>OX940966.1:2446364-12446364 GCA_954870475.1 Euphrasia confusa | reverse complement strand
CCGGTGTACAACAGTAATAACAGTAGGTGCAGTGTGTGGTATACTTCTACTCGGTTTGGCTGGTTCCTAGTCTCTGTCCATTTTCTCATTCCAAGGTATTGCGTCAGTTCGGGCTTTGTGGTTCTTCTAATAGTCTTTCTCTAAGAACCGGGCGTTACACGTCCTTCTGGTTCATAGT
Organism: Euphrasia confusa; assembly: GCA_954870475.1. NCBI lineage: Eukaryota > Viridiplantae > Streptophyta > Magnoliopsida > Lamiales > Orobanchaceae > Euphrasia > Euphrasia confusa. The sequence goes on along the minus strand of OX940966.1, from coordinate 12,446,186 downwards.
ACTATAGAACACACAACACTTTGTTCATCTAGGATATCCTACAACCATATTGAATATGCCGTTGTCTCCAGGAATATCCATAGAACATAGGTAGTTCCGAACAACTTGTTCTTTCACTATTAGAATTCTATTTCTTATTGACTCACCATCTCTACACGTAAGTGTATGGTGTAGTCATTTGAGACTTAATCTCAATCTTTGATTATGCTATGTGTTATGTGGTAGCCTCCGCGACTAAGTCGCAGGCTTCCAGTGGATATACTTTGAAGGTTCCCCATAATTGCTTTGTGACTAAAACACTTTGCTTTTATGGCACATCAAGTATTCTAATCCATATTTCGAGTATTCTTAAAAAAAACTACTCACATCTTACACATATGTCTGCATATATCATTGATCATTCTCAATACTTGTCCGAATTCTATCCTTTACCAAAAAGGTATGCTTAGTTGCATTATCTTCCAAACTTGATTCTTAGGTCGGAAGGTCCATTCCTTCAACTATAATTGATTAAATCAATTTCAACCTTTTGAATCTTATTTGAATAAATACTACTAAGTATAAGAATTCACAAGTATAATGATTCAACAAGAAATATATCTAAATAGTAAAACAAGTTCTAGAACGGTTTGTTGCATCGTGGTAGACTAAGGATTCATCATTCACATATTGCTATCTAATGTACCAGAATAGATAATACCCATTATTTCTTATCAAAATCATCACCATGATTAAAGAAATAAAATATCCATTCATAAATAATAGAAATCCAGAACAAAAGTTCTTTCTAAAATAAAGGGTACATAATGCAATAAACTTGAAATGAAATCCTATTTAACTACTAAAGCAGATAAATGTCTTCCACTGCAACAGCTGCCTCCTCTACAGCTTTCGCCCGTGTAGACTCGAACTCTTCTTCTCTAAGTCGCCGGGTTTTCTGGAACCCCTGCATTTAAAATGCACATACCGTCAGTGGTTCCATATCTACACACCAGATTTCTGGTAGATAATACCGCTGACTATGTTTTCACGACTAAAGAAAAATTCGTACCTTTGAGAGGACATTCAGACTTCCAGTGTCCAGTCTTATTGCATCGGAAGCACTTGCCTCTTGGCTTTGCAGCCCCCACTCGTGGTCCACTCCTCTTGGCACCACTGGGTTTCCAGGCTTGCTTCCTTTTCTTGCCCCTACCTCCAACAGGCTTCGAGCCTTTGGACTTGGTAGCTACAAGCGCTTGAGACTTGCCCTTCTTGTAGATCCCCTCTGCCGCCTTTAGTTCAGTCAGGAGTTGCGCAAGAGTATAAGATAGTTTACCCATATTATAGCTCATACGAAACTGCTCAAAACTAGGGGTCAGAGACTGGAGTATGATGTCGACTTGCGTCTCAGCATCAATAGAAGCTCCTAGGACCTCAAGTTCATTCAACAAACTCATCATCTTAAGAACGTGCTCCCCAACGGGCGTTCCCTCAGACTGAGTAGTCGACATGAGGACTCTCATGGCTTCTTGCCTAGCCGCACGATCTTGCTCCCCAAACATCTCCTTGAGGTTAAACATCATATCATAGGCAGTGTCCAGCGGCTCATGTTGGGTTTGGAGTACATTTGACATGGAAGCCAAAATATAACACCTAGCCATTTCATCAGCCTTTTTCCACTTCCGATATGTCAGTTTTTCCTCATCAGTTGAGGCAGCCGTGGGATCGGCAGGGCACACTTCATGGAGTACAAACTTGTACTCCTCAGAAGTCAGGACAATGTCTAAATTTCTCTTCCAATCAATGTAATTGGGACCAGTGAGCTTATGCTCCTTGAGTATCACAGAAAGTGGGTTCATAGCTATTCTCTAAACCTATAAGCACATTTAAACAAACAATCAATTTAATATCCGATATTATCTCCCTCAAATAATATCATTAAATTACTAATCACATCTAAAATCCCATCAGATATGGCAAGCCACGATAGTGTGGACGTTTACCTATCCAAAAGATTTCGTAATTAGATTTGCTTTGGTCGTACATCACTATAGCGTTACTTCGATGGGAAGAATACTATAGAGCGTACCTAAGTGTAAACCATTACTCAGTACTAAGAAGTTTGTTTAAGATTCGCATGTTACCGCAAGCCACAATAGTGTGGACGTTTACGTTAACTTACGTTTCCTTCACTCCCTTCTATAACTGTCTACATCAATCGTTCCAAAATCCCATTCAATGCAGCAAGCCACGATAGTGTGGACGTTTACTACACCAAAAGATTTTGACAATTGACATCCAATTACTTGAAGCATTCGATTTTGTAAATCAAGACGCGGAGAACCATAAGTGAAACTCGAAGTTTCTAACCAGTGATTCACCATGCGAACAACCCTATCTCTCATTAGATGAGGGAGCCGAGCAGACAAACGATCCATCTTCAAAAGAATGGTACGAATGTCTCTAATTTGTGTCATCCACATGACCAAGTGGCTTTGGCTCCATTCCACTCCCCGGGGTGAGAATGAGTCGACTTGAAGTCAGTTTCAGAAAGACAAATTAGGCATTGTTTGATAAACTTAATCAATGTTTCTTGTAAAAGGAATTACAAGAATTCTCCTCCAATGACATATCTATATGAACTTCGAAAGCTCATAAATGTCACCAAGAGAACAGTAATGGAGACCATGGGAATGTTTCCATCCTCGCTCCCACTTAGCTTTTTATGACAAAGGGATACGCTATCTAATGCATAATTAAACACATAAACATGCATACAAGTAATAAAGCACATATCACATAGTCAAAATAATGCTAGAAAATTATTTTCCGACTATCATGGCTTCATTCCATCTCCGTAAGCGTCTTCTAGTCTTTAGTCTTCGTTCTTGAATGCTCCATGTGACGAGAATATTAATCCCAATATTTAAATCTATTTATTTTTAATAAATCCAAAAGATACTTAATTCGAAAATTAAGTCAATCGAATAAATCAAAAATAAAATTAAATATTATTAATATTTTTATTTATTTATTTTCCCATCTAATTCTATTAAATCTCTAGAATAATCTATCCAAGTGAAACTTGGAATATTCTAGAAGATTTCTATAATAGAATAAGGAAATAAAATAAATTAGGACTCTTAAACTTTCCCAAATTAATTAATTTCCATGTCCATGAAAATTACCATAAAATAGGAATAATCAAATAGAAATAAATTAATTCATTAATTAATTATTTTCCTATCTAATTCTATTAAATCTCTAGATTCTTATTCCAAGTAGAACTTGGAATATTCTAGAAGACTTCCATAATAGAATAAGGAAATAAATAATATTAATTAATTCTTTTCCTATCTCCATGAGAGTTCCCAAACTTAGGAATACTCAAAATAGGAAAACTTGAATCAATTAGGAAAGTGAATCTAGGTAGGAGTAGCACGAGATCACGAGGACCCCGCGCCCCCCCACCTTGATCGCCGGCCGGGAGCACCACCGCCGCCGTCCCCAGCCCACGCGCCACCACCTCCGGTGGCCGGCGTGGCCGAGGAGCCCCGCGGGCAGCCCCCTCGATCGATCATCATCCCCATGGGATCGATCCCATCGATCCCGAGCCCTAGTTCTCCCCCTCTTCATCTCCTTCGTCACATGAGTTCTCTGGCGGTCGTCTCGACATCGATCCAACGTAAATAAATTACAAGAAATAAATTTACAATTCCGGTATCGATTCTATACATGAAATCGACCCTATACACTTTCCGGAAAACATAGAACAATAATAATAAATCTAAATTCGGTCAACCCCCGAATTTTTACTATTACAAGCATTCATCCACACAAAACGAATCTCGACATGTCCGAGAGTTTAATAATCATGGTAAAATTAAATAATAATTAATTAAACAATTAATCAATTAATTAACCATGATAGTCGGAATCCCTGCAAGGTAGAACACAATTGAACACATACATGAACACGAAACTAAACGCTCTGATACCAATTGTTGGAAAACGATATCCCGGGGTATCAAAAATTGCGGAACCGATAACCCCGACCGAAATCCCATCGCCGGAAATCCAATCGCGAACGCCACGAAGAACCGGGCTCGACAAGAGCATCGCCGCGGGATGAACCCGCGGCTAAACCCTAGCCGAACCCCACCGTGGGGTTCGCGATCGCACGGATGCGATCGCTGGGGCTGCTCCGGCAGCCCCGAGCGGTGAGTCCGGCGACTCACCGCCACCGCCCAGCGGCGAACCCGCCGCGGCTCCAGCCGCGGCTGCCCGGCGATCGACCACCGCGGTCGATCGCCCACCCCGGCTCCAAGCCGGGGTTCCTCGCGTGCATACGCGATCGAACCCTAGGTTCGATCGCTCCCTCGGCGCCCAGCCGAGGGTTCCTCTCGAGCTCCGCCGAGGATCTCGAATCCTCGTCCCCGGAGTTCGTCGTTTACCCGGATCGTGCGTTCATGTATGTATCACAATCAATTCACATAAAATCATAGAAGAGAGTATATGATTTTACCTTTCGATTCGTTGTGCGGAGAAACGAAATCAAGATGATGACCTTACGATCTTCCCACGTATTCCTTGCACTAGCTTGAACGTCGGGTGGGCGACGATCCTCCAAGCTTATGGATCCTCTTCTCTCTCTCTCTACTTTCTCTCTCTAGAAGAATTATGATCTTCAAGTTATGATGTGTGTTTTGTAGAAGAGAAGACCATGTAGTGCTTTTATAGGCTACGTAGGGGATCTAAAGGAGGTGGAATATTGGGCTTCCAATATTAATGATTAAATTGAGCCAAAGCCCAAATCTATTAATCTCCCATTAATATTAATTAATTTATTTTCCACTATATAAATTAATTGCACTCCCAATATTAAACCATATTATATCAAATAATATTTCTCCGGTAGTATTATTTATTCCGTGTATTTAAGATTTAAATATCCATGAATAAAATTAATTTATTGCTAATTAATTTATTCATCTCTTTAATCCGAGACTAGTACCATTCAACCTTAATTATTGTGCGGAACGAATCCACTCATGAGGTTTACACAATAATTCCTTATGAACTCATCTCGGGGATATTATCAACCCTTCCGGGATACACTTTCCCGTCAAGTATTCACGGCATGCCATATATAAAATATAGTGACCCAACTTAACCGGTAATTAACCCAATAATTAAATCGGTTAATTCCTTTGGAAAATCAAAGTCACATATATTAAATATACACACCCGCAATAGTATCGGGGATTAAGAATAAAATACTCTGAGACTTGAATCGATTATCTCAAGGCAATCCTAATCGATAAATCTCAAGCGATCCGCCCAATACACCAAGTGTACAAGTGTGATAAAATAATTAAGACAAATTATTTTCTCTCTCACACAACGACTATACCGATGGATTGGTCCGCGTCCATCTAGGTCGTGAGCAACTGTTCGATTAAGTACGAGTAACCGATAGTATGATCTTCTGTGTGACGTCGCACACCATACTAACTACAACGTATAGAATCCAGGACTATATTTTGCATATATTTAATTATCAATAATTAAACGCAAACAATTGTTTATTAATTTAATAGATTAAATGCTATGACCGGGAGTTTACCGTTTCTTAAATCTAGACATTAAGTACACAACTCCAACAGATGAATGGGAAGAAAAAATTGCTGAACAAAATCGTCAACTTCATATCATTATCGAGGAGGTAGCCATTCATGCATCAACACTATCTTTTCAACCATCCAACCATATTGGTAGAGCTCCGAGGCGCTACATTGAGAGAAAACGTGAAAAGGGACATGATAGTGTTTTCGAGCAATACTTTGCTGAAGACCCTATCTAGCCTCCTCACATTTTTCGAACAAGGTATCGCATGCGAAAGCCTTTGTTCGAGAAAATAGTCAACAAGCTCGTCGACACCGACAACTATTTTGTACAGAAGCGCGATGCAACTGGTCGACTTGGTATGTCCGCGATTCAGAAATGTACTGCAGCTATGAGGGTGTTGGCCTACGGGACAACGACAGACCTACACGACGAATACTTGAGAATGAGCGCACAAGTCATTCGAAAATCCGTCACCAAGTTCGTTGAAGGTATTATTTCTAACTTTGGTGATGAGTACTTGAGAAAGCCCACCGATGATGATGTGGCGCGTCTTCTTCATATTGGAGAACAACGAGGGTTTCCAGGTATGTTGGGAAGTATTGATTGCATGCACTGGGAATGGAAAAATTGTCCCACTTCATGGGCAGGGCAATATGCAGGAAGAAGCGTGACGCCAACAATCATCTTGGAAGCAGTTGCATCACAAGATCTGTGGATCTGGCATGCATTTTTTGGAACCCCAGGTTCGAGAAATGATATCAATGTACTCGATCAGCTCCTGTTTTTGATGATATTTTGGAGGGTCGAGCACCAAAGGTCAATTATATCGTAAATGGTCACGAAAAAAATATGGGATATTATCTCACTGATGGCATATATCCTCAATGGGCAGCTTTTATCAAATCTATTCCAGGTCCAATAACGAAGAAGCACCAGTTGTTTGCTCATCATCAAGAGGCTGCCCGAAAAGATGTTGAGCGAGCTTTTGGTGTGTTGCAAGCTCGTTTCGCTTTTATCAAACGCCCCTGTCTTATTTGGGATGGTGATATTATGGGAAAAATAATGATTGCTTGCATAATCATGCACAATATGATCGTGGAAGATGAAAGAAGCAATTACCTCAACTATCATGATCCTACAGAATTTATACAAGATCGACTTAGACATAATAATTTTTCAACTGAAGATGGTGAAGAGATTAATGATTTCGAATACTCTACCGATAGGATCGCAAGCTTAACGAGGTACATGAAAAACAGAGAACAAGTCCGCAGTAGAGAAGCTCACAAAACTCTATTAAACGACTTGATTGAACATATATGGATGAAGTTCGGCAATCGTAACTGAATGTATTATTTCAATCATATGTTTCACGCACTGTTGATGTATTCTCAATTTCGTATTTCAATTATCTTGGAATTAAAATGATAATTTTTTTTTTATGTTGAGGTAAAAATATAAAACTAAAAAAATAAAAGTAATTATATTATTATTAAAAAATATATAAAAAAGGTGGGTGATTGGGTGGTTGGGTGGTTGGGTGGTCATTGATAAACTTAGAAAATAGAGGATGGTTGGGTTGATGATGTGGAAGAGAGAGAATTGAAAAAAAAATTAATTAAATATTGAAAAAGGTGGGTGGTTGGGTGGTTGGGGCGGTCACTGATAAACGTAGCCTTAGAAAAACCGATTGAATCGAGTATTCATTTTCACTCCAGTTGAAAATCGATCCTAAATTCATTCTTCATAAAAACCCTTGCTTTCAAAGTCTGAAAAATTTCTTGTCGATTTCTTTGTGAATTTCATCCAAAATCCGACAATTTTTCCAAACACGTTGCAAACATCCCCTCAATCTCTATAATTTCAAAAAAGCCATAATTTTTTATAAGAACCCTAACCCCCAAATTCCGACTATGGGAGCAGCTGGTAGCAGCATGGGCGCCGATGGTCAGCCTAGAAGTGATGATATGTGTTTAATCACACTGATTTTACATTATGGAGGAGTTTTTGTTCATAAACCTTGGGCGAATTATGTTGCGGGAAAGAGGTATGCATTTGATTACTTGGATATTAAAGGAGATGTATCCATTTCAAGGTTGATTAGCTGCTGTGAAGAGCTCGACATTCGTGGTGAGAAGATTTTTTATGTTGTGGAAAATAATATTTTTAAACCACTGTTTAATGATAAAGACTTGTTTGAGGCTGCATGGAAATGTGAAGAAAAGAAGTTGCTAGAAATTTATGTTGAAGTAATCCAAGAAGTTGTTGATGAAGAAGCATTGTTGAAATATGCAGAGGAAGCTGTTAGGGAGGATGCATATGTGAATCATGAAGACATTAGTGATATAGTTGACAGTGACTATTTATTTGATAGTGAATGTTCTAATGATGTTGAGGAGGGGAAAGAGCCAGGGGCTCTTGATAAGGGTAAAAGCAATGTTGTGGGTGAGAGTGTTGTAGATAAGGGTGCTAAAAGCAATGTTGAATCAGATGAGGATGACAGTAGTGGGGATGAAGATGTTGTGTGTGATGATCATGATTTTGATGAGAAGAGAGAATCTGATGATGATAGTGGGCATGATGCATTCTCTAGATTCAACAGAGATGTTATATACAACCCAGTGTTTGAGCTTGGCATGAAGTTTGAGTCTAAGGATTTGTTCAAGAAAGCAGTAACATCTCTTGCCATAAAGACAAAAAGAAGCCTTTACTTCAAAAAGAATGATAAGATCAGAGTTCATGTTAGATGTAGGGCTGAAGGTTGTGCTGGAAATCGATATCCCGGGGTATCAAAAATTGCGGAACCGATAACCACGACCGAAATCCCATCGCCGGAAACCGATCACGAACACCACGAAGAACCGGGGTCCGACAAGAGAATCGCCGCGAGGGCGAAACCCTAGTCGAACCCCCATGCATGGGGTTCGCGATCGCATGCACGCGATCGCTGGGGCTGCTCCGGCAGCCACGGGCGGTGAGTCCGGCGACTCACCGCCATCGCCGGAGGTGGGGGGAGCCACCAGCCGCGGCGCCAGCCCGCGGCAGTCCCCCCGGCGATCGAGCTAGGGCTCGATCGCCCCTAGGCGCGGCTTCTCCTCGTGCGCCGCCGTCGAGGGGCGGAGGGGACCCGTCGCGGCTCCAGTCCGCGACGTCCCCGACGATCGACCCCCGTCGATCGTCTGCCTCGGCGTCCAGCCGGGGCTCCATTCTCGACGCACGCCGGCGATATAACCCTAGGGTTCGGCTGCCCCTCTCGATCCTCGCTGGGGATCTCGAATCCCCGTCCCCGAGGTTCGTATGTTTTCCGGATCGTGTGTTCATGTATATATTACAATTAATTCACATAAAATCACACAAGGGAGTTTATGATTTTACCTTTGATTTGTTGTGCGGAGAAATGAAATCAATTGAAGACCTTTGAATCTTCCTACGTATTCCTTGCACCTCGTTCGAACGTCGTGTGGGCGACGATCCTCCGAACTCTATGGATCTACTTCACGAACTCTCTAGAATATCAAGTATGATAATCTTATGGTGTCTTGAATTGTGAAGACCATGTAGTGCTTTTATAGGCTACGTAGGGGATCTAAAGGAGGTGGAATATTGGGATTCCAATATTGATGATTAAATTGAGCCCAAGCCCAAATCTATCAATCATCAATATTAATTAATTTATTTTCCACTATATAAATTAATTGCACTCCCAATATTAAACCATATTATATCAAATAATATTTCTCCGGTAGTATTATTTATTCCGTGTATTTAAGATTTAAATATCCATAAATAAAATTAATTTATTGCTAATTAATTTATTCATCTCTTATATCCGAGACTAGTACCATTCAACCTTAATTATTATGCGGAACAAATCCACTCATGAGGTTTACATAATAATTCCTTATGAACTCATCTCGGGGATATTATCAACCCTTCCGGGATACACTTTCCCGTCAAGTATTCACGGCATGTCATATATAAAATATAGTGACCCAACTTAGCCGGTAATTAACCCAATAATTAAATCGGTTAATTCCTTTGGAAAATCAAAGACACTTATATTAAATATACACACCCGCAATAGTATCGGGGATTGAGAATAAAAATACTCTGAGACTTGAATCAATTATCAAAGGCAATCCTAATTGATAAGTCTCAAGCGATCCGCCCAATACACCAAGTGTACAAGTGTGATAAAATAATTAAGACAAATTATTTTCTCTCTCACACAACGACTATACCGATGGATTGGTCCGTGTCCATCTAGGTCGTGAGCAAATGTTCGATTAAATACGAGTAACCGATAGTATGATCTTCTGTGTGGGCCCGCACACCATACTAATTACAACGTATAGAATCCAGGACTATATTTTGCATATATTTAATTATCAATAATTAAATGCAAACAATTTTTCATTAGTTAAATAGATTAAATGATATGACCGGGAGTTACCGTTACTTAAATCTGGACATTAAGTACACAACTCCAACAATCTCCCACTTGTACTTAGGTCTAGTCATTTCCTCCAAACTCCCGACTCCCATACTCATCACGTGCTTAGGTTGTACTTCCAAGAAGTACCATGTGAATGAGCAATCTAGGTTGCCGCTCTGAAGTTATCTTGGTGACTACATCGTCGTCTCTCTTGACGATGACTCGTATCAGGTGGTACTTGCTCTATGTGTTATCATCACCTTTTGACTTATGACTTCTTCCACTTTACCATGCACCGCTATACAATAGCCTTTGGTAAACTAAGAGTCATATCCAAGTCCAGAGGTTATCCCGGAACCTAACCAAAACTTCCGCTGCCTCTGAGGCTGCTATTCGGTTATGAGAGAGTCCGAGAAGCATCCTGCTTATTACTCTTTCATTTCAAGGTTCCACCTCTTTCCAAAAGTGAACACATAGCCTGATATCGACTTACACTGGTCCTTCTCTGATTTGAGATCTTAGAATATGTAATCCAAGAAGATTTCGTCTTGCTTAGTAATCTAGTACTTTCAAGTACTTTTACAGCATTCGAATATCTCTTGTCCAGATTACTTTGATATCCTCCCACTACACAAACCGCACAGTTGATATCAGGTTCTCGTTTTACAACATTGCATTTATAAAGCTTTCCACACTCGAAGTGTAGAAACTGCTTTGTCTGTATCTATCTCTTTCATGTGTTCGAAACACATATCTTTAGATAGATATATATTCTGTATCCGAAAGGCAATAACCTTTCTCAGAAGTATGCATGTTTAAAACAAACCATAATCGTATAAGATATCTAGGAGAAGTACAATGTTCTTATCCTTAGATCGCAAGATCTCAAGAACATGTTCCAACTTCTACTCAATCTTATATCCCGATTCATTTAGACAACCATCACTTTATGTCTGATGACATCTTTACATTGTTGCCAATGATAAAATGTTATCTACATAAAATTCCGAGAAACACCACCTTGTTTTCATTACGTCTCCAATACACCTTTCGTCTATGCCTTTTGATGAATCCATCAGATGGACTATCTCATCAATTTGCAAGTTCCACGATTTATAGCCTTGTTCCAATCCATAAATGGATTAACTAAGCTTGTACTCTAAATGATCTTCCCTCTTAACAATAAACCTTTATTGCTTTCTAAGTAGGCACATTTAGATCCAGTACTGCTTTTGTGCAGAGCTAGGGATCGATTTCATCTTTACTAGATCCAGAGTTCGAAACTCTTCTAGTCTTATGAATATCTCTTGTTGTTACAACCTCCCACTGCAATAGTATTCCGGTGTATAAACAGTAATAACAGTAGGTGCAGTTAGTGGTGTACTTCTACTCGGTTTGACTGGTTCTAAGTCTTTGTCCCTTTCTCATTCTAGGTATTACGTCAGTTAGGGCTTTGTTGTTCATCTAATAGTCTTTCTCTAAGAACCGGGCGTTAGAGCTTACAACGTCCTTGTGGTTAATAGTACTATAGAACACACAATATCTTGTTCACCTAGGATATTCTACAACCACATTGAATGTGTCGTTGTTTCCAGAAATATCCATAGAACATAGGTAGTTCCGAACAACTTGCTATTTTACTTTTAGAATCCTATTTCTTATTTTCGACACACCATTTCTACACGTGAGTGTATGGTGTAGTCATTTTGGATTCAATCCCATTCTTTGATTATGCTATGTGTTATTTAGATAGGTGGTAGCCTCCGCGATCAAGTCGCAGGCTTCCAATGGATATACTTCGAAGGTTCCCCATAATTGCTTTGTGACTAAAACACTTCGCTTTTATGGCACATCAAGCATTCTAATCCATCTTTGAGTATTCTTAAAAGAATCACTCATACCTTTCTAATTTCACATATGTCTGCATAAATCAGTATTTGATCATTCTCAATACTTGTCCGAATCCTACCCTTTATCCAGAAAGGTTTGTTAAGTTGTATTATCTTCCAAATTCAATTCTTAGGTCGGAAGGTCCATTCCTTCAACTATAATTGATCAAATCAATTTCGACCTTTTGAATCTTATTTGAATAAATACTACTAAGTATAAGAATTCACAAGTATAATGATTTAACAAGAAATATATCTAATAAGTAAAACAAGTTATAGAACGGTTTGTTGCATCGTGGTAGACTAAGGATTCATCATTATTGCTATCTAATGTACCAGAATAGATAATACCATTATTTCTTATCATAATCATCGAATGATTAAAGAAATAAAATATCCATTCATAAATAATAGAAATCCAGAACAAAGTTCTTTCTAAAATTAAAGGGGTACATAAAGCAATAAACTCGAAATGAAATCCTATTTAACTACTCATTATTAAAATCCTCTATTGCAACAGCTGCCTCCTTCACAGCATTTCCCTTTACTATTCTTTCCTTTCCAAGTCACTGGGTTCCCTGGTGCCCCTGCATTTAAAATACATACATACCGTCAGTGGTTCCATATCTACCAACCAAGATTCTGGTAGATAATACCGCTGACTATGCTTTTAAAGACTAAGGAGAGAATCTCATACCTTCTTGAGGAGAGAAAATAGACTTCCAGTACCCAGAATGTTTTCTTTGAGAATGTCTGCCTAAAGGCTTTCACACCCTATCTTTAGGACTACAGGGTTTCTTTTTCTGCTTCTCCATTTCCTGGTCCACGCCATTAGGTTCGAGACCTTTGGCTTTGGCCATAAGAGCTTGCGATTGTCTCAACTCATCCAAAAGATCCAACATCTCGAAAATGTGTTCAAGCGTTTCCTCGAAGCGACTGACCTTTATGAGTATCCTCATCGCCTCTTTTCTAACCTTTTCGTTGTGTCTAAACATCAACTTGAGTTTTAGCATGATGTCATGATTGGTGGTTAATGCAAAAGCACTTTCCCACTTCTCAAAATCAACTCTTTCCTCATGACTTGAGACACTTGTAGGTTCAGGAGGACAAATCTCACTGAGTACTATCTTGTACTCAGCAACAGTCTGGGTAATGTCTAACTCTCTATTCCATCCAACACAGTATGGTGCGTTGAATTCCTTGAGTATCACAGAAAGTGGATTCATAGCTATTCTCTAAACCTATAAGCACATTTAAACAAACAATCAATTTAATATCCGATATTATCTCCCTCAAATAATATCATTAAATTACTAATTACATCTAAAATCCCATCAGGTAAGGCAAGGCACGTTGTGTGGACGTTTACCCACCCAAATGATTTAGCAATTAGATTTTCTTTGGTCATACATCACTTATAGCGTAACCTCGTGGGGAGGAATACTATAACGCGTATCTAAGTGTAAACCATTACTCAGTACTAAAGTAAATCGTTTGGAATTGCTACATCACCGGAAGCCATGTTGTGTGGACGTTTACGATAACTTCACAACTCTTCACAATTCCTTATAACTGTCTACATCAATTAATCCAAAATCCGTTAGTATAGCAAGCCACGTTGTGTGGACGTTTACTACACCAAGAGACTTTTATAATTGACTCCCAATTACAAGATCCATTCGATTTTTGTAAATCAAGACGCGGAGAATCATAAGTGAAACTCGAAGTTTCTAACCAGTGATTTGTTGGAAATCGATATCCCGGAATTAATAAATTAATTAAAATTAATTATCTAATTAATTCCGACCGAAATCCTTTGGAGATCGAATATCTGGATTGTCAAAATTGCGGAACCGACAATCCAATCGAAAAAACTTTCGCCGGAAAACAACCACGAACCACCACGCGAACCGGGCCCGACCGAACAACCACCGCCGCGGGATAAACCCGCGGCATGTCCAGCCGAGCCCCGCGAGGGGCTCGCGATCGAATACGATCGCCGGGGATGCACGCGCATCCCCGCGGGCTGCTCGTAGCAGCCCCCCCGGCTGTGAGTCCGGCGACTCACCGCCACCGCCGTGGAGGAGGGGCGTCCGCCTAGCGGACAGCCGCGGCACCAGCCCGCGGCGCCCCAGCGATCGACTCAAAGTCGATCGCACGCCCCGGCGTCCAGCCGGGGCTCCTCCTCTACGCGATCGGCGATCGTGCCCTAGGGCCGATCGCCACCCTCGGCGTCCAGCCGAGGGGTTTTCGTGTGATCCCGGTGGGGATCTCCCGACCTCCCGCGGTCCGGTGATCTTCAATCACCACCGCGAGGTCGATCCCCATCCCCGGGTTCATCCCTCGGATCTTTGTTCATGATATTCTCACGATAATTAAACGATAAAATCATAAAGAGGGTTTTACGATTTACCTCGTTCTCGTTGTTCGGAAAAACGAAGAACTCAATTTGACGACCTTGAGATCTTCCCACGTATTCCTTGCACTAGCTCGGACGTCGTGTGGGCTACGATCTACCGAACTCCATGGATCTCCTTCACGAACTCTCTAGACTAATCAAGTATGATTATTTTTGTCTCTTCTAATTGTGAAGACCATGTAGTGCTTTTATAGGCTACGTAGGGGATCTTAAGGAGGTGGAATATTGGGCTTCCAATAATAGTGATTAAATTGAGCCCAAGCCCAAATCTATTAATCCTTACTATTATTAATTATATGATTAACTTCACTATATAAATATAATTGCACTCTCAATATTCACCATATTATATCAAATAATATTTCTCTGGTAGTATTATTTATTCCGTGTATTTAAGATATAAATATCCATGAATAAAATTAATTTATTGCTAATTATTTTATTCATCTCTTATATCCGAGACTAGTACCATTCAACCTTAATTATTATGCGGAACGAATCCACCTGCAGGGTTTACATAATAATTCCTTATGAACTAATCTCGGGGATATTATCAACCCTTACGGGATACACTTTCCCGTCAAGTATTCACGGCATGCCATATATAAAATATAGTGACCCAACTTAACCGGTAATTAACCCAATAATTAAATCGGTTAATTCCTTTGGTAAATCAAAGTCACTTATATTAAATATACACACCCGCAATAGTATCGGGGATTAAGAATAAAATACACTGAGATTTAAATCGATTATCCAAGGCAATCCTAATCGATAAATCTCAAGCGATCCGCCCAATACACCAAGTGTACAAGTGTGATAAAATAATCAAGACAGATTATTTTCTCTCTCACACAATGACTATACCGATGGATTGGTCCGTGTCCATCTAGGTCGTGAGCAACTGTTTGATTAAATACGAGTAACCGATAGTATGATCTTCTGTGTGGGCCCGACACACCATACTAACTAAGGTCCTAATTTGTGTCATCCACATGATCAAGTGGCTTTGGCTCCATTCCACTCCCCGGGGTGAGAATGAGTCGACTTGAAGTCAGTTTCAGAAAAACAAATTAGGCATTGTTTGATAGACTTAATCAATGTTTCTTGTAAAAGGAATTACAAGAATTCTCCTCCAATAACATGTCTATATGAACTTCGAAAGCTCATAAATGTCACCAAGAGAACAACAATGGAGACCATGGGAATGTTTCCATCCCCTCTCCCACTTAGCTTTTTATAACAAAGAGATACGCTATCTAGTGCATAAAGTAAACACATATAGCATGCATACAAGCAATAAAGCACATAGTATCACATAGTCAAAATAATGCTAGAAAATTATTTTCCGACTATCATGACTTTATTCCATCTCCGTACGCATCTTCTAGTCTTCAGTCTTCGTTCTTGAATGCTCCTTGTGACGAGAATATTAATTCTAATATTTTAATCTATTTATTTTTAATAAATCCAAAAGATACTTAATTCGAAAATTAAGTCAATCGAATAAATCAAAAATAAAATTAAATATTATTAATATTTTTTATTTATTTATTTTTCCTTTCTAATTCTATTAAATCTCTAGAATCCTATCCAAGTAAGACTTGGAACATTCTAGAAGATTTCTATAATAGAATAAGGAAATAAAATAAATTAGGACTCTTCTACTTTCCAAAATTAATTAATTTTCATGGGGGTGATTATTCGGGTTCGGGTATTCGGGTTCGGGTATTCGGGTTTGTACCGAAATACCCGCACCCGTTTGGGTTTTTGGTTACCCGTACCCAATAAATTAGGGTACCTAATTACCCGTTCGGTATACCCGAAATACCCGATTAATTATTTAAATTAAAATAATAAATATTTTAATATACTAGTATTGATTATAAATTTATATCATTATATATATAATAAATGATATTTTTTTTATTGTTTTTTTATTGCAATTTTGAACTTTATTTGATATTTTTTGGGCAATTACTACCGTAATCTATATGTACAAAGTATGATACACATAATATATGATTGAATAATTATTAATGAATATTATTTTGATGAATAATAAATATTTTTGTAAATGATGATTTATGTTTTATGTTATGATTATTTTAATTTTTGTGAATGAATACTTATTTTTTGTACAAAGTAGGATACTCATAGTATATGATTGAATAATTATTAATGAATATTATTTTGATGAATAATAAATATTTTTGTAAATGATTATTTATGTTTTATGTTATGATTATTTTAATTTTTGTGAATGAATACTTATTTTACATTTCATTTTGTATTTTTTGTATTTGTATTTAATAATAATTATTCATTTTCACAATGAATAATGTAATGAATTTTTATATTTATTTAGATTTTGTGTAAAATGTATAGATTGTAATTTTTATTGTTGGTTGGTTAAAAATAAACTAATATTGAATTTGTATATTATTATTGAATTTTTGTTAATTAATAATTTAGGGTAATTTTGGTTACCCGATTACCGTAATCGATTACCCGGCCCGGGTATTGGGTACCCGATTAACTAAAGAGGGTCGGGTTATGGGATGAGTTTTTTTTGTTTTTTAGGGTACGGGTACCCGGAAAATTCGGGTGCGGGTACCCGTCCGTACCGAATAGTCACCCCTAAATTTTCATATCCATGAAAATTCCCATAAAATAGGAATAATCAATTAGGAAATAAATTAATTTAATAATTAATTATTTTCCTTTCCAATTCTATTAAATCTCTAGAATCCTATCCAAGTTAGACTTGGAATATTCTAGAAGACTTCCATAATAGAATAAGAAAATAAATTAATTCCAATGAATTCTTTTCCTATTTCCATGAGAGTTCCCAAACTTAGGAATACTCAAAATAGGAAAACCGAATCAATTAGGAAAGTGAATCTTGGTAGGAGTAGCATGGGTTGGGAGACCCCACACCACCCCCACCGTCGACCACCACCGCCGAGCACCACCACCGCCGCCGATTCCGCCCCACGCGCCACCACCACCGGTGGCCGGCGTGACCGGAAACCCTAGCGGGCAGCCCCTCCGCGGCGGGTCGATCGATCCTCATGGGGATCGATCATGGGGATGATCGACCCCCCCGGTTTTTCGTCCTCTTCGTCTTCTTCGTCACACGTGTTCTCCGGCGGTCGCCTCGGCATCGATCCAACTTAAATAAATTACAAAAAATAAATTTACAATTCCGGTATCGATACTATACATGAAATCGACCCTATACGATTTCCGGAAAACATAGAACAATAATAATAAATCTAAATTCGGTCAACCCCCGAATATTAAAAGCATTCATCCACACAAAACGAATCTCGACATGTCCGAGAGTTTAATAAACGAATAATCATGGTAAAAATAATTAAGAATTAATTAAACCATGATAGTCGGAATCCCTGCAAGGTAGAACGACAATTGAACATATACATGAACACGAAACCAAACGCTCTGATACCAATTGCTGGAAATCGATATCCCGGGGTATCAAAAATTGCGGAACCGATTACCCCGACTGAAATCCCATCGCCGGAAACCGATCACGAACACCACGAAGAACCGGGGTCCGACAAGAGAATCGCTGCGAGGGCGAAACCCTAGCCGAACCCCCATGCATGGGGTTCGCGATCGCATGCACGCGATCACTGGGGCTGCTCCGGCAGCCCCGGGCGGTGAGTCCGGCGACTCACCGCCATCGCCGGAGGTGGGGGGAGCCACCAGCCGCGGCGCCAGCCCGCGGCAGTCCCCCCGGCGATCGAGCTAGGGCTCGATCGCCCCCAGCCGCGGCTTCTCCTCGTGCGCCGCCGTCGAGGGGCGGAGGGGACCCGTCGCGGCTCCAGTCAGCTACGTCCCCGACGATCGACCCCCGTCGATCGTCTGCCCCGGCGTCCAGCCGGGGCTCCCTTCTCGACGCACGCCGGCGGTCGAACCCTAGGGTTCGGCCGCCCCTCTCGATCCTCGCCGGGGATCTCGAATCCCCGTCCCCGAGGTTCGTACGTTTTCCGGATCGTGTGTTCATGTATATATTACAATTAATTCACATAAAATCACACAAGGGAGTTTATGATTTTACCTTTGATTTGTTGTGAGGAGAAACGAAATCAATTGAAGACCTTTGAATCTTCCTACGTATTCCTTGCACCTCGTTCGAACGTCGTGTGGGCGACGATCCTCCGAACTCTATGGATCTACTTCACGAACTCTTTAGAATATCAAGTATGATAATCTTATGGTGTCTTGAATTGTGAAGACCATGTAGTGCTTTTATAGGCTACGTAGGGGATCTAAAGGAGGTGGAATATTGGGTTTCCAATATTGATGATTAAATTGAGCCCAAGCCCAAATCTATTAATCCCATTAATATTAATTAATTTATTTTCCACTATATAAATTAATTGCACTCCCACTATTAAACCATATTATATCAAATAATATTTCTCCGGTAGTATTATTTATTCCGTGTATTTAAGATTTAAATATCCATGAATAAAATTAATTTATTCATCTCTTATATCCGAGACTAGTACCATTCAACCTTAATTATTATGCGGAACAAATCCACTCATGAGGTTTACATAATAATTCCTTATGAACTCATCTCGGGGATATTATCAACCCTTCCGGGATACACTTTCCCGTCAAGTATTCACGGCATGTCATATATAAAATATAGTGACCCAACTTAGCCGGTAATTAACCCAATAATTAAATTGGTTAATTCCTTTGGAAAATCAAAGCCACTTATATTAAATATACACACCCGCAATAGTATCGGGGATTGAGAATAAAATACTCTGAGACTTGAATCAATTATCAAAGGCAATCCTAATTGATAAGTCTCAAGCGATCCGCCCAATACACCAAGTGTACAAGTGTGATAAAATAATTAAGACAAATTATTTTCTCTCTCACACAACGACTATACCGATGGATTGGTCCGTGTCCATCTAGGTCGTGAGCAACTGTTCGATTAAATACGAGTAACCGATAGTATGATCTTTTGTGTGGGCCCGCACACCATACTAACTACAACGTATAGAATCCAGGACTATATTTTGCATATATTTAATTATCAATAATTAAATGCAAACGATTGTTAATTAGTTAAATAGATTAAATGCTATGACCGGGAGTTACCGTTACTTAAATCTAGACATTAAGTACACAACTCCAACAGGTTGTGGCTGGACTTGCAATGATTTGAAGAAGAATGATAAAGCAACATTTCAGATTAGGACTTATAAATCTGTTCATAAGTGTGCTCCTTGTTTTCATGTCACTAACCTATCAAGCACATGGCTGGGGAAGAAGCATCTTTCAGATTTTCAAAGTGATCCTAAAAGAAACATGAAGGGCTGGAGAAAAGATGTAATGAGGCAGATGAATATTAATGTCTCCAATCAACAGTCTTATAGGGCAAGGAAGACAGCACTGAAAATTATTGAGGGTGTGCCTGACCTCCAATATAGTAAATTGTGGGATTATGCAGAGGCTTTAAGGAGCTCTAACCCTGGGTCCGATGTAGTTTTGGACATTGATCAGGATGGTAAGTTTTCTGCAATGTATGTGTGTTTTGAGGCTGTGAAGAGAGGGTTTCTTAGTGGATGTAGACCAATTATTGGAGTTGATGGTTGTTGGTTGAAGGGGCCTAGGGGAGGGATTCTATTGGCTGATGTTGGAGTGGATCCAGCTAATGCTATCTACCCAATAGCATATGCTGTGGTTTTAGTGGAGAACAAACAAACTTGGGAGTGGTTTCTGATAAACTTGAAGCATTCCTTGGGGATTACAGAAGCTCAGAAGTCCACTAACAGATTACCACCTAAGATAATTCAAGCTTTGAGGAAAAACATGGATGCTATGAATGATTGTATTCCTATGAAGTCCACTAACAGACACTACCAGATTCAGTGTTCAGATGCATCATTGTACGCTGTTGACTTGGATCAGAGGAAGTGTTCTTGTAGACTTTGGGATTTGAGTGGTATTCCCTGCAAACATGCTATATCAGCTTTGGTGAATCAAGGATGTGATCCAGAACTCTTTGTGCATGATTGTTACACTATAGAGACTTAAAAGAAAGTTTATGCTCCAACACTAATGCCAATTGTTGGAGAAGTCGATTGGGCAAAAAAAATGTTCATACCTCCAATGCCTCCTAATTTTGGAAGAAAGAGAGGTAGACCAACAAAAGTTAGAAGGATGCAGCCTGAGGAGAAAGGGAAAAAAAAGGCTGTGAAGATGAAGAGGCAGTATAGGAAAAAAGGTTGTAAAATATGTGGAGATTTAGGGCACACTATGAAGAGATGCAAGAGACCTAAGAGCTCTGCCCAAACAACCACTTCACAGAATTCTGCTCCAGCTCAAAGCACCACAACCACAACTCCAACTTCAGCTCAAACTCCAACAACAACACAAATTGCAGGTGGTCCAACTCCAACACCAGTTCAAATTACAACTCCACCTCCACCTGTTCAAACTACAACTCCAATTCAAACCCCACCACCAGCTCCAAGTCCAGTTCAAGCTCTACTACCAGCTCCAACTCCAAAGATTCAAAGGCCCAAACACTGTACCATAAGAGGGAGAGGTGTATCGAGAAGAGGTGGAAGGGGTTTTTCTTTAGGTGGTAGGGGTGTTTCTTCATCTGGGAGCAATATGGGAGCAGAGGTAAATTTATTTGGGCTGATATGTTTTTTCTAATTTATTTATCATGCCTCTTCTATATATATATGCTTGTTTTTGAAGTTTTTTATTTTAGTTTTTTTTTTCACTTTTTTTTTTGTATTGTATATATGCAGCCTCCTTCTAGGGTGTTGACGATCGGACGATGTATAGTATGATGAAAACGAGAATACCGAAGAAAAGAAATCAACAAGAAAATAGAGAAGACAAGAATTTACGTGGAAACCCAACTGGGAAAAACCACGGGAGGAACGACGAACAATTCACTATAATATTGCTTCACGATTACAAGGATGATATACGCTCTAAACCCTCAAATCTCACGCAATAGCTATAGAATTATAATTGATGTGTCTTATTGTGTCTATGGAGATCCCTATTTATAGTTGTAGAAAACTCATAAAATAGGTAATAATAGGAATAGGAATTATAATCCTTTCCTATTATAACTCAAACCTCCTAACCAAGTTAGGAATCCAAAAGACTTATTCCATAAGTCAAGAAGTCATCATAGAAGCTTCTATTCCTTAAGCGGTTTTGAGTCATATCTTAACAAATCTCCACCTTGACACTAAACCGCGAACTTCTTTCGCCTTCCGTCTTCCTCCAAAAGCCCCTAAGGGCTTAATCTCTCGATCGAAGTCCAACCAAGCTAGAGCAAAGCTCAAACTTAGTTGCGGGTAAACTCTTCGTTAACATGTCCGCCGGATTATCCTGAGTACTAATCTTACTCACCTTAACATCGCCTCGAGCGATCACCTCACGAACAAAGTGATAACGAATATCTATGTGCTTTGTTCTCTCATGGAACACTTGATCTTTTGTGAGACAAATAGCACTTTGACTATCACAAAAGATTGACGTCGTCTTAGAACTCTTCGAGAGTTCTCTAAACCAACCTCTCAACCATAGAGCCTCCTTGCATGCCTCGGTAACCGCCATATACTCCGCCTCGGTAGTCGATAAGGCCACCGTACTTTGCAATATAGCTTTCCAACTTATAGCACACCCACCAATGGTAAAAACATACCCGGTAAGAGATCTTCTTTTATTTAGATCAGCGCCATAGTCGGAATCCACGAACCCTTGCACATCATCTTGATTCCTCCCGAACACCAACTTCTTGTTAGACGTACCTCTCAAATAGCGCAACACCCATTGCACCGCCTTCCAATGCTCTCTCCCGGGATTCGCCATATACCGACTCACGGCACTCACGGCGTGTGCTAAATCCGGGCGCGTACACACCATGGCGTACATAAGAGAACCAACGGCATTGGAATAAGGGACTCGAGCCATATCCTCGATGTCCTTCTCCGTAGTCGGAGAGTAAGCAGAGGTAAGTCTAAATTGTGTTCCAAGGGGAGTACTTACCGGGTTCGAATTCTCAAGGTTGAATCGACGTAGCACCTTCTCAATATACCCCTTTTGGCCAAGATACAACTTGCCATCCTTTCGATCTCTTGTGATTTCCATTCCTAGGATCTTCTTTGCCGCACCTAGATCCTTCATTTCGAACTCCTTGCTTAGTTGTGTCTTGACTCTCTCCACCTCCGACTTATCCTTAGCCGCTATCAACATATCGTCGACGTAGAGGAGAAGATAAACTAAAGACCCATCACGGCCTTTCCGAAAATACACACAACTATCGTATGAGCTCCTCCGGAAACCATTCTTGATCATAAACGTGTCGAAACGTTTATACAATTGTCTAGGAGACTGTTTCAAACCGTATAAGGACTTCTTGAGGAAACACACCTTGTTTCCTTGGTTTGAACCCTCGAACCCCTCGGGTTGGACCATGTAGATATCTTCATCGAGCTCCCCATGTAGAAAGGCCGTCTTCACATCCATTTGTTCAAGCTCCAAATCTTGCATTGCCACAATGCCTAGAATTGCCCGAATCGAGCTATGCTTGACCACTGGTGAAAACACATCATTAAAATCTACTCCGGGAATTTGGCTAAAACCTTTAGCCACCAATCTCGCCTTGTATCTCTCGTCCTCAACCCCAGGGATGCCCTCCTTCTTCTTGAAGATCCATTTGCACTTGATGGCCTTCTTGCCTTTAGGGAGATCAACCAACTCCCAAGTGCCATTCTTATGAAGAGACTCCATCTCTTCTTGCATAGCCAAGACCCATTTACTTGAGTCATCACACGTGACCGCCTCGGCATATGAGGAAGGTTCCTCATACGAATCAACTTCATCGGCCACGTTTAGAGCATAGGCAACTAACTCATACTCGGCTAACCTTTTGGGTGGTCGAGTCTCACGTCTTGGCCTATCTCGTGCTATGCATTGTGGCTCCACCTCTTTTGGATCTTCCGGAGTAGTCGAACTACTCGTTTCATCGGTCGGGGAACTTGACCCATCATCTTCCTCTTGCACCCTGTCCGGCTCCACCTCAATAGGAGTACTTGGAACCTCGAGATTCCCTTTAGACGCCCGATCACCAATCATAGAAGCCTCATCAAAGACTACATCACGACTTAGAATGATCTTCTTCGTCTCTGGACACCAAAGCTTGTATCCTTTAACTCCTTCCTTAAAGCCAACGAATATGCAATTCTTAGAACGTGCACTCAATTTTCCGTCGTTGACTTGCATGTAGGCCGGACACCCAAACACCCTCAAGTCCTCATAATTCGCCGGAGATCCCTTCCACAATTCTTGTGGAGTCTTCTTATTAATCGCCATGGACGGGGATCGGTTGATAAGGTAACATGCTAAAGAAGCCGCTTCAGCCCAAAAACCTTTACTCAACCCAGAAGTCGCTAACAAGCAACGTACCTTGTCCATAATCGTGCGGTTCATTCTCTCGGCTACTCCGTTTTGCTGAGGGGTGTATCTCACAGTGTGGTGCCTCAGAATCCCCGAACCCTTACAAAATTGGTTGAATTCTTCGGACACAAATTCTAGGCCATTGTCCGTACGTAGGTTCTTCACGACTTTCCCGGTTTGTTTCTCTATCATCACCTTCCAATCTTTGAAAGTAGAAAACACGTCGCTCTTGTTCTTCAAGAAGAACGACCAAACCTTTCGGGAATAGTCATCGATGATGGTAAGCATGTAGTAAGAACCTCCAGTGGAGGGGACCGGGGATGGTCCCCATAAGTCGGAATGGACATACCCGAGTATCTCTTTAGTTGTGTGAGCGCCGGTAGTGAACTTCACTCGCGTTTGCTTCCCGAAGACGCACTGCTCACAAAACTCCAACTTCGACAAGCCCTTATCCCCAAGAAGCCCTTGTCTACTCAACTCGGCCATTCCGGAATCACTCATATGCCCTAGACGCATATGCCAAAGTCTCGTCGTATCGACATCCTGGACCTTGGAATCACCCACGGCTACTTCGCCTTTCACCGTGGTACCTTCAAGAACATACAGCCTATTCGACTTACGTTCACCTCTCATAACGACCAACGAACCGCTGGCCACCTTCACGACTCCACCTTCTCCGGTGAACGAGTAACCCTTAAGCTCCAAAGTACTAAGCGAAATTAAATTCCGCTTTAAGCCGGGGACGAATCTAACCTCTCTTAGGGTGCGGATCGTGCCGTCAAACATCTTGATCCGGATGCTTCCTATCCCTTCGATCTTGCATGACGCGTTGTTGCCCATAGTCACCGCACCTTGTTCCACCTTCTCAAAAGTGTCGAACCACTCACGATTCGGGCACATGTGGAACGTACATCCCGAGTCTAGAATCCACTCCTCGCTTGATTTGGAGACCTCACCCAAAGCCATAAGGAGATCAGAATAATTCTCGGCTACACCAACTTCACCGGAACTCTTCCCGGAATTATTGTTGTTTTTGTTGCCGCCTTCTCTCTCCAACCTATTTTTCAAGGCGTAGCAATCGGCTTTGATGTGACCCTTCTTCTTGCAATAGTTGCAAACCTTGTTACTATGTCGTGACTTCGATCGAGACCTATGGCTCGATTTCTGAGTTGTCCGCCCACGGACATTCAACCCTTCGCTTGGCGTCTCTCCCGAATTAGGATTCTCCATCATCATAATATTATCTCTAGATGAGAGAGCCGAAATAACGTCTTTAAACGCGAGACTCTCTCGTGCGGAATATAGGAGAGTATCACGGAAGGTCGCCATAGAAGGGGGTAGGGAAATTAGGAGCCAAAACGCAAGATCATCATCTTCGATCTTCACGCCAATGTTGCCGAGGTCGGCAACCTTCTCCTTGAACTTCGCTACGTGCGCTTGGATCGAGGATCCCTCCGCCATCTTGAGGAAATATAGACTCCTCTTCAAATTGTGCTTACTTGACACCGTCTTGGTGATGCACATCTCTTCAAGCTTCTCCCACAATTCTTTCGCTGTCTTCATCTCCATGATGTCCTCCGCCAAAGCGTTCGAAACATGGAGCCCTATGGTCGCCATAGCCATCTGATCGAGCGACACACGCTCGTCATGCTCCATATGAACCGGCATGTTGTCAATACCATTGAGGGCGATCTCTTGCTTCAGGGATCGTAGAACTAACCTCATCTTGTATTGCCAAATCGGGAACCTTGTGTTGAGATCCATCATCGGTATGTCATACTTCACGCTCGTCATAGATCCTTAGCTCTGATACCACTTGTTGACGATCGGACGATGTATAGTATGATGAAAACGAGAATACCAAAGAAAAGAAATCAACAAGAAAATAGAGAAGACAAGAATTTACGTGGAAACCCAACTGGGAAAAACCACGGGAGGAACGACGAACAATTCACTATAATATTGCTTCACGATTACAAGGATGATATACGCTCTAAACCCTCAAATCTCACGCAATAGCTATAGAATTATAATTGATGTGTCTTATTGTGTCTATGGAGATCCCTATTTATAGTTGTAGAAAACTCATAAAATAGGTAATAATAGGAATAGGAATTATAATCCTTTCCTATTATAACTCAAACCTCCTAACCAAGTTAGGAATCCAAAAGACTTATTCCATAAGTCAAGAAGTCATCATAGAAGCTTCTATTCCTTAAGCGGTTTTGAGTCATATCTTAACATAGGGGATTGGTTGATGAAGATGAAAGTGACTTTGAGGCACTATTGAGTCAAGCAAATAGTGGGATGCATGCTACTTTCACTCCTGGTCCTACCTCTTGGGATCAATTGATGATAGTCCCACCTTCTCCACCAATGGCTGCTGTATCAGTTCCACCAAGATTTAATGGGGGTTTGAGGCCATTGTTCAGCACACAAACTAGGGAAGAGGCAGCTAAAAAGAAAATCTTTGTGACTAGCAAAGGGAAGCAACAAGCAAATTAGTTCAATCAAGATCTTTGTTTTGAAATCTTAAGTTTTTTTGTTGATTTATTTTGATGGATACTCTGATGGTTACTAGTAGTTTTTATGACTACTGTATTTTCAAGTAGTATTAGCTTTTGATGACTTTGGGTTTAAAATTCAGTACATTTGGTAGTCACTTTTGGTGGATATACAGTTTGATGGCTTCTTTTGTTGATCAACACTTTGATGGATGATTATTGTTCTTTAGTAGGTTTGTTGGTTGATTATTCTCTTGTTACCATTTGTCCAAACATAATTCAAATCAAATTTAAATAATACTTGATAAATAATCTAACAAGATACCATAATTAAACATAACAAGAGTCTACAGCTCTTACAAAATACCACATGACATAATTTCATAAGCAAACCCTAATCAGTCTTTCAGTTGAATTTTGATTTGGAAGACCAAAATTAAGAAAAACATAACAAACATAATTCTCAGTAAGAAGAGCTGCCTCTGCCCTGACAATGTGAGCTTCTTCATGTTGGAGTAGTATACTTAATGTCTAGATTTGAGTATTATGAACTCCTTGTACACTTTCATTTACCTATTAAATACAAACATTCATTTGCTTTTAATTATTGTTAATTAAATATATGCAAATTATAGTCCTGGATTTTATACGTTGTAGTTAGTATGGTGCGCATGGGCGCACAGAAGATCATACTATCGGTTACTCGTATTTAATCGAACAGATGCTCACGACCTAGATGGACACGGACCAATCCATCGGTATAGTCGTTGTGTGAGAGAGAAAATAATTTATCTTAATTATTTTATCACACTTGTACACTTGGTGTATTGAGCGGATCGATTGAGACTCATCAATTAGGTTTGCTCGGCGATAATTGATTTGAGACTCAGTGTATTTTATTCTTAATCCCCGATACAATTGCGGGTGTGTATATTTAATATAAGTGACTTTGATTTTCCAAAGGAATTGACCGGTTTAATTATTGGGTCAATTACCGGTTAAGTTGGGTCACTATATTTTATATATAGCATGCCGTGAATTCTTGACGGGACAGTGTATCCCGGAAGGGTTGATAATATCCCCGAGATGAGCTCATAAGGATTTATTATGTAAACCTCGCGAGTGGAATTAATTCCGCATAATAAATAAGGTTGAGTGGTACTAGTCTCGGATAAAAGAGATGAATAAATTTATTAAGCAATAAATAAATTTTATTCATGGATATTTATATCTTAAATACACGGAATAAATAATACTACCGGAGAAATATTATTTGGATATAATATGGTTTAATATTGGGAGTGCAATTAATTTATATAGTGGAAAATAAATTAATTAATATTGATAAGGATTAATGGACTTGAGCAGTGGGCTCAATTTAATCTTCAATATTGGAAGCCCAATATTCCACCTCCTTTAGATCCCCTACGTAGCCTATAAAAGCACTACATGGCCTTCATAAATCATAAGACAAGATTATCATACTTGATATTCTAGAGAGTTGAAGGAGATCCATAGGAGTTCGATAGATCGTCGCCCACCCGACGTTCGAACGGAGTGCAAGGAATACGTGGGAAGATTCAAAGGTCATCTTGATTTCGTTTCTCCGAACAACGAATCGTAGGTATGATATCTAAACTAACTTGATATTATTCGATTTTGATTTATCGTGAAATACCGTAGAACGCAAGATCCGAAGTTCGAACCCGGATTAGACGGACGATCGCGTGGTGGTGGCGAAGCCACCGGACCACGCCAATCGCCCGCTAGGGTTTCGACGGGCACGGGGAGGATCGACCCTCAGCTGGGCCGAGGGCGTGCGATCGATCACGATGATCGATCGCTGGGCACGGGCTGGTGTCGTGCCCGACCCCGCCGTGAAGGCGGGGCTCCTCCATGCAGCGGCGAGTCGCCGGACTCGCCGCGGGGGGCTGCTTGGCAGCCCCGGCCGATCGCTGGATGCGATCGGCGTGCGATCGCACAACCCCGCGAAGCGGGGGTTCGGCTGGGGGCGGGCCGCGCGTCTTCGGGTGCGTGGTCTCCAAAGGCTGGACCCCGGCAAGTTCGTCGGTGTTCGTGTGATCTCCGGCGAAGGGTTTGATCGGGTTATTGACTTCCGCAATTTTAATAGCCCGGGATATCGAATTCCAACAATTGGTATCAGAGCGTGGTTTACATTCGCGGTATTTTCGATAAAATTGTTCTACCTTGCAGGGTTCCGACTATTATGGCTTGATGATTATTCGTTTAATTATTTTGTCATGTGATTGTTGGTTTAATTAAACTCTTGGACATGTCGAGATTCGTTTTTGGTGGTGAATGCTTGTAATAGTAAAAATTCGGGGGTTGACCGAATTTAGGATTTATTATTATTGTTTTATTTTTCTGGAAAATGTATATGGTCGATTTCATGTATAGAATCGATACCGGATAGTGTAAAATTAAATTTGTAATTTATTTTGCGTTGGATCGATGCCGAAACGACCGCCGGAGAAGACGTGTGACGAAGGAGATGATCGAGAGGGTGAACGGGACAAGGATCGATCAATCCCCATGATCGATCCATGAGGATCGATCGATCGCAAGGTGAGGCGCCGAATTCGCGCCTCCTGGCGGCGATGCCACCGGTGGTGGTGGCTCGCCGGCTGGGCGGTGGCGGCGGTGGACCTCGGCCGGCGATGGCTATCCGGTGGGGGGGCGCGGGGGTCCTTGTGATCTTCGTGCTCTCCCGGTGATTCTACTTTCCTAATTAATTCGTTTTTCCCTATTTGAGTTTTCCTGTTTTTGGGAATTCTCATGGATTAGGAAAAGAATTAATTGGAATTAATTTTATTTTCTTATTCTATTATGGAAGTCTTCTAGAGTATTCCGAGTTTTACTTGGAATAGGATCCTAGAGATTTAATAGAATTGGAAAGGAATAAAATTTAATTTAGGATTGATTTATTTCCTAATTGATTATTCCTATATTATGGGAATTTTCATAGTAATGGAAATTAATTAATTTTGGAATGTAGAAGAGTCTCAAATTATTTTATTTCCTTATTTCATTATGGAAATCATCTAGAATATTCCAAATGGGTCTTGGATAGATTATTCTAAGAGATTTAATGAAGTAGAAAAGGAAAATAAAATAAATAAAAATATTAATAATATTTAATTTTATTTTTGATTTATTCGATTGACTTAATTATTATTAATTAAGTATCTTTTGGATTTATTAAAAATAAATAGATTTAAATATTGGAAATTAATATTCTCGTCACATGGAGCACTCAAGAACGAAGACTGAAGACTAGAAGATGCGTACGGAGATGGAGTAAAGCCATAATAGTCGGAAAATAATATTCTAGTAATTATTTTGACTATGTGATAATACTATGTGCTTTATTACATGTATGCATGCTATATGTGTTTATTTTATGCACTAGATAGCGTATCCCTTTGCTGTAAAAAGCTAAGTGGGAGAGGGTATGGAAACATACCCATGGTCTCCATTGCTGCTCTCTTGGTGACTTTTATAAACTTTTGAAGTTTATATAGATAAGTTATTGGAGGAGAGTTCTTGTAATTCCTCTTACGAGAAACATTGATTAAGTTTATCAAACAATGCCTAATTTGTCTTTCCAAAGCTGATTTCAAGTCGACTCATTCTCACCCCGGGGAGTGGAATGGAGCCAGAGCCACTTGGTCATGTCGAGGACAAAAATTAGAGGCAGTCGTACCATTCTTTGATAGATGGATCGATTGTCTGCTCGGCTCCCTCATTTATGAGAGATAGGGTTGTTCGCATGGTGAATCACTGGTTAGAAACTTCGAGTTTCACTTATGATTCTCCACGTCTTGATTTACAAGATTGAATGGATCAAGTAATTGGGAGTCAATTGTAAAAGTCTTTTGGTGTAGTAAACGTCCACACTATCGTGGCTTGCTGCACTGAATGGGACTTTGGAACGATTGATGTAGACAGTTATAGAAGGGAGTGAAAGATCCGTGTGTCAACGTAAACGTCCACACTATCGTGGCTTGCGGCGATATACGAGTCCCAAACAAACTTCTTAGTACTGAGCGGTGGTTAACACTTAGGTACGCTTCATAGTATCCCTCCCATCGAGGTAACGCTATTGATGATGTACGACCAAAGGAAATCTAATTGCTAAATCATTTGGGTGAGTAAACGTCCACACTATCGTGGCTTGCTTTACCTGATGGGATTTTAGAGGCGATTAGTGATTTAATGATATTATTAAAGGGAGATAATATCGGATATTAAATTGTTTGTTTGTTTTATGTGCTTATAGGTTAAGAATGACTGTGACCCCACTTTGTGATATACTTAAAGATGAAAACTCGCTGGTTCCATATAGTGATGTTTGGAAAAGAAATCTGGACATTGTCCAGACTGTTGAGACTTCCGAATCCACTATCCCAACTCATGAGGACATTTGGAATGACCTCAGAATGATGTTGAGACATAGTGTGGAAGCCGGACAAGAAGTGATTGACATACTCTATAAATTCAGTCCTCTTGAGGAATCGCTTATAAACGATTTCAAAAGAGCTGAACTTATAAGTATGATCAGAGAATCACAAGTTCTTGTGGCCAAGTTGGAAATGCAAGCAAAGAAGCCCAGTGGTTGTGAACCACGGATTGGGAAGAGCAAGCCGCAAGGCAAGTGCTTTCGATGCAAGCAGTCTGGGCACTGGAAGGCTGATTGTCCTCTCATCAAAGGTACGAAATTTTCCTTAGTCACCGAAACATTATCAGTGGTGTTATCTACCAGCACCTGGTGTGTAGATACGGGGGCCACTGATCATGTCTGCAATTCATTGCAGGGGTTCCAGGAAACCCGGAGACTTAGAGAGGGAGAAATCGTGGTCTACATGGGCAATGCCGCGAAGGTGGCGGCTGTTGCAGTGGGAGACGTTCACTTACGCTTCAGTAGTGATAGGGTTTTAGTTTTACATAATTGCCTTTATGTACCCAACTTTAGAAAGAATTTAATTTCGGTTTCTAAACTTATTATGAATGGATATTCTGTCTCTTTTGACCACTCGGTGATCATAAGAAGAAACAGTGAGATTATCTGTTCTGGTACATTGGTGGACGATTTGTATGTGCTAAATCATGAGTCTAGCACGATGCAACTAACCGAGAGTAATAACACGTCTACGAACACCAATAAGAGAAAGGAACCTTCTAAAATGAATCAATTATACTTGTGGCATCTAAGGCTAGGTCATATAAACTCGAATAGGCTTCAAAGGTTGAAAGCTGATGGTCTAATCAGCGATGTTGAAGGAGAGGACCTTCCGACCTGCGAATCCTGTTTAAAGGGTAAAATGACCAAGCGTTCTTTTTCTGGTAAAGGACGGAGGGCTGAACAAGTATTGGATTTGATTCACTCTGATGTATGCGGACCTATGTCTACTCAGGCAAGGGGAGGGTACGAGTATTTCATCACTTTCACTGATGATTACTCAAGGTATGGATTTGTATATTTGATGCGCCGCAAGAGCGAATCCTTTGACAAGTTCAAGGAGTTCAAGGCTTTTGTGGAGAACCTTCAAAATAAATCCATTAAATGCCTGCGATCTGATCGCGGAGGCGAGTACTTGTCTGGAGAATTCAAGGCATACTTGGCAGAGAATGGGATTGATTCCCAAATGACATCACCATATACTCCTCAGCAGAATGGTGTGTCAGAAAGAAGGAATAGGACTCTTATGGAAATGGTGCGATCAAGGATGAGTTACTCGGACTTACCTATTATGTTCTGGGGACATGCCTTGGAAACAGCGGCGTATATCTTGAATAGGGTTCCAACCAAAACGGTACCCACAACACCCATGGAATTGTGGAGTGGGCGCAAGCCTAACTTGAAACACATTCGGATCTGGGGTTGTCCAGCACATGTGTTGCGACAAGGTGCCGATAAGTTAGAACCTAGATCAGAATTACGGCTGTTTGTAGGATACCCGAAAGGAACTAAAGGTGGCATGTTCTATAGTCCTACGGACCAGAAGATCGTTATAAGTACTAACGCTCGGTTCTTAGAGGAAGACTATGTCATGGACCACAAGCCCAAAAGTGACATAATACTTGATGAGTTGAGAGGTGACAAGGAAGACTTAGATACAGCCGAACGGAGTAGTAATACACCACTAGAACCTGCACCTACTGTCACTGTTAATACACCGGAACGCCGTCGTAGTGGGAGGGTTGTTAAACAACCAGAAAGATGGATTGGACTGGGTGATTCTTCGTACTCTGGACCTGGAGTTCATGAAATCGATCCCTGGACCTATGATGATGCGGTACAAGATATAGATGCGCCTTCTTGGAAGAAAGCGATGAAATCCGAAATAGAATCTATGAATTCTAATAAAGTCTGGGATCTTGTAGAACCACCAAACGGCGTAAAGCCAATTGGATGTAAATGGGTCTACAAGAGAAAGAGAGGATCTGACGGAAAGGTTGAAACCTTTAAAGCTCGGCTTGTTGCGAAAGGATATACTCAGAAAGAGGGAATCGATTATGAGGAGACCTTCTCGCCAGTAGCCAAGATAAAGTCGATCCGGATTCTCTTATCCATAGCAGCTCATATGGATTATGAGGTGTGGCAAATGGATGTCAAGACAGCTTTCCTAAATGGAAGTCTTGACGAGACGATTTATATGAAATAACCAGAAGGATTCATTGCTAAGGGGCGAGATCATCTAGTGTGCAAGCTTAATCGATCCATTTATGGATTGAAACAAGCCTCGAGATCGTGGAACCTGAGGTTTGACGAAGTAGTCCAATCTTTTGGATTCAGTCAAAGCATGGACGAATCGTGTGTGTATTGGAAACGTGATGGGAAGAAGGTGGTGTTTCTCGTGCTTTATGTAGACGACATTCTTCTCATTGGCAACAGTGTGAAAATGTTATCAGACACAAAGGGATGGTTGTCTAGACAATTCGATATGAAAGATTTGGGAGAAGTCGGGCATGTTCTAGGGATCAAGGTTATAAGGGATCGCCGGAATAGAACATTGTACCTATCCCAGCAATCTTACATAGACACGATTCTGGCTCGTTTTAACATGCAAGATTCCAAGAAGGGTAAGCTGCCCTTCAGTAAAGGAACTTATCTTTCTAAGGAGATGTGTCCTCAAACACAAAAGGAGAAAGATGAAATGAAATCAGTTCCCTACGCTTCGGCTGTGGGAAGCTTGATGTATGCAATGTTATGCACGAGGCCTGATATCTGCTATGCAGTTGGCGTAGTAGCGAGATATCAGAGTAACCCTGGAAAGGCTCATTGGACTGCCGTAAAGAGCATTTTCAAGTATTTGCGAAATACTAGGGATTATGTTCTAAGTTACGGGGCAGACAATCTGATTCCTTTGGGTTATACGGATTCAGATTTCCAAGCTGATAAGGACCGGCGAAAGTCGACATCAGGCTATGTGTACACTTTGGGAGGTGGAGCCGTATCATGGAGGAGTGTTAAGCAAAAGTGCATTTCAGACTCTACCATGGAAGCTGAATATGTTGCAGCCTCAGAGGCAGCGAAAGAGTCAGTTTGGTTCCTTAATTTCCTCCAGGACTTAGATGTGATTCCGAGTTTTCCTAGAGCTATGACAATTTATTGTGACGATAGCGGTGCAGTGGCAAACAGTAAGGAACCACGGTCCAATAGTGCTACGAAACACATAGAGCGCAAGTACCACCTGATTCGAGTCATCGTCAAGAGGGGCGATGCGATAGTCACCAAGATAGCTTCGGAGGACAACCTAGCGGACCCTTTCACCAAGATACTTCCTAAGGAAGTATATTTCAAGCACTTGGAGGGTTTGGGAGTCAGAAGTTTGGGAGATAAGACTAGACCTTAGTATAAGTGGGAGATTGTTGGAGTAGTATACTTAATGTCTAGATTTGAGTATTATGAACTCCTTGTACACTTTCATTTACCTATTAAATACAAACATTCATTTGCTTTTAATTATTGTTAATTAAATATATGCAAATTATAGTCCTGGATTTTATACGTTGTAGTTAGTATGGTGTTGCATGGGCACATAGAAGATCATACTATCGGTTACTCGTATTTAATCGAACAGATGCTCACGACCTAGATGGACACGGACCAATCCATCGGTATAGTCTTTGTGTGAGAGAGAAAATAATTTATCTTAATTATTTTATCACACTTGTACACTTGGTGTATTGAGCGGATCGATTGAGACTCATCAATTAGGTTTGCTCGGCGATAATTGATTTGAGACTCAGTGTATTTTATTCTTAATCCCCGATACAATTGCGGGTGTGTATATTTAATATAAGTGACTTTGATTTTCCAAAGGAATTGACCGGTTTAATTATTGGGTCAATTACCGGTTAAGTTGGGTCACTATATTTTATATATAGCATGCCGTGAATTCTTGACGGGACAGTGTATCCCGGAAGGGTTGATAATATCCCCGAGATGAGCTCATAAGGATTTATTATGTAAACCTCGCGAGTGGATTTAATTCCGCATAATAAATAAGGTTGAGTGGTACTAGTCTCGGATAAAAGAGATGAATAAATTTATTAAGCAATAAATAAATTTTATTCATGGATATTTATATCTTAAATACACGGAATAAATAATACTACCGGAGAAATATTATTTGGATATAATATGGTTTAATATTGGGAGTGCAATTAATTTATATAGTGGAAAATAAATTAATTAATATTGATAAGGATTAATGGACTTGAGCAGTGAGCTCAATTTAATCTTCAATATTGGAAGCCCAATATTCCACCTCCTTTAGATCCCCTGCGTAGCCTATAAAAGCACTACATGGCCTTCATAAATCATAAGACAAGATTATCATACTTGATATTCTAGAGAGTTGAAGGAGATCCATAGGAGTTCGATAGATCGTCGCCCACCCGACGTTCGAACGGAGTGCAAGGAATACGTGGCAAGATTCAAAGGTCATCTTGATTTCGTTTCTCCGAACAACGAATCGTAGGTATGATATCTAAACTAACTTGATATTATTCGATTTTGATTTATCGTGAAATACCCGGATTAGACGGACGATCGCGTGGTGGTGGCGAAGCCACCGGACCACGCCAATCGCCCGCTGGGGTTTCGACGGGCACGGGGAGGATCGACCCTCGGCTGGGCCGAGGGCGTGCGATCGATCACGATGATCGATCGCTGGGCACAGGCTGGTGTCGTGCCCGACCCCGCCGTGAAGGCGGGGCTCCTCCATGCAGCGGCGAGTCGCCGGACTCGCCGCGGGGGGCTGCTTAGCAGCCCTGGCCGATCGCTGGATGCGATCGGCGTGCGATCGCACAACCCCGCGAAGCGGGGGTTCGGCTGGGGGCGGGCCGCGCGTCTTCGGGTGCGTGGTCTCCGAAGGCTGGACCCCGGCAAGTTCGTCGGTGTTCGTGTGATCTCCGGCGAAGGGTTTGATCGGGTTATTGACTTCCGAAATTTTAATAGCCCGGGATATCGAATTCCAACACTTCAAATCCTTCCTCATCTTCATGCTCTTTTCATCTTCATATTCTGGATCTCGAGCTGGATACTCATGAAGTTGATGGTCGCCGCCATCAATGGGATTACACCATGAATTGAAGGTATGTTCTTCACAATAGTAGAACAACCTTTGGTGATTTGGAGATCTTGCTGAAACAACTCGAATTTCCATTTGCCTTTTACACTTACCGCACAGCTTGTTCTCGTATTTCAAACCACTGGGTCGACCACAATAGCTCACGGACATGCTCGACATACTTCAACCTGTGAGCTAGATCAATCTTTAGAGAGAAATTAGAGAGAAAAAAAGTTCTTCGATCTGCCCAAGATTAGGGTTTTGAGGAAATACGTAATTCTGAAATGATTTGGGGAAGAGACCTTTTTATATTAACCTTCATTTTCCACATGTATGCAAGAAAAAAAATCACAAAATCGACATATTCCACGTGTAATTCCACGTCATTAATTTTAGCTAAAAATTTGAAAAAAGGACTATCAGCGGAAAATCAGAATAAAAAGGACTACTTGTGGAAAGTGCCCCTGGAAGAGGACTATTTGTGATTTTTTTCTCCAAAACTATGCATAGAGAAACTTGCACGTGAATT
This sequence comes from Euphrasia confusa, assembly GCA_954870475.1. Classification (NCBI taxonomy): domain Eukaryota; kingdom Viridiplantae; phylum Streptophyta; class Magnoliopsida; order Lamiales; family Orobanchaceae; genus Euphrasia; species Euphrasia confusa. The sequence goes on along the minus strand of OX940966.1, from coordinate 12,409,721 downwards.
AAGAAAAATAAAGTTTTTGCGTGTTTTATAAGAGATATTGATTTGTAAATAATAGAATAGTTAATTGAAAAAGTAGTGATATAAGGGTAAATAAATATGTATTGAGAGAATAAAGTTTTGAAAAGACATTTTATTTATGGAATGTGCACTGTTTTAAGAGATGAACTAAAAAAAAAATATACATTGTTTTAAGGAATAAAAGAAGTACTATTTTTAAGAACTCACAAATCACCTTAATGCCACAATACAAATGACCTAAATGCCACAAATCAATCAATCAATTAACATTGTCAAAGATTGTTAGCTTAGTTAGTTGAACATTTGAATTGAAAACCATAAAATTCAATGTTCAAACCTGAAATATTGTAATTGATCTAGACCAAAAAAAATATTACAAAATTAGTATGTTTAGAAACTACAGAAAAAATATATTGCACAATACCTAATTTTTTTTTTATAACAAAAATAGTATCTTTAGAGACTACAAAAAGTGTAAGGATAAATATGTTTGGGCATTACAATGCCTTAAATGTACCTAGGCAGAAGTTGTCTTGCTAACATATTTATTTGTTTTATTTCTTTCTTCACAATTTAAACTGTTGTAATCACTGGTCATATTGGTGATTTGATTTAGCATAGTTCATTAGTTGGAACATGCTTGAAAAACAATCAACATAGAAGTTTTCTGCCGCAGCACAGCCAGGCAGAGTCATGCCGCAAGCAGTGCAAGGCTTGGACAAGAAGTTGAGTCAAGATATCGAGCGAAGCATGAGCGTAGGGCAAGGGAATGCTGAAGTCCAGATAGTATGGAAGGCAGTGCAGTGTGGCAGAGCATTCCAGAAGAACTTCAGAAGGCATTCCTGCGGCAGCGGTCAAAGCAGCCTGCCCTAGAATATCTCAACCGATTGTTGACCTAGCAAAATGAGGAAATCAGTTGGAGACTCTCACCTATAATTAGAGGACGACCCAGCTGCATTTACTCAACACTCATACAACATATTAACACCTCCAGAAACACATTTCCTTCGGGAATCGATCATCGAGCTTTTAGAGCCGCGACTTCATTCTTGAAGCTCGTCGTGCCGTGTGTTCTCTCGTCCCTAAGAGAGTTCGTTTGTTCAGCCGATGATTCGATAGCTTAGTATAGGTGTTCATTTCAGTAGCTAGGTTTTTGTTGTTGATTGTTCATACTCTTCGGATACGATTCATACGAAGGCATACATGGTATAGCCTTTGGTAATATCTTTGTAAATCCAAGAGTATTATTTTGTAAAGACTCGTTCTTTAATAAAGTTTCTGGCCGTAAGGCCGTTTCGTATGTGTATAATTTAAATACACGTACAAAGATTTAAATTTGTGTTCTTTACTTTTTCGTACGTGTGTGTGTGTGTTCGTTCGAAGTGATTTATTTTTATTAATTCCGCTGCAATTCTTATACATATATCACATATAATTTTAACAAGTAAACAACTTGGTTAATCTGGATAAAATACTTAAACTTAATTAAATCACGTAAAACGAACGTTTTCTGTACAAGGCATCGTGCTGCGGCATACGCTGTTCTGCCGCAGAACACTGCCTTGTCTAGGCAGCGCATTTTACTGCGTTTTATTTACTGCCTACGTCTTTCAAGTGGTATCAGAGCGGGCACTAGACTTACTTAGTGTTTAAGGTCCGTCTGATCACGCACACTTACAATGGCAGATCCATCTTACATCGTACGAACACCGGTTGTTCTTGACGGTAGTAATTATGGATTTTGGAAAACCCGCATTGAAGCAAGGATCAAATCAATTGATCGCAGTGCGGGGCTATCCGTACTTCAAGGATGGAAACCACCTCAGGAGGAAATCCCTGAAGGCGGCACGATTGAAAAATCACCGGAGAAGTGGTCTATCGATGAAACTGCCGCAGCTACTGCCAACGATAGGGCAAGGTGTGCCATCCTTGAATCCATCGATTGCAATATGTACAGAATTGTCAAACAATGTACTACTGCCAAACAAGTATGGGATTTGCTGGCTCTTCATTGTGAAGGTAACAACGCAGTGAAGAAAACCAAGGTCCGTATGCTTATGTCTCGTTTCGAGAACTTGCGTATGAACGAGGACGAGACTTGCCTTCAGTACTTTGGAGAATTAATGTCCATTGTTACTGAATGTGCTGACCTTGGCTCACCCATTAGCAACCCGGCAGTGTGTAGTAAGATTATGCGATCGATGAGCAAAAAGTTCCTGCCGAAGGTCACTGCCATAGAAGACAGCGAAATGTCTGAAGAAGATTTTGTTTCATTAATGGCGATCTTCAAGAACTATGAACTGAACCATGAAGATCGTGAAACTCACGGGAAATCACGTCCACGAAGCGACGAGAGGAACATTGCCTACACCGTGGCAGAGCCCGACGGCAGAGAACAAGGAAATAGTTCTCAAGGCAGCAGCCCCACCTCTACCAATGACTTGACCGATGAAGAGATCTACGAGCTACTTGGATCTGATGGTGGAGATGACCAGTTTGCATTCCTCGCCCGGAAAATGGATGCTGTACTTGTTCGCTCGCTGAAGAAGCCGTACGATCCCCGACGAAGGAAGTTCCCGGCAAGGTCACCACAAACTCAAGATCGACAACTTGTGATTCGCCAACCAAGCACGGGATCAATCTCAAGTTCAAGTCCAAATTCAAAGGACTGGTCAAGGATCAAATGCCACGTATGTCAAGGGATTGGACACTTCTCAACCGAATGCCCTTCAAAAGATCGAGGCATTGGAATTTTGAATTCCATGGTTGCGCAAGAAGATATGGAACAATATTGCCTTGAAGACTCAACCACTGCGCTTACTGCTCAACTCGAAGGCACAACCCTATCTGACGCTGAAGATGACAGTCCATCCAATATGAATGCACGACGGCATGTTGCATTCTTTGCCTCTGCCGCAGAAACGACTGAAAGCCCTGCCGCAGAGAACTGCCTGTGCCTCACTGCCTCAGTCAATGGCTATGAATCTGAAGAGGAGACCATTCCCATTGATATTTTCATCGAGCTCAAAGAAAGTTTCGATGAGCTACGCATGAAATTTACCCGGCAGACCAAGATGATGAAGATGCTTACGTCAACCAAAGCCGGATATGAAGAAAAAGTGAAGAAGCAGGCCATGGCAATTGAACAAATGCTCATAGAAAAGAACACCTTTGAAGAACGATTGAAGAAACTTGATGTCCAACTCACCAGAAAGGATATGGAGGCCGAGAAACTGAAAATTGACTTTAATCGTGTAAATGGAAAACTCGAAGTTGCTAACAATACTTTTGTAAAACTTAACACAGCAACAAAAAAATTAGATGCCGTAATGAGTATTTCACATGTTGAACGGCAAGGCCTCGGACATCAAAAAGTTGTAGATGCCGTTTTTCCAAAGAAAAACCCAATGGACATGGCATTTGTAAAGGCATCAAATGACGATTCAAACGCTGCCGCACAATTCTCAACTCCAGAAAGGGATGAACAAACCGAAGGCAAGGCCACTGCCCCAGCAAAAGACTGCCGCAGAAGGCCGAAGCAAAGGCAGGCACCATCAGGCAGGATGAAGACAAGGAAGCCCCTGCCTAAGCAACATTTTAAATCAACGAGACGATATGTTTGCCACTACTGCCTAGTACCTGGTCACATTCGACCCTTTTGTTGGAGACGCGAAGAGGATCAAGCGAGAGGACATTACTTTCACTCCAACACTGGACCACGGCATCCCAAATACTTCTCGCATTCTCTGTCTTCACGACACTTTTTCAAAAAGAAGGCAACAATTATACGCAAATGGGTGCCCAAAACTAAACTCTCTATGAATGTTTGCTTTACAGGTCCCTCCGATGACTCCTCTGCCGCATCAAATGCCATCCAAAGTGCCGAAACATGCAATGTCATTTTCACTGCCCTCAAAGCTACCAAGGATGATAAATGGTACTTCGATAGTGGATGCTCGCGGCACATGACCGGAAATAGTGATCACCTCATCGACTACAAAGCTTTTCACGGAGGAGAGGTCACGTTTGGAGGAGGGTCCAGTGGTTCAATTGTTGGCCGAGGCACTTTAAATGTGAAAGGGCTGCCAAAGCTACAACAAGTGCTTCATGTTGAAGGCCTCATCACAAACCTCATAAGCATAAGTCAAATATGCGATGAAGGCATGAATGTAAAGTTTACTCACCAAATGTGTGAAGTGTTTGATAGTGCAGGGAACCCACTCATTCAGGGGGAGCGTTCCAAGGCAAACAACTGCTACTCCATTGGAGAAACATGCCTCTCTGCACAAGTCAAAGATGACATAGACCTATGGCATCAAAAACTTGGACACACAAGTCTTGGGAATTTAGAGCGTCTAATCAAGCTCAATGTTGTTCGTGGACTTCCAGCTCTCCCAAAAATCCAGAAGACAACATGTGGACATTGCAAACAAGGAAAAATGACTCGTACAAGTCATCCAGCAATACCTGCCGCAGGACAGACTGATGCCTCTGCCGCAGGACCTGCCAACTCCAAGGCAGAACTGTATCAAAAGCAAACCAAATGCTTTGATCTCCTCCACATGGATTTAATGGGACCAATCGAGACGAGGAGCCACTCTGGAAAACGCTACGTACTTGTCGTAGTAGATGATTTCTCAAGATATACTTGGGTGCGTTTTCTCCAAGACAAGAGTGAGACATTTGATGAGGTGTCCAAACTAATTAGGTGGATAAAGACCAACCATGAAGCCTCAGTAAAGAGAATAAGAAGTGACCATGGCACTGAGTTTGAAAACCAACGACTTTCTCGTTTTTGTGACACGCATGGCATTGCCCAAGAATTTTCTGCCCCCATAACACCGCAACAAAACGGCGTGGCTGAAAGGAAGAACCGAACCCTCAAGGAAATGGCGTGTACCATGCTGATCGCCAAGGGCCTAAGCAAGCAATTTTGGGCAGAAGCATTCAATGCCGCATGCCATATCCTGAACCGCATCAGCATACGTTCAGGATCAACAAAAACGGCCTATGAAATTTTGAACAATAGGAAGCCTAATCTGAAATACTTTCATGTGTTTGGCTCTGTTTGTTATGTTCTGAATGATAGGGAACCTAGATCTAAACTTGATCCAAAATCACTTAAAGGATTATTTGTTGGATACTCTAGGAATAGTCATGCCTATCGTATTTTTATCATACAAACTAGAACCATCATTGAATCTGTAAATGTTGATTTTGATGATCTTAGTCGACTCAGGAAACCCAAAGAAGAGAATGTAGAAGGTCTGCTCGAGCCTGCCGCAGTAGCAGAAATTGAAGGCAGTTTCACTCCTACGCAGCCTACTGCCGCACCCACTGGCTCGAATAATGATGATCAGCCCTCTACAGCGTCTCCCGAGCACTCAAATGATGATAGCTCGCCTCAACAAACAGATTCATCAGATGTCGAAGAAACACCAATCCGACGACGAAGGGATCCCCCAAGACATGTTATCCGAAACCACCCTTCGAGTCAACTGTTGGCCACACGCATGAGAGCTCGTCCATACATCAACTACCGCAACATGACCAAGAATGTAAGCATGTCTGCCACATGCATTGAAATAGGCATTGCCTCGTACCTCTCAACGATCGAACCAAAGAATGCCAAAGAAGCATTGGCCGATGAATTTTGGCTTATGGCAATGCAAGAAAAGATGAACGAGTTTGAAAGAAACAAAGTTTGGAAGCTCATTCCTCGTCCCAAAAACAAGAATGTCATCGGGACAAAGTGGATTTTCAAGAACAAATCGAATGAGCATGGGCAGGTTGTGCGCAACAAGGCAAGACTAGTGGCGCAAGGCTATACGCAAGTTGAAGGCATCGACTTCGATGAAACTTTTGCTCCCGTAGCACGCATGGAGTCCATACGTTTACTTATTGCTATTGCATGCCACCTCAACATCACCTTACATCAAATGGACGTGAAGGCAGCCTTTCTCAACGGCATACTTGAAGAGGAGGCATATGTTGCACAACCCAAGGGCTTCGAAGATCCGAAACATCTTGACTATGTGTATCAATTACACAAGGCATTGTACGGCCTAAAACAAGCTCCTAGAGCTTGGTATGGCTGCCTAACTGATTTTCTACTCAGTTTCGGATTCACTCGAGGCACTGCCGACAAAACACTGTTTGTGAAATTCAATTCTTCCAATATTTTAATTGCACAAATTTATGTTGATGATATTGTCTTTGGATCCACATGTGAGAATATGCTTAAGGCATTTACCTCCACCATGGCATCAAAATTTGAGATGAGCATGGTAGGAGAACTAACTCATTTTTTAGGACTCCATATCAAGCAATCATCAACTGGGACGTTTATCTCACAAACTTCATACGCTAAGAATCTCATCAAAAGATTCCAACTTGAAGGATCCAAGCCCATGAAAACACCTATGGGCTCAACGGACAAAATCTCCCGAGGCACTCATACTGCCGCAGTGGATCAGACACTCTACCGATCCATGATAGGGAGTTTACTTTACCTTACGGCAACTAGACCTGATATCATGTATAGCGTTTGTTTGTGTGCCAAGTTTCAAGCTGATCCAAGGGAAGAACACTTGAAGGCAGTCAAACGCATCATACGCTACGTTGCCGCATCAGTCGAGTTAGGCATATGGTATACCAAAGATACCACCACCGATTTGGTTGGATTTTCAGATGCCGACTGGGCAGGATACACGGATGAGCGCAGGAGTACAAGCGGAGGATGTTGCTTTCTTGGAAACAACATCATTTCATGGCAAAGCCGCAAGCAAAACTACATTTCTCTATCCACTGCCGAATCAAAATACATTGCCGCAGGGAGTTGCTGTACCCAATTGATTTGGTTGAAGCACATGCTTGATGACTACCACCTGGATAGCAATGTTCTTACACTCTACTGCGACAATACGAGTGCTATAAATATCAGTCATAATCCAGTGCAGCACTCAAGAACCAAACACATCAGCATAAGGCATCATTTCATCCGAGATTTGGTGGAGAAACGACTCTTGAGGATTGATCACATCCCAACAGAAAATCAAATAGCAGATATCTTCACCAAGCCACTGAACTCAGATCGATTCATTGCTTTGAGAAAATCTTTGTGCATGTGCACCATGCCTTAGATGCTGATCTGCATCCTGCTGCCGCACTGTCATGCCTACTGAACCTCTGCCACAGCATTCTGCCTTAGTCAATTTATGAGATTAAAATTTTCCGAAGGAAGAGAAAATACCCAAACCACTTTAGGCAACATGGTCAAACCCATATACATGTAATTAATACTCAATGGGTTGAGATACTATGTACTAGGTGACCTAAGTATTTGATAATCTCGTTTTTGACATTGGCATTATACCTAAGTGGAGTATAAGTACTTATGATGCAGCATGATGTTTCATTAGGATTAGATGTTTTTATTCTTTTCCTAATTTTGCTTTGTAAGCCTCGATTTTTCACACCACAAAAATATTTTACTTTTTAAAAAAAAAAAAAAAATATTTTGAAAAATGAAAAATAGAAAAAGAAAATACTCTAAAAACAGAAAAAGAGAAAAATTAAAAACATAAAAATAGATAAACAAAAAAAAAAAAAAAAGGGGATTTTGGATTTTCAGTTTTTTTGGCAACAACCTGCCGCAGAGCCTTGCCCCACTTGACCGTTGGGCAGCACTTAAGTATGCGGCAGGCGACGGTTCAGCTTCAAAAAGTAACCGTTGCCTAGTTGCCCATCCCATCAACTGCCATCCGTTTCTTTCTCTTAAAACTCTTTTCAAGTTTTATTTTTAATATCCAGAAATCAAAAGTCCTAATTCTACTCTAACTCTTTCTCTATCACAAATCCGATCAAGAGTTTAATTTTTCCGAAATTCTTCAACCCTAGTTTTTCTCTGAAACGCACAAGTATAAAATCATCATCTTCTTTGCGTTAAAACGTGCACTCTGTTTTTTTTAAAACCCTAATTTCATCAAGAACTTCGAATTCAATGGCATCATCTCCATTCGCCTTTGCTCGCTACTTCTCGGATCCACGCCTAGTGGAGCTCATCAAAGAATCTCGCCCCGATGCAACTATGGAGGATATTCAACCCGCGGAGTCTCTGCCGTTCATCAGTCGCCTCATCGCCATCGACGCCGCCACCGCCGCAGCTGCCGCCGCCGCAATCGACGCCGCTTCCCAGCCGCCGCACGTCGAGGCCGGAGAAGGATCAGGTAAGGCTTCTCCCATGAACATCTCCCCAGACCATGATGCAGGGGGAGAAGCTGCCGCAGAGGACGAACCTGCCGAAGAGGAACGAGTCTATCCCGAACCGACTCCACTGTCTATCATCCGCCCTGAAGATGATGACATCTCCGGCGACACTGAGCCGTCTCAGACTCCACGACCACCGGTAGTTATTCCGGGAGTTGATGATGTACTTGCATACGAGGCTGCCCAGAATGAACGATCATTCCACACCTCTGACTTAAAAGGGCTTTTTACTCCTGAACCCTCTGTCACTGCCGCATCATCTGCCTTTCCACAGGCAGACCCTGAAGTGCAGCAGCAAGGCAAGCAGATGCCTTACAACAGGAGGGATGATGATGATGATTTCAATTATGCCGAGCTCTACGACAACTATCCCATATCTCAGAAAAAGACCAAGGCTCGCAAACCGACTCCTTATCCATCTACAACTCGACTCTCTGATGCGGAAGATTCCGGGCACTCAAGTCAACAGCAGCATGATGCCGCAGATGCCTCTGACACAGAATCAGACCCACTGCTGCAGGATCTTGCCTCCAGGAAGCGCAAGAAACAGCAAGTGCCCATCACTCGCCGGCCGTCCACCAGATCCGCCACTGCCTATGCTAAAGGCAAAGGCCCGGCTGTGCCCCCAACCTCAATGGAAAATCCCATTGACGTCGAAGCCACCACTGCTAAGAAATCCCGTAAAGGGAAGGAGAAGGCTGCCGCATCCAAACCCGACAGCTCGCATAGTGGTGATGCCGCAGTTATACCTGCTGCGAAGAAGGGCAAGGCACCGAAAATTGATGCCCCCAAGGAGGATTCTGATTCTGACATGAAACCCGGCAAGGGTTACTCGAGGCGCTTCTGGTCTGAACGAAGATCAGTGATTGGGCCCCAGTTCTACTCAAACAAACCCATTCATCCGGATCGCTGTGTGGACATGCCGACTTGTGCCAAACACAAAGTTGATAAGTTCTTGAAAAGGATGAAGTTGGTCAAGGCAGTCACCTACGCAGGACCCTACTGCGAGGATTTGGTGCGCGACTTCTATGCAAATCTGCGCCCCTGTTTTGGTGATGATGGATCCAGAGGCTACGGCAAGGTGTATTTACGAGAAAAGATTTTTAACTTCACCCCTGCCGCCACAAATGCCTTTTTGGAGCGATCAGACATTGAGTACCCTGCCGCAGTTGCTGACCCTACTGTTGCCGCAGTCTCTAACCGTCTGACCAAATCACCACCTGATGCAGCCAACAACATCACTTGCTCAAAACTCTCTTCTTTTTATTATTTTTTGTTCACTGTTGCTAGGCACAACTGGATTCCCACATCCAATGTGCACTTTGTGCATACCCAAATGGGGAGGTCTTGTTTCACCTTGGTGCAGGTAGACAAGTGAACTTAGGCGAACTCATTTTTGAGAAGATCGAGTCACAGGCAGAGAACATCACTCAGACGCAGAGCCTTGCGTTCCCTTCCCTGATCTGGGAAATGTTGAAGGTCCAAGGTGCTGGAATTCGGTATCCCGGGCCATTAAAAAATTGCGGAAAAAATAACCCGACCGAAATCCTCTCGCCGGAAACCGATCACAAACACCACGAAGAACCGGGCTCGTCAAGAGCATCGCCGCGGGATAAACCCGCGGCTAAACCCTAGCCGAGCCCCAGCGTGGGGCTCGCGATCGCCGTCGATCGCGTGGGGCTGCTCTGGCAGCCCCGGGCGGTGAGTCCGGCGACTCACCGCCACCACCGACCGGAGGGGGGACCACCAGCCGCGGCGCGAAGCCGCGACGGTCCCCGGCGATCGAACTAGGGTTCGATCGCCCCTAGCCGCGGCGTCCAGCCGCGGCCTTTCCTCGGTGCGCGCCGGCGGTCGTGCCCTAGGCCGACCGCCACCCCCTCGGCTCCCAGCCGAGGGCTCTCTTGAACCTTCGCCGGGGATCTCGAATCCCCGTCCCCGAAGTTCATCGTTTTCCCGGATCATGCGTTCATGTATGTATCACAATTAATCCACATAAAATCATAGAAGAGAGTATATGATTTTACCTTTTGATTCGTTGTGCGGAGAAACGGAATCAAGATGATGACCTTACGATCTTCCCACGTATTCCTTGCACTAGCTTGAACGTCGGGTGGGCGACGATCCTCCAAGCTTATGGATCCTCTTCTCTCTCTCTCTACTTTCTCTCTCTAGAAGAATTATGATCTTCAAGTTATGATGTGTGTAGAAAAGAGAAGACCATGTAGTGCTTTTATAGGCTACGTAGGGGATCTAAAGGAGGTGGAATATTGGGCTTCCAATATTAATGATTAAATTGAGCCCAAGCCCAAATCTATTAATCTCCCATTAATATTAATTAATTTATTTTCCACTATATAAATTAATTGCACTCCCAATATTAAACCATATTATATCAAATAATATTTCTCCGGTAGTATTATTTATTCCGTGTATTTAAGATTTAAATATCCATGAATAAAATTAATTTATTGCTAATTAATTTATATTCATCTCTTGAATCCGAGACTAGTACCATTCAACCTTAATTATTGTGCGGAACGAATCCACTCATGAGGTTTACACAATAATTCCTTTTGAACTCATCTCGGGGATATTATCAACCCTTACGGGATACACTGTCCGGTCAATTATTCACGGCATGCCATATATAAAATATAGTGACCCAACTTAACCGGTAATTAACCCAATAATTAAATCGGTTAATTCCTTTGGTAAATCAAAGTCACTTATATTAAATATACACACCCGCAATAATATCGGGGATTAAGAATATAATACACTGAGACTCGAATCGATTATCGCCGGCAATCCTAATCGATGAATCTCAACGATCCGCTCAATACACCAAGTGTACAAGTGTGATAAAATAATTAAGATAAATTATTTTCTCTCTCACACAACGACTATACCGATAGATTAGTTCGTGTCCATCTAGGTCGTGAGCAACTGTTCGATTAAATACGAGTAACCGATAGTATGATCTTCTGTGTGCCCATGCACACCATACTAACTACAACGTATAAAATCCAGAACCATGGTTTGCATTTATTTAATTATCAAGTAATTAAAAGCAAAACAATTGTTCGTTAATTTAATAGATTAAATGCTATGACGGGGAGTTTACCGTTACTTAAATCTAGACATTAAGTACACAACTCCAACAATCTCCCACTTGTACTAAGGTCTAGTCATTTCCTCCAAACTTCCGGTTCCCATACTCATCACGTGCTTTAAAGTGTACTTCCGAGAAGTACTATGTGAGTGAGCAATCTAGGTTGCCGCTCTGAAGTTATCTTGGTGACTACTACGTCGTCTCCCCTGACGATGACTCGTATCAGGTGGTACTTGCTCTATGTGTTAACATCACTTTTGACTTATGACTTCTTCTAGTTCACCGTGCACCGCTATTCAATAGCCTTTGGTAAACTAAGAGTCATATCCAAGTCAAGAGGTTATCCCGGAACCTAACCAAAAACTTCCGCTGCCTCTGAGGCTGCTATTCGGTTATGAGAGAGTCTGAAAAGCGTCTCGCTTATCACTCTTTCACTTCATGGTTCCACCTCTTTCTAAAAGTGAACACATAGCCTGATATCGACTTTCACTGGTCCTTCTCTGATTTTTGGATCTGAGAATCTGTAATCTAAGAAGATTTCGTCTTGCTCAAGTCAGTACTATGAAAGTACTCTTGCAGCATTCGAACATCCCTTATCCAGATTACTTTGATATCCTCCCACTACGCAAACCGCATAGTTTGATATCAGGTTCTTGTTTTACAACATTGCATCTATAAAGCTTTCCATACTTGAAGTATAGGAAACTGCTTTGTCCTCATCTATCTCCTTCATGTGTTCGAACACATAACCTTTAAATAGATGTTTATTCTGTCTCTGAAAGGCAATAACCTTTCTCAGAAGTATGCATGTTAAAAACAAACCTTAATCGTACAAGATATCTAGGAGAAGTACAATGTTCTTATCTCTAGATCATAAGACCTTAAGAACATGCTCTAACTTCTTCTCAATCTTATATCTCGATTTATTTAGACAACCATTATTTTGTGTCTGACAGCATTTTTACATTGTTGCCAATGATGAAATGTTATCTACATAAAATCTCCGAGAAACACCACCTTGTTTCCATTACGTTTTCAATACACCTTTCGTCTATGCCTTTTGATGAATCCATCAACTGGACTATCCCATCAATTCGCAAGTTCCACGATTCGTAACTTTATTTCAATCCATAAATGGATTTACTAAGCTTGTACTCTAAATGATCTAGCCTCTTAACAATAATTCTTATTGCTCCAAGCAGGCACATTTAGATCTAGTACTGCCCTTATGCAGAGCTAGGGGTCGATTTCATCTTTACTAGATCCAGAGTCCGAACTCCTCTAGTCTTATGATTATCTCTGGTTGTCCGACAACCTCCCACTGCAATGGCGTCCCGGTGTATAACAGTAATAACAATAGGTGCAGTATGTGGTGCACTTCTACTCGGTTTGGCTGGTTCCTAGTCTTTTGTCCTTCTTCTCATTTCAAGGTATTACGTCAATTTAGGCTTTGTGGTCCATCTAATAGTCTTCCTCTATGAACCGGACGAGAGACGTCCCTCTGGTTCGTAGTACTATAGAACACACAATACTTCGTTCATCTAGGATATCCTACAACCATATTCAATATGCCGTTGTATCCAGGAATATCCATAGAACTTAGGTGGTTCCGAACAACTTGTTCTTTTACTATTAGATTTTTCCATTTCTTTATAGCGCACCATCTCTACACGCAAGTGTATGGCGCGGTCCTTTGGGATTGAATCCCAATCTTTGATTATGCTATGTGTTACTTAGATAAGTGATGGCCTTGGTGACCGAGTCACAGGCTCCTAATGAATATACTTTGATGGTTCCCCATAATAGCTTTGTGTCCATTGACTAGTCAAAACACTTTGCTTTTATGGCACATCAAGCATTCTAATCCATCACCGAGTATTCTCTGGGAGAATTTCTCGTACCTTTCTAATTTACACATATGTCTGCATATCTAATCATTTCTAATACTTTTCTGAATTCTATCCTTTATCCAGAAAGGTTTACTTAGATGTATTATCCTTCAAATTAAACCCTTAGGTCGGAAGGTCCATTCCTTCAACTTTAATTGATCAAATCAATTTCGACCATTTGAATCTTATTTGAAAAATACTACTAAGTATAAGAATTCACAAGTATAATGATCAATAAAGAAATATCTAACAAGTAAAACAAGTTATAGAACGGTTTGTTGCATCGTGGTAGACTAAGGATTCATCATTCATATATTGCTATCTAATGTACCAGAATAGATAATGCCATTATTTCTTATCAAAATCATCCAATGATTAAAGAAATAAAATATCCATTCATTAATAATAGAAATCCAGAACAAAACGTTCTTTCTAAAATAAAGGGGTACATAATGCAATAACTTTGAAATGAAATCCTATTTAACTACTAAAGCAGATAAATGTCTTCCACCGCAACCGCTGCCTCCTCCACAGCTTTGCTCATGTAGACTCGAATTCTTCCTCACTAAGTCGCCGGGTTTTCTGGAACCCCTGCATTCAAAATGCACATACCGTCAGTGGTTCCATATCTACACACCAGAATTCTGGTAGATAATACCGCTGACTATGTTTTTACGACTAAAGAAGAATTCGTACCTTTGAGAGGACATTCAGACTTCCAGTGTCCCATCTTGTTGCATCGGAAGCACTTACCCTTTGGCTTTGCAGCCCCCATTTGTGGTACAGTCCTCTTGACACCACTGGGTTTCCGGGTTTGCTTCCTTCTCTTGCCCCTACCTCCACCAGGCTTAAAGCCTTTGGACTTGGTAGCTACAAGCGCTTGAGACTTGCCCTTCTTGTAGATCCCCTCTGCCGCCTTCAGTTCAGTCAGGAGTTGCGCAAGAGAATAAGATAGTTTACCCATATTATAACTCATGCGAAACTGCTCAAAACTAGGGGTCAGAGACTGGAGTATGATGTCGACTTGCGTCTCAGCATCAATTTGAGCTCCTAGGATCTCAAGCTCATTCAACAGACCCATCATCTTAAGAACGTGCTCCCCTACGGGCGTTCCTTCAGACTGAGTAGTTGTCATGAGGACTCTCATGGCTTCTTGCCTTGCCGCACGATCTTGCTCCCCAAACATCTCCTTGAGGTTAAACATCATATCATAGGCAGTGTCCATCGACTCATGTTGGGTTTGGATTACATTTGACATGGAAGCCAAAATATAACACCTAGCCATTTCATCAGACTTTTTCCACTTCCGATATGTTAGTTTTTCCTCATCAGTTGAGGCAGCCGTGGGCTCAGCAGGGCACACTTCATGGAGTACGAACTTGTACTCCTCAGAAGTTAGGACAATGTCTAAATTTCTCTTCCAATCAATGTAGTTGGGGCCAGTGAGCTTATGCTCCTTGAGTATCATAGAAAGTGGGTTCATAGCTATTCTCTAAACCTATAAGCACATTTAAACAAACAATCAATTTAATATCCGATATTATCTCCCTCAAATAATATCATTAAATTACTAATTACATCTAAAATCCCATCAGGTAAGGCAAGCCACGGTGTGTGGACGTTTACCCACCCAAACGATTTAGCAATTAGATTTGCTTTGGTCATACATCATTTATAGCGGAACCTCGGTGGGAGGAATACTATAAAGCGTATCTAAGTGTAAACCATTACTCAGCACCAAAGGAAATCGTTTGGAATTGCTACATCACCGCAAGCCACGTTGTGTGGACGTTTACGACAACTTCACAAATCTTCACAATTCCTTACAACTGTCTACATCAATTAATCCAAAATCCGTCAATATAGCAAGCCACGTTGTGTGGACGTTTACTATACTAAGAGACTTTTATAATTGACTCCCAATTACAAGATGCATTCGATTTTGTAAATCAAGACGCGGAGAATCATAAGTGAAACTCGAAGTTTCTAACCAGTGATTCACCATGCGATCAACCCTATCTCTCATAAAATGAGGGAGCCGAGCAGACAATCGATCCATCTATCAAAGAATGGTACGACTGCCTCTAATTTGTGTCCTCGACATGACCAAGTGGCTTTGGCTCCATTCCACTCCCCGGGGTGAGAATGAGTCGACTTGAAGTCAGTTTCAGAAAGACAAATTAGGCATTGTTTGATAAACTTAATCAATGTCTCTTGTAAAAGGAATTACAAGAATTCTCCTCCAATGACACATCTATACGAACTTCAAAAGTCCATAAGAGTCACCAAGAGAACAATAATGGAGACCATGGGAATGTTTCCATCCCCGCTCCCACTTAGCTTTTTATAACAAAGGGATACGCTATCTAATGCATAATTAAACACATAAGCATGCATACAAGTAATAAAGCACATATCACATAGTCAAAATAAGCTAGAAAATTATTTTCCGACTATCATGGCTTTATTCCATCTCCGTATGCGTCTTCTAGTCTTCAGTCTTCGTTCTTGAATGCTTCATGTGACGAGAATATTAATCCCAATATTGAAGTCTATTTATTTTTAATA
The DNA here is from genome assembly GCA_954870475.1 of Euphrasia confusa. Taxonomy (NCBI): domain Eukaryota; kingdom Viridiplantae; phylum Streptophyta; class Magnoliopsida; order Lamiales; family Orobanchaceae; genus Euphrasia; species Euphrasia confusa. The sequence continues at coordinate 12,393,866 of OX940966.1, read as the reverse complement.
AATCCAAAAGATACTTAATTCGAAAATTAAGTCAATCGAATAAATCAAAAATAAAATTAAATATTATTAATATTTTTATTTATTTATTTTCCTATCTAATTCTATTAAATCTCTAGAATAATCTATCCAAGTCAAACTTGGAATATTCTAGAAGACTTTCTATAATAGAATAAGGAAATAAAATAAATTGGGACTCTTCTACTTTCCAAGATTAATTAATTTCCATTACTATGAAAATTCCCATAAAATAGGAATAATCAATTAGGAAATAAATCAATCCTAAATTAACTTTTATTCCTTTCCAATTCTATTAAATCTCTAGGATCCTATTCCAAGTAGAACTCGGAATACTCTAGAAGATTTCCATAATAGAATAAGGAATAAAAATAATTCCAATTAATTCTTTTCCTATCTTCATGAGAGTTCCCAAAGTTAGGAATACTCAAAATAGGAAAACTTGAATCAATTAGGTAAGTAGAATCTTGGTAGGATTAGGAGTAGCACGGGTTGGGGATCCCCGCACCACCCCCTACCGCCGACCACCACCACCGCCGGGCACCACCGCCGCCGTCCCCCAGCCACGCGCCACCACCACCGGTGGCCGGCGTGACCGGAAACCCTAACGGGCAGCCCCGGGCGTGGGGTCGATCGATCCTCATGGGGATCGATCATGGGGATGATCGACCCCCCCTTCTTTTCGTCCTCATCGTCTTCTTCGTCTCATGAGTTCTCCGGCGGTCGTCTCGGCATCGATCCAACGTAAATAAATTACAAGAAATAAATTTACAATTCCGGTATCGATTCTATACATGAAATCGACCCTATACACTTTCCGGAAAACATAGAACGTAATAATAAATCCTAAATTCGGTCAACCCCCGAATTTTTACTATTACAAGCATTCATCCACACAAAACGAATCTCGACATGTCCGAGAGTTTAATAAACGAACAATCATGGTAAATTAAATAGCAATTAATTAAACCAATAATTAACAATTAATTAAACCATGATAGTCGGAATCCCTGCAAGGTAGAACGCAATTGAACACATACATGAACACGAAACCAAACGCTCTGATACCAATTGCTGGAATTCGGTATCCCGGGCCATTAAAAAATTGCGGAAAAAATAACCCGACCGAAATCCTCTCGCCGGAAACCGATCACAAACACCACGAAGAACCGGGCTCGTCAAGAGCATCGCCGCGGGATAAACCCGCGGCTAAACCCTAGCCGAGCCCCACCGTGGGGCTCGCGATCGCCGTCGATCGCGTGGGGCTGCTCCGGCAGCCCCGGGCGGTGAGTCCGGCGACTCACCGCCACCACCGACCGGAGGGGGGACCACCAGCCGCGGCGCGAAGCCGCGACGGTCCCCGGCGATCGAACTAGGGTTCGATCGCCCCTAGCCGCGGCGTCCAGCCGCGGCCTTTCCTCGGTGCGCGCCGGCGGTCGTGCCCTAGGCCGACCGCCACCCCCTCGGCTCCCAGCCGAGGGCTCTCTTGAACCTTCGCCGGGGATCTCGAATCCCCGTCCCCGAAGTTCATCGTTTTCCCGGATCATGCGTTCATGTATGTATCACAATTAATCCACATAAAATCATAGAAGAGAGTATATGATTTTACCTTTTGATTCGTTGTGCGGAGAAACGGAATCAAGATGATGACCTTACGATCTTCCCACGTATTCCTTGCACTAGCTTGAACGTCGGGTGGGCGACGATCCTCCAAGCTTATGGATCCTCTTCTCTCTCTCTCTACTTTCTCTCTCTAGAAGAATTATGATCTTCAAGTTATGATGTGTGTAGAAAAGAGAAGACCATGTAGTGCTTTTATAGGCTACGTAGGGGATCTAAAGGAGGTGGAATATTGGGCTTCCAATATTAATGATTAAATTGAGCCCAAGCCCAAATCTATTAATCTCCCATTAATATTAATTAATTTATTTTCCACTATATAAATTAATTGCACTCCCAATATTAAACCATATTATATCAAATAATATTTCTCCGGTAGTATTATTTATTCCGTGTATTTAAGATTTAAATATCCATGAATAAAATTAATTTATTGCTAATTAATTTATATTCATCTCTTGAATCCGAGACTAGTACCATTCAACCTTAATTATTGTGCGGAACGAATCCACTCATGAGGTTTACACAATAATTCCTTTTGAACTCATCTCGGGGATATTATCAACCCTTACGGGATACACTGTCCGGTCAATTATTCACGGCATGCCATATATAAAATATAGTGACCCAACTTAACCGGTAATTAACCCAATAATTAAATCGGTTAATTCCTTTGGTAAATCAAAGTCACTTATATTAAATATACACACCCGCAATAATATCGGGGATTAAGAATATAATACACTGAGACTCGAATCGATTATCGCCGGCAATCCTAATCGATGAATCTCAACGATCCGCTCAATACACCAAGTGTACAAGTGTGATAAAATAATTAAGATAAATTATTTTCTCTCTCACACAACGACTATACCGATAGATTAGTTCGTGTCCATCTAGGTCGTGAGCAACTGTTCGATTAAATACGAGTAACCGATAGTATGATCTTCTGTGTGCCCATGCACACCATACTAACTACAACGTATAAAATCCAGAACCATGGTTTGCATTTATTTAATTATCAAGTAATTAAAAGCAAAACAATTGTTCGTTAATTTAATAGATTAAATGCTATGACGGGGAGTTTACCGTTACTTAAATCTAGACATTAAGTACACAACTCCAACACAAGGGCTCTCGTACAATAGTGCTGATCAACTGATTGCAGTCCCCAATGCTTACAAGCCACATCTTCGTGAGTACAATGATCTACCGTGGACTGGTTTTCATGCCACTGCCGCAGTGCCTCCAACTCCAATTCAAAAGAAGGCACCAAAGCTGCCGCAGACTGATGCCCCTAGCTCATCTGCTCCACAACCAGGTGTTTCTTCTCGTGTCCAGGCATTTGCAGACCAAGTTGCTGCAAACCACATGGTAATCATGCAGGACTACATGTCAAAAGCACTCGTGGATGCCATTACCTTCTTTCTTGAAGAAGAGGGCTTTCCTCCACAAAAAGGGGGAGTACCAGCAGCCGAGGCCAAAATTGTTGGAGTTGTGTACTTAATGTCTAGATTTAAGTATCGGTAAACTCCCTGTCATAGCATTTAACCTATTTAATTAATGAACAATTATTTGCAGTTAATTATTATTAATTAATTACGCAAAATATAGTCCTGGATTTTATACGTTGTAGTTAGTATGGTGTTGCATGGGCACACAGAAGATCATACTATCGGTTACTCGTATTTAATCGAACAGTTGCTCACGACCTAGATGGACACGGACCAATCCATCGGTATAGTCGTTGTGTGAGAGAGAAAATAATTTATCTTAATTATTTTATCACACTTGTACACTTGGTGTATTGGGCGGATCGCTTGAGATTTATTGATTAGGATTGCCTTAGATAATCAATTTAAGTCTCAGAGTATTTTATTCTTAATCCCCGATATTATTGCGGGTGTGTATATTTAATATAAGTGACTTTGATTTACCAAAGGAATTAACCGATTTAATTATTGGGTTAATTACCGGTTAAGTTGGGTCACTATATTTTATATATGACATGCCGTGAATTCTTGAAGGGACAGTGTATCCCGTAAGGGTTGATAATATCCCCGAGATGAGTTCATAAGGAATTATTATGTAAACCCTGCAGGTGGATTTAATCCGCATAATAATTAAGGTTGAACGGTACTATTCTCGGATATAAGAGATGAATAATATTTATTGAGCAATAAATAAATTTATTCATGGATATTTAAATCTTAAATACACGGAATATATAATACTACCGGAGAAATATTATTTGATATAATATGGAATAATATTGGGAGTGCAATTTTATTTATATAGTGGAAAATAAATAAAATTTAATATTGATAAGGATTAATGGATTTGGGTTGGACCCAATTTAATCTTCAATATTTAGAAGCCCAATATTTATTCTCCTTATGATCCCCTACGTAGCCTATATAAGCACTACATGGTCTTCACTTTTCGCAACCTAAGATACGCCAATCATAAAGTCTTGGAGAGTGAAGGAGATCCATAGGAGTTCGATAGATCGTCGCCCACACGACGTTCGAACGGAGTGCAAGGAATACGTGGGAAGATCGCAAGGTCATCAACGCGTTAATTCGTTTCTCCGTACAACGAATCAAAGGTAAAAATCATAAACCCTCTTTTATGATTTCGTGTGAATTAATCGTAGTATATACATGAAGACACGATCCGGGTAAATGTACGAACTTCGGGGACGGGGATTCGAGATCCCCGGCGAAGATCGAAGGACCCTTGGCTTGGAGCCAAGGGATCGATCGAACCCTAGGGTTCGATCGAATCGGCGCGCGGACGAATAGGATGAGCCCCGGCTGGACGCCGGGGCGTGGGGTCGAGCTCGGGTCGACCACCGGGGTTCGCCGTGGGCTGGTGCCACGGCGGATGAACCCCAGCCCCTTGACCGGCGGCGTCGGGTGGAGAAACCCTCGGCTGGAGCCGAGGGGCGATCGAGCCCGTGAGCTCGATCGCGGGTATGCTACGGGGTCACCCGTAGCTGCCTCGTACGTGCTACGGATTCGCCCGTGGCGGGTGTGCGGGGCTGACCCCTCCGCGAGCAGCGGGTTCATGAACCCGCTGCGGGGCTGCTACGAGCAGCCCCGGGGATGCCTCGTGCATCCCCAGCGATCATCGCGAGATGATCGCGAGCCCCGTGCGGGGGCTCGGCTGAGTGCTCGCGGCCTTCGGGCCTCGCTGAGTATTCGGTCGGGCCTCGGCTCGTGCGGTGGTTCGCGTTCGGATCTCCGGCGATGAAGGATTTCGGTCGGGTTGTCGGTTCCGCTTATTTCGATAACCCGGGATATCGATTTCCAACAAATGGTATCAGAGCGTTTGGTTTCGTGTTCATGTATATGCTCGATTATTGTTCTACCTTGCAGGATTTCCGGCTATCATGGTTGATTTAATTATTGTTTAATTAATTATCATGATTATTAAACTCTCGGACATGTCGATATTCGTTTTGTGTGGATGAATGTTTGTAATAGTAAAAATTCGGGGGTTGACCGAATTTAGGATTTATTATTACGTTCTTTATTTTTCCGGAAAATGTATAGGGTCGATTTCATGTATAGAATCGATACCGGATAATTGTAATTTAATTCTTGTAATTTTAATTACGTTGGTTCGATGTTGAGACGATCGCCGGAAGACGAAGAAGGTGTGACGAAGTAGATAATGGACGAAGGGGCCGATCATCCCCATGATCGACCCCATGGATCGATCGCCGGCGTAGAGGCTGTCCGTGGGAGCTTCCGGCCACGCCGGCCACCGGTGGTGGTGGCGCGTGGGCTGGGGGCGGCGGCGATGCTCCTCCCGGAGGGCGGTCGACGGTGGGGGTGGTGCGGGGACCCAACCCGTGCTACTCCTACCATAATCCGACTTTCCTAAATTAATTCGACTTTCCTATTTGAGTATCTTCCTTTTAGGAAACTCTCATGGATTAGGGAGAGAATTAATTGAATTAATTTTATTCCTATTTGTTTTATTTCCTTTATGGAAATACTCATGGATTAGGAATTTAATTAATTTGGCATTAATTTATTTCCTATTTGATTATTCCTATTCTTAGGAATTTTCATTAGATGGAAATAAATTGATAATGGAAAGTAGAAGAGTCTTAAATTTATTTTTATTTCCTTGTTCTATTATAGAAGTCTTCTAGAATATTCCGAGTTTTACTTGGATAGATTATTCAAAAAGATTTAATAGAATTAGATGGGAAATTAAATAAATAAAAATATTAATAATATTTAATTTTATTTTTGATATATTCGATTGACTTAATTTTCGAATTAAGTAACTTTTGGATTAATTGAAAATAAATAGATTTAAATATTAGAGATTAATATTCTCGTCACATGGAGCATTCAAGAACGAAGACTGAAGACTAGAAGATGCGTACGGAGATGGGATAAAGCCATGATAGTCGGAAAATAATTTTCTAGCATTATTTTGACTATGTGATACTATGTGCTTTATTGCTTGTATGCATGCTATATGTGTTTATTTTATGCACTAGATAGCGTATCCCTATTATTATAAAAAGCTAAGTGGGAGAGGGGATGGAAACATTCCCATGGTCTCCATTACTGTTCTCTTGGTGACTCTTATGGACTTTCGAAGTTCGTATAGACGAGTCATTGGAGGAGAATTCTTGTAATTCCTTTTACAAGAAACATTGATCAAGTTTATCAAACAATGCCTAATTTGTCTTTCTGAAACTGACTTCAAGTCGACTCATTCTCACCCCGGGGAGTGGAATGGAGCCAGAGCCACTTGGTCATGTAGAGGACACAAATTAGAGACTTTCGTGCCATTCTTTGATAGATGGGTCGTTTGTCTGCTCGGCTCCCTCATTTATGAGAGATAGGGTCGTTCGCATGGTGAATCACTGGTTAGAAACTTCGAGTTTCACTTATGATTCTCCGAGTCTTGATTTACGAAATCTAATGGATCTTGTAATTGGGAGTCAATTATAAAAGTCTCTTAGTATAGTAAACGTCCACACCACGTGGCTTGCTGTGCTGACGGATTTTGGATTAATTGATGTAGACAGTTATAAGTGATTGTGAAGGATTGTGAAATTGTCGTAAACGTCCACACCACGTGGCTTGCGGTGATGTAGCAATTCCAAGCGATTTACTTTAGTACTGATTAATGGTTTACACTTAGATACGCGTTATAGTATTCTTCCCCACGAAGTTACGCTATAATTGATGTATGGCCAAAGAAAATCTAATTACTAAATCATTTGGGTGGGTAAACGTCCACACCACGTGGCTTGCCTTACCTGATGGGATTTTAGATGTGATTAGTAATTTAATGATGTTATTCTAGGGAAATAACGTCGGATATTAAATTAATTGTTTGTTTAAATGTGCTTATAGGTTTAGAGAATTGCTATGAATCCACTTTCATTAATACTTAAGGAATTCAACGCACTGGTTCCATACTGTGTTGGATGGAATAAAGAGTTAGACATTACTCAGACTGTAAAGGAGTACAAAGATGTACTCAGCGAAACTTGTCCTCCTAGACCTACCATTAACTCAACTGATGAGGAAATAGTTGACTTTGAGAAGTGGGATAGTGCTCTTGCATTAGCCACTAATCATGATGTCATGCTAAAACTCAAGTTGATGTTTAGACATGATGTAAAGGCTAGAAAAGAGGTGATGAGGATACTCATAAAGGTCAGTTGCTTCGAGGAAACGCTTGAACACATTTTTGAGATGCTAGATCTTTTAGACGAGTTGAGACAATCGCAAGCTCTTGTAGCCAAGGCCAAAGGTTTCGAACCTAAGGGCATACATAAGGAAAAGGAGAAGAAGACAAGGGGATCCAGTAGTCCTAAGGGACTTGGACCAAAGGGTGGGATAAAGAAGCCTTCTGGCAAACATCCCCAAGGAAAGCAGTCTGAGTACTGGGGGTCTACATCTTGTCCTCTCAAAGGTACGGATTTTTTCTTTAGTCGTAAAACATAGTCAGCGGTATTATCTACCAGAGTTCTGGTGTGTAGATATGGAACCACTGACGATATGTGCATTCTAAATGCAGGGGTTCCAGAAAACCCAGCGACTTAGATAAGAAGAGTTCGAGTCCACTTGGGCAGAGCTGTTGAGGAAGCAGCGGTTGCAGTGGAAGACATTTATCTTTTTGTTAGTTATAGGATTTCATTTCAAGTTTATTGCTTTGTACCTTTTATTCTAGAAAAGAACTTTTGTTCTGGTTTTCTATTATTAATGGATATTTTATTTCTTTAATCATTTGATGATTTAGATAAGAAATAATGGTGATATCTATTCTGGTACATTAGATAGCAATATGTAAATGATGAATCCTTAGTCTACCACAATGCAACAAACCGTTATGTATAACTTGTTTTACTTATTGGATGTATTTCTTTATCGATCATTGTACTTGTGAATTCTTGAACTTGGTAGTATCTATTCAAAAGGGATTCAAAAGGTCGAAATTGATTTGATCAATTATAGTTGGAGGAATGGACCTCTCGACCTAAGAATCGATCTTGAAAGATGATACAACTAAGTTAACCTTTCTGGATAAAGGATGGAATTCGGACAAGTATAGAAAGTGATTGATGATTAATGCGGTATGTGTAATTAGAGAAGGTACGAGTCATTCTTTCAAGAATACTCGAAAATGGATTAGACTACTTGTTGTGCCATAAAAGCGGAGTGTTTTTAACACAAGGCCATTATGGGGAACCCTCAAAGTATATCCATTGAAAGCCTGCGACTTGTTCGCGGAGGCTATCACCTATCTAAATAACACATAGCATAAATCAAAGATTGAGATTAAATCTCAAACGACTACGCCATACACTGAAGTGTAGACATGGTGTGTCAGGAATAAGAAATGGGATTCTAATGGTAAAAGAACAAGTTTGTTCGGAACTACCTGTGTTCTATGGATAATTCTGGATACAACGACACATTTGAATATAGTTGTAGAATATCCTAGATGAACAAGTAATTGTGTGTTCAATAGTACCACGGACCAGAAGGGTGTCTTCGCCCGGTTCTTGAAAAAGACTATTAGATGAACTACAAATGCCCTAACGAACAAGGTACTTTATAATGAGGAAAGAGTAGACTGAGAACCAGCCTAACCGAGTAGTAGTACACCACTAACTGCACCTAATGTTATTGCTGTTATACACCGGAACGCCATTGCAGTGGGAGGTTGTTAAGCAACCGGAGATGTTCATAAGACTGGAGGAGTTTTTAAACTCTGGATCTAGTAGACATGAAATCGATCCCTAGTTCTGCATAGAGGGCAGTACTAAACTAAATGTGCCTACTTGGATAACAATATTTTATTGTTAAAGAGGCGAGATCATTTAGAAGTACAAGCTTGGTAAATCCATTTATGGATTATCACAAAGCTGGAACTTGTGGAACTTGCAAATTGATGAGATAGTCCATTGTATGGGTTCATCAAGAAGCATAGACAAGATTGGTGTATTGGAGACGTAATGGAAACAAAGTGGTGTTTCTCGGAATTTTATGTAGATAACACTTCATCATTGGCAACAGTGTAAAAGCGTTGTCAGACATAAAATAGAGGTTGTCTAAGTAAATCGAGATATAAGATTAAGATGAAGTTGGATCAATGTTCTTAGAAATCTTTCGATCTCTAGATAAGAACACTTGTATTTCTCTTAAGATATCTTATACGATTATGGTTTGTTTTAAACATGCACAATTCTGAGAAAGGTTATTGCCTTACTAGAACAGAATATATCTATCTAAAGGTATGTGTCTCGAACACATGAAGGAGATGGATATGGACAAAGCAGTTACCTACACTTCGAGTGTGGAGAGCTTTGTAGATGCAATGTTGAAAAACAAGAACCTGATATCAACTATGCGGTTAGCGTAGTGGGAGGATATCAAAGTAATCTGGATAAGAAATATTCAAATGCTGTAAAGTACTTGGAAGTGCTGGATTACTAGCAATACGAAATCTTCTTAGATTACAGTTTCTCAGATCCAAAATCAGAGAGAGACCAGTGTAAGTCGATATCAGGCTATGTGTTCACTTTTAGAAGAGGTGGAACCTAAGGATGAAAGAGTGATAAGCGTGATGCTTCTCGGACTCTATCATAAACCGAATAGCAGCCTCAGAGGCAGCGGAAGTTTTGGTTAGGTTCCGGAATGACCTCTGAACTTGGATATGATTCTTGGTTCACCAAAGGCTATGTGTATAGCGGTGCATGGTAAACTGGAAGAAGTCATAAGTTCAAAAGGTGATGATAACACATAGAGCAAGTACCACCTGATACGAATCATCGTCAGAGAGACGACGCAGTAGTCACCAAGATAACTTCAGAGCGGCAACCTAGATTGCTCATTCACATAATACTTCTGGGAAGTATAACTTAAGCACGTGATGAGTATGGGAGTCGGGAGTTTGGAGGAAATGACTAAACCTTAGTACAAGTGGGAGATTGTTGGAGTTGTGTACTTAATGTCTAGATTTAAGTATCGGTAAACTCCCTGTCATAGCATTTAACCTATTTAATTAATGAACAATTATTTGCAGTTAATTATTATTAATTAATTACGCAAAATATAGTCCTGGATTTTATACGTTGTAGTTAGTATGGTGTTGCATGGGCACACAGAAGATCATACTATCGGTTACTCGTATTTAATCGAACAGTTGCTCACGACCTAGATGGACACGGACCAATCCATCGGTATAGTCGTTGTGTGAGAGAGAAAATAATTTATCTTAATTATTTTATCACACTTGTACACTTGGTGTATTGGGCGGATCGCTTGAGATTTATTGATTAGGATTGCCTTAGATAATCAATTTAAGTCTCAGAGTATTTTATTCTTAATCCCCGATATTATTGCGGGTGTGTATATTTAATATAAGTGACTTTGATTTACCAAAGGAATTAACCGATTTAATTATTGGGTTAATTACCGGTTAAGTTGGGTCACTATATTTTATATATGACATGCCGTGAATTCTTGAAGGGACAGTGTATCCCGTAAGGGTTGATAATATCCCCGAGATGAGTTCATAAGGAATTATTATGTAAACCCTGCAGGTGGATTTAATCCGCATAATAATTAAGGTTGAACGGTACTATTCTCGGATATAAGAGATGAATAATATTTATTGAGCAATAAATAAATTTATTCATTGATATTTAAATCTTAAATACACGGAATATATAATACTACCGGAGAAATATTATTTGATATAATATGGAATAATATTGGGAGTGCAATTTTATTTATATAGTGGAAAATAAATAAAATTTAATATTGATAAGGATTAATGGATTTGGGTTGGACCCAATTTAATCTTCAATATTTAGAAGCCCAATATTTATTCTCCTTATGATCCCCTACGTAGCCTATATAAGCACTACATGGTCTTCACTTTTCACAACCTAAGATACGCCAATCATAAAGTCTTGGAGAGTGAAGGAGATCCATAGGAGTTCGATAGATCGTCGCCCACACGACGTTCGAACGGAGTGCAAGGAATACGTGGGAAGATCGCAAGGTCATCAACGCGTTAATTCGTTTCTCCGTACAACGAATCAAAGGTAAAAATCATAAACCCTCTTTTATGATTTCGTGTGAATTAATCGTAGTATATACATGAACACACGATCCGGGTAAACGTACGAACTTCGGGGACGGGGATTCGAGATCCCCGGCGAAGATCGAAGGACCCTCGGCTTGGAGCCAAGGGATCGATCGAACCCTAGGGTTCGATCGAATCGGCGCGCGGACGAATAGGATGAGCCCCGGCTGGACGCCGGGGCGTGGGGTCGACCTCGGGTCGACCACCGGGGTTCGCCGTGGGCTGGTGCCACGGCGGATGAACCCCAGCCCCTTGACCGGCGGCGTCGGGTGGAGAAACCCTCGGCTGGAGCCGAGGGGCGATCGAGCCCGTGAGCTCGATCGCGGGTATGCTACGGGGTCACCCGTAGCTGCCTCGTACGTGCTACGGGTTCGCCCGTGGCGGGCGTGCGGGGCTGACCCCTCCGCGAGCAGCGGGTTCATGAACCCGCTGCGGGGCTGCTACGAGCAGCCCCGGGGATGCCTCGTGCATCCCCAGCGATCATCGCGAGATGATCGCGAGCCCCGTGCGGGGGCTCGGCTGAGTGCTCGCGGCCTTCGGGCCTCGCTGAGTATTTGTTGGAATTCGATATCCCGGGCTATTAAAATTTGCGGAAACCAATAACCCGATCAAAACCATCCGCCGGAAATCACACGAGCACCACGTACGAGCCGGAGCACGAGCCGAACGCACGACGAGGCCGAAGCCTGGCGCACGCCCAGCCCGAGCCCCCGCACGCGGGGCTCGCGACGATCACCGATCGCACGCCGGCGATCGGTTTGGGGTGGGGCTGCTCCGGCGGCCCCCGCGGCGAGTCCGGCGACTCGCCGCCAGCTGGAAGCCCCCGCCTTCATGGCGGGGTTGGGCACGGCGCCAGCCCGTGCCCAGCGATCGACCCTCCACGGTCGATCGCACCCCCTCGGCCAAGCCGAGGGTTCGGCCCCCGTCGCCCCCATCGAAACCCTAGGGGCGATCGCCGTGGTCCGGTGGCTTCGCCACCACCACGCGTTCGTCCTCTACTCCGGGTTCGATCTTAGGATCTTGTTCTACGGTATTCTCGATAAATCCAAAACCGAATAAATCAAGGGCGTTTAGATTTTTACCTTTCGATTCGTTGTTCGGAGAAACGAATTCAAGATGACCTTTGAATCTTCCCACGTATTCCTTGCACTAGCTTGAACGTCGGGTGGGCGACGATCCTCCAAGCTCTATGGATCTACTTCTCTCTCTACTTTCTCTCTCTAGAATTGTGATCTTCAAGTTATGAGAATAGAGAAGACCATGTAGTGCTTTTATAGGCTACGTAGGGGATCTAAAGGAGGTGGAATATTGGGCTTCCAATATTAATGATTAAATTGAGCCCAAGCCCAAATCTATTAATCTCCCATTAATATTAATTAATTTATTTTCCACTATATAAATTAATTGCACTCCCAATATTAAACCATATTATATCCAAATAATATTTCTCCGGTAGTATTATCTATTCCGTGTATTTAAGATTTAAATATCCATGAATAAAATTTATTTATTGCTTAATAAATTTATTCATCTCTTTTATCCGAGACTAGTACCACTCAACCTTATTTATTATGCGGAATTAAATCCACTCGCGAGGTTTACATAATAAATCCTTCTGAGCTCATCTCGGGGATATTATCAACCCTTCCGGGATACACTGTCCGGTCAATTATTCACGGCATGCCATATATAAAATATAGTGACCCAACTTGACCGGTAATCAACCCAATAATTAAATCGGTTAATTCCTTTGGCAAATCAAAGTCACTTATATTAAATATACACACCCGCAATAATATCAGGGATTAAGAATATAATACACTGAGTCTCAAATCAATTATCGCCGAGCAATCCTAATTGATGAGTCTCAATCGATCCGCTCAATACACCAAGTGTACAAGTGTGATAAAATAATTAAGATAAATTATTTTCTCTCTCACACAACGACTATACCGATGGGTTGGTCCGTGTCCATCTAGGTCGTGAGCAACTGTTCGACTAAATACGAGTAACCGATAGTATGATCTTCTGTGTGCCCATGCAACACCATACTAACTACAACGTATAAAATCCAGGACTATAATTTGCATATATTTAATTAACAATAATTAAAAGCAAATGAATGTTTGTATTTAATAGGTAAATCAAAGTGTACAAGGAGTTCGGAATACTCAAATCTAGACATTAAGTATACTACTCCATCAATCTCCCACTTATACTAAGGTCTAGTCTTATCCTCCAAACTTCTGACTCCCAAACCCTCCAAGTGCTTGAAATATACTTCCTTAGGAAGTATCTTGGTGAAAGGGTCCGCTAGGTTGTCCTCTGAAGCTATCTTGGTGACTATCGCATCGCCCCTCTTGACGATGACTCGAATCAGGTGGTACTTGCGCTCTATGTGTTTCGTAGCACTATGGGACCGTGGTTCCTTACTGTTTGCCACTGCACCGCTATTATCACAATAAATTGTCATAGCTCTAGGCAAACTCGGAATCACATCTAAGTCCTGGAGGAAATTAAGGAACCAAACTGATTCTTTCGCTGCCTCTGAGGCTGCAACATATTCAGCTTCCATGGTAGAGTCTGAAATGCACTTTTGCTTAACACTCCTCCATGATACGGCTCCACCTTCCAAAGTGTACACATAGCCTGATGTCGACTTTCGCCGGTCCTTATCAGCTTGGAAATCCGAATCCGTATAACCCAAAGGAATCAGATTGTCTTCCCCGTAACTTAGAACATAATCCTTAGTATTTCGCAAATACTTGAAAATGCTCTTTACGGCAGTCCAATGAGCCTTTCCAGGGTTACTCTGATATCTCGCTACTACGCCAACTGCATAGCAGATATCAGGCCTCGTGCATAACATTGCATACATCAAGCTTCCCACAGCCGAAGCGTAGGGAACTGCTTTCATTTCATCTTTCTCCTTTTGTGTCCGAGGACACATTTCCTTAGAAAGATAAGTTCCTTTACTGAAGGGCAGCTCACCCTTCTTGGAATCTTGCATGTTAAAACGAGCCAGAATCGTGTCTATGTAAGATTGCTGGGATAGGTACAATGTTCTACTCCGGCGATCCCTTATAACCTTGATCCCTAGAACATGCCCGACTTCTCCCAAATCTTTCATATCGAATTGTCTAGACAACCATCCCTTTATGTCTGATAACATTTTCACACTGTTGCCAATGAGAAGAATGTCGTCTACATAAAGCACGAGAAACACCACCTTCTTTCCATCACGTTTCCAATACACACACGATTCGTCCATGCTTTGACTAAATCCAAAAGATTGGACTACTTCGTCAAACCGCAGGTTCCACGATCTCGAGGCTTGTTTCAATCCATAAATGGATCGATTAAGCTTGCACACTAGATGATCTCGCCCCTTAGCAATGAATCCTTCTGGTTGTTTCATATAAATCGTCTCGTCAAGATTTCCATTTAGGAAAGCTGTCTTGACGTCCATTTGCCACACCTCATAATCCATATGAGCTGCTATGGATAAGAGAATCCGGATCGACTTTATCTTGGCTACTGGCGAGAAGGTCTCCTCATAATCGATTCCCTCTTTCTGAGTATATCCTTTCGCAACAAGCCGAGCTTTAAAGGTTTCAACCTTTCCGTCAGATCCTCTCTTTCTCTTGTAGACCCATTTACACCCAATTGGCTTTACGCCGCTTGGTGGTTCTACAAGATCCCAGACTTTATTAGAATCCATAGATTCTATTTCGGATTTCATCGCTTTCTTCCAAGAAGGCGCATCTATATCTTGTACCGCCTCATCATAGGTCCAGGGATCGATTTCATGAACTCCAGGTCCAGAGTCCGAAGACTCACCCAGTCCAATCCATCGGTCTGGTTGCTTAACAACCCTCCAACTACGACGGCGTTCCGGTGTATTAACAGTGACAGTATCAGGTGCAGATTCTAGTGGTGTATCTATACTCGGTTCGGCTGTATCTAAGTCTTCCTTGTCACCTCTCATCTCATCAAGTATTATGTCACTCTTGGGCTTGTGGTCCATGACATAGTCTTCCTCTAAGAACCGAGCGTTAGTACTTATAACGATCTTCTGGTCTTTAGGACTATAGAACATGCCACCTTTAGTTCCTTTCGGGTATCCTACAAACAGCCGTAATTCTGATCTAGGTTCTAACTTATCGGCACCTTGTCGCAACACATGTGCTGGACAACCCCAGATCCGAATGTGTCTTAAGTTAGGCTTGCGCCCACTCCACAATTCCATGGGTGTGGTTGGTACCGTTTTGGTTGGAACCCTATTCAAGATATACGCCGCTGTTTCCAAGGCAAATCCCCAGAACATAACAGGTAAGTCCGAGTAACTCATCATTGATCGCACCATTTCCATAAGAGTCCTATTCCTTCTTTCTGACACACCATTCTGCTGGGGAGTATATGGTGATGTCATTTGGGAATCAATCCCATTCTCTGCCAAGTATGCCTTGAATTCTCCAGACAGGTACTCGCCTCCGCGATCCGATCGCAGGCACTTAATGGATTTGTTTTGAAGGTTCTCCACAAAAGCCTTGAACTCCTTGAACTTGTCAAA
Organism: Euphrasia confusa; assembly: GCA_954870475.1. NCBI lineage: Eukaryota > Viridiplantae > Streptophyta > Magnoliopsida > Lamiales > Orobanchaceae > Euphrasia > Euphrasia confusa. The sequence goes on along the minus strand of OX940966.1, from coordinate 12,378,019 downwards.
GGATTCGCTCTTACGGCGCATCAAGTATACAAATCCATACCTTGAGTAATCATCAGTGAAAGTGATGAAATACTCGTACCCTCCCCTTGCCTGAGTAGACATAGGTCCGCATACATCAGAGTGAATCAAATCCAATACTTGTTCAGCCCTCCGTCCTTTACCAGAAAAAGGACGCTTGGTCATTTTACCCTCTAAACAGGATTCGCAGGTCGGAAGGTCCTCTCCTTCAACGCCAGTGATTAAATCATCAGCTTTCAACCTTTGAAGCCTATTCGAGTTTATATGACCTAGCCTTAGATGCCACAAGTATAATTGATTCATTTTAGAAGGTTCCTTTCTCTTATTGGTGTTCGTAGATGTGTTATTACTCTCGGTTAGTTGCATCGTGTTAGACTCAGGATTTAGTACATACAAATCGTCCACCAATGTACCAGAACAGATAATCTCACTGTTTCTTCTTATGATCACAGAGTGGTCAAAAGAAACAGAATACCCATTCATTATAAGTTTAGAAACCGAAATTAAATTCTTTCTAAAATTGGGTACATAAAGACAATTATGTAAAACTAAAACCCTATCACTACTAAAACGTAAGTGAACGTCTCCCACTGCAACAGCCGCCACCCTCGCAGCATTGCCCATGTAGACCACGATCTCTCCCCCTCTAAGTCTCCGGGTTTCCTGGAACCCCTGCAATGAATTGCATACATGATCAGTGGCCCCCGTATCTACACACCAGGTGCTGGTAGATAACACCACTGACAATGTTTCGGTGACTAAGGAAAATTTCGTACCTTTGATGAGAGGACAATCAGACCTCCAGTGCCCAGACTGCTTGCATCGAAAGCACTTGCCTCGCGGCTTGCTCTTCCCAATCCGTGGTTCAAAACCACTGGGCTTCTTTGCTTGCACTTCCAACTTGGCCACTAGAGCTTGTGATTCTCTGACCATACTTATCAGTTCAGTTCTTTTGAAATCGTTTTTAAGCGATTCCTCAAGGGGACTAAACTTGATGAGTATGTCAATCACCTCTAGTCCGGCTTCCTTACTATGTCCTAACATCTCCTTGAGGTCATTTTCAATGTCCTCATCAGTTGGGACTATAGTGGGTTCGGAAGGCTCAACAGTCTGAACATTGTCCAGATTTCTTTTCCAATCAGTACTATATGGAACCAGTGAGTTTTCATATTTAAGTATATCACAAAGTGGGGTCACAGTCATTCCTAACCTATAAGCACATAAAACAAACAAACAATTTAATATCCGATATTATCTCCCTTAAATAATATCATTGAATCACTAATCACATCTAAAATCCCATCAGGTAAGGCAAGCCACGGTGTGTGGACGTTTACCCACCCAAACGACTTAGCAATTAGATTTCCTTCGGTCATACATCGCTTATAGCGGAACCTCGGTGGGAGGAATACTATAAGGCGTATCTAAGTGTAAACCATTACTCAGTACCAAAGTAAATCGTTTGGAATTGCTACATCACCGCAAGCCACGTTGTGTGGACGTTTACGACAACTTCACAACTCTTCACAATTTTCTTACAACTGTCTACATCAATTAATCCAAAACCCGTCAGCATAGCAAGCCACGTTGTGTGGACGTTTACTACACTAAGAGATCTTTATAATTGACTCCCAATTACTTGATCCATTTAATCTTGTAAATCAAGACGCGGAGAATCATAAGTGAAACTCGAGGTTTCTAACCAGTGATTCACCATGCGAACAGCCCTATGTCTCATAAATGAGGGAGCCGAGCAGACAATCGATCCATCTATCAGAGAATGGTACGACTGCCTCTAATTTGTGTCCTTGACATGACCAAGTGGCTTTGGCTCCATTCCACTCCCCGGGGTGAGAATGAGTCGACTTGAAATCAGCTTCGGAAAGACAAATTAGGCATTGTTTGACAAACTTAATCAATGTTTCTCGTAAGAGGAATTACAAGAACTCTCCTCCAATGACTTATCTATATAAACTTCAAAAGTTTATAAAAGTCACCAAGAGAGCAGCAATGGGGACCATGGGTATGTTTCCATACCCTCTCCCACTTAGCTTTTTACAATAAAGGGATACGCTATACTAGTGCATAAAAGTAAACACATATAGCATGCATACAAGCAGTAAAGCACATAATATTATCACATAGTCAAAATAATTACTAGAATATTATTTTCCGACTATTATGGCTTTACTCCATCTCCGTACGCATCTTCTAGTCTTTAGTCTTCGTTCTTGAATGCTCCATGTGACGAGAATATTAATTTCCAATATTTAAATCTATTTATTTTTAATAAATCCAAAAGATACTTAATTAAAAAATTAAGTCAATCGAATAAATCAAAAATAAAATTAAATATTATTAATATTTTTATTTATTTTATTTTTCCCTTTCTACTTCATTAAATCTCTAGAATAATCTATCCAAGACCCACTTGGAATATTCTAGATGATTTCCATAATGAAATAAGGAAATAAAATAATTTAGGACTCTTCTACTTTCCAAGATTAATTAATTTCCATTTCTATGAAAATTCCCATGAAATAGGAATAATCAATTTAGGAAATAAATCAATCTTAAATTTATATTTATTCCTTTCCAATTCCATTAAATCTCTAGGATCCTATTCCAAGTAGAACTCGGAATACCCTAGAAGACTTCCATAATAGAATAAGGAATAAAATCAAATCTTAATTAATTCTTTTCCTAATCCATGAGGATTCCAAAAAAAAGAATACTCAAATAGGAAAAACCCGAATCAATTAGGAAAGTGAATTTACCGGGAGAGCACGAAGATCACGAGGACCCCCGCGCCCCCACCGGACCGCCAATTGCCGGCCGAGAACCACCGCCGCCACCACCCAGCCGGCGCGCCACCACCGCCGGTGACATCGCCGCCGGGAGGCGCGAATTCGGCGCCCTCCCATGCGATCGATCGATCCCATATGGATCGACCATGGTGGTCGATCCGAGCCCTAGCCCTCACGTCATCTCCTTCGTCACGCGTCTTCTCCGGCGGTCGTTTCGGCATCGATCCAACGCAAAATAAATTACAAAATAAATTTTACACTATCCGGTATCGATTCTATACATGAAATCGACCCTATACAATTTCCGGAAAACGTAGAACGTAATAATAAATCCTAAATTCGGTCAACCCCCGAATTTTTACTATTACAAGCATTCACCACCAAAAACGAATCTCGACATGTCCGAGAGTTTAATCAAACCAACATACATGACAAAATAAATTAAACGAATAATAAATTAAGCCATAATAGTCGGAACCCTGCAAGGTAGAACAATTTTATCGAAAATACCGCGAACGTAAACCTCGCTCTGATACCAATTGTTGGAATTCGATATCCCGGGCTATTAAAATTTGCGGAAACCAATAACCCGATCAAAACCATCCGCCGGAAATCACACGAGCACCACGTACGAGCCGGAGCACGAGCCGAACGCACGACGAGGCCGAAGCCTCGCGCACGCCCAGCCCGAGCCCCCGCACGCGGGGCTCGCGACGATCACCGATCGCACGCCGGCGATCGGTTTGGGGTGGGGCTGCTCCGGCGGCCCCCGCGGCGAGTCCGGCGACTCGCCGCCAGCTGGAAGCCCCCGCCTTCATGGCGGGGTTGGGCACGGCGCCAGCCCGTGCCCAGCGATCGACCCTCCACGGTCGATCGCACCCCCTCGGCCAAGCCGAGGGTTCGGCCCCCGTCGCCCCCATCGAAACCCTAGGGGCGATCGCCGTGGTCCGGTGGCTTCGCCACCACCACGCGTTCGTCCTCTACTCCGGGTTCGATCTTAGGATCTTGTTCTACGGTATTCTCGATAAATCCAAAACCGAATAAATCAAGGGCGTTTAGATTGTTACCTTTCGATTCGTTGTTCGGAGAAACGAATTCAAGATGACCTTTGAATCTTCCCACGTATTCCTTGCACTAGCTTGAACGTCGGGTGGGCGACGATCCTCCAAGCTCTATGGATCTACTTCTCTCTCTACTTTCTCTCTCTAGAATTGTGATCTTCAAGTTATGAGAATAGAGAAGACCATGTAGTGCTTTTATAGGCTACGTAGGGGATCTAAAGGAGGTGGAATATTGGGCTTCCAATATTAATGATTAAATTGAGCCCAAGCCCAAATCTATTAATCTCCCATTAATATTAATTAATTTATTTTCCACTATATAAATTAATTGCACTCCCAATATTAAACCATATTATATCCAAATAATATTTCTCCGGTAGTATTATCTATTCCGTGTATTTAAGATATAAATATCCATGAATAAAATTTATTTATTGCTTAATAAATTTATTCATCTCTTTTATCCGAGACTAGTACCACTCAACCTTATTTATTATGCGGAATTAAATCCACTCGCGAGGTTTACATAATAAATCCTTCTGAGCTCATCTCGGGGATATTATCAACCCTTCCGGGATACACTGTCCGGTCAATTATTCACGGCATGCCATATATAAAATATAGTGACCCAACTTGACCGGTAATCAACCCAATAATTAAATCGGTTAATTCCTTTGGCAAATCAAAGTCACTTATATTAAATATACACACCCGCAATAATATCAGGGATTAAGAATATAATACACTGAGTCTCAAATCAATTATCGCCGAGCAATCCTAATTGATGAGTCTCAATCGATCCGCTCAATACACCAAGTGTACAAGTGTGATAAAATAATTAAGATAAATTATTTTCTCTCTCACACAACGACTATACCGATGGGTTGGTCCGTGTCCATCTAGGTCGTGAGCAACTGTTCGACTAAATACGAGTAACCGATAGTATGATCTTCTGTGTGCCCATGCAACACCATACTAACTACAACGTATAAAATCCAGGACTATAATTTGCATATATTTAATTAACAATAATTAGAAGCAAATGAATGTTTGTATTTAATAGGTAAATGAAAGTGTACAAGGAGTTCGGAATACTCAAATCTAGACATTAAGTATACTACTCCATCAGTATTCGGTCGGGCCTCGGCTCGTGCGGTGGTTCGCGTTCGGATCTCCGGCGATGAAGGATTTCGGTCGGGTTGTCGGTTCCGCTTATTTCGATAACCCGGGATATCGATTTCCAACAAAAATGGCAAAGAGCACTGTCTTGAAGATGTTGAAGAAGCGCATTGATGCAGACCTCAAAGAAGTTGAAGCTGAAGAAGCTGCAGAGAAGGCTGCCGCAGACACTGCAGCAGAGATTGATGGTGAAGAGCGTGGATCGTCCCCTGAACACGATGATTGAAGAGTTTGAAGGATTGCAGTTCTCAAGACCCGAAGAAATATCATTTCTTCTTTTTGCTTTTAGTTTTTATTTATTCTGAACAATTTATTTAAATTCTGTTTTATTTGCTTTTGAACAATTTGGTTTTTAAGTTTTATTTGGTTGAACAATGTTTATTCAAGTAGTTATTTTCCTTTTGAAAAATTTGGTGTGTTATTTTTAAGGCTTACTTAGTTACTTGTTTTTGTTCTATTAATTAGTTAGTTGTTAAATAAATTTTTGTTCTACTTAGGAAGTATTAACTAAGGGGGAGTTTTAATGCCTTAGTTGTTTTGTCAAGATAAATTCCATAAACTTCCAAGTAAGATGTATTTCATTGAGGGGGAGTGCTCATTGCGCTGCTGCCTCATGGTTTTGTGAAGAAAGATAAAAAGGGGGAGTTTGTAAGGATAAATATGTTTGGGCATTACAATGCCTTAAATGTACCTATGCAGAAGTTGTCTTGCTAACATATTTATTTGTTTTATTTCTTTCTTCACAATTTAAACTGTTGTAATCACTGGTCATATTGGTGATTTGATTTAGCATAGTTCATTAGTTGGAACATGCTTGAAAAACAATCAACATAGAAGTTTTCTGCCGCAGCACAGCCAGGCAGAGTCATGCCGCAAGCAGTGCAAGGCTTGGACAAGAAGTTGAGTCAAGATATCGAGCGAAGCATGAGCGTAGGGCAAGGGAATGCTGAAGTCCAGATAGTATGGAAGGCAGTGCAGTGTGGCAGAGCATTCCAGAAGAACTTCAGAAGGCATTCCTGCGGCAGCGGTCAAAGCAGCCTGCCCTAGAATATCTCAACCGATTGTTGACCTAGCAAAATGAGGAAATCAGTTGGAGAATCACCTATAATTAGAGGACGACCCAGCTGCATTTACTCAACACTCATACAACATATTAACACCTCCAGAAACACATTTCCTTCGGGAATCGATCATCGAGCTTTTAGAGCCGCGACTTCATTCTTGAAGCTCGTCGTGCCGTGTGTTCTCTCGTCCCTAAGAGAGTTCGTTTGTTCAGCCGATGATTCGATAGCTTAGTATAGGTGTTCATTTCAGTAGCTAGGTTTTTGTTGTTGATTGTTCATACTCTTCGGATACGATTCATACGAAGGCATACATGTGTATAGCCTTTGGTAATATCTTTGTAAATCCAAGAGTATTATTTTGTAAAGACTCGTTCTTTAATAAAGTTTCTGGCCGTAAGGCCGTTTCGTATGTGTATAATTTAAATACACATACAAAGATTTAAATTTGTGTTCTTTACTTTTTCGTACGTGTGTGTGTGTTCGTTCGAAGTGATTTATTTTTATTAATTCCGCTGCAATTCTTATACATATATCACATATAATTTTAACAAGTAAACAACTTGGTTAATCTGGATAAAATACTTAAACTTAATTAAATCACGTAAAACGAACGTTTTCTGTACAAGGCATCGTGCTGCGGCATACGCTGTTCTGCCGCAGAACACTGCCTTGTCTAGGCAGCGCATTTTACTGCGTTTTATTTACTGCCTATATCTTTCAAAAAGGATATACTAAGTAGTACTTAATAATTCTTTAAATAAAAAGAAATCAATCCTCTCAAGTCTCAATAATCTTTTTATCTCTTTTTAGAATCTGCAGTGATAATTTGTAACCCTCAAACGAAAACCTCTTCCGACTTTATTCAACCCTTATATTAATTTAGTGGGTTTTACTCAACCGCAAGTTTCCGTAAATGGCCCACGTCCTGAAGCAAAGAGACTTTAAATTAACATGTGAATTAAAATTTAAAAACAATCCAAATAAGTTAACACTTAATTAAACAATCCTAAAATAATTCAGAGTAGCACATTTTATATATAAGTTATTTATATGATAGTTATGAATTGATGATTGAATCGATATGTATTTCACCAACTGCAATTCTTATGAAATCCAAAGATTTTTCTTTTGTTCGATCTATTTAGTACTCCTACTTATCAATCCGTTATCCTGATTTTTTATTTTTTTATTTTTTATTTTTTGATGATTGTCCATTATTTAAAATATTTCGATTATGCTGTTCGAATGAATTTTACTAGTATTTGAAAAGTATGTACTTAGTTTCTTAAATTTCTAAATGAATTTTAGACCAAGTGATAAATGTGTGTTTATTTCAGTAGATAGGGGTCACAATTCGAATATTGCAAAAATAATGGGCACTTAATATAGTTTATTTTTTTAGTAAACACTTTCTAAATTTACGAAGTCATCCTCTGTTAGAATTAAAATAAAAATAAAAATAACGGAGAGAATTAAGCAAACCCTGATCGCCGAGCTTTTGCCTTTGAAGGCACACCGCACACACAACAAATTTACGAGTTTACAGTCCTCTCTATTGCCGGCGGTTATTTGAAGCAGAATCGGATTCCGGCAAGTGAATCATTTTGCACTTTTTTTTTATTTTATATAATATTTTGTCTAGGTATTGAATCGGATCGTTTTTCCGCGTTTTGATTCTGATTTCATACACGTAATACATTTGTCAATTGCGTTCCTTGCCTTGAAAATATCGAGAAATTGTGATGCTTCGACCTAAAAAATATTTGATTTTGTGTTTTAGGGTGAGTATGGAAAATTGGATACGAGTATTTTTCAATGGAGGGAAACTGGATATGCAAGTTACTGTTTTCACACATGATATGTGTTGTTCTTACCGTTTGCAGGAATGAGTCGCCTTGTAATTCCGTCCGCGTTCAAGCGGAAAAGACCCGAGCCACAATCAGCCGTTGTGACAGATGCCGAGGCTTCGATCCTGGCTGTGGTGAAAAGCCGAAAGGATTTGGGCATTTGGACGAAAGAGATCAAATACGAGACCAAGATTCCAGACACCATTTACAACAAAGCAGTCAAGTCTTTGCTGGCTAAGAACCTGATAAAAGAGGTGGTGAACGTTAAGAACAAGGCGAAGAAACACTACATGGCAGCCGAGTTCGAACCTTCCAAGGAACTCAGCGGAGGAGACTTTTACACCGATGGAAATCTCGACATGGCACTTATTGATACGCTTAAAAAGATTTTCCACAAGCAAATCAATTCCAAGAAGGTTGCCACCCGAGAGGGAATACACACTGCAGTGATGAATACGCCGATTATTACCTTTAACATGTCTATGGAACAAGTGGGCGAAATACTAAACTCGATGGTTCTTGACAATGTTATCATAGAGGTGAAGAGCACTGGGCTTGGAGATTACTATTCGATTCCTCAGGGAACGACTTGTTACAGAGTTGCGACTGGCGGTAGGGGTCCGGTGATGTCTACATTCGCTTCGATTCCTTGTGGTGCTTGTCCCCGGATTAATTTGTGTACGAGTGATGGGATTATCTCCCCAAGTACCTGTGTCTATTACAAGAAATGGTTGGACATCGAGTTTTGAGACTTGGTAAGATTTCGCCCTGCATCGTGTCTTTCGCCCTTGTAGTTCAGTTGCATGCTTTGTTTGCATTTTTCAAATTATAAATTTTAATATATTTTCATTTGTTTGGATTTATTTTTATATTATAATCTATTTTATCTTTCCTCCATCTTTTCCTAGCGATAATCGTGAGCGAAAGATCTGTTGGTTGTGTATTCATTAATTGTTTTAAAATACTGTAATAAAGGTATAATAATTCAAAATTTACATATGATTGACATCAAATTATGGCATATGTGATGAAATTTAATTCTAAAACTACACATGCGATGAAGTCGACATGATAGGTATGAACCTGCACATCAATATGATTAAATTAATAATCCCTATGTCCCAGAGAAGTTCTAGAGAAGCAGACAAACTCTCTTCTTTTGCAAATAAACTTTTTTTGGAAAGGGCACATACTATATAGATTATGTTTTCTCTTTTATCTCTTGTTAAAAATATGATAGTGTGTGAGATCTTCACAATGAAAGAATAAATAGGTTCATAAGCTGCTTTGAATTTATGGTTTTTACTATTTCTCGTTTGGTCCTTCCCTTGAGAAAGTACTTGGTTAAATAGTTGGTTGATGAAAGTTGATATGGCAATTTCTAGTTAAAGGGCATACATCGCTTAACAGGATTTGAGTCCGATTCTGTGTGGCAATACCTATAGTACTCATCTTGCCTTACATTTTACGTTTCTTTCTATGGCTTTGGTAGTAGTACAAGGATACAAGATACAACAGAAAACGGTTCTTTTGAATGGAAAGCTGTTGAACCTTACAATTTGCATGCATTTTTTTTTTTGTATATTTGAAGAACTGAAGCAAGTTGAAGTACAGAGCACATCTAAAGTATTGGTAATCATTGTGTGGAGAAAGACTAAGGAATAATTTAACATCATTTTACACTAATTATTCTCCTCAAGTGTAGTTAACTCTCTGTACTCATTCTACTGAGGTACATATTATATGGAAAAACGTATTTCATAGATTCTCGATTTCCAGTGAAATGGATTTTGATACTCGACGATGTCGAGGTAATTATTGAGACCATCTTCTCCTTTTGGATGGTGAATAAGTTGGAACTTGCTAGGCTTTTCTTTTCAAATTTTGGCAGTTGCTTCTTCACTCGGATTCTCAAGTTCAACAAGCTGCATGTCTTATCCTATTTGTTATATGGAAGGGAATGGGTAAAGCAAGCAATAATCCCTAGCCCTTTTCGATTGTTCTTCAAATATCGTTCGCTTAATTCACAGCGATGGATGATGCCTCAGTCGTGAATGTGAATTGATTACTAAAGAGGGAGACTCTCTAAACGTTTTTCCTCGTGAGACACAATTTGTGTATAATATGCTTATTGAAGTCAAGATAACCCAGGTTCTTAAAAGAACTTTATGAAGTAGTTTTTGCTAATGTTAATTCTCTGTAATTTTAACATGTACATTTCTAGCATCTTCAATGGAGTAAGGATTCTTTTGGGTAGAAGTAATGATAAGTAATGACACATACACACCACATCCAAAATTAATACTTCTATCTAAAAAACTTCTACCACCTCCAACTATATCTACCTCTTTTGGGTAGAACTAATGACATGTACACACCCACATCAAAAATTAATTAACTTCTATCTAAAAAACTTCTACCACCTCCAACGATATTTATGCCAAAACTCCTCACTTATGTCACATCATCATATTCACAATGATAATTATATATTTACTTATACTCGGTAGAAGTATCTCTACCCCAAACTCCTCACTTTACTTATACTCGGTAGAAGTATCTCTACCTCAAACTCCTCACTTAGAGCATCTCCAATGGAGAGGTAGAAGTCTACGTGTACTTCTACCTCTCACCAAAAAATGCGTGTACTTCTACCTCTCACCAAAAAATGCGTTAAAAGTCATTGAAGATGCGATGACATGTTAAGATTAGATGTTTTAGATGTTCCTAAAACATTTGGGGTAGAGGAACTTCCGGATAGAGATAAATTATATTATTTTATTATTATTATTTACTATTATCAATTTATTATTATTATTTAGTATTATTAATTAACAAAATTAATACCGCCATTGAAATTTTTAACGTAAGAATTATTATTTATTTTATAAATATAAAAATTATTTAAAATTAAGAATTTTGAAATAGATTAAATTTTAACTTATTTTGTATTTTAACAAATTATTCTATTTTATATAAAAATTAATACAAAATAAAAAAATTCAAATAGTTAAATTTTTAGCTTAAAAATTATTTATATAAAAATTAATTAAAAATAAGAATTTTGAATATATAAAAATTATTAAAAATTAAAATTTTTGAAATAAATTAAATTTTAATTTATTTTGTATTTTAACGAATTATTTTATTTTATATAAAAATTAATACAAAATAATTTTTTTTAAATAGTTAAATTTTTAGCGTTAAAAATTACTTATATAAAAATTAATTAAAAATAAAATTTTTGAAATAGTTAAATTTTTAGCGTTAGAAATTATTTTTTATTTTATATAAAATTTAATTAAAAATGAAAATTTTGAAATAATTAAAATTTTAAAATCAGTATATCCGTGATTATTTTTATAAATATTAAATAAAAAATAAAAAATAAGTTAGTGGTGAGACTTAAAATTTATTTTGTAGGTATAAACGTTGGATGAGGTAGAAGTTTTTTGAGTTGACGCATAGGTGGCCTACTCCTCACCCAAAAATTAAAACTATCACAGTAGATGCTCTTATGTCAAATCATCATATTCACAATGACAATTATATATTTTTTGACTTAGAGTTAAGACTTAAGAGGACAATTATATATTTTTTGACTTAGAGTTAAGACTTAAGAGTACACGTAGAATTTCTACCTTCCATTTGAAGATGCTCTTATAATGTAGTATTTGCCAATTTTTGCAATTTTAATTTTAAAAATATTGTACTGAAAATAAAAAGTAAAAATATGTTAAATTGTGAATAAAATTAAAAAATATATGAAAAAAATATATTTAATAAATTTGTACTCCCTCTTTCCGTTAAAACAGTGCAGTGCACTGTTTTAAGGGATAGAGTAGTATTTTAAAGTAAAAATGTAAATTAATTATTTTTATATTAAATGTCAGCATAATAATTTGAGACATTTAAAAAAATATACTTATAATTCTTTTATTGTCAAAAGTTTTTCATTTACAATTATTTTATAATTCCAAAAATAAATAAAGAGATATTTTTCCTATTTTTGTTAAAATTTCATTTAAAAAGCCTTTAGGAAATATGGCATATTGTTTCTATAAATTATAAAATATTCATCATATTTTTCACTTCTCGAATAATGGTATTAGTAGTATATTTGTACATTTCTCCATCTTTTTCACTTCTCGAATAATGGTATTAGTAGTATATTTGTACATATTCTCCGTCGTTTTCACTTCTCGAATAATGGTATTAGTGGTATATTTTTACATTCACCGTTCACGCGTGAAAGACGTATAAGCTGATTTTGGATTAAAGACAACAATTCCTTACTTCTTACTTATGTATCTTTCAAGTTATAAGTTATTCTTGCTTCCTAAAAATCATCTCAATTTTGTTGCTCAAAAGCAATGTATACACTTAAAACACAAGCAAAAGCAAACTAAATCTACATGCATAAATAGTCCATATAATCTGATCACCATTCCCATCATTCAATCACTCTATTCAATCATCTTTCTTCAATTAAGTTTCCATCAACACACACACACACACACACATGGAGAAGGGCAAGAAAATGGCTCTTGTCGTGGGGTGCAACTATCCGGGCACCCAATACGAGCTACACGGATGCCACAACGATGCCCTGGCAATGCGTGAGGTGCTCGTAACTCGATTTGGGTTTGACCCTAAAAACGTCGAGCTTTTATTGGACAAGCCCGATAGCCCAATCATTCCGACCGGTGCCAACATCAAGAGTGCACTAAACAGAATGATCGATACAGCCAAACCAGGCGACGTGTTGTTTCTTCATTACTCCGGCCATGGAACTATGATCAAGACTCAGACTTATTCATCCAAGAGAAAGGAAGCAATTGTCCCAAGTGATTTCAATCTCATTACCAGTAAGTTAAAAACACAAACTTCAGGGGTAATTTTGTCATTATCCCATAAAATGTTTACTGAACAACACTGCAGGTGAGGACTTCAGGGAGCTGGTAAACCTCGTCCCGAAAGGAGCGACTTTCACCATCCTCTCCGATTCTTGCCACAGCGGAGGACTTATCGACAAGGAGAAAGAGCAAGTAGGGCCATGCGCAACTCCAGGCGGGACCATCAGCCCTCCGGCTATAGCTTCCCACAAGCCAAAAGAGATCCCTTTCGAATCGATACTCCAACATTTCAAGTCACTTACGAGCAAAGTCAGCTCGGACATAGGAGCACACTTGTTGGAGTTGTTCGGACAAGATGCCAGCCTCATGTTTCGAAACAAACACGAGAAAGTCAGCAAGCCGTTAGAGGCGGATGAAGGGATCTTACTGAGCGGGTGCCAGACGAATGAGTACTCTGCTGATGTGGACGGGGAAAAGCCATGTGGCGCATTCAGCAATGCTGTTCAGGTGGTTCTGAAAGAGAATCCAGGGGATTTGAGCAATAGGGAGATTGTGGTGATGGCTAGGAAGGTTTGTTCGTTGCAGGGTTTCGATGAACAACATCCATGCTTGTACTGCAGCGATGAAAACGCTGATGCGGTTTTCTTGGGACCACCACTGGCTTAAGGAAAGCGTTCATCGAACTGTTCAAATAAAAACAATCTAATGTAATAAGGGTTCAATAAGAATGTAACAGCTTACACTTCTGCATTCTCAAAATAATGGAAATCGTTGTTTTACTTGACTTGAATTATCGACAGCTGAAGAATCATAATTCAGAACTAACCTTCCATGAACAATGATTCACAGTATAATCCCAAAGAAGGTTGCGTTAACTATTGTCACAAGAAACGACTACGTGAGCATTATTAAACTATAGATCATTCCACACATTAAAATCGGTGGTGGATGCATTATAGTTTATTACAGAGTCCTGACATCCTATGAAGAATGTGCTCTTTAAAGGATCTTTGTTCATCAAAGCATGTGCTGTTCCACTTGGGGAAGCTACCACCACCACCTCATCACTGCTGATGGTTGTCTCGGAGAAACTTTTAGACAGAGACTTGTTTTCCAGCTGCACAGGGAACAGTTTTTTAAACAACATAAGAGAGATAGAATCACACTCATAAATGTGCTGAGGTTTGCTGCTATATATTACACTCATACATGTAAACATTTAAAACACCCGCCTTACATTTGTAAATAATTACAATTGGAAGCCCACACATTCATTCCTTTGGATTTTTCGTTGTCTTTGTTTTAGCAATTATACATAAAATTTCAGTCGGTGGTTCTTGAAAGTAGTGTGTATAAGCAATTAAATACAAATATCATGAAATCCAACCAAAAGTGCTGTTAATTTCCCGATCAACCGTTTCAGACATTGCAGTTCTTGCAACACAAATAGACTACAAGTTACTGCAGTCAAGGATTACGAGAAGAGCTAGAATGATTTGGAATTTAAACTGATCAATTACTAAGTCTAACGCATAAAAACTCCTGGAATGAAAACAGCAAGTGAAACACATGAGAAGAAGATATATCATTTATCATGAAACAAGAAAATTACAACGAAAGAAACAAGAATAGGAATAGGTGAAACTCCCTTCCATGCTTTTGAAAAGTAAACATTAGTTCACCAATTCAATATTTATTCGATATCAATATAAGTAAGAAAAAAATGCATACCCTGAACACAGTTTTAGCTCCCCATAGTACCAATGTCTCGTTACACTTATGGTGCCTATGGTTTCCCCTCATTCTTCCAGGTCGGATCTCGCCCACGTGAATCGAAGCACAATACACTGCTCCTCCTGCATTTTTTTAGGATTCAATAATACTACTACCAATTAGACATAACACTGCAGCAACATATCATATCAAGTTTCCTTTCTAAATCTATCACAGAGATTACCAATTCACAATCAAAAAAGTCGAAGCAGCTTCACATGGATGTACACTACGCAGTAACAATAGTACCATCACACACACACACAAACACACACCTGCAATTCCAGCATCCAAGGCGAGTGAAACGGGATTAATGATCCACCCGCGTTTATCCTTCATCACGAGGGGAGAAGAAGAAGAGAACTTGACGAGATTGGAGGTCGGGTCCTTGAAATAACCGCCGCCGTTTTTGTCGGTTGCGTTGTACGGAGATGGGTGGAAAGAAGGGAGGGCATAACGGTGTTGGAATCGGAGCGAAACCCACGTGAGGAGAAGGAAGATGGAGAGGAGGAAGGGGAAGGCGTGGGGTTTCTTGAGGAAGGTTTTGAGCGCGATCAAGAGAGATTGATGGGTTTGGGATTGGAATTGGAACTGTGGGGCCGGGTCCGAAATCGGGAGCTGGTTCGAGGAAAGAGATGGTCTTCTCGGATTCGCCATTTTTGGTACTGTAGATTTTCAGGTTTTTGTGATTTTCCTCTTTCGAGTTTTCACTTTTCATGATTTACATTTTGCTTTGGTGCTGGTTTGCGGGATGGGGTGTAATGGGAAATGGAATTCATGTTGCGGGGTTAAATAGGAAAATACGAAATAGAAGGGGACCAAAATGCAAAATTCTATATGGTGCTTCTTTTCTTATTTTTCTATGTGATAAATGTTTGGGAAAAATGGCAATAAGACTATTTTTCAGCATTTTTTCGGCAATAAGGCTTTCGAAAAATTACGCGTGCCAATTAGGCCGACTAAAATGTGCAAAGACATCGTTGCCCTCGCATATATACACATTTGAACAAACAGTTTCAGCATTTATTTCATTTCCCGCACACGAAGCCCCCCACGAAACCCACACCTCCACAATTACTCTCTCTTTTTTCTCTCTCGGCTCCCGCTAAAACAACACACAGAAATCATCGATTTCATCTCAGCAAGCTTCGTGACCACCACCAACAACACACGAAATCCTCTCATCTCAAGTTAGCTTTTCGATTATCATATGGCTCCGTCGAAGAAAACCGCCGCCGCGAAGAAAATCGCCGGGAAGAAATCGACTCCAACCGCCGCTGCTGCTTCCGAAAACACTGAACGGAGGCTTGTTCAGTACACTCAGTAGAGTGAAGAGCAGGCGGACCCTATCCATCAGCCTGCCGCCGGCGAGAAGAAGGAGAGGAAGTAAGTATTTCGAACCCTAATTCGATTTTCAATTTTCAATCTGTTAATTTCCATTGCATGAAGGAGAGGAAGTAAGGTTCGGTGTGATTATGTGTTCATCAGTGTTGATTGTGTGTGTTTGGTGGCTGTTCAGTGTTAAAATGTCCTGTTCAGTGTTTGTACATGCCTGTTCAGTGTCTCTGCATGCCACTCAGTGCCATTACATGGCCACTCAGTGTTGATTGTGTGTTTTGGTGGTTGTTCAGTGTTAATATGTTCTGTTCAGTGTCCTGTTCAGTGTCTCTGCATGCCACTCAGTGCCATTGCATGACCACTCAGTGTTGATTGTGTGTGTTGGTGTATGTTCAGTGTTAATATGTTCTGTTCAGTGTTTTATATGCCTGTTCAGTGCCTCATCATGCCATTCCAGTGCCTCTTCATGCCTCTCAGTGCCATTACATTGCCACTCAGTGTTGAATGTGTGTTTTTGGTGGCTGTTCAGTGTTGTATGTGCCTGTTCAGTGTTGTATATGCCTGTTCAGTGCTTTGTGTGTGCCACTCAGTGTTTTGTACTCACATCGGTGTTTTTTTTTTTTGTGTGTTCCAGGTCCTATGAACAGATGAGGTCCAACTTGCTCACCATCATCCGGACTATTGATGATATCAAGGACAAGCTGAAACCGAGCCACGACGAGTATTTGAAGAAGACCCCCTTCTACCATCTCTTCAAGGGCATCAAGGATCAGAGGCTGACCATCCTCCACACCCGAAAGAGCGACGCTGCGATAGCTGCCGTGCTGGAGCAGATGGATGTCGGTGCTCGTACGATAAAGCTGGGCAGCAAAGATGTCCAGATCACTCCCGAGGATGTCGATCTTATCTTCGGCATCGTTGGCGGCAGTAGGAAGCTCGATATTACTTCCAGGATGTCCAAGAGTAATAAAAGATTCAGGGAGAGGATATTCCCGGGAGAGAAGACGCTGAACCTGAAGCTGCTGAAGGAAAAGCTTGATAGTTTGGTGAAGCGTCGGAGTCGCAAGCCTCAGGCTCTTGCTGATGTAGCTCGGCTCCTGTCGTTGATAGTGATCGGCACTATCTTCTTCTCCACTTCCTCCGTCACAATCCAATGGAAATGGTTGGACTACGTGGAAAATTTGGACTCGATGCAGAGCTACAACTGGGGCGAGGCGATTCTGAAGGCCCTTTGCGACTCGGCAGCTCTGAACAGGGACAAACCGCAGAAAACACAAGGCTGCACGATACTGCTACTGGTATGTGCTTCTTCTACTTGCTGTTCTTCACATTCGTCTTACTTTACTTATACTTATCGTCTTTTTTTCATTCCTTGATATTTAACTTGAGTTCCCTTTTGTGCAGTTCTGGCTTTGTGAGCACACGAAGCTGGCAAAAAGGCTGGAGAACAAGCACCTCCCCCGGGTCCTGAACTGGCATCTCCCTGATCTTTCGAATGTGACCAAGGAGACTCTAGCGGGCCTTGCGGACGAGGCGGTAAATATCTTCTCTATTTCTTCTTCTTCTTCTTTTAACAATGTCTGTTTGTTTTATGATTCAGTGTCTGTCAGTGTTATTGATGGTTGAACAGTGTGTGTGTGAAATATTAAGGTTCAGTGTTTATTGCTTGCATTCAGTGTGATATTCATGCATACAGTGCTTGTGGATGGACACTGTGAATGATGTTCAGTGCTTATTTATGCCATTCAGTGTCAAAGTAGGATAACTGTGATGTTCAGTGCTTATTAATGCCATTCAGTGTCACTCACTTGAGGATGATATATTTTTTTTTTTCAAGTTCTAATGCGTGCTGTCCGTGTCTGACAGGTGGATGCTCGTCTTCTGAAACACGGCAAGACTGTGGCGGAGATCCAGGCGTACAAGGGCCACCTTTCTTATAAAGCAATCGTGAACACTCCGCGTGCGGCGGAGAGCGAGGATGAAGAGCAGTCTGAGGAGCTGCCTTCTGGAGAGGAGAGTGACGATGACGAGCATCCGGGCTCTGATTCGTCGAGCGAGGAGGAAGAGGAACGAAAAGGAAATGGCCCGGAGGGCTTGCCTTCTGGAGAAGACCAGTCGTCCGATGGGGAAGACGACGACAGTTCTTCGTCCGGGGCGCATCAGGAGATGACCTGCATAGTCGCCCCGGAGCCGGAGGAGGAGGAGGGTGGGCGACTTTCCGAACAGCAGCCCGATGAGGAACGCCCTGCTGTTTCTGCTGCTGAATCCGAGAAGTTGCTCAACAACCTCCTGTCGGAGAATCAAGATCTCTCCGACGCTGTGAGGGATCTCCAAGCCAAGCTCGAGAGCACGACTTCTCAGCTAAACGAACTGACAAGTGCTAACGTCGAGCTGGAAGGTGATAACCAGCGTCTGAAGAGCGAGCTTTCGGAGCAGCTTGCGAAGATAGACGAGGAGACGGAGGTCCCCGGGGCAGCAGGCGAGGCAGGTGGAAGCTCCGAGGAGGAGGAGGAGTTGAAACTTCTGAGGACGCGAGTGAAAGAGCTCGAGGAAGAATTGATCAAGAAGGCGAATGATCAGAATCGTCCGGTGACCGAGGACCCCAGAGCGGGCGAGGCTCGAAGCTCCTGTGAGGAGGAAGTGCGACTTCTGAGGGCTAGAGTCAAAGAGCTCGAGGAAGTGGATATTTTGAAGGATGCGTTGGCTGACCTTCAGATGTCGTCGGTCATGAACGACTACGAAAAAGGCCGGCTCGAGACTCTGGAGGAGGACATGAAAGCACAAGAAACCGTCCACAGAGCCCAGATCGAGGCTATGCAGAAGATCGTCAAGGCACGGGAAGATGAAATCTTAAGTCTCCAGGCTGAGTTGTGCGTCTACGAGATTGACGGCAACAAGGATGATGAAGAAGAAGGAGAAGAAGGAAGCCCGTTGAGAGCGGAAGCCGAAAAAGTAGAGTCTTCGAGCAAGGCGAAGACCAGGTCGATGGTTCGACGGGTCAAGGACAGGAAAAGGAAGCCAGCCAACGGCGATGACGATGATTTCGAGTACGGTCCCCCTGCCCCTGCCGCAAAGAAAATGGCGATCAAGAAGGGTAAAAAGGTGGCAGCAAGCCAGAAACTGATCCGGGCTGATTTCAATGACGCACATGTCAAGTTCTTGGTCGACGTGAACACGAACTTTGACCAGAACTGCGGATTCGAATTGGAGCCAGAAGTCCTCGACAAAATCATCCTGCACAGCAGCGAACAAAAAATGTAAGTGAAGTTTCTTTTCTTTCTTTCTTTAACATTCTGTCTTTCTTTCTTTCTTTCTTTCGTTCTTTCTTTCTTTTTTTTTTTGCTAGCTAAGAATGTGTTTTTTTTTTGTTTCCTTTTTCACAATCAGGTGGACAATGAAGTACTTTCCCCGTATATCCACAGTTGTTTCGGTGACTGACATGACCGACATAATGAAGTGCACCTTCATCAGCAATCATGTGGTAGACGCCTTTGCCGAGTCGCTGCATCGAGACCACAACAAGAAGTTGGAGGCTCTGATACTCCCCGGGCACTGTTAGGTGAGTCTTTCTACCTTTTTATTCAGTGTTTTTTAGTGGTTATACAGTGTGTTAGGGGTTGTCAGTGTTTGTTTGCTCTGTTCAGTGTTATTGATGGTTGATCAGTGTTTGTATATGCTGTTCAGTGTTTTAATGTGACACTCAATGTTTGTATGCTCTGTTCAGTGTTATTGATGGTTGATCAGTGTTTGTATATGTTGTTCAGTGTTTTAATGTGACACTCAGTGTTTGTATTTGCTGTTCAGTGTTATTGATGGTTGATCAGTGTTTGTATATGCTGTTCAGTGTTTTAATGTGACACTCAGTGTTTGTATTTTCCGTTCAGTGTTATTGATGGTTGATCAGTGTTTATCATCAACAGTCAGTGCTTTTATGTGACATTCAGTGTTATAATGTCCTGTTCAGTGCTCATTGAATTCATTCTTTCTTAATAAAAACTCTGTTATTTTGTTTTGTTTTTTTTTTATTTTCTCGCAGACCTCCATTGTCATGGGACGTCATGACCACCAGAAACTGTACAAAACAATCACAGATATGATCCCGTGCGTGCGAAAAGGGATTATAATGTTCCCGATTGTGTCGCCTGGGTCGAGAAAGAATACAGAACCGAACCATTGGACGCTGCTCGTCTGCGACTTTGTCCAACAGAAATAGCGATTCTACAACTCTATTCAACCCAGGGGGGCGAAATCGAAGGACCATTACATGGCGAATGCAGCGGAATTGGTACGTCTACTGTATTTTAGCCGATTTTTTAAAAAATGTTCCCTTTTTAACGATAACTGATAAACTGTTTTGTTTCATACGTTTCAGAAGGAAAAGGTACAAACCAACGTGAGCCAAATGCTTGAGAAAGCGGGGAAGGATGCTTTCCCGATACATGAAATCGAGGCCGTGAAGCCTCTCCTACAGCAAGCCCCAACTCTGTATGTATCAGTGCTTATTAATTAACCCATTCAGTGTTTATGTGTTTCTGTGTTCATTTTATGCACTCAGTGTTTTATTTATGCATTCAGTGTCTTTTTTTTTTTAACTCCTTTGCGTCTGTGTGTGTGTCCAGGAATGAATGTGCTTTGTACGTATGCTACTACATGGAGAAGATTCTGAAGAAAGAGGCCATTCCGGACAAGGTCAGGACGGAAGAGTTCTAAGTATTCAAGGCTCACGTGATACGAACCATCCTGACCATGAAGGAAAAGTAGTGTGTGGGTTGTGCGTTGTTTGTTTAGTTTTGGTTGAAAAAAAACAAGAAGTATTTTTCTGTAATTGTATGAACATGATTGTGATTGTGTTTGGATTGAGTTTCTGTAAAAAAAAAATGTGTTTTTTGTTCATATTTCTGGGCAGTTTTAGTTGAATTCAGTGTTGCTATTATTCAGTGTTAATATTGTCTGTTCAGTGTTATAAGTGTTTTATTCTGTATTTCATTGTTATCAATGTTAATCTTGTCTACTCAGTGTCAGCAGTTGAAACTTACTGAATTGCAAAATTAAAAAACAACCAAATGCAAAAATTACAACACAAGAACAATTAAAAACACTCTAAGACCATAATAAACTGAGCAAAAGCAAATGACATAAATGTTAAAATCCTGTGTTTTCTTAATAAATGACAGGCAGTCAGTGTGTTTATGAGCCAAACAGTGTCTGTTACTGACAGTCAGTGTTTTTTCACCCCATTCAGTGTCACTGATCACAGAAATTATGTCGAGAGAAAAAACACAACAAAAATCCAAATAAGAAAAAGCCTACTAACTATGGTGCATCTGCTACTAACTACTGTATAGGCTCCGTGCACGTTTTCTTGTTGTGATTGCCGACACGTCCGCACCTCCCACACTTCATGGCTCTCGGGATGTGCTCACCCCTGGACGGAATCCTCTTCTTCTTAGGTCTTCCAGGAGGCCTCTTCGATGTTGGCGGCTCGATCAGGACGTTCTCTGGTACGTTCGAAGGTTGATCAAACATGGAAACCGGCTGAAGGGGATCGGCATAAGACCTGACATAGCTCTCTGCATGGTAAAACTTGTCCACGAACGAGGCCATCGGCTTCCCGGACCGCAGAATGCACGCAGCTGCGTGGGAACACGTAACCCCTGTAATCTGCCACTGACAGCAGGTGCACGTCTGATCCGCAATATTGACCACGACGGACGGAACGCACTGCACTTTGAAAACAGTTTCGGACGACCCCACAACCACCCATTTCCTGCCTTCGTTGACGGCTTTACTCAGCGTCTTCTCAACGGACGGGCAGAAATCCGTAGTCCATCCCCTGCTCCTGGCCCCCCTGTCTGATTCAGTGTTAAACAAGGCCAGTCAGTGTTTGAACAAGGGCTAACAGTGTTAAAAAAGGGCCATCAGTGTTTGAACAAGGCCAGTCAGTGTTTGAACAAGGGCCAACAGTGTTAAAAAAGGGCCATCAGTGTATTTTGTTTTTTTTTTCATACCGTGGAAAAAGGTCATCATCTTCAGCCTGATGTTGTTGACCAACGCCGTGATCGGAAGATGACGGGCTTCCAAGATCTATTTATTGAACGACTCCGCGGCGTTGGACGACATCTCCCCGTATCTCTTCCCTGAGAAGTACACGTTGGCCCAATTCTTTGGATCCATGTTCTCGAAAAACACTTTCGCTGTCTGGCCTCCCTCTTCCAACAGCTTGTCCATGCTCAGTTGGTAGGCTTCGACGGTGGTTGCGACGCACATTTCAGGAAATTCCACACCAAGCCTTTTCGTAACATCTTGGTCGCCCATCTGCCTCTGAATTTGTCTTTCAGGTTCAACTTCAAGTGATTGATACAATAGCCGTGCGGGGACCCTGGGAACACCCTGCTCATCGCCTCGAGCAGCCCGAGATTCCTGTCCGACAAGAACGTAACAGTGCGAGAAGGAGATAGGATGTGCTTCAGGTTTTCCAAAAACCACTTCCAGTTAGCATAGTTCTCGGAATCGACAACGGCGTAAGCCAGTGGGTACAACCCTGCATTCACGAGGACACGAAAAAAAAAACAAAAAACAAAACACTTCAGTCAGTGTGAATAGCACTCATTCAGTGTTGAAAATACAGATTCAGTGCTGCAAGCAACAAGGGTCAGTTTCAGTGTGCATTTCAGACCAGTCAGTGTTAAAAAGTTGGATTCAGTGTGCTCAAAACTGTACTACACATACCTCCATCGCCGTCCTTGCCCGTAGCAGCGAGCAAATGGCCCTTGAACATTCCCTTCAGAAATGTCCAGTCCAGAAACAGCAAAGGGCGACAATGGTTCATCCCGTCGATACAAGCCTTCATCGAGACGAAGACTCTGCGAAACTTCCTGGACGCCTCGTTGAATTCGAGCAGCAGGTGCGACCCAGGGTTGGAATCCGATATTGCCTGCAATTGCTTAGTCAGTGCGCCGAAGGAATCTTTATCGTCGCCGTGAATCAGCTTCCTGGCCTTCTCGAGCGCATCCAGAGCGAGGCCAGACGAGATCTCCAGGCCGTAGTGATGCTGGAAGTTTTTCACGATTTGGATCGGACGAGTCAGTGTGCTTTTCCGTACCTCCTCGACTATCAAACTGGAAACCAAGTCCGAGCAGACGCGCCTGTGCTTCAGGGATCGAAAGCACGCGCCGCAGCTGTGCTCGTTACTCAGCTGCTTGACGTAGAAGAAGCCGTTGCTTCGATCCATCACGGCGCATACAGACCAGTTGCATCCCGTGCTGCTTTTCTTCGAGCACACGGCAGAAACCTTTTCGGGTTTGTTCTTCACGTACTCGAAATCGAATCCAACTCCGACTGCCATCTTACAGAGTGCGTTTCGAAAGTCCGGGGCACCTCCTTGGAACATCTGACCGACACCAGAAATCTCTTTGTCCCAGCCATCGGTTAACAACACTTTGGAACTCGACGGACCAAACAGGTGGAACATATCTTCTGCTTCAAGGCCCTCGTTGTTTTCTATTCCGGTCGCACTAACACCGGTACTGTTGGACACCGTCGAGAACACAGAACTATAGGTGTGGTCTTCAGTCGCGACGGAAATGTCGATGCTCACCCGAGGCAGCTTGTGAAGCGCAGCTAGGGATACCATGTTCGACATGTCCGCATCGGTTGAGAGCACACAATTTGGGAAATCGGGTACAGAGTAATGCATGCCGTACGCAACGTCTCGGAGCTCAGGCCACTGAAGCTCGACTGTTTCCTTCAGCTTGTGAAGGGCGGCCGCACGGGAGGAATCGATTCTGGACACCAAATTCTCGCCGCCGAATGCACAAAACGCAAAAACAGCGGTCCCTGCTGAAAAACACAAAATAACGACTCACAGTCAGTCAAAAAATGAACAACTGAACTCAAACAGTGTGGTTCAGTGTGTGTCTCTGTGTGTTCAGTGCTAATAAAGGGTGTTCAGTGCTATTAAAGTGTGCTCAGTGCTGTTCAGTGCTATTGAAGTGTGTTCAGTGCTATAAAAGTGTGCTCAGTGTTTGACTGTGTGATTCAATGTGTGTTGCCTCAAACAGTGTTTTTAAGACATGTTCAGTGTGAAATGCACAGTCAATCAGTCAGTGTTTTTAAGGCCTGTTCAGTGTTAAAGTCAGACAAGACAGTGTTTTTTTTTTTTTGAAAGTCAAAGTCTTATTAAGCAAGCAGCAAGTCACGACGAGCAGTACAACGAAGACAAGTCGTCAATCACAGGAAACACCAAAACAAAAAGCACAAAAAAAGATTAACAACAATAATAATGAGATGGAGGAAGTCTTGGGTCACGACGAGGGGGATCCCTGACCGGGCGCACCATCGACTGGCCATTTTGATCGAATACGCCAACCGAGAAACTACTTCCTCGGGTCCAGGTAACCCGGATGTTCCAGCCTTCCTGCACTCCAAACTCTCGAACGAGGTGTTCCCAGTGAAATCCGTGGATGGCCGTTTGATTCCGATGAGTGGTGAGAGGCACGTGCCATTTCTGGTCCAGGGAGTCCGTCAGAACGATGAAATTCCCCATTTCATCCTTGATCGGACGAACAAAGACAGCCGGGAGAGGAAACTTCTCTTTATGCCAACGACCATTGAATCTTTGTTCGGTCCAGTGAGAACCATTCCAAGAATCAACCCCCGACTTGGCGTCGGTCCTTGCTCCCGATCGAGTGTGCCCGGTCGCCTACGCATCATTGGTGGCCCCCGACAGATTGGCCCGCCATTGAATCTTTGTTCGGGCGAGGGAGGACTGTTATTGAAAAATTCAGCCTCACTTGGTGTCGGTCCTGGTCCCCGATCGAGTGTTCCCGTTCGCCTCGGCATCGTTGCTGGCTGCCCCCCGATCGAATAGAAATGAGATGAGGAAACCATAGAAAATGACGAGGTATTTATAACCGTCCTCACACTTATAACACTGGCAGTAAATGCCTCAACCCTCAACTAACATGGCAGACATTTATTGAAAAGGAGACAGGTCAATGCATCAAAGAAAACAAAGTCAACACACACTGATTCCTGTAACACATTGCATTTCCAAAAAAATAACAGGTATCCTAGGGAAACTGGTATTCAATCAGACACTGAATGCAGCAAATCAGCACTGAGTCCATATGGTTAAGTATGGATTCAGTGTGCAACAGGTGGGTACAGTGTGTAAGTGCAATTAGCCAAGCTCAATGCACACTGAATAAAGCCATTAAACACTGAAATAAGCAAATCAACACTGAATCCACATGGTTGAATATGGATTCAGTGTGCAACAGGTGGGTACAGTGTGTAAGTGCAATTAGTCCATCTCTCAATGCACACTGAATCAATCAATTAAACACTGACTGAAAAAGGGCATGGTGAATTAGACACTGACTGAACCAAATAAGCACTGAATGGCAAGCTCAGTGCAGGAACACTGAATGCGTGCACACTGAACACTGAGTGCATGCTACTGAATGCAACGAAAAAACACTGAACATGCATAATAAAAAACAATGAACACTGAATGCATGCTCAATGCACACTGAATAAATCCACACACACACACACACACTGTGCATGCATGCTGAATCGAACTTTTAAGCACTGATCGGGCACGTGGATTCGAAATCGCGTACCTGGATTCGAAATTGCCGGCAAGGAAGGCGGCGGCGTATCTGACATTTGAACAGTGCCAGGAACGGCGGCGCCGACGATGAAATCGATCGATCGATCGTTGCCGATGGAGACGGACTGCATGAAATCGATTCTCGCGGCTGCTCACCGGTGGCGACCTTCGCCCTCTCCTTAGCTTGAACGCGGCGGCGACGAAGATGAATTCCCTCGGCTCGGCAGTTGAATAGCAGCGGCGGCGAGCGCAGGTTAGAGAGAGAGAGAGAGAGAGAGCAGAATGTTTTTGGGAATTGAATGTGTCGAGAACGAATTCCCCTCGGCTCGATTTGTGAAGTTAATATGGGAGGGTAAATTCGTCTTTTCGGATACATTTTTTGGCCTAATTGGAACATTTTGGCCTAATTGACACCAAAATTGAAGATTGGCCTTATTGGTCAAAAAAAGCTGAAAATTGGCCTTATTGCCATTTTTTCCTAAATGTTTTGGTGTTTATTGAGTCTTTACTCTTTAGTAAGTTTCATATAAGATGTCTGGTTTTGAAACTTAGTAATTAGTGATTAGTTTGATAAGAATGTGTTTGAATGTTGAAATAACAAATACTGTAACTATCATGAGATAGGACTTTGAATGATGAAATTTGAATAATACTTTACAAATCATATAAAATATTATTTTATTAATCTTTTTTACAAATAAATTTTTTTTTTTAATTTTATTAATCCATTGAGTAGAGTTCCTTAATTTTGGTGATTTCGATTTTCTTTGATTGTTTATTAGTTAATAGACTGACCTAGCGGAAGCGTAAACACGAATATTATACTCGAGAATTAATAAAATCAAAAAATCGTCGATTATTAAGAATACCGAAACTTGATAAAACTCAAGAAAACCTTGAGAGAGATAAACTATTTATTTCATATCAAAATGACTATTATATTGAATGAGAAAAACGACATATACATAAACTCAAATCCTAAAACACTTGAGAGTTATTATAAAGAGAAATAAATAACCAAATTAATTATTGGGTCTCCTCTAGTATCCACATCATAGACTAATATTGACACATTCATTTCCTGTCATGTAAAAAACACATGTAATACTTCTTAGTAATACTTAATTACTTCATGTTCTTTGATTTTCTTTCACGTTTCATATGGGACGGAGGCAGTACTATTTATTATATTCAAATAATACTTGTTATGCAAAGGTTACTTCCACCAAACTTGTTGTAGCATAAATTTGTTTGATAAATAGAATGATGTATGAGGCTTTATGCTTTAAGAGATTTGATTACCCTTAATTATGTCCATTATACAGATGAAGGAAGTGGTTGCCGTTAAGTGACATTGAACAAATGTCACTTAAGTGACATTGAACAAATGTCGTGATGCCGTTAAGTGACATTGAACAAATGTCACTTAAGTGACATTGAACAAATGTCGTGATGCCGTTTCATGTGTTCGGGAGTTGGAAAAAGATGCTGCGAATGCTTCTGCTCAAGGTGTGTGATTTGGTACCTTTTTCCTCTAATTTATTTGATGATGAAAATGATTGTATTTTTGCTTTGTTTTATTCTGGGGATAATTGCAATACTACCCTTGAGGCCCTATGTTTGATTACAAAAAAACACAATTATCTTTGAAAGTTTAAATACTCCGGGGACATCGCAAAAACTCTTATAGAATTTCAGCAAGAAACCTTATTGTGATTTTTCACTTTCCATATCTCATTCCAAAATCTAAGTTATTTAATTCCCAGATGTCCATGGTGTTCACTCCGATATCTGAGATAAGTAAGAACAGAATTGATGATTGGAATATTATGGTCCGGGTGTGTAGGAAGTGGTTGGATTACGGCAAGTGGAAAAGTGCAAGAAAACATGGGATTGCTTTTGATGGACAAAGAGGTTTGTCAAAAAATTCATATTGCTTTCTTAAATATTGTATGCTCATATCAAAATACTACTGTTTTAATCAATCCTTCATTTTTAATTAATTATTATTCGTCTCTTGAAAAAAAAAGGTTCGAGAATTCAAGCAACCATCAAAAAATTCCTTATCAGTCGATTTGATCCTGAAATCAGTGAAAGTGATTTAATAACAATGAAACAATTTTCCGTTGTTGACGGCCCAAAGAATTTCCCTGTAGCAGACCATCGTTTCAAAATCAATCTACAAAAGAACATTATTGTCGCACCAACTATTGATCCCAAATTTCCCAAATCGATTTTTAATTAAAAGAGTTTTTCTGATATATCAGAAAAGATTTTGGTTGACGATGGTCCACTTTAGTATGATTTTATATATTTATTTAATCATTTTTTTAGTGGATCCCAGTTTTAAAATTAGTAACAACTTTTTTTTTCTAATATTCTATTTCGATTTATTACAAGATATTATTGGCCGTGTCGTTTCCATTAATGACTCCAGGATGTTTGAAAGCTTCAACAAGAGTATTCCGTTGTTTATTGAAGACTTGGAGTTAGCCAATTTTTATTTCAATAACTATAATATTTGATTAAACTATATTTTTAATTCGATATTTTTAACGTGACTAACTATTGTTGCATTGCAGGAGAAAAAAGATTCAATGCACTCTTTGGGAGTCATACTGCAATCAATTGAAAGAATTTGTTGAACAATTTCGCATAAATATGACCACTGATGATAACTGCATTATTATCCAGCTATGTAGGCGCAAGACTTAAAGTATGCATTTTTTTTATACCAAAATTGTATTTTATTAATTTGATTAAATAAATGTATTTTTTAGTTTTTTTAATAAAAATGTTATATTGTTAATTTATTTGGTATATTTTGATACATACAGATGAAGTTAGTGTCACAAACACGTATCATGCCACCAACGTTAAAGTGGATAAAAATTTGGACCATATCGTTGCATTCCGAATTAAGTAATGTCTTTATTTTAAAAATGATTGTAATAATTTTTAAAATTGTGACATTTGAATCACGTATATAATGTATACATTAACTCCCATTTTTTAATGCAGATTGCCATTAAATGATACAAAATCGGCATCTTTCGAAGGTTCGATGATGTACAATTCATCTTTTTGGTAGTGTGAAATTCGAATTGAAAAACGAGAATACGCATGTTGTAAGTTTGAAGGATTTAAAATCTACTGATATTGTAAGTAATATTTTTGTTACTCATTTCTAAAATAAAATAATAATTCATTTATTGTCTTGCTTATTAAAGTGCTTAATAATTTTATTTTTGTTTTGTTCTTTAGGTTAAAAAATATTGGATAGTTACTTCGATTACTGACATTTTGTACGACAGAGGCTGGTCCTATACCATTTGTTCAAAGTGCATGTTCGATATCTGACATTTTGTACGACAGAGGCTGGTCCTATACCATTTGTTCAAAGTGCATGAAGAAGTTTTCTGTAAAAGATTCTAAAATGCTTTGTGACAATTGTCGTGCTTATGTTGTCGGAAATGCAATGTACAAGGTCCATGCAAACGTTGTTGATGGATCCGACAACATCGTTGTACTTTTGTGGAATGATATTGTGACGTCCCTTACTGGTATAACAGCGAGGGAGGTATTTGAAAATGTTGCCGTTTGCGTTCCAACAAAGACAATTTCTGATTATGATGTCGTATGCCATGACGATTAATAAGAGTCAAGGTCAGTCGTTGAGAAACGTTGGTGTATTTCTGAAGAAACCGGTATTTACGCATTGTGAGTTGTACGTTGCGCTTTCTAGAGTAACCAATAGGGAAGTGTTGAAACTTATTCTTTGCGACGAGAAGGGTAATCACAAAACAAAACAAGTGATGATCAAGTTCATTGGTTTTATCTATTTTGTGATGTGTTAATCAAATTTAATGTATATATTAATATGAATTACATGAAACAAAAGTTATGTAAACAAGATGACAAACACACAACAAAGACCATCTCTTCGAAGATCCCAGTGCAACACACGGCAAGTGGACTAGTTTTCCAAATTTTATAACAAATACTGTACTCTATTTTTTTAACTTAAAAAAATATTTTTATTTTTTTTACTTTTTTAAAAAAATAAAAAAAGATTTTTGATTTGAATACTTAAAAAACTATAAAAAAGAATAAGAAAATTTTACGTTCTTCGATAACATCAACGAAGCTTCGAATTTGGTTGACGATTTCAGCAACTTTTGAAAGAAATGATTGCATCCCATCGCCTTCTTTCATCGCCATGTTATCGAAATCTCTCCAAAGAGATTGTAACTTCAAGGATGTGACTTTCTCATCTCCTTTGTAACTTTGTTGAAGGATTTCCCAAGCTTCGCTTTCGCCTTTTTCGCTCCAAAAATTCTCGGGAAGATGGTTTTACTCACGCCTTGTTGGAGATATCTCAAGGCACTTGCATCTCTCCGAACATTCTCCTTGTAGGGCTTTTGATGATCTTCACTCCATGTTGTACTCGTAGCTCGTTTCGGTGGCTCGGCGTTGTGTTTTCCACGATATCCCAAAGATCCAATGAGATATACAGTAGAAACTCCGTACAGTCATATCGTTGGGACCGGGAAAAAATATTACTATAGAGAGTTATTCTTATACAGAGTTTTACAAAATAAAAATTATTTTTTCTATAAAAAATAATATAAATATAAAAATAATATACAAACAATATTATGTATCTTTAAATTCAAAAAATTAATTTAATAATTTTGAATAATAAAATTTGACCATATATGTGTAAAAATTGTGTTTAACATACAAATTGAATAAAATATTAATGAATTTGCTGGAAATCGATATCCCGGGCCATTAAAATTTGCGGAAAATAATAACTCGACCGAAATCCTCGATCGCCGGAGATCCGACCACGAACCACTGCACGAGCCGGAGCTCAACCGAGCACCACCACGGTCCGCCCGTGGTGCCCAGCCGAGCCCCCGCACGGGGCTCGCGATCGCTCTCGTAGCGATCGCTGGGGATGCACGAGGCATCCCCGGGGCTGCTCGTAGCAGCCCCGCAACGAGTCACTGACTCGCTGCCCAGCGAGGGGTGATCCCCTCGCACGACCGCTGCGGGTAGCCCCGCAGCTCATGCGAGCCCGCTGCGGGTAACCCCGCAGCTCACCCGCGATCGAACCCTAGGGTTCGATCGCCCCCTCGGCTGGAGCCGAGGGCTCTTCGCCTCGATCCCGGCGGGGATCTCTAGACCGCCGGCGATCCGGTGGTCCACAACCACCACCGCCGGGTCTATCCCCGTCCCCGGTCTCGTCGTTTCCCGGATCGTGCGTTCATGTATGTATCACAATCAATTCACATAAAATCATAGAAGGGAGTTTATGATTTTACCTTTCGATTCGTTGTGCGGAGAAACGAAATCAAGATGATGACCTTACGATCTTCCCACGTATTCCTTGCACTAGCTTGAACGTCGGGTGGGCGACGATCTTCCAAGCTTATGGATCCTCTTCAACTCTCTAGAATATCAAGTATGATAATCTTGTCTTATGAAAAAGTGAAGACCATGTAGTGCTTTTATAGGCTACGTAGGGGATCTAAAGGAGGTGGAATATTGGACTTCCAATATTAATGATTAAATTGAGCCCAAGCCCAAATCTATTAATCTCCCATTAATATTAATTAATTTATTTTCCACTATATAAATTAATTGCACTCCCAATATTAAACCATATTATATCAAATAATATTTCTCCGGTAGTATTATTTATTCCGTGTATTTAAGATTTAAATATCCATGAATAAAATTAATTTATTGCTAATTAATTTATTCATCTCTTGAATCCGAGACTAGTACCATTCAACCTTAATTATTGTGCGGAACGAATCCACTCATGAGGTTTACACAATAATTCCTTATGAACTCATCTCGGGGATATTATCAACCCTTCCGGGATACACTTTCCCGTCAAGTATTCACGGCATGCCATATATAAAATATAGTGACCCAACTTAACCGGTAATTAACCCAATAATTAAATCGGTTAATTCCTTTGGAAAATCAAAGTCACATATATTAAATATACACACCCGCAATATTATCGGGGATTAAGAATAAAATACTCTGAGACTTGAATCGATTATCTCAAGGCAATCCTAATCGATAAATCTCAAGCGATCCGCTCAATACACCAAGTGTACAAGTGTGATAAAATAGTTAAGATAAATTATTTTCTCTCTCACACAACGACTATACCGATGGATTGGTCCGTGTCCATCTAGGTCGTGAGCAACTGTTTGATTAAATACGAGTTACCGATAGTATGATCTTCTGTGTGTCCATACACACCATACTAACTACAACGTATAAAATCCAGGACTATGATTTGCATATATTTAATTAACAATAATTAAACGCAAACAATTGTTTATTAATTAAATAGATTAAATTCTATGACCGAGAGTTTACCGTTACTTAAATCTAGACATTAAGTACACAACTCCAACAATCTCCCACTTGTACTAAGGTCTAGTAATTTCCTCCAAACTCCCGACTCCCATACTCATCACGTGCTTAGAGTTGTACTTCCAAGAAGTACTGTGTGAATGAGCACTCTAGGTAGCCGCTCTGAAGTTATCTTGGTGACTACTGCGTCGTCTCCCTCGACGATGACTCGTATCAGGTGGTACTTGCTCTATGTGTTAACATCACTTTTGACTTATGACTTCTTCCAGTTTACCGTGCACCGCTATCCAATAGCCTTTTGGTAAACTAAGAGTCATATCCAAGTCAAGAGGTTATCCCGGAACCTAACCAAAACTTCCGCTGCCTCTGAGGCTGCTATTCGGTTACGAGAGAGTCTGAGAAGCGTCCTGCTTATCACTCTTTCATTTCATGGTTCCACCTCTTTCTAAAAGTGAACACATAGCTTGATATCGACTTACACTGGTCCTTCTCTGATTTGAGATCTGAGAGCATGTAATCCAAGAAGATTTCGTCTTGCTTAGTAATCCAGTACTTCGCAAGTACTATTACTACATCCGAAAATCTCTTGTCTAGATTACCTTGATATCCTCCCACTACGCAAACCGCATAGTTGATATCAGATTCTCGTTTTACAACATTGCATCTATAAAGCTTTCCACACTTGAAGTGTAGGAAACTGCTTTGTCCTCATCTATCTCCTTCATGCGTTCGAAACACATACCCTTTAGATAGATGTATATTCTGTCTCTGAAAGGCAATAACCTTTCTCAGAAGTATGCATGTTTAAAACAAACCACAATCGTATAAGATATCTAGGAGAAGTACAATGTTCTTATCCTTAGATCGAAAGATCTCAAGAACATGCTCTAACTTCTACTCAATCTTATATCTCGATTCATTTAGACAACCATCATCTTATGTCTGACAATATCTTTACATTGTTGCCAATGATAAAATGTTATCTACATAAAATCTCCGAGAAACACCACCTTGTTTCTATTACGTCTCCAATACACCTTTCGTCTATGCCTTTTGATGAATCCATAAAATGGATTATCCCATCAATTCGCAAGTTCCACGATTTATAGCTTTGTTTCAATCCATAAATGGATTTACTAAGCTTGTACTCTAAATGATCTTGCCTCTTAACAATAATCCTTATTGTTTTCTAAGTAGGCACATTCAGATCTAGTACTGCCCTTGTGCAGAGCTAGGGATCGATTTCATCTTTACTAGATCCAGAGTTCAAAACTCTTCTAGTCTTATGAATCATCTCTGGTTGTTCAACAACCTCCCACTGCAACGGTGTCCCGGTGTATAATAGTAATAACAGTAGGTGCAGTGTGTGGTGTACTTCTACTCGGTTTGGCTGGTTCCTAGTCTTTGTCCTTTTTCTCATTCCAAGGTATTACGTCAGTTAGGGCTTTGTGGTTCTTCTAATAGTCTTCCTCTAAGAACCGGGCGTTACACGTCCTTCTGGTTCATAGTACTATAGAACACACAATACTTTGTTCATCTAGGATATCCTACAACCACATTGAATGTGCCGTTGTCTCTAGAAATATCCATAGAACATAGGTAGTTCCGAACAACTTGTTCTTTTACTATTAGAATTCTATTTCTTATTGACTCACCATCTCTACACGTAAGTGTATGGTGCAGTCATTTGAGACTTAATCTCATTCTTTGATTATGCTATGTGTTATTCAGATAGGTGATAGCCTCCGCGATTTTAGTCGCAGGCTTCCAATGGATATACTTAGAAGGTTCCCCATAATTGCTTTGTGATGAAAACACTTTGCTTTTATGGCACATCAAGCATCCTAATCCATTTTTCGAGTATTCTTAAAAGAACTACTCACTCCTTTCTAATTACACATATGTCTGCATATACCATTGATCATTCTCAATACTTGTCCGAATTCTATCCTTTACCGAAAGGTATGCTTAGTTGTATTATCTTCCAAATTCGATTCTTAGGTCGGAAGGTCCATTCCTTCAACTACAATTGATCAAATCAATTTCGACCTTTTGAAATTTATTTGAATAAATACTACTAAGTATAAGAATTCACAAGTATAATGATTTAATAAAGAAATATATCTAACAAGTAAAACAAGTTATAGAACGGTTTGATGCATCGTGGTAGACTGAGGATTCATCATTTACATTATTGCTATCTAATGTACCAGAATAGATAATACCCATTATTTCTTATCAAAATCATCACCATGATTAAAGAAATAAAATATCCATTCATAAATAATAGAAATCCAGAACAAAAGTTCTTTCTAAAATAAAGGGTACATAATGCAATAAACTTGAAATGAAATCCTATTTAACTACTAAAGCAGATAAATGTCTTCCACTGCAACAG
Source organism: Euphrasia confusa (assembly GCA_954870475.1). Classification (NCBI taxonomy): domain Eukaryota; kingdom Viridiplantae; phylum Streptophyta; class Magnoliopsida; order Lamiales; family Orobanchaceae; genus Euphrasia; species Euphrasia confusa. Next base: position 12,343,657 of record OX940966.1, on the reverse strand, counting down.
CTGCCTCCTCTACAGCTTTTGCCCGTGTAGACTCGAACTCTTCTTCTCTAAGTCGCCGGGTTTTCTGGAACCCCTGCATTTAAAATGCACATACCGTCAGTGGTTCCATATCTACACACCAGATTTCTGGTAGATAACTGGTCCCAAGTTGGGACTTCAATTTTTTATTACTATAGGGAGTTTATTCCTATATGGAGTATTACTATATAGAGTTTCTACTGTATTGAGTTTGCATTTGACTACTCCAATAGTCGTAGTGTTCTCCATCAAAGATGGGTACTTGGTTGGGGGTAAGTGCAAACATGGTGGATTTTTATTTTTAGTGTGCGAGATTAGCCAAGAAAACTAACTCGGCTATGATACCAAATTTGTTGGGTATTTGATATGCGGAATAAAAATATTAAGGAAGAAAAAAGAGTTATTATTATTAGAGTTTTTAGTTTTTATTGTTGTTGTTGGATGATCAATAAACATGATCATGAGTACAATTTATAGGAGAGAAATGGATACAAAGAGGCACACCATTCCAAGTCCCAAGTTCTTAAGAGAAGTAAAGAGTAGTCAAAGAATACACTTAGACTTCTACAAGTTGGAATGATGTTCCAACTTATTATTGAAAATATGAATTATTATTTTCAACAATTACATCAACTACAAATTGATGAAGAAAAAAATGAAGCAATATGGCTATCAAATTGAAGCTGGAGCACTAGATCGTAGACACGTTCTCAAGGATTTCTCGAGGATGCTCGATAAACAGGCATAAATTGCATCAAGCCTAAACGTTTTTAATTTCATATTATACTGATTGTGTTGGTGTCATTGCAGATAGAAACAATCGTCCTCTTTATCATGTTAGAACAGCAAGGTCTAATTGCGAGCAGGATTGCCTAGCTGAACGAACAACAAGATTCTATTCAGGAAGAGCCCGACATATCCAAAATTTCTGACCTACGGGAATCTTACAGGACAGTCGGACAGGATCTTCTGAAGCTTCTCTTTTTTGTCGAAAGGAACGCCATTGGTCTCAGGAAGATTCTTAAGAAGTTTGATAAGCGATTCGGGTACAGATTCACGGATTACTATATCAAAACCCGTGCTAATCATCCTTATTCCCAGCTGCTGCAGCAAGTATTCAAGCTGCAATTAATCAACCATATTAATTTTTTGTTCGGTGGGTAAATTTAGGAACATCCTTATGGCTTTGGAGGTCACTCGTTCAGCACAGTAGATTAGAACACACGATGTCATCACTCATAATTACCTTCTAAGCACGCTTATGCAAAAACGGGTATCTCACGAGGGTCGGATGTCTCGTAGGCCTTACTCTACTTGTGCCACATATAACCCCCTGATGAAAGGCTATTGCCTTAGCTTGTCAATAAAGTGGATAAAGCTCTGGATCTCTTTTTTTACATGTCTAAACTTGAGATAAGACTGCAATATTCTCGTGCAGGATTATTGGAAGACACGAGAAAATTGCTAGAAAGCATATTGGAAGACGGGGAAGATCCAAATGTAATCACATCAACTATCCTTATGGACGGCTATTTCAAGAATGGGCAAATTGATAGAGCTGTGGCTTGTTTGGATGATTTATTCAAGAGAGGTGTGAATGTGGACGTTGTTGCTTATAATGTTATTATTCAGGATGTCACTGTGGACTTTGGAGCAATGCTTTGAGCAGCCGGAGAGCTTAGAATGCGTGAGCTTAATTGGAGACTGTTGAAATAATAATTTGATGTCTTTTAGACTTCATCATATTTATTTATATAATAAAGGGTTGGTGTTAGTGACGTTAGGGATAACACCATGAATAAGGAATGTGAGAGGTGTTCTACTTACACCTATAAGTACTTGTAGTGGTTATTGAAATAACATGAAAAAATATTTAGTTTTTCTACATCAAAGAGTATTATTTTTCTAACAAAGTGGTATCAGAGCCAAAATGGCTAACAATGGAATGACATCGTTCCAATTTCCTCATCTCACAAAAGAAAATTATGAAAAGTGATTTTTGCGGATGAAAGCTTTGCTTGGATCTCAAGACGGGTGGGAGATCGTAGAAGTTGGTTATACTAAACCTTCAGATGAGTCGGCGCTATCGGCGACGGAAAAAGATGTTTTGTCAAAGACAAAGAAAAAGGATCAGCAAGCTCTTACCCTCATTCATCAATGTTTGGATGATATGATGTTTGAAAAAGTGGCCGATGCGGACACAACGAAAGAAGCTTGGGAGATCCTGGCTAAATCTTTTCAAAGTGTTGAAAGGGTGAAAAAAGTGAAACTCCAATCGCTAAGGAGTGATTTTGAAGCCTTGAACATGAATGAATCTGAATCAATTTCAGATTATTGTTCACGGGTAAAAGCGACCGTGAATCAATTGAAGAGATATGGAGAAAAAATTGAAGACGTCAAAGTGGTCAAAAAAATTCTTCGCTCGTTGACACCTAAATTTGATAACATTGTTTGTTATTGAAGAAAAAAAAGATCTTGACTCGATGGTCGTTGAAGAACTCGAGGGTTCACTACAGGCGCAAGAAGAGAAACTAAAGAGAAGACAAGAAGGGCCATCGGAGCAAGCTCTAAAATCAAACGCCACATTGAAATATGAGGGGGGAAGCCGAGGACGAGGCCGAGGAAGAGGACGTCCATGGCAACAAGAAAAAAGCAAAGGCGAGACATCTAATGGTGATGATAAAAGTTCTCCATCCACAAGAGGCCGAGGAGGATATCGAGGTCGAGGACGTGGTTATCATCAAAATTCAAATGAAAAGAGGTATGACAAGTCCAAAATTGAGTGTTACTGCTGTCATAAACTTGGTCATTTTTCATGGGAGTGTCGTGACAATAAAAATCAAGAAACTGCCAATCTCGTTAAGGAGAAAAAAGAAGCTGAAGAATTCACTCTCTTGTTGACGATAAAAGAAGGAGAAAAGGATGCTGAAAATATGTGGTATCTAGACAATGTCGCTAGCAATCATATGTGTGGGTACAAGGAAAAATTTATGCAGCTCAACAACAAGGTGAATGGAAGTGTGTCTCTTGGAGATTCATTAAAAATTCAGATCGAAGGGATAGGTACAATTTTAATCTCTACAAAAGACGGTGGCCATAAAATGATTTCTAATGTCTACTACGTGCCCAAGCTAAGAAGTAATATTCTTAGTCTCGGTCAATTTGTTGAGAATGGATATGAAGTTTTGATGAAAGAGAATTGTCTTCGGCTTAGAGATGGAAGTGAGAAGTTGATTGCCAAAATAAATATGTCCAAGAACAGGATGTTCATGTTGAACATAAATACTGTAGATGCAAAGTGTTTGGTAGCAAAGGTGAATAATGAAGCATGGTGTTGGCACATGAGGTTTGGGCATTTAAACTTTGAAGCATTGAAAGTGATGGGAGATAAAAGTATGGTGAAATGAATGCCTTCAATTAATCATCCAAATCAGTTATGTGAAGCATGTCTTCTGGGAAAACACGCGCGGAAAAGTTTTCCGAAACAAGCAGCTTCAAATACTTTCAAACCGCTCGAGCTCGTGCACACCGACATTTGTGGTCCTATCAATCCACCCTCTTTTGGTAAGAGTAAATATTTTATACTCTTCATCGATGATTTTAGCCGGAAAACGTGGGTCTATTTTCTCAAGCAAAAATTAGAGGCTTTTGCTACCTTTAAAAAATTCAAATTGCTTCTTGAAAAGGAAAGTGGCTATTATATTAAAGCTTTACGGTCTGATCGAGGAGGTGAATTTACGTCTAATGAGTTCAATGAATTTTGTGAATCTCACGGAATTCGTCGTCCTCTCACCGTTGCAAGATCTCCTCAACAAAACGGCGTGTCGGAGAGGAAAAATCGGACGATTCTTAATATGGCGAGGTGCATGTTGGAAGCTAAAAATATGCCGAATTATTTTTGGGCAAAAGCTATTTCGTGTGCGGTATATTTGTCTAATCGCTCTCCAACTGTATGTTGGAAATCGATATCGCGGGCCATTAAAAAATTGCGGAAAATAATAACCCGACCGAAATCCTCGATCGCCGGAGATCCGACCACGAACCACCGCACGAGCCAGAGCTCAACCGAGCACCACCACGGTTCCGCCCGTGGTGCCCAGCCGAGCCCCAGCACGGGGCTCGCGATCATCTCACGGATGATCGCTGGGATCGCTCGTAGCGATCCCCGGGCTGCTCGTAGCAGCCCCGCAGCGGGTACACGGACCCGCTGCCCTAGCGCACGGGATCACCCCGTGCGAGCCGCTACGGGCGAACCCGTAGCTTGCACGGGGTCACTGCGAGTCACCCCGCAGCTGACCCGCGATCGATCCGAGGATCAATCGCACCCCTCGGCTCCAGCCGAGGGTTTCCCGTAGCCGCGCCTCCCGGCGGTCGATCCCTAGGGTTTCGACCGCCCCTTTCGATCTTCGCCGGGGATCTCGAATCCCCGTCCCCGATGTTCGTCGTTTTTCCGGATCGTGTGTTCATGTATGTATCACAATTAAATCACATAAAATCACACAAGGGAGTTTATGATTGTACCTTTTGATTCGTTGTGCGGAGAACGAAATCAATTGAAGACCTTTGAATCTTCCTACGTATTCCTTGCACTAGCTTGAACGTCGTGTGGGCGACGATCCTCCAAGCTTATGGATCCTCTTCAACTCTCTAGAATATCAAGTATGATAATCTTGTCTTATTAAAAAGTGAAGACCATGTAGTGCTTTTATAGGCTACGTAGAGGATCTAAAGGAGGTGCAATATTGGGCTTCCAATATTAATGATTAAATTGAGCCCAATCCCAAATCTATTAATCCCATTAATATTAATTAATTTATTTTCCACTATATAAATTAATTGCACTCCCAATATTAAACCATATTATATCAAATAATATTTCTCCGGTAGTATTATTTATTCCGTGTATTTAAGATTTAAATATCCATGAATAAAATTAATTTATTGCTAATTAATTTATTCATCTCTTGAATTCGAGAATAGTACCATTCAACCTTAATTATTGTGCGGAACGAATCCACTCATGAGGTTTACACAATAATTCCTTATGAACTCATCTCGGGGATATTATCAACCCTTACGGGATACACTTTCCCGTTAAGTATTCACGGCATGTCATATATAAAATATAGTGACCCAACTTAACCGGTAATTAACCCAATAATTAAATCGGTTAATTACTTTGGAAAATCAAAGTCACATATATTAAATATACACACCCGCAATAGTATCGGGGATTAAGAATAAAATACTCTGAGACTTGAATCGATTATCCAAGGCAATCCTAATCGATAAATCTCAAGCAATCCGCCCAATACACCAAGTGTACAAGTGTGATAAAATAATTAAGACAAATTATTTTCTCTCTCACACAACGACTATACCGATGGATTGGTCCGTGTCCATCTAGGTCGTGAGCAACTGTTCGATTAAATACGAGTAACTGATAGTATGATCTTCTGTGTGACGTCGCACACCATACTAACTACAACGTATAGAATCCAGGACTATATTTTGCATATATTTAATTATCGAATAATTAAACGCAAACAATTGTTTATTAATTAAATAGATTAAATGCTATGACCGGGAGTTACCGTTACTTAAATCTAGACATTAAGTACACAACTCCAACAATCTCCCACTTGTACTAAGGTCTAGTCATTTCCTCCAAACTCCCGACTCCCATACTCATCACGTGCTTAAGTTGTACTTCCAAGAAGTACCATGTGAATGAGCAATCTAGGTTGCCGCTCTGAAGTTATCTTGGTGACTACAGCGTCGTCTCCCTGACGATGACTCGTATCAGGTGGTACTTGCTCTATGTGTTTGTTGGAAATCGATATCCCGGAATTAATAAATTAATTAAAATTAATTATCCAATTAATTCCGACCGAAATCCTTTGAAGATCGAATATCCGGAGTTGTCAAATTGCGGAACGACAACTCCAAACGAAATCCCGGTTGCCGGAAATCCGCCACGAACCTCCACGGGGATAGCCCAACCAAACAAACCCTAACTGGGGTGAACGCGGGCTGTTCGGTCGAGCCTCCCGCGTGGGGCTCGCGGCTGTCCTTGGCAGCCCGCCTAGGGCAGCCCGCTGGGCACCCCAGCCACGCCATGGTGATCGCCCACCAGCCACGGTCGCCGTGGCTAGCGATCACCGCCAGCACCGCTGCCGCGCGAGCGGCAAGTGCACCGCGCGAGCGGCGATCGCACCGCATGAGCGGGGATCGAGCCGCGCGGGCTGTGGCGTCCAGCTAAGGTTTGATCGAGCCCTCGGCGCCCAGCCGAGGCTTTCGCCCTCTCGACCCATCCCCGATCGAGCCTACGAGCCGCCGGCGGTCCGGTGGTCTTCGACCACCACCGCCCGGTTCGTCCTCGTTATGAGTCGCGTTTTTCGGATCTTGGTTCATGATATTTTCACGATAATTAAACGATAAAATCATAAAGAAGGTTTTACGATTTACCTCGTTCTCGTTGTTCGGAAAAACGTAGAACTCAATTTGATGACCTTGAGATCTTCCCACGTATTCCTTGCACTAGCCCGGACGTCGTGTGGGCGACGATCTACCGAACTCCATGGATCCTCCTCTCTACTTTCTCTCTCTAGAATTGTGATCTTCAAGTTATGAGAATAGAGAAGACCATGTAGTGCTTTTATAGGCTACGTAGGGAATCTAAAGGAGGTGGAATATTGGGCTTCCAATAATAGTGATTAAATTGAGCCCACCAAGCCCAAATCTATTAATCCTTACTATTATTAATTAATTCTATTTTCCACTATATAAAATTAATTGCACTCCCAATATTAAACCATATTATATCAAATAATATTTCTCCGGTAGTATTATTTATTCCGTGTATTTAAGATATAAATATCCATGAATAAAATTAATTTATTGCTAATTAATTTATTCATCTCTTATATCCGAGACTAGTACCATTCAACCTTAATTATTATGCGGAACGAATCCACCTGCAGGGTTTACATAATAATTCCTTATGAACTCATCTCGGGGATATTATCAACCCTTCCGGGATACACTGTCCGGTCAATTATTCACGGCATGTCATATATGAAATATAGTGACCCAACTTAACCGGTAATCAACCCAATAATTAAATCGGTTAATTCCTTTGGTAAATCAAAGTCACTTATATTAAATATACACACCCGCAATAATATCGGGGATTAAGAATAAAATACTCTGAGACTCGAATCGATTATCGCCGGCAATCCTAATCGATGAATCTCAACGATCCGCTCAATACACCGAGTGTACAAGTGTGATAAAATAATTAAGATAAATTATTTTCTCTCTCACACAACGACTATACCGATGGATTGGTCCGTGTCCATCTAGGTCGTGAGCATCTGTTCGATTAAATACGAGTAACCGATAGTATGATCTTCTGTGTGCCCATGCAACACCATACTAACTACAACATATAAAATCCAGGACTATGATTTGCATATATTTAATTATAAATAATTAAACGCAAATAATTGTTTATTTAATTAAATAGATTAATGGCAATGGATCGTGAGTTTGCGTTACTTAAATCTAGACATTAAGTACACAACTCAACAATCTCCCACTTGTACTAAGGTCTAGTCATTTCCTCCAAACTCCCGACTCCCATACTCATCACGTGCTTAAGTTGTACTTCCAAGAAGTACTATGTGAATGAGCACTCTAGGTTGCCGCTCTGAAGTTATCTTGGTGACTACAGCGTCGTCTCCCTCGACGATGACTCGTATCAGGTGGTACTTGCACTATGTGTTATCTAACACTTATGGACTTGTGATTTCTTACCATTTGCCATCGCACCGCTATTTACATAGCCTTTGGCAAATTAAGAATCACATCTAAGTCCCAGAGATTATCCCGGAGTTATACCAAAACTTCCGCTGCCTTTGAGGCCGCTATTTGGTTACCCATGGCAGAGTCCGAAAAGCATCGTGCTTATCACTCTTCCATGTTAAAACTCCTTCTCCTTTAATAGTGAAACACATAGCCTGATCGACTTACACCGGTCCTCATTCGATTAGAAATCTAAGAGAATGTAATCCAAAGGAAAAACTCGTCTGCTTCGTAGTCTAGAACAGTACTTCGAAAGTACTTTTACGGCAGTCGAATATTCCTTTCTAGGATTACCTTGATATCCTCCCACTATGCTAACCGCATAGCCGATATCAGGTTCTTGTTTTCAACAATGCATTTATCAAGCTTTCCACACTCCAAGTGTAGGAAACTGCTTTCACTGCTTCTATCACCTTTATGTGTTCCAAAACACATACCTTAGATAGATGAATTCCGTCTCTGAAAGGTAACGAACCTTTCTCGGAATCTTGCATGTTAAAACGAACCATAATCATATATATGTAAGATGTCCAGGAGAAGTACAATGTTCTTTTCTTGAGATCCCAGATCTTAAGAACATGCTCTAACTTCTTCCTCATCTCATATATCGATTTTTCTAGACAACCATCATTTTATGTCTGACAACATCTTTACATTGTTACCAATGATAAAATGTCATCTACACAAAACCTCCGAGAAACACCACCTTGTTTCCATCACGTTTTCCATACACACGATTCGTCTATGCTTTTGATGAATCCATAAAATGGACTATCTCATCAATTTGCAAGTACCACGAACTCAATGCTTTGTTTCAATCCATAAATGGATCAACTAAGCTTGTACTCTAAATGATCTCGCCTCTTAGCAATAATCCTTATTGCTCTCCAAGGGGCACATTTAGATCTAGTACTGCCTTCATGTAGATCCAGGGATCGATTTCATGTATACTAGGTCCAGAGTCCGAAGACTCTCCTAGTCTTATGAATATCTCCGGTTGTCCCACAACCTCCCACTACAATGGCATTCCGGTATATAGACAGTGATAACAGTAGGTGCAGTTAGTGGTGTACCGCTACTCGGTTCGGCTGGTTCTAAGTCTTAATCTTTCTCTCTCATTTCAAAGTATTACGTCACTTTGGGCTTGTGGTTCATCATATAGTCTTCCTCTAAGAACCGGGCGTTAAAACTTATAACGTCCTTCTGGTTCATAGTACTATTGAACACACATCTTTTTGTTCTTCTAGGATATTCTACAACCGCATTTGAATGCGCTGTTGTCTCCAGACATATCCATAGAACATAGGTAGTTCCGTATAACTCATGCTTTTACTATTTCCATAAGAGTTCCATTTCTTGTTTACGACACACCATTTCTACACAACAGTGTATGGTGTAGTCATTTAGGATCATCCCAATCTCTGATCAGTATGCCATGCTTTCCTCAGACAGGTACTTGCCTCCGCGATCAAATCGCAGGCTACAAATGGATATACCTTGATGGCTCTCCACAATTGCTTAGTGTCCATTGACTTGTCAAAACACTTGCTTTTGTGGCACATCAGGTATTCTAATCCATTTTTCGAGTAATCATCAAATGAAGTACTCGTACCTTATTGTCTGAGTAGACACAGGTCCGCATACATCAGAGTCAATCAATTCTCATACTTGTCCGGATCTTACATCTTATATCCATAAAGGATTGCTTAGTCATATTATCTTCCAAATTAGATTCTTAGGTCGGAAGGTCCACTCCTTCAACTTAATTGATCAAATATCAATTTTCGACCTTTGAACTTCTTATTTGAATAAACATGACTCAGCATAAGAATCCACAAGTATAATTGATAAAGAAATCTCTTATTAGTAAAACGAGTTTCACACTACGGTTCGTTGCATCGTGGTGGACTCAGGATTCATCATTTATATATTGCTAGCTAATGTACCAAAATAGATAATATCATTATTTCTTCTTATAACCATCAAATGATTAAAAGAAATAAAATATCCATTTATTAGAAATCCAGAACAAAGTTCTTTCTAATATGAAAGGTACATAAAAGCAATAACCCAAAATGAAATCTTATAAAATGTCCTCCACTGCAACTGCTGCCTCCTCTACAGCATTGCCCATGTAGACTACGATCTTTTCTTTTCTAAGTCGTCGGGTATCCTGGAACCCTTGCATTTAAAATGCACATACCGTCAGTGGTTCCATATCTACACACCAGGTTCCGGTAGATAATACCACTGACTATGTTTTACGACTAAAGAAAATTTCGTACTTTCTTTTGAGAGGATAATCAGACTTCCAGTACCCAGACTGTTTGCATCGAGAACACTTGCCTCTTGGCTTTCTCGTCCCATCTCGTGGTCCAAGAAACCTAGGACCACTGGGTTTCTTTGCTTGCTTTTCCTTTCTCCCGATTTTGCCCTTAGGTTCGAAACCTTTGGCATTAGCTACAAGAGCTTACGATTTCCGACTCAACTCGTCTAAAAGGTCAATCATCTCAAAAACGCTTTTAAGCGTTTCCTCGAAGCGACTGGCCTTTATGAGTATCCTCATCGCTTCTTGTCTAGCCGCCTATGTCATGTCTAAACATCTCCTTGAGTTTGAACATGATATCAAAAAATCAGTCCTTTCCTCATCAGTTAAGACATTTGTAGGCTCGAAAGGACAAAGCTTACTGAGTACAAACTTGTACTCTTTAACAGTCTGGACAATGTCTAGATCTCTATTCCAATCAATACATTTAGGGATCAGTGAGTTTAAAATCCTTACGTATCACATAAAGTGGGTTCAAAGCCATATCCTAATCTATGAGCACATATAACAACAAACAATTGATTTAATTTCCGATATTATCTCCCTCAAATAATATCATTAAACCACTAATCACATCTAAAATCCCATCAGATATGGCAAGCCACGTGGTGTGGACGTTTACCAATCCAAATGATTTAGCAATTAGATTTCCTTCGGTCATACATCACTTATAGCGTAACCTCGTGGGGAGGAATACTATAAGGCGTATCTAAGTGTAAACCATTACTCAGCACCAAAGTAAATCGCTTGGAATTGCTACATCACCGCAAGCCACGTGGTGTGGACGTTTACGACAACTTCACAACTCTTCACAATTTCTTACAACTGTCTACATCAATTAATCCAAAATCCGTCAGCATAGCAAGCCACGTGGTGTGGACGTTTACTACACTAAGAGATCTTTATAATTGACTCCCAATTACTTGATTCATTTAATCTTGTAAATCAAGACGCGGAGAATCATAAGTGAAACTCGAAGTTTCTTACCAGTGATTCACCATGCGAACGACCCTATCTCTCATAAAATGAGGGAGCCGAGCAGACAATCGATCCACCTTTAAAAGGATGGTACGAAGGTCTCTAATTTGTGTCCTCGACATGACCAAGTGGCTTTGGCTCCATTCCACTCCCCGGGGTGAGAATGAGTCGACTTGAAATCAGTTTTGGAAAGACAAATTAGGCATTGTTTGATAAACTTAATCAATGTTTCTCGTAAAAGGAATTACAAGAATTCTCCTCCAATGACTTGTCTATACGAACTTCAAAAGTCCATAAAAGTCACCAAGAGAACAGCAATGGAGACCATGGATATGTTTCCATACCCTCTCCCACTTAGCTTTTTACAATAAAGGGATACGCTATCTAATGCATAATTAAATACACATAAGCATGCATACATGAAATAAAGCACATAGAATATTATCACATAATCAAAATAATTACTAGAATATTATTTTCCGACTATTATGGCTTTATTGCATCCCCGTACGCATCTTCTAGTCTTCAGTCTTTGTTCTTGAATGCTCCATGTGACGGGAATATTAATTCCAATATTTAAATCTATTTATTTTTAATAAATCCAAAAGATACTTAATTCGAAAATTAAGTCAATCGAATAAATCAAAAATAAAATTAAATATTATTAATATTTTTATTTATTTTATTTTCCCTTTCTACTTCATTAAATCTCTAGAATAATCTATCCAAAACCCACTTGGAATATTCTAGAAGACTTCCATAATGAAATAAGGAAATAAAATAATTTAGGACTCCTAGTCCTTCCAAATTAATTCCTTTCCTAATCCATTAAAAATTCCATAAAGGAATAATTAAATAAGGAAAAATTAATTTAGGACTCTTAAAACTTTCCAAATTAATTATTTTCCTAATCCATTAAAAATTCCATAAAGGAATAATTAAATAGGAAAAACAAATTAATTCCAAATTTATTCTTTTCCTAATTCATGAGAATTTCCATAATAGAAATAATCAATAAGGAAATAAATTTATTCTAAATTTATTCTTTTCCAATTCCATGAGAATTCCCAAAAATAGGAGTACTCAAAATAGGAAAACCGAATAATTTAGGAAAGTAAATCTTGACCGGAGAACCACGGGTTGGGGATCCCCGGGTCCCCCGACCGTTCAACCACCACCGAGGAGGAGCACCGCCGCCAGCTCCAGCCGGCGCGCCACCACCACCGGTGGCTAGGCGCGGCCGAGAGCCTCCCGCGGCTGCCCTCTCTCTTGGGTCGATCCTCCATGGATCGATCATGGGGATGATCGATCCGAGTCCTCCCTCTCTATCGTCTCCTCCGTCACACTTTTCCGGTCGTCGTTTCGGAATCGTTCCAACGTAGAATAAATTACAAATTTATTACTACGCTATCCGGTATCGATTCTCTACATGAAATCGACCTCACAATTTCCGGAAAAAATTAAGAACAAGCATTCACCACACAAGAACAAATATCACATCAACGAGAGTTTAATAATCAAGAACATTATTATGACATTAATTAACAATAATTAAATCTAGCCATAATAATCGGAAACCCTGCAAGGTAGAACAATTTATCGAAAAATACCATGAACTAAAACCAACGCTCTGATACCAATTGTTGGAAATCGATATCCCGGAATTAATAAATTAATTAAAATTAATTATCCAATTAATTCCGACCGAAATCCTTTGAAGATCGAATATCCGGAGTTGTCAAATTGCGGAACGACAACTCCAAACGAAATCCCGGTTGCCGGAAATCCGCCACGAACCTCCACGGGGATAGCCCAACCAAACAAACCCTAACCGGGGCGAACGCGGGCTGTTCGGTCGAGCCTCCCGCGTGGGGCTCGCGGCTGTCCTTGGCAGCCGCCTAGGGCAGCCCTTGGCAGCCCGCTGGGCACCCCAGCCACGCCATGGTGATCGCCCACCAGCCACGGTCGCCGTGGCCAGCGATCACCGCCAGCACCGCTGCCGCGCGAGCGGCAAGTGCACCGCGCGAGCGGCGATCGCACCGCATGAGCGGGGATCGAGCCGCGCGGGCTGTGGCGTCCAGCTAAGGTTTGATCGAGCCCTCGGCGCCCAGCCGAGGCTCTCGCCCTCTCGACCCATCCCCGATCGAGCCTACGAGCCGCCGGCGGTCCGGTGGTCTTCGACCACCACCGCCCGGTTCGTCCTCGTTATGAGTCGCGTTTTTCGGATCTTGGTTCATGATATTTTCACGATAATTAAACGATAAAATCATAAAGAAGGTTTTACGATTTACCTCGTTCTCGTTGTTCGGAAAAACGTAGAACTCAATTTGATGACCTTGAGATCTTCCCACGTATTCCTTGCACTAGCCCGGACGTCGTGTGGGCGACGATCTACCGAACTCCATGGATCCTCCTCTCTACTTTCTCTCTCTAGAATTGTGATCTTCAAGTTATGAGAATAGAGAAGACCATGTAGTGCTTTTATAGGCTACGTAGGGAATCTAAAGGAGGTGGAATATTGGGCTTCCAATAATAGTGATTAAATTGAGCCCACCAAGCCCAAATCTATTAATCCTTACTATTATTAATTAATTCTATTTTCCACTATATAAAATTAATTGCACTCCCAATATTAAACCATATTATATCAAATAATATTTCTCCGGTAGTATTATTTATTCCGTGTATTTAAGATATAAATATCCATGAATAAAATTAATTTATTGCTAATTAATTTATTCATCTCTTATATCCGAGACTAGTACCATTCAACCTTAATTATTATGCGGAACGAATCCACCTGCAGGGTTTACATAATAATTTCTTATGAACTCATCTCGGGGATATTATCAACCCTTCCGGGATACACTGTCCGGTCAATTATTCACGGCATGTCATATATGAAATATAGTGACCCAACTTAACGGGTAATCAACCCAATAATTAAATCGGTTAATTCCTTTGGTAAATCAAAGTCACTTATATTAAATATACACACCCGCAATAATATCGGGGATTAAGAATAAAATACTCTGAGACTCGAATCGATTATCGCCGGCAATCCTAATCGATGAATCTCAACGATCCGCTCAATACACCGAGTGTACAAGTGTGATAAAATAATTAAGATAAATTATTTTCTCTCTCACACAACGACTATACCGATGGATTAGTCCGTGTCCATCTAGGTCGTGAGCATCTGTTCGATTAAATACGAGTAACCGATAGTATGATCTTCTGTGTGCCCATGCAACACCATACTAACTACAACGTATAAAATCCAGGACTATGATTTGCATATATTTAATTATAAATAATTAAACGCAAATAATTGTTTATTTAATTAAATAGATTAATGGCAATGGATCGTGAGTTTGCGTTACTTAAATCTAGACATTAAGTACACAACTCAACAGTGTTACCATCACTTTTAGACTTATGACTTCTTCCAGTTTACCATGCACCGCTATGAAATAGCCTTTGGTGAACCAAGAGTCATATCCAAGTCTTAGGGGTTATCCCGGAACCTAACCAAAACTTCCACTGCCTCTGAGGCTGCTATTCGGTTATGAGAGAGTCTGAGAAGCGTCATGCTTATCACTCTTTCATTTTAAGGTTCCACCTCTTCCAAAAGTGAACACATAGCCTGATATCGACTTACACTGGTCCTTCTCTGATTTGAGATCTGAGATTTTGTAATCCAAGAGGAATTCGTGTTGCTTCGTAATCCAGTACTTCACAAGTACTATTACAGCATCCGAATATCTCTTGTTAAGATTACTTTGATATCCTCCCACTACGCTAACCGCATAGTTGATATCAGGTTCTTGTTTTTCAACATTTGCGTTCTGTATCATCTATCTCCTTCATGCGTTCGAAACACATAACCTTAGATAGATATATATTCTGTTTCTGAATGGAAATAACCTTTCTCAGAATTATGCATGTTTAAAACAAACCATAATCGTATAAGATATCTAGGAGAAGTACAATGTTCTTATCCCTAGATCAAAAGATCTTAAGAACACGTTCTAACTTCTACTTAATCTTACATCTCGATTCATTTAGACAACCATCATCTTATGTCTGACAACATCTCTACATTGTTGCCAATGATAAAATGTCATCTACATAAAATTCCGAGAAACACCACTTTGTTTCCATTACGTTTCTAATACACCTTTCGTCTATGCCTTTTGATGAATCCATCAAATGGACTATCTCATCAATTTGCAAGTTACACGATTCACTGCTTTCTTTCAATCCATAAATGGATTTACTAAGCTTGTACTCTAAATGATCTTGCCTCTTAACAATAAACTTATTGTTCTCTAAGCAGGCACATTTAGATCTAGTACTGCCCTTGTGCAGAGCTAGGGATCGATTTCATCTTTACTAGATCCAGAGTTCAAAACTCTTCTAGTCTTATGAACATCTCCGGTTGTTCAACAACCTCCCACTGCAATGGCGTCCCGGTGCATAAACAGTAATAACAGTAGGTGCAGTTAGTGGTGTACTACTACTCGGTTTGGCTGGTTCTAAGTCTTTGTCCTTTTTCTCATTCCAAGGTATTACGTCGGTTAGGGCTTTGTGGTTCATCTAATAGTCTTCCTCTAAGAACCGGGCGATAAAACGTCATTCTGGTCCATAGAACTATTGAACACACAATATTTTGTTCATCTAGGATATCCTACAACCATATTGAATATGCCGTTGTTTCCAGGAATATCCATAGAACATAGGTAGTTCCGAACAACTTGTCCTTTTACTATTAGAATTCCATTTCTTATTTTCCGACACACCATTTCTACACGTAAGTGTATGGTGCAGTCATTTGGGATCCAATCCCACTCTTTGATTATGCTATGTGTATCTTAGATAGGTGGTAGCCTCCGCGACTAAGTCGCAGGCTTCTAATGAATATACTTTGAAGGTTCCCCATAATAGCTTTGTGTCCATTGACTAGTCAAAACACTTTGCTTTTATGGCTCATCAAGTATTCTAATCCATTACCGAGTATTCTTTAAGGAATTACTCGTACCTTTCCAATTACACATATCTCTGCATATATCAGTATTTAATCATTCTCAATACTTGTCCGAATTCTATCCTTTATCCAGAAAGGTTTGCTTAGTTGTATTACCTTCCAAATTTGATTCTATGGTCGGAAGGTCCATTCCTTCAACTATAATTGATCAAATCAATTTCGACCTTTTGAATCTTATTTGAATAAATACTACTAAGTATAAGAATTCACAAGTATAATGATTTGACAAAGAAATACAATTAATAAGTAAAACAAGTTATAGAACGGTTTGTTGCATCGTGGTAGACTTAGGATTCAAATTATTGCTATCTAATGTACCAGAATAGATAATGCCATTATTCCTTATCAAAATCATCAAATGATTAAAGAAATAAAATATCCATTCATAAATAATAGAAATACAGAACAGAAGTTCTTTCTAAAATAAAGGGTACATAAAGCAATAAACTTGAAATGAAATCCTATTTTAACTACTAAAGCAGATAAATGTCTTCCACTGCAACAACTGCCTCCTCTACAGCTTTGCCCATGTAGACTCGAACTCTTCTTCTCTAAGTCGCCGGGTTTTCTGGAACCCCTGCATTTTAAAATGCACATACCGTCAGTGGTTCCATATCTACACACCAGATTTCTGGTAGATAATACCGCTGACTATGTTTTTACGACTAAAGAAAAATTCGTACCTTTGAGAGGACATTCAGACTTCCAGTGTCCAGACTTATTGCATCGGAAGCACTTGCCTCTTGGCTTGGCAGCCCCCACTCGTGGTCCATTCCTCTTGGCACCATTGGGTTTCCAGGCTTGCTTCCTTTTCTTGCCCCTACCTCCAACAGGCTTCAAGCCTTTGGACTTGGTAGCTACAAGCGCTTGAGACTTGCCCTTCTTGTAGATCCCCTCTGCCGCCTTCAGTTCAGTCAGGAGTTGCGCAAGAGTATAAGATAGTTTACCCATATTATAACTCATGCGAAACTGCTCAAAACTAGGGGTCAGAGACTGGAGTATGATGTCGACTTGCGTCTCAGCATCAATTTGAGCTCCTAGGATCTCAAGCTCATTCAACAAACTCATCATCTTAAGAACGTGCTCCCCAACGGGCGTTCCTTCAGACTGAGTAGTTGTCATAAGGACTCTCATGGCTTCTTGCCTTGCCGCACGATCTTGCTGCCCAAACATATCCTTGAGGTTGTACAACATATCCTCGGCAGTGGCCATCGACTCATGTTGGGTTTGGAGTACATTTGACATGGAAGCCAAAATATAACACCTAGACATTTCATCAGCCTTTTTCAACATCCGATATGCTTCCTTTTCCTCATCAGTTGAGGCACCCGTGGGCTCAGCAGGGCACACATCATAGAGTACAAATTTGTACTCTTCAGAAGTCAGGACAATGTCCAAATTTCTCCTTCAATCAATATAATTGGGGCCAGTGAGTTTATTCTCCTTGAGTATCACAGAAAGTGGATTCATAGTTATTCTCTAAACCTATAAGCACATTTTAACAAACAATCAATTTAATGTCCGATATTATCTCCCTCAAATAATATCATTAAATTACTAATTACATCTAAAATCCCATCAGATAAGGCAAGCCACGTTAGTGTGGACGTTTACCTATCCAAATGATTTAGCAATTAGATTTACTTCGGTCGTACATCATTATAGCGTTACTTCGTTGGGAAGAATACTATAAAGCATACCTAAGTGTAAACCATTACTCAGTACTAAGGTGAATCGTTTGGAATCGCTACGTCACTGCAAGCCACGTTTGTGTGGACGTTTACGATAACTCACAATCCTTCACAATTCCCTATAACTTTCTACATCAATTATTCCAAAATCCCATTCAGTATAGCAAGCCCCGTTTGTGTGGACGTTTACTACACCAAAAGACTTTTATAATTGACTCCCAATTACATGATCCATTCGATTTTCGTAAATCAAGACGCGGAGAATCATAAGTGAAACTCGAAGTTTCTAACCAGTGATTCACCATGCGAACAACCCTATCTCTCAATGGATGAGGGAGCCGAGCAGACAATCGATCCATTTCAATAAATGGTACGAAGGTCTCTAATTTGTGTCATTCACATGACCAAGTGGCTTTGGCTCCATTCCACTCCCCGGGGTGAGAATGAGTCGACTTGAAGTCAGTTTCAGAAAGACAAATTAGGCATTGTTTGATAAACTTAATCAATGTTTCTTGTAAAAGGAATTACAGGAATTCTCCTCCAATGACACATCTATACGAACTTCAAAAGTCCATAAGAGTCACCAAGAGAACAATATTGGAGACCATGGGAATGTTTCCATTCCCTCTCCCACTTAGCTTTTTACAATAAAGGGATACGCTATCTAGTGCATAAAGTAAACACATATAGCATGCATACAAGTAATAAAGCACATAGTAACATATAGTCAAAATAATGCTAGAAAATTATTTTCCGACTATCATGGCTTTATTCCATCTCCGTACGCATCTTCTAGTCTTCAGTCTTCGTTCCTGAATGCTCCATGTGACGAGAATATTAATCCCAATATTTAAATCTATTTATTTTTAATAAATCCAAAAGATATTTAATTCGAAAATTAAGTCAATCGTATAAATCAAAAATAAAATTAAATATTATTAATATTTTTATTTATTTATTTTCCTTTCTAATTCCATTAAATCTCTAGAATCCTATCCAAGTAGAACTTGGAACATTCTAGGAGACTTTTATAATAGAATAAGGAAATAAAATAAATTAGGACTCTTCTACTTTCCAAGATTAATTAATTTCCATGTCCATGAAAATTCCCATAAAATAGGAATAATCAACTAGGAAATAAATTAATTTCAAATTAATTATTATTCCTTTTCAATTCCATTAAATCTCTAGAATCCTATCCAAGTGAGACTTGGAACATTCTAGAAGACTTCTATAATAGAATAAGGAAATAAAATTAATTCCAATTAATTATTTTCCTATTCCATGAGAATTCCAAAAAATAGGAATACTCAAAATAGGAAAACCGAATTAATTAGGAAAGTAGGATCTTGGTAGGAGAGCACGAGATCACGAGGACCCCGCATCCCCCACCATCGATCGCCGGCCGGGTGATGGAGTTGTATACTTAATGTCTAGATTTAAGTAACATATGAACTCCGTCTAAAGCATTTATCCTATTTAATAATAAACAATCATTTGCATTTAATGCAAACCATAGTCCTAGATTATACACGTTGTAGTTAGTATGGTGTGCGTCGTCACACGGAAGATCATACTATCGGTTACTCGTATATAATCGAACAGTTCCAATCGACCTAGATCGACAAGGACCAATCCATCGGTATAGTCGTTGTATGAGTGAGAAAATAATTGGTCTTGATTATTTTATCATACTTGTACACTTGGTGTATTGAGCGGATCTGCTTGAGATTTATCGATTAGGATTGCCGTTGATAATCGATTTAAATCTCTGAGTATTCTATTCTTAATCCTTGAAATTATTGCGGGTGTGTGCATATGATATTAGTGACTTTGATTTTCCAAAGGAATTGACTGATTAGAATAACCGGTCAATTACCGGTAAAGTTGGGTCACTGTATTTTATGTATGACATGCTGTGAATGAAGGTACCGGTATACCGATCCGATCGATATACCGTGTGTGCGAAAGCGTGTAAAGCGATAGATCTACTATGCCATGATCTTAGTGCACACTTAATGTGTATAAGAACACATATAAACATATATATAAACACATCCAATATATATATATATATATATATATATATATATATATATATATATATATATATATATATATATATATATATATATATATATATATATATATAAGGTTCAACGATTACTTACTTTTGGTGATCGTTGATTTTGGTTAAGGTGGTATTGAGTCGATTGAACCACCTTAATGGATCAGCCTCTCGAAGCTATCTTTATGAATGACCTCGTCACTCCTCTTGTCTAGATCGCCCGGATGTTGAAGCCGCACAAATGGCCCGGCCTCTACGTGTTGCACACGAACCCCGAATTGAACTTGCTTGCTTGTTCTTGAGTGATTCTCTCACTCTTTTCTCTATTATTGTGTGGAATTTCGTGGCTGATCAAAAGTGATGTGAAAACACATGTTTTCATCACTATATTGATCACCATTAACCTCCCTTGTAACCCCCACCATAATGTGCATCATAATGCACAAGTAATGGTGGATAATGGGGAGGTGAAGGGTCATTTCCACATCACCATGCCAAATGGCATTAGATGTGGTCCCCTTGCTTGTGTGGCATGCCATGTCACACCATGTGACATGCATCCATGCAAGCCATGCATCTCATGCATGCCATGCATCCCATGCATGTGAAAATCCATACGTATTGATTCTAAATCAATATAACAAGCAACGTAATTCCGAGTCGTGTGTGACCCTGTAGGTATGATTTAATTGATCAATATTATATTGTTCCCAACAATTAATATTATCAAATAATCATTTAATATCCATAGACGACCTTATGACTTTATCGATTGCACACGTAGGATTGAAGGACATATCCCAACAATCTCCCACTTGGCCTTCAGAGCCAGTGTGCTGCCAATTTCCTGTTGTCACTTTATGTCTAAGTTTGAACTTGAGGCAAGACTCGAGTCATCCTCAATCGGTTCAAACCTTTCTTGGACTTTGAGACAGACTGTAAAACCAGATTTATCACTATGATACGAATCTGGACGTGGCCACGTATTTTCCACAGTCTCGACTCTCCAAGTGGCCAGTAAGACATTTATCCCATTATAAAATGGAGGACAATCCCATCTTGTCAATCCAAGCTCTCTCACTTGCTTCCTGATATACCCAATAACAAGTTTTATAACCTCCTTTTACGAAAGGCGTTTACTTGTATCAAAGTACACCATTTCACAATGGAATTACTCTGGACTACTCAGGTCAGAGGAAATTGCTCGACAGTCAATGAAATAGTATTATGACTCGAGATCTTAAATACTATTCCAGTCGGGTCTGTTCGATCATTAGCTCCCAACTAATATCTATGTAATTGTACTCGATGTCCCACATCACTAGCCCATGAAGCGGCGCTATAGTACACATTACAATCTAGTTCTTTGTATTATCGGTTTGTCCGTACTCGATTATACGAACTAGGAACAAGCATATGATTCAAGTATATCAGTTCAACCATTGGGACTTCATTATGCGGTAAGTCGACCTCATAACCCAATCGATATTACTTAATCATTTGGACAATTCATATAAATTAAACCATATTTATATGAAGAAATATGTATTATACATATGAGTGAATGTTTATCAAATCTCCAAAAGTATCTAATACAGTAATAGAAATCACAACCCATCTCTAAGATGTCTGATCTCTATTGCAGTCGTGAAAGCCTCAAGCTTAAACTGCAGGAGAGGTTTAGAAAGCGGGTTTGCAACCTTACCAAAAGTTGCAACTTTATTATCTCGATGTATCCACAAAACTATCTCCCAGATAATATGGAACTTCCTGAGCACCAGTTTTAGACTTGTGGTGCTTCCTAGCTCATTGGCTTGCGCGATAACTCTACTATAAATAGAGAACTATCGGATGGGCTGAGCTAGTTACGCCACCTAGTTCATTCAAGAACTTTCAAATCCTAACTGCCAACATTACTGCATCCAATGCAATACTGTGCTCAGCTTTTGTAGTTTAATCAGCTATATTGCATTGCATGGAACTATTCCAGCAAATATCACCTCTAACCAGACAAAAGATATAACCAGATTAAAATTGGAAATTATCTTAGTTTGTTTTGAAGTTAGCATTCAAACAGCTTGTTAATATCAACTCTTTTGTCTTCCAAAGACAACAAAATTCTTTTGTCCATCTAAGGTACATAAGAATATTCTTGGTCGCGGTCTAACGCGCCTCACCTGGATTTCCTTGAAACTGACTCGTCATGCTCAAAGCATACGATACGTCCGGTCGTGTACATATCATGGCATACATTATAGACCCTATTGCCAAAGCATAAGGAATGTTTTCCATCCTCTTTTGCTCATCAAGTCCCGTAGGGCCTTGCATCTTGCTAAGAGATGTGCCATGACTCATTGGAATGAGACCCTTTTTGGCGTCTTTCATTCTGAACTTATCAAGTACCTTATCAAAATAGGTCACTTGACTAAGTCCAAACATCATTTTCGATCTGTTCCGATAGATCTTGATGCCCAATATGTACTGTACTTCTCCAAGATCCTTCATTGAAAAACAATTCCCAAGCCATTCTATAATAGAATTAAGCATAGAAACATTGTTTCCAATAAGGAGTATGTCACCGACATACAACACAATTAATACAACGTAACTCCCACTGATCTTCTTGTAAAACAAAACTCTTCCGAGTTCCTCTGAAATCCAAATCCCAGTATGGATTCATTGAACTGAAGATTGCTACTCCGATATGCATTCTTTATTCTATAAATAGAACTATAAGCTTGCATAATTTCTCAGCCTTATTAAGATCGATAAAACTCTTTGGCTGTGTTAAAACACAGCCTCTTTTAGAATCCAATTCAAGAAGTTAGTTTTAACATCCAATATTACCATAACTCATTATCAAGATGAGTCACAATGGCTAATTTAATCCGAATGGATAAATCACAAAAACTGGTGAAAAAGATTAATCATAATCCACCTCGGGAATATAAAACTTTTACCACCAAAATTGCTTTGAAAACCCTAGGTTATCCATTCATGTCTTTATTGATTTTGAAGATCTATTTGCACTCAATAGGTTTAGCCTCTTGATGCAAATCTATCAAGTTCCAAACTTGATTACCAGACAATGAAATCATCTCGGATTATATGGCACCATGCCAATTTTTAGTAGCTGCACTAGTCATAACTTTGATATAGTTCGAAGGTTCATCGCTTTCCAAAAGCATGACTTCATATCTCTCATTGATCACAATACCTAAGTATCTGACTAAAAGATATATATGCCTTCTGGACCTACAAGGGCTGGTATGGTTTCCAAAACCATAGGAATACTCTCAACCCAGTCTTGAGTATTCATCATTGGTTGTTCCACTTGAACCTCGTTCAAGATAACCGAGCTCCCACTACTTTCTAGGAAAGATATCTCTTTTCAAGAAAATCACCATCTTGAGCAACAAAATATTGTTCTCAGATAGATCGTAGAATTTGTACCCTCGAGTTTCATATGGACATACCATAAGGAAACTTTTATCCCATTTGAGTTCAAGCTCTATAGAGATAAATCTCGTCAGAGAAGCTTTTAGAACCTCAAATCTTGATGAAAACAATTTAGGGACCCTCCCTTTCCATACCTAGTATGGTGTCTTATCAACAGCTTTTGACAGCGTCCTATTCAGTGTATAAGTTGAAGTCTAGAATTGTGTGTTCCCAAAAGAGACCAGTAGTTCATTTAGACCTCTCATCGAATGGTCGAACTATATCTAATATAGTTTGTTTTCTCTTTTCCGAAACATAACCTTCATGTGCTTGTGAACTAATAGGTTCCACATACATCAGTATGGATCATCCCTAATTACTCACATGTTCTCCTTTCTCCAAGAAAGATGACATTGTTATCTTTTCAATCACACATCATTCACATGTATCAAATGACTCCAAGTCAAATGATTCTAAAATTCCTTCTAAAAGAAGCTTCGTTACATGTTTAGATTTTGATTTGATCTAATCAACAATGTTTCAGTTATGTCTCATCGATACTTATTCGATTTGGCCTTTGGTCTTAATGATATATATATATGATTTGTCAAGTTTAAAGTATACATAAACAATATAATAATCGTACCAAAACAAGACTAATTCACAATTAAAATAGTTACCAAACTATTTAATAGTGAAAAAACTAATCCATCAGTATCTAATACTGAACCAATATTCATTGTTTGAAGGTACGAAATTACATAGTTATAATACTAAAACAAGGCCCTAAGGCAAAACAACATCATATGATCATACGGCTAATGCAGCGACCTTCGCTCCATTTCTTGCCCGTAGATCGACATCTCTATTCACCAAACTTATACTTCTATGTAGTTCCTCCACATAAAAATGTGAGAACCACATTTGGCATCCAATACCCAAGAAGTAGAATTTGTGAAGTTTAATGTCTATATCATTAATACTTGAAGATGAAGCAACCCCGTTCTTCACATCTTCTTTGAACTTTGGGCAAATTCAATTATTCCCAATAATTGACTCTCATTCAAATTTCCCATTCAAAATTATCTCAATGTCAAAACGTGATAAATCGTAAGTGAAAAATCGAAGTTTTCTAACCAGCGATATTATCATGCAATTGAAGCCCTATCTCTCATAAAATATGAGGGAGCCAACCAGACAATCGATTCACGCCATCCAATGGCTCGAAAGTCTCTAATTTGTGTCATTGATGAACTTAAGTGTTTTGGATTAAATCACTCCCCGAGGTGTAAATAATCCTAACCTTATAATCCATCAAATGAAAGACAAATTAGGCATTTGTTTTGAAATTGAATAAAATATGAACTTTTATATGTTTGCAAGTAGTGTCCAACACTTTTGCAGTAGACGCATTGAGATTCCCTGGGAACCCTAGTAGCCTTCTTGTCCATGCTCTTTTGAATACCCTATCCCATATCATAAGAATTTCCCTCTTAGGGTCCTTCTCTATCGTCGGCTCAGGAGCCTTGAGCATCCCGTGGAGCTCACAAAGCGATTTCTTCAAACCATTCATATGGAAAATTTAGCCTAAAGGCATTATAACCATCATGAGATTGAAGTATGAAATCGGTTTCCAAATAATCATCATAAGAAAAATCTAGGCGGTCACTTGAAGCAAATAATCCAATCATTTGTTGCACATGTGATTCCATAGATTTCCATTTTTCCAGCCTAGCTGAATTGATGACCCTGGTCATACCGAACCGCTCAATCATAGTATGTTCCCCGAATATGCTATTGAGTTGTTCAATGATATCATAGGAATTGGTAATCTAACACATTCTCTTTGTATTCGTATTTGAGGACCATCCTCAAATTCCGTTGTCAATCAAGAAAATTTGTGTTGTTCAATTTTTCACAATCAAGAATTGAACCAAACTTGAATTGAGTTGATATTTGACATGATAAACTACAAAAGTAAGATACATAAAATATGTAAACATCCACAAAGCGGTAAACAAATAAGGTTGTCTATCAAAATTACTTATTTGTTCCATTTTGTTCAATCGATATCTAATATCGTTGTTCCCTTAAACAAAACGATCCCAAGACCCTCATCTTGCGAATCCTTAAGCCGACTGAGTCCGCACTTAAGAAACTCCAAGATAGGTAGACATCTCATGTCAATGACATCTAATGTCACTCTCGGTTGATGAGAATCCCATTCTCATCTCATGTCTCGATAGCCACGCCTGCAGTGGATCTATCGATGAGAAAACCAATCTCACTTGTAAAGGTCTAACCCTTACTCCCACTTATCCCAAGATAACAAGTAGTACCCCGCTGAGGCGGTCCTACCAACTTATGATCGAGGGCTTTATGGGTGTGATGTTTTGGACAAGACATTATACTCATTATTTTGGGAACTTGCAGGCATAGGTGTTTATATGTAAGTTGAACATTTATAACATAAAACAATCTATAGCTAGCAAAGCAAATAATACGTATTGAAAAGGCCCCTAGAACCTCACAACACTCAAATGAAAAACGATATAAAACTATCGAAACGTCTTGAAATCACCCCGACTTGATCCGGCTGAACTTGGCTGCACCTGGTCAGGTCCACGACCCCTACCTCCAAGGCAGAGACCTTTGCTTTGGTCCTCTCAGATCAGCCCTCAAAAAACCCGGAACAGCGGTCGCCGTTTAGCATTCGGCGCCCGCCGAAAGCAACAAAAGAGGGCAGAATGTCTGGACCCGATTTTTGCACGAACAGCGGTCGCTGTTGCCACAACAGCGCCCGCTGAACCCCTAACAGCGACCGCTGTTGCTACAACAGCGGGCGCTGTTTGTCTCCAGCAGCCCCGGCTTCGTTCGTTTCGCTCCGTTTTGCTTCGTTTCTTCTCGTTTTCGCTTGGGTTTTGAAATCCAACTCCGATACATGGATAAATCCATTGCTTACATATTGAACAATACATTTTTGAATAGAAAAACCTATCTATTACAAAAGATTCCAAGGGACGCAGCCCTCCAAAACTATGGCCATTCAACACGTAAAAAACACGATTCATCCACCCGACCACTATCGGTGGCCGGCCTTACATCTAATCACATAGATTCAAACAAACAATTAAGCCAATTATGTTGATTTAAACTTCTTGTGTCCAACACAAAAGTGTGCACGAGCCCTAGGCTCTGATACCAATTGAAGGTACCGGTATACCGATCCGATCGATATACCGTGTGTGCGGAAGCGTGTAAAGCGATAGATCTACTATGCCATGATCTTAGTGCACACTTAATGTGTATAAGAACACATATAAACATATATATATACACATCCAATATATATATATATATATATAAGGTTCAACGATTACTTACTTTTGGTGATCGTTGATATTGGTTAAGGTGGTGTTGAGTCGATTGAACCACCTTAATGGATCAGCCTCTCGAAGCTATCTTTATGAATGACCTCGTCACTCCTCTTGTCTAGATCGCCCGGATGTTGAAGCCGCACAAATGGCCCGGCCCCTACGTGTTGCACACGAACCCGGAATTGAACTTGCTTGCTTGTTCTTGAGTGATTCTCTCACTCTTTTCTCTCTTATTGTGTGGAATTTCGTGGCTGATCAAAAGTGATGTGAAAACACATGTTTTCATCACTATATTGATCACCATTAACCTCCCTTGTAACCCCCACCATAATGTTCATCATAATGCACAAGTAATGGTGGATAATGGGGAGGTGAAGGGTCATTTCCACATCACCATGCCAAATGGCATTAGATGTGGTCCCCTTGCTTGTGTGGCATGCCATGTCACACCATGTGACATGCATCCATGCAAGCCATGCATCTCATGCATGCCATGCATCCCATGCATGTGAAAATCCATACGTATTGATTCTAAATCAATATAACAAGCAACGTAATTCCGAGTCGTGTGTGACCCTGTAGGTATGATTTAATTGATCAATATTATATTGTTCCCAACAATTAATATTATCAAATAATCATTTAACATCCATAGAAGACCTTATGACTTTATCGATTGCACACGTAGGATCGAAGGACATATCCCAATAGTGAATTCTTGACGGGAAAGCATGTCCTCGAAAGGGTTGATAATGTCCCCGAGATGAGCTCATAAGGATTATCATGTAAACCTTGCAAGTGGATTTGATCCGCATGATAATAAAGTTGAGTGGTACTATTCTCGGAATTATAAGAGATGAATAAATAATATTAGCAATAAATATAATTTATTCATGGACATTTATATCTTAAACATGTGGAATAAATAATACTACCGGAGAATATTATTTTGATATAATATGGTGAATATTGGGAGTGCAATTATATTTATATAGTGGAAGTAATCATATAATTAATATTAATTGATTAATAGATTTGAGCTTGGGCTCAATTTAATCATTAATATTGGAAGCCCAATATTCCACCTCCTTAAGGTCCCCTACGTAGCCTATAAAAGCACTCCCATGGTCTTCTCTTCTTTCATAACTCATAACTTGAAGATCACAATTCTAGAGAGAGAAAGTAGAGAGAGAAGGTGATCCATGGAAGCTTGATAGATCGTCGCCCACCCCGAAGTTCAAGCTAGTGCAAGGAATACGTGGGAAGACTTCAAGGTCATCAAAAGTTCTTCGTTTTTCCGAACAACGAGAACGAGGTAAATTGTAAAACCCTCTTTATGATTTAATCGTTTAATTATCGTGAAAATACCGTAGAACAAGATCCGAGGGACGAGACTCGACACGAGGTCGAACCGGGCGGTTGTGGGCGCGGACCACCGGACCGCCGGCGGCTCGACGGCTCATGTCGGATGGGTCGAGGGGCGTGAGCCTCGGCTGGACGCCGAGGACTCAATCGAGGACGTGCTCGATCGCCCGTGCACCTCCAGCGGGCTGCTGGAGCAGCCCCGCTCACGCGGCGGCGGCTGGTGGTGATCGCAAGCCACGGTTCGACCGTGGCTGGACGTGCGATCACCGTGGTGCACGTGCCTAGCGGGCTGCCAAGGACACCCGCGGACCCCACGCGTGGTGGCTCGATCGAACAAGCCACGGGCTATCCCCGTGGCGGGTTTGTTTGATTAGGCTATCCCCGTGGAGGTTCGTGGCGGGTTTCCGGCCACCGGTATTTCGATTGGAGTTGTTGTTCCGCAATTTTACAACTCCGGATATTCGATCTCCAAAGGATTTCGGCCGGAATTAATTAGATAATTTATTTAATTAATTTTAATTAAATTTATTAATTTCGGGATGCCGATTTCCAACAATTGGTATCAGAGCGTTGGTTTTAGTTCACGGTATTTTTCGATAAATTGTTTTACCTTGCAGGGTTTCCGATTATTATGGCTAGATTTAATTTTGTTAATTAATATCCATAATATTGCTCTTGATTATTAAACTCTCGGTGATGTCAATATTCGTTTTGTGTGTGGTGAATGCTTGTTCTTAATTTTCCGGAAATTGTATGAGGTCGATTTCATGTATAGAATCGATACCGGATAACGTAGTAATAAATTTGTAATTTATTTTACGTTGGATCGAGGACGAAACGACGACCGGAAAAGTGTGACGGAGGAGACGAAGAGAGGGAGGGCTCGATCGGCCATCCCCATGGCCGATCTCATGAGGCTCGATCGACCACCATGAGGAGTTCGACTCCTCTAGGTGGGTGGTCGATCATGGTGAGCGCGGGGATCCCCAACCCGCGTTCATCTCGGCCGAGATCCTATACCTAATTTAATTCGGTTTTCCTAATTTGATTATTCCTAATTTTTGGAATTTTCATGGATTAGGAAAAGAATTAATTTAGAATTAATTTGGTCTTCCTAATTGATTAATCCTATTTTTGGGAATTTTCATGAATTAGGAAGGGAATTAATTTTGGAAGGATTAGGAGTCCTAAATTAATTTTTCCTTATTTAATTATTCCTTTATGGAATTTTTAATGGATTAGGAAAAGAATTAATTTGGAAGGACTAGTAGTCCTAAATTATTTTATTTCCTTATTTCATTATGGAAATCTTCTAGAATATTCCAAGTGGGTCTTGGATAGGATTCTAGAGATTTAATGGAATTAGAAAAGGAAAATAAAAATAATAAAAATATTAATAATATTTAATTTTATTTTTGATTTATTCGATTGACTTAATCTTCGAATTAAGTAACTTTTGGATTTATTAAAAATAATAGATATTAAATATTGGAATTAATATTCCCGTCACATGGAGCATTCAAGAACGAAGACTGAAGACTAGAAGATGCGTACGGGGATGCGATAAAGCCATAATAGTCGGAAAATAATATTCTAGTATTATTTTGATTATGTGATAATAATATGTGCTTTATTTCATGTATGCATGCTTATGTGTATTTATTTATGCATTAGATAGCGTATCCCTTTGTTATAAAAAGTTAAGTGGGAGAGGGAATGGAAACATTTCCATGGTCTCCATTGCTGCTCTCTTGATGACTTTTAGAAACTTTTGAAGTTTATATAGACAAGTTATTGGAGGAGAGTTCTTGTAATTCCTCTTACGAGAAACATTGATTAAGTCTATCAAACAATGCCTAATTTGTCTTTCCAAAAGTGATTTCAAGTCGACTCATTCTCACCCCGGGGAGTGGAATGGAGCCAAAGCCACTTGGTCATGTCGAGGACACAAATTAGAGACTTTCGTACCATTCTTTTGAAGGTGGATCGATTGTCTGCTCGGCTCCCTCATTTATGAGAGATAGGGTCGTTCGCATGGTGAATCACTGGTAAGAAACTTCGAGTTTCACTTATGATTCTCCGCGTCTTGATTTACAAGATTGAATGGATCAAGTAATTGGGAGTCAATTATAAAAGTCTCTTGGTGTAGTAAACGTCCACACCACGTGGCTTCCTATACTAACGGATTTTGGATTAATTGATGTAGACAGTTATAAGGAATTGTGAAGAGTTGTGAAGTTGTCGTAAACGTCCACACCACGTGGCTTGCGGTGATGTAGCAATTCCAAACGATTTACTTCAGTACTGAGTAATGGTTTACACTTAGATACGCATTATAGTATTCCTCCCCACGAGGTTACGCTAAGTGATGTATGACCGAAGCAAATCTAATTGCTAAATCATTTGGGTAGGTAAACGTCCACACCACGTGGCTTGCCATATCTGATGGGATTTTAGATGTGATTAGTGATTTAATGATATTATTTAAGGGAGATAATATCGGAGATTAAATCGATTATTTGTATTATGTGCTTATAGGTTAGAAATGACTTTGCCCTACTATGTGATATACGATAAGGCAATTATACTCAACGACCCTTAGAATGATGATTGGAATCGAAATCTGGACAATGTCCTAACTGCTGAATGAGTACAAGTATGTACTTCGTGTTCTTTGTCCTCCCGTGTCAAGAAATGGTTTTGAACCTATGAACGGGTAGATGGAAAAGAAGAAGCAAGATACGGAAACCCAGTGGTCCTAGTTTTGAACCACGAGAATGGGATAAGTATGCCGCAAGGCAAATACTTCCGTTGCAAGCAGTCTGGGCACTGGAAGTCTGATTATCCTCTTATAAAACAAGGAGTGAATTTTTCCTTAAGTCGATGATACATTTTCAAGTGGTGATATCTACCGGCACCTGGTGTGTAGATACGGAGGCCACTGATCATGTTTTGCATTTCGATGCAAGGGTTCCAGGAAACCCGGCGACTTAGAAAGGAAAAGATCACCATCTACATGGGCAATGCTGCGAAGGTGGCGGCTGTTGCAGTGGGAGAGATTCATTTACTTTTGAGTAATGAAAGGATTTTATATATTGTCTTTATGTGCTTGAATTTAGAAAGAATTTGATTTCAGTTTCTAAAAGAAATGGATATTCTATTTCTTCTGATCATTCGATGATTCTAAGAAGAAAAGATGATAATATCTGTTCTGGCACATCGGTCGACAATTTGTAAATATTAAATCCTGAGTCTACCACGATGCAACGAACCAAAACTAGTAACACATTATCTAACACCAATGAGAGAAAGGAACTTTCTAGGATGAATCAATTATACTTGTGGAATCTTAAGCTAGGTCATATTAATCCAAATGGGATTCAAAGGTTGAACAACTGATGGTTTAATCAGTGGTGTTGAAGGAGAGGACCTTCCTACCTATGAATCGATTTTGGATGGTAATAAATGACCAAGTAACCTTTTAAGGTTAAAAGCTATAGATCCGGACAAGTATTGGATTTGATTCACTCTGATGTATGCAGACCTATGTCTTCTCAGACAAGAGGAGGGTACGAGTATTTCATCTTTGATGATTACTCGATACATGGATTTAGGTACCTGATGCGCCGCAAAAGCAAGTACTTTGGGTACAAATCTCTTGTGGAGAACCTTCATGGTAAATCCATCAAATGCCTACGATCTGATCGTGGAGGCATATACCTGTCTGGAGAATTCAAGGCATACTGATCAGAGAATGGGATTAACTCCCAACTGACTGTACCATTTACTCCTCTAAGGAATGGTGTGTCAGAAAGAAGGAAAAGGACTCTTATGGGAATGGTGAAAAACGATAATGAGTTATTCGGACTTACCTTTATGTTCTATGGATATGCCTTGGAAACATCGGCGCACGTCCTAGACTTGGTTCTTTAGAACCTCGTACGGAAATGCGGTTGTTTATAGGATATCCTAGAAGAACAAAAGATGTGTGTTCTATAGTCCTAAGGACCAGAAGGTCGTTATAATTTCTAACGCCCGGTTCTTGGATGAAGGCTATGCGATGAACCACAAGACAAAAATGATGTGATACTTGATGAGAATGAGAAAGAATGATCGAGACATAGAACCAGCCGAACCGAGTAGTACACCACTAGAACCTGCACCCTGTTATCACTGTTAATACACCGGAATGTTGTCGTAGTGGGAGGGTTGTAAGACAACCGGAAAAGATTCGTGGTACTGGGTGAGTCTTCGGACTCGGCACCTGGAGTACATGAAATCGATCCCTGGACCTATGATGAGGCAGTACAAGATCTAAATGCGCCTTCTTGGGTAAGGCGATGATATCCGAAATAGAATCTGAGGATTCTAATAAAGTATGGGTTCTTGTAGAACCATCAAAAGGCGTGACGCCAATCGGGTGAATGGGTCTACAAGACGAAGAGAGGATGTGACGGGAAGGTCGGAACCTTCAAAGCAAAGATTTTTGTGAAATGATGACATTTCGCCTGTAGCAATGCTATAGTCAATCCAGATACTCTTAGCATCTCATATGGATTATGAGGTGTGGTAAAATGGTTGTCGAGACAGCTTTCCTATATGGAAATCTTGACGGAACCATTTATGAATTAACCAAGATGGATTCATTGCTAAGGGGCGAGAGCATTTAGTGTGCAAGCTCAGTCGATCCATTTATGGATTGAAACAAGCTGCAAGATCGTGGAACATGCGATTTGATAATCCGTTGTGGATTTATTCAAAGCATGGACGAATCGTGTGTATTGGAAACGTGATGGAAACAAAGTGGTTTCTCGTGCTTTATGTAGACGATATTTTCTAATTGGCAACAATGTGAAAATATTATCGGGCATAAAGGGATGGTTGTTCTAGACAATTCTGCTGGAAATCGATATCCCGGGGTATCAAAAAATTTGCGGAACCGATAACCCCGACCGAAATCCCGTCGCCGGAAACCGATCACGAACGCCATGAAGAACCGGGCTCGAAAAGAGCGTCGCCGCGGGATGAACCCGCGGCTAAACCCTAGCCGAACCCCATCGCGGGGTTCGCGATCGCCGTGCATGGCGATCGCATGGGCTGCATGGGGCAGCCCCCGACGGTGAGTCCGGCGACTCACCGCCACCGCCAGGAGGGGCGGTCAGCCCGGCTGACCTACCGCGGCTCCAGCCGCGGTTTTCCCCCGGCGATCGATCGCCTGATCGATCGCCCACCTCGGCCCAGCCGAGGCGCCTTCTCGCGCACGCCGCCGTCGAGGCGGCGGGGATCCGCCACGGCACCAGCCCGTGGCATCCCCAGCGATCGACCCTAGGTCGATCGCATGCCCCGGCGTCCAGCCGGGGCTTCCTTGCGCGGCACACCGGCGGTCGAAACCCTAGGGTTTGACCGCCCCTCGTTCGATCCCCACGGGGATCCAACGATCCCCGTATCTAGGTCTCGATCGTCCCGGATCGTATGTTCATGTATATATCACAATATAGTTCACATAAAATCATAGAAGAGAGTTTATGATTTTATACCTCGATTCGTTGTGCGGAGAAACGAAATCAAAACGTTGAAGACCTTCGAATCTTCCTACGTATTCCTTGCACCTCGTCCGAACGTCGTGTGGGCGACGATCTATCGAACTCCTATGGATCTCCTTCAACTCTCAAGAAATATCAAGTATGATATTCTTGTCTTATGATGTGTATTAATTATGAAGGCCATGTAGTGCTTTTATAGGCTACGTAGGGGATCTAAAGGAGGTGGAATATTGGGCTTCCAATATTGATGATTAAATTGAGCCCAAGCCCAAGTCTATTAATCCTTATCAATATTAATTAATTTATTTTCCACTATATAAATTAATTGCACTCCCAATATTAAACCATATTATATCAAATAATATTTCTCCGGTAGTATTATTTATTCCGTGTATTTAAGATTTAAATATCCACGAATAAAATTAATTTATTGCTAATTAATTTATTCATCTCTTATATCTGAGAATAGTATCATTCAACCTTAATTATTGTGCGGAACAAATCCACTCATTAGGTTTACACAATAATTCCTTATGAACTCATCTCGGGGATATTATCAACCCTTCCGGGATACACTTTCCCGTCAAGTATTCACGGCATGTCATATATAAAATATAGCGACCCAATTTTACCGGCAATTAACCCAATAATTAAATCGGTTAATTCCTTTGGAAAATCAAAGTCTCTTATATTAAATATACACACCCGCAATAGTATCGGGGATTAAGAATAAAATACTCTGAGATTTAAATCAATTATCAAAGGCAATCCTAATTGATAAATCTCAAGCGATCCGCCCAATACACCAAGTGTACAAGTGTGATAAAATAATTAAGATAAATTATTTTCTCTCTCACACAACGACTATACCGATGGATTGGTCTGTGTCCATCTAGGTCGTGAGCAACTGTTTGATTAAATACGAGTAACCGATAGTATGATCTTCTGTGTGGGCCCGACACACGATACTAACTACAACGTATAAAATCCAGGACTATATTTTGCATAATTTAATTAATAATAATTAAATGCAAATAATTGTTTATTATTTAACTAGGTTAAATGCTATGACCGGGAGTTTACCGATACTTAAATCTAGACATTAAGTACACAACTCCAACAATCTCCCACTTGTACTAAGGTCTAGTCATTTCCTCCAAACTCCCGACTCCCATACTCATCACGTGCTTAAGTTATACTTCCCAGAAGTACTATGTGAATGAGCAATCTAGGTTGCCGCTCTGAAGTTATCTTGGTGACTACTGCCTCGTCTCCCTAGACGATGACTCGAATCAGGTGGTACTTGCTCTATGTGTTATCATCACCTTTTGACTTATGACTTCTTTCAGTTTACCATGCACCGCTATACAATAGCCTTTGGTAGACTAAGAGTCATGTCCAAGTCCAGAGGTTATCCCGGAACCTAACCAAAACTTCCGCTGCCTCTGAGGCTGCTATTCGGTTATGGTTCCACCTCTTTCTAAAAGTGAACACATAGCCTGATATCGACTTACACTGGTCTTTCTTTGATTTGAAATCTAAGAATATGTAATCCAAGAAGATTTCGTCTTGCCTAGTAATCCGGTACTTTGCAAGTACTATTACAGTATCCGAAAATCTCTTGTTCAGATTACTTTGATATCCTCCCACTACGCAAACCGCATAGTTGATATCAGGTTCTTGTTTTTCAACATTTGCATTTATTAAGCTTTCCACACAAGGTGTAGGAAGCTGCTTTGTATCATCTATCTCATTTATGTGTTCGAAACACATACCTTTAGACAGATGTGTTCTGTTTCTGTAAGGCAATAACCTTTCTCAGAATTATGCATGTTTAAAACAAACCATAATCGTATAAAATATCTAGGAGAAGTACAATGTTCTTATTCTTAGATCAAAAGACCTTAAGAACATGCTCTAACTTCTACTCAATCTTATATCCCGATTTATTTAGACAACCATCATCTTATGTCTGACAATATCTTTACATTGTTGCCAATGATAAAATGTTATCTACATAAAATCTTCGAGAAACACCACCTTGTTCCATTACATCTCCAATACACCTTTCGTCTATGCCTTTTGATGAATCCATCAAATGGACTATCCCATCAATTCGCAAGTTCCACGATTTGTTTCAATCCATAAATGGATTTACTAAGCTTGTACTTCTAAATGACCTTGCCTCTTAACAATAATATTTATTGCTATCCAAGCAGGCACATTTAGTACCGCCCCTTTATGCAGAGCTAGGGATCGATTTCATCTCTACTAGATCCAGAGTTCAAAACTCTTCTAGTCTTATGATCATCTCTAGTTGTTCAACAACCTCCCACTGCAACGGCGTCCCGTTGTATAATAGTAATAACAGTAGGTGCAGTTAGTGGTGTACTACTACTCGGTTTTGGCTGGTTCCTAGTCTTTGTCCTTTTTCTCATTCCAAGGTATTACATCAGTTCGGGCTTTGTGGTTCATCTAATAGTCTTCCTCTAAGAACCGGACGAAATGTCCTTCTGGTTCATAGTACTATAGAACACAATCCTTTTGTTCACCTAGGATATCCTACAACCACATTGAATGTGCCGTTGTCTCTAGAAATATCCACAGAACATAGGTAGTTCCGAACAACTTGTTATTTTACTATTAGATTCCTATTTCTTATTTCCGACACACCATCTCTACACGTAAGTGTATGGTGAAGTCATTTGAGACTTAATCCCAATCTTTGATTATGCTATGTGTTATGTGATGGCCTCCGCAACTAAGTCGCAGGCTTCCAATGGATATACTTTGAAGGTTCCCCATAATTGCTTTGTGACTTAAAAACACTTTGCTTTTATGGAACATCAAGTATTCTAATCCATCTTCGAGTATTCTTAAAGAATGACTCGCATTTTACACATATGACTGCATATATCATTGATCATTCTCAATACTTGTCCGAATTCTACTTTCTAAACAGAAAGGCATGCTTAGTTGTATTATCTTCCAAATTCAATTCTTAGGTCGGAAGGTCCATTCCTTCAACTATAATTGATCAAATCAATTTCGACCTTTTGAATCATATTTGAATAAATACTACTAAGTATAAGAATTTACAAGTATAATGATTTAACAAGAAATATATCTAATAAGAAAGAAACAAGTTATAAACGGTTTGTTGCATCGTGGTAGACTAAGGATTAATCATTCACATTATTGCTACCTAATGTACCAGAATAGATAATACCATTATTTCTTATCAAAATCATCAACATGATTAAAGAAATAAAATATCCATTCATAAATAATAGAAATCCTATTCACAAAACGTTCTTTCTAAAATAAAGGGTACATAATGCAATAAACTTGAAATGAAATCCTATTTAACTACTAAAGCAGATAAATGTCTTCCACCGCAACCGCTGCCTCCTCTACAGCTTTTGCCCGTGTAGACTCGAACTCTTCTTCTCTAAGTCGCCGGGTTTTCTGGAACCCCTGCATTCAAAATGCACATACCGTCAGTGGTTCCATATCTACACACCAGAATTCTGGTAGATAATACCGCTGACTATGTTTTTACGACTAAAGAAAAATTCGTACCTTTGAGAGGACATTCAGACTTCCAGTGTCCAGACTTATTGCATCGGAAGCACTTGCCCCTTGGCTTTGCAGCCCCCACTCGTGGTCCACTCCTCTTGGCACCACTGGGTTTCCAGGCTTGCTTCCTTTTCTTGTTCCTACCTCCAACAGCTTTCAAGCTTTTGGACTTGGTAGCTACAAGTGCTTGAGACTTGCCCTTCTTGTAGATCCCCTCTGCCGCCTTTAGTTCAGTCAGGAGTTGCGCAAGAGTATAAGATAGTTTACCCATATTATAGCTCATGCGAAACTGCTCAAAACTAGGGGTCAGAGACTGGAGTATGATGTCGACTTGCGTCTCAGCATCAATTTGAGCTCCTAGGATCTCAAGTTCATTCAACAGACTCATCATCTTAAGAACGTGCTCCCCTACGGGCGTTCCTTCAGACTGAGTAGTTGTCATAAGGACTCTCATGGCTTCTTGCCTTGCCGCACGATCTTTCTCTCCAAACATTTCCTTGAGGTTGTACAACATTGTTGGAATTCGATATCCCGGGCTATTTAAAATTGCGGAAACCATAGCCCGATCAAAAACCCATCGCCGGAGATTACACGAACGCCGACGAACGAACCGGGGTACGAGCCGAACGCACAACACGACCTAAGTCGCGTGCGCGCCCAGCCCGAACCCCCGCCCGCGGGGTTCGCGCGATCGAAGGGATCGATCGCATGGGGCGATCGATCGGGGAGGGGCTGCCCAGCAGCCCCCGCGGCGAGTCCGGCGACTCGCCGCCGCCTGGAAGGCTGGCCCGCCTCCAGCAGGGCCGCCGGGGGTCACAGCCCGCGGCCAGCGATCGATCATGATGATCGATCGCACCCCCGGCGTCCAGCCGGGGTTCGCCCTTCCACGCCCGTGCGAAACCCTAGCCCGGGCGATCGCTCGTGGTCCGGTGGCTTCGCCACCACCACGCGATCGTCCCCCGTTCATGGTTTCGTACCTCGGATCTTGTTCTACGGTATTCTCGATAAACCAAAATCGAATAAATCAAGGGCGTTTAGATTTTTACCTTTCGATTCGATGTTCGGAGAAACGAAATCAAGATGACCTTTGAATCTTCCCACGTATTCCTTGCACTAGCTTGAACGTCGGGTGGGCGACGATCCTCCAAGCTCTATGGATCTACTTCTCTCTTACTTTCTCTCTCTAGAAGAATTATGATCTTCAACTTACTTGAGAATAGAGAAGACCATGTAGTGCTTTTATAGGCTACGTAGGGGATCTAAAGGAGGTGGAATATTGGGCTTCCAATATTAATGATTAAATTGAGCCCAAGCCCAAATCTATTAATCTCCCATTAATATTAATTAATTTATTTTCCACTATATAAATTAATTGCACTCCCAATATTAAACCATATTATATCCAAATAATATTTCTCCGGTAGTATTATTTATTCCGTGTATTTAAGATTTAAATATCCATGAATAAAATTTATTTATTGCTTAATAAATTTATTCATCTCTTTTATCCGAGACTAGTACCACTCAACCTTATTTATTAAGCGGAACAAATCCACTCGCGAGGTTTACATAATAAATCCTTATGAGCTCATCTCGGGGATATTATCAACCCTTCCGGGATACACTGTCCCTTCAAGAATTCACGGCATGCCATATATAAAATATAGTGACCCAACTTAACCGGTAATTAACCCAATAATTAAATCGGTTAATTCCTTTGGAAAATCAAAGTCACTAATATTAAATATACACACCCGCAATTGTTTTCAGGGATTAAGAATAAAATACTCCGAGACTTAAATCAATTATCACAGAACAATCCTAATTGATAAGTCTCAAGCGATCCGCTCAATACACCAAGTGTACAAGTGTGATAAAATAATTAAGATAAATTATTTTCTCTCTCACACAACGACTATACCGATGGATTGGTCCGTGTCCATCTAGGTCGTGAGCAACTGTTTGATTAGATACGAGTAACCGATAGTATGATCTTCTGTGTGCCCATGCAACACCATACTAACTACAACGTATAAAATCCAGGACTATAATTTGCATATATTTAATTAACAATAATTAAAAGCAAATGAATGTTCGTTATTAATAGGTAAATGAAAGTGTACAAGGAGTTCATAATACTCAAATCTAGACATTAAGTATACTACTCCAACAATCTCCCACTTATACTAAGGTCTAGTCTTATCTTCCAAACTTCTGACTCCCAAACCCTCCAAGTGCTTGAAATATACTTCCTTAGGAAGTATCTTGGTGAAAGGGTCCGCTAGGTTGTCCTCTGAAGCTATCTTGGTGACTACTGCATCGCCCCTCTTGACGATGTCTCGAATCAGGTGGTACTTGCGCTCTATGTGTTTCGTAGCACTATGGGACCGTGGTTCCTTACTGTTTGCCACTGCACCGCTATTATCACAATAAATTGTCATAGCCTTGGGCAAACTCGGAATCACATCTAAGTCCTGGAGGAAATTAAGGAACCAAACTGAATCTTTCGCTGCCTCTGAGGCTGCAACATATTCAGCTTCCATGGTAGAGTCTGAAATGCACTTTTGCTTAACACTCTTCCATGATACGGCTCCACCTCCCATAGTGTACACATAGCCTGATGTCGACTTACGCTGGTCCTTATCAGCTTGGAAATCCGAATCTGTGTAACCCAAAGGAATCAGATTGTCTGACCCGTAACTCAGAACATAATCCTTAGTATTTCGCAAATACTTGAAAATGCTCTTTACGGCAGTCCAATGAGCCTTTCCAGGGTTACTCTGATATCTCGCTACTACGCCAACTGCATAGCAGATATCAGGCCTCGTGCATAACATTGCATACATCAAGCTTCCCACAGCCGAAGCGTAGGGAACCGCTTTCATTTCATCTTTCTCCTTTTGTGTCTGAGGACACATCTCCTTAGAAAGATAAGTTCCTTTACTGAAGGGTAGTTCACCCTTCTTGGAATCTTGCATGTTAAAACGAGCCAGAATCGTGTCTATGTAAGATTGCTGGGATAGGTACAATGTTCTATTCCGGCGATCCCTTATAACCTTGATCCCTAGAACATGCCCGACTTCTCCCAAATCTTTCATATCGAATTGTCTAGACAACCATCCCTTTATGTCTGATAACATCTTTACACTGTTGCCAATGAGAAGAATGTCATCTACATAAAGCACGAGAAACACCACCTTCTTTCCATCACGTTTCCAATACACACACGATTCGTCCATGCTTTGACTAAATCCAAAAGATTGGACTACTTCGTCAAACCGCAGGTTCCACGATCTCGAGGCTTGTTTCAATCCATAAATGGATCGATTAAGCTTGCACACTAGATGATCTCGCCCCTTAGCAATGAATCCTTCTGGTTGTTTCATATAAATCGTCTCGTCAAGACTTCCGTTTAGGAAAGCTGTCTTGACATCCATTTGCCACACCTCATAATCCATATGAGCTGCTATGGATAAGAGAATCCGGATCGACTTTATCTTGGCTACCGGCGAAAAGGTCTCCTCATAATCGATTCCTTCTTTCTGAGTATAGCCTTTCGCAACAAGCCGAGCTTTAAAGGTTTCTACCTTTCCGTCAGATCCTCTCTTTCTCTTGTAGACCCATTTACACCCAATTGGCTTTACGCCGCTTGGTGGTTCTACAAGATCCCAGACTTTATTAGAATCCATAGATTCAATTTCGGATTTCATCGCTTTCTTCCAAGAAGGCGCATCTATATCTTGTACCGCCTCATCATAGGTCCAGGGATCGATTTCATGAACTCCAGGTCCAGAGTCCGAAGACTCACCCAGTCCAATCCATCGGTCTGGTTGCATAACAACCCTCCCACTACGACGGCGTTCCGGTGTATTAACAGTGACAGTGTCAGGTGCAGATTCTAGTGGTGTATCTATACTCGGTTCGGCTGTATCTAAGTCTTCCTTGTTACCTCTCAACTCATCAAGTATCATGTCACTTTTGGGCTTGTGGTCCATGACATAGTCTTCCTCTAAGAACCGAGCGTTAGTACTTATAACGATCTTCTGGTCCGTAGGACTATAGAACATGCCACCTTTAGTTCCTTTCGGGTATCCTACAAACAGCCATAATTCTGATCTAGGTTCTAACTTATCGGCACCTTGTCGCAACACATGTGCTGGACATCCCCAGATCCGAAGGTGCCTGAGGCTAGGCTTGCGCCCGCTCCACCTTTCCATGGGTGTGGTGGGTACCGTTTTTGTTGGAACCATGTTGAGAATGTACGCCGCTGTTTCCAAGGCATGTCCCCAGAACATAGTAGGTAAGTCCGAGTAACTCATCATTGAACGCACCATCTCCATAAGAGTCCTATTCCTTCTTTCCGACACACCATTCTGCTGGGGAGTATATGGTGATGTCATTTGGGAATCAATCCCATTCTCTGCTAAGTATGCCTTGAATTCTCCAGACAGGTACTCGCCTCCGCGATCAGATCGCAGGCATTTAATGGATTTACCTTGAAGGTTCTCCGCAAAAGCCTTGAACTCCTTGAACTTGTCAAAGGATTCGCTCTTGCGGCGCATCAGGTATACAAATCCATACCTTGAGTAATCATCAGTGAAAGTGATGAAATACTCGTACCCTCCCCTTGCCTGAGTAGACATAGGTCCGCATACATCAGAGTGAATCAAATCCAACACTTGTTCAGCCCTTCGTCCTTTACCAGAAAAAGAACGCTTGGTCATTTTTCCCTCCAAACAGGATTCGTAGGTTGGAAGGTCCTCTCCTTCAACACCACTGATGAGACCATCAGTTTTCAACCTTTGAATTCTATTTGAGTTAATATGACCTAGCCTTAGGTGCCACAAGTATAATTGATTCATCCTAGAAGGTTCCTTTCTCTTATTGGTGTTCGTAGATGTGTTATTACTCTCGGTTAGTTGCATCGTGTTAGACTCAGGATTTAGCACATACAAATCGTCCACCAATGTACCAGAACAGATAACCTCACTGTTTC
Source organism: Euphrasia confusa (assembly GCA_954870475.1). Classification (NCBI taxonomy): domain Eukaryota; kingdom Viridiplantae; phylum Streptophyta; class Magnoliopsida; order Lamiales; family Orobanchaceae; genus Euphrasia; species Euphrasia confusa. Next base: position 12,301,365 of record OX940966.1, on the reverse strand, counting down.
TTCTTATGATCACAGAGTGGTCAAAAGAAACAGAATATCCATTCATAATAAGTTTAGAAACCGAAATTAAATTCTTTCTAAAGTTGGGTACATAAAGACAATTTTGTAAAACTAAAACCCTATCACTACTAAAACGTAAGTGAACATCTCCCACTGCAACAGCCGCCACCTTCGCGGCATTGCCCATGTAGACCACGATCTCTCCCTCTCTAAGTCTCCGGGTTTCCTGGAACCCCTGCAATGAATTGCAGACATGATCAGTGGCCCCCGTATCTACACACCAGGTGCTGGTAGATATCACCACTGATAATGTTTCGGTGACTAAGGAAAATTTCGTACCTTTGATGAGAGGACAATCAGACTTCCAGTGCCCAGACTGCTTGCATCGAAAGCATTTGCCTCGCGGCTTGCTCCTCCCAATCCGTGGTTCAAAACCACTGGGCTTCTTTGCTTGCACTTCCAACTTGGCCACTAGAGCTTGTGATTCTCTGATCATACTTATCAGTTCATTTCTTTTGAAATCGTTTTTAAGCGATTCCTCAAGAGGACTGAACTTAATGAGTATGTCAATCACCTCTAGTCCGGCTTCCTTACTATGTCCTAACATCTCCTTGAGGTCATTTTCAATGTCCTCATCAGTTGGGACAATAGTGGATTCGGAAGGCTCAACAGTCTGAACATTGTCCAGATATCTTTCCCAAACATTACTATAGGGAACCAGTGAGTTTTCATCTTTAAGTATATCACAAAGTGGGATCACAGTCATTCTTAACCTATAAGCACATAAAACAAACAAACAATTTAATATCCGATATTATCTCCCTTTAATAATATCATTAAATCACTAATCGCCTCTAAAATCCCATCAGGTAAAGCAAGCCACGTTCGTGTGGACGTTTACCCACCCAAATGATTTAGCAATTAGATTTTTCTTTGGTCGTACATCATTATAGCGTTACTTCGTTGGGAAGAATACTATAAAGCGCACCTAAGTGTAAACCATTACTCAGTACTAAGGTGAATCGTTTAGAATTGTTACGTTACCGCAAGCCACGTTTGTGTGGACGTTTACGACAACTCGCAATCCTTCACAATTCCCTATAACTGTCTACATCAATTATTCTAAAATCCCATTCAGTATAGCAAGCCACGTTCGTGTGGACGTTTACTATACCAAAAGATTTATATAATTGAAATCCAATTACTTGATCCATTCGATCTTGTAAATCAAGACGCGGAGAATCATAAGTGAAACTCGAAGTTTCTAACCAGTGATTCACCATGCGAACAACCCTATCTCTCATAAATGAGGGAGCCGAGCAGACAATCGATCCACCTTCAAAAGATGGTACGACTGTGTTGGAGTTGTGTACTTAATGTCTAGATTTAAGTAACGGTAAACTTCCGATCATAGCATTTAATCTATTAAATTAATAAACAATTGTTTGCTTTTAATTATTATTAATTAAATATATGCAAATCATAGTCCTGGATTTTATACGTTGTAGTTAGTATGGTGTGTCGGGCCCACATAGAAGATCATACTATCGGTTACTCGTATTTAATCAAACAGTGGCTCACGACCTAGATGGACCCGGACCAATCCATCGGTATAGTCGTTGTGTGAGAGAGAAAATAATTTGTCTTAATTATTTTATCACACTTGTACACTTGGTGTATTGAGCGGATCGTAGAGATTCATCGATTAGGATTGCCGGCGATAATCGATTCGAGTCTCAGTGTATTATATTCTTAATCCCCGATATTGTTGCGGGTGTGTATATTCAATATAAGTGACTTTGATTTACCAAAGGAATTAACCGATTTAATTATTGGGTTAATTACCGGTTAAGTTGGGTCACTATATTTTATATATGGCATGCCGTGAATGATTGACCGGACAGTGTATCCCGGAAGGGTTGATAATATCCCCGAGATGAGTTCATAAGGAATTATTGTGTAAACCTCATGAGTGGATTCGTTCCGCACAATAATTAAGGTTGAATGGTACTAGTCTCGGATTCAAGAGATGAATAAATTAATTAGCAATAAATTAATTTTATTCATGGATATTTAAATCTTAAATACACGGAATAAATAATACTACCGGAGAAATATTATTTGATATAATATGGTTTAATATTGGGAGTGCAATTAATTTATATAGTGGAAAATAAATTAATTAATATTAATGGGAGATTAATAGATTTGGGCTTGAGCTCAATTTAATCATTAATATTGGAAGCCCAATATTCCACCTCCTTTAGATCCCCTACGTAGCCTATAAAAGCACTACATGGTCTTCACTTTTTCATAAGACAAGAATATCAATACTTGATAGTTCTAGAGAGTTGAAGAGGATCCATAAGCTTGGAGGATCGTCGCCCACCCGACGTTCAAGCTAGTGCAAGGAATACGTGGGAAGATCGTAAGGTCATCAACTTAGATTCGTTTCTCCGCACAACGAATTAAAAGGTAAAATCATATACTCCCTTCTATGATTTTATGTGGATTAATTGTGATACATACATGAACGCGCGATCCGAGAAACAACGAGACCGGGGACGGGGATAGACCGGGCGGTGGTGGTTGTGAACCACCGGACCGCCGGCGGTCTAGGGATCCCCGCCGGGATCGAGAGCAACCCTCGGCTGGGAGCCGAGGGGGTGGCGATCGAACCTAGTGTTCGATCGCCGGGCACGCATGAAGCCCCGGCTGGACGCCGGGGGCGATCGAGCCCGTGAGCTCGATCGCGGGTGTGCTACGGGGTGACCCGTAGCTGCCTCGTATGTGCTACGGGTTCGCCTGTAGCGGGCGTACGGGGCTGGACGCCCCGCGAGCAGCGAGCCCGTGAGCTCGCTGCGGGGCTGCTACGAGCAGCCCCGGGGATGCCTCGTGCATCCCCAGCGATCATCGCGAGATGATCGCGAGCCCCGTGCGGGGGCTCGGCTGGGCGCGCGGGTTCGTCCCGTGCGGTGCTCGGTCGAGCCTCGGGTCGTGCGGTGGTTCGCGGTTGGATCTCCGGCGACGGGTTTTCGGTCGGGGTTATCGGTTCCGCATTTTTTTGATACCCCGGGATATCGAATTCCAGCAATTGGTATCAGAGCGTTTAGGTTTCGTGTTCATGTATGTGTTCAATTGCGTTCTACCTTGCAGGGATTCCGACTATCATGGTTTAATTAATTGTTAATTATTCGTTTAATTAATTGCTATTTAATTTACCATGATTGTTCGTTTATTAAACTCTCGGACATGTCGAGATTCGTTTTGTGTGGATGAATGCTTGTAATAGTAAAAATTCGGGGGTTGACCGAATTTAGGATTTATTATTACGTTCTATGTTTTCCGGAAAGTTTATAGGGTCGATTTCATGTATAGAATCGATACCGGAATTGTAAATTTATTTCTTGTAATTTATTTACGTTGGATCGATGCCGAGACGACCGCCGGAGAACTCATGTGACGAAGGAGATGAAGAGAGGGAAAAACTAGGGCTTGGGATCGATGGGATCGATCCCATGAAGATCGATCGGAGGGGCTGCCCGCGGGGCTCCTCGGCCACGCCGGCCACCGGTGGTGGTGGCGCGTGGGCTGGGGACGGCGGCGGTGGTGCTCCCGGCCGGCGATCAAGGTGGGGGGGGGGGGGGGGGGGGGGGCGCGGGGTCCTCGTGATCTCGTGCTACTCCTACCTAGATTCACTTTCCTAATTGATTCAAGTTTTCCTATTTTGAGTATTCCTAAGTATGGGAACTCTCATGGAGATAGGAAAAGAATTAATTAATATTATTTATTTCCTTATTCTATTATGGAAGTCTTCTAGAGTATTCCGAGTTCTACTTGGAATAGGATCCTAGAGATTTAATAGAATTGGAAAGGAATAAGAGTTAATTTAGGATTGATTTATTTCCTAATTGATTATTCCTATTTTATGGGAATTTTCATAGTAATGGAAATTAATTAATCTTGGAAAGTAGAAGAGTCCTAATTTATTTTTATTTCCTTATTCTATTATAGAAGTCTTCTAGAATATTCCAAGTTTGACTTGGATAGATTATTCTAGAGATTTAATAGAATTAGATAGGAAAATAAATAAATAAAAATATTAATAATATTTAATTTTATTTTTGATTTATTCGATTGACTTAATTTTCGAATTAAGTATCTTTTGGATTTATTAAAAATAAATAGACTTAAATATTGGGGTTAATATTCTCGTCACATGGAGCATTCAAGAACGAAGACTGAAGACTAGAAGACGCATACGGAGATGGAATAAAGCCATGATAGTCGGAAAATAATTTTCTAGCTTATTTTGACTATGCGCTATGTGCTTTATTGCTTGTATGCATGCTTATGTGTTTAATTATGCATTAGATAGCGTATCCCTTTGTTATAAAAAGCTAAGTGGGAGAGGGGATGGAAACATTCCCATGGTCTCCATTACTGTTCTCTTGGTGACTCTTATGAACTTTTGAAGTTCATATAGATGTGTCATTGGAGGAGAATTCTTGTAATTCCTCTTACGAGAAACATTGATTAAGTTTATCAAACAATGCCTAATTTGTCTTTCTGAAACTGACTTCAAGTCGACTCATTTTCACCCCGGGGAGTGGAATGGAGCCAAAGCCACTTGGTCATGTGGATGACACAAATTAGAGGCAGTCGTACCATTCTTTGATAGATGGATCGATTGTCTGCTCGGCTCCCTCATTTATGAGAGATAGGGTTGTTCGCATGGTGAATCACTGGTTAGAAACTTCGAGTTTAACTTATGATTCTCCGCGTCTTGATTTACAAAATCGAATGCTTCAAAGTAATTGGGAGTCAACTATAAAAGTCTTTTGGTGTAGTAAACGTCCACACTAACGTGGCTTGCTATACTGAATGGGATTTTTGGAAATAGTTGATGTAGACAGTTATAGGGAATTGTGAAGGATTGTGAGTTATCGTAAACGTCCACACTAACGTGGCTTGCGGTGACGTAGCAATTCCAAATGATTCACCTTAGTACTGAGTAATGGTTTACACTTAGGTACGCTTTATAGTATTCTTCCCAACGAAGTAACGCTATAATGATGTACGACCGAAGCAAATCTAATTGCTAAATCATTTGGGTGGGTAAACGTCCACACGAACGTGGCTTGCCTTACCTGATGGGATTTTAGATGTGATTAGTGATTTAATGATATTATTTGAGGGAGATAATATCGGATATTAAATTGATTGTTTGTTTAAATGTGCTTATAGGTTTAGAGAATAGCTATGAATCCACTTTCTATGATACTCAAGGAGCATAAGCTCACTGGCCCCAACTATATTGATTGGAAGAGAAATTTAGACATTGTCCTAACTTCGGAAGAGTACAAGTTTGTACTCCATGAAGTGTGCCCTGCTGAGCCCACGGCTGCCTCAACTGATGAGGAAAAACTGACATATCGGAAGTGGAAAAAGGCTGATGAAATGGCTAGGTGTTATATTTTGGCTTCCATGTCAAATGTACTCCAAACCCAACATGAGTCGATGGACACTGCCTATGATATGATGTTTAACCTCAAGGAGATGTTTGGGGAGCAAGATCGTGCGGCAAGGCAAGAAGCCATGAGAGTCCTCATGTCAACTACTCAATCTGAAGGAACGCCCGTTGGGGAGCACGTTCTTAAGATGATGAGTATGTTGAATGAACTTGAGGTCCTAGGAGCTTCTATTGATGCTGAGACGCAAGTCGACATCATACTCCAGTCTCTGGCCCCTAGTTTTGAGCAGTTTCGTATGAGCTATAATATGGGTAAACTATCTTATACTCTTGCGCAACTCCTGACTGAACTAAAGGCGGCAGAGGGGATCTACAAGAAGGGCAAGTCTCAAGCGCTTGTAGCTACCAAGTCCAAAGGCTTTAAGCCTGGTGGAGGTAGGGGCAAGAAAAGGAAGCAAGCCCGACGTTCAAGCTAGTGCAAGGAATACGTGGGAAGATCGTAAGGTCATCAACTTAGATTCGTTTCTCCGCACAACGAATTAAAAGGTAAAATCATATACTCCCTTCTATGATTTTATGTGGATTAATTGTGATACATACATGAACGCGCGATCCGAGAAACAACGAGACCGGGGACGGGGATAGACCGGGCGGTGGTGGTTGTGAACCACCGGACCGCCGGCGGTCTAGGGATCCCCGCCGGGATCGAGAGCAACCCTCGGCTGGGAGCCGAGGGGGTGGCGATCGAACCTAGGGTTCGATCGCCGGGCACGCATGAAGCCCCGGCTGGACGCCGGGGGCGATCGAGCCCGTGAGCTCGATCGCGGGTGTGCTACGGGGTGACCCGTAGCTGCCTCGTATGTGCTACGGGTTCGCCCGTAGCGGGCGTACGGGGCTGGACGCCCCGCGAGCAGCGAGCCCGTGAGCTCGCTGCGGGGCTGCTACGAGCAGCCCCGGGGATGCCTCGTGCATCCCCAGCGATCATCGCGAGATGATCGCGAGCCCCGTGCGGGGGCTCGGCTGGGCGCGCGGGTTCGTCCCGTGCGGTGCTCGGTCGAGCCTCGGGTCGTGCGGTGGTTCGCGGTTGGATCTCCGGCGACGGGTTTTCGGTCAGGGTTATCGGTTCCGCATTTTTTTGATACCCCGGGATATCGAATTCCAGCAGACTGCCTCTAATTTGTGTCCTCGACATGACCAAGTGGCTCTGGCTCCATTCCACTCCCCGGGGTGAGAATGAGTCGACTTGAAATCAGCTTTGGAAAGACAAATTAGGCATTGTTTGATAAACTTAATCAATGTTTCTCGTAAGAGGAATTACAAGAGCTCTCCTCCAATAACTTATCTATATAAACTTCAAAAGTTTATAAAAGTCACAAAGAGAGCAGCAATGGAGACCATGGGTATGTTTCCATACCCTCTCCCACTTAGCTTTTTACAATAAAGGGATACGCTATCTAGTGCATAAAATAAACACATATAGCATGCATACATGTAATAAAGCACATAGTATTGTCACATAGTCAAAATAATACTAGAATATTATTTTCCGACTATTATGGCTTTACTCCATCTCCGTACGCATCTTCTAGTCTTCAGTCTTCGTTCTTGAATGCTCCATGTGACGAGAATATTAATTTCCAATATTTAAATCTATTTATTTTTAATAAATCCAAAAGATACTTAATTAATAATAATTAAGTCAATCGAATAAATTAAAAATAAAATTAAATATTATTAATATTTTTATTTATTTTATTTTCCCTTTCTACTTTATTAAATCTCTAGAATAATCTATCCAAGACCCACTTGGAATATTCTAGATGATTTCCATAATGAAATAAGGAAATAAAATAATTTAGGACTCTTCTACTTTCTTAATTAATTAGATTCCTAATCCATGAATATTTCCATAAAATAGAAATAATCAATTAGGAATCCTAATTAATTCCAACATTGATTCTTTTCTTAATCCATGAGAATTCCCAAAAATAGGATCACTCAAATAGGAAAAACCCGAACCAATTAGGAAAGCGAATTACCGGACCGGGATAGCACGGGGTGGGGATCCCCGCGCCACCCCTCGACCGCCGCCTTCAAGCCGCCGCTGTCCAGCCCACGCGCCACCTCCCTTGGTGGCCGGCGTGGCCGGAGCTCCCGCGGGCAGCCCCTCTTAGGCGTGGGTCGATCGTCCTCGTGGGATCGACCATGGGGCGGTCGATCCGAGCCCTTCACCCTCACGATCATCTCCTTCATCACACGTCTTTTCCGGCGGTCGTTTCGGCATCGATCCAACGCAAAATAAATTACAAATTTAATTTTACACTATCCGGTATCGATTCTATACATGAAATCGACCCTATACATTTTCCGGAAAAATAAAACAATAATAATAAACCTAAATTCGGTCAACCCCCGAATTTTTACTATTACAAGCATTCACCACCAAAAACGAATCTCGACATGTCCGAGAGTTTAATCAATCCAACATTCATGACAAAATAAATTAAACGAATAATAAATTAAGCCATAATAGTCGGAACCCTGCAAGGTAGAACAATTTTATCGAAAATACCGCGAACGTAAACCACGCTCTGATACCAATTGTTGGAATTCGATATCCCGGGCTATTTAAAATTGCGGAAACCATAGCCCGATCAAAAACCCATCGCCGGAGATTACACGAACGCCGACGAACGAACCGGAGTACGAGCCGAACGCACAACACGACCTAAGTCGCGTGCGCGCCCAGCCCGAACCCCCGCCCGCGGGGTTCGCGCGATCGAAGGGATCGATCGCATGGGGCGATCGATCGGGGAGGGGCTGCCCAGCAGCCCCCGCGGCGAGTCCGGCGACTCGCCGCCGCCTGGAAGGCTGGCCCGCCTCCAGCAGGGCCGCCGCGGGTCACAGCCCGCGGCCAGTGATCGATCATGATGATCGATCGCACCCCCGGCATCCAGCCGGGGTTCGCCCTTCCACGCCCGTGCGAAACCCTAGCCCGGGCGATCGCTCGTGGTCCGGTGGCTTCGCCACCACCACGCGATCGTCCCCCGTTCATGGTTTCGTACCTCGGATCTTGTTCTACGGTATTCTCGATAAACCAAAATCGAAAAAATCAAGGGCGTTTAGATTTTTACCTTTCGATTCGTTGTTCGGAGAAACGAAATCAAGATGACCTTTGAATCTTCCCACGTATTCCTTGCACTAGCTTGAACGTCGGGTGGGCGACGATCCTCCAAGCTCTATGGATCTACTTCTCTCTTACTTTCTCTCTCTAGAAGAATTATGATCTTCAACTTACTTGAGAATAGAGAAGACCATGTAGTGCTTTTATAGGCTACGTAGGGGATCTAAAGGAGGTGGAATATTGGGCTTCCAATATTAATGATTAAATTGAGCCCAAGCCCAAATCTATTAATCTCCCATTAATATTAATTAATTTATTTTCCACTATATAAATTAATTGCACTCCCAATATTAAACCATATTATATCCAAATAATATTTCTCCGGTAGTATTATTTATTCCGTGTATTTAAGATTTAAATATTCATGAATAAAATTTATTTATTGCTTAATAAATTTATTCATCTCTTTTATCCGAGACTAGTACCACTCAACCTTATTTATTATGCGGAACAAATCCACTCGCGAGGTTTACATAATAAATCCTTATGAGCTCATCTCGGGGATATTATCAACCCTTCCGGGATACACTGTCCCTTCAAGAATTCACGGCATGCCATATATAAAATATAGTGACCCAACTTAACCGGTAATTAACTCAATAATTAAATCGGTTAATTCCTTTGGAAAATCAAAGTCACTAATATTAAATATACACACCCGCAATTTTTTTCAGGGATTAAGAATAAAATACTCCGAGACTTAAATCAATTATCACAGAGCAATCCTAATTGATAAGTCTCAAGCGATCCGCTCAATACACCAAGTGTACAAGTGTGATAAAATAATTAAGATAAATTATTTTCTCTCTCACACAACGACTATACCGATGGATTGGTCCGTGTCCATCTAGGTCGTGAGCAACTGTTTGATTAGATACGAGTAACCGATAGTATGATCTTCTGTGTGCCCATGCAACACCATACTAACTACAACGTATAAAATCCAGGACTATAATTTGCATATATTTAATTAACAATAATTAAAAGCAAATAAATGTTCGTTATTAATAGGTAAATGAAAGTGTACAAGGAGTTCAGAATACTCAAATCTAGACATTAAGTATACTACTCCAACAAACATATCCTCGGCAGTGTCCATCGACTGATGTTGGGTTTGGAGTACATTTGACATTGAAGCCAAAATATAACACCTAGCCATTTCATCAGCCTTTTTCCACTTCCGATATGCTTCCTTTTCCTCATTAGTTGAGGCATCAGTGGGCTCAGCAGGACATGCTTCATAGAGTACAAACTTGTACTCTTCAGAAGTCAGGACAATGTCCAAATTTCTCTTCCAATCAACGTAATTGGGACCAGTGAGTTTATGCTCCTTGAGTATCACAGAAAGTGGATTCATAGCTATTCTCTAAACCTATGAGCACATTTAAACAAACAATCAATTTAATATCCGATATTATCTCCCTCAAATAATATCATTAAATTACAAATTACGTCTAAAATCCCATCAGGTAAGGCAAGCCACGTGGTGTGGACGTTTACCCACCCAAATGATTTAGCAATTAGATTTTCTTTGGTCATACATCGATTATAGCGTAACTTCGTGGGGAAGGATACTATAACGCGTATCTAAGTGTAAACCATTACTCAGCACCAAATTAAATTGTTTGGAATTGCTACATCACCGCAAGCCACGTGGTGTGGACGTTTACGACAACTTCACAACTCTTCACAATTCCTTATAACTGTCTACATCAATTAATTCAAAATCCGTTAGTATAGCAAGCCACGTGGTGTGGACGTTTACTACACCAAGAGACTTTTATAATTGACTCCCAATTACAAGAACCCATTCGATTTTTGTAAATCAAGACGCGGAGAATCATAAGTGAAACTCGAAGTTTCTAACCAGTGATTCACCATGCGAACAACCCTATCTCTCATAAATGAGGGAGCCGAGCAGACAATCGATCCATCTATCGAAGAATGGTACGAAGGTCTCTAATTTGTGTCATCCACATGACCAAGTGGCTTTGGCTCCATTCCACTCCCCGGGGTGAGAATGAGTCGACTTGAAGTCAGCTTCAGAAGGACAAATTAGGCAATGTTTGATAAACTTGATCAATGTTCCTTGCAAAAGCAATTACAAGAATTCTCCTCCAATGACTCGTCTATACGAACTTCGAAAGTCCATAAGAGTCACCAAGAGAACAGCAATGGAGACCATGGGAATGTTTCCATCCCCTCTCCCACTTAGCTTTTTACAATAAAGGGATACGCTATCTAGTGCATAAAGTAAACACATATAGCATGCATACAAGCAATAAAGCACATAGTATCACATAGTCAAAAATAATGCTAGAAAATTATTTTTTTTCCGACTATCATGGCTTTATCCCATCTTCATATGCATCTTCTAGTCTTCAGTCTTCGTTCTTGAATGCTCCATGTGACAAGAATATTAATCCCAATATTTAAATCTATTTATTTTTAATTAATTCAAAAGTTACTTAATTCGAAAATTAAGTCAATCGAATATATTAAAAATAAAATTAAATATTATTAATATTTTATTTATTTATTCTCCTATCTAATTCCATTAAATCTCTAGAATCCTATCCAAGTAAAACTTGAATATTCTAGAAGACTTCTATAATAGAATAAGGAAATAAAATAAATTAGGACTCTTCTACTTTCCATAATTAATTAATTTCCATCTAATGAAAATTCCAAGAATATGAATAATCAAATAGGAAATAAATTAATTCCTAATTAATTCTTTTCCTAATCCATGAGAGTTCCCATAAAAGAGAATACTCAATAAGGAATAAAATTAATTCCAATTAATTCTTTTCCTAATCCATGAGAGTTTCCAAAAGGAAGAACACTCAAATAGGAAAACCGTATTAATTTAGGAAAGTGAATCTTGGTAGGAGAACACGAGATCACGAGGACCCCGCGTCCCCCACCATCGATCGCCGGCCGGGGAGGAGCGCCGCCGCCACCTCAGCCCACGCGCCACCACCACCGGTGGCCGGCGTGGCCGAGGGTTCCGGCGGGCAGCCCCCACGCCCCCTTCGATCGATCCTCATGGGATCGATCATCATGATCGATCCCCGGTCCTCCCTCTCATCTTCTCCTTCGTCACACGAGTTCTCCGGCGGTCGTCTCGGCATCGATCCAACGTAAATAAATTACAAGAAATAAATTTACAATTCCGGTATCGATTCTATACATGAAATCGACCCTATACATTTTCCGGAAAACTTAGAACGTAATAATAAATCCTAAATTCGGTCAACCCCCGAATTTTTACTATTACAAACATTCATCCACACAAAACGAATCTCGACATGTCCGAGAGTTTAATAAACGAATAATCATGGTAAAATAATTAACGAAAAAATAAACCATGATAGCCGGAAATCCCTGCAAGGTAGAACGATAATAGAACATATACATGAACACGAAAAAAAACGCTCTGATACCAATTGCTGGAAATCGATATCCCGGGGTATCAAAAAATTTGCAGAACCGATAACCCCGACCGAAATCCCGTCGCCGGAAACCGATCACGAACGCCACGAAGAACCGGGCTCGACAAGAGCGTCGCCGCGGGATGAACCCGCGGCTAAACCCTAGCCGAACCCCATCGCGGGGTTCGCGATCGCCGTGCATGGCGATCGCATGGGCTGCATGGGGCGGCCCCCGGCGGTGAGTCCGGCGACTCACCGCCACCGCCAGGAGGGGCGGTCAGCCCGGCTGACCTACCGCGGTTTTCCCCCGGCGATCGATCGCCCGATCGATCGCCCGCCTCGGCCCAGCCGAGGCGCCTTCTCGCGCACGCCGCCGTCGAGGCGGCGGGGATCTGCCACGGCACCAGCCCGTGGCATCCCCAGCGATCGACCCTAGGTCGATCGCATGCCCCGGCGTCCAGCTGGGGCTTCCTTGCGCGGCACACCGGCGGTCGAAACCCTAGGGTTCGACCGCCCCTCGTTCGATCCCCACGGGGATCCAACGATCCCCGTATCTAGGTCTCGATCGTCCCGGATCGTATGTTCATGTATATATCACAATATAGTTCACATAAAATCATAGAAGAGAGTTTATGATTTTATACCTCGATTCGTTGTGCGGAGAAACGAAATCAAAACGTTGAAGACCTTCGAATCTTCCTACGTATTCCTTGCACCTCGTCCGAACGTCGTGTGGGCGACGATCTATCGAACTCCTATGGATCTCCTTCAACTCTCAAGAAATATCAAGTATGATATTCTTGTCTTATGATGTGTATTAATTATGAAGGCCATGTAGTGCTTTTATAGGCTACGTAGGGGATCTAAAGGAGGTGGAATATTGGGCTTCCAATATTGATGATTAAATTGAGCCCAAGCCCAAGTCTATTAATCCTTATCAATATTAATTAATTTATTTTCCACTATATAAATTAATTGCACTCCCAATATTAAACCATATTATATCAAATAATATTTCTCCGGTAGTATTATTTATTCCGTGTATTTAAAATTTAAATATCCATGAATAAAATTAATTTATTGCTAATTAATTTATCCATCTCTTATATCCGAGAATAGTACCATTCAACCTTAATTATTGTGCGGAACAAATCCACTCATGAGGTTTACACAATAATTCCTTATGAACTCATCTCGGGGATATTATCAACCCTTCCAGGATACACTTTCCCGTCAAGTATTCACGGCATGTCATATATAAAATATAGCGACCCAATTTTACCGGCAATTAACCAAATAATTAAATCGGTTAATTCCTTTGGAAAATCAAAGTCTCTTATATTAAATATACACACCCGCAATAGTATCGGGGATTAAGAATAAAATACTCTGAGATTTAAATCAATTATCAAAGGCAATCCTAATTGATAAATCTCAAGCGATCCGCCCAATACACCAAGTGTACAAGTGTGATAAAATAATTAAGATAAATTATTTTCTCTCTCACACAACGACTATACCGATGGATTGGTCCGTGTCCATCTAGGTCGTGAGCAACTGTTTGATTAAATACGAGTAACCGATAGTATGATCTTCTGTGTGGGCCCGACACACCATACTAACTACAACGTATAAAATCCAGGACTATATTTTGCATAATTTAATTAATAATAATTAAATGCAAATAATTGTTTATTATTTAACTAGGTTAAGTGCTATGACCGGGAGTTTACCGATACTTAAATCTAGACATTAAGTACACAACTCCAACAAATTCGATATGAAGGACTTAGGAGAGGTTGGACATGTTCTTGTGATCAAGGTTGTGATGGATCACAAGAGAAGAACATTGTACCTATCCCAAGCTTCATACATAGACACGATTCTGACTCGTGTAACATACAATGATTCCTAGAAAGGTTTTACCTTTCAGACATGGAATCTATCTATCTAAAGATATGTGTCTTGAGACACAAAAGGAGATAGAAGAAATGAAAGCAGTTCCTTACGCCTCGGCTATGGAAGCTTAATGTATGTTATGTACGAGACCTGATATCTGCTATGCCGGGAGCATAGTGGTGAGATATCAGAATAACCCTGGAAAGGAACATTGGACTGCTGTGATCAGTCGAGCAATTTTCTGTGGGTTACACAAATTCGGATTTCTAATCGTAGAGGGAAAGTTGAAAGTCGAAGTTGTTGGAGTTGTGTACTTAATGTCTAGATTTAAGTAACGGTAAACTCCCGGTCATAGCATTTAATCTATTTAAATTAATAAACAATTGTTTGCGTTTAATTATTGATAATTAAATATATGCAAATTATAGTCCTGGATTTTATACGTTGTAGTTAGTATGGTGTTGCATGGGCACACAGAATATCATACTATCGGTTACTCGTATATAATCAAACAGTTGCTCACGACCTAGATGGACATGGACCAATCCATCGGTATAGTCGTTGTGTGAGAGAGAAAATAATTTATCTTAATTATTTTATCACACTTGTACACTTGGTGTATTGGGCGGATCGCTTGAGATTTATCGATTAGGATTGCCTTGAGATAATCGATTCAAGTCTCAGAGTATTTTATTCTTAATCCCCGATACTATTGCGGGTGTGTATATTTAATATATGTGACTTTGATTTTCCAAAGGAATTAACCGATTTAATTATTGGGTTAATTACCGGTTAAGTTGGGTCACTATATTTTATATATGGCATGCCGTGAATACTTGACGGGAAAGTGTATCCCGGAAGGGTTGATAATATCCCCGAGATGAGTTCATAAGGAATTATTGTGTAAACCTCATGAGTGGATTCGTTCCGCACAATAATTAAGGTTGAATGGTACTAGTCTCGGATTCAAGAGATGAATAAATTAATTAGCAATAAATTAATTTTATTCATGGATATTTAAATCTTAAATACACAGAATAAATAATACTACCGGAGAAATATTATTTGATATAATATGGTTTAATATTGGGAGTGCAATTAATTTATATAGTGGAAAATAAATTAATTAATATTAATGGGAGATTAATAGATTTGGGCTTGGGCTCAATTTAATCATTAATATTGGAAGCCCAATATTCCACCTCCTTTAGATCCCCTACGTAGCCTATAAAAGCACTACATGGTCTTCACTTTTTTATAAGACAAGATTATCATACTTGATATTCTAGAGAGTTGAAGAGGATCCATAAGCTTGGAGGATCGTCGCCCACCCGACGTTCAAGCTAGTGCAAGGAATACGTGGGAAGATCGTAAGGTCATCAACTTAGATTCGTTTCTCCGCACAACGAATTAAAAGGTAAAATCATATACTCTCTTCTATGATTTTATGTGAATTGATTGTGATACATACATGAACGCACGATCCGGGAAAACGATGAACTTCGGGGATGGGGATTCGAGATCCCCGGCGAACGTTCAAAGGACCCTCGGCTGGGAGCCGAGGGAGTCGATCGAACCCTAGGGTTCGATCGTGTGGCGCGAAGGAGCAGCCCCGGCTGGACGCCGAGGCGGGCGATCGATCATGCGATCGATCGCCGGGGCAAGCCGCAGCTGGAGCCGCGGCAGTCCGCTGGGCGGACGGGGCCCCTCCGGCGATGGCGGTGAGTCGCCGGACTCACCGCCGGGGGCTGCTACGAGCAGCTCCGGGGATGCGTTCGTGCATCCCCATGCGATCGCTTAACGCGATCGCAAACCCCACATGGGGGTTCGGCTAGGGCTAGCCGCGGGCTTGCCCGCGGTGGTGTGCTCGAGCCGGGCTCCGGCTCGTGTAGTGGTTTGCGATAAACTCCGGCGAGAGGATTTCGGTCGGGTTATTATTCTTCCGCAATTTTTAATAGCCCGGGATATCGATTTCCAGCAAATGGTATCAGAGCGTTTGGTTTCGTGTTCATGTATGTGTTCAATTGTGTTCTACCTTGCAGGGATTCCGACTATCATGGTTAATTAATTGATTAATTGTTTAATTAATTTGTTATTTAATTTTACCATGATTATTAAACTCTCGGACATGTCGAGATTCGTTTTGTGTGGATGAATGCTTGTAATAGTAAAAATTCGGGGGTTGACCGAATTTAGATTTATTATTATTGTTCTATGTTTTCCGGAAAGTGTATAGGGTCGATTTCATGTATAGAATCGATACCGGAATTGTAAATTTATTTCTTGTAATTTATTTACGTTAGATCGATGCCGAGACGACCGCCGGAGAACACGTGTGACGAAGAAGACGAAGAGGACGAAGAACCGGGGGGGTCGATCAACCCCATAATCGACCCCATGACCGAAGCCATGGGGAGGGGTCGATCGCCCCTCGGCTGGGGCTGCCGCCGGTATGGTGGTGGCCGGCCGGCTGGGGAGGCGGCGGCGGTGCCCTCTCCGGTGGTGGCGGCGGTCGGTGGTGGTGGTGGTGGTGCGGGGATCCCCAACCCGTGCTACTCCTACTCCTACCTAGATTCACTTTCCTAGTTAATTCGGTTTTCCTATTTTGAGTATTCCTAAGTTTGGGAACTCTCATGGAGATAGGAAAAGAATTAATTAATATTATTTATTTCCTTATTCTATTATGGAAGTCTTCTAGAATATTCCAAGTTCTACTTGGAATAGGAATCTAGAGATTTAATAGAATTAGATAGGAAAATAATTAATTAGTGAATTAATTTATTTCTATTTGATTATTCCTATTTTATGGGAATTTTCATGGAAATGGAAATTAATTAATCTTGGAAAGTAGAAGAGTCCTAATTTATTTTATTTCCTTATTCTATTATAGAAGTCTTCTAGAATATTCCAAGTTTCACTTGGATAGATTATTCTAGAGATTTAATAGAATTAGATAGGAAAATAAATAAATAAATAAAAATATTAATAATATTTAATTTTATTTTTGATTTATTCGATTGACTTAATTTTCGAATTAAGTATCTTTTGGATTTATTAAAAATAAATAAATTTAAATATTGGGATTAATATTCTCGTCACATGGAGCATTCAAGAACGAAGACTGAAGACTAGAAGACGCATACGGAGATGGAATAAAGCCATGATAGTCGGAAAATAATTTTCTAGCATTATTTTGACTATGTGATATGTGCTTTATTACTTGTATGCATGCTTATGTGTTTAATTATGCATTAGATAGCGTATCCCTTTGTTATAAAAAGCTAAGTGGGAGCGGGGATGGAAACATTCCCATGGTCTCCATTACTGTTCTCTTGGTGACATTTATGAGCTTTCGAAGTTCATATAGATATGTCATTGGAGGAGAATTCTTGTAATTCCTTTTACAAGAAACATTGATTAAGTTTATCAAACAATGCCTAATTTGTCTTTCTGAAACTGACTTCAAGTCGACTCATTCTCACCCCGGGGAGTGGAATGGAGCCAAAGCCACTTGGTCATGTGGATGACACAAATTAGAGACATTCGTACCATTCTTTTGAAGATGGATCGTTTGTCTGCTCGGCTCCCTCATCTAATGAGAGATAGGGTTGTTCGCATGGTGAATCACTGGTTAGAAACTTCGAGTTTCACTTATGATTCTCCGCGTCTTGATTTACAAAATCGAATGCTTCAAGTAATTGGATGTCAATTGTAAAAGTCTTTTGGTGTAGTAAACGTCCACACTATCGTGGCTTGCTGCATTGAATGGGATTTTGGAACGATTGATGTAGACAGTTATAGAAGGGAGTGAAGGAAACGTACGTTAACGTAAACGTCCACACTATCGTGGCTTGCGGTAACATACGAATCTTAAACAAACTTCTTAGTACTGAGTAATGGTTTACACTTAGGTGCGCTCTATAGTATTCTTCCCATCGAAGTAACGCTATAGTGATGTACGACCGAAGCAAATCTAATTACGAAATCATTTGGATAGGTAAACGTCCACACTATCGTGGCTTGCCATATATGATGGGATTTTAGATGTGATTAGTAATTTAATGATATTATTTGAGGGAGATAATATCGGATATTAAATTGATTGTTTGTTTAAATGTGCTTATAGGTTTAGAGAATAGCTATGAACCCACTTTCTATGATACTTAAGGAATTCAACGCACTAGTTCCATACTGTGTTGGATGGAATAAAGAGTTAGACATTTCCCAGACTATTGCTGAGTACAAGTTAGTACTCAGTGAACTTTGTCCTCCTGAACCAACACGTGTCTCAACTATTGAGGAAATAGCTGATTTTGAGAAGTGGAACAGTGCTTTTGCATTAACCACCAATCATGACATCATGCTGAAACTCAAGCTTATGTTTAGAGACAACGAAAAGGTTAGAAAAGAGGCGATGAGGATACTCATAAAGGTCAGTCTCTTCGAGGAAACGCTTGAACACGTTTTCGAGATGCTGGACCTTTTGGATGAGTTGAGACAATTGCAAGCTCTTATGGCCAAAGCCAAAGGTTTCAAACCTAAGGGCATAGACCAAGGAATGGAGAAGCAGACAAAGAGACCCTGTAGTCCTGCGCTTGGACCACGGAATAGGGTGAGAAAGCCTTCGAGCAGTCATTCTCAAAGAAAGTTGTCTGGGGACTGGAAGTCTTTATTTTCTCCTGGAGAAGGTATGAGATTCTCTCCTTAGTCTTTGAAACATAGTCAGCTGGTTTATCTACCAGAAACCTGGTTGGTAGATAAGGATCCACTGACGGTATGTATGCATTCAAAATGAAGGGACACCAGGAAACCCAAAGACTTGGAAATGGAGGAATAGTCAAGGCAAAGCTGTAGAGGAGGCAGCTGTTGCAGTGGAAGACATTTATCTGCTTTAGTAGTTAAATAGGATTTCATTTCAAGTTTATTGCATTATGTACCCTTTATATTAGAAAGAACTTCTGTTCTGGATTTCTATTATTTATGAATGGATATTTTATTTCTTTAATCATGGTGATGATTTTGATAAGAAATAATGGGCATTATCTATTCTGGTACATTAGATAGAATTATGTGAATGATGAATCCTTAGTCTGCCACGATGCAACAAACCGTTCTATAACTTGTTTTACTATTTAGATATATTTCTTGTTAGATCATTATACTTGTGAATTCTTATACTTAGTAGTATTTATTCAAATAAGATTCAAAAGGTCGAAATTGATTTGATCAATTATAGTTGAAGGAATGGACCTTCCGCCTAAGAATCAAGTTTAGAAGATAATACAACTAAGCATACTTTTTGGTAAAAGAAAGAATTCGGACAAGTATTGAGAATGATCAATGATGTGTGTAAAGTGCGAGTAGTTCTTTTAAGAATACTCGAAGATGGATTAGAGTGCTTGATGTGCCATAAAAGCGAAGTGTTTCAGTCACAAAGCAATTATGGGGAATCTTCAAAGTATATCCATTGGAAGCCTGCGACTTAGTCGCGGAGGCTACCACGTAACACAATCAAAGATTGAGATTAAGTCTCAAATGACTACACCATACACTTACATGTAGAGATGGTGAGTCAGTAAGAAATAGAGTTCTAATAGTAAAAGAACAAGTTGTTCGGAACTACCTATGTTCTATGGATATTCCTGGAGACAACGGCATATTCAATATGGTTGTAGGATATCCTAGATGAACAAAGTATTGTGTGTTCTATAGTACTATGAACCAGAAGGACGTGTAACGCCCGGTTCTTAGAGGAAGACTATTAGAAGAACCACAAAGCCCGAACTGACACAATACCTTGGAATGAGAAAAGGGACAAAGACTAGGAACCAGCCAAACCGAGTAGAAGTACACCACACACTGCACCTACTGTTATTACTGTTATACACCGGGACGCCGTTGCAGTGGGAGGTTGTTGAACAACCGGAGATGTTCATAAGACTAGAAGAGTTTCGGACTCTGGATCTAGTAAAGATGAAATCGATCCCTAGCTCTGCACGAGGGCGGTACTAGATCTAAATGTGCCTGCTTAGAAAACAATAAGGATTATTGTTAAGAGGCAAGATCATTTAGAGTACAAGCTTAGTAAATCCATTTATGGATTGAAACAAAGCTATAAATCGTGGAACTTGCAAATTGATGGGATAATCCATTTGATGGATTCATCAAAAGGCATAGACGATAGGTGTATTGGAGATGTAATAGAAACAAGGTGGTGTTTCTCGGAGATTTTATGTAGATGACAATTTCATCATTGGCAACAATGTAGAAAATGTTGTCAGACATAAGATAATGGTTGTCTAAATGAATCGAGATATAAGATTGAGTAGAAGTTAGAGCATGTTCTTGAGATCTTTCGATCTAAGGATAAGAACATTGTACTTCTCCTAGATATCTTATACGATTATGGTTTGTTTTAAACATGCATACTTCTGAGAAAGGTTATTGCCTTTCAGAGACAGAATATACATCTATCTAAAGGGTATGTGTTCGAACACATGAAGGAGATAGATGAGGACAAAGCAGTTTCCTATACTTCAAGTATGGAAAGCTTTATAGATGCAATGTTGTAAAACAAGAACCTGATATCAACTATGCGATTTGTGTAGTGGGAGGATATCAAGGTAATCTAGACAAGAGAATTTCGGATGCTGTAATAGTACTTGCGAAGTACTGGATTATTAAGCAAGACGAAATCTTCTTTGATTACAAATTCTCAGATCTTAAATCAGAGGAGGACCAGTGCAAGTCGATATCAGACTATGTGTTCACTTTTAGAAAGAGGTGGAACCATGAAGTGAAAGAGTGATAAGCAGGACGCTTCTCAGACTCTCTCATAACCGAATGAGCAGCCTCAGAGGCAGCGGAAGTTTTGGTTAGGTTCCGGGATAACCTCTTGACTTGGATATGACTCTTAGTTTACCAAAGGCTATTGGATAGCGATGCACGGTAAACTGGAAGAAGTCATAAGTCAAAAGTGATGTTAACACATAGAGCAAGTACCAACTGATACGAGTCATCGTCGAGGGAGACGACGCAGTAGTCACCAAGATAACTTCAGAGCAGCAACCTAGATTGCTCATTCACATAGTACTTCTTGGAAGTACAACCTTAAGCACGTGATGAGTATGGGAGTCGGGAGTTTGGAGGAAATGACTAGACCTTAGTACAAGTAGGAGATTGTTGGAGTTGTGTACTTAATGTCTAGATTTAAGTAACGGTAAACTCCCGGTCATAGCATTTAATCTATTTAAATTAATAAACAATTGTTTGCGTTTAATTATTGATAATTAAATATATGCAAATTATAGTCCTGGATTTTATACGTTGTAGTTAGTATGGTGTTGCATGGGCACACAGAAGATCATACTATCGGTTACTCGTATATAATCAAACAGTTGCTCACGACCTAGATGGACATGGACCAATCCATCGGTATAGTCGTTGTGTGAGAGAGAAAATAATTTATCTTAATTATTTTATCACACTTGTACACTTGGTGTATTGGGCGGATCGCTTGAGATTTATCGATTAGGATTGCCTTGAGATAATCGATTCAAGTCTCAGAGTATTTTATTCTTAATCCCCGATACTATTGCGGGTGTGTATATTTAATATATGTGACTTTGATTTTCCAAAGGAATTAACCGATTTAATTATTGGGTTAATTACCGGTTAAGTTGGGTCACTATATTTTATATATGGCATGCCGTGAATACTTGACGGGAAAGTGTATCCCGGAAGGGTTGATAATATCCCCGAGATGAGTTCATAAGGAATTATTGTGTAAACCTCATGAGTGGATTCGTTCCGCACAATAATTAAGGTTGAATGGTACTAGTCTCGGATTCAAGAGATGAATAAATTAATTTTATTCATGGATATTTAAATCTTAAATACACGGAATAAATAATACTACCGGAGAAATATTATTTGATATAATATGGTTTAATATTGGGAGTGCAATTAATTTATATAGTGGAAAATAAATTAATTAATATTAATGGGAGATTAATAGATTTGGGCTTGGGCTCAATTTAATCATTAATATTGGAAGCCCAATATTCCACCTCCTTTAGATCCCCTACGTAGCCTATAAAAGCACTACAAGGTCTTCACTTTTTCATAAGACAAGATTATCATACTTGATATTCTAGAGAGTTGAAGAGGATCCATAAGCTTGGAGGATCGTCGCCCACCCGACGTTCAAGCTAGTGCAAGGAATACGTGGGAAGATCGTAAGGTCATCAACTTAGATTCGTTTCTCCGCACAACGAATTAAAAGGTAAAATCATATACTCTCTTCTATGATTTTATGTGAATTGATTGTGATACATACATGAACGCACGATTGATTAGACGTTTTTGTGCGCGTCTCTCGTCAAAATCCGAGGTCTATTGTAGTTGACTCGGTATCAATCCAAGGAAACGAAAGAGTATTGTTTTTGTGTTTGAAAAGTGTTAGAGACATAAATTATTAAACTAAGTCCTAGATTCATTTTGCTTCTCGACAAGAAAATAAAGGTTGTAAAGAAATCAATTAAGAAAGACTCGAATAATTATAATCCAAACTCTCCTTCAAATTATTTCTTCCTTTATCGATCTTATAATTCCAACTCGTGAAAGTCAAGTTCCCGGTCGGGTTGCTTAACTCGTTTTTGCAAACGTTTAGTCCACGTGAATACTTGCTCCCGGTCGGGTTACAAGTTCAAGATTGAGTCGTTATATAAGATTTTCCGGATTCAATAATTATCCGCCTCGTTTTCATGTAATTATCCGAGTGACACGTTTAGTTCATCATTCTCATGATTGAACGAGCAACAACAATAATAATGAAAGCTAAACTCGAATTTAACAAGCACTCGGACATAAGTACGAAGTTAAATAAAACAATGAACAAAGAACACGTTTAAAACAATCTTTAATAATCAAAGCATTCATTTAGGAAATCATTCTAACATTCTCAATTTAAAAGCATTCATAAGTTTTGCAAAAGTTGGAAAGAACATGAAAAGAGAACAAACAAGAATCCTAGAAATTGAAATACTACTACGATTACGGTAATTAAATCGGCTTCGGACTTGATCGATCGTCTCTCGGAGTTGTCGGCTCCGAATTGGTTTCCCAGTGCTCCTCGATTAATTCCCAGGCGAAAAGTTGTGTCAAAATCCGATTTTTCTCGCCTAAATGCATCATTCATCTTCCACGTAACCGCCTTGGAACTGCCTCAAAACGGCGCCCGTCAAACTGCTTCCTGTGACCGCCAAAAGGTTTCGGCGACCGCCGTTTACAAAACGGCGACCGCCGTTTTGCCCAAAAATCCAAGCTGAGTAGGATGCATCTTTTCGACCCTTTCGGCGGTCGCCATTCGGTTTTCGGCGCCCGCCGTTTCATCCAGCGACCGCCGTTTCTCTTTTGGCGCTCGCCAATTCTGTTTTTCCAGCTTTCTCTCGATTTCTCGACTTTTCTCGGCCACCGACCTACAAAATCATACTCAACCCACTCCAACACACCCCGTGAGATCAAATCACACAAAAACATCAAACATCAACTAAAACGATAAAAACAAATAACACACGACTCTCAAACGAAACAAAACGTAAACGAAAAATAACACAAAAACGACATAAATCACCCCCCCACGCTCAAATCCTTGCTAGTCCCGAGCAAGGTAAAATCATCAACAACATGTTTGCAAAAATCACGTACTTTGAACTCACTAACAAACCACAAACCAACCACTTGTCAAAAACGAGAAAACTGAGAATAAAGATATCATGTCACTCAAGCTCACCTCATTTCTCAAAATGTATCTCTCGGAAAATGAAATGGTCACCACTCATCAAGCCATCGAGAATATATAAATCAATACATCACAAGAAAATCCGCATACTTTGACAAAGAAGAACCAAGAATCGGTACGAGATTGCAATATGGTAGGCTCGGGTAATAGGTAGTAATCGAAAGAAAAATAAGAGATCAATTAATCCGCTCTCGTCAACCACCTACACCAAATGTACTCATCACAAACTCCCCTTATAATATCAATACACATCATAAAATACATGCTCTCGGTAGGCTAATATTATTTAATACTCCCGCTTTTTACTCTTTTTTTTTTACTCTTTTTCTTCTTTTTGCTTTTTTTTTTTTTTATTCTTCTTTCCTAATCAATTGTTTTCACAATCGAATAGTATTCATTTTTTAACTCTTTTTTTTTTTTTTAGGGAGTAAGCTTTTTCTTTATAGTATGCCTTAATACGAGAAAACATGTTCAATACATCACAATATTAACCTTCACCATCAAACTTGTAACACCCCTCAAAATCTCACATCTCTCGTGGAACTCTCGGTTACAAGAAAAGGTACCATGTAGGCTCAAAAAGGTTAACTAGGGAGTCCCTCGACGGGCACGGTCATTTTGGGGAATTTATAAATGTGGAGTTAAATCCTAGCAATCTCAAAACGTCATTTTCCTATTCTCAACCAAGTCAAAGTAACTTCATATTCATGCAATGTCACAACAAAGTACAATCATTCATTCTCGAAACAATTCCAAAGAAATTTCATGTTCAACACTCGAGGAATATCACAAGTACTCTCCAAAGAAAATAGGCTCAAAAGCTCCCATGTATATATATAGCAAGGAAAGAAACTCATGAATATCATATACTCATTTTCTCGACACTTAACAAGTGGTACATCCTACAAACCGAGTGAGTTCAAGCAACAACTTAACCAAATCCCATGCAAACACACCACCTTCGGGACAAAACAATTCATTGAGCATAGAAGAGTAAATCAAACCAAACACACAAACTAACAATGAAAAAGAAACATAAGTAAACCACATAAAACAAATAAAACACCAACTCAATATTTACAAAGACATAAACGAAAAGAAAAGAAAACATACCTAGGTCGTGCCAAGCACGACCTCTCTCACATATTGGGTGGTGGAAAGTGGCCTCCTCCTCTAGCATAGGCCTCCAGTCGAGTCGTCCAACGTTGGTCATTTTCCTCCAATGCCTCCCTCACAATCCGGCGATTGGTCTCCTCGTAGTAGCTCCTCTCGACCGCCATCCGATTATTCCATGTAGCATCGTCGAGAGCCATGCGGTCCATCCTCGCATTAAGTGCATCATATGCCCTAGCATTGGCATTGATAATTTCTTGGAGATCGTCGGGATGCATTCTCCCCGAATCCGAGTAGTAGTTTCCGGTTTGAGGAATCTCGTATGAAGGACTCCAATTCATTCCCGAGTTAGTCCATCCGGCATCTTGGTTCCCTTGTGCTTCGAAGTCCGTGTATGCTTGCTCCCACACCGGATCTCTTGTCGATGTCCCGTCGACAACATTATGTCCCCATCCGGACGATGAACCCGCTCTTTCTCGCATTAGGTTTTCCTCTTCAAGTTGAGCTTCTCTCATAAGCGACGAACTCACTCTTTCTCCCGCCAACTCCAATTCCATTTTTGAATACGGGCCGCATTCTTTTGTCGATAATCCATCATTACTTGTGGATCCTTGGCGGTTCGGATTTCATGAGGCACGAACTCTCCGGCCAAAATTAATCCGCTAGCCTCAAACTCATCAACATCCAAAGCTCGCGGTACTTCCCACGACTCTCCATTATACGTCTCAGCATCTTCATCAATAATTTGATTGTTAATTGCAAGGTGTCGAGCAAATTGGAACAAGGCCCCTCGAGTCCGTATCCCTCTAGCCGCTTGATCCATCAAACCCCACACTTTCTTCAATGGAGTCGAGTCATGTCCATTCACAGCCGCATTAATGAATGAGAACTCCAAGGAGTTAACTTTGTTTCCCTCCACCTTTCCGAAGATGTTGTAGGTCAAGAACTTGTGGACTATGCATAGCACGGGATCGATGAATGCAATTGAACGACCGTGATCCTTCCATTTCTCATTCGGGCTGGCTAACTCTTGCCAATGTGTTGTCTTCACGGTCCCACTTTCACGTTCTTCGGTAAGCCTACGCTCTCCATCTTGAATTCCGAACACCTCGTCCATACTTTTTTCCGTTATCGTAACCTCTACTCCATTGAGTCGACACGTAGCATACGATGGCTTCCTCTTCTCATTAACTAGCTTGAATGTGCTAAGCATCTCCAATCCAAGCTTCGTGGAGTACTTGAAATCCATCTCCGCGAATATCCTTAGGCTCATACACCGGAAAATCCCTATAATCCTCTCCGTAACCTTCAATTTCTCCATTAACTCCCAATCAATCGGACGAGGTAAAATATGTTCACCCTTCGATATCAACTTCTGGAAAGCTATCCCTTCTTTGTCGTCGAAAATCGGAAACGGGGCTCCATAGCGGTCGGAGATGTCTCGAGGTCCGGTTGGAGTGGAAGTGGTCGCGGCTCCTCGTCCTCTTTTCCTTGGTGGTGGTGGTGGAGAACCACGAGCTCCCGGCCTATTTCGAGTTTGAGTCATTGAATCGGTTGGAGAAAGTCGAAATTTGGTTCGGAACTTTTGTCGAACACCTTGTGTGCACCTCAAGAACTTGAGAATTTCTTGATAATTGGCCGATGAAATTCCCCAAAACCTGCAAATCAAAGTTCTCAAGATATAGGTAAGTGTTTTGGTGGAAGAAATTTGGTTGAATTCGGTTAAGAATCGAGGGAGATATAATTTCGCAAGAGAAAATGAAGAAAAAGGGTTTGTATTTTGTGAGAAGTCTGCTCAGCCCGTCCTCTTTTAATTCCCTGAATTCCGAAAACGGCGACCGCCGTTTTGATTTGGCGGTCGCGGAAATTATTCGGCGGTCGCTGAAATGTAAATGGCGACCGCCGTTCTTCCAAATTTTATGCAGATTGCTAGGCCCCGTTTTTCACCAAATTCGGCGCCCTCCGTTATGATTCGACGCCCGCCGATTAAATTTGGCGACCGCCGATTATATTTGGCGGTCGCTGATCTCTTAGTTCCCTCGATTTTCCTTTTTCAACCCTTTTTCTTCGATTTCGACAACTTCCGAGCTTGTCCAAGTCCAGTAGCCTTATTCATGCTCAGTTTAATGTCCAGAGCTGGACTTATTCCAATTTTCGAAGTTCAAACATCAACTTTCTCGAGTCGAAAAACCTCGACATTTCCGATTTTCGACTCCCCTTCATAGTATCGTTTCACAAGATGTCCGTTGACTTTGAACTCATGCTCATCATCTTCCTTTCTCAGGGTAACTGAGCCATTATCATGCATTGCCACAACTTCATATGGTCCAACCCATCTCGATTTAAGCTTTCCCGGAAATAACCTTAACCGAGCATTAAATAGAAGAGCTTTCATACCCGGTTGTAAGTCCTTCTCAATCAATTTCCAGTCATGTGCCTTATTCATCTTGGCCTTCGAGATCATGGCATTCTCATAAGATTCATTTCTCAACTCCTCAAGCTCCTCAATTTGCAAATCTCGTTCCCTTCCGGCCTTTGTCATTTCCAAGTTTACCTTCTTAATAGCCCAAAAAGCTTTATGTTCTATCTCAACCGGTAAATGGCAAGACTTCCCATACACAATTTGGAACGGAGTTGCATTAAGGATCGTCTTGAAAGCCGTCCGATAAGCCCAAAGTGCATCTCGAAGTTTTTCCGGCTAATCTTTCCTCGATGGCTTTACGGTTTTAGCAATGATCGTCTTAATTTGGTTGTTGCTCGTCTCGGCTTGACCGGAAGTTTGAGGATGGTACGGAGTAGCAACTCGATGATCAATCCCATTTAACTTCATCAATCTCTTGAAAAGTTTATTGCAAAAGTGTGATCCTCCATCACTAATAATTGCCTTTGGAAAACCAAATCGAGAAATGATGTTCTCCTGCACAAACTTTAAAACAACATCAGCACCACATGTTCGAGTGGGGATTGCCTCAACCCACTTCGACACGTAGTCAACAGCTAATAAGATGTACTCGTACTTGTTAGCATTGATAAAAGGACCCATGAAATCGATACCCCATACATCAAAAATTTCGCAAACAAGATTAACTTGCATGGGCATTTCGTTCCTTTTACCAATGTTACCAATTCTTTGACATCGATCACATGAAAGAATAAAGAAATGAACATCTTTAAACAAAGTAGGCCAGAAAAAACCCGATTGTAGAATCTTAGCTCCGGTCTTCCTACTTGCAAAGTGCCCACCCGATGCATCTTCATGACATTTAGAAATGATAGCTCGCTGCTCTCCTTCCGGTACACATCTTCTCAACAAGTTGTCCTTCCCAAGCTTGAACAACAAAGGATCATCCCAATAGTAATACCTACACACATGCAACAAACGTTTGCGTTCTTGGGAAGTAATTCCCTCACGCATCTCTCCACTTGCCAAATAGTTAGCAATGTCGGCATACCATGGAACTTTTTCATCAATAGCATTTATAAGCATGGATTGTTCATATGGAAAAGTTTCAGAAATAGGCATATTAGCAATCACATTATTTCCACACGATTCAAGTCTAGATAAGTGATCGGCTACCGCATTTTCACAACCCTTCCTATCTCTAATTTCCACATCAAATTCTTGCAATAAAAGTATCCATCTTATGATTCTCGGTTTAGCTTGTGCCTTAGTCATAAGATACCTAAGAGCCGCATGATCACTATGAACAATAACCTTAGTACCAAGTAAATACGACCTAAATTTGTCTAGCGAGAAAACAACCGCTAACATCTCTTTTTCCGTAGTCGTATAATTCACTTGTGCATCATTCAAAGTCATACTAGCATAATAAATCACATGCAACATCTTATCAATTCTTTGACCCAACACCGCACCCACAGCAAAGTTCGAAGCATCACACATTATTTCAAATTCGAGATTCCAATTCGGTGATACTAAAATAGGTGCACTCACAAGTTTTTCTTTCAAAGTGTTAAAAGCATTCAAACATGAACCATCAAAGACAAACTCAACATCTTGACCAAGTAAATGACACAAAGGTTGTGCAATTTTTGAAAAGTCTTTAATGAAACGACGATAAAAACCCGCATGCCCAAGAAAACTCCTAACACCTTTCACATTGACCGGGGGTGGCAAATTTTTAATCACTTCAATTTTCGAGGGATCTACTTCTATCCCTCTCCTAGAAACAACATGCCCAAGTACAACCCCTTGTGTAACCATAAAATTAGATTTTTCCCAACTCAAAGTAAGGTTACACTCAATGCATCTTTTTAAAACCATGTCTATCTTTTTCAATGCATCATCAAATGACGAACCAAATACGGAAAAATCATCCATAAACACTTCAACAAAATCCCCTACCATCTCGGAAAATATGGAAAGCATGCAACGTTGAAACGTACCTGGGGCATTGCAAAGCCCAAATGGCATCCTCTTCCATGCGAAAGTTCCAAAGGGACTCGTGAATGTGGTTTTCGATTGATCCTCCGGTGCTATGAATATTTGGTAATAACCTGAAAGTCCGTCAAGATAATGATATAAGAAATTACCGGAAAGTTTATCAAGCATTTGGTCAATAAAAGGTAAAGGAAAATGATCCTTTTTCGTAGCGGCATTCAACTCCCGATAATCCATGCACATTCTCCACCCGGTCCTCTCCCGAGTAGCAATGAGCTGACCCGCTTCGTTCTCCTCTACCGTGATCCCTCCTTTCTTTGGAACCATGTGAATAGGAGAAACCCACTCACTATCCGCTGCCGGTACAATCAAGCCACCACCATGTAGCTTGATAATTTCCTTCTTCACGACATCACTAAGAAGTGGATTTAGTCGTCTTTGGGGCTGCCTCTTCGGAGTAGCATTCTCGACCAAATTAATCCGATGCATGCACATAGAAGGGCTGATTCCCTTCAAATCCTCAATGCTCCAACCAATGGCCGCCTTGTTTTCTTGTAAAACTTCAACTAATCTCACCTCTTCCTCAACGGTCAACTTTGATGATATGATGACCGGTTTGTTTTCACCTTCCTCCAAAAACACGTACTTGAGATTAGGAGGCAAATCCTTCAAAACCAACTTCACACTCTTCGTTGGTAATGAAACATCTTTCTTTCGGTCCTCTCCCCCCACGCTCAAGTCGACAAACCGTGGAGCTTGTTCATTCTCTTCTAGCTCTTCCAAATCATCATCTCCAAGTTCCACTTCATTCTCTTCCTTAATCTCCAAGGCTTGCATCGTCAATGTATCAATCACATCAACAAATGAACACTCTTCCATTAACGTTGCAGCTGGAGCAATGTTCTTCTTTCTCACCTAAATCGAGACCGTTTCTCCAAGTACCGACATTTGGAGTTGTCCCTTCTTCACATCAATAAGAGTATTAGTCGTGGCCATGAAAGGACGTCCTAATAAGTTAGAATGATCTTGAGAATTCTCTGGAATATCACCAACATCCAACACCACAAAATCGACCGGCACTATCAACCCTCCAACTTCCACAAGTATGTCTTCGACAATTCCTCTCGGGTATCTAACCGACCTATCGGCAAGTTGAAGACAAATTCTTGTTGGTTTCAAGTTATCTAGCTTTAATTGGTCAAATATAGCCGACGGCATCAAGTTGATCCCGGCTCCCAAGTCTAGCATACCGGACACCTCATTTCCGGACCCGATCACAATTTTGATCACAAAGCTTCCCGGATCACTCTCTTTTGGTGGTACTTGGTGTTGCATCACAGCACTTGCACCTGCAAACAACACAACTTTTTCGTTCTCTTCGAACATCCTCTTGTTAGAAGCCAATTCCTTAAAAAATTTCACATAAGAAGGAATGTTAGAAATCATATCGAGCAAAGGGACATTTACCTCAACCTTTGCTAGAAGATCGTATAGTTGCTGAAATTGTTGATCCTTCTTTTTGTTCCTAAGCTTGCTCGGAAAAGGCACTGGAGGCTTGTACGGATTCTTCGACTTATGAAGAACTACCTTTTCACTTCCGACCTCGGCTTCTACTCTTTTTCCTTTCTTCCTCTCTTCTTCTTTCTCTTTATCTTCGTCTTCCTCTTCCTTTTCTTCTTCTTTTTCCTCCTCCTTTTCCTCACAAATAATCTCCTCAATATCTTCCTCATTTTCTTCCTCAAAAACCGATGACCTTTTGTCTTTTTCAACTTCTTCACCCGGCATCTTCACTTTGTTGTCTATAATCTTCCCCGACCTTAATACCGTAAGAGCTTTTGCATGGGATGGTTGACTTGGAAGTCTTCCCGACTCTTCTTTAGCTTGCATTTTTCCAAGTGTAGTAGCCATTTGCCCCATTTGAGTGTTGATGCTATTAAGTACCGCATCATAACCTCCCACTTTCACTTCTAAACTATCCATCCTCAAATCATTTTTCTCGGCATACTTTTTCATCCATTCTTCAAAACTATTGCTCGATGGTTGTTGAGGAGGTCTTAGAGGCTGTTGTTGTTGAGTAGGAGCTTGATACGGAGCTCGGTATTGTTGGTTCGGTGCTTGGTAAGGAGCTCGGTATGATGTGCTCGAAGATTGCCCTTGCTGAAAATTTTGCCTCGGTTGCCATTGTTGAGGTTGTTGCCTTGGTTGGTAAGGATAATTAGGCCTTTGATTTCCTCCTTGTTGATTGTTGTAATAGCCTCCTTGTTGATTATACGGCTGTACCACCGAAGCTTGTACTTCTGAATTCACCATTTCTCCTTGTTGTGGTTGAAATGGAACACCTACCATGTTCCCTTGCTCTCCAACCATGGGCTGCCCTTCAATCATCATCGGAGCTTGCATTTGAGGCATTGGACATGTAACTGGTCCATGTCCTTGATATCCACACAAAGTACACACCTCCATTTGATTCAAAAGAAGCTGTGTCTTCAAATTCCCTTCCTCCATTTTCAAATCCTTGATTTCTTTAGCCATCTCTTCGATTTTAATGTTGAGGTTGCTAGATTCCACTTCCTTAACATCATTCACAACTCTCCTTCTCGAACTTTTCCTCCTTGAATTCCCAGCCATGGTCTTGTAGATAGTAACCATCTCTTCCGGTGATCGGTAAGTGATGTCGCCTCCGGCTTGATTATCCACCGACCCTTGTAAAGAATCTGTCAAAGAGTCATAGAAAATTTGATTAAGTAAGACTTGAGTGAATGTATGGTGAGGACATTTAAGAAGTAAATCTTGAAAGCGATCCCAAGTCTCGTGGAAAAATTCTCCCGGACGACTAGTGAAACCACAAATTTGATTCCTAAAGTCCGTCGTCTTATGGTGTGGAAAGAATTGACTCATGAACTCGTCATAGATGTCATTCCAATTTTGGAGATAATTTGGTGGTAAAGCTATCCACCAAGACTTGGCCTTGTCCTTCAATGTAATCGGAAAGAACCGACATCTCAACTCATCTTCTTGAAGTCCATTCAACGGAAAGGTATGAATGGTGTTGTAGAAGTCTCGGATAAAACTCAACGCATCCTCATTGTTATTCCCATGATACTCCGGTAATTGATTAAAATCCATCGGATTAACCTTATAGTTCTTCACCACCTCCGGTAAATCCACACATGCCGGAGTTGCTCCAATGATAGGCCTTGTGATGTCACCTTGTTGAACTCGTCGTGCCGCTGGATTTCCATATTGATTCCACTGATTTGGTTGCATCCCATAACCCCCATACGGCATCATATTGGGCACCATGTTTGGCCATTGTTGTTGGAATTGTCCTTGCATGTTTTGATTGACTTGAACTCCGGGTTGCTGAAATGGATACCCGTAGTTTGGTTGATAAGCCATGTTATTCATCATGTTCGGATTCATCATCGGTGGTTGGTTCATCATCTGAGGATTCATCATCGGTGGAGGATATCCAACGTTAGGACTCATCACATTATGAGGAGTAGAATGATGATCTTCTTCTGGTAAATTTAAAGGGGTTGGAGGAGTAAGTTGTGCTTGAACATTGAACTGAGGAATTTGAATCTGTAAATTACTTCCTCCCTCTTGATTATTGCTATTTTGAGGAGCTCCCAAAGGTAGAAGAGGTCCTTTAGAATTCGGAGATAGAACATATCCTTGGGAAGGTTGACCTTTCTTTAATCCCGAAGATTCTTGTCCGGTTTCATCTTCAATGTCAACCCTTTCTTTATTCTTCTCCATTCCTTCGGTAGATGAACCTTGTTGCTCACGAGCCGCCTTACTTCTTGTAGTGACCATGCACACTCAAAGTAGAAGATTAGTAATAACAAGACAATTAACTAAATTAACTAAAGGAAATACGAACTAAAACTAAACAAACACTTAAACAAAACTATTCGTTTCCCCGGCAACGGCGCCAATTTTGATTAGACGGTTTTGTGCGCGTCTCTCGTCAAAATCCGAGGTCTATTGTAGTTGACTCGGTATCAATCCAAGGAAACGAAAGAGTATTGTTTTTGTGTTTGAAAAGTGTTAGAGACATAAATTATTAAACTAAGTCCTAGATTCATTTTGCTTCTCGACAAGAAAATAAAGGTTGTAAAGAAATCAATTAAGAAAGACTCGAATAATTATAATCCAAACTCTCCTTCAAATTATTTCTTCCTTTATCGATCTTATAATTCCAACTCGTGAAAGTCAAGTTCCCGGTCGGGTTGCTTAACTCGTTTTTGCAAACGTTTAGTCCACGTGAATACTTGCTCCCGGTCGGGTTACAAGTTCAAGATTGAGTCGTTATATAAGATTTTCCGGATTCAATAATTATCCGCCTCGTTTTTCATGTAATTATCCGAGTGACACGTTTAGTTCATCATTCTCATGATTGAACGAGCAACAACAATAATAATGAAAGCTAAACTCGAATTTAACAAGCACTCGGACATAAGTACAAAGTTAAATAAAACAATGAACAAAGAACACGTTTAAAACAATCTTTAATAATCAAAGCATTCATTTAGGAAATCATTCTAACATTCTCAATTTAAAAGCATTCATAAGTTTTGCAAAAGTTGGAAAGAACATGAAAAGAGAACAAACAAGAATCCTAGAAATTGAAATACTACTACGGTTACGGTAATTAAATCGGCTTCGGACTTGATCGATCGTCTCTCGGAGTTGTCGGCTCCGAATTGGTTTCCCAGTGCTCCTCGATTAATTCCCAGGCGAAAAGTTGTGTCAAAATCCGATTTTTCTCGCCTAAATGCATCATTCATCTTCCACGTAACCGCCTTGGAACTGCCTCAAAACGGCGCCCGTCAAACTGCTTCCTGCGACCGCCAAAAGGTTTCGGCGACCGCCGTTTACAAAACGGCGACCGCCGTTTTGCCCAAAAATCCAAGCTGAGTAGGCTGCATCTTTTCGACCCTTTCGGCGGTCGCCATTCGGTTTTCGGCGCCCGCCGTTTCATCCAGCGACCGCCGTTTCTCTTTTGGCGCTCGCCAATTCTGTTTTTCTAGCTTTCTCTCGATTTCTCGACTTTTCTCGGCCACCGACCTACAAAATCATACTCAACCCACTCCAACACACCCCGTGAGATCAAATCACACAAAAACATCAAACATCAACTAAAACGATAAAAACAAACAACACACGAGTCTCAAACGAAACAAAACGTAAACGAAAAATAACACAAAAACGACATTAAATCAACGATCCGGGAAAACGATGAACTTCGGGGACGGGGATTCGAGATCCCCGGCGAACGTTCAAAGGACCCTCGGCTGGGAGCCGAGGGAGTCGATCGAACCCTAGGGTTCGATCGTGTGGCGCGAAGGAGCAGCCCCGGCTGGACGCCGGGGCGGGCGATCGATCATGCGATCGATCGCCGGGGCAAGCCGCGGCTGGAGCCGCGGCAGTCCGCTGGGCGGACGGGGCCCCTCCGGCGATGGCGGTGAGTCGCCGGACTCACCGCCGGGGGCTGCTACGAGCAGCCCCGGGGATGCGTTCGTGCATCCCCATGCGATCGCTTAACGCGATCGCAAACCCCACATGGGGGTTCGGCTAGGGCTAGCCGCGGGCTTGCCCGCGGTGGTGTGCTCGAGCCGGGCTCCGGCTCGTGTAGTGGTTTGCGATAAACTCCGGCGAGAGGATTTCGG
Source organism: Euphrasia confusa (assembly GCA_954870475.1). NCBI lineage: Eukaryota > Viridiplantae > Streptophyta > Magnoliopsida > Lamiales > Orobanchaceae > Euphrasia > Euphrasia confusa. Next base: position 12,266,383 of record OX940966.1, on the reverse strand, counting down.
TCGGGTTATTATTCTTCCGCAATTTTTAATAGCCCGGGATATCGATTTCCAGCAGAAGTCAGGCTATGTGTTCACACTAAGAAATGGAGATCTCGAATGGAAGAGTGTAATGCAGTGCATTACGGACTCTACCACGGAAACCGAATAGGTAGCAGCCTTTGAGGCAGCTAAAGGGTCGGTGTGACTCCGGAGATTCCTCCAGGACTTAGATGTGGTACCTTGTTTGCCCAATGCTATTATGACAATAGCGGTGCATTGACAAACAAAGGAACCACGAGTCCATAGTGTGAAGATAACACATAGAGCAAGTACCACCTGATTCGAGGTATCGTCAGCAAGGCGATATAGTCGTTACCTAGATAGCATCCTGGGACACCCTAGAGTACTCGTTCACTAAGGCCCTGCGAGCGAAAGCGTTCAGTAGGCACGTGGATGGTATGGGAGTCAGATGTTTGGGAGACAGCGACTAGACCTTAGTATAAGTGGGAGATTGATGGAGTTGTATACTTAATGTCTATATTTAAGTAACATCTGAACTCCGTCTAAAGCATTTATCCTATTTAATAATAAACAATCATTTGCATTTAATGCAAACCATAGTCCTAGATTATACACGTTGTAGTTAGTATGGTGTGCGTCGTCACACTGAAGATCATACTATCGGTTACTCGTATATAATCGAACAGTTGCTCACGACCTAGATGGACAAGGACCAATCCATCGGTATAGTCGTTGTATGAGTGAGAAAATAATTGGTCTTGATTATTTTATCATACTTGTACACTTGGTGTATTGAGCAGATCTGCTTGAGATTTATCGATTAGGATTGCCGTTGATAATCGATTTAAATCTCTGAGTATTCTATTCTTAATCCCTGATATTATTGCGGGTGTGTGCATATGATATTAGTGACTTTGATTTTCCAAAGGAATTGACTGATTAGAATAACCGGTCAATTACCGATAAAGTTGGGTCACTGTATTTTATGTATGACATGCCGTGAATTCTTGACGGGAAAGCATGTCCTCGAAAGGGTTGATAATGTCCCCGAGATGAGCTCATAAGGATTATCATGTAAACCTTGCAAGTGGATTTGATCCGCATGATAATAAAGTTGAGTGGTACTATTCTCTGAATTATAAGAGATGAATCGTGGATTGTTGGATTGTTATGAAGCTATGAATCGTGGTACTTGCGAATTGATGATAGAATCCATTTGATGGATTCATCAAAGGGTAAAGACGATTAGTGTGTATTGGAAACGTAATGGAAACAAGGTGGTGTTTCTCGGAGGTTTTATGAAGGTAATTGACGCTACCGTCGTTTGAGTAGCGAGCAAAATAAATTTATAAAACCTAAAGCTTCACACCAACAACAAGTATTAGTGGTAAGTATTAGGTGTCGATCCCACGAGGAGTTTATCGTTATTTTCTCACGGCTTTGCCCAATGTGGGTTGTCACGATTTTTGAAAGATTTTTTAGTGAATAACCGAACAACTAAAATGACTAGAAACAAATAATAAACAAACTAAATTAATTAACAAGAAATAAAATACTCAGCTACTGTATGCTGGAATTCGATATCCCGGGGTATCAAAAAATGCGGAACCGATAACCCCGACCGAAATCCCATCGCCGGAAACCGATCACGAACACCACGGTATCCGGAGCTCAACCGGAGAATCGCCGCGGGATGAACCCGCGGCCGAAACCCTAGCCGAGCCCCACCGCGGGGCTCGCGATCGCACGCATGCGATCGCTGGGGCTGCTCCGGCAGCCCCGGGCGGTGAGTCCGGCGACTCACCGCCACCGCCCGAGGAGGGCGGTTCGCCCAGCGGCGAACCCGCCGCGGCTCCAGCCGCGGCTGCCCGGCGATCGACCACCACGGTCGATCGCCCACCCCGGCTCCCAGCCGGGGTTCCTCTCGTGCATACGATCGAACCCTCGGGTTCGATCGACTCCCTCGGCTCCCAGCCGAGGGTTCGTCTTGATCTTCGCCGGGGATCTCGAATCCCCGTCCCCGAAGTTCATACGTTTTCCCGGATCGTGCGTTCATGTATGTATCACAATCAATTCACATAAAATCATAGAAGAGAGTATATGATTTTACCTTTTAATTCGTTGTGCGGAGAAACGAATTTAAGTTGATGACCTTACGATCTTCCCACGTATTCCTTGCACTAGCTTGAACGTCGGGTGGGCGACGATCCTCCAAGCTTATGGATCCTCTTCAACTCTCTAGAATATCAAGTATGATAATCTTGTCTTATTGTTATGAGAAAGTGAAGACCATGTAGTGCTTTTATAGGCTACGTAGGGGATCTTAAGGAGGTGGAATATTGGGCTTCCAATATTAATGATTAAATTGAGCCCAAGCCCAAATCTATTAATCTCCCATTAATATTAATTAATTTATTTTCCACTATATAAATTAATTGCACTCCCAATATTAAACCATATTATATCAAATAATATTTCTCCGGTGGTATTATTTATTCCGTGTATTTAAGATTTAAATATCCATGAATAAAATTAATTTATTGCTAATTAATTTATTCATCTCTTGAATCCGAGACTAGTACCATTCATCCTTAATTATTGTGCGGAACGAATCCACTCATGAGGTTTACACAATAATTCCTTATGAACTCATCTCGGGGATATTATCAACCCTTCCGGGATACACTTTCCCGTCAAGTATTCACGGCATGCCATATATAAAATATAGTGACCCAACTTAACCGGTAATTAACTCAATAATTAAATCGGTTAATTCCTTTGGAAAATAAAAGTCACATATATTAAATATACACACCCGCAATAGTATCGGGGATTAAGAATAAAATACTATGAGACTTGAATCGATTATCTCAAGGCAATCCTAATCGATAAATCTCAAGCGATCCGCCCAATACACCAAGTGTACAAGTGTGATAAAATAATTAAGATAAATTATTTTCTCTCTCACACAACGACTATACCGATGGATTGGTCCGTGTCCATCTAGGTCGTGAGCAACTGTTCGATTAAATACGAGTAACCGATAGTATGATCTTCTGTGCGCCCATGCAACACCATACTAACTACAACGTATAAAATCCAGGACTATAATTTTGCATAATTTAATTAATAATAATTAAATGCAAATAATTGTTTATTAATTAAAATAGATTAAATGCTATGACCGGGAGTTTACCGTTACTTAAATCTAGACATTAAGTACACAACTCCAACAATCTCCCACTTGTACTAAGGTCTAGTCATTTCCTCCAAACTCCCGACTCCCATACTCATCACGTGCTTAGAGTTGTACTTCCTTAGAAGTACTATGTGAATGAGCACTCTAGGTTGCCTCTCTGAAGTTATCTTGGTGACTACTGCATCGTCTCCCTTGACGATGACTTGTATCAGGTGGTACTTGCTCTATGTGTTAACATCACTTTTGGCTTATGACTTCTTCCAGTTTACCATGCACCGCTATCCAATAGCCTTTGGTAAACTAAAAGTCATATCCAAGCCAAGAGGTTATCCCGGAACCTAACCAGAACTTCCGCTGCCTCTGAGGCTGCTTATTCGGTTATGAGTGAGTCTGAGAAGCCTCCTGCTTATCACTCTTTCATTTCATGGTTCCACCTCTTTCTAAAAGTGAACACATAGCCTGATATCGACTTACACTGGTCCTCCTCTGATTTAGGATCTAAGAATTTTGTAATCAAAGAAGATTTCGTCTTGCTTAATAATCCAGTACTCCGCAAGTACTATTACAGCATTCGAAAATCTCTTGTCTAGATTACCTTGATATCCTCCCACTACGCAAACCGCATAGTTGATATCAGGTTCTTGTTTTACAACATTGCATGTATAAAGCTTTCCATACTTAAAGTATAGGAAACTGCTTTGTCCTCATCTATCTCCTTCATGCGTTCGAAACACATACCCTTTAGATAGATGTATATTCTGTCTCTGAAAGGCAATAACCTTTCTCAGAAGTATGCATGTTTAAAACCAAACCATAATCGTATAAGATATCTAGGAGAAGTACAATGTTCTTATCCTTAGATCGAAAGATCTCAAGAACATGCTCTATCTTCTACTCAATCTTATATTTCAATTCATTTAGATAACCATTATCTTATGTCTGACAACATTTTCTACATTGTTACCAATGATGAAATTGTCATCTACATAGAATCTCCGAGAAACACCACCTTGTTTCTATTACATCTCTAATACACCTTTCGTCTATGCTTTTTGATGAATCCACCAAATGGACTATCTCATCAATTTGTAAGTTCCACGATTTATAGCTTTGTTTCAATCCATAATGGATTTACTAAGCTTGTACTCTAAATGATCTTGCCTCTTAACAATAATCCTTATTGTTTTCTAAGCAGGCACATTTAGATCTAGTACCGCCCTCGTGCAGAGCTAGGGATCGATTTCATTTTACTAGATCCAGAGTCCGAAACTCTTCTAGTCTTACGAACATCTTTGGTTGTTCAACAACCTCCCACTGCAATGGCGTCCCGGTGTATAATAGTAATAACAGTAGGTGCAGTGTGTGGTGTACTTCTACTCGGTTTGGCTGGTTCCTAGTCTTTGTCCTTTTTCTCATTCCAAGGTATTACGTCAGTTCGGGCTTTGTGGTTCTTCTAATAGTCTTCCTCTAAGAACCGGGCGTTACACGTCCTTCTGGTTCATAGTACTATAGAACACACAATTCTTTGTTCATCTAGGATATCCTACAACCATATTGAATATGCCGTTGTCTCCAGGAATATCCATAGAACATAGGTAGTTCCGAACAACTTGTTCTTTTACTATTAGAATTCTTATTTCTTATTGACTCACCATCTCTACACGTAAGTGTATGGTGCAGTCATTTGAGACTTTATCTCAATCTTTGATCATGCTATGTGTTATGTGGTAGCCTCCGCGACTAAGTCGCAGGCTTCCAATGGATATACTTTGAAGGTTCCCCATAATTGCTTTGTGACTAAAACACTTTGCTTTTATGGCACATCAAGCATTCTAATCCATCTTCGAGTGTTCTTAAAAGAACTACTCACATTTTACACATATGTCTGCATATATCATTGACCATTCTCAATACTTGTCCGAATTCTATCTTTCACCAAAAAGTATGCTTAGTTGTATTATCTTCCAAACTTGATTCTTAGGTCGGAAGGTCCATTCCTTCAACTATAATTGATCAAATCAATTTCGACCTTTTGAATCTTATTTGAATAAATACTACTAAGTACAAGAATTCACAAGTATAATGATTTAACAAGAAATATATCAAAATAGTAAAACAAGTTATAGAACGGTTTGTTGCATCGTGGTAGACTAAGGATTCATCATTCACATATTGTTATCTAATGTACCAGAATAGATAATACCCATTATTTCTTATCAAAATCATCACCATGATTAAAGAAATAAAATATCCATTCATAAATAATAGAAATCCAGAACAAAAGTTCTTTCTAAAATAAAGGGTACATAATGCAATAATCTTGAAATGAAATCCTATTTAACTACTAAAGCAGATAAATGTCTTCCACTGCAACAGCTGCCTCCTCCACAGCTTTCGCCCGTGTAGACTCGAACTCTTCTTCTCTAAGTCGCCGGGTTTTCTGGAACCCCTGCATTTTAAAAATGCACATACCGTCAGTGGTTCCATATCTACACACCAGATTTTTGGTAGATAATACCGCTGACTATGTTTTTACGACTAAAGAAAAATTCGTACCTTTGAGAGGACATTCAGACTTCCAGTGTCCAGTCTTATTGCATCGGAAGCACTTGCCTCTTGGCTTTGCAGCCCCCACTCGTGGTCCATTCCTCTTGGCACCACTGGGTTTCCAGGCTTGCTTCCTTTTCTTGCCCCTACCTCCAACAGGCTTCGAGCCCTTGGACTTGGTAGCTACAAGCGCTTGAGACTTGCCCTTCTTGTAGATCCCCTCTGCCGCCTTTAGTTCAGTCAGGAGTTGCGCAAGAGTATAAGATAGTTTACCCATATTATAGCTCATACGAAACTGCTCAAAACTAGGGGTCAGAGACTGGAGTATGATGTCGACTTGCATCTCAGCATCAATAGAAGCTCCTAGGACCTCAAGTTCATTCAACAAACTCATCATCTTAAGAACGTGCTCCCCAACGGGCGTTCCTTCAGACTGAGTAGTCGACATGAGGACTCTCATGGCTTCTTGCCTAGCCGCACGATCTTGCTCCCCAAACATCTCCTTGAGGTTAAACATCATATCATAGGCAGTGTCCATCGGCTGATGTTGGGTTTGGAGTACATTTGACATGGAAGCCAAAATATAACACCTAGCCATTTCATCAGCCTTTTTCCACTTCCGATATGCCAGTTTTTCCTCATCAGTTGAGGCAGCCGTGGGCTCGGCAGGGCACACTTCATGGAGTACATACTTGTACTCCTCAGAAGTTAGGACAATGTCTAAATTTCTCTTCCAATCAATATAATTGGGACCAGTGAGCTTATGCTCCTTGAGTATCACAGAAAGTGGGTTCATAACTATTCTCTAAACCTATAAGCACATTTAAACAAACAATCAATTTAATATCCGATATTATCTCCCTCAAATAATATCATTAAATTACTAATTACATCTAAAATCCCATCAGGTAAGGCAAGCCACGTTCGTGTGGACGTTTACCCACCCAAATGATTTAGCAATTAGATTTGCTTCGGTCGTACATCATTATAGCGTTACTTCGTTGGGAAGAATACTATAAAGCGTACCTAAGTGTAAACCATTACTCAGTACTAAGGTGAATCATTTGGAATCGCTACGTCACCGCAAGCCACGTTAGTGTGGACGTTTACGATAACTCACAATCCTTCACAATTCCCTATAACCGTCTACATCAACTATTTCCAAAAATCCCATTCAGCATAGCAAGCCACGTTTGTGTGGACGTTTACTACACTAAAAGACTTTTATAGTTGACTCCCAATTACTTGAACCATTCGATTTTCGTAAATCAAGACGCGGAGAATCATAATTGAAACTCGAAGTTTCTAACCAGTGATTCACCATGCGAACAACCCTATCTCTCATTAGATGAGGGAGCCGAGCAGACAAACGATCCATCTTCAAAAGAATGGTACGAATGTCTCTAATTTGTGTCATCCACATGACCAAGTGGCTTTGGCTCCATTCCACTCCCCGGGGTGAGAATGAGTCGACTTGAAGTCAGTTTCAGAAAGACAAATTAGGCATTGTTTGATAAACTTAATCAATGTTTCTTGTAAAAGGAATTACAAGAATTCTCCTCCAATGACATATCTATATGAACTTCGAAAGTTCATAAATGTCACCAAGAGAACAGTAATGGAGACCATGGGAATGTTTCCATCCCCGCTCCCACTTAGCTTTTTATAACAAAGGGATACGCTATCTAATGCATAATTAAACACATAAGCATGCATACAAGTAATAAAGCACATATCACATAGTCAAAATAATGCTAGAAAAATATTTTCCGACTATCATGGCTTTATTCCATCTCCGTATGCGTCTTCTAGTCTTCAGTCTTCGTTCTTGAATGCTCCATGTGACGAGAATATTAATCCCAATATTTAAATCTATTTATTTTTAATAAATCCAAAAGATACTTAATTCGAAAATTAAGTCAATCGAATAAATTGAAAATAAAATTAAATATTATTAATATTTTTATTTATTTATTTTTCCCATCTAATTCTATTAAATCTCTAGAATAATCTATCCAAGTGAAACTTGGAATATTCTAGAAGACTTCTATAATAGAATAAGGAAATAAAATAAATTAGGACTCTTCTACTTTCCAAGATTAATTAATTTCCATGTCCATGAAAATTCCCATAAAATAGGAATAATCAAATAGAAATAAATTAATTTATTAATTATCTTCCTATCTAATTCTATTAAATCTCTAGATTCCTATTCCAAGTAGAACTTGGAATATTCTAGAAGACTTCCATAATAGAATAAGGAAATAAATAATATTAATTAATTCTTTTCCTATCTCCATGAGAGTTCCCAAACTTAGGAATACTCAAAATAGGAAAACTTGAATCAATTAGGAAAGTGAATCTAGGTAGGAGTAGCACGAGATCACGAGGACCCCGCGCCCCCCCACCTTGATCGCCGGCCAGGAGCACCACCGCCGCCGTCCCCAGCCCACGCGCCACCACCTCCGGTGGCCGGCGTGGCCGAGGAGCCCCGCGGGCAGCCCCTCCGATCGATCTCCATGGGATCGATCCCATCGATCCCAAGCCCTAGTTTTCCCTCTCTTCATCTCCTTCGTCACATGAGTTCTCCGGCGGTCGTCTCGGCATCGATCCAACGTAAATAAATTACAAGAAATAAATTTACAATTCCGGTATCGATTCTATACATGAAATCTGTTGGAGTTGTGTACTTAATGTCTAGATTTAAGTACCGGTAAACTCCCTGTCATGGCATTTAACCTATTTAATTAATGAACAATTATTTGCAGTTAATTATTATTAATTAATTACGCAAAATATAGTCCTTGATTTTATACGTTGTAGTTAGTATGGTGTTGCATGGGCACACAGAAGATCATACTATCGGTTACTCGTATTTAATCGAACAGTTGCTCACGACCTAGATGGACACGGACCAATCCATCGGTATAGTCGTTGTGTGAGAGAGAAAATAATTTATCTTAATTATTTTATCACACTTGTACACTTGGTGTATTGGGCGGATCGCTTGAGATTTATTGATTAGGATTGCCTTGGATAATCAATTTAAATCTCAGAGTATTTTATTCTTAATCCCCGATATTATTGCGGGTGTGTATATTTAATATAAGTGACTTTGATTTTCCAAAGGAATTAACCGATTTAATTATTGGGTTAATTACCGGTTAAGTTGGGTCACTATATTTTATATATGGCATGCCGTGAATTCTTGAAGGGACAGTGTATCCCGTAAGGGTTGATAATATCCCCGAGATGAGTTCATAAGGAATTATTATGTATACCCTGCAGGTGGATTTAATCCGCATAATAATTAAGGTTGAACGGTACTATTCTCGGATATAAGAGATGAATAATATTTATTGAGCAATAAATAAATTTATTCATGGATATTTAAATCTTAAATACACGGAATATATAATACTACCGGAGAAAAATTATTTGATATAATATGGAATAATATTGGAAGTGCAATTTTATTTATATAGTGGAAAATAAATAAAATTTAATATTGATAATGATTAATGGATTTGGGTTGGACCCAATTTAATCTTCAATATTTAGAAGCCCAATATTTATTCTCCTTATGATCCCCTACGTAGCCTATATAAGCACTACATGGTCTTCACTTTTCATAACATAACATACGCCAATCATAAAGTCTTGGAGAGTGAAGGAGATCCATAGGAGTTCGATAGATCGTCGCCCACACGACGTTCGAACGGAGTGCAAGGAATACGTGGGAAGATCGCAAGGTCATCAAAGGTGTTTGATTTCGTTTCTCCGCACAACGAATCGAAGGTAAAATCATAAACCCTCTTTTATGATTTTATGTGAATTAATTGTAGCGTATACATGAACACACGATCCGGGTAAACGTACGAACTTCGGGGACGGGGATTCGAGATCCCCGGCGAAGATCGAAGGACCCTCGGCTTGGAGCCAAGGGATCGATCGAACCCTAGGGTTCGATCAAAGCGGCGCGCGGACAAGGGATGAGCCCCGGCTGGACGCCGGGGCGTGGGGTCGACCTCGGGTCGACCACCGGGGTTCGCCGTGGGCTGGTGCCACGGCGGATGAACCCCAGCCCCTTGACCGGCGGCGTCGGGTGGAGAAACCCTCGGCTGGAGCCGAGGGGCGATCGAGCCCGTGAGCTCGATCGCGGGTATGCTACGGGGTCACCCGTAGCTGCCTCGTACGTGCTACGGGTTCGCCCGTAGCGGGCGTGCGGGGCTGACCCCTCCGCGAGCAGCGGGTTCATGAACCCGCTGCGGGGCTGCTACGAGCAGCCCCGGGGATGCCTCGTGCATCCCCAGCGATCATCGCGAGATGATCGCGAGCCCCGTGCGGGGGCTCGGCTGGGTGCTCGCGGCCTTCGGGCCTCGCTGGGTACTTGGTCGGGCCCCGGCTCGTGCGGTGGTTCGCGTTCGGATCTCCGGCGATGAAGGATTTCGGTCGGGTTGTCGGTTCCGCTTAATTTCGATAACCCGGGATATCGATTTCCAGCAATTGGTATCAGAGCGTTTGGTTTCGTGTTCATGTATATGCTCGATTATTGTTCTACCTTGTAGGATTTCCGGCTATCATGGTTGATTTAATTATTGCTTAATTAATTATCATGATTATTAAACTCTCGGACATGTCGAGATTTGTTTTGTGTGGATGAATGTTTGTAATAGTAAAAATTCGTGGGTTGACCGAATTTAGGAATTATTATTACGTTCTTTATTTTTCCGGAAAATGTATAGGGTCGATTTCATGTATAGAATCGATACCGGATAATTGTAATTTAATTCTTGTAATTTTAATTACGTTGGTTCGATGTTGAGACGATCGCCGGAAGACGAAGAGGGTGTGACGAAAAAGACAATGGACGAAGGGGCCGATCATCCCCATGATCGACCCCATGGATCGATCGCCGGCGAAGGGGCTGTCCGTGGGAGTTTCCGGCCACGCCGGCCACCGGGGGTGGTGGCGCGTGGGCTGGGGGCGGCGGCGATGCTCCTCCCGGGTGGCGGTCGACGGTGGGGGTGGTGCGGGGACTCCCAACCCGCGCTACTCCTACCATAATCCGACTTTCCTAAATTAATTCGACTTTCCTATTTGAGTATCTTCCTTTTAGGAAACTCTCATGGATTAGGAAGAGAATTAATTGAATTAATTTTATTCCTATTTGCTTTATTTCCTTAATGGAAATATTCATGGATTAGGAATTTAATTAATTTAGTATTAATTTATTTCCTATTTGATTATTCCTATTCTTGGGAATTTTCATTAGATGGAAATAAATTGATAATGGAAAGTAGTAGAGTCCTAAATTTATTTTTATTTCCTTATTCTATTATAGAAGTCTTCTAGAATATTCCGAGTTTTACTTGGATAGATTATTCTAAAAGATTTAATAGAATTAGATGGGAAATTAAATAAATAAAAATATTAATAATATTTAATTTTATTTTTGATATATTCGATTGACTTAATTTTCGAATTAAGTAACTTTTGGATTAATTGAAAATAAATAGATTTAAATATTAGAGATTAATATTCTCGTCACATGGAGCATTCAAGAACGAAGACTGAAGACTAGAAGATGCGTACGGAGATGGGATAAAGCCATGATAGTCGGAAAATAATTTTCTAGCATTATTTTGACTATGTGATACTATGTGCTTTATTGCTTGTATGCATGCTATATGTGTTTATTTTTATGCACTAGATAGCATATCCCTATTATTATAAAAAGCTAAGTGGGAGAGGGGATGGAAACATTCCCATGGTCTCCACTACTGTTCTCTTGGTGACTCTTATGGACTTTCGAAGTTCGTATAGACGAGTCATTGGAGGAGAATTCTTGTAATTCCTTTTACAAGAAACATTGATCGAGTTTATCAAACAATGCCTAATTTGTCTTTCTGAAACTGACTTCAAGTCGACTCATTCTCACCCCGGGGAGTGGAATGGAGCCAGAGCCACTTGGTCATGTAGAGGACACAAATTAGAGACTTTCGTGCCATTCTTTGATAGATGGGTCGTTTGTCTGCTCGGCTCCCTCATTTATGAGAGATAGGGTCGTTCGCATGGTGAATCACTGGTTAGAAACTTCGAGTTTCACTTATGATTCTCCGAGTCTTGATTTACAAAATCTAATGGATCTTGTAATTGGGAGTCAATTATAAAAGTCTCTTAGTGTAGTAAACGTCCACACCACGTGGCTTGCTATACTAACGGATTTTGGATTAATTGATGTAGACAGTTATAAGTAATTATGAAGAGTTGTGAAGTTATCGTAAACGTCCACACCACGTGGCTTGCGGTAATGTAGCGATTCCAAGTAATTTACTTTGGTACTGAGTAATGGTTTACACTTAGATACGCGTTATAGTATTCTTCCCCACGAAGTTACGCTATAATCGATGTATGACCAAAGAAAATCTAATTGCTAAATCATTTGGGTGGGTAAACGTCCACACCACGTGGCTTGCCTTACCTGATGGGATTTTAGATGTGATTAGTAATTTAATGATGTTATTCCAGGGAGATAACGTCGGGTATTAAATTAATTGTTTGTTTAAATGTGCTTATAGGTTTAGAGAATTGCTATGAATCCACTTTTGTTGATACTTGAGGAAATTAACGCACTGGTTCCATACTGTATTGAATGGAAAGAAGAGTTAGACATTGCTCAGACTGCAAAAGAGTACAAAGACGTACTCAGTGAAACTTGTCCTCCTGGACTCACCATTAACTCAACTGAGGAGGAGATTTTTGACTTTGAAAGGTGGGGTAGTGCTCGTGCATTAGCCGCTAATCATGATGTCATGCTCAAACTCAAGTTGCTGTTTGGACATGATGAGAAGGCTAGAAAAGAGGCGATGAGGATACTCATAAAGATCTGTTACTTCGATGAAACACTTGATCATGTTTTTGAGATGATGGATCTTTTAGACGAGTTGAAGCAATCGCAAGCTCTTATAGCCAAAGCCAAAGGTTTCGGACCTAAAGGCAAGGGAAAGGAGAAGAAGACAAGGGGGTCCGATGGTCCTAAGGGACTTGGACCAAAGGGAGGGATAAAGAAGCCTTCTGGCAAATATCCCCAAGGGAAGCAGTCTGAGTACTGGGGGTCTACATCTTGTCCTCTCAAAGGTACGAATTTTTCTTTAGTCGAAAAACATAGTCAGCGGTATTATCTACCAGAATTCTGGTGTGTAGATATGGAACCACTGATGATATGTGCATTTTAAATGCAGGGGTTCCAGAAAACCCAGCGACTTAGATAAGAAGATTTCGAGTCCACATGGGCAAAGCTGTTGAGGGAGCAGCGGTTGCAGTGGAAGACGTTTATCTATCTGTTTGATAGTTATAGGATTTCATTTTAAGTTTATTGCTTTGTACCCTTCATTTTAGAAAGAACTTTTGTTCTGGTTTTCTATTATTAATGGATATCTTATTTCTTTAATCATTATATGGTTTAGATAAGAAATAATGGCGATATCTATTCTGGTACATTAGATAGCAATATGTGAATGATGAATCCTTAGTCTACCACAATGCAACAAACCGTTATGTATAACTTGTTTTACTTATTGGATGTATTTCTTTATCGATCATTGTACTTGTGAATTCTTGAACTTGGTAGTATCTATTCAAAAGGGATTCAAAAGGTCGAAATTGATTTGATCAATTATAGTTGGAGGAATAGACCTCTCGACCTAAGAATCGATCTTGAAAGATGATACAACTAAGTTAACCTTTCTGGATAAAGGATGGAATTCGGACAAGTATAGAAAATGATTGATGATTAATGCGGTATGTGTAATTAGAGAAGGTACGAGTCATTCTTTCAAGAATACTCGAAAATGGATTAGACTACTTGTTGTGTCATAAAAGCGGAGTGTTTTTAACACAAGGCCATTATGGGGAACCCTCAAAGTATATCCATTGAAAGCCTGCGACTTGTTCGCGGAGGCTATCACCTATCTAAATAACACATAGCATAAATCAAAGATTGAGATTAAATCTCAAACGACTACGCCATACACTGAAGTGTAGACATGGTGTGTCAGGAATAAGAAATGGGATTCTAATGGTAAAAGAACAAGTTTGTTCGGAACTACCTGTGTTCTATGGATAATTCTGGATACAACGACACATTCGATGTAGTTGTAGAATATCCTAGATGAACAAGTAATTGTATGTTCAAATAGTACCACGGACCAGAAGGGTGTCTTCGCCCGGTTCTTGAAGAAGACTATTAGATGAACTACAAATGCCCTAACGAACAAAGGTACTTTATAATGAGGAAAGAGAAGACTGAGAACCAGCCTAACCGAGTATTAGTACACCACTAACCGCACCTAATGTTATTACTGTTATACACCGGAACGCCATTGCAGTGGGAGGTTGTTAATCAACCGGAGATGTTCATAAGACTGGAGGAGTTTTTTAAACTCTGGATCTAGTAGACATGAAATCGATCCCTAGTTCTGCATAGGGGGCAGTACTCATCTAAATGTGCCTACTTGGATAACAATTTTTTTATTGTTAAAAAGGCGAGATCATTTGGAAGTACAAGCTTAGTGAATCCATTCTTGGAGTATCACAAAGCTGAAACTTGTGGAACTTGCAAATTGATGAGATAGTCCATTGTATGGATTCATCAAGAGGCATAGACAAGATTGATGTATTGGAGACGTAATGGAAACAAAGTGGTGTTTCTCGGAATTTTATGTAGATAACACTTCATCATTGGCAACAATGTAAAAGCATTATCAGACATAAAATAGAGGTTGTCTAAGTAAATCGAAATATAAGATTAAGATGAAGTTGGATCATGTTCTTAGAAATCTTTCGATCTCTAGATAAGAACATTTGTACTTCTCTTTAGATATCTTATACGATTATGGTTTGTTTTAAACATGCACTATTCTGAGAAAGGTTATTGCCTTTCGAGAACAGAATGCATCTATCTAAGGTATGTGTCTTGAACACATAAAGGAGATAAATATAGACAAAGCAGATTCTTTACACTTCGAGTGTAAAGGACTTTGTAAATGCGGTGCTATAAAACAAGAACCTGATATCAACTATGCGGTTAGCGTAGTGGGAGGATATCAAAGTAATCTGGATAAGAGATGTTCGAATGCTGTAAAAGTACTTGGAAGTACTGGATAACTAGCAAAATGAAATTTTCTTAGATTACAGTTTCTCAGATCCAAAACCATAGAAGAACCAGTGTAAGTCGATATCAGGCTATGTGTTCACTTTTAGAAGAGGTGGAACCTAAGGATGAAAGAGTGATAAGCGTAATGCTTCTCGGACTCTATCATAAACCGAATAGCAGCCTCAGAGGCAGCGGAAGTTTTGGTTAGGTTCCGGAATGACCTCTGAACTTGGATATGACTCTTGGTTCACCAAAGGCTATGTACATAGCGGTGCATGGTAAACTGGAAGAAGTCATAAGTTCAAAAGATGACGATAACACATAGAGCAAGTACCACCTGATACGAATCATCGTCAGAGAGACGACGAAGTAGTCACCAAGATAACTTCAGAGCGGCAACCTAGATTGCTCATTCACATAATACTTCTGGGAAGTACAACTTAAGCACGTGATGAGTATGGGAGTCGGGAGTTTGGAGGAAATGACTAGACCTTAGTACAAGTGGGAGATTGTTGGAGTTGTGTACTTAATGTCTAGATTTAAGTACCGGTAAACTCCCTGTCATGGCATTTAACCTATTTAATTAATGAACAATTATTTGCAGTTAATTATTATTAATTAATTACGCAAAATATAGTCCTTGATTTTATACGTTGTAGTTAGTATGGTGTTGCATGGGCACACAGAAGATCATACTATCGGTTACTCGTATTTAATCGAACAGTTGCTCACGACCTAGATGGACACGGACCAATCCATCGGTATAGTCGTTGTGTGAGAGAGAAAATAATTTATCTTAATTATTTTATCACACTTGTACACTTGGTGTATTGGGCGGATCGCTTGAGATTTATTGATTAGGATTGCCTTGGATAATCAATTTAAATCTCAGAGTATTTTATTCTTAATCCCCGATATTATTGCGGGTGTGTATATTTAATATAAGTGACTTTGATTTTCCAAAGGAATTAACCGATTTAATTATTGGGTTAATTACCGATTAAGTTGGGTCACTATATTTTATATATGGCATGCCGTGAATTCTTGAAGGGACAGTGTATCCCGTAAGGGTTGATAATATCCCCGAGATGAGTTCATAAGGAATTATTATGTAAACCCTGCAGGTGGATTTAATCCGCATAATAATTAAGGTTGAACGGTACTATTCTCGGATATAAGAGATGAATAATATTTATTGAGCAATAAATAAATTTATTCATGGATATTTAAATCTTAAATACACGGAATATATAATACTACCGGAGAAATATTATTTGATATAATATGGAATAATATTGGGAGTGCAATTTTATTTATATAGTGGAAAATAAATAAAATTTAATATTGATAAGGATTAATGGATTTGGGTTGGACCCAATTTAATCTTCAATATTTAGAAGCCCAATATTTATTCTCCTTATGATCCCCTACGTAGCCTATATAAGCACTACATGGTCTTCACTTTTCATAACCTAACATACGCCAATCATAAAGTCTTGGAGAGTGAAGGAGATCCATAGGAGTTCGATAGATCGTCGACCACACGACGTTCGAACGGAGTGCAAGGAATACGTGGGAAGATCGCAAGGTCATCAAAGGTGTTTGATTTCGTTTCTCCGCACAACGAATCGAAGGTAAAATCATAAACCCTCTTTTATGATTTTATGTGAATTAATTGTAGCGTATACATGAACACACGATCCGGGTAAACGTACGAACTTCGGGGACGGGGATTTGAGATCCCCGGCGAAGATCGAAGGACCCTCGGCTTGGAGCCAAGGGATCGATCGAACCCTAGGGTTCGATCAAAGCGGTGCGCGGACAAGGGATGAGCCCCGGCTGGACGCCGGGGCGTGGGGTCGACCTCGGGTCGACCACCGGGGTTCGCCGTGGGCTGGTGCCACGGCGGATGAACCCCAGCCCCTTGACCGGCGGTGTCGGGTGGAGAAACCCTCGGCTGGAGCCGAGGGGCGATCGAGCCCGTGAGCTCGATCGCGGGTATGCTACGGGGTCACCCGTAGCTGCCTCGTACGTGCTACGGGTTCGCCCGTAGCGGGCGTGCGGGGCTGACCCCTCCGCGAGCAGCGGGTTCATGAACCCGCTGCGGGGCTGCTACGAGCAGCCCCGGGGATGCCTCGTGCATCCCCAGCGATTATCGCGAGCCCCGTGCGGGGGCTCGGCTGGGTGCTCGCGGCCTTCGGGCCTCGCTGGGTACTTGGTCGGGCCCCGGCTCGTGCGGTGGTTCGCGTTCGGATCTCCGGCGATGAAGGATTTCGGTCGGGTTGTCGGTTCCGCTTAATTTCGATAACCCGGGATATCGATTTCCAGCAAAATCGACCCTATACACTTTCCGGAAAACATAGAACAATAATAATAAATCTAAATTCGGTCAACCCCCGAATTTTTTACTATTACAAGCATTCATCCACACAAAACGAATCTCGACATGTCCGAGAGTTTAATAATCATGGTAAAATTAAATAACAAATTAATTAAACAATTAATCAATTAATTAACCATGATAGTCGGAATCCCTGCAAGGTAGAACACAATTGAACACATACATGAACACGAAACCAAACGCTCTGATACCAATTGCTGGAATTCGATATCCCGGGGTATCAAAAAATGCGGAACCGATAACCCCGACCGAAATCCCATCGCCGGAAACCGATCACGAACACCACGGTATCCGGAGCTCAACCGGAGAATCGCCGCGGGATGAACCCGCGGCCGAAACCCTAGCCGAGCCCCACCGCGGGGCTCGCGATCGCACGCATGCGATCGCTGGGGCTGCTCCGGCAGCCCCGGGCGGTGAGTCCGGCGACTCACCGCCACCGCCCGAGGAGGGCGGTTCGCCCAGCGGCGAACCCGCCGCGGCTCCAGCCGCAGCTGCCCGGCGATCGACCACCACGGTCGATCGCCCACCCCGGCTCCCAGCCGGGGTTCCTCTCGTGCATACGATCGAACCCTCGGGTTCGATCGACTCCCTCGGCTCCCAGCCGAGGGTTCGTCTTGATCTTCGCTGGGGATCTCGAATCCCCGTCCCCGAAGTTCATACGTTTTCCCGGATCGTGCGTTCATGTATGTATCACAATCAATTCACATAAAATCATAGAAGAGAGTATATGATTTTACCTTTTAATTCGTTGTGCGGAGAAACGAATTTAAGTTGATGACCTTACGATCTTCCCACGTATTCCTTGCACTAGCTTGAACGTCGGGTGGGCGACGATCCTCCAAGCTTATGGATCCTCTTCAACTCTCTAGAATATCAAGTATGATAATCTTGTCTTATTGTTATGAGAAAGTGAAAACCATGTAGTGCTTTTATAGGCTACGTAGGGGATCTTAAGAAGGTGGAATATTGGGCTTCCAATATTAATGATTAAATTGAGCCCAAGCCCAAATCTATTAATCTCCCATTAATATTAATTAATTTATTTTCCACTATATAAATTAATTGCACTCCAATATTAAACCATATTATATCAAATAATATTTCTCCGGTGGTATTATTTATTCCGTGTATTTAAGATTTAAATATCCATGAATAAAATTAATTTATTGCTAATTAATTTATTCATCTCTTGAATCCGAGACTAGTACCATTCATCCTTAATTATTGTGCGGAACGAATCCACTCATGAGGTTTACACAATAA
Organism: Euphrasia confusa; assembly: GCA_954870475.1. Lineage (NCBI taxonomy): Eukaryota > Viridiplantae > Streptophyta > Magnoliopsida > Lamiales > Orobanchaceae > Euphrasia > Euphrasia confusa. The sequence goes on along the minus strand of OX940966.1, from coordinate 12,247,816 downwards.
TTCCTTATGAACTCATCTCGGGGATATTATCAACCCTTCCGGGATACACTTTCCCGTCAAGTATTCACGGCATGCCATATATAAAATATAGTGACCCAACTTAACCGGTAATTAACCCAATAATTAAATCGGTTAATTCCTTTGGAAAATCAAAGTCACATATATTAAATATACACACCCGCAATAGTATCGGGGATTAAGAATAAAATACTCTGAGACTTGAATCGATTATCTCAAGGCAATCCTAATCGATAAATCTCAAGCGATCCGCCCAATACCCCAAGTGTACAAGTGTGATAAAATAATTAAGATAAATTATTTTCTCTCTCACACAACGACTATACCGATGGATTGGTCCGTGTCCATCTAGGTCGTGAGCAACTGTTCGATTAAATACGAGTAACCGATAGTATTATCTTCTGTGCGCCCATGCAACACCATACTAACTACAACTTATAAAATCCAGGACTATAATTTTGCATAATTTAATTAATAATAATTAAATGCAAATAATTGTTTATTAATTAAAATAGATTAAATGCTATGACCGGGAGTTTACCGTTACTTAAATCTAGACATTAAGTACACAACTCCAACACTGTACTTGACCAATAACATAAATAAACTACTCAACTACTGAACTCGACCAAACTGTAAAACAGAGCATCTGGGCACAGTCGTCACCTTGTCTACCTGATCAAGTTTCTACTGTTCATCGGCACATAAGATTTTGCTAACAGCTTTATCTTTCGGTTATAGGTTGTCCAATTAAAGTATAAACGCCCTTATGTTGTCACACACGCAAATACCCAAACCCTTATTCACTCTTTCGGTTTAAAGTCTTACTAGATCTCTCTAAGCACAACTTCTAGTATTGATCAATTCGACACTATGTTAGCCGACATGAGTCTAAGTTGACCACACTGCATTAATCTCCAAGCGAACCCAAAATGACCAATAGCATGCTCGGACAGACCCGAGTCATATGACCACATCTCCATCAACATGTAATATTATGCGGACGCCCATTCTCCCGGCACGTTGATCCGCGTATGTGTGTTTTAAGTGAAAAGGGTTTCCTACTGGCTACTGTACGTTGCCCAATTCCTTAACATGTCTGTAGATACTACTCTGTTGAATCGGGAATAAAACTAAGTTAGTTGCTATAATCAAAAGCCTCTCAGTATTTTAGACAGCAGACAGATCAAGTTCGGACCTTGCCCAGGCACAGATTACTAGCTACTCATGAACAAACATAAAATAAATAAAATAAAATAAAAAGAAAACATGCTGGAATTAAACTAAGAATTTAAAGAAACAATTGTCTTGAATTAACAGAAATTAAAAGACGAAAGTAAAAACATAAGATCAAATATTAATTGCCCAGGTATGCCCGAAGGCGATAGCCGACGAGAACTCGTCTTCTTCTTCCTCCAATCTTCTTCGTGCTTTTCTATGTATGGTGATATGTGTTGCTGCTCATAGCCACGTGATTTCTAGGGTATGATATGTATTTATTTATAGATGATGGAAGTCTTGGGCTCCAAGTAAAATCGCTGACTTGATTAGTTTAATTGAGATAAGGAAAGAAAAGATTCTTTCCTTATCCTTTCCTTAAAAATAGGGATCCTGCCGCGTCCTTGACCAATTCCGTGTAGATATAGGACTCAATATGATGTAGAGACGTGTTGGACAATGACTCTAACGTTGGATGAGAGTCCATCTTTGATACTTCTATGAATCTGGTCGCCTTTGAAGACTTCTTAATTCCCAGGACACTTCGTACACTGCTTGCTCAATCGACTGTCTCGGTCAACTCCGATCTTTGTCTAACCTCTTTACTTCGTACGGTACTTGGTCAAGCTTCGGTCTTGGTCACTTCCTGACTTTGGCCAATATGACATAGGTGTTCGTGTCAGGCTAACTTGCTCAACCAGCATACTTGCTCAATGCGGCGATTTCTTGCCAAATGTTTGTCTTTTCACGTTTCACCTGCATAACTTGACCATAGACTCCAAATGTGCCCTCCCAGACACAAACAAAGTGAAAACAACTGAAAATACTAGATTAACTTGACTCAACAGAACTAAAAATGAGCCAAAAAATATGGCTCATCAGTAATATTTTATCATTGGCAACAATGTAAAGATATTGTCAGACATAAAATGATGGTTGTCTAGATAAATCGAGATATAAGATTGAGAAGAACATGTTTGTACTTCTCCTAGAAATCTTATACGATTATAGTTCGTTTTTAACATGCATAGTCTTAGAAAGGTGTGTCACCTCTCAGACAAGGAAAGCATCTATCTAAAGGTATGTGTTTTGGAACACATAAAGGAGATAGAAGCAGTGAAAGCAGTTTCCTGCACTTTAAGTGAGGAAAGCTGAATAAATGCAATGTTGAAAAACGAGAACCTGATATCGACTATGCGGTTAGCATAGTGGGAGGATATCAAGGTAATCCTGAAAAAGGAATATTCGACTGCTGTAAAGTACTTTCGAAGTACTATGTTCTAGACTACGGAGCAAGACGAATTTTTCCTTGGATTACATTTTCTCAGATCTCTAATCAAATCGGGACCTGTGTAAGTCGATATCAGGCTTTGTGTTCACTTTTATAAGGAGGTAGAGCTTTAACATGGAAGAGTGATAAGCATGATGCTTTTCGGACTCAACCATGGTTAACCAAACGGCGGCCTCAGAGGTAGCAGAAGTTGTGGTAGGGCTCCGGGATAACCTCTGGACTTAGATATGATTCTTAAGTTTACCAATGGCTATGTTTGATAGCGGTGCAGTGGTAAACATGAAGAAGTCATAAGTCCATAGTGAAGATAACACATAGAGCAAGTACCACCTGATACGAGTCATCGTCGAGTGAAACGACGCTGTAGTCACCAAGATAACTTCAGGGACGGCAACCTAGAATGCTCATTCACATGGCACTTCTTTAGAAGTGCAGATCAAGCACGTGATGAGTATGGGAGTCGGGAGTTTGGAGGAAATGACTAGACCTTAGTATAAGTGGGAGATTGATGGAGTTGTATACTTAATGTCTAGATTTAAGTAACTCCCGGTCATAGTATTTAATCTAAATAAATAAACAATTGTTTGCTTTTAATTATTTATAACTAAATATATGCAAATATAGTCCTGGATTATATACGTTGTAGTTAGTACGGTGTGCGACGTCACACGGAAGATCATGCTATCGGTTACTCGTATATTGATCGAACAGTAGCTCACGACCTAGATGGACAAGGACCAATCCATCGGTATAGTCGTTGTATGAGAGAGAAAATAATCGGACTTGATTATTTTATCATACTTGTACACTTGGTGTATTGAGCGGATCACTTGAGATTTATCGATTAGGATTGCCTCAGATAATCGATTTAAATCTCAGTGTATTTTATTCTTAATCCCTAATATTATTGCGGGTGTGTGCATTTAATATTAGTGACTTTGATTTTCCAAAGTAATTGACCGATTAGAATAACCGGTCGATTACCGGTAAAGTTGGGTCACGATATTTTAGGTATGGCATGCCGTGAATTCTTGACGGGAAAGTGTGTCCTCGTATGGGTTGATAATATCCCCGAGATGAGTTCATAAGGAATTATTATGTAAACCTCATGAGTGGATTAGTTACGCATAATAATTAAAGTTGAATGGTACTAGTCTCGGATATAAGAGATGAATAAATTAATTAAGCAATAAATTAGTTTTATTCATGGATATTTATATCTTAAACACACTGAATAAGTAATACTACCGGAGATAATATTATTTGATATAATACGGTAAATATTGGGAGTGCAATTATATTTATATAGTGGAAGTAATTATATAATTAATATTAATGGATTAATGGATTTGGGCTTGGGCTCAATTTTAATCATTAATATTGGAAGCCCAATATTCCACCTCCTTTAGATCCCCTACGTAGCCTATAAAAGCACTACATGGTCTTCACAATTAGAAAACAAGACAAGAATATCAATAGTTGATAGTTCTAGAGAGTTGTGAAGGAGATCCATAAGGAGTTCGGAGGATCGTAGCCCAAACGACGTTCGAACGAAGTGCAAGGAATACGTGGGAAGATTCAAAGGTCTTCAATTAATCTCGTTTCTCCGCACAACGAGACTAAGGTAAAATCATAAAAACCCCTCTATGATTTTATATGATAATTAATCGTGATATATACATGAACGAAGATCCGGAAAAAAACGTACGAACTCCGCGGACGGGGATTCGAGATCCCCGGCGGAGATCGAAGGAACCCTCGACTGGGAGTCGAGGGTGGCGGTCGGCCTAGGGCACGACCGCCGGCGTGCGCTCGAAGGGGGCCCCGGCTGGAGCCGGGGCAAGCGATCGACGCAAGGTCGATTGCTAGGGCAGCCACGGCTGGGCCGCGGCGGATCAGCTGGGCTGACCGCCCTCCCCTCGACGGTGGTGGCGGTGAGTCGCCGGACTCACCGCCGGGGGCTGTTCCAAACAGCCCCGGGGGATGTACACGCATCCCCGGCGATCGCATGCACGCGATCGCGAGCCCCGCGGTGGGGCTCGACTAGGGTTTAAACCGCGGGTTCGCCCGCGGTGGTGCTTTGGCGGGCTCCGGTTCTCGTGGTGTTCGCAGTTGTGTTTTCCGGCGACGGGATTTCGGTCGGGTTATTGTTTCCGAAATTTTTGATAGCCCGGGATATCGATTTCCAACAGTTTAATCCAATAAATAATAAAGTCGTGATAAGTCGAGATGTTCACTTTGATGAAGGAGATTCGTGGAGTTGGGAAGAACAACAGGAGGAAAATTCTTATCATTTTCTTCCTTATTTTGATGATACAGAGGATGGAGAAGATGCTCATGTTGAAGAACCTCATGTTGATGAACCAGTACCTTCTACGGAAAATGAAATTTCCGATGACGAAGGAACACAAAAAATGAGAGATTTGTCAGATATCTATGCAACTACTGAGGTAGTTAATCTTGATATGCTTTGTCTCTTTGTTGATTACGAGCCTTTGAATTTTCAAGAAGCTGTGCAAGATGAAAAATAACGGGAAGCGATGGACGACGAGATCAAGTCCATTGAGAAAAATAATACTTGGGAGTTAACCTTGCTTCCAAAGGGCCATGAATCCATCGGAGTGAAGTGGGTGTACAAGTTAAAGAAAAATCTAAAGGAGAAGTGGAGAAGTACAAAGCAAGGCTTGTAGTCAAAGGCTACAAACAAAAACATGGAATTGATTACGATGAAGTTTTTGCACCGGTAGCTCGTATGGAAACTATTCGATTGCTTATTTCAATCGCCGCCCAAAAGAAGTGGAAACGTCAAGACGGCGTTTTTGAATGGGTTCATTGAAAAAGATATCTATGTCCAGCAACCTTTGGGTTACAAAGTTGACGACGACCATGAAGAAAAGGTGTTTAAATTGAAAAAATCGTTATACGGTTCGAAGCAAGCGCCTCGAGCGTGGAATAGTCGCATCAACAAGTATTTCCAAGATAACGGATTTGTTCGTTGTCTTAATGAATATGTGCTATACTCGAAGATCGACAACAATGGAGACATATGTTTGTGTGTATTTATGTTGACGATCTAATTTTCACGAGCAATAATCTCATTTTGGTTGATCAGTTCAAGAGAGCAATGTTTGCAGAGTTTGAAATGACTGATTTGGGGCTCATGTCTTTCTACTTGGGCCTAGAAGTGAAGCAAATGGAGGAAGGCATTTTTTTGTCTCAAAAAAGATTTGCAACTGAGGTCTTAAAAAAGTTTAAGATGCTTGATTGCAATCCTGTCAACACACCAATGGAGTCTGGAATAAAATTATCAAAATTTGGTAATGTGGAGAAAGAAGATCCCAGCTTATTCAAAAGTCTCGTCGGAAGTTTGCGATACTTGACGAACACAAGGCCCGATATTCTTTATGCTGTTGGAGTGATAAGTCGTTTTATGGAGAATCCCACATCAATTCATATGAAGTCTGTCAAAAGAATACTCCGATATATTAAAGGTACATTGGACTTTGGTATTCTTTATGCGCCGTCTAATGATGTGCTTAGCGGATATAGTGATAGTGATCACGCGGGCGACATCGACGATAGAAAGAGTACCACAGGCTTTGTATTTTTTCTGGGAAATAGTGTTGTTTCTTGGAGTTCAAAGAAGCAGCCTATTGTCACGTTATCGACATGCGAGGCTGAATATGTCGCTGCAAGTGCATGTACTTGTCATGCTATATGGTTGAGGAAGCTGTTAAAAGAACTTAATTTCCCTCAAGAGGAAGTTACAAGGATTTGTACTGACAATAAATCTGAACAAGCACTTGCAAGGAATCCGGTATTTCAAGATCGGAGCAAACACATTGATACGAGGTATCATTTTATTAGAGAGTGCATTGCGAATAATGAAGTAGAGTTGAACTTTGTGAAATCTCAAGATCAGATTGCCGATATTCTCATAAAGCCACTAAACTTAATTTGAAGTTTTTCGAAGGCTTAGAGCTATGCTGGGAGTGGAGAAAGAAATGTCAAATTAAGGGGGAGTGTTGAAATAATAATTTGATGTCTTTTAGACTTCATCATATTTATTTATGTAATAAAGGGTTGGTGTTAGTGACGTTAGGGATAACACCATGAATAAGGAATGTGAAAGGTGTTCTACTTACACCTATAAGTACTTGTAGTGGTTATTGAAATAACATGAAGAAATATTTAGTTTTTCTACATCAAAGAGTATTATTTTTCTAACAGAGACAGTTTGAGTCGACGGAGATAAGTCTATTGAGAGGGCACCTGCTTAAGTATCCTGTGCATATGTGGATAACATCACCTCTCTTCCGGGTTGCGAGACTTTTCCAGACATGTGAGGCAAGATAATCGGGACGTTTACTGTGATTCAAGAAAATCTCACTATATGATATTGATCATTTGCTTCCTTTTTCTCTTATACAGAATGTTATAGTCATCATACATTCATACATGATACAACAACACTTTTTTGGGTAGTTTTAAATTTTAATGAGTTTGGTCGTGTAGTGTAGTTTGTATGCACAAGTTGAGTTTGGTGTAGTGTAATTTGTATATTGTTTTGACCTATGGTAAAATAATACACTTTCTTGAAAATAATTATTTTTCTTCTAAATTTAAAATAACAAGTTTAAGGTTATTTTTATTTTTTACTCACTTTTCAAATTTATTTTTCAAATTTTATTGAAAACACTCTCTATTTTTTAATTTAAAAATATATTTGTACTTCTTACCTTTTTAAAATAATAATTTTTTTTTAATTTTAGTGTCCAACAAGAGGTGCATAATTTTGTTGAAACAAATGGAATATTATCTTAAAAGTCACTGGTATAATTTGTTGAGACGAATGAATTATTATATTATTGTTGGGTGTAAATTCTTCGTCAACTAATTTTGAAAATGGAAAACCTAAAAATAAATAAATTATCACTACAAAAAAATCAGGGAATCCCTACGGGGATTCCCTACGGCCTTTTCCCGTAGGGGAATCCCTACGGCATTCCCTACGGGAAATATATTCTGACATCCCCTACGGCAATCCCTACTCCCAAGCCGTAGAGGTGACACCCGTAGGGGACTGCGCGCGCATTCGCGCGTATAGTTTGCTCCAAAATTCCCTACGGGATCCCCTACAGCTAGCCGTAGGGAATTTTCCCTACGGGCAAATCTCTGGGAATTTTTTTTTTATTTATTAACATTAATTTATATAATAATAAATTATTAAATATTATCATAAAAACGTTAAATTGTTATAAATGTTTTTTTAAACCACTGTTTTACTAAATAATAACATTACAATTAAATTTTTTAAAATTTATTAAAATATTATATATTTTGAATATATTTAAGTTTATTAAAATTTTAAATTAATTAAAATAATATATTATTTGTAATAAATATAAAATGTTAAAAAAAATACTACATTTTTAATAATAATTATAATAAAATGTTTAAGTGTTATTATTTTTAAATAAAATTTAATAAATGTTTCAAATATATAATTTATATTTATAATTTAATATATATATATATATATATATATATATATATATATATATATATATATATATTGTATTTTATCTTATTATTAAATTATACTACATAATAAATAGAAGTTAATGAATACATATATATTATCTTTTAAAAATTGTACATATAACTCAAATAGGCCAGCGGTTATCTTCCTCCTCTTCACTCACAAGGTCAAGGGTTCAAACCTTGGGTTATGCAATACACATTATTAATTATTACGAAGCCTTCCATTGAGGGCTGGGCTTGGGTCGGGCCTTGGGTTGTTGTCATATTGTCGGACCTTGGATTGTGGGTCGGGTTGGTGGCTCGAGTCGTATATGGGCCACATTTTGATTGAAATCGTATTCCCTACGGGCCAACCTACGGGGATGCCGTAGGGACCCCCTACGGGGAGTTTAATTATTACGAAGCCCTTCATTGAGGGCTGGGTTTGGGTCGGGCCGGGGCTATGCAATACACATGATTAATTATTACGAAGCCCTCCATTGAGGGCTGGGCTTGGGTTGGGACTTGGGTTATTGTGATATTGTCGGACCTTGGATTGTGGGTCGGGTTGGTGGCCCGAGTCGTATATGGGCCACGTTTTTTATTGAAATCGTATTCCCTACGGGCCAACCTACGGGGATGCCGTAGGGTCCCCCTACGGGGAGTGGGAAACGATTTCCCCTAGGGGCTCCCCTACGGAAATGTTGGGATATGTCCTTCGATCCTACGTGTGCAATCGATAAAGTCATAAGGTCGTCTATGGATGTTAAATGATTATTTGATAATATTAATTGTTGGGAACAATATAATATTGATCGATAAAATCATACCTACAGGGTCACACACGAGCTCGATATTGATATACATTGCTTAATAAATATATTGATTTAGAATCAATATTTACGTGGGTTTTCACATGCATGGGATGCATGGCTTGCATGGAATGCATGTCACATAGTGTGACATGGCATGCCACACAAGCCAATGGGACCACATATCATGATTTGGCATGATTATGTGGAGGTGACCTTTGAACTTCACCATAACACCCCATTATGTGTGGTTATGACACACACATTATGGTGGGGGTTACATGTGAAGTAAAAGGGGTATAATGAGCATGAAAATCAGATTTTCATGTCTCATTCTAACACCATCATCATCAGCCACGAAATTCACAAGAAAGAGTGAGAAGAGAGAGTGTTCTTGGAGAACCACTTCAAACAAGCAAGGTGTTTATCATCCGGGTTCGTGTGCAACACGTAGAGGCCGGGCCTTTTGTGCGACTTCAACATCCGGACGATCTAAAGGAGTGACGAGGTCATTCACAAGGAGAGCTTCGAGAGGCTGATCCATTTGAGGTGGTTCAATCGACTCAACACCATCTCAACGACTTCAACGAATCACTTCGTCACAAAAGTAAGTAATCGTTGAACCTTATATATATATATATATATATATATATATATATATATATATATATATATATATATATATATATATATATATATATATATATATATATATATATATTGGATGTGTATATATATATGTTTATATGTGTTCTTATACACATTAAGTGTGCACTAAGATCATGGAATAGTAGATCTATTGCTTTACACGCTTCCGCACACACGGTATATCGATCGGATCGGTATATCGGTACCTTCAATTGGTATCAGAGCCTAGGGCTCGTGCACACTTTTGTGTTGTACACAAGAAGTTTAATCAACATAATTGGATTAATTGTTTAATTGTGATTATGTGATTAGATGTAAGGCCGGCCACCGTTAGTGGTCGGGTGAATGAATTCGTCGTTTTTTACGTTTTGATTGGCCATAGTCTTTTGAGGGCTGCGTCCCTTGGAATCAATTGTAATAGATAGGTTTTTCTATTATATTTGTATTGTACTACTTGTAAGCGATGGACTTAGTCCATGGTTCGATGGAGGATCTCGGCTCTCTGGCCAAAACGAGAAGAAACGAAGCAAAACGAAGCAAAACGGACAAAACCGGGTTGCTGGAGCCAATCGGCGGGCGCCGTTGTAGCTCCAGCGGGCGCTGTTTTGTTTCGGCGGGCGCCGTTTTGGAAACGGCGACCGCCGAAAGCCCTTTTTCTTGGCAGATTGTTCCCGGACCTTTCGGCGGGCGCCGTTTTGGAAACGGCGACCGCCAGTGGTGTTCAGCGACCGCTGGTTGTGAAACGGCGGGCGCTGTTCGTGGTTTTATGGGTACGGAATAGATTTGACCAAAATCGGAGGGCACGGAACTAAAACGGAGGGCGAGGACCAGTCCAGAAGATGTTCAAGGCTTTTGTTGTTATTTTAATCTTTTCGTTTGAGAGTTGTGAGGTTCTAGGGGCCTTTCGATTTCGTATTTATTTGCTTTGCTAGTTATAGGTTGTTTTATGTTATAAATGTTCAACTTACATATAAACAAACCTATGCATGCAAGTTCCCAAAAAAATAATGAGTATAATGTCTTGTCCAAAACGTCACACTCATGAAGCCCTCGATCATAAGTTGGTAGGTCCGCCTCAGCGGGGTACTACTTGTTATCTTGGGATAAGTGGGAGTAAGGGTTAGACCCTTACACATGAGTTTGGTTTTCTCATCGATAGATCCACTGCAGGCGTGGCTATCGAGACATGAGATGAGAATGGGACTCTCATCGACCGAGAGTGACATTAGATGTCATTGACATGGGATGTCTACCTATCTTGGAGTTTCTTAAGTGCGGACTCAGTCGGCTTAAGGATTCGCAAGATGAGGGTCTTGGGATTGTTTTGTTTAAGGGAACAACGATATTAGATATCGATTGAACAAAATGTAACAAATAAGTAATTTTGATAGACAACCTTATTTGTTTACCGCTTTGTGGATGTTTACATACTTTAGTTATCTTTCTTTTGTAGTTTATCATGTTAAATAACAACTCAATTCAAGTTTGGTTCAATTCTTGATTGTGAAAAATTGAACAACACAAATTTTCTTGATTGACAACGTAATTTGAGGATGGTCCTCAAATACGAATACAAAGAGAATGTGTTAGATTACCAATTCCTATGATATCATTGAACAACTCAATAGCATGTTCGGGGAACATACTATGATTGAGCGGTTCGGTATGACCAGGGTCATCGCTTCAGCTAGGCTGGAAAAATGGAAATCTATGGAATCACATGTGCAACAAATGATTGGATTATTTGTTTCAAGTGACCGCCTAGATTTTTCCTATGATGATTATTTGGCAACCGATTTCATACTTCAATCTCATGATGGTTATAATGCCTTTAGGCTAAATTTTCCATATGAATGGTTTGAAGAAATCGCTTCGTGAGCTCCACGGGATGCTCAAGGCTGCTGAGCCGGCGATAGAGAAGGACCCTAAGAGGGAAATTCTTATGATATGGGATAGGGTATTCAAAAGAGCAGGGGCAAGAAGGCTACTAGGGTTCCTAGGGAATCTCAATGCGTCTTTGCAAAAGTGTTGGACACTACTTGCAAACATATAAAAGTTCATATTTTATTCAATTTCAAAACAAATGCCTAATTTGTCTTTCATATGATGGATTCTAAGGTTATGATTATTTACACCTCGGGGAGTGATTTAATCCAAAACACTTAAGTTCATCGATGACACAAATTAGAGACTTTCGAGCCATTGGATGGCGTGAATCGATTGTCTGGTTGGCTCCCTCATATTTTATGAGAGATAGGGCTTCAATTGCATGATAATATCGCTGGTTAGAAAACTTCGATTTTTCACTTACGATTTATCACGTTTTGACATTGAGATAATTTTGAATGGGAAATTTGAATGAGACTCAATTATTGGGAATAATTGAATTTGCCCAAAGTTCAAAGAAGATGTGAAGAATGGGGTTGTTTCATCTTCAAGTATTAATGATATAGACATTAAACTTCACAAATTCTACTTCTTGGGTATTGGATGCCAAATGTGGTTCTCACATTTTTATGTGGAGGAACTACATAGAAGTATAAGTTTGGTGAATAGAGATGTCGATCTACGGGCAAGAAATGGAGCGAAGGTCGCTGCATTAGCCGTATGATCATATGATGTTGTTTTGCCTTAGGGCCTTGTTTTAGTATTATAACTATGTAATTTCGTACCTTCAATAAACAATGAATATTGGTTCAGTATTGGATACTGATGGATTAGTTTTTCACTATTAAATAGTTTGGTAACTATTTTAATTGTGAATTATTCTTTGTTTTGGTACGATTATTATATTGTTTATGTATACTTTAAACTTGACAAATCATATATAACATTAACACTAAAGGCAGAATCGAATAAGTCTCAATGAGACATAACTATTGTTGGAGTTGTGTACTTAATGTCTAGATTTAAGTAACGGTAAACTCCCGATCATAGCATTTAATCTATTAAATTAATAAACAATTGTTTGCTTTTAATTATTATTAATTAAATATATGCAAATTCATAGTCCTAGATTTTATACGTTGTAGTTAGTATGGTGTTGCATGGGCACACAGAAGATCATACTATCGGTTACTCGTATTTAATCAAACAGTGGCTCACGACCTAGATGGACCCGGACCAATCCATCGGTATAGTCGTTGTGTGAGAGAGAAAATAATTTATCTTAATTATTTTATCACACTTGTACACTTGGTGTATTGAGCGGATCGTTGAGATTCATCGATTAGGATTGCCGGCGATAATCGATTCGAGTCTCAGTGTATTATATTCTTAATCCCCGATATTGTTGCGGGTGTGTATATTCAATATAAGTGACTTTGATTTACCAAAGGAATTAACCGATTTAATTATTGGGTTAATTACCGGTTAAGTTGGGTCACTATATTTTATATATGGCATGCCGTGAATGATTGACCGGACAGTGTATCCCGGAAGGGTTGATAATATCCCCGAGATGAGTTCATAAGGAATTATTGTGTAAACCTCATGAGTGGATTCGTTCCGCACAATAATTAAGGTTGAATGGTACTAGTCTCGGATTCAAGAGATGAATAAATTAATTAGCAATAAATTAATTTTATTCATGGATATTTAAATCTTAAATACACGGAATAAATAATACTACCGGAGAAATATTATTTGATATAATATGGTTTAATATTGGGAGTGCAATTAATTTATATAGTGGAAAATAAATTAATTAATATTAATGGGAGATTAATAGATTTGGGCTTGGGCTCAATTTAATCATTAATATTGGAAGCCCAATATTCCACCTCCTTTAGATCCCCTACGTAGCCTATAAAAGCACTACATGGTCTTCACTTTTTCATAAGACAAGAATATCAATACTTGATAGTTCTAGAGAGTTGAAGAGGATCCATAAGCTTGGAGGATCGTCGCCCACCCGACGTTCAAGCTAGTGCAAGGAATACGTGGGAAGATCGTAAGGTCATCAACTTAGATTCGTTTCTCCGCACAACGAATTAAAACGTAAAATCATATACTCCCTTCTATGATTTTATGTGGATTAATTGTGATACATACATGAACGCGCGATCCGAGAAACAACGAGACCGGGGACGGGGATAGACCGGGCGGTGGTGGTTGTGAACCACCGGACCGCCGGCGGTCTAGGGATCCCCGCCGGGATCGAGGGCAACCCTCGGCTGGGAGCCGAGGGGGTGGCGATCGAACCTAGGGTTCGATCGTCGGGCACGCATGAAGCCCCGGCTGGACGCCGGGGGCGATCGAGCCCGTGAGCTCGATCGCGGGTGTGCTACGGGGTGACCCGTAGCCGCCTCGTATGTGCTACGGGTTCGCCCGTAGCGTGCGTACGGGGCTGGACGTCCCGCGAGCAGCGAGCCCGTGAGCTCGCTGCGGGGCTGCTACGAGCAGCCCCGGGGATGCCTCGTGCATCCCCAGCGATCGCTACGAGAGCGATCGCGAGCCCCGTGCGGGGGATCGGCTGGGCGCGCGGGTTCGTCCCGTGCGGTGCTCGGTCGAGCCTCGGGTCGTGCGGTGGTTCGCGGTTGGTTCTCCGGCGACGGGTTTTCGGTCGGGGTTATCGGTTCCGCAATTTTTTTGATACCCCGGGATACCGAATTCCAGCAATTGGTATCAGAGCGTTTGGTTTCGTGTTCATGTATGTGTTCAATTGCGTTCTACCTTGCAGGGATTCCGACTATCATGGTTTAATTAATCGTTAATTATTCGTTTAATTAATTGCTATTTAATTTACCATGATTGTTCGTTTATTAAACTCTCGGACATGTCGAGATTCGTTTTGTGTGGATGAATGCTTGTAATAGTAAGAATTCGGGGGTTGACCGAATTTAGGATTTATTATTACGTTCTATGTTTTCCGGAAAGTGTATAGGGTCGATTTCATGTATAGAATCGATACCGGAATTGTGAATTTATTTCTTGTAATTTATTTACGTTGGATCGATGCCGAGACGACCGCCGGAGAACTCATGAGACGAAGAAGACGAAGAGGACGAAAAAACGGGGGGGGGGGGGGGGGGGGGGGGTCGATCATCCCCATGATCGATCCCCATGAGGATCGATCGACCCCACGCTCGGGCTGCCCGCTAGGGTTTCCGGCCACGCCGGCCACCGGTGGTGGTGGCGCGTGGCTAGGGGGCGGCGGCGGTGGTGCCCGGCGGTGGTGGTGGTCGACGGTGGGGGTGGTGCGGGGATCCCCAACCCGTGCTACTCCTAATCCTACCAAGATACTACTTACCTAATTGATTCAAGTTTTCCTATTTTGAGTATTCCTAAGTATGGGAACTCTCATGGAGATAGGAAAAGAATTAATTAATATTATTTATTTCCTTATTCTATTATGGAAGTCTTCTAGAATATTTCAAGTTCTACTTGGAATAGGAATCTAGAGATTTAATAGAATTAGATAGGAAAATAATTAATTAGTAAATTAATTTATTTCTATTTGATTATTCCTATTTTATGGGAATTTTCATGGACATGGAAATTAATTAATCTTGGAAAGTAGAAGAGTCCTAATTTATTTTATTTCCTTATTCTATTATAGAAGTCTTCTAGAATATTCCTAGTTTGACTTGGATAGATTATTCTAGAGATTTAATAGAATTAGATAGAAAAATAAATAAATAAAAATATTAATAATATTTAATTTTATTTTTGATTTATTC
This sequence comes from Euphrasia confusa, assembly GCA_954870475.1. NCBI lineage: Eukaryota > Viridiplantae > Streptophyta > Magnoliopsida > Lamiales > Orobanchaceae > Euphrasia > Euphrasia confusa. The sequence continues at coordinate 12,232,625 of OX940966.1, read as the reverse complement.
GATTGACTTAATTTTCGAATTAAGTATCTTTTGGATTTATTAAAAATAAATAGACTTAAATATTGGGATTAATATTCTCGTCACATGGAGCATTCAAGAACGAAGACTGAAGACTAGAAGACGCATACGGAGATGGAATAAAGCCATGATAGTCGGAAAATAATTTTCTAGCTTATTTTGACTATGTGATATGTGCTTTATTACTTGTATGCATGCTTATGTGTTTAATTATGCATTAGATAGCGTATCCCTTTGTTATAAAAAGCTAAGTGGGAGAGGGGATGGAAACATTCCCATGGTCTCCATTACTGTTCTCTTGGTGACTCTTATGAACTTTTGAAGTTCATATAGATGTGTCATTGGAGGAGAATTCTTGTAATTCCTCTTACAAGAAATATTGATTAAGTTTATCAAACAATGCCTAATTTGTCTTTCTGAAACTGACTTCAAGTCGACTCATTCTCACCCCGGGGAGTGGAATGGAGCCAAAGCCACTTGGTCATGTGGATGACACAAATTAGAGGCAGTCGTACCATTCTTTGATAGATGGATCGATTGTCTGCTCGGCTCCCTCATCTAATGAGAGATAGGGTTGTTCGCATGGTGAATCACTGGTTAGAAACTTCGAGTTTCACTTATGATTCTCCGCGTCTTGATTTACGAAAATCGAATGGATCTAATAATTGGGAGTCAATTATAAAAGTCTCTTGGTGTAGTAAACGTCCACACCACGTGGCTTGCTATACTAACGGATTTTGGATTAATTGATGTAGACAGTTGTAAGGAATTGTGAAGAGTTGTGAAGTTATCGTAAACGTCCACACCACGTGGCTTGCGGTGATATAACAATTCCAAACGATTTACTTTGGTGCTGAGTAATGGTTTACACTTAGATACGCATTATAGTATTCCTCCCCACGAGGTTACGCTATAAGTGATGTATGACCAAAGAAAACCTAATTGCTAAATCATTTGGGTGGGTAAACGTCCACACCACGTGGCTTGCCTTACCTAATGGGATTTTAGATGTGATTAGTAATTTAATGATATTATTTGAGGGAGATAATATCGGATATTAAATTGATTGTTTGTTTAAATGTGCTTATAGGTTTAGAGAATAGCTATGAACCCACTTTCTATGATACTCAAGGAGCATAAGCTCACTGGCCCCAACTATATTGATTGGAAGAGAAATTTAGACATTGTCCTAACTTCGGAGGAGTACAAGTTTGTACTCCATGAAGTGTGCCCGGCTGAGCCCACGGCTGCCTCAACTGATGAGGAAAAACTGACATATCGGAAGTGGAAAAAGGCTGATGAAATGGCTAGGTGTTATATTTTGGCTTCCATGTCAAATGTACTCCAAACCCAACATGAGTCGATGGACACTGCCTATGATATGATGTTTAACCTCAAGGAGATGTTTGGGGAGCAAGATCGTGCGGCAAGGCAAGAAGCCATGAGAGTCCTCATGTCGACTACTCAATCTGAAGGAACGCCCGTTGGGGAGCACGTTCTTAAGATGATGAGTATGTTGAATGAACTTGAGGTCCTAGGAGCTTCTATTGATGCTGAGACGCAAGTCGACATCATACTCCAGTCTCTGGCCCCTAGTTTTGAGCAGTTTCGTATGAGCTATAATATGGGTAAACTATCTTATACTCTTGCGCAACTCCTGACTGAACTAAAGGCGGCAGAGGGGATCTACAAGAAGGGCAAGTCTCAAGCGCTTGTAGCTACCAAGTCCAAAGGCTTTAAGCCTGGTGGAGGTAGGGGCAAGAGAAGGAAGCAAGCCCGGAAACCCAGTGGTGTCAAGAGGACTGTACCACGAGTGGGGGCTGCAAAGCCAAAGGGTAAGTGCTTCCGATGCAACAAGATGGGACACTGGAAGTCTGAATGTCCTCTCAAGGTACGAATTTTCCTTAGTCGTAAAAACATAGTCAGCGGTATTATCTACCAGAATTCTGGTGTGTAGATATGGAACCACTGACGGTATGTGCATTTTTGAATGCAGGGGTTCCAGAAAACCCGGCGACTTAGAGAGGAAGAGTTCGAGTCTACACGGGCAAAGCTGTAGAGGAGGCAGCGGTTGCGGTGGAAGACATTTATCTGCTTTAGTAGTTAAATAGGATTTCATTTCAAAGTTATTGCTTTATGTACCCCTTTATTTTAGAAAGAACGTTTTGTTCTGGATTTCTATTATTAATGAATGGATATTTTATTTCTTTAATCATTGGATGATTTTGATAAGAAATAATGGGATTATCTATTCTGGTACATTAGATAGCAATATGTGAATGATGAATCCTCAGTCTACCACGATGCAACAAACCGTTCTATAACTTGTTTTACTTGTTAGATATTTCTTTATTAATCATTATACTTGTGAATTCTTATACTTAGTAGTATTTTCAAATAAAGATTCAAATGGTCGAAATTGATTTGATCAATTATAGTTGAAGGAATGGACCTTCCGACCTATAGAATTGAATTTGGAGGATAATACGTCTAAGCAAAACCTATCTTAAAAAAAGGGATAGAATTCAGACAAGTATTGGAAATGATTAGATATGCAGACATGTGTGTTTATTAGAAAGGCACGAGTGATTCTTTCAAGAATACTCGGTGGTGGATTAGGATGCTTGATGTGCCATAAAAGCAAAGTGTTTTGACTAGTCAATGGACACAAAGCGATTATGGGGAACCATCAAAGTATATCCATTAGGAGCCTGCGACTCGGTCGCGGAGGCCATTACCTATCTGAATAACACATAGCATAATCAAAGATTGGGTTCAATCCCAAAGGGCCGCACCTTACACTTACGTGTAGAAATAGTGCGCTATAAAGAAATAGAAATCTGATGGTAAAAGGACAAGTTGTTCGGAACTACCTATGTTCTATGGATATTCCTAGATACAACGACATATTGAATATGGTTGTAGGATATCCTAGATGAACGAAGTATTGTGTGTTCTATAGTACTATGAACCAGAGGGACGTCTCGTCCGGTTCATAGAGGAAGACTATTAGATGGACCACAAAGCCTAAAATTGACGTAATACCTTGAAATGAGAAGAAGGACAAAAGACTAGGAACCAGCCAAACCGAGTAGAAGAGCACCACAAATACTGCACCTATTGTTATTACTGTTATACACCGGGACGCCATTGCAGTGGGAGGTTGTTGGACAACCAGAGATATTCATAAGGCTAGAGGAGTTCGGACTCTGGATCTAGTAAAGATGAAATCGACCCCTAGCTCTGCATAAGGGCGGTACTAGATCTAAATGTGCCTGCTTGGAACAATAAGAATTATTGTTAAGAGGCCAGATCATTTAGAGTACAAGCTTAGTAAATCCATTTATGGATTGAAATAAAGCTATGAATCGTGGAACTTGCGAATTGATGGATTCATCAAAAGGCATAGACGAAAGGTGTATTGAAGACGTAATGGAAACAAGGTGGTGTTTCTCGGAGATTTTATGTAGATAAAATTTTATCATTGGCAACAATGTAAAAATGCTGTCAGACATAAAATAATGGTTGTCTAAATAAATCGAGATATAAGATTGAGAAGAAGTTAGAACATGTTCTTAAGATCTTGTGATCTAGAGATAAGAACATTGTACTTCTCTTAGATATCTTGTACGATTAAGTTTTGTTCTTAACATGCATACTTCTGAGAAAGGTTTTTGCCTTTCAGAGACAGAATATACATCTATCTAAAGGGTATGTGTTCGAACACATGAAAAGAGATAGATGAGGACAAAGCAGTTTCCTATACTTCAAGTATGGAAAGCTTTATAGATGCAATGTTGTAAAACAAGAACCTGATATCAACTATGCGGTTTGCGTAGTGGGAGGATATCAAAGTAATCTGGATAAGGGATGTTCGAATGCTGCAAGAGTACTTTCATAGTACTGGCTTACAGAGCAAGACGAAATCTTCTTAGATTACAGACTCTCAGATCCAAAAATCAGAGAAGGACCAGTGAAAGTCGATATCAGGCTATGTGTTCACTTTTAGAAAGAGGTGGAACCATGTGTGAAAGAGTGATAAGCGGGACGCTTCTCAGACTCTCTCATAACCGAATAGCAGCCTCAGAGGCAGCGGAAGTTTTGGTTAGGTTCCGGAATAACCTCTTGACTTGGATATGACTCTTAGTTTACCAAAGGCTATTGGATAGCGGTGCACGGTGAACTGGAAGAGGTCATAAGTCAAAAGTGATGATAACACATAGAGCAAGTACCACCTGATACGAGTCATCGTCAGGGAGACGACGTAGTAGTCACCAAGATAACTTCAGAGCGGCAACCTAGATTGCTCACTCACATAGTACTTCTCGGAAGTACACTTTAAAGCACGTGATGAGTATGGGAACCGGGAGTTTGGAGGAAATGACTAGACCTTAGTACAAGTGGGAGATTGTTGGAGTTGTGTACTTAATGTCTAGATTTAAGTAACGGTAAACTCCCGATCATAGCATTTAATCTATTAAATTAATAAACAATTGTTTGCTTTTAATTATTATTAATTAAATATATGCAAATTCATAGTCCTAGATTTTATACGTTGTAGTTAGTATGGTGTTGCATGGGCACACAGAAGATCATACTATCGGTTACTCGTATTTAATCAAACAGTGGCTCACGACCTAGATGGACCCGGACCAATCCATCGGTATAGTCGTTGTGTGAGAGACAAAATAATTTATCTTAATTATTTTATCACACTTGTACACTTGGTGTATTGAGCGGATCGTTGAGATTCATCGATTAGGATTGCCGGCGATAATCGATTCGATTCTCAGTGTATTATATTCTTAATCCCCGATATTGTTGCGGGTGTGTATATTCAATATAAGTGACTTTGATTTACCAAAGGAATTAACCGATTTAATTATTGGGTTAATTACCGGTTAAGTTGGGTCACTATATTTTATATATGGCATGCCGTGAATGATTGACCGGACAGTGTATCCCGGAAGGGTTGATAATATCCCCGAGATGAGTTCATAAGGAATTATTGTGTAAACCTCATGAGTGGATTCGTTCCGCACAATAATTAAGGTTGAATGGTACTAGTCTCGGATTCAAGAGATGAATAAATTAATTAGCAATAAATTAATTTTATTCATGGATATTTAAATCTTAAATACACGGAATAAATAATACTACCGGAGAAATATTATTTGATATAATATGGTTTAATATTGGGAGTGCAATTAATTTATATAGTGGAAAATAAATTAATTAATATTAATGGGAGATTAATAGATTTGGGCTTGGGCTCAATTTAATCATTAATATTGGAAGCCCAATATTCCACCTCCTTTAGATCCCCTACGTAGCCTATAAAAGCACTACATGGTCTTCACTTTTTCATAAGACAAGAATATCAATACTTGATAGTTCTAGAGAGTTGAAGAGGATCCATAAGCTTGGAGGATCGTCGCCCACCCGACGTTCAAGCTAGTGCAAGGAATACGTGGGAAGATCGTAAGGTCATCAACTTAGATTCGTTTCTCCGCACAACGAATTAAAAGGTAAAATCATATACTCCCTTCTATGATTTTATGTGGATTAATTGTGATACATACATGAACGCGCGATCCGAGAAACAACGAGACCGGGGACGGGGATAGACCGGGCGGTGGTGGTTGTGAACCACCGGACCGCCGGCGGTCTAGGGATCCCCGCCGGGATCGAGGGCAACCCTCGGCTGGGAGCCGAGGGGGTGGCGATCGAACCTAGGGTTCGATCGCCGGGCACGCATGAAGCCCCGGCTGGACGCCGGGGGCGATCGAGCCCGTGAGCTCGATCGCGGGTGTGCTACGGGGTGACCCGTAGCCGCCTCGTATGTGCTACGGGTTCGCCCGTAGCGGGCGTACGGGGCTGGACGCCCCGCGAGCAGCGAGCCCGTGAGCTCGCTGCGGGGCTGCTATGAGCAGCCCCGGGGATGCCTCGTGCATCCCCAGCGATCGCTACGAGAGCGATCGCGAGCCCCGTGCGGGGGCTCGGTTGGGCGCGCGGGTTCGTCCCGTGCGGTGCTCGGTCGAGCCTCGGGTCGTGCGGTGGTTCGCGGTTGGTTCTCCGGCGACGGGTTTTCGGTCGGGGTTATCGGTTCCGCAATTTTTTTGATACCCCGGGATACCGAATTCCAGCAATTGGTATCAGAGCGTTTGGTTTCGTGTTCATGTATGTGTTCAATTGCGTTCTACCTTGCAGGGATTCCGACTATCATGGTTTAATTAATCGTTAATTATTCGTTTAATTAATTGCTATTTAATTTACCATGATTGTTCGTTTATTAAACTCTCGGACATGTCGAGATTCGTTTTGTGTGGATGAATGCTTGTAATAGTAAGAATTCGGGGGTTGACCGAATTTAGGATTTATTATTACGTTCTATGTTTTCCGGAAAGTGTATAGGGTCGATTTCATGTATAGAATCGATACCGGAATTGTGAATTTATTTCTTGTAATTTATTTACGTTGGATCGATGCCGAGACGACCGCCGGAGAACTCATGAGACGAAGAAGACGAAGAGGACGAAAAAACGGGGGGGGTCGATCATCCCCATGATCGATCCCCATGAGGATCGATCGACCCCACGCTCGGGCTGCCCGCTAGGGTTTCCGGCCACGCCGGCCACCGGTGGTGGTGGCGCGTGGCTAGGGGCGGCGGCGGTGGTGCCCGGCGGTGGTGGTGGTCGACGGTGGGGGTGGTGCGGGGATCCCCAACCCGTGCTACTCCTAATCCTACCCGTGCTACTCCTACTCCTCAGTTGAATTGAACGAGGTTCAAGAAGATCAAACTGAGATGGACACTCAAGAACAAGTCGAGAGTGCTCCAGTGGTTTTGGAAAACACACCTAACCCTCGAAGGTCCGGAAGGATTAGAACTCAACCTGACAGATACTTAGGTATTCTGAAAAACAAGAACTATGAAGTCATGCTTTTAGAAAGTAATGAACCTTCGACCTATATCCAAGCTGTGACGAGTCCAAATTCCGAGAAATGGCAGGGTGCCATGAAATCCGAAAATGGAATCAATGTCTGAAACTCAAGTTTGGAACTTGGTCGATTTGCCTAAATGGGCTAGGCCCATTGGATGCAAATGGATTTAAAAAATAAAACAGACATGAATGGAAAACATAGTGTTTTCAATGCAAAGTTGGTGGCAAAAGGAGTTAATCAAATTCACGGGGTGGATTATAATGAAACTTTTTCACCAGTTGCTATGATTAAATCCATTCGGATTCTCTTAGCCATTGTAGCTCATTATGATTATGAGATATGGAAAATGGATGTTAAAACCGCCTTCTTGAATAGGATTCTAGAAGAGGATGTGTTTATGACACAACCAGAGGGTTTTATCGATCCTAATCAGGCTGAGAGAGTATGCAAGCTTAATAGATCCATCTATGGACTAAAGCAAGCATCTCGGAGCTGGAATCTTCGGTTCGATGAATCCATACAAGAGTTTGGATTTCAAAAGAACATGGAAGACTCTTGTGTTTACAAGAAGGTCAGTGGGAGTTACGTTGTATTCATTGTGTTGTATGTCGATGACATACTCCTTATTGGAAACAATGTTTCTATGCTTAATTCTATTAAAGAATGGCTTGGAAATTGTTTTTCAATGAAGGATCTTGGAGAAGCACAGTACATATTGGGCATCAAGATCTGTCGGAACAGATCGAAAAGGATGTTTGGACTTAGTAAAGAGACCTATTTTGAAAAGGTGCTTGATAAGTTCAGAATGAAAGACGCCAAAAAGGGTCTCATTCCAATTACTCATGGCACATCTCTTAGCAAGATTCAAGGCCCTACAGGGATTGATGAGCAAAAGAGAATGGAAAACATTCCTTATGCTTCGGCAATAGGGTCTATAATGTACGCCATGATATGTACATGACCAGACGTATCGTATGCTTTGAACATGATGTGTCAGTTTCAAGGAAACCCAGGTGAGGCGCGTTAGACTGCGACCAGGAATATTCCTATGTACCTTAGATGGACAAAAGAATATTTTGTTGTCTTTGGAAGACAAAAAGAGTTGATGTTAACAAGCTATTTTGATGCAAAATTCATAACGGGCTAAGATAATTTCCGATTTTTAATCTGGTTATATCTTTTGTCTAGATAGAGGTGAAATTTGCTGGAATAGTTCCATGCAATGCAATAGCTGATAAAACTACAGAAGCTGAGTACAGCACTGCATTGGATGCAGTGATTTTGGCAGTTCGGATTTGAAAGTTTTTCGATGAACTAGGTGGCGTAACTAGCTCGGCCCATCCGATAAGTTCTCTATTTATAGTAGAGCTATCGCGCAAGCCAATGAGCCTAGGGAGCACCACAAATCTAAAACTAGTGCTCAGGAAGTTCCACATTAATCTAGGAGATGATTTTGTGGAGACATCGAGATAATAAAGTTGCAACTCTTGGAATTGTTGCAAACCCATTTTATAAAACCTCTCCAGCAGTTTAAGCTTGAGGCTTTCACGACTGCAATAGAGATCAGACATCTTAGAGATGGGTTGTGATTTCTATTACTGTATTAGATACTTTTGGAGAATTGGTAAACATTCACTCATATGTATAATACATAATTCTTCATATAAATATGGTTTAATTTATATGAATTGTCCAAATGATTAAGTTATATCAATTGGGTTATGAGGTCGACTTACCGCATAATGAAGTCCCAATGGTTGAACTGATATACTTGAATCATATAGCTGTTCCTGGTTCGTATAATCGAGTACGGACAAACCAATAATACAAAGAACTAGATTGTAATGTGTACTATAGCGCCGCTTCATGGGCTAGTGATGTGGGACATCAAGTACAATTACATAGATATTAGCTGGGAGCTAATTATCGAACAGACCCGACTGGAATAGTATTTAAGATTTCGAGTCATAATACTATTTCATTGACTGTCGAGCAATTTCCTCTGACCTGAGTAGTCCAGAGTGATTCCATTTTGAAATGGTGTACTTTGAAACAAGTAAACGCCTTTCGTAAAAGGAGGTTATAAAACTTGTTATTGGGTATATCAGGAAGCAAGTGGGATATGTCCTTCGATCCTACGTGTGCAATAGATAAAGTCATAAGGTCGTCTATGGATGTTAAATGATTATTTGATAATATTAATTGTTGGGAACAATATAATATTGATCGATAAAATCATACCTACAGGGTCACACACGAGCTCGATATTGATATACATTGCTTAATAAATATATTGATTTAGAATCAATATTTACGTGGGTTTTCAGATGCATGGGATGCATGGCTTGCATGGAATGCATGTCACATAGTGTGACATGGCATGCCACACAAGCCAATGGGACCACATATCATGATTTGGCATGATTATGTGGAGGTGACCTTTGAACTTCACCATAACACCCCATTATGTGTGGTTATGACACACACATTATGGTGGGGTTACAAGTGAAGTAAAAGGGGTATAATGAGCATGAAAATCATTCTAACACTATCATCATCAGCCACGAAATTCACAAGAAAGAGTGAGAAGAGAGAGTGTTCTTGGAGAACCACTTCAAACAAGCAAGGTGTTTATCATCCGGGTTCGTGTGCAACACGTAGAGGCCGGGCCTTTTGTGCGGCTTCAACATCCGGACGATCTAAAGGAGTGACGAGGTCATTCACAAGGAGAGCTTCGAGAGGCTGATCCATTTGAGGTGGTTCAATCGACTCAACACCACCTCAACGACTTCAACGAATCACTTCGTCACAAAAGTAAGTAATCGTTGAACCTTATATATATATATATTGGATGTGTATATATATATGTTTATATGTGTTCTTATACACATTAAGTGTGCACTAAGATCATGGAATAGTAGATCTATTGTTTTACACGCTTCCGCACACACGGTATATCGATCGGATCGGTATATCGGTACCTTCAGGAAATGTCGTAGGGAGTCCCCTTACGGCTAACAACTCCCCGTAGGGAATCTGTTCCTTACGAGAAAAACCCCTACGGCTCAGTCCCGTAGGGATCCCCGTAGGGAAAGGTGATCCCTACGGCATTCTCTACGGAAATGGCTGTAGGGATCCGCAGTTTTTTTTAGTGTATGAATTGGACATTTGAAAGTAAACCTCCATTTGAGAATTTATCTCAAGAAACTAAAATTTGTGTTAAGAAATTAATTTTCTTAAAATAAAGTTTTAATTAAATATATGGGTTAAATGCAAATAAAACCATAACTTTTGATTGAGTTGCAAAATAAACTTAAATCTTTTTAAATTTGCAAAATAAAATATCACTTGTTAGTTCAATACAAATTAATTAAAATCCTTTTTATTCTTACAAAATAAATCATCACATTCATTTATATACTTATCTTGGCTAAAGCTAAATAACTTTTAAAACAAAAAAAATTATAATTCTTTTAACTAATTAAATATTCAACCTAAAAAATAGAAGAAAAAAATAGTTGTTCCCCTATCACCATATTTTTTAAAAGTTTAAATTGTGAGATCACTTTTTAATTTTTTTTAATCAAAGATATAGAATTTTAAGTACATTGTTATCACCTTAATATTTGTTGGGTTTATGAGTTCGAAAACTCTGGCTGAGTGCGATTTTGAAATCTTACTCGTATTACATTTTTATCATTTATTTTTCATGATTTCTTCATAAATAATTTAAACTTTTGAGAATAGAAAATTTACAATAAACATTAGAATTTGTAGAAGTTTTAAACACAAGCATTTTGTTTGTTTCCTCTTATGCATTTATTTATTTTATTTTGTAATTTTATGTACTATTACAATATTGATTTTTTAAAGAGTGGATACTTCGTCCCGAAATCATGATCCCGTTTCGATTTCGTCCCGAAAACTAGCGGGATGAGACAAGATCACTTTTGAAAATCACAATCTCGTATCGTTTTAAATTTTTCATATCGGAACGGGATGAGACGATCTCGTTTTATCTCGTCTCGTATCGATAATTTATTTAATAAATCATTTCACTTTTTTAATAACAACACTTGTTTGGTTAGTTTTAATGAGTTTGGTGTAGTACTAATTACGTTAAGTTTGGTGTAGGGTAATTTGTATGTAGAATTTATTTTTGACCTATGGTTAAATAATACACTTTCTTGAAAATAATTATTTTTACTTCTAAATTTAAAATAATAATTTTACTTGCTATGTTTTTTGTAAAGAAGGTATTTGATTCACCTTGTTTAAGGGTGATGAGAATATCACTATTAATTTAAAATGTATTGTATCTTTACAAGGGAAAAGAATAAAAAAATAAAGACTAGAATATTTGCTAAGATATGAAACATATGCAATAAATCAAATATTTAAGAAGATATATCTTCAGAATATTCTTTGTTATCCCCCCTCAAGCTTAGTGTAGGATTGTGAATGACACGAAGCTTGGATCGAAGAAAATTAAACGCTGGACGAGGAAGGCTCTTTGTGAAAATATCAGCCAATTGCAAATTTGAAGGGACGAACTGAGTCTCCAAACGACGATTAGTAACGAGTTCACGTATAAAGTGACAATCAATATCGATGTGTTTGGCGCGTTTGTGAGAAATGAGATTTTGACTAAGGAACAAGGCACTTTTATTGTCACATAGTAAAATCGGCGGAGATGTAGGAAGTGCTTTAATTTCTCGAAGCAAGTGTGTTAACCAAACCATTTCTTGGGCAGCGTTTGCAAGGGCTCGATATTCCGATTCACAACTTGAACGAGCAACAGTGGGTTGTTTCTTGGCACTCCAAGAAACCAAATTTCCTGCCAAAAATATAGAGTACCATAAGTAGAACGGCGAGTATCAGTGCAACGGTCCCAATCGGCATCTGAATAATCAAGAACATTGTAGTTAGAAGATGGTGAAAAAGTGAGCCCGTAATGGAGAGTACCCTTGACGTAGCGTAAAATGCGTTTGACGGCCAAGAAATGATCAACTGTAGGTGACTGCATGAACTGGCTAACATGGTTGACGGCATAAGATAGATCAGGACGAGTGATGGTGAGATATTGCAATGCCCCGACAAAAGAGCGATAAGTAGTAGGATCATGAAATGGATCCCCGAAGCTAACAAGCGAAACTCCAGCAGGCAAAGGAGTAGAAGCAGGTTTGGAGTCCAGTAGGTAATTAGCTCTAGTGAGAATGTCCTTAGCATACTTGGCTTGTCCCAAGAAAAGACCAGAAGCATTGTAACTTATTTCAAGACTGTCAAAGTTGGGCCATTATACACCTTAAAAGGCCTTGTTAAGGTGATAAAGTTTTCCAACATATATGTGAGCCTAAGGTTCTTAATCCAATCGATGTGGGATACTCTAACACTCCCCCTCACGAGTAAGCCGGAAATTCCATCAGGATTACTCGTGGCCGGAAATTTCATCAGCACGGGGAGCCCACAAACGGAAAATCCTTCGGCTGGGGGCACTCACATCGTATTGGGCTTGCTCTGATACCATGTCAAAGTTGGGCAACTAGACATTTATAGTGGGCCGAATATAGTGTCCAATACTCCCCCTTTTTTTTTTTTAATAAGCAATTCTAAATTCTGACATAACACAAAAAAAAAAGAATAAATCCAAAGTAAATCCAAAAACCCTTCAAAACCAAACTCTTTTATCTGAATAACAGAACTTGGAATCAAAACAAATCAGCAAGATAATTTTTCAACACTTGTTCAACAACTATTTGATCAAAAGATATTTAATGGGTCGAATATATTCTCCAATACTCCCCCTCACTTGTGGGTCGATTTCAACCTCTTTGGGGAGGCCCAACAAGTGGATAATTAAATCGGGTGGAGTCGCCACTGACGGAAGTCGAACCCAGGACCTCGGGTTATCCCAAGGCTCTATAGCCATGTTAGATGCCGCATCATCCAACAGCTCGAACTGTTAGAGAAGTTGAACTTCTTTACACTTATATTAATGGGCTAAATATATTCTCCAATAAAGACCAAGGAAATAACTAAGGTTGCCCAAGATTATCACAGTGAAGCATTGGGATCACTTGATTTCGCCAAAGAAGGTAGTTGACGGAAGATAACTTGATCGTAACCATATGGATCAAAGTGGCAAGAGGGATGGAGTCAGCTATGAGTTACAGAAGAAAATTTGGGAGAAAAAGAACACAATTCAAAGATGAGAAAGGAAAACGATGTTATCTGCTGATACCATGTAAAGAAGGTATTTGATTCACCTTGTTTAAGGGTGATGAGAATATCACTATTAATAGTAAAATGTATAGTATCTTTACAAGGAAAAAGAATAAAAAAATAAAGACTAGAATATTTGCTAAGATATGAAACATATATAATAAATCAAATATTTAAGAAGATATATCTTCCTAATATTCTTTTTTATTTTTTCACTCACTTTTCATATTTATTAAAAAACACTTCGGAGTATGTTTTTTAATTTAAAAATATATTTGTACTTTTTATTCAAAAAAATCAATAAATATTTTTTAGAATCTTAGTGTGAAAAAGACGTGCATAATTTGTTGACACAGATGGATTATTATCTTAAAAGTCAAGGTATAATTTGTTGAGCCCGATTTGAGACCGATGAATTATTATTATTTTGTGCAAATTTTCCGTCAATTAATTTTGAAAATTGAAAACCATAAAAAAAACGGAAAAGGCTACAGTTACACAAGGTGTACCGGGCCTCTGGTACACTGCCAATCAAAATGTGACACGTCTTATTAATTAATTAATTAGATAAATATTATTTTAATTATTATAAAATTGAATTATTAATTAGGAAAATAAATCATGAGAATCTTCTAAAAAGTTCAAAAAATAAAATTATTATAATCTTTCCAAATATTAAATATACTACAAAATCTATGAGATTTTTTCCCCTTATAATATAATAGTAACTAACAAATAAAACAAAATAAAATAATATATATACTAAATTGAAAAAAAAACGTACAATTTAAAAAAAAACCGTAACATTTTTTAAAAAATATTTATATTTCATTTTTCAAGTAAAATTAATTTATACAATATTAAATTTTATATACACTAATTTAATTATTTAATTTATAAATAAATATATTTAAAAAATATGAATAATATATGTGTACGTGATAATTATTGTTTTAAAATGAATGATTCATTCGATCTATATTATATATGTAAATATGAAATAAAAATTAATTCATAATTAGTATTTATTTTTTTAAGAACCGTGAAAATTTGAATCAAATATGGAATTGAGTCAAATAATTCTATTAATTTTTCATTCTATCGTTATTTATGTACAAATAACAATAATTAATTTTATTTTTTAAGATTAAATTGTAAGAAAAACTATTTTGCATATAAGCATGTCAAAATATTTTAATATTATTATTATATTCCGTATTTATTAAAAATAGAAATAATATAATTTAAATAAAAATAATATTTTGATTTAAATATTACATTTGATAGCTCAATTTTCAATATTATCTCACTTTTAATTATATTTTTCAATAAAATAAAAATGTCATAGTATTCCATTCGAATTTTAAAATATTATTGCAATTGAGATTTACGACAACAATTAATTTTATTTTTTAAGATTAAATTGTATGAAAAACTATTTTGCATATAAGCATGTCAAAATATTTTAATATTATTATTATATTTCGTATTTATTAAAAATAGAAATAATATAATTTAAATAAAAATAATATTTTGATTTAAATATTACATTTGATAGCTCAATTTTCAATATTATCTCACTTTTAATTATATTTTTCAATAAAATAAGAATGTCATAGTATTTCATTCGAATTTTAAAATATTATTGCAATTGAGATTTACGCAACAACTTATCTTTATAGTTTATCTTGTATGACTACATCAATCAATGTTAAGTAAATAGAGTATGTTTTAAAAGTTTATTTAATGTCAAACAAAAATAAAATTAAATAATTAAATGTCTCACTTGATTTGTAGTCACGCAAAATTAAATTAAACAACATAATAAAATGTCGTTTAATTTTCAAATATATATTATCAACGTGTGAAATTAAATAAATATATTAAATAAAATAAATATTGATTTTTCACAAAATTTAAAGAATTCATGATTATTCATAGTAAGTTTAAAAAATTACATATATTATTATAATTTTAATACCTAATTATAAATTATAAAACATTAAAAAATTATTTTTCTTAGAAAAAATTCAAATTTTCCATTTAAATGTAGATAGTACAAAAAGAAATCTCCCCCATCTATTTAAAATAGAATATTACGGAATTTAAAACCCCTTTTTAATTGTATAAGTATACAGAGAGTTGATTTTCAGACCTACCATTTCTTTTCCTGTAGGGTAGAAAAGCCCTTTTTTATTTTGTTTTGAATGAAGAGATCGAAGGTAGTGATTGATTGGGCAAATTTGCACGGCAACTTGCTGGATGTGGTATTCTCGAATTTAGTGGGCAAAGATCGAGTCAATTTCTGTCTGGTCTGCCCACAATGGAATGCCGCCGTCACGAATCGGTTCTCGCCGTGGCTCGTGCACAACGACAATCCGAATGACACGTGGAGGTTGTATCAGCACAATGCTACTTTCATCGACATGAACTTTCTGGATCTAGAGTCGAGAGAGGTGATCGTGCACTGTTCGAAGCACGGGTGGTGGTTGATGTCCTGGAAGGACGATTACACCCTTTTCTTCTTCGACCCCAACAATAGCCAGCATCTGGAATTGCCCACCTGTTTCTTCGAAGACGAAAACATGTTGTATGAGTTCATGTCCCTCAAATTCTGTTTTTTCAATCCGCCCACCTCCTCGGATTGTGTGGTGGTCGGGATATCTGAAATCGGGCCCAAAGGGGAGGTGGGTGTTTACACCCTCAGGAAAAGAGACGAATGGAGAGTGGATGAATACCAAATGGGCCGTACGGAAATCTTCCGGAAGTCTCTAAGGAGCAAGACTCTCAGGATGAGAAAAGGAGACGATGAAGAATGTCGTGTCCATAGATATGAAATCCGCAATAACAACAAAGTCGTCTTCCGGAACTCTTTTGGGGCTCCGGTGCTACACGGTGGGCGAATTTACTTTCTGAGCGAAAGAGGAGATGTGGCCGTCTTGAATCTGAATTCCGAGGAGCGGCGCATAGATGGCTATTTCGACTGTCTGAGTCGCGTGGCCGAGAGGAGTCCGAAAGAGCAGTACTTGGTTAAAGTGAAGTGGGAAGATGCCCAGCTGTTTGGTGTGTTTGTTTTTGGAGATGACAAAGTGAGTGTGTGTAGGCTTTCGCCGGAGATGAAGTGGGTTCCGGTGGAAGGGGGCATCGGGGACAAGGTATTGTACGTAAGCGAATCGGCTTCTTCGGGATTCAAAGCTCCGACTAAAGCCTTGGAGAACACTGTCTGTTTTCCATTGTTCCACAAGGACAGTCCCGTGTTTTACTCTTTGAGTGATTCAAGGTATCGTTCAGTCGACGGAGCTTTTTCAAGCGACAACGCTAGTGAGCTCGTAAGCTTCGATTCTGTCACTTGGACAATGCCTATGCCAATGCCAATGTCCGAAGAGGAAATCACAACTTGGTGATCCATGTTTTGTTACTTTTCGAATTCGATTATTTCTCATTTGCGATGCTTAGTTATCGATCTTTGATGGTTTTTTGGATGTTAAACATTAATCAGGGATTTTACATTTCTCATATTATATATATTCTTGTCCTGCAGCATGTGTACTCTATCAAACACTTTACATGCATCTGAATTCATCTGAATTTTTGGATGACTTATCCGAGTAGAGATTATAAGGAGAACCAGCAGGGTGGGCCCCATCTGTCCACGTTATCGCAACCGAGATGACCGGATGTTTGCATGAGGTAAATTTCTTCCGATGCGTGTATACTCTGTGCTTTGGATGCATGTATTCCATAACAATTGCCTTCCATCCTCGGGGCTTATCACGGAGAGTACATCAGACATGATGTTTTGGCGGAGGGCCAAAACCGTTGTCAATAAAACTCGGATGTTCGGGCCAGACTCCTGCAAATGTAGGAGAAACGATGTAGACACATCAATATCTATTTGAGAATAACCCAAGAAAATTAGTGTAATTACGGGTACGTACCACTGTCTAGAAATCCAATAATGACGTCTGATCCCTTAATTACGGTGAGATTCATCAAGTCCCATGACCACTCCTTCCATTTCTGTCAGAGTAATTGCTAAGACTTGATTTTTACTTATAGAAAGAAATCAAAGTAAATCCACCTGAAATAGCTAGTGGCAGCTGGTTCTTCCTTTGTGTGATTGGCAGCAAACCCGTTGAAACTTCTCTAGTAGCTGTAAACTAGCGAGTCTTTGGTTGATAATGCGCTGAAATCACAACGTGAATGTAAAGTTTGGTACAAAATGAAGCGTATATATATATATATATATATATATATATATATGTATATATGTACCAAAGACTTAGATTTTTTGTAATAATATAGACCTTCCAATTTTTATGGTATTTGGTTTTAATTTTTGATTTCATTTTAATAGACTTGGTCGAACGTCAGAACTCAGACGCCTCCATTAACATAGGTTTTAAATTAATGCATCTCTATTATGGCCTGATTTTCGGTATTTTGTGAAATAAACAAGGATCTCATCATTCTTTTTTTCATACGATAAAATGAATTTTAGATTAACCTCAGTTATTAGTTTTTTCATTATGTCTCTATCTAATGATGGTTATTTTGACATGAGCATGCAAGCACTCAATGACTCGCGTTATCTTCTTCATTCAAGTGAGGTATTTGTCGACCGTTGATACTGATGTATAACTTTTGACTTCAAGAAACCTGCAGGGTTCCGTTTTAGTTGATAATATACAGAACAGGAGGATACGATTCAGCAGTGCATTAGCGAGCTTGAAAAGTGAAGATATTAGAGATCCACTAGTTACTCAGCTTAGAAAAATCACATCGCACGCAAAAGCACTACTAGTAGATAAACAGATCGAATAAAGTGGCTATTCAAATATATATCAAATAAATCCTGTAGGTTTATTTAAACAGATTCACTGCTTATCTACTACATTTTATTATACATTTAAAAATATTTCTCCATCATATAAGTCTCTTGAAAATTAAAACTAATGTATTTTATTGTATGAAATGTGAAATTGTGTGGTTATAATTGTTCAATAATTGTAAAAGAAATGTACTCTTCATTCTCATCCAAACTAATAATCACATTTTTTTACAAAATACAAATGAAGTATAATTATTAGTCTGGTTCGGAGGGAGTACTATTTTAATCTAACGATAAAAAAAATGAGGAAAAAAATAAAGTGTATTCTCTTTTAATTTTTTTAAGAAAAGAAAACTAAGAGGTTTAGAATTTTATTCCCAAGGTTGGAAATACAACTTTCGAATTTAATCTTAACCGTTTTCAATTGAGATTACATGTGTGCGTTTGCAAGATTGCAAACTCAATGAATTTTAACTCTCAACTTTTTTCTTCAAATAAGAATTATAAGATTACGCATTGCCAGTTAAATATAGAGTTCACTAGGCTTGGGTTTTCGGGACCTTCGTTCCTGGAATACAGCCTCCTGATTCGGTCTATATGGGATATTCAGTCTAAAAGGGACTCTCTTTGGGTTAAGTGGATTCATAACCGCTATCTCAAGAGAAGATCTTTCTGGGACTGGCCCCATAACCGAGATGATTCTCCTATTGTCAGACATATCCTTACCACGCGCGACACCCTTGTGAGGCGTGAAGGATCTCCGGAGGCAGCCTTGACCCTCCTTCGGTCTTGGTACGACGGACATACCATTTCGACTGCCAAGGCCTATGAGTATTTCCGTCCGAGGGGTACTCAGAAGCCTTGGACTAGAGACGTTTGGAGATCTTCTCTCGTACCGAAGCATTCCTTTACACTTTGGCTCTGTGCTAAAGGGAAGCTTCCTACGTGCGATCGACTGGACTACCTGATGATTGACCCTACTTGTGTCTACTGTCAGACTGCACCGGAGTCACTGGACCACCTGTTCTTTTCGTGCCCCGTTACTTCCCGCATTTGGAGTTCTATCCGGATGTGGGTGGGCATTGAACGGAACATGTCTACCATACTGAGTGCACTGAAGTGGATCAAGAAAGAAGTACGAGGTACGCTTCCGAGGAACACGCTTAGGAGGATTGCCTTCGCTACGACTGTCTACACTATTTGGAATGTGAGGAACCGACATATCTTTCAGCAGAAGACCATTTCGGAGGAGGCTATTACTAGAGCTATTCAGATTCATGCTTGCAGAGCCATGTTAGCTATTCACCCTGACTTTATCTTTAGATAGGATCTTTTGTATTTGAGAGTGTTTTGGAGAGCTAGGACTAGACTTCGGGCTTGTCCGTTTGCTAGTCTAACCTCTCCCGTTGTTCTCACCGGGTATGCCCGGATTATGATGTAAAGGCTTCGGCCTAACCTTTTTTGGTCTCGTATATATATTTACATTTCCGATCAAAAAAAATATAGAGTTCACTAGATTCGATGTTATGTGAATGAATTTAAACTCACTCGAATCTAATAGAAATAAAAGAAACGAGATTTAAAACGGATAGAGTTGAAATCGAAATAAAAGAAACGAGATTTAAAACGACTAGAGTCGAGACGAACAAGTGACCGAACAAGTGAGACTTTTCTAGAAGAAGAATTAAACCGATTGTTCGGGGATTAGGGAAAAGATTGGTATCCAAATTCTGGATAACTAGAATCACTATTAATAAAGTATAATTACAATTTTAACCTTATTTAATAGTACAATAAAAACGGATGTCCTTGTTTCTCACTTTTTTATTTCTTTCAAAGTTTGAACCAAAACAATTATTATTGATGTAACTTGCATTATCTTTGATTATCGAATAAACTTTTTAATTCTAATTTTATAACAAAATAACTATCTAATAAAATAATAATATAAAACAAAGATTTACCCACCATATTTTCGCACATAATTTTTTTATTAATCTCAAAAATATCTATGATTATAAATATAAGATTGTTAAAAATAAATTTATAAAAAATCTATTTTTAATTTAATATAGTAAGTTGTGCAAAAATAATTTGGACAAACGGTTATTATAATTACTGGACAAACTGTTATTATAATATTTTAATTTATAAATTTTTATTATTGAAAATTATTGGTCGGTTATAAACTACTAGTCCAGACTATTGAAACCGTTTGTCCACACTATTATTATTTTGCCAAACAATTTGTCCAAATCTATAAGAAAATGAAAAAGATTGTTTTATGCTCAAAATTATTGTCTAGTTTTTATGTTTATCTTTTATTAAAGCTTAAATATACTACAAACAATTATATGAATCTGAAACTAAATTCTTTAATTATTTTCATCACTTCTATCATGCATCTATTGAAAACTGTGGCTCCAATAAGCATTGCAATTTTGCACCACACATGTATACATCCAATAATTGTAATTGTCTCAACTATTGTTACGTAATTGTTTATTTATGTAATAATTTATTTGTTTTTATTTGTTACATTATTTTATTTATTTTAATTTTTGTATTTAAATATAAATAATACACAACCATTTACTAAAAAATTATATAATTAAATTTAAACACTAAATTTGAATAATATAATTAAGTTAATAATTATAAATAACTTTTTAGTATTTATTTTAGTGTTTGATTTAACTATATAAAATTTTAGTAAATATTTTGTGAATGATTTGTATTTAAAAATTAAAATAAATAAAATAATACAAATTATTTGTAACATATAAAATAAATAAATTATTACCTAAATAAACAAGGGGAAATCATAGATGAGGGCACTTCTAAGAGTTATATCATAAATAGTACCTATACTTTTTACTGATTATTATATAGGGCACTTGGACAATACTATCCTTTTTCAATTTCAAAATTCACTAAATTAATTAAAAAGAGTAAAAAATTCAAACTCCTATTACGGTCAATCACGTCATCAATTCCTTAACTCTCGTATTTTACACTAATTCTAATAACCATCAATTCCTTAACTCTCGTATTTTACACTAATTCTAATAACCACTGCAGTAAAATTCCAAAAAAAAAACAAAAACAAAAAATCAAACGTATTTTACACTAATTCTAATAATCAGTGCAATAAAATTCAAAAAAAAAACAAAAAAAAAAACAAGAAAATCTATCTCAGATAACCATGGACCACAAGAAAGCGAATTATTGGAGTGGCTTCACGATTCCGAACCCAAGACATGAAGGTATATTTCAAATATAAAATCTAATTGGGGTTATATATACATAATATATATGCTAATTGATTGAAAATGTAGTAATCAGCTAAATCAATCATCTACTACAATTGAAATCAAAACTATCATAGATATAATCAATAAATACAAATAAAATCAAAATTATCATAGATAAAGAAACACTTACAAGTACCAAAATTAAAACTATTATAGATATAATCAATTAAACACAAATAAGTAGATGCAATAATCAACTAAATCCATCCTCTACACTTTATAAGTAATCAACTAAATCCATCCTCTACACTTTATAAGTACAATTAAATCAAAACTATCATAGATATAATCAATGAAATACAAATAAAATCAAAACTATCATAGATAAAGAAACACTTACAAGTACAATTAAAATTAAAATTATCATAGATATAATTAATGAAACTCAAATAAGTATAAAAAAAATTAAAACTATCATATATATATATACACCAATATTAAAATCAAAACAAACTATCAGTACAACAACTAAAAACATATAGTACATACAACAATTATAATTATAAATACATATGTACTAATGCTTGCTATATTTTACCAGATATATTTACTAATTTTGCGCAAATATATTTAGATTCTTATGCAAATATATTTATATATATTTAGTAACGCTCTTATTAGCAAATATATTTATATATATTTAGTAACGCTCTTACTAAATTAATTAATATATGTTACCGTAATATTATTTACGAAAGATTGTTTAATATTATTGTAGGTATATTTACGACTTTATATATTTTAAAAAATGCAAAAACTAAACATTTTTTTTAATCTGAATTCATTTTTAATTTTCAATCAAAACAATATTTAATATATATATATATATATATATTACACGAAAAATATATATTAAAATATGGAAAATAATTAATATTTTAAAAATAAAATAAGAGAATAAATTAATTTTCTTTTAATTAATATTAATTACAATTATTAATATAGAAAATAAATTATTGATTATTTAAAAAAAATTCTCTGCGTAATATGTATATGCCCAAATAATAACAAAAAAAATATAATTGAAAGAATGTAAAAAAATATTAATTGATAATTAATTACGAAAAACATTGATTATTGATAATCGGGGAGTGGATACAAACGGTTACATAGAAATTGGTGAATAATGATGACAATGTACTAATTTAATGAGAGCTCTAAAAATAAATTAAAAGGTTAAAATAATAATATTACATCATTAATTCAAAATCTGGATATCCAAATTCTGGACATTTAGGGTCACCTGCACGTTTTGGTTTAGTGTGATGGGTGGGCCAGGCCCAACTAAATTGTTTTGGTTGCGCAATAATCTTTAGAATTGGGCGAGTCACAAAATGTGGGACATCTCGAAATTCGGGTGTATCAAGTATTGTGGAACACCTCCAAAAATAAAAAGTTGCAAGTTTTGTCGGAGAGATGGAGTAGTAAATATTATGAAATCTCGTGTATCATGTATCATACACGTGTATATGATAGAGGCATCGTTAATTGATCACTTGTTGTGCATGTTCTTAATATGCTCTAAAAGTTTGCATTTTGAGTTGAAAGATCTAAAAATGTATCACTCTACATTGTTCTCTTTTTTATTTTTTTTGGTTGTTTTGCTATATTTATTTTTCAATTTGATAGTTTACTGACCAACAAAAAAAAAAGTTAAATAACACAAATCAAAGATACCGCACCCTTTCCAATTTTTTGTAAAAAATTACAATTTCGTATTGTCTCAAATCAATAGTTACTTTCATTGTTAAGTAAAATAATTATTCATACTTTTTTAATTTTAAAGACTTATATATTCCTACATTTCAAACTAAATATTTTAGAGTAATTAATTTATTGCATTTATATAATTAAACACCATGATATTTAATCTAATCACAATTTAGGTAGTCTATTCAAATTTGAATAGTTTTTTTAACCTTTATATTATAATAAATTTATATGATTTTTATTACTTACTTTATATATAATTTATTGCATACGAAATCTTAAATGTTTTAGGATAATATATTTCATATCAATCACGGTGTTTTTTTCGATAATTAGTTTAGGTTTGAGATTTTTGAGTTTTTTAAAATTCTGACAGCAACTAACCGTTCATCCATTCTCTGTTGTTTTTCAAAATCGCAGGTAATTCATTTTTGTACATTCGATCGTCTTCAACCCGGTAGTGTTTCTGTCAGTTCGACCAATCAACCCAAAAAGCTCCATGAAATTGAATTCATTCATTGTGGCTTTGAAAATTCCATTCAATTCGATGAATAGTGTTTTTTGTTACATAGGACCGGTAGTGTTTTGTGTAATTGGTTCCCTCGGTTTAAGTCAATTTCGGTTTTAGTGTAGTATGATGTTTTACTCTCGTTTTGCGTAGGGTACTTTTTCGATCGGTTCGATCATTTAATATGTTGGTGAATTTCAAATCGATCAGTTCAAACATTATTTCTTGATTGCCAATTAGTTTCAAGGTCTCTACCTGTGTTGATATTTCGATTATTTTTGCGCGTTGTTTCTTGGCACTAAGTGTCACCCGCTCGCTGAAGTATATATATTGTGGTTTACGGATGTTTGTATATCTCAACATCCTTTTCTTCTCCTATGATACCCACCCCAAAACTTGACCTCGTCATCGATGTCGTCGAGTTCGATCCCAATCTCGACCTGACCAAAGGCCACGATGACATAAGAGTTGGATCGAACATCGAGTTTCGTCGTCTCTTACTTCGTCGCCGTCGACACTCCCAGTACAAGCCAGCGAGGCCTCATCGAGGGATGGGAGCGCAGGAGGGATCCGAGCTCAAGCTCCATCGGGCTATCGTTCGTTGTTTCTATCCGAATGATCGGAAAATCTCCCGCAACTCGGCTAACTAAAAACCAAGAGACTCCGATCTCCTTGAGCTTGACGTTGATGCTCGCGAAGAGACTATCAAGGTTCTGAACATGACCTGCTCGGCCTCCTCCCTAGCAGGGTGCACATTGACGGCGCGGCGAGATGAAGTGCATCGCCCCTCGAGAACGTAGTTGACATTGCCGAGACCCGAGCTCTTTAGGATCTTCTATATTCGCTGGAATTTGAGAAACTAATCGTTGGTCAATCGGAGCATATCAAAGGTTTTGTGATGTCTAGATTTGGGGAAGGGATGATTATTATAACTTTAAATTCTGCAAACACTAACAGCATCTCAATGAATTAGTAATGATTCTTCACTACTGCGTGGAAACACATTAGTTGATATTGGAGAATGATACAGTCATCGTCTATTAATAAAGTGACTTCAAAGATTCATAGCTAAGGAAAGAAGAAAAAAAATGTATAAATGATAGTTTAAGCATCAATGTAAAGTATGCATCATGTATATGTACTAAAGCAAATGTCAAAGACCAAGGAAAGGGCCCAGGTTTTTAGTCATTATTTTTTAATGATCGACAAGATTCATTGAGCCTTCTCGACAAGAAGTTCCCACTTGGACTTAATTATCCAAATAAAAATTCATGTATAGTTCTGAGTATTCTGTATGTTATATACTAAACAAATAAAAGGATATAAGATGGTAAAACACCTTTACTATATTCAACACATCATAATAAAAAAAAAAGTCCTTAGCTGCACAGACAAAAACAAGATATCCAATATAATCTATTCCCTAAATAACCCTTCATTCACAAACATCCTCACTCTCTACATAAAAAACAATTGTCACAATCGAACCTCCACCCCCAAGTCCACCCTTATCCTCGCCCCCACGGCGGAGTCCCACGTCAGCACCGTCATCCACTGCGCTGGCGCGACGAGCACCCACCTCAAAATTGGCAGCGACGATCATGTCTCCGACGACGAGTTCTTGATACTCGACATGTTCTATCTCAATTCTATATCCGTCGACGAGAAGCGCAAGACTGCGCATGTCTGGGTCGACGCCTAGGTTGGCGAGCTCTACTACGCAATCTCAAACAAAATAGATTCTAAATTTCCAGTAGGAACAATGTACATATTAGATTCTGAAACCAAGTTATACCATCCTTGTAGCTACTGAACTGCACAAGAGTACCAAATGCATTTACAGTTAGTGGATAAGTTGAAGCAATTAATCAACTTGTTCGTAAACTTTGAAACCACTTCATACATTTTGAACTAGAAACTACACTACACAAGCAGATTCAGTGTATGCAATAGATCTGCATACTACAATACACACGATTAGCAACAATGTACATTATATATTCTGAAAAGGTATTTAATATATCCTTGTATTTGGTAGTTTGTTGCATAATATTGAAAGTGCATATACACACGATTAGCAATACACACGATTAGCGATATACGTAGTGTATGCAATATATAGTGTATGTATTAGTTTCATATAAGTAGCTGAGTCATCCCTTAGTATACACCAAGTCACCCCTGAAATCAATGTTTAACTAAATGTGTAATGACTAGTGTTATGTCACTGACAAAATTTTACTTTTTCAAATTATTAAATAATATAAACTACTCGTACGTAAACTGGAGTGATATATGTATAATCAGTGTATGAACATATGTTGAAATAGTGTATGCAATAGTATATGCACATATAATGTATGCACTAGTGTATGAAATCAGTGTATTCGCTAGTATATTCACATATAGTGTATGTATTAGAAGTTTCATATACGTAGTCAAGCCATCCCTTAGTATACACTAAGTCAACCATTAAATCAAGGTTTACATTGTTTCAAAAGCCTGTTTCAAAATGGAATTTTTTTAAAATAAATCATTAGCAACACATTAATATGAATTTTTAACTGTATAAACAAGTTCTGAACTATGTTCTGTTCATAAACAAAATATCATCAACAATTATATTAACGAGACACACTCTTGTTGATAAACCAACTGTTTAGACTTACAATTTCCATTAAGACTGTATGATTCAACTGATATCAGCACAAGATGTTGATAAACTATTTACAACAACTGATTGCATTTGAAAAAAAGATACATGCTGAAACTACAATCCTACACACCCAATGATTCATGTGATAGTGTTATTTGGACAAGACGTTAGATAAAATTTTTGAAAATATGCCTCTGATGTAACCCAAGTGCAATGGATGACATAAGTACTAAGCAGGTAAAATGCTCCAAAAAGTAAAGCAATAACACCATTTCTTTGGAAAGGCATAGACTGATCCACTATCTCCGAGCGGCATCACTTAGGATGATGCATGAGCTAGCTCCGTCGATTTGCGGATGCGTCAGATCTCCGAAGAGGGGTGGTTGGGCACGGTTTCCGTTGTTGTTGTTGTTGTTGTTGTTGTTGTTGTTGTTGTTGTTGTTGTTGTTGTTGTTGTTGTTATCCACCACGGCGGCCATGGTTGAAATTTCGGTCTCGGGTTCGGAGTCGATCTCGGTAAAGTCAGACGAGGAGTCTTCGCCTAACTTGGTGCACCGACTGATGCTCTTGCGTCTGTTGATGTTTTCTATCACTGGTGCAAGCTCGGTATTCGCTCTTCTTGTACCTACCATGCACCAACAAAGACAAACACACGATCAAACGCACCTGAACAAAAAAAAGAAAAAAAAAAGAAATTGTTGCAAACACCTAAACACTAATACTAGTGCCTAAAGTGTTCCCCGGCAACGGCGCCAATTTGATTAAAGTCGTTTTGTAGCGTCACGAATCAAATAAAATAATCGAACTAGTTGCTAAAGCAACTCGCCCGAGTCGATCTCTCGAGGAACACTACTATCGGCGTAAAAGCGTTTAATTGTTTGCAACTAAGAAGCGAAGAGAAATAGCATAATGCGAGAGTTGAGTTTTGGTTTTGTTTAATTCTAAAAATTAGCTAAATATTGAAAAGACGAGGAACGAATTTAAAAGCTAGTAAAGTAGTTTTTGAAATCAAGTAATAAATGAACTAGGGTTTCGGGAATCACGATTCTATACTTCGGTGCGAATTCGAATCTATGAATTAAGGTTGATACGTCCGTCGCCGGTAGGCATCTATTCAATCTCGAGATTCAAATTAGACCTTAGTAGGGAGAATCGATCATCCCTAGCCCTAGAAAAAGGATTTAGCTACTCATCATCGTACTTGAAAAAGATTTAGGTTTTTGAAAATAAAAATCCATGAAAGCGATTTTCGGAAAAGATAAAAATAATGAAGCAATTAATAGCACTAAGAATTGAAGAACAAACCAAGAAATTAAAGAACAAACAATTGGAATAAAACGTCTTACTAGATTAATTGTCAAATCCAAAACAAAGTACCCGCCGGCGGAATCTCCGACTTTTACCGAGTTTCAATCCAATCCAAGAAAAAGCAAAACGGAATTCAAGCTACGTGAACGAGTTCCAAGTGTTCTCTCAAAAACGAAAATAAAGTCTGGAAAGAAGTGTAAAAAGTGTACCCCCAAAACCTAGTTTTAAAACCCTTAAGTAGTCTTAGGAAATCGGGGTCAAAAACGGGTCAAAGCTGGACGAGGAGGGCAGGCGACCGCCTGGGGCAGGAGGCGATCGCCCGCGTCACTGGGCAAGCGACCGCTTGCCAAGAAGGCGGTCGCCTGGTGCTGATTACTGCGTCTCTGAAGTTGGTGGCAGGCGACCGCTTGGGAAGCTGGCGAGCGCCCGCGTCAGTGAGGAAGCGGTCGCCTGAGAGGGGGGCGGTCGCTTGGTGGCATTTTCAGAGGCTCTAAATTTGAGACAGGCGATCGCCTGGCCGGAGGGCGGGCGCCTGGGGGCTGCTGCTGGCGATCGCTGGACGGCCAAGCGGGCGCTTGATGCTGGGAGCTGCGGCTCGTGCTCGTCTTGGCCAATTTTCACTTGTTTCTTCGATTCTCTCAACATAAAGACTCAACTACCTGCACACTTCGACAAACGCATCAAACATACCAACGCCACGAGGAATACACCAATAAACGACTAAACACGACACAATTCACACAAAACGACACGGAAAAACGGCACAAAAACACACGAATCAATGACACCTCTTCTTCTTCCGCTATGGAACGAACACAAGAAATCAAGAATAATCTGCCACTAAGCACCTGTGTTTCATGAATAATTTGTTCTGATCACAAGTTACTCTAGGATTCTGGCTGGTGGGTTTATTAATTTTTCCTTTTTTCTAATGAACGACGAAAAAATTAATTCGAATAATTTTTAATTATAGGGTCTACCGAGAAATTTTTGTGTTTATCATTTGTCGAAGCGTGATGAGAAAGGTAATTTTGGTGGTTGAAAATGAAGAAGAAGAAGAACACTATACAAATTATTTGTCAGAGAAAGGTGGGCTTAGTGGTGGGTGGCAGGGTTTTTACCTTTCACACAATTGGCTAAGGGAGACGTCTAGGATGAGGGAGACGTAGTTTTTCAACTTATTAAACGGTGCAAGTTTTAGGTAATGAATCTCGTCCCCTGTACATTTTGTCATCTTCTCTTTTGTTTCAGTTTATTGAGTTGTGAGAATAAATTAATATAGATAGATGTTTCTATTTATCGAGTGTTTGTTGAGTATGTTGTAGTGGTGTCCGGTATAGAATCGATCAAACTGAAAGTGCGATTTCATTTTTTTAAGGTACACATTGTGAGAGCAAGCGCTTTCGCTGAAGATCATGCAGAGCTACTGAAGGAATATGGAGGAGTTTTATATTTAACTCCGTTGCAAGTTAAATCTAAAACTTCTCCAGTTTCCTTTAGCAGTTCTTCATGATCTTCAGCCAACGCTTGTTCTCACAATGTGTACCTTAAGAAAATGATATCGCACTTTCAGTTTGATCGACTTTATACAGAACGCATTTACATATTACTCAACAAACACTCGATAAATGAAAACATCTATAACTTATTTCTTCTCACAACTGAAGAAATTGAAACAAAAATAAGAGGACAAAAGCTACACGCGAAAAGATTCATTACCTTATACTTGCACTGCTCAATAACTTGAAAAACATAGACGTCTCCCTCAGCCAATTGTGTGAAAGGAAAAAACCCCGCCATCCACCACTAAGCCCACCATTCCCTGCCAAATAATTTACATCGTGTTCTTCTTCCTCATTCTCAACCACCAAAATTACCTTCCCATCACGCTTCAACAAATGATAAACACAAAAGTTTCTCGGTAGATCCCTCAATTAAAAACTGATTCGAATAGTTTTTAATTGTGGGATCTACCGATAAACTTTTGTGTTTATCATTTGCCGAAGCGTTATGAGAAGGTACTTTTTGGTGGTTGAGAAAGAAGAAAAAGAACACCATACAAATTATTTGACAGGGAAAGGTAGACGTAGTGGTGGGTGACGGGGTTTTTCCCTTTCACACAAAAATTTGCTAAAGGAGACGTCTATGTTTTTCACTTATCACACGGTGCAAGTTTCAGGTAATGAATCTCATCCCCTGTACCTTTTGTCCTCTTTTTTTTTAGTTTCAATTTATTGGGTTGTGAGAAGAAATAAGTTTCTATTTATCGAGTGTTTGTTGAGTATGTTGTAATGGTGTCTGGTATAAAATCAATCAAACTAAAAGTGCGATTTAATTTTCTTAAGGTACAGATTGTGAGAGCAAGAGCTTTCGCTGAAGATCATGCAGAACTGCCGAAGGAATATGGAGGAGTTTTAGATTTAACTCCGTTGCAGTCTGAACTAAATCACAAACGAAAGAAGAATAAAATTATAATGGTGGAGAATAACTCCGACAATGACGAGCAATTGGTGCCAGAATTAACCTCACATGGCCACAAAGCTCTTGAAAATGATCACCGACCTGGCCCCTACTTATTGGGCCCTGGGGTCTCGTTTTGGCAAATGGGTCGGGGTTCATAATACTTGGGCCTGAGAAAATGCCTATCAACAACACCTATTTTAATTATAAATTATTTAATATTTATTTAGTTATTAACATAAAATATATAATTTATTCCCAAATTTACAGTGGTTGGTCAAAATTTATTTATAAAATTTGAAAGATTTACGAAAGTAAATCCCTTAGTCGATCTCTCGAGAAGCAATACTATCGGCACGTGAATGTTATTTTGTGTATGTTTAGTTCGAGTTTTGAAAAGTGAAAGGACATTAACATCTAAGGAGGGTTTGCAAGAGAGTTTGTGATCAATTAACTAAAACAAGTGAGCAATAAAGCAAGTAGCAAACAAGTAATCAAAGTGAGTTTAAACAAGTGAGTTGAGAAGAGAAAGGGTGTTTTTTGATTACTCTACCTCTAAAAATCGAGTTGAATCGACTTTAAAAAAATCGAGTTGAATCGACTTTCAAAACACTTGATCCTCTAAAGATCGGACGAAGTGATCATGGTTATACGTAGAATATTTTATAAATACTAAATAAAGGGTTTAGGCTGAATGTAGTGGACTCACCTTATGAGTTGGGATTAATTGGCTGGGCTTTAATGTTAGAGCGGCGTCGCTAAGGTAGGGCACTAGAGGAGTTCAAATCGAAAGTAATTTGACATCTTCGTCAGGAGTACACCGGCAGCCTTTCTCGCTGAAATTGCAGGTCATTTGATCTTACCTCGACGAAGTTCATCAGCGAAGGAGGAAATAGTACCGCTTGGGGTTGTTGGAAAACCTCGATGGTTGTAGCATCCCTGGACACGGGAAATTGCATCGGACTTAAAACTATGCTCGATTGCCAATGCAAAACTTGACTTAACAAAAAGATGGTGAATGAATGCTCGTGCAATCATGCATAATCCTCGAAATCCGTAAATCTTATTTATATAAATTAGGCTAAATATTAATGTACATATATAAGGATCAATTAGCACATACTTTTGAAATAAGCATTAAGTAGAGATAAGAAAATCCCTACTTCTCGAAGCGTGGTCGCTCTTAAGTCGATGGCTCCTAAATTAAAAGTCTTCTTCTAAGTTCGAACGTCAAACTTAAGCCTCGTGTGTCAACTCCTACGTGTATAATTAAGCTGTACACAATACTTAATCTTTTGGACATGTTTGTAATATAAATACTATTTGTCATATGTATTTAAATACTGTATCATATTCTACAACAAACAAACAAACATGTACTATTGTGTGCTGATGATATATTATTAGAATAACTATTAAGTGGGCGTGAACATGCTTAAGATTATTATGTACTTGGTTGGGTTTATGTGGGTTTGAAAATATACTACTTTTGTGCACGTAATAAATGAGTTAATTCAATCAGGCCCGGTTCAAACCAAAAAACCCTAAATTAGAAAAATGTAATAGTCAAAATTAATCTAATCTGCACCTACTTCGCTGCGACTTACAGAGATCGAAAGAGAGAGATGTATATAGAGCAGCAGCAGCGGCGCCGACTCCAATCCGGTGAAGAAGAAAGCAGCTCGGAGGATGAGACGTCGACCTTAGTTTTCTTTCACGGCTTTGGCACCCAGCGGCTATCAGATTTCAATGATGGAGAGAGGACAAAAGACGAGCTAGGGTGTCAAAATAGAAGTTGAGAGATTTGTACAGTGTAGTTAGTAATTCTAATTAATTTTTAAGTATAGTAATTGTAATTAATTTTTATTAGTCCCATGCATGACTAATATAATATTTTTAGCTGAAATTAATAAATCAAAATCATTTAAGTAATGCAATAATTATATTAATGTGAAAATATATTTTAACTTTGTAAATTAATTAATTTTAAAAACAATATTTAATTGAGTTTAAGGGATAATTAAATATGATAATTAATTTAAATATATTTTAAATCTTAAAATAAAAAAATAAAAAAATAAAATCGGGTGTTACAGAAATAGTACCGCTTCGCTTCGGGCTGTTGGAGCACCTCGAATTTGGACTTCAGTTCTTGGAAGTCTTCCTCTGTCGATGGCTGTAGCATCCCGGGACACGGCAGATTGCATCGGACTTAAAACTATGCTCGATTGGGTTCGAGATCTAACCAAGTGGCTCACGAATGAACCGTTATGGACTGAACGAAAGTGGTCTAGTTTCGTATATATATAAGGAAGACAGATTCAGCAAGAGCTTTTGATGGTGGTTAATGGACGGGCTGATGTTCGTCGATCTAAGGAAATCTTTGTTGGTGTTGGTGAAATATTTGCGTGTTTAGTATTGCGGCTTTGTGTAACAAAGATGACCTACGAACCCAGTAATGCTTATATATAAATATATACTTTTAGATTAGGGTTATAAGAATACTAGAAAACGGGCTTATTTTTATATAAATTTAGTTTATAAGAGACACGCCCAATAAATTGGACCAAAAAGATGGGCTTGATAGACGTTTAAAAGAAGTTATTTTTGCATCTAATAATTTAAGTTAGACCGGGTAGGTGACATAAATAATTTATAAGCAAGTATTAATTGACCGAAATAATAATAATAATAATAATAATAATAATAATAATAATAATAATAATAATATAAAAGGGTATTTACATAAATTTCGGAATCGAGGTACTAAATGACTTAATATTTCTAAACGAAGTGTATATGATGCAGGCTCGATTATGACATTTTAGGGCTCTAGGCGAATTATGAAAATCGGCCCTTGCATTAGATTTTTTGTAAAATTATAAGAGAAAATTTTATTTAAAAAGTATTAGAAAAAAAACATACATAATGGAAATGCATGAAATAAGCACTAGCAGTACATAGAATCCTCCAACAAGCTTTAAAAGTACAATGTCCAAGTCCTTGTTGCATGTTTTCCTTTTATTTCCCCAAAATCTTTTTACACTTCCCATACTTCAGACCTCTTTTGATTTCATTCTTACTCTTGTACCGATCGAGTAGATAAATAATGTAGTTGATCGAATTTTGCAAGATCTGTCACAAATCACAATTAGCTTACATTCACAAATTAAGAAAACATGTTTAAGATTGAACTATATAATATCTAATGTATATTTTAGATAATCATGTTTAACATT
Organism: Euphrasia confusa; assembly: GCA_954870475.1. NCBI lineage: Eukaryota > Viridiplantae > Streptophyta > Magnoliopsida > Lamiales > Orobanchaceae > Euphrasia > Euphrasia confusa. The sequence goes on along the minus strand of OX940966.1, from coordinate 12,199,417 downwards.
GAATCTATATAATATCTAAGGTAATTCTATGCAAAATAACCTTATTCAAAACCAAATTAAACCTCATTATCTTATAGGAGTACTACTTATATCACAATATGCAAATAGTTTTAGTACCGTTTAATGAAATGAAATACTAATATCAAAATCTATCAAATATCTATGCAAAATCTAACAAATATTTGTCATAACTGTTATTAACATTTGGAAGAATATATAAATGTTTCAACTATGTAAGTTCAGTTAATTATTACTAATGAAAATTTGGACATATATATAAGATTCTCAACATTTTGATCACATACTACCTCGGCCCAAGAAAGTATGTACATTTTCTTTGTAATTTACAAAGAAAGTGTGCATAATTTTTTGGGACGAATGTAGTATAATTTGTTGGGAGATGGAGTCGAATGAAGGACGAAGAAGACCGTGGGAGCGTTGTGCGCGCGGTGAACAAGGCTGGAAAAACAGCCTTGTCCTGGAGCTTCCTAGCGGACGGCAAGCGGGCAGGTGGCGCCCAGGTGGCGACCAGGTGGCGACCAGGTAGCGAGCAGGTAGCGGTCGCCAGCCTCTGAATATGGCCAGCGGGATTTTTGACTTGTGCGCTAAGTTTTGCGATTTTGTGTCCTTTTTCGGCGTGGACTCCTACCTAAATTGGGATTAGGGTTTCTCATGTATTTAGGCCTATAAAGGGGAGTCTCCAACAATGTAATTAGTATGATGATATGTGATAGCATCATCGAGAGAATACTAGAGAGATAGAATAGACGAGAGCGAGAATACTGTGATACGTGTGTGTGCGTTTGTAAACTCCCGGAGTCGTCTATTATTATTCTAGTGAAAGATCTGCAGCGGCGAGAGTGGATGTAGCCTATTTGGGTGAACCACTATAATTCTTGTGTTCTTTTATTCTCGTTTATTTTTCGTTCGTGTTTGTTTATCGTTTCTTGTAGACGGAATTGGGCGCAAATCCCAACAACTGGTATCAGAGCTTTGGTGGAAAAGCAGGGCAATCGAAGAAACGATGGGAGACATCACGACCTTTGGAGTTACGAGATTTGATGGCTTGGGTTTCGCATCTTGGAGGATGGAAATCGTGAACTATTTGGATGAGAACAATATTCATCACTCGTTGGAAAGCGCGAAGCCGTAGGAGACGAGCGAGGCGGATTTGGCTATCCTTGATCGACAAGTACTCGGAATTATCCGTTTGACGTTGTCGGAAAACATCGCAAAGAAGGTGATGAAGGAGAAGACAACCGCGGGGATGATGAAGATGTTGTCCGAGCTGTATGAGAAGCCATCGGTGACGAACAAAGTGGCCTTGCTGCAGAGTTTGTTCCATTTGAAGATGGAAGACGATGGTGTGGTTGCGACTCATGTGAACGAGTTCAACTCGATTGTCAAAGAAGTGGCTTCGTTTGAGATCGAGGTTGATGATGAAGTTCTGGCCCTGACCTTATTGGCATCGCTACCGATTAGCTGGGAACCAATAAGAAAGGCGTTGGGGGATTCCATGGGAGGTGGGAAGTTGAAGCTTGAAGATGTGAGGGACCGCGTCCTTGCCGAGGGAGTTCGGAGAAGGGATTTCGGGGAAGCATCTACTTCGACTACGTCGGCCATGTCTATGAGCCGGTGTGAGCATCGCTATGGGAATTCTTAACGCATCGGAAGGGTGAGTTCGAGCAACCGAAAGAAGAAGCAATTCAAGTGCTGGAATTGCAGAAAACTTGGTCACTTAAAGAGGCATTGTGGAGAGCTTTCGGGGATCGGAGGCGGGACAAATGCGGTGACGGAAAAAGACGAGAGTGGAGATGTCTTGCTAACATCTTCTGAGCCTCTCGGAGCCTCTTGGGTACTTGACTCGGGAGCATCGTTTCACACAACGACGAGACGTGAAGGCATGGAAGATTTTGTTGCCGGAGATCACGGGAAGGTTCATCTTGCGGATGGAAAGACCTTGGGCGTCGTGGGTGTTGGTAACGTGAAGTTGATGACGTCGTTTGGGCAGAAGTTGAAGCTGTCGAATGTGAGGTGTGTGCCGAAGCTGTGGGGGAATTTGATCTCGGTTAGCCAGCTTGAGAGGGGTGGACACAAAGTTACATTCGAGAATGGGTCTTGGAAGGTGTCAAAGGGTGCGATGGTTATTGCTCGTGGTCAAAGGACGGGTACCCTTTACATTACGACTTGTTGTCGTGATATTGGTGTGGCCGACGACACCAATGAGCCTGAGCATTGTGGGCTAGGTCGTATGAGCGAAAGAAGACTGCAGTAAAAAGTGAGTTCGGAGGAACCTCATATGGATCGGAGTCCGTGTCTCGAGAAGCAGGGAAGAGTACGATTCTCGGTAGCCGAGAGAGAATCGGAATATGGAGAGCTGAGATATGATTTGGGAGATGTTCCGGTAGATGTGGCCCATGTAGACCAACCGGAGAAGGTCTCGATGTTCAATCATATGCTTTCAAAGCGAGACGACATAGCAATGTTGGCTGAAAAGGCGAGCAATAGGAAAATGGGAAACGAGACCAGCTCGTTATTTTCAAGGTGTGACTCGTTGGTAAGAGACGAGGTAATGCATTCGGGTAAGTCTTCTTGTGACTCTGCTGAAGAAGGAATTATGAAAAATTCGAATAGCATTGTTGAGAAGTCCGACATTTCCCATGCGGTGGGAGTTGTTAGACGATTTGGATGCAGCTCTGAGGATCGTTTTGGAGAGAGTCCGGTGATTAGGATTCTAGAAACGAAGAGGAGTATGCAAGGGAATCGTGAAGCTAACGGTGAGAATGTTGGAGGATTTCTAAAAGGGTCGTCGGGGATAGACGACGGGCATGCGAATGCTGACGTTGACCATTCAGTGGGAGTTAGCCGGTTCACAAGCAATTTGGGGAGGCGACATTTGGGAGTTTTGAGGAGCTTGTTTTCAATGTTGCGTTTTCGGAGGTCCGAAAGGGAGTTGCGAGGTGACGAGAAGGTTAACGGAGATGGCAATGTGATGAAGGTCTGGAAGAACCTGAGAAGTCGCGATGCGTCGAAGTTGGTTGAAACTTCGACTGGGCGACGTTGGTAATGACCGGGGATGCCGCTGCAGTGGGAGGTGATCGGGATTCGCTTCCAAGTGGGAGATTGTTGGGAGATGGAGTCGAATGAAGGACGAAGAAGACCGTGGGAGCGTTGTGCGCGCGGTGAACAAGGCTGGAAAAACAGCCTTGTCCTGGAGCTTCCTGGCGGACGGCAAGCGGGCAGGTGGCGCCCAGGTGGCGACCAGGTGGCGACCAGGTAGCGAGCAGGTAGCGGTCGCCAGCCTCTGAATATGGCCAGCGGGATTTTTGACTTGTGCGCTAAGTTTTGCGATTTTGTGTCCTTTTTCGGCGTGGACTTCTACCTAAATTGGGATTAGGGTTTCTCATGTATTTAGGCCTATAAAAGGGAGTCTCCAACAATGTAATTAGTATGATGATATGATGATAGCATCATCGAGAGAATACTAGAGAGATAGAATAGACGAGAGCGAGAATACTGTGATACGTGTGTGTGCGTTTGTAAACTCCCGGAGTCGTCTATTATTATTCTAGTGAAAGATCTGCAGCGGCGAGAGTGGATGTATCCTATTTGGGTGAACCACTATAATTCTTGTGTCCTTTTATTCTCGTTTATTTTTCGTTCGTGTTTGTTTATCGTTTCTTGTAGACGGAATTGGGCGTAAATCCCAACATAATTCATTAATTAAATAGTAGTTCAATCACTGAATAACTATATATACATTATTAGTGTTGGAAATCGATATCCCGGGGTTAACGGAATTGCGGAAACATAACCCCGATCAAAATCCCTTCGCCGGAGTACACGCGAACCACCACACGAGCCGGGGTTCCGACCGAACGCATCGCCGGGCCGAAGCCGCGCACGTCCAGCCGGATCCCCTGCATGGGGATCGCGATCGCACATCGCGATTGCCGGGTTGCGCACGGCAACCCCACGGCGAGTCCGGCGACTCGCCGTCCGCGGAGGAGGGGGCTGCTCGCCGTGCGAGCAGCGGCGGCACCAGCCCGCCACCCCACGCGATCGAGCACGCGCTCGATCGCATCCCCGGCGTCCAGCCGGGGTCCTTGTGCGCTGCCGGCGATCGAGCCCTAGGGCTTCGATCGCCACCCTCGGCGTCCAGCCGAGGGTTCGTTGCCATCGATCCCGGCGGGGCTCGCTTGACAGCCCGCGGTCCGGTGATCTCGGATCACCACCGCGCGGTCAAACCCCATCCCCGGGTTCGTCCCTCGGATCTTCGTTCATATGCATATACGAATTAATTATTAAAATCATCGAAGGGGGTTCAACGATTTTACCTTTGTTCTCGTTGTACGGAGAAACGAGATCTAATGAAGACCTTGAGACCTTCCCACGTATTCCTTGCACTAGCTCGGACGTCGTGTGGGCGACGATCTACCGAACTCCATGGATCCTCCTCTCTACTTTCTCTCTCTAGAATTGTGTTCTTCAAGTTATGAGAATAGAGAAGACCATGTAGTGCTTTTATAGGCTACGTAGGGGATCTTAAGGAGGTGGAATATTGGGCTTCCAATATTAATGATTAAATTGAGCCCAAGCCCAAATCTATTAATCCATTAATATTAATTAATTCTATTTTCCACTATATAAAATTAATTGCACTCCCAATATTAAACCATATTATATCAAATAATATTTTTCCGGTAGTATTATTTATTCCGTGTATTTAAGATATAAATATCCATGAATAAAATTAATTTATTGCTAATTAATTTATTCATCTCTTATTTCCGAGACTAGTACCATTCAACCTTAATTATTATGCGGAACAAATCCACCTGCAGGGTTTACATAATAATTCCTTATGAACTCATCTCGGGGATATTATCAACCCTTCCGGGATACACTTTCCCGTCAAGTATTCACGGCATGCCATATATAAAATATAGTGACCCAACTTAACCGGTAATTAACCCAATAATTAAATCGGTTAATTCATTTGGTAAATCAAAGTTACTTATATTAAATATACACACCCGCAATAGTTTCGGGGATTAAGAATAAAATACACTGAGACTCGAATCGATTATCGCCGGCAATCCTAATCGATGAATCTCAACGATCCGCTCAATACACCAAGTGTACAAGTGTGATAAAATAATTAAGATAAATTATTTTCTCTCTCACACAACGACTATACCGATGGATTGGTCCGTGTCCATCTAGGTCGTGAGCAACTGTTCGATTAAATACGAGTAACCGATAGTATGATCTTCTGTGCGCCCATGCAACACCATACTAACTACAACGTATAAAATCCAGGACTATGATTTGCATATATTTAATTATAAATAATTAAATGCAAATAATTGTTTATTTAATTAAATAGATTAGTGGCAATGGATCGTGAGTTTCCGTTACTTAAATCTAGACATTAAGTACACAACTCCAACAATCTCCCACTTGTACTAAGGTCTAGTCATTTCCTCCAAACTCCCGACTCCCATACTCATCACGTGCTTAAGTTGTACTTCCAAGAAGTACTATGTGAATGAGCACTCTAGGTTGCCGCTCTGAAGTTATCTTGGTGACTACAGCGTCGTCTCCCTCGACGATGACTCGTATCAGGTGGTACTTGCACTATGTGTTATCTTTCACTTATGGACTTGTGATTTCTTACCATTTGCCATCGCACCGCTATTTACATAGCCTTTGGCAAATTAAGAATCACATCTAAGTCCCAGAGATTATCCCGGAGTTATACCAAAACTTCCGCTGCCTCTGAGGCCGCTATTTGGTTACCCATGGCAGAGTCCGAAAAGCATCGTGCTTATCACTCTTCCATGTTAAAACTCCTTCTCCTTTAATAGTGAAACACATAGCCTGATATCGACTTACACCGGTCCTCATTCGATTAGAAATCTAAGAGCATGTAATCCAAAGGAAATGCTTGCTTGCTCCGTAATCCAGAACATAGTCTCCAGTACTTCGAAAGTACTTAAAATGTTCATTACAACAGTCAAGTATTCCTTTCCAGGATTACGTTGATATCCTCCCACTATGCTAACCGCATAGCCGATATCAGGTTCTTGTTTTCAACATCGCATTTATTAAGCTTTCCACACTAGAAGTGTAGGAATCCGCTTTCATTGCTTCTATCTCCTTTTGTGTTCCAAAAAACACATATCCTTAGATAGATGCATTCCGTCTCTGAAAGGTAACGAACCTTTCTCGGAATTTTGCATGTTAAACCAACCATAATTGTATAAGATATCTAGAGAAGTACAATGTTCTTTTCTTGAGATCCTAGATCTTAAGAACATGCTCTAACTTCTTCTTTATCTCATATATGGATTTTTCTAGACAACCATCATTTTATGTCTGACAACATCTCTACATTGTTACCAATGATAAAATGCTATGTACATAAAACCTCCGAGAAACACCACTTTGTTTCCATCATGTTTCCCATACACTCGATTCGTCTATGCTTTGATGAATCCATAAAATGGACTACCTCATCAATTTGCAAGTACCACGAACTCAATGCTTTGTTCCAATCCATAAATGGATCAACTAAGCTTGTACTCTAAATGATCTTGCTTCTTAGCAATAATCCTTATTGCTTTCCAAGAAGGCACATTTAGATCTAGTACGGCCTTCATGTAGATCTAGGGATCGATTTCATGTATTCTAGGTCCAGAGTCCGAAGACTCTCCTAGTCTTATGAATATCTCCGGTTGTCCCACAACCTCCCACTACAATGGCATTCCGGTGTATAAACAGTGATAACAGTAGGTGCAGTTAGTGGTGTACCGCTACTCGGTTCGGCTGGCTCTAAGTCTTAATCTTTCTCTCTCATTTCAAAGTATTACGTCACCTTGGGCTTGTGGTTCATTATATAGTCTTTCTCTAAGAACCGGGCGTTAGAACTTATAACGTCCTTCTGGTTCATAGTACTATTGAACACACATCTTTTGTTCTTCTAGGATATTCTACAACCGCATTTGAATGTGCCGTTGTTACCAAGACATATCCATAGAACATAGGTAGTTCCGTTTAACTCATGCTTTTACTATTTCTATAAGAGTTCCATTTCTTATTTCCGACACACCAATCCTACACAACAGTGTATGGTGTAGTCATTTGGGATCAAATCCCAATTTCTGATTAGTATGCCATGTATTCCTCAGACAGGTACTTGCCTCCGCGATCAAATCGCAGGCTACAAATGGATATACCTTGATGGTTCTCCACAATTGCTTAGTGTCCATTGACTTGTCAAAACACTTGCTTTTGTGGCACATCAGGTATTCTAATCCATTTCTTGAGTAATCATCAAATGAAGTACTCGTACCTTATTGTCTGAGTAAACATAGGTCTGCATATATCAGAGCCAATCAATTCTTATACTTGTCCGGATCTTATATCTTATATCCATAAAGGATTGCTTAGTCGTATCATCTTCCAAATTAGATTCTTAGGTCGGAAGGTCCACTCCTTCAACTTAATTGATCTTACAATCAATTTTCGACCTTTGAACTTCTCATTTGAATAAATATGACTTAGCATAAGAATCCACAAGCATAAATGATTAAATAAAGAAATCTCTTATTAGTAAAACGAGTTATATATAAAACGGTTCGTTGCACCATGGTGGACTCAGGATTCATCATTTATATATTGCTAGCTAATGTACCAGAATAGATACTATCTTTATTTCTTCTCATAACCATCAAATGATTAAAAGAAATAAAATATCCATTCATTAGAAATCCAGAACAAAGTTCTTTCTAATATGAAAGGTACATAAAAGCAATAACTCAAAATGAAATCCTATAAAATGTCCTCCATTGCAACAGCTGCCTCCTCTACAGCATTGCCCACATAGACTACGATCTTTTTCTTTTCTAAGTCGTCAGGTTTCCTGGAACCTTTGCATTTAAAATGCACATACCGTCAGTGGTTCCATATCTACACACCAGGTTCCGGTAGATAATACCACTGACTATGTTTTACGACTAAAGAAAATTTCGTACTTTCTTTGAGAGGATAATCAGACTTCCAGTACCCAGACTGTTTGCATCGAGAACTCTTGCCTCTTGGCTTTCTCGTCCCATCTCGTGGTTTAAGTAATCTTAGAACCACTGGGTTTCTTTGCTTTCTTTTCCTTTCACCGATTCATGCCTTTAGGTTCGAAAACTTTGGCATTGGCTACAAGAGCTTGCGATCTCCGTCTCAACTCGTCTAAAAGGTCAATCATCTCAAAAACGTGTTTAAGCGTTTCCTCGAAGCGACTGGCCTTTATGAGTATCCTCATCGCTTCTTGTCTAGCCGCCTATGTCAATAGGCTCGGAAGGACAAAGCTCATTGAGTACAACCTTGTACTCTTCAACAGTTTGGGTAATGTCTAGATCTCTATTCCAATCAATACATTCAGGGACCAATGAGTTAAATCCTTAAGTATCACATAAAGTGGGTTCAAAGCCATCTCCTAATCTATGAGCACATATAACAACAAACAATTGATTTAATCTCCGATATTATCTCCCTAAAATAATATCATTAAATCACTAATCGCCTCTAAAATCCCATCAGATATGGCAAGCCACGTGGTGTGGACGTTTACCTTACCCAAATGATTTAGCAATTAGTTTTGCTTCGGTCATACATCACTTATAGCGGAATTTCGTGGGGAAGAATACTATAATGCGTATCTAAGTGTAAACCATTACTCAGTACCAAAGTAAATCGTTTGGAACCGCTACATCACCGCAAGCCACGTGGTGTGGACGTTTACGATGACTTCACAATTCTTCACAATTTCTTACAACTGTCTACATCAATTAATCCAAAATCCGTCAGCATAGCAAGCCACGTGGTGTGGACGTTTACTACACCAAGAGACTTTTATAATTGACTCCCAATTACAAGATCCATTCGATTTTCGTAAATCAGGACGCGGAGAATCATAAGTGAAACTCGAAGTTTCTAACCAGTGATTCACCATGCGAACAACCCTATCTCTCATTAGATGAGGGAGCCGAGCAGACAATCGATCCATCTATAAAAGAATGGTACGAAGGTCTCTAATTTGTGTCCTCTACATGACCAAGTGGCTTTGGCTCCATTCCACTCCCCGGGGTGAGAATGAGTCGACTTGAAATCAGCTTTGGAAAGACAAATTAGGCATTGTTTGATAAACTTAATCAATGTTTCTTGTAAGAGGAATTACAAGAACTCTCCTCCAATAACTTATCTATATAAACTTCAAAAGTTTATAAAAGTTACCAAGAGAGCAGCAATGGAGACCATGGGTATGTTTCCATACCCTCTCCCACTTAGCTTTTTACAATAAAGGGATACGCTATCTAATGCATAATTAAATACACATAAGCATGCATACATGAAATAAAACACATAGAATATTATCACATAGTCAAAATAATACTAGAATATTATTTTCCGACTATTATGGCTTTATCGCATCTCCGTACGCTTCTTCTAGTCTTTAGTCTTCGTTCTTGAATGCTCCATGTGACGGGAATATTAATTCCAATATTTAAATCTATTTATTTTCAATTAATCCAAAAGTTACTTAATTCGAAAATTAAGTCAATCGAATATATCAAAAATAAAATTAAATATTATTAATATTTTTATTATTTTTATTTTCCTTTTCTACTTCATTAAATCTCTAGAATAATCTATCCAAGACCCACTTGGAATATTCTAGAAGACTTCCATAATGAAATAAGGAAATAAAATAATTTATTTTATTTTCCCTTTCTACTTCATTAAATCTCTAGAATAATCTATCCAAGACCCACTTGGAATATTCTAGATGATTTCCATAATGAAATAAGTAAATAAAATAATTTAGGACTCTTAATCCTTCCAAATTAATTCCTTTCCTAATCCATTAAAAATTCCATAAAGGAATAATTAAATAGGAAAAATTAATTAAGGACTCTTCTACTTTCCAAAATTAATTAATTTCCATGTCTATGAAAATTCCCATAAAATAGGAATAATCAATTAGGAAATAAATTAATTTAATAATTAATTATTTTCCTTTCCAATTCTATTAAATCTCTAGAATCCTATTCCAAGTAGAACTTAGAATATTCTAGAAGACTTCCATAATAGAATAAGGAAATAAATTAATTCCAATTAATTCTTTTCCTATTTCCATGAGAATTCCCAAAACATAGGAATACTCAAAATAGGAAAACCGAATAATTTAGGAAAGTCGGATCTCGGCGGAAGAGCACGAGATCACGAGGACCCCGCGCCCAACCACCTTCGATCGAGAGCCATAGCAACACATGCATCATCAATTAAAATTGATTCAGCCGATAGTCCCCATGCATGGTGCATGCTTGTACCTCCAGCACATGCAATATCAAATAAAACTAATTCCACCAACGTGACAATCGAATTAATTGATTCACCATCACAAATGGACTATCGTGCATCCGTGTCTTCGACTCCCACGCCCAGCTTCGGGCCGATTCGACCTTCGTGGTTGAACCCGAGTCCTAGCCTTCCTCCATCACACGTTTTTCTCCGGCGGTCGTTCCGTCCTCGATCCAACATAGAATAAATTACAAAATAAATTCTATACTATCCGGTATCGATTCTATACATGAAATCGACCTTATACATTTTCCGGAAAAAGTAGAACGTAATAATAAACCTAAATTCGGTCAACCCCCGAATTTTTACTATTACAAGCATTCACCACACATAAAACGAATCTCGACATGTCCGAGAGTTTAATAAAATTATGACAATAATTAACGAAAAATTATATCTAGCCATAATAGTCGGAAACCCTGCAAGGTAGAACAATTTATCGCATATACACATGAACTAGAACCACGCTCTGATACCAATTGTTGGAAATCGATATCCCGGGGTTAACGGAATTGCGGAAACATAACCCCGATCAAAATCCCTTCGCCGGAGTACACGCGAACCACCACACGAGCCGGGGTTCCGACCGAACGCATCGCCGGGCCGAAGCCGCGCACGTCCAGTCGGATCCCCCGCATGGGGATCGCGATCGCACATCGCGATTGCCGGGTTGCGCACGGCAACCCCACGGCGAGTCCGGCGACTCGCCGTCCGCGGAGGAGGGGGCTGCTCGCCGTGCGAGCAGCGGCGGCACCAGCCCGCCACCCCACGCGATCGAGCACGCGCTCGATCGCATCCCCGGCGTCCAGCCGGGGTCCTTGTGCGCTGCCAGCGATCGAGCCCTAGGGCTTCGATCGCCACCCTCGGCGTCCAGCCGAGGGTTCGTTGCCATCGATCCCGGCGGGGCTCGCTTGACAGCCCGCGGTCCGGTGATCTCGGATCACCACCGCGCGGTCAAACCCCATCCCCGGGTTCGTCCCTCGGATCTTCGTTCATATGCATATACGAATTAATTATTAAAATCATCGAAGGGGGTTCAACGATTTTACCTTTGTTCTCGTTGTACGGAGAAACGAGATCTAATGAAGACCTTGAGACCTTCCCACGTATTCCTTGCACTAGCTCGGACGTCGTGTGGGCGACGATCTACCGAACTCCATGGATCCTCCTCTCTACTTTCTCTCTCTAGAATTGTGTTCTTCAAATTATGAGAATAAAGAAGACCATGTAGTGCTTTTATAGGCTACGTAGGGGATCTTAAGGAGGTGGAATATTGGGCTTCCAATATTAATGATTAAATTGAGCCCAAGCCCAAATCTATTAATCCATTAATATTAATTAATTCTATTTTCCACTATATAAAATTAATTGCACTCCCAATATTAAACCATATTATATCAAATAATATTTCTCCGGTAGTATTATTTATTCCGTGTATTTAAGATATAAATATCCATGAATAAAATTAATTTATTGCTAATTAATTTATTCATCTCTTATTTCCGAGACTAGTACCATTCAACCTTAATTATTATGCGGAACAAATCCACCTGCAGGGTTTACATAATAATTCCTTATGAACTCATCTCGGGGATATTATCAACCCTTCCGGGATACACTTTCCCGTCAAGTATTCACGGCATGCCATATATAAAATATAGTGACCCAACTTAACCGGTAATTAACCCAATAATTAAATCGGTTAATTCATTTGGTAAATCAAAGTTACTTATATTAAATATACACACCCGCAATAGTTTCGGGGATTAAGAATAAAATACACTGAGACTCGAATCGATTATCGCCGGCAATCCTAATCGATGAATCTCAACGATCCGCTCAATACACCAAGTGTACAAGTGTGATAAAATAATTAAGATAAATTATTTTCTCTCTCACACAACGACTATACCGATGGATTGGTCCGTGTCCATCTAGGTCGTGAGCAACTGTTCGATTAAATACGAGTAACCGATAGTATGATCTTCTGTGCGCCCATGCAACACCATACTAACTACAACGTATAAAATCCAGAACTATGATTTGCATATATTTAATTATAAATAATTAAATGCAAATAATTGTTTATTTAATTAAATAGATTAGTGGCAATGGATAGTGAGTTTCCGTTACTTAAATCTAGACATTAAGTACACAACTCCAACAATTAGTAGCAGATTTTTTATAGCACTTTGATATATCAAAAAGTAATCAAACTAGGACACTTTGATAGCACTTTGTACAGTTATATAACTATACAAAATTTTCTTCACCATTAGTTCAATCTCTTTAAAAGTAGGACACGAAAGTAATCAAATTTAGATAAGAATCTAATGTGGACCTGCACTAGCGAACTAGGGTTCACAATTTTTACAGGGTTCACAATTTATTGTAAAAATTAAACCAAATTAATTTCAACATTTTCATCACAATTTAATACTAAAAGTCCATAATCATAGAATTGCGTACCATAAATGTTTAATTATAAATAAGAAAACATGAAGTTCGCACAAAAAATTTCAGATTAGCAAAAAAACAAGTGTTTGAAATCTTGAAAATTTTATTACTGACCTTGGGTGAATTCTTGTAGTTTATATATATATATATATATATATATATAGTCGTTTCCAAGAAGAAAATCGCCGCTGCTCAAAATTGAATGTTTTTTTCAGTTTCACACTGAGCTATACAAGTTTTATGGAATTAAGTTTTAATGAGCGTTAAAAAATGTTTTAATTAAAATTTGTAAATAGAAAAAGGCTTCTAGTTGACTCTATTATATAATTAGCTAAAACAATGGATAGAATTTATCATTACAATCTTAGAGGTGCCCCAATATAAATATCCCTTAAATTAATTCTCATATTTAATTGTCTCTTAAACTATATTTAAAATTATTTTGCAAAATAAATAAAGTTACTAAGATAAAATATATATTTCTTGTAAATATAATTATCACATTACTATAAAGTTTTTGAACTATAAAGACTAAAGAAACATACTAGAATTAATATATTATTATTATTAGGGATAATTATAGTTTAGTGGCTAAATTATAAGCATTTTTATACTTTGGTGGCTCATCTTTTTTTTTTTATGGTTTAGTGGCTGAACTATAGCTCAATTACACTTTAGTGGCTGAAACGGCGGATCCCGGCGACACGTGCAAAACACGTGCTTATTTTAATGTCAGCTTCATATTTTAAAGGGTTTTATCGACATTTCCATACATTATTAATATATACCAAATTAATATATATTTTGAAAAATCTCTCTAAAAAAAAGAGGAGAGAGAGAGGGACCCACGTCCCTTTCGTTTCCTCATCTCGATTTTTTCACTTCTTCTCCATCACCCTCATCGATTCCTCTTTCTCTTTGTTTTTCTTTTCCAATTTTCCCATTCTAAATAAAGATCCAATTTTTATACATAATTTCCCATTTTCCCAATTTCCGGTGTGCATATTAGGCATTTTCCGTATTTGGGCTTCCAAGAAAAATCTGCAGAAACCATTTTCCACATTTGATTTTTCAGTATTCGTCCATTGAAAATCGACTGATAAAAATGCTCGGTTTATTTTCTTGTTTTGGGGGGTCATTTTGTAGTAACCTCTGAGTTTGTGGGCCTAAGTGCAATTCCCCGAAACATGCCCGAGCTTGAATTTTTTCAAGGGATGAGCAAGTTCTTCATGAAACTAGGGGTGCTTATTAGAAGATTATCTTTGATTTCTTATGCTCGTTCCATAGCGAAAGAGGAAGAGGCGTCATTATAACTATATGATAATTGAACTCAAATGCAAGTTGTAAAGAAGAAACACTTGTATGATCACTTTTTGACTTTTTGAATCCACAAGAATTTAGAGCTAATCACACTGACAAAATGATGCGTTTATCAGCAGAAACTTAATGCATAATCAAACCGAAATTCAAAAGTGAACAAAAGATGCAAAAGAAAGAATAAACCGAATTTCAGATCATGGTGTTGTCACTCTACCCTTCACCAGTGATCGTCTACACTCAATCACGACACACACGAGAGTTTCACCCCTCGAGGTCCTCTAATCGGCGTGCCGGTATTTCGAGTTTCGACATTACACAATCAACCGTACGGTCCACTAGCGATATACTACGAAGTTGTTCGACACGAGACCACAAATCGAAAGGTGTAATTGTCCAATTAATAGAAATCGAGCTACTTAAGAAATCAACTCTAATTCATTGAAGAATATCATCAAAGACCCTTACAAAAGGTTTAGCTAGCCATGATCAAGCACTCAAACGCACAATCCACAATCGAGTAAGCCATAATCGAGAGAAAACGAAGAGAATCTCACCACTAGAATAATGGAATCGATTGATGAAGAAGACGATCGAACCGAATTTCCGAAATCGAGGTCGGACTTCAACTTGTCACCCGGAGAAGCCACTCCGATGAAAACGTCGGGCTCGAGTAGAGGAAGATCGTTTGTGAATGAGATTTAATCGGATTCTCGACGTACGGAATTTAGATCGTGAATTTGTGTTGAGAAATTGATGAGCAACAATGGAGAAATGAATTGCTTGTAGAGAAAGCTAAGAATGGAATGTGTAAAGTGGGGAATGAAAGTTATGAAAGGGTTAGTTACAAGATTCATGCCAAAATCCTATTTATACCCTTCAAAAGAGGGGTCAAACAAAGTCAAACAAATTATTCTTCTCAATTTTGCCCCAAGGAAAGTGCTGGTGTGTTTCCCGAAGCCGCGCAGTGCTGGTCGTTAGTCAACACGTTAAAATGCATGTTGTCGTCCAATGGCGTTTTTCTGTCGCCCGACAAGCCTCATGTCGGCCGTTTCGGTAAAGTATGTCGTCTGACATCTTCACGTCGCTCGCGGTAAATCCGCGTCGCTCGTAGGCTAGGTGCACTGACTCACACGTCGCTGTAGCTCGTTTACGTCGCTCGCTGGACATGATGTCGGCCGACAAGATATTGTTGTCGGATGACAGGTGGGTTTCGGCCGCCGGAAAAGTGGTGTCGGCCGACAAGTGGATGTCGGCCGCCGGAAAAGTGGTGTCGGCCGACGTCTTCACGATTTCACTCCTTTAAAAATCTGGGTTCTTACTCCGACTTCTCTGGCTCTTATCTTCGTCCTCGGATCTTATCTCACAAAAATAACCGTTGAAAGTGTAGCTCTAGAGGTCTTCTACGTGCTGTAGAAATTTGGGGACGATCCAACGTCTGAATTGTCAGGGATGACCATTCTTCTACGACTGCGCAAAGCTGGAAATCGACATGGACAACTTTGTGTATTTTTTCTCGTTTTCGCTCGATTCTCGTCCAAACTCTACCAAACCAAAACCATGACAACATAAACACATAATCACATTAATAAGATGAATGAATATAAGCACAAAAACAATACAAGAAAGTCACACAAAACAATAGAAAATATCGCACAAAAACGTGCGAAACAACTCCCCCACACTTAAACCATTGCTCGTCCTCGAGCAAACAAAAGAACACATAACAACGAAAACAAGGCAAGTTCTCCACAAAAGAGTATAGAAGTTAATTCCGGCTATCGATCAAAAGCATGTAATACCGAGAAAAGTTCAAACACCACAAAGATCACATCGAGCAAGTTTATAAGCAATCGTGTTACCTCAACAAACCGGATTTTTCCTCACAAAGGGGGCACTCGTTTATTTTATCTCTCGAAGCAAGGATACACTCAAATAAGTTATGCAAATGAAAAGAGGCAAATCAAGATAATCTTTCATATAAGGAACAACCGGGAACAAAGAGCATAATCAAGGAAAGACTTCATGCAATAACCCCAATGCGCAAAGGATAACAACCATAGGCAAGTATACAAGGAAGACTCTACTCATCAATTTTATCAATCTCAAGAATCAAGGAACTCTAATCAATACAAGGTTGTAATGGGGCTCGGTTAAGGGAGGTTCGGGTAAAGTTTGGGAATAGTGACTCTTTGGCCATTGTGGCCCCATCCTTATTTCTCTTTTTCCTCACCCTCATCATCACACTCAACTCTCAAAAGACACTCAATAATCAATTTTATATAATGAAAAGCTTAGCCCATTTTTCGGGTCATAAAAAAAATGATAATCAAGTACTCACGCTTTAGAATTAAACTTTGGCTCACTTTATCAAAACAACACTCTGGCTCTTATCTTCGTCCTCGGATTTCATCTCACAAAACTGACCATTCTTCTACGATTGCGCAAAGCTGGAAATCGACATGGACCCCTTTGTGTAATTCTTCTCGTTTTCGCTCGATTCTCGTCCAAACTCTACCAAATCAAAACCATGACAACATAAACACATAATCACATTAATAAGATGAACATAAGCACAAAATCTGAAGGTTTTCGACGTCGATCCAATCGCTAGATTACCTTGTTCGTGTGTGCAGAAGCGTGTAAAACAATAGAACACGAACAACATGAAGATCTAGTCACACATTATATGTATAGACACGTTTATATATATACATCCAATATATATATAGGGATTAACGATCACACTTACATACGGTGAAGCGTGCCTCGTTGTTGATGAAGGTGGTGTTGAGTCGATTGAACCACCTTAATGGATCAGCCACTAGATGCTCTCCTTGTGAATGACCTCGTCACTCCTTTGGATCACCCGGATGTTGAAGCCGCACAAATGGTCCGGCCTCTACGTGTTGCACACGAACCCGGATGATGAACTTGTGCTTGCTTTTGGGACGATTCTCCAAGAACTCTCTATTCTCTCTATGATATGTGAATTTCAAAATTGTGATTATTGTTACATGAAAATCTGATTTTCATATCATATAATCACCATCAAATCACCTTGTAACCCCCATAATAATGTGGATAATAATGCCACATTATTATCACACATTATGGTGTGGTAATGGTGAATTTGAATGGTTATCTCCATTACTTCATGCCACATGGCATGTAATGTGGCTCCAAGTCACACGCTTGTGTGGCATGCCATGTCACACCACGTGACATGCATCACACACAATATAATTCACATATAATTAATATAAATCTAATATTTATTTATCAATTCCAAATTGATATGTTTTAGCAAACATCTTCAAGTCATTATCGAGCTCGTGTGTGACCCTGTAGGTATGATTATCGATCAATATTATATTGATCCTAACAATAAACAATATTATCGATTTATCAATTAACATCCGAAGACAACCTTATGACTTTATCGATTGCACACGTAGGATCGAAGGACATATACCAACAATCTCCCACTTGGCCTTCAGAGCGAGTGTGCTGCCAATTTCCTGTTGTCACTTTATGTCTAAGTTTGAACTTGAGGCAAGACTCGAGTCATCCTCAATCGGTTCAAACCTTTCTTGGACTATGAGACAGACTGTAAAACTAGATTTATCACTATGATACGAATTTGTACGTGGCCACGTATTTTCCACAGTCTCGACTCTCCAAGTGGCCGGTAAGACATATGATCCATATTAAAATGGAGGACAATCCCATCTTGTCAATCCAAGCTCTCCCACTTGCTTCCTGATATACCCAATAACAAGTTTTATAACCTCCTTTTACGAAAGGTGTTTACTTGTATCAAAGTATACCATTTCACAATGGAATCACTCTGGACTACTCAGGTCAGAGGAAATTGCTCGACAGTCAATGAAATAGTATTATGACTCGAAATCTTAAATACTATTAAAGTCGGGTCTGTTCGATCATTAGCTCCCAACTAATATCTATGTAATTGTACTTGATGTCCCACATCACTAGCCCATGAAGCGGCGCTATAGTACACATTACAATCTAGTTCATTGTATTATCAGTTTGTCCGTACTCGATTATACAAACCAGGAACAACCATATGATTCAATTATATCAGTTCAACCATTGGGACTTCATTATGCGGTAAGTCGACCTCATAACCCAATCGATATCACTTAATCATTTGGACATTTCATACAAATTAAACCAAATTTATATGAAGAAATATGTGTAACACATATAAGTGAATGTTACTAAATCTCCAAAAGTAACTAATACATTAATAGAAATCATAGCTCATCTCTAAGATGTCTGATCTCTATTGCAGTCGTGGAAGCCTCAAGCTTAAACTGCTGGAGAGGTTTAGAAAACGGGTTTGCAACCTTACCAAATGTTGCAACTTTATTATCTCGATGTCTCCACAAAACTATCTCCCAGATAATGTGGAACTTCCTGAGCACTAGTTTTAGACTTGTGGTGCTTTTTAGCTCATTGGCTTGCGCGATAGCTCTACTATAAATAGAGAACTTATCGGATGGGCCGAGCTAGTTACGCCACCTAGTTCATCGAAGAACTTTCAAATCCGAACTGCCAACATCACTGCATCCAATGCAGTGCTGTACTCAGCTTCTGTAGTTTTATCAGCTATTGCATTGCATGAAACTATTCCACCATATTTTACCTCTAACAAGACAAAAGATATAACCAGATTAAAATCGGAAATTATCTTAGTCTGTGATGAATTTTGCATTCAAATAGCTTGTTAACATCAACTCTTTTTGTCTTCCAAAGACAACAAAATATTCTTTTGTCCATCTAAGGTACATAAGAATATTCTTGGTCGCAGTCTAACGCGCCTCACCTGGGTTTCCTTGAAACCGAATCGTCATGCTCAAAGCATACGATACGTCCAGTCGTGTACATATCATGGCGTACATTATAGACCCTATTGCCGAAGCATAAGGAATGTTTTTCATCCTCTTTTGCTCATCAGGTCCCGTAGGACATTGCATCTTGCTAAGAGATGTGCCATGAGTCATTGGAATGAGACCCTTTTTGGCGCCTTTCATTCTGAACCTATCAAGCACCTTATTAATATAGGTCACTTGACTAAGTCCAAATACCCTTTTCGATATGTTCCGACAAATCTTGATGCCCAATATGTACTGTGCTTCTCCAAGATCCTTCATTGAAAAACAATTTTGAAGCCATTCTTTAACAGAATTAATCATATTAACATTGTTTCCAATAAGGAGTATGTCATCAACATACAACACAATGTATACAACGTAACTCCCACTGATCTTCTTGTAAAACAAGAATCTTTCGAGTTCCTCTGAAATCCAAAACCCAGTATGGATTCACTGAACTGATTGCTACTCCGATATGCTTGCTTTATTCCATAAATGGAACTATAAGCTTGCATAATTTCTCAGCCTTATTAGGATCGATAAAACTCTTTGGCTGTGTCAAAACACATTCTCTTCTAGAATCCAATTCAAGAAGTTAGTTTTAACATCCAATATTACCATAACTCATTATCAGCCCTTTTCTGGCCATCAAGATCAGTATGCTCATGCTCAGGTAAAGGTGATAAATCCAAAGGAGTCAAAGGATTAAAACCATACACACTCTCAAATGGAGAAAACTTAGTAGCAGAATGAACACAACGATTATAAGCAAACTCAACATGAGGCAAACACTCCTCCCAAGACTTAATGTTTTTCTTGATAATAGCACGTAGTAAAGTAGACAAAGTCCTATTCACTACCTCAGTTTAACCATCAGTCTGGGGATGACAAGTAGTAGAAAACAATAATTTCGTGCCTAGCTTGCACCACAATGTCTTCCAGAAATAACTCAGAAACTTAGAATCTCTGTCAGACACAATATTCCAAGGATTGCCATGCAATCTAACAATCTCTCTAAAGAATAATCTAGCCACATGAGATGCATCATCAGTTTTATGACATGGAATAAAATGTGCCATTTTAGAGAAACGATCAACTACCACAAAAATGGAAATCACTACCCCGCTTAGTCCTAGGTAAACCCATCACAAAGTCCATAGAAATATCAATCCAAGGTGATGCAGGAATAGGCAAAGGTGTGTACAATCCATGGGAACTAACTCTAGACTTAGCCTGTTTACATATAAGACAACGACCACATATTCTCTCAACATCACGTTTCATATGAGGCCAAAAGAAATGCTCATGCAGAACAGATAAAGTCTTAGCAATGCCAAAATGTCCCATTAATCCCCCACCATGAGATTCAAGCAACAATAAATCACGTAAAGAGCATTTAGGCACACACAGTTTATTTTTCCTAAATAGAAAATCATCATGCCTAAAGAAATCTCCACTAGCAGTTTGTCCGCATGCTTTATAAATCTCACAAAAGTCATCATCATGCTCATATAGACCCTTAATATGCTCAAAACCAAGTAACTTAGCATCTAAGGTGGAAATTAGAGCATACTTCCGAGAAAGGGCATCAGCCACCACATTCTCCTTACCTTGCTTGTATTTGATGACGTATGGAAACGTCTCAATGAACTCCATCCATCTCGCATGACGCCTATCCAGCTTGTGCTACCCTTTGAGGTGCTTCAATGACTCATGATCGGTGTGAATGATGAACTCCCGAGGCCATAGATAATGCTGCCACGTCTGAAGAGCTCTCACCAGGGCATACAACTCCTTGTCATACGTCGGATAGTTCAACGTAGCTCCATGTAGCTTCTCGCTGAAGTAAGCTAATGGACGACGTTCTTGCATCAACACTGCACCAATACCAATTCCAGAAGCATCACATTCAATCTCAAAAGATTTAGAAAAGTTAGGAAGAGATAATACCGGGGCGTGTGTCAGCTTATCCTTTAGTCTCTGAAACGCTTCGTCTTGCGCCTTTCCCCACTTGAACTCCACGTTCTTCTTGATCACTGCGGTTAAAGGTGCCGCCATGCTGCTGAAATTAGGCACAAACCGTCGATAAAAGCTGGCCAGACCATGGAAACTCCGCACATCACCAATGTTCTTTGGTGTTGGCCACTCTTGGATAGCTCGTATCTTTTCCTCGTCAACATGTACTGTTGGAGTTGTGTACTTAATGTCTAGATTTAAGTAACAGAAACTCACGATCCATTGCCATTAATCTATTTAATTAAATAAACAATTATTTGCATTTAATTATTTATAATTAAATATATGCAAATTATAGTCCTGGATTTTATACGTTGTAGTTAGTATGGTGTTGTATGGACACACAGAAGATCATACTATCGGTTACTCGTATTTAATCGAACAGTTGCTCACGACCTAGATGGACACGGACCAATTCATCGGTATAGTCGTTGTGTGAGAGAGAAAATAATCTATCTTGATTATTTTATCACACTTGTACACTTGGTGTATTGAGCGGATCGTTTGAGATTTATCCATTAGGATTGCCGGCGATAATCGATTTAAATCTCTGAGTATTTTATTCTTAATCCTCGATACTATTGCGGGTGTGTATATTTAATATAAGTGACTTTGATTTACCAAAGGAATTAACCGATTTAATTATTGGGTTAATTACCGGTTAAGTTGGGTCACTATATTTTATATATGACATGCCGTGAATACTTGACGGGAAAGTGTATCCCGTAAGGGTTGATAATATCCCCGAGATGAGTTCATAAGGAATTATTATGTAAACCCTGCAGGTGGATTCGTTCCGCATAATAATTAAGGTTGAATGGTACTAGTCTCGGATATAAGAGATGAATAAATTAATTAGCAATAAATTAATTTTATTCATGGATATTTATATCTTAAATACACGGAATAAATAATACTACCGGAGAAATATTATTTGATATAATATGGTTTAATATTGGGAGTGCAATTAATTTTATATAGTGGAAAATAGAATTAATTAATAATAGTAAGGATTAATAGATTTGGGCTTGGGCTCAATTTAATCACTATTATTGGAAGCCCAATATTCCACCTCCTTAAGATCCCCTACGTAGCCTATAAAAGCACTACATGGTCTTCTCTATTCTCATAACTTGAAGATCACAATTCTAGAGAGAGAAAGTAGAGAGGAGGATCCATGGAGTTCGGTAGATCGTCGCCCACACGACGTCCGAGCTAGTGCAAGGAATACGTAGGAAGATCTCAAGGTCGTCAAATTGAGTTCTTCGTTTTTCCGAACAACGAGAACGAGGTAAATCGTAAAACCCTCTTTATGATTTTATCGTTTAATTATCGTAAAAATATCTTGAACCAAGATCCGAGAACGCGACCTTTGTCGAGGTTGAACCGGGCGGTGGTGATCGAAGATCACCGGACCGCCGGCGGCTCAACGGCTCGAGCAAGAGAGGGTCGAGAGGGGCGAGCCTCGGCTGGACGCCGAGACCCGATCGAGCGCGTGCTCGATCGTCCGGATGGGCTCGACGCGAGCTGCGGTTTCTCCCGCAGCGGACTCGCGTACGATGCGAGCCTCATCCGGGGACGACCAGCGGGCTGCTGGGAGCAGCCCGTACGATTGCTCAGCGCCGCTTGCACGGCGCGATCGCCGCTTGCGCGGGCTGATCGCCGCTCGCGCGGTGAAGCCGCCGCTCGCGCGGTGGCGGGCTGTGGTGATCGCATGCCACGATTTTGGTCGTGGCGGATGTGCGATCACCTAGGGCATGGCTGGGCAGCCCCTTATGGCTGCTACGAACAGCCGCGAGCCCCACACGGAGGCTCGACCGGACAGCCGCGGGCTATCCCCGCGGCTAGGGCTTCGGTTGGGCTATCCCCGTGGAAGTTCGTGGCGGATTTCCGGCAACTGGGATTTCGATTGGAGTTGTCGTTCCGCACTTTGACAACCCCGTATATTCGATCTCCAAAGGATTTCGGTCGGAATTAATTAGATAATTAATTTAAATAATTTATTAATTCCGGGATATCGATTTCCAACAATTGGTATCAGAGCGTTGGTTTTAGTTCATGGTATTTTTCGATAAATTGTTCTACCTTGCAGGGTTTCCGATTATTATGGCTAGATTTAATTATTGTTAATTAATGTCATAATATTGTTCTTGATTATTAAACTCTCGGTGATGTCGATATTTGTTCTTGTGTGGTGAATGCTTGTTCTTAATTTTTTCCGGAAATTGTATGAGGTTGATTTCATGTAGAATCGATACCGGATAGCGTACTAATAAATTTGTAATTTATTTTACGTTGGATCGAGGACGAAACGACGACCGGAAAAGTGTGACGGAGGAGACGAAGAGAGGGAGGATTCCGGGGATCGATCAACCCCATGATCGACCCAAGGGATGAATCGATCGACCACCAAGGGGGCTGCCCGCGGGCTTCTCGGCCTTAGGTCGCCGGCGACGGCGGCTGGCCGGCTGGGCGGCGGCGGCGTGCTCCTCCGGGGGTGGTCGATGGTTGGGGGTGGTGCGGAGATCCCCACTCCGTGCTACTCCTAACCAAGATCCAACTTTCCTAAATTATTCGGTTTTCCTATTTTGATTATTCATATTCTTGGGAATTCTCATGAAATAGGAAAAGAATAAATTTAGAATAAATTTATTTTTCCTTATTGATTATTCCTATTCTTGGGAATTTTCATAGATTAGGAAAAGGAATAAATTTATAATTAATTTATTTTTCCTATTTAATTATTCCTTTATGGAATTTTTAATGGATTAGGAAAATAATTAATTTGGAAAGTTTAGGAGTCCTAAATTAATTTTTCCTTATTTAATTATTCCTTTATGGAATTTTTAATGGATTAGGAAAGGAATTAATTTGGAAGGACTTGGAGTCCTAAATTATTTTATTTCCTTATTTCATTATGGAAATCATCTAGAATATTCCAAGTGGGTCTTGGATAGATTATTCTAGAGATTTAATGAAGTAGAAAGGGAAAATAAAATAAATTATTTTATTTCCTTATTTCATTATGGAAGTCTTCTAGAATATTCCAAGTGGGTCTTGGATAGATTATTCTAGAGATTTAATGAAGTAGAAAGGGAAAATAAAATAAATAAAAATATTAATAATATTTAATTTTATTTTTGATTTATTCGATTGACTTAATTTTCGAATTAAGTATCTTTTGGATTTATTAAAAATAAATAGATTTGAATATTGGAATTAATATTCCCGTCACATGGAGCATTCAAGAACGAAGACTAAAGACTAGAAGATGCGTACGGAGATGCGATAAAGCCATAATAGTCGGAAAATAATATTCTAGTATTATTTTGATTATGTGTTAATATTCTATGTGCTTTATTTCATGTATGCATGCTTATGTGTATTTAATTATGCATTAGATAGCGTATCCCTTTATTATAAAAAGCTAAGTGAGAGAGGGTATGGAAACATATCCATGGTCTCCATTGTTGTTCTCTTGGTGACTTTTATGAACTTTCGAAGTTCATATAGATAAGCCATTGGAGGAGAATTCTTGTAATTCCTCTTACGAGAAACATTGATTAAGTTTATCAAACAATGCCTAATTTGTCTTTCCAAAACTGATTTCAAGTCGACTCATTCTCACCCCGGGGAGTGGAATGGAGTCAAAGCCACTTGGTCATGTCGAGGACACAAATTAGAGACTTTCGTGTCATTTGATGACTAGATCGATTGTCTGCTCGGCTCCCTCATTTTATGAGAGATAGGGTCGTTCGCATGGTGAATCACTGGTAAGAAACTTCGAGTTTCACTTATGATTCTCCGCGTCTTGATTTACAAGATTGAATGGATCAAGTAATTGGGAGTCAATTATAAAAGTCTCTTGGTGTAGTAAACGTCCACACCACGTGGCTTGCTATGCTGACGGATTTTGGATTAATTGATGTAGACAGTTGTAAGAAATTGTGAAGAGTTGTGAATTTGTCGTAAACGTCCACACCACGTGGCTTGCGGTGATGTAGCAATTCCAAACGATTTACTTTGGTACTGAGTAATGGTTTACACTTAGATACGCATTATAGTATTCTTCCCCACGAAGTTCCGCTATAAGTGATGTATGACCGAAGCAAATCTAATTGCTAAATCATTTGGATTGGTAAACGTCCACACCACGTGGCTTGCCATATCTGATGGGATTTTAGATGTGATTAGTGGTTTAATGATATTATTTGAGGGAGATAATATAGGAGATTAAATCGATTGTTTGTTGTTATATGTGCTCATAGATTAGGATTTGGCTTTGAACCCACTTTATGTGATACTTAAGGATTTTAAACTCACTGGTCCCTAAATGTAATGATAGAGATCTAGACATTACCCAAACTGTTGAAGAGTACAAGGTTGTACTCAATGAGCTTTGTCCTTCCGAGCCTATTGACATAGGCGGCTAGACAAGAAGCGATGAGGATACTCATAAAGGCCAGTCACTTCGAGGAAACGCTTAAAAACGTTTTTGAGATGATTGACCTTTTAGACGAGTTGAGACGGAAATCGCAAGCTCTTGTAGCCAATGCCAAAGGTTTCGAACCAAAAGGCATGAATCGGGAGAAAGGACAAGAAAGCAAAGAAATCCAGT
The DNA here is from genome assembly GCA_954870475.1 of Euphrasia confusa. Classification (NCBI taxonomy): domain Eukaryota; kingdom Viridiplantae; phylum Streptophyta; class Magnoliopsida; order Lamiales; family Orobanchaceae; genus Euphrasia; species Euphrasia confusa. The sequence continues at coordinate 12,173,689 of OX940966.1, read as the reverse complement.
GGTTCTCTTTGGACCACGAGATGGGACGAGAAAGCCAATAGGCAAGTGTTCTCGATGCAAACAGTCTGGGTACTGGAAGTCTGATTATCCTCTCAAAGAAAGTACGAAATTTTCTTTAGTCGTAAAACATAGTCAGTGGTATTATCTACCGGAACCTGGTGTGTAGATATGGAACCACTGACGGTATGTGCATTTTAAATGCAAGGGTTCCAGGAAACCCGACGACTTAGAAAAGAAGAAATCGTAGTCTACATGGGCAATGCTGTAAAGGAGGCAGCAGTTGCAGTGGAGGACATTTTATAGGATTTCATTTTGAGTTATTGCTTTTATGTACCTTTAGAAAGAACTTTGTTCTGGATTTCTAATAAATGGATATTTTATTTCTTTTAATCATGTGATGGTTATAAGAAGAAATAATGATATTATCTATTTTGGTACATTAGCTAGCAATATATAAATGATGAATCCTGAGTTCACCACGATGCAACGACCGTAGTATGAAACTCGTTTTACTAATAAGAGATTTCTTTATCAATTATACTTGTGGATTCTTATGCTGAGTCATGTTTATTCAAATAAGAAGTTCAGGGGTCGAAAATTGATATTTTGATCAATTAAGTTGAAGGAGTGGACCTTCCGACCTAAGAATCTAATTTGGGAGATAAAATGACTAAGCAATCCTTTATGGATATAAGATGTAAGATCCGGACAAGTATAAGAATTGATTAACTCTGATGTATGCAGACCTATGTCTACTCAGACAATAAGGTACGAGTACTTCATTTGATGATTACTCGAGAAATGGATTAGAATACCTGATGTGTCACAAAAGCAAGTGTTTTGACAAGTCAATGGACACTAAGCAATTGTGGAGAACCATCAAGGTATATCCATTTGTAGCCTGCGATTTGATCGCGGAGGCAAGTACCTGTCTGAGGAATACATGGCATACTAATCAGAAATTGGGATTTGATCCCAAATGACTACACCATACACTGTTGTGTAGGATTGGTGTGTCGGAAATAAGAAATGGAACTCTTATAGAAATAGTAAAAGCATGAGTTAAACGGAACTACCTATGTTCTATGGATATGTCTTGGTAACAACGGCACATTCAAATGCGGTTGTAGAATATCCTAGAAGAACAAAAGATGTGTGTTCAATAGTACTATGAACCAGAAGGACGTTATAAGTTCTAACGCCCGGTTCTTAGAGAAAGACTATATAATGAACCACAAGCCCAAGGTGACGTAATACTTTGAAATGAGAGAGAAAGATTAAGACTTAGAGCCAGCCGAACCGAGTAGCGGTACACCACTAACTGCACCTACTGTTATCACTGTTTATACACCGGAATGCCATTGTAGTGGGAGGTTGTGGGACAACCGGAGATATTCATAAGACTAGGAGAGTCTTCGGACTCTGGACCTAGAATACATGAAATCGATCCCTAGATCTACATGAAGGCCGTACTGGATCTAAATGTGCCTTCTTGGAGAGCAATAAGGATTATTGCTAAGAGGCGAGATCATTTAGAGTACAAGCTTAGTTGATCCATTTATGGATTGAAACAAAGCATTGAGTTCGTGGTACTTGCAAATTGATGAGATAGTCCATTTTATGGATTCATCAAAAGCATAGACGAATTGTGTGTATTGGAAACGTGATGGAAAACAATGTGGTGTTTCTCGGAGGTTTTATGTAGATGACACTCTTATCATTGGCAACAATGTAAAGATGTTATCAGACATAAAATGATGGTTGTCTAGATAAATCAATATGAAAGATAAAGGAAGAAGTTGGACATGTTCTTGAGATCTTGGATCTCTAGGAAAGAACATTGTGCTTCTCCTGGACATCTTACATATATATGATTATGGTTCGTTTTAACATGCAAAATTCCGAGAAGGGTTCGTTACCTTTCAGAGACGGAATGCATCTATCTAAGGATATGTGTTTTGGAATACAAAAGGAGATAGAAGCAATGAAAGCGGATTCCTACACTTCGAGTGTGGAAAGCTTGATAAATGCGATGTTGAAAACGAGAACCTGATATCGGCTATGCGGTTAGCATAGTGGGAGGATATCAAGGTAATCCTGGAAAGGAATACTCGACTACTGTAATGAACATTTTAAGTACTTTCAAAGTATTAGAAACTATGTTCTGGATTACGGAGCAGACGAGCATTTCCTTTGGATTACATTCTCTTAGATTTCTAATCGAATGAGGACCGGTGTAAGTCGATATCAGGCTATGTGTTTCACTATTGAAGGAGAAGGAGTTTTAGCATGGAAGAGTGATAAGCACGATGCTTTTCGGACTCTGCCATGGGTAACCAAATAGCGGCCTCAGAGGCAGCGGAAGTTTTGGTATAACTCCGGGATAATCTCTGGGACTTAGAAGTGATTCTTAATTTGCCAAAAGGCTATGTGTATAGCGGTGCGATGGCAATGTTGGAATTCGATATCCCGGGCTATTAAAATTTGCGGAAAATAATAACCCGATCAATAACCTCGATTGCCGGAAAAATCACGAGCCTACGCGAGCCGGGGCTCGACCGAACGCACAACGCGCACGAGGACGCGTGCGCGCCCAGCCGAGTCCCCACGAGGGACTCGCGATCGCTCCCAGCGATCGCACGGGATGCCTCACGGCATCCCCGCAGCGGATCCGTTGATCCGCTGCTCGCACGGGCTGGGGCTCGTCCCCAGCGAGCCGCTGCGGGTAACCCCGCAGCTCGCCACGAGTCGCTGCGGGTAACCCCGCAGCATCCCCGCGATCGATCCCTAGGATCGATCGCCCCTCCCGCACGCGATCCCCAACGGGATCCTCGAGCCGCCGGCGATCCGGTGGTTCGACCACCATCGCCCGACTCGATCCTCGTTCCGGGATTCGATCCTCGGATCTTCGTTCTACGGTATTTTCAATAAACCAAAAACCGAAATAATATCGAGGGGGTTTAGATATTATACCTTCAATTCGTTGTTCGGAGAAACGAAATCAAACACCTTTGAATCTTCCCACGTATTCCTTGCACTCCGTTCGAACGTCGGGTGGGCGACGATCTATCGAACTCCTATGGATCTCCTTCAACTCTCTAGAACTATCAAATAATGATATTCTTGTCTTGTTCTTTATGAAGGCCATGTAGTGCTTTTATAGGCTACGTAGGGGATCTAAAGGAGGTGGAATATTGGGCTTCTAATATTGAAGATTAAATTGAGCCCAATGCTCAAGTCCATTAATCCTTATCAATATTAATTTTATTTATTTTCCACTATATAAATAAAATTGCACTCCCAATATTTACCCATATTATATCGAATAATATTTCTCCGGTAGTATTATTTATTCCGTGTATTTAAGATTTAAATATCCATGAATAAAATTTATTTATTGCTTAATAAATTTATTCATCTCTTATATCCAAGAATAGTACCACTCAACCTTATTTATTATGCGGAACAAATCCACTCGCGAGGTTTACATAATAAATCCTTATGAGCTCATCTCGGGGATATTATCAACCCTTACGGGATACACTGTCTCGTCAAGAATTCACGGCATGCCATATATAAAATATAGTGACCCAACTTAACCGGTAATTGACCCAATAATTAAACCGGTCAATTCCTTTGGAAAATCAAAGTCACTTATACTAAATATACACACCCGCAATTCTATCGGGGATTAAGAATAAAATACTCTGAGATTTAAATTGATTATCCAAGGCAATCCTAATCAATAAATCTCAAGCGATCCGCCCAATACACCAAGTGTACAAGTGTGATAAAATAATCAAGATAAATTATTTTCTCTCTCACACAACGACTATACCGATGGATTGGTCCGTGTCCATCTAGGTCGTGAGCAACTGTTTGATTAAATATGAGTAACTGATAGTATGATCTTCTGTGTGCCCATGCAACACCATACTAACTACAACGTATAAAATCCAGGACTATAATTTGCATATATTAATTGACAATAATTAAAAGCAAATGAATGTTTGTATTTAATAGGTAAATGAAAGTGTACAAGGAGTTCATAATACTCAAATCTAGACATTAAGTATACTACTCCATCAATCTCCCACTTATACTAAGGTCTAGTCTTATCTTCCAAACTTATGACTCCCAAACCCTCCAAGTGCTTGTTATATACTTCCTTAGGAAGTATCTTGGTAAAGGGTCCGCTAGGTTGTCCTCCGAAGCTATCTTGGTGACTATCGCATCGCCCCTCTTGACGATGTCTCGAATCAGGTGGTACTTGCGCTCTATGTGTTTCATAGCACTATGGGACCGTGGTTCCTTACTGTTTGCCACTGCACCGCTATTATCACAATAAATTGTCATAGCCTTGGGCAAACTCGGAATCACATCTAAGTCCTGGAGGAAATTAAGGAGCCAAACTGACTCTTTCGCTGCCTCTGAGGCTGCAACATATTCAGCTTCCATGGTAGAGTCCGAAATGCACTTTTGCTTAACACTCTTCCATGATACGGCTCCACCTCCCATAGTGTACACATAGCCTGATGTCGACTTACGCCGGTCCTTATCAGCTTGGAAATCCGAATCTGTGTAACCCAAAGGAATCAGATTGTCTGCCCCGTAACTCAGAACGTAATCTTTAGTATTTCGCAAATACTTGAAAATGTTATTTACGGCAGTCCAATGAGCCTTTCCAGGGTTACTCTGATATCTCGCTACTACGCCAACTGCATAGCAGATATCAGGCCTCGTGCATAACATTGCATACATTAAGCTTCCCACAGCCGAAGCGTAGGGAACTGCTTTCATTTCATCTTTCTCCTTCTGTGTCCGAGGACACATCTCCTTAGAAAGATAAGTTCCTTTATTGAAGGGCAGTTCACCCTTCTTGGAATCTTGCATGTTAAAACGAGCCAGAATCGTGTCTATGTAAGATTGCTGGGATAGGTACAATGTTCTATTCCGGCGATCCCTTATAACCTTGATCCCTAGAACATGCCCGACTTCTCCCAAATCTTTCATATCGAATTGTCTAGACAACCATCCATTTATGTCTGATAACATCTTTACACTGTTGCCAATGAGAAGAATGTCGTCTACATAAAGCACGAGGAACACCACTTTCTTTCCATCACGTTTCCAATACACACACGATTCGTCCATGCTTTGAATGAATCCAAAAGATTGGACTACTTCATCAAACCGCAGGTTCCACGATCTCGAGGCTTGTTTCAATCCATAAATGGATCGATTAAGCTTGCACACTAGATGATCTCGCCCCTTAGCAATGAATCCTTCTGGTTGTTTCATATAAATCGTCTCGTCAAGACTTCCATTTAGGAAAGCTGTCTTGACATCCATTTGCCACACCTCATAATCCATATGAGCTGCTATGGATAAGAGAATCCGGATTGACTTTATCTTGGCTATCGGCGAAAAGGTCTCCTCATAATCGATTCCCTCTTTCTGAGTATAGCCTTTCGCAAAAAGCCGAGCTTTAAAGGTTTCAACCTTTCCGTCAGATCCTCTCTTCCTCTTGTAGACCCATTTACACCCAATTGGCTTTACGCCGCTTGGTGGTTCTACAAGATCCCAGACTTTATTAGAATCCATAGATTCTATTTCGGATTTCATTGCTTTCTTCCAAGAAGACGCATCTATATCTTGCACCGCCTCATCATAGGTCCAGGGATCGATTTCATGAACTCCAGGTCCAGAGTCCGAAGACTCACCCAGTCCAATCCATCTATCTGGTTGTTTAACAACCCTCCCACTACGACGGCGTTCCGGTGTATTAACAGTGACAGTATTAGGTGCAGGTTCTAGTGGTGTATCTACACTCGGTTCGGCTGTATCTAAGTCTTCCTTGTCTCCCCTTAACTCATCGAGTATTAGGTCACTTTTGGGCTTGTGGTCCATGATATAGTCTTCCTCTAAGAACCGAGCGTTAGTACTTATAACGATCTTCTGGTCCGTAGGACTATAGAACATGCCACCTTTAGTTCCTTTCGGGTATCCTACAAACAGCCGTAATTCCGATCTAGGTTCTAACTTATCAGCACCTTGTCGCAACACATGTGCTGGACAACCCCAGATCCGAATGTGTCCCAAGCTAGGCTTACGCCCACTCCACAATTCCATGGGTGTAGTTGGCACTGTTTTGGTTGGAACCCTATTCAGAATGTACGCCGCTGTTTCCAAGGCAAGTCCCCAGAACATAACAGGTAAATCCGAGTAACTCATCATTGATCGCACCATCTCCATAAGAGTCCTATTCCTTCTTTCTGACACACCATTTTGCTGAGGAGTATATGGTGAGGTCAGTTGGGATTCAATCCCATTCTCTGCCAAGTATGCCTTGAATTCTCCAGACAGGTACTCGCCTCCGCGATCAGATCGCAGGCATTTTATGGATTTACCACGAAGGTTCTCCACAAGAGCCTTGAATTCCTTGAACTTGTCAAAAGAATCACTCTTGTGGCGCATCAGGTATACATATCCATACCTTGAGTAATCATCAGTAAAGGTGATGAAATACTCGTACCCTCCCCTTGCCTGAGTAGACATAGGTCCGCATACATCAGAGTGAATCAAATCCAATACTTGTTCAGCCCTCCGTCCTTTACCAGAAAAAGGACGCTTGGTCATTTTACCCTCTAAACAGGATTCGCAGGTTGGAAGGTCCTCTCCTTCAACATTGCTGATTAGACCATCAGCTTTCAACCTTTGAAGCCTATTTGAGTTTATATGACCTAGCCTTAGATGCCACAAGTATAATTGATTCATCCTAGAAGGTTCCTTTCTCTTATTGGTGTTCGTAGATGTGTTATTACTCTCGGTTAGTTGCATCGTGTTAGACTCAGGATTTAGTACATACAAATCGTCCACCAATGTACCAGAACAGATAATCTCACTGTTTCTTCTTATGATCACGGAGTGGTCAAAAGAAACAGAATATCCATTCATAATAAGTTTAGAAACCGAAATTAAATTCTTTCTAAAGTTGGGTACATAAAGACAATTATGTAAAACTAAAACCCTATCACTACTAAAACGTAAGTGAACGTCTCCCACTGCAACAGCCGCCACCCTCGCGGCATTGCCCATGTAGACCACGATCTCTCCCTCTCTAAGTCTCCGGGTTTCCTGGAACCCCTGCAATGAATTGCAGACATGATCAGTGGCCCCCGTATCTACACACCAGGTGCTGGTAGATAACACCACTGATAATGTTTCGGTGACTAAGGAAAATTTTGTACCTTTGATGAGAGGACAATCAGACCTCCAGTGCCCAAACTGTTTGCATCGAAAGCATCTGCGGAACCGCTTGCTTTCCCCAATCTGTGGTTTTAAACCACTGGGTCTCTTTGCACGCTTTTCTTTTAGCCTAGCCACAAGAGCTCGTGTTTCTCTTAACTTACGCACAAAAATCGCCTTCGCCGAGCCGTTTTTAAGGGACTCATTGAGGAACGATTCCGTGGGTATGTTAAACACCTCTTGGCTAGCTTCCACACCATGTCTCAACGTAGTTGGAACAACAGTGGATTCAGAAAGCTTGACAGTTTGAACAATGTCTAGATTTCTTTTCCAATCAGTACTATATGGAACCAGTGAGTTTTCATCCTTAAGTATATCACAAAGTGGGGTCACAGTCATTCTTAACCTATAAGCACATAAAACAAACAAACAATTTAATATCCGATATTATCTCCCTTAAATAATATCATTAAATCACTAATCGCCTCTAAAATCCCATCAGGTAAGGCAAGCCACGTGGTGTGGACGTTTACCCACCCAAACGACTTAGCAATTAGATTTTCTTTGGTCATACATCACTTATAGCGGAACCTCGTGGGGAGGAATACTATAAGGCGTATCTAAGTGTAAACCACTCAGTACCAAAACAAATCGTTTGGAATTGCTACATTACCGCAAGCCACGTGGTGTGGACGTTTACGATAAGTTCACAACTCTTCACAATTGCTTACAACTGTCTACATCAATTAATCCAAAATCCGTCGGCATAGCAAGCCACGTGGTGTGGACGTTTACTACACCGAGAGACTTTTATAATTGACTCCCAATTACTTGATCCATTCAATCTTGTAAATCAAGACGCGGAGAATCATAAGTGAAACTCGAGGTTTCTAACCAGTGATTCACCATGCGAACAACCCTATCTCTCATAAATGAGGGAGCCGAGCAGACAATCGATCCATCTATCAAAGAATGGTACGACTGCCTCTAATTTGTGTCCTCTACATGACCAAGTGGCTCTGGCTCCATTCCACTCCCCGGGGTGAGAATGAGTCGACTTGAAATCAGCTTTGGAAAGACAAATTAGGCATTGTTTGATAAACTTAATCAATGTTTCTCGTAAGAGGAATTACAAGAACTCTCCTCCAATAACTTGTCTATATAAACTTCAAAAGTTTATAAAAGTCACCAAGAGAGCAGTAATGGAGACCATGGGTATGTTTCCATACCCTCTCCCACTTAGCTTTTTACAATAAAGGGATACGCTATCTAGTGCATAAAAGTAAACACATATAGCATGCATACATGTAATAAAGCACATAGTATTATCACATAGTCAAAATAATACTAGAATATTATTTTCCGACTATTATGGCTTTACTTCATCTCCGTACGCATCTTCTAGTCTTTAGTCTTCGTTCTTGAATGCTCCATGTGACGAGAATATTAATTTCCAATATTTAAATCTATTTATTTTTAATAAATCCAAAAGATACTTAATTAAAAATTAAGTCAATCGAATAAATCAAAAATAAAATTAAATATTATTAATATTTTTTATTTATTTTATTTTCCCTTTCTACTTCATTAAATCTCTAGAATAATCTATCCAAGACCCACTTGGAATATTCTAGATGATTTCCATAATGAAATAAGGAAATAAAATAACTTAGGACTCTTCTACTTTCCAAGATTAATTAATTTCCATTTCTATGAAAATTCCCATAAAATAGGAATAATCAATTAGGAAATAAATCAATCCTAAATTAACTTTTATTCCTTTCCAATTCTATTAAATCTCTAGGATCCTATTCCAAGTAGAACTCGGAATACTCTAGAAGACTTCCATAATAGAATAAGGAAATAAAATTAATTCCAATTAATTCTTTTCCTAATCCATGAGAATTCCCAAAAATAGGAATACTCAAATAGGAAAAATCCGAACTAATTAGGAAAGTAAATTTCCGGAGAGCACGAAGATCACAAGGACCCCCGCGCCCCCCACCGGACCGCCATCGCCGGCCGAGGTCCACCGCCGCCACCGCCCAGCCGGCGCGCCACCACCACCGGTGGCATCGCCGCCGAGAGGCGCGAATTCGGCGCCTCACCTTGCGATCGATCGATCCTCATGGATCGATCATGGGGATTGATCGATCCTCGTCCCGTTCACCCTCTCGATCTTCTCCTTCGTCACGTGTCTTCTCCGGCGGTCGTTTCGGCATCGATCCAACGCAAAATAAATTACAAAATAAATTTTACACTATCCGGTATCGATTCTATACATGAAATCGACCCTATACATTTTCCGGAAAAAGTAGAACGTAATAATAAATCCTAAATTCGGTCAACCCCCGAATTTTTACTATTACAAGCATTCACCACCAAAAACGAATCTCGACATGTCCGAGAGTTTAATCATGATGGAGTTATATTCTAAATGTCTAGTTTAGTGACAATATGGAACTCCTTATCTGTGTTTTATTATCTATTAATCAAACTGTCGGCATTTTGTCTTTCATGTACTTAAATGCAATAGTCCTAGATATATACGTTGTAGACAGTATGGCGTGAAGAGACATGCGGAAGATCATACTGTCGGTTACTCGTATATTATCGAACAGAAGCTCACGACTTAGATGGACAGGGACAATCCATCGGTACGTCGTAGTGTGACTGGGTAATAGTTGGTCTTGACTATTATGTTACACTTGTACACTTGGTGTATTGAGCAGGACCACGGGAGGGCGTTCGATTTATACTAATCGACGTAATCGAACTAGACCTCAGATATTACGGATAAACGAATTCCTAATCCCTATATAATTGTAGGTGCGTTTGTCCAATTCTCGGTTCTTTAACTTGCCAATGAGTGAGACTATTTGATTAGTCGAGATACTCGGTAAATTGGGAATCGGAATTGTACACACGGCATGCTATAGATTATAGACAGGAAACCGTGTCCCGTTTATCGGGTTGATGATGTCCCCGAGATGAGCTCATAAAGTTTATCATGTAAACCCTGCAGGTGGATTTGTTCCACATGATAATAAGGTTGAGTGGTACTAGTCTCGGATAATAAGAGACGAATTAATTTAATTATTAGTAATAAAATTAATTCGTGGACATACGATATCTTAAACACGGGGAAGGTCGTTTATGTAATTTCGGTGGAAATATTATTGTTGATATAATATTAAATAAATTTCGGGAATTCAATTATTATTTTATAGTGGAATTAATAATAATTAGAATTGTAATTAATTAAAGGATTTCTTTTTAAGGACTCCTAGTTAATTAATATTGCAATTCAGCCCGGAGTTTATTTACCTAAGGGGTCCCTAGTGTAGTTCTATTTAACCCCCCCCCCCCCTTGCCCTCTCCTAAACCTAACATTCGCCGCATTTATTTTTGCAGCAGAAATTAATTGCGTTAGCGCAAATATAATTTCTTCTGTAAAAATTAATAAAGCTTTTGCGCAATTATTTTACACAGAAAAGTAAAAAGGAGATTGCGGTGGTTTATCAGAGAAGCAGAAAAAGGGAGACCCAACGGATCGTTGCCCACACAGCGGTTGGAGTCAAGGGCAGAATCATACACTAGCAATCGCTAAGGTCTCAACAATCGACCGAGAGGTATGAGATCGAATCCTTTTTTCCGCATTTATTCGATCTCGTTTCATTTCGTTGAACATACATGAATGTGGATCGGGTTCCGGGGTCGTGGATCGTATTCCTCGACTACTGGGGGTTCTAGGACCTCCGGAACGGTAGTCGGATGAGGAAAAACGACCCGGAAACGAGCCCGGAACAGCAACGTCGCGTTGCTGTTCGCGGACGAACAGCGCCCGCTGGTGGGCAAACAGCGACCGCTGTTTGCAGCTCCACCAGCGACCGCTGGACTGCAATCGGCGGGCGCTGATTGGGTACAGTCCAGCTCCGTTTCGCGCGGTTGTCCTACGGGGCGATGGCTGGGCGTGATTCGGAATAAGGGCTGTCGTGCGAACGAAGTAGTGACTTCGGATGTCGACTGGGATGGTTCGGATGTTCGAGCGATCGAATGAACGCATCCCGGGTAGTCGATTTCCAACAAATCAAACCAACATTCATGACAAAATAAATTAAACGAATAATAAATTAAGCCATAATAGTCGGAACCCTGCAAGGTAGAACAATTTTATCGAAAATACCGCGAACGTAAACCACGCTCTAATACCAATTGTTGGAATTCGATATCCCGGGCTATTAAAATTTGCGGAAAATAATAACCCGATCAAAAACCTCGATTGCCGGAAAAATCACGAGCCTACGCGAGCCGGGGCTCGACCGAACGCACAACGCGCACGAGGACGCGTGCGCGCCCAGCCGAGTCCCCACGAGGGACTCGCGATCGCTCCCAGCGATCGTACGGGATGCCTCACGGCATCCCCGCAGCGGATCCGTTGATCCGCTGCTCGCACGGGCTGGGGCTCGTCCCCAGCGAGCCGCTGCGGGTAACCCCGCAGCTCGCCACGAGTCGCTGCGGGTAACCCCGCAGCATCCCCGCGATCGATCCCTAGGATCGATCGCCCCTCCCGCACGCGATCCCCAACGGGATCCTCGAGCCGTCGGCGATCCGGTGGTTCGACCACCATCGCCCGGCTCGATCCTCGTTCCGGGATTCGATCCTCGGATCTTCGTTCTACGGTATTTTCAATAAACCAAAAACCGAAATAATATCGAGGGGGTTTAGATATTATACCTTCGATTCGTTGTTCGGAGAAACGAAATCAAACACCTTTGAATCTTCCCACGTATTCCTTGCACTCCGTTCGAACGTCGGGTGGGCGACGATCTATCGAACTCCTATGGATCTCCTTCAACTCTCTAGAACTATCAAATAATGATATTCTTGTCTTGTTCTTTATGAAGGCCATGTAGTGCTTTTATAGGCTACGTAGGGGATCTAAAGGAGGTGGAATATTGGGCTTCTAATATTGAAGATTAAATTGAGCCCAATGCTCAAGTCCATTAATCCTTATCAATATTAATTTTATTTATTTTCCACTATATAAATAAAATTGCACTCCCAATATTTACCCATATTATATCGAATAATATTTCTCCGGTAGTATTATTTATTCCGTGTATTTAAGATTTAAATATCCATGAATAAAATTTATTTATTGCTTAATAAATTTATTCATCTCTTATATCCGAGAATAGTACCACTCAACCTTATTTATTATGCGGAACAAATCCACTCGCGAGGTTTACATAATAAATCCTTATGAGCTCATCTCGGGGATATTATCAACCCTTACGGGATACACTGTCTCGTCAAGAATTCACGGCATGCCATATATAAAATATAGTGACCCAACTTAACCGGTAATTGACCCAATAATTAAACCGGTCAATTCCTTTGGAAAATCAAAGTCACTTATACTAAATATACACACCCGCAATTCTATCGGGGATTAAGAATAAAATACTCTGAGATTTAAATTGATTATCCAAGGCAATCCTAATCAATAAATCTCAAGCGATCCGCCCAATACACCAAGTGTACAAGTGTGATAAAATAATCAAGATAAATTATTTTCTCTCTCACACAACGACTATACCGATGGATTGGTCCGTGTCCATCTAGGTCGTGAGCAACTGTTTGATTAAATATGAGTAACTGATAGTATGATCTTCTGTGTGCCCATGCAACACCATACTAACTACAACGTATAAAATCCAGGACTATAATTTGCATATATTAATTGACAATAATTAAAAGCAAATGAATGTTTGTATTTAATAGGTAAATGAAAGTGTACAAGGAGTTCATAATACTCAAATCTAGACATTAAGTATACTACTCCATCAATCTCCCACTTATACTAAGGTCTAGTCTTATCTTCCAAACTTATGACTCCCAAACCCTCCAAGTGCTTGTTATATACTTCCTTAGGAAGTATCTTGGTAAAAGGGTCCGCTAGGTTGTCCTCCGAAGCTATCTTGGTGACTATCGCATCGCCCCTCTTGACGATGTCTCGAATCAGGTGGTACTTGCGCTCTATGTGTTTCATAGCACTATGGGACCGTGGTTCCTTACTGTTTGCCACTGCACCGCTATTATCACAATAAATTGTCATAGCCTTGGGCAAACTCGGAATCACATCTAAGTCCTGGAGGAAATTAAGGAACCAAACTGACTCTTTCGCTGCCTCTGAGGCTGCAACATATTCAGCTTCCATGGTAGAGAGAGAAAGTAGAGAGGAGGATCCATGGAGTTCGGTAGATCGTCGCCCACACGACGTCCGAGCTAGTGCAAGGAATACGTAGGAAGATCTCAAGGTCGTCAAATTGAGTTCTTCGTTTTTCCGAACAACGAGAACGAGGTAAATCGTAAAACCCTCTTTATGATTTTATCGTTTAATTATCGTAAAAATATCTTGAACCAAGATCCGAGAACGCGACCTTTTTCGAGGTTGAACCGGGCGGTGGTGATCGAAGATCACCGGACCGCCGGCGGCTCAACGGCTCGAGCAAGAGAGGGTCGAGAGGGGCGAACCTCGGCTGGACGCCGAGACCCGATCGAGCGCGTGCTCGATCGTCCGGATGGGCTCGACGCGAGCTGCGGTTTCTCCCGCAGCGGACTCGCGTACGATGCGAGCCTCATCCGGGGACGACCAGCGGGCTGCTGGGAGCAGCCCGTACGATTGCTCAGCGCCGCTTGCACGGCGCGATCGCCGCTTGCGCGGGCTGATCGCCGCTCGCGCGGTGAAGCCGCCGCTCGCGCGGTGGCGGGCTGTGGTGATTGCATGCCACGATTTTGGTCGTGGCGGATGTGCGATCACCTAGGGCATGGCTGGGCAGCCCCTTATGGCTGCTACGAACAGCCGCGAGCCCCACACGGAGGCTCGACCGGACAGCCGCGGGCTATCCCCGCGGCTAGGGCTTCGGTTGGGCTATCCCCGTGGAAGTTCGTGGCGGATTTCCGGCAACTGGGATTTCGATTGGAGTTGTCGTTCCGCACTTTGACAACCCCGGATATTCGATCTCCAAAGGATTTCGGTCGGAATTAATTTGATAATTAATTTTAATTAATTTATTAATTCCGGGATATCGATTTCCAACATGTACACCTTGTGCACTAACAACAAAACCAAGGAAAACAACCCTATATGTGCTAAAGACGCACTTCTTACGGTTAGCGTACAATTTCTCCTGCCTAAGTGCAATCAAAACTTGTCTCAAATGAAACACATGCTCGTCATGATTTTTGCTATATACCAAGATATCATCAATGTACACACCAACAAATTTTCCAATAAACGCACGCAAGAAATGATTCATTAATCGCATAAAAGTACTAGGAGCATTAGTAAGTCCAAAAGGCATAACTAACCACTCATATAGACCAATCTTTGTTTTGAAAGCAGTTTCCATTCATCTCCCTCCTTAATTCTAATCTGATGGTACCCACTACGCAAATTTATTTTAGAAAATACGCAAGAACCATACAACTCATCAAGCATGTCATCAATTCGAGGTATAGGATGTCGATACTTTACCGTGATGTTATTAATAGCTCGGCAATCGCAACACATCCTCATCGTGCCATCCTTCTTGGGTACGAGAAGTACATGTACTGCACAAGGACTCAGACTCTCCTTCACGTGCCCCTTGGTCAACAACTCGCCAATCTGCTTCTCCAACTCCTTTGTTTTCTCCGGGTTGGTGCGGTAAGCCGGGCGGTTTGGTAGCACAGCTCCAGGCACAAAGTCGATCTGATGCTCTATCCCTCGGATGGGTGGTAAACCAGGTGGTGTATCCTCCGAAAAAACATCCTCGAACTCCTGCAAAACAAACTGAATAGAAGGGGTAGAGGGGGTAGATCGTTAGTAATAACCAGGTTCCCCTTCCACAACAACACGAACAGTTGTCTATTCTCATTCACCGCCTCCTTCACTTCACTAGCCCGAGCAAGATAGGCTCTATGAATCAAGGCATTCTCCTTCGTGGGTAAGGGTTGCTCTTTGGGAGTCGCCCTTGCTGCCTCCTTTTGCATCTGTACTTGATCCTCGTAAACTTGTTTAGGAGTGAGAGGAACAAGTGATACCTTTTTATTGTTATACTCAAACGAGTACTTGTTGGTGAAGTCGTCGTGTATGGCCCTCTTGTGGAACTGCCACGGTCGTCCCAACAAGATGTGACTCGCTTGCATCGGGATGACGTCACACAACACCTCATCCTCATACTTCCCAATGCGGAAAGGTACCTTCACTTGCTTGGTCACCTTGATGACGCCGCACTCATTTAAACACTGCAGACGATATGGCTTAGGATGTTTCACCACAGTCAATCCCAACCGCTGAACCATGGTAACACTAACCACGTTCGTGCAGCTCCCTCCATCAATGATGACACTACACACCTTGTCCTGCACATGACACCTCGTGTGGAAAAGGTTCTCTCGCAGCTCCCTCTCAACGGGCTGTGTTTGGGCACTCAATACTCTCCTAGCGACAAACAGTTGGCCTTCGGTTGGTAGGATCTCCTCCTCATCCTCGGAATCCACTGTAGTTGTAGGTGCCGGTTCCTCGCCTTCATCATCAGTCACGACTTCTCCTTCGTCTCTCAAGATCATGAGTCGTCTGTTAGGACACTCACTCATAATGTGCCCAAATCCCTGACACTTGAAGCACTTCTTGTCTCGGTTGCGACTATCAGGATTTGATGGGCTGACCTGAGTCGCTGAACTTGCTCCCTCCGAACGACCCTTAAAAAAGGTCTTCTTCTCATCTCGAGGTGGAATCTCTCTCTTCCATTGGTTCCCTTTAGGTGTAGAACCACTCGAGCATTGGGGTGATCTACAGGAAGACTGATTCGGCTTTGCACTGCTAAAACTACCCCTCCTCTTGTGCTGGTTCTCAATCTTGATCGCCATATGAACCATATCCTCTAACTCGACGTACGGTTGCAACTCCACCGCATTACGAATCTCCCAATTCAGTCCAGCCAAGAACCGAGCCATGGTAGCTTCCCGATCCTCTTCAACGTTGGTCCGAATCATTGCCACCTCCATCTCCTTAAAATATTCATCTACGCTCTTCGTTCCCTGTCGTAGATTCTGCAGTTTGATGTACAACTCCCGATAGTAGTGGGAAGGTACAAATCTCTTTCGCATCACAGACTTCATCTCGGCCCATGTTTCAATAGGCTGCTCATAGTTCTCTTCCTACTGGAAACCATCTGATCCCACCAAACCAATGCATAGTCAGAAAATTCGATCGCCGCCAATTTCACCTTCTTGAGCTCTGAATAATTGTGGCAGTCAAACATCATTTCGACCTTTCTCTCCCATTCGATGTACAACTCTGGATCGTTCTTCCCTATGAATGTGGGAACAGTCATCTTGATATTGCTCAAGTTGTTATCAATTTCTTCATCCTCATCGTCTTCTTGGTTGGCATCCCTGTTTCGCCCATTCTGACGATGCTGGTGATTTCGACCGACGTTGCGTATTGCGACTCTCCGAGGCCCTGCATTCTCTCGACGAGATTTTTCTTCTAGGGCAAGGAGTCGGTCATGTACCACATCCATCTCAGTTGAGAAGAGCTTCGCTAGTTCAGGACGCAAAGCTTCCACAAGGAACTGCAGTTGGAGGTTGTTAGTAGACCCCTCAGCCGTCTCCTTATTTTTCGCGTCTTCAGACATCCTGCACAGAAAACGTTAGTAATAAAAGCAATAAAGTAAAAGAAACCTCACCACCTCACAAACGCTCATGTATCACTCAAGATGGAATTCACTCAGCACTCGTGTTTCACTCAGTTATGGCTTTTTTCACTCTAATGTTCTCATACACTCTGCCTTTTACCACTCGTATTCTCTCTCAATGTATCGAACTCCTCGATCTACCATACGAGAGCAGACTCGACAAGATCCTCAAAACACACAATACGACGTAAAATGGAACAAAAATCGGAAAATTGCGGAACGAAAAAAATATGATAGCACCAAATTGGCTCAAAATGATGCCGGAAAACTCAGGAATCACACACAAAATTTTGGTTGAAGAAATTTTTTCCCGCCAAAGAAAATTCGGCTGAAAACGAACAGCTACTAGAATCGATAATCCAAAAAAAATTCGAGAAAAACGGATTCGAAATAATTTTTATATAATTTTTTTTGTGCTTACGGATGAAAGAGATCTGATTCAGCAAGAAGAAAAAGAAGAACAAAAAAAAAAGATAGACAAGGTAACGAAATCAGAAATTTGAAACCCTAGCTTGGGCTCTGATACCAGATGATACGTACCTCGTTGATGGTGGAAAGAATTGAATACGGAATTCGGGTTTCGGATACCTGGGTGGATGAAATCCCCAAACTTCTGAACCTAATTCGTTGAATTGATTAGATTGAAGAACCTAACCCCCAAAACGGAATCGATGCAGCTACTTGGAAACGATGAAGACACACAAACGAAGTATGTATGCTTCGTTGATTCGTCGGTTGATCTCTTTTGACACAATCGAAAAGAGAACGAAAAGAGAGAGAGAATAAACTCACGATAAAATATAATTAATGTCAAAGTTGTGTTCTACAAGTCTCCACCAGCCTTTATATATAGGTAAACCTTAAAACTAAAGAAAAAGGAATAAAAACGCAATAAATCCCGTCCGCCCGATTTTCATGAATTCTGGCCTCATGTCGGCCGACAGAAAAGGGGTGTCAGCCGACATCCTCTTGTCGCCCGACAGGAAAATCTGACGGTCGACAAACCTCCGTCGCTCGCAGGCTCAACCTGCGATCTTTATCAAAACTCCCTGTTCCGTACGTGTTTTACACTGTCTGTCGGCCGACAGCTCAGAAGTGTCGCCCGACAAACCACTTGTCGGCCGACAGCTTCCCATGTCGCCCGACACCACGCCATCTTCATAGCCGAAATCAGCGGCGCGTCCTCGGCTCTCATCTGACCTCCGTTCCAGCGTCTTCTCTGTCGATCCAGCTTGAAACTCCATGTCCTCTGATGGATCGGCCTCCTCGTACATAAGCAAGTTGACAAGGCTCGGCTTCTCCTCCTCCCCAATGGGTTTCTTCAATAGTTCTTGCTCCCAGACTTCTTGGATCATCACCATCAAGCTTGTCTTGAACTTCTTAGATCTCGAGCGCGTAACTGGTCCAGCTGGAACATGCACCGGGTTTGGTATCAACGACGACTCTTGGGCTGCATCACTTTTCATACCTAGTATGGTGTCTTATCAACAGCTTTTGACAGTGTCCTATTTAGTGTATAGGTTGAAGTCAAGAATAGTGTGTTCCCATAAGAGTTCAGTAGTTCAATTAGACCCATCATCGATAGATCAACCTCTATCTAATAGAGTTAGTTTTCTCTTTTCCGAAACATAACCTTCATGTGCTTGTGAACTAATAGGTTCCACATACATCAGTATGGATCATCCCTAATTAATTACTAACATGTTCTCCTTTCTCAAAGAAAGATGACATTGTTATCTTTTCAATCACACATCATTCACATGTATCAAATGACTCCAAGTCAAATGATTCTAAGATTCCTTCTAAAAGAAGCTTCGTTACATGTTTAGATTTTGATTTGATCTAATCAACAATGTTTCAGTTATGTCTCATTGAGACTTATTCGATTTGGCCTTTGGTCTTAATGATATGATTTGTCAAGTCAAAGTATACATAAACAATATAATAATCGTACCAAAACAAAGAATAATTCACAATTAAAATAGTTACCAAACTATTTAATAGTGAAAAAATAATCCACCAGTATCTAATACTGAACCAATATTCATTGTTTATTGAAGGTACGAAATTACATAGTTATAATACTAAAACAAGGCCCTAAGGCAAAACAACATCATATGATCATACGGCTAATGAAGCGACATTCGCTCCATTTCTCGCCCGTAGATCGACATCTCTACTCACCAAACTTATACTTCTATGTAGTTCCTCCACATACAAATGTGAGAACCGCATTTGGCATCCAATACCCAAGAAGTAGAATTTGTGAAGTTTAATGTCTATATCATTAATACCTAAAGATGAAGCAACCCCGTTCTTCACATCTTCATTGAACTTTGGGCAAATTCAATTATTCCCAAAATTGAGTCTCATTCAAATTTCCCATTCAAAATTATCTCAATATCAAAACATGATAAATCGTAAGTGAAAAATCGAAGTTTTCTAACCAGCGATATTATCATGCAATTGAAGCCCTATCTCTCATAAAATATGAGGGAGCCAACCAGACAATCGATTCACGCCATCCCATGGCTCGAAAGTATCTAATTTGTGTCATTGATGAACTAATTGTTTTGGATTAAATCACTCCCCGAGGTGTAAATAATCTTAACTTTAGAATCCATCACATGAAAGACAAATCAGGCATTTGTTTTGAAATTGAATAAAATATGAACTTTTATATATTTGCAAGTAGTGTCCAACACTTTTGCAGTAGACACATTGAGATTCCCTAGGAACCCTAGTAGCCTTCTTGCCCATGCTCTTTTGAATAACCCATCCCGTATCATAAGAATTTCCCTCTTAGGATCCTTCTCAATCGTCGGCTCAGCAACCTTGAGCCTCACGTAGCGATTTCTTCAAACCATTCATATGGAAAATTTAGCCTAAAGGCATCATAAACATCATGATGGGATTGAAATATTAAATCGGTTGCCAATTCATCATCTTAGGCATAACCTAGGCGATCACTTTTAATCAAATAATCCAATCATTTGATGCACACGTGTTCCCTTAAGTTCCCCTTTCTCCAGCCTAGCTGAAACGATGGCCCTGGTCACACCGAACCGCTCAATCATTGCATGTTCCCCGAACATGCTATTGAGTTGTTCAATGATATCATATGATGTGGTTATCTAACACATTTTTCTTGTTTTCGTATTTGAGGACCATCCTCAAATTACGTTGTGAATCAAGAAATTTATGTTGTTCAATATTTTACAATCAAGAATTGAACCAAACTTGAATTGAGTTGATATTTGACATGATAAACTACAAACGAATGATAACTAAAGTATGTAAACATCCACAAAGCGGTAAACAAATAAGGTTGTTTATCAAAACTACTTATTTGTTCCATTTTGTTCAATCGATATCCAATATCTATGTTCTCTTGAACAAAACGATCCCAAGACCCTCATCTTGCGAATCCTTAAGCCGACTGAGTCCGCACTTAAGAATACCAAGATAAATAGACATCCCATGTCAATGACATCTAATGTCACTCTCGGTCGATAAGAATCTCATTCTCATCTCATGTCTCGATAGCCACGCCTGCAGTGGATCTATCGATGAGAAAACCAAATTCACGTGTAAGGGTCTAACCCTTACTCCCACTATCCCAAGACAAGTAGTACCCCACTGAGGCGGACCTACCAACTTATGATCGAGGGCTTCATGAGTGTGATGATTTTGGACAAGACATTATACTCATTATTTTGGGAACATGCAAGTTAAAGGTGTATGTAGTTTGAACATTTTTAACATAAAGCCACCTATAACTAGCAAAGCAAGCAATACATACTCGAATGGCCCCTAAACCTCACAACACACAGAAAAAAGAAAGAATGAAAAATATGCAAAACTCCATGAGTAGCGCCCCGTACACCGAAACATCGCCATGCTGATTTTTTAGGGGGTA
The DNA here is from genome assembly GCA_954870475.1 of Euphrasia confusa. Lineage (NCBI taxonomy): Eukaryota > Viridiplantae > Streptophyta > Magnoliopsida > Lamiales > Orobanchaceae > Euphrasia > Euphrasia confusa. The sequence continues at coordinate 12,152,773 of OX940966.1, read as the reverse complement.
GCGATCGCTACCTCAGTCCAGGAGGTTTTTCGGCCCGGTCAGCGACCGATGAGCGTTGCGCCTAGCGCTCTGGGTAGAGACCGCTACCCCTAGGGTAGCGACCGCTACCTGCTCCAGAAGCTGAAAAAACACTTCTTCTTGCTTCGTTTCTCTTCGTTTTCGTCGGTGCTTTGAGGTCCATGGTCGATCCGTGGATCAAATCCACTGCTTACAAGTTGTACAATACATATGTAAAAGAAACTTATCTATTACAAATGATTCCAAGGCACGCAGTCCTCCAAATTACAACTGATTCCAAGGCACGCAGGCTTCAAAACTAAAGCCATTCGGTACGTAAAAAACATGATTGCATTCACCCAACCACTATTTGTGGTTGGCCTTACATCTAAGACAAGCAATCAACACCACAACAAAGAAGCACATAAGAGCAATTATGTTGTTTAAAATTGTGTCCAACACAAAACATGTGCACGAGCCCTAGGCTCTGATACCAATTGAAGGTTTTCGACGTCGATCCAATCGCTCGATTACCTTGTTCGTGTGTGCAGAAGCGTGTAAAACAATAGAACACGAACAACATTAAGATCTAGTCACACATTTTATGTATAGACAAGTTTATATATATACATCCAATATATATATATATAGGGATTAACGATCACACTTACATACGGTGAAACGTGCCTCGCTATTGATGAAGGTGGTGTTGAGTCGATTGAACAACCTTAATGGATCAGCCATTAGATGCTCTCCTTCTGAATGACCTCGTCACTCCTTTGGATCGCCCGGATGTTGAACCCGCACAAATAGCCCGGCCTCTACGTGTTGCACACGAACCCGGATGATGAACTTGTGCTTGCTTTTGAGACGATTCTCCAAGAACTCTCTATTCTCTCTATGATATGTGAATTTCGAAATTGTGATTATTGTTACATGAAAATCTGATTTTCATATCATATAATCACCATCAAATCACCTTGTAACCCACATAATAATGTGGATAATAATGCCACATTATTATCACACATTATGGTGTGGTAATGGTGAATTTGAATGGTTATCTCCATTACTTCTTGCCACATGGCATGTGATGTGGCTCCAAGTCACACGCTTGTGTGGCATGCCATGTCACACCACGTGACATGCATTACACACAATATAATTCACATATAATTTATATAAATCTAACTTATATTTATCAATTCCAAATTGATATGTTTTAGGAAACATCTTCAAGTCATTATCGAGCTCGTGTGTGACCCTGTAGGTATGATTATCGATCAATATTATATTGCTCCTAACATTAAACAATATTAGCGATTTATCAATTAACATCCAAATACAAACTTATGACTTTATCGATTGCACACGTAGGATCGAAGGACATATACCAACAAAAACAATACAAGAAAGTCACACAAAACAATAGAAAATATCGCACAAAAACGTGCGAAACAGTTTTCTGCAGGACTTAGATGTGATTCCTGGTTTGCCAAATGCTATCACAATTTATTGTGACAATAGCGGCGCAGTGACAAACTCCAAGGAACCACGAGCCCACGGTTCGAGTAAACACATAGAGCGCAAGTACCACCTGATTCGAGACATCGTCAAAAGAGACGATGCAATCTTCACTAAGATAGACTCAAAGGATAACCTAGCAGACCCGTTTACGAAGGCCCTACCCGCGGAAGCGTATGAAAGGCACGTGGAGGGTATGAGAGTCAGAAGTTTGGAAGAGGACGAGTAGACCTTAGTATAAGTGGGAGATTGATGGAACTGTATACTTAATGTCTATATTTAAGTAATATAATCTCTTTGTAAAGTTATTTATCCTATTTAATATAATAAAAAAATATTTTCTTTTATTTATATTTAATTAAATATGTACATTCAATCGTCCTAGATTATACACGTTGTAGTTAGTATGGTGTGCGACGTCACACTAAAGATCATACTATCGGTTATTTGTATATAATCGAACAGTAGCTCACAAACTAAATGGAAAAGGACTATTCATCGGTATAGTCGTAGTATAACTAAAAATAATTTGTCTTAATTGTTTTGTTATACATGTACACTTGGTGTATAGAGCAGACCACATGAGATTACTCGATTAGGATTGTCTTAGATAATCGAATTAAATCTCAATTTATTATATTCTTAATCTCTGATATTATTGCGGGTGTGTACGATTAACATTAGTGACTTTGACTAACCAATGGAAAAGACTAAATTGTACATTGGAAAATACCGGCAAATTGGGTCACTGTATTATTTGTATGACACGTTGTGAATTTTTTACGGGAAAATGTGTCCCGATAAGGGTTGATAATGTCCTCGAGATGAGCTCATAAGGATTATTATCATGTAAACCTTGCAAGTGGATTTGATTCGTATTATAATAAAGTTGAGTGGTTTCAATCTCGCAATTAAAGAGTTGAATAAATGTAATTAACAATAAATTAAATTAATTTATGGATATTTTTATTTTAAACACACGGAATAAAATAAAACTAAACGGAAAATAGTATTTGATATAATATGGTTTAATATTGGGAGTGCAATTATATTTATATAACGTAGTTATAATATAATTAATGGATTTAATTAATAGATTTGAACTTGACTCAATTTAATTAAAAAGGGTGTATTCAATTCGGATTTTTATGAATTTTAAAAAGTAAGTGGATTTTGAAAATCCACGGAGTCTTTTCAGAGTTTGACTGACTTTTGTGATTGATTTATGCGGATTTTCATAGACTTTAAAGATTTTGAAATATACGTTTTTATTCATTTACATAAATTTCCATAAACTTTGGTAATGAATTATTGGTATAACCGTTATATGAAACATATTTCCGTATAAAAAAAGTTATTAAAATTATTCAAAAAAATATTAATATAGTATTATTTTTATCTTTTATTTGGACCACTATTTTTTTAAATATCTTTAATTATTTTTATCATAAAAAAATATTTTTAATTTGTTTGAAATATTATTTTTTTCTTCTTCAATTTTTTTTTCTTAAAAACATATTTTTCTTATTTTGTCTTATTTTATTTAATTTTATATAATTTTTTTAATTTTTTTATTATTTTTTAAAAAATAATTTAATTTATTAAATAGAATCCTTAGAAATCTCTCGTAATTATTAGAGATTTGGGAGAGTGAAATTATTTTCTATTTTTCATAGAGAATCTTTTAAAATTCGTGGATTTTAAGATCTTTTAAAATCTATAAACTATTGAATAACTATAGATTTTAATTGACTTTTTAAAATTTAGGTTGAATACCTCATTATTTTAATGGACTGAATACCTCTAATGAATACCTCTAAACTTTAAAAATCTAAAAGAATCCAATGAAATCTCAAAACAATACACCCTCCTAAATCTATTAGGAGCTCAATATTTGTAACACCAAATTTAAAATATATTTAAATTAATACTAAAGAAACATACTTGAACTATAAAGACTAAAGAAACATACTAGAATTATTATTATTATTATTATTATTATTATTATTATTATTATTATTATTATTATTACTTTTACTTTGACACGTTCTTTATCAAAACCTTACTCGTCTCCCACCTTTCCTACAAATCACACAATAAAAATATATATTCACTAAAACAAAGTTATTTTTCTCTCGGTCGTAATCTAGACCTGAAAGCCATTAGAGAACCCGTTTCCGAGTACTTGAAGTTGAGAGGAAAGTTGCTGCTTCGCCGGAGTCCCCAAATCACAAAGGTATAGAAACGTTCATGCTTCAAGAGGTAGGGATTTTCTTACTTTTACTTAATGCTTAAAAGTATGTGCTAAATTTTAACATAAATGAGTCCTAAATTTTAAATTAAAATTCGTCTCCACAAGAATTGTAATTACTTGTTATATAAATACGATTATTTTGAAATTAATGATCACTGAAAATTATTGTTTAAATTTTCTTTTTTTATTATTTATAAATAAAAATTCTAAATATAATTATATTTCATGATGTTGAATTTTTTTAATATTTGATATGATTAAAAAATAAGCTATAAATTTTGTAATTGTTTTTAATATTCTCCCTTAATTAATATTATATCCTAAACCTTAAAAACAAAATAATTAATTATTAAATATTTTAAAATAATAAAATAAATATACAGTATTATGTAAATTGGCCAACGTACGTCTTCACGTTCAATTCCCCACAGGGTCAATTTATACCTTGTTCATAGGAGCACGATTCTAATCGTATTATATCTTCATTTATTTTTGTATAAATATTCATTAAGTGTGTCAATATATTTATTGTTATGTTATTTCAATGTTTATAATAATTATTTTTTAAAAATGAAAATTTCTTATTATTAAATAATTATTATTAAATGATAATTTTTATATTTTAAAGGTTGAAAACACTATTTATATCGTAGGAGATATAAGTTTTGCCCCACAGGGGTCGTGTAGCACATATAATAAGTCAGTTGTTAACCTAGGGTTTCTCGAAGTCTATCACTCCCCAATTTTTTCTCAAACTTCATCATTAAAAATAATAATCTCACAGTGGGCGTGAATTCAATTGAGACTCGGATTCGGATTGGGATTCTATCACTGGTATCTCAAGCCAATTTTTGCTTCTTAATTATTTTTGTAGACTTGCATTTCTTTCTAAATAATACTTTGTTGTTTAATTATATAGATCGGTTTTGTGTGTGTGTGGCTATGAATGTTTGAATTTTTTCTTCTTTTGCATGGATTGTTGATTTAGACACTCCTTTAATGATTAACACGATTGATCTTTTAGTTCTTCGTTTAGTAAACATGAGATGGAGTGAAGATTATCTTCTTGAGAAGCAGCAAAATTATATCTACATGCCCCCCATGACTGATTCTGAATCAAGTACAACTATGTTAAATTCATGTACTTGTTTAATAAATTGACACTTCGTCGGATTTTGTACAGAATTGCCTATTTTCTTTAATCATGGTTGCGATTTTCATTGCAGGAGTTGCTTTGTCTCAATTAGTGCTCTGTTGTTAAGGCAGAAATAACAGAGGTCACTAGATGCTCTGGAGGTTTTGTCTATCAATATGTTTCCTGCCAAAGACATAAACTTTCCGGGAGGGAGGGTGGGAGTGGGAGTGGTTGGTCTTGGTATGTACAGGGGAACTCCTCTACGTCAATGATTATTAGTATTTCAAGTAGTTATTGATGTATAATTTTTCTAGTTATTTCGCCAAGAATCTTACCAAATAATATACTCCATAGTGTTTTTCTCCCATGTCTCATTTTTACACTTAAACTTGTTTACATCTTCTCGCAGGCATTCTTGGTCACTGTTTGGACCAAAATAAAAAGGTTGTTATACTTATGAATTGACATTAAAAGTAAAAGGTAACACTATTCATTGTTCACTAGAACTTGAGATTTTGTTTCATGCTTTCTTATTTATATAAACTCTTTACGCATGTATTTTTGTAGTGTACTCACAATCCTATTTACTTAGGTACGATTATACGATTCTTCCAATCAACTATGAGAAGACCCACAAGACAAATGTCAGAAGTGTAAAAACAAACCCTAGGTATGAAAATGTAATTTACCTTAATTTTTATGTGAAAATGGTATAATTGATATTTTAAAGTGGTGTAGTAATATACAGTAGTTATAAAATGTAAGTTAGATCTGCACAACGGGCTGGGCCGGGTTTTGCGGGCTGCGGGTTGTAGAATCTAGACCCACAGCCCAGCCCGTGGTTAACCGGGATGGGCCGCGGGCCAAAAAATGTCGAACCCCTTGCACATTCATTATTAATATTTTTATTTATTATTATATTGTTTAATATGCATGGACCATCGACTTAATTTACAGTGGGCTTTATAAATATTTATTGGGCTAAGAGAGTGGACGGTTTATGTAGGCTAATGGGTTGGAGGTTAATAATTGGGCTGCTTTAGTGAGTAGGTATTGGATCAAGGGTGTATATTTAGGTTGGGACAAAATTGAAGTATAGGTAAAGGCTGAACAAGGTGGGTCAAGGGCAGGCTGCGAACTCGGGCTGGGCGGGTTTGTCAAACGGGCTGGGCCAGCGCGGGTTGAAGGGCTCTAGAAAATGAATTCGAGTCCGGCCCGGGTCACCCTGTGTCGGGCGGGCTGGGCTGCGAGTTTTACAGGTTACATTTTTTGGGCTCGAATGGCGAACGGGCCAGGGTGGGCCGGGCTCAACCCGCCCGCTTGTGCAGCTCTAATGTAAGTAGGTGTAATAATTGTAGAGGTGTTTAAATCCATATTGAAGATCTAAATATACGTAGTTAATTTTAAAATAGAGTTACAACATTTGGGTCAAATAATGTCATCTTATAAAGAAATGAATTTGCATTACTTGAAATTTGATACAAATAAATTGTCTATATTGAGTGATTGTATATAAAAATACTCATCCGTATTATTTTGTTGCAAATCTGAAACAATAAGAAAAAATTAAAGAAAAATAAAACTCCACTGTTGACTTTGAAATCTTCAAAGGTTTTCACATCTTTGAAATCAAGGGGAGATTCGGAGCCATGTGAGGTTAATTTTGGCACCAATTGCTCGTTGTTGCCGGAGTTATTATTCACCATTATTAATTTTTTCTTCTTTCGTTTGTGATTTAGTTCGGACTGCAATGGAGTTAAATCTAAAACTCCTCAATTTTCCTTTAGTTGCTCTTCATGATCTTGAGCCAACGCTTGTTCTCACAATGTGTACCTTAAGAAATTGATATCGCACTTTCAGTTTGATCGACTTTATATAAAATGCATTTACAACTTACTCAACAAACACTCGATAAATAAAAACATCTATAACTTATTTCTTCTCACAACTCAAGAAATTGAAACAAAAATAAGACGACAAAAGGTACATGCGAAAAGATTCATCACCTTATACTTGCACCGCTCAATAACTTGAAAAACATAGACGTCTCCCTCAACCAATTGTGTGAAAGAGAAAAATCCCGTCACCCACCACTAAGCCCACTTTTTCCTGTCAAATAATTTGTATTGTGTTCTTTTTCTTCATTCTCAACCACCAAAGTTACCTTCTCATCACACATCGGCAAATGATTAATACAAAATTTCTCGGTAGACCCTATAATTAAAAAATATTCGAATCAATTTTTTCTTCGTTTCGTTAGAAAAAAGGAAAAAGAAACCCACCAACCAGAAAGTAACGTGTGATCGAAGCAAATTCTTCACAAAATTAGGGGTGCTTAGTGGAAGATTATCTTTGATTTCTTGTGCTCGTTCCATAGCGGTAGAGGACAGAGGACGAGGCGTCATTATAACTGTATGATAATTGGACTCAAATGCAAGTTGTAAAGAAGAAACACTTGTATGGTCACTTTTCGAAATCCACGAGAATTTAGAGCTATCACACTTACCAAATGCTGCGTTTATTATCAGACCCTTTATGCATAATCAAACCGAAATTCGAAAGTGAACAAAAGAAGCGAAAGTAAAAATAAACTTAATTTCACGAAGTGAACAATTAGGCACGAAGTTTGCGTTGATTGAACTATATTGTTGTGGAACATAAAAAAATAAAGTGGTGTGAAATTAAGTTTATTTTTGCTTTCGCTTTTTTTGTTCACTTTCGAATTACGGTTTGATTATGGATAAAGGGTCTGCTGATAAACGCATCATCTGATAAGTGTGATTAGCTCTAAATTCTTGTGAATGCAAAAAGTGGAAAAGTGATCATACAAGTGTTTCTTCTTTACAACTTGCATTTGAGTTCAATTATCTTACAGTTATGATGACACCTCGTCTTCTTCCGCTATGGAACGGGCACAAGAAATCAAGGATAATCTGCCACTAAGCACCCATAGTTTCATGAAGAATTTGCTCTGATCACACGTTACTCCAGGCATTTGGATGGTGGGTTTCTTTATTTTTCCTTTTTTCTAATGAACGACGAAAAAATTAATTCGATTAATTTTTAATTGTGGGGTCTACCGAGAAACTTTTGTGTTTATCATTTGTCGAAGCGTGATGAGAAAGTAATTTTGGTGGTTGAAAATGAAGAAGAAGAACACTATACAAATTATTTGTCAGAGAAAGGTTGGCTTAGTGGTGGGTGTCGGGGTTTTTCAATTTCACACAATTGGCTGAGGGAAACGTCTATGTTTTTCAACTTATTAAACGGTGCAAGTTTTCGGTAATGAATCTCGTCCCCTGTACCTTTTGTCCCCTTTTCTTTTGTTTCAATTTATTGAGTTGTGAGAAGAAATAAGTTATAGATGTATCTATTTATTGAGTGTTTGTTGAGTATGTTGTAATGGTGTCCGGTATAGAATCGATCAAACTGAAAATGCGGTTTCCTTTTCTTAAGGTACACATTGTGAGAGCAAGCGCTTTCACTAAAGATCATGCAGAACTGCCGAAGGAAATATGAAGGAGTTTTAGATTTAACTCCGTTGCAAGTTAAATCTAAAACTTCTCCAGTTTCCTAAGCTACCTGTCCTCTGGATGTTGTAAGAATTCGGCGGTAGATAGAGGTTTTTCCTTTATAATTTTAAATTATGAGTGATCATTTAAAGACAACATTTGCTCTTGATAATTTCTGACGTATTCATGCTTGTTCCTTCTTTTTCTTGATAATAAAGATCTATATTTTCAATTTTCAGAAAGACCCCACACAAGCATTGACGATGAGCACGAGACAGACATTGGTTGAGATCTAGAAATTTCCGTATTTGGTTTATTATATTTTTGTATAATAGCACAAATAATGAATAAAAGCTTCTTACATTAGTTGTGTACAATCTCTTTTATAAACGCTAACTTACTCTCCTGTGCTTGTGAATCAGGGACAGGGGTATTAGAGGATTATATGCGGGTGCTGGTCTCCATAGGTTGCTCGAGCGGGTCCTTCAGTTGGGATTGTGGTTTCCTTTTATGAAGCTGTTAAATACGCATTGCAGTATAGACAATCAAAGCAAAAAATTATATAGAAGGTAAAGCCGGATCCTTTTTCCATGCAATGTGAAGAGTAATAGCGTCGATTGTTTCAACGAAGAAACAATGGATTCTAGCTCAAATTATCGGTGAGAGTTAGCTGGCAAACATTTGAGTATTTATTTAGAATTGCCTTTTTTATTAGCTTGTTTCATCTCTCTTGTTGAGATGCAAACGTCTTTTGAAATAAATTGAAAATGGTGGAGGCTCTTAGGAATATCAGCAAGAGCTACCCATTAGCAATTACGAAAGTTGAGGAATCTGCTCAGCATACTATTTTGGTACTGAAGAGTTGTACCTGTATTCTGTAATGAAGGACCTCAGAGAGCTTTACTCGGAAGTGGAAGTCAAGGTACTTTCCATCTTTTCGTTTTTTAGAACAAACAAAACTAATGTGATACTTCCGTTATATCATAATATTTATTTTTTTCCTTTCTAAATATAATTAGGTGGCAGATCCTGTTGTCTCGTTCTGTGAAACAGTTGTGGAATCCTCTTTCGATTAAATGCTTTGCTGAAACTCCAAACAAGAAAAATAAAATTACAATGGTAAGTTAACTATTTACTACCGTGTGTGATGTATATGAAAAAACAAAGTTTTAGTTATTTATTCCATTTTGATTTTCAGGTTGCGGAGCACTGGAAAAGGGACTGGCAGAGGACATCGAGAATGGTGCTGTAAGTATTCACTGACCCCAGCTCCGTTTCAATTTTGGATATGTGTAGATTGATTTGAATTGAAACTGAGATGGACTTACTGTTACGAGTCAATTGCTTTTGCTTTCGGATCCACATATTCACAACGAAGTTGCCGACTAGCAAGTACTGACCAATTTCAAGGAGCTTCATACTACAATTATTTTGTAAAAACTTCTTTATGTGTTCTGTTTGTGAAGGATTTTGTAATTTTAAAAAAACCCTCTTCACCATAATATTTGTCACTGTAGCTCAATGGATGAAGAATGTTTCTAAATCTGACTCTGTTTTTCGATGTTTTCATATGTAGCATTATAAGTTGTCAATTCCAGTTGTATGGTTTCATACAAAACTGTGAGGAAGAAATTGTGTTCCTCTTTTAGTTTTTTCCACAAAAGTATGCTTGAAGACTAGACCGGAGAAATACTAGTAATAAAGTCAGTGTAGTTATCCACTTTTTATGAAGCAATAATAATTTTGTTTCTTAATATTCTCAATTATCTGTCAGAATGAACTGAATCAGCTTTTGCCAAGAGTGAAAGGATGGCTGTCCATGTGTCGAATATAGCTAATCTGATACTGTTCATGGCAAAATTGTTTGCCTCATACGAGAGCAGATCTTTGGCTGTCATTGCGTCAACTATGGATTCTTTCTTGGACCTGTATGGCAACTCTGGGACTGCAAATAATACTTATGTTCGTTGTTCGACAACTCATTGCAAAGGTATATTTCATTGTCAAATAGTCTTGGTTATGCTTCTTCGACTTCTTATAGATTTGTTTAATATTTTTACACTGTTTTTTTATTTTTTCTTATGAAATATCTGTTTATCTCTAGATTTTCGTGTTATCAATTCTTTTGTAGGTTCTTCTAGACTTTTAACTTTTCATACTGAATTTTGAAAACAGGTTTTTGAAAACAGCTAGAGTTACGCAGCCAACGAAGCAGTCGGAGTTACGCAGGAAGTCGCGGCTATCACTCCAAGTAATAGTAGACAACCAGGCAACCTTAACGTTAAGTACCTCAAAGATGGTTTCAACATTAGATAATTCTGAAACGGTTTTTATGTATAAATGAAGCCCACGCCCCGTCGAATACTATTTTAAGATGAACTGGGCCCGTCTTGCTTCGCAAGGCGAAGTAATTTCTAGTATATATATTGTTTATAGGCTTCCGCTACATCATGATGTATGAGATAAAACAAGATTAAAGATGTAATTTTTTAAAAATATATTAAAAGACAATTATTGTAAGCTAAAATGATAAATTTTAGTATTTTATAATTAGGAGAGAATAAGAGTTTGTACTTGTAATTAAGCATTGAGGGTGTCATAATTGTAAATGGCCTTGATTAAATTTAAGGTTGTGACCCAAATAACATGATTCGAAATTCGCACGAAATAAAATGGGTTGAACATGTCGGCATAACCTATTTATTAAATGGGTCAATCGCATATCAATTTATGAACTCGAAATTAACTCGTTTAACCAATTATTAATTTTTTTATTATATTACAACACATAATCTATTAAATAAATAATACAGTATTAATTTTTTTATTATATTACAAACAAATAATCTATTTAATATATAATTAGGTAATAATAATATATATATTATTGTTTCAAAAAAGTTGAGACTTTTTTGGAAATAAAATTAAAAAATGTTATTTTTTGATTTTTTAAATAAAAAGTAAAAGTTAAAAATAAACTTTATTTTAAGTTGAAAGTAAATAATCGTGAATTGAGTTTAAAAAGTTTGTTAATTAATATTGTTAGGTGTGACAACTATTGTGAGACATCTAAAAAAAATATTGTAACTACTATGAGACAAAGAAAGTACTACCTCAGACCTGTGACAATGGTCATGAGTGAATGAATACGGAGATTAAAAAAATATAATGTTATTGATTTTTTTACCAAAAAGTTAAGATAAAAATGTATATTTAAATTAATAAATTAAGTAGTTAAGAGTAGTTTTTTTTTAATACTATAGGTGAAAATGTAAGAAGTATATATATATCTTTTTAAATGAAAATGTAAAAATAATTATTTTCTTAAATGAGTTGTGTGACTATTAATATGGCCCGAAATGAGTATTTGTTTAAAAATATCTATTTTATGTAATACAGTTGAATTATTTAGTAGAATTAAATGTAGGTGTAGGATTACGAAAGATGGCAAGGAAAAACCGACAACGAGACTCGTGTTCAACACGATCTCTTTAAAACAAAATTCGACTTCTATCGATCGTTTGTTTCTCAGGATACAACGTTTTCACGCAACTACGTTGCGCGTCGAACCGAGATATTTCCCGAAAGATTTCACCGGAGGGCCAAGGAAAGCTAAGCAAAAGAAAAAAAGCAAAATGTGCTAAAATGTGTTTGTATAAACTCGATTCTTTTTCGGTGTGTTTTTGCATGCACAATGAGATGCAATTTATAGGAGAAGTTGGACAAAAGAGGTTGATGAATGTGGACGTGTTGACACAAGTCCAAAATTCGAAGGCTAAATTTTGGAGATTTGCACATCTACGAGCACATAGGAGGCGCACATAGGAGGAGGAGCATAATCATAATATTAATTCAAAGTGTTAGTAGGATACTCTCCTTTGAACACTTCATTTTGAATTTTTTTCCAATGTAGGATATACATTATCTTTTTAAAATTGTCTTCCAATTCACAATTTTTATTACAAATTTAAAAATTAATTTATCATTCATTTCTACTCCGATGTGAGCAATTGAGATATCAAATCGAAGCTCTATTCGATCTCTATATTTTCCAACATTAAATCATTTAAATGAGTTGTAAACGGACTGTAAATAGGTGAGCATTTTATAAATAGGTTAGGTTTGAGTTTAATATTTCGATAAGATAATTAAATGGTACGAGTTTACGATTTTGCGACTACGCGAATAGCTATCACACAATATACACGACGTGACCTATTGACGCTCTTAATTAAATCATTAGTGAACGCAGTAGTTTTCCAAATATTTCTATGGAGTTGAATGTGTTTTCTTAGCTCACACACTTTATAGTTTTCCAAATATTCCTATTGAGTTGAATGTGTTTTCTTAGCTCACACACTTTATAATTATATCATATCGTGCTTCGTTTAATATAACGACCCGATCTAAACAGAATTATTGAACTTATTTTTCAATTATTTATGTTCATCGAACATCTTCCTTAGTTCCGAAGGTATAGAGTTAGAGATACGTCACATAATAAAAAAATAAAAAAATAAAAAAATAAAAAAAATAAAGGGTTTTATATAATTTTCAAGGTTTTCCCTCAGTCCGCAGAAGCAATCTGATTCTCGTCCGATTCTACTCATATGTATTCTCCTCAATTTCTAAATTCTTCTGTGTAGGATTTCATTGATCACGAATTTTGTTGTCAGATTGATTCAGGACGACGCCGTTTCGTGATGAGTTCCCGCACATTGAGACGAAGGCTCCACCATAGAGACGTTGACGAGGGAGGAGGATACGACCGTTACGAGAGTTCAGCGATCGATTCGTTGAACGAGCCATTGCTTCTAAACAGCGATCATGAATACGACAACAAACACTCCGAGGTAATTTTAATTTTATTTTGTTTGTAATTTTATAACTATGAATTGTTGTTTGAATTGCTTTTCTTTTCCTCAATTGTTTCTTGTTTATTGACAATTGAAAGGGGCAAGCGCTCGCTGATATTTTGGATGATGAACGGAGTAAGGTGCACCTGCATTGGGCGCTGCTCTTTTCCAATGTGATCGCACAGTGGGCTCAATGGTTAGGTCTGAATGTTCTGCAGCTCATTTATATTACTAGGATTTATTGGAATTATAGCTTGATGATTACTTTGGGTTTTGTCGAAACTAATTCAATCGTGAATTTGTGTCAATGTTAAGAAGGTCGAAGGCTGATGCTTTTCGTGATAAGAATGTTTAGGGCATATGTGAATATCCTTGTTTCGCTATTACTTGGTTTGGTACATGCTATACCTCCTGATAAATTTAAGGTCATCGGTTAACTTTTTATCTTTCTCATTTTCAGCAAATGTTATCTTGGGGTCTGGGTCTTTTATCGGACGGATCATACCATTTGTCTCGGGCAATCAAACCTTGTCCAACAGCCTCCTTCGACCTGTTTTACTTAATCCTTTGCAGGTATTATCAAGCAATTTCACTTGCCATTTACAAAAATACTACTTTGCTTCATGTTTTTTTTTCATTTTCCTTTGTTGCTGTGCTAAGAAATTGTGCAATCTTTTTTCCATCCAAGAATCCTAATTTATTGGGTAAGGGCAGGGTTAAATAACACGGTTAATAAATATCTCTTGCGACATGGCAGCTTTGAAGACATGCTTGGTATTGTAAAATGGAAATTGCTGCCATCAACTGAAAGATAGTAGTAGTCAATAATTTTGTTTTTATTTGGTGTATTCTGGTTAGATTGGTGCAGGGATAACTTATAATGCTTACACTCATCAGTCATCAATCTAATATGGAATTAATGAACATAATGCATGTTATTGATATGTTCAATGGTATTTATTTTTGCCTACAAGTTAGTTAGTCTGGTGAATGAATGCTATTTTTGCCTTCCATTTGCACTCTATGCTTTCTACTTTATATAATTTTCTTGAGTTTGTTTGTTTATAGGAAGCAAGACTAAAGTATCTAAAGCAGAGGTTGGCAATTCCTTTTGATGGGACATGTTCTGAGCACCAAGTATGATTTTCCCATCCCTTTATTATTATTTTCTTAAATAATATTCTGCTTGTGTCTGTCTTATTAGAGTTTCTTCATTCATGCATCAATGGTTTATATTTTATTTTCAGGATGCACTTAGACAACTATGGAGATTATCTTACCCCGATAGGCAACTCCCGTCTCTTAAATCCGAGGTTTGGAAAGATATGGGCTGGCAGGGGTCTGATCCTTCAACAGATTTCAGGTGTGCTGTAAAAGCAATAATAATAATTGATAAATATACAAGTAAATAAATTTGGTGTTTATTTTATTTTCTTAACAATATTTTTAGGGGTGGAGGATTCATATCGTTGGAGAATCTTATCTTCTTTGCCAAGACATATCCGGTTTGTAAATATGACATTTTTGTTAAACACAAGTATTATTTTTTTCCCGACTTTGAGATATAAATTTTCATTCATCATATTTTTCTTCTCTTTATGAATTCATTTTATAGGAAGCATTTCAAAACTTGTTGCATAAGAAAGATGGGCAGAGGTCAGAATGGGAGTATCCATTTGCTGTGGCTGGCATCAATATTTCCTTTATGTTGGTTCAAATGTTAGACCTTCAATCAGGTATATTCGGGTTTTGTTATATTATATGTGTGCGCGTGTGTCAAAATTGAATTTATGAATATTATTTCCTATAATTTTCATCTCCTTTGATCAGTTTGCTAGATGTTAACATATTTTTATAAAAAGAACAATTGTATAATTTCTGTTGTACAATATGTCTCCTAAGCAAAGCATTCCTCCGTTTTGCCATCTGAAGATTAAAATATCTGACAGGCTCTGTTTATAATTCTAAAAAATGATTGCTTGAATATCATAAAAATTGTTTATCCAGGTTTTAGAAAAAATGGAATTCTACTTGATTTCTTGTAGCCCAATCTATCAGTAAAGCGTACATATTATTTATAACTGTCCTAAGATCTGAGCTGGCTATATTATTTGCGACTCATCGGTGTCCCACATGATGTTCAGCCTCTAACTTCTACCCTCTTGACTAAGTTTTGTCCGATATGAGTTTATCAATGTACGCCTTTATGACATGATTGTGCCATTTTTAAAATATGTTTCCATGGGAAATGCTTTGAGCCATCACAATCACATAGTTATACTAAAGAGTTAGTTTCCGTCAATAATTTCTCTAGTTACGGAAATTAGGGGTACTAATTATTAATGGGAAACTCTCGAGCCACTATATCCTTAAATTAAAATAACAGTTTTAAACTAGAAATAAAAATAAAACTGAAAATTAAAAATACTAAAACCTAAAAAAGAAAGGAATTAGAAAATACAAAAATAATATCATAACTCTCTAAGGATAAGTTCAAAGAATTAGAAAACTAAAAAGAATAAGAAAAAACCATTCACTTCATAAGATGGTATGACACAAGTGATTGTCATTGCTCATTTATCCAATTGCATTAGTATCCTTCAATGGGCTATCATGACTTCCTTGCTGTAATTTTTGGATCTTCGAACACTTATTCAGATTACTAAATCTTTCAAAGTATAATGTATGTTTATGCAGGGAACCCTAGCACTTTGGCCGGACATCGTTTTATGGATATACTTAGCTTAGATGAGATGGCTTTCGACAACCTTTTTTGCATCGCTTTCAAAATGTTGGACGCGCAGTGGCTTGCAAAGCGTGCTTCGTACATGGAATTTAACGTGAGAACATATCCTGAAAATCAATTTAAATCCCTTTAAACTTCATCTGTATTGAAACACAAGTTTATTTTCATTAGGATGTTCTCAAGTCTACGAGATCACAACTGGAACGCGAGTTAGCACTGGCAGATGTGTCTAGCGTGAGGGATTTGCCTGCTTATAACTTATTGAAAAGCTAAAAAGCTGAATACAGTGGATTGTTGTTCATGTGAGTTATGTACATACGTTACTTGTTCTTATGTTTAAGTATCCTTTTTACTTTTCTTCTATATATTATGACTCCATGAAATTACTCCACATATGAACTGTTGCAAATGTATTATCGTAATTGTTGAAAACACGGTACCCCGTTGTGTTTAGGTAATATGTATTATTGTTATTCTTGTATATGTATCACTTGGGTTCCTATCAATCGGGCTTTTTAGCACTGGAAAGGTAAAACTTGGGGGTGCTTTTTTACACCAGTAGACTTGATGTAAACCATAAATTAGATTGGAACTAGGAGACTAAATATTTTGTATAACACATGGATCGGCGTTTGTCATTATGTACCCATAAATCGATACATGGTCCGTGTGAGATCAAATCGAGGGATCAATCAATATTTTGTATCCACACATTGCTTATTTGAAGGAGGATCAAACGAAGCAATTGTAGTATCTTGGCACTTCTTCGACAATGGGCTTAGCTTCAACTACAAATGATTTAAGCTTCAACTTCGAATGAATTTTCGCGACTTCAGATTTTAAGGAATACTAAGGTTATGAATGAATACACTGAACTTATGTGATTAGACATTCTACATCCACCAGTTTTTGATCTTACTGAAATCCCACATGTGTAGCTTGCTCCTATTACCCCATCAGCTTTAACAAAACAAGGATGACTTGAATTAACGGTAAGATGTTATTCATCTTAATCCCAGAGGAGCTGACTCTAGGTTTGTTCGACGAAGCCTGGCACAACGTGGCTGATGTACACAGCTCAGGATTCCCAGTCACCCTGCGATATATATGTATACGCATCGTATGATCAATACACCCCAGTATAAAAAGTTGTAGTAATTCATTAGCAGCTTACACCAAACCAAGTCCATTTTTGGTAGAGAGTGAAGCTGGTATTGAACCATTGAATTTGTTATTTGCAAGATTCCTGTGAGAAATTAATTACGAATGAAGTTATTGTTGTCTCTTCAAATAAGTAGATGTTTCCATTGCTGCTGCACTCACAATGATTTCAGGTCTGGTAATGTGCCGAGGAAATCAGGAATACGCCCTTGCAAGCTGTTGTTGTTCATGTCTCTGCGAAGCAGAGTCTATAAGCAACGAGCTATACGAGAAAGAACGAAAAAAAAAATGCTTACATTGTTTGAAGAGCATTCATGGAACTGAAATTCGGAAGCAACCCCGAGAGCCCGAATCCACCCAGAAACCTGTCGAGTTTTTCACAAACTTATCATTGCAAAAATCATGATCAGAACATTCAACTATTCTTGAAAGCGAGCAGTATTACAGAGCCGTGACTCGTGGTGTAGGGTGAGCACTGCAATCGATCCAATCCCATGCAAGATGTGCGGGAAGACAAGGATCACCACTCCAATCTCGAAGCATCCCGAAAGCTCGTTGCAGTGAACCCAAGCCTTGAACTACATCAGCAGAGAAAAATGTGTTCATTGCCGAATGATGTAAGTGTGTTTACAGTTTTATATGTGTTACAACTTTCTCTCACCATCTCGATTGTCGGTACCATCCGAAAGAGCTTCCCCGATGAGAAAGACTTCCATGGCATTTATGAGAGGGGGAAGTGTAGTGTCGTTAGTCGGAACAAGCGAAAGGGTTGTGTTTGAAGAGGCGGTGAGGTTGATAGTATAGAGCTGAGTGCAGTTCTCGAAAGGCGGGATGAAGGGGTCTGAGAAGGGTTTATTGTCCTTGAAAATGCTAAAGGACCGCGTTTCGTTAGGCATTAGCCGAGCAACCTCAGAGAAGTAAAAGGTCGCGTAGACTGGAACTTCCAGAGAAGGAAATCCCATGAACAAATCTATGCTCGAATTCGGACTTGCTGCAGTAACTGCATGCTTCAGCACTGCAGGTGGGGGTAAATCCGGTATATGCGTTATCGGGCTGCTAAAGATGGCCTCACTCGAGACGGGGATCATTCCGACTCTGGACACCTCGGGTGTCCACAGCCTGTCAGAAATGTCGTCCGGATACCTACAAACATGGAAGGTACTACTAATAACTTGTTCTTTTAGACTTAATTTCACTCAATTTTCAGTATTTCAGTTCAGTTATATTAAGTTCGTTTCAAAATAAAATAAATAAAGAACAATTTGAATCAAAAATTCTAAATATACAATCGGTTTAAAAAAATATTGTTGTTATTATAAAAAATTCAGTTCACTCCAATTCAAATACATTGAGTTGAGTTCAACCAATTTCAGTCCAAAAGAACATATCCTAATATCGAATAAAAAACTGGGGAAGTACCTGATAGTTGCATTTGATCCAAAAGCAACCCTTCTCCTCAAGAACAAAGGATGCGTCACGTTCGTATTCGAATACATAAACGACTCCAAGCTTCGCACTTCGATTGCAGATATGAACGGGAAGTGGTCGGGATTCGTCTGAGCCACACATACGCTGATCGAGCCTTTCGTCGTGGAATAGGTCACCTCGTGATAAACGAATTCTCTGCTCGAAGTCTCGACCCTCGTCCAGTTGTTGGCGTCGAACTGAAGATCGAACGTCGGAGGCAGAGACCTGTTGTCATAGTTTCCGTAGTAAAAGGTTGCCCGTACGAGGACTCGCCCTTGCTTCAGGGAGCCGATTTCGTAGCAGTTTTTCTTCCGAGTCGAGAACACACGAAGAGTGTCGAGCGAACGAGAGATGGAATTGGCGGATTGTACGGAACGAGGCTCGCCGCTTTGAATGTAGTCTCCGTCCCCCGACCAATCTATTAAGTTTGAGTCCGTGTACGAGCTCGATGAACCACAGTCGATGCTGAGGAAAACTGCAAGAGTATGAAAATCAAAATTGTGAAGACGAAAAAAACATATATAGGGAAAAAGTGGGGCGTTGTTACCGATATCGGCAGATAAACAGGACACAGCTAAAACGAGATAGGAGAATAGGAGGAGAGTAGACATGCTAACATAGATATGAACAACAACACTTTTTTGTTTGTTGAGAAATGAAATGTCAACAGATGACACTATTATTTGCATTTTTATTTAATCCTTTATCATGGTTTTGAGGACTGAGTCAATCAATATGAGTTGACAAATTCTTTGTGGTTGTGGTCAACTGACAAACAAGCAAACAAACATGTTTTTGTCAAGTGGGATTATTCTTAGGTCGATCATCTCATCAGTCATCACTACTTTGATGAATGAACAAAAAAGAAAGAGAGAAAGGTACACTACTACTCAGATTTATTATTCCTTCCTAACTGGAGTATTTATGTACATTTTTTCAATAACCCAACTAATTATTCTCGCTATTAAAAATAAAATAATTATTTTAGTTTTTTAATTTAAAATTCAATTTTAACTTTACATTTTACTATTTTTCAAACTTTACTTGCAATTATTTTACTTTTAAACTTAAAAATACATTTTTCCTCTTTCTATACTTTTGTTTTGTTAAAAAGAAAAAAAGTAGTACTCCTAATATTTGATCGAAGTCAATTGTTTCCTACTCCATGCATGGGCCAATGCAAATGAAGCAACTTTTATACTACTTGTTTCATTTTTTAATTCTCCAGAGTCCAGCCGGGTGGTCCCTATGAAAACCATGGATTGTACCGGGTCCAAGTGGTGTTTGAGAAAGTACTTGTTTCATTTTTAACGTCGAGAGTATAAGAAAAGTTATGTAAATTATTAAAAATGTGTATCTCAAGTTTTTTTTTTTTTAAAGTAGTCAAACTTCGAAGTTATTGAAAAAATTGAGGTTATTGAAGTTCCGGAAGATTCCAGAACCGACAAATTTTGTATCGCCCGATTACTTGGTACCGAAAAAGGATTTCTTGAAAAAACTTTCATTTTTGGGTATTTTACATTTCCAATAATATTTGTTTTCGTTTCAGTCTCGCTTTTCTCGGTTTGGTTATGGCAGCAGCACGTACATTTTCATTTACCTCGTCTCTCTCTCAATCATTCTCATATATTTCATTCAATTTTATTTTCCAGATTCTGAATCCGATTCTTCTTCGTTATTGAATCATACGATTTCGCCATGGATTTTACCGCTATCAATTTTCTGAAATTATAGATGAGGGTAAATAAATAGAAGACGATGGGCATCGGATTATCCGAGATTTGTGTTAGAATCAGAACCATCACCTCCTCCACAATCAGAATTTGCGTGACGTCACTTTCCGGCCATCCATTCCTTGTTGTCGGCCATCTCTGTATCTTCACATTCCTCTACGCATTCGTCTTCCCTCGCCTAGTCCTCACCTCCGCCTTCCCTCTCTTAATATGCACATCTATTCTCCTCGGAACCCTTTTCTATTTCAGAACCGATCCCCCGCCCGACCGGTCGATTACCGGATCGAAAAATGAACCGGGCGATGAGAATCTCTACCCGTACGTTTCAAAATCGGACGGTGAGAATTCATCCTCCGATTCGTTCGATTCCAAAACCGCGACTGTCAATTCCCCCAATTTCCCTCACTCTCCGGGCGAAGAAGATGAAGAAGACGAGGAGAGCTCCTCTCCGGATGCGTCCATCGCCGGTATAATGCCGATTATCGACGAGCTGAATCCGCTACTGACCGAGGACTCGTCGAACCCTATTCACATCTCCCGACTCGGATCAGACCTGATCTCCGAACAGTCTCCGCGGATCAGTACGATTAGCAGCTCTGACTCAGACGATGACATCATCGAGAACCACGGCGAAGACGAAGTCGAGCATGAAGAGGACTCGAAGTCCGCCATTGTGTGGACAGAAGAGGACCAGAAGAATCTCATGGATCTGGGGACTTCGGAGATAGAGAGGAACAAACGGCTAGAGAATTTGATCCTCAGGAGGAAGAGAAGGAAGAACTTGAGCATGGTGCCAGAGATTAACTTGATAGATTTGGAGGGTTCGAACTTTTTTCCTCCTCACATTGGTCCGATTTCGACTTCGAGAAAAAATCCGTTTGACGATTCTTATGAGAACAGTAATATACCCGGGTCGGCCCCTTCTGTCTTGCTGCAGAGAAGGAATCCTTTCGACAGCCCTTTCGAACCAGGGCCAGGACTGGAGTGGTTATCTGATCCGAATGGAGCCGGATTTCAGGAAGGATTCACGATGTTTTTTAAAGGTCATGAGAGTCCTAATGTGGAGCTCGACGAGAAGATGAGGCCCTACTTTATTCCAGAACCGAGATTTCAGTCTTATCATTGCCAGTCAAACGAGATGATCGACTCTGAAAAGAGCTCTGTTTCCGAGGCAGAATCTGTTGGATTAGTCGAGGACCTTGAAGAAGAACGGAAGCTTCTGAAAGTTATTCAAAAGAACGAACCACAGCCTATCTCGGAAATGAATCAGGTCGATGAGAATATCCCTCTCGGAAACCAATCCACTACCGATGATGACGACGAAGAAGAAAGTGGTGACAATTTTCCGCACGTGGGTCCCATTTATGATTCGAGCCCTCCGGTATTTTGGAATGATTTAGCATCCTCCTCTTGTGGTTCGTCCGAGGTGCATGGGGAGTCCTCTCATTTGACCTTGCCACACGTGCTGGTCAAGCGGGCTGTGTCTTTTGCTGAGAGAGATTCCGAAAATCGGCTAATACCCAAGGAGGATAGTGACGAGGAAAAATGCTCGCCTGATTTTCCGGATTCTGACCAAGAAGCGAATGAGAGAGCAGTGTTTACTCCTGCAGCTAGACGAAGCACACCAATGTTTTACGATGTAACCATGCAGAAGCGAAAATTCGAGAATCTTGAAGAAGTGCAGGTAACTAAAACTTACCCAAGTCTTTTACAGCATTGGCTTGTGACAAAAAAGGTTACTTTTTTACTTTTTCACAAAAAACATAAGGGGTAAAAATGTATTTTTAAGTTAAAAAGTAAAATTTAAAAAGTAAGTGAAAAAATAGAGATAAAATAGTATTTTAAAGTGGAAAAGTAGAATAATTATTTCATTTTTAAGGGTGTGCATAATTAGTAAGAAAGAATAGCTTCGTACTTTCTGAACACTCCTAATGACATAATACAATGTAGGTTCCAAATACGCCGGTGGAGTCGAATGAGAAAATGCAAACCATACAGAACCTGAACATCCCTGTGATTTACGAGCTTGATCACGACACTCAATCACCGAGCCTCGGATCCCCCTTAAGTCCGGATTTAATGTCCATGCCTTCCAGCACCAACTTAGACATCGACGTTCAGACAATGCAAGCTGAGGTGGACGAGATCAAAGAGATCGACGAAGGGATATCATCCGATCTAGATAGCATCGGGGACTTTAGCGTCAGATCGAGCTCGGGCTCGATTGAGGTCGAAAAGCACGTGATGGATTCCGTCGGAGTAACCAACGAAAATGGAGATGCTATTAATTTGAATGAAACCGAACATGAGACGATTCTGGTGGAAAATGTTGATATGCAGTCAGTAGAAAATGTTGATTCCGTGGGGCCCGTTCACGAGAAATTGATTGTTGATGATGAATCGTTAATTAAAGAGGTTGATTTGGATAACGACCGAGTTAATTCTACCCAAACTTCGGAGTTGCATGTTGGGGAATCAACTGCCTCGGACAGTAGTAGTTTGCGACCTGAGAGAGAGTTTGAAACAAAAAATAGAGACAATGGGGAAGTAGAAGTTGAGGACAAATACCATGAAGAAAGAGGTGATTCTTCTGAAAGAGAGTCATCTTTGTGATACGACGGAGGTTCACTCTCAGGTTTTTCTTCTTATAAAGAAAGGTTTTTTTGGTTTTGTTCCTCCTTTTGGCAGTTCATTTATATATGTTAATGGAGAACATTTTCTTTTAGTTTTAGTGAGTGAAATCTTGAATGTATATAGAGGGAAATGTTCCTTAGTTGCACGCTTTATGATTTGAACCGTACGTATACAATGAGAATAAGGTTTTACTTCAATTTTGAAACTCTTATATATAGCCAAAGAAGCATGAGAATCTTTTTATAATAGTAGTCGTAATTTTTAATTGCATATAACATTGCTTAAAAATCACTCTTAAAAGGATTTATAACTTCACTTTGTGCCAGTGTTGTTAGCTCAGTTGGTTGAGCACTTGAATTGAGGACTGTAAAGTCCAAAATTTGAACTCGAGACACGTGTGTGAGAGTATTTAAATTTCTACAATTTATTTTAGACAAAAAAAAATTCACATTGTTCACTTTGATATCAAAGGATATATGTAGAAACATCATGTTAATTCTTTCTTTGTTTCTTTCATTCTTTCTTATGCATCTCCTTGTCGTGAGAGCAACGAGTTGAAGGATTAAAGCTCTGATTGTGTTCATATAGATTTTGTTGGCTAGGTTTATCATCATGTATAATACATAGATGTACAATATAGTCTCTCCTTTGATACCTACCGATGAATATCATTTTATGATCAACCCCTACATGAGTTGTCTTTGAGGTTGTTGTGGTAGGAACCTTCTCCTTTCCCCGAAAATTAATTTAATTTTTTTAAATTTCTACCTTAAAAATATTTATAAATAAAAAAATTGAAAAAATATCAAATTATTTAATTAATTTTTTTAATTTAATTTTTCTTGTAAGTAAAATATTTTCTTTAACAATAATAATTAGATTCAGATTTATATATTCTTTTCAAAAATTAATTTACTTTATTTATTTTACAATAAACATAAATTAAATTACATACATACACACACTTTATCTTATTTAATACTAATAATAAATAATTTATTTCTTACTGTATTAATAATCGGTTCAATAAGGGAAAAGGGTAAATTCATATTTTTTCAAAGCGCGATAATAAAACGAAAATCATTATGTTTAAGAGAGAGAGAGAGGAGAGGGAGGAGTGTGTTTAAGAGAGAGAAAGTGAAGAAAGGAGTTGGTGTTACTTGATGTCAACTGTCTAGATCAAAATCCACTCGGATCATCTCGCTTTCTGCGTCGTCTCCGATATGGAAGGTAAACAACAATTTAGGATTCTATTTTTAGCTTTTCTTTTGCTTTTTTGGTTTTCAGTTTCGATTTCTCGCTGAACATTGTCTTGATCATTTCCACTCAATTTCGCTTGAATTTTATGTATGACCCTGAGATCTGTAACTGCAATTTCCCCTCGATTTCTTCGATTCTTATTTTATGCGATTCCAGGAGCTGATCGAGGACGTGTTGCCTAATCTCTAATTTATTTATTTATTTATTTTGTGGAGGGGGAGGAGGTTAGGTTTCATTGTTGGGGTGTTTTGGAATTTGACTGAGTTGTTCGTGTTTTCGCTGTTGAAGGAAGAGTGGATTAGACTTTCTAGAATAACATTTATGTGATTTACCTGCACATGTTTGAAGGAATTTCTAACCTTGTGTTGAGTTCCTCTATGGATGAACGGAAATATCTTATCGATTCTTAAAACAAATTGGGGAAATGATTGCATTTACTCAACCCAGAAGGATTGTTAGCCTTAAACTCCAATATTATAGTGTCATATTGGTCGATAAAATTTTTATACGACTCTTTTGTTTTAAAAACAAAATGAATACATTAATCCGTGTGAGAGTGAGGGTAGGTGATATTTTTTTTATTGAATATAAGAGTCATAAAAGTTTGATAAATATACATATATATATATGAGGTACTTTATCGTGTATGTCGTTGTATTTTTATGATAAAAGCGATTTTTGAGTAAAGAATCTATAATCACGTTTTCAGAGTCTTGTTCAACATACAAGCCGACAAGCCTTTGTTTTTTTTGTTGGTTATCAGGGGAAAAATTGGGGAATTTTCAAATGGGACTGAGAAAATTTCTTTGGAAAATGCGTTTTAGAAAAGAAATGCATCAAAAAGCTTAACACAAGTTTTTGATGTTGGGTTGGTGATTGGGATACTTTTTGTGGTGTGGTTTCTTCTCCCCCTTGAAACATATTAAATATCTAACTAAAATGTCTCTTATCCTCAATTATCTGATAATATTTGAACCTTAACCAATTGATTATATAGGATAAATTTTTGTTTTATCTATAATATTGAATATTTGTATTACAATGGTTATTATATTCTAGTGTGTCCTTTCTAACATGACTTCACATTTTTACGGATTCCCACAGATCAGGATTCAGTGGATTCCACAACCAAAAAATCCAGTATTTCCTCGGGAGGCAGAAACGACAGAAAAGAGTTTCTTCGTAGATTTGTTGACAGTGAAGTACTGGTTTCACTTCTTACAAAGTGGGTCTCCGATATAGCTGAAGACGATGCACTTGATGTTCCTTTTGAGTTGATAGACCTTCAGAAGTTTGATTATGCTCTAGAAAGTGTTCCCTTCCAGCAGTTAATCCGGATGCCCAGTTCTAGCACTGTTGACTCAACTGCTTATCTTGCACTTGAGGATTTCCTGCATGCAAGTGTGAATGGCTTGTGGGAAACCTTCTGGGGACTAGAAAACGAAAGTATGCCCTTTTACGTCTCCTCTTTAAACAATTCAAATTTGAGATTTTACCAAGCTGAACAGGCGATTCTTAAGGGTAAAAAAAATGGAGGGCTTTGTGCCTCAGCTATAATGCTGAAGAACCCAAGACACCTACAGGGGAAGTGGGATGATGTCATTGAACTAGCACTGCTGAGACATGATATTTCTTCTAAAGGAGAAGACTCTAATAAGCCGCCCATCTCAATTATAGGCGAAGCTTTATTTTTTGCTCTTCGTGTGCTGCTCGCAAGAAGTATCAGCCGATCGAATTTTCCTCCGAGTCTGACTCCAATTTTTGTGCTTATAGTCGACTCTCATTATGGTGGTGTTGTGAAAGTCGAAGGCGATCTGAGTAAATTGGATTTTGATATAGATAATGTGTACGAATCTGCTGCTTCATGGATTAAGAATCACTCACTAGTCTCGATTTCTTCTGTTGATAAGATCTGGAACAAGCTTGGTAATGCTAACTGGGGTGATATTGGGGCATTGCAGGTTCTTTACGCCACATATCATTCTATAGCACTGTATGCTGGGACCCCCATAAACACCATTGAAGATTTAGCAGCCGACCACAGTACACGTCTTCAGGAAAGGAAGAGTGAGAGGCAACATGAGGATACAGGGGCGAATAATGGTAATAATGGTTTGTTTCGGTACCAACATAAAACGGCTTCGCCCGAAATCGTAGAAGTACAAGAAGAAGAATCCGTTAAGGTGGGTCCTGCCAAGTCGCAAAAGCTAGAAATAGGATCCGTTTTGATGCTAGAGGATTCAAACCAGGAAAGGGGTTACCGGATAGAGGAAGTTCATCATGACGGGGAGGTCTCAATTTACATTGCTTCTTCTGTCGAAGAATCTGGAAACCCTCTCTTTTTATACGTCGGGTCCCACCCGTCTCACTTGGAGCCGGCGTGGGAAGATCTGAATGTGTGGTATCAAGTTCAGAGGCAGACCAAAGTACTGAATGTCATGAAACAGAAGGGACTGTCCAGTAAGTATCTGCCTCACCTAACCGCCTCCGGGCGGGTAACACACTCCGGCCACTGCCGGAAAACCAGCACCGCCGGAGGCAAATGCGACTACCCATGGTGTGGGATACCTGTCTTGGTCACTGGCCCGGTTGGCACGACCCTTGCTGACATGGCTTCCCGATTCGGCCCAGACGAGACTATCAATTGTTGCCACGATATTTTATCCGCTCTCTCCTTAGCTAATTCATCCGGGGTCCGGCATGGTGACATCAGGCCGGAAAATGTCGTACGCGTGGACCCTGGTACTGAACGACCTTATTACGTCCTTATTGGGTGGGGCCGGGCGATTCTGGAAGAAAGGGATCGACCGGCTTTCAATCTTCTTTTTTCCTCCACCTCTGTGCTTCAGGATGGGAAATTATGTTCTGCTTCGGATGCTGAAAGCCTGATTTATGTGATATACTTTTGTTCAGGAGGGGATTTGCCTGCCTTGGACTCGGTTGAGGGGGCATTGCAATGGAGGGAGATGTCTTGGTCAAGGAGGCTGGTCCAGCAGAAGCTCGGGGATGTATCGGCTGTTTTGAAAGCATTTGCGGATTATGTGGACAGTTTGTGTGGGACTCCATATCCTGTCGATTATGAAATCTGGCTGAGGAGGTTGAGAAGGCAAATTAGTGAAGAGGAGGGAAGGGATGTTGGGACGTCTTTTTAAAGTTGCACCACGGTTTTATTATAGGGGATGGATGATTCTTACAAATACTCTCAGTTAGCTTTCAAAATTACAAATACCCATTGGACCTATACTTTTGATTTTTGCAAAAAAAATGATATTTCTGGTAAGGGGTTTTTGTAGTTTACAAAGATAACTATATTGTTGTATCTTTTTGGTCATTAAGTTAAACCTTAGGGGCCGTTTTGTGATTATTCAAAAGATGGTTTTGATGGTTGGGCATGTGATTGCTGACTTCTGGTTTGGTGATGGGGCTTTTGTGGTGTTGATGTTGTTACTTGTACAGCGGACGAACTAAAAAATGGGGGTAAGACCCGAAGAAGCTTTTGCTGAGATGTAGAGAGGTGATCTTTGATGGAATTTCAAGTACTACAACTTTGACTCCTTCTTTTAGGTACCTTAGTGAAGGAAGATCATGGACCAGTGAATGAAGTCATTGTGTTTCCACGGCCCAAGGTGAATAGTTCCTAAGTGGCCAACCCGACACCACTTTCGAACAAAATTTGTTGAAACCCATTGCGTTTTTTACTTGGCATACTGATGAAATGATACTTGATTTTTACGAATACTATTTCTCAAACCAGATAGAAAAATTACCAGTGTACCAAACTTTATATGTGAAACTTGGGAGTTAATATTGAGATATTTTGCTTATAATCTTGTTCGTATGCTTTATTTTTTGTACCCGGAATTTTTTTTCCAATTATTTTTAATCACCAAAGTAAGTGATTTCTTATGGTAAATTCAATGTCATTATCAAGAGTATAGTCTCCTACGCCTTCCAATGCAATTTGATTAAGCAATACAGTACTTATTACTGATGAAACAAGCCTTAAAGTATTTATTCATGTTGGTAGTTGATGCAGGGAAGCAATAAGAACAATATTAAAACTCGTTGATTCTGAGGAATACTGAGAATTAATCGATCATAGATCGTTAATTCATTTGAATACCGATAAATGATAAAACAAAGAGAAACTCTTTTATTCAATGTAAAAAACAACTACCCAAAATAATGATAATAACGAAACATATATAATGCTCAAACCCTAAACATATTGGGCTTTACTAAAAGGATAAACTAATAACTTAATTAATTATATTGAGCTTAATCCATATCAGTAGTAGTTGATGATAAAACCTTGCCTACATCAACCACAATCATTTCTTTTACAAATCATGACAATTCTTTTTAGCAAAATTGGGAGAATATTGCAGTTAGCTGATTGTGGGATATATACTAAATTCATAAATTCATTTTGCATTACTCTATATTTCACATATCTTCATTATTTGTATATCTTCATTATTTTACATTAATCTTCTTAAATTATGTTATTGTTTGTCTCTAATTAGAAAAAAAGTATAAAATCAAAAAGATAATAAACAATGAACATGTTAAGCTTGTTTCTTTTATCAGACAACAACATTTGACAAAGCCAATCCATATTCCAAAACACAATTTCATATCAATCTTCCACACATTATATGTTCCTCGAATCCCTTCAAACCCGACAAATATGATCTTTAAACATATACAACTTAAAACAAATCAAGCACAATATATATTTATATATATATATATATATATATATATATATATATATATATAGCCATTCGAGCTCCCTTTGAAGCCGTAAACTAGTGATCACTGACCGACACTTCCCCCCTGAAGAAGACCCTCACGAATTTGCGAAGCAATATCCTTGACGGCCCCAGGCCCGTGTGGAATAAACACAGCCGACGATTTAGACGAGGCTCCGATTTCCTTCATGGTGTCAAAGTACTGAGTGACGAGGACCATGTCCATTACATCCTTGGCCGAGGTTCCAGGCACATTCTCCGAAAAAGCAAGGACGCTGTCCCTCAGACCATCCACAATGGCCTGCCGCTGACGGGCTATGCCGAGGCCCGATAAGTACTTGGCCTCAGCTTCTCCCTCGGCCCGCTTGATCTGCAAGATCTTCTCTGCTTCCGCTTTCTCCGTAGCAGCGACCCTCAGTCTAGCAGCTGTTGTGAACAATGGAAAAGATTAGTAAATGCATTTCTTGGGATTTATAAATAATGAAATAAATGCACAAGTTTACAATTAAATAAAAGGAAGATGTAAAATAAAGAGATTCTTTGACTCCCAAACTATGAAAATCATTCAATTCAAGTTTATAACAAACTAAGAAACTTACCAGCATTAATCTCATTCATGGCTCTCTTGACTTGAGCATCCGGTTCAATGTCGACAATCAGAGTCTGTACAATCTCATACCCATACGCAGACATGGCCTGTAAAAGATGAACGAGGAAGATAGATTATAAATATAGATACAATATGTATGCCTCCTTCAATAGTGTGTATTATGCCTCCTTCAATAGTGTTCATTACCTTTTCAAGTTCGTTCTCCACAGCTTTGGCTATGTCATTCTTCTGTTCAAAGGTAGAATCCAAATCCAGTTTTGGTACGCTTGCCCTTATGACTAAATTAATTAAATGCAGGTCAGAATTTAAATGTTGCCATTAAATTATATATCTATATATATAGTGATAACCTCATCCATAGTTATTTACTAGATGAAAATAATAAAAAAAACTACCTTGAGGTTTGATGCAAATTAAACAAATAAACTCTTACAAAATTACAAACACCTCCTTGTGGTTTGCTTATTCTTAAAAACTAACTATCAATTTTTATTTTTTTAATGTTTTTTATTCTTGAAGTTAGTTGGCTAATTTTGCAATCAACCCCAACTATTTGTGCTTAATCCGAACACAAAGTATTTATAAAATATCAAAATCATACCATCAAAAACATATGCTTGGATCTGTTCTTTTGTGTTAGAGAGCTTATAGAATGCATCAGCTGCTTTCTCCGCCATTGCTCTGTACTGGATTGAAGCAACCACAGTGACGAACACATTGTCCTGAAAAAGAAAAGAGAAGATTCTTGATTTTATTGAGTAGTACTTGATATAAACTCCCTCTATTTCGATTATTTACTAAGGGAAATTTGATGGCAGTCAAAGAGAGTTAACCTTGTTTTCCCACTTTTACGACAAACATAAAACAGATAAATTATTCTTCATAATAAGAAAAACAACCGAATAAGAAAAAACCGAATAAGAAAAAACTACAAGAAATTTATACTCCATACCACTTAGATTTTATCTTGCCTTACAATCTAGGAGCTATTTTTGTGATTTTGAAGTTTGTTTTATTCCCTCGAACCTTCTAACAACAGTACACGTGGATAGAGAAGTCAAACCTTAGTCTTGGTTTCACAACGGACATCAAGTTGCTGCACACGTAAAGTTAGAGAGCCGGCTAAGTTATAGCCAATACACCACGGCAGGCAATGGCACCCGGGCTGAAGCACTTTTTTAAACTTCCCGAATTGTTCCTTAACGGAAACTGTTGACTGGTCCACTTGAACACAACCGAGCGATTGGCCCATTTCTTTTTCTTATAAACACTACCAATCCTGAAGCAGTCAAAGCATATACATGCCCACAACGTTAATATAAACATATACTACTACATATTATTTCCAAGAAGAAAACAAATTTGCTTACTATGAATGAAACTTACAGAAACCAAACCCTTGAGCTTAAACTAAGCCTAGTTTTTTTTGCAACAACACTTAAGGGAGCAAACGATGTCATCAAATATTTTACTACTATTTACACCCCTTAATTTCCAAATATTACAAATAGACCCAAATATCACGGGATCTAAAACAAAACAAGAAAAACCTTCACTTTGAGTCGACAATTATCAGTATTACATACACACAAACCAACCAAAAAAAAGCATACGAAAACATGAGAACCAAACAAACCCCATTACAAATATACTAAAATTAATCGAAATTACTCAAAATCGGATCACTATTTCTGCGAATTTCATAAGAAAAAAAAAGGGGAATTACAGAGCATGGGCGGAGAAGAAAACTTACAATACACGGGCGAGGAATGAGAAACGAGGGGGTTTGAGATTTAAAGATTGGAGAGGGATTGTGGAGATAAAAGGAGCGCTGTATTTGTAGCCATCGTCGTACTGAATTTCGGCGAAATTTTCAACAAGAAATGTCCACGTCGTTTCTGTTTGCCACGCCAGGAAGAATTTGTACAGGGTGTACACGTTCCTTTGTTTTTTTAATAACTAAAAACTTGTATTCAAATACCTCAAACGAAATATTGATTGATCTTTAACGTTTGGACTTTGATCATGTCACAAAGAGAGAATTTAAAATTGACTATTATTTTATGGGGAGCCTCTATTGTACATACAAGTTACCATACATTTTTCTAATTTTAGCTATTAGATCTTAAAGTTAAATATTGACTTTTAGATTGAAAGTTCACAATCCCCTTTAGATCAAATGAAAGTTCACAATCTTAAGTGTGTGATATCATACATTTAATTTTTACTCAACAATTCTTTTTATATTTTAAAATAAAAAATTAAATATCTTCTAGTTATTTTTATTTATAAAATATGTCATTAAAAAATATAATACGTTTCTTTTTAATTTTTTTTACTAAACTGTTAATAAATAAAAAATAAAATTTATACTAATGAATTAAAAAAATATATTATATATTATTAATTTCAAAATTAACAGTATTAATCACATTTAAGCAAACATTAATATTTAAAAAATTGCCAAAAATATGAATGTGAAAGATCAAACTAATATTGAATTTAGCTAAAGTCTTATTAAATAAAATTTGAATAACTAATTAAATATTTGAATCACTGATAATTTATTTTTTGTAATATTTTAATTTTTAATTTTATTTTAAGTATTACATTTTAATTGTTACATATTATTACCTTCTTAATAAAATTATTTTTCAATTAATTATGTTAGACTGAAAGTATTAGAAAATAAGTAATATGTTAAATTAATAAATTTTATTTTATTTTATTTAATCATAATAATAAACAAATAATTAGTATATTAATTTATTTGTCATTATTATAAATAGAGAAAATTATTTATTTGCATTACCATGATAAATAAGAATTAATCACATGCATTAAGGTGCACATATCTCAAATGATGTGTCCATCATTTATTGACTATTGTAAAATGTATCATACATTTAAAATTGTAAAATGTACCTTAGACTTCTCCTTATTTTATGTATTGGCTCATTGACAGCCCACTCTTATTTAGTTTGTTTTTCTTTTTTTGTTGATTTGGTTTTCTCAAATTAGCTTTTATAATTCATAAATTATTATAGAAGATTTAATTATTTTTGTAGTAATTTGTAAGCTGTATTTACAATTTTTTTTAGAAAAATTATATGTCTTAATTTATTCTTTGCTTTTACTGTTTAGTGTTTTCATTTACTATTAGTCTATTATGATGGACAACATAAGAATTACTCGTCTGTTGATTGGCACTCAAAAAACAATCGCACGTAACATATTGTTGTGTGGGGTTGGTAAACATTTTTATATTGGGAAAGTAATAATCAGGCGCTCAAGTATATCAAATATATATATTGTCACGGGAACTTAAACATGAAGAGCATTTTCAATGATGTACCTAAACATAAGTACAATTCATTTGACACATTATCAATAATTTGTACATATGAATTTATACCTCAACATCCCAATGGTTTGAGGTACAATTATGCATCATTTTTGCATGTGGAAGTGTGGAACCTACAAAATAAAACACATTTTCAATTTGTACTTAGAGCATCTCCAATGGTGTACCTCTTATTAGCTAGCTACAAATTAGTTGACATCATACATTATTGTACCCATCAATTTGTACCTCAACTTCCCATTGGTTTTGAGGTACAAATTTTATTTATTTATGCATGTGGGTCCCACTATACAAGACACACACTGTTGACGATTGGACGATATATAGTATGATGTAAACGAGAATACCGAAGAAAAGAAATCAACAAGAAAAATAGAGAAGACAAAGAATTTACGTGGAAACCCAAATCGAGAAAAACCACGGGAGGAACGACGAACAATTCACTATAATATTGCTTCACGATTACAAGGATGATATACGCTCTAAACCCTCAAATCTCACGCAATAGCTATAAAATTATAATCGGTGTGTTTCGTGTCTTCTGTGTCAATGGAGCAGCTCTCTTTATATAAGGGGAGGTCCTAATTATTGTATGGAAACAATAATTCTCGCCCATAAGAGTCCTAAAAGGAGTAGGAAAACACCTACCATCGATTAGGAAATAATTCCAAAATTGCGCTGCTGAAACCCGCCTGGTGTCGGCCGACAGCATGTACATGTCGGCGGACATGCTCTGACGCATCCGCGCCACTACCCCAGAGTACCAACGCAAGTGCGCTGGAAAATTGCCTAGCTGTCGGCCGACAATCCCTCCTGGAGCTCATCTTTTGCGGTTTCGAGGCAAATATAACAAATCTCCACCTTGACACTAAACCGCGAACATCCTTCGCCTATCGTCTTCCTCCAAACGCCTAAGGGCCTAATCTCTCGATCGAAGTCCAACCAAGCTAGAGCAAAGCTCAAACTTGGTTGCGGGTAAACTCTTCGTCAACATGTCCGCCGGATTGTCGTGAGTACTAATCTTACTCACCTTAATATCGCCTCAAGCGATCACCTCACGGACAAAGTGATAACGAATGTCAATGTGCTTTGTTCTCTCATGGAACACTTGATCTTTTGTGAGACAAATAGCACTTTGACTATCACAAAAGATTGACGTCGTCTTAGAACTCTTCGAGAGTTCTCTAAACCAACCTCTCAACCATAGAGCCTCCTTGCAAGCCTCGGTGACCGCCATATACTCCGCCTCGGTAGTCGATAAGGCCACCGTACTTTGCAAAATAGCTTTCCAACTTATAGCACACCCACTGTTTACGGGCAGAAAATTCAAATAAGAACTCCCCCGCGAACACGTTGATATTTAGGGGATTGAGAGAACGAATAAGGAAGGATTCACAGAAGCTTTAGTATTGAAGTCTCAGTATATTTCTTGGGAAATGTGCACCTTTCTTACAAATGGAAAGTTTCCACTATTTATAGTACAAGAATTAGGGTTTTCAATCATGGACTTGGGCTTAAATTACATGGGCTTTTCTCTCTAATTAACTTGTACGGAACACCCCCTCTGGTAGGGGGAAATTCCCATATCGCCCCTTTCGAAGATATTCCCCACTTTACCCCTGATCGGATTTTCCTCGGGCGGATGGCCTCCCAAGCGGTTCGTCAGCGACTTATCCTCTTCAATAAATTTGCTCCCGGACAAGCCGAGAATCGACTCCAAACCTCCGATTCATGCGACCAACTTTCTTCTATCTCCGTGGAGACACTTCTTGAGTACTGGAGGCCACGTTCATACTGCGGAGCGAGGATCCCCGGTCAACGGGGTGACCATGACGCGATCAGTTCGTACTGCGGGGGCGAGGACTTCTCTTCCGGGACGTTGGATTATGTTAGGTTTATGTACCGTAGTGATCGCAGGTGGTCGTTGGCGAGATTTCGCCACGTACTTGTTAAGTGGACACGGTACGGGCCGGGATGAATTTGGGCCATAATCTGGACGATATGGGCTGAGAAAATGGGGTACGACAAATGCCCCCCGGGGATAAGTATTTTACGGAGTTGAAATGTTATGCCCGGAAAGAAGGTGGACCGTTTCTGCCCATTAAACGGCCGGCTTAAATTCCCTCGATCTCGGGTTCGTAGATCCAAAGGGTTGGCGCCTCGGAACTTGTGTAAACGTCCTTTCGGCTGTCAGAAAATTTGAATTCTGAATTTTGGGAGATTTTACCGCCCTCTATCCCCTCTATATATACTAGAGGTGGGGTGCCCATAAACACTTTTGGCTCTCTCGAAAGTGTTGCGCGATCTGATCTCTGCTCCTGACCTCTCTCATCCGGGTACGCATTATCTACCTTTATTGTTTCTTTATTTTATATTCTAGCTCGGGGCGCGGACTCTTTTAATTTCGAACTCTCGTAAATACGTCCTCCTGTCCGCACTGTTGCTGAGGGTTTTCTCCTTGGTCGATGTCTAGCGAAACATCTACTCCTGAATACGATTCTGATTATATCCGGAGTGTGATTCTCCCCACGTTCATTGACATCCCTAGAGCTTTATCGCCCTTATCCTCGGAACTGCTCGCGTTACCTAAAAAGTTTCCGGCTACAAACTTGATGGATCCGTACCCTTTAACCAGCGATGAAAAGAACGATTGGTTCTCGGAGGTGGTGCACCCGGACTTTGAACTGTTCGCAAAACTGGTCGCAGGTTTCCGAGGTCCCCCGACCGAATTCTCTTATGACGCTTATCTGGCCAACCACCCTTATGTGCCCGTGGCCCGCACAGATCTCCCGACCGAGGAACCACCCCCCAGCGCGTTCAACGCGGGAGCCCGGGTGAGTACAGCGGTTGATGAAGACCTTCAATCACAGAGGGTCAAGTGGGAGATCCCTTCTGACGTTCACCTTCATTGTCCGAACAAATTTGATCGGGCTAATCGCCCTCCCGAGGGGATGGTCGCCGTGAACTATGACATGATGAGGAGTGGCCTCCGCTTTCCTATACATGATACCCTTGCCCGGGCAGTCCTCGAGTGGGGTGTTGCTCCTATGCAACTAACGCCAAACTCTTGGCTTTTGTTAATCTCTCTCTCCACTCTCTTCGGTCATTACGGTTTATATAGAGGACTGCTTCCCGTGGAATTCGTCTCCTTACTGAGCCGCCAATCGGTGAGAAATAGTGGTGACCACTACTTAAAATCTCGTCAAAGCATTATCTGGGACCTGCCGGAGAAAAGAGAGTCATGGTGGAACGAATGGTTTTTGTGAGCGGAGCGTGGAATTCGATCAACTATCGACTGAGCGCTGAGTATCAGATCCCCCGCACCCGTTAGTGAAAATTTTTGTGTTTCCTTTAGTAAAACTTCATTCTAGTGTGAAATTTTTTGTGTTTCCTTTAGTAATACTTCATTCTGGTTATATTTTTTCCGATCGTTTCTTTATCCTTTTTAGGACCCCAACCCCCGCTTTTGGCCGATTTGAGTTGGGATTTTTTGGTGGTTTTGGAAAGGATTTTGGGCATGCCCGAAGACTGGTTGATGTTCGGCCAGTGGATAAGCGCTGACCGTATCCGCTCCTCGCGTTTTGTTAGTATCCCTCAAAACGCTGAAAGCGAGTACATTAGTGAGTCCGCGCCCTTTTGTCGTAGTAGGCTGCTCCATAATTCGTCGCATCCGTGTTTTTCGAGTGGATATAACTTTCGTGTTTGAAATCTTGCAGTTCGCAGGTATCCTCGCTACAAGTACCCTCCGACGGGAGCCAGTTCGGAAGATATGAATGCCCGATTATCCTCGCTCCTGACCCGGAAGAAAAATACAAAGGAGGAGAAGAAAAAAGAGACGGTGGCCGGCGTGGTGGGCGTGGCGCCGGAGAAATTAGCTAGGAAAAGAAAAAACCGGGGAGATCGTTCTCCCTCCGCGGAAAAACATCCCCGGGTAGAAGGGGAAAAATCCTCTTTACCGATATTCGAGGATGATTTCGAGGCACCACGAGATGAAACCTCCGGGCACACGATGATTTCTCCTCCAAGGATCGAGAAGGACCCGGAAATTCTCAATAGGGTGAACCCTGAGACTGTTACCCTTGCGTTCACTCCCGCCACTCATGTGGCGAGCAGTTCGAAGTTTCCGACCACGTGAGTGTTCCTTGATTGTTCTTTATCTTAATCCTTTATTTATCTCTTTCTCGTGTTTTCCCAAATTTCCTGAGATCCGCTTTTTATTTGCAGATTCAGGCCGGGGGACACCGATTTCTCGGATTTCCTGAAGTCCTTTGACTCGGCTAAATCTGTTCCCTCGCTGGATAATCTGCCCGATCATATCAAAAAATCAATTGATAACGTCCCCCGCGACTGGTGTAAGCACCCGGAGTATGTTCGCCAACACCCGAAGGAAGCGGGCTACCTTACTATGATCGCCGCATCAAGGCTCTTCTTCCTGGTGTACTCTCTATTGGGGGCTATTGAAAGTTCATCTCAGGTGCCCGAGGCGACTCCTTCCTCCCTCAAAGAGGAATATGACAAAATGATGGTCGTGATCGCTCAGATGAAAGAGCTTCACCGCCTGGAGACCGAGAAAACTAAGAACTTAGAGGAGAAAGCCAAGGCCGCTAGCTCCGAGGTGGCTAAGTTGGAGGGGATCGTGGTCGGGTTGAGAGCAGAGATTGAGGCCTCCGTCAAGAGAGAGAGCGAGCATGAGGACATGGACCTGGATTTTATACGTTGTAATTAGTATGGTGTTGCATGGGCACACAGAAGATCATACTATCGGTTACTCGTATTTAATCGAACAGTTGCTCACGACCTAGATGGACATGGACCAATCCATCGGTATAGTCGTTGTGTGAGAGAGAAAATAATTTATCTTAATTATTTTATCACACTTGTACACTTGGTGTATTGGGCGGATCGCTTGAGATTTATCGATTAGGATTGCCTTAAGATAATCGATTCAAGTCTCAAAGTATTTTATTCTTAATCCCCGATACTATTGCGGGTGTGTATATTTAATATATGTGACTTTGATTTTCCAAAGGAATTAACCGATTTAATTATTGGGTTAATTACCGGTTAAGTTGGGTCACTATATTTTATATATGACATGCCGTGAATACTTGACGGGAAAGTGTATCCCGGAAGGGTTGATAATATCCCCGAGATGAGTTCATAAGGAATTATTGTGTAAACCTCATGAGTGGATTCGTTTCGCACAATAATTAAGGATGAATGGTACTAGTCTCGGATTCAAGAGATGAATAAATTAATTAGCAATAAATTAATTTTATTCATGGATATTTAAATCTTAAATACACGGAATAAATAATACTACCGGAGAAATATTATTTGATATAATATGGTTTAATATTGGGAGTGCAATTAATTTATATAGTGGAAAATAAATTAATTAATATTAATGGGAGATTAATAGATTTGGGCTTGGGCTCAATTTAATCATTAATATTGGAAGCCCAATATTCCACCTCCTTTAGATCCCCTACGTAGCCTATAAAAGCACTACATGGTCTTCTCTATTCTACATAACACAAGATCATAATTCTCCTAGAGAGAGAAAGTAGAAAGAGAGAGAAGAGGATCCATAAGCTTGGAGGATCGTCGCCCACCCGACGTTCAAGCTAGTGCAAGGAATACGTGGGAAGATCGTAAGGTCATCAACTTAAATTCGTTTCTCCGCACAACGAATTAAAAGGTAAAATCATATACTCCCTTCTATGATTTTATGTGAATTGATTGTGATACATACATGAACGCACGATCCGGGAAAACGACGAACTTCGGGGATGGGGATTCGAGATCCCCGACGAAGGTTCGAAGGACCCTCGGCTGGGAGCCGAGGGGGTGCGGTCGAGCCCTAGGGCTTCGACCGCGAGCTCACACGAGGAGCCCCGGCTGGACGCCGGGGCACGCGATCGACCGCGGGGTCGATCGCCGGGCAAGCCGCGGCTGGGCCGCGGCTGGTGCGCTGGGCGCACCGCCCTCCTTGGCGGTGGCGGTGAGTCGCCGGACTCACCGCCGGGGGCTGTTCCGAACAGCCCCACGGGGATGCACCCCGCATCCCCGTGCGATCGCGTGAGCGATCGCGAACCCTGCGATGGGGTTTAGCCGCGGGTTCATCCCGCGGCGATACTCTTGTCGAGTCCGGTTCTTCGTGGTGTTCGTGATCGGTTTCCGGCGATGGGATTTCGGTCGGGGTTATCGGTTCCGCAATTTTTGATACCCCGGGATATCGATTTCCAGCAGTACTTATGTTCTTTAAACATTATTTATTGCGTATTTCGTATTCTCAGACATAGCTTATCTTGTACTTCGTGATCTGCACTAATTAACTGCCTTTTTATTGGACCAAAGGTCGCCTCATCGGGTTATTTATTATTCACTAACATCTTCGTGAGATCGTTTATTTCGGTCCGCGGCCACAACGCGAACCGAAATGCCCCAGTGTCCGGGTTTCAAAAATTCTAGACTTTCTAACCTTCCCGCCCCTCTTACCTCGCGAAAACGCTGATCGCTAGTAAAAAATCAAGCGTCCAATCATTCTTAATGCGCGTGAGGGAAACGGCGCGACTTTTCAGGTGAGTATTACGCCAAACGAGGCACTGTGTTTCTGACATATGCTGTTTGCGTCGGTTCAGGTTTTTGACAAGTCCTTTCAGAAAAAAGGTGTCGATTCCGCTTCCCCAAGTAACGGTAGGCGAGCTATGCCTATAAATACGTAGCATTTTCTCAATCCATTCTCATTCCGATTTTTCTTAAGTCCAAAACAAATAATCTTCCTCACTATATCATGGCTCGTGTGCTCGTGAGATCCGACGGTTCTTGTCGCGTCGACCTGTGTTGGAAATCGATATCCCGGGGTATCAAAAATTGCGGAACCGATAACCCCGACCGAAATCCCATCGCCGGAAACCGATCACGAACGCCACGAAGAACCGGGCTCGACAAGAGCATTGCCGCGGGATGAACCTGCGGCTAAACCCTAGCCGAACCCCATCGCGGGGTTCGCGATCGCTCACGCGATCGCACGGGGATGCGGGGTGCATCCCCGTGGGGCTGTTCGGAACAGCCCCCGGCGGTGAGTCCGGCGACTCACCGCCACCGCCGAGGAGGGCGGTGCGCCCAGCGCACCAGCCGCGGCCCGCCCGGCGATCGACCCCGCGGTCGATCGCGTGCCCCGGCGTCCAGCCGGGGCTCCTCGTGTGAGCTCGCGGTCGAGCCCTAGGGCTCGACCGCACCCCCTCGGCTCCCAGCCGAGGGTCCTTCGAACGTTCGCCGGGGATCTCGAATCTCCGTCCCCGAAGTTCGTCGTTTTCCTGGATCGTGTGTTCATGTATGTATCACAATCATATCACATAAAATCATAGAAGAGAGTATATGATTTTACCTTTCGATTCGTTGTGCGGAGAAACGAAATCAAGATGATGACCTTACGATCTTCCCACGTATTCCTTGCACTAGCTTGAACGTCGGGTGGACGACGATCTTCCAAGCTTATGGATCCTCTTCAACTCTCTAGAACTATCAAGTATTGATATTCTTGTCTTATTGTTATGAGAAAGTGAAGACCATGTAGTGCTTTTATAGGCTACGTAGGGGATCTAAAGGAGGTGGAATATTGGGCTTCCAATATTAATGATTAAATTGAGCCCAAGCCCAAATCTATTAATCTCCCATTAATATTAATTAATTTATTTTCCACTATATAAATTAATTGCACTCCCAATATTAAACCATATTATATCAAATAATATTTCTCCGGTAGTATTATTTATTCTGTGTATTTAAGATTTAAATATCCATGAATAAAATTAATTTATTGCTAATTAATTTATTCATCTCTTGAATCCGAGACTAGTACCATTCAACCTTAATTATTGTGCGGAACGAATCCACTCATGAGGTTTACACAATAATTCCTTATGAACTCATCTCGGGGATATTATCAACCCTTCCGGGATACACTTTCTCATCAAGTATTCACGGCATGTCATATATAAAATATATTGACCCAACTTAACCGGTAATTAACCCAATAATTAAATCGGTTAATTCCTTTGGTAAATCAAAGTTACTTATATTAAATATACACACCCGCAATAGTATCGGGGATTAAGAATAAAATACTCTGAGACTTGAATCGATTATCTAAGGCAATCCTAATCGATAAATCTCAAGCGATCCGCCCAATACACCAAGTGTACAAGTGTGATAAAATAATTAAGATAAATTATTTTCTCTCTCACACAACGACTATACCGATGGATTGGTCCGTGTCCATCTAGGTCGTGAGCAACTGTTTGATTAAATACGAGTAACCGATAGTATGATCTTCTGTGTGTCCATACACACCATACTAACTACAACGTATAAAATCAGGGACTATGATTTGCATATATTTAATTATCGATAATTAAACGCAAACAATTGTTTATTAATTTAATAGATTAAATGCTATGACCGGGAGTTTACCGTTACTTAAATCTAGACATTAAGTACACAACTCCAACAATCTCCCACTTGTAGTAAGGTCTAGTCATTTCCTCCAAACTCCCGACTCCCATACTCAT
This sequence comes from Euphrasia confusa, assembly GCA_954870475.1. Classification (NCBI taxonomy): domain Eukaryota; kingdom Viridiplantae; phylum Streptophyta; class Magnoliopsida; order Lamiales; family Orobanchaceae; genus Euphrasia; species Euphrasia confusa. The sequence continues at coordinate 12,111,190 of OX940966.1, read as the reverse complement.
CACGTGCTTAAAGTGTACTTTCATGAAGTACCATGTGAATGAGCACTCTAGGTTGCCGCTCTGAAGTTATCTTGGTGACTACTGCGTCGTCTCCCTCGACGATGACTCGTATCAGGTGGTACTTGCTCTATGTGTTAGCATCACTTTTGACTTATGACTTCTTCCAGTTTACCATGCACCGCTATCCAATAGCCTTTGGTAAACTAAGAGTCATATCCAAGTCAAGAGAGGTTATCCCGGATCCTAACCAAAACTTCCGCTGCCTCTGAGGCTGCTATTCGGTTATGAGAGAGTTTGAGAAGCGTCCTGCTTATCACTCTTTCATTTCATGGTTCCACCTCTTTCTAAAAGTGAACACATAGCCTGATATCGACTTACACTGGTCCTTCTCTGATTTGAGATCTGAGAATTTGTAATCAAAGAAGATTTCGTCTTGCTTAATCTAGTACATCCAAGTACTTTTACAGCATTCGAATATCACTTGTCCAGATTACTTTGATATCCTCCCACTACGCAAACCGCATAGTTGATATCAGGTTCTCGTTTTACAACATTGCATCTGTAAAGCTTTCCACACTTGAAGTGTAGGAAACTGCTTTGTCCTCATCTATCTCCTTCATGCGTTCGAAACACATACCCTTTAGATAGATGTATATTCTGTCTCTGAAAGGCAATAACCTTTCTCAGAAGTATGCATGTTTAAAACAAACCATAATCGTATAAGATATATAGGTGAAGTACAATGTTCTTATCCCTAGATCAAAAAGATCTCAAGAACATGTTCTAACTTCCACTCAATCTTATATCCCGATTTATTTAGACAACCATCATTTTATGTCTGAAAACATCTTTACATTGTTGCCAATGATAAAATGTTATCTACATAAAATCTCCGAGAAACACCACCTTGTTTCCATTACGTCTCCAATACACCTTTCGTCTATGCCTTTTGATGAATCCATCAAATGGACTATCCCATCAATTCGCAAGTTCCACGATTCATAACTTTCTTTCAATCCATAAATGGATTTACTAAGCTTGTACTCTAAATGATCTTGCCTCTTGACAATAAACTTTATTTTTCTCCAAGCAGGCACATTTAGATCTAGTACCGCCCTCGTGCAGAGCTAGGGATCGATTTCATCTTTACTAGATCCAGAGTCCGAAACTCTTCTAGTCTTATGAACATCTCTGGTTGTTCAACAACCTCCCACTGCAACGGCGTCCCGGTGTATAACAGTAATAACAGTAGGTGCAGTGTGTGGTGCAATACTATTCGGGTTGGCTGGTTCCTAGTCTTTTGTCCTTCTTCTCATTCTAAGGTATTACGTCAGTTCGGGCTTTGTGGTTCTTCTAATAGTCTTCCTCTAAGAACCGGGCGTTACACGTCCTTCTGGTTCATAGTACTATAGAACACACAATACTTTGTTCATCTAGGATATCCTACAACCATATTGAATATGCCGTTGTCTCCAGGAATATCCATAGAACATAGGTAGTTCCGAACAACTTGTTCTTTTACTATTAGAATCTCATTTCTTATTACTGACATACCATCTATACACGTAAGTGTATGGTGCAGTCTTTTGAGACTTAATCTCAATCTTTGATTATGCTATGTGTTATTCAGATAGGTGATAGCCTCCGCGATTTTAGTCGCAGGCTTCCAATGGATATACTTAGAAGGTTCCCCATAATTGCTTTTATGGCACATCAAGCATCCTAATCCATTTTTTCGAGTATTCTTGAAAGAACTACTCGTTCCTTTCTAATTACACATATGTCTGCATATACCATTGATCATTCTCAATACTTGTCCGAATTCTATCCTTTATCAGAAAGGTTTGCTTAGATGTATTTACCTTCCAAATTCAATTCTTAGGTCGGAAGGTCCATTCCTTCAACTATAATTGATCAAATCAATTTCGACCTTTTTGAATCTTATTTGAATAAATACTGCTAAGTATAAGAATTCACAAGTATAATGATTTAATAAAGAAATATATCTAATAAGTAAAACAAGTTATAGAACGGTTTGTTGCATCGTGGTAGACTAAGGATTCATCATTCACATTATTGCTACCTAATGTACCAGAATAGATAATACCATTATTTCTTATCAAAATCATCAACATGATTAAAGAAATAAAATATCCATTCATAATTAATAGAAATCCAGAACAAAAGTTCTTTCTAAAATAAAGGGTACATAATGCAATAAACTTGAAATGAAATCCTATTTAACTACTAAAGCAGATAAATGTCTTCCACCGCAACAGCTGCCTCCTCTACAGCTTTTGCCCGTGTAGACTCGAACTCTTCTTCTCTAAGTCGCCGGGTTTTCTGGAACCCCTGCATTTAAAGAAATGCACATACCGTCAGTGGTTCCATATCTACACACCAGAATTCTGGTAGATAATACCGCTGACTATGTTTTTACGACTAGAGAAAAATTCGTACCTTTGAGAGGACATTCAGACTTCCAGTGTCCAGACTTATTGCATCGGAAGCACTTGCCCCTTGGCTTTGCAGCCCCCACTCGTGGTCCATTCCTCTTGGCACCACTGGGTTTCCAGGCTTGCTTCCTTTTCTTGTTCCTACCTCCAACAGCTTTCAAGCTTTTGGACTTGGTAGCTACAAGTGCTTGAGACTTGCCGTTCTTGTAGATCCCCTCTGCCGCCTTCAGTTCAGTCAGGAGTTGCGCAAGAGTATAAGATAGTTTACCCATATTATAGCTCATGCGAAACTGCTCAAAACTAGGGGTCAGAGACTGGAGTATGATGTCGACTTGCGTCTCAGCATCAATTTGAGCTCCTAGGATCTCAAGTTCATTCAACAAACTCATCATCTTAAGAACGTGCTCCCCTACGGGCGTTCCTTCAGACTCAGTAGTTGTCATAAGGACTCTCATGGCTTCTTGCCTTGCCGCACGATCTTGCTCTCCAAACATTTCCTTGAGGTTATACAACATATCCTCGGCAGTGTCCATCGACTGATGTTGGGTTTGAAGTACATTTGACATTGAAGCCAAAATATAACACCTAGCCATTTCATCAGCCTTTTTCCACTTCCGATATGTTTCCTTTTCCTCATTAGTTGAGGCATCAGTGGGCTTAGCAGGACATGCTTCATAGAGTACAAACTTGTACTCTTCAGAAGTCAGGACAATGTCCAAATTTCTCCTCCAATCAATATAATTGGGGCCAGTGAGTTTATGCTCCTTGAGTATCACAGAAAGTGGATTCATAGCTATTCTCTAAACCTATAAGCACATTTAAACAAACAATCAATTTAATATCCGATATTATCTCCCTCAAATAATATCATTAAATTACTAATTACATCTAAAATCCCATCAGGTAAGGCAAGCCACGTTGTGTGGACGTTTACCCACCCAAATGATTTAGCAATTAGATTCTCTTTGGTCATACATCACTTATAGCGTAACCTCGTTGGGAGGAATACTATAATGCGTATCTAAGTGTAAACCATTACTCAGTACCAAAGTAAATCGTTTAGAATTGCTACATTACCGCAAGCCACGTTGTGTGGACGTTTACGATAACTTCACAACTCTTCACAATTCCTTACAACTGTCTACATCAATTAATCCAAAATCCGTCAGTATAGCAAGCCACGTTGTGTGGACGTTTACTACACTAAGAGAATTTTATAATTGACTCCCAGTTACAAGATCCATTCGATTTTCGTAAATCAAGACGCGGAGAATCATAAGTGAAACTCGAAGTTTCTAACCAGTGATTCACCATGCGAACAACCCTATCTCTCATTAGATGAGGGAGCCGAGCAGACAATCGATCCATCTTCAAAAGAATGGTACGAATGTCTCTAATTTGTGTCATCCACATGACCAAGTGGCTTTGGCTCCATTCCACTCCCCGGGGTGAGAATGAGTCGACTTGAAGTCAGTTTCAGAAAGACAAATTAGGCATTGTTTGATAAACTTAATCAATGTTTCTTGTAAAAGGAATTACAAGAATTCTCCTCTAATGACACATCTATATGAACTTCAAAAGTCCATAAGAGTCTAAAGGGGTGTATCTGGTCTCCGCGTCGTGGAGTGCTTGGCTGACAAAGTATATGGGCTGGTGGGCCTGACCCTCTGCTCGGACGAGTACCGAGCTCAGGGCGTGATCGAATGCTGCCAGATATAAAAAGAGCTTTTCTCCGGACATGGGTTTGGATAGAATCTTGGGATCTTTCAAGTGTTCTTTCAACCTCTCGAACGCTTCTTGGCTTTCTCTTCCCCACTGGAATTTTTGATTTTTGATGGCTTTAAAGAAGGGCCGACTCTTGTCCCCCAACCAGGGAATGAATCTGCTCAGAGCGGCCAGGCAACCTGTCAATTTTTGCACATCCCTTAGGCATTTAGGCTCTCTCAGATTTATGATCGCGTTGATTTTTTCGGGGTTTGCCTCTATTCCCCGCTGATGGACGATATGCCCCAAGAATTTCGTGGCGTACTGATAGGGTCCCCGGTCGATGTAAGGGTCTACCGAAATAATATCTTACCATCCAAGTTTGTTGAGGCGCTTGCGCGGTTTCACAAGTCTTGTTTGGCTCGAGAGTACAATGAGTTCTTCACGTTCCGCACGCCTCGGTTGAGTAGATCGACCTTCACGCGAGTTGTGTTGAATCGTCGGCTTCGGGTGATGGATGAATCGAGAGGTTCTTGGCCTTCCTCGACTCGCGAGATATGTACGTGGGTTCGATTATTACAATCTACACCTCACGCTTGTCCCAACAAGTGATTATTACGATCAACTTGTGGTTCCTCAAATCAAAGTGATCACGCACTTGACTTGGCAAAGGGTAACGAATTTATAGCCTTGTAATCGGCTCTAGTGTTTTAGATAACACCCAACTATACAAGCACTGCTTGTTAATAAACCACACGGTTTTATTGATTCTCCAATGAATGATTTTTACAATGGTATGAGGCTCCTTATATAGGAGTAGTTCCTTGGTCCCTAAGCTAAAGAAAATAATAAATAAATGATAAGAGAATCCCAACACTTGGAAACTCTATCACCTCCTAATCTAGAGAATCCTAAAGATACTCAAGATACTATTTTCCCTAGCTAATTACTTAATTAAATAAACTAATTAATTAAATAAATAAAAAGAAAATAAAACTAAACTAAAGATTAATTAATATTAATAAATTAATATTAATTAATCGGATAGGATGGACGCGACGTCTTCGGCCGCCCACTACCGTCGCCTTCGACCGCCGTATGTAGCCGGAATATTCGCCGGAATATTCCCAATCCCTCGACGCCGTCTTTAGCCATCATCATTCGCCTCATGTGCATGTGGCCAATGAGTCCCATAGAGATCGCCTACGTGATCTCTATCACGCCTCGTCCCTTGGCTCGTACATCGCTGCGAGATGCTACGAGTACTACCGTAGACGCACATGGCTAGTATCTCGCTACTAAGTGTTGGAATTCGATATCCCGGGCTATTTAAATTTGCGGAAAACAATAACCCGATCAAAACCATCCGCCGGAGATCACACGAGCACCACGTACGAGCCGGAGCACGAGCCAAACGCACGACGAGGCCGAAGCCTCGCGCACGCCCAGCCCGAGCCCCCGCACGCGGGGCTCGCGACGATCACCGATCGCACGCCGGCGATCGGTTTGGGGTGGGGCTGCTCCGGCAGCCCCCGCGGCGAGTCCGGCGACTCGCCGCCAGCTGGAAGCCCCCGCCTTCACGGCGGGGTTGGGCACGGCGCCAGCCCGTGCCCAGCGATCGACCCTCCACGGTCGATCGCACCCCCTCGGCCAAGCCGAGGGTTCGGCCCCCGTCGCCCCTATCGAAACCCTAGGGGCGATCGCCGTGGTCCGGTGGCTTCGCCACCACCACGCGTTCGTCCTCTACTCCGGGTTCGATCTTTGGATCTTGTTCTACGGTATTCTCGATAAATCCAAAACCAAATAAATCAAGGGCGTTTAGATTTTTACCTTTCGATTCGTTGTTCGGAGAAACGAATTCAAGATGACCTTTGAATCTTCCCACGTATTCCTTGCACTAGCTTGAACGTCGGGTGGGCGACGATCCTCCAAGCTCTATGGATCTACTTCTCTCTCTACTTTCTCTCTCTAGAAGAATTATGATCTTCAACTTATATGAGAATAGAGAAGACCATGTAGTGCTTTTATAGGCTACGTAGGGGATCTAAAGGAGGTGGAATATTGGGCTTCCAATATTAATGATTAAATTGAGCCCAAGCCCAAATCTATTAATCTCCCATTAATATTAATTAATTTATTTTTCACTATATAAATTAATTGCACTCCCAATATTAAACCATATTATATCCAAATAATATTTCTCCGGTAGTATTATTTATTCCGTGTATTTAAGATATAAATATCCATGAATAAAATTTATTTATTGCTTAATAAATTTATTCATCTCTTTATCCGAGACTAGTACCACTCAACCTTATTTATTATGCGGAATTAAATCCACTCGCGAGGTTTACATAATAAATCCTTTTGAGCTCATCTCGGGGATATTATCAACCCTTCCGGGATACACTGTCCGGTCAATTATTCACGGCATGCCATATATAAAATATAGTGACCCAACTTGACCGGTAATCAACCCAATAATTAAATCGGTTAATTCCTTTGGCAAATCAAAGTCACTTATATTAAATATACACACCCGCAATAATATCGGGGATTAAGAATATAATACACTGAGTCTCAAATCAATTATCGCCGAGCAATCCTAATTGATGAGTCTCAATCGATCCGCTCAATACACCAAGTGTACAAGTGTGATAAAATAATTAAGATAAATTATTTTCTCTCTCACACAACGACTATACCGATGGGTTGGTCCGTGTCCATCTAGGTCGTGAGCAACTGTTCGACTAAATACGAGTAACCGATAGTATGATCTTCTGTGTGCCCATGCAACACCATACTAACTACAACGTATAAAATCCAGGACTATAATTTGCATATATTTAATTAACAATAATTAAAAGCAAATGAATGTTTGTATTTAATAGGTAAATGAAAGTGTACAAGGAGTTCAGAATACTCAAATCTAGACATTAAGTATACTACTCCATCAATCTCCCACTTATACTAAGGTCTAGTCTTATCCTCCAAACTTCTGACTCCCAAACCCTCCAAGTGCTTGAAATATACTTCCTTAGGAAGTATCTTGGTGAAAGGGTCCGCTAGGTTGTCCTCCGAAGCTATCTTGGTGACTATCGCATCGCCCCTCTTGACGATGTCTCGAATCAGGTGGTACTTGCGCTCTATGTGTTTCATAGCACTATGGGACCGTGGTTCCTTACTGTTTGCCACTGCACCGCTATTATCACAATAAATTGTCATAGCCTTGGGCAAACTCGGAATCACATCTAAGTCCTGGAGGAAATTAAGGAACCAAACTGATTCTTTCGCTGCCTCTGAGGCTGCAACATATTCAGCTTCCATGGTAGAGTCTGAAATGCACTTTTGCTTAACACTCCTCCATGATACGGCTCCACCTCCCATAGTGTACACATAGCCTGATGTCGACTTTCGCCGGTCCTAATCAGCTTGGAAATCCGAATCCGTATAACCCAAAGGAATCAGATTGTCTGCCCCGTAACTTAGAACATAATCCTTAGTATTTCGCAAATACTTGAAAATGCTCTTTACGGCAGTCCAATGAGCCTTTCCAGGGTTACTCTGATATCTCGCTACTACGCCAACTGCATAGCAGATATCAGACCTCGTACATAACATTGCATACATTAAGCTTCCCACAGCCGAAGCGTAGGGAACTGCTTTCATTTCATCTTTCTCCTTTTGTGTCCGAGGACACATTTCCTTAGAAAGATAAGTTCCTTTACTGAAGGGCAGCTCACCCTTCTTGGAATCTTGCATGTTAAAACGAGCCAGAATCGTGTCTATGTAAGATTGCTGGGATAGGTACAATGTTCTATTCCGGCGATCCCTTATAACCTTGATCCCTAGAACATGCCCGACTTCTCCCAAATCTTTCATATCGAATTGTCTAGACAACCATCCCTTTATGTCTGATAACATTTTCACACTGTTGCCAATGAGAAGAATGTCGTCTACATAAAGCACGAGAAACACCACCTTCTTCCCATCACGTTTCCAATACACACACGATTCGTCCATGCTTTGACTGAATCCAAAAGATTGGACTACTTCGTCAAACCGCAGGTTCCACGATCTCGAGGCTTGTTTCAATCCATAAATGGATCGATTAAGCTTGCACACTAGATGATCTCGCCCCTTAGCAATGAATCCTTCTGGTTGTTTCATATAAATCGTCTCGTCAAGACTTCCATTTAGGAAAGCTGTCTTGACATCCATTTGCCACACCTCATAATCCATATGAGCTGCTATGGATAAGAGAATCCGGATCGACTTTATCTTAGCTACCGGCGAGAAGGTCTCCTCATAATCGATTCCCTCTTTCTGAGTATATCCTTTCGCAACAAGCCGAGCTTTAAAGGTTTCAACCTTTCCGTCAGATCCTCTCTTTCTCTTGTAGACCCATTTACACCCAATTGGCTTTACGCTGTTTGGTGGTTCTACAAGATCCCAGACTTTATTAGAATCCATAGATTCAATTTCGGATTTCATCGCTTTCTTCCAAGAAGGCGCATCTATATCTTGTACTGCCTCATCATAGGTCCAGGGATCGATTTCATGAACTCCAGGTCCAGAGTCCGAAGACTCACCCAGTCCAATCCATCGGTCTGGTTGCTTAACAACCCTCCCACTACGACGGCGTTCCGGTGTATTAACAGTGATAGTGTCAGGTGCAGATTCTAGTGGTGTATCTATACTCGGTTCGGCTGTATCTAAGTCTTCCTTGTTACCTCTCAACTCATCAAGTATTATGTCACTTTTGGGCTTGTGGTCCATGACATAGTCTTCCTCTAAGAACCGAGCGTTAGTACTTATAACGATCTTCTGGTCCGTAGGACTATAGAACATGCCACCCTTTGTTCCTCTAGGATATCCTATAAACAACCGCACTTCAGTACGAGGTTCTAATTTATCGGCACCTACCTTCAACACATGTGCAGGGCACCCCCAGATCCGAACGTGTCTCAAGCTAGGCTTGCGCCCGCTCCATCGTTCCATGGGTGTTGAAGGAACCGTTTTAGATGGAACCAAGTTTAGAATGTGCGCTGCTGTTTCTAAGGCATATCCCCAGAACATTGTAGGTAAGTCCGAGTAACTCATCATTGAACGCACCATCTCCATAAGAGTCCTATTCCTTCTTTCTGACACACCATTCTGCTGAGGAGTATATGGTGATGTCATTTGGGAATCAATCCCATTCTCTGCTAAGTATGCCTTGAATTCTCCAGACAGGTACTCGCCTCCACGATCAGATCGCAGGCATTTAATGGATTTACCTTGAAGGTTCTCCGCATAAGCCTTGAATTCCTTGAACTTGTCAAAGGATTCGCTCTTGCGGCGCATCAGATATATAAATCCATACCTTGAGTAATCATCAGTGAAAGTGATGAAATACTCGTACCCTCCCCTTGCCTGAGTAGACATAGGTCCGCATACATCAGAGTGAATCAAATCCAATACTTGTTCAGCCCTTCGTCCTTTACCAGAAAAAGAACGCTTGGTCATTTTTCCCTCTAAACAGGATTCGCAGGTTGGAAGGTCCTCTCCTTCAACACCACTGATGAGACCATCAGATTTCAACCTTTGAATTCTATTTGAGTTAATATGACCTAGCCTTAAGTGCCACAAGTATAATTGATTCATCCTAGAAGGTTCCTTTCTCTTATTGGTGTTCGTAGATGTGTTATTACTCTCGGTTAGTTGCATCGTGTCAGACTCAGGATTTAGCACATACAAATCGTCCACCAATGTACCAGAACAGATAATTTCACTGTCTCTTCTTATGATCACAGAGTGGTCAAAAGAAACAGAATATCCATTCAAAATAAGTTTAGAAACTGAAATTAAATTCTTTCTAAAATTGGGTACATAAAGACAATTGTGTAAAACTAAAATCCTATCACTACTGAAGCGTAAGTGAACGTCTCCCACTGCAACAGCCGCCACCTTCGCGGCATTGCCCATGTAGACCACGATCTCTCCCTCTCTAAGTCTCCGGGTTTCCTGGAACCCCTGCAATGAATTGCAGACATGATCAGTGGCCCCCGTATCTACACACCAGGTGCTGGTAGATAACACCACTGATAATGTTTCAGTGACTAAGGAAAATTTCGTACCTTTGATGAGAGGACAATCAGACCTCCAGTGCCCAGACTGCTTGCATCGAAAGCACTTGCCTCGCGGCTTGCTCTTCCCAATCCGTGGTTCAAAACCACTGGGCTTCTTTGCTTGCTCTTCCATCTTGGCCACTAGAGCTTGTGATTCTCTGACCATACTTATCAGTTCAGTTCTTTTGAAATTGTTTTTAAGCGATTTCTCAAGGGGACTAAACTTGATGAGTATGTCAATCACCTCTAGTCCGGCTTCCTTACTATGTCCTAACATCTCCTTGAGGTCATTTTCAATGTCCTCATCAGTTGGGACTATAGTGGGTTCGGAAGGCTCAACAGTCTGAACATTATCCAGATTTCTTTTCCAATCAGTACTATATGGAACCAGTGAGTTTTCATCTTTAAGTATATCACAAAGTGGGGTCACAGTCATTCCTAACCTATAAGCACATAAAACAAACAAACAATTTAATATCCGATATTATCTCCCTTAAATAATATCATTAAATCACTAATCACATCTAAAATCCCATCAGGTAAGGCAAGCCACGTGGTGTGGACGTTTACCCACCCAAATGATTTAGCAATTAGATTTTCTTTGGTCATACATCGCTTATAGCGGAACCTCGTGGGGAGGAATACTATAAGGCGTATCTAAGTGTAAACCATTACTCAGTACCAAAGTAAATTGCTTGGAATCGCTACATTACCGCAAGCCACGTGGTGTGGACGTTTACGATAACTTCACAACTCTTTACAATTTCTTACAACTGTCTACATCAATTAATCCAAAATCCGTCGGCATAGCAAGCCACGTGGTGTGGACGTTTACTACACCAAGAGATTTTTATAATTGACTCCCAATTACTTGATCCATTCAATCTTGTAAATCAAGATGCGGAGAATCATAAGTGAAACTCGAAGTTTCTAACCAGTGATTCACCATGCGAACAACCCTATCTCTCATAAATGAGGGAGCCGAGCAGACAATCGATCCATCTTTCAAAGAATGGTACGACTGCCTCTAATTTGTGTCCTCGACATGACCAAGTGGCTTTGGCTCCATTCCACTCCCCGGGGTGAGAATGAGTCGACTTGAAATCAGCTTTGGAAAGACAAATTAGGCATTGTTTGATAAACTTAATCAATGTTTCTCGTAAGAGGAATTACAAGAACTCTCCTCCAATAACTTATCTATATAAACTTCAAAAGTTTATAAAAGTTACCAAGAGAGCAGCAATGGAGACCATGGGTATGTTTCCATACCCTCTCCCACTTAGCTTTTTACAATAAAGGGATACGCTATCTAGTGCATGAAAGTAAACACATATAGCATGCATACATGTAATAAAGCACATAGTATTATCACATAGTCAAAATAATTACTAGAATATTATTTTCCGACTATTATGGCTTTACTCCATCTCCGTACGCATCTTCTAGTCTTTAGTCTTCGTTCTTGAATGCTTCATGTGACGAGAATATTAATTTCCAATATTTAAATCTATTTATTTTTAATAAATCCAAAAGATACTCAATTCGAAAATTAAGTCAATCGAATAAATCAAAAATAAAATTAAATATTATTAATATTTTTTTTTTATTTTATTTTCCCTTTCTACTTCATTAAATCTCTAGAATAATCTTGGAATATTCTAGATGATTTCTATAATGAAATAAGGAAATAAAATAACTTAGGACTCTTCTACTTTCCAAGATTAATTAATTTCCATTTCTATGAAAATTCCCATAAAATAGGAATAATCAATTAGGAAATAAATCAATCCTAAATTAACTTTTATTCCTTTCCAATTCTATTAAATCTCTAGGATCCTATTCCAAGTAGAACTCGGAATACTCTAGAAGACTTCCATAATAGAATAAGGAAATAAAATTAATTCCAATTAATTCTTTTCCTAATCCATGAGAATTCCCAAAAATAGGAATACTCAATTAGGGAAAATCCGAACTAATTAGGAAAATAAATTTCCGGACCGGGATAGCACGGGGTGGGGATCCCCGCGCCATCCTCGACCCACGCCTAGGAGGTGGCCGGCCACCATCGCCGGCGGCTCCTCCATGTGAGGGTCGATCGATCCTCATGGGATCGACCATGGGGCGGTCGATCCTCGTCCTTTGGCCCTCACGATCATCTCCTTCGTCACATGTCTTCTCCGGCGGTCGTTTCGGCATCGATCCAACGCAAAATAAATTACAAAATAAATTTTACACTATCCGGTATCGATTCTATACATGAAATCGACCCTATACATTTTCCGGAAAAAAATAGAACGTAATAATAAATCCTAAATTCGGTCAACCCCCGAATTTTTACTATTACAAGCATTCACCACCAAAAACGAATCTCGACATGTCCGAGAGTTTAATTAATCCAACATACATGACAAAATAAATTAAACGAATAATAAATTAAGCCATAATAGTCGGAACCCTGCAAGGTAGAACAATTTTATCGAAAATACCGCGAACGTAAACCACGCTCTGATACCAATTGTTGGAATTCGATATCCCGGGCTATTTAAATTTGCGGAAAACAATAACCCGATCAAAACCATCCGCCGGAGATCACACGAGCACCACGTACGAGCCGGAGCACGAGCCAAACGCACGACGAGGCCGAAGCCTCGCGCACGCCCAGCCCGAGCCCCCGCACGCGGGGCTCGCGACGATCACCGATCGCACGCCGGCGATCGGTTTGGGGTGGGGCTGCTCCGGCAGCCCCCGCGGCGAGTCCGGCGACTCGCCGCCAGCTGGAAGCCCCGCCTTCACGGCGGGGTTGGGCACGGCGCCAGCCCGTGCCCAGCGATCGACCCTCCACGGTCGATTGCACCCCCTCGGCCAAGCCGAGGGTTCGGCCCCCGTCGCCCCTATCGAAACCCTAGGGGCGATCGCCGTGGTCCGGTGGCTTCGCCACCACCACGCGTTCGTCCTCTACTCCGGGTTCGATCTTTGGATCTTGTTCTACGGTATTCTCGATAAATCCAAAACCGAATAAATCAAGGGCGTTTAGATTTTTACCTTTCGATTCGTTGTTCGGAGAAACGAATTCAAGATGACCTTTGAATCTTCCCACGTATTCCTTGCACTAGCTTGAACGTCGGGTGGGCGACGATCCTCCAAGCTCTATGGATCTACTTCTCTCTCTACTTTCTCTCTCTAGAAGAATTATGATCTTCAACTTATATGAGAATAGAGAAGACCATGTAGTGCTTTTATAGGCTACGTAGGGGATCTAAAGGAGGTGGAATATTGGGCTTCCAATATTAATGATTAAATTGAGCCCAAGCCCAAATCTATTAATCTCCCATTAATATTAATTAATTTATTTTCCACTATATAAATTAATTGCACTCCCAATATTAAACCATATTATATCCAAATAATATTTCTCCGGTAGTATTATTTATTCCGTGTATTTAAGATATAAATATCCATGAATAAAATTTATTTATTGCTTAATAAATTTATTCATCTCTTTATCCGAGACTAGTACCACTCAACCTTATTTATTATGCGGAATTAAATCCACTCGCGAGGTTTACATAATAAATCCTTTTGAGCTCATCTCGGGGATATTATCAACCCTTCCGGGATACACTGTCCGGTCAATTATTCACGGCATGCCATATATAAAATATAGTGACCCAACTTGACCGGTAATCAACCCAATAATTAAATCGGTTAATTCCTTTGGCAAATCAAAGTCACTTATATTAAATATACACACCCGCAATAATATCGGGGATTAAGAATATAATACACTGAGTCTCAAATCAATTATCGCCGAGCAATCCTAATTGATGAGTCTCAATCGATCCGCTCAATACACCAAGTGTACAAGTGTGATAAAATAATTAAGATAAATTATTTTCTCTCTCACACAACGACTATACCGATGGGTTGGTCCGTGTCCATCTAGGTCGTGAGCAACTGTTCGACTAAATACGAGTAACCGATAGTATGATCTTCTGTGTGCCCATGCAACACCATACTAACTACAACGTATAAAATCCAGGACTATAATTTGCATATATTTAATTAACAATAATTAAAAGCAAATGAATGTTTGTATTTAATAGGTAAATGAAAGTGTACAAGGAGTTCAGAATACTCAAATCTAGACATTAAGTATACTACTCCATCACTAAGAGCTACGAGAACTGCCGTACGGACTCGTATCGCGCTGCGGGAAGCATCGCGTACTACCGCATCATTAGCATTGAGCGCTGTCTCGCCCCGAGTGCTCAATGATAACTCGTATCCACTCTCGTGTCGCCTCATAGGAATCATGCGAGAACGCATAGAAAACCTCTCAAGTGGCTCGCTACGGAGTGCTATGGACTTGAACGCTGGCTCGTTCCATGTCCTTGTATAAACCTCGTACACAATCCCGGGTCTCTCGTAGATTCCTCGTACGAATACGAGTAATTCTACTCCATACCACATATGAATCATAGATTCAATGGGATGCGTAGATAGCACGAACGTGCTACGGGGATGGAACGCTGTCTCGTTCTTAACCCCACACTTATGCACGAGCGCATCATCGCTCTGCATCAAGGCTAGTAACTTGACTAATGTCTCGTATACTACTCCATGATTTGACGTTAATACGTCCTTGGGCTCATGTATTCCACGTGGTGACTCGCAAATACGAGCTTCTACCGAAGCCTCTACGAGTGATTCGTACGCTGCCTCGTACGGTCTCGTGGCGATGGTCTCGCTCTTAGCATTTCCATGCGTCACCTCGTAGTATTCTACGGGATACGAATCAGGGTATCCATCACGTACACCCCGAAATGGCATTTCTTCGGATTCAGCTTCATGTTGTAAACTTTTAAAATGGCGAAAGCCGTGGCCAGGTCGGTCACGTGGTCTTCCTCGCTCTTACTCTTAATGATGATATCGTCCACGTATACTCCCATCGTGTCCCCGATCTGTTCGGCGAACATTTTGTTGACCAACCGTTGATAGGTCGCTCCCGCGTTTTTTAGTCCGAATGGCATTCGCTTCCAACACAAGATGCCCTTATCAGTGTAGAAAGATGTACACTCCATATCCTCGGCGGCCATAGGAATTTGATGGTATCCCGCATAGCAGTCGCAATTTGAAAAGATCGCGTGTCCGGCCACACTATCAATCAAATGGTCGATGTGCGGGAGAGGGAAATAATCCTTCGGACAAGCTTTATTTAGGTCGGTGAAATCGATGCATAGCCTCCATGCGTTGTTGGATTTATTCACCAAAACTACGTTCGCGACCCACTGGGGCTCCTCTGATGCCTCGGTCACGAGGTCGTTGTCAACTAACTTTTTTACTTCTTCCGCGAGCGCGGCGTATTTTTCGGGGCCCATCTTTCTCCTCTTTTGCGCCACGGGTTTTCTATCCGGATCAATTTTCAAATGATGGCAAGCATGTTCGGGACTTATCCCGACCATATCTTTGTGCGACCACGCGAATGCGTCCGTGTTTTCTTTTAGGAAGTCTATCAGTTCCCTCCTCAGCCTCTCTGGGATCTTAGATCCTATGAAAACCTCCAAATTCGGACGATCCGGGTCTAGCCCTACTCTTTCTAATTCGTCGACCGCGGTGAATTGAGAGGGTCCCCGGGGGTCCTCGATTTCCTCAGGCTCATACCCCAGACGAGGATCAGGATCTCCATCGTTTATAACTTTCGTCGCTGCAACCTCTGGTTCGCACCATCGAACTTCTTCGGGCAGTTCATCAATCAAGATTTTTAAAATCTGAAGGTCTACTGTATTCGCGTCGTCGGATTCCACTGATTGATTAATTTTCTCGTTTTCTTCGTTAATTTGTTGTTCGTTATTATTTATTAATCGTTCGCTCATTTGGTGATCGGGATCGCCAAATGCCCCAGTGTTTGTTCGTTCGTCGCTACTTCCAATCATGTTTACCAAACAGCGTGGTGCGGAAATATAGGAATAGTCAAAACACTTCTTAGCCATATATTGATCCCCTTTCACGGTCCCAACGGATCCGCTAGAGGTAGGAAATTTAATACAGTAATAATGGGAGGACGCCACAGCCTCGAAAACATCGAGAAACGGCCTCCCGAAGAAAGCATTATAGATACTCTCGGAGTCAACAATAATGAAGTCCATCATCCTCGTGATCTTTATCTCCGGATTCCAATGATCCCTTAGCTCCACGGACATTGTGATCTTCCCCAGCGGGCGTACGACCATGTTTCCAAATCCCTTCAGCATCTCTTTGTAAGGCTTTACATAGTTTACCAGATCCCCGAGTTGGTCTAGAGCCGGCTTGAAAATTATGTTGCAGTGTGCGCCATTGTCGATCAGGATCCTCGCGACCTCGACACCCAGGATTTTGGTCGTGATGACCAACGCATCCTCTTGTACATGATACCCTCTCGATCTCGATCAGTAAATGTGATAATCGTTCCCTTGGCTATAGTCGGTTCCTTAAAAGGAATTACAGAATTTATGCCCTCCCATCTCCGCAATTCTTCTTTCTTTTGACGCTTGGATTTATGAATGATGGGGGTCAAACCCCCGATCATATTAACTCTTCCTCCATTCAGATCCGGCGGAAACTCATTTTGTTGGGGCCCGCCCGCAGGTGGGGGCGGGGGCAGCAAATTTCTGTTCGGTGGCCCTTCCAACCTGGGTTGTTGGTGGGGTCAGTGTTCTCGGTGATCACCCTGATTGTGATCACGACCTCTCTTTGGTGCCCGCAAAAGTGGTCCTAGTTTCCCCTCGTCAAACAGCCGTCGAAGTTGGGTGATCAAATCTCTGCATTCGTCGGTTGTATGTCCAATGTCCTCGTGGAAAGCGCACCACTTCCGGGGGTTTCTCTTGTCCGGAGGCGTGTACAAAGGCTTCGGGGGAAAAATGGCGTTTATCTGATTCTCCATGAAAATTTGCAGTATTGCTCCAGGGCTCCTCCCCAACAGATTTCCGTCCTCGGCCTTGTGATTCCCCGAATCGTTCTTCTTGAGGCCTTGGTATCCTTTATACCCTCCGGGCTTCTTCGACCAATCCTTCTTCTCCACGGCTTCTTTGTTGCCCCTCCCGGGCTCCAAATCTTTCAAGCGCTGGGCGTAAATCCGCTGTTGCGCGATCTCCTCACCGGCCCGTCGTCGGAATTCGGTGTACGTTCGAGGGTAATCCTTCATCATTGGTTTGAAAAGTTCTGAAGTAGCCTTTAGACCGCTCACCGCGGCGTGCACCAGAACTTCCTCTCCGACCTGTTCTCCTTGCATCACAATCGTCTCGATGCGTTCTACATACTCCTCGTCTGATTCGTCAATCCGCTGTTTAACTCCCATCAGGCGTTGCCGTCCTTCAGGACATCTAACTCTCGAGGCGAAATATGAAATGAATGCCTCTCCTAGCTCTCCAAAACTGTCGATCGATCTGTGCGGGAGTCCTGTATACCAGTGGTGGGCCGCATCTCCCAGTGTCAGCGGAAAGAGTTTGCATTTGGTCTCATCTGTGGCACCTCGCCCAACCATGTATATATTGTATTTGTTCAAGTGGACCTCGGGGTCCGATCTTCCATCATAAGTCAAGGACAGGAGCGGAGCAATATCAAGTTGGGCACGAGCCCTTTCTACTCGCAAAGTTAGTGGTTCAATCAAAGTTGATCGCTTCTTCGGATCGCTATCCCGATGAGAGATTTTCTTCTCCATTTCGCTTAAATGGCGGTCTAAATCCAGGTCAATCAGAACTTGGGCTCTATCTCTGTTTGGCATCCGGACATTACGTCCCCCGGTTTTCTTCATGGTCACTCGCATATTGTCTGTTTGTGTGGCCTCTTCATCAAAGTCAACGTCTAGGCGCCGCCCTTCTACCTCCGGTGTCTTCGGCGGCCCTTTCCCTTTCAGGATCCGAGAACGTTCCTTTAACTTTTGGATAGTTCGTTTTATCTCCTCCGGAGACTGGAAGTGTTCGACGTTAAGGTCCGGTATTTCATTTTCTAGGACATTCGCCTTCTTCTTTTCCTCGTTTAACTTCTCCGCGATGACCCTCTGTTTCTCCGCGAGCTCACGCTGCTCGGCTCTCAGTTTCTCGATCATAGTCCACTGGCGGTGTTCTTCGCTGGTCAATTGTAGTTGGACTTCTGATTCTCCCTCAACCACGGGGGATTTCCCGTTATCGCGCGCATTCCTGCTCGCAGACTCCCCTACTCCTGCGGCACTCGGGTCACCAACCTCTAACAGTCCCAACATCTTCCTAAGCTGTTCGCTCAACGCCGGAGGTTCGACCCCTCCTTCTAGCGCCAATTGTTTACGGGATATAAATTCAAATAAGAACTCCCCCGCGAACACGTTGATATTTATGGGATTGAGAGAACGAATAAGGAAGGATTCACAGAAGCTTTAGTATTGAAGTCTCAGTATATTTCTTGGGAAATGTGCACCTGTCTTACAAATGGAAAGTTTCCACTATTTATAGTACAAGAATTAGGGTTTTCAATCATGGACTTGGGCTTAAATTACATGGGCTTTTCTCTCTAATTAACTTGTACGGAACACCCCCTCTGGTAGGGGAAAATTCCCATATCGCCCCTTTCGAAGATATTCCCCACTTTACCCCTGATCGGATTTTCCTCGGGCGGATGGCCTCCCAAGCGGTTCGTCAGCGACTTATCCTCTTCAATAAATTTGCTCCCGGACAAGCCGAGAATCGACTCCAAACCTCCGATTCATGCGACCAACTTTCTTCTATCTCCGTGGAGACACTTCTTGAGTACTGGAGGCCACGTTCATACTGCGGAGCGAGGATCCCCGGTCAACGGGGTGACCATGACGCGATCAGTTCGTACTGCGGGGGCGAGGACTTCTCTTCCGGGACGTTGGTGCTGGAAATCGATATCCCGGGGTATAAAAAATTGCGGAACCGATAACCCCGACCGAAATCCCCTCGCCGGAAACACGCGAACCACCGGACGGAACCGGGCTCGACCCGAGCATCGCCGCGGGACGAACCCGCGTCCGAAACCCTAGCCGAGCCCCCGCCGGGGCTCGCGATCGTGCGCCGATCGCTGGGGCTGCTCCGGCAGCCCCGGGCGGTGAGTCCGGCGACTCACCGCCACCACCGACAGGAGGGGGGACCACCAGCCGCGGCGGTCCCCGGCGATCGAACTAGGGTTCGATCGCCCCAGCCGCGGCGTCCAGCCGCGACCTTCCTTCGATGCGCGCCGGCGGTCGAAGCCCTAGGGCTCGACCGCCCCTCCTCGGCTCCAAGCCGAGGGTCCTCTCGATCCTTCGCCGGGGATCTCGAATCCCCGTCCCCGAAGATCGTCGTTTTCCCGGATCGTGTGTTCATGCATGTATCACAATTTAATTCACATAAATTCACACGAAGGAGTTTATGATCATACCTTTGATTCGTTGTGCGGAGAAACGAAATCAAGTTGAAGACCTTTTGGATCTTCCCACGTATTCCTTGCACTCCGTTCGAACGTCGGGTGGGCGACGATCTATCGAACTCCTATGGATCTCCTTCAACTCTCTAGAATATCAAGTATGATAATCTTGTCTTATGATTTATGAAGGCCATGTAGTGCTTTTATAGGCTACGTAGGGGATCTAAAGGAGGTGGAATATTGGGCTTCCAATATTGAAGATTAAATTGAGCCCACTGCCCAAGTCCATTAATCCTTATCAATATTAATTAATTTATTTTCCACTATATAAATTAATTGCACTCCCAATATTAAACCATATTATATCAAATAATATTTCTCCGGTAGTATTATTTATTCCGTGTATTTAAGATTTAAATATCCATGAATAAAATTAATTTATTGGTAATTAATTTATTCATCTCTTTAATCCGAGACTAGTACCATTCAACCTTAATTATTGTGCGGAACGAATCCACTCATGAGGTTTACACAATAATTCCTTATGAACTCATCTCGGGGATATTATCAACCCTTCCGGGATACACTGTCCGGTCAATCATTCACGGCATGCCATATATGAAATATAGTGACCCAACTTAACCGGTAATTAACCCAATAATTAAATCGGTTAATTCCTTTGGTAAATCAAAGTCACTTATATTAAATATACACACCCGCAATAATATCGGGGATTAAGAATAAAATACACTGAGACTCGAATCGATTATCGCCGGCAATCCTAATCGATGAATCTCAACGATCCGCTCAATACACCAAGTGTACAAGTGTGATAAAATAATTAAGACAAATTATTTTCTCTCTCACACAACGACTATACCGATGGATTGGTCCGGGTCCATCTAGGTCGTGAGCCACTGTTTGATTAAATACGAGTAACCGATAGTATGATCTTCTGTGTGGGCCCGACACACCATACTAACTACAACGTATAAAATCTAGGACTATGATTTGCATATATTTAATTAATAATAATTAAAAGCAAACAATTGTTTATTAATTTAATAGATTAAATGCTATGACCGGGAGTTTACCGTTACTCAAATCTAGACATTAAGTACACAACTCCAACAATTTCCCACTTGTACTAAGGTCTAGTCATTTCCTCCAAACTCCCGGTTCCCATACTCATCACGTGCTTTAAAGTGTACTTCCGAGAAGTACTATGTGAGTGAGCAATCTAGGTTGCCGCTTTGAAGTTATCTTGGTGACTACTACGTCGTCTCCCTCGACGATGACTCGTATCAGGTGGTACTTGCACTATGTGTTATCATCACTTTTAGACTTATGACTTCTTCCGGTTTACCATGCACCGCTATGTAATAGCCTTTGATAAACCAAGAGTCATATCCAAGTCTTAGAGGTTATCCCGGAACCTAACCAAAACTTCCGCTGCCTCTGAGGCTGCTATTCGGTTATGAGAGTGTCTGAGAAGCGTCATGCTTATCACTCTTTCTTTTCATGGTTCCACCTCTTTCTAAAAGTGAACACATAGCCTGATATCGACTTACACTGGTCCTCCTCTGATTTAGGATCTGAGAATTCGTAATCAAAGAAGATTTCGTCTTGCTTAATAATCCAGTACTTCGCAAGTACTATTACAGCATCCGAAAATCTCTTGTCTAGATTACCTTGATATCCTCCCACTACGCAAACCGCATAGTTGATATCAGGTTCTTGTTTTACAACATTGCATTTATAAAGCTTTCCATAATTGAAGTATAGGAAACTGCTTTGTCCTCATCTATCTCCTTCATGTGTTCGAACACATACCCTTTAGATAGATGTATATTCTGTCTCTGAAAGGCAATAACCTTTCTCAGAAGTATGCATGTTTAAAACAAACCATAATCATATAAGATATCTAGGAGAAGTACAATGTTCCTATCCTTAGATCAAAAGATCTCAAGAACATGCTCTAACTTCTACTCAATCTTATATCTTGATTTATTTAGACAACAATTATTTTATGTCTAACAACATTTTTACATTGTCGCCAATGACAAAATGTTATCTACATAAAATCTCCGAGAGACACCACCTTGTTTCCATTACGTCTTCAATACACCTTTCGTCTATGCCTTTTGATGAATCCATCAAATGGATTTTCTCATCAATTCGCAAGTTCCACGATTTATAGCTTTGTTACTATCCATAAATGGATTTACTAAGCTCGTACTCTAAATGATCTAGCCTCTTAACAATAAACCTTATTGTTCCAAGCAGGCACATTTAGATCTAGTACCGCCCTTATGCAGAGCTAGGGGTCGATTTCATCTCTACTAGATCCAGAGTCCGAACTCCTCTAGTCTTATGAATATCTCTGGTTGTCCGACAACCTCCCACTGCAATGGCGTCCCGGTGTATAATAGTAATAACAATAGGTGCAGTATGTGGTGTACTTCTACTCGGTTTGGCTGGTTCCTAGTCTTTGTCCTTTTTCTCATTCCAAGGTATTATGTCAGTTCAGGCTTTGTGGTTCATCTAATAGTCTTCCTCTATGAACCGGACGAGACGTCCCTCTGGTTCATAGTACTATAGAACACACAATACTTCGTTCATCTAGGATATCCTACAACCATATTCAATATGCCGTTGTATCTAGGAATATCCATAGAACATAGGTAGTTCCGAACAACTTGTTCTTTTACTATCAGACTTCCATTTCTTATTTATAACGCTCCATCTCTACACGTAAGTGTATGGCGTGGCCCTTTGATTACGCAATGTGTTATTCAGATAGGTGATGGCCTCCGCGACCGAGTCGCAGGCTTCTAATGGATATACTTTGATGGTTCCCCATAATAGCTTTGTGTCCATTGACTAGTCAAAACACTTTGCTTTTATGGCACATTAAGTATTCTAATCCATCACCGAGTTTTCTTGAAAGAATTACTCGTACCTTTCTAATTTACACATATGTCTGCATATCTAATCATTTCCAATACTTGTCTGAATTCTATTCTTTATCCAGAAAGGTTTGCTTAGACGTATTATCCTCCAAACTCAATCCTTAGGTCGGAAGGTCCATTCCTTCAACTATAATTGATTAAATCAATTTCGACCATTCGAATCTTATTTGAAAATACTACTAAGTACAAGAATTCACAAGTATAATGATTTAATAAAGAAATATATCCAACAAGTAAAACAAGTTATAGAACGGTTCGTTGCATCGTGGTAGACTTAGGATCTATCATTCATATATTGCTATCTAATGTACCAGAATAGATAACGCCATTATTTCTTATCAAAATCATCCAATGATTAAAGAAATAAAATATCCATTCATAAATAATAGAAATCCAGAACAAAACGTTCTTTCTAAAATAAAGGGTACATAATGCAATAATCTTGAAATGAAATCCTATTTAACTACTAAAGCAGATAAATGTCTTCCACCGCAACAGCTGCCTCCTCTACAGCTTTTGCCTGTCTAGACTCGAACTCTTCTTCTCTAAGTCGCCGGGTTTTCTGGAACCCCTGCACATACCGTCAGTGGTTCCATATCTACACACCAGAATTTCTGTTAGATAATACCGCTGACTATGTTTTTACGACTAAAGAAAAATTCGTACCTCTGAGAGGACATTCAGACTTCCAGTGTCCAGACTTGTTG
The DNA here is from genome assembly GCA_954870475.1 of Euphrasia confusa. Taxonomy (NCBI): domain Eukaryota; kingdom Viridiplantae; phylum Streptophyta; class Magnoliopsida; order Lamiales; family Orobanchaceae; genus Euphrasia; species Euphrasia confusa. Next base: position 12,087,866 of record OX940966.1, on the reverse strand, counting down.
CATCGGAAGCACTTGCCCTTTGGCTTTGCAGCCCCCACTCGTGGTATAGTCTTCTTGACACCACTGGGTTTCCAGGCTTGCTTCCTCCTCTTGCCCCTACCTCCGACAGGCTTCAAGCCTTTGGACTTGGTAGCTACAAGCGCTAGAGACTTGCCCTTCTTGTAGATCCCCTCTGCCGCCTTCAGTTCAGTCAGGAGTTGCGCAAGAGAATAAGACAGTTTACCCATATTATAGCTCATGCGAAACTGCTCAAAACTAGGGGTCAGAGACTGGAGTATGATGTCGACTTGCGTCTCAGCATCTCCTAGGATCTCAAGCTCATTTAACAGACCCATCATCTTAAGAACGTGCTCCCCTACGGGCGTTCCTTCAGACTGAGTAGTTGTCATGAGGACTCTCATGGCTTCTTGCCTTGCCGCACGATCTTGCTCCCCAAACATCTCCTTGAGGTTAAACATCATATCATAGGCAGTGTCCATCGACTCATGTTGGGTTTGGAGTACATTTGACATGGAAGCCAAAATATAACACCTAGCCATTTCATCAGCCTTTTTCCACTTCCGATATGCTAGTTTTTCCTCATCAGTTGAGGCAGCCGTGGGCTCAGCAGGGCACACTTCATGGAGTACAAACTTGTACTCCTCCGAAGTCAGGACAATGTCTAAATTTCTCTTCCAATCAATATAGTTGGGGCCAGTGAGCTTATGCTCCTTGAGTATCATAGAAAGTGGGTTCATAGCTATTTTCTAAACATATAAGCACATTTAAACAAACAATCAATTTAATATCCGATATTATCTCCCTCAAATAATATCATTAAATTACTAATCACATCTAAAATCCCATCAGGTAAGGCAAGCCACGTTCGTGTGGACGTTTACCCACCCAAATGATTTAGCAATTAGATTTGCTTCGGTCGTACATCATTATAGCGTTACTTCGTTGGGAAGAATACTATAAAGCGTACCTAAGTGTAAACCATTAATCAGCACTAAGGTGAATCATTTGGAATTGCTATGTCACCGCAAGCCACGTTAGTGTGGACGTTTACGATAACTCACAATCCTTCACAATTCCCTATAACTGTCTACATCAACTATTTCCAAAATCCCATTCAGCATAGCAAGCCACGTTCGTGTGGACGTTTACTACACCAAAAGACTTTTATAGTTGACTCCCAATTACTTGAACCATTCAATTTTGTAAATCAAGACGCGGAGAATCATAAGTGAAACTCGAAGTTTCTAACCAGTGATTCACCATGCGAACAACCCTATCTCTCATTAGATGAGGGAGCCGAGCAGACAAACGATCCATCTTCAAAAGAATGGTACGAATGTCTCTAATTTGTGTCATCCACATGACCAAGTGGCTTTGGCTCCATTCCACTCCCCGGGGTGATAATGAGTCGACTTGAAGTCAGTTTCAGAAAGACAAATTAGGCATTGTTTGATAAACTTAATCAATGTTTCTTGTAAAAGGAATTACAAGAATTCTCCTCCAATGACACATCTATACGAACTTCAAAAGTCCATAAGAGTCACCAAGAGAACAGTAATGGAGACCATGGGAATGTTTCCATCCCCTCTCCCACTTAGCTTTTTATAACAAAGGGATACGCTATCTAATGCATAATTAAACACATAAGCATGCATACAAGCAATAAAGCACATAGCACATAGTCAAAATAATGCTAGAAAAATTATTTTCCCGACTATCATGGCTTTATTCCATCTCCGTATGCGTCTTCTAGTCTTCAGTCTTCGTTCTTGAGTGCTCCATGTGACGAGAATTTTAATTCCAATATTTAAATCTATTTATTTTTAATAAATCCAAAAGATACTTAACTCGAAAATTAAGTCAATCGAATAAATCAAAAATAAAATTAAATATTATTAATATTTTTATTTATTTATTTTCCTATCTAATTCTATTAAATCTCTAGAATAATCTATCCAAGTCAAACTTGGAATATTCTAGAAGGCTTCTATAATAGAATAAGGAAATAAAATAAATTAGGACTCTTCTACTTTCCAAGATTAATTAATTTCCATTACTATGAAAATTCCCATAAAATAGGAATAATCAATTAGGAAATAAATCAATCCTAAATTAACTTTTATTCCTTTACAATTCTATTAATTCTCTAGGATCCTATTCCAAGTAGAACTCGGAATACTCTAGAAGACTTTCATAATAGAATAAGGAATAAAATTAATTCCAATTAATTCTATTCCTAATCCATGAGAATTCCCAAAAATAGGAAAACTCAATTAGGAAAACCGAATCAATTAGGTAAGTAGAATCTAGGTAGGAGTAGCATGGGTTGGGGATCCCCACACCACCCACCCCCCCCACCCCCCCGTCGACCACCACCATCGCCGGGCACCACCGCCGCCGCCCCTAGCCACGCGCCACCACCACCGGTGGCCGGCGTGGCCGGAAACCCTAGCGGGCAGCCCCTTTGCGTGGGGTCGATCGATCCTCATGGGGATCGATCATGGGGATGATCGACCCCCCCCCCGGTTTTTCGTCCTCTTAGTCTTCTTCGTCACACGAGTTCTCCGGCGGTCGTCTCGGCATCGATCCAACGTAAATAAATTACAAGAAATAAATTTACAATTCCGGTATCGATTCTATACATGAAATCGACCCTATACACTTTCCGGAAAACATAGAACAATAATAATAAATCTAAATTCGGTCAACCCCCGAATTTTTACTATTACAAGCATTCATCCACACAAAACGAATCTCGACATGTCCGAGAGTTTAATAACGAATAATCATGGCAAAATTAAATAGCAATTAATTAAACGAATAATTAACAATTAATTTCAACCATGATAGTCGGAATCCCTGCAAGGTAGAACACAATTGAACACATACATGAACACGAAACCAAACGCTCTGATACCAATTGCTGGAAATCGATATCCCGGGGTATCAAAAATTGCGGAACCGATAACCCCGACCGAAATCCCCTCGCCGGAAACACGCGAACCACCGGACGGAACCGGGCTCGACCCGAGCATCGCCGCGGGATGAACCCGCGGCCGAAACCCTAGCCGAGCCCCCGCCGGGGCTCGCGATCGTGCGCCGATCGCTGGGGCTGCTCCGGCAGCCCCGGGCGGTGAGTCCGGCGACTCACCGCCACCACCGACAGGAGGGGGGACCACCAGCCGCGGCGCGAAGCCGCGACGGTCCCCGGCGATCGAACTAGGGTTCGATCGCCCCAGCCGCGGCCTTCCTTCGATGCGCGCCGGCGGTCGAAGCCCTAGGGCTCGACCGCCCCTCCTCGGCTCCAAGCCGAGGGTCCTCTCGATCCTTCGCCGGGGATCTCGAATCCCCGTCCCCGAAGATCGTCGTTTTCCCGGATCGTGTGTTCATGCATGTATCACAATTTAATTCACATAAATTCACACGAAGGAGTTTATGATCATACCTTTGATTCGTTGTGCGGAGAAACGAAATCAAGTTGAAGACCTTTTGGATCTTCCCACGTATTCCTTGCACTCCGTTCGAACGTCGGGTGGGCGACGATCTATCGAACTCCTATGGATCTCCTTCAACTCTCTAGAATATCAAGTATGATAATCTTGTCTTATGATTTATGAAGGCTATGTAGTGCTTTTATAGGCTACGTAGGGGATCTAAAGGAGGTGGAATATTGGGCTTCCAATATTGAAGATTAAATTGAGCCCACTGCCCAAGTCCATTAATCCTTATCAATATTAATTAATTTATTTTCCACTATATAAATTAATTGCACTCCCAATATTAAACCATATTATATCAAATAATATTTCTCCGGTAGTATTATTTATTCCGTGTATTTAAGATTTAAATATCCATGAATAAAATTAATTTATTGGTAATTAATTTATTCATCTCTTTAATCCGAGACTAGTACCATTCAACCTTAATTATTGTGCGGAACGAATCCACTCATGAGGTTTACACAATAATTCCTTATGAACTCATCTCGGGGATATTATCAACCCTTCCGGGATACACTGTCCGGTCAATCATTCACGGCATGCCATATATGAAATATAGTGACCCAACTTAACCGGTAATTAACCCAATAATTAAATCGGTTAATTCCTTTGGTAAATCAAAGTCACTTATATTAAATATACACACCCGCAATAATATCGGGGATTAAGAATAAAATACACTGAGACTCGAATCGATTATCGCCGGCAATCCTAATCGATGAATCTCAACGATCCGCTCAATACACCAAGTGTACAAGTGTGATAAAATAATTAAGACAAATTATTTTCTCTCTCACACAACGACTATACCGATGGATTGGTCCGGGTCCATCTAGGTCGTGAGCCACTGTTTGATTAAATACGAGTAACCGATAGTATGATCTTCTGTGTGGGCCCGACACACCATACTAACTACAACGTATAAAATCTAGGACTATGATTTGCATATATTTAATTAATAATAATTAAAAGCAAACAATTGTTTATTAATTTAATAGATTAAATGCTATGACCGGGAGTTTACCGTTACTCAAATCTAGACATTAAGTACACAACTCCAACAGTTGGATTATGTTAGGTTTATGTACCGTAGTGATCGCAGGTGGTCGTTGGCGAGATTTCGCCACGTACTTGTTAAGTGGACACGGTACGGGCCGGGATGAATTTGGGCCATAATCTGGACGATATGGGCTGAGAAAATGGGGTACGACACCCACCAATGGTAAAAACATACCCGGTAAGAGATCTTCTTTTATCTAGATCACCGCCATAGTCGGAATCCACGAACCCTTGCACATCATCTTGATTCCTCCCGAACACTAGCTTCTTGTTAGACGTACCTCTCAAATAGCGCAACACCCATTGCACCGCCTTCCAATGCTCTCTTCCGGGATTCGCCATATACCGACTTACGGCACTCACGGCGTGGGCCAAATCCGGACGCGTACACACCATGGCGTACATCAAAGACCCAACGGCATTGGAATAAGGGACTCGAGCCATATCCTCGATGTCCTTCTCCGTAGTCGGAGAGTAAGCAGAGGTAAGTCGAAATTGTGTTCCAAGGGGAGTACTTACCGGGTTCGAATTCTCAAGGTTGAACCGACGTAGCACCTTCTCTATGTACCCCTTTTGGCCAAGATACAACTTGCCATCCTTTCGATCTCTAGTGATTCCATACCAAGGATCTTCTTTGCCGCACCTAGATCCTTCATCTCGTACTCCTTGCTAAGTTGTGCCTTGACTTTCTCCACCTCCGAATTATCCTTAGCCGCTATCAACATATCGTCGACGTAGAGGAGAAGATAAACTAAAGACCCATCACGGCCTTTCCGAAAATACACACAACTATCGTATGAGCTCCTCCGGAAACCATTTTTGATCATAAACGTGTCGAAACGTTTATACCAAATCTTTTTCCGTGTTGATGACAATTCATTCTATCAACCAAATCTTTCATCATTTCCCAAAATATTTAATTTGGTTGTTCCGCAATCCCACGATTTTCTATTATCATGTGCACATGCTTTTTCAATGGGATTTTCATCTAACTCTCTTCGGGAGATTTTGAGGGTGACTAAATTTCTTTGTTTTTCCGCAAATTTATTTTATATCTTAAGATCGATATACTACGCTTCAGGCGTATATTAGAATCAACATTTGATCTCTTTGGTATTTGAACTCTTATAATTCATTTATCACAAATATATGTGATTTTGTCACACCTTCATTAATTTGGCAGATTACTTTTTGAATATTGCAAGTCACTTATTTTAATGAACTTCGGGTTCAATTGATTGGTGCGTATATTTAGAATTAAAGATCGTTTTCATTCCATGAAATTTCTCGGCATTTACATCTTTTATATTTTTATCTCCCCCTAATGCCGAGAAATGATCTTAGAGGGGTGTATTGGTTTAGGACTCCATAGGATTTGTTTGAATTTTTAAATTTAAGGGGTATTCAATCCGGATTTTTAAAAGTCTATTAAAATCCGGTGGTATTCAATTCGGATTTTAAAAAGTCTATTAAAATCTATACGTATTCAAAATTCTACGGATTTTAATAGATTTTAAATTTCAATGGATTTCTATGGATTTTATCCCAAAAATACAAAAGAGATCCATTGTTTGAAATCTCTCGTAAATACGTGAGATTTCTACGGATTTCTATTTTGATGACTAATTAATAATTAAAAATAATAAAACTTTTAAAATATATAAATAAAAATAATAAAATTAAATAACATGAAATAGATAAAAAAAATTCAATTGATTAATTAATAATTAAAAATTAATAAAAGTTAAAAACAAATATATAAATAAACATAATAAAGTTAGATAACATTAAAATAGAATAAAAAAATAAAAATAATATGTATATTTTTATATATTTATATATATGTGAATTTCGTGTACATCCAATTTTACTATAACAACATGGAGATCGAACGAGTATTGATAAATGAGATCTATTTATTTTCTAAATAATTTGTTTTTTTAATAATTTAAATATTTTTATATATATATCTATGAAAATTCATGTAAAATAATTAGAAAATGCATTTTATAATTATGTGAAGTCTATGAAAATCCAAACAAATCAATGAAAAATGTCCGTCAAACTCTTCATAGACTCCGTGGATTTAGAAAATCCACAAAAATCCATAGACTTTTAAAAATTCAAAAAATCCATCAAAATCTTAATCGAATACACCCTCCTTAGTTAAATATGCAAATCAGCATTATTGTTGTAAACCTATCTTCAGGATCGCGGGCTCAAGATATTTAATATACCTTATTTTTTACTATGCCCGTTCATAAAAATACACTTTAATGGTGAATATAACTTGCATATATAAAAATAATTCGCAGATGGTAAATGTTTGATTCATTTCCACGCTTCATGATATGCATCATTTTCATGTTTAAGTACATTAGTAGTACTCGTGGGGATAATTAGTAAAGCTCTTCCGGAGCCAACTTTTAATATGTTATCATTTGCATAATAGTTGCTTTATCAATAATCCTTCGGGGATATAGTATCTTTACCAATGATCCTTCGGGGATCAAAATAAATTTCAATATATAATTTTCTCAGAAATTAGATGTAAGTGGAATCGACTTTTTTGATATTCCATGAGTACCCACATAATAAGATACATTTCTTCTCGATTTTCAAAAGATATCCTTCCGGGATAATTATTGTTTTAACGAGAATAATCGAATTTGTCTCATTATAAGTATAATGAGATGTAACTTTATTAAAAACATTTAATGTTTTGAACTTTACTTCTTCGGGAGCAATCAACAAAAATATTTAAAGTTTAATTGCTATACCATAAGCAATTTGATTTGATATTTCTGCGGGAATTATCATATCAGAATGTTCTACAATAACATTTAAAATTTAATTTTGATATTTATTCATGAATATCATATCATAATGTTCTTCGGGAACATTTAAAACTTATTGTTACTACGGGACTAATTTAATTTGATATTTCTAAACTTATTGCTACTACGGGAGCAATTTAATGTGATATTTATCGAATAATATCAAATCATGATGTTCTTCTGAAACAATCAATATAATCATAATAAATTTGATATTGATATTTCTACAGGAATATCATATCACGAATTTAGTTTTGATATTTTGTCGGAAATATAATATCATAATATTCTTCAGGAATATTAAATTTTTTCATGGGATTCGAACTCATGTGGATATCCCCAATAATCAAGCAAATAATTATCAGGCTATTTAGTCAGGTATGGATTAACCTAAAGTTTCATCCACTTTGAAATTCAAGAAGTAACTCAATTGATTCATGGGTCGAGTTCGCACATGACTCGACCACGAAAGACTCTCACGATATTCTTCAGGAACATTTTATTTTGATATTTCGTCAGGAATATGATATCATGTTCTTCAGGAACATTTAATTTTGATATTTCTTCGGGAATATCATGTCACACTGTTCTTCAGGAACATTAATAACTTTAATTGATTTATTAAACATAATTAATTTGATATTATTTAAAGAATATCAGATTATAATGTTCTTCGGGAACATATGATATTACTTCAGGAATATTAAATTATAATGTTCTTCGGGAACATATGAATTTAAGAAGAAGGGAGGAGAAGTAGATATATTTATAATTATTAATGAATATAAACAAACATATAAATTCTTGCCTTGGATTTCGGATCTTGGATGAGTAGAACTTCGATGAAGAACGCGGTTGAGCTTTCGTGATGATAACGTGTTATAAACTCAAGAGAATTAAGAGAGAATAATATAGTAGATATATGAGAGGAGAATAGAATTGTTCTGAATTGTTATTTCATTGATATAGGGAGACCCTTTTATATAGGATACAAAGTAGGGTTTCTGTCTTATTCACCAAGAAAGGGTAAACTAGTCATTCACTAATTAATAATATTCATAACACTTTTATATAAATATACACATTTTTTCTTACATCAATAATCACACTTCATCAAAATATTGCTCTAAAATTTTCATTTGAATGATCTTACTTATTTATTTTTTAAATTTTCGCCTATTTAAATAATTTAAAAATATATTACTCGCATTAAAATTTAAATCAAAAAATCAATAAAATAATATATTCTTACGAACATAACTACGTAAGTATGTCTATTAATCCACACCAAAAATAATAGTGCTTTATTTATCTTATTATATTTAGGCTCACACTGAGTCACAACGTTGGGTCCGCCCCAGTATATATACTATACTAGTTTTTATAGTTTATTTTCGTGCGATGGTGGCCGGAGCTTGGAGGACGGCGGCTTTAGAGATGATGTCGAAGGCATGTTCGATACACGACTTGAACTTATTTGGATCCATAAAACCTTTCTCCATTGTCATCGCGATCCTCAACTTCCCCACGTAACTTATCATCGTTATCAAAAGACTCTGCACATACAAAATCACTCGTCAAAACTAATTCAACGAATAATCAAAATTCATTTACACTTACGTACCTGAGGGGCTCCGGCCACAACGAAGTACAATCCTTTAACAGGTTGATCGGCCAATGACATTTTTTCAACAGGCCCCACCAAGTTCGAAACCGCCATGCTGGTGTTCTTCAGTGTCCTGTGAATGTATTGTGATGTTGCCTGTTCAAGACATATATTATTAAAGTTAAGGCAATATAACACTTTAAAAATTCTTGTTAAAGTGATAAAATTGTTCAAATTATTATTATTATTATTATTATTATTATTATTATTATTATTATTATATAAATTCCAACTATATATTTAATTATGTACTAGTAATATTAAATATTACTAATATAACAAAATATTCTATAAATAAATAAATAAAAATATCAGAGTATATTTTTAATATTTAAAATACTTTATTTATAATTAAAAAATTTATAAATATAAAATTAATTTTAATTACTATGTTATATATAATTAATTGGAATTTTAAATAATTACAATTTTATCCGATTTAAAATCGGATTGAATCGAAATTTACTGATTCGATTTGGTCTGAACTAGTATTATTATTTTGGTTCAATTTCGGGTAATGATTTTTCAAGATTTCGATTATGTCTGATTTTGGACCGATGAAATACCCTATCTCCATGGACACAAAAACACCGTTTTAATTAATGCTTATACTCTTTCCGGTTTTTAGAAAATATCACATTTTATCTCATTTACACACTTTATATCATAAAAACACTTTTATACCTTTCAAAAAACCAAATAAAAAAACATTTTTTCTTAAAAAACTATGTCCATTTCTTTGGGATATAAGGATTAATGTTTTTGTGAAATTTAATTTAGAGAGTTTGAGCAAAAATTGATCATTTGTAATCGTGAAACAATAATACTAGTAAATTTTGTCATTCCTCTCTCTCTCTTTTTTTCGTCTTGAATTTTCCACATAAATTTTTGTTTTTATTTTAATATTTACTTTATTTTTAATATTATTCTCATTTTTCAGTTTTCGTACTATATACAATGGACATCAGTACTCATGTACGCTACCACACTCCACACATGGTTAATTCCATTCTAAAGAAAATTTTGTCCATTTAATCATTCATATATATATATATATATAAACCGGCATATATGTTACATTGAACATACCTCGGGACCTCTTAGTTTTCGGATGAGATTGAGAAATTCACCGGTGACATAAACGGCAGCCGAGTTTCTCTGCCTTTGGATGGTCCGATGTGCGTTGAAGACAAACCCAAGCGGGTTCTTTTGAATCTCATCGTGGTCGGTCAATTTAGGCAAAGGCACATGCAAGAACGCGAAGCGATTTCCCCACGGCGTGTCTGAACCGGGTTTCACCATCTCATCGATCGATGTGTAGCCTCCCACGGCTATTGGAGAATATATTCGACCCATTAATATAAATGTAAAGAAGTCCAACTTCTCTAAAAGTTCGAGCTTTTAGTTGAAGTGGTTTCTAACATGGTATCAGAGTCTAGCCTTGTGGCAGGTCCTGGGTTCGACTCTCGCCATGAGCGACTCTACCCGAATTAATTATCCACTTGTTGGGCCTCCCCAAAGAGGTTGAAATCGGCCCACAAGTGAGGGGGAGTATTGGAGAATATATTCGACCCATTAATATAAATGTAAAGAAGTCCAACTTCTCTAAAAGTTCGAGCTTTTAGATGAAGTGGTTTCTAACAACGGCCCGTGTGTTGAGCAATACTAGCGCCGTCGATACGGCCGATTTCCCCGACTCTTTGTTCATTTCTTGCATGTACAAACGGGTGCCCATTGTGACTATACCCGTGATCACGTCGTTGATACTCTGCAAACATTAATCATGATAATCAGATCAGAATATATTTGACCCATTAATATAAATGTGACCAGTTTCTAACAGTATTGATCATGTTAACGAAAAATATCCAAACTGTTAAGTATCAAACATCGATTATATAAAGATCTTAAAGCTCGAATATAAGTTGGATTATTTTATCACTTTAACAAAGCATTTTAAGGTGTTATTTAACATGGTATCAGAGCAGACCAAATACGATGTGGGTCCCTCAGCCGATGAAATTTACGGCTTGCCACAAAGATGCCCTTAATCGACGAGTAGAGCCGATGAAATTTCCGGCCTACTCGTGAGGGGGAGCGTTAGATATCCCACATCGATTGGATTAAGAAACCTGAGCTCACATATAACTTAGATTACCTTACCAACTTAACAAGACTTTTTAAGGTGTTATTAATTAGCCTAGCTAACTTTAACACAACAATTATTACCACATTAAGCTTGCTCTTGATTAGCTTGATCTGGTCAACACCAATAGTGATGGTAGTCGTGACGGTCGGCTTGAACTCAACCCGGTCTCCGCCCGAACGAATCGGGGACTCGTCATCCCTCACAACCCAACTCTTCAACAAACTCCGCCCGAAGTCCCATGCGGTGTTGGCAACGCCTTTCAACAAACCCCCTTTGTTGTTCGAACGAAGAACGGCCGTGTTGGACTGCCTTGTTGGCAACGACAGCGGAATAGAAGGGTCATCGAGTCTCTTGAAGCACGAGAGTAGGGTTCCCACCAGAGAGTATCCATCGCCCAACGAATGGTGGAGCTTGAAAACGACGTTACCCGCCGCGTTACGGGTCGGGTACTTGAGTATGTGGAGCTCCCAAAGGGGTCGGGTCTCGGGTAGGGGCTCCGTAGCTAGGTTGGAAAGGTAGTCAGTGAAGCACTCGTCGTAGTAGTCGACGGACATGTCGACCGGGAAAACGGGGATGCTTACGTGTTGCTTGAGATCCACATCCACCCTTTTCCATTTCTTGCTTCCTTTTTCTCCGGTCACCTATTTTTATTTTCCTAATAATTAATTTTACAAACATGTCTATATTATTGATTAGAAGCTAGGGGAAGTGTACAACTAACCATGACGGAGGAGAAACGCGGATTTATGGGTACAAACACGTTTTCGAGTAGATACATCATCGTGGAATCATCAAAAGGAACTTCCATCTCCAAGACTGCAAGAATGGTGAGGGATAAAGACAAGCTCTTCAAATATTGTGCGCTCGGGCTCACGGCCGCCCACACTCAGTGGCGAAGCCAGAAAAATTTTCCAGTGGGGGCTTTGCTTATATATATATATATATATATTTAAAAATAATTATATTAAATAGTATTAAAAAATAAGTTTTTAGGAATTTTTAATTAAAGTTCTATCATTTACAATAAAAAAAAATTATCTCTTACATTTATACTATAGAATTTTATTTTTATTTTAGTGATTTATTTAAAAAATAAATATACCATTAAATATTTAAGTCGTGTTCAAAATTTATTCATATATAGAATTTTTAAAGTCCGTTCTATCCTATAAAATTCGTGTTTGCGTGAGCTATGGATTGTACTGTATTTTGTAGAGTTTATTTAAAAATATTAAATTTATTAAATATAATAACTTAAATATAGAGAAACATTGAGTTATAAATTATATAATGTATTTTGTAAAGTTAATCTAAAAATATTAAATTTATGAAATATAATAATTTAAATTTAAAAGAAGCACGAAAAGTAATGAATCTGGTTATTTATTAAACAATTTATCTTTAAAAAATAATAATTTTATTGATTAAATTTATTAAACTTAATAATAAGCCCCTATTCATTAATAATTCTATCGCAATTCTCTGGGGGCTTATCATTAATATTGACCAAATTTATATAAATATTACTTATAAAAAATAAAAAATAAAAATTCTAGTGGGGGCTTCAGCCCCCAGAAACTCTTTACTGTATCCGCCCCTGCCCACACTCCATCTTCCTCGAACTCCATGTCTGATTTTGTGTCGTTGTGATCTTCGTCTTTTTCGTTCTGATTTCACCTTATAACTAGCTAGCTTGTTTCAGTTCTTTATACTGTGCATGTCATATAGTAGTGTATATATATAGAAGATGATGCATGGCCAGAATTAAATGAGACAATAATTCATACCACCCAACGACCTTTTTTTTTTTCAGTCGTTTCTCATATCTACTATCCTCGTACATCAAATCTTCATTATCGTAAGTTAATTCATACCCACGTATAATCTTCATTATCTACATTAAATCCATAAGTTTCAACAGTCTCACCATGAAAAATAAAAAGAATTCTTTTAAATTAGAAACCACGATTATATATAACCAATGAAAAAGAAATAGATCAATATTAGATTAATTTCATAATTTGAAAATATATTAGTTACATGTATAAGTAAATTTAGACGTGAAATCATCATTATTAATCTTCACTGTGTTCTTCGTCTTCTCCTCAGCGGCTTTCTTCGAGAGACAGAGAGGAAGTACAATAACAATGATGCTAGCTATAGATGATTAAGCTCGGCTTGGCCTAGGATTGTCCAACACAGTCGGTGGCCCTAATATTAGTTGTAATATTAGTTGGAATTTGTGAAAATATGTTCGAAATTCTAAATTTATGTAAGACAGTTCCATGCGGCAGGACGAAAGCGTTAAGTCTGCCGCAGAGCGAAGGCAGAAACCGGTTCCCTGGCAGGAGGCAGGATCTAGGCAGAATCTCCTATTTTTGGTAAGAGACCAAAAATTGAATATCTCTTTCCATACTTATCCGATTGAGGTGATTCAAAAGGCAACGGAATCCTTGGAGGACAAGGAACCTATTCCTACCATAAAGCGACGTCCAGGTCGCCTATATAACTCGCGTCGAGCACAGCAGCGAGATGTGAGAGAGAGGCATGACGAAAGTATTAGGGTTTCAATACTTGTTATTAGACGTGAGGTTAGATCGATAATCGCTTACGCCTTGTTGGCTCAGGATTATCAAGAGTGATTGTAATCTCGTTTTCGTTTAATAAAGAAGAAACGTCCCTCTCCCCGAGCACGTAGGTAACGGCTGCCTCGCTGTAGGCAGTGCGATGCCGAAGCTCGTAAAATCTTGTCTTGTGTGTGTTGTTTATCGTGCTTTTATATTCTTGTGAGTTCACATATACGTGAGTGATTGTGAGCTGGAGAGTCAAATCATATTCGTTCGGTTTTGAGTTGTTCACGTCGTGTGGTTTATGAAAGTCCAATTTGATCGGATTTATTCGGTTGGTTGGACCTTGTTGTGCGAATCCTCAACAAGTGGCGCCGTCTGTGGGAAGGATAAATCACGAGAAGATGTTGAAGCTTGGATCGAAGAAGGATGATGAGGACAAGGTGTCGACAAGAACAACTTTGGTCCTTGGCGGATCAAAGGCAAGGCGATGAAACACAGCAGGAGGTTGCTGCTAGCACTGCCATTCTCCAGGCAAGGGGAACTGATAAACCTATGGATGATGCAGCTGAAGCTGCGGCAGCAGGTACTCAGGCAGGCTCTGCGGCAGGACGAAGTTCCGGCAGGTACTGAAAAGGCAGGCACTATGGCAGAACCAGAAGACAAGGGTTGTTCGCAGGGGGCACATATGGCAATGATTAATTGCTGGAGGCAAGGTAATTATTGTTGTGTCCAAGGAGCCGGCTGTCGAGACGTCACGGCAGGAACTGGAGAGTTGGTACTCAAGGCAACTTCAGAAGAGGAGTCGGAAGAGTGAAGAACAAGGCATCATCTCATGAAGGCACATGGTGTTTTCAAGGTAAGAAAACCAGGTTCTTAAGGAGGGGTCATCTCTTTAAGAAGGAGCTGAATCAAGGATGAATCTAGCACATCACGACGATGATGATGCTGAGGCAGCAACTGCGGCAGGGTTATGGCGCAGGCCTCCAATTGTCACTTCAAGGAAGAGGGCATAGTGGATTAAAGATTCAGGGTGCACGGTTCACATAAGACCTAGGAGGCAGTGGTTAGAGGTTCTTGAAGAAAGATTATCTTGTCTTCAAGAAGTAGCTGAATCGAGGAAGGATCTAGCACATCACGAGGATGATGTTGCTCAGGCAGCAACTGCGGCAGAGGGAACTGCAGCAGGCCTTCAATTGTCACTTCAAGGAAGGGGCCAAGGTGGATCAAAGATTCAGGGTGCACGGCACACATAAGACCCATGCGGCAGTGGTTTGATGGTTTTGAGGAGATGGATGGAGGTTCTATCATTCTTGGAAATTAACCTAACTTGTAAAGTTGAGGTGGTTCGACTCTATGCTAAAGATTGGTTGATAGCTCGTCGAAGCTTTTAATCAAGGGTAGTTCATGTTCTAATGGAGGATTCTTCCAAGGGAAGAGAGGTAGCACATTAGTGCTGGAAGGAGAGTAGAGGAATAGAGTGTGTTATCTAAGGGCATTGCGAATACTGTGGCAGGCAGTATTGTGGTGGCAGCAGCAGGTAGGCAACACCTGCGGCAGAGTTAAGGCAGCACCTATGGCAGTAGCTACGGGAGTAGTTGCGGTAGAGTCTGCCGTCACTTCGGGTGACAAGGGAACTTGGATTACATTCATTCTGATCTCCGGGCCCATCTAGAACAGGGACAAGGGATGATGGAAAGTATATCTTGTTCATCATGCCTGGCAGCGGCAGAGGCAGCAAGCAGTGGCAAGGACTGCGGCAGCAACTGCGCTAGGGTAAATCGCAGCAGCGATTACCGGATTAAATAGCCTCAAGGTGTTCAGGCATCACTGGAGGTGAAGGCATCGTCGAATGGGTCGCTCGTGGCAGCGGCGGAGGCATTGTCGAAGGCAGTGGCAGAGGCAGGGCAGTGGCATTGACTGCGGCAGCATTTGCGCTGGGGTAGTTCGCTTCATCGACTACCATATTACCAAACTTCAAGATGTGACATCGTTGAAGGTGGAGACAATGGCCAAGGCATCGTCGATGGCAACGACATGGCAGCAGCAGCGGCAATGGTTGCGGCAGAGCGAATGTCGGGAAGTAGTTTGCGGCAGAGCGACTACTGGATTCATAATACTCAACATAAAACTGATCGGGAATTTATCGGTTGTCCAGTTATGCAGAAAGGGAGATCATTCATCAATCTAAGAGGTTTACACAAGTTGATTTGTGTTAAACGCTCTAATGGTGGAAGAAGGTGCGAATGATATTGTCATTCATCAACCTAAGGGGTTTGCACGAACTGATGTTGTGTATAATGCTCTAATGGTGGAAGAAGGTGCGAATGACAGGATAGTGTTGCTATTTTTGAGGTGGAGTTGCGCAACTTCCCTTAGGCAGCACTTAATACTTTATGTGGAGAATTGCCCTGCGGCAGGGTGAACGGTCGCAGCAGCCAGGGCAGCAGTGCCTAATGGAAGGGCATTGGGAAGTCTCATACATGCTATGGTGTATAGCAAGCCTGATATTGACCAGGTTATGAGTGTGATATCGAGGTGTATGAGCGGGAGTCACTGGTGGTAGTTCGAAGGTTGTTGAGGTATGTCAATGTAACCATTGGTTACGGTTTCACGTCCAAGAAGATGGAGGTCAGGAATGATGCTCGAATTGGATGTGGGGATGTTGATTTTGGTAGTTTGGATACTAGAAAATCAACAAGGATTGTTGTTGGTGTAGCGGCAACTGCGGCAGCATCTGCTGCGGGCTATACTCATGAGTAGAAGGAGGTGCAAGAGATGTACCAAGGGGATGGGCTGGAACCATTGGTTCAACCATCATTAATCTACTTAGGGACAAAGCAACAAGGCCTATTATCTGTCCGAGAAAGAGGCAGATGGTTTCCGCTATTTCAAGTGGAGGCAGAGATAACTATTGCCTAGACAGAGGCAGTAGGGTTTACCGTAGAGCCAAGTGTCAAGGCAGTGACATTTGAAGGTGGATTTGGTGTCAAGTTGTTCGTTGCTTATAGATAAGTGATGGTTCACTTTGTTTCAAGCAGAGAAGATGGACTTCTTCTTAGTAATGCTTGTTCAAGCTTAGAGGCAGAGAGACTTCTTTGAAAGGCTTGGTTAAGTAGGAACAACCACTGTACACACAAGTGGTAACCACGGAAGCAGTAGGTACTACTGCACGAACTCTACAGGTAGCCGTGTGGTGTAACTATCGGAAAGCACAACATTGAAGCATTCAAGTGTTAGTGTGGTAGGGTACAAGCATGGCAGGGTCTGCCATATGGCATGGCGCGCAGGGGCAGAGACGACGTTCTTCTGCCGGATATAACAAGATGAAGCGGTTATGCTAAGACTCTTGTTATGGTGATGTGATGCATGGGGTTGATTAGACTCGTTCGAGATACTTCAACAGGATATAATGCTTCTCGAGGTGGAGGCATTGGCTATGGTAGAGACTGCAGGCAGAGACTACGATAGCGACTACGGTAGCAACTACCGCAAGGGCGATTGCGGCAAAGAGTACCAGTAGGGACGTGCATTGACATCTGGTCCCACGTGGACTGTTTCACAATCTTCCGAGCATTGTGAAGGGGTTGCAGTAGGCATTGCGATGCTATTGCAAGGTTCAAGGGCAGCGACAAGACTCAGGCTGCGGCAGGCAGTTCTGTGAGTTGTTGACTTGGAGGATTCACGCTCTGGTGATATCCGGAGGTGGGGAAAGGTGATATACATCAACTTTCCGGGATATGAAAATGGATCGCGCTCCATATTTCATGTCGGAGATGCATGTTTGCATCAAGTCCCAAGAGGACAACCTCACAATGCTGAAATTGTGTAGGGGCTGCGGCAGGCACTTTCATGGTGCCGCAGGGACTGCAGTAGGCACTCTCGTGGTGCTGCAGGGCTGTGGTAGGCTTCATGCTGCCACAGGGGGCCGAGTTAGGCAACAAGATTCAGGCTGCGGCAGGCAGGGTTGTGAGTTGCTAACTTGATGAAGTCGTCTCTGGAGGAGATGCGGGAAGGTGGAGTGACATCTACTTTCGGATTATATGACTTATGTCATATGCGGGATGTGGTAGGCATTCTCATGCTACCGCAGGGGGCCGAGTTAGGCAACAAGATTCAGGCTGCGGCAGGCAGAGTTGTGAGTTGCTAACTTGATGAAGTCGTCTCTGGAGGAGGTGCGGGAAGGTGGAGTGACATCTACTTTCGGATTATATGACTTATGTCATATGAAAATTCTTGAAGCCACGAGATGGTGTTGAAGAATTTGGGAATGCAGAACCTAAGGCAGGAGCTGCGGTAGTATTGGGCATGGCAGGCTGAAGCCTAATGACAATACTAGGAGATATATGATCGGGTATGATCATATTGAGGGTCAGTATGGTCTGAAATCATGCTGAGACTGGAGTCGGATGGTCAGGTTCGATCATGGATTGGTGAGTAAGGTGGTTGCAAAGGATTTGCTTGATTTCTTGATTCGGCAGGGATGAGCAGTACTTGATCACTACTGCAAGATCGGTGACATGTGTTTAGAAGTTTGAACAAGGTGGAGATTTGTGAAAATATGTTCGAAATTCTAAATTTATGTAAGGCAGTTCCATGCGGCAGGACGAAGGCGTTAAGTCTGCCGCAGAGCGAAGGCAGAAACCGGTTCCCTGGCAGGAGGCAGGATCTAGGCAGAATCTCCTATTTTTGGTAAGAGACCAAAAATTGAATATCTCTTTCCATACTTATCCGATTGAGGTGATTCAAAAGGCAACGAAATCCTTGGAGGACAAGGAACCTATTCCTACCATAAAGCGACGTCCAGGTCGCCTATATAACTCGCGTCGAGCACAGCAGCGAGATGTGAGAGAGAGGCATGACGAAAGTATTAGGGTTTCAATACTTGTTATTAGACGTGAGGTTAGATCGATAATCGCTTACGCCTTGTTGGCTCAGGATTATCAAGAGTGATTGTAATCTCGTTTTCGTTTAATAAAGAAGAAACGTCCCTCTCCCCGAGCACGTAGGTAACGGCTGCCTCGCTGTAGGCAGTGCGATGCCGAAGCTCGTAAAATCTTGTCTTGTGTGTGTTGTTTATCGTGCTTTTATATTCTTGTGAGTTCACATATACGTGAGTGATTGTGAGCTGGAGAGTCAAATCATATTCGTTCGGTTTTGAGTTGTTCACGTCGTGTGGTTTATGAAAGCCCAATTTGATCGGATTTATTCGGTTGGTTGGACCTTGTTGTGCGAATTCTCAACAGAATTAATAGTTTCCACGTACGTACGTACTTTTTCTGAAAGGGAAGCATGCATGTGAGTTTATTAGGTCATGCCGAAGTCATATATAAATGAGATTGTAACAACTTTTTGAATGAATACGATCGATACTAAGAATACAATCCTCGATCATTAATTTATTAGACTTCATTCTGTAATGGAGAATGTATAAACATTGAAACGGCTCCTAGTTCTCGTGTTGTTTCATTGATAACATGATGGTAATCGGAAAGTTTTGTCTATTAACACGGTATAAGATCGATTGAGTCCATTCTCGTTTCATTCAGTTGCTGAAATAGATGGTTAGCTGGCTCGAAACGATTGACGAATAACGCGATAAAAGTTCATTTTGATTATTATACCGAAATAGTGTAGATGGGATAGCTAGGCGATAAAATTATTTTAGTGATATTTATTTAATGTAAATTTGGTCATCAATATAATTCCCAACTACTCCGTTTGACGTTGAAAGTAACTTGCAACAACATTGTACTACAATATATACGTATATAGAATATCTTATAATAGCTAATTAATTAATTAACACCCTTTTATACATGAATCTAATGATCAATCAACCTCATTTTCTCCTATCTTATAACACTACCAAATTCGACATGCAACTATAAATATATTCGAGATCGAGCTTCACGAATAGATCATTACTGAAATCAAACTCGACTATATAATACGTAAAATTAATGTACTCGAGATTTAATTAATTTTATTTTTAATACAATATATGTTCTCTTTTCTAGAAAAATATAATTTATTTCTTTGTAATTTATTAAAAAAAAATTATACATATTGTTTGGGACATATATATGTATACTTATTGTTTTATTAATTTACTTTGTATAAATTAAAATGATGAACTTATTAGAAAAAATAAACGGGTTAGTCCAAAACCGGAATAAAACAAAGACAAAGCGGAAAGAAAAGGCGAGGTTGAAGCCGAGGCGCTTGCACTTTCCGCAAGTCAGTAAAGCCTCGTGTATGCAACGGTTACAGACTCTCTGACCCTAAAGATACAACGGCTGATCAGGGATCGAACTAATGCACACTGAATCGAACCCTCGTTTGAACAGAAACTGTGAGAACTAAGCAAATGCAAATGATGGAATGAGACTGTATTTTTTCGTGTGTTGAATGAATGCATGCTCGTCTATTTATAGACTTCACTCGACGTCATGGAGAGGAGTTACAAACCACTCACTGGTGGTTAGTGGGCAGTTCCACCGAGTGGAGGAGACCACTCCACAATTAACCCACTTCAACAATTAAAATACAATTAATTAATTAGAGAATTAATTTCAAAAAGCTTTGAAATTACGCCTTCAGCGTAGGATACCAATTTTTCGTGAAATTGGTCTTGAACACACAGACAGCAGCTTTGGTCTGTCAAAACACTCGCACAATTTCGAAGTACAAAAAGTGGAGACAAAGTTATGTAATAGTTTTCATTTCATTGATCACAAAACTTAAACTATTACACTTGTAGAGTATGGTAGGCAAAACGATTACAAGAAGTTTCCCGAGTGTCGCAACAACTCCCACTAACTTGCAATCTAGCACACGAGTACCTAAAGCTAAATCTCCTAGCTCTAATCTTGGCACACGGTGCAAAAGCTACTACACAAACTCGAAGCTCGACTACGATTCTAAAAATCAGATTTCGTTCTCTCAAAATCGCCAAATGAAGAAATGAACATCCATGGGTATTTATAGTAGAGCCGCACATGTGAGAGTGATGACGTGGCACGTTCTCATTCGTCGCACGCTTGGCCTATGTCACTTTTCCATGGATGACATCATCTTTGTAGAACTTGGATTCTTGAATCTTGGAATCTTGAATCTTTGATTCTTGAATCCTTGAATCTTGAATCTTCAATTTTTCAAAATCAAACTTCAATTTCAATCTTGACTCCATCGATCTCAATTCTTCATCTTCAATTTCTTGTGAAAATCTCTAAGTGTTGAAGCCTTAGAATTTCATCGTCTTCATGGTCGTCGATCTTGTTGAAGTTGCAAACTTGGAATAATTCTTCATTTCCTCGAACTGAGTACCTGGTGAAAGAAAACACGTTGAAAGTACTTAGTCTTTGAAATCATGGCAAAGGAACATGAACTATGAAAAAACACACAAGGGACAAAACCGGCGACTCCAGTCGCCGGATTCACGCACGTCCCCAAAACCAGCGACTCCAGTCGCTGGAATTTTTCCAAGCACCAAATACCAAAAACGGCGACTGGAGTCGCCGTTTCTCCAACACACCAAAACAGCGACTCTTGTCGCTGGAATTTTTTCATGCCTCAAAACCGGCGACTCGAGTCGCCGTTTCCATGCAACTCCAAAAGCGGCGACACGGGTCGCTGGAAAAGTTCCCTTGCTCCAAAAGCGGCGACACGAGTCGCCGTTTCCTCGCGTCACCAAAAGCGGCGACTGCTGTCGCCGTTTCCTTGTCCTTGCATCCAAAGCGGCGACTGGAGTCGCCGTTTCCTTGCATCACCAAAAGCGGCGACTCTGGTCGCCGTTTTCATGTAGTTCCAAAAGTGGAGACTCAAGTCTCCATTTTCATGCGCAAGGTAGTTGACTTCGGATTCTTAACCAGTGAACCTGAAAATCAACAAAAACAAAAACACAAGGAAAAATACGTTGTCGCCAAAATCAACATTTACAATCTCCCCCTTTTTGGCACAACTCATAAAAACACGTTAAGTAAAACGAGATATAAGTATCTCCCCCTCAACCAAACAAACCATAAAAAAAAATAACTAAGTAAAAAGATGGAAAAACATCAATCATACAATCAATGAAAAACCATAAAAATACTTAGACAAATTTTCATACCAATCAACAAATCAAAGATAAAGAATTCAAACCAAATTCAAACCAAGTATCAAAAACCAGAATTCCAGAGTTAAGCAAATATGAAAAACATGCATGGACGAATAAATTTAGAGTTGAATGCATGCAAAACAAAAACAATAAAAACGAGTTCAGGAGTTAAACAAAAAAAACAGAAATTAAACACTTGATCTTGAACTTCAATCTTTAGGCGAGGCTGTGGGAGTTGGATCACGCTCCGGACTTCCGATCAACTCTTCTTCATCGTCTTCATAACTGAAGCCATCGTCAGAGCTAGAGTCGCTTTCATCGGAGTCAGTTTCCGGATTTCCAAAAATATCTTTTTCACCCAAACCATCATCAGCATCTTCATCAACATCCACAACGTCAACATCATCCTCGTCTCTCAGACCATCAGACGGCATCGCGAACGACGCCTCTGGATTTGTAGAATCCTCCATCTTCTTCTTTCCTTTATCACGAGCATCAAAGACTCCATCAAAAATATCGTCATCTGTTTTCTCAGCATCATCAGATTTATCACCGTCATCTTTAACAACTTCAATCAGCTTGCTTTTGGACAGCTGCGAATGAGCTTCCTGAATTGCGTCCCTCACCATCTTCAAAATAAAAGTATCTTTCAAACTCGCATCTGGGGCTCCAACATCTCCAAGTCCTCCCCCTTGTTGGATCTCCCGTTGCAGTTTCTGGAAAGATTTTTTCTGCTTGTCCTGCGCCTCGATAATCCTGTTGTACGCAACAACATGTTCAGCTTGACGCTTTTCAAGAGCCAGGGAATCGACATAGAATTCCTGAACCACAGCCGAAGGAACCACAGCACGGTGACTATGGATCGGATGATAAGGATTCTGATGAGAAGGAATTCCAGAACTTGGACCAAAACCCTGGGGCACAACTCTTGGTGACTTCGCACCATCAGCTTCAGTTTCATCGACAGCAGCTGTCGTCTGTGATTTCTGGCGCTTAGCAGCTGGCGACTTAGTCTTTGGAGTTACAGGCTTGCGCTTTCTTGAAGACTTAGGAGTTGGAGGCGGAGTTAAGATTTCTGGTAGCGCATTTCGGTTGACAAGTCCGTGCCAGGGTAAGTCAATTACGCGCTTCGCAGGGTTCAAATATTTTCCGGTTATTTTGACAGCCCCGTTTTTCTTCATCTTTTTCTCTGGGCCAGGGTTCGGAAGAAAATCTTGGGCATGGAGCATCCCATAAATCAGACACGGGTGTGTAAGATGGATTCTCTTTTCTTCGGGCAACTCAGTTTGCTTAATAATCCTTTCATCCGAAACTTTGGCGATTTTGCATAAGTCATTGAAAATGATTTGGCCAAGGTCAACCTGTTCGCCGCAGCCGAGGCGAAAAATCAGATGCATCAATTCAGGAGTCAGGACTGAGGGATCCCTGTTGGCTATCCAGTTAGACATCCCCAATCGATGAAGGACGCCATAAAAAGCAGACAGCTTGGAGGGCGGTGGCAGTTCAGACTTGACTTTCTTTTGGGTGACAAAGGTCCCAACTGTCAAGTCATCAGCTCTCTCAGCAGCTGATGGTGTTGTCCAAGTGCCATCAATATCAAGTCTTTTCAGAAAATGATTAATGGTGAAGGGACGAAACTTGTAAAGTTTGTTGCGAAAGATAAAGCAACCATACAACCGATTTTTCGGATCGGCAAATTCTGGAGTCAAGCTTGCGTAAAACTTGTGGATGATAGGAATCGAGTAGCGGTAAGTCAGATGGACAGAGTCGAATAGCTTCATCTGATTCAAAAAATCCATGATTCCATGGTTTTCGTAATCCTCTTTCAGGATAGTTCGGTCAGTGTGAATCGAGAGTTTGGCGATCAGTTTATGGCGACGTTCAGCAGTCGCCGTAAAAAATTCTTCAGAGTGAGCTTTTGGACACTCGTCAATCCTTCGAACATACTTGAAGGCATCAGTTGATTTTTGGGATCCAGCTGATCCCGAAGAGTGAGGCGCCAAAGGCGGTTTCTGAGAGCTGTGGGTTTTGGATTTTGCAGCTGACCCACCAGCTGAAGTTTTTGGAGTAGCAGGTTTAGCACCACTGCCACTCACAACAGTCTTATTTCCAGAACCACTTCCAGGTGGAAACGATGATTTTGGTGTCTTTGGATCTTTACCAGCAGACACAGTTGCAGTCGATGGAATTTTCATAACTTTCTTCCCATCCTTAGTTATCTCGCCAGCTGCGAGTAACTTGTTGTATTCCTCTCTAGAGACAGTGCCTTTGTAAATTCGAAGAGAGCTATCTCTGTCCTTCCCAGATTTTCCTGACTTTTGTTCCTTGCCCGGATGACGAGCAGAAGAGTGAGCAGGAGTTGCAGTTTTTGTCAAGTCAGGTTCAGCGGACAAAGCTTTGCGACGATCAACTTTGTCAAGATGAGTTTTTAGTTCTTCATACGCAGCTTTCTTGGAATCAGGAGAAGGAGCCTTGTCGAACTGCTCTTGCAGATACGCAGTCATATCGGCCATCATATCATCGAAGTTTTTAGCCATGTCTAAGTTCAAAAATTTTGTGAAACTGACAGTTAGCAGCTGTGAGAACGGTAACCACGAAAATGAAGTTCAACCACAGAAGCAAGTACAGGGCGCCGGTTGCGCAAAGCTAGAGTTGCCGGATGCAACGGAAAAGTAAGAACTTAGAACTAAGAGTTTCGGTCGCTGAACTTGCAGTTGATAGCCGAGAGTTGGAGAACTTGAGAGTTCGAGAGTTAGAGAGTTTTGATGTAAGCGTAAATGAAATCGGTTTTCATCCAGGCCTATTTATAGGAAAATTTTGGGCCGCCCGTCGGAATGAAAAAGCCCAGTCCAAGACCTGTAAAAAGCTCATCTCAAGAAGAAAATTAGGTCTAAAAGACGAGCAAAAATTTATTAATTTGAAAATATTATTAAAATAATAATTTTCAAAATTAATAAAAATTAAATAAAAAAAAAATAATAATAATAAAAAAAAATGAAAATCAAACCAAGGCATAAGAACCGAAGTTGAGAACCATCGGTTGAGAAACGAAGTTGAGAGCCATTGGTTGAGAAACTTGAGTTGTCAATTTTTCGTTGACGCTGAAAATCGGTTAAGGCAAAGATGAGAGTCGCCGTTTTTGTGGCATAGGTTGGGTCGCCACTTTTTCGGCGACTGGAGTCTCCGGAATTTTGCAACTTCAGGATTGCCATGAAAATGAGGACACGAGTCTCCGGTTTTTGTCCAATTTCAAAAAAATTCTGAAAATCCGGCGACAGCAGTCGCCGGTTTTGTGCATGGTTGAGTCTCTGAAACTTTGAGTCTACGTTTTTGAGGCGTGTCTCCGATTTTGTGGATTCTCCGTTTTTGACGCCGTTTTCGAAATTTTCAATTTCTGGACTTAGTGTATTTTGCGTGTCCAAGTTTCCGTGTCCATTGTCACTTGAAGTTTGCGAGTTGGCCGTCGCTACACTCAAAATTTAGACTTCAGAGATGGTAAACCACGTAGCGCTGGATATGAACTACAAAAATGCAAAATCAAAACAACACATCCCGAGTTAGTCATTCAAGTGTTCAACACACTACAAACATTCAAAACCATTTTAGTGGAGATTCGAGGGGTGATATTAGGCAATGAAGAGCAAATATTTTCCCAGAAAAGAATCCACATTTTCATCAGTTTCCAAACCAAAAAAAAAATTTCACACGAGGTGATAGCAACTTTGAGATAAAATGAAAAATCTCTCATATTAAAAACCGGTGGAATGGACCGAAGTATGTGATAGATATTGAACTTGTCCGTCGTCACAATCACAAGAATACATGCCGTGTTTCGTCGGAACACATTTGATGAGTTTTCACCGCACAAGAGATTTTAATTCATGAGTACAAGGTGAACTTTTAAGGCACTCCACTTGGGACTAGCTTTTTACTTCAATCAGAGGGGAGCCGGGGGAACCGGAGACCTCCAGACGAGTTTATAGCTTTAAATGAAATGCAACAGACACTCATTACAGCAGTCAGAGGGGAGCAAGGTTCACTTGCATCCTCCAAAGTGAGATAGAGAGTGTCTTAAAGATCAGCGTCCATGTGCCACCTTTCGAAGAGGGGAGCCAGGGTAACCGGCGTCCTCCGTTACTTGGTATTATGGATCTATGCAAATGAAGCTTATGGGAGTTATATGCCAAGTTCACATGTTCGTACTCAGAGGAATAAATGCACTTGGGTCCGAAGACTAAAGCGGCCTCGAATCCATGTTCAACTTTATTAGACTAATCCACGACGATTCGGCGTGCATATTCAGAAGTAAAGAAAATAATCTTTCAGACTTCAAAATTTTCGTGAACTCTTAAAGAGAACACATGCAGAGAGAATTTCTTAGAGTTTTAAATCTCTCAAAGTCTAGAGGTTTGGTAAGATGTCAGCGAGCTGTTTTTCTGTTGAAATATGCTGTAGACTGACTATATCACGATCAACCAAATCTCTAATGAAATGATGTCGAATGTCGATGTGTTTAGTTCTTGAATGCTGGACAGGATTTTTGCTGATTTTGATAGCACTCTGATTATCACAAAACAGCACCAATGGAGCACTCTCGATGAGATAGTCATTCAACATTTGTTTCAACCAAAGCATTTGAGTGCAGCAACTTCCAGCTGCAACATATTCAGACTCGGCAGTCGAGAGAGCTATGCAATTTTGTTTGCGACTATGCCAGGACACGATATTGTTGCCAAGGAAGCAACAACATCCAGAAGTGCTTTTTCGTTCGTCAGTGTCGCTTGCCCAGTCCGCATCGGAGTAACCGACAAGATTTGATGAAGTGTCGCATGCATACCTGTTGGAAATCGACTACCCGGGAGGCGTTCGTTCGATCGCTCGAACATCCGAACGCTCCCAGTCGACCTCCGAAGTCGCTACTTCGTTCGCTTTTCCAGCCCGTGCCCCGATTCACGCCCAGCCATTGCCCCGAAGGACAACCGCGCGAACCGAGCGGGCTGCCAGAAAAAGGCCAAAACGGCGGGCGCCGTTTGGAAACGGCGGTCGCCGTTTCTCCGCGAACAGCAACGCGACGTTGCTGTTCCGGGCTCGTTTCCGGGTCGTTTTTCCTCATCCGACTACCGATCCGGAGGTCCTAGAACCCCCAGTAGTCGAGGAACACAACCCACAACCCCGGAACCCGATCTACGTTCAAAATATGATCAACGAGGAAAAGTGAGATCGAATAAATGCGGAATTGAAAGTTCCGATCTCATACCTTATCGGTCGATTGTTGAGACCTTAGAGCTTCTAACGTATTCTCTGATCCCGTCTCCAACCGCTGTGTGGGCAACGATCCGCTGGAGTTCTCCCGTCTATACTCTCTCTTTCTCAACTACGGTATAATTATTCTCAATGAAAGAATAAAATTATAATTGCGTTAACTCTATTTTTCACACAGAGAAAAATATTTTTGCGCTAAGCAAAATAATTATTCTCAAATGAAAAATGAGAATTGCGGCGAATGTTAGGTTAAGAGAGGGTAAGGGAGGGGGTTTAAATAGAGCTACGTTAGGGACCTAAGGATAAATTAATTAAGGGCTAAATTGAAATATTAATTAACTTGGAATACGTAAACGCAATTCCTTAATTAATCGATTTCAATTTTAATTATTATTAACTCCACTATAAAATAATAATTGAATTCCCGAAATTAATTTTAATATTATTTCAACAATAATAAATCCGCCGAAATTACATATACGACTTTCCCCGTGTTTAAGATATCGAACGTCCACGAATTTATTTAATTACTAATAATTGAATTAATTCGTTTCTTATTATCCGAGACTAGTACCACTCATCCTTATTATCATGTGGAACAAATCCACCTGCAGGGTTTACATGATAAACTTTATGAGCTCATCTCGGGGACGTTATCAACCCGATAAACGGGACACGGTTTCCTGTCTATAATCTATAGCATGCCGTGTGTACAATTTCGATTCCCAATTTACCGAGTATCTCGACTAATCAAATAGTCTCACTCATTGGCAAGTTAAAGAACCGATAATTGGACATACGCACCTATAATTATATAGGGATTAAGAATTCGTATATCCGTAATTCTGAGGTCTAGTTCGATTACGTCGATTAGTATAAATCGAACGCCCTCCCGTGGTCCTGCTCAATACACCAAGTGTACAAGTGTAACATAATAGTCAAGACCAACTATTACCCAGTCACACTACGACGTACCGATGGATTGTCCCTGTCCATCTAAGTCGTGAGCTTCTGTTCGATAATATACGAGTAACCGACAGTATGATCTTCCGCGTGTCTCCTCACGCCATACTGTCTACAACGTATATATCTAGGACTATTGCATTCAAGTACAAGGTAGACAAAAATGCCGACAGTTTGATTAATAGATAATGAAAAACACAGATAAGGAGTTCCATATTGTCACTAAACTAGACATTTAGAATATAACTCCATCAATCTCCCACTTATACTAAATCTCTAGTTGCCCTCTACCATACATCCGATACCCATCCCCTTCACGTGTCTCTTGAACGCTTCCGCTGGAAGTGCCTTCGTAAAGGGGTAAGCCAGGTTATCCGCTGATGCAATCTTGGTGACAACCGCATCGCCTCTCCTGACGATGTCTCTAATCAGGTGGTACTTGCGATCTATGTGTTTACTCGCATTGTGGGCTCGTGGTTCCTTTGCATTAGCCACTGCACCGCTATTGTCACAATAAATTGTGATAGCTCTAGGCATTTTAGGAACCACATCCAAGTCCACAAGGAAGTTCCGGAGCCACACCGATTCTTTAGCTGCCTCAGAGGCTGCTACATATTCGGCTTCCATGGTAGAGTCCGAAATGCATTTCTGCTTAACACTCTTCCATGAGACTGCTCCACCTCCCAATGTGAACACATAGCCTGATGTAGACTTTCGCTGATCCTTATCAGATTGGAAATCCGAGTCTGTGTAACCAATAGGAATCAACTCGGACGCTTTGTAACTCAGAACATAATTCCTAGTCCTTCGCAGGTACTTAAGTATGTTCTTTACAGCAGTCCAGTGACCCTGTCCAGGGTTACTCTGATATCTAGCTACCATGCCCACGGCATAGCAGATATCAGGTCTCGTGCACAACATGGCATACATTAGACTTCCTACTGCCGAAGCATAAGGAACCTTCTTCATGTAATCTATCTCCTTTTGTGTTTTGGGACACATGTCTTTAGATAGATGAATTCCATGGCAGAAAGGTTGAGCACCTCTCTTGGAATTCTTCATGTTGAAACGAGCCAGAATCGTATCAATATATGAAGCCTGGGACAAGCTTAATGTTCTTTTCCGGCGATCCCTTATAACCTTGATCCCAAGAACATGCCCAACTTGTCCTAAGTCTTTCATATCGAATTGCTTGGACAACCATCCCTTTATGTCTGACAACATCTTCACATTGTTGCCAATTAGAAGGATGTCGTCTACATAAAGCACGAGAAACGCCACACCGTTTCCGTCACATCTCCGGTATACACACGACTCGTCCATGCTTTGAATGAATCCATAAGACTGGATAACCTCATCAAACCGCATGTTCCAAGATCTAGAAGCTTGCTTCAATCCATAAATGGATCGGTTTAGCTTACACACTAGATGCTCTTGGCCTTTCTTGATGAAACCTTCTGGCTGTCTCATGTAAATGGTCTCGTCAAGATTCCCATTCAAGAATGCTGTCTTGACGTCCATTTGCCACACCTCATAATCCATATGAGATGCTATAGACAAAAGAATCCGGATCGACTTTAGCATAGCTACCGGCGAAAAGGTTTCCTCATAATCGATCCCTTCTTTCTGAGTATACCCTTTCGCAACAAGCCTAGCCTTGAAGGTTTCAACCTTCCCGTCAGACCCTCTTTTTCTCTTGTACACCCACTTGCAACCAATGGCTTTTACACCTTTGGGCGGTGCTACAAGATTCCAGACCTGATTTGAATCCATTGATTCAATCTCAGATTTCATCGCCTTTTGCCAAGACTGAGCATCTTGATCTTTAAGCGCCTCGCCATAGGTCCAGGGATCGGCTTCATGTTCTCCAGGTAACAAGTCCGAAGACTCACCTATAAACATGAACCTATCGGGTTGTCGAACAACCCTCCCACTACGACGAGGCTCCGGTGTAACCTCAGTAACTACAGGTGCAGACTGTGGTGGCGTATCACCCGGTTCGGTTGGATCTAAGCCTTGATCGTCCCCTCTCAGTTCGTTTAGTATTATCTCACTCTTGGGCTTGTGGTCCATTATATAATCCTCTTCCAAGAACCGAGCGTTGGTGCTAACAACGATCTTCTGGTCCTTAGGACTATAAAATAAACCACCTTTCGTTCCTCTAGGATATCCTATAAACAACCGAATATCTGAACGAGATTCCAACTTATCAGCCCCATGCTTCAGCACATGTGCTGGACAACCCCAGACCCGAATGTGTTTCAAATTTGGCTTTCGCCCGGTCCACAATTCCGAGGGCGTCTTAGGGACTGATTTAGAAGGAACTAAGTTCAGGATATACGCCGCTGTTTCCAAGGCATATCCCCAGAACGAAACTGGTAGTTCTGAATAACTCATCATAGATCTTACCATTTCCATAAGAGTCCTATTCCTTCTTTCTGCTACACCATTCTGCTGGGGCGTGTATGGTGCAGTCATCTGGGAGTCAATCCCATTCTCTAATAAGTACGCCTTAAACTCTCCCGAGAGGTACTCTCCTCCACGATCAGATCGTAGAGTCTTTATGGTTTTACCATGAAGGTTCTCCACAAGAGCTTTGTACTCCTTGAACTTGTCAAAGCACTCGCTCTTGCGGCGCATCAGGTATATAAAACCATACCTTGATTAATCATCAGTGAAGGTTACGAAATATTCATAACCTCCTCTCGCTTGGACAGATAAAGGCCCGCACAAATCAGAGTGAATCAATTCCAGTACTTCCTTGGATCTATACCCCTTATCACTAAAGGGTCGCTTGGTCATTTTTCCTTCCAGGCATGATTCGCAGGTTGGAAAGTCCTCATCTTTCACACCACTGAGTATTCCATCAGTTATCAACCTTTGAATCCTACCCAAGTTAATATGACCTAGCCTAAGATGCCATAAGTATTTATGATTCATCCTAGAAGGCTCCTTTCTCTTATTGGTACTAGATGTATTATTTGACTCTACTCGTTGCATCGTGGAATAATCAGGATTCAGTATATATAAGTTGCCTATCAATGTACCAGAACAGATATACTCACCATTCTTTTTGATAATAACAGAACTATCAAAAGAAACAGAATATTTATTCAAAACCAATTTAGAAACCGAAACAAGGTTCTTTCTAAAATTCGGTACATAAAGACAATTATTCAATACCAAAACTTTATTATTAAAAGACAAATGAATATCTCCCACTGCAACTGCCGCCACTTTCGTAGCGTTGCCCATGTAGATAGTGATCTCTCCCTCTCTAAGCCGCCGGGTTTCCTGGAACCCCTGCAAAGAATTGCAGACATGATCAGTGGCTCCCGTATCCACACACCAGGTACCGGTGGATAACACCGCTAAACATGTTTCAGTGACTAAGGAAAAATTCGTACCTCCTTGTCTGAGAGGACAATTAGACTTCCAATGTCCAGACTGCTTGCAACGGAAACACTTGCCCTTGGGCTTGTTCACTCCATTCTGTGGTCCACCATTTCTGGGTCCACTGGGTTTCCGTCCTTGTTTCTTCTTCCTCTTAGTCCCCGGAGGGCCAGGAAGTTTCACAGCCACAAGTGCCTGAGATTTCTTAAAGATTCCCTCTGCCGCCTGGAGTTCAGTCAGGAGCTCCGCCAACGAATATAACCTCTTGTTCATGTTATAGTTCAGGCGGAACTGCTCAAAACTCCTAGGCAGAGACTGGAGCACTATATCGATCTGGGTTTCCCCATCGATAGCTCCTCCCATAATCTCTATCTCATTCAGATAGCCTATCATCCTAAGAACGTGATCCCTCACGGGCGTTCCTTCGGACATAGTGGCCGTCATGAGTTTTCTCATGGCATCTTGCCTGGCTACCCTATCCTGACTACCAAACATCTCCTTGAGGTTAAGCATCATATCATAGGCAGTGGTCATGGCCTCATGCTGATGTTGCAGCACATTTGACATAGAAGCCAAAATGTAGCACCGCGCCATCTGATCAGCCTTGACCCACTTCCGATGAGCTTCCTTTTCCTCAGGAGTGGAGGTATCAATAGGTTCATCAGGACAAACCTCATGGAGTACATATTTGTACTCCTCAGCAGTTAGGACAATGTCCAAGTTTCGTTTCCAATCAACATAGTTCGGACCAGTGAGTTTGTTTTCTTTTAGTATAATGGACAGCGGGTTGAGTGCCATATCTATAAAAGAGACAAATCAAACTGTCAAATTTAATTCGATATTAACTCCCTTAATCAATATCATTAAATCTACCAATCAATCCTAAAATCCCATCAGACTAGCATGCCACGTTCATGTGGACGTATACTAGTCCAAACGATTTTATAACTGGACTTTTACTTCGGTCGTACATCATTACAGCAGTGACTCCGATGGGGAGGATACTGTAAAGCGTACCTAAGTGTATACCATTTCTCAGTACTAAGTTAACCGCTCGGAAACTACACGCCCACCGCAAGCCACGTTAGTGTGGACGTTTACGTTGACATGCGGTCCCTTTACGATTTCCTATAACTGTCGAGCCTCAATTAACCCAAAGTTCCGTTTCCGTCTAGTAAGCCACGATAGTGTGGACGTTTACTAAACAAACAACTTTGTTAATTGAATTCCATTTAATAAATTTCACAATTTCGTTAATCAAAGCTTGATATCTCGTAAGTGAAACTCGAAGTTTCTAACCAGCGATCAATCATGCAATTGAGCCCTATCTCTCACAAAGTGAGGGAGCCAACCAGACAATCGATCTAGTCATCAAATGACTCGAATGTCTCTAATCTGTGTCATCGACATAACCAAGCGCTTTGGCTCCATTCCACTCCCCGGGGTGAGAATGAGTCGAGTTGAAATTAGTCTTTGAAAGACAGATTAGGCATTGCTTTGAAAAACTTAATTGTTCAATTTTAAAATTGGAATTTCATTCGAATTTCGATCAAAGTGATTTCCGTGTATCGACTTTATCCGATAGAGAGGATGACACTAAAGCCAACTCGTAAGTCAATACACATCACTCTCGAAACAGAGAATGGAGACCGCGGGATTGTTTCCAATCCCTCTCCCACTTAGTATTTTACGATTTAGGGATATACAAGCATGCATATGAAATTAAAGCATAATAAAAAGCACGTAAACACACAAAAAGCATTTAACGTGGCCCGATTATTATGGCCTTTAAAATCTTCGATGCACGTCTCCTCGGATCTTCGTCTCGTTGCTCGTTTCGGTCTCGGTCCATCACCGAATCGTCTAAGGACCAAGAGACGAACCCCTCCCACTGGAGTATCATCCTGGGCCCTCGACAAGCGATCCATGATGTCCGTCGAACCCCCGCGGAGCTGCTGCCCGAAGTTCAACGAAACGGCGACCGCCGTTTGAGAAATGGCGACCGCCGTTTGCCCTTCAGCAGCCGCGGGTTCGACTTCTCGACCCTCGTTCGTCCGTCCTTCGATCTCTTCTCGATCCACCAAGTAGCAGCAACATTACATAAGTAACCTAGCTACTTCCGGCATCGATCCTATACAGAATGATCGATCCTATACACCCGGATAAACGAAAAACGAAATAGAAAACCCTAAACGACTCAACCCGTCGTTTTAAACTATTACAAACAAGCAACGTTAAAAACAAAAGATCTCGACAACCCCGAGAGTTTAACAAACCACAACATACAGTACATAAACATATGACCATAATAATCGGGTTATCCTGCAAAACAAAACTCGCAAACAATACAAAGAACGTATAACCGGCTCTGATACCTATTGTTGGAAATCGACTACCCGGGAGGCGTTCGTTCGATCGCTCGAACATCCGAACGCTCCCAGTCGACCTCCGAAGTCGCTACTTCGTTCGCTTTTCCAGCCCGTGCCCCGATTCACGCCCAGCCATTGCCCCGAAGGACAACCGCGCGAACCGAGCGGGCTGCCAGAAAAAGGCCAAAACGGCGGGCGCCGTTTGGAAACGGCGGTCGCCGTTTCTCCGCGAACAGCAACGCGACGTTGCTGTTCCGGGCTCGTTTTCGGGTCGTTTTTCCTCATCCGACTACCGATCCGGAGGTCCTAGAACCCCCAGTAGTCGAGGAACACAACCCACAACCCCGGAACCCGATCTACGTTCAAAATATGATCAACGAGGAAAAGTGAGATCGAATAAATGCGGAATTGAAAGTTCCGATCTCATACCTTATCGGTCGATTGTTGAGACCTTAGAGATTCTAACGTATTCTCTGATCCCGTCTCCAACCGCTGTGTGGGCAACGATCCGCTGGAGTTCTCCCGTCTATACTCTCTCTTTCTCAACCACGGTATAATTATTCTCAATGAAAGAATAAAATTATAATTGCGTTAACTCTATTTTTCACACAGAGAAAAATATTTTTGCGCTAAGCAAAATAATTATTCTCAGATGAAAATTGAGAATTGCGGCGAATGTTAGGTTAAGAGAGGGTAAGGGAGGGGGTTTAAATAGAGCTACGTTAGGGACCTAAGGATAAATTAATTAAGGGCTAAATTGAAATATTAATTAACTTGGAATACGTAAACGCAATTCCTTAATTAATCGATTTCAATTTTAATTATTATTAACTCCACTATAAAATAATAATTGAATTCCCGAAATTAATTTTAATATTATTTCAACAATAATAAATCCGCCGAAATTACATATACGACTTTCCCCGTGTTTAAGATATCGAACGTCCACGAATTTATTTAATTACTAATAATTGAATTAATTCGTTTCTTATTATCCGAGACTAGTACCACTCATCCTTATTATCATGTGGAACAAATCCACCTGCAGGGTTTACATGATAAACTTTATGAGCTCATCTCGGGGACGTTATCAACCCGATAAACGGGACACGGTTTCCTGTCTATAATCTATAGCATGCCGTGTGTACAATTTCGATTCCCAATTTACCGAGTATCTCGACTAATCAAATAGTCTCACTCATTGGCAAGTTAAAGAACCGATAATTGGACATACGCACCTATAATTATATAGGGATTAAGAATTCGTATATCCGTAATTCTGAGGTCTAGTTCGATTACGTCGATTAGTATAAATCGAACGCCCTCCCGTGGTCCTGCTCAATACACCAAGTGTACAAGTGTAACATAATAGTCAAGACCAACTATTACCCAGTCACACTACGACGTACCGATGGATTGTCCCTGTCCATCTAAGTCGTGAGCTTCTGTTCGATAATATACGAGTAACCGACAGTATGATCTTCCGCGTGTCTCCTCACGCCATACTGTCTACAACGTATATATCTAGGACTATTGCATTCAAGTACAAGGTAGACAAAAATGTCGACAGTTTGATTAATAGATAATGAAAAACACAGATAAGGAGTTCCATATTGTCACTAAACTAGACATTTAGAATATAACTCCATCAATCTCCCACTTATACTAAATCTCTAGTTGCCCTCTACCATACATCCGATACCCATCCCCTTCACGTGTCTCTTGAACGCTTCCGCTGGAAGTGCCTTCGTAAAGGGGTCAGCCAGGTTATCCGCTGATGCAATCTTGGTGACAACCGCATCGCCTCTCCTGACGATGTCTCTAATCAGGTGGTACTTGCGATCTATGTGTTTACTCGCATTGTGGGCTCGTGGTTCCTTTGCATTAGCCACTGCACCGCTATTGTCACAATAAATTGTGATAGCTCTAGGCATTTTAGGAACCACATCCAAGTCCATAAGGAAGTTCCGGAGCCACACCGATTCTTTAGCTGCCTCAGAGGCTGCTACATATTCGGCTTCCATGGTAGAGTCCGAAATGCATTTCTGCTTAACACTCTTCCATGAGACTGCTCCACCTCCCAATGTGAACACATAGCCTGATGTAGACTTTCGCTGATCCTTATCAGATTGGAAATCCGAGTCTGTGTAACCAATAGGAATCAACTCGGACGCTTTGTAACTCAGAACATAATTCCTAGTCCTTCGCAGGTACTTAAGTATGTTCTTTACAGCAGTCCAGTGACCCTGTCCAGGGTTACTCTGATATCTAGCTACCATGCCCACGGCATAGCAGATATCAGGTCTCGTGCACAACATGGCATACATTAGACTTCCTACTGCCGAAGCATAAGGAACCTTCTTCATGTAATCTATCTCCTTTTGTGTTTTGGGACACATGTCTTTAGATAGATGAATTCCATGGCAGAAAGGTTGAGCACCTCTCTTGGAATTCTTCATGTTGAAACGAGCCAGAATCGTATCAATATATGAAGCCTGGGACAAGCTTAATGTTCTTTTCCGGCGATCCCTTATAACCTTGATCCCAAGAACATGCCCAACTTGTCCTAATTCTTTCATATCGAATTGCTTGGACAACCATCCCTTTATGTCTGACAACATCTTCACATTGTTGCCAATTAGAAGGATGTCGTCTACATAAAGCACGAGAAACGCCACACTGTTTCCGTCACATCTCCGGTATACACACGACTCGTCCATGCTTTGAATGAATCCATAAGACTGGATAACCTCATCAAACCGCATGTTCCAAGATCTAGAAGCTTGCTTCAATCCATAAATGGATCGGTTTAGCTTACACACTAGATGCTCTTGGCCTTTCTTGATGAAACCTTCTGGCTGTCTCATGTAAATGGTCTCGTCAAGATTCCCATTCAAGAATGCTGTCTTGACGTCCATTTGCCACACCTCATAATCCATATGAGATGCTATAGACAAAAGAATCCGGATCGAATTTAGCATAGCTACCGTCGAAAAGGTTTCCTCATAATCGATCCCTTCTTTCTGAGTATACCCTTTCGCAACAAGCCTAGCCTTGAAGGTTTCAACCTTCCCGTCAGACCCTCTTTTTCTCTTGTACACCCACTTGCAACCAATGGCTTTTACACCTTTGGGCGGTGCTAAAAGATTCCAGACCTGATTTGAATCCATTGATTCAATCTCAGATTTCATCGCCTTTTGCCAAGACTGAGCATCTTGATCTTTAAGCGCCTCGCCATAGGTCCAGGGATCGGCTTCATGTTCTCCAGGTAACAAGTCCGAAGACTCACCTATAAACATGAACCTATCGGGTTTTCGAACAACCCTCCCACTACGACGAGGCTCCGGTGTAACCTCAGTAACTACAGGTGCAGACTGTGGTGGCGTATCACCCGATTCGGTTGGATCTAAGCCTTGATCGTCCCCTCTCAGTTCGTTTAGTATTATCTCACTCTTGGGCTTGTGGTCCATTATATAATCCTCTTCCAAGAACCGAGCGTTGGTGCTAACAACGATCTTCTGGTCCTTAGGACTATAAAATAAACCACCTTTCGTTCCTCTAGGATATCCTATAAACAACCGAATATCTGAACGAGATTCTAACTTATCAGCCCCATGCTTCAGCACATGTGCTGGACAACCCCAGACCCGAATGTGTTTCAAATTTGGCTTTCGCCCGGTCCACAATTCCGAGGGCGTCTTAGGGACTGATTTAGAAGGAACTAAGTTCAGGATATACGCCGCTGTTTCCAAGGCAAATCCCCAGAACGAAACTGGTAGTTCTGAATAACTCATCATAGATCTTACCATTTCCATAAGAGTCCTATTCCTTCTTTCTGCTACACCATTCTGCTGGGGCGTGTATGGTGCAGTCATCTGGGAGTCAATCCCATTCTCTAATAAGTACGCCTTAAACTCTCCCGAGAGGTACTCTCCTCCACGATCAGATCGTAGAGTCTTTATGGTTTTACCATGAAGGTTCTCCACAAGAGCTTTGTACTCCTTGAACTTGTCAAAGCACTCGCTCTTGCGGCGCATCAGGTATATAAAACCATACCTTGATTAATCATCAGTGAAGGTTACGGAATATTCATAACCTCCTCTCGCTTGGACAGATAAAGGCCCGCACAAATCAGAGTGAATCAATTCCAGTACTTCCTTGGATCTATACCCCTTATCACTAAAGGGTCGCTTGGTCATTTTTCCTTCCAGGCATGATTTGCAGGTTGGAAAGTCCTCATCTTTCACACCACTGAGTTTTGTCCACAGAGCCACGTTCAAAACCGAACTTTAGAAGATAGTCCGTCAAACATCCATACCAGGCGCGAGGTGCCTGTTTCAAACCATAGAGAGCTTTGTGAAGTTTGTAGACATGATTTGGTTTCTTAGGATCCTCAAAACCTTTCGGTTGAGCTACATAAACTTCTTCTTCCAATACTCCATTTAGGAATGCAGCTTTGACATCCATTTGTCTGAGTTTGATGCCGAGGTGGCATGCAATAGCAATTAAGAGTCTGATGGATTCAATTCGTGCAACTGGAGCAAAGGTTTCATCAAAATCAATACCCTCAACTTGGGCATAGCCTTGTGCGACAAGTCGTGCTTTGTTTCGAACAACTTGGTTGTGTTCATCAGTTTTGTTCTTAAAGATCCATTTAGTTCCAACTACATTCATGTGTGACATTCAGGGAACTAAGGACCAAACATTATTTCTAG
This sequence comes from Euphrasia confusa, assembly GCA_954870475.1. Lineage (NCBI taxonomy): Eukaryota > Viridiplantae > Streptophyta > Magnoliopsida > Lamiales > Orobanchaceae > Euphrasia > Euphrasia confusa. The sequence goes on along the minus strand of OX940966.1, from coordinate 12,049,285 downwards.
TAAACTCATTCAACTCTTCTTGCATGGCCATGATCCAAAAATCTTCTTTCATGGCTTCCTTGTAATTTTTCGGCTCATTTTCAGAGAGAAAGCAAGAGATGCCGATTTCATTATAGATAGCAGAAGTGCAGATGTTGTAGAGTTCATTTGGAGAATTTGTTGGTTTCTTTGAGCGCGTAGTTCGCTCATTCAAGCTTCCAATTATCTGATTCGGAGGATGTCGTTTTTGAATATGTCCAGGAGCTTCTCTTGGAGCATCAGCAGGATTTTCAACTTCCTCATTTTCATCATCCTCAGAAGAAGTATCATTGTTTTGATTGCCAGAATCTCCAACTTCAGGTGAAGTGTTTGGAGTAGGAGTTTCAGGAGACACATTCTCAGAACCAGCAGTTGTGGGTGTCGATGGAAGATTTTGATATTCCAAAATTCCTTCTTTTACCCAGTCTTCCTCAGCATCTTTTCCCAGAAAGTCTTGTTCATCAAAATTTATGTTCACAGTTTCGATGACTTTCTTAGTTCGAAGATTGTAGGCACGGTAAGCATGGCTATTTTGACTATAACCAACAAAAATTCCACGATCAGCTTTGGCTTCAAATTTCTTCAGAGGATCACGATCCTTCAAAATATAGCAAGTACAGCCAACGACACGAAAGTGTGCAACTGAAGGTTTCTTGCCATTCACAAGTTCATAGGCAGTTGCGGTCGTCCCAGATCGAATACTTATCCGATTCAAAATGTATCCAGCAGTGGAGACGGCTTCTGCCCAAAAAGTTCGCGCAAGATTTTTCGAGATAAGCATTACACGTGCCATTTCTTGTAGCGTTCGATTTTTCCGTTCGGCAATCCCATTTTGTTGAGGAGTTTTTGGGGCCGAGTATTCATGATGAATTCCCTTCATCATACAGAACTCATTGAAGCTAGCATTTTGAAATTCAGTTCCGTGATCACTTCTGATCCTTTTTACTTTAGCTTCATGATTTGTCTTAATCCATTTCACAATGCCTTTGAAGGCATCAAAGGTTTCATCTTTGGTGGCCAAAAATCTCGTCCAAGTGTAACGAGAAAAATCATCAACTACAACCAACACATATTCTTTCTTTGCTATGCTTTTGACTTCCATTGGACCCATTAAGTCCATATGCAGCAGTTCAAAAGGAGCCGAAGTGCTCATTAACGTTGGCAGTGCAGGATGAGAAGTTCTCGTCAGCTTGCCTTTTTGACAGTCACCACACACTCGTTTTTCAATTTTGGGGAGTTGAGAGATTCCTCGAACTATCTCCCCCTTAAATAGTTTACTCAGGTTTCGAGTGCCAGTGTGGCCAAGTCGTTGATGCCACAAATCAACTTCATCAGGAACGGTCACAGAAAAACAACTATACTCAGTTGTATAGCAATTATTTTTAGCTCGTGGACCTTCCATTATACACTTTCCTTCACCATCAAAAACTCTGCACGACTCCTTATCAAAACTCACATTCAGTCCTTCATCGCACAGTTGACTGATGGAGATAAGATTTGCAACAAGTCCCTTTACATGGACTACATTTCGGATAGGAGGTAAACCTTTGATTTGTAGAGTCCCCTTTCCCTTTACGACGCCTTTCGCTCCCCCTCCAAACACTACGGGAGCTCCAGTCATAGGCTCGTAATTTTTTAGAAACTTTTTCGTGCCAGTTATATGGCGGGAACAGCCACTATCAAAATACCAAATTCCTTTGGTTCCAGTCTCAGATGCATTAAGTGCAACATTGCAGAAAATGAGTTCTCTCGGTTGCCAACTGACTTTTACGGAGTTAGAGTTAAGTTCAACTTTACTCTGTGGAGACTTAGGCACCCATTTCTTCTTGTCATTAGTAGTTTGGACATTTCTCTCAGTCACAGTCTTTAGATTCGTATTAGTTATCAAGTTTGGAGAAATGGGTTTCTTCAAGTCCTTAGCAACCTCAACCTTCTTCACATTAATATTTCGTGAGTTTGTCATATTTTTCTCAACTTTCTGCTTTTGAGAAATTTGTGATTTGTCATCCTTAGTCATCATCTCACGGTTCATGTCAGCTTTAAGTTTGTAGCAAAACGGTCTTATGTGTCCGAGCACATTGCAGTAGTGACAGACATATTCTCGTTTTTGACGAGTTTCAACTTTCTTTGGCGTTTTGACAAGAGCATTTTTAGAGTGAAGAGTTTTTCTGTTCAACTTTACGTTCTGATGTTCATCCAACTTTTTCAGCAATGTTTTCTCATATGGCAAGATCCCTCGAGGATGTTTCACAATATTTTTGGGAAATTGATATGTCTCTGATTTAGAGTTCGAAGTCGAGACCGACTTTTGCGGTTTAGATTCAGGAGACTTAGCAATCTTCTTCCCTTCGGCAATGTCCTTCCGTTTGGATGATTCGGCGTCATCCTTATTTTTATCCTCTGGCTGATCGTTGGATGCTTTAACAAAAGCTACATCTTTCTTCTCAGGTGTAGAGTAAATAGACTCAAAAACTTTTTGAAAGCCAAGTCCATAGCGATTAGGATTCATGTAGGACGCAGCATTATCAAACACAGAAGAATTCGTATTCATCTTCCTCAAAAGTTCGTCAGTCATGTGAAGTTTTTCCTTCAAAACGTAGCGTTCCTTGTCTGTCATGGCAAGGTCAGTCTGAGCTTTCAGAAGGGATGACTTTAGTTCATCATTCTCAGCATCGGAGTTTTTGAACAAAATTTGAAGTTTCTTAACTTCTGCAGTTTCCTTTTTCAGGAGAGCTTTTAGTTTCGAATTTTCAGAATTCGACTTCTCAAAAGATTCTCTCAGTTCAACAACCTCTTTGTAGTATTTATGTTTTTCTTCGAAGAGAGTATCAAACTTGATCTTCAGAATTGTTAGAGAATTATTCAACCTTTGTTTTTCATCCTTTGTCTTCTCAACTGAGTTTTTCAACTCTACAGCCTCGTCATACATCTTTCGGTTAGCAGTTGAGAGTTCGGTACACGAATCTGTAAGAATTTTCAGAGACACTTCAAGTGCACCATTCTCAGTGATAACTAAGTCATAGGATTTTGAGAGTTCAGAGTGACTCTCATTCAAGGCTAGCAGCTCAGCACTTACACATTCAGTTTGAGATACTTTAGATAGCATCTCATTTTCCACAGACTCAGTCACAGATTCAACATCCGAAAAAATATCATCATCACAGAAATTTCGATTTTCAGACGCCACACGGAAAATGTTGTCTGCGGTAGCAGTATCCTTTAGAAAGGCAGCAATTTGAAAATTTTCAACTTCAAAGTTTGCAAGGTCAAAACCTTCATCAAACGTGACAACTAGAGCGTTGTCCTCATCGTCATCAGAATTTTCATTCTCAGATTCCTCATTTTCTGAGATTACATTTTCATCATCAAAAACTACATAGCTCACGGGCAGTTTCTTTTTGCGATGTAAGTTAGGACACTCGTTTTTGACATGTCCAAACCCTTTGCATTCAAAGCACTGCATTTTGGAAACATCCTTGCTAGTAGAAGAATATGGAGAAAGTTTTGTCTCCTTTAATTTTTTGTCAGAGAATGAGGTTTGATTCCGGTTGTCTGAGTTTCTCTGAAACGAGTTAGAATTTTTCTGAAATTTCCGAAAGTTACGGGCACGGTTCTTCCTCTTAAATTCTTGTTTCACAAGATAGGTGACTATCTCAGTCAGTGCAGCAAGTTTGTCCGGATTATTAGAGTTCATCAGTCTCTCAATATCCTCAGCTTCCTCATCATCAGATTCACCCAGATCAGCAGAAAAACTACTTTCAGTTTTCTCATTTTTCACATGAGGTTTTCGAGAGTTCGAGCTTCTTGAACTCTTCCCTTTCTCAGAAATCTTGAGAGCAGTCATTGGTTCGTAGACAAGTGACATATCTGGGTTACTTCGAACTTTGAGAGTCAAATCATAATTTCTCAAATCAGCCATCAAGTCAGCATATTCCCAGTTATGATTCTCGTCGTTGCGAGCTTCGATAGTTAGCACTTTGCTTTCGAATCTGGTGTTTACACTTGATAGGACTTTCTCATAGACCATGGGAGCAGGAAAGATTTCTCCTAGTTCGAACGCCTCGTTTACATATCTCATGATCTTGTCCAAGTAGTCATTTATGTCTTCATCTTCCCTCATTCGAAGTTGATGGAATTGGGCAGTGATAGTTCGGATTTTTGATCGCTTAACTGCATGACTTCCCTCACACGTTCTTTGTAACGTTTCCCATGCATCTCTGGCAGAAGTGCAATTTTTGACCAGCTGATACATACTAAGGTCCAGCCATTCACATATAATAAGTAGAGCCTTGCTATTCGCAGTTGACAAATCATGCTCTTCTCTAGTCCAGTTACGTTCAGGTTTGGGAGTTCTCACGCCATCTGCGTCTTCAGTATATGGGCGTTCCCATCCTTCTAACACTGCCATCCAAGATCTAGAGTCAAGGCCCTTAATTCTAGCTGAAACTTTAGCTTTCCAGTTAGAGTAGTTCTGATGAGTAAGTATAATCGGTTTCTGGACAAACATTGGCGACTCCATTTTAGCGGAAATATGAAGTCAAGTTACGGATCACGTCTTGTACGTATGACGTCCCGCTCTGATACCAAATGAAATTATGCCTTCAGCGTAGGATACCAATTTTTCGTGAAATTGGTCTTGAACACACAGACAGCAGCTTTGGTCTGTCAAAACACTCGCACAATTTCGAAGTACAAAAAGTGGAGACAAAGTTATGTAATAGTTTTCATTTCATTGATCACAAAACTTAAACTATTACACTTGTAGAGTATGGTAGGCAAAACGATTACAAGAAGTTTCCCGAGTGTCGCAACAACTCCCACTAACTTGCAATCTAGCACACGAGTACCTAAAGCTAAATCTCCTAGCTCTAATCTTGGCACACGGTGCAAAAGCTACTACACAAACTCGAAGCTCGACTACGATTCTAAAAATCAGATTTCGTTCTCTCAAAATCGCCAAATGAAGAAATGAACATCCATGGGTATTTATAGTAGAGCCGCACATGTGAGAGTGATGACGTGGCACGTTCTCATTCGTCGCACGCTTGGCCTATGTCACTTTTCCATGGATGACATCATCTTTGTAGAACTTGGATTCTTGAATCTTGGAATCTTGAATCTTTGATTCTTGAATCCTTGAATCTTGAATCTTCAATTTTTCAAAATCAAACTTCAATTTCAATCTTGACTCCATCGATCTCAATTCTTCATCTTCAATTTCTTGTGAAAATCTCTAAGTGTTGAAGCCTTAGAATTTCATCGTCTTCATGGTCGTCGATCTTGTTGAAGTTGCAAACTTGGAATAATTCTTCATTTCCTCGAACTGAGTACCTGGTGAAAGAAAACACGTTGAAAGTACTTAGTCTTTGAAATCATGGCAAAGGAACATGAACTATGAAAAAACACACAAGGGACAAAACCGGCGACTCCAGTCGCCGGATTCACGCACGTCCCCAAAACCAGCGACTCCAGTCGCTGGAATTTTTCCAAGCACCAAATACCAAAAACGGCGACTGGAGTCGCCGTTTCTCCAACACACCAAAACAGCGACTCTTGTCGCTGGAATTTTTTCATGCCTCAAAACCGGCGACTCGAGTCGCCGTTTCCATGCAACTCCAAAAGCGACGACACGGGTCGCTGGAAAAGTTCCCTTGCTCCAAAAGCGGCGACACGAGTCGCCGTTTCCTCGCGTCACCAAAAGCGGCGACTGCTGTCGCCGTTTCCTTGTCCTTGCATCCAAAGCGGCGACTGGAGTCACCGTTTCCTTGCATCACCAAAAGCGGCGACTCTGGTCGCCGTTTTCATGTAGTTCCAAAAGTGGAGACTCAAGTCTCCATTTTCATGCGCAAGGTAGTTGACTTCGGATTCTTAACCAGTGAACCTGAAAATCAACAAAAACAAAAACACAAGGAAAAATACGTTGTCGCCAAAATCAACATTTACAAGCTTCATGTACTGGGCCGAGCCCAATTAATTAATATTCAAAGGCCTTAGTCGAGCCCAATTAATTAATATCCAAGTGTTCCAACTGGGCCGAATAAAATCGAGCCCAAAACTTCAATCGGACCGTGTCAAAAAAGATAGGTATAGTCCAGCCCAGAGTCCAATTGACCAAATCACCAAGGAGCCAGGACCAAGCCCGGGTCGGGTCGGGACGGGGTGGGGCGGGGCGGGGCGCGCGTGTGGCCCTTGCCATGTACCGCTAAGGGTGCATGGACTTAGTCAACTTGTTGAACACTCATACTCTCTTATCACATTTAAAGAGAAATGACTTTTGGTATTCTTTCTATGTGGGATAACCAATATCCCAATAAAATATTAATTGCTTACATTTACCAAAGTAGTATTTATGGCAATCTTTACACATTTATTTCTCACTCACCGATTAACGGATTTTGACGAAATAAAGTCTTACAATTACCTCGTAACACGTAGATAATTATAGTAACGATTAAACTCGAAACCGAATACATTTTATTAGCCATTAAAATTACAAACTTTGGAAAAAATACATGAATTATTAAATATAAATAATAATAATTCCAAGAACTTGTATACATCAACTCAATCAATATTATGGCTATAGCCTGCCATAATATATCTATTTGTACGACTTTTGGTTAATACTGTAATTTCTAGTCGTTCAGTTGGTTAGTTTTCCCTTAAAAATATTAAAAAGCTCGAAGTCCTTGATTGGTTTGAATCTTCAAAGTACACTACTTTTAACTAGGGCTGGGCGTGGGCTGGGCCGGTCCCGAAATTTTTAGAGCCCGACCCAAAACCTGTTTTTTTCGGTCCGGACCGATCCGGGTTTTTTGAAACTAAGGCCCGGCTTGGGACCGAGCCCGACGGCCTGAGCCGGATTTTCGGGCTTTTTGAGCCCAATTTTTTTAATTTTAAAAAATTATTTTTAATTATTAAAAATAATAATTTTTTTTTAAAATAAAATTTTAAAATTTAAATAATACTATTGTATACTATATTTATAATTTTAGTTTTTAAGGTTAAATTATTAATTAAAATATTAAAAATTATATAAAAATATATAATATTTATTTAAAAAATTATATTAAAACTAAAAATCGGGCCGGTACCGGGCTTTCGGTCCCAAAAATTTTTGGGCTCGGCTCGCGACGGATTTTTTCGGGTTTTCGGTCCGGGCTTTGGGGTTTTCGGGCCCAAACGCCCACCTCTACGTTTAACCTTTTTCAATTTTATTTTCAATGCTGCTCACTTCATCACATTGAGCTAAGTGAATTGGGCATGAACACCAACATTTCGATAAAATACCATTGGAGTAAATTAAAAAAAAATTGGGCATGCCTACTTTGGTGACCATGACACTTCTTACATGTGAACCATGATTGCTAAATTTATTGCACTTTATTAGTTATTATAATATTTAATCAATATAATTAATTATTAAAAAATGTAAAAAATGTGGTTTACCGTTGTATGATATTGATCACTTTTCTTGTTTGCCCACTTTTATATGGAGGTAGCATATACAGTAATGGAGTTCACAACGATTGGAAATGAGCTTTTAGCATCATTAGAGATGCTCTTATACTTTAACTATGAAATTTGTTTGTGTTGTGAAAGTGTCTCGACTTCATCAATTTTTTTTCATGTCGACGTCATGTAGGTGGACAAATAATTAAATGCATCAACCACCTAATTTTATCATTATTGTAAGAATAAAATATTGTACTCCATGCCCACAATTATTTTTATCAGCTTTTTTGTTAAAAAAAAACTAAAAAAATGCGTGACAGAGTATATGTAACTATAAAAATATACTCTCTCCATCCAAAGACAGTTATCATACTTTCCTTTTTGGGGTGTCCAACAATAGTTGACACACTCGAAAAAAGGAAATAATTATTCTAACTTTTTCATTTTAATATACAATTTTATTCTACTTTACCCCACCTACTTTTTAAACTTTACTCACAACTACTTTACTTTTTACTTTTAAAATATATTTTTACCTTTTACTTTTCAATTAAAAAATACAAAATAACAATTTTCTTAAACTCCGTGTCCAGCAAAGTATGACATCTATTAATGGCCGGAGGGAGTAGTACTATTACAAACGCATTAAACTATTCAAAATAATACTACACAATTAATTCAATCTTGAGTTCAAAGTATTTGATTAGCTAGGCATAGTAAAAAGTAAACTCAGAACAACATTCACCACCGTGCTTTAGGTTGACAACTCATTGGTTCCGGGAAGATACCGTGTAGTTGAGCTCTACAAGGCGGCCCATATATTATGTTGAAATATGACACAAAATCGCTTAAAAATTGAAATCAAGATGAGCTTTTGGATAAAATCAGGGCTAGAAAATGAGCGCGCCTCCGTTTTTAGTTGAGATTATTTTTCAGTGTGATCATCGACCCAAGAGTCCTATATAGGAATTATATTGTTTGGAGGAGGATTTATTTTGTGCACCGGCACCCCCATAATTTGATGGAAATAATATCATATTTAGTCCTCTACATATGTCGGATTCCACATGTAGTTCTTTATCTTTAATTTTTCCACTTCTTTATTGTTTTTAATATTCCACATGTAGTTCTTTATCTTTAATTTTTCCACTTCTTTATTGTTTTTAATATTTAAATGAAAAATGACTTGCTTAGCAGGTGGAGCAAAGTGCCACGTCAAATTTTTATCTTTTGTTTTCGTTAATAAGAGAAATAACAATATAAAATGAAAAACGTAACAACTTTTTTTAAGTCTTCATTCGTTTTGTGAGGCGGCGAGTTAGAAATTCAATTATGCTGTAAGTAATCTTTTAGTTTTTAAAACTTTTTATTCAGATATATAATGAAACAAATTCTAATAATTGAAAAGAACCGGTAATTTTGAATCGAGAAGAAACTTTCGATCAAGACAATTTGTTTGATAAAATAGTGTCCAGTGAAGATGAACCTTATGAGTTGTACAACAATTACGCTATAAACAAAAGATTTTGTTTTCGAAAGGGGAAAAAGAGAACAAATGCCCATAATGTTGTGACTATAATTTGTTTGATATGTTGAAGCGCCAAGGATTAACACTTAAAGATAATACAAATATGTCTTATCTAAAATACGTTGATCTTTCTTTTAGACAAAACTGCATTTTAACAGACATGCTTCCTATGACAGAAATGCTATTCGAGTCGACTACGAACAATTATTGGCCATGTTGAATGACGGTCAACGAAAGACTTATAAGACAATCATTTGACTCTCAACGATCCAAATGAACATGTTTTTTTTTTTTTTTTTTTTTTTTATGGTTATAGTGAAGTCGGCAAGACATTTGTTTGGAAAACTATCTGCAGCTAGAGCTGGGTCTTAGGCCGGGTCGGGCCAATCTGGCCCATTGGGCCAACTTAAATATTTGGGCCCAGCCCAGCACCTGCTGGACCGGGCCAAAATGGACCGGTATTTTAAATAAAAACTAATTAATTAATTACTTAAAAATAATATTATTTATAATTTTAACATAAAATAATTATTAAACTTACTAAAAATATAAAATAAATGTATAATAAATTTTTATATTGATAAATATAATAAATTTAATACAAAATCAATAAAAAATAATTATAATAATAGTTAAATTAGTACTTAAAATCAATATTAAATTAATATATTAATCAAATAATATTTAAAAATTATATATATTGAAATTAAAGAAAATCGGGCTAGCCCAACTCATCGGGCCAAAATTGAGTCAGACCCATTTGGTCGGGCCAAAGAGACCCGAATTTTTTTGGGCCTCAAATTTTCTGTTCCAGCCTGGCCCATTGGTCAGGCCAACCGGTCGGGCAGGGCTGGACTTCCCAGGTCTATCTGCAGCCGTCTGAGCTAGAGGCGGCATTGTTTTAAATGTCGCATCAAGCGGTGTAGCTTCTTTTCTTTTACCAGGAGGTAAAATGGCACATTCCAAATTAAATATTCACATATCTTTGCACGAAAGCTCCACGTGATACATGTGAATTGATTGTTAAGACCAAACTTATTTTATGGGACAAGGCTCCTTATGATGCATATGTATTAACAATTGATGTATGCTGCATTTGTTATCTTACTCTCTTATATTTCTGTGTTTACAAAATACTGTTAAGGTTAATATAATTTGATTTATGTTATTTTGCTTTTGATTTTCTAGGAATTGTTTTGAATCACTCGATCGGACAATGCGTGATATCATAAGCTCCCATCAACCTAAAGTCGAGTATCTGGCTTTCGGAGGCAAGTTTGTTGTACTCGAAAGAATGAACAAAAATATTCAAAAGATCAACTACCAATATAAAAAAAATCAAGATATTTAATTAATAGACAAAAATAATCAATTAAATAAAAATATATATTAAAAATAAATTTAATCAGTAGATAAAATAAAGAAAAGCTACAATAATGTTTAATATGGAAATTGAATATTTAATTATTTTAATGTTATATTGGTTTTGTTAATTAAACACTTTTCATTTTTTAATTAGTAAATTCTAGGGAAAAATGACAATAAGGTCAATTTTCAGCATTTTTTGACCAATAAGGCCGATCTCCAATTTTGGTGTCAATTAGGCCAAAACGTTCCAATTAGGCCAAAAAAATGTATCCGGAAAGACGAAATTACCCTCCCATATTAACTTCACAAATCGAGCTGAGGGGAAATCATTCTCGACGACACATTCAATTCCCAAAATTAAATTCTGCTCTCTCTCTTAATTCAATTCTCGACACATTCAATTCAGCTCCGCCGCCGCTGCTATTCGACTGCCGAGCCGAGGGGAATTCATCTCCGTCGCCGCTGTTGGAATTCGATATCCCGGGCTATTAAAATTTGCGGAAACCATAGCCCGATCAAAAACCCATCGCCGGAGATCATACGAACACCACGTACGAGCCGGAGTACGAGCCGAACACACAACACGACCGAAGTCGCGTGCGCGCCCAGCCCGAACCCCCGCACGCGGGGTTCGCGCGATCTAGGGGATCGATCGCATGGAGCGATCGATCGGGGAGGGGCTGCCCAGCAGCCCCCGCGGCGAGTCCGGCGACTCGCCGCCGCCTGGTGGTGGCCCGCGTCCAGCTGGGCCGTCGTGCCCAGCAGCTGCCCGCGATCGATCGTTTGATCGATCGCGCCCCGGCGTCCAGCCGGGGATCCTCCCATGCCTACGCCGAAACCCTAGCCGCCCGATCCCACGCGGTCCGATGGTTTCACCACCACCGCGTGATCGTTCGTCTAATCCGGGTTTCGTATTTCGGATCTTGCGTTCTACGGTATTTCACGATAAATCGAATCAATTAAATATCGTGGGAGTTTAGATATTATACCTTCGATTCGTTGTTCGGAGAAACGAAATCAAACACCTTTGAATCTTCCCACGTATTCCTTGCACTCCGTTCGAACGTCGGGTGGGCGACGATCTATCGAACTCCTATGGATCTCCTTCAACTCTCTAGAACTATCAAATAATGATATTCCTGTCTTATTAATTTATGAAGGCCATGTAGTGCTTTTATAGGCTACGTAGGGGATCAAAAGGAGGTGGAATATTGGGCTTCTAATATTGAAGATTAAATTGAGCCCAATGCTCAAGTCCATTAATCCTTATCAATATTAATTAATTTATTTTCCACTATATAAATTAATTGCACTCCCAATATTAAACCATATTATATCGAATAATATTTCTCCGGTAGTATTATTTATTCCGTGTATTTAAGATTTAAATATCCATGAATAAAATTTATTTATTGCTTAATAAATTTATTCATCTCTTATATCCGAGAATAGTACCACTCAACCTTTTTTATTATGCGGGAACAAATCCACTCGCGAGGTTTACATAATAAATCCTTATGAGCTCATCTCGGGGATATTATCAACCCTTCCGGGATACACTGTCCCTTCAAGAATTCACGGCATGTCATATATAAAATATAGTGACCCAACTTAACCGGTAATTAACCCAATAATTAAATCGCTTAATTCCTTTGGAAAATCAAAGTCACTTATATTAAATATACACACCCGCAATTGTTTCAGGGATTAAGAATAAAATACTCCGAGACTTAAATCAATTATCACAGAGCAATCCTAATTGATAAGTCTCAAGCGATCTGCTCAATACACCAAGTGTACAAGTGTGATAAAATAATTAAGATAAATTATTTTCTCTCTCACACAACGACTATACCGATGGATTGGTCCGTGTCCATCTAGGTCGTGAGCAACTGTTCGATTAAATACGAGTAACCGATAGTATGATCTTCTGTGTGCCCATGCACACCATACTAACTACAACGTATAAAATCCAGGACTATAATTTGCATATATTTAATTAACAATAATTAAAAGCAAATGAATGTTCGTTATTAATAGGTAAATGAAAGTGTACATAGAGTTCAGAATACTCAAATCTAGACATTAAGTATACTACTCCATCAATCTCCCACTTATACTAAGGTCTAGTCATTTCCTCCAAACTCCCGACTCCCATACTCATTACGTGCTTAAACTGTACTTCCAAGAAGTACCATGTGAATGAGCAATCTAGGTTGCCGCTCTGAAGCTATCTTGGTGACTACAGCGTCGTCTCCATAGACGATGACTCGTATCAGGTGGTACTTACTCTATGTGTTATCATCACTTTTTGACTTATGACTTCTTCCAGTTTACCGTGCACCGCTATCCAATAGCCTTTGGTATACTAAGAGTCATATCCAAGTCCAGAGGTTATCCCGGAACCTAACCAAAACTTCCGCTGCCTCTGAGGCTGCTATTCAGTTATGATAGAGTCTGAGAAGCGTCCTGCTTATCACTCTTTCATTTCATGGTTCCACCTCATTCTAAAAAATGAACACATAGCCTGATATCGACTTACACTGGTCCTTATCAGCTTGGAAATCCGAATCTGTATAACCCAAAGGAATCAGATTGTCTACCCGTATCTCAGAACATAATCCTTAGTATTTCGCAAATACTTGAAAATGCTCTTTACGGCAGTCCAATGAGCCTTTCCAGGATTACTCTGATATCTTGCCACTATGCCAACCGCATAACAGATATCAGGACTCGTACATAACATTGCATACATTAAGCTTCCCACAGCCGAAGCGTAGGGAACCGCTTTCATTTCATCTTTCTCCTTCTGTGTCTCAGGACACATCTCCTTAGAAAGATAAGTTCCTTTACTGAAGGGCAGATCACCCTTCTTGGAATCTTGCATGTTAAAACGAGCCAGAATCGTGTCTATGTAAGATTGCTGGGATAGGTACAATGTTCTATTCCGGTGATCCATTATAACCTTGATCCCTAGAACATGTCCCACTTCTCCCAAATCTTTCATATCGAATTGTCTAGACAACCATCCCTTTATGTCTGATAACATCTTCACACTGTTGCCAATGAGAAGAATGTCGTCTACATAAAGCACGAGAAACACCACCTTCTTCCCATCACGTTTCCAATACACACACGATTCGTCCATGCTTTGATTAAATCCAAAAGATTGGACTACTTCATCAAACCGCATGTTCCACGATCTCGAGGCTTGTTTCAATCCATAAATGGATCGATTAAGCTTGCACACTAGATGATCTCGCCCCTTAGCAATGAATCCTTCTGGCTGTTTCATATAAATCGTCTCGTCAAGACTTCCATTTAGGAAAGCTGTCTTGACATCCATTTGCCACACCTCATAATCCATATGAGCTGCTATGGATAGGAGAATCCGGATCGACTTTATCTTGGCTACCGGCGAGAAGGTCTCCTCATAATCGATTCCCTCTTTCTGAGTATATCCTTTCGCAACAAGCCGAGCTTTAAAGATTTCAACCTTTCCGTCAGATCCTCTCTTTCTCTTGTAGACCCATTTACACCCAATTGGCTTTACGCCGATTGGTGGTTCTACAAGGTCCCAGACTTTATTAGAATCCACAGATTCTATTTCGGATTTCATCGCTTTCTTCCAAGAAGGCGCATCTATATCTTGTACCGCCTCATCATAGGTCCAGGGATCGATTTCATGAACTCCAGGTCCAGAGTCCGAAGACTCACCCAGTCCAATCCATCTATCTGGTTGTTTAACAACCCTCCCACTACGACGGCGTTCCGGTGTATTAACTGTGACAGTATTAGGTGCAGGTTCTAGTGGTATATCTACACTCGGTTCGGCTGTATCTAAGTCTTCCTTGTCTCCTTTCAACTCATCGAGTATTATGTCACTTTTGGGCTTGTGGTCCATGATATAGTCTTCCTCTAAGAACCGAGCATTAGTACTTATAACGATCTTCTAGTCCTTAGGACTATAGAACATGCCACCTTTAGTTCCTTTCGGGTATCCTACAAACAGCCGTAATTCTGATCTAGGTTCTAACTTATCGGCACCTTGTAGCAACACATGTGCTGGACAACCCCAGATCCGAATGTGTCTCAAGTTAGGTGACAAGTCGTTTTTGTAGTGCGTCAAATCAAATAAAATTATCGAACTAGATGCTAAAGCAACTCGCCCGAGTCGATCTCTCGAGGAACACTACTATCGGCGTGTATAAATGTTTATTTGTTTGCAACTAGGTAGAGGGAAGAAATAGCATAATGCATGAATTGATTTTTGATTTTTTTGTTTAATTCTAAAATTAACTAAGGAATTGAAAAGAACGAGAAAGCGAGTAAGAAAGCGAATAAATTTGTTTTTAAATTAAATGGAGAATAAACTAGGGTTTTGGGAATCGCGATTATCGTTTTCGAGTTAAAGCTCGAATTCATAAAACAATTCAACACGCCCGTTCCCGGTTGGCGTTGATTGAAGATCGGAATTCAAACTCAAACCTCAAAAACATAATCGATCAACCCTAGCCCTAGAAAAAAGATTTAGCTACTCATTATCTTGCTTGAAAAAGAATTTAGTTTTTGACTTGTGAAATTCATGAACCGACTTGAAAAAGAATAAAATTAACAAAGCGATTAATCTACTAAGAAATTGAAGAACAATAAATTAAAAACGAAAAGAACTTACTAATCAATTATCAAAGCAAACCAAGGGCATCCGTCGGAGGCAATCCAACTTTTGTCGAATTCGAATACAATCCAATATTCAAGATCCAACGCAATAATCAAAACCTAGATGTTACGAGTATCAAGTTCTCTCCAAAACGAAAATAAAAGTCTGCAAAAGAAGTGTTGAAACCTAGGTTCAAAAATCTATTAAATAGCCTCGAAAACTCGGAGTCAAAACGCGAGTCAAAGCTGAAAAAGATAGGCAGGCGACCGCCTGGGGCAGGGGGCGATCGCCCGCGTCAGTGGGCAAGCGACCGCTTGCCTGGAGGGCGGTCGCCTGGTGATAATTCCAGCTCTCTGAAAGTGCGGGCAGGCGACCGCTTGGGAGGCTGGCGAGCGCCCGCGTCAGGGAGAAGGCGGTCGCCTGAGGGGAAGGCGGTCGCTTGGTGAGTTTTCAGAGCCTCAGTTTTTGGGCACGCGAGCGCTTGGCTCCTTGGGCGAGCGCCTGGTCTTGGCAGCTCCTACTTTGCCTCGACTCGACTCGTTTGAGCTCGTTTCTTCAACTTTTTCGACACACTCAAGCCCGAATACCTGCACACTCAACAAACGTATCACACATACCAAAGCCACGAAGAATACACAAATAATCAACTAAACACGACACAACTCACACACAAAAGACACGGAAAATCGACACAAAATCACCAACATCAACTCCCCCACACTTAGCTTCTTGCTTGTCCTCAAGCAAGCAATCATAAAAGCAAGAAGCACGTCCCAAACACATGCATGCCAATCGTATAATCAAATCCTCAAAACCACAACTAAATCCTCGATGTGTACGGAAAATGTAAAGTAAACAATCATCAATTCACAATGAATTAGACACAATAAAGATCACTCGAGCATTGTCATATATCACAATTTCAAGTTCCCTCACAAGGATTCACTCTTCCTTCTTTTTCTCTCAAGGATCGGTTCCACTCAAGGTGTGCACAAGCGAAGGATAAAAGAAATCAAAGAACTCATGCACTCACGAAGAATAAGCATATAAGAGGAATAAGGACGAGCTTCAAATAACATCAAATGCACCTAAGGACTTCAACTAAAAATATGCTCAAATTGCACTCTCCACTAATCAAAGTCTACTATCTTAAGAATCATGGGTGATCGACAAAAACGGGTGTAACGGGGCTCGGCTAAGGGTATTCGGGAATATTTGGGAAAGAGTGGACTAACTCGTACAAGCACGTACCTCCAACACAATCAAATATCCGTCTAACGCACAACACCCCTTCCACACCAAATACAACAAACGAACTCATCAAAGTCACATCAAACAACCGAGCAATTAACTAGTACCATTATTCGACTCTTTTTGTTATTTTCTTTTTCTTTTTTTTTTTTTTTTTTTTTTTTTTTTTTTTTTTGGAGACTTATAACATGTCTTGACTCTTTTCTATTTTTTTTGGGAGACTAAACTTGTCTCATTTTTGTTTTTCTCTTTTTTTTTTTTGTAGACTTATAACAAGTCTCGACTAATTACAAAATACATCGTATCAACACCTTATACCCCCAAATACAAGACCTCCCTTCTCTCCTTCACGAATTATAGGACAACAAGGAAAGGCTAAACGTAGGCTCAAAGGGGCTACTAGGGTGTCCCACGACGGGCTCGGGGTCAAAAACATCGAAAAGCGGCTAAAAATGGCTATCCTAGTCGATCAATACCCAATCATTTTCAAAATCAAGTAATTTATGACGTACAAGTCTCAAGTAACAACCTAAACATGCTTTAGCTATCTCTAGTCCATACGGGTGCATAAGATGTAGAACAAGGAAAATAGGAAGCTCAACAAGTCAACGAGATATCACACAAAGAAGAACGATAGAAAGGCTCAAATTCTCACAAGGATATATGGGACATGAAACGGTGACATACAATTATCTCAAAGTCACTATACGGCATCTAATCACGGAGTCAAAAGTCATTCACATACCGACCTCTAGCATCAAAAATCTATCGCACCTCAAGAATCGAAATACACAACTAACATGCATGCGGGAAATGACAACTATACTTTCATGAAAATCGTATCTCAACAAGGGGGAGCTATCACAATTAACACAAAACAAGTAAAAGAGAACAACTAAAGCACGACAAATCACATAGAAAGAAAGGAGAAAGGGAAAGAAAGCAAACCCCCCCACACTTGGGCTAATCCATGTCCTCGTGGATGTAGTACCCTCCTAGGAAAGCACGCGTCCCCAGAAAGTCGCGGATGTCCAAAAGTGACGGGGAGAACTACCTACAAACCAAAACTCAAACAAACCACGAAAACAAACAACGAAGGAAGACCAAACTAACAAAGGAAACACGATTCAAGAAAAAGAAACAAAAGAAAAAGCTATATACATACCGCGACCGTACGAAGGTACGGTCGATCCTCATGGTTCGGGTGGCGGATACTGTGGCCCTCGGAACATGGCCATCATCTGAGCGTACTGGGAGACGTGGTAGGCGTGCTCGGTGTCCTCACGGGCCTGCCGGCGGGCATTCTCGGCCACATAGTAATCATGATGGGTGGCCTGCCGAGCCTCGATCCGGTCGAGCCGACCATTGAAATGGTCATACTGAAGGGTGGCTTGGGCCTCCATCCGGGTGAACCGTTCATCAATGTAGGTCCGAGTAGCTCCCGAAGTCGTCCGAAAGTCCTCTCGCATATCGTACTCGATCTCCCTCCTACTAGTCTCCGCGTCCTCGAAACTAGTCCGCATATCCTGGAACTGATTGATCATATCATGGAATCCGGCGGTGTACGACGCGTAGGTCGGGTAGGAGATCGGAGCAACGTAATCCGTGGCATACCCCGGCTGTGGAGACGGAGACGAAGGATGCACCGGAGGTGTGGTGCTCGTCGAGGCGGCATTCTTCGAGCCTCGTCCAATGCGCACGGAATGAGGGAGGAAGTTACCGGCTGCATCGAGAAGGTGGGAGCCATTGAGTTCTTGCAGATCAATGCATCGGGGCTCCCCGACAAAATCAGCTGGAAGTGTGGCGGGGTTGTCGAAATTCATCAACGCCGTGGATTGTGCAAGTCCCGCGGCAATGTGGAAGAAAGAGGCGTGGTGGGCTCCGCGCTCGACTGTCCTTTTCATCTGACCGAGCAAGTAATCAACCGGAGAGGAGGGAAGTCCCTTTGTGGCACACTCAAGCAGAAAGAGCTCCGATTTGTTCACCTTATTGCCTTTGTCCTTTCCCGAAAGGTTGTATGCAATGAAACGATGCACGAGGAGAAGGGCCGGGTCGGCGATATGAGCGCTCTTCCCAGTGTGAGAGGCCATCGAGGCAACGGCTTGCCAAGCCGCGTCTTTGTCGATCTTTTCGGGTATGTGTCTCTGAACTCCGTCAAAGTCGAAGAGGAAGGAAACCGAAAGGTCCTTGGGAGTGAACTCCACTTCGTTGCCCAATAGCCGGCATGTGTAGAATCGGCCATTCGAGTGTCTCTCCCAGGTGCAGAGCATCTCAAGGCCTAGGGACGTAGAGTACTTGAGAGGAAGGTTCGCGAAGTTCCACATCCCCATCAGCTTCAAGTACCCCTTAACTCGGTCATACAATCCCAATTTCCGGACCAAATCCCAGTCAAAGGGTCGAGGGAATTCAAGTGCGTGCTTCTGGAAGGCAAGTAGTCGACGGCCCTCCTTGTGTGCGTAAATCATGAAATCGGCCCCGTATTGGTCTCGGAGATCGGGCCGGCGATTACTCGGAGGCGCTTGCGGTTCCGGAGTGGGCTGCCTTGGAGGGGTGGGTTGCCTCGTAAGAGAGGTCTGTCTGTCCTCTTCGTCGTGGTCCGGGGAGTCATTGGACGGGCCCACGTCGGTTCGAGCCCTCTTAGAAGCCGGAGCTTTCTTCTTACTACGGGTAAAAACCATATTAGTATAAACAAATCACAAGGAGTAAGAAGTTACCGGGATTGCCGGAAGGAGTTCACGGGGCTGCCGTGAATGAGTCGGGGCTCGGGGCAGCTGCCGAAATGGGTCGAGAACCGAAACGTGAGACGTTCACGGGACTGCCGTGAATCGAGTCGAAGCCGGGAGTCGACATCGAGGTCCGAGTTGCCGAGGGTGTACGGCCGGCGGTGAGCAGCGGTTGGTCGGCGGTGACGGATCTGGGCGGCTGAGCTCGGAGCAGGTGGGTCGGCGGTTCTTGGCTGAGGATCGGGGCAGGTGACTTCGGGCGATGGTGGTTCGCGGCGGCGGTCGGCGGGGAAGCGGCGAGGCAGCGGTTGGAGGTTGGTGGCTGGCGGGGCTGACTGACGGCGGGGCCGGTTGAATGGACTCGGAGAAGTGGCTGGAAGGTTGGAGCTCGGCTCGGCGGCGAGGCAGAGAAGCGGCGGTCGGCGGCGAAGATGACTGGCGGAGATGAAGATGATGAACGGTGGTGGTGGGGAAATTTTCTTCTGCAAAGACAAAGAGAGGAAAAGAGGCGGAAGTAAGAATTAGGGTTCGCCCCCTTTAATCGATTTCAAAATAAAAATATTAATAAATAATATATATATATATTATTATTTTTTTTTATTTTAAAAAAGATGAGGCGAGCGCCTCATGGGCAGGCGAGCGCCTGCCCGTAATTCCAGCTCTCTGAAATCATCCCCAGGCGACCGCTTCGTGCCTGAGCGCTCGCTCGCAACAGCCGGCAAGCGATCGCTTGCCAGGCAGGCGAGCGCCTGCTCTAATTTTCTGCTCTCTGAACTTTGCAGGGGGCGATCGCTTCAAGGGGCGGCGAGCGCTTGAGGTCAGAACCAGGCAGTCGCCTGGCAGTCCAGCGGGCGCCTGGCAGGTTTGAAAATCCGGGCTCTTCCCAGTTGTCGTGCGATCCTCTCGACTCATTCTCCTGTCAAATAAAAACATCAATTAGCTCATTTCACGTCGTGAGCTTGACGTTCGTGGGTAGGCCCCCACGTGGCGCTCCTTTTTAGAACCGAAAGAGCGACACGGTCCGTGGACTAGTCTCCACGCGACGCTCGTTTAGAGTCTCGAGCCCGACTGACGCGCTCTATTCATAAGAGACGTCCCCGAGTAGAATCGACTCTACTCCAAACTTAATTCTATCTCCCTCCATATAAGGCTCGATATACGGCTTTACTCGGTGGCCATTGACTTGAAATGCCTCTTTCGTCTTTGGGTTGTAGAGCTTAACAACTCCATACGGGAACACCTCCATTATCTCATAGGGCCCACTCCATCTTGATTTGAGTTTTCCGGGGAACAACCGGAGTCTTGAGTTGAATAAAAGTACTTTCATCCCGGCGGTTAGCTCCTTATTCTTGATTCTCTTGTCATGAGTCGCCTTCACCTTTTCCTTATAAATACGAGAATTCTCGTAGGCCTCATTGCGCATCTCGTCAAGCTCAGACAACTCTAAAGCTCGGGCTCCTCCGCCCTCCATTAAATCCATGTTCGTCGCCTTGATTGCCCAATAAGCTCGATGCTCGATTTCTACCGGCAAGTGGCAATGCTTCCCAAAGACAAGGCGGTAGGGACTCATTCCGATCACCGTCTTGTATGCGGTCCGATAAGCCCATAGAGCTGAGTTAAGCCTCTCCGACCAATCTTTGCGGGAGGTTTTCACGGTCTTCTCAAGTATCTCCTTCACTTGACGGTTGCTAGTCTCGGCTTGCCCGGATGTTTGTGGGTGATATGCGGTGGCAATTTTGTGGTTGATGTCGTTCTTGACCATCAACTTCTCGAAGAGCTTGTTGCAAAAGTGCTTCCCGCCATCGCTGATAATGGCCTTCGGGAAACCGAACCTAGAAAGAATATTCTCCTGCACAATCTTGAGAACAACTTTAGCATCACATGTCCTAGTGGGGATCGCTTCGACCCACTTGGACAAATAATCAACACCCAATAAAATGTACTCAAAACCAAAGGACACAGGGAAGGGTCCCATAAAATCAATACCCCAAACATCAAAGATTTCAACCGCTAAGTTAATATTTAAAGGCATTTCATCTCGCTTACCTATGTTCCCCATGCGTTGACACCGGTCACAAGCTTTGCAATAATCAATTGCATCACGGAAAAGAGATGGCCAAAACAAACCTGATTGGAGGACTTTGTGGGCGGTTTTGTGACCCCTAAAGTGACCTCCACTCTCGTCGTGGTGGCAACACTTGAGTACGTCGGCTTGCTCTTCCTCCGAAAGACATCGACGGATCACCTCATCTTTCCCGAACTTGTAGAGATAGGGGTCCGACCAAAAGTATTCTTGGGATAAATGCTCGAACCTCGCCTTTTCTTGAGAAGTCATCTCTTCCCTTAGAGCTCCTGCAACCAAAAAGTTCACAATATCCGCGTACCAAGGTACCGGAGTCATAGCCATAACGAGCTCATAAGGAAAAGAGTCGGGGATCGAGCCATCAATACTATTGCTTAAAATCTCGGGGGGTGGCTCTAGCCTAGACAAGTGATCGGCTACTACATTCTCACACCCCTTCCTATCCTTGATCTCTACATCAAACTCTTGAAGCAAAAGGATCCACCTAATCAATCTAGGTTTGGCTTGAGCCTTGGCTAGCAAATGTCGTAGGGCTTGGTGATCACTATGGACAATGACTTTAGACCCAATGATATAAGACCTAAATTTATCCAAAGAAAACACGACGGCTAACAACTCTTTCTCGGTAGTGGTGTAGTTGGTTTGGGCACTATTTAAGGTCACACTAGCATAGTAAATAACCCTAAGCACCCTATCCACTTTTTGACCAAGAACCGCTCCTACCGCTGAGTTAGACGCATCACACATAATTTCAAAGGGTAACTCCCAATTAGGCGCTACAACTACCGGGGCTGAGGTGAGCTTCTCCTTAAGTGTATTAAAAGCTACTAGACATGACTCATCGAATTTGAACTCAACGTCTTGCCCTAGCAAATGACACAAAGGTTGGCTAATCTTGGAAAAATCCTTAATAAACCTCCTATAAAACCCGGCGTGCCCAAGGAAGCTACGGATGCCCTTAACATTAATGGGAGGGGGTAGTCGCTCAATGACCTCGATCTTGGCTCTATCTACCTCTATCCCCCGACTAGACACCATATGTCCTAGCACTATCCCACTAGTAACCATGAAGTGACTCTTCTCCCAACTCAAGGTAAGGCTACTCTCGATACACCTCTTAAGGACCCTATCAAGCTTACCCAAGCAATCATCAAACGAAGAGCCAAACACAGAAAAGTCGTCCATAAAGACTTCCATGAAGTTACCTATCATCTCGGAGAAGATGGACATCATACACCGCTGGAATGTTCCCGGTGCATTGCACAAGCCAAAGGGCATCCTCCTCCAAGCATAGGTACCAATGGGGCACGTGAAAGTCGTCATCTCCTGGTCCTCCGGTGCTATCGCCACCTGGTAGTAAGCTGACAAACCATCAAGAAAACAATAAAATGCATGTCCCGATAGTTTATCAAGTAATTGATCAATAAAGGGAAGAGGGAAATGGTCCTTTCGGGTGGCGGCATTTAACTTCCGATAGTCAATGCACATCCGCCACCCCGTAGTAATTCGAGTCGGAAGGAGCTCTCCTTTCTGATTCTCCACCACGGTGATACCTCCTTTCTTCGGGACCACATGAACCGGACTCACCCATCGGCTATCGGCAACTGCATAGATCAACCCCTCATCCAGAAGCTTGTAGATCTCCGTTCTCACAACTTCCATCAATACCGGATTGAGTCTCCTTTGCCCATCTCTCTTGGGAATCGATCCTTCCTCCAAGATTATCCGGTGCATGCACACCGAAGGGTCGATACCTCGAATATCACCTAAGCTCCACCCAAAAGCCTTCTTGTTTTGCTTGAGTATCGCCACGAGCGCTTCCTCATCCTCGGCTCTCAAAGTGGCTGAGATGATCACGGGTTTTTGTTCCCCGTCTTCCAAGAAAACATATTTGAGGTGGCTTGGTAACGGCTTCAACTCCACCTTATTTTTCGGAGCCTCGATCTCGGCTTCCTGTGAACTAGGTCGCACAAAAGTGGGGTCCGTTAATTTTTCTTCTTCACCGTCAAGGACCTCGGGGCTGCTCTCCTCCACGAAAGCGGCTTCCACTTCGTCATCAACATGGTCGACGAAGGAGCAATTCTCCACATAAAGGGCAGCGTGAGTGGCTTTCCCCGTTCGGACGGAGAATGAAACTTTCTCACCAAGAACGGTCATCTCAAGTACACCGTTCTTCACATCGATCACCGTATTAGTGGTGGCCATGAATGGTCTTCCCAAAAGAATGGCGTGATCTCGCCCATTCTCGGGAACTTCTCCAACGTCGAGTACCACAAAATCCACGGGTACTATCAATCCACCGACCTGTACCAAAATGTCTTCCACCATCCCCTTGGGATATCGAATTGATCGGTCGGCGAGCTGGAGGCACATACGAGTGGCCTTGAGATCGCCCAACTCCAATTTCTCGTACACGGCGTACGGCATCAAATTTATACCAGCACCCAGGTCAAGCATTCCGGACACCTCCTTGCCATTTCCAACGGCAATCATAATGTTGAAGCTTTCGGGGTCTCTTTGTTTCTCGGGTAGCTTGTGCTGGAGTATCGCACTTGCCACCTCGGAGACTACAACTTTCTCATTGTCGATGAACTTCCTCTTCCTCGAAGCGAGATCCTTGAAGAACTTGACATAGGACGGAATATTTCGAATGATGTCGAGGAGCGGGAGATTCACATTCACCTTGGACAAGAGCTGGTAAATCTCTGAGAATTGCTGATCCTGCTTCTCGTTCCTCAACCGCTGCGGGTATGGTGGCACGGGAGGTCTATAGGGGTTATCGGCCTTGTGTAAGGCTGCCCGACTCATCTCCGGTGCTCGTACCGGACTTTCTACCGGTTTCTCCACCGGCTTCTCTAATGGTTCCTCGATCGGGGCCCTTTGCTCGGCCACTTCCGGTGCCGGAATGTCCTCTACTACTTCCTCGGTTGGCATTTCAACGTGATTGTCGATGACACGTCCACTCCTAAGCACGGTGACCGCCTTAGCCTGATGTGGTTGACTCGGGATCCGATCCTTCTGATTAGCTTGTGCTATCTCATTCATTCGACTAGCCATCTGCCCAACTTGCGTCTCGATCCTCTTAATTGCCGCGTTCTGGTTGGTCATATTAGACTCCACCCCCTCGATCTTCTGTTGGTTATGGTTAAGGATGGCCTGAGTCGAGGCCATAAAGGATGCAAACTTCTCGTCTAAGTCTGAAGTCTTTGGTGGAGGTGGAGGTGCGTGATATGACTGGTGCTGCTGCTGGTACTGGGGCCTCTGGTAATTCTGGTTATTCTGCCAATTCTGATTTCCCGGATTCTGGTACCCCTGATTCTGAGACCGGTTCTGATTATTGTAGTTCGTCTGAGAACCTTGTCCCTGGGTCTGTGGCTGGTCTTGTTTCCAAGAGAAGTTGGGATGATTTCTCCAGGACGGGTTGTACGTGTTAGAGTAGGGGTCATTCCTCTGGTTGCCCTGTTGATTGTACCCCTGCATCGCATTCACCTGTACCTCGGGGCCGTAGTTCTGATCCATCATCTATGGTGGAGATGGCATGCCTTGACCACACGTGCTCGAGAAATGGCCTATCTCCCCGCATAAGCTACACGGTTCAACTCGATAGATCTGTCGCTTTGGCTGCTCCTCAGTGGTCTCGAGCATCTGAACCTTCTTAGTTAGGTCGGCGACTTGCTTTGCCAACTGAGCATTAACACTCCCATCGGACCTGGCATAGTTACTACTTCCTCTTGAACTTGTTTGTCTCGACTCGGCTGATAGCGACTTGAAGATCTCCATCATCTCATCACTGTTCCGACTACTGATATTTCCGCCGGCTGCGGTTTTCACCTCTCTCTGGTCCTCTCTGCTCAGACCCTTGTAGAAGAACTGGATGATCGAATTGGGAGTGAGATCGTGATGTGGGCACTGCCTCAGTAAGCTCCTGAATCGCTCCCAAGCTTCATGGAAAAACTCCCCCGGTTCTTGCTCGAAGGCACAAATCTGACCTTTCAGGTCGAAGGTCTTCTGCTGAGGATAGAACCGAGTGATGAACTCCCGGTACATGTCCGCCCAAGTGGTGATCGAGTCCGGCTCCAAGGATAGCAGCCAGTTCTTCGCTCTATCTCTCAAAGCATACGGAACACACTTCAATCGGAGCTGATCATCATCGAGTGCTCCGAGGGGGAAAGCATGCAAGGCAGTGTAGAATTCCCTGATGAAGTTTAGGGCATCCTCGTTAGTGGTTCTGGAGAACTGAGGAAGCTGAGCAAGATGGTGTGCCTTGAGGTCGTATCTCCGGGCGGCATCACTTAGGACGATGCATGAACTAGCTCCGTCGATTTGAGGATGCGTCAGATCTCCAAAGAGGAGTGGCTGGGCACGGTTTCCGTTGTTCCCATTGTTTCCGTTATTTCCGTTGTTGCCATTGTTTCCGTTGTTGCCATTGTTGCCATTGTTTCCGTTGTTTATAGCCTCAGCCATGGTCGTCAATTCACTCTCTGCTTCGGTGTCGGTAGTGGTAGAGTCCGATGAAGAACCGTCGTCTCCGTTTGTAAACCGACCGATGCTCCTACGTCTATTGATGTTTTCGATCACGGGTGCAAGTTCGGTAGTTCGACTTCGAGTACCTACCATACACCAACAAAAACCAAAAAGAGATCAAACGCACCTGAACAAGTAAATAAATAAAAAGAAAAGTAAAAAGGAAATTGTTGCAAACACCTAAACACTAATACTAGTGCCTAAAGTGCTCCCCGGCAACGGCGCCAATTTGACAAGTCGTTTTTGTAGTGCGTCAAATCAAATAAAATTATCGAACTAGATGCTAAAGCAACTCGCCCGAGTCGATCTCTCGAGGAACACTACTATCGGCGTGTATAAATGTTTATTTGTTTGCAACTAGGTAGAGGGAAGAAATAGCATAATGCATGAATTGATTTTTGATTTTTTTGTTTAATTCTAAAATTAACTAAGGAATTGAAAAGAACGAGAAAGCGAGTAAGAAAGCGAATAAATTTGTTTTTAAATTAAATGGAGAATAAACTAGGGTTTTGGGAATCGCGATTATCGTTTTCGAGTTAAAGCTCGAATTCATAAAACAATTCAACACGTCCGTTCCCGGTTGGCGTTGATTGAAGATCGGAATTCAAACTCAAACCTCAAAAACATAATCGATCAACCCTAGCCCTAGAAAAAATATTTAGCTACTCATTATCTTGCTTGAAAAAGAATTTAGTTTTTGACTTGTGAAATTCATGAACCGACTTGAAAAAGAATAAAATTAACAAAGCGATTAATCTACTAAGAAATTGAAGAACAATAAATTAAAAACGAAAAGAACTTACTAATCAATTATCAAAGCAAACCAAGGGCATCCGTCGGAGGCAATCCAACTTTTGCCGAATTCGAATACAATCCAATATTCAAGATCCAACGCAATAATCAAAACCTAGATGTTACGAATATCAAGTTCTCTCCAAAACGAAAATAAAAGTCTGCAAAAGAAGTGTTGAAACCTAGGTTCAAAAATCTATTAAATAGCCTCGAAAACTCGGAGTCAAAACGCGATTCAAAGATGAAAAAGATGGGCAGGCGACCGCCTGGGGCAGGGGGCGATCGCCCGTGTCAGTGGGCAAGCGACCGCTTGCCTGGAGGGCGGTCGCCTGGTGATAATTCTGCTGGAATTCAATATCCCGGGGCATCAAAATTTGCGGAAACGATAACCCCGACCGAAAATCCCGTCGCCGGAAACCGATCACGAACGCCACGAAGAACCGGGCTCGACAAGAGCATCGCCGCGGGATGAACCCGCGGCTAAACCCTAGACGAGCCCCACCGTGGGGCTCGCGATCGATGATGATCGCGTGGGGCTGCCTAGCAGCCCCCGGCGGTGAGTTCGGCGACTCACCGCCACCACCGGCCGGGGAGGGAGCGCCCAGCCGCGGCGCGAAGCCGCGGCAGCCCCCAGCGATCGACCCTTGGTCGATCGCTCGCCCCGGCGTCCAGCCGGGGCTCCCCTCGCGTGGCCGCTGCCGGCGGTCGAAGCCTGACGCTACCGTCGTTTGAGTAGCGCAAAATAAATTTATAAGACCTAAAGCTTCACACCAACAACAAGTATTAGTGGTAAGTATTAGGTGTCGATCCCACGAGGAGTTTATCGTTATTTTCTCACGGCTTTGCCCAATGTGGGTTGTCACGATTTTTGAAAGAGTTTTTAGTGAATAAACGACCACCTAAAATAACTCAAAACAAATAATAAACAAACTAAATAAAATAACAAAAAATAAAATACCCAGCTACTGTACTTGACCAATACGAAAATAAACTACTCAACTACTGAACCTGACCAAACTGTAAAACAGAGCATCTGGGCACAGTCGTCACCTTGTCTACCTGATCAAGTTTCTACTGTTCATCGGCACATAAGATTTTGCTAACAGCTTTATCTTTCGGTTATAGGTTGTCCAATTAAAGTATTAAAGTATGGACTCGGGCATGTTTTCTTGTTGGTCAAGAATTTCTCCCAGGTGATCAAAGAACAGGCTAGGCTCAAGGGGCTATCAAGGGTCTTCTTTATTTATTGACAAAAATGAACAAAAATTGCCTAAATCATATAATACCTCAACTCAACTTTCAAATCACAAAAGCAGAAATAAGGCAAACCTCAGCATTACGACATTCCAAACAAACTCTCAAGAAAGAAATATTTTCATAACGTTGGCTCGAATCTCACGGCTACCTAATTGCAGTTCCATCGTCCCAAATTTAATGCATAGACTAATAATTTTGAAAACTGTTCAAATTGATCAAGTATATTCATCAAGCATGCGACACGACCAAGGACAAGGGTTGCTCCTACCCGTTCCCCCACTCACACACTTTGCCTCTGGCAAAGTGGGTGAAATAGTAATAAGATTGGGCAGGAACTTCCCTTAACATAAAACTCCAACTCCAAACGACGTTAGCGTACCTCTCCACTCACACACTTTGCCTTGGGCAAAGTGTGTCAATGAAAAGATCGACCCATGACTCGAAAGAAAGGAAAAAGAAAAGAAAGAAAAAAAAACAGCTGGGAGGGCAAGTGAGGAGGAGGTAAAGTCAAGGTAAAACCTGAATTGAGCATGGGTGAAGTGGACCATTAATGATTTCAGCAGCTCTACGAGGTCATCTTTGCATGTTGCCCTGATGCCTTAGGACTACGCCCTCAGTCAGTAACTTGGGCACGTCAACCCAGGTCTTGGCTTCTCTCTAGTGGTCATCCTTGCGACTTCAGGGAACTCATCAATCTTCTAGCGTAAACTGTTGAAAGTAGACCAAGTAGCCTTGAGGTTTGCTCAAGAAGCTACCTTTATGCCCTCCTTGACCTGCACATAAAAAACAAACAAACCCTTTCTCCTTTTGGATTCAGACAAGTCAAGTTCTCTATCCGATTTAATTCAAAATAAAAGAAAAGAAAACTAAAATAATATACAAGAAATACCAGGTTGCCTCCTGGTCAGCGCCTTAGTTATCGTCATGGGCATGACGTGATGTATGCTCACCATTCTTCACGATGAAAGGGTTTGAGCTTCTCCTCGTTATGGCCATAAGAGGCCTTCAGGCACTTGAGTAAATCTGTGAAGTTGCTCATCATCCATCCATGTAAAGTGCCTGCTGGGTTGCCCATACCAAATGGTAACTGCATGTTGGTCAGGGGCGAATTCCTCTTCTCTTCCGGATTTTGGGCGAACAACCCTTGTGTCTTCCTTTCTGAACCTTCACTTAAAACATCACTATTGATCTCACTGATTGTATCCCCTTGTCCAAAGTAGAGATATTTCGTGTGTTTGGGCAATATCTTCGATTTTTGCTCGGGTGCCCGTTCAAAGGCTGGCTCCAATCTCTCTTCTCGGACATCATTCTCAGTTTGCCTCGTCTGGATTACAATATCAGATGGTTGAAACATGCCAATATGAAATACCTCATGTTTCTTTACTTGGGCGATATTTAGTTTCTGCTCTTGGGCAAGTTGCTCCTCTTGGGCAGGTTGCTCTTCTTGGACAGGTTGCTCTTCTGCTGCAGGTTGCTCCTCTTGGTGGTTGTAATGCCCATAATCAATATTAGGTGTGTTGGTCAGGGCATACTGGTCGTAGCAATTCTGTTCTTCTTGATCATAATTGTGCATTGGCCAACCTGCGTGTCTTCCCTCATAATGTAGTAGTGGGCGCTCGTCATGATCAACTTCATTTGTTTCGACTGCTTTGAGTGGTCTTGTGGCCATAATCTCCGCGAATTTCTCGATGGTGCCGCAAAGTTTATCAATTTTATCTTCGGCAGACTTGGGCATAGCAGATGTCTGCTTGGGCAAGTTGTCTTCATCTTCACGGGATCCTTCGGCCAAGTCTTTCAATATTTTGAACACCTCACTTGCTGTTTTGTCGAGAATAGAACCTCCACATGCAGCATAAATCATCATTCTTTCTTGTCCTCTCAGTCCGGATCTGAAGTATTGGATCAATTCATGATCCGGAAATAGACGATATGGGCATAGTGCTTGAATCTCATTGAATCGTACCCAATAGTCGTAGAAATATTCTCCTGTGCCCATTTTGATGTTGTAAATCATCTTCTTCATCTGCATGATCCGAGATATGGGGAAGTGCTTCTTCAAGAATTGATGTTGAAGCTGCTGCCATGTTGTAATTTCGCCCCTGGTCAAGGTGTATAGCCATTCTCTTGCCTCGCCGGCAAGGGAGAAGGGAAAAGCTAATAGTCGGATGTACTCTGCCAGGTTGCCCATAGCAGGTATAGTCCCACAGGCTAGCTCAAAATTTCGCAAATGGACTTGAGGGTCCTCCCAGGGCATATCGCTGAACTTGGGCAACAACTGCAGAAAGCTGGGTTTCATTGACCAATCTGTAGTGATGTTGGGCAAAGTTATGCCCACAAGTTTAAAGTCCAAAAATTTAGGGAAACTCAATTCCCTCAATGTCTGCTCCACTCGTCGGTTGTTCAAGTCGTCCATCTTTTCTGTCCTCTGCTCAAGTCTGGATCTTGAGCAAAGCTGGGTCTCTGGGCTGCACGTGCTGCTTGACCTGCTTTCCTCGTCTTGCTCCTTGTTGTCCAATTGGTCAACCTGGAAAAAAAACAAAAAAAAAATCGCAAGTCAAATAGCACAAAGAAAATAACTGGAATATAAACTCCCCGGCAACGGCGCCAATTTTGACGCTACCGTCGTTTGAGTAGCGCAAAATAAATTTATAAGACCTAAAGCTTCACACCAACAACAAGTATTAGTGGTAAGTATTAGGTGTCGATCCCACGAGGAGTTTATCGTTATTTTCTCACGGCTTTGCCCAATGTGGGTTGTCACGATTTTTGAAAGAGTTTTTAGTGAATAAACGACCAGCTAAAATAACTCAAAACAAATAATAAACAAACTAAATAAAATAACAAAAAATAAAATACCCAGCTACTGTACTTGACCAATACGAAAATAAACTACTCAACTACTGAACCTGACCAAACTGTAAAACAGAGCATCTGGGCACAGTCGTCACCTTGTCTACCTGATCAAGTTTCTACTGTTCATCGGCACATAAGATTTTGCTAACAGCTTTATCTTTCGGTTATAGGTTGTCCAATTAAAGTATAAACGCCCCTATGATGTCACGCACGCAAATACCCCAACCCTTATTCACTCTTTCGGTTTAAAGTTTTACTAGATCTCTCTAAGCACAACTTCTAGTATTGATCAATTCGACACTATGTTAGCCGACATGAGTCTAAGTTGACCAAACTGCATTAATCTCTAAGCGAACCCGAAATGGCCAATAGCATGCCCGGACAGACCCGAGTCATACGACCACATCTCCAGCAACATGTAATACTATGCGGACGCCCAGTCTCCCGGCACGTTGATCCGCGTATGTGTGTGTTAGGTGAAAAGGGTTTCCTACTGGCTACTGTACGTTGCCCAAGTCCCTAACATGCCTGTAGATACTACCCTGTTGAATCGGGAATAAAACTAAGTTAGTTGCTATAATCAAAAGCCTCTCAGTATTTTAGAAAGCAGGCAGACCAAGTTCGGACCTTGCCCAGGCGCAGATTAACTAGCTACGCATGAACAAACATAAAATAAATAAAATAAAATAAAAGAAAAACATGCTTAAATTAAACTAAGAAATCAAAGTAACAATTGTCTTGAATAATCAGAAATTAAAATACGAAAATAAAAACATGAATTAAAACGAAATTGCCCAGCTATGCCCGAAGGCGATAGCCGGGGAGAACTCGTCTTCTTCTTCCTCCGATCTTCTTTGGTGTGGTGGCTGATGTGTTGTTGTTCATAACCTCTGTTGTCCTTAGTTAGCCACGTGATTTCTAGGTCTTGATGTGTATTTATAGATGCTAGGAGTCTTGGGCTCCAAGTAAAATCGCTGACTTGATCAGTTTAATTGAGATAAGGAAATAAAAGATTCTATCCTTATCCTTTCCTTAAAAATAGGGATCCTGCCGCGTCCTTGACCAATTCCGTGTATATATAGGACTCCGATTGATGTAGAGACGTGTTGGACAATGACTCTAAGGTTGGATGAGAGTCCAACTTTGACACTTCTTTGAATCTGGTCGCCCTTTGATGTCTTTTAGATTTCCAGGACTCTTCGTACACTGCTTGCTCAACGTCCGTCTCTGGTCAACTCCGATCTTTGTCCAACCTCTTTACTTCGTACGGTACTTGGTCAAGCTTCGATCTTGATCACTTCCTGACTTTGGCCAATATGTCAATGGTGTTCATGTCAGGCTAACTTGCTCAACCATCATACTTGCTCAATGCGTCGATTTCTTTCCAAATGTTCGTCTTTTCACGTTTCACCTGCATAACTTGACCATAGACTCCAAATGTGCCCTCCCAGACACAAGCAGGGTGAAAACAAATAAAAAGACTCGATTAACTTGAATCAAAAGAACTAAAAATGAGCCAAAAAATATGGCTCATCAAAGCCCTAGGCTCGACCGCCACCCCCTCGGCTCCCAGCCGAGGGCTCTCTCGATCCTTCGCCGGGGATCTCGAATCCCCGTCCCCGAAGATCGTCGTTTACCCGGATCGTGCGTTCATGTATGTATCACAATCAATCCACATAAAATCATAGAAGGGAGTATATGATTTTTACCTTTTAATTCGTTGTGCGGAGAAACGAATTTAAGTTGATGACCTTACGATCTTCCCACGTATTCCTTGCACTAGCTTGAACGTCGGGTGGGCGACGATCCTCCAAGCTTATGGATCCTCTTCAACTCTCTAGAATATCAAGTATGATAATCTTGTCTTATGAAAAAGTGAAGACCATGTAGTGCTTTTATAGGCTACGTAGGGGATCTAAAGGAGGTGGAATATTGGGCTTCCAATATTAATGATTAAATTGAGCCCAAGCCCAAATCTATTAATCTCCCATTAATATTAATTAATTTATTTTCCACTATATAAATTAATTGC
This sequence comes from Euphrasia confusa, assembly GCA_954870475.1. NCBI lineage: Eukaryota > Viridiplantae > Streptophyta > Magnoliopsida > Lamiales > Orobanchaceae > Euphrasia > Euphrasia confusa. Next base: position 12,016,741 of record OX940966.1, on the reverse strand, counting down.
ACTCCCAATATTAAACCATATTATATCAAATAATATTTCTCCGGTAGTATTATTTATTCCGTGTATTTAAGATTTAAATATCCATGAATAAAATTAATTTATTGCTAATTAATTTATTCATCTCTTTAATCCGAGACTAGTACCATTCAACCTTAATTATTGTGCGGAACGAATCCACTCATGAGGTTTACACAATAATTCCTTATGAACTCATCTCGGGGATATTATCAACCCTTCCGGGATACACTTTCCGGTCAATCATTCACGGCATGCCATATATAAAATATAGTGACCCAACTTAACCGGTAATTAACCCAATAATTAAATCGGTTAATTCCTTTGGTAAATCAAAGTCACTTATATTGAATATACACACCCGCAACAATATCGGGGATTAAGAATAAAATACACTGAGACTCGAATCGATTATCGCCGGCAATCCTAATCGATGAATCTCAACGATCCGCTCAATACACCAAGTGTACAAGTGTGATAAAATAATTAAGACAAATTATTTTCTCTCTCACACAACGACTATACCGATGGATTGGTCCGGGTCCATCTAGGTCGTGAGCCACCGTTTGATTAAATACGAGTAACCGATAGTATGATCTTCTGTGTGGGCCCGACACACCATACTAACTACAACGTATAAAATCCAGGACTATGATTTGCATATATTTAATTAATAATAATTAAAAGCAAACAATTGTTTATTAATTAAATAGATTAAATGCTATGACCGGGAGTTTACCGTTACTTAAATCTAGACATTAAGTACACAACTCCAACAATCTCCCACTTGTACTAAGGTCTAGTCATTTCCTCCAAACTCCCGGTTCCCATACTCATCACGTGCTTAAGGTGTACTTCCGAGAAGTACTATGTGAGTGAGCAATCTAGGTTGCCGCTCTGAAGTTATCTTGGTGACTACTACGTCGTCTCCCCTGACGATGAATCGTATCAGGTGGTACTTGCTCTATGTGTTAACATCACTTTTGACTTATGACTTCTTCTAGTTCACCGTGCACCGCTATCCAATAGCCTTTGGTAAACTAGGAGTCATATCCAAGTCAAGAGGTTATCCCGGAACCTAACCAAAACTTCCGCTGCCTCTGAGGCTGCTTTTCGGTTATGAGAGAGTCTGAGAAGCGTCCTGCTTTTCACTCTTTCATTTCATGGTTCCACCTCTTTCTAAAAGTGAACACATAGCGTGATATCGACTTTCACTGGTCCTTTCTTTGACTTTTGGATCTGAGAATTTGTAATCAAAGAAGATTTTGTCTTGCTTAATTCAGTACTTTGCCAGTACTATTACAGCATCCGAAAATCTCTTGTCTAGATTACCTTGATATCCTCCCACTACGCAAACCGCATAGTTGATATCAGGTTCTTGTTTTATAACATTTCATCTATATTCTGTCTCTGAAAGGCAATAACCTTTCTCAGAAGTATGCATGTTTAAAAACAAACCTTAATCGTATAAGATGTCTAGGAGAAGTACAATGTTCTTATCTCTAGATCATCAGATCTTAAGAACATGCTCTAACTTCTTCTCAATCTTATATCTCGATTCATTTAGACAACCATTATTTTATGTTTGACAACACTTTTACATTGTTGCCAATGATGAAATGTTATCTACATAAAATCTCCGAGAAACACCACCTTGTCTCCATTACGTTTTCAATACACCTTTCGTCTATGCCTTCTGATGAATCCATCAAATGGATTATCCCATCAACTCGCAAGCTCCACGACTCATAGCTTTATTTCAACCCATAAATGGATTTACTAAGCTTGTACTCTAAATGATCTAGCCTCTTAACAATAATCCTTATTGTTCCAAGCAGGCACATTTAGGTCTAGTACTGCCCTTATGCAGATCTAGGGGTCGATTTCATCTTTACTAGATCCAGAGTCCGAACTCCTCTAGTCTTATGAATATCCCTGGTTGTCCAACAACCTCCCACTGCAATGGCGTCCCGGTGTATAACAGTAATAACAATAGGTGCAGTATGTGGTGTACTTCTACTCGGTTTGGCTGGTTCCTAGTCTTTTGTCCTTCTTCTCATTCCAAGGTATTATGTCAAATTAGGCTTTGTGGTCCATCTAATAGTCTTCCTCTATGAACCGGACGAGACGTCCCTCTGGTTCATAGTACTATAGAACACACAAAACTTCGTTCATCTAGGATATCCTACAACCATATTCAATATGCCGTTGCATCTAGGAATATCCATAGAACATAGGTAGTTCCGAACAACTTGTCCTTTTACTATCAGATTTCTTTATAGCGCACCATCTCTACACGCAAGTGTATGGCGCGCCCCTTTGGGATTTAATCCCAATCTTTGATTATGCTATGTGTTATCTAGATAGGTGATGGCCTCCGCGACCGAGTCGCAGGCTTCTAATGGATATACTTTGATGGTTCCCCATAATCGCTTTGTGTCCATTGACTAGTCAAAACACTTTGCTTTTATGGCACGTCAAGCATTCTAATCCATCACTTGAGTATTCTTGAAAGAATTACTCGTACCTCTCTAATATACACATATGTCTGCATATCTAATCATTCCCAATACTTGTCCGAACTCTATCCTTTATCCAGAAAGGTTTACTTAGACGTATTATCCTTCAAATTCAATCCTTAGGTCGGAAGGTCCATTCCTTCAACTATAATTGATCAAATCAATTTCGACCATTTGAATCTCATTTGAAAATACTACTAAGTATAAGATTTCACAAGTATAATGATAAAGAAATATCTAATAAGTAAAACAAGTTATAGAACGGTTCGTTGCAATTGGGGTAGACTTAGGATCTATCATTCATATATTGCTATCTAATGTACCAGAATAGATAATGCCATTATTTCTTATCAAAATCATCCAATGATTAAAGAAATAAAATATCCATTCATAATAAATAGAAATCCAGAACGAAACGTTCTTTCTAAAATAAAGGGGTACATAAAGCAATAACTTTGAAATGAAATCCTATTTAACTACTAAAGCAGATAAATGTCTTCCACCGCAACCGCTGCCTCCTCTACAGCTTTGCCTGTGTAGACTCGAACTCTTCATATCTAAGTCGTCGGGTTTTCTGGAACCCCTGCATTCAAAGATGCACATACCGTCAGTGGTTCCATATCTACACACCAGAATTCTGGTAGATAATACCGCTGACTATGTTTTTACGACCAAAGAAAAATTCATACCTTTGAGAGGACATTCAGACTTCCAGTGTCCCATCTTGTTGCATCGGAAGCACTTACCCTTTGGCTTTGCAGCCCCCACTCGTGGTACAGTCCTCTTGACACCACTGGGTTTCCAGGCTTGCTTCCTTTTCTTGCCCCTACCTCCACCAGGCTTAAAGCCTTTGGACTTGGTAGCTACAAGCGCTTGAGACTTGCCCTTCTTGTAGATCCCCTCTGCCGCCTTTAGTTCAGTCAGGAGTTGCGCAAGACTATAAGATAGTTTACCCATATTATAGCTCATACGAAACTGCTCAAAACTAGGGGCCAGAGACTGGAGTATGATGTCGACTTGCGTCTCAGCATCAATAGAAGCTCCTAGGACCTCAAGTTCATTCAACAAACTCATCATCTTAAGAACGTGCTCCCCAACGGGCGTTCCTTAGATTGAGTAGTCGACATGAGGACTCTCATGGCTTCTTGCCTTGCCGCACGATCTTGCTCCCCAAACATCTCCTTGAGGTTAAACATCATATCATAGGCAGTGTCCATCGACTCATGTTGGGTTTGGAGTACATTTGACATGGAAGCCAAAATATAACACCTAGCCATTTCATCAGCCTTTTTCCACTTCCGATATGTCAGTTTTTCCTCATCAGTTGAGGCAGCCGTGGGCTCAGCAGGGCATACTTCATGGAGTACAAACTTGTACTCCTCCGAAGTTAGGACAATGTCTAAATTTCTCTTCCAATCAATATAGTTGGGGCCGGTGAGCTTATGCTCCTTGAGTATCATAGAAAGTGGGTTCATAGCTATTCTCTAAACCTATAAGCACATTTAAACAAACAATCAATTTAATATCCGATATTATCTCCCTCAAATAATATCATTAAATTACTAATCACATCTAAAATCCCATCAGGTAAGGCAAGCCACGTTCGTGTGGACGTTTACCCACCCAAATGATTTAGTAATTAGATTTGCTTTGGTCGTACATCATTATAGCGTCACTTCGTTGGGAAGAATACTATAAAGCGTACCTAAGTGTAAACCATTACTCAGTACTAAGGTGAATCATTTGGAATTGCTACGTCACCGCAAGCCACGTTAGTGTGGACGTTTACGATAACTCACAATCCTTCACAATTCCCTATAACTGTCTACATCAACTATTTCCAAAAATCCCATTCAGCATAGCAAGCCACGTTCGTGTGGACGTTTACTACACCAAAAGACTTTTATAGTTGACATCCAATTACTTGAGGCATTCGATTTCATAAATCAAGACGCGGAGAATCATAAGTGAAACTCGAAGTTTCTAACCAGTGATTCACCATGCGAACAACCCTATCTCTCATTAGATGAGGGAGCCGAGCAGACAATCGATCCATCTATCAAAGAATGGTACGACTGCCTCTAATTTGTGTCCTCGACATGACCAAGTGGCTTTGGCTCCATTCCACTCCCCGGGGTGAGAATGAGTCGACTTGAAGTCAGTTTCAGAAAGACAAATTAGGCATTGTTTGATAAACTTAATCAATGTCTCTTGTAAAAGGAATTACAAGAATTCTCCTCCAATGACACATCTATACGAACTTCAAAAGTCCATAAGAGTCACCAAGAGAACAGTAATGGAGACCATGGGAATGTTTCCATCCCCGCTCCCACTTAGCTTTTTATAACAAAGGGATACGCTATCTAATGCATAATTAAACACATAAGCATGCATACAAGTAATAAAGCACATAGCACATAGTCAAAATAATGCTAGAAAAAATTATTTTCCGACTATCATGGCTTTATTCCATCTCCGTATGCGTCTTCTAGTCTTCAGTCTTCGTTCTTGAATGCTTCATGTGACGAGAATATTAATCCCAATATTTAAATCTATTTATTTTTAATAAATCCAAAAGATACTCAATTCGAAAATTAAGTCAATCGAATAAATCAAAAATAAAATTAAATATTATTAATATTTTTTATTTATTTATTTTCCTATCTAATTCTATTAAATCTCTAGAATAATCTATCCAAGTCAAACTTGGAATATTCTAGAAGACTTCTATAATAGAATAAGGAAATAAAATAAAATAGGACTCTTCTACTTTCCAAGATTAATTAATTTCCATTACTATGAAAATTCCCATGAAATAGGAATAATCAATTAGGAAATAAATCAATCCTAAATTAACTTTTATTCCTTTCCAATTCTATTAAATCTCTAGGATCCTATTCCAAGTAGAACTCGGAATACTCTAGAAGACTTCCATAATAGAATAAGGAATAAAAATAATTCCAATTAATTCTTTTCCTATTTCCATGAGAGTTCCCAAAGGTAGGAATACTCAAAATAGGAAAACTTGAATTAATTAGGTAAGTAGTATCTTAGTAGGAGTAGGAGTAGCACGGGTTGGGGATCCCCGCACCACCACCACCACCGACCGCCGCCACCACCGGAGAGGGCACCGCCGCCGCCTCCCCAGCCGGCCGGCCACCACCTTGCCGGCGGCAGCCCCAGCCGAGGGGCGATCGACCCCTCCCCATGGCTTCGGTCATGGGGTCGATCATGGGGTTGATCGACCCCCCGGTTCTTCGTCCTCTTCGTCTTCTTCGCCTCATGAGTTCTCCGGCGGTCGTCTCGGCATCGATCCAACGTAAATAAATTACAAGAAATAAATTTACAATTCCGGTATCGATTCTATACATGAAATCGACCCTATACACTTTCCGGAAAACATAGAACGTAATAATAAATCCTAAATTCGGTCAACCCCCGAATTTTTACTATTACAAGCATTCATCCACACAAAACGAATCTCGACATGTCCGAGAGTTTAATAAACGAACAATCATGGTAAATTAAATAGCAATTAATTAAACCAATAATTAACAATTAATTAAACCATGATAGTCGGAATCCCTGCAAGGTAGAACACAATTGAACACATACATGAACACGAAACCAAACGCTCTGATACCAATTGCTGGAATTCGATATCCCGGGGCATCAAAATTTGCGGAAACGATAACCCCGACCGAAAATCCCGTCGCCGGAAACCGATCACGAACGCCACGAAGAACCGGGCTCGACAAGAGCATCGCCGCGGGATGAACCCGCGGCTAAACCCTAGCCGAGCCCCACCGTGGGGCTCGCGATCGATGATGATCGCGTGGGGCTGCCTAGCAGCCCCCGGCGGTGAGTCCGGCGACTCACCGCCACCACCGGCCGGGGAGGGAGCGCCCAGCCGCGGCGCGAAGCCGCGGCAGCCCCCAGCGATCGACCCTTGGTCGATCGCTCGCCCCGGCGTCCAGCCGGGGCTCCCCTCGCGTGGCCGCTGCCGGCGGTCGAAGCCCTAGGCTCGACCGCCACCCCCTCGGCTCCCAGCCGAGGGCTCTCTCGATCCTTCGCCGGGGATCTCGAATCCCCGTCCCTGAAGATCGTCGTTTACCCGGATCGTGCGTTCATGTATGTATCACAATCAATCCACATAAAATCATAGAAGGGAGTATATGATTTTTACCTTTTAATTCGTTGTGCGGAGAAACGAATTTAAGTTGATGACCTTACGATCTTCCCACGTATTCCTTGCACTAGCTTGAACGTCGGGTGGGCGACGATCCTCCAATCTTATGGATCCTCTTCAACTCTCTAGAATATCAAGTATGATAATCTTGTCTTATGAAAAAGTGAAGACCATGTAGTGCTTTTATAGGCTACGTAGGGGATCTAATGGAGGTGGAATATTGGGCTTCCAATATTAATGATTAAATTGAGCCCAAGCCCAAATCTATTAATCTCCCACTAATATTAATTAATTTATTTTCCACTATATAAATTAATTGTACTCCCAATATTAAACCATATTATATCAAATAATATTTCTCCGGTAGTATTATTTATTCCGTGTATTTAAGATTTAAATATTCATGAATAAAATTAATTTATTGCTAATTAATTTATTCATCTCTTTAATCCGAGACTAGTACCATTCAACCTTAATTATTGTGCGGAACGAATCCACTCATGAGGTTTACACAATAATTCCTTATGAACTCATCTCGGGGATATTATCAACCCTTCCGGGATACACTTTCCGGTCAATCATTCACGGCATGCCATATATAAAATATAGTGACCCAACTTAACCGGTAATTAACCCAATAATTAAATCGGTTAATTCCTTTGGTAAATCAAAGTCACTTATATTGAATATACACACCCGCAACAATATCGGGGATTAAGAATAAAATACACTGAGACTCGAATCGATTATCGCCGGCAATCCTAATCGATGAATCTCAACGATCCGCTCAATACACCAAGTGTACAAGTGTGATAAAATAATTAAGACAAATTATTTTCTCTCTCACACAACGACTATACCGATGGATTGGTCCGGGTCCATCTAGGTCGTGAGCCACTGTTTGATTAAATACGAGTAACCGATAGTATGATCTTCTGTGTGGGCCCGACACACCATACTAACTACAACGTATAAAATCCAGGACTATGATTTGCATATATTTAATTAATAATAATTAAAAGCAAACAATTGTTTATTAATTAAATAGATTAAATGCTATGACCGGGAGTTTACCGTTACTTAAATCTAGACATTAAGTACACAACTCCAACAAATTCCAGCTCTCTGAAAGTGCGGGCAGGCGACCGCTTGGGAGGCTGGCGAGCGCCCGCGTCAGGGAGGAGGCGGTCGCCTGAGGGGAAGGCGGTCGCTTGGTGAGTTTTCAGAGCCTCAGTTTTTGGGCACGCGAGCTCTTGGCTCCTTGGGCGAGCGCCTGGTCTTGGCAGCTCCTACTTTGCCTCGACTCGACTCGTTTGAGCTCGTTTCTTCAACTTTTTCGACACTCTCAAGCCCGAATACCTGCACACTCAACAAACGTATCACACATACCAAAGCCACGAAGAATACACAAATAATCAACTAAACACGACACAACTCACACACAAAAGACACGGAAAATCGACACAAAATCACCAACATCATTAGGCTTGCGCCCACTCCACAATTCCATGGGTGTTGTTGGTACCGTTTTGGTTGGAACCCTATTCAATATATACGCCGCCGTTTCCAAGGCATGTCCCCAGAACATAATAGGTAAGTCCGAGTAACTCATCATTGATCGCACCATTTCCATAAGAGTCCTATTCCTTCTTTCTGACACACCATTCTGCTGGGGAGTATATGGTGAAGTCAGTTGGGATTCAATCCCATTCTCTGCCAAGTATGCCTTGAATTCTCCAGACAGGTACTCGCCTCCGCGATCAGATCGCAGGCACTTTATGGACTTACCACGAAGGTTCTCCACAAGAGCCTTGAATTCTTTGAACTTGCCAAAAGATTCGCTCTTGCGGCTCATCAGGTATACATATCCATATCTTGAGTAATCATCAGTGAAAGTGATGAAGTACTCGTACCCTCCCCTTGCCTGAGTAGACATAGGTCCGCATACATCAGAGTGAATCAAATCCAATACTTGTTCAGCTCTTCGTCCTTTACCAGAAAAAGGACGCTTGGTCATTTTACCCTCTAAACAGGATTCGCAGGTTGGAAGGTCCTCTCCTTCAACATCGCTGATTAGACCATCAGCTTTCAACCTTTGAAGCCTATTCGAGTTTATATGACCTAGCCTCAGATGCCACAAGTATAATTGATTCATCTTAGAAGGTTCCTTTCTCTTATTGGTGTTCGTAGATGTGTTATTACTCTCGGTTAGTTGCATCGTGTTAGACTCAGGGTTTAGCACATACAAATCGTCTACTAATGTACCAGAACAGACAATCTCACTATTTCTTCTTATGATCACCGAGTGGTCAAAAGAAACAGAATATCCATTCATAATAAGTTTAGAAACCGAAATTAAATTCTTTCTAAAGTTGGGTACATAAAGACAATTATGTAAAACTAAAACCCTATCACTACTAAAGCGTAAGTGAACGTCTCCCTCTTCAACAGCCGCCACCCTCGCGGCATTGCCCATGTAGACCACGATTTCTCCCTCTCTAAGTCTCCGGGTTTCCTGGAACCCCTGCAATGAATTGCAGACATGATCAGTGGCCCCCGTATCTACACACCAGGTGCTGGTAGATAACACCACTGATAATGTTTCAGTGACTAAGGAAAATTTTGTACCTTTGATGAGAGGACAATCAGACCTCCAGTGCCCAGACTGCTTGCATCGATAGCACTTGCCTCGCGGCTTGCTCTTCCCATTCCGTGGTTTGGAACCACTGGGCTTCTTTGCTTGCACTTCCATTTTAGCCACAAGAGCTTGTGACCTTCTGACCATACTTATAAGTTCTGCTCTTTTGAAATCGTTTTTAAGCGATTCCCCAAGAGGACTGAATTTATAGAGTATGTCAATCACTTCTTGTCCGACTTCCACACTATGCCTCAACATCATTCTGAGGTCATTCCAAATGTCCTCATGAGTTGGGACAGCAGTGGATTCGGAAGGCTCAACAGTCTGGACAATGTCCAGATTTCTTTTCCAATCAGTACTATATGGAACCAGTGAGTTTTCATCTTTAAGTATATCACAAAGTGGGGTCACAGTCATTCTTAACCTATAAGCACATAAAACAAACAAACAATTTAATATCCGATATTATCTCCCTCTAATAATATCATTAAATCACTAATCACATCTAAAATCCCATCAGGTAAGGCAAGCCACGTGGTGTGGACGTTTACCCACCCAAACGACTTAGCAATTAGATTTTCTTTGGCCATACATCACTTATAGCGGAACCTCGTGGGGAGGAATACTATAAGGCGTATCTAAGTGTAAACCATTACTCAGCACCAAAGTAAATCGCTTGGAATTGCTACATTACCGCAAGCCACGTGGTGTGGACGTTTACGATAACTTCACAACTCTTCACAATTACTTACAACTGTCTACATCAATTAATCCAAAATCCGTCAGCATAGCAAGCCACGTGGTGTGGACGTTTACTACACCAAGAGACTTTTATAATTGACTCCCAATTACTTGATCCATTCAATTTTGTAAATCAAGACGTGGAGAATCATAAGTGAAACTCGAAGTTTCTAACCAGTGATTCACCATGCGAACAACCCTATCTCTCATAAATGAGGGAGCCGAGCAGACAATCGACCCATCTATCAAAGAATGGTACAAAGGTCTCTAATTTGTGTCCTCTGGCTCTGGCTCCATTCCACTCCCCGGGGTGAGAATGAGTCGACTTGAAATCAGCTTTGGAAAGACAAATTAGGCATTGTTTGATAAACTTAATCAATGTTTCTCGTAAGAGGAATTACAAGAACTCTCCTCCAATAACTTATCTATATAAACTTCAAAAGTTTATAAAAGTCACCAAGAGAGCAGCAATGGAGACCATGTGTATGTTTCCATACGCTCTCCCACTTAGCTTTTTACAATAAAGGGATATGCTATCTAGTGCATAAAAATAAACACATATAGCATGCATACATGTAATAAAGCACATAGTATTATCACATAGTCAAAATAATACTAGAATATTATTTTCCGACTATTATGGCTTTACTCCATCTCCGTACGCATCTTATAGTCTTCAGTCTTCGTTCTTGAATGCTCCATGTGACGAGAATATTAATTTCCAATATTTAAATCTATTTATTTTTAATAAATCCAAAAGATACTTAATTAAAAATAATTAAGTCAATCGAATAAATCAAAAATAAAATTAAATATTATTAATATTTTTTATTTATTTTATTTTCCCTTTCTACTTCATTAAATCTCTAGAATAATCTATCCAAGACCCACTTGGAATATTCTAGATGATTTCCATAATGAAATAAGGAAATAAAATAATTTGGGACTCTTCTACATTCCAAGATTAATTAATTTCCATTACTATGAAAATTCCCATAAAATAGGAATAATCAATTAGGAAATAAATCAATCCTAAATTAACTTTTATTCCTTTCCAATTCTATTAAATCTCTAGGATCCTATTCCAAGTAGAACTCGGAATACTCTAGAAGACTTCCATAATAGAATAAGGAAATAAAATTAATTCCAATTAATTCTTTTCCTAATCCACGAGAATTCCCAAAAATAGGAAAACTCAAATAGGAAAAACGAATTAATTAGGAAAGTAGAATCACCGGATCGGGATAGCGCGGGGTGGGGATCCCCGCGCCACCATCGACCTTCGCCTAGGTGCCGCCGCCGCCCAGCCCATCTCCCTTGGTGGCTGGCGTGGCCGGAACTCCCGCGGGCAGCCCCTCTTCCGGCTAGGGTCGATCGATCCTCATGGATCGACCATGGGGATGGTCGATCCTTGTCCCGTTCACACTCACGATCATCTCCTTCGTCACAAGTCTTCTCCGGCGGTCGTTTCGGCATCGATCCAACGCAAAATAAATTACAATTTAATTTTACACTATCCGGTATCGATTCTATACATGAAATCGACCCTATACAATTTCTGGAAAAAGATAGAACAATAATAATAAATCCTAAATTCGGTCAACCCCCGAATTTTTACTATTACAAGCATTCACCACCAAAAACGAATCTCGACATGTCCGAGAGTTTAATCAAACCAACATTCATGACAAAATAAATTAAACGAATAATAAATTAAGCCATAATAGTCGGAACCCTGCAAGGTAGAACAATTTTATCGAAAATACCGATAACGTAAACCTCGCTCTGATACCAATTGTTGGAATTCGATATCCCGGGCTATTAAAATTTGCGGAAACCATAGCCCGATCAAAAACCCATCGCCGGAGATCATACGAACACCACGTACGAGCCGGAGTACGAGCCGAACGCACAACACGACCGAAGTCGCGTGCGCGCCCAGCCTGAACCCCCGCACGCGGGGTTCGCGCGATCGAGGGGATCGATCGCATGGAGCGATCGATCGGGGAGGGGCCGCCCAGCAGCCCCCGCGGCGAGTCCCGCGACTCGCCGCCGCCTGGTGGTGGCCCGCGTCCAGCTGGGCAGTCGTGCCCAGCAGCTGCCCGCGATCGATCGTTTGATCGATCGCGCCCCGGCGTCCAGCCGGGGATCCTCCCATTGCCCACGCCGAAACCCTAGCCGCCCGATCCCACGCGGTCAGATGGTTTCACCACCACCGCGTGATCGTTCGTCTAATCCGGGTTTCGTATTTCGGATCTTGCGTTCTACGGTATTTCACGATAAATCGAATCAATTAAATATCGAGGGAGTTTAGATATTATACCTGCGATTCGTTGTTCGGAGAAACGAAACCAAACACCTTTGAATCTTCCCACGTATTCCTTGCACTCCGTTCGAACGTCGGGTGGGCGACGATCTATCGAACTCCTATGGATCTCCTTCAACTCTCTAGAACTATCAAATAATGATATTCTTGTCTTATTAATTTATGAAGGCCATGTAGTGCTTTTATAGGCTACGTAGGGGATCAAAAGGAGGTGGAATATTGGGCTTCTAATATTGAAGATTAAATTGAGCCCAATGCTCAAGTCCATTAATCCTTATCAATATTAATTAATTTATTTTCCACTATATAAATTAATTGCACTCCCAATATTAAACCATATTATATCGAATAATATTTCTCCGGTTAGTATTATTTATTTCGTGTATTTAAGATTTAAATATCCATGAATAAAATTTATTTATTGCTTAATAAATTTATTCATCTCTTATATCCGAGAATAGTACCACTCAACCTTATTTATTATGCGGGAACAAATCCACTCGCGAGGTTTACATAATAAATCCTTATGAGCTCATCTCGGGGATATTATCAACCCTTCCGGGATACACTGTTCCTTCAAGAATTCACGGCATGTCATATATAAAATATAGTGACCCAACTTAACCGGTAATTAACCCAATAATTAAATCGGTTAATTCCTTTGGAAAATCAAAGTCACTTATATTAAATATACACACCCGCAATTGTTTCAGGGATTAAGAATAAAATACTCCGAGACTTAAATCAATTATCACAGAGCAATCCTAATTGATAAGTCTCAAGCGATCCGCTCAATACACCAAGTGTACAAGTGTGATAAAATAATTAAGATAAATTATTTTCTCTCTCACACAACGACTATACCGATGGATTGGTCCGTGTCCATCTAGGTCGTGAGCAACTGTTCGATTAAATACGAGTAACCGATAGTATGATCTTCTGTGTGCCCATGCACACCATACTAACTACAACGTATAAAATCCAGGACTATAATTTGCATATATTTAATTAACAATAATTAAAAGCAAATGAATGTTCGTTATTAATAGGTAAATGAAAGTGTACATAGAGTTCAGAATACTCAAATCTAGACATTAAGTATACTACTCCATCAGCCGCCGCGTTCAAGCTAAGGAGAGGTCGCCACCGGTTAGCAGCTCCAATTCTCCGCCGCTAAGGAGAATCGATTTCATGCAGTCCTTCTCCCTCGGACTCGATCGATCGATCGATTTCATCGCCGCCGCCGTTCCTGGCACAGTTCAAATGTCAGATACGCAGCCGCCTTCCTTGCCGGCGATTTCGAATCTAGGTACGCGATTTCGAATCCACGTACCCGATCAGTGCTTAAAAGCTTTATTCAGCATGCATGCACAGTGTGTGTGTGGATTGATTCAGTGTGCATTGAGCATGCATTCAGTGTTCATTGTTTTTTATTATGCATGTTCAGTGTTTTTTCGTTGCATTCAGTGTTAATTAAGCATGCACTCAGTGTTCAGTGTGCACGCATTCAGTGTTCCTGCACTGAGCTGGCCATTCAGTGCTTATTTGGTTCAGTCAGTGTTTAATTCACCATGCGCTTTTTTCAGTCAGTGTTTAATTGATTCATTCAGTGTGCATTGAGATGGACTAATTGTACTCACACACTGTGCCCACCTGTTGCACACTGAATCCATACTCAACCATGTGGATTCAGTGTTGATTTGCTTCATTCAGTGTTTAATGGCTTTATTCAGTGTGCATTGAGCTTGGCTAATTGCACTTACACACTGTACCCACCTGTTGCACACTGAATCCATACTTAACCATATGTACTTAGTGCTGATTTGCTGCATTCAGTGTCTGAATGAATACCAGTTTGTTTCCCCTAGGATACCTGTTATTTGTTGGAAATGCAATGTGTTACAGGAATCAGTGTGTGTTGACTTTGTTTTCTTTGATGCATTGACCTGTCTCCTTTCCAATAAATGCCTGCCATGTTAGTTGAGGGTTGAGGCATTTACTGCCAGTGTTATAAGTGTGAGGATGGTTATAAATACCTCGTCTTTTCTCTGGTTTCCTCATCTCATTTCTATTCGATCGTGGGGGGGGGGGGGGGGGGGGGGGGCAGCCAGCGACGATGCCGAGGAGAACGGGAACACTCGATCGGGGGCCAGGACCGACACCAAGTGAGGCTGAATTTTTCAATAACAGTCCTCCTCCCTCGCCCGAACAAAGATTCAATGGCAGGCCAATCTGTCGGGGGCCACCAATGATGCGTAGGCGACCGAGCACACTTGATCGGGCGCAAGGACCGACGCCAAGTCGGGGGGTTGAATCTTGGAATGGTTCTCACTGGACCGAACAAAGATTCAATGGTCGTTGGCATAAAGAGAAGTTTCCTCTCCCGGCTGTCTTTGTTCGTCCGATCAAGGATGAAATGGGGAATTTCATCGTTCTGACGGACTCCCTGGACCAGAAATGGCACGTGCCTCTCACCACTCATCGGAATCAAACGGCCATCCACGGATTTCACTGGGAACGCCTCGTTCGAGAGTTTGGAGTGCAGGAAGGCTGGAACATCCGGGTTACCTGGACCGGAGGAAGTAGTTTCTCGGTTGGCGTATTCGATCAAAATGGCCAGTTGATGGTGCGCCCGGTCAGGGACCCCCCTCGTCGTGACCCAAGACTTCCTACATCTCATTATTATTGTTGTTAATCTTTTTTGTGCTTTTTTTGGTGTTTCCTGTGATTGACGACTTTGAGTTTCAAAAAAAAAAGGGAACACACTGTCTTGTCTGACTTTAACAGTGAACAGGCCTTAAAAAAACTGACTGATTGACTGTGCATTTAACACTGAACAGGTCTTAAAAACACTGTTTGAGGCAACACACATTGAATCACACAATCAAACACTGAGCACACTGTTATAGCACTGAACACACTTCAATAGCACTGAACACACTTTAATAGCACTGAACACCCTTTATTAGCACTGAACACACAGAGACACACATTGAATCACACTGACTGACTGTGAGTCGTTATTTTGTGTTTTTCAGCAGGGACCGCTGTTTTCGCATTTTGTGCATTCGGCGGTGAGAATTTGGTGTCCAGAATCGATTCTTCCCGTGCGGCCGCCCTTCACCAGCTGAAGGAAACAGTCGATCTTCAGTGGCCTGAGCTCCGAGACATTCCGTACGGCATGCATTACTCTGTACCCGATTTCCCAAACTGTGTGCTCTAAACCGATGCGGACATGTCGAACATGGTATCCCTAGCTGCGCTTCACAAGCTGCCTCAGCTGAGCATCGACATTTCAGTCGCGACTGAAGACCACACCTCTAGTTCTGTGTTCTCGACGGTGTCCAACAGTACCGCTGTTAGTGCGACTGGAACAGAAAACGAGGGATTTGAAGCAGAAGATATGTTCCGCCTGTTTGGTCCGTCGAGCTCAAAAGTGTTGTTAACCGATGGCTGGGACAAAGTGATTTCGGGTGTCGGTCAGGTGTTCCAAGGAGGTGCCCCAGACTTTCGAAATGCACTCTGTAAGATGGCAGTCGGAGTTGGATTCGATTTCGAGTACGTGAAGAACAGACCCGAAAAGGTTTCTGCCGTGTGCTCGAAGAGAAGCAGCACGGGATGCAACTGGTATGTATGCGTCGTGATGGATCGAAGCAACGACTTCTTCTACGTCAAGCAGCTGAGTAACGAGCACAGCTGCGGCGCGTGCTTTCGATCCCTGAAACACAGGCGGGTCTGTTCGGACTTGGTTTCCATTTTGATAGGAGGAGGTACGAAAAAGCACACTGACTCGTCCGATCCAAATCGTGAGAAACTTCCAGCATCACTACGGCCTGGAGATCTCGTCTGGCCTCGCTCTGGATGCGCTCGAGAAGGCCAGGAAGCTGATTCACGGCGACGATAAAGATTCATTCGGGGCACAGACTAAGCACCTGCAGGCAATATCGGATTCCAACCCTGGGTCGCACCTGCTGCTCGAATTCAACGAGGCGTCCAGGAAGTTTCGCAGAGTCTTCATCTCGATGAAGGCTTGTATCGACGGGATGAACCACTGTCGCCCTTTGCTGTTTCTGGACGGCACGTTTCTGAAGGGAAGGTTCAAGGGCCATTTGCTCGCTGCTACGGGCAAGGACGACGATGGAGGTATGTGTAGTACAGTTTTGAGCACTGAATCCCTCTTTTTAACACTGACTGATCTGAAATGCACACTGAAACTGACACGTGTTGCTTGCAGCACTGAATATGTATTTTCAACACTGAATGAGTGCTATTCACACTGACTGAAGTTTTTTTTTTTTTTCTTGTTCGTGTCCTCGTGGATGCAGGGTTGTACCCATTGGCTTACGCCGTTGTCGATTCCGAGAACTATGCTAACTGGAAGTGGTTTTTGGACAACCTGAAGCACATCCTATCTTCTTCTCGCACTGTTACGTTCGTGTCGGACAGGAATCTCGGGCTGCTCGAGGCGATGAGCAGGGTGTTCCCAGGGTCCCTGCACGGCTACTGTATGAATCACTTGAAGTTGAACCTGAAAGACAAGTTCAGAGGCAGATGGGCGACCAAGATGTTACGAGACGGCGTGGTGTGGAATTTCCTGAAATGTGCATACGCAACCACCGTCGAAGCCTACCAACTGAGCATTGACAAGCTGTTGGAAGAGGGAGGCCAGACATCGAAAGTGTTTTTCGAGAACATGGATCCAAAGAATTGGGCCAACGTGTACTTCTCAGGTAAGAGATACGGGGAGATGTCGTCCAACGCCGCGGAGTCGTTCAATAAATGGATCATGGAAGCCCGACATCTTCCTATCACAGCGTTGGTCAACAACATCAGGCTGAAGGTGATGACCTTTTTCCACGGTATGAAAAAAAAAAATACACATCTCAAACACTGATGGCCCTTTTTTAACACTGTTGGCCCTTGTTCAAACACTGACTTCCTGATGCGACCCGAGTTCCGTTTCAAGCTAGAACGACGAAGAAGACGCCGGAACGGATGTCAGACCTGAGCCGAGGACGCGCCGGGGAGTTCAGCCGTGAAAATGGCTTGGTGTCGGCCGACACCAAATCCTTGTCGGCCGACATCTTCAGAAAAGGGCATGGACTAACAGACGGTTGAAACTGCGCCCGAAGAAAATCCTGCGGTCGAAGGTCCAATGTCGGGCGACAGCGAATTTACACTACGGGAGCGTCGGGCGACAATTGGATGTCGGGCGACAGAGAAATTACACTACAACAACGTCGGGCGACATTTGAATGTCGGGCGACAGAGAAATCCCGTCGGGCGACATCTTCACAAAAAGACAGCAGCGGCGGATTTTAGGGTTTTCAGCGTTTTTATTGCTTTTCTTTCCGTTTTCTTTACGTTTATGTGTCATTTTGCCTATATAAAGGCTTCCTAAGACATTGTTAGAAAAAAACTTAATTTTGATGATGAATAAATATATTTTTGTGAGTTTTTATTAAATTTCTCTTGGGTTCGAATTCTACCCGATTATCTAAAGAATTCAACCGACGAATCAACGAAGCGATCCACCCTTCGTTCGTGTGTCTTCATCATCCCCGAGTTGCTGCATCGACTTCGTGTTGGGGGTTAGGGTTCCGTCCTTAATTGATTTCACGAATTCAGGTTCAGAGGTTTTGGGACATCCGCCGGTATCTTTTATCTTTCTTGTTATTCGTTCATCTACTATCTTTCTATCCCCGACGAGGTTTGTATCATTTGGTATCAGAGCCCAGGTTTGGGTTCTTTATTTTTCGATTACGTAACCTCGTTTTCTTTTTCGTTTCTTCTTATTCTTTCTTCTTCTTCCTTGATTAAAAAAAAAATATTATTTTTTTATTTCGAATTTACTGTTCATCTTGAACAGTACTGTTCATCCGAAATTTAAAAAAAAAAAAAATTATTTATTCTCGATTATTCTTTTTGTTGCTGTTCATCGTTCGTTCAGCAATTTAAAAAGTCATTTCGTGGAATTTGTTGGAGTTGAATTCGGTCGGTGAGTTGGGAAAGTTCGATTCCTTTAGAGAGAAACACGAGCGTGAGTGACTTACCATATTGAGTGATACACGAGAGTGGTGAGGATCCCTATTTTGTTTCTAACACTTTTGCAGGATAACTGACATGGATTATACCCAAGCTAAGCTCATCATGGAGGAGGCGACTGCCCGGTTCGAAAGGTTGCTGAAATCGAAGATGAAGGTGGTGAATGAGCGACTTACCGCCTTAGAGGAGAGAGCTCATCGTGAAGATGCATGGAATCGAAGAGGTGGCAGCAGATACCGAGATGTTCAGAGTGGCCACCATCGAGCCCGTGATCTTAGTCGGGAGTTTCGTGATGAGAGGAGGTCCAGAGCTGAGCGTTTGGACGACGAGAGGAGGGCCAGAGCTGAGCGTTTGGACGACGAGAGGAGGGCCAGAGCTGAACGTTGGGACAAGTGTTGGAGCAATATTGAGCGTAAGTTAGAGGACTGGGTACAATCGCCAATGAAGGCTGAGAAGGTGGCGACTGATGACGACGGCGAGAAACCAGAACCGAAGGCCTTGGTAGAGTCCGAGGAGGAGACTTCAGTAGAGTCCAAGGAGGAGGTATCGGTAGAATCCGAGGAGGAGGCTTCGATGGAGTCTGAGGAGGTTTCGGTGGATTCCGACGTCGCGGAGGAGTCGACAGCGAGGAGGAATTGATGAAATCCGAGGACCTTCCGCAATTGGAGTTACCCATGGTGAAACAAGCAGAGAAAGAGGGGCAACCGACGTCTGTGATGTTGTGCGAGGAGGCAGAAATATGAAGAATTTTTTATTTTTTTTTACAGAAACTAAATCCAAACACAATCATAATTCGTGTTCATACATTTACAGCAGAAAAAACACTTCTTGTTTTTTTTCTTTAAAACAGAAACTAAACAAAAACGCACAGCCCACAATCACTACTTTTCCTTCATGGTCAGGATGGTTCGTATCACGTGAGCCTTGAATACTTGGAACTCTTCCGTCCTGACCTTGTCCGGAATTGCCTCTTTCTTCAGAATCTTCTCCATGTAGTAGCATACGTACAAAGCACATTCATTCCTGGACACACACACAGACGCAGAGTAGTTAAAGTTAAAAAGAAACACTGACACTGAATGCATAAATATAACACTGAGTGCATAAAATGAAACACAGAAACATTGAATGAGTTTAATTATGCACTGAGATACTTACAGAGATGGTGCTTGCTGTGGGAGAGGCTTCACGGCCTCGATTTCATGTATCGGGAAACTAGACTTCCCCGCTTTCTCAAGCCTTTGGTCCAAGTAGGTTTCTACCTTTTCCTTCTGAAACGTACGAAACAAACAGTTTATCAGTTATCATTAAAAAGGGAACCCACATTTTTAAATATCGACTAAAAAAACAGTGCACGTACCAATTCCGCTGCATTCGCCATGTAATGGTCCTTCGATTTCGACCCCCTGGGTTGAATCGAGTTATAGAATCGCCATTTCCGTTGGACGAAGTCGCAGACGAGCAGCGTCCAATGGTTGGGAGCTGTATTCTTTCTCATCCCAGGTGACACCATCGGGAACATTATAATCCCTTCCCGTACGCATGAAATCATTTTTGTGATTTTTTCATACAACTTGTCGTGGTCAAGAGTTCCCAAGACAATGGAGGTCTGCGAGAAAAAAAAAACAGAGTATAAGACAATGAACATGACATGAAAGACACTGACTAACACATAAAAGCACTGACTGAACATGATAAGCACTGATCAACCATCATTAACACTGAACAGCCCTAACAGCACTGATCAACCACCATTAACACAAATACACTAAACAACTCATAAAATGGCACTGAACAGCCCTAACACACTGACGAGCCCGTATGCTTGTCGTTAGGGGCAAACAAGCTGTCAAAATGATATTTATATTTAGCCAGTACTCTTATCACTACAAAACGTAGATAATGGCAAGTACGTGGGGTCGGTCCCACAAGGAGGCAATTACAGTAGGTGATCTCGGCTTTGCCCAAGGGGTTGTCACAAAAAGATTTTGGTTTGGGGTGCTGTGGGCACAGCGGTTTTGCAATCGTTTCACACTTTGACCTACTACTACTAACCAAACTAACATGCAAATAAATAAAACTAAAAAGTAAACAAACCAAACACTCAGATCTAACAGAATACTAAAGTGAAAACTTAAACCAAATAGGAAACAAAGCATCCGGGCAGACGACTTCACTCAGGATTATTAGGGCAAACTACCGTTCATTGGCACTAAGGATTTTTACCAGCGGTTTGTCAGCAGTTATGGGGTGTGTAAGACAAAAGTGGTCCTATTGTGTCACGCCCAACAGTTGCCCCACCCCTTATCTATCCTTACTGTATAAAGAGAAGGCTAGTTATCACTATGCCTAAACCCCCTGGATCTGAACAATTCGATAACCTATGCGACCAAACATGGATCTAGTTTGCCCAAACCCGCATTACCCTCTAGAAAGACCCGCTCGGCCAATAGCATGCTCGAAACATACGACCGCATCTCCTGCAAGTTCTAGTGCTATGCCCGCAACAATACTACAAGGTACATCTATGCGGTTTGCCAATCACCAGTATCCCGGTTTGTAAAGGTTCACTAGTGGTCGTCCTAGTTTGCCCAAACTCCCCAGAAATAAACCTCAAACAACTTTGCCTCGGGAACAAACGCCCAACCGGTTAGTTCAGCCCCTCCAACCTCGCGGTCTAACTAAACCCTATTTCACCTTCGATCCGCCCCTGCCCAGATGCAAAACAACTTAGCTACTCATACAGAAATTAAAAGACAAAATAATTAAGGGAAAGCAAACTATATTAATCATAACTCCAAATCGAAGAATCGTTTTTGAAGAAAATCAAAATACGGAATTAAAACTTAATAACAAAACATAAAGAAATTGTTTCTCGACCCGAAGGTCGGATCTACTGCAATTAAACAAAAGGAACTCGGACGAACAGCTCCGCTTCCTTCTCCGGCGACTCCTCCGGCGGCGACGGCGAACTTCGGGACCGGCGGCTCTCTCGATTTCTCGATGCGTATTGTGTTTTGTTTGCTGCCCGTCGCGCCCCTCTTTATGGACTTCGAATTTGAATTTGAATTCCCGGCTGTTGCTCCTTCCTAAAGAATAGGCGCCAGCAGTCAACGCGTTGGAGGATAAGTCAGATCCCCCGAATCCAGGGATTCTGGTACGCTGACACCTTGCCCATAGTGAGCTTCTGTCCTCAGCCGTTCTCTGCCCAAACTGGAATTCTGCAGGTATTTCTTCTCCTTCACAGATGGTCGGACCAGGCACGGTACTTGGTACTTCTGGCTCTTCTGCTTCGTGACCTTACCCATTTGCCCGATGTGGTCAAACTGTTGCTTGTCACTACCGCTCCAGAACTTTGCCCAAAGAAGGGGATTTCCTTGCCTCTTTTGCCCAGTGCGCCACCTGTTACCTGCATCACCACACACTCTGCCCAAACACCTAATTGTGCCCTCCCAGACACGTAAACGACTCAAACTGACTCAATAAAGGGTGTAAAAATGCTCTAAGATGAGCAAATAAAATGGCTCATCAGAACCGCACACACTTGGATACGCTTGTCCCCAAGCGTGGGCTCTGATTTGCCTGACTCAAGACCAAAGTGAAAACAGAAATGAAAGAAGTAGGGAGAAATAAAGCAAAGGACTTTAGCATGATCAGTACAGGGCATAGTACATACAGATAACACAAAATTCAAGTAAAGACAAAAATAAGTCAAGAGTCTGTTCAAGGTCTTTGGGTTCACTCCCTCACAGTGTTTCTCTCTTTTTAGTTTATGGGTTCAATGACACTCATTTTCTGCTGTGACTTCACTTTGCCTAAATTTGCCTTATTGCTAATCTGAGTTTGTTTTAACTAAGCAGGGGGTTATCAAAGGGGCTTTTATTGGGTTGTAGTGTTGGGCTCATATGGGTAGATTTTGAGGAGTAGGCTCTGTTTGGGCAGAGGGCTTTTTGATGTTAGCCTCTTCTCTGCCACTTTGCCCCTTTTCTTACGGGCCTTAGCACAACAACTATTTATTCTATTTTTTTTTTTCTTCTTTTTTTTTTTTTTTTTTTTTTTTTTTTTTTTGAACACTATGCCCTAACTCCCTCTTATCTCTCTGGCTGCCTATGTAATTTGGGCATAATACCAGATGGGTTCACAAGGAAATATTCAATCAGGCTCAAAGGGGCTAGCAAGGGACAGTGTTATTTATTTAAGCAAAAGGAAACAAGAAAATGCCCTAATCATCTAACAACCCCTACTCAGTCAAACTACTCATTTCAGCAAACAGGCAAAGACAGGCATTGTAAATATCACAGCAGACTCTCAAAGAAAGAAATCATATAATCATGTAGGCTCAATTCTCACAGTTTGCCTAGAACAGTTCCATCATCCCTATTTCATGCATCTTAACTATAAAGTTTGAGTTACTGTATGTACGTTTGCCCAAAGTGATCACATAATCATGCTGACTCGATTAGAAACAGGGGTTTGCCCTTTCCCTTTCCCCCCTCACACACTTTGCCTGGGCAAAGTGTGCAAAAGTAATAAGATTGGTAGGGGCTACCCACGACCAGACTATGACTCTAAAAGTTTGGCGCACCTGCCCCCTCACACACTTTGCCTGGGCAAAGTGTGTCAGCAGGGAGATCAACCTAGTCTCCCCCGAACCAAAGTGACTCGGGGGTGACCTTAACAAAAACAAAGAAAATAAAACAAAAAATAAAACTAACAACTACTAAAAATTATGGAGGGTACAATTTAGGAGGTGGAGGCAGGTGTGTACCTGAATCCACAGTAGTCAAAGTATGCGACCATCATCGCCTTCACATCCTCGAACGCCTTCTCGATCTTATCCAACCGCGCCTCGATAGCGCCTTGCCTCTCTGCAATCTCCTCTTTGGCCTTAGCCTCTGCAATCGGATCTCTTGCCTCTGCCTTCACCGCAACTGGTTTCTCCTCCAGGAACTTCACACTGCCATCACTCAAAGTGATTATGTCCTGCATGCGCTTGAAGCACTGGATGTCAAACTTGCCCTCCACCATCATCTCCAACTCTTTGCCTTCCTTGATCAGGTTCATCTTTGCTGCATACACCATCGGGAAGTGGGCCAATGAGAGGCGTTGGAGAGGGCGAGCATGGAGCCACTTCATCTGGGCACAGAGGCATGAACTGAAATGCAGCCTTATGTTCTGGGTCATGCACCATAGTATGCCCAACTCGATCTGGGAAACTGCACTGCTGCTGTCGATTTTGCCAAAGAAGTTGACCGCCAAGATTCGGTGACAAATCCTAAGGGCATGGCTCTTGAACTGGATGGACTTGGTGGTTTGCCCTACGAACTCGCCTCCTTTGCCCAACTCTTTCCAGATCTTCTGCAGCTCCCTCTTTGTGTACTCCGGGAAAGTCCTCAGTGCTTCCTGGTAGGCCTTTGACTTCAGATCCGCAATACCTGCCATATCCAAACATAAATCTAATTCATTACCACCAATAGAAACACTTCGACCAAACAACTCAAACTGTATTCCTATCACTCCCTCGTCTTTGGTCTCTTTGATACCTAGAGACCCAAAGAACTCTCTCACGACGCCTTCGTTGATTTGCCCAGACCACTCAAGAAACGGCTCCCACCCAATAGCCTGTAAGTAGCCTCGGACCTCCTTCTCCACACCCATCAGTTTGAGCGAATCGAAGCACACCGTTTTGGGGGCCGCGATTTCACGCGCCGATGTATCAACCGCCTTTCTCTTCTTTGTGGATGCGCGGGTCCGGCTTTTGGGGGTTTTGTAGGTCACCTCCTCCACATCGTCCTCCTCCATCGGAGTCTTGCCGGCGGCCGTCGATTCCTCCTTCTCTTTCTCGTCGGAGGTGGATCCGGCAGTGGGGGTGGGAGAGACCTTCTTCTTGCCTTTGCCCGCAGCCTTTTTCTGCTTCTTTTTCAGGGGGCTATCAACGGCGGCTTTGCCCTCCTCCTCCTGAGCGGCGGTGGCTAGGGTTTCCAGATCCTTCTCGCTGGTGGTCTTAGACTCGTCGATTTCTTTGGCCAAATCGTCGATTGGGGTGTTGTCCGTCTCCGTCGTGGCGGGGCTTGGCAGTATGGTGGCCAGGGGTACGGCATGGATGACTTCCTCGGCGGTGGGGGACTTGGGTTTCGCTGGGCTCGATCGCTTTGGAGACACCATCTTCTTCAGTTTGGCTGCAGCGGTTCCAATGGTTAGATCAATTAGGGTTCCGGTAGGTATTTTTCTGAGTTTGTTTTTTGCTCTTGTAGATACCATAAGGAGAGAGAAAGAGAGGATATATATTGGGGTTTTTTTGAATTTTGAAAAATAGGGAGTTAATGGCAGTTATCGATTTTTGTGGGGAGTGGATAGAGGCGTGATGATGGTGAGTTGCAGAGTCCCTGATGGGACGGTTTTCAGCCCTTGAAAATCGCAACTGCCCACTTGCGCTCCTGTTTGCCCAAAGTCTCAGTCTGCCCAAAGTAAACTCCTGCAAAATCAAAAACAAATACACCCTTTCTCACGGCGTAGTCAAAGTCTCTTGTTACAAGTAGTTTTATTCCTAATCTAAATAAAGGGAAATAACAAAAATAAACAAACATACCAGGTTGCCTCCTGGCCAGCGCCCTAGTTATAGTCCCGGGCAGGACCCAATTGCTTATTTGATCACTCAATCAGGGCAAGCTGCCCTTCCAGATTCTCTTGCCCAAAGTAGGGCTTCACTCTATGGCCATTCACTTTGAATATATAGTCATCATCCTTTTTGCTTTTTAATTCCACAGATCCATTTGGGCTGACATGGTGAACAAAATAAGGCCCTTCCCATTTAGAGGACAGTTTGCCCGTACGGAACTGACTCCTGGTTTGGTACAGTAAGACTAACTGTCCAGCCTCAATCTTTTTCTTCTTAATCAGTTTGTCATGGGCTCTTTTGGTCCGCTCTTTGTAGTGGGCAGCATGGTCATACGCCTCAATGCGAAGCTGCTCCAATTCGACCAAGTCAAGTTTACGCTCGTTCCCAGCCAGATCCCAGTCAAAGTTGACCTTGTTCACAGCCCAGTGTGCCTTGTGCTCTATCTCTACGGGCAAATGACAGGCTTTCCCGAATATCATTCGGTAGGGAGATACGCCAAATGGAGTCTTGAACGCAGTGCGGTATGCCCATAGTGCATCATCCAGTTTTCCTGCCCAATCCTTCCCCTCTGGTCTAACTGTCTTCCTCAGAATAGCCTTGATAATCCTGTTAGAGAGTTCTGCTTGGCCGTTTGCCTGGGGGTGATAGGCACAGGTGATTCGATGAGTGACTCCATATTTTTTCAGTAGCCTCTCAATGATATAATTGCAGAAATGGGTCCCCTGATCACTGATAAGCGCTCTGGGCACACCGAATCGAGTGAAGATATTCCCTTTGAGGAATTCAGCCACAATGCGCGAATCATTGGTGGTGGTGGCCTTTGCCTCGACCCACTTGGAAACATAATCAACTGCTAAGAGTATGTATTCCTTTCCTTGTGAATTCGGAAATGGCCCCATGAAGTCTATGCCCCAGACATCAAAGATCTCTACTGGCAGTATGGGCACAGAGGGCATTTCATTGCGCTTGGTCAAGTTGCCTTCCTTCTGACATTCGTCACACTTCTTGCATAGGTCATAGCAGTAGAATCCGCAATCTAGAACCTTTCTTGCCGTTCGCCTAGGCCCAAAGTGGCCTCCACAGGGTTGCTTGTGGCAGTGATCCACTATGCCCTGCTGCTCAGACTCAGGAATGCATCTTCTAAGGACTTGGTCTTCACATCTTTTCCACAAATAGGGTTCATCCCAAACGTAGCTCCTTGCCTCGCGTTTCATCTTGTTTTTCTCATAATACGTCATGCCTTCCCTGAAAATCCCTGTCACCATGAAGTTCACAAGATCAGCAAACCATGGCTCTTCGCCCAAAGTGGTAATAGAATATAAATGCTCATCGGGAAATGTTTCGGTAATAGGCATATCCTCTTCTTTTTGGAGAATCCTACTGAGGTGATCCGCCACCAGATTTTGATTCCCAGACTTGTCTCGATTTTCAATGTCAAACTCCTGGAGTAGCAGTATCCATCGAATAAGCCTTGGTTTAGTCTCCTTCTTTGCCATGAGGTACTTCAATGCAGCGTGGTCTGTGTACACTATGGTCTTACTGCCCAGCAGGTATGACCTAAACTTCTCGAAGGCAAAGACTATGGCCAAAAGCTCTTTCTCGGTCGTGGCATAGTTGCTTTGGGCGGCATTAAGGGTCTTTGAGGCATAGTAGATCACATGCCTTTCTTTCCCTTTAATTTGCCCTAGCACAGCTCCTACTGCATATCCACTTGCATCACACATCAGCTCGAACGGCATCCCCCATTCTGGTGGTTGAATAATAGGCGCTGTGACCAATCTCTCCTTCAAGTGGTTGAAAGCAGCCTTGCAATCCTCATCAAAGTCCCATTCTACATCATTCTGAAGCAGTCTGGTCAAAGGGCGAGCAATTTGGGCAAAGTCTTTCACAAAGCGTCTGTAGAAGCCAGCATGCCCTAAGAACCCTCTGACTTGCTTCACATTCCTTGGATATGGTTGCTTCGAGATGACTTCGATTTTTGCTTTATCCACCTCTATACCCTTAGCTGAAATAACATGTCCAAGGACGATTCCCTCTTCGACCATGAAATGACATTTTTCGTAATTCAGTACTAGGCTCTTCTCTACACACCTTTTGAGCACCATCTCTAAGTGTTCCAGGCAGGAGTCAAAGGAGTTGCCATACACGGTGAAATCGTCCATGAACACTTCGATTCCATTCTCGAGCAGGTCAGCGAAGATACTCATCATGCATCTTTGAAAAGTTCCAGGTGCATTGCAGAGGCCAAAGGGCATTCTTCTGTAGGCAAAGGTGCCAAAGGGACAGGTGAAGGTGGTTTTGTCCTGATCCTCTTGAGCAACCCATATCTGCATATACCCTGAGTAGCCATCTAGAAAACAGAAGTGCTTCTTCCCAGCCAATCTCTCTAACATCTCATCAATGAAGGGCAAAGGGAAGTGGTCCTTGCGGGTTACCTTGTTCAGTTTGCGGTAGTCAATGCAAACTCTCCATCCAGTTTGTAGTCGTGTGGCAATCTGCTCATTCCTTTCGTTCTCTATGACTTGAACTCCAGACTTCTTTGGTACCACGTGCACTGGGCTAACCCACTTGCTGTCTGACACTGGGTAGATTATGCCCACACTGAGAAGCTTTTTGATCTCTTTCAGCACAACTTCCTTCATTGCTGGATTGAGCTTCCTTTGAGGATCACGTACGGGCACAGAGTCATCTTCCAGAAGAATGTGGTGTTGGCAGATGCTTGGACTTATCCCTCTGATGTCAGCCAAAGTCCATCCTATGGCCTGTTTGTACTGCCCCAGCACATATCTCAACTTTGCCTCCTCTGCCTCTTGCAAATAGGCACTTATGATGACGGGCAAAGTGTCATTATCTCCCAAATATAGATACTTGAGATGCTTGGGCAGTTTTTTCAATTCCAGCATTGGTGGCTTTTCAAGTGAAGGCACCATGATCATTTCTTCAATCTCTAGCAGTTTGCCCGGGTTGCCTTTGAAATCCTCCAGAGAGTCTAACTGCTCAATCGCTTCTTGTAATTCTTCTGGTTCGCCCTCCATATCAAACTCAGTAAGCCCTTGCTGAATGGCTATCTCAGTATGGTCATACTTGCCACATTGGAGTGCCTTTGCCTCCACTGCTTTCTCAATTTGGTCAATGTAGTGGATTTCCTCAGTGTCGGCTGGGTGCTTCATGGATTTGTAGAGGTCAAAGGTGACCGTTTCTCCCTCGAATTTGCACGTTAGCCTTCCGGTTTCACAATCGATGTGGGTTCTTGCTGTTTTTAGGAACGGTCTGCCCAATATCATCACAGGGGCTTTACTTGATCTGCCCATATCGAGTACATAGAAATCAGCAGGAAATATCAACTCTTCCACTTTGACCAGGACATCTTCCAGTATGCCCTCAGGATAAACATTAGATCTATCAGCCAGTTGGATCACAACTCGAGTGGGCTTCAGTTGCCCGATTTCCAGGTCTTCGTACATCGTTTTGGGCATAACGTTAATTGATGCTCCTAGATCGAGCATTGCCTTCTCTATCTTCATATGCCCTATGATGCATGGAATGTATATGCCTGGGTCTCCACACTTTGTAGGTCCAGTCTTTTTAATAACTGCAGAGACATTCTCCCCCACCTCAAACTTCGCATCATCCTGGTATTTAACCTTCTTTGTGCAAAGCTCCTTCAAGAACTTAGCACACCTGGGCATAGCATTCAGTATGGTCAGAAGGGGCATGTTGATTTCTACCTTCTTGAACATTTTGAACATCTCTTGAGTTTCTTCCTTCTCACGGTTTCTACTCAGTCTGCCCGGGAAGGGTGGTTTGATTTTCGGTGGTGGAGATTTGTCCCTCTTTTCCCTGACTGTTACCTCCTCTTGCTCAATATCTGTCCCAGGGTCTTCCTCAATGACTGGGGGGCCATCTAACACGGGCTCTTTGCCCTTTTCTGCAGACTTTTCCACTATGGTGAGTGGTTTGCCACTCCTGAGCTGGACTGCATTAACATGAGCATTGTTCACTTCGACTTTTGGAGGCAAAGTACCTCCTTTCTGTTCCAGTTTTGCCACCACTTGAGTAAGATGTGAGACTTGGGCCCCTAGATTTTGGAACTGCCCTCTAGTCTCTTGCTTGAATTTCTCATTCTCTTGGTGGGCTTTGGCATTTTCTTGCTGAAACTTAATATTCTCTTTGACCAAAGTTTCCATCATTTCAGACAAGGTAGGCCCTTTGGTCTGAGCGGGCTGGTGGTACATCCCTGGGCCTTGCTGTTGGTACTGCCCCTGCTGATTGTAGCGCTGGAAATTCTGGTTACCATTATACCCCTCATTGTAGTTGTTGCTATTCCCATACCTATTATCATAGTATGGTTTCCCCCTTCCTTGCCCATTACCGTTACTCTGCCCCATCGCTTTGACCTCCTCGTCATACAGTGAGGGGCATTCATCAGTGGCATGTTCTATGCCCTGGCAGATCTGACAAGCTTTCACACCTCTCTTTGGCCCGGTGGCCATAGTGTTCATAAACTTTTCCATCGCGCTGCATAATTTGTCGATTTTTAGATCCGCAGCTGTGGTTGTCCCCAAATTGGTCCTGGGCAACTCACTTCCATCATCTCTGAACTCCTCTGCCATTTCCTTGAAGAGTTTAAATGCCTCCTCAGCACTTTTATTCAGGATGGACCCTCCACTGGCAGCATGCAAGAGGGTTCTCTCATGCATCCTTAGCCCAGACACAAAGTATTGGATCAAATCGTGATCAGGGATTTGGTGCTGAGGACACTTTGCCAACATCTGCTTAAACCGTGCCCAATAAGCGGGAAACTCTTCGCCTGCCCCCATCCTAATGCTACTGATGTTCCTTCGCATGTGTTGGATCCGGGCGGCAGGGAAGTATTTTTCCAAAAACTTCTGTTGGAGCTGTGCCCAAGTAGTGATTTGCCCTTCGGGCAGAGTGTAGAGCCACTCTCGTGCTCCATCCCCAAGTGAAAAGGGAAAAGCCAGCAGTCGGATGTATTCACTCAAAGGGGGCCCTCCCCTTATGGTTCCGCAGGCTAGCTCGAAGTCTTGAAGATGCCTCTGTGGGTCTTCCATGGGCATATCGCTGAACTTGGGTAATATTTGGATGAAATTGTGTTTCATCTCCCAGTTCTCGTTGATGGTGGGCAAAGTGATGGCTGATGGTTGGAGGTTCAGATTGGCAGGGAACATCATTTCCCTGAGGGTTGCCATTACGACTGGTTCCGGTGAAGGTCTTGGTGGGGTAACTGGTTCACCTCTCCTTGCCCTTCTCGGATGTTCTGCCCTTGGTGATCGGGCAGCTTCTTGGGCGGCACGTGCTAACGCTCTGGCTAGTCTTGTCTCTTTTCGGATTCGTTTCGCGGTCTTTTCGATCTCAGGGTCGTACCAGGGTACAATCTCTTTGCCCGAAGTGAAATCCTGCATAAACAAAACAAGTCAAACTGTTAGCACAGACGACTTACTGTTGGAAATTTGCCTCCCCGGCAACGGCGCCAATTTTGACGAGCCCGTATGCTTGTCGTTAGGGGCAAACAAGCTGTCAAAATGATATTTATATTTAGCCAGTACTCTTATCACTACAAAACGTAGATAATGGCAAGTACGTGGGGTCGGTCCCACAAGGAGGCAATTACAGTAGGTGATCTCGGCTTTGCCCAAGGGGTTGTCACAAAAAGATTTTGGTTTGGGGTGCTGTGGGCACAGCGGTTTTGCAATCGTTTCACACTTTGACCTACTACTACTAACCAAACTAACATGCAAATAAATAAAACTAAAAAGTAAACAAACCAAACACTCAGATCTAACAGAATACTAAAGTGAAAACTTAAACCAAATAGGAAACAAAGCATCCGGGCAGACGACTTCACTCAGGATTAGTAGGGCAAACTACCGTTCATTGGCACTAAGGATTTTTACCAGCGGTTTGTCAGCAGTTATGGGGTGTGTAAGACAAAAGTGGTCCTATTGTGTCAAGCCCAACAGTTGCCCCACCCCTTATCTATCCTTACTGTATAAAGAGAAGGCTAGTTATCACTATGCCTAAACCCCCTGGATCTGAACAATTCGATAACCTATGCGACCAAACATGGATCTAGTTTGCCCAAACCCGCATTACCCTCTAGAAAGACCCGCTCGGCCAATAGCATGCTCGAAACATACGACCGCATCTCCTGCAAGTTCTAGTGCTATGCCCGCAACAATACTACAAGGTACATCTATGCGGTTTGCCAATCACCAGTATCCCGGTTTGTAAAGGTTCACTAGTGGTCGTCCTAGTTTGCCCAAACTCCCCAGAAATAAACCTCAAACAACTTTGCCTCGGGAACAAACGCCCAACCGGTTAGTTCAGCCCCTCCAACCTCGCGGTCTAACTAAACCCTATTTCACCTTCGATCCGCCCCTGCCCAGATGCAAAACAACTTAGCTACTCATACAGAAATTAAAAGACAAAATAATTAAGGGAAAGCAAACTATATTAATCATAACTCCAAATCGAAGAATCGTTTTTGAAGAAAATCAAAATACGGAATTAAAACTTAATAACAAAACATAAAGAAATTGTTTCTCGACCCGAAGGTCGGATCTACTGCAATTAAACAAAAGGAACTCGGACGAACAGCTCCGCTTCCTTCTCCGGCGACTCCTCCGGCGGCGACGGCGAACTTCGGGACCGGCGGCTCTCTCGATTTCTCGATGCGTATTGTGTTTTGTTTGCTGCCCGTCGCGCCCCTCTTTATGGACTTCGAATTTGAATTTGAATTCCCGGCTGTTGCTCCTTCCTAAAGAATAGGCGCCAGCAGTCAACGCGTTGGAGGATAAGTCAGATCCCCCGAATCCAGGGATTCTGGTACGCTGACACCTTGCCCATAGTGAGCTTCTGTCCTCAGCCGTTCTCTGCCCAAACTGGAATTCTGCAGGTATTTCTTCTCCTTCACAGATGGTCGGACCAGGCACGGTACTTGGTACTTCTGGCTCTTCTGCTTCGTGACCTTACCCATTTGCCCGATGTGGTCAAACTGTTGCTTGTCACTACCGCTCCAGAACTTTGCCCAAAGAAGGGGATTTCCTTGCCTCTTTTGCCCAGTGCGCCACCTGTTACCTGCATCACCACACACTCTGCCCAAACACCTAATTGTGCCCTCCCAGACACGTAAACGACTCAAACTGACTCAATAAAGGGTGTAAAAATGCTCTAAGATGAGCAAATAAAATGGCTCATCACACACTGACTAACACATAAAAACACTGAATGAATCAATTAAACACTGACTGAACCATCATTAACACTGAACAACCCTAACAGCACTGATCAACCACCATTAACACAAATACACTGAACAGCACATATAATGGCACTGAACAGCCCTAACACACTGACTAACACATAAAAACATTGAACGAATTCAAAAGGAAAAAAAAAACTCACCCAACAGTGCCCAGGAAGTATCAGAGCCTCCAACTTCTTGTTGTAAGATCGATTCAGCGACTCAGCAAAGGCGTCGACCACGTGATTGCTGATGAAGGTGCATCTCATTATCTAAGTCACGTCAGTCACCATCACAGCCGTGGATATCTTGGGAAAGTACCTCATTTTGAACCTGATTGGTCAAAAGTAAAACAAAGCACACTCTTATCAAAAAGAAAGAAAAGAAATAAAGAAACAAAGACAGAATGCGAAATAAAAGAAACTTCACTTACATGTTTTTGTTGCTGCTGTGGTCCATGATTTTGTCGAGGACTTCCGGCTCCAATTCGAATCCGCATTTCAGGTCAAAGTTCTTGTTCACGTCGACCAAGAACTTGACATGTGCATCATTGAAATCAGCCCGGATCGGTTTCTGGCTTGCCTCCACCTTTTTACCCTTCTTGATCGCCTTTTTCTTGGCGGCAGGGGTAGGGGGATCGTACTGAAAATCATCGTCATCGCCGTTGGCTGGCTTCCTTTTCCTGCCCTTGACCAGTCGCACCATCGACCTGGTCTTCGCCTTGGTCGAAGACTCTGTTTTCTCGGCTTCTGGTCTCAACGGGCTTCCTTCTTCTTCTTCATCATCCTTGTTGCCGTCAATCTCGTAGACGCACAACTCTGCCTGGAGACTTATGATTTCATCTTCCCGTTCCTTGACGATGTTCTGCAGAGTCTCGATCTGGGCTCTGTGGACGGTTTCTTTTGCTTTCATGTCCGCCTACAGAGTCTCGAGCTGGCCTTTTTCGTAGTCGTTCATGACCGACGACATCTGAAGGTCAGCCAAGGCATTCTTCAAAATATTCACTTCATCCTCGAGCTCTTTCACTCTAGCCCTCAGAAGTCGCACTTCCTCCTCACCGGAGCATCGAGCCTCGCCCGCCCCGGGGTCCTCGGTCACCGGATGATTCTGATCATTCGCCTTCTTGATCAATTCTTCCTCGAGCTCTTTCACTCGCGCCCTCAGAATTTTCAACTCCTCCCCCTCCTCGGAGCTTCCACCTGCCTCGCCTGCTGCCCCGGGGACCTCCGTCTCCGCGTCGATCTACACAAGCTGCTCCGAAAGCTCGCTCTTCAGACGCTGGTTTTCACATTCCAGCTCGACGTTAGCACTTGTCAGATCGTTCAGCTGAGAAGTCGTGCTCTCGAGCTTGGATTGGAGATCCCTCACAGTGTCGGAGAGATCTTGATTCTCCGACAGGAGGTTGTTGAGCAACTTCTCGGCTTCAGCAGCAGAAACAGCAGGGCGTTCCTCATCGGGCTGCTGTTCGGAAGGCCCATCCTCCTCCTCCGGCTCCGGGACTATGCAGGTCATCTCCTGATGCCCCCTGGAAGAACTGTCGTCGTCTTCCCCATCGGACGACTCGTCTTCTCCAGAAGGCCCGCCCTCCGGGCCTTTTCCTTTTCGTTCCTCTTCCTCCTCGCTCGACGAATCAGAGCCCGGATGCTCGTCATCGTCACTCTCCTCTCCATAATGCAGCTCCTCAGGCTGCTCGTCATCCTCGCTCTCCGCCGCACGCGGATCGTTCACGATTGCTGTATAAGAAAGATGGCCCTTGTAAGCACTGATCTCCGCCACCGTCTTGCTGTGCTTCAGAGCACGAGCATCCACCTGTTAGACACGGACAACACGCATTAGAACTCAAAAATATACATAATCAAGTAAACACACTGAGTGGATAAAAAACACACTAAGTGCCATGTAATCACACTGAGTGCCATGTAAAGACACTGAGTTGCATGTGAATACACTGAGAAGCATGCAAATACACTGAGTGCCATGTAATCACACTGAGTGCCATGTAAAGACACTGACTGGCATGTGAATACACTGAGTGCATGTAAACACACTGACTGACACACAAAAACAAACTTAAACGAAGAAGAAGAAGAAGAAGAAGAAGAAGAAGAAGAAGAAGAAGAAGAAGAAGAAGAAGAAGAAGAAGAAGAAGAAGAAGAAGAAGAAGAAGAAGAAGAAGAAGAAGAAGAAGAAGAAGAAGAAGAAGAAGAAGAAAGAAGAAGAAAGAAGATATATACCTCCTCGTCCGCAAGGCCCTTTAGACTCTCCTTGGTCACATTCATAATATCAGGGAGATGCCATTTCAGAACCCTGGGGAGGTGATCGTTGTCCAGCTTTTTCGCCAGCTTCGTGTGCTCACAAAGCCAGTACTGCACATTTTTTATTTTATTTTGATTCCAGAAAAAAAACTCAAGTTAAATAATATCAAGGAATGAAAAATAAAAAAGAGCAAGTAAAATTACAGTGACACGAAGGTGAAGAACAACCAAAGAAGCACATACCATGAGCAGTATTGTGCAGCCTTGTGTTTTCTGAAGGTTTCCCTTGTTCTGAGCTGCCGAGTCGCAAAGGGCTTTCAGAATTGCCTCGCCCCAGTTGTAGCTCTGCATCGTGTCCAAATCTTCCACATAATCCAACCATTTCCATTGGATTGTGGCAGAGGAAGTGGAGAAGAAGACAATGCCGATCACTATCAACGACAGTAGCCGAGCTGCATCACCAAGAGCCTCAGGCTTTTTACTCCGACGATCCAACAAACTCTGAAGCTTTTCCTTCAGCAGCTTCGGTTGCAGCGTCTTCTCTCCCGGGAAAATCCTCTGCCTGAAGCTGCTATTACGCTTGGGCCTGGAGGTAATATCAAGCTTCCTGCTGCCGCCAAGGATGCCGAAAATAAGATCGACATCCTCGGGAGTGATCCGTGCTGCTTTGCTGCCCAGATTTATAGTACGAGCAGCGATATCCATCTGCTCAAGTACCACAGTTATCGCTGTGTCGCTCTTTCTGGTGTGGAAGATGTTCAGCCTCTCATCCTGAATGCTCTTGAAGAGATGGTAGAAGGGGGTCTTCTTCAAATACTCGTCGTGGCTCGGTTTCAGACTGCCCTTTATATCTTCAAAAGTCCTGATGATTGTGAACATGTTCGACCTCATCTGCTCGTAGTACCTGTAAAGCCAAAAACACGCAATGATGTGAGTACTACACTGAATGATCACACAAAGCACTGACTGGCACATAAAAGGACTGAGTGCACTAAAAGCCATGTAAAAGCACTGAGTGAGACACTGCATGACAGTACAAGTACACTTTGTTGGCACTGAATGAGACTCATAGACACTGACTGCCATGTATATGCACTGTGTGACATGCAAGGACACACAAACGCAGTAGACATGCAATGAAAATGGCATGTAGCACAATGAGTGGCATGCAGAGGCACTATGTGACATGTAAAGACACTGAGTGAAAAACCAAAACACACAATGATGTGAGCACAACACTGAATTCACACACAAAGCACTGAACATGCACATAAAAGGACTGAGTGAGATGCAGAGACACAAGTACACCATGTTGACACTGAATGAGACT
Source organism: Euphrasia confusa (assembly GCA_954870475.1). Classification (NCBI taxonomy): domain Eukaryota; kingdom Viridiplantae; phylum Streptophyta; class Magnoliopsida; order Lamiales; family Orobanchaceae; genus Euphrasia; species Euphrasia confusa. The sequence goes on along the minus strand of OX940966.1, from coordinate 11,980,800 downwards.
CATAGACACTGAGTGGCATGTATATGACACTGTGTGCCATGTAAATACACTGACTGGCACACAAAGGCACCAGACATGCAGTAAAAATGGCAAGTACAACACTGAGGGCATGCAGAGGCACTGTGTGACATGTAAAGACACTGAGCAGGCATATACAACACTGAACACAACCACCAAAACACACAAGCAACACTGAGTGGCATGCAATGGCACTGAGTGGCACGCAGAGACACTGAACAGGCATGTACAAACACTGAACAAGACATTTTAACACTGAACAGCCACCAAACACACACAACCAACACTGATGAACACATAATCACACCGAACCTCCATCAAAACACATAAAATTCATTCATGCAATGGAAATTAACAGATTGAAAATTGAAAATCGAATTAGGGTTCGAAATACTTACTTCCTCTCCTTCTTCTCGCCGGCGGCAGGCTGAGGGATAGGGCTCGCCTGCTCTTCACTCGACGGAGTGTACTGAACAAGCCTCCGTTCAGTGTTTTCGGAAGCAGCAGCGGCGGTTGGAGTCGATTTCTTCCCGGCGGTTTTCTTCGCGGCGGCGGTTTTCTTCGACGGAGCCATATGATAATCGAAAAGCTAGCTTGAGATGAGAGGATTTCTCGTGTGTTGTTGGTGGTGGTCACGAAGCTTGCTGATGATGATTTATGTGTGTGTTGTTTAAGCGGGAGCCGAGAGAGAGAAATAAGAGAGAGTAATTGTGGAGGTGTGGGTTTCGTGGGGGGGCTTCGTGTGCGGGAAATGAAATAAATACTGAAACCGTTTGTTCAAATGTGTATATAAGTGAGGGCAACGATGTCTTTGCACATTTTAGTCGGCCTAATTGGCACGCGTAATTTTTCGAAAGCCTTATTGCCGAAAAAATGCTGAAAATTGGCCTTATTGCCATTTTTCCCTAAATTCTAACTAGTTAATTAATTAATTATTTTCATGTTAAATATTTCTTTATTTGCTTATTAATTTTGTTAATTAGTTTATCGCTAGATTTAAATTGTTTTTATTTAGTTAATTGTTTTATGTTATATATTTGGATTAAAAAAAATTAATTATTCACTAAATTTAAACTAATTACCATTTAAGTAATTAGTTTTATGAGATATATTTTGGACTTAATTACTAATTTAAATTATATATTATTATATTAATTATTTAATATAATATATTTTTGAGTTATTGATTATTATTTCTATTAATTTATTTATAAATTTAAACAAGTACTACATTATTATTTTTAAATTTTCCAAAACAATCATATCTTACTTTATCTTACCCCATACAAATTTAACAAACTTCATTAGTAAATTGAACAAAAAAAAAAAAAAAACACAACAAACTTTATTAAATAAATAAAACACACTCCCAAAATGTACAACAAATTAATAATGTCATTTTCCTCGACCAGGTGTTCGGACCATTTTTCTCTAAATTATTCTATTACTGGAACGGGGGGTGATTAAAGAAAGGTACCAACAAGATATTTATTTGAATGGACAAGTTATAGATCGGAGAATGTATGTTGCCGGAAATCTGTAAATGGGGATGAACATCATAGTGTTCTTATTCTTTTATTTCCTTTACTTATAGTATTTGGAAATTACAAAAAGTGAAGCCCTTTCCTCCTCTCTTACCCCTCTCTTATATACTAGTAGTTTGCATGAGCATGCAAGCTCTCCTAATGCCACCTATTAACCACCTATCAATTCTAATTCCACTATCAAAGACTTTAAGATTTGCATTAAATTCCCACTAATTTTGTCTTCCACTTGCTGCATGTCACCAGGAGGGCACCGCCTCTTGCCTCGGGCCATAACTGACTGATCCTCCATTCTGGTACGGGGCTGGCTGCCCGGGGCTGCTGTTGAGCTTGCCTGGTTCCTTCTTCATACTTGGCTTCAAAATAGGGTTTGGTCGTCGGTTGACTCTCCATTTGACGACGTGGCTCCGGTCGTCTGGACACGTGTCGGTGTCGGATTTTTATGGTGTAACATTGGCCCCCAGGAAAATTGATGGATTATATCATCTTTTTTCCTGAAGTTTGATCTTGAACCTTCTGGTAATGGTTTTTGGTGCTCCTCGTGAATGGATATTCTGCTCGGGGATTTCGTCAGTAGTGGCTTTTGGCATGGGATCTTCCTGGCGTGGGTCTTCTTTTAGGTGGCTCTAGTGTGGTCTTTAAAGATACTTCATCGAGAGAGGGAGAGGAGGTTGCGATATTATCGTTCTGGACTTATGTACATGCATTGATCAAAAATTTCCTTCGGGATCTTTCCCGATTAGTATTTCTGTAATGGACACATATAGTCCTTAAATAAGAAAATGTCGGAAATCAATTATTTTTCCTCGGTGTCGTGTCTTAAGACTCCCCTGTAAAAATATTTATTATGGTACTGGGACCATGTATTTCCTTTCCCAGGATAGATGGGAAGTCTTTCCATATGCCGATTTAATTTTGGTCTTTAATTGATTAAAACAAACCAATAAATCAAAAGATAAGATGAAAAGATTTGAAAAGATTCGAATTTCAAAAATCACCTTTTTGCAGGCTTTTCGGGCCACGTGGCCTGACGGTTACAGGCTGATTTCATTAGGGTTTCGAGTTAGTGGGGCGGTACTTGAGTACTTCTCTCGGTAACCGCTCCTTTACTCTTCCCACACACAACTGATGCGTCTCATCAGTTTCTTCCTCATAGTTTATTGATTTCAAAGTTTTGAAATCACTTTGCAAAATTCAGAATTCGTATCTTTAGGGTAAGAAAAAATTCTCTCTCGATTTCTCTTATTTTCCCTTACAAAATCTTTGTTTTTGCGTTTAATTTCTTTGATTTTAAATCGAATTATGTCGCGACTATGACGAGGCCCTCGAGGGAGGTATCAACCGCCCGAAGCTCCCCACATCGTGTTCGGCAGAGAGTACAAGTCGTTCATGGAGGGCGTCGTGCCTGATCTTCCGTCGCCGGAGGCGCCAGATCCGGCTACCGAAGGGCCTTACCAACCGGTTACGAGAAAATCGATTCCGGTGAGGCCCGATGCGGATCACCAAGATTGGGGCGCTCACGGCCAGAAAAGTACAGTGGACCCTTCAACATTACTGGAAAAGCGAAAGAAGTGGAGGATTCCAAATAATGTTCATTTATATGTGCCGTTACCTGGAGAATCGGCGTGCTGTCCTCCGGCGGGGATGGTGGCCGTTGGAGAAGACGCGCTGAACGTGGGGTTGCGGTTCCCGCTACACCCCTCCATTTCTGGGATTCTCAACCACTGGGGATTAGCCCCCCACCAAATCCATCCTAACGGATGGGGCCAACTATACGGTGTACTCACCGCGTTGGGCCAGGTGGGACTTTCTCGACCCATAACCGGTGCGGAATTCCATCGATTCTTCAGCCCGGTCGTCTCCAACTCCTCCTCCCGCGGGGACTACACGATTCGCCTCAGGCCGAATAAAGTGAAGATTAAGGAACCCAAGCTCACAGATGTTCGCTGGTGGGATCGATGGCTGTTTGTTTCTGGCCGCTGGAAAACTCAAACCCGTGATGGGGAAATTGACATTCCTGTCACTTATTCTGAAAAACCTGACTGTAAGCATCTCAAACTCATCATTGTACAATCTTGACTGATCTAAACTCTTTTCAATGGTGCAGGTGGTCGATTGTCGAAAACAATAAATCTCCCGTGGGATTTAGAGACGGCGAATCTCCTAGCACTGTGCATACCATCCGAAAAGAGAGATTGCAATTTGTACAACGACGACGTTCGAGAGGAAGCTGGTTTATACTACCCACCATACATCGAAGGCCGAGAATATCCAGGTAAATTAACTCAAAGTATTCAAGTTTTCCCTGTAAGACTTTTTCAAATCCCATGGTATTCTGCTTAAAAACCGAGTATTAGTTTCCCTGGGAATATTTTTTCAACTCCCTGATACTTAGTTATATTTTGTTTTTTAACTGGTCTTCCCTGGGATATCTAAATAGACTTCCCGGTACTCCATTTTGTGTCATAAACCAAAACTGCTCTGGGATATCTTTACAGACCTCCCGGTGTAATAGTTTAAGTGTTTCCTGTGCAGAGTATTTCAACACTATCTTCACTGAAAAACCCGACGGCATGGCTGACAACCGATATATATTTGGCTCCCTTGGCATCGTGGACGCTGCAGTTTTCACCAAAGGGCGAAAAGCTAAAGCTAGCACATCGGCTGGTCGAGGAAAGAGTTCTGTAAAGACCCGGGGTGGTTCATCAAACACTCCCGTAGGCCGAACCATATCCCACACTCTCTCCAACCCGGGATCGGACGCCGACCCACTCGGGCTGATGAATGCTGTGGACTCCTATCAAGAAACTCCTCTGACCTCTGACACTGTGATGTCTGAAGCTGCCCCGAGCGTTGGATTGCCACCTTCTGGAGCCACGTCGCTGCTCAAGGTCAAACAGGAAGAGGGGAAAAAACGCAAGGGGGCCCAGGGGCCATAATTGACGTGACAAATTCTCCTCCACGGTCCTCAAACACCAGCGAAAATGCTATGTTCGGGCTCCATGATGAGTTGTTCACTAAGTAAGTTTACTTACTTTATCATATTTGTACTCTAAGAATTAAAATATTTTATTCGGAGTCTTCTACTTCTACACTCATTCTTTTACTGTAACCTTCTTTAGGTTGTCCCTGTTGGAGTTATGTACTTAATGTCTAGATTTAAGTAACGGTAACTCCCGATCCATTGCCATTAATCTATTTAATTAATGAACAATTATTTGCGTTTAATTATTTATAATTAAATATATGCAAATCATAGTCCTGGATTTTATACGTTGTAGTTAGTATGGTGTTGCATGGGCACACAGAAGATCATACTATCGGTTACTCGTATTTAATCGAACAGTTGCTCACGACCTAGATGGACACGGACCAATCCATCGGTATAGTCGTTGTGTGAGAGAGAAAATAATTTATCTTAATTATTTTATCACACTTGTACACTTGGTGTATTGAGCGGATCGTTGAGATTCATCGATTAGGATTGCCGGCGATAATCGATTCGAGTCTCAGTGTATTTTATTCTTAATCCTCGATACTATTGCGGGTGTGTATATTTAATATAAGTGACTTTGATTTACCAAAGGAATTAACCGATTTAATTATTGGGTTAATTACCGGTTAAGTTGGGTCACTATATTTTATATATGGCATGCCGTGAATACTTGACGGGAAAGTGTATCCCGTAAGGGTTGATAATATCCCCGAGATGAGTTCATAAGGAATTATTATGTAAACCCTGCAGGTGGATTCGTTCCGCATAATAATTAAGGTTGAATGGTACTAGTCTCGGAAATAAGAGATGAATAATTAATTAATTAGCAATAAATTAATTTTATTCATGGATATTTATATCTTAAATACACGAAATAAATAATACTACCGGAGAAATATTATTTGATATAATATGGTGAATATTGGGAGTGCAATTATATTTATATAGTGGAGTTAATCATATAATTAATAATAGTAAGGATTAATAGATTTGGGCTTGGGCTCAATTTAATCACTATTATTGGAAGCCCAATATTCCACCTCCTTAAGATCCCCTACGTAGCCTATAAAAGCACTACATGGTCTTCTCTATTCTCATAACTTGAAAATCATAATTCTAGAGAGAGAAAGTAGAGAGGAGGATCCATGGAGTTCGGTAGATCGTCGCCCACACGACGTCCGGGCTAGTGCAAGGAATACGTGGGAAGATCTCAAGGTCATCATAAGATCTCGTTTCTCCGCACAACGAATCGAAAGGTGAATTAAATAATTGCTATTTAATTCTTGTTTTATTGAAATCAATTATCGAAAAACAAGATCCAAGGATCGAACCCCGGATTAGACGACGAACGCGTGGTGGCGATCTAGGATCGCCGGACCACGGCGATCGCCGCCTAGGGTTTCGCATGGGGCGAGAGGGTCGAACCCTCGGCTGGACCGAGGGTATGCGATCGATCACTTGGATCGATCGCGGAGGGTGCGGGCTGGTGCCGCCCCTCCCCACCGTGAAGGTGGGCCCCCTCCAGGCGGCGGCGAGTCGCCGGACTCGCCGCGGGGGCTGCTGGGCAGCCCCACCCCAATCGATCGATTGATGCGATCGATGATCGCATGGAGCCCCGCTCGCGGGGGCTCGGCTGGGGCAGCGGCGTGCCTTCGGGTGCGTCGTGTCCTCGGTCGTGCTCCGGCGCGTGCGGTGGTGTTCGCGTGATCTCCGGCGACGGGTTTTTGATCGGAGTTGTCATGTTCCGCAATTCCGGCAACTCCGGGATATCGAATTCCAACAGTCCCTGTCCGATCCTCCAATTCCTCCAGTGCTCGTGTCTTTCTATTCCAGTCAGAGTCCCATTCCCCCAGTGACTACTCAGGAATGCCCTGTTGGTGAAGCTATGAATGCGGTTGGCCAGTGCTGGACTACTGAGTTCAATGATTTGATGGCCCATGACAACCATGCGCTTTTCCTGGCGCTCAAGCTAACCAGTCAAGCTACAGTGGCCGTCGCCGGAGCACATACCCGTACAAAGAGAATGCTCGAAGCAATCATAGCACATCAGGCCAATGCAAAAAAGCAGGATCAACACATCAAGGAGCTCACTGAGGCATACAAATCTGCAGCTGGGGACAGGGACACTTGCCGGAAAGTGATTGATACTGAGCGGGCTGAGAAGGCGAAACTGAAATCTGAGTTGGAGGAGGCCCTGAGGACGGTCAAAGAAGGAGAAAAGATGATGGAGCAGGCACTGGACGAGACGTCCCGAGAGATCAAAGAATTGAAAACCAAGCTGGCCCAGACTGAAGAAGATTTGAAGGAGACTACGGATAACTTTGAAAACGCTTGCGAGATGCTAGATTCTCCAGCGCATAACCCTCGAATCTTATCTAACCTTCTTTATGTGACTGCTTATGTCGGAATGGTCAGGTCAACGGCTCAGGAGCAGAATGAAGTTGTCAAAAACTATGCCCTCGAAGCCCTCAAGAAGTACATGCAGGCGGTCACTCTCGATGATCGGGTGCCACAGCCTTTCAAAGACTTAGAGGTCGAGCATGGAATTGATATGAAGTGGTGGCCCACTTATGAAAGACTCTGCATGCCTGGAGAACTGCCCACTGCTACAACAGAAGAAATAGATAAAGAAGATGAAGAGATGAAGGATGGGGAGGCACAGGATCTGGTTGGTGACGGGCCCAGGGGCATGCCAAAAGATTCTACCGTGACTCCTCCCCGTGATGGTAATTCCACCTCTTGAGTGTAACAACTCAAGAGTCTGCAAAATTTGAAGTCTTCCCTGGGTGTGAAAAACCCAGGGGTTTTAACCTCTTTTTTATTATAAGTATTATCTATAGGCCTTCGGCCCCAGACAATTTCTTATGTTTTTTATGGTTTGTGATAGCTTAAAACTCTTTCGTTATCGCTATTTTGTGTTAGGATCCTTTTTAAGGATCTCTTAAGCACTTTTGGATGTTTTCACACCTCTTATTACCCGGCATGGTTCTGAGCTGTTTTGCTCTGTTCATAATATGTCAACCTTTCAAGTCCAGATAATTTGGCTCTATCTTTTTTTTAGATACTTTGAGCTCTTAACTGTTGGAAATCGATATCCCGGGGTATCAAAAAAATTGCGGAACCGATAACCCCGACCGAAATCCCATCGCTGGAAATCCAATCGCGAACGCCACGAAGAACCGGGCTCGACAAGAGCATCGCCGCGGGATGAACCCGCGGCTAAACCCTAGCCGAACCCCATCGCGGGGTTCGCGATCGCGCACGAGGCGATTGCTGGGGCTGCTCCGGCAGCCCCGGGCGGTGAGTCCGGCGAATCACCGCCACCGCCCGAGGAGGGCGGTTCGCCCAGCGGCGAACCCGCCGCGGCTCCAGCCGCGGCTGCCCGGCGATCGATCATCGCGATCGATCGCCCACCCCGGCTCCCAGCCGGGGTTCCTCGCGTGTGCACGCGATCGAACCCTAGGTTCGATCGCTCCCTCGGCGCCCAGCCGAGGGTTCCTTTCGAGTTCCGCCGAAGATCTCGAATCCTCGTCCCCGGAGTTCGAAGTTTTCCCGGATCTTGTGTTCATGTACGTATTACAAGTAAATCACATAAAATCACACAAGAAGTTTTATGATCATACCTTTTGATTCGTTGTGCGGAGAAACGAAATCAATTGATGACCTTACGATCTTCCCACGTATTCCTTGCACTAGCTTGAACATCGGGTGGGCGACGATCCTCCAAGCTTATGGATCCTCTTCAACTCTCTAGAATATCAAGTATGATAATCTTGTCTTATTAAAAAGTGAAGACCATGTAGTGCTTTTATAGGCTACGTAGGGGATCTAAAGGAGGTGGAATATTGGGCTTCCAATATTAAAGATTAAATTGAGCCCAAGCCCAAATCTATTAATCCTCTATTAATATTAATTAATTTATTTTCCACTATATAAATTAATTGCACTCCCAATATTAAACCATATTATATCAAATAATATTTCTCCGGTAGTATTATTTATTCCGTGTATTTAAGATTTAAATATCCATGAATAAAATTAATTTATTGCTAATTAATTTATTCATCTCTTGAATCCGAGACTAGTACCATTCAACCTTAATTATTGTGCGGAACGAATCCACTCATGAGGTTTACACAATAATTCCTTATGAACTCATCTCGGGGATATTATCAACCCTTCCGGGATACACTTTCCCGTCAAGTATTCACGGCATGTCGTACATAAAATATAGTAAACCAACTTAGCCGGTAATTAACCCAATAATTAAATCGGTTAATTCCTTTGGTAAATCAAAGTTACTTATATTAAATATACACACCCGCAATAGTATCGGGGATTAAGAATAAAATACTCTGAGACTTGAATCGATTATCCAAGGCAATCCTAATCGATAAATCTCAAGCGATCCGCTCAATACACCAAGTGTACAAGTGTGATAAAATAATTAAGACAAATTATTTTCTCTCTCACACAACGACTATACCGATGGATTGGTCCGTGTCCATCTAGGTCGTGAGCAACTGTTTGATTAAATACGAGTAACCGATAGTATGATCTTCTGTGTGGGCCCGACACACCATACTAACTACAACGTATAGAATCCAGGACTATGATTTGCATATATTTAATTATCAATAATTAAATGCAAACAATTGTTTATTAATTAAATAGATTAAATGCTATGACGGAGAGTTTACCGTTACTTAAATCTAGACATTAAGTACACAACTCCAACAATCTCCCACTTGTACTAAGGTCTAGTCATTTCCTCCAAACTCCCGACTTCCATACTCATCACGTGCTTAAATTGTACTTCCAAGAAGTACCATGTGAATGAGCACTCTAGGTTGCCGCTCTGAAGTTATCTTGGTGACTACAGCGTCGTCTCCCTCGACGATGACTCGTATCAGGTGGTACTTGCTCTATGTGTTATCATCACTTTTGACTTATGGCTTCTTCCAGTTTACCGTGCACCGCTATCCAATAGCCTTTGGTAAACTAAGAGTCATATCCAAGTCAAGAGGTTATCCCGGAACCTAACCAAAACTTCTGCTGCCTCTGAGGCTGCTATTTGGTTATGAGAGAGTCTGAGAAGCATCCTGCTTATCACTCTTTCATTTCATGGTTCCACCTCTTTCTAAAAGTGAACACATAGCCTGATATCGACTTACACTGGTCCTTCTCTGATTTGGGATCTGAGAATTTGTAATCAAAGAATATTTCGTCTTGCTTAATCTAGTACTTCCAAGTACTTTTACAGCATTCGAATATCTCTTGTCCAGATTACTTTGATATCCTCCCACTACGCAAACTGCATAGTTGATATCAGGTTCTCGTTTTACATCATTGCATCTATAAAGCTTTCCACACTTGAAGTGTAGGAAACTGCTTTGTCTAGATCTATCTCCTTCATGTGTTCGAAACACATATCCTTTAGATAGATGTATATTCTGTCTCTGAAAGGCAACAACCTTTCTCAGAACTATGCATGTTTAAAACAAACCATAATCGTATAAGATATCTAGGAGAAGTACAATGTTCTTATCCTTAGATCGAAAGATCTCAAGAACATGCTCTAACTTCTTCTCAATCTTATATCTTGATTCATTTAGACAACCAACATTTTATGTCTGATAACATCTTTAGATTGTTGCCAATGATAAAATGTCATCTACATAAAATTCCGAGAAACACCACCTTGTTTCCATCACGTTTCCAATACACATTTCTTCTATGCCTTTTGATGAATCCATTAGATGGACTATCTCATCAACTCGCAAGTTCCACGATTCATAGCTTTGTCACAATCCATAAATGGATTTACTAAGCTTGTACTCTAAATGATCTAGCCTCTTAACAATAAATTTTATTGTTCTCCAAGTAGGCGCATTTAGATCTAGTACCGCCCTTATGCAGAGCTAGGGATCGATTTCATCTTTACTAGATTCAGAGTTCAAAACTCTTCTAGTCTTATGAACATCTCCGGTTGTATTAACAACCTCCCACTACAATGGCGTCCCGGTGTATAACAGTAATAACAGTAGGTGCAGTGTGTGGTGTACTACTACTCGGTATGGCTGGTTCCTAGTCTTTGTCCTTTTCTCATTCCAAGGCATTACATCAGTTAGGGCTTTGTAGTTCATCTAATAGTCTTCCTCTAGGAACTGGGCGTTTAGAGCTTATAACGTCCTTCTGGTTCATAGTACTATAGAACCCAATATCTTTGTGTTGGAGTTGTGTACTTAATGTCTAGATTTAAGTAACGGAAACTCACGATCCACTGCCACTAATCTATTCAATTAAATAAACAATTATTTGCGTTTAATTATGCAAATTATAGTCCTGGATTTTATACGTTGTAGTTAGTATGGTGTGTCGGGCCCCACACAGAAGATCATACTATCGGTTACTCGTATTTAATCGAACAGTTGCTCACGACCTAGATGGACACGGACCAATCCATCGGTATAGTCGTTGTGTGTGAGAGAAAATAATATGTCTTGATTATTTTATCACACTTGTACACTTGGTGTATTGAGCGGATCGTTTGAGATTTATCGATTAGGATTGCCGGCGATAATCGATTTAAGTCTCAGTGTATTTTATTCTTAATCCCCGATACTATTGCGGGTGTGTATATTTAATATAAGTGACTTTGATTTTCCAAAGGAATTAACCGATTTAATTATTGGGTTAATTACCGGTTAAGTTGGGTCACTATATTTTATATATGGCATGCCGTGAATACTTGACGGGAAAGTGTATCCCGTAAGGGTTGATAATATCCCCGAGATGAGTTCATAAGGAATTATTATGTAAACCCTGCAGGTGGATTCGTTCCGCATAATAATTAAGGTTGAATGGTACTAGTCTCGGAAATAAGAGATGAATAAATTAATTAGCAATAAATTAATTTTATTCATGGATATTTATATCTTAAATACACGGAATAAATAATACTACCGGAGAAATATTATTTGATATAATATGGTATAATATTGGGAGTGCAATTATATTTATATAGTGGAGTTAATATATAATTAATAATAGTAAGGATTAATAGATTTGGGCTTGGGCTCAATTTAATCACTATTATTGGAAGCCCAATATTCCACCTCCTTAAGATCCCCTTGCTGGGATTCGATGTCCCGGGCTATCAAAAAATTGCGGAATCGATAACCCGACCGAAACCCTATCGCCGGAAACCGCAAACGCGAACCACCGCACGACCCGAGGCTCGACCGAGCACCGCACGGGCGAACCCGCGCGCCCAGCCGAGCCCCCGCACGGGGCTCGCGATCGCTCTCGTAGCGATCGCTGGGATCGCTCGTAGCGATCCCCGGGGCTGCTCGTAGCAGCCCCGCAGCGAGTCGCTGACTCGCTGCTCGCATGGGGTCAGCCCCGTGCGCCTCTGCTACGGGAACTCCCGTAGCGCGCACGAGGCAGCTGCGGGTCAGCCCCGCAGCAACCCGCGATCGAGCTCACGGGCTCGATCGCCCCTCGGCTTCGGCCGAGGGCTTTGCGTCCAACGCGCCGCCGGCGATGGCGGCTGGGATCCGCCGTGGCAACAGCCCACGGCATCCCGGACGATCGACCCTAGGTCGATCGTGTGCCCCTTCGCCGCGCGTTGCGGCGGTCCGAACCCTAGGGTTCGACCGCCTCTTCGATCCTCGCCGGGGATCTCGAATCCCCGTCCCCGAGGTTCGTCGTTTACCCGGATCGTCTTGTTCATGTATACATCACGATTATTACGAACAAATAATCATAGAGGGGTTTTAGATTATGTTACCTCAATTCGTTGTGCGGAGAAACGAATTAAACGTTGATGACCTTGCGATCTTCCTACGTATTCCTTGCACCTCGTTCGAACGTCGTGTGGGCGACGATCTATCGAACTCCTATGGATCTCCTTCAACTCTCTAGAACTATCAAGTATTGATATTCTTGTCTTATGATTTATGAAGGCCATGTAGTGCTTTTATAGGCTACGTAGGGGATCATAAGGAGGTGGAATATTGGGCTTCCAATATTGAAGATTAAATTGAGCCCAATGCTCAAGTCCATTAATCCTTATCAATATTAATTAATTTATTTTCCACTATATAAATTAATTGCACTCCCAATATTAAACCATATTATATCAAATAATATTTCTCCGGTAGTATTATTTATTCCGTGTATTTAAGATTTAAATATCCATGAATAAATTTATTTATTGCTCAATAAATTATATTCATCTCTTGTATCCGAGACTAGTACCTTTCAACCTTAATTATTGTGCGGAACAAATCCACTCATGAGGTTTACACAATAATTCCTTATGAACTCATCTCGGGGATATTATCAACCCTTCCGGGATACACTTTCCCGTCAAGTATTCACGGCAAAAAATCATAAATTCAAAATAAAATAAAATAAAACATAAATAGATACTTCGTAGATTTTCTAAACATATTCACTATAAAAAATCATAAATTCAAAATAAAATAAAATAAAACATAAATAGACATGTAAAAAAAAATGTCTCACAAATTTTATTTATTATTAATATTTTTTCTATCAAAATATGAAATATTCGACAAGTGATCAATAAACATATCATTTTAATTTCCTGGACCAATTGCGGTACCATGAGAACATTTACTTCTAAGGAGAAACACAATCAAAAAACATAACAACTATGCATAGGACTAGAGGTGTCAATGAGTTGTGTTGGGTCGAGTTCGTCTCGTGTCAAGACTATTCGCGGATCAAAAAATATAAACTTAAATCCAACTAATTTAATAATTGTGGCGAAAAATTAAACTCAAACCCAACCTATTTATAAATAAGTTACTCATTAATAATCCGTTCTCAACTCATTTAACTCATTTAATTAATAATTAAATTGTATAGTGTTGATAATATAAAAATAAAATATTAACAAATCAATGTAAATGAAAAGAAAAAAATTTGAATCATTAAAATTAAAATATACTCCTTATATTTATTTTATAAATAAAAATATAATAAAATAATTTAATTTTTAAATACAGTTGGCATATATAGTGTGAATCGTCATAAAACTATGTATAATCATTTTACATATTATATAATGATACATATTTGAATAATTACTCCATTAAATACAACAAATTGCACATGATCATAAATCTAATAAACAGAAGAATCAAGTGTTTACCATAACTCTAATTGTAATAAATAGTGAGTATAACTTATGATAATGCTAATACAGTAAAACCTCTAAAAAAAAATACTCTAATAAACTCTTTTTAGGAATAAAAATTTATGATCCCAACTTAGAACCAGTTATAATTTAGAATAAACTCCATATTGTCATAATTCATATTTTTTTTCAAGTCCCAAAATAAAGGAATACACCTCCATTTAGAATAAATCATAATAATTATATATAATTTTACAATAGATTTAAGTTGATTTAAAATACTTGTTCAAGGTTGATTGTGACAATAATTTAATATTTTGTGTTGTAACCTTATCTTTCAACTTGCGTGAAGAAAATGTTGATTTGATGCAATTGTTAAAAAAAATGTATTATACATAATATTTATAGATGAAAAAATAAAACAATTAAAAGCAAGTACATGCATTATGGTGGGTGACTCTTGAGTATTGTCTTTTTCATATTAGGTGGGTAAATTAGTTCAATTAAGTTCACACATTACATGTAATGTATCTACTAATTATACCATTATATAATATACATGCATCAAAAAAACTTAAACTAACTCTATTTAAAAATAACTTCCATTTAGGAATATTTTTTTGTGGTCCCAAGGATGTGACTATAGAGAGATTTTACTAAGTAAAAAAAGAAAATTAATCAATTTTTCTAAATAAATCATATATTATTATTATTTATTTAATAAATAATTTATTATTGTAATATAATAAATATAAACAAATTTAATAAATACGTTAATCGAGATTCGCAAGTCGATTCACGGTTGACCCACTTTTTAATCGTGCAAGTTCAACCCACTTTATTTCGTGCCGATTTCGAGTCTTGTTAACGGACTCGTGTCGAAATTGACATACCTACATAAGAGTTGTATTCAAGAAACACAATCAGAAAACATAGTTTGGTTTTCTATTATTTTGGTTCACTCGGTTTTCATAGAGGAACAACTCTCCTCGACTTTCTTGGTTTTCAATATTTTACACATTCACATTCAAAATAAAAACATGAAAACAAACCAAGCACAACAAAACCCCAAACATTCGTCATCTTCAAAACAAATTAGAAAAAAAATTGATAGAAGTAAGAATGTTTTTGCTGAAAAAAGCAATGATGATGCATGATATTTATAACTAATTGTAGGCCCTGTCGAGTAGCTCGGTTTATTTCCACCCCTAGTTGTATTAGAATACAATACAATAATGCATCGCCAATATCAATAATCTCACCATTATGTTCATTCACTCCCACCCGATTTTCTTTTGCAAGAAACATACATGGTATATATACAGCACATTCGAATTCCCTGAGAAACTCAACAGGCAATTCTTAAAAATGTTGAAACATGTGCGTCCAGGCCAAAATATGTTTCGGAAGTAGTTGATATTTCATATTTCTACGCTGAAAAAGAGAGGTACTACAACGAAAACACCACATTCATATATTTAAGTGAGGGATCTTAATTGATCTATTTGACACAGTTGGGAGCAGACTAATGCCATTTGCAGTTGATGTCTCCTTAGCGGATTGAAGTGCCCGAGAAGCTTGCAGTGCCATCTCCGCGTGGAGCTGGAGACATGCCATGGCAAGCTGCATTACAAAAACACAATATTATTAAGTGCACATATTTCAAACCAAAACTGTAAGTACACACTAGATGAAGAGTAATCTGAAAAAACTAAAAAGATTAATATGACAACCCAAATACGGAGTACTACTTAAATCATGGACTAGAGGCAATAACACATATGTTACTTGTTATAGACTACAGGGTGAGATTAAGAATGACCTCACCGACAAGAATTATGACATACAAAATTGAACTACGGTTTTTTATTATTATGCAAGTTGTCGTAATGATTAATGAAGAAAATAGGAGTTTACATATATTGTAACTAGAAATCAATCATTCATGAAAGAAATATGCTATTCAGATCTCATCTATCAGAAATATATATAGCCTGTTTTGCTACATAAAGGCATAAATCTTTTTTGGTGGTCAGGATGAAGATTTTCCGTGATATGTGTAAAAACTTCGAACATTGTCTATTATACCACTAAAAGGAAGAAAAATAAAAATCAAGACTCAATACAAAATATCAATATGCTTTTGGTGTGGACTCATCTAAAATTCATTCAGGTATATTCACTATGAGGTATTTTCATCCATCAATAACTTTTGAAGGTTTCCAAGATTTTTATAATATTGAAAGAAATTGCAAACCACAAATGATTTTGACAGAGAGTGATTCCAGTAAACTGTGCATAGCAGCGGAGATTTTTTTTCCGAGTAATTCAACAAGAACTGCATCAGGTTTTCTAAACCTTTTAAGTTTTACCTATGTTATATTAAGTTCTATTTTCAACTGGATTTTAGAAATAGCATAACCTTACGCATAATGGAACTTATACACAAATCTGGACACTACAAAAAATAATCAGCTTGTGGGTAAGCCAACTTCCTTGCTTACCGACTGACATTCTCTGTCCGTGTCTGATTCAGCCACCCGCAATGCCAATGTGCGGACCCACTCAAGCCCTTCGCAGATTTCAATGTTCCCTTCAACTAACGCAGATGCAACATACGATGGATGAAGTGCCAATATAACACATGAAGCTGCGAAAAGAACAGACCTTCTCACATATGCCTCTGCATGTTGGGATATCTCCCTGTCCAATATCAGGAAAGCATATTTGTCATTATCATTCAGTTAAAGGCAAGGACAGGCCTCAAGAATGTGAAAGAAAATTACACTTCCAAGTCATCCTCTACACGTGATAAATATAAATAAAGAAGGGTTCATCAATAACCATCTCAAATTTAAGGCATATGTATATTAATAGTACCTGGATCGTAACATATCCAAAAGAGGCGATGCCAAAACAGAAGCTTCAGGATGCATTGCTGAACATTTTATACAAACACCAAGCATGTAGATGAGTTTTCCCAGGACGATAAAATCCCGTCCCAGTAAATCAACACCATGTCTCTTTTTATCATATCCTTGCATGGCTGGAAGCATAAATGCCGCTGCATATTGAAGAAAGCTATTTTGAGATGATTCCATCTTGTTATCCTGTATATCCGGCCGAAGGCTCCATCTTCGTGTCTTTCCCCTCTTAATCTTATCTGGTTTGGATGGTAATTCTCTTTCATAAGAATAAGACCAGTTTAATGGACTTTCTGTTGAAGAAATCTCCTTCCAGGGCCCTGATCCTGTGGGGCCAATGTTTTTCGGAATGAACCACGGTTGACCAGAAGCGGACGATATTAAGGCCATCGGTTGATGTTTTTTATTCAATATTATAGCATTTGCAAGCTCCTGAGCTGCATCTGTCATTACATCCAAAATCATTATCCGCTGACTGACGTCTACATTCGGGGAGTAAAGAAGTTTATTCAAAATATCGAGAGATTCAAGAGGGCAGGTAAAAATCAACGCTGCCAGCGTCTTTTGCCTTTTCTGTTCAGCTGGTTCTTCTTCTCCTTCAACAGTAAAATCCGAGCAACGAACCTGTAGTAGAACTTTTGCTAGATCGCCTGCTATATATTTGAGCTCGTCTGGTGATGCTCGGATAAGCTTCTCAGCAACGTCAAGAGCTTTTTCAACCTGCAGAATGGAAAATTATCTGATTTAGCCAATGAAGCATCTTAGTCCCATTAATAAAAAAGATGTGTAGTAGTATAAGAGAATGGTGAATGTTGAACTTACACCCTCAGCATCATCTGACTTCCGTAGTGCCGCAACCAAATCTACCAACTGCGTAAATCTTCTTTTCAGATCTGCATCATCATCTGTCAAGTCATATGGTTGCAAAGATGAGTCGCTTGAAGCCTCAGAATCCTCACTTACATTGTCACTTTCATCTTCATCAACATTAGGGTCATTATATAGTGTTGCTGGGTCAATAACCTCATCTGGATCAATAATATTAGACACGGATTCCTTCTTCTGTTTAGCTTTTATGTATTTACCAACCCCAGTATCTCCTCTCTTTTGAATTTCTTCTCCAGATACTATGGTAGATAAGGTATCTCTTTCAGTGTTGCTTTCATCATTACCCGCTGTTTCTGTGATGGGCACTTTCCTAGGGGTTGCTAAACCAAAGTCCCAGTCAATGGCCTCTTCCTGAAAACTTTCATCATCAAGGTACAAAGGATTTTGGGGGTCTATAATCCTAGAAAATACGAAAGCAATAGTACTAGCCATTTTTCGAACAAGATACACAGGGCTCTCCAACCTAACTGTTAGAAGATAAAAAATAAGAACATTAATAACTTATGATAAACAAATGACAACCTTTTTGACAAACATAGAAGAGCCAAGCCGTACAACTAACTCCTTTAAGAATTGAGTGCAGAGCATCCTTTGTAGCATCCAGATCCTTTTTAGTCATCCTCTCAAGGCAAAAGCCTAATGCAGCAGTTAAATCTTTTTCATATGTTAAGGTCTTACATGAGAAAATGAATAAAAACTAATAAAAAAAAAAAGTAAATTTCCAAATGAATTAGAATATGATGAAAAAATTAAGCAATTTGTTAATTAGATTGGTAGTAAAATATAGAGGGCAAATTCTACAATGTAGATGCTATTATAACAAGTAATATATCAACATCAAACAGGAAAATTTATGTTCAACAACAGAAATTGATTTAAAAGGATACATGCTTGCTGCTCAATTGGAGACGATTGTACAAACTCTTTTCTAGACCATGATACAACAAGAAGATGCATGGTTTTCGAGAGACAACCAACATTATATGATTCTAATGAACTTCCAGGAGCACAATCCAGTACAGCGAAGTGAATAATCCACCTTAAGCAACAGGTGGGAAAAACTTTCCAGAGTAAAAACTTTTCCACAAAAGTGAACCTAAAAAGTAAAGGAAGAAACCATGAAATAGTAACTAGTAAGAATCATCTATAATGAGCAGAGAGGGGACAAGGAGACGAAGAAAAGAAAATTAAGTTGACAAAAAATGAAGGGGCAGTCCACTTCGATTTGAACAAATCAAAGCGCAATCATGATAAGCACCTGATCATTATTCTTTTTATAAGTAGGAAATTGTTTTCAAAAAGTGGTAATATATGCATGTGTTGGCCAGACATCCTTTAAATTCTAAATAGTACTCCCTCCAACCCGCAAGAGATGGTGGAGCATCTTTGAAACGTAATTTAATAAAAATCGTAATTTTGCTTTAAGGTGAATGAAGTAAAGGATAAAATTGGTACTTCAACTTTATAGTACTGAGGGGTTGTCAGGGTTGTTAGAAAAAGTAAGACATTTAGTAATGATTAATGACATGGAGTCTAAATAAGTGTAATTGAAAGGATGTATAGTTTAAGAGTTATTTCTATTTTGGGATGCGCAAACTTATGATGGACGGACCAAAATAAATAATGGAAGTGTTCTGGAAGGAGGGAGTACCACCACTTAAGTGCATTTGATAAAGGCCGCAGAGGCCTGTCAGATAATTGGAACTTTCAAGTGAACAAGATTCTGAAAAGGTTTTATGTACCTCAATGAAGCCTTGCACTTGTAGATCCGGTTAAAGAGTATCCACAAAACCCAGTAAGCCTCGACATCATGAGCATTTTGAATGGCTAGTTGATGCAAAATTTCTTCAGCTATTCTTTCCACGGAATGGGAATCATTTACTGCCCCCATGATCTTCATCCAGAAACGTGAACCGGGTTTTGACTCAAACATCTCACGAATAGTCAGGCCAGAGCTTGATGACAAAACACTCCTAACATGCCCAAGCATCCGTGGAACAACTTCACTCAGCAACATGTCTGACAAAACATAAAAATAAATAAAATTAAAAACTAAAGTTTTCGCTTCAACAGGTTGAATATGTGGATTCCTCGAAGTTCTCAGAAAATACCAACAAACCCTCGACGACAAATGCGAGTTAAAGCTTCTCCAACAAAAAGAATAACGCCATCTGTATGAATATTATTTGCAACAGCTGAATCGTCTTCAAACTTCAAATCCCATTCCTCCAATCCATGGAGAAGCTGAGTGGTAAGTCGTTTGAAGAACACGCTGTTAAAGTAGTAAAGAAACAAAACAGAAAAAAAAAAAAAAAGCACTTGCCAATAATAAACTGCGAATGATGCCCTGAATCCAAGAACGTAATGGGGTTTGCTATTGCATGCTGGTTTTATCCTGGGAATTTTTCTAGTACATTTAAAAAAACAAATGCTTTGAGCAAGCGTAGTTTTCAGTTGAAGTAAAACAATAAGTGATTTATTAACATATGCATATAGTGAACCTTGTCGGTAGGACCAGCAATTGTAGACATTCATGTGCAAACAAGTCCTGAACATTTTGTATTGACATACGAATAAATAAGGAGTGTTCTATTTATAGTTCATTTTTAATTCAATATAAGGATACTGTGGGGAAAGTGAAGTTGGCGCTCCTTGTCTTGCTTTGTCCGGAATAGATGTAATAAGCTGTGAGACCTTCGAAATAACCTGCTTCAGTTGTTCACGGCTGATATTCTCAAATTCGCCAACACCAACAAATTCTCTAAACATCTGAAATACCATGTCATTCTCTAGCAGGCAAAGAACAAGTAACCTGTAAAATTGAACAAGAAATTAGCTACTAATACAAAACATCTTTGCGAAGGAACAAAATGACTGATTCTTAGACATGATCCAGTCTTATATAAGTGCTTATAAAATTTCCATTAAGTTGTACATACTATAGTGGAAATTTAATATATTGAAAGAAGCACAGAAATCATCATACAAGCAGGTGTGAATTTTAATATTATATTCCCAGTATATAACTGTAATAATTGATTTAGCTCAATGACCTAAATTCCGGAACAAGGCACTGATTTCTCCCTCCCTAGATTATAAAAAAAAAAAAAAGAAAAAAAAAAGACTTGCATGCTAAACCTTAAAATAAATGTTTGAACCATGCTTTAATTAATAAATAAAAATGCTGAGTTAATCAACACAAAGCAGAGTCAATTCCAAGAAGAAAATATGGTATACTGGTACTGAGTTGAATCAATCCATCCCAGCTAAGAAACAATCAGGAGGACTAATGGCATAATAATCATTGGACATATCGTAACTGTATTTTTCATAAGTAATTATTGATAAAAGCAAATGTATAACAAACCATATATAGGGTATAGCATTATTCCTAGAACTACAGTCCACAACTAAAGATCTTTCTCCATAAATTAACTTAAAAAGCACATACTCGACCACTAAAAATTTAAAAAAGGTAGTTTATTGAAACAGGGAGATTACTAGCTCATGACATATGGAATCATAAGGGTTTATAGGTAAACAGACCAATTGCTTTAGTATGTGGTTATTCCTTCAGAAATCTGAATCATATGAGACACAGGCTTATGAGATTGTATGTCGTTGTGCACTATAGTGACTAAACATAGCATGAAATTAAAGGGGTGAACTATTGAAGTATACTCTAACCATTTAAGGACAATATTGAGTAAGATAAATAACTAACTTATTACCTCTCAGCATTAGAGCACACAGCAATCGAATCATGACCACCACTTCCACTAAGCTGTAGACAAGGAACCACGGCCTGAACTATCTCAGTAGCACAACCGCTTGTAAAGAATACATCATATACATGTTTTCTTGCAGATGCTGGAAAGCAGGGTAGCCAATTTGAAGAAATATCTACACATAAATGCATATCCTTCAGAATAAAAAAGGACACATACTCCTTAAGCATTTACTCGAATAAATAGTTTTGGCATTAAAGTGATATTCATAATAACTAAAGCAGGAGGAAGTATATGCACAAATTTTAAAAGGAATAAGAGATCACGCACGTCAGTAGATGACAAAGGACCACATTGAATTCATCTTGAATCATTTTACCAATATAGACAAAAATAGTCAACCCCGAAGAAATGGCAAGCAATGCAAGATAATAAGCATCTCCAATTCTCCATAACAATTGATGAATTCAAATGAAATTGTCGAAAAGATTGTTCTAGACGATTAAATCTCAAATTGTTGGTGATTAATTTAACTCAAAAGATGCAAGCATATTATAACTTTGATATAACAAACATGCGAAACAGAGTAGACTAATGTTCCAGGTTAAATGTTTATGATCTTTCTGCATAAAACAACTCTGGCACATGTAAAAATGGAAGTACCAAGCAAACGCAAACAAAATTACCATACAACAAGACTCGAGAGAAAGCAGTAAATGAAGATCCTCTGTAGAAAACATTCCACCATTTCGTCTTCTCATCTCCACATGGAATCTCCAAAGTGAATAACTACTCAAACAACAGAAACAAACCTAATTCAACAACAACAAAAAGCTATATTCGCTCATAATGTTTGTTTACATAATATATGTAATATCCAATGACTAAAATGCGTACCTTGTCACGATATTTCTCATCAACACTACCTTCAATTCCCACAGCAAATAGGACAAGAAAATAAAACTATGATCAGCCCTCAATACTTTTAGTTATATAGGTTAATTTGTGTTCCTTTATTATTTGTTTTTTTTTTTGCCTAGAAGACTAAAAAGAGAACCTGAAAAAGAATGCGGGTGAAGAGGGAATAAGCAGACGGCGAGAGAGTAGAGAGCTACGATAACTTCGTCGACGTGCTTCGCCTCGTCCACGGAGGAGATGACGTGTCTGACTTTTTCAAGTACGCTTCTATCCAGTTCCCTCCGATTCTTTTCAGCGTCCATGCCGAGTTAAACTAAATATAAAAGAGAATACGAAGCGTGAGAAATTTTCCTAAAGCTCCAGCGCAATGAAATTCACGAGTTAAACCTAATCAATTTGCTTAAAAATAACTAATTAAAATATAATCAGTCAGCAAAGAACAAAGTGAAATACACATGAATTTCAATCTACTAAGAAAACATAGAGATAATATCAACAATAACTACTCATGTTTCTTTTTCCCCATATATTTGTTGTGATTATATTTTCAACTGCTACAACCAGAAAGAAAAAAATATGAACTTTACCTGATTGTGTCGGTCGGACTCTAGAAGGTATCTGGGGCATTACCGCCGGAGAATGGGATGGAGGTTGGCCGGACAATTCGCGACGATGGAGGAAGAATTTGGACAAAGAAAGGCCTCACTCTATTTTCCATTTATTTATAAATAAAGTTATTAAAAATAAAAGTTCAATTCAATAATAAAAAAAAATACTCCTACTCACTCAAATTCTAAAAAAAAATGCATAAAAAATAGCACAAATTAAAAAATATATAGTGGCAATTTATATCTTGCTCCCTTGTGCAAGATGCACATCTTACAACCCGGTCAACGTTATAAAACTATAGTTAAAATGAGTCAACTTTTTTTTCCCTTTTTTTTCCCCTCAGCTCGCTCTCGTCTCTCTTCTCTCCACTCAGCTCGATCTCATCTCTCTATCTCTCAGCTTCGATCCATCTCCGATCCAACTCCGATCTCCGCCGCCATCCGCCGCTGTCATAACCAGCTCCGCTATCCGCTTCCGTCATCATCAGCAACATCTTCAATTCGGCATCTCCGTCATCAGGTGAACAACATCCTGCCGGTTTTGGTTCTGTGATTCATCATCTCCGTTCACCGCCGCGATTCATCATCTCTGTTCACCGCTGCGCTTCTTCATCACCGTCGCCGCCGCGATTCATCTGCTGGAAATCGATATCCCGGGGTATCAAAATTTGCGGAACCGATAACCCCGACCGAAATCCCGTCGCCGGAAACCGATCACGAACGACACGAAGAACCGGGCTCGACAAGAGTATCGCCGCGGGATGAACCCGCGGCTAAACCCTAGCCGAACCCCATCGCGGGGTTCGCGATCGCGCACGAGGCGATCGCTGGGGCTGCTCCGGCAGCCCCGGGCGGTGAGTCCGGCGACTCACCGCCACCGCCCGAGGAGGGCGGTTCGCCCAGCGGCGAACCCGCCGCGGCTCCAGCCGCGGCTGCCCGGCGATCGACCACCGCGGTCGATCGCCCACCCCGGCTCCCAGCCGGGGTTCCTCGCGTGTGCACGCGATCGAACCCTAGGTTCGATCGCTCCCTCGGCCCCCAGCCGAGGGTTCCTCTCGAGCTCCGCCGAGAATCTCGAATCCTCGTCCCCGGAGTTCGTCGTTTACCCGGATCGTGTGTTCATGCATGTATCACAATTTAATTGAACATAAAATCACACAAGGAGTTTTATGATCATACCTTTGATTCGTTGTGCGGAGAAACGAAATCAATTGAAGACCTTTTGGATCTTCCCACGTATTCCTTGCACTCCGTTCGAACGTCGGGTGGGCGACGATCTATCGAACTCCTATGGATCTCCTTCAACTCTCTAGAATATCAAGTATGATAATCTTTTCTTATGATTTATGAAGGCCATGTAGTGCTTTTATAGGCTACGTAGGGGATCTAAAGGAGGTGGAATATTGGGCTTCCAATATTGAAGATTAAATTGAGCCCACTGCTCAAGTCCATTAATCCTTATCAATATTAATTAATTTATTTTCCACTATATAAATTAATTGCACTCCCAATATTAAACCATATTATATCAAATAATATTTCTCCGGTAGTATTATTTATTCCGTGTATTTAAGATTTAAATATCCATGAATAAAATTAATTTATTGCTAATTAATTTATTCATCTCTTTAATCCGAGACTAGTACCATTCAACCTTAATTATTGTGCGGAACGAATCCACTCATGAGGTTTACACAATAATTCCTTATGAACTCATCTCGGGGATATTATCAACCCTTCCGGGATACACTGTCCGGTCAATCATTCACGGCATGCCATATATGAAATATAGTGACCCAACTTAACCGGTAATTAACCCAATAATTAAATCGGTTAATTCCTTTGGTAAATCAAAGTCACTTATATTAAATATACACACCCGCAATAATATCGGGGATTAAGTACACTGAGACTCGAATCGATTGTCGCCGGCAATCCTAATCGATGAATCTCAACGATCCGCTCAATACACCAAGTGTACAAGTGTGATAAAATAATTAAGATAAATTATTTTCTCTCTCACACAACGACTATACCGATGGATTGGTCCGTGTCCATCTAGGTCGTGAGCAACTGTTCGATTAAATACGAGTAACCGACAGTATGATCTTCTGTGCGCCCATGCACACCATACTAACTACAACGTATAAAATCCAGGACTATGATTTGCATATATTTAATTAATAATAATTAAAAGCAAACAATTGTTTATTAATTTAATAGATTAAATGCTATGACCGGGAGTTTACCGTTAGTTAAATCTAGACATTAAGTACACAACTCCAACAATCTCCCACTTGTACTAAGGTCTAGTCATTTCCTCCAAACTCCCAGTTCCCATACTCATCACGTGCTTTAAAGTGTACTTCCGAGAAGTACTATGTGAGTGAGCAATCTAGGTTGCCGCTCTGAAGTTATCTTGGTGACTACTACGTCGTCTCCCTCGACGATGACTCGTATCAGGTGGTACTTGCACTATGTGTTATCATCACTTTTAGACTTATGACTTCTTCCGGTTTATCATGCACCGCTATGTAATAGCCTTTGATAAACCAAGAGTCATATCCAAGTCTTAGAGGTTATCCCGGAACCTAACCAAAACTTCCGCTGCCTCTGAGGCTGCTATTCGGTTATGAGAGAGTCCGAGAAGCGTCCTGCTTATCACTCTTTCATATTAAAAGTTCCACCTCTCCAAAAGTGAACACATAGCCTGATATCGACTTACACTGGTCCTTCTCTGATTTGGGATCTGAGAAAATGTAATCCAACAAGATTTCGTCTTGCTTAATAATCCAGTACTTTGCAAGTACCATTACAGCTTTTGAAATTCTCTTGTCAAGATTACTTTGATATCCTCCCACTACGCAAACCGCATAGTTGATATCAGGTTCTTGTTTTCCAACAATGCATCTAAGCTTTCCACATAAAATGTAGGAAACTGCTCTGTATTATCTATCTCCTTTATGTGTTCGAAACACATGACCTTAGATAGATATACTTATTCTGTCTCTGAAAGGTAACAACCTTTCTCAGAACTTGTGCATGTTAAAACAAACCTTAATCGTATAAGATGTCTAGGAGAAGTACAATGTTCTTATCTCTAGATCATAAGATCTCAAGAACATGCTCTAACTTCTTCTCAATCTTATATCCCGATTCATTTAGACAACCATCATTTTATGTCTGACAATATTTTTACATTGTTGCCAATGACAAAATGTTATCTACATAAAATCTCCGAGAAACACCACCTTGTTTCCATTATGTCTCTAATACACCTTTCGTCTTTGCCTTTTGATGAATCCATCAAATGGACTTTCTCATCAATTCGCAAGTTCCACGATTTATAGCTTTGTTACTATCCATAAATGGATTTACTAAGCTTGTACTCTAAATGATCTAGCCTCTTAACAATAAACCTTATTGCTCTCCAAGAAGGCTCATTTAGATCTAGTACTGCCCTTATGCAGAGCTAGGGATCGATTTCATGTTTACTAGATCCAGAGTCCGAACTCCTCTAGTCTTATGAATATATATGGTTGTTCAGCAACCTCCCACTGCAATGGCGTCCCGGTGTATAACAGTAATAACAATAGGTGCAGTGTGTGGTGTACTTCTACTCGGTTTGGCTGGTTCCCAGTCTTTTGTCCTTTTTCTCATTCCAAGGTATTACGTCAGTTTTTAGGCTTTGTGGTTCATCTGATAGTCTTCCTCTATGAACCGGACGATAGATGTCCCTCTGGTTCATAGTACTATAGAACACACAATACTTCGTTCATCTAGGATATCCTACAACCATATTCAATATGCCGTTGTATCTAGGAATATCCATAGAACATAGGTAGTTCCGAACAACTTGTTCTTTTACTATCAGATTTCCATTTCTTATTTACAACGCACCATCTCTACACGTAAGTGTATGGCGCGGCCCTTTGGGATTGAATCCCAATCTTTGATTACGCTATGTGTTATTCAGATAGGTGATGGCCTCCGCGACCGAGTCGCAGGCTCCTAATGGATATACTTTGATGGTTCCCCATAATAGCTTTGTGTCCATTGACTAGTCAAAACACTTTGCTTTTATGGCACATTAAGTATTCTAATCCATCACCGAGTATTCTTGAAAGAATTACTCGTACCTTTCTAATTTACACATATGTCTGCATATCTAATCATTTCCAATACTTGTCTGAATTCTATCATTTATCTAGAAAGGTTTGCTTAGATGTATTATCCTCCAAATTCAATCCTCAGGTCGGAAGGTCCATTCCTTCAACTATAATTGATCAAATCAATTTCGACCATTTGGATCTTATTTGAAAATACTACTAAGTATAAGAATTCACAAGTATAATGATTTAATAAAGAAATATATCTAACAAGTAAAACAAGTTATAGAACGGTTTGTTGCATCTTGGTAGACTTAGGATCTATCATTCATATATTGCTATCTAATGTACCAGAATAGATAACGCCATTATTTCTTAACAAAATCATCCAATGATTAAAGAAATAAAATATCCATTCATAAAATAGAAATCCAGAACAAAACGTTCTTTCTAAAATAAAGGGTACATAATGCAATAATCTTGAAATGAAATCCTATTTAACTACTAAAGCAGATAAATGTCTTCCACCGCAACCGCTGCCTCCTCTACAGCTTTTGCCCGTGTAGACTCGAACTCTTCTTCTCTAAGTCGCCGGGTTTTCTGGAACCCCTGCATTCAAAAATGCACATACCGTCAGTGGTTCCATATCTACACACCAGAATTTCTGGTAGATAATACCGCTGACTATGTTTTTACGACTAAAGAAAAATTCGTACCTCTGAGAGGACATTCAGACTTCCAGTGTCCAGACTTGTTGCATCGGAAGCACTTGCCCCTTGGCTTTGCAGCCCCCACTCGTGGTACAGTCTTCTTGACACCACTGGGTTTCCAGGCTTGCTTCCTCCTCTTGCCCCTACCTCCGATAGGCTTCAAGCCTTTGGACTTGGTAGCTACAAGCGCTAGAGACTTGCCCTTCTTGTAGATCCCCTCTGCCGCCTTCAGTTCAGTCAGGAGTTGCGCAAGAGAATAAGACAGTTTACCCATATTATAGCTCATGCGAAACTGCTCAAAACTAGGGGTCAGAGACTGGAGTATGATGTCGACTTGCGTCTCAGCATCAATTTGAGCTCCTAAGATCTCAAGTTCATTCAACAGACCCATCATCTTAAGAACGTGCTCCCCTACGGGCGTTCCTTCAGACTGAGTAGTTGTCATGAGGACTCTCATGGCTTCTTGCCTTGCCGCACGATCTTGCTCCCCAAACATCTCCTTGAGGTTAAACATCATATCATAGGCAGTGTCCATCGACTCATGTTGGGTTTGGAGTACATTTGACATGGAAGCCAAAATATAACTGTTGGAGTTGTGTACTTAATGTCTAGATTTAAGTACCGATAAACTCCCGATCATAGCATTTAATCTATTTAATTAATAAACAATTGTTTGCTTTTAATTATTATTAATTAAATATATGCAAATCATAGTCCTGGATTTTATACGTTGTAGTTAGTATGGTGTGTCGGGCCCACACAGAAGATCATACTATCGGTTACTCGTATTAAATCAAACAGTGGCTCACGACCTAGATGGACCCGGACCATTCCATCGGTATAGTCGTTGTGTGAGAGAGAAAATAATTTGTCTTAATTATTTTATCACACTTGTACACTTGGTGTATTGAGCGGATCGTTGAGATTCATCGATTAGGATTGCCGGCGATAATCAATTCGAGTCTCAGTGTATTTTATTCTTAATCCCCGATATTGTTGCGGGTGTGTATATTCAATATAAGTGACTTTGATTTACCAAAGGAATTAACCGATTTAATTATTGGGTTAATTACCGGTTAAGTTGGGTCACTATATTTTATATATGGCATGCCGTGAATGATTGACCGGAAAGTGTATCCCGGAAGGGTTGATAATATCCCCGAGATGAGTTCATAAGGAATTATTGTGTAAACCTCATGAGTGGATTCGTTCCGCACAATAATTAAGGTTGAATGGTACTAGTCTCGGATTAAAAAGATGAATAAATTAATTAGCAATAAATTAATTTTATTCAGGATATTTAAATCTTAAATACACGGAATAAATAATACTACCGGAGAAATATTATTTGATATAATATGGTTTAATATTGGGAGTGCAATTAATTTATATAGTGGAAAATAAATTAATTAATGTTAATGGGAGATTAATAGATTTGGGCTTGGGCTCAATTTAATCATTAATATTGGAAGCCCAATATTCCACTCCTTTAGATCCCCTACGTAGCCTATAAAAGCACTACATGGTCTTCACTTTCTTCATAAACATAAGCACTTTCTAGAGAGTTGAAGAGGATCCATAAGCTTGGAGGATCGTCGCCCACCCGACGTTCAAGCTAGTGCAAGGAATACGTGGGAAGATCGTAAGGTCATCAACTTAGATTCGTTTCTCCGCACAACGAATTAAAAGGTAAAATCATATACTCTCTTCTATGATTTTATGTGAATTGATTGTGATACATACATGAACGCACGATCCGGGTAAACGTCGAACTTCGGGGACGGGGATTCGAGATCCCCGGCGAACGTTCGAGAGAGCCCTCGGCTGGGAGCCGAGGGGGTGGCGGTCGAGCCTAGGGCTTCGACCGCCGGCAGCGGCCACGCGAGGGGAGCCCCGACTGGACGCCGGGGCGAGCGATCGACCAAGGGTCGATCGCTGGGGGCTGCCGCGGCTTCGCGCCGCGGCTGGGCGCTCCCTCCCCGGCCGGTGGTGGCGGTGAGTCGCCGGACTCACCGCCGGGGGCTGCTAGGCAGCCCCACGCGATCATCATCGATCGCGAGCCCCACGGTGGGGCTCGACTAGGGTTTAGCCGCGGGTTCATCCCGCGGCGATGCTCTTGTTGAGCCCGGTTCTCCGTGGTGTTCGTGATCGGTTTCCGGCGAAGGGATTTTCGGTCGGGGTTATCGTTTCCGCATTTTTTTTGATGCCCCGTGTTGGGATATGTCCTTCGATCCTACGTGTGCAATCGATAAAGTCATAAGGTCGTCTATGGATGTTAAATGATTAGTCGATAATATTAATTGTTGGGAACAATATAATATTGATCGATAATCAAACCTACAGGGTCACACACGAACTCGATGTTGATATACGTTGCTTGATAATAATATTGATTTAGAATCAATACATGTGGATTTTACGTGCATGGGATGCATTGCATGGCTTGCATGGATGCATGACACATAGTGTGACATGGCATGCCACACAAGCTAGTGGGACCACATCTAATGCCATTTGGCATGGTGATGTGGAAATGACCCTTTACCTCCCCATTAACCACCATTATTGGTGCATTATGATGCACATAATGGGGGGTTACAAGGAGAGGTTAATTGTGGTGAATAAAGTGATGAAAACATGGTTTTCATATCACTTAATCATCAGCCACGAAATTCCACACAATAAGAGAGAAAAGAGTGAGAGAATCACTCAAGAACAAGCAAGCAAGTTCAATTCCGGGTTCGTGTGCAACACGTAGAGGCCGGGCCATTTGTGCGGCTTCAACATCCGGGCGGTCTAGAGAAGAGGAGTGACGAGGTCATTCATAAAGAGAGCTTCGAGAGGCTGATCCATTAAGGTGGTTCAATCGACTCAACACCACCTTAACCAAAATCAACGATCACCAAAAGTAAGTAATCGTTGAACCTTATATATATATATATATATATATATATATATATATATATATATATATATATATATATATATATATATATTGGATGTGTATATATATATATATGTTTATATGTGTTCTTATACACATTAAGTGTGCACTAAGATCATGGCATAGTAGATCTATCGCTTTACACGCTTCCGCACACACGGTATATCGATTGGATCGGTATACCGGTACCTTCAATTGGTATCATAGCCTAGGGCTCGTGCACACTTTTGTGTTGGACACGAAGGTTAAATCAACATAATTGGATTATATGTTTAATTGTGATTATGTGATTAGATGTAAGGCCGGCCACCGTTAGTGGTCGGGTGAATGAAATTGTCGTTTTTTACGTTTCGATTGGCAATAGTTTTGGAGGGCTGCGTCCCTTGGAATCATTTGTAATAGATAGATTTTCTATTTCAATATGTATTGTTCAAACTTGTAAGCGATGGACTTGGTCCATGGTTCGATGGAGGATCTCGGCTCTCCGGCGAAAACGAGAAGAAACGAAGCAAAACGAAGCCAAACGGAGCAAAACGAAGCAAACCGGGCTGCTGGAGCCAAACGGCGGTCGCCGTTTGAGCTCCGGCGGGCGCCGTTTTGATTCGGCGGGCGCCGTTTTGGAAACGGCGACCGCCGAAAGGCCTTTTTTGGGGCAGATGGGTTTTTTTTGCCTTTTCGGCGGGCGCCGTTTTGGAAACGGCGACCGCCGGTGGTGTTCAGCGACCGCTGGTTGTAAAACGGCGGGCGCTGTTCGTGGTTTTTGAGGTAATGACTTGTTTTGACCAAAATCGGCGAGCACGGAACTAAAACGGAGGGCGAGGACCAGTCCAGAAGATGTTCAAGACTTTTGTTAATACTTTAATTCTTTTCGTTTGAGAGTTGTGAGGTTCTAGGGGCCTTTCGATTTCGTATTTATTTGCTTTGCTAGTTATAGGTTGTTTTATGTTATAAATGTTCAACTTACATATAAACAAACCTATGCATGCAAATTCCCAAAATAATGAGTATAATGTCTTGTCCAAAACATCACACCCATAAAGCCCTCGATCATAAGTTGGTAGGTCCGCCTCAGCGGGGTACTACTTGTTATCTTGAGATAAATGGGAGTAAGGGTTAGACCCTTACACGTGAGTTTGGTTTTCTCATCGATAGATCCACTGCAGGCGTGGCTATCGAGACATGAGATGAGAATTAGATTCTCATCGACCGAGAGTGACATTAGATGTCATTGACATGGGATGTCTACCTATCTTGGACTTCTTAAGTGCGGACTCAGTCGGCTTAAGAATTTGCAAGATGAGGGTCTTGGGATTGTTTTGTTCAAGGGAACAAAGATATTAGATATCGATTGAACAAAATAGAATAAATAAGTAGCTTGTTAGACAACCTTATTTGTTTACCGCTTTGTGAATGTTTACATACTTTATTTATCTTTCTTTTGTAGTTTATCATGTTAATTTCAACTCGATTCAAGTTTGGTTCAATTCTTGATTATGAAAAATTGAACAACATAAATTTTCTTGATTCACAACGTAATTCGAGGATGATCCTCAAATACGAAGACAATGAAAATGTGTTAGATAACCACATCCTAAGATATCATTGAACAACTCAATAGCATGTTTGGGGAATATGCTAAGATTGAGCGGTTCGGTATGACCAGGGTCATTGCTTCAGCTAGGCTGGAAAAATGGAAATCTATAGAATCACATGTGCAACAAATGATTGGATTATTTGCTTCAAGTGACCGCCTAGATTTTTCCTATGATGATTATTTGGCAACCGATTTCATACTTTAATTTCATGATGGTTATAATGCCTTTAGGCTAAAATTTCCATATGAATGGTTTGAAGAAATCGCTTCGTGAGCTCCACGGGATGCTCAAGGCTCCTGAGCCGGCGATAGAGAAGGACCCTAAGAGGGAAATTCTTATGATATGTGATAGGGTATTCAAAAGAGCATGGGCAAGAAGGCTACTAGGGTTCCTAGGGAATCTCAATGCGTCTACTGCAAAAGTGTTGGACACTACTTGCAAACATATAAAAGTTCATATTTTATTCAATTTCAAAACAAATGCCTAATTTGTCTTTCATTTGATGGATTATAAGGTTAGGATTATTTACACCTCGGGGAGTGATTTAATCCAAAACACTTAAGTTCATCAATGACACAAATTAGAGACTTTCGAGCCATTGGATGGCGTGAATCGATTGTCTGGTTGGCTCCCTCATATTTTATGAGAGATAGGGCTTCAATTGCATGATAATATCGCTGGTTAGAAAACTTCAATTTTTTACTTACGATTTATCACGTTTTGACATTGAGATAATTTTGAATGGAAATTTGAATGAGATTCAATTATTGGGAATAATTGAATTTGCCCAAAGTTCAAAGAAGATGTGAAGAACGGGGTTGCTTCATCTTCAAGTATTAATGATATAGACATTAAACTTCACAAATTCTACTTCTTGGGTATTGGATGCCAAAGTGGTTCTCACATTTTATGTGGAGGAACTACATAGAAGTATAAGTTTGGTGAATAGAGATGTCGATCTACGGGCAAGAAATGGAGCGAAGGTCGCTGCATTAGCCGTATGATCATATGATGTTGTTTTGCCTTGGGCCCTGTTTTAGTATTATAACTATGT
The DNA here is from genome assembly GCA_954870475.1 of Euphrasia confusa. Lineage (NCBI taxonomy): Eukaryota > Viridiplantae > Streptophyta > Magnoliopsida > Lamiales > Orobanchaceae > Euphrasia > Euphrasia confusa. The sequence continues at coordinate 11,947,596 of OX940966.1, read as the reverse complement.
AATTTCGTACCTTTAATAAACAATGAATATTGGTTCAGTATTAGATACTGATGGATTAGTTTTTCACTATTAAATAGTTTGGTAACTATTTTAATTGTGAATTATTCTTTGTTTTGGTACGATTATTATATTGTTTATGTATACTTTAAACTTGACAAATCATATATATCATTAAGACCAAAGGCCAAATCGAATAAGTATCGATGAGACATAACTGAAAAATTGTTGATTAGATCAAATCAAAATCTAAACATGTAACGAAGCTTCTTTTAGAAGGAATTTTAGAATCATTTGACTTGGAGTCATTTGATACATGTGAATGATGTGTAATTGAAAAGATAACAATGTCATCTTTCTTGGAGAAAGGAGAACATGTGAGTAATTAGGGATGATACATACTGATGTATGTGGAACCTATTAGTTCACAAGCACATGAAGGTTATGTTTCGGAAAAGAGAAAACAAACTATATTAGATATAGTTCGACCATTCGATGAGAGGTCTAAATGAACTACTGGTCTCTTTTGGGAACACACAATTCTAGACTTCAACTTATACACTAAATAGGACGCTGTCAAAAGCTGTTGATAAGACACCATACTAGGTATGGAAAGGGAGGGTCCCTAAATTGTTTTCATCAAGATTTGAGGTTCTAAAAGCTTCTCTCACGAGATTTATCTCTATAGAGCTTGAACTCAAATGGGATAAAAGTTTCCTTATGGTATGTCCATATGAAACTCGAGGGTACAAATTCTACGATCTATCTGAGAACAATATTTTGTTGCTCGAGATGGTGATTTTCTTGAAAAGATATATCTTTCCTAGAAAGTAGTGGGAGCTCGGTTATCTTGAACGAGGTTCAAGTGGAACAACTAACGATGAGTACTCAAGACTGGGTTGAGAGTATTCTTATGGTTTTGGAAGCCATACCAGCCCTCGTAGGTCCGAAAGGCATAAATCTATCTCTATTATTCAAATACTTAGATATTGTGACCAATGAGAGATATGAATTCATGCTTTTGGAAAGCGGTGAACCTTCGACCTAATTCCAAGCTATGACGAGTCCAGCTACTGAAAATTGGCATGGTGCCATGAAATCTGAGATGATATCAATATCTGATAATCAAGTTTGGAACTTGATATATTTGCATCACAGGGTTAGACCCAATGAATGCTAATAGATCTTTAAGATCTAAACAGACAGATGGAAAACCTAGGGTTTTTAAAGTAAGGTTGATGGTAAAAGTTTTATTCACGAGGTGGATTATGGAAAAACTTTCACCAATTGCTTTGATTAAATCATTCAGATTATCTTAGCCATTACTACTCATCTTGATAATGAGTTATGGTAATATTGGATGTTAAAACTAACTTCTTGAATTGGATTCTAGAAGAGGTTGTGTTTTAACACAGCCAAAGAGTTTTATCGATCTTAATAAGGCTGAGAAATTATGCAAGCTTATAGTTCTATTTATGGAATAAAGAATGCATATCGGAGTAGCAATCTTCAGTTCAATGAATCCATACTGAGATTTGGATTTCAGAGGAACTCGGAAGAGTCTTGTTTTACAAGAAGATCAGTGGGAGTTACGTTGTATTAATTGTGTTGTATGTCGGTGACATACTCCTTATTGGAAACAACGTTTCTATGCTTAATTCTATTAAAGAATGGCTTGGGAATTGTTTTTCAATGAAGGATCTTGGAGAAACACAGTACATATTGGGCATCAAGATCTGTCGGAACAGATCGAAAATGATGTTTGGACTTAGTCAAGTGACCTATTTTGATAAGGTACTTGATAAGTTCAGAATGAAAGACGCCAAAAAGGGTCTCATTCCAATGAGTCATGGCACATCTCTTAGCAAGATGCAAGGCCCTACGGGACTTGATGAGCAAAAGAGGATGGAAAACATTCCTTATGCTTTGGCAATAGGGTCTATAATGTATGCCATGATATGTACACGACCGGACGTATCGTATGCTTTGAGCATGACGAGTCATTTTCAAGGAAATCCAGGTGAGGCGCGTTAGACTGCGACCAAGAATATTCTTATGTACCTTAGATGGACAAAAGAATTTTGTTGTCTTTGGAAGACAAAAAGAGTTGATATTAACAAGCTGTTTGAATGCTAACTTCAAAACAAACTAAGATAATTTCCGATTTTAATCTGGTTATATCTTTTGTCTGGTTAGAGGTGATATTTGCTGGAATAGTTCCATGCAATGCAATATAGCTGATTAAACTACAAAAGCTGAGCACAGTATTGCATTGGATGCAGTAATGTTGGCAGTTAGGATTTGAAAGTTCTTGAATGAACTAGGTGGCGTAACTAGCTCAGCCCATCCGATAGTTCTCTATTTATAGTAGAGTTATCGCGCAAGCCAATGAGCTAGGAAGCACCACAAGTCTAAAACTGGTGCTCAGGAAGTTCCACATTATCTAGGAGATAGTTTTGTGGAGACATCGAGATAATAAAGTTGCAACTTTTGGTAAGGTTGCATACCCGCTTTCTAAACCTCTCCAGCAGTTTAAGCTTGAGGCTTTCACGACTGCAATAGAGATCAAACATCTTACAGATGGGTTGTGATTTCTATTACTGTATTAGATACTTTTGGAGATTTGGTAGACATTCACTCATATGTATAATACATATTTCTTCATATAAATATGGTTTAATTTATATGAATTGTCCAAATGATTAAGTGATATCAATTGGGTTATGAGGTCGACTTACCGCATAATGAAGTCCCAATGGTTGAACTGATATACTTAAATCATATAGTTGTTCCTGGTTCGTATAATCGAGTACGGACAAACCGATAATACAATGAACTAGTTTGTAATGTGTACTATAGCGTCGCTTCATGGGCTAGTGATGTGGGACATCAAGTACAATTACATAGATATTAGCTGGGAGCTAATGATCGAACAGACCCGACTGAAATAGTATTTAAGATTTCGAGTCATAATACTATTTCATTGACTGTCGAGCAATTTCCTCTGACCTGAGTAGTCCAGAGTGATTCCATTGTGAAATGGTGTACTTTGATACAAGTAAACGCCTTTCGTAAAAGGAGGTTATAAAACTTGTTATTGTGTATATCAGGAAGCAAGTGGGAGAGCTTGGATTGACAAGATGGGATTGTCCTTCATTTTATAATGGGATACATGTCTTACCGGCCACTTGGAGAGTCGAGACTGTGGAAAATACGTGGCCACGTCCAGATTCGTATCATAGTGATAAATCTGGTTTTACAGTCTGTCTCATAGTCCAAGAAAGGTTTGAACCGATTGAGGATGACTAAAGTCTTGCCTCAAGTTCAAACTTAGACATAAAGTGACAACAGGAAATTGGCAGCACACTGGCTCTGAAGGCCAAGTGGGAGATTGTTGGGATATGTCCTTCGATCCTACGTGTGCAATCGATAAAGTCATAAGGTCGTCTATGGATGTTAAATGATTAGTCGATAATATTAATTGTTGGGAACAATATAATATTGATCGATAATCAAACCTACAGGGTCACACACGAACTCGATGTTGATATACGTTGCTTGATAATAATATTGATTTAGAATCAATACATGTGGATTTTACGTGCATGGGATGCATTGCATGGCTTGCATGGATGCATGACACATAGTGTGACATGGCATGCCACACAAGCTAGTGGGACCACATCTAATGCCATTTGGCATGGTGATGTGGAAATGACCCTTTACCTCCCCATTAACCACCATTATTGGTGCATTATGATGCACATAATGGGGGGTTACAAGGAGAGGTTAATTGTGGTGAATAAAGTGATGAAAACATGGTTTTCATATCACTTAATCATCAGCCACGAAATTCCACACAATAAGAGAGAAAAGAGTGAGAGAATCACTCAAGAACAAGCAAGCAAGTTCAATTTCGGGTTCGTGTGCAACACGTAGAGGCCGGGCCATTTGTGCGGCTTCAACATCCGGGCGGTCTAGAGAAGAGGAGTGACGAGGTCATTCATAAAGAGAGCTTCGAGAGGCTGATCCATTAAGGTGGTTCAATCGACTCAACACCACCTTAACCAAAATCAACGATCACCAAAAGTAAGTAATCGTTGAACCTTATATATATATATATATATATATATATATATATATATATATATATATATATATATATATATTGGATGTGTATATATATATATATGTTTATATGTGTTCTTATACACATTAAGTGTGCACTAAGATCATGGCATAGTAGATCTATCGCTTTACACGCTTCCGCACACACGGTATATCGATTGGATCGGTATACCGGTACCTTCACCCCGGGATATCGAATTCCAGCAATTGGTATCAGAGCGTTTGGTTTCGTGTTCATGTATGTGTTCAATTGTGTTCTACCTCCTTTAGATCCCCTACGTAGCCTATAAAAGCACTACATGGTCTTCACTTTCTTCATAAACATAAGACAAGATTATCATACTTGATATTCTAGAGAGTTGAAGAGGATCCATAAGCTTGGAGGATCGTCGCTCACCCGACGTTCAAGCTAGTGCAAGGAATACGTGGGAAGATCGTAAGGTCATCAACTTAGATTCGTTTCTCCGCACAACGAATTAAAAGGTAAAATCATATACTCTCTTCTATGATTTTATGTGAATTGATTGTGATACATACATGAACGCACGATCCGGGTAAACGTCGAACTTCGGGGACGGGGATTCGAGATCCCCGGCGAACGTTCGAGAGAGCCCTCGGCTGGGAGCCGAGGGGGTGGCGGTCGAGCCTAGGGCTTCGACCGCCGGCAGCGGCCACGCGAGGGGAGCCCCGGCTGGACGCCGGGGCGAGCGATCGACCAAGGGTCGATCGCTGGGGGCTGCCGCGGCTTCGCGCCGCGGCTGGGCGCTCCCTCCCCGGCCGGTGGTGGCGGTGAGTCGCCGGACTCACCGGCGGGGGCTGCTAGGCAGCCCCACGCGATCATCATCGATCGCGAGCCCCACGGTGGGGCTCGGCTAGGGTTTAGCCGCGGGTTCATCCCGCGGCGATGCTCTTGTTGAGCCCGGTTCTCCGTGGTGTTCGTGATCGGTTTCCGGCGAAGGGATTTTCGGTCGGGGTTATCGTTTCCGCATTTTTTTTGATGCCCCGGGATATCGAATTCCAGCAATTGGTATCAGAGCGTTTGGTTTCGTGTTCATGTATGTGTTCATTTGTGTTCTACCTTGCAGGGATTCCGACTATCATGGTTTAATTAATTGTTAATTATTCGTTTAATTAATTGCTATTTAATTTACCATGATTGTTCGTTTATTAAACTCTCGGACATGTCGAGATTCGTTTTGTGTGGATGAATGCTTGTAATAGTAAAAATTCGGGGGTTGACCGAATTTAGGATTTATTATTACGTTCTATGTTTTCCGGAAAGTGTATAGGGTCGATTTCATGTATAGAATCGATACCGGAATTGTAAATTTATTTCTTGTAATTTATTTACGTTGGATCGATGCCGAGACGACCGCCGGAGAACTCATGAGACGAAGAAGACGAAGAGGACGAAGAACCGGGGGGTCGATCAACCCCATGATCGACCCCATGACCGAAGCCATGGGGAGGGGTCGATCGCCCCTCGGCTGGGGCTGCCGCCGGCAAGGTGGTGGCCGACCGGCTGGGGAGGCGGCGGCGGTGCCCTCTCCGGTGGTGGCGGCGGTCGGTGGTGGTGGTGGTGCGGGGATCCCCAACCCGTGCTACTCCTACTCCTACCAAGATACTACTTACCTAATTAATTCAAGTTTTCCTATTTTGAGTATTCCTAAATTTGGGAACTCTCATGGAAATAGGAAAAGAATTAATTGGAATTATTTTTATTCCTTATTCTATTATGGAAGTCTTCTAGAGTATTCCGAGTTCTACTTGGAATAGGATCCTAGAGATTTAATAGATTGGAAAGGAATAAAAAGTTAATTTAGGATTGATTTATTTCCTAATTGATTATTCCTATTTTATGGGAATTTTCATAGTAATGGAAATTAATTAATCTTGGAAAGTAGAAGAGTCCTAATTTATTTTATTTCCTTATTCTATTATAGAAGTCTTCTAGAATATTCCAAGTTTGACTTGGATAGATTATTCTAGAGATTTAATAGAATTAGATAGAAAAATAAATAAATAAAAATATTAATAATATTTAATTTTATTTTTGATTTATTCGATTGACTTAATTTTCGAATTAAGTATCTTTTGGATTTATTGAAAATAAATAGATTTAAATATTGGGATTAATATTCTCTTCACATGGAGCATTCAAGAACGAAGACTGAAGACTAGAAGACGCATACGGAGATGGAATAAAGCCATGATAGTCGGAAAATAATTTTTCTAGCATTATTTTGACTATGTGCTATGTGCTTTATTACTTGTATGCATGCTTATGTGTTTAATTATGCATTAGATAGCGTATCCCTTTGTTATAAAAAGCTAAGTGGGAGCGGGGATGGAAACATTCCCATGGTCTCCATTACTGTTCTCTTGGTGACTCTTATGGACTTTTGAAGTTCGTATAGATGTGTCATTGGAGGAGAATTCTTGTAATTCCTTTTACAAGAGACATTGATTAAGTTTATCAAACAATGCCTAATTTGTCTTTCTGAAACTGACTTCAAGTCGACTCATTCTCACCCCGGGGAGTGGAATGGAGCCAAAGCCACTTGGTCATGTCGAGGACACAAATTAGAGGCAGTCGTACCATTCTTTGATAGATGGATCGATTGTCTGCTCGGCTCCCTCATCTAATGAGAGATAGGGTTGTTCGCATGGTGAATCACTGGTTAGAAACTTCGAGTTTCACTTATGATTCTCCGCGTCTTGATTTATTAAATCGAATGCCTCAAGTAATTGGATGTCAACTATAAAAGTCTTTTGGTGTAGTAAACGTCCACACGAACGTGGCTTGCTATGCTGAATGGGATTTTTGGAAATAGTTGATGTAGACAGTTATAGGGAATTGTGAAGGATTGTGAGTTATCGTAAACGTCCACACTAACGTGGCTTGCAGTGACGTAGCAATTCCAAATGATTCACCTTAGTACTGAGTAATGGTTTACACTTAGGTACGCTTTATAGTATTCTTCCCAACGAAGTAACGCTGTAATGATGTACGACCGAAGCAAATCTAATTGCTAAATCATTTGGGTGGGTAAACGTCCACACGAACGTGGCTTGCCTTATCTGATGGGATTTTAGATGTGATTAGTGATTTAATGATATTATTTGAGGGAGATAATATCGGATATTAAATTAATTGTTTGTTTAAATGTGCTTATAGGTTTAGAGAATAGCTATGAACCCACTTTCTATGATACTCAAGGAGCATAAGCTCACTGGCCCCAACTATATTGATTGGAAGAGAAATTTAGACATTGTCCTAACTTCGGAGGAGTACAAGTTTGTACTCCATGAAGTGTGCCCTGCTGAGCCCACGGCTGCCTCAACTGATGAGGAAAAACTGACATATCGGAAGTGGAAAAAGGCTGATGAAATGGCTAGGTGTTATATTTTGGCTTCCATGTCAAATGTACTCCAAACCCAACATGAGTCGATGGACACTGCCTATGATATGATGTTTAACCTCAAGGAGATGTTTGGGGAGCAAGATCGTGCGGCAAGGCAAGAAGCCATGAGAGTCCTCATGTCGACTACTCAATCTGAAGGAACGCCCGTTGGGGAGCACGTTCTTAAGATGATGAGTTTGTTGAATGAACTTGAGGTCCTAGGAGCTTCTATTGATGCTGAGACGCAAGTCGACATCATACTCCAGTCTCTGGCCCCTAGTTTTGAGCAGTTTCGTATGAGCTATAATATGGGTAAACTATCTTATACTCTTGCGCAACTCCTGACTGAACTAAAGGCGGCAGAGGGGATCTATAAGAAGGGCAAGTCTCAAGCGCTTGTAGCTACCAAGTCCAAAGGCTTTAAGCCTGGTGGAGGTAGGGGCAAGAAAAGGAAGCAAGCCTGGAAACCCAGTGGTGTCAAGAGGACTGTACCACGAGTGGGGGCTGCAAAGCCAAAGGGTAAGTGCTTCCGATGCAACAAGATGGGACACTGGAAGTCTGAATGTCCTCTCAAAGGTACGAATTTTTCTTTAGTCGTAAAAACATAGTCAGCGGTATTATCTACCAGAATTCTGGTGTGTAGATATGGAACCACTGACGGTATGTGCATTTTTGAATGCAGGGGTTCCAGAAAACCCGGCGACTTAGAGAGGAAGAGTTCGAGTCTACACGGGCAAAGCTGTAGAGGAGGCAGCGGTTGCGGTGGAAGACATTTATCTGCTTTAGTAGTTAAATAGGATTTCATTTCAAAGTTATTGCTTTATGTACCCCTTATTTTAGAAAGAACGTTTTGTTCTGGATTTCTATTATTCATGAATGGATATTTTATTTCTTTAATCATTGGATGATTTTGATAAGAAATAATGGCATTATCTATTCTGGTACATTAGATAGCAATATATGAATGATAGATCCTAAGTCTACCCCAATTGCAACGAACCGTTCTATAACTTGTTTTACTTATTAGATATTTCTTTATCATTATACTTGTGAAATCTTATACTTAGCAGTATTTTCAAATGAGATTCAAATGATCGAAATTGATTTGATCAATTATAGTTGAAGGAATGGACCTTCCGACCTAAGGATTGAATTTGGAGGATAATACGTCTAAGTAAACCTTTCCGGATAAAGGATAGAGTTCGGACAAGTATTGGGAATGATTAGATATGCAGACATATGTGTAAATTAGAAAGGTACGAGTAGTTCTTTCAAGAATACTCAGTGATGGATTAGAATACTTAATGTGCCATAAAAGCAAAAGTGTTTTGACTAGTCAATGGACACAAAGCTATTATGGGGAACCATCAAAGTATATCCATTAGAAGCCTGCGACTCGGTCGCGGAGGCCATTACCTATCTGAATAAACACATAGCATAATCAAAGATTGAGATTCAATCCCAAAGGGGCGCGCCATACACTTGCGTGTAGAGATGGTGCGTTATAAAGAAATGGAAATCTGATAGTAAAAGGACAAGTTGTTCGGAACTACCTATGTTCTATGGATATTCCTAGATGCAACGGCATATTGAATATGGTTGTAGGATATCCTAGATGAACGAAGTATTGTGTGTTCTATAGTACTATGAACCAGAGGGACGTCTCGTCCGGTTCATAGAGGAAGACTATTAGATGGACCACAAAGCCTAATTTGACATAATACCTTGGAATGAGAAGAAGGACAAAAGACTAGGAACCAGCCAAACCGAGTAGAAGTACACCACATACTGCACCTATTGTTATTACTGTTATACACCGGGACGCCATTGCAGTGGGAGGTTGTTGGACAACCAGGGATATTCATAAGACTAGAGGAGTTCGGACTCTGGATCTAGTAAAGATGAAATCGACCCCTAGATCTGCATAAGGGCAGTACTAGACCTAAATGTGCCTGCTTGGAACAATAAGGATTATTGTTAAGAGGTTAGATCATTTAGACTACAAGCTTAGTAAATCCATTTATGGGTTGAAATAAAGCTATTTGATGGGATAGTCCATTTGATGGATTCATCAAAAGGCATAGACGAAAGGTGTATTAAAGACGTAATGGAAACAAGGTGGTGTTTCTCGGAGATTTTTATGTAGATAACATTTTATCATTGGCAACAATGTAAAAATATTGTCAGACATAAAATAATGGTTGTCTAAATAAATCGAGATATAAGATTGAGAAGAAGTTAGAGCGTGTTCTTAAGATCTTATGATCTAGAGATAAGAACATTGTACTTCTCCTAGACATCTTATACGATTAAGGTTTGTTTTTAAAGCATGCATACTTCTGAGAAAGGTTATTGCCTTTCAGAGACAGAATATACATCTATCTAAAGGATATGTGTTTGAACACATGAAGGAGATAGATGAGGACAAAGCAGTTTTCTACACTTTGAGTGTGGAAAGCTTTGTAGATGCAATGTTGTAAAACAAGAACCTGATATCAACTATGCGGTTTGCGTAGTGGGAGGATATCAAGGTAATCTAGACAAGAGAATTTCGGATGCTGTAATAGTACTGGCAAGTACTGAATTAAGCAAGACAAAATCTTCTTTGATTACAAATTCTCAGATCCAAAAATCAAAGAAAGGACCAGTGAAAGTCGATATCAGGCTATGTGTTCACTTTTAGAAAGAGGTGGAACCATGAAATGAAAGAGTGAAAAGCAGGACGCTTCTCAGACTCTCTCATAACCGAAAAGCAGCCTCAGAGGCAGCGGAAGTTTTGGTTAGGTTCCGGGATAACCTCTTGACTTGGATATGACTCCTAGTTTACCAAAGGCTATTGGATAGCGGTGCACGGTGAACTGGAAGAGGTCATAAGTCAAAAGTGATGTTAACACATAGAGCAAGTACCACCTGATACGAGTCATTGTCAGGAGAGACGACGTAGTAGTCACCAAGATAACTTCAGAGCGGCAACCTAGATTGCTCACTCACATAGTACTTCTTGGAAAGTACACCTTAAGCACGTGATGAGTATGGGAACCGGGAGTTTGGAGGAAATGACTAGACCTTAGTACAAGTGGGAGATTGTTGGAGTTGTGTACTTAATGTCTAGATTTAAGTACCGGTAAACTCCCGATCATAGCATTTAATCTATTTAATTAATAAACAATTGTTTGCTTTTAATTATTATTAATTAAATATATGCAAATCATAGTCCTTGATTTTATACGTTGTAGTTAGTATGGTGTGTCGGGCCCACACAGAAGATCATACTATCGGTTACTCGTATTAAATCAAACAGTGGCTCACGACCTAGATGGACCCGGACCATTCCATCGGTATAGTCGTTGTGTGAGAGAGAAAATAATTTGTCTTAATTATTTTATCACACTTGTACACTTGGTGTATTGAGCGGATCGTTGAGATTCATCGATTAGGATTGCCGGCGATAATCGATTCGAGTCTCAGTGTATTTTATTCTTAATCCCCGATATTGTTGCGGGTGTGTATATTCAATATAAGTGACTTTGATTTACCAAAGGAATTAACCGATTTAATTATTGGGTTAATTACCGGTTAAGTTGGGTCACTATATTTTATATATGGCATGCCGTGAATGATTGACCGGAAAGTGTATCCCGGAAGGGTTGATAATATCCCCGAGATGAGTTCATAAGGAATTATTGTGTAAACCTCATGAGTGGATTCGTTCCGCACAATAATTAAGGTTGAATGGTACTAGTCTCGGATTAAAGAGATGAATAAATTAATTAGCAATAAATTAATTTTATTCATGGATATTTAAATCTTAAATACACGGAATAAATAATACTACCGGAGAAATATTATTTGATATAATATGGTTTAATATTGGGAGTGCAATTAATTTATATAGTGGAAAATAAATTAATTAATGTTAATGGGAGATTAATAGATTTGGGCTTGGGCTCAATTTAATCATTAATATTGGAAGCCCAATATTCCACCTCCTTTAGATCCCCTACGTAGCCTATAAAAGCACTACATGGTCTTCACTTTCTTCATAAACATAAGACAAGATTATCATACTTGATATTCTAGAGAGTTGAAGAGGATCCATAAGCTTGGAGGATCGTCGCCCACCCGACGTTCAAGCTAGTGCAAGGAATACGTGGGAAGATCGTAAGGTCATCAACTTAGATTCGTTTCTCCGCACAACGAATTAAAAGGTAAAATCATATACTCTCTTCTATGATTTTATGTGAATTGATTGTGATACATACATGAACGCACGATCCGGGTAAACGTCGAACTTCGGGGACGGGGATTCGAGATCCCCGGCGAACGTTCGAGAGAGCCCTCGGCTGGGAGCCGAGGGGGTGGCGGTCGAGCCTAGGGCTTCGACCGCCGGCAGCGGCCACGCGAGGGGAGCCCCGGTTGGACGCCGGGGCGAGCGATCGACCAAGGGTCGATCGCTGGGGGCTGCCGCGGCTTCGCGCCGCGGCTGGGCGCTCCCTCCCCGGCCGGTGGTGGCGGTGAGTCGCCGGACTCACCGGCGGGGGCTGCTAGGCAGCCCCACGCGATCATCATCGATCGCGAGCCCCACGGTGGGGCTCGGCTAGGGTTTAGCCGCGGGTTCATCCCGCGGCGATGCTCTTGTTGAGCCCGGTTCTCCGTGGTGTTCGTGATCGGTTTCCGGCGAAGGGATTTTCGGTCGGGGTTATCGTTTCCGCATTTTTTTTGATGCCCCGGGATATCGAATTCCAGCAATAACACCTAGCCATTTCATCAGCCTTTTTCCACTTCCGATATGCCAGTTTTTCCTCATCAGTTGAGGCAGCCGTGGGCTCAGCAGGGCACACTTCATGGAGTACAAACTTGTACTCCTCCGAAGTCAGGACAATGTCTAAATTTCTCTTCCAATCAATATAGTTGGGGCCAGTGAGCTTATGCTCCTTGAGTATCATAGAAAGTGGGTTCATAGCTATTCTCTAAACCTATAAGCACATTTAAAACAAACAATCAATTTAATATCCGATATTATCTCCCTCAAATAATATCATTAAATTACTAATCACATCTAAAATCCCATCAGGTAAGGCAAGCCACGTTGTGTGGACGTTTACCCACCCAAATGATTTAGCAATTAGATTTTCTTCGGTCATACATCACTTATAGCGGAACTTCGTTGGGAGGAATACTATAAAGCGTATCTAAGTGTAAACCATTACTCAGCACCAAAGTAAATCGTTTGAAATTGCTACATCACCGCAAGCCACGTTGTGTGGACGTTTACGATAACTTCACAACTCTTCACAATTCCTTACAACTGTCTACATCAATTAATCCAAAATCCGTCAGTATAGCAAGCCACGTTGTGTGGACGTTTACTACACTAAGATACTTTTATAATTGACTCCCAGTTACAAGATCCATTCGATTTTCGTAAATCAAGACGCGGAGAATCATAAGTGAAACTCGAAGTTTCTAACCAGTGATTCACCATGCGAACAACCCTATCTCTCATTAGATGAGGGAGCCGAGCAGACAATCGACCCACCTTCAAAAGGATGGTACGAATGTCTCTAATTTGTGTCATCCAAATGACCAAGTGGCTCTGGCTCCATTCCACTCCCCGGGGTGAGAATGAGTCGACTTGAAGTCAGTTTCAGAAAGACAAATTAGGCATTGTTTGATAAACTTAATCAATGTCTCTTGTAAAAGGAATTACAAGAATTCTCCTCCAATGACACATCTATACGAACTTCAAAAGTCCATAAGAGTCACCAAGAGAACAGTAATGGAGACCATGGGAATGTTTCCATCCCCTCTCCCACTTAGCTTTTTATAACAATAGGGATACGCTATCTAATGCATAATTAAACACATAAGCATGCATACAAGTAATAAAGCACATAGCACATAGTCAAAATAATGCTAGAAAAAATTATTTTCCGACTATCATGGCTTTATTCCATCTCCGTATGCGTCTTCTAGTCCTCAGTCTTCGTTCTTGAATGCTCCATGTGACGAGAATATTAATCCCAATATTTAAATCTATTTATTTTTAATAGATCCAAAAGATACTCAATTCGAAAATTAAGTCAATCGAATAAATCAAAAATAAAATTAAATATTATTAATATTTTTATTTATTTATTTTCCTATCTAATTCTATTAAATCTCTGGAATAATCTATCCAAGTAAAACATGGAATTTTCTAGAAGACTCCTATAATAGAATAAGGAAATAAAATAAATTAGGACTCTTCTACTTCCCAAGATTAATTAATTTCCATTACTATGAAAATTCCCATAAAATAGGAATAATCAATTAGGAAATAAATCAATCCTAAATTAACTTTTATTTCTTTCCAATTCTATTAAATCTATAGGATCCTATTCCAAGTAGAACTAGGAATACTCTAGAAGACTTCCATAATAGAATAAGGAATAAAATTAATTCCAATTAATTCTTTTCCTAATCCATGAGAATTCCCAAAAAAAGGAAAACTCAATTAGGAAAAACCGAATCAATTAGGTAAGTAGAATCTAGGTAGGAGTAGCATGAGATCGGGAGACCCCACGCCACCCCCACCTTCGACCGCCCACCCCAGGAGGAGCACCGCCGCCCAGCCCAGCCGCCACCGTCGCCGGCGGCAGCCCTAGCCGAGGACGATCGGCCCCCTCCCCTTGGGTCGATCGATTGGGTTCGATCAAGGGGGTTGATCGATCCCGGTTCTTCGTCCTCTTCGTCTTCTTCGTCACACGAGTTCTCCGGCGGTCGTCTCGGCATCGATCCAACGTAAATAAATTACAAGAAATAAATTTACAATTCCGGTATCGATTCTATACACTTTCCGGAAAACATAGAACAATAATAATAAATCTAAATTCGGTCAACCCCCGAATTTTTACTATTACAAGCATTCATCCACACAAAACGAATCTCGACATGTCCGAGAGTTTAATAACGAATAATCATGGCAAAATTAAATAGCAATTAATTAAACGAATAATTAACAATTAATTTAAACCATGATAGTCGGAATCCCTGCAAGGTAGAATACAATTGAACACATACATGAACACGAAACCAAACGCTCTTATACCAATTGCTGGAAATCGATATCCCGGGGTATCAAAATTTGCGGAACCGATAACCCCGACCGAAATCCCGTCGCCGGAAACCGATCACGAACGACACGAAGAACCGGGCTCGACAAGAGTATCGCCGCGGGATGAACCCGCGGCTAAACCCTAGCCGAATCCCATCGCGGGGTTCGCGATCGCGCACGAGGCGATCGCTGGGGCTGCTCCGGCAGCCCCGGGCGGTGAGTCCGGCGACTCACCGCCACCGCCCGAGGAGGGCGGTTCGCCCAGCGGCGAACCCGCCGCGGCTCCAGCCGCGGCTGCCCGGCGATCGACCACCGCGGTCGATCGCCCACCCCAGCTCCCAGCCGGGGTTCCTCGCGTGTGCACGCGATCGAACCCTAGGTTCGATCGCTCCGTCGGCCCCCAGCCAAGGGTTCCTCTCGAGCTCCGCCGAGAATCTCGAATCCTCGTCCCCGGAGTTCGTCGTTTACCCGGATCGTGTGTTCATGCATGTATCACAATTTAATTGAACATAAAATCACACAAGGAGTTTTATGATCATACCTTTGATTCGTTGTGCGGAGAAACGAAATCAATTGAAGACCTTTTGGATCTTCCCACGTATTCCTTGCACTCCGTTCGAACGTCGGGTGGGCGACGATCTATCGAACTCCTATGGATCTCCTTCAACTCTCTAGAATATCAAGTATGATAATCTTTTCTTATGATTTATGAAGGCCATGTAGTGCTTTTATAAGCTACGTAGGGGATCTAAAGGAGGTGGAATATTGGGCTTCCAATATTGAAGATTAAATTGAGCCCACTGCTCAAGTCCATTAATCCTTATCAATATTAATTAATTTATTTTCCACTATATAAATTAATTGCACTCCCAATATTAAACCATATTATATCAAATAATATTTCTCCGGTAGTATTATTTATTCCGTATATTTAAGATTTAAATATCCATGAATAAAATTAATTTATTGCTAATTAATTTATTCATCTCTTTAATCCGAGACTAGTACCATTCAACCTTAATTATTGTGCGGAACGAATCCACTCATGAGGTTTACACAATAATTCCTTATGAACTCATCTCGGGGATATTATCAACCCTTCCGGGATACACTGTCCGGTCAATCATTCACGGCATGCCATATATGAAATATAGTGACCCAACTTAACCGGTAATTAACCCAATAATTAAATCGGTTAATTCCTTTGGTAAATCAAAGTCACTTATATTAAATATACACACCCGCAATAATATCGGGGATTAAGAATAAAATACACTGAGACTCGAATCGATTGTCGCCGGCAATCCTAATCGATGAATCTCAACGATCCGCTCAATACACCAAGTGTACAAGTGTGATAAAATAATTAAGATAAATTATTTTCTCTCTCACACAACGACTATACCGATGGATTGGTCCGTGTCCATCTAGGTCGTGAGCAACTGTTCGATTAAATACGAGTAACCGATAGTATGATCTTCTGTGCGCCCATGCACACCATACTAACTACAACGTATAAAATCCAGGACTATGATTTGCATATATTTAATTAATAATAACTAAAAGCAAACAATTGTTTATTAATTTAATAGATTAAATGCTATGATCGGGAGTTTACTGTTACTTAAATCTAGACATTAAGTACACAACTCCAACATCATCGTCGTTGGTCACCATCCTCAATTTCGTGTACGCGTGTCATCGTTGCCGTCGTTCACTTGTTGATTAATCCGCGAGTCTTCAATTAGGCGTTTGCCTGTCATCATCACTGTCGTTCGCCACCGTCCTCTTCGATTGCTGAAATTGAATCATGTCCATGGATGATTTGTTAGATTTGTCATCGATTATGGTGCAAGGTATGTCGATTTATCCTTCTTCTGTTCGAATTGCATGTTCTGTTACGAGTTCATGTGTTTTTAGATGTTGAATCATGTTGTTGATGGTGATGATTAAACCCTAGATTTATGAAATTGATTCTGACCTGACCTTCATTTAGTATTATGTCAACCTTCATTTAAGTTACATGTCAACCTGCATTTTTTCTGTACTTCAGTTTAATTAATATTTCATTTTTGTTAGATGCCATGGAGTTGAATCCTGTTATTGATCTTGATGATGGAAATCTAGATGTTCATACTTCAGGTTATTCTCATATTAATGCTTACTTTCATTTTGCTACCATTTTTAAGTTTATAGTTGATGATTGTGGTTCATTATGGCTTGTAGATGATATTGTTTATGGTCCTGATAGTGACTTGGTAGGAGTTGTTGTGAATTCTGAGAGTGAGGCATATGATATCTACAACACCTATGCATTTAATGTCGGGTTTAGTGTTCGAAAGTGCAAACAGAGGCTCCGTGTTGATAAAAGTATTTCTATGAAACGATATCTATGTTCTCATGCTGGACTTAAACCGAAAAAAGCGCATGGAGATCCTTTGTATACAAAAATGGTTGTGCGTTGTGAATGTCCATCCCTAGTTCAATATGATGTTGATATTAATGGGGTGTGGGTTGTTAGTAAACATGTAAAAGGCCACAACCATGACCTATGTCCACCGTCGGGTAGTTATCTTCTTCGGTCTCATAGGAGAGTTTCTAAAAACCAACTTGCCTATTTGAGAGAGCTTCAGAAAAGTGGTGTTGGTGTGGCTGATGCTGTTAGGGTTTTGAAAACCCAATCCGGGGGGTCACCTCTTCTCGGTTTTGGCCCTCGAGATGCGTATAATGCCTTAGGCAAGTCAAAGGCTGTTGATGGTACCAACTGTAACACTTTGATTCAGATTTTCAGAAATCGACAATCTAATGAGAAGGACTTCTTCTTTGATTTTGAAGTTGACAATGAAGGAAGATTGACTAGTTTTTTTTGGAGGGATGGTCGTATGAAGGAGGATTACCTGACTTTTGGTGATTTGGTGGTGCACGACACTACGTGTCGGACAAACAAATACGGCATGATTTGCGCCCCTTTTGTCGGCATGAATCATCATGGCAACAATATCATGTTTGGTTGTGGCTTTATGGTGAATGAGAAGGTTGAGTCCTTTGAGTGGCTTTTTTCTACTTTTCTGAGGTCGATGAATAATAAGCATCCTGTGACTATTATGACTGATCAATGTCCTTCCATGTCTGCTGCCATTTCTGTGATCTTTCCTACATCACGACATCGTCTCTGTATTTGGCACATTATACAGAATTCTAAGAAGCATATCATGGCTTTGAGAGAAAAAAGCGAGTTCCTGTCCTTGTTCAATCATGTGCTCAAGGATGCTGATACAATTGCTGAATTTGAGCTATATTGGGGAGAGTAAGTATCATTCTATTTTCATGTTTAATTTATGTGTTGTTTTATTCTATTTCATTGTCCTACATTATCATTGTGTTTCATGCTTCATTTAATTCAATTTCATACTTCATTTTATGCCTGCTTCATACATCATTTTCTCCATGCAGGATGACTACTAAGTTTCAGTGTCAAAATGACAAATGGCTTTTGAAGTTGTATGAGTTGAGGGAGAAGTGGTGTCCTGCATATAACAAAATGTGGTTTTCTGGAGGTATATTGTCGTCTCAAAGGAGCGAGAGCACGAACCACTCAATTTCCAGGAGGTTATCTAAGACAGCCGGACTTTGTGATTTCTACCATTGCTTTGTGTCTGTGATTTCTGAGTGGAGAAGCAAGGAGTTTAGTGAAGATGTTCGTAGTATCGAAGGTAAACCTTCTATGGCTTTGACTGAGGCTGGACTTCTTATACATGCTAGAAATGTGTACACTCCTTTGGTGTATTCTATGTTTGAGAAGCAGTACTTGAAAGGGAACCAATGCCATCAGTCCTTTGTCCCGAGTGATGATGGAATGTTGAAATATTACGTGTGGGTTCAGGGCGGTCACCAGATAAGGCATGAGGTTTGTTTTGATGAAAAGCAAAATTACATTACTTGTACTTGCAAACTGTTTGAAGAGGTGGGTATATTGTGTTGTCATTGTCTTCGTATATATGACATTAACTGTGTTTCTGCCATCCCAGAATCATTAATTTCGAGGAGGTGGCGCAAGGATGTTGTTTCTAATCGCATTGTGGGGAATGAGTTGGTTGACAGTACTAGTGTTTCTTCAAATTCCATGGCGGCTTCTCTCTGGACCATGCAGATTTCTAGGAAATTTTATAGACTGATTTCTTCTAGTGAAGATAATGCCTCTGCTCGGCAGATTTGTGAAGAAGCTTTTGAATATGCTATGAATAGGCTGAATGCAGAGGTTGGACCTATTTTCTTTGGTGATAACGATGAAGTTTCTGTGTCGAGTAATGTCATTCAAAATCCTCCAAGCAAGAGCTCTCAAGGTCGACGCGAGAAGAGGCCAAAAACCACGATTGAGAAAGTAAATAATAAAGCTCAGGGGAAGAGGAAACGAGCTGAGAGTGCAAAGGCTCAAAGTAAGAAAGCTGTTCAGAATATGCAGGTATTTCTATTGGGACAGGGCTGCATATTTCAATATACTATTAATATGGGAGATAAGGCTGCATTCAAATTGCTAATATTTCTTATATTTTTATTATTTTGTAGGTTCAGAAGGACGCATATATTGTTCACCCAAGTTCAGGGAGTGGTTCTTTACATGTTGTTCATGAAGAAACAAGTTCGTTGTTTGTTCCCTTGAGAGATTCTACTAGGTAAGTATTTAGGTAACCACATTATGTTTGTTATTTTTAAGTTATTGATTACTAATTAGCTTTCATTTTTTTGTGTTTGTTTTCTGGAAAATAAATAGGCCTTGTAGTTGAGATGGAGATTTCGATGATTAAAGACTACAAGACTTTATATTTGTTGGTTTCTACTTTAGTCATTTGAAATAATATTGGTTTGTTGAGATTTTGGATTTTGATTATTGTAAGAAATTTGAATTACAGTACTTTGGATTTCTTGTAATTTAGTCATTTGACCATCAGATTGTTTGTTGTCCTCGGACATGTTCATGATTTATTTTTAAAGGTGTGATACTTCAGTTGTTAAGTGATGATACTTCAGTTTTTAAATACTAATGCTTCATTTTTAAGTGATTATAAACCTTTATTTTTGTATTATTGTTTAGGGGTTTAGGGTTTAGGGTTTTTAGTTTTTTGGGTTTTGGATTTAGGGTTTAGGGTTTTTAGGGTTTTTAGTAATTTTTACAATGCTTCATTTTTAAAGTTCCTTATACTTCAAATTGCAGATTATGAACCTTCATTTCGATTAGAACAAACATTTTACTTAAATATTTTAAGTATCTACCAAATGATAACAAATCAGTATCAGTATCTACCAAATGATAACAAATCAGTCTACCAAATGATAACAAATAAGTTTTAACATACACAACTATGACTTGTACTCATATACAAGTCATCAAAAAATGTGTCATTGAAACCTCAGTCATCCCTGTCTTCTACCATCAGTCATCTGTACCATCAGTCTTCATTTTCAATACAGTTGTGAATCTTTTGGCTTTATCTAATACTTCATTTTTGATTTCATTAACGTCCATCAATATCACAGAAGCAGCATATCGGGCTCTAAGTTCTCTCAAGAAAGTAGTGTCCTGCAAAAAAAAAATACAAACCATAGTTATAAACAATACAAATTATAGTATTGATTTACTTGAACTAGTTACTGAAATTAAGTAAAAATACCTTGTCTTTCTCAAATCCACAGTCCCAATCATCTCCCTCCCCTTTGTATGTCTCCATATGCCTAATAGCATATACTCCACAATCATTATTATTATCCGGGCATCTCCACGACATCTTCAACTGTCTTTTTACAAACTCATTAGGAGAGTGCTTTGTGGTTATGTTCTTCTCTGACATATAATCTCCAAGCAATTGTCCCTAATAAGGAATATTTAGGAAAAATACAACAAAGGTGTTAATATTTGGGAAATTATACAGTGATATTTTCAAAGTTGTCTTACCATGGTTAAGACAGTCTTTGTGTATTGGCATGTACTCCTCAATCTGTGTGGCTCCACGTGTTTGTTGTCGATTATGTCAATCGTTTTTGCCTTGAAGTTGACACACACCAGCCAGAAATGAGAATCTTCAAGGATAACAAAGAAAACCTGCATTTTAACAATCATTATGCACACACTGTTATTGATTCAATCTCTGATTCAAGTCAATTTTGTTGAACTAACTTACCAAGTCGACATTTTGGAGACTCGAATTGTTTGCTCGTGAGAGCTCATTATCAATGAAATTGTGAAAACATATCTTTTTGGATTTTTCATCAACCTTGTGCTTCAGTTGCAGCTGAAAATTTTACAAAAAACAATATTGAAACTAAGTATTACACTAATGTAGAATAAAAAAAATTTAAAATTCACCAAGTGAGTAGAAATACTTACATATAAAAGTGTTGAGAAGAAGATTCTTTTAGGCTGCCCGACTGCCTTGCTTTGATTCTCAATGTTCAGTTTAAGACAGAAAATGTCGATGAAATTATTCGTCAACCACTGTTTATCATTTAAAGCTGCAAAATCATCTCTGGTTGCGAACAAATCTCTACATTGGAACAACCTCTCCCTAAATAAATATTAAAAAGTATAATAATGAATATTAAAAAGGATTTATGAGATTGAAAAGTATATTAAAGAATTTGAATTATGAGTGAGTGTGAGTTGTACCACTTGTTTGATTCATCAAACTGAATGAGAGCATAGTCTGAGATCAATTGTTCAGTTCTCGACACTCTCATCATCTTGATCTTATTTGAGACCCAAAAAGGAGACCTCAAATTCAGAGGCAGGTTATTCACCATCCTTGGCTGTCTTTTCTGAATTTGGTATTCTTGAACATCATCAGGCTCATATATAATCCTGTTTAAAAAAACAACAATATATTACTAAGTGAATAATAAAGAAAAATGAAACAATAAAGTAAACATAACATTAATTTAACTAAACGCTGCTTACTCATAGAAATCTTTCTCCGGTATTGGAGTTCCAACCTCTTCTTGAGCTGCTTCATTATCAGATGGGCTAGAAACCCCAAGATCAAAGCTTGGAGTTAGGCCTTCTACATTCTTGATCTTAGCATTTATTTGATAAGTTCGCTCAAGTTCTTCCAAGGCTGCCAAAAAAGAGGGTTCCTCGAATACCTCGTCTTCTAAGCCGTACCATTTTTCTTTGATAGGCTGAGAGGGAATTGGAGAAGGTTTCACCACAGCTTCTACCATTTCTGGTTCACGGAAGGTTTGTTTTAGGATGCTTGCCGTGGCATCCTCCTTCCCTCCCTCGAACATGATTTTGCCAAAGTTTTCTATGGCGGTTGTAATGTCCTTCAACCCCATAGTCATTCTCATGGCAAAATCATGGTCATATATAGGCTGTTAAATTTAAAAAAAAAAGACACATTAAACTCATATATATATGAAGTATGACACACATATATATGAAGTATGAAAGATATGTAAATGAAGTATGACATAAATGTAAATGAAGTATGACATGTTTATACCTTTTTCTTCTCACACTGTGGTGCAGCAGGGCAGTCCACCTTTTGTTCTTCATATTCTTCATTTTTATCCTATATCATACAGTTAATGTATTATATGTTATTTGTCTACACAAATTAAAAAGTACAAATAATTTTAATACCTTTTCGTTCTCCAACTGATGTGTTCTTTTGAAAGAGGAAAATGATGGCTCAACTTTTCCTCTTCCAAAACTTGACTTCTCTTCTTCAACTCTCTTTGATATTGCAGCTTGTGTCCAGTTCGAGCAGATGGGAAATCGCCTTTCCACACTGCGAAACTTGTATACCATCCTGTCCAGGTAGATTAACTGCAAAAAAATGAAACCAAAAACAAATTTTAAAACATTACACAGGATTCAGAAGGAAATTTAAATGCTTATGCTTACAGTTAAGAGAGTGGAAGATCCTGTAAACCAAGCTTTACTTGAATTCTTCCATTCAGTAATGGAAGAAATAAGTTTTTTGAAGGTGTACCCACACCAATTCATGTTTACAATTTCATCTACATTTCTAAGTGAATACAAAATTTTGAAATTTATAAAATATTCTTGCATCCCTGATAACAAGGACCCAACAACAAGTGCAGCAAAATCAATTTTGAAATTTCTTCCAAAATCTTTTCTTCCAGAGAGGACGGTCGACATATCATTGGCACTTGGTCCTCCCTTCTTCACATGCCATCTATCCCTCCATGCCTTCAGAAATGAAACATAGCCCGATTGTTCATTTCTGCTATACCTCCCTGCATCAATTCAAATTATTATGCACTGTAACAAACATTGGATTTTTTCTAAATAAAATGAATTGATGTTAAACTTACCAACTTCCTCAACGACGTCATCTGAGCCCCTCGGTAGGCCAAACACAGCTTGTACATCATCTTCATCTATGAGAATTTCATCTTCAACCAGCTTTATTGAAGCCCGAGCATAGTCGAAGTTATCGATAATGTATCGAAGGAGCTCCATATTGTTGGATCTCATTTGCAGTTCTAAGATCCCATCAAATCCTATTTCTCTGACAGCATCTCGTTGCTCATCATATAGTGATTCACACAGCTTTACAACAGGAAATGGACTCATGCGTGTTTGGAAGCGACATGTGTTGGTGTTGTCGTCATTCTTTACCTTAAAATCAGCCCACAATTAATAAAATTTTGAATTACTAATTACAACAAAAATGCAAATAGAACACAATAATTTATTAGTAATGTAGGAAAATATACCTCTGTGTCCTTGTGCTCCAGGGCTTCCGACTTTGTCTTCTTTTTCTTCTTCGGGGCTTCTGATTTTGTCTTCTTCTTTTTTAGAGATTCAGCCTTAACATATGTTAATATATGTAAGTGTCTATAAATGAAATTACTAATTACAACAAAAATGCAAATAGAACACAATAATTTATTAGTAATGTAGGAAAATATACCTCTGTGTCCTTGTCCTCCAGGGCTTCCGACTTTGTCTTCTTCTTCTTCTTCGGGGCTTCTCATTTTGTCTTATTCTTTTTTAGAGATTCAGCCTTAACATATGTTAATATATGTAAGTGTCTATAAATTAAATCTAATATACAGTGTATAAAATTAAAAAAGTATTTTAGATTGTACCTTTTCAGAAGAACGAAGTTCAGTAATCTTCTGTTTCTCTGGAGTTACAAAATCATCATCTTCATTTTCAGAAACTACCCCCTGAAAATCATTGTCATTGCCTTATTGATATTGATTTAAGCATGTGTACTTATTACGGTGTATAAGGTAATAATAGTAATTATACCTTGATTTTCTTCTTCTTTTCATCTTCAATGATTTTTACTTTTTGAATGTTTTGAGTTGTGGGATTTGCAACTGTCTTCTGCTTCTTTGGAGCAACAACATCCTCAACTTCAGAAGTTGACCCCTGCAAAGTATTTATTTAATTTTGTTAAAACAGTTTTATTCATCAACTACAATAAAGTATTGATTTACCTTCATCTTCTTCTTCTTCTGCTTCTTCGTAGGTTCAATATCATCAACCTTCTGAGTAGAATCCATTGCAGTTGGTTTCACTTTCTGAGAAGCCATCTTCTTCGTAGGTTCAATAGCATCAACCTTCTGAGTAGAATCCATTGCAGTTGTTTTCACTTTCTGAGAAGCCAGCTTCACCTTCTTTGATGATTCAAAATCATCATCCCCTGAATCCATTCCCTGCAAAGTTAATTTAGTAAATTATTAAACCATTTTTGTTTAAGCATATTTGCAAAATTGTATTTTAGAGAAACAAATGAAAACTATAATTGTACCTTTCTTTTTCCCTTGGAAAGAACAGCAGCAACAGGAGGTTTGAGAGCCTTGAGTATTGTTTCAGACTTCATAAAATTAATATTGTTAATTAAACTTCATGAAAAAATATTACTATACACAAAATTCTTAATTAGTAACAACTTACATCTCTTTTTTTCTCTCTTTGAACATCAATCGTCTTTGTCAACGTGCCCACTGCATCATGCTTCTGCTGTACCTCAATTCCTTGAGCAGCAAGTTCTGTTTTCTTTGAGCGGGTTTTTCTTGTGTGGACAACATCTTTTATCGTCTGGCTGTTTTTTTTCTTCCCTTGGATTTCCTGTCATTTCACACGAAAAAGGGATTAATGCTGAGAATACTTCAAAATGAAACAAATAAAAATAAAATAAAGGAAGTTACCTCCGGTGTGTTAGGAACAACAGTGTCTGAGGTCTTTGATGTTGTTGTCGGTTTCTCTCCTTGTGTTCTCTTCAGAATTTCAATTTTCTAAAAAGATTGAAATCAAAACAACAACTTTTTATTATTGAAATGAAAATTGATTAAAATTAATTTTATTAAAATTTAAACCTTCAGACGACTTTGCCCAAGTCCTATCTTCATTTTTTGATTATTAATAATAACAACTTCAAATGGAGTAACACTTGTTTTCTGATTTCACACAAATAAAAAAAATGTGAATTACATAAATATTTAAGTAAATATTTTATTATTACCTAAACGATGTAAAATGTAGTAAAGTATTAAACTAAATAATGAAATAAGTTCAGTAATACTTACATCAGTTGTTTTGTCTTTAGGTTCAGAAGTCATATTTTCCAGTGTTTCCATATCAGAAGTCCTATCTTTGTTCATCTTTTGTACTATGCTTTGCTTTGTAGTATATTGTACCTGTTGGAAAATTTTATAATAAAACTTTAAAATGAAGGATGAAGTCTATTTATACTGAAAGATGATGCAATATACAGATGAAGTATGAGATATGATCAGTTAAGCACATTTTTTATGTCAAAGAATCATATATATTGTAATATTAAACTGAAGTAAGAGGAACTAACCTTTGGGACATCAGGAATAGAAGTTTCTGAGGCCTTTTGTCCCCCCCACCTCTTTCTCTTCCTGATGAAAAAATATTAATAATAGTTTAAATTGAAGGCTGAAGTCTGATTAATCTGAAGGTTGATGCTATATACATATGAAGTATGAGATGTATTTACCTGTTTTTGTGGAGATTGCTTGTTTTCAAAGTTCTTTTTTGCCATATGTTGTAGAATTCCCTGAAGAAGAAACAATACATATTTTAGAACTATATCAATCAATTAAGAAAACTCATAATATTGTTTTAACAAAAACTTTACTTGTCGATGTTTTGGTGGTAGATCCATTTCACACAAATTGATGTGATTGAGTCAGGTTCAACACCCTGCAAGTATTTTAATATATATAAGTCCAACAAATAGAACCCGAATATCAGTTCAGAAGATACTACTCTAATTATTAAACATTTAACATAACTCCTAATTATTAAACATGAAACATTTTCCTTGTTATTGGTGTTCTACTGCAAAACATATCATACACACAATACAGTAGGAAGGGGAAAATCCCAATCTCAACCTATGCTAAATCCTAAACCCTTAATGACTGAATCAAAAACAAAAACAAGTCAGGAAACATAAGATACCATATGCAGGAAACATAAAACACCATATTCATGAAACACGTAGGTTTATAGGATTGGAGGACACCATATAACTGCATAATCCAGTAAACACCAATCGTAATCATGCAAAACTCAAACTCAAACTTGCTTGAAGGAAGGGGAAATACATTTATCAATCTGAACTGCTAGACATGAAACAAATAATGCAGTCATTTACAATGGTGTTCGTGTATCGAGATTACACCTATCACATGTCCAACAAATCATCATCCACGACAAAACACACAAACAAAACTAGATGAACATAACAAGCAATGTTTCAAAATGTAACATGGATGAACAGATACACA
This sequence comes from Euphrasia confusa, assembly GCA_954870475.1. Lineage (NCBI taxonomy): Eukaryota > Viridiplantae > Streptophyta > Magnoliopsida > Lamiales > Orobanchaceae > Euphrasia > Euphrasia confusa. The sequence continues at coordinate 11,921,178 of OX940966.1, read as the reverse complement.
CATAAGAAGGGGAAATTCACAAAATCACACACATACACACACACACACTGTAAGAAGGGAACATATATTGTGGCTGAACATATAAGAAGGTAGTGGAAAACTCTAAACCCTTAATCACTGAATCAAATTAATTTTGAAGGATGAACATGCAAGTGCATAAAAAATATAGGAAACATGAAACTCAGAAATTAGAAATTAGAGGATATTGTGAAATCAGAAATTAGAAATTACCTTGGGTTAGAAGATATGCAGTACCAACGCTTGAAGTCGGCGAGGCGAGGAGGAAGAACGTAGGGTTTGTGTAATCGAATTTCGTTCGATTTGGAGGCGCCGAGAACCTAGGGTTGAAGGATAGACGGTTGTGAATTGGAGACGGCGAGAATTGACCGCGAGAATTGATGGCGATAAACGAGGCTTGCAGGCGGCGAAAATCGAGGCTTGTTCAACGGCGAAAATCGACGGCGGTGGAGGAGGGCGAATCGGCGAAAATTGGTGAAGGAAAGAGTAAGAGAGAAGATACGGGAATTGGTCATTCATATTGGGCGTGAATGTGTGTTCTGATGACGTCAGCTCAGTAAGTGGGCTGGATCAAGTATTTTTATGTATTGGGCCTGGAGTAAGATGTGCATCTTACTCCTTGGGTGTAAGATATACCAACTCATATATAGTTTTGTAGTACTCCCTCGGTCCAAAGACAGTTGTCGTACTTTCCTTTTTATTTTTTGGTGTGTCCAATAATAATTGACACACCACAAAAAATTAATTATTATAACTTTTTCATTTTAATATACAATTTTATTCTACATTACCCCACCTACTTTTTAAACTTTACTTCGCACCTACTTTACTTTTCATTTTTAAAATATATTTTAATCTTTACTTTTCAATTAAAAAATAAAAAAATAACAATTTTCTTAAACTCCGTGTCCAGAAAAGTATGACATCTATTAATGGCCCGAGGGAGTATATGTGTAACGCCCCCGAAAATTCATAGGCTTAAAGGAATTGAATATCCTACTCATACCAACAGATGCATCTTCTTTACTGGGCATGCTCCTTTAAGAACTCCCAAGTTAAGCGTGCTGGCTCTAGAGTAATTTTAGGATGGGTGACCCCTGGGAAGTATCCCGGGTACTCACGAGCAATGTTTTAAAAAACGGTCGAGGCGCGCCTCGTACCGCCTCAAGGGTTTCGTGTGATGAGGCGTACGAGTCAAAGACGTTTTAGTTTTTATACGCCTTTATACGCGAGTAATTTTAGGATGGGTGACCCCTGGGAAGTATCATGGGTACTCACGAGCAATGTTTTAAAAAACAGTCGAGGCGCGCCTCGTACCGCCTCAAGGGTTTCGTGTGATGAGGCGTACGAGTCAAAGACGTTTTAGTTTTTATACGCCTTTATACGTGAGTAATTTTAGGATGAGTGACGTTTTAGTTTTTATACGCATTTATACGTGAGTAATTTTAGGATGGGTGACCCCTGGGAAGTATCCCGGGTACTCACGAGCAATGTTTTAAAAAACGGTCGAGGCGCGCCTCGTACCACCTCAAGGGTTTCTTGTGATGAGGCGTACGAGTCAAAGACGTTTTAGTTTTTATACGCCTTTATACGTGAGGCGTCTGAGGCGGCTGCCTCATCAAATTTTTGTATTTTTTATATAAATGACAAAGTAATTTATTAATTTATTATTTTGTATTGTTCTTTAATCATATATTGTTCCATCTTTGTTTAACCATACAATTTTTATCGTCTCCATTCTTGTACGACAACTCAAAAAATCATAATCTTTCACAAAATTTTCTCAACAGCACATATTTTTATATTTTCTCTTCTTTTATCTTGCTTGTACACCTATTTTTATATTTTTATTTTGAAATGTTTTAAATCCCTATTTTTGAACTTAAATGCAACAAGCCAACAATTATGAAAAAAAAGCATAAAAATGATTATATATTTTCATTCTTATATGTTTATGAAATTATGATATTTGATTTTTTTTCCTCATATTATGGATGCACTTTAAAACACTATTATATAGAAAAATTATTGAAAATTGTGAAGGGATCAACCGAGAATAGACTAATTTCAATTTTTAATGAGTTTTTGAACAAATAAATTTTATTTTAAGAATTATTTGATTTATTTATAATTTATTAAAATATTATTGATTTTTTATAAAAAAAAATTAATTTTTTGAGGCATACGCCTCGTTCCGCCTCGAGGCGTACGCCTCACGCCTCAAGAGAAAAATGCCTCAAATACGAGTCGCGTAATTTAAAACATTGCTCACGAGTGAGGACAAAGTGCGCTGGAAAAGACACGTGTTTGTAAGACAGTGCGCTGGAAAAGACACGTGTTTGTAAGACACGTGTTTGTACAGTGGGGCCAGGATATCAAGTGTAGAGTAATTCTAGGATGGGTGACCCCCTGGGAAGTATCCCGTGTTTGTAAGACAGTGCGCTGGAAAAGACACGTGTTTGTACAGTGGGGCCAGGATATCAAGTCTAGAGTAATTCTAGGATGGATGACCCCCTGGGAAGTATCCCGAGTGCGCACGAGTGAGGACAAAGTGCACTGGAAAAGACACGTGTTTGTACAGTGGGCCCAGGATATCACTCTCGACGGCGGTCATTGTTAACCGAGTCGACCCATTAGGGTCGGGCTTCGACCCCTCAACGGGTCGGGGCGTTACAATATGTTAAATAATAAAAATATAATAGATATTTTTGAGAAAGTATTAAAAAATAATTAAAAAGAAAAATTAATTTAGTAAATGGTAAAAATAATAAAAAGTAAGAGTATACTAAGGAAAAAAAAGTAATTTCAAGTATTATAATAAACTATAGATGTTTAACTTAATTTAAAAAAAAAAAGTAAATTATGTCTTTTTAATTATAATTCAATGTATTGATATTTAGTGTAATTATAATTAAGTTATGATTTTTAAACTTGAAATATCTTTTTTAACCTTTAATATTAAATCAGTATTTTATTTCTTTTCTCAATTACTATTCAATTTATTGTATACAAATCTTATTGGATAAAGTTATAAAAAAATCATTTACAAAATGTTCAAACTTTTAATAAATAAGTTAAAGGTTGTTAGCTCAGTTGGTTCACTACTTGAATTGAGGAACGCGAGTTCCAATGTTCGAACACGAAACATGTGTGTGTGAGTATTAAAATTTTTGCAAACTAGTTGCAAAATCGATCCATCAATCTAAACAACCTTAAACCCTAAAAAATAACATCACACTCAATTATCAAAGATCATAGACAAAATTGGATCCATCGATTGAATCTCTAGATGCGGAACAACTTCAATCTTCAGATCTTGTCCCGAACAAATCACGAACACGAACGAGATTGGTTTTATGCGTCTTCCTTAACTAAATCACCTTACGTATTCTCTCTAATGGGAAAAAGGATATACGGATGTTTGATTTAGTGTATTGGAGACTATAACCAAGTGTCATTATATATTAGCTAAAGGGTACCCATAACTACATAATTAGACTAGTATTAGGTCTTTAATGTATTGGGAACCATAACCATGTGTCTTTATATATTAGCTAATTAGGCTACCCATGGCCATAAGGCCCATAACTACATAATTAGACTAGTATTAGGTCTCTACTCAAGAGTCCATATCACCAATTACGTAGTCTAGGACTTTTCCATAATTAGATTACTTTAATTAAGTTCATAAATAATTGATTGACAATATAATTACATAATATATATTACTCATAAATAGAATAAATATGAAATTAATATAATTTCCCAACAGGTATGTACATAGTTTCATCATGTAAATTAGTGTTTTAATTGTGTTTAATTCATGTTATTGGAAATATTGGAACTATTTATGCATCTGATATATATTTTCTTCTGTAAATATTGTGTTTCTTTCTTCTATTTCTTGGTTCCTAAGTGTAGTTTACTATTTCTTTCTTCTAGCATTGTAATACTGTATAAATTTTGGATGTATGTAATGAAAAAGTAAGTGCGGCATTTCATTATTTTCAATATGTTATCAGAGCAGACTCAATACGATTTGGGTGCCCCGTCGACGTATTTTCGGCAATCGGTATATTTCCGGCTATTTGGGTGCCCCAACCGATGTATTTCTGGCCACGAGTAATTCTGACGTATTTCCAGCTTACTCGCAAGGGGGAGTGTTGAATATATCCCACGTCAATTGGATAAAGAACCTTAGACTTGCATATAAATTGAACAACCTTACAAGTAGGCTGGCGGGTGCCAGACTACAGCTAGCGGGCGCCGGAAGCAGCCAGCGGGCGCCGAAAAGGTTTCAGCGGGCGCCGAAACCAGGAAATTTGGGCAGATCGGTTTTTGGCCATTTCGGCGGGCGCCGGAGGCAAAGCGGCGGGCGCCGTTTTGCGGATTTCTGGCGACGGGATTTTTCTTGTTCGCCAAGTTTCGCGGATTTCGTGTCCTTTTCGGCGTGGACTCCTACCTTAATTACTATTAGGGTTTTTTATATGTCTAAGCCTATATAAGAGGGTCTCCAACAATGTAATTAGTATGATACCATCATCGAGAGAATACTAGAGAGATAGAATAGACGAGAGCGAGAATACTGTGATACGTGTGTGTGCGTTTGTAAACTCCCGGAGTCGTCTATTATTATTCTAGTCAAAGATCTGCAGCGGCGAGAGTGGACGTAGCCTATTTGGGTGAACCACTATAATTCTTGTGTTCTTTTATTATCGTTTATTTTTCGTTCGTGTTTGTTTATCGTTTCTTGTAGACGGAATTGGGCGCAAATCCCAACAACTGGTATCAGAGCTTTGGTTGGAAAAGCTGAGCAATCGAAGAAACGATGGGAGACATCACGACCTTTGGAGTTACGAGATTTGATGGCTTGAGTTTCGCATCTTGGAGGATGGAAATCGTGAACCATTTGGACGAGAACAATATTCATCACTCGTTGGATGGCGCGAAGCCGGAGGAGACGAGCGAGGCGGATTGGGCTATCCTTGATCGACAAGTACTCGGAATTATCCGTTTGACGTTGTCGGAAAACATCGCGAAGAAGGTGATGAAGGAGAAGACAACCGCGGGGATGATGAAGATGTTGTCCGAGCTGTATGAGAAGCCATCGGTGAAGAACAAAGCGGCGCTGTTGCAGAGGTTGTTCCATTTGAAGATGGAAAACGATGGTGTGGTTGCGACTCACGTGAACGAGTTCAACTCGATTGTGAAAGAAGTGGCTTCGTTTGAGATCGAGGTTGATGATGAAGTTCTGGCCCTGACCTTATTGGCATCGCTACCGATTAGCTGGGAACCAATAAGAAAGGCGTTGGGTGATTCCATGGGAGTTGGGAAGTTGAAGCTTGAAGATGTGTGCAGGTACCGGTATACCGATCCGATCGATATACCGTGTGTGCGGAAGCGTGTAAAGCAATAGATCTACTATGCCATGATCTTAGTGCACACTTAATGTGTATAAGAACACATATAAACATATATATATACACATCCAATATATATATATATATATATATATATATATAAGGTTCAACGATTACTTACTTTTGTGACTAAGTGGTTCGTTGATGTCGTTGAGGTGGTGTTGAGTCGATTGAACCACCTCAAATGGATCAGACTCTTGAAGCTCTCGTTGTGAATGACTTCGTCACTCCTCTTGTCTAGATCACCTGGATGTTGAAGCCGCACAAATGGCCCGGCCTCTACGTGTTGCACACGAACCCGGAATTGAACTTGCTTGCTTGTTCTTGAGTGATTCTCTCACTCTTTTCTCTCTTGTTGGGTGGAATTTCGTGGCTGATGATTAAGTGATATGAAAACCATGTTTTCATCACTTTATTAACCACAATTAACCTCTCCTTGTAACCCCCCCATTATGTGCATCATAATGCACCAATAATGGTGGTTAATGGGGAGGTAAAGGGTCAGTTCCACATCACCATGCCAATTGGCATGGATGTGGTCCCCTTGCTTGTGTGGCATGCCATGTCACACCATGTGACATGCATCCATGCAAGCCATGCATCCCATGCATGCCATGCATCCCATGCATGTGAAATTCCATATGTATTGATTCTAAATCAATATAGCAAGCAACGTAATTCCAGCTCGTGTGTGACCCTGTAGGTATGATTTTATCGATCAATATTATATTGTTCCCAACAATTAATATTATCGAATAATCATTTAACATCCATAGACGAACTTATGACTTTATCGATTGCACACGTAGGATCGAAGGACATATCCCAACAATCTCCCACTTGGCCTTCAGAGCCAGTGTGCTGCCAACTTCCTGTTGTCACTTTATGTCTAAGTTTGAACTTGAGGCAAGACTCGAGTCATCCTCAATCGATTCAAACCTTTCTTGGACTTTGAGACAGACTGTAAAACCAGATTTATCACTATGATACGAATCTGGACGTGGCCACGTATTTTCCACAGTCTCGACTCTCCAAGTGGCCGGTAAGACATGTATCCACTTATAAAATGGAGGACAATCCCATCTTGTCAATCCAAGCTCTCCCACTTGCTTCCTGATATACCCAATAACAAGTTTTATAACCTCCTTTTACGAAAGGCGTTTACTTGTATCAAAGTACATCATTTCACAATGGAATCACTCTGGACTACTCAGGTCAGAGGAAATTGCTCGACAGTCAATGAAATAGTATTATGACTCGAAATCTTAAATACTATTCCAGTCGGGTCTGTTCGATCATTAGCTCCCAGCTAATATCTATGTAATTGTACTTGATGTCCCACATCACTAGCCCATGAAGCGGCGCTATATTACACATTACAATCTAGTTCTTTGTATCATCAGTTTGTCCGTACTCGATGATACGAACTAGGAACAATTTTATGATTTAATTATATTAGTTCAACAATTGAGACTTCATTATGTGGTAAATCGACCTCATAACCCAATTAATAAAATTTAATCATTTGGACAATTCATATAAATTAAACCATATCTATATGAAGAAATATGTATTATACATATGAGTGAATGTCTACCAAATCTCCAAAAGTATCTAATACAGTAATAGAAATCACAACCCATCTCTAAGATGTCTGATCTCTATTGCAGTCGTGAAAGCCTCAAGCTTAAACTGCTGGAGAGGTTTAGAAAATGGGTTTGCAACCTTACCAAAAGTTGCAACTTTATTATCTCGATATCTCCACAAAACTATCTCCCAGATAATGTGGAACATCCTGAGCACCAGCTTTAGATTTGTAGTGCTCCCTAGGCTCATAAGCTTGCGTGATAGATCTACTATAAATAGAGAACTATCGGATGGGCTGAGCTAGTTACGCCACCTATTTCATTCAAGAACTTTCAAATCTTAATTGCCAACAGTACTGCATCCAATGCAATACTGTGTTCAGCTTCTGTAGTTTTAATCAGCTATATTACATTGCATGGAACTATTCCAGCAAATTTCACCTCTAACCAGACAAAAGATATAACCAGATTAAAATCGGAAATTATCTTAGTCTGTTAGCATTTAAACAGCTTGTTAATATCAACTCTTTTTGTCTTCCAAAGACAACAAAATATTCTTTAGTCCATCTAAGGTACATAAGCATACTCTTGGCCGCAGTCTAATGCGTCTCACCTGGGTTTCCTTGAAACCGAATCGTCATGCTCAAAGCATACAATACGTCCAGTCGTGTACATATCATGGCGTACATTATAGACCCTATTTCCGAAGCATAAGGAATGTTTTACATCCTCTTTTGCTCATCAAGTACCGTAGGGCCTTGCATCTTGCTAAGTGATGTGTCATGACTCATTGGAATGAGACCCTTTATGGCGTCTTTCATTCTGAACTTATCAAGCACCTTATCAATATAGGTCGCTTTACTAAGTCCAAACATCATTTTCGATCTGTTCCGACAGATCTTGATGCCCAATATGTACTGTGCTTCTCCAAGATCCTTTATTGAAAAACAATTTCCAAGCCATTCTTTAATAGAATTAAGCATAGAAACATTGTTTCCAATAAGGAGTATGTCATCGACATACAACACAATCTATACAACGTAACTCCCACTGTTCTTCTTGTAAAACAAGACTCTTCCGAGTTCCTCTGAAATCCAAAACCCAGTATGGATTCATTGAACTGAAGATTGCTACTCCGATATGCTTTGCTTTATTCCCGAAATGGAATTATAAGATTGCATAATTTCTCAGCCTTATTAGGATCGATAAAACTCTTTGGCTGTGTCAAAACACATTCTCTTCTAGAATCCAATTCAAGAAGTTAGTTTTAACATCCAATATTACCATAACTCATTATCAAGATGAGTAGCAATGGCTAAGATAATCTGAATGATTTAATCAAAGCAACTGGTGAAAGTTTTTCCACAATCCACCTCGTGAATAAAACTTTTACCATCAAACTTGCTTTGAAAACCCTAGGTTTTCCATCTGTCTGTTTAGATCTTTAAGATCTATTAGCATTCATTGGGTCTAACCCCGTGATCAAGTTCCAAACTTGATTATCAGATATTGATATCATCTCAGATTTCATGGCACCATGCCAATTTTCAGTAGCTGGACTCGTCATAGCTTGGAATTAGGTCGAAGGTTCACCGCTTTCCAAAAGCATGAATTCATATCTCTCATTGGTCACAATATCTAAGTATTTGAATAATAGATATAGATTTATTCCTTTCGGACCTACGAGGGCTGGTATGGCTTCCAAAACCATAAGAATACTCTCAACCTAGTCTTGAGTATTCATCATTGGTTGTTTCACTTGAACCTCGTTCAAGAAAACCGAGCTCCCACTGAATTTCTAGGAAAGATAACTCTTTTTGAGAAAATCACTATCTCGAGCAACAAAATATTGTTCTCAGATAGATCGTAGAAGTTGTACCCTCGAGTTTCTTATGGATACCATAAAAACTTTTATCCCATTTGAGTTCAAGCTCTATAGAGATAAATCTCGTCAGAGAAGCTTTTAGAACCTCAAATTTTGATGAAAACAATTTAGGGACCCTCCCTTTCCATACCTAGTATGATGTCTTATCAACAGCTTTTGACAGCGTCCTATTCAGTGTATAAGTTGAAGTCAAGAATTGTGTGTTCCCAAAAGAGACCAGTAGTTCATTTAGACCTCTCATCGAATGGTCGAACTATATCTAATATAGTTTGTTTTCTCTTTTCCGAAACATAACCTTCATGTGCTTGTGAACTGATAGGTTCCACATACATCAGTATGGATCATCCCTAATTAATCACTCACATGTTCTCCTTTCTCCAAGAAAGATGACATTGTTATCTTTGTCCATCAAACATCATTCACATGTATCAAATGACTCCAAGTCAAATGATTCTAGAATGCCTTCTAAAAGAAGATTCGTTACATGTTTAGATTTTGATCTAATCAACAATGTTACAGTTATGTCTCAATGAGACTTATTCGATTTGGACTTTTGTGTTAATGTTATATATGATTTGTTGAGTTTAAAGTATACATAAATAATGTAATAATCGTACCAAAACAAAGAATAGTTCACAATTAAAATAGTTATCAAACTATTTAATTAGTGAAAAACTAATCCATCAGTATCCAATACTGAACCAATATTCATTGTTTATTGAAGGTACGAAATTACATAGTTATAATACTAAAACAAGGCCCTAAGGCAAAACAACATCATATGATCATACGGCTAATGCAGCGACCTTCGCTCCATTTCTCGCCCGTAGATCGACATCTCTACTCACCAAACTTATACTTCTATGTAGTTCCTCCACATACAAATGTGAGAACTACGTTTGGCATCCAATACCCAAGAATTAGAATTTGTGAAGTTTAATGTCTATAACATTAATACCTGAAGATGAAGCAACCCCGCTCTTCACATCTTCTTTGAACTTTGGGCAAGTTCAATTATTCTCAATAATTGACTCTTATTCGAATTTCCCATTCAAAATTATCTCAATGTCAAAACGTGATAAATCGTAAGTGAAAAATTGAAGTTTTCTAACCAACGATATTATCATGCAATTGAAGCCCTATCTCTCATAAAATATGAGGGAGCCAACCAGACAATCGATTCACGCCATCCAATGGCTCGAAAGTCTCTAATTTGTGTCATTGATGAACTTAAGTGTTTTGGATTAAATCACTCCCCGAGGTGTAAATAATCATAACCTTATAATCCATCAAATGAAAGACAAATTAGGCATTTGTTTTGAAATTGAATAAAATATGAACTTTTATAAGTTTGCAAGTAGTGTCCAACACTTTTGCAGTAGACGCATTGAGATTCCCTAGGAACCCTAGTAGCCTTCTTGCCCATGCTCTTTTGAATACCCTATCCTATATCATAAGAATTTCCCTCTTAGGGTCCTTCTCTATCGCCGGCTCAGCAGCCTTGAGCATCCCGTGGAGCTCACGAAGCGATTTCTTCAAACCATTTATATGGAAAATTTAGCCTAAAAGCATTATAACCATCATGAGATTGAAGTATGAAATCGGTTGCCAAATAATCATCATAGGAAAAATCTAGGTGGTCACTTGAAACAAATAATCCAATCATTTGTTGCACATGTGATCCCATAGATTTCCATTTTTCCAGCCTAGCTGAAGCGATGACCCTGGTCACACCGAACCGCTCAATCATTGCATATTCTCCGAACATGATATTGATTTGTTCAATGATATCTTAGGATGTGGTTATCTAACACATTTTCCTTGTCTTCGTATTTGAGGACCATCCTCAAATTACGTTGTGAATCAAGAAAATTTGTTCAATTTTTCATAATCAAGAATTGAACCAAACTTGAATTGAGTTGATATTTGACATGATAAACATAAAAGAAAGATAACTAAAATATGTAAACATCCACAAAGCGGTAAACAAATAAGGTTGTCTAACAATTGTACTTATTTATTTCATTTTGTTCAATTGATATCCAATATCATTGTCCCTTAGAACAAAACGATTCCGAGATCCTCATCTTGCAAATCTTTAAGCCGACTGAGTCCGCACTTAAGTATTTCAAGATAGGTAGACACACCCATGTCAATGATATCTAATATCACTCTCGGTCGATGAGAATCCCATTCTCATCTCATGTCTCGATAGCCACGCCTGCAGTGGATCTATCGATGAGAAAACCAAAGTCACGTGTAAGGGTCTAACCCTTACTCCCACTTATCCCAAGATAACAAGTAGTACCCCGCTGAGGCGGACCTACCAACTTATGATCGAGGGCTTTATGGGTGTGATGTTTTGGACAAGACATTATACTCATTATTTTGGGAACTTGCATGCATAGGTGTTTATATGTAAGTTGAACATTTATAACATAAAACATCCTATAACTAGCAAAGCAATTAAATACGTAATCGAAAGGCCCCTAGAACCTCACAACTCTCAAACGAAAAGATTTAAAGTATTAACAAAAGCCTTGAACATCTTCTGGACTGGTCCTCGCCCTCCGTTTTAGTTCCGTGCCCTCCGATTTTGGTCAAAACAAGTCATTACCTCAAAAACCACGAACAGCGCCCGCCGTTTTACAACCAGCGGTCGCTGAACACCACCGGCGGTCGCCGTTTCCAAAACGGCGCCCGCCGAAAAGGCAAAAACCCATCTGCCCCAAAAAAGGCCTTTCGACGGTCGCCGTTTCCAAAACGGCGCCCGCCGAATCAAAACGGCGCCCGCCGGAGCTCAAACGGCGACCGCCGTTTGGCTCCAACAGCCCGGTTTGCTTCGTTTTGCTCCGTTTGGCTTCGTTTTGCTTCGTTTCTTCTCGTTTTCGCCGGAGAGCCGAGATCCTCCATCGAACCATGGACCAAGTCCATCGCTTACAAGTTTGAAAAATACATATTGAAATAGAAAATCTATCTATTACAAATGATTCCAAGGGACGCAGCCCTCCAAAACTATGGCCAATCGAAACGCAAAAAACGACAATTTCATTCACCCGACCACTAACGGTGGTCGGCCTTACATCTAATCACATAATCACAATTAAACAATTAATCCATTTATGTTGATTTAACCTTCGTTTCCAACACAAAAGTGTGCACGAGCCCTAGGCTCTGATACCAATTGCAGGTACCGGTATACCGATCCGATCGATATACCGTGTGTGCGGAAGCGTGTAAAGCAATAGATCTACTATGCCATGATCTTAGTGCACACTTAATGTGTATAAGAACACATATAAACATATATATATACACATCCAATATATATATATATATATATATATATATAAGGTTCAACGATTACTTACTTTTGTGACTAAGTGGTTCGTTGATGTCGTTGAGGTGGTGTTGAGTCGATTGAACCACCTCAAATGGATCAGACTCTTGAAGCTCTCGTTGTGAATGACTTCGTCACTCCTCTTGTCTAGATCACCTGGATGTTGAAGCCGCACAAATGGCCCGGCCTCTACGTGTTGCACACGAACCCGGAATTGAACTTGCTTGCTTGTTCTTGAGTGATTCTCTCACTCTTTTCTCTCTTGTTGGGTGGAATTTCGTGGCTGATGATTAAGTGATATGAAAACCATGTTTTCATCACTTTATTAACCACAATTAACCTCTCCTTGTAACCCCCCCATTATGTGCATCATAATGCACCAATAATGGTGGTTAATGGGGAGGTAAAGGGTCAGTTCCACATCACCATGCCAATTGGCATGGATGTGGTCCCCTTGCTTGTGTGGCATGCCATATCACACCATGTGACATGCATCCATGCAAGCCATGCATCCCATGCATGCCATGCATCCCATGCATGTGAAATTCCATATGTATTGATTCTAAATCAATATAGCAAGCAACGTAATTCCAGCTCGTGTGTGACCCTGTAGGTATGATTTTATCGATCAATATTATATTGTTCCCAACAATTAATATTATCGAATAATCATTTAACATCCATAGACGACCTTATGACTTTATCGATTGCACACGTAGGATCGAAGGACATATCCCAACAGTGAGGGACTGCGTCCTTGCCGAGGGAGTTCGGAGAAGGGATTTCTGGGAAGCATCTACTTCGACTACGTCGCCATGTCTATGAGCCGATGTGAGCATCGCTTTGGGGATTCTAAACGCAGCGGAAGGGTGAGTTCGAGCAACCGAAAGAAGAAGCAATTCAAGTGCTGGAATTGCAGAAAACTCGGTCACTTAAAGAGGCATTGTGGAGAGCTTTCGGGGATCGGAGGCGGGACAAATGCGGTGACGGAAGAAGACGAGAGTGGAGATGTCTTGCTAACATCTTCTGAGCCTCTCGGAAACTCTTGGGTGCTTGACTCAGGAGCATCGTTTCACACAACGACGAGACGTGAAGGCATGAATGATTTCGTTGTCGGAGATCACGGTAAGGTTCATCTCGGGGATGGAAATACCTTGGGTGTCGTGGGTGTTGGTAACGTGAAGTTGAAGACGTCGTTTGGGCAGACGTTGAAGCTGTCGAATGTAAGGTGTGTGCCGAAGCTGTGGGGGAATTTGATCTCAGTTAGCCAGCTTGAGAGGGGTGGACACAAAGTTACATTCGAGAATGGGTCTTGGAAGGTGTCAAAGGGTGCGATGATTATTGCTCGTGGTCGAAGGACGGGTACCCTTTACACTACGACTTGTGGTCGTGATATTGGTGTGGCCGACGACACCAATGAGCCTGGGCATTGTGGGCTGGGTCATATGAGCGAAAGAAGGTTGCAACCAAAAGTGAGTTCGGAGGAACCTCTTATGGATCGGAGTCCGTGTCTCGAGAAGCAGAGAAGAGTACGATTCTCAGTAGCCGAGAGAGAATCGGAAGATGGAGAGCTGAGATATGATTTGGGAGATGTTCCGGTAGATGTGGCCCATGTAGACCAACCGGATGAGGTCTCGATGTTCAATCATATGCTTTCAAAGCGAGATGGCGTAACAATGTTGGCTGAAAATTCGAGCAATAGGACAATGAGAAACGAGACCAGCTCGTTATTGTCAAGATGTGACTCGTTGGTAAGAGACGAGGTAATGCGTTCGGGTAAGATTCCTTGCGACTCTGCTGGAGGAAGTCTTATGAAAAATTCGAATAGCATTGTTGAGGAGTCCGACATTTCCCATGCGGTGGGAGTTGTTAGACGATTTGGATGCAGCTCTGGGGATCGTTTTGGAGAGAGTCCGGTGATGAGGATTCTGGAAACGAAGAGGAGTATGCAAGGGAATTGTGAAGCTAACGGTGAGAATGTCGGTGGTTCTCGAAAGGAGTCGTCGGGGATAGACAACGGGCATGTGAATGCCGACGTTGTCCATACAGTGGGATTAGCCGGTTCACAAGCAATTCGGGGAAGCGACGTTTGGGAGCTTTGAGAAGCTTGGTTTCTATGTTGCGGTTTCGGAGGTCCGAAAGGGAGTTGCGAGGTGATGATAAGGTTAACGGGGATGGCAATGTGATGAAGGCCTGGAAGAACCTGAGAAGTCGTGGTGCGTCGAAGTTGGTATAAACTTCGACTGGACGACGTTGGTAATGACCGGGGATGCCGCTGCAGTGGGAGGTGATCGAGTTTCGCCTCCAAGTGGGAGATTGTTGGGATGTGGAGTCGAAATCGAGGACGAAAACGGAGGAAAAACGAAGTCGGATGAAATCTGGGCACCTAGCACCCGCTAGGTAGGCTAGTACCCGCTAGGTGTGACCAGCGAGCGTGGGAGAGAAACGGCGGTCGTCGGAGCCTCACCGGCGGGCGCTGATAAGGTTCGGCGGGCGCCGAAACTAGGAAATTGGGTCAGATGGTTTTCTGGCCATTTCGCCAAGTTTCGCGGATTTCGTGTCCTTTTCGGCGTGGACTCCTACCTTAATTGCTATTAGGGTTTCTTATATTGTCTAGGCCTATAGAAGAGGGTCCCCAACAATGTAATTGTGTAGCTTGAGAGATCCGAAAATCATCGTGAGAATATTGGAGTGCTGAGAGTAGGCGAGAGCGTGAGTTTACTGTGATACGTGTGCGTGCGTTTGTAAACTCCCCGGGGTCGTTTATTGTTACTCTAATCAAGGATCTGCAGCGGCGAGTGGACGTAGCCCATTGAGGGGTGAACCACTATATCTTTTATTTCTTTCGTTTTTATTTCTCGTGTGTTCGTTTCGTCTCTTGCAGCGACGAAGTTAGGCGAAAATCCTAACAAGTAGTAAGATTTATTGCTTCTTATATGCTCTAACATGTGCTTGTATACTATAAGGGTTAACCTCAATTTGCAACAAACAGATTATTTTGATTGCTTTGGTGATATAATTATATAAGTTTATTACTTGTTCACATTACTCCATATTTAGATATGTATAGAATCATATTAGAACTAGTAATAACTCCCTGTGCGATGCACAGGAATATTTAATGTAATTTTTTTGTTTTAAAAAAATAGATGCCTAGATTATCATATTATTTCTTTTTCAGTATCACATAATATTTATTAAAATATAATTTAAAATATAGTACACAATTTAATTTCATTAGTTTATTTATAAAAAAATGAAAATAATTCATAATAAAATGATTTCTGTTAAGAAGTTAAATGATAAAAAAAGTATGAAAGAAAATTGGTTTTAAAGAAAAATACTTAATATTAGCTTTACTAAAAATATAATTTTTTGATTTTTATTAAGTAAAGTAAATAAAAAATAAACATATCAATTAGTAACTTTCGAATTTAAATAATAATAATAAAAAAATATTAGTAACTTTCATTATTATTATTATTATTATTATTATTATTATTATTATTATAAATAATAATATTATTACTATTAATAATATTATTATTGATAATATTACTATATAGGTATCATCCGAAAATAAAATCAATAAAAAATATTAATAAACACTGGTAAAAAAAGAATTATCAATTGGAACATGAAGTGTGAGTTGTGTGTTTAAATAAAATATTTTATTTTAATGGACTTAATTATATTATTTATATTGTATTATTTAAACATTAAACTCTATTTAATTTAATAAAATTGAAATCATTATAATAACAAATATACAGATTATTTATAAAAAAAACATTTACACGAAATTAAACTCAAAAACTACTTGTAAAATAAACAAAAAGAATTGATAAACTTTGAATTTGCAATATAAAAAAACAAATAATTAAATATACCAAAAGTCAATATTATAAGAAGAATTAAACAATATAGTAAATGAAAAAGATGAACATGAAATAAAAAAGGTAATTAAAAATTACAAATTATTTACCTCTAAAGCTGAAAACAAATATGTGATTACTTTTATCAAAAAAAGTAAAGCTGAGAAAAAATACTAATAAACAGATTTATATTACAATCAACTGATAATTAATTAATTAATTAAATCAAATCTTATAAGAATAAAAAATTTGTTTTGGAATTTAATACTATTTAAAAAAGAATAAAAAATCATATTTGAAATTTGAAAATTGGAGAGCAAATCATTCTCTATTAGTAAAAGATTATTTTACATTAAAAATAGGATTACTATAATTTACTAATAATATTAATTATAGAAGTAAATAATATTAGGAATGATAAATCATAATATTATAAAAAATAGAGAATTATTAAATATATGTAATTAATTTTTACCAATCAATTTGCGGAATAGATAATTACTAATTATTTCTAATTATCATTTTTAATTATGGATTAATTAATAACTCGATTGTCTCTATTATTATATTTGACCATTATAGTGTTCTTACCATTTACCCATTAAGAAATTAATGTAAATTAGTATAGCTAATTAATAGAAAATTTTGAATCGTAATAGCTAATTAATAGGTAATAATTATAGTGTGGATTATTACCATTTACCCATTAGGAAATTAATGATAGCTAATTAATAGGTAATAATTAAATTTTGAATCGTACAATTATAGTGTTCTTACCATTTACCATTAGGAAATTAATGTAAATTAGCATAGCTAATAATGTATATTACTGATTTTAAATCATAATTAATTTAATTGTCATAAATAATTAAAAGCCTCATGTTTAGAATTTGGAGGAGCACAAAGTTGAGTATTAGAACCAGAACCTACATCAACCATATAAGTAAATATGAAATATATGAAATGTGAAATTGCTATTTATTAAAACAAATAATATATATATATATATATTTAATAAATAGTACTTATAAAGAACTCATTAACAAAATACACTGAAAATAAGTAATAACGTAACATGGTTATGATTTCTTCTTTGGCGGCATGAGTACGGGCATGATTATGGATATCAGCGGTGGTCATGGGCGAAGGGAGCGGACTATTGTCCCTTTGAAAATAAATAAACAATCATAGGTAGAAAAAGTGAGAAGAGCCACTCACATATAGCGTCCGCGTATAAATTCATACATAAGAACAGAGAAGAAATCACACATAATAAAATCAAATAACAAAAAAAATACCTAAAATGATTAAATAGAGAAAAGATGAATATAAAATTAATATAATTGTGTATTGTGCAAGAAGATAAATAAATGTAAATACTTACTGAGAGTTCTGCAAAAAAGAAACATTACATTATAATTATGTGTCAAAAATACAAATAAATTAAACAAATCGTGAGCTCAAGGCTCAAGATCAGGTTACGTACCTCATGAAAACTCTATAATATATTAGGACTGCAAAAAAAACATAAAAAAAATAAAAAAGAAACATTACATTATAATTATGTGTCAAAAATACAAATAAATTAAACAAATCGTGAGCTCAAGGCTCAAGATCAGGTTACGTACCTCATTAAAACTCTATAATATATTAGGGCTGCAAAAAAAACATAAAAAAAAAAAAACAATTAGAGAGAATATATCAATGGTAAGAATGAAGATGAAAGAAACATTTAAATAGATTTTGAACCTTGAGGCAAGACTCGAGTCATCCTCAATCGATTCAAACCTTTCTTGGACTTTGAGACAGACTGTAAAACCAGATTTATCACTATGATACGAATCTGGACGTGGCCACGTATTTTCCACAGTCTCGACTCTCCAAGTGGCCGGTAAGACATGTATCCCATTATAAAATGGAGGACAATCCCATCTTGTCAATCCAAGCTCTCCCACTTGCTTCCTGATATACCCAATAACAAGTTTTATAACCTCCTTTTACGAAAGGCGTTTACTTGTATCAAAGTACATCATTTCACAATGGAATCACTCTGGACTACTCAGGTCAGAGGAAATTGCTCGACAGTCAATGAAATAGTATTATGACTCGAAATCTTAAATACTATTCCAGTCGGGTCTGTTCGATCATTAGCTCCCAGCTAATATCTATGTAATTGTACTTGATGTCCCACATCACTAGCCCATGAAGCGGCGCTATATTACACATTACAATCTAGTTCTTTGTATCATCAGTTTGTCCGTACTCGATGATACGAACTAGGAACAATTTTATGATTTAATTATATTAGTTCAACAATTGAGACTTCATTATGTGGTAAATCGACCTCATAACCCAATTAATAAAATTTAATCATTTGGACAATTCATATAAATTAAACCATATCTATATGAAGAAATATGTATTATACATATGAGTGAATGTCTACCAAATCTCCAAAAGTATCTAATACAGTAATAGAAATCACAACCCATCTCTAAGATGTCTGATCTCTATTGCAGTCGTGAAAGCCTCAAGCTTAAACTGTTGGAGAGGTTTAGAAAATGGGTTTGCAACCTTACCAAAAGTTGCAACTTTATTATCTCGATATCTCCACAAAACTATCTCCCAGATAATGTGGAACATCCTGAGCACCAGCTTTAGATTTGTAGTGCTCCCTAGGCTCATAAGCTTGCGCGATAGATCTACTATAAATAGAGAACTATCGGATGGGCTGAGCTAGTTACGCCACCTAGTTCATTCAAGAACTTTCAAATCTTAATTGCCAAACAGTACTGCATCCAATGCAATACTGTGTTCAGCTTCTGTAGTTTTAATCAGCTATATTACATTGCATGGAACTATTCCAGCAAATTTCACCTCTAACCAGACAAAAGATATAACCAGATTAAAATCGGAAATTATCTTAGTCTGTTAGCATTTAAACAGCTTGTTAATATCAACTCTTTTTGTCTTCCAAAGACAACAAAATATTCTTTAGTCCATCTAAGGTACATAAGCATACTCTTGGCCGCAGTCTAATGCGTCTCACCTGGGTTTCCTTGAAACCGAATCGTCATGCTCAAAGCATACAATACGTCCAGTCGTGTACATATCATGGCGTACATTATAGACCCTATTTCCGAAGCATAAGGAATGTTTTACATCCTCTTTTGCTCATCAAGTACCGTAGGGCCTTGCATCTTGCTAAGTGATGTGCCATGACTCATTGGAATGAGACCCTTTCTGGCGTCTTTCATTCTGAACTTATCAAGCACCTTATCAATATAGGTCGCTTTACTAAGTCCAAACATCATTTTCGATCTGTTCCGACAGATCTTGATGCCCAATATGTATTGTGCTTCTCCAAGATCTTTTATTGAAAAACAATTTCCAAGCCATTCTTTAATAGAATTAAGCATAGAAACATTGTTTCCAATAAGGAGTATGTCATCGACATACAACACAATCTATACAACGTAACTCCCACTGTTCTTCTTGTAAAACAAGACTCTTCCGAGTTCCTCTGAAATCCAAAACCCAGTATGGATTCATTGAACTGAAGATTGCTACTCCGATATGCTTTGCTTTATTCCAGAAATGGAATTATAAGATTGCATAATTTCTCAGCCTTATTAGGATCGATAAAACTCTTTGGCTGTGTCAAAACACATTCTCTTCTAGAATCCAATTCAAGAAGTTAGTTTTAACATCCAATATTACCATAACTCATTATCAAGATGAGTAGCAATGGCTAAGATAATCTGAATGATTTAATCAAAGCAACTGGTGAAAGTTTTTCCACAATCCACCTCGTGAATAAAACTTTTACCATCAAACTTGCTTTGAAAACCCTAGGTTTTCCATCTGTCTGTTTAGATCTTTAAGATCTATTAGCATTCATTGGGTCTAACCCCGTGATCAAGTTCCAAACTTGATTATCAGATATTGATATCATCTCAGATTTCATGGCACCATGCCAATTTTCAGTAGCTGGACTCGTCATAGCTTGGAATTAGGTCGAAGGTTCACCGCTTTCCAAAAGCATGAATTCATATCTCTCATTGGTCACAATATCTAAGTATTTGAATAATAGAGATAGATTTATTCCTTTCGGACCTACGAGGGCTGGTATGGCTTCCAAAACCATAAGAATAATCTCAACCTAGTCTTGAGTATTCATCATTGGTTGTTTCACTTGAACCTCGTTCAAGACAACCGAGCTCCCACTGAATTTCTAGGAAAGATAACTCTTTTTGAGAAAATCACTATCTCGAGCAACAAAATATTGTTCTCAGATAGATCGTAGAAGTTGTACCCTCGAGTTTCTTATGGATACCATAAAAACTTTTATCCCATTTGAGTTCAAGCTCTATAGAGATAAATCTCGTCAGAGAAGCTTTTAGAACCTCAAATTTTGATGAAAACAATTTAGGGACCCTCCCTTTCCATACCTAGTATGATGTCTTATCAACAGCTTTTGACAGCGTCCTATTCAGTGTATAAGTTGAAGTCAAGAATTGTGTGTTCCCAAAAGAGACCAGTAGTTCATTTAGACCTCTCATCGAATGGTCGAACTATATCTAATATAGTTTGTTTTCTCTTTTCCGAAACATAACCTTCATGTGCTTGTGAACTGATAGGTTCCACATACATCAGTATGGATCATCCCTAATTAATCACTCACATGTTCTCCTTTCTCCAAGAAAGATGACATTGTTATCTTTGTCCATCAAACATCATTCACATGTATCAAATGACTCCAAGTCAAATGATTCTAGAATGCCTTCTAAAAGAAGATTCGTTACATGTTTAGATTTTGATCTAATCAACAATGTTACAGTTATGTCTCAATGAGACTTATTCGATTTGGACTTTTGTGTTAATGTTATATATGATTTGTTGAGTTTAAAGTATACATAAATAATGTAATAATCGTACCAAAACAAAGAATAGTTCACAATTAAAATAGTTATCAAACTATTTAATTAGTGAAAAACTAATCCATCAGTATCCAATACTGAACCAATATTCATTGTTTATTGAAGGTACGAAATTACATAGTTATAATACTAAAACAAGGCCCTAAGGCAAAACAACATCATATGATCATACGGCTAATGCAGCGACCTTCGCTCCATTTCTCGCCCGTAGATCGACATCTCTACTCACCAAACTTATACTTCTATGTAGTTCCTCCACATACAAATGTGAGAACTACGTTTGGCATCCAATACCCAAGAATTAGAATTTGTGAAGTTTAATGTCTATAACATTAATACCTGAAGATGAAGCAACCCCGCTCTTCACATCTTCTTTGAACTTTGGGCAAGTTCAATTATTCTCAATAATTGACTCTTATTCGAATTTCCCATTCAAAATTATCTCAATGTCAAAACGTGATAAATCGTAAGTGAAAAATTGAAGTTTTCTAACCAGCGATATTATCATGCAATTGAAGCCCTATCTCTCATAAAATATGAGGGAGCCAACCAGACAATCGATTCACGCCATCCAATGGCTCGAAAGTCTCTAATTTGTGTCATTGATGAACTTAAGTGTTTTGGATTAAATCACTCCCCGAGGTGTAAATAATCATAACCTTATAATCCATCAAATGAAAGACAAATTAGGCATTTGTTTTGAAATTGAATAAAATATGAACTTTTATAAGTTTGCAAGTAGTGTCCAACACTTTTGCAGTAGACGCATTGAGATTCCCTAGGAACCCTAGTAGCCTTCTTGCCCATGCTCTTTTGAATACCCTATCCTATATCATAAGAATTTCCCTCTTAGGGTCCTTCTCTATCGCCGGCTCAGCAGCCTTGAGCATCCCGTGGAGCTCACGAAGCGATTTCTTCAAACCATTTATATGGAAAATTTAGCCTAAAAGCATTATAACCATCATGAGATTGAAGTATGAAATCGGTTGCCAAATAATCATCATAGGAAAAATCTAGGTGGTCACTTGAAACAAATAATCCAATCATTTGTTGCACATGTGATCCCATAGATTTCCATTTTTCCAGCCTAGCTGAAGCGATGACCCTGGTCACACCGAACCGCTCAATCATTGCATATTCTCCGAACATGATATTGAGTTGTTCAATGATATCTTAGGATGTGGTTATCTAACACATTTTCCTTGTCTTCGTATTTGAGGACCATCCTCAAATTACGTTGTGAATCAAGAAAATTTGTTCAATTTTTCATAATCAAGAATTGAACCAAACTTGAATTGAGTTGATATTTGACATGATAAACTATAAAAGAAAGATAACTAAAGTATGTAAACATCCACAAAGCGGTAAACAAATAAGGTTGTCTAACAATTGTACTTATTTATTTCATTTTGTTCAATTGATATCCAATATCATTGTCCCTTAGAACAAAACGATTCCGAGATCCTCATCTTGCAAATCTTTAAGCCGACTGAGTCCGCACTTAAGTATTTCAAGATAGGTAGACACACCCATGTCAATGATATCTAATATCACTCTCGGTCGATGAGAATCCCATTCTCATCTCATGTTTCGATAGCCACGCCTGCATTGGATATATCGATGAGAAAACCAAAGTCACGTGTAAGGGTCTAACCCTTACTCCCACTTATCCCAAGATAACAAGTAGTACCCCGCTGAGGCGGACCTACCAACTTATGATCGAGGGCTTTATGGGTGTGATGTTTTGGACAAGACATTATACTCATTATTTTGGGAACTTGCATGCATAGGTGTTTATATGTAAGTTGAACATTTATAACATAAAACATCCTATAACTAGCAAAGCAATTAAATACGTAATCGAAAGGCCCCTAGAACCTCACAACTCTCAAACGAAAAGATTTAAGTATTAACAAAAGCCTTGAACATCTTCTGGACTGGTCCTCGCCCTCCGTTTTAGTTCCGTGCCCTCCGATTTTGGTCAAAACAAGTCATTACCTCAAAAACCACGAACAGCGCCCGCCGTTTTACAACCAGCGGTCGCTGAACACCACCGGCGGTCGCCGTTTCCAAAACGGCGCCCGCCGAAAAGGCAAAAACCCATCTGCCCCAAAAAAGGCCTTTCGGCGGTCGCCGTTTCCAAAACGGCGCCCGCCGAATCAAAACGGCGCCCGCCGGAGCTCAAACGGCGACCGCCGTTTGGCTCCAGCAGCCCGGTTTGCTTCGTTTTGCTCCGTTTGGCTTCGTTTTGCTTCGTTTCTTCTCGTTTTCGCCAGAGAGCCGAGATCCTCCATCGAACCATGGACCAAGTCCATCGCTTACAAGTTTGAAAAATACATATTGAAATATAAAATCTATCTATTACAAATGATTCCAAGGGACGCAGCCCTCCAAAACTATGGCCAATCGAAACGCAAAAAACGACAATTTCATTCACCCGACCACTAACGGTGGTCGGCCTTACATCTAATCACATAATCACAATTAAACAATTAATCCAATTATGTTGATTTAACCTTCGTTTCCAACACAAAAGTGTGCACGAGCCCTAGGCTCTGATACCAATTGCAGGTACCGGTATACCGATCCGATCGATATACCGTGTGTGCGGAAGCGTGTAAAGCAATAGATCTACTATGCCATGATCTTAGTGCACACTTAATGTGTATAAGAACACATATAAACATATATATATACACATCCAATATATATATATATATATATAAGGTTCAACGATTACTTACTTTTGTGACTAAGTGGTTCGTTGATGTCGTTGAGGTGGTGTTGAGTCGATTGAACCACCTCAAATGGATCAGACTCTTGAAGCTCTCGTTGTGAATGACTTCGTCACTCCTATTGTCTAGATCACCTGGATGTTGAAGCCGCACAAATGGCCCGGCCTCTACGTGTTGCACACGAACCCGGAATTGAACTTGCTTGCTTGTTCTTGAGTGATTCTCTCACTCTTTTCTCTCTTGTTGGGTGGAATTTCGTGGCTGATGATTAAGTGATATGAAAACCATGTTTTCATCACTTTATTAACCACAATTAACCTCTCCTTGTAACCCCCCCATTATGTGCATCATAATGCACCAATAATGGTGGTTAATGGGGAGGTAAAGGGTCAGTTCCACATCACCATGCCAATTGGCATGGATGTGGTCCCCTTGCTTGTGTGGCATGCCATATCACACCATGTGACATGCATCCATGCAAGCCATGCATCCCATGCATGCCATGCATCCCATGCATGTGAAATTCCATATGTATTGATTCTAAATCAATATAGCAAGCAACGTAATTCCAGCTCGTGTGTGACCCTGTAGGTATGATTTTATCGATCAATATTATATTGTTCCCAACAATTAATATTATCGAATAATCATTTAACATCCATAGACGACCTTATGACTTTATCGATTGCACACGTAGGATCGAAGGACATATCCCAACAGTGAGGGACTGCGTCCTTGCCGAGGGAGTTCGGAGAAGGGATTTCTGGGAAGCATCTACTTCGACTACGTCGCCATGTCTATGAGCCGATGTGAGCATCGCTTTGGGGATTCTAAACGCAGCGGAAGGGTGAGTTCGAGCAACCGAAAGAAGAAGCAATTCAAGTGCTGGAATTGCAGAAAACTCGGTCACTTAAAGAGGCATTGTGGAGAGCTTTCGGGGATCGGAGGCGGGACAAATGCGGTGACGGAAGAAGACGAGAGTGGAGATGTCTTGCTAACATCTTCTGAGCCTCTCGGAAACTCTTGGGTGCTTGACTCAGGAGCATCGTTTCACACAACGACGAGACGTGAAGGCATGAATGATTTCGTTGTCGGAGATCACGGTAAGGTTCATCTCGGGGATGGAAATACCTTGGGTGTCGTGGGTGTTGGTAACGTGAAGTTGAAGACGTCGTTTGGGCAGACGTTGAAGCTGTCGAATGTAAGGTGTGTGCCGAAGCTGTGGGGGAATTTGATCTCAGTTAGCCAGCTTGAGAGGGGTGGACACAAAGTTACATTCGAGAATGGGTCTTGGAAGGTGTCAAAGGGTGCGATGATTATTGCTCGTGGTCGAAGGACGGGTACCCTTTACACTACGACTTGTGGTCGTGATATTGGTGTGGCCGACGACACCAATGAGCCTGGGCATTGTGGGCTGGGTCATATGAGCGAAAGAAGGTTGCAACCAAAAGTGAGTTCGGAGGAACCTCTTATGGATCGGAGTCCGTGTCTCGAGAAGCAGAGAAGAGTACGATTCTCAGTAGCCGAGAGAGAATCGGAAGATGGAGAGCTGAGATATGATTTGGGAGATGTTCCGGTAGATGTGGCCCATGTAGACCAACCGGATGAGGTCTCGATGTTCAATCATATGCTTTCAAAGCGAGATGGCGTAACAATGTTGGCTGAAAATTCGAGCAATAGGACAATGAGAAACGAGACCAGCTCGTTATTGTCAAGATGTGACTCGTTGGTAAGAGACGAGGTAATGCGTTCGGGTAAGATTCCTTGCGACTCTGCTGGAGGAAGTCTTATGAAAAATTCGAATAGCATTGTTGAGGAGTCCGACATTTCCCATGCGGTGGGAGTTGTTAGACGATTTGGATGCAGCTCTGGGGATCGTTTTGGAGAGAGTCCGGTGATGAGGATTCTGGAAACGAAGAGGAGTATGCAAGGGAATTGTGAAGCTAACGGTGATAATGTCGGTGGTTCTCGAAAGGAGTCGTCGGGGATAGACAACGGGCATGTGAATGCCGACGTTGTCCATACAGTGGGATTAGCCGGTTCACAAGCAATTCGGGGAAGCGACGTTTGGGAGCTTTGAGAAGCTTGGTTTCTATGTTGCGGTTTCGGAGGTCCGAAAGGGAGTTGCGAGGTGATGATAAGGTTAACGGGGATGGCAATGTGATGAAGGCCTGGAAGAACCTGAGAAGTCGTGGTGCGTCGAAGTTGGTATAAACTTCGACTGGACGACGTTGGTAATGACCGGGGATGCCGCTGCAGTGGGAGGTGATCGAGTTTCGCCTCCAAGTGGGAGATTGTTGGGATGTGGAGTCGAAATCGAGGACGAAAACGGAGGAAAAACGAAGTCGGATGAAATCTGGGCACCTAGCACCCGCTAGGTAGGCTAGTACCCGCTAGGTGTGACCAGCGAGCGTGGGAGAGAAACGGCGGTCGTCGGAGCCTCACCGGCGGGCGCTGATAAGGTTCGGCGGGCGCCGAAACTAGGAAATTGGGTCAGATGGTTTTCTGGCCATTTCGCCAAGTTTCGCGGATTTCGTGTCCTTTTCGGCGTGGACTCCTACCTTAATTGCTATTAGGGTTTCTTATATTGTCTAGGCCTATAGAAGAGGGTCCCCAACAATGTAATTGTGTAGCTTGAGAGATCCGAAAATCATCGTGAGAATATTGGAGTGCTGAGAGTAGGCGAGAGCGTGAGTTTACTGTGATACGTGTGCGTGCGTTTGTAAACTCCCCGGGGTCGTTTATTGTTACTCTAATCAAGGATCTGCAGCGGCGAGTGGACGTAGCCCATTGAGGGGTGAACCACTATATCTTTTATTTCTTTCGTTTTTATTTCTCGTGTGTTCGTTTCGTCTCTTGCAGCGACGAAGTTAGGCGAAAATCCTAACAAGTAGTAAGATTTATTGCTTCTTATATGCTCTAACATGTGCTTGTATACTATAATGGTTAACCTCAATTTGCAACAAACAGATTATTTTGATTGGTTTGGTGATATAATTATATAAGTTTATTACTTGTTCACATTACTCCATATTTAGATATGTATAGAATCATATTAGAACTAGTTATAAATTTAATTTTTTCTGACTAATTTATATAATAATAATAAATAAATTAAGTGTTATTTTAAAAATATGTTTTTAAATTTACACACAAATAAAATATACCACATAATAAAATTAGAGTTCGATTTTTTTTAAATAAATAAAATACTGTGCAATACAATTCAGATTAATTAATATTGCATTTTTTTTAGAACATGAATTTTCTAAAGAATTAACTACTTTGTACATTACGAAATCCCTACATTAATTAATATTGTATTTTTTTTTTAGAACGTGAATTTCCAAGGGCTATCAAAACAGCCGTAATTAAATAATTCTCTACCATATGGAAATCTTATGTCCATCAAAACAGAAATAGGGAAACAATTCCCTACCAGGTCCTTACGGTCGGAATAAGTAGGGAATCGTGTTCCCTACGACATTTCCCTACGAAAATGGCCGTAAGAAATCCCGTCATGTCCTGAAAAAAATTATCGAGACGGAATACGATTCGAATTTTAAAACTTCGTCTCTCAAATTCCAATTTTATCTGGGTTCGGGTCAAGATCGAGATATCCCAAATTTTTAAATCAAAAAATAAAAATATTCTATAAAATTTAAAAAATGAAATAAAATGAAAAATGTTCTCGAGTTATAAAAAATAAATAATCAAATTAAATAATAATTTTTTTTTCATGACAAACATATATATAAACATTAAATAATTTATTGTCAAATAATAATTAAAAATTGTCTCATCAAACTATATATATTTAAAATTTTAATTTCAAGCTTACATTATTAAATAAGTCAAATAATTTTTATTTTTATTTAATTTAAATGACAATTTTAATTTTTTAAAATTTTCAATAAACATATGTTTTAGTAACAAAAAAAATTCAAGACAAATCAATTAGTTAGTTTTTTTTTTTTAATTTTATAAAATGTAAAACATTTAAAATTGTAGAAATCTGACAAATAATGAGTGTTATATAAGTACATAAACGTCTACCCACGAGACATAAAAAAATGAGTCGACATTAATTTGAAGATGATAATCTCGTCATATCCTATTCCGTTATAATTTTTTATACCGAGGCGACACATAACCCAAATGCTAATAAAATAATAATTTATCACACAAATCATTAAAATAATAAAATATTAATTATATCCTCAATTAAATTTATTATTTATTAATAAAATTTCATCATCTCATTATATTTAAAAATAATTTAATTTTCATTTATATAATTTTTCTTAAATAACATTCTATTTTGAAGATTTTAAAAAATTAAAATTATGTTATAACAATTTTAATTTTGGGAAGATAATAATTTCTAATGATGGGAAGAAAAAACAAATGCAGAGAGAGGGGTAGCTCGTTGATAAAAATACACAAATGTCAAGTTTTTTACTAATAACATGCTGTCGATCATTTCAATGATTCACAAAGAGTTCACATAACATAGTGTAATTATTCTCCATAACCACTACCAACATTCATTCAGGAGTGTCTCTAATTAGTGTTTGCTGATGCATTCATGCACCAGTTCCTTCATTTTTCCTTTTTAACCCATCCTGCAAAAATAAGAATTTCACAACAGATGCAAATACACAGAATTATTACTTATTGATCGAGTATCCCATTCAGTAAAACTTGTAAAGAAGATGTGATGAGGGTATACCCGAAGCATTAAAACACGAGGAAGGCCAAGTGACACTCAGAGCAGGAAGCTCATTGGATTGAAACCCGTCGATCCACACCAAGCTGCTCACAAAGTCATGAGCAGATACAATACGAACATATTTCAGATTGGAATCTTCTACTGTTCTGGTCCTCCTTCGGGTCTTCAAATCATACATGGCTAACCTATCATCTTTATCTCTGAGTACTAATTTCCCATCTATACTCCCTAAGAATTGGGTGAAAGGAAAATCCAAGCAGATTCCCGTTTCACACTTACTCCAACCCGAAGGTCCATTAGGTTTCGTCACCATCCTCCACATCTCAAACATAAAATCACCAGAGAATCTACTTCGTAGCAAGACAAATTCTCCATTCATGTTTGCACCACACATGAAGCGATTACCAATACCTCCGGCAACCTTCCAAACACACATAGTGGGCATACGCATTTGTTCTTCGGATAGTGGGGTAAACTCGCATCCCAGTGTTTTCAAATCAAGGGACAGTACGAAAAATGTCCCATCATGGTCGGGGGCAATCCAATAAGCAGAAAATCCTTCGATAAGGACATCACAAGGATGGGACAAGGTATGAGTAGGCCCGTAAAACTCGAAATCTATAGTAGCTCTATCAGTCCATTTATCAGGAACACTCGAATCCCAAACCTCCAGCACAGACGGACCATCGGGTACGCATACGATTCTCGCAACCTTGTAAACACCATCATCATCATCCCACCAAAAGGCAAGTTTAACTGATCTAGTATAACGGGTCATGCGAGATACAGAGGGGGAAGGGAGTTTCCTGGAAAGGCGAGTGACGGGGTTGAATATAAATATGTCGTCTGCCGTCAGACAATGACGAGTGTCCCCGGCCAAACAGATGAGCCCGTTGACCGAGCCAACGATGAGCATACAGCGAGTTGCGCAGCAGAGAATATTAGAATCGAGTGGACGCGAGTTGGTGAGGTGGTCACGAGCAAGGAGGTAGTGGGGGGTCGAGGGATCAGATTTGGAGTGTTTGATGTGGGCAGAGATAAAACGGGGGGACGAGATTATGGTGGGCCACAACTTGTTGAGGCGGACGAGCTCGATTGCAGGTAGTCGGAGTAGGATCAACTCTATTATTTGGTCTGGTAGGATCGGCCTATCAAAACTCGGCTTCTCGTCTTTGGTGGGAATTGATGGAACTTCTTCAGGTAGATGGATTTTGGGAGCATGATGCCGCATGGGGCAGTCATCACTGTGATGAGATGAATTTGGGGCATTTGATGCTCCTCCTAAATTCTTGATTGGTTCGCAATAAGGCTTAGCCTTAGCGCGCACCTCATACATGGATACAGCAGGGGCATCATGACTGCAACATATAATTCGGGAACGTGATTTATTTATTTAATTTTGAATTAAAATAATAAAAAAAACATATATTATCTTATGATGCATCATGATCCATGTAAAATTCAGACTTTTCGTTTGACTACGAACAATGAGTTCAAACAAAACATACATGAGGCCATCATGTCCCTTGTTTCTAGTACTTGAGGAGAAAACACCACATCCAGAAGTCGGATGATGACTAGCACGCTGATTTTCTGACCTCGGACGGAGTGGAATGCCTGAAAAAACAAAATAGTGAGGTACGTCTGCAGAATTAATTATAATTGAAGGATTCTAATAACTTGAGAAGCTTAGATACAAACATACCAGAATTATTGTATGATGATGAAGCACGATGTCTATTTGAACTAATAGTAGCAACCGCGGACACGTTCTATGTTTATTGAAAGGGATGTTTTGTTAGAGTTAATTATATCACCAACAAAATTGAAACATTAGAGTCTGAAATCAGATAGTAGTAAAAATAAAAGGAATCAACAATACCAATAATCATGGTAACTGCTGTGACATGATTTAGAGACACACAAATTGTTGTATAGGAGTTGGAGTTTTTAAAATCAATCAGAAGTTATATAGAAATTACAAACCTCTGTATCTTTTTCTCGTTTGCTCTTCAACTCGCGGAAATGATCTAATCAATTGTAAAATTAAATATATAAGTACAAAAAAAAATTAGAATGATGAAATCACATTTAAAATTAATCAGACGGTTTGACAGATAGGAAATAAACTAGTATATCTGTATAAGGTTACACTCATCTCAATACATAAATTCAAAATCGAAAGGCATCTCAAATGAACTAGAATAATTGTTTCAAACACCGCAAATTTCAATTAACTGAAAGAGAAAAAAGCTTCTTGAATTTCCTATCCAAAATATTAAAAAAAAACCTTGAATAACGGACACCTCCGCCTCCTCGTGGCTCTTGACTATCTTCTTCTTCCACATCCTTACAGATCGCAGATGTATTATTTTGGGGGAAATCGTCTATCTACTTTACAAGTATCTACCCTTATAATTACAAACCTAACCGGGTTGGGCCTGACCCGGCTAGGCCCAACCCAGCCTTTCAACCCTCGTCAAACACTAACCTCAAAAATACAACTTTCAATTTTCTTTGACAA
The DNA here is from genome assembly GCA_954870475.1 of Euphrasia confusa. Classification (NCBI taxonomy): domain Eukaryota; kingdom Viridiplantae; phylum Streptophyta; class Magnoliopsida; order Lamiales; family Orobanchaceae; genus Euphrasia; species Euphrasia confusa. Next base: position 11,890,123 of record OX940966.1, on the reverse strand, counting down.
TTACAGTATTAATAAATTAATTATGTACTGTATTTGTATTTCTGTTATAAATATTATTAATCAGTGAATGACTAGTTTACTCTTTCTTGGTGAACAAGACAGAAACCCTACTTTGTATCCTATATAAAGGGGTCTAATGAAATAACAATTTATAACAATTTTATTCTCTTCTCATATTGTCTCTCTCTACTATATAAAAAGGGGGAGTTTGTTAGTGTAAATATGGTTAGGTAGAGTAATGCCGCAGAGTTACTAGGCATAACAATGCCTTGATCATATTTACATGTTTTTCTCCTTTCTTCACACTTGTATATTGTTGTTGTCACTCACTCTATGTGTGATGTATTTTAGCATGATGTATCACTTGATTCGTGCTTGTAAGAACAATCAATACTTTGGATGACTAAACCAGACCTTGCGGCAGGACGAAGCTTCGTCATGCCGCAGGACGAACAAGAGCAGAGGACTCAAGAATGCAAGGTGAAGATATAGACTTTGAATACTTACGCAAGACCTTGCGGCAGGACGAAGCTTCGGCATGCCGCATGACGAAGCTTCGGCATGCCGCATGACGAAGCTTCGGCATGCCGCAGGATGAACAAGAGCAGATGACTCAAAAAGGCAAGCTGGAGATAGAGACTTTTGAATACTGAACAAGACCTTGCGGCAGGACGAAGACTCGCCTTGCGGCAGGACAAAGGTGTTCGGCATGCCGCACGACGAACAAGAGCCGAGGACTCGAGTAGGAACGTATGCGTAAAGAACCTGAATACAAAGAGAAATGGAAGGCATTGGCAAGAGGCAAAGCATTCCAATCAATTGTAGAAGGTTCGTCTTGCCTGAAGGACAGCTCGCTGTGCGGCAAAGACAGGAGCTAGGTCAAAGGCGGTTCCTACTTTCCCTCAACCACTTCAAACCTAGTTTTACTAGGGATTTCGGTTGAGAGCTTCACCTATAAATACCAGACGTTCCTCAGCTCATTATTCAACAATTTTATCTATGCATAAACACATTTTCACCTAGATCGATCATCTAGCTTGTTGCGCCGAAGACTTCGCTTGTGAAGTTCTTCGTGCCGTTCATCCTCTCGCCTGTGAGAGTGATTTTGTAGCTACGCTGTTATCAATTGCTTAGAATAGGTTTATTACAGTAGCTTTTGTTTTGTGTTGATTGTTCATTAATCTCCGGATTCGATAAACGTTGAGGAATGCCTTCGCATTGCCTTGAGTTTAATCGATTGTAAATCCGAGATTACTCATTGTAAAGACTCGTTTCTTTAATAATATATTTTTGCCGTAAGGTACATTCGTATGGGTAATTTAAATATAATTTAAATACCCATACAAGATTAATTCTTGTGTTCTTTCATTTTGCTTTTGTGTGAGTGTGTGTGCGTTCGTTCGTTTAATTTATTTTTAATTCTTCCGCTGCCAATATACATATATCACATATATATTAAACTCATATTTTAAGATACATATTAAAATACTTAAATTAATTAAAACGAACAAACTAAATTATAAGGCTTCGTGGTGCAGCATACTGAAGTAGCGCATCGCCCTGCCTTAAGCCTGGCAGCGTATTTTCTTCGTAAATACCGCTGCCCACGCAATTTCAACATCCATACAGATCGCAGATGTATTATTTTGGGGGAAATCGTCTATCTACTTTACAAGTATCTACCCTTATAATTACAAACCTAACCGGGTTGGGCCTGACCCGGCTAGGCCCAACCCAGCCTTTCAACTCTCGTCAAACATTAACCTCAAAAATACAACTTTCAATTTTCTTTGACAATTACAGTATTAATAAATTAAGGGACATTTTTAAAAAAAGGTAATTATCTTACTCTATATTATAATATAATCTTAATTTTTAGTCTAATTATAAAAAAGAATGATTTACCCCATTCACCCTTTATATGAGATCTCTTATTTAGGGTGAAAATATGCATTTTTCACGTTAGGCAAGAAACTACCGAATAAACAAACGGGATATAATAAATCATAACCCCAAATATTCACTTCATACTCCCCCAAAACTGAATCTTTTGTTTCGGCGATTTGCGACTTTAGAACTGTGATAAAGACGACCAGTTTTTCTTCCAATTCAGTAAGTTTATTGGACACCCGATTGCTGAATTGGAAGAAAAACTGGTCGTCTTTATCACAGTTCTAAAGTCGCAAATCGCCGGAACAAAAGATTCAGTTTTGGGGGAGTATGAAGTGAATATTTGGGGTTATGATTTATTATATCCCGTTTTTTTATTCGGTAGTTTCTTGCCTAACGTGAAAAATGCATATTTTCACCCTAAATAAGAGATCTCGTATAAAGGGTGAATGGAGTAAATCATTCTTTTTTATAATTAGACTAAAGATTAAGATTATATTATAATATAGAGTAAGATAATTACCTTTTTTAAAAATGTCCCTAATAATTAATATTTAATTAAAATTTATAAAATTTTGTAACTTTAATTTATTAAATTAGTTTAGAAATTTGTAAACTTTATTAGGTGAATTCAAGTTTATAGTAAATAAAAATATGGGTTGTTACAAAGCTCGACCAACTAATTCATATGTGTAGACCGCGAAAACAGAAGGTATTGGGTCCTAGTGTGTAAGTTTTTTTGGCTCAAGGAAAACATGGAAGAATTTTTTTTTTATTGAAAATGCAGTCCTAGCTCTTATTTCTAAAAAAAATGTTTTTCTATTTCAAATGAGTTTTTTCTCAATTTAAAAATTCATTTCAGGTATAAAATATTCGTAGGTGTGTTGAAGAGATAGTGTTCACCTTCACTTATCCTAGACTTGATTTGGAGGTTTGTGACTCAATTATCCTTCTTTCCATGAAATATTCTCATTAATTCGATATTATGTGCCTGGACTGGTGCTTGAAATGCCTTATTTTTGTTGCCACTTAGGTTTCAAAACACATGAACCACTTGCTGAAGAAACCGTTCTGCATACATCCCAAAACAGGTTTAACGATGACCTGCTCTTTTATCTTCAATTTGTTATTGTCGGCATGTTATAAAATACTTGAAAATGCTTCATGGTAAAACCCTAATCCCAGGTGCGGATCCAGAATCTTATAAAGGGGTGGGCTGACTAACAAAATATTTTGATGTTTATATAAGTGGTGTCATAAATTTCAAAACATAAAACTCATTTATACTGAATTTATGTTAACATTTTTAAAAGTATCTATCAATATAAAGTATCAAAGAATTTTCAAGTTAGTATTTTTATCTTCTTTGCAACTAAAATTACAATTCAAAAAATATTTTAAACTAAAAGTAATAATAATAGAGTTCATATTTTAGACTACAGACCAATTAAAATTCATATTGTGTTGGCCGAAGAAGCGCAAATATCCAAATTTCCAAATAAATGTTGAAGAATTATAGTGTGAATCCGCACAATTTTATAAAAGATTAAAAAAAATTAATTCAAAAACTTATCTCAATCTCATAAATTATTATTTTAGGATTTATAAAATTACAAATTAAAGAGTATATGAAAAAATAAAAATAAAACTTTATTTTTATAGTTTAAAAGCTTGAGAAAAATGCGAAAGAAAAAAAAATGCTTAAAATCTAAAAATGAAAAAAAAAACTTAAAACTTATTATGTTTCCGAAACATTTTCTAATAAAATATTTTATTATTAATATAAAATAGAGTTGTGTATGAGCTTACTAATAAATACTCCAACATCAACAAAAAAAAAATGCTCTAGTAGTTCAATATTAAAATAATACTAAGTATATTATATATTTATTTATATATATAGTATAGATATGAAAAAATTTGCACTGGGCTTGAGCCCAGTGCTGCCCATATGTAAATCCGCCCCTGCCTGATCCCTCGAGGTTACTCGTGTGTTATATAAATGATTGATTTCCCCTTCTCTCAGGCCGTGTTGGTGATCCCTCGAGGTTACTCGTGTGTTATACAAATGATTGATTTCCCCTTCTCTCAGGCCGTGTTTGTGTTCCCATTGATCTCAAACGTTGTGAAGAATTTGATCCTTCCACCGTGTTTGTGTTCCCATTAATATGACCATAATTATAGGACGTTACTCTTATTTGTTTCTTAAATTAATTAAACTAGTATCTTTCTACCCGTGCGATACCTGAGAATATTTTTCTTCAGTTTCTCCGGCTACTAATTTAATTTATGTTCAAATATTATATGGATTTAATGGTTAATTTAATTGACAAAGGTTATAGTGATTTTCTATAAAATGATGACTACGATCGACAAAAATCTAAGTTGATAATACATAAAAAAACCTGAAATGAGAAAAAGGTCAATTTACATTTCGGAACACCTCCTTGTAAACGACATTTGTAGCTTTATTAGTGAGGTTACCACTCGAATCACAAATTAAGAATTTCAATCCCGCTCGATTAGTGACTCTTGAAACTGCAACATATAACTGTCCGTGGGTGAACACCGGCCTTCTCAACAGAACCCCCACCTTTGACAATGATTGACCTTGACTTTTGTTAATTGTCATAGCATAAGATATCATAATTGGGAATTGCCGGCGTTGGAATCGAAACGGCAAATTTGAATTAGAAGGCGTAAGAGGCAATCTCGGAATGAAAACAATTTCATCTTTCTTGTCGCCTCCTAACACCTTTGCCTCTATTACGTAGTTTCCCAATTTTGATATTACCAATCGAGTGTCATTACATAAGCCTGTACTGTGATCGAGATTTCTTAACAACATTATAGGCACCCCAACCTACAAAAAAAATGGAAAAAAAATTAGTTAATAAATTTTAGATAGAAAAAATAAACAGTTGCAACATAAAATAAGAGGAGGGGTAATAGAAGAGATGTTTAGGATATATTTATATTAAAATTATAGTTGTTTAGAGATTCGCTGTAATTAGTCATAAAGAAAACAAATATTTATAGATCTTAGTATACAGTCTAGCAAAAAATAAGAAAAAAAAAATTGGAAAGTCTCAATTTTATTGTCCAGTCTAAATAATTTAAAATATTTATGAACAGGGTGATTTTATTTGCACCCCAAAAACCTATGAGTACACCAACTTACTAAATACACCTCATAATATTATATTTATTTTATTATATTTACTTTATGCACCACTTTAATTTGCCTATAATGCCCTTATTAAAAAAAATAAAGATACACCTCTCAATCTCCCACAAAATACGCATGTTAACATTAATAAAATTGTATTACATTAATATTAGATTTATATTCTCCTATCCACGGAAACTTCAAAATAATTAGATTCATATTCTCCTATCCACCGGAACTTTAAAATAACAACTACAGTATGTAGCTCTTTTGATATCTATGAGTTTTTTTTATAACTATACTTCAGTTTAGGCTTCCCGAAACGAAACGATTAGAACAACAGTAGAAAAGGGAGACGAGAAGCAAAGCGAATAGTCGATACAATTTGTACCGGGAGAGTGATGTCGACAGCGGGGTCCAGTTCGGCGAGCTTGCATGACACGTGAGTGCAGCCGGGGTGGTACACCGTGGGGATGGAGGCTGTTAGGCCTTGCAACGGGGTTATGTATTTGCACGGGCTTCCTTCCTTCGTAGTTGGCTAACATGGTGTGTGTGTGACGTTGGTGTTTGGCCCGATCACGGTACGTCAACGACTTGATCTTGTTTGATAGAGGCAACGAGGCTTGTTTGTTGTTCTTCAACAGAACGATGCCTTGTTGTGCGACTTCGCGCGCGAGCTCTTGGCTCGCGGGGGTACGTACATACGTCTTTTGGGCGGGGGCTCCTGTAGGGCTGTTTGGTGGGGTCGCCGTCGAAGAAGCCCAGCCTCATCATGGTGGCGAAGTTGTTGGAGATGGCCCGGCTGATTGCGATCTCGTTGAGGAGGCCGCGGTCGACTGCCCTGCTGGAAATCGATGTCCCGGGTTATCTAATTTTGCGGAAACCTACAACCCGACCGAAATTCCGTCGCCGGAGATCCAACCGCGAACCACCGTACGAGCCGGAGCTCAACCGAGCACCACCACGGTCCGCTCGTGGTGCCCAGCCGAGCCCCCGCACGGGGCTCGCGATCGATCGATCGCGTGGGGCTGCTCCGGCAGCCCCGGGGCGGTGAGTCCGGCGACTTCACCGCCCACGCCGTCGGGAGGGGCGGTCAGCCCAGCTGACCACCGCGGCAACAGCCGCGGCTCGCCCCCGCGATCGAGCCTAGCTCGATCGCTTGCCCCGGCGTCCAGCCGGGGGCCCTTCGCGCGGATCGCCGCGATCGAACCCTAGGTTCGATCGCACCCCTCGGCTCCCAGCCGAGGGTCCTTCGAACGTTCGCCGGGGATCTCGAATCCCCGTCCCCGAAGTTCGACGTTTATCCGGATCGTGCGTTCATGTATGCATCACAATCAATCCACATAAAATCATAGAAGAGAGTATATGATTTTACCTTTCGATTCGTTGTGCGGAGAAACGAAATCAAGATGATGACCTTACGATCTTCCCACGTATTCCTTGCACTAGCTTGAACGTCGGGTGGGCGACGATCCTCCAAGCTTATGGATCCTCTTCAACTCTCTAGAATATCAAGTATGATAATCTTGTCTTATGAAAAAGTGAAGACCATGTAGTGCTTTTATAGGCTACGTAGGGGATCTAAAGGAGGTGGAATATTGGGCTTCCAATATTAATGATTAAATTGAGCCCAAGCCCAAATCTATTAATCTCCCATTAATATTAATTAATTTATTTTCCACTATATAAATTAATTGCACTCCCAATATTAAACCATATTATATCAAATAATATTTCTCCGGTAGTATTATTTATTCCGTGTATTTAAGATTTAAATATCCATGAATAAAATTAATTTATTGCTAATTAATTTATTCATCTCTTTAATCCGAGACTAGTACCATTCAACCTTAATTATTGTGCGGAACGAATCCACTCATGAGGTTTACACAATAATTCCTTATGAACTCATCTCGGGGATATTATCAACCCTTCCGGGATACACTTTCCGGTCAATCATTCACGGCATGCCATATATAAAATATAGTGACCCAACTTAACCGGTAATTAACCCAATAATTAAATCGGTTAATTCTTTTGGTAAATCAAAGTCACTTATATTGAATATACACACCCGCAACAATATCAGGGATTAAGAATAAAATACACTGAGACTCGAATCGATTATCGCCGACAATCCTAATCGATGAATCTCAACGATCCGCTCAATACACCAAGTGTACAAGTGTGATAAAATAATTAAGACAAATTATTTTCTCTCTCACACAACGACTATACCGATGGATTGGTCCGGGTCCATCTAGGTCGTGAGCCACTGTTTGATTAAATACGAGTAACCGATAGTATGATCTTCTGTGTGGGCCCGACACACCATACTAACTACAACGTATAAAATCCAGAACTATGATTTGCATATATGTAATTAATTTTAATTAAAAGCAAACAATTGTTTATTAATTAAATAGATTAAATGCTATGACCGGGAGTTTACCGTTACTTAAATCTAGACATTAAGTACACAACTCCAACATGCCCCTGGGTGAACTTGGTGAGGAAATCCCCGCAAACAACAATAAAATAAATAAAATTTTCGCAAAATCAATATAAAGACACAATATACTTTACGATAGGTTTTTAAAAAAAATTGAATGAAACTTTCGACGATAATTTCTTTCATAGAAAAAGCAAAAAAAAAAAAAAAAACTTGCGCCCAAGATGAAACAAAAAATCAAAGAACTGGATAGATGTTTATTCTGTCCCTGAAAGGCAATAACCTTTCTCAGAAGTATGCATGTTTAAAAAACAAACCTTAATCGTATAAGATGTCTAGGAGAAGTACAATGTTCTTATCTCTAGATCATCAGATCTTAAGAACATGCTCTAACTTCTTCTCAATCTTATATCTCGATTTATTTAGACAACCATTATTTTATGCCTGACAACACTTTTACATTGTTGCCAATGATGAAATGTTATCTACATAAAATCTCCGAGAAACACCACCTTGTTTCCATTACGTCTTTAATACACCTTTCGTCTATGCCTTTTGATGAATCCATCAAATGGACTATCCCATCAATTCGCAAGTTCCACGATTCATAGCTTTGTTTCAATCCATCAATAGATTTACTAAGCTTGTACTCTAAATGATCTAGCCTCTTAACAATAATCCTTATTGTTCCAAGCAGGCACATTTAGGTCTAGTACTGCCCTTATGCAGATCTAGGGGTCGATTTCATCTTTACTAGCTCCAGAGTTCGAACTCCTCTAGTCTTATGAATATCCCTGGTTGTCCAACAACCTCCCACTGCAATGGCGTCCCGGTGTATAACAGTAATAACAATAGGTGCAGTATGTGGTGTACTTCTACTCGGTTTGGCTGGTTCCTAGTCTTTTGTCCTTTTTCTCATTCCAAGGTTTTACGTCAATTTAGGCTTTGTGGTCCATCTAATAGTCTTCCTCTATGAACCGGACGAGACGTCCCTCTGGTTCATAGTACTATAGAACACACAATACTTCGTTCATCTAGGATGTCCTACAACCATATTCAATATGCCGTTGTATCTAGGAATATCCATAGAACATAGGTAGTTCCGAACAACTTGCTCTATTTACTATTAGTTTTCCATTTCTTATTTACAGCGCACCATCTCCACACGTAAGTGTATGGCGCGCCCCTTTGGGATTGAATCCCAATCTTTGATTATGCTATGTGTTATTCAGATAGGTGATGGCCTCTGCGACCGAGTCGCAAGCTCCTAATGGACATACTTTGATGGTTCCCCATAATCGCTTTGTGTCCATTGACTAGTCAAAACACTTTGCTTTTATGGCACATCAAGCATTCTAATCCATCACTTGAGTATTCTTGAAAGAATTACTCGTACCTTTCTAATATACACATATGTCTGCATATCTAATCATTTCTAATACTTGTCTGAATTCTATCCTTTTTCCAGAAAGGTTTGCTTAGACGTATTATCCTCCAAATTCAATCCTTAGGTCGGAAGATCCATTCCTTCAACTATAATTGATCAAATCAATTTCGACCATCTGAATCTCATTTGAAAATACTACTAAGTATAAGATTTCACAAGTATAATGATTAATAAAGAAATATCTAATAAGTAAAACAAGTTATAGAACGGTTCGTTGCATTGGGGTAGACTTAGGATCTATCATTCATATATTGCTATCTAATGTACCAGAATAGATAATCCCATTATTTCTTATCAAAATCATCCAATGATTAAAGAAATAAAATATCCATTCATAAATAATAGAAATCCAGAACAAAACGTTCTTTCTAAAATAAAAGGGTACATAAAGCAATAACTTTGAAATGAAATCCTATTTAACTACTAAAGCAGATAAATGTCTTCCACCGCAACCGCTGCCTCCTCTACAGCTTTGCCCGTGTAGACTCGAACTCTTCCTCTCTAAGTCGCCGGGTTTTCTGGAACCCCTGCATTCAAAAATGCACATACCGTCAGTGGTTCCATATCTACACACCAGAATTCTGGTAGATAATACCGCTGACTATGTTTTTACGACTAAAGAAAAATTCGTACCTTTGAGAGGACATTCAGACTTCCAGTGTCCCATCTTGTTGCATCGGAAGCACTTACCCTTTGGCTTTGCAGCCCCCACTCGTGGTACAGTCCTCTTGACACCACTGGGTTTCCAGGCTTGCTTCCTTTTCTTGCCCCTACCTCCACCAGGCTTAAAGCCTTTGGACTTGGTAGCTACAAGCGCTTGAGACTTGCCCTTCTTGTAGATCCCCTCTGCCGCCTTTAGTTCAGTCAGAAGTTGCGCAAGAGTATAAGATAGTTTACCCATATTATAGCTCATACGAAACTGCTCAAAACTAGGGGCCAGAGACTGGAGTATGATGTCGACTTGCGTCTCAGCATCAATAGAAGCTCCTAGGACCTCAAGTTCATTCAACAAACTCATCATCTTAAGAACGTGCTCCCCAACGGGCGTTCCTTCAGATTGAGTAGTCGACATGAGGACTCTCATGGCTTCTTGCCTTGCCGCACGATCTTGCTCCCCAAACATCTCTTTGAGGTTAAACATCATATCATAGGCAGTGTCCATCGACTGATGTTTGGTTTGGAGTACATTTGACATGGAAGCCAAAATATAGCACCTAGCCATTTCATCAGCCTTTTTCCACTTCCGATATGTCAGTTTTTCCTCATCAGTTGAGGCAGCCGTGGGCTCAGCAGGGCACACTTCATGGAGTACAAACTTGTACTCCTCTGAAGTTAGGACAATGTCTAAATTTCTCTTCCAATCAATATAGTTGGGGCCAGTGAGCTTATGCTCCTTGAGTATCATAGAAAGTGGGTTCATAGCTATTCTCTAAACCTATAAGCACATTTAAACAAACAATTAATTTAATATCCGATATTATCTCCCTCTAATAATATCATTAAATCACTAATCACATCTAAAATCCCATCAGATAAGGCAAACCACGATAGTGTGGACGTTTACCCATCCAAATGATTTAGCAATTAGATTTGCTTTGGTCGTACATCACTATAGCGTTACTTCGATGGGAAGGATACTATAGAGCGTACCTAAGTGTGAACCATTACTCAGTATCTAAGAAGATTGTTTGGGACTCGTATATTACCGCAAGCCACGATAGTGTGGACGTTTACGCTAATACATGAACCTTCACTTTCTTCTATAACTGTCTACATCAATCGATCCAAAATCCCATTCAATGCAGCAAGCCACGATAGTGTGGACGTTTACTACACCAAAAGATTTTTACAATTGACATCCAATTACTTGAGGCATTCGATTTCATAAATCAAGACGCGGAGAATCATAAGTGAAACTCGAAGTTTCTAACCAGTGACTCACCATGCGAACAACCCTATCTCTCATTAGATGAGGGAGCCGAGCAGACAATCGATCCATCTATCAAAGAATGGTACGACTGCCTCTAATTTGTGTCATCCACATGACCAAGTGGCTTTGGCTCCATTCCACTCCCCGGGGTGAGAATGAGTCGACTTGAAGTCAGTTTCAGAAAGACAAATTAGGCATTGTTTGATAAACTTAATCAATGTCTCTTGTAAAAGGAATTACAAGAATTCTCCTCCAATGACACATCTATACGAACTTCAAAAGTCCATAAGAATCACCAAGAGAACAGTAATGAAGACCATGGGAATGTTTCCATCCCCGCTCCCACTTAGCTTTTTATAACAAAGGGATACGCTATCTAATGCATAATTAAACACATAAGCATGCACACAAGCAATAAAGCACATAGCACATAGTCAAAATAATGCTAGAAAAATTATTTTCCGACTATCATGGCTTTATTCCATCTCCGTATGCGTCTTCTAGTCTTCAGTCTTCGTTCTTGAATGCTCCATGTGACGAGAATATTAATCCCAATATTTAAATCTATTTATTTTTAATAAATCCAAAAGATACTCAATTCGAAAATTAAGTCAATCGAATAAATCAAAAATAAAATTAAATATTATTAATATTTTTATTTATTTATTTTCCTATCTAATTCTATTAAATCTCTAGAATAATCTATCCAAGATAAACTTGGAATATTCTAGAAGACTTCTATGATAGAATAAGGAAATAAAATAAAATAGGACCCTTCTACTTTCCAAGATTAATTAATTTCCATGTCTATGAAAATTCCCATAAAAAATAGGAATAATCAAATAGAAATAAATTAATTTAATAATTAATTATTTCCTATTTAATTCTATTAAATCTCTAGATTTCTATTCCAAGTAGAACTTGGAATAATCTAGAAGACTTCTATAATAGAATAAGGAAATAAAATAATATTAATTAATTCTTTTCCTATCTCCATGAGAGTTCCCAAACTTAGGAATACTCAAAATAGGAAAACTCGAATCAATTAGGAAAGTGAATCTAGGTAGGAGTAGGAGTAGCACGGGTTGGGGATCCCCGCACCACCACCACCACCGACCGCCGCCACCACCGGAGAGGGCACCGCCGCCGCCTCCCCAGCCGGCCGGCCACCACCTTGCCGGCGGCAGCCCCAGCCGAGGGGCGATCGACCCCTCCCCATGGCTTCGGTCATGGGGTCGATCATGGGGTTGATCGACCCCCCGGTTCTTCGTCCTCTTCGTCTTCTTCGTCACACGAGTTCTCCGGCGGTCGTCTCGGCATCGAACCAACGTAAATAAATTACAAGAAATAAATTTACAATTCCGGTATCGATTCTATACATGAAATCGACCCTATACACTTTCCGGAAAACATAGAACGTAATAATAAATCCTAAATTCGGTCAACCCCCGAATTTTTACTATTACAAGCATTCATCCACACAAAACGAATCTCGACATGTCCGAGAGTTTAATAAACGAACAATCATGGTAAATTAAATAGCAATTAATTAAACCAATAATTAACAATTAATTAAACCATGATAGTCGGAATCCCTGCAAGGTAGAACACAATTGAACACATACATGAACACGAAACCAAACGCTCTGATACCAATTGCTGGAAATCGATGTCCCGGGTTATCTAATTTTGCGGAAACCGACAAACCGACCGAAATTCCGTCGCCGGAGATCCAACCGCGAACCACCGTACGAGCCGGAGCTCAACCGAGCACCACCACGGTCCGCCCGTGGTGCCCAGCCGAGCCCCCGCACGGGGCTCGCGATCGATCGATCGCGTGGGGCTGCTCCGGCAGCCCCGGGGCGGTGAGTCCGGCGACTTCACCGCCCACGCCGTCGGGAGGGGCGGTCAGCCCAGCTGACCACCGCGGCAACAGCCGCGGCTCGCCCCCGCGATCGAGCCTAGCTCGATCGCTTGCCCCGGCGTCCAGCCGGGGTCCCTTCGCGCGGATCGCCGCGATCGAACCCTAGGTTCGATCGCACCCCTCGGCTCCCAGCCGAGGGTCCTTCGAACGTTCGCCGGGGATCTCGAATCCCCGTCCCCGAAGTTCGACGTTTACCCGGATCGTGCGTTCATGTATGCATCACAATCAATCCACATAAAATCATAGAAGAGAGTATATGATTTTACCTTTCGATTCGTTGTGCGGAGAAACGAAATCAAGATGATGACCTTACGATCTTCCCACGTATTCCTTGCACTAGCTTGAACGTCGGGTGGGCGACGATCCTCCAAGCTTATGGATCCTCTTCAACTCTCTAGAATATCAAGTATGATAATCTTGTCTTATGAAAAAGTGAAGACCATGTAGTGCTTTTATAGACTACGTAGGGGATCTAAAGGAGGTGGAATATTGGGCTTCCAATATTAATGATTAAATTGAGCCCAAGCCCAAATCTATTAATCTCCCATTAATATTAATTAATTTATTTTCCACTATATAAATTAATTGCACTCCCAATATTAAACCATATTATATCAAATAATATTTCTCCGGTAGTATTATTTATTCCGTGTATTTAAGATTTAAATATCCATGAATAAAATTAATTTATTGCTAATTAATTTATTCATCTCTTTAATCCGAGACTAGTACCATTCAACCTTAATTATTGTGCGGAACGAATCCACTCATGAGGTTTACACAATAATTCCTTATGAACTCATCTCGGGGATATTATCAACCCTTCCGGGATACACTTTCCGGTCAATCATTCACGGCATGCCATATATAAAATATAGTGACCCAACTTAACCGGTAATTAACCCAATAATTAAATCGGTTAATTCCTTTGGTAAATCAAAGTCACTTATATTGAATATACACACCCGCAACAATATCAGGGATTAAGAATAAAATACACTGAGACTCGAATCGATTATCGCCGGCAATCCTAATCGATGAATCTCAACGATCCGCTCAATACACCAAGTGTACAAGTGTGATAAAATAATTAAGACAAATTATTTTCTCTCTCACACAACGACTATACCGATGGATTGGTCCGGGTCCATCTAGGTCGTGAGCCACTGTTTGATTAAATACGAGTAACCGATAGTATGATCTTCTGTGTGGGCCCGACACACCATACTAACTACAACGTATAAAATCCAGAACTATGATTTGCATATATTTAATTAATTTTAATTAAAAGCAAACAATTGTTTATTAATTAAATAGATTAAATGCTATGACCGGGAGTTTACCGTTACTTAAATCTAGACATTAAGTACACAACTCCAACATGCCCCTGGGTGAACTTGGTGAGGAAATCCCCGCAAACAACAATAAAATAAATAAAATTTTCGCAAAATCAATATGAAGACACAATATACTTTACGATAGGTTTTTAAAAAAAATTGAATGAAACTTTCGACGATAATTTCTTTCATAGAAAAAGCAAAAAAAAAAAAAAAACAACTTGCGCCCAAGATGAAACAAAAAATCAAAGAACTGGAAAAATAATAGCGGACAGATAATTTAGCGTGAAAGAGGAAAGAAGTGGTGTATTACAGTATTAGATACTTTTAAATATTTATTTAGGTTAATAAGGTTATATTAGACTTTTAAATAAATAATATAATTGTAAATAAATAAAATTGGTGTACTTATAAGTTTTTGGGGTGTAAATAAAATCACCCTTATGAACATTCATTTTTATTTTAAGCACGGTTTAAAATATTAAATGATAATAATTAATACTAACCTTAAGCTTCAGGACATGGTTCGGCAAACCGGAACATTTAATTGTGTTTAAATATTCTGTGGAATGCATCTGATCAAACATGGTTGTCCCTTTATCAGCCGTATCAATAGAGTCCGCACTAAGGTAAATTCTCTCTTCTGTTGAATGTAGGCTAACCATGTACTCATTAACGGCTTCGACTTCATCCAAAGTAGGACACAAAATTGCCCGACCTTGCAAGAAGTTAGTGTCTCCTATATGCTGGTGGAAATCCGGGAAAATAGCTTGAACGATGGAACCGATGTAGTCGTCTGAGTTGGATATAATGAGATCATCGGGGATTTCAATAACAGCCTCGCCATCATTATCATTTCCCAAAGTTCCATCTCCAATGCACGTCATCCATTCTGCAAATGCTCTTAATGCATGAACATATGTTCCTTGAACCACATTCTCCAATCTCATATTTTTTGTTAATTTCAGAATCTTGCAGTTATTCCAAATTGTAGAGGAGTTGATGGTTGCATGTATAATATCTTGTCGCGTTCCTTGTTGGATTACAGGAAGAATTTGCCGAAAGTCACCTCCGAAAACAACAACTTTTCCTCCAAATGGCAATTGAGCAGAAGCTGGATTATCACGCTTCATAACATCTCGCATGGTTCTGTCGAGCGCTTCAAAACAGTTGCTGGAAATTATATAAAAAGGACATGGTTTTAAAAACTTGAACAGGAGGGGTTCTCAAACTTGGGAATATTAATAAGATATTTCATCTTTAAACAAATCAGTATGAGTAATATGAAAGATAAAGTCACGGGTATATATTGGAGATTTGAATTAATAGATTTCCACTTACCGGTGCATCATTGGTGCTTCATCCCAAATAATAAGAACTGCCCTCAAAATCATTTCTGCAGTATCGCTATCTGTTTCTATGTTACATGTTGCATTTTCAGTCAGTACCAAGGGAATATGAAATTTAGAATGAGCAGTCCTTCCTCCAGGTAAGAGCAAAGAAGCAATGCCGCTGGAAGCAACGTTAAGCACAATGTCTCCTTTGGAACGAATAGCAGCGGAAATTGTTTTCCACACAAACGTTTTTCCGGTTCCTCCGTAACCATAAAGAAAGAAAACCTGCCCTGTTTCGCTAATAACAAATTGCATGATGCAATTGTAAGCATAAAGTTGCTGCTCATTCAATAAAGAAAAAGAGCGTGCATGTTCTTCTGCAAGGGATGGACGATCGTAATTCAACTCATTTGCTAAGAGGGAGTTTCCAAGGAATGAGATATCAACATCTTTAGGAAATGGCATTGATGGAAAATCTTTCAATGATTTGCCCTTGGACTGTAATAATGATTCAATCTCACTCAAGCAAAGATTGGTTAATTGATCTTCTGTCAATATGAGGCCTGTATAAAGAAGACAAATTCATACATAAGTTGATTAGAAAAGTATAATAAACAATTTCCATTTAAAATCGAAAGCCGATTACCATAATTTCTGTGCTTTTGTCTGTACTTGTTTAGTAAGTCTTCCTTAAACCACAAAAGACAATCTTCCCAAACCTTCACAGGACTAATTATACAACATGAAGTTAGAAGATTCACAAATAAGGATCGTAGGGTTGGACCTAATCCCCAAACAGCAGCTTCCTTTATAGCGTCGATATATTCTTGATCGTCCCCGATTAAACCTCGAGCATAGCAGGCTTTTTCAAAAGTGTCGTACTGTTTTCCATTATAGAACCTAATTTCTTCATACGATACGCAGCCTCGAACAAAATTCAAGAGCATTCTCATGTAGTACACTTCTCCAAGGGCTGGGTGTATATAAGCCAATCGTCCAAGCGCCCTTCCCTTTTTTCTCGGGGTCCAAGTTCTAGTGTCGTCGTGCCATACAAATTGAGACGGAAACTCTGCATAAGTTAATAGTTTGGCTTCTTCGTAATCTCGGTTTGCTATCATCCATGCTGTGAACATTGATTCTTTCTAAGAGGACCTTTCCATTACATCATTGACAGTCTCTCCGTCTTGAAAAACAATGAATTGTTCACCTTCTAAATGGATGTTCAACCTAACAACTGTCGGTTCTTTGAAATGGATTTCATACGCAAACAATCTCCAAGTAGCCTCAGAGGCAGATATATATCTAACATCTAAGTACTGTTGAATTTCATCTATGTCTTTGCTCCCGTTTCCATTTTGATGAGACTTGTAAAAGACGGCAGTTGCTCTGTCATGTCCTTTGTGCACGTATTTGAACAAATACTTAATAAAACGGGCCCTGTTGCACCATTCTACATTTATATGAGCTCGATACTTTACCAAAAGAGCAAGATTATGGGGAATGACATGTCTGTTCAAGATAATTGCAAATAAAATAAGTCACATTTAGTTATTAAAATGTAAAACAACTTAAAAATTCTGAAAATTTAAACAATTAAAAAGTTCTACCTGTTGTCAAGTTCAATTCCTCCTTTTGACACCGAATTTCCATTATTCCTTCGACGATATATAACATATCCATCCTCATCTACAGATGTGTGATCGACAAAATTTTTTGGATAACGTTTAGTACAGGTGGACCCATTCATACACGGGGATTTCAAATTTGAGAGTCCACATGGACCGTGCATCATAAATTCCTTGACAGCATTGTGGTACTCTTTATCAGTCAGTGGATTGGGAATTTCAGCGGAAATCAACTTATCAACAACGTCTTCTGTTGCTGTGTTGGGAAAATCCTTTATCCACAAAAGAATATGTGCATGGGGGAGACCTCGTTTTTGAGACTCGATAGTGTATATCACTACAGTAAAAGAAAAAATTCTATTTAGATTTTCTTATTCGGAAAAATATAAAAAAAGTTTCTGTATCAGATTTGTTTATTTCAGATACGAAATGAATTGAAAAAGAAAATAAATTAAAGAGAATACAAACTTACCAGCAGTAGTCTCTCCAAATAGCTTCCCTTTCCTAATGTCCGTCATTAGATTTTCCAATTTTGTATGGAAAACTCGGGAAATAATGTCTGGTCTATCGACAGCAGTCAGACCAAGATCCTTCACATAATCAATAATTTCTCGCCATTTGGAATTACATGTGAAAGTAACAAACAAATTAGGGTAACCTAACCATTTGCAAACTGCCATTGCATCGTGATAGTTTTGAATCATGTAACGTGCTCCGCCGACAAAAGAAGATGGTAATATTATACGCTTTCCTGTATTGGCAGTGTCAGATTGGCCTTTGGCCAATGCATCCCCCAAAGCAGCATAAGAACCACACCTGAACTCTTTCTGATGATGCCTCATGAAAGTAAGCCTAAAAGCTTCAACCATTGCGTAAGTATCAACTAAAAACTGTTGAAACAATCGTCTACCATGCAAAATATGAAGAGACTCATTTTCTCTGTCTTGGACCTTATACGTTATGTACTCCCGCATTGTAACCTTATGCTCTTTTGTTTGCTTAGATCCTGGGACATTGAGATGTTTTATGTTGTCTCTGTATCCATCTTCCCCGTAAAAATATAATAACGGATACTGAAGAGGCAAATAGCTTGGGTGCAGCTCAGATATGCTTTGCAAACTACCTGACTGCTTTTGAACAATAATGTCACGATAATTTTCAAGATCTTCAATGTCTCCTTCGATCAATGCCGCGACTTCTTCAGCTGTTGGCAAATCGTGAACTCTTCCATCAAAAGTTCTCCTAGAAATTAACCGTAATTTAATATCAGCCCCCGGATCTTGTTTGAATCTATCTCGTGCAGTACGAAACCACTTGACCAATACGTTATGTTGATCAAGCAGATCTGTCAACCTCTCTACAATTTCAACATCCTCATCATCTTCTGGTTCATCGTTAGAAGGTCGATTAGAAGACCAGAAATTAAACATTAGTTAGGAAGGACAACAGGAATATAATATTTTAAGGATGAAGATAACACGGGTATAAGCTTTGTTTCAGAGTACAAACCTCACAGCTCTTATCCTGTCTTGGGACTCGTTTTGAGTATCATAAATATATAGCTGGGCGAAGGCAGCTTTAGGATTATCATCTTCTGGTAGTAAACTACCTATTCTATGTATATTGGATCCATGAATTCGGAAAATTGGAGCAGAACTTCCTGTGTTGTAGGAATTATCGATTTTCCCTCCCATATATAGAAGTGAAAGCAAAAATCATATTGAACATTCTAATTTTAGCTTGAAATTTTTTGGACATTTTTTCTGTTCCATACAATAAATCTTGGAACTCCTGAGGAGGATGTCTGGATGGGGGCAATTTAATTTTTCCTATAACAGAACGAACTATAATTAATATAACTACATGGCAAAGAATAGAGCAGAAAAATGTAGTAAATGTAATTCATCTTATTATGGATATTATTATTACCATCAGAGCAACATAAACTGAACAACGGCAGGGTTTTTTTCTCCTACTTTTCTCCTTTCTCTCATCGTACCAAAACCTAGCCTTACAATGTTCACACTTCCAAATACAGTCTCCAATGTCGTGATAAGCTATGAACACAAAAAAAAAAATTTAATTTCAAAGAGTTTAAATGATTCTTAGTATTGAAACACGTTACTAATTTTAATTAAACAGAAAACACATTCAAAAGTAAAACTGTAATACTTGGATACTGATTAGAGCATTCCTCAATTATTCCAGCTGCTGATGATTGGGCCAAATCAGTAGTCGGAATGATTGGAGGAGTCAAAGAGTTCACTGTAATAATTATCGGGGAAATATTCGCTTAGATATAAATTATGTAAAGTGCATCGTATTTTATTAACTAAGGTGAATACTTCACATGTTTCATAAACAGCATTGAAATCTTCTTCCAATCTTCTAATATGAGGAACACTTCTGCTCGATTGTCCATTTTCAATATTTTTGAAATTTATACTTTTCTGGGGTACAGGATGCCTCAGAAATGATGGTTCAGCAATTGGGGAGGCATTAACTCGATCATGATTACTTATATCTGTACGATAAGAAAAAATAAATAATAACAATTTCTTGTTAGAATAAAAGAATATAAAGGAAGATTTAATCTACAGAGATCCGCGCTACATGTAATCTTACTGTTTGTTATGTCGGGGAGAGGAATTCCACTTCTACCATTAATATTCTGAGGTAAGCGAGGAAAAATTGTTTTCAACTTTATACTATTGTTTTGACTAAATGACGGGGAATGCACTGTAAAAACATTTGAGGGGGGATGAAGTTGATAACTCGGCTGAATAGAATGTTGAAGGTTAAGAAAGTTCCCTGCTAATATAGCCAGTATTTAAAATGGTTAAAATACAGAAATCAAATACAGTATAAAACTTGGGAAGATAAAATAAGTGTTACATTTAGAAAGATAAATCTTGAAATTTACCAGAACCAATATGAATAGATATTGTACCATAATCCATATTGTTGCTAGGAGTCCTTGATTTGCTGGATTGCAAACTAATATTCGATTTAAGATTTGAAGATAGCGATACAGGGACATCAATTAAACCATCAGTATCCAAATTAGTTCGGGGCAAATTTGTTTTCTGCTTCTTATTGGAAATTTGAGTAATTCCAGAAATTTGAGTAGGAGAACCAAAGCAGAAAGAAGCAGGTACATAAGAAGGATAAACTTCAGATTGTATATTAACATCCCTATCTCCCAAAGGCACTGAAAATAAAAAACTAAATAACATGTAAAATTAAAATAAAGACATATTTGTATGTTTTACTAATAATATGAAGATAATGATATAAATGTTCATAATCAGTAAACAAAACAAAACCTCGAGGGGAATATGATTTCAGGATGCAGGTGGATGATTTCTTCCCGCTTTGATGCAGATCAACAGGAGTTGGAGAAATTACTAAACACGGTCCTTGAATTAACACTGAATCCAGAACTTGAAAAATCAAGTACTCTTCAAATTTAATTTAACACTATTCAGGATTATACATGAAATGTTCCACTTACCCGGTATGTTAATCAAATTCTCAGAGTTATCCTCCACATTTTCCTTCCCTAAGTTTCATAACATAGAGATTTAAAATAATGGCATTCTTGAATCAATTCAATAGTTTAAAAACTGACAATTGGGGACATACCTGAATTAAACTTTCTTCTAGGCGCCATATGCAACTCAGAATGAACCTAGCAATAAAATGAATACGTTTAAACAGAGAATGAATGAAAAGGTATAGCCAAAATAAAATAAAAGCCAACTTTAAAAGGATTTCTGAGTATCAAAAACTTAAAAGGCAAATATGATCTTCAATAAATAGAAAGTCACATTAAAGTTAATAGGAATATCTATAGAATACTTTGACTAAAATGAATTGTATTATGTTAATCATAAATAATAACAGTTGTAACCATTTTTAATTTTACATTATACAGCTAAATAAACATAAATATAAAAAATCTAATGACAAATTATAAACTTTGATAAATATGGCAAAATTTAGCAGCAGTTACTCAACATCTTTAATTTAAGGATCATTGATTTTGACTAAGAATTAATCAACAATCAACAATATTTAAATTTTAGATCAATTAATGTGAAAACATTTTGATCTTTAAACAGTTTATATAATCAAGAGGCCTTAATAAATATGCAACTAATATTCTTATGGATATTTAAATTTCATAATACAGGGGGAAGAAAAAAGAAATTCATAAAAGCAAAAAGATCCCATCATAAAAACAATTGTTCAACATAGAAAAAAAAATTAACTTAAAACAATAAAAATTCAAATAGAATGACAAAATATGAAAAGATACTTTATAGCCAAATGCAATCATGGAAATGATCACTCAGACTTGGGAGCCTTAGTTGAGGAGTGTTCTTCAGCTTCATCGAGTTCACGGTCCAGATTCCTCTTTCCTGATTTTGGAAATTATGGTGTATTCATCATGGGAATTGATTCACTGTCATTTTCCTCCTGGACAGAAATAGAAATTTTATCCTTCATAGGAGAGGTAGACGTATCAGTGACATCATGGTTGGACTTTGACGAGCCCGTATGCTTGTCGTTAGGGGCAAACAAGCTGTCAAAATGAAATTTGTATTTAGCCAGTACTCTTATTACTACAAAACGTAGATAATGGCAAGTATGTGGGGTCGGTCCCACAAGGAGGCAATTACAGTAGGTGATCTCGGCTTTGCCCAAGGGGTTGTCACAAAAAGATTTGATTTTGAGTTGCTGTTGGCACAGCGGTTTTGCAATCGTTTCACACTTTGACTAACTACGGCTAACCAAACTCACATGCAAATTAAACAGAACTAAAAAGTAAACAAACCAATCACTCAGATCTAACAGAATACTAAAGGGAAAAACTTAAATCAAATAGGAAACAAAGCATCCGGGCAGACGACTTCACTCAGGATCGTTAGGGCAAACTACCGTTCATTGGCACTAAGGATTTTTACCAGCGGTTTGTCAGCAGTTATGGGGTGTGTAAGACAAAAGTGGTCCTATTGTGTCACACCCAACAGTTGCCCCACCCCTTATCTATCCTTACTGTATAAAGAGAAGGCCAGCTAACACTTTGCCTAATCCCCCTGGATCTGAACAATTCGATAACCTATGCGACCAAACATGGATCTAGTTTGCCCAAACCCGCATTACCCTCTAGACAGACCCGCTCGGCCAATAGCATGCTCGAAACATACGACCGCATCTCCTGCAAGTTCTAGTGCTATGCCCGCAACAATACTACAAGGTACATCTATGCGGTTTGCCAATCACCAGTATCCCAGTTTGTAAAGGTTCACTAGTGGTCGTCCTAGTTTGCCCAAACTCCCCAGAAATAAACCTCAAACAACTTTGCCTCGGGAACAAACGCCCAACCGGTTAGTTCAGCCCCTCCAACCTCGCGGTCTAACTAAACCCTAATTTCACCTTCGATCCGCCCCTGCCCAGATGCAAATCAACTTAGCTACTCATACAGAAATTAAAAGACAAAATAGTTAAGGGAAAACAAACTATATTAATCATAGCTTCAAATCGAAGAATCGTTTTTGAAGGAATTGAAATACGGAATTAAAGAAAATTAAAAACGAAAAACATGAAATTGTTTCTCGACCCGAAGGTCGGTTCTACTGCAAAACAAATAAAGGAACCCGGACGAACAGCTCCGCTTCCTTCTCCGGCGACTTCGGCGGCGACGGCGACTGAGGGACCGGCGGCTCTTCCGACTTCTCGGTGCGTATCTGTTGTCTCTTGCTGCCCACCGCGCCCCATCTTTAATAGGCTCGAATTTGAATTTTGAATTCCCGGCTGTTGCTCCTCCCTAAGGAATAGGGGTCAGCGGTCAATGATTTGGGGATAAGTCAAATCCCCCCGAATCCAGGGATTCTGGTGCGCTGACTCGTTGCCCATAGGGAATCTTCTGTCTTCAGCCGTTCTCTGCCCAAACCGGAATTCTGCAGGTATTCTTCTCCTCCACAGGTGGTCGGACCAGACACGGTACTTGGTACTTCTGGCTCTTCTGCTTCGTGACCTTACCCATTTGCCCGATGTGGTCAAACTGTTGCTTGTCACTACCGCTCCAGAACTTTGCCCAAAGAAGGGGATTTACTTGCCTCTTTTGCCCAGTGCGCCACCTGTTACCTGCATCACCACACACTCTGCCCAAACACCTAACTGTGCCCTCCCAGACACGTAAACGACTCAAACTGACTCGATAAAGGGTGTAAAAGTGCTCTAAGATGAGCAAATAAAATGGCTCATCAGAACCGCACACACTTGGATACGCTTGTCCCCAAGCGTGGGCTCTGACTTGCCTGACTCAAGACCAAAGTGAAAACAGAAATGAAAGAAGTAGGAAGAAATAAAACAAAGGACTTTAGCATGATCAGTGCAGGGCATAGTACATACAGATACACAAAATTCAAGTTAAGATAAAAATAAGTCAAGAGTCTGTTAAAGGTCTTTGGGTTCACTCCCTCACAGTGTTTCTCTCTTTTCAGTGTATGGGTTCAATGACACTCATTTTCTGCTGTGACTCCACTTTGCCTAAATTTGCCTTATTGCTAATCTGAGTTTGTTTTAACTAAGCAGGGGGGTTATCAAAGGGGCTTTTATTGGGTTGTAGTGTTGGGCTCATATGGGTAGATTTTGAGGAGTAGGCTCTATTTGGGCAGAGGGATTTTTGATGTTAGCCTTTTCTCTGCCACTTTGCCCCTTTCTTACGGGCCTTAGCACAACAACTTTTATTCTATTTTTTTCTCTTCTTTTTTTTTTCTTTTTTTTTTTCTTTTTTTCTCTTTTTTTTTATTCTTTTTTTTTTCATTCTTTTTTTTTTCCTTTTTTTTTTCTTATTTTTTTGAACACTATGCCCTAACTCCCTCTTATCTCTCTAGCTGCCTATGTAATGTGGGCATAATACCAGATGGGTTCACAAGGAAATATTCAATCAGGCTCAAAGGGGCTAGCAAGGGACAGTGTTATTTATTCAAGCAAAATGAAACAAGAAAATGCCCTAATCATCTAATAACCCTACTCAGTCAAACTACTCAATTCAGCAAACAGGCAAAGACAAGCATTGTAAAAATCACAGCAGACTCTCAAAGAAAGAAATCATATAATCATGTGGGCTCAATTCTCACAGTTTGCCTAGAACAGTTCCATCATCCCTATTTCATGCATCTTAACTACAAAGTTTGAGTTACTGTATGTATGTTTGCCCAAAGTGATCACATAATCATGCTGACTCGATTAGAAACAGGGGTTTGCCCTTTCCCTTTCCCCCCTCACACACTTTGCCTGGGCAAAGTGTGCAAAAGTAATAAGATTGGTAGGGGCTACCCACGACCAGACTCAAAAATTTTGGCGCACCTGCCCCCTCACACACTTTGCTTGGGCAAAGTGTGTCAGCAGGGAGATCAACCTAGTCTCCCCCGAACCAAAGTGACTCGGGGGTGACCTTAACAAAACAAAAATAGAAAAATAAAAAACTAATAACTACTAAAAACAAGGGAGGGTACAAATTAGGAGGTGGAGGCAGGTGTGTACCTGAATCCACAGTAGTCAAAGTATGCGACCATCATCGCCTTCACGTCTCCGAACGCCTTCTCAATTTTTTCCAACCGTGCCTCGATAGCACCTTGCCTCTCTGCAATCTCCTCTTTGGCCTTAGCCTCTGCAATTTGATCTCTCGCCTCTGCCTTTACCGCAACTGGTTTCTCCTCCAGGAATTTCACACTGCCATCACTCAAAGGGATTATGTCCTGCATGCGCTTGAAGAATTGGATGTCAAACTTGCCTTCAGTCATCATGTCCAGCTCTTTGCCCTCCTTGATCAGGTTCATCTTTGCTGCATACACCATCGGGAAGTGGGCCAATGAGAGGCGCTGGAGGGGGCGAGCATGGAGCCACTTCATCTGGGCACAGAGGCATGAACTGAAATGCAGCCTTATGTTCTGGGTCATGCACCACAGTATGCCCAACTCGATCTGGGAAACTGCACTGCTGCTGTCGATCTTGCCAAAGAAGTTGATAGCCAGGATCCGGTGGCAGACTCTGAGGGCATGGCTCTTGAATTGGATGGACTTGGTGGTTTGCCCCACGAACTCGCCTCCTTTGCCCAACTCTTTCCAGATCTTCTGCAGCTCCCTCTTTGTGTACTCCGGGAAAGTCCTTAGTGCTTCCTGGTAGGCCTTTGACTTCAGATCCGCAATACCTTCCATATCCAAACATAAGTCTAATTCATTACCACCAATAGAAACACTTCGACCAAACAACTCAAACTGTATTCCTATCACTCCCTCGTCTTTGGTCTCTTTGATACCCAGAGACCCAAAGAACTCTCTCACGACGCCTTCGTTGATTTGCCCAGACCACTCGAGAAACGGCTCCCACCCAATAGCCTGGAAGTAGCCTCGGACCTCCTTCTCCACACCTATCAGTTTGAGTGAGTCGAAACACACTGTTTTGGGGGCCGCGATTTCGCGCGCCGTTGTGTCAACCGCCTTTCTCTTCTTTGTGGATGCGCGGGTCCGGCTTTTGGGGGTTTTGTAGGTCTCCTCCTCCACCTCGTCCTCCTCCATCGGAGTCTTGCCGGCGGCCGTGGAATCTTCTTTCTCCTTCTCGTCGGAGGTGGATCCGGCAGTGGGGGTGGGAGAAACCTTCTTTTTGCCTTTGCCCGCAGCCCTTTTCTGCTTCTTTTTCGGGGGGCTGTCAGCGGCGGCTTTGCCCTCCTCTTCCTGGGCGGCGGTGGCTAGGGTTTCCAGATCCCTCTCGCTAGTGGTTTTGGACTCGTCGATCTCCTTGGCCAGATCGTCGATTGGGGTGTTGTCGGTTTCAGTCGTGGCGGGGCTGGGTAGTATGGTGGCCAGGGGAACGGCGTTGAGGGCTTCTTCGGCGGTGGGGGATTTGGGTTTCGCCGGACTTGATTTCTTCGGTAACACCATCTTCTTCAGTTTGGCTGCAGCGGTTCCAATGGTTAGGTCAATTAGGGTTCCGGTAGGTATTTTTCTGAGTTTGTTTTTTGCTCTTGTAGATACCATATGGAGAGAGAAAGAGAGGATATATATTGGGGTTTTTCGAATTTTGAAAAATAGGGAGTTAATGGCGGTTATCGATTTTTGTGGGGAGTGGATAGAGGCGTGATGATGGTGAGTTGCAGAGTCCCTGATGGGACGGTTTTCAGTCCTTGAAAATCGCAACTGCCTAATTGCGTATCCCTGATTATTCTCATCTCCCTTGTATGCCCAAATCCTCAGTCTGCCCAAAGTAAACTCCTGCAAAATCAAAAACAAACATACCCTTTCTCACGGTGTAGTCAAAGTCTCTTGTTACAAGTAGTTTTATTCCTAATCTAAATAAAGGGAAATAACAAAAATAAACAAACATACCAGGTTGCCTCCTGGCCAGCGCCCTATTTATAGTCCCGGGCAGGACCCAATTGCTCATTTGATCACTCAATCAGGGCAAGCTGCCCTTCCAAATTCTCTTGCCCAAAGTAGGGCTTCACCCTATGGCCATTCACTTTAAATATATAGTCATCATCCTTTCTGCTTTTCAATTCCACAGATCCATTTGGGCTGACATGGTGAACAAAATAAGGCCCTTCCCATTTAGAGGACAGTTTGCCCGTACGGAACTGACTCCTGGTTTGGTACAGTAAGACTAACTGTCCAGCCTCAATCTTTTTCTTCCTAATCAGTTTGTCATGGGCTCTTTTGGTCCGCTCTTTGTAGTGGGCAGCATGATCATACGCCTCAATGCGAAGCTGTTCCAATTCGACCAAGTCAAGTTTACGCTCGTTCCCAGCCAGATCCCAGTCAAAGTTGACCTTGTTCACAGCCCAGTGTGCCTTGTGCTCTATTTCTACGGGCAAATGACAGGCTTTCCCAAATATCATTCGGTAGGGAGATAAGCCAAATGGAGTCTTGAACGCAGTGCGGTATGCCCATAGTGCATCATCCAGTTTGCCTGCCCAATCCTTCCCCTCTGGTCTAACTGTCTTCCTCAGAATAGCCTTGATAATCCTGTTAGAGAGTTCTGCTTGGCCGTTTGCCTGGGGGTGATAGGCACAGGTGATTCTATGAGTGACTCCATATTTTTTTAGTAGCCTCTCGATGATATAATTGCAGAAATGGGTCCCTTGATCACTGATAAGCGCTCTGGGCACACCGAATCGAGTGAAGATGTTCCCTTTGAGGAATTCAGCCACAATGCGCGAATCATTGGTGGTGGTGGCCTTTGCCTCGACCCACTTAGAGACATAATCAACTGCTAGGAGTATGTATTCCTTACCTTGTGAACTCGGAAATGGCCCAATGAAGTCTATGCCCCAAACATCAAATATCTCTACTGGCAGTATGGGCACAGAGGGCATTTCATTGCGCTTGGTCAAGTTGCCTTCCTTCTGACACTCGTCACACCTCTTGCAAAGGTCATAGCAGTCTTTGAGCAAAGTGTTCCAATAGAACCCGCAGTCTAGAACCTTTCTTGCCGTTCGCCTAGGCCCAAAGTGGCCTCCACAGGGTTGCTTGTGGCAGTGATCCACTATGCCCTGCTGCTCAGACTCAGGAATGCATCTTCTAAGGACTTGGTCTTCACATCTTTTCCACAAATAGGGTTCATCCCAAACGTAGCTCCTTGCCTCGCGTTTCATTTTGTTTTTCTCATAATACGTCATGCCTTCCCTGAAAATCCCTGTAACCATAAAGTTCACAAGGTCAGCAAACCATGGCTCTTCGCCCAAAGTGGTAATAGAATATAAATGCTCATCGGGGAATGTTTCGGTGATAGGCATATCCTCTTCTTTTTGGAGAATCCTACTGAGGTGATCCGCCACCAGATTTTGATTCCCAGACTTGTCTCGAATTTCAATGTCAAACTCCTGGAGTAGCAGGATCCATCGAATAAGCCTTGGTTTAGTCTCCTTCTTTGCCATGAGGTACTTCAATGCAGCATGGTCTGTGTATACTATGGTCTTACTGCCCAGCAGATATGACCTAAACTTCTCGAAGGCAAAGACTATGGCCAAAAGCTCTTTCTCGGTCGTGGCATAGTTGCTTTGGGCGGCATTAAGGGTCTTCGAGGCATAGTAGATCACATGCCTTTCTTTCCCTTTAATTTGCCCTAGCACAGCTCCTACCGCATATCCACTTGCATCACACATCAGTTCGAACGGCATCCCCCACTCTGGTGGTTGAATAATAGGCGCTGTGACCAATCTCTCCTTCAAGTGGTTGAAAGCAGCCTTGCAATCCTCATCAAAGTCCCATTCTACTTCATTCTGAAGCAGTCTAGTCAAAGGGCGAGCAATTTGGGCAAAGTCTTTCACAAAGCGTCTGTAGAAACCAGCATGCCCTAAGAACCCTCTGACTTGCTTCACATTCCTTGGATATGGTAGCTTCGAGATGACTTCGATTTTTGCTTTGTTCACCTCTATGCCCTTAGCTGAAACAACATGTCCAAGGACAATTCCCTCTTCGACCATGAAATGGCATTTTTCGTAATTCAGTACGAGGCTCTTCTCCACACACCTTTTGAGCACCATCTCTAAGTGTTCCAGGCAGGAGTCAAATGAGTTGCCATACACTGTGAAATCGTCCATGAACACTTCAATTCCATTCTCGAGCAGGTCAGCGAAGATACTCATCATGCACCTTTGAAAAGTTCCTGGTGCATTGCAGAGGCCAAAGGGCATCCTTCTGTAGGCAAAGGTGCCAAAGGGACAGGTGAAGGTGGTTTTGTCCTGATCCTCTTGAGCAACCCATATCTGCATATACCCTGAGTAGCCATCTAGAAAACAGAAGTGCTTCTTCCCAGCCAATCTCTCTAACATTTCATCAATGAAGGGCAAAGGGAAGTGATCCTTGCGGGTTACCTTGTTCAGTTTGCGGTAGTCAATGCAAACTCTCCACCCAGTTTGTAGGCGTGTGGCAATCTGCTCATTCCTTTCGTTCTCTATGACTTGAACTCCAGACTTCTTTGGTACCACGTGCACTGGGCTAACCCACTTACTGTCTGACACTGGGTATATTATGCCCACACTAAGAAGCTTTTTGATCTCTTTGAGCACAACTTCCTTCATTGCTGGATTGAGCTTCCTTTGGGGGTCACGTACGGGCATAGAGTCATCTTCCAGAAGAATGTGGTGTTGGCAGATGCTTGGACTTATCCCTCTGATGTCAGCCAAAGTCCACCCTATGGCCTGTTTGTACTGCCCCAGCACATATCTCAACTTTGCCTCCTCTGCCTCTTGCAAATAGGCACTTATGATGACGGGCAAAGTGTCATTATCTCCCAAATATAGATACTTGAGATGCTTGGGCAGTTTTTTCAATTCCAGCATTGGTGGCTTTTCAAGGGAAGGCACCATGATCATTTCTTCAATCTCTATCGGTTTGCCCGGGTTGCCTTTGAAATCCTCCAGAGAGTCCAACTGCTCAATTGCTTCTTGTAATTCTTCTGGTTCGTCCTCCATATCAAACTCAGTAAGCCCTTGCTGAATGGCTATCTCGGTATGGTCATACTTGCCACATTGGAGTGCCTTTGCCTCCACTGCTTTCTCAATTTGGTCAATGTAGTGGATTTCTTCGGTGTCGGCTGGGTGCTTCATGGATTTGTAGAGGTCAAAGGTGACCGTCTCTCCTTCGAATTTGCACGTTAGCCTTCCAGTTTCACAGTCGATGTGGGTCCTTGCTGTTTTGAGGAACGGTCTGCCCAATATCATCACAGGGGCTTTACTTGATCTGCCCATATCGAGTACATAGAAATCAGCAGGAAATATCAACTCTTCCACTTTGACCAGGACATCTTCCAGTATGCCCTCAGGATAAACATTAGATCTATCAGCCAGTTGGATCACAACTCGAGTGGGCTTCAGCTGCCCGATTTCCAGGTCTTCATACATCGTTTTGGGCATAACGTTAATTGATGCTCCCAAATCGAGCATTGCTTTCTCTATCTTCATATGCCCTATGATGCACGGAATGCAGAACATGCCCGAGTCTCCACACTTTGTAGGTCCAGTTTTTTTAATAACTGCAGAGACATTCTCCCCTACCTCAAACTTCGCATCATCCTGATATTTGACCTTCTTTGTGCAAAGCTCCTTCAAGAACTTAGCACATCTGGGCATAACGTTCAGTATGGTCAGAAGGGGCATATTGATTTCCACCTTCTTGAACATTTTGAACATCTCTTGAGTTTCTTCCTTCTCACGGTTTTTACTCAGTCTGCCCGGGAAGGGTGGTTTGATTTTCGGTGGTGGGGATTTGTCCCTCTTTGCCCTGACTGTTACCTCTTCTTGCTCAATATCTGTCCCAGGGTCTTCCTCAATGACTGGGGGGCCATCTAACACGGGCTCTTTGCCCTTTTCTGCAGACTTTTCCACTATGGTGAGTGGTTTGCCACTCCTGAGCTGGACTGCATTAACATGAGCATTGTTCACTTCGACTTTTGGGGGCAAAGTACCTCCTTTCTGTTCCAGTTTTGCCACCACTTGAGTAAGATGTGAGACTTGGGCTCCTAGATTTTGGAACTGCCCTCTAGTCTCTTGCTTGAATTTCTCATTCTCTTGGTGGGCTTTGGCATTCTCTTGCTGAAACTTAATATTCTCTTTGACCAAAGTTTCCATCATTTCAGACAAGGTAGGCCCTTTGGTCTGAGCGGGCTGGTGGTACATCCCTGGGCCTTGCTGTTGGTACTGCCCCTGCTGATTGTAGCGCTGGAAATTCTGGTTACCATTATACCCCTCATTGTAGTTGTTGCTATTCCCATACCTATTATCATAGTATGGTTTTCCCCTTCCTTGCCCATTACCGTTACTCTGCCCCATCGCTTTGACCTCCTCGTCATACAGTGAGGGGCATTCATCAGTGGCATGCTCTATGCCCTGGCAGATCTGGCAAGCTTTCACACCTCTCTTTGGCCCGGTGGCCATAGTGTTCATAAACTTTTCCATCGCGCTGCATAGTTTGTCGATTTTCAGATCCGCAGCAGTGGTTGTCCCCAAATTGGTCCTGGGCAACTCACTTCCATCATCCCTGAACTCCTCTGCCATCTCCTTGAAGAGTTTAAATGCCTCCTCAGCACTTTTATTCAGGATGGACCCTCCACTGGCAGCATGCAAGAGGGTTCTCTCGTGCATCCTTAGCCCAGACACAAAGTATTGGATCAAATCGTGATCAGGGATTTGGTGCTGAGGACACTTTGCCAACATCTGCTTAAACCGTGCCCAATAAGCGGGAAACTCTTCGCCTGCCCCCATCCTAATGCTACTGATGTTCCTTCGCATGTGTTGGATCCGGGCGGCAGGGAAGTATTTTTCCAAAAACTTCTGCTGGAGCTGTTCCCAAGTAGTGATTTGTCCTTCGGGCAGAGTGTAGAGCCACTCTCTTGCTCCATCCCCAAGTGAAAAAGGAAAAGCCAGCAGTCGGATGTATTCACTCAAAGGGGGTCCTCCCCTTATGGTTCCGCAGGCTAACTCGAAGTCTTGAAGATGCCTCTGTGGGTCTTCCATGGGCATATCGCTGAACTTAGGTAGTATTTGGATGAAATTGTGTTTCATCTCCCAGTTCTCGTTGATGGTGGGCAAAGTGATGGCTGATGGTTGGAGGTTCAGATTGGCAGGGAACATCATTTCCCTGAGGGTTGCCATGACGGCTGGTTCCGGTGAAGGTCTTGGTGGGGTAACTGGTTCACCTCTCCTTGCCCTTCTCGGATGTTCTGCCCTTGGTGATCGGGCAGCTTCTTGGGCGGCACGTGCTAACGCTTTGGCTGGTCTTGTCTCTTTACGGATTCGTTTCGCAGTCTTTTCGATCTCAGGGTCGTACCAGGGTACAATCTCTTTGCCCGAAGTGGAATCCTGCATAAACAAAACAAGTCAAACTGTTAGCACAGACGACTTACTGTTGGAAATTTGCCTCCCCGGCAACGGCGCCAATTTTGACGAGCCCGTATGCTTGTCGTTAGGGGCAAACAAGCTGTCAAAATGAAATTTGTATTTAGCCAGTACTCTTATTACTACAAAACGTAGATAATGGTAAGTACGTGGGGTCGGTCCCACAAGGAGGCAATTACAGTAGGTGATCTCGGCTTTACCCAAGGGGTTGTCACAAAAAGATTTGATTTTGAGTTGCTGTTGGCACAGCGGTTTTGCAATCGTTTTACACTTTGACTAACTACGGCTAACCAAACTCACATGCAAATTAAACAGAACTAAAAAGTAAACAAACCAATCACTCAGATCTAACAGAATACTAAAGGGAAAAACTTAAATCAAATAGGAAACAAAGCATCCGGGCAGACGACTTCACTCAGGATCGTTAGGGCAAACTACCGTTCATTGGCACTAAGGATTTTTACCAGCGGTTTGTCAGCAGTTATGGGGTGTGTAAGACAAAAGTGGTCCTATTGTGTCACGCCCAACAGTTGCCCCACCCCTTATCTATCCTTACTGTATAAAGAGAAGGCCAGCTAACACTTTGCCTAATCCCCCTGGATCTGAACAATTCGATAACCTATGCGACCAAACATGGATCTAGTTTGCCCAAACCCGCATTACCCTCTAGACAGACCCGCTCGGCCAATAGCATGCTCGAAACATACGACCGCATCTCCTGCAAGTTCTAGTGCTATGCCCGCAACAATACTACAAGGTACATCTATGCGGTTTTCCAATCACCAGTATCCCAGTTTGTAAAGGTTCACTAGTGGTCGTCCTAGTTTGCCCAAACTCCCTAGAAATAAACCTCAAACAACTTTGCCTCGGGAACAAACGCCCAACCGGTTAGTTCAGCCCCTCCAACCTCGCGGTCTAACTAAACCCTAATTTCACCTTCGATCCGCCCCTGCCCAGATGCAAATCAACTTAGCTACTCATACAGAAATTAAAAGACAAAATAGTTAAGGGAAAACAAACTATATTAATCATAGCTTCAAATCAAAGAATCGTTTTTGAAGGAATTGAAATACGGAATTAAAGAAAATTAAAAACGAAAAACATGAAATTGTTTCTCGACCCGAAGGTCGGTTCTACTGCAAAACAAATAAAGGAACCCGGACGAACAGCTCCGCTTCCTTCTCCGGCGACTTCGGCGGCGACGGCGACTGAGGGACCGGCGGCTCTTCCGACTTCTCGGTGCGTATCTGTTGTCTCTTGCTGCCCACCGCGCCCCATCTTTAATAGGCTCGAATTTGAATTTTGAATTCCCGGCTGTTGCTCCTCCCTAAGGAATAGGGGTCAGCGGTCAATGATTTGGGGATAAGTCAAATCCCCCCGAATCCAGGGATTCTGGTGCGCTGACTCGTTGCCCATAGGGAATCTTCTGTCTTCAGCCGTTCTCTGCCCAAACCGGAATTCTGCAGGTATTCTTCTCCTCCACAGGTGGTCGGACCAGGCACGGTACTTGGTACTTCTGGCTCTTCTGCTT
This sequence comes from Euphrasia confusa, assembly GCA_954870475.1. Lineage (NCBI taxonomy): Eukaryota > Viridiplantae > Streptophyta > Magnoliopsida > Lamiales > Orobanchaceae > Euphrasia > Euphrasia confusa. The sequence continues at coordinate 11,856,579 of OX940966.1, read as the reverse complement.
CGTGACCTTACCCATTTGCCCGATGTGGTCAAACTGTTGCTTGTCACTACCGCTCCAGAACTTTGCCCAAAGAAGGGGATTTACTTGCCTCTTTTGCCCAGTGCGCCACCTGTTACCTGCATCACCACACACTCTGCCCAAACACCTAACTGTGCCCTCCCAGACACGTAAACGACTCAAACTGACTCGATAAAGGGTGTAAAAGTGCTCTAAGATGAGCAAATAAAATGGCTCATCAGACTTCTTGTGCTTCTTTATTAAATCTTGATCTTCAGAAAACCTGTCAACAATGTACATTTTCTCTGTTTTTACAATATGCCTTTCAGTAATTGTAACCTTAAAAATGTACTCTTTCCCAATCAAATCTTCAATTGGCTGAGGAACTCTTAATTTAGTCAACTCTGTAAAAGCTTCTTTATCAGTTTTATCAATGTCACCATGCTCCTATAAGTAATCATAAGAAAGAAAAAAAGTGGGATTAATATTACAAAAATACCATAATTAATGAATAATTTCAACTTTAAAGCTTTTGTGTACAAACCTGGAAGAAGATATCCCAAACATCATTCACGGACTTTCCAATCATGGCCCTGGCAGTTTCATTCCAAAGCATGAAAGGGGCATTAGAGGTTCCATCAACGACACATATGAACTCTAAAGCGTTCTTCAGCAATTACAAATTTGTTGCATATAAGGCACCAAAATTGATCTTCTTTTTCCTCAACCTTCTTTTTACATATTGTGCAGCTAATGTAGGACCAACCACCATTAGTTCTGATATCAGAAATAGAACCAACAATCCAAACCTTGCAAGGTTGAATTTAAAAAAGAAGTTTATTAACAATTTGACAGATTTTCTTAATAATGCATTTTTAAGTTTTCTGATTCATACAGATAAATTTAGTATAGAGAGTTTATCATAAAATTATATATAAGATGTTGGAGTTGTGTACTTAATGTCTAGATTTAAGTAACGGTAACTCTCGATCATAGCATTTAATCTATTAAATTAATAAACAATTGTTTGCATTTAATTATTGATAATTAAATATATGCAAAATATAGTCCTGGATTCTATACGTTGTAGTTAGTATGGTGTGCGGGCCCACACAGAAGATCATACTATCGGTTACTCGTATTTAATCAAACAGTTGCTCACGACCTAGATGGACACGGACCAATCCATCGGTATAGTCGTTGTGTGAGAGAGAAAATAATTTGTCTTAATTATTTTATCACACTTGTACACTTGGTGTATTGGGCGGATCGCTTGAGATTTATCGATTAGGATTGCCTTAGATAATCGATTCAAGTCTCAGAGTATTTTATTCTTAATCCCCGATACTATTGCGGATGTGTATATTTAATATATGTGACTTTGATTTTCCAAAGGAATTAACCGATTTAATTATTGGGTTAATTACCGGTTAAGTTGGGTCACTATATTTATATATGACATGCTGTGAATACTTGACGGGAAAGTGTATCCCGTAAGGGTTGATAATATCCCCGAGATGATTTCATAAGGAATTATTGTGTAAACCTCATGAGTGGATTCGTTCCGCACAATAATTAAGGTTGAATGGTACTAGTCTCGGATTCAAGAGATGAATAAATTAATTAGCAATAAATTAATTTTATTCATGGATATTTAAATCTTAAATACACGGAATAAATAATACTACCGGAGAAATATTATTTGATATAATATGGTTTAATATTGGGAGTGCAATTAATTTATATAGTGGAAATAAATTAATTAATATTAATGGGATTAATAGATTTGGGCTTGAGCTCAATTTAATCATTAATATTGGAAGCCTAATATTCCACCTCCTTTAGATCCCCTACGTAGCCTATAAAAGCACTACATGGTCTTCACTTTTTCATAAGACAAGATTATCATACTTGATATTCTAGAGAGTTGAAGAGGATCCATAAGCTTGGAAGATCGTCGCCCACACGACGTTCAAGCTAGTGCAAGGAATACGTGGGAAGATCGTAAGGTCATCAATTGATTTCGTTTCTCCGCACAACGAATCAAAAGGTAAAATCATAAACTTTCTTATATGATTTTATGTGAATTAATTGTAATACGTACATGAACACACGATCCGGGAGAACGTCGAGACCGGGATACGGGGATCACGCGATCCCCGTCGGGATCGAGAAGGGGCGGCCGAACCCTAGGGTTCGACCGCCGGCGCCCGCGGACGAGGGAAGCCCCGGCTGGACGCCGGGGCATGCGATCGACGTGAATTCGATCGCCGGGGGTTCGCCGTGGGCTGGTGCCACGGCGGGTGGACCCTCCCGCCTCCTCGACCGGCGGCATGCCCACGGGAGGAGCCCCGGCTGGATGCCGGGGCATGCGATCGACCGTGAGGTCGATCGCGAGGGAAGCCGCGGTTGGGCCTCGGCGGGTCAGCTGGGAGCTGACCGCCCTCCTCCGACGGCGGCGGTGAGTCGCCGGACTCACCGCCGGGGGCTGCTGGGCAGCCCGGCGATCGCATGTGCGCGATCGCGAGCCCTCCTCACGGCGGGGGCTCGGCTAGGGTTTAGCCGTGAGTTCGCTCACGGCGATACTCGTGTCGAGCTCCGGCGTCGTTAGGTGGTTCGCGTGTATCCGGCGAGAGGATTTCAGTCGGGTTATTATTTTCCGCAAATTTTAATGGCTCGGGATATCGATTTCCAACAATTGGTATCAGAGCGTTTGGTTTCGTGTTCATGTATGTGTTCAATTATCGTTCTACCTTGCAGGGATTCCGACTATCATGGTTTAATTTAATTATTGTTAATTAATTTTTACCATGATTATTCGTTATTAAACTCTCGGGCATGTCGAGATTCGTTTTGTGTGGATGAATGCTTGTAATAGTACAAATTCGGGGGTTGACCGAATTTAGATTTTTTATTATTGTTCTATGTTTTCCGGAAATTGTATAGGGTCGATTTCATGTATAGAATCGATACCGGAATTGTAAATTTATTTCTTGTAATTTATTTACGTTGGATCGATGCCGAGACGACCGCCGGAGAACTCATGTGACGAAGGAGATGATGAGAGGGAGAACTAGGGCTCGGGATCGATCTTGTGATCGATCCCATGGTGATCGATCGCGGGGGCTATCCGCGGTGGTCCTCGGCCACGCCGGCCACCGGTGGTGGTGGCGCATGGCCTGGGGACGGCGGCGGTGGTGCTCCCGGCCGACGATCAAAGTGGGGGGGCGCGGGGTCCTCGTGATCTCGTGCTACTCCTACCAAGATTCACTTTCCTAATTAATTCGGTTTTCCTATTTTGAGTATTCCCAAGTTTGGGAACTCTCATGGAAATAGAAAAAGAATTAATTAATATTAATTTATTTCCTTATTCTATTATAGACATCTTTTAGAATATTCCAAGTTTTACTTGGATAGGATTTTAGAGATTTAATAGAATTGGAAAGGAAAATAATTAATTAATGAATTGATTTTATTTCCTAATTGATTATTCCTATTTTATTGGAATTTTCATGGACATGGAAATTAATTATTCTTGGAGAGTAGAAGAGTCCTAATTTATTTTATTTCCTTATTCTATTATAGAAGTCTTCTAGAATATTCCAATTTTTACTTGGATAGATTATTCTAGAGATTTAATAGAATTAGATAGGAAAATAAATAAATAAAAATATTAATAATATTTAATTTTATTTTTGATTTATTCGATTGACTTAATTTTCGAATTAAGTATCTTTTGGATTTATTGAAAATAAATAGATTTAAATATTGGGATTAATATTCTCGTCACATGGAGCATTCAAGAACGAAGACTGAAGACTAGAAGATGCGTACGGAGATGGAATAAAGCCATGATAGTCGGAAAATAATTTTCTAGCATTATTTTGACTATGTGATACTATGTGCTTTATTACTTGTATGCATGCTATATGTGTTTATTTTTATGCACTAGATAGCGTATCCCTTTGTTGTAAAAAACTAAGTGGGAGAGGGGATGGAAACATTCCCATGGTCTCCATTACTGTTCTCTTGGTGACTCTTATGTACTTTTTGAAGTTCATATAGATGTGTCATTGGAGGAGAATTGAAATTACGCCTTCAGCGTAGGATACCAATTTTTCGAGAAATTGGCCTTGAACTCACAGACAGCAGCTTCCGTCAAAGTAAACACTCACACAATTCGTAGAATAAAAAGTGGAGACAAAGTTATGTAATAGTTTTCATTTCATTGATCAACAAAACTAAACTATTACACTTGAAGAGTATGGTAGGCAAAACGATTACAAGAAGTTTCCCGAGTGTCGCAACAACTCCCACTAACTTGCAATCTAGCACACGAGTACCTAGAGCTATATCTCCTAACTCTAATCTTGGCACACGGCGCAAAAGCTACTACACAAACTCGAAGCTCGAAGCTCTCGGTTACGATTCTAAAAATCAGATTTCGTTCTCTCAAAATCGTCAAATGATGAAACTCAAATCCATGGGTATTTATAGTAGAGCCGCACATGTGAGGGTGATGACGTGGCACATTCTCATTCGTCGCATGCTTGGCCTATGTCACTTTTCCATGGATGACATCATTATTGTAGAACTTGGATTCTTGAATCTTGGAATCTTGAATCTTCGATTCTTGAATCTTCGAATCTTGAATCTTCAATTTCAAAATCAAACTTCAATTTCAATCTTGACTCCATCGATCTCAATTCTTCATCTTCAATTTCTTGTGAAAAACTCTAAGTGTCGAAGCTTCAGAATTTCATCGTCTTCATGGTCGTCGATATTGTTGAAGTTGCAAACTTGGAACAATTCTTCATTTCTTTGAACTGAGTACCTGGTGAAAGAAATCACGTTGAAAGTACTTAGTCTTTGAAATCATGGCAAAGGAACATGAACTGCTGAAAATACCACAAGGGACAAAAACCGGCGACTCCTGTCGCCGGATTAAAAGCACGTCCCCAAAACCAGCGACTCTAGTCGCTGGAAAATTTCCAAGTACCAAAAACGGCGACTGGAGTCGCCGTTTCTCCAATGCCCCAAAAACAGCGACTCTTGTCGCTGGAAACCTGTCATGCACCAAAACCGGCGACGCTGGTCTTCATTTCCTCGTGCACCAAAAACAGCGACTCTTGTCGCTGGAATTTTCCTCTTGCATGAAAACCGGCGACTCGAGTCGCCGTTTCCTAGCGTCACCAAAAGCGGCAACTCTGGTCGCCGTTTTTCCTCCGTCTTCATTTTTGGCGACTCGAGTCGCTGAAACCGCGCAAATTCAAAAGCGGCGACTCTTGTCGCCGTTTTCATGTACGTCCAAAAGTGGAGACTCTTGTCTCCATTTCCATGCGCGAGGTTGTTGACTTCGAATTCCTAACTGTTGGATTTCGACTCTCCGGGATGCGTTCGTTCGATCGCTCGAACTTCCGAACCATCCCAGTCGACCTCCGAAGTCGCTACTTCGTTCGCTTAACAGCCCTTATCCCGAATCACGCCCAGCCATCGCCCCGGAGGACAACCGCGCGAAACGGGGCTGGACTGCACACAAACAGCGCCCGCTGTATGCAGTCCAGCGGTCGCTGAAGAAGCTGCAAATGGCGACCGCCGTTTTCCCTCCAGCGACCGCCGTTTGTCCGCGAACAGCAACGCGATGTTGCTGTTCCGGGCTCGTTTCCGGGTCATTTTTCCTCATCCGACTACCGTTCCGGAGGTCCTAGACCCCCCAGTAGTCGAGGAACACGATCCACGACCCCGGAACCCGATCTACGTTCATATACGTTCAACGAGAAATTAGATCGAATAAATAGCGGAATAGAGAATTCGATCTCATACCTCTCGGTCGATTGTTGAGACCTTAGATGCTTCTAACGTATGCCTCAGATCCTTTCTCCAGCCGTTGTGTGGGCAACGATCCGCTGGAGTTCTCCCTTCTGTACTTTCTCTATCAACAGCGTTAATATATCTTTTTCTCTCTGAGAGAAAAATATTAGCGCAAACTAATTTAATTTTACAGAGAAAAATTATAATTGCGTTAACGCAATTGTTTTTCTCAGTAAAATGAAATAGCGGCGAAAGATAGGTTTTAGGAGAGTACGGGAGGGGATTATATAGAGTTACGTTAGGGACCTTAGGACAAATTAATTAAGGGCTAAATTGAAATATTAATTAACTTAGAATACGTAAACGCAATTCCTTAATTAATCGATTTCAATTTTAATTATTATTAACTCCACTATAAAATAATAATTGAATTCCCGAAATTAATTTTAATATTATTTCAACAATAATAATTCCGCCGAAATTACATAAACGACCTTCCCCGTGTTTAAGATATCGAACGTCCACGAATTTATTTAATTACTAATAATTAAATTAATTCGTTTCTTATTATCCGAGACTAGTACCACTCATCCTTATTATCATGTGGAACAAATCCACCTGCAGGGTTTACATGATAAACTTTATGAGCTCATCTCGGGGACGTCATCAACCCGATAAACGGGACACGGTTTCCTGTCTATAATCTATAGCATGCCGTGTGTACAATTCCGATTCCCAATTTACCGAGTATCTCGACTAATCAAATAGTCTCACTCATTGGCAAGTTAAAGAACCGAGAATTGGACAAACGCACCTATAATTATATAGGGATTAGGAATTCGTTTATCCGTAATATCTGAGGTCTAGTTCGATTACGTCGATTAGTATAAATCGAACGCCCTCCCGTGGTCCTGCTCAATACACCAAGTGTACAAGTGTAACATAATAGTCAAGACCAACTATTACCCAGTCACACTACGACGTACCGATGGATTGTCCCTGTCCATCTAAGTCGTGAGCTTCTGTTCGATACTATACGAGTAACCGACAGTATGATCTTCCGCGTGTCTCCTCACGCCATACTGTCTACAACGTATATATCTAGGACTATTGCATTCAAGTACAAGATAGACAAAAATGCCGACAGTTTGATTATTAGATAATGAAAAACACAGATAAGGAGTTCCATATTGTCACTAAACTAGACATTTAGAATATAACTCCATCAATCTCCCACTTATACTAAATCTCTAGTTGCCCTCTACCATACATCCGATACCCATCCCCTTCACGTGTCTCTTGAACGCTTCCGCTGGAAGTGCCTTCGTAAAGGGGTCAGCCAGGTTATCCGCTGATGCAATCTTGGTGACAACCGCATCGCCCCTCCTGACGATGTCTCTAATCAGGTGGTACTTGCGATCTATGTGTTTACTCGCATTGTGGGCTCGTGGTTCCTTTGCATTAGCCACTGCACCGCTATTGTCACAATAAATTGTGATAGCTCTAGGCATCTTAGGAACCACATCCAAGTCCATAAGGAAGTTCCGGAGCCACACCGATTCTTTAGCTGCCTCAGAGGCTGCTACATATTCGGCTTCCATGGTAGAGTCCGAAATGCATTTCTGCTTAACACTCTTCCATGAGACTGCTCCACCTCCCAATGTGAACACATAGCCTGATGTAGACTTTCGCTGATCCTTATCAGATTGGAAATCCGAGTCTGTGTAACCAATAGGAATCAACTCGGACGCTTTGTAACTCAGAACATAATTCCTAGTCCTTCGCAGGTACTTAAGTATGTTCTTTACAGCAGTCCAGTGACCCTGTCCAGGGTTACTCTGATATCTAGCTACCATGCCCACGGCATAGCAGATATCAGGTCTCGTGCACAACATGGCATACATTAGACTTCCTACTGCCGAAGCATAAGGAACCTTCTTCATTTAATCTATCTCCTTTTGTGTTTTGGGACACATGTCTTTAGATAGATGAATTCCATGGCAGAAAGGTTGAGCACCTCTCTTGGAATTCTGCATGTTGAAACGAGCCAGAATCGTATCAATATATGAGGCCTGGGACAAGCTTAATGTTCTTTTCCGGCGATCCCTTATGACCTTGATCCCAAGAACATGCCCAACTTGTCCTAAGTCTTTCATATCGAATTGCTTGGACAACCATCCCTTTATGTCCGACAACATCTTCACATTGTTGCCAATTAGAAGGATGTCGTCTACATAAAGCACGAGAAACGCCACACTGTTTCCGTCACATCTCCGGTATACACACGACTCGTCCATGCTTTGAATGAATCCATAAGACTGGATAACCTCATCAAACCGCATGTTCCAAGATCTAGAAGCTTGCTTCAATCCATAAATGGATCGGTTTAGCTTACACACTAGATGCTCTTGGCCTTTCTTGATGAAACCTTCTGGCTGTCTCATGTAAATGGTCTCGTCAAGATTCCCATTCAAGAATGCTGTCTTGACGTCCATTTGCCACACCTCATAATCCATATGAGATGCTATAGACAAAAGAATCCGGATCGACTTTAGCATAGCTACCGGCGAAAAGGTTTCCTCATAATCGATCCCTTCTTTCTGAGTATACCCTTTCGCAACAAGCCTAGCCTTGAAGGTTTCCACCTTCCCGTCAGACCCTCTTTTTCTCTTGTACACCCACTTGCAACCAATGGCTTTTACACCTTTGGGCGGTGCTACAAGATTCCAGACCTGATTTGAATCCATTGATTCAATCTCAGATTTCATCGCTTTTTGCCAAGACTGAGCATCTTGATCTTTAAGCGCCTCGCCATAGGTCCAGGGATCGGCTTCATGTTCTACAGGTATCAAGTCCGAAGACTCACCTATAAACATGAACCTATCGGGTTGTCGAACAACCCTCCCACTACGACGAGGCTCCGGTGTAACCTCAGTAACTACAGGTGCAGACTGTGGTGGCGTATCACCCGGTTCGGTTGGATCTAAGCCTTGATCGTCCCCTCTCAGTTCGTTAAGTATTATCTCACTCTTGGGCTTGTGGTCCATTATATAATCCTCTTCCAAGAACCGAGCGTTGGTGCTAACAACGATCTTCTGGTCCTGAGGACTATAAAATAGACCACCTTTCTTTCCTCTAGGATATCCTATAAACAACCGAATATCTGAACGAGATTCCAACTTATCAGCCCCATGCTTCAGCACATGTGCTGGACAACCCCAGATCCGAATGTGTTTCAAGTTCGGCTTACGCACGGTCCACAATTCCGAGGGCGTTTTAGGGACTGATTTAGAAGGAACTAAGTTCAGGATATACGCCGCTGTTTCCAAGGCATATCCCCAGAACGAAACTGGTAGGTCTGAATAACTCATCATAGATCTTACCATTTCCATAAGAGTCCTATTCCTTCTTTCTGCTACACCATTCTGCTGGGGCGTGTATGGTGCAGTCATCTGGGAGTCAATCCCATTCTCTAATAAGTACGCCTTAAACTCTCCCGAGAGGTACTCTCCTCCACGATCAGATCGTAGAGTCTTTATGGTTTTACCATGAAGGTTCTCCACAAGAGCTTTGTACTCCTTGAACTTGTCAAAGCACTCGCTCTTGCGGCGCATCAGGTATATAAAACCGTACCTTGAGTAATCATCAGTGAAGGTTACGAAATATTCATAACCTCCTCTCGCTTGGACAGATAAAGGCCCGCACAAATCAGAGTGAATCAATTCCAGTACTTCCTTGGATCTATACCCCTTATCACTAAAGGGTCGCTTGGTCATTTTTCCTTCCAGGCATGATTCGCAGGTTGGAAAGTCCTCATCTTTCACACCACTGAGTATTCCATCAGTTATCAACCTTTGAATCCTACCCAAGTTAATATGACCTAGCCTAAGATGCCATAAGTACTTTTGATTCATTCTAGAAGGCTCCTTTCTCTTATTGGTACTAGATGTATTATTTGACTCTACTCGTTGCATCGTGGAATAATCAGGATTCAGTATATATAAGTTGCCTATCAATGTACCAGAACAAATATACTCACCATTCTTTTTGATAACAACAGAACTATCAAAAGAAACAGAATATTTATTCAAAACCAATTTAGAAACCGAAACAAGGTTCTTTCTAAAATCCGGTACATAAAGACAATTATTCAATACCAAAACTTTATTATTAAAAGACAAATAAATATCTCCCACTGCAACCGTCGCTACTTTCGTAGCGTTGCCCATGTAGATAGTGATCTCTCCCTCTCTAAGCCGCCGGGTTTCCTGGAACCCCTGCAAAGAATTGCAGACATGATCAGTGGCTCCCGTATCCACACACCAGGTACCGGTGGATAACACCGCTAAACATGTTTCAGTGACTAAGGAAAAGTTCATACCTCCTTGTCTGAGAGGACAATTAGACTTCCAATGTCCAGACTGCTTGCAACGGAAACACTTGCCCTTGGGCTTGTTCACTCCATTCCGTGGTCCACCATTGCTGGGTCCACTGGGTTTCCGTCCTTGCTTCTTCTTCCTCTTAGTCCCCGGAGGACCAGGAAGTTTCACAGCCACAAGTGCATGAGATTTCTTAAAGATTCCCTCTGCCGCCTGGAGTTCAGTCAGGAGCTCCGCCAACGAATATAACCTCTTGTTCATGTTATAGTTCAGGCGGAACTGCTCAAAACTCCTAGGCAGAGACTGGAGCACTATATCGATCTGGGTTTCCCCATCAATAGCTCCTCCCATAATCTCTATCTCATTCAGATAGCCTATCATCCTAAGAACGTGATCCCTCACGGGCGTTCCTTCGGACATAGTGGCCGTCATGAGTTTTCTCATGGCATCTTGCCTGGCTGCCCTATCCTGACTACCAAACATCTCCTTGAGGTTAAGCATCATATCATAGGCAGTGGTCATGGCCTCATGCTGATGTTGCAGCACATTTGACATAGAAGCCAAAATGTAGCACCGCGCCATCTGATCAGCCTTGACCCACTTCCGATGAGCTTCCTTTTCCTCAGGAGTGGAGGTGTCAATAGGTTCATCAGGACAAACCTCATGGAGTACATATTTGTACTCCTCAGCAGTTAGGACAATGTCCAAGTTTCGTTTCCAATCAACATAGTTCGGACCAGTGAGTTTGTTTTCTTTTAGTATAATGGACAACGGGTTGAGTGCCATATCTATAAAAGAGACAAATCAAACTGTCAAATTTAATTCGATATTAACTCCCTTAATTAATATCATTAAATTTACCAATTAATCCTAAAATCCTATCAGACTAGCATGCCACGTTCATGTGGACGTATACTAGCCCAAACGATTTTATAACTGGACTTTTACTTCGGTCGTACATCATTACAGCAGTGACTCCGATGGGGAGGATGCTGTAAAGCGTACCTAAGTGTATACCATTTCTCAGTACTAAGTTAACCGCTCGGAAACTACACGCCCACCGCAAGCCACGTTAGTGTGGACGTTTACGTTGACATGCGGTCCCTTTACGATTTCCTATAACTGTCGAGCCTCAATTAACCCAAAGTTCCATTTCCGTCTAGTAAGCCACGATAGTGTGGACGTTTACTAAACAAACAACTTTGTTAATTGAATTCCATTTAATAAATTTCACAATTTCGTTAATCAAAGCTTGATATCTCGTAAGTGAAACTCGAAGTTTCTAACCAGCGATCAATCATGCAATTGAGCCCTATCTCTCACAAAGTGAGGGAGCCAACCAGACAATCGATCTAGTCATCAAATGACTCGAATGTCTCTAATCTGTGTCATCGACATAACCAAGCGCTTTGGCTCCATTCCACTCCCCGGGGTGAGAATGAGTCGAGTTGAAATTAGTCTTTGAAAGACAGATTAGGCATTGCTTTGAAAAACTTAAGTGTTCAATTCTATAAATGGAATTGAATTCGAATTTTGATCCAGTGATATCCGTGTGTCAACTTTATCCGATAGGGAGGATGACACTAAAGCCAACTCGTAAGCGACACACATCACCATCAAAACAGAGAATGGAGACCGCGGGATTGTTTCCAATCCCTCTCCCACTTAGTTTTTACGAAAGGGATTAACAAGCATGCATGAAAATTAAAGCATAATAAAACACGTTGAAACACACAAAAAGCATTTAACGTGGCCCGATTATTATGGCCTTTAAAATCTTCGATGCACGTCTTCTCGGATCTTCGTCTCGTTGCTCGTCTCGGTCTCGGTCCATCACCGACTCGTCTAAGGACCAAGAGACGAACCCCTCCCACTGGAGTATCATCCCGGGCCCTCGACAAGCGATCCGTGATGTCCGTCGAACCCCCGCGTCGCTGCTGCCAAAACTCAAAACAGCGCCCGCCGTTTGAGGAACAGCGGTCGCTGGAGGAGCTGCAAACGGCGGTCGCCGTTTGCCCTCCAGCGGGCGCCGTTTGTGCACAGCAGGCTGCGGGTTCGACTTCTCGACCCTCGTTCGTCCGTCCTTCGATCTCCTCTCGATCCACCAAGTAGCAGCATCAATACATAAGTAAACTAACTACTTCCGGCATCGATCCTATACAGAATGATCGATCCTATACACCCGGATAAACGAAAAACGAAAAACCGAAATAGAAAACCTAAACGACTCAACCCGTCGTTTTAACTATTACAAGCAAGCAACGATTCAAAACAAAAATCTCAACAACCCCGAGAGTTTAACAAACCACAAAAATTACAGTACAAAACATATGACCATAATAATCGGGTTACCTGCAAAACAAACTCGCAAACAATACAAGAACGCATAACCGGCTCTGATACCAATTGTTGGATTTCGACTCTCCGGGATGCGTTCGTTCGATCGCTCGAACTTCCGAACCATCCCAGTCGACCTCCGAAGTCGCTACTTCGTTCGCTTAACAGCCCTTATCCCGAATCACGCCCAGCCATCGCCCCGGAGGACAACCGCGCGAAACGGGGCTGGACTGCACACAAACAGCGCCCGCTGTATGCAGTCCAGCGGTCGCTGAAGAAGCTGCAAACGGCGACCGCCGTTTGCCCTCCAGCGACCGCCGTTTGTCCGCGAACAGCAACGCGATGTTGCTGTTCCGGGCTCGTTTCCGGGTCGTTTTTCCTCATCCGACTACCGTTCCGGAGGTCCTAGACCCCCCAGTAGTCGAGGAACACGATCCACGACCCCGGAACCCGATCTACGTTCATATACGTTCAACGAGAAATTAGATCGAATAAATAGCGGAATAGAGAATTCGATCTCATACCTCTCGGTCGATTGTTGAGACCTTAGATGCTTCTAACGTATGCCTCAGATCCTTTCTCCAGCCGTTGTGTGGGCAACGATCCGCTGGAGTTCTCCCTTCTGTACTTTCTCTATCAACAGCGTTAATATATCTTTTTCTCTCTTAGAGAAAAATATTAGCGCAAACTAATTTAATTTTACAGAGAAAAATTATAATTGCGTTAACGCAATTGTTTTTCTCAGTAAAATGAAATAGCGGCGAAAGATAGGTTTTAGGAGAGTACGGGAGGGGATTATATAGAGTTACGTTAGGGACCTTAGGAAAAATTAATTAAGGGCTAAATTGAAATATTAATTAACTTAGAATACGTAAACGCAATTCCTTAATTAATCGATTTCAATTTTAATTATTATTAACTCCACTATAAAATAATAATTGAATTCTCGAAATTAATTTTAATATTATTTCAACAATAATAATTCCGCCGAAATTACATAAACGACCTTCCCCGTGTTTAAGATATCGAACGTCCATGAATTTATTTAATTACTAATAATTAAATTAATTCGTTTCTTATTATCCGAGACTAGTACCACTCATCCTTATTATCATGTGGAACAAATCCACCTGCAGGGTTTACATGATAAACTTTATGAGCTCATCTCGGGGACGTCATCAACCCGATAAACGGGACACGGTTTCCTGTCTATAATCTATAGCATGCCGTGTGTACAATTCCGATTCCCAATTTACCGAGTATCTCGACTAATCAAATAGTCTCACTCATTGGCAAGTTAAAGAACCGAGAATTGGACAAACGCACCTATAATTATATAGGGATTAGGAATTCGTTTATCCGTAATATCTGAGGTCTAGTTCGATTACGTCGATTAGTATAAATCGAACGCCCTCCCGTGGTCCTGCTCAATACACCAAGTGTACAAGTGTAACATAATAGTCAAGACCAACTATTACCCAGTCACACTACGACGTACCGATGGATTGTCCCTGTCCATCTAAGTCGTGAGCTTCTGTTCGATACTATACGAGTAACCGACAGTATGATCTTCCGCGTGTCTCCTCACGCCATACTGTCTACAACGTATATATCTAGGACTATTGCATTCAAGTACAAGATAGACAAAAATGCCGACAGTTTGATTATTAGATAATGAAAAACACAGATAAGGAGTTCCATATTGTCACTAAACTAGACATTTAGAATATAACTCCATCACTAACCTGTAATCCTGAAATCAAAACACAAGGACAAAAACACGTTGTCGCCAAAACCAACATTTACAATCTCCCCCTTTTTGGAACAACTTATAAAAACAGTTAAGTAAAAAACGAGATACAAGTATCTCCCCCTCAACCAAACAAACCACAAAAATAACTAAGTAAAAAGATGGAAAAACATCAATCATACAATCAATGAAAAACCATAAAAATACTTAGACAAATTTCAAACCAACCAACAAAACTTAGATAGAGAATTCAAAGTAGGATAAACCAAGTTTCAATAAGTATTCAAAAGTTAAGCAATTATGAAAAACCATGCATGGACGAATAGGTTCAGAGTTGTATGCATGCAAAAACAAAACACAAAAAACAAAGTTCAGGAGTTATCAAAAACAGAAATTAAAAAACTTGGACTTGAACTTGCACTTCAGTCTTGTGGCGAAGCTGTTGGAGAAGGATCACGTTCCGGACTTCCAATCAACTCTTCTTCATCGTCTTCATAACTGAAGCCATCATCAGAGCTAGAGTCATCACTCTCATCAGAGTCGGTTTCCGGATCTCCGAAAATTTCACGCTCGCCCAGACCATCACCAGCAGCTTCGTCAACGTCCACAACATTGACATCATCTTCGTCTCTCAGACCATCAGACGGCATCGCGAACGACGCCCCTGGATTTGTAGTATCATCCATCTTCCCTTTCCCTTTGTCACGGTAGTTCAGAATACCTTCAAAAATATCTTCATCAGTTTTCTCTCCGTCATCACTCACAACTTCAATCAGCTTGCTTTTGGACAGCTGCGCATGAGCATCCTGAATTGCGTCCCTAACCATTTTCAAAATAAATGTATCTTTCAAACTTGCATCGGGGGCTCCAACATCACCAAGTCCTCCCCCTTGTTGGATTTCCCGTTGAAGTTTCTTGAACGACAACTTTTGTTTCTCCTGCGCCTCGATCATTCTGTTGTACGCAACAACATGTTCGGCTTGACGCTTTTCAACAGCCAAGGAATCGACATAAAATTCCTGAACCACAGCCGAAGGAACCACAACACGGTGACTATGGATCGGATGATGGGGGTTAAGGTAAGAAGGAATTCCTGAAGTCGGGCCAAAGCCTTGAGGCACAACTCTTGGTGACTTAGCACCTCCAGCTTCAATTTCATCGACAGCTGCCGACTGAGTTTTCTGACGATTTACAGCTGGAGACTTAGTTTTTGGAGTTTCAGGCTTTCGCTTTCTCGAAGACGTAGGCGTTGGCGGTGGAGTCAAAATTTCTGGAAGCGCATTTCGGTTGACAAGTTCATGCCAAGGTAAGTCTATGACACGCTTCGCAGGATTCATATATTTCCCAGTGATTTTGACAGCTCCATTCTTTTTCATCTTTTTCTCAGTGCCCGGATTCGGGGTAAACTCTTGGGCATGAAGCATCCCATAAATCAGACAAGGATGAGTTAGATGGATTCTCTGTTTTTCAGGCAGTTCAGCTTGCCTAATGATTTCCTCATCCGAGGTTTTTGCAATTTTGCATAAGTCATTGAAAATAAGTTGGCCGATGTCAGCCTGTTCGCCGCAGCCGAAACGAAAGATCAAGTGCATCAGTTCTGGAGTCATGACCGAGGAATCAGGATTTGCCATCCAGTTAGACAACCCCAACCGATGTAAAACGCTAGAAGGCGGACAACTTGGAGGGTGGGGGCAGCTCAGACTTAACTTTCTTTTGTGTTACGAAAGTTCCAACTTTCAAATCTTCAGCTCTCTCAGCAGCTGATGGTGTCGTCCAAAAACCATCAATATCAAGTCTTTTCAAAAATTCGTTGATGGAGAATGGGCGAAACTTGTAGAGTTTGCCGCAGAAAATAAAACAGCAATACAACCTATTTTTCGGATCAGCGAACTCCGGAGTTAGGCTGGCATAAAATTTGTGGATTATAGGAATGGAGTAACGGTAAGTCAGCTGCACAGAGCTGAGCAGCTGCATTTTAGTCAAAAAATCAGTAATTCTATGCTTCTCATAATCCTCTTTCAGGATAGTTCGGTCAGTGTGGATCGGAAGTTTGGCAATCAGTTTATGACGACGTTCAGCAGTCGCCGTGAAAAATTCTTCAGAGTGGGCTTTGGGACACTCTTCAATCCTTCGAATATACTTGAAGGCATCAGTCGATTTTTGGGATCCAGCTGATCCCGAAGATGGATGCGCCAAGGGCGGTTTCTGAGAGCTGTGAGTTTTTGATTTTGCAACTGACCCACCAGCCGAATTCTTTGGAGTTGAAGTTTTCACTCCACTGCCACTGACGACAGTTTTCTTTCCAGAACCACTCCTTGGAAGCGATGATTTAGGTGTCTTTGGATCTTTTCCAGTAGACACAGTTGCCGTCGATGGAACTTTAACCACCTTTTTTCCATCCTTAGTTATCTCGCCAGCTGCGAGTAACCTATTGTATTCAGCCCTTGAAATGGTTCCCTTGTAGATGCGAAGGGAAGTATCTCTCTCTTTTCTGGTATTCCCAGACCTAGGTTCTTTTCCCGGCTGACGGACAGTCGAGAGTTCAGGAGTTGCGGATCTTGTCAAGTCAAGTGAAGTTTCTACAGACGACGCCTTGCGACGATCAACTTTGTCAAGGTGAGCTTTGAGTTCTTCGTAAGCCGCTTTCTTGGAATCAGGAGAAGGGGCCTTTTCGACATGTCAGCCATCATGTCGTCGAAGTTCTTGGTTGCCATTTTGAAGTTCAGGTAAGTAACTGAGAGTTGGTAGCTGCGAGAATAGTAATCACGAAAACTAACTTCAGCCACGAAAATAAGGACAGGGCGCCGGATGCGCAAAGCTAGAGTCGCCGGTTGCGACGGAAAAACAAGAACTTAAGAACTAAGAATTTCGAGCACAGAACTTTCAGTTGAGCTAAGAGATCGAGAACTTGAGAGTTAGAGAATTTTGATGTAAGCGTAAATGAAACGAGCATCAACAGGACCTATATATAGGAGAATATTTGGGCCGCTCGTCGGAATGAAAAAGCCCAGTCCAAGATCTGCAAACAGCTCATCTCAAGAAGAAAAATTAGGTCTAAAAGACGACCAAAAATTTATTAATTCGAAAATATTATTAAAATAATGATTTTCAATTTAATAAATAATAAAATAAATAAAAACAATGAAAATGAAAAACAAACCGAGGCATGAAAAACGAAGTTGAGAGCCATCGGTTGAGTTGCAAAGTTTGAGTCTCCAAAAAATCAGCAGCTAGGAGTCGCTGTTTTTGGAGTAAGTTGAGTTGCCAAGAAATGGAGAATGGAGTCTCCGTTTTTGTGTCCTGCAGTTGAGAGTCTCCGGTTTTTGTGACATAGGTTGAGTCTCCGTTTTTGTGGCATAGGTTGAGTCGCCACTTTTTCGGCGACTGGAGTCTCCGGAAATTTGCACAGCCTGGGTTGCCAAGGAAAACGAAGACACGAGTCTCCGGTTTTGTGCCACAATGTGAGTCGCCGTTTTTCTGGCGACTTGAGTCTCCGGTATTTTGCATAGTCAGGGTTGCCACGAAAGTGGAGACATGAGTCTTTGGTTTTTATGTTGTCTCCGGAATTTGGCATTGTCTCCGAAATTTTGACAAGTCTCCAAAATTTTTGTTCCCAAAAAAAAAACAATGTCACTTGAAATTTGCAAGTTGGCCGTCGCTACACTCAAAAAGTAGACTTCAGAGATGGTAAACCACGTAGCGCTGGATATGAACTATAAAAATGCAAAATCAAAAACAACACATCCCCAGTTAGTCATTCAAGTGTTCAACACACTACAAACATTCAAAACCATTTTAGTGGAGATTCGAGGGGTGATATTAGGCAATGAAGAGCAAATATTTTCCCAGAAAAGAATCCACATTTCATCATTTTCCAAAAACCAAAAATTTTCACACAAGGTGATAGCAACTTTGAGGTATATGAAAAATCTCTCATATTAAAAACCGGTGGAATGGACCGAGGTATTTTATAGATATTGAACTTGTCCTTCGTCACAATCACAAGAATACATGCCGTGTTTCGTCGGAACACATTTGATGAGTTTGCACCGCACAAGAGATTTTAATTCATGAGTGCAAGGTGAACTTTTAAGGCACTCCACTTGGGACTAAGCGTTACTACAATCAGAGGGGAGCAAGGATCATCCTGCATCTCCAGACGAGTTTTAGCTTTTAATGAAATGCAACAGATGCTCATTACAGCAGTCAGAGGGGAGCGAGGATCATCCCACATCTCCGAAGTGTGATAGAAGAGCATCTTAAACTATGGCGTCCATGTGCTACCTTTCGAAGAGGGGAGCCGGGGTAACCGGGGTCCTCCGTTACTTGGTATTATGGATCTATGCAAATGACAGCTTATGGGAGTTATATGCCAAGTTCACACGTTTGCACTCAGAGGAATAAATGCACTTGGGTCCGAAGACTAAAGCGGCCTCGAATCCATGTTCAACTTTATTAGACTAGTCCACGACGATTCAGCGTGCATATTCAGAAGTAAAGAAAATAATCTTTCAGACTTCAAAATTTTCGTGAACTCTTAAAGAGAACACATGCAGAGAAAATTTCTTAGAGTTTGAAATCTCAAAGTCAAGTGGTTTGGTAAAGATGTCAGCGAACTGTTTTTCTGTTGAAATATGTTGTAGACTGACTATATCACGATCAACCAAATCTCTAATGAAATGATGTCGAATGTCGATGTGTTTAGTTCTTGAATGCTGGACAGGATTTTCGCTGATTTTGATAGCATTCTGATTATCACAAAACAGCACCAATGGAGCACTCTCGATGAGATAGTCATTCAACATTTGCTTCAACCAAAGCAATTGAGTGCAGCAACTTCCAGCTGCAACATATTCAGACTCGGCAGTCGAGAGAGCTATGCAATTTTGTTTGCGACTATGCTAAGATACGATATTATTTCCAAAGAAGCAGCAACAACCAGAAGTGCTTTTACGTTCATCAGTATCGCTTGCCCAATCCGCATCGGAGTAACCGACAAGATTTGATGAAGTGTCGCATGCATACCACAATCCTAGTTCAGAAGTTCCAGAGATGTAGCGGAGAATCCGTTTGACAGCTCGTAGATGGTCCTCCTTTGGATCAGCTTGGTACCTAGCACACATACAAACACTAAACATAATGTCAGGGCGAGTAGCGGTTAGATAAACTAAACTTCCAATCATGGAACGAAAAAGAGTTTGATCACCACTTCGACTTTTAGTCGATTTAGATAACCGTTCAGTTGTCGCCATGGGAGTTTTTGCGGGCTTAGCTTGATGCATCTCAAATTTTTCGACCATGTTTTTCGCATATTTGCTTTGAGAAACGAAGATCCCATCTGGTCGTTGAGAAATTTGTAGCCCAAGAAACTGATGTAGCTCTCCTTCAAGACTCATCTGAAAAGTTGAAGACATAGATTCCGTGAAAGCTTTCACGAGTTTAGAGCAGGTAGCACCAAAAACAATGTCATCAACGTAAATTTGAGCAACCATCATGTGTTTGCCATCCCGTTTAATAAAAAGAGTTTTGTCCACAGAGCCCCGTTCAAAACCGAACTTCAGAAGATAGTACGTCAAACATCCGTACCAAGCACGAGGCGCCTGTTTCAAACCATAGAGAGCTTTGTGAAGTTTGTAGACATGATTTGGTTTCTTAGGATCCTCAAAACCTTTCGGTTGAGCTACATACACTTCTTCTTCCAATACTCCATTTAGGAATGCAGCTTTGACATCCATTTGTCTAAGTTTGATGCCGAGGTGGCATGCAATAGCAATTAAGAGTCTGATGGATTCAATTCGTGCAACTGGAGCAAAGGTTTCATCAAAATCAATACCCTCAACTTGGGCATAGCCTTGTGCAACAAGACGAGCTTTGTTTCGAACAACTTGGTTGTGCTCATCTATTTTATTTTTGAAAATCCATTTAGTTCCAACTACATTCATGTTTGACGCATTGTTTCTAGTAAACTCATTCAACTCTTCTTGCATGGCCATGATCCAAAAATCCTCTTTCATGGCTTCCTTGTAATTTTTCGGCTCATTTTCAGAGAGAAAGCAAGAAATACCGATTTCATTACAAATTGCAGAAGTGCAGATGTTGTAGAGTTCATTCGGAGAATTTGTAGCTTTCTTTGAGCGTGTAGTTCGCTCATTTAAGTTCCCAATCATTTGGGTCGAATGATGTTTCTTTTGAATAAGTCGAGGTGCCTCTCTAGTAGCATTAGCTGGGTTTTCAATGTTTAGCTCAGTTTCTTCATCATCAGACGATGAAGTATCATTTTCCCGATTACTAGAATCTCCAACTTCAGGTGAAGTGTTTGGAGTAAAATTTTCTGGAGACACATTCTCAGAAACAGCAGTTGTGGGTGTTGATGGAAAATTTTGATATTCCAAAATTCCTTCTTTTACCCAGTCTTCCTCCACATTTTTCCCTAGAAAGTCTTGTTCATCAAAATTTATGTTCACAGTTTCGATGACTTTCTTAGTTCGAAGATTGTAGGCACGATAAGCATGGCTATTTTGACTATAACCAACAAAAATTCCACGATCAGCTTTGGCTTCAAATTTCTTCAGAGGATCACGATCCTTCAGAATATAACAAGTACAGCCAAAAACACGAAAGTGTGCAACTGAAGGTTTCTTGCCATTCACTAGTTCATAGGCAGTTGCGGTCGTCCCAGATCGAATACTTATTCGATTCAAAATATATCCAGCAGTAGAGACGACTTCTGCCCAAAAAGTTCGTGCAAGATTTTTCGAGATAAGCATTACACGTGCCATTTCTTGCAGTGTTCGATTTTTACGTTCGGCAATCCCATTTTTTTGAGGAGTTTTTGGGGCCGAATATTCATGATGAATTCCCTTCATCATACAGAACTCATTGAAGCTAGCATTTTGAAATTCAGTTCCGTGATCACTTCTGATCCTCTTTACTTTAGCTTCATGATTTGTTTTGATCCATTTCACAATGCCTTTGAAGGCATCAAAAGTTTCATCTTTGGTAGCCAAAAATCTTGTCCAAGTGTAACGAGAAAAGTCATCAACTACAACCAACACATATTCTTTCTTTGTTATGCTTTTGACTTCCATTGGACCCATCAAGTCCATGTGTAGCAATTCAAATGGAGCCGAGGTGCTCATTAAAGTTGGCAGTGCAGGATGAGAAGTTCTCGTCAGCTTACCCTTCTGACAGTCACCGCACACTCGCTTTTCAATTTTGGGGAGTTGAGAGATTCCTCGAACTATCTCCCCCTTAACCAGTTTACTCAGATTTCGAGTTCCAGTGTGGCCAAGTCGTTGGTGCCACAAATCAACTTCATCAGGAACGGTCACAGAAGAACAACTATACTCAGTTGTATAGCAATTATTTTTAGCTCGTGGACCTTCCATTATACACTTTCCTTCACCATCAAAAACTCTGCACGACTCCTTATCAAAACTCACATTCAGTCCTTCATCGCATAGTTGACTGATGGAGATAAGATTTGCAACAAGTCCCTTTACATGGACTACATTTCTGATAGGAGGTAAACCTTTGATTTGTAGAGTCCCCTTTCCCTTTACGACGCCTTTCGCTCCCCCTCCAAACACCACGGGAGCACCAGTCATAGGCTCGTAATTTTTCAGAAACTTTTTCGTGCCAGTCATATGGCGGGAACATCCACTATCAAAATACCAAATTCCTTTGGTTCCAGTTTCCGATGCATTAAGAGCAACATTGCAGAAAATGAGTTCTCTTGGTTGCCAACAACTTTTGGAGTTAGAGTTAAGTTCAACTTTACTCTTTTGAGACTTAGGCACCCATATTTTCTTGTCATTCGGAATTTGGACATTTCTCTCAGTCACAGTCTTCAGAATTGGAGAAATGGGGTTCTTTATGTCCTTAGCAACCTCAACCTTCTTCTTATCAGAATTTTGTGACTTTGTTTGAACCATCGAGTTCATATTTTTCTCAACACTCAACTTTTGAGAATTTCGTGATTTTTCATCCTTCGTCATCAACTCACGGTTCATGTCACCTTTAAGTTTGTAGCAAAACGGTCTTATGTGTCCGAGCACATTGCAATAGTGACAGACATATTCTCGTCTTTGACGAGTTTCAACTTTCGTTGGCGTTTTGACAAAAACATTTTTAGAGTGAGGAGTTTTTCTATTCAGTTTCAAGTTATGAGGTTCATCCAACTTTTTCAGCAACGTTTTCTCATATGGCAAGATCCCTCGAGGATGTTTCACAATATTTTTGGGGAATTGATATGTCTCAGATTTAGAGTTCGAAGTCGAGACCGACTTTTGAGTTTTAGATTCAGGAGACTTAATAATCTTCTTCCCTTCAGCAATATCTTTCCGTTTAGATGATTCGGCGTCATCTTTACTTTTATCCTCTGGCTGAGCGTTGGATGCTTTGACAAATGTCACATCTTTCTTCTCGGGTGTAGAATAAATAGACTAAAACACTTTTTGAAAACCGAGTCCATAGCGATTAGGATTCATGTACGAGGCAGCATTGTCAAACACCGAAGAATTTGTGTTCATCTTTTTTAACAGTTCATCAGTCATCTGAAGTTTTTCTTTCAAGACATAACACTCTTTGTCTGTCATAGCAAGATCAGTTTGAGTCTTCAAAAGTGATGATTTCAGATCATCGTTCTCAGAGTCAGAGTTTTTGAAAAGAGTTTGAAGTTTCTTTACTTCGGACGATTCCTTTTTCAACGAAGTCTTCAGTTTTGAGTTTTCAGAACTCAACCTCTCACACACTTCTCTCAGTTCGACAACTTCTTTGTAGTATTTATGTTTTTCTTCGAAGAGGTCATCAAATTTGATTTTAAGTATAGTTAGAGAGTTGTTCAACCTCTTTTTCTCGTCCGTTGTCTTTTCAACTAAGTTTTTCAACTCTACAGCCTCGTCATACATCTTCCGGTTAGCAGTTGAGAGTTCGTTACAAGATTCTGTAAGAACTTTTAAAGACACTTCAAGTGCACCATTCTCAGTGATAACTAAGTCATAGGATTTTGAGAGTTCAGAGTGACTCTCGTTCAAGGCAAGCAGCTCAGTACTTACACATTCAGTTTGAGATACTTTAGGTGTCATCTCATTTTCCACAGACTCAGTCACGGATTCAACATCCGAAAAAATATCATCATCACAGAAGTTTCGGTTTGTTGAAGCTACACAAAAGATATTGTCTGCAGTTGCAGTATCTTTCAGAAAACCATCAAAAACAAAGTTTTCAACCTCCACGTTCGAGAGGTCGAAGTTTTCACCAAAAGTGACAACTAGAGCTTTGTCCTCATCGTTATCAGAATTTTCATTCTCAGACTCCTCGCTTTCTGAGATTACATTTTCATCATCGAAAACAATATATCTCACTGGCAGTTTCTTTTTGCGGTGCAAGTTGGGACACTCATTTTTGACATGTCCAAATCCCTTACATTCAAAGCACTGCATTTTAGAAACATCCTTGCTAGTTGATGAATATGGAGATAGTTTTGTCTCCTTAAATTTTTTGTCAGAGAATGAAGTTTGATTTCGGTTGTCGGAGTTTCTCTGAAATGAGTTAGAATTTTTCTGAAATTTTCGAAAATTTCGTGCACGATTCTTTCTCTTAAACTCTTGCTTCACAAGATACGTGACGATTTCAGTCAGTGCAGCAAGTTTGTCAGGATTGTTTGAATTCATCAAACGTTCAATATCCTCAGCTTCATCGTCATCAGATTCATTTACATCAGCTGAGAAACTACATTCAGATTTCTCATTTCTCGAAGGAGTTTTCTGAGGTTTCGAATTTCTTGAACTCTTACCCTTCTCAGAAATTTTTAGAGCAGTCATCGGCTCGTAAACAAGTGACATTTCAGGGTTGCTACGCACTTTCAGAGTCAAGTCGTAGTTTCTCAAATCAGCCATTAAATCTGCATAGTCCCATTTCTGATCTTTTTCTTCTCGTGCTTCAAGTGTTAACACTTTACTTTCGAACCGAGAACTTAGACTATGAAGAGTTTTCTCGTAGATCATGACGACAGGAAAAGTTTCTCCAAGTTCATGAACTTCGTTCACATATCTCATGATTTTGTCTAAGTACTCATTTATGTCTTCATCTTCTCTCATGCGGAGTTGATGGAACTGAGCAGTGATAGTTCGAATTTTAGAGCGTTTCACGGCCTTACTTCCTTCGCACGTTCTCTGAAGAGTTTCCCATGCATCTTTCGCTGAAGTGCAATTCTTCACCAGTTGGTACATACTTAGTTCCAACCATTCACAAATAAGAAGTAGAGCCTTGCTATTCGCAGTAGAAAAGTCATGCTCTTCTCTAGTCCAGTTACGTTCAGGTTTGGGGGTTCTTATTCCATCGGCATCTTCAGTATACGGACAAACCCAACCTTCCAAGACAGCCATCCATGCACGAGAGTCATGGCCTTTAATTCTAGCGGAAACTTTAGCTTTCCAGTTAGAGTAGTTCTGATGAGTAAGCATAATCGGTTTCTGGACAAACATTGGCGACTCCATTTTAGCGGAAATATGAAGTCAAGTAACGGATCACGTCTTATACGTATGACGTCCCGCTCTGATACCAATTGAAATTACGCCTTCAGCGTAGGATACCAATTTTTCGAGAAATTGGTCTTGAACTCACAGACAGCAGTTTCCGTCAAAGTAAACACTCACACAATTCGTAGAATAAAAAGTGGAGACAAAGTTATGTAATAGTTTTCATTTCATTGATCAACAAAACTAAACTATTACACTTGAAGAGTATGGTAGGCAAAACGATTACAAGAAGTTTCCCGAGTGTCGCAACAACTCCCACTAACTTGCAATCTAGCACACGAGTACCTAGAGCTATATCTCCTAACTCTAATCTTGGCACACGACGCAAAAGCTACTACACAAACTCGAAGCTCGAAGCTCTCGGTTACGATTCTAAAAATCAGATTTCGTTCTCTCAAAATCGTCAAATGATGAAACTCAAATCCATGGGTATTTATAGTAGAGCCGCACATGTGAGGGTGATGACGTGGCACGTTCTCATTCGTCGCATGCTTGGCCTATGTCACTTTTCCATGGATGACATCATTATTGTAGAACTTGGATTCTTGAATCTTGGAATCTTGAATCTTCGATTCTTGAATCTTCGAATCTTGAATCTTCAATTTCAAAATCAAACTTCAATTTCAATCTTGACTCCATCGATCTCAATTCTTCATCTTCAATTTCTTGTGAAAAACTCTAAGTGTCGAAGCTTCAGAATTTCATCGTCTTCATGGTCGTCGATATTGTTGAAGTTGCAAACTTGGAACAATTCTTCATTTATTTGAACTGAGTACCTGGTGAAAGAAATCACGTTGAAAGTACTTAGTCTTTGAAATCATGGCAAAGGAACATGAACTGCTGAAAATACCACAAGGGACAAAAACCGGCGACTCCTGTCGCCGGATTAAAAGCACGTCCCCAAAACCAGCGACTCCAGTCGCTGGAAAATTTCCAAGTACCAAAAACGGCGACTGGAGTCGCCGTTTCTCCAACGCCCCAAAAACAGCGACTCTTGTCGCTGGAAACCTGCCATGCACCAAAACCGGCGACGCTGGTCTTCATTTCCTCGTGCACCAAAAACAGCGACTCTTGTCGCTGGAATTTTCCTCTTGCATCAAAACCGGCGACTCGAGTCGCCGTTTCCTAGCGTCACCAAAATCGGCGACTCTGGTCGTCGTTTTTCCTCCGTCTTCATTTTCGGCGACTCGAGTCGCTGAAACCGCGCAAATTCAAAAGCGGCGACTCTTGTCGCCGTTTTCATGTACGTCCAAAAGTGGAGACTCTTGTCTCCATTTCCATGCGCGAGGTTGTTGACTTCGAATTCCTAACCTGTAATCCTGAAATCAAAACACAAGGACAAAAACACGTTGTCGCCAAAACCAACATTTACAAGAATTCTTGTAATTCCTTTTACAAGAAACATTGATCAAGTTTATCAAAAAATGCCTAATTTGTCTTTCTGAAACTGACTTCAAGTCGACTCATTCTCACCCCGGGGAGTGGAATGGAGCCAAAGCCACTTGGTCATGTGGATGACACAAATTAGAGACATTCGTACCATCCTTTTGAAGATGGATCGATTGTCTGCTCGGCTCCCTCATCTAATGAGAGATAGGGTTGTTCGCGTGGTGAATCACTGGTTAGAAACTTCGAGTTTCACTTATGATTCTCCGCGTCTTGATCTACGAAAATCGAATGGATCTTGTAATTGGGAGTCAATTATAAAAGTCTCTTGATGTAGTAAACGTCCACACCACGTGGCTTGCTATACTAACGGATTTTGGATTAATTGATGTAGACAGTTATAAGTAATTGTGAAGAATTATGAAGTTGTCGTAAACGTCCACACCACGTGGCTTGCGGTGATGTAGTAATTCCAAATGATTTACTTTAGTACTGAGTAATGGTTTATACTTAGATACGCATTATAGTATTCCTCCCCACGAGGTTACGCTATAAGTGATGTATGACCAAAGAAAATCTAATTGCTAAATCATTTGGGTGGGTAAACGTCCACACCACGTGGCTTGCCTTACCTGATGGGATTTTAGATGTAATTAGTAATTTAATGATAATATTTGAGGGAGATAATATCGGATATTAAATTGATTGTTTGTTTAAATGTGCTTATAGGTTTAGAGAATAGCTATGAACCCACTTTCTGTGATACTCAAGGAGCATAAACTCACTGGCCCCAATTATATTGATTGGAGGAGAAATTTAGACATTGTCCTGACTTCTGAAGAGTACAAATTTGTACTCCATGAATTGTGCCCTGCTGAGCCCACGGCTGCCTCAACTAATGAGGAAAAAGAGGCATATCGGAAGTGGAAAAAGGCTGATGAAATGGCTAGGTGTTATATTTTGGCTTCCATGTCAAATGTACTCCAAACCCAACATGAGTCGATGGCCACTGCCTATGATATGTTGTTTAACCTCAAAGAAATATTTGGGGAGCAAGATCGTGCGGCAAGGCAAGAAGCCATGAGAGTCCTCATGACAACTATTCAGTCTGAAGGAACGCCCGTAGGGGAGCACGTTCTTAAGATGATGAGTCTGTTGAATGAACGTGAGATCCTAGGAGCTCAAATTGATGCTGAGACGCAAGTCGACATCATACTCCAGTCTCTGACCCCTAGTTTTGAGCAGTTTCGCATGAGTTATAATATGGGTAAACTGTCTTATACTCTTGCGCAACTCCTGACTAAACTGAAGGCGGCAGAGGGGATCTACAAGAAGGGCAAGTCTCAAGCACTTGTAGCTACCAAGTCCAAAGGCTTGAAGCCTGTTGGAGGTAGGGGCAAGAAAAGGAAGCAAGCCTGGAAACCCAGTGGTGCCAAGAGGAGTGCACCACTAGTGGGGGCTGCCAAGCCAAGAGGCAAGTGCTTTCCGATGCAATAAGTCTGGACACTGGAAGTCTGAATGTCCTCAGAAAGGTACGGATTTTTCTTTAGTCGTAAAAACATAGTCAGCGGTATTATCTACCAGAATTCTGGTGTGTAGATATGGAACCACTGACGGTATGTGCATTTTGAATGCAGGGGTTCCAGAAAACCCGGCGACTTAGAGAAGAAGAATTCGAGTCTACATGGGCAAAGCTGCAGAGGAGGCAGCTGTTGCGATGGAAGACATTTATCTGCTTTAGTAGTTAAATAGGATTTCATTTCAAGTTTATTGCTTTATGTACCCTTTATTTTAGAAAGAACTTCTGTTCTGGATTTCTATTATTTATGAATGGATATTTTATTTCTTTAATCATTTATTGATTTTGATAAGAAATAATGGCGTTATCTATTCTGGTACATTAGATAGCAATATATGAATGATAGATCCTAAGTCTACCATGATGCAACAAACCGTTCTATAACTTGTTTTACTTGTTAGATATATTTCTTTGCTAAATCATTATACTTGTAAATTCTTATACTTAGTAGTATTTATTCAAATAAAAAATTCAAAAGGTCGAAATTGATTTGATCAATTAAAGTTGAAGGAATGGACCTTCCGACCTAAGAATTGAATTTGGAAGATGATACAACTAAGCATACCTTTCTGGATAAAGGGTAGAATTCGGACAAGTATGGAGAATGATTAAATGATGATATATGCAGATATATGTGTAATATAGGTATGAGTAATTCTCCTAGAATACTGGAAAATGGGTTAGAGTACTTGATGTGCCATAAAAGCAAAAGTGTTTTGACTAAGTCAATGGACACAAAGCTATTATGGAGAACCTTCAAAGTATATCCATTAGAAGCCTGCGACTTGGTCGCGGAGGCTACAACCTATTTAAAATAACACATAGCACAATCAAAAAGTGGGATTGAATCCCAAATGACTTCACCATACACTTACGTGTAGAGATGGTGTGTCGGGAATAAGAAATAGAAATCTAATAGTAAAAGAACAAGTTGTTCGGAACTACCTGTGTTCTATGGATATTCCTGGAGACAACGGCATATTCAATATGGTTGTAGGATATCCTAGATGAACAAAGTATTGTGTGTTCAATAGTACTATGAACCATAAGGACGTCTCAACGCCCGGTTCTTAGAGAAAGACTATTAGAAAAACCACAAAGCCCGAGCTGACGTAATACCTTGGAATGGGAGAAAGGACAAAGACTAGGAACCAGCCAAATCGAGTAGTAGTACACCACTAACTGCACCTACTGTTATTACTGTTATACACCGGGACGCCATTGCAGTGGGAGGTTGTTAAGACAACCGGAGATGTTCATAAGACTAGAAGAGTTTTGAACTCTGGATCTAGTAAAGATGAAATCGATCCCTAGCTCTGCATAAGGGCGGTACTAGATCTAAATGTGCCTACTTGGAGAACAATAAAGTTTATTGTTAAGAGGCTAGATCATTTAGAGTACAAGCTTAGTAAATCCATTGTGACAAAGCTATGAATCGTGGAACTTGCGAATTGATGAGATAGTCCATCTAATGGATTCATCAAAAGGCATAGACGAAAGGTGTATTAGGAACGTGATGGAAACAAGGTGGTGTTTCTCGGAATTTTGTGTAGATAACATTTTATCATTGGCAACAATGTAAAGATGTTGTCAGACATAAAATGATGGTTGTCTAAATGAAACGATTATGGTTTTTCTTTAACATGCATAATTCTGAGAAAGGTTGTTGCCTTTCAGAGACAGAATATATATCTATCTAAGGGCATGTGTTTTAAACACATAAATGAGATGGATGATACAAAGCAGTTTCCTGCACTTTTGTATGGAAAGCTTGATAGATGCAATGTTGAAAAACAAGGACCTGATATCAACTATGCGATTAGCGTAGTGGGAGGATATCAAAGTAGTCTAGATAAGAGACATTCGCATGCTGTAGTAGTACTTGCAAAGTACTGGATTACTAAGCAAGACGAAATCTTCTTGGATTACATATTCTCAGATCTCAAATCAGAGAAGGACCAGTGTAAGTCGATATCAGGCTATGTGTTCACTTTTGAAGAGGTGGAACCTTTGAAATGAAAGAGTGATAAGCATGACGCTTTTCGGACTCTCTCATAACCGAATAGCAGCCTCAGAGGCAGCGGAAGTTTTGGTTAGGTTCCGGGATAACCTCTAAGACTTGGATATGATTCTTAGTTTATCAAAGGCTATTGTATAGCGGTGCATGGTAAACTGGAAGAAGTCATAAGTCAAAAGGTGATGTTAACACATAGAGCAAGTACCACCTGATACGAGTCATTGTCGAGGGAGACGACGCAGTAGTCACCAAGATAACTTCAGAGCGGCGACCTAGATTGCTCATTCACAAAGTACTCTTTGGAAGTACACTTTAAGCACGTGATGAGTATGGGAGTCGGGAGTTTGGAGGAAATGACTAGACCTTAGTACAAGTGGGAGATTGTTGGAGTTGTGTACTTAATGTCTAGATTTAAGTAACGGTAACTCCCGATCATAGCATTTAATCTATTAAATTAATAAACAATTGTTTGCATTTAATTATTGATAATTAAATATATGCAAAATATAGTCCTGGATTCTATACGTTGTAGTTAGTATGGTGTGCGGGCCCACACAGAAGATCATACTATCGGTTACTCGTATTTAATCAAACAGTTGCTCACGACCTAGATGGACACGGACCAATCCATCGGTATAGTCGTTGTGTGAGAGAGAAAATAATTTGTCTTAATTATTTTATCACACTTGTACACTTGGTGTATTGGGCGGATTGCTTGAGATTTATCGATTAGGATTGCCTTAGATAATCGATTCAAGTCTCAGAGTATTTTATTCTTAATCCCCGATACTATTGCGGATGTGTATATTTAATATATGTGACTTTGATTTTCCAAAGGAATTAACCGATTTAATTATTGGGTTAATTACCGGTTAAGTTGGGTCACTATATTTTATATATGACATGCCGTGAATACTTGACGGGAAAGTGTATCCCGTAAGGGTTGATAATATCCCCGAGATGAGTTCATAAGGAATTATTGTGTAAACCTCATGAGTGGATTCGTTCCGCACAATAATTAAGGTTGAATGGTACTAGTCTCGGATTCAAGAGATGAATAAATTAATTAGCAATAAATTAATTTTATTCATGGATATTTAAATCTTAAATACACGGAATAAATAATACTACCGGAGAAATATTATTTGATACAATATGGTTTAATATTGGGAGTGCAATTAATTTATATAGTGGAAAATAAATTAATTAATATTAATGGGATTAATAGATTTGGGCTTGGGCTCAATTTAATCATTAATATTGGAAGCCCAATATTCCACCTCCTTTAGATCCCCTACGTAGCCTATAAAAGCACTACATGGTCTTCACTTTTTCATAAGACAAGATTATCATACTTGATATTCTAGAGAGTTGAAGAGGATCCATAAGCTTGGAAGATCGTCGCCCACCCGACGTTCAAGCTAGTGCAAGGAATACGTGGGAAGATCGTAAGGTCATCAATTGATTTCGTTTCTCCGCACAACGAATCAAAAGGTAAAATCATAAACTCCCTTGTATGATTTTATGTGAATTAATTGTAATACGTACATGAACACACGATCCGGGAGAACGTCGAGACCGGGATACGGGGATCACGCGATCCCCGTCGGGATCGAGAAGGGGCGGCCGAACCCTAGGGTTCGACCGCCGGCGCGCGCGGACGAGGGAAGCCCCGGCTGGACGCCGGGGCATGCGATCGACGTGAAGTCGATCGCCGGGGGTTCGCCGTAGGCTGGTGCCACGGCGGGTGAACCCTCCCGCCTCCTCGACCGGCGGCATGCGCACGGGAGGAGCCCCGGCTGGATGCCGGGGCATGCGATCGACCGTGAGGTCGATCGCGAGGGAAGCCGCGGCTGGGCCGCGGCGGGTCAGCTGGGAGCTGACCGCCCTCCTCCGACGGCGGCGGTGAGTCGCCGGACTCACCGCCGGGGGCTGCTGGGCAGCCCGGCGATCGCATGTGCGCGATCGCGAGCCCTCCTCACGGCGGGGGCTCGGCTAGGGTTTAGCCGTGAGTTCGCTCACGGCGATACTCGTGTCGAGCTCCGGCGTCGTTAGGTGGTTCGCGTGTATCCGGCGAGAGGATTTCGGTCGGGTTATTATTTTCCGCAAATTTTAATGGCCCGGGATATCGATTTCCAACATAAGATATATAATATGGAAAGTTAAATAATAAATTATTAAAATGGAAGAAACAAAATACCTTAGTTGCATCCTTCAACTCTTGGACTGTATAGAAAACAGAGTTTGAACTTTCTATATCTCCCTTGACAGAAATGTAAGACGAACAGGATATCTGTGAGCCATCAAAAGAACTTGATACTGCAGTTGATTTTAATCTGTATAATGGGGAATCGGGTGTATTAAAGAATCTTACAATAAAAAATAAAAGCAAGAAAATAAAGTTTATCTTTTTAAGCTTAATATGCATTACTTGCTCTTGAATTCTCTAATATCATCATTATTTTGGTCAAGAATCAGCTTAGTTGCATCAAAAGTGTTAGATACACCAATAGAATCTGTTGAGAAAATAAATTGAAATGTTAAAAAAAATTATTTAACAAAGAAATGAATATTTACACTTAAAGGGTTAAAATATGACTGTTTTAACCTGGAAATTCCTTGGCACGGCAAAGTTGGACTATTATAACCTGATGAACATCCTCGCCTCTTACCAACTCCAAAAAGTTCTTCAATTCAAAGCAGAAAGAATCCCAAAGTAAACAGCTAATTCTTATTTTGCTGAAACAAAAAAGAATAAAACTGATTATGGAAAAAGCCTCACATGTTTGTAAGGTAATTTACAAAAGTATCACCAAATGAAATGAAAAGTCAAATTAAATCAAAGTAAAACAGCAAGATGATAGAGATAAATCTTTATACTTTAAATCCTCCATCAGAACAGTTAGGCTTTTGGAGCCTTTAAAAGAACCATCACTTTTCATCCTATCCTCGTTCATGTCAACTACTCGACCAATCACATCTACAAAATAGAAAATAAAGCAATAAATAAAAGCAAGATAACCAAAGAGGAAGAAATCTAAAACTTATTCTTTAAATGGATGAATTATTATACGGACAAATAAATAAAAACAACAAAAGTTACCAAAGACAGGTCCATTATGTTTCATAATTCCATCACGAACATCCTGGAAGTTCAGGAAATTGTAGATGGACACTTGAGAAAGAGGATCATCCACTTTTTTAATTAAGGTACTGCCATGAAACATGATGCGATAAGGAAAATCTGTAATTGGGAAAGCAAGGGGGGAGTTAACAACAGAGAACTGATGAACATAGAAAACATCGCTTTCTGAGACTTGGTTTTCATATTTTGAGATATGAATCTTTTTCACGGATGCATGGACTCTAGATCCCTGCATATCAAGAAACAAAAACTCCAAAGACTCTAGAATTTTCCCTTTAGGCTTAGTTTTCCACTTTCGACATACTCGTACTTTAATCCTCCAATCCATTCTGTCCCTAGTAATTTCAGATACAGGAGTGATAGGAATTCCTGACATGACTGAATATACTATAGAGTATTGAAATTGTTAACAGTGTTGGCTCTAAGGATGCTTGTTTTATAGTGATTCTCCTAAGTCAAAGACAATCATTTATTTCTGACGTAATATTGATTTGTATTCCATTTGTTTAATCTATAAATATGGAATATTGACTGATTGTTATGGTATTGAATATTCATTGGAATATTAAATCTGAAATTAATTTAGTATCAATGGAATTCCTTTGTTATATATGGAATTGAATAATTATTGGAATTATATGCCTTTAGAGAATCAATCTAAAAAAAATTCAATGGTCAAATCTCCAATTTAAATGGAAATTAATATTGAAATAAGTCTGGAACTAAAAATCTGGATATAGGGAGTTATTATATATATTAAATGATAATGTAAGAAGATTTAAAATAAAGTGTGAAAAATTAGTGGGATTTATTACTATGAGAATAACAGGAAGCTTTTTATATGTTTCAATATTAACTTTAAGTTAAACAAAGGGCATACTAATTGAAGAATTGGAATATTCATTTATACTTCTATCACTTCATAGTTTAAACAGAACACATTAATTGCAAATGTAAAAATATTGAAACATATAGCAAAAAAAATCTTGAAAAGTCTATTAATAACAATGCAAAATGAAGTAGATAGTTCAAAGGAACAGGAAATCTACCCAGGAAAAAAAACATTAATATTCAGAGCTTCAAAGTTTGTTATGAGAAAAAAAAGGTAAGAACAACTTTGGAACTAATCACGTATCTGAGTCGGTCGACCAGTCAGAATCATCAGAACTTTCTTCATCTATACCACCACTTGAATGAACTTCAAAAATCAGGGAGGGTTCAACAGGGCCATCTGCATCACAGCCAACATTACGCCACATCTTCTCCTTATGAAACTTAAGTAATCTGGGATGCTCGCAACATTTATCAACATAATACACCCTTGGTTGGAATGTCTCCACATGGTAGTCTTCTACTTTCAACTTAAAAAACATTTCCCTACCAAATAGAGCGAAAAACACCTGGTAGGGAAATGTCGGTTTGCCTCTTCCCTGAAAATAAGAAAATAACAGTTATAATATGTAAGAAGGTACAAAAATTAATGTTCATGAACTGAAATGTATGAATTCTAACCTTATAATCAGCTTTTATGAATGACTGGACTGAAGTCTGAATTAATGAAGTTGCGAGTTCATTAATCAGGATAAGAGATGCCTCATAAAGCCGATGTCCAGACACAGTTACGTGAACTTTATATCTTGCAGTGTGAAGAATATTTACCCCACATTTTGGACAGTTAACTTCAGAACATGAAATGTCATCTATAGCAGAGCAATTGGAGCAATATGTGTAATACCATCCTCGGTCTTCATGTACTTCAATTATAGTTCCATATGTCCACAGATTTAATACCTAGAACACATGACAAAGTTGTGGACAGAGGAACTATATCATTGAAAAAAAAATAGGTAGAAAACATAAAATAAATAAACAATATACTTACATCTTGGCAACACGAAACGTCAACAAAGTCATAAACAGTACAATCTGGTTTCACCAGTTCCTTGAAGGAGGAGGTGACAGATTTAGGAGGAAACAAATCACCATCCAAGAAATTAATTTTCTTGGAAATTGGCATCCTGCATTAAACGATTGGTTTTCCACTTAAACATTTGCACTCAAATACGGAAAACTCATAATTTTAAAAATCTGTGATGTTTAATAGTATATAGAATTACCACTTCTTGAATTCGACAATTTCAGCAAGATCTTGATCGAATAACACATCAGAAACATCAAAGGCAGTGGCAACACAAACTTGACCTAAACAAAAAAGAACAATCCTTAAGAAACTTCAAAAACCGAAAAACATAAGGAACAAATTAGCATTGAATAACATGAAATTATTTACCTTCATAGATCGATTTTCGGCACAGCTGCAAAATAACCACCAAGGGAATTGAAATGTCCGACCGTAACACAGTGATAAAACTGGAAACCTTAGAATGATGTGGCCCAAAGATTCGGCAACGCATACGATTCTTACTGATAATGTTAAGGTTAAATATTAGAAAATAACAAATGATTGCATAAATAATCTTAATCTAAAAATAATAGTTTAAACAATCAACCTTTTATCTTCAAGCATAATATGAATTACAGGTTGCCCGTCATTACGTTCATCCACATCGACAACACGACCAATAACATCTTGTAAAGATCAGGGCAGCAATAATATAGTATATTAAATTTCCTATTATGAACTAATAGAAGGGGATATAGATATAAAAACTCAGATTATTAAAAATTTGAATAAAGTCAGTACCAAACAGATGACCATTAGAAATTTTTGAACGGCGTTTCAACTCCTGGAAGTTTGCAAAATTGAATATTGAGGGCGGGAAGAAAGGATAGTTACTATGCATAAGAAAAGTATTATCCCGAAACACAATCATGAAATTGTGATTTAGAACAGAAGAGGAAGTAGGCCTCGGGACAACATCAAAATGTCGTATGTTACACAGGCTGCCTTCCTTCAACATCTTATTAAAATCACTGATCTCGGATTTGTTAACAGTTGCTAGTATAATTAACCCCTATCAAGGTTGGAAAGATTAAACAGAACAAACATATATTAAGATTAAGAAAAGATGACTTATATTGAAACATTTAAAATAAATCCAAAAAAATAACAAAGTGAAAACTTACTTTTTTATCTTTCATC
This sequence comes from Euphrasia confusa, assembly GCA_954870475.1. Lineage (NCBI taxonomy): Eukaryota > Viridiplantae > Streptophyta > Magnoliopsida > Lamiales > Orobanchaceae > Euphrasia > Euphrasia confusa. The sequence continues at coordinate 11,820,534 of OX940966.1, read as the reverse complement.
ACAACATGCAAATTCTCTGGAACATTGTCCCTGCCGAGGGTTAGCCATTTACGGCATATCCTTAGGCATAAAATAGGGTCCGCTGTTGTTGGATTAATGTCACAAAGTGCTGAGTAATAATAATCAGTCATCAACAGAAACAGGAGTTTGAATACTCGAAGAAGGGATTTGAACGATAACTGAAAATCCTTAATCTTTTATTTAGAGGTTTAGAGAGAAAAGAGTTCTGTGTTTTTGGAATTAATTAGATAATACCAAGATTAATAGATATTTTCCATTCGTCGTAATATATTAATGATTAGAAAGAATCTTTTAATCAATTATTAAATGTAAAAGAATATCAAGAGACGTGAACTTTGTATTTCTTTTACTATTTAGTATATCTTTTACTATTTTATAAAATAATTATTGTCCATCTGAATCAGAATATGGATGGACAAATTAACAGTTGTATATGGAAGTTACTTAAACTAAAAAATAAATCTGAAACAATTTCAAAAAAATGCAAAATCCAAAATGCAGTGTAGAATATAAAACATTAAGTAAAATGCAAATTCCAATATCAACTTCTATGTAATTAAAAAAGAACCATGAATACAGTGAACTGGTTATATAAAAAACCAGTAAAAAAGAGGAATTGGCAGAATGATTGAAATACAGAATTTAGAGAAAAACTTAATCTTAAGATAAATAATTATTAAATAATACAAATTCTTAGATGGTCAAAACTAACAAATCCAAAACGGAATGATTTAATATGTCTGCTTTGAAGTTTAAAGAGTACAAAAGCATAATATTCTTCATAAATGAACCAAAACAAATAAAAATATGTTTCTTCATACCATTGTTAATAACCAACATCAGAGTCATCGTCGCCTTCAGAAAATTGACCTAAAGATTCTACGTAGTCTGAATCCGAGTCTTGATCATCACTTCCACAGTGTTCACTTTCAGATTCTAGGTACTCTGAATCCGAGTCTTGATCATCACTTCCACAGGGTTCATTGTTGTTGGTAATTTTGGCTTTGTAATGTTCAAGTAAGAAAGGGCAAACACAGCAATTTTTAACATGGTAGATATCCACACCAGACGGAAGGTTACTTTGGCCACACAGAGAAACCTTAAAAATAACCTCCTTGCCAATAAGATTCATAACTGAAATTGGAATATTTTGAGAAGGAAAACTCTGAAATTTATAAAAAGAAACAGACAAAATTAGGATACTGTTTCTATATATATATATATATATATATATATATATATATATATATATATATATATATATATATATATATTAAGAACACAAAACATAGACTTGATTACATAGGACACTTACATGACTATACATTCTGAGCAAGGAGGACACCCGTCTTTCTATTAAGAACGTAGCAACATCAGCCTCAATGAGGAAACAACCGGTAGCCCCTCTGTAATCATCAACATCTATAAAAATTCTGTATTTCGCATGGTAAGTCAGATTCTTCCCACACTTACGACAAAACACATCCACATCAATCCCATAGTTTTGATTAGAGCATCTGGGACACGATAGGGAATACCAACCCATATCAGAACGTATATTTTCCCAAGTGTCCATTGATTGATCACCTACAGTGAGTAGTTCAGATGTTAAATGAATTACTAAGGAGAATAAGATATTGAAAATTGCCGAATTAAAAGATTATAACCTCTTTAAAATAAGATAAATGATTTATCGAGTAAACAATTTTCCCAGGATCACTCAACTCTGATATCCCGAATTTCAGAAGCAGAGGAAGAAACGTAGCTCCATCAAAACTTAGCCTGACACCTCTAAGGTCAAACCTGTTGAATTATAGATAAAAAGTGGAGTTCTCCCAGAAAAATTAATTCTTAGCGTTTTATAATATAAGTATCTGAAAAAAATAGACCTTTTAATTCAATTTGACAGAAATACTACATAAATGTATAAGAATCATAAAAGAAATAAGATAACAATTAAACCTTGAGTCATATGACTTAATTTCGTCTAAGAAAGGATTGATCATTACATCCGTCACAGGTTCTTGTGTCGTCACACAAACTTCATCTGCAAGTCAAAGCCGGAATAACAAAATTTAGAATTTTTTTCAATACACCAGCTAAAATTTCACAAATGATGAGAGCTGAAATAAAAAAATTAAGAATTAATTATTTTCAAAGACACACCTTTGAAAATTACTTTCTTGCATAACTGAAGAATGATTATAAAGGTTTTGTATTTTCCACTTTTACAAAGCTGGGGAGAATTATCCAGCTTATAAAGATATGGATTGGATATCCGGCACACCAATCTATTGTTTCTGGGATAAAAAAAATATATTACGATGATTATGAATGAAACATTAAAGAACTATTAACTAACTATATTAAGACGATGATAATGAGGAAAACATGATATATGGAATTTATTTTTTACTCTAAGTCTTGGAGCATGAAACGCATGCAACCCTCACTGTCTATGCGTTCATCAAAGTCCACAACTGCTCCGATGACGTCTGTGTTGGGCAACATTATACATAACAAAAAATTAATTACCGAAATCATAAAAAAGGCCAAATCTTAAGAATTTACAGAAGGATGATGTAGGAATAAAGATAATTACATACCAAATAAAGGCCCTTCAGTTAGTGTAGAATATCCAAGGATATCAGGGAAGGACTTGAAAAGGAAGTACGATTCATTAAAAAACGGATAGTCACTTGTTGCAATGAAGGTGTTCTTTCGAAAAACTATCATATATGCACTGGCACACATGTCATTGGATATCGGCTTCTCAACAACATCAAAACAACGAAGGTCGTAGATATTGCCTTCAAGTAACATATGATCAAAATTGGAAATCAAATCTGCATGAATAGTGGCTTGTATGGTGTCTCCCTAGAAATATAACATATTTATGTAAAATACATAAATCGGAGAATAACAATCAACACATTACAACATAATTTAAGAACAGAAAAACTCACTGGTTTATCGACCAAAAAGAGTTCCAGGGTCTCAGGTTGTTTCTCAGGCCCAAAGGAAATTCACGCCCTTCGAATCCTGACACATAGAATTGGATCATCAGAATTTGGAGAAAGCTGAGACACTAAATTATACATCGTCTTAATTGAAGCAGGAGGTGATTTTTCTCTCTGATTTGGGAAAAAAAAGTAAAAGAGGGAGATTAGAGCGGCGTAAGGGTTAAAAGTTTTAACATATGTATTAGGGTTTTAATAATAAATAAATAAATGACGGTTCAGATTATTTTAATTAAAAATTGATTTTGATAAATATTGAAAATCAATATAATCTATTATTATGATTTTATTATTTAAATAATAATAATAATAATAATTAGTACATGAAAAATATAAAGAAACAAAATCCTTGCTTAAACATATTTCTGAGAATCAAAAAGAATACAGTTGAAAGTCATATCCCTTATTTGGGAAAGAACAGATTTTTCATTAAGGAAACACTGCATTGTTGCTACTTGAAGCATCAATTCTTATATGTCAATCAATCTGTAGAAGAACCTTATGTAGCTTGAGCAAGTCTACATGAACTTTATAATCAATCTGTTAAAATTAAAAAAGTTAGATAAATTATAGAATGAAGCAAACAAATCACTGAATTGGAAAGGAGGGGAAGGTGGAACTTAAAGAAAATTGATGCTTAAATTGAAAATATATATGTTCTTAGCAAGTACAGCATAACATATTAACAGTTGTTCCATAAATAAGATCCAACTTCATAAAACTGGGGGAAAACATAAGGCTTCAAATGTTATGGAAAATAAAAGATTAAATTTCATCATGGACAGTTGAACTTGAAGCATCTTTTCTTATCTGCAGAAGATCCTTATGTAGCTTGAGCAAGTCTACATTGTCTGAGTATTCTTCAACATCAAAAAAATTTCACGACGATCGACATGACACGATGCAATCCTAACTCTGAACAGGAATTCCTTCCCAATTAGATTTTGAAGCCGAGCTGGATCCTGCATAGTCAATATCAGGAAATTATAAGAAATGGGAAATGTTTTGGATAGTCTGGGGGAATCTTCATGTTTTAATAACAAAATAAAAATAAAAACACCATATTATTATCTGTACGTACCTTGATGCATTCAGAAGCAGAAATCCCAATTATTTGGTTGACAATACGGTCAAGTAAGCAAAGAAGAACATTGGAGACACCATTTGAAACAGAGACTATGACTTTATATTTACTGGCTTTACTTAAAACATCATTGCACCAAGCACAAATGACTTTGCCATGTTCATCTGGAAGTTTGAACTTGCAGTAATCACAATGTCGCATATCCATCCAAAACTCCAAGTAGTCATAGGCTAAGACAAATTCAAACTTTAAATATTACTTTTATATTCATAGAGTAATATATTGAACTTGAAAGTGAATGCAATGACATGAATGCATACCTCATTAGCTCGATCCAATTTAGAGAGGCTTACAACATTCTGAGGAATAGAAAGTAAACTCGGAGATGAAAATCCAAACTCGCGGAAATAGGTTCGATGGGTCAACCTAGTTGTAAAAATTATAATTGTTAATAAAGAACACCATATTAATTAAAAAAACAATTATACATATAAAAGTATAACGACCTTCTTCTGTAATTGCTAGCAAATTCACATTCACCATTGAAATTTATCTTCGTAGGTTTACCAGATGAACAGATAACAACACGACCTATAAAAACAAACATCAACCTGAAAATTAAATCTATAAAGAATATGTGAAAAGTAAAAAATAAATAACACTGAAAAAATAGAAAAAAAAAAGAAAAACTGGAGAAACAATCCATAATCAAGAGTTTGTTAAGTATTGGAAGAACAACTCATACCTTTGTAGAAAGTAGATTGACAAAGCTGGATTATAACAACCTTCTGATTTAATAAGCCACTTATACCCTTTTCAACAAAGACTCTTTCTTTATTTGAAAATGGAGGCCATACTAAAAGACCAACACTTATAAACCTGAAACATTGAAAAATCAGAAAACGAAAGAATGGCGATACTTAAGCAAGTCAAAACATTATAAAGTAATAAAGGAAAAAAATATAAGTAATACTCCAAGTCCTGCAAAACAAACTGCACCACTCCATTTATCGGATCTTTGGATACACACACGACGTGACCAATTACATCTGAAAGTTACAACAATCAGTCATTTCATTAATTTAAATTCATTAAAGGTAAAACAAATAAAGAAGAAAAATTGTTGAAATGAAAAAAAAAAATACAACATACCAAAAACAGGGCAAGAATCATCATTTCCTTCATCACTCAATATGTCTATAAAACTTTTAAAGTTGTAAATGGAACTGGAAAAACCTTCAAATGGTGATTGAACAACGCAGGTCTGCTCTATGAACATAATCTTGAATGGATTATTACACATAGCATTCTTTAAGTCCACAGATTGAACTTTGAAATACGATATTTCATAAATCTGATTCTCAACAATGAGATCATCAAACTGTTTTATCAATGGATACTTCACAGATCCTTGAATAAATGCACCCTAAACAAATAAAAAAATAAAAGTAATAGCTTAAAACATAAAAGAATAAATGATATTATCTAAAAATAAAAAATATTACCTCATGATCAACCATTATCAATTCTAAATACAACGGGAATTTTGCATATCCTTTCGTTGTCCATTTCCGACAAACTCTAACACAAATTCTCCATGGTTTTTCACTGTTGTCAAGGTTGGAGACAGAATCATAAAATGCCATTATATATAGACCTCCTGCCACACCACTCCAAGAGAAGCCTATAGAAACGGGATATGCAACCCAAATCAAATACATTACACTGAAATGGGATTTCAAATTTCCAATACATCAACCTGGAAAAAACAAACCTGCTCAAGTTACATTATTTTCGGAGATATAATGAATATACCTTATTTCCGGAGAAGATGGCCGATGAGAATGGAATCTGCAAAAAATCAAAGAAAGCAAGGAATCGCCCAATCCGAAAGGGATGGTTCTGCAATAAATTATCCCAAAATAGAACAAATTAGAAAAAACTCACAATAACCTTGATACAAACCTTGACTTCGATACAGTATAGAAGGTAGCCAGAAGGAGAAGAGCACCCAAGCTTCTGATTTCTGAAAAAACGAACATAAAAACAAAACATAAAATGAGAATCAAACAATATCGAACAATTTGGCGATAATATGAAAACAAAAATTATGACGATGGATTGAATAAATGATTATTTGGAGAGGAGATTGAGAGCAGGAGAAATAGACCTGCAAACCCTATTCTACTCTATTGAACGAGAATAATGAGAAGGAGAAGAGGAAGAAGCGAAATAAGAGCTGTCAATTTGGAAAAATTGACCGAATTTAATACTTTGAAATTGACGTGGCAAAATTGAGAGTTTCTATTGGACAATAGAATTTGAATTTGAAGGAGAATAGTTTCTCAATATGTGGTCAATAGCTTTCAATTTCATCTATGTGGCAAAATTGAAGCTTTTTATTGGTTGTCTGCTTGATTGATAATGTTTCTGGATTTATATATTAATAGATAAACTTGCTCATTTAAATATCATATTTAAATTGCATCAAAAAATTGGTTAAATAGATAATAGACCGATTTTCTAACTTTATTTAAGTTAATATATTAAATCTTATTCTTCTTCAAATTTTAATATTTAATTTGTGTTAAAAAAGTTATAGAATGGCTAAATACATTACAATACAGATTTCTTTCCTATAATTATGGTTAAATAGATAATAGACCGATTTTCTAACTTTATTTAAATTAATATATTCAATCTTATTCTTCTTCAAAATTTAATATTTAATTTGAGTTAAAAAAGTTATAGAATCGCTAAATACATTACAATACAGATTTCTTTCAATTCCTATAATTATGGAGCGTATTGATTAATAACCATAAATTTGTCTAAATTTAAAATACTTACACGCTAAACCGATTAATTAGAATCTGATTAATAAAAAACAAAAAAAATTAAGTTTAATATATAATATATAATATATTTACAAGAAATACATTAATCTTATTCTGATGCAAATTTTAAGAAAGTTGTTCAATATATATATATATATATATATATATATATATATATATATATATATATATATATATATATATATATATATATATACTAAGTATATTGTTTAACTTTATTTAAGTAGGAAATGTTGTTTATCACTACTAAAAAAACAGCCATAGAAATCGGGTATTACCCGATATAAATGAGTTATGCGACCGATGTGTATGGAACCGATGTCTATACTAGGCATATTTCAGACATCGTTATCAACCGATATCTGTAAATCCATTTAAATCAGTTTTAATTATTTTAGAAATCGGTTATTAACCGATATTGGTATTAATATTTAAATCAGTTTTAATTGGGAAAACCGATATAATTGGGCACTTAGAAAATCGAGTATTAACCGATCTAGTTGTGAGTTCTAAAACCCGATGTCTAAAATATGCCTAGTATAGATTTCGCGTCCCATACACATCGGTCTAGTATAACATTTAAATCGGGTATTACCCGATTTAAAATCAAGTATAACAGTTAAATCAGGTATTACCTGATTTCGATAATAATTGTAAATTTTATTTAATTAACAAAAAGTGATTTCTTTTACAGGTAGATAAATCATTTTACTCTTTTACAAACGATGTCTTTAATACTAAAATCACACCAAATTTATAAAATATTATATTAATAAAAATATTAATACCATAATATTTGCTTCAATAGCATCCTAAACATTGTCAAGATTAACTAATATCCAAAACATTCGATCAATCACGAACCAAAACATGATCGAAAATAAACGTTACAATAATCGATAAATATCCAAAACATGTCCAGAATTATAAGAGCGCGCTTCCAACAGCCGCTTGAAGTATCCAGTTGCGTACACAACGGAATATCTGCTGCATTAAGTGGACATACATTAAATACTGCTGGAAATTGTCATTTGCAACAAAACACAACAAGCTACTACACTGCTGGAAATTGTCATTTGCAACAAAACACAACAAGCTAATATACTGCTGTAAATGGTCATTTGCAACAAAACACAACAAGCTACTATGCTGCTGGAAATGGTCATTTGCAACAAAACACAACAAACTAGCTGGAAATGGTCATTTGCAACAAAACACAACAAGTACCCTATAGAACATATATAACAAGATACTCAGGCACAACATAAAACAAGATACTCAGGCACAACATAAAACAAGATACTCAGCGACAATACATGAATAAACTAAAATTAACTAAGTACTCAATATATTTAACATATGTACTGCTGGAAAAGTGGAAATTTGGTCATTTGCCACAAAAAACAACATATATGTAACTCTCAGCTATGCAACCCTCTGAACGAAATCGGTTCTTGACATACCCTTTCAGCACTTTCATGAAACGCTCGAAAGGGTACATCCATCTATAGAAAACAGGGCCACACAGACGGACTTCTCTAACTAAGTGCACGCTGAGATGAATCATTATATCGAAAAATGCTGGGGGAAATATTTTTTCCAGCCCACATAAAGTCAACACCAAATCCAATTGAAGCTTATCCAGTTTTGATACGTCAACCACTTTGGTTCACAAGGCATTGAAAAAAAAGCATAGTCGTAGTATGGAAATCCTAACATTTTTGGGCAGCACCGAACGAATTGCCACCGGAAGCAACTGCTGCATCAATATATGGCAGTCATGCGACTTCAGACCATATAGCTTTAAATTATCCATGGACACTAAATTTTTTATGTTGGAAGAATGACCACTTGGAACCTTCATACTTGACAAGGATTTACAAATTTCTCGCTTCTCCTGCTTTTACAACGTATACGGTGCAGCAGGTAAATACGTTCTTTTCTCACACGTGTTTGGTGCCAAGTCAACTCTAACCCCAATTTCAATCATGTCTAAACGAGCAGCCACACTATCTTTTGTCTTAGAAGGTATGTTCAGTAGAGTACCAAGCAAGCTTTCACAAATATTCTTTTCAATGTGCATCACATCGAGACAATGACGAACATGTAAAAATTTCCAGTATATTAAATCAAAGAAAATAGACCTCCTTTTCCAAACACAGGCTTGCGACTCTTTCTTTCTTTTCACCTTCCCACATGAATAATTTATGTGTTCCACTTTGTCAGCCACTTGCTCACCACTAAGTGGGGTTGGAGCAACACCAAACTCTTGCTGGTTATTGAAAGATTTCTTCTGCCTTCGATATGGATGATGACGCGGTAGAAATTTATGATGGCAGCCATACGACATTTTCCTACTGTGAGGCAGGTATACGGCAGATGTGTCATCTCCACATACTGGACATCCTTTATAACCTTTAGTTGTACAACCTGATAAATTTCCATAGGCCGGAAAGTCGTTGATGGTCCACAATAGGACAGCTCTTAGAGTGAAGTGTTCTTTTCTGTATGCGTCATATACATTAGATACACCATCCCAGAGAGTTTGCAAATCTTCAATGAGGGGCTGCAAATAGGTATCGATGTCATTCCCAGGCTGCTTAGGTCCCGAAATCAGCAACGTTAACAACATAAACTTCCTCTTCATGCATAACCATGGTGGAAGATTGTAGGTAACCAATATTACAGGCCAACAACTATATCGGCTACTGAGGGAGCTATGTGGATTGATACCATCTGCTGACAGTCCTAAACGTATATTTCGCTTCTCGTTGGCAAACTCAGGCCACTTATAGTCAACTAACTTCCATGCAGGAGAATCTGCCGGATGCCGGATGTGTCCATCCTTAACTCTCTTATCATCATGCCATGTAAGGATTTCAGCATTCTTAACACTTCTAAACAAACGCTTTAATCTGTCGATTATAGGAAAGTACCAAAAGACCTTAGCCGGTTTACCATGCTGGACAGTGTGGTCATTTTTCAGCTTCCATCGAGACAAACCACACTTGGGACAACTAACTTCGTCTAAATACTCTTTTCTGTACAATACACAATCATTCGGGCAAGCATGTATTTTCTCATATTTAAGTCCTAATGTGCTAATAGTTTTTTTTTTTGCTTCATAACTAGTCTTGGGTAGCACATTATCTTTAGGCAGCAAAGACCCCACAATAGTAAGTAACTCAGAAAAACAAGAACCACTCATATCATACTTAGCTTTTAAATTCTGAAGTTGCACCACTGAATTTAGCTTACTATTTTCGCTGTTTTCAAATAAGGGTTGTTCTGCATCTTGAATAAACTTAATCAACTCATCAGAAGGGACATTATTATAATCAACCCCATCAAAAGCTGCCTCACACATATCAATGGTTTCAAACCCAAATTGAGGACTCGGAGGGAACTCAAAACCCCTATGTGTACTGCCAGACATACTAGTATGTTCACCATGCCAGATCCAATCAGTATAACTCAAACTAAAACCATATCTATACAAATGTTCCTTAGTGGTGGCGATAGACTTTTTCCTTGAGTTTACACATAACGAGCATGGACATGGAATTAACTTATGATCACTAACATTTGCTGCAGCAAATAATATAAAATTTTCAACACCCAACTGATATTTTAAACACTTTCTATCCTCCATAATCCATGACTTATCCATTTTTGAAATGAAAGGGAAATAAACTAAAAACTATAAGTATAACAACAACTAGCTAGCAGAATAAACAAGCTTTCGACTTGGGGCTTTGCAAAAAATCACAGATGAAGTTGTAAATTCACAGAAATCCAAAAAAAACACAAAGTAAAATTGAAAATTACACTACAAAATCAATAAGTTGTAAACCCTAGCTAAATAGATGAAGTCATGTTCAGATATAGTCGAAGATATATCAAGTACGCGGGATTGCGACATACCTGAAGAAATATCTTCAATGGAGTCGAAGCCAACAACCCACCCTTGCTACGGTCGAACCCAACAACCTTGCACCCAACAGTTGAAGCCAACTTCAATGGAGTCGATGGAGTCGAAGCCAACGTTAAAACCTCCGCGAACGCGTGCTGCACGAACTGTGGGCAAAACAAGAAAATTAGGGTTTAGGGAAACACGAAAAGAATCTGGTAATGGATCGATTTCATGAAATTAAGCTTCAGAATTAACGGAGAAGAAGGGAGAGAATGGTTTGGCTGAGAGTTCTGAGAGATTGTGAGCAGAGAGACGAGAGCTCATTACCTGAGTTGAGAGACGAGTGAATTGAATGAAAGTGTTAATGCTTTCAGCTGAGAGAGGGGAAAATATAACTTAGAATTATTTATTACAATGTAAGAAGGTAATAGTATTATTTATTACAATGTATTATTAATTATAAATAACAAATACATAAAAATTACGTGGATAAAGATAAACATTAGAATAAAAGATCTTAAGAACTGTACTGATAAATTTTCTTCTTTCTTCCTTCAATAAAATGACTTTTTTCATGATCACATAAAACCAAACCTACAAAGAATATAAAGTTATCATAGAAAAACATAAGCTAAAAATGAAAAAAAAAAAAAAAAAAAAAAAAACTATATGTACCAGTTGATGAGTAGTAATATAAATCGATGAAAATAGTAAAAAAAACTTACAATGATCGCTGAAACAAAAAAAAATGATTAAAATAATACATATTAATAGAAGATATGAAAGTCTACTAACATAGGTTCCTGCAAAAAATCAAATACAACATTGTTACAAAAAATGATTAATTGAAAAAATAGAAATAATTAACGGATACTTACAAGATCCTGCAAAAAATATAAATAACAATAATTAAACAATTAAAATAATCAAAATTATGTAAGAGTACTTACGTGAATGCTGCAAAACAAAAACAAAACAAAAATATAAGATAGCAAAAAACAAAACAAAAATATACGATAGCAAAATATTAATTTAAGGAGAAGGAATGATATACTTACATAGAGTTCCTACAAAAAAAAATTAGAATCATCAGTGATTAGCCGAAAAAAAAACATTATGAGGAAAATAAAAATGTGAGAAGCCGGGAATGAGAGTGTGTGAAGCTGTTGATCCTTTTAAAGAGTAAATAAATTAGGGTTTGTGAATCATTAGAATAAAATATTAATATAAAATATGAATACAACGTTAGAATGTAATTAATTCATTTGCTTAAATTAAGTAATTGATTTATAGTATATAATAATTTAATAATATAAAAAATCGGCTAAATGCATCAGAATACAATTTATTTCCTATAATTATTGTCGCGTATTGAATATATCTTAAATAATATATTAATATCAAAATTTTGTAATCAGTAATTGCGTTAAGAAAAACATATTTTTTTACTATAATTAAAGATGCGGTATTGACCAATAATTAATGAATCATATAACCGGTTAGTCATACTAGTTTTTTCTGCACGTGCGTTGCACTGGGATTACAACTCAAAATTTAACCGGATTTATTTTAATCTTAATTTAAGTATGTATGCTTAATTTTTTGTACAATAATTTTTTTTATACATATTTTGATTTTAAAAAAAAAACTCAAACTTTTAGAGTTCTAAAATATTGAAAAAAATAATATAAAGACAATTTAAATTTACTGCAAATTTCTGAAAACCTCCCTGTACACAACATTTCTAGTTTTATTTGTCAAGTTTTCATCTTCGTCACATATTAAGAATTTCAAACTTGCTCTGTTAGTGACCCTTGAAACTGCGACATACAATTGTCCGTGTGTGAAAACAGGCTTTCTCAATAGAATCCACACTTTTGACAACGATTGTCCTTGACTTTTGTTTATGGTCATAGCATACAAAATCATAATTGAGAATTGGCGACGTTGAAAGCGAAAAGGCAATTTTGAATCTGAAGAAAAAAGTGGCAACCTTGGAATGTAAACAATCTCATATTTGTTTTCGCCTCCTAATACCTTCGCTTCAATAACGTAGGTTCCCAATGTTGTCACAACCAATCGAGTTCAGTTACATAATCCGACCGTGTGGTCGATATTTCGTAACAACATAATTGATACCCCAACCTACAAAATATGACGTATATTAGTTTCAACAAAAAACTAAAATTACAAATGTATAAGAACCTTAATAAGTAACATTATATATTAATTATTTAAGTATAAACTTAATTTTATTTCCAACTGCATAGTTTACAAAGTGTGGTATCATTAATATTATTTGTGTAATATTATTTGGTATCATTAATATTCACATTTATAAATAATTTTTTCAATTAATCTATTAATAATCAAGTATTTTCCAATAATAAATTTCATTTCACCCATAGAATCCTTGAAAATATAAGTTTTTATAAGTTTTTCAAAAAATATATACATTAGCGCTAAATTATAGGAGACTCCCAAATATTCAAAAAATGACTCAATTTTCGCAACTATAAAACTTAAATAGTAATTAAAACTTCATCAAGTTTACTATTTAATTAGAAAATAGTATTTTTCATTCACGTCTCTCAATTAGGGAGCCTCGATTTGTATTTTTTCCACCGTCGGCTCTAATTTTCTCTCTAGATAAACGTCATTGCACGATACGCACAACTAACTGAAATCAATTATTTCACTATAAATAACAAAAACATACATAGAGAAATAATCGATTGGTGACCAAATAAATTAAGTTTCCAAGTCTACTTGGGCTTTGAATGCTTCCAAATCATGAATGTAGCAAGTAGCCCGAAACAATTTTCCGGCAACGTTTCCATTAATTGCGGCTCAATCAGAATATCGACAACTTGGAATGACAGAGAATGGATTTAAGATTTACAGCCGAGTCAAAATCCTCTTCGCCGCTGCAACTATACAGCTCGTCGACGACCTCAACCGCGATGCGTAACTCGAACCCTGACGATCCAGTGCCGTAAAAAGGAGATTTTTACAATGAAATTGACATTATTACTCCGGGTGAAGGATGCCATCAAACACCTACAACATATATTAACAATTAATAAATTGTTAATGATAATTAATCAAATTAATCATATTGACATTTATAAAGATACAAAACATAACAAAAAAATTGTAATGTTTTTAATTTATAATTATCACTGTTTTGATTGGAATATTTACTTTTAAAACATATAATCTGTGTGAATTTTTATATTAACATTATATTATAATTGGGAAATCTATTACACTTTCAATATTTTCTGTATATAAGTTATTCTAAGAAAAAAGAAAAAATGTAAAAATTATTTCTTTATTGCAACATAAAAAAATTAAAAACAATTAATAAAGTATAATAAATTAAAAAAAATAAGTCTTAAACTATTAATATGGTATCTGAAATATTAGAAATTTCAAATAATAATTATAAAATTTTCATAGTAATTACCTTCCCAGCATCAGAAGAGTCTCCTGAGGGATTCGTGTCCGTCGACCCTACAACACCCATAAAATGTAATAAAACTAATAGTCACTAACTACAACACACATAAATATTAATATAAAAATACACATGTGTCTTGGTGGAACAATAAATAAGTAAAATAAAATTTAATAGTTCAATTTTATTTTAGTTATTTTTTCGTAATTTTTGTATACTATTTATCTTATGTATTTGACGGACAAAAAAAATCAACGTTGACCACCTGTGTCTATAGCTCTGAGACAGAGGGAGTAATTATCACTGTTTTGATTGAAAGTTTTACTCTTAAAACATATAATCGATGTGAATCTTTATATTAAAATTATATTATCGAATAATTGTGAAATCCATTACAATTTCAATATTTACGGAATATAAATTATTCTGAGAAAAATATAAAAAATAACAAATTATTTCTTTATTGCAACATAAAAAATTTAAAAATAATTAATAAAGTATAATTAATTAAAAAAAATAAGTCTTATACTATTAATATGATATGAGATATTAGAAATTTCAAATAATAATTACATATTTTTCATAGTAATTACCTCCCAGCATCAGAAGAGTCTCTTGAGGATTAGTGAAAGTCGACACTACAACACCCATAAAATGTAATAAAACTAATAGCCACTAATTACAACACACATAAATATTAATATAAAAATACAAAGAAAAAGATATAATGACAACATAAATGGCTCTAAATTATAAAAAAACAATTGAAATAAAAAATGAAATATAGTAAATGAATGGAAATGCTTACATTGATACCTATAAAAAATACCGAATAAACAAAAAAAGTTTAATTTAAATAGTTAGATACATGAAAACAAATTAAACTAAATACATAAAGTGTGTCCTTGGTGGAGAGCATGATGATCTGTTCGGAGAGGTATACATCAGTTGACTTGACTATTTCGACGAAAAAGGTAGTTGATTCAGGATCAATATATCAATTTTGTGTAAGATGACGATTTATAGAAATAATTAAATTCAATTACTATTTTTAATATTATTTAAATAATAAAGATTTATTATTTAATTTTATATATTAAAAAAATATCAAATCAATAATTGTAATAATATATTAAATCTGATCTATTAGAAATGACAATTTTAAATCAGAGGGAATAAGTAACAACATAAGAATGTAAACGTACTAACCTTTGTTTTCGCCACTTAAAATCTTCGTCTCAATAATGTAAGTTCACAGTTTTGAATTTATAATGATTTTCTACCTCAATTTTGTATTTATAATGATTTTCGAGATTTTCACGCTTAAAGAATATAACCTGTGTGAATAATAGATTGTGATTAATTGTATCATTAATATTAAGTTAAATTGATGAATATTTTTTTTTTTTGTATTTCAATTATTTCTATTTTTATTTTTCTATAAATTTATTTATAAAAAATAATATTAAACAAAGTTTCAACATAAACAAAATCATCCACATGACAAAAAACTGTAAGATTTATTAAATAATTATAAAAATAAAATTAATAAAAAAAAGATTTATTAACTTATTTGTTTAAAAAATGAAAACAAATAAAAAAAATACATGGAAAGTGTTTTTTAAAATGCATTAAAAAAATTAATACATTTTGTTATACACACACATACATAGAGTCAACAACGCACTAACAAAATTAACCAAATTCAGATAACAATTCACAAATTGAATCGGAACAAATAACAAATCTAAAACAACTTAAGAAACCAAATAAAAATGAGAAAATGAAGACAAAATTCAGGTTAAGAATCAGATAATCTCTACCATAAACCATGCTATTATGTTATTTTACAAAAATTGTTTTCTTGACACAAAAATTTGAAACATAACTACATAAGAACACACAAAGACAAATCTACAAAGTCTTGAAATGCTATAAGAAGTCCAGATTCACATGGTTTGTTATTTATATTAATTTTATAATTTAAAAATCAAGATATATATTGATAGATATATAATTACTTTCGTGAAAATAGGTCAATGCGTATTTTTAAATTTATCCAATTACTTAATGTATCCTTAAAAAATAAATCGGTAAAAAAATGGGTAAAAAACTTTAAAGCTACAAAGTTTTTGTAAAAGTTACGCTTTACCTGAAAGCTTTAATTATATATATATATATATATATATAAGTTGCTAATTTATAAATTGAAGATTGGAAATAATTTACTATATGACATTGACTTTTGTTAATCGTCATAAAATACGATATCATAATTGTTCCATTGGCGACGTTGAAAGCGAAAGGAGAATTTTGAATCTGAAGGCGTAAGTGACAACATTGGAATGTAAACATTTCATCTTTGTTTTCGCCTCCTAAGACTTTCGTTTCAATAACGTAGGTTCCCAATTTTATCACAACCAACCGAGTTCCATTACATATTTTTCATAGTAATTACCTCCCCAGCATCAGAAGAGTCTCTTGAGGATTAGTGACAGTCGACACTACAACACCCATAAAATGTAATAAAACTAATAGCCACTAATTACAACACACATAAATATTAATATAAAAATACAAAGAAAAAGATATAATGACAACATAAATGGCTCTAAATTATAAAAAACAATTGAAATAAATAATGAAATATAGTAAATGAATGGAGATGCTTACATTGATACCTATAAAAAATACCGAATAAACAAAAAAAGTTTAATTTAAATAGTTAGATACATGACAACAAATTAAACTAAATACATAAAGTGTGTCCTTGGTGGAGAGCATGATGACCTGTTCGGAGAGGTAGGCATCAGTTGACTTGACTATTTCGACGAAAAAGGTAGTTGATTCAGGATCAATATATCAATTTTGTGTAAGATGACGATTTATAGAAATAATTAAATTCAATTACTATTTTTAATATTATTTAAATAATAAAGATTTATTATTTAATTTTATATATTAAAAAAATACCAAATCAATAATTGTAATAATATATTAAATCTGATTTATTAGAAATGACAATTTTGAATCAGAGGAAATAAGTAACAACATAAGAATGTAAACGTACTAACTTTTGTTTTCTCCACTTAAAATCTTCGTCTCAATAATGTAAGTTCATAGTTTTGAATTTATAATGATTTTCTGCCTCAAATTTGTATTTATAATGAGTTTCGAGATTTTCACGCTTGAAGAATATAACCTGTGTGAATAATAGATTGTGATTAATTGTATCATTAATATTAAGTTAAATTGATGAATATTTTTTTTTTTTGTATTTCAATTATTTCTATTTTTATTTTTCTATAAATTTATTTATAAAAAATAATATTAAACAAAGTCATGTTGCTCAACATAAACAAAATCATCCATATGACAAAAAACTGTAAGATTTATTAAATAATTATAAAAATAAAATTAATAAAAAAAAGATTTATTAACTTATTTGTTTAAAAAATGAAAACAAATAAAAAAATACATGGAAAGTGTTTTTTAAAATGCATTAAAAAATTAATACATTTTGTTATACACACATACATAGAGTCAACAACGCACTAACAAAATTAACCAAATTCAAATAAGAATTCACAAATTGAACCAGAACAAATAACAAATCTAAAACAACTTAGGAAACCAAATAAAAATGAGAAAATGAAGACAAAATTCAGGCTAAGAATCAGATAATCTCTACCATAAACCATGCTATTATGTTATTTTACAAAAATTGTTTTCTTGACACAAAAATTTGAAACATAACTACATAAGAACACACAAAGACAAATCTACGAAGTCTTGAAATGCTATAAGAAGTACATATTCACATGGTTTGTTATTTATATTAATTTTATAATTTAAAAATCAAGATATATGTTGATAGATATATAATTACTTTCGTGAAAATAGGTCAATGCGTATTTTTAAATTTATCCAATTACTTAATGTATCCTTAAAAAATAAATCGTTTATGCTATTATGTTATTTTACAAAAATTGTTTTCTTGACACAAAAATTTGAAACATAACTACATAAGAACACACAAAGACAAATCTACGAAGTCTTGAAATGCTATAAGAAGTACAGATTTGGTTTGTTATTTATATTAATTTTATAATTTAAAAATCAAGATATATATTGATAGATATATAATTACTTTCCTGAAAATAGGTCAATGCGTATTTTTAAATTTATCCAATTACTTAATGTATCCTTAAAAAATAAATTGATAAGAAAATGGGTAAAAAAATTTAAAGCCACAAAGTTTTTGTAAAAGTTACGCTTTACCTGAAAGCTTTAATTATATATATAAGTTGCTAATTTATAAATTGAAGATTGGAAATAATTTACTATATGACATTGACTTTTGTTAATCGTCATAGAATACAATATCATAATTGTTCCATTGGCGACGTTGAAAGCGAAAGGAGAATTTTGAATCTGAAGGCGTAAGTGACAACATTGGAATGTAAACATTTCATCTTTGTTTTCGCATCCTAAGACTTTCGTTTCAATAACGTAGGTTCCCAATTTTATCACAACCAACCGTGTTCCATTACATAATCTAGCCAGGTAATCGAGTTCCATTACATAATCCCGCCGTTTAATTTTTATGCAAGGACTTATCTCGTTAATCAATTTAAAATGACTCAATATCTATTGACCGAAAAACATAACTTTAAAAAATAAAATAAAATAAAATAAATAAAATGTAATACGATTTTATTGTAAATTTCTAAATACCTCCTTTTAAATTACATTAGTGGTCATATTCGTGACCTTCTCATTCTTATAACAACATAAAAATCTCAACCCCGAGAGATGAACTGAGTTATTTTCTGAAAAGTTACACGTTAGCTATAATTTATTAAACTAATCTTTTAACGCATATTATTTTATTTTATCATAAAATATGATAATTAAGCTTATATCACAATGGAATTTTGAATATTATTTGTTTTATGAATTTAAATTTTATTTTTATTTAAAATATAATGTAGGTTTTTTTTCGTTTAAAGTAGGACATGTCTAAAAAGCGTACATAAAACAATTAGCTAATAAAGTTAAATTGTGGTATTGAATGATCAAGTCAATGAAGTTAAATTATTGAATAATTAGTTTGTTTGTATTTTACCTATCTCAAATCTTAATAGCTATTTTGATTAATTTATTTGTATTTATAATGTCATATAGAAAATAAAAAAATTGTTAAAGTCTTTTAAATTAATGGAGTAATTTCTAGCGTTTTTATTGGTTACTCAAAGTGCGTGTAAATTATAAAAAATGAATAATTGTATAATTAATAAATTAAATGAAAAAATAATTATATTTGTTTTTATTTTAATTATTTTACTTTTCAATTTTTGTTATTAAGTTATTTGTGTTAATAATTATAAAAAAAAATAAAAATATATATTGAAAGTTTATTAAGTTATTTGTGTTAATAATTATATGAAAAATAAAAAAATATATTGAAAGTGTATGTAAACTGCCAATTATATAATAATTAGTAGTTGTATATTTTTTACTATCTCAAATAAAAGTTTAAATAGTTATATATTTTATAAGTTATATTATTTGTTATACTGTTCATTAATATAAATTGAAGTAAACAAATATATGATAAAAGTATACATTTACAACAAATTAGTAGTTAATATTTTTTTTCTTTTTTTAATGAAAAGAATGCTCATCTTTATAAAATCTATAAGATTTAATATTATGATTTTATAAATAAATTAACTTTAATATTGTTTTAATAATTTTTATAAAGATACAAAACATAATTTCTCAACTGTTCTGGTTTTTCTTACTTATAAGGCATCATAATTCAGTGGACATTGGCAAATAAAATGGAGCGCCTCAATATTCATCTATTACAGCTTACCAATTTTCTCCTCATATTCATCTGCCTTTGTTGAAGTTGTTCAGCAGAACTTCTCCAGTTACTACCATTGGCATCATCAGGAAAACGTTTATCAATGTCCATTGGTTCTCTTATAGCTTCATCATCCATTGCCTTATTTTCATTCACTGTAGTTAATGTTCTACAATCAGGTGGCTTGCAAAGACCAAAGTCTGAGAGCTTCATGTGGCCATTCTTATCAAGGAGGATGTTGCCTGGTTTGATGTCCCTAAAGGAAAATGTGGGGAAATCAGTATGATACACAACATCTTCATAAATGAAAATCTGGTAAAAGATGCAATAAGAAAAAAAAAAAAAAAAAAAAAGACCGATCACACACCTGTGAATATAATTATGATTGTGAATTGATTCAATGGCCAACACGCTTTGAGCTATGTAGAATTTGGCAACATTTTCAGAAAGTGTCTTCTCTCATCAGCAGAGTCAACATGTCACCACCAGGAAGATATTCCATGATAAGATATAAATACTAATTAGTTGAAAAGAGTAATACAGTTTAACTATGCAGTGACTGACCACTTTCGCCAATAGGTTCCTCTCAGCTCTTACATGTTCTACCTATGGAAAGGACATTTTATCAGATGGAAACATCTGCAAGTGCATAAGCACTTCCCAAAACATTATTAGTGGATTACTACAACTTGCTTTGATAGGAAGATTGGAAAATAGCCTTCCAACTTATGTTGAGATAAATGATAAAACAGTTTTCTCCAATTGTAAGGAATCGGTTAAACTCTACAGCTAAAGAGTAGCCGGAACAAACGGGTACAAAGATCAGATATCAATAATTCCATGGTAAGCTAAATTTATGTAATTGCTTAAGAGAATCAAGTTCATTGCCTATGTGTCTTGGATAAATATATATTAAAAGTTACACAGCATCAAGATTCAACATGATGAAAGCATTTCAGATTTCTTCAATTTCTTCATGGCATAAATATTGACTGATTTCTAATCTCAACACAATCGGACATGTGGGACATTCAATTAGAAGCATATACAATACAATTAATACAAAGAAGATAACCACATATTTGGAAATTTTATTAGGTTATGCAAATAAGTGCATGTCCTATCATTAGTAGACAATTTATGATAGACAATTTAAACATGGAAGAGTATAAATATATGAGTATAAATATATTAGACAATTTAGGGTTTGCCTTGATACATATATCTGCCATAATCAAAAGCATAATATTAAATTGTGATGAAAGTGGAGAGAATCATAACCACAAAACCAACCTCACTGAAGGCTCCACGTCCAATGATGGTAAGAAGCTCAAAGTCATCAACACAAATAGGGAAGAACCATGTATTAAAAGACGCCTAGGAGGAGGACCATGATCATTAATTAAAAGCTATTGAAAAATAAATAAAAATAGGGAAGAACCATGTATTAAAAGACGCCTAGGAGAAGGACCATAATCGGGTGCCATATGCAGCTTAAAATTTCGACCTGTTATTGTGTATGCTTAAAATTCCGAGACTGCGCGAAATAATCCGTAGCAACCTCAATATCCTCGATCGAGTACTTCCTGTACCTGGCATCTGACTGAGACATAGAGTTAAGTACTCTACTCGATTCTTCCGAAACTTTCAAGGCCTTCATTTCTGCATTGATTCTCTTTTGAGCTTCCAGCTAGTGCAGCTTCTTCAGCCAAACGCGCCTCTTCTAATATCTTTTTTGTTCTTCCATTTTCCAGCGTTGAAGCTCCA
This sequence comes from Euphrasia confusa, assembly GCA_954870475.1. Lineage (NCBI taxonomy): Eukaryota > Viridiplantae > Streptophyta > Magnoliopsida > Lamiales > Orobanchaceae > Euphrasia > Euphrasia confusa. The sequence goes on along the minus strand of OX940966.1, from coordinate 11,798,539 downwards.
TTGCCTACAGATTTATATAAATACATATTTTTCAAGAACAACAAAAAAAACTTAGAACGGGGAAATGAAATGAGGGAGTTTTATGTCATGCCTTCTCTCTTGCTGACAGTGCTTCCTTGCATGCAGTACTGTACATATCCATCGTTTGCTTGAGCTCCTGTTTTAGTCTCCTCATTTCTGCTTCTACTTCATCCTGTGAGTCGAAAAATCATTGTAAGTAGAGTTATTTGAAAGAAAATGTGAATCATGTCTAAATAGTTTAGTTATTGCTTCCTTGCGAAAGGACTCGCAAGTATAGTTATATGTTTTTTTTTCATAATCAATAAATCAACATTTATATTATATTAATTTATTTATTTTTATAATTATTTAATAAATATTGCATTTTTTTCATGCAAATGATTTATTATCGTACAAAACAAAACGAAATATATATATACCAAGGGTAAGTGCTACTTGCGTAGTTGTGAATGCATTTTCCTAATTGGATATTCACAAATAAGACGTATATCACTTACCATTGATTGTGCCGCGAATGACCTCTCGTTATCAGAATACCCAGAGAGTCGCATATATTCTTAATCTCTACCTGATCTTCTCCCATGCTCAGAAGTGAAAATTGTACATAAGTCAATATTTCTCACATATAAAGAAATGAAAAAACATTGGTTTACATTCATAGGAAACCGAAATGCAGATATCACCTGAGCCGAACAGAGGGGCACCCTTCGAGCTTTGAGGTAATCGTGTACTTTCAAAAGCTGTTTTGGTCAGTAATTGCTCACACCAACCTCTCGTACTAACCCCTGTGTAAAAAAAAGTATATTCACTGCGATAAAAAATTTATATAAGAAGGAAAACGGTCATATTTTTTAATGGTAACCTTGTCGTACATTGGCACTAAGAAGACATCCCAAAGAGCGCATTCTTGCAAAGGAGTGTAATTTGCAGTCGACCATTGGAGCTGACCTAATCCATAAAAATACCGAGCTGAATCCTATCTAATGAAGATCTGAAAAACACGTATACAATTGATCTTAGATAATAAAAAAAAATCACAGTACAAAAAATCTAAAGTCAAAAAATAGAATTAGAAAATACAGCAAACTTACCGATAAATCTTCAAATCAGATTTTATTATGAATGCAAAATATGATATTTGAGACAAATGCAAAAGAAAAATACCTCAAACTGTATAATGATTCTTCCAAATCGTCTTAAAATAAGAAATCCAAATGCATCAGTGATGGTGGTGCAGGCAGAGTTTAAGAATTTACATTTGGGACCCTACGATTTTGAAAAGATGAGACTTGAAAATCCGATTTTTAATATGAGACTGAAACCTATCTTCTGAGGGTTGACAACCTTTTCAGGACTTCGCTGAACAGGCCTTTCATCTTTGACACTCAAATTATCAGTAGATGCTTGCACAGCTGCAAGGTCGTTAGGATCTTCAACCTAGCAAGATGATTTAGGTTGTATGTGTGTGTTTTCGTTTATGTTTTTATGTCATTTTTGAGTGGTGTGTCGTCATGTTTGTGTCGTTTGAGTCGTATTTTATGTTTTTGTGTGTGTCGGATCTCATGGGGTGTGTTGGAGTGGTTCGAGTTTGTTTTGTAGGTCAAAACTTGAAGAAAGTCAAAGAAACGAGAAGGAACCGAAGGAACTACAAGTGGCGAGCGCCAAAAGGATGAACGGCGGTCGCCGGATCAAAACGGCGGTCGCCGGAGATGAAATGACGACCGCCGAAAGGGTCGAAATGATGCAGAAGGTCAGCCAAGACTTTTGGGCAAAACGGCGGTCGCCGAAATGTAAACGACGGTCGCCGAAATGATTCGGCGGGCGCCAAAATTAATCGGCGGTCGCCGAACGGGGCTGGACAGGTGCGCCATCGGCGGTTACGGGGCAGTTTCTTGGGCGTTTGAAGTCCGATTTAAGTGATTCTTTTTGCATTGAAAAGCTATCTTCCGCCTTCTGAACTTGGGGAAAAGATCGGGGACGAAGCCATTGACAATGGCAACGTTCACGAGTCGAGAAGCACGATCGAAGTTCTACGGCCACTACTTTTACTAGTTTGAACTTTAAACTTGATTTCGATTATTTGTTTTACTTTTCTTTGCTTCTTTTCATGCTTTTAACTTCTTGTAATAAACATCTATATTTCTAATTGCTTTGATGTTGTTTTTATTAATGCTTTGTCTTATTTTAATTCTTGATCATGTCTCTTTTGATTATCGTTGTTAAATATTTTGTCAAGATGTTGAACTAAGTTTTTAACTTGGATGATGGTATGATTTACGAAAGAATTGATTTGTATTAACCGGAAGATCGAATACGATTATCATAATCTTAGAATCGTAACCCGATCGGGAGCGAACCTCTAAGTGGATTAAACGTAGTTTTTACGAGTTAAGCAACCCGACCGGGAACTTGACGTTCCTGTGTTTAATCGTGTTGGTTGAAAAAGGAGACATATAAATCTAATTCCTAAGTTTGATTATTATCGTCCGAGTCTTTTCAATTCAAGTATTTAAGTTATTTCTTTTGTGTTCTTATTTACTTTCTTGAACCTAGGATTTTAGAATAATGAAAAATGCTTCTAACACGAACATTCACTTGAATATTACTCTTCCGTTTCCTTGGATTGATACCGAGTCAAACTACAACTGACCTCGGATTTTGACGAGAGACGCACACGAAAAACGTCTAATCAAAATTGGCGCCGTTGCCGGGGAAACGGATAGTTTTGTTTAAGTGTTTGTTAGTTTTAGTTTCATATTTCATTTAGTTAGTTTAGTGTAAATTTTCTTGTTATTTGCTAACGTTCTACTTGAGTGTGCATAGTGCTACAAGAAGGACATCTCCAAATGTATTCTCATATGATGTATCCTCAACAATACGGTTATTCGAACATGAATGGACAACAACAAGTTCCATTTATGATGTCAAATCCGATGATGCAAGGAGAATACGAGATGCAATACAATGCGTATGGTTGGAATTCTCAAATGAACGCCCCATTAATGATTGAAGAGCAACAATATCAACAACAAGATTCGAGTTCTCAATTTGAGGAATGGATGATGAAGTATGTGGAGAAGAGCGAATTGAGGATGGACAATCTTGAAGTGAAAATTGAAGGATATGAAACGGTGTTGAATGAGATTAGTGTACAACTTGAACAAATGGCTTCAACACTTGAGAATATGCATGCAACCGATGAGGCCGAAAGACTTTCAAGTCAACTGTTACATGCCAAGGCCATTTTCGTGTTAGGAATCAAGAAGGTTGGTGACAACAATGTCAAAATGCCAGAAGAAAAAGAAGAAGAAAACAAGGAAAATGTTGTTGAAAATAAAATTGTGGAGAGCATTCTACTTCATGAAAAGGGAGTGAAAATAACAGTCACAAAGGATGCATGGGTGCCCTCGATTTTTTGGGTGCCAAAGAAAGGAATAGGCAAGGAAGTCGAGAATAAGGAGTGTTTAGAAGGCGAGTCGCATGTAGAAGACGACAAAGATTGGCGACTGGACAAGAAGAGGGGCTGATGTGAGAAGAGAAATAAGTCAAGCTCTCGACATAAAATTGAGCAAGAATAAAGGCTAGGAACGAGATCGTGATTCAAGAATTACTTGGCAGCCCACGAACCAAAACTACCCACAACCTAACATTTTGAGAGAAGAGATGGAGAACATGCGACTAGAGCAACGACAACTTTACGAGGCCTATGCTAGAGGAGGAGGTCACTTTCCACCACCCGATATGTGAGAAAGGTCGTGCTCGGCACGACCTAGGTATGTTTTCTTTTTATTTTTATTTTTTTATGTTTTGTCTTGAATATATGTGTTGGTGTTTTATTTGTTTTGTGTGGTGTAGTTATTTTTGTTTAGTTTGTGAGTTTGTTGGTTTTGTTAAAAAATCACTTGTTTTAGCTCAAAATTTTGATTTGTCCCGAATGTGGTAGTGTTTGCATGGGATTTGGTTAAGTTGTTACTTGAACTCACTTGGTTTGTTGGTTGTACTACTTGTTGTGTGTCGAGAAAATGAGTTGTGATATTCATGAGTTTTCCCTTGCTATATATACATGTGAGCTTTTGAGCCTATTTTCTTTGGAGTGTATTTATGATTTTTCTCGAGTATGAGCATGAGATGATTGAGAATGGATAATTGGACTTTGTTGTGTCATTGCTTGAATATGAAGTTAATTTGCCTTGGTTAAGAATGAGAAAGTGAAGTATGAGATTGCTAGGATTTAACTCTACATATTAAAATTCCCCAAAATGACCGTGCCCGTCGAGGGACTCCCTAATTAACCCTTTTGAGCTTACATGGTGCATTTTTCTTGTAACCGAGAGTTCCACGAGTGATGTGAGAATTTGATAGGTGTGTTGCAAGATGTGTTTTAAGGGATTAATATGGGATTGTGATGAAATGTAACATGTTTCTCGTGTGAAGGCTAGATATAAGAAGAAAAAGCTTACCCCCTTAAATAAAAACGAATACTCATTGATCGTGGAAACGATTGATGAGGGATGACATAAAAAAAAAAGAGCTAGAAAAGCAAAAAGAAAAAAAATAAAAATAAAAAAAAGAGAAAAGAAAAATAATAAAAAAATAAGTAAAAAGCGGGGTACTAAAATGATAAAGCCTATGGAGAACATGTATTCTTTGATGAGTTTGTTGTTATAAGAGAAGATGGGGAGATGTGTACATTTGGTGTAGGAGGGTGATTTGTGAGTTCATTCGGTGGAGGAGAGTGTCGAGAGCGATTTAACTTGTATTACTATTATTTCGATCCCTACCTATGAACCGAGCCCACCTAAATTGCAATCTCATTCCGATTCTTGATCTTCTTTGTCAAAGTATGCGGATTTTCTTGTGATGTGTTGATTTTTTATATTCGCGATGTACTTGTTGAGTGATGACCATTTTATATTTTCGAGAGATTCATTTGGAGAGATAGGTGAGCTTGTGTGACATGTTATCATTTCTCTCATTTTTCTCGTACATGGCAAGTGGTTGGATTGTGGTTCGTAGTGAGTTCAAGTAGGTGATTTGTGCAAATACGTTGTTGGATGATTTTACCTTGCTCGGGACTAGCAAGGACTTGAGCGTGGGGGGGTGATTTAGGTTGTATGTGTGTGTTTTCGTTTATGTTTTTATGTCATTTTTTAGTGGTGTGTCGTCATGTTTGTGTCGTTTGAGTCGTATTTTATGTTTTTGTGTGTGTCGGATCTCATGGGGTGTGTTGGAGTGGTTCGAGTTTGTTTTGTAGGTTAAAACTTGAAGAAAGTCAAAGAAACGAGAAGGAACCGAAGGAACTACAAGTGGCGAGCGCCAAAAGGATGAACGGCGGTCGCCGGATCAAAACGGCGGTCGCCGGAGATGAAATGACGACCGCCGAAAGGGTCGAAATGATGCAGAAGGTCAGCCAAGACTTTTGGGCAAAACGGCGGTCGCCGAAATGTAAACGACGGTCGCCGAAATGATTCGGCGGGCGCCAAAATTAATCGGCGGTCGCCGAACGGGGCTGGACAGGTGCGCCATCGGCGGTTACGGGGCAGTTTCTTGGGCGTTTGAAGTCCGATTTAAGTGATTCTTTTTGCATTGAAAAGCTATCTTCCGCCTTCTGAACTTGGGGAAAAGATCGGGGACGAAGCCATTGACAACGGCAACGTTCACGAGTCGAGAAGCACGATCGAAGTTCTACGGCCACTACTTTTACTAGTTTGAACTTTAAACTTGATTTCGATTATTTGTTTTACTTTTCTTTGCTTCTTTTCATGCTTTTAACTTCTTGTAATAAACATCTAGATTTCTAATTGCTTTGATGTTGTTTTTATTAATGCTTTGTCTTATTTTAATTCTTGATCATGTCTCTTTTGATTATCGTTGTTAAATATTTTGTCAAGATGTTGAACTAAGTTTTTAACTTGGATGATGGTATGATTTACGAAAGAATTGATTTGTATTAACCGGAAGATCGAATACGATTATCATAATCTTAGAATCGTAACCCGATCGGGAGCGAACCTCTAAGTGGATTAAACGTAGTTTTTACGAGTTAAGCAACCCGACCGGGAACTTGACGTTCCTGTGTTTAATCGTGTTGGTTGAAAAAGGAGACATATAAATCTAATTCCTAAGTTTGATTATTATCGTCCGAGTCTTTTCAATTCAAGTATTTAAGTTATTTCTTTTGTGTTCTTATTTACTTTCTTTGTTAATCGAACTTGAACCTAGGATTTTAGAATAATGAAAAATGCTTCTAACACGAACATTCACTTGAATATTACTCTTCCGTTTCCTTGGATTGATACCGAGTCAAACTACAACTGACCTCGGATTTTGACGAGAGACGCACACGAAAAACGTCTAATCACAAGACATATATATAATCCAATATGAACAATATTTATTTGGTAATAGAACTCGATTATAGCCAAGAACCTGCATAATACATTTCAACAATTCAAACTATATTCAAGTACACGGATTTTCTAATATGAATTGCAGTACACGGATTTTCTAATATATAATAAATTGAATTTCTAGATTTATATCATATGCATAAGGTTCTCATATTAATACTCATCTGGGCTACATGGCCCATGCAAAGTTGTCACGGAATAGTAGGAATGTTTTAAAAACCCCAAACTCCTAAGAAAGTAAGAATACAACAAAAATGTTGGAACAATTTCATTACCCTTCTTCGAGACATTCAAATTCAAGGGTCGCTTTGTCTGTTTCGATTTCACAAATAACATCACCAACTTCGATCTGCAAGAGCAGAGGTCAAGATATGCTGTCAAATCAATATGCAAGTATTATACTCATTAAATCTATTTATTTGTCAAATAATCATATTACCTTATCACCTTCTTTTTTTTTCTTGGTGGATCAAAAGAGAAAAAGGTGATAAAGAGGAACACTCAGTTACCATTGATTGATTGTAATTGGATTGTTGACTGCGTTCACATGAACAAAGACCTGCTTCATCCCTGTTCACACAACCAAGAGACGTGTACACCATTTCTGAAAGAAATTCAATCCATCATCAATAAAATCAAAATCCGAACCCATCAACTGAATACAACAACCAACTAAATTTCAAAAACAATTACAAAACCCATTTAGAAATTCACTTTCGCTACTGCCCGAGAAGCTAGAAAGCCAATTTTATATGCGATCGGAAAAAAACCCTAAACCTAAAATAGCAGCGGAAGCAATCCGAAAAATATGAAAATCGACGAATATGGATAGTGAAATGAAGAAATGGAAATTCAATATTTTGTATCGAAATAAAAGCATGGCCTTTCGAAAAAAAAAATTAGGGGATATTACATGTGGGATCGGATTCAAGAAAAGAGTAACAATTGGAAAAATCCAGCGAAGATGATAGTAGCAGTCGACAATAGCATGGAAAGGATACTAATAAGAACAACATAAAAGTGAAACGTAGAAATCATATTTGTTGTGTTTCTCAATAAAGATCTTTCATTGATGATGAAGAGGCCAAAAGCGGCGTAATCGATACAGCTATATATAGCAACAAAACAAACCCTAAACCCTAGCTGCTACAATAAATACAGAAAATATAAATGTATTTTCTGAAATTAATCTTCCAGCTCAAACACGTGCCGAACACATGCTTCATAAGGGTATTCAGGTCTTTACTCGCAGCTATCCAAAACGACACTGTTTCCTCTTCAATTTTGGGTAGTGAATTTGGGGCTGAAATTAGGTCAATGAATTAGGGATTATAAACCCTAATTCCCAAATTACATGCCTGGTTTATTACCCCCCCCCCCCCGCAATCCGAGCTCCGGGAGGGAAGTAAGAGTGAGTTTACGCTTCAAACGGAGGAAGGATTGTTGAGGGAGAGCTTTCGTAAAGATATCGGCGGCTTGATCAATAGCGGGAATATGTTGGATACAGACCTGCTTCGACTGAACCTTCTCCCGGATAAAATGAAGATCGATCTCAATATGCTTGGTGCGCGCCTGCACAACAGCATGGTGAGACATGTGGATTGCACTGGTATTATCTACCCAGAGGCGAGGAGGAAATCTGAGTGGCACATTGAGTTCTTTGAGCAGTGATTTGATCCAAGAAAGTTCAACAATGGCCAAGGCAATGCCACGGTATTCTGACTCTGCACTTGATCTAGAAACCGTGTGTTGCTTCTTCGAACTCCAGCTAAGAAGGTTAGGACCAAGGAATACGCAAAAACCAGAAGTGGATCTTCTGTCATCATGATCTGATGCCCAATCAGCATCAGAGAAAGCATGCAAGGGCATGGAATGAGATTTGGAAAAGAGAATACCTTGATTTGAAGTACCAGAAACGTACCTCAATAATCTCTTTACAGCTCTAAAATGAACATCAGTAGGAGCTTGCATATACTGGCTCAATTTGTTCACAGCAAATTGAATGTCTTGCCTGGTGAAAGTGAGGTATTGCAACCCCCCAATCAGCTGTCTGTACACAGTGGGCTCAGACATGAGTGTACCATCTGTTTTAGATAAAATGGCTGAACTAACCATAGGTGTGGGGGTTGGTTTAGCATTGGTAAGACCAGCTCTAGCAAGAAGATCTTGGATATAACTTGTTTGTGTGAGAAGCAAGCCAGCAGCAACATAGGATACTTCAATACCAAGGAAATAATGAAGCTGCCCAAGGTCCTTGAGTGAAAAAGCAAGAGAAAGATTATGAATCACCTCAGAGATGGCTGTAGAAGAGCTTCCAGTTAAGATGATATCATCCACATAAACAAGAAGGAAAATGGTAGCCTGAGAGTTTGATTTTATGTATAAGCTAGAATCAGCCTTAGAGCCATGGAATCCCATTTTATGCAGTGTGGATTGTAGGGTATCAAACCAGGCCTTTGAAGCCTGTTTGAGCCCATAGATAGCCTTATTTAGCTTACAAACATGTTGTGGTTTTGAAGGGTCTTCAAACCCTGGTGGTTGACACATGTATATAGGTGTGCTGGGATCAAGTTTACCATGAAGAAATGCATTATCAATGTCCAACTGCCTCAGAGGCCAACCTCTAGATAAGGCAATGGAGATGATCAATCTGATGGTAGTTGGTTTAACTACAGGGCTAAACACCTCCTGATAGTCAATGCCAGCTAATTGACTGAATCCCTGAGCAACCAATCTAGCTTTATATTTCATTATAGAGCCATCAGAATTCTTCTTGAGTTTAAAAACCCATTTTGACCCTATGAGATGTTGATTATTATTTTGTGGAACAAGATCCCATGTCTGGTTGGAAAGAAGAGCCTTAAACTCAGTGGTCATGGCAGAATGCCATTTTGGATGTTGAAGAGCTTGTTTATAGGTTTTAGGTTCTGTAATAGAAAGATCAGGGATATTAGTTTTTGACAGCAATGCAGATAAGTAGGTTTTTGGTTTAAAAATCCCATCCTTTGTCCTGGTGACCATGTGATGTTGATTCTCAGAGATAGTAGGTGGAGGACACTGAGTATCAACAATAGGTGAGTCAGGAGGGTTATCATGGTCAACAAAAGAAAGGTCAACAGGAGAAACAGGCTCAGCAGGTGGTGTTGAATGATCTAAGACTGGTGTATCTGTCTCAGTAACTGGTGTTGAATGATCTTCAACAGGTGGTTGATGGACTTCATTAGGGATAGCATGTGAAAAAGGGCAAGCCATGGGATTGGATTGAGGAGAATTCAGCTCAGAAACAGTAGGAGACATAGACAACTGTTTAGCTGGAAAAACAAGCTCATTAAAAACAACATGTCTGTTGTAGATCACTTTACCATCAGGAAGCAGAAGTTTGTAACCCTTGTATTGGTTACTGTAACCAAGGAAGGTACAAGGTTGTGACCTAAACTCCAATTTATTAGAGTTGTAAGGCCTCAGATGAGGATAAGCAAGACAACCAAAAACTCTTAAATAAGAGTAGTCTGGTGTCTTGCTGTGGAGAAGGAAATAGGGTGATCTGAATTTGATGGTACTCTGAGGTACCCTATTGATCAAGTGCACAGCAGTGGCAAAAGCATCATCCCAAAATTCCTTACCAAGGCCACAGTGAGAAAGAAGACTGAGCCCTGACTCTACAATGTGCCTGTGCTTTCTCTCTGCTGCACCATTTTGTTCTGGGGTGTATGGCAGGAAATCTGATGTTTGATCCCACTGGAAACAAAACAATCAATAAGGGGTTTGTACTCTGTGCCTCCATCACTCTGAACAACCTTAATTTTCCTGTTAAATTGATTCTCAACAAGGCATTTGAAGTTCATAAAAGCATGCTGAGTTTCAGATTTATGTTTCAAAAAATAAATCCACACAAATTTGCTGTAATCATCAACAAAAGAGACATAATAGTTACTGCCACTACTAGAGGTTATGGTTGAAGGACCCCACAGGTCAGTGTGTATCAAGTTCAAAGGTTCATTGGATTTAGAAGTGCTAACAGGAAAAGGCAATTTATGAGACTTTGCTTCTTGACAGTTAGAACAGAAATTAAAAACATCTTTATTGACATAGGGAATATTACAAGAATTGAGGGCCCTTTTAGTGTTATCCAAAGATGGATGGCCTAATCTCCTATGCCAGAGTTCCAAACTCTTAGATGATTTTGCTACAGAAACAAAAGAAGTACATAAATTGCTAGACACACTGGAAACAAATGGCTTGTGTTGGTGGATGCTTTGTGATGGATGGACTTTGGAAAGCTGGAAGGTGTAGAGACCATTGTTATGCACCCCCTCCAGAAGTACTTGCCCTGTGGTGAGTTCCTTGACAACACAAAAATCAGGGTGAAATTCAAAAAACACATTGTTATCTCTAGCAAATTGACTCACACTAATCAAGTTTTTGGTTATGGCAGGTACATGTAAAAGGTTTTTGAGGTGAAAACTGTGGGGAAAATGGTTTGAATTTCTCTTAAGGGCAGTAACCAATGTCTTACCAGTGTGATGGATATCAAGGCCAACTCCATTGCCAACAGTCAACTTATTAAGGCCTCCATATTCAGAACCCAAGTTCAGGTTGGAGATATCATTATTAACATGGTGAGTAGCCCCAGAATCTGGGTACCATGATGCCTCTGAAGAGTTATCCACTGAAGTATAATGAGCAGAAGACTGTTGAGATGAAGCACCACCATTTGAGCCTCCCTGATTTTCATTTTGAGCAGGTGGATTCCTCACAAAATCTGGATTGTATCTGTGATAACACTTATCTGCAGAATGGTTAGAATAACCACAGATTTGGCAATAAGCCCTACCATTTCCAGTATTGTTTCTTCCACCTCTTCCTCTATAGGATCCTCTTCCCCTGCTATTTGAGTTACCTCTGCCTCTATTGGCTTGAGAACCATCACCAGTTCTCCCTCCTCTTTGATAGCTCAAATTAGCATTGGGGAGATTTGCAGTTGCAGTGCTTGCTTCCAATCTGCCTTCATAAGTGAGCAAAAGAGATGTGATGTCTTTCATTGTGAAGCTATCACCCTTTGCAGTAACAGTGATGACCACCGCATCATACTCACTTCCCAGACCTCCAAGCACATACATTACTTGATCCAATTCAGACATCCTCTCTCCTGCGCTTGTCAAGGCATCACAGCAAGCCTTGACACGGTTGAGATACTCTCTCATGGTCATGCCTCTCTTCTTGAGGTTCTGGAGCTCCAACCTGTACTGCATCTTCCTTGCAGTGGTTTGACTGGAAAAACTGGTTTCTAGGGTTTCCCAGATCTGTTGAGTTGTGTTTAAACCAACCACAGAGATGAGTATCGGCTCAGAGAGAGATGAAAGGATCCAGCTCGTGAGAAGCTGATCTTGTCTCTGCCAATAGGCATATTCAGGGTTGAGGATGAACCCTTCTTCATTTTCTGCAGCCACGTACTTTTTAGGTTCTGTTCTTCCGCCATTGATGAACAGCTCTAACCCGTGACCTTTGATAGCTGCCAAGATCTGCTGCTTCCAGATGAGGTAATTATTATCATTGAGCTTTATAGACACCAGTTGGTGGTTGAGCTGTATCGGCGTCAACGAGCTCTGAGATTCTTTTTCCGCCATTGATGCGTGAGAAAGCTTGGCGAGGATCTGTCAAAACACAGACATTTTAGTGCTCTGATACCATAATAAGAACAACATAAAAGTGAAACGTAGAAATCATATTTGTTGTGTTTCTCAATAAAGATCTTTCATTGATGATGAAGAGGCCAAAAGCGGCGTAATCGATACAGCTATATATAGCAACAAAACAAACCCTAAACCCTAGCTGCTACAATAAATACAGAAAATATAAATGTATTTTCTGAAATTAATCTTCCAGCTCAAACACGTGCCGAACACATGCTTCATAAGGGTATTCAGGTCTTTACTCGCAGCTATCCAAAACGACACCGTTTCCTCTTCAATTTTGGGTAGTGAATTTGGGGCTGAAATTAGGTCAATGAATTAGGGATTATAAACCCTAATTCCCAAATTACATGCCTGGTTTATTAGATACGAAAGTGTCCTGAACCACTGCTATTGAATTCGAAGCTTTTCTTCTCAACTGGGACACTATTAGATTTCTCATAATTGAGGAGCCCGACGCCCTCAATCACTGATTTACATGTTTTTGTGCTACTTTTCCTATAATGTTTTGTGTCGTCTCATGCCATTTTGTGTCATTCTTGTGCATCATTCTCATGATTATCGGTAGGTTTGACGTTTTGTGGAGTGTGTAGGTGTATGATCATGTTCAATGCGAAAACGAGCAAAAACGAGTTGAAAAACGGTAAATTGATTTGACCGACCACCTATCGTGATTGCGCTGCAAACTTGGCCACTTTGGTTCTCCCAACTTCGACAACCTAAAAACACCATCCATACATGGTCGGAAAGATCTTGAAATCCTCTACATGGTAATACCAGGTTGTTGTCATGGTTCCCTGTCATAAAGCCGGAATTCACGGGTTTCCAGCCCAGTATGCAGCTGCCCCGGGATGTATGTGCAGCAAACTTGGAGAGCTTGGTTCTCCCAGATCCGACCACATACATGCATGGTCCATACCTTGTCGGAAAGATCTCGAAGAGTTGTACGAGGCCCTGCACTTTAATTATCATATATCCCCGTGATATAGTCACAGTACTTGAGTTTCCAGACCAGTACGCAGCTGCCCGGAGTGTATGCGCAGCAAACTTGGAGAGCTTGGGTCTCCCAACTCGGACCACCTATACCAATGATCTATATCTCTACGGAAAGCCCTTGGAGTGCTCTACATGGCCCAGCCGTCCAAGCGCTCGCTCGCGACCACCACTAGGCGAGCGCTCGATGACCAGGCGCTCGCTTGGCCCTAACTTCAGAGAACCAGTTTTTGGCACCAAGCGCCCGCTCCCCTACCAGGCGGTCGCCTGCCTCCTGCCGCGCGCGAGCGCCTCCTGCCCTCAGGCGCTCGCCTGCCCCGTTTCGGCCAGATTTGACCCGTTTTGACCCTCGATTTCCAAGACTACTTATTAGGTTTTTGAACCTAGGTTTGACACACTTTTTCACTTATTTTCTGGGATTAGAGAGAATACATTGAGACTCGACATACTAGGTGTTCATCGTCGATTTTTCTTTCATTGATTCGTGGATATTAATCGTGGTTAGCACCGATCATTGTTTACTTCGAACAAGTAATCTAGTAAGCTTTATTTCTTTTCAATTTCGTTCTTAATTATTTGCTTGTGTTCTTACTCTAGTTCTTTCATCATGAATTCATATATCTCTATTTGTTTGTTCTCGATTATTAATATGAGTAGCTAATTTGTTCGCTAGGGTTAGGAGGATTCAAACATGAACTAGGGCTTGAAATTTACAAACGCATCAAAGGTGTTCGATAAATTGCCAACATGATTTTAAAACTTTTGTATGAGGCTTAGGAGCAATTACAAAACATAGGATTATCGAACACCCTAAAATCTACCGGCGACGGACGTTTTAGTTTTGATTCGTACCTCGTTAATTGACAACCCGAAGTTTATGTTTGATGAACCCGAAGCCCTAGTCATTCTTTTTATTAATTACACCTTGTTAATTTTCGTTAATTGCTTCTTCATTATTTTTAGCTTATTTTTAGTTTATTAATTCTTAGTTAATTTTAGTTTAAAACAAAACCAATCAAAATGCATTATGCTATAATTCTTTTCTTTCTTCTCGTTGCAAACAAATAAACAAGAATACGTGCCGATAGTAGTGTTCCTCGTGAGATCGACTCGGGCGAATTGCTTCGGCAATAAGTTCGGTTATTTTTATTTGATTTTTGACGCACTACAACGACTTAATCAAATTGGCGCCGTTGCCGGGGAACACTTTAGGCACTAGTATTAGTGTTTTAGTGTTTGTAACTTTCTTTTTCTTTTTCTTTTTTTTGATATGAGTATTATTTTTCCCACCGGTGCGTTTAATGTTTTTGTCAAGTGTTTGTGTTAGAAGTGATGAATACATATGATAACTATCCGTGGGAGTTCACAAGGCCTCAGACGAGCACATACTACGAGCCTCCCCAATATGACACGACAACACATTTTGGCTATCAGTCTCAGGCATTCAGTCCGGAGTGGGATTCTCAATCGAGTTATTATTTTGATCCACCTCACCAACAATGGGCTCAACAACAATGGCCTCCTCAGAACATGATGGACCCTCCACATTATTCTATGCAACCTGAGCCTCCATACAAACCATCATTGGATGAAGTTTTTCAGGATTTCATGCAAACGGCCAACCACATAATGAAATCAAATGAAGCGGCGATGAGAGCGAATGAAGTGGCGATGGCCAGAAATGTTGAAGAAAATTTGGCCTACCCTCCACCATATTCGATGCAACCGGAGCCGTCGTGCAATCTATCTTTTGATGAAATTTTTCACGATTTCATGCAATCGACCGAACTGATAATGAAAGCAAATGAAGAGGCAATGGCAAAAAGGGAAGAAGTAGAGGAAAGATCCATTGATTTAGAGGGGAAGATATTTATGTTATCGATCCCATTGCGCGAGTCAGAACAGGAGGAAGAAAGTCATACGCGCCAACCGACGGAAGTCCATGCACTCTCGATTCTCCAAGGTGACTACAGAGATGAGGATGTTGAACCAAATGAGGTCGAGTCCAAAGTGGAGCATGTGTACCTCGATGAATTACATTTGGAGGAAGATGACGAAAAAGAGACGATAGAGAGCATGATGCTAGAGGGAATGACACCAACAAAAATGTCACACAAAGCCGAAGACCCATACAAATCGTCCATTCCACCCACTAGACAACTAGAGCAAGAAACAATGATCATCAATATAGTGGTTGATAATGAAGACGGGGAGCTCTCGATGCTAGATACATCTCTTGAGTCCGAATGTTCAAATATTTATGCCTCGAGTGACGATGATGAGGAGGTAGAGGATATGTTTCCCGAGCATGCATGTATAATCCAATCACCCTCTCTCTCTCACAGTGATTTAGGGGATAACAAATCAGAACTTCCTCGTCCCTCACTCGACATGAACGACCTTATGTATGTTGAGGAGTCAAAGGTGAAACGTGCTCTTCACCCACCCAAGCCGCATGATCCAGGTATTTTCAAATTTAATTTCGCTTTTGGTGGGGATGAAACATCTCTTGGTAAGGTAGATTATAAAGGGTGTATTAATGTGTTTGATGTCTATACTAAAAATGGTTTTTACACTAATGCTACTTACCCCTTGGCTGAGATGATTTTCTTGCAGAAACATAGTTCTATATTTTTACATGTTGATGAGATGGAGAAACAAGACTTTTGTGATGACATTGGTATAGGTGCGGTGGCACTCTTGGAGTTTCAAAACAAAAATAAGCCACTCCCACAACAATTAGAGCGTAAGGGCTTATCAAAACAATGGAAATACGTATACATAGAAGAGAAGACAAATGAGATGATGAGCCTCATTAGGGCTCCTCGTTGATGAAAGATTAGTCAAGCCCGAGACGTTAAACAAGCGTCGCGTGGAGGCCAATCCACGGACCGTGCTGCTCTTTCGGGTACCAAAATGAGCGCCACGTGGGGGCCTTCCCACGATTTCATACGAGCTGGATCGAGAAGACTAAAGGAGTCGACATCACTGTTTGCGCCTTCTTACCCTTCCTCTTTTTAAGCTTGTTCTATATATTATGTTTCTTTAGTTTGTTCTTTTTCGTTTGGACATGTTTTGTACTTCCTTGCCTGAGATTTGCTTGTTTATGTGTTTTACATTGAGGACAATGTGTATTTCAAGTGTGGAGGGTAGCTTTGCATGTTCTTAGGGTAACCCGTTGTTTCGCGAGGTTTGTTGGGGTTATGGTAGTCTTCAAACGTCGTTTATGTCATGTCTTTTGCTATGTTTTGTCATGTTGATCACCCCTCCCCATTTGGCACAATTGCGGTATAGTTGTTAGAAGCATGTGCTAGGCAATATAGGCTTCAGTTTACACATAGTTGAATTCAGGGCTTCATCAGGATGATAATGACGAGTTGATTAATCGTGGGTCCTACACTTAGGATTTGCTACATAGGGAGAGCTGTGTTTTTCATGACATCGGTTAGGCACGAGTATTAAGTAGATCGAGTTCATTGATTGTTTGGCCGGGTTATACACGAGGATTCTACTTTGATCGTCTCTCTTATTAATAGTGTGGCTTAGCTATATATAGGTATTATTCGCAACCGAACGCAAAAACAGAAGACGTTCGAATAAGCTAGTTGCGTATGTGAAAAAAGGGCCGGCAACCGAACTAAAAAAAAAAAAAAAAAAGGTTCGAAAAATACCGTTGTCGAAATAAAAAAAAAAAGAAGAAGAAAAAAAAAGGAAAAAAAAAAATTAAAAAAAAGAGAAAAAAAAAGTAGTATTATATTAGTATTAGTAAAGCAGCCACACTACTTCTACGAGAACGATGAGTATGGGAAACCACGTTAGGATACTCGAGTGACCCTCGACTGTTTACACCTAGTGAATATTGCCTCACTTGATTAACTTGACTAGACATTTCGGTGGCTTTGTTTACTTGTGCTCGTTGTATATATTGGTGGAGTGGAATCATGGTTCGAACTGTGGGAATTTGAATACTTGAGGGACACTCGTTAGTTGATTTTGATTTCTCAAATGTGAATGTTTTGAATTCTCTTATGGTTGATTGTTTGTCTTGAGCTCAGTCGATGCTTTGTTTGTATTGTATACCGTGATTGTTTGCTTGAGGACAAGCAAAGAGCTAAGTGTGGGAGAGTTGATTTACATGTTTTTGTGCTACTTTTCCTATAATGTTTTGTGTCGTCTCATGCCATTTTGTGTCATTCTTGTGCATCATTCTCATGATTATCGGTAGGTTTGACGTTTTGTGGAGTGTGTAGGTGTATGATCATGTTCAATGCGAAAACGAGCAAAAACGAGTTGAAAAACGGTAAATTGATTTGACCGACCACCTATCGTGATTGCGCTGCAAACTTGGCCACTTTGGTTCTCCCAACTCCGACAACCTAAAAACACCATCCATACATGGTCGGAAAGATCTTGAAATCCTCTACATGGTAATACCAGGTTGTTGTCATGGTTCCCTGTCATAAAGCCGGAATTCACGGGTTTCCAGCCCAGTATGCAGCTGCCCCGGGGTGTATGTGCAGCAAACTTGGAGAGCTTGGTTCTCCCAGATCCGACCACATACATGCATGGTCCATACCTTGTCGGAAAGATCTCGAAGAGTTGTACGAGGCCCTGCACTTTAATTATCATATATCCCAGTTATATAGTCACAGTACTTGAGTTTCCAGACCAGTACGCAGCTGCCCGGAGTGTATGCGCAGCAAACTTGGAGAGCTTGGGTCTCCCAACTCGGACCACCTATACCAATGATCTATATCTCTACGGAAAGCCCTTGGAGTGCTCTACATGGCCAAGCCGTCCAAGCGCTCGCTCGCGACCACCACTAGGCGAGCGCTCGATGACCAGGCGCTCGCTTGGCCCTAACTTCAGAGAACCAGTTTTTGGCACCAAGCGCCCGCTCCCCTACCAGGCGGTCGCCTGCCTCCTGCCGCGCGCGAGCGCCTCCTGCCCTCAAGCGCTCGCCTGCCCCGTTTCGGCCAGATTTGACCCGTTTTGACCCTCGATTTCCAAGACTACTTATTAGGTTTTTGAACCTAGGTTTGAGACACTTTTTCACTTATTTTCTGGGATTAGAGAGAATACATTGAGACTCGACATACTAGGTGTTCATCATCGATTTTTCTTTCATTGATTCGTGGATATTAATCGTGGTTAGCACCGATCATTGTTTACTTCGAACAAGTAATCTAGTAAGCTTTATTTCTTTTCAATTTCGTTCTTAATTATTTGCTTGTGTTCTTACTCTAGTTCTTTCATCATGAATTCATATATCTCTATTTGTTTGTTCTCGATTATTAATATGAGTAGCTAATTTGTTCGCTAGGGTTAGGAGGATTCAAACATGAACTAGGGCTTGAAATTTACAAACGCATCAAAGGTGTTCGATAAATTGCCAACATGATTTTAAAACTTTTGTATGAGGCTTAGGAGCAATTACAAAACATAGGATTATCGAACACCCTAAAATCTACCGGCGACGGACGTTTTAGTTTTGATTCGTACCTCGTTAATTGACAACCCGAAGTTTATGTTTGATGAACCCGAAGCCCTAGTCATTCTTTTTATTAATTACACCTTGTTAATTTTCGTTAATTGCTTCTTCATTATTTTTAGCTTATTTTTAGTTTATTAATTCTTAGTTAATTTTAGTTTAAAACAAAACCAATCAAAATGCATTATGCTATAATTCTTTTCTTTCTTCTCGTTGCAAACAAATAAACAAGAATACGTGCCGATAGTAGTGTTCCTCGTGAGATCGACTCGGGCGAATTGCTTCGGCAATAAGTTCGGTTATTTTTATTTGATTTTTGACGCACTACAACGACTTAATCAATCACGGCACGCCTGAATACCACAGAAGGACGTTGAAGAATTACGCGAGCAAGGATCTGGTTTGTAATTCTGAAAAAAAAAAGCTAAGGAATCCAAAATTTAAATACTGAATCTGATAATCTTAGGGCAAGGGTTAAAAACCTAGATCGAAAAAATATGAATTACGAACTCAAAAAATGAATAAATTACTTTTCTGAAAATCCATCCAAATTGAAATCGAAAAAGCCCAATATAAACATAAGAAGATACAAAAAAATTGATTTGCAATTTTGGATGAAAAACCTGGTTGATCTAAGCACACGGGAGGAAGAAAGAAGGAGAGGAGCTTGAAATCTGTAAATGAAAAGCCAGTTTAGGAAGATGAGAAAGACAAACGTAATAGTCGGAAGAGTTAATACAGAATTGATGTCTTAATTAATATATTTAATATATTTAATATATTTTATATTTGATTAAATATAAAAATTGGGAAATCAATTTCAATCGATTGAAATTGAGCATTCCTATTGGCCAATAGATTTTCAATTGAAAAGAAAAATGTTTGGCTATAGGGGAAATAGAGCATTTTTATTGGTCAATAGAATTCAATTTAGTCTAGCTGGCAAAATTGGCTGTTTTGATTGGCTAATTGAAAATAAGTGATTCAGGATTTATATATTAACTAGTAAAAGACCCGTGCGATGCACGGGGAGCTTCTTCGTAAATTGTTTTTACTTCATATTTGTTATTTAAAAAAAATAACATGTTTCACTTATGTTATAATCAAAAAATATTTGTTATTTTAGGAGATGTTTGGATGCTAAATATTTAGAAAATTGTATTATTATTATTAACTTATCGAAAAATCAAATTACAAATTTTGGATGACCTCCTTATACACTACATTGTATGTCTTTCCACTGTCATCACAAAGTAAAAGCTTCAACTCGGCTTTGTTGTTACTTTAGAAATGGCAACATACAATTGACCACTCGTTATAAAAAACAACTCAAAATTTCACTCGCAATCCGCCTGCACCCGTATTGATTGTTATAACATATTATATAATAAAAAAAGATGTTAAAAAATACACAAAAATCAACTCTTACGCTATCATTACCCGTAGCCACCCAAACCGTTGTTTTTTTTTTTAAATAAATAACGGTTTAAAATTTTAGAATCTGTTAAATAATGGGTGGATCATGAGTACATTATTGTCCACGCTCGAGTCATAAAAAATTGACTCAACATTACTCTATATATCCATCTGCACTTGTTATCACATGTCTCACAGAATTATAGTTGCATAAGGTGATAATTGTAGATAAAATTAGCATTATTTCATTATTCAACTGGATCATTATTTATAAATATACCTGTCCAAACCTGCTTATTTAAACGTTTAAAACAATTTTTGAATCGTAATATACAATTGCTCGTTCTTAAATACTGACATTTTAAAAAATAAACCAATGTTGCACAAATATTGACTTTGCCCGTGCGTAAAAACATGATAGTTACTCTTAAATTGCAACATGCAATTGCTCATGTTTAAATACTAAAGTCTTAAAACAATATGTTGCACACATATTGATTTATCCCGTGCTTAAATAGATCGTCTAATCCGTTAACCTAAATAATATTTATAAAATAAATTGTATTATTAATTACAATAAAATAAGAAATTTTGGAAGCTCTTTTTACAATTATTGTTTTATTTGTAAATATATATTTTATATTTATAAAAATATTAACTCGCTCACCAAGTCCACACTTAGCCGTTGAAACTAAATGATTTTATATTTATAAAAATGAATTATGGTTTAAAATTTTAAATACTATCAAATAATGAGTGGATCATGGGTACATGATCGACCAATCGTTATAAAAAACAACTCAACATTTCACTCGTAATCCGGCTGCACCCGTATTGATTGTTATAACATATTATATAATAAAACGAAGATGTTAAAAAATACCGCAAAAACCAACTCGTACGCTATCATTACCCGTAGCCACCCAAACCATTGTTTTTTTTTAAATAAATAAGGTTTTAAAATTTTAGAATCTGTCAAATAATTGGTGGATCATGAGTACATTATTGTCCACGCTCGAGTCATAAAAAATTGACTCGACATTACTCTATATATTCATCTGCACCCGTTATCACATGTCTCACAGAATTATAGTTGCATAAGGGTGGTAATTGTTGATAAAATTAGCATTGTTTCATTATTAAACTGGATCATTATTTATAGAAATACCTGTCCAACCCTGTTTATTCAAACGTTTCAAAACAATTTTTGAATAGTAATATACAATTGCTCGTGCTTAAATAATGACATTTTAAAATATAAATCAATGTTGCACAAATATTTACTTTGCCCGTGCCTAAATAAATAATAGTTACTCTTAAATTGCAACATACAATTGCTCGTGTTTAAATACTAACGTCTTAAAAACATGTTTTAGTTATGTTATAATCTAAAAATATTTGTTATTTTAGGAGAAGTTTGGATGCTAAATATTTGGAAAACTGTATTATTATTATTAACTTATCGAAAAATCAAATTACAAATTTTGGATCTATTAGTAAGCTTTCCACTGTCATCACAAAGTAAAAGCTTCAACCCGATTTTGTTGGTAACTCTAGAAAGGGCAACATACAATTGACCATGCGTGAAAACGGGGAGTTTTTGATCTGATGGGGATAGACTAATCCGAGGAATGTATATCAAGTGACCCACAATTTTACGTCCCAAAATTTTGGCATCGATTTCCATAATTTCCAAGTTTTGTCATTACCAATTGGTACCGTCAACAAAAGCAAAATGTAAAAATAATTCCTTTTATATTATTGAACGGATAAAGATTCCTACAATTTAAGAATCACAACGGAAATCTTGTTGATTATTATTCATTTAAGTAATTTTGTAAAACTAAAACATAGTGTAACCATCACCAATACATTATTGTAGCAATCGTCATTTATAAAGTATATGCGATGACTCATCAACCCTCTTTGAAATCGTCGTTGGGGTGTTCAAAGAACCCGCAAAAAAACTGACTCACCCGCCAAATCCACACTTATATTTATAAAAATTAATTATGGTTTAAAATTTTAGAACTTATCAAATAATGAGTGGGTCATGGGTACATGATCGACCCTCGCTAAAAATAACAACTCAAAATTTCACTCGCAATTCTTCTACACCCGTATTCACTGTCATAACATATTAAATAATAAAACACTTAAAAAATTTCACAAAAACCAACTCTTACGTCAAATGACCATTATTTATAGATTTACCTGTCCAAACCCGCTTATTTAACTGTCTTATCATTTGGTGTAAAAGTTATTCTAGTTGGTTAGATAGATTCAAAATTTAGTAGAAAAATATTAATTTTTTTATATTAAAAATTCAATTGAATTTAAGTGTGTGTATAAAATATAATTAATATATATCACTATAAATATTTATATTAATTTTAACGCCAATCCAGATAATTTATATTTATTTTGGGTATTAAATATTAATAATACTCTCATATATATTTCAATATTAATGTAGTTTGTAATTTCTATATTATTTATATCTTCTTAAATACTTTCCAATTTTCAAGACCGGACAATTTACAATATAATTTAGAAAAAAAATATTTCGAAGACTTAATTTCCAAGTTTTGTAGCAATCGTCGTCTATAAATTAAATTATATGCGATGACTCATCAACTTTTTTCGAAATCGTCGTTGGGGTGTTCAAAGAACCCGCAAAAAAATTGACTCGTCCGCCAAATCCACACTTAGCGCTGAAATTAACTGGTTTTATATTTATAAAAATGAATTATGGTTTAAGATTTTGATTCGTATCAAATAATGAGTGAGTCATGTGTAAATGATCGACCCCTCGCTAAAAAAAAAAACACAAAATTTCATTTGCAATCCGTCTGCACGTACCCGTATTGACTGTGAGAACATATTATATAATAAAATAGGGATGTTAAAAAATACCACAAAAACCAACTCGTACGCTATTAGCCACTCAAACCGTTTATTTTTTTTAAATGAATAACGGTTTAAAATTTTAGAAACTTTCAAATAATAAGTGGATCATGGGTACATTATTGTCCATGCTCAAGTCATAAAAAATTGACTCGACATTATTATATAAATCCATCTACACCCGTTATCACATGTCTCACTGAATTATATTAATATAAGGGTGATAATTGTCAATAAAATTAGCATTCTTTCATTATTAACTGAATCATTATTTAAAGATATATCTGTTCAAACCTGCTTATTCAAACGTTTAAAAACAATTTGTGAATCGTAATATACAATTCCTCGTGCTTAAATACTGACGTCTTAAAAAATAATTCAATGTTGCCGAAATATTGATTGTACCCGTAAATACTTCATAGTTAATCTTGAATCACAACATACAATTTTTCGGGTTTAAATACTAATGTCTTAAAAAAATATGTTGCACACATATTGATTTATCCCGTGCTTAAATAGATCGTCTAATCCGTTAACCTAAATAATATTTAGAAAATAAATTATATTATTAATTATAGTAAAATAAGAAATTTTGTAAGCTATTTTTACAAAAAAAAAAAAATTTAAACATTTATTTTATATTTATAAAAATATTAAGTCGCCCGCCAAATTCACACTTAACCGCTGGAACTCACTCGTTTTATATTTATAAAAATGAAGTATGGTTTAAAATTTTAGAACTTATCAAATAATGAGTGGTCGATGGGTACATGATCGACCACTCGCTAAAAAAACAACTCAAAATTTCACTCGCAATCCGCCTGCACCCGTATTGACTGTCAGAACATATTATATAATAAAACATGGATGTTAAAAAATACCACAAAACCCAACACGTACTCTATCATAACTCTTAGACACCCAAATCGTTGTTGTTTTTTAAATTAATAACGGTTTAAAATTTTAGAACCTGTCAAATAATGGGTGGATCATGAGTACATTATTGTCCACACTCGAGTCATAGAAAATTGTCTCGACATTACTTTATAAATCAATTTCCACCCGTTATCACACGTCTCACAGAATTATAGTAACATAAGGGTGATAATTGTCGATAAAATTAGCATTCTGTCATTATTCAACTGGATAATTATTTATAAACATATTTGTCCAAACCTGCTTATTCAAACGTTTCAAAACAATTTTTTAATCGTAATATACAATTACTTGTGCTTAAAGACTGATATTAAAAAAAATCAATGTTCCATAAATATTGAATTTGCCCTTGTGTAAATATATTATAGTTACTCTTGAATCGCTACATGCAATTGCTTGTGTTTAAATACTAAGTCTTAAAAAAAATATGTTACACACATATTGATTTATCTGTGCTTAAATAGATCGTGTTAACCTAAATAATATTTAGAAAATAAATTGTATTGTTAATTATAATAAAATAAGAAATTTTGAAACCTCATTTTACAATTATTGTTTTATATGTAAATATTTATTTTATATTTATAAAAATATTAACTCAGTCAAATCCCCTTATTTTATATTTATAAAATTGAATTATGGTTTAAAATTTTAGAACATATCAAATAATGAGTAAGTCATGGGTACATGATCGACCACTCGCTAGAAAAAATAACTAAAAATTTCACTCTCAATCCACTTGCACCCGTATTGTCTCATAACATATTATATAATAAAACAGAAATGTTAAAAAATACCAAAAAAATCAACTCGTACGCTATCATGACCAATAGCCACCCAAACCGTTAAATTTTTTTTAATGAATAACGGTTTAAAATTTTAGAACCTGTTAAATAATTGGTGGATCATGAGTACATTATTGTCCACGCTCAACTTATAAAAAATTAACTTGACATTACTCTATAAATCCATCTACACCCGTTATCACATGGCTCACAAAATTATAGTAGCATAAAGGTGATAGTTCTCGATAAAATTAGCATTCTTTCATTATTCAACTGAATCATTATTTATAAATATATCTGTCCAAACCTGCTTATTCAAACGTTTCAAAATAATTTTTGAATCTGTAATATACAATTGCTTGTGCTTAAATACTGAAATTAAAAAAAAAATTAAATCATTGTTGCACAAATATTGACTTTGCTCGCGCGTAAATACTCTTGAATCGCAACATATAATTGCTCGTGTTTAAATACTAACGTCTTACAAAAATTTGTTGCACACATATTGATTTATCCCGTCACTAAATAGATCGTCTAATCTAATAACCTAAATAATATTTAAAAAATAAATTGTATTGTTAATTATAATAAAATAAGAAATTTTGGAAGCTCTTTTTACAATTATTGTTTTATTTGTAAACATTTATTTTATATTTATAAAAATATTAATTCGCCCCAAATCAACACTTAGACTCATTTATATTTATAAAAATGAATTATGGTTTAAAATTTTAGAACCTACCAAATAATGAGTGAGTCATGGGTACATGATCGACCACTCGCTTAAAAAAATAACTCAAAATTTCACTCGCAACCCGCCTGCACGTATTGACTGTCATAATATATTATATAATAATACAGAGATTTAAAAAATACCACAAAAACCAACTCGTACGCTATTATAACCAATAGCCACCCAAACTGTTGAATTTTTTAAAATGAATAACGGTATAAAATTTTAGAACCTCTTAAATAATGGATGGATCATGAGTACATTATTGTCCACGCTCGATTTATAAAAAATTGACTCGACATTACTCTATAAATTCATCTACACCGATTATCACTTTGACTCGACATTACTCTATAAATTCATCTACACCGGTTATCACATGTCTCACAGAATTATTGTAGAATAAGGGTTATAATTGTCGATAAAATTAACATTCTTTTATTATTCAATTGGATTATTATTTATAAATGTATCTGTCAAACCTACTTATTCAAACGTTTCAAAACAATTTTTGAATCGTAATATACAATTGTTTGTGCTTAAAAAAATAAATCAATGTTGCACAAATATTGACTTTGCCCGTGGGTAAATTTATCATAGTTACTCTTGAATGGCAACATATAATTGCTCGTGCTTAAATACTAACGTCTTACAAAAATATGTTGCAAACATATTGATTTATCACGTGCCTAAATAGATCGTCTAATCTATTAACCTAACTAATATTTAGAAAATAAATTTTATTGTTAATTATAATAAAATAAGAAATATTGGAAGCTCTTTTTAACATTATTGTTTTATTTGTAAACATTTATTTTATATTTATAAAAATATTAACTCGTCCCCAAATCCACACTTAGCTGAAACTCTCTGGTTTATATTTATAAAAATGAATTATGGTTTAAAATTTTAGAAACTATCAAATAATGAGTGATTTATTGGTACATGATTGACCACTATAAAAAAAAACTCATAATTTCAGTGGCAATCCGCCTGCACCCGTATTGACTGTCGTTAATAATTATATAATAAAACATGAAAGTTAAAAAATACTACGCTATCATGAACCGATTCTCATATTATCGTTGATTTTTTTTAATGAATAACGTGTTAAAATTTTAGAACCTGCCAAATAATTGTTGGATCATTAGTATATTATTGTCCACTCTCGAGTCATAAAAAATTGACTCGACATTACTCTATAAATCCATATGCACCCGTTATCACATGTCTCACAAAATTATGATAATATAATTGTTGATAAAATTAGCATTCTTTCATTATTCAACTGGATTATTATTTATAAATGAATCTGTCCAAACCTGCTTATTCAAATGTTTTGAAACAATTTTTGAATAGTAATATACAATTACTCGTGCTTAAATACAGACATTTTAAAAAATAAATCAATTTTGCACAAATACATCATATTTATTCTTGAATCGCAACATATATTGCTCCTGTTTAAATAGTTGTACACATATTGATTTATCTCGTGATTAAATAGATTTTCTAATACTTTAACCTAAATAATATTTAGAAAAAAATTTGTATTATTAATTACAATAAAATAAGAAAATTTGGAAGATCATTTTACCATTATTGTTTTATTTGTAAAAATTTATTTTATATTAATAAAAATATTAACTCGACATCCAAATCCACACTTAGCCCCTTAAATTCACTGGTTTTATATTTATAAAAATTAATTATGGTTTAAAATTTTAGAATATAAATAATGAGTGGTTCATGGATAAATGATCGACCACAATCTGCATCCACCCTTATTAACTGTCATAACATATTATATAATAAAACAGAAATATTAAAAAATACAACAAAACTGTCATAACATATTATATAATAAAACAGAGATATTAAAAAATACAACAAAAAACAACTCGTACAATATCATAACCCAAGGCTACCCAAAATCGTTGATTTTTTTTAAATGAATAACTGTTTAAAATTTTAGAACCTGTCAAATAACAGGTGAATAATGAGTACATAATTTTCCAGAGTCATAAAAAATTGACTCCACATTACTCTATGCATCCGTTATCACTTGTCTCACGGAATTATAGTAAAATAAGGGTGATAATTGTCAATAAAATTATCATTTGTCATTATTCAACTAAATCATTATTTATAAATATAAATGTCCAAACTTGCTTATTAAAAAATTTCAAAACATTTTTTGAATAATATACAATTGCTTGTGCTTAAATACTGACATTAAAAAAAAATCAATGTTGCACAAATATTGACTTTGTCCGTGCATAAATACATCATAGTTGCTCTAAATCATAACATACAATTGCTCGTGGTTAAATATTAATTTCTTAAAAAAATATGTTGCACACATATTGATTTATCTCGTGCTTAAATAGATCGTCTAATACGTCAACCTAAATAATATTTAAAAAAATAAATTTTATTATTAATTACAATAAAATAAGAAATTTTGGAAGATCTTTTTACAATTATTGTTTTATTTGTAAATATTTATTTTATATTTAAAAAATATTAACTCGCTCGTCAAATCCACACTTAGCCGCCGAAACTGACTGGTTTATATTTATAAAAATGAATTATGGTTTAAAATTTTTGAACCTATCAAATTATTGTTTTATTTGTAAACATTTATTTTATATTTAAAAAATATTAACTCGCCAGCCAAATCCACACTTAGCCGCTGAAACTCACTGGTTTATATTTATAAAAATGAATTATGGTTTAAAATTTTTGAACCTATCAAATAATCATGGATACATGATTCGACTACTCGCTAAAAAAACTCAAAATTTCACTCGCCAATCTGTTTCCCACTGTCATAACATATTATATAATAAGACAGAGATATTAAAAAAATAACACAAAAACCAACTCATATAATCCGTAGCCACCCAAATCGTTGATTTTTTTTAAATAAATAACGGTTTAAAATTTTAGAGAACCTGTCAAATAATGGGTGGATCATAAGTACATTATTTTCCACTTCAATCATAAAAATTGATTCGACATTACTCTATAAATTCATCTGCACCCGTTATCACATGTCTCACAAAATTATATTAACTTAAGGGTGATAATTGTTGATAAAATTAGCATTCTTTCATTATTCAATTGGACTATTATTTATAAATGTATATGTCTAAATCTGCTTATTCAAATGTTTCAAAACAATTTTTGAATCCTAATATACAATTATTTGTGCTTAAATAGAGACATTTTAAAAAATAAATCAAATTTGCAAAAAATATTGACTTTGTCCATGCGTAAAACATTGTTCACGTTTAAATACAAACGTGTTACAAAAATATGTTCCACACATATTAATTTATCACTGCTTAAAAAGATCTTCTAATCCGTTAAATTAAATAATATTTAAAAAATAAATTGTATTATTAATTACAATAAAATAAAATAAAATGAAAGCTCTTTTTATAATTATTATATTATTTGTAAACATTTATTTATATTTATAAAAATATTAACAACTCAAAATTTTTCACTCGCAATCTATATTGACTATCATAACATATTATATAATAAAACAGGATGTTAAAAAATACCAAAAAAACCCAACTCGTACGCTAGCCATTCATACCGTTGATTTTAAATTTTGAATGAATAATGGTTTCAAATTTTAGATAATGTCAAAAACGTCTTTAAACCTTAATCTTTACCGTAAATATTTAAACCTAACTTTATTGGTTAATCTTGAATCGTCGGCTGCTTCTGTCAAATACTGAAAATCTTAAAAAATTTTGCATAAATATTGAATTTACATATGCGTTAATAGATAGTAAGTTAATTAACCTAAATCATTTTTTAATTTTTTTTATTAATTAAAATGAAATAAAATAATTTAAAAATTATTTCTTTATTTAAAACATTTATCTTATAGTGATTAGTAAATGTTTAAACACAATTAATCTTAAATCTTAAAAAATATATTTTATTATATATATGTTATTAAGAGAACTTGACATTTCCATTTACAACTAATAATATTATATAAAAAAAATTGAATAAATATTGAATTTACATATGTGGATCGTAAGTTAATTAACCTAAATCATATTTTAATTTTTTTTATTAATTAAACTGAAATAAAAAAATTTAGAAATTATTTCTTTATTTAAAACATTTATCTTATAGTGATTAGTAAATGTTTAAACACAATTAATCTTAAATCTTAAAAAATATATTTTATTATATATATGTTATTAAGAGAACTTGAGATTTCCATTTACAACTAATAATATTATATAAAAATATATTTACGCTCTCGGGCAAAATTAATGTTTGTGTAAAATGTCAGTATTTAACCCGCGAACAATTGTATATTAGGATTCAAATATTACTTTGAAACGTTTGATTTAAAGCCTGTTAAAGAGCTTATAAGCTGTTTAAAAAAAAGTAAGGGGGAGATACTTTTTTTGAAACAGCTTATAAGCTCTTCCAATTTAAATAATAAAAGACCAAATTACCCTTAAAATTATTATTTTTTATATATATACAAAAATTCCAAATTTATTATTAAGTTAATATTAATTTTTTTTAAATTTATTTTCATATATAACAATTTATTTTTGATAATTTTCACTATATAAGATCTTAAATTGCCAAACAAATTAAAATCTTATAAATTTATATACATATTTTATTCAAACGTTTTAACAACTTATTTATTAAATAAGACATAACAGCTTATCAGCTCTTGAAACAGCTCTTGAAACCGATTATAAGACATAACATCTTATAAGCTATTTTAAATAAGTTCGTCCAAACGGGCTCTTAGCCGTGTATGATATACATGACAAATATATATAAATGACCATGATTGTTTAATAATAATAATAATAAATTAGTATCTTCACAAATAATGTAATTTTATCAATTAATTTAATTATTTATAGTGAATTGATTTAAAATTTTAATTTCAAACATATATTTTTAAATAAGTTAATTACTGATTATTATTCAATTTAAATGAAATAATATTTTTATTACTTTTATTGATTTTTGTGAAGAAAAAAAATATTAATATTAAATAAGTGTATGATATACATGACAAATAAATATAAATGACCATGATTGTTTAATAATAATAATAAATTAGTATCTTCACAAATAATGTAATTTTATTAATTAATTTAATTATTTATAGTGAATTGATTTAAAATTTTAATTTCAAACATATATTTTTAAATAAATTAATTACTGATTATTATTCAATTTAAATGAAATAATATTTTTATTACTTTTATTGATTTTTGTGAAGAAAAAAAATATTAATATTAAATAAGTTAGCGAGATAAAACGAAAAACAACTTGATCACCCTGATTCTGTTATGACCATTATGAAAATTTCAAAACATAATAAGATGGATGATTGTATTCTTTCAAATTGTTCCCGTCTCATCCAGTTAACTTTTAAGACGTGGACGGGATTTGGATTTTTGGACGATTTACACACCGCTAAAATCTACTATTTTTTCATTCATTTTATTTGATGTTTTTGTCTTTCGAATTATTTTTAATTTAAGTATTGTTGTGAGGTTTTCAATGTAAATTTAACGTGAATTGATTAAAATTAACTACAAAATTATTAATGAATCAATAATATACTTTAATTTAAATTGTACCATTGGCGGTATTCAATTACATCGTACATATGATGATAAACCTTAACCTTTGTAGCAACATTAGTATTACGCAAAACAATATCGAATACAAATCTCATACAATTTGAAAAAATAAAAATCGTAATACATAATAATTATTTTTTATTGTTAAATACGAAATAACAATAGGAAATAATAATTATTTTCGTCGATGATGAAGTTGTTTTTTATAGTGATAACGACATACGAACAGGTTGGTTTCTAGTGTTTTACTACTTGCAAGGTGATAATAGTATGATTCATGAAATTATGATTTTAAATGTTGGACATAAGTAATCAGAAGATTAAATATGAAAAATTATATCTTTGATACTACTATAAATATGGAGATTATAAATAGTACAATGTCATAAGAAAACACTTACAAAGAAAATAAAAACAAATTGTTGCATATTTTCATCAACTTTTAATTTATCTTTTCAATGAAATGTAATAAAAAAACACCTAAAAAAACAAATAATGTATAAACTAAAAAATATAACGCAAAAAAAAAGAATAATTAATACTCTCTCTAATTTTTTTTATTTGTAATTCTAGCTTTTTTTTATTTTGTACAATTTGATTGTCGTTTTAAGTTTTTCTCTCTTATATACTCCTCTCCTGCATTAAATTCGTCATTAATTAATTAAATTCAAAACAATTATAGAATTTTAAATATTTACTATTTAGTGTCCTACTATATTTTATTCTTTCTTTTATATACTTTGAAATTTAACAAATCTTGAAATTGTGAATAATAAAAAAATAAAATCAATAATTTTTTTTTATATGTTGTGAAAAAATTTACGCAATTCAGTTTTAAATTCAAAATCAATGTTACATCAATAATTATTTCCGTAAATAAATCTTCCCCTCTCCGAATATAAATAATTTAAAAATATATATATTAGTATATATATATTATTTAAAAAACCTAACATTTCAATTCAAAAATAATACCATTATATAAATGTTATTAATGTATAAATAATATTTTATTATAAAAGATAAAATAAATGATATATATTAATATATTATAAAAAAACGATTAAAATTTAGTTCAAAACAAAAAGAAATATGTTTAGAATTTGTAATATTATATTATAGTAAAATAACAAATTTTGAAATTTCCTATTTATAATTTAACATTGTTTTTCTATTTGTAAACCCTTTTTTATAGTAAATGTTTCAACACAATTTTAATTTTATTAGTTACTCTTGAATAGCAACATATGCTTACATTTTAAAAAATAAATCAATCTTCACAAATATTAACTTTGTGTGTGCGTAAATTGCTTTGCTTAAATACAAATTTTAAAAAATAAATCAATATTGCAACTTTATTTTTATGTAAATAGATAATAGTTACTTTGAATCGCAATATACTTTATACCATTATTCGTGGATAAATAGTAGTAACATTTTAAAAAAAAAATCTTGATTTTGCTGGTGTGTAAATAAATTCTTTTGTTAACTTGTATATTGTTACAAAATAAATTCTATTATTAATTACAGTAAAATGAATCATATATATTATTTTAACTATGTCTAATATATTATAAAAAAACTCATATATATTATTTTAACTATGTCTAATATATTATAAAAAAATGATTAAATTTTAGTTCAAAATAAAAAGATACATATTTCAATATTACAATAATATTATATTACAATAAAATAACCAATTTTGAAAGTTATATTTCTATTTTAACATTATTGTTTTATTTTTAAACTTTCATTTTTTAGTAAATGTTTCAATCTCATTTAATTAATTACTTTTGAATTGCAACATACAATTAGCCATGCTTTAAAATTTATATTATTCAAAATTAATAAATTTAAGACGTATTTATAATTTATATTATTGTTCTATTTGTAATCATACATTTTATACTAAATATTTCAAACTCAATTTATTAGTTATTCTTCAATCGCAACATATAATTGTCGTACTTAACTATTGACATCTTAGATTAATATCACACAAATATTGACTTTCATGCCTAAATAGATCATTCAAACTCAATTTATTATATATTCTTGAATCGCAACATATAATTGTTCTTAACTATTGACATCTTAGAAAAATATCAACGTTACAAAAATATTGACTTTCATGCCTAAATAGATCATTCCGTTTATCGAATTGAAAGAGTTTTAAAAAAATTAGTATAATAATTTTTTTATTATGATATTACAGTAAACTTTATTTTATTATTAAATGTTTTAACCCAAATTTATTAGTTACCCCTGAATAGCAATATACTGGTGCTTAAATACAAATCAATATTGCAAAACTATTGACTTTGTCTAAACAGATCTTGGTTAAATAAATAATAAGCTAATTTTTTAACTTTATTTAAATTAATATATTCAATCTTATTCCTTTTCAAATTTTAATATTTAATTTGAGTTAAAAAAGTTAAAGAATTGGCTAAATACGTTACAATACAGATCTCTCTCCTATAATTATGTACGAAAAAGTTAAAGAATTGGCTAAATACGAGTTACAATACAGATCTCTCTCCTATGATTATGTACGTGTATTGATTAATTCTTAATGAACCAGAGTTACAATACAGATCTCTCTCCTATGATTATGTACGTGTATTGATTAATTCTTAATCAACCATAAATCTGTCTAAATTTAAAATACTTATGCTAAAACAATCAAATTAAATTATTTTGTATTCTTACGACTACACCAATTTTACAAAATAGATCTCTTTCCTATGATTATGGACGCGTTATTGATTAATTCTTAATGAACCATAAATCTGTCTAATTCTTAATGAACCAAATGAAAAAAAATAAAAATAATTATCTTTATATTAATTTTTGTACCAAAATTAGTACATTCATAATTATTTTACATAACACTTAATTGAATAATAGTAAATTAAACTTCTAATAACTTCATGTGACTGCATATTTTTATTTTCTCTTCTTGAACTTTTACTTGGTGTTGTAATAAAACGCCTACAAAGAAAAAAAAATAGTTATTAACGCAAAATATTTAAGTGAAAAGAAAACATTTAAATGCAATAAATGGCTGAAAAAAGAAATAAAAAAAAAAGAAATAGTTAATCATAAGAATTGGAAGATAAATAAAAAAACTTTTTAATGAAAGAGTGCTAATTTTAAATAACTGCAAAAAAATAAAAAATGACATTTGTATGTATAAACATAAGAATCTAATTGCACAAATAAAACTTACACTAAAAAGTTAAAGAAATACCTGCAAAAAAAATATAAACGATAGAAGATAAAAGAAGAAGTAATTATGAAATGAATGAAAAAATATCGTACACTAAATTTGTAAAGAAATACGTGCAAAAAAATATAAACATAGAAGATAGAAGACGACGTAATTATGAATAGAATGGAAAAAATAAGAACGGATAATCAATGAATTGAATACTTACAATTATGAATAGAATGGAAAAAATAAGAACGGATGATCAATGAATTGAATACTTACAATGCTCCCTGCAAAAGAAAAACAAACGAATTGCATACGATATATTTATGAATCGAATGGAACAATCAATTAGTAAATACACTTATAGAATGGAAAAAATAAAAACGGATGATCAATGAATTAATTACTTACAATGAATTGAATATTTACAATGCTCCCTGCAAAAGAAAAACAAACGAATTGCATACGATATATTTATGAATCGAATGGAATAATCAATTAGTAAATACACTTACAATGATTCCTGCAAAAACAAAAAGAAATGAGAATAATAATTAAGCTATTAATCCAAAAAAAAATTATGAATGATGAAATGAATTCTACAAAAAAAACTGGTGAGGAATGAGAATGATAATGATAATGATCCATTTATAGGCTGAGTAGAAAATTAGGGTTTGTATGATGATGGTTTAAATTTGGAAAACATTTGAATTCAAAATTTTGGTCAATTAGTATCCGCAATTATAGAATTAAAATGATACAATTACACATAATTATAGGCGTTATTAATTTGATTAAATTAAGATGTGATTTATAGTATACAATAAATTATTAATATAAAGAATATAATTATGTTATAGCGTTAAACAAAACGGGTGTTTAACGGGTTCTTTCCTAAATTAAGGGGGTGATTTATAGTATATAATAAATTATTAATATAAAGAATATAATTATGTTATAGCAAAACGGGTTCTTTCCTAAATTAAGGGGTGATTTATAGTATATAATAAATTATTAATATAAAGAATATAATTATGTTATAGCGTTAAACAAAACTGATTCTTTACTATAATTAAGGACGCGGTTTGACCAATAATTAATGAAGCGTAAACCGGTTTAAGAATAGATTAGTACCATTTAATAAAATAAACCGGTTGGAAATATATTTTTAAATTAGTAGTAATATGTAACTAAGAAGATGAAAAAAGAAATGTAAAAACAAAACTGATTATTACTCAGGTTAACTACTTAAACTTTACAAATATAAAATTATTACATT
This sequence comes from Euphrasia confusa, assembly GCA_954870475.1. Lineage (NCBI taxonomy): Eukaryota > Viridiplantae > Streptophyta > Magnoliopsida > Lamiales > Orobanchaceae > Euphrasia > Euphrasia confusa. The sequence goes on along the minus strand of OX940966.1, from coordinate 11,762,998 downwards.
AATATTTATTTAATGCAAGACATAATCGTGATAAACTATACAAAATATACAATATCAATTATACACGAAAGTCATATAAATCTACATCTCAATAAAGACTCAGACTCCATCTTCAAAACATTCCTTAAAGTAGGCTTGATGATGGAGAGAATACACGGGTGAGATAAAACCATCAAAGAAAACAGAACAAAAAAATAAAAAGTAATTATATTATGAATAATATTTAACGCAAAAATAAAAATATAAAACAATTAAGTAATTAAGTAAGATAACGCAAAATCCTTTAATCATTAATAATACGCTGCAAAAAAAATTAAAAAAAATTAATCAATTAAATGGTGCAAAAAAAAGACAGTAAAAACATAAGGCAAAATCCTTTAATAGAAGAAAATGAAACCCATAGTTATCAATAGAGGCGGCCTCCAAAAAAATAAAATATAAACGAAGACGAAAGTAATTATGAATAGAATGGAGAAAATAAAAAAAGGATGATGAATGAATTAAATACTTACAATGGTCACTGCAAAAACAAAATCGAAATGTGTAACAATATATTATAAACGATAGAAGACGAAGTAATTAAGAATAGAATGAAAAAAATAAGAACAGATGATCAAAGAATAAAATGGGATACTTACAATAGTCCCTGCAAAAGAAAAAAAAACGAAATGCATACCATATATTTATGAATTAAATGGAACAATAAATTAGTAAAAATAAATTAATGAATGATGAAATGAACCCTGCAAAAAAAAAGTGAGAGAGGTAGTGATGAATAAGAATATATGATGATCAATTTATATGGGGAATTAGGGGTTTGTATGATGCTTCAAATTCGGCCAAAATTTTGAATTCAAATTTTCAATCAACCGCAATTATAGAATTTAAATGATACGATTACAATTAATTTTGGCCGGTATTATAGATTTGCTTAAATTAAGGAGGTAATTTATAGTATAAAATAAATTATTAATATAAAGAATCGATAATTATGTTATTAGCGTTAACAAAACAGATTTGTTGCTATAATTAAGGACGCTTATTTGACATTTCATTAATAAATATTTAAACCGGTTTAAATATAGATTAAGGAAGCTAAACCGAGTATTTTATTAAATAAACCGGCTGACTAATTTTGACCAAAAATTAGAATTTTCAATTGAAATTCGGCCGTAGATATGTCAATTTTTAAAATGATCCGACGCTTGAGAATTCGCCACGTATCAAATTTGCTTCTCGATTTAAATATTGTATGATAGATAACCGGTTAGTCGCAAGATTAGTGAAGTTAAACGAATTAATTATATTAATTAAACTGAATCGAGTTATTAGAGAGAAAATCATAATTTTTAAAGCATTATGAGCAATAGATAGTTGTGAACATGCTCATTTTTCACATCATCCCACGAGTAATAATCTGCCACGTCACAAATTTGCTTCTCTGTTTAAATATTGTATGATTATTATTATTTATTTAATAAATAATTTATTATTGTAATATAATAAATATAAACAAATTTAATAAATAGGTTAATCGAGTTAATTTCGAGTTTGCATCCACTGTTCACGGTTGACCTATTTAATACATGGGTCATGGCGTGTTGACTCATCGATGACCCACTTTTTAATCGTGCAATTTCATTCCACTTTATTTTGTGCCGATTTCGAGTCGTGTTAACGGTTCATGTCGAAATTTGCATACCTACATAAGAGTTGTATTCAAGAAACACAATCAAAAAACATAGTTTGGTTTTCTATTATTTTGGTTCTCTCGGTTTTCATAGAGGAACAACTCTCCTCGACTTTCTTGGTTTTCAATATTTTACACACATTCAAAATAAAAACATGAAAACAAACCAAGCACAACAAAAACCCAAACATTCGTCATCTTCAAAACAAATAAGAAAAAAATATTGATAGAAGAATGTTTTTGCTGAAAAAGCAATGATGATGCATGATATTTATAACTAATTGTATGCCCTGTCGAGTAGCTCGGTTTATTTCCATCCCTAGTTGTATTAGAATACAATACAATAATGCATCGCCAATATCAATAATCTCACCATTATGTTCATTCACTCCCACCCGATTTTCTTTTGCGAGAAACATACATGGTATATATACAGTACATTCGAATTCCCTGAGAAACTCAACAGGCAATTCTTAAAAATGTTGAAACATGTGCGTCCAGGCCAAAATATGTTTCGGAAGTAGTTGATATTTCATATTTCTACGCTGAAAAAGAGAGGTACTACAACGAAAACACCACATTCATATATTTAAGTGAGGGATCTTAATTGATCTATTTGACACAGTTGGGAGCAGACTAATGCCATTTGCAGTTGATGTCTCCTTAGCGGATTGAAGTGCCCGAGAAGCTTGCAGTGCCATCTCCGCGTGGAGCTGGAGACATGCCATGGCAAGCTGCATTACAAAAACACAATATTATAAAGTGCACATACTGAATGAAGAGTAATCTGAAAAAACTAACAAGAGGCGGTCACACATATGTTACTTGTTATAGACTACAGGGTGAGATTAAGAATGACCTCACCGATAAGAATACACCAGAATTATGACATACAAAATTGAACGACGGTTTTTCATTATTATGCAAGTTGTCGTAATGATTAATGAAGAAAATAGGAGTTTACATATATTGTAACTCGAAATCAATCATTCATGAAAGAAATATGCTATTCAGATCTCATCTATCAGAAATATATATAGCCTGTTTTGCTACATAAAGGCATAAAGCTTTTTTGGTGGTCAGGATGAAGATTTTCCGTGAATATGCGTAAAAACTTCAAACAGTGTCTATTATACCAATAAAAGGAAGAAAAATAATAATCAAGACTCAATACGAAATATCAATATGCTTTTGGTGTGGACTCATCTAAAATTCATTCAGGTATATTCACTATGAGGTATTTTCATCCATCAATAACTTTTGAAGGTTCCCAAGATTTTTATAATATTGAAAGAAATTGCAAACCACAAATGATTTTGACAGAGTGATTCCAGTTAACTGTGCATAGCAGCAGAGATTTTTTTCCGAGTAATTCAACAAGAACTGCATCAGGTTTTCTAAACCTTTTAAGTTTTACCTATATTATATTAAGTTCTAGTTTCAATTGGATTTTAGAAATAGCATAACCTTACGCATAATGGAACTTATACACAAATCTGAACACTATAAAAAATCAGCTTTTGGGTAAGCCAACTTCCTTGCTTACCGACTGACATTCTCTGTCCGTGTCTGATTCAGCCACCCGCAATGCCAATGTGCGGACCCATTCAAGCCCTTCGCAGATTTCAATGTTCCCTTCAACTAACGCAGATGCAACATATGAAGGGTGGAGTGCCAATATAACACATGAAGCTGCGAAAAGGACAGACCTTCTCACATATGCCTCTGCATGTTGGGATATCTCCCTGTCCAATATCAGGAAAGCATATTTGTCATTATCATTCAGTTAAAGGCAAGGACAGGCCTCAAGAATGTGAAAGAAAATTACACTTTCAAGTCATTCTCTACACGTGATAAATATAAATAAAGAAGGGTTCATCAATAATAACCATCTCAAGTTCAAGGCAGATGTATATTAATAGTACCTGGATCGTAACATATCCAAAAGAGGCGATGCCAAAACAGAAGCTTCGGGATGCATTGCTGAACATTTTATACAAATACCAAGCATGTAGATGAGTTTTCCCAGGACGATAAAATCCCGTCCCAGTAAATCAACACCATGTCTCTTTTTATCATATCCTTGCATGGCTGGAAGCATAAATGCCGCTGCATATTGAAGAAAGCTATTTTGAGACGATTCCATCTTGTTATCTTGTATATCCGGCCGAAGGCTCCATCTTCGTGTCTTTCCCCTCTTAATCTTGTCTGGTTTGGGTGGTAATTCTCTTTCATAAGAATAAGACCAGTTTAATGGACTTTCTGTTGAAGAAATCTCCTTCCAGGGCCCTGATCCTGTGGGGCCAATGTTTTTCGGAATGAACCACGGTTGACCAGAAGCAGACGATATTAAGGCCATCGGTTGATGTTTTTTATTCAATATTATAGCATTTGCAAGCTCCTGAGCTGCATCTGTCATTACATCCAAAATCATTATCCGCTGACTGACGTCTACATTCGGGGAGTAAAGAAGTTTATTCAAAATATCGAGAGATTCAAGAGGGCAGGTAAAAATCAACGCTGCCAGCGTCTTTTGCCTTTTCTGTTCAGCTGGTTCTTCTTCTCCTTCAACAGTAAAATCCGAGCAACGAACCTGTAGTAGAACTTTTGCTAGATCGCCTGCTATATATTTGAGCTCGTCTGGTGATGCTCGGATAAGCTTCTCAGCAACGTCAAGAGCTTTTTCAACCTGCAGAATGGAAAATTATCTGATTTAGCCAATGAAGCATCTTAGTCCCATTAATAAAAAAGATGTGTAGTAGTATAAGAGAATGGTGAATGTTGAACTTACACCCTCAGCATCATCTGACTTCCGTAGTGCCGCAACCAAATCTACCAACTGCGTAAATCTTCTTTTCAGATCTGCATCATCATCTGTCAAGTCATATGGTTGCAAAGATGAGTCGCTTGAAGCCTCAGAATCCTCACTTACATTGTCACTTTCATCTTCATCAACATTAGGGTCATTATATAGTGTTGCTGGGTCAATAACCTCATCTGGATCAATAATATTAGACACGGATTCCTTCTTCTGTTTAGCTTTTATGTATTTACCAACCCCAGTATCTCCTCTCTTTTGAATTTCTTCTCCAGATACTATGGTAGATAAGGTATCTCTTTCAGTGTTGTTTTCATCATTACCCGCTGTTTCTGTGATGGGCACTTTCCTAGGGGTTGCTAAACCAAAGTCCCAGTCAATGGCCTCTTCCTGAAAACTTTCATCATCAAGGTACAAAGGATTTTTCGAACAAGATACACAGGGCTCTCCAACCTAACTGTTAGAAGTTAAAAAATAAGAACATTAATAACTTATGATAAACAAATGACAACCTTTTTGACAAACATAGAAGAGTCAAATCGTACAACTAACTCCTTTAAGAATTGAGTGCAGACCATCCTTTGTAGCATCCACATCCTTTTTAGTCATCCTCTCAAGGCAAAAGCCTAATGCAGCAGTTACATCTTTTTCATATGTTAAGGTCTTACATGAAAAAATGAATAAAAACTAATAAAAAAGAGGAATTTTCCAAATGAATTAGAATATGATGAAAAAATTAAGCAATTTGTTAATTAGATTGGTAGTAAAAAAATAGAGGGCAACTTCTACAATGTAGATGCTATTATAACAAGTAATATATCAACATCAAACAGGAAATTTATGTTCAACAACAGAAATTGATTTAAAAGGATACATGCTTGCTGCTCAATTGGAGACGATTGTACAAACTCTTTTCTAGACCATGATACAACAAGAAGATGCATGGTTTTCGAGAGACAACCAACATTATATGATTCTAATGAACTTCCAGGAGCACAATCCAGTACAGCGAAGTGAATAATCCACCTTAAGCAACAGGTGGGAAAAACTTTCCAGAGTAAAAACTTTTCCACAAAAGTGAACCTAAAAAGTAAAGGAAGAAACCATGAAGTAGTAACTAGTAAGAATCATCTATAATGAGCAGAGAGGGGGCAAGGAGACGAGGAAAAGGAAAATAAGTTGACAAAAAATGAAGGGGCAGTCCACTTCGATTTGAACAAATCAAAGCGCAATCATGATAAGCACCTGATCATTATTCTTTTTATAAGTAGGAAATTGTGTCCAAAAAGTGGTAATATATGCATGTGTTGGCCAGACATCCTTTAAATTCTAAATAGTACTCCCTCTGTCCCGCAAGAGATGGTGGAGCATCTTTGAAACGTAATTTAATAAAAATCGTATTTTTGCTTTAAGGTGAATGAAGTAAAGGATAAAATTGGTACTTTAACTTTATAGTACTGAGGGGTTGTCAGGGTTGTTAGAAAAAGAAAGACATTTAGTAATGAGTAATGACATGGAGTGTAAATAAGTGTAATTGAGAGGATGTATAGTTTAAGAGTTATTTCTATTTTGGGATGCGCAAACTTATGATGGACGGACCAAAATAAATAATGGAAGTGTTCTGGAAGGAGGGAGTACCACCACTTAAGTGCATTTGATAAAGGCCGCAGAGGCCTGTCAGATAATTGGAACTTTCAAGTGAACAAGATTCTGAAAAGGTTTTATGTACCTCAATGAAGCCTTGCACTTGTAGATCCGGTTAAAGAGTATCCACAAAACCCAGTAAGCCTCGACATCATGAGCATTTTGAATGGCTAGTTGATGCAAAAGTTCTTCAGCTATTCTTTCCACTGAATGGGAATCATTTACTGCCCCCATGATCTTCATCCAGAAACGTGAACCGGGTTTTGACTCAAACATCTCACGAATAGTCAGGCCAGAGCTTGATGACAAAACACTCCTAACATGCCCAAGGATCCGTGGAACAACTTCACTCAGCAACATGTCTGACAAAACATAAAAATAAATAAAAATTAAAAACTAAAGTTTTCGCTTCAACAGGTTGAATATGTGGATTCCTCGAAGTTCTCAGAAAATACCAACAAACCCTCGACGAAAAATGCGGGTTAAAGCTTCTCCAACAAAAAGAATAACGCCATCTGTATGAATATTATTTGCAACAGCTGAATTGTCTTCAAACATAAAATCCCATTCCTCCAATCCATGGAGAAGCTGAGTGGTAAGTCGTTTGAAGAACACGCTGTTAAAGTAGTAAAGAAACAATATAGAAAAAAAAACACTTGCCAATAATAAACTGCGAATGATGCCCTGAATCCAAGAACGTAATGGGGTTTGCTATTGCATGCTGGTTTTATCCTGGGAATTTTTCTAGTACATTTAAAAAAACAAATGCTTTGAGCAAGCGTAGTTTTCAGTTGAAGTAAAACAATAAGTGATTTATTAACATATGCATATAGTGAACCTTGTCGGTAGGACCAGCAATTGTAGACATTCATGTGCAAACAAGTCCTGAACATTTTGTATTGACATACGAATAAATAAGGAGTTCTATTTATAGTTCATTTTTAATTCAATATAAGGATACTGTGGGGAAACTGGAAAGTGAAGTTGGCGCTCCTTGTCTTGCTTTGTCCGGAATAGAAGTAATAAGCTGTGAGACCTTCGAAACAACCTGCTTCAGTTGTTCACGGCTGATATTCTCAAATTCGCCAACACCGGCAAATTCTCTAAACATCTGAAATACCATGTCATTCTCTAGCAGGCAAAGAACAAGTAACCTGTAAAATTGAACAAGAAATTAGCTACTAATACAAAACATATTTGCGAAGAAACAAAATGACTGATTCTTAGACATGATCCAGTCTTATTTTAAGTGCTTATAAAATTTCCATTACGTTGTACATACTATAGTGGAAATTTAATATATTGAAAGAAGCACAGAAATCATCATACAAGCAGGTGTGAATTTTAATATTAAATTCCCAGTATATAACTGTAAAGATTGATTTAGCTCAATGACCTAAATTCCGGAACAAGGCACCGATTTCTCCCTCCCTAGATTATATAAAAAAAAAACAGACTTGCATGCTAAACCTTAAAATAAATGTTTAAACCATGCTTTAATTAATAAATAAAAATGCTGAGTTAATCAACACAAAGCAGAGTCAATTCCAAGAAGAAAATATGGTATACTGGTACTGAGTTGAATCAATCCATCCCAGCTAAGAAACAATCAGGAGGACTAACGGCATAATAATCATTGGACATATCGTAACTGTATTTTTCATAAGTAATTATTGATAAAAGCAAATGTATAACAAACCATATATAGGGTATAGCATTATTCCTAGAACTACAGTCCACAACTAAAGATCTTTCTCCATAAATTAACTTATAAAAAATATAAGGATTAAGGAAAAAAAAAGCACATACTCGACCACTAAAAATTTGAAAATGTAGTTTATTGAAACAGGGAGATTACTAGCTCATGACATATGGAATCATAGGGGTTTATAGGTAAACAGACCAATTGCTTTAGTATGTGGTTGTTCCTTCAAAAATCTGAATCATATGAGACACAGACAAATTTTAAAAGGAATAAGAGATCACGCACGTCAGTAGATGACAAAGGACCACATTGAATTCATCTTGAATCATTTTACCAATATAGACAAAAATAGTCAACCCCGAAGAAATGGCAAGCAATGCAAGATAATAAGCATCTCCAATTCTCCATAACAATTGATGAATTCAAATGAAATTGTCGAAAAGATTGTTCTAGACGATTAAATCTCAAATTGTTGGTGATTAATTTAACTCAAAAGAAGCAAGCATATTATAGCTTTGATATAACAAACATGCGAAACAGAGTAGACTAATGTTCCAGGTTAAATGTTTATGATCTTTCTGCATAAAACAACTCTTGCACATGTAAAAAATGGAAGTACTTGCACGCTTGCACTATGATCAGCCCTCAATACTTGTAGTTCACATTATATAGGTTAATTTGTGTTCCTTTATTATTTGTTTTTTTTTTCCTAGAAGACTTAAAAGAGAACCTGAAAAAGAATGCAGGTGAAGAGGGAATAAGCAGACGGCGAGAGAGTAGAGAGCTACGATTACTTCGTCGACGTGCTTCGCCTCGTCCACAGAGGAGATGACGTGTCGGACTTTTTCAAGTAAGCTTCTATCCAGTTCCCTCCGATTCTTTTCAGCGTCCATGGCAAGTTAAACTAAATATAAAAGAGAATACGAAGCGTGAGAATTTTCCTAAAGCTCTAACGCAATGAAATTGACGAGTTAAACCTAATCAATTTGCTTAAAAATAACTAATTAAAATATAATCAGTCAGCAAAGAACAAAGTGAAATACACATGAATTTCAATCTACTAAGAAAACATAGAGATAATATCAACAATAACTACTCATGTTTCTTTTTCCCCATATATTTGTTGTGATTACGTTTTCAACTGCTACAACCAGAAAGAAAAAAAATATGAACTTTACCTGATTGTGTCGGTCGGACTCTAGAAGGTATCTGGGGCATTACCGCCGGAGAATGGGATGGAGGTTGGCCGGATAATTCGCGACGATGGAGGAAGAATTTGGACAAAGAAAGGCCTTCCCTCTATTTTTCATTTATTTATAAATAGTTATTAAAAATAAAAGTTTAATATAATAATAAAAAAAATACTCCTACCTATTACGCCCAGAAAATTCAGACTTAAAAGGATTGAATATGTTACTCATACCAACAAGATAATCTTCTTTTCTGGGCATCCTATAAGAACTCCAAAGTTAAGTGTGCTGGCTCTGGAGTAATTCTAGGATGGGTGACTCCCTGGGAAGTCACTCGGGTGCGCACGAGTGAGGACAAAGTGCGCTGGAAAAGATAAGTGTTGGTACAGTAGGGCCAGGATATCACTCCAGCAAGCAGTCATGGAAAAGACAAGTGTTGGTACAGTGGGGCCAGGATATCACTCCAGCAAGCAGTCATTGGTAACCGAGCCGGCCCATTAGGGTCGGGCTTCGACCCCTCAACGGGCCGAGGCGTTACAAATGATTCAATTCCTTTAAGCTTTTGAATTTTCTGGGGCGTTACACCTACTCACTCAAATTCTAAAAAAATGCATAAAAAATAGCACAAATTAAAAAAAATATAGACTCACTCAAATTCTAAAAAAATGCATAAAAAATAGCACAAATTAAAAAAAATATATAGTTTCGTAGTATATGTTAAATAATAAAAATATAATAGATATTTTTGAGAAAGTATTAAAAATAGTAAATTATGTCTTTTTAATTATAATTTAATGTATTGATATTTAGTGTAATTATAATTAAGGTATAATTTTTAAATTTGAAATATTTTTTTAACCTTTTATATTACATCAGTATTTTATTTCTTTTCAAAATTACTATTCAATTTATTGTATACGAATCTTATTGGATAAATTTATTAAAAAAAATCATTTACAACATGTTCAAACTTTTAATAAATAAGTTAAAAGTTGTTAGCTCAGTTGGTTCAGTACTTAAATTGAGGAACGCGAGTTCCAATGTTCGAACACGAAACATATGTGTGTGAGTACTAAATTTTTTGCAAACAAATTGCAAAATCGATCTATCAATCAAAACAACCCTAAACCCTAAAAAATAACATCGCACTCAATTATCAAAGATCATAGACAAAACTGGATCCATCGATTGAATCTCTGCGGAACAACTTCTATCTTCAGATCCTGTCCCGAACAAATCACGAACACGAACGAGATTGATTTTATGCGTCTTCCTTAACTAAATCACCTTACTTATTCTCTCTAATGGGAAAAAGGACGGATGATTGATTTAGTATATTGAGGACTATAACCAGGTGTCATTATATATCAACTAAAGGCTACCCAGGACCGGCCTTGGGCATAGGACCAGGGTGCAACGGACCAGGGCCCAACTTCGAAGAGAGCCCATATTTTTAATATATATATATATATATATATATATATATATATATATATATATATATATATATATATATATATTAAAATAAATAAAATTAATTGTAGTACGGTAAAGTAAATCTTAATTCAATTAATTGTAATTTTGATGGGCCCATATAATATTAATTGTAACTTTAATTATTTAAGTAAATTTTATATTATTTATAATATTAATTATTAAAGGTATTTTGAATCTTAATTAGTGTAATCAGCTTTCAAAAATTTAAAATTTATTTAATTATTTATTTTGAAAAATGATAAAAAAATAAACAATTAGTTAATTCTTAAATTTTATTCATTAATTAAAAAAGAAATGATTTCAAATTTTTTTTCTCTTATCGTGCGGATAGACAAATTTAAATTTTTTGATTACTTTTTTTTGTCAAGATTTTTTTTATTTATATAGAATGTTCTTTTAATTCAATATTTTTTTATCATAATTGTTTTTAAAAAGATTATGTTCTATTTTTTTTTTCTAGTTTTTAATTTGTTTGATATTGATGTATTTTAAATAATTTTTTTTATTTGATTTTAGTTGTTGAGTATTGAGAAAATATTTTAATATTTTTTACTTCATAAATTTTTTTAAATAAAATTTTCTTTTATAATTAAAATAAATTTATTATACTGTGAGAGCTCGATTTTTATATTTCGTCTAGAGCTTTTAAAATGTCAAGAACGGACCTGAGGCTACCCATAACTATATAATTAGACTAGTATTAGGTCTTTATGTATTGGGGACCATAACCATGTGTCTTTATATATTAGCTAATTAGGCTATCCATAAGGCCATAACTACATAATTAGACTAGTATTAGGTCTCTACTCAAGAGTCCATATCACCAATTACGTCGTCTAGGACTTTTCCATAATTAGATTACTTTAATTAAGTTCATAAATAATTGATTGACAATATAATTACATAATATATATTACCCATAAATAAAATAAATATGAAATCTATACATATATAATTTCTGAATCCACTAATGGCACGAAAACAATAATAATATTGTGTTCACACTATAAATTATAAATAAAAAACTTATAAATTCTAAATATTAATATTATTAAACATATTTAAATTATATATAATTTTAAATAGTAATTTGAAATTATATATTTTTTGTAATAATAATTAATAATCATCTTAAATATATAATTTTTTATTTCTTTTCTCAAAATTATTTTTTATTCCATTAATATTAATTTAATTCCAATTAATAGTATCTCATAAAAATTGATATCCTTTAATTCTCTAATCCAATGAGTAAAAAAAAAAATTGATCAAACTTTTTAGGTATATTATTTTCTCTTACTATAATCTGGCTTCTTATGTCTTTTTTATTTTCCTGAACATTGAATCGATTTACATTTATACATTCTTCTATTCATTCTTTTTTTTTTCCTCGATTTTTTTAATTTTATGTATTAATTATGATTTTTTCGCAGATTTCTAAATCAAATTGTCGAGGTATTAATTATGTTCGACTAGATTTTATTTTAATTTTTAATTTATCCCTAATTCAGTTATGTAAAATTTGTTTTGCAGGTTAACATGCGTTATATTAATATAATTGCATTTCTGCCCTCTCATCCCCTTCATGTTCACCAAGTAAATTCATTTTTTTTTATATTTCTATTTATTTTCCAGCTTTATAATTTTTATTTTCCATTTATTTTGATTTCCCCCATCGATTTTAGGTATTTGTTGGATGCGTTTGACACTCGAGAAATGCAGAGACGAGAAACTCTTCTTCCACCAGATCAGAGGCTCCTCGATCGAGTATGATGTAAATCGAGGGATGTGTCCGAGTAGCAGACAAATGTGGGAGAGAGTCAATAGGGCTCATCCAAGGACTAACTTCATAATATTTAAATAAAAATTTGTCATATTAGAGATTCGAACTCTGGGTCATCGGGGAATTACACAAACATCACCACAGACCTTACCACTCGACTATGCCCCAAGAAGCTTACATACTATAAACTACATCAAACAGGCGTCACCACAGACTTTACCACTCGACTATGCCCCAAGAAGCTTACATACTATAAGTTACATCAAACAGGCGTAATCTTTGAAGATAATTAAAAAATTATAATTGAGATAACGGTTAATAATGTGATTAATACGAGTTTACAAATTTTAGTAAAATTTCGATTATTAAATAAAATAATTTGTTAGTCCATTAATAAATTTTTGGCCGAAATTCGTTGGAGATTAAATAAAATTTTAGATTATTTCAAACAAATAAATGCATCGCACGGGCAATGATACTAGTTAATATAATTTCCCAACAGGTATGTACATAGTTTCATCATGTAAATTAGTGTTTTAATTGTGTTGAATTCATGCTATTGGAAATATTGGAACTATTTAAGCCTTTGATATATATTTTTTTTCTGTAAATATTGTGTTTCTTTCTTCTATTTCTTGGTTCCTAATGTAGTTTACTCTTTCCTTCTTCTAGCATTGTAATATTGTATAAATTTTGGATGTGTGTAATGAAAAAGTATGTGCGGCATTTCATCATTTTCAATATGGTATCAGAGCAGACTCAATACGATTTGGGTGCCCCGTCGACGTATTTTCGGCAGTCGGTGTATTTCCGGCTATTTGGGTGCCCCAACCGATGTATTTTTTACCACGGGTAATTCCGATGTATTTCCGGCTTACTCGCGAGGGAGAGTGTTGAATATATCCCACGTCGATTGGATAAAGAACCTTAGATTTACATATAAATTGAACAACCTTACAACCTTTATCTGACCTGAAAAAGAGAAAGGTGTCCTTAGAGAAGTCGGTGAGTGACGGAGAGCTTAAATCCTGGTAACCAAACCCTACACATTTTCAATTTGCCTACTCGCCACCATTTTTTCCTTCCGCCAAAATAATGATGAACTCTAAGATGAGTGACGACACTACTAATATTGGTATGGATGTTCAATCCCAATGCTATCTTCACCCCTCGGATAATCTGAAACAACTTTATGTTGGAGATCTTTTTCGTGACATGGCAATTATTCCGACTTTATTCCGACTGGGCAGACGATTTAAGAATTGCATTATTTGCTAAAAACATTTTTTTTTGTTAGTGGGACTGGACAAACGATTTAAGCATTATTTGCTAAAAACAATTTTTTTTTTGTTAGTGGGACACTGTCAATGGTTTACAACAATGGTTTCGTTATGTTCTTCATGTAGCATTCATCGAATGACTTTACGTTGATACTTCCACATATTTGAATGACTATGAAATTACGTTGATACTTCCACATATTATGTTGATACTTCCACATATTTGAATTGAATGACTATGAAATTAAGTTGATACTTCCACATATTATGTTATGTTCTTCATGTAGCATTCATCGAATGATACTTCCACATATTATGTTATATATTATGTTATGTTCTTCATGTAGCAAGGAGACATCTCTATTTTCCTCCAAAAGAATATAATTCCCATTGCTTGTCTTTCAATTTGCCTCTTACCATCAAATGAAATGTGAATAACCCATCCCCTTCTTTCAAAGAAGGGGCTAACATTTTTTTTAATCTCCATACTATAAAAGTTGATAAAACTTTTTTGGACAAAAACATATAAAATAATCTTATAAGCTACATGATTGACCACCCCAGATTAAATAACTTGCTGCCAAAGTCCAGTCAGCCGCAAAGCCAAATACAACAGGAAAGCCACTGAAATTCCAAACAAACGCAATTCAAACAGAGAATCATACATAAAGGAACTACACAAATCACACTACAAAAGATGAGTCCACACGATAACTGTCCTGGAAACATCCCGCACAATTATGACGCATAATTTAACTAATATCTGCAACGGCTAATGCTAAAAGCTCCTTCCCTGAGATTGACTTTCCATCGACTAAGACAAAACCTCCCTCCCTGAGATCGACTTTCCATTGACCAAGACAAAACGCTGATTGTGTATGTACCTATAAAATTAGAAAATTAGTCAATATTATGACTTCATCATGAAAGGGAAACATTTTCTACATGCATGTTATGTTTGTTGAACTGACCATGAAAAAATATCAATCAACTACAGTTATATTTCAGAATCAAATTTCTCTTTATGCATATAATTACGGTACATTATAAAAAGGCCCAGTAATTGTTGACAATTACAAAAACTCACCTAGGTTTGATTCTGCCTCAAAGATTTTCCCTTTGTTGATTTCAAGCAAACAACAGTTAAACAGATTGATTTCAAGTCAAAAACTTTTCAGCTTTTTTGTAAGCCCGAGCTCGCTCAATGGCCAATTTTTTTATATGTAATTAGCCCTTACGTCCATCCATCATCTTGAGGGGTACATATACTTACACAAAGAATCAGTTAAACTGTGCAACTTACTAAAAACAAATGTCAAATGATGGGTTTGAAATTTAGAAGACGACGACTGCTCCTTGTAGAGGGTTATGCTAAAGTTCTGCAGTAGTATTTGAAATTGTTCCAGCAATTTAATTCATGTGAATATCAAATCAAATAGACACCAGAGGAAGTAAGTGGAGAGGTTGAAGCAAAGATAAATAGATATCTTGAATTCATGAATCATGATACTCGTATATTTTAATGTTGGTGTTAGGGTAACTATATTTCTACACCAGCTTCGTAATTAATCTGACATTAAAAGATAGCTTGATATAATGTCACAAAATTCCAGTAGAAAAATAACGCACTTGGGTTATTCAAACAGCAAACAAGTGCCAAAAAAAAACCCCCGAAGAATTCACTATTAAAGAACCGACCATGGAAAAAACACACACTTTGAAACAATACAAAAAAATATACTAGGTAAAAACTAACACAAGAAAAAGGAAAATAGTTAATCAAATAACAAGTCATACTCTTTAATAAATCGGTGATTTGATTAAATATTAAAACATTTATCCTCCAATATGTCCGATGCCTATGAATGATACATGCAATTCTGAAGGCACGAAAGGTTTCCTTAAAACTCAATAAAGTTAGCGATGTGGTTGGCACCCAAAACAATTAAATGAGCAACTCATTTTCTAGAGTAATACTGACTTTTAAGCTTCTTGAGAATTTAACCTTTTCTAGAATTGAAATTATGTTTACAAATTAAGGAAGTTACGACTCTTTCTTCCGTAAATGTAGTTTGAATGTATTTCGTTTAAATATATACATATAAGCACCAACACACCACGGGAGATGGAAACAGCTAAAGATAACATAAATCAGGTAATTTCAGGGAAAAACAAAAACTGATATACATATATAGCTAACCTTTATAACAAGCCATCAAGGCAACAAAATCCAGCAGCAGCAGCAAATTGGATACCATCAGTAAAAGTACCCTTTGCACTTCACGGACCCACACAAACACTTCTTTTTCCACTTTTCCCCGTTCTCATTTGAAATCATACCATAATCATATACCAGCTCCTGCATAGGCGGCACATGATGGGCAGCAAAGAATGCAACATGCAGACAAACTCCATTAGTACTGTCACGCAAAATAGGCAGCCAAAACACATTCGGCGAGCACCCATGGTTCATGAAACGGGCCACGTTCCCATTATTCTTAGCACTTATAACAAGTGGAAACGGGGATTTGTTTGAAGCATTTGAACCATGAACTGGCTCCAACGGCACATAATCTCGACTCGCGTCAAATACATAGCAATCGTCATTTTCAGTCCCATAATCATCCCCGTTAAACCCTTGGCTGATATCCCCTGCATATTCACAGATAAAGCACCCTGCCCGAATCGGGTCCCACGACCTAAGTCCCCAGCCCCGATTCTTGGTCTTGAAAACCTCAAGGCGGACCTTGATACCCGCCTGAGATATGCGGTTACGGCAGTCCATAGGGCATGCACAGGTGGACCCACACTCGTGTATCGGGTATTTGTTCTCCAGGAGAACCCCCATAGATGAGTAAGGGAGCAGACCTTCATTTCTGGAAAGGCAAGGGCAGTTGGTGTCACCAGGTTTGCATCCACCCAAGCAATGGCATCCCAACAAGGGGTCAGAAGTTGGAAAGGGCGTTGAGTATTTCAGACTAGGAACATATGTGAAATGAGCTGGGCCCTTTTCTTCATCCACATCATTCACAAGAACAACAGGGAGACTCTCAGCACCGGAAGTTAAGTCGGGAAGAATAACACCGGGCCTGGAGGCAATCCCATCCTTCCACTGCTGAATCGATTTCCACAACGAAAAACCCTCGGGCTGCCCTGGCACCCGAACCAACTTGTACTTAAAAATGTTACAGCCTGACGTATTTTTTTCGGCCCAAGACTCTTGAATCTTGTAGACACCATCGTACACGTAAATCTTCCCAGTCGTGTAAGCAAGGTCCTTTATACCCCTTATGACCCTCACGTCATTTGCACGGTGCAAGCTTTTTTCCAAAGCAAGGTTTCCCCTCTCTAGCTTCTGGTCAAACATCTTCCCATCGGGCCTCTGGACCCCACCGTGACCAGTGTAAATCAACACGTCACTATCATCACCTTCATCTTCATAACCTCCAGACGAGACAATGCTAACAGCCATGGGCTCCTCATCCACAGTAACCTTAACACCCATGTAGTCTATGCCGGCCATGGTCGGTGCATGTAGACCCACCATGCAGAGTTCCATCCTAAAGAAGAAAATATCTCCGACCTCAACTCCAGGCAAATGCCCGATCCTCTTTGTGCTGTTCGTGCGGGCCCCCTTGGTCATCATGAGATTGGCGGTTTTCAAATCTGGCCGCCGAGCCATCCCAGGGGGAAAGTCCTTGGACTCCTCGAGCTGGTACAGCTTCCTACGGATCAAGTCGTAGGTCATCAGCACAGCCCTGACTGTGTCCTTGTCGCCTGTGGACTTCCTGAAGTCGTCGAGATCCTTGAGCTTGAACAGAGTCAAGAAACTGTCGACAAAAGACTCCATGTTGAATTCTTGACCATTCTCAGCCCGTCTCTTCTTGGGCCGGCCCCTCTTTCTCCCAGAATTACTTCTGTCCTCCGTGCTGACTCCCTTCGAGTACTGCTCACTTTGGTCCTGAGAGTCACTGTATTCATCTTCGACGACACTGGCCGGAGTGACCTTCCTGGGTCTGCCTCTACCATTTGATTTACGGATAGGGGTGGGGAATGAGTTCAGAGGAACGGGGGCAGGGATGTTTGCATCGAAAGCGAAATTGGATGGTTGTGGATTTTGAACACTGGGAGTAGTTGCTTGTTGGGACCAGGAATTGTTTGGAGTGAGGAAGGGGTAAAAGGGTTGGACCCCTGAAGGGAAAGGGCCAGAAGGGGGTACACAGGCAAAGGGCGAGGGATGAGGGGCTGAAACAGAAGACATGCCAGATTGGGAATTCGGAAAGACTGGGACGAGGGTTTTTAATGGCTTCACTTCTAAAATCCTAGACCTATCGATTGAATCGGAATCCAGACCTTGCTCCATTTTTTAACCACAATACAACACTTACAAACCAAGAGTTTTATTAGCTGTAATTATTCTAATTTCTATAAACAAGAAGCTTAATTCATCAAGTTCACAACCCGAACCATAAATTAAAGGGATAAAGCTAGTTTCCTGCAACATGCAAAATATTTAATCAGGGGTTATACCAAATACTAACAAAAGAAATTAAAAAAAACAGCATTTTTTGAAGGAATTGAACAGGAAATCCATAGATTTAATTCGAACCCTAAAAACCCAAAAACGAATAAACAATAAAATAAATAAATAAAAACAAAATAAAAAAACGAATGCAGGTCTGCAGAAAGCGGGAATCTTTCTGTCATTTATATATAGTGAAATGAACATTTTGACATTGTATTTGTCATCTGAAAATGGAAAAGAAATTAGGAGAAAAAAGGAAGAAAAAAAAAAAAAAGAGTAATTTTCGAAATTGAAAGAGGAAACATTTAGCTCGTTCTTGTATCAAAGCCCAGATAAAATCTTCATGAAAAAATAGATCTTGAATCGGAGAAATTACCTGAGTGTTTGCAGGATTTTTTCCTGAGTGTTGTTTTTACTTTGGGTGAAAAATAAAATGTTGATGTGTGCGCTTTTTTTTGTACTCTGCACTTCAGCTTTAACTATTTTTCTTTTATTTATTTATTTATTTGCTAAGTATTTGTTTATTTATTTTCAGGTTTATAGTCAGTAGCCGGTCAAAGTTGAGTTTTGCGGTAATCTATTCACTGCACCATAATCTTCCACCAATAAATAAAATTAAAAAATTTAACAGATAGACTTAGAGATTACTTTATATAATTTCCAATATATTGCGTTAGTATTTATTTTCTTAAATATATAAATTATATTGCGTTATTACTTATAAAAAAAATAGAATTAATATTATATATATATATATATTTGGATTTTTAATATTTATAATGACATAAAGAAATATTATAATTTTATTTTATTCCTATATATTGTGTGTTTTTATTATTGAATTTGAAAAATATAAAATAGTTTATCATACCAAATAGATGTTTTAATTTTAAAATTTGTATAAAAATAAATTATATAATAAAATAATTACCATTCACAATAAGGGTCAATTTTAAATTTTATATTTATAACACTGTAATATTTTAAAATTATATATATATTTTATATTTTGAATTTTAATATTTTTAAAATTTAAAAATATATGATTTATAATTATTAATTAATTAATTCAGAATTAATCAATTACTATATAATACTCTTATTTCTAATTATCCAAATGTTGTATAATAAATTATATAAATAAAAATTAAATACTAACGTATATTGGAAATTATATAAATCAATTTGTAACCGTTGGATTTTTTAATTTATTATTTAATGGTGAGAGATAACACTCCTACGGTGCATTAAAAAATAGCAATGCACCCACCCTACTCACTTCGACTCACCGAACCAATTGAGACCAACTCTAATAGGGGACATTTGGAAGGGTATTTTTTTCCAATAGGAGTTATTTCACATAAGCATATTTCCTCCCATTTTCAAGAAAATTATTCAATAATTCCGATATTATTCGACAATTTGAAGTGAATGTGAGGTTTAGACGAAATAAAGCAGGGAATAAGGTTGTTGTTTGAAATGGCATTGCGTCTTTGACTCTGTTATATTTGCCTCGAAACCGCAAAAGAAGGGCTCCAGCTGGGGATTGTCGGCCGACACCGTAAACCCGTCGGCCGACAGTTAGGCTATTCTCCAGCGCGTTTGCGTTGGTACTCTGGGGCGGTGGCGCAGATGCGTCAGACCATGTCGGCCGACATGTACATGCTGTCGGCCGACACCGGGCGGTTTTCAGCGCACGTAATTTTGGAATTAATTCCAAATTGAGGTGGGACTTTTTCCTACTCCTAGGACTCTTATGGGCGAGAATTAATGTTTCCATACATTAATTAGGACATTCCCCTATATAAAGAGAGCTGCTCCATTGACACAGATGACACGAAAAACACCGATTATAATTCTATAGCTATTGCGTGAGATTTGAGGGTTTAGAGCGTATATCATCCTTGTAATCGTGAAGCAATATTATAGTGAATTGTTCGTCGTTCATCCCGTGGTTTTTCCCGATTTGAGTTTCCATGTAAATTCTTGTCTTCTCTATTTTCTGTTGATTTCTTTTTCTTCGGTATTCTTGTTTTCTTCATACTATACATCGTCCCGATCGTCAACAAGTGGTATCAGAGCTAAGGATCTATGACGAGCGTGAAGTATGACATACCGATGCTGGATCTCAACACAAGGTTCCCTATTTGGCAATACAAGATGAGGTTAGTTCTACAATCCCTGAAGCAAGAGATCGCTCTCAATGGTATTGACAATATGCCGGTTCACATGGAGCATGACGATCGCATGACGCTCGATCAGATGGCTATGGCGAACATAGGGCTCCATGTCTCGAACAGTTTGGCGGAGGACATCATGGAGATGAAGACAGCGAAAGAGTTGTGGGAGAAGCTTGAAGAGATGTGCATCACCAAGACGGTGTCAAGTAAGCACAATTTGAAGAGGAGTCTATATTTCCTCAAGATGGCGGGGGGATCTTCTATCCCCGCGCACGTAGCGAAGTTCAAGGAGAAAGTCGCCGACCTCGGCAACATTGGCGTGAAGATCGAAGATGATGATCTTGCGTTTTGGCTCCTAATTTCTCTACCCCCTTCTATGGCGATCTTCCGTGATACTCTCCTATATTCCGCTCGAGATAGTCTCGCGTTTAAAGACGTGGTTGCGGCTCTCTCATCTAGAGAGAATATTATGATGATGGAGAATCCTAATTCGGGAGAGACGCCAAGTGAAGGATTGAATGTCCGTGGGCGGACCAACCAGAGATCGACGGGGAAAGATAGGTCTCGATCGAAGTCACGGCATAGTAACAAGGTGTGCAACTATTGCAAGAAGAAGGGTCACATCAAAGCCGATTGCTATTCCTTGAAGAATAGGAAGGAGAGAGAAGGCGGCAACAACAACAACAATAATTCCGGTAAGAGTTCCGGTGAAGTTGGTGTAGCCGAGAATTATTGTGATCTCCTTATGGCTTTGGGTGAGGTCTCCAAATCAAGCGAGGAGTGGATTATAGACTCGGGATGTACGTTCCACATGTGCCCGCATCGTGAGTGGTTCGACACTTTTGAGAAGGTGGAACAAGGTGCGGTGACTATGGGCAACAACGCGTCATGCAAGATCGAAGGGATAGGAAGCATCCGGATCAAGATGTTTGACGGCGCGATCCGCACCCTAAGCGAGATTAGATTCGTCCCCGGCTTAAAGCGGAATTTAATTTCGCTTAGTACTTTGGAGCTTAAGGGTTACTCGTTCACCGGAGAAGGTGGAGTCGTGAAGGTGGCCAGCGGCTCTTTGGTTGCTATGAGAGGTGAACGTAAGTCGAATAGGCTATACGTTCTTGAGGGCACCACGGTGAAAGGTGAAGTAGCCGTGGGCGATTCCAAAGTCCCGGATGTCGATACGACGAGACTTTGGCATATGCGTCTAGGGCATATGAGTGATTCCGGAATGGCCGAGTTGAGTAGGCAAGGGCTTCTTGGGGATAAGGGCTTGTCGAAGTTGGAGTTTTGTGAGCAGTGCGTCTTTGGGAAGCAAACGCGAGTGAAGTTCACTACCGGCGCTCACACAACTAAAGAGATACTCGGGTATGTCCATTCCGATCTATGGGGACCATCCCCGGTCCCCTCCACTGGAGGTTCTTCCTACATGCTTACCATCATCGATGACTATTCCCGAAAGGTTTGGTCGTTCTTCCTGAAGAACAAGAGCGACGTGTTTTCTACCTTCAGAGATTGGAAGGTGATGATAGAGAAACAAATCGGGAAAGTCGTGAAGAACCTACGTACGGACAATGGCCTAGAATTTGTGTCCGACGAATTCAACCAGTTCTGCAAGAGTTCGGGGATTGTGAGGCACCACACTGTGAGATACACGCCCCAGCAAAACGGAGTAGCCGAGAGGATGAATCGCACGATTATGGACAAGGTACGTTGCTTGTTAGCAACTTCTGGGTTGAGTAAAGGTTTTTGGGCTGAAGCGGCTTCTTTAGCATGTTACCTTATCAACCGATCCCCGTCCATGGCGATTAACAAGAAGACTCCACAAGAATTGTGGAAGGGGTCTCCGGCGAATTATGAGGACTTGAGGGTGTTTGGGTGTCCGGCCTACATGCATGTCAACGACGGGAAATTGAGTGCACGTTCTAAGAAGTGCATATTCGTTGGCTTTAAGGAAGGAGTTAAAGGATACAAGCTTTGGTGTCCAGAGACGAAGAAGATCATTCTAAGCCGTGATGTAGTCTTTGATGAGGCTTCTATGATTGGTGATCGGGCGTCTAAAGGGAATCTCGAGGTTCCAAGTACTCCTACTGAGGTGGAGCCGGACAGGGTGCAAGAGGAAGATGATGGGTCAAGTTCCCCGACCGATGAGACGAGTAGTTCGACTACTCCGGAAGATCCAAAAGAGGTGGAGCCGCAATGCATAGCTAGAGATAGGCCAAGGCGAGAGACTCGACCACCTAGAAGGTTAGCCGAGTATGAGTTGGTCGCTTATGCCTTGAGTGTAGCCGATGATGTTGATTCGTATGAGGAGCCTTCCTCATATGACGAGGCGGTTACTTGTGATGACTCGGGCAAGTGGATGCTAGCTATGCAAGAAGAGATGGAGTCTCTTCATAAGAATGACACTTGGGAGTTGGTTGATCTCCCTAAAGGCAAGAAGGCCATCAAGTGCAAATGGATCTTCAAAAGGAAGGAGGGCATCCCTGGGGTCGAGGACGAGAGATATAAGGCGAGATTGGTGGCTAAAGGTTTTAGTCAAATTCCCGGAGTAGATTTCAATGATGTGTTTTCACCGGTGGTCAAGCATAGCTCGATTCGAGCAATTTTAGGCATTGTGGCAATGCATGACTTGGAGCTTGAGCAAATGGATGTGAGACAGCCTTTCTACATGGGGAGCTCGATGAAGATATCTACATGGTCTAACCCGAGGGGTTCGAGGGTTCAAACCAAGGAAACAAGGTGTGTTTTCTCAAGAAGTCCTTATATGGTTTGAATCAGTCTCCTAAACAGTGGTATAAACGTTTCGACACGTTTATGATCAAAAATGGTTTCCGGAGGAGCTCATACGATAGTTGTGTGTATTTTCGGAAAGGCCGTGATGGGTCTTTAGTTTATCTTCTCCTCTACGTCAACGATATGTTGATAGCGGCTAAGGATAAGTCGGAGGTGGAGAGAGTTAAGGCACAACTTAGCAAGGAGTTCGAGATGAAGGATCTAGGTGCGGCAAAGAAGATCCTTGGTATGGAAATCACTAGAGATCGAAAGTATGGCAAGTTGTATCTTGGCCAAAAGGGGTACATAGAGAAGGTGCTACGTCGGTTCAACCTTGAGAATTCGAACCCGGTAAGTACTCCCCTTGGAACACAATTTAGACTTACCTCTGTTTACTCTCCGACTACGGAGAAGGACATCGAGGATATGGCTCGAGTCCCTTATTCCAATGTCGTTGGGTCCTTGATGTATGCAATGGTGTGTACTCGTCCGGATTTGGCCCATGCCGTGAGTGCCGTGAGTCGGTATATGGCGAATCCCGGAAGAGAGCATTGGAAGGCGGTGCAATGGGTGTTGCGCTATTTGAGAGGTACGTCTAACAAGAAGCTAGTGTTTGGGAGGAATCAAGATGATGTGCAAGGGTTCGTGGATTCCGACTATGGCGGTGATCTAGATAAAAGAAGATCTCTTACCGGGTATGTTTTTACCATTGGTGGGTGTGCTATAAGTTGGAAAGCTATTTTGCAAAGTACGATGGCCTTATCGACTACCGAGGCGGAGTATATGGCGGTCACCGAGGCTTGCAAGGAGGCTCTATGGTTGAGAGGTTGGTTTAGAGAAATCTCGAAGAGTTCTAAGACGACGTCCATCTTTTGTGATAGTCAAAGTGCTATTTGTCTCACAAAAGATCAAGTGTTCCACGAGAGAACAAAACACATTGATATTCGTTATCATTTTGTTCGTGAGGTGATCGCTCGAGGCGATATTAAGGTGAGTAAGATTAGTACTCACGACAATCGGCGGACATGTTGACGAAAAGTTTACCCGCAACCAAGTTTGAGCTTTGCTCTAGCTTGGTTGGACTTCGATCGAGAGATTAAGCCCTTAGGGGCTTTTGGAGGAAGACGGAAGGCGAAGGATGTTCGCGGTTTAGTGTCAAGGTGGAGATTTGTTATATTTGCCTCGAAACCGCAAAAGAAGGGCTCCAGCTGGGGATTGTCGGCCGACACCGTAAACCCGTCGGCCGACAGTTAGGCTATTCTCCAGCGCGTTTGCGTTGGTACTCTGGGGCGGTGGCGCAGATGCGTCAGAGCATGTCGGCCGACACCGGGCGGTTTTCAGCGCACGTAATTTTGGAATTAATTCCAAATTGAGGTGGGACTTTTTCCTACTCCTTCTAGGACTCTTATGGACGAGAATTAATGTTTCCATACATTAATTAGGACCTTCCCCTATATAAAGAGAGCTGCTCCATTGACACAGATGACACGAAAAACACCGATTATAATTCTATAGCTATTGCGTGAGATTTGAGGGTTTAGAGCGTATATCATCCTTGTAATCGTGAAGCAATATTATAGTGAATTGTTCGTCGTTCCTCCCGTGGTTTTTCCCGGTTTGGGTTTCCACGTAAATTCTTGTCTTCTCTATTTTCTGTTGATTTCTTTTTCTTCGGTATTCTTGTTTTCTTCATACTATACATCGTCCCGATCGTCAACAGACTCCGAAAGAATGTCATAAAATTTTAGACGAGATAAAGCAGCGAATACGGATGTTGTTTAAAATGGTATTGCGTTATTGACGATTATTTAATTTATAGAAAAATTATTTTAAAATAAATCATTTCATTTTTAAAAGCATACATAAAAAAAAGTGTGATCTATTTGTTTTTTTATGTTACTGCCGGTCCGACCCACCGGACTAATTGAGACCACCTCCAATAGAGAACATTTGGAGGGGTATTTTGTTTCGGAATTATTTCACATGAGCATTTTTCTTCCCATTTTCAAGAAAATTATTCAATAATTAGAATATTATTTTGACAATTTGAAGTGAATGTCGGGGTATGGATGGGGTGGGTGGGAGATGGTGTGTGAAATAATTTGAATAAAATACTTTACGTGTCAATCTTTGATTGGAAATCTATATTTTGTTTATCTTATTTTTTAAATATAATTAAAAATAATTTTTTGCTTTTTTATATCAATATTTTTATTTTTCATGATATATAAATAGAGAATAGATTTTTTTTTATTATTATTATATTGTGGTGTAGAGAATGTTAGTATTATTTGATTGATGTAATAACAGTTGTTTGTTGTCCGGTGAATTACTACTACATACTCCCTTTGTTGGTGAACGTTTACTAATTTTGTCCGTTCAATACATATGATAAATAGTATTTATACTGTTTATCATATGTATTTGATTGACAAAAAAAGTCAACGGTTACCTACTTTGCTTATAACCTACTTTGCCTATATAGCTCGGGGAAGAGGGAGTAAATATTTGTCAAACTTTTGATCCAAATGATTTTTTCTTTTTTTTTTCAATTGAAATTTAAATCGAAAATATGACTCAATGTTTTTTTATGACATTGGTATGAAATTTAGTCATTCCGTATGAAACAAGTTAAGAAAGTCAATACACCGAAGATGACCGAAACACACTGAATAGGACTGAAACACACTGAATAAGACTGAAACACACTGAATAGGACTGAAATACACTGAATAGGACTGGAACATAAGTTAAATGAGTTAATGAAAGCCAACACACTAAATAGGACTGAAAACACACTAAATGTCACTTGAAACGACTGAAAGATATTGAATGTCAGATTTTCACACTATTTATCAAAGCCAACAATATTCATCATTCACACTAAAGTATAAAAACACTGAATGTCAGATTTTCACTGAATATTATAAGAACACACTGAATGTCATAAAAACATACTGAAAATATAAATGTCATTAAACACACTGAATATCATCCACGTTTACAATTTATTAAAAAAGTGAGTCCAAATCAGATTGTAGCTGACCAGTCTTCCTAACATGCCGACGGGCGCGCAATCGGCAGCCGATTATCCCAATGTCGGTTGTTGCTACTCTCTCCAATCGTCGGCTTCAATCGATGATGCCTCTCGTTCTGGTGGTTTCCTAGTTGGTGTGTTTGTGCGGGGCCCAAGTTATTCAAAACGAAGCCCAGCACCTCCGAGACTTCCTCCGCCCGAACCAAAAAAAACAAGGCGGACCGTCTCGCCAACTGGATCCCCTTCCGGCCTCCGTGCTCTACTACAATGACCACGTGTTCAGGTTGCATATGGAGAACATGAACCTCATGGGTGAGCTCAACGTCGTCTCTCTCATCGCCAAGCTCCTCGGCGTCTCGATCTCCGGCTCGGATCCGAAGTCGTCGAGCTTCAGCCTCCCCCGCGAATCGAAGAGGATGTTGTCGGCTTGATATCCCTGTGAGCGAAGCCGAGGCGGTGGCAGTAAGCGACGGCCGTCATCAACTGCTTGAAGACGGCGACAACGACGGGTGCGGAGAATCACGATTGAATTTGCGTCTATGTGATTGGGGCAGGTGGGGTGGGTCATAGGTGGGATGGGTGGGGTGGAGTGAGTGAGTAGAATAGAATGAGGGGTAGTTTTGTCGGCATGTGTATTTTTAATCCTAAATGCTTAAAAGTTGTGCAATTGACCAGTTAGAGCCTTTTTGGCTGAGCTTGTAAGCTTTTTAAAACAGCTTATAAGCTGTTTAAGAGCTTATAAGCTCCTAAAATTTGTTTGGTAAAGTTTTAAAAAAAGATCTTAAAAAACTTTAAAATAAGCTGTTTAAAAAAAAGTAAAGGGTGGAAGTACCTTTTTTAAACAGATTATAAGCTCTTCCAACTTAAATAATAAAATACCAAATTACACTTAATATTATTACTTTTTATATATATATATATACAAAAAATCTAAATTTATTATTTAGTTAATATAATTATTATTTTTTTTTCATATATAACAATTTATTTTTTTGTAATTTTTACTATATAAAATCATAAATGGTTAAACAAATTAACATCTTATAAGTTTATATGCTTATTTTATCTAAACAATTTAATAATTTATTTATTAAATAAAACATAACAGCTTATGAGCTCTTCTTATAAAACATAATATCTTATAACCTATTTTAAATAAGCTCGTCCAAACGGAATTTTAATTTAAACTAATCTTAATTGTCACAATAAAGTGAAAAATTATTTTTATTGTCAATTCTCTCTTTCTTAAATTTTGTAATTTTAATTTTATTAATAAAAAATTGCTTTTTTAATTAATTTTATATGTATTGTATTTTATAATCATCAATTGGTCAATTCTCTCTTTTTTAAATTTCATAATTTTAATTTTATTAATGAAAAATTATTTTGTTTAATTAATTTTATATTTATTTTATTTTATAATCATCGATTGAAGTATTTTTAATAATTTAATATATATTTTTAAATATAAATTATAATAACAGAATACATCAATTAATTATTTAATAATAATAATAATAATAATAATAATAATAATAATAATAATAAGTGAGATATTGCATTGAGTTGTTATAAAGTGTGAAAAAATGAAAAATTGTAAGTTGGTGATGGGATGAGCTTGAAATCAATAATTTATTAAATAATTAAGTTATATGGATAAATATGGAAAAGGGGGTTTATTATTAGTGTATGGTCCATGACAAGGGTGTAATACTGGAATACTGTACTAGTATTTATATGTACTTCGTGCAAAATATTAAAATACTGTAACTAGTACTCGTAGTAATTCTTATAATCAACCCAATATTCAAATACAGTAAAGAATTAAAGGGATAAGTGGGGTCAACAATGAAACTTTGAAGAGATGATCATCTCAAACTAATTACTTCCAAGGCAAAATCTTCGGGGCAGTAAGTTACCCATAATCTTAAAGCAAACACAACAAATATAAATCCCTCATTACATTCTTAACACAATCAAAGATCAATTTTTATTTTTCTGGGCCCTAATCTGCAGGTGATTTGTAGTTGATCAGATTATGACTTGTAACTTATTGACTTATTTGTTTATTCTGGGTTATTTTCTAGATTCTTGAGTGAATTCGGGGTGATTATATATGTCTGTATTTCTATCCATTTGATCTTCTCTGTTCTTGATTCTTCTCATGTACATGAAAATAATTGGCTGCTATAATAGTTTTATCCGATTCAAATTATCGGTCATCATAAGTTTTCAGCGTTTGATGATTGATCGAAAAGTATGGTTATATGGAGTACTTCTTAAAAACAATAATGTTGAAGGCCACTTGTGAGTTGTCCACATCGAATAATTGTGAGAGGGGAGTCTATGATATAAGCCTAGAGAGTTCTCCTACTTAGTACCATATGGTTTTGAGATAGATAGAGACTCTCTAGTGCATATTCGAACTCCCGCTCTCGTGTGTGCGCTAGGCGTGGGACCGCACTTGAACACCCCCATTTGGAATTTGACATGGTATCAGAGCAGGTTTCGATCCTGTTTGTGAGTGGTTATGACCACCCTTTGACTAGGACTCACAAGTGGAGGGGGTGTGTTGAAGGCCACTTGTGAGTTGTCCACATCGAATAATTGTGAGAGGGGAGTCTATGATATAAGCCTAGAGAGTTCTCCTACTTAGTACCATATGGTTTTGAGATAGATAGAGACTCTCTAGTGCATATTCGAACTCCCGCTCTCGTGTGTGCGCTAGGCGTGGATCCAATTATTCGATGTGGGACAACTCACAAGTGGCCTTCAACAAATAATACATGTTTGGATAATCTTTGAGAAACTAATTGTGAACCAATGCTTTGTCTGTTGTGAGAGTTTGGATATTTTCTGTTTTGGCTCATGTCATTAGTTTCTGCAAGGTAGAGTTGTCATTCTGTTTAAAGCTAACAGAAAACATATTACTTGATCAGCCTCACGATCGAGGTCAGATATGATGGAGATGGACTCGAATTACTCTGCTCGTAAACCTTTGCTTTTACTTCTCCTTAATTTACTAGTCTGCACTTCCTACAAGTGTCGTGCGAATGGAATCAACGGGACTCAGACAGCGTCCTTGTTCGTAAATGTTTCCGATCAGCACATGAAAAAGATACCACAGACATTGTTCGGAATATCATTTGAGGTCAGTCAGTCAGTCTATTCTTTTTGTTAATTGTGTTCTCGTTTTTCCTCTCGTAACCGAAAATGATTAGGAAATCAATCATGCTGGTTCCGGGGGACTGTGGGCCGAGCTTGTCAGCAACAGAGGTCAGTCGAAAGTCGAATCTTTCATACAAAAATATATAGTCTTGTCTTTGTTATAATCTAATAATGATTGCGATTATGTTTTCCAGGATTTGAAGGTGGAGGACAGAACACTCCGTCGAATATACTCCCTTGGTCGATCATCGGAGACGAGCACTCGATTATAGTGTCGACTGATCGCTTGTCCCTCTTTGATAGAAATAAAGTCGCACTTCAAATGGAGGTTCTGTGCGACACTAATGCCTGCCCAGTTGGGGGAGTCGGAGTTTACAACCCTGGATTCTGGGGCATGGTAAGATAATATATTTCTGAGTTAGTTAAAAGTATTGTCTTGTGATCACTCTTATATTTATTTATTTTCTAACAGAATATTGAGCAAGGAAAGACTTATAAAGTGACGCTTTACGTTCGTTCTTGGGGACCCGTTGAGCTTTCTGTGTCGTTTGTCGGCTCAAATGGAGTGCAGAAATTAGCCACGGCTGATATTAAGTGAGAATCGCTAAAGATAAGCTTTCGTTTGATTCTGTTAAGTTTATAGTCGGGAGTTGCCTCGTGCAGAGATGATAAGGTTACGAGCTGGACAAAGAAGGAGATTCTGTTGGAAGCAAAGGGTACGGATGGTAATTCAAGATTGCAGTTGACTACAAGGAAAAAGGGTACGGTTTGGATCGATCAAGTGTCGGCTATGCCTTCAAGCACGCACAAGGTATATATGCTTTTAGGAAATCGAGAGTTTAATCCTTTTACTTTTTATGTTTTCTTGAAGAAGCGTTTGTTGCGTAGGGGCATGGATTTAGACAGGATCTTTTCAACATGCTCGCTGATTTGAAGACGGGATTTATCCGATTTCCAGGTACATTTTTTTCTTCTTTGTGTGGTTCTTTATTTGAGTGTATTTGAATATTATGTTTTTTCTGTGATCATTCAAAGAATGGGTCGATTGGACTAAGCATTCGTTTTGTATGCCTTTTTTTTTCCTTACATATAAAAGGCGGTTCGTTTGTGGAAGGACAATGGCTAGCGAATGCATTTAGATGGAGGGAAACGATAGGGAAATGGGAAGAGAGAGCTGGTCATTTTAATGATGTTTGGAAATATTGGACAGACGATGGACTTGGTTATTTCGAGTACCTCCAAGTAAAATATAAATACACATACACATATGTTGACGGTTTGTTTTGCAATTAGATCAAACCTCAGGGGCACTTTCTGTAATTTATCATTTGTAAGAGTATTCTTCTTATTTACAAGTAACAATTCTTTGCAGCTTGCTGAGGATTTGGGTGCATTACCCGTTTGGGTTTTCAATAACGGTATGATTATGAAAAAATTAAAGTACACATTTTTTTCAGCTTCTATCTTTTGCTAACAGTCTTCTCTCTTTGGTAGGAATGAGTGGTAACGATAAAGTAGATACATCGACCATCTTACCTTTCGTGCAAGTATGTTTCTTCACTGGTGGTCTCATAGGAGTCATAAGAATTTAGTTACATTATTAAAACAAAAAATGTGTTTAAGTTGTTAGAATTTGCAGGGTAAGCTTTCAAGTGATGTTTTCTAGAGCTCAAAATGTTACATTATTAAGGCTAACTAACCACTTAAACCCCATTTCTCAACCTTAAGATGTTTCATTATTTCCATTTTAGGACATTCTTGATGGGCTTGAATTTGCAAGAGGCAGCCCTACTTCTAAATGGGGTTCGATTCGTGCAGCCATGGGCCACGTTGAACCTTTCGATTTGCGTCATGTTGCCGTCGGGAATCAAGACTGTGCAAACAAGAATTATCATGGTACTCATGCAATAATTTTGAGACTTTTTTAGGTTTGGGCTTATTATGAAATGAACACAGAGATCTTCCAAAAATACATTTACAAACCTCACTGGGTCATTTTGTAATTAAGTGAAACTATGGGGCAGGTTCTGTAATTAACATATTTAAATTCTGTACATATACCCTCCTTACTTCACTGTTTTCTAAATTGTGTTACATATTAGGTAATTACATGAGGTTCTACTCTGCTATAAAAGGAGCCTACCCAGATATCAAGATTATCTCCAACTGTGATGGCTCCGTTCGGCCGTTGAATCACCCGGCCGATTTGTACGATTTTCATGTAAGAAAAAGTTATTGCACCTGGTAATATTTTGAGTTATAACACTCGTTTTACCCTGGTGTTTTTTTATGAGCAAGATTTACACGAATGCGAATTCTATGTTCTCGATGGCACACAACTTCGATCTCACCTCAAGAAACGGGCCCAAGGTGTGTTTTCGGGATTTCGCCTCTTCTCGTTTCTGTTATTTTTCTTAAAACTATACATTATGCGCATATTGTATTTATCAGGCTTTTGTGAGCGAGTATGCTGTGACTGGAAACGATGCTGGCAACGGAAGTCTTCTAAAAGCTCTTGCTGAGGCTGGTTTCCTTTTTGGACTCGAGAGAAACAGGTATACTATATTTTATATTTTCATTCTCCTTCATTTGATCATAATCAAAATGTAGGAGAAACAACACTTCAAAATTTCCTATTCTCTGCTTTCACAGTGACGTTGTTGAAATGGCGAGTAATGCCCCTTTATTTGTGAACGATAACGACAGGAGGTATATATACTAATCCATTACCGCTAAAATTTTCATCTCTGTATCGATTTTTCATCTAAACGAAAAGATCGAGCTTTGGTTTTTAAGGTTCATCCCGGATGCTATAGTGTTCGACTCTTCAAGGGTGTATGGTACTCCTACATACTGGATGCAACATTTTTTCAAGCAATCAAACGGAGCCACCCTTCTTGATTCAAAATTACAATCTAGCCCTTCAACGTCTCTAATCGCGTCTGCTGTTTCCTGGAAAAGCCCGGAGAACAACATGGATTACTTGAGGATTAAGGTTGTGAACTTTGGGAGCAACAGCCTAAGTCTCATGGTGTCGATTCAAGGACTCGACGATAAATTCATAGAAGCAAAGGGGTCTACGATGACAACCATGACATCTAGCAATGTGATGGATGAGAACTCTTTCAACCAGCCAAGAAAAGTAAGTTCACAACTAAATATACTACAGTACATTTTTACTATTACTACCATTTTCTTTTTTTTGTTTTTACTGGATGAAAATCTTTGCAACATTTATGCAGGTGGCTCCAACTGTGAGTCCACTTCCAAATGCTAGCAACAAAATGAATGTCATGATACCTCCATACTCTTTGACTTCAGTTGACTTACAGAGAAAGTCAAACGTTGTAAAGCCTACAGAATCTTGTGAAAACCATGCATCATCAATTTAAATTGTACTTCTTTCACTATATATATGGTCAATATATACTTAGGATTGTTATTCCACGGTAGTTAAATTGAAAAAAGATGTATAGTCTTGTAATATTATTATGGTCCATTGTCTCATACTCTCATATAATATAAGGACACCATTCTCAAACGATATATAATAAAATTAAAGGATTTATTTATTTATTTAAGGATAAATAAAAGTAATTGCCCCTAACTAGGATTATTGTCAAAAATTTTGTAAAAACGAATAGAAGGGTATGTTGAATTATTTTATTGTTCTTACTGTTATTGTTGGAGGTGAGTCCAAGAAACTGGACCGCACTATAGACGAAAGGATGCATAGGCATAGATATCCTAAAGTGTTGAAGAATTGTATGTCTATTTTTGGACTTAAATGGTGTGAACTTAATTTTTATATAGATCTGAATTTATATGATCTAAACTTTTTTGACCTTATAGAATTTAAACTAATTAAACTGAAATTATAAGATCGAAATTGAACTTGTTTAATCTGAACTAAAATTGACCTTGTAGGATTTGAAGTAAACTAAACTTGTAGAATCTGAACTGATAGAGAAAATAGGGCCTTAGGGTGCATATTTAAAAGGTTAAAATATTGTATCTACAAAATCCGTGAACATGTAAAATTAGGTCAGTTCAATAATTTGTTGTGGTCAAGTTAATTAAAGCTTAAGCATTCAATCAAGATTACCCAAGCAAGAGGGTCATGTAATGACCTTTTACTACTCTTGATGACCTAATTATTAGTGTTAGTATTCTTTTTTGGTTGGGGAATGAAAGATTATTGCTGATCAAGTTTATATATAGAGAATATGGACAATGATTAAAAAGTGAGAAATGATTTAAAAAAATGGAAACTAATTATATAACGAAAGAGAAAATCGTATCTATTTTGGTTTGCACGTTACACAATTCGGCTAACTTTGAATTCGAGTCGAAAAGGACCAATAAGACAGCAAAGCTACCCCTACTGAATTTAAATAAGACAATTTCCGCAACTCTAAAGCTGTAGCTAAGTCCGAGAAGATCAATTACTGGCCGTCCATTTATTCCGGAGTACACTAGGACCGGTCCAAAACTCAACACCACTAGGGTGAAGCATGTCTTTACCCTGGAAATTGTCGCAACCCATCTTGACATCTGAAAATACCCAGAACGAAAGAGATCAAGATTATGCATCAAACTAAGTCGTATCCAAACATAATACTACAAAAAAATCAACTCAATATTCCTATACAATTGCAATAAGAATATGTCATATCAAAAGTAGCCTCTATCTTAATCCAAGCCATTGGATACCATATAGAAATACAACCGCTCATATAAAATCAAACGTAAAAAAGAGACATGACATTGTACCTGGGCCGCAGGAATCCAGAATCATACACATCTTGACTTCAAAATCATCAGATACGTGCCACTCTTCATAAATTTCGGCAAAAAATAGCTTAGGAAAACTATCGGCTTTTTCTTTGGGCTTGGCCTTAAAAGTGATGTGATATGCGATGAAGGGTGCAAGAATAGTAGTTTCAAAGTTCTCGATCTCAACAAACTCATATTCTTCATCCTATGAACAAAGAAAGGATTAGTGGAAGTATCATATTTAAAGAATTATAAATAAGATAAAGAATAGAAAAAAGATAGCAGACAAACATTAGTCTCCTTGTAATGCTCCAACGCTTTACGAGCCTTTTCAGAAAATATTTCGTTCTCAAGCTCAATGTCAGCAGGGTACTCATTAACACAAGAAGGCTCAGATGATATCTTGTTCTCAAGCTCAATGATTGCAGGGTACTCATTAACACTTCCACAAAAACCGCTTACACAAGAACCGCTGTTCAGGATAAGTTAACAAAACATGAAGTGCATGCAGATGAAAACAAAACAAGTGAAGACAAAAAATAATACGTAGATTCCCTCATACTTTAAAGAAAAATGAAAATTTAAAACATAGAAGAGCAGAACCTTGGACAACAATTCAAACGAAATACTATCAACTATATACAACGGTTTTGAGAAGATAAAGACAAAAAAATAGTAGATTCAATAGTCCTTTGAAGAAAAAGAAAATTTGAAACATAGAGGAGAACCTTGGACAACAATTCAAACGGAAAACTAGTAACCGTATACAACGGTTTTAAAAAGATTGTGTAACGGCTAGCGATGAAAGTAAACAGAGATAGAGCAGCTACAGAGAATCATGAGACATAATTTTCATTGATAAAAGAGAACAAAAGCACAATCGCTAACCCTAAGCATATGAAGTATCTATCTTGTATAGAATCAAAAGAATCTGAAACCCTATACCAGATAATTGAAAACAAAAAGAATCGGAAACCCTATAATTGAGGGAAACGGACAACATAGATTCCCAAACCTTAACCTAAAAATAAAAAATTTGAGCTAAACCAGAAAAACACCCAACCATAGTAACCCTAAAACATAAGCTGAACAAGAGTAATTAAATAAAAATAAAAATACATACAACGGAATCGGAGAATCTAGTGGGGCTTTTGTTTCAGGTTTGGGCTTCTCCATCCTTCAAAACAAACAAAATATACTTTTAGTATAAAAAAATTGAACATCATGTCACTTTCTTAATCTTTGAGCACAAAAAAAAAAAAAAACAGTGTTCACAAGTTATAACTTCTTAATTGATGATAGTAAATCATGAAACCTGGCGGCAGCGGCAGCGGCATAAGCAGCAACTTTATTAGCAGCCTCATTAGCCGCAGCAACAGGCTTAATAGCCGCAGCAAAAGCCTTATTAGCCTCAGCAATTTGAACAGCGATACCATTACCAGCATCATCATCTATACAAAAAGATTTGGTGTTAGCAGAAATAACAGGCCACATAGCCGCAAGATGATCAAGGCGTCTTCTCTCTTCTATTTCCTCCTCCAAATTTTGATAAACCCTAGGTGTTGGTGGTGTACAGGGACGACCAACTGATAGCGGACAAACATTAGTCTCCTTGTAATATTCAAATTTCTCCTTCTCAACAAACACATATTCTTCATCCTATGAGCAAAGAAAGGATTAGTGGAAGTATCAAATTTAAAGAATTATAAAAATGGATAAAGAATAGAAAAAAGATAGCAGCCAAACATTAGTCTCCTTGTAATGCTCCAAGGCTTTACGGTCCTCATAAGCACCGCTGTTCAGGAGAAGTTAACAAAAACAT
Source organism: Euphrasia confusa (assembly GCA_954870475.1). NCBI lineage: Eukaryota > Viridiplantae > Streptophyta > Magnoliopsida > Lamiales > Orobanchaceae > Euphrasia > Euphrasia confusa. The sequence goes on along the minus strand of OX940966.1, from coordinate 11,727,114 downwards.
CAAGTGCATGCAGATGAAATCAAAACAAGAAAAAAGAAAATTTAAAACATACAAGAGCAGAACCTTGGAAATTAAAACAATTCAAACGATAAACCCTAAAACATAAGCTGAAGCTGAACAAGAGTAATAAAATAAAAATAAAAATACATACTACAACTGAGTCAGATAATCTAGTGGGCCTTTTGTTCCAGGTTTGAGCTGCTCCAGCCTTCAAAACAAATAAAAAATATTAAACAAATAAAATACTATACTTTTTGGGTGGAACTTAAAATATAAATGTATAGTTGAGTAGTTTATAGTAAATGATCGATCAAACCAGGGAGATGTGATGGTGGCAGCGGCATAAGCAGCAACCTTATTAGCAGCCTCATCAGCTGCAGCAGCAGCCTTTTCAGCAGCAGCAGTAGCCTTCTTAGCCGCATCAACAGCCTTCTTAGCCGCAGCAACAACATTATTAGCCTCATCATCTTTAGAAGACAATTCGGTGTAAGCAGAAATAACAGGCCACATAGAACCAAGATCACGCCGTATTCTCTCTATTTCATCCATTTTTTCATGCCTCTCTCTAAGGCGGCTGGATTCGGCAATATCAGAATCTGTTAGGGTTTCTTTCGAATTTATATTGGAGAAGCTGAATGGGTTGGATGGTGTACAACCAAATCCGAATGGGTTGGGGTTTTCGGAGGCCATGCTATTGCTATTGCTATTGCTTCTCTTTTTCCTTTTTCTTGGATTTGTATATTTATAATAACAGAGGAGGTTTATTAGTTGCGTAACGATACAGCTAATACAGTACAAACTTAAAACTTAAGCTATAATATAAAGAATCCCATTGAAAAAAAAAATCTTCATAAAAACTTTTAAAACTTCGCATTTACAAGTACTAATGATTCAACAACATTTTAATTACATTAGAAATCTTCAGCCGTGTCATGCACCGGGATATTTTCTAGAGGGTGTTCTGTTATTTAAATTTACAATAATAAATTTTACAAAAATGTTCTTAATATTAAATTTCTAGGTTAATAAACACAATTTATTAGGAGATAATTGTTAGTTCATTATAAATTACTAGTATCTTTCTACCCGTGCGATGCCCGGGAATATTTTTCTGAAGTTTCTCCAGCTACTATTTTAATTTATGTTTAAATATAAAAGAAATTTTGGAGAAATTGATCTAGTGATCTTGTATAAAATGATTACTACGATCGGCAAAAAATCTTAGTTCATAATACATAAAAAAACCTGAAATGATAAAAGGTCAATTCACATTTCGGAACACTTCATTGTAAACGACATTGGTAGCTTTATTGGTGAGGTTACCATTCGAATCACAAATTAAGAATTTCAATACCGCTCGATTAGTGACTCTTGAAACTGCAACATATAACTGTCCATGTGTGAACACCGGCCTTCTCAACAGAACCCCCACCTTTGACAACGATTGACATTGACTTTTGTTAATTGACATAGCATAAGATATCATAATTGGGAATTGTCGGCGTTGGAATCGAAACGGCAAATTTGAGTTAGAAGGCGTAAGTGGCAACCTCGGAATGAAAACAATTTCATCTTTCTTTTCGCCTCCTAATACCTTTGTCTCTATTACGTAGGTTCCCAATTTTGAAATTACCAATCGAGTGCCATTACATAAGCCTGTACTGTGATCGAGATTTCTTAACAACATTATAGACACCCCAACCTACAAAAAAAGGAAAATAATTTCATTAATAAAATTTAGATAGAAAAAATAAGCAGTTACAACATAAAATAAGAGGAGGGGAATAGAAGAGATTTTTAGGATATATTTATATTTAAATTATAGTTGTTTAGAAATTCGCAGGGATAGTCATAAAGAGAAATTGGAGCACGAAGAGGGATGAGAATTACTCTACAAAAAATAGGCCACAAACAACGATTTATCAAATTGATGAATTCTGATACTGCAAAAATATAAAGGATCAATATAAGCAGTGTAAAGATATCAGGGGGAATGTACCGGGTAATACGAATTTGGCATATGATGAGGGATAATGGCTAAGAATCTGAACTACAGAGAAACTTACGAATTTGGAGCATCAAGCGGGATGAGAATTACACTGCAAAAAATTGGCCACAAACAACGATTTATAAAATCGATGAATTATGATACTGCAAAATTATAAAGGATCAATATAATCAGTGTAAAGATAACAGGGAGAATAGACCGGGTAAGCTCATGTTTGGATATTATGAGGGATAAGAATCTGAACTAAAGAGAAACTTATGAATTTGGAGCACGAAGAGGGATGAAAATTGTACTGCAAAAAATAGGCCACAAACAAAGATTTATCAAATTGATGAATTCTGATACTGCAAAATTACAAATGATCAATATAAGATAGCAAGGGGAATGGACCGGGTAATATGAAATTGGGATATGATGAGGGATACGAATTTGAACTACAGAGACACTTACGAATTTGGAGCACGAAAAGGGATGCCAATTGTACTTCAAAAAATAGGCCACAAACAATGATTTATCAAATTGATGAATTATGATATTGCAAAATTACAAAGGATCAATATAATCAGTGTAAAGATAGCAGGGGAATGGACTGTGGAAGACGAATTTGGCATATGATGAGGGATAAGAATCAGATCTACAGAGAAATTTAAGAATTTGGGAAACTTACGAATTTGGGGCACGATGAGGGATGAGAATTATCCTGCAAAAAATAGGCCAGAATAAACGATTTATCAATTTGATGAATTCTGATACTGCAAAAATATAAAGGAGCAATAAGATCAGTGCCAAGATAACTGCAAGTATGTACTGGGGAAAACGATAAGAGAAAAATACACGAAACCATATAGAAAACTGAAAGAGATAGAAACTAACGGATTTGAGAGAAGATAATCGATTTTCTGAAATTGTTGAATTCGAAAACTGCAAAAAAAAAATATATCAGTATAATTATGCAAACCCTAAAAACTTGAAAACCTAGCCGAGGAAAATGAAATGAGAATAAAATCTGCAAACCTTGTGAATGAGAATGAGAAGACGAAGAAGCGGAAAATAATGTATTGAATTAGTAATTGGAATAGTTGACCGGAATTAAATGATATAGAAGATTGGGGATGGGTGAATTGAGCATTCTTGTAAACAATGTCATCTTTGTTTTCGTCTCCTATAACCTTCGTCTCAATAAGATAAGTTCTCAGTTTTGTTATTTCAAATCTAGTACCATTACATAAATTGACGGTATGATCGATATTTCGTATTAACATAATTAGGCTCAATTGAATGTTGTAAACTCATTAGATAAAAGATGAATTATCGTATAATTAATAAAATTAAATGGTTGAATAATTATTTTTGTTTTTATTTCAATTATCTCACTTTCCAATTTTGTTATTGAGTTATTTGTGTTAATAATTGTAAAAAAAAATAGGCCACAAAAAATTGGAGAACCAAGAGGGATGAGAATTACACTGCAAAGAATTGGCCACAAACAACGATTTATAAAATCGATGAATTATGATACTGCAAAATTATAAAGGATCAATATAATCAGTGTAAAGATAACATGGAGAATGGACCGGGTAAACTCGCGTTTGGATATGATGAGGGATAAGAATCTGAACTAAAGAGAAACTTTCGAATTTGGAGCACGAAGAGGGATGACAATTGCACTGCAAAAAATAGCCCACAAACAAAGATTTATCAAATTGATGAATTATGATACTGCAAAATTACAAATGATCAATATAATCAGTGTAAAGATAGCAGGGGGAATGGACCGGATAATATGAAAGATATGATGAGGGATAAGAATCTGAACTACAAAGAAACTTATGAAATTGGAGCACAAAGAGGGATGAGAATTACTCTGCAAAAAATAGGCCACAAACAACGATTTATCAAATTGATAAATTCTGATACTGCAAAAATATAAAGGATCAATATAAGCAGTGTAAAGATATCAAAGGGAATGGACCGGGTAATACGAATTTGGCATATGATGAGGGATAAAAGATAATAATCTAAACTACAGAGAAACTTATGAATTTGGAGCACGAAGAGGGATGACAATTGCACTGCAAAAAATAGGCCACAAACAAAGATTTATAAAATCGATGAATTCTTATACTGCAAAATTACAAATGATCAATATAATCAGTGTAAAAATAGCAGGGGGAATGGACCGGATAATATGAAATTCGGATATGATGAGGGATAAGAATCTGAACTACAGAGAAACTTATGAAATTGGAGCACGAAGAGGGATGAGAATTACTCTGCAAAAAATAGGCCACAAACAACGATTTATCAAATTGATGAATTCTGATACTGCAAAAATATAAATGATCAATATAAGCAGTGTAAAGATATCAGGGGGAATGGACCGGGTAATACGAATTTGGCATATGATGAGGGATAAGGGATAAGAATCTGAACTATAGAGAAACTTATGAATTTGGAGCACCAAGCGGGATGAGAATTATACTGCAAAAAATTGGCCACAAACAACGATTTATAAAATCGATAAATTATGATACTGCAAAATTACAAATGATCAATATAATCAGTGTAAAGATAGCAAGGGGAATTGACCGGATAATGTTGGAGTTGTGTACTTAATGTCTAGATTTAAGTAACGGTAAACTCCCGGTCATAGCATTTAATCTATTAAATTAATAAACAATTGTTTGCATTTAATTATTGATAATTAAATATATGCAAAATATAGTCCTGGATTATATACGTTGTAGTTAGTATGGTGTGCGACGTCACACAGAAGATCATACTATCGGTTACTCGTATTTAATCAAACGGTTGCTCACGACCTAGATGGACACGGACCAATCCATCGGTATAGTCGTTGTGTGAGAGAGAAAATAATTTGTCTTAATTATTTTATCACACTTGTACACTTGGTGTATTGGGCGGATCGCTTGAGATTTATCGATTAGGATTGCCGGCGATAATCGATTCAAGTCTCAGAGTATTTTATTCTTAATCCCCGATACTATTGCGGGTGTATATATTTAATATTAGAGACTTTGATTTTCCAAAGGAATTAACCGATTTAATTATTGGGTTAATTACCGGTAAAGTTGGGTCGCTATATTTTATATATGACATGCCGTGAATACTTGACGGGAAAGTGTATCCCGGAAGGGTTGATAATATCCCCGAGATGAGTTCATAAGGAATTATTGTGTAAACCTCATGAGTGGATTCGTTCCGCACAATAATTAAGGATGAATGGTACTAGTCTCGGATTCAAGAGATGAATAAATTAATTAGCAATAAATTAATTTTATTCATGGATATTTAAATCTTAAATACACGGAATAAATAATACTACCGGAGAAATATTATTTGATATAATATGGTTTAATATTGGGAGTGCAATTAATTTATATAGTGGAAAATAAATTAATTAATATTAATGGGAGATTAATAGATTTGGGCTTGGGCTCAATTTAATCATTAATATTGGAAGCCCAATATTCCACCTCCTTTAGATCCCCTACGTAGCCTATAAAAGCACTACATGGTCTTCTCTATTCTACACACATAATAACACAAGATCATAATTCTCCTAGAGAGAGAAAGTAGAGAGATAGAGAAGAGGATCCATAAGCTTGGAGGATCGTCGCCCACTCGACGTTCAAGCTAGTGCAAGGAATACGTGGGAAGATCGTAAGATCATCATCTTGATTTCGTTTCTCCGCACAACGAATCGAAAGGTAAAATCATATACTCTCTTCTATGATTTTATGTGAATTGATTGTGATACATACATGAACGCACGATCCGGAAAAACGACGAACTTCGGGGACGGGGATTCGAGATCCCCGGCGAAGGTTTGAAGGACCCTCGGCTGGGAGCCGAGGGATGCGATCGAGCCCTAGGGCATCGATCGCGGGGCCCACACGAGGACGCCCCGGATGGACGCCGGGGCACGCGATCGACCGTGGGTCGATCGCCGGGCGAGCCGCGGCTGGGCCGCGGCGGGTGCGCTGGGCGCACCGCCCTCCTCGGCGGCGGCGGTGAGTCGCCGGACTCACCGCCGGGGGCTGTTCGGAACAGCCCCACGGGGATGCGCGTGCATCCCCGACGATCGCTAGGGCTAGCGATCGCGAGCCCCGTGCGGGGGCTCGGCTGGGCGCGCGGGTTCGTCCCGTGCGGTGCTCGGTCGAGCTCCGGCTCGTACGGTGGTTCGCGGTTTCATCTCCGACGACGAGTTTTCGGTCGGGTTGTCGGTTTCCGCAATTTTGATAACCCGGGATATCGATTTCCAGCAAATGGTATCAGAGCGTTTGGTTTCGTGTTCATGTATGTGTTCAATTGTGTTCTACCTTGCAGGGATTCCGACTATCATGGTTGAAATTAATTGTTAATTATTCGTTTAATTAATTGCTATTTAATTTTGCCATGATTATTCGTTATTAAACTCTCGGACATGTCGAGATTCGTTTTGTGTGGATGAATGCTTGTAATAGTAAAAATTCGGGGGTTGACCGAATTTAGATTTATTATTATTGTTTTATGTTTTCCGGAAAGTGTATAGGGTCGATTTCATGTATAGAATCGATACCGGAATTGTAAATTTATTTCTTGTAATTTATTTACATTGGATCGATGCCGAGACGACCGCCGGAGAACTCATGTGACGAAGGAGATGAAGAGAGGAAGAAAGGACCGAAGGGGTCGATCACCCCATGATCGACCCCATGATCGATCAAAGGGGAGAGGGGCGTCGCCCCCTTCGGCCGTGGGCTGTCGCCGGCGACGGTGGAGGCTGGCCGGTTGGAGTGGCGGCGGCGGGTGCTCCCTCCCGGTGGTCGGTGGTGGTGGTAGTGGTGCGGGGATCCCCAACCCGTACTACTCCTACTCCTACCTAGTTTCACTTTCCTAATTGATTCAAGTTTTCCTATTTTGAGTATTCCTAAGTTTGGGAACTCTCATGGAAATAGGAAAAGAATTAATTAATATTATTTATTTCCTTATTCTATTATAGAAATCTTCTAGAGTATTCCGAGTTCTACTTGGAATAGGATCCTAGAGATTTAATAGAATTGGAAAGGAATAAAAGTTAATTTAGGATTGATTTATTTCCAAATTGATTATTCCTATTTTATGGGAATTTTCATAGTAATGGAAATTAATTAATCTTGGAAAGTAGAAGAGTCCTAATTTATTTTATTTCCTTATTCTATTATAGAAGTCTTCTAGAATATTCCAAGTTTGACTTGGATAGATTATTCTAGAGATTTAATAGAATTAGATATGAAAATAAATAAATAAAAATATTAATAATATTTAATTTTATTTTTGATTTATTCGATTGACTTAATTTTCGAATTGAGTATCTTTTGGATTTATTGAAAATAAATAGATTTAAATATTGAGATTAATATTCTCGTCACATGAAGCATTCAAGAACGAAGACTGAAGACTAGAAGACGCATACGGAGATGGAATAAAGCCATGATAGTCGGAAAATAATTTTCTAGCATTATTTTGACTATGTGCTATGTGCTTTATTACTTGTATGCATGCTTATGTGTTTAATTATGCATTAGATAGCGTATCCCTTTGTTATAAAAAGCTAAGTGGGAGCGGGGATGGAAACATTCCCATGGTCTCCATTACTGTTCTCTTGGTGACATTTATGAGCTTTCGAAGTTCATATAGATATGTCATTGGAGGAGAATTCTTGTAATTCCTTTTACAAGAAACATTGATTAAGTTTATCAAACAATGCCTAATTTGTCTTTCTGAAACTGACTTCAAGTCGACTCATTCTCACCCCGGGGAGTGGAATGGAGCCAAAGCCACTTGGTCATGTGGATGACACAAATTAGAGACATTCGTACCATTCTTTTAAAGATGGATCGTTTGTCTGCTCGGCTCCCTCATCTAATGAGAGATAGGGTTGTTCGCATGGTGAATCACTGGTTAGAAACTTTGAGTTTCACTTATGATTCTCCGCGTCTTGATTTACAAAATCGAATGATTCAAGTAATTGGATGTCAATTGTAAAAGTCTTTTGGTGTAGTAAACGTCCACACTATCGTGGCTTGCTGCATTGAATGGGATTTTGGAACGATTGATGTAGACAGTTATAGAAGGGAGTGATGGAAACGTACGTTAACGTAAACGTCCACACTATCGTGGCTTGCGGTGACATACGAATCTTAAACAAACTTCTTAGTACTGAGTAATGGTTTACACTTAGGTACGCTCTATAGTATTCTTCCCATCGAAGTAACGCTATAGTGATGTACGACCGAAGCAAATCTAATTACTAAATCATTTGGATAGGTAAACGTCCACACTATCGTGGCTTGCCATATCTGATGGGATTTTAGATGTGATTAGTAATTTAATGATATTATTTGAGGGAGATAATATCGGATATTAAATTGATTGTTTGTTTAAATGTGCTTATAGGTTTAGAGAATAGCTATGAACCCACTTTCTGTGATACTCAAGGAGCATAAGCTCACTGGTCCCAATTACATTGATTGGAAGAGAAATTTAGACATTGTCCTGACTTCTGAGGAGTACAAGTTTGTACTCCATGAAGTGTGCACCGCCGAGCCCACGGCTGCCTCAACTGATGAGGAAAAACTGACATATCGGAAGTGGAAAAAGGCTGATGAAATGGCTAGGTGTTATATTTTGGCTTCCATGTCAAATGTACTCCAAACCCAACATGAGCCGATGGACACTGCCTATGATATGATGTTTAACCTCAAGGAGATGTTTGGGGAGCAAGATCGTGCGGCTAGGCAAGAAGCCATGAGAGTCCTCATGTCGACTACTCAGTCTGAAGGAACGCCCGTTGGGGAGCACGTTCTTAAGATGATGAGTTTGTTGAATGAACTTGAGGTCCTAGGAGCTTCTATTGATGCTGAGACGCAAGTCGACATCATACTCCAGTCTCTGACCCCTAGTTTTGAGCAGTTTCGTATGAGTTATAATATGGGTAAACTATCTTATACTCTTGCGCAACTCCTGACTGAACTAAAGGCGGCAGAGGGGATCTACAAGAAGGGCAAGTCTCAAGCGCTTGTAGCTACCAAGTCCAAAGGCTGGAAGCCTGTTGGAGGTAGGGGCAAGAAAAGGAAGCAAGCCTGGAAACCCAGTGGTGCCAAGAGGAGTGGACCACGAGTGGGGGCTGCAAAGCCAAGAGGCAAGTGCTTCCGATGCAATAAGACTGGACACTGGAAGTCTGAATGTCCTCTCAAAGGTACGAATTTTTCTTTAGTCGTAAAAACATAGTCAGCGGTATTATCTACCAGAAATCTGGTGTGTAGATATGGAACCACTGACGGTATGTGCATTTTAAATGCAGGGGTTCCAGAAAACCCGGCGACTTAGAGAAGAAGAGTTCGAGTCTACACGGGCGAAAGCTGTAGAGGAGGCAGCTGTTGCAGTGGAAGACATTTATCTGCTTTAGTAATTAAATAGGATTTCATTTTAAGATTATTGCATTATGTACCCTTTATTTTAGAAAGAACTTTTGTTCTGGATTTCTATTATTTATGAATGGATATTTTTATTTCTTTAATCATGGTGATGATTTTGATAAGAAATAATGGGTATTATCTATTCTGGTACATTAGATAGCAATATGTGAATGATGAATCCTTAGTCTACCACGATGCAACAAACCATTCTATAACTTGTTTTACTTGTTAGATATATTTCTTGTTAGGTCATAATACTTGTGAATTCTTAATAGTATTTATTCAAATGAGATTCAAAAGGTCGAAATTGATTTGATCAATTATGGTTGAAGGAATGGACCTTCCGACCTGAGAATCAAATTTGGAAGATAATACAACTAAGCATGCCTTTTTGGTAAAAGATAGAATTCGGACAAGTATTGAGAATGATCAATGATATATGCAGACATATGTGTGAGTGATTCTTTTAAGAATACTCGAAAATGGATTAGAATGCTTGATGTACCATAAAAGCAAAGTGTTTTAGTCACAAAGCGATTATGGAGAACCTTCAAAGTATATCCATTGGAAACCTGCGACTTAGTCGCGGAGGCTACCACGTAACACATAGCATAATCAAAAGATTGAGATTAAGTCTCAAATAACTACACCATACACTCACGTGTAGAGATGGTGAGTCAGTAAGAAATAAAATTCTAATAGTAAAAGAACAAGTTGTTCGGAACTACCTATGTTCTATGGATATTCCTAGAGACAACGGCATATTCAATATGGTTGTAGGATATCCTAGATGAACAAAGTATTGTGTGTTCTATAGTACTATGAACCAGAGGGACGTCTTGTCCGGTTCATGGAGGAAGACTATTAGATGAACCACAAAGCCTAAATTGACGAAATACCTTGAAATGAGAAAAATGGACAAAGACTAGGAACCAGCCAAACCGAGTAGAAGTACACCACACACTGCACCTACTGTTATTACTGTTGTACACCGGGACGCCGTTGCAGTGGGAGGTTGTTAAAACAACCAGAGATGTTCATAAGACTAGAAGAGTTTCGGACTCTGGATCTAGTAAAGATGAAATCGATCCCTAGCTCTGCACGAGGGCGGTACTAGATCTAAATGTGCCTGCTTGTAAAACAATAAGGATTATTGTTAAAGAGGCAAGACCATTTAGAGTACAAGCTTAGTAGATCCGATTATGGATCGAAACAAAGTTATAAGTCGTGGAACTTGCAAATTGATGGGATAGTCCATTTGATGGATTCATCAAAAGGCATAGACGATAGGTGTATTGGCAAGGTAATAGAAACAAGGTGGTGTTTCTCGGAGATTTTATGTAGAAAACAATTTCATCATTGGCAACAATGTAGAAAATGTTGTCGGACATAAGATAATGGTTGTCTAAATGAATCGAGATATAAGATTGAGTAGAAGTTAGAGCATGTTCTTGAGATCTTTGATCTAAGGATAAGAACATTGTACTTCTCCTAGATATCTTATACGATTATGGTTTGTTTTAAACATGCATACTTCTGAGAAAGGTTATTGCCTTTCAGAGACAGAATATACATCTATCTAAAGGGTATGTGTTCAAACACATGAAGGAGATAGATGAGGACAAAGCAGTTTCCTATACTTCGAGTATGGAAAGCTTTATAAATGCAATGTTGTAAAACAAGAACCTGATATCAACTATGCGGTTTGTGTAGTGGGAGGATATCAAGGTAATCTAGACAAGAGATTTTCGGATGCTGTAATAGTACTTGCGAAGTACTGGATTATTAAGCAAGACGAAATCTTCTTTGATTACAAATTCTCAGATCCTAAATCAGAGGAGGACCAGTGTAAGTCGATATCAGGCTATGTGTTCACTTTTAGAAAGAGGTGGAACCATGAAATGAAAGAGTGATAAGCAGGACGCTTCTCAGACTCTCTCATAACCGAATAAGCAGCCTCAGAGGCAGCGGAAGTTTTGGTTAGGTTCCGGGATAACCTCTTGGCTTGGATATGACTCTTAGTTTACCAAAGGCTATTGGATAGCGGTGCACGGTAAACTGGAAGAAGTCATAAGTCAAAAGTGATGTTAACACATAGAGCAAGTACCACCTGATACGAGTCATCGTCAAGGGAGACGACGTAGTAGTCACCAAGATAACTTCAGAGCGGCAACCTAGAATGCTCATTCACACAGTACTTCTTGGAAGTACAACCCTAAGCACGTGATGAGTATGGGAGTCGGGAGTTTGGAGGAAATGACTAGACCTTAGTACAAGTGGGAGATTGTTGGAGTTGTGTACTTAATGTCTAGATTTAAGTAACGGTAAACTCCCGGTCATAGCATTTAATCTATTAAATTAATAAACAATTGTTTGCATTTAATTATTGATAATTAAATATATGCAAAATATAGTCCTGGATTATATACGTTGTAGTTAGTATGATGTGCGACGTCACACAGAAGATCATACTATCGGTTACTCGTATTTAATCAAACGGTTGCTCACGACCTAGATGGACACGGACCAATCCATCGGTATAGTCGTTGTGTGAGAGAGAAAATAATTTGTCTTAATTATTTTATCACACTTGTACACTTGGTGTATTGGGCGGATCACTTGAGATTTATCGATTAGGATTGCCGGCGATAATCGATTCAAGTCTCAGAGTATTTTATTCTTAATCCCCGATACTATTGCGGGTGTATATATTTAATATTAGAGACTTTGATTTTCCAAAGGAATTAACCGATTTAATTATTGGGTTAATTACCGGTAAAGTTGGGTCGCTATATTTTATATATGACATGCCGTGAATACTTGACGGGAAAGTGTATCCCGGAAGGGTTGATAATATCCCCGAGATGAGTTCATAAGGAATTATTGTGTAAACCTCATGAGTGGATTCGTTCCGCACAATAATTAAGGATGAATGGTACTAGTCTCGGATTCAAGAGATGAATAAATTAATTAGCAATAAATTAATTTTATTCATGGATATTTAAATCTTAAATACACGGAATAAATAATACTACCGGAGAAATATTATTTGATATAATATGGTTTAATATTGGGAGTGCAATTAATTTATATAGTGGAAAATAAATTAATTAATATTAATGGGAGATTAATAGATTTGGGCTTGGGCTCAATTTAATCATTAATATTGGAAGCCCAATATTCCACCTCCTTTAGATCCCCTACGTAGCCTATAAAAGCACTACATGGTCTTCTCTATTCTACACACATAATAACACAAGATCATAGTTCTCCTAGAGAGAGAAAGTAGAGAGATAGAGAAGAGGATCCATAAGCTTGGAGGATCGTCGCCCACTCGACGTTCAAGCTAGTGCAAGGAATACGTGGGAAGATCGTAAGGTCATCATCTTGATTTCGTTTCTACGCACAACGAATCGAAATGTAAAATCATATACTCTCTTCTATGATTTTATGTGAATTGATTGTGATACATACATGAACGCACGATCCGGAAAAACGACGAACTTCGGGGACGGGGATTCGAGATCCCCGGCGAAGGTTCGAAGGACCCTCGGCTGGGAGCCGAGGGATGCGATCGAGCCCTAGGGCATCGATCGCGGGGCCCACACGAGGACGCCCCGGCTGGACGTCGGGGCACGCGATCGACCGTGGGTCGATCGCCGGGCGAGCCGCGGCTGGGCCGCGGCGGGTGCGCTGGGCGCACCGCCCTCCTCGGCGGCGGCGGTGAGTCGCCGGACTCACCGCCGGGGGCTGTTCGGAACAGCCCCACGGGGATGCGCGTGCATCCCCGGCGATCGCTAGGGCTAGCGATCGCGAGCCCCGTGCGGGGGCTCGGCTGGGCGCGCGGGTTCGTCCCGTGCGGTGCTCGGTCGAGCTCCGGCTCGTACGGTGGTTCGCGGTTTCATCTCCGACGACGAGTTTTCGGTCGGGTTGTCGGTTTCCGCAATTTTGATAACCCGGGATATCGATTTCCAGCAGATAATATGAAAGATATGATGAGGGATAAGAATCTGAACTACAAAGAAACTTATGAAATTGGAGCACAAAGAGGGATGAGAATTACTCTGCAAAAAATAGGCCACAAACAACGATTTATCAAATTGATAACTTCTGATACTGCAAAAATATAAAGGATCAATATAAGCAGTGTAAGGATATCAAGGGGAATGGACCGGGTAATACGAATTTGGCATATGATGAGGGATAAAAGATAATAATCTAAACTACAGATAAACTTATGAATTTGGAGCACGAAGAGGGATGACAATTGCACTGCAGAAAAATAGGCCACAAACAAAGATTTATAAAATCGATGAATTCTTATACTGCAAAATTACAAAGGATCAATATAATCAGTGTAAAAATAGCAGGGGGAATGGACCGGATAATATGAAATTCGGATATGATGAGGGATAAGAATCTGAACTACAAAGAAACTTATGAAATTGGAGCAAAAAGAGGGATGAGAATTACTCTGCAAAAAATAGGCCACAAACAACGATTTATCAAATTGATAAATTCTGATACTGCAAAAATATAAAGGATCAATATAAGCAGTGTAAAGATATCAAGGGGAATGGACCGGGTAATACAAATTTGGCATATGATGAGGGATAAAAGATAATAATCTAAACTACAGAGAAACTTATGAATTTGGAGCACGAATAGGGATGACAATTGCACTGCAAAAAATAGGCCACAAACAAAGATTTATAAAATCGATGAATTCTTATACTGCAAAATTACAAAGGATCAATATAATCAGTGTAAAAATAGCAGGGGGAATGGACCGGATAATATGAAATTCGGATATGATGAGGGATAAGAATCTGAACTACAGAGAAACTTATGAAATTGGAGCACGAAGAGGGATGAGAATTACTCTGCAAAAAATAGGCCACAAACAACGATTTATCAAATTGATGAATTCTGATACTGCAAAAATATAAATGATCAATATAAGCAGTGTAAAGATATCAGGGGGAATGGACCGGGTAATACGAATTTGGCATATGATGAGGGATAAGGGATAAGAATCTGAACTATAGAGAAACTTATGAATTTGGAGCACCAAGCGGGATGAGAACTACACTGCAAAAAATTGGCCACAAACAACGATTTATAAAATCGATAAATTATGATACTGCAAAATTATAAAGGATCAATAAAATCAGTGTAAAGATAACAGGGAGAATGAACCGGGTAAGCTATTGTTTGGATATTATGAGGGATAAGAATATGAACTATAGAGAAACTTACGAATTTAGAGCACGAAGAGGGATGGCAATTGTACTGAAAAAAATAGGCCACAAACAATGATTTACTAATTGATGAATTCTGATATTGCAAAATTAAAAATGATCAATATAATCAGTGTAAAGATAGCAGGGGGAATGAACCGGGTAATATGAAATTGGGATATGATGAGGGATAAGAATCTGAACTACAGAGAAACTTACAAATTTGGAGCACGAAGAGGGATGACAATTACACTGCAAAAAATAGATCACAAACAATGATTTATCAAATTGATAAATTCTGATATTGAAAAATTATAAAGGATGAATATAATCAGTGTAAAGATAACAGGGGGAATGAACCTGGTAATAAGAATATGAGCTACAGAGAATTGAAAGAATTTGGGTCATGTAGATGGATGAGAATTACACTGCAAAAAATAGGCCACAAACAACATTTTATAACATTAGTGAATTCTGATACTGCAAAATTATAAAGGAGCAATAAGATCAGTGCCAAGATAACTGAGGGTATGGACTGTGGAAGACGAATTTGGCATATGATGAGGGATAAGAATCAGATCTACATAGAAACTTACGAATTTGGGAAACTTACGAATTTGGGGCACGATGAGGGATGAGAATTATCCTGCAAAAAATAGGCCAGAATAAACGATTTATCAATTTGATGAATTTTGATACTGCAGAATTATAAAGGAGCAATAAGATCAGTGCCAAGATAACTGCAAGTATGTACTGGGGAAAACGATAAGAGAAAAATACACGAAACCATATAGAAAACTGAAAGAGATAGAAACTAACGGATTTGAGAGAAGATAATCGATTTTCTGAAATTGTTGAATTCGAAAACTGCAAAAAAAAAATATATCAGTATAATTATGCAAACCCTAAAAACTTGATAACCTAGCCGAGGAAAATGAAATGAGAATAAGATCTGCAAACCTTGTGAATGAGAATGAGAAGACGAAGAAGCGGAAAATAATGTATTGAATTAGTAATTGGAATAGTTGACCGGAATTAAATGATATAGAAGATTGGGGATGGGTAAATTGAGCATTCTTGTAAACAATGTCATCTTTGTTTTCGTCTCCTATAACCTTCGTCTCAATAAGATAAGTTCTCAGTTTTGTTATTACAAATCTAGTACCATTACATAAATTGACGGTATGATCGATATTTCGTATTAACATAATTAGGCTCAATTGAATATTGTAAACTCATTAGATAAATGATGAATTATCGTATAATTAATAAAAGTAAATGGTTGAATAATTATTTTTGTTTTTATTTCAATTATCTCACTTTTCAATTTTGTTATTGAGTTATTTGTGTTAATAATTATAAAAAAAAAAAATAGGCCACAAAAAATTGGAGAACCAAGAGGGATGAGAATCACACTGCAAAGAATTGGCCACAAACAACGATTTATAAAATCGATGAATTATGATACTGCAAAATTATAAAGGATCAATATAATCAGTGTAAAGATAACAGGGAGAATGGACCGGGTAAACTCGCGTTTGGATATGATGAGGGATAAGAATCTGAACTAAATAGAAACTTTCGAATTTGGAGCACGAAGAGGGATGACAATTTGCACTGCAAAAAATAGGCCACAAACAAAGATTTATCAAATTGATGAATTATGATACTGCAAAATTACAAATGATCAATATAATCAGTGTAAAGATAACAGGGGAATGGACCGGATAATATGAAAGATATGATGAGGGATAAGAATCTGAACTACAGAGAAACTTATGAAATTGGAGCACAAAGAGGGATGAGAATTACTCTGCAAAAAATAGGCCACAAACAACGATTTATCAAATTGATAAATTCTGATACTGCAAAAATATAAAGGATCAATATAAGCAGTGTAAAGATATCAGGGGGAATGGACCGGGTAATACGAATTTGGCATATGATGAGGGATAAAAGATAATAATCTAAACTACAAAGAAACTTATGAATTTGGAGCACGAATAGGGATGACAATTGCACTGCAAAAAATAGGCCACAAACAAAGATTTATAAAATCGATGAATTCTTATACTGCAAAATTACAAAGGATCAATATAATCAGTGTAAAAATAGCAGGGGGAATGGACCGGATAATATGAAATTCGGATATGATGAGGGATAAGAATCTGAACTACAGAGAAACTTATGAAATTGGAGCACGAAGAGGGATGAGAATTACTCTGCAAAAAATAGGCCACAAACAACGATTTATCAAATTGATGAATTCTGATACTGCAAAAATATAAATGATCAATATAAGCAGTGTAAAGATATCAGGGGGAATAGACCGGGTAATACAAATTTGGCATATGATGAGGGATAAGGGATAAGAACTTGAACTATAGAGAAACTTACGAATTTGTGGCACCAAGCGGGATGAGAATTACACTGCAAAATATTGGCCACAAACAACGATTTATAAAATCGATGAATTATGATATTGCAAAATTACAAAGGATCAATATAATCAGTGTAAAGATAGCAGGGGAATGGACTGTGGAAGACGAATTTGGCATATGATGAGGGATAAGAATCAGATCTACAGAGAAACTTACGAATTTGGGAAACTTACGAATTTGGGGCACGATGAGGGAAGAGAATTATCCTGCAAAAAATAGTCCAAAATAAACGATTTATCAATTTGATGAATTTTGATACTGCAGAATTATAAAGGATCAATAAGATCTGTGCCAAGATAACTGCGGGTATGAACTGGGGAAGACGATAAGAGAAAAATACACGAAACCATATAGAAAACTGAAAGAGATAGAAACTTACGGATTTGAGAGAAGAAAATCGATTTTCTGAAATTGTTGAATTCAAAAACTGCAAAAAAAATATATCAGTATAATTATACAAACCCTAAAAACTTGAAAACCTAACCGAGGAAAATGAAATGAGAATAAGATCTGCAAACCTTGTGAATGAGAATGAGAAGACGAAGAAGCGGAAAATAATGTATTGAATTAGTAATTGGAATAGTTGACCGGAATTAAATGATATAGAAGATTGGGGATGGGTAAATTAAGCATTCTTGTAAACAATGTCATCTTTGTTTTCGTCTCCTATAACCTTCGTCTCAATAAGATAAGTTCTCAGTTTTATTATTACAAATCGAGTACCATTACATAAATTGACGGTATGATCGATATTTCGTATTAACATAATTAGGCTCAATTGAATGTTGTAAACACATTAGATAAATGATGAATTATCGTATAATTAATAAAATTAAATGGTTGAATAATTATTTTTGTTTTTATTTCAATTATCTCACTTTTCAATTTTATTATTGAGTTATTTGTATTAATAATTATATAAAAAAAAATATTGAAAGTGTATGTAAACAGCGAATTATATAATATTTAGTAGTTGTATATTTAATAAAATAAAATTGTTGAAATTAAACACAAATAAAAGGAAAATATTTTATTTTATTTTATTTCAATTTATTTTAAATTAATAAAGATTTTTTTAACACATAAAGTTTTAAATTGTCATATGATAATAAAATTTATAAACTTGAATCAGATTTATGAAAAAGAATAATATTATTAATAAATATATAGATTTTAGGTTTCTTCTCGTGCAAACTATGCTTCGAAACTCGTGCAAACTATGCTTCGAAACTCTACGTACATTTTAATACGACTCAATATTTATTAAAATGAAAGGTGTACTCCTTTGGACCACAAATAGTCACTCAACACATTATCCAATAAAACATGAAATAATGTGAAAGTTTAAAGCAACTTATCAGAAAGATATATAATTAAAGTCGATATTGTGTAATGTGGAAGCTTAAAGCAAGGTATGTCTTATATTAAAATTTATAAATACACTATTAAAAAATCTTTGTATTATAAAAAGAATGTGTAGGTGAGAGACTAAACATTACTTTTAAAAAATTGATACATATATTCAAAAAAATTTATGGAATATATAAAAAATATATTTATTCTTATATAATAGTATTTTTTGTTAGTTATAATTTAAATAATTTTTTTGTTTGTGTTTCAACTATATTGAATTCTAACTAAAATAATAATAAAATTAATTAAATATATAAAATATTCATGATATAAATAAATTATTAAAGTTTTTTTATTGTCATTATATTAGTATTGTTGCTACTTCAACGTATTTTATAAATAATGAATAATTTTTTATTTGAGTTTAAGGTAAACTTAAATTTAAGTTTTTTTAGGTTTACTTAAATTTCGATATCATTAGTATCTAAAATAAAGATAAGAGAGCAATTCAAATACGGATAATTAGTCATATTTCTAATCAGAATAACAACATTAGGGGAAAATGACAAACGTTGATGAAATTAATAAACACAATTTATTATGAGATAATTGTTAGTTCATTATAAATTATTAAAGTACTATTATGGAATAAATTATTGTTGTAATTTCTCTTAAATTGCAAATTATTAAAAATAATAAAACTCTAAGAAGAAAAAAATCAAATAAATAAAAGTTGTTACATCTCATTACAAATTTTTAAATACTTATTTGTAAACTACGTTAGTGGTCTTATTTGTCAGGTTTCCCTTCTCGTCGCAACATAATAATTTCAATCTTGCTCTGGTAGTGACTCTTGAAACTGCCCATACAACTGTCCATGTGTAAAAATCGGCCGTCTCAAAAGAATTCTCACTTTTGATAAAGATTGTCTCTGTCTCTTGTTAATGCTCATAGCATACGAAATCATAATAGGAAATTGTCTACGTTAAAAGCGAAATGACAATTTAGAATCTGAGGGAGTAAGTGGCAACCTTTGAATGTAAACAATATCGTTTTTGTGTTCGCCCCCTAATATAAAGTTTTATATGATATTGACATTTACTAAAAAAAACAATTTTATCTTTATTTTTGGCACTTAAGACATTCGCAACAATTACTAAGTTTCAAATTTTTTAATTATAAATAATAAATAAAGGTATAATTAATAAAATAAAATTGTTGATTAATAATTGTTTTACTTGTTTCTTATTATTTTCATTCTCAATTTATTTGTATTGATAATGATACAAAAATAAAAATTAATGTCTTGAAATTGTTTTCAAATAATAATTTATTATTTACATCACTTTTATTGGTTTCAATGTTAAATGATTGTATCGTTAACAAAATTAGACTGTTGAGTGTATTCAGTTCAAATTTTATTGGATTTTGAAAAGTATAGATTTTCATAAACTTTTAAAAAAATTGAAATATATATTTTTATTGATTTACATAATTTTTCATAAAATATTAATTATAAACATTAAATTAATGCATATTCAATAATAATAATTTGTTGAATATTATTTTGTTAGTGTTTCTTCAACTATCTTACTTCTAAATTTGTTTTATTATTTTGTTAGTATTTATAATAATACTATATATAAAAACGAACTTTATAATAATTTCTTTTATTTTTATTTTTCTTTGAAACATCTATACATATATAATTTTAGGATCCACTAATGCCACGTGGACCAATAGAAAAGCAATAATAATGTTGTGTTCACACTATAAATTATAAATAAAAAATTATAAATTATAATTAGTAATATTATTAAGCATATTTAAATTATTATATATAAATTTTAAATAATAATTTGAAATTATATATTTTTGGTAATAATAATTAATTATTATCTTAAATATATACATTTTTATTTCTTTTCTCACTATTCTTTTTTATTCTATTAGTATTAATTTAATTTCAATTAATCGTATATGATAAAAATCAATCTCTTCCTATTCTTTAATCTATTTGAGTTAAAAAAAATTAATCAAACTTTTTAAGTATATTATTTTCTCTTGCTATAATCTGGTTTCGTATGTCCTTTTTTATTTTAATAGAACATTGAATCGAGGGATGCGCCCGAGTAGCAGACACATGTGTGAGAGAGGCAATTATTTTTCTGAACATTGAATCGAGGGATGCGCCCGAGTAGTTTTTCTGAACATTGAATCGAGGGATGCGCCCGAGTAGCAGACACATGTGTGAGAGAGACAATTATTTTTCTGAACATTGAATCGAGGGATGCGCCCGAGTAGCAGACACATGTGTGAGAGAGGCAATAGGTCTCTCATCCAAGGACTAACTTCATAATATTTCAATGAAAATTTGTCATATTCGAGATTCGAACTCTACGTCGTCGGGGAATTACACCAACATCACCACAGACCTTACCATTCGGCTATGCCCAAGAAGCTTACATACTATAAATTACATCAAACATGTTGGAGTTGTGTACTTAATGTCTAGATTTAAGTAACGTTAACTCCCGATCCATTGCCATTAATCTATTTAATTAAATAAACAATTATTTGCGTTTAATTATTTATAATTAAATATATACAAATTATAGTCCTAGATTATATACGTTGTAGTTAGTATGGTGTGCGGGCCCACACAGAAGATCATACTATCGGTTACTCGTATTTAATCAAACAGTTGCTCACGACCTAGATTGACACGGACCAATCCATCGGCATAGTCGTTGTGTGAGAGAGAAAATAATCTGTCTTGATTATTTTATCACACTTGTACACTTAGTGTATTGGACGGATCGCTTGAGATTTATCGATTAGGATTGCCTTGGATAATCGATTTAAATCTCAGTGTATTTTATTCTTAATCCCCGCTACTATTGCGGGTGTGTATATTTAAT
Organism: Euphrasia confusa; assembly: GCA_954870475.1. Classification (NCBI taxonomy): domain Eukaryota; kingdom Viridiplantae; phylum Streptophyta; class Magnoliopsida; order Lamiales; family Orobanchaceae; genus Euphrasia; species Euphrasia confusa. The sequence goes on along the minus strand of OX940966.1, from coordinate 11,705,688 downwards.
ATAAGTGACTTTGATTTTCCAAAGGAATTGACCGGTTTAATTATTGGGTCAATTACCGGTTAAGTTGGGTCGCTATATTTTATATATGACATGCCGTGAATACTTGACGGGAAAGTGTGTCCCGATAAGGGTTGATAATGTCCCCGAGATGAGTTCATAAGGAATTATTATGTAAACCCTGCAGGTGGATTTGTTCCGCATAATAATTAAGGATGAATGGTACTAGTCTCGGTTACAAGAGATGAATAAATTAATTAGCAATAGATTAATTTTATTCATGGACATTTCTATCTTAAACGCACGGAATAAATAATACTACCGGAGAAATTTTTTATTTGATATAATATGGTTTAATATTGGGAGTGCAATTAATTTATATAGTGGAAAATAAATTAATTAATATTAATGGGATTAATAGATTTGGGTTTGGGCTCAATTTAATCATTAATATTGGAAGCTCAATATTCTACCTCCTTAAGATCCCCTACGTAGCCTATAAAAGCACTACATGGTCTTCTCCATTCTCATAACTTGAAGATCACAATTCTAGAGAGAGAAAGTAGAGAGGGAGATCCATGGAGTTCGGGAGATCCAGTAGAGAGCGAAACGGTCAGCACAGAAAAACTAAAAAGCTGGAATATTGCTTCCCCGGCAACGGCGCCAATTTTGACGACGCGAAAACTTTGTCGTGGAAGCTAACGCGGCCAAAATAAATTTATAAAGTTCCTAAACTCAACACAAGATAGCAAATGATAAGTATAGGGTCGATCCCACGACGAAGCAATTGCAATTTAGTTAATCTCGGCTTTGCCCAAATAGTGTCACAATAAAAAGGTTTTAAATTTGGTTGCTGAGTCACAGCGTTTAATCAAACTACTAACTAACAGAAATAAATAAACTAATTAACCTAAACCAACATGCAGAAATAATAAACTAAACACTTTGACCAAACTGGAGACAGAAAAGTAATTTAATCAAACTGAAATTAGTTAAAGTAAAGTAGGCTTCTGGGCTTTGGCTTCTCTCTGGGTTCTCTGGGCAAACTACCGATCCCTGACACTTATGGTTTTAACTGATGGTTTGTCAATCGGTTATAGGATGTCGAATAAAGTAAAAGCAATCCTATTAAGTCACGCGTACAGTTACCCCACCCCAATCCGTCCTTACGGTGTAAAGAAAAGGCAAGGTATACTTATGCCTAATCCCCTGAGCCTAGACAATTCGATACCTATGTGGTCGCATGGATCTAGTTTTCCCAAACTCGTATAGATCTCTAGACGAACCCAATTCGGCCAATAGCATGTCCGGAAATCCGAATCATACGACCGCAAAGCTCCAACACGTTCTAGCGCTATGCCCGTAGTACAACTAGATACTATTATTCGGTTTGATCAATCGCTGGTATCTCAAAGTGTAAGGGTTTCCTAACGACCAAATTAGTCCGCCCAAACCTGCAAGAATGTAGTTAAACCTCAACTGTGTATCGGGAACAAACCTCCAAGCAGTTAACTAAGACCTATCAACCTCACGGTTATAACTTAGCCCAGAGTTCCCTTCGATCCGCCTTTGCCCAGACGCCCTGCAAATTTAGCTACTCATATGCGAAGTAATAAAACAAGAAATAAATTTGAAAACGAAACTGAAATTCATATTAACTAAAATCTGAAATCGTTCAACTGGAATGGCAATAACAAAGTAATAAAAACATAAAGCAATTAATTGTTTTAATGCCCGAAGGCTCGATCAACTTCAGAAACAAAAAGAACTTGGCCGGAAATCTCCAAGCTCCAATTGCCGGCGGCTGCTTCGTGAACGGGGTCGTGAATTGTGTGTCTCTCCTTCTCCAGCTTCTCTTCCTTATATAGGCTTGAATTAGGGTTGCGGGATCGCAGTTGCATGGGCCGCTGCATGGGCTTCCTTTTCCAGGCGCCGCTAAGTAGTTTCCATCTTTAGCTCCAGCCGCCTTTGACTTTGCCCGATGGCAATCCGCTTCCCAAACTCTCTACAGGTATTCTCCTCCTCCACAGGTGAACGGACCAGGCACGGTACTTAGTAATCGGTCTGGGTCTTCTGCTTCATGACTCGCCCAAAGTGGCCTGGTTTGCCTGATTAGGCCAAACTGCTCAGTCACTACACGCTCCAGATCGTTGTTTGCCCAAAGAAGGGGGTTTCCTTGCCTCTTTTGCCCAGTGCGACACCTGTTACCTGTTTGCCTGCACACTCTGACCAAACACTCTACTGTGCCCTCCCAGACACATAAACTGACTCAAACTGACTCAAAAAGGGGCTCAAGATGAGCAAATAAAATGGCTCATCAAACCGCACACACTTGCAATACGCTTGTCCTCAAGCGTGGGGTTTGACTCACCGGACTCAAGACCAAAGTGAAAAAGAAATCAAGATAGAGGGGGAAACAAATAAACAGAGACTCAAAGGACTTTAGCATGATTACAGAATATAAAATAGGCAAAGCAAATACAGGCAAATCAAAATTCAAGTTAGAGGCATAAAAATTCGGTCAAGAGTCTATACTAGGGCTTGGGGTCACTCCCTCACAAGTGTATCTCTCTTTTCAGTGTATGGGTATAATGTCACTCATTTTCTGTTGTGAATCTACTTTGCCCAAATTTGACAGTTTGCTGATCAAGTTATTTTGACTAAGTGGGGGGTCTCATCAAAGGGGCTTTTATTGGGTTGTAATGTAGGCTCTTTGGGTGGATTTTGAGGAGTAGGCACGGTTTGGGCAGAAGGCTTTATGGGGTTTAGCCTTTCTCTACCTCTTTGCCCCTTTTCTTACGGGCCTTAGCACACAACCAATTTATTCTATATTTTTTCTTCTCTCTTTTTTTTTTTTTTTTCAACATCAATCTCTCTACCCCCTCATATCTGTCTGGTTGCCTATTGGCAAAGTGTCAGACTGGTATACAAAGAAAATTTCAACAGGCTCAAAGGGGCTGACAAGGGATTAATGTTCATTTAGTCAAACTGAAAGAAATGCCCTAATCATATAATAACCCCCACCCAACAAAACTACTTATCACAGCAAACAGGCAAAGTCAGGCATCATAAATATCACAACAGACTCTCAAGAAAGAAATTTCATTCAGTGTATGGCTCAAGTCTCACAGTTTGCCTAGTATAGTTCCATCGTCCCTATTTTCATGCCTTTAACTACAAATTTGAATTGCTGTATAAATGAAATGCTTCTAACTGCCCTAAGTATTCACATAATCATGCCGACTCGATTAGACACAGAGGTTTGGAAATACAATTTAAGCACGTGATGAGTATGAGAGTCGGGAGTTTGGAGGAAATGACTAGACCTTAGTACAAGTGGGAGATTGTTGGAGTTGTGTACTTAATGTCTAGATTTAAGTAACGTTAACTCCCGATCCATTGCCATTAATCTATTTAATTAAATAAACAATTATTTGCGTTTAATTATTTATAATTAAATATATGCAAATTATAGTCCTAGATTATATACGTTGTAGTTAGTATGTTGTGCGGGCCCACACAGAAGATCATACTATCGGTTACTCGTATTTAATCAAACAGTTGCTCACGACCTAGATGGACACGGACCAATCCATCGGTATAGTCGTTGTGTGAGAGAGAAAATAATATGTCTTGATTATTTTATCACACTTGTACACTTGGTGTATTGGGCGGATCGCTTGAGATTTATCGATTAGGATTGCCTTGGATAATCAATTTAAATCTCAGTGTATTTTATTCTTAATCCCCGATACTATTGCGGGTGTGTATATTTAATATAAGTGACTTTGATTTTCCAAAGGAATTGACCGGTTTAATTATTGGGTCAATTACCGGTTAAGTTGGGTCGCTATATTTTATATATGACATGCCGTGAATACTTGACGGGAAAGTGTGTCCCGATAAGGGTTGATAATGTCCCCGAGATGAGTTCATAAGGAATTATTATGTAAACCCTGCAGGTGGATTTGTTCCGCATAATAATTAAGGATGAATGGTACTAGTCTCGGTTATAAGAGATGAATAAATTAATTAACAATAAATTAATTTTATTCATGGACATTTCTATCTTAAACGCACGGAATAAATAATACTACCGGAGAAATATTATTTGATATAATATGGTTTAATATTGGGAGTGCAATTAATTTATATAGTGGAAATAACTTAATTAATATTAATGAGATTAATAGATTTGGGCTTGGGCTCAATTTAATCATTAATATTGGAAGCCCAATATTCCACCTCCTTAAGATCCCCTACGTAGCTTATAAAAGCACTACATGGTCTTCTCTATTCTCATAACTTGAAGATCACAATTCTAGAGAGAGAAAGTAGAGAGGGAGATCCATGGAGTTCGGTAGATCGTCGCCCACACGACGTCCGAGCTAGTGCAAGGAATACGTAGGAAGATCTCAAGGTCGTCAAATTGAGTTCTTCGTTTTTCCGAACAACGAGAACGAGGTAAATCGTAAAACCCTCTTTATGATTTTATCGTTTAATTATCGTAAAAATATCATGAACCAAGATCCGAGGGACGAACCCGGGGATGAGGATCGACCTCGCGGTGGTGATCGAGGATCACCGGACCGCGGGAGGTCGAGAGATCCTCGCCGGGATCGAGAGGACGAACCCTCGGCTGGACACCGAGGGTGGCGGTCGAGCCCTAGGGCTTCGACCTCCGACGATGCACGAAGGACCCCGGCTGGACGTCGGGGATACAATCGAGCGCGTGCTCGCACGGCGAGCAGCCCCCTTCTCCGCGGACTGGTGCCGTCGCCGGACTCGCCGTACGGTTGCCGTGAGCAACCCGGCGATCGTGTTCGATCGCGAGCCCTTCGCGGGGCTCGGCTGGACATGCCGCGGGTTTATCCCGCGGCGGTGGTTGTTTGGTCGGGCCCGGTTCGCGTGGTGGTTCGTGGTTGTTTTTCGGCGATCGGGATTTCGATTGGGTTGTCGGTTCCGCAATTTTGACAATCCGGATATTCGATTTCCGAGGGATTTCGATCGGAATTAATTAGATAATTTATTTATTTAAATTTATTAATTCCGGAATGTCGATTTCCAACAAAACATACGTAGTCTTTGAAAATAATAAAAATTTCATAATTGAGATAATGGTTAATAATGAGATTAATACAAATTTACAAATTTAAGTGAGAGTTCGATTATTAAATAAAATAATTTTTTAGTCCATTAATAAATTTTTGGTCGAAATAGTTGGGGATGAAATAAAATTTTAAATTATTTCAAACAATTAAATCACATGCAGTGTTACTAGTATAACTAAAAGTGTTTTTGAAAAGTATTTAAAAAAATGAGTAATTTAATTTATGAATTTATTTTTTTATACATCATAAATTACACTTTCTAATTAAATATAATATTTTTAATCGTTTTTATTTATTAGTGTATTATTAATTTTATAATTATAAAAAAGTACATTTAAAATACTAATTACTATAATACTCTTACTATAACTATCCACTCATTTATTTCCCCATGCGATTTACTGTATTATTTTACTTTTATTTTATATGTGATTGACTTTTAGTAAAAAAAAAAAACTATCCACTCATATATAATAAGCAAAAATAATATTATAATATTACACAAATTTATAATTAAAAAAATCTAATATCCTAAAGTACATATAGACTTTTAAAATTATCTTTTTTATGAAAATCACCATACTTTTAATATTATACTACTCTTACCTCACTGTTTTTAAATTGTGTTACATATTAGGTAATTACATGAGGTTCTACTCTGCTATAAAAGGAGCCTACCCAGATATCAAGATTATCTCCAACTGTGATGGCTCCGTTCGGCCATTGGATCACCCGGCCGATTTGTACGATTTTCATGTAAGAAAAAGTTATTGCACCTACTAATATTTACGAGTTATAACACTCGTTTTACCGTGGTGTTTTTTGTTTGCAAGATTTACACGAATGCGAATTCTATGTTCTCGATGGCACATAACTTCGATCTCACCTCAATAAACGGGCCGAAGGTGTGTTTCTGGATTTCGCCTCTTCTCGTTTCTGTTATTTTTTTTAAACTATACATTATGCGCGTATTGTATTTATCAGGCTTTTGTGAGCGAGTATGCTGTGACTGGAAACGATGCTGGCAACGGAAGTCTTCTAAAAGCTCTTGCCGAGGCTGGTTTCCTTTTTGGACTAGAGAGAAACAGGTAATATATTTTATATTTTAATTCTCTCCTTCATTCGATCATAATCGAAAAGCAGGAGAAACAACACTTCAAAATTTCCAATTTTGTGCTTTCACAGCGACGTTGTTGAAATGGCGAGTAATGGCCCTTTGTTTGTGAACGATAACGACAGGAGGTATACAACTATAATTACTAATCCATTACCGCTAAAATTTTCATCTATGTATAGATTTTTCATCTAAATGAAAAGATCGAGCTTTGGTTTTAAGGTTCATCCCGGATGCTATAGTGTTCGACTCTTCAAGGGTGTACGGTACTCCTACATACTGGATGCAACATTTTTTCAAGCAATCAAACGGCGCCACCCTTCTTGATTCAAAATTACAATCTAGCTCTTCAACATCTCTAATCGCGTCTGCTGTTTCTTGGAAAAGCCCGGAGAACAACATGGATTACTTGAGGATTAAGGTTGTGAACTTTGGGAGCGAAGTGATGTGACTTGCTAGGAAGGGTGGAAGAATAATATTTTCAAAATTCTCGTTCTCAACAAACTCATATTCTTCATCCTATGAACAAAGAAAAGATTAGTGGAAGTATCAAATTTAAAGAATTATAAAAAAGATAAAGAATAGAAAAAAAGATAGCAGACAAACATTAGTCTCCTTGTAAAGCTCCAAGGCTTTACGAGCGTTGTCAGATAATTTTTTGTTCTCAAGCTCAATGACTGCAGGGTCCTGATAAGCAGCGCTGTTGAGGAGAAGTTAACAAAAACATCAAGTGCATGCAGATGAAAACAAAACAAGCGAAGACAAAAAATAGTAGATAATCTGAAGCCGAACAAGAGTAATTAAATAAAAATAAGGATACATACTACATTTGAGTCATATAATCTAGTAGGCCTCCTTTTGTTCCAGGTTTGAGCTGCTCCAGCCTTCAAAACAAATAAAATAATGAACTATACTTTTTTGATAGAATAGAATAGAATAAACACAAAAAAATATGAGATAGTAAATGATGAATCAAATCAAACCAGGGAGATGTGAGGGTAGCAGCGGCATAAGCAGCAACCATATTAGCAGCCTCATTAGCTGCAGCAGCAGTAGCCTTTTTAGCCGCATCAACAGCCTTGTTAGCCGCAGCAACAAGGTTCTTAGCCTCATCATCTTCAGAAAACAAATCGGCGTAAGCAGAAATAAGAGGCCACATAGAACCAAGGTCACGCCGTGTTCTCTCTATTTCCGCCATTTTTTCATATCTTCGGCTGGATTCGGCGGAATCTGTTAGGGTTTCTTTCGAATTTATATTGGAGAAGCTGAATGGGTTGGATGGTGTACAACCAAATCCGAATGGGTTGGGGTTTTCGGAGGCCATGCTATTGCTATTGCTATTGCTATTGCTATTGCTTGCTTCTCTTTTTCCTTTTCCTTGGATTTGTATATTTATAATAACAGAGAGGTTTATTAGTTGCGTAAGGATACAGCTAATACAGTACAAACTTAAAACTAAGCTATAATATAAAGAATCCCATTGAAAAAAATAATCTTCATATTTTAAGTCTAAACTTTTAACTTCTTCGCATTTACCATTACTAATGATTCAACAACAGCGATACACGGGATAATTCCTAGGGCTATCCTGTTATTTAAATTTACAATAATAATTTTTACAAAAATGTTCTTAATGTTAAATTTCTAGGTTAATAAACACTATTTATTAGGAGATAATTGTTAGTTCATTGTAAATTATTTTAAAATACTATTATGGAATTAATTATTATTGTAATTTTCTTAAATTGCAAATTATTAAAAATAATAAAACTTCAAGAAGAAAATAATCAAATAAATAAAAGTTGTTACATCTCATTACAAATTTCTAAATACTTCTTTGTAAATTACGTTAGTGCTCTTATTTGTCAGGTTTCCCTTCTCGTCGCAACATAACAATTTCAATCATGCTCTAGTAGTGACTCTTGAAACTGCCACATACAACTGCCCATGTGTAAAAACCGGCCGTCTCAAAAGAATTCTCACTTTTGATAAAAATTGTCTCTGTCTCTTGTTAATGCTCATAGCATACGAAATCATAATAGGAAATTGTCTACGTTGAAAGCGAAATTACAATTTAGAATCTGAGGGAGTAAGTGGCAACCTTTGAATGTAAACAATAGTGGGAATACCGGATTCATGACCACCTCATAAAATAAATATGTTCTGAGGCCCTGCCATTAAAGTAGAAGTTTTATAGGCAATTGGTTAGGAAAAGTCTACAATACCCTCGCTGTTTAACAAATGAATATAAACTGAATATGTAATTTAAAAGAGAATTTCTCTTTTAAAAATTAATAATAAAACTCCAATACAATTTCAGATCATCCACGGTTAAAGTACGCCGTTAGACTATGCACGATAAAACGACACCGTGACATCATTCACGATTATCGTACGCCGTGAGCTCATCCACGATAAATGGACACCGTGAGTTCATCCACGATAAATGGACATCGTGAGAACATCCACGCTAGTCGCACGCCGTGAGACCATCCAAGATAAATTGACACCGTGAGATCATCCCCAAAAGTCGTCGCCGTGATAGCATAAACGATAACTGGACACCGTGAGCAAATCCACGATAGTCGCACGCCGTGAGACTAATCACGATAATTGAAGACCGTGATACATACACGACTAGTGGACTCTGGGAGATCATCCTCGATAAATCAATACCGTAAGACTACACAATAATCCTAAGCCGTGAAATCACTCACGATAAATGGACAACGTGGTACGATACACGATAATTAAAAGCGACTGTGTGATAAAATAAATTTAAAAAATGCAGAAATTTTAAAAAATGCAAAAATTAAAAATAAATTTGAATGAGAATATTAAAAAATGCAGAAATTTAAAATAAATTAAAATCTTATAATTCATTATAGTAACGATTACACAGAAGATCAAAAAGCAGAACCCCAAAACTTGAGAACAATTGATGGATCAAAACTCTAAACCCTAAACACTATCGGTCAGCGGTATACTAAAAAGCTGAGCAAAAAAGAAAAATAACAGAACATCACACCAGTGAATCTGCAGCACAAGTTTTTAAGCCTCGTTCAGATTTGGTAAATCGGAGGAGGTAGACCTCCCTGGTGATATCGACAGAGATAAGGAGCTCAGGCTAACATGCACTCCGAATCATCGCAACCGATACCCCGAGTCATAAGGAGACAGATGAATACTACGGGAGGTTTTGGAACCTCGCGTATCTCGTGCAAGATGACCTAGGGAAATGATGCTTTAATTTTGGAAACTCGAGTATCTCGATAAAGTAATGCAACTGCTGTGAAATTCGAAAAAGTGTGGTGATAACTGCTCCATTAAAAAACCAGAACAAAACAGAAAAATGGAGAATTAATGAATATAGAAAAATAGAGTTCTTTCGTTCGTATTTATAGGCATAATATTCTGATCCATCCAACCACCAGGATTTCAATCGTTCCACGAAACGATTCAACTGCCAACTGAGCTTATTAATTACTCGTATTAATTAAATTAATAGAAAATCACCATCGAACACTCCCTATCCATTAATTTGATATGACCATTCAATTCAGGGAATTGATGCATCTCTGTTCTGAATCATCCCACCGCCGGATTTCAATCGTTGCACGAAACGACTCATCAACTCCCAACCACACCCATTAAACACACTGCGATTAATTAATTAAGAAAATAAATAAAACCCTAGAACTGTGTCGCCGTGCGGGTTCCCTCGGTGGATTGTAACACCGTGAAATGGTATTAGGAAGGTAGAAAACCCTAAAACCTAATGTGACGTCGTGGAAAGTCCACGGTGGATTGTAATACCGTGCACCCAGACACGATAAGTGGAAACCCTGGGCCATCCACGATAATAAGACGCCGTGTTACAATTTACAAATCACGATAAATGGACACCGTGAAATTATACACGATAATTGGACTCCGTGAGACCATTCAGGATAATAGGACACCGTGATACTATCCATGATAATCGTAAGCCTTGAGACCATCCACGATAAACGGACACCGTGATAAAACCACGATAGGTGACACCGTGAGAACATGCAAGATAATCGTACGTCGTGAGACCATCCACAGTTATATTACACCGTGAGACCATCCAAGATAACCTTTCACCGTGAAGAAAGGCACGGAAATCTTATACCGTTTACATACCACGGTCCACGGTTCAGGTGATATATTAATAAATTTAGGGTTTCAATGTGTCCAAAAGCACTGCATCCCCATTCTCCATCCTCGAACCTTCTACATTAATGGCATTTTAGCAGGTCCAACAACCACAAATAATAATTGCATTTCACCTCGATGTTAATGACACTTCAACAACCCATTGGGCAGTTGTTGTGTTGCTACTAAAATCAATATGAGAATTTTAGAGGCAAAAAGAATAATGGTCTGAAACCAAACTACATACGAGCGAAAAATTCTCTCGAATATTGCTAGTTCATTTACACAACAAGCTCAAAACAAGTTCGTTGTCGAGTCTCTGAAGCACATCAAAGGTACGAAAACAACGAGGTAGCACGTTTCGCATTTTGTTTAATTGTTTTAAAGCACACTGAGGTGTTTTTCACCGAATGTCGTCGTTCACCGTGAGATAGAGCACGTTGCACGGTTCACTGAAGGTGTAATAGGTTTTTCTTAACCCCGACGTGTTTACGAAATCACCGTGTTATTACCACGGAGATTTTACCGTGTTATTTATAGCGGTGGTGTCACCGTAGCACGTTGTCTTCGTTCACTGTTAGATAATGCTATCACATTCTTGTACATACTTAATCGTAATAACACCGTGTGATAAAAAGCATCTCGTTTACATCGTGCATACTTATTAGACGATGCATGCATGCAGGTCGTTAGGTTTTCAATAGCTGTTTGTTTTAATTATCTGTAATTTTATATCACAGATGTCGTGGCAGCGTGTTTCTTTACGACATGGTGGTCACTGAGAACAATCAGCATACGTAGGCGGAGATAGCGTGGCCATACACATTACGTATTCAGAAATTAGTTATGTTGATCTAATCAATCAAATTAGATCTGTTTTGAATGCTCCAGAGGACAGAGATTACGTGATTTTCTACTTAGACGCGCAGAGAAGTAAGGTTAGTTTGCAGAACGATACAATCTTATTGCGATTCATCGTGCAAGGAAAAATTACCAATCACGTGCTCTTTTTGACTAAGAGAAGACAATACCGGTCTAAGAATGCTAATGTTGGAGGTACATATTCTGAAGCAGAGAATGTAAGCATTACTCCACCTCAACCACCATCTTGTACTGAACCCGACGACGAGGAAGTATTTAAATCAGATGATGAACGAGCGGAACGTGATAAAGAGTTAAACGATAGCCTAATTCAAGAGTTTAGTGATTGGCTTCAACATCCGAAAAAAAAAAAGAGGATTGTGGGATCCCGTAAATTATCATTTGATCATCAACCGATCCACGAAGAAGCAGTCCTGGAACATAATCTACTACTACAGCGAAAACTAAGCAACTGGATGATCCCGATGCCCAATTTTAATATTTTGCCACCTATGCGTTGGGTCGAAGAACGTGAACCCGAAGATGGTGAACTCGCAGTTGGTTCCACGTTTCGAAAGAAATCTGACTTGGAAATATCTTTGGGAATGCATCACTTGGAGAGTCGCTTAGAATATGTCACTGATCGTTCAAACAAAAAGCGTTGTGCATTCGTTTGCAAGCACAGTAGGAAAGAATGCACGTTTAGATTGTGTGCTAGTGGGAGTGATGAAATGCTATAGATGATCACAAAGTTGAACTTGAGTCACACTTGTCAGACCATATTGCATCGTACTACCTGTCGACGAATTGAATCTGTAGTTGCTTCTAGTTACTTTTCTCGTAAACTTGTCAAAGACGGTGACGTTCTGAAGCCAAAGGACATGATAACAGAGTTGCGTGAGCGTTACGGTTTCACTCGTAAACATGGATTACAGTTTCACTCTCCGAGCGCGGAGCATAGCGATAGGGATGGCGTATGGCTCATATGCTCAGTCATATCATAGGCTCGCTTCGTATTTGTATATATTGAGAGAGCAGAATCCCGACACATTTTATGAAATACAATCCGCACGGAATGGGGGGGGGGGGTGTTCCAACACATGTTTCTTGCTCTCGGACAGTCTATTTCTGCATTCTATAGTAATCTAAGGCCAGTGATTGTTGTGGACGGGACTCACCTCAAGGGAAAGAGCCGGGGGATATTGTTTGTCGCCATGACGAAGGATGGGAATGAAAACGCCTTCCCACTTGCAATTGGGATTGGTCCGAAAGACAATGATGAGTCTTGGACATGGTTCCTTCATAACCTGAGCAGGTGCTTCAATAGACAAGATGATTTAATTATCGTATCCGATCAGCATAAGAGCATCCAAACTGCCGTTGCGTCTGCTTACCCGAATGCAGTGCATGGGTTCTGTATTTACCACATTAAGAAGAATCTAGTTCGCTATGGCGGTCGCGTCAGGGCCGTAATAACCTCTACATCAAACAGTTACCGTGTTGACTCAATGCACAAACATTTAGCTAATTTGGAGAGGCTGAGCCCTGACGGGGCTTACAAGAGAATGTTAGAAATAGGGGTCGAGAGGTGGTCGAGGGCAATGGCCAATGTGTCCAGTACGACGATATGGTTTCATGACCTCCAATATTTCCGAGTGCTTCAATTCTCGTATGTTCTAGGCGAGACGTCTACCCGTATGTTCATTGGTCGAGGCATTCCGCGCAGTCTTGGAACAATGGTTTCAAGAGCGAAGCGCGAAAGCTGCGTCAAGATAACATGAGTTGACTGAAGAGACGCTTAAGAAGCTATCTTGCTTAGTGGAGCACGCTCTGCGTATGGTTGTCCGAGACACAACCACATCTGACGTGTATAAAGTGGAGGATGGTAAGCTATCTTTTCTAGTTGATCTTCAAAATCGGACATGTGAATGTCGACGCTTCGAACTTGATGAAATCCCCTGCAGTCACGCTGCAGCCGCTGTTAGGTACGGACTAATCAAACAAACACTTTCAATTTATTAATTCGACAATATGTTTGTACTTGTTAGGATCGTATCACTTCACATTGCCACCACAACTTCTATTTCTCAGACAAAGAGGATTGCATATATATGACTTCGTCAGTGGATATTACAAACAACACAATTTGATGGAGACATATTCGACTCCTATCAAAGGACTTCCGCATCCTGCTGATTGGGTCGTTCCCGCGTATATAACTGATCACGTCATTCATCCTCCGGTTGCGGTGAGACAGACTGGTCGTCCGAAGATGAGCCGTGCACGGTCTGCTGTCGAGGGTAATGCCCCCAGAAGAAGAAGTCAGCCTCAGAAGTGTAGTAAGTGTAATTCGATCACACACAACGCGCGCAAATGTGACAAAGTTGTTTTACCCACCGACAGCCAGCCGCTCGAAGATGATCAGAATTCTCAACCCACGGTGGAACCAATCCGACTAGAAAAGATAAAAGAAAAAATGTAGCGTATGCCGGAGTGCAGACCATAACATACAAACATGTCCGGTGCGGGGGGATTAACGTGAATGTGTGACCATGCTGAACAATTGTGATATTTAGGTATTGCAACTAATTATGGGTTTTGTTTTGTATGATATTCTGCGATTGTGTGTTTTTTGGATTATTTGGGGTTGTTGGGATTTGTATGGTTTATGTGAATCGTTTTTTGTGTCTCACGGTGAATCTTATAAATGACCGTGTACCACCATTTTTTCTTTTGGTTTCTTATATTTGTAGTACATCGTGTGGCGGCCGTGATATTACGCCGTGCATCGGTTGTCCACCACCATCTTGGAAACTAGTACTACTGGTACAATACTCGTTAAAATTGATCTGATCTCCGCACGGTAACCTATACGGTGATATATCACAACATCACCGTGTAAGTGTGAACAATGACGTTTTTTGGTGATTATTGCTCGGTTGTGTGAATATTTTGGTTAAAATGCTAATCCAAAGTTAATTTTCCATCTAGATGATTATATGAAACCGAAAAAACTCCACAATTATGCAAGAAACGATTGAATGTGATATATCATGTGCAATATATTATCACACTTGAGAGTAACTTGTAACAAATGAATTAGACATCTCTTGAATTTGAGACATGCATACTCCAAATCGAATCATACGTGTTTAAAATAAAATACCATACGTCTCAATGACTGAAACATTTCCTAGTGAACGTTAATAAAGAATTCAAAGTGTGTACAAACCATGAGAACTCGTTTTTTTGGTGTTTAACGAATTCACGATGAATATTAGAAATGACCGTGTAACACCGTCAGTGTTATGTCGTGTGACGGTCGTGATATTTACACCTTGCGAAACTCCATCCCTTCAGTTTTATTTTCGATAATTTAATTAGAATTTTAAATATAAATCGGTAAAATTAACTCGCGCCTGCAAAAGCTGTTTTGGGTACAGTGCATCGGTTGTCCCGCCACCATCTTGGGAACTAGTACTACCAGTACTTAACTCGTTAAATTTCAAATTTAAAAATTGATCTGATCTCCGCACGGTAACCCTATACGGTAATATATCACAACATCACCGTGTAAGTATGAACAATGACGTTTTTTGGTGATTATTGCTCGGTTGTGTGGATATTTTGGTTAAACTGCTAATCCAAAGTTAATTTTCCATCTAGATGATTATATGAAACCGACAAAACTCCACAATTATGCAAGAAACGATTGAATGTGATATATCATGTACAATGTATGATCACACTTGAGAGTAACTTGTAACAAATGAATTAGACATCCCTTGAATTTGAGACATGCATACTCCAAATCGAATCATACGTGTTTAAAATAAAATACCATACGTCTCAATGACCGAAACATATCCCAGTGAAAGTTAATAAAGAATTCAAAGTGTGTACAAACCATGAGAACTCGTTTTTTTGGTGTTTAACGAATTCACGATGAATATTAGAAATGACCGTGTAACACCGTCAGTGTTATGTCGTGTGACGGTCGTGATATTTACACCCTGCGAAACTCCATCCCTTCAGTTTTATTTTCGATAATTTAATTAGAATTTTAAATATAAATCGGTAAAATTAACTCGCGCCTGCAAAAGCTGTTTTGAGTTTTGAGTACTGATACTAATAATAACCGTGCATCGGTTGTCCCGCCACCGTCTCATCAGGTTCTCCACAAAAATACACGACTAGTTAAATTTCAAATTTTAACATTGATTTTAAAACCGCACGGTCTACTGTCACGGTATAAATTGATACCGTGTGACAAAGAGACCGTGTGGTCATCGCAGAGTTGTTTGACACCGTAGCATACTGAACTCTCACGGTGTCTAATTAGAAATTTGTTTTCGTGTGTCATGGTGAATTTATTATAGACACGGCGATGATGTATTTTTTAGGTCTCATACATGATACAACTACCACTAAATGGGCCTTAATAAGTGGGATGCGTAAAACCCGAAACGGCGCCTCTCACGACGTAATTATTTATAATTAAACGCGACCTTTTGAAATCCCGCGAGAAACATTATTTATAGTGATTTATGCGGGGTTAATCTCTATTAAACTCTGAATATTTATTGGTCCTTAATCCTCATACCAATAATGGATACCCCTCAGATAGCTGATGTTTTCATTGTTGTGCTGACTGATGAACATATTGAATCTAGACGGTTTCGACTTCCCGAACGTTTCTACCGTTTGCGTGTGAGATACAATACAGAGCCTCCGGTCCTCTAACTCCGCGATGTTCACGGTGAGAGGTGGTTAACCTTGATGGGCTTTAAAGATGGATTGGCGTATTTCTTCAATGGTTGGACTGACTTCCGCCACAGCCACAAGTTGAAGAAAGGCATGACCCTCTTCTTCGAGCATAGGCCACTTCCAGACGAGTTCCTGGTGCGGATATTTAAAGAGGATGGAGATGAACTCAAGTCATTCTTGCCGGGACCTGCTCCAGGAAAGAGAGCATTCGGAGATGTACCTTCGTCGTCGTTTTCTCTGAAAAAGAGTAAACCATCTTAGGGTTTCGGCGTTAGGTTTTTCTTTTGTAAATCGGCGTCTTTTTTAATTCGGATTCCCCTAATTTAATACAGCAAAATTACTCCGTATTCCCTTTTCCTTGTTTCCAAAATTATACGCTGGAATATTGCACCGTTGTTTCACGGTTAATATAAGATTCACGGTGCATACATGGTCTTACCACCGTGTGTAGTGCACCGTGAACACACCGTGCGCGATAGTATATGTTATACCCAAGAAAACAGTCACCGACACGTGTCACGAATCAAAGGGCCACGTCATCGAGAGAGAAAGTCAGCTGAGTCAATCCTAAAAGACCTTCAACGGCATATCTAAGAAGAAGATGAGGAGCTTGGACAGTAGAGATCGCACGGAAGAATCAGACTCCTTTCACAGGGGAATCGCCTGGGGAGACTCCTGGGACGCCAGTCAATGAGCTGGGACTTCACGGGGAAAGAGGCAGATTAAGCACTAAGGGAAATTAGTGGGTATTTAATGCTTCATATTAGTGGACTAGAGGTCCAATGAGAAGCCGATATGTGGGCATTAGGTGGCATAATTAAGCCATGCATAGAGTATTATAAATAGAGGGTGTGAGAGAGGAAAATGGGACATGCAAAACCATTGTATTTTAATATGATTTCTAAGTATGAATATATGAATGAAGAGGTGCCTTGAGCATCCATGTTCTACTTATGATTTCTGCTATAACTTAATCCTTTTGCTAGCTTACTTATAACAAATTTACCATTTTGTGTTGTTTATCAAAACCCTCAATTACCAGCAAATACTACCGACAAGTACAAAAACAACCAAAACAGTTGGCGCTAGAAGGATCGAGCATCAGGTATTTAAGTTGCAGAAAAGCTCGATTAAAATAAAAAATGGTGAACGAAGACGAAGGTACGACGGTATCAGGTGCATCCGGCACAAGCGGCAGGTGGCGGGCTGTGATGGGTAAGGCCGTGATGGTGGAACCCGAGGTTCCATCTCCGCCTAAAAACCCAGAACCTGAAAATAAGGAACAGCCGCCGCCTACCCAGATCAGCTCCGATGAACACAACAGCAAACGTGCAGAGGCCGACGAGCCTACTGACAGTCAGGCAGATCAACGACAACGCCGACTTCGGTCGCGACGTCGGAATCGCCGTCTCCATCCTTATGATATCGGAGGGCCGTCGACGCCCAAGGCTCCGCCTCCGATTAGATTCGCAAGTCTAGATACTCCACAAAAAATAGATGAAGCAGTGGCAGAACTGATGTCTTTGAAATATGTGATGACAACCCCTGTGATCCCGGTGAGGGGCATGCATGCACCCGCCGGGGAAAATCCAGAAAAGGGCCCTGAGCGAACTGGCCGTGTTCCCCGGGGGAATCGCAGAATGCGTCGGGCCCTAGATCTAAACCAAAGAGCTGAGTCAGTAGCTACTTCTACAGATCCTCATAGACAGGTAAGTAGGAGTGACATGCATGGGCATCGTGCGAACTTCTCACCGGCGAGGGCCCACAGAGCCCCCGGTATTGATCCTGAGTTAGCCGATTTAAGGCAAAAATACTCTGAGTTGGAAAGGCGATTGAACGAAAATCAGATTCTCGCCGCCCCGACAGGTCGTCATAATGATCCCTTGGCCCCCGAGGTTGAACAAACTCCCATGCAACCGGAAATTCAGCCCATGCAAACCACTTTGTATAGCGGCAAAACTGATCCAGAAGTGCATTTGAGCAGATTCAAGACATATATGTCCGGCCGGGGAGCCACTGATGCTACTCGATGCAAACTATTCCCACTCACCCTGGGCGATATTCCCCACCAATGGTACGTCAGCTTACCCATGCATTCTATCAAATGTTTTGACGACTTGGTGCAGAGGTTCGTGTCGTACTTTGCATCCAAAGCTTCCCATATGGAATATAGTCAGAAACTGCTGGGAGTCAAACAAGGTGAGAATGAAACAGACGAGTCGTATGTTGATCGCGTCGAAGAACTCCTTATGGCGGGTGGCGAAGAAATTGGTGATAACCTCAAACTTCACACCGTACTGGCAGGTTTGAGAAGAAATTCTAAGTTGTTTAAATCTGCAATGTTGAATTACCCCCGATCGTATGAGGATTTTAGGAGGAAAGCTGGGGCCCAAGTGGCGTACCAGCGTCTTGTTGCTGGCGGGGGACACTCCCCCGAGCAAAAGAAAAAACCTCCTTTTTCCTCCGATCGAAGGCCAAATTACATTGGAAAAAAACCAGGCCCTAGGCCACATGATCCAAGAATGGATGAAGTCCGTGATTGGGAAAGAAAACTTACCGTTAAGACTGGTCATACACCAGCAGATATTCTGAACATTATGGTGGTACAAAAATCTGATCTGTTGGAGAAACCACCACCAATCCTAACTTCCCCGGACAAGTTGGATCCCAACAAATGGTGTGCCTTTCATGAAAAGATTGGTCACAACACCAGCCAGTGCAGACAACTGGTAAAACTGTTGTGGAAACTTTTTCAGGATGGGAAGCTGTGGCAATTCTTGCCCAGGCCAGGTGCAGGGGGAAATCCGCAGGGGCCTCCTCCCCGGGAAGTACCCGCACTGGTCCCACCGCCGCCTCCTCTAGCTCAAGATCCACCAAGAGTGGGCCAGATCATGATGATCGGTGGCTTGAGGCCAGTGAACGAGGAGAGCCGCCGCAAAAGGAAAAGAGACTTCCAGATGTGGGAAGTTTGGTATGAAACTGCCCCGTCAAAGGAAGCAACAATCAGTGAAACGGCGGTGATAACTTTCACCCCGGAAGATCGAGCCGAGACAAAGTTCCCGAAGGATGTGCCTTTAGTGATAAAAGCAAGAATCCTCGGTCTGGACGTGTCTCGCACGATGGTGGACAATGGCGCGCATCTTAATGTCCTGTACAAAAAGACCCTGGATCTGATGGGGAAGCTAGCGCGCTATGTCAACCCGTGCGATATGGTGTTGAAAGGTTTTGGTGACGATGTAGTCATTCCCTACGGAGAAATCATCCTCCCGGTGGAAATGATGGACGCGAAGAACCCCGAAGTCGTGATGGTTAGGAATCTAAAGTTTGTAATAGTAGATAAGGTTAGTGGCTATAATGCTTTGTTAGGCAGACCCTTTCTGGACGCTTTTGAAGCAGTCGCCTCGTCCTATTACTACTGTATCAAGTTTCCAACACCCTCCGGTGCAGTTGGCACCGTCAGAGGGGACCTAGTAATGGCAAAGAAGACTTTGATGTATTTTCGCGATCTTGATAAAACTAAAACCAAAGTAAACAAAAACATTCCCCAAGTCAATTTGGAGGAAAGCAAGATAAAACAAATCGATCACATTAAAAATGTCATTAAAATCCCCGAGGAAGGAATGAACTCTCCTCAGAAAAACTCACACGGTGAAGTTATTCAGATTCCCTCGGAGGAAACAGATAATCCCCCCGAGGAAGAACCCAGTATAGACTTAGAATCTACTGGGAAAAAACAGCCCCAACCCAAAACAGACTTGGATGATTGGGGCTCACGGGGTAGATATCAATGCAAAAAAGCACCCGTTGTAGAGATGGTTGAAGCTCTGGACTCTATAATTATAGATCCAGAGCAAACCGAAAAACAAATACTTGTGGGGTCTCATATGGAATCAACTACTCGAAGTGATATTATAAAGTTCCTAAAGGAAAATATTACCACTTTCTCATGGTCTAGTACGGATTTAGGAAAGATAGATCCTAAACATGCCTGCCATCGATTGAAAATTGATCCATGCAAGAGACCAATTGCGCAGAAGCGTAGGAAAATGGGCCCCGAGAAGTGCCAGGCACTCGCCGGGGAAGTAGATAAATTAATTGAAAACAAACTGGTCAGGAAAGCTTCGAGTGATGTTACTTGGCTTTCCAATGCGGTAATGGTGACAAAAACGGTGGGGGCATGGCGTTTGTGTATAGATTTTACTGATCTAAACAATGCATGTCCGAAAGACCTTTTTCCCATGCCACACATCGACCATGTGGTTGATAATTTGACAGGTCACGCGATATTCTCAACACTAGACGCTAAGGCCGGGTACCATCAAATCCCCATGCATCCAGATGACGTTGAACACACGGCTTTCTACTCAGAGAAAGGGATCTATTGCTGGGAAAGAATGCCGTTTGGCCTGAAAAATGCTGGGGCCACCTATCAAAGGTTGGTAAATTTAATGTTTTCTGAATTAATTGGTAGAACCATGGAAGTGTACATTGATGATATTATTGTAAAAAGTAAAAACGAATCAGATCATGTCAAAGACCTCGAAGAAGTTTTCAAAATTCTGGGGCATTATAATATGAAACTGAACCCCAAGAAATGTAACTTCGGAATCAAAAAAGGGATGATCCTGGGGCATGTGGTTAGCGAGAAAGGCATTGAGCCCAACCCTACCAAAGTCCAAGCTATCTTGGACATGCAAGAGCCCCGGGACGTAAAAGGCGTACAACGACTCACGGGTCGTCTAGCCACCCTAAATAGATACATTTCTTGCCTGGGAGATAAAACTCGTCCGTTCTTTGGCTCCATCAAAGGACAGGAATTTCACTGGAAAAAGGAAGCCCAACAAGCTTTTGTACGGATAAAGGAATATTTATCCAATCTAAAGGTGGTGGTGGCACCTAAACCAGGAGAAAAGCTGTATTTATACCTGGCCGCCTCAGAGCATGCCATCAGTGCAGTCTTGACAAGAGCGGAAGGAATACAACACTTCCCGATTTATTTTGTGAGCCAAGTATTACATGAGGCAGAAATTAAATACACTCCACTGGAAAAATTAACATATGCTTTAATAGTGTCAATTAGAAAACTCCGGGCGTACTTATTTGAGCACCCCGTCGAAGTTTTGACTACTATGCCTTTAAGGCAAGTATTGCACCGGTCAGATATCTCCGGGAGACTCCTGCGTTGGGCGTTAGAAATTAGTCAGTATGACATAACTTTCGCCCCGAGGACAGCAATCAAAGCACAAGCCCTGGCAGATTTCATTGTGGAATTAACTTTCCCTGAGAAATCCCAGAGTCAACCACGCGCCTGGCAGCTGTTCGTAGATGGATCATCTACCACCGCGTGCTCGGGGGCAGGAGTGGTATTACTCAGTCCCGATGGAGACTCAGTAACCCATGCGGTAAAGTTTGAATTCCCCACATCTAACAATGAAGCAGAGTACGAAGCTCTCATTTCTGGATTGGAATTGGCTATAGCCGTCGGGGCAAGGAAACTCCATGTGTTTATGGACTCTCAGCTAGTAGTAAACCATGTAAGTGGGGACTACGAGGCCAGAGGGGAACAAATGGTAAAATACCTAAAATTGGTATGGGAACTTTGCGAAAAAATCCCTGAAGTTCTAATAGAACAAATCCCACGGGAACACAATTCACAAGCTGACGCCCTGTCAAAATTAGCATCAGCTGAGGGCTCAGCAGACTTCTCAAATATTGTGTTGACAAAATTAATGTCCCCATCAGTGGAACAAAGAGAAATGCAAATGCAAATACTCGCTGGGGCCGGAGAAGACTGGCGGATTCCCATCCAACGGTACATAGAGACCGGGGAAGTACCAGCAGATAAAACCGAAGCAAAACAACTTCGCTCCCGAGCGGCAAAGTATACTTTAATAAATACACAACTGTACAGAAGAAGTTATTCCCTTCCACTACTAAAATGTGTATCGAAGGAAGAAGGATTTAAAATCCTGGAAGAAATACATGATGGTGTATGTGGAAACCATGCGGGGGGAAGATCCCTGGCACACAAAACCATGGGGCAAGGATTTTACTGGCCAAGCCTGAGAAAGGACGCAGTCGGATATGCACGCAAATGTGTTAAATGCCAGACGCATGGGCCTAACATCCGAATATCCCCAGAAGCCTTGAAATCCATTTACAGCCCGTGGCCATTTGCTCGGTGGGGTATCGATTTGATCGGACCACTAGCAACCGCACGGGGCGGAGTGAAATATGCGATTGTAGCAGTCGACTATTTTACTAAGTGGGTTGAAGCAGAACCATTGAACAAAATTGATCAACCACAGGTTATCAAGTTCATATGGAAAAACATTATATGTCGATTTGGTTTGCACGAGTCGATCATTTCCGACAACGGAAAACAATTCGATGGGGCTGAGGTGGAAGAATTCTGTGAAAAATGGAAAATCAGAAGGCTATTCTCTACTCCTTACCACCCCCAGACGAATGGTCAGGTTGAAGCAGTGAATAAAATATTAAAACATACCATCAAATCAAAATTGGAAAGTCGCAAAGGAAAGTGGGCGGATGAACTTCCAGAGGTTCTGTGGTCATATCGTACCACAACTAGAAATGCCACTGGAGAAACCCCCTACTCTTTGGCTTTTGGAACAGAAGCAGTAATTCCAGCGGAAATAACGGTGTTATCACATCGGACCGCTTAGGAAATCTCCCCGGAGAATGAAATATCCATCCGGAAAGAGTTAGATCTTCTTGAAGAAAGAAGGTTAACTTCTGATTCTCTAAATGCCATGAACAAACAAAGAATTGCAAAATTATTTAATTCAAAAGTAAAGGCGCGAGAATTCCAAGAAGGAGACTTGGTGCTGAAGAAAATCTTGGGAACACACCAGGGAGCACTAGGGCCGAACTGGGAGGGACCGTTTAGAGTAAGCCACTGCCTCCAGAACGGAGCGTACGAGTTAGAGCTTCTCGACGGGACCAAGGATCAGTATCGGTGGAACGCATTGCATCTAAAGAAATTTTATCATTAAAAGGTTAATTTTTGGCTTTTTGTAAAAATATTATTTCGATAAAACCTTTTTTACTACCTTTATAAATTTTCTCAGTACTTACCAAAAATACTTAAATGGTTTTTAAAGTTATATTTTATTTATAACAAGGAAAAATATTACCCCGGGAAAAAGAATAAATTTCCCGGTCAAAACAAAGAATATTGAGTATTCCTAAGGAATACTAAGGTTCGGTAAAGACCCAAAAGATCTGTAGATTACGGGGCCGAACACTTCTTTCTGCGTAAGGATTCAACAGAGTAAAAGAAACTCAAGAATCGTGCGGGAAGAAGATATTGGTCCGAGGACAATCCTAAGAGGTATTCATCATGAACTAAACCTCAAAAGGGTATTCATGATGAACAAACCACAGGATCGGACAGTCTTTGTAAAAGGAGAGATGGAGGAGAAAAATGTTACTCAGAATCAGAGAATTCCAAGAGGTAACTAAATCCGAAAATCACTTTTGCAGGACAAAGAACTCACAAAGAGTCCCAACAAAGTTTTAAAATAAAACGTGGGTGTGAGCCAAGAGTTATCTGTTCACAAGAATTACGATTCACCAAACAAGCTTAAACTGACTTGTCAAGTGATAGATAATTGTGGTAAAAAGAAACCTAAACAAAACGGTGGAAGGGCCATGTGTAAGACCCAAAGGATAATATCCAAAAATAACTTACTAAGTTATTACACACCAGCAAAATATTAAAACTTGTCCCAGGCAAAAACTGCCTTTAATATCCAAACAGAAATAGCAAAATATTGTCTTATGGCCTCAGGCCCAAATCACAAATAAAACTTAAAAACCTCTGAGCTTTTTACACTCAGAGTAGAGATCATTTTAGCAGACTCCTGAGTTGTTAAACTCAGGAGGTAGAATCACCATCACCAGGGGGGGTCACTATAGGATCTTTTGGCTTGCCATCAGGCCCAACACCAAGCAGATCCAAACCCTCATCTTCAAAATCATCTTCATCAACAGGAGCATCATCAGCTAACTTTGCAGGTTCACCAGGCATAGAGAGGAGACTGTATGATGGCCACCATTTCATGTCAATCCCATGGACAACTTCCAGGTCCATGAAAGGTTGAGGAACTCTGGAATCCAGAGTGCATCCCTCCATGTGATCCTTGAGAAGTTTGAGTCCATACTCTTTGGCCACATCATTCTTCTCCCTTGCTGCAGACCTGATGAGATCAGCATATGCAGTTACATAAAGGAGGTCAGTCAATACCCTGGGATTGTGAGCAGGTGAGTCCAGTAGGGTTTCAAGCTCCACAACTCTTTCCATGGACTGTGCAAAATCATCCTGGATTTGTTTCAGTTCTTTGGTGACTTTGACCACCTCATCCTTTAGCTCTTTCTTTTCCCTGACAAAGCTGTCCTGGGCATCCTCAATCTGTTCTTCTTTTTCCTTGATGGTTTTCAAGGCTTCTTGCATCTCAGACTTCAACTTCCCCACCTCTGCCCGTGCAGTGTCTGCAACCTTCTTCCACCTATCCCTATCCCCTGCTGCGGCTATGTAGGCTGCATTGAGCTCCTTTACTTGTGTTTCTTGACCAGTGCTGGTGATGCGAAGCTTGGTAACCTCAGCTCTGAGTTTCTCAGCCATAGTATGAGCACCAGAGATGGCAACTGCACTTTGACTGGCCAGTTTAAGGGCCAGGGAAAAGGCATGTTCCTCATGGTCCATCAGGTCATTGAACTTTGAGGTCCAGCACCTCCCAACTGCATCAATTGAATCACCTACAGGATTGCCCAGGGTAGTGACAGGGTCAATGGGGCCTTTTCCAGAGAAGAAGGGAAGGAGCACAGAGGGAAGTTTTTCCTGGGAAAACCTAGCCGAGAAATAAAATATAAAGATAAGATTGAATATGTTGAAAAAAGAAGAAAGAGCATAAAATGAATAAAAACTTACTTGTCAGAGAGAACTTTTTCAACTCCAAAAACAGACTGGCTTATGTCAGCACGGGGAGGTGATTCAGTCACATCAATTATACCCCCATCAACTTTCTTCCTTTTCTTGTCTCCGTCGAGCTTGACTTGTAGAAGTGTGGACGACCCAGAGGGAGGCAAACCCTGACTGGGAACAACATCAGTCATCACCACGTCAGCAGGGGTAGAGGATTCTTTGTAGGAGTCCACCACCTCCATAATCCCCAGGGAATCTGTCTCGCCGCCCTGGGCGGAGACAGTTCGGGATCTGGTCCGGGAAGCCGGGGCACCTACTGCCCCACCCCGAGTCTTTACAGATCCTCGGCCACCTATGCTGGTTGAACTGGTTTTTGATTTACGGGCTTTCCCCGTCTGGGATGGATCCACAAGTCCAAGTCTTTCGAACAGTCTGTTATCCGCCATATTTGGGGGTTTCACGTCAAACACGGTAGAGAAAAATTCTGCACCGGGAAAGTAAAGATATTACACCCGACAAAATTGACGATATTTCCCCGAGGGATATGTCCCCAGGAAATAAGACAAAATAAAAACTGTAGAAAATACAGAACTTTACCAAAACAAGGTTTGTCTTCAACAAACGGAGGACAGAACAAGCCTGCTGCGTCACGAATACTGTCGTCGTTGAGATACGTTGAGTCCCTCTCGGTAGTAGGAATGCACTGGGCCAAAAGATTCGCTGTAGCCAAATCCCACGGGATGCTATAGTCGGTTTTGGAGATCCGGGCACCTACAAACATAAAAACAATTTTAGATCAGTCAAAACTGTAAAAACTTAAGAGTATAATTTACTTACTTTCATCCTTAACGCCATAAGTTAAAGGAATTTCAATTTCTCCCTCTCGGGTCTGAGTTCTCCATCTCCCCGAGACATAAAACCATCGATCCCAACAAGTAGGATCTTTAATTTCCGGTTCTCTTATTTTCACCATATTTTTCCTGCAACGAACTGTGTAATCACCCAACAACCCTTTCTGGAAATTGACCGGGCTAAAGAACAAATGGAATTCATCCCCCGTGAGGGGTCGAGAAAATCCCACTTGTCCTAGAACCGTCAAAACCCCATACAACTGAGCCCACCCGTTCGGATGAATCTGATGAGGAGCCACACCCCACCGGTTCAACAGGCCTGAAATTGAAGGATGCAGGGGAAACCGCAAGCCTTGATCCATCGCGTCGACGCCGATGGCCACCATGCCTGGAGGTGGACAGCAGGCGGATTCTCCCTCTTCTGGCGCATGCAAATGCACGTTGAAGGGAATCCGCCAGTCATCCCTCCAGTCGGTGAGTTCGTCCGCCGTCACCGTGCTATCTCGGCCGTGCGCGCCCCACTCCTGGTGAGTTGGGTCTGGTTGAACCGCAGTGATGGTCCTCTCAGCGGGAACGTAGGGATGGGCCGCGTCTAGTTCGTCCAGTCGGAATTCCGGCAAGGCCGGTTCCGCCTTGTCCATAAATTCCTTGTACTGACGAGCGAGCAGGACGTGAGGCTCTTCAACCACTTTGGGGCGAACGACTCTCGTGTATTTTGGCATGATGGTGAGGGTTGTAGAAAGAAATTTACACTACAAATTAAACAAATTTACACAGTAAAATTGCAGGGGGAAGGAAATTCTTACCGATTTTTTAGATCTGAGAATCGAAAAGGAGTTGTGAAGTTTTTGAAATTCAAAATGGGTAATGTATTCTGAAAGTTAACCCTGTCTCATGGGTTGATCAACGGTTGAGATCAAGGAAGGGGAAGAGAGGGCAGTTACCAATGAAAAACGTACTCAAGTATCCTCCCACTACCCCGTAAAACCTAGAATACTTGGCCAGGATAATGCCACGTGGCAAATATTTACTGACAAAGGCCAGGATAAGAAGAAATCCTTTTTTCTACATTCTTTCATTATTTATTTATTAATCAAGTTATTGATTTATTAAGAAGATAAGTTATTTGATACTTATCATGATTTACGAATATAAAGAGTCCTTCAAAAACAATAACTCTTATTTATTTCACCGGGAAAGAAACCTGGGGAAACAAAACCTGGGGAATTAAACCCAGGAAATATTATTTTACAAAGAAAAGACTAATTTTCTATATTTTGGATAAATCTCACGGGGAAGTACATCCCCAGTTATCTTTTACAGGACAATCTTCAGGTTCGGAATCAACCGAACTGTCTTCAGAATCAGTTCCCAGATCAATGATCTCCTCTCCATCCCTCCCAAATACTCCGATATTGAAAGACTTTTGCCCGCGCAACTCCAAAAAGATGGTCACATCCACCGAGACAAAACGGCGTTCACAGAATTTGTCCCAACCGTCACTCAGAGCGAGACGTCGACCATCCTTCTCTACCTTAACTGTCCAGACCCGTTCAAAAGCATCTACCAAAGCAACATCCTGTCCATCGAGCTCCGGAAACTTCTGAGAAAAAGACAAAGAAAGAGGCAACTTAGTTTTCATCGACCGATTCCTAATCCGAGAGGAAAGCTGGTTATTTGATTCGGGTACACCTCTCTGTTCCAAGTAAAAGCCATGATATGAAGACATAATCCAGAGTCGAAGAGCCTTTAAAGGCGTAAAACTCAGAATTAAATGAAGTCTCAACCACCAACAGAAAGTCAGAGTGCAAGTTCCGAGACGAGTCAACCGAGGAAGACGACCACAAACTTCAGGGAAATCAGAGTTGAAAGCTCTAATTTTCCTGGGGGCCTATGTTATACCCAAGAAAACAGTCACCGACACGTGTCACGAATCAAAGGGCCACGTCATCGAGATAGAAAGTCAGCTGAGTCAATCCTAAAAGACCTTCAACGGCATATCTAAGAAGAAGATGAGGAGCTTGGACAGTAGAGATCGCACGGAAGAATCAGACTCCTTTCACAGGGGAATCGCCTGGGGAGACTCCTGGGACGCCAGTCAATGAGCTGGGACTTCACGGGGAAAGAGGCAGATTAAGCACTAAGGGAAATTAGTGGGTATTTAATGCTTCATATTAGTGGACTAGAGGTCCAATGAGAAGCCGATATGTGGGCATTAGGTGGCATAATTAAGCCATGCATAGAGTATTATAAATAGAGGGTGTGAGAGAGGAAAATGGGACATGCAAAACCATTGTATTTTAATATGATTTCTAAGTATGAATATATGAATGAAGAGGTGCCTTGAGCATCCATGTTCTACTTATGATTTCTGCTATAACTTAATCCTTTTGCTAGCTTACTTATAACAAATTTACCATTTTGTGTTGTTTATCAAAACCCTCAATTACCAGCAAATACTACCGACAAGTACAAAAACAACCAAAACAGTATACACTGTGAAAACTAATTTCTAGCCCTGCAACAAAATTTTCACAATGGAGTACAAATTTACCAGAATATATGGACCGATCTAAGAAGCGAACGTCTTCACATTTCATATTTCAAAAAAAACACAATGACAAGTTCATTGAAAATCCAACATTGGATAGCAGTAACAAAATCACTTAAGCATAACAATGATTATGATTACAAGAACCATAATTATGGAGACAATAAACAGAGTAGTCTTCAACTGGATGGATACATCGTGCAATGACGTCTCCATCTTCTTCAGATCTTTCCTAATTTTAGCTTCTGTGGCTTTCTCTTCCGCTCTTGACATTTGTTCATGTTGTATCTCTCCCTCATTTGACGGGTTACACCAGGAATCGAATGTATGATCTTGACAATAATACATCAATTTCTGATAATTCTCAGATTTCGAGGACACCACACGAATCTGAAGTTTCTTCCGACATTTACCACAAACTTTATCTTGGTACTTCAATCGGCTGGGTTGACCAGTACTCACGGAGTTCACCGATTGTGTAGACATATTGTTGTGATCAGTTTTTGACTGATTTGTTTTGGATGATTTGAATTCAAATTTGAATTCAAATGTTTGCTTATGTTGAGAGAGGATTGCGTATGGTTAGTTGGTTACACGTGTGACACGGCTGGCACGCAGTAACACGGCTGGCAATCGTTTCCGCACCGTGTCACGGTTCAAGATACACAGTGGAACCATGTACAATTATTGATCTACCGTGACACGGTAATCATAGGAGTCTACCATTGGCTACAACACAGCACTGTGATTACACCGTCGACTTATTCATTCAGGCATCGTGTACAAATATTCGTGCACAAAACATCAATAACAAACCAGTATTAATGAATCACAATTTGAAAGCAACCAACATGTTTATACTGATACGTCAATCAAAATGGATCAGCAACATCATTCAAGCTCAGCCAAAAAATCATCAGGCATATCTGTTTGCTGACCTCCTCAATGTACCCTTCATCGATGTTTTCGTTCCGATGCATCAGAGGGTCGACAAACAAATGGTCAAGCTGCATGGTACAGTAAACTCCACTCGAGTGTTTATCAGTAACATCTTGGACAAATTGTTCGGCGTCCGGCATGACTTTCAACTCGAAGGCCTCCGTAATCGCATGGTGTTGACCCTTCTTTGCCCAGTAATCTGATCTCCTCAACACAATAGGTAAAAACTCCATTAACGACCTCAATTCGTCCTTCCGAAATCCGTATTCAGGATATGTCGCCAGTTGAGTATGAATTAATGAGTCATACAACTCGATAGTCCAATCTTCGGGGGATATTCGGACGGTGACCCAATGAGTGTGGACATTACAAATCGCGACGAGCTTTACATGCCATGTTTAAGGTTTGCGAGTTAGAATTCAGTTTCACTCTAGTTAAAATGAAGCATGTATGCTTTTCAATACTTACGTGAGTAGGCTGGTCGGACTCCATTGACATCGGACCATATGTGTCATCCACTGCTTTTCGAAGAGAATCAGGCACTACCCAACCATCAATAGAGCCACGATGAATCTTATACAACATCTATAGTACTCTGGAAAAAGATATTATTAGTAAAAACGAATGTGTCCGAAATGACAGTACTGTAAAACTTACCCAAAATTGAGTGCTCAATAAGACTGTGTTTGTACTCCCTTTAACATCACGACCTTTGCAATTCAAATAGATAATATAGAGATCTAGCACCTCAGATTCGAAGTCCCAATTGAAGTCCTCAATTTTATCAAACAAGTCTGCACCCACTGTGTGGTCTATGGAGCCTCGACTGCACGATATCAAGTCGGTAGACCCGGAATTCATCCATTCTCTGAATAACGTTTCCACATATTCGATTCCGCTTTGGTTCACACTAGATTGCGAATGGAAACGTTTCATGAGTTCGAAGACTTTTTGAGCAACAGCTTCCTTAAAGCAAGTGGCAGAATCATCAGCAAGGAACGAAACAATATCTGCCCTCAGTTCGGCGTCCCAAATCCTACTTACCTGGCGATCGATCCCATCGTTGTCGGGCCCCTCAGGACCGAAGACACCTGCATTTCGACAGCAAATGTCTGTCACAAAAGTCAAATCAGGTCCGGAAACACGTCGCTTAGAAATAGGCCTTTCTATAGCACGCGAAGCTTTTTGTGCAGCACGCTTGTGAGACGGCTTGGCTCGATCTTTCTTCTTAATACCTCCTTTTCGTTGAGGTGGACAGAATTCAACAGAAAATAGCTCACAATCATCTATAGATTCAGTTACAGTAACATAAGATAATGCTTTGGCCTCTTCCGGTGTAGGAATTAACGATTCAAAAACTTCCATCTACAGACAAAGATACTCTGTATCAACGTACAACAACAACTAAGTTCAACGCGTAATGAAAATTCAATAAAGTACCTTCTCATTGAAGAATTTAGTGACATCGCACGCAGCTTGTTTCTATGCAGTAGAGTCCCACATCAGGCAACGTGGAAATCTCGTAACCCGAGCACGATTCGCGCATAACGCTCCGATCGACGGTACGGACTCGTACATCCAAAACTGAAAAGCCCAAACCGGCCCGTAGAAATGGTAAGTAGATTCATCATCATGTATGGACGTCGTTTTTAGGTAGTAAGATAAATTCTGGTAGGAATAAGCACCCCAGGGAAATTCCTCCCAACAATCGTGGTCCTCGACCAACAACCATGCCGACCTATCGATTTTAACCTTATGGTCTCGGCAAAGCAATATGAAATAATACACGACGAGCTTGACTACTTTCATATAATCCTCCGCCTTCGCTTCTTTGCCGAGATTTACATCCTCGAACTTCTGGCGTAGCTCCGATAAGCTAATGGTTGTATCTCCATTGAAAAATCGAATAAACAAGCTATCGGGAGGAAACTCATGTGACGCAAAAATATCAAAGCCTGTGTAGTGCCCAAAATTGAGTCACGTTACCATGGCATAAGCAGCCGGTGTGAATTTCGCGATCTTCTCACCGACATAAAACCAATGTTCCATCGCCGGTATTGCCAGACCAGTCAATGTTGGAAATCGATATCCCGGGGTTAACGGAATTGCGGAAACATAACCCCGATCAAAATCCCTTCGCCGGAAACCACCGCGAACCACCGTACGCGAACCGAGGTCCGACCGAACACCCGCCGCGGGATAAACCCGCGGCTGTCCAGCCGAACCCCCGCGAGGAGGGGGTTCGCGATCGCGTTTGCGATCGCCGGGATGCTTCGCGCATCCCCGTGGCTGCTCGTAGCAGCCCCCGTCGGTGAGTCCGGCGACTCACCGCCATCGCCGGGAGGAGGGGGCGACTGCCGCGGCACCAGCCCGCGGCTGCCCCGAGCGATCGACCACCATGGTCGATCGCACGCCCCGGCTCCAGCCGGGGTCCCTTGTACGCGCCGGCGGTCGAAACCCTGGGGTTCGACCGCCACCCTCGGCGTCCAGCCGAGGGGGTTTCTTGCGTGCGATCCCCGCCGGGGATCTCTCGGCCTTCGCGGTCCGGTGATCTTCGATCACCACCGCGAGGTCGATCCTCGTCCACGGGGTTCGTCCCTCGGATCTTTGTTCATGTATATACGCGAATAAATAAATAAAATCATCGAGGGGGTTTCAACGATTTTACCTTTGTTCTCGTTGTGCGGAGAAACGAGATCTATGAAGACCTTGAGACCTTCCCACGTATTCCTTGCACTAGCTCGAACGTCGGGTGGGCGACGATCTTCCGAACTCCATGGATCTCCCTCTCTACTTTCTCTCTCTAGAATTGTGTTCTTCAAGTTATGAGAATAGAGAAGACCATGTAGTGCTTTTATAGGCTACGTAGGGGATCTTAAGGAGGTGGAATATTGGGCTTCCAATATTAATGATTAAATTGAGCCCAAGCCCAAATCTATTAATCCATTAATATTAATTAATTCTATTTTCCACTATATAAAATTAATTGCACTCCCAATATTAAACCATATTATTTCAAATAATATTTCTCCGGTAGTATTATTTATTCCGTGTATTTAAGATATAAATATCCATGAATAAAATTAATTTATTGCTAATTAATTTATTCATCTCTTATATCCGAGACTAGTACCATTCAACCTTAATTATTATGCGGAACAAATCCACCTGCAGGGTTTACATAATAATTCCTTATGAACTCATCTCGGGGATATTATCAACCCTTACGGGATACACTTTCCCGTCAAGTATTCACGGCATGCCATATATAAAATATAGTGACCCAACTTAACCGGTAATTAACCCAATAATTAAATCGGTTAATTCCTTTGGAAAATCAAAGTCACTTATATTAAATATACACACTCGCAATAGTATCGGGGATTAAGAATAAAATACACTGAGACTTAAATCGATTATCGCCGGCAATCCTAATCGATAAATCTCAAACGATCTGCTCAATACACCAAGTGTACAAGTGTGATAAAATAATCAAGATAGATTATTTTCTCTCTCACACAACGACTATACCGATGGATTGGTCCGTGTCCATCTAGGTCGTGAGCAACTGTTCGATTAAATACGAGTAACCGATAGTATGATCTTCTGTGTGTCCATACAACACCATACTAACAACAACGTATAAAATCCAGGACTATAATTTGCATATATTTAATTATAAATAATTAAATGCAAATAATTGTCTATTTAATTAAATAGATTAATGGCAATGGATCGTGAGTTTCCGTTACTTAAATCTAGACATTAAGTACACAACTCCAACAATCTCCCACTTGTACTAAGGTCTAGTCATTTCCTCCAAACTTCCGACTCCCATACTCATCACGTGCTTAAGTTGTACTTCCAAGAAGTACTATGTGAATGAGCACTCTAGGTTTCCGCTCTGAAGTTATCTTGGTGACTACAGCGTCGTCTCCCTTGACGATGACTCGTATCAGGTGGTACTTGCACTATGTGTTTTCTTACACTTATGGACTAGTGATTTCTTACCATTTGCCATTGCACCGCTATTTACATAGCCTTTGGCAGATTAAGAATCACATCTAAGTCCCAGAGATTATCCCGGAGTTATACCAAAACTTCCGCTGCCTCTGAGGCTGCTATTTGGTTACCCATGGCAGAGTCCGAAAAGCATCGTGCTTATCACTCTTCCGTGTTAAAACTCCTTCTCCTTCAATAGTGAAACACATAGCCTGATATCGACTTACACCGGTCCTCATTCGATTAGAAATCTAAGAGAATGTAATCCAAAGGAAAAGCTTGTTTGCTCCGTAATCCATAACATTGTTTCCAGTACTTCGAAAGTACTTAAAATGTTCATTACAGCAGTCAAGTATTCCTTTCCAGGATTACCTTGATATCCTCCCACTATGCTAACCGCATAGCCGATATCAGGTTCTTGTTTTCAACAATGCATTTATTAAGCTTTCCACACTCAAAGTGTAGGAAACTGCTTTCATTGCTTCTATCTCCTTTTGTGTTCCAAAACACATATCCTTAGATAGATGCATTCCGTATCTGAAAGGTAACGAACCTTTCTCGGAATTTTGCATGTTAAAACGAACCATAATCATATATATGTAAGATGTCCAGGAGAAGTACAATGTTCTTTCCCAGAAATCCAAGATCTCAAGAACATGTCCAACTTCTTCCTAAATCTTTCATAATGATTTATCTAGACAACCACCATTTTATGTCTGACAACATCTTTACATTGTTACCAATGATAAAATGTTATCTACATAAAATCTCCGAGAAACACCACCTTGTTTTCCATCACGTTTCCAATACACATGATTCGTCCATGCTTTTGATGAATCCATAAAATGGACTATCTCATCAATTTGCAAGTACCACGAATTCAATGCTTTGTTTCAATCCATAAATGGATCAACTAAGCTTGTACTCTAAATGATCTTGCCGCTTAGCAATAATCCTTATTGCTTTCCAAGAAGGCACATTTAGATCTAGTACTGCCTCCATGTAGATCCAGGGATCGATTTCATGTATACTAGGTTTAGAGTCCGAAAACTCTCCTAGTCTTATGAATATCTCTGGTTGTCCCACAACCTCCCACTACAATGGTATTCCGGTGTATAAACAGTGATAACAGTAGGTGCAGTTAGTGGTGTACCGCTACTCGGTTCGGCTGGTTCTAAGTCTTAATATTTCTCTCTCATTTCAAAGTATCATGTCACTTTAGGCTTGTGGTTCATCATATAGTCTTTCTCTAAGAACCGGGCGTTAGAACTTATAGCGTCCTTCTGGTTCATAGTACTATTGAACACACATCTTTTTGTTCTTCTAGGATATTCTACAACCGCATTTGAATGCGCCGTTGTTTCCAGACATATCCATAGAACATAGGTAGTTCCGTATAACTCATAATTTTGCTATTTCTATAAGAGTTCCATTTCTTGTTTACGACACACCATTTCTACACAACAGTGTATGGTGTAGTCATTTGGGATTAAATCCCAATCTCTGATCAGTATGCCATGCATTCCTCAGACAGGTACTTGCCTCCGCGATCAAATCGCAGGCTACAAATGGATATACCTTGATGGTTCTCCACAATTTCTTAGTGTCTATTGACTTGTCAACACACTTTGCTTTTGTGGCACATCAAGTATGCTAATCCATTTTTCGAGTAATCATAAAATGAAATACTCGTACCTTATTGTCTGAGTAGACATAGGTCTGCATACATCAGAGTCAATCAATTCTTATTCTTGTCCGGATCTTATATCTTATATCCATAAAGGATTGCTTAGTCATGTTATCTTCCAAATTAGATTCTTAGGTCGGAAGGTCCACTTCTTCAATCTAATTGATCAAATATCAATTTTCGACCTTTGAACTTCTTATTTGAATGACTTAGCATAAGAATCCACAAGTATAATTGATTTAATAAGGAAAACTCTTATTAGTAAAACGAGTTTTATATTACGGTTCGTTGCATCGTGATGGACTCAGGATTCCTCATTTATATATTGCTTAGCTAATGTACCAAAATAGATAATATCATTATTTCTTCTTATAACCATCAAATGATTAAAAGAAATAAAATATCTATTTATTAGAAATCCAGAACAAAGTTCTTTCTAATATGAAAGGTACATAAAAGCAATAACCCAAAATGAAATCCTATAAAATGTCCTCCACTGCAACTGCTGCCTCCTCTACATCATTGCCCATGTAGACTACGATTTCTTCTTTTCTAAGTCGTCAGGTTTCCTGGAACCCTTGCATTTAAAATGCACATACCGTCAGTGGTTCCATATCTACACACCAGGTTCCGGTAGATAATACTACTAACTATTTTTCACGACTAAAGAAAATTTCGTACTTTCTTTGAGAGGATAATCAGACTTCCAGTACCCAGACTGTTTGCATCGAGAACACTTGCCTCTTGGCTTTCTCGTCCCATCTCGTGGTCCAAGAAACCTAGGACCACTGGGTTTCTTTGCTTGCTTTTCCTTTCCCCCGATTTTGCCTTTAGGTTCGAAACCTTTGGTATTGGCTACAAGAGCTTGCGATTTCCGTCTCAACTCGTCTAAAAGGTCAATCATCTCAAAAACGTGTTTAAACGTTTCCTCGAAGCGACTGGCCTTTATGAGTATCCTCATCGTCTCTTGTCTAGCCGCCTATGTCAATAGGCTCGGGAGGACAAAGCTTACTGAGTACTAACTAGTACTCTTTAACAGTTTGGGTAATGTCTAGATCTCTATTCCAATCATTACATTTAGGGACCAGTGAGTTTAAAAAAAACCTTACGTATCACAGAAAGTGGGTTCAAAACCATTTCCTAATCTATGAGCACATATAATAACAAACAATCGATTTAATCTCCGATATTATCTCCCTCAAATAATATCATTAAACCACTAATCACCTCTAAAATCCCATCAGATAAGGCAAGCCACGTTCGTGTGGACGTTTACCTATCCAAATGATTTAGCAATTAGATTTGCTTCGGTCGTACATCAATTATAGCGTTACTTCGTTGGGAAGAATACTATAAAGCGTACCTAAGTGTAAACCATTACTCAGTATCTAAGAAGATTGTTTGGGACACGTATATTCACCGCAAGCCACGTTGTGTGGACGTTTACGTTAACATACGCTCTTTTACTCCCTTCTATAACTGTCTACATCAATCGTTCCAAAATCCCATTCAATGTAGCAAGCCACGTTCGTGTGGACGTTTACTACACCAAAAGACTTTTACAATTGACTCCCAATTACTTGAATCATTTAATCTTGTAAATCAAGACGCGGAGAATCATAAGTGAAACTCAAAGTTTCTAACCAGTGATTCACCATGCGAACGACCCTATCTCTCATAGAATGAGGGAGCCGAGCAAACAATCGATCCACCTTCAAAAGATGGTACGACTGCCTCTAATTTGTGTCCTCGACATGACCAAGTGGCTTTGGCTCCATTCCACTCCCCGGGGCGAGAATGAGTCGACTTGAAATCAGTTTCAGAAAGACAAATTAGGCATTGTTTGATAAACTTAATCAATGTTTCTCGTAAAAGGAATTACAAGAATTCTCCTCCAATGACTTGTCTATACGAACTTCAAAAGTTCATAAAAGTCACCAAGAGAACAGCAATGGAGACCATGGCATTGTTTCCAATCCCTCTCCCACTTAGCTTTTTATAACAAAGGGATACGCTATCTAATGCATAATTAAATACACATAAGCATGCATACATGAAATAAAGCACATAGAATATTATCACATAATCAAAATAATACTAGAATATTATTTTCCGACTATTATGGCTTTATCGCATCTCCGTACGCATCTTCTAGTCTTCAGTCTTCGTTCTTGAATGCTCCATGTGACGAGAATATTAATCCCAATATTTAAATCTATTTATTTTCAATTAATCCAAAAGTTACTTAATTCGAAAATTAAGTCAATCGAATATATCAAAAATAAAATTAAATATTATTAATATATTTATTATTTTTATTTTCCTTTCTAACTTCATTAAATCTCTAGAATCCTATTCCAAGACCCACTTGGAATATTCTAGAAGATCTCCATAATGAAATAAGGAAATAAAATAATTTAGGACTCCTAATCCTTCCAAATTAATTCATTTCCTAATCTATTAAAAAATTTCATAAAGGAATAATTAAATAGGAAAAATTAATTAAGGACTTTCAAAACTTTCCAAATTAATTATTTTCCTAATCCATTAAAAATTCCATAAAGGAATAATTAAATAGGAAGAATAAATTAATTCAAATTAATTATTTTCCTAATCCATGAATATTCCAAAATGAATAATCAATTAGGAAGACCAAATTAATTCTAAATTTATTCCATCCTTATCCATGAAAATTCCCATACTAGGAATAATCAAT
This sequence comes from Euphrasia confusa, assembly GCA_954870475.1. Classification (NCBI taxonomy): domain Eukaryota; kingdom Viridiplantae; phylum Streptophyta; class Magnoliopsida; order Lamiales; family Orobanchaceae; genus Euphrasia; species Euphrasia confusa. The sequence continues at coordinate 11,667,966 of OX940966.1, read as the reverse complement.
AAGGAAATAAATTTATTCTAAATTTATTCTTTTCCTATTTCCATGAGAGTTCCCAAAAATAGGAATACTCAAAATAGGAAAACCGAACAATTTAGGAAAGTTGGATCTTGGCGAGAGAGTACGAGATCACGAGGACCTCGCGCCCCCCACCACCATCGATCCCCGGCCGAGGAGGAGCGCCGCCGCCACCCCAGCCCACGCGCCACCACCACCGGTGGCCGGCGTGGCCGAGGAGTCCCGCGGGCAGCCCTCGCCTCTAGGGCTCGATCGATCCTTCATGGATCGATCAAGATGATCGATCCCTCGTCCCATCGTCTCCTCCGTCACACGTCTTCTCCGGCGGTCGTCTCGGCATCGATCCAACGTAAAATAAATTACATGAATTTAATTACAATTATCCGATATCGATTCTATACATGAAATCGACCTTATACTTTTTCCGGAAAAATAGAACGTAATAATAAAACCTAAATTCGGTCAACTCCCGAATTTTTACTATTACAAGCATTCACCACACATAAAACGAATCTCGACATGTCCGAGAGTTTAAAAACAATTATGACAATAATTAACGAATAATCATATCTAGCCATAATAGTCGGAAACCCTGCAAGGTAGAACAATTTATCGCATATACACATGAATTAGAACCAACGCTCTGATACCAATTGTTGGAAATCGATATCCCGGGGTTAACGGAATTGCGGAAACATAACCCCGATCAAAATCCCTTCGCCGGAAACCACCGCGAACCACCGTACGCGAACCGAGGTCCGACCGAACACCCGCCGCGGGATAAACCCGCGGCTGTCCAGCCGAACCCCCGCGAGGAGGGGGTTCGCGATCGCGTTTGCGATCGCCGAGATGCTTCGCGCATCCCCGGGGCTGCTCGTAGCAGCCCCCGGCGGTGAGTCCGGCGACTCACCGCCATCGCCGGGAGGAGGGGGCGACTGCCGCGGCACCAGCCCGCGGCTGCCCCCATCGATCGACCACCATGGTCGATCGCACGCCCCGGCTCCAGCCGGGGTCCCTTGTACGCGCCGGCGGTCGAAACCCTAGGGTTCGACCGCCACCCTCGGCGTCCAGCCGAGGGGTTTTCTTGCGTGCGATCCCCGCTGGGGATCTCTCGGCCTTCGCGGTCCGGTGATCTTCGATCACCACCGCGAGGTCGATCCTCGTCCACGGGGTTCGTCCCTCGGATCTTTGTTCATGTATATACGCGAATAAATAAATAAAATCATCGAGGGGGTTTCAACGATTTTACCTTTGTTCTCGTTGTGCGAAGAAACGAGATCTATGAAGACCTTGAGACCTTCCCACGTATTCCTTGCACTAGCTCGAACGTCGGGTGGGCGACGATCTTCCGAACTCCATGGATCTCCCTCTCTACTTTCTCTCTCTAGAATTGTGTTCTTCAAGTTATGAGAATAGAGAAGACCATGTAGTGCTTTTATAGGCTACGTAGGGGATCTTAAGGAGGTGGAATATTGGGCTTCCAATATTAATGATTAAATTGAGCCCAAGCCCAAATCTATTAATCCATTAATATTAATTAATTCTATTTTCCACTATATAAAATTAATTGCACTCCCAATATTAAACCATATTATTTCAAATAATATTTCTCCGGTAGTATTATTTATTCCGTGTATTTAAGATATAAATATCCATGAATAAAATTAATTTATTGCTAATTAATTTATTCATCTCTTATATCTGAGACTAGTACCATTCAACCTTAATTATTATGCGGAACAAATCCACCTGCAGGGTTTACATAATAATTCCTTATGAACTCATCTCGGGGATATTATCAACCCTTACGGGATACACTTTACCGTCAAGTATTCACGGCATGCCATATATAAAATATAGTGACCCAACTTAACCGGTAATTAACCCAATAATTAAATCGGTTAATTCCTTTGGAAAATCAAAGTCACTTATATTAAATATACACACCCGCAATAGTATCGGGGATTAAGAATAAAATACACTGAGACTTAAATCGATTATCGCCGGCAATCCTAATCGATAAATCTCAAACGATCCGCTCAATACACCAAGTGTACAAGTGTGATAAAATAATCAAGATAGATTATTTTCTCTCTCACACAACGACTATACCGATGGATTGGTCCGTGTCCATCTAGGTCGTGAGCAACTGTTCGATTAAATACGAGTAACCGATAGTATGATCTTCTGTGTGTCCATACAACACCATACTAACTACAACGTATAAAATCCAGGACTATAATTTGCATATATTTAATTATAAATAATTAAATGCAAATAATTGTCTATTTAATTAAATAGATTAATGGCAATGGATCGTGAGTTTCCGTTACTTAAATCTAGACATTAAGTACACAACTCCAACAGTCAACTCTCTACATAGGAAATGATGCAAATAACGAGATGCGTGTGCATCAGATCCTTTGTTGGGTTTTACAAATTCTAGAAAATACTTCATATAGAAATGCTGAGCGAATTCATCCAATGCTGCATCGCCGCCGTCGATTGAACCCATAACACGCTTTATCAAGTCTATCACGTCCAAACGGTAATACAAATTGATTCTTGGGGTGATCGACTGCAAAACTGTTGGAGTTGTGTACTTAATGTCTAGATTTAAGAAACGGAAACTCCCGATCAATTGCCATTAATCTATTTAATTAAATAAACAATTATTTGCGTTTAATTATTTATAATTAAATATATGCAAATTATAGTCCTAGATTATATACGTTGTAGTTAGTATGGTGTGCGACGTCACACGGAAGATCATACTATCGGTTACTCGTATATAATCGAACAGTTGCTCACGACCTAGATGGACACGGACCAATCCATCGGTATAGTCATTGTATGAGAGAGAAAATAATTTCTCTTGATTATTTTATCATACTTGTACACTTGGTGTATTGGGCGGATCGCTTGAGATTTATCGATTAGGATTGCCTTAGATAATCGATTTAAGTCTCAGTGTATTTTATTTTTAATCCCCGATACTATTGCGGGTGTGTATATTTAATATAAGTGACTTTGATTTTCCAAAGGAATTGACCGGTTTAATTACTGGGTCAATTACCGGTTAAGTTGGGTCGCTATATTTTATATATGACATGCCGTGAGTACTTGACGGGAAAGTGTATCCCGGAAGGGTTGATAATATCCCCGAGATGAGTTCATAAGGAATTATTATGTAAACCCTGCAGGTGGATTTGTTCCGCATAATAATTAAGGTTGAATGGTACTAGTCTCGGATATAAGAGATGAATAAATTAATTAGCAATAAATTAATTTTATTCATGGATATTTATATCTTAAATACACGGAATAAATAATACTACCGGAGAAATATTATTTGATATAATATGGTTTAATATTGGGAGTGCAATTAATTTATATAGTGGAAAATAAATTAATTAATATTAATGAGATTAATAGATTTGGGCTGGGCTCAATTTAATCATTAATATTGGAAGCCCAATATTCCACCTCCTTTAGATCCCCTACGTAGCCTATAAAAGCACTACATGGTCTTCACAATTTGACAAGACAAGATAATCATACTTGATTAGTCTAGAGAGTTCGTGAAGGAGATCCATAAGCTTGGAGGATTGTCGCCCACCCGACGTTCAAGCTCGTGCAAGGAATACGTGGGAAGATTCAAAGGTCATCGATTGATCTCGTTTCTCCGAACAACGAATCGAAGGTAAAATCGTTAAACACCCTTGATGATTTTATTCGATTATTTATTGAAAATACCGTAGAACCAAGATCCGAGGACGAACCCCGGAACGAGGTCGAACCGAGCGGTGGTGGCGAAGCCACCGGACCGCCGCGGCTCGAGGACCCCGTGGGGATCGAACCAAGAGCACCCCGGCTGGACGCCGGGGATGCGCGATCGAGGAGAACCCCGGCTGTACGCCGGGGTGCGATCGAACCCTAGGTTCGATCGCGGGGTGGCAGCTGGTGCCGCCGCGGCTCGCTGGGCGAGCTGCCCCCCTCCCCGACGGCGGTGAGTCGCCGGACTCACCGCGGGGCTACCGATGCAGCCCCAGCTGATCGATCGCACGATGCAATCGATCCATGCGATCGCATGAACCCCGCGACGCGGGGGTTCGGCTGGGGGCAGCCGCGCCTCTTCGGGCGTGTGGTCTCCTCGGCTCGTGCCCCGGGGCGTTCGTCGGTGTTCGTGTGATTTCCGGCGAATGGTTTTTGATCGGGTTATTGTTTCCGCAATTTTTAATAGCCCGGGATATCGAATTCCAACAATTGGTATCAGAGCGTTGTTTACGTTCGCGGTATTTTCGATAAAATTGTTCTACCTTGCAGGGTTTCCGACTATTATGGCTAGATATAATTTATTCGTTAATTATTGTCGTAATATGTTGATTATTAAACTCTCGGACATGTCGAGATTCGTTTTATGTGTGGTGAATGCTTGTAATAGTAAAAATTCGGGGGTTGACCGAATTTAGGTTTATTATTACGTTCTACTTTTTCCGGAAAATGTATAGGGTCGATTTCATGTATAGAATCGATACCGGATAATTGTAATTAAATTATGAAATTTATTTTACGTTGGATCGATGGCGAAACGACCGCCGGAGAAGACGTGTGACGAAGATGAAAAACTAGGGCTCGGGATCGATGGGATCGATCCCATGGAGATCGACCGCGAGGGGGGGCTGCCCGCGGGACTCCTCGGCCACGCCGGCCACCAATGGAGGTGGCGCGTGGGCTGGGGTGGCGGCGGCGCTCCTCTCGGCCGGCGATTGATGGTGGGTGGCGCGGGGTCCTCGTGATCTCGTGCTCTCCCGCCGAGATTCAACTTTCCTAAATTTTTCGGTTTTCCTATATTGAGTATTCCTAATTTTTTGGGAACTCTCGTAGAATAGGAAAAGAATAAATTTAGAATAAATTTATTTCCTTATTGATTATTCCTAGTATGGGAATTTTCATGGATAAGGATGGAATAAATTTAGAATTAATTTGGTCTTCCTAATTGATTATTCCTTTTTGGAATATTCATGGATTAGGAAAAGAATTAATTTGGAATTAATTTATTTTCCTTATTTAATTATTCCTTTATGGAATTTTTAATAGATTAGGAAAATAATTAATTTGGAAAGTTTTGAAAGTCCTTAATTAATTTTTCCTATTTAATTATTCCTTTATGGAATTTTTAATAGATTAGGAAAGGAATTAATTTGGAAGGATTAGGAGTCCTAAATTATTTTATTTCCTTATTTCATTATGGAAATCTTCTAGAATATTCCAAGTGGGTCTTGGATAGGATTCTAGAGATTTAATGAAATTAGAAGAGGAAAATAAAAATAATAAAAAATATTAATAATATTTAATTTAATTTTTGATATATTCGATTGACTTAATTTTCGAATTAAGTAACTTTTGGATTAATTGAAAATAAATAGATTTAAATATTGGAATTAATATTCCCGTCACATGGAGCATTCAAGAACGAAGACTGGAGACTAGAAGATGCGTACGGAGATGCGATAAAGCCATAATAGTCGGAAAATAATATTCTAGTATTATTTTGATTATGTGATAATAGTATGTGCTTTATTTCATGTATGCATGCTTATGTGTATTTAATTATGCATTAGATAGCGTATCCCTTTATTGTAAAAAGCTAAGTGGGAGAGGGAATGGAAACATTCCCATGGTCTCCATTACTGTTCTCTTGGTGACTCTTATGGACATTTGAAGTTCGTATAGACGAGTCATTGGAGGAGAATTCTTGTAATTCCTTTTACGAGAAACATTGATTAAGTTTATCAAACAATGCCTAATTTGTCTTTCTGAAGCTGACTTCAAGTCGACTCATTCTCACCCCGGGGAGTGGAATGGAGCCAAAGCCACTTGGTCATGTGGATGACACAAATTAGAGACCTTCGTACCATTTCTTGAAATGGATCGATTGTCTGCTCGGCTCCCTCATTTTATGAGAGATAGGGTTGTTCGCATGGTAAATCACTGGTTAGAAACTTCGAGTTTCACTTATGATTCTCCGCGTCCTGATTTACAAAAAATTGAATGTATCAAGTAATTGGGAGTCAATTGTAAAAATCTTTTGGTGTAGTAAACGTCCACACTATCGTGGCTTGCTGCACTGAATGGGATTTTGGATCGATTGATGTAGACAGTTATAGAAGGGAGTAAAGGAGCGTATGTTAACGTAAACGTCCACACTATCGTGGCTTGCGGTGAATATGCGTGTCCCAAACAATCTTCTTAGATACTGAGTAATGGTTTACACTTAGGTACGCTTCTTAGTATTCTTCCCATCGAAGTAACGCTAATGATGATGTACGACCGAAGCAAATCTAATTGCTAAATAATTTGGATAGGTAAACGTCCACACTATCGTGGCTTGCCATATCTGATGGGATTTTAGATGTGATTAGTGGTTTAATGATATTATTTGATGGAGATAATATCGGAGATTAAATCAATTGTTTGTTGTTATATGTGCTCATAGATTATGGATGGCTTTGAACCCACTTTATGTGATACTTGAGGAATTTAACTCATTGGTCCCTGAATGTATTGATTGGAATAGAGATCTGGACATTGCCCAGACTGTTAAAGAGTACAAGTTTGTACTCAAGTGAGCTTTGTCCTCCCGAGCCTACCAATAATTTAATAAATTAAATTAATCTATAGCCATAAACAACGACAATCGATTATCGAAACAATTAACGAAAAAACGTAATCGTACGCTCTGATACCAATTGTTGGAAATCGATCACCCGGGATCGTCGTAGAACCGACTCCGATCGACGTCCTGGGAACCACGACCGAACAGCCCGAAGTCGTCGCGGAGGAGCAGCCGATCGAGCCCTAGCCGCGGCCGAAACCGCGACTGCCCGATCGCTCCAACCGCAAGCGATCGCCGCCGCCTAGGCGGGCGTGGGCTGCCCAGCCGAGGGCTCCCACGGCGTGATCCGTCCAGCCGGGTCCTCGAGTCGCTGGCGGTCCGGCGGTCCAAGACCGCCACCTCCCGACTCGTCCCGGTTTGGATCCCCGTTTATCGGATCTTGTTTTCCGATAATTGATTTCAATAATACAAGAATTAAATAGCGGAAATATTTAATTCACCTTTCGATTCGTTGCGCGGAGAAACGAGATCTTATGATGACCTTGAGATCTTCTCACGTATTCCTTGCACTAGCCCGGACGTCGTGTGGGCGACGATCTACCGAACTCCATGGATCCTCCTCTCTACTTTCTCTCTCTAGAATTGTGATCTTCAAGGTATATGAGTATGAGAATAGAGAAGACCATGTAGTGCTTTTATAGGCTACGAAGGGGATCTAAAGGAGGTGGAATATTGGGCTTCCAATATTGAAGATTAAATTGAGCCCAATGCTCAAGTCCATTAATCCTTATCAATATTAATTAATTCTATTTTCCACTATATAAAATTAATTGCACTCCCAATATTAAACCATATTATATCAAATAATATTTCTCCGGTAGTATTATTTATTCCGTGTATTTAAGATATAAATATCCATGAATAAAATTAATTTATTGCTAATTAATTTATTCATCTCTTATATCCGAGACTAGTACCGTTCATCCTTAATTATTATGCGGAACAAGTCCACCTGCAGGGTTTACATAATAATTCCTTATGAACTCATCTCGGGGATATTATCAACCCTTCCGGGATACACTTTCCCGTCAAGTATTCACGGCATGTCATATATAAAATATAGTGACCCAACTTAACCGGTAATTAACCCAATAATTAAATCGGTTAATTCCTTTGGTAAATCAAAGTCACTTATATTAAATATACACACCCGCAACAATATCGGGGATTAAGAATAAAATACACTGAGACTCGAATCGATTATCGCCGGCAATCCTAATCGATGAATCTCAACGATCCGCTCAATACACCAAGTGTACAAGTGTGATAAAATAATCAAGACAGATTATTTTCTCTCTCACACAACGACTATACCGATGGATTGGTCCGTGTCCATCTAGGTCGTGAGCAACTGTTCGATTAAATACGAGTAACCGATAGTATGATCTTCTGTGTGGGGCCCGACACACCATACTAACTACAACGTATAGAATCCAGGACTATGTTTTGCATATATTTAATTATAAATAATTAAACGCAAACAATTGTTCATTAGTTAAATAGATTAATGGCAATGGATCGTGAGTTTCTGTCACTTAAATCTAGACATTAAGTACACAACTCCAACAATCTCCCACTTGTACTAAGGTCTAGTCATTTCCTCCAAACTCCCGACTCCCATACTCATCACGTGCTTAAGTTGTACTTCCAAGAAGTACTATGTGAATGAGCACTCTAGGTTGCCGCTCTGAAGTTATCTTGGTGACTACAGCGTCGTCTCCCTCGACGATGACTCGTATCAGGTGGTACTTGCACTATGTGTTATCTTACACTTATGGACTTGTGATTTCTTACCATTTGCCATTGCACCGCTATTTACATAGCCTTTGGCAAATTAAGAATCACATCTAAGTCCCAGAGATTATCCCGGAGTTATACCAAAACTTCCGCTGCCTCTGAGGCCGCTATTTGGTTACCCATGGCAGAGTCCGAAAAGCATCGTGCTTATCACTCTTCCATGTTAAAATTCCTTCTCCTTCAATAGTGAAACACATAGCCTGATATCGACTTACACCGGTCCTCATTTGATTAGAAATCTAAGAGAATGTAATCCAAAGGAAATGCTCGTCTGCTTCGTAGTCTAGAACAGTACTTCGAAAGTACTTTTACGGCGGTCGAATATTCCTTTCCAGGATTACCTTGATATCCTCCCACTATGCTCACCGCATAGCCGATATCAGGTTCTCGTTTTTCAACATTGCATTTATTAAGCTTTCCACACTCAAAGTGTAGGAAACTGCTTTCATTGCTTCTATCTCCTTTTGTGTTCCAAAACACATATCCTTAGATAGATGCATTCCGTCTCTGAAAGGTAACGAACCTTTCTCGGAATCATGCATGTTAAAACGAACCATAATCATATATATGTAAGATGTCCAGGAGAAGTACAATGTTCTTTTCTTGAGATCCTAGATCTTAAGAACATGCTCTAACTTCTTCTTCATCTCATATATCGATTTTTCTAGATAACCATCATTTTATGTCTGACAACATCTTTACATTGTTACCAATGATAAAATGTCATCTACATAAAACCTCCGAGAAACACCACCTTGTTTCCATCACGTTTCCCATACACACGATTCGTCTATGCTTTTGATGAATCCATAAATGGATCAACTAAGATTGTCCTCTAAATGATTTCGCCTCTTAGCAATAATCCTTATTGCTCTCCAAGAAGGCACATTTAGATCTAGTACGGCCTTCATGTAGATCCAGGGATCGATTTCATGTATACTAGGTCCAGAGTCCGAAGACTCTCCTAGTCTTATGAATATCTCCGGTTGTCCCACAACCTCCCACTACAATGGCATTCCGGTGTATAAACAGTGATAACAGTAGGTGCAGTTAGTGGTGTACCGCTACTCGGTTCGGCTGGTTCTAAGTCTTAATCTCTCTCTCATTTCAAAGTATTACGTCACTTTGGGCTCGTGGTTCATCATATAGTCTTTCTCTAAGAACCGGGCGTTAGAACTTATAACGTCCATCTGGTTCATAGTACTATTGAACATACGTCTTTTGTTCTTCTAAGATATTCTACAACCGCATTTGAATGCGCCGTTGTTTCCAGACATATCCATAGAACGTAGGTAGTTCCGTATAACTCATACTTTTACTATTTCTATAAGAGTTCCATTTCTTATTATCGACACATCATTTCTACACAACAGTGTATGGTGTAGTCATTTGGGATCAAATCCCAATCTCTGATCAGTATGCCATGCATTCCTCAGACAGGTACTTGCCTCCACGATCAAATCGCAGGCTACAAATGGATATACCTTGATGGTTCTCCACAATTGCTTAGTGTCCATTGACTTGTCAAAACACTTGCTTTTGTGGCACATCAGGTATTCTAATCCATTTCTCGAGTAATCATCAAATGAAGTACTCGTACCTTATTGTCTGAGTAGGCATAGGTCTGCATACATCAGAGTCAATCAATTCTTATACTTGTCCGGATCTTATATCTTATATCCATAAAGGATTGCTTAGTCATATTATCTTCCAAATTAGATTCTTAGGTCGGAAGGTCCACTCCCTCAACTTAATTGATCAAAAATCAATTTTCGACCTTTGAACTTCTTATTTGAATAAACATGACTCAGCATAAGAATCCACAAGTATAATTGATAAAGAAATCTCTTATTAGTAAAACGAGTTTCATACTACGGTTCGTTGCATCATGGTGGACTCAGGATTCATCATTTATATATTGCTAGTCAATGTACCAAAATAGATAATATCATTATTTCTTCTTATAACCATCAAATGATTAAAAGAAATAAAATATCCATTTATTAGAAATCTAGAACAAAGTTCTTTCTAATATGAAAGGTACATAAAAGCAATAACTCAAAATGAAATCCTATAAAATGTCCTCCACTGCAACTGCTGCCTCCTCTACAGCATTGCCCATGTAGACTACGATTTCTTCTTTTCCAAGTCGTTAGGTTTCCTGGAACCTTTGCATTTAAAAATGCACATACCGTCAGTGGTTCCATATCTACACACCAGGTTCCGGTAGATAATACCACTGACTATGTTTTACGACTAAAGAAGAATTTCGTACTTTCTTTGAGAGGATAATCAGACTTCCAGTACCCAGACTGTTTGCATCGAGAACACTTGCCTATTGGCTTTCTCGTCCCATCTTATGGTTCAAGTAACTTATGACCACTGGGTTTCTTTGCTTGCTTTGCCTTTCCCCCGATTTTGCCCTTAGGTTCAAAACCTTTGGCATTGGCTACAAGAGCTTGCGATTTCCGTCTCAACTCGTCTAAAAGGTAAATCATCTCAAAAACGTTTTTAAGCGTTTCCTCGAAGTGACTGGCCTTTATGAGTATCCTCATCGCTTCTTGTCTAGCCGCCTATGTCAATAAGCTCGGGAGGACAAAGCTCACTGAGTACTAACTAGCACTCTTTAACAGTTTGGGTAATGTCTAGATCTCTATTCCAATCATTACATTTAGGGACCAATGAGTTTAAAATCCTTACGTATCACAGAAAGTGGGTTCAAAGTCATATCCTAATCTATGAGCACATATAACAACAAACAATCGATTTAATCTCCGATATTATCTCCCTCAAATAATATCATTAAACCACTAATCACATCTAAAATCCCATCAGGTAAGGCAAGCCACGTTCGTGTGGACGTTTACCCACCCAAATGATTTAGCAATTAGATTTGCTTCGGTCGTACATCATTATAGCGTTACTTCGTTGGGAAGAATACTATAAAGCGTACCTAAGTGTAAACCATTACTCAGTATCTAAGAAGATTGTTTGGGACACGTATGTTCACCGCAAGCCACGTTCGTGTGGACGTTTACGTTAACATACGCTCCTTTACTCCCTTCTATAACTGTCTACATCAATCGTTCCAAAATCCCATTCAATGTAGCAAGCCACGTTCGTGTGGACGTTTACTACACCAAAAGACTTTTACAATTGACTCCCAATTACTTGAATCATTTAATCTTGTAAATCAAGACACGGAGAATCATAAGTGAAACTCAAAGTTTCTAACCAGTGATTCACCATGCGAACAACCCTATCTCTCATAAAATGAGGGAGCCGAGCAGACAATCGATCCACCTTCAAAAGATGGTACGACTGCCTCTAATTTGTGTCCTCGACATGACCAATTGGCTTTGGCTCCATTCCACTCCCCGGGGTGAGAATGAGTCGACTTGAAGTCAGTTTTGGAAAGACAAATTAGTCATTGTTTGATAGACTTAATCAATGTTTCTCGTAAGAGGAATTACAAGAATTCTCCTCCAATGACTTATCTATACGAACTTCAAAAGTCCATAAAAGTCACCAAGAGAACAACAATGGAGACCATGGATATGTTTCCATACCCTCTCCCACGTAGCTTTTTATAACAAAGGGATACGCTATCTAATGCATAATTAAATACACATAAGCATAATAACAAACATACAATTCATGCAAGTACGTACACAAATAATCAAATAATTGCTCAAGTAAAATTATTTCTCGACTATTCGTACCTTCATGAATTCCAGCATGCTTGTCTTGAGCCTCCATTCTACGTCTTGAATACTTTGCCGAGCGACGGAAAAATTCTTTGATTCTCATATTTAATTTTGCTCCAATTAAATAAAATCAATACCATTGATTTCCATATTTAATTCTATTTTAAATAAAATCCAAGATTATCCAATCCAAAATAAATTTTGAATTAATCTAATGATTTTAAATAAAATACTTAAATTAAATAAAATCAATATTATTAAAATCCATTGATCTCCATATTTAATTTTATTCTAAATAAAATCCAAGATTTTCCAATCCAAAATAAATTTTGAATTAATCTAATGATTTTAAATAAAATACTTAAATTAAATAAAATCAATATTATTAAAATCCATTGATCTCCATATTTAATTCTATTCTAAATAAAATCCAAGATTTTCCAATTCAAAATAAATTTTGAATTAATCTAATGATTTTAAATAAAATACTTAAATTAAATAAAATCAATATTTTAATAATTTCTCAATCCTATTTAGATTAGATCTCAAGAATCCTAATCAAAATCGAATTTTGATTCTTCTTAAGACTTCTAATCCAAGTAGGTATAGGATATCTAGAGAAACTAGGATTTTCTTTCCTAATTTAACTCTCCATCTAATTCCATTATTTAATTCCATAATCAAGAAATCTAATCCAAATAGAATTTGAATTAATTCCAAAATTAAATTAAATAAAATTAGAAAGATTAAATTATTTCCGGAAAGATCGGATTTACCGGGACGAACCGAAAACAATTCCGGTCATCCCAAAATCGAACCATGAACATGTAAATCTCGTGTATCTCCATACACAGCACAAATCGCATGCCCACTCACCATGCATGGCTACGGCGTAAAGGAATTAATTCCATTCAGCCATTTACGTACATGCATAACAGAAATCACAATTAATTTCAACAGCGCGCACAATTTTGATCGTCTCCGGCACGGCGTTAATCTGGACCTTCGCCGGAGCAGCCGACTTCCGGCTTGACGACGCCGTCGACGTCGCAAGCCATCGACTTCGCTCCAGCAGCAGCCTGCTCATAAGAGATCGCCGAGCTCGACTCCGAAACCGCGTCCGTGTTGCCGTCAACGGTGACCTTCGAACGCCGCCGCCGGCTGCCGGCGAACCACCACCACCGGTGGCATACGCCGACACGCCCAGCTGCGTTCAGTCCTCTTCCGGCAGCCCGCAAAGCCCGTGCTTCTAGCTACCTCCTGGCAGCCCGCACCGAGCCTTACGGTCGATCGATCCGGTTCGATTATTCCGAAATCCCTCGATTTTTAATAATTAATTTTTCCGACAAACACGATTCACACTAGAGAGAAAATCAAGTACGTAGAACAATATAGCACAATAATTTAACAAATTAAATTAATCTATGGCCATATATATCGAGAATCGATTTTCGAAACAATTAACGAAAAACGTAACCGTACGCTCTGATACCAATTGTTGGAATTCGATATCCCGGGCTATTAAAAAAATTGCGGAAACCATAGCCCGATCAAAAACCCTTCGCCGGAGATCACGCGAGCATCACCACGCGAGCCGGGATACGACCGAACGCACATCGGTGCCCGAAGGCACGCGCACGCCCAGCCGCACCCCCGCGGGTGCGTGCTCACGATCGCACGCGATCGCTTTGAGCGATCGGCTGGGGTGGGGCTGCCCAGCAGCCCCCGCGGCGAGTCCGGCGACTCGCCGCCGCCTGGAGGTCAGCCACCTTCACGGTGGGGAGGGACGGCACCAGCCCGTGCCCTCCGCGATCGATCCAAGTGATCGATCGCGTACCCTCGGCTCTAGCCGAGGGTCGATCCTCACGCCCCCTTCGAAACCCTAGGCGGGCGATCCCGCGGTCCGGTGGTTTCACCACCACCGCGTGATCGTTCGTCTAATCCGGGGTTCGAACTTTGGATCTTGTTTTCCGATAATTGATTTCAATAATACAAGAATTAAATAGAGGAAATATTTAATTCACCTTTCGATTCGTTGTGCGGAGAAACGAGATCTTATGATGACCTTGAGATCTTCCCACGTATTCCTTGCACTAGCCCGTACGTCGTGTGGGCGACGATCTACCGAACTCCATGGATCCTCCTCTCTACTTTCTCTCTCTAGAATTGTGATCTTCAAGTTATGAGAATAGAGAAGACCATGTAGTGCTTTTATAGGCTACGTAGGGGATCTAAAGGAGGTGGAATATTGGGCTTCCAATATTGAAGATTAAATTGAGCCCAATGCTCAAGTCCATTAATCCTTATCAATATTAATTAATTCTATTTTCCACTATATAAAATTAATTGCACTCCCAATATTAAACCATATTATATCAAATAATATTTCTTCGGTAGTATTATTTATTCCGTGTATTTAAGATATAAATATCCATGAATAAAATTAATTTATTGCTAATTAATTTATTCATCTCTTATATCCGAGACTAGTACCATTCATCCTTAATTATTATGCGGAACAAGTCCACCTGCAGGGTTTACATAATAATTCCTTATGAACTCATCTCGGGGATATTATCAACCCTTCCGGGATACACTTTCCCGTCAAGTATTCACGGCATGTCATATATAAAATATAGTGACCCAACTTAACCGGTAATTAACCCAATAATTAAATCGGTTAATTCCTTTGGTAAATCAAAGTCACTTATATTAAATATACACACCCGCAACAATATCGGGGATTAAGAATAAAATACACTGAGACTCGAATCGATTATCGCCGGCAATCCTAATCGATGAATCTCAACGATCCGCTCAATACACCAAGTGTACAAGTGTGATAAAATAATCAAGACAGATTATTTTCTCTCTCACACAACGACTATACCGATGGATTGGTCCGTGTCCATCTAGGTCGTGAGCAACTGTTCGATTAAATACGAGTAACCGATAGTATGATCTTCTGTGTGGGGCCCGACACACCATACTAACTACAACGTATAGAATCCAGGACTATGTTTTGCATATATTTAATTATAAATAATTAAACGCAAACAATTGTTCATTTAGTTAAATAGATTAATGGCAATGGATCGTGAGTTTCTGTCACTTAAATCTAGACATTAAGTACACAAATCCAACAACAAGTAAGGTTCAAAATCCTTCTTTTCAGTTTCCCATTTTTGGAAGTACCCCTTATTTCTCCTTGCTCCAGTTTCCTCTTGTGCTTTTTGGGCCTCCCAGGCATCACTTGTACTTTTGGAGGCCTCAGAGGCAACCTTTCATCAACAACAGGTGCAGGCCATTCTTCTTAGGGGTTCAGAGGGTTCATAAAGTGACTGTAGGTTCTCAAGTAAGTCTCCTTAGTGTAGCAATCAGCAACCCACATCTCTGGCTTATACTTCATGTAATATAGACAACAAATCACATGAGCACAAGGAATGCCACTTATCTGCCACCTCCTACAGCCACAAGTTTTGTTGCCTAAATGCACAGCAAAATATTGGTCATTAGGGCCCCTCACCTCAAAAGCATTCTCACCATTCCATGTAGGTGCCCATCCAAAAGCCTTCTTTTTGTTCAATTCCAAAATCTTCTGAGGCACTGGACATAGAACACCATGAGCTTTCAACATCTCAGCCCTTCTCATACCAATTCTCTTCATCGGCAGCCTCCTTATTTCCTCTAGCATCTTCAGAATTGGCTTACTCTTTGACCTCAGAATCATTGAATTGAAACACTCAGAAAGATTGTTCACAATAATATCAGTGTTATTGATTGTGCCAAAGTAGGCCTTGGACCAGTGTTGTGGTTGTTTCTCATTGATCCAAGCAACTGCAGCTGCATTCTTCACACCCTTCAACACCCTCTGTAAGTCAACCACTCTAGTTGCTCTTGCAGCCTCCCACACAACATTTCTCAACTCAATTCCTTTGTGAATCAGCTTGAAGTTAGCATAAAGATGCCTAACACAGAACCTGTGTTCAGCTCCAGGCATCAAATCCCTCACAGCTTCAAGAAGGCCTTTTTGTTTATCACTCATAACAGTCCACAAGTGACTGCTATGACCAGAAATCCCCAAATCAGAACACACCAAATTAATGAACCAATGCCATGTACTACCTGTCTCTTTTTCAACCACTGCATATGCAAATGGGAATATCCCATTATTAGCATCTATTCCCACTGCACTCAGCAACATTCCTCCATTCCCAGTCTTCAAGTGGCATCCATCAAAACACAACAACCTTCTGCAACCATCTAGTACACCTCTCTTCAAAGCATCCCAGCAAACATAGAACCTTCTGAACACAGCCTCATTCCCCAAAACAGTAGACTTTATCACACAAGTACTACCTGAAAATGAAAAATAAAACTAAGAAAATGGAATCCTGTGAAAATTTGGACAGAGTAACCCTCTGTAAATCAGGGATATACTACTGTGAAAAGTACAAAAAAGGGATAGAGGAAAAAATAAGTTGACAGTGCTAAATAACAAATAATACCTGGATTGCTCCTGAAGATCTCCTCTGCATAGTTGTACAATGCACTGTACTGCTCAGCCACATCACCATTTCCCATATTCTTCACCTTGTTCTTCACTCTGTACATCTGTGCCTTGTGAACAATACAGTTGATTTCACCTTGAATGCTTTCAACCATTGAATTCACATTCCATGTTGGGTCACTTCTCACTCTGTCCTTGTATTTCTCAGTCGGAAATCTTGTGTCCATCTGTGTCACTTTCTCTTGCCTCACACACTCATGTGTGTCATTCAGTGTCTTCACTTGAATTGTGGATTCATTGGACATCAGAGATCCATAAATAAGCCAAGGGCATCTATCTTGCTTACACACAGCTTCCAGCTTAGTTGCATGGTTGAACTTGAACTTCAATGATCTTCCAGTTTGAACTTCATACCTCCTCAGTGCCTTTCTGAATATCTGTATGGTAGAGAAGGTCAACCCTACCTCAAACTCTATGTCTCCAACAAAATCAAGGTTGAACACCCTGAAGCCTTTGTGTTTTCCCTTCTCCTTAACAACAACCTTCTTCTCAACATGTTTCCCTTTTGATTTGCTTCTGGTTTCTGGCCTCTTGAGCATATCCATTTCCTTTTTTATGTGACAACCCTCACTGTCTACTTCATCATCCACATACTTTGAGAACATCTCAGTCTCATCATCATAGCAGCCCTCACTGTCCTCCAAATAATCTGAATGTTCAGAATCAGATCCCACTGACACATCACAATCATCTTCATCAAGCCCTGCCATCTCAGGTGGATTGTGATCTGCTGCACTCTCAGTTGGATGAACATCAGCTGCCCTCTCACTTGGTTCACCTGCATCAAATTCCACTTCCACATTTCTCTGAACAGATTTCACCTCCTCATCATCCTCATAATCATCAGTGCCAACATTCAACTGATCATCATTCAACTGCTCATTATTCTCAGTGTCCATACTTAACAATGATTCATCACAGGGTTCACCTTGAAAATAAATGGCATTGGGATCTATCATCTCATGATAAACAAATATGGATACACACTTATCAGTATTCACTACACAGGGAATCTCACCCACATTCACATCCCCAGAAATGTAAACCAAGTTCTTGCAATTATCCTCACAGTTGAAACTAAAATAATATTCCATAATCCCAGCAAGCTTTAATTCATACGTCATCATAGTGAGATCTTGCATACACAGATCGTCTGTACAACCATCAAAATAATTTACCTTCCCGTCGACATAGCTTATTTCCCCTTCTTTGTTTTTTCGGAATTTCCCGCTGTGATGCACTATTAAGCTGAACTTGTCGTGATTCAGAGGCTCAATAACTGGCGGTGCTGCATCATCGGGTCACAAATACCACTGCATTTTGCTGTATCAGAATTAGGGTTCTTGAAATTTCGCGAATTTGGGAATTGAATTTTCGCAGCTTCGGGTTTCTCAAAATTAGGGTTTCTGAATATTAGGGTTTCTGAGTGAAGATTCTTGTCGGGAATTAATTGAGCTTCGAGATTTTGGGTGAAAATGAAATTTCGCAGCTAGGGTTCTTTAGGAGTTGGGGATTTTTAAGAAAATCGCGATTTTGTGTTTCTGTGTAATGGAAGAACTGGAATTGAATGAAGTGTTGTAATGAAAATCGATTTTCTTTCATTTTTCATTTTTTATTTAATTCAGATTGAGTAAATACGTAACTACCCCTCAGCTCCATTTCAACTTGTAATCTCAAGCGCTTCTGTGGAGCGTGAAACTCAAATCCCCGGAATATTCCAGGGCATATTCCGGTCCGGCAGCCGGCAGGTACCACATTGTAATATTGCTTATCCTGTGGTACTGATCGGCAAAACATTTCCGGCGAGGTTGCAAAGTGCAAAAACCCCATATCCTGGGGTGGCAAAGTGTATTTAGCCCTAATTTAAATTACAATTCCGGTATCGATTCTATACATGAAATCGACCCTATACACTTTCCGAAAAAACGAAGAACAATAATAATAAACCTAAATTCGGTCAACCCCTGAATTTTTACTATTACAAGCATTCACCACCAAAAACGAATCTCGACATGTCCGAGAGTTTAATAATCCAACATATAAAAATATGACAAAATAAATTAACGAATAATTAATCAAGCCATAATAGTCGGAACCCTGCAAGGTAGAACAATTTTATCGAAAATACCGCGAACGTAAACCACGCTCTGATACTAATTGTTGGAATTCGATATCCCGGGCTATTAAAATTTGCGGAAAACAATAACCCGAACGAAAAACCTTCATCTCCGGAGTTTACACGAACGCCGTCTCACGATCCGGAGCCCAGCCGAGGAGACCATGCACCCGAAGGCACGCGGCTGCCCCAACCGAACCCCCGCGAGGCGGGGTTCGCGATCGCATGGATCGATCGCTCACCACGATCGATCGGGGCTGTTCCGGCAGCCCCCCAGCAGCAAGTCCGGCGACTTGCTGCTAGCCGTGGAGGGGCAGCTCGATCGACGAGCTGCTGCGGGCGCACCAGCCGCCCGCCCGGCGATCGTGCCCTAGGGCATCGATCGCCCCCTCGGCTTCGGCCAAGGGCTCCTATGCGCGTATCCCCGGCGTCCAGCCGGGGTTCGCTTGGTTCGATCCCCACAGGGATCCTCGAGCCGCGGCGGTCCGGTGGCTTCGCCACCACCGCCCGGTTCGACCTCGTTCCGGGGTTCGATCCTCGGATCTTGCGTTAACGGTATTTCACGATAATCCAAATCAAATAAAATCAAGGGCGTTTAGATTTTATACCTTCGATTCGTTGTTCGGAGAAACGAAATCAAGATGACCTCGAGAACTTCCCACGTATTCCTTGCACTAGCTTGAACGTCGGGTGGGCGACGATCCTCCAAGCTTATGGATCTTCTTCTCTCTACTTTCTCTCTCTAGAAGAATTATGATCTTCAAGTTATGTGTTATGAATAGTGAAGACCATGTAGTGCTTTTATAGGCTACGTAGGGGATCTAAAGGAGGTGGAATATTGGGCTTCCAACATTAATGATTAAATTGAGCTCAAGCCCAAATCTATTAATCCCATTAATATTAATTAATTTATTTTCCACTATATAAATTAATTGCACTCCCAATATTAAACCATATTATATCCAATAATATTTCTCCGGTAGTATTATTTATTTCGTGTATTTAAGATTTAAATATCCATGAATAAAATTTATTTATTGCTTAATAAATTTATTTATCTCTTATATCCGAGAATAGTACCACTCAACCTTATTTATTATGCGGGAACAAATCCACTCGCGAGGTTTACATAATAAATCCTTATGAGCTCATCTCGGGGATAATATCAACCCTTCCGGGATACACTGTCCCGTCAAGAATTCACGGCATGTCATATATAAAATATAGTGACCCAACTTAACCGGTAATTGACCCAATAATTAAACCGGTCAATTCCTTTGGAAAATCAAAGTCACTTATATTAAATATACACACCCGCAATTGTATCGGGGATTAAGAATAAAATACACTGAGACTTAAATCAATTATCACAGAGCAATCCTAATTGATAAATCTCAAGCGATCCGCTCAATACACTAAGTGTACAAGTGTGATAAAATAATCAAGAAAAATTATTTTCTCTCTCACACAACGACTATACCGATGGATTGGTCCATGTCCATCTAGGTCGTGAGCAACTGTTCATTTAAAAACGAGTAACCGATAGTATGATCTTCCGTGTGGGCCCGCACACCATACTAACTACAACGTATATAATCTAACACTTTGGTCGGGCTCCGGTCATGCGTGGTGGTTCGCGGTGGTTTCCGGCGAAGGGATTTCGGTCGGAGTCGTGATTCCGCAATTCCGTCGACTCCGGGATATCGATTTCTAACAATTGGTATCAGAGCGTTGGTTCTAGTTCATGTGTATATGCGATAAATTGTTCTACCTTGCAGGGTTTCCTACTATTATGGCTTGTTAATAACTATTCGTTTAATTATTTTGTCGTAATGGTTTGATTATTAAACTCTCGGACATGTCGAGATTCGTTTTATGTGTGGTGAATGCTTGTAATAGTAAAAATTTGGGGGTTAAACAAATTTAGGATTTATTATTACGTTCTACTTTTTCCGGAAATTGTATAGGGTCGATTTCATGTATAGAATCGATACCAGATAGTATAGAATTTATTTTGTAATTTATACTATGTTGGATCGATGCCGAAACGACCGCCGGAGAAGAAGACGTGTGACGGAGGAGACGAAGAGAGGGAGGGCTCCGGATCGGCCAACCCCATGTCCGATCCCGTAGGATCGATCGACCACAAAGGGGCTGCCCGCAGCCCTCTCGACCATGGAGTCGCCGGCGACGGTGGCTGGCCGGCTGGGGGCGGCGGCGGCGGTGCTCCTTGGGGTGGTCGATGGTGATGATGGGGGTGCGGGGATCCCCAACCCGTGCTCTCCCGCCAAGATCCAACTTTCCTAAATTATTCGGTTTTCCTATTTTGAGTATTCCTATTTTTGGGAATTCTTATGGAATATGAAAAGAATAAATTTAGAATAAATTTATTTTTCCTTATTGATTATTCCTATTCTTGGAAATTTTCATGGAATAGGAAAAAGAATAAATTTAGAATTAATTTGGTCTTCCTAATTGAGTATTTCTATTTTTGGGAATATTCATGGATTAGGAAAGGAATTAATTGGGAATTAATTTATTTTCCTATTTAAATATTCATTTATGGAATTTTTAATAGATAAGGAAAATAATTAATTTGAAAAGTTTTGAAAGTCCTTAATTAATTTTTCCTATTTAATTATTTCTTTATGAAATTTTTAATAGATTAGGAAATGAATTAATTTGGAAGGATTTGGAGTCCTAAATTATTTTATTTCCTTATTTCATTATGGAAATCTTCTAGAATATTCCAAGTGGGTCTTGGATAGGATTTTAGAGATTTAATAGAATTAGAAAGGAAAATAAAAATAAATAAAAATATTAATAATATTTAATTTTAATTTTGATTTATTCGATTGACTTAATTTTCGAATTAAGTAACTTTTGGATTTATTAAAAATAAATAGAATTAAATATTGGAATTAATATTCCCGTCAGATGGAGCATTCAAGAACGAAGACTGAAGACTAGAAGATGCGTACGGGGATGGAATAAAGTCATAATAGTCGGAAAATAATATTCTAGTATTATTTTGACTATGTGATAATATTCTATGTGCTTTATTTCATGTATGCATGCTTATGTGTATTTAATTATGCATTAGATAGCGTATCCCTTTGTTATAAAAAGCTAAGTGGGAGAGGGATTGGAAACAATCCCATGGTCTCCATTACTGTTCTCTTGGTGACTTTTATGGACTTTTGAAGTTCGTATAGATAAGCCATTGGAGGAGAATTCTTGTAATTCCTTTTACGAGAAACATTGATTGAGTTTATCAAACAATGCCTGATTTGTCTTTCTGAAACTGATTTCAAGTCGACTCATTCTCACCCCGGGGAGTGGAATGGAGCCAAAGCCACTTGGTCATGTGGATGACACAAATTAGAGACCTTCGTACCATTTCTTGAAATGGATCGATTGTCTGCTCGGCTCCCTCATTTTATGATAGATAGGGTTGTTCGCATGGTGAATCACTGGTTAGAAACTTCGAGTTTCACTTATGATTCTCCGCGTCTTGATTTACAAGATTGAATGATTCAAGTAATTGGATGTCACTTATAAAAATCTTTTGGTGTAGTAATCGTCCACACTATCGTGGCTTGCTGCACTGAATGGGATTTTGGATTAACTGATGTAGACAATTATAGAAGGGAGTAAAGGAGCGTATGTTAACGTAAACGTCCACACTATCGTGGCTTGCGGTGAATATGCGTATCCCAAACGATCTTCTTAGATACTGAGTAATGGTTTACACTTAGGTACGCTTCTTAATATTCTTCCCATCGAAGTAACGCTAATGATGATGTACGACCGAAGCAAATCTAATTGCTAAATCATTTGGGTAGGTAAACGTCCACACTATCGTGGCTTACCATATCTGATGGGATTTTAGATGTGATTAGTGGTTTAATGATATTATTTGAGGGAGATAATGTCGGAGATTAAATCAATTGTTTGTTGTTATATGTGCTCATAGATTAGGAAATGGCTTTGAACTCACTTTCTGTGATACTTAAGGATTTAAACTCACTGGTCCCTGAATATAATGATTGGAATAGAAATCTGGACATTGCCCAAACTTTTGAAGAGTACAAGTTTGTACTCAGTGAGCTTTGACCTCCCGAGCCTATTAATGTCTCAACTGATGAGGAAAGGACTGATTTTAAGAAGTGGGAAAATGCTTATGCAATAACCACTGATTATGATATCATGTTCAAACTCAAGCTGATGTTTAGACATGACTTAGTGGCTAGACAAGAGGCGATGAGGATACTCATAAAGGCCATTCGATTCGAGGAAACGCTTGAACAGGTTTTTGAGATGATTGACCTTTTGGACGAGTTGAGACGGATATCGCAAGCTCTTGTAGCCAATGCCAAAGGTTTCGAAACTAAAGGCATGATCGGGGAAAAGGAAAAGCAAGCAAAGAAACCAAGTGGTCCTTGGACCACGATATGGGACGAGAAAGCCCGGAGGCAAGTGTTCTCGATACAAATAGTCTGGGTACTGGAAGTCTGATTATCCTCTCAAAGAAAGTACGAAATTTTCTTTAGTCGTAAAACATAGTCACTGGTGGTATCTACCGGAACCTGGTGTGTAGATATGGAACCACTAACGGTATGTGCATTTTAAATGCAGAGGTTCCAGGAAACCTAACGACTTGGAAAAGAAAAGATTGTAGTCTACATGGGCAATGCTGTGGAGGAGGCAGCTGTTGCAGTGGAGGACATTTTATAGGATTTCATTTTGAGTTATTGCTTTTATGTACCTTTCACTTTAGAAAGAAATTTGTTCTGGATTTCTAATGAATGGATATTTTATTTCTTTTAATCATTTGATGGTTATAAGTATTTAGGGTTTCTGTGAGAACCCGTAAATTCTCAAGTTCAGAATTGAGTATAATAACCCCAATTACTGAATTGGGGATAATAACCTTAATTTTTCCTTTTTGGGATAGTAACCCTAATTTCTCATTTTCTGAAATTAGGGTTTCTGTGAGAACCCGTAATTTCAGAATGAGTGAATTTGGGCCTAATTTATGAATGGGGGATGATAACCCTAATTTCTGATTTTGTGAATTTGGGAAATTAACCCTAGCTGCTGTAATCGATTTTTTTTCAGAATGGAGGGTGTGGATACTTTAATAAGCTTGACCCACCAGCATGCCATAGATGTCATCACATTATCCCAGGGCTTCTCAGAAATATCAATTCAAAGGTTGAGGAGTTGGAGCAGCTCAAGAAAGAAGTAACAGTGATGAAAAGAAGGATTTGGAAGATCACATTTGTGTTTGTGGCTGTAATGGTGGTTTTCTGCAGTTTTATGTACTAATATAGAGTGATTTTATGTAATGTATTGCACTGTAATGGATGATGTGTAATGTTGGTTGATTTTGGGTAATCTGTAGTGGTTGTGTGTAATGTAATGCACTGTAATGAAGATGAGTTATGTAATGAAGTTTCTTTTATTGAAATTCATGAGTTTCCCCTACTTCTGTGATTGATAAAACATGTAAGTGAAATGATCAAAACATACCAAAATGACTGTAGAAAACCTGTAACTGAGATGACAAAATCTGTAGCTCAAAATCTGTAGCTCAAAATCAGTGAACAAACCTGTAGCTCAAAATCACTGAAATACTTAAAATCAATCAAAACAACTTAAAATCACTGAATTCATTACATTCCCATAATACTTAAAATCAATCCAAACAACTTAAAGTCACTGAATTCATTACATTCCCAACTTAAACCAACTTAACAACCAGAATAATCAAGAAATTGTTCAAAATAAACCAACATTACACAACATCACACACAACACACAACATCACAGAAATTATTCACCACCCTCTCCTTGCATGAACAGTCTTCATCATAGCCTTGATATCAAGTTTCCTCGTTTCCTTGATTTCTTCTGAACTCCTCAGTGTCATCATTGACCCACCTAGCTGCTTTCTGAGTTCTGCCTGAGATAATGGCCTATGAGATGTTGCAGAAGGTTGAGAAGAGGCCTTAGGAACATCTGAATCAGGTTGAGAAGATGCCATAGGAGCATCTAAAATAGGTTGAGAAGCAGTCACAATGTGAACTTTTTTAGATGGCACCTTCTTTTTGGAAATAACAGGTAACTTCTTCAGTGGACTCTTCCTCAGTGGACTCTTTGGAGCATTCTCACTCAAGTTCCTTGGACTCCTCCTCACAGGACTTGCCACAGGTGGTGTTGGAAATTGATCACCCGGAATCGTCGTAGAACCGACTCCGATCGACGTCCCGTGAACCACGACCGAACAGCCCGAAGTCGTCGCGGAGGAGCAGCCGATCGAGCCCTAGCCGCGGCCGAAACCGCGACTGCCCGATCGCTCCAACCGCGAGCGATCGCCGCCGCCTAGGCGCGCGTGGGCTGCCCAGCCGAGGGCTCCCACGGCGTGATCCGTCCAGCCGGGTCCTCGAGTCGCTGGCGGTCCGGCGGTCCAAGACCGCCACCTCCCGACTCGTCCCGGTTTGGATCCCCGTTTATCGGATCTTGTTTTTCGATAATATTACAATAAACATGAATTAAATAGCGGAAATATTTAATTCACCTTTTGATTCGTTGTGCGGAGAAACGAGATCTATGAAGACCTTGAGACCTTCCCACGTATTCCTTGCACTCGTTCGAACGTCGGGTGGACGACGATCCTCCGAACTCTATGGATCTCCTTCTCTACTTTCTCTCTCTAGAATTGTGATCTTCAAGGTATATGAGTATGAGAATAGAGAAGACCATGTAGTGATTTTATAAGCTACGTAGGGGATCTTAAGGAGGTGGAATATTGGGCTCCCAATATTAATGATTAAATTGAGTCCCAAGCCCAAATCTATTAATCCCATTAATATTAATTAATTTATTTTCCACTATATAAATTAATTGCACTCCCAATATTAAACCATATTATATAAAATAATATTTCTCCGGTAGTATTATTTATTACGTGTATTTAAGATTTAAATATCCATGAATAAAATTAATTTGTTGCTTAATAAATTTATTCATCTCTTTTATCCGAGACTAGTACCGTTCAACCTTAATTATTATGCGGAATAAATTCCACTCATGAGGTTTGCATAATAATTCCTTATGAACTCATCTCGGGGATATTATCAACCCTTCCGAGATACACTTTCCCGTCAAGTATTCACGGCATGTCATATATAAAATATAGTGACCCAACTTTACCGGTAATTGTCCCAATAATTAAACCGGACAATTCCTTTGGAAAATCAAAGCCACTTATACTAAATATACACACCCGCAATAGTATAGGGGATTAAGAATAAAATACACTAAGACTTGAATTGATTATCTAAGGCAATCCTAATCGATAAATCTCAAGCGATCCGCCCAATACACCAAGTGTACAAGTATTGATGCGACCCGAGTTCCGTTTCAAGCTAGAACGATGAAGAGTACGTCGGAACGGAGGTCAGACATGAGCCGAGGACGCGCCGGGGAGTTCAGCCGTGAAGATTGGCCTATTGTCGGCCGACACCAAAAATACACTACAAGAATGTCGGCCGACATCTTCAGAAAAGGCTTGGACTTGCAGGAGGTTGAAACTGCGTCCGAAGAAATTCCTGCGGTCGAAGGTCCAATGTCGGGCGACAGCAAATTTACACTACGGGAACGTCGGGCGACATTTGAATGTCGGGCGAAAGAAGATTCCCGTCGGGCGACATCTTCACAAAAAGACAGCAGCGGCGAATTTTAGGGTTTTCAGCGTTTTTATTGCTTTTCTTTCCATTTTCTTTACGTTTATGCTTCGTTTAGCCTATATAAAGGCTTCCTAAGACATTGTTACATAAAAACCATGATTTTGATGATGAATACAATTATATTTTGTGAGTTTTATTAAATCTCTCTCGGGTTCGAATTCTACCCCGATTATCCAAAAGAGTTCAACCGACGAATCAACGAGCCAGTCAAATCTCGTTTGTGTGTCTTCATCATCCCCGAGTTGCTGCATCGATTTCGTGTTGGGGGTTAGGGTTCCGTCCTTAATTGATTTCACGAATTCAGGTTCAGAGGTTTTGGGACTTCCGCCGGTATCTTTTATCTTTCTGTTCTTCGTTCTTTTTCTATCTTTCTATCCCCGACGAGGTTCGTATCATTTGGTATCAGAGCCCAGGTTTGGGTTCTTTATTTTACGATTACGTAACCTCGTTTTTCTTTTTTTCGTTTCTTATTCTTTCTTCTTCGTTTCTTTCTTCTTTCTTGTTTAAAAAAAAAAAAATATTTTTTTTATTTTATTTTATTTCCGAAATCACTGTTCATATGAACAGTAATTATTAAAAAAAAATAAAAAAAAAAAAAAACTTTGGGCATAATTGGGTCGTTTGTTTCCGAGGGTTTTCGGACATCGTATAGAGTCATCTGCGTTTTCCGTGTTCCTTTTGAGATTTCCGATTTTTTTCGCACTTTCTGTGTACTCTCCTTCCGACGAACGTTGTTGTGGTATCGTGGTTCGTGTGGCGTTGAGTTCGATTCTTGAGAGAAAGAAAGTGAGAGAACCGAGTATTGAGTGACTTACTATATTGAGTGATACACGAGAGTGGTGAGGATCTCTATTTTTTTGTTTCTAACACTTTTGCAGGATGACTGAGATGGATTATACCCAAGCTAAGCTCATCATGGAGAAGGCGACTGCCCGGTTCGAAAGGATGCTTGCATCGAAGATGAAGGTGGTGAATGAGCGACTTACCGCCTTAGAGGAGAGAGCTCATCATGATGACGCATGGAATCGAAGAGGTGGCAGCGAATACCGAGAAGTTCAGAATGGCCATCATCGAGTCCGTGATCGTAGTCGGGAGTTTCGTGATGAGAGGAGGTCCAGAGCTGAGCGTTTGGACGACGAGAGGAGGGCCAGAGCTGAGCGTTTGGCCGAGTGTTGGAACGATCTTAAGCGTCAGTTAGGGGAGCGGATACAAGCGGCAATGAAGCCTGGGAAATTAGCGACTGATGACGAAGGCGAGAAACCAGCACCGAAGGCAGTGGTGGAATCCGAAGGAGAGCCGGTCTTGGTGTATTCCGAGGAGGATTCGACTTCGGTGGAGCTCGTTGAAGAGTACGACGAACCGACACCGCCGGTTTCGGTGGATTTTGACGTCGCAGAGGAGTCGGTAGAGTCCGAGGAGGAGGCTTCGATGGAGTCCAAGGAGGAGGTTTCGGTGGATTCCGACGTCGCGGGGGAGTCGGTGGAGTCCGACAGCGAGGAGGAATTGATGAACTCCGAGGACCTTCCGCAATTGGAGTTACCCATGGTGGAACAAGCAACGACAGAGGAACAAGCGAAGTCTGTGGTGTTGTGCGAGGAGGCGAAGTGCTACACTCACGTTTTATTGTCTCTACACCCTTTTATTCATTGTGCTTTTCAGGAACTTCATGATGATTTCCCTGAAGAAAGATCTCCTAGTTTACATCGAGGGTGTGAGCTGCAGAATTATGTCGTTCCGAGTTTGTTCGTGAGATTGGTGTTCGACCCTGGCATCGACGTGGATTTGAGGACAAATCCTCTTCAAGAGGAGGGGAATGATGCGACCCGAGTTCCGTTTCAAGCTAGAACGATGAAGAGTACGTCGGAACGGAGGTCAGACATGAGCCGAGGACGCGCCGGGGAGTTCAGCCGTGAAGATTGGCCTATTGTCGGCCGACACCAAAAATACACTACAAGAATGTCGGCCGACATCTTCAGAAAAGGCTTGGACTTGCAGGAGGTTGAAACTGCGTCCGAAGAAATTCCTGCGGTCGAAGGTCCAATGTCGGGCGACAGCAAATTTACACTACGGGAACGTCGGGCGACATTTGAATGTCGGGCGACAGAAGATTCCCGTCGGGCGACATCTTCACAAAAAGACAGCAGCGGCGAATTTTAGGGTTTTCAGCGTTTTTATTGCTTTTCTTTCCATTTTCTTTACGTTTATGCTTCGTTTAGCCTATATAAAGGCTTCCTAAGACATTGTTACATAAAAACCATGATTTTGATGATGAATACAATTATATTTTGTGAGTTTTATTAAATCTCTCTCGGGTTCGAATTCTACCCCGATTATCCAAAAGAGTTCAACCGACGAATCAACGAGCCAGTCAAATCTCGTTTGTGTGTCTTCATCATCCCCGAGTTGCTGCATCGATTTCGTGTTGGGGGTTAGGGTTCCGTCCTTAATTGATTTCACGAATTCAGGTTCAGAGGTTTTGGGACTTCCGCCGGTATCTTTTATCTTTCTGTTCTTCGTTCTTTTTCTATCTTTCTATCCCCGACGAGGTTCGTATCAAGTATGATAAAATAATCAAGACCGATTATTTTCTCCCTCATACAACGACTATACCGATGGCTTGGTCCGTGTCCATCTAGGTCGTGAGCAACTGTTCGATTAAATACGAGTAACCGATAGTATGATCTTCCGTGTGACGTCGCACACCATACTAACTACAACGTATATAATCTAGGACTATAATTTGCATATATTTAATTATAAATAATTAAACGCAAATAATTGTTCATTTAATTAAATAGATTAATGGCAATGGATCGGGAGTTTATATCACTTAAATCTAGACATTAAGTATACAACTCCAACAATCTCCCACTTATACTAAGGTCTAGTCATTTCCTCCAATCTCCCGACTCCCATACTCTTCACGTGCTTAATATGCACTTCCAAGAAGTGCCTTGTGAAGGAGCAATCTAGATTGTCGCTCTGAAGTTATCTTGGTGACTACAGCGTCGTCTCCCCTGACGATGACTCGTATCAGGTAGTACTTGCTCTATTTGTTATCTTACACTCATGGACTTGTGATTTCTTACGTTTGCCATTGCACCGCTATTCACAATAGCCTTTGGTAAACCAAAAATCACATCTAAGTCCCAGAGGTTATCCCGGAGCCATACCAAAACTTCCGCTGCCTCTGAGGCCGCTATTTGGTTACCTATGGTAGAGTCCGAAAAGCATCGTGCTTATCACTCTTCCATATTAAAGCTCCTCATCCTTTAATAGTGAAACACATAGCCTGATATCGACTTACATCGGTCCTTATTCGATTAGAAATCTAAGATAGTGTAATCCAAAGGAAAAACTTGTATGCTCCGTAATCCAGAACATAGTTTCCAGTACTTCAAAAGTACTTAAAATGTTCATTACAGTAGACGAGTATTCCTTTCCAGGATTACCTTGATATCCTCCCACTATACTAGCCGCATAGCAGATATCAGGTTCTCGTTTTCAACATCGCATTTATCAAGCTTTCCACACTCGAAGTGTAGGAAACCGCTTTCATTGCTTCTATCTCCTTTTGTGTTCCAAAACACATATCCTTAGATAGATGCATTCCGTATCTGAAAGGTAACGAACCTTTCTCGAAATCTTGCATGTTAAAACGAACCATAATCATATATATGTAAGATGTCTAGGAGAAGTACAATGTTCTTTCCTAGAGATCCAAGATCTCAAGAACATGTCCAACTTCTTCCTATATCTTTCATAATGATTTATCTAGACAACCATCATTCCATGTCTGATTACATCTTTACATTGTTGCCAATGATAAAATGTTATCTACATAAAACCCGAGAAACACCACCTTGTTTCTATCACGTTTCCAATACACACGATTCGTCTATGCTTTGATGAATCCTATCTCATCAATTTGCAAGTACCACGAATTCTAGCTTTGTTTTAATCCATTAATGGATTACTAAGCTTGTACTCTAAATGATCTTGCCTCTTAGCAATAAACCTTATTGCTTTCTAAGAGAGCACATTTAGATCTAGTACTGCCTCCATGTAGATCCAGGGATCGATTTCATGTATACCAGGTCCAGAGTCCGAAGACTCCCCTAGTCTTATGAATATCTCCGGTTGTTAAACAACCTCCCACTACAACGGCATTCCGTTGTATAAACAGTAATAACAGTAGGTGCAGTTAGTGGTGTACCGCTACTCGGTTCAGCTGGTTCGCAGTCCTTATCGCTTTCTCTCATTCAAAGTATTACATCACTTTGGGCTTGTGGTTCAATTAATAGTCTTCCTCTAAGAACCGGCCGTTAGAACTTATAACGTCCTTCTGGTTCATAGTACTATTGAACACACAACTTTTGTCCTTCCAGGATATTCTACAACCGCATTGAATGCGCCGTTGTTTTCAAGAAATATCCATAGAACATAGGTAGTACCGAATAACTTGTCTTTTACTATTTCTATAAGAGTTCCATTTCTTGTTTCCGACTCACCACTTCTACACAAGAGTGTATGGTGTAGTCTCTTGGGATCTAATCCCAATCTCTGATTAGTATGCCATGCATTCCTCAGACAGGTGCTTGCCTCCGCGATCAAATTTCAGGCTTCTAATGGATATACCTTGAAGGTTCCCCACAATAGCTTTGTGTCCATTGACTTGTCAAAACACTTTGCTTTTGTGGCACATCAGGTATGCTAATCCATTTTTTCGAGTAATCATAAAATGAAGTACTCGTACCTTATTGTCTGAGTAAACAAAGGTCTGCATACATCAGAGTGAATCAATTCTAATACTTGTCCGGATCTTATACCTTATATCCATAAAGGATTGCTTAGTTATGTTATCTTCCAAATTAGATTCTTAGGTCGGAAGGTCCACTCCTTCAACTTAATTGATCAAAATATCAATTTTCGACCTTTCAACTTCTTATTTGAATAAACATGACTTAGCATAAGAATCCACAAGTATAAATGATTCATTACAGAAATATCTCTTAAAAGTAAAACGAGTTATATAAAACGGTTCGTTGCATCGTGGTGGACTCAGGATTCATCATTTATATATATTGCTAGCTAATGTACCAGAATAGATAATATCATTATTTCTTCTTATAACCATCAAATGATTAAAAGAAATAAAATATCCATTCATTATAATTTAGAAATCTAGAACAAAGTTCTTTCTAAAATAATAGGGTACATAAAGCAATATTTCAAAATGAAATCCTATAACCTCCACTGCAACAGCTGCCTCCTCCACAGCATTGCCCATGTAGACTACGATTTCTTCTTTTCCAAGTCGTCGGGTTTCCTGGAACCCTTGCATTTAGAATGCACATACCGTCAGTGGTTCCATATCTACACACCAGGTTCTGGTAGATAATACCACTGACTATGTTTTACGATTAAAGAAAATTTCGTACTTTCTTTGAGAGGATAATCAGACTTCCAGTACCCAGACTGTTTGCATCGAGAATACTTGCCTCATGGCTTTCTCTTCCCATCTCGTGGTCTAAGCAACTTAGGACCACTGAGATTCTTTGCTTGCTTTTCCTTTCCCCCGATTTTACCCTTTGGTTCAAAACCTTTGATATTGGCTACAAGAGCTTGCGATTTCCGTCTCAACTCGTCCAAAAGGTCAATCATCTCAAAAACGTGTTTAAGCGTTTTCGAAGCGACTGGCCTTTATGAGTATCCTCATCGCTTCTTGTCTAGCCGC
This sequence comes from Euphrasia confusa, assembly GCA_954870475.1. Classification (NCBI taxonomy): domain Eukaryota; kingdom Viridiplantae; phylum Streptophyta; class Magnoliopsida; order Lamiales; family Orobanchaceae; genus Euphrasia; species Euphrasia confusa. Next base: position 11,635,591 of record OX940966.1, on the reverse strand, counting down.
CTATGTCATGTCGAAACACCAACTTGAGTTTGAACATGATATCATAATCAATGGTCATTGCATAAGCATTTTCCCATTTCTTAAAATCAGTCCATTCCTCATCAGTTGAGACATTGATAGGCTCGGGAGGACAAAGCTCACTGAGTACAAACTTGTACTCTTCAACAGTTTGGGCAATGTCTAGATTTCTATTCCAATCATTACATTTAGGGACCAGTGAGTTAAAATCCTTACGTATCACATAAAGTGGGTTCAAGGCCATTTTCTAATCTATGAGCACATATAACTACAAACAATTGATTTAATCTCCGATATTATCTCCCTCAAATAATATCATTAAATCACTAATCACATCTAAAATCCCATCAGATATGGCAAGCCACGTTTGTGTGGACGTTTACCTACCCAAACGATTTAGCAATTAGATTTGCTTCGGTCGTACATCAATTATAGCGTTACTTCGTTGGGAAGGATACTATAAAGCATACCTAAGTGTAAACCATCACTCAGTACTAAGGTGAATCGTTTGGAATCGCTACGTCACCGCAAGCCACGTTTGTGTGGACGTTTACGATAACTCACAAACCTTCACAATTCCCTATAACTGTCTACATCAATTAATCCAAGATCCCATTCAGTATAGCAAGCCACGTTTGTGTGGACGTTTACTGTTGGAAATCGACTACCCGGGATGCGTTCGTTCGATCACTCGAACATCCGAACGATCCCAGTCGACCTCCACGTCCGTTACTTCGTTCACGTGACAGCCCATGACCCGATTCACGCCCAGCCATCGCCCCGAAGGACAACCGCGTGAACCAGGGCTGATCTGCACTCAAACAGCGACCGCTGTATGCAGATCAGCACTCGCTGGAAGAGCTGCAAACGGCGGCCGCCGTTTGCCCTCCAGCGGGCGCCGTTTGTCCGCGAACAGCAACGCGACGTTGCTGTTCCGGGCTCGTTTCCGGGTCATTTTTCCTCATCCGACTACCGATCCGAAGGTCCTACAACCCCCAGTAGTCGAGGAATACGATCCAAGACCCCGGAACCCGATCTACGTTCAAAGTATGATCAACGAATAAATGAGATCGAATAAATGCGGAATTAAAGTCGATCTCATACCTTCTCGGTCGATTGTTGAGACCTTAGCGATTGCTAGTGTATGGCTCTTCCCTTGACTCCAACCGCTGTGTGGGCAACGATCCGTTGGGTCTCCCTTTTTCTGCTTCTCTGATAAACCACCGCAATATCCTTTTTACTTTTCTGTGTAAAATAATTGCGCAAAAGCTTTATTAATTTTTACAGAAGAAATTATATTTGCGCTAACGCAATTAATTTCTGCTGCAAAAATAAATGCGGCGAATGATAGGTTTAGGAGAGGCAAAGGGGGGGTTTAAATAGAGTTACACTAGGGACCTCTTAGGTAAATTAATTAGGGGCTAAAATGAAATATTAATTAACTTGGAATACTTAAAAGCAATTCCTTAATTAATCGATTTCAAATTTAATTATTATTAACTCCACTATAAAATAATAATTGAATTCCCGAAATTAATTTAATATTATATCAAGAATAATATTTCCGCCGAAATTAAATATACGACTTTCCCCGTGTTTAAGATATCGAACGTCCACGAATTTATTTAATTACTAATAATTAAATTAATTCGTTTCTTATTATCCGAGACTAGTACCACTCATCCTTTATCATGTGGAACAAATCCACCTGCAGGGTTTACATGATAAACTTTATGAGCTCATCTCGGGGACGTAATCAACCCGATAAACGGGACACGGTTTCTTGTCTATAATCTATAGCATGCCGTTCGTACAATTACGATTCTCAATTTACCGAGAATCTCGACTAATCAATTAGTCTCACTCATTGGCATATTAAAGAACCGAGAATTGGACACATGCACCTATAATTATATAGGGATTAGGAATTCGTATATCCGTAATATCTGAGGTCTAGTTCGATTACTGCGATTAGTATAAATCGAACGCCCTCCCGTGGTCCTGCTCAATACACCAAGTGTACGAGTGTAACATGATAGTCAAGACCGACTATCTACCAGTCACACAACGACGTACCGATGGATTGTCCCTGTCCATCTAAGTCGTGAGCTACTGTTCGATAGTATACGAGTAACCGACAGTATGATCTTCCGCGTGTCTCCTCACGCCATACTGTCTTCAGCGTATATATCTAGGACTATGGCATATAGTGTATATAAACAAAATGCAGACTTTTTGATTAATAGATAATAAAACACAGATAAGGAGTTCCATATTGTCACTAAACTAGACATTTAGAATATAACTCCATCAATCTCCCACTTATACTAAAAATCTAGTTGCCCTCTCCCATACATCCGATACCCATCCCCTTCACGTGTCTCTTGAACGCTTCCGCTGGAAGTGCCTTCGTAAAGGGGTCTGCCAGGTTATCCGCTGATGCAATCTTGGTGACAACCGCATCGCCTCTCCTGACGATGTCTCTAATCAGGTGGTACTTGCGATCTATGTGTTTACTCGCATTGTGGGCTCGTGGTTCCTTCGCATTTGCCACTGCACCGCTATTGTCACAATAAATTGTGATAGCTCTAGGCAAATCAGGAATCACATCCAAGTCCATGATGAAGTTCCGGAGCCACACCGATTCTTTAGCTGCCTCAGAGGCCGCTACATATTCGGCTTCCATGGTAGAGTCCGAAATGCATTTCTGCTTAACACTCTTCCATGAAACTGCTCCACCTCCCAATTTGAACACATAGCCTGACGTAGACTTTCGCTGTTCCTTATCAGATTGGAAATCCGAGTCTGTGTAACCAATAGGAATCAGCTCGGACGCTTTGTAACTCAGAACATAATTCCTAGTCCTTCGCAGGTACTTAAGTATGTTCTTTACAGCAGTCCAGTAACCCTGTCCAGGGTTACTCTGATATCTAGCTACCATGCCCACGGCATAGCAGATATCAGGTCTCGTGCACAACATAGCATACATTAGACTTCCCACTGCCGAAGCATAAGGAATCGTCTTCATGTAATCTATCTCCTTTTGTGTCTTGGGACACATATCTTTAGATAGATGAATTCCATGGCAGAAAAGTTGAGAACCTCTCTTGGAATTCTGCATGTTGAAACGAGCTAGAATCGTATCAATATATGAAGCCTGGGACAAGCTCAATGTTCTTTTCTGGCGATCCCGTATAACCTTGATCCCAAGAACATGCCCTACTTGTCCTAAGTCTTTCATATCGAATTGCTTGGACAACCATCCCTTTATGTCCGACAACATCTTCACATTGTTGCCAATTAGAAGAATGTCGTCTACATAAAGCACGAGAAACGCCATGCTGTTTCCGTCACTTCTCCGGTACACACACGACTCGTCCATGCTTTGAATGAATCCATAAGACTGGATAACCTCATCAAACCGCATGTTCCAAGATCTAGAAGCTTGCTTCAATCCATAAATGGATCGTTTTAGCTTACACACTAGATGCTCTTGGCCTTTCTCGATGAAACCCTCTGGCTGTCTCATATAAATGGTCTCGTCAAGATTCCCATTCAAGAATGCTGTCTTGACGTCTATTTTCCACATCTCATAATCCATATGAGATGCTATAGACAAAAGAATCCGGATCGACTTTAGCATAGCTACCGGCGAAAAGGTTTCCTCATAATCGATCCCTTCTTTCTGAGTGTACCCTTTCGCAACAAGCCTAGCTTTGAAGGTTTCCACCTTCCCGTCAGATCCTCTTTTCCTCTTGTACACCCATTTGCAACCAATGGCTTTTACACCTTTGGGCGGTGCTACAAGATCCCAGACCTGATTTGAATCCATAGATTCAATCTCAGATTTCATCGCCTTTTGCCAAGACTGAGCATCTTGATCTTTAAGCGCCTCGTCGTAGGTCCAGGGATCGGCTTCATGTTCTCCAGGTAACAAGTCCGAAGACTCACCTATAAACATGAACCTGTCGGGTTGTCGAACAACCCTCCCACTACGACGACGCTCCGGTGTAACCTCAGTAACTACAGGTGCAGACTGTGGTGGCGTATCACCCGGTTGGGTTGGATCTAAGCCTTGATCGTCCCCTCTCAGTTCGTTAAGTATTAGGAATTCGTATATCCGTAATATCTGAGGTCTAGTTCGATTACTGCGATTAGTATAAATCGAACGCCCTCCCGTGGTCCTGCTCAATACACCAAGTGTACGAGTGTAACATGATAGTCAAGACCGACTATCTACCAGTCACACAACGACGTACCGATGGATTGTCCCTGTCCATCTAAGTCGTGAGCTACTGTTCGATAGTATACGAGTAACCGACAGTATGATCTTCCGCGTGTCTCCTCACGCCATACTGTCTACAACGTATATATCTTGGACTATGGCATAGAGTGTATATAAACAAAATGCAGACTGTTTGATTAATAGATAATAAAACACAGATAAGGAGTTCCATATTGTCACTAAACTAGACATTTAGAATATAACTCCATCATTTACTACACCAAAAGATCAATATAATTGACTCCCAATTACTTGATCCATTCGATTTTTGTAAATCAGGACGCGGAGAATCATAAGTGAAATTCGAAGTTTCTTACCAGTGATTCACCATGCGAACAACCCTATCTCTCATAAAATAAGGGAGCCGAGCAGACAATCGATCCATTTCAAAAAATGGTATGAAGGTCTCTAATTTGTGTCATCCACATGACCAAGTGGCTTTGGCTCCATTCCACTCCCCGGGGTGAGAATGAGTCGACTTGAAATCAGTTTCAGAAAGACAAATTAGGCATTGTTTGATAAACTTAATCAATGTTTCTCGTAAAAGGAATTACAAGAATTCTCCTCCAATGACTCGTCTATACGAACTTCGAAAGCTCATAAGAGTCACCAAGAGAACAGCAATGGAGACCATGGGAATGTTTCCATTCCCTCTCCCACTTAGTTTTTTACAATAAAGGGATACGCTATCTAGTGCATAAATGAAATACACATAAGCATAATCACAGACATACATTTCATGCAAGTACGTACACAAATAATCAAATAATTGCTTGTCTTGAGTCTTCATTCTACGTCTTGAATACTTTGCCGAGCGACGGAAAAATTCTTTGATTTTCATATTTAATTTATTTTAAATAAAATCTAAGATTTCCAATTCAAAATAAATTTGAATCAATCTAATGATTTTAAATAAAATACTCCAATTAAATAAAATCAATTCCATTGATTTCCATATTTAATTCTATTTTAAATAAAATCCAAGATTTTCCAATTCAAAATAAATTTTGAATTAATCTAATGATTTTAAATAAAATACTTAAATTAAATAAAATAAATATTATTAAAATCTATTGATTTCCATATTCAATTCTATTCTAAATAAAATCCAAGATTTTCCAATTCAAAATAAATTTTGAATTAATCTAATTATTTTAAATAAAATACTTAAATTAAATAAAATCAATATTTTAATAATTTCTCAATACTATTTAAATTAGATGTCAAGAATCCTAATCAAAATCAAATTTTGATTCTTTTTAAGACTTCTAATCCAAGTAGGTATAGGATATCTAGAGAAACTAAGATTTTCTTTCCTAATTTCAATCTCTATCTAATTTCATTATTTAATTCCATAATTAAGAAATCTAATCCAAATAAAATTTGAATTAATTCCAAAATTAAATTAAATAAAATTAGAAAGATTAAATTATTTCCGGAAATATCGGATTTACCGGGACGAACCGAAACCGAGATTCCGGTCGACCCAAAATCCCAATCGAACCAAGCGGACCAAAATTGGTCCCATGCATGTAATAGCATGCACATGCGCACCAACGTGCACCTCACCATGCAACATGCATGAACCATGAATTAAATTCATTCAGCGAGGCCATCTCCTTTACGCACATGCAAAAAACACATGGTGACGGCTGCTGACAAATAAGATGTCGGCCGACAACCCTTGTAAAAATTACAGCAACGGCGCGCAAAAGAAATCGATCGTCTTCTTTGGCGAGTCTGTGCACGAGCCCGGTCGATTTCCGGCATGGCGTCTCCTCCGACGACACACGCCATCAACCTCGTCACAACCCACCCACGAGCAGCCCGCGATCATGTTCGATCGATCGCGCCGGCGCTCGCCGGATCGAGCGGCTGCAACACGCCGGACTTCCGTCGACCTCCGGCGAACCATCCCATGACGGTGAACGCCAAGTCGACTAGCCCATATGTTCAGCCGCTGCCCCAGCAGCCCGCTTCAAGCCTTGGCGCACCAGCAGCCCTCACAAAGGGGCTGCTCCCAGCCACGTCAGCGATCGACATCCGGCGACCACCTCCCTTGGTGAATCAAGTCGTCGATCTCTGCAACAGCCCAGCCTATGCGACCAGCCACCTTTCCGCTGCTCCGAGAGCAACCGAAGCAGCCGGGTCCATGCCTTTGCCGCGGCGATTATCAAGGTTCGTTAAAAAAAATCCTTCCTCGATTTTTAATAATTTATTATTCCGTCCAACAAAAACGAATCTCACGATTCGTACAAGAGAGATATACGTAGAAAAATATAGCACAGAAACCGAGAAATTAGAGTTCTGATTCTTACATGATATTCTTCGCACGCTTTAAACCTCCTCCCAGGATTCAAATCACTCCAAGAGGTGCGACTCACCACTGCCTTCCCGCATTTGCAAAGTTCGACCATTTTCTTTCTTCGTCAAAACTCAGAATCGCAGAGCTCGAAAATTAGGGTTCTTGAATTGGGGGAATGACGAGTGTTTCGATTTTCAATTCTTTCAGGTATTTACGTTTTTCAGTTTTTATTCTAATTAAATGAAATGAGATATTCAGTAAATATGAGGGAAGGGCAAATGGGTAATCACCCATGTTTTTGTTCTGAAAATTATTAAAAAATGCTTCAAAACGGAATATTCCAGGGCATATTCTGATCCGGCAGCCGGCAGGTACCACATTGTAATATTGCTTATCCTGTGGTACTGATCGGCAAAACTTTTCCGGCGAGGTTGCAAAGTGCAAAAACCCCATATCCTGGGGTGGCAAATTGTATTTAGCCCTTTAAATTATTGTAATTTATTTACGTTGGATCGAAGAATCGAAGACCACCGGAGAAGACGAAGTGACGAGAAGACGAAGGACCGGGGATCGATCAATCCCCATGATCGATCCCATGAGGATCGATCGACCCTCGGCCGAAAGGGGGCTGCCCGCGGGAGTCCCGGCCACGCCGGCCACCAGTGGAGGTGGCGCGCGGGCTGGGCGGCGGCGGCGGTGAGCCCTAGGCGGCGGTCGATCAAGGTGGGGTGGCGTGGGTTCTCCCAACCCATGCTACTCCTACCAAGATCCTACTTTCGTAATTAATTCGGTTTTCCTATTTGAGTGTTCTTATTTTTAGGGACTCTCATGGATTAGGAGAAGAATTAATGGGAATTAATTTATTTTCCTATTTGAGTGTTCTTATTTTTTAGGAACTCTCATGGATTAGGAAAAGAATTAATAAGAATTAATTTATTTCCTTATTGAGTATTCTCTTTTATGGGAACTCTCATGGATTAGGAAAAGAATTAATTTGGAATTAATTTACTTCCTATTTGATTATTCCTATTCTTGGAAATTTTCATTAGATGGAAATTAATTAATTTTGAAAAGTAGTAGAGTCCTAATTTATTTTATTTCCTTATTCTATTATAGAAGTCTTCTAGAATATTCAAGTTTTACTTGGATAGGATTCTAGAGATTTAATAGAATTAGAGAGGAAAATAAATAAATAAAATATTAATAATATTTAATTTTATTTTTAATATATTCAATTGACTTAATTTTCGAATTAAGTAACTTTTGGATTAATTAAAAATAAATGGATTTAAATATTGAGATTAATATTCTCGTCACATGGAGAATTCAAGAAACGAAGACTGAAGACTAGAAGATGCGTACGGAGATCCGATAAAGCCATGATAGTCGGAAAATAATTTTCTAGCATTATTTTGACTATGTGATACTATGTGCTTTATTACTTGTATGCATGCTATATGTGTTTACTTTATGCACTAGATAGCGTATCCCTTTATTGTAAAAAGCTAAGTGGGAGAGGGGATGGAAACATTCCCATGGTCTCCATTACTGTTGTCTTGGTGACTCTTATGGACTTTCGAAGTTCGTATAGACGAGTCATTGGAGGAGAATTCTTGTAATTCCTTTTACAAGAAACACTGATCAAGTTTATCAAACAATGCCTAATTTGTCTTTCTGAAGCTGACTTCAAGTCGACTCTGCTGGAAATCGATATCCCGGGGTATCAAAAAATGCGGAACCGATAACCCCGACCGAAATCCCATCGCCGGAAACCGATCACGAGCACTACGGTATCCAGAGCTCAACCGGAGAATCGCCGCGGGATGAACCCGCGGCCGAAACCCTAGCCGAGCCCCACCGCGGGGCTCGCGATCGAAATCGATCGCGTGGGGCTGCCTAGCAGCCCCCGGCGGTGAGTCCGGCGACTCACCGCCACCACCGACCGGGGAGGGAGCGCCCAGCCGCGGCGCGAAGCCGCGGCAGCCCCCAGCGATCGACCCTAGGTCGATCGCTCGCCCCGGCGTCCAGCCGGGGCTCCCCTCGCGTGATCGCTACCGGCGATCGATGCCCTAGGGCTCGATCGCCACCCCTCGGCTCCCAGCCGAGGGTCCTTTGAACGTTCGCCGGGGATCTCGAATCCCCGTCCCCGAAGTTCATCGTTTTCCCGGATCGTGCGTTCATGTATGTATCACAATCAATTCACATAAAATCATAGAAGAGAATATATGATTTTACCTTTTGATTCGTTGTGCGGAGAAACGAACTCAATTGATGACCTTACAATCTTCCCACGTATTCCTTGCACTAGCTTGAACGTCGGGTGGGCGACGATCCTCCAAGCTTATGGATCCTCTTCAACTCTCTAGAATATCAAGTATGATATTCTTGTCTTATGAAAAAGTGAAGACCATGTAGTGCTTTTATAGGCTACGTAGGGGATCTAAAGGAGGTGGAATATTGGGCTTCCAATATTAATGATTAAATTGAGCTCAAGCCCAAATCTATTAATCTCCCATTAATATTAATTAATTTATTTTCCACTATATAAATTAATTGCACTCCCAATATTAAACCATATTATATCAAATAATATTTCTCCGGTAGTATTATTTATTCCGTGTATTTAAGATTTAAATATCCATGAATAAAATTAATTTATTGCTAATTAATTTATTCATCTCTTGAATCCGAGACTAGTACCATTCATCCTTAATTATTGTGCGGAACGAATCCACTCATGAGGTTTACACAATAATTCCTTATGAACTCATCTCGGGGATATTATCAACCCTTCCGGGATACACTTTCCCGTCAAGTATTCACGGCATGCCATATATAAAATATAGTGACCCAACTTAACCGGTAATTAACCCAATAATTAAATCGGTTAATTCCTTTGGAAAATCAAAGTCACATATATTAAATATACACACCCGCAATAGTATCGGGGATTAAGAATAAAATACTCTGAGACTTGAATCGATTATCTCAAGGCAATCCTAATCGATAAATCTCAAGCGATCCTCTCAATACACTAAGTGTACAAGTGTGATAAAATAATTAAGATAAATTATTTTCTCTCTCACACAACGACTATACCGATGGATTGGTCCATGTCCATCTAGGTCGTGAGCAACTGTTTGATTAAATACGAGTAACCGATAGTATGATCTTCTGTGTGCCCATGCAACACCATACTAACTACAACGTATAAAATCCAGGACTATATTTTGCATATATTTAATTATCAATAATTAAACGCAAACAATTGTTTATTAATTAAATAGATTAAATGCTATGACCGGGAGTTTACCGTTACTTAAATCTAGACATTAAGTACACAACTCCAACAATCTCCCACTTGTACTAAGGTCTAGTCATTTCCTCCAAACTCCCGACTCCCATACTCATCACGTGCTTAGAGCTGTACTTCCAAGAAGTACTGTGTGAATGAGCACTCTAGGTTGCCGCTCTGAAGTTATCTTGGTGACTACTGCGTCGTCTCCCTTGACGATGACTCGTATCAGGTGGTACTTGCTCTATGTGTTAACATCACTTTTTGACTTATGACTTCTTCCAGTTTACCGTGCACCGCTATCCAATAGCCTTTGGTAAACTAAGAGTCATATCCAAGCCAAGAGGTTATCCCGGAACCTAACCAAAACTTCCGCTGCCTCTGAGGCTGCTTATTCGGTTATGAGAGAGTCTAAGAAGCGTCCTGCTTATCACTCTTTCATTTCATGGTTCCACCTCTTTCTAAAAGTGAACACATAGTCTGATATCGACTTACACTGGTCCTCCTCTGATTTAAGATCTGAGAATCTGTAATCAAAGAAGATTTCGTCTTGCTTAATAATCCAGAACTTCGCAAGTACTATTACAGCATCCGAAAATCTCTTGTCTAGATTACCTTGATATCCTCCCACTACGCAAACCGCATAGTTGATATCAGGTTCTTGTTTTACAACATTGCATCTATAAAGCTTTCCATACTTGAAGTATAGGAAACTGCTTTGTCCTTATCTATCTCCTTCATGTGTTCGAACACATACCCTTTAGATAGATGTATATTCTGTCTCTGAAAGGCAATAACCTTTCTCAGAAGTATGCATGTTTAAAACAAACCATAATCGTATAAGATATCTAGGAGAAGTACAATGTTCTTATCTTTAGATCGAAAGATCTCAAGAACATGCTCTAACTTCTACTTAATCTAATATCTCGATTCATTTAGACAACCATTATCTTATGTCTGACAACATTTTCTACATTGTTGCCAATGATGAAATTGTCATCTACATAAAATCTCCGAGAAACACCACTTTGTTTCTATTACATCTCCAATACACCTTTCGTCTATGCCTTTTGATGAATCCATCAAATGGACTATCCCATCAATTTGCAAGTTCCACGATTTATAGCTTTGTTTCAATCCATAAATGGATTTACTAAGCTTGTACTCTAAATGATCTTGCCTCTTAACAATAATCCTTATTTTTTTCCAAGCAGGCACATTTAGATCTAGTACCGCCCTCGTGCAGAGCTAGGGATCGATTTCATCTTTACTAGATCCAGAGTCCGAACTCTTCTAGTCTTATGAACATCTCTGGTTGTTCAACAACCTCCCACTGCAATGGCGTCCTGGTGTATAACAGTAATAACAGTAGGTGCAGTGTGTAGTGTATTTCTACTCGGTTTGGCTGGTTCCTAGTCTTTGTCCTTTTTCTCATTCCAAGGTACTGCGTTAGTTCGGGCTTTGTGGTTCTTCTAATAGTCTTCCTCTAAGAACCGGGCGTCACACGTCCTTCTGGTTCATAGTACTATAGAACACACAATACTTTGTTCATCTAGGATACCCTACAACCATATTGAATATGCCGTTGTCTCCAGGAATATCCATAGAACATAGGTAGTTCCGAACAACTTGTTCTTTTCACTATTAGAATTCTATTTCTTACTGACTCACCATCTCTACACGTAAGTGTATGGTGTAGTCATTTGAGACTTAATCTCAATCTTTGATTATGCTACGTGTTATGTGGTAGCCTCCGCGACTAAGTCGCAGGCTTCCAATGGATATACTTTGAAGGTTCCCCATAATTGCTTTGTGACTAAAACACTTCGCTTTTATGGCACATCAAGCATTCTAATCCATTTTCGAGTATTCTTAAAAGAACTACTCACATCTTACACATATGTCTGCATATATCATTGACCATTCTCAATACTTGTCCGAATTCTATCTTTTACCAAAAAGTATGCTTAGTTGTATTATCTTCCAAACTTGATTCTTAGGTCGGAAGGTCCATTCCTTCAACTATAATTGATCAAATCAATTTCAACCTTTTGAATCTCATTTGAATAAATACTACTAAGTATAAGAATTCACAAGTATAATGATTTTAACAAGAAATATATCTTAATAGTAAAATAAGTTATAGAACGGTTTGTTGCATCGTGGTAGACTAAGGATTCATCATTCACATATTGCTATCTAATGTACAAGAATAGATAATACCCATTATTTCTTATCAAAATCATCACCATGATTAAAGAAATAAAATATCCATTCATAAATAATAGAAATCCAGAACAAAAGTTCTTTCTAAAATAAAGGGTACATAATGCAATAAACTTGAAATGAAATCCTATTTAACTACTAAAGCAGATAAATGTCTTCCACTGCAACAGCTGCCTCCTCTACAGCTTTCGCCCGTGTAGACTCGAACTCTTCTTCTCTAAGTCGCCGGGTTTTCTGGAACCCCTGCATTTAAAAATGCACATACCGTCAGTGGTTCCATATCTACACACCAGATTTCTGGTAGATAATACCGCTGACTATGTTTTTACGACTAAAGAAAAATTCGTACCTTTGAGAGGACATTCAGACTTCCAGTGTCCAGTCTTATTGCATCGGAAGCACTTGCCTCTTGGCTTTGCAGCCCCCACTCGTGGTCCACTCCTCTTGGCACCACTGGGTTTCCAAGCTTGCTTCCTTTTCTTGCCCCTACCTCCAACAGGCTTCGAGCCCTTGGACTTGGTAGCTACAAGCGCTTGAGACTTGCCCTTCTTGTAGATCCCCTCTGCCGCCTTTAGTTCAGTCAGGAGTTGTGCAAGAGTATAAGATAGTTTACCCATATTATAACTCATACGAAACTGCTCAAACTAGGGGTCAGAGACTGGAGTATGATGTCGACTTGCGTCTCAGCATCAATGGAAGCTCCTAGGACCTCAAGTTCATTCAACAAACTCATCATCTTAAGAACTTGCTCCCCAACGGGCGTTCCTTCAGATTGAGTAGTCGACATGAGGACTCTCATGGCTTCTTGCCTAGCCGCACGATCTTGCTCCCCAAACATCTCCTTGAGGTTAAACATCATATCATAGGCAGTGCCCATCGGCTCATGTTGGGTTTGGAGTACATTTGACATGGAAGCCAAAATATAACACCTAGCCATTTCATCAGCCTTTTTCCACTTCCGATATGTCAGTTTTTCCTCGTCAGTTGAGGCAGCCGTGGGCTCGGCGGGGCACACTTCATGGAGTACAAACTTGTACTCCTCAGAAGTCAGGACAATGTCTAAATTTCTCTTCCAATCAATGTAATTGGTACCAGTGAGCTTATGCTCCTTGAGTATCACAGAAAGTGGGTTCATAGCTATTCTCTAAACCTATAAGCACATTTAAACAAACAATCAATTTAATATCCGATATTATCTCCCTCAAATAATATCATTAAATTACTAATTACATCTAAAATCCCATCAGGTAAGGCAAGCCACGTTCGTGTGGACGTTTACCCACCCAAATGATTTAGCAATTAGATTTGCTTTGGTCGTACATCATTATAGCGTTACTTCGTTGGGAAGAATACTACAAAGCGTACCTAAGTGTAAACCATTACTCAGTACTAAGGTGAATCATTTGGAATTGCTACGTCACCGCAAGCCACGTTAGTGTGGACGTTTACGACAACTCACAATCCTTCATAATTCCCTATAACTGTCTACATCAACTATTTCCAAAAATCCCATTCAGCATAGCAAGCCACGTTCGTGTGGACGTTTACTACACCAAAAGACTTTTATAGTTGACTCCCAATTACTTGAAGCATTCGATTTTGTAAATCAAGACGCGGAGAATCATAAGTGAAACTCGAAGTTTCTAACCAGTGATTCACCATGCGAACAACCCTATCTCTCATTAGATGAGGGAGCCGAGCAGACAAACGATCCATCTTCAAAAGAATGGTACGAATGTCTCTAATTTGTGTCATCCACATGACCAAGTGGCTTTGGCTCCATTCCACTCTCCGGGGTGAGAATGAGTCGACTTGAAGTCAGTTTGAGAAAGACAAATTAGGCATTGTTTGATAAACTTAATCAATGTTTCTTGTAAAAGGAATTACAAGAATTCTCCTCCAATGACATATCTATATGAACTTCGAAAGCTCATAAATGTCACCAAGAGAACAGTAATGGAGACCATGGGAATGTTTCCATCCCCGCTCCCACTTAACTTTTTATAACAAAGGGATACGCTATCTAATGCATAATTAAACACATAAGCATGCATACAAGTAATAAAGCACATATCACATAGTCAAAATAATGCTAGAAAATTATTTTCCGACTATCATGGCTTTATTCCATCTCCGTATGCGTCTTCTAGTCTTCAGTCTTCGTTCTTGAATGCTCCATGTGACGATAATATTAATCCCAATATTTAAATCTATTTATTTTTAATAAATCCAAAAGATACTTAATTCGAAAATTAAGTCAATCGAATAAATCAAAAAAAAAATTAAATATTATTAATATTTTTTATTTATTTATTTATTTATTTTTCCCATCTAATTCTATTAAATCTCTAGAATAATCTATCCAAGTGAAACTTGGAATATTCTAGAAGACTTCTATAATAGAATAAGGAAATAAAATAAATTAGGACTCTTCTACTTTCCAAGATTAATTAATTTCCATGTCCATGAAAATTCCCATAAAATAGGAATAATCAAATAGGAAATAAATTAATTCATTAATTAATTATTTTCCTATCTAATTCTATTAAATCTCTAGATTCCTATTCCAAGTAGAACTTGAAATATTCTAGAAGACTTCCATAATAGAATAAGGAAATAAATAATATTAATTAATTCTTTTCCTATCTCCATGAGAGTTCTCAAACTTAGGAATACTCAAAATAGGAAAACTTGAATTAATTAGGAAAGTGAATCTAGGTAGGAGTAGCACGAGATCACGAGGACCCCGCCCCCCCCCCCCCCCCCCCCACCTTGATCGCCGGCCGGGAGCACCACCGCCGCCGTCCCTAGCCCACGCGCCACCACCTCCGGTGGCCGGCGTGGCCGAGGAGCCCCGCGGGCAGCCCCTTCGATCGACCATCCCCATGGGATCGATCCCATCGATCCCGAGCCCTAGTTCTCCCTCTCATCATCTCCTTCGTCACATGAGTTCTCCGGCGGTCGTCTCGGCATCGATCCAACGTAAATAAATTACAAGAAATAAATTTACAATTCCGGTATCGATTCTATACATGAAATCGACCCTATACACTTTCCGGAAAACATAGAACAACAATAATAAATCTAAATTCGGTCAACCCCCGAATTTTTACTATTACAAGCATTCATCCACACAAAACGAATCTCGACATGTCCGAGAGTTTAATAATCATGGTAAAAATTAAATAACAATTAATTAAACAATTAATCAATTAATTAACCATGATAGTCGGAATCTCTGCAAGGTAGAACGATAATTGAACACATACATGAACACGAAACCAAACGCTCTGATACCAATTGCTGGAAATCGATATCCCGGGGTATCAAAAAATGCGGAACCGATAACCCCGACCGAAATCCCATCGCCGGAAACCGATCACGAGCACTACGGTATCCGGAGCTCAACCGGAGAATCGCCGCGGGATGAACCCGCGGCCGAAACCCTAGCCGAGCCCCACCGCGGGGCTCGCGATCGAAATCGATCGCGTGGGGCTGCCTAGCAGCCCCCGGCGGTGAGTCCGGCGACTCACCGCCACCACCGACCGGGGAGGGAGCGCCCAGCCGCGGCGCGAAGCCGCAGCAGCCCCCAACGATCTACCCTAGGTCGATCGCTCGCCCCGGCGTCCAGCCGGGCCTCCCCTCGCGTGATCGCTACCGGCGATCGATGCCCTAGAGCTCGATCGCCACCCCTCGGCTCCCAGCCGAGGGTCCTTTGAACGTTCGCCGGGGATCTCGAATCCCCGTCCCCGAAGTTCATCGTTTTCCCGGATCGTGCGTTCATGTATGTATCACAATCAATTCACATAAAATCATAGAAGAGAGTATATGATTTTACCTTTTGATTCGTTGTGCGGAGAAACGAACTCAATTGATGACCTTACGATCTTCCCACGTATTCCTTGCACTAGCTTGAACGTCGGGTGGGCGACGATCCTCCAAGCTTATGGATCCTCTTCAACTCTCTAGAATATCAAGTATGATATTCTTGTCTTATGAAAAAGTGAAGACCATGTAGTGCTTTTATAGGCTACGTAGGGGATCTAAAGGAGGTGGAATATTGGGCTTCCAATATTAATGATTAAATTGAGCCCAAGCCCAAATCTATTAATCTCCCATTAATATTAATTAATTTATTTTCCACTATATAAATTAATTGCACTCCCAATATTAAACCATATTATATCAAATAATATTTCTCCGGTAGTATTATTTATTCCGTGTATTTAAGATTTAAATATCCATGAATAAAATTAATTTATTGCTAATTAATTTATTCATCTCTTGAATCCGAGACTAGTACCATTCATCCTTAATTATTGTGCGGAACGAATCCACTCATGAGGTTTACACAATAATTCCTTATGAACTCATCTCGGGGATATTATCAACCCTTCCGGGATACACTTTCCCGTCAAGTATTCACGGCATGCCATATATAAAATATAGTGACCCAACTTAACCGGTAATTAACCCAATAATTAAATCGGTTAATTCCTTTGGAAAATCAAAGTCACATATATTAAATATACACACCCGCAATAGTATCGGGGATTAAGAATAAAATACTCTGAGACTTGAATCGATTATCTCAAGGCAATCCTAATCGATAAATCTCAAGCGATCCTCTCAATACACTAAGTGTACAAGTGTGATAAAATAATTAAGATAAATTATTTTCTCTCTCACACAACGACTATACCGATGGATTGGTCCATGTCCATCTAGGTCGTGAGCAACTGTTTGATTAAATACGAGTAACCGATAGTATGATCTTCTGTGTGCCCATGCAACACCATACTAACTACAACGTATAAAATCCAGGACTATATTTTGCATATATTTAATTATCAATAATTAAACGCAAACAATTGTTTATTAATTAAATAGATTAAATGCTATGACCGGGAGTTTACCGTTACTTAAATCTAGACATTAAGTACACAACTCCAACAGACTCATTCTCACCCCGGGGAGTGGAATGGAGCCAAAGCCACTTGGTCATGTGGATGACACAAATTAGAGACCTTCGTACCATCCTTTTGAAGGTGGATCGATTGTCTGCTCGGCTCCCTTATTTATGAGAGATAGGGTTGTTCGCATGGTGAATCACTGGTTAGAAACTTCGAGTTTCACTTATGATTCTCCGCGTCTTGATTTACGAGAATTCAATGGATCAAGTAATATGATGTCAATTGTAAAAATCTTTTGGTGTAGTAAACGTCCACACTATCGTGGCTTGCTGCACTGGATGGGATTTTGGATCAATTGATGTAGACAATTATAGAAGGGAGTGAAGGATCCGTGTGTCAACGTAAACGTCCACACTATCGTGGCTTGCGGTGATTTGCGAGTCCCAAACGAACTTCTTAGTACTGAGTAATGGTTTACACTTAGGTACGCTTCATAGTATCCTTCCCATCGAAGTAACGCTATTGATGATGTATGACCGAAGCAAATCTAATTGCGAAATCATTTGGGTGGGTAAACGTACACACTATCGTGGATTGCCATACCTGATGCGATTTTAGATGTAATTAGTAATTTAATGATATTATTTGAGGGAGATAATATCGGACATTAAATTGATTGTTTGTTTATATGTGCTTATAGGTTTAGAGAATAGCTATGAATCCACTTTCTGTGATACTCAAGTAGAATAAACTCACTGGTCCCAATTACATTTATTGGAAGAGTAATTTGGACATTGTCCTGACTGCCGAAGAGTACAAGTTTGTACTCTTTGAAGCATGCCCTGCTGAACCCACGACTGCCTCAACTGATGAGGAAAGAGCGGCACATAGGAGGTGGACAAAGGCTGATGAAATGGCTAGGTGCTATATTTTGGCTTCTATGTCGAATTTACTCCAAACCCAACATGAGTCGATGGCCACCGCCGATGATATGTTGTTCAACCTCAAGGAGATGTTTGGGCATCAAGACCGTGCGGCTAGGCAAGAAGCCATGAGAGTCCTCATGTCGACTACTCAGTCTGAAGGAACGCCCGTTGGGGAGCACGTTCTTAAGATGATGAGTATGTTGAATGAATTGGAGGTCCTAGGAGCTCAAATTGATGGACGCAAGTCGACATCATACTCCAGTCTCTGACCCCTAGTTTTGAGCAGTTTCGTATAAGTTATAATATGGGTAAACTATCTTATACTCTTGCGCAACTCCTGACTGAACTTAAGGCGGCAGAGGGGATCTACATGAAGGGCAAGTCTCAAGCGTTTGTGGCTACCAAGTCCAAAGGCTTGAAAGCTATTGGAGGTAGGGGCAAGAAAAGGAAGAAAGCCTGGTGGGGGCTAGCAAGCCAAGGGGCAAGTGCTTCCGATGCAATAAGTCTGGACACTGGAAGTCTGAATGTCCTCTCAAAGGTACGAATTTTTCTTTAGTCGTAAAAACATAGTCAGCGGTATTATCTACCAGAAATCTGGTGTGTAGATATGGAAACCACTGACGGTATGTGCATTTTTGAATGCAGGAGTTCCAAAAAACCCGGCGACTTAGAGAAGAAGAGTTCGAGTCAACATGGGCAAAGCTGTAGAGGAGGCAGTTGTTGCAGTGAAAGACATTTATCTGCTTTTAGTAGTTATAGGATTTCATTTCAAAGTTTATTGCTTTATGTACCCTTTATTTTAGAAAGAACTTTTGTTTTGGTTTTCTATTATTAATGAATGGATATTTTATTTCTTTAATCATTTGATGGTTTGGATAAGAAATAATGGTGTTATCTATTCTGGTACATTAGATAGCAATATGTGAATGATGAATCCTAAGTCTACCACGATGCAACAAACCGTTATATAACTTGTTTTACTGATTAGATATATTTCTTTGATTAAATCATTATACTTGTGAGTTCTTATACTTAGTGGTATTTATTCAAATAAGTTCAAAAGGTCGAAATTGATTTGATCAATTATAGTTGAAGGAATGAACCTTCCGACCTAAGAATTGAATTTGGAAGATAATACAACTAAGCATGCCTTTCTGGATAAAGGATAGAATTCGGACAAGTATTGAAATTGATTTATGATTGATAGATGCGGAGATATGTGTAATTAGAAAGGTATGAGTAATTCTTTCAAGAATGCTCAAAGATGGATTAGAATACTTGATGTGCCATAAAAGCAAAGTGTTTTGACTAGTCAATGGACACAAAGCTATTATGGGGAACCTTCAAGGCATATCCATTAGAAGGCTGTGACTTGTTCGCGGAGGCTACCACCTATCTAAATAACACATGGCATAAATCAAACAAATTGGGATTAAGTCTCAAAGGACTACACCATACACTTACGTGTAGGAATGGTGTGTCGGAAATAAGAAATGGAATTCTAATAGTAAAAGGACAAGTTCGTTCGGAACAACCTATGTTCTATGGGTAATCCTGGAAACAACGGCACATTCAATGTGGTTGTAGGATATACTAGAAGAACAAGTGATTGTATGTTCAATAGTACTATGAACCAGAAGGACGTCATCGCCCGGTTCTTAGAAGAAGACTGTTAGATGAACTACAATGCCCTAACTGACAGATTACTATGAGGAGAAGGAAGAGACTGAGAACCAACCAAACCAAGTAGTAGCACACCACTAACTGCACCTACTGTTATTACTGTTATACACCGGAACGCCATTGCAGTGGGAGGTTGTTAAGTAGCCAGAGATCTTCATAAGACTAGAGGAGTTTTAAACTCTGGATCTAGTACAGATGAAATCGATCCCTAGCTTTGCATAAGGGCGGTACTGAATCTAAATGTGCGTACTTGGAAAGCAATAAGATTATTGTTAAGAGGCGAGATCATTTAGAGTACAAGCTTAGCTAATCCATTTATAGATTGTTACAAAGCTGTGAATCGTGGAACTTGCGAATTGATGAGATAGTCCATTTGATGGATTCATCAAAAGGCATAGACGAATGGTGTATTAGAAACGTAATGGAAACAAGGTGGTGTTTCTCGGAATTTTATGTAGATAACATTTTATCATTGGCAACAATGTAAAGATGTTGTCAGACATAAAATAATGGTTGTCTAAATAAATCGAGATATAAGATTAAGAGGAAGTTAGATCATGTTCTTAGAGTCTTTCGATCTCTGGATGAGAACATTGTACTTCTCCTAGATATCTTATACGATTATGGTTTGTTTTAAACATGCATAATTCTGAGAAAGGTTATTGCCTTTCAGACACAGAATATGTATCTATCTAAAGATATGTGTTTCGAACACATGAAGGAGATAGATCAGAACAAAGCGGTTTCCTATACCCTGGTGTGGAAAGCTTAAGGAATGCAGTGTTGAAAAACAAGAACCTGATATCAACTATGCGGTTAGCGTAGTGGAAGGATATCAATATAATCTCAACAAGAGATATTTGGATGCTGTAAAAGTACTTTCGAAGTACTCGATTACGAAGCAACACGAATTCTTCTTAAGATTACATTTTCTCAGATCCCAAATCAGAGAAGGACCAATGTAAGTCGATATCAGGCTATGTGTTTACTTTTGGAAGAGGTGGAACCTTAAGATGAAAGAGTGATAAGCATGATGCTTCTCGGACTCTATCATAAACCGAAAAGCAGCCTCAGAGGCAGCGAAAGTTTTGGTTAGGTTCCGGAATAACCTCTGAACTTGGATATGATTCTTGGTTCACCAAAGGCTATGTAAATAGCGGTGCATGGTAAACTGGAAGAAGTCATAAGTTCGAAAAGTGATGATAACACATAAAGCACATGTGATACTATGTGCTTTATTACTTGTATGCATGCTATATGTGTTTACTTTATGCACTAGATAGCGTATCCCTTTGTTATAAAAAGCTAAGTGGGAGAGGGGATGGAAACATTCCCATGGTCTCCATTACTGTTCTCTTGGTGACATTTATGAGCTTTCGAAGTTCATATAGACATGTCATTGTGATGGAGTTGTATTCTAAATGTCTAGTTTAGTGCAAATACGGAACTCCTTATCTATACCTTAATTCGATATATGATTCAAGCATGATTGCATTTAATGCAATAGTCCTTGATTTATACGTTGTAGATAGTATGGCGTGAGGAGACACGCGGAAGATCATACTATCGGTTACTCGTATACTATCGAACAGTAGCTCACGACTTAGATGGACAGGGACAATCCATCGGTACGTCGTAGTGTGACTGGTAGATAGTCGGTCTTGACTATCATGTTACACTCGTACACTTAGTGTATTGAGCAGGACCACGGGAGGGCGTTCGATTTGTACTAATCGCAGTAATCGAACTAGACCTCAGATATTACGGATATACGAATTCCTAATCCCTATATAAGTATAGGTGCGTGTGTCCAATTCTCGGTTCCTTGACTTACTAGTGAGTGAGACTAATTGACTAGTCAATATTCTCGGTAAATTGGGAATCAGAATTGTACACACGGCATGCTATAGATTATAGACAGGAATCCGTGTCCCATTTATTGGGTTGATGATGTCCCCCAGATGAGCTCATAAAGTTTATCATGTAAAGCCTGCAGGTGGATTCGTTCCACATGATAATAAGGATGAGTGGTACTAGTCTCGGATAACAAGAAACGAATTAATTTAATTATTAGTAATTAAAGTTAATTCGTGGAAATACAATATCTTAAACACGGGAAAAGTCGTATATGTAATTCGGCGGAATAATTATTGTTGAAATAATATAAATTAATTATTGGGAATTCAATTATAATTTTATAGTGGAATTAATTATAATTAAAATTGTGGAATTTAATTAAGGTTTGCCTTTTAGGACGCCGAGTTAATTAAATTGCAATTTAGTCTAATAATTAATTTCCATAAGGTCCCTGGTGTAGCTCTATAAATACCTCACCCTCTCTTTCTCTAAACCTAAGAAACGCCGCTATTTTATTTTTGCGGAGAAAAATAAATTGTTTGCGCAATTATTTTTCTGTAGAAATAAATAGATTAGCGCTGTTATTATTTTCTGATGAAATTAATTGCTAGCGCAATTATATTTCTGAGACAGAAGATCAAAACTAACTTACGCCGCTATAATTAATTCGGTAGAGAAAATAAAAGCTTGCGCAATTATTTTACTTAATTAATTTAGATTAGCGCCGCAATTATTTTTCCTCTGCTTAATTAATTTAGATTAGCGCAGTAATAATTATGTAGAAATAATTATTTTTCCTCTGCTTAATTAATTTAGATTAGCAAAGTAATAATTCTGTAGAAATAATTTTGCTTGCGCAAATATATTTCTGAGACACAGAATATTATTCCTACGGTGGGTTCAAGAGAGAAAGGAGAAGAGGAAGGTTCAGCAGATCGTTGCCCACTCAACGGCTGAACGTCGGGGATAGAGACATACACCGGAAGGCTTTGTGGTCTCAGCAATTCGGCTTCTCCGAATCACGCGACAAAGGTATGAAATCAAAACCCTTATTCCGCATCGTTTCGATTTGATCTCGTACGTAATCATACAACGAATCACCGATCGTGTTCGATGGCTTGGATTCGATGGTCTCGGACTGTTGGGCGTTCTCGGATCGCCGGAACAGCAGTCGGATCGAGAAAATCGCGTCGGAACAGCCCGAACAGCAGCATCGCGATTCTGGAATCGCGACGTTGTCGGCCGACAACTATTCTTGTCGGCCGACACTGCCCTGTCGGGCGACAACCTTGAGTTGTCGGGCGACAGACAGGGCAGAAGCCCTCGGAAACGCGCGGTTGTGCTTCGGGCATGATGGCTGGGCGTGTTTCGGGTCTGGGGCTTCGTCGTGATGGAAGTAGTGATGCTGGAGGTCGACTGGGCGTGTCCGGATGTTCGAGTAGTCGAACGGACTCGTCCCGGGTAGTCGATTTCCAACACATTGGAGGAGAATTCTTGTAATTCCTTTTACCAGAAACATTGATTAAGTTTATCAAACAATGCCTAATTTGTGTTTCTGAAACTGACTTCAAGTCGACTCATTCTCACCCCGGGGAGTGGAATGGAGCCAAAGCCACTTGGTCATGTGGATGACACAAATTAGAGACCTTCGTACCATTTCTTGAAATGGATCGATTGTCTGCTCGGCTCCCTCATCTAATGAGAGATAGTGTTGTTCGCATGGTGAATCACTGGTTAGAAACTTCGAGTTTCACTTATGATTCTCCGCGTCTTGATTTACGAAAATTGAATGGATCTTGTAATTGGGAGTCAATTATAAATGTCTCTTGGTGTAGTAAACGTCCATACCACGTGGCTTGCTATACTAACGGATTTTGGATTAATTGATGTAGACAGTTATAAGGATGTGTGAAGAGTTGTGAAGTTGTCGTAAACGTCCACACCACGTGGCTTGCGGTAATGTAGCAATTCCAAACGATTTACTTTAGTACTGAGTAATGGTTTACACTTAGATACGCATTATAGTATTCCTCCCCATGAGGTTACGCTATAAGTGATGTATGACCAAAGAAAATCTAATTGCTAAATAATTCGGGTGGGTAAACGTCCACACCACGTGGCTTGCCTTACCTGATGGGATTTTAGATGTAATTAGTAATTTAATGATATTATTTGGGGAGATAATATCGGATATTAAATTGATTGATTGTTTAAATGTGCTTATAGGTTTAGAGAATAGCTATGAATCCACTTTCTGTGATACTCAAGGAGAATAAACTCACTGGCCCCAATTATATTGATTGGAGGAAAAATTTGGACATTGTCCTGACTGCTGAAGAGTACAAATTTGTACTCTATGATGTGTGACCTGCTGAGCCCACGGATGCCTTAACTAATGAGGAAAAGGAAGCATATCGGAAGTGGAAAAAGGCAGATGAAATGGCTAGGTGTTATATTTTGGCTTCCATGTCAAATGTACTCCAAACCCAACATGAGTCGATGCCCACTGCCGAGGATACGTTGTACAACCTCAAGGATATGTTTGGGCATCAAGATCGTGCGGCATGGCAAGAAGCCATGAGAGTCCTTATGACAACTATTCAGTCTGAAGGAACGCCCGTTGGGGAGCACGTTCTTAAGATGATGAGTTTGTTGAATGAACTTGAGATCCTAGGAGCTCAAATTGATGGTGAGACGCAAGTCGACATCATAATCCAGTCTCTGACCCCTAGTTTTGAGCAGTTTGGCATGAGTTATAATATGGGTAAACTTTCTTATACTCTTGCGCAACTCCTGACTGAACTGAAGGCGGTAGGGGTAAGAATAGGAAGCAAGCCTGGAAACCAAGTGGTGCCAAGAGGAATGGACCACGAGTGGGGGCTAGCAAGCCAAGGGGCAAGTGCTTCCGATGCAATAAGTCTGGACACTGGAAGTATGAATGTCCTCTCAAAAGG
Source organism: Euphrasia confusa (assembly GCA_954870475.1). Classification (NCBI taxonomy): domain Eukaryota; kingdom Viridiplantae; phylum Streptophyta; class Magnoliopsida; order Lamiales; family Orobanchaceae; genus Euphrasia; species Euphrasia confusa. Next base: position 11,611,129 of record OX940966.1, on the reverse strand, counting down.
TACGAATTTTTCTTTAGTCGTAAAAACATAGTCAGCGGTATTATCTACCAGAAATCTGGTGTGTAGATATGGAACCACTGACGGTATGTGCATTTTTTAATGCAGGGGTTCCAGAAAACCCGACGACTTAGAGAAGAAGAGTTCGAGTCTACATGGGCAAAGTTGTAGAGGAGGCAGCAGTTGCAGTGGAAGACATTTATCTATGAATAGTTAAATAGGATTTCATTTCGAGTTTATTGCTTTATGTACCCTTTATTTTAGAAAGAACTTCTGTTCTGGTTTCTATTATTTATGAATGTATATTTTATTTCTTTAATCATTTGATGATTTTGATAAGAAATAATGGTATTATCTATTCTGGTACATTAGATAGCAATAAAGTGAATGATGAATCCTTAGTCTACCACGATGCAACAAACCGTTCTATAACTTGTTTTACTTATTAGATATATTTCTTTGTTAAATCGTTGTACTTGTGAATTCTTATACTTAGTAGTATTTATTCAAATAAGATTCAAAAGGTCGAAATTGATTTGATCAATTATAGTTGAAGGAATGGACCTTCCGACCTAAGAATTGAAGATAATACAGCTAAGCAAACCTTTTGGATAAAGGATAGAATTCAGACAAGTACTCAGATTGGCTGATTACTGATATATGCAGAGATATGTGTACTTAGAAAGGTGAGAGTAATTCTTTCAAGAATACTCAAAGATTGATTAGAGTACTTGATGTGCCATAATAGCAATGTGTTTTAGACACAAAGCTATTATGGAGAACCTTCAAAGTATATCCATTAGAAGCCTGCAACTTAATCGCGGAGGCTACCACCTATCTAAGTAACACATAGCATAATGAAAGAATGGGATCGGATCCCAATTGACTGCACCATACACTCACGTGTAGAAATGGTGTGTCGGAAATAAGAAATGAGATTCTAATAGTAAAAGGACAAGTTGTTCGGAACTACCTATGTTCTATGGATATTCCTGGAAACAATGGCACATTCAATGTGGTTGTAGGATATCCTATGTGAACAAAATATTGTGTGTTCTATAGTACTATGAACCAGAAGGACGTTATAAGCTCTAACGCCCGATTCTTAGAGGAAGACTATTAGATGAACTACAAAGCCCTAACTGACGTAATACCTTGGAATGAGAAAAAGGACAAAGACTAGGAACCAGCCAAACCGAGTAGAAGTACACCACTAACTGCACCTACTGTTATTACTGTTTATACACAGGAATGCCATTGCAGTGGGAGGTTGTTTGACGACCAGAGATATTCATAAGACTAGAAGAGTTTCGAACTCTGGATCTAGTAAAGATGAAATCGATCCCTAGCTCTGCACATGGGCAGTACTGAATCTAAATGTGCCTGCTTAGAAAGCAATAAAGGTTTAATGTTAAGAGGCAATATCATTTAGAGTACAAGCTTAGTTAATCCATTTATGGATTGGAACAAGGCTATAAATCGTGGAACTTGCGAATTGATAAGATAGTCCATCTGATGGATTCATCGAAAGGCATAGACGAAAGGTGTATTGGAAACGTGATAGAAACAAGGTGGTGTTTCTCGGAATTTTATGTAGATAAACATTTTATCATTGACAACAATGTAAAGATGTCGTCAGACATAAAATGATGGTTGTCTAAATGAATCGGGACATGAGATTGAGTAGAAGTTGGAAAATGTTCTTGAGATCTTTCGATCTAAGGATAAGAATATTGTACTTCTCCTAGATATCTTATACGATTATGGTTTGTTTTAAACATGCATAATTCTGAGAAAGGTTATTGCCTTTCAGACGCAGAATATATATCTATCTAAAGATATGTGTTTCGAGCACATGAAGGAGATAGATACAGACAAAGCAGTTTCCTACACTTCGAGTGTGGAAAGCTTGATGAATGCGATGTTGAAAAACGAGAACCTGATATCAACTATGCGGTTAGCATAGTGGGAGGATATCAAAGTAATCTCAAAAGGAGATATTCGGATGCTGTAAAAGGTACTTGCGAAGTACTGGATTACGAAGCAACACAAATTCTTCTTGGATTACATATTCTCAGATCTCAAATCAGAGAAGGACCAGTGTAAGTCGATATCAGGCTATGTGTTCACTTTTGGAAGAGCTGGAACCTTAAAATGAAAGAGTGATGAGCATGACGCTTCTCGGACTCTCTCATAACCGAATAGCAGCCTCAGAGGCAGCGGAAATTTTGGTTGGGTTCCGGAATAACCTCTGGGCTTGGATATGACTCTTAGTTTACCAAAGGCTATTATATAGCGGTGCATGGTAAACTGGAAGAAGTCATAAGTCAAAAGATGATGATAACACATAGAGCAAGTACCACCTGATACGAGTCATCGTCGAGGGAGACGACGCTGTAGTCACCAATATAACTTCAGAGCGGCAACCTAGATTGCTCATTCACATGGTACTTCTTGGAAGTGCGACTTAAGCACGTGATGAGTATGGGAGTCAGGAGTTTGGAGGAAATGACTAGACCTTAGTACAAGTGGGAGATTGTTGGAGTTGTGTACTTAATGTCTAGATTTAAGTAACGGTAACTCCCGGTCATAGCATTTAATCTATTTAATTAATAAACAATTGTTTGCTTTTAATTATTCGATAATTAAATATATGCAAATTATAGTCTTAGATTATATACGTTGTAGTTAGTATGGTGTGCGGGCCCACACAGAAGATCATACTATCGGTTACTCGTATTTAATCGAACAGTTGCTCACGACCTAGATGGACACGGACCAATCCATCGGTATAGTCGTTGTGTGAGAGAGAAAATAATTTGTCTTAATTATTTTATCACACTTGTACACTTGGTGTATTGGGCGGAACGCTTGAGACTTATCAATTAGGATTGCCTTTGATAATTGATTCAAGTCTCAGAGTATTTTATTCTAAATCCTCGATACTATTGCGGGTGTGTATATTTGATATAAGTGACTTTGATTTTCCAAAGGAATTAACCGATTTAATTATTGGGTTAATTACCGGCTAAGTTGGGTCACTATATTTTATATATGACATATCGTGAATACTTGACGGGAAAGTGTATCCCGTAAGGGTTGATAATATCCCCGAGATGAGTTCATAAGGAATTATTATGTAAACCTCATGAGTGGATTTGTTCCGCATAATAATTAAGGTTGAATGGTACTATTCTCGGATATAAGAGATGAATAAATTTATTTTGCAATAAATAAATTTTATTCATGGATATTTAAATTTTAAATAAACGGAATAAATAATACTACTGGAGAAATATTATTTGATATAATATGGTTTAATATTGTGAGTGCAATTAATTTATATAGTGGAAAATAAATTAATTAATATTAATGGGATTAATAGATTTGGGCTTGGGCTCAATTTTATCATTAATATTAGAAGCCCAATATTCCACCTCCTTTAGATCCCCTACGTAGCCTATAAAAGCACTACATGGTCTTCTCTATTCTCATATATAACTTAAAGATCATAATTCTTCTAGAGAAAGAAAGTAGAGAGAAGGAGATCCATTGAGTTCGGAGGATCGTCGCCCACACGACGTTCGAACGAGGTGCAAGGAATACGTAGGAAGATTCAAAGGTCTTCAATTTGATTTCGTTACTCCGCACAACGAATCAAAGGTAAAATCATAAACTCCCTTGTATGATTTTATGTGAAAATAATTGTGATATATACATGAACACACGATCCGGGAAAACGACGAACTTCGGGGATGGGGATTCGAGATCCCCGGCGAAGGTCAAGATGAGCCCTCGGCTGGGAGCCGAGGGGTGGCGATCGAGCCCTAGGGCATCGATCGCCGGCAGCGATCCCGAGGGGAGCCCCGGCTGGACGCCGGGGCGAACGAACGACCTAGGGTCGATCGTTGGGGGTTGCCGCGGGCTGGCGCCGCGGCTGGTCGCCCCTCCCCGGTCGGTGGTGGCGGTGAGTCGCCGGACTCACCGTCGGGGGCTGCTAGGCAGCCCCACGCGATCGATCAAGATCGTGAGCCCCACGGTGGAGCTTGGCTAGGGTTTAGCTGCGGGTTCATCCCGCGGCGATGCTCTCGTCGATCCCGTTTCTTCGTGGTGTTCGTGATCAGTTTCCAGCGATGGGATTTCGGTCGGGGTTATCGGTTCCGTAATTTTTGATACCCCGGGATATCGATTTCCAACACTACGGACCAGAAGATCGTTATAAGTACTAACGCTTGGTTCTTAGAGGAAGACTATGTCATGGACCACAAGCCCAAAACTGACATAATACTTGATGAGTTGAGAGGTAACGAGAAAGACTTAGGTACAGCCGAACCGAGTAGTGATACACCACTAGAACCTGCTCCTAGTGTCACTGTTAATACACCGGAACGCCATCGTAGTGGGAGGGTTGTTAAACAACCAGACAGATGGATTGGACTGGGTGAGTCTTCGGACTCTGGACCTGGAGTTCATGAAATCGATCCCTAGACCTATGATGAGGCGGTACAAGATATAGATGCGCCTTCTTGGTAGAAAGCGATGAAATCCGAAATTGATACTATGGAATCTAATAAAGTCTGGGATCTTGTAGAACCACCAAATGGCATAAAGCCAATTGGGTGTAAATGGGTCTACAAGAGAAAGAGAGGATCTGACGGAAAGGTTGAAACCTTTAAAGCTCGGCTTGTTGCGAAAGGATATACTCAGAAAGAGGGAATCGATTATGAGGAGACCTTTTCGCCGGTAGCCAAGATAAAGTCGATCCGGATTCTCTTATCCATAGCAGCTCATATGGACTATGAGGTGTGGCAAATGGATGTCAAGACAGCTTTCCTTAATGGAAGTCTTGACGAGACGATTTATATGAAACAGCCAGAAGGATTCATTGCTAAAGGGTGAGATCATCTAGTGTGCAAGCTTAATCGATCCATTTATGGATTGAAACAAGCCCCGAGATCGTGGAACCTGCGGTTTGATGAAGTAGTCCAATCTTTTGGATTCATTCAAAGCATGGACGAATCGTGTGTGTATTTGAAAAGTGATGGGAAGAAGGTGGTGTTTCTCGTGCTTTATGTAGACGACATTCTTCTCATTGGCAACAGTGTGAAGATGTTATCAGACATAAAGGGATGGTTGTCTAGACAATTCGATATGAAAGATTTGGGAGAAGTTGGACATGTTCTAGGGATCAAAGTTATAAGGGATCGCCGGAATAGAACATTGTACCTTTCCCAGCAATCTTACATAGACACGATTCTGGCTCGTTTTAACATGCAAGATTCCAAGAAGGTTGAACTACCCTTCAGTAAAGGAACTTATCTTTCTAAGGAGATGTGTCCTCGGACACAGAAGGAGAAAGATGAAATGAAAGCAGTTCCCTACGCTTCGGCTGTGGGAAGCTTGATGTATGCAATGTTATGCACGAGACCTGATATCTGCTATGCAGTTGGCATAGTAGCGAGATATCAGAGTAATCCTGGAAAGGCTCATTGGACTGCCGTAAAGAGCATTTTCAAGTATTTACGAAATACTAAGGATTATGTTCTGAGTTACGGAGCAGACAATTTGATCCCTTTGGGATACACAGATTCGGATTTCCAAGCTGATTAGGACCAGTGTAAGTCGATATCAGGCTATGTGTTCATTTTTGAAAGAGGTGGAACCTTAAGATGACAGAGTGATAAGCACGATGCTTATCGGACTCTATCATAACCAAATGGCAGCCTCAGAGGCAGCGGAAATTTTGGTTGGGCTCCAATATAACCTCTGGACTTGGATATGATTCTTAGTTCACCAAAGGCTATGTATATCGGTGCATGGTGAACTGGAAGAAGTCATAAGTCCAAAGTGAAGATACACATAGAGCGCAAGTACCACCTGATACGAGTCATCGTCTAGAGAGACGATGCTGTAGTCACCAAGATAACTTCAGGGCGGCAACCTAGATTGCTCATTCACATGGTACTTCTTCGAAGTACAGTTTAAGCACGTGATGGGTATGGGAGTCGGGAGTTTGGAGGATATGACTAGACCTTAGTATAAGTGGGAGATTGTTGGAGTAGTATACTTAATGTCTAGATTTGAGTATTCTGAACTCCTTGTGCACTTTCATTTACCTATTAATAACGAACATTCATTTGCTTTTAATTATTGTTAATTAAATATATGCAAATTATAGTCCTATATTATATACGTTGTAGTTAGTATGGTGTGCGGGCCCACACGGAAGATCATACTATCGGTTACTCGTATTTAATCGAACAGTTGCTCACGACCTAGATGGACATGGACCAATCCATCGGTATAGTCGTTGTGTGAGAGAGAAAATAATTTGTCTTGATTATTTAATCACACTTGTACACTTGGTGTATTGAGCGGATCGCTTGAGATTTATCAATTAGGATTGCTCTGTGATAATTGATTTAAGTCTCAGTGTATTTTATTCTTAATCCCCGATACAATTGCGGGTGTGTATATTTAATATAAGTGACTTTGATTTTCCAAAGGAATTGACCGGTTTAATTATTGGGTCAATTACCGGTTAAGTTGGCTCACTATATTTTATATATGACATGCCGTGAATTCTTGACGGGACAGTGTATTCCGGAAGGGTTGATAATATCCCCGAGATGAGCTCATAATGATTTATTATGTAAACCTCGCGAGTGGATTTGTTCCCGCATAATAAATAAGGTTGAGTGGTACTATTCTTGGATATAAGAGAGGAATAAATTTATTAAGCAATAAATAAATTTTATTCATGGATATTTAAATCTTAAATACACAGAATAAATAATACTACCGGAGATTTATTATTGGATATAATATGGTTTAATATTGGGAGTGCAATTAATTTATATAGTGGAAAACAAATTAATTAATATTAATGGGATTAATAAATTTGGGCTTGGGCTCAATTTAATCATTAATGTTGGAAGCCCAATATTCCACCTCCTTTAGATCCCCTACGTAGCCTATAAAAGCACTACATGGTCTTCACTTTTTAGAACTAAGACAAGAATATCATACTTGATATTCTAGAGAGTTGAAGAGGATCCATAGAGTTCGGAGGATCGTCGCCCACCCAACGTTCGAACGAGTGCAAGGAATACGTGGGAAGATCGTAAGGTCATCGATTGATTTCGTTTCTCCGAACAACGAATCGAAGGTATAAAATCTAAACGCCCTTGATTTTATTCGATTTTATTTATCGTGAAATACCGTGAACGCAAGATTCGAAGATCGAACCCCGGAGTAGACGGACGATCGCGTGGTGGTAGTGAAACCACCGGACCACGCCAATCACCCGGCTAGGGTTTCGTGGGGCGAGAGGGGTCGAACCCTCGGCTGGGCCGAGGGCTTGCGATCAATCACTCGAGCGCGGGCTGGTGCCGCGCTCCACCCCACCACGGCGGTGGGGCCCTCCAGGCGGCGGCTGTTGGAGTCGTGTACTTAATGTCTAGATTTAAGTAACGGAAACTCACGATCCATTGCCACTAATCTATTTAATTAAATAAACAATTATTTGCGTTTAATTATTTATAATTGAATATATGCAAATTATAGTCCTGGATTCTATACGTTGTAGTTAGTATGGTGTGTCGGGCCCACACAGAAGATCATACTATCGGTTACTCGTATTTAATCGAACAGTTGCTCACGACCTAGATGGACACGGACCAATCCATCGGTATAGTCGTTGTGTGAGAGAGAAAATAATCTGTCTTGATTATTTTATCACACTTGTACACTTGGTGTATTGAGCGGATCTGCTTGAGATTTATCGATTAGGATTGCCGGCGATAATCGATTTAAGTCTCAGTGTATTTTATTCTTAATCCCCGATATTATTGCGGGTGTGTATATTTAATATAAGTGGATTTGATTTTCCAAAGGAATTAACCGATTTAATTATTGGGTTAATTACCGGTTAAGTTGGGTCACTATATTTTATATATGGCATGCCGTGAATACTTGACGGGAAAGTGTATCCCGTAAGGGTTGATAATATCCCCGAGATGAGTTCATAAGGAATTATTATGTAAACCTTGCAAGTGGATTTATTCCGCATAATAATTAAGGTTGAATGGTACTATTCTCGGATACAAGAGATGAATAAATTAATTAGCAATAAATTAATTTTATTCATGGATATTTATATCTTAAATACATGGAATAAATATTACTACCGGAGAAATATTATTTGATATAATATGGTTTAATATTGGGAGTGCAATTAATTTTATATAGTGGAAAATAGAATTAATTAATATTAATGGATTAATAGATTTGGGCTTGGGCTCAATTTAATCATTAATATTGGAAGCCCAATATTCCACCTCCTTAAGATCCCCTACGTAGCCTATAAAAGCACTATATGGTCTTCTCTATTCTCATAACTTGAAGATCACAATTCTAGAGAGAGAAAGTAGAGAGGGAGATCCATGGAGTTCGGTAGATCGTCGCCCACACGACGTCCGAGCTAGTGCAAGGAATACGCGGGAAGATCTCAAGGTCGTCAAATTGAGTTCTTCGTTTTTCCGAACAACGAGAACGAGGTAAATCGTAAAACCCTCTTTTATGATTTTATCGTTTAATTATCGTAAAAATATCTTTAAGCAAGATCCGATGAACGGACCCACGAGACGAGGTCGAACCGGGCGGTGGTGGTCGGACCACCGGACCGCCGGCGGCTCGACGACTCGGCTGGAAAGGGATCGCGCGAGGTGGATCGAGCCTAGGGCTCAATCACGCGGATCGGCTGCGGGTTTTCCCGTAGCGATCTGCTGCCAGCTACGGGTTTTCCCGCAGCGACTCATAGCGCCCAGCAGCAGCGAGTCAGGCGACTCGCTGCGGGTTGCTGTGGGCTGCTACGGGGAATTCGCTGGGTGCTGTGGGATTTCCCGCAGCTGACCCGCAGCGATCCAGCAGGGTCCCAGCAGCAGCGAGTCAGGCGACTCGCTGCGGGTTGCTGCGGGCTGCTGCGAGCAACCCCGCGTGGCTGCTGCGGGTTTCGCGGGTTCACGCGAGTTCTCTCGTGTTTTTCCCGCGTAACTTTTTCGTATGGTCATGTACGTGTTCTGGGAGTCGATTGGAGTTGTCGGTTCCGCAATTTTGACAATTCCGGATATTCGATCTCCGTAGGATTTCGGTCGGAATTAATTAGATAATTTATTTATTTAAATTTATTAATTCCGGGATATCGATTTCCAACAATTGGTATCAGAGCGTTGGTTTTAGTTCATGGTATTTTTCGATAAATTGTTCTACCTTGCAGGGTTTCCGATTATTATGGCTAGATTTAATTATTGTTAATTAATGTCATAATAATGTTCTTGATTATTAAACTCTCGGTGATGTCAATATTTGTTCTTGTGTGGTGAATGCTTGTTCTAATTTTTCCGGAAATTGTTTGAGGTCGTTTTTGTAGAGGATCGATGCCGGAAAGCGTAGTAATAATTTTGTAAAATTATTTACGTTGGATCGATGCCGAAACGTCCGCCGGAAAATTGTGACGGAGGAGACGAAGAGAGGGTTAGGGCTCGGTTCGGCTATCCCCATAGCCGAACCATGGATCGAGCGCGTGGGGGGCACTCGACCGCACCCTCGGCCGTGCGATGTCACCGGCGGTGGTGGCGCGCCGGTTGGGTGGTGGCGGTGGTGGGCGTGCTCCTCGGCCGAGCTCGGGGATAGACCGGAAATCCCCATTCCGTGTTAATCTTGGTAAATATCCAACTTTCCTAAATTATTCGGTTTTCCTATTTTGAGTATTCCTATTTTTGGGAATTCTCATGGAATAGGAAAAGAATAAATTTAGAATAAATTTAATTTTCCTTATTGATTATTCCTATTCTTGGGAATTTTCATGGAAGAGGAAAAGGAATAAATTTATAATTAATTAATTTTTCCTATTTAATTATTCCTTTATGGAATTTTTAATGGATTAGGAAAATAATTAATTTGGAAAGTTTTAAGAGTCCTTAATTAATTTTTCCTATTTAATTATTCCTTTGGAATTTTTAATAGATTAGGAAAGGAATTAATTTGGAAGGATTAGGAGTCCTAAATTATTTTATTTCCTTATTCCATTATAGAAATCTTCTAGAATATTCCAAGTGGGTCTTGGATAGGATTCTAGAGATTTAATGGAGTAGAAAAGAAAAATAAAAATAATAAAAATATTAATAATATTTAATTTTATTTTTGATATATTCGATTGACTTAATTTTCGAATTAAGTAACTTTTGGATTAATTGAAAATAAATAGATTTAAATATTGGAATTAATATTCCCGTCACATGGAGCATTCAAGAACGAAGACTAAAGACTAGAAGACGCATACGGGGATGCGATAAAGCCATAATAGTCGGAAAATAATATTCTAGTATTATTTTGATTATGTGATAATATTCTATTTGCTTTATTTCATGTATGCATGCTTATGTGTATTTAATTATGCATTAGATAGCGTTTCCCTTTGTTATAAAAAGCTAAGTGGGAGAGGGATTGGAAACAATGCCATGGTCTCCATTGCTGTTCTCTTGGTGACTTTTATGAACTTTTGAAGTTCGTATAGATAAGTCATTGGAGGAGAATTCTTGTAATTCCTCTTACGAGAAACATTGATTAAGTCTATCAAACAATGCCTAATTTGTCTTTCCAAAACTGATTTCAAGTCGACTCATTCTCACCCCGGGGAGTGGAATGGAGCCAAAGCCACTTGGTCATGTCGAGGACACAAATTAGAGGCAGTCGTACCATCTTTTGAAGATGGATCGATTGTCTGCTCGGCTCCCTCATTCTATGAGAGATAGGGTCGTTCGCATGGTGAATCACTGGTTAGAAACTTTGAGTTTCACTTATGATTCTCCGCGTCTTGATTTACAAGATTAAATGATTCAAGTAATTGGGAGTCAATTGTAAATGTCTTTTGGTGTAGTAAACGTCCACACGAACGTGGCTTGCTACATTGAATAGGATTTTGGAACGATTGATGTAGACAGTTATAGAAGGGAGTAAAAGAGTGTATGTTAACGTAAACGTCCACACGAACGTGGCTTGCGGTGAATATACGTATCCCAAACAATCTTCTTAGATACTGAGTAATGGTTTACACTTAGGTACGCTTTATAGTATTCTTCCCAACGAAGTAACGCTATAATTGATGTACGACCGAAGCAAATCTAATTGCTAAATCATTTGGATAGGTAAACGTCCACACGAACGTGGCTTGCCTTATCTGATGGGATTTTAGAGGTGATTAGTGGTTTAATGATATTATTTGAGGGAGATAATATCGGAGATTAAATCGATTGTTTGTTGTTATATGTGCTCATAGATTAGGAAATGGCTTTGAACCCACTTTCTGTGATACGTAAGGATTTTTAAACTCACTGGTCCCTAAATGTATTGATTGGAATAGAGATCTAGACATTGTCCAGACTGTTGAAGAGTACAAGTTTGTACTCAGTGAGCTTTGTCCTCCCGAGCCTACGAATGTTTAGACATGATGTAGAGGCTAGACAAGAGGCGATGAGGATACTCATAAAGGCCAGTCGATTCGAGGAAATGCTTAAACACGTTTTTGAGATGATTGACCTTTTAGACGAGTTGAGACGGAAATCGCAAGCTCTTGTAGCCAATGCCATAGGTTTCGAACCTAAGGGTAAAATCGGGGGAAAAGGAAAAGCAAGCAAAGAATCCCCGTGGCCCTAAGTTGAATGGACCACGAGATGGGACGAGAAAAGACAATAGGCAAGTGTTCTCGATGCAAACAGTCTGGGTACTGGAAGTTTGATTATCCTCTCAAAGAAAGTACGAAATTTTCTTTAGTCGTAAAACATAGTCAATGGTATTATCTGCCGGAACCTGGTGTGTAGATATAGAACCACTGACGGTATGTGCATTTTAAATGCAAGGGTTCCAGGAAACCCGACGACTTAGAAAAGAAGAAATCGTAGTCTACATGGGCAATGCTGTAGAGGAGGCAGCAGTTGTAGTGGAGGACATTTTATAGGATTTCATTTTGGGTTATTACTTTTATGTACCTTTCAAATTAGAAAGAACTTTGTTCTGGATTTCTAATAAATGGATATTTTATTTCTTTTAATCATTTGATGGTTATAAGAAGAAATAATGATATTATCTATTTTGGTACATTAGCTAGCAATATATAAATGATGAATCCTGAGTCCACCACGATGCAACGAACCGTAGTATAAAACTCGTTTTACTAATACGAGATTTCTTTATTAAATCGATTACACTTGTGGATTCTTATGCTAAGTCATGTTAATTCAAATAAGAAGTTCAAAGGTCGAAAATTGATTTTTGATCAATTAAGTTGAAGGAATGGACCTTCCGACCTATGAATCTAATTTGGAAGATAACATGACTAAGCAATCCTTTATGGATATAAGATGTAAGATCCGGACAAGTATAAGAATCGATCGACTCTAATGTATGCAGACACATGTCTACTCAGACAATAAGGTACGAGTACTTCATTTGATGATTACTCGAGAAATGGATTAGAATACCTGATGTGCCACAAAAGCAAGTGTTTTGACAAGTCAATGGACACTAAGCAATTGTGGAGAACCATCGAGGTATATCCATTTGTAGCCTGCGATTTGATCGCGGAGGCAAGTACCTGTCTGAGGAATGCATGGCATACTGATCAGAGGTTGGGATGATCCCAAATGACTACACCATACACTGTTGTGTAGAAATGGTGTGTCGATAATAAGAAATGGAAATCTTATAGAGATAGTAAAAGATGAATCATACGGAACTACCTATGTTCTATGGATATGTCTGGAAACAACAGTGCATTCAAATGCGGTTGTAGAATATCCTAGAAGAACAAAAGATGTGTGTTCAATAGTACTATGAACCAGAAGGACGTTATAAGTTCTAACGCCCGGTTCTTAGAGGAAGACTATGTGATGAACCACAAGCCCAAAGTGACGTGATACTTTGAAATGAGAGAGAAAGATTAAGACTTAGAAACAGCCGAACCGAGTAGCGGTACACCACTAACTGCACCTACTGTTATTACTGTTAATACACTGGAATGCCGTTGTAGTGGGAGGTTGTGTGACAACCGGAGATATTCATAAGACTGGGTGAGTCTTCGGACTCTGGACCTAGTATACATGAAATCGATCCCTGGATCTACATGGAGGCAGTACTAGATCTAAATGTGCCTTCTTGGAAAGCAATAAGGATTATTGTTAAGAGGCGAGATCATTTAGAGTACTAGCTTAGTTGATCCATTGATGGATTGTAACAAAGCTATAGTTCGTGGAACTTGCGCATTGATGAGATAGTCCATTTGATGGATTCATCAAAAGGCATTGACGAATCGTGTGTATGGGAAACGTGATGGAAACAAGGTGGTGTTTCTCGGAGGTTTTATGTAGATAACATTTTTATCATTGGTAACAATGTAAAGATGTTGTCAGACATAAAATGATGGTTGTCTAGATAAATCAATATGAAAGATAAAGGAAGAAGTTGGACATGTTCTTGAGATCTTGGATCTCTAGGAAAGAACATTGTACTTCTCCTGGACATCTTACATATATATGATTATGGTTCGTTTTAACATGCAAGATTCCGAGAAAGGTTCGTTACCTTTCAGAGACGGAATGCATCTATCTAAGGATATGTGTTTTGGAACACAAAATGAGATAGAAGCAATGAAAGCGGATTCCTACAATTTGAGTGTGGAAAGCTTAATAAATGCATTGTTGAAAACAAGAACCTGATATCGGCTATGCAGTGAGCATAGTGGGAGGATATCAAGGTAATCCTGGAAAGGAATATTCGACTGCTGTAAAAGTACATTCGAAGTACTGTTCTAGACTACGAAGCAGACGAACATTTCCTTTGAATTACATTCTGTTAGATTTCTAATCGAATGAGGACCGGTGTAAGTCGATATCAGGCTATGTGTTTCACTAATGAAGGAGAAGGAGTTTAAACATGGAAGAGTGATAAGCACGATGCTTTTCGGACTCTGCCATGGGTAACCAAATAGCGGCCTCAGAGGCAGCGGAAGTTTTGGTATAACTCCGGGATAATCTCTGGGACTTAGATGTGATTCTTAATTTGCCAAAGGCTATGTAAATAGCGGTGCGATAGCAAATGGTAAGATCACAAGTCCATAAGTGTAAGATAACACATAGAGCAAGTACCACCTGATACGAGTCATCGTCGAGGGAGACGATGCTGTAGTCACCAAGATAACTTCAGAGCGGCAACCTAGAGTGCTCATTCACATAGTACTTCTTGGAAGTACAACTTAAGCACGTGATGAGTATGGGAGTCGGGAGTTTGGAGGAAATGACTAGACCTTAGTACAAGTGGGAGATTATTGGAGTCGTGTACTTAATGTCTAGATTTAAGTAACGGAAACTCACGATCCATTGCCACTAATCTATTTAATTAAATAAACAATTATTTGCGTTTAATTATTTATAATTAAATATATGCAAATTATAGTCCTGGATTCTATACGTTGTAGTTAGTTTGGTGTGTCGGGCCCACACAGAAGATCATACTATCGGTTACTCGTATTTAATCGAACAGTTGCTCACGACCTAGATGGACACGGACCAATCCATCGGTATAGTCGTTGTGTGAGAGAGAAAATAATCTGTCTTGATTATTTTATCACACTTGTACACTTGGTGTATTGAGCGGACCTGCTTGAGATTTATCGATTATGATTGCCGGCGATAATCGATTTAAGTCTCAGTGTATTTTATTCTTAATCCCCGATATTATTGCGGGTGTGTATATTTAATATAAGTGGCTTTGATTTTCCAAAGGAATTAACCGATTTAATTATTGGGTTAATTACCGGTTAAGTTGGGTCACTATATTTTATATATGGCATGCCGTGAATACTTGACGGGAAAGTGTATCCCGTAAGGGTTGATAATATCCCCGAGATGAGTTCATAAGGAATTATTATGTAAACCTTGCAAGTGGATTTATTCCGCATAATAATTAAGGTTGAATGGTACTATTCTCGGATACAAGAGATGAATAAATTAATTAGCAATAAATTAATTTTATTCATGGATATTTATATCTTAAATACATGGAATAAATAATACTACCGGGGAAATATTATTTGATATAATATGGTTTAATATTGGGAGTGCAATTAATTTTATATAGTGGAAAATAGAATTAATTAATATTAATGGATTAATAGATTTGGGCTTGGGCTCAATTTAATCATTGATATTGGAAGCTCAATATTTCACCTCCTTAAGATCCCCTACGTAGCCTATAAAAGCACTATATGGTCTTCTCTATTCTCATAACTTGAAGATCACAATTCTAGAGAGAGAAAGTAGAGAGGGAGATCCATGGAGTTCGGTAGATCGTCGCCCACACGACGTCCGAGCTAGTGCAAGGAATACGCGGGAAGATCTCAAGGTCGTCAAATTCAGTTCTTCATTTTTCCGAACAACGAGAACGAGGTAAATCGTAAAACCCTCTTTTATGATTTTATCGTTTAATTATCGTAAAAATATCTTGAACCAAGATCCGATGAACGGACCCACGAGACGAGGTCGAACCGGGCGGTGGTGGTCGGACCACCGGACCGCCGGCGGTTCGACGACTCGGCTGGAAAGGGATCGCGCGAGGTGGATCGAGCCTAGGGCTCGATCACGCGGATCGGCTGCGGGTTTTCCCGTAGCGATCTGCTGCCAGCTACGGGTTTTCCCGCAGCGACTCGTAGCGCCCAGCAGCAGCGAGTCAGGCGACTCGCTGCGGGTTGCTGTGGGCTGCTACGGGGAATTCGTTGGGTGCTGTGGGATTTCCCGCAGCTGACCCGCAGCGATCCAGCAGGGTCCCAGCAGCAGCGAGTCAGGCGACTCGCTGCGGGTTGCTGCGGGCTGCTGCGAGCAACCCCGCGTGGCTGCTGCGGGTTTCGCGGGTTCACGCGAGTTCTCTCGTGTTTTTCCCGCGTAACTTTTTCGTATGGTCATGTACGTGTTCCGGGAGTCGATTGGAGTTGTCGGTTCCGCAATTTTGACAATTCCGGATATTCGATCTCCGTAGGATTTCGGTCGGAATTAATTAGATAATTTATTTATTTAAATTTATTAATTCCGGGATATCGATTTCCAACAGCAGCGAGTCGCCGGACTCGCCGCGTGGGAAGCTGGGCAGCCCCACCCCAACCGATCGCTTGCATGCGATCGGCGATCGCATGAACCCCGCGACGCGGGGGTTCGGCTGAGGACAACCGCACGTCTTCTGGCGTGTGGTTTCCTCGGCTGGACTCCGGCGAAGGGTTTTCATCAGGCTATGGTTTCCGCAAATTTTTAATAGCCCGAGATATCGAATTCCAACACAAAGCACCACGCGGGGAGAACCCACGCGTGACCTATCCGAGCCCCCGCATGGGGCTCGCGATTGCACACGGCAATCGCCGGGGATGCATCGTGCATCCCCCGGGGCTGCTCGTAGCAGCCCCCGGGGGTGAGTCCGGCGACTCACCGCCACCGTCGGTCGAGGGAGGGGGCGCCTGCCGCGGCACCAGCCCGCGGCTGCCCCCAGCGATCGACCCTAGGTCGATCGCTCGCCCCGGCGTCCAGCCGGGGCTACCTTCCCTTGCGCGCTGCCGGCGGTCGAAGCCCTAAGGCTCGACCGCCACCCTCGGCGTCCAGCCGAGGGTTCGTCCTCTCGATCCCGGCGAGGATCTCTCGACCTCCCGCGGTCCGGTGATCCTCGATCACCACCGCGAGGTCGATCCTCGTCCCCGGGTTCGTACGTCCCTCGGATCTTCGTTCATGTATATATGACGATAAAAAATTAAAATCATCGAAGGGGGTTCAACGATTTTACCTTTGTTCTCGTTGTGCGGAGAAACGAGATCTTTTGATGACCTTGAGATCTTCCCACGTATTCCTTGCACTAGCTCGAACGTCGGGTGGGCGACGATCTTCCGAACTCCATGGATCTCCCTCTCTACTTTCTCTCTCTAGAATTGTGATCTTCAAGTTATGAGAATAGAGAAGACCATGTAGTGCTTTTATAGGTTACGTAGGGGATCTTAAGGAGGTGGAATATTGGGCTTCCAATATTAATGATTAAATTGAGCCCAAGCCCAAATCTATTAATCCATTAATATTAATTATTTTTATTTTCCACTA
The DNA here is from genome assembly GCA_954870475.1 of Euphrasia confusa. NCBI lineage: Eukaryota > Viridiplantae > Streptophyta > Magnoliopsida > Lamiales > Orobanchaceae > Euphrasia > Euphrasia confusa. The sequence goes on along the minus strand of OX940966.1, from coordinate 11,593,949 downwards.
TATAAATATAATTGCACTCCCAATATTATACCATATTATATCAAATAATATTATCTCTCCGGTAGTATTATTTATTCCGTGCGTTTAAGATAGAAATGTCAATGAATAAATTATATTTATTGCTAATTAATTTATTCATCTCTTGAATCCGAGAATAGTACCATTCAACCTTAATTATTATGCGGAACAATTTCACCTGCAGGGTTTACATAATAATTCCTAATGAACTCATCTCGGGGACATTATCAACCCTTATCGGGACACACTTTCCCGTCAAGAATTCACGGCATGTCATACATAAAATACCGTGACCTAACTTTACCGGTAATTGACCCAATATATATTAACCGGTCAATTCCTTTGGAAAATCAAAGTCGCTAATATTAAATGCACACACCCGCAATAATATCAGGGATTAAGAATAAAATACACTGAGATTTAAATCGATTATCCAAGGCAATCCGCCCAATACACCAAGTGTACAAGTATGATAAAATAATCAAGACATATTATTTTCTCCCTCATACAACGACTATACCGATGGATTGGTCCGTGTCCATCTAGGTCGTGAGCAACTGTTCGATTAAATACGAGTAACCGATAGTATGATCTTCTGTGTGGCGTCGCACACCATACTAACTACAACGTATATAATCCAAGACTATAATTTACATATATTTAATTATAAATAATTAAACGCAAATAATTGTTTATTTAATTAAATAGATTAGTGGAAATGGATCGGGAGTTAATATCATTTAAATCTAGACATTAAGTATACAACTCCAACAGTATAGCTCGATATTTTTAGCGGTTGAGATGGCGGATGTCTACTTTTTACATCTAGATGCAAGTGTGGGGGAGATCGGTAATTCATGCACTACTATTCGACATCTAACCATACGTGCTCTAGTTCTCCCTACTCTCGAGGACCGTGCTCCTTAGTCGAGTTAATCTTCTTGAGAAAGTATAGTTTGATATTTTTAGCCTTGACACGGTAGAGCTCGGAGCCATAAATCGAGTGCCACGTGGGGGCAATCCCACGAACGTCGAGCTAAAGACGAAAAACAAGCGCTTCTTGGGAGGCAACCCAAGGCGTTATCCTTTATGTTTGTTCTTCTTTTTGTAGGAGAGTGTGTGGATGCTCTATGACCCGATGCCCTGTTGGAGATGTGTACTTAATGTCTAGATTTAAGTAAAGGAAACTCACGATCCATTGCCATTAATCTATTTAATTAAATAAACAATTATTTGCATATAATTATTTATAATTAAATATATGCAAATTATAGTCCTGGATTCTATACGTTGTAGTTAGTATGGTGTGTCGGGCCCACACAGAAGATCATACTATCGGTTACTCGTATTTAATCGAACAGTTGCTCACGACCTAGATGGACACGGACCAATCCATCGGTATAGTCGTTGTGTGAGAGAGAAAATAATCTGTCTTGATTATTTTATCACACTTGTACACTTGGTGTATTGATCGGATCTGCTTGAGATTCATCGATTAGGATTGCCGGCGATAATCGATTCGAGTCTCAGTGTATTTTATTCTTAATCCCCGATATTATTGCGGGTGTGTATATTTAATATAAGTGACTTTGATTTACCAAAGGAATTAACCGATTTAATTATTGGGTTAATTACCGGTTAAGTTGGGTCACTATATTTTATATATGACATGCCGTGAATACTTGACGGGAAAGTGTATCCCGGAAGGGTTGATAATATCCCCGAGATGAGTTCATAAGGAATTATTATGTAAACCCTGCAGGTGGATTTAATCCGCATAATAATTAAGGTTGAATGGTACTAGTCTCGGATATAAGAGATGAATAAATTAATTAGCAATAAATTAATTTTATTCATGGATATTTATATCTTAAATACACGGAATAAATAATACTACCGGAGAAATATTATTTGATATAATATGGTTTAATATTGGGAGTGCAATTAATTTTATATAGTGGAAAATAGAATTAATTAATAATAGTAAGGATTAATAGATTTGGGCTTGGGCTCAATTTAATCACTATTATTGGAAGCCCAATATTCCACCTCCTTAAGATCCCCTACGTAGCCTATAAAAGCACTACATGGTCTTCACAATTAGACAAGACAAGATAATCATACTTGATTAGTCTAGAGAGTTCGTGAAGGAGATCCATGGAGTTCGGTAGATCGTCGCCCACACGACGTCCGGGCTAGTGCAAGGAATACGTCGGAAGATCTCAAGGTCATCGATTGATCTCGTTTCTCCGAACAACGAATCGAAGGTAAAATCGTAAACACCCTTTATGATTTTAATCGATTATTATTGAAAATACCGTAGAACCAAGATCCGAGGACGAACCCCGGACGAGGATCGAACCGGGCGGTGGTGGACGAACCACCGGACCGCCGGCGGTTCAAGGATCCCCGTGGGGATCGAACCAAACACGCCCCGGCTGAACCGGGGGCGTGCGCATCGAAGGACCCCAGCCCACGGCTGGGGGTGCGATCGAACCAAGGGTTCGATCGCTGGGGTGGCGGGCTGGCGCCGCCGCGGCTCGTGGGACGAGCCGCCCCCTCCTGTGCGAACGGCGAGTCGCCGGACTCGCCGTAGGGTTGCTGTGATGCAACCCAGCGATCGCAAGATGCGATCGCATGAAACCCTAGCCGCGGGGGCTCGACTGGGCGCGCGTGCATGGCTTCGGCCATGTCGTGCGTTCGGTCTTGCTCCGGCGCGTGCGATGGTGTTCATGTGATCTCCGGCGAAAGGTTTTTCGATTGGATTGTCGGTTCCGCAATTTAGACAATCCGGATATTCGAAGGATTTCGGTCGGAATTAATTAGATAATTAATTTTAATTAATTTATTAATTCCGGGATATCGAATTCCAACATGCCCAAGCCCTTTGATGTGACGATTTTCTCTTCTCGCCTATTTCTACCATTCCATGACCAAGCGCCATGATAGGATTGATGTTTTGTGTTTGAGGATGGATGCTAGGAGGACCATGGACTACGAGAGACACCGCACCCCCGAGAATTGAAAATTCGGTGATCTCTAACCCTTTTGCTCTCCTCGTAGTGATTGTGAACTTCTGGTTTGTAGGGATGTTCCCTTTTTATTTGGTGGATATTTTACCTTGGGATGTTTATTATTGTGTGTTGTTTTATTTTGTGTTGTGTTAGGTTGTTTATTCTTGTTGTGTGGTTTTGGTTGTTCCCCGGTTCCTTTATATACGTAGAGGTCATGGCCGATTTTTTTCTTGACTTATGCATGCTATTTGTTCGCATGTGGACATGCTCTATTTCTAAGTGTGGGGGGGATTTTTCGAAACCTCGGTGAGTTCGAAACGATTTGAAAAATGAAGTTCTTTCCGGTATAACCAAAATTTTTGAGAAACGTTCGGATATTTCAAGTTGAATGTTGTGTGGGTGAGTAGGTAATTTGGTTGCTTTAACAAATTCGAATTTTTCAAAAGCCGAATTGTGAGACTTGAGCCTTGTTAGCTTCTTTCTTTGAGCGAATTTCTAAATCTCGTTGCTTCTTGAGACTCATGCTTTATTGTTCTTTAACTTGGTGTGTTTGAGGATATGAGATAACTAGAACACGTGTATTTTGGTTTTCAAAGCTCTATATCATAACCATCATGATCTTGGAAATGAAGGGATTTAATCGCTTAGGATCAAACCGTTTCAAGGAGATTTTATAACCCCGAGCCCGTCGAGGGACACCATAGAAAACCCCTTTGAGACTACATTTAGCTATTTTGTTCATCACCCTATATTCCCGATGTTGGAGAGTGTGTGTAAAGAACAATGTGTGAGAAAAACTCCGTGTTGTGTGATGAGTGCTTTGTACCTCGAGGTGTTGCTAGTAGCCGCCATGATTTTGATATTTCCATTTCCTATGCGTGCGAATAGCCGCTTGTACTCCCCAAATATTGCTCTATGCTATTATATCCTCTCTAAAAAAAATATATATTCAAGAAAGAGAGTGAATTGTTGTGTAAACACAAAAGAGAGAACCACCATATACAAAGTGTGAGTACTTGTGTTCTTAGTTCCTTGGTAACCTAAAATTTGGGTAATGTTCATGATATTAAAAGTTGATCTTGAGTGACATTTGTGAAATGAGAGTGAAGATGAGGGTGAGTAGATAAGGAGAAATAAGGTTGGGGCCACAATGGCCAATGAGTCCACTATTCCAAATATTACTCGAATCTCCCTTAACCTAGCCCCATTACAACCTTGTATCGATTAGAGATCCCCGATTCCTGAGATTGATAAATTTGATGAGTGGAGTCTTCCTTGTACACGTGCTTGTGGTTGTTATCTTTTGCACATTTTGGTTATTACATGAGTTCTCTCCTTGATAATGCTCTTGTGTTATTTCTTTTCTTAAATATGCAAGTCCATCTTGATTTGGTTCCTTTCTCTTGCATATGAGTATTTGGAGTGTTCCTATGCTTCGAGAGGTAAAAGAAATGAGTGCACCCTTTGTGAGGAAAAAGCCGGTTTGTTGAGGTAGCACGATTGCTTATGAACTTGCTCGATGTGATCTTTGAGGTGTTTGAACTTTTCTCGGTAGTACTTGCTTTGATCGATATCCGAAATTAATTTCTAACTTCTTTTGTGGAGAACTTGCCTTGTTTTTGTTGTAATTTGTGTTATTTTGTTTGCTCGAGGACGAGCAATGGTTTAAGTGTGGGGGAGTTGTTTCGCACGTTTTTGTGCGATATTTTCTATTGTTTTGTGTGGCTTTCTTGTATTGTTTTGTGCTTATATTCATCATATTAATGTGATTATGTGTTTATATTGTCATGGTTTTGGTTTGATAGAGTTTGGACGAGTATCGGGCGAAAACGAGAAGAAATACACGAAGAGGTTCATGTCGATTCCAGCTTTGCGCAGTCGTAGAAGAATGGTCATCCCCGTTAATTCCGCCGTTAGATCATCCCCAAATATCTACATCCAGTAGAGGACCTCTATATCTCCAATATCAATGGTGGGTTTTGCTAAATAACAATCGGAGACGAATAAATAGCGCACCGACCAAAGGGAATGAAAGCTGTTTTCGCTTGAAGAAATGAAGTGTAGAAAAGACCAAGTCCAAGGTGTCGGCCGACATACATGTAAAAATGTGCTAATTCCAGGAGATCGATCCCGCGTCCGCAGGGAAAACCAACGTCCGAAGGATTGGTGTCAACCGACACCATGTTCCCGTCGGGCGACATTGTGTCCGGATTCCAGCACTGCGCAACTTTGGGAGAATTGAATTTTCTGCTTCTTTAACCGTTGGATCGGCCTGAAATTTAGACAGCATGTTCCCAACTTCGGCATCTACAACTCCAACGGTTGGATCGACGATAGAATGTATGAGATATTTCCAGTTACGCCCAGAACGCACCAGCACTTTCCATGGACGAATTTGAGAAGGAATTTAAGTGTTGACTTATATTTGACTTGTTTTACGGGCTTTTTTGTATTTTTGGTTAGTCTTGTGGATAAACTATAAATAGTTGTTTGTAGCTTGGAGAGAGTAGACCCCAATTCATTCCTCACTTTACACATTACATTTATAGCTTTCTTCTCAAGCAATCTAATTTCTATTTTCATGTTCTTCAATTTCTCAAAACAAATTCACGATCTAAATTTTGTATGTCGAGAATCCGATTAAATCTCATTCACGAACGATCTTCCTCTCCTCGAGCCCGACGTTTTCATCGGAGCGGTTTTTCCGGGTGACAAGTTAAAGTCCGACCTCGATTTCGGAAGTTCGGCTCGATCGTCTTCTTCATCCATCGATTCCATTATCCTCGTGGTGAGATTCTCTTCGTTTCTTCTCGATTATGGCTTACTCGATTGTGGATTGTGATTTTGAGTGCTTGTTGATGGCTAGCTAAACCTTTTGTAAGGGTGTTTGATGAAATTCCTCAATGAGTTAGAGTTGATTTCTTAAGTAGCTTGATTTCTATTAATTGGATAATTACACCTCTCGATTTGTGGTCTCGTGTTGAACAACTCCCGATTATATCACTAGTGGACCATACAGTTGATGTGTAATGTCGAAACTCGAAATATCGGGACACCGAGTAGAGGACCTCGAGGGGTGAAACTCTCGTGTGTGTCGTGATTGAGTGTAGACGATCATTGGTGAAGGGTAACGTGACAACACCTTGATTTCTAATCCGATTAATAGTTAATTGAGTATTTCGTAAATCCTATTCAACACTAGCTCGTTAGGAAGAGTAGTCGAGACACCCTTGCGTTCAAAACACTTTTGTTACAACTTAATCTTTAATTACTCGTTCTTAAATACTCGTTCTAGTCGTTAAACAAACACTCTTTGCAACCCCCCCCCCCCCCCCTCCCCCCCCCCCCTTAGTTAATAATGATTTTCTTCTCCCTCTTGAGATTTGTACTTAGCATATACAAAGTGACGTTCACGTGCCGATAGCATTGCTCCTTGAGATCGACTCGGGGAGTTTACGTTCGTAAACCTTTCGGTTTTATAAATTAGTTTCTGAGCAATCATCGATCAATATTATATTGCTCCCAGCAATAAACAATATTATAGACTAATCATTTAACATCCAAAAGACGACCTTATGACTTTATAGATTGCACACGTAGGATTTGAAGGACACAACCCAACAATCTCCCACTTGGCCTTCAGAGCCAGTGTGCTGCCAACTTCCTGTTGTCACTTTATGTCAAAGTTTGAACTTGAGGTAAGACTCGAGTCATCCTCAATTGGATCAAACCTTTCTTGGACTATGAGACAGACTGCAAAACCAGATTTATCACTATGATACGAATCTGGACGTGGCCACGCTTTTCCACAGTCTCGACTCTCCAAGTGGCCGGTAAGACATATATCCCATTATAAAAAAATGGAGGACAATCCCATCTTGTCAATCCAAGCTCTCCCACTTGCTTCCCGATATACCCAATAACAAGTTTTATAACCTTCTTTTACGAAAGGCATTTCACAATGGAATCACTCTGGACTACTCAGGTCAGAGGAAATTGCTCGACAGTCAATGAAATAGTATTATGAAATAATATCTATGTAATTGTACTTTATGTCCCACATTACTAGCCCATGAAGCGGCGCTATAGTACACAGTACAATCTAGTTCTTTGTATTATCGGTTTGTCCGTACTCGATTACGAACCAAGAACAACTATATGATTCAAGTATATCAGTTCAACCATTGGGACTTTATTATGCGGTAAGTCGACCTCATAACCCAATTGATATAACTTAATCATTTGGACAATTCATATAAATTAAACCATATTTATATGAAGAAATATGTATTATACATATGAGTGAATGTTTACCAATTCTCCAAAAGTATCTATAATACAGTAATAGAAATCACAACCCATCTCTAAGATGTCTGATCTCTATTGCAGTCGTGAAAGCCTCAAGCATAAACTGCTGGAGAGGTTTAGAAAGCGGGTTTGCAACCTTACCAAAAGTTACAACTTTATTATCTTGATGTCTCCACAAAACTATCTCCTAGATAATGTGGAACATCCTGAGCACCAGCTTTAGATTTGTAGTGCTCCCTAGGCTCATTGGCTTGCGCGATAGATCTACTATAAATAGAGAACTATCGGATGGACCGAGCTAGTTACGCCACCTAGTTCATTGAAGAACATTCAAATCTGAACTACCAACGTCACTGCATCCAATGCAGTATTGTACTCAGCTTATGTAGTTTAATTAGCTATATTGCATTGCATGGAACTATTCCAGCTAATTTGACCTCTATCCAGACAAAAGATATAACCAGATTAAAATCGGAAATTATCTTAGTCTGTTATGAAGTTTGCATTCAAATAGTTTGTTAACATCAATTCTTTTGTCTTCCAAAGACAATAAAATATTCTTTTGTCCATCTAAGGTACTTAAGAATATTCTTGGCCGTAGTCAAATGCGCCTCACTTGGGTTTCCTTGAAACCGAGTCGTCATGCTCAAAGCATACGATACGCCCGGTCGTGTACATACTATGGCGTACATTATAGAACCTATTGCCGAAGCATAAGGAATGTTTTTCATGTTGGAAATCGATATCCCGGAATTAATAAATTTAAATAAATAAATTATCTAATTAATTCCGACCGAAATCCTACGGAGATCGAATATCCAGAATTGTCAAAATTGCGGAACCGACAACTCCAATCGACTCCCGGAACACGTACATGACCATACGAAAAAGTTACGCGGGAAAAACACGAGAGAACTCGCGTGAACCCGCGAAACCCGCAGCAGCCACGCGGGGTTGCTCGCAGCAGCTTGCAGCAACCCGCAGCGAGTCGCCTGACTCGCTGCTGCTGGGACCCTGCTGGATCGCTACGGGTCAGCTGCGGGAAATCCCACAGCACCCAGCGAATTCCCCGTAGCAGCCCACAGCAACCCGCAGCGAGTCGCCTGACTCGCTGCTGCTGGGCGTTACGAGTCGCTGCGGGAAAACCCGTAGCTGGCAGCAGATCGCTACGGGAAAACCCGCAGCCGATCCGCGTGATCGAGCCCTAGGCTCGATCCACCTCGCGCGATCCCTTTCCAGCCGAGTCGTCGAGCCGCCGGCGGTCCGGTGGTCCGACCACCACCGCCCGGTTCGACCTCGTCTCGTGGGTCCGTTCATTGGATCTTGGTTCAAGGTATTTTTACAATAATTAAACGATAAAATCATAAAGAGGGTTTTACGATTTACCTCGTTCTCGTTGTTCGGAAAAACGTAGAACTCAATTTGACGACCTTGAGATCTTCCCGCGTATTCCTTGCACTAGCTCGGACGTCGTGTGGGCGACGATCTACCGTACTCCATGGATCTCCCTCTCTACTTTCTCTCTCTAGAATTGTGATCTTCAAGTTATGAGAATAGAGAAGACCATGTAGTGCTTTTATAGGCTACGTAGGGGATCTTAAGGAGGTGGAATATTGGGCTTCCAATATTAATGATTAAATTGAGCCCAAGCCCAAATCTATTAATCCCATTAATATTAATTAATTTATTTTCCACTATATAAATTAATTGCACTCCCAATATTAAACCATATTATATCAAATAATATTTCTCCGGTAGTATTATTTATTCCGTGTATTTAAGATATAAATATCCATGAATAAAATTAATTTATTGCTAATTAATTTATTCATCTCTTGTATCCGAGAATAGTACCATTCAACCTTAATTATTATGCGGAATAAATCCACTTGCAAGGTTTACATAATAATTCCTTATGAACTCATCTCGGGGATATTATCAACCCTTACGGGATACACTTTCCCGTCAAGTATTCACGGCATGCCATATATAAAATATAGTGACCCAACTTAACCGGTAATTAACCCAATAATTAAATCGGTTAATTCCTTTGGAAAATCAAAGTCACTTATATTAAATATACACACCCGCAATAATATCGGGGATTAAGAATAAAATACACTGAGACTTAAATCGATTATCGCCGGCAATCCTAATCGATAAATCTCAAGCAGATCCGCTCAATACATCAAGTGTACAAGTGTGATAAAATAATCAAGACAAATTATTTTCTCTCTCACACAACGACTATACCGATGGATTGGTCCGTGTCCATCTAGGTCGTGAGCAACTGTTCGATTAAATACGAGTAACCGATAGTATGATCTTCTGTGTGGGCCCGACACACCATACTAACTACAACGTATAGAATCCAGGACTATAATTTGCATATATTTAATTATAAATAATTAAACGCAAATAATTGTTTATTTAATTAAATAGATTAGTGGCAATGGATCGTGAGTTTCCCTTACTTAAATCTAGACATTAAGTACACAACTCCAACAATCTCCCACTTGTACTAAGGTCTAGTCATTTCCTCCAAACTCCCGACTCCCATACTCATCACGTGCTTAAGTTGTACTTCCAAGAAGTACTATGTGAATGAGCACTCTAGGTTGCCGCTCTGAAGTTATCTTGGTGACTACAGCGTCGTCTCCCTCGACGATGACTCGTATCAGGTGGTACTTGCACTATGTGTTATCTTACACTTATGGACTTGTGATTTCTTACCATTTGCCATCGCACCGCTATTTACATAGCCTTTGGCAAATTAAGAATCACATCTAAGTCCCAGAGATTATCCCGGAGCTATACCAAAACTTCCGCTGCCTCTGAGGCCGCTATTTGGTTACCCATGGCAGAGTCCGAAAAGCATCGTGCTTATCACTCTTCCATGTTAAAACTCCTTCTCCTTCAATAGTGAAACACATTGCCTGATATCGACTTACATCGGTCCTCATTTGATTAGAAATCTAAGAGAATGTAATCCAAAGGAAAAGCTTGTTTGCTCCGTAATCCAGAACATGGTTTCCAGTACTTCGAAAGTACTTAAAATGTTCATTACAGCAGTCAAGTATTCCTTTCTAGGATTACCTTGATATCCTCCCACTATGCTAACCGCATAGCTGATATCAGGTTCTTGTTTTCAACAATGCATTTATTAAGCTTTCCACACTCAAAGTGTAGGAAACTGCTTTCATTGCTTCTATCTCCTTTTGTGTTCCCAAAACACATGTCCTTAGATAGATGCATTCTGTATCTGAAAGGTAACGAACCTTTCTCGGAATCTTGCATGTTAAAACGAACCATAATCGTACAAGATATCTAGAGAAGTACCATGTTCTTTTCTTGAGATCCTAGATCTTAAGAACATGCTCTAACTTCTTCTTTATCTCATATATCGATTTTTCTAGACAACCATCATTTTATGTCTGACAACATCTTTACATTGTTACCAATGATAAAATGTTATCTACATAAAAACTCCGAGAAACACCACTTTGTTTCCATCACGTTTCCCATACACACGATTCGTCAATGCCTTTTGATGAATCCATCAAATGGACTATCTCATCAATGCGCAAGTTCCACGAACTCAATGCTTTGTTCCAATCCATAAATGGATCAACTAAGCTTGTACTCTAAATGATCTTGCCTCTTAGCAATAATCCTTATTGCTTTCCAAGAAGGCACATTTAGATCTAGTACTGCCTCCATGTAGATCCAGGGATCGATTTCATGTATACTAGGTCCAGAGTTCGAAGACTCACCCAGTCTTATGAATATCTCCGGTTGTCACACAACCTCCCACTACAACGGCATTCCAGTGTATTAACAGTAATAACAGTAGGTGCAGTTAGTGGTGTACCGCTACTCGGTTCGGCTGGTTCTAAGTCTTAATCTTTCTCTCTCATTTCAAAGTATCACGTCACTTTGGGCTTGTGGTTCATCACATAGTCTTCCTCTAAGAACCGGGCGTTAGAACTTATAACGTCCTTCTGGTTCATAGTACTATTGAACACACATCTTTTGTTCTTCTAGGATATTCTACAACCGCATTTGAATGCACTGTTGTTTCCAGACATATCCATAGAACATAGGTAGTTCCGTATGATTCATCTTTTACTATCTCTATAAGAGTTCCATTTCTTATTATCGACACACCATTTCTACACAACAGTGTATGGTGTAGTCATTTGGGATCATCCCAACCTCTGATCAGTATGCCATGCATTCCTCAGACAGGTACTTGCCTTCGCGATCAAATCGCAGGCTACAAATGGATATACCTCGACGGGTCTCCACAATTGCTTAGTGTCCATTGACTTGTCAAAACACTTGCTTTTGTGGCACATCAGGTATTCTAATCCATTTCTCGAGTAATCATCAAATGAAGTACTCGTACCTTATTGTCTGAGTAGACATGTGTCTGCATACATCAGAGTCAATCAATTCTTATACTTGTCCGGATCTTATGTCTTATATCCATAAAGGATTGCTTAGTCATATTATCTTCCAAATTAGATTCTTAGGTCGGAAGGTCCACTCCTTCAACTTAATTGATCAAAAATCAATTTTCGACCTTTGAACTTCTTATTTGAATAAACATGACTTAGCATTAGAATCCACAAGTGTAATCGATTTAATAAAGAAATCTCTTATTAGTAAGACGAGTTTTATACTACGGTTCGTTGCATCGTGGTGGACTCAGGATTCTTCATTTATATATTGCTAGCTAATGTACCAGAATAGATACTATCTTTATTTCTTCTTATAACCATCAAATGATTAAAAGAAATAAAATATCCATTTATTAGAAATTCAGAACAAAGTTCTTTCTAATATGAAGGGTACATAAAAGCAATAATTCAAAATAGAATCCTAAAATGTCCTCCATTGCAACAGCAGCGTCCTCTACAGCATTGCCCATGTAGACTACGATTTCTTCTTTTCCAAGTCGTGGGGTTCCTGGAACCCTTGCATTTAAAATGCACATACCGTCAGTGGTTCCATATCTACACACCAGGTTCCGGTAGATAATACCACTGACTATGTTTTATGACTAAAGAAAATTTCGTACTTTCTCTGAGAAGATAATCAGACTTCCAGTATCCAGACTGTTTGCATCGAGAATACTTGCCTATTGGCTTTCTCGTCCCATCTCGTGGTCCATTCAACTTAGGGCCACGGGGATTCTTTGCTTGCTTTTCCTTTTCCCCCGATTTTACCCTTAGGTTCGAAACCTATGGCATTGGCTACAAGAGCTTGCGATTTCCGTCTCAACTCGTCTAAAAGGTCAATCATCTCAAAAACGTGTTTAAGCGTTTCCTCGAATCGACTGGCCTTTATGAGTATCCTCATCGCCTCTTGTCTAGACTCTACATCATGTCTAAACATTCGTAGGCTCGAGAGGACAAAGCTCACTGAGTACAAACTTGTACTCTTCAACAGTCTGGACAATGTCTAGATCTCTATTCCAATCAATACATTTAGGGACCAGTGAGTTTAAAATCCTTACGTATCACAGAAAGTGGGTTCAAAGCCATTTCCTAATCTATGAGCACATATAATAACAAACAATCGATTTAATCTCCGATATTATCTCCCTCAAATAATATCATTAAACCACTAATCACCTCTAAAATCCCATCAGATAAGGCAAGCCACGTTCGTGTGGACGTTTACCTATCCAAATGATTTAGCAATTTGATTTGCTTCGGTCGTACATCAATTATAGCGTTACTTCGTTGGGAAGAATACTATAAAGCGTACCTAAGTGTAAACCATTACTCAGTATCTAAGAAGATTGTTTGGGACACGTATATTCACCGCAAGCCACGTTCGTGTGGACGTTTACGTTAACATACGCTCTTTTACTCCCTTCTATAACTGTCTACATCAATCGTTCCAAAATCCCATTCAATGTAGCAAGCCACGTTCGTGTGGACGTTTACTACACCAAAAGACTTTTACAATTGACTCCCAATTACTTGAATCATTTAATCTTGTAAATCAAGACGCGGAGAATCATAAGTGAAACTCAAAGTTTCTAACCAGTGATTCACCATGCGAACGACCCTATCTCTCATAGAATGAGGGAGCCGAGCAGACAATCGATCCACCTTCAAAAGATGGTACGACTGCCTCTAATTTGTGTCCTCGACATGACCAAGTGGCTTTGGCTCCATTCCACTCCCCGGGGTGAGAATGAGTCGACTTGAAATCAGTTTTGGAAAGACAAATTAGGCATTGTTTGATAGACTTAATCAATGTTTCTCGTAAGAGGAATTACAAGAATTCTCCTCCAATGACTTATCTATACGAACTTCAAAAGTTCATAAAAGTCACCAAGAGAACAGCAATGGAGACCATGGCATTGTTTCCAATCCCTCTCCCACTTAGCTTTTTATAACAAAGGGATACGCTATCTAATGCATAATTAAATACACATAAGCATGCATACATGAAATAAAGCACATAGAATATTATCACATAATCAAAATAATACTAGAATATTATTTTCCGACTATTATGGCTTTATCGCATCCCCGTATGCGTCTTCTAGTCTTTAGTCTTCGTTCTTGAATGCTCCATGTGACGGGAATATTAATTTCAATATTTAAATCTATTTATTTTCAATTAATCCAAAAGTTACTTAATTCGAAAATTAAGTCAATCGAATATATCAAAAATAAAATTAAATATTATTAATATTTTTATTATTTTTATTTTCCTTTTCTACTCCATTAAATCTCTAGAATCCTATCCAAGACCCACTTGGAATATTCTAGAAGATTTCTATAATGGAATAAGGAAATAAAATAATTTAGGACTCCTAATCCTTCCAAATTAATTCCTTTCCTAATCTATTAAAAATTCCATAAAGGAATAATTAAATAGGAAAAATTAATTAAGGACTCTTCTACTTTCCAAAATTAATTAATTTCCATGTCCATGAAAATTCCCATAAAATAGGAATAATCAATTAGGAAATAAATTAATTTAATAATTAATTATTTTCCTTTCCAATTCTATTAAATCTCTAGAATCCTATCCAAGTAAGACTTGGAATATTCTAGAAGACTTCTATAATAGAATAAGGAAATAACTTAATTCCAATTAATTCTTTTCCTATTTCCATGAGACTTCCCAAACTTAGGAATACTCAAAATAGGAAAACCGAATTAATTAGGAAAGCGAATCTAGGTAGGAGTAGCACGGGGTGCGCCACCCCCACCCTTTGATCGATCGGCCGGCCACCCGGGGAGGAGCACCGCCGCCCAGCCACGCCGGCCAGCCACCGTACCGGCGGCAGCCCGCGGCTAGGGCGATCGAGCCCCTCGCCCATGCCTTTGATCGATCATCATCATGGGATCAATCCCAATCGATCCCGAGCCCTAGCTCCCTCTCTTCGTCTCCTCCGTCACGCTTTTCCGGTCGTCGTTTCGTCCTCGATCCAACGTAAATAAATTACAAATTTATTATTACGCTATCCGGTATCGATTCTCAACAAAACGACCTCAAACAATTTCCGGAAAAATTAAGAACAAGCATTCACCACACAAGAACAAATATTGACATCATCGAGACTTTAATAATCAAGAGAAATATTATGACATTAATTAACAAAATTAAATCTAGCCATAATAATCGGAAACCCTGCAAGGTAGAACAATTTATCGAAAAATACCATGAACTAAAACCAACGCTCTGATACAAATTGTTGGAAATCGATATCCCGGAATTAATAAATTTAAATAAATAAATTATCTAATTAATTCCGACCGAAATCCTACGGAGATCGAATATCCGGAATTGTCAAAATTGCGGAACCGACAACTCCAATCGACTCCCGGAACACGTACATGACCATACGAAAAAGTTACGCGGGAAAAATACGAGAGAACTCGCGTGAACCCGCGAAACCCGCAGCAGCCACGCGGGGTTGCTCGCAGCAGCCCGCAGCAACCCGCAGCGAGTCGCCTGACTCGCTGCTGCTGGGACCCTGCTGGATCGCTGCGGGTCAGCTGCGGGAAATCCCACAGCACCCAGCGAATTCCCCGTAGCAGCCCACAGCAAACCGCAGCGAGTCGCCTGACTCGCTGCTGCTGGGCGTTACGAGTCGCTGCGGGAAAACCCGTAGCTGGCAGCAGATCGCTACGGGAAAACCCGCAGCCGATCCGCGTGATCGAGCCCTAGGCTCGATCCACCTCGCGCGATCCCTTTCCAGCCGAGTCGTCGAGCCGCCGGCGGTCCGGTGGTCCGACCACCACCGCCCGGTTCGACCTCGTCTCGTGGGTCCGTTCCTCGGATCTTGGTTCAAGGTATTTTTACAATAATTAAACGATAAAATCATAAAGAGGGTTTTACGATTTACCTCGTTCTCGTTGTTCGGAAAAACGAAGAACTCAATTTGACGACCTTGAGATCTTCCCGCGTATTCCTTGCACTAGCTCGGACGTCGTGTGGGCGACGATCTACCGAACTCCATGGATCTCCTTCTCTACTTTCTCTCTCTAGAATTGTGATCTTCAAGTTATGAGAATAGAGAAGACCATGTAGTGCTTTTATAGGCTACGTAGGGGATCTTAAGGAGGTGGACTATTGGGCTTCCAATATTAATGATTAAATTGAGCCCAAGCCCAAATCTATTAATCCCATTAATATTAATTTATTTATTTTCCACTATATAAATTAATTGCACTCCCAATATTAAACCATATTATATCAAATAATATTTCTCCGGTAGTATTATTTATTCCGTGTATTTAAGATATAAATATCCATGAATAAAATTAATTTATTGTTAATTAATTTATTCATCTCTTGTATCCGAGAATAGTACCATTCAACCTTAATTATTATGCGGAATAAATCCACTTGCAAGGTTTACATAATAATTCCTTATGAACTCATCTCGGGGATATTATCAACCCTTACGGGATACACTTTCCCGTCAAGTATTCACGGCATGCCATATATAAAATATAGTGACCCAACTTAACCGGTAATTAACCCAATAATTAAATCGGTTAATTCCTTTGGAAAATCAAAGTCACTTATATTAAATATACACACCCGCAATAATATCGGGGATTAAGAATAAAATACACTGAGACTTAAATCGATTATCGCCGGCAATCCTAATCGATAAATCTCAAGCAGATCCGCTCAATACACCAAGTGTACAAGTGTGATAAAATAATCAAGACAGATTATTTTCTCTCTCACACAACGACTATACCGATGGATTGGTCCGTGTCCATCTAGGTCGTGAGCAACTGTTCGATTAAATACGAGTAACCGATAGTATGATCTTCTGTGTGGGCCCGACACACCATACTAACTACAACGTATAGAATCCAGGACTATAATTTGCATATATTTAATTATAAATAATTAAACGCAAATAATTGTTTATTTAATTAAATAGATTAGTGGCAATGGATCGTGAGTTTCCGTTACTTAAATCTAGACATTAAGTACACAACTCCAACATTTCATCCTCTTTTGCTCATCAGGTCCCGTAGGAATTTGCATCTTGCTAAGAGATGTGCCATGAGTCATTGGAATGAGACCCTTTTTGGCGTCTTTCATTCTGAACCTATCAAGCACCTTATCAATATAGGTCGCTTGACTAAGTCCAAACATCCTTTTTGATCTGTTCCGACATATCTTGATGCCCAATATGTAATGTGCTTCTCCAAGATCCTTCATTGAAAAACAATTTTGAAGCCATTCTTTAACAGAATTAAGCATAAAAATATTGTTTCCAATAAGGAGTATGTCATCGACATACAACACAATGTATACAACGTAACTCCCACTGATCTTCTTGTAAAACAAGACTCTTCCGAGTTCCTCTAAAATCCAAAACCCAGTATGGATTCATTGAACTGAAGATTGCTACTCCGATATGCTTGCTTTATTCCATAAATGTAACTATAAGCTTGCATAATTTCTCAGCCTTATTAGGATCGATAAAACTCTTTGGCTGTGTCAAAACAAATTCTCTTCTAGAATCCAATTCAAGAAGTTAGTTTTAACATCCAATATTACCATAACTCATTATCAAGATGAGTCACAATGGCTAAGTTAATCCGAATGAATAAATCACAACAACTGGTGAAAAAGATTTATCAATGGGTCTATATTGATCTTGAAGATCTATTTGCACTCAATGGGTCTATCCTCTTGATGCAAATCTCTCAAGTTCCAAACTTGATTACCAGACATTGAAATCATCTCGGATTATATGGCACCATGCCAATTTTTAGTAGCTGCACTCGTCATAGCTTGGATATAGTTCGAAGGTTCATTGCTTTCCAAAAGCATGACTTCATATCTCTCATTGATCACAATGCCTATGTATCTGACTAAAAGAGATATATGCCTTCTGGACCTATAAGGGCTGGTATGGTTTCCAAAACCATAGGAATACTCTTAACCCAGCCTTGAGTATTCATCATTGGTTGTTCCACTTGAACCTCGTTCAAGATAACCGAGCTCCCACTGACTTTCTAGGAAAGATATCTCTTTTCAAGAAAATCACCAACTCGAGCAACAAAATATTGTTCTTAGATAGATCGTAGAAGTTGTACCCTCGAGTTTCATATGGACATACCATAAGGAAACTTTTATCCCATTTGAGTTCAAGCCCTGTAGAGATAAATCTCTTCATAGAAGCTATAGAACCTCAAATCTTGATGTAAGACAATTTAGGAACCCTCCCTTTTCATACCTAGTATGGTGTCTTATCACCATCTTTTGACAGTGTCCTATTCAGTGTATAGGTTGAAGTCAAGAATAGTGTGTTCCTAAAAGAGTTCAGTAGTTCAATTAGACCCCTCATCGATAGATCGAGCTCTATCTAATAGAGTTAGTTTTCTCTTTTCCGAAACATAACCTTCATGTGCTTGTGAACTAATATGTTCCTCATACATCAGTATGGATCATCCCTAATTAATTACTCACATGTTCTCCTTTCTCCAAGAAAGATGACATTGTTATCTTGTCCATCACACATCATTCACATGTATCAAATGACTCCAAGTCAAATGATTCTAGAATGTCTTCTTAAAGAAGCTCCGTTACATGTTTAGATGTTGATTTGACCTAATCAACAATGTTATAGTTATGTCTCATTGAGACTTATTCGATTCGGCCCTTGGTGTTAATGTTATATATGATTTGTCAAGTTAAAGTATACATACATAAACAATATAATAATCGTACCAAAACAAAAAATAATTCAAAATTAAAATAGTTACCAAACTATTTAATAGTGAAAAACTAATCCATCAGTATCCAATACTGAACCAATATTCGTTGTTTATTGAAGGTACGAAATTACATGGTTATAATACTAAAACAAGTCCCTAAGGCAAAACAACATCATATGATCATACGGCTAATGCAACGACCTTCGCTCCATTTCTCGCCCGTAGATCGACATCTCTACTCACCAAACTTATACTTCTATGTAGTTCCTCCACATACAATTGTGAGAACCACATTTGGCATCAAATACCCAAGAAGTAAAATTTGCGAAATTTAATGTCTATAAAATTAATACCTGAAGATGAAGCAACCCCGTTCTTCTCATCTTCTTTGAACTTAGGACAAATTCAATTATTCCCAATAATTGACTCTTATTCCAATTCCCGTTCATAATTATCCCAATATCAAAAACGTGATATATCGTAAGTGAAAAATCGAAGTTTTCTAACCAGCGATATTACCATGCAATTGAAGCCCTATCTCTCATAAAATATGAGGGAGCCAACCAGAAAATCGAATCACGCCATCCCATGGCTCGAAAGTCTCTAATTTATGTCATTGATGAACTAAGTGTTTTGGATTAGATCACTCCCCGAGGTGAAAATAATCCTAACTTTAGAATCCATCATATGAAAGACAAATTAGGCATTTGTTTTGAAATTGAATAAAATATGAAATTCTACATATTTGCAAGTAGTGTCCTACACCTTTGCAGTAGATGCATTCAGATTCCCTAGGAACCCTAGTAGCCTTCTTGCCCATGCTCTTTTGAATACATCATCCCTTATTATAAAAATATCCCTCTTAGGGTCCATTTTTAATTGACGACTCATCATCTTAGAAAATTTTAGGAGATCACTTAAAACAAATAATCCAATCATTTGCTGCACATGTGGTCCCTATATGTTTCTCTTTTTTCAGCCTAGCTGAAGCGATGACCCTGGTCATTCAGAACTGCTCAATCTTAGTATATTCCCCGAACATGCTATTGAGTTCTTCAATGATATCTTAGGATGTGGTTATCTAACACATTTTCATTGTCTTCGTATTTGAGGATCATCCTCAAATTACGTTGTGAATCAAGAAAATTTATGTTGTTCAATTTTTCATAATCAAGAATTGAACCAAACTTGAATCGAGTTGAAATTAACATGATAAACTACAAACGAATGATAACTAAAGTATGTAAACATTCACAAAGCGGTAAACAAATAAGGTTGTCTAACAAGCTACTTATTTATTTCATTTTGTTCAATCGATATCTAATATCGTTGTTCCCTTGAACAAAACGATCCCAAGACCCTCATCTTGCGAATCCTTAAGCCGACTGAGTCCGCACTTAAGAAACCCAAGATAGGTAGACATCCCATGTCAATAACATCTAATGTTACTCTCGGTCGATAAGAATCCCATTCTCATCTCATGTCTCGATAGCCACGCCTGCAGTGGATCTATCGATGAGAAAACCAAATTCACGTCTAAGGGTCTAACCCTTACTTCCACTATCCCAAGATAACAAGTGATACCCTGCTGAGGCGAACCTATCAACTTATGATCGAGGGTTTCATGGGTGTGATGTTTTGGACAAGACATTATACTCATTATTTTGGGGACATGCATGTTTAAGGTTGTATGTATGTTGGTTGAACATTTATAACATATATAAACCTAGAACTAGCACAGCAAGCAATACATACTCGAATGGCCCCTAAACCTCACAACACACAGGATAAAGAACGAGCGAAAAATAAGCAAAACTCCATGAGTAGCGCCCCGTCCACCAGAATGGCGCAATGCTGATTCTGAAGGGGGTAGCGACCGCTACCCCTAGGGTAGCGACCGCTACCTTGGTCCAGACCATTTTTCGGCCTCGGTAGCGATCGAGCAGCGATCAGCCTAGCGTTCAGGGTAGCGACCGCTACCTGCTCCAGTGGATGAAAAATTGCTTCTTCTTGCTTCGTTTCTCTTCGTATTCGTCGGTGCTTCGAGATCCAAGGTCGATCTGTGGATCAAATCCACTGCTTACAAGTTGTACAATACATATGTAAAAGAAACCTATCTGTTACAAATGATTCCAAGGCACGCAGTCCTCCAAATTACAACTGATTCCAAGGCAAGCAGGCCTCAAAACTAAAGCCATTCGGTTCGTAAAAAACACGATTGCATTCACCCAACCACTATCCGTGGTTGGCCTTACATCTATGACAAGCAATCAACACCACAACAAAGAAGCACATAAGAGCAATTATGTTGTTTAAAATTGTGTCCAACACAAAACATGTGCACGAGCCCTAGGATCTGATACCAATTGAAGGTTTTCGACGCCGATCCAATCGCTCGATTACCTTGTTCGTGTGTGCGGAAGCGTGTAAAACAATAGAACACGAACAACATGAAGATCTAGGCACACATTATATGTATAGACACATATTTATATATATATACATCCAATATTTATATATATATAAGGATTCGAGCACACTTACATTCGGTGAAGCGTGCCTCGTTGATGTCAATGAGGTGGTGTTGAGTCGATTGAACCACCTCAATGTATCAGCCTCGAAATGTTCACCTTGTGAATGACCTCGTCACTCTTTTGGATCGCCCGGATGTTGAAGCCGCACAAATGGCCCGGCCTCTACGTGTTGCACACGAACCCGGATGATGAACATGCTTGTGGCTTGTAAAGACGCCTCTCCAAGAGCTCTTTTCTCTATCTTTTTGTGTGGAATTTCGTGGGTGATGTTCAATTGTCATGAAAATTAGATTTTCATTTCTTTATTCATCTCCATTAACCACTCCATGTAACCCCCCCATTATGTGCATCATAATGCACAAGTAATGGTGGTTAATGGGGAGATGAAAGGACACCTCCACCTAATCATGCCAAATCATGATATGTGGTCCCATTTGCTTGTGTGGCATGTCATGTCACACTATGTGACATGCATTCCATGCAAGCCATGCATCCCATGCATGTATAATTCCACGTAAATATTGATTCTAAATCTATATAATTAACAAGCAATGTAATTCATCACCGAGTCCGTGTGTGACCCTGTAGGTATGATTATCGATCAATATTATATTGCTCCCAGCAATAAACAATATTATAGACTAATCATTTAACA
The DNA here is from genome assembly GCA_954870475.1 of Euphrasia confusa. Lineage (NCBI taxonomy): Eukaryota > Viridiplantae > Streptophyta > Magnoliopsida > Lamiales > Orobanchaceae > Euphrasia > Euphrasia confusa. Next base: position 11,572,195 of record OX940966.1, on the reverse strand, counting down.
TCCAAAAGACGACCTTATGACTTTATAGATTGCACACGTAGGATTTGAAGGGCACAACCCAACACCGTACTACTGCCGAAAGACTCGAGAACCTTGAACGCGAGTAGGTTAATGTGAGGAACAAGCTGGCTGAACATTCCACACAACTCACCGAGATGCAATCAGCCTTGACGGAGATGTCGACCACCTTAGCTGCGCTCTCCCGCGCAATTTTGAAGTCCGACGAGGAGTCACTTCTGACCCCACATTCGGAGGAGAAGGGTTCTTTGTCACACAATGTCCATACCTCGCGAGGTACACCGGAGATAGTGCAATTACCAACGTTCGAGGGCGTGGACCCGATCGCCTGGTTGGCTCGAGCCAACCAACAGTTCGAACTCCATGGCACGTCAGAAGGTTTGAAACTGACCGCCGCTGTGGTAGCAATGGACGGCTCGGCACTGCATTGGATCACCTGGTTTCGAGGGCGGAAGCCCACGGTGACGTGGAAAGAGTTTTCGCAAGCCCTGGTGGCGAGATTTGATTCTCGGTTCAAAGGGAGCCCGTACGAAAAATTGGCGAGAGTTCGACAGACAGGGACTGTGGAGGAATATGTGAACGTGTTTGTACAACACGCCGGGCAGGTTCCTGGGCTTACGGACGCCCACTATTTAGGTTACTTCATGTCCGGACTGAAAACTCCAATTAGCAACTCGCTGTGTTTGCTCCGGCCAGCGTATCTAGAGATCGCGATGGAGCTATCGAGGGATATAGAGGAAAATATGTTGTGGCCAGAAGGTGATAGAGAGATCAGGGGATCGAATAATTCAGGTAATCGCCTTCCTAGCTTTTCGCGTCCGTTCAATGCGCAAGCTAGCACCGTCACAGGCCCAACGGGGGGTGTTCCTGCCAACCATGTGACTCGGTCGATCGACCATTCAACAGCTGCTACATCAGAAACCTCGGAGCAGTCTACTACGCGCTCGAGTTTCTCTCGTCTCACATCGAACGAGCTGGCAGACTTGCGAACTAAGGGATTGTGCTTCAAGTGTCGCAAAACTTACACACCGGGCCATGGGATAGTCTGTCCTCTTAGGGAGCTGCGGGTTTTGCTAGTAGAGCCGGATGAGGCTGTGGACCTCAATACTTATGAATTTTACGAACCCACCGGCCAAGAAGAACTCAAGAAAAAGGAAGACGTTTTTCAACCTTGGGGACAAGGTTGATTTGCAGAGGGATGAAATTGATAGAGAGCGAGCTGGAGTAGCATTTATTATTTAATTAGTATTTCTATTTTATGTTTATGTATGGGCTTTTAAGGTTTTGTTAAATGTGGGCTTTAGGGTTAGGTTTATTTCTTATTCTCGCTATTAGGATTTTTATTTAAAGGGTCAGCGTATAGTGAATTATGATTATCGAATTATTAAAGTGAATTTGAGCCTGGAGGCTATTGGGCAAACCGAACTGGTGTTCGTGTTTGATTTTTCTCTTTCTTTTCCTATCTATTCTCTTTCTCTTTTCTGGTTCCTATAAAAAACCTCGGACATCCTTCAAATAGATATCATGTCCTTAAAAAGTCAGATAAAAATAAGGTATTGGACCTGAAAAAATTATATAACGGCAAGAACAATGAACGACAATAAATAAATAAAACATAGTAAAGTTAATAAAATGAAAGTTAAATACATGAAACAACGATGCCGACAAAATACTAATAGTACGAGGTACATGCACTTTGTCAATAAGAATGAAACAATAGATTAAATATATAAATCATATTTTAGAAATTAATAAAAAACAGTACATGCAAAAAGGTACCAAAGCCTCAAAACTACCAAAAGATTCAATGTCCTTGATAATCTTCGTGTTACCTACATCAGTTAACTTGTATCAATTGAAAAAAAGCTAATGATATACAACTTGAATTAATTGTAACATCAGATTATGATAAGAATATTGAGGATCCAATTTTTTTATTTATCTATTAACAAATAAATAGAAAAAATAAAAAATATATACAGCATTCTTCAAATAACAGTTTATGAATGGAAAATTTTTGTAAAAATACTTATAGCGGGAGGAAGTCAGGGTCTGATTCTAATAGAGAATCTTCCATATTCCGGCCGCCAAAATAATCAATTAACTTCATTTATTTTCTCTTCCTCCTTGATGACATTTTTTCTGAAATTGTTTAGAATGAACACCATACTAATCTGCCAAAAAAGAAATTTAAACATGGAAAAAGAAGAAAATATGGAAAAAATACATAATTAAGTTGAGAAGCAAGAGTTGCATACCTGGAACTGAAAAAAAATTACTGAATTGAAACTCACCTTCGAGTTACCCCGTCTCCTTCAGTTCGTCTCCCTATAGAAGAGGTGTTGTACACACCATCGGTACCACCGTACGCACTTCTCTGGAAGCTAAAACTCTGAGCCCTGGAAGTGAAGTACGGAACAAATACAATTTTACCTATAATAAGGTTTAGCCTATTTACAAAAACACCCCATTTATGTAATAACCCCAAAAACCAATTTCCTACATTTTTAAGTTGATTAAGGATCAGCATCAACACAAAATTTAATTTGAGAGGCAGGAAAATGGAAAAAGTCTCAAAGTCCATGGACAATAATAATCAACAACATATACTGGTTGGATAGTCACTGTAGCTTTTCTCAGCGGAAACTTCTTTGTTCGGATCATTGTCGGGGTTCAGCTCCTCGATGGTAATGGGGCTTCTACACTCATAGCACTTGGCACGTTTCTCCGCCATAAACATAGATGAATCTGCAAAAAAGGGACCAATTGATACATATGAAACCTACAGAGACGCGCAGACATGTAACAATTAAAAAGTAGGAAAAAAATGCAACGACGGTCGAAACAGAGAAAGGAACCAATTGATTATGTATATAATGATTTAGCAAAAGAGAGAAAGGGAACATTGATTCTGAAAATGACCAAAAAAACATGGCAAAAAAATAAATCGATGAAATTAAAATATACCTATAAACGCAGCAACTTCACACTTCTCATGGCCGGGCTAATTGTAATGTAGAGTCTATGCGTTGAGTCTTTTGATTTTAATTGTAATGTAGAGTCGACTAGTTATTAAACATACAACTTTATATATAAATGTTGAGGATTCGACAAGACAAACAAACAATCAAGCCGCGCGAGCTCAAAAGCTTCGAACGAGAGCTTCAAGCTCAACAATGGTGAATTCGGGATGCGACGTCGAAAATACGATTTATGGATCCTAAAAGTATCTACGAACTCAGAGGAACACAACGCAACAGAAAACTCACGAAATGACAAAGTATTTTACGAGCTTCGATCGATAGAAAATCGATCTACGTGCTCGGGGAGGGAGGAGGTGTTCTGGTATTATTCAAGCTCTCAAGGCTATCGAAATGAGTTCAGTTACAGTTCTAGATCACACACAACTCGTGAATTGCATTTACATATACACACGCGATTAACCCCAAATCCTCGTGGCATATGAACCCTACGATCAATCTGATTTAGGCGAATCCACACCACAGATTTCTAACAGAAATTGTGGACGTCATGTTGTGCGTGATCTGGCGAGGAGCGCGGGGCACTTGGAATCTCTGATTTCCATCCACAAACACGTGCGGGAGGTTCGATCCAATGCACCGCGGCACTGCTGTGATCCCAGGTGAAACGACGCCGTATTGATCAAAACGGCTTCGTATTGATGTTGACGGCAGAATTCAAACAGCTGAAATGACCACTTTGCCCCTGCGTCTGGTTTTGAATAAAAACACTTCTAGAATCCAAATTTTGTGTACATTTCAACAAATTTCCACCTTACACAACATTTTCAACTCCAGCAAACATCATGTACTCATCAATCCACACCAGATCACATAGAATTTCAAGAAATCAAAACTGACCTTTTGTTCTTGAACTCAGAAACTAAAATGCCAACTTTGAACACAAATCTTGGAAGCTCAACCAAGATTCAGAACCTCACAGTGACCAATTCGGATTCCTCTCATTCTCCTCTTTCCAACGAGCTATAGACCATGCATTTTCATCAACCACAGCCTCTACAAACCAGTAGAAACCACAGCAAGCCAGAAACTGGTTTTCAGAAAAATACCCAAATACTCAAAATGGGATATTCTGAACCAAAACTTCAAATACCAGAACCTACACACTCCATACATGTAATGTGACTTCACAGCACACCACCATGCCTCAAACTCCCACAGCAACTCAGAAACACTAAGTTACTATAAAACCAGAAAATGAATTCCAAGAAATCCATGCCTTAAATTCAATTTCTCTGAAGTAACTATGCAAACCACAGTTCACACAAGTCACACTAAACCACATGAACCTCTGGCCATGCTCAAACCACTCAGAAAACCACTGAGTCAAAAAACCAACAAGTCATCAAAACCAAAATGCTCAAAACTGACCAGTATGAGTATTTTCTTGGATAACTTGATAACCACAGCAGAACTATCATGCCTGCTGCCATTTCCACACTCCCAACTTCACTGAGATTGTGGAATGTCAACCAACTGGACCAGTTGTTGACACAATTTGAACTTATCACCAGAAATACACTTGGTGAAACTGTCTACAGGATTGATTTCAGTTGCAATTTTCTCTACCTTGACAACACCTTGATCCACAAGATCTCTCAGAAAATGCAACCTCACATCAATATGCTTGGATCTGTCATGATACACCTGATGCTTAGCCAAATGCACTGCACTTTGACTATCACAATGAACAGATACTCTATCCTGCAGAACTCCAAATTCTTCAATCAAACCTCTCAACCATATAGACTCTTTAATAGCCTCAGTCAATGCAATATACTCAGATTCAGTGGTACTCAAGGCAACCACAGACTGCTGAGAAGCGTTCCAGACCACAGCACTTCCAAACAAAGTAAAAACATACCCTGTAAGTGATTTTCTGGTATCAACATTACTAGCATAATCAGAGTCCACATATCCAATTAGAGCATCCCCAGATCTCTTCACCTTTCTGAACATTAAACCATGACCAGAACTGCCTCTCAAATACCTCAATACCCATTTAACTCCTTCCCAGTGTGATTTTCCAGGATTTGCCATGTATCTAGAAATACAACTCAAAGCATAGGCAAGATCATGTCTGCTACAAACCATAGCATACATCACACTCCCCACAGCTGAAGCATATGGGACCTTACTCATAGCCACTTCTTCTGACTGATTCTTTGGAGATTGATCCATAGAGAATTTAAAGTGAGCTCCAAGAGGTGTAGTGACATACTTGGCCTCAAGCATATAAAATCTCTTGAGAACCTTTTCAATATAAGAGGTTTGGGACAAAAACAAGGTACCAGTGGTCCTGTTTCTGGAAATATCCATTCCCAAAATCTTTTTGGCATCTCCAAGATCTTTCATCTCAAATTCAGCACTCAACAACCTCTTCAAAGACTCCACATCAACCTTGGAACAACTAGCAATCAACATATCATCCACATAGAGCAGTAGATAGGTGACAAACCTTCCAGTCTTCAATTTCATATACACACAACAGTCAAACTTGCTTCTAATAAAGCCAATAACTAGCATATAACTATCAAACCTCTTATACCACTGTCTTGGACTTTGTTTCAGACCATACAAGGATTTCTTCAGCAAACACACCTTGTTCATATCAGAACTGCCTTTCAAACCATCAGGTATCCTCATATAGATCTTTTCTTCCAACTCTCCATGAAGAAAAGTTGTTTTAACATCCATCTGTTGTAGCTCAAGATCAAACTGAGCAACAATAGCCAAAAGAATCCTGATTGTACAATGCTTCACCACTGGGAAAAATATTTCATTGAAATCAACTCCCTCCTTTTGAGTGAAACCTTTAGCAACCAACCTTGCTTTGTACCTGATACCAGAATCCTCTTGTTTCTTTTTAAAGATCCATTTGCAGCCAACCACCCTCTGATTCTTTGGCCTCTGAACAATATTCCATGTATGATTTTTGTCCAATGATTGTAGCTCTTCCCGCATAGCTAAAATCCACTGATTCCTTTCAGAGCAACTCACAGCCTCAGAATAGGAATTAGGTTCATTACTAACTATGTCTTCAGCCACCAACAGTGCATAAGACACTGTATCAACTTGTGCATATTTTTTTGGAAGCTGGATCACCCTTCTCTCCCTGTCTCTAGCAAGTTGATAACCATCAGTTTCCACAGGCTCCTCATCAACTTCAGATTCTTCATCATCTTCAACTTGGGCTTCTTTCTGAGATTGAAACATGTTTCTACCATGTAACTCCACCTCAAACTGATCCATCTCAGTTGAATCCTTCTCAGAAAAGCATAGGCATTGTATTTTCATCAAAGGTAACATCCCTACTGATGACACACTTCTGATTTCCAGGTTCAATGCACCAAATTTTATAACCTTTCACTCCTTTGGGATAACCAAGAAACACACACCTCAGTGCCCTTGCTTCAAGCTTGTCACCCCTCACATGAGCAAAAGCCAGACTCCCAAATACCCTCAGATTATCAAAATTTGGAGCTTCCCCAGTCCAAATTTCTTGAGGAGTCTTCATACTCAGAGCTGCAGCTGGACTTCTATTTATCAAATAGGCTGCAGTAGACACTGCTTCTCCCCAAAATGACTTGTTGAGTCCAGAGCTCAAAAGCATACACCTCACACTCTCCAGTAAGGTTCTATTCATTCTCTCAGCAAAACCATTTTGCTGAGGTGTAGCAGCAACAGTTCTGTGTCTTGAAATCCCATTTTCAACACAGAATGAGTTAAACTCATCAGAGAGAAACTCAAGTCCATTATCTGTTCTCAAGTGTTTAACCTTCTTCTCTGACTGCCTTTGAACCTCAATTACCCAATCTCTGAACTTCTCAAAAGCATCACTCTTATTTTTCAGAATGAATACCCACACTTTTCTTGAGAAATCATCAATGATGGATAAGAAGTACCTGCCACCATTCTTTATATTTGTTCTAGCTGGACCCCACAAGTCAGAGTGCACATAATCCAACACACCCTTGGTTGTATGCCTTCCCACTCCAAAACTGGCCCTAGTAGCTTTTCCCAGAACACAATACTCACATAATTTGAGCATGTCAAGTTGACCATTCTTGAATGCACCTTGCTTAGACAACCCATGAAGTCCCTTCTCACTGAGATGCCCAAGTCTCCTGTGCCATAACTCCACCTTCTCAGAGGCACTGATTAGTGAATTCTCACCAACCACAGTTTTACCCTTCAAGAAATACAAGTCATTTTTCTTGACTCCCTCAAGTACCACAGTGTTGCCCTTCTTAACTTGAAGACAACCACCAATAGAACTGAAACTCATGCCCAAACTGTCAAGCATACCAAGTGAAATCAAATTTCTCCTCAGTGATGGAATGTACCTAACTTTAGTCAACTTCTTGATTGATCCATTAGAGAGTCTCAACCTCACTGAACCAATACCCTCAACTTGAAAAGTTAAGTTGTTTCCAAGTACAACAGATCCACCATCTATAAACTCAAAGTCCTCAAACCAATGCTTCACAGGACACATATGAAATGTACAACCAGAATCAAGCACCCATTCTTCATTTCTAGAGCTAGAAGTAACAGCTAGTACCTATGCATCCTCAAGGTCAGAAGTAGACTCAACAACATCTGCAGATTGAGCTGGCTCCTTCCCTTTATTCTGCTGATTCTTCAATTGGTAGCAATTCTTCTTCAAGTGTCCTAGTTTATTGCAGTGGCAGCACTTCCTTGTTTCTGAGGTTGATGCAGCTGCATCACCACCTCCATTTGGCTTCTTCTTGTTGTCCTTTTTACCCCATGACTTCTTCTTTGTGACAGTTAAACCCTCTGGATTATGATGATGCTCTTTGGCTTTGGGATCCTTCTTGTTCAACTCCTTTGACCTCAATGCAACCTGCACTTCTTCCAGAGTCAACTCATGAACCCTACCATATAGCAAAGCATCCTTGAACTGATCATATGATGATGGCAGAGAACTCAACAACAACAGTGCTTGATCCTCTTCCTTCATTTGTCCATCTACATTCTCCAGGTCATCTAACAACCTCACAAAGTCATCCATATGATCCACAACAGATCTATCAGAAGACATCCTAAAGGTGTACAACCTTTGCTTCAAGTACAACCTGTTGGCCAAGGATTTTGTCATGTATAAGCTCTCCAGTTTCTTCCACAGACCATAAGTAGTAGATTCCTTGCATACTTCCCTCAACACCTTGTCTCCCAAGCTCAAGATGATCACACTCTGAGCTCTCATGGAAATCTCAACTGGATCAGGTGTTGATTCTGCAGAACCTGACCCCTCTTTCTCCTTCCCTTTGGCCTCCGGTTTAGGTGTCTGCAACGGAGCATCTAAAGCAGAGATTAACTCCTGTTGAACCAGTACAACCTTCACTTTGATCCGCCAAAGGTTAAAGTCATTTTTCCCCGTGAACTTCTCCAGATCGAACTTCGCAGATCCACCCTTCATCATCTTTGCAGCAGCTGGATTTGATTCCCACATACGGCGCCACTTGTTGAGGATTCGACAAGACAAACAAACAATCAAGCTGCGCGAGCTCAAAAGCTTCGAACCAGAGCTTCAAGCTTCAAGCTCAACAATGGTGAATTCGGGATTCGACGTCGAAAATACGATTTATGGATCCTAAAAGTATCTACGAACTCAGAGGAACACAACGCAACAGAAAACTCACGAAATGACAAAGTATTTTACGAGCTTCGATCGATAGAAAATCGATCTACGTGCTCGGGGAGGGAGGAGGTGCTTTGGTATTATTCAAGCTCTCAAGGCTATCGAAATGAGTTCAGTTACAGTTCTAGATCACACACAACTCGTGAATTGCATTTACATATACACACGCGATTAACCCCAAATCCTCGTGGCATATGAACCCTACGATCAATCTGATTTAGGCGAATCCACACCACAGATTTCTAACAGAAATTGTGGACATCATGTTGTGCGTGAGCTGGCGAGGAGCGCGGGGCACTTGGAATCTCTGATTTCCATCCACAAACACGTGCGGGAGGTTCGATCCAATGCACTGCGGCACTGCTGTGATCCCAGGTGAAACGACGCCGTATTGATCAAAACGGCGTCGTATTGATGTTGGCGGCAGAATTCAAACAGCTGAAATGAGCACTTTGCCCCTGCGTCCGTTTTTGAATAAAAACACTTCTAGAATTCAAATTTTGTGTAAATTTCAACAATAAAGAATACGTGCTATCAGTCATCAGCCAGTGAAGCTCCGCCCATCATTGATATGGTAAAAATTGATTAATGATTTTTATTGAACAAAAAAAGTTGTGTAATAATTTAGATGGAGAAGACGATGATCCACATAATGAAAGAAGATGGAGAGCACTTAGAATGATAGGGTAAGCAGTTAGGAGGAGGATTACGTTTAATTTGTTGGTCACGAACAGTAAAAATAGTTATTTAACAATTTGGTCCTTTTAAAGGACTTGTTTTAATTTAGTCTTGCAAATCATTATAAAATAGTCAATTTAATCTAAATTGATCGAAAAATTCGAATTTCTGTCGAAAAACAACACGTGCTAGTCATGTGGGATTCAATTTGAGAATTTTTGGTGGGGCTTCCTGACTTAGACAACACGTGTCACTACCTTCGCTAGGATATTAAAATAACTCATAACTTCTTTTATCCAAAATAGTTAACTCAATTTAGCATAAAACATAACTAATTAGACGCTATTTAAAAGACGATCACTAAAATATTGATGTTAATTTGTTAAAAGAGAATTCCTATTTATATCATGAATTAATAGATTTATTATTTGTTAGTGTAAATATGTTAGGCAGAGCAATGCCGCAGAGTTACTGGGCATAACAATGCCTTGAGCATATTTACATGTTTTTCTCCTTTCTTCACACTTGTATATTGTTGTTGTCACTCATTTTATGTGTGATGTATTTTAGCATGATGTATCACTTGATCCGTGCTTGTACGAACAATCAATACTTTGGATTACTGAACCAGACCTTGCGGCATGACGAAGACTCGCAAGGCATGACGAAGATTCGCAAGACATGATGAAGACTCGCAATGCCGCAAGACGACGAAGTGCTGAGAACTCAAAAAGGCAAGCTGGAGATAGAGACTTTGAATACTGTACAAGACCTTGCGGCAGGACGAAGCTTCGGCATGCCGCACGACGAAGGTGTTCGGCATGCCGCAGGACGAACAAGAGCAGAGGACTCAAGAATACAAGTGGAGCATTGGGAACCTGAAAACGAAGAAGAATGGAAGGCATTGGCAGAAGGCAGAGCATTCCAATCTAATAAAGAAGGTTCGCCCTGCCTGCAGAACAGCTCGCTTCGCGGCAGGACCTGGAGCTGGTCAAAGGCGATTGCCACATTCTCTCAACCAATTCAAACCTAGTTTTTCTAGGGAATTCGGTTGAGAGACTTCTCCTATAAATACCAGACGTCCTCAACTCATTTATTCATTCATTAACACATCTAGAAACACATTTTCACCTAGATCGATCATCTAGCTTTTTGTGCCGAAGACTTCGCTTGTGAAGTTCTTCGTGTCGTTCATCCTCTCGCCTGTGAGAGTGATTTTGAAGCTACGCTGATTATCAAGAGCTTAGAATAGGTTTATTACAATAGCTTTATTTTCGTGTTGATTGTTCATTAATCTCCGGATCCGATAAACGTTAAGGAATGCCTTCGCACTGCCTTGAGTTTAATCGATTGTAAATCCGAGATTACTCATTGTAAAGACTCGTTTCTTTAATAATATATTTTTGCCGTAAGGCACATTCGTATGGGTAATTTAAATTTAATTTAAATACCCATACAAAGATTAATTCCTTGTGTTCTTTATTTTTGCTTTCGTGTGAGTGTGTGTGCGTTCGTTTGTTTAATTTATTTTTAATTCTTCTGCTGTCAATATACATATATCACATATATTTATATTAATCTGATATTCTAATAAACTTATTAAAATACGTAAATCAAGTAAATCAAGAATAAACGAACGAATTCTATTTTAAGGCTTCGTGATGCCGCATCGCACTGCCTTACAGCAGGGCAGTGTATTTTCTTCATAAATACCGCTGCCCACGCACTTTCATTATTAAACGAAAAAAATCATGAAAATTATGAAATGAACACAGAGATCTTCCAAAATTACATATACTGATATACAAACCTCAATGGGCCATTTTGTAATTAAGCGAAACTATGGGGCAGGTTCTGTAATTAACATATTACATAGTTAGCCTCCTTACCTCACTGTTTTTAAATTGTGTTACATATTTAGGTAATTACATGAGGTTCTACTCTGCTATAAAAGGAGCCTTCCCAGATATCAAGATTATCTCCAACTGTGATGGCTCCGTTCGCCCGTTGGATCACCCGGCCGATTTGTACGATTTTCATGTAAGAAAAAGTTATTTCACCTACTAATATTTACGAGTTATAACACTCGTTTTACCGTGGTGTTTTTTGTTTGCAAGATTTACACGAATGCGAATTCTATGTTCTCGATGGCACACAACTTCGATCTCACCTCAAGAAACGGGCCGAAGGTGTTTTTCGGGATTTCGCCTCTTCTCGTTTCTGTTATTTTTCTTAAACTATACATTCTGCGCATATTGTATTTATCAGGCTTTTGTGAGCGAGTATGCTGTGACTGGAAACGATGCTGGCAACGGAAGTCTTCTAAAAGCTCTTGCCGAGGCTGGTTTCCTTTTTGGACTCGAGAGAAACAGGTATATATTTTATATTTTAATTCTCCTTCATTTGATCATAATCGAAAAGCAGGAGAAACAACACTTCAAAATTTCCGATTCTCTGCTTTCACAGCGACGTTGTTGAAATGGCGAGTAATGCTCCTCTGTTTGTGAACGATAACGACAGGAGGTATACTAAATTTTCATCTCTGTATCGATTTTTCATCTAAATGAAAAGATCGAACTTTGGTTTTTAAGGTTCATCCCGGATGCTATAGTGTTCGACTCTTCAAGGGTGTACGGCAGTCCTACATAGTGGATGCAACATATTTTCAAGCAATCAAACGGGGCCACCCTTCTTGATTCAAAATTACAATCTAGTCCTTCAACTTCTCTAATCGCGTCTGCTGTTTCCTGGAAAAGCCCGGAGAACAACATGCAGGATTACTTGAGGATTAAGGTTGTGAACTTTGGGAGCAACAGCCTAAGTCTCATGGTGTCGATTCAAGGACTCGACAATAAATTCATAGAAGCGAAGGGGTCTACGATGAGAACGATGACATCTAGCAATGTGATGGATGAGAACTCTTTCAACCAGCCAAGAAAAGTAAGTTCACAACAAAATATACTACAGTACATTTTTACTATTACTACCATTTTTGTTTTTGTTTTTTACTGGATGAAAATCTTTGCAACATTTATGCAGGTGGCTCCAACTGTGAGTCCACTTCCAAATGCTAGCAACAAAATGAATGTCATGATACCTCCATATTCTTTGACTTCAGTTGACTTACAGAGAAAGTCAAACGTTGTACAGCCTACAGAATCTTGTGAAAACCATGCATCATCAATTTAAATTGTACTTCTTTCACTATATATATGGTCAATACTTAAGATTGTTATTCCACATCAATTTAAATTGTACTTCTTTCACTATATATATGGTCAATACTTAAGATTGTTATTCCACATCAATTTAAATTGTACTTCTTTCACTATATATATGGTCAATACTTAAGATTGTTATTCCACAGTAGTTAAATTGAAAAAAGATGTCTAGTAATATTATTATGGTCCATTGTCTCATACTCTCATATAAGGACACCACGATATATAATAAAATTAAAGGATTTATTTATTTATTTAAGGATAAATAAAAATAATTGCCCCTGACTAGGATTATTGTCAAAATTATTGTAAAAACGAATAGAAGGCCGGGTATGTTGAATTATTTTATTGTTCTTACTGTTATTGTTGGAGGTAGAGTCCAAGAAACTGGATCGCACTATAGACGAAAGGAGGCATAGGCATAGATATCCTAAAGTGTTGTAGAATTGTATGCCTATTTTTGGACTAAAACGGGTCTGAACTTATTTTTTATATAGATCTGAACTTATATGATCTAAACTTTTTTGAACTTATAGAATTTAAACTAAACTGAAATTATAAGATCGAAATTGAACTTGTTTAATCTGAACTAAAATTGACCTTGTAGAATTTGAAGTAAACTAAACTTGTAGAATCTGATCTGATAGAGAAAATAGGGCCTTAAGGTGCATATTTAAAAGGTTAAAATATTGTATCTACAAAATCCGTGAACATGTAAAATTAGGTAGTTCAATAATTTGTTGTGGTCAAGTTAATTAAAGCTTAAGCATTCAATCAAGATTTTACCCAAGCAAGAGGGTCATGTAATGACCTTTTACTACTCTTGATGACCTAATTATTAGTGTTAGTATTCTTTTTTGGTTGGGGAATGAAAGATTATTGCTGATCAAGTTTATATATAGAGAATAAATTATTCATTTTTGCTGATCAATCCCTATAAATAGAATGAATAAATTAGTATTTTTTTCATAATTTTTCTATACTGTTTATCATATGTATTGGACGATCGAAAAAAGTCACTGTGACTATTATTAGTGAACATTGACATATATACGTTCTTCTATTTATTCATTTTTTTCCCTCTATTTTTTTAATTTTATGTATTAATTATGATTTTTTCGCATATTACATAATCAAATTGTCGAGTTATTAATTATGTTCGACTAGATTTTTTAATTTTTTTAGGTTATCCTTAATTCAGTTTTATAATTTTGTTTTGCAAGTTAACGTACATTATATTAATATAATTGATTTGTGTCATTTCATTCACCAAATAAATTCAATTTTTTTTATATTTTTATTTATTTTCCAACTTTATAATTTTTATTTTCTATTTATTTTGATTTCCCCCACCAGTTTTAGGTATTTTCCCCCACCAGGACTAACTTCATAATATTTCAATAAAAAATTGTGATATCCGAGATATTACACCAACATCACTACATGCCTCACCACTCGGCTATGCCCCAAGAAACTTACATATTATTTGATTTCCCCCACCAGTTTTAGATATTTTCCCCCACCAGGACTAACTTCATAATATTTCAATAAAAAATTGTGATATCCGATATATTACACCAACATCACTACATGTCTCACATATGCCCCAAGAAACTTACATATTATAAATTACATGCGTAATCTTTGAAAATAATAAAAATTTCATAATTAGAATAACGATTAATAATGAGATTAATACGAGTTTACAAATTTAAGTGAGAGTTCGATTATTAAATAAAATAATTTGTTAGTCTATTAATAAATATTTGAAGAAATACATTAGAGATTAAATAAAATTTTAGATTATTTCAAACAAATAAATCACGTGCATCGCACGGGAAGTAGTACTAGTAAACTTAAAACTTAAGCTAATATTATAAACAACTCTAATATACAGAATCCCATTGGAAAAAAAAAATCTTCATATTTTAAGTCTAAACTTTTAACTTCTTCGCATTTACAACTACTAATGATTCAACAACATTTTAATTACATGAGATTTTGAGCCTATGCGTTGAGTCTTTTGATTTTAATTGTAATGCATTAAATGAAGAATACGAGCTATCAGTCATCGGCCAGTGAAGCTCCGCCCATCATTGATATGGTAAAAATTGATTAATGATTTCTTTATGATTTTTATTGAACAAGAAAAGTTGTGTAATAATTTAGAAGGAGAAGATGATAATCCACATAATGGAAGAAGATGGAGATCATAGGTACGTTTAAGTTTAATTTGTTGATCATTTAAAACAGTAAAAGTAGTTTGATTTGGTCCTTTTAAAGGATCCTGTTTTAGTTTAGTCTTGCAAATTTCAGTCTAAATATTTTCAGTCTAAATTTTAAGTTCTTTTGCATTTACAACTATTACTGATTTAAGGAACATTTGATGGGGTGCCACTAACGGTCTATGTATTTCACGACATACCTTGGTATACCTCTTGTATTTCGAGAATAATAAAATAAATACAAATACATGCTAAATAATGGAAAAAAGCATGAAAAGTCGTATTTGCCCTCTTTCATTTCGTCTATTTTCATTATCTTCTCTCGCTCCTTCCTTCCTTCACTTCGACGCATGCAGAGAAAGAAATATGGTTTGAAGTCCCGTTTTTTTGGTTTTTTTTCCGTCGAAATTCTACATAAACCCTAGCCCACAATAGTTTCGGCCCGATTTGCTATCCTAAATTCCCAAGGCTGTCGAGCTACGCGAGCGGAAACCAAACCCTAGTCTACAATGCCGCCGGCCGAAGGTGCTAAATTCCACAACTCCGGTGGCCCACTCTGCTAAATCCAACAAATACGGCGGTCGAATCCTCTGAAACAAGAAGAAAAAGGCGCATACAAATAAACCCCCAATTTTTCGAATCGAAATAAAGATTAGGTTGAATTTTTTTTCCAGATTTAATTTGATTTTGGGTTTGGGGAGGGTCCATTTTTTATTGCATTGCTGAAAAAAGGTTTGATTCGAAATTAAACTTCATTTTTTATTGCGTTTCACTTGCTGAAACAAATTCGATTTTTTTTCAGTTGCGTTTGAATTTGAGTTTGCCGAGGGTTCATGTAGAGGGATTTCATTTGAGTTCAATTTTGGTTTTGGTTTTGTTTTGAACTTTCTGTTTAATTTTGATTTTTTATTTTCTTTAATTAAGTGTTGATTTTGTTTATGAATGAGTATATGCTATTTGTATTATCTATTGTGTAGATGGAGCTGAGATATACGCTAAGCCCCGCTGAAAGAGAAAAGGAATTCAAATTAAGTAATCGTAGTCAATTGGAAGTGATAGGTACGGTTTATGATACGAACCTCGTTGGGATGGAAGAATTGAAGAAGAACGAAGAACGAAAATATAAAGGATACCTTGCGGAAGTCTCAAAACCTCTGGTTCTAATCCGTAGAATGATTTAGATCGAGACCTAAACCCCAATACGTAATTTGAAACAGCAACTCGGGGATGAGGAAGACACACGAACGAAGGGTGGATCGCTTCGTTGATTCGTCGGTTGAATTCTTTTGGTAAAAACCCGGAAGACTTCTAAAAACCCTAGGAGAGAAATATCTCACGCAAATATAATTTATTCAATCATCAAAGTTATGTTTAAAATAAAGTCTCACAAAGCCTTTATATAGGCAAACCTAAAAAGTGAAGGAAAAGGAGTATCTTGGACAAAAAGTCACGCCAAAAAAGGAAAAGAAATAAAACTTCCGCACACAAAGAAGCCCGGCCGCAAATTGGGATTTCTGCCAATCCCGCATATCATCCCGAGGTTAGTGCAAAGGGCCTGGGTCGATCCTCGGGTTGATCCTCGGGTTCCACAGAATTTCTCCTCATGTGGCCGCGGGTTCTAGGAAGCCATCCTCGGGTTCCTGGAGACCAACCTCGGGTTCAAACGCGGGTTCCACAGAATTTTGGCCACATTCTCGGTGCGTTCCCGGCACTCTCCCGACTCTCTTTCCGCCGTCTTCTTCGTCGTTCTAGCTTGTAATCGAGCTTCTACGTCGGTTGCCGAACCTTGGATTGCATCATTCCCCTTCTCTTCAAGAGGATTTGTCCTCAAATCCAAGTCTATGCCAGGCTCGAACACCACTCTCACGAACAAGCTCGGAACTACGTCAGTCTGATGCTCAATCCCTCGAATCGGTGATAAATAAGGAAGTGTATCTTCAGGGAAAACATCTTCAAGTTCCTGCCACACAAAATGAATAGAAAGGGGTAGAGAAGATAGATCGTTAGTATAGAACATTGCCTCCTTGCACAACACCACATACGTCGGTTGCCCCTCTTTCTCTGCTTGTTTCACCATGGGTAACTCCAATCGCGGATCCTCGATTGCGTCAACCTCATGCGTGCATATACTAGTGGGAAGAAGGTCCTCGGACTCCACCGAATACTCTTCCTCGGACTCTATTGACGCCTCCTCCTCGGACTCCACCGAAGCCGACTCTTCCTTGGAATACACCAAGACCGACCCTTCTTCGGATCCTACCAAGGCCTTCGGTTCTGGTTTCTCGCCGTCGTCATCAGTCGCCACTTTCTCAGGCTTCATTGGCGATTGTACCCATTCCTCTAACTGACGCTCAATATTGCTCCAACACTTTTCCCAACGCTCAGCTCTGGCCCTCCTCTCATCACGACGCTCCCGACTAAGATCACGGGCTTGGCGGAAGTCCCAACGCTCAGCTCTGGACCTCCTCTCATCACGACGCTCCCGACTAAGATCACGGGCTCGATGATAGCCACTCTGAACTTCTCGGTATCCGCTGCCACCTCTTCGATTCCATCCATCTTCACGATGAGCTCTCTCCTCTAAGGCGGTAGGTCGTGCATTCACCACCTTCATCTCCGGTGTAATCCTTCTTTCGAACCGTGCAGAAAAAGTGTCCATGTAAGTTATCCTTGCAAAAGTGTTAGAAACAAAATAGGAAATTCCTCACCACTCTCGTGTATCACTCAATATGGTAAGTCACTCAATATTGTGTTCTCTCACTTCTCTCTCTCTCAAGAATCGAAACCTCCCAAATCACCGATCGAATTCAACTCCAACAAAATCCACGAAACGAAGAATAACTCTAAATTGTTGAACGAACGATGAACAACAATAAAAAGAATAATCGAGCTCAAAGTTCAAATTTTTATTTTTTTTTAATAAAAATTACTGTTCATGAACAGTAATTTTCGAAAATAAAAAAATAAAAATAAAATAATAAAAATATTTTATTATTATTTTTTTTTTTAATCAAGGAAGAAGAAAGAAACAAAGAAGAAAGAATAAGAAACGAAAGAATAAACGAGGTTACGTAGTCAAAAAATAAAGAACCCAAACCTGGCTCTGATACCAAATGATACGAACCTCGTTGGGATGGAAGAATTGAAGAAGAACGAAGAACGAAAATATAAAGGATACCTTGCGGAAGTCCCAAAACCTCTGGTTCTAATCCGTAGAATGATTTAGATCGAGACCTAAACCCCAATACGTAATTTGAAACAACAACTCGGGGATGAGGAAGACACACGAACGAAGGGTGGATCGCTTCGTTGATTCGTCGGTTGAATTCTTTTGGTAAAAACCCGGAAGAATTCTAAAAACCCTAGGAGAGAAATATCTCACGCAAATATAATTTATTCAATCATCAAAGTTATGTTTAAAATAAAGTCTCACAAAGCCTTTATATAGGCAAACCTAAAAAGTGAAGGAAAAGGAGTATCTTGGACAAAAAGTCACGCCAAAAAAGGAAAAGAAATAAAACTTCCGCACACAAAGAAGCCCGGCCGCAAATTGAGATTTCTGCCAATCCCGCATATCATCCCGAGGTTAGTGCAAAGGGCCTGGGTCGATCCTCGGGTTGATCCTCGGGTTCCACAGAATTTCTCCTCATGTGGCCGCGGGTTCTAGGAAGCCATCCTCGGGTTCCTGGAGACCAACCTCGGGTTCAAACGCGGGTTCCACAGAATTTTGGCCACATTCTCGGTGCGTTCCCGGCACTCTCCCGACTCTCTTTCCGCCGTCTTCTTTGTCGTTCTAGCTTGTAATCGAGCTTCTACGTCGGTTGCCGAACCTTGGATTGCATCAGTTTATGAAGGATTAGACGCGTATCGTCGACGTTTGTTGAAAGGTGGCTGCTTTAAACATCTATTTTCCATGCCAAAACTGAAAGTATCAGGTATCATTATTTATCAATTGATAATGCGTTTATCGAATACAATAAGTGAGGAGGAATGTTGGTTTATTATTGGGGGGGCAGTCCCTTCGATTCAGCATTACTGAGTTTGCTGTGATTACTGGATTGAAAATTGGTAATGTTGATATGTCCATAGATGAATCAGTTGGAATAAATTCCCCCCTTGTACAAAAGTATTTTAAAGGTAAAAAAACAGTTTGTAGAAAGGATGTTATGCAAGCATTTACAAAGTGTAAAAATCGCGAAGATAAAATACAAGTTAGGGTTGATTTTGATATTAGCATATGTTGTAATTGGCTTGGATGATGTGAAAGGCATTAGTTTGTGGTGGTTTGATTTGGTGGATGATTTGAAAAGTTTCAACAACTATCCTTGGGGAAATTTTTCATACAAAATGACGACGGAGGTGTTGCGTCGTGACTTATCTGTTCCGTTTAATACGGAGAAGGTTGCATATGTAGTACATGGATTTCCCCTTTCCATCATTGTATGTATGAATAGAGTACTTCTTGTTTTTTGTTTTTAAATTATTTATGAAATCTGACATTCATTTAAAACTTGATCTTGTATTGCGTTTCAGGTCTGGGCGTTTGAATCAATTTCTTCTATTGCTGAGTATGCTACCAGACTTGATGGTGAAAATTTCCCTAGGATGATGAACTGGCAGTTGAGCAGGCAACGGTTCCAGTCGAGTGAAATTGGGAAAACCTTAGAAAATGAAGAAGTGGCATGTGCCTGTCTTTTTATAAGTTAATTATGATATTTTTGTATAATGAAATGTGTGCATATGATCAGTTTATATTTTTGTAGGTTTCAATTTCTGAATTGGTGATTACCGAAGCTGAACACGCATGTATTTTTGGAGATGCTGAGACTGAGGAGAAAGAACCGGAGAAAAAAGTCGATAACAAGATTCTTACGATATTACATCAATTGGAGGGGGAAATAGATGCCTTCATTGAAACTGCATCTACCGGTGAGAAGACTGAGTTTGTTAAAATGCTACATAGACTGGAGAGGAAAATCGGTGTAGATGTCGTATTGTCAGGTTCAGAAGGTAATGTCGACTAAATTCTTCAAATTATAGTTTGTTGATTTGAACTCCTTTCATTATTCTTTCATTGCAGATAAGAATGGTAATGGTATTGAGGAATCTAATACATTTGTCAAGGATGAGGAATGCAATGTCTTGGACAAGGTTGAGGCCGAAAAAGAGGAACCTAATGTCTTGGTGAAGTCTGGGGAAGAAAGAAAGAAACGAGGGAAACGAAAGCTTGAAAATGTCGAAGGTAAGTTCATTTTTGTGATGTATTTAATAATACAAAACTCAATTAACAATTTATGTATTCTGAATTCAGTCAAGGAGGTTAAGAGGGTTGAACGAGAGGAACGAATCAAAAGGGGTAAAAGACGAAAGGTAGCTGAATATGATCCTTTGATGGAAATCGATAATGCGAAGATTGAGTATCTTGATAATTGGTTGATGACTGATGCACTAGAAAGACATGAAGTAAGTGTGTTGCATGATAGAGTTTTAAATTCAGACGAGCTTAAGAATTTGTTGACAACATGATGGATCTCAAGCTCGGTAATGTTTCAATTTTAATACTTTCAATTTAAATGTGATTTGTATATATGTATTTCCTACTTTTCATGAACTGTTGATGTTTGTTTGTATAGATCATGGAGACTAGTCAAGATATTTTAAGTGAGCGCATGCGAGAACAACCGACGAGATTCCAAATTGGTGCATGTGTGATGGACCCGTGGTTTCCGGGATATGTCAAAAGAGCGTATATGAAATTGACCAGCTGTAAACCATCTGAGAAAGTAAGTCTTCCAGGTATATTAGGTGTGCAGTCATGGCGTGAGGCTAGGCATATATACTTCACAGTTTGTTCAGATTATTCGAAGCATTGGTTTGCTTGCAATGTGGATGTAACAGAGCAATGCATCTACGTATATGATAGTCTTCCCAAACACATCAGAAATGCCGAGTTTGATCAGATCATGAAGCCCTTCCTGGAGATCATACCATTTATATATTCTAATGTTTCAGGAGGTGTCAAACTGACCTTAAAGGTTCCCGGTGGTAGGAGACGATGCACAACACTTAACCTCAAATAATTTTCCTTTAGGCGAAGGTGATCAACGGGAAATCCAATGATATTCCCAGCTCAATCAGATACAAAATCACCCTCATGTGTAATGCTATGCGCTACTGACCTCAGAAACTTTGGCTTGGAAATTGGATTACTTTGAAAGAAATCACAGGACATGTCAAATGATTTCAAGTACGAGTTTATAAAAGCAGGGTCGTAACGAATCTTAACCCCTTTAACAGTAGCTGTGTCGAAAGACTCGTTATGGGCAACACTTGCATAAAATTCCCGTACAATCGACTGGTTACACTTAGTAGGCATGTTCAAAAAATCCCCCCAATCTCTCAGTTTCAGTTTATTATACAAATCATCTAAGAGCATACGTCTCCCATCATCAACACGCTCAGGATAAACTATTCTATGCTCCCAGTCTGAAATAAAAGACTCACAGATAGTACGATTTTGAAATCGTTTTGCCGTAATTCGTACTGGAGCATTTTCGTCTTCATCGAACGTAAACCTCGTCGAAGAACTCATTCCCTATATGACAAAGAAAAAAACGCGGTTAGAACTGAACTGACATTACCCCCAATTCGACAAAAACGCATTAGAACATAACTGATATTACCCCTAATTTTAATAGTAGAACCGAACTATATTACCCCCAATTCAAACAAAAATCTATTGTGAAAATGAACCAATAATTTCGAAAAGTATAGCGAGACGAAGGCAGGGGATACATTACCTTCGATTTGAAGAAGTGTTTGCGTGAAACTCTCAGTCGACCAATTAGAATTGGGAATTAGGGTTTGTATGCCATTAGTTGAATCTCTCTGGCTCTCTCTCAAAACTAATTCATTTGAATTGCTGACTGAAAAGTAGAATGAACTTTGAATTGGTGAAAAGTAAAATGCAAAATTGGACGGCAGGAGGGAAGGAAATTGAAGTCGGAGAAGTTGAAATTTCAAAAAAAAAAATTGAAAATTTAAAGATAAACATAGCTAAGAAGAGTAATAATATACCTTTTGCATTCTAAACTCTGTAGAATGAAGTGAACTTCATGGGCAATAGTCATGTATATCGATTGGCCATGTTCTATATCAACGTATTGGCCATCTCATATATCAACATACCTAAGTATTGAATGTCACATACCTTAGTAATTATAATGTAATTAAAATGAAAATTAACTTTATATTAGTAATTATAATGTGATTAAATTATAAAACTAACTTTATATTAGTTATTATAATGTAATTAAAATGCAAAATTAACTTTATATTAGTTATTATAATGTAATTAAAATAAAAATTAACTTTATAGTAGAATTTAGAAGTTAATTAAAATGAAAATTAACTTTATATTAGCTATTATAATGTAATTAAAATGAAAATTAACTTTATAATAGAATTTATAAGTAAATTAAAATGCAAAATTAACTTTATATTAGTTATTATAATTTAATTAAAATGAAAATTAAATTTATAATAGAATTTATAAGTTAATTAAAATGAAAATTAACTTTATATTAGTTATTATAATGTAATTAAAATGAAAATTAACTTTAAAATAGAATTTATAAGTTAATTAAAATAAAAATTAACTTTATATTAGTTATTATAATTTAATTAAAATGAAAATTAACATTATAATAGAATTTATAAGTTAATTAAAATGCAAAATTAACTTTATATTAGTTATTATAATGTAATTAAAATGAAAATTAACTTTATAATAGAATTTATAAGTTAATTAAAATGCAAAATTAACTTTATATTAGTTATTATAATGTAATTAAAATAAAAATTAACTTTATAATAGTTATTATTATAATGTAATTAAACGAGCAATGTCGAAAAACATTTAAACAAAAAATGTCAAATAAAAGCCAAACGAGCAATGTCGAAAACAAGTGAAACGACAAAGTCGAATAAAAGTCAACTAAATTGAATAACATGAAACATCGACCTAATATAAATCGAACACCTTGCGCATTTTCTTACGACTTCTCTTCATTGTCCCGACAACATCAATAGGCTGCAGTTGAACTTCATCTTGGCTTGCTCCTCTGGTCTGCTCCTCGACAACATCAATATGCTGCTGCTGAACTTCATCTTGGCTTGCTCCTCTGGTCTGCTCCTCGACAACATCAATATGCTGCTGCTGAACTTCATCTTGGCTTGCTCCTCTGGTCTGCTCCTCGACAACATCAACAGGCTGCTGCTGCTCATACGAATCAATCACAGGTGGTTGCTGCTCACAACCATTACCTCCGGTCTCCATCGGGACTTCATCTGGACTTTCTCCTCCGGTCTGCTCCTCGACAACATCAACAGGTGGCTGCTGATTAGGTCTGCTCCTTTTACGTGCCCTCCTCGACTCCTGACGACTTCTCGCTTCTCTAGCAGATTTTTTCCGAGGCATTTCTGGTCGACCAACAGAACGTTTTGCCCACTGGGGTGCCTTAACCTTCCTATTTTGCACATGGTCAGGATAAATATACTGCATAGGCATCTTTCCAACAAGAAGTATAAAAATATTTGGGATAGAATCATATTTCGTCCTTCCGAGAATTGTCATTTTCATAAACGGACTTTAACTTCTTTTTTTTATCCGATTTGGTCCTTTAGCTACTGTTCCGGCGAAAAATAGCACGAGATTGGCACGTGACTTCCACCCTGCCGCCGGAAAGCTGAGTCATCATTGACACCTCATCACAACATGCCACCTAATTAGGAAGAAATGAGTTTCTAAAATATTTGGGCATGTGGGGTTTCGAACCTGGGTCATTGAGGATTGAAAGAAAGCCCAAACCATTGGGCTACGTAAGTTATTCGAAAGAATCTGTAATCTTAATATATATATATGTTAAACGTTATAAGTATAAATTATGAATTAAATAATTAATTAATTATCATAAAAATAAAAATAATTATTTATATTAAAAATAATCAATAAAACATAAATAATTGTAATAAATAACAATCACGTAATAAATTATTTCGCTTATTAGTATAAAAAACAAAAAAAAAACATAATTTATTTAATTTATTATATACTCAATATATTAAATAAATATGCACACTATCATTTTCTTTGATACGTCACTTAATATATATACCCTTAAAAATAAAAATAATTATTTTTTCATTTTAATAGTAAAAATAAAAATAATGTATTTTTTTGATGCGTCACTTAATTATGGTTTTGATGCGTCACTTAATATGTATACCCTTAAATTAAAAATAAGTGACGCATCAAAAAAATATATTATTTTTATTTTTACTGTACTATTAAAAAATAAAAAATAATTATTTTTATTTTTAAGGGTATACATATTAAGTGACGCATAAAAAAAAATTATAGTGTGCATATTTATTTAATATATTGAGTATATAGTAAATTAAATAAATTATGTTTTTTTCATTTTTATGATAATTAATTAATTACGTAATTCATAATTTATACTTATAACGTATAACATATATATATATTAAGATTATAGATTCTTTCAAATAACTTACGTAGCCCAGTGGTTTGGGCTTTCTTTCAAACTTCATTGACCCAGGTTCGAATCCCCCATGCCCGAATATTTTAGAAACTCATTTCTTCCTAATTTCGGCGGCAGGGTGGAAGTCACGTGCCAATCTCGTGCTATTTTTCACCGAACACTAGCCAAAGACAATTCTCAGGGGGACGAAAAATGATTCTATCCCAAAATATTTAGTGCATAATCGGCTAGGTTGCAATTCAGCTTTCTTTGCGGCTGCGAGTGCGTGAAGACAAGGATACCTAAGTATATCAAATTTTCTACATGAACATTTGCCTGCTTCCAGGTCCACAATACGTCCACTGGAACTCCCGATGCGTACCTGAAACTTACGAGGATGACTAATAACAGAAACCACTGTATTAAGAGAAACCAATTTCTCAAACTTCTTTAACAAAATCTTATCAATTGCAGGGGTGAGAGTCTTTCCCCATGAATTAGCTGAAACTCGTCTTTCGGCAAACCATCTCTGCATTATGTCACAAATGGATTTAAGCAACCTCACAATTGGAAACTCTCTTTGCTTCACTAACAAACCATTCAATGTTTCTGCATTATTGGAGGTCATGATATTGTATCTTAATCCATCAAAGTGGGCTCTAGACCAATATTGAAAATTTGCCGATTCCAAATATTCTCTAATTCCTTCACGCTTCAAGCAAAGTTCATCAAAATGCCTTTTAAATGCTCCAACAGTGTATGCATTTGCAGCCCGTTCAAACAATAAATCAATATCAACTCTTGGAAAATGAGATTTCACATTCTTTTTCATGTGATACGTGCAATGTCCATGACAAGCATTCTTACATACATGCTTAAATCCATGTGTGATCCTCTCGGAACAATCAGAAATTATAGCAAGTTCATGCTCGTCACCTACATTAGAAGCATAAAACATAAGAATAGCAGTCTGTACTTGGAGCATATATAAGAATAAAAGTCTGTACTTAGAAGCATAAAACATAAGAATAGCAGTCTGTACTTGGAGCATATATAAGAATAAAATTCTGTACTTAGAAGCATGAAACATAAGAATACAAGTGACCTCTTTGATGGACTACCACACTGTACAAAAATCTAATTACATTACCTCTGTACATTATGGGCAGACAAACAAAAATCCATAATTTGTACATTTTCAAATAATTAACAATCTATGCATTTTGTAATTTGTATATTAAGGGAGCAGAGAATATCATAAATAGACAAAGTACTTACCTGTTATTATTTTCAACTTCTCAAAGAACCAAGTCCATGATTTGTTGCTTTCCGATTCCACAACGGCCCACGCGAGTGGATAAATTTGATAATTTCCATCTTGGCATGTTGCCACAAGAAGAGTCTCTTTCCTTCCTTTAAAAAAAGTACCATCCACAGAAATAACTTGTCGCATTAACGAGTACCCCCGAATACTTTGTCCGAGTGCCATAAAGCAACATTCAAATTCATCCACATCGTTAGTTTGGAAAAATGTTAAAGTACCTGGATTGTGCTCCTCTAACAAATGAAAAAACTTTGACAATTCCTTATAACTATCGATAGGATTACCTCGTATTAATTCTTTCCCATGTCTTTGAGCATTATAGGCCGTACAATACTTTAATTCATACCCATAATCTCTAGCAAAGTTCATCATTACATCCTTTGGCTTGGAAATATGGTTAGGATCTTGGAAATTCGATGATAAATATTTTCCAATCAACTTAGACGAAGCATGTTTGTGATATCTATTGGGAAGACTACGTGAGCAGCTATGACTACGTTCATAATTTCGAACTATAAACTGAAGGTTTTCTATGCCGATCCAATTGCATGATTACCTCGTTCGTGTGTGCGGAAGCGTGTAAAACGAGTAAACACGGACATCAAGATCTAGTGCACACATATATATGTATAGACACATATTTATATATATATATACATCCAATATATATGTATATATAAGGATTAACGAGAACACTTACAACCGGTGTAGCGTGCCTCGTTGATGTTGATTAAGGTCGTGTTGAGTCGATTGAACCACCTTAATGGAACAGCCATTAGATGCTCTCCTTGTGAATGACCTCGTCACGCCTTTGGATCGTCTGGATGTTTAAACCGCACAAATGGCCCGGCCTCTACGTGTTGCACACGAACCCGGATGATGAATACCTTGCTTGCTTGAAGTGGTTCTCCAAGAACACTCTATATTCTCTCCTTTTGGTGTGAATTTCGTGGCTGATGATGATGGTGTTAGAATGAGACATGAAAATCTGATTTTCATGCTCATTATACCTCTTTTACTTCACATGTAACCCCCACCATAATGTGTGTGTCATAACCACACATAATGGGGTGTTATGGTGAAGTTCAAAGGTCACCTCCACATAATCATGCCAAATCATGATATGTGGTCCCATTGGCTTGTGTGGCATGCCATGTCACACTATGTGACATGCATTCCATGCAAGCCATGCATCCCATGCATGTGAAAATCCACGTAAATATTGATTCTAAATCAATATTATTATCAAGCAACGTATATCAATATCGAGTCCGTGTGTGACCCTATAGGTTTGATTATCGATCAATATTATATTGTTCCCAACAATTAATATTGTCGACTAATCATTTAACATCCATAGACGACCTTATGACTTTATCGATTGCACACGTAGGATCGAAGGACATATCCCAACAATCTCCCACTTGGCCTTCAGAGCCAGTGTGCTGCCAATTTCCTGTTGTCACTTTATGTCTAAGTTTGAACTTGAGGCAAGACTTGAGTCATCCTCAATCGGTTCAAACCTTTCTTGGACTATGAGTCAGACTGTAAAACCAGATTTATCACTATGATACGAATCTGGACGTGGCCACGTATTTTCCACAGTCTCGACTCTCCAAGTGGCCGGTAAGACATGTATCCCATTATGAAATGGAGGACAATCCCATCTTGTCAATCCAAGCTCTCCCACTTGCTTCCTGATATACCTAATAACAAGTTTTATAACCTCCTTTTACGAAAGGCGTTTACTTGTATCAAAGTACACCATTTCACAATGGAATCACTCTGGACTACTCAGGTCAGAGGAAATTGCTCGACAGTCAATGAAATAGTAATATGACTCGAAATCTCAAATACTATTTCAGTCGGGTCTGTTCGATCATTAGCTCCCAACTAATATCTATGCAACTGTACTTGACGTCCCACGTCACTAGCCCATGAAGTGGCGCTATAGTACACTTTGCAATCTAGTTCATTGTATTATCGGTTTGTCCGTACTCGATGATACGAACCAGGAACAATCATATGATTCAAGTATATCAGTTCAACTATTGGGACTTCATTATGTGGTAAGTCGACCTCATAACCCAATTGATATCACTTAATCATTTGGACAATTCATATAAATTAAACCATATTTATATGAAGAAATATGTATTATACATATGAGTGAATGTTTACCAAATCTCCAAAAGTATCTAATACAGTAATAGAAATCACAACCCATCTCTAAGATGTCTGATCTCTATTGCAGTCGTGAAAGCCTCAAGCTTAAACTGCTAGAGAGGTTTAGAAAACGGGTTTGCAACCTTACCAAAAGTTGCAACTTTATTATCTTGATGTCTCCACAAAACTATCTCCCAGATAATGTGGAACTTCCTGAGCACCAGTTTTAGACTTGTGGTGCTTCCTAGCTCATTGGCTTGCGCGATAACTCTACTATAAATAGAGAACTATCGGATGGGCTGAGCTAGTTACGCCACCTAGTTCATTCAAGAACTTTCAAATCTTAACTGCCAACATTATTGCATCCAATGCAATACTGTGCTCAGCTTCTGTAGTTTAATCAGCTATATTGCATTGCATGGAACTATTCCAGCAAATTTCACCTCTAACCAGACAAAAGATATAACCAGATTAAAATCGGAAATTATCTTAGTCTGTTTTGAAGTTAGCATTCAAACAGCTTGTTAATATCAACTCTTTTTGTCTTCCAAAGACAACAAAATATTCTTTAGTCCATCTAAGGTACATAAGAATATTATTGGCCGCAGTCTAATGCGCCTCACCTGGATTTCCTTGAAACTGACTCGTCATGCTCAAAGCATACGATACGTCCGGTCGTGTACATATCATGGCGTACATTATAGACCCTATTGCCGAAGCATAAGGAATGTTTTCCATCCTCTTTTGCTCATCAAGTCCCGTAGGGCCTTGCATCTTGCTAAGAGATGTGCCATTACTCATTGGAATGAGACCCTTTTGGCGTCTTTCATTCTGAACTTATCAAGTACCTTATCAATATAGGTCACTTGACTAAGTCCAAACATCATTTTCGATATGTTCCGATAGATCTTGATGCCCAATGTATACAACGTAACTCCCACTGTTCTTCTTGTAAAACAAGATTCTTACGAGTTCCTCTGAAATCCAAAACCCAGTATGGATTTATTGAACTGAAGACTGCTACTCCGATATGCTTTGCTTTATTCCATAAATGGAATTATAAGATTGCATAATTTCTCAGCCTTATTAGGATCGATAAAACTCTTTGGCTGTGTCAAAACACATTCTCTTCTAGAATCCAATTCAAGAAGTTAGTTTTAGCATCCAATATTACCATAACTCATTATCAAGATGAGTAGCAATGGCTAAGATAATCTGAATGATTTAATCAAAGCAACTGGTGAAAGTTTTTCCATAATCCACCTCGTGAATAAAACTTTTACCATCAACCTTGCTTTGAAAACCCTAGGTTTTCCATCTGTCTGTTTAGATCTTAAAGATCTATTAGCATTCATTGGGTCTAACCCCGTGATGCAAATATATCAAGTTCAAAACTTGATTATCAGATATTGATATCATCTCAGATTTCATGGCACCATGCCAATTTTAAGTAGCTGGACTCGTCATAGCTTGAATATAGGTCGAAGGTTCATCGCTTTCCAAAAGCATGGATTCATATCTCTCATTGGTCACAATACCTAAGTATTTGAATAATAGAGATAGATCTATGCCTTCCGGACCTACGAGTGTTGGTATGGCTTCCAAAACCATAAGAATACTCTCAACCCAGTCTTGAGTATTCATCATTGGTTGTTTCACTTGAACCTCGTTCAAGACAACCGAGCTCCCACTGAATTTCTAGGAAAGATAACTCTTTTCAAGAAAATCACTATCTCGAGCAACAAAATATTGTTCTCAAATAGATCGTAGAAGTTGTACCCTCGAGTTTCTTATGGACATACCATAAGGAAACTTTTATCCCATTTGAGTTCAAGCTCTATAGAGATAAATCTCGTCAGAGAAGCTTTTAGAACCTCAAAACTTGATGAAAACAATTTAGGGACCCTCCCTTTCCATACCTAGTATGGTGTCTTATCAACAGCTTTTGACAGCGTCCTATTCAGTGTATAAGTTGAAGTCTAGAATTGTGTGTTCCCAAAAGAGACCAGTAGTTCATTTAGACCTCTCATCGAATGGTCGAACTATATCTAATATAGTTTGTTTTCTCTTTTCCGAAACATAACCTTCATGTGCTTGTGAACTACTAGGTTCCACATACATTAGTATGGATCATCCCTAATTACTCACATGTTCTCCTTTCTCCAAGAAAGATGACATTGTTATCTTTTCAATCACACATCATTCACATGTATCAAATGACTCCAAGTCAAATGATTCTAAAATTCCTTCTAAAAGAAGCTTCGTTACATGTTTAGATTTTGATTTGATCTAATCAACAATGTTTCAGTTATGTCTCATCGATACTTATTCGATTTGGCCTTTGGTCTTAATGATATATATGATTTGTCAAGTTAAAAGTATACATAAACAATATAATAATCGTACCAAAACAAAGAATAATTCACAATTAAAATAGTTACCAAACTATTTAATAGTGAAAAAACTAATCTATCAGTATCTAATACTGAACCAATATTCATTGTTTATTGAAGGTACAAATTACATAGTTATAATACTAAAACAAGGCCCTAAGGCAAAACAACATCATATGATCATACTGCTAATGCAGCGACCTTCGCTCCATTTCTTGCCCGTAGATCGACATCTCTATTCACCAAACTTATACTTCTATGTATGATTTGTCAAGTTAAAAGTATACATAAACAATATAATAATCGTACCAAAACAAAGAATAATTCACAATTAAAATAGTTACCAAACTATTTAATAGTGAAAAAACTAATCCATCAGTATCTAATACTGAACCAATATTCATTGTTTATTGAAGGTACGAAATTACATAGTTATAATACTAAAACAAGGCCCTAAGGCAAAAACAACATCATATGATCATACTGCTATTGCAGCGACCTTCGCTCCATTTCTTGCCCGTAGATCGACATCTCTATTCACCAAACTTATACTTCTATGTAGTTCCTCCACATAAAAATGTGAGAACCACATTTGGCATCCAATACCCAAGAATTAGAATTTGTGAAGTTTAATGTCTATATCATTAATACTTGAAGATGAAGCAACCCCGTTCTTCACATCTTCTTTGAACTTTGGGCAAATTCAATTATTCCCAATAATTGAGTCTCATTCAAATTTCCCATTCAAAATTAATACAATGTCAAAACGTGATAAATCGTAAGTGAAAAATCGAAGTTTTCTAACCAGCGATATTATCATGCAATTGAAGCCCTATCTCTCATAAAATATGAGGGAGCCAACCAGACAATCGTTTCACGCCATCCAATGGCTCGAAAGTCTCTAATTTGTGTCATTTATGAACTTAAGTGTTTTGGATTAAATCACTCCCCGAGGTGTAAATAATCCTAACCTTATAATCCATCAAATGAAAGACAAATTAGGCATTTGTTTTGAAATTGAATAAAATATGAATTTTTATATGTTTGCAAGTAGTGTCCAACACTTTTGCAGTAGACGCATTGAGATTCCCTAGGAACCCTAGTAGCCTTCTTTCCCATGCTCTTTTGAATACCATATCCTCTATCATAAGAATTTCCCTCTTAGGGTCCTTATCTATCGCCGGCTCAGCAGCCTTGAGCATCCCTTGGAGCTCACGAAGCGATTTCTTCAAACCATTCATGTGGAAATTTTAGCCTAAAGGCATTATAACCATCATGAGATTGAAGTATGAAATCGATTGCCAAATAATCATCATAGGAAAAATATAGGCGGTCACTTGAAGCAAATAATCCAATCATTTGTTGCACATGTGATTCCATAGATTTCCATTTTTCCAGCCTAGCTGAAGCGATGACCCTGGTCATACCGAACCGCTCAATCTTAGCATATTCCCCGAACATGCTATTGAGTTGTTCAATGATATCTTAGAATGTGGTCATTTAACACATTTTCATTGTCTTCGTATTTGAGGACCATCCTCAAATTACGTTGTGAATCAAGAAAATTTATGTTGTTCAATTTTTCATAATCAAGAATTGAACCAAACTTGAATCGAGTTGAAATTAACATGATAAACTAAAAAAGAAAGATAAATAAAGTATGTAAACATTCACAAAGCGGTAAACAAATAAGGTTGTCTAACAAGCTACTTATTTATTCCATTTTGTTCAATCGATATCTAATATCTTTGTTCCCTTGAACAAAACAATCCCAAGACCCTCATCTTGCAAATTCTTAAGCCGACTGAGTCCGCACTTAAGAAGTCCAAGATAGGTAGACATCCCATGTCAATGACATCTAATGTCACTCTCGGTCGATGAGAGTCCCATTCTCATCTCATGTCTCGATAGCCACGTCTGCAGTGGATCTATCGAAGAGAAAACCAAACTCACGTGTAAAGGTCTAACCTTTACTCCCACTTATCCCAAGATAACAAGTAGTACCCCGCTGAGGCGGACCTACCAACTTATGATCGAGGGCTTCATGAGTGTGATGTTTTTGGACAAAACATTATACTCATTATTTTGGGAACTTGCATGCATAGGTTTGTTTATATGTAAGTTGAACCTTTATAACATAAAACAACCTATAACTAGCAAAGCAAATAAATACGTATTCGAAAGGCCCTTAGAACCTCACAACTCTCAAACGAAAAGATTAAAAGCAACAAAATAGGCCTTGAACATCTTCTGGACTGGTCCACGCCCGCCGTTTCAGTTCCGCGCCCTCCGATTTTGGTCAAATTTATTCCGTACCCAAAAAACCACGAACGGCGCCCGCCGTTTCACAATCAGCGGTCGCCGAACACCACCGGCGGTCGCCGTTTCCAAAACGGCGCCCGCCGAAAGGGTTTGGAAAAAATTTGACCCAAAATCAGCATTTCGACGGTCGTCGTTTCCAAAACGACGGTCGTCAAATCAAAACGACGGTCGACGTTTCCAAAACGACGGTCGTCGTTTTTCTCTGACAGCCCCGGTTTCGCCCGTTTTGCTTCGTTTCTTCTCGTTTTCGCCGGAGAGCCGAGATCCTCCATCGAACCATGGACCAAGTCCATCGCTTACAAGTATTAAAATACAAATATAATAGAAAAACCTATCTATTACAAATGATTCCAAGGGACGCAGCCCTCAAATACTACGGCCAATCGAAACGTAAAAAAAACGACGAAATCATTCACCCGACCACTAACGGTGGCCGGCCTTATATCTAATCACATAATAACATAATCACAATTAAGCCATTTATGTTGATTTAACCTTCGTGTCCAACACAAAAGTGTGCACGAGCCCTAGGCTCTGATACCAATTGAAGGTTTTCTATGCCGATCCAATCGCATGATTACCTCGTTCGTGTGTGCGGAAGCGTGTAAAACGAGTAAACACGAACATCAAGATCTAGTGCACACATATATATGTATAGACACATATTTATATATATATATATATATATATATATATATATATATATATATATATATATATATATATATATATATATATATATATATATATACATCCAATATATATGTATATATAAGGATTAACGAGAACACTTACAACCGGTGTAGCGTGCCTCGTTGATGTTGATTAAGGTGGTGTTGAGTCGATTGAACCACCTTAATGGAACAGCCATTAGATGCTCTCCTTGTGAATGACCTCGTCACGCCTTTGGATCGTCCGGATGTTTAAGCCGCACAAATGGCCCGGCCTCTACGTGTTGCACACGAACCCGGATGATGAATACCTTGCTTGCTTGAAGTGGTTCTCCAAGAACACTCTCTATTCTCTCCTTTTGGTGTGAATTTCGTGGCTGATGATGATGGTGTTAGAATGAGACATGAAAATCTGATTTTCATGCTCATTATACCTCTTTTACTTCACATGTAACCCCCACCATAATGTGTGTGTCATAACCACACATAATGGGGTGTTATGGTGAAGTTCAAAGGTCACCTCCACATAATCATGCCAAATCATGATATGTGGTCCCATTGGCTTGTGTGACATGCCATGTCACACTATGTGACATGCATTCCATGCAAGCCATGCATCCCATGCATGTGAAAATCCACGTGAATATTGATTCTAAATCAATATTATTATCAAGCAACGTATATCAATATCGAGTCCGTGTGTGACCCTGTAGGTTTGATTATCGATCAATATTATATTGTTCCCAACAATTAATTGAAGGTACCGGTATACCGATCCGATCGATATACCGTGTGTGCGGAAGCGTGTAAAGCAATAGATCTACTATGCCATGATCTTAGTGCACACTTAATGTGTATAAGAACACATATAAACATATATATATATACATCTAATATATATATATATATATATATATATATATATCTCAACGATTACTTACTTTTGGTGATCGTTGACTTTGGTTAAGGTGGTGCTGAGTCGATTGAACCACCTTAATGGATCAGCAACTTGAAGCTCTCCTTGTGAATGACCTCGTCACTCTACTTGTCTAGATCGCCCGGATGTTGAAGCCGCACAAATGGCCCGGCCTCTACGTGTTGCACACGAACCTGGATGACGAACACTTTGCTTGATCGAGTCGGTTCTCCTAGAACACTCTCTCCTTTCTCTCTTTGGTGTGAATTTCGTGGGTTAAGGTAATGTGTAATGAAAATCTGATTTTCATCCATATTATAAACTCATTATTCACCACATTACTCCCCTTTGTAACCTACAACATAATGGGCATCATAATGCACCATTAACATGCAAAAGGGGTTACAAAGGAGGTGAAAGGTCATGCCACATACACATGCCATTATGCATTGTATGTGGTCCCACTTGCTTGTGTGGCATGCCATGTCACACTATGTGACATGCATCCATGCAAGCCATGCATCCCATGCATGTGTATTAAATCCACGTAAATATTGATTCTAAATCAATATATTTATCAAGCAATGTATATCAATATCGAGCTCGTGTGTGACCCTGTAGGTATGATTTAATTGATCAATATTATATTGTTCCCAACAATTAATATTATCAAATAATCATTTAACATCCATAGACGACCTTATGACTTTATCGATTGCACACGTAGGATCGAAGGACATATCCCAACAATCTCCCACTTGGCCTTCAGAGCCAGTGTGCTGCCAATTTCCTGTTGTCACTTTTATGTCTAAGTTTGAACTTGAGGCAAGACTCGAGTCATCCTCAATCGGTTCAAACCTTTCTTGGACTTTGAGACAGACTGTAAAACCAGATTTATCACTATGATACGAATCTGGACGTGGCCACGTATTTTCCACAGTCTCGACTCTCCAAGTGGCCGTTAAGACATGTATCCCATTATAAAATGGAGGACAATCCCATCTTGTCAATCCAAGCTCTCCCACTTGCTTCCTGATATACCCAATAACAAGTTTTATAACCTCCTTTTACGAAAGGCGTTTACTTGTATCAAAGTACATCATTTCACAATGGAATCACTCTGGACTACTCAGGTCAGAGGAAATTGCTCGACAGTCAATGAAATAGTATTATGACTCGAAATCTTAAATACTAATTCAGTCGGGTCTGTTCGATCATTAGCTCCCAGCTAATATCTATGTAATTGTAGTTGATGTCCCACATCACTAGCCCATGAAGCGGCGCTATAGTACACATTACAAACTAGTTCATTGTATTATCGGTTTGTCCGTACTCGATTATACGAACCAGGAACAACTATATGATTTAAGTATATCAGTTCAACCATTGGGACTTCATTATGCGGTAAGTCGACCTCATAACCCAATTGATATCACTTAATCATTTGGACAATTCATATAAATTAAACCATATTTATATGAAGAAATATGTATTATACATATGAGTGAATGTTTACCAAATCTCCAAAAGTATCTAATACAGTAATAGAAATCACAACCCATCTCTAAGATGTCTGATATCTATTGCAGTCGTGAAAGTCTCAAGCTTAAACTGCTGGAGAGGTTTAGAAAGCGGGTTTGCAACCTTATCAAAAGTTGCAACTTTATTATCTCGATGTCTCCACAAAATTATCTCCCAGATAATGTGGAACTTCCTGAGCACCAGTTTTAGACTTGTGGTGCTTCCTAACTCATTGGCTTGCGCGATAACTCTACTATAAATAGAGAACTATCGGATGGGCTGAGCTAGTTACGCCACCTAGTTCATTCAAGAACTTTCAAATCTTAACTGCCAACATTACTGCATCCAATGCAATACTGTGCTCAGCTTCTGTAGTTTAATCAGCTATAATGCATTGCATGGAACTATTCCAGCAAATTTCACCTCTAACTAGACAAAAGATATAACCAGATTAAAATCGGAAATTATCTTAGTCTGTTTTGAAGTTAGCATTCAAACAGCTTGTTAATATCAACTCTTTTTGTCTTCCACAGACAACAAAATATTCTTTAGTCCATCTAAGGTACATAAGAATATTCTTGGCCGCAGTCTAATGCGCCTCACCTGGGTTTCCTTGAAACCGAATCGTCATGATCAAAGCATACGATACATCCGATCGTGTACATATCATGGCGTACATTATAGACCCTATTGCCGAAGCATAAGGAATGTTTTCCATCTTCCTTTGCTCATCAGGTCCCGAAGGGCACTGCCTCTTGCTCAGAGATGTACCATGAGTCATTGGAATGAGAGCCTTCTTGGCGTCTTTCATTCTGAACCTGTCAAGCACCTTATCAATATAGGTGGCTTGACTAAGTCCAAACATCATTTTCGATCTGTTCCGACAGATCTTGATGCCCAATATGTATTGTGCTTCTCCAAGATCCTTCATTGAAAAACAATTCCCAAGCCATTCTTTAATAGAATTAAGCATAGAAACATTGTTTCCCATGAGGAGTATGTCATCGACATACAACACAATGTATATAACGTAATTCCCACTGTTCTTCTTGTAAAACAAGACTCTTCCGAGTTCCTCTGAAATCCAAAACCCAGTATGGATTCATTGAACTGAAGATTGCTACTCCGATATGCTTTGCTTTATTCCATAAATGGAATTATAAGATTGCATAATTTCTCAGCCTTATTAGGATCGATAAAACTCTTTAGCTGTGACAAAACACATTCTCTTCTAAAATCCAATTCAAGAAGTTAGTTTTAACATCCAATATTACCATAACTCATTATCAAGATGAGTAGTAATGGCTAAGATAATCTGAATGATTTAATCAAAGCAATTGGTGAAAGTTTTTCCACAATCCACCTCGTGAATAAAACTTTTACCATCAAACTTGCTTTGAAAACCCTAGGTTTTCCATCTGACTGTTTAGATCTTAAAGATCTATTAGCATTAATTGGGTTTAACCCCGTGATCAAGTTCCAAACTTAATTATCAGATATTGATATCATCTCAGATTTCATGGCACCATGCCAATTTTCAGTAGCTGGACTCGTCATAGCTTGGAATTAGGTCGAAGGTTCACCGCTTTCCAAAAGCATGAATTCATATCTCTCATTGGTCACAATATCTAAGTATTTTAATAAGAGAGATAGATTTATTCCTTTCGGACCTACGAGGGCTGGTATGGCTTCCAAAACCATAAGAATACTCTCAACCTAGTCTTGAGTATTCATCATTGGTTGTTTCCACTTGAACCTCGTTCAAGACAACCGATCTCCCACTGAATTTCTAGGAAAGATAACTCTTTTCAAGAAAATCACTATCTCGAGCAACAAAAACTTTGTTCTCGGATTGGTTGTAAAAGTGGTACCCTCGTGTTTCTTTTGGATAACCAACAAAGAAACATTTATCCGATTTGGGTTCAAGCTTTGTAGAGATATTTCTCTTCACATAAGCTTCACATCCCCAAACCTTGATATAAGACAAGTTAGGGACCTTCCCTTTCCATACCTCGTATGGTGTCTTATCAATAGCTTTTGACGGTGTCCTATTCAGTGTATAAGTTGAAGTCAAGAATTGTGTGTTCCCAAAAGAGACCAGTAGTTCATTTAGACCTCTCATCGAATGGTCGAACTATATCTAATATAGTTTGTTTTCTCTTTTCCGAAACATAACCTTCATGTGCTTGTGAACTGATAGGTTCCACATACATCAGTATGGATCATCCCTAATTAATCACTCACATGTTCTCCTTTCTCCAAGAAAGATGACATTGTTATCTTTGTCCATCAAACATCATTCACATGTATCAAATGACTCCAAGTCAAATGATTCTAGAATGCCTTCTAAAAGAAGATTCGTTACATGTTTAGATTTTGATCTAATCAACAATGTTACAGTTATGTCTCATTGAGACTTATTCGATTTGGACTTTTGTGTTAATGTTATATATGATTTGTTGAGTTTAAAGTATACATAAATAATGTAATAATCGTACCAAAACAAAGAATAGTTCACAATTAAAATAGTTATCAAACTATTTAATTAGTGAAAAACTAATCCATCAGTATCCAATACTGAACCAATATTCATTGTTTATTGAAGGTACGAAATTACATAGTTATAATACTAAAACAAGGCCCTAAGGCAAAACAACATCATATGATCATACGGCTAATGCAGCGACCTTCGCTCCATTTCTCGCCCGTAGATCGACATCTCTACTCACCAAACTTATACTTCTATGTAGTTCCTCCACATACAAATGTGAGAACTACGTTTGGCATCCAATACCCAAGAAGTAGAATTTGTGAAGTTTAATGTCTATAACATTAATACCCGAAGATGAAGCAACCCCGCTCTTCACATCTTCTTTGAACTTTGGGCAAGTTCAATTATTCTCAATAATTGACTCTTATTCGAATTTCCCATTCAAAATTATCTCAATGTCAAAACGTGATAAATCGTAAGTGAAAAATCGAAGTTTTCTAACCAGCGATATTATCATGCAATTGAAGCCCTATCTCTCATAAAATATGAGGGAGCCAACCAGACAATCGATTCACGCCATCCAATGGCTCGAAAGTCTCTAATTTGTGTCATTGATGAACCTAAGTGTTTTTGGATTAAATCACTCCCCGAGGTGTAAATAATCATAACCTTATAATCCATCAAATGAAAGACAAATTAGGCATTTGTTTTGAAATTGAATAAAATATGAACTTTTATATGTTTGCAAGTAGTGTCCAACACTTTTGCAGTAGACGCATTGAGATTCCCTAGGAACCCTAGTAGCCTTCTTGCCCATGCTCTTTTGAATACCCTATCCTATATCATAAGAATTTCCCTCTTAGGGTCCTTCTCTATCGCCGGCTCAGCAGCCTTGAGCATCCCGTGGAGCTCACGAAGCGATTTCTTCAAACCATTCATATGGAAAATTTAGCCTAAAGGCATTATAACCATCATGAGATTGAAGTATGAAATCGGTTGCCAAATAATCATCATAGGAAAAATCTAGGCGGTCACTTGAAACAAATAATCCAATCATTTGTTGCACATGTGATCCCATAGATTTCCATTTTTCCAGCCTAGCTGAAGCGATGACCCTGGTCACACCGAACCGCTCAATCATTGCATATTCTCTGAACATGATATTGAGTTTTTCAATGATATCTTAGGATGTGGTTATCTAACACACTTTCCTTGTCTTCGTATTTGAGGACCATCCTCAAATTACGTTGTGAATCAAGAAAATTTGTTCAATTTTTCTTAATCAAGAATTGAACCAAACTTGAATTGAGTTGATATTTGACATGATAAACTATAAAAGAAAGATAACTAAAGTATGTAAACATCCACAAAGCGGTAAACAAATAAGGTTGTCTAACAATTGTACTTATTTATTTCATTTTTTTTTTCAATTGATATCTAATATCATTGTCCCTTAGAACAAAACGATTCCGAGATCCTCATCTTGCAAATCTTTAAGCCGACTGAGTCCGCACTTAAGTATTTCAAGATAGGTAAACACACCCATGTCAATGATATCTAATATCACTCTCGGTCGATAAGAATCCCATTCTCATCTCATGTCTCGATAGCCACGCCTGCAGTGGATCTATCGATGAGAAAACCAAAGTCACGTGTAAGGGTCTAACCCTTACTCCCACTTATCCCAAGATAACAAGTAGTACCCCGCTGAGGCGGACCTACCAACTTATGATCGAGGGCTTCATGAGTGTGATGTTTTTGGACAAGACATTATACTCATTATTTTGGGAACTTGCATGCATAGGTGTTTATATGTAAGTTGAACATTTATAACATAAAACATCCTATAACTAGCAAAGCAAATAATACGAAATCGAAAGGCCCCTAGAACCTCACAACTCTCAAACGAAAAATTAAAAGCACCAAAATAGGCATTGAACATCTTCTGGACTGCTCCTCGCCCTCCGTTTTAGTTCCGTGCTCACCGATTTTGGTCAAAACAAGTCATTACCCCAAAAACCACGAACAGCGCCCGTCATTTTACAACCAGCGGTCGCTGAACACCACCGGCGGTCGCCGTTTCCAAAACGGCGCCCGCCGAAAGGGCAAAAAACCGTCTGCCCCAAAAAAGAGCTTTCGGCGGTCGCCGTTTCCAAAACGGCGCCCGCCAAATTAAAACAGCGCCCGCTGGAGCACAAACGGCGCCCGCCGTTTGGCTCCAGCAGCCCGGTTTTGTCCGCTTTGCTTCGTTTTGCTTCGTTTCTTCTCGTTTTCGCCGGAGAGCCGAGATCCTCCATCGAACCATGGACCAAGTCCATCGCTTACAAGTAGTACAATACAAATATAATAGAAAAACCTATCTATTACAAATGATTCCAAGGGACGCAGCCCTCAAAAGACTATGGCCAATCGAAACGTAAAAAACGACGAAATCATTCACCCGACCACTAACGGTGGCCGGCCTTACATCTAATCACATAATAAAAATTAAACAAATAATCCAATTATGTTGATTTAACCTTCGTGTCCAACACAAAAGTGTGCACGAGCCCTAGGCTCTGATACCATTTGAAGGTACCGGTATACCGATCCGATCGATATACCGTGTGTGCGGAAGCGTGTAAAGCAATAGATCTACTATGCCATGATCTTAGTGCACACTTAATGTGTATAAGAACACATATAAACATATATATATATATATACATCTAATATATATATATATATATATATATATCAACGATTACTTACTTTTGGTGATCGTTGACTTTGGTTAAGGTGGTGCTGAGTCGATTGAACCACCTTAATGGATCAGCAACTTGAAGCTCTCCTTGTGAATGACCTCGTCACTCTACTTGTCTAGATCGCCCGGATGTTGAAGCCGCACAAATGGCCCGGCCTCTACGTGTTGCACACGAACCTGGATGACGAACACTTTGCTTGATCGAGTCGGTTCTCCTAGAACACTCTCTCCTTTCTCTCTTTGGTGTGAATTTCGTGGGTTAAGGTAATGTGTAATGAAAATCTGATTTTCATCCATATTATAAACTCATTATTCACCACATTACTCCCCTTTGTAACCTACAACATAATGGGCATCATAATGCACCATTAACATGCAAAAGGGGTTACAAAGGAGGTGAAAGGTCATGCCACATACACATGCCATTATGCATTGTATGTGGTCCCACTTGCTTGTGTGGCATGCCATGTCACACTATGTGACATGCATC
Organism: Euphrasia confusa; assembly: GCA_954870475.1. Lineage (NCBI taxonomy): Eukaryota > Viridiplantae > Streptophyta > Magnoliopsida > Lamiales > Orobanchaceae > Euphrasia > Euphrasia confusa. The sequence goes on along the minus strand of OX940966.1, from coordinate 11,530,765 downwards.
CATGCAAGCCATGCATCCCATGCATGTGTATTAAATCCACGTAAATATTGATTCTAAATCAATATATTTATCAAGCAATGTATATCAATATCGAGCTCGTGTGTGACCCTGTAGGTATGATTTAATTGATCAATATTATATTGTTCCCAACAATTAATATTATCAAATAATCATTTAACATCCATAGACGACCTTATGACTTTATCGATTGCACACGTAGGATCGAAGGACATATCCCAACATTAATATTATCGACTAATCATTTAACATCCATAGACGACCTTATGACTTTATCGATTGCACACGTAGGATCGAAGGACATATCCCAACATAAACAATGGTGAACCTCCCAAATTAGCTGCCTGAAGTCGCCACTTGCACAACTCAGTTTTACAAATCACAACATACCTGGATTTATCTGACTTGTCGGTCTTGAACTCAAAATGGTGCTTCAAACCAAGCATCTGCAACTTTTCTTTCAACAGCGCCTTTGTTTTGGAACACTTCTTTCACTTTAACGTCATCTTCCAGAGGAATACACCAACAAAGAGCCTCATGAACCACCATAATCTGATTCCCAGTTGACTCGTTTTCCAACCATAAATCATCACGAACTTCTGAACCAGTTTCATTTGCCAACGACGGCTGAATAGCATCACAATCTGCACCCGTCTCATTTGTCGGCTGTTCTGGAATCTGATCATTTGAGTTCAACATTGGTTCAATCTCAACAACATTGGTTTTGGACCCAAGTGACTGCACCCTATTCATTTCATCTGACATGCCCTCACCACCAGATTCAACATACTCACCAACCTCTTTACCCAGTTCTTCAACCTCAGGTACCACCTTCGATTTCAACGTTACACATAAACGAGTCTTATCACAGCACGACAACAACTAACCTACACTATCATCGTCGTTTATGGAATACGGAAGATTGAACAATGGGTCTTTATTCTTCGTCGGCCGATGACATCGCAATACCATTTCGTACACAGATGTATCGATTTTCAACCTCTCAATAAGCTTCTGGTACAGCTCCAAATAAGTAATGTTTTTCGGAACAAGAAATTGGATTACATTACCATTACCAAGCCCACCGTCGAACACCCAAGAGACAACACCATCGGAGAGAGTGAAATCCCCTGTATAACAGACCGATAACCACGCTTCTTTTGTCATTGCCAATAATCGACCGTACGGTATTGAATAGAATTCGGGTATGCACAAATTTCTCTGCAGATGTTAATTGGATTCGGGAATCCACAACCCAGCGGAATATAATTGAATTTGTCGGTTGCATGCTTCGGGTTGCATTTGACGACGAGCTCGCGGTATTGACGGCGGCGGACGGATTCGAGATGATGAATTGATTCTGGGATTCGGCGGCGGACGGACGGATTCGGCTGCAGGCTTTGGATTTCTGTCGATTTCTGGGAAATTAGGTTTAAAAAAAAAAACGATCGAATTGGGGATTGGATTTTTTCTGATCGGGTTTGGTTTGTTTTGGGTAGGATTTGATTTGAGTAGGATTTGATATATGGGTCAAGGATGTATGAGTAATTGTACATGTATTTTAGTTGTTAAATAAAAAATAGGGTATTTCATGAAGAAAAAATGAAAGCGGCTTAGTTCATTAATATACACACGACAATGTGGTAGTCCATCAAAGAGGCCCTGATTTAACAACACTTTAATTACATGAGATTTTGAGCCTATGCTTTGAGAGTCTTTTTATTTTAACTAGTTACCGTGTTCTGCACTGCACCGGGATAAACACCAATGAAGTTTACTTTTCTAAAATTTGGTTGTATGATTTATTATAATGTAGAGTAGAATGTTTGCACTTAGTTGTTATAATGATTTATCACAAATTTGGTTGTATGATATATTAACAACAAAGTTGTTAGAATAAACTGCATTTTTATGCTTTCGTAAAGGAGGGGCGTTATTTCTATACGGACCACCGCATTAAAACCCGATTGATTCCTTATGTTTCACTAATTCCAGATGAACCAAATGCGCAAATTAGAAGTCATTGTCTTTGATCCTAGCGCTTGCGAAATTACAAAATTTTCACGAATTATTTAACGATCACAAAATAATTATTTAACAATTTAATTTTAGTAGCTATACAATCTTTCAATGTTATACAATTTTTCAATTTTTTAAAATTTTCATATATGTTATAAAGACTAATAAAAACACTGAAAATTATTATTGAAAAACATTTTAAATATATTTTTATTTTATTTTATTTATCAATATATATACAAGTAAATGAATAAAATAAATTAAGAATGTGAGATACTTGAAACACAATTTAAATAATTATTTACAATTTAATTTTATTGACTATAAAATCTTCCACCATTTTATATTTTAAATTTATATGCTTCAAAAATCAATAAAAAAAATTAAATTTATTTATTCATATATTTTGTGTATCATTATAAAAAAAAATTAATAAAATAAATTGAGTATTATAATTGAAACACAAATAAAATATTATTGAAAATTCGAATTTTGTTAACGATACAATTATTACGATTTATAATTCACACATAGTTATATATTTCAAGAGACAAAAAATTATTATTTGAAAGAAGAATTCAACACATTATTTTTTATTTTTTGCATAACACAAATAAATTGATTATGAAGATTCTTAATAAACAAATAAAACAATTATTAAACAACAATTTAATTTTATTAATTATACTACCATTTATCATTTATAATTAAAATTTGAAAAACAATGATTAATTTATTACACTTACAATTGTATTGTAAGTAGGAAAATAAATTGTGAATAAATTATTATAAATTCAATTATAACAGAAAATTAAGGAATGAAAAACAAATTTAAATAATCATTATCTCAATAATAAATGTATAGAATTAAATAATGTATTTCGTTTATTCTATTTATTTGTTTATAACCATGACACATCTATATGCATTTCAACCGGGTTTAATTATTTTTTGTTGATTTCTTTGTTGTATTTTACTATGAATAATATTTATTTTTAAAATATCGTGTCAATTATGTTGTTACGAAATATCGATCATACCGTCGAATATGTAATGGTACTAGATTGTTTATAACAAAACCGTTATTGATGCGAATGTCTTAGATGGCGAAAACAAAGATGAAATTATTTATATTTCGAGGTTGCCACTTATTCCATCTGATTCAAAATTGTCATTTCGTATTCAACGTCGACAAATTCCTATTATGCATGATATTGTATGCTATGACCATTAATAAAGTTCTAAGGACAATCTTTATCAAATGTTTGATTTTTTTTAGAATATCGGTTTTTACACACAAGCAGTTTTATGTTGCAATTTTAAGAGTCACTAACAAAGCATGATTGAAATTGTTATTTTACGAAGAATGAGAAACTCACAAATAAGACTACTAATGTGGTTTACAATAATGAAGTATTCAGAAATTTGCAATAAGATTGTATTACATTTTATTTTATTTTTGTTTTCTTTTTGAAGGTATGATCTACTTTAAACGAAAAGATTTCTTACATTTTAATAGATATTGAGTTGTATTAAAATGCACGTCGACTTTGAAGTCATAATTTGAACAAGAAAAAACCTTGAAACTATATATTTATTAATAATAATATTCAATAAAATAAAATAAATATGTTTATCGAGTTTTTCATATACAGACTACAACTACTTAAATAGTAAAAACTTAGGGTAACAAGCCCACACACGACCCATGAATTGATGATAGTATAAATAATATCCAACAAAAAGAATTTTAATTAAGAAAGTAAGTTTTCTTAATCTTTATATTTGAAATTTTAATTTCTTGATTCATAATTAATTTTTGTGCTTATAATTTGTGTAGTGTGGAGTTTGAAAAATGATTGTCTTTTGCGGAAACAACAAAAACCACCATCTCGCTCTTTCCTTCTTCGGTCCTGCCTTTTTTCTTCCAAGGGATGGGATTGGGATGTATAATAAAATTTCATTTTTTTTTGGAATGCCTGGAACATTTTTTAGTAAGAGGGGCTAGCTTCCCTTCTTTTCTGGATCTTGACTTTTGGGGAGCTACAGTAATTACAAGCTTAGCTAGCGCCATACCTGTAGTAGGAGATACCATAGTAACCTGGCTTTGGGGTGGGTTCTCCGTGGACAATGCCACCTTAAATCGTTTTTTTAGTCTTCATCATTTACTCCCCTTTATTTTAGTAGGCGCCAGTCTTCTTCATCAGGCCGCATTGCATCAAACTCCTAAGTCAATGTTGGAGAAAATGTTGAAACCTCAAGGGCTCATGAGTCATGGCTAAGGATAAGGTAATGTAATTGATAGATAAAGTCATAGGCCTAGGTAGGATAGAAGAGTAACCCTGGTTTTCTGCTCTTGTTTTATTGTCGCTTAGTAAGTATTTTATTTTTTACGATTTGAACTTTATAATTTTTTTATTATTGTAAAGCCACTTACACTGTTATATTTCTTGTTCAATTTGTAATTACATTAATGTAACAAAAAAAAATTAATACACGTATTATTTTCTTAAACTCTAGCTATGTGGTTTGTGTTCATTACAAAATAATTTTTTTTAATATTATTTACACAACTAATTTAATTTTCGCTAAATTTCATAATTATTTAATTATTCATTTCAATATATGATATATATATATATATATAGTAAGAAACAAGTACAACGTTATATCTAAAGCTTAATATATAATTAAGGAGGAAAGTACAAGTTTTAAAAAATAAAGGTAGGCATGGAATAAATATGAATTTAGCTAATAGTTATGCAACAAGTAAAGCCAAAGCAAGAGTGAAGAAAGAGAACATAAAAACTGTTGGAGCAAATGATGTGGCGGCGGAATTGCTTGGTGGCGGAGGAGGAGTAGTAACACGTGGATGTGGTGATGGGGAGGATGATGAGGTGGAAGGCTGATGTGGTGATGAGGTGGAAGGCACGACGGAGACGGTTAATTTTTGTCCCAAGGAACAGTGTGGGCCCACGGTGCATATGAAGTGGTGCTCCCCAGCTGTGGTCAGGGCTATCTTGGTGGGCCCGGTGAATATCGGAGCAGTGCCGGTGGTGGTGGAAACCTTGCACGAGTCAAATTCCGTCTTCGTCATTTCGAGCACGTTGTGAGCTCCGCTTCTAAAGTTGAACACTGTAAAAATATATAGTAAAAGTAGTGTAAAAATATTAATTACTGTACGTAGATTTTAGCATATGAAAATAAATTAATTGATTGATATGTGGACTGACCAAGCACGTCGCCAACGGCGAATTTAGTGGATGCAGCCCATGAACGGTAAGTTTGGTCTCCGTTGGGTGGGACAACCCAACCCAAGGAGTCACCCACTGCATGGGTCGTCGTCTTTGCCCATGAACCATAAGGCAAAACACATACAACCAGCAAATTCATCAAAAGAACCACTTTAAATCCAGCTCCTTCCATATCGAGATCGATTGATTTTGTATTCCACAATCTCGTTCTGGTCGCGCGCCCTTGTATTTGATATGTCAAAACTAATGATATGGAGTAGTGTATATATAAGTCTTCAAAGTTGCATAATTATTAGTGGATTAGGCTTTAGTTTTCCTAACACGCCTCAACTATAATACTATTGAGTTTCTGATTCCTAATTATATTATTATATTCCTATTTAGACTAATTAATGTTAGGCTTTAGTCCTTCAAGGATCGAATTCAATCAAATACCCTAATACGGAGTATGTGCTATGTAGTATATTACACTGATTAACAATAATTAATTTATAATTTTTTTACATTAATATGCAATAAGATAAAATTAAAATAGAAACCCAGAAAATAGCTGCATATATAATTGTACATTTTAACTAATATATGGAGATAACTATCTAACTTTATAGAGATAATATCATTAAATTTAGTTTTATTTCACAACTTTTAATGGAATTTCGAATGACGACCGTATCTAAAATGTGGTATTTGATAGCTCACTCTAAAATTCTACATCTCTTGTGTAGAATTTATTGGTCCAAATAAAGTAGCTATTTTCTCGATTTAACACAAGCAAGTATTTTCAATTTCGTCTCAAATATGCTAAAAATCGTGTCAATTTAATCTTTTTTCGTTGGAAAATCCAATTTCAGCTGAAAAATTGTAATGTGGCAATTCAATTTGAGATTTTGCGGTTTTTAAGCTGACTCAGCGCCATGTGTAAATTTTTTATCGGTTCGATATTTAAATATCAAATCATAAATTGAAATTATTACAAGAAATCAAATTAATGAAAAAAAGAATATTCTTATAAAATTGCATTTATTTTAAAATGTAAAATTACATCTTTACCCTCTTCTTTCCATTTTTTCTATCTTCCTTTTTACCCGTCAAGAACCCTAATTTATTTAAAAAGAATTAAAATGTTTAAATTCACAAAATTACAATGAATACACAAAATTGTATCAAACATCCATTTGAACTGGTATAACCCGAATCTACACGATTGACAATATCTCTGAGCCAAGCCCGTGTCAACCGATTGCCTAAGAACCCTCCTCCATCGCTGACCTCCAAGAGTCGTCGAGATCTCCATCATCACCACCATCTCGAATAAGGGCCCCACAAACCACCGTAGAGATCCACAGCGCCGCAGATAAGGCCCCACATAGCCCCGTCAAGATCTCGTATACGACCACGCCTTCTTGAAATGAAAGTCTCCATTGCATCAGAAAAAAAAAAGTGACTGGACAATACATTCTGATTAAATTATTTGAGATTACAAATATGTGTTAGGTGTAAGAACACCTTTCACATTCCTTATTCATGGTGTTATCTCTAACGTCACAAACACCAACCTTTATTACATAAATAAATATGATGAAGTCTAAAAGACATCAAATTATTATTTCAACACTCCCCCTTAATTTGATATTTCTTTCTCCACTCCCAGCATAGCTCTAAGCCTTCGAAAAACTTCAATGTTTAGCGGCTTTGTGAGAATATCGGCAATCTGATCTTGAAATTTCACAAAGTTTAACTCCACTTCATTCTTGGCAATGCACTCTCTAATAAAATGATACCTCGTATCAATGTGTTTGCTCCGATCGTGAAATACCGGATTCCTTGCAAGTGCTTGGGCAGATTTATTGTCGGTACAAATCCTTGTAACTTCCTCTTGAGGGAAATTAAGTTCTTTTAACAGCTTCCTCAACCAAATAGCATGGCATGTACATGCACTTGCAGCGACATATTCAGCCTCACATGTCGATAACGTGACAATAGGCTGCTTCTTTGAGCTCCAAGAAACAACACTATTTCCCAGAAAAAATACAAAGCCTGTGGTACTCTTTCTATCGTCGATGTCGCCCGCGTGATCACTATCATAATATCCGCTAAGCACAAAATCATTAGAAGGCGCATAAAGAATACCAAAGTCCAATGTACCTTTAATATATCGGAGTATTCTTTTGGCAGACTTCATATGAATTGATGTGGGATTCTTCATGAAACGACTTATCACTCCAACAGCATAAAGAATATCAGGCCTTGTGTTCATCAAGTATCGCAAACTTCCGACGAGACTTTTGAACAAGCTGGGATCTTCTTTCTCCTCATTACCAAATTTTGATAATTTTATTTCAGCCTCCATTGGTGTGTTGACAGGATTGCAATCAAGCATCTTAAACTTTTTTAAGACCTCAGTTGCAAATCTTTTTTGAGATAAAAAAATGTCTTTCTCCATTTGCTTCACTTCTAGGCCCAAGTAGAAAGACATGAGCCCCACATCAGTCATTTCAAACTCTGCAAACATTGCTCACTTGAACTGATCAACCAAAATGAGATTATTGCCCGTGAAAATGAGATCGTCAACATAAATACACACAAACATCATGTCTCCATTGTCGTCGATCTTCGAGTATAGCGCATATTCATTAAGACAACGAACAAATCCGTTATCTTGGAAATACTTGTTGATGCGACTATTCCACGCTCGAAGCGCTTGCTTCAAACCGTATAACGATTCTTTCAATTTTAATACCTTTTCTTCATGGCCGTCAACTTCGTAACCCAAAGGATGCTGGACATAGATATCTTTTTCAATGAACCCATTCAAAAACGCCGTCTTGACTTCCATTTGATAAAGTTTCCACTTCTTTTGAGCGGCGATTGAAATAAGCAATCGAATAATTTCCATACGAGCTACCAGTGCAAAAACTTCATCGTAATCAATTCCATGTTTTTTGTTTGTAACCTTTGACTACAAGCCTTGCTTTGTACTTCTCCACTTCTCCTTTAGAATTTTTCTTTAACTTGTACACCCACTTCACTCCGATGGATTCAGGGCCCTTTGGAAGCAAGGTTAACTCCCAAGTATTATTTTTCTCAATGGACTTGATCTCGTCGTCCATCGCTTCTCGCCATTTTTCATCTTGCACAGCTTCTTGAAAATTCAAAGGCTCATAATCAACAAAGAGACAAAGCATATCAAGATTAACTACCTCAGTAGTTGCATAGATATCTGACAAATCTCTCATTTTTTGTGTTCCTTGACTTCCTTCGTCATCGGAAATTTCATTTTCCGTAGAAGGTACTGGTTCATCAACATGAGGTTCTTCAACATGAGCATCTTCTCCATCCTCTGTATCATCAAAATAGGGAAGAAAATGATAATAATTTTCCTCCTGTTGTTCTTCCCAAAACCACGAATCTCCTTCATCAAAGTGAACATCTCGACTTATCACGACTTTATTATTTATTGGATTAAACAATCTGTAGCCTTTAGATTGATAATCATAACCAATAAATACATATTTCGCACTTCGATCGTCAAGCTTAGATCTTTCTTGTTGGGGAACTTGAGCATACGCAATGATCCCAAAAACTCGCAAGTGATTAACATTTTGCTTTCTTCCATTCCACGCCTCTTGCGGAGTCCTATCTTTAACACTTACGGTTGGAGAGCGATTGGACAACCGCACACGAAATAGCTTCTGCCCAAAAACAATTCGGCATATTTTTAGCTTTCAACATGCACCTCGCCATATTAAGGATCGTCCGATTTTTCCTCTCCGACACGCCGTTTTGTTGAAGAGAACTTGCAACGGTGAGAGGATGACGAATTCCGTGAGATTCACAAAATTCATTGAACTCATTAGATGTAAATTCACCTCCTCAGTCAGACCGTAAAGCTTTAATATAATAGTCACTTTCCTTTTCAACAAGCAATTTGAATTTTTTAAAGGTACCAAAAGCCTCTGATTTTTGCTTGAGAAAATAGACCCACGTTTTCCGGCTAAAATCATCGATGAAGAGTATAAAATATTTACTCTTACCAAAAGAGGGTGGATTGATAGTACCACAAATGTCGGTGTGCACGAGCTCGAGCTCGAGCCCAAACCTCATGTGCCAACACCATGCTTCATTATTCACCTTTGCTGCCAAACACTTTGCATCTACAGTGTTGATGTTCAACATGAACATCCTGTTCTTGGACATATTTATTTTGGCAATCAACTTCTCACTTCCATCTCTAAGCCAAAGACAATTCTCTTTCATCAAAACTTCATACCCATTCTCAACAAATTGACCGAGACTAAGAATATTACTTCTTAGCTTGGGCACGTAGTAGACATTAGAAATCATTTTATGGCCACCGTCTTTTGTAGAGATTAAAATTGTACCTATCCCTTCGATCTGAATTTTTGATGAATCTCCAAAAGACACACTTCCATGCAAAATGACCAAGTTTATGACAGCACTAACACTCAATTTTGGACTTGTCATACCTCTTTTCATTTGAATTTTGATGATAACCACGTCCTCGACCTCGATATCCTCCTCGGCCTCTTGTGGATGGAGAACTTTTATCATCACCATTAGATGTCTCGCCTTTGCTTTTTTTCTTGTTGCCATGGACGTCCTCTTCCTCGGCCTCGTCCTCGGCTTCCCCCCCATATTTCAATGTGGCGTTTGATTTTAGAGCTTGCTCCGATGGCCCTTCTTTTCTTCTCTTTAGTTTATCTTCTTGCGCCTGTAGTGAACCCTCGAGTTCTTCAACGACCATCGAGTCAAGATCTTTTGTTTCTTCAATAACACTTTATCAAATTTAGGTGTCAACGAGCGAAGAATTTTTTCGACCACTTTAACGTCTTCAATTTTTTCTCCATATCTCTTCAATTGATTCACGATCGCTTTACCCGTGAACAATAATCTGAAATTGATTCAGATTCATTCATGTTCAAGGCTTCAAAATCACTCCTTAGCGATTGGAGTTTCAATTTTTTCACCCGTTCAACACCTTGAAAATATTTAGCCAGGATCTCCCAAGCTTCTTTCGCGGTGTCCGCATCGGCCACTTTTTCAAACATCATATCATTTTGATGCATTTAATATTACGGTATAAAATTAATTTTAATCTTTTTCCCAAAAAATCTCAAAAATTTTCAAATTTATTTATTCAATATTTTCCAAAAAAAAATTAAATTTTATTTATTTAAACTTTTTTCAATCAATGATAAAAAATATATTTTAAGAAAAAATAATTTATAACAGCTGTAGTTTCATATAAACTAAATTGACCTTGTAGGATATGAAGGAACTGATAGAGAGAATAGGGTTTAGGGTGCATATTTAAAAGGTTGAAATAATCTACAAAATCCAAAATCCATGAACATGAAAAATTAAGTCAGTTCAATAATTTGTTGTGGTGATCATGTTAATTAAAGATTAAGCATTCAATCAATATTACCCAAACAAGAGGGTCATGTAATGACCTTTTACTACTATTGATGACCTAATTAGTGTATATTCTTTTTGGTTGGGGAATGAAAGATTAGTTGCAGTGAGCAAGTTTATAGATAGAGAATGTGGACAATGATTAAAAAGTGAGAAATGATTTTAAAAAATGAAAACTAATTATATAATGAAAGAGATAATCGTGGCATCTTCTACGTTCTTAATACGTTAACCAAACAACTGAGAGTTTATGTATCTATTTTGGTTTGCACGTTACACAATTCGGCTAACTTTGAATTCGAGTCGAAAAGGACCAATAAGACAGCAAAGCTAATTAAACCTGTAGCTAAGTACGAGAAGATGAATTACGGGCCCTCCATTCATCCCATTCCGGAGTACCACTAAGAGGACCGGCCCAAAACTTAACACCACTAGGGTGAAGCATGTCTTTATCACCGAGGACATAGCCGCAACCCTTCTTGATATCTGAAAATACCCAGAACGAACGAGATCACGATTATGCATCAAACTAAGTCGTATCCAAACATAACACTACAAAAAACAACTCAATATTCCTATACAATTGCAATAAGAATATGTCATATCAAAAGTAGCCTCTACCTTAATCCAAGCCATTGGATACCATATAGAAATACATCCGCTCATATAAAATCAAACGTAATAAGACAGTGAAAAAGAGACATGACATCGTACCTGGGCTGCAAGAATCCAAATTCATACACATCTTGACTTCATAATCATCATGTCCGAACCTTCGATAAAGTTCGGCAAAAAATAGCTTAGGACAACTATCGGCTTTTTCTTTGGGCTTGGCCGTAAAAGTGATGTGAGATGCTAAGAAGGGTGGAAGAATACCATTTTCAAATTTCTTGTTCTCAACAAACTCATATTCTTCACCCTGTGAACAAAGAAAAGATTAGTGGAAGTATCAAATTTAAAGAATTATAAAAAAGATAAAGAATAGAAAAAAGATAGCAGACAAACATTATTCTCCTTGTAATGCTCCAAAGCTTTACAAGCGTTGTTAGATAATTTTTTGTGGTCAAGCTCACTGAGTTCAGGGTACTCATAAACAGAACCGCTGTTCAGGAGAAATTAACAAAACATGAAGTGCATGCAGATGAAAACAAAACAAGTGAAGACAAAAAATGAAAATACTATCAACTATATACAAACGATTCAATTCAAAACATAGAAGAGCAGAACCTTGGACAACAATTCAAACGAAATACTATCAACTATATACAACGGTTTTAAGAAGATAAAGACAAAAAAAAATAGTAGATTCAATAGTCCTTTGAAGAAAAAGAAAATTTGAAACATAGAGGAGAACCTTGGACAACAATTCAAACGAAAAACTAGCAACCGTATACAACGGTTTTAAAAAGATTGTGTAACGGCTAGCGATGAAAGTAAACAGAGATAGAACAGGTACAGAGAATCACGAGACATAATTTTCATTGATAAAAGAGAACAAAAGCACAATCGCTAATCCTAAGCATATGAAGTATCCTATCTATCTTGTATAGAATCAAAAGAATACGAAACCCTATACCAGATAATTGAAAACAAAAAGAATCGGAAACCCTATAATTGAGGAATCATTAAACGGACAACATAGATTCCCAAACCCTAACCTAAAAATAAAATTTGAGCTAAACCAGAAAAACACCCAACCCTAACAAGAAAAACACCCAACCGTAGCAACCCTAAAACATAAGCTGAACAAGAGTAATTAAATAAAAATAAAAATACTTACAACTGAGTTTGAGAATCTAGTAGGGCTTTTGTTTCAAGTTTGAGCTGCTCCATCCTTCAAAACAAACAAAATATACTTTTAGTATAAAAAAATCACACAATTTCGCATTAATAATTTGTAAGGGAATTTATTTTTTCGTAAAAGGAGTATGTAACAGTTTAGTCTAAAAACATGTATAAATGGGTTGCTTAGAACAGCGAAACTGTGTCGGAGCAGGGGTATAGCTAACTCTATTACAAAGGATACTAAGGCCTTATTTGTATACCACCGGAAAAGGAGGGAAATGGTGGGGGGGAATAGAGAAGATAATTTTCCCTCCATATCTTCACTATTGACTCCAACTTTGATTTCCAAACAAAAGGTTTTGTCGTCCCTCCCCTTACTTTCCCTCCAAATCCTCCTATCAAAACACACCATAAACCTTCCACAACAAACAGCTAGGCAAGACACTAGGAACATTGTAAGAAAGTTTTAGTGTAAACAAAATTGAACATGTCACTTTCTTAATCTTTGAGCACAAAAAAACAGTGTTCACAAGCTATAACTTCTTAATTGATGATAGTAAATCATGAAACCTGGGAGCTGCGGCGGCAGCTGTGGCGGCAGCGGTAGCGGCATAAGAAGTAACAGCCTTAATAGCCGCTGCAAAACTCTTATTAGCCTCAGCAATTTGAACAGCGATACCATTACCATTATCATCATCATCTATACAAAAAGATTTAGTGTTAGCAGAAATAACAGGCCACATTGCCGCAAGATGATCAAGGCGTCTTCTCTCTTCTATTTCCTCATTAGTCTCTTTGTAATATTCAAATTTCTCCTTCTCAACAAACTCATATTCATCATCCTATATATGAACAAAAAAGGATTAGTGGAAGTATCAAATTTAAAGAATTATGAAAAAGATAAAGAATAGAAAAAAGATAGCAGCCAAACATTATTAGTCTCCTTGTAATGCCCCAATGTTTTACGAGCCTTGTCAGATGATATTTTCTTCTCAAGCTCAATGACTGCAGGGTCCTCATAACCACCGCTGTTCAGGAGAAATTAACAAAATCATGATATACTTTAAAGAAAAAAGGAAAATTTAAAACATACAAGAGCAGAGCAGAACCTTGGAAAATCACGCCGTATTCTCTCTATTTCATCCATTTTTTCATGCCTCTCTCTAAGGCGGCTGGATTCGGAATCTGTTAGGGTTTCTTTCGAATTTGTATTGGAGAAGATGGAGTTGGCTGAAGAACAGAAACCGAATGGGTTGGGGTTTTCGGAGGCCATGCTATTGCTTGTTTCTCTTTTTTTCTTTCTTGGATTTGTATATGTATAATAACAGAGGATGTTTATTAGTTGCGTAAGGATACAGCCAATTACGTATATAAACTTAAAACTTAAGCTAATATTATAAACAAATATAATATAAAGAATCCAATTGAAAAAAAAAAATCTTCATATTTTCAGTCTAATCTTTTAACTTCTTCAAGTTTACCACTACTAATGATTCAACAACATTTTAATTACATGAGATTTTGAGCCTGAGTTGAGTCTTTTGATATTAATTGTAATGTAGTTATTAAACATACAACTCGAGCGAGCTTATATACAGCCCGTTCCTGACATTTTAAGGGCCCTAGGCAAAATATTTAAATTTGGGCCCTCAAATTTAATTATATATATTTATATTACAATTTTTTTAATTATTAAAAAAATTAAAAAGTATTATAGATTTGTTACTCTTATTCAAAAAGAACTACGTAATTTGTTAAAAATACAATATATTTTAATAAAAAAAATATTTTTTTTTGAAAAATTTACTACTACTTTTAAGTAAGAAATAACAATTCTAAGTAAGTAAGATTTTTTATTAAAATTTTATTCGGTACAAAATAAGTTAATAAAATTATTTGGTATAAAATAATAATTATAAAATTTTTTTTGTTTTTTTCTACTCTATTTATTAATTTTTTTTATCAAATTGAAAACAGTTTGAAAAAATAAACTAGATTTTTTTAAAGATTGAATAAAAAAGTTTGAGATTTAGTTTGAAAAAATAAACTTGATTTTTTTTTAAAGATTGAATAAAAAAGTTTGAGATTTTTGTGGAAACGCTGTTTGGATTTAAATATAATAATTAAAATTAAATGTTATAATAGTATTAAATACAAGTAGTACATATTGTAGAATGCGGATTACAAAATGTTTTTCTAAAAACCGAAAAAAGAAGGTTGAGATTTTTGTGGAAAAGCTGTTTGTATTTAAATACAATAATAATTAATTAAATGTTATAATAGTATTAAATATTGTAAATAACGTAGCCGCTAAAAAGTTGATTTTTTTAATATATATATATATATATTTATATTTGGCACAGTTTATTTACACCTCCGTAATTACTAAACGCACCACTTATGATTAATTCACCCCTTCTTTTTATTAATTTAACAATGAAATATTTTGCCAATACCAATTTCACCCTTATTCTTAAAAAAATATACATTATTCAGACATTGATGTTCATCCCCCACAGCAGATCTCGATCGTGAGGTCGTCGGAGATCTTGGATCCGCCGAGTGCGTGTGCTCCGCCGATTTACGACTTAGAATGTTATTTTCGAAGATAAACCAAGGAATTCAAAGGGGCCGAGGGAAACGACATGGTGCTTCGGATCAGATTGCCGAAAACGATTCGGGATGATAGGATCCAGTTTCGATCTCCGAATCACAAATGCCGACGGTTCTGGTTTCCGAGATGCTTGGAGAGATCGGCCTCCATCTGCTGCAGTGCCTCTCACATCCTGTGTAGGCCAAGATCTCGCGAAGTGAGACGCGGTAGGTTTTCGAGGCGACAAGGGAAGGTTGAAGGTTGAATCGATAATCTTGATTTACAGAGCTGACGATTTGCAAGCGGGGACGAAGTTTGGGCGCTCGGTGGAGAATACGCCGACGGCAAACATTGTTGCTGCCATTGCGATGAATGTTGAACAATTTTCATGATCTAATCAATTGAAAATTTTAATGGTGGCAATTTATCGTAATTATAAAATATTTATGGCTTTAACGTCAAATATTAATCAAATGTAAAATACTGTGGAAATTAAAAAGTTTTTCGTGCAACAGGTTAGATGCAGTAGCTCAGAATGGAGAAGATGAGAAGGGTAAAATTGGTATTGAAATAGGAGTGTAATTATCAAAACATTAAATAAAGTAAATTAATTAATTTTGGGGGTAAGTTTAGTAAACCTGGACTGGAGGTGTAAATAAATTCACCCTTTATATTTATAATCAATATAGGCCCCTAAAATGTATGGGCCCTGGGCGGTTGCACCCTGAGCCTATGCCCAGGGCCGGGCCTGTTATATATGAAGAATACGAGCTATCAGTCATCAGCCAGTGAAGCTCCGCCCATCATTGATATGGTAAAAAATGATTAATGATTTCTTTATGATTTTTATTGAACAAGAAAAGTTGTGTAATAATTTAGAGGGAGAAGATGATAATCCACGTAATGGAAGAAGATGGAGAGCACTTAGAATGAATGATAGGGTAAGCAGTTAGGAGGGGGATTACGTTTAATTTGTTGGTCATGTAAAAGAGTATAAATAGTCATGTATCGATCCTTTTAAAGGACCCTATTTTAATTTAATCTTGGAAACCATGGAAAAGTAGTCAATTTAGTTCAAATTGATCGAAAAATTCAAATTTCTGTCGAAAAACAACACGTGCAAGTCATGTGCGATTCAATTTGGCAATTCGCTAGGATATTGAGTGCTTAAAATGACTCTCATAACTTCTTTTATCCAAAATAGTTAACTCAATATAGCATAAAACATAACTGATTTGAAGCTATTTTAAAGACAATCACTAAAATATTGATGTTAATTTGTTAAAAGAGAATTCCTATTTATATCATTAATTAAAAGATTAATTAGTAAACGAAAATAAATCATGAAAAGTTAAGAAAAAAAAAATCATAGCATCAGTAGAATGATAAAGCTTCTTCTCATGGTACATAAGTCTCATGGATAATTAGATTTAAGTTACCCCGCTAAAGAGCTCACCGAAGCCACACAAGAACCCCTCAGTAATATTACTTCACCCACAATTACCATATGAAAAATATTCACCTACAACCGTAACTGAAATGCACAATCGGTAGAATTATTTTCCAATTTTTAAGATTTGAATAACAAATCCTCAGCACAACTGTATTTTTCATTGGGACCAGGTGACGTGGATCCTGCTCAATTACATTATGAAAGATACCTACAGAAGATTACGATCAAGCATTAGGGCAATACTTATCAGACCATATCATCGGTAATATATTTGTAATGGAAATTTAAGAAATACGTATTGAATAAGAGTAGCACACCTCTACTATGGTACAACATTGGAACGGAAAATAAGAGGATATGTACAGCAAAATCCAGTGCTCCAACACTGCACGGGGATTTCAAGTTGGTCAAAATGTTGTAATTGTATAAATATGTAGTGCTAAAAAATATGCATCTTTCAAAATTACGAACACCCCATTGAGATAGGCATTTGCTGCTACAACACATTCCACACTTGAGGCCAGGTTCAGTGCAATTTGTAAGAGAAACAATTTTATCATGTATATGTATTTTTTATTATTTATTTTATATTTTTTGAAAAAAAAATAAAGGGTAATTGATTTAGTTCACTTACCCTCAAGTTAATATACAACATTTAAATATATCTACTCCCTACTTTCTTCTCATGAAACAATTGAGTGCATACAAATGATGCAATGACCTAAAAGCCTCACTGTGAGCATATAAGTCAATGCAAAAATGAGAATAAAATAATCCAGAATGGAAGTTAATGAAAATAAAAAATGAGGCAGATTACTGACCACAGAAAGCAATGGTCCTTGCTTGAACTTGTCGTGGAATGAAAATGCTACTGGCTTCAGATTGTCTCCAGGACCTCGGATGAATCCACTGCAGCGGCAAAAGACACACATCAGACAGAGCTTCCCAAGTATAGTAGAGTTTTACAAAAGTGGGAGTTAAAAGGCGATAAGTTAATTATACAAGCTGCAAGCAATAAGCTTCTCATGAAATAAGCACTTACATCAAAGATGTTGAGATTAAGGGAGATCTTTTAACATCAAATATGGCTATGAGACCTTTGTACGACTCATCTCCATCTCTATAGGATACCGCCAATCTCTCCCCTGAAGCATCCCATGCTATCTTCTCAATAACTTGGCTGCATAGTGACAATTAAATTAGTAATGACGTCCATCAACTATCTTCTTGTACAAGCTCCTTAAAACAAAGCACCTCCATATTTAGAGAAATAGAAAACTAAAGCCATAGGAAAAGAGGGGAAATACTGCCACCTTACGATCTTCTCAGATGACAGTTTAAGAGCGCTAAACAAATTAGGAAAATCGATTTGTGAAAAGGAGCGCAATCATAATTGAAACATTTGTTTGTTAGCTGTTACGTGATAAAGGTCTTCTATTTAGAAAATTACACGAGAATAAGGAATAGCCAAAGGGAAGGTGACTATAGGCCATCCAAAGGTTGTAATTATCAAACAACTTTTGTTGTAAAACTAGTAAAGAAATTACAAGACTTGTGAATTTGAAATTACAAGACTGGTGAATTTGAAATTACTACTAAGAATAAGAACTCCTAAAAGGCTAAAATTACTTGACATGAAATATATATATAATTTTTGCATGAGCTGAACAACAATGTGAAATGTAGCACATCTTTCAAAGATAGTGCTAACAAGAAGTAGCTAAAATCTTTAAAGCAACGACTTAGTATTTGGAGACGAGAGTTACATGACAGCTAGTAATAATGCAGTATTGTAATATACAGCTATAACAAAGATTTTATTTACCTGTCAGTCAAAGATTTTATCTCTGGTAACTCAACTGGTATAAGGTGTGCATCTGAAAATTATCATCACAAAAAGGTTTTAAAAAAACGAGTGATATCACATACTCAACCATATACTGTATGTAGTGCTATACTGCTATATTACAAAAAAGACGATACTACAAAACATTTAAATTGCAGATGACACGGCTGTTTTTCCTTAAAAAATAGCCTCTGGCTAACATGAAGTTCAAACAGTGCCTTACATGCTACAGTTGTGCAACTAGGTAGTAGGTACTAATGTGCTATAATCAGTTCTGGACAATGTAGTCTAAAAATGCAATTCACAATCTGTAAGTCTACATAACAACAAAATTGCTTCTTTGGTCCTTGCAACCTATCAATAATAAATTGTCAAAGGATGTGTGAAACATGGAAATGTATCGTATACCTAGTGATGGAGGTTTTGATGCAAAGTGAATTGACCCTAGTGTTGAAGATTCAGAAAATGAAAGAAGTATCATGCGCCCATCGGGATCCCACGTTGCTCCCTATCACCAACAATTGTCAGAGAATAAAATGCATTTAAAACAATAAAGAAGACGAAATAATACAGACTGAAGGCACAGTTCCATAAAAGAAATTATATCAAAACAGCAGTTGCTACAAGCGCCTATAACAAAAGCTATTGTGTTGACAAGTTATCTCCCATATTGTTTCATCACAATAAAAAAAGAACGGTCCATAAAACCAAAACTGATAAAGCCTTGAGATCATTATCCATGTAAAACATTTGTAAAACACTCCTGCTAAAATATTTCCAAATCCTTGTAATCATTCATTCAAATGCCAAAAAAAACAGCTACATGCTCATTCCCAAGAAAAGCACTAGTTATTAAAAGGTTAAAACTTACAGCTAAATTGCAACACACTAATGAAAATTCTAAAATAGTTCTGAAAATAAGAGACCATCATCATAAAAAAAATATCACAGAGGATCTTGGAGTTTTTTATCCATCAACTCGAACTTCCAAATCAGCTTATTTTTTCTCCTACAGATGTAGGAGACAATCAAGTGTATCAACATGACATGTCAAAAACAAAAAAACACCATTCACTTGACATCAATACCATATAACAAGTCATCAAAATACATAAGAAAATGCACATAAGATTATATATAACACACTTGATATTCATAACATAAAATATGACAAACTAACGTGGAAAATGAATTTATATTGATAAAAAACAATTATTTACTAACCGTGACAACTCCATTCTTTGAGGACCATGGTTCTGATGTCCATGTATTTGTCTCCCAGAGATAAAATGTCCCATCGCTGCAGTAAGAAACAGAACATTCTGAAAATTCCCTTTCCCTTAACATAACATGATTTATTAATGGCCATTAACATGCTTTCAAACTATGAAACTCAGCAATATCAGGTAATATACAGTACAATTTTGCAGAAACAAAATAATCTCCTGAGGGAGACCACTTCAACAGTGATATGCCTCCTAAGCCCCTTCGAATAGGAGTTCCCAGCCCTGAATAAAAAACAAAGCATATAGAATATCAAGCTAGGAGTGGACTGATAGCAACAGAAAAATAATTCTATTACATAGCAATAACTTTCAACAAAGTAAGTTAATAAATATTCAAAATCACAAAATCTTAAACAGGTGTAGAACATCAGCACATGCCAATGCACAGATAAATATTTAGAGAAAGATATCAATAACTTTTGCATCCGAAGTGGAGATATAGACAGTTAATCCTGGCAGCAACTATCTAACTTAGTATTCTTACTACCAACATTTTGTCGCATAGCATTGGAAGAACTTTCAACAAACATTAGTATTACTATGCCTCTAACTCTATTATTCCCGAATAGTTGTTTCTAAACTTTTCGGCAAGATCATATCTATGAAAGTGTATTTGAACATAAAAAATCATTATGGACAAGAAATCATGATCTGCCTTAGACAGGCAAAAATTCCTACAATTTAGCTACTCAGGGGAAAAGATACACTGCATGTCCCACACGGTCCTGACTCATGGATACAAAACTAAGAAGAGTCCTACAACTGCCGTGTAATATTTATGATCTTCTATACTTGTCCTCAGAAGTCACAAAGTATAATAGGAGAAGAGTTTTTTTCATGTTCAAATAGATATATTCACGTTAGTCAAGAAAAATGAAATCTTAGGACAAATATATAAGACAAGGACAAATTTAAGCAATTATCTTATGAACATTAAGGAAAAACTTATCTCTCTCAAGAGTTCATAAAACATTAGGTTGCATAACCAAAGATAAGTAAAAATGTCCTAATATAGGAAATGACTTAACAGTCCCACAGATTGCTAGATGAATATCATATTATCAAATAAAATATATTTTTTTTATAAGAAACATATAAAATATATTATCGCAAAACTAGGGACAAAACATCCCAAAAAACTGTTTGCAGAGTCGGATTACATTGCAAAGTACATTAGTACCATTTTCTAGATGCATCAAAAATAAATATAAAATGCATTATGCCCAAGAGACCATATTAGCAAAAAAGCATAATTAACAAAAAAAAAAAGGACATGTACCTTGTGAAACATCCCAGATAGTGAAAGATGAGCTTTCAAATGAAGCTGATGATAGATATGTAAAACTAAGTCAAGGAAAAAATTCAAATTCTGATTAATCAAATTAATTCAACATCAACTAGAAAAATGTCCAAGTGTGTGAGTTATATTAAACTGAATTTTCAACCAATAATTAGACTGCTGAAATAGAACGATCTGCGATCCATAAGATGATAATAAACTATTTTTTTAATTTGGATATCTTCCATCGGGACTCCAGGAAAGTGCACTAATTTGTTCGGAATCAGAACTTTGAAGGAAATCCACCAGAATCCATCTAGTAGCAGAGCCTCTTGAAAGCGTGTTTGAATGCACCCCCGGTCTCACAGATGGAACATTGCCTGGATTAGAAGAAGACCAGATGCAAATCCCACCCCTATCATCAATCATCCAAACATAACCAAGTAAAAGGTATTAATTAGAGCACATGTTCCATCAGTAATTAAACTGTTTTATATTGAATGTAAAAGAGTCTGGATTTGCAAGAGACAGACTTGCAGGCCACAGAAAGAGTTTTTCCTCCATTCGGTCTCCACTCAAGAATCTTTACATCTTTTTGCAACTCATTGGACAAGACACAAGGAGCCTTTCCATCTGATTAAGATAGAAAGAATGTAACAATTTTAAGAGCGTAAAAAATCGAAGAAGGAAACATCTTTGGAGAAGTTATGGTAATACCAGAATCATCATAGTCACATATTGTCACGTGATGTGGCCCAGAAATAAATGCTAAGATATGCTTGTGGTGGTTCCAACTTAAACTGTGAAGATCGATACCTTGTAATAGTTTTACCTATAAGCACAAAAAAAAAGTAACAGTTTAAGAAAAACTAGATCCAATTCGTGCCTCTTTTTCTTTATTGTAAGCAGTATATTTCTGATACATGTACATAAGCCTGGATAATCAAATCGAATGTGTTTCAAGACAGCCAAATAAACAATTTTATAGTCCCTGATATTATATTTTTTAAAGAAATAAGATTGAACATGTCTCAACTACATATTAAAAATTCACGTCATTTCATTGCATGTGCTACCAACATAAACCCATTTCGTTTCAGTTCACTAGCCTTACTAATTCAAGCCACAACATTCGATTTCAGGAAACCGTTACCAACAGAAATAAGCTCCTATATGCCCAACAAAAATGCATTTCAAAGATGATGCTTACGTCAGCAGGCTGGAAAAGAGGTGTGAGGGAGCCAGTCAAAAGGGCTTGTGCTGCCGCTGATAAAATACCCAAACTACCCTTCCTTTGTGAAATCGTTTCCTGTTCAGTTGCTGCGCCTAATAAGCTGTCAGGTTCGAATGGGATAGGACTAAATACAGTTCCCTGCAATCGAATCGAATCGAATCAAATCATCAATCGGAAAACCACAATCAGACATCATAATAGCAAACAAAGTGAAATGGATTACGAGGATTTTAGCGTAGGTCTCTCTGGCCTTATCATCGCTTAGGTGATCTGCCGTAACTGATTAAGATAAATCAAAGATTGAGAACCACATAAGTTTTGGAAACCGTAATCAGAGATTGAGTTCGTATAGTAACATACCGAGTTCTCTGTTGATTTCGCAAATGGTGAAGGTGCCTGGCGGAGGGAACGACGGCATAGCGGGCAATGTGTGTGTGAGAGAAAGTGTGTAGGGTTTATCAATGTTGATTTTGTTTTGATTCCCGCCAGAGTTTTTCTTTCTTTTACCCAAAGTAAAACGATGTCGTAACCCGTAATTCCGAATACGGAAAACCTACCAGCACACTTTTTTCCATGCGAACATTAATAAAAAACTTGTTTTTGAATTTTTGAACCAAAAGTAAAAAATAAAATATATTTTAATATTAAAAATAAAATATTGTGAGTAAAATTTAAATGTAAAAATAAAAATATTTTTTTAAATAAAAAAAGAAAACTATTATACTATTAAATTGTGATATTTAAAAAATGTGAATAATTTTTTAGACAAAAAGAATACATATAAAGACTTTTGATGCGTTCTTGTCATTTCATTAAGTAGTTAAAAAAAACGTGAGTTGCAATTTACGAGTCTCTTAAAATATGTCGACTTAAATGAATTGAGCTGAGACTTTTGATTTGTTTAACTTCTTTACGATCAATTGCTTCTTCATAAGTAGCAACACACAAGATAAAATTATCAATTTAGTCTTATAAAGATGTAAAAAAAAATTGGTACCACAGAGTCACATTTTCTATTTAATCCACTAAGGATATGTTCTTTTGGACTGAAACCGGCTGAACTGAACTTAAGCGAACTGATCTGAACTGAACGGAAGCAATCTGGACGGAACTAAATTGATTTTTTTATAAAAACAATAATAATTTTTATAAAATTTTAAATATTTTTTTAAAAATATTAATAATATTATGACAGTAATTAGATTTTATATTTAAAATTATAGATTAAAATTATTTTTTATTTATTTTATTTTAATTTATTTTGACACAAACTTAATCGAGCTGGATTGAACTGAACTTAAGTGATCTGAACTGAACTGAACTATATTGAAATTAAGTCCAAAAGAATAGGTCATAAAGCTCCAAATCGATTTAATTTCATCCGATATTCTCCGAAAAATTCAAAAAACGCCTGAAATCGACCACGTGAGACGCATGTGCCATTTGATTTGAGGCTTTTCGGCGACCTAATCCACGTGACAACATTTGTGTTGGCAGAAGTTTTAAAAAAAAAAAAAATCAACATGGCTACCACATCACTAATTGCAAAATTAAAAAAAAAATCATACAAATAGTGGCGAGAGACGAGTTTCTATTATTCTTCCTCTAACCAAATTACAGAAAACCGCATTGTGCCTCGTTTCATCCAAGTGGAAATTCCTTTTTTTTTTTGTTTATTTTAACAGCTTCAGCCAATCGCATTGTGCCGCGTAAATTCGATCGCCTGAAATCTCCAAATTGATTGTCACGTGCACAAATTCAGGCGCTTTTGGAATTTTCCAACGAATATCGGATAAAATCGAATCGATGTGGAGCTTCAGTGGATGAAATTAAAAAAGTTTTGAATTTTTCAGCAAAAATCGAATAAAATCGAATCGCTATGGAACTTTAGTGGATAGAATTGAAAAAATGTGATTTTGTGATAACAAAAAGAAAAAAATTCATCTTTATGTGACTAAATTGATAATTTTTTCTGAACGGACATGTTAATACATTTTATTAAATTGATTAAAATAACTTTTCATCATCTCAATATTTTCATTTGAATTATTTTTTTGAATTTCTTCGTACTTTTTATTTACTAGTTCTCATAACGAGTCACCACTTGGATAAGATGACTATATACTTAGTTATCAACTCATAATGATTGTAACCATTAATATGACAAAAAATTAAGAATTTAATGATTAACTGACACTCGAACATAAGTAGGCAACTAGCTGTGCTTACCACTAATTAACTCTTGCACCTTCCCATTTTTCATTTAAGCAAAGAGAAAATTGGATTCAAGGAATTAGGGTCACATGTTAGACTTTCGAGTTTACCCAAATATTCAGCAGAATTCATCTGTTATAAAGGGAAAGAAAACATGCAAGTAATAATTATACAACCAGTCCACGTTTCAATGGTCACTTTACAAGATCAGAAACAAATAAACAAACAACCAATTCTAGAAGTTATGCTCATTCTGCATCTCTCAAGAATTCCTTCATAATAAAATTGTAAAAACCATCATTAATTATTTCTAGAAATCACAATATCCATGGACAAAGTACTGCAAACAAAAACATACACCAACACAGAATCCCAAAAGTTCAAACTTCAGCTTTAAAATAGGAAACAGAAAACATAAGAGAAGTCCAATAACACAAGGACTCGAATAGTGGTAATTATTCCAACATCCTTGGTACTTACTCTGACTATGATTACACAAAGATATGGAGTTCAGGCCGACTGTAGACATTATTGTTCTCCTCGTCCTCCAGCACCGGATAAGCCGCCACAAGCGCATCCTGAGCACCAATATAAAGCGAATTATATATCTTCCAGTACACCTCCCTAACCTTCCTTGCTGGATGGAACAACCCCTGAAGACAATAGTTCAGCACAACTGCTGCACCCAAAGCAACCCTCATTCCCTCGATAGCTTCCATCACTGCATTTATAACGTGAGGGGACGTCTCAAAAATGTTAGGCCACACATAATTCATCAGATGGACCAAAGCATCCTCGCATCCTAGACCAGCCACACCCAAAGCCATGTGCTTAACTGCCGAGGCTGCTGTCTGCCTGTGAACCAAGTCCCTGTCCATAAGAGCATCCTCCAGCAATGGAGTCACAGCATATATATAATCCTTCCCCATCTCACCGATATACTCAAACAAAAATGAAAGGGATTTCAAGACACCATTCTGAACATTAAGCTCCGGTACACGGTACTCGTTCATCAATGCAGGCAGAACTGTAAAAGGCGAGCAGGTTTCAGCAACTATGGCTATGGCCACAGTAGTGCAGACACGGTTCTGGCGTTCTTGGACTTTAAGGTTGTTCAACAATGTCGCAAGGACATCCTGTGGGCCAATGGCCTTTGCTATGTAACCAAAAGTGTTGACAGTCGCCCGGCGGATACCCTTCTTGTGAGCCTTGAGCATCTCGAGTAGCTCGAAGCATATCCTCATCCACTCCCTCGCGGGCACAAACTCATTCCCACGATCAGCAATTCTACCAACTAGGTCTATGCAGTTCTCCTGGACTTTCTCGTGTCGATTTTTCAAAATGGGCGTGAGCCGTGGAAGCAGGTCCTTAATTGGAGGGGTCATTTTGGTCATTCCGATAACGTTGACTATGGATTTGAGGGCACCCAGAATGGAGCCCAGGACCTCGGGGTACTCTTCTCCCAAATACTCGTACAGTACAACACCCAGATGACCCATCAGCTGTTCTTCTCCGCACTGTTTCATAACCAAGGCAATTCTGGATATGAGATCAGCTGCCTGCTGTCTGACTTTAGCGCTCTTATTGTTGAGACGCCATTTGATGGTTCCACATATCTGGGGGAGATACGGCTTCACTTTCTGGCCGAGGGAGTTCACCACAGCACCAAACCCGTTAAGCATCACATTAGCATCATCACTAGTCTGCTCTTGGAATGCATACAAAATACCATCGATTAAAAGCTCCTCCAGACGTGCATCTATATCAGAGGCCCCCAGGTTTGTGACTACTTTTTCGATTGTCTCCATGACCATTCTCCTATAGGGCTCACTTTCATCTTTTAGGTCCTCGACTATTCTGCCCACAATATCTGCCACGCCGACTTTGTTCGCTACCTCCACTGTTGTCTCAACAAGCTGCTTATAATTTCTCCTGTCCAGAGCCATTCTTCTGACCCAGAAATTACGGAAGAATTCAGGGAGAATATCTTTCCTGATGTAGTCAGGTTCAACGCCTTCGGTGCTCACGCACTGCTTCACCACCTTCAGCACAATCTTCTTCATTTCTTCATCTGGCGACTGGAATTCACGGATTAGAATAACCATAACTTCCTTTGTATAGTAGCTTGCGTATATGGCATCCATAAGGGGTATGATGAAACCTATAGCCTTCAGGAATGCAGCCAAGACTTTACCACGGTGGGATCTGATACCCTTCCACAAGGGCTTTAGTACCGAATCAAAGCTCTCGATACCGTATGGGGCAGCAGCCTCAGCAAGAGCAGCCAAAGACAGGGCAGTGATGGTTCTAACCTTCTGATTTTCATCATTTAGACCGTGTTCGATAATCTCAACCAGCGACCTCAGATGCGGAAGAACGGCACACCCGATTAAAATTGCAATCTGCTGCACAATTTTGATACCAGTATGACGAGCTTGCCAGGATTTCTTGCTCTGACACACAGCCTTCAAGAATGGGAGTAATGCAGGAATCCCAAGGGCAGACGCAACAACACTAAAAGCTCTTGCAGTAGTGTTCCTAACATACTCATCAATGTTATCAATATCAGGACGCATTGCAGCAATCATTGTCGCCAACCCAGCTGCTTTGCTAAGATTTGAGATTATTTCTCTTCCTTCCACACGTGCATAATAATCCTCATCGATCAACAGAGGCTCAATAACCACCAAAATCTTGTGCACGTATGGACGGACCAACTCATCCAATTTATAAAGCACACGATCAATAACTTTCACCAATAAGTGCCTCTCCTGATCTTCTAATGTTGGTTGCATAAGCAGTGGCAGAATGCGATTAAACAGTGGCCCTGCCCCTAACTCCCTAGCCTTATCAGTGAGTTGCCTCAAGGCAGTTTTCCTTTGAGGAGGAGTACCATTCTTAACTTTCAGCAACAACTTCATGATTTTCCTCTCTTTTTGTTCATCCGGAGATAAATTTTCTTCGTCCTCCTCATTTAGAAGTGGACCAAAGTATTGAAAATCCTCGGGTTTCATAAATGGCAATCCACCAGGCATCTCTTTAGGAACATCAAACTGCTGGCCTCGATTCTCTTCGGGGATTTCATACAGAGTAGGCCCCATCGGAGTAGGTGTAGCAAGAAGCTTACGTGCAGGTGTTCTGATAGGAACATAAGAAGAAGGAGGATCCAATATTTTATACCCTTCCTGTGGAAACATCCCATCAAGCTCTTCATCAGTAAGTGGCCTGTTCCTGTCCTCAATATCCTTCTCCCACCTCAACAAGTTATACTGTTCAGGGGTCATCATAGCATCACGCATGATGGCACTTGGTGTTGGTGTAGCCATACCATCACCCCCTTTGGGGGTGACGCCCGGCGTGTATGCTGCAGCAGGTGTGGCACCAGGTGTAAAGCTTCCAATTGTCGCTGGAGTTTCATCCCACCTCGATCTCTGCCGTTTGGGTGTTGGAGTAGTCGTCCCAGCCAGCTTTGGAGTGGCATCCCAAGCCATGCCTGCAGGTGTAACACCTCCAGCGGGAGTTGCATCAGAATCATTCATTCGTCCAGGAGTTGGAGTCTCATCCCACCTGTTTTTCCTAGAAACAGATGGAGTTGCATCGCCTAATCTCCCAGGGGTTGGGGTTGCATCCCATCTCCCAATTCCAGGTGTCGAATCGGGCATATCCCAGTCAGACCCTCCCTTAGACTTCTTAGCACCTGCTGCATTCTCATCCTGTGACACATCCCATCTATTCCTCTTCTTAGGCTTCTCAGTCTCTTTCTCCTTACCCTTTAACTCCTCCGCTTCTTTTTTCCTCTTTTCTATCTCCCTCTTTACCGCCTCCTCCTTCCGTTTTAATGCTTCTTCCCTCATGACATCAGCATAAGTCCTGACTTCAGGTCCCGGGGTCTTGTCCAGAAATGGGTCATTTCTCTCCGGAGATATAATCCTATTCAACCTCCTCCTCCTGTAATCATCCTCACGGTCAATTATCTTACTAGGCTGATTGAACCCAGACATCTCGTCATCCTCACCACTTCTTAGAGGCTCCTTGAAAAACTGCTTGGGGGCAGTAAAGGAAGACATTTTCCGAGCAATCTCATTCTCAGTGGCATCAGCGTTGTCATCCTCATCATTCACAGGAATGGACTGTTCATAGCCCTCAAACTTGTTTGCGCGGTAAAGATCGGTATCAAAGGTTAGAGAGGTGAGAGCAGCAAGGTCTTTTTCCATTTTCTGCCTCTCTTCCTTGACCTTCTGAATCTCAGAGTCCACGTCCATGTTCAACAAAATCTCAAAGTTCCCAAATACTGAAAAAGAAAACCCTAACCCTAGTTTTAGGGTTCAGCGATCAATCGGCAAAATCGGCAAGTTTGTGTAAAGAAACCACCTGAAATCCAAAAAATAACCCCAAATCATGGTCAGAAAATAAACTGCATACTATTCGAAAATAAACTGCATACTATTCGATTTTCAAAAGATTACGATGGTGAATCTACCTATTTATAAACTGCATACTATTCGAAAACACCAGCAAACACGCAAAAACGCAAAAATTTAAGAAGAAAAAAACAGCGATTCGAGTAAAGATTGAGAAATTCGCTAACCTGAATTTCGGGGAATGTTGTTCTCTTCCTAGATGTGAAGCCGGCTGCGAGTGGTTTTGAGATGAGAGAGTCCGGGTGGTGGATATTAATAGGATATCCGACCGACTAAGAGTCCCTATTAATACTTGGGACTCTATATTGTTCGGCCCACAATCAATATTATTCGGCCCAATATTGATTGTGGTTTGTATTAGTAGTACACTGTACTACTTTATTTTTATTTTAAATAACAATTTCAACTTTTCATTTTTTTTGGTATTTTTTACCTTTTTTAATTTTAATTATTATAATTATATATATAAAAAATATATTTTTTTATATTATATTAGTTAATTTCAAATTTACAGAAAATAATATGACATAAAAATTGATATGTTTGTTACATATTTAATTATATTATTAATAGAAAAAAACTATTAGTATTTTAATTTTTTTAGTATATGTATTTTGATATAATTTATAATTGATTTTAAAGGTGAAATTACAGCAAATATAATTTATGTATTTGAAATTATACAGAAAAATTATAAATATATTTATTTTTGTAAAAAAAATTATAAAAATTATAATATTTTTTAATGAAAAATATTTTTTTTTATTATATTCCTTAATTTCAAGGACAATATATTTTTTTTGTAGATTTAAAGAATAAAGATTCAAATCTTAACTTAGCATCATTTTTTATACATTTCATGAAAAAATTGGATTTCTTTCTTTTTTTTCTTTGATCTATTTGAAACTAGATCAGTGCGGAGTAAAGTAAAAAAAATTGTTTTCCTACGAAGGTCAAATGGGATATTTTTTGTCCAATTTTCTTCAAATTAAATAAATCTTAAATATATAAATACGAAACTTTTTTCAATTTCAATTCAAATTATTTTGAATTTTAATGAGTTCTTAATCTTTTAAAAAGTAGGAAATTATTTTAACTATCTTATTGAGTTATTTGAAGATGCGGATTCAAAAAGTGACTTTTTTTTATTTGTTTATATATTTCTTTCTATTATCTTTCTTATTATTTATGTTAAAAATATGCTTTCTTGCTAATACGTTTTTCAAAGAAAAATTATTATTTATAATAATAATAATAATATGAGTATATAGTAGCTAGTATTAATTAACAAAAGAAAATGAAAATTATATCATAGTCATTATTAAAAAAATTACTATTACTAACTAATTAAAGTGACATATGATCTTCACAGCTCTTCGAATTTGCAGTTTCAATCAAACACGTATGTAAGGGATCTTGGCGACATGTATACATATAAGCACAAATACCATATCTATTAGAATATTTTGTAAACCACCGTTGAATTGGTGATTGAAGATTATCACTATTAATAATATGCGAATACAACAGACTCCATAATTAGTGGAGATATACAAGGAAAGATTAATAAAATACAATAATGTGATAAATACTAAATTATATTACGGAGATATTCTATTATCCCCCGTCAAGCGTTGCGTGGGATGAAGATGCACGCAAAGCTTGGATCGTAGAAACTCGAAAGCAGGTCGAGGAAGGCTCTTTGTGAAGATATCTGCGAGCTGCAAATCAATGTCAATATGTTTAGCTCTTTTATGTGCGACGGGATTTTGACTAAGAAAAATGGCACTCTTGTTATCGCATAGAAGGACGGGACGAGAAGGAGGCAACGCTCGAATTTCCCGAAGAAGATTCGTGACCCAAACTAGTTCGGCTGAAGCGTTAGCCATAGCCCGATATTCCGATTCACAACTGGATCTAGCTACAGTCGGTTGTTTCTTGGCACTCCAAGAGACAAGATTCCCCCCGAGAAAAATAGAGTAGCCATAAGTAGAACGACGAGTCTCAGGACAACGAGCCCAATCAGCATCAGAATAACCCAAAATAGAAGAATCTGAACGTCGTGTGAAGGAGAGACCAAAGTGAATCGTACCTTTGACATAACGAAGTATGCGTTTGACGGCCAAAAAATGATCATCGGTGGGCGAGTGAAGAAATTGAATGACCGAGCTAACCGCATAAGACAAATTAGGTCGAGTGATGGTCAAATATTGTAGAGCACCGACAAGAGATCGGTACAATGTGGGATTGTGAAATGAAACACCGCTACTGACGAGGGATTCGCCGGCCGCAAGAGGGGTGGAGACGGGCTTAGAGTCAAGAAGCTCAGCCCGTTTAAGGATGTCATGGGCATACTTGGCTTGGCCAATAAACAGACCATCCGACGTAGAAGATACCTCAAGCCCAAGAAAGTAGTTAAGACACCCAAGGTCCTTAATAGCAAACTCTCGATAAGTACGAGTGATAAATGCGCGTAACAAGGACGAATCATTTCCGGTGACAATGATGTCATCAACATAGAGTAACAAGTAGATTACGGAGGTGCCTCGATGGAAATGAAAGAGAGACGAATCACAACGGCTCTTAAGAAAGCCTAAACCAGAGAGATACGAACTGAATCGATGAAACCAAGCAAGGGGAGCTTGACGAAGACCGTATAAAGCCTTCTTTAATCGACATACATGATCTGGATACCGAGAGTCAACAAATCCAGGCGGTTGAGCCATGAAAACGGGCGTGTCAAGAACACCATTAAGGAAAACATTTTTTACATCAAGCTGATGAAGCGACCAAGCATGTTGAACCGAAAGAGCTAGAATGATTCGAACTGTAGCAGCTTTGACAACAGGGCTGAATGTATGATGAAAATCGGTACCCGGAATCTGAGTGAAGCCCTGAGCAACCAAACGAGCTTTATGACGCTCAATGGAACCATCAGCATGAAACTTTGTACGAAAAACCCACTTAGAGCCAACAATGTTGGTCCCCTGGGGACGAGGCACTAAGTCCCACGTATTGTTCGAACGAAGAGCATCAATCTCTTCTTGCATAGCAGCAAGCCATTTAGGGTGCTTAACAGCGGACTTGAATCCACGAGGTTCAAATGTGGTAGCAAGCGCGGAAAGGAGAGCAGTGGAGGCCAAGTTAACAGGATATTTTTGTTTGAAAATACCTGCACGAGCCCTCGTAATCATGGGGTGATGAGGTACGACTGGAGTAGGTGCGAGTACGAGTGGGTCTGATGTAGTAGGATGTGGAGCCGCGAGAGGCTGGACTAGAGTAGTAGCGGACTGGACGATAGACTCACCCTGTGAACAAAGAAAAGATTAGTGGAAGTATCAAATTTAAAGAATTATAAAAAAGATAAAGAATAGAAAAAAGATAGCAGACAAACATTATTCTCCTTGTAATGCTCCAAAGCTTTACAAGCGTTGTTAGATAATTTTTTGTGGTCAAGCTCACTGAGTTCAGGGTACTCATAAACAGAACCGCTGTTCAGGAGAAATTAACAAAACATGAAGTGCATGCAGATGAAAACAAAACAAGTGAAGACAAAAAATGAAAATACTATCAACTATATACAAACGATTCAATTCAAAACATAGAAGAGCAGAACCTTGGACAACAATTCAAACGAAATACTATCAACTATATACAACGGTTTTAAGAAGATAAAGACAAAAAAAAATAGTAGATTCAATAGTCCTTTGAAGAAAAAGAAAATTTGAAACATAGAGGAGAACCTTGGACAACAATTCAAACGAAAAACTAGCAACCGTATACAACGGTTTTAAAAAGATTGTGTAACGGCTAGCGATGAAAGTAAACAGAGATAGAACAGGTACAGAGAATCACGAGACATAATTTTCATTGATAAAAGAGAACAAAAGCACAATCGCTAATCCTAAGCATATGAAGTATCCTATCTATCTTGTATAGAATCAAAAGAATACGAAACCCTATACCAGATAATTGAAAACAAAAAGAATCGGAAACCCTATAATTGAGGAATCATTAAACGGACAACATAGATTCCCAAACCCTAACCTAAAAATAAAATTTGAGCTAAACCAGAAAAACACCCAACCCTAACAAGAAAAACACCCAACCGTAGCAACCCTAAAACATAAGCTGAACAAGAGTAATTAAATAAAAATAAAAATACTTACAACTGAGTTTGAGAATCTAGTAGGGCTTTTGTTTCAAGTTTGAGCTGCTCCATCCTTCAAAACAAACAAAATATACTTTTAGTATAAAAAAATCACACAATTTCGCATTAATAATTTGTAAGGGAATTTATTTTTTCGTAAAAGGAGTATGTAACAGTTTAGTCTAAAAACATGTATAAATGGGTTGCTTAGAACAGCGAAACTGTGTCGGAGCAGGGGTATAGCTAACTCTATTACAAAGGATACTAAGGCCTTATTTGTATACCACCGGAAAAGGAGGGAAATGGTGGGGGGGAATAGAGAAGATAATTTTCCCTCCATATCTTCACTATTGACTCCAACTTTGATTTCCAAACAAAAGGTTTTGTCGTCCCTCCCCTTACTTTCCCTCCAAATCCTCCTATCAAAACACACCATAAACCTTCCACAACAAACAGCTAGGCAAGACACTAGGAACATTGTAAGAAAGTTTTAGTGTAAACAAAATTGAACATGTCACTTTCTTAATCTTTGAGCACAAAAAAACAGTGTTCACAAGCTATAACTTCTTAATTGATGATAGTAAATCATGAAACCTGGGAGCTGCGGCGGCAGCTGTGGCGGCAGCGGTAGCGGCATAAGAAGTAACAGCCTTAATAGCCGCTGCAAAACTCTTATTAGCCTCAGCAATTTGAACAGCGATACCATTACCATTATCATCATCATCTATACAAAAAGATTTAGTGTTAGCAGAAATAACAGGCCACATTGCCGCAAGATGATCAAGGCGTCTTCTCTCTTCTATTTCCTCATTAGTCTCTTTGTAATATTCAAATTTCTCCTTCTCAACAAACTCATATTCATCATCCTATATATGAACAAAAAAGGATTAGTGGAAGTATCAAATTTAAAGAATTATGAAAAAGATAAAGAATAGAAAAAAGATAGCAGCCAAACATTATTAGTCTCCTTGTAATGCCCCAATGTTTTACGAGCCTTGTCAGATGATATTTTCTTCTCAAGCTCAATGACTGCAGGGTCCTCATAACCACCGCTGTTCAGGAGAAATTAACAAAATCATGATATACTTTAAAGAAAAAAGGAAAATTTAAAACATACAAGAGCAGAGCAGAACCTTGGAAAATCACGCCGTATTCTCTCTATTTCATCCATTTTTTCATGCCTCTCTCTAAGGCGGCTGGATTCGGAATCTGTTAGGGTTTCTTTCGAATTTGTATTGGAGAAGATGGAGTTGGCTGAAGAACAGAAACCGAATGGGTTGGGGTTTTCGGAGGCCATGCTATTGCTTGTTTCTCTTTTTTTCTTTCTTGGATTTGTATATGTATAATAACAGAGGATGTTTATTAGTTGCGTAAGGATACAGCCAATTACGTATATAAACTTAAAACTTAAGCTAATATTATAAACAAATATAATATAAAGAATCCAATTGAAAAAAAAAAATCTTCATATTTTCAGTCTAATCTTTTAACTTCTTCAAGTTTACCACTACTAATGATTCAACAACATTTTAATTACATGAGATTTTGAGCCTGAGTTGAGTCTTTTGATATTAATTGTAATGTAGTTATTAAACATACAACTCGAGCGAGCTTATATACAGCCCGTTCCTGACATTTTAAGGGCCCTAGGCAAAATATTTAAATTTGGGCCCTCAAATTTAATTATATATATTTATATTACAATTTTTTTAATTATTAAAAAAATTAAAAAGTATTATAGATTTGTTACTCTTATTCAAAAAGAACTACGTAATTTGTTAAAAATACAATATATTTTAATAAAAAAAATATTTTTTTTTGAAAAATTTACTACTACTTTTAAGTAAGAAATAACAATTCTAAGTAAGTAAGATTTTTTATTAAAATTTTATTCGGTACAAAATAAGTTAATAAAATTATTTGGTATAAAATAATAATTATAAAATTTTTTTTGTTTTTTTCTACTCTATTTATTAATTTTTTTTATCAAATTGAAAACAGTTTGAAAAAATAAACTAGATTTTTTTAAAGATTGAATAAAAAAGTTTGAGATTTAGTTTGAAAAAATAAACTTGATTTTTTTTTAAAGATTGAATAAAAAAGTTTGAGATTTTTGTGGAAACGCTGTTTGGATTTAAATATAATAATTAAAATTAAATGTTATAATAGTATTAAATACAAGTAGTACATATTGTAGAATGCGGATTACAAAATGTTTTTCTAAAAACCGAAAAAAGAAGGTTGAGATTTTTGTGGAAAAGCTGTTTGTATTTAAATACAATAATAATTAATTAAATGTTATAATAGTATTAAATATTGTAAATAACGTAGCCGCTAAAAAGTTGATTTTTTTAATATATATATATATATATTTATATTTGGCACAGTTTATTTACACCTCCGTAATTACTAAACGCACCACTTATGATTAATTCACCCCTTCTTTTTATTAATTTAACAATGAAATATTTTGCCAATACCAATTTCACCCTTATTCTTAAAAAAATATACATTATTCAGACATTGATGTTCATCCCCCACAGCAGATCTCGATCGTGAGGTCGTCGGAGATCTTGGATCCGCCGAGTGCGTGTGCTCCGCCGATTTACGACTTAGAATGTTATTTTCGAAGATAAACCAAGGAATTCAAAGGGGCCGAGGGAAACGACATGGTGCTTCGGATCAGATTGCCGAAAACGATTCGGGATGATAGGATCCAGTTTCGATCTCCGAATCACAAATGCCGACGGTTCTGGTTTCCGAGATGCTTGGAGAGATCGGCCTCCATCTGCTGCAGTGCCTCTCACATCCTGTGTAGGCCAAGATCTCGCGAAGTGAGACGCGGTAGGTTTTCGAGGCGACAAGGGAAGGTTGAAGGTTGAATCGATAATCTTGATTTACAGAGCTGACGATTTGCAAGCGGGGACGAAGTTTGGGCGCTCGGTGGAGAATACGCCGACGGCAAACATTGTTGCTGCCATTGCGATGAATGTTGAACAATTTTCATGATCTAATCAATTGAAAATTTTAATGGTGGCAATTTATCGTAATTATAAAATATTTATGGCTTTAACGTCAAATATTAATCAAATGTAAAATACTGTGGAAATTAAAAAGTTTTTCGTGCAACAGGTTAGATGCAGTAGCTCAGAATGGAGAAGATGAGAAGGGTAAAATTGGTATTGAAATAGGAGTGTAATTATCAAAACATTAAATAAAGTAAATTAATTAATTTTGGGGGTAAGTTTAGTAAACCTGGACTGGAGGTGTAAATAAATTCACCCTTTATATTTATAATCAATATAGGCCCCTAAAATGTATGGGCCCTGGGCGGTTGCACCCTGAGCCTATGCCCAGGGCCGGGCCTGTTATATATGAAGAATACGAGCTATCAGTCATCAGCCAGTGAAGCTCCGCCCATCATTGATATGGTAAAAAATGATTAATGATTTCTTTATGATTTTTATTGAACAAGAAAAGTTGTGTAATAATTTAGAGGGAGAAGATGATAATCCACGTAATGGAAGAAGATGGAGAGCACTTAGAATGAATGATAGGGTAAGCAGTTAGGAGGGGGATTACGTTTAATTTGTTGGTCATGTAAAAGAGTATAAATAGTCATGTATCGATCCTTTTAAAGGACCCTATTTTAATTTAATCTTGGAAACCATGGAAAAGTAGTCAATTTAGTTCAAATTGATCGAAAAATTCAAATTTCTGTCGAAAAACAACACGTGCAAGTCATGTGCGATTCAATTTGGCAATTCGCTAGGATATTGAGTGCTTAAAATGACTCTCATAACTTCTTTTATCCAAAATAGTTAACTCAATATAGCATAAAACATAACTGATTTGAAGCTATTTTAAAGACAATCACTAAAATATTGATGTTAATTTGTTAAAAGAGAATTCCTATTTATATCATTAATTAAAAGATTAATTAGTAAACGAAAATAAATCATGAAAAGTTAAGAAAAAAAAAATCATAGCATCAGTAGAATGATAAAGCTTCTTCTCATGGTACATAAGTCTCATGGATAATTAGATTTAAGTTACCCCGCTAAAGAGCTCACCGAAGCCACACAAGAACCCCTCAGTAATATTACTTCACCCACAATTACCATATGAAAAATATTCACCTACAACCGTAACTGAAATGCACAATCGGTAGAATTATTTTCCAATTTTTAAGATTTGAATAACAAATCCTCAGCACAACTGTATTTTTCATTGGGACCAGGTGACGTGGATCCTGCTCAATTACATTATGAAAGATACCTACAGAAGATTACGATCAAGCATTAGGGCAATACTTATCAGACCATATCATCGGTAATATATTTGTAATGGAAATTTAAGAAATACGTATTGAATAAGAGTAGCACACCTCTACTATGGTACAACATTGGAACGGAAAATAAGAGGATATGTACAGCAAAATCCAGTGCTCCAACACTGCACGGGGATTTCAAGTTGGTCAAAATGTTGTAATTGTATAAATATGTAGTGCTAAAAAATATGCATCTTTCAAAATTACGAACACCCCATTGAGATAGGCATTTGCTGCTACAACACATTCCACACTTGAGGCCAGGTTCAGTGCAATTTGTAAGAGAAACAATTTTATCATGTATATGTATTTTTTATTATTTATTTTATATTTTTTGAAAAAAAAATAAAGGGTAATTGATTTAGTTCACTTACCCTCAAGTTAATATACAACATTTAAATATATCTACTCCCTACTTTCTTCTCATGAAACAATTGAGTGCATACAAATGATGCAATGACCTAAAAGCCTCACTGTGAGCATATAAGTCAATGCAAAAATGAGAATAAAATAATCCAGAATGGAAGTTAATGAAAATAAAAAATGAGGCAGATTACTGACCACAGAAAGCAATGGTCCTTGCTTGAACTTGTCGTGGAATGAAAATGCTACTGGCTTCAGATTGTCTCCAGGACCTCGGATGAATCCACTGCAGCGGCAAAAGACACACATCAGACAGAGCTTCCCAAGTATAGTAGAGTTTTACAAAAGTGGGAGTTAAAAGGCGATAAGTTAATTATACAAGCTGCAAGCAATAAGCTTCTCATGAAATAAGCACTTACATCAAAGATGTTGAGATTAAGGGAGATCTTTTAACATCAAATATGGCTATGAGACCTTTGTACGACTCATCTCCATCTCTATAGGATACCGCCAATCTCTCCCCTGAAGCATCCCATGCTATCTTCTCAATAACTTGGCTGCATAGTGACAATTAAATTAGTAATGACGTCCATCAACTATCTTCTTGTACAAGCTCCTTAAAACAAAGCACCTCCATATTTAGAGAAATAGAAAACTAAAGCCATAGGAAAAGAGGGGAAATACTGCCACCTTACGATCTTCTCAGATGACAGTTTAAGAGCGCTAAACAAATTAGGAAAATCGATTTGTGAAAAGGAGCGCAATCATAATTGAAACATTTGTTTGTTAGCTGTTACGTGATAAAGGTCTTCTATTTAGAAAATTACACGAGAATAAGGAATAGCCAAAGGGAAGGTGACTATAGGCCATCCAAAGGTTGTAATTATCAAACAACTTTTGTTGTAAAACTAGTAAAGAAATTACAAGACTTGTGAATTTGAAATTACAAGACTGGTGAATTTGAAATTACTACTAAGAATAAGAACTCCTAAAAGGCTAAAATTACTTGACATGAAATATATATATAATTTTTGCATGAGCTGAACAACAATGTGAAATGTAGCACATCTTTCAAAGATAGTGCTAACAAGAAGTAGCTAAAATCTTTAAAGCAACGACTTAGTATTTGGAGACGAGAGTTACATGACAGCTAGTAATAATGCAGTATTGTAATATACAGCTATAACAAAGATTTTATTTACCTGTCAGTCAAAGATTTTATCTCTGGTAACTCAACTGGTATAAGGTGTGCATCTGAAAATTATCATCACAAAAAGGTTTTAAAAAAACGAGTGATATCACATACTCAACCATATACTGTATGTAGTGCTATACTGCTATATTACAAAAAAGACGATACTACAAAACATTTAAATTGCAGATGACACGGCTGTTTTTCCTTAAAAAATAGCCTCTGGCTAACATGAAGTTCAAACAGTGCCTTACATGCTACAGTTGTGCAACTAGGTAGTAGGTACTAATGTGCTATAATCAGTTCTGGACAATGTAGTCTAAAAATGCAATTCACAATCTGTAAGTCTACATAACAACAAAATTGCTTCTTTGGTCCTTGCAACCTATCAATAATAAATTGTCAAAGGATGTGTGAAACATGGAAATGTATCGTATACCTAGTGATGGAGGTTTTGATGCAAAGTGAATTGACCCTAGTGTTGAAGATTCAGAAAATGAAAGAAGTATCATGCGCCCATCGGGATCCCACGTTGCTCCCTATCACCAACAATTGTCAGAGAATAAAATGCATTTAAAACAATAAAGAAGACGAAATAATACAGACTGAAGGCACAGTTCCATAAAAGAAATTATATCAAAACAGCAGTTGCTACAAGCGCCTATAACAAAAGCTATTGTGTTGACAAGTTATCTCCCATATTGTTTCATCACAATAAAAAAAGAACGGTCCATAAAACCAAAACTGATAAAGCCTTGAGATCATTATCCATGTAAAACATTTGTAAAACACTCCTGCTAAAATATTTCCAAATCCTTGTAATCATTCATTCAAATGCCAAAAAAAACAGCTACATGCTCATTCCCAAGAAAAGCACTAGTTATTAAAAGGTTAAAACTTACAGCTAAATTGCAACACACTAATGAAAATTCTAAAATAGTTCTGAAAATAAGAGACCATCATCATAAAAAAAATATCACAGAGGATCTTGGAGTTTTTTATCCATCAACTCGAACTTCCAAATCAGCTTATTTTTTCTCCTACAGATGTAGGAGACAATCAAGTGTATCAACATGACATGTCAAAAACAAAAAAACACCATTCACTTGACATCAATACCATATAACAAGTCATCAAAATACATAAGAAAATGCACATAAGATTATATATAACACACTTGATATTCATAACATAAAATATGACAAACTAACGTGGAAAATGAATTTATATTGATAAAAAACAATTATTTACTAACCGTGACAACTCCATTCTTTGAGGACCATGGTTCTGATGTCCATGTATTTGTCTCCCAGAGATAAAATGTCCCATCGCTGCAGTAAGAAACAGAACATTCTGAAAATTCCCTTTCCCTTAACATAACATGA
The DNA here is from genome assembly GCA_954870475.1 of Euphrasia confusa. Classification (NCBI taxonomy): domain Eukaryota; kingdom Viridiplantae; phylum Streptophyta; class Magnoliopsida; order Lamiales; family Orobanchaceae; genus Euphrasia; species Euphrasia confusa. The sequence goes on along the minus strand of OX940966.1, from coordinate 11,490,507 downwards.
TTTATTAATGGCCATTAACATGCTTTCAAACTATGAAACTCAGCAATATCAGGTAATATACAGTACAATTTTGCAGAAACAAAATAATCTCCTGAGGGAGACCACTTCAACAGTGATATGCCTCCTAAGCCCCTTCGAATAGGAGTTCCCAGCCCTGAATAAAAAACAAAGCATATAGAATATCAAGCTAGGAGTGGACTGATAGCAACAGAAAAATAATTCTATTACATAGCAATAACTTTCAACAAAGTAAGTTAATAAATATTCAAAATCACAAAATCTTAAACAGGTGTAGAACATCAGCACATGCCAATGCACAGATAAATATTTAGAGAAAGATATCAATAACTTTTGCATCCGAAGTGGAGATATAGACAGTTAATCCTGGCAGCAACTATCTAACTTAGTATTCTTACTACCAACATTTTGTCGCATAGCATTGGAAGAACTTTCAACAAACATTAGTATTACTATGCCTCTAACTCTATTATTCCCGAATAGTTGTTTCTAAACTTTTCGGCAAGATCATATCTATGAAAGTGTATTTGAACATAAAAAATCATTATGGACAAGAAATCATGATCTGCCTTAGACAGGCAAAAATTCCTACAATTTAGCTACTCAGGGGAAAAGATACACTGCATGTCCCACACGGTCCTGACTCATGGATACAAAACTAAGAAGAGTCCTACAACTGCCGTGTAATATTTATGATCTTCTATACTTGTCCTCAGAAGTCACAAAGTATAATAGGAGAAGAGTTTTTTTCATGTTCAAATAGATATATTCACGTTAGTCAAGAAAAATGAAATCTTAGGACAAATATATAAGACAAGGACAAATTTAAGCAATTATCTTATGAACATTAAGGAAAAACTTATCTCTCTCAAGAGTTCATAAAACATTAGGTTGCATAACCAAAGATAAGTAAAAATGTCCTAATATAGGAAATGACTTAACAGTCCCACAGATTGCTAGATGAATATCATATTATCAAATAAAATATATTTTTTTTATAAGAAACATATAAAATATATTATCGCAAAACTAGGGACAAAACATCCCAAAAAACTGTTTGCAGAGTCGGATTACATTGCAAAGTACATTAGTACCATTTTCTAGATGCATCAAAAATAAATATAAAATGCATTATGCCCAAGAGACCATATTAGCAAAAAAGCATAATTAACAAAAAAAAAAAGGACATGTACCTTGTGAAACATCCCAGATAGTGAAAGATGAGCTTTCAAATGAAGCTGATGATAGATATGTAAAACTAAGTCAAGGAAAAAATTCAAATTCTGATTAATCAAATTAATTCAACATCAACTAGAAAAATGTCCAAGTGTGTGAGTTATATTAAACTGAATTTTCAACCAATAATTAGACTGCTGAAATAGAACGATCTGCGATCCATAAGATGATAATAAACTATTTTTTTAATTTGGATATCTTCCATCGGGACTCCAGGAAAGTGCACTAATTTGTTCGGAATCAGAACTTTGAAGGAAATCCACCAGAATCCATCTAGTAGCAGAGCCTCTTGAAAGCGTGTTTGAATGCACCCCCGGTCTCACAGATGGAACATTGCCTGGATTAGAAGAAGACCAGATGCAAATCCCACCCCTATCATCAATCATCCAAACATAACCAAGTAAAAGGTATTAATTAGAGCACATGTTCCATCAGTAATTAAACTGTTTTATATTGAATGTAAAAGAGTCTGGATTTGCAAGAGACAGACTTGCAGGCCACAGAAAGAGTTTTTCCTCCATTCGGTCTCCACTCAAGAATCTTTACATCTTTTTGCAACTCATTGGACAAGACACAAGGAGCCTTTCCATCTGATTAAGATAGAAAGAATGTAACAATTTTAAGAGCGTAAAAAATCGAAGAAGGAAACATCTTTGGAGAAGTTATGGTAATACCAGAATCATCATAGTCACATATTGTCACGTGATGTGGCCCAGAAATAAATGCTAAGATATGCTTGTGGTGGTTCCAACTTAAACTGTGAAGATCGATACCTTGTAATAGTTTTACCTATAAGCACAAAAAAAAAGTAACAGTTTAAGAAAAACTAGATCCAATTCGTGCCTCTTTTTCTTTATTGTAAGCAGTATATTTCTGATACATGTACATAAGCCTGGATAATCAAATCGAATGTGTTTCAAGACAGCCAAATAAACAATTTTATAGTCCCTGATATTATATTTTTTAAAGAAATAAGATTGAACATGTCTCAACTACATATTAAAAATTCACGTCATTTCATTGCATGTGCTACCAACATAAACCCATTTCGTTTCAGTTCACTAGCCTTACTAATTCAAGCCACAACATTCGATTTCAGGAAACCGTTACCAACAGAAATAAGCTCCTATATGCCCAACAAAAATGCATTTCAAAGATGATGCTTACGTCAGCAGGCTGGAAAAGAGGTGTGAGGGAGCCAGTCAAAAGGGCTTGTGCTGCCGCTGATAAAATACCCAAACTACCCTTCCTTTGTGAAATCGTTTCCTGTTCAGTTGCTGCGCCTAATAAGCTGTCAGGTTCGAATGGGATAGGACTAAATACAGTTCCCTGCAATCGAATCGAATCGAATCAAATCATCAATCGGAAAACCACAATCAGACATCATAATAGCAAACAAAGTGAAATGGATTACGAGGATTTTAGCGTAGGTCTCTCTGGCCTTATCATCGCTTAGGTGATCTGCCGTAACTGATTAAGATAAATCAAAGATTGAGAACCACATAAGTTTTGGAAACCGTAATCAGAGATTGAGTTCGTATAGTAACATACCGAGTTCTCTGTTGATTTCGCAAATGGTGAAGGTGCCTGGCGGAGGGAACGACGGCATAGCGGGCAATGTGTGTGTGAGAGAAAGTGTGTAGGGTTTATCAATGTTGATTTTGTTTTGATTCCCGCCAGAGTTTTTCTTTCTTTTACCCAAAGTAAAACGATGTCGTAACCCGTAATTCCGAATACGGAAAACCTACCAGCACACTTTTTTCCATGCGAACATTAATAAAAAACTTGTTTTTGAATTTTTGAACCAAAAGTAAAAAATAAAATATATTTTAATATTAAAAATAAAATATTGTGAGTAAAATTTAAATGTAAAAATAAAAATATTTTTTTAAATAAAAAAAGAAAACTATTATACTATTAAATTGTGATATTTAAAAAATGTGAATAATTTTTTAGACAAAAAGAATACATATAAAGACTTTTGATGCGTTCTTGTCATTTCATTAAGTAGTTAAAAAAAACGTGAGTTGCAATTTACGAGTCTCTTAAAATATGTCGACTTAAATGAATTGAGCTGAGACTTTTGATTTGTTTAACTTCTTTACGATCAATTGCTTCTTCATAAGTAGCAACACACAAGATAAAATTATCAATTTAGTCTTATAAAGATGTAAAAAAAAATTGGTACCACAGAGTCACATTTTCTATTTAATCCACTAAGGATATGTTCTTTTGGACTGAAACCGGCTGAACTGAACTTAAGCGAACTGATCTGAACTGAACGGAAGCAATCTGGACGGAACTAAATTGATTTTTTTATAAAAACAATAATAATTTTTATAAAATTTTAAATATTTTTTTAAAAATATTAATAATATTATGACAGTAATTAGATTTTATATTTAAAATTATAGATTAAAATTATTTTTTATTTATTTTATTTTAATTTATTTTGACACAAACTTAATCGAGCTGGATTGAACTGAACTTAAGTGATCTGAACTGAACTGAACTATATTGAAATTAAGTCCAAAAGAATAGGTCATAAAGCTCCAAATCGATTTAATTTCATCCGATATTCTCCGAAAAATTCAAAAAACGCCTGAAATCGACCACGTGAGACGCATGTGCCATTTGATTTGAGGCTTTTCGGCGACCTAATCCACGTGACAACATTTGTGTTGGCAGAAGTTTTAAAAAAAAAAAAAATCAACATGGCTACCACATCACTAATTGCAAAATTAAAAAAAAAATCATACAAATAGTGGCGAGAGACGAGTTTCTATTATTCTTCCTCTAACCAAATTACAGAAAACCGCATTGTGCCTCGTTTCATCCAAGTGGAAATTCCTTTTTTTTTTTGTTTATTTTAACAGCTTCAGCCAATCGCATTGTGCCGCGTAAATTCGATCGCCTGAAATCTCCAAATTGATTGTCACGTGCACAAATTCAGGCGCTTTTGGAATTTTCCAACGAATATCGGATAAAATCGAATCGATGTGGAGCTTCAGTGGATGAAATTAAAAAAGTTTTGAATTTTTCAGCAAAAATCGAATAAAATCGAATCGCTATGGAACTTTAGTGGATAGAATTGAAAAAATGTGATTTTGTGATAACAAAAAGAAAAAAATTCATCTTTATGTGACTAAATTGATAATTTTTTCTGAACGGACATGTTAATACATTTTATTAAATTGATTAAAATAACTTTTCATCATCTCAATATTTTCATTTGAATTATTTTTTTGAATTTCTTCGTACTTTTTATTTACTAGTTCTCATAACGAGTCACCACTTGGATAAGATGACTATATACTTAGTTATCAACTCATAATGATTGTAACCATTAATATGACAAAAAATTAAGAATTTAATGATTAACTGACACTCGAACATAAGTAGGCAACTAGCTGTGCTTACCACTAATTAACTCTTGCACCTTCCCATTTTTCATTTAAGCAAAGAGAAAATTGGATTCAAGGAATTAGGGTCACATGTTAGACTTTCGAGTTTACCCAAATATTCAGCAGAATTCATCTGTTATAAAGGGAAAGAAAACATGCAAGTAATAATTATACAACCAGTCCACGTTTCAATGGTCACTTTACAAGATCAGAAACAAATAAACAAACAACCAATTCTAGAAGTTATGCTCATTCTGCATCTCTCAAGAATTCCTTCATAATAAAATTGTAAAAACCATCATTAATTATTTCTAGAAATCACAATATCCATGGACAAAGTACTGCAAACAAAAACATACACCAACACAGAATCCCAAAAGTTCAAACTTCAGCTTTAAAATAGGAAACAGAAAACATAAGAGAAGTCCAATAACACAAGGACTCGAATAGTGGTAATTATTCCAACATCCTTGGTACTTACTCTGACTATGATTACACAAAGATATGGAGTTCAGGCCGACTGTAGACATTATTGTTCTCCTCGTCCTCCAGCACCGGATAAGCCGCCACAAGCGCATCCTGAGCACCAATATAAAGCGAATTATATATCTTCCAGTACACCTCCCTAACCTTCCTTGCTGGATGGAACAACCCCTGAAGACAATAGTTCAGCACAACTGCTGCACCCAAAGCAACCCTCATTCCCTCGATAGCTTCCATCACTGCATTTATAACGTGAGGGGACGTCTCAAAAATGTTAGGCCACACATAATTCATCAGATGGACCAAAGCATCCTCGCATCCTAGACCAGCCACACCCAAAGCCATGTGCTTAACTGCCGAGGCTGCTGTCTGCCTGTGAACCAAGTCCCTGTCCATAAGAGCATCCTCCAGCAATGGAGTCACAGCATATATATAATCCTTCCCCATCTCACCGATATACTCAAACAAAAATGAAAGGGATTTCAAGACACCATTCTGAACATTAAGCTCCGGTACACGGTACTCGTTCATCAATGCAGGCAGAACTGTAAAAGGCGAGCAGGTTTCAGCAACTATGGCTATGGCCACAGTAGTGCAGACACGGTTCTGGCGTTCTTGGACTTTAAGGTTGTTCAACAATGTCGCAAGGACATCCTGTGGGCCAATGGCCTTTGCTATGTAACCAAAAGTGTTGACAGTCGCCCGGCGGATACCCTTCTTGTGAGCCTTGAGCATCTCGAGTAGCTCGAAGCATATCCTCATCCACTCCCTCGCGGGCACAAACTCATTCCCACGATCAGCAATTCTACCAACTAGGTCTATGCAGTTCTCCTGGACTTTCTCGTGTCGATTTTTCAAAATGGGCGTGAGCCGTGGAAGCAGGTCCTTAATTGGAGGGGTCATTTTGGTCATTCCGATAACGTTGACTATGGATTTGAGGGCACCCAGAATGGAGCCCAGGACCTCGGGGTACTCTTCTCCCAAATACTCGTACAGTACAACACCCAGATGACCCATCAGCTGTTCTTCTCCGCACTGTTTCATAACCAAGGCAATTCTGGATATGAGATCAGCTGCCTGCTGTCTGACTTTAGCGCTCTTATTGTTGAGACGCCATTTGATGGTTCCACATATCTGGGGGAGATACGGCTTCACTTTCTGGCCGAGGGAGTTCACCACAGCACCAAACCCGTTAAGCATCACATTAGCATCATCACTAGTCTGCTCTTGGAATGCATACAAAATACCATCGATTAAAAGCTCCTCCAGACGTGCATCTATATCAGAGGCCCCCAGGTTTGTGACTACTTTTTCGATTGTCTCCATGACCATTCTCCTATAGGGCTCACTTTCATCTTTTAGGTCCTCGACTATTCTGCCCACAATATCTGCCACGCCGACTTTGTTCGCTACCTCCACTGTTGTCTCAACAAGCTGCTTATAATTTCTCCTGTCCAGAGCCATTCTTCTGACCCAGAAATTACGGAAGAATTCAGGGAGAATATCTTTCCTGATGTAGTCAGGTTCAACGCCTTCGGTGCTCACGCACTGCTTCACCACCTTCAGCACAATCTTCTTCATTTCTTCATCTGGCGACTGGAATTCACGGATTAGAATAACCATAACTTCCTTTGTATAGTAGCTTGCGTATATGGCATCCATAAGGGGTATGATGAAACCTATAGCCTTCAGGAATGCAGCCAAGACTTTACCACGGTGGGATCTGATACCCTTCCACAAGGGCTTTAGTACCGAATCAAAGCTCTCGATACCGTATGGGGCAGCAGCCTCAGCAAGAGCAGCCAAAGACAGGGCAGTGATGGTTCTAACCTTCTGATTTTCATCATTTAGACCGTGTTCGATAATCTCAACCAGCGACCTCAGATGCGGAAGAACGGCACACCCGATTAAAATTGCAATCTGCTGCACAATTTTGATACCAGTATGACGAGCTTGCCAGGATTTCTTGCTCTGACACACAGCCTTCAAGAATGGGAGTAATGCAGGAATCCCAAGGGCAGACGCAACAACACTAAAAGCTCTTGCAGTAGTGTTCCTAACATACTCATCAATGTTATCAATATCAGGACGCATTGCAGCAATCATTGTCGCCAACCCAGCTGCTTTGCTAAGATTTGAGATTATTTCTCTTCCTTCCACACGTGCATAATAATCCTCATCGATCAACAGAGGCTCAATAACCACCAAAATCTTGTGCACGTATGGACGGACCAACTCATCCAATTTATAAAGCACACGATCAATAACTTTCACCAATAAGTGCCTCTCCTGATCTTCTAATGTTGGTTGCATAAGCAGTGGCAGAATGCGATTAAACAGTGGCCCTGCCCCTAACTCCCTAGCCTTATCAGTGAGTTGCCTCAAGGCAGTTTTCCTTTGAGGAGGAGTACCATTCTTAACTTTCAGCAACAACTTCATGATTTTCCTCTCTTTTTGTTCATCCGGAGATAAATTTTCTTCGTCCTCCTCATTTAGAAGTGGACCAAAGTATTGAAAATCCTCGGGTTTCATAAATGGCAATCCACCAGGCATCTCTTTAGGAACATCAAACTGCTGGCCTCGATTCTCTTCGGGGATTTCATACAGAGTAGGCCCCATCGGAGTAGGTGTAGCAAGAAGCTTACGTGCAGGTGTTCTGATAGGAACATAAGAAGAAGGAGGATCCAATATTTTATACCCTTCCTGTGGAAACATCCCATCAAGCTCTTCATCAGTAAGTGGCCTGTTCCTGTCCTCAATATCCTTCTCCCACCTCAACAAGTTATACTGTTCAGGGGTCATCATAGCATCACGCATGATGGCACTTGGTGTTGGTGTAGCCATACCATCACCCCCTTTGGGGGTGACGCCCGGCGTGTATGCTGCAGCAGGTGTGGCACCAGGTGTAAAGCTTCCAATTGTCGCTGGAGTTTCATCCCACCTCGATCTCTGCCGTTTGGGTGTTGGAGTAGTCGTCCCAGCCAGCTTTGGAGTGGCATCCCAAGCCATGCCTGCAGGTGTAACACCTCCAGCGGGAGTTGCATCAGAATCATTCATTCGTCCAGGAGTTGGAGTCTCATCCCACCTGTTTTTCCTAGAAACAGATGGAGTTGCATCGCCTAATCTCCCAGGGGTTGGGGTTGCATCCCATCTCCCAATTCCAGGTGTCGAATCGGGCATATCCCAGTCAGACCCTCCCTTAGACTTCTTAGCACCTGCTGCATTCTCATCCTGTGACACATCCCATCTATTCCTCTTCTTAGGCTTCTCAGTCTCTTTCTCCTTACCCTTTAACTCCTCCGCTTCTTTTTTCCTCTTTTCTATCTCCCTCTTTACCGCCTCCTCCTTCCGTTTTAATGCTTCTTCCCTCATGACATCAGCATAAGTCCTGACTTCAGGTCCCGGGGTCTTGTCCAGAAATGGGTCATTTCTCTCCGGAGATATAATCCTATTCAACCTCCTCCTCCTGTAATCATCCTCACGGTCAATTATCTTACTAGGCTGATTGAACCCAGACATCTCGTCATCCTCACCACTTCTTAGAGGCTCCTTGAAAAACTGCTTGGGGGCAGTAAAGGAAGACATTTTCCGAGCAATCTCATTCTCAGTGGCATCAGCGTTGTCATCCTCATCATTCACAGGAATGGACTGTTCATAGCCCTCAAACTTGTTTGCGCGGTAAAGATCGGTATCAAAGGTTAGAGAGGTGAGAGCAGCAAGGTCTTTTTCCATTTTCTGCCTCTCTTCCTTGACCTTCTGAATCTCAGAGTCCACGTCCATGTTCAACAAAATCTCAAAGTTCCCAAATACTGAAAAAGAAAACCCTAACCCTAGTTTTAGGGTTCAGCGATCAATCGGCAAAATCGGCAAGTTTGTGTAAAGAAACCACCTGAAATCCAAAAAATAACCCCAAATCATGGTCAGAAAATAAACTGCATACTATTCGAAAATAAACTGCATACTATTCGATTTTCAAAAGATTACGATGGTGAATCTACCTATTTATAAACTGCATACTATTCGAAAACACCAGCAAACACGCAAAAACGCAAAAATTTAAGAAGAAAAAAACAGCGATTCGAGTAAAGATTGAGAAATTCGCTAACCTGAATTTCGGGGAATGTTGTTCTCTTCCTAGATGTGAAGCCGGCTGCGAGTGGTTTTGAGATGAGAGAGTCCGGGTGGTGGATATTAATAGGATATCCGACCGACTAAGAGTCCCTATTAATACTTGGGACTCTATATTGTTCGGCCCACAATCAATATTATTCGGCCCAATATTGATTGTGGTTTGTATTAGTAGTACACTGTACTACTTTATTTTTATTTTAAATAACAATTTCAACTTTTCATTTTTTTTGGTATTTTTTACCTTTTTTAATTTTAATTATTATAATTATATATATAAAAAATATATTTTTTTATATTATATTAGTTAATTTCAAATTTACAGAAAATAATATGACATAAAAATTGATATGTTTGTTACATATTTAATTATATTATTAATAGAAAAAAACTATTAGTATTTTAATTTTTTTAGTATATGTATTTTGATATAATTTATAATTGATTTTAAAGGTGAAATTACAGCAAATATAATTTATGTATTTGAAATTATACAGAAAAATTATAAATATATTTATTTTTGTAAAAAAAATTATAAAAATTATAATATTTTTTAATGAAAAATATTTTTTTTTATTATATTCCTTAATTTCAAGGACAATATATTTTTTTTGTAGATTTAAAGAATAAAGATTCAAATCTTAACTTAGCATCATTTTTTATACATTTCATGAAAAAATTGGATTTCTTTCTTTTTTTTCTTTGATCTATTTGAAACTAGATCAGTGCGGAGTAAAGTAAAAAAAATTGTTTTCCTACGAAGGTCAAATGGGATATTTTTTGTCCAATTTTCTTCAAATTAAATAAATCTTAAATATATAAATACGAAACTTTTTTCAATTTCAATTCAAATTATTTTGAATTTTAATGAGTTCTTAATCTTTTAAAAAGTAGGAAATTATTTTAACTATCTTATTGAGTTATTTGAAGATGCGGATTCAAAAAGTGACTTTTTTTTATTTGTTTATATATTTCTTTCTATTATCTTTCTTATTATTTATGTTAAAAATATGCTTTCTTGCTAATACGTTTTTCAAAGAAAAATTATTATTTATAATAATAATAATAATATGAGTATATAGTAGCTAGTATTAATTAACAAAAGAAAATGAAAATTATATCATAGTCATTATTAAAAAAATTACTATTACTAACTAATTAAAGTGACATATGATCTTCACAGCTCTTCGAATTTGCAGTTTCAATCAAACACGTATGTAAGGGATCTTGGCGACATGTATACATATAAGCACAAATACCATATCTATTAGAATATTTTGTAAACCACCGTTGAATTGGTGATTGAAGATTATCACTATTAATAATATGCGAATACAACAGACTCCATAATTAGTGGAGATATACAAGGAAAGATTAATAAAATACAATAATGTGATAAATACTAAATTATATTACGGAGATATTCTATTATCCCCCGTCAAGCGTTGCGTGGGATGAAGATGCACGCAAAGCTTGGATCGTAGAAACTCGAAAGCAGGTCGAGGAAGGCTCTTTGTGAAGATATCTGCGAGCTGCAAATCAATGTCAATATGTTTAGCTCTTTTATGTGCGACGGGATTTTGACTAAGAAAAATGGCACTCTTGTTATCGCATAGAAGGACGGGACGAGAAGGAGGCAACGCTCGAATTTCCCGAAGAAGATTCGTGACCCAAACTAGTTCGGCTGAAGCGTTAGCCATAGCCCGATATTCCGATTCACAACTGGATCTAGCTACAGTCGGTTGTTTCTTGGCACTCCAAGAGACAAGATTCCCCCCGAGAAAAATAGAGTAGCCATAAGTAGAACGACGAGTCTCAGGACAACGAGCCCAATCAGCATCAGAATAACCCAAAATAGAAGAATCTGAACGTCGTGTGAAGGAGAGACCAAAGTGAATCGTACCTTTGACATAACGAAGTATGCGTTTGACGGCCAAAAAATGATCATCGGTGGGCGAGTGAAGAAATTGAATGACCGAGCTAACCGCATAAGACAAATTAGGTCGAGTGATGGTCAAATATTGTAGAGCACCGACAAGAGATCGGTACAATGTGGGATTGTGAAATGAAACACCGCTACTGACGAGGGATTCGCCGGCCGCAAGAGGGGTGGAGACGGGCTTAGAGTCAAGAAGCTCAGCCCGTTTAAGGATGTCATGGGCATACTTGGCTTGGCCAATAAACAGACCATCCGACGTAGAAGATACCTCAAGCCCAAGAAAGTAGTTAAGACACCCAAGGTCCTTAATAGCAAACTCTCGATAAGTACGAGTGATAAATGCGCGTAACAAGGACGAATCATTTCCGGTGACAATGATGTCATCAACATAGAGTAACAAGTAGATTACGGAGGTGCCTCGATGGAAATGAAAGAGAGACGAATCACAACGGCTCTTAAGAAAGCCTAAACCAGAGAGATACGAACTGAATCGATGAAACCAAGCAAGGGGAGCTTGACGAAGACCGTATAAAGCCTTCTTTAATCGACATACATGATCTGGATACCGAGAGTCAACAAATCCAGGCGGTTGAGCCATGAAAACGGGCGTGTCAAGAACACCATTAAGGAAAACATTTTTTACATCAAGCTGATGAAGCGACCAAGCATGTTGAACCGAAAGAGCTAGAATGATTCGAACTGTAGCAGCTTTGACAACAGGGCTGAATGTATGATGAAAATCGGTACCCGGAATCTGAGTGAAGCCCTGAGCAACCAAACGAGCTTTATGACGCTCAATGGAACCATCAGCATGAAACTTTGTACGAAAAACCCACTTAGAGCCAACAATGTTGGTCCCCTGGGGACGAGGCACTAAGTCCCACGTATTGTTCGAACGAAGAGCATCAATCTCTTCTTGCATAGCAGCAAGCCATTTAGGGTGCTTAACAGCGGACTTGAATCCACGAGGTTCAAATGTGGTAGCAAGCGCGGAAAGGAGAGCAGTGGAGGCCAAGTTAACAGGATATTTTTGTTTGAAAATACCTGCACGAGCCCTCGTAATCATGGGGTGATGAGGTACGACTGGAGTAGGTGCGAGTACGAGTGGGTCTGATGTAGTAGGATGTGGAGCCGCGAGAGGCTGGACTAGAGTAGTAGCGGACTGGACGATAGACTCAGCCGGATCCTCGCGAACGAGTACGGGTGCCGAAGGAGGGCGTACAGACGGTGGCTCAGGGACTGAAGGCGACATAACATAGTTTAATCAATCCAAAAAGGTAGAGAAGTCCAACTCTGAAACTCGAGAAGAAGACGGAGCTCGAGAAAAAGGAAAATGTGTTTCATCAAACTGAGCGTGACGAGTAGTGTAAATTCTGGAGGTACTGGGGTCAAAGCAACGAAATCCCTTGTAGGCGCTATTATATCCAAGAAAAATACAAGGACGACTTCTTGGCTCCAGCTTATGTGCAGCATAATCACGAAGATACGGATAAACACGACACCCAAAGGGTTTGAAGGTTGAATAAGTCGGCGCATGACCAAACAACAGCTCAAACGGAGACGTTGCATGTAGAACGGATGAAGGAAGCCGATTAATCACAAAGACAGCAGTAGCAAATGCATCAAACCAAAAGGAGGCAGGGGCATGAGCATGAAATAGCATGGAGAGACCAGATTCAGTAATATGACGATGCTTCCGTTCTGCGCGACCATTTTGCTGAGGGGTGTAAGGACATGATAACCGATGAAGAATGCCATGTGTATGCATAAATGTGCGTACTTTAGAATTCACAAATTCAGTGCCTCCATCACTCTGAAAAAATCTTGATTTTTCGTGAAAACTGAGTACACACAAAAGTATGAAATCGAACCAAGAGATCAAAAAATTCAGATTTGGTGCGCAAAGGATAAATCCACGAGAATCTTGAATAATCGTCGACAAAAACAACATAGTAACGATAGCCATCTGATGTGGGAATTGGTGCAGGACCCCATAAATCACAGTGTATCAAGTCCAAAACATTATCAGCACGTTTTTCATTTAAGTGAAAAGGTAATTTCTTACTCTTGGCCATTTGACAAGAAGAACATATGCTAGGAGTAGGTAAAACTGAAGTAACTGATAATTGTCCAAGTTTATTCAACAGAGAAATAACAGAAAACGGGACATGCCCGAATCGTAAGTGCCACAAGTCGAAACTAGCCTTCAATGTTTTATTACGAACTGCTGCCACAAAAGCCAGAATTCCTTTCTCTAGTAAATAAAGACCTTGATCACACCTGCCCTGAGCCAGAATTTGCTTTGTCACCCGATTCTGAATTTCAAAGAATTTGTCAGAAAATATAACATCAACCGGAAAGTCGGAGGTGAGCTTGCTAATAGACAGGAGATTTTTAGTAATATGAGGAACAACCAAAACATCTAATAATTTAACATCTCCCGATAGCGTACGAGTACCAACATGTGATATATTTAAAATATGTTCATTACCAACAACAACTTTACCAGTACCAGTATAAGATGTGGAAGAGTCAAGTGCTTCTGGTTTACTAGTCATATGAGCAGAAGCGCCGGAACCCAAATACCAATCCGAAGATGGATCCGAAACAGCACACGAAGAAGAGAAAGCTTGTGCCAAGTGTGCTGAAGACATAGCATGTTGTGCAGCAAGATATTTAGGGCACTTGTCGGCATAGTGGTCACCGCGACAAATTTGACAGCGGGGCGGTCGGCGAGTGTTTGGCGAAGTTACACCCTGTTGTCCGCCCGAAAGAGTGGGACGAGGCCCACGGTGAGAACCAGAACCGTGGCTTGGTGTCGAGCCGTTATAGGGGTGACGTCCAGGCTGACCGCGGGAGTTCGAACCACGACCGTGAGAAGGACCATGGTTAAATGTAGTCGCTGTAAAAGCGACAGGAGCCGAGGAGCTCTCCATAGAACGCAACATGCTGTCATATTGCTTTGCTTGATGCAATAAATCACGAAAGCAAGGAATGGGAGCGAAAGCCATACGAGTATCTGCAAAGTTAGCAAACTTTATGCCCAAACCCCTTAAGAACCAGTGGCTCTTATCAGTTTCATCAACGGGACATTTAATGGCAGATAACTGATCGCATAACGATTTGAAACGCTTACCATAATCATCAACCGATGACTCACCACGTCGAAGCGAGAGTAGTTCCTCGCGAAGTTGATGTTGACGAGAGGCAGATGCATAGACAGCCTCAAGGGTGATCCAGGCCTCGCGCGATGTCGAAGCATCAATAATTTCGGACGCAGCGTCTTCCGTCAAGGAAGAGTACATGACACTCAAGAGCTTCTTGTCCTTCAATTTCCAGGCCGTGTGTGCTGGATTAGCAGAAGTACTACCCTCAGCGGATTGAATCGTGGAGGGAGGAATAATAGAGGATCCGTCGAGGAATCCGAGTAAGTCAAAACAATCGGCCATGTGCAAAATTTGACGGCGCCATGGAAGATAATTTGTTGAACCAAGCTTGATTGCAGCGATCATGTTGATCATGGTGGTGACTGGAAGAGAGTCTGTAGAGGAGGCCATTATTAGCAATAGATGCAAAAAGAAAAGAAGAAAAGACCGACGGTGATAAGATGTGACGGAGGAGACCAGTCCGTCAAAGAGAAAGAAAGAAAGATGGCTGAGAAAATTAGGGTTTAGGATCGATTCTGTCTGATACCATATGAGAATATTTTGTAAACCACCGTTGAATTGGTGATTGAGGATTATCACTATTAATAATATGCGAATACAACAGACTCCATAATTAGTGGAGATATACAAGGAAAGATTAATAAAATACAATGATGTGATAAATACTAAATTATATTACGGAGATATTCTATTAATATCAAAGTTAGACCAGTAACACTTTAAAATATCTTATTAAAGTGATAAAACTGTTTAATTTATATGTGAGCCCAAAATTTTTTAACCAACCGATTTGTGATATATCTAACTTACCTCATCAGTTACATAAGCCTCGAAACTTACGATGTTAGTTCGACAACTTCTGATAATACTTCTATCGAGTGTTTCTTCACATGACCTGTTAGCATTCGGCGTGACCCCATATTCCTATATAGATATTTTGATTAGTAAAGGTCAAAAGTGAGAAGAATTATACAAATATTTTTGATCAACTTAAGAAAAGAAATATAAATAAATAAAATTAGTACTTAAAAATCTGTACTTTTGAACTGAACTGAACTAAAGCGATATAAACTGAATTAAATTTAATTAAATTGATTTTCTTATAATAATAATAATTTTTATAAATTATTTAATATTTGTTTAAAAATATTAATAATATTGTGACATTAAATAGTTAAATTTATTGATTTTTTTTTATTTTAATTTATTTTGAAACAAAATTAATTAAACTGAACTGAAATTGCTGAAATTAAGTCCAAAACTATAAATAAATAAAAATTAGTATTTTCTACATCATCCTCCAAAAAAATCCAAAATATTTCACGTGTAAACAAAATCATTAATAACACAAGGGGTAAAGTAAGAAACTTAACACATGTACATAACATCCATGCATTGATGGGCTATTAGGATATGTGAGATAAGTGTAGCCCAAAAATCACAAAAAGTCGAGCCAAGTTTTCAAAGTAAACCAGGTGTCGGTCACGAGCCCAAAAATTATAAAATAAATATTTAAAATCAAATAGATTAACCATGAATTGAAATCTCAAAAAATTAAATAATTGTTTAGTGTATATATATAATATATTTATTTAACTTATCAATTTTCATTTTTGTTTAGTGATTATTGTGTCGGCATTTATGATATATTTTTTACTAAGTGATAGTATAATTCTGATAAACGCGCTTGAGAGAGTTCACATGAATGCTTTTTTCAAGTTTTGAGCCCTAAATGCTAGGGGTGTTCATCGGTCCAAAAACGGATCGAACCGGACCGGAACCGGATTGGATCGGAACCGAAATCATGAAAAAACATGACCCGGAAACCGGACCGGAATAATACCGGTCCGGATCGGTAAATTCGGGTCCGGTCCGATTTTGGACCGGATAAAACCGAATTAATTTAAAATTTTAATAAATTAAATATAAAATAATAATTAAATTTAATTTTTATATTTATAAATTTTAAATTTTATTCAATAAAAATAAAATCTTGTTTTTAAATAATAAAATATATTAAAAATTAAAAAATATATTTTTGTTTAATTATTTATAGATTATGTTGCTATATTAAGTATTAATAATTTAATATATAATGAAAATTTTAGTTAATACAAAAATTATATTTAATAAGTAGAAGAATTTTATATTAAAATATAAATAATTTATCAAGTTATTTTATTATTTTTATCAAATATATAAATTTATATATTAATAAATTAAATCTGGTCCAATCCGGTCTGGACCGGATTTTACCGGTTTTTAACCGGAACCGGACCGGAAACCGGAATCTCACTTTTAGTCGAACTGGAAACCGGTCCGGAATTTTACCGGTCCAGACCGAACCGGACCAACCGGTCCGGTTCCGGTCCGGTTTCCGGTCCGGTTCCGGTCCGGTTTCCGGTCTGGACCATTTTATGAACACCCCTACTAAATGCCCACACCTGACTATCTCTACAAAATAAACGTAACTGCAAGAAGAGAATTGTGATACCTTAAGGTTATCTTTTTTATCTTTCCCTACACTTTTCTTTGAGTGTTTAATGTATTTTACGAAAGTTTTGAGAATAAAGTCTAATTTTTACGAAAATTTTGAGAGTTTAATTAAATTTTTTTTACCAAAAGCTAATATATATATATATATATATATATATATATATATATTAGGAACATATATATTAAGAATTTCTATTTCATCTTTAAGAAACATATTTGTTTTTCTTTATTAAGAAGAATATTTCTTACTTCATTTAACATTCTTGTGTGCGTATCAGTTATGAATTTGAATATTACATTTTTTCCATTTATTACTGAAGAAATACCATTTTGGTCAATATTATTGATTGGCATGATTTTGTGGAGGAAATGAGTTCCTAAAATAATTCTGTGAGTAAGATATTTTACCAAGATAAAAGATGTTGGCAAACATATTTCTTGATTGCAAATATTGACGTTTGAAAGTTTATATTTAACTCTAAGTTTATCACCACCTGCTTGGGTTAGCGATTGTGTTGTTTTGGAAAAATATTTTGTAGGAATTATACCTTCCTGGATGCAATTTAAATCAGCACCGCTATCAATAAGTGCTACCTCGTTTTCTAATATAAAATCCCTATTAACAATTAGAGTAATCTTTACAAACCATTTTTGTGATGTAACTTGATCTAAAAGATTTAGATACTCCAAATTATTTGTGTTTTGAGGAATTTCTTCTATTTCTTCTCTTTTGAAAGGTTGACTTTCTAATGTTGTAAGTCTTTGCGATAATACAACTTGATTTTGTTTTAGCTGTCCTATTTCTCCTTTTAGAGAACTAACTTCTCTTTTTAAATCACCAATTGAGACTGGAGTCTCTTTAATTTTTGTTTGTTGGAATCTGTGTAGCACTTCACTTAATTGATAAGGTGCCTCAATTAGTGAGGGAGGTTCTGGTTTGTCTTTTATTAAAGTTTCAATTATTTTCTTTTTTAGATCGGAGTCCGTAATTGACTCTAACACCTTTAATATTTTATCTTGATCATCAGTCAAGACATTTAACTCATTCATGTCAACTATGGATTTCCAGTAATTATCTTCATTACATTGACAATCATCATTGTCAGTATTAAAATATTATAGCACACTATATTTAAATGTATTGTACATTTATAGTATAGGTCATAAGCAATTGACAACTCAATTTATTATCATGCACCTTAGTACATGTGATTATAACCTAAACTAGAATTTATCTAATGATAATGGTGGAGAAGTGATGATGTAACAAGTTTTATTTATTTATTTATTAATATAATATTAATATATATATATATATATATATATATATATATTCTTATATAATTAAATAAAATTAAAGTATTTAAAACATAAAATATTTATATTTATATAATTAATTCGATTCCCGATATTGAACGGGGGCTTGATTAATTAAATTAAATTAGAAAAATCATATCAATTAAGTAAAGATATAATTTTAACTAAAAAAATTATAAATCTAAAACTAATTAGAAAATCTAATAGGAAATCGTTGTTTACTCCCCACTTTAATATTAATTAACTTAAAAATTAATAATTAAATAAAAAAAATATGGTGCCTTGAAGCATTGTAGAAAGCTCATATATATATATATATATATATATATATATATATATATATATATATATATATATATATATATATATATATATATATATATATATACGCGACGCGTAATCAACACGAAGCAAAACTACGCTGCGCGTAGAATGCATGTACGCGGCACGTAAAAACTCGAAGCTATTCTACGCGGCGCGTAGAAACTTACGCGACGCGTAAACTCAGTTTTTGTCTTCTTGAACGGTTTTGAGTCACCTTTTCAACACTTTGTATTGCTATACTAACGTAACAAGCAGTTTGGATCAATACATTGATGTAGAACAACACAAGTGGATGAAAGGTGCGAATAAAATATCAGTTCCTCCATGAAAAATCAACCCAGTGATGGAAATGTTGTAGCTGAGAGACTTTCTCAACCCCAAAATTTTCCCAAGATGAGGTCACAAAAGTTTGATGACCATCGTTATAGTCTGATTACAATCGAAGATGTTTATGGATCTAGACACGGAGAATTTTTGGAGGAGCATTTTCTAACGACAACTTTGAGCTGGTAAAAACATAACGAGCAATATTGAGTTTTTTTCAATATTATATTATTATTATTATTGGAAATGATCACTAAATAACTATATATTTTTAAAATTACTTAAAAGTATCATTTTTATTTAAATAAGTTCGATTATAATCTTATATATTTTTGTAATTTTTTCCATTTGAAATTTATTTTATATATTTATTTATTTATGATCTGTGAATATCTGAATATATATACCGATCGTGGATGCAATGGACTTTGAGTGCAATACATTACAATGTGAAAATTTCAATTTAAGTTTTTCCAGAAATAACTACCATTTTGATAGTTTCATTATTTTTTGCCCCAAATTTGGTGATTAATTCTGAAACACATTTGCGTTAAATTATAAATCAAATGTGATTACAAGTCTTTGTTTTTTGTTTTTTTAATAATTAAGTTTTGGAGTTTTTGCAAATTTTTATTATTTATTGTAAGTGCGTTTACAGCTCGATCCTTTCCTCAATGAAGTTACTTTTGGTTAATTTTCTCTCTCGTATCTTGTATTTTGATCTTCAAAATAAAATCGACATCTTCTTCTTTTCAAATAAATTTTTCGTCAACTTGAAAGTTGTTCATTCTTGTTCAAACCTGCACAATAGCATATAAAAGTAGGGCTGGATAACAGTCCGGTTCCGGGTTAACCGAACCGAAGTTTCGGGTACCCGAACCCGAATTTCTGCTTTTTGAAGAACCGAAGACCGAACTGTTTGGGTTTTCGGTTTTCCAAAACCGAACCGAAAATACCGGTTCAGTTCTTTAAAACCCGAATTAGAGACCGAAATTTTTTGGATGCACCTTGATTTTTCCAAATCTTTTTAATCAATAAAATAACGTGTTAGGCAAATATTTGAGCCACAACTACTGAATGAGTGATCGTCAATTATCAAAACAAACAATCTAAAATTCAATTTGTGGATTTCCAATTCGTATGCAAAGAATTTCACAAATATTTATACACATATATAATTAATTCTGAAAATAAAAAAGCCTAATTAAATTATTTTAACTCATAGGGAATTGGAGAGGGAGAGGGAAGATTTGGCGAGCCACGGCGAGTGGCGACGTCGATCGGTTGAAGTTCGAGGCTCCGAGATCGATTCTAGGCGGCGACTGTAGAATGAAGACTTAAAAATCAAGGGTCCGACAGGCGAGCCTATATGTCGGCGTTGGCCGTTGCCGAAGCCACACACAATTTTAAGATCTAAGTTTTCCGTAGACGAAGAGAAGATAAACGATTTATATCTGAGATTGAGAATCCTAAAATATTCATATACTGCTGGGAGTATTAATTATTACTAGTATTATATTCTAAATAAACTTCTGGATGGATTCTCGGTTTCTCGGTTATTTGTTATTCGGTTTCGGGTCCGATTAACAAAAAATTCACTATCCAAACACCGAATCGATAACCGATAATTCGATGGTCGGATACCCGAAAAACCGAAAATTCGGTTCGGTGTTCGGGTAACCCGATACCCGAAACCCAATCATCCACCCCTATATAAAAGGTTATGGGTGAGGCCACGGCAAGCCGTGTTCCTTTAAACTTATATTTGCCTGCCTCGTTGCTCCGAAACTTCCAATGGACAATTAAGTTCCCAAGGTACAACACTCTCCACGTTAGAAGGAAGAAAATTCTAACCGTGATCGAACTCTCGACAATATGTACGACAATATGTAGAAACTCTCTATATGAAGACATCTCTTATGCTTCTAATTGTGCTTATGTTGTTCTTATGAAAATGATGCATGCAAATGACTTTATAAAGATGGTGAATGAGAGCATCCAATGCAATCATAATGGAGGAGGTTACAAAATATTTTTGGTGGTCATTAATCATTTGACCAACATTTAAATTCAAATAAATCACATAATTTATTTAATTAATATTCTTTTAACAAATTAATTTATATAAAATATATATATAAAAATTCTCCAACAGTTACCAACATGTTTGAACGAACTACAAAGAAGGGATCTGTGTGGGTTACTTTAAAGCATTGTGATTTCTTCCCTAATCATATATTTTCATACCTTTTTGACAGACAGTGTTTATAGTTGATGGTGTGTGCAATAAAATTATCGATTGATTGCTCTTTTTCAGCATCTGAAAGTCCAAGGTGAATGTAAATAAGATGAAAACATCGGGAGATAAGATTGAGTACAAGTGCCTCATTCGAGCTACAGATAACAAACAAACCATTTCAACTATGGTTAACATTCTCATAAGCATCCCAATACATTTTTATGCTTATCATTATTCTTGTGTAGAATGCTGAAAGAACTAAAAATCCTAGAGTATAATAATGTTAAGCTACTATTTACTTGCTAAATATACATCGTTTCCACGAGCTCTATGAAGAACACACCGACCAAGATCCCATCATGTTGAAAATCAAAGAACAAAATTACAAGATTCAATCAGAATATTTCACCAAATTTCAACACACAACATGAAAATGAAAATTCAATCAAACAAACACACATTGTGCGCTAAGCGTGGGACCACACTCGCAAATTTACGATTTCAATAAAAAAATACATTCAAAATTCATCACACACAAACACACAGATCACAACTATTTTCACCTTAACCATGACATTATCGATGAGTGCAATCTGCGGGATGATCCTCAAGTAGAGGTTGAGAGGTACCTGAAGTGATACACAATGTTCCATCCACTGGCCATGAGGTAGAGAGGTAGCTCCTCTCCTGGCTGCTCCAACGGCTTTGGGTACCTCTTCGGCAGATTCCCGATCAATTTTTGGTACTGCGCGAACTTTCGGCAGTTCCGTCAGCTAGATTACGTTCGCTTTATTTCATAACCAATTAATCTTAGAAGGTGACAACAAACAAAATGTAATATAAAATTCACAAAACACCCCCCACAAACATTTTAACCCCAAAAGTTAAAGTTTTAAATTATGTCAAACATTAAATAGAAAAAAGAATAACAATAATATGTGATCAAGGAACAAAGAAACCCTCTATGTTCTTCTGGAATTAGTGTGTGTTCGATCAATCAATCGGAGGTGACCTGGACGATGGTGCAGGTGCCGTCAGGGCAAAAGTACACCGCCTTCTCGAAGCCTTGGACGATTTTGGCATCGCCCTCATCCCCCGGGAGGAGCTCCTCAATCTTGAAGTCCTATGCCACAAAAATCAAAATCTTGAACAAGTATTTAACTCAACACAAAAAGACGTTCACAAGCATGAATCAGCACATAACCCTAACCACAGGGAAAAACCTCGAATAGAAACTAAATTGAAGACGCATCGCGAATTATACAAATAAAACCCTCAAAACCAATCAGAAATCCTAAATAGCAATTAAATAGAAGACAACAGAAAATTGAACAACAAATGATTATGAGAAATACGAATTAATTTAACTGCGGAACTGATGGAATAAGAAGTTTTTTTTA
Source organism: Euphrasia confusa (assembly GCA_954870475.1). Lineage (NCBI taxonomy): Eukaryota > Viridiplantae > Streptophyta > Magnoliopsida > Lamiales > Orobanchaceae > Euphrasia > Euphrasia confusa. The sequence continues at coordinate 11,468,032 of OX940966.1, read as the reverse complement.
CCTGGATGAGCACCTGAAAATACACCGTATGTACCCACTTTACTGAACTATGACCGGCCATCATAATAGCAAAGATCCAGCTGCGAAAATAGTGGTGGATTGAAGGCTAGTGTTGAATTTAATATGTAAAGAAGCAGGAGGAGTTGTTCCTCCTGTGTATAAAATAAATAACGAAATATATGAGAGAAAAGAGAGAATGACTTGTTTTATTGATCGATTTCATGTAGTATTTATACACAAGCCCTAAGAGCATCTCCAACCGATACCAAAAACCTATTTTGGAGTAAGGGAGATGCTCCAACCGATACCAAAACGTAACCTTATTATAGGTTTTATGGTAGGACCCACATAAAAAATACTTAGATTTACGTTTACCTTAAACTCAAACCAAAAACTATTTATTATTTATAAAATGATCCTTTTATTTTACAAAATAATAAAAAAAACCTATTAACCTTTTATTTTAATTTTTTATTTAATATATTTTGTAATGTAATTTTTTTAATAATCATACCATTAATAATTAAAATAAAATTTTATTTTAAAAATAAAAATAAATATTTATAATGAAATATTAATATTTCATGTTAGCGCAATTTTGTTATATTTAATTAATATTTTATTTCATATCTTTTATATTTATTATTTTTGAAATTTTAAATTAAAAATAATATTTATTAGAATTATTTAATTTAATATCAAAAATTACGGGGTTAAATTATAAATTTGTAAAGATATTGGTTGTTTATAAAAATAATATAAAAAGTTGTATAAAAAGAATAATTTGAGAATATTCTTTTAAGTTTGAGTTTTGGAATCTCGGTTGGAGCAAAATTACTGTAAACTTAAAATTAAACTTATTTTTTAGTTTAGGTTTTTATGTTCGGTTGGAGATGGCCTAATAAAGTAAATAAGGAATAAGATCCTAACCCTAGTAGAAAAGAATAATAATCATAAGAGTCCTAATATATGTAGGGAATAGAAAAGAGATATGTAGGGCAATATGAGCATGTGCATGCAATATGCAATATGTTCAATAGCTAGCTCTGTAGAAGATGAATTCGATTTTCTTGCGAAGAAGATGAGGTCTGCCTTTTGCCTCAATTTTCACCGTTGGGATAAGATTTTGCGGTGAAAAATTATTAACTAAGCTAGAAGGCGCCAGGTGGAAGACACGTGCCGGCATGTAGCTCTTTTAAGTACAAATATTAACATTTTTCTGCCATTATTTTGTAAACCAAATTTACGTATAACATACATACATAATAAATACATTATTGTTAGGTATATGTGCCATACGTGGCACATAACTCTTATTTTTTTTATAAAAGAGGAGAGACGAGAAACTCCACTCCACTCGATCGTAAGCTTCTTGATCGGATAAAATGTAAATTAAGCACATCAATCGGATATAATGTAAATTAAGCCCCTCGATCGGATATAATGTAAATTGAGGGATGTGTCCGAGCAGCAGACACCTTTTTTTTTTATAAAAAAGAGAAACGAGAAACTTTACTCCCACTTGATCGTAGGCCCCGTCCCTCGATCGGATAGCAAACAAAATCAGGCCAATCGATGGGATATGATGTAAATCGAGGGATGTGCTCGACTAGCAGACACCTGTGCGAGAGAGCCGACAAGTCTCACCTAGGACAAATTTCATAATATTTCAATACAAATTTGTCCCACTAGAGGTTCGAACCCCTGCGTCGCCGAAGAATTACCTCACATCATCACGTGTCTTACCACTCGACTATGCCTCTGGATGAAGCCACACACCCCCCCCCCCCACACACACACACACACATATATATATATATATATATATGACAAATTTCATAATATTTCAATACAAATTTGTCCCACTAGAGGTTCGAACCCCTGCGTCGCCGAAGAATTACCTCACATCATCACGTGTTTTACCACTCGACTATGCCTCTGGATGAAGCCACACCCACACACACACACACACACACACACATATATATATATATATATATATATTCACACATTTAAAAGAAAATAGTTTTATTTTTTTACTTTAAATTTATTTATAGATTGAACTTTTTTTTACCCATTTTTTAGCTTTTACATAATTTTTTTAATAATTTTTCATGTTAAATATCAAATCTCAAATGACACTTATAATATTTTTTACGAACATTATATAAATAATTTTATTTTTTAAACTTTATATTAAAAAATGTTAAAAAATAATTTTATTTTTTAAATTTTATATTAAAAAAGGTTAAAAAAAATTATTGAGATAGAAAAATTTATTTATTTATATTTCTTGTTTAATGCAAATGATAGTAATATTGTTTCCCCTTGTCATTATATACCATTTTAGAACATTTTTGATTCATTTAAATAATTTATATAAAAAATATCAACTTTTGTATTTATTTGATCATTCAAAATAGAGGTAATAATAATAAAAAAATTTAAATCAAAATGATTTTAAATAGAGTAAAACCTCTATAAATTAATATTAAATACATTAATTACCTCTTTAAATTAATAAATCTTAAATAAAAAAAAAATTTATAAAAAAATACTCTTATAACTTAAATTTAGACTTTACTAATTGTGGCTACATTTTTGGGCTGCCTTAATTATTAGTATGAGCCATGAGGCCGGTGATAAAAATTGAAAGCCCAATCCACTAAAGTAAATGAAAATGACAAAACTACCCTCCATCTTATACAAATACTTCCACACTCCTAACCCTAGCTCGCATCTCTCTCTGTCTCTCCTTTTTTTCTGCCGTTCCGAGCTTGGGTTCTGCGTCGTCGATATACGCAGTTATCGCCTCATAGGATTTCGTCGAAATGGTGAACGAAGGAGACGAGGTTCGAATCCCGATATTCAGAGACATCAGAAGATACTACTGCGACTACTGTGGGATTTGCAGATCGAAGAAAGCCCTAATCGATCGTCACATCCTCACTCAGCACGAGGTAGTAATACGTTCTTCTCCAATTGGGTTTTTACAGATAGTTGTACTCTTAACCGATTATTTGTACCTTTGATTCATAATCATCTTTTTTCTTTTAATTCGCAATTTGCAGGAGGAAATGATGCAAAAGAAGGGGATCGAGGAAAAGGTCATTGGGGAGAAAGAGAATATTTGTGATGAATGCGGTGCAAGTTTTCAGAAGCCTGCTCATCTGAAGCAGCATATGCAAAGTCATTCTCTCGAGGTCTTTTCTTTTTGCTGGTTAATTTCTGTGAATTCCTTTTGTGGCTTTCAGCTGTTCTTTAGCTGGAATTTTGTGTCTCGTAGGATAATTGCTTAAGTGAACACTTTTTCATCTGTGAAATTTGAGTGTCATCTCCTGTGATTGTTTGCTGAGTACCTTTTTTATTTGAATGATCTTGTCAATTAAAAGCTTATATTATTGCAGATTTAAGTGAGGTGGAAATCATTTTCATGATTTTGTTGTTGAGCGTGAAGCATTGGATCCCAATTCTAAGAACTCCAAAATGCGCGAGGCACAAAGTACCTTGAATGGATCAGTATCAGGCGGGTGACCGCCTGAGAAGCTCCTTCAAGTGAAGCCTCTGTCACGCCTGTTACTTGTTGAGGTTTGGTTGTTCTTTGTTGTTATAATTGTTTTATAAGATACCTGTTATATCAACAAAGGGATGTTATACTACTGGATGTATTTTTTTCCTGAATGAAAGTGTTATCTATTACAGAGGCCTTTTACATGCCCAGTGGACGACTGCCACACAAGTTATAGAAGGAAGGACCACCTTAATAGACATTTGCTGCAACATGAAGGGAAACTTTTTGAATGTCCTATAAAGGATTGCAAGAGTACTTTTAAGTATCAGGGTAATATGACGAGGCATGTGAAAGAGTTACATGACGATTCTCTCACTGCTGATGTTAAGCCTTCAACTCAACATGTCTGTTCGGAACATGGATGTGGAAAGTCGTTTAAACATCCATCCAGATTACGTAAACATGAGGGTTCTCATGGTAATTTCTCTTCTTTTTTTGTATTTTATACTTGCTGTTTATAGTTAGGGGTGGTCACTTCTGAAACTCCTGCATAAACAAGATTTAAGATCTATACTTATCTGCTACTTTTTTGGATGAATGCAGTTAAGCTTGACTCGATTGAGGCACTCTGCGGAGAACCAGGCTGCATGAAATATTTCACTAATGATCATTGTTTGAAAGAACATATTCGGTCTTGTCATCAATACATTACGTGTGATAAATGTGGATCCAAGCAACTAAAAAAGAACATTAAACGTCACATGCGTATGCATGAGTCTGAGGTTTCCTCTGAGAGCATAAAGTGTAGTGTCGAGGGATGCCTACGAACATTTTCAACAGTAAGTTTTTTTTCTTCTTATTTTTGGACTGATCAACGTGTAAATTTGTTACTTGCTACATTCATAGGTTTTCGATATTGACTAGGTTATTTTTACAGGCATCGAATCTCAAGCAACACATCAAAGCTGCACACTTGGAGCTAAAACCATTTTCCTGCGGGATTCCCGGCTGTAACATCAGGTTTGCGTTCAAGCACGTTAGGGACAATCATGAAAAATCTGGGTGCCACGTCTATACTCCTGTAAGTAATTTTATTACTTAGATTATTCTTTTTTGTGTGTGTTTACTAAATATTGTGGGATGTGGCTGATGTTTTTATTTTGTCTATTTTTGATTTTGATAGGGAAATTTTGAAGAGTCTGATGAGCAGTTTCGATTGAGGCCAAGAGGTGGGAGAAAAAGGAAGTTCCCTGTTATCGAGACTTTGATGCGGAAAAGGGTTGTCCCGCCTAGTGAGTCGGAGCTGGATTTAAGTTATAGTGAGGAACATTGAGCCTTTATATTCTGTATTGTCGTGTAATTTAATCCAAGAATTCAGTTCCACATATCAAAGTTTATCTGATTTAATAGTTTGTGTAGTGAGTTATATATAAAAAACTGGTTTTTCTTGCTTTATTTTAGTACCTAATTGAAATAACTTTTTAAGGAGAGTTGGCTTTGTGATAGAATCATTCAGAGCTTGTTCTTGATTGTGGTTTGGACGATGTATGAATGATCATATTTGTCATATCTCTGGTGATGAACCAAATAGAGAGGCGGGGACTACTATTGACGTTTGTACTTACAAAACCATAGTTGTCAGTGATCCCTGATAACCAATCGACTCTTTGGCCGTCAGTGATTATCGACGACAAAATGGTCGTCGGGGAAATGGCAATTTTCCAACTACATTTTTTTTGCTGCAAGAATCTGTATTGAAAACAAATACTACAAAATATCAACAAAAAATTTAATGCCGGAATCAAATTTAAAACAAACATACAAACGAAATGACATTATATTAACAAAAACCTATTCAAAATGTTTAAAAATTGTCGATATTTGCACCTCTATTAGCTGGTCTCGACAATTTTCAAACTGAAAGGCATCCTTACCTAATTGCATGTTTTTTTTCGTTGAAAAAGATGGTGTATCATGTATGTCTTGGCAAGGGGCATGCATTGTTATTTGTCGTTTTCATAAGGACCACGATCACTATTATACCGAGCCTCAAAAGCTTTTTTTCACTTCAAGTTCAACTGCCTCATAATATTTTTCTGTGCTAAATTTTCTACTCTTTCTGGGACACTTTATTGGTTCTAGAATGGTGGGTGAGTCCTGCTTTGCCGCTGAGTGAAGAAGCTGAGGTTTTCCTCAGCAAAGGAAACAAATTTCCTCACAACTATAATTTATGCAGAGTAATTTAATATAGCAACGCAAACTAATCTACTCGTTCTTCTACCCTAGCTAATTGAGAGATCCAAACAAAAGCTGCTCATTTTATCGAGGCCATAGACAAGATACCGAAGAATGTGGTGAACTAATTAAGCTGTTGCAACAAGTTTTCCGCAAAGGGAAACTTGAACGCTTTCGTCAATTATACCTTCTTAAATATATCAAGTTATATACCTAACAAACGAGCTTTAGAGTCGATCATTATTTTCAACTTACAACATTCGTATTACATTTAATCGAATTCTGTATGAGACACACACAATGTACGCTGAGATTGATCGTTATCTGTATGGTAAGATCAGACCGGCTACATATTTACTGATTATTTCAATTAAACAGCTGACACATATTTTGTCAAAGTACATGGTGCCTTGGAAAATATATTGTTAAGGAAAATAACATAAGTTGTTATAGAATCGAAGATGAGAGTTGAGGATATTGTCTTATATTCGAAATCCTCCACCTTTTGTTTTACCCGGTTAGAACTAATCAAAACAAAAAAATCAACATCGCCGGCAGACGCCGTTCGCTATTTATGAGAATATGTAGTGGGTTAACGGTGGGGGCAGCAGATGTATCGAAGAAGAACGGGTATGAAACCGTGCAACCGGAAATGCGATTGGAATTGAACAAGGAGAAGAGCTTATACTTATGTTTCGTCGAGAGAAGTCGAAGTCATCGGGGTGATGAAAAATATTTGAATCAAGTTATTCGCCCGATCAGATTAAAATTGAATAATGATGATGATGATGATCGCTTGTTGCTGGAGGTAGCTTATAAGAGCTCGATGGGTTATAAGGCTTGGGCTAGTTCTAGCTGCTTCGGCTCCAAAATGGTTTTCCCCTGGGGCATTGATTTTGGACATATTACCCAGTTCAGTTGCATTGATACTATTGAATTTGCTACGGAATTCTGCAGCTTCTCAACTCGTAAATATAATCCCCTGCTAAAGGGAATCAACGACAAACTCTACTGCATCGACAGTTGCCCCTATTTGGAAAATCCTGAGCTTCACCCTTTTGAGGTTTTAGATCCTCAAGACCTCGTCGGCTGGCAGCCTCTGGATCATCCTCCCTTTATCAGTGGCTCTAAGACTTGTGATCATTTCAATATCTCTGTTTTGGAGGGAAGCAATAAAATCATTGGTTGGGATCATTTCAAGGTTGGAGTTCATTGCTTTGATACCACCAAGCCTGAAAATGGATGGACGGAGTCATTTTCAATGTTGGGTTGCGCCCTTCCCTTTCTTGACTACAAGAGGCCTTTTATCTTCGTGCATGACCATCATCCCTTTCTTGGTTCCTTCCACCTCATGTTTTACTATTCTATCAATTCAAGTGTCCGACTCCTCTTATACATTCATCCCCAGCTATGATCTTCCACTGCCAGAATTGTGGAATGAATATAGTGACTTCTATTATGATGATGATTATAGTGACTTCGTCCGTGACTCACCACCCCTCTGTGCTGATTCTCAATTCGTCCATCTCGGAGATCAAAAAGTCTGCCTTGTTGTGAACTGTTGAAATATGACTCGAATCCAAAGAGAAGTAAATCGGGATGAAATTTGGAGTCGGGATGCGAAAAGATCGATGTAGCAGTCTGGCGCGTTCTCGCCAGCCTGCTGAGGCTGTGGCGCGTTCTCGCCAGCCTGCTGAGGCTGTGGCGCGTTCGCGCCAACCTGCTGAGGCTGTGGCGCGTTCTCGCCAGCCTGCTGAGGCTGTGGCGCGTTCTCGCCAGCTTTCTTGTGCGATTTTTCGCTGCGTTTTTGGACTCCAAATATGGGTTTTTTGATTTATTGGTTAGGAAATAAGAATTATATTGAAATATAATTCTATTACTTAGGGATTTAGGAGTCATATATTAGGAAAAGGATTTATTCCTAATTCTAATTGTTACCAATTTGATAGGTTTGCTACACCTATAAATTGGGGTTCTCCGGTAGACGAAAATCATAGAGTGAATTGTAAGCCTCAACGATGTAGTGAATTTCTTTCTTCCCGTAGTTTTTTCCCGTGTTTCGGGTTTCCACGTAAATTGTGTGTTCGTTCTTTTCGTTTATCGTTTTCTTCGCATCTCATATATATTTCGAGAGTCGTGAGAGATTTAGTTTCAATATCGCAACAAGTGGTGTCAGAGGATCGTAAAGAGCGCAACAAGTGGTATCAGAGCTAGGTTACGATCCTGTGACCTGTTATCAAGAGCTTTCGTGGGGATCCCGGACGGGGAATCCATACAAGGCGGGCGTTGCGGATATTGGTGTTTCTAGATCAAGGTGGAGCTCGAGAATATTTTGGGAGATGGCGACGATGGTTGATATTCGGTGTTAGATCGGAACACGTGGTTCTCTTCATGGCGGTTCAAGGTGGAGTTGGTTCAGTGGTTCTAACCAACATGGATCTTGATGATGCGTTGCTGAGGCATGGACAAGATGTCAAGCGCGATGGAGCCATAAGAGAAGGTATGGAAGAATAGAAAGGTGAGGTATAATTGCACTCTATCCCTCCGGTGATTTGTTTCATGCGGTCGCGGCTTTGCGATCGAGGGAGACGATGAAGGATGTTTTGAGTAGTGAAAATCCGGGGGAATATCTTGGTGTCCAGGGTTGGGCAAAGATGAAGAAATTCCAGGGGGTTTGTCATTACTACAAGAAAAGGGGCGTGGTTAAAATCTAGGTGAATTTCTTAATGGCCAAAGTGGAGCATGGAAGAAATTTTAGGGGGTTTGTCACTACTGCAAGGAAGATGGCCACGTGAAGGGGGACTGTCAGGCCCTGAAGAATCGGAGAAAGGAATCGAAGGTGGCCGATTCCGGAGAAGGAGGTTTCATCGATGGGAAACTCCTTGTTGTCTCTGATTTGGGGAACGAGTGAGGGGTGGATCTTGGATTCTATTTGTTCGCATCACATGTGTCGAAACATGGATTTGTTTGACAGGTTTGATGAGAGTGTCGGTGGAACGGTGGTCATGGGGCATGACACATCGTGTGAGATACGCGGCACGGGAACTGTGAGAATCAAGATGGTCGATGGGCATATTCGAACCCTCGGTACTGCAAGGTACGTTCCGGTCCTGAATGGTAATCTTATCTCTCATAGACCTTAGATCCGAATGGGTACCAACTTCGGTAAAGGTGGATTGTTGAAAGTAAGTCGGGGCGACTTATTTTGCGAGGCGAGAGAAAGATTTGGTGGATTGTATGAGCTATGCGGCAACACAATTACCAAGTGGGCAACTGCCTCTGCCCAAGGAAGTCATTCGCTGGAAGGTGAGTCGGGATCACCTTGGTTTAAAAGTCATGCGCATGTGTGTTGGTGTCGGAGACACCGGGAATACTAACCCGAATAGTATTCAAATTTGGAGAATCGAGCCTAGGCGTACTATGGATAGCACTGGAGTATTGGCGAATGCAGGTGGTGCTGATAGTAGTGGGAAGGCGAGATTTGAGAATGGAGATTGCGTGAAGGTCATAGAGCTTGGTGGTACCCAAGGGATGATCGGTGCATCTTCGCATTCTTGTACTAAGTTTGGTGTGGTTCAAACTTAGGTTGCTCATGTTTTGAGTGAGCCCTACGGGGCTGGGTGGAAGGAAGAAATATTGTTCTATGATCGTTGGAGGATGGTGCGACTTGGAGTTGCGGGGATTCTCGTCAAGGTGGAGATTTGGTATCAGAGCGAAAAATCGAAACAAGAAAGCTAGCGCGAACGCGCCACAGTCTCAGCAGGCTGGCGAGAACGCGCCACAGCTTTCTTATGCGATTTTTCGCTGCGTTTTTGGACTCCAAATATGAGTTTTTTGATTTATTGGTTAGGAAATAAGAATTATATTGGAATATAATTCTATTCCTTAGGGATTTAGGAGTCATATATTAGGAAAAGGATTTATTCCTAATTCTAATTGTTACCAATTTGATAAGTTTGCTACACCTATAAATTGGGGTTCTCCGGTAGACGAAAATCATAGAGTGAATTGTAAGCCTCAACGATGTAGTGGATTTCTTTCTTCCCGTAGTTTTTTCCCGTGTTTCGGGTTTCCACGTAAATTGTGTGTTCGTTCTTTTCGTTTATCGTTTTCTTCGCATCTCATATATATTTCGAGAGTCGTGAGAGATTTAGTTTCAATATCGCAACAAGTGGTGTCAGAAGATCGTAAAGAGCGCAACATGAACAAATTCTTCCCTTACGGTTTTGACACGGGAATTCTTCATCTTATAACCTTTGAATATGAAATTATTACTACCATGGTTAACTTCAAACCCACCATCAGGATCAAAACTCGATTGCTCAGGATACGCCGCTTCCGATACCGCCCCACACAAGAGAGTAAACAAGGTTGCAACAAGACCGAAGCAATACACATGACTGGTGTATTTCTTCTCTAACAATCTGTAAGTCACAGTTACTACATTTTATATACTGGCCTTTACTAAATATATATGTCCAATTTGTCTACACAATTTTTATATTTAAAATGCAAGACCGTTGAGGGTAATCTATTAATTAGATAAACTGCAGTATGTACAACTTCACCCCATAAATACTTTGGGTAGTTTGAGTAGAGCATAAGAGATCTGACCACCTCTAATACATGCCTGTTTTTCCTTTTTGAAACTCCATTTTGTTGAGGTGTGTTTGGACAAGAACTTTGATGTATTATGCCTTTTTCAGAAAAAAAAAATCTTTAAAAGTGTATGATTGTAGTATTCAATCCCATTATCAATTATAATGAGTTGAACCCTTGTTTGAAATTGAGTATAGATCAGATTGTAAAAGTTTTTGAAAGCTATACTCACATCAGATTCTTCTTTCAAAATGTGTAACTAAGTTAGTTTAGTGTACTCATCATTATAACGAGGCACGTGAAAGAGTTACATGACAATTCTCTCACTGCTGATGTTAAGCCTTCAACTCAACATGTCTGTTCGGAACATGGACGTGGAATGTCTTTTAAACATTCATCCAGATTACGTAAACATGAGGGTTCTCATGGTAATTTCTCTTCCTTTTTTGTATTTTATACTTGCTGTTTATAGTTAGGGGTGGTCACTTCTGAAACTCCTGCATAAACAAGATTTAAGATCTATACTTATCTGCAACTTTTATGGGTGAATGCAGTTAAGCTTGACTCGATTGAGGCGCTCTGCGGAGAACCAGGCTGCATGAAATATTTCACTAATGATCATTGCTTGAAGGAACATATTCGGTCTTGTCATCAATACATTACGTGTGATAAATGTGGATCCAAGCAACTAAAAAAGAACATTAAACGTCACATGCGTATGCATGAGTCTGAGGTTTCCTCTGAGAGCATAAAGTGTAGTGTCGAGGGATGTGTACGAACATTTTCAAGCACGTTAGAGACAATCATGAAAAATCTGGGTGTCACGTCTATACCCCAGTAAGTGACTTTATTAATTGGATTGTTCTTTTCTTTTTGATTAGTTAATACTGCATGGGATGTGCTGATGTTTTTATTTTGCCTACTTTTGATTTTGATAGGGAAATTTTGAAGAGTCTGATGAGCAGTTTCGATCGAGGCCAAGAGGTGGGAGAAAAAGGAAGTTCCCTGTTATCGAGACTTTGATGCGGAAAAGGGTTGTCCCGCCTAGTGAGTCGGAGCTGGATTTGAGTTATAGTGAGGAACATTGAGCCTTTATCTGCTGTAACAGAGTGTAATTTAATCCAAGAATTCAGTTCCACATGTCAAAGTTTATCTGATTTAATAGTTTGTGTAGTGAGTTATATAAAAAAAAAAAAAAAAAAAAAAAAAAAAAACAAAAAAAAACTGGCTTCTCTTGCTAATTATAGTATCTACTTGAAATAATGTTTAATCAGTTTGGCTTGGATTTGTTTAATTAAAAGAACTGAATTGAACTAAACCCGTAATATCAAAAGAACCAAGTATTAATCCCTTTAATTTAGGTGAGAACATCAAAATTAAACATCTTTATGTCCTAACTATATGTGCAAGAACAACTTTTCCAATTTGATGACCAGAACTTTTCTAAAACAAACATATAAACGTAATGACATTATATATATTAACAACTTATTCAAAATGTTTAAAATTGTTCGACAAATTTCAAACCGAAAGGCATCCTTACATAATATTACATGTTTTTCTCGTAGAGAAAGATGGTGTATCTCTTGGTTATCGTCAATGTACAACGGGCATGCGTAGTTATTTGTATTTTTCATGAGGACCACAATCACTACGGAGCCTATTTATTATTCAAAAGCTTTTTCCCTTCAAGTTCAACTGCCTCATAGTATTTGTTTGTGCTAAATTTTCTACTCTTTCTGGGACAATTTATTGGTTCTAGAAAGGGTGGGGTGAGTCCTGCTGTGCCGCTGAGTGAAGAAGCTGAGGTTTTCCTTTGCGGAGTAACTAAGTTAATCGAGGCCATAGGCAAGTTACCGAAGAATGTGGTGAACTAATTAAGCTGTTGCAACAAGTTTTCCACAAAGGGAAATTCGAACGCTTTCGTCAATTATATATATATATACCTTCTTCAATATATTATATATATATATTCAAATTAACTCCAAATTTTACCTTCTGAAATATATGAAGTTATCATTTCGTCAATTATACCTAACAAACGAGCTTTAGAGTTGATCATTATTTTCAATGTACAACATTCGTATTACATTTAACTGAATTCTGTATGAGAAACACACAATGTACGCTGAGATTGATCGTTCTACATACTGATTATTTCAATTAAACAACTGAAACATATTTCGTCATAGTACATGGTGCCTTGTGTTAGCGATAATTAAGTTATCAATATTTATTTTTATGTTTATCTCTTTTCCTTTATTTATGGATGCTTTTGTGTATATATTCTGATGTTGAATGAAATATTTCTTTTGAGGCGAAATACATTATTTCATAACATGGTATCAGCCTAATTTTTGGCTTCGAAACCCTAGTCTCCGCTCTATCTTTTTTTCTGTCTCTCGCAGTCGCCCACTTACTGTGCATCGTCCTCTGCCATGGCTATCATACCACATGCAGCTCTTACAGCCACTACCCGAGGATGCGGTCGAAGCTACGGTGGCCCTCGTGATCGTGATACCAGCACTTTCATAGGCCGTGGCGGTTCCGGAAGCTCCCCTGGTAATTCGAACAACTCTGGAGCTCGTCGAAATTTCACGCCTCGTTGCTATTTATGTCGGGAAACCGATCATGACGCTTTTGACTATCCCAAGCGTTTTGATCGTGCTTACGATCGCTCATGTCGACCATCCAATTACACGGCGAATCTTGCCGAGGCTTTTTCCGTCGGGTGCAACATGTCTCCGACCACATCGTCCGATTGGTTCCTAGATATCGGCACTTCGGCTCATATGGCGACTGATCCTAACAACCTTGATCATGTGTCTACCTATTCTGGTACCGACCAAGTCACCGTCGGAAATGGTTCAACTCTTAATATCTCTCACACTGGCTCTCTTTATATTTCAAAAAATCTGACTCTACGAGATGTTTTTGTTGTGCCCGGTTTAACCAAAAATTTATTGTCTGTTAGTCAGTTGACTCGTGATCATCCGGTTACAGTTATATTTAACGAGTCCCGCTTTTCCATTCAGAATCAGCTAACAGGACAAGTTCTGGCCACCGGAACTCGTGATCGAGGACTCTATTCCTTAGATTCTGCACCGCATGCTCTTGCCACCGGCGCCCTAAATAAACGAGTCTCCGCCTCTTTCGAATTATGGCATTCTAGACTTGGGCATGTTGCTCATTCGATTGTGAGCTCATTAAATAAGTCTGGGTTGTTATCGGTTTCTGTTTTACTACTTTTACCGCATCTATTGCAAGACATGTCAATTGGCTAAAAGCACTCGTTTACCTTTTACTCCGAATGTTAACCGTGCATGCTTCTCAGGTTTTGGATTTGGTTCATTGTGATTTGTGGGGTCCTGCACCTACTATGAGCGTGTTTGGCTTTCGTTACTACGCTATTTTTATTGATGATCATTCGCGGTTTTGTTGGTTTTATCCGTTGCGTGCGAAGTCTGACTTTGTCGACATCTTTCTTACATTTCAGCGATTCGTTGAAAATCAGTTCTCTCGAAAGATTAAACAATTTCAGAGTGACGGAGGCACAGAGTTCACCAATCATCGTCTCAAATCTCATTTTGCATCTTGCGGCATTCATCATCTCATGTCCTGCCCGCACACGCCAGCCCAAAATGGTCGAGGTGAACGAAAACACCGTCACATCACTGAAATGGGTCTCGCCTTACTTTTTCACTCTTTCACTCAGCTGTCTTATTGGGTCGACGCCTTCAGCACCGTCGTTTACATTATTAATCGGCTTCCGAGTGTAATTCTTGGGAATAAGTCTCCATTTGATGTGTTGTTTGGACGATCGCCAGCTTATGACTATTTTCATGTGTTCGGTTGTCGCGTCTACCCCTGCCTCCGTGATTATGCTCAAACAAAATTTGCCCCACGTAGTCAACCATGCATTTTCTAGGGGTACAACACACACCATAAAGGATTTCGATGCTTGGATCCTTCGACTCGTCGTACGTACATCACCCGGCATGCTAAATTTGATGAGACATCCTTTCCGTTTGCTTCTTCATTTTCTCGTCACCCCTCGTCGTTGAGTTTATCTACATTTCTCGACGTCGGTGATCCCCTCTCTTCGGCATCTTCATGCAGTTCAGACTCCTCTTCGACATTGGGTGTCTCTCCCAGATGTTCGCCACCACCTTCATTAATTTTCCAGGACGAGGAATGTCAATTACCCGCTGCACAACAGCCTGTTCAGCCACCTCCACAACAGGCCGCTCAGCCACCTCCTGTTCAGCAACCTCCACAACAGCCTGTTCAACCACCTCCACAACAACATGTTCAACCACCTTCAGTTGGCCAACCTACTGTAGCTACGGGCTCACATCCATTATTACCCGCACGTTCTCATCGGATTACCACCCGTGCACAATCTGGTATTTTCAAACCAAAATATCCCGCTGACATTGCGCTTCTCCAGTCGCATGCCATATACTCCGCTCTTCTAGCCGTCTCTGAACCTAAGGGTATCAAGACCGCGCTCAAGCACCCTGAATGGGTGCAAGCTATGAATGGCGATATGGATGCTCTTCGTCGAAATCAAACATGGGAGCTCGTGCCTCGTCCCTCCAATGTCAACATCGTCGGCTCCAAATGGGTGTATCGTACGAAATTTCTTGTCGATGGTTCCATCGATCGCCACAAAGCTCGACTTGTGGCACAGGGTTTCAGCCAAATTCCTGGTTTTGATTTTACACATACTTTTAGCCCGATCGTCAAAGTTTCTACCGTTCGTATCATCATCTCCCTCGCAGTGATGCACTCCTGTCCGTTACATCAACTTGACGTAAAAAATGCTTTTCTTAACGGTGTCCTTGAAAAGCCCGTCTACATGGAACAACCGCCTGTTTTTATCGACCCCTTGCATCCCGAACATGTTTGCCGCCTTCTAAAGGCTCTTTACGGACTCCGTCAGGCCCCTTTGGCGTGGTATCAGCGACTACGTGCTTTTCTTCTTCATCTTGGCTTTACATGCAACACCGCTGATACGTCATTGTTTATTTTTCGTCGAAAGTCTCTCCTCATCTATCTTTTGGTTTATGTTGACGATATTATCGTCACCAGCAACGAGCCTACCTCGCTTCGCGCACTACTGTCCCGTTTGAGTACGGAGTTTGCGTTAAAGGACCTCGGTCGCCTCGGGTACTTTCTTGGTTTGGAGGTTTCGTATACATCCTCTGGTTTGTTTCTCAACCAGTCCAAGTATGCTCTTGACATCCTTATCCGCGCCGATCTCTTGGATTCCAAGCCTGTTGGCACGCCTCTTGCACCTGGTGCCTCTTTCACCTCCGCAGGGGTTGCTTATTCGGACCCTACCTTTTATCGGTCATTGGTCGGTGCTTTGCAATACCTCACTATTACTCGTCCGGATCTCTCCTATTCCGTAAATACTGTCAGTCAGTTTCAGCAACATCCTACTGTCGACCATTTTCAGGCCGTTAAGCGTATTCTTCGCTACGTTAAGGGAACCCTTAATTATGGTCTGTCATTTTCTCCAGGTCCAACATCTATTCTCGGCTACTCTGATGCTGATTGGGCTCGATGTATCGACACTCGCCGCTCCACCTACGGTTACGCTATTTTCTTGGGCCCTAATCTTGTCTCTTGGAGTGCGAAGAAGCAGCCAACTGTCACTCGCTCTAGCTGCGAATCCGAGTACCGCGCCTTGGCAAACACATCCGCTGAACTTCTCTGGGTATGTAACCTTCTTCGCGACCTCCATGCTCTTCCATCTCAGCCGCCTATCCTTCTCAGTGATAACCGTAGTGCGCTCTTCTTAACACAAACCCCCATATCTCACAAGCGAGCGAAACACATTGACATTGACTGTCATTTTGTTCGGGAACTCGTTGAGTCCGACCGTCTCTCTACCCGGTTTGTTCCGTCTCATCTCCAGCTCGCCGACGTCTTCACTAAGAGTTTGTCTCGTCCTCTCTTTAGTTTCTTTCGATACAAGCTTCGCGTTCTTCCTTGTCCCACGCTTAGCTTGCGGGGGGGTGTTAACGATAATTAAGTTATCAATATTTATTTTTATGTTTATCTCTTTTTCCTTTATTTACGGATGCTTTTGTGTATATATTCTGATGTTGAATGAAATATTTCTTTCGAGGTGAAATACATTATTTCATAACACCTTGGAAAATATATATAGACAATTTTATTAGTTGTTATAGAATGGAAGATGAGAGTTGAGGATATTGTCTTATACTCCGTATTCAAATTCCTACACCTTTTGTTTTACCCGGTTAGAACTAATCAAAACAAAAAACTTTAGACCAATTCCTCTATATTATATTGCGTTTTAAGCTTTGGAATTGGAGTGGTTAGAGTTAGACACTCCAACCATACTTCAAAAGAAATTCATAGGTGATTTTAAAAAGAAAAAGAACTAGTACTCCACTATTTGAAGTAATGGTTGTGAAAACCCAAGTTATAAACAAAAAAAATAAAAATCTGATCATTACTATATACTCCTAGGAAATTAATTTTCGTTATTATATTAATATAAAATGAGTCCTCTCGATTTTCAAACACATCTATAACAAACCTATTTATTTTGACCTACTTTATAACACTACATTTATTCTAGTCAATTTGTAAAGGAAAAGTCTAACTTACCCTTACTTTTTCAAAACAAAACAATAAACAATTAAACCTAATTAAAAATCCAAAAAATCAAATCGGTCCCCACATCTTTTTTTCTCTCTCCCGTTTTCGTTTTCGGTCCCCCCCGCTCACCCAAACCGCCGCCGGATTCTTGGAGAATCAAGGAACAAATCGGCCGACGAACTTCCGGCGAATCGCAATGGCACACAATAACGAACAACAAGAAGAGCAACAATGGCCGATTCAAGCTCCGGTTAGTGCCTAAACCTAGTTTTTCAATTTCGAAAAATTAATTTTTTTTCGATAATGTGTTGAATTTGATGCGTTAATTGCTAGTATTTGAGTGTATTATAGTTCCTTATTGTGTTTTAGTTGATCTAGAATCGAAATTCAGTGTTGAATTGCTCTGTAAAATTCTGAAATTTCTGGGTTTTACCCGCTGTTCCAAGCTACACGGTGGCAATTTTCTCGGTCACCGTGTAGCTTGGTCACCGTGTACCGGTAACGTGACCGAAAAAATCTCGCTTCACGGTGAGATTTTCTCGGTCACCGTGTACCGGATAACACCGTGTACCGGATAACATTCTACACGGTGACCGAGAAAATCACGCTTCACGGTGGATTTTCTCGGTCACCGTGTACCGGTTATCCGGTACACGGTGACCGTGTAGCAGAATCAAATTTTTTTTTTTTTTTTGAATTTTCAGTTTTATTATTTAATTTAATGTAATATTAATTTATTTAACTTCATTTTTGCAGGAGGGCTTCAATTGGAGGAGGCCAGAGTTCATACACCAGACGAGGAACATGAATTTGTACGATCGGCTCGAATTACTAGGGGAAATTACAAAAACGCTGATGGACGTCGACCCTACAAAGGCAGCTTTCCAGACATTCATGGAGAGTTGTTTCGGATATTTGCTCTGGATCAAGAGAACCGGAAGGTCCATTAAGGCGATGCAGCACCTGCTAGCTCGGGAGATCGTGGGTCCGACGATACCTCCGTTCGAGCATTGGTTTTTCGTCGGGGGCCGGACTATTCGATTTCGAGCACAGGAGTATGCCCTGATTACCGGACTTCGATTCGGTGGTCACGCTTTTGATCCTTCGGCCACCACCCACACTATTTCTGAGGACTCTATTTACTATAGACACTTCAGACAGCCGACGGTTATTAAAGATTTCCGTAAGGTGTTCTCGTCTCTGAGTATGGGTCAGGATCCTGCCGACTACCTGAAGGCGGCCAACTTGTTGATTTACTATTATTTCTTGTTGGGCCGAGACGATGCCAAGATCGACACTTGGGCTTGGGTTTTGGTTGAGGACGTTGCCGGATGGGATTCGTTTCCCTGGGGATCCTACTCCTGGCAGATCATGTCGCACTACATCTCCATAGCTGCGACGATGCCCGGTCAGCTTAACTCGAGGGCATTCCACTTTTACGGCCCAGTTTGGGCCTTTCAGCTATGGTCGTACGAGGCTATACCGAGCCTGGGCAGATTGTGCGGAGCCCGAGGCGAAAGAACTTTGAGGCCTCGGTTTTTTAACTGGACTTCGGTTGCATGCAACCTCGATTTCACTGATTTCTTCGAGGACGCTCAGGTAAAATTTGTGAAATTAATGTTTTAAATTATTTTTTTCTTTTCATTAATGCTTAATTAATTAATTTTCATTTGTTTTCAGCTTGTGGTCCTCTCGACTCTAGAGCCGACACGCAAGGAGGCGAAGACTGAGTACTACACTTCGTTCCTTACCAGAGGAGCAGACGAAGTGAGGTACGTTCCTCCTCTTAGGATTGGAGCACCGAGAGGAGCACCAGTTGTAGCACCGGTGAAGAAGAAGAAGAACTTGATTGAGCGCGTGGCCGGACGCGTGTCCAAGATGATGGGCGATGACCCTCAGACTAGCCGACGCACGCGTGATGACATCACACCCGATTCATCTGCCGAGCGGCGTGCATCTCAGCGTGGATCTCACCGAGCCCGACGAGAGTCCTCTCCTGTAGCTGAGGCACCTGAGGCACCTGAGGCACCTGAGGCTTCAGACGACAGTACTGATCGGCGCATTGATCGACGGCTCCACAAGATCCTCAACGATGAGTCTGAGACGGGATTTATGGGCCGATTGACTGCCCGGATGAGGAGGGTACAGAAGGAGGGCAACGACAGTCTGATGGAGCAGATTCGGGGCTTCTTCGGTCGCAGGCGATACTCCCGGCCTCGCCCCTGCCCTTCTGATGCATCTCAGGGCGGTTTTCCGGCTGCTCGGCATTCTATCAGCGCGCCTCCTCGCTTTCAGGACTCGGATCCCGAGGAGTTAGTTGATGTCAAGGTTTCGTGTGGGGACTGGGCACACGATTTTGATCGTTATCGCAGGTCGCCACTTATCGAGCCGACCCGTGCCGAGTCGTTCCATGCCGAGTCGACCCACGTCGAACAGCAGCCTCAGTACGAGCAGCAGCCTCAGTACGAGCAGCAGCCTCAGGTCGTTGGCGATAGCTATCGCACACCGACCCAGATATTCTCGACCGTTGGAGATAGCGGTCATTTTTCGCCACCGAGGGGGCTGCGTGATTTTCAGGGTCTCTTCGCTCCCTTCCCACCGATTCACACCGACAGCATCTTCGGTCCGACTCCTGTTTATCGGTCAGAGTATGATCGGCCAGAGTATGCTAGGCCAGAGGATGATCCTGGTTTTATTGTACCGAGGGGGGCTGATATACCGCAGGTGATCATTGATGAAGAGACTTATTTTCCTTCTGAGTCGCAGGTCGAGTTGTTCAAGGTGACGACTCCCTTGGAGGAGAATGAACACGAAAAGGAGATTGCATTGTCGGAAGAGGAGAAAGAACTTGGGGCTGATGAGGAGGAGGAGGATGTCGCCGAGAGTAGTAGTCTCGGACCCCGTGTGAGGAGGCCCTCGGCAGCTCTCCGGAGCCCGTACGTCTCGCAGTTCGCACGGTCTGGCAGCAAGAAGGTTAGGGGGCTCTATTCGATGTTCCGTCGTGACGGGCATGGAATGAGTATCAAAATCCCTTTCAACGGAGTCACTCTGGACAACCCCTACTTCGAACGGATTGAGTCACTACATCATTGGTACACAAGCATGGTAAGTTAATTAATTTGTAGTTAAACTTTGAACTTTATAATGTTTATTAAATTGTGCTTAACTGTGATATGTATATTTTTCAGGAGATTGACATGTACATTACGTACCTGCAAGACAAGATAAAGTCCGGCGAGGGTTTAAAAGATGAAGTCACTCCAAGGAAGACTATACTCTTGTGTACCGAGTTCTTCGTAAGATCCAATCATCCTATCAAATACAAGTTTTTTTTATCATTTTCCTAATACTAATCGTTTAAATTTATTTTTAATTAACAGAACGCTATGAAGACTCAGTACGATAGGATTTCGATCCCGAATGCACATGCAAAGAGAACGAACTTGGAGAGAAAATACGAGACCTGGGCACCGCCGGACTTCATGGTGAAATACATCACGGGAGACAGTAGGCACGAGAGTTGGGAACACGCACGAGAGGTAATTTAAAGAACCGTACATTTTTTTTAATTCAATTTAATATTTTAATTTAATTGTAAATAACGTTTTATTTTGTTTTTTATTTTTTTAGGTGATAACGGTCTGCAATACCGGGGAACATTGGATCACAATACGAATTAACCTGGATAGCTGGACTATACAGTTGTACGACTCGTGTTGGTGGCGTTGTCCGGAAGTAACTCCCAAGGCTCGTGTACTAGCCCCGTTGTTGGAGTTGTTGCCTCGTCTTTTGGTAGCTGCCGGATTTTGGGAGGGTATGAACTTTATTCGTCGGACCCACAAGAAGACTTCTATGATGGTCGAAGTCCCGATGGAGCAGTTTATGCAAATCGACAACAGCAGCTGCGGCCCGTTCGTGTGCATGTACCTGGATCGTCTCGTCAACAAGTACCTCACTCACCGGGGTAGAGAGATCGACGACGCGTACTTGATGAAGTATCGTCGATATGTCGCTCGGAAAATCTTCAGTTTGAGTCATCGAGTCGATTGATTTGTATTTTTGGATGATTTTAGACTTTTTCTTGCATGTGTTTGGACTGGTTATTATGTGTATTGAGATTGATTTGCAGGTTTAGCTTTGATATTAACTAAATAAATCCCGTCAAATTTTTTTAAAATTATTTATAATATATTAACTTATTAATTTAATATAATTTGTAAAACAATTAAACTATTTTAGGTGTGTTTTGGTGAAATATGTGTGTTTTGATTGATTTTGGTGAAATAGGTGTTTGTTTTGATCGATTTGGGTGGAAAAAATGTGAAAAAAAGGCTGTCTGCCTCTGCTACACGGTGACACCCGGTTACACGGTGGCCACCGTGTAGCATCCCGAGATCACCGTGTAGCCAAGAACTGCTCGGTGAATTTTCTGGGCAGTACTCGGTTACACGGTGGCTACCGGTACACGGTGCCCTACACGGTGCCCACCGTGTAGTTTAGGTCAATAATTCATTTTAATTGATTTTAAGGCATTTTTCGATTGTTAACTTGTTATTGTAGTATGAAACATCATTTTAATAATCAAAATGATTCAAAAAACACGATCAACTATTGAATTTGACGAATTAAGTGATTACGCATGAACAATGTATTACCTATGTAGTTATGATTGTCACAATATTAGTAGAAAGTTCGAAAAACGGTCAACATTCCAAGCATCTCCTATTTGTAGTCCTAAATTGGATTTGTTATGTTGTTTATTGGATGTTTCTAGTCTTTAAAATAATGTTTCATGCTTAACAAAACAACAAAAAAGCAGTAGAAATGCTTCAAAATCAAAAAAAGCTACTTCAGTTCTAAGCTACACGGTGGCTACACGGTGGGCTATGCTACACGGTGGCAAAATTAAGCGTTTTTTTTTTTCGATACACGGTGCTTTGCTTACCGGTACACGGTGCTACCCGGTACCGTGTAAAAAATTAAAATAAAATGAGGCTCTCAGGATTCGAGCCCCTAACCTCCGGGTTTTCATTCATTTTCAAATATTGGCTGACCAGTTGGGCTAGTAGTATTCCATGAACGTATTTAGCAAAATTAATATATGTACCTTCTAAAAAACAGATAAGTATTTTTTTTTTTTTTACCGGTACACGGTGCTACCCGGTACCGTGTAAAAAATTTCTTACCGGTACACGGTGCTACCCGGTACCGTGTAAAAAAAAGAATTAAAATGGAGCTCTTAGGGTTCGAGCCCCTGACCTTTGGATTTCCATTCAATTTTTAATTTTCGGCTAACCAGTTGGGCTAGTAGTATTCCATGAACGTAATTAGCAAAATTAATATATGTACCTTCTAAAAAACAGATAAATAAATCCCCCTTGCCCCCAAAGCCTAATTCCCAACCTGTTTTTTCACATATTTCACGCTCACAAGATAAACAATCTCAAAAAACAAGCACAATAACCTAAAACAAACACAATAACCTAAAACTCACCAAATGTCCAAAATCCAACGAGAATAGACGATAATAAAACAATATTAGTCTCAAATAGTTTAAAAACACCGATAAAACAACCAAACCCAATCTCGAACTCTGTCACTCCGTGTTCATTGGACATTTTGTTCTCGTGTGTCCCTCGCTTTTGCAGATGCTGCACTTCTTCTTCTGTCTTCTTCGGCTCGACTCTTGCGTTCCCGTCTCTTCTGCAGGGATATTTAAATCAACAGCCTCGGGTGGGATAAAAACCGTGCACTTCCGCATGTTGTGACCTACGCCCTTACATCTCGAACACACCTGCACACGACGACACGATATTAGGTCCAAGCCTGCACACGACGAAATGATATTAATTGTACAAACCTTCAAACGTCGTGTAGAGCTCTCAACTCCGGAACGAACACGAGTCACCCTCGGACGTCCAGCCTGTCTACCCGCTACCGGAGGAAGAACTACGTACGATGCCACATCCGGCGGGACCACCCAATCATCATAATGTGGCAACGGCACAATAGGCGTCGCGTACATCTCGACATGGCTGCTCATCTTGAAATAAGGGCTCACGAAATCGTACGGTGAAAATCCGGCTCGTCTACATAATAATAACAAACAAATTAGTGGAATCAACTGTTTAAAATTAAATTTAAAGGTAAAATGATATCATACCTCATAGCGGCACAAGCATGACGACACGGTATTAGGTCTAAGTCGAACTCCCGACATTCACAAGTGCGATTCGCGATATCCACAAAATAAGACCTGTCCTCCTCCTGAACTCTGTATCGAGCATTCGCACTGACCTCCCGAACGGTAAAATAACGGCTCAACTCATCCTGACCAGACAACTTGAGGAATGCCAGTTCGGTCAGCTCATGTCCACCATTCTGTCTCTCGTTATCTTTCCTTCGTTTCTCGTCAAACCATCTCTCAATCATCGCACGAATGGCCTCGAGCATCGCACAGACAGGTAATCGCCGTGGCCATTTGATAGCAGCGTTGAAGACTTCGGCCGCATTCGATGTCATGAAACCGTATCGTCGTGCAACACACTTTGACCTCGCCCAGTGCTCAACCCCAATATCAGTAAGGCGCCTATAAGCACTGTCACTGAGTTTCTCCACATCCGAAAGGTATTTTTCAAAATCATCAACCCGATAAGAATAAGCAGCATTGCATAGAGCCTTGATCAGCTGCTGGCCGTACCGTGCTAGATTCTTCGAGAGGTGGTGATAGCACAACGCACGGGTAGCGTGGGGATAGACACTCCGAATAGCATTCGCGATGCTCTTATGCTGGTCGGACACAATGAGCAGATCATCGTCGTCTGTATCGTAGCAAACTCTGAGGTGCTGGAGAAACCACGTCCACTCCTCGTCATTCTCTATCGGACCGATACCAAACGCAAGCGGGAAAATAGTCTCATTCCTGTCTTTTGTGACGGCGACAAACATCACACCAGTGTTTTTCCCTTTCAAATGGGTGGCGTCGACTACTATCACAGGCCTCAGAGTGCCCTGCTCAAATGCACGAATGCACTGCCCGAGCGCAACAAACATGCGGCAAAACACGCCCTGGTCGGTCGTCTGAATATCGTACTGTGTCCCGGGATTATTTTCTCTCAGCATGTACAGATATGACGGGAGCCTCTGATACGATCCCTCATAGTCGCCGTACGCTATTTCAAGCGCAAGGTTCCTCGTCCGCAGGGCGAAGTTGTAGCTGATGTGAACTCCGTACAATCTCCTCAAATCCTCAACCATATCTTTCGGAACCAGTTCCCGACTGCCGATACGTGCAAAGAAAGTAGCCGCAACCCTGCTCGACACCTGTCGATCCGCAAGTCGCCCCAAATTGTTTCGGCACGTATGATTCAAGTTCAGCTTCGTGATCCTCCAAAGGGTGTCATCGGAACCCGTGGAACACAATTTGAACGTGCAATTTTCACGCCCCGTCTTGCAAACGAACGTCACCCGATTAGTGTTCGAGCGATCAGTTTTGCACTCTACGTTATTCTCCATGTGATACATACCCACCATCACCTTCAGATCCTGTTTCTTTCGGAACGTGGCTCCGACTGCCATCTGACCATAAATCGGTTGGTGTTCGATAGACTGCAACGGAACAGCGGGGTCAAACCCCGGCAGTGGAATGATCCAATTGCGCTGTGGATTATTCTGCGCATTCTGAGAAGCTTCGGCTTGCTCGGCGCCTCCCGCATAAGAACTCGAGGACATATTACGGCGCGACATTATCTTTTTAACCACGCCCGGCTGTCTAATCCATTCGGTCCACTCCGTCGTCAAAGATTCCAAGAGATCGGACTGACGGGCTTCTTCCTCGTCCTCGGAAGTATGTACCGCCTCGTTCTCGTTCTCTTCCTCTGACGGTACGCCCGAATCCCGAGCTTCTTCTCCGATATTCACCTCCGGCGCAGCTGGTTGTGCCTCTATTTGGACGACGAACACAAAACACTCATCCCCTTGCTCGTCTAACATGCGGGAGACATCCTCGTCGCAAAGCATAGGAGCTCGCACGCTTCTCCCGTCATAGCCTCGGGTAAAATAGTACAACATGTACTCGGCATTGGGCGGAGGGCGCAAAACCAAACGAATCCGGCTCGTAAGGGCGTCGAGTGTAAGTTCTTCCCTCCGAAAGAAGAGGCACATATCTACTCCGTCAACATAGGCCGCTCGATCCCAACGACCACCGTACCGTATCGTGATTCGTTGATTCGACATCTACAATTACAAAACACAGTTGAATTCAGTGGGGGAACCCAAAATATCCATCCAAAAGCATAAACAAAGCCATAATTAGACATTTTTTTAAAAAAAATTGAAAAAACGGCTTCTGTACACGGTGGCTACACGGTGTCTCACCGTGTAGCTTGTGTCACCGTGTACCGAGACACTATCCGGTACACTATCCGGTACACGGTGACCGGGAAGCACCGTGTACCGAGACACTATCCGGTACACTATCCGGTACACGGTGACCGAGAAACACCGTGTAGTGAGAGCACCGTGTAGTGCGTACCGGTTAATCTTCATAACTACACGGTGACTACACGGTCGGGAAAACCCACCGTGTAGCCACCGTGTAGTTATGAATTTTCACAGAAAATCGAAAAAAAAAAATCAGAATCGACGCGTTTCGACGTACCTTTCGGCCGGCGAACTCGGCTGCCCTTCTCAAGTATATTTAGACGTCGATTGTTGTAGAGGGAGGATTTTTGTGAGAGAGATAATTGAGTTTTTTTTTAAAATGAGTTTAGGGTTTGAGGGGGAGGTAGGGGAAGATATGAAGGGCATTCATGCATGCAATAAACACACCACCAACCCTCAAAAATCTGATTTTGTATGTCGTGGGCCTCACAGATTTTTGTTTTGATTTTTTAAGGCTTTTAAAAGGTTTTAAATGATTTTTTGTATTATTATTTGAAAGAAATTAAAAGTAAGGGTAAAGAGGATTTTTCCAATTGAGTTTGTCTAAAATAAATGTAGTTTTATGAACTAGGACAAAATAAATAGATGTTTTGTAAAAATGTTCAAAATGTTGTATTCCCACATATAAAATTTATACTCCTCTCTTCAAAATTTGTCAACTTTCATAAGATTCGTTTCACTCTAATTTTGACGCAATACGATTCGGTAGCTCTGATTCGTACATATATTCATGTGATAAGGTATTGACGTCATTGTAAGGTAAGCAGCTGGAAAAGGTGATGTGGGACCAACCTAATTATTAATATTATTGTCTTTGAACATTGTAAAGAATTTGAAATGAGGAAGAAAAAGTCAACAACCACGTCACTGCTTACATCGTTTTGTTGTTCCCCAGAAAATATTCCCTCCATTATATTATATTTTATATTTGTCAGTCAATACTTTCTGTATTTGAACACATGCAATCTCATCTTGAAGAAAGAGTCAACCCTAAACATCTGCCGTCAGATGATCAAGGGATTGGACGGTGGCGATGCGCAATTATTGAGTTTCCACGCGTCAAACTGCGGACCCCAGTGGGACAAGAGAGTACAATCAAGTACAGCATTTCGTTTTTGACATTTCCTGGCTCCTGCTTTTTCGTAAAAGTTATACGTTCAGTCCGTAAATTAACAAAACAAATGTTTTTTGATTTTTATACAAATAGTACTCTCTCAGCTCCCACTATACACACAAGTTGTGAATTTTGATTTTTGTTGTCTATCCAATAATATAATAAAAAGTATAAAAAATATTATTAAAAAATAACTAAAATAAATTTAATAATTAAATTTTATTTTTATTATTTTTTTTATAATTTTTTATATTGTTTATTATATGTATTAAACGATTAAAAAAAATAATACTGTGCCTATAGCTCTAAAACAAAAGAAGTATATATATATATATATATATAATGATATATATTTAAGTTAAATATTGGAGTAATTTTAAAATTTAAAAAGTAGTATAAAATGAAAATAAAATTATATTTAAAGTAAAAAAGTTGGATTTTTTTTTGTGTGCTACACAAATAAAGAAGTGTGTCAACTATATTTTAAAAAAGGGAAGTATTGAGTGAAAAATTATTATAATATAGTATGAATTATGTAAATCATTAGTGTTGTCGATAAGTCTATATATACATTGAGTAGGGCCTAATTAACACGGGCTAATAAGCCAACTCTAATAAAAGTGAACCCTATATCTTCCACTAATAAAATTAGTGGTCTTGCTAAATGGGCAGATTCAGAACTCCCTTAAAAAATATATTTTAAATATATTATGATATTTTAATTATTTTTTTTATATTTATTATAATTAGGTATAGCATATAAAATATATATTGCGCAACAAAAATAAAAAAAATAATTTTTTAAATTAAAGATAATGCATATCTTTATATTTATACTTATTTATATCAAAAAAAATCTATTAAATAGAAAAAATATATTTTAATATATAATAATGAAATATAAAAATTGAATTCTAAATTTTTTATTAAATTAGTTGTATTTATCATTATATAAAAATAAAAATTAAAAATAAATTTGAGCATTTTGGCCATGAGCAAAATCTGTCCATATACAATTACCGTAAAATTACATGTCTAACTCCATGTCTGAAAATTTTATACTCCATATATATAGAGAATTTTACACGTATATTAAAAAATAATTTTTTAATATATAATACTACTTTCGTCCTAACTATATATGCACTAGTTGATCGCCACGTATATTAAAAAATAATTTTTTAATATATAATACTACTTTCGTCCTAACTATATATACACTAGTTGATCGCCACGTAAATTAAAAATGTTACTTTTAATTTTTTGACTAAAAAGTAAAAGGATAAAATGTATTTTAAAATTAAATATTGAAGTTTTTAGGAAAAAGAGTAATATGGTTTTTGATATTATAACTTTAACCACATAAATTTAAGTTTACAATTTAATGTTCAATTGTTTTAAGTGTTTTATTAATAAAAGTCGTTTTAAGTTTTTAATTATGAAATAGGGTAATAACCGTATCCCTCTTATAATTAATATTAATTAAAAACCGTGGTATAAATTTATAAAATTATAATAAATTTAAGTAAAGAGCTTTTATTTTTAATTCTAAGCAAACTATAAAAAAATCTTCTTAATCCAAAATCTCCCTTAAAAAATAAAGTAGTTGTGAGTAAAATTTTGAAAAATAGGTGAAAGAAGTAGAAATAAAATAATATTTTAAAGTTAAAAAATAAAATAATTATTTCTTTTTTAAGAGTGTGTATAATTGGTTAAGAAAATTGTACATAAATAATTGGAAAAGAAAGTACAATAGTATGTATTATTGAGTAAGTAATAAAACGATCACAATATATTTGTGATTTTTTTTTCATTTGTGAGTTTTTAAATATTAAAGTACAAAAAAAAAAAGTGAGCAAATTTTTTTAAAAAAATCATTTTTTTTAAATTAATGTTTGACTTTTAAAAAAGGACAATCAAGCCAAACAAATCTAATTATATAGGAGTACAAAACATTTTTTTAAAAAAAATTGAAGTGCTCAAATTAAATAAAAATATTCTTAATGGGGGAAGCTATAATTCTTTGAAAAATTAAAATTTGTATATATCTTTTTTTTTAATTTTTAATCAAATTTTATACATTTGTTATTGATTTTATTAACTTTTTTATATAAATATTACACATCTACAATAAAAAAATACTACACTGTACTACGGAACTGTTCTTTTGAACTAAAATCGGTTTAACTGAACTGAATTGAACGGAACTGGTCTTTTGAACTGAAATCGGTTTAACTGAACTGAATTGAACTTAAGCTGAAGTGAACTGAACTTAAGCCATCTGGATTGATTTTTTTATAAAAATAATAATAATTTTTATAAATTAAATATTTTTTTAAAAATATTAATAATATTATGATAGTAACCAGATTGTATATTTAAAATTATAGATTAAAATTATTTTTTATTTATTTTATTTTAATTTATTTTGAAACGAACTTAATCAAGCTGAACTGAACTGAACTGAACTGGACTGAATTAAACTCAAATTAAGTCCAAAAGAATATGTTCTAATTGTACATATTATCCACTTGTTCTTAGTCTATAAATATTGTATATAAATAGATGTAACTATCTATAAATAATGTTTTTACAAGAAAAAAAAGCAGAAGTAATTCAACTTATATTTTTTGCTATCAAATAATGACATGAATATTATTGACAAAATCCACATTCGATGACAATATTAGTTTACTTTAATAAAAAGTCAACTATTGAAAACAAACAAAATTCATGACCTACTCGACAGACGAATTTATTCAAATTAAGACAGTGACACTACTTATATCAATTAAGCATCATCCGATGGGAGGAAATAAAGCGAGGAACTAAAATATCATAGATCGAATTACTTGATCAGTACGAGAGAAGTTATTTTTGTATGAATTTATTTCTCTTCGATAATTTCAATCTATTATTTTTTTTTAAACTCAGTCTCACAACTGCTTGCAATAAAATGTGAACTAATTTAGTGATTGGATTGATTTTGTTGACCTTGACCTTGGATTAGCCACTAAATCACACATTCGTCAGTTGCGTATAATGATCGTATGATAGTGTAATTATAAGTTTCTAAAATTAATGACAATTAAGTAATTTTAATCCAACACAAAATATTCAATTTATTATTTTATTTGCCACAAATTTAATATTTAGAGAGACAGCACACAACCCAAAATCTCACGGGCTTGAAAAAATTAAAATAAAATAAATTTGGAGACCTAAGTCAACATGATATAACATGGTCGACAGATTCTGATAATCCCTTTTGACTTTGTCAAAAATTTTAAACAGTATTCTTAGTGTGTGAGTATATATAATATATAATTTAATATTTAAAATTATTTTGTAACAGTCTGTGAAAAGTAAATTTATGATTTAAGAAAACCATAATTTGAGAGAAACAATATAAAGGTAATCATAGACCATAGTATCATACGTTGAATAAGTTGTTTGAGCATGGAGAATATTTGCACAGATCAAAAATATTGTTCCCCAAGTGGGTGATAAACAATTGAACATTACTTCGATTTTGTAAAATCAAGAATAAATTTCATTGATCTATTATTTACATTTTTAAATTATCAATTTATTAATTTTATTCAAATAAATTTAATGTTGGCGAATAAAACCAATTAAACTACTTATTTTATTTAAGAGAATTACTTTTTTTTTTTTATAGTTTACAAATAATATTCGTTGTATTTTTACAAGCATGAATTGCTTTTAAATAGGATTGAACAAATGATTTACTCATATATTAAATTCGTTGAGTGTTGTATAAAAAAAATCATGTATGATATAACACAAGATGTTTTTCGTGTATATTATGTTCTTGAATATAATTACAAGAATTACAATATTATAGATGAGCAATATATTGATAAATGTATAATGATTTTTTTTTTGTCAAGATCTATATCATATAAAAGAAATAAGTGTAGTGTACAAATCGGCGCATAGGTAAAGATCATATCACATCAATGAGCTAATAGGCTAGCTCTTCGAACCACCAACCGTAACATATAGTACTAAAATACAACAACTACCAAGTTATATGTCACACCCTCAGTGCCCGTGCCTGAAGAGACTCAGGAAGCCACAATGAGATAATCCTCTCCGGTATGATGGAAAAGAGCCTAGCTGAGCCGCCACTACCCCAGATGATACCGAGCGAGCCTCCCGTATACGCGTGTTCTTTTCCTTCCATACAAAGTAAACCAGAGTAACAAGAAGTTCACGATAAGTGCAAGATATCTAGTAATTCCCACACCACCGATAAGCAGCACGTAAGACAACACTGTCCCAACCACCACGTGGCCACAAAAACCCAATATCCACCTGTAGCCTTCGCAAGCAATCATATAAGAAAGAGCACTCGAAGAAAATGTGATCGTGCATCTCAACGCTTTCTCATCCACACAGAACACACGAGTCAACCCCCCACTACAACGAGCTCTTTTGATCATATTCGTGTTTGATGCTTAATTAATATTTACATGCTCAATATTTTTTACTTGTTATATACTACTTCTGTCCCAGAGTTATAGTCACAGGTGGTCAACGCTGACTTTTTTTAACCGTCCAATACGTATGATAAACGGTATATAAAAATTATGAAAAAATAATTAAAATTAAATTTAATTATTAAATTTTATTTTAGTTATTTTTTCATAATTTTTGTATACCGTTTATCATATGTATAGGACGGTAAAAAAAATCAACGTTATCCACTTGTAATTATAGCTCTGGAAAAGAGAAAGTATGTTTTAAATTTGCACACATATACATGCATGAAAAACTCAAAATAAATAAAGACAATTTAATAAAAAAAAATTGTGCATTTATAAAATGTAAATTTTGAAGAGGTAATTATTATTAACACAATTAAATTCATTTCAAATTATTATAATTTTATTTATATTATTATTATAATTATTATGTTCTCGTTCAATTCAATTCTTTTCAAAATTTTAAAAATAATAAATAAAAATAATTAAAATGTATGATTTCATATAAACAATTTAGCTTATTAAAAAATATAAATTTTTTATTTTTGATCTTTTAAAATAATTAATAAAAAAATATAATTAATATAAAAAATAGCTTAAATCAGTTTAATTAAACCAATGCTCAATTTTTGCAGCTCAATTAGTTTAATACATTTCTGTTAAATTTAACTCAATCGAAAAAAATTAGGTTCTGTATCTATCTATATATATTTTTGTAATAAAAATTAATCACCATTTTTACATGTATACGTTCTTCTATTTATTCATTTTTTTGTTCGTCGATTTTTTTAATTTTATGTATTAATTATGATTTTTTGTAGATTCCATAATCAAATTGTCGAGATATTAATTATGTTCGACTAGATTTTTTTTTTAATTTTTCGTTTATCCCTAATTTAGTTCTGTAAATTTTATTTTGCAGGTTAACGTAAGTTATATTAATATATTTGCATTTGTCCCTTCATGTGCACCAAATAAATTTAATTTTTTTATATTTCTATTTATTTTTCAGGTTTTATAATTTTTATATTTAATTTATTTTGTATGCAATTTATATTTTTCGGAATAGTGATTTTCTCCCACCGATTTTAAGTATTTGTTGGATGTGTTTGACAATCGAGGAATGCTGAGACGAGAAACTCCTCTTCCACCGGATCAAAGGCTGCTCGATCGAGAATGATGTAAATCGAGGGATGTGCCCCAGTAGAAGACCCATGTGGGAGAGAGCCAATATGTCTCATCCCAAGACTAAGAACATGTTCTTTTGGATTGAAATCGGCTGAACTGAACTGAGAACTGAAACAATCTGAATTGAATTGATCTGAACTGAAGGAATCTGAACTGAAGCGATCTGAACATAACTAAATTAATTTTTTTTATAAAAAATAATAATAATTATTATAAATTATTAAATATTTTTTAAAAAATACTAATAATATTCAGACATTAACTAGATTGTATAATTAAATTTATTGATTCAAATTATTTTTTATTTATTTTATTTTAATTTATTTTGAAACGAATTTAATCGAAGCTGAACCGAAGCGATCTGAATTAAATGGATTGAAATTATGTCCAAAAGAACATGTGCTAACTTCATAATATCAATGAAAATTGCCCCATCCGAGATTCGAACTTGAAATTAAGTCCAAAAGAACCTATACGAGATTCGATTCTGTGTCCCCAGGGAATCACACCAACATCATCACATACCTTACCACTAGGATATGCACAAAAAATCTTACATACTATAAATTACATCAATTAAGCGTAACCTTGAAATAATAATAATTTAATAATTGAGATAACTGTTAATAATGAGATTCAAATACGAAATTTAAAATTTAAGTGAGAGTTCAATTATGAAATAAAAAAATTTCTTTGTTTATTAATAAATTTTTGGCGAAATAAGTTAAAGATTAAATAAAATTTTAAATTATTTCAAACAAATAAACCACGTTAATCGCACAATGCAGTGATACTAATTTCTGTTAATTTGAGAAATTTGAACAAATTAAATTTGAATGAACTAAACTATTTTTTTTAATATTAATTAATTAATAAAAATAATAATATTTTTATATATTATTAAATATTTTTTAAAATTATAATCAATATATTAAGATAATCAAATTATTTACATAAAATAATTAATCATAATTTTATTTTTGAAAATTTTGAAATTCTATATATCAAGCTTAATCAAACTAAACTAAAACTAAGGAAAAAGAATAACTATAGTTATGATATTTCAAATATTTTATAAATTTTGAATATTTTAAAAAATGTGAACTTATGGTATGAATAGTGAGAATTTTAATTAGTAAAAATGGTAACAGAAGATTATAAGGTAAGTAAAAAGTACTCATTTCTACTAATAAGATTCTTACTCCAAAATGAAAAAAAAAAACAATTAATAACAATAATGTTACTCCAAAGTCCAAACAGAGCTCACGTAGCTTTCCACGACTCCAGAGTCGGAAAGCTACAGAAGGAGTCGAACAACCGTTCCTTCGCGGCGGACCCGCCGCCCTTCGCCACCAGCTGAGACGAAGCCGATCTGCCCAGGAAAAAATCCGACGAAGTGTCGAGCGTCGGCAAGTATCCGTCAACCCAATTCGCGGCGTCGATTCGCTCCGGACGCTCATCCAACCTCACGCCGGTCACCTGCTGCACCATCCGCCTGAAGTTCGCCGGATCTGCGGTGATGAACGTCGTCGTCGCCGATCGCTTCGAAACGCGCGATTTCCGCTTGGCCACCCTGCCGCTGGGTGGAACGGCGCGGCGGGGCTTGGAGACGGCGATCTCGTTCTCCGACGCGCCGGAAACCGTGGGCGTCTGAATCGGATTGTCGAAGAGAGACTCGACGATGTCGGCGGAGAAAACGTCGGCGGCGCCGGTGGATGAGTTACCGGAGAAGGAGCTCTGCAGAGCGGCCGTGAAAGTGTCGGTGTTCTCCGAGAATTCGTCGGAAAACCAAGCGTCGGAGAAGTCCGGACGGAAGATCCAAGGCTGGTCAGTGATCAGATTCTCGTAAAACGCCATATATATGAGTTAATTTGATTTTCCCCTAAAATTAAAAGTAAATTGAGTTGATTAGGGTTTGAGAAATGAAGAATCAATTAGTGATTGTTTGTATACATAATAGTGAAGATGTAGATGAAGAAGAAGAAGAGGAGGTTATATTTGTAGAAGAGAAAGGCTGGTGAGAGTTGGGGGTTTTATAAATAGGGCGGTGAATGGGAACAGAGGAACGCGTTGCTCTGGCTCAGGACACGTGGTGGTGGACTCATAATATCATTAGTATTATATTCTCAACGCCTTGATTTATAAACTAGTGTAGTTTCATTATTATATTATACTCACTCCAATTTTTTTTATTTATCTGTACTATTTATTTTTTATTTGTCGTTTTGTAATATTTTTCTTATAATTGATCTAATTAATGATAATTATCACTTATGTACTATTTGTTTTTTATTTGTCATTTTGTAATATTTTTGTAATATTTTTCTTATAATTGATCTAATTAATGATAATTATCACTTATTTATTGTATTTAGCGTTACTAAAAGAAGAAGAGTAAAAATTTTCAATTAAAAAAATTTTTTAGAAAAATATTTTAATATTAATTTATTAGTTTTAATGTACCATAAATAGGGTTAATTTAGGCATAAATTTTTTTCATTAAATTATGTGAAAAATGCTTAAAACATTTAAAAAGAATAGGAGGGAGTATTCTAATAATGTACTCTTTCCTGTAAAAGAAATTGTTGCATTTTACTTTTCGAGTGCTGTCATAAATAGGTTTAATTTAGGCCTAAATTTTTTTCATTAAATTATGTGAAAAATGCTTAAACGACATTTAAAAAGAATAGGAGGGAGTATTCTAATAATGTACTCTTTCCGGTAAAAGAAATTGTTGCATTTTACTTTTCGAGAACTGTACTGTACTTAGTTGTCACACTTAATTTTTTTTATTATTATTAATATACTCTTAAAAAAACACAATATCTTTAAAATATTATACTTTTAATATACGTGCTTATAATAATGTTATAATAATGTGACAACTAAAAATAGATCGAATTATATTAGGTAAATCAACTAATCAAGTTGAGTTGTACTCTCTGTCCTATATTATTTGTTGCGCTTTTTTTTTAAATAATAATAAAGGAAGTGAAACAACTGAAATGAAAAAAAATATAATATACTCATCTGTCCCGGACTAATGGGCATTGCTGGTCAACGTTGACTTTTTTTGTCCGTTCAATACATATGATAAATAGTATACAAAAATTATGAAAAAATTATTAAAATAAAATTTAACTATTAAATTTTATTTTAGTAATTTTTTCATAATTTTTGTATACTATTTATCATATGTATTGAACGGACAAAAAAAGTCAACGTTGACCAGCAATGCCCATTAGTCCGGGACCGAGGGAGTAATCCATTAGGGTCGGGATCGAAGGAAACTTTGCCAAGGTACATGCTATCATCAACATGAAAGAGGTCCAACGGCTCACGAGACGTCTGATCGGCCGCTCTAAGCCGTTTAATCTCCGGACTATGAGATAAAAGTCGGCCCTTATAATTTGTCTGTCTTCCGACCTAAGAGGTTCGGATGGAACAAGGAAAGCCAATTAGTAGCTTATGCTAAATTAATTTTCTATAGATTAGAAATGGACATTGCGACATGGACTCAATTTTTTTAGATAAGCTATGATTCAATATTTTGGGAATCCAACTAAAAGACAACAATTAATATTATACTACCTCGGTTCCCGCACGAACAATCACCTTTACTTTGTAAATTACACACACACAAAAAAAAAAGATCATTCGTACCAAACAGAGGGAGCGGAGAATTGTGCGTATAATGTTCTTTACAATTTTTTTTGGGGGAAACGGACCTTTTGTTTTTGGGCCTTAAACCAGATCGAAGCCCATATTTGGTACACATTATAAGATAGATTCTCTCTTCCATATTTGGTCCTCAGACCGATGTGTGGGTGGGGTGTGGGGTGTTTGCTCATCTTGATTTGTTACTAGTTTTGTTTTTTTGCAGGTATTATTTTTTGTCTGAAAGCCTATCCTCAAAAAGATGAAGAAGTCAAGAAATTATAGGAAATGACGTTTCTCTTTTCTACATAACATATATTGAACGATTTTCACATACTTAATTATACTACCTCTGTCCATATTAATAGTCACACTTCCTTTGTTATTTGTGAAGGAAGTGTTGTCAAATTCCAAATGGGGTGCTAACGTGCGGTCCCACGCCTAGCGCACACACGAGAGCGGGAGCTCGAATATGCACTATAGAGCCTCATTCTAACTCAAAACCATATGGTACTAAGTAGGAGAACTCCCTAGGCTTATATCATAAACTCCCCTCTCACAATTATTCGATGTGAGACAACTCACAAGTGGCCTTCACACATTAACAACTTCAACAAGTGTGACTATTGCCTTCTTGCAATATCTCTATATCAAGATTACCTTCTTGCACCCTAGCATGATCTGCATGTAAGATATTTATTCATATATATATATATTTATATATATAAATAACATATATAAATAAATATATAATGGCCTTTATTATATATATATATATTTTAAATATATTATGATTTAAATATAAATATTATTTAATTTGAAACAGTGCATCGTTTCAGTTTATCAGATTAAGAATCTGATATATGAAACGGTGCAAAACAAAACGGTGATAGAACGTTTCACTGTTTCATTAAATTATGAATCTGGTCCTCTCTCCCCTTATAAAAGCCCGATAGATTTCCTTTCTATCATCATCAAGATTAATTAAGTAAATTATAATAAATCAAAGGGATTACCTAAAGGCAGGAGATAGAAACCGGATTCTTCAGACTGAGAAAGAAATACAAGACGAAGGATATGGCTGCGCAATGTAAGTATCCTAATCTATCTATTTGTATATTGTGAAATTCATGAAGTTAAAGATCATTTATTATTACATAAAAATTCTTACATGTGGTATCAGAGCGAGGTTTATAAACTCGTGATTTTCCAATAATGATATAATATTTATTGTAAACAATTATTATGATATTATTAAAAAAAATTAAAAATCTGAACATTATTATTCCGCTGCGTATATGTTAGAGTTTTGCGTAAATATATATATATAAATATGTATTAAATATGTATTTATATATTTATGTTCTGTGTTTGATATTGCGTTAGTCTATATATATTTATGTATAGTTTTGCGTAATATGTATATTATATTATGCGTATATATTTATGTTTATGTTTGCGTTTGATATTTGCGTTTATCTGATATTAAAATTTAATCGTATTGCACATATGTTTATGTTTTGCGTATTTGCCTTAATATGATATTAAAATGATATTAAAATTTAATCATATGTTTATGTTCTGCGTTAGTATATTAAAATTAATTTATATTGCGTATATGTTTATGTTCTGAGTATATGTTTATGTTATATTTGTTTCTTATTAAATTTTAATAATAATTGATATTTGCGTCAGTTATTGATATTAAATTTAAATACTTATTGTCATAAATAAATGGTATAATTATGTTAATAAAATTTGATTTTGCTACCTTTATTTTGAATAACATTTAATTAATTGGTGATCTGTCATAATTAATTTGTATTTTTCATGAGTTTTGTGCGCAAATCAAATTATATCATTAACTTTACTATATATTAAGATTAATTTGTTAGTCACCAAAGTGACCAAATTAAAATGTTTATTATAAATGTTAAGTTAATATAAAATCAATTACCCATCATTATGAGATGCTATAATTGAAATAATGATAGAGGTATATTGAAATTCATTGATTATTAAATATTATGGATTAACCCAAAGGTAAATCAATTATTTTATAATCAAGAATATAATTGTGGTTAATTTAATATAGTTAATGAATATGTTTGTATGCCCAAAGGTAACATACATATTTAATTAAATTATATTTAATTACTATTTATGTGAATTTCAGCTTTTAGCATTTATTATGAAGTATTTTGAAGTATCGCCCAAATGAGAACTTCAATTTACAATCGTGGTTAATGAACAAATTATCTCTTTTAATTGCAGTATCTATTCCTACTCTCAATTCACATGCTTCGTCTGTTCCTATGTTTAATGGACTTAATTATAATGAATGGTGCGAACAAGTCCAATTTCACCTTGGTGTCTTGGATCTTGATTATGCACTTCAAGTTGAGAAACCAAATGACATTACCGATACAAGTAGTGATGAGGATAAGTCTCTCTATTACGCTTGGGAAAGATCGAACAGACTTAGCTTGATGCTTATGCGAATGAGTGTAGAAAACAACATCAAATCTACACTTCCTCCAACTGAAAATGCTAAGGAATTCATGAAATCAGTGGGAGAACGTTCCCAAACTGCTGATAAGTCTCTTGCTGGGACATTAATGGCTACTTTAACCACCATGAAGTTTGATGGTTCTCGTAGCATGCATGAGCATGTCATTGAAATGACAAATATTGCAGCAAGCCTTAAGTCTTTAGGAATGAATGTGGATGACAACTTCCTCGTGCAGTTTGTTCTGAATTCACTGCCTTCTGAGTATGGTCCATTTCAAATGAACTATAACACCATGAAAGACAAATGGAATGTGAATGAACTTCACACTATGTTAGTTCAAGAAGAAACACGGATTAAGAATCATGGAAGTCATTCTGTTCATTTCATTCAAGGAGCTAGCAAGAAAGTCGGAAGAAAGAAAGGGAAGAGTAACCAGAGACCATTGAAAGTTAGTGAGTCTTCTTCTCAAATCCAGAAAAAGGAATTCAACAACCTGAAGTGCCGTTTCTGTGGTAAACCCGGACACTTCCAGAAAGATTGTCTTAAAAGGAAGGCATGGTTTGAAAAGAAAGGTACGATTAATGCTTTCGTATGTTTCGAATCAAATTTAGTTGAAGTTCCTAATAATACTTGGTGGCTTGATTCCGGCTGCACCACTCATATTTCTAAAACGATGCAGGGATTCATTACGACCCGAATCACAAATTCAAATGAAAAGTATGTCTACATGGGAAATAGAGTTAAAGCTCCAGTTGAAGCTATTGGAACTTATCGTCTTATTTTAGATACTGGACATCATTTAGATTTATTTCAAACGCTTTATGTACCTTCAGTTTCTCGTAATCTAGTTTCTATTTCAAAACTTGATTCTGTTGGATATTCCTTTAAGTTTGAGAATGAATCTTTTAGTTTTTTTAAACAAAATCTTTTTATCGGTTCTGGTATTCTTAACGATGGTCTCTATAAATTTAAACTCGATAATGCATTTTCCGAGACACTTTTCACAATGCATCATAATGTTGGAACTAAACGTGGTTTAGTTGATGAAAGTTCTGCCTTCTTGTGGCATAAACGTTTGGGACATATTTCCAAAGAACGAATGCAAAGATTAGTAAAGAATGAAATACTTCCAGATTTAGATTTTACTGATCTTGGTGTTTGTGTAGATTGTATTAAAGGAAAACAAACAAAACACACAAAGAAAGGAGCCACAAGAAGTACACAACTCCTTGAAATTATACACACCGATATATGTGGGCCTTTTGATATTTCCTCTTTTGGAAAAGAAAGATATTTTATCACCTTTATTGATGACTTTTCACGTTATGGTTATGTCTATTTGTTACATGAAAAATCTCAGTCAATAAATGCTCTCGAGTTATTTATCAATGAGGTTGAAAGACAATTAGATAGAAAAGTGAAAATCATCAGATCTGACAGAGGTGGTGAATTTTATGGAAAATATAATGAATCGGGTCAATGCCCAGGCCCATTTGCCAAATTTCTTGAAAGTCGTGGCATATGTGCACAATACACTATGCCTGGTACACCACAACAAAATGGTGTAGCAGAAAGGCGGAATCGTACTCTCTTGGACATGGTTAGAAGTATGTTAAGTAAATCTTCACTACCCACATCATTGTGGATGTACGCTCTTAAAACTGCCATGTACTTATTAAACAGGGTTCCTAGTAAGGCGGTTCCTAAAACTCCTTTTGAGTTGTGGACGGGTAGGAAACCTAGTTTAAGGCACCTGCATGTATGGGGTTGCCCGGCAGAAGTAAGAGCTTATAATCCACAAGAAAAGA
Organism: Euphrasia confusa; assembly: GCA_954870475.1. NCBI lineage: Eukaryota > Viridiplantae > Streptophyta > Magnoliopsida > Lamiales > Orobanchaceae > Euphrasia > Euphrasia confusa. Next base: position 11,427,816 of record OX940966.1, on the reverse strand, counting down.
AATTAGATTTAAGGACAATCAGTGGTTTCTTCATTGGTTATCCTGAAAAATCCAAAGGGTATAGGTTTTATTGTCCAAATCATAGTACGAGAATTGTTGAAACTGGAAATGCAAGGTTCATTGAGAACGATATTGTTAGTGAGAATCATGAACCACGAAATGTGGACATTCAGGAAGTTAGGGTACAAATACCATTACCTATAGCTCTTCCTAAAGTTGTTAGATCAAACGTTGAACATCCGATCATTTTGCATGAACAACAAATTCATGATCAAGTATCACATAACAATATTAATGAATCTGCTATAAATGAACCAAATGAAACAGAATTACGAAGATCTAAAAGACAAAAGAGGTCTGCTATTTCTGATGATTATTTAGTTTATTTACACGAGTCAGAATGTGACTTGGGAATTGATAATGATCCAGTTTCATTTTCACAAGCCATGCAAAGTGATAATTCTATTAAATGGATGGATGCCATGAAAGAGGAGTTAAAATCTATGGAACATAATAATGTTTGGGACCTTGTTGAATTGCCTGAAGGTTGTAAAAGAGTCGGGTGTAAATGGGTATTTAAGACCAAGCGCGACTCGAACGGCAATATTGAACGATACAAGGCTCGACTTGTTGCCAAAGGTTTTACTCAGAAAAATGGTATTGATTACAAAGAAACTTTCTCTCCTGTGTCTAAGAAAGATTCTTTTAGAATTATTATGGCATTGGTGGCTCATTATGACTTAGAGCTTCACCAAATGGATGTGAAAACAGCCTTTTTGAATGGTAATTTGGATGAAGAAGTTTATATGGATCAACCTGAAGGTTTTTCCATAGAAGGAAATGAACAAATGGTGTGTAAACTTAAGAAGTCAATATACGGACTCAAACAAGCTTCTCGTCAATGGTATCTTAAGTTTAATGATACAATCACTTCTTTTGGATTCAAAGAAAACATCGTTGATCGATGTATATATCTGAAAGTCAGTGGGAGCAAGTTTATTATTTTGGTTTTGTATGTTGATGACATTTTGCTAGCAACTAATGATCTTGGTTTATTGCATGAAACCAAGAAATTTCTCTTTAAGAACTTTGAAATGAAAGATATGGGTGAGGCATCTTATGTGATCGGAATAGAAATATTTCGAGATAGATCACAAGGATTTTTAGGATTGTCTCAAAAGGCATATATTAATAAAGTTCTAGAGAGATTTCGAATGGAAAAATGCTCATCTAGCGTTGTTCCAATTCAGAAGGGAGATAAGTTCAGTCTTATGCAATGTCCCAAAAATGAATTGGAACGTAAAGAAATGAATGAAATTCCGTATGCATCCATCGTTGGAAGTTTAATGTATGCACAGACTTGTACCAGGCCAGACATTAGTTTTGCTGTTGGAATGCTCGGTCGATATCAAAGTAATCCAGGAATTGATCATTGGAAAGCTGCGAAGAAAGTGTTAAGGTACTTGCAAGGAACTAAAGACCACATGCTTACTTATCGAAGGTCTGATAGTTTGGAGGTGGTTGGTTATTCGGATTCTGATTATGCCGGATGTGTTGATACGAGAAAATCCACATTTGGATATTTGTTCTTATTGGCTGGAGGAGCAATATCATGGAAAAGTGCAAAACAGTCAGTCATTGCTGCATCCACTATGGAAGCTGAATTCGTGGCATGCTTTGAGGCCACAATTCAAGGAAATTGGTTGCGGAACTTTATTTCAGGACTTGGAATAGTCGACAGTATTGCTAAGCCGCTGAAAATGTATTGTGACAATTCCGCAGCAGTCTTCTTTTCTAAAAACGACAAGTATTCCAGAGGTGCTAAACATATGGAATTAAAATACCTTGCCGTTAAAGAGGAAGTTCAGAAACAAAAAGTGTCGATAGAGCATATTAGCACCAAGCTTATGATTGCGGATCCGTTGACGAAAGGATTACCCCCAAAGACATTTATTGGTCATGTCGAAAGAATGGGCATCACGAATGTAATTTAATGTATTATGATTTATGCTATCGATAATTTGAGCTCTTTAATTAATTGTTTCTAAAATTAATTGATATCTTGTTTGTCATTAATGTATACATAAACGTTGACTTTGTCATAACAAGATTAGTGTATATTTACACAATCATGCGGACCATTAAGAAAAATAAAATATTTAAGTACAAAACTAATATTGTGGTACATGGAAGGAACTATATCGATTAAATGATATAAAACCGCTATGACTCGTTTTAGTATATACTTAATTATGAAATTATGAATATATCAATAAAATTAATGATTTATGATGTGCACATTATAATTTAAATCATGTATGTATATTTTACGCAGGCCAAGTGGGAGAATGTAAGATATTTATTCATATATATATATATATATTTATATATATAAATAACATATATAAATAAATATATAATGGCCTTTATTATATATATATATATATATTAAATATATTATGATTTAAATATAAATATTATTTAATTTGAAACAGTGCATCGTTTCAGTTTATCAGATTAAGAATCTGATATATGAAACGGTGCAAAACAAAACGGTGATAGAACGTTTCACTGTTTCATTAAATTATGAATCTGGTCCTCTCTCCCCTTATAAAAGCCCGATCGATTTCCTTTCTATCATCATCAAGATTAATTAAGTAAATTATAATAAATCAAAGGGATTACCGAAAGGCAGGAGATAGAAACCGGATTCTTCAGACTGAGAAAGAAATACAAGACGAAGGATATGGCTGCGCAATGTAAGTATCCTAATCTATCTATTTGTATATTGTGAAATTCATGAAGTTAAAGATCATTTATTATTACATAAAAATTCTTACACTGCATCTTCCTCGCTGATCTCTCCTCCATCTACTTCCAGAACAAATATACTCTCTTTTTCAACTATTAATATTTTGGGAAAAAATATAAACTCTGATCTCTCCATCTCTATATAAACTCTGATCTCTCCATCCCTTTTCCGGGTGGAAAAATACCCCCTTTTTCAACTATTAATTCTCCTCCATCTACTTCCAGAACAAATATACTCTCTTTTTCAACTATTAATATTTTGGGAAAAAATATAAACTCTGATCTCTCCATCTCTATATAAACTCTGATCTCTCCATCCCTTTTCCGGGTGGAAAAATACCCCCTTATATTTTGGGAAAAAATATAAACTCTGATCTCTCCATCTCTATATAAACTCTGATCTCTCCATCTCTATATAAACTCTGATCTCTCCATCCCTTTTCCGGGTGGAAAAATACCCCCTTTTTCAACTATTAATTCTCCTCCATCTACTTCCAGAACAAATATACTCTCTTTTTCAACTATTAATATTTTGGGAAAAAATATAAACTCTGATCTCTCCATCTCTATATAAACTCTGAACTCTCCATCCCTTTTCCGGGTGGAAAAATACCCCCTTTTTCAACTATTAATATTTTGGGAAAAAATTTGGGAAAAAATATAAACTCTGATGCAGTGAGCGTGGATCGAACATGCAACCTTCAAATCTTCAGTCTGATGCTATCCCAACTGAGCTATCACCGCTTTTTGAATAACTTCTAATTTATGATGTATACATCAAATGAAAACTAACTTTAATATTAATATTATTAAGAAATAAAGTCTTTTGATTTTCATTATTATAAAGAACCTTTTAATTTTTTTATTTTAAAAAAAGTATATTATATTATAAAAATTTAGTATTTCGAATTCTATAAAAATATTATATGTTTTCTTAAATCAAAATGAATTCCTACCCATTATTAGATTAACTCAATATTTAAAAATATATAAGTTACAATAAAAAAAAACCAAATTCGTAGTATTGAAGTTTAATTTGTATTTGTATTTTTAAATTTACATTTATCTTAATTAAATTTTAATTTTATTTTCTTTAAAATAATAATAAATATAAGATTGTGTATTAAAAAAATAAAATATCACATTATATTTAATTTAACAACATTAAAAAGAAAAAAAAATATAAACATAAATAACATTAAAAAAAAACTTTTGCGGTCCACTGTTCACAAACTCCAATTTGCCACCAATTTAAAGTCGGAATATTTGATGGAATGCCCCTTTGGGCTTATGTATTTTACTGACTGCCCTTTTATTTAAATAATAAGAAAAGAAAATGGAAACAAATAAAAGTTATTGTTGTAGGCATGGAAAAGTCGTAAAGGCTCTCTTCTTTTATCTTCATTAAAATATTTCACTACAAAGGAAAAAAAATACAATTTCCTCTCTTTCGTACACGCAGAACATAAACCCAACAAAGCTTTCTCCCGTTTTTTGTTCCTGTCGAAATCAAGCAAGAGCTACGCGAAGACGATAGTAAAACATAAACCCTAACCGACAATGCAAGCGGCCAATGTGCTAACCTAAATCCCCTACAATAGAGCTACGCAAAGGCTGAACCAAACCCTAGCCCCCAACTCCGTCGGTTAGATGTGCTAAATACCCCAACTCCGGCGGCCCGATGTGTAAATCCCACAACTACGACGGCCGAATCCCCTAAATCAAGAAGAAAAAGTGCAAATAAATCCACAATCCGTCCATTTGAAGTAAATGGTTAGTTTGATTTTTTCAATTTTGTGTTGGATTTGATTTTGGTTTTGCGGAGGGTTTCGTTTAAGGGAATTCATTTGAGGGTTTTGAATTTGGTGTTGAATTTAGTTTTGGTTTTTCAGTTTTGTATTGATTTTGGTGGCGACGGGATTGCTGCAGGACTTAAAGAACGAGCTTCCAGCTTACTTGGGGTCGAAATTGGATCAAGAAGGAGAAGAGAAAAACTCAGATAGTAAACGAGCCGAGTTAATATAGAGGTGGCACTTTCGGCAGCTAAGAGAAAACAGAGCTGGGCACGTTTGAGGTTTGTAAGCTTGTTTGATAATATATATTGTTCACTTTTGAATATTTGGTCGATGAATACTATTGAACCAAGAATAAATTTTTGAGCTTCGTTCTGTTAATATAGAGGTGGCACTTTCGGCAGCTAAGAGAAAACAGAGCTGGGCACGTTTGAGGTTTGTAAGCTTGTTTGATAATATATATTGTTCACTTTTGCATATTTGGTCGATGAATACTATTGAACCAAGAATAAATTTTTGAGCTTCGTTCCAATGTTGTTTTGAGAACTGATCATTTGGTCGATGTATGCAAATTAGGATAACATACTAATAAATATAAAACACTAACAAATATAAAAATTCATTTTCCTTTCAAAGTTAATAATCCAATTTTGAAATAAAGAAACAATTAGGATAACAGAGAAAATGAGGTATAGTCCTGGATGCATATCTACTTTTTCAGAGAAAACTCAAGTGGGTTGCAAATGAGAACAAATCGTTGAAGGCTATATCTCTACAATATCATAAACTGGGAGATGCATTGATGTCATTTGATTTTCCAAAAACAGTGGCATTGAGTGAGTTAGACGATTGCGTTCGTTGGCTTGCGGAGTCATTTTATATGTCTAAAGAACAATTAATAAAGTTACAATCTAAGATAAACAAAACTAAAGAAGTTGTGAAGTGCTGATATTTCGTTCGTTTATAGTGATGTTTTTGGGCGTGATTTTGTATATATGTGTATAATCGAGTTTTTGGTGTTAAAATGCAGGAGAAACGACTAAAACGAGACGACGAGCCGAGCTGGAAAGTGCAGCAACTTCGAGCATTAAACTGTTTTCGCTCGTTCGGAATCTGAGCTCGTGGCATACATGGATGAAAATATCTTGAAGTCTACTTTTCGATGAATTTTGAATCGAGACGATCGGAGTTCGGACGAAGAAATATGAAGAGAATCGAGAAGCTGCGCACGATAGTTTTGATGAAGAAAATATGAAGAAAATCGAGAATCGAAAATATGAAGAGAATCGAGAATCAGAGTTCGGACGAAGAAAATATGAAGAGAATCGAGAATCTGAGTTCCGATGAATTTTGAATCGAGACGATCGGACTCCGTACTTGTTTGTAGCAACAATGTTTTTTTTAATGTTTTTTTGTGTTGAAAGAACAAATAATTAGAATTAAGCTAAGATAAAGGAATTTGAATTGTTGAAAGTAATATGAATTGTTGGAAGTGAATGACTTGTTACATTGTTTTTTTTATTTTTCTGTGTTGAAAGAACAAATGTAATTAGAATTAAGCTAAGATAAAGGAATTTGGATTGTTGAAAGTAATATGAATTGTTGGAAGTTAATGAAAATGAAAATGAGTGGGATGGAACAAAAATGAAAATGAGTGGGGAAGGAACTAAATTTTTTTAACTACTTTAAATAAATTTAAAAAAAATTAAGATTTCAAAAGGACATACTTAAGCATTGATATAATATACGTAATTTTGAACCATTTCATTTGAAGACAGCCTTTCAATCAATGGAGTATACATGTAACATTTAAGTATATCACATACAATAGATAGATTTTCCATACACCTAAGGACTAAATGTCATATACCTATTCATAAAATGTAATTTCATATAAAATAATTGTATATTAGTAATTAAAATATAATTTAATGTAAATTAATTTTATATTAGTAATTAAAATGTAGTTTCATGTAAATTAACTTTAAATTAGTAATTAAAATTTAATTTCATGAAAATTAACTTTATTACTAATATTTAAAATGTATTTCCATATAAATTAATTTTATATTAACAATTAAATGTAATTTCATGAAAATTAACTTTTACATTGGTATTTAAAATTTATTTTCATGTAAATTAACTTTATATTAGTAATTAAAATATAAATTTATGTAAATTAACTTTATTTTACTAGTAATTAAAATTTATTTTCATTTAAATTTTATTATATTAGTAATTGAAATGTAATTTCATGAAAATTAATTTTATATTACTAGTATTTAAAATGTACTTCTATGTAAATTACTTTTATATTAATAATTAAAATGTAATTTTATAAAAATTAACTTTACATTGGTATTTAAAATGTACTTTTATTTAAATTAACTTTTTATTAGTAATTAAAATGTAATTTTATGTAAATTAACTTTATATTACTAGTAATTAAAATAAAATTTCATTTTAATTAATTTTATATTAATAATTAAAATATAATTCCATCTAAATTAATTTTTATTAATAATTAAAATATAAAAATCGTTTTTGGATGAAATCAGAGCAAATTCCAGTAGCAAAGAGGTCGAAGAACACTTTATGATGATGCCTAGCTCATCAAATGAACACATTGGGGTTTAGGGATTTGAAATTCCGCTGACTCGTTTGAGCATGTAGAAGAAGAACAAGGAGTTCGCGTTGTTTTAGATGAAGTCAGAATTACTCGATTCGGGTTCCTTCATCGGCGGTCGCCATCCTTCGGTTTCTGGTTTAAGCAGAGATTCCGGCACAATGGACTATGGGTACGCACCACCACTATTCCAAAACTCTAACTCGTCGGCCGTCCCCGTTCCAACGGCGCCGCCACGCCTCCTCCTTCCACTTCCCCTTCCCCGTCGGCGCCGGCGAGAGCATCCGCTGCCCTTGATGCGACTCCTCCAACACCAAGTTCAGCTACTAGAACAACTACAACCTCACCCAGCCCCGCCACTCCTGCAAGACCGCCGCAACAAGATTTCTAAATAAACGATTCGGATAAATTGGGTTAAGGGTGTTAATGTAATTGCACATTTATTTTAATCAGTAAATAAAAAAAGAGGTATAGAAAAATTGTGAGAGGGTTAATTCATTAATAAACGCCTTTGACTAGGGTAGTTCGTCAAAGCAGCTTTTAAAGTCTCTCATTAGAAGTGCTACATTTGGGTTTGGGAGGCAAATTTTGTTGCCTCCTTCATTGGAAATGCTCTTGTAGAGTATGGTTCAGCAGCATGTACATTGCAGGTGCTATCGTTGGATGCAAAATTTGTCATTGCCTCTCTCATTGGAAATGCTCTTATAAATAATATTAGCACCAATTTTATGATTGGAGATTCGCTAATCAAAGAATACCTCCAAAGATATTAATTGGTCACGTCACGTGCCACAAAGAATGAGAATCACAATTTATGAAATGATAAATATATATAATTAATACTACCTTTGTGCTAACACAATAATCACACTTATTTACAAAGAAAGTGTGACTAATGTGTTGAGAGAAAGAAGTAGTATTGTATTACTTTGAAGAGAGTATCGATTAAATGATATTAATGACCACTAGAACTCATATCTGTATATACTTAATTATAAAAAATTATTTAAATCATAAAATATTATTGTCACTCAGTCAAGTGAGAGAAGGTAAGACATATATTTGTGTGATTTAAATTAATATATTATAGATATTATTGTTAATATTTAATTTAATGATTTAAATAAAAAATATGTTTTGTATAATAAATAATTGACTAAATCAATTATTTACATAGATTCAGCCTTGGTTTATATTTGAATTTTTTTTTTAATTTAAGAATAATTAGTTATATTTTAAAATACATTAAAAAATACTCTCATCTCATAAAAATAGTATTAGTACATTCATTTGTATTTTATAAAAATAGCTTGAGTTGTACTTTCAATTTTAAATTAAAAAAAAGGAGAATTTAGAGAAAAAATAAGATTGGTTTTAGTAATTATAATAAAATATCAATTTTTAGATTAATATAAGAAAAGGTAATAAATGTTTTGTCTATATATAATTTAATATATTGATATTTATTGTATTCATAATTTAGGTATGTTTTTCAAATTTGAATTGTCTTTTTTATCTTTCAATTTATATTTACAAATAATAAATCGAAACCACACAATCTGTGAAAGAATTTGTATAAACCCTCGTCGCAATTGAATTGCTCAAGAAGATGTCTTGGATTGGGCAGAATTGATCGATAGAATATTTCCCCGAGCCGATAAACCACTACCACTTTCTAGATTTCGTTTGGCATTGGGCACATTCGAAGACATTCGATTCTCTCGTTCACGAAGCAGCTCTGCCGGTGGAAAGGTTGTGGGGAAAACCAGCAGATCTCCCGCGCCCCCCGCGTCCTCGCCGACAAAAGGGAAACCAGCAAATCCTCCCGTTGGGACTCACAAGTGGATCTTCTCCGGCGACGTAAGAGAAGTGCAGGTGAAGAGTGGCGGCGGGAGAGAGGGGAAATGGGGCGACCGCTAATTTTTATTTTTTTTTATATTCAACATGTATGTTGGTGTTCGCGAAGAGACTACAATTGAAAAACCTATGCGTTGGATTGAAGCGACTACAATTGAAAACCAGGACTCCGATATCCATGTACATGACATTGGTGTTTGCGTAGAGGTTGTCGAGGGCTCCGAACGTGGCTTGCTAGGCCTGCTCCGTGGTGGCACACGTTGATGGCTGCTGCGGGACGAAGTGCATCGCCTCTTGGACGTAGGCATCGTCGCTTAGACCCGAGCGCTCGAGGATCGTCCGCTGAATTCGAGAGACTACTAATCGTCAAAATCGTTGGTCAATCGCGAGTGCCTCTTGAATCGCCGGTCAATACTTGTGTATTTATTGGATTGTCGAGCATTACGTTGAACTTAAACAAGAAATTAGCTTTGGTTAGGTAGTTGCTGCTCATGGTTATGAATTTTGTAATTGTAAATGGTGTAGTGGTTTATAATCGTATCGGTTATATGCAAGAATGTTTTGTGTTAAACCTTGTTCATGTTGATAAATTAGGTTGATTTATAGCCTAAAAGATGTGCCTTTGTAAATGTGTTTAATGAATGTGTGGTGTGAATTGTGAAACATTCACATTCTGCAATGACCGTGCGAGCAGTAATGCATGTATATAACCTTGTGTGCAGTAGCATTTTCTAATGTTTGAATAGTGTGAGATGAAAAAAAATTAAGTGATGTCGTAAATATTTCTCGCCCTGCTCAATTCATTTACAAACTTTGTTCTTAGTTCTATTTTGCAATCAAACAGTTTGAAATCAGACTTGTAGTTTCTTGCACCCATTTGATAGTGAGGATCTCTTTCTCGGACAAAGCTTCGATATCCATCTTCAACGCAAAATTCGTGCTTTCGCCATTGTTGATTTCTTCTATTGGCATGTTCTAAGCATTTCCTCGGATTGGTACACTACCCCTCTCATCCACAGATTTATCATGTAGACCTGTGTCCATCACGGTTAAAAACAACAATAATAAGAACTTTCATGATATAACATATTAAAACACAAACTGTTTATAACACTATCTAAAAAAAAACTCAGTTGTGTTGTTTTAAAAATAGAAAATACACTAACAAAACTTTCAAGAATAGCACTGTTATTCATGTATACCATAATTTTTGCCTCTTTGTAGCATACATCAGGACTTGATTGCCTTGAGTACATAGAGTCATAGTGGATAAAACACTTTAGCACTGTGTGTCGAACGTTAACAGAGTGAAGTGGAATTTTCCTTTGTGGGTCAGAAGAATCATGATTAGATGCGCGCTCCCCACATACTCGTACAGTGGCTCGAATATAAAACAATGCATTGGCACTGCGTCCAAATTCTCGACCGCTACATGCATAAGGTAAAATAGTACGTATATGTACATCATAAACAGTTATTTGGAAAATTTCGCACCCACGGAATATATGAAACCATCACAAATATGCACTGATGTTAAACACAGTTTATCAACTACAATGGACATAAAACAAGTTTCCAGTTCTTGTATCTTATACTCACTTTATCTTATACTACAAAAGACACTACGTATCACAGACTACAATACTTGGTGCGTTAAGTTTGAAACACCGACCACATTGTACAAAATATTTTCAAATTCATACATGCATTTAAACAATTTGTTAGTCATCAACCAAACAAAAATGTAATCAAGTTTACATGAGTAGGCATTTAATGTTACTTTAATACATTACTTGTTCACTCCTTTTGCAGTGTATGTAGTATACACTATGAATTTTAATCCTATGCAGTGTATGTCATGACCCAATCCATAAAAGTTACAGTGTTTGTTTTATAATTTGAAATTAATCTATTAAACTAAAACAACACTTCATGTTAAACTATTAATCCAGATGATGATTTTTGAACTACAAGTTACATTGTCCAATCCTGTGAAGTGTATGTAGCAGATTATGACATGCAACTGGAAAATTAAACAAGACTTGTCCAATCATGTAATCAATGTTACAAGGTTTGAACTAATAAAAAATATGTACACAAACAAGTTTTTGAGTTACCAACTTGTGCGTAAAATATTAAACCATAGAATTTTCAAACACTACATAGTACACATCCCACATTTGTTCAATAGTTTCTTTTTTAATTTGAAATTACATTATTACACTACTACAATACATGTTCGCACTAGTAGTCCTATTGATAATTCTTGACCTAACAAATACACTGTCCAAACTTATGCAGTGTACGAACTAGATTCTGTAACGTTCGAAAAGTAAGACCCTTTAATTTTAAAGCATCATCCAAACCAATCCTGATTCAAATGTTAAACTATTACGACAAAGCAAACTAATACAACAAAATTCCTTATTAAGCTTTTAGGTCTCCATATTTTCCTGTTACATAATTAAACATAAGCTTTTAGGTCTCCATATTTTCCTGTTACATAATTAAACAGGTAGTCCAGTTTATTAAAGTGTGATCCATTTATATGAATTTAGTAGTATCTGAAATCTATTAGTTCAATCAAAGTGTCATGTAGTTTACAATCGATCAGCCAAAAAAATCTACTAATTTTTTTTTTATTGATAATACTGGTTCATTGACTTTCAAAAATATATATGTAAATTGAATTACTAAAAACAGTACTCATAATCATACAGTGTAACTATTAGATTCATACAAGAAGACGTAAAATAAGTGAGCATCCCATAAGGCACCCCTGATATCAATATTCAAAATTTTAGGACTATAAGTTGTAGTGTGACTGACATATTTCACAATAAAATGCGTCACACAACTTGTTTGTAAATAGTTTTTATCATCTTTATATATTTTTATTTACCAAATACACTGTGGCTTAGTTTAGCAGTGTATATAATAGATTAAAAATGGAGGGAATATAAGTTCGAGACTGAAACGTGATGTCTCTTATAGCTTTACAAACACTTTAATAGTTTTTGAACATTCATATACATCAGATATTAACTAGACATTTACAAATATGGTTAATAATCATCACCTATTTGACTTATAACTACACTGGACAACCCTGTAATGAAGTATTATTAATGTGAATACTGGTTCAATGGCTTTCAAATCAAGATTTATGTAACTCAAATCCCACACACCTACTGATTCAACTGATATTAGCACAAGATGTTGATAAACTATTTACATCCTGAAACTACAATCCCACACACCTACTGATTCACTGATTCTTAGATAAAACATGCACAAAAATTTCAAACCCATCAAGTAAAATAAAAAAACAGAACAAATAAGAATCAACACAAGCATGAGATACTGGATAATCACCAATGGCATCTGCCCCGTCACATATGTTGTATTTAACTTTTCATACAAGCCCATAAGCTCCACTAATAGCTAATTATTATCAGTGGAAATCATTGACATCAATTTCTCATAAATAGGGCACACGTAGCAGAAAGAATGAAGACCATTATACAACCACCTAAACTTAGCATCAATAAAAATCTGAAAATTGAGCCCTACTCCGTTTCGAGTTCAACAACAATTAATACAAGATAATTACCACCAGAAAATAACAATTACACCAAGTTTAAGACCAAAAACCTAATCATTCCCACAATTAATTTCCCTCAATTACCCATTAGTTCAATTTTTATCGGTTTAAGATACATCATGAAACTACAATCCCACACACCCAAATATACATCATGAAACTACAATCACACACACCCATTGATTCATGTGATAGTGTTATTTGGACAAGAAGCAGATATTTTTTTTTTGAAAAGAACGAGATGAAGGTAATTAGAATGGGTAACACAATCTCAAATTCAACCTAAGAATTACTAATTTGGGTCGAACTAAACCACTAATCCAAGAACCCTAAAAACGACATGCAATCATTTCAACCTGTAAATAGTGTCAATTTCCACCAAAAAACTACTAAATTGGGTAGAATCAAACAACAAATCTAAGAACCCTAAATCTGGTATTCAATCTAATCACCCACTATTGTAGAATCAGTGATAAATAATTGAGAAAATTACCTTAAAATTTCAAAGCCGAGAGCTTTTTGGAAGAGAAAATGCGACTTCAACAATGTTAGAGGAATCACCTATCGACGGTATGAAGAGAAGTGTCGCCGGTTGACGAGCACGAATGCTTGTCGTTTGAGCAAACGCGCAACCAAAATGAAATTTATATTTAGCCAACACCTAACACTACAAGGTAGATAGTGATAAGTATGTGGGGTTAGTCCCACGAGGAGGCAATTGCAATAAGTGATCTCGGCTTGCCCAAAGGGTTGTCACGATTTAAAAACTTTTGTTTTGATTTGCTGTGGGCACAGCGGTTCTCTCATGAACAACTCGACTCAACTAACTACGACTAAACTAAACTAAGTTGAGGAAAATCAGTACTGGGCATACAACATCTCTCAGGGTCATCTGGGCAAACTACCGGTCATAGGCACTAAGGATTTCTACCAGCGGTTTGTCAGCAGTTATAGGGTGCTTTAAAAAGACAACAGTGGTCCTATTGCGTCACGCCCAACAATTGCCCCACCCCTTATCTATCCTTTCAGTTTAAAGAGAAGGCAAGCTAACGTTATGCCTAAACCCCTAGATCTGAACAATTCGATAACCTATGCAGCCATACATGGATCTAGTTTGCCCAAACCCGCATTACTCTCTAGACAGACCCGCTCGGCCAATAGCATGCTCGGAACTCCGAGTCATACGACCGCAATCACCAGCAAGTTCTAGTGCTATGCCCGCAACAATACTACAAGGTACATCTATGCGGTTTGTCAATCACCGGTATCCCAGTTTGTAAGGGTTCACTAGTGGCTGATCTAGTTTGCCCAAACTCCCCGGAAATAGTCCTCAACCAACTTTGCTTCGGGAACAAACCCCCAACCGGCTACTCTAGCCCCATCAACCTCTCGGTCTAACTTAACCCAAAATCCCCCTTGATCTGCCTTTGCCCAGACGCTAATAATCCATCAACAAATAATTAAAACAAATAAAGAAAGTAAAAACGAAACCAAATAATAAAAAGAAAAGATTTAAATTAAATAAAGAAAAACATAATATACAATTTCGCCCAAACGAGCTGCCCCAAAGGGCAGTGTTTCACCTCTCGACTCTCAAAACAAATATATAAGAACTCTCATAAATTTCGTATATTGTGCTCTCTATATTTGTTCTTGTGTGGCGTCGTGTGTGTTTTTTTTTCTTGCTGATCAGCGATCCCTTCTTTATATGTGCGGTCTCTAGGGCATCAGATTTGTATTAATGGGCTGGTGGGCTGATGGGCCTGGGCCGTTTGGGCGTAGTCCGTCCAGAGTTTATTTTTGCTGGGACTCTTGGCGGTCAAAGAAACTCCTGGTCTTTAGGGTCTCTTTCCTTATCAGCTGACCGGATAGAGATAAGGGGATTAGGCAGAATCCCCTATCTTTCGGAATCTGTTACTCTGGTATGCCCGATACTCGCCGTTTGCCCAAACTGGGCACCTTATGCCCTTTGCCCAAAGTGATGCTGCTGCTTCTTCATGCCTCTTTGATCTTGGACTTTTCCTTCCAGGTGGGTGAACCATGCGCGATGCTTGTTACGCGGTTGACTTTTACGCATAGTGACTTTGCCCATAGTGACGTATTTGCCTCACAGTGGCGACTTTGCCTTATTAGGCCCAACTGCCTGAGTCACCTCTGCTTCAGAATCCCGTGTTTGCCCAAAGTGGACCGTTAATTTGACTTTTCCGCACAATCTCCACCTGCTGACATGAATACCTGCATACTTTGCCCAAACACTCCAATGTGCCCTCCCAGACACAATACTGACTCAAACTGACTCAATAAAAGGTGTAAAAACGCTCTAAGATGAACAAATAAAATGGCTCATCACCGATATCAATAGAATTATATGTTTCAGTTTAGTAGTTTGTGATATACGGTTGTGTATTTGTCTATATGGAAAATTTATATTTAATCCCTTCAATTACATAGTGTATAATAAAATATATTACATATGTTTAAATAATTAAAAGGGCTTATTTGGTAAATCTTGTTTTTTTATAAATAGTGTAAAGATTGATATTAATGTATAATATAGAGTAAGTTAATTACCCTTTTTAAAAATCACCTATTTGTATCAATTAAAAATGATACTTAATTTTTTCAAAAATATTTATATTAAGTTTAATTTTTCATTTGGTTTTTTTTTCTAATTTACGAAATAAATTTTTTTGGACTGTTTAAATTAATTTAATAAAATTTATATTTAACAACCAATTAGATTCAGATGATTACTCGAATCTGAAAATGACCGATGTACATGCTAATAGACGTGATTCCTAATTTACTTTTATTAAGATTTTGGTCTCCTCTATGCTTATAAAAAGTCTTTAAAATATAATTCTATCACTTTAATGAAACTTTATAAACAGATCTGATGAATAAAAGAATGCCAAGAGAGATGAATTGATTTTTTCTCAATGTACATGCACGGCTGTTCAATGTTAGTATCACAATCGATCTATTTGCGATAAACATGTATGTTGTGAAATTAAGTTCAAGATCTGAAATATCTATGTGACTATATGATTATATTATGTGAAAACTTACGCACTTATTGTTTATAGTTAAAGTTTTTGTCGTTCACTTAATGATTTTTTCCATTTTGGGGTTTGATGTAAATTTATTTGTTTTTTTCTTGCTTTATATTCGGTTGAGATAATCTTATTGTTAATGTCAAATTACAACATAAGTAATTATTCTTATTTTTTTTCATTAAAAATATTTTTATCTTTAAATTTTTTACTTTTTAAAAATTCAGATATTATTTATTTTATTAATTCACAAATACTTTCTCGAGAAGTTGACTCAAATTTTCTTTTTAATTTACAAATAATAAAGTAAACTTTTATGAAACCCAAAACATAAATATTTACTCTTTACTTGGTTAATTCGGGATTGAGAATACATTTTTTTAATTAATAGCACTTGGTGTGATTTTGAGAGGGGTTTACGTGCTTCATAAAGCAACTTTATGTTCCATGTGTATATATACATTTTTAATTTATTTATCAATCAAATAAACCTAATAAACGTTATTTAATTTGGTGCTTTTGAAGATACGCGATATCATGAATGGCACATAGAGCAGGTGGGATGGGCCAGAGGGATGGATCACTATGATATTCGAGGAGATTATATTAATCAAATATAGGATTAATTAAGATAGAAGCTAGATTCCTAAATATATTATGATTGATAAGTTCATACCCTAAATATATTCGCTTTTACATTGTCACAATTCATCTTGACAACTCAATCAGGCACCTCATCTCTACACGACGATGTTCGTGCCATTCGTGTTTCGCATCAGACCTTGTTTAGCAAAACATGAAAAATTAACTAGGTGATACGTGAAATCAACACTAAATGCAAACACTTTGGTGAGAAATAATTAATGATTACTAATTCATGTGACTTTTGTAAAAAATAAATGGATATATCAAAGGCAAAGTGTTATAGTTTAAAGAACAAGAAAGAATGTTAGAAGAACAATTAGGTCGGAATAATCCTAGTTCCGACCTATCTTCGCTAATAGCTAAAGACGCTAATTCCAAATCAAGCAATATGATTGGATTTGGGACTCGAGACTCGTTTTAAGTGTTGAGTGTGGAGGCCGATTCACGCCGAGAAGACAAGAAAACGACGAAGAGGACGATCCAGGAAAACGGCGACCGCCGTTTCTGAATCAGCGGTCGCCGGATGCGAGCAGCGGGCGCTGCTGCTGGTTCAGCGGGCGCTGAATAAGGGGAGAATACGGATCGAGCTACTGCCAAGAATTGGGCCGTTTGGCGGGCGCCAAAAGGGAAACGGCGGGCGCCGTTTCTGTTCAGCGGGCGCCAGAGCAAAACGGCGGTCGCCGTTTTGCAGATCGCTGAAAGCGCGATTTTCTTGTCCCCCAAGTTTTATTCCCCCTATTTAAACCCTATGTGCGTGAATAATATGGTTAACACCTCCAGAACTAGAATTGAGATTATAGCTATTACGAGTCTTGTAATTACGTTCTATAATTGTTCTAGTAAATTATTGCAGCGGCAAAAAGTGGACGTAGCCCTCGTTAACGGGTGAACCACTATAAATCTTCCTGTCATTTATTTCGCGTAATTTTTCGTTCTTATTTGTTCGTGTTGCTTTTCAAGCGGGGACTTCGGACGCGAATTTCCCAACAACTGGTATCAGAGCGCTAGGGTTTAGCGATCGGGGAAAAGCGATGACGGACACCACCACCTCGTTCGGGGTTACGAAATTTGACGGGAATAACTATGGGCACTGGAAGATGCAGATCGAGGACTACCTTTACGGGAAGAAGCTCGGAATTCCTTTGAAGGGTAGACCAGAGAAGATCAAGGATGACGAGGAATGGGAAAGCCTCGACAGGCAGGTGTTGGGATTGATACGTTTGTCCTTGGCTTCAAACGTGTCATTCAACGTGCGCTCAATTACCACAACCAAGGATTTGATGGCTGCCCTATCAAACATGTACGAGCAACCTTCAGCAAACAACAAGGTGTATCTCATGAAGCAGTTGTTCAACCTGAAGATGTCGGACAATGCAAACGCAGCCAACCACATAAACGAGCTGAATTCCATCTTGGATAAATTGAAAGGAGTCGGGGTGAATTTCGATGATGAAATTTACGCCTTGATCCTACTTGCGTCTCTGCCGGATAGTTGGGAGCCCATGCGGGCAGCTGTCAGCAACTCTATGGGGAAGGAGAATCTGCAGTTCTCCGAAGTTAGAGATAAGATCCTAGCCGAGGAAATCTGGAGAAAGTATTTCAAGGGAAAGCCTTCCAGTTCAGCCTTGAGTGTGGAGAACCGGGGGAGAAACTCGGGTAGGAATGCTAACAGGAACAGAGGGAGATCCAAGTCTAGGAGTGGAAGAGATAGCTCGAAGTCCGAGGATAATGAGTGTTGGAATTGTGGGAAGACGGGGCACTTCAAGAGGGATTGTCGCTCTCGGGGGAAGAGTGACAACAAGAAGAAGGGAACCGCCAATGCGGTAACACAAGAGGATGACGACGATGGGGACGTCCTTCTCTTATCGGTCGACTCACCGATCGATTCCTGGGTGCTGGACTCAGGAGCTTCTTTCCATACTACTGCACAGCGAGAGGTAATGCTGAATTACTTCTCGGGTGATTATGGAAAGGTCTTTCTTGCAGATGACGAGCCACTCGATGTAGTCGGGATGGGAGATATCAACCTAAAGATGTCAAATGGGCTAACTTGGAAGATTTCCAAGGTCAGACATGTGCCGGGGTTGAAGAGGAACCTGATTTCGGTGGGCCAACTTGACAGTGATGGTCACCGGGTGTCATTTGGAGATGGGTCATGGAAAGTTTCGAGGAACACCATGACCATAGCTCGAGGTCATAAGACGGGCACACTTTACATGACGACGAGCGTGAGGGACTCGGCTGGTGTTGTTGATAACACCAAGAAGACCGAGCTATGGCATTGCAGGCTGGGGCACATGAGTGAGAAGGGGATGAAGATCATGGCAAAGAACGGGCTGCTGCCCGAACTCAAGACGATTGAGTCTCACGTGTGCGAGAGCTGCATTCTTGGAAAACAGAAACGAGTGAGTTTTTCCAAAGATGGAAGGGAGCCCAAGGCGAAGAAGCTGGAACTAGTACACACGGATGTTTGGGGTCCAGCTCCCGTCGCCTCACTCGGAGGATCACTCTACTATGTTACCTTCATCGATGACTCCACAAGGAAGGTATGGGTGTACTTCATGAAAAATAAGAGTGACGTGTTCTCTGTTTTCAGGAAATGGAAAGCCGAGGTTGAGAATGAAACAAATCTCAAGGTGAAGTGTTTGAGGTCCGACAACGGAGGTGAGTACGTTGACGCCGACTTCAAACAATTTTGTGTCGAGAGTGGGATCAAGATGGTAAAGACTATTCCGGGGACCCCACAACAGAACGGAATAGCGGAGCGAATGAACAGGACGCTAAATGAGAAGGCCTGGAGTATGCGGTTACATTCGGGGATGCCTAAAATG
This sequence comes from Euphrasia confusa, assembly GCA_954870475.1. Taxonomy (NCBI): domain Eukaryota; kingdom Viridiplantae; phylum Streptophyta; class Magnoliopsida; order Lamiales; family Orobanchaceae; genus Euphrasia; species Euphrasia confusa. The sequence goes on along the minus strand of OX940966.1, from coordinate 11,408,596 downwards.
TTTTGGGCATATACCATCGACATGGCGGCTCATTTAATCAACAGAGCACCGTCGGTTCCTTTGGAATATCGGATTCCTGAGGAGGTTTGGAGTGGGAAGAAGCTGAATCTGTCCTACTTGAGGGTGTTCGGGTGTCTGGCGTATGTCCATATCGACGAAGCTGCTCGTAGCAAGCTTGATCCTAAATCCAAGAAGTGCTTCTTCCTTGGATATGGCGGCACGGAGTTCGGGTACCGATTTTGGGATGCTGAAAATCATAAGGTGATCCGAAGCAGAAATGTGATCTTCAACGAGGCGGTCTTGTACAAGGGTAAAGACGAGATTGTTGAAGAGAGCATTGATCCCGTGAGAGACAGGGAGGAGGTTCCGGTGGAGGTCGTGGAGACCGAGAAGATCGAAGGGGACAACACGAGCAGCGAGGACGAGCAAGATGAAAATGCTCATCCCAACATCGATCCAGTCACACCGAAGCCGTGGAGGTCGACTAGGGTAAGAAGACCTCCCCATAAATTTTCACCTTCCCTTAACTATATCTTGCTGACTGATAGGGGTGAGCCGGAGAGCTACACCGAGGCTATACAAGCGAGGGATTCGATCAAGTGGGAGTCTGCCATGAAAGAGGAGATGAGCTCATTAATGTCGAATCAGACTTGGGAACTAGCCGAGCTTCCGAAGGAGAAGAAGGCCTTGCACAATAAATGGGTTTTCCGGGCAAAGGAAGAACACGATGGAAGCGTTCGGTACAAGGCGAGATTAGTGGTGAAAGGATTCCAGCAGAAGGAAGGGATCGACTACACGGAGATATTTGCTCCGGTAGTCAAGATGGTAACCATCCGGGTGGTGCTTAGCTTGGTGGCAAAGGAGAACTTACATCTTCAGCAAATGGATGTAAAGACCGCATTTCTTCACGGGGATCTAGATGAAGAAATTTATATGAAGCAACCGGAGGGGTTCGAAGTCCGAGGCAAGGAGAAGCTAGTGTGTAAGCTTCAAAAGAGCTTGTATGGGTTGAAGCAAGCTCCTAGGCAGTGGTACAAGAAGTTCGACATGTTCATGAAGCGGGTCGAATTCACGCGGTGCGAGGCGGACCACTGCTGTTACTTCAAGAGTCTTGGAAGAGGTACCTACATAATATTACTCCTTTATGTAGATGATATGCTGATAGTCGGGGCGAGTTTGGCGGAGATCGACAAGCTCAAGAAGAGTCTATCGAGGGAGTTCTCTATGAAGGATTTGGGTGCTGCCAAACAAATCCTGGGGATGAGAATAACAAGGAGTAAAGATGGTCTTGAGTTGTCTCAAGAGGAGTACCTGAAGAAGGTACTAGCACGGTTTAGCATGGAGGATGCGAAACCCGTGGGCACTCCTTTGGCTAGTCACTTCCGTTTGTCAAAGGAGGACTCGCCGACGAGCGAGAAAGAGATGGAGCATATGGATAAGGTCCCTTACGCCTCTGCGATTGGGAGCCTTATGTATGCCATGGTGTGCACGAGGCCTGACATTGCCCATGCAGTGGGAGTGGTCAGTCGGTTTATGAGTAATCCGGGGAAGCAACACTGGGAAGCCGTCAAGTGGATCTTTCGATACTTGAGAGGGACTTCCGGTTTTGTTTTGAGGTTCCAAAAGTCAGATTTGGGGTTACTCGGGTTTGTGGACGCGGATAATGGAGGTGACGTGGATAGTAGGAAGAGCACTACTGGGTACGTGTACACTTTCGGGGGTACCGCGATTAGCTGGGTGTCGAGGTTGCAGAAGATCGTAGCATTGTCGAGTTGCGAGGCGGAGTACGTCGCTGTGACGGAAGCCGCGAAGGAGATGATGTGGCTACAGGCTTTCCTGCTAGAGTTGAGACAAGACCACTCGGGGAGTGTCTTGTATTGCGACAGTCAGAGCGCCATTCACTTGGCGAAGAATCCCGTGTACCATGCTCGAACGAAGCATATCCAGCTGAGATATCACTTCATTCGATCGGCCTTGGAGGAAGGCATTTTGGTGTTGGAGAAGATTCTTGGGAGTAAGAATCCGGCCGACATGTTTACGAAGGTGGTGCCGTGCGAGAAGTTGAGGTTGTGTTCAACCTCGGTTGGTCTTCTGGGATGAGGACCGGGAACGCCGCTGCAATGGGAAGAGAAGATAGGGGACGCGAATCAGCTCCAAGTGGGAGATTGTTGAGTGTGGAGGCCGATTCACGCCGAGAAGACAAGAAAACGACGAAGAGGACGATCCAGGAAAACGGCGACCGCCGTTTCTGAATCAGCGGTCGCCGGATGCGAGCAGCGGGCGCTGCTGCTGGTTCAGCGGGCGCTGAATCAGGGGAGAATACGGATCGAGCTACTGCCAAGAATTGGGCCGTTTGGCGGGCGCCAAAAGGGAAACGGCGGGCGCCGTTTCTGTTCAGCGGGCGCCAGAGCAAAACGGCGGTCGCCGTTTTGCAGATCGCTGAAAGCGCGATTTTCTTGTCCCCCAAGTTTTATTCCCCCTATTTAAACCCTATGTGCGTGAATAATAGGGTTAACACCTCCAGAACTAGAATTGAGATTATAGCTATTACGAGTCTTGTAATTACGTTCTATAATTGTTCTAGTAAATTATTGCAGCGGCAAAAAGTGGACGTAGCCCTCGTTAACGGGTGAACCACTATAAATCTTCCTGTCATTTATTTCGCGTAATTTTTCGTTTTTATTTGTTCGTGTTGCTTTTCAAGCGGGGACTTCGGACGCGAATTTCCCAACATTAAGTGTCTAATCCCAGAGTGATTTAATATTTATACTTCCTCTATTTCAAAGAAATGGACATAGAGAGTGTGCACAATGTTTAAGAAAAATATATATATATATATATATTTTTAATTTTTGGAAGGGTATATAGGTATCTTTATGGTGTAAAGTATATATGTAAATGACAGGGTTGTGATCATTAATTTGAGATACCAATAAAAATAAAATGTGATATTTTCTAAAAGATGGAAGAAGTATATGATATGTTGGAGCGACGTGCATTTTTAATACTGAACAATGTGACGTGCAAGATTGAAAGAATTGAGAATATCTATATAAAAGTCATGCATTACTATTAAAAATCAATAAAAATGATTTCTTCGTCAAGAAAGGAGAAATAATGGTATAATAAACTTATGTTCTTAACGAGATGTCACAGTGAAATGAGAACTAATTGTGCCGATTACAAAATCTCAGATGAAAATATTAGGAGGTTATGTCATACTATGCCATTAGGACATGAGTGAAATCAAGTATGACCGAATAAATCAGAGCTACTTGATGAACAAAGTACCTTAAACTTGAGATTTTTGGGAGCTAGTGCTTGAAAAGTAAATGAGAATTTTTGGTCCAAAATAATATTACATTTATATCAATTTTTATTGTGTTTCACCGTAAGTTTTTTAATTTTCTCCAACTTATTTTATTTATAATCACTCTTCATTATACATATAAAACATATTTTTCTTTAAATACCGTGAACAAACACAGTATGCTATTGCTACTTATCAACGGGACGAATAAATTATTTCGAAATAAATAATTGGGCTACTTCTTAGCAAGATAAGGGCAAGCCCACATGCAGCCCAATCCATTCCAACATAAGTTGACAGATAATGACTGCACTCACTCACTCTCTCACTCACACTTCAGATCAACATAAAAACGGTGCTGTGTTGTTGTGTTAGTACTTAGTACTACATCTTGCTTTTATCTCTCTCTCTCTCTCTCTCTCTCTCTCTAAACGTTTTATAGATTCATTAGGAAACACACACATAGATACATACAGAATGTATACATAACTTTATATGTATATACTCCATCTGGGATTTTTATATTCTTATCGTGTTCACCTACTGGATCAAAGGTATCAACACAACACTATGCTTATCTCTTTCCATTTTTTTTCTTTATTTCAGCATCTTTTTATTATCCTTTACATAAATATTCAATAATAATAAATTAAATTTTTTTTGATCATTTAGGGAATGAATCTTTACATTGATTGTTTTGAGATTATGGGCTGTTCTTGAATTACTCTGGGAAGATAAATTTCTTGATTTTATCCCCAGATTTAGCTTATGAAATGGATAGAAGTAAAGTTTGATTCTTTTGTCTTATTCCTCTTCACAAATTTGGCCTTGGTTTTGTCAATTTCTCATTGTTTTTTGTGTAAGTGCTGAAAACATTTTTACTGGGACATGGGTTTTGGAAGTCTTGTGCTTATGCTATTCAGATTCAAGAATGGATGATAATGGCCCATTAAAAATCAAATCTTGGATTAGATTTGTGAGAATGGAAATGCCTAAGTGAATGGGGACTGAATCACTGATTTTGTGTTGATGCTGTTTTCAATATGTATTGAACTTTCTTCTTCTGTGCACATTAATACTCAGATGCTCTGTTGTTAGGTATGAAGAATCACTTTTAAATCTCCGATCTACCGAAAAATGTCGAGCGATAGGAGCACTCACTGGTGCTACAGCTGTCAAGAAACCTTCACCCTTGAGTCGCGAAGCACGGCCTGCCCCAACTGCGGGGGCGGCTTTATCCATCAACTCGATGACTCGACTGTCAGCTCGAGTAGCCAAGAACAGAACCAAAGGCCTCGTTTCATGGAAGTCGTCTCCAATTTCCTCCGACAGCAGACGGCCGTGAGGAGAGGAGCTGCTCCTCTGAACGGGAACTCGTGGGACTCGTTCCTCGTCTTCAGGGGCGACATGCCTGTCAGGATGCCCGGAACAAACGGAGGGCTCGTCGAGTTTCTCAACGAGACGCTCGGGTTCAGGCAGGAAAACGGGGGCGACTACTTCATTGGGCCAGGGGTCGAAGAGTTTTTCGAGCACGTGACAGTTGAAGACGATCACCGGGCACCCCCGCCAGCATCTAGATCGTCGATCGAATCGCTATCGACGGTCACGATCTCACGGAAGCTCGTCAGGGCAGAGTCAACGTGTGCAGTGTGTAAGGAGAGATTCGAACTGGGCTCACAAGTCAAGAAGCTCCCCTGCAAACATATGTACCATTCGGATTGTATTGTGCCGTGGTTGGAGCAACGGAGCTCGTGCCCTGTCTGCCGACAGGTGTTGACCGGTCAACAAACGAGTAACGGGAGCTCGAGGGGACGAAATAGAAGTAGGCGGAGGTGGTCGTTTTTGTGGCCTTTTGGTTCGTCCCGTTCGAGTGCTAACCTTAGTCGAACAGTGGAGCCTACTCCGGTTGCATATCACCAGGACAATCACCACTCGGAGTATTCTCATTGGCCTTTCGAATATTAGAGTCTGTCGATTTCTCTCTTATGTTTTAACGAATAAACTGTGTGGTGGTCGATTGTTTATATGGGTGTTTAGGTCTTTGTTTCTGCTGGTTGAAGTAGAAAATTGTACTGTGTTTTGTCAATTAAGTCTATTCTTTTATTGTCAAAGTGTTGATTTTTTGTGCTGTTTTCTTATGTAGTTTTTGTCAAGGGAAGAATTTTCACTTTTTTTTATAGCATGGTTGTTATATGGTTGACTACCTATTCGACGCCTCCGGCCACTTGAACCGCGAAAAACTTGAACCGCGAAAAGGACGAACTCGTCTTTTTCTTCAAAGACCTCTTCGACAAACTCCAAATCGATGGACTCGAGTTCAAGCGGATTTAAGGCTTTGGATTCGTTGATTCAGCTTCAATCATAGGACGACAAGAGTTCAAGCGGATTTAAGGCTTTGGATTCGTTGATTCAGCTTCAATCATAGGACGACAACGCCAAGGTTGTCGTCGCTTTCGCCAAGGAAGGAAACGTAAGTTGATTTATTTCGCTGATCTTGTCAAAGTTGGATCAATAACACTTCAATAAGACATTTTAAGTTGTTATTGACTCAATTTTGACATAGTATCATAGCATACTCAACACGATGATGGTGTTTCATTGGATAAAATTTACAGCTTGTCAAAAGATAACAGTAAGTCCACAAGTAGAGTTGACAAAATTGAGATTACTCGTGAGAGGACATGTTAAATATCCCACGTCAGTTGGATATAAATCTTAAAGCTCAAATATAAGTTAAGACATGTTCTGTTGGACGACCGGCTAAACTTAACTAAACTTAAATGATCTGAACTGAAGTCAACTAAATTGATTTTTTTTTATAAATAATAATAAATTTTATAAATTGTTAAATATTTTTTTAAAAATATTAATAATATTCTATTATTAACTAGATTGTATACTTAAAATTATTGATTCAAATTATTTATTTATTTATTTTATTTTAATTTATTTTGAAACGAATTTAATCGGGTTGAACTGAACTGAACCGAAACGATTTGAACTGAACTGAACGATCTGAACTTAACTGAAACGCGCAAAAATTAAGTTTAAAAGAACATGTCCTTAGTCAATTTTATCACCTTACCAAGATTTTTTAAGGTGTTCTTGACCAAACTTTGACAGCTCTTAATAGCTCCATCAATAGCAATCCATAATTAGTAGCAAGCTTCAGAAAGATAACCTGGGCGGAATGCCATAAACTCAGCTGGTTATTTGATTAATCGAGCACCTTAGGTACCTTTGGGATTTTGGATTCCCAATGAGGTTTGAAGTTAAAAAAAGTTGAATCTTTCCTATCTGTGTGTTCGGTTGTTTGACGTATATATGTTCATGTTCAAGAAGTGCTACTTCATTGGTTATGAAGACATGTTCGGAGTTCGAGTATCATTCCCTCGTTTTTTTACGATCAGAGTCGTTAAGTAATTCGAAGTAGAGACCTTTTTTCAACAAAAAGGTCTTGTACAACGATGTGATTGAAAAAAGCATCATTCACGTGACGTAAGTGGTATGGATGTAAAATAGATCGCAAAGGTCGAAGAGCATCATTCTCATATCGTAGATGCCGACTTATTATCATTATACTTTTATTATCATTATATTTAGGGAAAAATGGCAATAAGGCCAATTTTCAACATTTTTTGACCAATAAGGCTTTCGAGAAATTACGTGTGTCATTTAGGCCGCCTAAAATGTGTAAAGACACTACTACCCCTCCTTAAATTCCACATCTCTCCAGCACTCCGACACCGATCGAATCCCAGCCCCCAAATTCCACCCACGATCTCCTCATTCGATCAGAACCATAAACTAGCTTCGCGGCCGCCTGTGCGCGACCCCGACTCCTCGGCTCCGCCGTGGCAGGCCGGACCTACGACGTCCTCGGAGGCCGCGGACCTCCGTTTCAGTCGCCCGTTGTTGCAGATTCAGCAACAAACACCGTCGCCGCCTCCATCGACAACCACCATCTCCGTCAACCCTGTCGTCGCCGTTTCCGTCCTACACCGAAGTGTTGTACTCCTCTTTCCCCAAATCCCTCTGCAATCGCCTCAATCGGATGTTCTGGAGTCGAAGCTTCCCAATGCCGTCGCCGCATTGTAACGCTTGATCAGAAACTCCCGCTGCTTATCGAAGGTCACCTTCTCCACCGATGCTCCGATGCGCGGCTGCCCCGTCTCGAAGCTCATGGGGTGGGGGCCAAGCCGCAGCCGTAACAAGTGAGTGATTATTGACCCGCCCGCCACCTGTTCGACGAAATGCCCCTGAGACGGTAGACATTCAGTGTTTTTACGTTTCATTCAGTGTATTTACATTTATGTTGGTTCGATTTTTATTCGATTTCGAGTTATTGCACTAACCGATATGTACACCTTTGGCTTTTCATAATTTTTTCTTGAGTTAGTTTGTACAGTGCATATTTACTTTCTAATTTGTGTGGGAAAATATTTCACAAACTTGGAATTATATTATGCAGTGTGCTAATTATACGAGCTCTAGCAATGTTACTAACTTTTGATCTTTTCATTGGTGAGAGAGTGTCGTATTTGTCGAGTTTTTTTTGCTGGATTTCTCGAATGTGTTTACATGCTTGAGTATTGTCCATCCGTAGTAAGTGTTCAGTAGATTATTGATCGTACATATGTGCATGTACAGCCATGCACATTATCCATGCATAAATTAGGGTTAGGTTACAATTTGGGGATTTATGTTTTGGGCCCTTTTCTAATTATTTAAATAGTTTTCTTTTCCTTATTTACATTCTGGTCCCTGCACCTAGGTTTAGGGTTTACGGCATGTGTATATAAACACATGCATACGCAACTTAGGTTTAAGAGTTGTAATCATCATCTTCATATATATAAATTGTTCTTTTGATCTATGAAGCTCTTATTATCCGAATACACTTCATAAATCTATATGGTATCAGAGCTAATCTTCCGCAAGCGACATGGTTGATTCAGAAGTAAAGAAAGGAGAGGAAAGCAGCCAATCCTCCAATCCTATGGATCCATCAAAGCCCTCGAGCCCGTACTACCTGCACTATGGCGAAGCTCCAGGACAAAAGTTTGTGAGCGAGCCTCTACATGCGCGAAATTATCAAACTTGGAGCAGAAATATGCTCAACGCCTTTACAACCAAAAACAAACAAGGGTTTGTGGATGGTTCGATTCCTGAGCCGTCTCCTGAAGATCCTTTATTCCCTGATTGGAGAAGATGCAATATTATGGTTCTGACTTGGATCTCAGCTAATTTGTCCCCAGAGTTATCTGGTTTTACTGCATATGCCACCTCGGCACGACATGTATGGATTGAACTCTATACCAAGTTTTCAAAAGCTAACAACAACATGGTATACATGCTGGAACAGAAACTGATTTCTACCAGACAAGAAGGAGATATGATTAGTATTTACTTTGCAAAGTTGAAAGGGATATGGGATGAAATAGCTGCCTATGAACCTAGATCCCTCTGCCCTACCATTAACTGCCCAGCCATGGATGAAAATAAACAAAAGGACAACAAAAGAAAAATTCTGCAGTTTCTCATGGGATTAAATGATGATTATATGAACTTGAGGAACCAAATACTCCTCAAGGATCCACTTCCAACCCTTGATCAAATTTTCAGCCTTGTATCCCAAGAAGAATCTAACCTGGAATTGAAGAACAACAGTCCAACCAACATCCAGTCCAATGCAATGGCAGCAAGGCAGGATGCCAAACCTGTAGGGCAACAGAGTTGGAATAAAGTCACCAATCAAGGGAGTCCAAAAACCTCAATAGTATGCACAAAGTGTGGTAGAAACAACCACACTGTGGACAAATGTTTTGAAATTTATGGGTACCCTCCCAGGAATGTTTCTGATGGTTCATCACAAGGGAGAAGTAAGTATAATTGCACCTACTGTGGTAAAAATGGTCATACAGTGGATAGGTGTTTTGAACTCAATGGCTACCCACAGAAAGACTCCAAAACTGCACCAAACAAAACCTGGAATAGTCAGAAATCCAATGCTAATCAAGTAGAAAAACAAGAGGATGGTTCTGAAGTCAAGATGACTTCCAAGGAGTATCTACACCTCTGCACCTTACTGCAAAATTTTAACCAATCCTCCTCTGACAAAAGGGGCACAGGTACTACTCAATCACATACCCTAGCTTCACATTGTCTTTTAAGCATAAGTAGCAATGTCTGGATCTTGGATTCTGGTGCTAGTGATCATATCACTAACACCTCAAAGGGAATGATCAACATCAGTACTAGAGAGCCTATTACTTTGAGATTACCAAATGGTTCAAGCACTCTAGTAACTCATGTGGGAACAGTGATCCTCAGTGAACAGATTACCCTCACTAATGTCCTTCTTGTTCCATCTTTTAAGTTTAACCTAATTTCTCTGAGCAAGTTATTGATGGACACTCACTCAAAAATAGTGTTTTCTCATGGACATTGTGTTGTGCAGGACATACACAACTCCAGAGTGATTGGGGAAGCTAGAGAAATCCAAGGGCTGTACCATTTTAAAGCAACCTCAGAGGCAGTTGCAGAAAGTAGTAGTAGTTGTTTTGCTAGTAATGTTTCCATTGATATCTGGCACAAGAGAATGGGGCATCCCTCTGTGCATAGAATGATTTTATTAAACAAGATTAATAAAGTTTTTCCTTCAGTTCCCAGTACATTCATTAAACATGCTTGTGAAGTCTGTCATAAATCTAAGCAGACAAGGCTACCTTTTCCTGAACACACAGATAAAGCTATGAACCTATTTGAGTTAGTCCATGTTGATATTTGGGGACCTCTATCAATAACTACTCATAATGGCTTCAAATACTTCCTAACAATTGTGGAACATAAAACCAGATTCACATGGATATTCCTAATGTACTCAAAGTCTCAAGTGAGAACTATTTTGCAAAATTACATCCAATATGTTGATACTCAGTTCAGTACTACCATCAAAACCATCAGAAGTGACCAAGGGAAAGAATTTGAGATGGATGAATTCTATAAAACTCATGGAATTGAACATCAAATAAGCTGTGTATACACTCCACAACAAAACTCAGTGGTGGAGAGGAAACATAGACACATATTGGAGGTTGCCAGAGCCCTTAGATTTCAATCAAATGTTCCTCTTGAATTCTGGGGTGAATGTGTTCTTACTGCTGCCTTCCTCATTAATAGAACACCATCAAAAGTAATCAACAACTCCACACCTTTCACTGAGCTGTATGGCAAGGATCCTGACTTCCTACATCTAAAATCTTTTGGATGTCTGTGTTTTACAACAAATGTTAATCCCAGAAAAGGTAAATTCACATCCAGAGCTCAAAAATGTGCCCTTATAGGATACCCTAAAGGTATCAAAGGTTATCTATTGTATGATCTTGAAAACCAAGTTATTATTACTGCCAGAGATGTCACCTTTTATGAGGATATTTTCCCCTTGTTGGGTTGTGTCCTTCAAATCCTACGTGTGCAATCGGTTAAGTCATATGGTCATCTCCGGATGTTAAATGATGTATCAATAATATTATATATTACATAGAGTAATATTATATTGATTGATAATCATACCTACAGGGTCACACACGAACGAGAAGCTGAATGAAATAATTGTTGAATATTTATATTGATTTTAGAAATCAATAAATATATAAACTTAGTTTATATATATGTGTAATTAAAGAAATTGACATGTAACATGGTGTGACATGTCATGCCACATGGAATAATGACTTGGAGTCATTAGTGCACATTTGGCAATGATGTGGCATGGAGTTAGTGGGTGGGAGTTACATTTTGACCATTAACTCTCACCATAATCACACCTTAGTGGGGAGGTTATTTTGACATAATGATGGTGCATTATTGTGAAGATAAAGGAGTGAAAATCTGATTTTCTCTCAATCCAACACTTGAATTTCGAGATTACACCAAGAGAGAAAGAGAGAACATAGTGTTCTTCCCATTTTTCTAAAGAATAATCAGCAATTTTCAGCACTCGTCTTCCGTTCGTGTGCAACACGTAGAGGCCGGGCCATTTGTGCGGCTACACATCCGGGAAGACCAGAAGCAAGACAAGAGGCTTGGGAAGATTTTCTCTTCAAGGTTCGCTGCGAGAAGATCGGATCTTCATCAACGAACAGCCATCGACATCAACGAGGCACGCGTCAACCAATGTAAGATTCGTTGACCTTTATATATATATATATATATATATATATATATATATATATATATATATATATATATTGGATATGTGTATATATATAAATATAAATGTGTTTATACACTCTTGTGTGCACTAAGATCCAAGCATGGTAGATCTATATGTTTTATACGCTTCCGCACACACGGTATATCGATCGGATCGGTATACCGATACCTTCAATTGGTATCAGAGCCTAGGGCTCGTGCACACTTTTGTGTTGGACACAATAAGTGTAAATCACATAATTGGCTTATTTGATTATATATGATTATGTGTTAGATGTAAGGCCGGCCACTGTTAGTGGTCGGGTGAATGATTTCGTCGTTTTTTACGTTTCGATTGGCCATAGTTTTGGAGGGCTGCGTCCCTTGGAATCTTTTGTAATAGATAGGTTTTTCTATTCAAAAAATGTATTGTTCGATATGTAAGCTATGGATTTATCCATGTATCGGAGTTGGATTTCGAAGCTCAAGCGAAAACGATAAGAAACTAAGCAAAAACCGAGCTGCTGGAGCAAAACGGCGGGCGCCGTTTGTGCTCCGGCGGGCGCCGTTTTGGAAACGGCAACCGCCGAAAGGCTGATTTTGGGTCAGCCCGTTTCTATACCCTTTCTGCGGCCGCCGTTTTGGAAACGGCGACCGCGGGTGGTGTTCGGCGACCGACGTTTGTGAAACGGCGGGCGCCGTTCGTGGTTTTTTGGGTACGGAATAGATTTGACCAAAATCGGCGGGCGCGGAACTGAAACGGCGGGCGCGGACCAGTCCAGAAGATGTTCAAGACGTTTTAAGTAGCTTTAATTCTTTTCTTTTGAGAGTTTTGAGGTTCTAGGGGCCTTTCGAATGCGTATTTATATGCTTTGCTATTTTAAGTTATGCATGTTAAAATTGTTCAACAAACATACACCTTAAAATTGCAAGTTCCCAAAATAATGAGTATAATGTCTTGTCCAAAACATCAAACCCATGAAACCCTCGATCATAAGTTGATAGGTTCGCCTCAGCGGGGTATCACTTGTTATCTTGGGATAGTGGGAGTAAGGGTTAGACCCTTACACGTGAATTTGGTTTTCTCATCGATAGATCCACTGCAGGCGTGGCTATCGAGACATGAGATGAGAATGAGATTCTCTTCGACCGAGAGTGACATTAGATGTCATTGACATGGGATGTCTACCTATCTTGGATTTCTTAAGTGCGGACTCAGTCGGCTTAAGGATTCGCAAGATGAGGGTCTTGGGATCGTTTTGTTCAAGGGAACAACGATATTAGATATCGATTGAACAAAATGTAATAAATAAGTAGTTTTGATAGACAACCTTATTTGTTTATCGCTTTGTGGATGTTTACATACTTTAGTTATCTTTCTTTTGTAGTTTATCATGTCTAATATCAACTCAATTCAAGTTTGGTTCAATTCTTGATTGTGAAAAATTGAACAACATACATTTTCTTGATTCACAACGTAATTTGAGGATGGTCCTCAAATACGAAGACAAGGAAAATGTGTTAGATAACCACATCCTAAGATATCATTGAACAACTCAATATCATGTTCGGGGAATATGCTATGATTGAGCGGTTCGGTGTGAGCATGGCCATCGCTTCAGCTAGGCTGGAGAAAGAGAAACCTATAGGGACCACATATGCAACAAATGAATGGATTATTTGCTTTAAGTGATCTCCTAAATTTTTCTAAGATGGTGTGTCGTCAATTAAAAAGGACACTAAAAGGGATGTGGTAATCAAAAGAGCATGAGCAAGAAGGCTACTAGGGTTCCTAGGGAATCTGAATGCGTCTATTGCAAAGGTGTTGGACACTACTTGCAAATATGTAGAAGTTCATATTTATTCAATTTCAAAACAAATGCCTAATTTGTCTTTCAATGATGGATTCTAAAGTTAGGATTATTTTCACCTCGGGGAGTGATTTAATCCAAAACACTTAAGTTCATCAATGACACAAATTAGAGACTTTCGAGCCATTGGATGGCATGAATCGATTGTCTGGTTGGCTCCCTCATATTTTATGAGAGATAGGGCTTCAATTGCATGATAATATCGCTGGTTAGAAAACTTCGATTTTTCACTTACGATTTATCACGTTTTGACATTGAGATAATTTTGAATGGGAAATTTGAATGAAACTCAATTATTGGGAATAATTGAATTTGCCCAAAGTTCAATGAAGATGTGAAGAACGGGGTTGCTTCATCTTCAGGTATTAATGTTATAGACATTAAACTTCACAAATTCTACTTCTTGGGTATTGGATGCCAAATGTGGTTCTCACATTTGCATGTGAATGAACTACATAGAAGTATAAGTTTGGTGAATAGAGATGTCGATCTATGGCGATAAATGGAGCGAATGTCGCTGCATTAGCCGTATGATCATATGATATTGTTTTGCCTTAGGGCTTTGTTTTAGTATTATAACTATGTAATTTCGTACCTTCAATAAACAATGAATATTGGTTCAGTATTGGATACTGATGGATTCGTTTTTCACTATTAAATAGTTTGGTAACTATTTTAATTGTGAATTATTCTTTGTTTTGGCACGATTATTATATGGTTTATGTATACTTTAACTTGAAAAAATCACATATATCATTAAGACCAAAGGCCAAATCGAATAAGTCTCAATGAGACATAACTGAAACATTGTTGATTAGATCAAATCAAAATCTAAACATGTAACGAAGCTTCTTTTAGAAGGAATTTTAGAATCATTTGACTTGGAGTCATTTGATACATGTGAATGATGTGTGATTGAAAAGATAACAATATCATCTTTCTTGGAGAAAGGAGAACATGTGAGTAATTAATTAGGGATGATCCATACTGATGTATGTGGAACCTATTAGTTCACAAGCACATGAAGGTTATGTTTCGGAAAAGAGAAAACTAACTCTACTAGATAGAGTTCGATCTATCGATGATGAGTCTAATTGAACTACTGAACTCTTTTGGGAACACACTATTCTTGACTTCAACCTATACACTGAATAGGACACTGTCCAAAGTTGTTGATAAAGACACCATACTAGGTATGGAAAGGGAGGGTCCCTAAATTGTTTTCATCAAGATTTGAGGTTCTATAGCTTCTATGAAGAGATTTATCTCTATAGGGCTTGAACTCAAATGGGATAAAAGTTTCCTTATGGTATGTCCATATGAAACTCGAGGGTACAAATTCTACGATCTATCTGAGAACAATAAATTGTTGCTCGAGATGGTGATTTTCTTGAAAAGAGATATCTTTCCTAGAAAGTCAGTGGGAGCTCGGTTATCTTGAATGAGGTTCAAGTGGAACAACCAATGATGAATACTCAAGACTGGGTTGAGAGTATTCCTATGGCTTTGGAAACCATACCAGCCCTTGTAGGTCCAGAAGGCATATATCTCTTTTAGTCAGATACTTAGGTATTGTGATCAATGAGAGATATGAAGTCATGCTTTTGAAAAGCGATGAACCTTCGAACTATATCCAAGCTATGACGAGTGCAGCTACTAAAAATTGGCATGGTGCCATATAATCCGAGATGATTTCAATGTCTGGTAATCAAGTTTGGAACATGATAGATTTGCATCAAGAGGCTAGACCTATTGAGTGCAAATAGTTCTTCAAGATCAATATAGACATGAATGGAAAACCTAGGGTTTTCAAAGCAATTTTAGTGGTAAAAGTTTTATATTCACGAGGTGGATTATGATAAATCTTTTTCACCAGTTGTTGTGATTTATTCATTCGGATTAACTTAGCCATTGTGACTCATATTGATAATGAGTTATGGTAATATTGGATGTTAAAACTAACTTCTTGAATTGGATTCTAGAAGAGAATGTGTTTTAACACAACCAAAGAGTTTTATCGATCTTAATAAGGCTGAGAAATTATGCAAGCTTATAGTTCTATTTATGGAATAAAGAATGCATATAGGAGTAGCAATCTTCAATTCAATGAATCCATACTGGGATTTGGATTTCAGAGGAACTCGGAAGAGTCTTGTTTTACAAGAAGATCAGTGGGAGTTACGTTGTATTAATTGTGTTGTATGTCGGTGAAATACTCCTTATTGGAAACAATGTTTCTCTGCTTAATTCTATTAAAGAATGGCTTGGGAATTGTTTTTCAATGAAGGATCTTGGAGAAGCACAGTACATATTGGGCATCAAGATCTGTCGGAACAGATCGAAAATGATGTTTGGACTTAGTCAGTGACCTATATTGATAAGGTACTTGATAAGTTCAGAATGAAAGACGCCAAAAAGGGTCTCATTCCAATGAGTCATGGCACATGTCTTAGCAAGATGCAAGGCCCTACGGGACTTGATGAGCAAAAGAGGATGGAAAACATTCCTTATGCTTCGGCAATAGGGTCTATAATGTACGCCATGATATGTACACGACCGGACGTATCGTATGCTTTGAGCATGACGAGTCAGTTTCAAGGAAATCCAGGTGAGGCGCGTTAGACTGCGACCAAGAATATTCTTATGTACCTTAGATGGACAAAAGAATATTTTGTTGTCTTTGGAAGACAAAAAGAGTTGATATTAACAAGCTGTTTGAATGCTAACTTCAAAACAGACTAAGATAATTTCCGATTTTAATCTGGTTATATCTTTTGTCTGGTTAGAGGTGATATTTGTTGGAATAGTTCCATGCAATGCAATATAGCTGATTAAACTACAGAAGCTGAGCACAGTATTGCATTGGATGCAGTAATGTTGGCAGTTAGGATTTGAATGTTCTTGAATGAACTAGGTGGCGTAACTAGCTCAGCCCATCCGATAGTTCTCTATTTATAGTAGAGTTATCGCGCAAGCCTATGAGCTAGGAAGCACCACAAGTCTAAAACTGGTGCTCAGGAAGTTCCACATTATTTGGGAGATAGTTTTGTGGAGACATCGAGATAATAAAGTTGCAACTTTTGGTAAGGTTGCAAACCCGCTTTCTAAATCTCTCCAGCAGTTTAAGCTTGGGGCTTTCACGACTGCAATAGATATCAGACATCTTAGAGATGGGTTGTGATTTCTATTACTGTATTAGATACTTTTGGAGATTTGGTAAACATTCACTCATATGTATAATACATAATTCTTCATATAAATATGGTTTAATTTATATGAATTGTCCAAATGATTAAGTTATATCAATTGGGTTATGAGGTCGACTTACCGCATAATGAAGTCCCAATGGTTGAACTGATATACTTGAATCATATAGTTGTTCCTGGTTCGTATAATCGAGTACGGACAAACCGATAATACAAAGAACTAGATTGTAATGTGTACTATAGCGCCGCTTCATGGGCTAGTGATGTGGGACATCAAGTACAATTACATAGATATTAGCTGGGAGTTAATGATCGAACAGACCCGACTGGAATAGTATTTAAGATTTCGAGTCATAATACTATTTCATTGACTGTCGAGCAATTTCCTCTGGCCTGAGTAGTCCAGAGTGATTCCATTGTGAAATGGTGTACTTTGATACAAGTAAACGCCTTTCGTAAAAGGAGGTTATAAAACTTGTTATTGGGTATATTAGGAAGCAAGTGGGAGAGCTTGGATTGACAAGATGGGATTGTCCTCCATTTTATAATGGGATACATGTCTTACCGGCCACTTGGAGAGTCGAGACTGTGGAAAATACGTGGCCACGTCCAGATTCGTATCATAGTGATAAATCTGGTTTTACAGTCTGTCTCATAGTCCAAGAAAGGTTTGAACTGATTGAGGATGACTCAAGTCTTGCCTCAAGTTCAAACTTAGACATAAAGTGACAACAGGAAGTTGGCAGCACACTGGCTCTGAAGGCAAAGTGGGAGATTGTTGGGTTGTGTCCTTCAAATCCTACGTGTGCAATCGATTAAGTCATATGGTCATCTACGAATGTTAAATGATGTATCAATAATATTATATATTACATAGAGTAATATTATATTGATTGATAATCATACCTACAGGGTCACACACGAACGAGAAGCTGAATGAGATAATTGTTGAATATTTATATTGATTTTAGAAATCAATAAATATATAAACTTAGTTTATATATATATGTGTAATTAAAGAAATTGACATGTAACATGGTGTGACATGTCATGCCACATGGAATAATGACTTGGAGTCATTAGTGCACATTTGGCAATGATGTGGCATGGAGTTAGTGGGTGGGAGTTACATTTTGACCATTAACTCTCACCATAATCACACCTTAGTAGGGAGGTTATTTTGACATAATGATGGTGCATTATTGTGAAGATAAAAGGAGTGAAAATCTGATTTTCTCTCAATCCAACACTTGAATTTCGAGATTACACCAAGAGAGAAAGAGAGAACATAGTGTTCTTCCCATTTTTCTAAAGAATAATCAGCAATTTTCAGCACTCGTCTTCCGTTCGTGTGTAACACGTAGAGGCCGGGCCATTTGTGCGGCTACACATCCGGGAAGACCATAAGCAAGACAAGAGGCTTGGGAAGATTTTCTCTTCAAGATTCGCTGCGAGAAGATCGGATCTTCATCAACGAACAGCCATCGACATCAACGAGGCACGCGTCAACCAATGTAAGATTCGTTGACCTTTATATATATATATATATATATATATATATATATATATATATATTGGATATGTGTATATATATAAATATAAATGTGTTTATACACTCTTGTGTGCACTAAGATCCAAGCATGGTAGATCTATATGTTTTACACGCTTCCGCACACACGGTATATCGATCGGATCGGTATACCGATACCTTCACCCCTTTCATCAACCTGCCACCACAGCTACAGAAGATCATACAACCTTGCCCAGTGACCTGTTTGATTATCCCATTGAACCAGAAATCCCAGACATTGCTATACCTAATGAAGAACATGACATTCCCTATCCAGCTTCAGAAACTATTCTGGATGAAAATGATGATCTCTCACTTACTGATGATCCTAATCCACATACAACATCCACTGCTACTGATCCTGTTCCAGATATCACACAACAACCAGAAACTCAAGTCAGAAGAACAGGAAGAAACTCCAAACCTCCTAGCTACTTGACTGATTATCAATGCAACTTGATTCAACAGGCAGTGGATCACAGTATTTCATCATCACTTCCACCATCTAATTATCCTTTAACTGACACTCTCACTTTTAAACAACTGAGCCCTTCCTACCTCAAATATGTTATGTCTACTGTGATACACCTTGAACCAAGAACCTTCAAGGCAGCAGCCTGCCAACCTAAATGGCAGGAAGCCATGGATCAAGAAATTCAAGCCCTGGAAGCTAACAAAACTTGGACAGTGGTACCCATCCCTCCAGGAAAGAAGCTAGTTGGATGCAAGTGGATATATCAAATAGAAAGGCATTCAGATGGCACTATTGAAAGGTACAAAGCCAGGCTTGTAGCAAAAGGATACACTCAACAAGAAGGCACTATTTAATAATGCCTTTCTATATGGAGACCTTCATGAAGATGTTTTCATGACTCTCCCAGAAGGTTTCTCTGCCCCCTCAAAGTCTAATATGTGTTGCAAATTGCATAAATCATTGTATGGTTTGAAACAAGCATCAAGACAGTGGAATGAAAATTTATGTTCAGTAATCATGTCCTATGGTTTTGTTCAAAGCTCAGCTGATTCTTCTCTCTTTGTACTGCATACTGGATCATCCATCACCTTCCTACTCATCTATGTGGATGATATTATACTGGGAGGCAATGATCTCTTGGCCATTGACAAGTTGAAGAGATTTCTGGCAGGTCACTTCCAATTAAAGGACTTGGGTATTTTAAAAATTTTCCTTGGCATAGAAGTAGCCAGGAATCCATCTGGAATGATTATCAATCAAAGACAATACACTCTTGACATTATCTCTGATTGTAATTTACTTGACAGCAAACCAGTCAACTCACCATTTGAACTTGGATTGAAGTTAAATAAGGATGAAGGTACTGCCCTCTCCAATCCATCTGAATACAGGAGGCTCATTGGGAGATTATTATATCTCACTTTGACTCGGCCTGATATCTCTTATTCAATCCAAGTCCTCAGTCAGTTTTTAGACCATCCTACTGACATACATTTTTCAGCAGCCATCAGGGTTGTCAAATACCTCAAGAGCTTCCCAGGCCAAGGTTTGTTCTATCCAGCTTCTAATACCATTCACCTTAAATCTTATTGTGATGCAGACTGGGCTGCTGATATACAAACAAGAAGATCAGTAACTGGATATTGTGTTTTCTTAGGAGATTCTCTGGTTGCTTGGAGATCCAAGAAACAAACCACTGTTTCCAGGTCCTCAGCTGAATCTGAGTATAGAGCAATGGCATCCCTCGTTTGTGAACTGATTTGGTTCAAGAAACTTCTCAGTGACTTCCATCTTCCTCATTCACAGCCTGCTCTTCTTTACTGTGATAATGTGGCGGCTATGCACATTGCTTCAAATCCAGTGTTCCATGAACGCACTAAACATATTGAAATCGATTGTCAAATAGTCCGGGAATGGTTTTACAAGGGGCTGCTCAAAATGTTTTATCTTAAAACTTCGGATCAACTTGCTGATTTGTTCACAAAGGCGCTCGCTTCCAAATCCTTCCATCATCTGTTGCGCAAGATGGGACTCCGGGATATCTACTCCCATCTTGAGGGGGGCTATTGATCGTACATATGTGCATGTACAGCCATGCACATTATCCATGCATAAATTAGGGTTAGGTTACAATTTGGGGATTTATGTTTTGGGCCCTTTTGTAATTATTGAAATAGTTTTCTTTTCCTTATTTACATTCTGGTCCCTGCACCTAGGTTTAGGGTTTACTGCATGTGTATATAAATACATGCATACGCAGCTTAGGTTTAAGAGTTGTAATCATCATCTTCATATATATAAATTGTTCTTTTGATCTATGAAGCTCTTATTATCCGAATACACTTCATAAATCTATATAGATATTGAGATCAGTTTGCTCTCAACTCGAGCTTACTTATTTTAATATGTGCCTTCTACTGGCATGTTAGATGAACATTTCTCGCTCCTCTGGTTTTGTTGCGTCGTGAGGTGGTTATCAGAGGCGTTCAATAGCTTGTCGAGGAGGGGTGCGATTCCCACGACCGTCTCGATCATGGACATAAGCGAAGTGGCGTGAGGGACGCGTGGGCTGGTTTCGTCCATCAGCCTCTTAATGGGACTCGTGATGGACGCGTGGGCTGGTTTGTTCAATCGAGATGAGGAGATTCTCGGGGTGATTTCGATGGTGCTACCGATAATCGAATTGCTGCAAGACATGGCTTAGAAGAGTATGGAGGCGAGAGAGGATCGAACGGATCAAGGCACTGAAGAGGATGCGAGCTTCTAGAATGTCGTCTTCGTCAGTAGCTCCATCTTGTCCATGGTCATCACCATCTTGTTTTTTCTCGTGCTGATCTTCCAAGGTAGGTACACTGTTTGTCACGTGTTTAATTATCTTATTAGCTTTGTTTAGTTCTTAATTGTTTTTGTTCTTCAGGTCTTGGTTCCGGCACGAGCACGAATATGAAACTGACAGATTCACCTCAGCCGGCCCCAGAGACGAGAGGCTTGGTACCTGTCCAGTCTTATGAAGCTTTTCTGCCACCCGAGTCGGTACTTATTTGATGCGCCTCATTTTTCGTTTTGTATTTTTTAAATGTACATGATCAATGATGGCTCGGGCGAATGTGGGTCTACGTAGTAGAGTTCTCATGCGATTCGGAGATCGGATTGCTGAAATAAATTTTGATATAAATAACAAAACATTGTCATTTTTTTTTAAATTTTTTTTTTGTTCTTTTTTTTATTCATGGGATATAGGTGAGCACAGATTCATTGCACATTAAACTGTGGATCAATGTTTGGTTGTATTGTATTTCTTAACAGGTCATGTACCAATGCTAATTGATAAAAAAATCTGCATTGTAGATTATTTTTTTCACTTGAAAGAGATTTATCGGAAGCTCTCAGAAGGGAATGAATTCTTTGGAGAAGCGAGTGGACGGTCTGGAGAAGGTGGTGGATGAGATGTCACTCTACTCGGAGAATGTCGGGCATGGATAACACATGTTGTATGTTACCAGGAGTCGAATTTCTGAGTCCCAAGTTTTGGAGGAAATCAGAGGGAAACGATGTACACTCCAAGTTTTGTTCTCCTTTCAGAAACCAGGCCTATAGTGATGAAATGTCGAGGCTCGATAATAGTTCGAGAAATTGATTTAATCGTGTAGAAGTCGTGTTTTATTCTTTTGTTTTAGTCGACGAGTGAATTACACTCGGAAAAGTTCAACTAGTTTAGGTCATGTGTTCAATGGAATGTATATCAGTATAAATATAAAGTATTAATATATTTTTTTAATTTTTTTTCAATTGAAATTTAAATCGAAAACACTGAATGCCCCATTTTTACACTGAAGCATAACAACACTGAATGCCAGATTTTCACACTGAATGTTATAAAATTACACTAAACACACTGAATGTCATATTTTAACACTGAATGTCATATTTTAACACTGAACACACTGAATGTCATATTTTAACACTGAATGACCTATTTTAACACTTAACACACTGAATGTCATATTTTAACACTGAATGTCATATTTTAACACTGAACATACTGAATGTCATATTTTAACACACTGAATGTCATATTTTAACACTGAATGACATATTTTAACACTGAACACATTGAATGTCATATTTTAACACACTGAATGTCATATTTTAACACTGAATGACATATTTTAACACTGAAAGTCATATTTTAACAATGAACATACTGAATGACATATTTTAACACTGAACACACTGAATGTCATATTTTAACACTGAATGACATATTTTAACACTGAATGTCATATTTTAACACTGAATGTCATAAAAACACACTGAATGTCACATGAATACACTAATTGATTAAGAAATACACTGAACAGGATTGAAACACACTGAATAGGAATGAAAAACACTAAATGTCACATGAATACACTATTTGATTAAAAAATACACTGAGTGCGATCGGAACACACTGAATATCATCAAAAAACACTGAGTATCATTCACATGTACAATATTAAAACACACTGTACATCTTGTTTCTAAAGAGGGTTCTGATAACATGAACACAAACGCCTAAATCATGGTAGCTAGTACGAATCTAATTAAGAGTACAACGCGCAGCGGTATAGTGCTCGAGAGTTTCAGTCCACAGAGGGCTCTTCTTAAGAGTACAACGCGCGACGTACACTGCTGAAGCCGAGAGCTTCGAAGGGTTGTACCCTGTGCTGGTCAGTTAGAATGGCTTTCTCCATGATGAGCACTTGATCCCTAACATTGGCATTTTTGAAATGGCTATAAAGTCCTGCACCTGAAATAGGAAAAAAAATCGAATTTAATCGCAAAGTGTGATATATCTCGAATCACATTAATCGAAGGAAATTATGGCGTTGATCGTTCGACCTCGGGTACCCATATCTCCTCGTACTTGCAAGCGATCAGTATTGAGCTAATCCCAACCAACTGAAGCTCCTTTCTCGGAACCTTCTTCGAAGATAGAAACCGGTCGACTATGTTGATTGATAAGTAGAGGGTTTCGGGCATCAGTTTGAACTTCCTGTGGACATGTCTAGCCAATACATAAACCCATCCACAACAGACGAGATGTGCCTCCTCAACAGAGCGTCATCGATGTGTCTCCACGAGTCGGACACGGTCACAAACACCTGAGCTGCAGCCTCAACAGGCTCACCGTTCAAAGATCACAAACACTTGAGCTGCACTGTAACATGAAAATCGAAACACTTTTCTTCTTAAATCACAATTACAATACTCAGATACACAAAAAAAAAAAAAAACCTCCATAACCAATACCTTGAAGAGGCGGTCAGGGGCTCGACTACCAGTGGCGACGACATCGGCGAGATTCTGGAGCTGGATCGTGGAGTCCCTGTAAACCTCCATGAAAGAGAAGTCGGCGGCTGAGGAGAAGCCGAAGAAGACGCGACCGCACAGCTGCTCGCTGGGGAAGAGGATCCGAAAGGCGACTTCATGACCTTGATCCATTTATCGATCTCATCGGCGCTGAGCTTCTGCAGACCGAGCCGGGATAAGCTCTCCTTCAAGAAATCCCTTCGGTAGGTGTTGTACGCGTGCGAACACTCCTTCGCGTAGCCGGCCGACACCATACACTTCGCGATATGGTTGAGGTCGCCGATACGGTGGGAAGGGCGTCGATGACGATTTTGTAATCCGTTATCGGATGGGCGACCGGGATGCAATCGTCGTCCTCGTCTTCGTCGGAGAAGTCGGGATGAGCAGATTCGGAGTTTGTGGATAGAATAGATCGAGGGCTATTTTCGTCCTTCCAGGTATATTTTTTTGGCCCAATTGACACAAAAAGGCCTAATTGAAACGAAAATTAGAAATTGGCCCTTATTGGTCAAAAAAATGTTGAAAATTGGCCTTATTGCCACTTTTCCCTTATATTTAATAAATTTAAATGTTTCTTTTATATAATAAATTCAAAACATGATTAAATATTTCACATTCATAATTAATACATATTTTGTGGGAAGATGCTATATTTACATCTGATGTGTTGCGATTTAAAGCACAAATCAAACATGACGCTCGATAATATAAACACGAAGTGACACAAAGAAAAGAGATATGCAAAAGAACGAACACACAATTTACGTGGAAACCCAAAACACGGGAAAACCACGGGAAGGAAGAAACAATTCACTATATCGTTGAGGCTTACAATAACTCGTCTAGTCTGATTTTCGTCTACCGGAGAACTCCAATTATAGGTGTAGCAAACCTATTAAATTGGAAAAAATTAAAATTAGGAATAAATCTTTTTCCTAATATATGACTCCTAAATAATTAAGGAATAAAATTATATACAATATAATTCTTATTCCCTAATAAAAACAAAAAAACCCACGCAAAAACTCCTTTATCACGCGAAAATATTTTGCGCAAATTATGCGCAAAAATCCTCTTGATGTCGGCCGACAGTCCCACGGTGTCGACCGACATGTCTGGCGCATTCGCGCCACAGCCTCTGAAGATTGGCGCAAACGCTGCAGAAAAACAGGAGTTGTCGGCGGACACTCCTAGCTGTCGGCCGACACCAATGCTGGCCAGATTCGAGTCATATATAACAAATCTCCACCTTGACGAGAATCCCTGCGACTCCAAGCCACACCATCCTCCAACGATCATAGAACAATTTTTCTTCCCTCCACCCAGCCCCGTAGGGCTCACTCAATGCATGAGCAACCTAAGTTTGAGCCACACCCAAACTTAGAACAAGAATCCGAAGTTGCACCGATCATCCCTTGGGTACCGCCAAGCTCCATGACCATCACGCAATCTCCATTCTCAAGTCTCGCATTCTCACTACTATCAGCAGCCCATGCATTCGCCATTGCTTCAGTGCTATCCACAGTACGCCTAGGCTCGATCTCCGATTTTTTAATACTATTCGGGTTAGTATTTCCGGTGTCCCCGACACCATCACACATGCATGAATTTTCAACCAAAAGTGATCCCGACTCACTTTCCGGCGAATGACTTCCTTGGGCAGAGGCAGTTGCCCTCGTGGTAATTGTGTTGCCGCACAGCTCATACAATCCACCAATATTTCTCTCGCCTCGCAAAATAAGTCGTCTACCCCGACTTACTTTCAACACTCCACCTTTACAAAAGTACCGATACCATTTGTGATCTAAGGTGCTAAGAGAGATAAGATTCCTCCTCAGGTCTGGAACGTACCTTACATTACCGAGGGTTCGAATATTTCCATCGACCATCTTGATTCTTACCGTTCCCGTGTCGCGTATCTCACACGATGAGTCATTACTCATGACCACCGTTCCACCGACACTCTCATCAAACGTGTCAAACATATCCCTACAGGGTCGATAAAGTCATAAGGTCGTCTATGGATGTTAAATGATTATTCGATAATATTAATTGTTGGGAACAATATAATATTGATCTATAAATCATACCTACAGGGTCACACACGGACTTGATGATGTACTATGTAGCTTGTTAACTATATTGATTTAGAATCAATATTTACGTGGATTAATACATGCATGGGATGCATGGCTTGCATGGAATGCATGGCTTGCATGGAATGCATGTCACATAGTGTGACATGGCATGCCACACAAGCAAGTGGGACCACATATCATGATTTGGCATGATTATGTGGAGGTGTCTTTTCATCTCCCAATTAACCACCATTACTTGTGCATTATGATGCACATAATGGGGGGGTTACATGGAGTGGTAAATGGACATGAATATAGACATGAAAATCTGATTTTCATATCACTTTATGCTTACCCACGAAATTCACACCAAAAGGAGAGAATAGAGAGTGTTCTTGGAGAACCACTTCATGCAAGCAATGTGTTCATCATCCGGGTTCGTGTGCAACACGTAGAGGCCGGGCCATTTGTGCGGCTTCAACATCCGGGCGATCTAGACAAGAAGAGTGACGAGGTCATTCTCAAGGCTGATCCATGAAGGTGGTTCAATCGACTCAACACCACCTTCATCAACATCAACAAGGCACGCTACACCGGTTGTAAGTGTTCTTGTTAATCTCTCTCTATATATATATATTGGATATATATATATAAATATGTGTCTATACATATTTGTGTGCACTAAGATCATGGCATAGTAGATCTATTGCTTTACACGCTTCCGCACACACGGTATATCGATCGGATCGGTATACCGGTACCTTCAATTGGTATCAGAGCCTAGGGCTCGTGCACACTTTTGTGTTGGACACGAAGGTTAAATCAACATAATTGGATTAATTGTTTGTTTGAATCTATGTGATTAGATGTAAGGCCGGCCACCGATAGTGGTTGGGTGAATGCAATCGTGTTTTTTACGTACCGAATGGCTTTAGTTTTGAGGCCTACGTGCCTTGGAATCAGTTGTAATTTGGAGGACTGCGTGCCTTGGAATCATTTGTAATAGATAGGTTTCTTTTACATATGTATTGTACAACTTGTAAGCAGTGGATTTGATCCACGGATCGACCTTGGATCTCGAAGCACCGACGAATACGAAGAGAAACGAAGCAAGAAGAAGCAATTTTTCAGCCACTGGAGCAGGTAGCGGTCGCTACCCTAGGGGTAGCGGTCGCTACCCCGAACGCTAGGCTGATCGCTGCTCGATCGCTACCGGGGCCGGAAAATGGTCTGGACCAAGGTAGCGGTCGCTACCCTAGGGGTAGCGGTCGCTACCCCCTCTGGAATCAGCATTGCGCCATTCCGGTGGACGGGGCGCTACTCATGGAGTTTTGCTTATTTTTCGTTCGTTCTTTTTTCTGTGTATTGTGAGGTTTAGGGGCCTCGAGTATGTATTGCTTGCTGTGCTAGTTCTAGGTTTATATATGTTATAAATGTTCAACCAACATACATACAACCTTAAACATACATGTTCCCAAAATAATGAGTATAATGTCTTGTCCAAAACATCACACTCATGAAGCCCTCGATCATAAGTTGGTAGGTCCGCCTCAGCGGGGTACTACTTGTTATCTTGGGATAGTGGGAGTAAGGGTTAGACCCTTACACGTGAGTTTGGTTTTCTCATCGATAGATCCACTGCAGGCGTGGCTATCGAGACATGAGATAAGAATGTGATTCTTATCGACCGAGAATGACATTAGATGTCATTGACATGGGATGTCTACCTATCTTGGTTTTCTTAAGTGTGGACTCAGTCGGCTTAAGGATTCGCAAGATGAGGGTCTTGGGATCGCTTTGTTCAAGGGAACAACGATATTAGATATCGATTGAACAAAATGGAATAAATAAGTAACTTGTTAGACAATCTTATTTGTTTACCGCTTTGTGGATGTTTACATACTTTAGTTATCTTTCTTTTATAGTTTATCATGTCAAATATCAACTCAATTCAAGTTTGGTTCAATTCTTGATTATGAAAAATTGAACAAATTTTCTTGATTCACAACGTAATTTGAGGATGGTCCTCAAATACGAAGACAAGGAAAATGTGTTAGATAACCACATCCTAAGATATCATTGAACAACTCAATATCATGTTCGGAGAATATGCAATGATTGAGCGGTTCGGTGTGACCAGGGTCATCGCTTCAGCTAGGCTGGAAAAATGGAAATCTATGGGATCACATGTGCAACAAATGATTGGATTATTTGTTTCAAGTGACCGCCTAGATTTTTCCTGTGATGATTATTTGGCAACCAATTTCATACTTCAATCTCATGATGGTTATAATGCTTTTAGGCTAAATTTTCCATATGAATGGTTTGAAGAAATCGCTTCGTGAGCTCCACGGGATGCTCAAGGCTGCTGAGCCGGTGATAGAGAAGGACCCTAAGAGGGAAATTCTTATGATATAGGATAGGGTAAATCAAAAGAGCATGGGCAAGAAGGCTACTAGGGTTCCTAGGGAATCTCAATGCGTCTACTGCAAAAGTGTTGGACACTACTTGCAAACATATAAAAGTTCATATTTTATTCAATTTCAAAACAAATGCCTAATTTGTCTTTCATTTGATGGATTATAAGGTTAGGATTATTTACACCTCGGGGAGTGATTTAATCCAAAACACTTAAGTTCATCAATGACACAAATTAGAGACTTTCGAGCCATTGGATGGCGTGAATCGATTGTCTGGTTGGCTCCCTCATATTTTATGAGAGATAGGGCTTCAATTGCATGATAATATCGCTGGTTAGAAAACTTCAATTTTTCACTTACGATTTATCACGTTTTGATATTGAGATAATTTTGAATGGAAATTTGAATGAGATTCAATTATTGGGAATAATTGAATTTGCCCAAAGTTCAAATAAGATGTGAAGAACGGGGTTGCTTCATCTTCAAGTATTAATGATATAGACATTAAACTTCACAAATTATACTTCTTGGGTATTGGATGCCAAATGTGGTTCTCACATTTTATGTGGAGGAACTACATAGAAGTATAAGTTTGGTGAATAGAGATGTCGATCTACGGGCAAGAAATGGAGCGAAGGTCGCTGCATTAGCCGTATGATCATATGATGTTGTTTTGCCTTAGGGCCCTGTTTTAGTATTATAACTATGTAATTTCGTACCTTCAATAAACAATGAAAATTGGTTCAGTATTAGATACTGATGGATTAGTTTTTCACTATTAAATAGTTTGGTAACTATTTTAATTGTGAATTATTCTTTGTTTTGGTACGATTATTATATTGTTTATGTATACTTTAAACTTGAAAAATCATATATATCATTAAGACCAAAGGCCAAATCGAATAAGTATTAATGAGACATAACTGAAACATTGTTGATTAGATCAAATCAAAATCTAAACATGTAACGAAGCTTCTTTGAGAAGGAATTTTAGAATCATTTGACTTGGAGTCATTTGATACATGTGAATGATGTGTGATTGAAAAGATAACAATGTCATCTTTCTTGGAGAAAGGAGAACATGTGAGTAATTAGGGATGATACATACTGATGTATGTGGAACCTATCAGTTCACAAGCACATGAAGGTTATGTTTCGGAAAAGAGAAAACAAACTATATTAGATATAGTTCGACCATTCGATGAGAGGTCTAAATGAACTACTGGTCTCTTTTGGGAACACACAATTCTTGACTTCAACTTATACACTGAATAGGACGCTGTCAAAAGCTGTTGATAAGACATCATACTAGGTATGGAAAGGGAGGGTCCCTAAATTGTTTTCATCAAAATTTGAGGTTCTAAAAGCTTCTCTGACGAGATTTATCTCTATAGAGCTTGAACTCAAATGGGATAAAAGTTTTTTATGGTATCCATAAGAAAATCGAGGGTACAACTTCTACGATCTATCTGAGAACAATATTTTGTTGCTCGAGATAGTGATTTTCTTGAAAAGAGTTATCTTTCCTAGAAATTCAGTGGGAGCTCGGTTGTCTTGAACGAGGTTCAAGTGAAACAACCAATGATGAATACTCAAGACTAGGTTGAGAGTATTCTTATGGTTTTGGAAGCCATACCAGCCCTCGTAGGTCCGAAAGGAATAAATCTATCTCTATTATTCAAATACTTAGATATTGTGACCAATGAGAGATATGAATTCATGCTTTTGGAAAGCGGTGAACCTTCGACCTAATTCCAAGCTATGACGAGTCCAGCTACTGAAAATTGGCATGGTGCCATGAAATCTGAGATGATATCAATATCTGATAATCAAGTTTGGAACTTGATCACGGGGTTAGACCCAATGAATGCTAATAGATCTTAAAGATCTAAACAGACAGATGGAAAACCTAGGGTTTTCAAAGCAAGTTTGATGGTAAAAGTTTTATTCACGAGGTGGATTATGGAAAAACTTTCACCTGTTGCTTTGATTAAATCATTCAGATCATCTTAGCCATTGCTACTCATCTTGATAATGAGTTATGGTAATATTGGATGTTAAAACTAACTTCTTGAATTGGATTCTAGAAGAGGCTGTGTTTTAACACAGCCAAAGAGTTTTATCGATCTTAATAAGGCTGAGAAATTATGCAAGCTTATAGTTCTATTTATGGAATAAAGAATGCATATCGAAGTAGCAATCTTCAGTTCAATGAATCCATACTGGGATTTGGATTTCAGAGGAACTCGGAAGAGTCTTGTTTTACAAGAAGATCAGTGGGAGTTACGTTGTATTAATTGTGTTGTATGTCGGTGACATACTCCTTATTGGAAACAATGTTTCTATGCTTAATTCTATTAAAGAATGGCTTGGAAATTGTTTTTCAATAAAGGATCTTGGAGAAGCACAGTACATATTGGGCATCAAGATCTGTCGGAACAGATCGAAAATGATGTTTGGACTTAGTAAAGCGACCTATATTGATAAGGTGCTTGATAAGTTCAGAATGAAAGACGCCAGAACGGGTCTCATTCCAATGAGTCATGGCACATCACTTAGCAAGATGCAAGGCCTTACGGTACTTGATGAGCAAAAGAGGATGTAAAACATTCCTTATGCTTCGGCAATAGGGTCTATATTGTACGCCATGATATGTACACGACTGGACGTATTGTATGCTTTGAGCATGACGATTCGGTTTCAAGGAAACCCAGGTGAGACGCATTAGACTGCGGCCAAGAGTATTCTTATGTACCTTAGATGGACTAAAGAATATTTTGTTGTCTTTGGAAGACAAAAAGAGTTGATATTAACAAGCAGTTTGACTGCTAACTTCAAAACAGACTAAGATAATTTCCGATTTTAATCTGGTTATATCTTTTGTCTGGTTAGAGGTGAAATTTGCTGGAATAGTTCCATGCAATGCAATATAGCTGATTAAACTACAGAAGTTGAGCACAGTATTGCATTGGATGCAGTAATGTTGGCAGTTAAGATTTGAAAGTTCTTGAATGAACTAGGTGGCGTAACTAGCTCAGCCCATCCGATAGTTCTCTATTTATAGTAGAGTTATCGCGCAAGCCAATGAGCTAGGAAGCACCACAAGTCTAAAACTGGTGCTCAGGAAGTTCCACATTATCTGGGAGATAGTTTTGTGGAGA
The DNA here is from genome assembly GCA_954870475.1 of Euphrasia confusa. Classification (NCBI taxonomy): domain Eukaryota; kingdom Viridiplantae; phylum Streptophyta; class Magnoliopsida; order Lamiales; family Orobanchaceae; genus Euphrasia; species Euphrasia confusa. The sequence continues at coordinate 11,377,455 of OX940966.1, read as the reverse complement.
CATCGAGATAATAAAGTTGCAACTTTTGGTAAGGTTGCAAACCCGCTTTCTAAACCTCTCCAGCAGTTTAAGCTTGAGGCTTTCACGACTGCAATAGAGATCAGACATCTTAGAGATGGGTTGTGATTTCTATTACTGTATTAGATACTTTTGGAGATTTGGTAGACATTCACTCATATGTATAATACATATTTCTTCATATAAATATGGTTTAATTTATATGAATTGTCCAAATGATTAAGTAATATCGATTGGGTTATGAGGTCGACTTACCGCATAATGAAGTCCCAATGGTTGAACTGATATACTTGAATCATATGCTTGTTCCTAGTTCGTATAATCGAGTACGGACAAACCGATAATACAAAGAACTAGATTGTAATGTGTACTATAGCGCCGCTTCATGGGCTAGTGATGTGGGACATCGAGTACAATTACATAGATATTAGCTGGGAGCTAATGATCGAACAGACCCGACTGGAATAGTATTTAAGATTTCGAGTCATAATACTATTTCATTGACTGTCGAGCAATTTCCTCTGACCTGAGTAGTCCAGAGTGATTCCATTGTGAAATGATGTACTTTGATACAAGTAAACGCCTTTCGTAAAAGGAGGTTATAAAACTTGTTATTGGGTATATCAGGAAGCAAGTGGGAGAGCTTGGATTGACAAGATGGGATTGTCCTCCATTTTATAATGGGAAACATGTCTTACCGGCCACTTGGAGAGTCGAGACTGTGGAAAATACGTGGCCACGTCCAGATTCGTATCATAGTGATAAATCTGGTTTTACAGTCTGTCTCAAAGTCCAAGAAAGGTTTGAACCGATTGAGGATGACTCGAGTCTTGCCTCAAGTTTAAACTTAGACATAAAGTGACAAAAGGAAGTTGGCAGCACACTGGCTCTGAAGGCCAAGTGGGAGATTGTTGGGATATGTCCTTCGATCCTACGTGTGTAATCGATAAAGTCATAAGGTCGTCTATGGATGTTAAATGATTATTCGATAATATTAATTGTTGGGAACAATATAATATTGATCTATAAATCATACCTACAGGGTCACACACGGACTTGATGATGTACTATGTAGCTTGTTAATTATATTGATTTAGAATCAATATTTACGTGGATTAATACATGCATGGGATGCATGGCTTGCATGGAATGCATGGCTTGCATGGAATGCATGTCACATAGTGTGACATGGCATGCCACACAAGCAAGTGGGACCACATATCATGATTTGGCATGATTATGTGGAGGTGTCTTTTCATCTCCCAATTAACCACCATTACTTGTGCATTATGATGCACATAATGGGGGGGTTACATGGAGTGGTAAATGGACATGAATATAGACATGAAAATCTGATTTTCATATCACTTTATGCTTACCCACGAAATTCACACCAAAAGGAGAGAATAGAGAGTGTTCTTGGAGAACCACTTCATGCAAGCAATGTGTTCACCATCTGGGTTCGTGTGCAACACGTAGAGGCCGGGCCATTTGTGCGGCTTCAACATCCGGGCGATCTAGACAAGAAGAGTGACGAGGTCATTCTCAAGGCTGATCCATGAAGGTGGTTCAATCGACTCAACACCACCTTCATCAACATCAACAAGGCACGCTACACCGGTTGTAAGTGTTCTTGTTAATCTCTATATATATATATATATATATTGGATATATATATATATATATATATATATATATATATAAATATGTGTCTATACATATTTGTGTGCACTAAGATCATGGCATAGTAGATCTATTGCTTTACACGCTTCCGCACACACGGTATATCGATCGGATCGGTATACCGGTACCTTCAGGCCTGACAGTCCCTCTTCATGTGGCCTTCTTTCTTGCAGTAGTGACAAATCCCCTTGAATCTCTTCTTCTTTGCCCAGCCCTGGACATTAATTAAGACCTTCACCTGAATTTTCACCACTTACAACCTTCTTCATCGTCTCCTTTGATCTCAAAGCATCGACAAAGTCTCCAAGCTTTAGGGTCTTACTACTATAAAGAATAGTATCCCTAAACGAATCATACGAAGATGGCAACGAACAAAGCAAAATCAAAGCAAGATCTTCTGTATCATACTTTAACTCCATGGTCTCAAGATCAGACATGATCTCCATGAAGGTAGACAGATGCTCTTGCAGGTTTGTACCCTCCACCATACGATGCCCGTACAACCTTTGATTTAGATGCAACTTTGTGGTCAAAGTCTTCGTCATACACAGATCCTCCAACTTCGAACCACATCTCTGCCGCCGTCTTCTCCTTGATCACCTCTTCGAGCAAAGGACCAGAGACGTAGACCGAAATTATACCTCTTGCCTTTCTGTCCTTCCGAGCCTTCTCTTCTGGCTTCATCGTGCTTGCCATATTGTCCATGCCCAGCAGCGCGTCATCAAGGTCCATGTTGGTGAGAACCGACTCTACCTTGAACTGCCATGTAGAGAACCGCATGCTCCGATCTAACAACGGAATATCAAATTTCGCCGACATATCCCAGAATATTCACGAGCACCACCGGAAAACGGAAAACCCAAGTCTCGACCTCAGGCTCTGATACCACTTGTTGCGATTGAAAGCACAAATCGCGCACGGCGCTCGATAATATAAACACGAGATGACACAAAGAAAAGAGATAGGCAAAAGAACGAACACACAATTTACGTGGAAACCCAAAACACGGGAAAACCACGGGAAGGAAGAAACAATTCACTATATCGTTGAGGCTTACAATAACTCGTCTAGTCTGATTTTCGTCTACCGGATAACTCCAATTTATAGGTGTAGCAAACCTATTAAATTGGAAACAATTAGAATTATGAATAAATCATTTTCCTAATATATGACTCCTAAATAATTAAGGAATAAAATTATATACAATATAATTCTTATTCCCTAATTAAAACAAAAAACCCACGCAAAAACTTCTTTCTCACGCGAAAATACTTTGCGCAAATTATGCGCAAAAATCCTCTTGATGTCGGCCGACAGTCCCACGGTGTCGGCCGACATGTCTGGCGCATTCGCGCCACAGCCTCTGAAGATTGGCGTAAACGCTGCAGAAAAACAGGAGTTGTCGGCCGACAGTCCTAGCTGTCGGCCGACACCAATGCTGGGCCAAATTCGAGTCATATATAACAAATTGATGTATAAAACTCTCAATACAACCAATAAAATTTCGACAAGTAGATTTTTAATATATATTAATTTTAATTTATATAAGAATCATATAATATAAAAAAATTAATGATACTTTCTAATTATTTATATAAGAAATTTTATCGGCAATGTATACAGGTTTATATAAACCTTGTTGAAATGTAGTAATTTCGTATTTTGTGATCACCATTAATTCGTAAACTATTTTTACCCTATTTATTGTACTAGTAGTATTATTTATAAAATGTAGATATAGTATTATTTCCTTTAATTAATTTGGTGAATGAAATATACTAAAACAAGTACAAAACAAGTCCCATTTCGGAAAAACGAAAGAGAGTCTGCCAAGTTAATATACAGACCCACCACTGATGGAGTAGTATACTTAATGTCTAGATTTGAGTATTCTGAACTCTGTATGCACTTTCATTTACCTATTAATTACAGACATTCATTTGCTTTTAATTATTGTTAATTAAATACATGCAAATTATAGTCCTGGATTTTATACGTTGTAGTTAGTATGGTGTTGCACGGGCACACAGAAGATCATACTATCGGTTACTCGTATTTAATCGAACAGTTGCTCACGACCTAGATGGACACGGACCAATCCATCGGTATAGTCGTTGTGTGAGAGAGAAAATAATTTATCTTAATTATTTTATCACACTTGTACACTTGGTGTATTGAGCGGATCGATTGAGACTCATCAATTAGGATTGCTCGGCGATAATTGATTTGAGACTCGGAGTATTTTATTCTTAATCCCTGAAACAATTGCGGGTGTGTATATTTAATATAAGTGACTTTGATTTACCAAAGGAATTAACCGGTTTGATAATTGGGTTAATTACCGGTTAAGTTGGGTCACTATATTTTATATATGGCATGCCGTGAATTCTTGAAGGGGCAGTGTATCCCGTAAGGGTTGATAATATCCCCGAGATTAGCTCATAAGGATTTATTATGTAAACCTCGCGAGTGGATTTAATTCCGCATAATAAATAAGGTTGAGTGGTACTAGTCTCGGATATAAGAGATGAATAAATTTATTAAGCAATAAATAAATTTTATTCATGGATATTTAAATCTTAAATACACGGAATAAATAATACTAAGTTGGAGAAATATTATTTGATATAATATGAATAATATTGGGAGTGCAATTTTATTTATATAGTGGAAAATAAATAAAATTAATATTGATAAGAATTAATGGATTTGGGTTGGACCCAATTTAATTTTCAATATTGAAGCCCAATATTTATTCTCCTTTTGATCCCCTTCGTAGCCTATAAAAGCACTACGTGGTCTTCACTTTTACTAACCTACGTTACGCCAACAATAAAGTTCTGAGAGTGAAGAGGATCCACAAGTTCGATAGCTCGTCGCCCACCCGACGTTCGAACAAGTGCAAGGAATACGCGGGAAGGTCACGAGGTCGTCGATTTCGTTTCTCCGAACAACGAATCGTAGGTACAATTCTCAACCCCCTTGTTAATTGTTCGATTTGTTTTATCGAGAATACCGTAGGACGAAGATCCGAGAATCGAAGCCCGGAATAGACGGACGAACGCGCGGTGGTGGCGAAGCCACCGGACCGCGGCGTACGCCCGCTAGGGTTTCGGCGAGGGGCGATGGGGGCCGAACCCTCGGCTGAGCCGAGGGTGTGCGATCGACCACGAAGGTCGATCGCTGGGCACGGGCTGGAGCCGTGCCCTACCCCGCCGTGAAGGCGGGGGCCTCCTGGTGGTGGCGGGTCGCCGGACCCGCCGCGGGGGGCTGTCGAACAGCCCCACCCCGATCGATCGCCGGCGCGCGATCGATCGCTTGGTCGTGCGAACCCCGGCTCGCGGGGGTTCGGGTGGGGGCGGGCTGTGCGTCTTCGGATGCATGGTCTCCAAAGCCCGGACTCCGGCGGATGAGTCGGTGTTCGTATGATCTCCGGCGAAGGGTTCGTTCGGGTTATCGGTTCCGCAATTTTGATAACCCGGGATAGCGAATTCCAACAATTGGTATCAGAGAATGGTTTACGTTCGCGGTATTTTCGATAAAATTGTTCTACCTTGCAGGGATCCGACTATTATGGCTTGATGATTATTCGTTTAATTATTTTGTCATGTGATTGTTGGTTTTATTAAACTCTCGGACATGTCGAGATTCGTTTTTTGGTGGTGAATGCTTGTAATAGTAAAAATTCGGGGGTTGACCGAATTTAGGATTTATTATTATGTTCGTTGTTTTTCCGGAAAATGTATAGGGTCGATTTCGTGTATAGAATCGATACCGGAATTGTAATTTAGATTTTTTGTAAATTTATTTTGCGATTGGATCGAATCAAAGACCGCCGGAGAAGACGAAGTGACGAGGAGACGAAGGACCGGGATCGATCAATCCCCATGATCGATCCCGAGGGGATCGATCGACCCGCGGCCCTAGGCGGGCTGTCCGTGGGAGACTCGGCCACGCCGGCCACCAGTGGTGGTGGCGCGTGGGCTGGGCGGCGGTGGCGCGTGCCCTAGGCGGCGGTCGGCGAAGGTGGGGGTGGTTCGGGGTTCCCCAACCCGGGCTACTCCTACCGGAAATATACTTTCCTAATTAATTCGTTGTTTCCTATTTTGATTATTTCTTTATGGAATATTCTAGAAAAATAGAGAAAGAATTAATTTAGTACTAAATTTAATTTTCCTATTTGATTATTCCTACTCATGGGAGTATTCATGGATTAGGAATAAAATAAATTTGGAAAAGTATAAGGGTCCTAAATTATTTTATTTCTTTATTTCATTATGGATATCATCTAGCATATTCCAAGAGGATCTTGGATAGATTATTCTAGAGATTTAATGAAGTGGAAAAGGAAAATAAAATAAATAAAAATATTAATAATATTTAATTTTATTTTTGATATATTCAATTGACTTAATTTTCGAATTAAGTAACTTTTGGATTAATTGAAAATAAATAGATTTAAATATTGGATATTAATATTCTCGTCACATGAAGCATTCAAGAAACGAAGACTAAAGACTAGAAGATGCATACGGGGATGTGATGAAGCCATAATAGTCAGGAAAATAATATTCTAGTATTATTTTGACTATGTGTTAATACTATGTGCTTTATTACATGTATGCATGCTATATGTGTTTACTTTTATGCACTAGATAGCGTATCCCTTTATTATAAAAAGCTAAGTGGGAGAGGGTATGGAAACATACCCATGGTCTCCATTGCTGCTCTCTTGGTGATTTTTATAAACTTTTGAAGTTTATATTTAAGTTATTGGAGGAGAGTTCTTGTAATTCCTCTTACGAGAAACATTGATTAAGTTTATCAAACAATGCCTAATTTGTCTTTCCAAAGCTGATTTCAAGTCGACTCATTCTCACCCCGGGGAGTGGAATGGAGCCAGAGCCACTTGGTCATGTAGAGGACACAAATTAGAGACTTTCGTGCCATACTTTTATAGATGGGTCGTTTGTCTGCTCGGCTCCCTCATTTATGAGAGATAGGGTTGTTCGCATGGTGAATCACTGGTTAGAAACTTCGAGTTTCACTTATGATTCTCCACGTATTGATTTACGAGATTAAATGCATCAAGTAATTGGGAGTCAATTATAAAAGTCTCTTAGTGTAGTAAACGTCCACACCACGTGGCTTGCTATGCTGACGGACTTTGGATTAATTGATGTAGACAGTTGTAAATATTTATGAAGAGTTGTGAAGTTATCGTAAACGTCCACACCACGTGGCTTGCGGTGATGTAGCGATTCCAAGTAACTTATTTTGGTACTGAGTAATGGTTTACACTTAGATACGCCTTATAGTATTCCTCCCCACGAGGTTCCGCTATAAGCGATGTATGGCCAAAGAAAATCTAATTGCTAAATCATTTGGGTGGGTAAACGTCCACACCACGTGGCTTGCCTTACCTGATGGGATTTTAGATGTGATTAGTGATTTAATGATATTATTTAAGGGAGATAATATCGGATATTAAATTGTTTGTTTGTTTTATGTGCTTATAGGTTAGGAATGACTGTGACCCCACTTTGTGATATACTTAAAGATGAAAACTCGCCGGTTCCATATGGTGATGATTGGAAAAGAAATCTGGACATTGTCCAAACTGTTGAGCTTTCTGAATCCACTGTTGGTCCAACTACGTTGAGACATGGTGTGGAAGCTAGGCAAGAGGTGTTTAACATACCCACGGAATCGTCCCTCAATGAGTCCCTTAAAACCGGCTCAGCGAAGGCGATTTTTGTGCGTAAGTTAAGAGAAACACGAGCTCTTGTGGCTAGGCTAAAAGAAAAGCGTGCAAAGAGACCCAGTGGTTTAAAACCACGGATTGGGGTAAGCAAGCGGTTTCGCAGATGCTTTCGATGCAAACAGTTTGAGCACTGGAGGTCTGATTGTCCTCTCATCAAAGGTACGAAATTTTCCTTAGTCACTGAAACATTGTCAGCGGTGATATCTACCAGCACCTGGTGTGTAGATACGGGTGCCACTGACCATGTCTGCAATTCATTGCAGGGGTTCCAGGAAACCCGGAGACTTAAAGAGGGAGAAATCGTGGTCTACATGGGCAATGCCGCGAAGGTGGCGGCTGTTGCAGTGGGAGACGTTCACTTACGTTTCAGTAGTGATAGGGTTTTAGTTTTACGTAATTGTCTTTATGTGCCCAACTTTAGAAAGAATTTGATTTCAGTTTCTAAACTTATTATGAATGGATATTCTGTTTCTTTTGACCACTCTGTGATCATAAGAAGAAATAGTGAAATTATCTGTTCTGGTACATTGATAGACGATTTGTATGTGCTAAATCCTAAGTCTAACACGATGCAACTAACCGAGAGTAATAACACATCTACGAACACCAATAAGAGAAAGGAACCTTCTAAAATGAATCAATTATACTTGTGGCATCTAAGGCTAGGTCATATAAACTCAAATAGGCTTCAAAGGTTGAAAGCTGATGATTTAATCACTGGCGTTGAAGGAGAGGACCTTCCAACCTGCGAATCCTGTTTAGAGGGAAAAATGACTAAACGTCCTTTTTCTGGTAAAGGACGAAGAGCTGAACAAGTATTGGATTTGATTCACTCTGATGTATGCGGACCTATGTCTACTCAGGCAAGGGGAGGGTACGAGTACTTCATCACTTTCACCGATGATTACTCAAGGTATGGATATATTTACCTGATGCGCCACAAGAGCGAATCCTTTGGCAAGTTCAAAGAGTTCAAGGCTCTTGTGGAGAACCTTCGTGGTAAATCCATAAAATGCCTGCGATCTGATCGCGGAGGCGAGTACCTGTCTGGAGAATTCAAGGCATACTTGGCAGAGAATGGGATTGAATCCCAGCTGACCTCACCATATACTCCTCAGCAGAATGGTGTGTCAGAAAGAAGGAATAGGACTCTTATGGAGATGGTGCGATCGATGATGAGTTACTCGGATTTACCTGTTATGTTCTGGGGACTTGCCTTGGAAACAGCGGCGTACATTCTGAATAGGGTTCCGACCAAAACGGTACCAACCACACCCATGGAATTGTGGAGTGGGCGTAAGCCTAACTTGGGACACATTCGGATCTGGGGTTGTCCAGCACATGTGTTGCGACAAGGCGCCGATAAGTTAGAACCTAGATCAGAAATACGGCTGTTTGTAGGATACCCGAAAGGAACTAAGGGTGGCATGTTCTATAGTCCTACGGACCAGAAGATCGTTATAAGTACTAACGCTCGGTTCCTAGAGGAAGACTATGTCATGGACCACAAGCCCAGAAGTGACATAATACTTGATGAGTTGAGAGGTAACGAGGAAGACCTGGATACAGCCGAACCGAGTATAGATACACCACTAGAACCTGGTGCACCTAATACTGTCACTGTTAATACACCGGAACGCCGTCGTAGTGGGAGGGTTGTTAAACAACCAGATAGATGGATTGGACTGGGTGAGTCTTCGGACTCTGGACCTGGAGTTCATGAAATCGATCCCTGGACCTATGATGAGGCGGTACAAGATATAGATGCGCTTTCTTGGAAGAAAGCAATGAAATCCGAAATAGAATCTATGGATTCTAATAAAGTCTGGGATCTTGTAGAACCACCAAGCGGCGTGAAGCCAATTGGGTGTAAATGGGTCTACAAAAGAAAGAGAGGATCTGACGGAAAGGTTGAAACCTTTAAAGCTCGGCTTGTTGCGAAAGGATATACTCAGAAAGAGGGAATCGATTATGAGGAGACCTTCTCGCCGGTAGCCAAGATAAAGTCGATCCGGATTCTCTTATCCATAGCAGCTCATATGGATTATGAGGTGTGGCAAATGGATGTCAAGACAGCTTTCCTTAATGGAAGTCTTGACGAGACGATTTATATGAAACAACCAAAAGGATTCATTGCTAAGGGGCGAGATCATCTAGTGTGCAAGCTTAATCGATCCATTTATGGATTGAAACAAGCCTCGAGATCGTGGAACTTGCGGTTTGACGAAGTGGTCCAATCTTTTGGATTCAGTCAAAGCATGGACGAATCGTGTGTGTATTGCAAACGTGATGGAAAGAAGGTGGTGTTTCTCGTGCTTTATGTAGACGACATCCTTCTCATTGGCAACAGTGTGAAAATGTTATCAGACATAAAGGGATGGTTGTCTAGACAATTCGATATGAAAGATTTGGGAGAAGTCGGACATGTTCTAGAGATCAAGGTTATAAGGGATCGCCGGAATAGAACATTGTACCTATCCCAGCAATCTTACATAGACACGATTCTGGCTCGTTTTAACATGCAAAATTCCAAGAAGGGTGAACTACCCTTCAGTAAAGGAACTTATCTTTCTAAGGATATGTGTCCTCGGACACAGAAGGAGAAAGATGAAATGAAAGCAGTTCCCTACGCTTCGGCTGTGGGAAGCTTAATGTATGAAATGTTATGTACGAGGCCTGATATCTGCTATGCTGTTGGCGTAGTAGCGAGATATCAGAGTAACCCTGGAAAGGCTCATTGGACTGCCGTAAAGAGCATTTTCAAGTATTTGCGAAATACTAAGGATTATGTTCTAAGTTACGGGGCAGACAATCTGATTCCTTTGGGTTATACGGATTCGGATTTCCAAGCTGATAAGGACCGGCGAAAGTCGACATCAGGCTATGTGTACACTATGGGAGGTGGAGCCGTGTCATGGAGGAGTGTTAAGCAAAAGTGCATTTCAGACTCTACCATGGAAGCTGAATACGTTGCAGCCTCAGAGGCAGCGAAAGAGTCAGTTTGGTTCCTTAATTTCCTCCAGGACTTAGATGTGATTCCGAGTTTGCCCAAGGCTATGACAATTCCGAGTTTCCTCCAGTGGCAAACAGTAAGGAACCACGGTCCCATAGTGCTATGAAACACATAGAGCGCAAGTACCACCTGATTCGAGACATCGTCAAGAGGGGCGATGCGATAGTCACCAAGATAGCTTCGGAGGACAACCTAGCGGACCCTTTCACCAAGATACTTCCTAAGGAAGTATATTTCAAGCACTTGGAGGGTTTGGGAGTCAGAAGTTTGGAGGATAAGACTAGACCTTAGTATAAGTGGGAGATTGATGGAGTAGTATACTTAATGTCTAGATTTGAGTATTCTGAACTCTGTATGCACTTTCATTTACCTATTAATTACAGACATTCATTTGCTTTTAATTATTGTTAATTAAATACATGCAAATTATAGTCCTGGATTTTATACGTTGTAGTTAGTATGGTGTTGCACGGGCACACAGAAGATCATACTATCGGTTACTCGTATTTAATCGAACAGTTGCTCACGACCTAGATGGACACGGACCAATCCATCGGTATAGTCGTTGTGTGAGAGAGAAAATAATTTATCTTAATTATTTTATCACACTTGTACACTTGGTGTATTGAGCGGATCGATTGAGACTCATCAATTAGGATTGCTCGGCGATAATTGATTTGAGACTCGGAGTATTTTATTCTTAATCCCTGAAACAATTGCGGGTGTGTATATTTAATATAAGTGACTTTGATTTACCAAAGGAATTAACCGGTTTGATAATTGGGTTAATTACCGGTTAAGTTGGGTCACTATATTTTATATATGGCATGCCGTGAATTCTTGAAGGGGCAGTGTATCCCGTAAGGGTTGATAATATCCCCGAGATGAGCTCATAAGGATTTATTATGTAAACCTCGCGAGTGGATTTAATTCCGCATAATAAATAAGGTTGAGTGGTACTAGTCTCGGATATAAGAGATGAATAAATTTATTAAGCAATAAATAAATTTTATTCATGGATATTTAAATCTTAAATACACGGAATAAATAATACTAAGTTGGAGAAATATTATTTGATATAATATGAATAATATTGGGAGTGCAATTTTATTTATGTAGTGGAAAATAAATAAAATTAATATTGATAAGAATTAATGGATTTGGGTTGGACCCAATTTAATTTTCAATATTGAAGCCCAATATTTATTCTCCTTTTGATCCCCTTCGTAGCCTATAAAAGCACTACGTGGTCTTCACTTTTACTAACCTACGTTACGCCAACAATAAAGTTCTGAGAGTGAAGAGGATCCACAAGTTCGATAGCTCGTCGCCCACCTGACGTTCGAACAAGTGCAAGGAATACGCGGGAAGGTCACGAGGTCGTCGATTTCGTTTCTCCGAACAACGAATCGTAGGTACAATTCTCAACCCCCTTGTTAATTGTTCGATTTGTTTTATCGAGAATACCGTAGGACGAAGATCCGAGAATCGAAGCCCGGAATAGACGGACGAACGCGCGGTGGTGGCGAAGCCACCGGACCGCGGCGTACGCCCGCTAGGGTTTCGGCGAGGGGCGATGGGGGCCGAACCCTCGGCTGAGCCGAGGGTGTGCGATCGACCAAGAAGGTCGATCGCTGGGCACGGGCTGGAGCCGTGCCCTACCCCGCCGTGAAGGCGGGGGCCTCCTGGTGGTGGCGGGTCGCCGGACCCGCCGCGGGGGGCTGTCGAACAGCCCCACCCCGATCGATCGCCGGCGCGCGATCGATCGCTTGGTCGTGCGAACCCCGGCTCGCGGGGGTTCGGGTGGGGGCGGGCTGTGCGTCTTCGGATGCATGGTCTCCAAAGCCCGGACTCCGGCGGATGATTCGGTGTTCGTATGATCTCCGGCGAAGGGTTCGTTCGGGTTATCGGTTCCGCAATTTTGATAACCCGGGATAGCGAATTCCAACAACCACTCCATTAGTATAAGGCTTTTTGGAAAGGAGTCCAAAAGTGAAAACCGTGAAGGCTTTACCCGAAACGAACAATATCATACCAATACGACGGAGCGGCGGGCAGGCCCGATAAATATTGGTATAAGAGCCTAGTTCTTTTGGTTCGATGTGAATGAACGCTCTCAGTGTGACCTCAATTGTGATTTGTGGGTGCCTTGTGTCGAAAGTTGTTAGGGTTGGTTTTTCCAAAGTCTTTAAATTAATAAGCATTTTACTTTTGTGATTTTTTGTCTAAAGTTTCAGGAGTTTACGGGAGTTGAAAAACAATGAGCACATCAAATTAATGGGCCTGGAAGCAAAAAGGAGTTGGGCTGACACAAGAAGGATCTCGCAGTCATGGAGCTGGGCAGTTGGTGGCTGCAGTTAGTGACATGATTAGTGGGCAGAAAGTGAAGTCATGGAGCTGGGCAGTTAAAGAGTGGAGTTAGTGGGCTGAGTCATGAAGTGATGGATCAAGGAAGTTGCAGCCCCACTACTTTTGAGGAATGAAGTTCTATAAATTGAAGATTCAAGATCATAATTCTTACGGCTTACATTGAGGAAAATCCAGAAGAAAAATAGAGAGTACTCGAGTGAAGAGTTTCGATATTTTTCCCTTATCATTTTTGAGAGCCTGAGTCACGCTTTCCAAGATTGAAGATCAAAGAAGAAAAATAGAGAATACTCGAGTGAAGAGTTTCGATATTTTCCTTTATCATTTTTGAGAGTCGACACACTTTCCGGATTGAAGCTAAAGAGAGAAGAAAAATTGTTAGGATAATATTTGTGTAAATATGTAATATATTTATTAGTTGTATTTAGCTTGATTTTAGTACGCAGATTAGCGAGTTTACATACATAGGAGATTTGTTAAGATATTTTCCTAGAATCACGTTTATTCTTCTTGTATATAAGGAGACAAATTTAATGAAAAGAGCAGAACTTCAACAAGAAATTAAAGTTCTTCATATTGTCTTTCTGTTCCTACATGGTATCAGAGCATTGATATTTTCTTTGTCAATATTCTGATTTTTTTTTTTTTTTTTTCATCATGGTTGATGAAAATACAGCATAACAAAAAATACCTAATCCTATTTATGCCCTTGCTTCTAATGATGGCCCTGGGACAAAAATTACTCATGTTATTCTCAGTGGTTCGAATTATGAAGAATGGGCCAAAGGATTTCGTGTGTCGTTTGGTGCAAAAAGAAAATTGGGTTTTATTAATGGAACTTTCACTAAACCAGAAGATAGTTCCATCGATCTCGAGGATTGGTGTACGGTTAATTATATGATTGTGGCCTGGATTTTCAACACAATCGATCCAAGTATTCATTCTACTATTTCCTACCGCGACACCGCTCATGAGTTGTGGGAGGACATTCGTCAGCGTTTCTCTATGGGAAATGACGTAAGAATTTACCAGTTGAAATCTAAGATTTCTGACTGCAAATAAAAACTCGGAGAGTCCATTATGGATTATTACGGGAGACTGAAAAAGCTATGGGACAACGTTAATGACTACGATGCCTTACCATCTTGCTCGTGTACGGGTTGCAAATGTGGGCTCAATGCAACTCTTCGTAAGCGGCGTGAATCTGATCAAGTTCGTGAATTTTTGATGAGCCTAGAACCATATTATGCCAGTGTTCGTTCTAGTATTCTAGGGATCGAACCCTTGTCGTCTCCTCATACGGTTTACTCACGACTTGTGCAAGAGGAGTAAGTCAGAATCTTCACTTAACGCAGAACAGAGGCGGCTGCTCCAATGGCCTTTGCAGTTCAGGGTCATGCTACTCAACCACAAAACTCGTACACAGGGGGGGCTGGACGTGCGCCGATTAAGTGCTCGTTTTGCGGTAAGCGTTGGCACGTTGAAGAAAATTGTTGGGAAAAACACGGATACCCGGAGGGTCGAGAACGTAAAGGGGCAGGAGGACGTGGTAAAGAAAAACCAGATTCATCGCAAAATGTCCCACAAACTAAGGCACACGCTGTCCTTGGTGAGGTCTCGGCCATTGCAAATCACGTTCGTTTGAATGGTAAGGGTACCTTTACTTGGATCGTTGACACCGGTGCGTCAACACATATTTGCTGTGATGAGGCTTTGTTTGAATCTTGTCAATCCATTCCACCTAAAAATATTGGATTGCCTAATGGAGTCCATATTCCTGATACCAAAATGAGATCAGTAAAGTTGAATGATTCTCTTATTTTGACCAATGTGTTATTTGTGCCTTCCTTATATTGTAACTTGATATCTGTTTCCCAGCTATTGTCTTCTCTTCCTCTAAGTATAAAATTCACTAATTATGAATGTGTTATACAAGACCATACCCAGAGGACGAGGATTGGTGTGGGTAAGCTAAAGGAGGGACTCTATACTTGATGGGGGAACCGATCAGTGTCAATGTCGTCACTAAAACTGAGAATGTCGAGTTATGGCACAAACGACTAGGGCATCCCTCTATGCAAGCAATGAATCATCTTCTCCATATTAGTCGTAAATAACATAAGTTCAATTTTCAAGCGTGTGATATTTGTCATAGTGCTAAGCAAACTTGTAATGCTTTTCCGGTAAGCGAAAATAATGCAACTGGTTTATTTGAAGTGATACATTGTGACGTTTGGGTCCGTATTGTGAAAATCGTGCATGTGGTTCTCGTTATTTTTTGTCCATTGTGGATGATTTTTCTCGATATTTGTGGATTTATTTAATGAAAACCAAGGATGAGGTTCCCAATCTTATGCTGAATTTTTTTGCTTTAATTGAGCGACAATTTGGTAAAAGAGTTAAAATTATGCGTAGCGATAATGGGACAGAGTTTAAACGCCTCGATACCTATTTTCGAGAAAATGGTGTTATTCACCAAACTTCCAATGTTAAGACACCGCAGCAAAATGCCAGAGTCGAGCGTAAAATCGTCACATTCTTAATGTTGCTCGAGCTTTGCGATTTCAAGGTCACCTACCTATTGATTTTTGGGGTGAATGTGCTTTAGCGGCTGCATTTTTTATTAATAGAACTCCCTCTCATGTGCTTCAAGGTAAAACCCCATATGAAATTCTTTTTGGGCAGGCCCCTCATCTTGGATCACTTAGAGTTCTCGGATGTTTATGTTATGCGAAAAATCTTCATTGTCGTGATAAGTTTGATAGCAGGAGTCGTCGTTGTATTTTTCTTGGGTATCCTTTTGGAAAGAAGGGTTGGAACTTATTTGATCTTGCGATCGGAGAATATTTTCAGTCTCGTGAAATCTCCTATGTATCTTAACAAATCTCCTATGTTGATGTGTTGCTATTTTTCCCTTTCTTTGTATTTTTGTATTTGTAGAATTTTCGAATGAAAAAAAATAATTGTTATTTTGAGTGTTACTTCCTTTTGTAATACCAGTGTGTATGAAAATGAATATTCATACAGCAAGAATTAGTCTTTGATGTGTAGCTAAAAGCTTGTAATATATGTCTCTAGCTTAAACCATACACTGCAGGCTGCAGCAACCATCCACAACCTAACCTAGTAATTAAATATTACTTTCTCTTTCTGCCACCTAACCATTCTACTCTATTTTTCATCATTTATCAACAACCACTTCTAACCCAACCTACCTAATTAAAATAATTTTATATATTATTTATTTTTATCATTAATAATATATATTTTATTTTCAATTACCCTATTAATATATTATATCATTTTTTTAACTACAAGTTTATAATTTTATTTTTTTCATTTTTGTACTAAATTATATCAAGTTTGATCTCTAATTATAGATAATGAAAAAATAAGAATTATGATGTTTTTATTTTATTTTTTAAAATAATATTTAATAAGATATAATGATTTTAAGTATGTAAGTATATAACATATATTGTCCAGCCCAATCATGTGCTGACATGTGGCAGCCAACCAGGTAGAAGTGGCCAAGTGTGTGGTCGATTTGTGAAGCTGGTCGCACTTGCCTTTTCAGTTTTCTTTTTCTTTTAATTGCTTTTCTATTATTTTATTATTATTAATGTGGGCAACCAGGTGCGCCTGGTTGCCGTAATGTATGGTCTTATGGTGGTTCCATGTGGTGAAATGAAGAACTTACATGACTAAAATTGCTACAACATACATGTTGAAAAAAATACAAAATTTGTTTAAAAATATTTGAAAAAATATGTTATCAAGTTAAATTAATATAAGTTTCACTTGCGGTGCGTTTTAAATTACAGTAATAAATACTAAATTAATACTATAAGTTTGAATTTTAATAATTTTTGGGTTTTATTTTGCAAGGCCGAGGTTGACAAGGTGATCGAGGAAATACGACCGTCTGCACAGATTGAGGTTGACATCGACAAAAGTCTATATGACCGTCGTCCAGCCCAAGAGAAATGTTTTTGTCTTCGGCACTAGCTGTAAACATGTTATATCATTCTACTTCAATCTTTCTAAAATAAATGTAGACATTAATTAACTGTTACAAGTACTTTTTTTCGTTATATTATCTAATCAAGTATCAAATTCATTAAATGCAGAATTTAGGAAAACAATTCCATCAAGGGCATCGCTGCCGGGTTCTCGACCTCAACGGATTGTGTCCAGGCGGAATATTTGTTAGTGCTCAGCCAGGTTAAAATATTTTCTCCTTCGATTACTTTGTCAGTTGAAATAGTTGGTGTATCTCAAATTTGTTTGCCATTCAATTTACCATTGTCTTTGGTTTCAGTGGCCTTTAGGATTTTTAATTGACTTTGAGGGTTCATATTTCATTATCTGCTCTGAATCTTGTTTTGTTTTTTTCCGTGCATTTTGCTTCAATTTTTTTTCCAACAGAATTGAATATCTGAACTAGGTTAATAATTATAAGGTGATTCTCCTGATTTTTAGTTGAATTTTAACAAAGTAATAATTATAATTTTGATTTTTTAATATGTAATAACATAAAAATTTCATGTAAATTGAAAATTGAAAAACACACAGACACACATATTGACATTGTGTTTGGTGGTGGAATTGAAGGAATTTGGTTAAGCAGCCTTACGTCGACTCCGTGGATTGGTCGAAATTGCATGTATTTTGGGTAGACTAGAGTGTGGTGCCTAAGGATCACCCGGATAGCAATTATCTCCTTGCCTACAATGAGTTTTTATCGAAGGTACACATCTTCTTCCTTATAATGCAGAAGTAGTATCTTTGAGTACTTTCTAAGGATATGATGTACACATGGGCGAGAAAAGGTTTTTATCTGTGTTAACTTAAGTACTTGATTTCAAATTTAAAACAACAATACACTTGACTGTCGTTCGTCACTTCATCAGCATGTTTAAATGTTTACTTATCTTATGGTGAATCCTCTAATGGCAGAAACTGCCACCCTACTTCAGTGATAATTTATCTATTCGGTTGCGTATTAAATCATCGGTGTTTGTGGTTTTTCAAGTTGTTATTTGTTATTGTTTGCGATTTTTTTGATTCAATTTCCTTCTTCTTTTTTGTCTCTGTATGTAGTAATTTTTTTTTTTCTGACTAAAACATGCCATCTGAGAGCTGGAAGGGGAAATTGTATACATCGACCCATGTTTTTTTCATTATTTATTTGGAAATCATGCCCATTCTGCTGGCCTATATCATTACTTGACCATTTGTAGTTTCAATTAGTTAACACATATTTCTGGCTCTCATTTTGGGGATTTTGGGCAATCACATATAACAACAGCTTGGTCAAGCATAGAAATATTTAACTCCACTTTCTGAAATTTAAGTTATTGTTTGAGGATTATCAATAAGGTAAGATTTCAATAAGCATGATGTGCTAAGATTCATTATGTTAACTATTGTAGAGAACTAATTTATATTATCCTTGCATATAGAATCATTGCTAATCTGAAATCCTCATGCCTATTGTAGGTTTCCCTCTGCTGAAATTACCGCTCGTTATGGCAACCAGAGACCATGCCCGATTCTTTCGTGTGCCATCCGAAGGTGAAATTCTGCTATTAATTTGCGCAAATCCTAAAATTAACTGGTCGTTGTAAGTTTCGCGTTACACACAATGACATTTTATATTTTAATTTGTAAATATTATAAATTCTGAATCTATTCTACATTAAGAACAATAAAACTACCAATTTCTAATAAAACACAAAACGGTCGCAAATCCTATGGGCCTTCGTCTTGCATGGCAAGACGATGCCAACAACTATATATATATATATATATATATATATATATATATATATATATATATATATATATATAATTTACTTAGTATTATTTTAATATTTTGAACTACTATAAGTAAAGTATTTCTTTTGTTGACGTAGGAATATTTATTAGTGGGCTCAAACACAAGTACACAACTCTATATTATAATAATAAATTATTTTATTAGAAAATGTTTCGGGAAAATGATAAGTTTTAAGTTTTGTTTTTTCATTTTTAAATTTGTAAGCATCTTTTTTATTTCACATTTTCTGAAGCTCGTAAACTATAAAAATAAAGTTTTATTTTTCTCTTTTCGTATATTCTTTAATTTGTAATATTATAAATTCTAAAAATAATCATTTAAGAGATTGAGAATTTAATTTTTTTTTATCAAATTGTGCGGATTTACGCTGTTATTCTTCAACATCTATTTAGAAATTTGAATATTTGTGCTTCTTGTGAACTTTGGTGGTGTTGTCGTCTTCTTCGGCCAACACAATATGAATTTTTTGAACTCTAAAAGATGAACTCTATTATTACCTTTAGTTTGAAGTATTTTTTGAATTGTGATTTTAGTTCCAAAGAAAATAAAAATACTAACTTGAGATTAATCTTTGATACTTTTAAAAAATGTTAACATAATTAAATTCAGTTATAAATAAGTTTTATGTTTCGAAGTCTCCTATGACATCACTTATATAAACATCAAAATATTTTGTTATTCAGCCCACCCTTTTATACAATTTTGGATCCGTCCCTCCACCACTCCATTAAGATCTTTTGAGAATGAGTCTCAAAGTGAAAAGCTTGAAGGATTTGATCAAAGTGGACAATATCATATTAATGCATATCTATATATATGTTTAATTAAAACAGGTACGATGCATAATTTTATTTTATTTATTAATTTTGGAATTAACTATTATATATGACTACATTTTATTTTTAGGATTAATTCCAAATCTTCAATTATTGGTTGCATTGGTCCCTATGAGAGCTCAATCCTCCTTTTTGCAGCACTCCGACGTTCTATCATTACGCAGGAGGTGAACGCTTTGGACCCTTCGAGTGGTGGCCCATACCTGGGCTATGGCCAGGTCTTGTGGGTGGATAACCATCCTCGACAGGAGAAGGTTTCATTTTGTGGCCAGGAGTTGTGGGTGTACCATAGTCCTTTGTCGTCACAAATTTTTTATCGTGGTTCAATTTGAAGTTTACGTTGTTAGTCGTCAATGGTGACCTACACGAATATCACACATGTATACGATCACCCGATTGATTATAAACAAAAAATAAGCTAAGCAATATTACATACGCATGTATTACTATTTTTTTTTTTTAAGTCAATTTCATTAAAAAAAAAAAAAGTATAAACAAATATAAGGACGAAATTTAAAACAACCAAGAGCTAACAAATTAGCTCACAATAATAATAATAATAATAATAATAATAATAATAATAATAATAATAATAATAATAGAGATCGACTTACTTAGCAGGATCGTGCGATGACGAAGGAGTTGAATGACTAAAGGATATCATGAAAGTGAATATCAATAGCACAATTAAACAATGTTTTGGACCAAAAGTCATTTTTAATGTGAAAGTTGAATATCCTTGAAATGTTTTTTTTAAAGGAAGCGAGTTGTGATATAAATGAAGAATAGCAGGCATGCTTTATTTATAGTGTCAATAAACATGAGAGAAAACAAATAATAATAATTATTCTCATTAATTATTTACTTTTTTTTTCTAAATTTTCGGTTAGAAACGAAATATATTATTGAAAATAAGACTAAAGTGTAATTTTATTTTCTTCAAAAATATAAATAATTAAAAGATTTTTGTAAGATTTTCTTAAGAATCATGAGTAATTTAGGATGAACTCAAAAGTAAAGTGAAAGATTTGTTTTAGGCTAAGGTGTAAGTAAGGGTTTTTTATGAGATTTTCTCGAGGTTTAATTAAATATTAACCAGTAAGGTCAAAACAATATACTTCATTCATTTTGTAATAACTGGACATTACTCTTTGTATTTTACAATGGAAAGAGTCACATTATAAAAGAGGAGTTTACCTTATATGTATTTAATTGAGTTTAAAGTGAATTGAACTCATATTTTAACAAAAAATGGTTGGATCTAAAGATAATTGAGTTTGAGATTACTATTTTATAAGGAGTAATATACTAGTTAATGAATCATTTATCAACATGTTCTTGATGTATACTATGTGAATTAATTTGACGTAAAAATAAGTGATAAAATTTAAAATATACATGATTGGTACTTGGTAGAAAACTATATACTATATACTATATATATATATATATATATATATATATATATATATATATATATATATATATATATATATATATATATATATATATATATATATATATATATATATATATATATATAAACTAAGAATTGTTTTGTCAAAAAAGTTGAAAATGTTGCAATACTAATCTATATATGATCGTAACTTCTTCAACAGATAGTCTTTGATTTTGGATTTTTGGGGTTCATGTTGACAATAGATTCGTCTCTAGTACGTGGTTGAGAGGTGGAAGAATTGGAAGATTTTAGGTTCTTGCTTATGTATTTAGAGTTGGAGGAATAGAAAAGGGCGAGTTAGAGGGTTAATTAATATTATGTGTTACATTGGTTGAAAGCAGAAAAAATTGTACTTTTTCGGCCCATGGATAAATTGACTTTTTTTTAATTTGTCAGTGAAAATATACTATGTTATGGGGTATATATTGAATTTGATGGGGTTGTTATAATATTTTATTAATTATTATATTTTATGTGTAAAATAAATTTTTGTTTCATGTTAATATTTTTACTAAGGAGCAGTACTATTTTAGAAAACTACATACCACTAAAATGTGTAAGTGAGATTGATGAATTTTGTTTTTTATTAATTATAAAAATTCAAATAAAATATATGAAGTTAATTATATATTTTCTCAGTCTTATCTTAGAGAAGTAATCACTTGTTTTGTAATTACAATTTTTTTGTTTTACTACTTTATGGAAATGGAAAGTCATTTATATTTTATAACAAAAAATAATAATTACTTTTATATATTAAGAGATTCAACAAATTCGTCTGTCATTTGTCAACAAATTCGTCTTTCATTTGTCAACAAATTTAGGATTAACCCTAGTACAAAGTAAGATATGTTTCATGCTAAAGTGTAAGTAAGAGATTTGTATGAGATTTTCTTGATTCATTAAATTTAATCTATTTTATATAAAAAAAAAATTATTTTAATTAGTACCAACAAGATGTCAAAACAATATACTTGTATGAATTTTAATGGAGTTTTAAATGAATGAACTAGTATATATATATTACACTTTAATTTCTGCATCTCGATCGTAGATAAATTTGTTAGTGTATAATTTGACTACTACAAAAGAGGGATTTAACATCGGTTAAAAAAGACATTTGACCGCTGCTGCAACGTCTTGCACAGGGCCAAACTTCAGCTACTGCTGCAACACCTTGCGTCAATATCTTCTGGAGGTCTTGCAGCAACAATTGCGTCTTGAGTCTTCAGCAAACATTCTCATGAGTGTCATCTTGCTGCAGCATGAGTAGCACTAAATTATGAGTAGCATGAGTTCATCCTAAATTATTTACTTTTTTTTTCTAAATTTTCGGTTAGAAACGAAATATATTATTGAAAATAAGACTAAAGTGTAATTTTATTTTCTTCAAAAATATAAATAATTAAAAGATTTTTGTAAGATTTTCTTAAGAATCATGAGTAATTTAGGATGAACTCAAAAGTAAAGTGAAAGATTTGTTTTAGGCTAAGGTGTAAGTAAGGGTTTTTTATGAGATTTTCTCGAGGTTTAATTAAATATTAACCAGTAAGGTCAAAACAATATACTTCATTCATTTTGTAATAACTGGACATTACTCTTTGTATTTTACAATGGAAAGAGTCACATTATAAAAGAGGAGTTTACCTTATATGTATTTAATTGAGTTTAAAGTGAATTGAACTCATATTTTAACAAAAAATGGTTGGATCTAAAGATAATTGAGTTTGAGATTACTATTTTATAAGGAGTAATATACTAGTTAATGAATCATTTATCAACATGTTACGAGAGAATCTTGATGTATACTATGTGAATTAATTTGACGTAAAAATAAGTGATAAAATTTAAAATATACATGATTGGTACTTGGTAGAAAACTATATACTATATACTATATATATATATATATATATATATATATATATATATATATATATATATATAAACTAAGAATTGTTTTGTCAAAAAAGTTGAAAATGTTGCAATACTAATCTATATATGATCGTAACTTCTTCAACAGATAGTCTTTGATTTTGGATTTTTGGGGTTCATGTTGACAATAGATTCGTCTCTAGTACGTGGTTGAGAGGTGGAAGAATTGGAAGATTTTAGGTTCTTGCTTATGTATTTAGAGTTGGAGGAATAGAAAAGGGCGAGTTAGAGGGTTAATTAATATTATGTGTTACATTGGTTGAAAGCAGAAAAAATTGTACTTTTTCGGCCCATGGATAAATTGACTTTTTTTTAATTTGTCAGTGAAAATATACTATGTTATGGGGTATATATTGAATTTGATGGGGTTGTTATAATATTTTATTAATTATTATATTTTATGTGTAAAATAAATTTTTGTTTCATGTTAATATTTTTACTAAGGAGCAGTACTATTTTAGAAAACTACATACCACTAAAATGTGTAAGTGAGATTGATGAATTTTGTTTTTTATTAATTATAAAAATTCAAATAAAATATATGAAGTTAATTATATATTTTCTCAGTCTTATCTTAGAGAAGTAATCACTTATTTTGTAATTACAATTTTTTTGTTTTACTACTTTATGGAAATGGAAAGTCATTTATATTTTATAACAAAAAATAATAATTACTTTTATATATTAAGAGATTCAACAAATTCGTCTGTCATTTGTCAACAAATTCGTCTTTCATTTGTCAACAAATTTAGGATTAACCCTAGTACAAAGTAAGATATGTTTCATGCTAAAGTGTAAGTAAGAGATTTGTATGAGATTTTCTTGATTCATTAAATTTAATCTATTTTATATAAAAAAAAATTATTTTAATTAGTACCAACAAGATGTCAAAACAATATACTTGTATGAATTTTAATGGAGTTTTAAATGAATGAACTAGTATATATATATTACACTTTAATTTCTGCATCTCGATCGTAGATAAATTTGTTAGTGTATAATTTGACTACTACAAAAGAGGGATTTAACATCGGTTAAAAAAGACATTTGACCGCTGCTGCAACGTCTTGCACAGGGCCAAACTTCAGCTACTGCTGCAACACCTTGCGTCAATATCTTCTGGAGGTCTTGCAGCAACAATTGCGTCTTGAGTCTTCAGCAAACATTCTCATGAGTGTCATCTTGCTGCAGCATGAGTAGCACTCAACGCAGCACCAAGGTCTTCAATGCTCGACGAGTGTTGGTTGCATATACGCGCATGGATCAACTAGATCACATGCTAAATAGATCACACATAAAATATGTGATGCACAACAGTACACAATGTGAAGAAAGAAAAAAACGTGTAAGTATGCTGCTGCATCGCATTGCCTAGCGACTCGCTGCGGCAGTGCAATGCGTAGCATATTACACTAACAAGAATGATAAACACACTTGAAGAAGCTTAATAGCCATATTAAAGGGTGCTCATATTATGCCTTTCGTTACACCTTTAGTCTTCTTCATTCCCATCTTGCACTAGATTTCAAATTATCTGTAAAAATAAAACACAATAGTAATAGGATTAATAAAAAAAATTAGATGCCAAATCACAAAAGTACATGTAAAATAAATACAATGGCATTGAAATAATTGGTAAAGTATATGGATCACGTTTGTACAAGATCAGTCTATTACATACCTGTACAATTGCAGTCATATCCACTCCATCTGTTAAGTGTTAACAAAAACATTAGTAAACCATCTCATTGGAATCTAAAACCTTCCTTGCATACCTTCAATAGTCACAAAAACATCAGTCACAATGGCTCATCAATATCTACTTAATAGGATTAATTACTCACTTAATAGTAAAGCATATCACCACATGAGATGTACGTATCCATCTCTTTTGTAGTGAACATAGTTCAATATGGGGCACTCGCAGACTTTTCCCTTGAAGGTGTTCTTGCAAGTTTTTTCATGACTTTTTATCCTTTCAAGGCACACGTTCGTCTCCAAATCTGTTTATTTCATCATAGCAAAATTAAGAATAACGACATGTGATAACACGTTACAACTAATAATTTTTTTGTCAAAAGCCAAAAACAACCACCGCTCAAGCAAATAGGAGGATAAGTTCTCTTTGAAAAAAGCATATGACCTTCAATACTGCCCCTCTACAACTTTTCTGTGTAGACATAAACACAAAAACAAAGTGAAATCACTTGGTTTCTTTGATTATTCTCCAATTCATACAAATAAATAAAGAAAATAAATAAAAAGATCAGTGTGTTTTTAGAAAGGGATACTTCAAATATGAATCTCCCAAGCAAAATCGAATTGTGGGCAAAATTAGTGATATTGCATCAGTGAAAGCATGCCTACTTAGCCCAAATTAGTCTTGGAGATAGAAACAAAATTAATCCATATGCTTCGAAAGTAATTAACTAACCCTAATTACAAGGCAAAATCATATCTTACAAAAAGAGTAAACAAAATACCTAAATCGAGTAGAGATGACACCGCGAACGGTTATTGAAAAGATGGAGTGTCTATGAGGCTGAAAGAGGCAGCAAGATTCGGCTGAAAGCGATGGGAACGACGGCAGAGGTGGCCAGGGGGCAGGGGCCAACTATGGTTGTCGTCGTCATCAATTCGTGTTGTTGCAGAGCGGGATGAATTAAGGAGCCATGGGCACGCCAAAGGTAGCGGCTGTCCTGGGCGAATTGTGGTGGCCAGCGCCATTGGTTTTTATTTTTGCAGAGCAGGATGAATTTTCGAAGGAGTACTATGTAACTGTGCTACAGGCCCACGATCCACGACGATTAAATATGTATAACCGTAGTCTATGTTAACTTCTTTATATCAGTTACGAAGTATTATATTTTAACCAATATATTTGTTCATATTTACATCAGTTATATTTTAACTCATATATTTGTTCAAATATTTATATCAGTTATAAATTAACCGATATATTTGCTCATATATTTACACCAGTTAATTATAAACCGATGTTGGATACAATTATTTACAATGGTTCTATAAGAACTCGATGTCTATGTATTCACTCACAACAGTTATTTATGAAACCGATGTAAATATCATAATTCACATCGGTCATACAATAACCGATGTAAAATAGCCGTTGTTAAAACCACATTTTGTAGTAGTCTAATTCGATATATATAGTATTGAATCCTCGGCGAACTCTATATATATATATATATATATATATATATTTGTTTTGACTAATTAACTTCGTGTTTAGTTGTGTTCGACAGTGTTGTGTAAAGCAAATTTGTCTAAGTCTGAAAGCGATGAAGTATTATCCGCACTGAATGAAGAAACACACCTAGAGTTAGAAGTCGGTGGGAAGCAGGTTCGTTCCTGACATTTTAAGGGCCCTAAGTCAAATGTGAAAATCGGGCCCTTACATTAGAATATTTTTTTAAATAAAAAAATAAAATTTTATTTAAAAAATATTAAAAAAATTATAAATATTTTTTCAATCATTAGAATATTTTTTTAATTAAAAAAAAATTATTTAAAAAATATTTTAAAAAATTATAAATATTTTTTCATTATTTACAACTAAAATCAGATTGAAGAAAATTAAAATACATCAATATCAAGAAAAATAAAAATTAAAAAAATCTAAAATTAAATAGCACATAACCTTTTTTTCCAAAAAAAAAAAATTTCAAATAAAAAATATATTGAAAAAAAATCTATATAAATTAGAAACATTCTTGACAAAAAAATAGTCAAAAATTTTAAATTTCTATATCGGCACAATTGAAACAAAGATGTAAAAAATAACAAAGATATAAAAAAATCTGTTTTTAAATTGTTTATTTTTTATTAATAAAATTTAAAAAGAACTAAATTGTATATTTTTATAATCACGTTTGATTCTTTAAAAGAAATGACAAAATAAACAATGCATTTTTTTATTAGAAAATAATATACGCTAAGATTCACAGTACAATAAATATTTAAGTTTACAATTAAAATTATATGGGCCCACTTCAAAATTACAATTAAATTCACATTACACATAATTATCAACAGTTTTTTAGGTAAAGATCAATTTCATAAAAAATAAAAAGTGTAAATGTACAAAACTTCCACCCAGACGAGCTAACAGCTAGCTCTCCAAACAACCAAAAAATAACATATACAGTAGAAACTCTATACAGTAATACTCTATATAGGAATAAACTCCCTATAGTAATAAAAAATGCAAGTCCCAACTTGGGACCAGTTATAAATAGGAATAAACTCCACATTGTCATAAGTCATACATTTTTTAAGTCCCGTCTTAAGGATTTATACCTCTATATAAGAATAAATGATTAATATATAATAAATATATTTATTAATAATGTTTTTATTTATTAAATTAAATAGCATGTTTAAGATGACTTGAAATATTTATGACTCTATATAAGAATAAATGATTAATATATAATAAATATATTTATTAATAATGTTTTTATTTATTAAATTCAATAACATGTTTAAGATGACTTGAAATATTTATGAAAAATCAATATGATCAAAGTTTATAGTCCTTATATTTATTAATATTTTATTTATTTTGTATGTTAAACACAATTTTTACACGTATATAGTCAAAAATTATTATTCAAAACTATTAAATTGATTTTGTGAATTTAAAGATAGATAATATTGTATGTATATTATTTTTATATTTATATTATTTTTTATAAAAAAAATTATTTTTTATTTTGTAAAACTCTATATAAGAATAACTCTCTATAGTAATATTTTTTTCCGATCCCAACGATATGACTGTACGGAGTTTCTACTGTAGCTAACAGCTAGGTAATTATCAAGAGTTGGTGTTCAAAGGGCATGGTTATATAATGTATACTCCATTACGTATAAAATATAAATAAATAAATACACATATATATAATTAAACATGGGCCTCTTTTAATGTTGGGCTCTGACCGTGGCACCCTGGGCCTATGCCCAGGGCCGGCCCTGCGGGAAGTGTCATAGAGTTCCATGTCTATGGAGAGGACTTCGAACTAGAGTTCGCACGCTGAGATCAAGTCATCACAATTCACAACATTGAAAGAAACCCTGTTAAGATTTTGAAGCCAAGTGAATGAAAAATTCGAAAGCTTCGCTAGAAGACGTCGAACCAATGTGCCAATTAGATGATGGCGAGATCAGTACGTCATTAGTGGAAGCTTCCATGTATTGAAGCCTTGCTAGAGTACAAAATAAAAAGAACATTAATGTTTGTAATGAAATCTTGAATATTTATAATTAATGTTGAAACTAATCAATTTGTTATTGTTGCTTGTGAACTGAACATGGTGAGTTCCAACCCACACGTGGGTGATGGATCGATACGGGTGATACTCGACATATCTGCTTATCGATTTCTCGTGTACAAAACAAAAATCAACTAAATACACAAAAACACATTATGGAATTAAAAAATGCTTCATTTTTAGCATAAATTTTCATGGAAAACATGCATTGAAAACAACAATGAAGCAAGCTCGTCGCAAACGCGCACATGCAAACATGGAGAATTTGTTGAAGACGTTGAGGATGAATCGAGACTAATTAAACAATTTCGAGGTAGAAAAATATTTTTGTTCGGATTTTCTTACCTTCATGCTCGAGAGTGACCTTCAATGCTTTAAAGAAGTTATCAATTCCTCTTGTAACCCAAGAACTACACGACACACACACACATGGGTTGGATCGAACATATAAATGTTAGCTTATGTAGCTTATGGTGAGATTTAACCACATAATGTATTTTATTTGTTTAGTGAGGTTTCCGTAGTTGTTATTATGATGATATTAATTAAAATTTGTTATTTCTAGAACGAAATATTTTGGAAGGGACAACCAAAAATGAAATTGAAACATGGACTATTAATTTTGATATGCAAAACAGGTGTTGTTCTCATATCCATTGCAAAAATTGGACCAAAATATGAGGACATTACGCGTTAGTCGTCTTTCCAAAGTTGTACTACTATAAAATACTTTAAACTGTTTTTAGTTCAAACGATGTCAATTGTCCAACCTGTATGCTACATTGGTATGTGAAAGAAACAAAAAAAAAATGTCATCAAAATAAATAATTAATAGTGTCGCATAAAGTCATTTTAATTTGCTTGATGTTAATTCAATTGAATAAGTGTAGAAATTGTCTCAAATACACTCAACATTCAAAATTCAATTTAAAATTTGTTCAATAAAACTATTATTGATTTTCAAAAAAATTAAAAATGAAATAGAAGTATCTTTTGTAATACAGTATAAAATAAAGTACTTAATATGATTAAAATTAAATATTTTAATATAATCAAGTAGTTAGTACGAAACAAGGAGTAATTGATTTGTCGCTAACTTTAATAAGCATTTTCATTTACACAATAACTGAGCAAATATCATGAAACCCGTGTGTGAAAGAGAGAAGCCCAGCTGTCCAATTTACACAAAACGAAAAAATCTCCAATTTTTTTATTCAAGAATTATGAGTTAGCTCATTTTCACTATTGCGAAGAAAACCATTTTCCGATTCATCATCTTCTCCACTCAGTACACTTGGGCAACCACATATATTCTCGGAGGAGAAGGTAACGAACGCCTTACAAATTATTTCACTATATCGATTTTTTTTCTAATTCTATATTATGATTTTGTATTTGGTGGTAAATCTGCATTTGGGTTTTCCATTGTGATCGGAGCTTTGGTTTGGGTTTAGTTTTTTCTCTGAATATTTTCAAAGATTTTCATTTATTATTATAATTTTGATCATGTAATGCCACTCTCTGAATTTCTTATCAAGATTTTACAGTAATATTTTTCTGAATGAACGTTTTGTCTTTCCGGGGCTTGCTCATTTCCAGATTATCAAATCACTGAAACTCTCGAATTCGAAAAATGGCGCAACTGGGTTTGTTTTCCACTAGCAAGGCATCGAATGCTGTGATTCTATTCTTCAAAATACCCTATTACACTCAGTGGGGCCAACACATACTGGTATGCGGCTCGGAACCTATCCTCGGCTCATGGAATGTGAAGAAAGGCCTCTTGCTGAAGCCATCGCATCGAGGGGATGAACTTGTATGGTCTGCCAGTCTATCCGTCCCAGTTGGGTTCAATGGCGAGTATAGTTACTATGTAGTGGACGATGATAAAAACGTGTTGAGATGGGAGGCTGGGAAGAAACGAAAAATAATTTTACCTACTGGTGTTCAAAATGGGCAGTTGGTGGAGCTTCATGATCTTTGGCAGGTTGCTTTCTTTATCTGTATTTTGCTCTTTCAGCTGACTTATTTCTGGATGGATTTGAAATGAATTTTGAGCTGTCGTATTTCTTGATTTGGAAGTTAAAGCGGCAATCATGATATGTAGCTTTTATGCATGTTCTCTTGAGCTGTCGTATCCTTGTTATTATTATTTGATCAGAGTTGTATTTCCAGGAGTGCATACTATAGTCTTGAATTCGGTTTTTTTCCCATTAACAGTTAATCGGGACCCTTACTTTTCTAACTTTTATTTAGGCTTGATTTTCAAGTACAGTGTTTAAACGGATAATAGTTAGGCAGGATTATTTCTATCATATTTTACCTAATTCAGAAGCTGTAAAATGAGATATATTGTACTATGAGTGCAGACTGGTTCTGATGATCTCCCATTAAAAAGCGCATTTAAAAATGTCATATTTCGGAATAACTGGAAACCGGAAATCGAGAGAGCCCTTGAACCTGTTCAGAATTTATTGGATCAAGAAGGTGATTATATTTCTCTTAAAAGATTCAAATACCTCTATTTTTTTCTACTATAATTTATTCCTGGAAGTTATGTTTTCTTCTGACAAACGTGGTGAACAAATTCAGTCATCGTACAGTTCAGAATTTGCTGCCCGAATGTTGAAAAAGGCACCTCAGTAAGATTGTATTTACTCTTACACATAAATAAACATGTATCAACTATCATTTTTTCTTATTAATTTCTCTTCTGTGAAAATTGGTAGATTTATGTGATTGGTAGTCCTTTGAAGATGGGAAAATGGAAGGTTGAAGATGGACTTAAACTAACTTATGCCGGCGACTCGATCTGGCAAGCTGAAGCTGTCATAGGGACGGGCGACTTTCCTATAAAATATCCTTTGCTTGTTTGTTCTCGTTTTGGATGACAGTGAGCTGTGTTAGTTGAGAGTACTTTCAGTTTCATTTGTCCTTAATTATGTTTTTACATACAGATATTGCAAGTATGACAAAGCTAAAACAGTTGCTTTGGAAACTGGTGCCAATAGGGAACTCAATGTTGACTTCTCAGCTAGTCGACCAAAGTACATTGTACTTTCAGATGGCTTGATGCGAGTAAGATTTCTACAGTAATTTAATTATTTTTTGGTGCAACTACACAATATTAATTACTATTGACATTCATCTAATTAAAAGAAACCCATGTCATTGGCTGTTTTTTGACTTTTTTCTTTCTTTCTTTTTTTCTTTCTTTGTTTCTTTGTTTCTTTGTTTCTTTCGTTCTTTCTTTTTCATTGTCATTTGACGTCTGAATATTTGTGATGGCTCATAGGAAATGCCTTGGAGGGGTGCCGGCGTAGCTATCCCTATGTTTTCCATAAGATCTGATGCTGACGTAGGAGTTGGAGAGTTTCTTGATTTGAAGTTGCTGGTTGACTGGGCAGTTGACTCGGGCTTCCATCTTGTTCAGTTATTGCCAATCAATGATACATCCGTACACGGAATGTGGTGGGATTCATACCCTTACAGGTACATCAACAGGCTATACCAAAGATACACAAACGTTCAATTTAAGGAGGTTTGAAATATGGGTATTTGGATTGGGGCAGTTTTAGTAATTGTCACATAATATGGACATGACATTAATAACATTAAAACTGGAAAAGTGAACCATATAATATATGTATAATGTTAATTCCTGAAAAGGAATTTCCATCACTAATTCCGGCACTTATTTTATATTCACATTCAGCTCTCTTTCGGTATTTGCATTGCATCCATTATACCTCAGAGTGCAAGCCCTTTCAGAAAATATCTCCGATGATATTATGGTATGATCCTGACCCCTTTTACTGTATTATGTTTCATTTACCGGAAAACAACTTAAAATGCATAATATTTTAATGATTGTTTCCCCCTTTTTCCTGCAGCAAGAGATACAGCAGGCTAGAGAACAACTGGATGGAAAGGTGCTCATGATAATAGAATTTACCCCCCATGTTTTAGTCCACTTACACAAAAAAACGGCTATCCTTAAAAATAAATACCCCTTAGTATGTTATTGTCATAAGTGGACTCTGAAGAGTAATGTTTTTTTTAATTGTTGGCACTAAACCTTGTGGGGGTAATTTTTGGATCAAATTGAATGATAGATGTTCCAAAATGGATAAGCATACACTGAAAACACACAAAATTTTGAATTTTTCGTTTTGTGGTTGTTAGGATGTGGATTACGAGGCCACCATGTCTTCAAAGCTTTCTATTGCCAAGAAGATTTTTTCTCAGGAAAAGGAAATTGTGTTTAGTTCGGTTGCCTACCAGAACTTCTTTTCCGAGAATCAGGTTACAATATTTTGGCCCACTTGTTATTTGTTATATCTGTTGTAAAAAGTGATCTCCTTTCTTATTTTTGTACATTTCTTGGTTCGCAGGATTGGTTAAAGCCATATGCAGCCTTCTGTTTTCTAAGGGACTTTTTCGAAACTTCGGATCATAGTCAGTGGGGTCGTTTCTCTCTGTTTTCAAAAGAAAAGGTAACATAAATATCATATAAGGGATGTAAATGTAAAAAATGTTAGTCGAGAAAATTGGGGTTATTTGGAATAATTAGAAAAGTTATGGGACATTTTTTTTCTTCAAGGAAACTTGAAACTTCGTATGATTTTGCTTCAAAATCTATTCTGTTACCAACCCCCTAATTTGCTAATCGTTTTTTTTTTTTTTTTTAAACCAGCTTGAGAAATTAGTCCTGGAAAGCAGTGTGCACTATGATATAATCAGCTTTCATTATTATATCCAATTCTATTTGCACATGCAAGTAAGTTGCCAGTTTTACCCTTCTGATGTATTTCTAGTTTTTATATAACTATAATTATCTATATCTGTCAACTCAAAGCACTTAGTGATCCTGCTAAGTTCTAACAGTTATCAGAAGCTGCTGACTATGCAAGGACAAAAGGAGTAATATTAAAAGGAGACCTTCCAATTGGGGTGGACCGTAATAGTGTGGATACGTGGGTGTATCCGAGCCTTTTCCGCATGAACACCTCAACTGGGGCACCTCCTGACTATTTTGATAAAAACGGGCAAAACTGGGGTTTCCCTACTTATAACTGGGAAGAAATGTCAAAAGATAATTATGGTTGGTGGCGCGCTCGTTTAACACAGGTCACATGCTGAAACTTCATAGACGTTGTTTGTTTATAGTTATTTAAAAGATGTTACTATGAGTTATGAGCACATCTATACTTATAAGATGTTTTTAGAGTTTATGAGATGTCGAATCTTGTTTTAAGATTTCTTATGTTGTGTGATCTTCATAGCATGCGTTAGTGTTTTTTTTTTGTTAACAGATGGCGAAGTACTTCACGGCATACAGGATTGATCATATACTAGGTTTCTTCAGAATCTGGGAGCTTCCGGATCATGCATTGACAGGTCTCTGTGGAAAGTTTCGACCATCCATTCCTCTCAGCCAGGTATGCACTGCATTTTATTGCCTTCATTTATGTATTTGTAGTTTATTTTGTGAAGCTTTATTTATAAATATCACATTCGTAATTCTTTTTACCAATTGTATTGCAGGAAGAACTTGAAAGAGAAGGATTATGGGATTTTAATCGATTGAGCCGACCATACATTCGGCAACAACAGTTAGCGGTATATAAACATAAGCACTTGAAACTTCAAGGTTTCCTTGTACTCGATGTTAATACGTTTTGATTTATTGCGTTTCAGGAGAAGTTTGGAGCTTCCTGGACTATAATTGCTTCCAACTTCCTGGATGAATGCCAAAAAGGGCTGTATGAGGTAATCTATATTTCTGCTCAATCTCATGTTTTTATACTTTCAAAAGTGGATCAAAGTGTTTGTTTTTTAGTAATTATTTATATAATCAAATATTAACTTCGAAGATTAGTCAATTACATTTGAATTATTTGCTTCTGCAGTACTGCTATGTTTTTGTGTTGGATGTATATTTCTTTTTCTTACTAGTATCAGCGTCTCTAGCTTATGACTAATTCAATATAATTAATGCAGTTCAAGGAGGACTGCAATACTGAAAAGAAGATTGCATCCAAGCTGAAATCGTGCTTAGAGAAATCCATGTTTCTTGAGAGTGAAAATAATCTTAGGCACTGCCTCTTTGATCTTATTCAGGCAAGTAAAAAATTCAAATTTAGAGTGCCGAGTCTTCATTATTGCTCGTGTTATGATCTATTCTCCATTTCAGAATGTGGTTCTTCTTAGAGACCCAGAGGATTCCAAAATGTTTTATCCTCGATTTAACCTTGAAGACACATCAAGCTTTAATGATTTGGATGCACACAGGTACTTGAGATAGCTTCAGTTCTTTCTCTCATGAACTTGGAAGAAAAAGAAAATGATGCATGGTATTAGTTATAGTAATCCTTACACCTTTTTCTTTGTACGATTTTGCAGCAAAAGTGTCCTGAAAAGACTATATCATGATTACTATTTCCAACGACAAGAAACTTTGTGGAGTCAAAACGCTCTCAAGACGTTGCCTGTCCTCTTGAACTCGTCCGATATGCTGGCTTGTGGGGAAGATCTTGGGATGATCCCTTCTTGCGTTCACCCTGTATGATATTCCCCTTCTTACTTATGAAACTACCCATGGGATTAGCCTTGTAACAAAAATGTTACCTCTCAGAATAAAAATGCCCCCTAAGAGTTCAATTTATAAAATAGATACAAATGCGAAGGTTGAGTGTTTTTGCCGTGTAATTGACTAATTATTTATGCTGAGATTATTTTGATGCAGGTCATGCAAGAATTGGGTCTAATTGGATTACGCATACAACGTATGCCCAATGAACCTGATCTCGAATTTGGTATTCCTTCACAGTATAGTTATATGACGGTAAGGTCCATTCTAAATTGCATATTCCATGAACTTTATAGTAAGGCCAGTAATAATTTTGTTTAAAGGGATACGTACAAAAAATTTACCCTCGTGATTTGGAGTATTTAGTACTCACATTTACTAAAATGTCAGCTGATTTTGAAAATAACAAACTTTACCGTAGAGGTTTGATTCCGTCTACAGTTCCGCCCAATAGTGACCTGACAATTTATGAGATATTTAACATTTTCAACAACTAAAAGGGTGCGTTTTTGTAATTTTCAAAGTTATCGATAATTTTAGAGTTTGGCTAAACCTCAAGGATAGTGTTTGTAATTATTCCCACTTAAAAAAGAAATGATAGTATCTAAAATCCTATCCTAGAATGAACATCTGCACTTAAAAGTTTATTATAAATCTAACACCAAGAACCAATTTATTTTAATTAAGGTTCACCATGACTTTGTTATGCTACCATGAAGGTATGTGCTCCTTCATGCCACGACTGCTCCACACTGCGTGCATGGTGGGAAGAAGACGAAGAGAGAAGGCGCAGATTTATGAAGGCTGCGGTAGGGTCCGATATGCTCCCGCCCGATCGGTGCACTCCAGAAATCGCGCATTTCGTTTTGCGCCAGCATGTTGAAGCTCCATCAATGTGGGCGATTTTTCCTCTCCAGGTATTTTCCATCAATGTGTAGCTTTAGTTTGAATAAAAAAAGTTAGTGAACTTATGAGATGTGTGCAATAAGAACTCATGGGAAACACTATTTTTATCTTAAACAGGATTTGCTTGCCCTGAAAGAGGAATATATGACCCGCCCGGCTGTAGAGGAGACGATAAATGACCCGACTAACCCGAAACACTATTGGCGATACCGTACGTTGATGTTCTTACACACCTTTCGTCGGGCCTATTTCAGAAAGTTATCCTTTTATGTTTAGTCGATTCAGGGGTAGTTTTGTCTCATTGTTGTTTTTATTGATTTTTATCAGGAGCACACGTAACCGTAGAGTCGTTGCTGAACGATAAAGAACTCACATCAGTTATCAAAGGCCTCGTCCACGGCAGCGGAAGATCGTGCCCTACTTCAAAGGACGACCAGCTGCTGATAGAAAAATCGAGCAACAAGGATTCGGCTAAGCTACATGCAAGTCCACTGAATGGGATCCCTAAGAAAGTAGCTGTTACAGCAGTAGCATGATGCTTGAATTTGATGGCTACTGTGTTGTTCAATGATGGAAAATAACAAAGTCCTTCATACTTTTTTCAATTCAATAAGCTATACTCTGATGGAGGATCCATACTCGATTTCCTATCGACTTACTCTTAGGTTTCCAGCCGTATGTTTCAGTTAATAAGTGATTGACAGTTACTCTTAGTCTATAAGTCTTCGATATCTAATATTTATATGGATACAATAATTAAATCCAAAAAATATTTGAATTTTTTTAAACATAAATATATCCTTGGAAATAGAAGAAATGTATAATTTCTCTTAATTGAAAACGTAGTGATACACTGATACTAAAGAAAGTGAGCAAAGATAGTACTATGATGTATGAACAAAAAAGACTTGAGACATTTGGCCCAAATTTTCAGACTACTTGAAAATGATCCAAAAAGAGTAAAGTTACCAGAACTAGTAACTACTGCCCGTGCGATGCACGGAACAAAAACTATATCTTTTTTAGAAAATTACAAATACAATTTAATTTTTTTTTTTACTTTTAGCGATTGCAAGATTTACACAAAGATTGACATTGCTTTTAATTAGTGGCTATAGCATAAGATATCATTAATGAGAATTGATGACGTTGAAATCGAAACAGAATTTTTGAATCAAATAGACAGACTGAACTGAACTGCTCCAAATTGAAATGAACTGAAATTAATTTCAATAGAATTAAATTTTAAAATAATAAAATATTAATCAAATATTTCAATATTTATTGTAATATAAATACTTTTAAAAAAAAATTGAATGTTTATATAATAATAATAATAATAATAATAATAATAATAATAATAATAATAATAATAATAATAATAATAATAATAATAATAATAATAATAATAATAATAATAATAATAATAATAATAATAAATGAAATTAACTCAATTAGTTTGAACTAAACTTGACTGTATGAGTATAAACTAAATTGAACTGAAAATAATTTCAAAATAAAAGATCCTAAGCGTCATTCTTAAAAAATATATCTCTTAAGCATATTTTTCGCATAAGACTTTAGTTTTAATAAATTAATTTACAAATTGAGTTTCGTTACATAAATCGACCGTGTGATCGATATATTAAAGTGTTTTTCAATAATATGTTTTAGCATTTGCAATAGTTATTGAATCATATAATTAATAAAAATAAATTATTGAATAATTATTTTGTTTGTTTCGATTAATTTTCTTCTCATTTCTTTTGTTAAATTACTTTTATTATAATTATGATAAATAAAATAAAAAAACAGCGTTGAAATTGTTTTCCAAAAATAATTATCATCGTTTTCATTAATATTTTGTAACATATAACCGTGTAAATTATAAAATGTGAATAATTGTATAGCTTATAAAATTAAATTGTTAATTATCATCGTTTTCATTAATTTTTTGTAAAATATAACCCGTGTAAATTATAAAATGTGAATGGTTGTATAGCTTATAAAATGAAATTGTTATATAATTTTTTTTGTCATCTCTCCTCTCAATATTTTTATTAATTTAATTTTATGATATTTATGATTAAAAATAAACTTTTTTCAAAATATTTTTCAAATTTAATTATAAACGTTTTCATTGATCTTTTGTAATATATATTTTCTCAATTTTTTTATTATTTAATTGATTATTAATATAAAAAAATATTAATTTAGTATTTTTCAAAAATAATTATCATCATTTTTATTAATTTCTTCTAATATATAACTTATATAGTATAAAAATTGAATTGTTTTATAAATAACAATATTACTGTTCAATAATTTATTTTATAATTAGAAAAAATAAGTTATTTAATTTTAAATAAATATTAAAAATTACTCTTTTCTTTTCCCTAAACAACTCTTATTTGTATTAATTTACTTTAATGATATTTATGATAAAAAACAGTTTTGAAATTGTTTCCAAAAATAAGTACAAAACTACAAATATCATCGTTTTAATTGATCTTTTTTAACATTTAACTCGTGTAAATTATAAAATGTGAATGATTGTATAACTTATAAAATTAAATTGTTGAATAATTTTTTAATTGTGTGTTAATTATCTATGTTCTCAATTTTTATTATTATTTATTGGATCATTATGATAAAGAAAATACGTTAAAATGTATTTTTCAAAAATAATTATCATTGTTTTAATTGATCTCTTGTAACATATAACCACGTGTTAAATATAAAAGTTGCATTGTTTTATAACTAACAGAATTAATGATAACAATTATTTATTTTATTTCAACTATCTTTTTAAATAGCAAAGTTATATTAATTAATTTGTATGTATAATGATATAGATAATTAAAAAAAATGGATGTTTTGATGTGTTTTCAATAATAATTTTGACTTTTTATTGACTATTAAAAATATATAGCATGTGTAAATAATAGATGGTGAATAATTATATAATTAATATAATTATTAATTTTAAATAATTGATTTGCTTATGTTTCAATTATCTTGTTTTTCAAATTATAATACATGAGTTTTATTAATTATATTAATTATACAATTATTACACTTTTTATAATTAAAATCTTAAAACTACTATAATTAATAAAATGCTTTTCTAAAAACTTTAATTATTAATTATATTCAATAAATAATTTTTGTAATAAAATGAAAATATGGAAATATATTTGAAGTATCCCAAGATAGAAGGCAAAAAAAGTCCAACAATAATGAAAGTTTATATGAGAAATAAAAAAATTAAATGATAAAAAATAATAACGGCAAAAATGAGTATATATGCTATTGATTTTGTAGATAAAAAATTGTAATATATATAAAGGAAGATGGTATAGAATATCATTTAAATTTGAATTTTAATTTGAATATTATAGATATTATTCGTTGTTGAATTTAAAAAAATTACCATAAATATTAATAAATTATAATTTGGCTAATATATAATATTATTAATAACTAATAACCGAGATTTTTAATTTTGAAATATTAATCCGCCTATAATATTTTAAGTATATTGGAATTTGTTTCATAAATTTATAATTTATATCTATTAAATATTATATAGGAAAATTAATATATTGAGAGATTTAAGGAAAAATAAATATCTTACATTAATATTGTTAGTTAATTTAAATTTGACACTTTTAATAATTAATAGAAATAATTAAATGCATTCTTGATTGATTTTTCAAAATAAAATAATTATATATACACAAATAAAATAAGAAAAAAAGATAGAAGAAACTTGTAAAACAATAAACATGGTACATATATAAATAGCATTTGAATTGAAGTTGAAATAGATTTATAATAAAAAATATGGAAAGAATATAAAAGCATTAAAATTATCTTCTATTGAGAAGAATAATTAATTATTGAAAGAGTGAATTGAGAACGAAAATAACTCTTGATTATTTTTTTTTTAAAAATTTAAATTATTAGATTTCCATATATAAATTGTTAATAAAGATATTTTGGCTTGATTTGATTTAGTTAAATTCTTTAAATTATATAAATTGAGTGTAATTTATTAATTGACTATTAATATGTGACTTGAAAAATTACCATAACATAATATCAATTATATATGGGAATGTGAATAATTTCTTAAAATTAATTTATTGGACTTCTCTTTTTTCATCCATAAATATTTATACTATTAATATATTTATTGTAAATTATTTATTTATTAATATTTTTTGGAGTAAAATATATTTATGTTAAATTAGATTTTTTAACACAATTTTTTTTATTTGAGTTAAATATTTAACATACAAATAAAAAAATAATTAAAAATAAAAATAATTAAATTAATATAAATAGAAAATAATATCATTTTTTTTTTTTCTAACATTAAAAATTGATTTATGTAAGTTTGAATAAATATTATATTATAAGATAAAAAAAATTGTTAATAAAGTAATATAAAATTAAGGAATCAATTAACATAATTAATAGTATAATAATCATACAAAAATAATTTTAAATTAAATCATAATGTATTTTTGGTAAATAAATAATTACATTGTTCATAAATAATTCAATTGCCATATATAATGATAATAATAAATTAGTTGACTGATTATTTTTACTAAATAAAAACTACTAATTGATTACTTAATTAATTGCAATAAATTAATATACCATATTTATTAGTATACCATATATACCATATAAATTACAAAATAAGTACTTTTATTTAATGGTGATTGAATAAATATATTATATATTATTATACAATTTATTATATAACCTTTTTTTTCTTAATTATAGTAAAAAGAATGATAATATTATGTTAATTATTATTAACTAATTGTAATTGAAGTTATTTAAATAACCAATTAATATCAATAACTACTTAATATCAGTGATTTTAATAATTAAAAAATAAAATATGAATACATTAATTATCATTTATATACAAATTAAATAATAAAAATAAATTTTGAAAAGTAGTAAATAAATTTGATTTGTTTTTTCATTTACAGTGATAAAAAAAAATATTATGTATACAAATCCTCTTCTTCCATCTTCACATCTTCATCTCCAACTCTCAAAATTCTAATTTATTCGAAAATGATAAAAATAAGTAAAAATCTTAATTTATTCGGAAATAATAAAAATAAGTAAATTCTCACAAATATATGATGATTTAACATTTATTGATGAAATTTGAAAAAAAAAAGATTAAATCCTATTTACAAACAATAGATGATGATTTAATTATTAATCTACATAACAACCAAATATTAAACAGTAAATCATATTAAAAGATTAATCCAAGTAAAAATATAATAAACCCTCACATGTGGAAAATAAAAATAAATTATTTATAATTTAGTAGATAACACTACGTAATATTAAAAGATGAATTAAAATTAAAATATAAAAAATAAATAAATACTTACTCTATGATTGATAAATAAATTAAGATTAATTTAGTAAAATTGTTTAACAAAGTAATATTAAAGAGTAAAATAAATCAGTAAACACTTACGTATGAATCTGCAAAAAAATAAAATTAAATACTACAAAAATAATAATAAAAGATAATATAATTATTAATCAAAATAAAAATAAATACAAAAAATAAATACTTTCCGTTTGTCCTGAAAAAAAGAAATCATTGAAACAATATTTATATAAAATATAAAAAAACATAACTCATGAATCCATATAAAGAGAAATAAAGAAAATCAAATTATACATTTACCAATTTATCAGAATGAAAGTTCTTCGAAAAATAACAACCCATGAACCCCTGTACAAATAATTCAATAAAACTTGCTGAAAATCTTGATATATATATAGATGGAGAGTACACCATCAAATTTGAATTTGAAATTTGAATAATGATTATAATTATAGAATTTATGTTAGGAAAGAAGAATAATTATGAAAAATATAATTTTGGAAAATATAAAAAAAATGGAAAAGATAAATAATTTATTGTTTAATAACAAAGAGATTTGGTAAATTAAATTCTTTCAAAAATTTCCAAGTTTATTGGAAGTATTAATCATTAATAATAAAATAATAAATATAATTAATATAAGATTTATTAAATCATTTAATAATACATTAGAATATTTTTTTAATTTAATATTATTATTATTATTATTATTATTATTAATAATAAATTATTATTATTATTATTATTATTATTCAAAACGTATTAATAGAATTCTATTGGTATTAGACTTAAAATCTATTAATTATTATGAATATATATTTAAAATATTATTATTTGATCCGATTCATTTTTAATATTCTAATTAAATTGAAAAATTATTGACATAAAATCAGTATTATTCAAATTGGAGAATTGTGACAAATAAAATTAGAGAATTGTTAAGAAATAAAATTTTAAAATAGATTGACATGGATTACTTAAAATAATTGTTTTAACATTAAAATCAATATCATAATAATTAAAAAAAATCATTCGAATTTATATATATATATATATATATATATATATATATATATATATATATATATATATATATATATATATTGAAATAATTGAACACTATCACACGAATATAAGCTTAAATTAAGAATTTGTAATTTGATGGGAATTTGAATTATTATACATAATATAATAATATTTATAGTTGTATTTTGAGGATTTATATATTACCATATTTATATTAGTTATCATATGGAATGGGAAGATTAGAAGGAAATAAATGAACCGAAATTGATGTGACATAATTTTAAGAAGACTAAAAACGATTTAAGGAAGGTTGAAAATTATTATTATGCAATTTATATAATTATTTATGAATTAAAATTGGTTTATAAAAGCCAAGTAGTGTGAACATGGTCAAAATTTCCTGCGATTCTATTGGTTCACCTGGATGAAGAAAACCTGGATTTATATATTGATAGATGTTATATTAATTAATTAATTAATTAATTAATTAGGACTTGTTCTTTTTGGACTTAATTTCAATTTAGTTAAATCACTTTCACTTCAGAATTAAAATAAAATAAACAAAATATAATTTTAATCTATAATTTTAAATATATAATATAGTTTCATAATATTATTAATATTTTTAAAAAAATATTTAATAATTTATAAAAATTATTATTATTTTTATAAAAAAAATCAATTTAGTTCAATTCAGATTCAATTCAGATTGCTTAAGTTCAGTTCAATTCGCTTAAATTCAGTTTAGTCAGTCCAAAAGAACCGACAA
Organism: Euphrasia confusa; assembly: GCA_954870475.1. Lineage (NCBI taxonomy): Eukaryota > Viridiplantae > Streptophyta > Magnoliopsida > Lamiales > Orobanchaceae > Euphrasia > Euphrasia confusa. The sequence continues at coordinate 11,334,511 of OX940966.1, read as the reverse complement.
TGTGATAAATGTTAAGAAGTAAAGAGATCCAGTAGAGCTTTTATTTGAGAAAATCGAAGTAAAAAATAAATTAAATTATTATTAAAAATAATAAAACCTAAAAGTATACATACAATTATAATAATAATCTATTCAAATCATTAAAAATTTATACCCATAAATTAGTACTAATAATTTTAGTCAAAGATTTTCGAAATCCACCAAGTTTTCAAGTCTAAAAAAATTAAATAAAATGTCAATTAAATACTCACTTCTTGTTAGAAAGAATCGTAAAATAATCTATCACCTTTGTCGTCGTCTTCTTTTCAGTTTAAAAAATTGAATTTTTTTAAATATATATATATATATATATATATATATATCCGTGGAAATAGAAGAAATGTATAATTTGAATTTTTTTAAACATTATATATCCTTGGAAATAAAAGAAATATATAATTTCTCTTACTACTATTTGAAAGGGTAGTGATACTAATGAAAGTGAACAAAGCTATAGATTTGAAGTATGAAATAAAAAGACTTGAGATATTTGGCCAAAAGTTTCAGACTACTTGAAAATGTCAAATGATCCAAGAAGAGTAAAGTGACCAAGAAAAAATGTTATCAATTAATTAGTGTGATAAATGTTAAAGAAGTAAAGAGATGTAATAGAGCTTCTATTTAAGAATTAAATTATTATTATTAAAAAAGATAAAACCTCAAAAGTATACTACAATTATAATCATTAAAATTAGTAATAATTTTAGTCCAAGATTTTCGAAATCCACTAAAATTTAAAGTCTAAAAAAATTAAATAAAATGTTAATTAAATATACACTACTTGTTGGAAAGAATCGTAAAATAATCGATCACCTTTTCGTCGTCTTCTTTTCAGTTTTCAGTGTTCCCCTCTTTAGTTCAGCGGAAAAAAAAAATAAAATCGGCACAACAATGACGATCGACATAATCGACCACGAGTTACCCTACGACACCCACAACACCTACGACGTCATCTTCTTCACCGACTCTATCCACACCACCGTCACCCACGACCCCGACGTCGCCACCAACTGGATCTCCGAAGTCGAGTTCCTCCACCGCCACCGCCTCTCCAGCCTCATCGTCGGCCTCGACATAGAGTGGCGCCCGTCCTTCAACCGCCACGTCAACAACCCCGCCGCCACTCTCCAGCTCTGCGTCGGCCACCGCTGCCTCATCTTCCAGCTCATCCACTGCCCGTCGATCCCCAAATCCCTCGTCGATTTCCTCGCGAACCCTAGCTACAAGTTCGTCGGGATCGCGATAGGCCAGGATCTGGAGAAACTCCAGGAGGACTACGACTTCGGGTACAACACGAACACCGTGGACTTGAGGAGCCTGGCGGCGGAGAAGTACGGTCAGCCGGATCTGAAGAGATCCGGGTTGAAAAGTTTGGCTTTGGTTGTACTGGAGAAGGAGCTTGAGAAGCCGAAGAGAGTTACGATGAGCAGATGGGATAATCAATGGCTGTATCATTCTCAGATTCAGTATGCTTGCGTTGATGCTTTTGTTTGCTTTGAGATTGCTAGGGTTTTGATGGCTTCTCCATCTTCTTCGTCTGCTTGAATTGAACTTTGAAATTGGGGGTTTGACTTTCGTTGACTTGCATATAATCAGGTTAGATTCTTTTAATGATTTCTGTTGAATGTTTGTTTGGTCGAATTTAGGGTTCTTGTTCTCCTCGTTTAAAATCAATTTATCTATCAATGCTTGTTTTCAAACTCCTTGTGTTTGTTCATTTCTCTAGCAGTAGATAAAATAATTCTTAAAAATGAACGATTGAACCTGATAAATATCCTCTCCAGCTTCCTCTGGATCTAATGTTCATACATGCTTGTGATCTTCTACAGAGGGCTTCTATGTTATTACGATGACGGATCTATTTCCAGTACCTATTGTTATTAAGGGATAGTTACAAAAACTACTCCTGAAATTCAGCCAGACCTAATAAAATACCTCATTGTTGCAAATACTCCATAGGTGGTGTTAATATGGGAAAATAAAATATAAAAAAATCTTATGGTGTATACTGTAATTAGAGTATATGTAGGGTAATTGTTGTAGTTAGAGAATTGAATAAGCCTTTGGTGGCAGTGGTGGCAGTGTCTGGAGCTTCTTGATATTCTTCGAGTTTGAGTTACGATCAACGTCGATTTTTTTTTTCTTTTGGCTTTTCATTTTTTTCACAAGTGATGGATCTAGTAAACTTTATCACCCCTAACGAACTAATAAAGTAGGTTCTGGGCTCACTCTGCCTACATCATCGAGCAACAAAAAAAAAAATAGAATATAAAAGATTTTCACATGAACTAGGAAATGGGAATTGTGAATTGTTACCACTCTACATGACCATCGAATTTTTTCTTTTGGCTTTTCATTTTTTTTCACAAGTGATGGATCTAGTAAACTTTATCACCCCTAACGAACTAATAAAGTAGGTTCTGGGCTCACTCTGCCTACATCATCGAGCAACAAAAAAAAAATAGAATATAAAACATTTTCACATGAACTAGGAAATGGGAATTGTGAATTGTTACCACTCTACATGACCATCGAATCATGCACGGCTTTGGACCGAGTGGACAAGTTGCAGAGAAATGAGTTGATCTTTATTGATACTAAGCGAAATGAGAGAGTACATATCTCGTCTTGTGCACCTAGATTGTACAATCAATAAAACACAACCTAAAAAAGCTTAAACAATTTGATTGTTGAAATGATCAACCTAAAAAAGCTCAAACAAGTTGATTGTTGAAATGATAATGAATGAACTCTATAGAGATACAAGCTATTCGTTCTGAAGAACAATGTTTACATTTCACTGCTCGTGCATCAACTCAAGAATCAGTTTTACATTTATTGGTAATTTACTATCAAGATCACCTTTTTGCAATACCCTACTACACCTTAAACATAAAGTCATCTAATAATTTGTCATATATTCAAATTCATACAAGTTTAGAACAATTAAAACCATAATTTCCCATTTCAATAAAAATTGAATAATGAAACAATTTCGATTTCTCTACATATCACAAAGAGTAAGGCACAACCTCAATCTCGATTCAAACAAACAACACTGATTTCTCAGTGATTCTTTTTTCCGCCTCGGGTGGAAACAAGAAAGATATATGCGTAAAAAATACAGCCTAATTGTTGATTCTTCGAGCCTGGATGACGCAAGTTTTTTTTTTCATCAAACGCCAAGAACATATTAAGCTACCTCGACAAGTTTCTCAATCACTGTAGATACTATGCCCTTTAGCATCCCCTGCGTATGATGATAATGATGATGATAAAATATACTACAGTATTCGTTAGTTGCATTAATTTAATGTTTGATGAAATATGTGTGCACAAAACATACCGTTGAATTATCTATCAGACCAAGAGACAACACCAATGATTTTCTCGATCCAGAGTTGCTGCAGACATATAGCAAAAAACAAGTCGATTGATCAGTTGATACTGCAATACAGTAAATATAGACACATAAACAGGTAGCAGTGCAAAATACCTTATGTGTTCGATTAATTGCCGAGCACATGCGACCAACATGGGCTGCAATACAAACACTCGCGATTACATCATATGTACCTATTGTAAATATGTAGAGAATAAAATAAACACCTATTTGAGATTCCAAAACTCACCTCATCCCTTTTCCCAAACAATACATTTACAGTGAAAGTTGGTTCAACCGAAACACCTTCCTCTTTCCTGACAATTAACAATGCCCATCATCACATGACAATCTTAAGCAGAAATAACACTTAGAAAGTAGGAATGCAAGGCGATGTTTCTATTTATAGCATCCAAAAATCACAATAAACAAGCAAACAAATGCAAGAACATCAACCGAACATTTGCTACTCTCTTCATTCATGCAAAGAAAAAAATATGAACTAAAAAACTACTTGAAACAATTAACAGCATCTTCCCCTAAATTAGTACACACATTCCACATTTTTTTCAAAGTGAACTGAAAAATGATAAGGCATTAATCAATAGGTAATGCGCACCGAGCGTGCAATATCGTCCCCATGCTTCCGATCTGAGTTATCATTACCTGGAGAAATTCACTACAATATTAAGAGGGCTAAATGCTAATAATTCAAAAAAAAAAACTAAAAATAAGAGTAATAATTAACAAAAATGTTCTCACCAGAAAATGATCTTCATAGCTGCTTATGATAATATCCGTTTTCTGCCCCTGAAATTAATACCAGAAAAAAAAGGTAAAATACATGAATTGAAAAAAGAAGAAGAAACAATACATGAATTCAGACGGTAAATAAACTAAAAGATTCTGAAAATCAACTCGCCTTGATATGCAAGCAAAGAGTTGTGTGGCGTATGGGGAAAGCGAGATCTGATGAATCCATTTCCGACTGATTTCCAGAAATTAGGTTTTCTACTTTGTGTGTACTCTTCAGCGGCCGACTTCTCCTTCTACTGTTTTCCTCAAGGCTCTCTCTAACACACGTAATCACTAATTTGACAACTGATTGTATTTAAGAAAATGGTTATTAAGATAATGGATGATTTGGGCAAATATTTTGGATACTAAATTGAGTTTTTTTTTTCACAAAAATTTAAAATAAAATAATAGTATATATACTGTATTTATAAAAATTTGAATCCAATTATAAATGAAAGGATGAAAGGGAAATTTTGAAAAAAAAAATTACATTTAAATAATTGTTTATAATTTAATATATTAATTTTTTTAATTTAACATATCAAAATTAACTTTGATTATTATACATAAAGGGTAGTACTTTATTTTATAATTACAAAATTTAAAATATCTCAATTAATAAAAACGTTTACAAAAGATTACTCTTAATTAATAATTATATTTTATAATTTATAATTTTATAAATTGTATTTATCTTTTTCCTAAATATTCTTAAATAAAATAAAAAAAAAGTCAAATTCATTTACAAGCAACAAAAAGAATAGGTTAATAATTAAATTTGCTATCCATGAATTGAACCCTAATACCTCACCCCAACCCCTTGGACGACGCCTGCCAGCCTATTTGCTCATCCCTGTTCCCGGAAATTACATCGTCGCCTCCAGTCCACTTCATCCACAGACAACACTAACCGGTAAAGATTTTTTATATTCAGATTTTGAATTTTTAATTCAAATTACTAATTCTCAATTTACTAATATTTCACTGTGCAAGAAGTCCTAAATTTAAAAATAAAAAATCTGTTCGTCTGTTGATATTGAATGTTGTCAAATGCACTCTCAGTACCTTATGTTGATTTTTATATTGACACTTACAACTTTTGGAATTTAGCTCGAAAATGGTTTCATTTCCACTGTTTAGCTCTACCCAGTTATTGTATGCTGATCGAATCGAACTGAATAGATAATGATCTTAGTTACTAAATAATTGATCTGAGTAAACAGACCCGAGTATTTGTTTAAAGTAACATGAAATAGGTTCTATTTTTTGATGACTTACTTGTATGGGATGAGATATGGCAGTGAAGGAGCTACCTTTTCTTTTAAAGTTTTAAATACATTTTCAAATGTATTTCCGTCGCTTCCTACTCCAAAACGGATAGGCAGTAGTCTAGCTGTATCGGTGCTGCCTAGACTAGTTGTGATTATAGCGGTAAGATCCAATGATTTTAGAGTGTTTCGGATTTTCGAAATAGTTTTAGGGATACCTACAAAAGCTTCCCATTAGGTCCCAACTTGAATGATTTCCTCGCCTCAGAAAGAAAAATAAAACACTTTAGTAGAAAAAACATGGGTCATTGACCCATTTTAATTTTTAAAAAAATGTACGATTGCTACTTTACTTTATTTTTTGAAGTACTGAATGTTATGGGTTAATATATGTTCCCTGCATCTATCAATCGTTTTTCAGTTTATGTCTGTATGTATGTATGTTCCCCTGAATCTATGAATCGTTTTTGAAGTACTGAATGTTATGGGTTAATATTTGTACTCAATAGTGATCTGAAATAAATTTTCCGAAATGCAGCAGCTGTGCAGATTAATAAAGATGCCGAAACAGAGTTCAACTAAGAAGTCACCTAAACATTCTCCCAAAGTAGCCCACACTGTAGAACATAAAAAACTCTCTGCCAAGCCCAAACAAATGCCTAAACATCCACCAAAAACTGGTCCTGCCGTAGAACAGGGAAAAACGTCTTCCAAGCCCAGTAAGATGAGTAGTGAAATTGACGAAATTTTTGCTGGAAAGAAGAGAAAGATACAAGAAAAGGATATCCAGCCCAACACCAGCATGCCTGTGAGAGTATACGTTTCAGATGTGAATCCGCACGAGGGGCTGAGGACAGTAAAGAAGGTGGTTCAAAGCAAGACATCCTTGAAAGAGAAAAGGCTTGCTGGCCCCAGTTCTCGACAGAGGAAAAAAACTTCAGATGGTCTGACGGTTTACTCAGAGGAGGAGTTGGGCTTCGGGAAAGCAGGTGCCGGAGGTACACGGTTGTGCCCATTTGACTGCGATTGCTGTTTTTGATAGGAAAATAGTGATGATTTTGATTGATCGAAGATGTGTTCTGTTTTTGAATGATTCTTATAGCCTTTCAATGCAAGGAGGGACTGTTGGATTCATAGAAGCAATGAATCTACAAACTTTGTTTGATGCTATACATTCTTACTGAAAGATTATAAGCGAGTATCAATGACTTGTTTTATACTGCTCGAATAGTATGTTACAATATTGTTTCGCAGTGGCTGCGATATTGCTGACGAAATGACAATTTCTTCTGTCACAAAATGCACTTTATTGATGACGATTGTGAGGTGTGGAAGAGATGAGTTCAGGCAGGGACTGAGGTAGTGGAGGCAGGGCACTGGATTGTTTAAAATGCCATATCCTTCATTTTTTTATTTTTTTTTCAAATAATTATAGTTATAATTTACTATATAAATTATCACTATTTGATTGATGAATATTGTAATTATAAAAATTAGATATTTTTGAAACTTTTGGATACTTTTTACATATAGACAGCAGGATGTATGGCATTTTTGAAACTTTTGGATATATTTTTGAAACTTTTGGATACTATCTAAATAATTATTTGAAAATAAATAAAAAATGAAGGGTGTGGCATTTTTAACTATTTAAGTTATAATTTATTTTCAAACAATTTCCAAAAGTTCCATACTAAAAATGGAGTATTCAGTTGAAAATTTCAATAACTTGTCACAAAAATAATTTATTATAATTTACTATTTAAAAATTCAATTTTTACAACCGGACATATATATTATAATATCACCCTATAAATATTGGTGACACAAATAAGAAAATTATTCAACAATCTATTTATCTTTCAATATTTACCAAAGAACAATTCTAAAATGGCTCTCAAATTCTTTTCTTCTTTAGTGATGTTTACTCTATTTTTGAGCGTCTCCACTGCCTTTGGCGGACGAAAAACCCTATCTGCTGATACATCAATCACATTATCGGCGATTCCCAATGGTTTTACCCGGCTTGATGTGAAAACCCCAAAAATAATAGAAATTGCGAAGTTCGCTGTCGACCAATATAGCAAAGACCACAACCTCAACTTAGTTTATTCCAACCTGATCGAGGCCGCCCATCCGAATAAGAAAGCAACCTTCTATAGCCTAGTCATTGCGGCTAAGGTGAGTAATGGTGCGAAGAATGTTGGTTCGAAAAACTACGCTGTGTTTGTGCATTTTGATAGCAATGCCAAAGAGGTTCTTATTTTCAATGACTTAAAGTAATTATAATGAAAGGTCATGATGTAATAAGGCATTTTAATTTGAAGCATTCTATCATATATAAAATATATTAATTAAATATGTACATATATAATTTTAGTATCTACTAATGTCACGTAAACCAATAAAAAAACAATAATAATATTGTGTTTACATCATAAATTATTAATAAAAAAATTATAAATTATAAATAATAATATTATTAAGCATATTTAAATTATTATATATAAATTTTAAATAATAATTTGAAATTATATATTTTTGTTAATAATAATTAATCATCATCTTAAATATATAAATTTTTATTTCATTTCTCAAAATTCTTTTTTATTTTATTAATATTAATTTAATTCCAATTAATTAATTTTATAAAAATCAATCTCTTCCTATTCCCTAATCCATTTGAGTTAAAAAAAAATTGATCAAACTTTTAAGTATATTATTTTCTCTTGCTATAATATGGCTTCGTATGTCATTTTTTATTATTCTAAACATTGAATAGATTTATACGTATACGTTCTTCTATTCATTCTTTTTTTTTCTCGATTTTTTTTAATTTTATGTATTAATTATGATTTTTTCGCAGATTCCCGAATCAAATTGTCGAGTTATTAATTATGTTCGACTAGATATTTCTTTTTAATTTTTAGTTTATTTCTAATTCAGTTATGTTAAATTTGTTTTGCAGGTTAACATACTTTATATTAATATAATTGCATTTCTCCCATCTCATCTCCTTCATGTTCACAAAGTAAATTCAATTTTTTTATATTTCTATTTATTTTCCAGCTTTATAATTTTTATTTTCCATTTATTTGGATTTTCTCCCAGCGGTTTTAGGTATTTGTTGGATGCGTTAAACACTCGAGAAACGCAGAGACGAGAAACTCCTCTTCTACTAGATCAGAGGCTCCTCGATCGGGTAGGATAAAACGAGAAAGTCCTCTTCCACCAGATCAGAGACTCCTCGATCGGGTAGGATGTAAATCGAGGGATGCACCCGAGTAGCAGACACATGTGGGAGAGAGCCAATAGGTCTCATCCAAGGACTAACTTCATAATATTTCAATGAAAATTTATTATATCCGAGATTCGAACTCTGCGTCGTCAGGGAATTACACCAACATCACCACAGACTTTATCACTCGGCTATGTCTCAAGAAGCTTACATACTATAAATTACATCAAATATGGGTAGTCTTTGAAAATAATAAATTTTTCATAATTGAGATAACTATTAGTAATGAGATTAATACGAATTTACAACTTTAAGTGAGAGTACTATTATTAAATAAAATAATTTGTTAATCCATTAATAATTATTTGGTCGAAATACGTTATTAAATAAAATTTTAGATTATTTTAAACAAATAAATCCATTAATAATTATTTGGTCGAAATACGTTATTAAATAAAATTTTAGATTATTTTAAACAAATAAATCACGCGGATCGCATAAGCCAACGGTACTTAGTTATTGATAAAGTCCTCTTGCGTTATACTAACTTTATTGAGCGTGATAAACTAAATTATAATATTATTAATTATAAGAATTTTATATATATATATATATATATATATATATATATATATATATATATATATATATATATATATATATATATATATATATATATATATATATATATATATATATAATTTTAATTTTGATTCATTTATCAATATTATACTTTTATTTAAATCATAAATTGTTAACACTAAAAGTTTTAAAATTTAATTAAAAATTAATTTTAGTATAGTTAAATCATATACTATAATTAAAACTTATATTACTAATTATTTGAAAAAGAATATTTTTTATATTAATTGGCTAATTGCTTCCTTAATTATATATTGCATAATAGAATAATATTAAAATTAATTATTTTTATAGTCTAATTCAAATGAAAATATTTAATGACTAATTTTATTTTAAATATATTCTACTCATGTTCATTCCACGATATATTTTTATTTATGTACGTTTTTAATTTTACATACTTATAAATGTATTTATTTTATTTAAAAAATCATGTAGATATTATGAATATCACCAGTATAATAAAATGAGTACTACTAATTATATAGTATAATACATTAATTATGATATATTCGAGCATTAATTTAACTAGTAACTCTGATTGTGCGAAAGCACATGATAAATTTCATAGTTTGAAAGTTTAATCCGTTAGAAATAATTTCTTTTTTATTTAATTTAAAGTTATTTTTTAATTGTATTATAATTAATATTTAATTATTAAATTAATAAATTATTGAGTTATATATTATATTATATTTTTAATTTTATATTTTATCAATCCGTTATTTGAAGAAATATTTAGGAAAAAGGAAGTTGTGATTTTAGTTTTTACAAATAAAAATTCATTTTTTTTTCCATCATGAAAGAGGGTAGAATATTTTTTACTTTGTTTGATAAAAGGGAATAATCATTTTTTTTATTAGAATGAAGGGTAGTGTAAATGACTATATTACCCTTGTTAAAAAATAACTACCATTAACTTCAAAAGGGTAAAATAGGCATGTTAATCATTTTTATAATTAAGAAAAACTGATATATTTAATTATAAACAAATTTAAAATTTTGCCCCTTGTCCAAATATTCCCTTATTTGAAATTGATGATTTGAGATTCTTGGTTTAGAATTTTAATAAAAATATTTCAATAATAGTTTAAAAAACTATTTTATTTGTTGGCGAGATTTATTTCAAAAATATTAGATAATAATAATATTATGAAAATAAAAGAGTAATAATTTAAAATAGAAGAAAATAAATTTTGTTCTCATGATACAAAAAGTTTATAAAATCTTTTATATTTGAAAAATATGATTTTGAAATGATAATGGTAAATCGAACTATAAATTTTGGATTACTTATAAGTTATCACTACATTAACGGTTTTATTCGACATTTGTCCATTATCATCTCAACATAAAAATTTCAATCCAAGTCTATTAGTGATTCTTGAAATTGCAACGTACAATTGACCAAGTGTGAATACCGTTTGGCCCTTAAAAAATATTTTAACACGAGACAAAAATTGACATCGACTCTTGTTAATGGTCATTAGATATGATACCATGAGAATTGACGTCGCTAAAATCAAAAGATCATTATGGAATCAGATTGATTGAGCGTCAATCTTAAAATATACACTAAATACTGTCAATCTGTTTCTCCTACTATTTTAGTCTCAATTACGTAATTAAGTAATACTCCTTTGTCCTAAAGCTATAAACACACTTTTTTTTAGAATTAAGATATTTTTATGTATTTATTTTCATATTTAATTAGGGAATATATTAATTGATAAATTGAAAAAGGTTGAAAAACTGAATATAATTAATAATATGAAATAAAATATTATACCAATTCGAATACTAATTACTATCGAATTAACTGGGGTATAAGAATAATTGAGGTTATTATAATTACTATCAATTTAATTGGGTTACTATAATTATTTATGCGCATAAAAAATAATACACTAACAAATAATGATAAGAAAATATATATTTCTCAAGTGATTTTCAATTTTATTTTTCACCATTTTCATTGGTCTATTAAAATATATAATCATGTAAATTATAAATAGTGAAGAATTGTATTGTTAATAAAATTAAAATTTACAATAATTATTTTGTTTGTATTTTAAAAATCCTCTTCTCAATTTATTTTTATTAATTTATTTGTATTAATAATGATTCATAATTTTTAAAAAAAATTAGAATTACTTTTCAATATTAATTTGCAGGAGCATTGCTCACTTGAATCATATAATTCGTGTAAATAATAAATAGTGATTAATTTTATAATTAATAAAATTAAATTGTTGAATTTATATTTTGTTTGTATTTCAACTAAGGGTGATAATTCGGTTTAACCAAATCAAACCGAACTGAAAATTTAGTTAACCGAACCATTAGGGCTATATTTTCATAAATAAAAAACCAAACCGTTTTATAAATGGTTTGGTTCGGCTTTAACCGAATTATTTCGATTTGGTTTGATTTTGTTAGGTTTTAAAAAATATTAATTAAAAATTTAAAAAATTAGAAAAAAAATTAAATTTAAAATAAAAATTATTACTTTTAATTAATAATTAAATATAAAAATAAAATTCAAATTAAAAAAAAAATACAAAAAAAAATTAAAAATTATTAGTATATTATTTTATTTAAAAATAATTATATATGTGTATATATATAATTATTATTATTTTTTATTCGGTTTGGTTCGGTTTTTATCGGTTGAAAACCCAAACTAAACCGAAAACCGAGAAGTTCAAAAAATTCAAATGGTAAATCAAATCGAATTAGTTTGGTTCGATTTGGTTTAACCGAGTTTAACCAAACTTTTAACACCCTAATTTCAACTATATTCATTCGCAATTGATTATAATAATATTTTGTATCAATAATGATATCGAAGAAAGTGTTGGTGTATGTCTTTCGATCCTTGCAATCGATAAAGTCATAAGGTCGTCTATGGATATTAAATGATTATTCATTAATATTAATTGCTGGGAGCAATATAATATTGATCGATAAATCATACCTACAGGGTCACACACGAGTCGGAATTACGTTGCTTGTTATATTGATTTAGAATCAATACGTATGGATTTTCACATGCATGGCATGCATGAGATGCATGGCATGCATGAGATGCATGGCTTGCATGGATGCATGTCACATGGTGTGACATGACATACCACACAAGCAAGGGGACCACATCTAATGCCATTTGACATGGTGATGTGGAAATGATCCTTCACCTCCCCATTATCCACCATTACTTGTGCATTATGATGCACATTATGGTGGAGGTTACAAAGGAGGTTAATGGTGATCAATATAATGATGAAAACATGTGTTTTCACATTACTTTTGATCAGCCATGAAATTCCACACAACAAGAGAGAAAAGAGTGAGAGAATCACTCAAGAACAAGCAAGCAAGTTCAATTCCGGGTTCGTGTGCAACACGTAGAGGCCGGGCCATTTGTGCGGCTTCAACATCCGGGCGATCTAAACAAGAGGAGTGACGAGGTCATTCACAAGGAGAGCATCTAGTGGCTGATCCATTAAGGTGGTTCAATCGACTCAACACCACCTTTATCATCATCAACGAGGCACGCATAACCGGCTGTAAGTGTTCTCGTTGATCTCTCTCTCTCTCTCTCTCTCTCTCTCTCTATATATATATATATATATATATATATATATATATATATATATATTGGATGTGTATATATATATAGATATACGTGTCTATACATATTTGTGTGCAGTAAGATCATGGCATAGTAGATCTATCGCTTTACACGCTTCCGCACAAACGGTTTATCGATCGGATCGGTAAACCGATACCTACAATTGGTATCAGAGCCTAGATATCGTGCACACTTTTGTGTTGGACACAATAAGTTTAAATCACATAATTTCCGTATATGTTTATTTGTGTTTATGTGAGTAGATGTAAGGCCGGCCACCGATAGTGGTCGGGTGGATGAATCATGTTTTTTACGTGTTGAATGGCCATAGTTTTGGAGGGCTGCGTCCCTTGGAATTTTTTGTAATATATAGGTTTTTTCTATTCAAAAAATGTATTGTTCTGTTGGAATTCGATATCCCGGGCTATTAAAATTGCGGAAACAATAACCCGATCAAAAACCCTTCGCCGGAGATCACGCGAACACCGCCACGCGAACCGGAGCACGATCGAGGACACGACGCACCCGAAGGCACGCCACTGCCCCAGCCGAGCCCCCGCGAGCGGGGCTCCATGCGATCGATCACCGATCGCATCGTGCGATCGGTCGAGGCTGCCCAGCAGCCCCCGCGGCGAGTCCGGCGACTCGCCGCCGCTGGGAGGGTCGGCCCGCCACCAGCAGGCCGCCGCGGGTCACAGCCCGCGGCCAGCGATCGATCCGTGATCGATCGCACCCCCGGCGTCCAGCCGGGGTTCGCCCCCCATGCATTGTTGGAGTTGTGAACTTAATGTCTAGATTTAAGTAACGGTAAACTCCCGGTCATAGCATTTAATCTATTAAATTAATAAACAATTGTTTGCTTTTAATTATTATTAATTAAATATATGCAAATCATAGTCCTGGATTTTATACGTTGTAGTTAGTATGGTGTGCATGGGCGCACAGAAGATCATACTATCGGTTACTCGTATTTAATCGAACAGTTGCTCACGACCTAGATGGACACGGACCAATCCATCGGTATAGTCGTTGTGTGAGAGAGAAAATAATTTATCTTAATTATTTTATCGCACTTGTACACTTGGTGTATTGAGCGGATCGTTGAGATTCATCGATTAGGATTGCCGGCGATAATCGATTCGAGTCTCAGTGTATTTTATTCTTAATCCCCGATATTATTGCGGGTGTGTATATTTAATATAAGTGACTTTGATTTACCAAAGGAATTAACCGATTTAATTATTGGGTTAATTACCGGTTAAGTTGGGTCACTATATTTCATATATGGCATGCCGTGAATGATTGACCGGACAGTGTATCCCGGAAGGGTTGATAATATCCCCGAGATGAGTTCATAAGGAATTATTGTGTAAACCTCATGAGTGGATTCGTTCCGCACAATAATTAAGGTTGAATGGTACTAGTCTCGGATTAAAGAGATGAATAAATTAATTAGCAATAAATTAATTTTATTCATGGATATTTAAATCTTAAATACACGGAATAAATAATACTACCGGAGAAATATTATTTTATATAATATGGTTTAATATTGGAAGTGCAATTAATTTATATAGTGGAAAATAAATTAATTAATATTGATAAGGATTAATGGACTTGGGCAGTGGGCTCAATTTAATCTTCAATATTGGAAGCCCAATATTCCACCTCCTTTAGATCCCCTACGTAGCCTATAAAAGCACTACATGGCCTTCATAAATCATAAGACAAGATTATCATACTTGATATTCTAGAGAGTTGAAGGAGATCCATAGGAGTTCGATAGATCGTCGTCCACCCGACGTTCGAACGGAGTGCAAGGAATACGTGGGAAGATCCAAAAGGTCTTCAACTTGATTTCGTTTCTCCGCACAACGAATCAAAGGTATGATCATAAACTCCTTCGTGTGAATTTATGTGAATTAAATTGTGATACATGCATGAACACACGATCCGGGAAAACGACGATCTTCGGGGACGAGGATTCGAGATCCCCGGCGAAGGATCGAGAGGACCCTCGGCTGGGAGCCGAGGGGGTGGCGGTCGAGCCTAGGGCTTCGACCGCCGGCAGCGACCACGCGAGGGGAGCCCCGACTGGACGCCGGGGCGAGCGATCGACCCTAGGTCGATCGCTGGGGGCTGCCGCGGCTTCGCGCCGCGGCTGGGCGCTCCCTCCCCGGTCGGTGGTGGCGGTGAGTCGCCGGACTCACCGCCGGGGGCTGCTAGGCATCCCCACGCGATCATCATCGATCGCGAACCCCGCGATGGGGTTCGGCTAGGGTTTAGCCGCGGGTTCATCCCGCGGCGATACTCTTGTCGAGCCCGGTTCTTCGTGTCGTTCGTGATCGGTTTCCGGCGATGGGATTTCGGTCGGGGTTATCGGTTCCGCAATTTTTTTTTTGATACCCCGGGATATCGATTTCCAGCAATTGGTATCAGAGCGTTTGATTTCGTGTTCATGTATGTGTTCAATTGTGTTCTACCTTGCAGGGATTCCGACTATCATGGTTGAAATTAATTGTTAATTATTCGTTTAATTAATTGCTATTTAATTTTGCCATGATTATTCGTTATTAAACTCTCGGACATGTCGAGATTCGTTTTGTGTGGATGAATGCTTGTAATAGTAAAAATTCGGGGGTTGACCGAATTTAGATTTATTATTATTGTTCTTTGTTTTCCGGAAAGTGTATAGGGTCGATTTCATGTATAGAATCGATACCGGAATTGTAAATTTATTTCTTGTAATTTATTTACGTTGGATCGATGCCGAGACGACCGCCGGAGAACTCGTGTGACGAAGAAGACGAAGAGGACGAAAAACCGGGGGGGGGGGGGGGGGGGTCGATCATCCCCATGATCGATCCCCATGAGGATCGATCGACCCCACGCAAAGGGGCTGCCCGCTAGGGTTTCCGGCCACGCCGGCCACCGGTGGTGGTGGCGCGTGGCTAGGGGGCGGCGGCGGTGGTGCCCGGCGATGGTGGTGGTCGACGGTGGGGGTGGTGTGGGGATCCCCAACCCATGCTACTCCTACCTAGATTCTACTTACCTAATTGATTCGGTTTTCCTAATTGAGTTTTCCTATTTTTGGGAATTCTCATGGATTAGGAAAAGAATTAATTGGAATTAATTTTATTCCTTATTCTATTATGAAAGTCTTCTAGAGTATTCCGAGTTCTACTTGGAATAGGATCCTAGAGATTTAATAGAATTGGAAAGGAATAAAAGTTAATTTAGGATTGATTTTTTTCCTAATTGATTATTCCTATTTTATGAGAATTTTCATAGTAATGGAAATTAATTAATCTTGGAAAGTAGAAGAGTCCTAATTTATTTTATTTCCTTATTCTATTATAGAAGTCTTCTAGAATATTCCAAGTTTGACTTGGATAGATTATTCTAGAGATTTAATAGAATTAGATAGGAAAATAAATAAATAAAAATATTAATAATATTTAATTTTATTTTTGATTTATTCGATTGACTTAATTTTCGAATTAAGTATCTTTTGGATTTATTAAAAATAAATAGATTTAAATATTGGAATTAATATTCTCGTCACATGGAGCATTCAAGAACGAAGACTGAAGACTAGAAGACGCATACGGAGATGGAATAAAGCCATGATAGTCGGAAAATAATTTTTCTAGCATTATTTTGACTATGTGCTATGTGCTTTATTGCTTGTATGCATGCTTATGTGTTTAATTATGCATTAGATAGCGTATCCCTTTGTTATAAAAAGCTAAGTGGGAGCGGGGATGGAAACATTCCCATGGTCTCCATTACTGTTCTCTTGGTGACTCTTATGGACTTTTGAAGTTCGTATAGATGTGTCATTGGAGGAGAATTCTTGTAATTCCTTTTACAAGAGACATTGATTAAGTTTATCAAACAATGCCTAATTTGTCTTTCTGAAACTGACTTCAAGTCGACTCATTCTCACCCCGGGGAGTGGAATGGAGCCAAAGCCACTTGGTCATGTGGATGACACAAATTAGAGGCATTCGTACCATCCTTTTGAAGGTGGGTCGATTGTCTGCTCGGCTCCCTCATCTAATGAGAGATAGGGTTGTTCGCATGGTGAATCACTGGTTAGAAACTTCGAGTTTCACTTATGATTCTCCGCGTCTTGATTTACAAAATCGAATGGATCTTGTAACTGGGAGTCAATTATAAAAGTCTCTTAGTGTAGTAAACGTCCACACAACGTGGCTTGCTATACTGACGGATTTTGGATTAATTGATGTAGACAGTTGTAAGGAATTGTGAAGAGTTGTGAAGTTATCGTAAACGTCCACACAACGTGGCTTGCAGTGATGTAGCAATTCCAAACGATTTACTTTGGTGCTGAGTAATGGTTTACACTTAGATACGCTTTATAGTATTCCTCCCAACGAGGTTCCGCTATAAGTGATGTATGCCCGAAGAAAATCTAATTGCTAAATCATTTGGGTGGGTAAACGTCCACACAACGTGGCTTGCCTTACCTGATGGGATTTTAGATGTGATTAGTAATTTAATGATATTATTTGAGGGAGATAATATCGGATATTAAATTGATTGTTTGTTTAAATGTGCTTATAGGTTTAGAGAATAGCTATGAACCCACTTTCTATGATACTCAAGGAGCATAAGCTCACTGGCTCCAACTATATTGATTGGAAGAGAAATTTAGACATTGTCCTAACTTCGGAGGAGTACAAGTTTGTACTCCATGAAGTGTGCCCTGCTGAGCCCACGGCTGCCTCAACTGATGAGGAAAAACTGGCATATCGGAAGTGGAAAAAGGCTGATGAAATGGCTAGGTGTTATATTTTGGCTTCCATGTCAAATGTACTCCAAACCCAACATGAGTCGATGGACACTGCCTATGATATGATGTTTAACCTCAAGGAGATGTTTGGGGAGCAAGATCGTGCGGCAAGGCAAGAAGCCATGAGAGTCCTCATGACAACTACTCAGTCTGAAGGAACGCCCGTAGGGGAGCACGTTCTTAAGATGATGGGTCTGTTGAATGAGCTTGAGATACTAGGAGCTCAAATTGATGCTGAGACGCAAGTCGACATCATACTCCAGTCTCTGACCCCTAGTTTTGAGCAGTTTCGCATGAGCTATAATATGGGTAAACTGTCTTATTCTCTTGCGCAACTCCTGACTGAACTGAAGGCGGCAGAGGGGATCTACAAGAAGGGCAAGTCTCTAGCGCTTGTAGCTACCAAGTCCAAAGGCTTGAAGCCTATCGGAGGTAGGGGCAAGAGGAGGAAGCAAGCCTGGAAACCCAGTGGTGTCAAGAAGACTATACCACGAGTGGGGGCTGCAAAGCCAAAGGGCAAGTGCTTCCGATGCAACAAGTCTGGACACTGGAAGTCTGAATGTCCTCTCAGAGGTACGAATTTTTCTTTAGTCGTAAAAACATAGTCAGCGGTATTATCTACCAGAAATTCTGGTGTGTAGATATGGAACCACTGACGGTATGTGCATTTTTGAATGCAGGGGTTCCAGAAAACCCGGCGACTTAGAGAAGAAGAGTTCGAGTCTACACGGGCAAAAGCTGTAGAGGAGGCAGCGGTTGCGGTGGAAGACATTTATCTGCTTTAGTAGTTAAATAGGATTTCATTTCAAGATTATTGCATTATGTACCCTTATTTTAGAAAGAACATTTAGTTCTGGATTTCTATTATTTATGAATGGATATTTTATTTCTTTAATCATTGGATGATTTTGATAAGAAATAATGGCATTATCTATTCTGGTACATTAGATAGCAATATGTCAATGATAGATCTTAAGTCTACCACGATGCAACGAACCGTTCTATAACTTGTTTTACTTGTTGGATATATTTCTTTATTAATCATTATGCTTGTGAATTCTTATACTTAGTAGTATTTTCAAATAAGATCCAAATGGTCGAAATTGATTTGATCAATTATAGTTGAAGGAATGGACCTTCCGACCTATTGAGTTTGGAGGATAATACGTCTAAGCATACCTTTCTGGATAAAGGATAGAATTCAGACAAGTATTGGAAATGATTAGATATGCAGACATATGTGTAAATTAGAAAGGTACGAGTAATTCTTTCAAGAATACTCGGTGATGGATTAGAATACTTAATGTGCCATAAAAGAAAAGTGTTTTGACTAGTCAATGGACACAAAACTATTATGGGGAACCATCAAAGTATATCCATTAGAAGCCTGCGACTCGGTCGTGGAGGCCATCACCTATCTGAATAACACATTGAGTAATCAAAGATTGGGATTCAATCCCAAAGGGCCACGCCATACACTTACGTGTAGAGATGGTGCGTTGTAAATAAGAAATGGAAATCTGATAGTAAAAGAACAAGTTGTTCGGAACTACCTATGTTCTATGGGTATTCCTAGATACAACGGCATATTGAATATGGTTGTAGGATATCCTAGATGAACGAAGTATTGTGTGTTCTATAGTACTATGAACCAGAGGGACGTCTCGTCCGGTTCATAGAGGAAGACTATTAGATGAACCACAAAGCCTGAACTGACGTAATACCTTGGAATGAGAAAAAGGACAAAGACTAGGAACCAGCCAAACCGAGTAGAAGTACACCACATACTGCACCTATTGTTATTACTGTTATACACCGGGACGCCATTGCAGTGGGAGGTTGTCGGAGAACCAGAGATATTCATAAGACTAGAGGAGTTCGAACTCTGGATCTAGTAGAGATGAAATCGACCCCTAGCTCTGCATAAGGGCGGTACTAGATCTAAATGAGCCTGCTTGGAACAATAAGGTTTATTGTTAAGAGGCTAGATCATTTAGAGTACAAGCTTAATAAATCCATTTATGGATAGTAACAAAGCTATAAATCGTGGAACTTGCGAATTGATGAGAAAATCCATTTGATGGATTCATCAAAAGGCATAGACGAAAGGTGTATTGAAGACGTAATGGAAACAAGGTGGTGTTTCTCGGAGATTTTATGTAGATAACATTTTGTCATTGGCAACAATGTAAAAATGTTGTCAGACATAAAATAATGGTTGTCTAAATAAATCGAGATATAAGATTGAGTAGAAGTTAGAGCGTGTTCTAAAGATCGTTCGTTCTAACGATAAGAACATTGTACTTCTCCTAGATACCTTATACGATTATGGTTTGTTTTAAACATGCATACTTCTGAGAAAGGTTATTGCCTTTCAGAGACAGAATATTCATCTATCTAAAGGATATGTGTTTCGAACACATGAAGGAGATAGATGAAGACAAAGCAGTTTCCTACACTTTGTGTGGAAATCCTTATAGATGCAATGTTGTAAAAAGACAACCTGATATCAACTATGCCGTTTGCGTAGTGGGAGGATATCAAAGTAATTTGGATAAGGGATGTTCGAATGCTGTAAGAGTACTTTCATAGTACTGACTTACGGAGCAAGACGAAATCTTCTTAGATTACAGTTTCTCAGATCCAAAAATCAAAGAAGGACCAGTGAAAGTCGATATCAGGCTATGTGTTCAATTTTAGAAAGAGGTGGAACCATGAAATGAAAGAGTGATAAGCAGGACGCTTCTCAGACTCTCTCATAACCGAATAGCAGCCTCAGAGGCAGCGGAAGTTTTGGTTAGGTTCCGGAATAACCTCTAAGACTTGGATATGACTCTTGGTTTATCAAAGGCTATTACATAGCGGTGCATGGTAAACCGGAAGAAGTCATAAGTCTAAAAGTGATGATAACACATAGTGCAAGTACCACCTGATACGAGTCATCGTCGAGGGAGACGACGTAGTAGTCACCAAGATAACTTCAGAGCGGCAACCTAGATTGCTCACTCACATAGTACTTCTCGGAAGTACACTTTAAAGCACGTGATGAGTATGGGAACCGGGAGTTTGGAGGAAATGACTAGACCTTAGTACAAGTGGGAGATTGTTGGAGTTGTGTACTTAATGTCTAGATTTAAGTAACGGTAAACTCCCGGTCATAGCATTTAATCTATTAAATTAATAAACAATTGTTTGCTTTTAATTATTATTAATTAAATATATGCAAATCATAGTCCTGGATTTTATACGTTGTAGTTAGTATGGTGTGCATGGGCGCACAGAAGATCATACTATCGGTTACTCGTATTTAATCGAACAGTTGCTCACGACCTAGATGGACACGGACCAATCCATCGGTATAGTCGTTGTGTGAGAGAGAAATAATTTATCTTAATTATTTTATCGCACTTGTACACTTGGTGTAGTGAGCGGATCGTTGAGATTCATCGATTAGGATTGCCGGCGATAATCGATTCGAGTCTCAGTGTATTTTATTCTTAATCCCCGATATTATTGCGGGTGTGTATATTTAATATAAGTGACTTTGATTTACCAAAGGAATTAACCGATTTAATTATTGGGTTAATTACCGGTTAAGTTGGGTCACTATATTTCATATATGGCATGCCGTGAATGATTGACCGGACAGTGTATCCCGGAAGGGTTGATAATATCCCCGAGATGAGTTCATAAGGAATTATTGTGTAAACCTCATGAGTGGATTCGTTCCGCACAATAATTAAGGTTGAATGGTACTAGTCTCGGATTAAAGAGATGAATAAATTAATTAGCAATAAATTAATTTTATTCATGGATATTTAAATCTTAAATACACGGAATAAATAATACTACCGGAGAAATATTATTTGATATAATATGGTTTAATATTGGGAGTGCAATTAATTTATATAGTGGAAAATAAATTAATTAATATTGATAAGGATTAATGGACTTGGGCAGTGGGCTCAATTTAATCTTCAATATTGGAAGCCCAATATTCCACCTCCTTTAGATCCCCTACGTAGCCTATAAAAGCACTACATGGCCTTCATAAATCATAAGACAAGATTATCATACTTGATATTCTAGAGAGTTGAAGGAGATCCATAGGAGTTCGATAGATCGTCGCCCACCCGACGTTCGAACGGAGTGCAAGGAATACGTGGGAAGATCCAAAAGGTCTTCAACTTGATTTCGTTTCTCCGCACAACGAATCAAAGGTATGATCATAAACTCCTTCGTGTGAATTTATGTGAATTAAATTGTGATACATGCATGAACACACGATCCGGGAAAACGACGATCTTCGGGGACGGGGATTCGAGATCCCCGGCGAAGGATCGAGAGGACCCTCGGCTGGGAGCCGAGGGGGTGGCGGTCGAGCCTAGGGCTTCGACCGCCGGCAGCGACCACGCGAGGGGAGCCCCGGCTGGACGCCGGGGCGAGCGATCGACCCTAGGTCGATCGCTGGGGGCTGCCGCGGCTTCGCGCCGCGGCTGGGCGCTCCCTCCCCGGTCGGTGGTGGCGGTGAGTCGCCGGACTCACCGCCGGGGGCTGCTAGGCAGCCCCACGCGATCATCATCGATCGCGAACCCCGCGATGGGGTTCGGCTAGGGTTTAGCCGCGGGTTCATTCCGCGGCGATACTCTTGTCGAGCCCGGTTCTTCGTGTCGTTCGTGATCGGTTTCCGGCGATGGGATTTCGGTCGGGGTTATCGGTTCCGCAATTTTTTTTTTTGATACCCCGGGATATCGATTTCCAGCAGCGTACGCCGAAACCCTAATAGGGTCGACCGCCGCGATGACGTGGTCTTCGACCACCATCGCCGGTTGATCCTTCGTCGGGGTTTCGTATCTCGGATCTTGGTTCTACGGTATTTTCAATATTTAACGATTAAAATTATAAAGGGGGTTTTACGATTTTACCTCGTTCTCGTTGTCAGGAAAAACGAAGAACTTCGATGACCTTGAAGCCTTCCCACGTATTCCTTGCACTTCGTTCGAACGTCGTGTGGGCGACGATCCTCCGAACTCTATGGATCTCCTTCAACTCTCTAGAACTATCAACTAATGATATTCTTGTCTTATAATTTATGAAGGCCATGTAGTGATTTTATAGGCTACGTAGGGGACCTTAAGAAAGTAGAATATTGGGCTTCCAATATTAATGATTAAATTGAGCCCAAGCCCAAATCTATTAATCCATTAATATTAATTATATAATTACTTCCACTATATAAATATAATTGCACTCCCAATATTTACCATATTATATCAAATAATATTCTTCCGGTAGTATTATTTATTGCGTATGTTTAAAATATAAATATCCATGAATAAATATTTATTTATTGCATAATAAAATTTATTCATCTCTTATATCCGAGATTAGTACCACTCAACTTTATTATTATGCGGGAACAAATCCACTCGCGAGGTTTACATAATAAATCCTTATGAGCTCATCTCGGGGATATTATCAACCCTTATCAAGACATACTTTTCCGTCAAGAATTCAAAGCATGTCATACATAAAATACAGTGACCCAACTTTACCGGTAATTGACTGGTTATTCTAATCAATCAATTCCTTTGGAAATCAAAGCCACTAATATTATATGCACACACCCGCAATAATATCAGGGATTAAGAATAGAATACTCATAGATTTAAATCAATTATCAACGGAAATCCTAATCGATAAATCTCAAGCAGATTCGCTCAATACACCAAGTGTACAAGTATGATAAAATAATCAAGATCAATTGTTTTCTCACTCATACAATGACTATACCGATGGATTGGTCCCTGTCCATCTAGGTCGTGAGCAACTGTTCGATTATATACGAGTAACCGATAGTATGATCTTCCGTGTGACGTCGCACACCATACTAACTACAACGTGTATAATCTAGGACTATAATTTGCATTTAATTAATAAAAGCAAATGAATGTTTATTTATTAATAGATAAATGAAAGTGTACAAGGAGTTCAGATCACTTAAGTCTAGACATTAAGTATACTACTCCATAAATCTCCCACTTATACTAAGGTCTAGTCTTCTTCCAAACTCCCGACTCCCATACTCTTCACGTGCTTAATATGCACTTCCAAGAAGTGCCTTGTGAACGAGCAATCTAGGTTTTCGTTCTGAAGTTATCTTGGTGACTACAGCGTCGTCTCTCCTGACGATGACTCGTATCAGGTTGTACTTGCTCTATGTGTATTCATCACTACAGACTTATGATTTCTTTCAGTTTGCCATTGCACCGCTATCTTAATAGCCTTTGGTAAACTAAGAATCATATCTAAGTCCAGAGGTTATCCCGGAGCCCTACCAAAACTTCCGCTGCCTCTGAGGCTGCTATGTGGTTATCCATGGTAGAGTCTGAAAAGCATCGTGCTTATCACTCATCCATTCTAAAGCTCCACCTCTTTTATTAGTGAACACATAGCCTGATATCGACTTACACTGATCCTGATTTGATTAGAGAACTTAGAAATGTAATCCAAAGGAAAAACTCGTCTGCTTTGTAATCTAAAACACAGTACTTCGAAAGTACTTTTACAGCAGTCGAATATTCCTTTCCATGATTACCTTGATATCCTCCCACTATGCCAACTGCATAGTTGATATCAGGTTCTAGTTTTTCAACATCGCATTTATTAAGCTTTCCACACTCAAAGTGTTGGAAACTGCTTTACTGCTTCTATCTCCTTTATGTGTTCCAAAACACATATCCTTAGATAGATGCTTTCCGTGTCTGAAAGGTAACACACCCTTCTCGGAATTATGCATGTTAAAACGAACCATATTCGTGTCTATGTAAGATGCATGGGAAAAGTACAATGTTGTAACACCCAATTTTCACTGTTAAGTTTATAAGATACATTTCACGTGCTTAGACAACTAAGCTCTAATAAAATTTTAAAATTTTAAAATATGAAATTAAGAATTTTTATTCCTACAATAAAATATTAATTAAATATTTATTAATAATATTCTTATTAATGTTTACTATAAGAATATTAAATTTCAATTTATTTAACGTGGCTAAAAATTTATATAAAAAAATAATAATAATAAATTTAAACAAAATAAATTCCGATTTCATATAAATATTTTAACGCAATCAAATCACTATCAAAACTTAGTCAATCCTAAATTATCTCAACTTCCACAAAAATATAATCGAATCACACGGCTTATTAATCACGTCTATATTCATCATCATAAACCCTTACCCTTTCTCCCTACACTAAAATACTACCCAAGTTCTTCCGCAACTATGGATCCGCCGCAGACCGCCCTAGAGCCACCTGCACAAATCACGAGTTCCAAATTCCAAGCATCAAATCGCCTAAACCTCAATCCTTAGCCGAGGCCACTGTATCTCCACCATCTGACCGGACGGTGCCCCCTTAGCCGGGAAGTCGATCCATCATCTCGTCGCCGGAGCCACGCCGAAGAACACCACACGTCGACCACGACCGCCCCACTCCAATATCGTGAGCCGAGGACGAACTTACTACCGGAAATTGGATCGACGTTCGTTGAAGAAACCACCACCTCACCAAGCTTCTGTCGGGAGTCGCCGCCGCTGAAATTTCCTCCTCTCTCTCTCTCTCTCTCTCTCTCTCTCTTGGCCTCTCACCACTGTAAGTAATGGTGGGCACTTCGTCCCAAAATCCCGATCCCGTCCCGATCCCATCCCGAAAATTAGCGGGATGGGACGTGATCACTTTTGAAAATGGCAATCCCGTCCCGTTTTAAATTTTTCATAACGGGACGGGATCGGGACGATCCCGTTTTATCCCGTCCCGTCCCGATAATTTATTTAATAAAAATATAATTTTCATATTTTCAAACAAATTAATAAAATATCAAAATATTAATCATACTCCCAATTAAATTTATTATTAAATTAAGTATATTTTTAAAATTTCATAATATTTCAAAATAATTTAATTTTTCTTGTCTAATTTGTCTTTAAAAATACTAACATTTGTATTTTGAAATATTAAATAAAGTTAAAATATTATTTAAATTGAATATAAATAAGTCCAATATTATTTTACTTAATTAATAATTTATGTTTAAAATTAAAATTTAAAATCAATTCAATATATATATGCCCGTGTATGTATATGTATCTATATTTGTTATAAAAAAATTATCGATTCTTATTTTATTTGAATTTTTGTTATTTTAAAAGTCGTTAATATTATTATTTTATTAATTTTTTTATTTAATTTTTTTTTTATTTTTAGTTTAATATTTTGGGACGTCCCGACCCCTTCCGATCCCGACCCGAACCCAAATGGGATTGGGACGTGCGGGACGGATTTTTAAAATGCAAATCCCGTCCCGAAAATTTATTTCCGGGACGGGACGGGATTCTCCAAATCCCGTCCCATCCCGTCCCACGCCCACCCCTACTAAGTATAGGAATGAAGATTCCCGATCCCCTTTCAATTTTGTTTTGCTAACAAATTATTGGGTTGGGCTTGGTTATTTTGTGCTTGGCCCACATTCATTTCACCATTCCGCCCAACAACATTTGATCTCATAAAGCCCTACTTATAATATTTAATGGTTGTTAAGAACCGAATGAAAATAATGAATCAAAACTTATGTTAGTTTATTCTGGGAAAAATAATTATAATAACAGTAACTTAAATAACTTGAGTGTGTACCAAATAAATTTAATGTGTAGGAAACGGACATCTGAGACTTTAAGAATTTGACTTTCGAATTTAAGGGACTTTGCTTTAGGGATCGACGGACTAGGAACGCACACCCTAAGAGAGGTAAGGGGACACTTTTCTCATCTCTTTATAACATTTATGTTCAAAGTATGTCTACGTGAATTGAAATGTGCAATTGTAAATGTTTGAAACGTTAAACTCGGTGACTACGAAAAGGGTCAGTGGTCCATACAAGTTGATCATCGGGCTTACGACCCGTCGAGCTATGTTTGATATGTTAAACTCGGTGACTGGGAAAAGGGTCAGTGGTCCATATAAGTTGACCATCGGGCTTACGACCCGTCGAGCTATGAATGAAATGTTTGGCCGATGACTAGGAAAAGGGTTAGTGGTCCATATAAGTTGACCATCGGGCTTACGACCCGTCGAGCTATATGTTATATGAAACTTGTGGCTAGGAAAAGGGCCAGTGATCCGTATAAGTTGATCATCGGGCTTACGACCCGCTTGTTTTATATATATATATGTGCACCTAAATGTTATATGCTACGTGTTTATTTATGATTCATGTTTTGAGGAATGTATGTCGTACGATGATAATGATTGCTATGTTTAGATGATTATTGTTTCTCCTTGCTGAGCACGTTGAGCTCACCCCAATCAACGACATTTTTTAGGTACGAACGGAGACTTCGAGGGGCGTGACGAGGACGCGGCGTAGTGACACGTTTTTATGATATCGTTTCTTTTACTTTCATGGCTATGTTTATTTAGACATAAATGCTCGACTTTTATTTTTAAGTATTCTGTTTTGAAAGACTACTTTATTTTGGAAAATGTTACTCTGATTTTGAAAAATCAATCTATTTTACGTAACTCCCGCATTTTATTGAATGTTATTTTAAATAAATTATTTTATTTTAAAGGCTTCCGCTTTATTTTACAAAACTGAAATCGGGGCGTTACAAATGTTCTATTCCGGCGATCCCTTATAACTTTGATCCATAGAACATGTCCAACCTCTCCTAAATCTTTCATATCGAATTGTCTAGACAACCATCCCTTTATGTCTGATAACATCTTTACATTGTTGCCAATGAGAAGAATCTACATAAAGCACGAGAAACACCACTTTATTCCCATCACGTTTCCAATACACACACGATTCGTCCATGCTTTGAATGAATCCATAAGACTGGACTACTTCATCAAATCGCATGTTCCACGATCTCGAGGCTTGTTTCAATCCATAGATGGATCGAGTAAGCTTGCACACTAGATGATCTCGCCCCTTAGCAATGAATCCTTCTGGTTGTTTCATATAAATCGTCTCGTCAAGACTTCCGTTAAGGAAAGCTGTATTGACATCCATTTGCCACACCTCATAGTTCATATGAGCTGCTATGGATAAGATAATCCGGATCGACTTTATCTTGGCTACAGGCGAGAAGGTCTCCTCATAATCGATTCCCTCTTTCTGAGTATATCCTTTCGCAACAAGCCTTGATTTAAAGGTTTCAACCTTTCTGTCAGATCCTCTCTTTCTCTTGTAGACCCATTTACACCCAATTGGCTTTACGCCATTTGGTAGTTCTACAAGATCCCAGACTTTATTAGAATCCATTGATTCTATTTCGAATTTCATCACTTTCTTCCAAGAAGGCGCATCTTTATCTTGTACCGCCTCATCATAGGTCTAGGGATCGATTTCATGTACTCCAGGTCCAGAGTCCGAAGACTCACCTAGTCCAATCCATCTGTCCGGTTGTCTAACAACCCTCCCACTACGAAGGCGTTTCGGTGTATTAACAGTGACAGTGTCAGGTGCAGGTTCTAATGGTGTATCACTACTTGGTTCGGCTGTATCTAAGTCTATATCGTTACCTCTCAACTCATCAAGCATTATGTCACTTTTGGGCTTGTGGTCCATGACATAGTCTTCCTCTAGGAACCGAGCGTTATTACTTATAACGATCTTCTGGTATCCTATAAAACAACCGTACTTTCGATCTAGATTCTAACTTATCGGCCCCTTGTCTCAACACATGTGCTGGACATCTCCAGATCCGAATGTGTTTCAAGTTAGGCTTCGCCCACTCCACAATTCCATGGGTGTTGTAGGCACCGTTTTGGTTGGAACTCTATTCAGAATGTACGCCGCTGTTTCTAAGGCATATCCCCAGAACATAACAGGTAAGTCTGAGTAACTCATCATTGAACGTACCATCTCCATAAGAGTCCTATTCCTTCTTTCTGACACACCATTCTGCTGAGGATTATATGGTGAAGTCACCTGAGAATCTATCCCAGACTCTGCCAAGTATGCCTTGAATTCTCCAGACAGATACTCGCCTCCGCGATCAGATCGCAGGCATTTTATGGATTTACCTTGAAGGTTCTCCACAAGAGCTTTGTACTCCTTGAACTTGTCAAAGCACTCGCTCTTGCGGCGCATCAAATATACATATCCATACCTTGAGTAATCATCAGTGAAAGTGATGAAGTACTCGTACCCTCCCTTTGCAATCGATAAAGTCATAAGGTCGTCTATGGATGTTAAATGATTATTCGATAATATTAATTGTTGGGAGCAATATAATATTGATCGATAATTATACCTACAGGGTCACACACGGACTCGAAGATGATGTACGATGCTTGATATATATATTGATTTAGAATCAATATTTACGTGGATTTAATTCACATGCATGGGATGCATGGCTTGCATGGATCCATGTCACATAGTGTGACATGTTATGCCACACAAGCAAGTGGGACCACATACAATGCATAGTGGCATGTGTATGTGGCATGACCTTTCACCTCCTTTGTAACTCCTTTTGCATGTTAATGGTGCATAATGATGCCCATTATGTTGGAGGTTACAATGGGGTGTTATGGCATGCATAATGATGCTAATATATGGATGAAAATCAGATTTTCATCACACATAACATTAACCCACGAAATCCACACAAAAGAGAGAAAGGAGAGAGTGTTCTTGGAGAACCGACTCGATCAAGCAAAGTGTTCGTCATCCGGGTTCGTGTGCAACACGTATAGGCCGGGCCATTTGTGCGGCTTCAACATCCGGACGATCCAAAGGAGTGAGTGTTGGAATTCGATATCCCGGAGTTGCCGGAATTGCGGAACATGACAACTCCGATCAAAAACCTTCGCCGGAGATCACATGAACACCACCGCACGCGCCGGAGCACGACCGAGGAGACGACGTACCCGAAGGCACGCCGCTGCCCCAGCCGAGCCCCCGCGAGCGGGGCTCCAAGCGATCGAACACCGATCGCTCCCAGCGATCGGTCGGGGCTGCCAAGCAGCCCCCGCGGCGAGTCCGGCGACTCGCCGCCGCCTGGAGGGTCGGCCCGCCTCCAGCAGGCCGCCGCGGGTCACAGCCCGCGGCCAGCGATCGATCGGGGTGATCGATCGCTCCCCGGCGTCCAGCCGGGGTTCGCCTCCATGCGCGCGAAACCCTAATCGGTTGATCGCCCGTGGTCCGGTGGCTTCGCCACCACCACGCGATCGTCCCTCGTTTATGGTTTCGTACCTCGGATCTTGGTTCGTCGGTATTTACAGTATATTAACGATTAAAATCATAGAGGGGGTTTTTCTAGATTTTACCTCGTTCTCGTTGTCCGGAAAAACGAAGAACTTCGATGACCTTGAAGCCTTCCCACGTATTCCTTGCACTAGCTTGAACGTCGTGTGGGCGACGATCCTCCAAGCTTATGGATCTCCTTCACAACTCTCTAGAACTATCAACTAATGATATTCTTGTCTTGTGTTCTAATTGTGAAGACCATGTAGTGCTTTTATAGGCTACGTAGGGGACCTTAAGGAAGTAGAATATTGGGCTTCCAATATTAATGATTAAATTGAGCCCAAGCCCAAATCTATTAATCCATTAATATTAATTATATGATTAAATCCACTATATAAATATAATTGCACTCCCAATATTTACCATATTATATCAAATAATATTCTTCCGGTAGTATTATTTATTCCGTATGTTTAAGATATAAATATCCATGAATAAATATTTATTTATTGCATAATAAAATTTATTCATCTCTTATATCCGAGATTAGTACCACTTAACTTTATTATTATGCGGGAACAAATCCACTCGCGAGGTTTACATAATAAATCCTTATGAGCTCATCTCGGGGATATTATCAACCCTTATCGGGACATACTTTCCCGTCAAGAATTCACAGCATGTCATTCATAAAATACGGTGACCTAACTTTACCGGTAATTGACTGCACTACTAAAAAAACAGTCATACAAATCGGGTAATACCCGATGTAAATGACTTGTGCGACCGATGTGTATGGAGCCGATGTCTATACTCGCCATATTTCAGACATCGGTTATTAACCGATATCTGTATTAACATTTAAATCGGTGTTAACTAGGAAAAGCGATATAATTGTGAACTTAAGAAATCGAGTATTAACCGATTTCGTTGTGAGCACAGGAACTCGATATCTGAAATATGTCGATTATAGATATAGCGACCCATACACATCAGTGGAACATAGTAGTTAAATCGGTTATTACCCGATTTAAAATTGATTTATGTACTCCACATTGTGATTTCTATATTAATCGTAAATTTCATTTAATTTACAAAAAGTGATGCTTTTACAGTTTGATACATCCTTTTACTCTTTTACAAGTGATGTCCTTATCACTATAATCACACCAAATATATAAATATATTATTAAAAACATAAATACCATAATATTTGCTTCAATAACATCCTAAACATTGTCAAAGTTAACCAATATCCAAGACATCGATCAAACACCGATATAAATCCAAAACATGATCGAAAATAAACATCATAATAGTCGATAAATATCCAAAACATATTAAGAATTATAAGAGCGTGCCATTGCAGTTCCAACAGCCGCTTGAAGTATGAATAGCCCAAAACACAACGGAATATATGCTGCTGCACACATGAAAAATGAAATTATATAATTAGTAGGTTGCTCTTCAGTCAAATTCTCCACACAAAATCCATTTTTGGTATCATCAAATATCTGTAAAGGTTTAAGCAAAAACAAGTTCAACATTGGAAAGGTGATTGATTTTTAAAAGAAGAGTAATATTAACCTCTAAATCACGTTGTGTAGGATCAAGCAGGTCGCTTATTTTCTCATCATACACCTGCACATAAACAACCATATATGATTAGGCCATACAACGATAACTCACATTAGTCGCTACGAATCACCTCAAGGAACGAGCACCGACACTGATAATGGCAATTTAAGAAATCAATGGAATGGCAATTTAAGAAAAATACTTGTCAATTACCAATCATCAGATTTGGAGAAAATGAAATCTAAAGGGCTGAAATCACCAGGATTGAAATTTACCTTCACTTGATTTTGCAAATTCTTGACATGATCAATTACAGTATCCAGCAAAGTTCCTTTACTAACCTCGACCTGGAAAGTCACCCACAACTCCTAAGTGGCTGTAGGCTCATAATTACCTACTATTAGTAACAACTTTCATCACACGGTGATCTATGATTAAATAATTAGCTCCAACTAAATATAACTTGAAATGGTAAGATAAAAATACAAAAATCTGAAAAATCAGCTTTGTACTTCCATTCATGAAGGATATATAGACTCCAGCCTCTTAGAACATGTCAACATTCTTAATAAGAAAACAAATCTGATAACGAAAAAAGAGTTAATCCTTCGGCAATGATCGACCCAATATGATATTCTCTGTCTGTGACACTAAAAGAATAAACAAAGACATTCAGAAACTAACGCGGTCATCAATATGCGCACACAACTTACTGAAGGACTAATACTTACACGGTCAGCAGCGTAGACTCTCTTTTGATTGTATTCGACGGGCTTCATAAGAACATTTGCATCCAAATTTAGCCAAGGTTTCACTTGCCTGTTCGTTGCTCATATCTTCATATCCAATGTTCACTTCATTGGCGAGAACCTGTACCACCACAAAGCACATGTGTAATATGCCATGACATTGAAAAAAAATACAAATATTAATGTGGTAAATGTTTATTAAAAAAAAACTATTTCAAAATAAAATAAAATTTGTAAATTAAGTGAACAAGGAATATTTTTAATTTTTTGTAAGTAACTACATTCCATTTTTAAATTGCAAAGCTCGTGGGTGAGGAAGTGAATAATCATGTGGGCATACCTGTGAAAGAACCACAATCCGTTCTCCTTTGAACCTTGGCATAGAGTACCGTGCTTTTTTCAAAAATTTCAACTGATAATGACAAGTTCCACCACTCAAACAGTGAAGTAAAAAAGGAGATGAAAAAAAAATATATAGAATGACCATGAAAATGAAAATAAAGTTTCCTACATTAGGAAACTCGTATGTTCCTCCTATATAGAAGGAAAACACATAAATTAATTTACGTATTTGAGCATCACGTGCATATTAATCTGCCGATGCCAGCTTACCAACTGAGAAGAATCTGCTAGTCCCATCATAGGCGTTTGAGTGGAAATTTCATATGGAATTTGTTTATGGAATTCAGGGTACCCACTCTCGGGGAGAAACAAAACATAGTTTTGAGGTGTTTGCTGGCAATGCATCCACGTAGGGATTAAAGCAGGCTCCTGATGATAAATCACATTACTCCCCGTGTTAAGGTTGTGCTGATTTTCGTAACGGTCGCCGTATAAACCGTAAGCATCATTATTTGGTGCCCAATGAATGCCCTCCTCCGGTGAAAACTGCAAACTAATGTAATCGTAAGCTTTCGAATTGGGGCTTTGCAAAAATTCACAAATTAATATAATCATCATTGAAATCCAAAGAAATTCACACAGTAAAATTGAAATTTACAACAAAATCAATAACATGTAAACCCTAGCACCCTGATATGAAAAAACTAAATAGATGAAGTCACGAACAGATAGAGTCGAAGCCAACAACCCTAGCAAGCAGGATTTGCGACATACCTGAAGAAATATCTTCAATGAAGTCGAAGCCAACAACCTTACACTCTACTGTCGAAGCCAACAACCTTACGACCTCCGCGAACGCGTGCTGAACGAACTGTGGAAAATACAAGAAAATTAGGGTTTAGGACAACACGAACAGACGTTAATGGATTTCTAGAAATTAGGGCTTCAGAGTTAATAACGAACGAAGGGAATACACAGGGCGAAATTGTTAGGGCTGATGAGTTATGAGAGATTGTGAGCGAAAGAGAGACGAACCTGAGTTGAGCGTGTGAACTTCAGATCGTAGGCCGCGCGGATGGTCTGGACGACGGCGGAGGCGTAGTCCTGGAGCGTGTACCCGACGGAGGAGGTGGCGAGAGCATCTGGCAGAGGTGTTCGACCTGCTTGGCGACCTTGGAGCACTCAAAAGACGAACCTGAGGTGAAAAGATTTGAGTGAGAGAGTGTTTGAGAGAGATAAACGAAAATCTTAACTTATAATTTTTTTAATATTTTTAATCGCAGTTAAATCGGTTTTACTTTTACAACTGATCATACAAAGTAGGATTTTTTTTTAAAATATCAATTAAATCACTTAAACAATACAACTGATTTAATTGTTTTTTAAAACGACCTCATTTAAATCTATATCATTTAAAAGCGATATTTTTATTAAAATTTAAATCAGTTATTTTTAAGCCGATTAGAATATATACAATGACATCAAGCGCATTTGGAGATGATTTAAATGAAGTGATGTCTATGGCTCTGTTTTTAGTAGTGCTGGTTATTCTAATCAATCAATTCCATTGGAAAATCAAAGCCACCTATATTATATGCACACACCCGCAATAATATCAGGGATTAAGAATAGAATACTCAGAGATTTAAATCGATTATCAAAGGCAATCCTAATCGATAAATCTCAGGCAGATCCGCTCAATACACCAAGTGTACATGTATGATAAAATAATCAAGACCAATTATTTTCTCACTCATACAACGACTATACCGATGGATTAGTTCTTGTCCATCTAAGTCGTGAGCAACTGTTTGATTATATACGAGTGACTGATAGTATGATCTTCCGTGTGACGACGCACACCATACTAAATACAACGTATAAAATCCAGAACCATAATTTGCATTTAATTAATAAAGCAAATGAATGTTTATTTATAAATAGATAAATGAAAGTGTACAAGGAGTTTAGATCACTTAAGTCTAGACATTAAGTATACTACTCCATCAATCTCCCACTTATACTAAGGTCTAGTCTTATCTTCCAAACTTCTGACTACCAAACCCTCCAAGTGCTTAAAATATACTTCCTTAGGAAGTATCTTGGTAAAAGGGTCCGCTAGGTTGTCCTCCGAAGCTATCTTGGTGACTATCGCATCGCCTCTCTTGACGATGTCTCGAATCAGGTGGTACTTGCGCTCTATGTGTTTCGTAGCACTATGGGACCGTGGTTCCTTACTGTTTGCCACTGCACCGCTATTGTCACAATAAATTGTCATAGCCTTGGGCAAACTTGGAATCACATCTAAGTCCCGGAGGAAATTAAGGAACCACACTGACTCTTTCGCTGCCTCTGAGGCTGCAACATATTCAGCTTCCATGGTAGAGTCCGAAATGCACTTTTGCTTAACACTCTTCCATGATACGGCTCCACCTCCCAAAGTGTACACATAGCCTGATGTCGACTTACGCCGGTCCTTATCAGCTTGGAAATCCGAGTCCGTGTAACCCAAAGGAAATAGCTCGTCTGCTTTGTATCTCAGAACATAATCCTTAGTATTTCGCAAATACTTGAAAATGCTCTTAACAACAGACCAATGTTCCTTTCCAGGGTTACTCTGATACCTCGCCACTATGCCAACCGCATAGCAGATATCAGGTCTCGTGCATAACATTGCATACATTAAGCTTCACTATCATCATTTAGTGCATCAAACGATCCTAGATCATCACTATCATCATTTAGTGCATCAACATCCTCTAGCATTTCAGTGTCTGCTTGATTGATATTTGGATTTGTTAACAAAAGAAACACATCGTCTGCTTGTACTGGGACGTGATCTTTAATTATTTCCTCTTGAAAAGAGTCTGACAAATGTTCAATATATTCTATGGAAGCCCTTGGTTTTATCTTATATGTTGCACACCAATCTTTATTCTCTCTACGAGTACT
This sequence comes from Euphrasia confusa, assembly GCA_954870475.1. Classification (NCBI taxonomy): domain Eukaryota; kingdom Viridiplantae; phylum Streptophyta; class Magnoliopsida; order Lamiales; family Orobanchaceae; genus Euphrasia; species Euphrasia confusa. The sequence continues at coordinate 11,298,802 of OX940966.1, read as the reverse complement.
CGGGTAAGTTGAGTAATAAACTTGCTCAGCTTGTGATGCCAGAACGTGTAACGCCCCGGCCCGTTGAGGGGTCGAAGCCCGACCCTAATGGGCCGGCTCGGTTACCAATGACTGCCGTCGGGAGTGATATCCTGGCCCCACTGTACCAACACTTGTCTTTTCCAGCGCACTTTGTCCTCACTCATGCGCACTCGAGAAACTTCCCAGGGGGTCACCCATCCTAGAATTACTCTAGAGCCAGCACGCTTAACTTTGGAGTTCTTATAGGAGGATGCCCAGAAAAGTAGATGCATCTGTTGGTATGAGTAGCATATTCAATCCTTTTAAGCCTTTGAATTTTCGAGGCATTACAGAACGAATGACTCGTAGCCTCTGAAACGTCGATTGTGATTGATATCGACCAGTCTGTATCGCCGATCTAGTCTCGTGCCTGCTGGTGTAGGGTCAAACCATTCATATTTGAACATTAGGACTTTATTTTGAATCATTCCCGTGTAGTCGAGATATAAAACTTCGTTTAGAAGTCCATAGTAGTCATCATCTTCAATTGAGTAGCTACTTCCTCGAATACAAACACCCATATTTCACGACTTTAGGTTAGACCCGTATTCAATAGTGTGAAACTTATATCCATTGACCTTGCAGCCGGGATATACTGTCACGAAAGGAGATGGTTCTATTGCTAAATTTCGAATGTCTTCGTTTAAAACATTGTTTGACGGGTCTTCAACCTACAGATTTGAACAAGGAACATATTAACTAGTAATTGAAGTTCATTCTCTGAAAATGTAACAAGTTACAAATTCACATATTCTCGAAACCAGCTGGCAAATTCTTTGTCTAGCCTTTCATTGAGCCTCGCATCTGAGATTCTCGGGTCCTGTTGCTTCACCATCTTTGTGTATATACTTTTACACACATAGACATAGTAAAGATTAATAAGTTATTAGTGAAAGAGCATATTGATTAATACTTCAGGTACGATTTGTAGTTTGAAACTTACTAGCTTCACATACTCTTCGACTTCAGGGCTATTCAACAGCACATAGATTGTAGCTGCATTGACCTCTTTCGTGTCTAGAAACCTTTTTTGTGCTCCCCCAAAAGGTTCTCCCCGTTGTATGAAGCATGAATGTCGATCGACACGAACATGCTCTCCTTCAATGTCATAATTTGTTTCATTTCCGCCCAAACTGTTAATTCTGGTAGGCACATGATCTTCCAAGTAAAATGACATGAATGTAGCAGTCTCTTCAATCAGATAAGCATTCGCGATCGAACCCTCTACTCTAGCCTTGTTTCTTACATTATTTTTCAATTTTCGAAGGTACCTCTCGAATGGATACATCCATCTGTATTGGACTGGGCCACCAATTCTGGCTTCGTGTGGCAGGTGAACAGGTAAATGCTCCATCGAATCGAAGAAGCTCGGGGGAAAGATCCTTTCCAAATTGCACAGTATTATCGGTATTTCGCGCTCCAATCTGATCATATCATGAGTTCCTATCGACCTAGAGCACAATTCTTTAAAGAACAAACTCAACTCTGTTAGCGCCTTCCAAACTGGTTGCGGTAGCAAATCACGAAAAGCAATTGGAATCAATCTCTGCATAAATACGTGACAATCATGACTTTTCATGCCGATCAATCTCAAACCAATCATGTCGACACATCGCCCAAGATTACTTGCATACCCATCTGGGAATTTTAGTCCCTTCAACCATTCGCACAACTGTGTTTTGGAAGCTCTATCCAAACAGTAACACGCTGCAGGATATTTTCCAGTTATAGGATCCTTTTGTAACTCAGGTCGTCTGCAATAATCATTTAACTCCTCTCTCGATTTCGGTGTTTCTTTCGTTTTCCCCTTCACATTCATGACTGTATTAAAGACATTATCGAAAACATTTTTCTCAATGTGCATTACATCAAGATTATGTCGAATGAGATTAGTGCTCCAATACGATAATTCCCAGAAGATGCTTCTTTTTTCCAACCGGTTGTCTTGAAAATATTAGCATTAACTAGAGCTGCATCTGGTTCAGTCACCTTCAGAAGACCTAGTCGATCAATCTCGGCAAGAATTTCAGTCCCAGATCGTGGAGCAGGGGGGATTGTAGTGACAACTTTGTTTTCCCGAAAATTTACCTTATTCCTTCGGAAAGGGTGATCGGCTTCAAGGAACTTCCGGTGGTTATCAAACCACGATTGTTTGCCACTGCATCGTAAGCTAAACGCTTCAGAACGTTCCATACAGTACGGACATGCTTCTTTACCTGCAGTACTTCTACCCGATAACATCGAGTAAGCTGGAAAATCACTAATTGTCCACAACAATGCAGCCCGAAGCACGAAATTTTGTTTTCTGGATATGTCATAGGATGCAACACCGGTTTCCCACAAGTTAAGTAATTCAGCTATCAACGGCTGTAGGAACACGTCAATTTTGTCCTTTGGGTTTTTCGGTCCTGGGATCAATACCGTTAAAAACATGTATTGGTCTTTCATGCACATATGCGGTGGCAAATTGTAAGGTGTGACTATTATGGGCCATGAAGAGCACTGTTGACCGAAACTTCCAAACGGTTGAAACCCATCGGTACATAAACCTAATCTGATATTTCGAGAATCAGCTGCGAAGTCTGGATATTCTTGGTTGAAATGCTTCCAAGCCATAGAATCTGATGGATGATGCATAATATCATCTTTGACAACATGTTCGGCATGCCACCTCATGTCCGCAGCTGTGGCATTAGATGCATACAAACGTTGCAGACGGGGCGTTAAAGGAAAATAATGCATTCTCTTGTACGGTAGGCTTGTCTTCTTCCGTTTGTTATTGTTCGAGTTCACTGGTTTGAATCGCGGATGATCACAAATCTTACAACTCTTTCTGTCACGGTCTTCGCTTCCCCAGTATATCATACAGTTAATGATACACGTGTCAATTTTCTCAACCGGTAAACCCATGCCTCGAAGTAGTTGCTTGCTCTTGTAGAAGTTTTCAGTTACCAAGTTACCTTTGGGAAACACTTCTTTGAACAACGATCCGTATTGGTCGTAACCTTTCTTCTAGATGTGATTCTCGGACTTTATATTCATCATTCGAGGAATAAAAGACAACTTCGAATGAGTTTCACATCCTTTGTACAATGGGTCATTCGCTGCTTTCAACATATCATAAAATCTTTGAGCCTCTGGATTAGGTGGTTCCTCAACTGTTTCAGACTGATTGAATGAAGGACCAGAAGCATCACGGATCATATCGATGTATGGATTTGGATCGGCCGGAATGTTTGATTGGCTTGGAACAGGGATCACATTCTGATTCTGAACGTGTTCATAAAGATGGCCTTCGCCGTGGAATACCCATGTGTAATAACCCGGAACAAACCCATGTTTCAGCAGATGCTGCGTGATTGTCTCAATGTCCAAGTAATTAATATTGCTACACCTCTTTCGACTACAAGGACATTTCAACTTATCACCGTCTTTCCATTCAGCATTTGTTCTTGCAAACTCAATGAATGACTCGACTCCATCAATATATTCCTTAGACAGATAACCGCCAACCCTCCGTTTGTACATCCAATTACGATCAGAGTTCATTCTATAGAATTAAGACGATAATCTTTAAACAAAATAAACAATCATACACATTTAAGAAAGTATACTAAACAATCATACACATTTAAAAAAGTTAATGAGATTTTGACATGAATTCGACAGCACATATGCGTTGTAATTGCTTTATTGGTAAGGGTCCTATCCCATTCAAGAATGTGATATGATGTTCTTTGTTAGTTAGTGTCTCGAATGGACTTAAAAAATTTGGCAGCACTTCCCTACAGTTCTCTAAGTACACGTGTTTCAATGTACCCGAGAACGTAGAGAAATAACTAACCAAATCTTAAAAATAAGTCCATAATCGAAACACATATCAACTAACAAAGAACATCATAATCACATTCTCAAACTGTCCAAAAATGAGACAATTCAAGATTCAATATCGAATGGTAAGTTCGATATTAAATCTCAAACGGGTCTAAGCTCCAACATATGATCAAATGGTAAATTGCAAAATATCTCAATATAAACATTAAACATTATAACATACAGGGGCGGAGGCACTTGAAGCCCTCTAGGGGCTTCAGCCCCCACCAAAAAAAAAAATTCCCCTTTATTTTTTATTAAAATTTTAATAAAATTGGGTATAATACATGTTCAACCCCTACTAGTATATGTAAATAAAATAGATAAAATAATTTAGCCCCTACTATATATATTTCCTGGCTCCGCCACTTACATATATATGAAAGATGTGACTATGATGAGAGTCATGAGACACCATCTTATGATAAATAAACAAAATTTTGAATTATTTAAATAATGTGACTACTTTTTTTTTATTAAACACAAGCATTAAGAAACTATACTTTCTTTGCACATTTATACTCCAAACAAAAGCACATACACTTTTACTTTCTTTACTTTTTAAAAATGGACACAAAAAATAAATCATTAAAAATCTTACAAAAATAGTAAAAAACAAATGTTTTGAAACCAAAAATGAAGGATTTAGTTCAAACTCCAAACACGAAAAAGTTGGGTATCAAAAAATTAGTGGGGGTCACCCTAGTAAAGTTTTTGCAAACGAAGTCATTTACCGTCTTAAAACAGCAAAAAACGCAGCAGCTCCCTTTATACAAATTTTAAGAAAATAGTTGTTATGACATTAAGTTCATTATTTTTAAGAAAATTGTTGCAACCAAGTCATTTTTAAGAAAAGATTTGTTATCTCGACATATACATATATATGAAAGAGGTGAGTATGAACACCTCTTTAAACATTAAACACTACACTTTTACTTTAACTATTTTTTTAAAAATGGACACACAATAAATCATTCGAAGTTCTTTAAAAAACAGTCCAAAAACAAATGTTTTGATGCCCCAAAACAAATGTTTTGATGCCCAAACAGTCCAAAAACAGCCCCTTTATACATAGTTTTTAAAATCGAACTTTCAAATTCCTTTAAAATTTCGTGTTTTTAAGTTTAAACTAAATTCTTTCTACTACGAATCATCTTAAACATTGAATTGAGTCCTTTAAACATTTTAAAACACAATAATTTATCAAAAATTCGAAAAACCCCAAATTATTTTTTCTACAAAAACCCTAAATTCATTTTTGGGCATGAATTGATACACAAAATCAACCAAAGAAGACCCAAAAGACTACTGACATACATAACAATAATCACAAAGATTAGGATTTCTAGCAAACCCTAAAATTTTCAAAATTGAAAAACGAAACAAATAAAAGTTGAAAAAGAAGTTCAAACCTGGAAAACCATGGAGAATCGGTAGTATTGAGGTGTTTGTAGCTTGAATTCGTCGGATGAAGCTTGAAATCGCCGCAAATCGCCGAAAATCGTCGCGCCCCCCTTTTCTTTCTCTTCAAAACGCAGAATGAAATCTGTTCTGTCCGCTTCTGATATTCAGGGATCCCCTACGGCACGCCCCTACGACACCAGCCGTAGGGTATAAGTACGTATTAAAACGGTGAAGTTTTAATAATCCCCTACGGGGATATTCCCGTAGGGGTCCCCTACGGCTATTCAGCCGTAGGGGTAATTAACACACCCCTACGGGATCCGCCGTAGGGGGTCCGCGCCTCGTCCCCTACGGGAAGCTCATTCCATCTCTCCTTTAAATTGCTCCATGCCCTAAACCATCAACATTTCTTTACCTCCTCAGCCTCAACCTCCATTCTTATACTTATTCACTCATCATCAACTAAGAAAACAAAAAATAAAAAAAAACATACAATGAAGAAGAACATGATTATAAAGTGCCCTATGTGCCCAAAATTTTACGTGCGGCAAAAGTACTTGTCTTGTCTCATCTCGTGAGGTGTCACGCGCACGTTAATTAAGTGCTAGCTACCATAGAAATAAACCAGAAAAGCTCATTTAGTAATTATTATATATTACATTTTTCATTTAGGGCCACGGACCTCTTGGAACTTTAATTTGATATTTACATTATTTATTTACAAGTAAAAACTTTTACTTCTGCGCGATATGTAGTGGACAGTGCAGCATTGGCGCAAAATTTCTATATAATTGTCAACGACGATCAACGGACTATATGCGCTAAGAAGAATTTTCTCGATTTTTTTTCACACCACATTTATTTCCCTCATTCTTCCCAAATACAATCCATATATGCTCAAGGTTGACTAAAAATCTAAATAAAGAAATGAAATATATTTTTTTAAAAAAGAACACAAGTCAAAATAAGATAGATTTTGGTTGAAATTCTAAATGTGCCGTTGAAATTTCCCATATTTGAAAGTCCAAACACAAACCTACTCTTTATGTATATAATTATTACCATACAATTTTTTTATTACACAAATAATGATTTTGTTTGCGGGAGTAGGTCTGTTTTCGGGATTCGGCGGACTCGTTGAAGACGGATCGGTCTATTTTGGGGATTACGACGTCGTCGCAGCGATCAGGGTCGAAGGCGGAGGATGAGCAAAGGGAGAGGGCATAGATTCCCTACGCGTTGTTTTGTACTATTTACCATTTCTTTTATATTAAATTGACATTTACAAAAAAAAAGATTAATTTACGTTCTCAATTCATGTTGTGGCTGTAATTTAATTTAACTAATAAATTTGTTGAATGTAATAATTATAATCTTATTTAAAAATTGTAATTATAATAATATATAAAAGTATATTCAACAATATTTATGAAAAAATACGGTACGAATTAGCGCGGCTATATATATATATATGATAGATTTATGTCTCATCCCAGGCAGCTCATCACATCTCTCCTTTAAATTGCTCCATGCCCTAAACCATCACCATTTCTTTACCTCCTCATCCGCCTCCATTCTTATAATTATTAACTCATCATCAACTCATAAACTGAAAAAAAAAAAAAAAAAACATTAAAAAAAAACATACAATAAAGAAGAACATGATTATAAAGTGCCCTATGTGCCCGAAATTTTTCGTGCGCCAAAAGTACTTGTCTTGTCTCATCTCGTGAGGTGTCACGCGCACGTTAATTAAATGCTAGCTACCATACAAATAAACTAGAAAAGCTCATTTAGTAATTATTATATATTACATTTTTCATTTAGGGTCACGGACCTCTTGGTACTTTAATTTGATCTTTACATTATTTATTTACAAGTGAAAATTTTTGCTTCTGCGCGATATGTAGTGGACAGGGCAGCATTGGCGCAAAATTTCTATATAATTGTCAAAGACGATCAACGGACTATATACGCTAAGAAGAATTTTCTCGATTTTTTTTCACACCATATTTATTTCCATCATTCTTCTCAAATACAACCCATATATGCTCAAGGTTGACTAAAAATCTAAATAAATAAATGAATAATATTTTAAAAAAAAATTACACGAGTCAAAATAAGATAGATTTTGGTTGAAATTCTAAATGTGCCGTTGAAATTTCCCATATTTGAAAGTCCAAACACAAACCTACTCTTTATGTATATCATTATTACCATACAAATTTTTTATTACACAAATAATGATCTTGTTTGCGGGAGTAGGTCTGTTTTCGGGATTCAGCGGACTCGTTGAAGACGGATCGGTCTATTTTGGGGATTACGACGTCGTCGCACCGATCAGGGTCGAAGGCGGAGGATGAGCAAAGGGTGAGGGCATAGATTCCCTACGCGTTGTTTTGTACTATTTAGCATTTCTTTTATATTAAATTGACATTTACAAAAAAAAAAGATTAATTTACGTTCAATTCATGTTGTGGCTGTAATTTAATTTAACTAATAAATTTATTGAATGTAATAATTATAATCTTATTCAAAAAATGTAATTGTAATAATATATAAAAGAATATTCAACAATATTTATGAAAAAATACGGTACGAATTAGCGCGGCTATATATATATACGATAGATTTATGTCTCATCTCAGGCAGCTCATCCAATCTCTCCTTTAAATTGCTCCATGCCCTAAACCATCACCATTTCTTTACCTCCTCATCCGCCTCCATTCTTATAATTATTAACTCATCATCAACTCATAAACTGACAACCAAAAAAAAAAAAAAAACATAAAAAAAAAAACCTACAATGAAGAAGAACATGATTATAAAGTGCCCTATGTGCCCAAAATTTTTTGTGCGCCAAAAGTACTTGTCTGATCTCATCTCGTGAGGTGTCACGCGCACGTTAATTAAGTGCTAGCTACCATACAAATAAACCAGAAAAGCTCATTTAGTAATTATTATATATTACATTTTTCATTTAGGGTCAGGGACATCTTGGAACTTTAAATTGATCTTTACATTATTTTTTTACAAGTAAAAAATTTTGCTTCTGCGCGATATGTAGTGGACAGTGCAGCAATGGCGCAAAATTTCTGTATAATTGTCAACGACGATCCACGGACTATATGCGCTAAGAAGAATTTTCTCGATTTTTTTTCACACCATATTTATTTCCATCATTCTTCCCAAATACAACCCATATATGCTCAAGGTTGACTAAAAATCTAAATAAATAAATTAAATATATTTTTAAAAAAATTACACAAGTCAAAATAAGAGATTTTGGTTGAAATTCTAAATGTGCCGTTGAAATTTCCCATATTTGAAAGTCCAAACAGAAACCTACTCTTTATTTATATCATTATTACCATAAAAAAACTTTATTACACAAATAATGATCTTGTTAGCGGGAGTAGGTCTATTTTCGGGATTCGCCGGACTCTTTGAAGACGGATCGGTCTATTTTGGGGATTACGATGTCGTCGTAGCGATCAGGGAGGATGAGCAAAGGGAGAGGACTTAGATTACCTATGCGTTGTTTTGTACTATTTACCTTTACTTTTATATGAAATTGACATTTACAAAAAAAAAAAAAATTAAATTACTTACAATTCATGTTCTGGCTGTAAATTAATTTAACTAATAAATTTGTTGAGTGCAATAATTATAATCTTATTAAAATATAGTAATTGTAATAATATATAAAAAAATATTCAACAATATTTATGAAAAAATACGGGCGCGGCTATATATATATATATATGATAGAATTATGTCTCATCCCAGGCAGCTCATCACATCTCTCCCTTAAATTTCTCCATGCCCTAAACTATCATCATTAATTTACCTCCTCAGCCGCCTCCATTCTTATACTTATTAACTCATCTTCAACTCATAAACTGAAAAAAAAAAAAAAAAAAAAAAAACATAAAAAAAAAAAAATACAATGAAGAAGAACATGATTATAAAGTGCCCTATGTGCCCGAAATTTTTCGTGCGCCAAAAGTACTTGTCTTGTCACATCTCGTGAGGTGTCATGCGCACGTTAATTAAGTGCTAGCTACCATACAAATAAACCAGAAAACCTCATTTAGTAATTATTATATATTACATTTTTCATTTAGGGTCGGACCTCTTGGAACTTTAATTTGATATTTACATTATTTATTTACAAGTAAAAACTTTTACTTCTGCGCGATATGTAGTGGACAGTGCAGCATTGGCGCAAAATTTCTATATAATTGTCAACGACGATCAACAGACTATATGCGCTAAGAAGAATTTTCTCGATTTTTTTTCACACCACATTTATTTCCCTCATTCTTCCCAAATACAACCCATATATGCTAAAGGTTGACTAAAAATCTAAATAAAGAAATGAAATATATTTTTTTTAAAAAGAACACAAGTCAAAATAAGATAGATTTTGGTTGAAATTCTAAATGTGCCGTTGAAATTTCCCATATTTGAAAGTCCAAACACAAACCTACTCTTTATGTATATAATTATTACCATACAATTTTTTTATTACACAAATAATGATTTTGTTTGCGGGAGTAGGTCTGTTTTCGGGATTCGGCGGACTCGTTGAAGACGGATCGGTCTATTTTGGGGATAACGACGTCGTCGCAGCGATCAAGGTCGAAGGCGGAGGATGAGCAAAGGGAGAGGGCATAGATTCCCTACGCGTTGTTTTGTACTATTTACCATTTCTTTTATATTAAATTGACATTTACAAAATAAAAAAGATTAATTTACGTTCTCAATTCATGTTGTGGCTGTAATTTAATTTAACTAATAAATTTGTTGAATGTAATAATTATAATCTTATTTAAAAATTGTAATTATAATAATATATAAAAGTATATTCAACAATATTTATGAAAAAATACGGTACGAATTAGCGCGGCTATATATATATATATATATATATATATATATATATATATGATAGATTTATGTCTCATCCCAGGCAGCTCATCACATCTCTCCTTTAAATTGCTCCATGCCCTAAACCATCACCATTTCTTTACCTCCTCATCCGCCTCCATTCTTATAATTATTAACTCATCATCAACTCATAAACTGAAAACAAAAAAAAAACAAAACATAAAAAAAACATACAATAAAGAAGAACATGATTATAAAGTGCCCTATGTGCCCGAAATTTTTCGTGCGCCAAAAGTACGTGTCTTGTCTCATCTCGTGAGGTGTCACACGCACGTTAATTAAATGCTAGCTACCATACAAATAAACTAGAAAAGCTCATTTAGTAATTATTATATATTACATTTTTCATTTAGGGTCACGGACCTCTTGGTACTTTAATTTGATCTTTACATTATTTATTTACAAGTGAAAATTTTTGCTTCTGCGCGATATGTAGTGGACAGGGCAGCATTGGCGCAAAATTTCTATATAATTGTCAAAGACGTTCAACGGACTATATACGCTAAGAAGAATTTTCTCGATTTTTTTTCACACCATATTTATTTCCATCATTCTTCTCAAATACAACCCATATATGCTCAAGGTTGACTAAAAATCTAAATAAATAAATGAATAATATTTAAAAAAAAAATTACACGAGTCAAAATAAGATAGATTTTGGTTGAAATTCTAAATGTGCCGTTGAAATTTCCCATATTTGAAAGTCCAAACACAAACCTACTCTTTATGTATATCATTATTACCATACAAATTTTTTATTACACAAATAATGATCTTGTTTGCGGGAGTAGGTCTGTTTTCGGGATTCAGCGGACTCGTTGAAGACGGATCGGTCTATTTTGGGGATTACGACGTCGTCGCACCGATCAGGGTCGAAGGCGGAGGATGAGCAAAGGGAGAGGGCATAGATTCCCTACGCGTTGTTTTGTACTATTTAGCATTTCTTTTATATTAAATTGACATTTACAAAAAAAAAAAAGATTAATTTACGTTCAATTCATGTTGTGGCTGTAATTTAATTTAACTAATAAATTTATTGAATGTAATAATTATAATCTTATTCAAAAAATGTAATTGTAATAATATATAAAAGAATATTCAACAATATTTATGAAAAAATACGGTACGAATTAGCGCGGCTATATATATATATATACGATAGATTTATGTCTCATCACAGGCAGCTCATCCAATCTCTCCTTTAAATTGCTCCATGCCCTAAACCATCACCATTTCTTTACCTCCTCATCCGCCTCCATTCTTATAATTATTAACTCATCATCAACTCATAAACTGAAAACCAAAAAAAAAAAAAAAACATAAAAAAAAAAACCTACAATGAAGAAGAACATGATTATAAAGTGCCCTATGTGCCCAAAATTTTTTGTGCGCCAAAAGTACTTTTCTGATCTCATCTCGTGAGGTGTCACGCGCACGTTAATTAAGTGCTAGCTACCATACAAATAAACCAGAAAAGCTCATTTAGTAATTATTATATATTACATTTTTCATTTAGGGTCAGGGACATCTTGGAACTTTAAATTGATCTTTACATTATTTATTTACAAGTAAAAAATTTTGCTTCTGCGCGATATGTAGTGGACAGTGCAGCAATGGCGCAAAATTTCTGTATAATTGTCAACGACGATCCACGGACTATATGCGCTAAGAAGAATTTTCTCGATTTTTTTTCACACCATATTTATTTCCATCATTCTTCCCAAATACAACCCATATATGCTCAAGGTTGACTAAAAATCTAAATAAATAAATTAAATATATTTTTAAAAAAATTACACAAGTCAAAATAAGAGATTTTGGTTGAAATTCTAAATGTGCCGTTGATATTTCCCATATTTGAAAGTCCAAACAGAAACCTACTCTTTATTTATATCATTATTACCATAAAAAATTTTTATTACACAAATAATGATCTTGTTAGCGGGAGTAGGTCTATTTTCGGGATTCGCCGGACTCTTTGAAGACGGATCGGTCTATTTTGGGGATTACGATGTCGTCGCAGCGATCAGGGAGGATGAGCAAAGGGAGAGGACTTAGATTACCTATGCGTTGTTTTGTACTATTTACCTTTACTTTTATATGAAATTGACATTTACAAAAAAAAAAAAAATTAATTTACTTACAATTCATGTTCTGGCCGTAAATTAATTTAACTAATAAATTTGTTGAGTGCAATAATTATAATCTTATTAAAAAATAGTAATTGTAATAATATATAAAAAAATATTCAACAATATTTATGAAAAAATACGGGCGCGGCTATATATATATATATGATAGAATTATGTCTCATCCCAGGCAGCTCATCACATCTCTCCCTTAAATTTCTCCATGCCCTAAACTATCATCATTAATTTACCTCCTCAGCCGCCTCCATTCTTATACTTATTAACTCATCTTCAACTCATAAACTGAAAAAAAAAAAAAAAAAAAAAACATAAAAAAAAAAAAAATACAATGAAGAAGAACATGATTATAAAGTGCCCTATGTGCCCGAAATTTTTCGTGCGCCAAAAGTACTTGTCTTGTCTCATCTCGTGAGGTGTCATGCGCAAGTTAATTAAGTGCTAGCTACCATACAAATAAACCAGAAAACCTCATTTAGTAATTATTATATATTACATTTTTCATTTAGGGTCGGACCTCTTGGAACTTTAATTTGATATTTACATTATTTATTTACAAGTAAAAACTTTTACTTCTGCGCGATATGTAGTGGACAGTGCAGCATTGGCGCAAAATTTCTATATAATTGTCAACGACGATCAACGGACTATATGCGCTAAGAAGAATTTTCTCGATTTTTTTTCACACCACATTTATTTCCCTCATTCTTCCCAAATACAACCCATATATGCTCAAGGTTGACTAAAAATCTAAATAAAGAAATGAAATATATTTTTTTAAAAAAGAACACAAGTCAAAATAAGATAGATTTTGGTTGAAATTCTAAATGTGCCTTTGAAATTTCCCATATTTGAAAGTCCAAACACAAACCTACTCTTTATGTATATAATTATTACCATACAATTTTTTTATTACACAAATAATGATTTTGTTTGCGGGAGTAGGTCTGTTTTCGGGATTCGGCGGACTCGTTGAAGACGGATCGGTCTATTTTGGGGATTACGACGTCGTCGCAGCGATCAGGGTCGAAGGCGGAGGATGAGCAAAGGGAGAGGGCATAGATTCCCTACGCGTTGTTTTGTACTATTTACCATTTCTTTTATATTAAATTGACATTTACAAAAAAAAAAGATTAATTTACGTTCTCAATTCATGTTGTGGCTGTAATTTAATTTAACTAATAAATTTGTTGAATGTAATAATTATAATCTTATTTAAAAATTGTAATTATAATAATATATAAAAGTATATTCAACAATATTTATGAAAAAATACGGTACGAATTAGCGCGGCTATATATATATATATGATAGATTTATGTCTCATCCCAGGCAGCTCATCACATCTCTCCTTTAAATTGCTCCATGCCCTAAACCATCACCATTTCTTTACCTCCTCATCCGCCTCCATTCTTATAATTATTAACTCATCATCAACTCATAAACTGAAAACAAAAAAAAAACAAAACATAAAAAAAACATACAATAAAGAAGAACATGATTATAAAGTGCCCTATGTGCCCGAAATTTTTCGTGCGCCAAAAGTACTTGTCTTGTCTCATCTCGTGAGGTGTCACGCGCACGTTAATTAAATGCTAGCTACCATACAAATAAACTAGAAAAGCTCATTTATTAATTATTATATATTACATTTTTCATTTAGGGTCACGGACCTCTTGGTACTTTAATTTGATCTTTACATTATTTACTTACAAGTGAAAATTTTTGCTTCTGCGCGATAGTAGTGGACAGTGCAGCATTGGCGCAAAATTTCTATATAATTGTCAACGACGATCAACGGACTATATACGCTAAGAAGAATTTTCTCGATTTTTTTTCACACCATATTTATTTCCATCATTCTTCTCAAATACAACCCATATATGCTCAAGGTTGACTAAAAATCTAAATAAATAAATGAATAATATTTTTAAAAAAAATTACACGAGTCAAAATAAGATAGATTTTGGTTGAAATTCTAAATGTGCCGTTGAAATTTCCCATATTTGAAAGTCCAAACACAAACCTACTCTTTATGTATATCATTATTATCATACAAATTTTTTATTACACAAATAATGATCTTGTTTGCGGGAGTAGGTCTGTTTTCGGGATTCAGCGGACTCGTTGAAGACGGATCGGTCTATTTTGGGGATTACGACGTCGTCGCACCGATCAGGGTCGAAGGCGGAGGATTACCAAAGGGAGAGGGCATAGATTCCCTACGCGTTGTTTTGTACTATTTAGCATTTCTTTTATATTAAATTGACATTTACAAAAAAAAAAGATTAATTTACGTTCAATTCATGTTGTGGCTGTAATTTAATTTAACTAATAAATTTATTGAATGTAATAATTATAATCTTATTCAAAAAATGTAATTGTAATAATATATAAAAGAATATTCAACAATATTTATGAAAAAATACGGTACGAATTAGCGCGGCTATATATATATATACGATAGATTTATGTCTCATCTCAGGCAGCTCATCCAATCTCTCCTTTAAATTGCTCCATGCTCTAAACTGTGAAAATATGTTCGAAATTCTAAATTTATGTAAGGCAGGTCCATGCGGCAGGACGAAGGCGTTAAGTCTGCCGCAGAGCGAAGGCAGAAACCGGTTCCCTGGCAGGAGGCAGGATCTAGGCAGAATCTTCTATTTTTGGTAAGAGACCAAAAATTGAATATATCTTTCCATACTTATCCGATTGAGGTGATTCAAAAGGCAACGGAAACCTTGGAGGACAAGGAACCTAGTCCTACCATAAAGCGACGTCCAGGAAGCCTATATAACTCACGTCGAGCTACAGCAGCGAAACGTGAGAGAGAGGCATGGCGAAAGTATTAGGGTTTCAATACTTGTTATTAGACGTGAGGTTAAATCGATAATCGCTTACGCCTTGTTGGCTCAGGATTATCAAGTGTGATTGTAATCTCGTTTACGTTTAATAAAGAAGAAACTGATGGTTTTCGATGCCGATCCAATCGCTCGATTACCTTGTTCGTGTGTGCGGAAGCGTGTAAAACAATAGAACACGAACAA
Source organism: Euphrasia confusa (assembly GCA_954870475.1). Taxonomy (NCBI): domain Eukaryota; kingdom Viridiplantae; phylum Streptophyta; class Magnoliopsida; order Lamiales; family Orobanchaceae; genus Euphrasia; species Euphrasia confusa. The sequence goes on along the minus strand of OX940966.1, from coordinate 11,283,318 downwards.
CATGAAGATCTAGGCACACATTATATGTATAGACACATTTATATATATACATCCAATATATATATATAGGGATTAACGAGAACACTTACAACCGGTGTAGCGTGCCTCGTTGATGTTGATGAAGGTGGTGTTGAGTCGATTGAACCACCTCAAATGGATCAGCCTCTCGAAGCTCTCCTTGTGAATGACCTCGTCACTCCTCTTGTCTAGATCGCCCGGATGTTGAAGCCGCACAAATGGCCCGGCCTCTACGTGTTGCACACGAACCCGGATGATGACTTGCTTGCTTGATCGAGTTGATTCTCCAAGAACAACCTCTTTTCTCTCTTTTACTTGTGAATTTCGTGGGTGGTGATTAAGTGATTGTGAAAATCAGATTTTCACTACTTAATACCTTCATTTCCATCTCCATTACCCTCTTGTAACCCCCATAATGAATATGCACCATTATATCACATAATGGGTGGGTAATGTGGAGATGAAAGGTCAAGTACACATCACTATGCCACAATGGCATAAGATGTGGTCTCTCTTGCTTGTGTGGCATGCCATGTCACACTAAGTGACATGCATCCATGCAAGCCATGCAATGCATCCCATGCATGCATATAAATTCACGTAAATATTGATTCTAAATCAATATAATTAACAAGCATCGTACATCATCTTTGAGTCCGTGTGTGACCCTGTAGGTATGATTTATTGATCAATATTATATTGTTCCCAACAATTTAATATTATCAAATAATCATTTAACATCCATAGACGACCTTATGACTTTATCGATTGCACACGTAGGATCGAAGGACATATCCCAACAATCTCCCACTTGGCCTTCAGAGCCAGTGTGCTGCCAACTTCCTTTTGTCACTTTATGTCTAAGTTTGAACTTGAGGCAAGACTCGAGTCATCCTCAATCGGTTCAAACCTTTCTTGGACTTTGAGACAGACTGTAAAACCAGATTTATCACTATGATACGAATCTGGACGTGGCCACGTATTTTCCACAGTCTCGACTCTCCAAGTGGCCGGTAAGACATTTATCCCATTATAAAATGGAGGACAATCCCATCTTGTCAATCCAAGCTCTCCCACTTGCTTCCTGATATACCCAATAACAAGTTTTATAACCTCCTTTTACGAAAGGCGTTTACTTGTATCAAAGTACACCATTTCACAATGGAATCACTCTGGACTACTCAGGTCAGAGGAAATTGCTCGACAGTCAATGAAATAGTATTATGACTCGAAATCTTAAATACTATTCCAGTCGGGTCTGTTCGATCTTTAGCTCCCAGCTAATATCTATGTAATTGTACTTGATGTCCCACATCACTAGCCCATGAAGCGGCGCTATAGTACACATTACAAACTAGTTCATTGTATTATCGGTTTGTCCGTACTCGATTATACGAACCAGGAACAACTATATGATTTAAGTATATCAGTTCAACCATTGGGACTTCATTATGCGGTAAGTCGACCTCATAACCCAATTGATATCACTTAATCATTTGGACAATTCATATAAATTAAACCATATTTATATGAAGAAACATGTATTATACATATGAGTGAATGTTTACCAAATCTCCAAAAGTATCTAATACAGTAATAGAAATCACAACCCATCTCTAAGATGTTTGATCTCTATTGCAGTTATGAAAGCCTCAAGCTTAAACTGCTGGAGAGGTTTAGAAAGCGGGTTTGCAACCTTACCAAAAGTTGCAACTTTATTATCTCGATGTCTCCACAAAACTATCTCCCAGATAATGTGGAACTTCCTGAGCACCAGTTTTAGACTTGTGGTGCTTCCTAGCTCATTGGCTTGCGCGATAACTCTACTATAAATAGAGAATTATCGGATGGGCTGAGCTAGTTACGCCACCTAGTTCATTCAAGAACTTTCAAATCTTAACTGCCAACATTACTGCATCCAATGCAATACTGTGCTCAGCTTCTGTAGTTTAATCAGCTATATTGCATTGCATGGAACTATTCCAGCAAATTTCACCTCTAACCATACAAAAGATATAACCAGATGAAAATCGGAAATTATCTTAGTCTGTTTTGAAGTTAGCAGTCAAACTGCTTGTTAATATCAACTCTTTTTGTCTTCCAAAGACAACAAAATATTCTTTAGTGCATCTAAGGTACATAAGAATACTCTTGGCCGCAGTCTAATGCGTCTCACCTGGGTTTCCTTGAAATTGAATCGTCATGCTCAAAGCATACAATACGTCCAGTCGTGTACATATCATGGCGTACATTATAGACCCTATTGCCGAAGCATAAGGAATGTTTTCCATCTTCCTTTGCTCATCAGGTCCCGAAGGGCACTTCCTCTTGCTCAGAGATGTACCATGAGTCATTGGAATGAGACCCTTCTTGGCGTCTTTCATTCTGAACCTGTCAAGCACCTTATCAATATAGGTGGCTTGACTAAGTCCAAACATCCTTTTCGATCTGTTCCGACAGATCTTGATGCCCAATATGTACTGTGCTTCTCCAAGATCCTTTATTGAAAAATAATTTCCAAGCCATTCTTTAATAGAATTAAGCATAGAAACATTGTTTCCAATAAGGAGTATGTCACCGACATACAACACAATTAATACAACGTAACTCCCACTGATCTTCTTGTAAAACAAGACTCTTCCGAGTTCCTCTGAAATCCAAAACCCAGTATGGATTCATTGAACTGAAGATTGCTACTCTGATATGCATTCTTTATAAATAGAACTATAAGCTTGCATAATTTCTCAGCCTTATTATGATCGATAAAACTCTTTGGCTGTGTTAAAACACAGCCTCTTCTAGAATCCAATTCAAGAAGTTAGTTTTAACATCCAATATTACCATAACTCATTATCAAGATGAGTATTAATGGCTAAGATAATCTGAATGATCTAATCAAAGCAATTGGTGAAAGTTTTTTCATAATCCACCTCGTGAATAAAACTTTTACCATCAACCTTGCTTGAAAACCCTAGGTTTTCCATCTATCTGTTTAGATCTTAAAGATCTATTAGCATTCATTGGGTCTAACCCCGTGATGCAAATATATCAAGTTCCAAACTTGATTATCAGATATTGATATCATCTCAGATTTCATGGCACCATGCCAATTTTAAGTAGCTGGACTCGTCATAGCTTGAATATAGGTCGAAGGTTCATCGCTTTCCAAAAGCATGAATTCATATCTCTCATTGATCACAATATCTAAGTATTTGAATAATAGAGATCTATGCATTTCTGGACCTACGAGGGCTGGTATGGTTTCCAAAACCATAAGAATACTCTCAACCCAGTCTTGAAATTCATCATTAGTTGTTCCACTTGAACCTCGTTCAAGACAACCGAGCTCCCACTGACTTTCTAGGAAAGATAACTCTTTTCAAGAAAATCACTATCTCGAGCAACAAAATATTGTTCTCAGATAGATCGTAGAAGTTGTACCCTCGAGTTTCTTATGAATACCATAAAGAAACTTTTATCCCATTTGAGTTCAAGCTCTATAGAGATAAATCTCGTCAGAGAAGCTTTTAGAACCTCAAATTTTGATGAAAACAATTTAGGGACTCTCCCTTTCCATACCTAGTATGGTGTCTTATCAACAACTTTTGACAGCGTCCTATTCAGTGTATAAGTTGAAGTCAAGAATTGTGTGTTCCCAAAAGAGACCAGTAGTTCATTTAGACCTCTCATCGAATGGTCGAACTATATCTAATATAGTTTGTTTTCTCTTTTCCGAAACATAACCTTCATGTGCTTGTGAACTGATAGGTTCCACATACATCAGTATGGATCATCCCTAATTAATCACTCACATGTTCTCCTTTCTCCAAGAAAGATGACATTGTTATCTTTGTCCATCAAACATCATTCACATGTATCAAATGACTCCAAGTCAAATGATTCTAGAATGCCTTCTAAAAGAAGATTCGTTACATGTTTAGATTTTGATGTAATCAACAATGTTACAGTTATGTCTCATTGAGACTTATTCGATTTGGACTTTTGTGTTAATGTTATATATGATTTGTTGAGTTTAAAGTATACATAAATAATGTAATAATCGTACCAAAACAAAGAATAGTTAACAATTAAAATAGTTATCAAACTATTTAATTAGTGAAAAACTAATCCATCAGTATCCAATACTGAACCAATATTCATTGTTTATTGAAGGTACGAAATTACATAGTTATAATACTAAAACAAGGCCCTAAGGCAAAATAACATCATATGATCATACGGCTAATGCAGCGACCTTCGCTCCATTTCTCGCCCGTAGATCGACATCTCTACTCACCAAACTTATACTTCTATGTAGTTCCTCCACATACAAATGTGAGAACTACGTTTGGCATCCAATACCCTAGAAGTAGAATTTGTGAAGTTTAATGTCTATAACATTAATACCTGAAGATGAAGCAACCCCGCTCTTCACATCTTCTTTGAACTTTGGGCAAGTTCAATTATTCTCAATAATTGACTCTTATTCGAATTTCCCATTCAAAATTATCTCAATGTCAAAACGTGATAAATCGTAAGTGAAAAATCGAAGTTTTCTAACCAGCGATATTATCATGCAATTGAAGCCCTATCTCTCATAAAATATGAGGGAGCCAACCAGACAATCGATTCACGCCATCCAATGGCTCGAAAGTCTCTAATTTGTGTCATTGATGAACTTAAGTGTTTTGGATTAAATCACTCCCCGAGGTGTAAATAATCATAACCTTATAATCCATCAAATGAAAGACAAATTAGGCATTTGTTTTGAAATTGAATAAAATATGAACTTTTATAAGTTTGCAAGTAGTGTCCAACACTTTTGCAGTAGACGCATTGAGATTCCCTAGGAACCCTAGTAGCCTTCTTGCCCATGCTCTTTTGAATACCCTATCCTATATCATAAGAATTTCCCTCTTAGGGTCCTTCTCTATCGCCGGCTCAGCAGCCTTGAGCATCCCGTGGAGCTCACGAAGCGATTTCTTCAAACCATTCATATGGAAAATTTAGCCTGAAGGCATTATAACCATCATGAGATTGAAGTATGAAATCGGTTGCCAAATAATCATCATAGGAAAAATCTAGGCGGTCACTTGAAACAAATAATCCAATCATTTGTTGCACATGTGATCCCATAGATTTCCATTTTTCCAGCCTAGCTGAAGCGATGACCCTGGTCACACCGAAGCGCTCAATCATTGCATATTCTCCGAACATGATATTGAGTTGTTCAATGATATCTTAGGATGTGGTTATCTAACACATTTTCCTTGTCTTCGTATTTGAGGACCATCCTCAAATTACGTTGTGAATCAAGAAAATTTGCTCAATTTTTCATAATCAAGAATTGAACCAAACTTGAATTGAGTTGATATTTGACATGATAAACTATAAAAGAAAGATAACTAAAGTATGTAAACATCCACAAAGCGGTAAACAAATAAGGTTGTCTAACAATTGTACTTATTTATTTCATTTTGTTCAATTGATATCCAATATCATTGTCCCTTAGAACAAAACGATTCCGAGATCCTCATCTTGCAAATCTTTAAGCCGACTGAGTCCGCACTTAAGTATTTCAAGATAGGTAGACACACCTATGTCAATGATATCTAATATCACTCTCGGTCGATGAGAGTGCCATTCTCATCTCATGTCTCGATAGCCACGCCTGCAGTGGATCTATCGATGAGAAAACCAAACTCACGTGTAAGGGTCTAACCCTTACTCCCACTTATCCCAAGATAACAAGTAGTACCCCGCTGAGGCGGACCTACCAACTTATGATCGAGGGCTTCATGAGTGTGATGTTTTTGGACAAGACATTATACTCATTATTTTGGGAACTTGCATGCATAGGTGTTTATATGTAAGTTGAACATTTATAACATAAAACATCCTATAACTAGCAAAGCAATTAAATACGTAATCGAAAGGCCCCTAGAACCTCACAACTCTCAAACGAAAAGATTAAAAGCAACAAAATAGGCCTTGAACATCTTTTGGACTGGTCCGCGCCCGCCGTTTCAGTTCCGCGCCCGCCGATTTAGGTCAACCTTAGTCCGTACCCCAAAAACCAAGAACGGCGCCCGCCGTTTCACAAACGGCGGTCGCCGAACACCACTGGCGGTCGCCGTTTCCAAAACGGCGGTCGCCAAAGGGTATAAAACGGGGCTGACCCAAAAATAGCCTTTCGGCGGTCGCCGCTTCCAAAACGGCGCCCGCCGAATCCATTCGGCGCCCGCCGGAGCACAAACGACGCCCGCCGTTTTGCTCCAGCAGCCCGGATTTCACCCGTTTCGCTTCGTTTTGCTTCGTTTCTTCTCGTTTTCGCCGGAGAGCCGAGATCCACCATCGAACCACGGACCAAGTCCATCGCTTACAAGTTTGAACAATACATATTGAAATAGAAAACCTATCTATTACAAATGATTCCAAGGGACGCAGCCCTCCAAAACTATGGCCAATCGTACGTAAAAAACGACAATTTCATTCACCCGACCACTAACAGTGGCCGGCCTTACATCTAATCACATAATCACAATTAAACATATAATCCAATTATGTTGATTTAACCTTCGTGTCCAACACAAAAGTGTGCACGAGCCCTAGGCTCTGATACCAATAGATGGTTTTCGATGCCGATCCAATCGCTCGATTACCTTGTTCGTGTGTGCGGAAGCGTGTAAAACAATAGAACACGAACAACATGAAGATCTAGGCACACATTATATGTATAGACACATTTATATATATACATCCAATATATATATATAGGGATTAACGAGAACACTTACAACCGGTGTAGCGTGCCTCGTTGATGTTGATGAAGGTGGTGTTGAGTCGATTGAACCACCTCAAATGGATCAGCCTCTCGAAGCTCTCCTTGTGAATGACCTCGTCACTCCTCTTGTCTAGATCGCCCGGATGTTGAAGCCGCACAAATGGCCCGGCCTCTACGTGTTGCACACGAACCCGGATGATGACTTGCTTGCTTGATCGAGTTGATTCTCCAAGAACAACCTCTTTTCTCTCTTTTACTTGTGAATTTCGTGGGTGGTGATTAAGTGATTGTGAAAATCAGATTTTCACTACTTAATACCTTCATTTCCATCTCCATTACCCTCTTGTAACCCCCATAATGAATATGCACCATTATATCACATAATGGGTGGGTAATGGGGAGATGAAAGGTCAAGTACACATCACTATGCCACAATGGCATAAGATGTGGTCTCTCTTGCTTGTGTGGCATGCCATGTCACACTAAGTGACATGCATCCATGCAAGCCATGCAATGCATCCCATGCATGCATATAAATTCACGTAAATATTGATTCTAAATCAATATAATTAACAAGCATCGTACATCATCTTTGAGTCCGTGTGTGACCCTGTAGGTATGATTTATTGATCAATATTATATTGTTCCCAACAATTTAATATTATCAAATAATCATTTAACATCCATAGACGACCTTATGACTTTATCGATTGCACACGTAGGATCGAAGGACATATCCCAACAGAAACACCCCTCTCCCCGAGCATGTAGGTAAAGGCTGCCTCGCCATAGGCAGCGCGATACCGAAGCTCGTAAAATCTTGTCTTGTGTGTGTTGTTTATCGTGCTTTTATATTCTTGTGAGTTCACATATTCGTGAGTGATTGTGAGCTGGAGAGTCAAATCATATTCGTTCGGTTTTGAGTTGTTCACGTCGTGTGGTTTATGAAAGTCTAATTTGATCGGATTTATTCGGTTGGTTAGACCTTGTTGTGCGAATCCTCAACAAGTGGCGCCGTCTGTGGGAAGATAAATCACAAGAAGATGTTGAAGCTTGGATTGAAGAAGGATGATGAGGACAAGGTGTCGACAAGAACAACTTTGGTCCTTGGCAGATCAAAGGCAAGACGATGAAAACACAGCAGGAGGTTGCTGCTAGCACTGCCATTCTCCAGGCAAGGGGAACTGATAAACCTATGGATGATGCAGCTGACGCTGCGGCAGCAGGTACTCAGGCAGGCTCTGCGGCAGGACGAAGTTCCGGCAGGTACTGAAAAGGCAGGCACTATGGCAGAACCAAGAAGACAAGGGTTGTTCGCAGGGGGCACTACGACGATGATTAGGTGTCTTGGAGGCATGCTAATTGTTGTTGTGTCCAAGGAGCCGGCTGTCGAGACGTTACGGCAGGAACTGGAGAGTTGGTACTCAAGGCAACTTCAGAAGAGGAGTCGGAAGAGTGAAGAACAAGGCATCATCTCATGAAGGCACGGGGTGTTTTCAAGGCAACAAAACCAGGTTCTTAAGGAGGGGTCATCTCTTTAAGAAGGAGCTGAATCAAGGATGAATCTAGCACATCACGATGATGATGTTGCTGAGGCAGCAACTGCGGCAGGGTTATGCGGCAGGCCTCCGATTGTCACTTCAAGGAAGGAGGCATAGTGGATTATGGATCTAGCACATCACGGCGATGATGTTGCTGAGGCAGCAACTGCGGCAGGGTTATGTGGCAGGCCTCCGATTGTCACTTCAAGGAAGGGGGCATAGTGGATTAAAGATTCAGGGTGCGCAGTTCACATAAGACCTAGGAGGCAGTGGTTTGAGGTTCTTGAAGAAAGATTATCTTGTCTTCAAGAAGTAGCTGAATCGAGGATGGATCTAGCACATCACGATGATGATGTTGCTGAGGCAGCAACTGCGGCAGAGGGAACTGCAGCAGGCCTTCAATTGTCACTTCAAGGAAGGGGGCAAGGTGGATCAAAGATTCAGGGTGCACGGCTCACATAAGACCCATGCGGCAGTGGTTTGATGGTTTTGAAGAGATGGATGGAGGTTCTATCATTCTTGGAAATTAACCTAACTTGTAAAGTTGAGGTGGTTCAACTCTATACTGAAGATTGGTTGATAGCTCGTCGAAGCTTTTAACCAAGGATTGTTCATGTTCTAATGGAGGATTCTTCCAAGGGAAGAGAGGTAGCACATTAGTGCTGGAAGGAGAGTAGAGGAATGGAGTGTGTTATCTGAGGGCACTGCGATGACTGTGGCAGGCAGTATTGTGGTGGCAGCAGCAGGTAGGCAACACCTGCAGCAGAGTTAAGGGCAACACCTATGGCAGTAGCTACGGGAATAGTTGAGGTAGAGTCTGCCGTCACTTCGGGTGAAAAGGGAACTTAGATTACATTCATTCTGATCTCCGGGCCCATCTAGAACAGGGACAAGGGATGATGGAAAGTATATCTTGTTCATCATGCCTGGCAGCGGCAGAGGCAGCAGGCAGTGGCAAGGACTGCGGCAGCAACTGCGCTGGCGTAAATCGCAGCAACGATTACCGGATTAAATAGCCTCAGGGTGTTCAGGCATCGCTGGAGGTGAAGGCATCGTCGAATGTGTCACTCGTGGCAGCGGCGGAGGCATTGTTGAAGGCAGCGGCAGAGGCAGGGCAGTGCCATTGACTGCGGCAGCATTTGCGCTGGGGTAGTTCGCTTCGACTACCATATTACCAAACTTCAAGATGTGACATCGTTGAAGGTGGAGACAATGGCCAAGGCATCGTCGATGGCAACGACAGGGCAGCAGCAGCGGCAATGGCTGCGGCAGAGCGACTGTCGGGAAGTAGTTCGCGGCAGAGCGACTACTTGATTGATAATACTCAACATAAAACTGATCGGGAATGTATCGATTGTCCAGTTATGCAGAAAGGAGGATCATTCATCAACCTTAGAGGTTTGCACAAGTTGATTTGTGTTAAATGCTCTAATGGTGGAAGAAGGTGCGAATGATATTGTCATTATCAACCTAAGAGGTTTGCACAAACTTATGTTGTGTATAATGCTCCAATGGTGGAAGAAGGTGCGAATGACAGGATAGTGTTGCTAATTTTGAGGTGGAGTTGCGCAACTTCCCTTTAGGCAGCACTTAATACTTTCTGTGGAGAATTGCCCTGCGACAGGGTGAACGGTCGCAGCAGCCAGGGCAGCAGTGCCTAATGGAAGGGCATTGGGAAGTCTCATACATGCTATGGTGTATAGCAAGCCTGATATTGACCAGGGTATGGGTGTGATATCGAGGTGCATGAGCAGGAGTCGCTGGTGGCAGTTCGAAGGTTGTTGAGGTATGTCAATGTAACCTTTGGTTACGGTTTCACGTCCAAGAAGATGGAGGTCAGGGATGATGCTCGAATTGGATGTGGGGATGTTGATTTTGGTAGTCTTGATACTATAAAATCAACAAGGATTGTTGTTGGTGTAGCGGCAACTGCGGCAGCATCTGCTGCGGGCTATACTCATGAGTAGAAGGAGGTGCAAGAGATGTACCAAGGGGATGGGATGGAACCTCTTATCCAACCATTATTAATCTACTTAGGGACAAAGCAACAAGGCCTAGTATCTGTCCGGGAAAGAGGCAGATGGTTTCCGCTATTTCAAGTGGAGGCAGAGACTACTATTGCCTAGGCAGAGGCAATAGGGATTACCGTAGAGCCAAGTGTCAAGGCAGTGGCATTTGAAGGTGGATTTTGTGTCAAGTTGTTCGTTGCTTATAGATAAGTGTTGATTCACTTTGTTTCAAGCAAAGAAGATGGACTTCTTCTTATTAATACTTGTTCAAGCTTAGAGGCAGAGAGACTTCTTGGAAAGGCTTGGTTAAGTAGGAACAACTGCTGTACACACAAGTGGTAACCACGGCAGCAATAGGTACTACTGCACAAACTCTACTGGTAGCCGTGTGGTGTAACTACCGGAAAGCACAAAGCATTCAAGTGTTTGTGTGGTAGGGTACAGGCATGGCAGGGTCTGCCATATGGCATGGCAGGGGCAGAGACGACGATCTTTTGCCGGATATAACAAGATGAAGCGGTTATGCTAAGACTCTTGTTATGGTGATGTGATGCATGGGGTTGATTAGACTCGTTCGAGATACTTCAACAGGATATAATGCTTCTCGAGGTGGAGGCATTGGCTATGGTAGAGACTGCAGGCAGAGACTACGATAGCGACTACGGTAGCAACTACCGCAAGGGCGATTGCGGCAAAGAGTACCAGTAGGGATGTGCATCGACATCTGGTCCCACGTGGACTGTTTCACAAGCTTCCGAGCATTGTGAAGGGGCTGCATTAGGCATTGCGATGCTATTGCAAGGTTCAAGGGCAGCGGCAGGCAGTTCTGTGAGTTGTTGACTTGGAGGATTCACGCTCTGGTGATATCCGGAGGTGGGGAAAGGTGATCTACATCAACTTTCCGGGATATGAAAATGGATCGCGCTCCATATTTCATGTCGGAGATGCATGTTTGCATCAAGTCCCAAGAGGACAACCTCACAATGCTGAAATTGTGCAGGGGCTGCGGCAGGCACTTTCGTGGTGCCGCGGGGACTGCAGTAGGCACTCTCGTGGTGCTGCAGGGATGTGGTAGGCTTCGTGCTGCCTTAGGGGGCCAAGTTAGGAAACAAGATTCAGGCTGCGGCAGGCAGAGTTGTGAGTTGCTAACTTGATGAAGTCGTCTCTGGAGGAGGTGCGGGAAGGTGGAGTGACATCTACTTTCGGATTATATGACTTATGTCATATGCAAATTCTTGATGCCGCAAGGTGGTGTTATATAATTTGGGAATGCAGTACCTATGGCAGGAGCTGCGGTAGTATTGGGCATGGCAGGCTGAAGCCTAATGACAATACTAGGAGATATATGATCGGGTATGATCATATAGAGGGTCAGTATGATCTGAAATCATGCTGGGACTGGAGTCGGATGGTCGGGTTCGATCATGGATTGGTGAATAAGGTGGTTGCAAAGGATTTGCTTGATTTCTTGATTCGGCAGGGATGAGCAGTACTTGATCACTACTGCAAGATCGGTGACATGTGTTTAGAAGTTTGAACAAGGTGGAGATTTGTGAAAATATGTTCAAAATTCTAAATTTATGTAAGGCAGGTCCATGCGGAAGGACGAAGGCGTTAAGTCTGCCGCAGAGCGAAGGCAGAAACCGGTTCCCTGGCAGGAGGCAGGATCTAGGCAGAATCTTCTATTTTTGGTAAGAGACCAAAAATTGAATATCTCTTTCCATACTTATCCGATTGAGGTGATTCAAAAGGCAACGGAAACCTTGGAGGACAAGGAACCTATTCCTACCATAAAGCGACGTCCAGGAAGCCTATATAACTCACGTCGAGCTACAGCAGCGAAACGTGAGAGAGAGGCATGGATAAAGTATTAGGGTTTCAATACTTGTTATTAGACGTGAGGTTAAATCGATAATCGCTTACGCCTTGTTGGCTCAGGATTATCAAGAGTGATTGTAATCTCGTTTACGTTTAATAAAGAAGAAACACCCCTCTCCCCGAGCATGTAGGTAAAGGCTGCCTCGCCATAGGCAGCGCGATACCGAAGCTCGTAAAATCTTGTCTTGTGTGTGTTGTTTATCGTGCTTTTATATTCTTGTGAGTTCACATATTCGTGAGTGATTGTGAGCTGGAGAGTCAAATCATATTCGTTCGGTTTTGAGTTGTTCACGTCGTGTGGTTTATGAAAGTCTAATTTGATCGGATTTATTCGGTTGGTTAGACCTTGTTGTGCGAATCCTCAACATAAACCATCACCATTTCTTTACCTCCTCATCCGCCTACATTCTTATAATTATTAACTCATCATCAACTCATAAACTGAAAACCAAAAAAAAAAAAAAAAAAAACATAAAAAAAAAACCTACAATGAAGAAGAACATGATTATAAAGTGCCCTATGTGCCCGAAATTTTTTGTGCGCCAAAAGTACTTGTCTTATCTCATCTCGTGAGGTGTCACGCGCACGTTAATTAAGTGCTAGCTACCATACAAATAAACCAGAAAAGCTCATTTAGTAATTATTATATATTACATTTTTCATTTAGGGTCAGGGACCTCTTGGAACTTTAATTTGATCTTTACATTATTTATTTACAAGTAAAAAATTTTGCTTCTGCGCGATATGTAGTGGACAGTGCAGCAATGGCGCAAAATTTCTGTATAATTGTCAACGACGATCCACGGACTATATGCGCTAAGAAGAATTTTCTCGATTTTTTTTCACACCATATTTATTTCCATCATTCTTCCCAAATACAACCCATATATGCTCAAGGTTGACTAAAAATCTAAATAAAGAAATGAAATATATTTTTTTAAAAATAACACAAGTCGAAATAAGATAGATTTTGGTTGAAATTCTAAATGTGCCGTTGAAATTTCCCATATTTGAAAGTCCAAACACCAACCTAATCTTTATGTATATCATTATTACCATAATTTTTTTTATTACACAAATAATGATCTTGTTTGCGGGAGTAGGTCTGTTTTCGGGATTCGGCGGACTCGCTGAAGACGGATCGGTCTATTTTGGGGATTACGACGTCGTCGCAGCGATCAGGGTCGAAGGCGGAGGATGATCAAAGGGAGAGGGCATAGATTCCCTACGCGTTTTTTTGTACTATTTACCATTTCTTTTATATTAAATTGACATTTACAAAAAAAAAAAAAGATTAATTTACGTTCTCAATTCATGTTGTCAATTCATGTTGTGGCTGTAATTTAATTTAACTAATAAATTTGTTGAATGTAAAAATTATAATCTTATTCAAAAATTTTAATTGTAATAATATATAAAAGTATATTCAACAATATTTATGAAAAAATACGGTACGAATAAGCGCGGCTATATATATATGATAGATATATGTCTCATCCCAGACAGCTCATCCCATCTCTCCTTTAAATTTCTCCATACCCTAAACCATCACCATTTCTTTACCTCCTCATCCGCCTCCATTCTTATAATTATTAACTCATCATCAACTCATAAACTGAAAAAAAAAAAAAAAAACATAAATAAAAACATACAATGAAGAAGAACATGAATATAAAGTGCCCTATGTGCCCGAAATTTTTCATGCGCCAAAAGTAATTGTCTTCTCATCTCGTGAGGTGTCACGCGCACGTTAATTAAGTGCTAGCTACCATACAAATAAACCAGAAAAGCTCATTTAGTAATTATTATATATTACATTTTTCATTTAGGGTCACGGACCTCTTGGAACTTTAATTTGATATTTACATTATTTATTTACAAGTAAAAACTTTTACTTCTGCGCGATATGTAGTGGACAGTGCAGCATTGGCGCAAAATTTCTATATAATTGTCAACGACGATCAACGGACTATATGCGGTAAGAGGAATTTTCTCGATTTTTTTTCACACCACATTTATTTCCCTCATTCTTCCCAAATACAACCCATATATGTAACATCCCATTTTTCATAACATAAACTAAAGAGGATTTTCTTATTTTTAATAAGAAATTGTAGCATTTAAAATAACAAAATATCCAAAAACTAAAAATAATAACCCTCAATAGTCAAATTTAAATAAAATACTCAAGTATGAAGTTTCAATTGCGGAAAGCATAAAAAGGAAAAATAATGTCTTTAAAATAGTTGTTGCTACTACTATCGCCGTCACATCCCCGTCTCGCTCCGATTTCGCTTAACCTGAAAAGTTGGGTTTTTAAAAGGGGTGAGTTATCAACAACTCAGTAGAGAGACAGTTCATATAATATACAATATGATATTCACCGGACATTAATCCATAACTTAGACCATTGACCTTGTGGGATGACCCAAAGATATTAAATCTCGGCGCCTTAAATGACGCGCCTGGCCGTAACATGAGGCACTGTGGGACGACCCAAAGGTATTACTACCTCGACACCTTAAATGATGCGCCTGACCAAACATAATCATGCGTCGCGCGACTAATATGTGCACATAACATAAATAATAAATAGATCATCCATCATAAACCATCACACAGCTAGTACACATACGATATATTAAATGAACTGTAAAAGAAAAGGTTTTAGTAATCCCTACCTTGACAATGCAGAACTTGACTTGACGAAAAAGATGCGTGAATGAATGCTCGTGCAATCCTAATCCTCGATATCCGTAAATCCTTTATTTAATAAGTTAAACTAATATTAGTATGTATATATCATATATATTTATTTTTCTAAAGTATAGTATTTATTATATACTGATACTTAGATACAGTAGATATTAAGCTTAATAAAACAAGAAGTGAGTGGAGTATTTATTTAGTTAAAAGTAATTGAGCTCGACTTTAAATAAAATTTGGGGAAACCGTAAAAACATAGGCATCAGGGGTCTCTTTATAAAAGGGTTGGTGCAGCCTATTAATCCTCGGTAAATGTACTTGGTGAGCCTTAAATCTCATCTCCATATATATACATAATATATACAGTACTAGTGAGTGGGGAATAGGGTTAAGAGAATTCTAATCCGTGTGTATCTCTATCCTACACCTATTAGAACTATATATAATATTTATATATATATACACGATAATAATAATAACTTTAATAATAATAATAATAATAATAATAATAATAATAATAATAATAATAATAATAATAATAATAATATAATTAGTAAGTAGTGTTCGTAATATTATTTTAATTTGAGGATCTCTACATGACTTAAATATTAAATGAAATTAATCGTGAATTTAAATGCAAAATGCATGATATGACTTAACATTAAAATGAACATAAACAAGTAAGTTCAAACATGTGCATACTATAATTAACTCTTACGAAAATTTATTAATTGAGCCAAAATTACTTAATCAATTTTACGGTTGTTACAACCTACCACACTTATAAAAATTTCGTCCTCGAAATTCGTTATTTACCTCTTGTAAAGGATTCTATTTAAGTGATTTCATTTATTGCTCGTGCTCTCAGGTGCAGTTTCCCCTCGATAGCGTATACACTTAACATATATTAAGGACGCGTCGTTGTCCTTGAACATGATCCAAAATCATTTCACACATCTCATAATAAGATGACTATTTATGCATTCGTAACTCTTCATGGACAGGAACACATGTTCTAATATTTCTCCTCGTTCGTCTTGTTCTATCAGACTGGCCGTCTGTTTGATGATGACACTCGGTGTTAAACTTCAACTTCTGTCTTGTAGCATCATGCAAAAAGTTGGTGAGAGTACCCGTAAGGGGCATTCCTGCACGGATGGTTGGTCCTGGGCAAGTAAGACAAGTAAGGCGCACAACGAGGACGTTGCGCATAAAAAGGTGGGGTGATTGTAACGCCCCAGAAATTCAAAGGCTTAAAAAGGATTGAATATGCTACTCATACCAACAGATGCATCTTCTTTTCTGGGCATCCTCCTATAAGAACTCCAAAGTTAAGTGTGCTTACTCTGGAGTAATTCTAGGATGGGTGACCCCCTGGGAAGTCTCCCCGGTGCGCACGAGTGAGGACAAAGTGCGCTGGAAAAGACAAGTGTTGGTACAGTGGGGCCAGGATATCACTCCCGACGGCAGTCATTGGTAACCGAGCCAGCCCATTAGGGCCGGGCTTCGACCCCTCAACGGGCCGGGACGTTACAATATATGCTCAAGGTTGACTAAAAATCTAAATAAAGAAATGAAATATATTTTTAAAAAAAATAACACAAGTCAAAATAAGATAGATTTTGGTTGAAATTCTAAATGTGTCGTTGAAATTTCCTATATTTGAAAGTCCAAACACAAACCTACTCTTTATGTATATCATTATTACCATACAAATTTTTTATTACACAAATAATGATCTTGTTTGCGGGAGTAGGTCTGTTTTCGGGATTCGGCGGACTCGTTGAAGACGGATCGGTCTATTTTGGGGATTACGACGTCGTCGCAGCGAGCGATCAGGGTCGAAGGCGGAGGATGAGCAAAGGGAGAGGGCATAGATTCCCTACGCGTTGTTTTGTACTATTTACCATTTCTTTTATATTAAATTGACATTTAAAAAAAAAAAGATTAATTTACGTTCAATTCATGTTGTGCTGTAATTTAATTTAACTAATAAATTTGTTGAATGTAATAATTATAATCTTATTCAAAAATTGTAATTGTAATAATATATAAAAGTATATTCAACAATATTTATGAAAAAATAATGTACGAATAAGCGCGGCTATATATATATGATAGATTTATGTCTCATCCCAAGCAACTCATCCCATCTCTCCTTTAAATTGCTCCATGCCCTAAACCATCACCATTTCTTTACCTCCTCATTCGCCTCCATTCTTATAATTATTAACTCATCATCAACTCATAAACTGAAAAAAAAAAAAAAAAAAACATAAAAAAAAACATACAATGAAGAAGAACATGATTATAAAGTGCCCTATGTACCCGAAATTTTTCGTGCGCCAAAATTACTTGTCTTGTCTCATCTCGTGAGGTGTCACACGCACGTTAATTAAGTGCTAGCTCTGATACAAATAAACCAGAAAAGCTCATTTAGTAATTATTATATATTACATTTTTCATTTAGGGTCAGGGACCTCTTGGAACTTTAATTTGATATTTACATTATTTATTTACAAGTAAAAACTTTTACTTCTGCGCGATATGTATTGGATAGTGCAGCATTGGCGCAAAATTTCTATATAATTTTCAACGACGATCAACGGACTATATGCGCTAAGAAGAATTTTCTCGATTTTTTTTCACACCACATTTATTTCCCTCATTCTTCCCAAATACAACCCATATATGCTCAAGGTTGACTAAAAATCTAAATAAAGAAATGAAATATATTTTTTAAAAAAATAACACAAGTCAAAATAAGATAGATTTTGGTTGAAATTCTAAATGTGCCGTTGAAATTTCCTATATTTGAAAGTCCAAACACAAACCTACTCTTTATGTATATCATTATTAACATACAAATTTTTTATTACACAAATAATGATCTTGTTTGCGGGAGTAGGTCTGTTTTCGGGATTCGGCGGACTCGTTGAAGACGGATCGGTCTATTTTGGGGATTACGACGTCGTCGCAGCGAGCGATCAGGGTCGAAGGCGGAGGATGAGCAAAGGGAGAGGGCATAGATTCCCTACGCGTTGTTTTGTACTATTTACCATTTCTTTTATATTAAATTGACATTTACAAAAAAAAAAAATAGATTAATTTACATTCAATTCATGTTGTGGCTGTAATTTAATTTAACTAATAAATTTGTTGAATGTAATAATTATAATCTTATTCAAAAATTGTAATTGTAATAATATATAAAAGAATATTCAACAATATTTATGAAAAAATACGGTACGAGCGGCTATATATATATACGATAGATTTATGTCTCATCCCAGGCAA
Source organism: Euphrasia confusa (assembly GCA_954870475.1). Lineage (NCBI taxonomy): Eukaryota > Viridiplantae > Streptophyta > Magnoliopsida > Lamiales > Orobanchaceae > Euphrasia > Euphrasia confusa. Next base: position 11,265,085 of record OX940966.1, on the reverse strand, counting down.
CCATCCCATCTCTCCTTTAAATTGCTCCATGCCCTAAACCATCACCATTTCTTTACCTCCTCATCCTCCTCCATTCTTATAATTATTAACTCATCATCAACTCATAAACTGAAAACCAAAAAAAAAAACATAAAAAAAAAACATACAATGAAGAAGAACATGATTATAAAGTGCCCTATGTGCCCGATATTTTTCGTGCGCCAAAAGTACTTGTCTTGTCTCATCTCGTGAGGTGTCACGCGCACGTTAATTAAGTGCTAGCTACCGTACAAATAAACCAGAAAAGCTCATTTAGTAATTATTATATATTACATTTTTCATTTAGGGTCACGTACCTCTTTGAACTTTAATTTGATCTTTACATTATTTATTTACAAGTAAAAAATTTTGCTTCTGCGCGATATGTAGTTGACAGTGCAGCATTGGCGCAAAATTTCTATATAATTGTCAACGACAATCCACGGACTGTATGCGCTAAGAAGAATTTTCTCGATTTTTTTTCACACCATATTTATTTCCATCATTCTTCCCAAATACAACCCATATATGCTCAAGGTTGACTAAAAATCTAAATAAATAAAAGAAATATATTTTTAAAAAAATTACACAAGTCAAAATAAGATAAATTTTGGTTGAAATTCTAAATGTGCCGTTGAAATTTCCCATATTTGAAAGTCCAAACAGAAACCTACTCTTTATTTATATCATTATTACCATAAAAAAATTTTATTACACAAATAATATTCTTGTTAGCGGGAGTAGGTCTATTTTCGGGATTCGCCGGACTCGTTGAAGACGGATCGGTCTATTTTGGGGATTACGATTTCGTCGCAGCGATCAGGTTAGAGGACATAGATTACCTATGCGTTGTTTTGTACTATTTACCTTTACTTTTATATGAAATTGACATTTACAAAAAAAAAAAAAAATTAATTTACGTAGAATTCATTTTCTGGCCGTAAATTAATTGAACTAATAAATTTGTTGAGTGCAATAATTATAATCTTATTCAAAAATAGTAATTGTAATAATATATAAAAAAATATTCAACAATATTTATGAAAAAATATGGGCGCGGCTATATATATATATATATATATATATATATATATATATATATATATATATATATATATATATGATAGATTTATGTCTCATCCCAGGCAGCTCATCACATCTCTCCCTTAAATTTCTCCATGCCCTAAACTATCACCATTAATTTACATCCTCAGTCGCCTCCATTCTTAAACTTATTAACTCATCATCAACTCATAAACTGAAAAAAAAAACATAAAAAAAAAATATATATATAATGAAGAACAACATGATTATAAAGTGCCCTATGTGCCCGAAATTTTTCGTGCGCCAAAAGTACTTGTCTTGTCTCATCTCGTGAGGTGTCACGCGCACATTAATTAAGTGCTAGCTACCATACAAATAAACCAGAAAAGCTCATTTAGTAATTATTATATATTACATTTTTCATTTAGGGTCACGGGCCTCTTGGAACTTTAATTTGATCTTTACATTATTTATTTACAAGTAAAAAATTTTGCTTCTGCGCGATATGTAGTGGACAGTGCAGCATTGGCGCAAAATTTCTATATAATTGTCAACGACGATCCACGGACTATATGCGCTAAGAAGAATTTTCTCGATTTATTTTCACACCATATTTATTTCCATCATTCTTCCCAAAGACAACCCATATATGCTCAAGGTTGACTAAAAATCTAAATAAATAAATGAAATATATTTTTAAAAAAAATACACAAGTCAAAATAAGATAGATTTTGGTTGAAATTCTAAATGTGCCGTTGAAATTTCCCATATTTGAAAGTCCAAACAAAAACCTACTCTTTATTTATATCATTATTACCATAAAAAAAAATTATTACACAAATAATGATCTTGTTAGCGGGAGTAGGTCTATTTTCGGGATTCGCCAGACTCGTTGAAGACCGATCGGTCTATTTTGGGGATTACGATGTCGTCGCAGCGATCAGGGTCGAAAGCGGAGGATGAGCGAACAGAGAGGGCATAGATTCCCTACGCGTTGTTTTGTACTATTTACCTTTTCTTTTATATTAAATTGACATTTAAAAAAAAGATTAATTTACGTTCAATTCATGTTGTGGCTGTAATTTAATTTAACTAATAAATTTGTTGAATGTAATAATTATAATCTTATTCAAAAATTGTAATCGTAATAATATATAAAAAAATATTCAACAATATTTATGAAAAAATACGGTACGAATTAGCGCGGCTATATATATATGATAGATTTATGTCTCATCCTAAGCAGCTCATCCCATCTCTCCTTTAAATTGCTCCATGCCCTAAACCACCACCATTTCTTTACCTCCTCATCCGCCTCCATTCTTATAATTATTAACTCATCATCAACTCATAAACTGAAAACCAAAAAAAAAAAAAAAAAAAACATAAAAAAAAACATACAATGAAGAAGAACATGATTATAAAGTGCATTATGTGCCCGAAATTTTTCATGCGCCAAAAGTACTTGTCTTGTCTCATCTCGTGAGGTGTCACGTGCACGTTAATTAAGTGCTAGCTACCATACAAATAAACCAGAAAATCTCATTTAGTAATTATTATATATTACATTTTTCATTTAGGGTCACGGACCTTTTGGAACTTTAATTTGATCTTTACATTATTTATTTACAAGTAAAAACCTTTACTTCTGCGCGATATGTAGTGTACAGTGCAACATTGGCCCAAAATTTCTATATAATTGTCAACGACGATCAACGGACTATCTGCGCTAAGAGGAATTTTTTCGATTTTTTTCACACCACATTTATTTCCCTCATTCTTCCCAAATACAACCCATATGTGCTCAAGGTTGACTAAAAATCTAAATAATTAAATAAATGAAATATATTTTTTTTAAAATTACACAAGTCAAAATAAGATAGATTTTGGTTGAAATTCTAAATGTGCCATTGAAATTTCCCATATTTGCAAGTTAAAACACAAACCTACTCTTTATGTATATCATTATTACCATAAAAAATTTTTATTACACAAATAATGATCTTGTTTGCGGGAGTAGGTCTGTTTTCGGGATTCGGCGGACTCGTTGAAGACGGATCGGTCTATTTTGGGGATTACGACGTCGTCGCAGCGATTAGGGTCGAAGGCGGAGGATGAGCAAAGGGAGAGGGCATAGATTCCCTACGCATTGTTTTCCACTATTTACCTTTTCTTTTATATGAAATTGACATTTACAAAAAAAAAAAAAAAAAAAGATCAGTTTACGTTCAATTCATGTTGTGGCTGTAATTTAATTTAACTAATAAATTTGTTGAATGTAATAATTATAATCTTATTCAAAAATTGTAATTGTAATAATATATAAAAGAATATTCAACAATATTTATGAAAAAATACGGTACGAATTAGCGCGGCTATATATATATATGATAGATTTATGTCTCATCCCAAGCAGCTCATCCCATCTCTCATTTAAATTGCTCTATGCCCTAAACCATCACCATTTCTTTACCTCCTCAGCCGCCTCCATTCTTATACTTATTAACTCATCATCAACTCATAAACTGAAAACCAAAAAAAACAAAAGATAAAAATAAACATACAATGAAGAAGAACATGATTATAAAGTGCCCTATGTGCCCGAAATTTTTCGTGCGCCAAAAGTACTTGTCTTGTCTCATCTCGTGAGGTGTCACGCGCACATTAATAAAGTGCTAGCTACCATACAAATAAACCAGAAAAGCTCATTTAGTAATTATTATATATTACATTTTTCATTTAGGGTCACGGACCTCTTGGAACTTTAATTTGATATTTACATTATTTATTTACAAGTAAAAACTTTTACTTCTGCGCGATATGTAGTGGATAGTGCAGCATTGGCGCCAAATTTCTATATAATTGTCAACGACGATCAACGGACTATATGCGCTAAGACGAATTTTCTCGATTTTTTTCACACCACATTTATGTCCCCCATTCTCCCCAAATACAACCCATATATGCTCAAGGTTGACTAAAAATCTAAATAAATAAATGAAATATATTTTTTTTAAAAATAACACAAGTCAAAATAAGATAGATTTTGGTTGAAATTCTAAATGTGCCGTTGAAATTTCCCATATTTGAAAGTCCAAACACAAACCTACTCTTTATGTATATCATTATTACCATACAAATTTTTTATTACACAAATAATGATCTTGTTTGCGGGAGTAGGTCTGTTTTCGGGATTCGGCGGACTCGTTGAAGAGGGATCGGTCTATTTTGGGGATTACGACGTCGTCGCAGCGATCAGGGTCGAAGTCGGAGGATGAGCAAACGGAGAGGGCATAGATTCCCTACGCGTTTTTTGTACTATTTACCTTTTCTTTTATATTAAATTGACATTTAAAAAAAAGATTAATTTACGTTCAATTCATGTTGTGGCTATAATTTAATTTAACTAATAAATTTGTTGAATGTAATAATTATAATCTTATTAAAAAATTGTAATTGTAATAATATATAAAAAAATATTCAACAATATTTATGAAAAAATACGGTACGAATTAGCGCGGCTATATATATATATATATATATATATATATATATATATATATATATATATATATATATATATATATATATATATATATATATATATATATATATATATATATATATGATAGATTTATGTCTCATCCCAAGCCGCTCATCCCATCTCTCATTTAAATTGCTCCATGCCCTAAACCATCACCATTTCTTTACCTCCTCAGCCGCCTCCATTCTTATACTTATTAACTCATCATCAACTCATAAACTGAAAACCAAAAAAAACAAAAGATAAAAATAAACATACAATGAGGAAGAACATGATTATAAAGTGCCCTATGTGCCCGAAATTTTTCGTGCGCCAAAAGTACTTGTCTTGTCTCATCTCGTGAGGTGTCACGCGCACATTAATAAAGTGCTAGCTACCATACAAATAAACCAGAAAAGCTCATTTAGTAATTATTATATATTACATTTTTCATTTAGGGTCACGGACCTCTTGGAACTTTAATTTGATATTTACATTATTTATTTACAAGTAAAAACTTTTACTTCTGCGCGATATGTAGTGGATAGTGCAGCATTGGCGCCAAATTTCTATATAATTGTCAACGACGATCAACGGACTATATGCGCTAAGACGAATTTTCTCGATTTTTTTCACACCACATTTATGTCCCCCATTCTCCCCAAATACAACCCATATATGCTCAAGGTTGACTAAAAATCTAAATAAATAAATGAAATATATTTTTTTTAAAAATAACACAAGTCAAAATAAGATAGATTTTGGTTGAAATTCTAAATGTGCCGTTGAAATTTCCCATATTTGAAAGTCCAAACACAAACCTACTCTTTATGTATATCATTATTACCATACAAATTTTTTATTACACAAATAATGATCTTGTTTGCGGGAGTAGGTCTGTTTTCGGGATTCGGCGGACTCGTTGAAGAGGGATCGGTCTATTTTGGGGATTACGACGTCGTCGCAGCGATCAGGGTCGAAGTCGGAGGATGAGCAAACGGAGAGGGCATAGATTCCCTACGCGTTTTTTGTACTATTTACCTTTTCTTTTATATTAAATTGACATTTAAAAAAAAGATTAATTTACGTTCAATTCATGTTGTGGCTGTAATTTAATTTAACTAATAAATTTGTTGAATGTAATAATTATAATCTTATTAAAAAATTGTAATTGTAATAATATATAAAAAAATATTCAACAATATTTATGAAAAAATACGGTACGAATTAGCGCGGCTATATATATATATATATATATATATATATATATATATATATATATATATATATATATGATAGATTTATGTCTCATCCCAAGCAGCTCATCCCATCTCTCATTTAAATTGCTCCATGCCCTAAACCATCACCATTTCTTTACCTCCTCAGCCGCCTCCATTCTTATACTTATTAACTCATCATCAACTCATAAACTGAAAACCAAAAAAAACAAAAGATAAAAATAAACATACAATGAGGAAGAACATGATTATAAAGTGCCCTATGTGCCCGAAATTTTTCGTGCGCCAAAAGTACTTGTCTTGTCTCATCTCGTGAGGTGTCACGCGCACATTAATAAAGTGCTAGCTACCATACAAATAAACCAGAAAAGCTCATTTAGTAATTATTATATATTACATTTTTCATTTAGGGTCACGGACCTCTTGGAACTTTAATTTGATATTTACATTATTTATTTACAAGTAAAAACTTTTACTTCTGCGCGATATGTAGTGGATAGTGCAGCATTGGCTCCAAATTTCTATATAATTGTCAACGACGATCAACGGACTATATGCGCTAAGAAGAATTTTCTCGATTTTTTTTCACACCACATTTATGTCCCCCATTCTTCCCAAATACAACCCATATATGCTCAAGGTTGACTAAAAATCTAAATAAATAAATGAAATATATTTTTTTTAAAAATAACACAAGTCAAAATAAGATAGATTTTGGTTGAAATTCTAAATGTGCCGTTGAAATTTCCCATATTTGAAAGTCCAAACACAAACCTACTCTTTATGTATATCATTATTACCATACAAATTTTTTATTACACAAATAATGATCTTGTTTGCGGGAGTAGGTCTGTTTTCGGGATTCGGCGGACTCGTTGAAGAGGGATCGGTCTATTTTGGGGATTACAACGTCGTCGCAGCGATAAGGGTCGAAGGCGGAGGATGAGCAAACGGAGAGGGCATAGATTCCCTACGCGTTTTTTTGTACTATTTACCTTTTCTTTTATATTAAATTGACATTTAAAAAAAAAGATTAATTTACGTTCAATTCATGTTGTGGCTGTAATTTAATTTAACTAATAAATTTGTTGAATGTAATAATTATAATCTTATTCAAAAATTGTAATTGTAATAATATATAAAAGAATATTCAACAATATTTATGAAAAAATACGGTACGAATTAGGGCGGCTATATATATATATGATAGATTTATGTCTCATCCCAAGCAGCTCATCCCATCTCTCATTTAAATTGCTCTATGCCCTAAACCATCACCATTTCTTTACCTCCTCAGCCGCCTCCATTCTTATACTTATTAACTCATCATCAACTCATAAACTGAAAACCAAAAAAAACAAAAGATAAAAATAAACATACAATGAAGAAGAACATGATTATAAAGTGCCCTATGTGCCCGAAATTTTTCGTGCGCCAAAAGTACTTGTCTTGTCTCATCTCGTGAGGTGTCACGCGCACATTAATAAAGTGCTAGCTACCATACAAATAAACCAGAAAAGCTCATTTAGTAATTATTATATATTACATTTTTCATTTAGGGTCACGGACCTCTTGGAACTTTAATTTGATATTTACATTATTTATTTACAAGTAAAAACTTTTACTTCTGCGCGATATGTAGTGGATAGTGCAGCATTGGCGCCAAATTTCTATATAATTGTCAACGACGATCAACGGACTATATGCGCTAAGACGAATTTTCTCGATTTTTTTCACACCACATTTATGTCCCCCATTCTCCCAAATACAACCCATATATGCTCAAGGTTGACTAAAAATCTAAATAAATAAATGAAATATATTTTTTTTAAAAATAACACAAGTCAAAATAAGATAGATTTTGGTTGAAATTCTAAATGTGCCGTTGAAATTTCCCATATTTGAAAGTCCAAACACAAACCTACTCTTTATGTATATCATTATTACCATACAAATTTTTTATTACACAAATAATGATCTTGTTTGCGGGAGTAGGTCTGTTTTCGGGATTCGGCGGACTCGTTGAAGAGGGATCGGTCTATTTTGGGGATTACGACGTCGTCGCAGCGATCAGGGTCGAAGTCGGAGGATGAGCAAACGGAGAGGGCATAGATTCCCTACGCGTTTTTTGTACTATTTACCTTTTCTTTTATATTAAATTGACATTTAAAAAAAAGATTAATTTACGTTCAATTCATGTTGTGGCTGTAATTTAATTTAACTAATAAATTTGTTGAATGTAATAATTATAATCTTATTAAAAAATTGTAATTGTAATAATATATAAAAAAATATTCAACAATATTTATGAAAAAATACGGTACGAATTAGCGCGGCTATATATATATATATATATATATATATATATATATATATATATATATATATATATATATATATATATGATAGATTTATGTCTCATCCCAAGCAGCTCATCCCATCTCTCATTTAAATTGCTCCATGCCCTAAACCATCACCATTTCTTTACCTCCTCAGCCGCCTCCATTCTTATACTTATTAACTCATCATCAACTCATAAACTGAAAACCAAAAAAAACAAAAGATAAAAATAAACATACAATGAGGAAGAACATGATTATAAAGTGCCCTATGTGCCCGAAATTTTTCGTGCGCCAAAAGTACTTGTCTTGTCTCATCTCGTGAGGTGTCACGCGCACATTAATAAAGTGCTAGCTACCATACAAATAAACCAGAAAAGCTCATTTAGTAATTATTATATATTACATTTTTCATTTAGGGTCACGGACCTCTTGGAACTTTAATTTGATATTTACATTATTTATTTACAAGTAAAAACTTTTACTTCTGCGCGATATGTAGTGGATAGTGCAGCATTGGCTCCAAATTTCTATATAATTGTCAACGACGATCAACGGACTATATGCGCTAAGAAGAATTTTCTCGATTTTTTTTCACACCACATTTATGTCCCCCATTCTTCCCAAATACAACCCATATATGCTCAAGGTTGACTAAAAATCTAAATAAATAAATGAAATATATTTTTTTTAAAAATAACACAAGTCAAAATAAGATAGATTTTGGTTGAAATTCTAAATGTGCCGTTGAAATTTCCCATATTTGAAAGTCCAAACACAAACCTACTCTTTATGTATATCATTATTACCATACAAATTTTTTATTACACAAATAATGATCTTGTTTGCGGGAGTAGGTCTGTTTTCGGGATTCGGCGGACTCGTTGAAGAGGGATCGGTCTATTTTGGGGATTACAACGTCGTCGCAGCGATAAGGGTCGAAGGCGGAGGATGAGCAAACGGAGAGGGCATAGATTCCCTACGCGTTTTTTTGTACTATTTACCTTTTCTTTTATATTAAATTGACATTTAAAAAAAAAAGATTAATTTACGTTCAATTCATGTTGTGGCTGTAATTTAATTTAACTAATAAATTTGTTGAATGTAATAATTATAATCTTATTCAAAAATTGTAATTGTAATAATATATAAAAGAATATTCAACAATATTTATGAAAAAATACGGTACGAATTAGGGCGGCTATATATATATATGATAGATTTATGTCTCATCCCAAGCAGCTCATCCCATCTCTCATTTAAATTGCTCTATGCCCTAAACCATCACCATTTCTTTACCTCCTCAGCCGCCTCCATTCTTATACTTATTAACTCATCATCAACTCATAAACTGAAAACCAAAAAAAACAAAAGATAAAAATAAACATACAATGAAGAAGAACATGATTATAAAGTGCCCTATGTGCCCGAAATTTTTCGTGCGCCAAAAGTACTTGTCTTGTCTCATCTCGTGAGGTGTCACGCGCACATTAATAAAGTGCTAGCTACCATACAAATAAACCAGAAAAGCTCATTTAGTAATTATTATATATTACATTTTTCATTTAGGGTCACGGACCTCTTGGAACTTTAATTTGATATTTACATTATTTATTTACAAGTAAAAACTTTTACTTCTGCGCGATATGTAGTGGATAGTGCAGCATTGGCGCCAAATTTCTATATAATTGTCAACGACGATCAACGGACTATATGCGCTAAGACGAATTTTCTCGATTTTTTTCACACCACATTTATGTCCCCCATTCTCCCAAATACAACCCATATATGCTCAAGGTTGACTAAAAATCTAAATAAATAAATGAAATATATTTTTTTTAAAAATAACACAAGTCAAAATAAGATAGATTTTGGTTGAAATTCTAAATGTGCCGTTGAAATTTCCCATATTTGAAAGTCCAAACACAAACCTACTCTTTATGTATATCATTATTACCATACAAATTTTTTATTACACAAATAATGATCTTGTTTGCGGGAGTAGGTCTGTTTTCGGGATTCGGCGGACTCGTTGAAGAGGGATCGGTCTATTTTGGGGATTACGACGTCGTCGCAGCGATCAGGGTCGAAGTCGGAGGATGAGCAAACGGAGAGGGCATAGATTCCCTACGCGTTTTTTGTACTATTTACCTTTTCTTTTATATTAAATTGACATTTAAAAAAAAGATTAATTTACGTTCAATTCATGTTGTGGCTGTAATTTAATTTAACTAATAAATTTGTTGAATGTAATAATTATAATCTTATTAAAAAATTGTAATTGTAATAATATATAAAAAAATATTCAACAATATTTATGAAAAAATACGGTACGAATTAGCGCGGCTATATATATATATATATATATATATATATATGATAGATTTATGTCTCATCCCAAGCAGCTCATCCCATCTCTCATTTAAATTGCTCCATGCCCTAAACCATCACCATTTCTTTACCTCCTCAGCCGCCTCCATTCTTATACTTATTAACTCATCCTCAACTCATAAACTGAAAACCAAAAAAAACAAAAGATAAAAATAAACATACAATGAGGAAGAACATGATTATAAAGTGCCCTATGTGCCCGAAATTTTTCGTGCGCCAAAAGTACTTGTCTTGTCTCATCTCGTGAGGTGTCACGCGCACATTAATTAAGTGCTAGCTACCATACAAATAAACCATAAAAGCTCATTTAGTAATTATTATATATTACATTTTTCATTTAGGGTCACGGACCTCTTGGAACTTTAATTTGATATTTACATTATTTATTTACAAGTAAAAACTTTTACTTCTGCGCGATATGTAGTGGATAGTGCAGCATTGGCTCCAAATTTCTATATAATTGTCAACGACGATCAACGGACTATATGCGCTAAGAAGAATTTTCTCGATTTTTTTTCACACCACATTTATGTCCCCCATTCTTCCCAAATACAACCCATATATGCTCAAGGTTGACTAAAAATCTAAATAAATAAATGAAATATATTTTTTTTAAAAATAACACAAGTCAAAATAAGATAGATTTTGGTTGAAATTCTAAATGTGCCGTTGAAATTTCCCATATTTGAAAGTCCAAACACAAACCTACTCTTTATGTATATCATTATTACCATACAAATTTTTTATTACACAAATAATGATCTTGTTTGCGGGAGTAGGTCTGTTTTCGGGATTCGGCGGACTCGTTGAAGAGGGATCGGTCTATTTTGGGGATTACAACGTCGTCGCAGCGATAAGGGTCGAAGGCGGAGGATGAGCAAACGGAGAGGGCATAGATTCCCTACGCGTTTTTTTGTACTATTTACCTTTTCTTTTATATTAAATTGACATTTAAAAAAAAAAGATTAATTTACGTTCAATTCTTGTGGCTGTAATTTAATTTAACTAATAAATTTGTTGAATGTAATAATTATAATCTTATTCAAAAATTGTAATTGTAATAATATATAAAAGAATATTCAACAATATTTATGAAAAAATACGGTACGAATTAGCGCGGCTATATATATATATGATAGATTTATGTCTCATCCCAAGCAGCTCATCCCATCTCTCATTTAAATTGCTCTATGCCCTAAACCATCACCATTTCTTTACCTCCTCAGCTGCCTCCATTCTTATACTTATTAACTCATCATCAACTCATAAACTGAAAACCAAAAAAAACAAAAGATAAAAATAAACATACAATGAAGAAGAACATGATTATAAAGTGCCCTATGTGCCCGAAATTTTTCGTGCGCCAAAAGTACTTGTCTTGTCTCATCTCGTGAGGTGTCACGCGCACATTAATAAAGTGCTAGCTACCATACAAATAAACCAGAAAAGCTCATTTAGTAATTATTATATATTACATTTTTCATTTAGGGTCACGGACCTCTTGGAACTTTAATTTGATATTTACATTATTTATTTACAAGTAAAAACTTTTACTTCTGCGCGATATGTAGTGGATAGTGCAGCATTGGCGCCAAATTTCTATATAATTGTGAACGACGATCAACGGACTATATGCGCTAAGACGAATTTTCTCGATTTTTTTCACACCACATTTATGTCCCCCATTCTCCCCAAATACAACCCATATATGCTCAAGGTTGACTAAAAATCTAAATAAATAAATGAAATATATTTTTTTTAAAAATAACACAAGTCAAAATAAGATAGATTTTGGTTGAAATTCTAAATGTGCCGTTGAAATTTCCCATATTTGAAAGTCCAAACACAAACCTACTCTTTATGTATATCATTATTACCATACAAATTTTTTATTACACAAATAATGATCTTGTTTGCGGGAGTAGGTCTGTTTTCGGGATTCGGCGGACTCGTTGAAGAGGGATCGGTCTATTTTGGGGATTACGACGTCGTCGCAGCGATCAGGGTCGAAGTCGGAGGATGAGCAAACGGAGAGGGCATAGATTCCCTACGCGTTTTTTGTACTATTTACCTTTTCTTTTATATTAAATTGACATTTAAAAAAAAGATTAATTTACGTTCAATTCATGTTGTGGCTGTAATTTAATTTAACTAATAAATTTGTTGAATGTAATAATTATAATCTTATTAAAAAATTGTAATTGTAATAATATATAAAAAAATATTCAACAATATTTATGAAAAAATACGGTACGAATTAGCGCGGCTATATATATATATATATATATATATATATATATATATATATATATATATATATATATATATATATATATATATATATATATATATATATATATATATATATATATATATATATATATATATATATATATATATATATATATATATATGATAGATTTATGTCTCATCCCAAGCAGCTCATCCCATCTCTCATTTAAATTGCTCCATGCCCTAAACCATCACCATTTCTTTACCTCCTCAGCCGCCTCCATTCTTATACTTATTAACTCATCATCAACTCATAAACTGAAAACCAAAAAAAACAAAAGATAAAAATAAACATACAATGAGGAAGAACATGATTATAAAGTGCCCTATGTGCCCGAAATTTTTCGTGCGCCAAAAGTACTTGTCTTGTCTCATCTCGTGAGGTGTCACGCGCACATTAATTAAGTGCTAGCTACCATACAAATAAACCAGAAAAGCTCATTTAGTAATTATTATATATTACATTTTTCATTTAGGGTCACGGACCTCTTGGAACTTTAATTTGATATTTACATTATTTATTTACAAGTAAAAACTTTTACTTCTGCGCGATATGTAGTGGATAGTGCAGCATTGGCTCCAAATTTCTATATAATTGTCAACGACGATCAACGGACTATATGCGCTAAGAAGAATTTTCTCGATTTTTTTTCACACCACATTTATGTCCCCCATTCTTCCCAAATACAACCCATATATGCTCAAGGTTGACTAAAAATCTAAATAAATAAATGAAATATATTTTTTTTAAAAATAACACAAGTCAAAATAAGATAGATTTTGGTTGAAATTCTAAATGTGCCGTTGAAATTTCCCATATTTGAAAGTCCAAACACAAACCTACTCTTTATGTATATCATTATTACCATACAAATTTTTTATTACACAAATAATGATCTTGTTTGCGGGAGTAGGTCTGTTTTCGGGATTCGGCGGACTCGTTGAAGAGGGATCGGTCTATTTTGGGGATTACAACGTCGTCGCAGCGATAAGGGTCGAAGGCGGAGGATGAGCAAACGGAGAGGGCATAGATTCCCTACGCGTTTTTTTGTACTATTTACCTTTTCTTTTATATTAAATTGACATTTAAAAAAAAAAAGATTAATTTACGTTCAATTCATGTTGTGGCTGTAATTTAATTTAACTAATAAATTTGTTGAATGTAATAATTATAATCTTATTCAAAAATTGTAATTGTAATAATATATAAAAAAATATTCAACAATATTTATGAAAAAATACGGTACGAATTAGCGCGGCTATATATATATATGATAGATTTATGTCTCATCCTAAGCAGCTCATCCCATCTCTCCATTAAATTGCTCCATGCCCTAAACCATCACCATTTCTTTACCTCCTCATCCGCCTCCATTCTTATAATTATTAACTCATCATCAACTCATAAACTGAAAACCAAAAAAAAAAACAAAACATAAAAAAAAAACATACAATGAAGAAGAACATGATTATAAAGTGCACTATGTGCCCGAAATTTTTCATGCGCCAAAAGTACTTGTCTTGTATCATCTCATGAGGTGTCACGTGCACGTTAATTAAGTGCTAGCTACCATACAAATAAACCAGAAAATCTCATTTAGTAATTATTATATATTACATTTTTCATTTAGGGTCACGGACCTTTTGGAACTTTAATTTGATCTTTACATTATTTATTTACAAGTAAAAACCTTTACTTCTGCGCGATATGTAGTGGACAGTGCAACATTGCCCCAAAATTTCTATATAATTGTCAACGACGATCAACGGACTATATGCGGTAAGAGGAATTTTTTCGATTTTTTTCACACCACATTTATTTCCCTCATTCTTCCCAAATACAACCCATATGTGCTCAAGGTTGACTAAAAATCTAAATAATTAAATAAATGAAATATATATTTTTAAAAATTACACAAGTCAAAATAAGATAGATTTTGGTTGAAATTCTAAATGTGCCATTGAAATTTCCCATATTTGAAAGTTAAAACACAAACCTACTCTTTATATATATCATTATAACCGTACAAATTTTTTATTACACAAATAATGATCTTGTTTGCGGGAGTAGGTCTGTTTTCGGGATTCGGCGGACTCGTTGAAGACGGATCGGTCTATTTTGGGGATTACGACGTCGTCGCAGCGATTAGGGTCGAAGGCGGAGGATGAGCAAAGGGATAGGGCATAGATTCCCTACGCACTGTTTTGCACTATTTACCTTTTCTTTTATATGAAATTGACATTTACAAAAAAAAAAAAAAAAAAAAAAAGATCAGTTTGCGTTCAATTCATGTTGTGGCTGTAATTTAATTTAACTAATAAATTTGTTGAATGTAATAATTATAATCTTATTCAAAAATTGTAATTGTAATAATATATAAAAGAATATTCAACAATATTTATGAAAAAATACGGTACGAATTAGCGCGGCTATATATATATATATATATATGATAGATTTATGTCTCATCCTAAGCAGCTCATCCCATCTCTCATTTAAATTGCTCCATGCCCTAAACCATCACCATTTCTTTACCTCCTCAGCCGCCTCCATTCTTATACTTATTAACTCATCATCAACTCATAAACTGAAAACCAAAAAAGACAAAAGATAAAAATAAACATACAATGAAGAAGAAAATGATTATAAAGTGCCCTATGTGCCCGAAATTTTTCGTGAGCCAAAAGTATTTGTCTTTTCTCATCTCGTGAGGTGTCACGCGCACGTTAATTAAGTGTTAGCTACCATACAAATAAACCAGAAAAGCTCATTTAGTAATTATTATATATTACATTTTTCATTTAGGGTCACGGACCTCTTGGAACTTTAATTTGATATTTACATTTTTTTTACAAGTAAAAACTTTTATTTCTGCGCGATATGTAGTGGACAGTGCAGTATTGGCGCAAAATTTCTATATAATTGTCAACGACGATCAACGGACTATATGCGCTAATAAAAATTTTCTCGATTTTTTTTCACACCACATTTATTTCCCTCATTCTTCCTAAATACAACCCATATATGCTCAAGGTTGACTAAAAATCTAAATAAATAAATGAATAATATTTTTAAAAAATTTACACGAGTCAAAATAAGATAGATTTTGGTTGAAATTCTAAATGTGCCGTTGAAATTTCCCATATTTGAAAGTCCAAACAGAAACCTACTCTTTATGTATATCATTATTACCATACAAAATTTTTATTACACAAATAATGATCTTGTTAGCTGGAGTAGGTCTATTTTCGGGATTCGCTGGACTCGTTGAAGACGGATCGGTCTACTTTGGGGATTACGATGTCGTCGCAGCGATCAGGTTCGAAGACGTAGGATGAGCAAAGGGAGAGGACATAGATTACCTATGCGTTGGTTTGTACTATTTACCTTTACTTTTATTTGAAATTGAAATTTACAAAAAAAAAAAAAAAAAAATATTAATTTACGTACAATTCATGTTCTGGCCGTAAATTAATTTAACTAATAAATTTGTTGAGTGCAATAATTTTATCTTATTCAAAAATAGTAATTGTAATAATATATAAAAAAATATTCAACAATATTTATGAAAAAATACGGGCGCGGCTATATATATATATATATATATATATATATATATATATATATATATATATATATATATATATATATATATATATATATATATGATAGATTTATATATATATATATATATATATATATATGATAGATTTATGTCTCATCCCAGACAGCTCATCACATCTCTCCCTTAAATTGCTCCATGCCCTAAACCATCACCATTAATTTACCTCCTCAGCCGCCTCCATTCTTATACTTGTTAACTCATCATCAACTCATAAACTGAAAACCAATAAAAACAAAACATAAAAAAAAAAAAAACAATGAAGAACATGATTATAAAGTGCCCTATGCGCCCGAAATTTTTCGTGCGCCAAAAGTATTTGTCTTTTTGTGAAAATATGTTCGAAATTCTAAATTTATGTAAGGCAGGTCCATGCGGCAGGACGAAGGCGTTAAGTCTGCCGCAGTGCGAAGGCAGAAACTGGTTCCTTGGCAGGAGGCAGGATCTAGGCAGAATTTCCTATTTTTGGTAAGAGACCAAAAATTGAATATCTCTTTCCATACTTATCCGATTGAGGTGATTCAAAAGGCAACGGAATCCTTGGGGGACAAGGAACCTATTCCTACCATAAAGCGACATCCAGGAAGCCTATATATTCACGTTGAGGCTCAGCAGCGAGGTGTGAGAGAGAGGCAGGGGCATCGGTCGTTCGATGAGAGTCGGCCGAAAGTATTAGGGTTTTAATACTTGTTATTAGACGTGAGGTTAGATCGATAATCGCTTACGCCTTGTTGGCTCAGGATTATCAAGAGTGATTGTAATCTCGTTTTCGTTTAATAAAGAAGAAACACCCCTCTCCCCGAGCACGTAGGTAGCGGCTGCCTCGCCATAGGCAGCGCGATACCGAAGCTCGTAAAATCTTGTCTTGTGTGTGTTGTTTATCGTGCTTTTATATTCTTGTGAGTTCACATATATCGTGAGTGATTGTGAGCTGGAGAGTCAAATCATATTCGTTCGGTTTTGAGTTGTTCACGTCGTGTGGTTTATGAAAGTCCAATTTGATCGGATTTATTCGGTTGGTTGGACCTTGTTGTGCGAATCCTCAACAAGTGGCGCCGTCTGTGGGAAGATAAATCACGAGAAGATGCTGAAGCTTGGATCGAAGAAGGATGATGAGGACAAGGCGTCGACCAGAATAACTTTGGTCCTTGGCGGATCGAAGGCAAGGCGATGAAAACACAGCAGGAGGTTGCTGCTAGCACTGCCATTCTCCAGGCAAGGGGAACTGAAAAACCTATGGATGATGCAGCTGACGCTGCAGCAGCAGGTACTCAGGCAGGCCCTGCGGCAGGACGAAGTTCCGGCAGGTACTGAAAAGGCAGGCACTATGGCAGAACCAAGAAGACAAGGGTTGTTCGCAGGGGCACTACGACAATGATTAGGTGTCTTGGAGGCACGTTAATTATTGTTGTGTCCAAGGAGCCGGCTGTCGAGACGTCACGGCAGGGACTGGAGAGTTGGTACTCAAGGCAACTTCAGAAGAGGAGTCGGAAGAGTGAAGAACAAGGCATCATCTCATGAAGGCACGAGGTGTTTTCAAGGCAACAAAACCAGGTTCTTAAGGAGGGGTCATCTCTTTAAGAAGGAGCTGAATCAAGGATGAATCTAGCACATTACGATGATGATGTTGCTGAGGCAGCAACTGCGGCAGAGGGAACTGCGGCAGGCCTCCAATTGTTAC
Source organism: Euphrasia confusa (assembly GCA_954870475.1). Lineage (NCBI taxonomy): Eukaryota > Viridiplantae > Streptophyta > Magnoliopsida > Lamiales > Orobanchaceae > Euphrasia > Euphrasia confusa. The sequence continues at coordinate 11,246,936 of OX940966.1, read as the reverse complement.
TTCAACGAAGGGGGCAAAGTGGATTATGGATCTAGCACATCACGGCTATGATGATGCTGAGGCAGCAACTGCGGCAGGGTTATGCGGCAGGCCTCCGATTGTCACTTCAAGGAAGGGGGCATAGTGGATTAAAGATTCAGGGTGCACGGTTCACATAAGACCTAGGAGGCAGTGGTTAGAGGTTCTTGAAGAAAGATTATCTTGTCTTCAAGAAGTAGCTGAATCGAGGAAGGATCTAGCACATCACGACGATGATGTTGCTGAGGCAGCAACTGCGGCAGAGGGAACTGCAGCAGGCCTTCAATTGTCACTTCAAGGAAGGGGCCAAGGTGGATCAAAGATTCAGGGTGCACGGCACACATAAGACCCATGCGGCAGTGGTTTGATGGTTTTGAGGAGGTGGATGGAGGTTCTATCATTCTTGGAAATTAACCTAACTTGTAAAGTTGAGGTGGTTCGACTCTATGCTGAAGATTGGTTGATAGCTCGTCGAAGCTTTTAATCAAGGGTAGTTCATGTTCTAATGGAGGATTCTTCCAAGGGAAGAGAGGTAGCACATTAGTGCTGGAAGGAGAGTATAGGAATAGAGTGTGTTATCTAAGGGCATTGCGAATACTGTGGCAGGCAGTATTGTGGTGGCAGCAGCAGGTAGGCAACACCTGCGGCAGAGTTAAGGCAGCACCTATGGCAGTAGCTACGGGAGTAGTTGCGGTAGAGTCTGCCGTCACTTCGGGTGACAAGGGAACTTGGATTACATTCATTCTGATCTCCGGGCCCATCTAGAACAGGGACAAGGGATGATGGAAAGTATATCTTGTTCATCATGCCTGGCAGCGGCAGAGGCAGCAAGCAGTGGCAAGGACTGCGGCAGCAACTGCGCTAGGGTAAATCGCAGCAGCGATTACCGGATTAAATAGCCTCAAGGTGTTCAGGCATCGCTGGAGGTGAAGGCATCGTCGAATGGGTCGCTCGTGGCAGCGGCGGAGGCATTGTCGAAGACAGTGGCAGAGGCAGGGCAGTGGCATTGACTGCGGCAGCATTTGCGCTGGGGTAGTTCGCTTCATCGACTACCATATTACCAAACTTCAAGATGTAACATCGTTGAAGGTGGAGACAATGGCCAAGGCATCGTCGATGGCAACGACATGGCAGCAGCAGCGGCAATGGTTGCGGCAGAGAGAATGTCGGGAAGTAGTTTGCGGCAGAGCGACTACTGGATTGATAATACTCAACATAAAACTGATCGGGAATGTATCGGTTGTCCAGTTATGCAGAAAGGGGGATCATTCATCAACCTAAGAGGTTTACACAAGTTGATTTGTGTTAAACGCTCTAATGGTGGAAGAAGGTGCGAATGACAGGATAGTGTTGCTATTTTTGAGGTGGAGTTGCGCAACTTCCCTTAGGCAGCACTTAATACTTTCTGTGGAGAATTGCCTTGCGGCAGGGTGAACGGTCGCAGCAGCCAGGGCAGCAGTGCCTAATGGAAGGGCATTGGGAAGTCTCATACATGCTATGGTGTATAGCAAGCCTGATATTGACCAGGTTATGAGTGTGATATCGAGGTGTATGAGCGGGAGTCACTGGTGGCAGTTCGAAGGTTGTTGAGGTATGTCAATGTAACATTGGTTACGGTTTCACGTCCAAGAAGATGGAGGTCAGGGATGATGCTCGAATTGGATGTGGGGATGTTGATTTTGGTAGTCTTGATACTATAAAATCAACAAGGATTGTTGTTGGTGTAGCGGCAACTGCGGCAGCATCTGCTGCGGGCTATACTCATGAGTAGAAGGAGGTGCAAGAGATGTACCAAGGGGATGGGCTGGAACCATTGGTTCAACCATCATTAATTTACTTAGGGACAAAGCAACAAGACCTGGAATCTGTCCGGGAAAGAGGCAGATGGTTTCCGCTATTTCAAGTGGAGGCAGAGATAACTATTGCCTAGGCAGAGGCAATAGGGATTACCGTAGAGCCAAGTGTCAAGGCAGTGACATTTGAAGGTGGATTTGGTGTCAAGTTGTTCGTTGCTTATAGATAAGTGATGGTTCACTTGGTTTCAAGCAGAGAAGATGGACTTCTTCTTAGTAATGCTTGTTCAAGCTTAGAGGCAGGGAGACTTATTGGAAAGGCTTGGTTAAGTAGGAACAACCGCTGTACACACAAGTGGTAACCACGGCAGCAGTAGGTACTACTGCACGAACTCTACAGGTAGCCGTGTGGTGTAACTACTGGAAAGCACAACATTGAAGCATTCAAGTGTTTGTGTGGTAGGGTACAGACATGGCAGGGTCTGCCATATGGCATGGCAGGGGCAGAGACGACGATCTTCTGCCGGATATAACAAGATGAAGCGGTCATGCTAAGACTCTTGTTATGGTGATGTGATGCATGGGGTTGATTAGACTCGTTCGAGATACTTCAACAGGATATAATGCTTCTCGAGGTGGAGGCATTGGTTATGGTAGAGACTGCAGGCAGAGACTACGATAGCGACTACGGTAGCAACTACCGCAAGGGCGATTGCGGCAAAGAGTACCAGTAGGGATGTGCATCGACATCTGGTCCCACGTGGACAGTTTCACAAGCTTCCGAGCATTGTGAAGGGGCTGCAGTAGGCATTGCGATGCTATTGCAAGGTTCAAGGGCAGCGACGAGACTCAGGCTGCGGCAGGCAGTTCTGTGAGTTGTTGACTTGGAGGATTCACGCTCTGGTGATATCCGGAGGTGGGGAAAGGTGGTCTACATCAACTTTCCGGGATATGAAAATGGATCGCGCTCCATATTTCATGTCGGAGATGCATGTTTGCATCAAGTCCCAAGAGGACAACCTCACAATGTTGAAATTGTGCAGGGGCTGCGGCAGGCACTTTCGTGGTGCCGCAGGGACTGCAGTAGGCACTCTCGTGGTGCTGCAGGGCTGTGGTAGGCTTCGTGCTGCCACAGGGGGCCGAGTTAGGCAACAAGATTCAGGCTGCGGCAGGCAGGGTTGTGAGTTGCTAACTTGATGAAGTCGTCTCTGGAGGAGATGCGGGAAGGTGGAGTGAACATCTACTTTCGGATTATATGACTTATGTCATATGCAAATTCTTAATGCCGCATGGTGGTGTTGAAGAATTTGGGAATGCAGAACCTAAGGCAGGAGCTGCGGTAGTATTGGGCATGGCAGGCTGAAGCCTAATGACAATACTAGGAGATATATGATCGGGTATGGTCATATGGAGGGTCAGCGTGATCTGAAATCATGCTGGGACTGGAGTCGGATGATCGGGTTCGATCATGGATTGGTGAATAAGGTGGTTGCAAAGGATTTGCTTGATTTCTTCACTCGGCAGGGATGAGCAGTACTTGATCACTACTGCAAGATCGGTGACATGTGTTTAGAAGTTTGAACAAGGTGGAGATTTGTGAAAATATGTTCGAAATTCTAAATTTATGTAAGGCAGGTCCATGCGGCAGGACGAAGGCGTTAAGTCTGCCGCAGTGCGAAGACAGAAACTGGTTCCCTGGCAGGAGGCAGGATCTAGGCAGAATTTCCTATTTTTGGTAAGAGACCAAAAATTGAATATCTCTTTCCATACTTATCCGATTGAGGTGATTCAAAAGGCAACGGAATCCTTGGGGGACAAGGAACCTATTCCTACCATAAAGCGACATCCAGGAAGCCTATATATTCACGTTGAGTCTCAGCAGCGAGGTGTGAGAGAGAGGCAGGGGCATCGGTCGTTCGATGAGAGTCGGCCGAAAGTATTAGGGTTTTAATACTTGTTATTAGACGTGAGGTTAGATCGATAATCGCTTACGCCTTGTTGGCTCAGGATTATCAAGAGTGATTGTAATCTCGTTTTCGTTTAATAAAGAAGAAACACCCCTCTCCCCGAGCACGTAGGTAGCGGCTGCCTCGCCATAGGCAGCGCGATACCGAAGCTCGTAAAATCTTGTCTTGTGTGTGTTGTTTATCGTGCTTTTATATTCTTGTGAGTTCACATATATCGTGAGTGATTGTGAGCTGGAGAGTCAAATCATATTCGTTCGGTTTTGAGTTGTTCACGTCGTGTGGTTTATGAAAGTCCAATTTGATCGGATTTATTCGGTTGGTTGGACCTTGTTGTGCGAATCCTCAACACTTTTCTCATCTCGTGAGGTGTCACACACACGTTAATTAAGTTCTAGCTACCCTACAAATAAACCAGAAAAGCTAAGCTCATTTAGTAATTATTATATATTACATTTTTCATTTAGGGTCACGGACCCCTTGGAACTTTAATTTGATATTTACATTATTTATTTACAAGTAAAAACTTTTACTTCTGCGCGATATGTAGTGGACAGTGCAGCATTGGCGCAAAATTTCTATATAATTGTCAACGACGATCAACGAACTATATGCGCTAAGAAGAATTTTCTCGATTTTTTTTCACACCACATTTATTTCCCTCATTCTTCCCAAATACAACCCATATATGCTCAAGGTTCACTAAAAATCTAAATAAAGAAATGAAATATATTTATTTTAAAAATAACACAAGTCAAAATAAGATAGATTTTCGTTGAAATTCTAAATGTGCCGTTGAAATTTCCTATATTTGAAAGTCCAAACACAAACCTTCTCTTTATGTATATCATTATTACCATACAAATTTTTTATTACACAAATAATGATCTTGTTTGCGGGAGTAGGTCTGTTTTCGGGATTCGGCGGACTCGTTGAAGACGGATCGGTCTATTTTTGGGATTACGACGTCGTCGCAGCGATCAGGGTCGAAGGCGGAGGATGAGCAAAGGGAGAGGGCATAGATTCCCTACGCGTTGTTTTGTACTATTCACCATTTCTTTTATATTAAATTGACATTTACAAAAAAAAAAGATTAATTTACGTTCAATTCATGTTGTGGCTGTAATTTAATTTAACTAATAAATTTATTGAATGTAATAATTATAATCTTATTCAAAAATTGTAATTGTAATAATATATAAAAGAATATTCAACAATATTTATGAAAAAATATGGTACGAATTAGCGCGGCTATATATATATATTCGATAGATTTATGTCTCATCCCAGGCAGCTCATCCCATCTCTCCTTTAAATTGCTCCATGCCCTAAACCATCACCATTTCTTTACCTCCTCATCCGCATCCATTCTTATAATTATTAACTCATCATCAACTCATAAACTGCAAACCAAAAAAAACATAAAAAAAAAACATAAAATGAAGAAGAACATGATTAAAAAGTGCCCTATGTGCCCGAAATTTTTCGTGCGCCAAAAGTACTTGTCTTATCTTATCTCGTGAGGTGTCACGCGCACGTTAATTAAGTGCTAGCTACCATACAAATAAACCAAAAAAGCACATTTAGTAATTATTATATATTACATTTTTCATTTAGGGTCAGGGACCTCTTGGAACTTTAATTTGATCTTTACATTATTTATTTACAAGTAAAAAATTTTGCTTCTGCGCGATATGTAGTGGACAGTGCAGCATTGGCGCAAAATTTCTATATAATTGTCAACGACGATCCACGGACTATATGCGCTAAGAAGATTTTTCTCGATTTTTTTTCACACCATATTTATTTCCATCATTCTTCCCAAATACAACCCATATATACTCAAGGTTGACTAAAAATATAAATAAATAAATGAAATATATTTTTTTTAAAAATAACACAAATCGAAATAAGATAGATTTTGGTTGAAATTCTAAATGTGCCGTTGAAATTTCCCATATTTGAAAGTCCAAACACCAACCTAATCTTTATGTGTATCATTATTACCATAAATGTTTTTTATTACACAAATAATGATCTTGTTTGCGGGAGTAGGTCTGTTTTCGAGATTCGGCGGACTCGTTGAAGACGGATCGGTCTATTTTGGGGATTACGACGTCGTCGCAGCGATCAGGGTCGAAGGCGGAGGATGAGCAAAGGGAGAGGGCATAGATTCCCTACGCGTTGTTTTGTACTATTTACCATTTCTTTAATATTAAATTGACATTTACAAAAAAAAAAAAAAAGATTAATTTAAGTTCTCAATTCATGTTGTGGCTGTAATTTAATTTAACTAATAAATTTGTTGAATGTAATAATTATAATCTTATTCAAAAATTGTAATTGTAATAATATATAAAAGTATATTCAACAATATTTATGAAAAAATACGATACGAATTAGCGCGGCTATATATATATGATAGATTTATGTCTCATCCCAGGCAACTCATCCGATCTCTCCTTTAAATTGCTCCATGCCCTAAACCATCACCATTTCTTTACCTCCTCACCCGCCTCCATTCTTATAATTATTAACTCATCATCAACTCATAAACTGAAAACAAAAAAAAAAACAGAACATAAAAAAAAAAACATACAATGAAGAAGAACATGATTATAAAGTGACCTATTTGCCCGAAATTTTTCGTGCGCCAAAAGTACTTGTCTTGTCTCATCTCGTGAGGTGTCACGCGCACGTTAATTAAGTGCTAGCTACCATACAAATAAACCAGAAAAGCTCATTTAGTAATTATTATATATTACATTTTTCATTTAGGGTCACGGACCTCTTGGAACTTTAATTTGATCTTTACATTATTTATTTACAAGTAAAAAATTTTGCTTCTGCGCGATATGTAGTGGACAGTGCAGCATTGGCGCAAAATTTCTATATAATTGTCAACGACGATCAACGGACTATATACGCTAAGAAGAATTTTCTTGATTTTTTTTCACACCATATTTATTTCCATCATTCATCCCAAATACAACCCATATATGCTCAAGGTTGACTAAAAATCTAAATAAATAAATGAATAATATTTTTAAAAAATTACACAAGTCAAAATAAGATAGATTTTGGTTGAAATTCTAAATGAGCCTTTGAAATTTCCCATATTTGAAAGTCCAAACAGAAACCTACTCTTTATGTATATCATTATGAAATTACGTCTTCGACGTAAGATACCAACTTTTCGCGAAGTCGGTCTTAAATCAGTCTTCAGCAACTAAGGTTCACACACACTTCATTCGTACACACTCAGCTGGCACTAGCTTCAGTTGGAGCGCGCACGGTTCGTGTTATGTATGTATGTTCGCACTCAGTGAATGTAAAGTAGTGAAGACAAAGTTATGTAATAGTTTTCATTTCATTGAATCAACAAAACTAAACTATTACACTTGAAGAGAAAGGTAGACGGAATGAACAAAGGTCGTATCCCAAGTGTCGCAACACTCCAACGAACCAGAGTCCTAGTACTACTACACCTAGAGTTCTATTCTCCAAACTCTACTATTGGTGCACAGCACAAAACAACTACCAAAACTCTAAGGCTCAGCGCCTAACAAACAACGATAGCGATACTCGAATATCAGATTTCGTTCTCTCAAAATCGTCAAAGGATGTCATCCAACTCCATGGGTATATATAGGTAGCTCGCACATGTGAGACGTTGACGTGGCACGTTCTGATTCGACACATGCTTGGCTGATGTAACAATTCCATGGATGACATCACTTTTTGGAATCTTCGATTCTTGAATCTTGGAATCTTGAATCTTCGATTCTTGAATCTTCGAATCTTGAATCTTCGATTTCTTTAACTTCAGACTTCAACATTATCTTGACTCCGTCGATCTCAATACTTCATCTTCAACTTCATCGTGATGAACACTCGTCGTTGAGGCTTCAGTACTTCATCGTCTTCACGGTCGTCGATATAGTTGAAGTAGTAAACAACATTCACTCATCATCAACACTTGAACGTGGGTAGACATCACTTGCACTGAACGTTGATGATAGGATGTAACACACCATGCATCAGTTGATACATGAAGTAGAAGAGGCCACGGCGTAAGACACCAGTCACACGGGTTGAAGAGACATCATCCGCGACGCCAGTCGCGTGCGACGCGAGTCGCAAATCACAGACGTGCGACGCAAGTCGCGTGCGACGCTCGTCGCAAATGTTGAAACGCATGGGCGTGCGACACCAGTCGCGTGCGACGCCAGTCGCACATCTTGGCCAAGGTGTTCAAGCGACTCCAATCGCGTGAGATGGAGAGGCACAATCGCGCGACGCCAGTCGCGTGCGACAGCAGTCGCTCAACATGACACGCGACGCATGTCGCGTGCGACTCTAGTCGCAGATGGAGGAGAGGCCGGCTTGAGCGACGCTTGTCGCGTGCGACGCCAGTCGCAAGGTGTGGTAATGTAATGTCGTGCGACTTCAGTCGCATGAACTTGAAGGATGGACTTCATGTTGATTATTTTGCATTCACTCAACCTACACCTGAAATCAAAGACAAACAACAAACACATGTTGTTGACAAAACTAACATCTACAATCTCCCCCTTTTTGTCACAACTCATGTGAACAAGAGTTAGCATAAGGAGATACAAAGAATCTCAAAACCAGGCAACCAAAACATATGTTGTTGCCAAAAACCAACATCTTCAATCTCCCCCTTTTTGGCACAACTCATGTGACCAAAGGTTAGCAAACGGAGATACACACTATCTCCCCCTCAAGAGATACATCACCTGAAAACAAAACAAACAACAAACACATATGTTGTTGCCAAAACCAACATCTACAATCTCCCCCTTTTTGGCACAACTCATGTGACCAAAGGTTAGCATAAGGAGATACAAAACAATCTCCCCCTCAAGAGAAGCATATCAAAATAAAACTAAGTAAACATAAAACAGTCAACATTCAACAATGAAAGACTAGCATTGAAGAGATGAAAACCAAAACACTTAGTCAAGTTCAACATCAAAGCAACATGAGAGGTTCATCAAAACGAAATATGAAAAACATGCATGGTGGAAAATAGTTCAAGTCTTATGCATGCAACGATGAAATATGAAAAAAAACGAACACAAGATAACCAAGCATCACTGAGATGCAAAGTCTGAGCCCTTGGGTGATCCAGCTGGAGTAGGCGAGCGCAGAGGAGTAGTAGGTGGTGAAGCATCACCAGACCTTGCCTCATCATCATCAGCTACACTTCCATCACCTCTATCTTCATCAGTTTCATCGCCATCAGAGTCTGATTCATAGTCTTTCTCAAGAGTTTCATAGAATCCAAACTCATCTTCTCCGATCCTCACTCTGTCATCATCATCTTCATCATCACCTTCAATGTTGACATCTTCATCTTCATCCAACAGACCACCAGACGGCATCGCACGCAACACCTCTGGATGTGAAGGTTCATCGACCTTCCCTTTTCCCTTCCTCAACATCTCAAACACTTCTCCCGCCATCATCTCGCGGACACCCTCATCACCCTCATCTTCACTCTCAACAACAACATGTTTAGACTTGGCTAGATCAGCCAAGGCTTCCTTGATACCATCCTTTATCAGCTGAAACATAAATGTATCAGTCAGCCCTTTGCAAGATGATCCAGCACCACCTAATCCTCCCCCTTGATGGGTCATCTGGTGAAGGTAGGTAAAAGCATCCTTTTGATCACGCTGAGCCTCCATCATCTCAGTATAAGCAACTGCATGAGCAGCCTGCTTACGTTCCAATCGTTGTGTTGTAGTGAAACAACGATGAATTGCAACAGAGGGAACGATTGAGCGATAATTATTCATTGGATGATGAGGGTTTTGGTGAGGCGGCAGACCAGAGCGCGGACCAAAATGTCGAGGAACAAAATTTACACGTTTCTCTTCTTTCTCCTCTTCCTCCACTATCTCTTCAACTCTGACAGTTTCGGGCTTTTGTCGCTTAACACTTGAAGATTCAAGTTTAACAGCGGCAACCCGCTTCCTTGAAGACTTCGGCGAAGGAGGTGGAGTGATAGGATTAGGTACCTCATCTCTCCTTGCAAACTTAGTCCATGGTAAGTCTAAAACTCTGTGCTTAAGGAAGGTAGGAGTGATGTTGACATGAGCCATTCTCTTAACTTTTCTCTCCGTCTCTGTCGGAGAAAATTTTTGGTCTAGCAACATCCCGTAGATCAGGCATGGGTGAGTGAGGTGCATGCGTCTCTCCTCTTCTAGATCACGCTGTTGAGAGAGAGTTGAGTCCGATGCCTGAGCAATGCGACAGATATCATGAAAGATGATCTCCCCGAGATCAACCTGTTCACCGCAGCCAAGGCGGAAAAGAATATGCATGAGTTTGGGTGATAGGTAGTTTTCATCAGGACGAGCAGCAGCCCAGTTCGTCATTCCGAGTCGATGAAGCGTGCCATAGAAGGCCGACAACTTCGAAGAAAGAGGTAGAATAGACTTTGCTTTTCCTTGAGTAAGGAAAGATCCAATCTTCAATGCATTTAGTCTATCATCATCAGCAGGCGACTTCCATGAACACACAACCTCCAGACGCTTCAGATAGATGTTGATGTTCAGTGGACGAAACACGTAAAGTTTCGATCGGAACACAAACCGACCATACATCTTACTCATCGGGTCAGCGAACTCAGGAGTGAGGCTAGCATAGAATTTGTGGATGATAGGGATAGAGTACTTAAGAGGCAGTGTCACAGATTCCATCAAGTGCATAGCCTCTAAAAATTTTGAGACGCCGGTGTTCTCATAATCAGCAGGGCGGATGTGGCGATCCGCAAGAATAGGCAAATTTTTAATCAGGGTAAGGCGATGCTCAGCCTTACGAGTAAAGAAATCAGGTTTGTAGTGTTTGCCACACTCTTCAACCTTCAGATAGTAATAAGGTTCAGCAGTAACACCACCAGAGAAAGAAGGTGTTGACTTCTTAGGATCCTTAACACCAGAAACTGAGTGCTTCACGTGCTTAGTAAGATCAACAGTCTGAGTGTCAGAGTTCGATTTTCCAGATCGCCTGTCCATCTTATTCATATGTTTTTGAAGAGCTTGAAGTGACTTCTTCCTTGATTCAGGCGACGGTGCCTGCTGCCATGTATCACGCAGTGATTAAAGGACCTCCTTATCCAATACATCAACCAGGTTTCCAGCAGAAGACATAGTCAGATAGCAAGTGATAGGAGCAAGAGTGAAGTTCTAAGAACCTAAGATTGAATCACTGGTGCCTGATGCACGAAGTTAGAGTAAGAGAATAGATCGTCGAACGCCGGATGCGTGAAGCTAGAGAACAACGACACCCAACCACGATAGCAAGATAGCAAGACGTAAGCACCGAGAGTAAGAACTTAGAATTTCGAGTTGCAAGTAACCCTAAGTCATGTTTTTGAAGGCCTATATATAGAAAAATTTTGGGCCGACTCGTCTCGGACAAAAAGACCTGCGAAAAAGACCAATTAACAGAACAAAATTGGCCCGTCAGTACAAAAAACGAATAAAAAATATTAAAATATTAAACCGAAAATCTTGAAAATATTGCTAAGGAAAAATGAACTTTCAAATTTTTCAAAAATTTTCAAGGATTTTCGTCGACGAGCATGGGGTAACATGGTGGTCATCGTCGCAAGCAGGTTGGCGGAGAAGAAGTGTGTTGCATCATAGGAGTTGAACAGCAGTGGTGGAGATGTGTTGGTGTTGAACAGCATAGGTGGAGATGAAATGTGTAGCGCAGAGCAAGCGACTTGTGTCGCGTGCGACTGGCGTCGCACGAAGTCGCTAGTCATGCGACTTGCGTCGCGAATGCTGGGTTGAGCGACCAGCGTCGCACGAAAGCATGCATAGGCAACTTCGCATGAGGAGTTATGCACTGGGAGCTGCTACACTCATATTCCGCCTTAAAGGTTGAACTCCACGAGATGCTGAACATGATTTAAAAGAATACATATCAAAACAACACATCCCGAGTTAGAATTCAAGCGTTCAACACACTGCAAACATTCAAAAACATTTTAGTGGAGATTCAATCGGTGATACCAGTCAGTGAAGAGCAAATATTTTCCCAAAAAAGAATTTCACTTCTCATCAATCTCCAAAACAAAAATATCACACAAGGTGAATAAAAACTTTGAGGTATACTGAAATAGCTCTCGAATTAAAAAACCGGTGAAACGGACCGAAGTATGTTGAAATAAGTTTAACTTGTCCTTCGTCGCAATCACAAGAATGCAATCGTGTTTCATCGGAACATATATGGTGAGTTAACACCGCACAAGAGATTTTAATTCATGAGTGTAAGGTGAACTCTTAAGGCACTCCACTTGGGACTAAGCGTTACTACAATCAGAGGGGAGCAAGGTTCGACCTGCGTCCTCCAGACGAGTTTTAGCTTTTAAATGAAATGCAACAGATGCTCATTACAGCAGTCAGAGGGGAGCAAGGATCATCCTGCATCTCCGAAGTGTGATGGTTGAGCATCTTAAATTAGAGCGTCCATGTGCTACCTTTCGAAGAGGGGAGCCGGCGGACAATGTGATCCGGCGTCCTCCGCTACTCGGTATTATGGATCTATGCAAATGATAGCAATGGGAGTTATATGCCAAGTTCACATGTTTACACTCAGAGGAATAAATGCACTTGGGTCCGAAGACTAAAGCGGCCTCGATCCATGTTCATCTTATAAGATTAATCCACGACGATCCATAGTGCGTATTCAGAAGTAAAGAAAACAATCTTTCAGACTTCAAAATTTTCGTGACATGCAGAGAGAATTTCTTAAGTTTTTAAATCTCTCAAAGTCAAGAGGTTTTGTGAAGATGTTAGCGAGTTGTTTTTCTGTTGAAATATGCTGTAGACTGACTATATCACGATCAACCAAATCTCTAATGAAATGATGTCGAATGTCGATGTGTTTAGTGCGAGAATGCTGGACAGGATTTTCGCTGATTTAGATAGCACTTTGACTATCACAGAACAACATCAAGTGCGCACTCTCGATAAGATAGACATCCAACTATTCAGTGTAGCATCTCCCGGCAAACTCCTTTGGTTCCAGTTTCAGAGGAATTGAGTGCAACATTGCCGAAGATCAGCTCCCTTGGTTTCCAACCATTCGAAGTGGTGTAGTTAAGTTTAACTTCACCTTTTTGTGGCTTCAGCACCCATCTCTTCTTCACATCAAAATTTCGAGAATTTTTCTCGATCACAGACTTCACATTTTTCTCAACTTTCAGAGTTTGAGAAATGTGTTTCTTCACACCCTTGACAGCTCCACTCTTCTTCTTCTCAGTCACTAAATCCTGGTTCATGTCATCTCTCAGCTTATAGCAGAAAGGTCTAATGTGTCCGGGTTTGTTGCAGTAATGACAAACATACTCTCTCTTAACCATGACAGGTTTAGAGCAAGAGAGTTGAACTGTTGGCTTCACGTTCTGAGGTTTGCTCAAATTCTCTAGCAACGTCTTCTCGTATGGCAAGATACCACGAGGATGTTTCACGATAGACTTAGGAAATTGATATGTCTTCGTTTTCAAGCAAGTAGTTGATATTGACTCTTGAAATTCAGCTTTCGGAGATGTGACAACCTTCTTTCCTTCAGCAATTTCCTTTCGTCTTACAGTTTCAGAGTCATGTGTAGCCTTACCATCTGAAGATTCAATTGAAGCCTTGATAAAGGTCATTTCTTTCTTCTCAGGTGAAGCATAGATAGACTCAAACACTTTCTGAAAGCCAAGTCCACAACGACCTGGGTTCATGTATGATGCGGCGTTGTCAAACACCGAAGAGTTTGTGTTCATCTTTCTCAGTAGCTCATCAGTCATGTGAAGTTTCTCCTTCAGAACATAACACTCCTTATCACTCATGGCTAGATCAGCTTGAGTTTTCAACAAGGATGACTTTAGCTCATCATTCTCAGCATCGGAGTTCTTAAAAAGAGTTCTAAGTTTCTTCACTTCAGATGATTCTTTCTTCAGAGAAGCCTTCAGTTTCGAATTTTCAGAGTTCGACTGCTCAAACAATTCTCTCAGTGCAACACCCTCCTTAAAGTATTTGTGCTTCTCTTCGAAGAGATCATCAAATTTATTTTTCAAGATTGTCAGAGAATTTTTCAACTTCTGATTCTCACATTCAGTCTTGTCAACCACGTCCCTCAACTCAACACATTCTTTGTAGAATTTTCGCTCACGCTCGGAGAGTTCATTGATAGCTTCTTTCAAGAGTTGTTTAGAGACTATGAGTTCAATATTCTCAGCAGAGCTTGTTTCAAGAGATCTATGAAGTTCAGAGTAGCTCTCTTTCAAGGCAAGCAGTTCGGCACACTCAACTTCATTTTGAGATACATTCAAAGTCACCTTATCCTCTTCAGCTTCAGTCACGGATTCATCATCCGAAAATATATCCTCATCACATGGTCTTTCTTTCAAATCCAACATTTTTCTCGACTCAACATCAACTTGAGGTGTGTTAGGAGCATTCTTTGTTGACTCTGATTCATACTCAGATTTAGTGTTTGAGGTAGTTCCATCAGAATATGTTTCACTCTTTTTGTCAACTTCATGCTCTTCAATCTGAAGCTTATGAACTAGTGTAGTGAGAGAGCAACTCTTAGATTGGTTGACGTGTTTGTATCCTTCACAAGTTCTCTGGAGAGTTTCCCAAGCTTCTTTTGCTGATGTACAATCTTTGACAAGTCGATACATGTTGAGCTCCAGCCATTCGCAGATGAAACGTAAAGCTTTGTTGTTGGCAGTAGAAGCTTCAAGCTCTTCATTAGACCAATGTCGTTCAAGTTTGAGAATTTTGTTGCCTTTAGCATCAATAGTAAATGGGCGTTCCCAGCCTTCTAACACTGATCTCCATGCACGAGAGTCATGTCCTTGAATCCTAGCTGATACTTTGGCTTTCCAATTCGAATAGTTTTGATGAGTAAGCATGATCGGTTGATGTGCGAACATAGAAGACTCCATTGTAGCGGAAAATATGAAGTCAAGTAACGGATCACGTCTTATACGTATGACGTCCCGCTCTGATACCAATTGAAATTACGTCTTCGACGTAAGATACCAACTTTTCGCGAAGTCGGTCTTAAATCAGTCTTCAGCAACTAAGGTTCACACACACTTCATTCGTACACACTCAGCTGGCACTAGCTTCAGTTGGAGCGCGCACGGTTCGTGTTATGTATGTATGTTCGCACTCAGTGAATGTAAAGTAGTGAAGACAAAGTTATGTAATAGTTTTCATTTCATTGAATCAACAAAACTAAACTATTACACTTGAAGAGAAAGGTAGACGGAATGAACAAAGGTCGTATCCCAAGTGTCGCAACACTCCAACGAACCAGAGTCCTAGTACTACTACACCTAGAGTTCTATTCTCCAAACTCTACTATTGGTGCACAGCACAAAACAACTACCAAAACTCTAAGGCTCAGCGCCTAACAAACAACGATAGCGATACTCGAATATCAGATTTCGTTCTCTCAAAATCGTCAAAGGATGTCATCCAACTCCATGGGTATATATAGGTAGCTCGCACATGTGAGACGTTGACGTGGCACGTTCTGATTCGACACATGCTTGGCTGATGTAACAATTCCATGGATGACATCACTTTTTGGAATCTTCGATTCTTGAATCTTGGAATCTTGAATCTTCGATTCTTGAATCTTCGAATCTTGAATCTTCGATTTCTTTAACTTCAGACTTCAACATTATCTTGACTCCGTCGATCTCAATACTTCATCTTCAACTTCATCGTGATGAACACTCGTCGTTGAGACTTTAGTACTTCATCGTCTTCACGGTCGTCGATATAGTTGAAGTAGTAAACAACATTCACTCATCATCAACACTTGAACGTGGGTAGACATCACTTGCACTGAACGTTGATGATAGGATGTAACACACCATGCATCAGTTGATACATGAAGTAGAAGAGGCCACGGCGTAAGACACCAGTCGCACGGGTTGAAGAGACATCATCCGCGACGCCAGTCGCGTGCGACGCGAGTCGCAAATCACAGACGTGCGACGCAAGTCGCGTGCGACGCTCGTCGCAAATGTTGAAACGCATGGGCGTGCGACACCAGTCGCGTGCGACGCCAGTCGCACATCTTGGCCAAGGTGTTCAAGCGACTCCAATCGCGTGAGATGGAGAGGCACAATCGCGCGACGCCAGTCGCGTGCGACAGCAGTCGCTCAACATGACACGCGACGCATGTCGCGTGCGACTCTAGTCGCAGATGGAGGAGAGGCCGGCTTGAGCGACGCTTGTCGCGTGCGACGCCCGTCGCGTGCGACGCCAGTCGCAAGGTGTGGTAATGCAATGTCGTGCGACTTCAGTCGCATGAACTTGAAGGATGGACTTCATGTTGATTATTTTGCATTCACTCAACTTACACCTGAAATCAAAGACAAACAACAAACACATGTTGTTGACAAAACTAACATCTACACATTATTACCATACAAAATTTTTATTACACAAATAATGATCTTGTTAGCGAGAGTAGGTCTATTTTCGGGATTCGCCGGACTCGTTGAAGACGGATCGGTCTACTTTGGGGATTACGATGTCGTCGCAGCGATCAGGTTCGAAGACGGAGGATGAGCAAAGGGAGAGGACATAGATTACCTATGCGTTGTTTTGTACTATTTACCTTTACTTTTATATGGAATTGACATTTACAAAAAAAAAAAAATTAATTTACGTACAATTCATGTTCTGGCCGTAAATTAATTTAACTAATAAATTTGTTGAGTGCAATAATTATAATCTTATTCAAAAATAGTAATTGTAATAATATATAAAAAAATATTCAACAATATTTATGAAAAAATACGGGCGCTATATATATATATATATATATATATATATATATATATATATATATATGATAGATTAATGTCTTATCCCAGACAGCTCATCACATCTCTCCCTTAAATTGCTCAATGCCCTAAACCATCACCATTAATTTACCTCCTCAGATGCCTCCATTCTTATACTTATTAACTCATCATCAACTCATAAACTGAAAACCAAAAAAAACAAAACATAAAAAAAAACATACAATGAAGAACATGATTATAAAGTGCCCTAAGTGCCCGAAATTTTTCGTGCGCCAAAATTACTTGTCTTGTCTCATCTCGTGAGGTTTCACGCGCACGTTAATTAAGTGCTAGCTACCATACAAATAAACCAGAAAAGCTCATTTAGTAATTATTATATATTACATTTTTCATTTAGGGTCACGGACCTCTTGGAACTTTAATTTGATATTTACATTATTTATTTACAAGTAAAAACTTTTACTTCTGCACGATATGTAGTGGACAGTGCAGCATTGGCGCAAAATTTCTATATAATTGTCAAAGACGATCAACGGACTATATGCGCTAAGAAGAATTTTCTCGATTTTTTTTCACACCACATTTATTTCCCTAATTCTTCCCAAATACAACCCATATATGCTCAAGGTCGACTAAAAATCTAAATAAAGAAATGAAATATATTTAAAAAAAAATAACACAAGTCAAAATAAGATAGATTTTGGTTGAAATTCTAAATGTGCCGTTGAAATTTCCTATATTTGAAAGTCCAAACACAAACCTACTCTATGTATATCATTATTACCATACAAATTTTTTATTACACAAATAATGATCTTCTTTGCGGGAGTAGGTCTGTTTTCGGGATTCGGCGGACTCGTTGAAGACGGATCGGTCTATTTTGGGGATTACGACGTCGTCGCAGCGATCAGGGTCGAAGGCGGAGGATGAGCAAAGGGAGAGGGCATAGATTCCCTACGCGTTGTTTAATACTATTTACCATTTCTTTTATATTTAATTGACATTTACAAAAAAAAAAAAAAAAGATTAATTTACGTTCTCAATTCATGTTGTGGCTGTAATTTAATTTAACTAATAAATTTGTTGAATGTAATAATTATAATCTTATTCAAAAATTGTAATTGTAATAATATATAAAAGTATATTCAACAATATTTATGAAAAAATACGATACGAATTAGCGCGGCTATATATATATGATAGATTTATGTCTCATCCCAGGCAACTCATCCGATCTCTCCTTTAAATTGCTCCATGCCCTAAACCATCACCATTTCTTTACCTCCTCACCCGCCTCCATTCTTATAATTATTAACTCATCATCAACTCATAAACTGAAAACAAAAAAAAAAACAAAACATAAAAAAAAAAACATACAATGAAGAAGAACATGATTATAAAGTGACCTATTTGCCCGAAATTTTTCGTGCGCCAAAAGTACTTGTCTTGTCTCATCTCGTGAGGTGTCACGCGCACGTTAATTAAGTGCTAGCTACCATACAAATAAACCAGAAAAGCTCATTTAGTAATTATTATATATTACATTTTTCATTTAGGGTCACGGACCTCTTGGAACTTTAATTTGATCTTTACATTATTTATTTACAAGTAAAAAAATTTGCTTCTGCGCGATATGTAGTGGACAGTGCAGCATTGGCGCAAAATTTCTATATAATTGTCAACGACGATCAACGGACTATATACGCTAAGAAGAATTTTCTTGATTTTTTTTCACACCATATTTATTTCCATCATTCATCCCAAATACAACCCATATATGCTCAAGGTTGACTAAAAATCTAAATAAATAAATGAAATATATTTTTAAAAAAATTACACAAGTCAAAATAAGATAGATTTTGGTTGAAATTCTAAATGTGCCTTTGAAATTTCCTATATTTGAAAGTCCAAACAAAAACCTACTCTCTTTATGTATATCATTATTACCATACAAAATTTTTATTACACAAATAATGATCTGGTTTGCGGGAGTAGGTCTGTTTTCGGGATTCGACGGACTCGTTGAAGACGGATCGGTCTATTTTGGGGATTACGACGTCGTCGCAGCGATCAGGGTCGAAGGCGGAGGATGAGCAAAGGGAGAGGGCATAGATTCCCTACGCGTTGTTTTGTACTATTTACCATTTCTTTTATATTAAATTGACATTTACAAAAAAAAAAAGATTAATTTACGTTCAATACATGTTGTGGCTGTAATTTAATTTAACTAATAAATTTGTTGAATGTAATAATTATAATCTTATTCAAAAATTGTAATTGTAATAATATATAAAAGAATATTCAACAATATTTATGAAAAAATACGGTACGAATTAGCGCGGCTATATATATATATACACGATAGATTTATGTCTCATCCCATGCAGCTCATCCCATCTCTCCTTTAAATTGCTCCATGCCCTAAACCATCACCATTTCTTTACCTCCTCATCCGCCTCCATTCTTATAATTATTAACTCATCATCAACTCATAAACTGAAAACCAAAAAAAAAAAACAAAACATAAAAAAAAAAAACATACAATGATTATAAAGTGACCTATTTGCCCGAAATTTTTCGTGCGCCAAAAGTACTTGTCTTGTCTCATCTCGTGAGGTGTCACGCGCACGTTAATTAAGTGCTAGCTACCATACAAATAAACCAGAAAAGCTCATTTAGTAATTATTATATATTACATTTTTCATTTAGGGTCACGGACCTCTTGGAACTTTAATTTGATATTTACATTATTTATTTACAAGTAAAAACTTTTACTTCTGCACGATATGTAGTGGACAGTGCAGCATTGGCGCAAAATTTCTATATAATTGTCAAAGACGATCAACGGACTATATGCGCTAAGAAGAATTTTCTCGATTTTTTTTCACACCACATTTATTTCCCTAATTCTTCCCAAATACAACCCATATATGCTCAAGGTTGACTAAAAATCTAAATAAAGAAATGAAATATATTTTAAAAAAAAATAACACAAGTCAAAATAAGATAGATTTTGGTTGAAATTCTAAATGTGCCGTTGAAATTTCCTATATTTGAAAGTCCAAACACAAACCTACTCTATGTATTTCATTATTACCATACAAATTTTTTATTACACAAATAATGATCTTCTTTGCGGGAGTAGGTCTGTTTTCGGGATTCGGCGGACTCGTTGAAGACGGATCGGTCTATTTTGGGGATTACGACGTCGTCGCAGCGATCAGGGTCGAAGGCGGAGGATGAGCAAAGGGAGAGGGCATAGATTCCCTACGCGTTGTTTTGTACTATTTACCATTTTTTTATATTAAATTGACATTTACAAAAAAAAAAAAAGATTAATTTAGGTTCTCAATTCATGTTGTCAATTCATGTTGTGGCTGTAATTTAATTTAACTAATAAATTTGTTGAATGTAATAATTATAATCTTATTCAAAAATTGTAATTGTAATAATATATAAAAGTATATTCAACAATATTTATGAAAAAATACGTACGAATAAGCGCGGCTATATATATATATGATAGATTTATGTCTCATCCCATCTCTCCTTTAAATTGCTCCATGCCCTAAACCATCACCATTTCTTTACCTCCTCATCCGCCTCTATTCTTATAATTATTAACTCATCATCAACTCATAAACTGAAAACAAAAAAAAAAAAAAAAAAAAAAACATAAGAAAAACATACAATCAAGAAGAACATGAATATAAAGTGCCCTATGTGCCCGAAATTTTTCGTGCGCCAAAAGTACTTGTCTTGTCTCATCTCGTGAGGTGTCACTCGCACGTTAATTAAGTGGTAGCTACCATACAAATAAACCAGAAAAGCTCATTTAGTAATTATTATATATTACATTTTTCATTTAGGGTCACGGACCTCTTGGAACTTTAATTTGATATTTACATTATTTATTTACAAGTAAAAACTTTTACTTCTGCGCTATATGTAGTGGATAGTGCAGCATTGGCGCAAAATTTCTATATTATTGTCAACGACGATCAACGGACTTTATGCGCTAAGAAGAATTTTCTCGATTTTTTTTCACACCACATTTATTTCCCTCATTCTTCCCAAATACAACCCATATATGCTCAAGGTTGACTAAAAATCTAAATAAATAAATGAATAATATTTTTAAAAAATTACACAAGTCAAAATAAGATAGATTTTGGTTGAAATTCTAAATGAGCCTTTGAAATTTCCCATATTTGAAAGTCCAAACAGAAACCTACTCTTTATGTATATCATTATTACCATACAAAATTTTTATTACACAAATAATGATCTTGTTAGCGAGAGTAGGTCGATTTTGGGGATTCGCCGGACTCGTTGAAGACGGATCGGTGTTCTTTGGGGATTACGATGTCGTCGCAGTGATCAGGTTCGAAGACGGAGGATGAGCAAAGGGAGAGGACATAGATTACCTATGCGTTGTTTTGTACTATTTACCTTTACTTTTATATGAAATTGACATTTACAAAAAAAAAAAAAATTAATTTACGTACAATTCATGTTCTGGCCGTAAATTAATTTAACTAATAAATTTGTTGAATGCAATAATTATAATCTTATTCAAAAATAGTAATTGTAATAATATATAAAAAAATATTCAACAATATTTAAGAAAAAATACGGGCGCGGCTATATATATATATATATATATATATATATATATATATATATATATATATATATATATATATATATATATATATATATATATATATATATATGATAGATTAATGTCTTATCCCAGACAGCTCATCACATCTCTCCCTTAAATTGCTCAATGCCCTAAACCATCACCATTAATTTACCTCCTCAGCCGCCTCCATTCTTATACTTATTAACTCATCATCAACTCATAAACTGAAAACCAAAAAAAACAAAACATAAAAAAAAACATACAATGAAGAAAATGATTATAAAGTGCCCTATGTGTCCGAAATTTTTCGTGCGCCAAAATTACTTATCTTGTCTCATCTCGTGAGGTTTCACGCGCACGTTAATTAAGTGCTAGCTACCATACAAATAAACCAGAAAAGCTCATTTAGTAATTATTATATATTACATTTTTCATTTAGGGTCACGGACCTCTTGGAACTTTAATTTGATATTTACATTATTTATTTACAAGTAAAAACTTTTACTTCTGCACGATATGTAGTGGACAGTGCAACATTGGCGCAAAATTTCTATATAATTGTCAAAGACGATCAACGTACTATATGCGCTAAGAAGAATTTTCTCGATTTTTTTTCACACCACATTTATTTCCCTAATTCTTCCCAAACACAACCCATATATGCTCAAGGTTGACTAAAAATCTAAATAAAGAAATGAAATATATTTAAAAAAAAAAAATAACACAAGTCAAAATAAGATAGATTTTGGTTGAAATTCTAAATGTGCCGTTGAAATTTCCTATATTTGAAAGTCCAAACACAAACCTACTCTTTATGTATATCATTATTACCATACAAATTTTTTATTACACAAATAATGATCTGGTTTGCGGGAGTAGGTCTGTTTTCGGGATTCGACGGACTCGTTGAAGACAGATCGGTCTATTTTGGGGATTACGACGTCGTCGCAGCGATCAGGGTCGAAGGCGGAGGATGAGCAAAGGGAGAGGGCATAGATTCCCTACGCGTTGTTTTGTACTATTTACCATTTCTTTTATATTAAATTGACATTTACAAAAAAAAATATTAATTTACGTTCAATACATGTTGTGGCTGTAATTTAATTTAACTAATAAATTTGTTGAATGTAATAATTATAATCTTATTCAAAAATTGTAATTGTAATAATATATAAAAGAATATTCAACAATATTTATGAAAAAATACGGTACGAATTAGCGCGGCTATATATATATATATATATACGATAGATTTATGTCTCATCCCATGCAGCTCATCCCATCTCTCCTTTAAATTGCTCCATGCCCTAAACCATCACCATTTCTTTACCTCCTCATCCGCCTCCATTCTTATAATTATTAACTCATCATCAACTCATAAACTGAAAACCAAAAAAAAAAAAAAAAAAACATAAAAAAAAACATACAATGAAGAAGAACATGATTATAGAGTGCCCTATGTGCTCGAAATTTTTCGTGCGCCAAAAGTACTTGTCTTGTCTCATCTTGTGAGGTGTCACGCGCACGTTAATTAAGTGCTAGCTACCATACAAATAAACCAGAAAAGCTCATTTAGTAATTATTATATATTACATTTTTCATTTAGGGTCACGGACCTCTTGGAACTTTAATTTGATCTTTACATTATTTATTTACAAGTAAAAAAATTTGATTCTGCGCGATATGTAGTGGACATTGCAGCATTGGCGCAAAATTTCTATATAATTGTCAACGACGATCCACGGACTATATGCGCTCAGAAGAATTTTCTCGATTTTTTTTCACACCATATTTATTTCAAGCATTCTTCCCAAATACAACCCATATATGCTCAAGGTTGACTAAAAATCTAAATAAATAAATGAAATATATTTTTAAAAAAATTACACAAGTCAAAATAAGATAGATTTTGGTTGAAATTCTAAATGTGCCGTTGAAATTTCCTATATTTGAAAGTCCAAACAAAAACCTACTCTCTTTATGTATATCATTATTACCATACAAATTTTTTATTACACAAATAATGATCTGGTTTGCGGGAGTAGGTCTGTTTTCGGGATTCGACGGACTCGTTGAAGACGGATCGGTCTATTTTGGGGATTACGACGTCGTCGCAGCGATCAGGGTCGAAGGCGGAGGATGAGCAAAGGGAGAGGGCATAGATTCCCTACGCGTTGTTTTGTACTATTTACCATTTCTTTTATATTAAATTGACATTTACAAAAAAAAAAAGATTAATTTACGTTCAATACATGTTGTGGCTGTAATTTAATTTAACTAATAAATTTGTTGAATGTAATAATTATAATCTTATTCAAAAATTGTAATTGTAATAATATATAAAAGAATATTCAAAAATATTTATGAAAAAATACGGTACGAATTAGCGCGGCTATATATATATATACACGATAGATTTATGTCTCATCCCATGCAGCTCATCCCATCTCTCCTTTAAATTGCTCCATGCCCTAAACCATCACCATTTCTTTACCTCCTCATCCGCCTCCATTCTTATAATTATTAACTCATCATCAACTCATAAACTGAAAACCAAAAAAAAAAAAAAAAACATAAAAAAAAAACATACAATGAAGAAGAACATGATTATAGAGTGCCCTATGTGCTCGAAATTTTTCGTGCGCCAAAAGTACTTGTCTTGTCTCATCTTGTGAGGTGTCACGCGCACGTTAATTAAGTGCTAGCTACCATACAAATAAACCAGAAAAGCTCATTTAGTAATTATTATATATTACATTTTTCATTTAGGGTCACGGACCTCTTGGAACTTTAATTTGATCTTTACATTATTTATTTACAAGTAAAAAAATTTGATTCTGCGCGATATGTAGTGGACATTGCAGCATTGGCGCAAAATTTCTATATAATTGTCAACGACGATCCACGGACTATATGCGCTAAGAAGAATTTTCTCGATTTTTTTTCACACCATATTTATTTCAAGCATTCTTCCCAAATACAACCCATATATGCTCAAGGTTGACTAAAAATCTAAATAAATAAATGAAATATATTTTTAAAAAAATTACACAAGTCAAAATAAGATAGATTTTGGTTGAAATTCTAAATGTGCCGTTGAAATTTCCTATATTTGAAAGTCCAAACAAAAACCTACTCTCTTTATGTATATCATTATTACCATACAAATTTTTTATTACACAAATAATGATCTGGTTTGCGGGAGTAGGTCTGTTTTCGGGATTCGACGGACTCGTTGAAGACGGATCGGTCTATTTTGGGGATTACGACGTCGTCGCAGCGATCAGGGTCGAAGGCGGAGGATGAGCAAAGGGAGAGGGCATAGATTCCCTACGCGTTGTTTTGTACTATTTACCATTTCTTTTATATTAAATTGACATTTACAAAAAAAAAAAGATTAATTTACGTTCAATACATGTTGTGGCTGTAATTTAATTTAACTAATAAATTTGTTGAATGTAATAATTATAATCTTATTCAAAAATTGTAATTGTAATAATATATAAAAGAATATTCAAAAATATTTATGAAAAGATACGGTACGAATTAGCGCGGCTATATATATATATATATACACGATAGATTTATGTCTCATCCCATGCAGCTCATCCCATCTCTCCTTTAAATTGCTCCATGCCCTAAACCATCACCATTTCTTTACCTCCTCATCCGCCTCCATTCTTATAATTATTAACTCATCATCAACTCATAAACTGAAAACCAAAAAAAAAAAAAAAAAACATAAAAAAAAAAAACATACAATGAAGAAGAACATGATTATAGAGTGCCCTATGTGCTCGAAATTTTTCGTGCGCCAAAAGTACTTGTCTTGTCTCATCTTGTGAGGTGTCACGCGCACGTTAATTAAGTGCTAGCTACCATACAAATAAACCAGAAAAGCTCATTTAGTAATTATTATATATTACATTTTTCATTTAGGGTCACGGACCTCTTGGAACTTTAATTTGATCTTTACATTATTTATTTACAAGTAAAAAAATTTGATTATGCGCGATATGTAGTGGACAGTGCAGCATTGGCGCAAAATTTCTATATAATTGTCAACGACGATCCACGGACTATATGCGCTAAGAAGAATTTTCTCGATTTTTTTTCACACCATATTTATTTCCATCATTCTTCCCAAATACAACCCATATATGCTCAAGGTTGACTAAAAATCTAAATAAATAAATGAAATATATTTTTAAAAAAATTACACAAGTCAAAATAAGATAGATTTTGGTTGAAATTCTAAATGTGCCGTTGAAATTTCCTATATTTGAAAGTCCAAACACAAACCTACTCTATGTATATCATTATTACCATACAAATTTTTTATTACACAAATAATGATCTTGTTTGCGGGAGTAGGTCTGTTTTCGGGATTCGGCGGACTCGTTGAAGACGGATCGATCTATTTTGGGGATTACGACGTCGTCGCAGCGATCAGGGTCGAAGGCGGAGGATGAGCAAAGGGAGAGGGCATAGATTCCCTACGCGTTGTTTTGTACTATTTACCATTTCTTTTATATTTAATTGACATTTAAAAAAAAAAGATTAATTTACGTTCTCAATTCATGTTGTGGCTGTAATTTAATTTAACTAATAAATTTGTTGAATGTAATAATTATAATCTTATTCAAAAATTGTAATTGTAATAATATATAAAAGTTTATTCAACAATATTTATGAAAAAATACGGTACGAATAAGCGCGGCTATATATATATGATAGATTTATGTCTCATCCCAGGCAGCTCATCCCATCTCTCCTTTAAATTGCTCCATGCCCTAAACCATCACCATTTCTTTACCTCCTCATCCGCCTCCATTCTTATAATTATTAACTCATCATCAACTCATAAACTGAAAACCAAAAAAAAAAAAAAACATACAATGAAGAAGAACATGATTATAGAGTGCCCTATGTGCTCGAAATTTTTCGTGCGCCAAAAGTACTTGTCTTGTCTCATCTCGTGAGGTGTCACGCGCACGTTAATTAAGTGCTAGCTACCATAGAAATAAACCAGAAAAGCTCATTTAGTAATTATTATATATTACATTTTTCATTTAGGGTCACGACCTCTTGGAACTTTAATTTGATCTTTACATTATTTATTTACAAGTAAAAAAATTTGCTTCTGCGCGATATGTAGTGGACAGTGCAGCATTGGCGCAAAATTTCTATATAATTTTCAACGACGATCCACGGACTATATGCGCTAAGAAGAATTTTCTCGATTTTTTTTCACACCATATTTATTTCCATCCTTCTTCCAAAATACAACCCATATATGCTCAAGGTTGACTAAAAATCTAAATAAATAAATGAAATATATTTTTTTTAAAAATAACACAAGTCGAAATAAGATAGATTTTGGTTGAAATTCTAAATGTGCCGTTGAAATTTCCCATATTTGAAAGTCCAAACACCAACCTAATCTTTATGTGTATCATTATTACCATAAATGTTTTTTATTACACAAATAATGATCTTGTTTGCGGGAGTAGGTCTGTTTTCGGGATTCGGCGGACTCGTTGAAGACGGATCGGTCTATTTTGGGGATTACGACGTCGTCGCAGCGATTCGGGTCGAAGGCGGAGGATGAGCAAAGGGAGAGGGCATAGATTCCCTACGCGTTGTTTTGTACTATTTACCATTTCTTTTATATTTAATTGACATTTACAAAAAAAAAAAAAAGATTAATTTACGTTCTCAATACATGTTGTGGCTGTAATTTAATTTAACTAATAAATTTGTTGAATGTAATAATTATAATCTTATTCAAAAATTGTAATTGTAATAATATATAAAAGTATATTCAACAATATTTATGAAAAAATACGGTACGAATAAGCGCGGCTATATATATATGATAGATTTATGTCTCATCCCAGGCAGCTCATCCCATCTCTCCTTTAAATTGCTCCATGCCCTAAACCATCACCATTTCTTTACCTCCTCATCCGCCTCCATTCTTATAATTATTAACTCATCATCAACTCATAAACTGAAAACCAAAAAAAAAAAAAAACATAAAAAAAACATACAATGAAGAAGAACATGATTATAGAGTGCCCTATGTGCTCGAAATTTTTCGTGCGCCAAAAGTACTTGTCTTGTCTCATCTCGTGAGGTGTCACGCGCACGTTAATTAAGTGCTAGCTACCATACAAATAAACCAGAAAAGCTCATTTAGTAATTATTATATATTACATTTTTCATTTAGGGTCACGGAACTCTTGGAACTTTAATTTGGTCTTTACATTATTTATTTACAAGTAAAAAAATTTGCTTCTGCGCGATATGTAGTGGACAGTGCAGTATTGGCGCAAAATTTCTATATAATTTTCAACGACGATCCACGGACTATATGTGCTAAGAAGAATTTTCTCGATTTTTTTTCACACCATATTTATTTCCATCCTTCTTCCAAAATACAACCCATATATGCTCAAGGTTGACTAAAAATCTAAATAAATAAATGAAATATATTTTTAAAAAAATTACACAAGTCAAAATAAGATAGATTTTGGTTGAAATTCTAAATGTGCCATTGAAATTTCCTATATTTGAAACTCCACACACAAACCTACTCTATGTATATCATTATTACCATACAAATTTTTTATTACACAAATAATGATCTTGTTTGCGGGAGTAGGTCTGTTTTCGGGATTCGGCGGACTCGTTGAAGACGGATCGATCTATTTTGGGGATTACGACGTCGTCGCAGCGATCAGGGTCGAAGACGGAGGATGAGCAAAGGGAGAGGGCATAGATTCCCTACGCGTTGTTTAATACTATTTACCATTTCTTTTATATTTAATTGACATTTACAAAAAAAAAAAAAAGATTAATTTACGTTCTCAATTCATGTTGTGGCTGTAATTTAATTTAACTAATAAATTTGTTGAATGTAATAATTATAATCTTATTCAAAAATTGTAATTGTAATAATATATACAAGTATATTCAACAATATTTATGAAAAAATACGGTACGAATAAGCGCGGCTATATATATGATAGATTTATGTCTCATCCCAGGCAGCTCATCCCATCTCTCCTTTAAATTGCTCCATGCCCTAAACCATCACCATTTCTTTACCTCCTCATCTGCCTCCATTCTTATAATTATTAACTCATCATCAACTAATAAACTGAAAACAAAAAAAAAAAAAAACATAAAAAAAAAAACATACAGTGAATAAGAACATGATTATAAAGTGCCCTATGTGCCCGAAATTTTTCGTGCGCCAAAAGTACTTGTCTTGTCTCATCTCGTGAGGTGTCACGCGCACGTTAATTAAGTGCTAGCTACCATACAAATAAACCAGAAAAGCTCATTTAGTAATTATTATATATTACATTTTTCATTTAGGGTCACGGACCTCTTGGAACTTTAATTTGATCTTTACATTATTTATTTACAAGTAAATAATTTTGCTTCTGCGCGATATGTAGTGGACAGTGCAGCATTGGCGCAAAATTTCTATATAATTGTCAACGACGATCCACGGACTATATGCGCTAAGAAGAATTTTCTCGATTTTTTTTCACACCATATTTATTTCCATCATTCTTCCCAAATACAACCCATATATGCTCAAGGTTGACTAAAAATCTAAATAAATAAATGAAATATATTTTTAAAAAAATTAAACAAGTCAAAATAAGATAGATTTTGGTTGAAATTCTAAATGTGCCGTTGAAATTTCCTATATTTGAAAGTCCAAACACAAACCTACTCTATGTATATCATTATTACCATACAAATTTTTTATTACACAAATAATGATCTTGTTTGCGGGAGTAGGTCTGTTTTCGGGATTCGGCGGACTCGTTGAAGACGGATCGATCTATTTTGGGGATTACGACGTCGTCGCAGCGATCAGGGTCGAAGGCGGAGGATGAGCAAAGGGAGAGGGCATAGATTCCCTACGCGTTGTTTAATACTATTTACCATTTCTTTTATATTTAATTGACATTTACAAAAAAAAAAAAAAGATTAATTTACGTTCTCAATTCATGTTGTGGCTGTAATTTAATTTAACTAATAAATTTGTTGAATGTAATAATTATAATCTTATTCAAAAATTGTAATTGTAATAATATATACAAGTATATTCAACAATATTTATGAAAAAATACGGTACGAATAAGCGCGGCTATATATATATGATAGATTTATGTCTCATCCCAGGCAGCTCATCCCATCTCTCCTTTAAATTGCTTCATGCCCTAAACGATCACCATTTCTTTACCTCCTCATCTGCCTCCATTCTTATAATTATTAACTCATCATCAACTAATAAACAGAAAACAAAAAAAAAAAAACATAAAAAAAAACATACAATGAAGAAGAACATGATTATAAAGTGCCCTATGTGCCCGAAATTTTTCGTGCGCCAAAAGTACTTGTCTTGTCTCATCTCGTGAGGTGTCACGCGCACGTTAATTAAGTGCTAGCTACCATACAAATAAACCAGAAAAGCTCATTTAGTAATTATTATATATTACATTTTTCATTTAGGGTCACGGACCCGTTGGAACTTTAATTTGATATTTACATTATTTATTTACAAGTAAAAACTTTTACTTCTGCGCGATATGTAGTGGATAGTGCAGCATTGGCGCAAAATTTCTATATAATTGTCAACGACGATCAACGGACTATATGCGCTAAGAAGAATTTTCTCGATTTTTTTTCACACCAAATTTATTTCCCTCATTCTTCCCAAATACAACCCATATATGCTCAAGGTTGACTAAAAATCTAAATAAAGAAATGAAATATATTTTTTAAAAAAATAACACAAGTCAAAATAAGATAGATTTTGGTTGAAATTCTAAATGTGCCGTTGAAATTTCCTATATTTGAAAGTCCAAACACAAACCTACTCTTTATGTATATCATTATTACCATACAATTTTTTTATTACACAAATAATGATCTTTTTTGCGGGAGTAGGTCTGTTTTCGGGATTCGGCGGACTCGTTGAAGACGGATCGGTCTATTTTGGGGATTACGACGTCGTCGCAGCGATCAGGGTCGAAGGCGAAGGATGAGCAAAGGGAGAGGGCATAGATTCTCTACGCGTTGTTTTGTACTATTTACCATTTCTTTTATATTAAATTGACATTTACAACTAAAAAAGATTAATTTACGTTCAATTCATGTTGTGGCTGTAATTTAATTTAACTAATAAATTTGTTGAATGTAATAATTATAATCTTATTCAAAAATTGTAATTGTAATAATATATAAAAGTTTATTCAACAATATTTATGAAAAAATACGGTACGAATAAGCGCGGCTATATATATATGATAGATTTATGTCTCATCCCAGGCAGCTCATCCCATCTCTCCTTTAAATTGCTTCATGCCCTAAACCATCACCATTTCTTTACCTCCTCATCCGCCTCCATTCTTATAATTATTAACTCATCATCAACTAATAAACTGAAAACAAAAAAAAAAAAAAAACATAAAAAAAACATACAATGAAGAAGAACATGATTATAAAGTGCCCTATGTGCCCGAATTTTTCGTGCGCCAAAAGTACTTGTCTTGTCTCATCTCGTGAGGTGTCACGCGCACGTTAATTAAGTGCTAGCTACCATACAAATAAACCAGAAAAGCTCATTTAGTAATTATTATATATTACATTTTTCATTTAGGGTCACGGACCTCTTGGAACTTTAATTTGATCTTTACATAATTTTTTACAAGTAAATAATTTTGCTTCTGCGCGATATGTAGTGGACAGTGCAGCATTGGCGCAAAATTTCTATATAATTGTCAACGACGATCCACGGACTATATGCGCTAAGAAGAATTTTCTCGATTTTTTTTCACACCATATTTATTTCCATCATTCTTCCCAAATACAACCCATATATGCTCAAGGTTGACTAAAAATCTAAATAAATAAATGAAATATATTTTTAAAAAAATTAAACAAGTCAAAATAAGATAGATTTTGGTTGAAATTCTAAATGTGTCGTTGAAATTTCCTATATTTGAAAGTCCAAACACAAACCTACTCTATGTATATCATTATTACCATACAAATTTTTTATTACACAAATAATGATCTTGTTTGCGGGAGTAGGTCTGTTTTCGGGATTCGGCGGACTCGTTGAAGACGGATCGATCTATTTTGGGGATTACGACGTCGTCGCAGCGATCAGTGTCGAAGGCGGAGGATGAGCAAAGGGAGAGGGTATAGATTCCCTACGCGTTGTTTTGTACTATTTACCATTTCTTTTATATTTATTTGACATTTACAAAAAAAAAGATTAATTTACGTTCAATTCATGTTGTGGCTGTAATTTAATTTAACTAATAAATTTGTTGAATGTAATAATTATAATCTTATTCAAAAATTGTAATTGTAATAATATATAAAAGTTTATTCAACAATATTTATGAAAAAATACGGTACGAATAAGCGCAGCTATATATATATGATAGATTTATGTCTCATCCCAGGCAGCTCATCCCATCTCTCCTTTAAATTGCTTCATGCCCTAAACCATCACCATTTCTTTACCTCCTCATCTGCCTCCATTCTTATAATTATTAACTCATCATCAACTAATAAACAGAAAACAAAAAAAAAACATAAAAAAAAACATACACTGAAGAAGAACATGATTATAAAGTGCTCTATGTGCCCGAAATTTTTCGTGCGCCAAAAGTACTTGTCTTGTCTCATCTCGTGAGGTGTCACGCGCACGTTAATTAAGTGCTAGCTACCATACAAATAAACCAGAAAAGCTCATTTAGTAATTATTATATATTACATTTTTCATTTAGGGTTACGGACCCGTTGGAACTTTAATTTGATATTTACATTATTTATTTACAAGTAAAAACTTTTACTTCTGCGCGATATGTAGTGGATAGTGCAGCATTGGCGCAAAATTTCTATATAATTGTCAACGACGATCAACGGACTATATGCGCTAAGAAGAATTTTCTCGATTTTTTTTCACACCACATTTATTTCCCTCATTCTTCCCAAATACAACCCATATATGCTCAAGGTTGACTAAAAATCTAAATAAAGAAATGAAATATATTTTTTTTAAAAATAACACAAGTCAAAATAAGATAGATTTTGGTTGAAATTCTAAATGTGCCGTTGAAATTTCCTATATTTGAAAGTCCAAACACAAACCTACTCTTTATGTATATCATTATTACCATACAATTTTTTTATTACACAAATAATGATCTTGTTTGCGGGAGTAGGTCTGTTTTCGGGATTCGGCGGACTCGTTGAAGACGGATCGGTCTATTTTGGGGATTACGACGTCGTCGCAGCGATCAGGGTCGAAGGCGAAGGATGAGCAAAGGGAGAGGGCATAGATTCTCTACTCGTTGTTTTGTACTATTTACCATTTCTTTTATATTAAATTGACATTTACAACTTAAAAAGATTAATTTACGTTCAATTCATGTTGTGGCTGTAATTTAATTTAACTAATAAATTTGTTGAATGTAATAATTATAATCTTATTCAAAAATTGTAATTGTAATAATATATAAAAGTTTATTCAACAATATTTATGAAAAAATACGGTACGAATAAGCGCGGCTATATATATATGATAGATTTATGTCTCATCCCAGGCAGCTCATCCCATCTCTCCTTTAAATTGCTTCATGCCCTAAACCATCACCATTTCTTTACCTCCTCATCTGCCTCCATTCTTGTAATTATTAACTCATCATCAACTAATAAACTGAAAACAAAAAAAAAAAAAAAAAAAAAAAAACATAAAAAAAACATACAATGAAGAAGAACATGATTATAAAGTGCCCTATGTGCCCGAATTTTTCATGCGCCAAAAGTACTTGTCTTGTCTCATCTCGTGAGGTGTCACGCGCACGTTAATTAAGTGCTAGCTACCATACAAATAAACCAGAAAAGCTCATTTAGTAATTATTATATATTACATTTTTCATTTAGGGTCACGGACCTCTTGGAACTTTAATTTGATCTTTACATTATTTATTTACAAGTAAATAATTTTGCTTCTGCGCGATATGTAGTGGACAGTGCAGCATTGGCGCAAAATTTCTATATAATTGTCAACGACGATCCACGGACTATATGCGCTAAGAAGAATTTTCTCGATTTTTTTTCACACCATATTTATTTCCATCATTCTTCTCAAATACAACCCATATATGCTCAAGGTTGACTAAAAATCTAAATAAATAAATGAAATATATTTTTAAAAAAATTACACAAGTCAAAATAAGATAGATTTTGGTTGAAATTCTAAATGTGCCGTTGAAATTTCCTATATTTGAAAGTCCAAACACAAACCTACTCTATGTATATCATTATTACCATACAAATTTTTTATTACACAAATAATGATCTTGTTTGCGGGAGTAGGTCTGTTTTCGGGATTCGGCGGACTCGTTGAAGACGGATCGATCTATTTTGGGGATTACGACGTCGTCGGAGCGATCAGGGTCGAAGGCGGAGGATGAGCAAAGGGAGAGGGTATAGATTCCCTACGCGTTGTTTTGTACTATTTACCATTTCTTTTATATTAAATTGACATTTACAAAAAAAAAGATTAATTTACGTTCTCAATTCATGTTGTGGCTGTAATTTAATTTAACTAATAAATTTGTTGAATGTAATAATTATAATCTTATTCAAAAATTGTAATTGTAATAATATATAAAAGTTTATTCAACAATATTTATGAAAAAATACGGTACGAATAAGCGCGGCTATATATATATATGATAGATTTATGTCTCATCCCAGGCAGCTCATCCCATCTCTCCTTTAAATTGCTTCATGCCCTAAACCATCACCATTTCTTTACCTCCTCATCCGCCTCCATTCTTATAATTATTAACTCATCATCAACTAATAAACAGAAAACAAAAAAAAAAAAACATAAAAAAAAACATACAATGAAGAAGAACATGATTATAAAGTGCCCTATGTGCCCGAAATTTTTCGTGCGCCAAAAGTACTTGTCTTGTCTCATCTCGTGAGGTGTCACGCGCACGTTAATTAAGTGCTAGCTACCATACAAATAAACCAGAAAAGCTCATTTAGTAATTATTATATATTACATTTTTCATTTAGGGTCACGGACCCGTTGGAACTTTAATTTGATATTTACATTATTTATTTACAAGTAAAAACTTTTACTTCTGCGCGATATGTAGTGGATAGTGCAGCATTGGCGCAAAATTTCTATATAATTGTCAACGACGATCAACGGACTATATGCGCTAAGAAGAATTTTCTCGATTTTTTTTCACACCAAATTTATTTCCCTCATTCTTCCCAAATACAACCCATATATGCTCAAGGTTGACTAAAAATCTAAATAAAGAAATGAAATATATTTTTTAAAAAAATAACACAAGTCAAAATAAGATAGATTTTGGTTGAAATTCTAAATGTGCCGTTGAAATTTCCTATATTTGAAAGTCCAAACACAAACCTACTCTTTATGTATATCATTATTACCATACAATTTTTTTATTACACAAATAATGATCTTTTTTGCGGGAGTAGGTCTGTTTTCGGGATTCGGCGGACTCGTTGAAGACGGATCGGTCTATTTTGGGGATTACGACGTCGTCGCAGCGATCAGGGTCGAAGGCGAAGGATGAGCAAAGGGAGAGGGCATAGATTCTCTACGCGTTGTTTTGTACTATTTACCATTTCTTTTATATTAAATTGACATTTACAACTAAAAAAGATTAATTTACGTTCAATTCATGTTGTGGCTGTAATTTAATTTAACTAATAAATTTGTTGAATGTAATAATTATAATCTTATTCAAAAATTGTAATTGTAATAATATATAAAAGTTTATTCAACAATATTTATGAAAAAATACGGTACGAATAAGCGCGGCTATATATATATGATAGATTTATGTCTCATCCCAGGCAGCTCATCCCATCTCTCCTTTAAATTGCTTCATGCCCTAAACCATCACCATTTCTTTACCTCCTCATCCGCCTCCATTCTTATAATTATTAACTCATCATCAACTAATAAACTGAAAACAAAAAAAAAAAAAAAAACATAAAAAAAACATACAATGAAGAAGAACATGATTATAAAGTGCCCTATGTGCCCGAATTTTTCGTGCGCCAAAAGTACTTGTCTTGTCTCATCTCGTGAGGTGTCACGCGCACGTTAATTAAGTGCTAGCTACCATACAAATAAACCAGAAAAGCTCATTTAGTAATTATTATATATTACATTTTTCATTTAGGGTCACGGACCTCTTGGAACTTTAATTTGATCTTTACATAATTTTTTACAAGTAAATAATTTTGCTTCTGCGCGATATGTAGTGGACAGTGCAGCATTGGCGCAAAATTTCTATATAATTGTCAACGACGATCCACGGACTATATGCGCTAAGAAGAATTTTCTCGATTTTTTTTCACACCATATTTATTTCCATCATTCTTCCCAAATACAACCCATATATGCTCAAGGTTGACTAAAAATCTAAATAAATAAATGAAATATATTTTTAAAAAAATTAAACAAGTCAAAATAAGATAGATTTTGGTTGAAATTCTAAATGTGTCGTTGAAATTTCCTATATTTGAAAGTCCAAACACAAACCTACTCTATGTATATCATTATTACCATACAAATTTTTTATTACACAAATAATGATCTTGTTTGCGGGAGTAGGTCTGTTTTCGGGATTCGGCGGACTCGTTGAAGACGGATCGATCTATTTTGGGGATTACGACGTCGTCGCAGCGATCAGTGTCGAAGGCGGAGGATGAGCAAAGGGAGAGGGTATAGATTCCCTACGCGTTGTTTTGTACTATTTACCATTTCTTTTATATTTATTTGACATTTACAAAAAAAAAGATTAATTTACGTTCAATTCATGTTGTGGCTGTAATTTAATTTAACTAATAAATTTGTTGAATGTAATAATTATAATCTTATTCAAAAATTGTAATTGTAATAATATATAAAAGTTTATTCAACAATATTTATGAAAAAATACGGTACGAATAAGCGCAGCTATATATATATGATAGATTTATGTCTCATCCCAGGCAGCTCATCCCATCTCTCCTTTAAATTGCTTCATGCCCTAAACCATCACCATTTCTTTACCTCCTCATCTGCCTCCATTCTTATAATTATTAACTCATCATCAACTAATAAACAGAAAACAAAAAAACAAACATAAAAAAAAACATACACTGAAGAAGAACATGATTATAAAGTGCTCTATGTGCCCGAAATTTTTCGTGCGCCAAAAGTACTTGTCTTGTCTCATCTCGTGAGGTGTCACGCGCACGTTAATTAAGTGCTAGCTACCATACAAATAAACCAGAAAAGCTCATTTAGTAATTATTATATATTACATTTTTCATTTAGGGTTACGGACCCGTTGGAACTTTAATTTGATATTTACATTATTTATTTACAAGTAAAAACTTTTACTTCTGCGCGATATGTAGTGGATAGTGCAGCATTGGCGCAAAATTTCTATATAATTGTCAACGACGATCAACGGACTATATGCGCTAAGAAGAATTTTCTCGATTTTTTTTCACACCACATTTATTTCCCTCATTCTTCCCAAATACAACCCATATATGCTCAAGGTTGACTAAAAATCTAAATAAAGAAATGAAATATATTTTTTTAAAAAATAACACAAGTCAAAATAAGATAGATTTTGGTTGAAATTCTAAATGTGCCGTTGAAATTTCCTATATTTGAAAGTCCAAACACAAACCTACTCTTTATGTATATCATTATTACCATACAATTTTTTTATTACACAAATAATGATCTTGTTTGCGGGAGTAGGTCTGTTTTCGGGATTCGGCGGACTCGTTGAAGACGGATCGGTCTATTTTGGGGATTACGACGTCGTCGCAGCGATCAGGGTCGAAGGCGAAGGATGAGCAAAGGGAGAGGGCATAGATTCTCTACTCGTTGTTTTGTACTATTTACCATTTCTTTTATATTAAATTGACATTTACAACTTAAAAAGATTAATTTACGTTCAATTCATGTTGTGGCTGTAATTTAATTTAACTAATAAATTTGTTGAATGTAATAATTATAATCTTATTCAAAAATTGTAATTGTAATAATATATAAAAGTTTATTCAACAATATTTATGAAAAAATACGGTACGAATAAGCGCGGCTATATATATATGATAGATTTATGTCTCATCCCAGGCAGCTCATCCCATCTCTCCTTTAAATTGCTTCATGCCCTAAACCATCACCATTTCTTTACCTCCTCATCTGCCTCCATTCTTGTAATTATTAACTCATCATCAACTAATAAACTGAAAACAAAAAAAAAAAAAAAAAAAAAAAAACATAAAAAAAACATACAATGAAGAAGAACATGATTATAAAGTGCCCTATGTGCCCGAATTTTTCATGCGCCAAAAGTACTTGTCTTGTCTCATCTCGTGAGGTGTCACGCGCACGTTAATTAAGTGCTAGCTACCATACAAATAAACCAGAAAAGCTCATTTAGTAATTATTATATATTACATTTTTCATTTAGGGTCACGGACCTCTTGGAACTTTAATTTGATCTTTACATTATTTATTTACAAGTAAATAATTTTGCTTCTGCGCGATATGTAGTGGACAGTGCAGCATTGGCGCAAAATTTCTATATAATTGTCAACGACGATCCACGGACTATATGCGCTAAGAAGAATTTTCTCGATTTTTTTTCACACCATATTTATTTCCATCATTCTTCTCAAATACAACCCATATATGCTCAAGGTTGACTAAAAATCTAAATAAATAAATGAAATATATTTTTAAAAAAATTACACAAGTCAAAATAAGATAGATTTTGGTTGAAATTCTAAATGTGCCGTTGAAATTTCCTATATTTGAAAGTCCAAACACAAACCTACTCTATGTATATCATTATTACCATACAAATTTTTTATTACACAAATAATGATCTTGTTTGCGGGAGTAGGTCTGTTTTCGGGATTCGGCGGACTCGTTGAAGACGGATCGATCTATTTTGGGGATTACGACGTCGTCGGAGCGATCAGGGTCGAAGGCGGAGGATGAGCAAAGGGAGAGGGTATAGATTCCCTACGCGTTGTTTTGTACTATTTACCATTTCTTTTATATTAAATTGACATTTACAAAAAAAAAGATTAATTTACGTTCTCAATTCATGTTGTGGCTGTAATTTAATTTAACTAATAAATTTGTTGAATGTAATAATTATAATCTTATTCAAAAATTGTAATTGTAATAATATATAAAAGTTTATTCAACAATATTTATGAAAAAATACGGTACGAATAAGCGCGGCTATATATATATATGATAGATTTATGTCTCATCCCAGGCAGCTCATCCCATCTCTCCTTTAAATTGCTTCATGCCCTAAACCATCACCATTTCTTTACCTCCTCATCCGCCTCCATTCTTATAATTATTAACTCATCATCAACTAATAAACTGAAAACAAAAAAAAAAAAAAAACAAACATAAAAAAAAAACATACAATGAAGAAGAACATGATTATAAAGTGCCCTATGTGCCCGAAATTTTTCGTGCGCCAAAAGTACTTGTCTTGTCTCATCTCGTGAGGTGTCACGCGCACGTTAATTTAATGCTAGCAACCATACAAATAAACCAGAAAAGCTCATTTAGTAATTATTATATATTACATTTTTCATTTAGGGTCACGGACCTCTTGGAACTTTAATTTGATATTTACATTATTTATTTACAAGTAAAAACTTTTACTTATGCGCGATATGTAGTGGATAGTGCAGCATTGGCGCAAAATTTCTATATAATTGTCAACGACGATCAACGGACTATATGCGCTAAGAAGAATTTTCTCGATTTTTTTCACACCACATTTATTTCCCTCATTCTTCCCAAATACAACCCATATATGCTCAAGGTTGACTAAAAATCCAAATAAAGAAATGAAATATATTTTTTAAAAAAATAACACAAGTCAAAATAAGATATATTTTGGTTGAAATCCTAAATGTGACGTTGAAATTTCCTATATTTGAAAGTCCAAACACAAACCTACTCTTTATTTATATCATTATTACCATACAATTTTTTTATTACACAAATAATGATCTTGTTTGCGGGAGTAGGTCTGTTTTCGGGATTCGGCGGACTCGTTGAAGACGGATCGGTCTATTTTGGGGATTACGACGTCATCGCAGCGATCAGGGTCGAAGGCGGAGGATGAGCAA
Source organism: Euphrasia confusa (assembly GCA_954870475.1). Taxonomy (NCBI): domain Eukaryota; kingdom Viridiplantae; phylum Streptophyta; class Magnoliopsida; order Lamiales; family Orobanchaceae; genus Euphrasia; species Euphrasia confusa. Next base: position 11,207,360 of record OX940966.1, on the reverse strand, counting down.
AGGGAGAGGGCATAGATTCCCTACGCGTTGTTTTGTACTATTTACCATTTCTTTTATATTAAATTGACATTTACAAAAAAAAAGATTAATTTACGTTCAATTCATGTTGTGGCTGTAATTTAATTTAACTAATAAATTTGTTGAATGTAATAATTATAATCTTATTCAAAAATTTTAATTGTAATAATATATAAAAGAATATTCAACAATATTTATGAAAAAATACGGTACGAATTAGCGCGGCTATATATATATATATATATATATATATATATATATATATATATATATATATATATATATATATATATATATATATATATATATATATATATATATATATATATATATATATATATATATATATATATATATATATATATATATATATATATATATATATATATATATATGATAGATTTATGTCTAATCCCAAGCAGCTCATCCCATCTCTCATTTAAATTGCTCCATGCCCTAAACCATCACCATTTCTTTACCTCCTCAGCCGCCTCCATTCTTATACTTATTAACTCATCATCAACTCATAAACTGAAAACCAAAAAAAACAAAAGATAAAAATAAACATACAATGAAGAAGAACATGATTATAAAGTGCCCTATGTGCCCGAAATTTTTCGTGCGCCAAAAGTATTTGTCTTTTCTCATCTCGTGAGGTGTCAGGCGCACGTTAATTAAGTGATAGCTACCATACAAATAAATCAGAAAAGCTCATTTAGTAATTATTATATATTACATTTTTCATTTAGGGTCACGGACCTCTTGGAACTTTAATTTGATATTTACATTATTTTTTTACAAGTAAAAACTTTTACTTCTACGCGATATGTAGTGGACAGTGCAGCATTGGCGAAAATTTTTTATATAATTGTCAACGACGATCAACGGACTATATGCGCTAAGAAGAATTTTCTCGATTTTTTTTCACACCACATTTATTTCCCTCATTCTTCCCAAATACAACCCATATATGCTCAAGGTTGACTAAAAATCTAAATAAATAAATGAAATATATTTTAAAAAAAATAACACATGTCAAAATAAGAGATTTTGGTTGAAATTCTAAATGTGCCGTTGAAATTTCCCATATTTGAAAGTCCAAACACAAACCTACTCTTTATGTATATCATTATTACCATACAAATTTTTTATTACACAAATAATGATTTTGTTGTTGGAAATCGATATCCCGGAATTAATAAATTTAAATAAATAAATTATCTAATTAATTCCGACCGAAATCCTTCGGAGATCGAATATCCGGAGTTGTCAAATTGCGGAACGACAACTCCAATCGACTCCCGGTTGCCGGAACAATCCGCCACGAACCACCACGAAGCGCCGGACTCAACCAAAACCCTAACCGCGGCAAAGCCGCGGCTGTTCGGTCGAGTCCCCTCGTGGGACTCGCGGCTGCTCAAGGCAGCCGCCTAGGGCTGCCCTTGGCAGCCCCCTTGGCACGCCCAGCCCTCGCCCGGTGATCGCACGACCAGCCACGGTCCAGCCGTGGCTTGCGATCACCAACAGCCCACCGCCGCGCGAGCGGCGGTCCAGCCGTGCGAGCGGCGACCAGCCCGCGCGAGCGGTGCTCGCACCGTGCGAGCGGGGCTGCTCCAGCAGCCCGCTGGAGCCTCGTGCGACGCGTACGGGGCTGCTCGCAGCAGCCCGCTGAACGTGCACGGGGAGGGCTCGGACAGCCCGCGAATCCGCTACGGGAAAACCCGTAGCTCGCGGCCGAGCCCGTGCGTTCGAGCCCTCGGCGTCCAGCCGAGGCTCACGCCCCCTCGACCCATCCCGTCGAGCCGTTGAGCCGCCGGCGGTCCGGTGATCTTCGATCACCACCGCCCGGTTCAACCTCGATATGGGTCTCGCCATCGGATCTTGGTTCATGATATTTCTACGATAATTAAACGATAAAATCATAAAGAGGGTTTTACGATTTACCTCGTTCTCGTTGTTCGGAAAAACGTAGAACTCAATTTGATGACCTTGAGATCTTCCCACGTATTCCTTGCACTAGCCCGGACGTCGTGTGGGCGACGATCTACCGAACTCCATGGATCCTCCTCTCTACTTTCTCTCTCTAGAATTGTGATCTTCAAGTTATGAGAATAGAGAAGACCATGTAGTGCTTTTATAGGCTACGTAGGGGATCTTAAGGAGGTGGAATATTGGGCTTCCAATAATAGTGATTAAATTGAGCCCAAGCCCAAATCTATTAATCCTTACTATTATTAATTAATTCTATTTTCCACTATATAAAATTAATTGCACTCCCAATATTAAACCATATTATATCAAATAATATTTCTCCGGTAGTATTATTTATTCCGTGTATTTAAGATATAAATATCCATGAATAAAATTAATTTATTGCTAATTAATTTATTCATCTCTTATATCCGAGACTAGTACCATTCAACCTTAATTATTATGCGGAACGAATCCACCTGCAGGGTTTACATAATAATTCCTTATGAACTCATCTCGGGGATATTATCAACCCTTCCGGGATACACTTTCCCGTCAAGTATTCACGGCATGCCATATATAAAATATAGTGACCCAACTTAACCGGTAATTAACCCAATAATTAAATCGGTTAATTCATTTGGTAAATCAAAGTCACTTATATTAAATATACACACCCGCAATAGTTTCGGGGATTAAGAATAAAATACACTGAGACTCGAATCGATTATCGCCGGCAATCCTAATCGATGAATCTCAACGATCCGCTCAATACACCAAGTGTACAAGTGTGATAAAATAATTAAGACAAATTATTTTCTCTCTCACACAACGACTATACCGATGGATTGGTCCGTGTCCATCTAGGTCGTGAGCAACTGTTCGATTAAATACGAGTAACCGATAGTATGATCTTCTGTGTGGGGCCCGACACACCATACTAACTACAACGTATAGAATCCAGGACTATGTTTTGCATATATTTAATTATAAATAATTAAATGCAAACAATTGGTCATTTAGTTAAATAGATTAATGGCAATGGATCGTGAGTTTCTGTCACTTAAATCTAGACATTAAGTACACAACTCCAACAATCTCCCACTTGTACTAAGGTCTAGTCATTTCCTCCAAACTCCCGACTCCCATACTCATCACGTGCTTAAGTTGTACTTCCAAGAAGTACTATGTGAATGAGCACTCTAGGTTGCCGCTCTGAAGTTATCTTGGTGACTACAGCGTCGTCTCTCTCGACGATGACTCGTATCAGGTGGTACTTGCACTATGTGTTATCTTACACTTATGGACTTGTGATTTCTTACCATTTGCCATCGCACCGCTATACACATAGCCTTTTGGCAAATTAAGAATCACTTCTAAGTCCCAGAGATTATCCCGGAGTTATACCAAAACTTCCGCTGCCTCTGAGGCCGCTATTTGGTTACCCATGGCAGATTCCGAAAAGCATCGTGCTTATCACTCTTCCATGTTAAAACTCATTCTCCTTCAATAGTGAAACACATAGCCTGATATCGACTTACACCGGTCCTCATTCGATTAGAAATCTAAGAGAATGTAATCCAAAGGAAAAATTCGTCTGCTTCGTAGTCTAGAACAGTACTTCGAAAGTACTTTTACGGCAGTCGAATATTCCTTTCCAGGATTACCTTGATATCCTCCCACTATGCTAACCGCATAGCCGATATCAGGTTCTTGTTTTCAACAATGCATTTATTAAGCTTTCCACACTCAAAGTGTAGGAAACTGCTTTCATTGCTTCTATCTCCTTTTGTATTCCAAAACACATATCCTTAGATAGATGCATTCCGTCTCTGAAAGGTAACGAACCTTTCTCGGAATATTGCATGTTAAAACGAACCATAATCATATATGTAAGATGTCCAGGAAAAGTACAATGTTCTTTCTAGAGATCCAAGATCTCAAGAACATGTCCAACTTCTTCCTTTATCTTTCATAATGATTCATCTAGACAACCATCATTTTATGTCTGATAACATCTTTACATTGTTGCCAATGATAAGAGTGTCATCTACATAAAACCTCCGAGAAACACCACCTTGTTTTCCATCACGTTTCCAATACACACAATTCGTCTATGCTTTTGATGAATCCATAAAATGGACTATCTCATCAATTTGCAAGTACCACGAACTCAATGCTTTGTTTCAATCCATAAATGGATCAACTAAGCTTGTACTCTAAATGATCTCGCCTCTTAGCAATAATCCTTATTGCTCTCCAAGAAGGCACATTTAGATCTAGTACGGCCTTCATGTAGATCTAGGGATCGATTTCATGTATACTAGGTCCAGAGTCCGAAGACTCTCCTAGTCTTATGAATATCTCCGGTTGTCACACAACCTCCCACTACAACGGCATTACGGTGTATAAACAGTGATAACAGTAGGTGCAGTTAGTGGTGTACCGCTACTCGGTTCGGCTGGTTCTAAGTCTTCTTCGTTCTCTCTCATTTCAAAGTTTCACGTCACTTTGGGCTTGTGGTTCATTACATAGTCTTCCTCTAAGAAACGGGCGTTAGAACTTATAACGTCCTTCTGGTTCATAGTACTATTGAACACACATCTTTTGTTCTTCTAGGATATTCTACAACCGCATTTGAATGCGCCGTTGTTTCCAGACATATCCATAGAACATAGGTAGTTCCGTATAACTCATCTTTTACTATCTCTATAAGAGTTCCATTTCTTATTATCGACACACCATTTCTACACAACAGTGTATGGTGTAGTCATTTGGGATCAAATCCCAATCTCTGATTAGTATGCCATGCATTCCTCAGACAGGTACTTGCCTCCGCGATCAAATCGCAGGCTACAAATGGATATACCTTGATGGTTCTCCACAATTGCTTAGTGTCCATTGACTTGTCAAAACACTTGCTTTTGTGGCACATCAGGTATTCTAATCCATTTCTTGAGTAATCAGTACTCGTACCTTATTGTCTGAGTAGACATAGGTCTGCATACATCAGAGTCAATCAATTCTAATACTTGTCCGGATCTTATATCTTATATCCATAAAGGATTGCTTAGTCATGATATCTTCCCAATAAGATTCTTAGGTCGGAAGGTCCACTCCTTCAACTTAATTGATCAAAAATCAATTTTCGACCTTTGAACTTCTTATTTGAATAAGCATGACTTAGCATAAGAATCCACAAGTATAACTGATTTAATAAAGAAATCTCTTATTAGTAAAACGAGTTTTATACTACGGTTCGTTGCATCGTGGTGGACTCAGGATTCATCATTTATATATTGCTAGCTAATGTACCAAAATAGATAATATCATTATTTCTTCTTATAACCATCAAATGATTAAAAGAAATAAAATATCCATTTATTAGAAATCCAGAACAAAGTTCTTTCTAATATGAAAGGTACATAAAAGCAATAACTCAAAATGAAATCCTATAAAATGTCCTCCACTGCAACTGCTGCCTCCTCTACAGCATTGCCCATGTAGACTACGATTTCTTCTTTTCTAAGTCGTCGGGTTTCCTGGAACCCTCGCATATAAAATGCACATACCGTCAGTGGTTCCATATCTACACACCAGGTTCCGGTAGATAATACCACTGACTATGTTTTACGACTAAAGAAGAATTTCGTACTTTCTTTGAGAGGATAATCAGACTTCCAGTACCCAGACTGTTTGCATCGAGAACTCTTGCCTCATGGCTTTCTCGTCCCATCTCGTGGTCCAAGAAACCTAGGACCACTGGGTTTCTTTGCTTGCTTTTCCTTTTCCCCGATTTTTCCCTTAGGTTCGAAACCTTTCGCATTGGCTACAAGAGCTTGCGATTTCCGTCTCAACTCGTCTAAAAGGTCAATCATCTCAAAAACGTGTTTAAGCGTTTCCTCGAATCGACTGCCCTTTATGAGTATCCACATCGCTTCTTGTCTAGCCGCCTATATCAATAGGCTCGGAAGGACAAAGCTCATTTAGTACAACCTTGTACTCTTCAACAGTTTGGGTAATGTCTAGATCTCTATTCCAATCATTACATTCAGGGACCAGTGAGTTTAAAAATCCTTAGTTATCACATAAAGTGGGTTCAAAGCCATATCCTAATCTATGAGCACATATAACAACAAACAATCGATTTAATCTCCGATATTATCTCCCTCAAATAATATCATTAAACCACTAATCACATCTAAAATCCCATCAGATATGGCAAGCCACGATATTGTGGACGTTTACCTATCCAAATGATTTAGCAATTAGATTTCCTTCGGTCGTACATCATCATTAGCGTTACTTCGATGGGAAGAATACTAAGAAGCGTACCTAAGTGTAAACCATTACTCAGTATCTAAGAAGATTGTTTGGGACACGCATATTCACCGCAAGCCACGATAGTGTGGACGTTTACGTTAACATACGCTCCTTTACTCCCTTCTATAACTGTCTACATCAATCGTTCCAAAATCCCATTCAATGTAGCAAGCCACGATAGTGTGGACGTTTACTACACTAAAAGACTTTTACAATTGACTCTCAATTACTTGAATCATTTAATCTTGTAAATCAAGACGCGGAGAATCATAAGTGAAACTCAAAGTTTCTAACCAGTGATTCACCATGCGAACAACCCTATCTCTCATAAAATGAGGGAGCCGAGCAGACAATCGATCCACCTTCAAAAGATGGTACGACTGCCTCTAATTTGTGTCCTCGACATGACCAAGTGGCTTTGGCTCCATTCCACTCCCCGGGGTGAGAATGAGTCGAATTGAAGTCAGTTTTGGAAAGACAAATTAGGCATTGTTTGATAGACTTAATCAATGTTTCTCGTAAAAGGAATTACAAGAATTCTCCTCCAATGACTTGTCTATACGAACTTCAAAAGTCCATAAAAGTCACCAAGAGAACAGCAATGGAGACCATGGATATGTTTCCATACCCTCTCCCACTTAGCTTTTTATAATAAAGGGATACGCTATCTAATGCATAATTAAATACACATAAGCATGCATACATGAAATAAAGCACATAGAATATTATCACATAATCAAAATAATACTAGAATATTATTTTCCGACTATTATGGCTTTATCGCATCTCCGTACGCATCTTCTAGTCTTCTATCTTCGTTCTTGAATGCTCCATGTGACGGGAATATTAATTCCAATATTTAAATCTATTTATTTTTAATAAATCCAAAAGTTACTTAATTCGAAATTAAGTCAATCGAATAAATCTAAAATAAAATTAAATATTATTAATATTTTTATTTATTTATTTTCCTATCTAATTCTATTAAATCTCTAGAATAATCTATCCAAGACCCACTTGGAATATTCTAGAAGACATCTATAATAGAATAAGGAAATAAAATAAATTTATTTTATTTTCCCTTTCTACTTCATTAAATCTCTAGAATAATCTATCCAAGACCCACTTGGAATATTCTAGAAGACTTCCATAATGAAATAAGGAAATAAAATAATTTAGGACTCTTAATCCTTCCAAATTAATTCCTTTCCTAATCCATTAAAAATTCCAAAGGAATAATTAAATAGGAAAAATTAATTAAGGACTCTTCTACTTTCCAAAATTAATTAATTTCCATGTCCATGAAAATTCCCATAAAATAGGAATAATCAATTAGGAAATAAATTAATTTAATAATTAATTATTTTCCTTTCTAATTTCATTAAATCTCTAGAATCCTATTCCAAGTAGAACTTAGAATATTCTAGAAGATTTCCATAATCGAATAAGGAAATAAATTAATTCCAATTAATTCTTTTCCTATTTTCATGAGAATTCCCAAAACTAGGAATACTCAAAATAGGAAAACCGAATCAATTAGGAAAGTTGGATCTTGGTAGGAATAGCATGGGTTGGGGATCCCCACGCCATCCCCACCATCGACCGCCACTACCACTGCCGGCCAAGGCTCACGCGCCACCACCCTTGGTGGCCGGCGTGGCCGAGAGCCCTAGGGCAGCCCGGGCAATCGATCCTCATGGGATCGATCCTCGTGATCGATCCCCGGTCCTCCCTCTCTTCGTCTCCTCCGTCACACTTTTCCGGCGGTCGTTTCGTTATCGATCCAACGTAAATAAATTACAAATTTATTACTACGTTATCCGGCATCGATTCTACATGAAATCAACCTCATACAATTTCCGGAAAAATTAAGAACAAGCATTCACCACACAAGAACAAATATTGACATCACCGAGAGTTCAATAATCAAGAAAATTATTATGACATTAATTAACAATAATTAAATCTAGCCATAATAATCGGAAACCCTGCAAGGTAGAACAATATATCGAAAAATACCATGAACTAAAACGAACGCTCTGATACCAATTGTTGGAAATCGATATCCCGGAATTAATAAATTTAAATAAATAAATTATCTAATTAATTCCGACCGAAATCCTTCGGAGATCGAATATCCGGAGTTGTCAAATTGCGGAACGACAACTCCAATCGACTCCCGGTTGCCGGAACAATCCGCCACGAACCACCACGAAGCGCCGGACTCAACCAAAACCCTAACCGCGGCAAAGCCGCGGCTGTTCGGTCGAGTCCCCTCGTGGGACTCGCGGCTGCTCAAGGCAGCCGCCTAGGGCTGCCCTTGGCAGCCCCCTTGGCACGCCCAGCCCTCGCCCGGTGATCGCACGACCAGCCACGGTCCAGCCGTGGCTTGCGATCACCAACAGCCCACCGCCGCGCGAGCGGCGGTCCAGCCGTGCGAGCGGCGACCAGCCCGCGCGAGCGGTGCTCGCACCGTGCGAGCGGGGCTGCTCCAGCAGCCCGCTGGAGCCTCGTGCGACGCGTACGGGGCTGCTCGCAGCAGCCCGCTGAACGTGCACGGGGAGGGCTCGGACAGCCCGCGAATCCGCTACGGGAAAACCCGTAGCTCGCGGCCGAGCCCGTGCGTTCGAGCCCTCGGCGTCCAGCCGAGGCTCACGCCCCCTCGACCCATCCCGTCGAGCCGTTGAGCCGCCGGCGGTCCGGTGATCTTCGATCACCACCGCCCGGTTCAACCTCGATATGGGTCTCGCCATCGGATCTTGGTTCATGATATTTCTACGATAATTAAACGATAAAATCATAAAGAGGGTTTTACGATTTACCTCGTTCTCGTTGTTCGGAAAAACGTAGAACTCAATTTGATGACCTTGAGATCTTCCCACGTATTCCTTGCACTAGCCCGGACGTCGTGTGGGCGACGATCTACCGAACTCCATGGATCCTCCTCTCTACTTTCTCTCTCTAGAATTGTGATCTTCAAGTTATGAGAATAGAGAAGACCATGTAGTGCTTTTATAGGCTACGTAGGGGATCTTAAGGAGGTGGAATATTGGGCTTCCAATAATAGTGATTAAATTGAGCCCAAGCCCAAATCTATTAATCCTTACTATTATTAATTAATTCTATTTTCCACTATATAAAATTAATTGCACTCCCAATATTAAACCATATTATATCAAATAATATTTCTCCGGTAGTATTATTTATTCCGTGTATTTAAGATATAAATATCCATGAATAAAATTAATTTATTGCTAATTAATTTATTCATCTCTTATATCCGAGACTAGTACCATTCAACCTTAATTATTATGCGGAACGAATCCACCTGCAGGGTTTACATAATAATTCCTTATGAACTCATCTCGGGGATATTATCAACCCTTCCGGGATACACTTTCCCGTCAAGTATTCACGGCATGCCATATATAAAATATAGTGACCCAACTTAACCGGTAATTAACCCAATAATTAAATCGGTTAATTCATTTGGTAAATCAAAGTCACTTATATTAAATATACACACCCGCAATAGTTTCGGGGATTAAGAATAAAATACACTGAGACTCGAATCGATTATCGCCGGCAATCCTAATCGATGAATCTTAACGATCCGCTCAATACACCAAGTGTACAAGTGTGATAAAATAATTAAGACAAATTATTTTCTCTCTCACACAACGACTATACCGATGGATTGGTCCGTGTCCATCTAGGTCGTGAGCAACTGTTCGATTAAATACGAGTAACCGATAGTATGATCTTCTGTGTGGGGCCCGACACACCATACTAACTACAACGTATAGAATCCAGGACTATGTTTTGCATATATTTAATTATAAATAATTAAATGCAAACAATTGTTCATTTAGTTAAATAGATTAATGGCAATGGATCGTGAGTTTCTGTCACTTAAATCTAGACATTAAGTACACAACTCCAACATTTGTTTGCGAGAGTAGGTCTGTTTTCGGGATTCGGCGGACTCGTTGAAGACGGATCGGTCTATTTTGGGGATTACGACGTCGTCGCAGCGATTAGGGTCGAAGGCGGAGGATGAGCAAAGGGAGAGGGCATAGATTCCCTACGCATTGTTTTGTACTATTTACCTTTTCTTTTATATGAAATTGACATTTACAAAAAAAAAAAATTAATTAATTTACGTACAATTCATGTTCTGGCTGTAATTTAATTTAACTAATAAATTTGTTGAATGTAATAATTATAATCTTATTCAAAAATTGTAATTGTAATAATATATAAAAAAATATTCAACAATATTAATGAAAAAATACGGTACGAATTAGCGCGGCTATATATATATGATAGATTTATGTCTCATCCCAGGCAGCTCATCCCATCTCTCCTTTAAATTGCTCCATGCCCTAAACCATCACCATTTCTTTACCTCCTCATCCGCCTCCATTCTTATAATTATTAACTCATCATCAACTCATAAACTGAAAACCAAAAAAATAAACAAAACATAAAAAAAAAACATACAATGAAGAACATGATTATAAAGTGCCCTATGTGCCCGAAATTTTTCGTGTGCCAAAAGTACTTGTCTTGTCTCATCTCGTGAGGTGTCACGCGCACGTTAATTAAGTGTAGATACCATACAAATAAACCAGAAAAGCTTATTTAGTAATTATTATATATTACATTTTTCATTTAGGGCCACAGAACTCTTGTGTGACGCCCAGCAAAATTTATGTTAACGAATTAAGTAATTTTGGCCCAATTAACAATTTGCATACGAATTAATTATAATATGCATAAGTTCAAATGATTTTAAGTTTATATTGATGCGCATGTCATATTTTATTATGCATTTGGTCTCAAAGTTGATTTCATTCATAATTCATTCATGTAGCGAGTCCTCAATTCCAATATCCATATTAATACTATTTTATAGTACTATTACTATTATTATTATTTATTTATTTTTCTTTTTGCAAATGGGCTTGTTAAATAATTTTTATGCTTTTACTTGAACTTATAGCATTTTTAAAAGAAGCCCACTTCTATTGAGCTTGTCCATGTTGTTCATTCAAATAAATTAGGCCCAACCCAAAAGGTAACATTTTCAAACCCCAAGTGTACATGTATATACTTTTCACCCCAATAGTCATGTAGCCCTTTTTCTCCAATTTCACAAATCCGAATTCCAGTCGTCTGCCTCATTCTTGAAGGGCTCTTGAGGTACGAGCTTCCATTTCAAAATTTATGGTTGGATTTACAAAACATGTGTTCCCACGATGTTAGTATTTGGCTAATCAAATATTTATTCAATTTATAAAAACTAATTAATTGCAACCCCTTTTCTTCTCAATTTAAATGGAAAGTATTCTTAGTGGTATTTATATTTAAATGCTTTGGTGGAGTTTTTGTTCAAATCATTGTTTAATGAGTGGGAAATCTAAATGTCGTTTGAAAATCTCACTGTGGAGGGCTTAGCCGTAGGCGCAAGTTGAGCTTGGGAAATGCTGAAGTATATACTCCATTATTTGAGTGTTAAACTATGTTTTAGAAAATTGATTTTACTTTATTATTCATCTTTTCTATTATTCCACTTTCAGTTTCTATTACATTGACAAATGAGTACTTTAATAATTCCAAATGTTTTTCTTGAAACCTTAAAACACTCATGGTACCCTTCACAGTTAATCCCCAAAATTCTTTGTGATTTCTATTTAAACAATAAAAGTTTAGTCTTGGTTGTTATAAATTTGAGACAATCTGCTTATTATATGTGATAATAATTATATAATGTTAATGAAGGGTTAACGAATTTTGAGGACTATAATTTGCACAAGCATTCATTCGGCATCGTTTCTTTCAAGTTTTCGCATGGTCAAGGTAGGGATATTTTCTAAAACCCTTTTAAATACAGTTCATTTCAGTATATGTTACGCAATCACTGTTGATATCGAGGACTTTATGATCTATTTATGATATGTGAACATATATGTAGTCGCGCGATGCCACGTTCGCGTAATGAAATGACGAGTTCGTGGTTTTATGGCCGTGTTCGCGTAATGTAATGACGTGTTCACGGTATTATGGTTGTGACCCGTAATGAAATGACGTGGCATAACGGTTGTGACCCGTAATGAAATGACGTGGCATGACAGATTCAGGTAGAACGGGAACGTTTAATCGTTCGGAAGCTTAGGCATCCTTGGGTATATCCCACCGTTCATTATGTTATGATGGTCTATTGTTGAGAGTTATCCGGCCACCTCGTATTATATAATGTATGAACTGCAATTCCTACTGAGTTGTCGATAACTCACCCCTTTAAAAACCCCATTGTTTTCAGGTTAAGCGATTTCGGAGTGAGACGATGAGGGCGGCGATGATAGTATTGTATATTTCATCGATTTTCTTAATTTCATTCCACCCTTACTATGTTTACTTGCTTTCCGCTTTTGACAAATACAACTCTTTGTTATTTTATCTAAATTTGACTATCGAGGATGAACATTATTTTGGGTGGATATTACTATCGTTGACTTTGAATTTATCCGTTTCGGAAAATATTGTGTTTGACGTTGGTTATTTTTAAAAGTTAAAGTTTAGTTTTGAAAAAGAAGTGAAAAACCCTCTTCAGTCAATGTTTTGAAAAATGGGATGTTACATCCTGAATTTAACTAATAAATTTGTTGAATGTAATAATTATAATCTTATTCAAAAATTGTAATTGTAATAATATATAAAAGAATATTCAACAATATTTATGAAAAAATACGGTACGAATTAGCGCGGCTATATATATATATATGATAGATTTATGTCTCATCCCAGGCAGCTCATCCCATCTCTTTTTTAAATTTCTCCATGCCCTAAACCATCACCATTTCTTTACCTCCTCATCCGCCTCCATTCTTATAATTATTAACTCATCATCAACTCATAAACTGAAAACCAAAAAAAAAAAAAAAACATAAAAAAAAACATACAATGAAGAAGAACATGATTATAAAGTGCCCTATGTGCCCGAAATTTTTTGTGCGCCAAAAGTACTTGTCTTGTCTCATCTCGTGAGGTGTCACGCGCACGTTAATTAAGTGCTAGCTACCATACAAATAAACCAGAAAAGCTCATTTAGTAATTATTATATATTACATTTTTCATTTAGGGTCACGGACCTCTTGGAACTTTAATTAGATCTTTACATTATTTATTTACAAGTAAAAAATTTAGCTTCGGCGCGATATGTAGTGGACAGTGCAGCATTGACGCAAAATTTCTATATAATTGTCAACGACGATCAACGGACAATATGCGCTAAGAAGAATTTTCTCGATTTTTTTTCACACCATATTTATTTCCATCATTCTTCTCAAATACAACTCATATATGCTCAAGGTTGACTAAAAATCTAAATAAATAAATGAAATATATTTTTAAAAAAATTACACAAGTCAAAATAAGATAGATTTTGGTTGAAATTCTAAATGTGCCGTTGAAATTTCCCATATTTGAAAGTCCAAACAGAAACCTACTCTTTATGTATATCATTATTACCATACAAAATTTTTATTACACAAATAATGATCTTGTTAGCGGGAGTAGGTCTATTTTCGGGATTCGTCGGACTCGTTGAAGACTGATCGGTCTGTTTTGGGGACAGTGCAGCATTGACGCAAAATTTCTATATAATTGTCAATGACGATCAACGGACTATACAAGCCGCCAACATTTCTTCCTCGCAGAACATCCCGGTTATCCTTCAATACCTTAATATTCTCGCACTCGGCCTCGAACTTGCACCCCCTCTCGTCTAGCCTCCCGAGACAAAGCAAATTCTTTCTTATGCTTGGCACGTGTTTTACTCCCGCAACCGTGACGCTCCTTCCACCCGACAACTGAAACTCGACGATCCCATCCCCGGCTACCCGATTCCTTGAACCATTAGCCATTTGAACCGTCTCTCCTTCACATGCCTTGTACTCAGAAAATTGGGCTCGATCATGGCATAGATGAAATGCACTTCCCGAATCAAGAATCCAATCTTCCCTCCTAGCGTCGTTTGCCTCTAACACCGCCAACGCGTCGTGAATATACTCGTGTTGAACCGCTGCTGCATTTTCTTGTTGGTCTTTCTTCGCCTTCCACTTTGGACAATCCTTCTTCACATGACCTTCCTCGTCGCAATAATAGCAAATGACCTTCTTCCTCGGCCTCTCTCGATTTCCACCACCATTCCTCTGAATCTCGCTATGACCACCACCCGTGTAAAATGCTTTCTCACCCTCTGGCTCACTTTCAACCTCCTTCTTCCTTGCCTCCTCATTGAATAGGGCATCTGTGACCATTGTCATGGTCATCTTCCCTTCCGGCGCGGAATTACTTAGGGAAACCACCAGAGTCTCCCAACTGTCGGGCAGGGAGCTAAGCAAAAGCAATGCCTGAATCTTGTCATCCAGATTCAAGCCCACCGCGGTCATTTGGTTCACAACATCCTGGAACTCGCTCACATGGTCGGCCACCGGAACACCATGCCTTAGCTTAAGGTTCACTAGCCTCCTCATGAGAAACGCCTGATTCCTCGGTGACTTAGATTGGAACATCTTCTCCAACTTAGTCCACAGAGAATAGGCCTCCTTCTCCTCCGACACATACGGGTACACGGTCTGTCCAACACATTGACGAATAAGGCACACCGCCTTCTTGTTCATTTGCTTCCACTTGTCTTCTTCGATGGACGCCGGTTTGACCCCCTTGCACTCCAACAGTATCTCGAAATCCCTCGTCGTGAGATAATCCATCATACGCGACTTCCAAATTGAATAATTCGTCGCCGTAAGAACCATCATCTTCGACGTCATACTCTCCTCCGTTGCTCCTCCCATTGATCAATACCACCCCACAAGAAGCACAAGACAAATACAACCAAGGAACAACCAAACACCCGAAAAATAGAATCAATTCACCTGTTTAGTCCCTCTTTGTCTTCGCACCCCCGGATCTTCCGCGTATATA
The DNA here is from genome assembly GCA_954870475.1 of Euphrasia confusa. Lineage (NCBI taxonomy): Eukaryota > Viridiplantae > Streptophyta > Magnoliopsida > Lamiales > Orobanchaceae > Euphrasia > Euphrasia confusa. The sequence continues at coordinate 11,192,057 of OX940966.1, read as the reverse complement.
GAACTTCGTCTGGATATGGAACTGCCTCCGGTAAAACCTTCGCCCTTTGAAATAACCTTCGCTCTGATACCAATTGTTGGGGAATATACGCTTCTTAGGCCGATATATCCCCATCGATCGTCAAAGGGTAAGTTCGATTTGTGAATAAAGCGGAATAAAAAGGAAGACAAGAAATTACGTGGTTCGGCCAAGAATGCCTACTTCCACGGACACCACACTCAATATTATTCGATAATAATATTCTTGTGTACAGGACCGGATCTCGATAGATCTCTTTTCGACTCACTATTTCGTGTTCTAGGTTTTCTCTTAGTTTTACATAAAATAGGGGAAGAGGTCCTTTTATAGATAGGAGGTCAAAACCCTAATCCAATCTCCAAGAAACCGAAGTCAAAACGCGGTCAAACTTCCGAAGGGAACGCCCAGGAACGCGCCGGATTAAAGTTGAATGGTACTAGTCTCGGATACAAGAGATGAATATTTTAATTAGCAATAAATATAATTTATTCATGGACATTTCTATCTTAAACACACGGAATAAATAATACTACCGGAGAGATAATATTATTTGATATAATATGGTTTAATATTGGGAGTTCAATTATATTTATATAGTGGAGGTAATTATATAATTCATGAATTAATTAATAGACTTGGGCTTGGGCTCAATTTAATTAATTCATGGGAAGCCCAATATTCACCTCCTTTAGATCCCCTACGTAGCCTATAAAAGCACTACATGGTCTTCTCTATTCTCATAACTTGAAGATCACAATTCTAGAGAGAGAAAGGAGAGAATGAGATCCATAGAGTTCGGAGGATCGTCGCTCACCCGACGTTCGAACGAGTGCAAGGAATACGTGGGAAGGTCTAGAGGTCTTCAAAGATCTCGTTTCTCCGCACAACGAGAACAAAGGTAAAATCATGAAAACCCCCTTCATGATTTTAATAATTAATTCGGGTATACGCATGAACGAAGATCCGAGGGACGAACCCGGGGATGGGGATCGACCTCTCGGTGCTGATCGAAGATCACCGGACCGCGGGAGGTCGGGAGATATCCATCGGGATCGCACGAGAACCCTCGGCTGGACGCCGAGGGTGGCGATCGAAGCCCTAGGGCTCGATCGCCGGTGCACACGGGAGGAGCCCCGGCTGGACGCCGGGGCATGCGATCGCAGGGCAGCCGCGTGGCTGGCCCGATCGCGGTCCACTGGGCGGACCACTCCTCCACGAGCGGTGGCGGTGAGTCGCCGGACTCACCGCCGGGGGCTGCTACGAGCAGCCCCGGGGGATGCACGATGCATCCCCGGCGATCACCGCGTGTAATCTCGAGCCCCTCGCAGGGCTCGGCTAGGGAACGCGTGGGGTTCTCCCCGCGTGGTGCTTTCGGTCGAGCCCGGTTACGCGTACGGTGGTTTGCGGTGCTTTCCGGCGAAGGGATTTCGATCGGAGTCGTGATTCCGCAATTTCGTCGACTCAGGGATATCGATTTCCAACAAAGAGAGCCATATACTCATCCTCCATGGCTGCTTTCCAATTGGAATCAAGCAGGGCATCTTTATAAGAATGATTTATTGGTGGCAGTGTTGCAGAGAACACCTTAAGTTTCAAGGAACCCCTTTTTTACCTTGTGACCATGTGATGAGTAGCTCAGGGCCCTGTAATAATACTGGAAATAAGAGGATTAACAGCGTTGGTAGGTAAACTATCTGACTCAAAAGGTAACTCCACAACTAGAGAATAGTGGTATGACTGGAATCAGATGAGTGTATAGTGACAGGAGTGTGATGAGATGAAGTTTGAGGTGAGAAGTGATTAATATTATCTTGGATAGAAGGACTCTGAGATGATGATGCTGAGTCTTGTGAACTAGGTGAATGAGATGAATGATTAGATGAACTGTGGGAGTGAGGTGAATTATTATCTGGAAGTTCAGCAGATGAAGAGGACACATGTATGGAATTTGATAAAACAGGTGGTGGTAAAGAAGGAGTGATAGAAATTGGAGCTGGAATAGATGTAGAAGACTTGGAAAAAGGGAATTTATATTCATCAAAAGAGATATCCCTGGATATTACAACTTTACCAGAGGGAAGTAAGGCTTTATATCCCTTATATTTTGGGTTGTATCCTAAAAAGGTTGAAGGGAGGGACCTGACTCCAGTTTGTGTTTATTAAATGGCCTGAGATTTGTGTAACAAAGGCACCCAAAGAATTTGAAACATCATCACAAAAGCATCATCCCAGAATCTAAGTGGAACACAAGAGTGAGCTAAGAGAGATAAATCAACCTCAACAATGTGTATGTGCTTTCTCTCAGCAAGACTATTCTGTTGTGGTGTGTAAGGACATGAAATTCTATGTACTATACCATGTTGTTGAAACAGATTTGTCAAGCCTATAAACTCACCTCCACCATCAGGCTGTACACACTTAATTTTGGAATTAAACTGAGTTTGAACCAAGTTTAATAGATTAGAGAAATCATTGTGTACTTCTGATTTGTTTTTAAGAAGATAAAGCCATGTAAATCTGGTGAAGTGATCAATAAAAGCAACATAATATAGATAGCCATTGGTTGATTTTTGAGGTGAAGGACCCCACACATCTGTGTGAATTAACTCAAAGGTTTTATTATAAATAGATTCAGAATCAGGAAAGGGAAATTTGTGACTTTTAGCCTTCATACAAGCATCACAAAGTGAATTCTCATTACTAACAGCAGAAGGATTACACAGTTTAACCAACTCAGAGCCTAATGCTAGCTTAACAATCTTATTTGATGCATGGCCAAGTCTTCCATGCCAGAGCTTGAAGTCAAGGTGACTTTTATTCACTACAAAGGCTGAAGGAGGGGAGCTCAAGGTTGTAGTGTTGAATGAGGAACAGCTAGTCTTCAAAGGTTTGAGTTGGAACTGGTAGAGACCATGCTTAAGGCTGCCTTAGAAGAGGGTTTGATGATTGACTTGATCCTTAACAAAACATGAAGTTGGGTGAAACTCAAAGTACACTTAATTATCCCTAGAGAATTGAGACACACTTAACAGATTTTTTGCAATATTTGGAACAAGCAACACGTCAGATAACAGAAAGGATTTATTTGTGACAGATGACCTAATTGTGGAGTTACCAATATGAGAGATAGAGATATCTGTCCCATTTGCTACTTGCACCTTGTTGCCTCCACTGTACTCTGAAGCTGAAGACATGTTATTCATCTCATTGGTAATGTGATTAGATGCTCCAGAATCAGCATACCAAGAGCCATCCACATCAGATTCATTGCCATAGTTGTACCCTTGAGTGTGATTCTGTGATGCATTGTATGTACTGATATTAGAAGTGTTTGAATTTGGACCCTGTGGTGCATCTCCTCAAGGTCCATATGAAGGATCAAACTTGTAATAACACCTATCAGCTGTATGATTGGTGTAGTTACAAATCTGACAACCTGGACCAGGCCTTTTAGTGGGATTTCCTCTTCCCCCTCTTCCTCTAGCAGGTGACCTGCCTCTGCCTCTGTTAGGGTTAGAGTTTCCCCTTCCTCTACCACCTTGATTGTAGTTAGAGTTGTTATTCTTCCTCTGCACACCCACATCATTAGCACTTGGATTAGACCCCTCTTGATTCACATTAACCTGCCCCAAGCTCTCAAGTCTGGTTTCATAGCTCATCAACATAGAGTATACTTCCCTTAACCTACAGTTATCAGGTCTGGAAGTGATAACCACCACTATAGGATCATACTCTGAGCTCAACCCTGCAAGGATTTAAAGGATCTGATCCTCTTCAGAAATAGAATGGCAAGCAGCTTGAAGCAAATCACAGCAATTCTTCACCTTGTTCAAATATACTCTCACAGTTAGTGTTCCTTTCTTGATTGAGCTGAGTTGCAGCTTGTATTGCATCTTTTTGGCAGTAAACTGTGAGCTGAAGTTGTCATATAAAATTTTAAAAAACTTTTTCTCTTTTCTATTCTCTATTTTTTTTTCTCTTCACTTTAAAATCCCATTCTCCTTTTATTTTTTGTCTTTCTTATTATTATTTTTGTAATTTTTGAAGTATTATTATTTTTTAATAATAATAATTTAGACTATTAAAAATAAAATCTTTAAAAATTTCTTATATATATAAAGCATTTTGGGGAGTCGAATCTCTTTATATTTTTTTAAGAGTCACAAAGAATTCATGGACTTTTATAATTCAGTGAATGTTGAATACTTACCATTTTTAAAAAAATTTAAATTCATACTGAATAACTGAAAATTTTAATAGATTCTTACAAATTTTAATTGAATACCTTTAAACTTTAAAAGTCCAAAAAAATCTAACAAGACTTTCAATCTAACACCCTAAAATTAGAGAAATTTCATTTAGGAATAAAACTGTAAAAAGTCCAATAAAAATAATTTTATACAATTAAAATGATGTCATGCATTCAACCTAAATAATAGTAATATTACCTCTATCTATATTATACTACTCCATATATATTATTCATCCTCTACCAATGGTGGTTTTGTCTCCAAGCTCAACATGCATCCTCATCCTCATGATCATGAATCACCTTTTCCAAGGCTTTGTACTCATAAAACCATGCACACACCACATAATACACCAAGTTCACAACCCAATACTAATTCTCCAATTTGCCCTCGTCGAGGTTCCCGTCCTCCGGCAGCCACTCCCCCCTACACTTCCGCACCAAACTCACCACGACCGCCCCAATAGAGTGCGGCCGCGGTGGAGGAACTCCGGCGACTGGTCGTGGAGGAACTCCAAATGCCCGACCGCCATAAACACGCTCATCGAGAGGGCATCATGATGATTCGTTTTCCGTTTGACCTCGACCAGCCCCGAAACGATCGAGGCGAGAACGTTGACCGAGAGACCGATTCCCATCTCGTGAGGAGGCGGGAGAACGGGACGAAGACGAGCTCGTAGAGAGGGAGGGCGGCTATGACCGTTAGGGTTGAGAAGATTGGAATCGAGGTTGCCGGAATTCGGAGAGACGACGGAGACAGGTGGCGGTCCATGGTGCGAGCTTGAATTGTTGGGCGGTGGGATTGGGAAGCGACGGATAAGATTGATGCGGACCAAATGGGGAGTATTCGGAGGATGGATTTTAGCTCTTCGACTCGGTGGATGGTGACTAGGCGTTATCCAGCCACCTTAATTGTTATCCAGCCACCTTAATTAATGCAGCAAGCTAGACACATTAGGACTTTAAGAAAGCTAGAGATGAATGGTGAACACCAAAATTAAGCATCACTAAGAATATACTAGAATTTTTTATTATAATTTAATTTACTTATATATAGTACGTAATTAATATAAGTAAATAAGTAAATTATCTATATATTCCAACTCGGTTTGGATCGAAATTTACCCTGTCAAAAATTAAGACTTTAGTGGAAATCGAAATTTTATATTTACTTCAACTGGCTCAATATTGTACTGGTCTAAATCGAACCGAACTAACCACTCCGATTTCTGGACTGGTTTCAATTCGGTCTATATTTTGAACATCCCTAATAACAATAACAAGTGCAAAAAAATTAAATTGAGTAACGATTGGGATACAGGATGACATTTCAAAACTTTCGGGTATTCAGCTAACTAAATACTTGATTCAATATACCCACGAATGCTAAATTATCAGATCCGACTACTCCTAGAGCCGGATATTCTCTTCTCTGATAAATAAAAAAAGGGACAGGATATAGGAAAATATCCTTTAATTAGGTACGGGTATACTTGCCAATTTCTGGTGCGGTACCTGACCTTTAACGAATAGTCAAAACTAGTTGAATAGAATCGAATTGAACTAAACTAAATTAAATTTATGTTAATTGAATTTAAGTTCAAAACATTGTGATATAAAATTTGAATGGCATGTTCTCTAAACATTACCATATGCAAGTAATAAATTATTTCACATCGCTTACTTGAACTGATTCGAACGAAGGAGCTGTTGGTACGTATCTTCGGTCTTCATTCTGGATTGGAGACTTGGATAGATAATTGAATCACGTTGAACACGTTTTCCTTAAAGAGTATTTCGACCCTTTAAGCTTGGGTATCACGAAATCCCTCGCAGGATAAGACAATATCGACACTCGAGTCTTAGGCTTAGAACACGAGCAACTTATGGAATATTCCGCTTTATTTGTTGCTTCAAAGCTTCTTATGTTTGTAGGTATTTTCAAGTGTGTTCAAGTGTATTCATCAAATGAATTTCACTTCCTTATATAGGTAGTAGACACCCTTTCATTTGAATATAAGCACCTCTTGGTCGAATAGGTACATTTATGAAAAGGTACCTTTTCATTCGACACCTATTCATGTATAGGTACCTTTTAGTGAAGACACCCTTTCACTTTGGCACCTATTCATGTTGTCTTGCATGGCAAGCCATGCAATTTCGAATTTGCATCATATTAATGATGTAATATCATCATCTAGCCATGCAACCATGCAACCACGAGATCACACTCGACATGCATTATTATGCTTATCCAAATATTTAAATCGTATCAATTTTATATAACCGTGTACTCCACACTTCTCCAAAGTTATATTATATTGACTAGATTTAATCCGAAGCCTTGAATGATTCCAATTACATTAAATGGACATCGATTTCACTTAAATTACCAACAGGAGCCTCCCATGAACCGAAATACCAGAATCAAGCTCTTTGTTTTCATACAAGGCTCCTCCATCATCATCCAACTTCCCGACGACTTTTCTCTTCCTTATAGCCGCAACAATCACTTGGGCCACTCTAACAAACGGGCTCCCGCATGGATTGATCTTCTTGTAAATGGGCCCACCCGAGACAAAAGCCACAAGTGACAAGCCCATAGCGATGGTCGGGATTCCGAGCCCCCAAGCCCAACTGATATTGTCTTGGACATAGACGATGGCTGTCAGAGCAATCAAAGAGGCGATGGCCATGCAGAAATAATACCAATCGAAAAAGTTCCAACTCCTCGACTCTGCCTTGGACTTTATCATGTCAAATTGATCGGCGGCAAATGTCACGACACACGGCTTGATGCCACCGGCGCCTAACGACGCGAGCAAGATCACTATGCAAAGGAACCATATTTGAAGAGTTGAGGCTTCTTGGCAGTTCTCTCGAGTCGGGCAGGGAGGTGGACGGAAATTAGGCACGACGGCGAATATTGTGATGGTCACCATTCCCTGAAATAAATAAATAAATATACTACGTATATATGTTTTGATAATTACTACTACTATGATACTATGTAAATTAAGAAAAAAAATTACTTTTTTAGCTTTTGACCAAAAGTGAGGGCTAAAATATATTTTAAATTATAAAAGTAAGGATCTATTCTTTTGAACTTAATTTCAGTCTAATTCAATTCAGATCGCTTTAGTTCAGTTCAGATCGCTTAAGTTCAGTTCAGTTCAGATCGCTTAAGTTCAATTCAGTCGGTTTCAGTCCAAAAGAACAAGTCATTAGTCGTGAATATATAATGTTTAAAAAGTAGGAGTAAATTACAAGTAAAATTGTATTTTAAAGTAAAAATGACATAAATTATTTTCCTTTTGAAAGTGCATGTGCATGCATGTTAAGTTGAAACATAAAAAAATGTGCATAATTAATTGAAGAAACGAATGGAGTACTAGTTTGGAAAGAGCGTGTTTTGTGTGATCAAGGTCAAAAGAGAGATTTAGAACAACAAACCATGACGTTGATTATGGAGCCGAGAATGATTGTCCGGAATCGACTGTTAGAAACCGCTTCACCTAAAAGCTCGAACTGTTAGAGAAGTTGGGCAACTAGACATTTATAGTGGGCCGAATATAGTCTCCAATACTCCCCCTCACTTGTGGGCCGATTTCAACCTCAGGGGAAGGCCCAACAAGTGGATAATTAATTCGGGTGGAGTCGCACATGGCGGGAGTCGAACCCAGGACCTGCCACAAGGCTAGGCTTTGATACCATGTTAGAAACCGCTTCACCTAAAAGCTCGAACTGTTAGAGAAGTTGGGCAACTAGACATTTATAGTGGGCCGAATATAGTCTCCAATAGAGGAAGGAGTCGGCAACGAAAGCCCCAATAATCGGGGCGAAGCTCGGGACCCCTCCGAAATTGGAAACGGTGTTAGAAGCCTCGACGAGAGGCAGATTGAGCACTTGAGTTAGGTACGTGATTATGTTGGCTTGAAACACAGAAGCAGCAAATCTGTCACATACTTGATTTGCTGTGTGTGTGTATATTTATAAGAGAGAAACATTATTTCAAGTAAAACAAATTGCATGCACACGTACGAAAATAAAACTGAATTTGGATCAACGAGAATTGTTGACTGACATACCGAGTATGAATGGCATTGTTCGAACGGGTTTTCGTTCTCCATAATGACGACGACTTAATTCCTCGTCGTCGCTCGTCTTCTTATTCTTCTTCGCTAACTCGAGAATTTACATGGTCGTGTGAGGTTAATTGGAAGCTGCATGATTGGGCTGTGTTGATTTATAAGCAAGGAGAGAATGTGAAACGTCACACATGAAAAACAAAAAACATGCCCCGAGTATCTCTTAAGTAAAATGTTTTTAATGGAGAATATTCTCTTATTGATGTTGTATTTATTGGAATAAATACAATATGATTTCCGCATTTTTAGGGATCGAGAAGCTAGTAATAAATATTCAATCTCAATAAATAATTTTTTTTTTTAAATAACTAAAGAAGTTGGCGTATGAACATCGTTAAAATGTTAGAAATAAAGAATTATTGGTGGTGCCGTGTCACATTCCAAAAGATAGGGGCCTTTGATTGACTAGTCAGTTTGACCGTGCATATTCATGAACTAACCCTCTCTCAATTTTTCTTGATCGTATACCTTCTTTTGTATTTGCTAATAAAAATAAATGTACAATTACTTTTATAACCCTTGACCCATATTCAATTCAAATCAAATCAAATCAAACCCTACCCAACAAATCAAACCCATCCCCAAATCCCCAAATCTGAAAATCCCCAAATCCAATCCCGTAATTCATTTTTGAAACCCTAATTTTCACGAAAACAAAAAATCGATTCTGCATAAATCGATTCTGCAGATACCTAAATTCTACCACTTCACCGGCCGGTAATCACATTCGTTGTCTCCGATCCCCCCATCCCGCTCGCTCGAATTCAATGACAAGAGAAGCTTGGTTGTCGGTCTGTTATACAGGGGATTTCATCGTTTCCGGCGGTGTTGTCTCTTGGGTGTTTGATGGTGGGATTGAGAATGGTAAGGTGATTCCAGTTCTTGTTCCGAAAAACATAACTTTTTTGGAGCTTTACCAGAAGCTTATTGAGAGGTTGAAAGTCGATTCTTCTGTGTACGAAATGGTATTGCGATGCCATCGGCCGACGAAGAATAAAGACCCTCTGTTTAATATGCCGTATTCCATAAACGATGATGATAGTGTAGGTTGGTTAGTATCTTGTTGTGATAAGACTCGACTGTGTGTAACATTGAAAGCGAGGATGGTCCCTGATGTTGAATTACTGTGCAAAGAGGCAGTGGCTGATGATAATGGTGGTGATGATAGGTCAGATGAAATTGATAAGGTGGTGCAGTCTTTTGGGTCAGTTGTAGCTGGAAATTTGGAATCAAATGAAGTGCGATGTTTGGTAGGTACAGTTCCCCTGATGGCAGTTGATGATGTTGATCCCATGTTGAACTCAAATGAGACAGTTCCAGAAGTTTTAATTGATAGGGAGCCACAACAGCCGACAAATGAGGCGGATGTAGAAGTTTGTAATGATTTTCAGCCCCCGACAAATGAGATAGGTCCAGAATTAGATGGTGATGATTCATGGTTGGCAAACGAGTCAAATGAAAATCAGAATTTGGTGGTGGTTCATGAGGCATTCAGTTGGTGTATTCCTCCAGAAGATGATGTCAAAGTGGAAGAAATATTCGAAACTAAGCGACTGTTGAAAGAAAAGTTGCAGTTGCTGGGGTTGAAGCACCATTTTGAATTTCAAACCACCAAGTCAGATAAATCAAGGTATGTTGTTGCTTGTAAAACTGAGTTGTGCAAGTGGCGTTTACTAGCCACTAGTTTGGGAAGTTCGACAGTGTTTGTAGTTCGAAAATATCATCAATGTCATAGTTGCTCACGTAGTCTGCCCAAAAGATATCACAAACACGCTTCTTCTAAGTTGATTGGAAAATATTTATCATCGAATTTCCACGATCCTACCCATGTTTCTAAACCTAAGGATGTAATGATGAACTTTGCTAGAGATTATGGGTATGAATTAAAGTATTGTACGGCCTACAATGCTCAAAAACATGGTAAGGAATTAATACGAGGTAATCCGGTCGATAGTTATAAGGAATTGCCAAAGTTTTTTCATTTGTTAGAGGAGCACAATCTTGGTACTTTAACATTTCTCCAAACTAATGATGTGGATGAATTTGAATGTTGCTTTATGGCTCTCGGACAAAGTATACGGGGGTACTCGTCCATGAGACCAGTTATTTGTGTGGATGGTACCTTTTTTAAAGGAAGGAAGGGGACTCTCCTTGTGGCAGCATGTCAAGATGGAAATTATCAAATTTATCCGCTCGCATGGGCCGTTGTGGAATCAGAAAGCAACAAATCATGGACTTGGTTCTTTGAGAAGTTAAAAATAATAACAGGTATGTAGTTTGAGGTTTATAATATTCTCTTATGAAATAGTATTTTACTATTGTATATGATATTTTTGTAGGTGACACACGTGAGCTTGCTATAATTTCTGATCGGTCTGAAAGGATCACACATGGATTTAAGCATGTGTATAAGAATGCAATTCATGGCCACTGCACATATCATTTGAAAAGAAATGTGAAATCTCATTTTCCAAGACTTGATATTGAATTTTTGTTTAATCGGGCTGCGAAAGCGTACACCGTTGGAGCATTTAACAAATATTTTTGATGAACTTTTCTTAAAGCGTGAAGGAATTAGAGAATATTTGGATTCAGATAATTTTAGATATTGGTCTAGAGCCCACTTTGATGGATTAAGATACAAAATCATGACCACAAATAATGCATAAGCATTGAATAGTTTGTTGCTGAAGCAAAGAGAGTTTCCAATTGTGGGGTTGCTAAATCAATTTGTGACATAATGCAGAGATGGTTTGCCGAAAGACGAGTTGAAGCAAATTCATGGGAGAAAACACTAACCCCAGAAATTGATAAAGTTATGATGAAGAAGCTTGAGAAATTGGTTACACTTAATCCACTGGTTTCTGTTATTTGTCATCCTCATAAGTTTCAGGTACGTATCGGGAGTTCGAGCGGACATATTGTGGACCTGAAGGCAGGCAAGTGATCATGCAGAATATTTGATCTACTTAGGTATCCTTGTGTTCACGCACTTGCTGCCGCGAAGAAAGTTGAAATGCAACCTAGCCGATTGTGCACAAAATACTACTATACTTCTTGTTGGAAAGATGCTTATGCAGAGTGTGTCATGCCTTTTCCAAATGAAGATTAGTATGTTTTTCCCGAGCATGTACAGAATATGATGGTTAAGGCACCCAAGTGGGCAAAACATTCAGTTGGTAGACTAGAAATGCCTCGGAAAAAATCTGCTGGAGAAGCTAGAGATCGTTGGGAGTTGAGGAAAGGACGTAAAAGGCGTACAACAGCCGTTGATGTTGATGAGCAGCAGCCACCTGTTGATTCATATGAGCAGCAGCCACCTGTTGATTCATATGAGCAGCAGCCACCTGTTGATTCATATGAGCAGCAGCCACCGGTTGATCTTGATGAGCATCATCCACCGGTTGATCTTGAGGAGCAGCCACACCAACACCAGATCGGAGGAGCAAGGCCAGATGAGGATCTGATGGAGACCAGAGGTACGAGCCGTGAGCAGAATGGAGTGGTCGGGACAGTGAGGAAGAGTCGTAAGAAAATGCGCAATTTGTTCGATTTATATTAGGTTGAACATTCAAATGATCCACATTGTTTGGTTGACTTTCCTGTATTTCAAATTGGTTGACTTTCTTGTATTACATGAAATTTAATCCTTAATACAAAGTTAATTGCATGAAATCACATTTTAATCCTTAATATAAAGTTAATTACGTGAAATTTAATCCTTAATACAAAGTTAACTGCATGAAATCACATTTAAATCCTTAATATAAAGTTAATTACGTGAAATTTAATCCTTAATACAAAGTTAATTGCATGAAATCACATTTAAATCCTTAATATAAAGTTAATTACGTGAAATTTAATCCTTAATACAAAGTTAACTGCATGAAATCACATTTTAATCCTTAATATAAAGTTAATTACGTGAAATTTAATCCTTAATACAAAGTTAATTGCATGAAATCACATTTTAATCCTTAATATAAAGTTAATTACGTGAAATTTAATCCTTAATACAAAGTTAATTGCATGAAATCACATTTTAATCCTTAATATAAAGTTAATTACATGAAATTTAATCCTTAATACAAAGTTAATTGCATGAAATCACATTTAAATCCTTAATATAAAGTTAATTACGTGAAATTTAATCCTTAATACAAAGTTAACTGCATGAAATCACATTTTAATCCTTAATATAAAGTTAATTACGTGAAATTTAATCCTTAATACAAAGTTAATTGCATGAAGGTATATGACAGTTATTCTTAGGTGTATTGAAAATCGTTCTATTTCCTATGCTATCTCTGGATACAAAATGGATTACATATACATGCCTTTGTCTATAAGGTTCTTCATACTACCGAGTTAGAATTCGCATCAGGTATATTACATCTAGTCTTAGGTATGTGTCTGCAAATTTTAAAAGTGTATTAGATTCGTTTCCTTCCGCCATTTTTTTCGTTCCCTGCCGCCATTTTTTCGTCCTCTCCCGCTCGTTTACAATTTCATTTTCACTTTTCCAATTCCAGCAAAAAATTCAAATTCCTTTCAAACTCCGACTTTGACCATGCCCTTACATTAGATTAGATTAATTCATCCATTCTATTTTTCTTTGAACAATCGATTCTCCTCAGAAACCCTAATTCGAGATTTTCACGATTCCTCTGCAATTAAAGGGTAATGCATTCTCTTAATTCGTGTGCTGATTCGTTTGCTATACTTCATTCAAAATAACAATCGATTCCTCTGCAATCCAAGAACATGATTTTACTTTTTTTTCAACAATTTTGTTCTAATCCTTCTTTTCTTCGTCTAGCAGGGAATGAGTTCTTCGAATAAGTTTCAATTTGACGAAGACGAAAATACCCCGGTACGAATTTCTCTGAACCGCTTTGAAAATCGTACTATCTGTGATTCTTTTATTTCGGACTGGGAACATAGATATGTGTATTACGAGCGTGTTGATGATGGGAGACGTATGCTCTTAGATGATTTGTATAATAAAGTGAAACAGAGAGGTTAGGGTGATTTTTTGAACATGAGTCGTCCATGTAACCAATCAAGTGTAAGAGAATTTTATGCAAGCGTTGCCCATACAGAGTCTGTTGTCGATGTAGCCACTGTTAGAGGGGTTAAGATCCGTTACGATCCTGCGTTTATAAATTCATACCTGAAATGCTCTGACATCACCCCAGATTTTTTTAAGACTCACTTTATATCCAAGTCAAAGTTTTTGAGGTATATAGCGCATGAAATTACATATGAGGGTGATTATGTAGCTGATTCTGCTGGGAATATTGTTGGATTTCCCGTTGACCATCTTAGCCTTGAGGCAAATTATTTGAGGTTGGGTGTTGTTCATCGTATATTACCACCGTTAGGATCCTACATGCTAACTGTTGAACAGGGCTTGCTGATATATGCTATCTTAAAGAATCATATGGTCGACATTGGAAAACTCATACACCGGGAAATCAAGAGGGTATCCAAGACCACTAATAATGAAGGGCTGCCGTATGGGTGTTTGATCTGCGTGTTTGCTGGAAACGCAGGGATTACGACTACAGCTGAAGACGTCCGTTATGATAATGTACTTTGTGTTATTTGATAAACTCAGAACATGTTGATGTACTTTGTTCAATATTGGTTCATTAATCTATATAATTAAGATAATGCTTTCTTTGAAAAATATTTAATCTGAGAACATTCAAAAAGAGAAATGACACATATACTATACTATACTGGGTCTCAAAACAAAACACATATCATTCTGTTTCAGAACATGCAGTCTTGTTAACCGAGAGAAGTTCCGCGACGAGGTTCTTTCTACACTGATGCATGTCCAATGACTTCAATCTTCCAAGATCTTGCTTCCGGACCAAGCACTCTATAAACTTCATCGCATAAAAACCGCAATCGTTCCTAGCAAATGACATATAAATTATAAACAAACAAGCATACAATGAATTTTAAGATTTACAACTTACCCATTTTCTTGTACAACCAACCCAGTCACCTTCTGAACCGTTAGGGTCAGCTTGGCACCTCCCCCAACTAAAGAATATATCCGTGGTATCATTACCGAGAAGGGCTTCATAACCTCATCAAATTCAGACTTTCTGATATGCTTGGGAAGACTATCATATACGTAGATGCATTGCTCCGTTATGTCTAGTTTACAAGCAAACCAATGTCTATTTGAACAAACAGTGAAGTATATATGTCTAGACTGAGACCAGGTCTGACCACCTAAAATTCCTGGAAGCATATTTCTATTATCAAGTGTTATAAAGCTGGATGACTGCTTATATAATCTTTTCACAAATCCTGAAAACCATGGATCCATAATACATGCACCAATCTGAAATCTTGTAGGTTGTTCTCGCATGCGCTCACGTAAAATGTCTATTCCTGCCTCCATCACCTAACAATATAAACATCCACAGCTCATGACAAGAAGGAAGTACATATATGCAGTTACCATTTAAATTGAAATTATTAAATATTACCGGGCTTGAGATCCATCCTGTTTTCAACAATGTCTTAAGCTCATTTGAATCTATAAATCTATCATGCAACACACTAACATCATGCCTCACTAGTGCATCAGTCACCAACCATTTATCAAGATACTCAATCTTCGCAGGATCTATTTCAGTGAAAGGATCATGTTCAGTTACAACTCTTTCAAACTTCCGTCTTTTACCCCCTTTCATTCTTCCCTTTTGTTCAGCCTTTTCAACCTCAACATCTACAACACCAGAAATTAACAATATATGAATTGTTAATTAAGATTTCAACCTCAACATCTACATAACCAAAAAGAACTTACCTTGAATGATTTCAAACTTACTTTTCCCTCGTTTCTTTCGTACACCACTAGCCTTCACCACAAAACTGGATCTCTCTGTTTTAGCACCATCCTTGTCCAGGTCAGTGGATTCCTCAATTCCAGCACCATCCTTGTCCAGGTCAGTGGATTCCTCAATTCCAGCACCAACCTTGTCCAGGTAAGTGGATTCCTCAATTACAGCACAAACCTTGTCCAGGTCAGTGGATTCCTCAATTACAGCACCAACCTTGTCCACAACACTGAATTCCTCATTTCCATTCTCATTCTTATCTACAATGAAAGAATCATGAAAAGAGATCAAATCAACCATCCAACTTGAAATTAAAGAATTCAATCGACATTACCTTCTGAACCTGACACTACAATATCGACCCCGATTTTCCTCTCCAGCCTATGTAACATTTTCACAAACTCAGTTTTCTCACCAATAGATGCTGTTTCTACAAAGGCATCTATTTCCCCTTCCAACTGATGCAATATCTTAAGAATCTTCACCTCACCGCATTTTTCATCCGGTTCTTTCTTCTCAGTTTCAGCATTACAGGTATCAACAGCTCCAAAAATACATCTTCGCTCAGTGTCGGTAATCACCAATTCAGAAATTACAGCCTATAAAAATATAGACTGATTATAAGCACATGTTATACAAACATATCACAATTAGCATATAAAAAGACACAAACATACCATCTCTTCTATTTCTAAGGCTTCCTCAATTTCACTCGACTTGAACCTCTTCTTAGTCAACTTCCAGTTCATCATCCTAGGGAATTTTTCAACTTCAAGTTTGGTGGCATATTCAGCAATTGAAGGAATTGATTCAAATGCCCAGACCTGCAATGCGATACAAATCAACAATTAATGAATGTAAAATCAGATGAAGGAATTAAACCAAAAACTGCTCTTTTTACACATACCATGATGGAAAGAGGAAATCCATGAACTGCATACGCAACCGTCTTATTATTCAAAGGAACAGATAAGTCACGACGCAACACCTCTGTTGTCATCTTGTAAGATAAAATTCCCCAAGGGTACTTGTTGAAACTTTTCAAATCCTCAACTAAATCAAACCACCAAAAACTAATCGCTTTGACATCATCAAGGCCAATAACAACATATGCTAAGATCAAAATCAGTCCCAACTTGTATTTGTCTACAGGATTGGTGCAGATTGGACTCCCAAATGCTTTCAAAACATCCTCTCTATAAACTTTTACTAAATGACTGAAATAATTTTGTACTAGAGGGGAATTTTTTCCAACTGGTTCATCTACTCCCAAATCTACACTAGCAACTTTCAATCCAGTAACTAAACCAAAATCTATAAGGCTAAAGCGAAGGGGGTGCCCCCCAATTATAAACCAGCATTCCTCATCACTTATTGTCTCCGATGAACGCATAATAAGATGATGAATTATGGTACCTGATACTTTCAAATCAGGCATGGAAAGCAGATGTTTAAAGCAGCCACCTTTCAACAATTTCCGACGACGAGCGTCCAGTCCTTCATAAACCGTTCTTACAACATTCAATTGGCTACGATTGCTCAATTTGAATTCCTTTGATCTTTCGGCAGGGCTTAACGTATATTTCAGCTTCATTCCGCCGGAGTATTGGGGGCCGCCGGTATTGGGGGCTGCCGGAGTTGGGGATTTAGCACATTCGGCCGCTGGCATTGTGGGCTAGAGTTCGGTTCTCGCTCGCGTAGCTCGACACCGTTGGGGATTTAAGTTAGCAAGGTGTTGTGGGATAGGGTTTATGTTTAATTTTGACAAGTTCTGGGATTGATTTCGACTGGAAAAAAAAATACAGTGCTTGAGTATTTCTGTTCTTCGCGTCGAGGGGAATAAGAGATTGAATTTCAATTGTGAAATTGTAATGAAAAAGAGTAGAGTTAAATGGGGGCATATAAGACTTTTCCATCAGTTTTCCATGTATTCTCATGTATTTGTATTTATTTAATTATTACCGAAATACGAGGAGAATACAAGGGCATGTGGTGAAATACAAGGGACACATTGGCTAGTCCATCAATTCCCCCCAAAAGATATGTGGAAATCTAGAGGATTCCAGCTTGTGGATCTAGTAGATATATATTTTATACAATTCTAATTATTATGTTTTGATGGGGAAGGAATAGTAAGTTCACTGTTCCATTATGTATTTAATAAGAAAATTTTAAATAAAAATAATCAGTATAATGAACATAACCTAAATTACTGAAAATGAAAGCTTGTGTTTAATTTGTTTTGTTTTTATAAGTAGTTTTTAATTATATGAAGTTAGTCAAAAGTAATGACAAACATCTGTCAAAAAGAGAGAGTAGGTGCTTAATTATTATGATTAATAAATTTAATTAGGCTTAATAAATTTGACTATTAATACAATTAGAATCACTTACCGTGCGATGCACGAATAATTTTTTTGAAAATTAATCATATAAAATGATTTAAATAATTAATTTTTATTTTTTAGATTTTATTTTTTTGAAAATTAATCGTATTTAATAATTTAAAAAATTATTTTTTATATAATTAAATAATTTATTTTAATTTTAATTTTCTTTTTATTAAAATTATTAATGTATGTAATAATTTAAATAATTCATTGTATTTTTTAAATAATTCTAAAATTAATCATATGCAATTATTTAAATAATTAAATAATTTATTTTGATTTTAATTTTTTTTATTAATCAATTAATACTACTATCGACGTTAATTATTTATTTAAAAAAAGCAGCAAGCGGAACACGAATCGATTTACACTATTCCGGGTTCTTATTGAGCGTAGCGAAATCAAGGTTTATGATAAAGTCAGCGAAGTTTCTATGGTGTTCTACCTTTGCGTAGTCTCAGTCCACAGTGTAAGGCTCCGCACCTGAGCCTCGTTAGACTCAGCTGAAGTGTAAGGTATAAGTTAAGAGAATAGAAGAGATGAAGTCCGTCACTTAGCCTAGTCTATATCCACAGCTGACTTAATTCTGAACAATATTATTATTATTATTATTATTATTATTATTATTATTATTATTATTATTATTATTGTTATTTGATAATTAATCGTATAAAATAATTTAAATAATAGATTTGTATTTTATAGATTTTATTTTTCTAAAATTAATTGTATTTAATAATTTAAATAATTAATTTGTATTTGGTAGATAGTTTTATAATTTATTTAGATTTTAATTTTCTTTTTTATTAATTAATTAATAGTACTACCAGCTGTAATTATTTACTTAAAATTTTAATAAAACAAAATTAATTATTTTTATTATATAATATTAAAAATAATAATATCAGTAATAGTTTAAATTAATTTTGATAATAAATTAATGTTAAATTTATTGTATTTATCAAATTTTTGTAATAATAATAATAATAATAATAATAATAATAATAATAATAATAATAAAAACAAATTTTGTAGTATGAACACAACAATATTAAACCTCTTCTATTGGTCCACATAGAAAGAGAGATTCAGAAATTATATATGTATAGATAGATAGTTGTTAATGCCCACAAATCACATCAACAATGACAAACACTAAAATCTCATATATAAACCTAGTTTCACTCAACATCGTATTCAAACTTAGTAACTGTTACCCTCTTGAAAATGTAAATACTGAAAGAAATTGAATATGTTATTCATAACAAGAATTCATTTTCTTTTGACATTTCTCTTATAAGAACTCCAAATTAAGTTAAGCTTGCTGACTCTATTCTATAGTAATTCTGGGATGGGTGCCCAGATGCTTACCAAAGGCGAATATAGAAATAATTTGTATTTCGTGTGTTAAAGTAAATTACAAATTTTAGAACGAGCTAAAACAAATTACTACATCCGTTTCAACTATTTAATACACCTCTTGATGATTTTTTTAACCAAAAAGTAAGAATTAAAAATTAAAGTAATTTTGAAGAAAGTTTAAAAAATAAATGAAAAAAGTAGAAATAAAATTAGATTTTAAAGTAAAAAAAAAAAAATCTAATTATGTAAAAAAATAATCTAATTATGTATAATTTAATTATTTTAGTTTTAGGAGTGTTCATACTAAATTGAACACTTCCTGTTTACCGGTTCGGCTAGAGAACGTATCACTAATGAATTATACATATTTATATTATTATTACTGAGTCTTCTGGGCGGGCTACAGCAAGGCCCAGCCCCGTGATGATCTGCCCTTATGGGTAAGTGTGCTGGAAAAGACAAGTATTGGTATGGTGAAGTTAGTTAGATGGATGGTCCTTTAGAAAATGTCCCGAATGTGCACGAGTGAAGACAAATTGCGCTGAAAAAAAATAAGTGTTTGTACCGTGGAATCAGAATAATCACTTCCAACGGCAGTCATTGGTAATCAAGCCGGCTCGTTATGGCCGTGCTTCGGCCCCGCTACGGGCCAATGGGTTAAAGAAAACAAAACTCGATTTTGCAACACTTGTCTTGCAAATCACCGAGCACCTTCCAATAAGGAGGTAGTAATAGGGATCAAGAAGGTAGTAATAAATATTGTATTCTTTATCAAAAAAATAAAAATAAAACTAATTAAAGAAGTTGGCGTTTGAATTAAAGTTGGCATTTTTTGTTGTTTGTTCATTTGGTTGAGCATTTGAATTGAGGACCGTAAAGTTCAAGGTTCGAATCTGATAAATGTGTGTGTGAGTATTTAAATTTTTGCAATTGACCAATAGGCTAGTTAAAATGTAGAAATAAAGAATGATCCATCCGTTCGGCAGTTTGTTGCCAATGAGAATCGCATGAAAACAGATGTTGAAGCAAAGCTTGACGAGGGAAATATTCAAGAGTCTGAATAAGGTTTATCACTCAATCTTGAGGTTAGGTTCATATAAAATACTCAAGCTATAATTTATTGTGAAAAGTTAGTTGACCTATGGTTGTTTTAACCTTTAACTGATTGAAATTAGTGTACCTTCCAAGTTTCTTATTTTTATGCACTGAATTTACTTGTGAGACAGTATGTGTAACTGTAACATATTGTGTTTGGTATCTCTAGATATTGGTGAGTAGTTTCCAAATCAAGAGATGTTATGTGATATCATTTGTAACAAGATGATTCAAATGTGTCTTTATATAGTAATTCGTATAGGGAAAGGACTACATTTTTCACGTACACATAATGATTTTGGATCCTCAAGGATGCTACATTGGAGCTCCAATTGTAAAACGAATGGTTATTTTCCTTTTGGGAGTTCATATCATTACAAGTTAACAATAGCTTGATGTTTTTTGGGTCTCGCTGATTTGCGAAATAATTCAATCTTTACTGATTTTGTTTTGAACTATCTAAGTTGGCTCTTTAATGTTATAATTGCAAAACTTTTAATACCTCTTCTTTTTAAAAATCTTCATGCCCAAAACTTTTACTATTTGTTTCATAAGAACTAATGGTAAGTGTAAAAATGATATTTATCGAATTACTTTCAGGAAGCAAGAGCTCTTCTTGGGAAGTTAGAATATCTGCGTGGTAATGTTGAGAGTGTTTTACGGGTCTTTGAAGGCATTGATGTTCAAACAGCCATACAACCTATGCAAGAGTCATTGGGCGATAAACAGCCGTCCAAGAAGGGTCGACCAGTCAATTTGAATGACCTAGGTAGCGGGTCCATTATAAGAGCGGTTTCAAATATACCTCACCTATGGGAAAAAGAAACGATCCTAAGCTATTCATTTTATCACTCAGAAGTTGACTTTATCTTTACCGTTTTTCATTACAAATGGTGTTCTATATATTTAATGGCCTACAAACCAAACACCTACACCCACACATGCACAGAAAGGGGGCCTGATCTCTTGGCCTCCTTCCAATGAGGAGAGGTAGGTACCAATTGAGCTAAACTCTCGCAAGGAAGCACCTCATTTATTGAATATACTCCTTTTTGTGCATTTGCATTTCCTCATGAGACAAAATACTATTTATATTCCTCTAAAATCAAAAGGAAACGAGAAAATAAAATATGATAAAATAACATATTGTAATACAACAGAGTGAATGAACTATAAATTTGGAACTACACTCATTTGAATTATATATTTTCTACTTTCCGCATTAGAGAATTGATTTTATATTTTGTGAATTACAATTCCAACTTTATAGCAAAAATGTTTTTAACACAATAATACATAAAATAATAAATAAACATGTTTAACTCAAAAGATTGATTGCAACAAATGACTAAAGTCTGATACCATGGATTATCATGGGCAATTGCCAAATGAAATGGGCAGTGTTTAATGTCAGAAGTGAAAGAACACTCCATCAGCCACACAAGAATACTGAACGAAAATGTGAATAACTTTTAGAAACAACGATAACAAACTATTTTATTTCAAAACCAAACATAAAATACTAAGCTGACAGCCGAAACCGGAATTTACTTGATCCAACTAAGTGCATCAGCCCCCTGAAATCAATAGATATATCAAATCCAGCCGTCAGAAGTTTTTGAAAAGTGTATTACATAGTGTGAACAGAACAGTGATGATAAGGGAAGAAATCAAACACCTTTCATTTTCTTTTTGGAGGGTTTGGCATCCTTCATTTTTCCTTTAGAGGGTTCGGAATCTGCCACTGCACTTCGCATTGCGTGAATAACCATTTTCTTGATCTACAAAAATAAAGTCAAAAATCAAACAGAAAAACAAACATAAATATAGCTACCAATTTAACATAATATGGATAACCTAAAATCCAAACACTTGCATGCATAGAAAAATCTAGACCCTGCTTGCAAATTAAATTTAGACACTATTGCTAAAATGGAAATGTCCAACTACACAATGTGTTGCACAAAAAATAACTAAATTAAAAGAGAACCCAACCTCTAGCTTGTCTTCTTTGGCTCGATGGTTCTTGGGAAGCACGCGAAAGTCATCAGTCAATTGGAAACACGAAAGAACATTTTCAAGCGACACAAAATCGAGAGCAACCTTTATGCATGACTGCACCAGATATAACATCACATGAGATCGATTAAGGAAAGAACACCAGCAGTACTTGTAAACACTTTGGAAAGAGATACTTCTATGTATAAATTAAAATAAGCTCATTAACATCCAGGTTTGAGGGTTCATTTCCACAGAATGCTTCAAATAGACTACATGCAATTTAATTATTAAGACATGACTGAATGACAAACAGTGTTTTACAATAAGGTATTTTGGTATTTGAAGTGGTTTGATCGATTGAGACTTGAAAGGAAGCTTGAGTTCAAACTACAACTATTATCAGCTTGATTTTATTGAATGTGGGAGTGAAAAACGGTTCACTAGTTTAGTCAATCAGATGAGCGTAATTTGAAACAACTTTTCAAAGTTCAAGCATGTCAATAAGGTTACACGTGAGAGGATGTTGAAGAGAAAATTACACATATCTACCACGATAATATATAACAAGGAACAAAGAAAAGAGAATAGATAGAGAGAGAAGAAAATTACGGTAATAATTTGATGATTAAGAATTAATCCTATCATGGCAATTTACAAGTTAAACTTAATATCCAAAATAGAAATTAAACATAGGCACAATTTATTTACACCTTTATCATTACTATTTACACCCCTCTTAATTTTTATTATTTTAATAATATGATAAAATGTCTTAAATGCCCTTTTTATAAAAAAGACTTAAAAACACTAAATCAACAAAAAGAATAATTTTTTTTCCAGTTCGTTCGTCTTTCGTCTTTCGCCATTATCGGACCTTGATGAAATTGATGGGGTGTTGGCTGCAACTGACAATGATGGAGGCGATCTCGCCTTCAACAAATCTTCACACTCATGATCGGAGATAAATAAAAAATTACCCCTCAAGATTATCAATTTCCAAAAAAAACAAAAGAATAAGAAATCGACATGATTTTTTGTTAGTCAGAGCTCATCTGATCACGTCACGGGAGTGGAGGTCGAAAGCTATGGAGGAAAAGTGGGAGATGAGAAGAAATGGGAGCTAGTTTAATCATTTTCACTTTCTGTTTCTTAGAGGTTCTCGACGACTTCGGCGGCGGCCCTTCTTGATGTCTCAAGTTGAGATAGGGACCGTCTTATATGTCTAACTTCACATATTCAGTAATAGAACTTCCCCCGTGAAAAAAAAATCTTAATCACGATTTAGGCTATCTTGTGATTTACATTTACACTTCTTACTTTGTGAATTGAATTGACGGTTTAGGGTTCGGTCCAAGAAGATTGAAGGATGACTTCCTCATCACCATGTTCAATGGAGATGGAATAATTTACTGGAATTGTACTGATAAAAGGCGTGAATTATGGTGAGAGTGTTTTTATAATAAAAGAGGGTATTAATGTTATTGTAAAGGGGTGAACTAATCATTTATTAATTTGAAGGAGATAAATTAATCCGAAGGCTAAAACTTAGTAATCTAAGAGACGTAAATAAACTGTGCCCAACCAAACATAATGCTAAAGCCCAGAAAATACAAAAGAAATAGTTAAATAAATACTCCAGCCCATTAACAGGCCAGTATCAATTTCATTCCTCTACAAATCAACTTTGTCCCTTTACCGTTAGTTCATTTCTGCCTATGGGTTCGAAATATTCATAATTTTGTATGTTTGCTGCCTCAGATCCCTGAGAGGACACTCTGACACGGCCCAGAGCATAAGTCTTGCGACACTTGAAACACAATCCTTTCGCTAGCAAGTTTGCTATCTCGTTCGATGTGAGACGAAAGAAGCGTGAGCGCGTAGTAAACTCATTTGAGTCATGCGACTAGCAGAATCAACCCACGCTATCATGCACCACGAACGGACGCGAAAAGCTGTGAAGCGATGCCTTGAATTATTCGATCCCTCGATCTTTTCATTAGCCTCTGGCCACTGATTTTACTCTATATAGTTCCATCACAGTCTCCAAGTCCGCCGGCCAAAGCAGACGCAGCGAGTTGCTGATCTGATCGAGGATTTCGGTCCGAACATGAAGTAGCCTAAATAATGAACGTCAATTAGCCCAGGAAACTTGCCCGGCTTGTTGTACAAACACATTAACATATTACTCCACTATTATTGTCTTTTGAGCTCCCTTGGAACGGAGAATCAAATCTCGCCTCCAAAGATTGTGAAAACTCATTCCAGATAATATTGGCCCCACTTCGGAATAAAAAATTGCGCAAGAGAGCGCAGCCAAAGTGGCAGACATCTCCGGCGTGATCGCTATCAATCCAATTTGCATCTCGATCAATTGTTCTGAATTTGCAACGACCTTGTTCAACAAGTGAATCTGATCGCTTTCGAGTTTCTCTAGTCTGGCCGCGGTGGAACGAGTAGTCATAACGTTGGTTTAAAGTAATAACAAACTAATATGTTGATCTGGCAGGTCGAACCAATTGATAAGAATAAGAACAAATAAAGAGAATAGAAAGAAATAGAAAAAAACAAATCAAGCAGAACACCGTTTGCCCAAGCCTCCAAGCTCTCAATTGACTGTCATAACTCGATGATTAAGAATTAAAAGCGTGTTTGACAGTTTATAAGCTGTTTAAAAGCTTATAGGCAGTTAAAATTTGTTTGGTAATATTTTTTGAAAATAATATATAAGATGCCAAAATAAGTTGTCGAACAGCTTACAAGATATTTAAAAAAAAGTAACGGAAGAGGTATTTTTTTTATAACGCCTTATAACCTCTTGTACTTTTAACAATAAAAGACCAAAATATCCCAAAAATTATTACCATATATATATATATATAGAGAGAGAGAGTGATAATAATTTCAAATTTATTATTTTCCTCGTGCCATTATTTTTTAATTGTAATTTTGGAAATTTTATTTATATAATAATCTTAAATTGTCAAAAAAATTAAATCTTATAAATTTACATATATATTTTATCTTTTAACAATTTATTAATTAAATAAACATATATATTTTATCTTTTAACAATTTATTAATTAAATAAAGCATAACAGCTTTTCAACTTTTAAAACGACTTATAAGATGTTATATCTTATATAAGTTATAGCCTCTAATCCTACCATGACAATTTGTATGCTAAACATATTATCTAAAATAGAAATTAAACAAACCCCAAAGCCTAACCAAACATAACCCAAAAGCCCAAAAAGTACAAGACATAGTTAATTAAATAGTCCAGTTCATTAACAGGCTGCTCCCTGTCATACCCACATTTAGCCAGAGGACTCAAGAGCAGTTTACAAACATTCCCAAAAGAGTTGTTGCTCAATTTGAGAAGTTGACACCAATTGATGCGGCTGCAGATATATGGATTTTGAGAATACAACTTAAGCATAAGAGAGTTTTTGTTGTCCAAAACTCGAGCTGTTTGACCACTTTATCTAACATAGATTCAAAATTAGCAAAGGTGCACTCCCAAATAATTTCATTGGTGAAGAACACCTTTAATAACTTCGCTTCAAATAATCCAAAATTTCAAGTGGCTGATATGGAAGGTATTCACAATCTATGAGCAATTAGTTAATTTATTTAGTCAAATATGATTTTTGCTACTTTTGAATTTTCCAATGTATTCATTCTAAATTGTTTTAGAATATTAGGGTTGAATGAGATGCCAAAAGAAGATGGATGTTTCATACACTAGGACTAGGGAAAATTAGTAGAGTAAGTCACATTTGTTTTATTTTTAAACTAGGGAAATAGATCTAACTTGATTTAGATTAATAACAGAACATATGATATTAATAAAGGAAACAAAATCAGTCATAATTGGGCCTTTTATCAATTCAATAAAGTAAAAAAAAAAAAAAAAAGGTCCTATGATCAATCGCACATTCAAACCATCAACACCAAGTGTAAAAACATTCAGCAACATTGAAGAAGAAAAATACGGTGAGGTCAGACTATAAGAACTAAGAAGAAACAACAAAAATGCAATGGAAGAATTAGAGCATGCTTTGCATAAACTAACCTTTAAGTTTCGGACTTGATGAGGGCAACCTGCTGGTATAAAAACTGCATCACCTAACTTTTGTACAAATGTCCACGGTTCAATTCCTAATAAAAAACCAAAGGAAGATAATATATCGAATAAGCCATTGTTGCAAATGAAAGACCAAGGAAAAAACAAGAGGAAAAAAATGCTCAACCATATTCTTCCTTAAGTCTGCGTTTATGCTCCGCAGTCAAGTAAATAGTTTGATCATGAATTGGATGGACCAACTACAAGTAAAAGATGGAGTATTAGAGAACAAGTGGTAAGAAAATTGCAACATGTAATATATTAATATAGGATTCTAATGTAGCAGATGGCGTTAGCAAAAACTTTTATCTAACAAAAACAACATTCAGGGGTTATAAAATTATCATGCAACTACGAAACATGTTACTGGTAGAGGATATATTGCTTCAATAACAAACTTAACTATAAATTGCTCTAATTCTAATTTAAAGTGGTCCAAAATACTCAAAAGCAAACAAATTAAGTAATTATAATAAACAAGGTGAATTCTTCAGAAATGCAGAAAATGTAGAAGTTTATGTTTTTATGTTTGTACTCAAAATATGAAAGACTTCAAAGAAGCATTCTGATTACAAACATACAAATCAATTCCACTAGTTTGTTAAACAAAAAGATATAAAATAACCCAACTCACATTTTAAAACAAAAAGAAACTGGAATTTTTATCTTTCATTACCTCCGAAAGCAGATTACCATAAGTGTGCCTGAATTCTTTATAGTGCCTTTTGAGATATTTTTCCAGCTTAGGAACATCTTGCTTTCTAAAGATGTCCCATAAAGCTCCACTATCAGCATCGTCAGGGGTACTTTCGTTTCCTACATAGACATGGGACTGATCATTTATATTTGTGTGGTTTTCTGGTTTCATTTGAGGATCCATTGTTGTTGCAGACACATCTTTCGTCTTACGTTTCTTCCTCTTATATACTATTAAATCTTTCACGTCAGGACTTTTCTCTTTACGTTCCATTTCACTTCGGTCCTGGGCAGCATGCTTTTCTTTCAGTTTCTGGATTTTAGTATGATCAGGTGAGACGCTGACTGCTTGCACATGTGTCAAAACATTCACCTGATAACATTAAATTAGAATAAGCAAAGTTTGGAAAACGAAACTAAATACAATATGTAGTCAGGTAGAACAAGATGTTCACAAATTCACCATTTATTACAAATGAAATTGCAATATCTATTGACAATAATAATAACTATAAGCAAGAATGAACTAACTATATAGCTGCCACCCCTTATATTTAAAGATAAATAGTAAACAATAGATCAACTTGTGCAAATATATGCAATCAATAACAAGGAAAAAACAGTAAGAAACATTCTTGGTGTTCCTATTCAACAATTTCAAAGTGTGAAAAATGGGAAGGAGACTGCAAAGCTAAAATAAAATTGATGAAAAAGCTAATAAATATGAAATCAGCGCATATACCGCATCAGACATATCACAATGAAGCTTTGTAATAGAATCTCCACGTCCCAGTTCTTCTTCAAACCCGTAAGCTATGTAAGTTTTAGGCCCCATATCAGGCTTCAAAGACTTCTCAGGTAACTTCACGGCTAGATTCAAGTATCCACTTGTAGGATGTGTATACTCTTTAAAAGGTAGGCAGCTCATAAACTCAGCACCATGACGGGGCAAATGCTGCTCAAATAAAGTGGACGGGGGCCAGTCTTTCAACTTCAGTATTTGAGGCCACCCTTCACTGTCGAAACGACCCTCAGAATACCCTTTGAAAAATTGGTGGACATTCAATTCTGCCTATAAACCAAGGTTCAAGAGATGGTAACTTGCATGATCAGATATGAACATTTCGACAGATATACAAAGGAAGAAAGGATAACAAAACCTAGTCACAAATACATGACATCCAAAATAGTAATCCAGGTAAATAACAATTCACATAAAACAATATGATCAAAGAATATAACGCAATATTTTGGACTAGTAGTAAAAATAGAACACCAAGATGGTGGAAAAACTAAAAATTGAGGAATAACATGGTGATAAATGCTTTGTTAAACAATCTGATAGTGAGAATAACAAATTACATCACAACATATAATAGACATACAAACATACCTCACACCAGTCCAGGCAATTCAGAGCAGTTACATTAAGAAGTGTATCATGATCTAAATTTTTTATTTGCCGGAAGGCTCGCCACATTACCATAGGCTCCCAACTCAAGCCAAGGGTGTTTTCAAGCACGTTACTAACTATTACTGGCTCTCCCTTTGACCAATGCCATTGAAAATGATTTAGATCCTCAGACTTTAAGTCTACAGCTGTTGGACGATACAAGGAGTTGTCAAAAGAATATTCTCGAGAGGCTGCTTTGAAAGAACTTTGACAACTATTATTATTTTGACCAAACAATGAGGAACATGAACCGCTCGTACTAAAACATTCGGGCGTGCATTCAAGATTCTGTTTCTCAAGTATTTTTTTGGCTTCCACAAGTAATTTTGAGACCTCTTGCATTGTTAACAAACACTTCAATTCTAGAATTGCCTTGCCACACCCTCCTTTGTCTTTTGGGGGACACGGGATGGCTCCATCTTCCTTTGATTTCCATTCAGATACAGAGATAACATTATCCTCTGAGTTAGCTTCTGATTTAAATTTATTTCGTGTCACTCTCTTAGGACGTTCCTCCGGGGGTAAACCATGCAAGTAATTGAACCCATGGTCAACATATTTTGAAGGGTTTCCTTTTTCACCTCCCTGAAGATTTCCATCCCTAAGTTCTCGGCAACAGCTAAGGCAAAGGTCATAGGAACACAAAGTGCAGCTTCTGTGATAATCAGCGATAGATGTTTGGCAGTTATTACTGCATTCAATGAACAAATTTATTTATTTCAATTTAAAAAGAGGCAATTATGTAATAAAACAAAAAAGAAACTCAGATCAAAACCTACCAATACATACGTTCGTCCAGAGCACATTCTACTTTCTTGACATTAATCTCTGAAACTGATACCCCTGTCATACACATACATTTAAACTAATAATCAAGCCTCTTGGAAAGCGAAATTAATTTGGAAACACATGACATGATCCAAAGTTATTCAGCAAAAAAAAAATAGATAAATACCAGTCCATAAGAACTGAGGTCTTATGGGTGTATGGAAGGGAAATATAGCGAGGCAAAAAAATTACCTTGAATCTTAGCCTCGAGTTCGGTCTCCTTCATTTGTTCTGCGTTTATCTTTTCAAGAAAAGGTAGGAGCGCTTTAATCATGTATTTAGAATACAGAGCCTTTTCATTATCATTAATCTTGGCCTCTGACTTATCCTTAATATGATCACGATCCTACAAACATGCAATTGTTTGATGCATGAGAAAACATGATGGAAGTACCAACACAATCATAATGAATCAATGATCATTGATTTAGAGAAACTAACATTGACCAGAAGTTCCATGCGTAAACATGATTTGCAGTTGCAATTATTTCGACAAACAGGGCAGGCCTCTGCAAAATCGTCCTCCAACATCTTAGGGTACCTAAATCATAAAAGCAAGCTCAACAGAAATACATGGCGAAATCAGAAAGAAAAATATTCTAGTTACAGATTCTCTCTCTTCAGTAAATCAAAATGCGAGTGACAAAAACTTGTGTAGAGCAGAGATATGTTTAGATTATATAGTTGTATAGTGAAACTGCTTGCAAATGCACAGTATATTCATTTTGCACTTGAAGTAAACATGAGAAAATTGCAAGTACACGTTAATACTCTCGTAGAGAACCAAGTATATACTCATGCAAGATCAGCATACCATTTTGTCATGCAGGGTTCACAATACCGCTTCGTCTTACATCTAGTGCACCGCACAACCCTCCCACTATCATTTCTCTGGCATTGGTGACACATATTGGATTCCAGAAATCCCTGCAAGACATTCAAACGAAATGCACATACAATGACATCGATGAAAGAACATATTGAAACACACAAACTATTTGTCCTTACTTTGGCATCCCTCGACATAACTCTGGACTTGGACACATTTTGTGGTTTTGCTCTCTTTCTCAGTCCATACCGTTCTTGTTCCTCTGCTATGTTTTCCATCTTGACAGCCAACCGAATAGACTCATCCGCCTTTATACGAGACTTCCTCGCTTCCCTTGGGCTTGACTTCCCTTCACCTCCATTCTCAACCTTTCTCACTTTCTTTTTACCCTTCTCCAAATCCTCACCAACAATACCCCCTTCCTCTGAACTACCACTGCCCTTTTCCTTGTCTTCCTCCTCTGAACCATCTTTAATATTATCTTCATTTTCTTCGTCTGTCAATCCAGATCCACCGGCTTCTTCCACCGACTCAGATATTCCCTCAACGTTATTTTCCATTACAACATCCTTCAAGCCCTCCCCGGAGCTCTCTACCTTCATCTTCGTCTCTTCCCCGTCACTATCGTTGCTATGACCATCCTCCGTTTCACTTCCGCAAACGCCATCAGTTTCCTGCTTCGAACATTCACCGCGACTCATCTCCTTCGCGTCAGAAACGGAACCGCCGTTATTATCCACTTCCTCCTCTTCTTTGACAACCACATCTTTCTTGGTTTCAGTTTCAGCCCTGTCTTCCGAAATCTCCATAGCGCAGGAAAAGATTTACAGAGCGAGAGTTGGGTTTTCGTTTCCCTCTCGAAATTGGGTGATTATGATTTGAAGGGGCGGGGTGTGCGCAGAATATAATACTAATAAATGGAAAATCTTGAAATCTCCCGCCTTGTATGGGACCTACATACTACGGTACATATCGCGGTGAAAGATTTGGTTTATGGATTCACGAGGTCAAAAATTAGGTCACCTTCCAAACGATAGACGCGGCTGTTGTTTATCCCTTTTAAATTTTCGTTTTTCACGAATCAAATCATATCAAATTAATGATTTTTAATTGATTTACTTGGATGTTTTATTCCAATTATAAAGGAATATTAAAGGATTTTTTTATAACATTTAAGCGAATATATATATATAGTATAATTTCGTTAAATAAAAGTTGGGATTTAGTACTTTGTTTACGAGTTTATATATGAAACGAATATATATATATATATATGCAACTAAAAACCGATCAAGTTTCATTCGATTGTCAAGAGTTGTTAGCTCGGTTGGTTAAGCATTCGACTTGAGAACCGTAAGGGTATTTAAATATCTGCAATTGACCTAGACAAAAAAAAATAAAAAT
Organism: Euphrasia confusa; assembly: GCA_954870475.1. NCBI lineage: Eukaryota > Viridiplantae > Streptophyta > Magnoliopsida > Lamiales > Orobanchaceae > Euphrasia > Euphrasia confusa. The sequence goes on along the minus strand of OX940966.1, from coordinate 11,160,592 downwards.
GTTTCATTCGATTTGAGAACTGTAAAGTTCAAGGTTCAAAAAAAGTTTCATTCGATTTGAGAACTGTAAAGTTCAAGGTTCGAACCCAAGACATGTGTGTGAATATTTAAATATCTGCAATTGATCTAGACAAAAAAAAAATCATTGAAAAAGAAAACCGACTAAAAATCAACTTTTGAATCATTTAAGTATTTAAACCTAACTAAACCGGACAACCAGTTCATTTCGGGATCAATTATTCAATCCACTGATCAAGTCCAAGTTTTAAAAACAGTTAGTTTTAATAGAAACAGACACCATTCCGACTATCCAAACATCACCTTACAAAGCTAAATCGGTAACCAAATTCTACAAGAAATAAGGAACAAGTAGAGGTCAGCATTACCCAATTTCGATAGTGAGATATCTCTTTACCAAAAGATATTGACTGACATGATTTTACTGTCAAATTCCAAATGGGGGTGTTCAAGTGCGGTCCCACGCCTAGCGCACACACGAGAGCGGGAGCTTGAATATGCACTAGAGAGCCTCAATCTAACTCAAAACCATATGGTACTAAGTAGGAGAACTTCCTAAGCTTATATCATAGACTCCCCTCTCACAATTATTCGATGTGGGACAACTCACAAGTGGCCTTCAACACACCCCCTCCACTTGTGAGTCCTAGTCAAAGGGTGGTTATAACCACTCACAAACAGGATCGAAACCTGCTCTGATACCATGTCAAATTCCAAATGGGGGTGTTCAAGTGCGGTCCCACGCCTAGCGCACACACGAGAGCGGGAGCTTGAATATGCACTAGAGAGCCTTATTCGATGTGGGACAACTCACAAGTGGCCTTCAACACACCCCCTCCACTTGTGAGTCCTAGTCAAAGGGTGGTTATAACCACTCACAAACAGGATCGAAACCTGCTCTGATACCATGTCAAATTCCAAATGGGGGTGTTCAAGTGCGGTCCCACGCCTAGCGCACACACGAGAGCGGGAGCTTGAATATGCACTAGAGAGCCTTATTCGATGTGGGACAACTCACAAGTGGCCTTCAACACACCCCCTCCACTTGTGAGTCCTAGTCAAAGGGTGGTTATAACCACTCACAAACAGGATCGAAACCTGCTCTGATACCATGTCAAATTCCAAATGGGGGTGTAAACAGGATCGAAACCTGCTCTGATACCATGTCAAATTCCAAATGGGGGTGTTCAAGTGCGGTCCCACGCCTAGCGCACACACGAGAGCGGGAGCTTGAATATGCACTAGAGAGCCTCAATCTAACTCAAAACCATATGGTACTAAGTAGGAGAACTTCCTAAGCTTATATCATAGACTCCCCTCTCACAATTATTCGATGTGGGACAACTCACAAGTGGCCTTCAACATTTACGACAAATATATGCTAAAATTATAGTTACAGGGGTCTTAGAATACTGATCAAAAATGTGAACCACAAAGACAAACAGAGATGACTATGTAGTACAGTATTTGACTTGACTTTAAAACCGAACACTGATGACCACCTGAACCGGAAAGTACTTGATCGAACTAAGTGCATCAGCGATCAGCAACCTGAAATCAATAATAGAACAACTACAACTGTTAGAGGTTTTTTGAATTTTGTAGTACTACAAGTGTGAAATAAACAAACAACCAATAGAGCACTTATTTTTTCAAAAACAGGATATGGTATCGAAAGAAATCGAACACCTTACATTTCCCTTTTCACTTTTTAGAAATTTGTTTCACATCCGCCACCGCACTGCACATTGCGTGAATAACCATTTTCTTGATCTGTAAAGAAATATCAAGTCATAATATTGCTCAAAGAGAACTGTCCCATCAAACAATAGGTTGCATGAAAATCACAGCATGCTAGATTAAAGGATAACCCAACCTCTAGCCTGTCTAGCTTCAACCGATGGTTCTTGGTAAGCACACGATAGTCTTCAGTCAGTTGGAAACACGAAGAAACATTTTCAGGCGACACGAAATTGAGAGCAAGATTAATGCATGACTGCACCAGATAAAAGAAGACGTGAGATCCATTAAGTAAAGAATACTTGCAAAACACTTCGGAAATATACTTCTACGTATTTATGAACCCAAAATTAAAATAAACTCATAAACACCCTGTGTTGACTTTCGAGGGCTCATTTTACAAACGAATGCATCGAATAAACTAAATGATATTTCAGTATTAAGATAAGCCACTGGCCACATGGGTAAATAACAACTAATGTTTTAAAATCCGACACTCGTATTTGAGGTGTTTTTCTTGACTGGGGCGAGACTTATGCCTCAAGGGTCCGGAACTAGATAGTTACAGACAATTCATTCCTCTTCAATTATAATTAATTAAAAATCTTATGTAACAAAGCCAAAAGGATTTATTTTGTCAAGAAAAAATTCCTATGTTAAATAAAACCAACAATCACCAGCAACTGTTTTTCATTTGCCTTTTAAACCCAAGTAATAAATTGGAAGGGAAAGGGAAAGCAGGCTTAGAGAGAGAGAGGTGACCGGCACAGGAGCAGAGTAGGAGGGCATGCAGAGAGATTAAAGCAGTTTTTTTCTAAGATGTGTGTCACATAAGTGTGGGTCTTACAAACTAATAATAACATGAACTTAGAGATTAGAAAACCAAAATGGTCACCCTCAAAACCAAGAGGTTCAAATCTCATTTTTTTAAAAATTTTGACTCGTGGGGCTTCGGCTACACCTCAACTTGTGAGTCCACTTGAATGAGTCAGCCATTTTTAAAAACATTGATGCAGGCTTCGGTCATAAAACAATATTCTTGAGTATGTGTCGAACTGGAAAAATGTATGACGCTAAAAAATTGATGAAGGGCAATGCATTCTTACAAGTCCTCTAGAATCTAGAATAGTTGCTTGTTAATTCCAATTGGGTATCATATTATTTTTGTATTTAGGCATCAGGTGTTGGACTTTAATAGTAAATGATTTGCACATGTACGGCACCCACGTACATATTAGAAACAAACTAAATTGGAAATTTCCTGCCAAGACGTTAGGCGGTACACGACTAATCTACTCCGATGTGGACAAGGTTGCAGAGAGTGTTAGTATGAAAAAGTGCACTGCATTTTCTGTACCATAGCTTCACAAATAACAAGTGACCTAATAGAGACGAAGGTCTTCAATGATGTTTCATATAATTTCATGTTCCATGTCCATATGAAAAAGATAAGACAAGCAAAAAAACCCAATCGACTAGTAATAAAGCATACTACCCCCGTCCCAAGAATATATGCACACTTTCTTTGTAATTCACAAAGGAAGTGTGCATATATTCTTGAGAGAGAGGAGTATAATATATAAGGAGCAAGCATGAAATTTAAGAAACGGCATGAGTTACACAAACTACAATACCTTCAAGTTTCGGACTTGATGAGGGCAACCAGCTGGTATAAAAACCGCATCTCCTAACTTTTGTACAAATGTCCATGGTTCAATTCCTAATATAAAACAAAGGAAGGTAATATAATCAATAAACCATTATTGCAAATAATTAGTCCATAAGGAAATAAAATGAGCAAAAAGCACTCAACCATATTCCTCCTTGAGTCTATGTTTATGCTCTGCAGTCAAGTACATAGTTTGATCATGAATTGGATGGATCGTCTACAAGAAAAATACATGACAGAATAAGATAAGAAAATTACAACATGCCAAAGATAATAATTTAGGATTCACATTTAGGATTATTAAATTAAGAAAAAAGAGTCTGGCAGACTGTACTACGATTGTTTGGAAATAATGCTTCAGATAACAAGCCAAATTATATATTGTACCAATTCTAATTTAAATCGGTTCAATATACTAAAAAACAAACAAATGAACTAATTATAATAATCAAATGAGCATTCTTTTCACTTTCTAAAAATTTAGAAGTTTATGCCAAAAGGGTTCTGTTCTGTCTCAAAGAGTGAAGGACTTCAACGAAACATTGTGATTTTAAACAAAAATCATCAACTTCAATAAGTCCTCAAAGGTGAAGGTAGAAAACAACCCACCCCCGAAAAAAAATAACCGATGAGATCAGTGTACGTGACAATTGTCAAAAGGTTCTGGTTCTGTCTCAAAGAGTGAAGGACTAAAATGAAGCACTGTGAGTCTGTGATTAAAAAAAAAAACATAATCATCAACTTCAACAAGTTCTTAAAGGCGAAGGTAGAAAACACCCCACCCCCAAAAAAAACTGATGAGATCAATTACAGTAATGAAATCATTACACCAAATAGAAATAAAGTATAACATAAATCCAATGTAGTAGGTAACTATAAAGCATCAAAATATAGCAACATTTGTTTTTCCAAAATAAAATGAGCAACAACCATTACTAAGAAAGGACATGTACAGCATGACTGATAACTACATTTTGCACTGTATTACATTTTATTTTCATACACTTATAGTCAGCATTTAAACACTTGACCTCATGTTTTTAAAATCCAATAAATTTTATAATCATAAACAAAATAATGCAGCATGAGACAAAAATACAGTTGCATACATACATTCATTCATTCATTGATTCCGCACAATCAAATTTAAATTACGAGATATCAACAATTTTTGGGGAAGAAGAAAACTAACAACGCTCAAATAGAATATATGCACACACACACACAATCCCATTCTTTGTCGTGTCACCTCAAAATTTTCATACAAAAGGCAAACAGTGATTTTCATCTATCAAGTTACCTCCGGAAGAAGATTACCAAAAATGTGCCTGAATTCTTTAAAGTGCCTTTTGAGATATTCCTCCAGCTTAGGAACATCTTGTTGTCTAAAGATGTCCCATAAAGCTCCACTATAAGCATCATCAGGGGTACTACTGTATTTATTGGAGGCATCAGATTCTTCCTTTTCTCCAGAGAGATGTAACTGATCATTTTTATTTGTGTGGTTTTCTGGTTTCATTTGAGGATCGATTGTTGTTGAAGACACGTCTGTCTTCTCACGTTTCTTCCTCACATATTTATAGCATCTATCGTCGCCGTTTACAACTTTCATCTCAGGGATTTCCATCTGAACAGATCCAAAAATCTCCAATCGGTCCTGGGCAGTATGTTTTTCTTTCAATTTTTGAATTTTAGTAAGATGATCAGGTAAGACGCTGACTGCTTGCACATGTGTCAACACATTTACCTGATAAAATAAAATTACAATAAGCACTGTGGAGTGTGGACCACACAACTCAATACAATATGGAATCGGGTAGTTAACGATGTTCACAATCTCACGATTAATCAAAAATGAAAATAAAATTTCCATTGGCAATTATAAATTTATAATTCATATAAGCAAGAATGAACCAACTACAATATAGCTGCCACCCTATTCATCGCAATATAAACAGCAAAAATTAACCAACTTATGCAAGTCTTTTCAATCAATATCAAAGTAAAATCACAGTAGAAGACTTTCTCGATGCTCCTATCAAACAATAACAAAGTGGGCAAAATGGGGAAGAGACTGCACAGCTGAAATATAAAATCATGTACTAGCTAGAAAATTTAGAATAAGAGCATATACCACATCAGACATATCGCAGTGAAGCTTTGTTACGGAATCTCCACGCCCCAGCTCTTCTTCAAACCCGTAAGCAATATAGGCATTTGGCCCCATATCAGGCTTCAAAGACCTTACAGGTAGCTTCGCGGCAAGATTCAAGTATCCACCACAAGGATGTGTATACTCTTTAAAGGGTAAGCAACTCATAAACTCAGCAACGTGACGGGGCAAATGCTGCTCAAGTAAATTGGACGGAGGCCAGTCTTTCAACTTCAATATTTGAGGCCACCCTTCACTGTCGAATCGACCCTCAGAATACCCTTTAAAAAATTGGTGGGCACTCATATCTTCCTATAAGTCACCAAGGTACAACATAAAGATAACTTGCATGATAGATATTAATACTTCTTCTACAGATATGCAAGCAACAAAGTATATCAAATCCAAGTTCCAAATATGTGTCATCATGGATTAGTAATGCATATTAATATCAACTCACATCAAAGAAGAGGATCAAAGGACATACCAAGATATTTTAGTAAACATGGAAAACCTAGATAATGGAATATCTGTATTACTGAATACTGAGGAATAACATGGTTGAAAAAATGGTTTGTAAATCATGCAGATAAAATCATTTTCACACAGCACATAAGAAATTTCATAAAATTAAAAATAATTGACATTGCAACTGACCGCACCCAGTCCAGGCAATTCAGTGCAGTCACATCAAGAAGTGTATCACGTTCTAGGTTTTTTATCTGCCGGAATGCACGCCACATAACCATAGGTTCCCAACTCAAGCCGAGGGTATTTTCAAGTACGTTACTAACTATTACTGGCTCTCCCCTTGACCAATGCCATTGAAAATGATTCAGATCCTCAGGCGTTAAGTCTACAGCTGTCGGACGATACAAGAAGTTGTCAAGAGATTCTTCACGAGAGGCTGCTTTGAAAGAACTTTGAGAATTATTATTTTGACCCAACAACGTGGTACAGGAGCAGCTCGTTTTACAAAATTCAGGTGCACTTCCAAGGTTTTGTTTATCAAGTATTTGTTTGGCTTCCACAATTAATTTTGAGACCTCTTGCATTGTTAACAAACACTTCAATTCTAGAATTGCCTTGCCACACCCTCCTTTGTCTTTTGGGGGACACAGGATGGCTCCATCTTCCTTTGATTTCCATTCAGATACAGAGATAACATTATCCTCTGAGTTAGCTTCTGTTGTAAATTTATTTCGTTTCACTCTCTTAGGACGATTCTCCGGGGGTAAACCGTGCAAGTAATGGAACCCATGGTCAACATATTTTAAAGGGTTTCCTTGTTCACCTCCCAGAAGATTTCCATCCCTAAGTTCTCGGCAACAGCTAAGGCAAAGGTCATAGGAACACAAAGGGCAGCTTCTGTGATAATCAGCGATAGATGTTTGGCAGTTATCACTGCATTCAATGAACAAATTTATTTATCTCAATTTAAACAGAGGCAATTATGTTATAAGAAAAAACAAAAACAAAAAAACTCTGTTCAAAACCTACCAACACAGACGTTCGTCGTGAGCACATTTTACTTTCTTGACCTTAATGTCTGAAACTGATACCCCTGCCATATACATATACATATACATATGCAAAAAAAAATAAATTTGGATCTACACGACGAGCATCCATGGTTATTCAACAAACAAAGAAAAACTCCAACCCACAAGAACTGAGGTCTCTTATGGGTGTCTGGAAGGGGAATAGTGAGTAAAAAAATTACCTTGAATCTTAGCCTCCAGTTCAGTCTCCTTCATTTGTTCTGTGTTGATCTTCTCAAGAAAAGGTAGGAGCACTTGAATAATGTATTTAGAATACTGATCCCTTTCATTATCATTAATCTTGGCCTCTGACTTATACTTAATCTCATAACGATCCTACAATTATGCAATGATTTGATTGATGAGAAAAAATAAACAAAGTATCGAAACAATCAGATGACAAGTTAGACAAACTAACCTTGACCATAACATCCATGCGTAAACATGATTTGCAATTGCAATTATTTTGACAAACAGGGCAAGCCTTTGCAAAATCGTCCTCCGACATCTTAGGGTACCTAAATCATAAAAATATGCAATTACATATATCTTCGGTAAACAGAAGAGCAAGTCGATTTTTACACCAAATGAACAATGAAACAGCATATACCATTTTCTCATGCAGGGTACACAATACCGCTTAGTCGTACATTGAGTGCACCTCACGACCCTCCCGTTGTCGTTTCTCTGGCATTGGTGACACATGTTGGATTCCAGAAATCCCTGCAAAAACATTCAAAACAAAATGCAAATTACAATCACAAGGATTCGACGTGTTGAAACGAGCAAACTACTCGTTCGTACTTACTTTGGCATCTCTCAACATAACTCTGGACTTGGACACACGCTGTGGCTTTGCTTTTTTCTTCCTCAGTCCATACCTTTCTTGTCCGCTCTCCTTCAGCGCTTCTCCTTCGTCATCGCCCGTTTCGTCTGTAACATTATCACACCTCTTTCTGCTACTGCTACTGCTACTACTACTACTGCACTTAGCCTCGCTGTTTTCCTCGTCCTCCATTTTTTTATTCTCTTCTTCCATCATAGCCAACCGGAAAGACTCAGACTTCTAGATTTCCTGGTAGGCCGAAACGACTTCATAATTGGATTTTGAACTACGCAGCAGCAGATAATAATGCAGAAGAGAAGGGGAAGAAGACTGTTTTGAGATTTTTTTTTTTTTTAAATTAGGGCACCAAATTTTGTTAATTTGATGGACGCGAGTCACTGACGCTGACGACGTGGTGAGACTGAAATCCCAAAGCCCAAAGTAGAAGTAAAAATTTAAATGTTTTATTACAATTTTTAATTTTTTAAGGTGATGTTTGGTTTGGTGGCTAATATAAATCAAAGATAGTCGAGATAACATATTCATTTGGTGTTTGGTTTAATTTTTGAAAGCCCTAGTTTATTTATCGACTTACTACTAAATACTTTTTGACTTCAAAAGGATTAACTTACCAAAATGGCAAGTTAAGATATTGGGTGTGAACAATAACTCAAAACTACCAATTTACCATTCGTGTTTCAAGAACCAAACAAACCCGTTTTACTTGCTTCGGGTACATGCATCTGAATTTTTTTCCAAAAAATCATTGACAAACCCAAATGAAGTAATATTAAAATTTTAAAAATAAATAAATTATTTTTCCCTTCATAAATGAAGAACTAAGAATTGAAAGAATACGATTTAGAATAAGAATTGAAAGAGAATCGAATTGTGTGATCAATTTCTTCGTTGCTCGTTCACAGTAGTGGTGGTGGTGGTGGTGAACCGGTGTTGAGTAACTCCGAATAGAGAGTCTCAAACAAATTTGAAAATTTTCTTCTGTTTGCTACCGTTTCTAAGAAAATTTTGGAGAAAAAAAAAAGAAAGAATAAAAAGTGAATTTTTAGTGAATCTCACTTGAAAATCTCATATTCTTTTTTTATCTTTCTTCAAACAATAAACTAAACAAACATCAAATTAAAATATTAAGTTGAACTAACTTGATAACTTAACAATCTTATCAGGCTTGATAAGAATGGGCCACCAAACGTGGCCTGAGGCCATTCCCAATTGGTGGGAGACAAATATTGTGGCAAATTCAATTTTTGTCACAAATTTTGCTTCCAATCTCATTTTCACTCCAACCATATCCATCAAATTTTACCTAAAAAAAATATTCTTTTAGAATTTTCTAAATTTAATTTTTATTTATATTAAAATAATATTTAGTTAAAATTTTAATTTAAAATTAATTTTTTAAATAATATAAAAATTAAACAAAAAAAATGTAATGCATTAATAAAATAATTAATAAATAAAAACTAAATATTATATAAAAATTATGGCAATAACAACAACAACATAATTAATCTTAAAAACAATAAATTACATATAAATTAATTTTATGAACTATAAAAATCTTCCCAAATATGTTCAATCAAATCATTTCGAAGTTCGAAATGAGCATTTGAATCTCTAATTTTTCTATGTCTATTCAAAAAAAATTGAAATGTAATTTGTATTATTGTATTTTGTAATATGTAATTTATATTAAAATTTGTAGTATTAATGTAATTTGTATTATTTTATTTCAATTTGTATGTTGTATCGAAAATTATGTCAAATAATATTATTATATTATAAATATTAATTTTTCATAATTCTTTATCAAAATGTAAAAATTATAAATTAAAATCAACACATAATATTATATTTACATTTATATATATATATATATTGAAATTACGTCTTCGACGTATGATACCAATTTTTCGTGAAATTGGTCTTAAACTATAACGTCAGCAGCTTCAGTCGATCGATCTCACAAAGTGAAGATAAAGTTTATGAAGACAAAGTTTATGTAATATATTTCATTTCATTAATCACAAAACGAAACTATTACAAGGAGTAAGGTAGGCAAAGTGGTTACAAGAAGTTTCCCGAGTGTCTCAACACTCCCACTTACTAGCAACCTAGCACTAGTGCACCTAGAGTTAAATCTCCTAACTCTAATCTTGGTGTACAGCGCAAACACACTACACAAACTCTCAGCTCTAAGCTGTAGGAAACGATTCTAAAAATCAGATTTCGTTCTCTCAAAATCGTCAAGTGATGAAACGGAAATCCATGGGTATATATAGGCAGCCCGCACATGTGAGATGATGACGTGGCACATTCTGATTGATCACATGCTTGGCTGATGTCACTTCTCCATGGATGACATCACTTCTGGTACTTTTGGATTCTTGAGTCTTGGAATCTTGAATCTTCGAATCTTGAATCTTCAATTTCTTCAAAATCAATTTCAACTTCAATTTGAATTCTTGACTCCATCGATCTCAAATCTTCATCTTCAATTTCTTGTGAAAAACACTAAGTGTTGAAGTCTCGGATTTTCATCGTCTTCATGGTCGTCGAAGTCATTGAGTTTGAAATACAAAGACGAACTCAAAGCATGAAGTCACAGTCGCCGTTCGCTGGATCTTGGACAGTCGCCCAGTCGCCGGTTTTGGAACAAGATCTTATCCAGCGACTCCAGTCGCCAAGTCGCCGAGTTTATGAGCATCAGTCTCCCAGTCGCCGGTTTTGTGGGCATCAGTCTCCCAGTCGCTCAGTCGCCAGTTTTGTGGGCATCAGTCTCCCAGTCGCTCAGTCGCCAGTTTTGTGGGCATCAGTCTCCCAGTCGCTCAGTCGCTGGTTTCGTGGCATATCTCAACCAGCGACTCCAGTCGCCCAGTCGCCGGTTTTATGGTATGGAGTCGCCCAGTCGCCGATTTTCGTCTTTAACATTTGCGACTCTAACTATAGCTGCTTGATCTTAGCTTTCAATCCTGAAATCAAAAAAACAACAAACACAACACAATATACGTTGTCGCCAAAACCAACATTTACATATATATATATATATATATAACAATTAATTGAAAAAAAATTAATAAAATAAGTTTGCCGCCATGAATAGTGTGAAGGCAAATTTGCCTCCTACTCAATGGCAAAATAGTACTAAATTTGACTTCACCATTGGAGTGATGAAATGAGAGTTGGTGAGGCAAAATTTGTCATTGCCTCCCCTATTGAGAATGGTCTAAAAGTAAAATTTAGCGAAAATAAATTGTTCTGTATTGAATAATACTACTGCTATTCCAACAAACTATGCATTGTAGTTTTGTATAAATTACACAAGATAAGGAGGTAATATTACAAATGTTAAAAGTATAATCAAATATAATCCGTATTGGTGTTGTAGCCTTTTGATGAAAAGGAAAATTATGAATCTGATAAAATTGTAAAAGAAAACAAATTATTGATGTGTATGTGTACACTTTAAGGAGTGGTTTGGTGCGCTAGATGACATCAAGATAATTAAGTTAACTGCTTTATTTTGGTTTAATTTTAGTGGGTCTGCGTTAGATAGCAGGCCCGTTGCTAATCACTGTACTGCTTTAAAAGATTTATCGGCCCAATTTGATGAGATAAATTATCTTGCTTTTTCAACCGTAAAAAAAAAAACCTTATTTTCAGATATGTCGTCAGACCCATTTTTATTCTGCGATAAGCATAATCGCTATGATGACGATTCGAGCATAAGGTCATTAAAATATTTTTTGATTCTTTGCTTCGTTTTTTTCTTCATTTTTCCTTTGGAATTTGTAAAAAATGCATTTGAAAATCAGGATTTCAACCCATGAATATTCGAAATCTCTTTCGACTCTTTTTTGATCTATTCGTAATTTTTTTTCTTCTGAATTTAGAGTTCATACCAATAACTGAGATTCGAGATATAACGTTGTTCTTGTTGGATTTTTTTATCTTCTAATTTATGGTTTCATTCAGATCAATGAATACTCGGAATATTTGCGACTCTTGTTAAAACTATTCGTATTTTTATTTTTAAATTTTGAATTGAAGGGTCAAACCAAGGATATCATTGACGACTTAAATCTATTGCAGCTGGATCTATTCAAGATTTTTTGGCTGAGATCTATTCAAGAATTTTTGGGGTTTTTTTTTTTATACCATACATATGTACCAAACACGAGTTAATTTATCTATTATGATTGAACAGTATCAAAGATAGTTATCTAAGTTAAGTAAAGATAACTTAGCCGGTTAACCAAACAAGCCCTAAAAAAACAAATCAAAATAAAAATATTCTAACTTTTTAAGAATGAAATAAAAATAAATATAAGTAATAGCCACTTTTTTTTACAATGTCATTTAAATTATAACTATATAGAAATTTCGGATGGGAACAAAAATAAATTAAACTCGGTCATTACAATTATTTTAAAGTTCGTTAGTGTTCAAGCATTACCCGAAAATTTAGACTCCGAATATGCTAAAATTATAGTTACAACAAGTCTTTCAGAACACTCCAGCCACACGAGAATATTGTCAAAAATGTGAACAGCGGACACAAACAGAGATGATGATGTGATCAATCATCAAAGTGAACATGCGAAACCTTTCATGATTTCAAGATTGCATCATTAAAATCCAGATTAAACCAACCCAATTTTGAAAGATAACCGATAATATTAATCATATTAATGAAACTGCATTCGGATAAAAAAAAATCCACTATGTTCTAAATTGAAAGGAAAAAAAAAATACAGCTAAATCTAAACCTGCATAAGAATTCCCAAGCTCCCTCAATTGAAATCCCTCAGCCGTTTCTTGAGCATTTCCATGGACTTCTTCTTCGCGCTCTGTTTTGAAGCCCTGTTCGAAAGGCCGCAGAGTCCTTGAACTTATCGCATATAGTCGCCACCTTTTTATGATCCAGCGCATAATAATTCCTTTGTCTTATCACCGGATTCATGAAATTCTCCGGCTGGCTACTCATCAGAAGGTTTATCAACTGCCTCGCCTCTATCAAGCACCCCCTAAAGCTCTCCCCATCTCCCGTCATGCGAAACCTCTCCTCAGCAAAAGACTCCAAAGCCTTCAAGTCAATGTTAAAGCTCGTAATCGCGCTAACATTAAACCTCTTGACAGCATCGCTCAAGAAAGACCCGACAATAGAATCCGAGATGTGTCCCAATGCACCAATCCCGACTTTGTACAACGCGTCTAAAGGCAGAATCTGCTGAGCTGTCGACATAACTGTGTCTAAATATAAAACGACCTCGTTTATATACTCATTTCCATGCTGTGCCACCTCGTCAGAAGTCCAGTTCACCTTCTCGGTCAACGACATGTACTCGTCTAATTTGGAGTTGACTAAAGCCAAGAGTGCGTGATACGCAGCATCCCTCGAGGATTTCAAAACGATCTTGGCCGTTAATCCGGTCTGAGGTCGGTCAATTGATCGGAGGGGTATCCCGCACTGCTGGGCTGCGTGCTGGAGAAAATAATCTCGAAAACAGATATATTGGCAGCAATCTGCATGGCCTGAGAGACGCCGGTGCTCCCGCTTTGGACAGTCTTGAGTAAAATCTCGTTTAGAACATCTATCAAGAGCTTGTCTAGATACTTCCGGACAAAGTCGAAGTAATTCATGTTGGGCCCATAAGACAAATAGCTCAACGAGTCCTTGATAAAAGTGCGAACGACGCGGCAGCAATCGGGCACCATGGACGAAAAGGGCCCAATATACGGGAAAGCTGGCATTATATCCGAGGTCTGAAGATGAAACAAAAGCACGTTCAATTGATAGTCCAATTCTTTTTTCATCATCATTTGCTCACAAGTGTCGCTAGAAACAATATCGGTGATACTTATCGCGCCCGCTGTTTAGGGTTTCGAGTATAGGCGACACCTCATATCCATATTGTCGAAGTGTGGACCCGAAAAGGGTCACGTAATCTTTCACTAATAAAAGATGGCTTGCGACATCCATATGGTCACTTTGGTCACTTTGGCTACAGCCGTTTCCCACATGGTCTCGAGCTCGGTCGGGCTCAACAGCCCGCCTGCTGTCCGCAAGACCCTATCCTCGACAATGAAATAATTCTGGTGGGTTTCAAGAAACGGGTTGGCCGACGAGATCTGCAGATCCGAACTCAGCTGCAAGAGACGGTTATTGTAGTAATAATCGCGGAACTCCTCCTGAATCCCGAGACAGCCGTGGATGTGGTTGGCCCGGTAAAGCGGTGTGAGATCAAATTTTAAAATGGAGTTCTCATCGATTTCCTCGACATCCAAACCTGAATTAAATTAAAAAAAAAATTAAAGTCTTAATAGTAATAAAAAAAATAGTTAAAATCTTAGACATAAATTGTGAATTGAATCTTGTAAAGTAGTACAGTATAATTTATTGTTTGGCAAACCAAATAGACTTTTAAATCTAAAAAATCTTTAAATTAAAGTGAGCAACAACCCCTTACACAAGAATATCTAGTATTATGAGCAATAAACAAATGCATTTCGTTGCTGCTGATCCCATCTTTCATCCCTGATTTTTTAGCACCAACTCCCAACTCCTTAGCCCTTCTCTAATCTCACCTGCCTTAAAGATGTTGCCTTTATCCGCCTCATTCAGGACCCACAAGAACTTGTGCTCGCTTTTTTCAAGCCCGGACACGAGTTCTCCTTGATTTGCTCGTTGGAAACGGAAGACGTCCTCCCGAACGAAACAAAGAAAACAGAATCACGGCCCTGTTTGTCAAGCCAATCGAGACACTCGTGCGTGCTTAGTCGTGAAGAATCATTTTTTATTTCCTGATCACGATTGTCGAACCGAACGGGATTGAACGGGCATATAGCGAATTGCTTCTCGCGAGTCAGGACTTTTCTCGCTTCGGCCACTAGATCGAGATACACACCCTCAGTCATTATACTTGAATTGTGGATGTTTTCGGTTATGTTTTTCCTGGCTCCACGCTGCAAACCAGCAAAGTCTCCGAATTCAGGGGAAAAGACTCAAAACCAATATATTAAAACATAGTCTGTTGAGTACTTGCTAAGAAACTCTTATCCACTCACTTAATAATGTTCCTCACTCGGATGTACCAAACGGCCCCCAGCAGAACAACACCAACACTAGCTGAAGAAACCCCAAAAACCACCCCCAAAACCATCACATAATTGCTTTTCTTCATATTGCTCATTGCCATCTTCACCTTTTCAATCTCCTTCGCAATCTTCATCTCAATTTCCTTCTTCGAATTCTCAATCTCCTTACTCTCAGTCTGAAAACCCATTTGCAGATTATCCACGATCTTCTTCAGGACCTGGATCTCTCTTTCCTTCGCCTTCAACTCACTGTACCCGAGTTTCTTAACATCAGACAAGGTTATCTTCAGGACCCGGATATCTCTTTCCTTCGCCTCAAACTCCTCACTGTACCTGAGTTTCTTAACATCAGACAGGGTTTTCTTTCTCTCCTGCTGCTCCAATACCAATTCCCACTCAGATTGGATGGTTTCTGTCAGTGCTTGTTTTATTAATCTTCCTGTTCGTCTTTCAGAACAAGCTGTTGAAAGAAGAATTAAAATTAATGTGAACTGCAATCGACAAAAAAGTAACAGTAATAGTAATCCCGTTTACAAAAACTGATGGATTCAAATCCCGATAAGAAGATAAGATATTTAGAGCAACTAAACTACTCACCAGAACCACAAGAATAAGGCCAACAGACATCGATCCGTGCATTCGGATAAACATTGTATTCAAATCCCTCGATGGACACCAAGCTCCCCACAAAGTCATGAGCTGAAATCGCAGAAATGGATACAAATTCAAATTTGTCATCCTTGGTGCCGGTCTGCATGTCATATATTGCTAGAGAAGCAGAATTTCTAACCAGCAGTTCCCCATTAACACAATTTAGGCTCTTTTGGAATGGAAAGTCGAGGTGAAATTCGGAAGTCTTATTCCAGTCTCCTTGGCCATCAGCCCTCATCGTCCATACATCATATATACCATCATTGGTTACGTTTTTATGTAAGAAAACAAAATTACCATCAATGCTTGCAGGAATCAAATACGTCTTTGCATAACGGAGAACCGAATAAAGACATTTACGCGTCCAAATATCTTGTATATTGGAAAGTGGAGTTAAGTTGAGCACAAGGGTTTTAAAATCGAGGGATATGACAAAAAAATAACCACGGGTGTCTGCAACCCAATAAGCCGAAGCAGCTAAGTCTTGTTCAATAACCACATCAGGGGCACTCACCCAGTTCCTTCGTTTAGAAATACAAGAACCAAGGATCGGAGCAATCGGAGACCATGCACCAGTTCAAGAATCCCAAACCTCACCTTCAATCGTCATGGATTCGCCAAACAAGGTAGAATCAGAATATATCTTAGCCACCTTGTAAATACCATCGACTAAAAAGTAACAGTAATAGCAGTCCCATTTACAAAAACGAATGTATTCAAATCCCGATAAGAAGAGAAGATATTTAGAAATAAACTACTCACCAGAACCATAAGAGTTAGACCAACAGACATCGATCCGTGCATTCGGATAAACATTGTGTTCAAATCCCGCAATAGACACCAAGCTCCCCACAAAGTCATAAGCTGAAATCGCAGAAATGGATTCAAATTCATACACGCCATCCTTGATGCCGGTCTGCATGGCATACATGTCTAGAGAAACCGTATTTCTAACCAGCAGTTTCCCATTAACACAATTTAGCCTCCTTTCGAATGGAAAGTCCAGGTGAAATTCAGAAGTCTTATGCCAGTCTTGGCCATCAACTCCCATCGTCCATACATCATATATGCCACCATTGGTAAACATGTTTTGTAATAAAACAAAATTCCATCAATGTTTGCAGGAATCAAGGACGTATTATCATATTTGAGGACAGAATAAAGAAATTCAGGCGTCCATTGATCTTGTATATTGAAAAGTGGAGTTCTGTTGAGCACAAGGGTTTTAAAATCGACCGATATGACAAACATATCATCATGAGTGTCTGCAAGCCAATAAGCAGAAGATGCTGAGTCTTGTTCAATAACCACATCAGGGGAACTCACCCATTTCATTCGTTTAGAAATACAAGAACCAAGGATCGGAGAAATCGGAGACCATGCACCAGTCGAAGAATCCCAAACCTCACCTTCAATCGTCATGTATGCGCCAAACAAGGTAGAATCAGAATATATCTTAGCAACCTTGTAAATACCATGGAAACAGAAAAAGGCAAATTTCACCATATGGCGGTTAGGGTTGAGGATTAATTTAGGTGGGAAAGGGAGTTTCATGGAAAGCCCAGTGGAAGGGTTAAATATGATGACGGTTTCCGGTGGCAATATATCACTGACAGTATTTCCGGAAAGACAGATCAAGCCGTTGACTGAACCAACAACAATTACAGAATAAGCTGTAAAGCAGATAAAAGATTTGAAGGGACCTGGCGGTAATTTACTGAGAGGAAATGGGGAATCGTTGTGAACAATGAGGCAGTGGCTCGAGGGATCAGACTTGGAGTGGTTGAGGTGCGCAGAGACGAAACCGGCCGACGAGATTAGGGACCGCCAATACGTGCATACACGGTGTATGATACACCCCGTGTGTAGAAGAGGTCAATCGCGGGTAGCCGGAGTAAGATCCTCTCTATTGCATTGTCAGTATCCATTGAGCATACACATTGTAATTAGTTGAAACTTTAAAGATATTGCTAGTTGACATTTAGGTCATGTTTGGTGGCCCATATTTTTATTGGGCCGATAAAATAGTTAAGTTAACTTGTGAAGTTAACTCAACGTGAGATTTCAAAACTGGTGTTTGGTTGGTTTAGGTAAATAACAAAAAAATACGGAGTTGTCGTGGATGAGAAATAATTGCCTGCGCACAAATTACAAGAGAAAAATAAAATAAAATTTGATATAAATCTATTTGGGTGCTCTGTTCAGATCTCCTCAATTGCAGGCCACCACCATCGCCCGCGCTATCGAGCTCCTCAATGGCGGGCCGCCACCATCACTACCGCTATTGAGCTCCTCAAAGGCGCGTCACCACCGGCTACCACCATTGCCATCGTTATCGATCTCCTCAACGGTGGGCTACCATCATCACCACCGCTATCGAGCTCCTCAACGGCGAGCCACCACCATCGCCACAGTTATTGAGCGCGGAAAACAACGAATCTGATAATTTACGATTTTGATTCTATTTCAATTTTTAAACCTAAATCATTTTCTTCAATCGTTTTTAAGCGCTGAATTTATGAATGAAAAAATTGGGGCAAAAATTGAGATGCAGTTAAGAGAGCCAGAAGAAGTGAAAAATACGTGTTCTTTTTCTCTGGAAAATTTTCTAAATTCTGAGCTGCTGTTTATGTGAGATAGCCCAACATGCCATTTTGAGGTGTTAACTCTATTGAAGTGGAATAGTATTTAGTAGCGGGCTTATTATTTAACTTGGGCCTTAAAAAGCCAAACCAAACACTAGATAATTATGTTATCTCCACTGTCATGGACTTATCATGGACACCAAACAAGGCCTTAGGGTTTTGGGTGCGGCGAAGAAGAAGAGGACGGGAAGGTTACGAGAGAAATTTTAAAATACAATAAATTAATCAATTAATATGGTAATTTATACCTTGTTCCTAGGAGTACAATTCTAATTGTACACTAGTATATCTTCATGTATTTGTGGATAAATATTCATTATGCATGCTAATATATTCATTAGTATGCTAAGTTAATGTTTATAATAATTGTTTTTTGAAATGAAGATTTCTGTTGAACTTAGAACTCTGTCTCTAGCTGGCGTTTTTGTACTACATGTTTATCACCACTGCTGCTATTAAAATAAGCTCCAAACATTCCAAGTATTTCACTCTGTTTTGTTAAAAAAATTGACAATGTTCACGACAAATGAAAAGAAAAGATTAATAAGTGAAAAGATGTTCTACTAATTACTAACCTCCTCAAGAGATTTTTCTTCTCTTTCGTTTTGCTTCTTCATTATGACTCGTGCCACATGGAGAGGTAATCGAAGTTTCTTTTGCAGCTGTTAAAGAACATATAATTCACTCATTAAAGGCGCTTTAAAAAAGAGTTAGTTTACGGAAGTTACGCAACTTTCAAATTTACCGATACTTACACTGAAAATTTACCCTTTAAAAAAAACATTTAACCCCTTCCGAAAAAAATATCTTTTCACCCCACTTCAATTTATACAAATGTATTACAGTTAGCCCATTAATTGTGAAATGTTTTTTACTAAGTTCAATCTCAAGGGTACTTTTTTAAAATTATTCAAAATTTGCAACAACTCAAACAAGACAAATTGTTTACCTTTCCATAGAGTGAAATAATTTTCCTATTCTCCAAGTCCTTTTTCTGCTTCCATGTCATAAAAGTTAAACAAGTTAGCCACAATATACTAAATGATGTACTGTATTTGATAAATGATTTAATTTTTTATGGGAAAAAATGGGGATTTATGGTTTCATGCAATTCCATGTATGATATGGACATGGATCCGAGACTATTGAATTTTAGCATTAAAAATTCTCAGAATAGTAATATAGCATCGAATTTTCAAAGTTTCTATGGTACAAAAACAAAAGCAAAATATATTATAAAAATACAAAGAGAATATTGATATTAATCTAGAACAAACAAGATTCTCTGATATCATATACTCCTAGTTAACAAGAAATACACTAATGCTATCTGCCATGCCTAGAAAAAATTATTATAAACATTAAATTAGCTTAATGAATATTTATTCACAAATACATAAGATATATTGGGTGTACAATTAGAATTCAATACCTATATCATACTCCCGGAAGTACAATATAAATAGTATTCCCACCCTTTAAAATATAAAAGCCCAATAAAATCATCATTTAATAATTAAGAAATCTTCATTTGGAAAAACAATTATTATAAACCTTGGATATTTATCAATAAATACATTAAGATATACTACTGGGTGTACAATTAGAATCGTACTTCTAGGAATAAGGTATAAATTGACCTTAATTAAGTCCCGCCGTCTACGCTATATATTTTTTAAAAAAATTTTATTTTCAGAAAAGTTTCATACTCCATGGATGAAATATAATTTATATGATTATACCCCAAGATAAATCCAATATCTGTATATATAATTCATTTTTATTTTTTCTTTATCGAAACACAATTCTATTGGGCTGGGAATAAGAAAAGGAAAAATAATAAATAAAAGTTTTACCGAGTTCAAAATAAATCCCTCTCTCCTCCCATCAGCGCTGCCGCCTCTCTCCCATTGACTCGCTTCCGACGGATATTTGAGTAGCTCTCTGGTAATATTTCATCTTTTATTGTTTCTTTTCTTGTTCAGTTTCACTGTATATATGATTACTTGCAAAGATAATAAAAGGTTGAGTCGTTCTTCTTTGGTTTAGGGTTTCAGTTTAGATTTAGGATTTTACGGAATTATTAAAAAAATAATTCCTTTTCTTCTCAATCATTTCCGGTTGAATTATATCTCTAAGCTCAAAACCATTACCAAGCACTAACAATTTATATATCGTAAAACAGTAAATAAAAAACATATCATGTTTGAATATTTACTAGAAAAAAATAGAATATTAATGGATATATAGACATCTATGATATTAGAATAGGGGTATGAAACATATCAATTTGATCTTTGTTAAATCCGAAATAATTAATGTGATGGAAAACAATCTTAAAACACAATTTATAAACGTGTGAATGTTACACGAGCCTTGAATAACATATTAAATTGATTGTTGAATCATGTAATTCAAGTTCAACTAAGATTAAAGAAGTAAAGAATTTTCTGTTGGAAAAAATATACATACGTTAATTCAGCACCTGCTTAAAAACGTTCAAAACATAAATAATGCATATGTTGCTCTTTCATACAAAAATACCAAATTGAAATATATTTTCGAATAAAAAATTCAGCAAAGCTTAAAACCTTCAAAAAGTAGATACAAGATGCAAATGTTGATATTTCATACAAAAAAGACATCCTTAGGTTTATCGTGATAATAAATAAAACAATTGATCTAGCACCTTATTAAATCGAGCATCATATAATACCTTCAGCTTACTTATTGCACGCAAGCAATCATCTTGAGAGACCACCTCTTGAGCTCCCTTCCTTCTCTGACCAAACACTTTACACAAATCTTCTAAACTGATCAAACCCCCTTTGAGCAGCTCTCTGGTAATATTTCATCTTTTATTGTTTCTTTTCTTGTTCAGTTTCACTGTATATGATTAATTGCAAAGATAATAACATGTTGTGTCGTTCTTCTTTGGTTTAGGGTTTCAGTTTAGATTTAGGGTTTTACGGAATGATTAAAGAAAAAGGATTTCCTTTTCTTCTCATCAATTTCCGATTGAATTAAGAATTTAATGAAATTCGTATTGAGTTTTTCAATCACTGATATTAAGAATGTGGAATTTCTTCTTCTATATTGAATTCTGTATTGAGTACTGTAGTTTCGTTTATTGTTAGAAACAGAGTGTGTCTGCTGTATTTTTTCATCACTGCAAATATTTTCTGGATGGGAAATCTAGGTCAGTTGAAATTTAGTTCCACATTCTATGTGCCGCATTTCTTACCTAAGATTATATTGTAATGCTGTGCTGAAATATGTTACTATTTATTTTAAATACTATTTTGAAGCAAGTAGAAAGGATGAAGATGCCTATGAAGAGGCAGGGATTCAAGGGAGAATCTTCTTCCCAACGTGCGGAATCTGAGGAACCAAGAATGAATATCAGGTGTATCATGAAAGATATCGAAGTTTTGGGTAATTTAAATTTCTTTGATATATACCACTATGATTTTTAGTACATGTAAATTGATATTATGAGCAACGAGTCTTTTGAAGACTTGATTTCGATGACATCATCTTCTAACTTGTCATATTTTTTTCTAGGCATGGCAGTGGATAGCATTAGTGTATTTCTTGTTAACTATAGAATATCAGAGAATCTCATTTGTTCTAGATTAATATCAATATTCTCTTTGGATTTTTGATAATATATTTTGCTTTTGTTTTTGTACCATAGAAACTTAGAAAATTTGATGCTATATTACTATGGTGAGAATGTTTAATGCTAAAACTCGATAGTCTCGGATCCATGTCCATATCATACATGGAATTGCATGAAACCATAAATCCCCATTTTTTCCCATAAAAATAACATCATTTATCAAATACAGTACATCATTTAGTATATTGTGGTTAACTTGTTTAACTTTTATTTAAATCCAAATAACTCGCATATGACATGGAAGTAGAAAAAAGACTTGGAGAATAGGAAAGTATTTTCACTCGGTGGAAAGGTAAACAATTTTGTCTTTTTTGAGTTGTTGCAGATTTTGAATAATTTTCAAAAAGTACCCTTGAGACTAAACTTAGTAAAAAATATTTCATAATTAATGAGCCAACTGTAATACATTTGTATAAGTTGAAGTGGGGTGAAAAAATATTTTTTTCGGAAGGGATAAATGTTTTTTTTTTCGAAAGGGTAAATTCTCAGTGTGAGTATCGGTAAATTTGAAAGTTGTGTAACTTCTGTAAACTAACTCTTTTTTAAAGCGCCCTTTATGAGTGAATTATATGTTCTTTAACAGCCGCAAAAGAAACAGCGATAACCTCTCAGTGTGGCACGAGTCATGACGAAGAAGAAAAAGTAAAGAGAAGAAAAATCTCTTCAGGAGGTTAGTAATTAGTAGAACATCTTTTCACTCATTAATTTTTTCTTTTCATTTGTCGTGAACATTGTCAATATTTTTAAAAAAACAGAGTGCAATAATTGGAAAGTTTGGAGCTTATTTTTGTAGCAGCAGTGGTGATAAACATGTAGTACAGAAACGCCAGCTAGAGGATAGAGTTCTAAGGTCAACATAAATCTTTTCATTTCAAAAAACAATTATTATAAACTTTAAATTAGCATACTAATTAATAAATTAGCATGCATAATGAATATTTATCCACAAATACATGAAGATATACTACGGGGTGTACTATTAGAATTGTACTCCCGGGAGTACATTATAAATAGTACTCCCACCCTTTAAAATATAAAAGTCCAATAAAATCATTATTTAATAATTATGAAATCTTCATTTCAAAAAACAATTATTATAAACCTTGAATATATTTATCAATAAATACATGAAGATATACTACTGGGTGTACAATTAGAATCGTACTCCTAGGAATAAGGTATAAATTGCCCTTAATTAAGGCCCGCCGCCTACGCTATATTTTTTTAAAAAAAATTTATTTTCAGAAAAGTTTCATACTCCATGGATGAAATATAATTTATATGATTATACCCCAAGATAAACTCAATATCTGTATATATAATTCATTTTTATTTTTTCTTTATCGAAACACGTTTCTATTGGGCTGAGATTAAGAAGAGAAAAAATAATAAATAAAAGTTTTACAGAGTTCAAAATATATCCCTCTCTCCTCCCTTCAGCGTTGTCGCCTCTCTTCCATTGACTCGCTTCCGACGGATATTTGAGCAGAGCTCTGGTAATATTTAATCTTTTATTGTTTCTTTTCTTGTTAAGTTTCAATGTATATGATTACTTGCAAATATAATAAAAGGTTGGGTCGTTCTTCTTTGGTTTAGGGTTTCAGTTTAGATTTAGGGTTTTACGGAATTATTAAAAAAAAAAGGATTTCCTTTTCTTCTCATTCATTTCCGGTTGAATTATATCTCCAAGCTCAAAACCATTACCAAGCACTGACAATTTATATATCGTAAAATAGTAAATAAAATCATGTTTGAATATTTACTAGAAAAAAATAGAATATTAATGTATAGATAGACAACTATGATATTAGAAAAGGGGTATGTAACATATCAATTTGATCTTTGTTAAATCCGAAATAATAAATGTGTTGGAAAACAAGCATTAAACAAAATTAATAAACGTGTGAATCTTACACGAGCCTTGAATAACATATTAAATTGATTGTTGAAACATGTAATTCAAGTTCAACTAAGATTAAAGAAGTAAAGAATTTTCTGTTGGAAAAAAATACAGACGTTAATTCAGCACCTGCTTAAAAACGTTCAAAACATAAATAATGCAGATGTTGCTCTTTCATACAAAAATGCCAATTTGAATTAGATTTTTGAATAAAAAATTCAGCAAAGCTTAAAACCTTCAAAAAGTAGATACAAGATGCAAATGTTGCTATTTCATACAAAAAAGGCATCCTTAGATTCATCGTGATAATAAATAAAATAATTGATCTAGCACCTTATTAAATCGAGCATTGTATAATACCTTCAGCTTACTTATTGCACGCAAACAATCATCTTGAGAGACCACCTCTCGAGCTCCCTTCCTCCTCTGACCAAGCACTTTACACAACTCTTCTAAACTGATCAAACCCCCTTTGAGCAACTCTCTGGTAATATTTCATCTTTTATTGTTTCTTTTCTTGTTCAGTTTCACTGTATATGATTACTTGCAAAGATAATTAAAGGTTGGGTCGTTCTTCTTCGATTTAGGGTTTCAGTTTAGATTTACGGTTATACGGAATTATTAAAAAAATGGTTTTCCTTTTCTTCTCATTAATTTCCGGTTTAATTAAGAATTTAATGAATTTCGTATTGAGTTTTTCAATCACTGAAATTAAGAATGTGGAATTTCTTATTCTATATTGAATTCTGTATTGAGTCCCGTAGTTTCGTTTATTGTTAGAAACAGAGTGTGTCTGCTGTATTTTTTCATCACTGCAGATATTTTCTAGATGAGAAATCTAGGTCAGTTGAAATTTAGTTCCTCATTCAATGTGCCGCTTTTCTTACCTCAGATTATATTGTAATGTTGTGCTGAAATATGTTACTATTTATTTTAATTACTATTTTGAAGCAAGTAGAAATGATGAAAATGCCTATGAAGAGGCAGGGAGTCAAGGGAGAATCTTCTTCCCAACGTGCGGAACCTGAGGAACCAAAAATGAATATTAGGTGTATCATGAAAGATATCGAATTTTTGGGTAATTTAAATTTCTTTGATACCACTATGATTTTTGGTACATGTAAATTGATATTATGAGTAACGAGTCTTTTGAAGACTTGATTTCAATGACATCATCTTTTAACTTGTCATATTTTTTTCTAAGCATGGCAGTGGATAGCATTACTATATTTCTTGTTAATTATAGAATATCAGAGAATCTCATTTGTTCTAGATTAATATCAATATTCTCTTTGGATTTTTGATAATATATTTTGCTTTTTTTTACCATAGAAACTTAGAAAATTTGATGCTATATTACTATGCTGAGAATTTTTAATGCTAAAACTCGATAGTCTCGGATCCATGTCCATATCATACATGGAATTGCAGGAAACCATAAATACCCATTTTTTCCCATAAAAAATTACATCATTTATCAAATACAATACATCATTTAGTACATTTTGGCTAACTTGTTTAACTTTTATTTAAATTCAGATAACTCGCATATGACATGGAAGCAGAAAAAGGACTTGGCGAATAGGACAGTAGTTTCACTCGGTGGAAAGGTAAACAATTTTGTCTTGTTTGAGTTGTTGCAGATTTCGAAAAATTTTCAAAAGTACACTTGAGACTGAACTTAGTAAAAAATATTTCACAATTAATGGGCTAACTGTAATACATTTGTATAAGTTGAAGTTAGGTGATTTTTTTTTTTTTTTCGGAAGGGGTAAATGTTTTTTTTTTTGAAATGGTAAATTCTCAGTGTGAGTATCGGTAAATTTGAAAGTTGCGTAACTTCTGTAAACTAAATCTTTTTTAAAGCGCACTTTACGAGTGAATTATATGTTTTTTAACAGCCGCAAAAGAAACAACGATAACCTCTCATAGTGGCACGAGTCATGATGAAGAAGAAAAAGTAAAGAGAAAAAAATCTCTTCAGGAGGTCAGTAATTAGTGAACATCTTTTCACTTATTAATCTTTTCTTTTCATTTGTCCTGAACATTGTCAATTTTTTAACAAAACAGAGTGCAGTACTTGGAAAGTTTGGAGCTTATTTTAGTAGCAGAATGGTGGTAAACATGTAGTATAGAAACGCCAGCCAGAGGATAGAGTTCTAAGGTCAACATAAATCTTTAAATTATAAACATTAAATTAGCATACAAATGAATAAATTAAGACGCATAATTATTATTTATCCTCAAATACATGAAGATATACTACGGGGTGTACTATTAGAATTGTACTCCCGGGAGTACAATATAAATAGTACTCCCACCTTTTAAAATATAAAAGACCAATAAAATTATCATTTAATATTTAAAAAATCTTCATTTCAAAAAACAATTATTATAAACCTTGAATATTTATCAATAAATACATGAAGATATACTACTAGATGTACAATTAGAATCGTACTTCTAGTAACAAGGTAAATTTCCCTTAATTAAGGCCCGCTGCCTACGCTATAATTTTTTTAAAAGTTTTTATTTTCAGAAACTTTCATACTCCATGGATAAAATATAATTTATATGATTATACCCCAAGATAAATCCAATATCTGTATATATAATTCATTTTTATTTTTTCTTTATCGAAACACGTTTCTATTGGGCTGAGAATAAGAAGAGGAAAAAAAATAAATAAAAGTTTTACCGAGTTCAAAATAAATCTCTCTCTCCTCCCATCAGCGCTGCGGCCTCTCTTCCATTGAATCGCTTACGACGGATCTTTGAGCAGCTCTCTGGTATTATTTCATCTTTTATTGTTTCTTTTCTTGTTCATTTCACTGTATATGATTACTTGCAAAGATAATAAAAGGTTGGGTCGTTCTTCTTTGGTTTAGGGTTTTAGTTTAGAGATAGGGTTTTACTGAATTATTAAAAAAAAGAATTTCCTTTTCTTCTCATTCATTTCCGGTTGAATTATATCTCCAAGCTCAAAACCATTACCAAGCACTGACAATTTATATATCGTAAAACAGTAAATAAAAAAACATATCATGTTTGAATATTTACTAGAAAAAAATAGAATATTAATGGATAGATAGACAACTATGATATAAGAAAAGGGGTATGAAACGTATCAATTTGATCTTTGTTAAATCCGAAATAATTAATGTGCTGGAAAACAAGCTTAAAACACAATTAATAAACGTGTGAATCTTACACGAGCCTTGAAAAACATATTAAATTGACTGTTGAAACATGTAATTCAAGTTCAACTAAGATTAAAGAAGTAAAGAATTTTCTGTTGGAAAAAAATACAGACGTTAATTCAGCACCTGCTTAAAAACATTCAAAACATAAATAATGCAGATGTTGCTCTTTCATACAAAAATTCCAACTTGAAATAGATTTTCGAATAAAAAATTCAGCAAAGCTTAAAACTTTCAAAAAGTAGATACAAGATGCAAATGTTGCTATTTCATACAAAAAAGGCATCCTTAGGTTCATCGTGATAATAAATAAAACAATTGATCTAGCACCTTATTAAATCGAGCATTGTATAATACCTTCAACTTAATTATTGCACGCAAACAATCATCTTGAGAGACCACCTCTCGAGCTCCCTTCCTCCTCTGACCAAGCACTTTACACAACTCTTCTAAACTAATCAAACCCCCTTTGAGCAGCTCTCTGGTAATATTTCATCTTTTATTGTTTCTTTTCTTGTTCAGTTTCACTGTATATGATTACTTGCAAAGATAATTAAAGGTTGGGTCGTTCTGCTTTGGTTTAGGGTTTCTGTTTAGATTTACGGTTATACGGAATTATTAAAAAAAAGGATTTCCTTTTCTTCTCATTAATTTCCGGTTGAATTAAGAATTTAATGAAATTCGTATTGAGTTTTTCAATCACTGAAATTAAGAATGTGAAATTTCTTCTTCTATATTGAATTATGTATTGAGTCCCGTAGTTTCGTTTATTGTTAGAAACAGAGTGTTTCTACTGTATTTTTTCATCACTGCAAATATTTTCTAGATTGGAAAATCTAGGTCAGTTGAAATTTAGTTCCACATTTAATGTGCCGCTTTTCTTACCTCATATTATATTGTTATGTTGTGCTGCAACATGTTACTATTTATTTTAATTACTATTTTGAAGCAAGTAGAAATGATGAAAATGCCTATGAAGAGGCAGGGAGTCAAGGGAGAATCTTCTTCCCAACGTGCGGAACGTGAGGAACCAAAAATGAATATCAGGTCTATCATGAAAGATATCGAATTTTTGGGTAATATAAATTTCTTTGATACCACTATGATTTTTGGTACATGTAAATTGATATTATGAGTAACGAGTCTTTTGAA
Organism: Euphrasia confusa; assembly: GCA_954870475.1. Taxonomy (NCBI): domain Eukaryota; kingdom Viridiplantae; phylum Streptophyta; class Magnoliopsida; order Lamiales; family Orobanchaceae; genus Euphrasia; species Euphrasia confusa. The sequence goes on along the minus strand of OX940966.1, from coordinate 11,132,301 downwards.
GACTTGATTTCAATGACATCATCTTTTAACTTGTTATATTTTTTTCTAAGCATAGCAGTGGATAGCATTAGTCTATTTCTTGTTAACTATAGAATATCATAGAATCTCATTTGTTCTAGATTAATATCAATATTCTCTTTGGATTTTTGATAATATATTTTGCTTTTGTTTTTGTACCATAGAAACTTAGAAAATTTGATGCTATATTACTATGGTGAGAATGTTTAATGCTAAAAATCGATAGTCTCGGATCCATGTCCATATCATACATGGAATTGCATGAAACCATAAATCCCCATTTTTTCCCATAAAAATAACATCATTTATCAAATACAGTACATCATTTAGTATATTGTGGTTAACTTGTTTAACTTTTATTTAAATCCAAATAACTCGCATATGACATGGAAGTAGAAAAAAGACTTGGAGAATAGGAAAGTATTTTCACTCGGTGGAAAGGTTAACAATTTTGTCTTTTTTGAGTTGTTGCAGATTTTGAATAATTTTCAAAATGTACCCTTGAGACTGAACTTAGTAAAAAAAATTTCTCAATTAATGAGCCAACTGTAATACATTTGTATAAGTTGAAGTGGGGTGAAAAAATATTTTTTTCGGAAGGGGTTAAATGTTTTTTTTTCGAAATGGTAAATTCTCAGTGTGAGTATCGGTAAATTTGAAAGTTGTGTAACTTCGGTAAACTAACTCTTTTTTAAAGCGCCCTTTATGAGTGAATTATATGTTCTTTAACAGCCGCAAAAGAAACAACGATAACCTCTCAGTGTGGCACGAGTCATGACGAAGAAGAAAAAGTAAAGAGAAGAAAAATCTCTTCAGGAGGTTAGTAATTAGTAGAACATCTTTTCACTCATTAATTTTTTCTTTTCATTTGTCGTGATCATTGTCAATATTTTTAAAAAAACAGAGTGCAATAATTGGAAAGTTTGGAGCTTATTTTTGTAGCAGCAGTGGTGATAAACATGTAGTACAGAAACGCCAGCTAGAGGATAGAGTTCTAAGGTCAACATAAATCTTTTCATTTCAAAAAACAATTATTATAAACATTACATTAGCATACTAATTAATAAATTAGCATGCATAATGAATATTTATCCACAAATACATGAAGATATACTACGGGGTGTATTATTAGAATTGTACTCCCGGGAGTACATTATAAATAGTACTCCCCCCCTTTAAAATATAAAGGTCCAATAAAATCATCATTTAATAATTATGAAATCTTCATTTCAAAAAACAATTATTATAAACCTTAAATATATTTATCAATAAATACATAAAGATATACTACTGGGTGTACAATTAGAATCGTACTTCTAGGAATAAGGTATAAATTGCCCTTAATTAAGGCCCGCCGCCTACGCTATATTTTTTTTAAAAATTTTTATTTTCAGAAAAGTTTCATACTCCATGAATGAAATATAATTTATATGATTATACCCCAAGATAAACCCAATATCTGTATATATAATTCATTTTTATTTTTTCTTTATCGAAACACGTTTCTATTGGGCTGAGAATAAGAAAAGAAAAAATAATAAATAAAAGTTTTACAGAGTTCAAAATATATCCCTCTCTCCTCCCTTCAGCGCTGTCGCCTCTCTTCCATTGACTCGCTTCCGACGGATATTTGAACAGCGCTCTGGTAATATTTCATATTTTATTGTTTCTTTTCTTCTTCAGTTTCAATGTATATGATTACTTGCAAATATAATAAAAGGTTGGGTCGTTCTTCTTTGGTTTAGGGTTTCAGTTTAGATTTAGGGTTTTACAGAATTATTAAAAAAAAAGGATTTCCTTTTCTTCTCATTCATTTCCGGTTGAATTATATCTCCAAGCTCAAAACCATTACCAAGCACTGACAATTTATATATCGTAAAATAGTAAATAAAATCATGTTTGAATATTTACTAGAAAAAAATAGAATATTAATGTATAGATAGACAACTATGATATTAGAAAAGGGGTATGTAACATATCAATTTGATCTTTGTTAAATCCGAAATAATAAATGTGTTGGAAAACAAGCATTAAACACAATTAATAAACGTGTGAATCTTACAGGAGCCTTGAATAACATATTAAATTTATTGTTGAAACATGTAATTCAAGTTCAACTAAGATTAAAGAAGTAAAGAATTTTCTGTTTGAAAAAAATACAGACGTTAATTCAGCACTTGCTTAAAAACGTTCAAAACATAAATAATGCAAATGTTGCTCTTTCATACAAAAATGCCAATTTGAATTAGATTTTCGAATAAAAAATTCAGCAAAGCTTAAAACCTTCAAAAAGTAGATACAAGATGCAAATGTTGCTATTTCATACAAAAAAAGCATCCTTAGATTCATCGTGATAATAAATAAATTATTGATCTAGCACCTTATTAAATCGAGCATTGTATAATACCTTCAGCTTACTTATTGCACGCAAACAATCATCTTGAGAGACCACCTCTCGAGCTCCCTTCCTCCTCTGACCAAACACTTTACACAACTCTTCTAAACTGATCAAACCCCCTTTGAGCAACTCTCTGGTAATATTTCATCTTTTATTGTTTCTTTTCTTGTTAAGTTTCACTGTATATGATTACTTGCAAAGATAATTAAAGGTTGGGTCGTTCTTCTTTGATTTAGGGTTTCAGTTTAGATTTACGGTTATACGGAATTATTAAAAAAAAGGTTTTCCTTTTCTTCTCATTAATTTCCGGTTTAATTAAGAATTTAATGAATTTCGTATTGAGTTTTTCAATCACTGAAATTAAGAATGTGGAATTTCTTATTCTATATTGAATTCTGTATTGAGTCCCGTAGTTTCGTTTATTGTTAGAAACAGAGTGTGTCTGCTGTATTTTTTCATCACTGCAAATATTTTCTAGATGAGAAATCTAGGTCAGTTGAAATTTAGTTCCTCATTCAATGTGCCGCTTTTCTTACCTCAGATTATATTGTAATGCTGTGCTGAAATATGTTACTATTTATTTTAATTACTATTTTGAAGCAAGTAGAAATGATGAAAATGCCTATGAAGAGGCAGGGAGTCAAGGGAGAATCTTCTTCCCAACGTGCGGAACCTGAGGAACCAAAAATGAATATTAGGTGTATCATGAAGGATATCGAATTTTTGGGTAATTTAAATTTCATTGATACCACTATGATTTTTGGTACATGTAAATTGATATTATGAGTAACGAGTCTTTTGAAGACTTGATTTCAATGACATCATCTTTTAACTTGTCATATTTTTTTCTAAGCATGGCAGTGGATAGTATTACTATATTTCTTGTTAATTATAGAATATCAGAGAATCTCATTTGTTCTAGATTAATATCAATATTCTCTTTGGATTTTTGATAATATATTTTGCTTTTTTTTTTACCATAGAAACTTAGAAAATTTGATGCTATATTACTATGCTGAGAATTTTTAATGCTAAAACTCGATAGTCTCGGATCCATGTCCATATCATACATGGAATTGCAGGAAACCATAAATACCCATTTTTTCCCATAAAAAATTACATCATTTATCAAATACAATACATCATTTAGTACATTTTGGCTAACTTGTTTAACTTTTATTTAAATCCAGATAACTCGCATATGACATGGAAGCTGAAAAAGGACTTGGCGAATAGGAAAGTAGTTTCACTCGGTGGAAAGGTAAACAATTTTGTCTTGTTTGAGTTGTTGCAGATTTCGAAAATTTTTCAAAAAGTACACTTGAGACTGAACTTAGTAAAAAATATTTCACAATTAATGGGCTCACTGTAATACATTTGTATAAGTTGAAGTTGGGTGAAAAAATATTTTTTTCGGAAGGGGTAAATGTTTTTTTTTTTGAAATGGTAAATTCTTAGTGTGAGTATCGGTAAATTTGAAAGTTGCGTAACTTCTCTAAACTAAATCTTTTTTAAAGCGCACTTTACGAGTGAATTATATGTTTTTTAACAGCCACAAAAGAAACAACGATAACCTCTCATAGTGGCACGAGTCACGATGAAGAAGAAAAAGTAAAGAGAAGAAAAATCTCTTCAGGAGGTTAGTAATTAGTAGAACATCATTTCACTTATTAATCTTTTCTTTTCATTTGTCCTGAACATTGTCAATTTTTTAACAAAACATAGTGCAATACTTGGAAAGTTTGGAGCTTATTTTAGTAGCAGAATGGTGATAAACATGTAGTACAGAAAAGCCAGAGGATAGAGTTCTAAGGTCAACATAAATCTTTAAATTATAAACATTAAATTAGCATACAAATGAATAAATTAAGACGCATAATTAATATTTATCCACAAATACATGAAGATATACTACGGGGTGTACTATTAGAATTGTACTCCCGGGAGTACAATATAAATAATACTCCCACCTTTTAAAATATAAAAGACCAATAAAATTATCATTTAATAATTAAGAAATCTTCATTTCAAAAAAAAATTATTATAAACCTTGAATATTTATCAATAAATACATGAAGATATACTACTAGGTGTACAATTAGAATCGTACTTCTAGTAACAAGGTATAAATTGCCCTTAATTAAGGCCCGCTGCCTACGCTATAATTTTTTAAATTTTTTTTATTTCAGAAACTTTCATACTCCAGGGATGAAATATAATTTATATGATTATACCCCAAGATAAATCCAATATCTGTATATATAATTCATTTTTATTTTTTCTTTATCGAAATACGTTTCTATTGGGCTGAGAATAAGAAGAGGAAAAATAATAAATAAAAGTTTTACCGAGTTCGAAATAAATCTCTCTCTCCTCCCATCAGCGCTGCCGCCTCTCTTCCATTGAATCGCTTACACCGGATCTTTGAGCAGCTCTCTGGTATTATTTCATCTTTTATTGTTTCTTTTTTTGTTCATTTCACTGTATATGATTACTTGCAAAGATTATAAAAGGTTGGGTCGTTCTTCTTGTTGGAATTTTAGCATGGTTTCTTTAATTTAACGATTAAACTACGGGGCCCCGCACGTCGACGGAATTGCTAATTCTTCGAGTGTTTTATTCTACTATTTGAGTAGATGTTACTTGATCAATAATTACTAAAATTCATGTATTGGTGAAAGAGTAATTGTTGTAAAAAGTATGGTAGTTGAAAGTTTAAATATAAAAGAATGAATATAAGAATTTGTTATATTCTATATTGCTAAAATGTTAATTAAAGGAAAGTATCTAATTAAAGATTAATTAATTTTATTAATTAATGATTAATTAGTATATATTATATATTTATATAATATATATGTGTGTTAAATGTTGTATTGTATACATATAATATGTACGATTGTGTGTATTATAGTATATAATACTACATGTTATATTATATACATGGTGTACGTGTATGTTGAGTGAATGGTTGCATGAGAAATGTTTTTTCATGCAAGTGATTACAAGGTCTTACCGAATGGGCACTTGAAAGATTCAAAGAGGCCGGTGCAATTCATTTCAAAGGGTCTCACACCCTTTCGGAAATTAATTAATTAATTAAATTAGTTTCCTAGTAAAATTGAGTAGGTGCGTACCTATTCTTGAAAGACTGTCAATCACTATAAATATCTCACATTCATGACATACGAAAACACAAGTCATTCAACACACAATACACATGTTCTGAGGACACAATTCGAGTTATCGATATTCCTCTCGTCTTTCCTTTCTTTTAGTGCATAAGAATTCCCCTTGTTTCTTGTTCGTCAGATTCAGTATCGTGTGCTTCGATACTGTCTTATTTGCTGTTTTATCTTGGGAGACTTTTTGCCTGTGATTCCGTAAAGCACTAATACGGGGCAAATTCGTCTTAAGGACATAGAGCCATCTCTCGACTCAGCAGTGTAATATTCGAAATACGGAAATAACCCCAACAATCTTAAGACGAAATTTTTGTTGTTTCTGTATTGTTGAATATTCGACGAGATAATGATTTCAAAACAGTGACGTTCATGAAATGTGGGGAGAAACGAGAAAGAAAAATAGTGGTATTCTATATAACAAATCTCAAGATACTTGACAGGAGATTTCCCTTCTTCTTCTGGGGATGATTCTGTTGGGTCTGGAACTCTGGCGACTTCCGCTAGATATAGTACTCAGTGTTCTTCTATTGGGTTTAAATCTGAGCTGACGGTTCAAGTCTCTTTAGTGAAAAAGATGACTGAGGACAAACGAAAATCATAATGATTTTATGTGACTAAAAGAGGTTCATATTGAGGAAGTTCTTAGACTTCAAAAATAATGAACTCTAAATCCGTGATAAATAAATTCAGGATTAAGCCAGGATTTGTGGGGCGAAGTTATACTCACTTCGATTACAATTCTTAATAGAATTCCCCAAAAGTGCAATGATTAAAATTCTTTTTGAATTATTGAAAAGAATTAAACTGTGGATTGCATATTAATTGAATATGTCAATAACAGTAGTTTATATCGATTCTTATGTTGTAAGTTTGCGATATTAGATATCCATTTGGATACAATTATTGAATTCAGAGATGTTGAATTATTTGAACGTCTATCCTCGAAAAGAGAAGAAAGGTTTAATTTTTGTTAAATGAAATTATGAAACGGCTAGTAGTTCCGATGTATGTAATTCAAAATCTATTGCTTCTAATCAGAAGGGAACCGAAACTTCTGAAAATAAACATAGATTGAATACAAGAACTGAAAAGGCTAAAACCTTTAGTATATATTTTCTGACCTAAATGGTAGAAAATTATTCAAGAAAGATTAATGTTAATAAAAAGGGTTTCTCAATTAATGAGTGCGATAAATGTATATACGTGAAAGGAAACATGATTTCAGTAGTGTTGAAAATGGTTTGCCTTTACGTATTTGAAAATCTCATTAATGGGAGTAACCTAGACTTAATCTTGGAAAATGAAAATGTGTTGAAATGTTGTACGACATGAAAAATATGGGTGTGGCAGATGTTATATTGGAAATAAAAATTTCTAAGACGTCTGAAGGACCGGTGTTGTCTCAATCTCATTACATTGGAGATGTATTGGAGAAATGAGACATAATTGATAGTTCTCTTATAATCATCGATGGATAGAAAATCATTATAATGATAAAATCATGGTGAACCCATATAAGAAAGTAAGTACGTACAAATCATTGGTAGTGTAATGAATATTACAAACTGCACGCATCCATACATTATTTATTGAGTAAATAAGTTGGAAATGTTTATGTACAATCCATGAAACGATCACTGGAAGGCGATAAACTGCGAGTTGCGATATTTAAAATATACGCAGAATTATGATTTATACTACTAGTGATATTCAACTGTATTGGAAAGATACAGTGATGATAACTGGATATCTGATACGTACAAAGAACGTTAAGACTACGGATAGTAATGCCTTTACTATTAGTGGTAAGGATGTGTTTTGAATATCCTCTAAGCAAATTTGTATTACTCAATTCATTATGAAATCGGAGTTTATAACTTTTGGATAAAGTTGGAAAAGAAGTTAAACGACTTCAGAATTTCTTAGAGGATTTCCCATGTTGGGATGAACTCGTGCTTTCAGTGAAATTATTCACTATGATAGTCAGTCGACTTTGGAAATGGCACGGAGTAGAATGGTAAAGCTAGACATATATGTCGTAGATGTAACACCATTAGGCAGTTGATCTCTACGAGTGTGTATATCGGATCCGTTAACAAAAGGCCTACCGAGAGATCAAACATAAATGCCTGTCTAGGGGAATGGAGTGAAAACCCATAAATTAAGAATCTTTGTGGTGGTAACCCAACCATACTGACTGGAGATCCCAAGAATTTGGTTCAATGTGGAAAACTAAGCTATAAAGATTCAGTGAATCACTTTGGAAGTCTAAAAACTTCAAAGTAAGAGCAGTTCGAGTTATAATCTCTAGAAGAATATAACTCAACTCATTCCCGTGTAAGACTTTACCTGCTACCTGCAGAAAGGGTGGAGGATAAGTTTAAAACTTTTAATGATTTCCAAACTTATAAAGTGGGATATTGGCAGGATATTCTTGTTGGAAAGTCACCTATGTAAGTGTGTGAAGACCGGCCGCTTCAAAATGTAAAAACACTTATGAATCCAAGAGTTGTCCAGGGCCAAAATGGACAAAACGATAAGAACAAAAACAGATCGGAAGATATTGTGTTGGTATTCTTGTCTTGGTTTACACAAAACACTGACGGTTCAAGACATCACGTTCACCGCGCAGTAAGTAAATCCGAGAATATTCAACTACGGAAGATTCAAAGCTGAATGCTATCTCTCCAGATGCAATATCGGTTCCCTTGGAAAAATGCATGTACATTAATTCTCTTTCATGTGGGGATTGTTGGAATTTTAGCATGGTTTCTTTAATTTAACGATTAAACTACGGGGCCCCGCACGTCGACGGAATTGCTAATTCTTCGAGTGTTTTATTCTACTATTTGAGTAGATGTTACTTGATCAATAATTACTAAAATTCATGTATTGGTGAAAGAGTAATTGTTGTAAAAAGTATGGTAGTTGAAAGTTTAAATATAAAAGAATGAATATAAGAATTTGTTATATTCTATATTGCTAAAATGTTAATTAAAGGAAAGTATCTAATTAAAGATTAATTAATTTTATTAATTAAAGATTAATTAGTATATATTATATATTTATATAATATATATGTGTGTTAAATGTTGTATTGTATACATATAATATGTACGATTGTGTGTATTATAGTATATAATACTACATGTTATATTATATACATGGTGTACGTGTATGTTGAGTGAATGGTTGCATGAGAAATGTTTTTTCATGCAAGTGATTACAAGGTCTTACCGAATGGGCACTTGAAAGATTCAAAGAGGCCGGTGCAATTCATTTCAAAGGGTCTCACACCCTTTCGGAAATTAATTAATTAATTAAATTAGTTTCCTAGTAAAATTGAGTAGGTGCGTACCTATTCTTGAAAGACTGTCAATCACTATAAATATCTCACATTCATGACATACGAAAACACAAGTCATTCAACACACAATACACATGTTCTGAGGACACAATTCGAGTTATCGATATTCCTCTCGTCTTTCCTTTCTTTTAGTGCATAAGAATTCCCCTTGTTTCTTGTTCGTCAGATTCAGTATCGTGTGCTTCGATACTGTCTTATTTGCTGTTTTATCTTGGGAGACCTTTTGCCTGTGATTCCGTAAAGCACTAATACGGGGCAAATTCGTCTTAAGGACAGAGAGCCATCTCTCGACTCAGCAGTGTAATATTCGAAATACGGAAATAACCCCAACACTTCTTTGGTTTAGGGTTTCAGTTTAGAGATAGGGTTTTACTGAATTATTAAAAAAAAAGAATTTCCTTTTCTTCTCATTCATTTCCGGTTGAATTATATCTCCAAGCTCAAAACCATTACCAAGCACTGACAATTTATATATCGTAAAACAGTAAATAAAAAAACATATCATGTTTGAATATTTACTAGAAAAAAATAGAATATTAATGGATAGATAGACAACTATGATATAAGAAAAGGGGTATGAAACGTATCAATTTGATCTTTGTTAAATCCGAAATAATTAATGTGCTCGAAACCAAGCTTAAAACACAATTAATAAACGTGTGAATCTTACACGAGCCTTGAAAAACATATTAAATTGACTGTTGAAACATGTAATTCAAGTTCAACTAAGATTAAAGAAGTAAAGAATTTTCTGTTGGAAAAAAATACAGACGTTAATTCAGCACCTGCTTAAAAACATTCAAAACATAAATAATGCAGATGTTGCTCTTTCATACAAAAATTCCAACTTGAAATAGATTTTCGAATAAAAAATTCAGCAAAGCTTAAAACCTTCAAAAAGTAGATACAAGATGCAAATGTTGCTATTTCATACAAAAAAGGCATCCTTAGGTTCATCGTGATAATAAATAAAACAATTGATCTAGCACCTTATTAAATCGAGCATTGTATAATACCTTCAACTTAATTATTGCACGCAAACAATCATCTTGAGAGACCACCTCTCGAGCTCCCTTCCTCCTCTGACCAAGCACTTTACACAACTCTTCTAAACTGATCAAACCCCCTTTGAGCAGCTCTCTGGTAATATTTCATCTTTTATTGTTTCTTTTCTTGTTCAGTTTCACTGTATATGATTACTTGCAAAGATAATTAAAGGTTGGGTCGTTCTTCTTTGGTTTAGGGTTTCAGTTTAGATTTACGGTTATACGGAATTATTAAAAAAAAGGATTTTTGGTACATGTAAATTGATATTATGAGTAACGAGTCTTTTGAAGACTTGATTTCAATGACATCATCTTTTAACTTGTTATATTTTTTTCTAAGCATAGCAGTGGATAGCATTAGTGTATTTCTTGTTAACTATAGAATATCAAAGAATCTCATTTGTTCTAGATTAATATCAATATTCTCTTTGGATTTTTGATAATATATTTTGATTTTGTTTTTTACCATAGAAAGTTAGAAAATTTGATGCTATATTACTATGCTGAGAATTTTTAATGCTAAAACTCGATAGTCTAGGATCCATGTCCATATCATACATGGAATTGCAGGAAACCATAAATCATCATTTTTTTCCCATAAAAAATTACATCATTTAACAAATACAGTACATCATTTAGTATATTGTGGCTAACTTGTTTAACTTTTATTTAAATCCAAATAACTCGCATATGACATGGAAGCAGAAAAGGGACTTAGAAAATAGGAAAGTAGTTTCACTCGGTGGAAAGGTAAACAATTTTGTCTTGTTTGAGTTGTTGCAGATTTTGAATAATTTTCAAAAAGTACCCTTGAGACTGAACTTAGTAAAAATATTTCACAATTAATGGGCTAACTGTAATACATTTGTATAAGTTGAAGTTGGGTGAAAAAATAATTTTTTCGGAAGGGGTAAATGTTTTTTTTGAAAGAGTAAATTCTCAGTGTGAGTATCGGTAAATTTGAAAGTTGCGTAACTTCTGTAAACTAAATCTTTTTAAAGCGCCCTTTACGAGTAAATTATATGTTTTTTAACAGCCGCAAAAGAAACAACGATAACCTCTCAGTGTGGCACGAGTCATGATGAAGAAGAAAAAGTAAAGAGAAAAAAATCTCTTCAGGAGGTTAGTAATTAGTAGAACATCATTTCACTTATTAATCTTTTCTTTTCATTTGTCCTGAACATTGTCAATATTTTTAACAAAACAGAGTGCAATACTTGGAAAGTTTGGAGCTTATTTTAGTAGCAGAATGGTGATAAACATGTAGTACAGAAATGCCAACCAGAGGATAGAGTTCTAAGGTCATTATAAATCTTTAAATTATAAACATTAAATTGGCATACTAATTAATAAATTAGCATGAATAATTAATATTTATCCACAAATACATGAAGATATACTACCTACAATTAGAATTGTACTCCCGAGAGTACAATATAAATAGTACTCCAACCTTTTAAAATATTAAATACCAATAAAAAAATCATTTAATAATTAAGAAATCTTTATTTTAAAAAACAATTATTATAAACCTTGAATATTTATTAATAAATACATGAAGATATACTACTAGGTGTACAATAAAAATCGTACTTTTAGGAACAAGGTATAAATTGCCCTTAATTGTAACATCCCATTTTTCATAAAATAGACTAAAGAGAATTTTCCGTAATTTAAAAATAAATTTGAAACACTTCACTACAAAAAATTCGCGGATCTCCTATGGGAATTCTCTACGGCCTTTTCCCCGTAGGGGTCTCCCTACGGCATTCCCTACGGGAATTATATTTTGAGTTCCCCTACGGCATTCCCTACGGCCCCAGCCGTAGGGATGACTCCCGTAAGGGATCCCCGTAGGGAACTGCGAGCGAATTCGCGCGCATACATTCCCTCCAAGAGGCCTTTCGGGGTCCCCTACACCTACTCGTAGGGAACTAATCCCTACGGGTAAACCCCGTAGGGGAATAATAAATCCCCTATGGGTATTATTCCCGTAGGGGTCCCCTACGGCAAATTAATTAAATATTATTATAAAATTACGCTAAATTATTTTAAATTTTTTTAAATCAATATTTTACTAAATAATAAAATTACTATTAAAGTTTTTTTTAACTGTTAACACACTATCAATTACGCAATTAAAATTTTATAAAAATAATTAATTGCAATAACGCAAAAAATTACGTAATTCACAAAAAAATTAAGCAATTTTATAAAAAAAAATTAATTACAAAAAATAATTAAGCAAGAAATAAAAAACTACTACTAAATAATATTTAAATTTATGTAAAATTTGTAAACGGAAAAAAGTTAAAAAAACAAGAACCCTTAAAAATTAATAAAAAAAGATTGAAAGTTCTATTTAATTTAATATATTTAAATGACCTTTTATTTAAAATTACATTTTTTAAACCACTATATACTATATATATATAATTTAATATATATATATAATTTAATATATATATATATATTATAAATATATATATTTTATATATATATATATATATTGTATTTTATATTATTATTAAATTATAATACATAATAAATATAAGTTAATGATACATATATAATATATTTTAAAAATTGTACATATGACTCAGATAGCCTAGCAGTTATCATCCTCCTCTTCATTCATAAGGTCAAGGGTTCAAACCCTAAACTATGCAAAACACATGAATAGTTATTATAAAGCCCTCAATTAAGGGTTGGGCTTGTTTCGGGCCTTGGGTTGCGGGTCGGGCTGGTGGCTCGAGCCAGTTCACGTTTTGAAGTGTAAGTGTAAGCTTATTCCCTACGGGGATAAGCCGTAGGGGATCCCCTACGGGCGAACCTACGACTACACCGTAGGGCATCCCTACGGGGTACATAGGGGGCGGAAACTTATACCCTAGGGATTTCCCTACGGCACCCCCGTAGGGGTCACCCCTACGGCTCCAAAAATTCCGTAGGGGATCTGTTCCTTACGAGGTAGCCCCTACGGCGTGAATCCCGTAGGGGATGCCGTAGGGAACCCTGTTCCCTACGAATTTTTGCGGATTTTCCTACGGGAATTGTCGTAGGGGATCTGCGAATTTTTTTGTAGTGCTTGAAAGAAACCAACGTCAAATACCTTTTCCATAAACGTTAAATCATCCTCATTAGTAGACATTTATGTAACATTTTTCAAAAGCGGAAAACGTAATAAAATAAAGTCTATAAAATAGACATTTTTGTACTACTATCGGCGCCATCCTCGTCGTTTCGCTCCGAATTCGCTTGACCTGAAAAGATGGAATTTTAAAAAGGGGTGAGTTATCAACAACTCAGTAGGGATAACAGTTCATATAACTATACGATACAGTGTTCACCGGATGATTCATAACTTAGACCATCTTCAACTTGATAAACGGTGGGATAAACCCAAGGACATGAATTTCCGAACGATTAAACGTTCCCGTCACATGACTTTCTTGATTACCGTGAACACGTCACTCGTCTACGTGAACACGGCCATGAATTTCGTCGCGCGACTAATATGTGCACATAACATGAATAGATCGTACATCACAAACCACCACGCAGTTTATCCACGTACCATAAATATTTTGAATTGTATTTAAAAAGGTTTTAAAATATCCCTACCTTGACAATGCAGAACTTGACTTGACCAAATGCGTGAATGAATGCTCGTGCAATCCTAATCCTCTTAATCCATACATCCTATTTATATATATATATATATATATATATATATATATATATATATATATAAACATATTTATAATTATTTAAATGAAAGTAGTTGGACATCACAAAATGAAGTGGGTGACCTACTGACTTTATTATAAATTAGTTGGGCTCGAGACACATGGGCTAGGTAACTTATTAGAGTTGAATTACTTAGTTGGGCTGCAAACTTAGACCCACCAACATGTGCTTCACTTACAGCCGAGGAATTGGGGATCTGTAGCAGTAAACCCCTTTCTCAATTTTGGAAGAAATAAAAGAGAGATTTTGAGAGGGATCGAGGGTACATGAATCACGGAGGCTACGTCCTCGGTTCTGGACTAAGACAACGGTGGCTTCATAGCGGCGATGGTTGCGGTCCTCGAAGACGGACGACGGCCGAGGGCTGGGATGGAACGTTCTGTGGCGACAACGTCATCTTCTTCTCTTCTCAGGCGGACGCGACTCATGAAGTCCATTCCCGGCGAGGGCACGATTGAGGTATGGTTGACCTTTAATTGAGAATTCTGACCTTCGACGGTGACGGGCTGATTTCAGCGCCTTCAAATGGATTCGCCGCGGAAGTGTGGATTACGGCAGGAGGCGACGACTAATCGATCTCGATGGTGGCCTTCGGTTTGACGCTGCAACTTCTTCTTTGACTACTACTGCGTCTTCTACAGCGGGCTGGGTCTTTGAAGACGCTCGGAGGACGAAGAAGGGAGGGGAGAGGGAGATACATCGGTATGGCTTCTTAGGGTACGATGGCTGCTTCTCCATCGACGACGGAGGTTCTCGGTGAGTGAAATAGCTAGACGAGGGTCTCCCCCTCACAAGGGGTCTCAATTCGAGTGATTCACGTTGCGGCTTCTGCAACCACTAAGGCCTTGGATTCTTACACGTTCAACGGGCAGCATCTACACCCGAGATCTCTTCGGCCTTGGGAAAGCAAGGCTCGACGGGACTGCGGTGAGCAGTTAGGCGCTTGTCGCTCGAGGAAAGCAGCATGACTCGGTCGAACTCAGAACTGTACGGTGGCAGGTTGGTAGAGGGGCAAGAGGTTGAAGTCCTGGTCTAGTCTGGTTGTACATACGAGTGCTCGGCCTCGGCCTCGGAAACATGATGGAAAACGGATGCAATTGAGTTTGTGGATGTGGGTACTTAGGCTTGACTAGTTTCAGAGAGAAACTTGGAATTAGATCGCGGGGCTCGGGAAGGAGTCTAGAAACAGCAAATAGAGGAAGATATGTTGCTTTTGGTTCCGGTGATTTATGAACTTTGATTCTTGTGGGCGAGGAAGAGGGGCGATAGTTTGAGGGTGCTGAACCTAATCCTTATATACATATATACTCCATCTAAGATTCATGGTGGCTTGTGAAAAGGGTTTGAAGATTCCTAAACGGACTGTACCCCTCTAATGGGCAGAACTGCTCCCCTCCCCACGGTGGGAATTGTTTATTAATTTAAATAAATCCTTTTACCACTTATTGTAAAAATATAAATTTATATTTATTTTTCTGTTCTAATTTATAATGGAATGAGAATTTCAATGCATTCACAAGATTGTTTTCGGAGGAGAAGTGTCGAAGAAGATTATAAATTTTTTATTTCCAGAAAGGAGAAGGAGAGAGAATAAATAAATTAATATATTAAAATTAATATTAATGAGTTTTAATGGACTAGAGGCACGTTAAGAATTCCCACCGTGGGGAGGGGTGCATTTGTTCTCCTCGGAGGGGTGCATTTGTTCTCCTCTAATGGGTTTATGGGCTTAAAATTCAGTTGGCAACTTATTCAAAATATAATACTCTTATTACTATTTATAATTGCTTTAATAATAATAATAATAATAATAATAATAATAATAATAATAATAATAGGGAATACTATACCAGGAATACTACATGACTTAGGACCTGTTCTTTTGGACTTAATTTCAGTTCAGTTCAGATCGCTTCAGTTCAGTTTGTTTCAAAATAAATTAAAATAAAATAAACAAAAAATAATTTCAATCTATAATTTTAAATATAAAATCTAGTTACTGTTATAATATTATTAATATTTTTAAATATATATTTAATAATTAATAAAATTTATTATTATATTTATGAAAAAATCAATTAAGTTCAGTTCAGGTCGATTAAGTTCAGTTCAGTTCAGTTCAGTTCAGATCGCTTAAGTTCAGTTTAGTTCAGTCGATTTCAGTCCAAAAGAACATGTCCTTAATAAATGCTAAATGAAGTTTATCGTGAATCAAAATGCATAATAAGACTAACATAAAAATTAATATGAACTTTAAATGGTTAGAACTCATGCATAACATAAAAAATATTAATTGGGCCGAAATTAGTTAATTTAATAAATATAAATTTTACGGTTGTTACATTAATTAAGCCCGCCACCTACGCTATAATTTTTTTCAAATTTTTTATTTTAAGAAAAGTTTCATACTCCAGGGATGAAATATAATTTATATGAAGATAAATTCAATATCTGTATATATAATTCATTTTTATTTTTTCTTTATCAAAACAATATCTGTATATATAATTCATTTTTATTTTTTCTTTATCAAAACACGTTTCTATTGGGCTGAGAATAAGAAGAGAAAAAATAATAAATAAAAGTTTTACCGAGTTCAAAATAAATCTCTCTCTCCTCCCATCAGCGCTGCCGCCTTTCTTCCATTGAATCGCTTCCGACGGATCTTTGAGCAGCTCTCTGGTAATATTTCATCTTTTATTGTTTCTTTTCTTGTCCAGTTTCACTGTATATGATTACTTGCAAAGATAATAAAAGGTTGGTTCGTTCTTTTTTGGTTTAGGGTTTCAGTTTAGAGATAGGGTTTTACGGAATTATTAAAAAAAAGGATTTCCTTTTCTTCTCATTCATTCCCCCGGTTGAATTATATCTCCAAGCTCAAAACCATTACCAAGCACTGACAATTTATATAACGTAAAACAGTAAATAAAAAACATATCATGTTTGAATATTTACTAGAAAAAAATAGAATATTAATGGATAGATAGACAACTATGATATAAGAAAAGGGGTATGAAACATAATAATTTGATCTTTGTTAAATCCGAAATAATTAATGTGCTGGAAAACAAGCTTAAAACACAATTAATAAACGTGTGAATCTTACACGAGCCTTGAAAAACATATTAAATTGATTGTTGAAACATGTAATTCAAGTTCAACTAAGATTAAAGAAGTAAAGAATTTTCTGTTGGAAAAAAATACAGACGTTAATTCAGCATCTGCTTAAAAACGTTCAAAACATAAATAATGGAGATGTTGCTATTTCATACAAAAATGCCAACTTGAAATAGATTTTTGAATAAAAAATTCAGCAAAGCTTGAAACCTTCAAAAAGTAGATACAAGATGCAAATGTTGCTATTTCATACAAAAAAGGCATCGTTAGGTTCATCGTGATAATAAATAAAACAATTGATCTAGCACAGCATTTTATTATACCTTCACCTTACTTATTGCACGCAAAAAATCATCTTGAGAGACCACCTCTCGAGCTCCCTTCCTCGTCTGACCAAGCACTTTAGACAACTCTTCTAAACTGATCAAACCCCCTTTGAGCAGCTCTCTGGTAATATTTCATCTTTTATTGTTTCTTTTCTTGTTCAATTTCACTGTATATGATTACTTGCAAAGATAATTAAAGGTTGGGTCGTTCTTCTTTGATTTAGGGTTTCAGTTTGGATTTACGGTTATACGAAATTATTAAAAAAAAAAGGATTTCCTTTTCTTATTAATTTCCGGTTAAATTAAGAATTTAATGAAATTCGTATTGAGTTTTTCAATCACTGAAATTAAGAATGTGGAATTTCTTCTTCTATATTGAATTCTGTATTGAGTCCCGTAGTTTCGTTTATTCTTAGAAACAGAGTGTGTCTGCTGTATTTTTTCATCACTGCAAATATTTTCTTGATGGGAAATCTAGGTCAGTTGAAATTTAGTTCCACATTCAATGTGCCGCTTTTCTTACCTCATATATTATATTGTAATGTTGTGCTGAAACATGTTACTATTTATTTTAATTACTATTTTTAAGCAAGTAGAAATGAAAAATGCCTATGAAGAGGCAGGGAGTCAAGGGAGAATTTTCTTCCCAACGTGCGGAACCTGAGGAACCAAAAATGAATATCAGGTGTATCATGAAAGATATCGAATTTTTGGGTAATTTAAATTTCTTTGATACCACTATGATTTTTGGTACATGTAAATTGATATTATGAGTAACGAGTCTTTTGAAGACTTGATTTCAATGACATCATCTTTTAACTTGTCATATTTTTTTCTAAGCATAGCTATAGATAGCATTAGTGTATTTCTTGTTAACCATAGAATATAAGAGAATCTCATTTGTTCTAGATTAATATCAATATTCTCTTAAGATTTTTGATAATATATTTTGCTTTTGTTTTTTACCATAGAAACTTAGAAATTTGATGCTATATGTTGGGGATGTGCATGTATACGCAGCGGAAAACAATTTTTTTTATGAAAAATCGTTTTTAATTAATGTAAACACTTTACATTATATTTATTTTATTTTATTGAAAATCATATTTTCAATATTACATGTATTAATTGATTTAATTCAAATCTATTAGAATAAATAATCCACCATCTATTAATATATAAATCCTGAACAATCATTCCACATGGCCCAAATAAAACTCTTCTATTGTACACGTGGACCAATTAAAAACAAGCTTTCAACTTTGTGTTCACACCATTCACAATATTTTCTCTTCTACGCTAAATTATTATTATTATTATTCTTATAAAATTAAAATCCCTCATTCACTCCCGATTATAATTAGCGTTCTGCCTCCATAGGGTTTTGTCTTCTTCGTCTTCTCTAAAACATAGGATCTGCTCTTGCTCTCTTCCTTCATCTTCTCCAGGTAATTTCTCTTTTTTTTTATTAATAATTACAATTGAAGAAATTTCTGTTGCCTTCTCTCTCCCACGGTACAGCTTTTCTTCTCTCTCTTTTGCGATTTCAGATCCTCTTGCCGCCGCACCAGGTAACCTAATGCCTACTGCCGGCTAATAAGGTTTTGATTAATTTCCGTTGTCTTTTGAGTTAATTATGGTAGATTTTGAGGAATTTGTTCACCGTGCATTTCGTTCTTACCCTAAATCCAAATCCTTTTTTCACAGTTATTCTTCTTCCCCCAAATCCATCATTCGAGATTGAATACTATCAGATAATTGCCGAGGTTTGTATCCATATTTCAACTTGCTCATTTTTTTCCATCTTTTAGGGTACGTTCCATTCGTTTTTTTTCCTTATGGCTGCAATGTTCCATCCTCTTTCAAATCTTCATACAATATTTGCTACGTATTTTTTTTCTTTTGTTTACAATGTCAAGTGTGCATTTTAATGTTTATTTTAATACATCGATTTATTTTACATAAACACTTTTTATTTGCGCCTAATTTAACTCTACTTAATTAATTAGTATATGTGAAGCAATTTTTTTATGAAATTTCATTATTAATTGTTAACATATTTTTATGCAGGTTTTTATTGGAGTACTTCCTCACGTCAATTTTAGTTTGAATGAAATATCACTTGAAAAGAGTTATTCAATTACGAACAATTTATACATTGCCTTTAAATCTGAGAAATTAAATGATCTTATACTAGAGTTTTATTGGATTTTGTGTATCTAACGTCTCTGATATTTTATTTGTGAATATATCTTTTTAGTTTTTTTGATTGATGGATCAATCTAATAATAGTTGTACTGGTAAAGATAGGGCTAATCTTTTGGCAGATTATGAACTTGGAATTGAAATTTTATGTTTTGATGGATTTTCTATGTAGTAATGGGTGATAGTGTGTTGATATTAGGGATAAGAAATCAAGATTACATTGAATGACTCATATATATACTCCTATATATTATGACTCCTCAACTGTTAAAAATTAATTGCAGAAATTGGCAGTAGAAAGATTTGTGCATTCAACTTTGCTTTCGACATCTTCGATTGCCATAAAGCCGTCTCCCAACAGTTCTTCATCTCCCATGGCCACATGGACCGTATTGTACTCCCTCTCTCTATACTAATTTTCTGTAGCTAGCTGTATAAAAACAAATTCAATCCAGCACCCTCCTAAAAAAGGGCTTCCGATTCACGCCCATCGTAGGAATATCTATGATCAGATATATTGCCAACTGGTTAGTACTTATTTAATTTTTTTCATTTTTTTCAGATGTTCTCATGCTATAAACGGCATCAATACATGTTCCTATTTTGGTATTTTATTTTAGTACTTAGGGTGGAAAAATGGTAAGGTACAATTCTGCATAATTTACCCAATTTGATTAATCACAATTCATGTTTCTGTGATTTTTTGATCAGTGTGGGATGTTGACATTGCTTTATCTGTGGTGTAGAAAAAATAGATTGGTGTTCTTGGTGTTTTGATTAGGGCACATACCCCTTTGTTTTTGTCACGATAATTTTATTTTGGAACGCGGAAGGTATTTTTTTACTTATATATTTTTTCCGTAGAATAGTTGGATAATGCTTGGTGCCGATGGAAAGAACTGAACCGACATTGGTTCCAGAATGGCTGAGATGCACAGGAAATGGTGCTGGATTTATCATATCTTGCACCATCATTTTTTATTCTTTTTTTACCAATCAACAATTGGTTATTGTTTGTCCCCTTTCTTTCTTTTCTCTCTTTGTGTTAGGTGTTTCTTCTTATGCACACTCTCCTCGAACTAGATATCACAGGAGCAATAGCGAGAAAGACACCCCACTTTACCTGGACAGAAGCCCATCATCTAATTCCAGACAACGTAGTTCAAGTAGTAATGGTTCCGAAAAGCATCCATACAGTAGTTTTCAAGGAGCCGTTGGGATAAAAACCGTGACAAGGACAAACCCACAAAGAGAAGTCTGTTCAAATATGTACGTTTAATTCTGTTCAAATATATACGTTTGATTCTGTTCGATTCAAATGTTTCTGTTCCTTATGATAAAAATTAAGCATGTTGTAACTTTATAAATCAATTTTATCCTTCTTTCAGGATTCACGGAAGTCATGAACCGATGCTGGCGTTTGACCAGTTCAATAATTCCACCACCATTTATAAAATACGCCTTAAGGAAACTTACTGAAATTGAAACAATTGTGCACTCGCTTTATGATATATCTTATTGTGAAGAGGTTACTGTTTTTGAAACTTTTATTATTTTAACTTTATTACAAACCAAAGATATATTGCGTATCTAGAAATGATCAATGATGCGTATTTAGTTATTGTATACGTATGAAATTATGTTTATATTAATTAGTAAGTTTATATATTTTTTTAAGGTTATGTTTTTAGGGGGAAATATCACAAATGGTCCTGTACGGATGTCATTTCTCGTAAGTAGTCCTGTATTTTCAAAAGTTATCACGGTTGGTCCTTTTGCCCGGGAAAGTGACGCGTTATTGTCACGCGCCGCCAAAAATCTGACATGGCAATCGGAAATTACATCCGTACAGGACCATTTGTGATAACTTTTGAAGATACAGGACTACTTTTGGCGGCGCGTGACAGTAACGCGTCACTTTCCCGGGCAAAAGGACCAACCCTGATAACTTTTGAATATACAGGACTACTTACGGGAAATGACATCCGTACAGGACCATTTGTGATATTTTCCCCGTTTTTAGACATTTAGGACTTTCTGTATATTTTCTTTGTATCATATTAATAAAATTTTCAGATATGCTCTTGGGAGTTTTCAGGCAAGAAACAATGCTCAAATTATGATATCTGGCTCACTGAGCATGTTCAGCAACCGGTTAGCCGATAATCTTATTGTAATATTTTCTTCTTATTTATGAATTATGATATAATTGAATTGACAATATTTGTTTATGCATTTAGTTTTTTCCGATCTGGAGTACAGAAAGTTGGAACTACTACCAAGTGAGTGAGTTTCAAGGCTATAGTTGGATTATCTATGTTTTTCTTTGTATTTCCATGAAAGAGGCCACCTGAAGTTTTTTTTTCTGTCTGAAGCTCTTTGATTTCATGTTTTGAATCCATTAGATTATGCAGTTTTCCATTATGGTGGACCGGTCTTCTCTTTGGAGATCTTTATACTATTAATGGCACTTCATAACACTGTCGGGTCCTATTGAAACTGTAATTTTCTTTATCTTCATACACTGTCTTTATATTATTATCTGTCCATATATGTTTCCAGACCGTGGATGTAAAACATCCCAAAGTTGGTGAAAAGGATGAACCGTCAATGAACATGATCAAAGATGACGTGGTAATGATCTGTTCCAAAGAATGTTTATTGCTTATCAGAATATATAAATTGAAGTCACCCGATCTATTGGTCAAGATTATATTTTAACTGACACTTTAATTTTGTTGAAGGATTACTCTGTTGAAGTATATGAATGGTCTGGTACAAGTTGGGAACCATATGTAGCTGATGATCTGCAAATTCAGTTTTATATGATGAGCCCCTATGTTTTGAAAACCCTGTCAACCGATCAGAAGGTGCTCTGTTTTCTTCTCATCCTGACATTTTCTCGTAATGTTCTATTATTCCAACATATATGACTCTCACTCTTAATACCTTTTGTTTAATACCATTCTCTACAGGGTTTATATTATACATCTTTCAAGGTTCCAGATGTCTATGGTGTTTTCCAATTTAAGTCTTTCAAAACAGGTAATGTCTGTGGTTCATTGTTATTTATTCCCCGTTTAGATGTATTGGGATCTGATCCAATCAGCATATGCTGGTAGGGCGAGAAACGAAGCGACTCCCCAAAGTTGACGCATGAGGCTGTCTTTCAATTGGGACATATCCTCTTTCATTCCGCGTTGATTGAGTAGTGGATGAAAAGCTTTTCATGATTATTTTTGTGATTTTTTTATTAATGATTTTGATTTTATTTTTTTGATAGCAGACAACAGGGATTCTCGAGGCATTCTTTCTTCATGATCATGACATTGTAGGTGATTGTGACGTGATGCAATATGATTTAATTTAAAAAATAAATTTTATTTTATTATGTTAAGTCAAGTAAAAATTATAGATTTTTAATTTGTCATGACATTGTTGGTGATTGTGATGTGATGCAATATAATTTAATTTAAAAAATAAATTTTATTTTATTACGTTAAATCAGTGAAAATTATAGATTTTTAAATTGTTTATATTATATTTGATTTTTTGGTTAATTATTATAAATTTTTTGAAAAACAATTTTAAGTAATTTTGCTATAAATGTTTTGTATTATTATAAAAATTATCAAAATAAATTTAAAAAATGAGATAATTTAAATAAATTTAAAAATAATTATTTAACTATTTATATTTATAATTTACAAGATTATATGTTTAAGAAAACTAATGTAACAATTGTAAATTATTATTCAAAAAAACTTTTAAATTATCTTATTTATTTCATTTTCTTCATGTTTTTTTTATTTTTTTATATATTTAATAAAGAATATTAATAAATTAATAAATCAATTATATTGAAAATGAGAATAGTTATCTTATAAATAAATAATTATTCAACAATTTAATTCTATTAAGTATACAACCATTCAACCTTTATATTAGAATATGACAACTAAGGTGGTTTATAAAGACATATTTTGAAATTTGTAATGAGAATTTATTAGCTCTTTTGTATTTTTAAATTCTTTTTTTTTTGTTTAAATTTGCTTTTATGACAATGACATATTTAAAACGTGAATAACTTTTGCATTTTAATAAATATATCATGTTTGATATAACAATTATAATAAGATTCCATATGAGATTAAAAATATGATTGAAATTTCAATTGTGAGTTTTATATTAATTCTTAACTAATTATCATAGTTTCGATAATAGGTTTTTTAATTAAATTAATTCATACGCAACACTTTTAAGAAATAATCTCATTGCATCAAAAGCACATGCTTAAAATAATAAACATAAATCATGTTGTTTAGAGTTTAATTATTTTTTTATGAATTTATTTTTGGTATTTTACTATAAATAATATTTATTTTTCATTTTTTGAAGGTTGGAGTGTGAATAATGTTACGAAATATTGATCATTCCGCCGGTTTATGTAATAGTACTCTATTGGTAATAACTAAATTTAGAAATTACGTTATTGAGGTGAAAGTCTTAAGAGGCTAAAACAAAATATAAGATTGTTTTATATTACAGTACAAGATTGACATTTATTCAAGATTTTCATTTTGCTTTCAACGACAATTCTCAATTATGATATCACATGCTATGAGCATTAATAAAAGATAGGGACAATTTTTGTCAAAAGTACCGATTCTGTTGAGTCGGCCGATATTAATACATGGACAGTTGTATGTGGCAGTTTCAAGAGTCACTACCAGAGCAGAATTGAAATTGTTATGTTACGACGAGAAGGGAAACCTAACAAATAAGACCACTAAAGTAGTTTACAAAGAAGTATTTAAAATTTTGCAATGAAAATGTAACAACTTTTATTTATTTGATTATTTTTCTTCGAGATTTATTATTTTTAATAATTTGCATTTTAATAACAAGTACGACAATAATCTAAATCTATAATAGTACTTTAAAAAAAATCAACAATGAACTATAATTTGCTAATACAGGGTGTTTCTTAACCTAAAAATTTAACATTAAGAAAATTTATGTTAAAATTTATTATTATATATTTAAATAACACGACACGCTCCAGAAAATATCCCGGTGCAACTGAAGAAATCTAGTTTAATTTAATTATCAAATAATTAAATATTTAATTCATGTCCCATACTACATAAATTAAATCTAGCGCAATTAAATTTATCATATAAATTAATTACTTCTAGCGCAATTATATTATCATATAAAATAATTACTTCTAGACAATTATATTAATCATATTAATATATTGCAATAAACAATTAATTACGTAAACATGCGCACATAATTAATTTGCGTCAAATTGACAATTAACATAATCTTATTATTTAATTCTAATCGACTCGGAGTTTATATAAACATTCGCACATAATTAATTTCCGTCAAATTTAACATAATTATATTATTTAATTCTAATCAACTTGAATTGTGCAATTAAATTAATCAAATTAATTAATTACACATATATAATTAATTACATGTGCACATAATCAGTTTGCGTCAAATTGAATAATTATATTATTTAATTCGAACCAATTTGAATTTAATTGGCATTTAAATTAATCACAATTAATTTTATATTCTTTATCAATTAAAAATCCCATCGCAAATATTTAACGCAAACAATTAAATCAAATTTAATTGTACACTTAGCGCAAACAATTAACGCAAACAATTAAATCAGAATTTAATTATAAGTACCTCAGGGATTCATCGGACGAAACTAGGTTCGTCGGAAGTCGCGCGGATGCGACGCGGGGACGGCACGTGTCGTGTGCGGGGAGAGCCTGGCGAGTGGCGGGGCTCTCGGCTGGACTCGTGTGTCACGGCTGGAGCGCACAGACGCGACTCGGGCTGTGCTCGGGCGTTCCTTCGGCGTCTCTCGTCTAATCAGGTTTCACCTCTGACGCTACCGTCGTTTGAGTAGCGCAAAATAAATTTATAAGACCTAAAGCTTCACACCAACAACAAGTATTAGTGGTAAGTATTAGGTGTCGATCCCACGAGGAGTTTATCGTTATTTTCTCACGGCTTTGCCCAATGTGGGTTGTCACGATTTTAGAGAGAGTTTTGATTGAACTACCGACCAACTAAAATAACTAAAAACAAATAATAAAACAAGTAAAACAAATAACAAGAAATGAAATGTAAGCTACTGAACTTGACCAATAAAGGAAATAAACTGCTCAACTAATTAACTCGACCAAACTGTAAAACAGAGCATCTGGGCACAGTCGTCACCTTGTCTACCTGATCAATCTACTGTTCATCGGCACTTAAGATTTTGCTAACAGCTTTATCTTTCGGTTATAGGTTGTCCAATTAAAGTATAAACGCCCCTATGTTGTCACGCACGCAAATACCCCAACCCTTATTCACTCTTTCAGTTTAAAGTTTTACTAGATCTCTCTAAGCACAACTTCTAGTATTGATCAATTCGACACTATGTTAGCCGACATGAGTCTAAGTTGACCAAACTGCATTAATCTCTAAGCGAACCCGAAATGGCCAATAGCATGCCCGGACAGACCCGAGTCATACGACCACATCTCCAGCAACATGTAATACTATGCGGACGCCCAGTCTCCCGGCACGTTGATCCGCGTATGTGTGTGTTAGGTGAAAAGGGGTTCCTACTGGCTACTGTACGTTGCCCAAGTCCCTAACATGCCTGTAGATACTACCCTGTTGAATCGGGAATAAAACTAAGTTAGTTGCTATAATCAAAAGCCTCTCAGTATTTTAGAAATCTGGTCGACCAAGTTCAGACGTTGCCCAGGCGCAGATTAACTAGCTACGCATGAACAAAGATAAAATAAATAAAATAAAATAAAAATAAAACATGCTGGAATTAAACTAAGAATTCAAAGAACTGATTGTCTACAATAATCAGAAATAAAAAGACGAAAATAAAAACATGAATTAAATACGAAATTGCCCAGCTATGCCCGAAGGCGATAGCCGGGGAGAACTCTTCTTCTTCTTCCTCCGATCTTCTTTGGTGTGGTGGCTGATGTGTTGTTGTTGTTCTCCTCTTCTTATCCAATGTTCGCCCCGTGATTTCTAGGGTCTCATGTGTATTTATAGATGCTGGAAGTCTTGGGCTCCAAGTAAAATCGCTGCCTTGATCAGCTTAATTGAGATAAGGAAAGAAAAGATTCTTTCCTTATCCTTTCCTTAAAAATAGGGACCGTGCCGCTTCCTTGACCAATTCCGTGTATATATAGGACTCTGATTGATGTAGAGACGTGTTGGACAATGACTCTAAGGTTGGATGAGAGTCCAACTTTGATACTTCTCTGAATCTGGTCGCCCTTTGATGTCTTTTAGATTTCCAGGACTCTTCGTACACTGCTTGCTCAACGTCTGTCTCTGGTCAACTCCGATCTTTGTCCAACCTCTTTACTTCGTACGGTACTTGGTCAAGCTTCGGACTTGGTCACTTCCTGACTTTGGCCATTATGACATGGGTGTTCGTTCCAGGCTAACTTGCTCAACCATCATACTTGCTCAATGCGACGATTTCCTTCCAAATGTTCGTCTTTTCACGTTTCACCTGCAAAACTTGACCATAGACTCCAAATGTGCCCTCCCAGACACAAAAAGGTGAAAACAAATAAAAAGACTCGATTAACTTGACTCAAAGAACTAAAAATGAGCCAAAAAATATGGCTCATCACACGCACACACTTTAATTACGCTTGTCCTCAAGCGTGTGGTATGACTCGCGCTGCTCAAGTAGAAAACAATGGAGGGAGGGAAAGAAATAAACAGAAGACAATAGCATGCTTTTCAAAATATTACCTTGAGCAAGTAAACAGATAGTCAAAATCGTAGTCCAGGGGATGCATAAAAAACAGTCAAGACGCTGCAATAGGATTTTTGGATTCTCTCCCTAAGTGTTTCTCTCATCAGTGTATGGGTAGTGTATCGCTCAATTATGTTTTGGAATGCGCTCTGCCCTGGGCTTGACCAATTTCTTACCTATGACAATTCTTAGTTGATCTAGGCATATCATCAGGACTTTTTAGGGTGTTTGTGTAGGCTGTATTGGGCATATCTCCATGTTGACCGTAGGCAGTGTTGCTTATTTTACTTAGCAACGTTTTTTTCTTCCTCTAATTCACCTCCCTTCTTACGGACCTTAGCACACCCAATTTATTCTGGAGTTTTTTTTTTTTTTTTTTTTTTTTTTTTTGTTTTTTTTTTTTAACTTGATCAACCAGTTCGCAGGATTTGCTTGCTGCCATTGACAAGTTTTTTTTTTGTTTTTTGCTGAAGACATTCTTTCTGACTTGCCCCTTTTATGTACTCGGGCATGTTTTAATGTTGGTCAGAGTGTCCCCCAGGTGATCAAAGAACAGGCTAGGCTCAAGGGGCTATCAATGGTCTTCTTTATTTATAGACAAGAATGAACAAAAATTGCCTAAGTCATCTAATACCTTAACTCAGCAGTCAAATCACACAAGTAGAAATAAGGCAAACCTCAGCATTACGGCATTCCAAACAAACTCTCAAGAAAGAAATATTTTCATAATGTTGGCTCAAATCTCACGGCTACCTAATTGCAGTTCCATCGTCCCAAATTTAATGCATAGACTAATAATTTTGAAAACTGTTCAAATTGACCAAGTATATTCATCAAGCATGCGACACGACCAAGGACAGGGGTTGCTCCTACCCGCTCCCCCACTCACACACTTTGCCTCCGGCAAAGTGGGTGAAATAGTAATAAGATTGGGCAGGGACTTCCCTTGACATAAAACTCCGACTCCAAACGACGTTGGCGTACCTCTCCACTCACACACTTTGCCTTGGGCAAAGTGTGTTAATGAAAAGATCAACCCTTGACTCGAAAGAAAAGAAAAGGGAAAGAAATAAAAGAAAAAACAAGTGGGAGGGCAAGTGGACCATTAATAATTTCAGCAGCTTTGCGAGGTCATCTTTGCATGTTGCCCTTATGCCTTAGGACTACGCCCTCAGTCAGTAACTTGGGCACATCTACCCAGGCCTTGACTTCTCTCCAATGGTCATCCTTGCGACTTCAGGGAACTCGTCCATCTTCTAGCGTAAACTGCTGAAAGTTGACCAAGTAGTTTTGCAGTATGCTCAAGTAGCTACCCTTGTGCCCTCCTTGACCTGCACATCAAAATCAAACAAACCCTTTCTCCTTTTGGATTCAGACAAGTCAAAGTTCTCTATACGATTTTATTCAAAATAAAAGAAAAAAAAAACAAAAATAATATACAAAAAGATACCAGGTTGCCTCCTGGTCAGCGCCTTAGTTATCGTCATGGGCATGACGTGATGTATGCTCACCATTCTTCATGATGGAAGGGCTTAAGCTTCTCCTCGTTATGGCCATAGGAGGCCTTCAGGCACTTGAGTAAATCTGTGAAGTTGCTCATCATCCATCCATGTAAAGTGCCTGGTGGTTTGCCCAAACCAAATGGTAACTGCATCTTGGTCAGGGGCGAATTGCTCTTCTCTTCCGGATTTTGGGCGAACAACCCTCGTGTCTTCCTTTCTGAACCTTCACTTAAAACATCACTTTTGATCTCCCCAATTTTATTTGCATGTCCAAAGTAGAGAAATTTCGTGTGCTTGGGCAATATCGTCGATTTTTGCTCGGGTGCCCGTTCAAAGGTTGGCTCCAATCTCTCTTTTCGGACATCATTCCCAGTTTGCCTCGTCTGGATTGAAATATCAGATGGTTGAAACATGCCAATATGAAATACCTCATGTTTCTTCACTTGGACGATATTTAGTTTCTGCTCTTGGGAAAGTTGCTCCTCTTGGGCAGGTTGCTCTTCGACTGCAGGTTGCTCCTCTTGGTGGTTATGATGCCCATAACCAAAATTAGGTGTGTTGGTCAGGGCATACTGGTCGTAGCAATTCTGTTCGTCTTGCTCATAACTGTGCATTGGCCAACCTGCGTGTCTTCTCTCATAGTGTAGTGGTGGGCTTTGGTCATGATCAACTTCTTTAAGTGGTCTTGGGGCCATGATATCCACGAGTTTCTGAATGGTGCCGCAAAGTTTATCAATTTTATCATCGGCAGACATGGGCATAACAACTGTCTGCTTGGGCAAGTAGTCTTCATCATCACGGGATCCTTCGGCCAAGTCTTTCAATATCTTGAACGCCTCACTTGCAGTTTTATTCAGAATAGAACCTCCACATGCAGCAAAGATCATCATTCTTTCTTGTCCCCTCAGTCCGGCTAAGAAGTATTGGATCAATTCATGATCCGGAAATAAACGATATGGGCATTTTGCTTGAATCTCATTGACTCGTACCCAATAGTCATGGAAAGATTCTCCTGTGCCCATTTTGAGGGTGTAAATCATCCTCTTGATCTTCTGGATCCGAGATATGGGGAAGTGCCTCTTCAAGAATTGATGTTAGAGCTGCTGCCATGTTGTAATTTCGCCCCTGGTCAAGGTGTATAGCCATTCTCTTGCCCCATCAGCAAAGGAGAAGGGAAAAGCTAATAGTCGGATGTATTCTGCCAGGTTGCCCATAGCAGGTATAGTCCCACATGCTAGCTCAAAATTTCGCACATGTAATTGAGGGTCCTCCCAGGGCATATCGCTGAACTTGGGCAACAGCTGCAGAAAACTGGGTTTCATTGACCAATCTGTAGTGATGTTGGGCAAGATTATGCCCACAAGTTTAAAGTCCAAAAAGTTAGGGAGCCTCAGTTCCCTCAATGTCTTCTCTACTCCTCGGTTGTTCACGTCATCCATCATCTTTTTGTCCTCTGCTCAAGTAGTGATCTTGGGCAAAGGTGGGTCTACGGGCTGCACGTGCTGCTTGACCTGCTTTCCTCGTCCTGCTCCTTGCTGTCCTCTTTGGTCAACCTGGAACAAAAACAAAAAAATCGCAAATCAAATAGCACAAAGAAAATAACTGGAATATAAACTCCCCGGCAACGGCGCCAATTTTGACGCTACCGTCGTTTGAGTAGCGCAAAATAAATTTATAAGACCTAAAGCTTCACACCAACAACAAGTATTAGTGGTAAGTATTAGGTGTCGATCCCACGAGGAGTTTATCGTTATTTTCTCACGGCTTTGCCCAATGTGGGTTGTCACGATTTTGACGCTACCGTCGTTTGAGTAGCGCAAAATAAATTTATAAGACCTAAAGCTTCACACCAACAACAAGTATTAGTGGTAAGTATTAGGTGTCGATCCCACGAGGAGTTTATCGTTATTTTCTCACGGCTTTGCCCAATGTGGGTTGTCACGATTTTAGAGAGAGTTTTGATTGAACTACCGACCAACTAAAATAACTAAAAACAAATAATAAAACAAGTAAAACAAATAACAAGAAATGAAATGTAAGCTACTGAACTTGACCAATAAAGGAAATAAACTGCTCAACTAATTAACTCGACCAAACTGTAAAACAGAGCATCTGGGCACAGTCGTCACCTTGTCTACCTGATCAAGTTTCTACTGTTCATCGGCACTTAAGATTTTGCTAACAGCTTTATCTTTCGGTTATAGGTTGTCCAATTAAAGTATAAACGCCCCTATGTTGTCACGCACGCAAATACCCCAACCCTTATTCACTCTTTCAGTTTAAAGTTTTACTAGATCTCTCTAAGCACAACTTCTAGTATTGATCAATTCGACACTATGTTAGCCGACATGAGTCTAAGTTGACCAAACTGCATTAATCTCTAAGCGAACCCGAAATGGCCAATAGCATGCCCGGACAGACCCGAGTCATACGACCACATCTCCAGCAACATGTAATACTATGCGGACGCCCAGTCTCCCGGCACGTTGATCCGCGTATGTGTGTGTTAGGTGAAAAGGGGTTCCTACTGGCTACTGTACGTTGCCCAAGTCCCTAACATGCCTGTAGATACTACCCTGTTGAATCGGGAATAAAACTAAGTTAGTTGCTATAATCAAAAGCCTCTCAGTATTTTAGAAATCAGGTCGACCAAGTTCAGACGTTGCCCAGGCGCAGATTAACTAGCTACGCATGAACAAAGATAAAATAAATAAAATAAAATAAAAAGAAAACATGCTGGAATTAAACTAAGAATTCAAAGAACTGATTTTCTACAATAATCAGAAATAAAATGACGAAAATAAAAACATGAATTAAATACGAAATTGCCCAGCTATGCCCGAAGGCGATAGCCGGGGAGAACTCTTCTTCTTCTTCCTCCGATCTTCTTTGGTGTGGTGGCTGATGTGTTGTTGTTGTTCTCCTCTTCTTATCCAATGTTCACCCCGTGATTTCTAGGGTCTCATGTGTATTTATAGATGCTGGAAGTCTTGGGCTCCAAGTAAAATCGCTGCCTTGATCAGCTTAATTGAGATAAGGAAAGAAAAGATTCTTTCCTTATCCTTTCCTTAAAAATAGGGACCGTGCCGCTTCCTTGACCAATTCCGTGTATATATAGGACTCTGATTGATGTAGAGACGTGTTGGACAATGACTCTAAGGTTGGATGAGAGTCCAACTTTGATACTTCTCTGAATCTGGTCGCCCTTTGATGTCTTTTAGATTTCCAGGACTCTTCGTACACTGCTTGCTCAACGTCTGTCTCTGGTCAACTCCGATCTTTGTCCAACCTCTTTACTTCGTACGGTACTTGGTCAAGCTTCGGACTTGGTCACTTCCTGACTTTGGACATTATGACATGGGTGTTCGTTCCAGGCTAACTTGCTCAACCATCATACTTGCTCAATGCGACGATTTCCTTCCAAATGTTCGTCTTTTCACGTTTCACCTGCAAAACTTGACCATAGACTCCAAATGTGCCCTCCCAGACACAAAAAGGTGAAAACAAATAAAAAGACTCGATTAACTTGACTCAAAGAACTAAAAATGAGCCAAAAAATATGGCTCATCAACCTCGTATAGGTAATCCAACTTACGTATTGCACTAGAAACACGTAAGGGAGAATACGACGGGAAAGACGAGCCAGAAAAACGGTGCCGGAATCGGATTCCGGCGAGGGTAGGTGGCTGCCGGCGGCGGCGGCGGGCGGCGGCTCCGGTTGTCGGCGGTCCTCCGAAGGAGGGGCCGAGGGGGCGGACGAGAGGGAGAGAGGAGAGGAGAGAAAGTGAGGCTAGGGTTTTGAGCTCTTCACTTTGGTGTGTTAATTCTCATGCCTATGGAGCTCCTTTTATAGGTGAAGAAAAGAGCTTGTTGGGCTCAAACCCTAATGGATCAGATCCATTAACCCTAGCTGACCCAATACATTAGCCGTCATTACGTTTCTCCAAAATTGACAATCAATTTCATCTCCGAAAAATATAACAATTATATTTTCTTTCTCGTTTTAATTTTCTCATCAATATGAGATAAAAATAAAAATTTCCGATTTCACAAAATCGGAAAGCCCATTTCAGGGGTACTGCTAAATCGGGAAATTTCCCAAAATAGAAAGTGTACACCATCATGTCCGTTTTCTTTAGCTCAGTATTATTTCCAACTCATAATCACAATTATGAATCTCGGATTCAATCATATTGACCTCCGACTTTATGTACTTAATTAAAAGTTAATTAATACATGATCGTATTAAAGGATCGGTTTACACGAGAATGTGACCCTCAATGGTTCAGGTGTATAACTAGCCGTGGGCTCACGACATATTGTGATTCGAACAACATATTGTTCTTATTTCAACTACTCCCAAGAGTTTTAGATTAATAATCATATTATTTAATCTCCGAACAAGTCGGTGCCCAACGAATCAGTGACGAGCGTCTAGCAGCCACGCTTCACTAATTCCCTAGATACAAATGAAGTGCCTGCAAGAACCTTGTAATATAGTTAGCGTACAGTACGATCCCTCCGATACATATGTCCCGATCAAACTAGAGATATTGGTTAATCGAGATATCTTGTTGAGTTTGATAACTATGCGTACGTTCTAGGTTTCGTAAAATCCATTCGTGATTGATTCAGAGAAACACATTTCTCTAATCACCTCACTATTCAACTCTGGCCAGAGATTCCGGGACTACGAACCATCAGAACACACAGGACATTCATGATCTATATCAAGCGATGAGATCCCCTACTACCATGCACAGACTTCACATCAGATTTCGAACTGCACGAACATTGTCTCATATTTCGACTTACTCCCTTTCCAGGGAATCAGAGACACGTCACGATACAGCTAGTCCTCTAATGAAGTCACGGTGATGTCTGGGTCTTAAGGATTAATTGTGTACAACTATATTATGGAATTCTCTACTCGATCAGTGATAACCACTTAGAGATTCCAGGGAGAGGGGGTTCAGTGAACTCATCAACAGTGAGCACCCACTCAAGTATGTCGATGTCCCAACACCGAGGCTCGAGATTAGCCCACATACACTAAGTGCTATTCTCAAGGGGGAAAGGCCGGGTATCCTTGTTATTAGCGTAACCCATCGACTAGGAACTGAGTTTGACCAGTTACGTTGCGTTAACAGAATTATCTCTCGGTTTCCACAAAACCGAATTCATACAACATGTGTAACTGTACAGGACTATATCTATGATTCAACATTGGGAGCAAATATAGTATATGCCATTAATATAGGTTTCATTAATTAACGAAATAAACCGTTATATAACGGAATACGGTTAACCGCTCGGCCAACCGTTGGCTCGCCGGTCACCTATTCCAACAATCTCCCACTTGACCTAGAGCCAACTATCCATGAAT
The DNA here is from genome assembly GCA_954870475.1 of Euphrasia confusa. Lineage (NCBI taxonomy): Eukaryota > Viridiplantae > Streptophyta > Magnoliopsida > Lamiales > Orobanchaceae > Euphrasia > Euphrasia confusa. The sequence goes on along the minus strand of OX940966.1, from coordinate 11,098,182 downwards.
CTTAGTCCCATCGACTCTCGATGTTTCTCGCGGACATATTCAGATAAAGGCCTGGTACAGGGATCTACAAAGTTATCTTCCGAAGTGACACTCTCGACTCAGACGTCACCTCTGTTTAGATCGCATGATATTCTCTCAAGTACATGTTTGGACTTCTGATGAGATCTCGGTTCCTTAGCATTCGCTACAGGACACCGTATAATCACAGTACAAGTTACTTGTTTATTTGCGTCCGGAACTATAACCAACATTTGGATAAAGTTCCGAGTCCAAAACAGTCTCTTTTACAGCTTTAGATGCTGCAACATATTCAGGTTCTCGTGGTAGAATCATTAGTCGTTGCAGGAACCATTCCAGCATACGACACCACCTCTAAGCTCGAATATGAATCCGGATATCGACTTTTAGTCATCCACATTCAGTTGAAAACTAGAGTTCGTAAGTACCTCTAAATTCAACTCGGACCTCCCATAGACTAAGAACAATTCCTTAATGCTTTTGATTGCTAGTGCTCAAGGATTTCGTCCTTCACGACTTCAAATAAGCCGGTCTTGGGTTCGACTGATATTCACTTGTGACACTCACAACATTTATAATATCACGTCTAGTACACAGCATGTCATACATAATGCTCCCTAGTGCGGAGATATATGTGTTGTCCATTTCATCTCCTCGAATTCCATCAACATTACAGTCACACGAATTACGAGCGATGAACCCCATGGGACATTGGCAAGAATCTCTTCAGGATTCTTCCATGCTAAACCATTTCAGAAACAGTTTCTATGTACAAGGATTGAGAAGATTTTGCATTCTTCTAGATCTATATCTATAGTGACGTATCACAATACGTAGGATGCCTCTCCTCAAAACCTTTATTCGAGAAACGTGTGGATAACCGTGCTTTCGTTGATTGCAACATCACTCAATCATCCCTATGATTAGTATGTCATCAACGTACAACACTTAAATTTCACTGCGCTCCCACTAACCTTCTTGAATACAAGGTACCTTCAAGTTTTATACCAAGTCAACGCTTTGACTATTGTATTTAAAACACATGTTCCATTTTAGGGATGCTCGTTTCAATCCATAAATGGATCGCTGGAGTATGCAAACCTTTTGCTCCTTTCCAGGAAATATGAAGCCTTCCGGCTGCGCTACAACTCTTCCATAATATCACATTCAAGGAAAGTAGACCTCATATCTATTTTCCATATCTCATAGTCGTACTATGCAGAATTGGCCAACAAAATTGTAATAGACTTAAGCATAGCAACTGATGGAAAAATTGCCTCATAAACAACACATTGTCTTTGAGTAACTTCTTTCGCCATCATCCTTGCTTTAAAGGTCAAACCTTTCTATATATACACTCTCACGTCATAATTAATAGATCAATATGCAGCCTTTGGGAACGATTTCCTTTGGTGATCTACCAAGGTCAAACCTTGTTGGAGTACATGCAGTCCATTATGAATTTCATGACAATAAGCCAATGTCCCATATTCGTATCCAATACGAATCAGTTGAAGTTTATTGGATCATATCCATCGTCAACTTTATCTTGATAATTATCAAGTTGGAACCGTTTACCAGGTACCTTCCGAACACTTTCAGATTTACGAACCGATAGATGAAGAGGTATATTAGAGGTTTGTTGAATTGGTTCATCTCCAAGTACTTGTGTTTGAACTTCATAGTGTGGTTCATATTCTCAAACTATTTCGAGATTTACTATATTGCCTTTTCTATCGAATAGAAACTTCTTCGCTAAGAAGGCAACATTTCTTTAGACAAACATTTTGTTTTAGAAATATAGTAGAACAGGTATCCTTGTGAATGTTCAGGATATCCCACAAAATGGCATAAGCCGGATCTACTATCCAACTTATCTCCCACTAGCCGCTTCACGCAAGCAGGATACGGGAGTGCCCAAGTTCATATGGTGTGGTTTTAACTGCTTTGGTGGTAACACTATTCAGCAAATGGACGACTGTCAAAAGTGCAGGACTTTTACAGTTTCGTCGACAATTTGGTGAACCCCTTTTGTGGATCGAACCATGTCCAACAAAGTTTGATTCCAACATTCGGACACTCAATACAATTAAGGAGTTCCAGACGGAGTCCATTGCCAGAGAATCGCATTCTCTTTTAGACAGTCAATAAGCTTGGTGCTTAAATATTTATTACCACGATCATATCGTAATTTCTAAATATAGGAACCAAGTTGATTTCCTACTTTGATGTCTAAAATTATTGAACATTTCAAAATTAGAGACGTGTACTTCATAAGTACATTAGGTAGTTGAAAACCACCCCCAGCACTAACACATTAGTGGATCACACATCTCTGTTTGGATCAAATCCAATAGACCTTCAACACACTCAACTAGCATGCTAAAGTTGTGCGGGGTTTTGACTTCTATCCATTGCTGATAGTTGGGTTTAGTTCATTCTTGTTTATTTGTTTATCGTCTTTAGCAAATCATATTTGCTTTCTTTTGTATAAAGGAAATCGGATTTCCAAAACAAAATTAAAACCTTTACCTTCTATATCAAATATAGAAGTAAGATCTAATAATAGAACATTTCTATTAATAGCAGGTTTCTAAATTTAGACGAAACAAAAAATCAATTGTTCAAAACAATAAAATAACTATAATCCAATACGAACCTTTGTCAGAACGTTTCTGCCCAAGGTATTTTAGCAGTTATGGCCCTATGGCCTTTATTCACACAACGATGGCAAGCGTCATCAACTCATTTGTTGACCTTGTTCTTAGTCGCCCTTCTTGTATCACCTTTATCCATCTTTACACTTAGACCGGAAACCATTCCCGTCATTTTCTTCAAGAAGAACACTTCTTTCATGAAGAAGCAATAATGAGAACAAATTTATCGTATTGATGGTTGACTCTTTGATCAACATCTTGAACAACTTATCCATTGAAGGATCGAGCTTTGTTCATGTTGTAGTTCATAATGAACGATTCATTAGAACTAGGAATCCACTTCTCATAAGTGGAAGTCCTCAGCAGTCAAATGTTGAGTGAGATTATCAAATAATCTATTCTCAAGTACATAGAGGCACTCATCATTTTAAATCACAAGATTGAGATTTCAATTCAAATGGCTTGGGCCAGTGAATTTTGATTTGGATTGGTCGAGTATCGATGTTACGGGATATCTTAGAGAATATTACTGAGAAATATTAAGAAGATTAACATTGAGATAATTCGTTGTTAATGATTACAATTAAATGTTTGGTCTTTATCATTTAATTGCCTCCCACTAAATTTTTCGAATTCCGCTATCCTCTAGCAGACATACGGGAAAACTTATTTTTCCTTAGTTGGGCTTTAGGTCCAATAGCGTGAATATAACCCGTAGTTAATCTAGCCCGATTATATTCACCTAATGGTAGAAACATTTTCAATCACATCTCTATGTGACCCTAAAGATTACTTTTCCTCACCATGACAATGAACTACGTTAATCGTACCCTTCAAAGTCAACCATGTGTCAAGACCGACCTACCGATCTGAGAAGTGAAAGTTGGACTCCAGTAAACATGTGTAAGCCCATAGTTAATCTATCCGACCACACACATTTAAAAAAATCGTAGCTAACACCTCTCCATCTTATGTCAATAAATTACAGCTTAACTCACAAGCAGTACTCCCCGCTAACACGGCATACCATACTACTTGTAAGTGGCTTTCACATAATTTATTGTCTGTAGAAGGAAAGGAGAAAGAACGACACATCAGTTCTCCTTTAAGGCTTGATATACATTCTCTGGAGAGAATGGAGGAGTATAGGATTGGTTATCTCATCAGAATAATCGTTATACATTCTCAGGAGAGAATGAAGTGAGTGATCGATTGTTGATTCTTAACAACTATGTCTTCTATAGGTCATCCTAACGAGCACATACGATCATAACATATATCACAATATATTTATCTCACATAATTCACATAGCATTTAATCACAATTAAAACGATGTATGCAAATTAAATGGTGCTCTATTAATTAACTTGATTTAACAATTAAATCAAATAATTAATCTATCACCTTGTTGATCGAATATTTAAATCAATTATTTAAATCACTGTTTATACACCGGAATGCCATTGTAGTGGGAGGTTGTGGGACAACCAGAGATATTCATAAGACTGGGAGAGTCTTCGGACTCTGGACCTAGTATACAAGAAATCGATCACTGGATCTACATGAAGGCCGTACTAGATCTAAATGTGCCTTCTTGGAAAGCAATAAGGATTATTGCTAAGAGGCGAGATCATTTAGAGTACAAGCTTAGTTGATCCATTTATGGATTGAAACAAAGCATTGAGTTCGTGGTACTTGCAAATTGATGAGATAGTACATTTTATGGATTCATCAAAGCATAGACGAATCGTGTGTATTGGAAACGTGATGGAACAGGGTGGTGTCTCTCGGGTTTTATGTAGAGAACATTCTTATCATTGGCAACAATGTAAAGATGTTGTCAGACATAGAATGATGATTGTCTAGATGAATCATTATGAAAGATATAGGAAGAAGTTGGACATGTTCTTGAGATCTTGGATCTCTGGGAAAGAACATTGTACTTCTCCTGGACATCTTACATATATATGATTATGGTTCATTTTAACATGCAAGATTCCGAGAAAGGTTCGTTACCTTTTAAACACGGAATGCATCTATTTAAGGACATGTGTTTTGGAACACAAAAGGAGATAGAAGCAATGAAAGCAGTTTCCTACACTTTGAGTGTGGAAAGCTTAATAAATGCATTGTGGAAAACAAGAACCTGATATCGGCTATGCGGTTAGCATAGTGGGAGGATATCAAGGTAATCCTAGAAAGGAATATTCGACTGCTGTAAAAGTACTTTCGAAGTACTGTTCTGGACTACGAAACAGACGAGTTTTTCCTTTGGATTACATTCTCTTAGATTTCTAATCGAATGAGGACCGGTGTAAGTCGATATCAGGCTATGTGTTTCACTATTGAAGGAGAAGGAGTTTTAACATGGAAGAGTGATAAGCACGATGCTTTTCGGACTCTCCCATGGGTAACCAAATAGCGGCCTCAGAGGCAGCGTAGGTTTTGGTATAACTCCGGGATAATCTCTGGGACTTAGATGTGATTCTTAATTTGCCAAAGGCTATGTAAATAGCGGTGCGATGGCAAATGGTAAGAAATCACGAGTCCATAAGTGTAAGATAACACATAGAGAAAGTACCACCTGATACGAGTCATCGTCGAGGGAGACGACGCTGTAGTCACCAAGATAACTTCAGAGCGGCAACCTAGATTGCTCATTCACATAGTACTTCTTGGAAGTACAACTTAAGCACGTGATGAGTATGGGAGTCGGGAGTTAATCAAACAGTTGCTCACGACCTAGATGGACACGGACCAATCCATCGGTATAGTCGTTGTGTGAGAGAGAAAATAATCTGTCTTGATTATTTTATCACACTTGTACACTTGGTGTATTGGGCGGATCGTTTGAGATTGATCGATTAGGATTGCCGGCGATAATCGATTTAAGTCTCAGTGTATTTTATTCTTAATCCCCGATACTATTGCGGGTGTGTATATTTAATATAAGTGACTTTGATTTTCCAAAGGAATTAACCGATTTAATTATTGGGTTGATTACCGGTTAAGTTGGGTCACTATATTTTATATATGGCATGCCGTGAATACTTGACGGGAAAGTGTATCCCGTTAGGGTTGATAATATCCCCGAGATGAGTTCATAAGGAATTATTATGTAAACCCTGCAGGTGGATTCGTTCCGCATAATAATTAAGGTTGAATGGTACTAGTCTCGGATACAAGAGATGAATAAATTAATTACGCAATTAATTTAAATTTATTCATGGACATTTATATCTTAAATACACGGAATAAATAATACTACCGGAGAAATATTATTTGATATAATATGGTTTAATATTGGGAGTGCAATTAATTTTATATAGTGGAAAATAGAATTAATTAATATTGATAAGGATTAATAGACTTGAGCATTGGACTCAATTTAATCTTCAATATTGGAAGCCCAATATTCCACCTCCTTAAGATCCCCTACGTAGCCTATAAAAGCACTACATGGTCTTCTCTAATCTCATAACTTGAAGATCACAATTCTAGAGAGAGAAAGTAGAGAGGGAGATTTATGGAGTTCGGAAGATCGTCGCCCACACGACGTTCGAGCTAGTGCAATGAATACGTGGGAAGATCTCAAGGTCTTCAAATTGAGTTCTTCATTTTTCCGAACAACGAGAACGAGGTAAGTCGTAAAACCCTCTTTATGATTTTATCGTTTATTTATCGTGAAAATACCTTGAACCAAGATCCGAGAACGCGACCCATGACGAGGTTGAACCGGGCGGTGGTGATCGAAGATCACCGGACCGCCGGCGGCTCAACGGCTCGCCTAGGAGGGGTCGAGGGGCGTGAGCCTCGGTTGGGCGCCGAGACTCGATCGAGCATGAGCTCGATCGCTCATGCTAGTCCAGCGGGCTGCTGGAGTAGCCGCTCGCACGGTGCGACCACCGCTCGCGCGGGCTGGACGCCGCTCGCGCGGCTGGAACGCCGCTCGCGCGGCGGCGGGCTGATGGTGATCGCAAGCCACGGTTCGACCGTGGCTGGGCGTGCGATCACCGGGCGTCGGCTGGGCATGAAAGGCGGCTGCCAAGGACAGCCGCGAGCCCCACGCGGAGGCTCGACCGAACAGCCCGTCTTCGTTCGCGGTTTGGGTTTGTTTGGTTGGGCTATCCCCGTGGAGGTTCGTGGCGGATTTCCGGCAACCGGTATTTCGATTGGAGTTGTCGTTCCGCAATTTGACAACCCCGGATATTTGATCTCCGAAGGATATCGGTCGGAATTAATTAGATAATTTATTTATTTAAATTTATTAATTATGGGATATCGATTTCCAACACACTAACTGCACCTACTGTTATTACTGTTTATACACCGGGACGCCATTGCAGTGGGAGGTTGTTGAACAACCGGAGATGTTCATAAGACTAGAAGAGTTTTGAACTCTGGATCTAGTAAAGATGAAATCGATCCCTAGCTCTGCACAAGGGCAGTACTAGATCTAAATGTGCCTGCTTAGAGAACAATAAGGATTATTGTTAAGAGGCAAGATCATTTAGAGTACAAGCTTAGTAAATCCATTTATGGATTGAAAGAAAGTTATGAATCGTGGAACTTGCAAATTGATGAGATAGTTCATTTGATGGATTCATCAAAAGGCATAGACGAAAGGTGTATTGGAAACGTAATGGAAACAAGATGGTGTTTCTCGGAATTTTATGTAGATAACATTTTATCATTGGCAACAATGTAAAGATGTTGTCAGACATAAAATGATGGTTGTCTAAATGAATCGGGATATAAGATTGAGTAGAAGTTAGAACGTGCTCTTAAGATCTTTTGATCTAGAGATAAGAACATTGTACTTCTCCTAGATATCTTATACGATTATGGTTTGTTTTTAACATGCATGATTCTGAGAAAGGTTATTGCCTTTCAGAAACAGAATATGTTGGAGTTGTGTACTCAATGTCTAGATTTAAGTATCGATAAACTCCCGGTCATAGCATTTAACCTATTTAATTAATAAACAATTATTTGCATTTAATTATTATTAATTATGCAAACCATAGTTCTGGATTTTATACGTTGTAGTTAGTATGGTGTGCATGGGCACACAGAAGATCATACTATCGGTTACTCGTATTTAATCGAACAGTTGCTCACGACCTAGATGGATAGGAACTAATCTATCGGTATAGTCGTTGTGTGAGAGAGAAAATAATTTATCTTAATTATTTTATCACACTTGTACACTTGGTGTATTGGGCGGATCAGCTTGAGATTTATTGATTAGGATTGTCTTAGATAATCAATTTAAATCTCAGAGTATTTTATTCTTAATCCCCGATCCTATTGCGGGTGTATATACTTAATATTAGAGACTTTGATTTTCCAAAAGAATTAATCGATTTAATTATTGGGTTAATTACCGGTAAAGTTGGGTCGCTATATTTTATATATGACATGCCGTGAATACTTGACGGGAAAGTGTATCCCGGAAGGGTTGATAATATCCCCGAGATGAGTTCATAAGGAATTATTGTGTAAACCTCATGAGTGGATTCGTTCCGCACAATAATAAAGGTTGAACGGTACTAGTCTCGGATATAAGATATGAATATTATTTATTGAGCAATAAATAAATTTATTCATGGATATTTAAATCTTAAATACACGGAATATATAATACTAATCGGAGAAATATTATTTGATATAATATGGAATAATATTGGGAGTGCAATTTTATTTATATAGTGGAAAATAAATAAAATTTAATATTGATAAGAATTAATAGATTTGGGTTGGACCCAATTTAATTTTCAATATTTAGAAGCCCAATATTTATTCTCCTTATGATCCCCTACGTAGCCTATATAAGCACTACATGGTCTTCACTTTCATAACACACAAGAGAGAATTAATTGACCTACGGAATTATAAAGTCTTGAGAGTGAGGAAGATCCATAAGAGTTCGATAGCTCGTCGCCCACCCGACGTTCGAACGGAAGTGCAAGGAATACGTGGGAAGATCACGAGGTCATCAACGATTCGTTTCTCCGTACAACGAATCAAGGTAATAATCGAGAACCCCTTCTTTGATTGTTTGCGTTGAATTAATTGTGATATATACATGAACACGCGATCCGGGAAAACAACGATCATCGCGGACGGGGATTCGAGATCCCCGGCGAGGATCGAACGTGGCGGTCGAACCCTAGGGTTCAGACCGCCGGACGCGCGACGAGAGAGGGAGCCCCGGCTAGTCGCCGGGGCACATGATCGAACCTAGGGTTCGATCATCGGGGATCCGCCGTGGGCTGGTGCCACGGCGGGAGGATCCGCCGGCCCCCTCGTCGGAGGCGCGTGGCGCGAGGAACCCTCGGCTGGAGCCGAGGGGTGCGATCGATCCACGGATCGATCGCGGGTAAGCTGCGGGGTCACCCGCAGCGACTCCGTACGTGCTGCGGGTTCTCCCGCAGCGGATGCGTGCGGGGCTTGGCCCTCGCGAGCAGCGAGTCACGCGACTCGCTGCGGGGCTGGTACGAGCAGCCCGGGGATCGCTACGAGCGATCCCAGCGATCGTCGAGGACGATCGCGAGCCCCTCGCGGGGGCTCGGCTGGGCGCACGCAGCCTTCGGGCTTCGCTGGCGTTCGGTCGGGCCCCGGCTCGTGAGGTGGTTCGCGTTCGTGGATCCGACTCGCGGGAGAAAATCGGCTGGGGGCGGGCTGCGTATCTTCGGGCGCGTAGTCTCCAAAGGTTGGACTCCTGCGGATGAGTCGGGATTCAATCTTCGGTGATCGAGGGTTTTGATCGGGTTATCGGTTCCGCAATTTTGATAGCCCGGGACTTCGAATCCCAGCAATTGGTATCAGAGCGTTTGGTTTCGTGTTCATGTATATATTCGATTATTTTTCTACCTTGCAGGATTTCCGGCTATCATGGTTGATTTAATTATTGCTTAATTAATTATCATGATTATTAAACTCTCGGACATGTCGAGATTCGTTTTGTGTGGTTGAATGTTTGTAATAGTAAAAATTCGGGGGTTGACCGAATTTAGGATTTATTATTACGTTCTTGTTTTTCTGGAAAATGTATAGGGTCGATTTCATGTATAGAATCGATACCGGATATTGTAATTTTAAATTATTGTAATTTATTTACGTTGGTTCGAGACGACCGCCGGAGGACGCGTGTGACGAAGGAGAAGATGAGAGGGAGGACCGGGGATCGATCACGAGGATCGATCCCATGATGATCGATCGCGGGGGCTGTCAGCGATGATCCTCGGCCACGCCGGCCACCGGAGGTGGTGGCGCGTGGGCTGGGGACGGCGGCGGTGGTGCTCCCGGCCGGCGATCAAGGTGGGGGGGCGCGGGGTCCTCGTGATCTCGTGCCACTCCTACCAAGATACTACTTTCCTAATTGGTTCGGTTTTCCTATTTAAGTTTTCCTATTTTTGGGAACTCTTATGGATTAGGAAAAGAATTAATTGGAATTAATTTTATTCCTTATTCTATTATGGAAATCTTCTAGAGTATTCCGAGTTCTACTTGGAATAGGATCCTAGAGATTTAATAGAATTGGAAAGGAATAAAAGTTAATTTAGGATTGATTTATTTCCTAATTGATTATTCCTATTTTATGGGAATTTTCATAGTAATGGAAATTAATTAATCTTGGAAAGCATAAGAGTCCTAATTTATTTTATTTCCTTGTTCTATTATAGATGTCTTCTAGAATATTCCAAATTTAATTTGGATAGATTATTCTAGAGATTTAATAGAACTAGATAGGAAAATAAATAAATAAAAATATTAATGATATTTAATTTTATTTTTGATATATTCGATTGACTTAATTTTCGAATTAAGTAACTTTTGGATTAATTGAAAATAAATAGATTTAAATATTAGAGATTAATATTCTCGTCACATGGAGCATTCAAGAAACGAAGACTGAAGACTAGAAGATGCATATGAAGATAAAGCCATGATAGTCGGGAAAAATAATTTCTCTAGAATTATTTTGACTATGTGATCTATGTGCTTTATTGCTTTCATGCATGCTATATGTGTTTATTTTATGCACTAGATAGCGTATCCCTTTATCGTAAAAAGCTAAGTGGGAGAGGGGATGGAAACATTCCCATGGTCTCCATCACTGTTCTCTTGGTGACTTTTATGGACTTTCGAAGTTCATATAGACAAGTCATTGGAGGAGAATTCTTGTAATTCCTCTTACAAGAAACATTGATCAAGTTATCAAACAATGCCTAATTTATCTTTCTGAAACTGACTTCAAGTCGACTCATTCTGACCCCGGGGAGTGGAATGGAGCCAGAGCCACTTGGTCATGTGGATGACACAAATTAGAGACCTTCGTGCCATTCTTTGATAGGTGGGTCGATTGTCTGCTCGGCTCCCTCATTTATGAGAGATAGGGTCGCTCGCATGGTGAATCACTGGTTAGAAACTTCGAGTTTCACTTATGATTCTCCGAGTCTTGATTTACGAAATCAAATGGATCTTGTAATTGGGAGTCAATTATAAAAGTCTCTTGGTATAGTAAACGTCCACACCACGTGGCTTGCTATGCTGACGGATTTTGGATTAATTGATGTAGACAGTTATAAGTAATTGTGAAGAGTTGTGAAATTGTCGTAAACGTCCACACCACGTGGCTTGCGGTGACGTAGCAATTCCAAACGATGTACTTTAGTGCTGAGTGATGGTTTACACTTAGATACGCGTTGTAGTATTCTTCCCCACGAAGTTACGCTATGATTGATGTATGACCAAAGAAAATCTAATTGCTAAATCATTTGGGTGGGTAAACGTCCACACCACGTGGCTTGCTTTACCTGATGGGATTTTAGACGCAATTAGTAATTTAATGATATTATTTAAGGGAGATAATATCGGACATTAAATTGATTGTTTGTTTACATGTGCTTATAGGTTTAGAGAATAGCTATGAATCCACTTTCTATGATACTCAAGGAGCATAAGCTCACTGGTCCCAATTACATTGATTGGAAGAGAAATTTGGACATTGTCCTGACTGCTGAAGAGTACAAGTTTGTACTCTATGAGCAATGCCCTGCTGAGCCCACGGCCGCCTCAACTGATGAGGAAAAAGAAGCATATCAGAAGTGGAAAAAGGCTGATGAAATGGCGAAGTGTTACATTTTGGCTTCTATGTCAAGTGTGCTCCAAACCCAGCATCAGTCGATGGACACTGCCGAGGATATGTTATTTAACCTCAAGGAGATGTTTGGGCATCAAGACCGTGCGGCAAGGCAAGAAGCCATGAGAGTCCTTATGTCAACTACTCAGTCTGAAGGAACGCCCGTTGGGGAGCACGTTCTCAAGATGATGAGTCTGTTGAATGAATTGGAGGTCCTAGGAGCTATGATTGATGCTGAGACGCAAGTCGACATCATACTCCAGTCTCTGACCCCTAGTTTTGAGCAGTTTCGTATGAGCTATAATATGGGTAAACTGTCTTATAGCCTTGCGCAACTCCTGACTGAACTGAAGGCGGCAGAGGGGATCTACAAGAAGGGCAAGTCTCAAGCGCTTGTAACTACCAAGCCCAAAAGCTTGAAAGCTATTGGAGGTAGGGGCAAGAAAAGGAAGCAAGCCATAAAACCCAGTGGTGCCAAGAGGAATGGACCACGAGTGGGGGCTAGTAAGCCAAAGGGCTTGTGCTTCCGATGCAAGAAGTCTGGACACTGGAAGTCTGAATGTCCTCTCAGAGGTACGAATTTTTCTTTAGTCGTAAAAACATAGTCAGCGGTATTATCTACCAGAATTCTGGTGTGTAGATATGGAACCACTGACGGTATGTGCATTTCTTTAAATGCAGGGGTTCCAGAAAACCCGGCGACTTAGAGAAGAAGAGTTCGAGTCTACATGGGCGAAGCTGTTGGGGTAGCAGCGGTTGCAGTGGAAGACATTTATCTGTTTTAAGTTTTCATTTCAGTTATTGCTTTATGTACCCCTTTATTTTGAAAAAGAACTTCGTTCTGGTTTTCTTTATTATTAATGGATATTTTATTTCTTTAATCATTTGATGGTTTGGATAAGAAATAATGGTGATATCTATTATGGTACATTAGATAAGCAATATGTGAATCCTTAGTCTACCACGATGCAACAAACCATTATGTATAACTTGTTTTACTTATTAGATGTATTTCTCTTATCAATCATTATACTTGTGAATTCTTGAACTTGGTAGTATCTATTCAAAAGGGATTCAAAGGTCGAAATTGTTTTGATCAATTATAGTTGGAGGAATGGACCTCCCGACCTAAGAATCGATTTTGATAGATGATACGACTGAGCTAACCTTTCTGGATAAAGGATGGAATTCGGACAAGTATAGAAAATGATTTATGATTAATGCGATATGTGTAATTTAGAGAAGGTACGAGTCGTTCTTTCAAGGATACTCGAAGATGAATTGGACTACTTGATGTGCCATAAAGGCGGAGTGCTTTTCAACACAAAGCCATTATGGGGATCCTTCAAAGTATATCCATTTATAGCCTGCGACTTGTTCGCGGAAGCTATCACCTATCTAAATAACACATAGCATAAATCAAAGATTGAGATTAAGTCTCAAGCGACTGCACCATACACTGATGTGTAGACACCGTGTGTCAGGAATGAGAAATGGGATTCTGATGGTAAAGGAACAAGTTCGTTCGGAACTACCTATGTTCTATGGATATTTCTGGACACAACGGCACATTTTGTGTGGTTGTAGAATATCCTAGAAGAACAAGTAATTGTATGTTCAATAGTACTACGAACCAGAAGGGTGTCCTCACCCGGTTCTTAGAGGAAGACTATTAGATGAACTACAATGCCCTAATTGACAAAGTACTTTAAAATGAGGAAAGGGAAAGACTGAGAACCAGCCTGACCGAGTAGTAGTACACCACTAACTGCACCTAATGTTATTACTGTTATACACCGGAACGCCATTGCAGTGGGAGGTTGATAAGCAACCAGAGATGTTCATAAGACTGGAGGAGTTTTGAACTCTGGATCCAGTATACATGAAATCGATCCCTAGGTCTGCATAGATTTGCGAGAAAGGTGTGTTAGAGACGTGATAGAAACAAAGGGGGTGTTTCTCGGAATTTTGTGTAGATAACACTTCATCATTGGCGACAATGTAAAAGTGTTGTCAAACATAAAATAGAGGTTGTCTGAATAAGTCAAGGTATAAGATTAAGATAAAGTTGGATCATGTTCTTAGAAATCCTTCGATCTCTAGACAAGAACATTTGTACTTTTCTTAAGATATCTTATACGACTATGGTTTGTTTTAAACATGCATGATTCTGAGAAAGGTTATTGCCTTTCGGGAACAGAATGCATCCATCTAAGATATGTGTCTTGAACACATGAAAGAGATAGATGTAGACAAAGCAGGTTCTTACACCTCGAGTGTAAAAGGCTTTGTAAATGCGGTGTTATAAAACAAGAACCTGATATCAACTATGCGATAAGCGTAGTGGGAGGATATCAAGGTAATCTGGATAAGAAATATTCGAATGCTGTAAAGTACTTGAAGTACTGGATTAGTAGCAAAAACGAAATCTTCTTGGATTACAGTTTCTCAGATCCAAAATCAGAGAAGGACCAGTGTAAGTCGATATCAGACTATGTGTTCACTTTCAAAAGGAGGTGGAACCTAAGGATGAAAGAGTGATAAGCGTGATGCTTCTCGGACTCTATCATAAACCGAATAGCAGCCTCAGAGGCAGCGGAAGTTTTGGTTAGGTTCCGGAATGACCTCTGAACTAGGATATGACTCTTGGTTCACCAAAGGCTATGTACATAGCGGTGCGTGGAGAACTGGAAGAAGTCATAAGTTCGAAAAGTGATGATAACACATAGAGCCAGTACCACCTGATACGAGTCATCGTCAGTGAGACGACATAGTAGTCACCAAGATAACTTCAGAGCGGCAACCTAGATTGCTCATTCACATAATACTTCTGGGAAGTATAATTTAAGCACGTGATGAGTATGGGAGTCGGGAGTTTGGAGGAAATGACTAGACCTTAGTACAAGTGGGAGATTGTTGGAGTTGTGTACTCAATGTCTAGATTTAAGTATCGGTAAACTCCCGGTCATAGCATTTAACCTATTTAATTAATAAACAATTATTTGCATTTAATTATTATTAATTATGCAAACCACAGTTCTGGATTTTATACGTTGTAGTTAGTATGGTGTGCATGGGCACACAGAAGATCATACTATCGGTTACTCGTATTTAATCGAACAGTTGCTCACGACCTAGATGGATAGGAACTAATCTATCGGTATAGTCGTTGTGTGAGAGAGAAAATAATTTATCTTAATTATTTTATCACACTTGTACACTTGGTGTATTGGGCGGATCAGCTTGAGATTTATTGATTAGGATTGCCTTAGATAATCAATTTAAATCTCGGAGTATTTTATTCTTAATCCCCGATCCTATTGCGGGTGTATATACTTAATATTAGAGACTTTGATTTTCCAAAGGAATTAACCGATTTAATTATTGGGTTAATTACCGGTAAAGTTGGGTCGCTATATTTTATATATGACATGCCGTGAATACTTGACGGGAAAGTGTATCCCGGAAGGGTTGATAATATCCCCGAGATGAGTTCATAAGGAATTATTGTGTAAACCTCATGAGTGGATTCGTTCCGCACAATAATAAAGGTTGAACGGTACTAGTCTCGGATATAAGATATGAATATTATTTATTGAGCAATAAATAAATTTATTCATGGATATTTAAATCTTAAATACACGGAATATATAATACTAATCGGAGAAATATTATTTGATATAATATGGAATAATATTGGGAGTGCAATTTTATTTATATAGTGGAAAATAAATAAAATTTAATATTGATAAGAATTAATAGATTTGGGTTGGACCCAATTTAATTTTCAATATTTAGAAGCCCAATATTTATTCTCCTTATGATCCCCTACGTAGCCTATATAAGCACTACATGGTCTTCACTTTCATAACACACAAGAGAGAATTAATTGACCTACGGAATTATAAAGTCTTGAGAGTGAGGAAGATCCATAAGAGTTCGATAGCTCGTCGCCCACCCGACGTTCGAACGGAAGTGCAAGGAATACGTGGGAAGATCACGAGGTCATCAACGATTCGTTTCTCCGTACAACGAATCAAGGTAATAATCGAGAACCCCTTCTTTGATTGTTTGCGTTGAATTAATTGTGATATATACATGAACACGCGATCCGGGAAAACAACGATCATCGCGGACGGGGATTCGAGATCCCCGGCGAGGATCGAACGTGGCGGTCGAACCCTAGAGCAAGTACCACCTGATACGAGTCATCTTCGAGGGAGACGACGCTGTAGTCACCAAGATAACTTCAGAGCGGCAACCTAGATTGCTCATTCACATAGTACTTCTTGGAAGTACAACTTAAGCACGTGATGAGTATGGGAGTCGGGAGTTTGGAGGAAATGACTAGACCTTAGTACAAGTGGGAGATTGTTGGAGTTGTGTACTTAATGTCTAGATTTAAGTAACGGTAAACTCTCGGTCATAGCATTTAATCTATTTAATTAATAAACAATTGTTTGCGTTTAATTATTGATAATTAAATATATGCAAAATATAGTCCTGGATTCTATATGTTGTAGTTAGTATGGTGTGCGACGTCACATAGAAGATCATACTATCGGTTACTCGTATTTAATCGAACAGTTGCTCACGACCTAGATGAACACTGACCAATCCATCGGTATAGTCATTTTGTGAGAGAGAAAATAATTTGTCTTAATTATTTTATCACACTTGTACACTTGGTGTATTGAGCGGATCGCTTGAGATTTATCGATTAGGATTGCCTTGGATAATCGATTCAAGTCTCGGAGTATTTTATTCTTAATCCCCGATACTATTGCGGGTGTGTATATTAAATATAAGTGACTTTGATTTTCTAAAGGAATTAACCGATTTAATTATTGGGTTAATTACCGGTTAAGTTGGGTCACTATATTTTATATATGACATGCCGTGAATACTTGACGGGAAAGTGTATCCCGTAAGGGTTGATAATATCCCCGAGATGAGTTCATAAGGAATTATTGTGTAAACCTCATGAGTGGATTCGTTCCGCACAATAATTAAGGTTGAATGGTACTATTCTCGGATACAAGAGATGAATAAATTAATTAGAAATAAATTAATTTTATTCATGAATATTTAAATCTTAAATACACGGAATAAATAATACTACCGGAGAAATATTATTTGATATAATATGGTTTAATATTGGGAGTGCAATTAATTTATATAGTGGAAAATAAATTAATTAATATTAATGGAGGATTAATAGATTTGGGCTTGGGCTCAATTTAATCATTAATATTGGAAGCCCAATATTCCACCTCCTTTAGATCCCCTACGTAGCCTATAAAAGCACTACATGGTCTTCACTTTTTCATAAGAAAAGATTATCATACTTGATATTCTAGAGAGTTGAAGAGGATCCATAATATTGGAGGATCGTCGCCCACCCGACGTTCAAGCTAGTGCAAGGAATACGTAGGAAGATTCAAAGGTCTTCAATTGATTTCGTTTCTCCGCGCAACGAATCAAAAGATAAAATCATAAACTCCCTTCTATGATTTTATGTGTAATTGTAACATATACATGAACACACGATCCGGGAAAAATGACGAACCTCGGGGACGGGGATTCGAGATCCCCGGCGAGGATCGAAGGGGGCGGCCGAACCCTAGGGTTCGACCGCCGGTACCGCGCGACGAAGGGAGCCCCGGCTGGACGCCGGGGCGAGCGATCGACGGCAGTCAATCGCTGGGAATGCCACGGGCTGGTGCCGTGGCGGATCCCCGCCCCTCGACGGTGGCGTGCGCAAAGGGAGGCCCCGGCTGGACGCCGGGGCGTGCGATCGAGCTAGGCTCGATCGCTGGGCAAGCCGCGGCTTCGCCGCGGTGTTCAGCGGGGCTGATCGCCCCTCCCGGTGGCGACGGTGGTGAAGTCGCCGGACTCACCGCCACCTGGGGGCTGCCGGAGCAGCCCCATGCGATCGCCATGCACGGCGATCGCGAACCCCGCGTAGGGTTCGGCTAGGCTTTCTTCCTCGCGGCGATTCTCTCGTCGGACTCCGGTAACGTGGTGTTCGTGATCGGTTTCCGGCGATGGGATTTCGGTCGGGGTAATCGGTTCCGCAATTTTTGATACCCCGGGATATCGATTTCCACCAGCAATGGTGATAAACATGTAGTACAGAAACGCCAGGCAGATGATAGAGTTCTTAGGTCAATATAAATGTTTAAGTTATAAACATTAAATTAGCATACTAATGAATAAATTAGCATGTATAATTAACATTTATCCACAAATACATGAAGATATACTACGGGGTGTACAATAAGAATTGTACTCTCGGGAGTACAATATAAATAGTACTCCCACCTTTTAAAATATAAAAGACCAATAAAATCATCATTTAATAATTAAGAAATATTTATTTCAAAAAACAATTATTATAAACCTTGAATATTTATCAATAAATACATGAAGATATACTACTAGGTGTACAATTAGAATCGTACTTCTAAGAACAAGGTATAAATTGCCCTTAATTAAGGCCCGCTGCTTACGCTATACACTACAAAAAAACCAGGGAATCCCTATGAGGATTCTCTATGGCCTTTTTCCCGTAGGGGACCCCTACGGCATTCCCTACGGGAATCATATTCAGAGTTCCCCTACGGCATTCCCTTCGGCCCCCGCCGTAGGGGTGACTCCCGTAGGAGATCCCCGTAGGGGACTGCGCGCGCATTCGCCCGCATACCTTCCCTCCAAGATTCCCTACGTGGTCCCCTACGGCTATGGCTCCTACGGGCAAATTCTCGTAGGGGAATAATAAATCCCCTACGGGAATTTTCCCCCTAGGGTCCCCTACGGGAATTTTCCCCGTAGGGGTCTGTTTTGGGTCTTTTTTGTAGGAGAGGGTGAGATACGGGGTGGATATGAGGTTTTCGCAACGACTACCAAAGCATGTAAATTTTTATGTAGAAAGGGTTGAAATTTCTAGACCGGGGAGGAAAGGGATAAGAACTCCGAGCTGAAGGAGATAATGATTCTATTTTTATATATCTTTTATTCGGTAATTTTCGCCGCCCTTACAATGAGACGAGGGGGTCAGTTTTTATAGGCGAGAGCACATGCTCATGCAGAGCCACGACATCACGACACGTTTAAGGTCTAATCTAGGATCATTAAATGCCGGGGCACGATTCCGAGCTGGGTTTATGCGAGGTCCGGGGTCTGGTTTTCGAGGCGCTTGTTGCAGCTACCGCCATGGAATCTTTAGCGGGAGGGCGTTTCTGCTTGCCTCTTAGGATAATTTAAGGGACCCTGCCGCCCTTTGTGCTCGGCCCGGGGTGGCGCCTCGGACGCGCTGCATGCACCCGGGTCCGGGGTCCGGTTGAGACTCCTTGGGGGTTTCGGTGATTTCGGACCAGGGTCGTCGTTGCCTCGGAGCGAGCTCATGAGGATCTTCGTGGCTCTCCCCTTCTATCGGTCTTCTGGGGCCCTTCTCTGCATGGACTGCGTGGATTCGGACCCGGGGTTCGACCCAATTTCTCACGATAGTTTTGAGAGCGGCGGGCGGGCCCGCCCTCCACGTGTACAAATTGGTTTTTTATCCCCCAACATTGGCCCCCGGAAACATCGTCGGAGATTGGGAGATCCGGGGAGGTTTCCGTCCGTTGGGCCGACGTCACTCATTTTCTTCTGCTGACTCGGTTGACTTCCCGATGGTCGGGCCTTTCTTAAATGATGTGGTTGGTGTGTTGGAAATCGATATCCCGGAATTAATAAATTTAAATAAATAAATTATCAAATTAATTCCGACCGAAATCCTTTGGAGATCGAATATCCGGAGTTGTCAAAATTGAGGAACAACAACTCCAATCGACTCCCGGAACACGTACATGACCATACGAAAAAGTTACGCGGGAAAAACTAATTCGACGCGGGTCCGCTACGGGAAAACCCGTAGCACCCAGCGAATCTCCAGTAGCCACCCGCAGCAACCCGCAACAAGTCGCCTGACTCGCTGCTACTGAGACACTACTGGATCGCTACGGATCATCTACTGATCACTACGGGTCCACTACGAGAAAACCCGTAGCACCCGTCGATTCTCCCGCAGCAACCCAGCGAAACTCCCGTAGCAGCCCGCAGCAACTCGTACGAGTCGCTGCTGCTGGGCGCTACGGATCGCTGCGAGTCCGCTACGGGAAAACCCGCAGCACGCTGCTGATCGCTACTGATCGCTGCGGATCGCTGCGAGAAAACCCGTAGCCGATCCGCGTATCGAGCCCTAGGCTCGATTTTCCTCGCGCGATCTTCGTCCAGCCGAGCCGTCGAACCCCCGGCGGTCCGGTGGTCCAACCACCACCGCCCGGTTCGGCCTCGTCTATTGGGTCCGTTCCTCGGATCTTGGTTCAAGGTATTTTCACGATAATTAAACGATAAAATCATAAAGAGGGTTTTACGATTTACCTCGTTCTCGTTGTTCGGAAAAACGAAGAACTCAATTTGACGACCTTGAGATCTTCCCGCGTATTCCTTGCACTAGCTCGGACGTCATGTGGGCGACGATCTACCGAAATCCATGGATCTCCCTCTCTACTTTCTCTCTCTAGAATTGTGATCTTCAAGTTATGAGAATAGAGAAGACCATGTAGTGCTTTTATAGGCTACGTAGGGGATCTTAAGGAGGTGGAATATTGGGCTTCCAATAATAGTGATTAAATTGAGCCCAAGCCCAAATCTATTAATCCTTACTATTATTAATTATATGATTAACTCCACTATATAAATATAATTGCACTCCCAATATTCACCATATTATATCAAATAATATTTCTCCGGTAGTATTATTTATTCCGTGTATTTAAGATATAAATATCCATGAATAAAATTAATTTATTGCTAATTAATTTATTCATCTCTTATATCCGAGACTAGTACCATTCAACCTTAATTATTATGCGGAACGAATCCACCTGCAGGGTTTACATAATAATTCCTTATGAACTCATCTCGGGGATATTATCAACCCTTACGGGATACACTTTCCCGTCAAGTATTCACGGCATGTCATATATAAAATATAGTGACCCAACTTAACCGGTAATTAACCCAATAATTAAATCGGTTAATTCCTTTGGTAAATCAAAGTCACTTATATTAAATATACACACCCGCAATAGTATCGGGGATTAAGAATAAAATACACTGAGACTTAAATCGATTATCGCCGGCAATCCTAATCGATAAATCTCAAGCAGATCCGCTCAATACACCAAGTGTACAAGTGTGATAAAATAATCAAGACAGATTATTTTCTCTCTCACACAACGACTATACCGATGGATTGGTCCGTGTCCATCTAGGTCGTGAGCAACTGTTCGATTAAATACGAGTAACCGATAGTATGATCTTCTGTGTGACGTCGCACACCATACTAACTACAACGTATATAATCCAGGACTATAATTTGCATATATTTAATTATAAATAATTAAACGCAAATAATTGTTTATTTAATTAAATAGATTAATGGCAATGGATCGTGAGTTTCCGTTACTTAAATCTAGACATTAAGTACACAACTCCAACAATCTCCCACTTGTACTAAGGTCTAGTCATTACCTCCAAACTCCCGACTCCCATACTCATCACGTGCTTAAGTTGTACTTCCAAGAAGTACTATGTGAATGAGCACTCTAGGTTGCCGCTCTGAAGTTATCTTGGTGACTACAGCGTCGTCTCCCTTGACGATGACTCGTATCAGGTGGTACTTGCACTATTTGTTATCTTACACTTATGGACTTGTGATTTCTTACCATTTTCCATTGCACCGCTATTTACATAGCCTTTGGCAAATTAAGAATCACATCTAAGTCCCAGAGATTATCCTGGAGTTTTACCAAAACATCCGCTGCCTCTGAGGCCGCTATTTGGTTACCCATGGGAGAGTCCGAAAAGCATCGTGCTTATCACTCTTCCATGTTAAAACTCCTTCTCCTTCAATAGTGAAACACATAGCCTGATATCGACTTACACCGGTCCTCATTTGATTAGAAATCTAAGAGAATGTAATCCAAAGGAAAAATTCGTCTGCTTCGTAGTCTAGAATAGTACTTCGAAAGTACTTTTACAGTAGTCGAATATTCCTTTCCAGGATTACCTTGATATCCTCCAACTATGCTCACCGCATAGCCGATATCAGGTTCTCGTTTTCAACATTGCATTTATTAAGCTTTCCACACTCAGAGTGTAGGAAACCGCTTTCATTGCTTCTATCTCCTTTTGTGTTTCAAAACACATATCCTTAGATAGATGCATTCCGTATCTGAAAGGTAACGAACCTTTCTCGGAATCTTGCATGTTAAAACGAACCATAATCGTACAAGATATCTAGAGAAGTACAATGTTCTTTTCTTGAGATCCTAGATCTTAAGAACATGCTCTAACTTCTTCTTTATCTCATATATCGATTTTTCTAGACAACCATCATTTTATGTCTGACAACATCTTTACATTGTTGCCAATGATAAGAGCGTCATCTACATAAAACCTCCGAGAAACACCACCTTGTTTTCCATCACGTTTCCAATACACACAATTCATCTATGCTTTTGATGAATCCATAAAATGGACTATCTCATCAATTTGCAAGTACCACGAACTCAATGCTTTGTTTCAATCCATAAATGGATCAACTAAGCTTGTACTCTAAATGATCTCGCCTCTTAGCAATAATCCTTATTGCTCTCCAAGAAGGCACATTTAGATCTAGTACGGCCTTCATGTAGATCTAGGGATCGATTTCATGTATACTTGGTCTAGAGTCCGAAGACTCTCATAGTCTTATGAATATCTCCGGTTGTCCCACAACCTCCCACTACAATGGCATTCCGGTGTATAAACAGTGATAACAGTAGGTGCAGTTAGTGGTGTGCCGCTACTCGGTTCGGCTGGTTCTAAGTCTTAATCTTTCTCTCTCATTTCAAAGTATTACGTCACCTTTGGCTTGTGGTTCATCATATAGTCTTTCTCTAGGAACCGGGCGTTAGAACTTATAACGTCCTTCTGGTTCATCGTACTATTGAACACACATCTTTTGTTCTTCTAGGATATTCTACAACCGCATTTGAATGCGCCGTTGTTTCCAGACATATCCATAGAACATAGGTAGTTCCGTAGAACTCATGATTTTACTATTTCTATAAGAGTTCCATTTCTTGTTTACGACACACCATTTCTACACAACAGTGTATGGTGTAGTCATTTAGGATCCAATTAGTATGCCATGCATTCCTCAGACAGGTACTTGCCTCCGCGATCAAATCGCAGGCTACAAATGGATATACCTTGATGGCTCTCCACAATTGCTTAGTGTCCATTGACTTGTCAAAACACTTGCTTTTGTGGCACATCAGGTATTCTAATCCATTTTTCGAGTAATCATAAAATGAAGTACTCGTACCTTATTGTCTGAGTAGGCATAGGTCTGCATACATCAGAGTTAATCAATTCTTATACTTGTCCGGATCTTACATCTTATATCCATAAAGGATTGCTTAGTCATTTTATCTCCCAAATTAGATTCTTAGGTCGGAAGGTCCACTCCTTCAACTTAATTGATCAAAAATCAATTTTCGACCTTTGAACTTCTTATTTGAATAAACATGACTCAGCATAAGAATCCACAAGTATAATTGATAAAGAAATCTCTTATTAGTAAAACGAGTTTCATACTACGGTTCGTTGCATCGTGGTGGACTCAGGATTCATCATTTATATATTGCTAGCTAATGTACCAAAATAGATAATATCATTATTTCTTCTTATAACTATCAAATGATTAAAAGAAATAAAATATCCATTTATTAGAAATCCAGAACAAAGTTCTTTCTAATATGAAAGGTACATAAAAGCAATAACTCAAAATGAAATCCTATAAAATGTCCTCCACTGCAACTGCTGCCTCCTCTACAGCATTGCCCGTGTAGACTACGATCTTTTTCTTTTCCAAGTCGTTAGGTTTCTTGGAACCTCTTGCATTTAAAATGCACATACCGTCAGTGGTTCCATATCTACACACCAGGTTCCGGTAGATAATACCACTGACTATGTTTTACGACTAAAGAAAATTTCGTACTTTCTTTTAGAGGATAATCAGACTTCCAGTACCCAGACTTTTTGCATCGAGAACACTTGCCTATTGGCTTTCTCGTCCCATCTCGTGGTCCAAAAAGAACCACTGGGTTTCTTTGATTGCTTTTCCTTTTCCCCGATTTTGCCCTTAGGTTCGAAACCTTTGGCATTACCTACAAGAGCTTGCGATTTCCGTCTCAACTCGTCTAAAAGGTCAATCATCTCAAAAACGTGTTTAAGCGTTTCCTCGAATCGACTGGCCTTTATGAGTATCCTCATTGCCTCTTGTCTAGCCTCTACATCATGTCTAAACATCTCCTTGAGTTTGAACATGATATCAAAATCAGTCCTTTCCTCATCAGTTAAGACATTTTTAGGTTCGGGAGGACAAAGTTCACTGAGTACAAACTTGTACTCTTTAACAGTCTGGACAATGTCTAGATCTCTATTCCAATCAATACATTTAGGGACCAGTGAGTTTAAAATCCTCAAGTATTACATAAAGTGGGTTCAAAGCCATATCCTAATCTATGAGCACATATAACAACAAACAATCGATTTAATCTCCGATATTATCTCCCTTAAATAATATCATTAAACCACTAATCACATCTAAAATCCTATCAGATATGGCAAGCCACGATAGTGTGGACGTTTACCTATCCAAATGATTTAGCAATTAGATTTGCTTCGGTCGTACATCATCATTAGCGTTACTTCGATGGGAAGAATACTAAGAAGCGTACCTAAGTGTAAACCATTACTCAGTATCTAAAAAGATTGTTTGGGATACGCATATACACCGCAAGCCACGATAGTGTGGACGTTTACGTTAACATACGCTCCTTTACTCCCTTCTATAACTGTCTACATCAATCGTTCCAAAATCCCATTCAATGCAGCAAGCCACGATAGTGTGGACGTTTACTACACCAAAAGACTTTTACAATTGACTCCCAATTACTTGATTCATTTAATCTTGTAAATCAAGACGCGGAGAATCATAAGTGAAACTCGAAGTTTCTAACCAGTGATTCACCATGCGAACAACCCTATCTCTCATAAAATGAGGGAGCCGAGCAGACAATCGATCCATTTCAAGAAATGGTACGAAGGTCTCTAATTTGTGTACTCGACATGACCAAGTGGCTTTGGCTCCATTCCACTCCCCGGGGTGAGAATGAGTCGACTTGAAATCAGTTTCAGAAAGACAAATTAGGCATTGTTTGATAAACTTAATCAATGTTTCTCGTAAGAGGAATTACAAGAATTCTCCTCCAATGACTTATCTATACGAACTTCGAAAGCTCATACAAATCACCAAGAGAACAACAATGGAGACCATGGATATGTTTCCATACCCTCTCCCACTTAGCTTTTTACAATAAAGGGATACGCTATCTAATGCATAATTAAATACACATAAGCATGCATACATGAAATAAAGCACATAGAATATTATCACATAATCAAAATAATACTAGAATATTATTTTCCGACTATTATGGCTTTATCGCATCCCCGTATGCGTCTTCTAGTCTTTAGTCTTCGTTCTTGAATGCTCCATGTGACGGGAATATTAATTCCAATATTTAAATCTATTTATTTTTAATAAATTCAAAAGTTACTTAATTCGAAAATTAAGTCAATCGAATAAATCAAAAATAAAATTAAATATTATTAATATTTTTATTTATTTTTATTTTCCTTTCTAATTCCATTAAATCTCTAGAATCCTATCCAAGACCCACTTGGAATATTCTAGAAGATATCCATAATGAAATAAGGAAATAAAATAATTTAGGACTCCTAGTCTTTCCAAATTAATTTCTTTCCTAATCCATTAAAAATTCCATAAAGGAATAATTAAATAAGGAAAAATTAATTTAGGACTCTTAGTCCTTCCAAATTAATTCCTTTCCTAATCCATTAAAAATTCCATAAAGGAATAATTAAATAAGGAAAAATTAATTCAGGACTCTTAAAAACTTTCCAAATTAATTATTTTCTTAATCTATTAAAAATTTCATAAAGGAATAATTAAATAAGGAAAAATTAATTTAGGACTCTTAAAAACTTTCCAAATTAATTATTTTCTTAATCTATTAAAAATTCCATAAAGGAATAATTAAATAAGAAAAAAAAAATTAATTCCAAATTAATTCCTTTTCCTAATCCATGAATATTCCCAAGAATAGGAATAATCAATAAGGAAAAATAAATTTATTCTAAATTTATTCTTTTCCTATTCCATGAGAATTCCCAAAAATAGGAATACTCAAAATAGGAAAACCGAATAATTTAGGAAAGTAAATCTTCGTCGGGAGAAGCACGGGGTGGGGATCCCCGCGCCCCTCCCATCGACCGCTAGCCGAGGAGGAGCACCACCGCCGCCGCCGCCCAGCCACGAGCCACCATCGTCGGTGACACCGCGGCCGAGAGGTGCGATGCGCCCTCCCCATGCGATCGATCGATCCATGGGATCGTCCATGGGGATTGGTCGATCCCGGAGTCCTCCCTCTCATTGTCTCCTCCGTCACACTTTTCCGGTTGTCGTTTCGGAATCGATCCAACGTAAAATAAATTACAAATTTATTACTACGCTATCCGGTATCGATTCTCTACAAAACGACCTCAAACAATTTCCGGAAAAATTAAGAACAAGCATTCACCACACAAGAACAATTAACATCACCGAGAATTTAATAATCAAGAGCAATATTATGACATTAATTGACAATAATTAAATCTAGCCATAATAATCGGAAACCCTGCAAGGTAGAACAATTTATCGAAAAATACCATGAACTAAAACCAACGCTCTGATACCAATTGTTGGAAATCGATATCCCGGAATTAATAAATTTAAATAAATAAATTATCTAATTAATTCCGACCGAAATCCTTTGGAGATCGAATATCCGGAGTTGTCAAAATTGCGGAACAACAACTCCAATCGACTCCCGGAACACGTACATGACCATACGAAAAAGTTACGCGAGAAAAACTAATTCGACGCGGGTCCGCTACGGGAAAACCCGTAGCACCCAGCGAATCTCCAGTAGCCACCCGCAGCAACCCGCAGCAAGTCGCCTGACTCGCTGCTACTGAGACGCTACTGGATCGCTACGGATCAGCTACTGACTACGGGTCCACTACAAGAAAACCCGTAGCACCCGTCGATTCTCCCGCAGCAACCCAGCGAAACTCCCGTAGCAGCCCGCAGCAACTCGTACGAGTCGCTGCTGCTGGGCGCTACGGATCGCTGCGGGAAAACCCGTAGCCGATCCGCGTATCGATCCCTAGGCTCGATTTTCCTCGCGCGATCTTCGTCCAGCCGAGCGCCCAGCAGTCCAACCACCACCGCCTGGTTCGGCCTCGTCTATTGGGTCCGTTCCTCGGATCTTGGTTCAAGTTATTTTCACGATAATTAAACGATAAAATCATAAAGAGGGTTTTACGATTTACCTCGTTCTCGTTGTTCGGAAAAACGAAGAACTCAATTTGACGACCTTGAGATCTTCCCGCGTATTCCTTGCACTAGCTCGGACGTCGTGTGGGCGACGATCTACCGAACTCCATGGATCTCCCTCTCTACTTTCTCTCTCTAGAATTGTGATCTTCAAGTTATGAGAATAGAGAAGACCATGTAGTGCTTTTATAGGCTACGTAGGGGATCTTAAGGAGGTGGAATATTGGGCTTCCAATAATAGTGATTAAATTGAGCCCAAGCCCAAATCTATTAATCCTTACTATTATTAATTATATGATTAACTCCACTATATAAATATAATTGCACTCCCAATATTCACCATATTATATCAAATAATATTTCTCCGGTAGTATTATTTATTCCGTGTATTTAAGATATAAATATCCATGAATAAAATTAATTTATTGCTAATTAATTTATTCATCTCTTATATCCGAGACTAGTACCATTCAACCTTAATTATTATGCGGAACGAATCCACCTGCAGGGTTTACATAATAATTCCTTATGAACTCATCTCGGGGATATTATCAACCCTTACGGGATACACTTTCCCGTCAAGTATTCACGGCATGTCATATATAAAATATAGTGACCCAACTTAACCGGTAATTAACCCAATAATTAAATCGGTTAATTCCTTTGGTAAATCAAAGTCACTTATATTAAATATACACACCCGCAATAGTATCGGGGATTAAGAATAAAATACACTGAGACTTAAATCGATTATCGCCGGCAATCCTAATCGATAAATCTCAAGCAGATCCGCTCAATACACCAAGTGTACAAGTGTGATAAAATAATCAAGACAGATTATTTTCTCTCTCACACAACGACTATACCGATGGATTGGTCCGTGTCAATCTAGGTCATGAGCAACTGTTCGATTAAATACGAGTAACCGATAGTATGATCTTCTGTGTGACGTCGCACACCATACTAACTACAACGTATATAATCCAGGACTATAATTTGCATATATTTAATTATAAATAATTAAACGCAAATAATTGTTTATTTAATTAAATAGATTAATGGCAATGGATCGTGAGTTTCCGTTACTTAAATCTAGACATTAAGTACACAACTCCAACATGGTAGTTGTCTGACCTGCCTGCTCCCCTGCTTTCCCTTGAGGGATTCGTCTCGGCCTGGGTGCTCTTAGACCTGTGGTGCGTCTGAAAAGCTGAAACCCCTATATAAATGTCGTGCTCGCGGAGCGGTGGCTTTGGGAGGTGGTGTTGAGATGCGTGGGCCGCTGTCCGACCTTCTGGACTATAAAACGGGGTCGAGGTAACTGCTCTTCTTAACTCGCTTCTCTCATGTCTGCCCAACCTCAGCGAACCACTAGTTCCGCGGTGGGCCCCATCGTTCAACTTCGAGATCGCGAACCTGGTGACGAGTCGCGGGTGGAGACGGCGGGCTCCGGCATTCGTCGCTACGTCGTGTCCCGCAAGTTCAACTCCCGCTACCACCGCGAGGTCCTCCTGATCCCGTCTCCCTTTGCCCAGATGTACAGGCACGTGAGGCCCGCCATGCTCGCCGTCAGCGACTCGTCCGGCTGTCTCTGGGTTTTCGACTTGGTTCCCGGTGGCAACCGCTTGGAAATTGGTGGCATCGGCTGGGCGGAAGTGGAGGATATCAACATCGCCGTTACTCGTGGTGATGGGTCATTGGTTCCTGTCCCGCCGGTCTCGTTCTGAGCGGGCGGCGGGGTCGTTCATCGCCTTTGCGTCGCGCCTATGTATCTTGTATGGGGTTAAATCTTTTGTTTTAGCTGTAGCTCGTGTTGGAGTTGTGTACTTAATGTCTAGATTTAAGTAACGGTAAACTCCCGGTCATAGCATTTAATCTATTAAATTAATAAACAATTGTTTGCGTTTAATTATTTATAATTAAATATATGCAAATCATAGTCCTGAATTTTATACGTTGTAGTTAGTATGGTGTGTCGGGCCCACACAGAAGATCATACTATCGGTTACTCGTATTTAATCAAACAGTAGCTCACAACCTAGATGGACACGGACCAATCCATCGGTATAGTCGTTGTGTGAGAGAGAAAATAATTTGTCTTAATTATTTTATCACACTTGTACACTTGGTGTATTGAGCGGATCGTTGAGATTTATCGATTAGGATTGCCGGCGATAATCGATTCAAGTCTCAGTGTATTTTATTCTTAATCCCCGATTTTATTGCGGGTGTGTATATTTAATATAAGTGACTTTGATTTACCAAAGGAATTGACCGATTTAATTATTAAGTTGATTACCGTTTAAGTTGGGTCACATTATTTTATATATGGCATGCCGTGAATACTTGACGGGAAAGTGTATCCCGGAAGGGTTGATAATATCCCCGAGATGAGTTCATAAGGAATTATTGTGTAAACCTCATGAGTGGATTCGTTCCGCACAATAATTAAGGTTGAATGGTACTAGTCTCGGATTCAAGAGATGAATAAATTAATTAGCAATAAATTAATTTTATTCATGGATATTTAAATCTTAAATACACGGAATAAATAATACTACCGGAGAAATATTATTTGATATAATATGGTTTAATATTGGGAGTGCAATTAATTTATATAGTGGAAAATAAATTAATTAATATTGATAAGGATTAATGGACTTGAGCATTGGGCTCAATTTAATCTTCAATATTGGAAGCCCAATATTCCACCTCCTTTAGATCCCCTACGTAGCCTATAAAAGCACTACATGGCCTTCATAAATCATAAGACAACATTATCATACTTGATATTCTAGAGAGTTGAAGGAGATCAATAGGAGTTCGATAGATCGTCGCCCACCCGACGTTCGAACGGAGTGCAAGGAATACGTGGGAAGATTCAAAGGTCTTCAATTGATTTCGTTTCTCTGCACAACGAATCAAAGGTATGATCATAAAACTCCTTGTGTGAATTTTATGTGAATTAATTGTGATACATACATGAACGCACGATCCGGGAAAACGACGAACCTCGGGGACGGGGATTCGAGATCCCCGACGAGGATCGAAGGTGGCGGTCGAACCCTAGGGTTCGGACCGCCGGTACCGCGGCCAAAGGGAAGCCCCGGCTGGACGCCGGGGCATGCGATCGACGTGAAGTCGATCGCCAGGGAGTCGCCGTGGGCTGGCGCCACGGCAGACGACCTCCTCGGTCGTCCCTGGCCGGCGGTGGCGCACGAGGAGAAGCCGCGGCTGGACGCCGCGGCTGGGGCGATCGAGCCCTAGCTCGATCGCCGGGGGGAACTGCCGCGGGCTGGCGTCGCGGCTGGTGGTGCCCCCCACCTCCGACGACGGCGGTGAGTTGCTGGACTCACCGCCCAGGGCTGCCGGAGCAGCCCGGCGATCGCGTGCATGCGATCGCAAACCCCGCGGATGGGGTTCGGCTAGGGTTTAGCCGCGGGTTCATCCTGCGGCGATACTCTTGTCGAGCCCGGTTCTTCGTGGCGTTCGTGATCGGTTTCCGGTGACGGGATTTCGGTCGGGTTGTCTGTTTCCGCAATTTTTGATAATCCGGGATATCGATTTCCAGCAATTGGTATCAGAGCGTTTAGTTTCGTGTTCATGTATGTGTTCATGTATGTGTTCTACCTTGCAGGGATTCCGACTATCATGGTTGAATTAATTGTTAATTATTTATTTAATTAATTGTTATTTAATTTTACCATGATTATTCGTTATTAAACTCTCGGACATGTCGAGATTCGTTTTGTGTGGATGAATGCTTGTAATAGTAAAAATTCGGGGGTTGACCGAATTTAGATTTATTATTATTGTTCTATGTTTTCCGGAAAGTGTATAGGGTCGATTTCATGTATAGAATCGATACCGGAATTGTAAATTTATTTCTTGTAATTTATTTACGTTGGATCGATGCCGAGACGACCGCCGGAGAACACGTGTGACGAAGAGGACGAAAAACCGGGGGGGTCGATCATCCCCATGATCCATCCCCGTGAGGATCGATCGACCCCACGCCATGGGGGCTGCCCGCTAGGGCTTCCGGCCACGCCGGCCACCGGTGGTGGTGGCGCGTGGCTAGGGTGCGGCGGCGGTGGTGCCCGGCGATGGTGGTGGTCGGCGGTGGGGGTGGTGTGGGGATCCCCAACCCATGCTACTCCTACCAAGATTCACTTTCCTAATTAATTCGGTTTTCCTATTTGAGTTTTCTTATTTTTGGGAATTCTCATGGATTAGGAAAAGAATTAATTGGAATTAATTTTATTTCCTTATTCTATTATGGAAGTCTTCTAGAGTATTCCGAGTTCTACTTGGAATAGGATTCTAGAGATTTAATAGAATTGGAAAGGAATAAAAGTTAATTTAGGATTGATTCATTTCCTAATTGATTATTCCTATTTTATGGGAATTTTCATAGTAATGGAAATTAATTAATCTTGGAAAGTAGAAGAGTCCTAATTTATTTTATTTCCTTATTCTATTATAGAAATCTTCTAGAATATTCCATGTTTTGCTTTGATAGATTATTCTAGATATTTAATAGAATTAGATAGGAAAATAAATAGATAAAAAATATTAATAATATTTAATTTTATTTTTGATTTATTCGATTGACTTAATTTTCGAATTAAGTATCTTTTGGATTTATTAAAAATAAATAGATTTAAATATTGGGATTAATATTCTCGTCACATGGAGCATTCAAGAACGAAGACTGAAGACTAGAAGACGCATACGGAGATGGAATAAAGCCATGATAGTCGGAAAATAATTTTCTAGCATTATTTTGACTATGTGCTATGTGCTTTATTGCTTGTATGCATGCTATATGTGTTTACTTTATGCACGAGATAGCGTATCCCTTTGTTATAAAAAGCTAAGTGGGAGAGGGGATGGAAACATTCCCATGGTCTCCATTACTGTTCTCTTGGTGACTCTTATGAACTTTTGAAGTTCATATAGACGTGTCATTGGACACGGACCAATCCATCGGTATAGTCGTTGTGTGAGAGAGAAAATGTACACTTTCATTTACCTTAGTATAAGTGGGAGATTGTTGGAGTAGTATACTTAATGTCTAGATTTGAGTATTATAAACTCCATGTACACTTTCATTTACCTATTAAATACAGACATTCATTTGCTTTTAATTGTTGTTGATTAAATATATGCAAATCATAGTCCTGGATTTTATACGTTGTAGTTAGTATGGTGTGTCGGGCCCACACAGAAGATCATACTATCGGTTACTCGTATTTAATCGAACAGATGCTCACGACCTAGATGGACACGGACCAATCCATCGGTATAGTCGTTGTGTGAGAGAGAAAATAATTTGTCTTAATTATTTTATCACACTTGTACACTTGGTGTATTGAGCGGATCGATTGAGACTCATCAATTAGGATTGCTCGGCGATAATTGATTTGAGACTCAGTGTATTATATTCTTAATCCCCGATATTATTGCGGGTGTGTATATTTAATATAAGTGACTTTGATTTGCCAAAGGAATTAACCGATTTAATTATTGGGTTAATTACCGGTCAAGTTGGGTCACTATATTTTATATATGGCATGCCGTGAATAATTGACCGGACAGTGTATCCCGTAAGGGTTGATAATATCCCCGAGATGAGCTCAAAAGGATTTATTATGTAAACCTCGCGAGTGGATTTAATTCCGCATAATAAATAAGGTTGAGTGGTACTAGTCTCGGATAAAAGAGATGAATAAATTTATTAAGCAATAAATAAATTTTATTCATGGATATTTCTATCTTAAATACACGGAATAAATAATACTACCAGAGAAATATTATTTGGATATAATATGGTTTAATATTGGGAGTGCAATTAATTTATATAGTGGAAAATAAATTAATTAATATTGATAAGGATTAATGGACTTGGGCAGTGGGCTCAATTTAATCTTCAATATTGGAAGCCCAATATTCCACCTCCTTTAGATCCCCTACGTAGCCTATAAAAGCACTACATGACCTTCATAAATCATAAGACAAGATTATCATACTTGATATTCTAGAGAGTTGAAGGAGATCCATAGGAGTTCGATAGATCGTCGCCCACCCGACGTTCGAACGGAGTGCAAGGAATACGTGGGAAGATTCAAAGGTCATCTTGATTTCGTTTCTCCGAACAACGAATCGAAAGGTACAATATCTAAACGCCCTTGATAATTGTTCGATTTTGGATTTATCGAGAATACCGTAGAACGCAAGATCCAAAGTTCGAACCCGGATTAGACGGACGATCGCGTGGTGGTGGCGAACCCACCGGACCACGGGCGATCGCCCGAACTAGGGTTTCGGCGCGCGGGAGGATCGACCCTCGGCTGGGCCGAGGGCATGCGATCGATCACGAAGATCGATCGCTGGGCACGGGCTGGTGCCGTGCCCGACCCCACCTCGACGGTGGGGCTCCTCCGGACGGCGGCGAGTCGCCGGACTTGCCGCGGGGGACTGCTGGGCAGTCCCGGCCGATCGCCTTTGAGCGATCGGCGTGTGATCGTGCGAACCCCGGCTCGCGGGGGTTCGGCCGGGGGCGGGCTGTGCGTCTTCGGGCGCATGGTCTCCGATGGTCGGACTCCGGCGGATGAGTCGGTGTTCACGTGATCTCCGGCGAAGGTTTTCGTTCGGGTTATTGTTTCCGCAAATTTTAATAGCCCGGGATATCGAATTCCAACAATTGGTATCAGAGCGTGGTTTACGTTCGCGGTATTTTCGATAAAATTGTTCTACCTTGCAGGGTTTCCGACTATTATGGCTTAATTTATTATTCGTTTAATTTATTGTGTCATGTATGTTGGTTTGATTAAACTCTCGGACATGTCGAGATTCGTTTTTGGTGGTGAATGCTTGTAATAGTAAAAATTCGGGGGTTGACCGAATTTAGGATTTATTATTACGTTCTACGTTTTTCCGGAAATTGTATAGGGTCGATTGGATGTATAGAATCGATACCGGATAGTGTAAATTTTATTTTGTAATTTATTTTGCGTTGGATCGATGCCGAAACGACCGCCGGAGAAGACGCGTGACGAAGGAGATGATCGTGAGGGTGAACGGGACAAGGATCGACCATCCCCATGGTCGATCCCATGAGGATCGATCGACCCTTGCATGGAGGGCCGCCGGCGACGGTGGCCGGCCACCTCCTAGGCGGCGGTCGAAGGGTGGCGCGGGGATCCCCACCCCGTGCTATCCCGGTCCGTTGGTTCTCTTTCCTAATTGGTTCGGGTTTTTCCTATTTGAGAATTCCTATTTTTGGGAACTCTCATGGATTAGGAAAAGAATCAATTTGGAATTGATTAGGATTCCTAAATTGATTATTTCTATTTTATGGAAATATTCATGGATTAGGAATCTAATTAATTTGGAAAGTAGAAGAGTCCTAAATTATTTTATTTCCTTATTTCATTATGGAAATCATCTAGAATATTCCAAGTGGGTCTTGGATAGATTATTCTAGAGATTTATTGAAGTAGAAAGGGAAGATAAAATAAATAAAAATATTAATAATATGTAATTTTATTTTTGATTTATTCGATTGACTTAATTATTATTAATTAAGTATCTTTTGGATTTATAAAAAATAAATGGATTTAAATATTGGAAATTAATATTCTCGTCACATGGAGCATTCAAGAAACGAAGACTGAAGACTAGAAGATGCGTACGGAGATGGAGTAAAGCCATAATAGTCGGAAAATAATATTCTAGTAATTATTTTGACTATGTGATAATACTATGTGCTTTATTACATGTATGCATGCTATGTGTGTTTACTTTTATGCACTAGAATAGCGTATCCCTTTATTGTAAAAAGCTAAGTGGGAGAGGGTATGGAAACATACCCATGGTCTCCATTGCTGCTCTCTTGGTGACTTTTATAAACTTTTGAAGTTTATATAGATAGGTCATTGGAGGTGAGTTCTTGTAATTCCTCTCACGAGAAACATTGATTAAGTTCATCAAACAATGCCTAATTTGTCTTTCCAAAACTGATTTCAAGTCGACTCATTCTTACCCCGGGGAGTGGAATGGAGCCAGAGCCACTTGGTCATGTCGAGGACACAAATTAGAGACCTTCGTACCATTCTTTTATAGATGGATCGATTGTCTGCTCGGCTCCCTCATTTATGAGAGATAGGGCTGTTCGCATGGTGAATCACTGGTTAGAAACTTCGAGTTTCACTTATGATTCTCCACGTCTTGATTTACAAGATCGAATGGATCAAGTAATTGGATTTCAATTGTATAAGTCTTTTGGTATAGTAAACGTCCACACTATCGTGGCTTGCTATACTGAATGGGACTTTAGATCAATTGATGTAGACAGTTATAGAAGGGAGTGAAGGATTCGTGTGTCATCGTAAACGTCCACACTATCGTGGCTTGCGGTAATGCGCGAGTCTCGAACAAACTTCTTAGTACTGAGCGATGGTTAACACTTAGGTACGCTTCATAGTATTCCTCCCATCGAGGTAACGCTATTGATGATGTACGACCGAAGGAAATCTAATTGCTAAATCGTTTGGGTGGGTAAACGTCCACACTATCGTGGCTTGCCTTACCTGATGGGATTTTAGACGTGATTAGTGATTTAATGATATTATTTAAGGGAGATAATATCGGATATTAAATTGTTTGTTTGTTTTATGTGCTTATAGGTTAGGAATGACTGTGACCCCACTTTGTGATATACTTAAAGATGAAAACTCACTGGTTCCATATAGTACTGATTGGAAAAGAAATCTAGACACTGTCCAGACTGTTGAGCCTTCTATATCTACTATTGTACCAACTCATGAGGACATTTGGAATGACCTCAGAATGATGTTGAAACATAGTGTAGAAGCCGGACAAGAGGTGATTGATATACTTTATAAATTCAGTCCTCTTGAGGAATCGCTTAAAAACGATTTCAAAAGAGCGGAACTTATAAGTATGGTCAGAAAGTCACAAGCTCTTGTGGCTAAAATGGAAGTGCAAGCAAAGAAGCCCAGTGGTTCTAAACCACGGAATGGGAAGAGCAAGCCGCGAGGCAAGTGCTATCGATGCAAGCAGTTTGGGCACTGGAGGTCTGATTGTCCTCTCATCAAAGGTATGAAATTTTCCTTAGTCACTGAAACATTATCAGTGGTGTTATCTACCAGCACCTGGTGTGTAGATACGGGGGCCACTGATCATGTCTGCAATTCCTTGCAGGGGTTCCAGGAAACCCGGAGACTTAGAGAGGGAGAGATCGTGGTCTACATGGGCAATGCTGCAAGGGTGGCGGCTGTTGCAGGGGAGACGTTCACTTACGCTTTAGTAGTGATAGGATTTTAGTTTTACATAATTGTCTTTATGTACCCAACTTTAGAAAGAATTTAATTTCGGTTTCTAAACTTATTATGAATGGGTATTCTGTTTCTTTTGACCACTCTGTGATCATAAGAAGAAACAGTCAGATTATCTGTTCTGGTACATTGGTGGAAGATTTGTATGTACTAAATCCTGAGTCTAACACGATGCAACTAACCGAGAGTAATAACACATCTACGAACACCAATAAGAGAAAGGAACCTTCTAAGATGAATCAATTATACTTGTGGGACCTAAGGCTAGGTCATATTAACTCAAATAGAATTCAAAGGTTGAAAGCTGATGGTCTCATCAGCGGTGTTGAAGGAGAGGACCTTCCAACTTGCGAATCCTGTTTAGAGGGAAAAATGACTAAGCGTTCTTTTTCTGGTAAAGGACGGAGGGCTGAACAAGTATTGGATTTGATTCACTCTGATGTATGCGGACCTATGTCTACTCAGGCAAGGGGAGGGTACGAGTATTTCATCACTTTCACTGATGATTACTCAAGATATGGATTTGTATATTTGATGCGCCGCAAGAGCGAATCCTTTGACAAGTTCAAGGAATTCAAGGCTTTTGTGGAGAACCTTCAAAACAAATCTATTAAATGCCTGCGATCTGATCGCGGAGGCGAGTACCTGTCTGGAGAATTCAAGGCATACTTGGCAGAGAATGGGATTGATTCCCAAATGACATCACCATATACTCCCCAGCAGAATGGTGTGTCAGAAAGAAGGAATAGGACTCTTATGGAAATGGTGCGTTCAATGATGAGTTACTCGGACTTACCTGTTATGTTCTGGGGATATGCCTTGGAAACAGCAGCGCACATTCTAAACTTGGTTCCATCTAAAACGGTTCCTTCAACACCCATGGAACGATGGAGCGGGCGCAAGCCTAGCTTGAGACACGTTCGGATCTGGGGGTGCCCTGCACATGTGTTGAAGGTAGGTGCCGATAAATTAGAACCTCGTACTGAAGTGCGGTTGTTTATAGGATATCCTAGAGGAACTAAGGGTGGCATGTTCTATAGTCCTACGGACCAGAAGATCGTTATAAGTACTAACGCTCGGTTCTTAGAGGAAGACTATGTCATGGACCACAAGCCCAAAAGTGACATAATGCTTGATGAGTTGAGAGGTAACGATAAGGACCTAGATACAGCCGAACCGAGTAGTAATGCACCACTAGAACCTGCACCTACTATCACTGTTAATACACCGGAACGCCGTCGTAGTGGGAGGGTTGTTAAACAACCAGACAGATGGATTGGACTGGGTGAGTCTTCGGACTCTGGACCTGGAGTTCACGAAATCGATCCCTGGACCTATGATGATGCGGTACAAGATATAGATGCGCCTTCTTGGAAGAAAGCGATGAAATCCGAAATTGAATCTATGGATTCTAATAAAGTCTGGGATCTTGTAGAACCACCAAGAGGCGTAAAGCCAATTGGGTGTAAATGGGTCTACAAGAGAAAGAGAGGATCTGACGGAAAGGTTGAAACCTTTAAAGCTCGGCTTGTTGCGAAAGGATATACTCAGAAAGAGGGAATCGATTATGAGGAGACCTTCTCGCCGGTAGACAAGATAAAGTCGATCCGGATTCTCTTATCCATAGCAGCTCATATGGATTATGAGGTGTGGCAAATGGATGTCAAGACAGCTTTCCTCAATGGAAGTCTTGACGAGACGATTTACATGAAACAACCAGAAGAATTCATTGCTAAGGGGCGAGATCATCTAGTGTGCAAGCTTAATCGATCCATTTATGGATTGAAACAAGCCTCGAGATCGTGGAACCTGCGATTTGACGAAGTAGTCCAATCTTTTGGATTCAGTCAAAGCATGGACGAATCGTGTGTGTATTGGAAACGTGATGGGAAGAAGGTGGTGTTTCTCGTGCTTTATGTAGACGACATTCTTCTCATTGGCAACAGTGTGAAAATGTTATCAGACATAAAGGGATGGTTGTCTAGACAATTCGATATGAAAGATTTGGGAGATGTTGGACATGTTCTAGGGATCAAAGTTATAAGGGATCGCCGGAATAGAACATTGTACTTATCCCAGCAATCTTACATAGACACGATTCTGGCTCGTTTTAACATGCAAGATTCCAAGAAGGGCGAACTGCCCTTCAGTAAAGGAACCTATCTTTCTAAGGAGATGTGTCCTCGGACACAAAAGGAGAAAGATGAAATGAAAGCAGTTCCCTACGCTTCGGCTGTGGGAAGCTTAATGTATGCAATGTTATGTACGAGGCCTGATATCTGCTATGCAGTTGGCGTAGTAGCGAGATATCAGAGTAATCCTGGAAAGGCTCATTGGTCTGCTGTAAAGAGCATTTTCAAGTATTTGCGAAATACTAGGGATTATGTTCTGAGTTACGGAGCAGACAAGTTGATTCCTTTGGGTTATACGGATTCGGATTTCCAAGCTGATAAGGACCGGCGAAAGTCGACATCAGGATATGTGTACACTTTGGGAGGTGGAGCCGTATCATGGAGGAGTGTTAAGCAAAAGTGCATTTCAGACTCTTCCATGGAAGCTGAATATGTTGCAGCCTCAGAGGCAGCGAAAGAGTCAGTTTGGTTCCTTAATTTCCTCCAGGACTTAGATGTGATTCCGAGTTTGCCTAGAGCTATGACAATTTATTGTGACAATAGCGGTGCAGTGGCAAACAGTAAGGAACCACGGTCCCATAGTGCTACGAAACACATAGAGCGCAAGTACCACCTGATTCGAGTCATCGTCAAGAGGGGCGATGCGATAGTCACCAAGATAGCTTCAGAGGACAACCTAGCGGACCCTTTCACCAAGATACTTCCTAAGGAAGTATATTTCAAGCACTTGGAGGGTTTGGGAGTCAGAAGTTTGGAGGATAAGACTAGACCTTAGTGTAAGTGGGAGATTGTTGGAGTAGTATACTTAATGTCTAGATTTGAGTATTATAAACTCCATGTACACTTTCATTTACCTATTAAATACAGACATTCATTTGCTTTTAATTGTTGTTGATTAAATATATGCAAATCATAGTCCTGGATTTTATACGTTGTAGTTAGTATGGTGTGTCGGGCCCACACAGAAGATCATACTATCGGTTACTCGTATTTAATCGAACAGATGCTCACGACCTAGATGGACACGGACCAATCCATCGGTATAGTCGTTGTGTGAGAGAGAAAATAATTTGTCTTAATTATTTTATCACACTTGTACACTTGGTGTATTGAGCGGATCGATTGAGACTCATCAATTAGGATTGCTCGGCGATAATTGATTTGAGACTCAGTGTATTATATTCTCAATCCCCGATATTATTGCGGGTGTGTATATTTAATATAAGTGACTTTGATTTGCCAAAGGAATTAACCGATTTAATTATTGGGTTAATTACCGGTCAAGTTGGGTCACTATATTTTATATATGGCATGCCGTGAATAATTGACCGGACAGTGTATCCCGTAAGGGTTGATAATATCCCCGAGATGAGCTCAAAAGGATTTATTATGTAAACCTCGCGAGTGGATTTAATTCCGCATAATAAATAAGGTTGAGTGGTACTAGTCTCGGATAAAAGAGATGAATAAATTTATTAAGCAATAAATAAATTTTATTCATGGATATTTCTATCTTAAATACACGGAATAAATAATACTACCAGAGAAATATTATTTGGATATAATATGGTTTAATATTGGGAGTGCAATTAATTTATATAGTGGAAAATAAATTAATTAATATTGATAAGGATTAATGGACTTGGGCAGTGGGCTCAATTTAATCTTCAATATTGGAAGCCCAATATTCCACCTCCTTTAGATCCCCTACGTAGCCTATAAAAGCACTACATGGCCTTCATAAATCATAAGACAAGATTATCATACTTGATATTCTAGAGAGTTGAAGGAGATCCATAGGAGTTCGATAGATCGTCGCCCACCCGACGTTCGAACGGAGTGCAAGGAATACGTGGGAAGATTCAAAGGTCATTTTGATTTCGTTTCTCCGAACAACGAATCGAAAGGTACAATATCTAAACGCCCTTGATAATTGTTCGATTTTGGATTTATCGAGAATACCGTAGAACGCAAGATCCAAAGTTCGAACCCGGATTAGACGGACGATCGCGTGGTGGTGGCGAACCCACCGGACCACGGGCGATCGCCCGAACTAGGGTTTCGGCGCGCGGGAGGATCGACCCTCGGCTGGGCCGAGGGCATGCGATCGATCACGAAGATCGATCGCTGGGCACGGGCTGGTGCCGTGCCCGACCCCACCTCGACGGTGGGGCTCCTCCGGATGGCGGCGAGTCGCCGGACTCGCCGCGGGGGACTGCTGGGCAGTCCCGGCCGATCGCCTTTGAGCGATCGGCGTGTGATCGTGCGAACCCCGGCTCGCGGGGGTTCGGCCGGGGGCGGGCTGTGCGTCTTCGGGCGCATGGTCTCCGATGGTCGGACTCCGGCGGATGAGTCGGTGTTCACGTGATCTCCGGCGAAGGTTTTCGTTCGGGTTATTGTTTCCGCAAACTTTAATAGCCCGGGATATCGAATTCCAACAACGTCCACACTATCGTGGCTTGCTACATTGAATGGGATTTTGGATCGATTGATGTAGACAGTTGTAGAAGAAATTGAAGGATCATGTGTTAACGTAAACGTCCACACTATCGTGGCTTGCGGTAATATACGAGTCTCAAACGATCTTCTTAGTACTGAGTAATGGTTTACACTTAGGTACGCTCTATAGTATTCTTCCCATCGAAGTAACGCTATAGTGATGTACGACCGAAGCAAATCTAATTGCTAAATCATTTGGATGGGTAAACGTCCACACTATCGTGGCTTGCCTTATCTGATGGGATTTTAGATGTAA
Organism: Euphrasia confusa; assembly: GCA_954870475.1. Classification (NCBI taxonomy): domain Eukaryota; kingdom Viridiplantae; phylum Streptophyta; class Magnoliopsida; order Lamiales; family Orobanchaceae; genus Euphrasia; species Euphrasia confusa. Next base: position 11,056,547 of record OX940966.1, on the reverse strand, counting down.
TTAGTAATTTAATGATATTATTTAAGGGAGATAATATCGGATATTAAATTTATTGTTTGTTTAAATGTGCTTATAGGTTTATAGAATAGCTATGAACCCACTTTCTGTGAAACTCAAGGAGCATAAACTCACTGGCCCCAATTATATCGATTGGAGGAGAAATTTAGACATTGTCCTGACTTCTGAGGAGTACAAGTTTGTACTCCATGAAGTATGCCCTGCTGAGCCCACGACTGCTTCGACTAATGAGGAAAAAGAGGCATATCGGTGATGGAAATCGACTACCCGGGACACGTCCGTTCGAACCATCGAACATCCGGACGTCCCCAATCGACTTCTGGAGGTCACCCTTAGACAGCCATGGCCGCCCGCCCAAGAGATCGCGCGTCCGCCGCAGCCGAAGCCGCGGCTCGCGATCTGCCCGGAGCAAGCGGCCGCTTGCCTACCAAGCGAGCGCTCGCGCAGCAGGGCAAGCGAGCGCCTGCTGCCCAAGCGAGCGCCTGCTGCCTGTCGCGAGCGGGCGCTTGCCCCTCAGGCGGGCGCCTCGTCGCTGCGAACAGCGACCCCGTTCGCCCGTTCCGGCTGTTCCGACGCGATTTTCTCGATCCGACTGCCACGCCGGAGGTCAGAAACCTCCCAGCAGTCCGAGAATATCACATCCAAGCCACGGGAACCGATCTACGTTCATGTATGTTCAACGAGGAAATTGAGATCGAATAAATGCGGAATTGAAAGTTCCGATCTCATACCTTATCGGTCGATTGTTGAGACCTTAGAGCTTCTAACGTATTCTCTGACCTCGTCTCCAACCGCTGTGTGGGCAACGATCCGCTGGAGTTCTCCCGTCTATACTCTCTCTTTCTCAACCACGGTATAATTATTCTCAATGAGAGAATAAAATTATAATTGCGTTAACTCTATTTTTCACACAGAGAAAAATATTTTTGCGCTAAGCAAAATAATTATTCTCAGATGAAAAATGAGAATTGCGGCGAATGTTAGGTTTAGAGAGGGTAAGGGAGGGGGTTTAAATAGAGCTACGTTAGGGACCTAAGGATAAATTAATTAAGGGCTAAATTGAAATATTAATTAACTTGGAATACGTAAAAGCAATTCCTTAATTAATCGATTTCAATTTTAATTATTATTAACTCCACTATAAAATAATAATTGAATTCCCGAAATTAATTTTAATATTATTTCAACAATAATAAATCCGCCGAAATTACATATACGACTTTCCCCGTGTTTAAGATATCGAACGTCCACGAATTAATTTAATTACTAATAATTAAATTAATTCGTTTCTTATTATCCGAGACTAGTACCACTCATCCTTATTATCATGTGGAACAAATCCACCTGCAGGGTTTACATGATAAACTTTATGAGCTCATCTCGGGGACGTCATCAACCCGATAAACGGGACACGGTTTCCTGTCTATAATCTATAGCATGCCGTGTGTACAATTCCGATTCCCAATTTACCGAGTATCTCGACTAATCAAATAGTCTCACTCATTGGCAAGTTAAAGAACCGAGAATTGGACATACGCACCTATAATTATATAGGGATTAAGAATTCGTATATCCGTAATTCTGAGGTCTAGTTCGATTTCGTCGATTAGTATAAATCGAACGCCCTCCCGTGGTCCTGCTCAATACACCAAGTGTACGAGTGTAACATGATAGTCAAGACCGACTATCTACCAGTCACACAACGACGTACCGATGGATTGTCCCTGTCCATCTAAGTCGTGAGCCACTGTTCGATAATATACGAGTAACCGACAGTATGATCTTCTGCGTGTCTCCTCACGCCATACTGTCTACAACGTATATATCTAGGACTATAGAGCACAGAGTTATAATAACCAAAAATGCAGACTGTTTGATTAATAGATAATAAAACACAGATAAGGAGTTCCATATTGTCACTAAACTAGACATTTAGAATATAACTCCATCAATCTCCCACTTATACTAAAAGTCTAGTTGCCCTCTCCCATACATCCGATACCCATCCCCTTCACGTGTCTCTTGAACGCTTCCGCTGGAAGTGCCTTCGTAAAGGGGTCTGCCAGGTTATCCGCTGATGCAATCTTGGTGACAACTGCATCGCCTCTCTTGACGATGTCTCTAATCAGGTGGTACTTGCGATCTATGTGTTTACTCGCATTGTGGGCTCGTGGTTCCTTCGCATTTGCCACTGCACCGCTATTGTCACAATAAATTGTGATAGCTCTGGGCAAATCAGGAATCACATCCAAGTCCATTATGAAGTTCCGGAGCCAGACCGATTCTTTAGCTGCCTCAGAGGCTGCTACATATTCGGCTTCCATGGTGGAGTCCGAAATGCATTTCTGCTTAACACTCCTCCATGAAACTGCTCCACCTCCCAATGTGAACACATAGCCTGATGTAGACTTTCGCTGTTCCTTATCAGATTGGAAATCCGAATCTGTGTAACCCACATGAATCAATTCAGACGCTTTGTATCTCAGAACATAATTCCTAGTCCTTCGCAGGTACTTAAGTATGTTCTTTACAGCAGTCCAGTGACCCTGTCCAGGGTTACTCTGATATCTAGCTACCATGCCTACGGCATAGCAGATATCAGGTCTCGTGCACAACATAGCATACATGAGACTACCCACTGCCGAAGCATAAGGAACTGTCTTCATGTAGTCTATCTCCTTCTGTGTTTTGGGACACATATCCTTAGATAGATGAATTCCATGGCAGAAAGGTTGAGAACCTCTCTTGGAATTCTGCATGTTGAAACGAGCTAGAATCGTATCAATGTATGAAGCCTGGGACAAGCTCAATGTCCTTTTCTGGCGATCTCGTATAACCTTGATCCCAAGAACATGCCCTACTTGTCCTAAGTCTTTCATATCGAATTGCTTGGACAACCATCCCTTTATGTCTGACAACATCTTCACATTGTTGCCAATTAGAAGAATGTCGTCTACATAAAGCACGAGAAACGCCACGCTGTTTCCGTCACTTCTCCGGTATACACACGACTCGTCCATGCTTTGAATGAATCCATAAGACTGGATAACCTCATCAAACCGCATGTTCCAAGATCTAGAAGCTTGCTTCAATCCATAAATGGATCGCTTTAGCTTACACACTAGATGCTCTTGGCCTTTCTCGATGAAACCCTCTGGCTGTCTCATATAAATGGTCTCGTCAAGATTCCCATTCAAGAATGCTGTCTTGACGTCCATTTGCCACACCTCATAATCCATATGAGATGCTATAGACAAAAGAATCTGGATCGACTTTAGCATAGCTACCGGCGAAAAGGTTTCCTCATAATCGATCCCTTCTTTCTGAGTGTACCCTTTCGCAACAAGCCTAGCTTTGAAGGTTTCCACCTTCCCGTCAGACCCTCTTTTCCTCTTGTACACCCACTTGCAACCAATGGCTTTTACACCTTTGGGCGGTGTTACAAGATCCCAGACCTGATTTGAATCCATAGATTCAATCTCAGATTTCATCGCCTTTTGCCAAGACTGAGCATCTTGATCTTTAAGCGCCTCGCCGTAGGTCCAGGGATCGGCTTCATGTTCTCCAGGTAACAAGTCCGAAGACTCACCTATAAACATGAACCTATCGGGTTGTCGAACAACCCTCCCACTACGACGACGCTCCGGTGTAACCTCAGTAACTACAGGTGCAGACTGTGGTGGCGTATCACCCGGTTGGGTTGGATCTAAGCCTTGATCGTTCCCTCTCAGTTCGTTAAGTATTATCTCACTATTGGGCTTGTGGTCCATTATATAATCCTCTTCCAAGAACCAAGCGTTGGTGCTAACAACGATCTTCTGGTCCTTAGGACTATAAAATAGACCACCTTTCGTTCCTCTAGGATATCCTATAAACAACCGAATATCTGAACGTGACTCCAACTTATCAGCCCCGTGCTTCAGCACATGTGCTGGACAACCCCAGATCCGAATGTGTTTCAAGTTTGGCTTACGCCCGGTCCACAATTCCGAGGGTATCTTAGGGACTGATTTGGAAGGAACTAAGTTCAAGATATAAGCCGCTGTTTCCAAGGCATATCCCCAGAACGAAACTGGTAGTTCTGAATAACTCATCATAGATCTTACCATTTCCATAAGAGTCCTATTCCTTCTTTCTGCTACACCATTCTGCTGGGGCGTGTATGGTGCAGTCATCTGGGAGTCAATCCCATTCTCTAATAAGTACGCTTTAAACTCTCCCGAGAGGTACTCTCCTCCACGATCAGATCGTAGAGTCTTTATGGTCTTACCATGAAGGTTCTCCACAAGAGCTTTGTACTCCTTGAACTTGTCAAAGCACTCGCTCTTGCGGCGCATCAGGTATATAAAACCATACCTTGAGTAATAGTCAGTGAAGGTTACGAAATATTCATAACCTCCTCTCGCTTGGACAGATAAAGGCCCGCACAAATCAGAGTGAATCAATTCCAGTACTTCCTTGGATCTATACCCCTTATCACTAAAGGGTCGCTTGGTCATTTTTCCTTCCAGGCATGATTCGCAGGTTGGAAAGTCCTCATCTTTCACACCACTGAGTATTCCATCAGTTATCAACCTTTGAATCCTACCCAAGTTAATATGACCTAGCCTAAGATGCCATAAGTACTTTTGATTCATTCTAGAAGGCTCCTTTCTCTTATTGGTACTAGATGTATTATTTGTCTCTACTCGTTGCATCGTGGAATAATCAGGATTCAGTATATATAAGTTGCCTATCAATGTACCAGAACATATATACTCACCATTCTTTTTGATAATAACAGAACTATCAAAAGAAACAGAATATTTATTCAAAACCAATTTAGAAACCGAAACAAGGTTCTTTCTAAAATTCGGTACATAAAGACAATTATTCAATACTAAAACTTTATTATTAAAAGATAAATAAATATCTCCCACTGCAACAGCCGCCACTTTCGTCGCGTTGCCCATGTAGATAGTGATCTCTCCCTCTCTAAGCCGCCGGGTTTCCTGGAACCCCTGCAAAGAATTGCAGACATGATCAGTGGCTCCCGTATCCACACACCAGGTACCGGTGGATAACACCGCTAAACATGTTTCAGTGACTAAGGAAAAGTTCGTACCTCCTTGTCTGAGAGGACAATTAGACTTCCAATGTCCAGACTGCTTGCAACGGAAACACTTGCCCTTAGGCCTGTTCACTCCATTCTGTGGTCCACCAACTCTGGGCCCACTGGGTTTCCGTCCTTGCTTTTTCTTCTTCTTAATCCCCGAAGGGCGAGGAAGAGTCGATTTCACAGCCACAAGTGCTTGAGAGTTCTTAAAGATACCCTCTGCCGCCTGGAGTTCAGTCAGGAGTTCCGCCAACGTATATAACCTCTTGTTCATGTTATAGTTCAGGCGGAACTGCTCAAAACTCCTAGGCAGAGACTGGAGCACTATATCGATCTGGGTTTCCCCATCGATAGCTCCTCCCATAATCTCTATCTCATTCAGATAGCCTATCATCCTAAGAACGTGATCCCTCACGGGCGTTCCTTCGGACATAGTGGCTGTCATGAGTTGCCTCATAGCATCTTGTCTGGCTGCCCTGTCCTGACTACCAAACATCTCCTTGAGGTTAAGCATCATATCATAGGCAGTGTCCATGGCTTCATGCTGATGTTGCAGCACATTTGACATAGATGCCAAAATGTAGCACCGCGCCATCTGATCAGCCTTGACCCACTTCCGATGAGCTTCCTTTTCCTCAGGAGAGGATGTTTCAGTAGGTGCAACAGGACATTCGACCTGGAGTACATACTTGTACTCCTCAGCAGTTAGGACAATGTCCAAGTTTCGTTTCCAATCAACATAATTTGGACCAGTGAGTTTGTTTTCTTTTAGTATCACAGACAGCGGGTTGAGTGCCATATCTATAAAAGAGACAAATCAAACCGTCAAATTTAATTCGATATTAACTCCCTTAATTAATATCATTAAATTTACCAATCAATCCTAAAATCCCATCAGACCAGCATGCCACGTTCATGTGGACGTATACTAGTCCAAACGATTTTATAATTGGACTTTTACTTCGGTCGTACATCATTACAGCAGTGACTCCGATGGGGAGGATACTGTAAAGCGTACCTAAGTGTATACCATTTCTCAGTACTAAGTTAACCGCTCGGGAACTACATATCCACCGCAAGCCACGTTAGTGTGGACGTTTACGTTGACATGCGGTCCCTTTACGATTTCCTATAACTGTCGAGCCTCAATTAACCCAAAGTTCCGTTTCCGTCTAGTAAGCCACGATAGTGTGGACGTTTACTAAACAAAAAACTTTGTTAATTGAATTCCATTTAATAAATTTCACAATTTCGTTAATCAAAGCTTGATATCTCGTAAGTGAAACTCGAAGTTTCTAACCAGCGATCAATCATGCAATTGAGCCCTATCTCTCACTAAGTGAGGGAGCCAACCAGACAATCGATCTAGTCATCGAATGACTCGAATGTCTCTAATCAGTGTCATCGACATAAGCAAGCGCTTTGGCTCCATTCCACTCCCCGGGGTGAGAATGAGTCGAGTTGAACTTAGTCTTTGAAAAACAGATTAGGCATTTGCTTTGAAAAACTTAAGTGTTCAATTCTATAAATGGAATTGAATTCGAATTTCGATCAAAGTGATTTCCGTGTATCGACTTTATCCGATAGGGAGGATGACACTAAAGCCAACTCGTAAGTCAATACACATCACTTTCGAAACAGAGAATGGAGACCGCGGGATTGTTTCCAATCCCTCTCCCACTTAGTATTTTACGATTTAGGGATATACATGCATAAAATAATAAGCATAATAAACACGTAAATCACACAAAAGGCAATTAACGTGGCCCGATTATTATGGCCTTAAAATCTTGAATGCACGTCTCTTGGAACTCGAACTCGTTGCTCGTCTTAACTTCGATTCTCGTTCCTCCGGGCTTCGATCTCGTCTCGATCCAATAGCAGAAAATAATTACAAAATTATTCTACTAAGTCCGGTATCGATCCTATACATTTGATCGACCCTATACAAGTCCCGGATGCAACGAAAAATTAAATAAACCTAACGACTCAACCCGTCGTTTTTATTTATTACAAACAAGCAACTTTCCAAAAATAAACCGATCTCGACAAGCCCGAGAGTTTAATCAAAACCACATACATACAGCACAAAATATAAAAATAAATTGGCCATAATAATCGGGTTCAACCTGCAAGGCAAAACTCGCAAACAATACAAAGAACGAACAAAAACCGGCTCTGGTACCATTTGATGGAAATCGACTACCCGGGACACGTCCGTTCGAACCATCGAACATCCGGACGTCCCCAATCGACTTCTGGAGGTCACCCTTAGACAGCCATGGCCGCCCGCCCAAGAGATCGCGCGTCCGCCGCAGCCGAAGCCGCGGCTCGCGATCTGCCCGGAGCAAGCGGCCGCTTGCCTACCAAGCGAGCGCTCGCGCAGCAGGGCAAGCGAGCGCCTGCTGCCCAAGCGAGCGCCTGCTGCCTGTCGCGAGCGGGCGCTTGCCCCTCAGGCGGGCGCCTCGTCGCTGCGAACAGCGACCCCGTTCGCCCGTTCCGGCTGTTCCGACGCGATTTTCTCGATCCGACTGCCACGCCGGAGGTCAGAAACCTCCCAGCAGTCCGAGAATATCACATCCAAGCCACGGGAACCGATCTACGTTCATGTATGTTCAACGAGGAAATTGAGATCGAATAAATGCGGAATTGAAAGTTCCGATCTCATACCTTATCGGTCGATTGTTGAGACCTTAGAGCTTCTAACGTATTCTCTGACCTCGTCTCCAACCGCTGTGTGGGCAACGATCCGCTGGAGTTCTCCCGTCTATACTCTCTCTTTCTCAACCACGGTATAATTATTCTCAATGAGAGAATAAAATTATAATTGCGTTAACTCTATTTTTCACACAGAGAAAAATATTTTTGCGCTAAGCAAAATAATTATTCTCAGATGAAAAATGAGAATTGCGGCGAATGTTATGTTTAGAGAGGGTAAGGGAGGGGGTTTAAATAGAGCTACGTTAGGGACCTAAGGATAAATTAATTAAGGGCTAAATTGAAATATTAATTAACTTGGAATACGTAAAAGCAATTCCTTAATTAATCGATTTCAATTTTAATTATTATTAACTCCACTATAAAATAATAATTGAATTCCCGAAATTAATTTTAATATTATTTCAACAATAATAAATCCGCCGAAATTACATATACGACTTTCCCCGTGTTTAAGATATCGAACGTCCACGAATTAATTTAATTACTAATAATTAAATTAATTCGTTTCTTATTATCCGAGACTAGTACCACTCATCCTTATTATCATGTGGAACAAATCCACCTGCAGGGTTTACATGATAAACTTTATGAGCTCATCTCGGGGACGTCATCAACCCGATAAACGGGACACGGTTTCCTGTCTATAATCTATAGCATGCCGTGTGTACAATTCCGATTCCCAATTTACCGAGTATCTCGACTAATCAAGTAGTCTCACTCATTGGCAAGTTAAAGAACCGAGAATTGGACATACGCACCTATAATTATATAGGGATTAAGAATTCGTATATCCGTAATTCTGAGGTCTAGTTCGATTTCGTCGATTAGTATAAATCGAACGCCCTCCTGTGGTCCTGCTCAATACACCAAGTGTACGAGTGTAACATGATAGTCAAGACCGACTATCTACCAGTCACACAACGACGTACCGATGGATTGTCCCTGTCCATCTAAGTCGTGAGCCACTGTTCGATAATATACGAGTAACCGACAGTATGATCTTCTGCGTGTCTCCTCACGCCATACTGTCTACAACGTATATATCTAGGACTATAGAGCACAGAGTTATAATAACCAAAAATGCAGACTGTTTGATTAATAGATAATAAAACACAGATAAGGAGTTCCATATTGTCACTAAACTAGACATTTAGAATATAACTCCATCAATCGGAAGTGGAAAAAGGCTGATGAAATGGTTATGTGTTATATTTTGGCTTCCATGTCAAATGTACTCCAAACCCAACATGAGTCGATGGACACTGCCTATGATATGTTGTTCAACCTCAAGGATATGTTTGGGCAGCAAGATCGTGCGGGAAGGCAAGAAGCCATGAGAGTCCTCATGACAACTACTCAGTCTGAAGGAACGCCCGTAGGGGAGCACGTTCTTAAGATGATGAGTCTGTTGAATGAGCTTGAGATCCTAGGAGCTCAAATTGATGGGGAGACGCAAGTCGACATCATACTCCAGTCTCTGACCCCTAGTTTTGAGCAGTTTCGCATGAGTTATAATATGGGTAAACTATCTTATTCTCTTGCGCAACTCTTGACTGAACTAAAGGCGGCAGAGGGGATCTACAAGAAGGGCAAGTCTTAAGCGCTTGTAGCTACCAAGTCCAAAGGATTTAAGCCTGGTTGAGGTAGGGGCAAGAGGAGGAAGCAAGCCTGGAAACCTAGTGGTGCCAAGAAGACTGGACCACGAGTGGGGGCTGCAAAGCCAAGGGGCAAGTGCTTCCGATGCAATAAGTCTGGACACGGGAAGTCTGAATGTCCTCTCAAAGGTACGAATTTTTCTTTAGTCGTAAAAACATAGTCAGCGGTATTATCTACCAGAATTCTGGTGTGTAGATATGGAACCACTGACGGTATGTGCATTTTGAATGCAGGGGTTCCAGAAAACCCGACGACTTAGAGAAGAAGAGTTCGAGTCTACACGGGCAAAAGGTGTGGAGGAGGCAGCTGTTGCAGTGGAAGACATTTATCTGCTTTAGTAGTTAAATAGGATTTCATTTCAAGATTATTGCATTATGTAACCTTTTATTTAGAAAGAACTTTAGTTCTGGATTTCTATTAATGGATATTTTATTTCTTTAATCATTTGATGATTTTTGATAAGAAATAATGGCATTATCTGTTCTGGTACATTAGATAGCAATATATGAATGATAGATCCTAAGTCTACCACGATGCAACGAACCGTTCTATAACTTGTTTTACTTGTTAGATATATTTCTTTATGAGATAATTATACTTGTGAATTCTTATACTTAGTAGTATTTTCAAATAAGATTCAAATGGTCGAAATTGATTTGATCAATTATAGTTGAAGGAATGGACCTTCCGACCTAAGGATTGAATTTGGAGGATAATACATCTAAGCAAACCTTTCTTGATAAAGGATAGAATTCGGACAAGTATTGGGAATGATTAGATATGCAGACGTATGTGTTAAAAAGAAAGGTACGAGTAATTCTTTCAAGAATACTCGGTGATGGATTAGAATACTTAATGTGCCATAAAAGCGAAGTGTTTTGACTAGTCAATGGACACAAAAGCTATTATGGGGAACAATCAAAGTATATCCATTAGGAGCCTGCGACTTAGTCGTGGAGGCCATCACCTATCTGAATAACACATAGCATAATCAGAGATTGGGATTCAATCCCAAAGGGCCGCACCATACACTTGAGTGTAGAGACGGTGCGTTGTAAATAAGAAATAGAAATCTAATAGTAAAAGAACAAGTTGTTCGGAACTACCTATGTTCTATGGATATTCCTGGATACAACAGCAATAATGGTTGTAGGATATCCTAGATGAACAAAGTATTGTGTGTTCTATAGTACTATGAACCAGAAGGACGTTTATCGCCCGGTTCTTAGAGGAAGACTATTAGATGAACCACAAAGCCTGAACTGAAGTAATACCTTGGAATGAGAAAAAGGACAAAAGACTGGGAACCAGCCAAACCGAGTAGAAGTACACCACACACTGCACCTATTGTTATTACTGTTATACACCGAGACGCCATTGCAGTGGGAGGTTGTTGAACAACCAGAAATGTTCATAAGACTAGAGGAGTTCGGACTCTGGATCTAGTAGAGATGAAATCGACCCCTAGCTCTGCATAAGGGCGGTACTATATCTAAATGTGCCTGCTTAGAGAGCAATAAGGTTTATTGTTAAGAGGCTAGATCATTTAGAGTACAAGCTTAGTAAATCCATTTATGGATGGTGACAAAAGCTATGAATCGTGGAACTTGCGAATTGATGAAATAGTCCATCTAATGGATTCATCAAAAGGCATAGACGAAAGGTGTATTAGAAACGTAATGGAAACAAGGTGGTGTTTCTAAGAGATTTTATGTAGATAACATTTTATCATTGGCGACAATGTAAAGATGTTGTCAGACATAAAATAATGGTTGTCTAAATGAATCGAGACATAAGATTGAGTAGAAGTTAGAGCATGTACTTGAGATCTTATGATCTAGGGATAAGAACATTGTACTTCTCCTAAATATCTTATACGATTATGGTTTGTTTTAACATGCATAATTCTGAGAAAGGTTGTTGCCTTTCAGAGACAGAATATGTATATCTATCTAAGGTCGTGTGTTTCAAACACATAAAGGAGATAGATGATACGAAGCAGTTTCCTACACCTAATGTGGAAAGCTTAAATGCAATGTTGAAAAACAAGAACCTGATATCAACTATGCGGTTTGCGTAGTGGGAGGATATCAAAGTAATCTGGACAAGAGATTCTCGGATGCTGTAATAGTACTTGCGAAAGTACTAGATTATTAAGCAAGACGAAATCTTCTTGGATTACATGTTCTCAGATCTCAAATCAGAGAAGGACCAGTGTAAGTCGATATCAGGCTATGTGTTCACTTTTTGAGAGGTGGAACCATAGAATGAAAGAGTGATAAGCATGACGCTTCTCGGACTCTCTCATAACCGAATAGCAGCCTCAGAGGCAGCGGAAGTTTTGGTTAGGTTCCGGGATAACCTCTAAGACTTGGATATGACTCTTGGTTTACCAAAGGCTATTTTATAGCGGTGCATGGTAAACTGGAAGAAGTCATAAGTCTAAAAGTGAGGAAAACACATCGAGCAAGTACCACCTGATACGAATCATCGTCAAGGGAGACGACGTAGTAGTCACCAAGATAACTTCAGAGCGGCAACCTAGAGTGCTCATTCACATAGTACTTCTCGGAAGTACACCTTAAGCACGTGATGAGTATGGGAGTCGGGAGTTTGGAGGAAATGACTAGACCTTAATACAAGTGGGAGATTGTTGGAGTTGTGTACTTAATGTCTAGATTTAAGTAACGGTAAACTCCCGGTCATAGCATTTAATCTATTAAATTAATAAACAATTGTTTTCGTTTAATTATTTATAATTAAATCTATGCAAATCATAGTCCTGGATTTTATACGTTGTAGTTAGTATGGTGTGTCGGGCCCACACAGAAGATCATACTATCGGTTACCCGTATTTAATCAAACAGTAGCTCACGACCTAGATGGACACGGACCAATCCATCGGTATAGTCGTTGTGTGAGAGAGAAAATAATTTGTCTTAATTATTTTATCACACTTGTACACTTGGTGTATTGAGCGGATCGTTGAGATTTATCGATTAGGATTGCCGGCGATAATCGATTCAAGTCTCAGTGTATTTTATTCTTAATCCCCGATTTTATTGCGGGTGTGTATATTTAATATAAGTGACTTTGATTTACCAAAGGAATTGACCGATTTAATTATTGGGTTGATTACCGGTTAAGTTGGGTCACTATATTTTATATATGGCATGCCGTGAATACTTGACGGGAAAGTGTATCCCGGAAGGGTTGATAATATCCCCGAGATGAGTTCATAAGGAATTATTGTGTAAACCTCATGAGTTGATTCGTTCCGCACAATAATTAAGGTTGAATGGTACTAGTCTCGGATTCAAGAGATGAATAAATTAATTAGCAATAAATTAATTTTATTCATGGATATTTAAATCTTAAATACACGGAATAAATAATACTACCGGAGAAATATTATTTGATATAATATGGTTTAATATTGGGAGTGCAATTAATTTATATAGTGGAAAATAAATTAATTAATATTGATAAGGATTAATGGACTTGAGCATTGGGCTCAATTTAATCTTCAATATTGGAAGCCCAATATTCCACCTCCTTTAGATCCCCTACGTAGCCTATAAAAGCACTACATGGCCTTCATAAATCATAAGACAAGATTATCATACTTGATATTCTAGAGAGTTGAAGGAGATCCATAGGAGTTCGATAGATCGTCGCCCACCCGACGTTCGAACGGAGTGCAAGGAATACGTGGGAAGATTCAAAGGTCTTCAATTGATTTCGTTTCTCTGCACAACGAATCAAAGATATGATCATAAAACTCCTTGTGTGAATTTTATGTGAATTAATTGTGATACATACATGAACGCACGATCCGGGAAAACGACGAACCTCGGGGACTGGGATTCGAGATCCCCGACGAGGATCGAAGGTGGCGGTCGAACCCTAGGGTTCGGACCGCCGGTATCGCGGCCAAAGGGAAGCCCCGACTTGACGCCGGGGCATGCGATCGACGTGAAGTCGATCGCCGGGGAGTCGCCGTGGGCTGGCGCCACGGCAGACGACCTCCCCGGTCGTCCCTGGCCGGCGGTGGCGCACGAGGAGAAGCCGCGGCTGGGGCGATCGAGCCCTAGCTCGATCGCCGGGGGGAACTGCCGCGGGCTGGCGCCGCGGCCGGTGGTGCCCCCCACTTCCGACGACGGCGGTGAGTCGCCGGACTCACCGCCCAGGGCTGCCGGAGCAGCCCGGCGATCGCGAACCCCGCGGATGGGGTTCGGCTAGGGTTTAGCCGCGGGTTCATCCCGCGGCGATACTCTTGTCTAGGCCGGTTCTTCGTGGCGTTCGTGATCGGTTTCCGGCGACGGGATTTCGGTCGGGCTGTCTGTTTCCGCAATTTTTGATAACCCGGGATATCGATTTCCAGCAGCTCGGGCTTCGGGACCCGGAGGTCGTATCCCGGTGTGACTTTCCTGAAATAATAAATGAAAAAATAAAAAAGAAACTTTCTTTTTGTGATTCGGAGTCCGAGCCCCGCGCGCCCCGGGTTATGGCCCGGCTCCGTTCGGCTCCTTGGGATTCGGACGGTCGCGGCGGTACCCCAGCCTAATGATTGCTGGAGTAGTATACTTAATGTCTAGATTTGAGTATTATAAACTCCTTGTACACTTTCATTTACCTATTAAATACAGACATTCATTTGCTTTTAATTGTTGTTGATTAAATATATGCAAATCATAGTCCTGGATTTTATACGTTGTAGTTAGTATGGTGTGTCGGGCCCACACAGAAGATCATACTATCGGTTACTCGTATTTAATCGAACAGATGCTCACGACCTAGATGGACACGGACCAATCCATCGGTATAGTCGTTGTGTGAGAGAGAAAATAATTTGTCTTAATTATTTTATCACACTTGTACACTTGGTGTATTGAGCGGATCGATTGAGACTCATCAATTAGGATTGCTCGGCGATAATTGATTTGAGACTCAGTGTATTATATTCTTAATCCCCGATATTATTGCGGGTGTGTATATTTAATATAAGTGACTTTGATTTGCCAAAGGAATTAACTGATTTAATTATTGGGTTAATTACCGGTTAAGTTGGGTCACTATATTTTATATATGGCATGCCGTGAATAATTGACCGGACAGTGTATCCCGGAAGGGTTGATAATATCCCCGAGATGAGCTCAAAAGGATTTATTATGTAAACCTCGCGAGTGGATTTAATTCCGCATAATAAATAAGGTTGAGTGGTACTAGTCTCGGATAAAAGAGATGAATAAATTTATAACGCAATAAATAAATTTTTTTCATGGATATTTCTATCTTAAATACACGGAATAAATAATACTACCGGAGAAATATTATTTGGATATAATATGGTTTAATATTGGGAGTGCAATTATTTTATATAGTGGAAAATAAATTAATTAATATTGATAAGGATTAATGGACTTGGGCAGTGGGCTCAATTTAATCATCAATATTGGAAGCCCAATATTCCACCTCCTTTAGATCCCCTACGTAGCCTATAAAAGCACTACATGGCCTTCATAAATCATAAGACAAGATTATCACACTTGATATTCTAGAGAGTTGAAGGAGATCCGTAGGAGTTCGATAGATCGTCGCCCACCCGACGTTCGAACGGAGTGCAAGGAATACGTGGGAAGATTCAAAGGTCATCTTGATTTCGTTTCTCCGAACAACGAATCGAAAGGTACAATATCTAAACGCCCTTGATAATTGTTCGATTTTGGATTTATCGAGAATACCGTAGAATGCAAGATCCGAGGATCGAACCCGGATTAGACGAACGACCACGCGGTGGTGGCGAAGCCACCGGACCGCGTGGATCGCACGCCTAGGGTTCGGCGCGCGAGGGAGAAGCCCTCGGCTTCGGCCGAGGGGGCGATCGCTGGGTGCGATCGCCGGCGGTGACGAGCTGGTGCCGTCACCTCCCCACCGCGACGGTGGGGGGTTCCTCCACGGCGGGCGGCAGGTCGCCGGACCTGCTGCCGGGGGCTGCCAGATGCAGCCCCATCGAACGTAATGTTCGATCACGTGAGCGGCGGCTCGCGGGGGCTCGGCCGGGGGCGGGCTACGCGTCTTCGGGCGCGTGGTCTCCGAAGGTCGGACTCCGGCGGATGAGTCGGTGTTCATGTGATCTCCGGCGAAGGTTTTCGTTCGGGCTATTGTTTCCGCAATTTTAATAGCCCGGGATATCGAATTCCAACAATTGGTATCAGAGCGAGGTTTACGTTCGCGGTATTTTCGATAAAATTGTTCTACCTTGCAGGGTTTCCGACTATTATGGCTTAATTTATTATTCGTTTAATTTATTTTGTCATGTATGTTGGTTTGATTAAAATCTCGGACATGTCGAGATTCGTTTTTGGTGGTGAATGCTTGTAATAGTAAAAATTCGGGGGTTGACCGAATTTAGGATTTATTATTACGTTCTACGTTTTTCCGGAAATTGTATATGGTCGATTGGATGTATAGAATCGATACCGGATAGTGTAAAATTTATTTGTAATTTATTTTGCGTTGGATCGATGCCGAAACGACCGCCGAAGAAGACGCGTGACGAAGGAGATGATCGTGAGGGTGAACGGGACAAGGATCGACCATCCCCATGGTCGATCCCATGAGGATCGATCGACCCTTGCATGGAGGGGCCGCCGGCGACGGTGGCTGGCCACCTCCTAGGCGGCGGTCGAAGGGTGGCGCGGGGATCCCCACCCCGTGCTATCCCGGTCCGTTGATTCTCTTTCCTAATTGGTTCGGGTTTTTCCTATTTGAGAATTCCTATTTTTAGGAACTCTCATGGATTAGGAAAAGAATCAATTTGGAATTGATTAGGATTCCTAAATTGATTATTTCTATTTTATGGAAATATTCATGGATTAGGAATCTAATTAATTTGGAAAGTAGAAGAGTCCTAAATTATTTTATTTCCTTATTTCATTATGGAAATCATCTAGAATATTCCAAGTGGGTCTTGGATAGATTATTCTAGAGATTTAATGAAGTAGGAAGGGAAAAATAAAATAAATAAAAATATTAATAATATTTAATTTTATTTTTTATTTATTCGATTGACTTAATTATTATTAATTAAGTATCTTTTGGATTTATTAAAAATAAATGGATTTAAATATTGGAAATTAATATTCTCGTCACATGGAGCATTCAAGAAACGAAGACTGAAGACTAGAAGATGCGTACGGAGATGGAGTAAAGCCATAATAGGCGGAAAATAATATTCTAGTAATTATTTTGACTATGTGATAATACTATGTGCTTTACTACTTGTATGCATGCTATATGTGTTTACTTTTATGCACTAGAATAGCGTATCCCTTTATTGTAAAAAGCTAAGTGGGAGAGGGTATGGAAACATACCCATGGTCTCCATTGCTGCTCTCTTGGTGACTTTTATAAACTTTTGAAGTTTATATAGATAGGTCATTGGAGGAGAGTTCTTGTAATTCCTCTCACGAGAAACATTGATTAAGTTCATCAACAATGCCTAATTTGTCTTTCCAAAACTGATTACAAGTCGACTCATTCTTACCCCGGGGAGTGGAATGGAGCCAGAGCCACTTGGTCATGTCGAGGACACAAATTAGAGACCTTCGTACCATTCTTTTATAGATGGATCGATTGTCTGCTCGGCTCCCTCATTTATGAGAGATAGGGCTGTTCGCATGGTGAATCACTGGTTAGAAACTTCGAGTTTCACTTATGATTCTCCACGTCTTGATTTACAAGATCGAATGGATCAAGTAATTGGATTTCAATTGTATAAGTCTTTTGGTATAGTAAACGTCCACACTATCGTGGCTTGCTATACTGAATGGGACTTTAGATCAATTGATGTAGACAGTTATAGAAGGGAGTGAAGGATTCGTGTGTCATCGTAAACGTCCACACTATCGTGGCTTGCGGTAATGCGCGAGTCTCGAACAAACTTCTTAGTACTGAGCGATGGTTAACACTTAGGTACGCTTCATAGTATTCCTCCCATCGAGGTAACGCTATTGATGATGTACGACCGAAGGAAATCTAATTGCTAAATCGTTTGGGTGGGTAAACGTCCACACTATCGTGGCTTGCCTTACCTGATGGGATTTTAGACGTGATTAGTGATTTAATGATATTATTTAAGGGAGATAATATCGGATATTAAATTGTTTGTTTGTTTTATGTGCTTATAGGTTAGGAATGACTGTGACCCCACTTTGTGATATACTTAAAGATGAAAACTCACTGGTTCCATATAGTACTGATTGGAAAAGAAATCTAGACACTGTCCAGACTGTTGAGCCTTCTATATCTACTATTGTACCAACTCATGAGGACATTTGGAATGACCTCAGAATGATGTTGAAACATAGTGTAGAAGCCGGACAAGAGGTGATTGACATACTTTATAAATTCAGTCCTCTTGAGGAATCGCTTAAAAACGATTTCAAAAGAGCGGAACTTATAAGTATGGTCAGAAAGTCACAAGCTCTTGTGGCTAAAATGGAAGTGCAAGCAAAGAAGCCCAGTGGTTCTAAACCACGGAATGGGAAGAGCAAGCCGCGAGGAAAGTGCTATCGATGCAAGCAGTTTGGGCACTGGAGGTCTGATTGTCCTCTCATCAAAGGTACGAAATTTTCCTTAGTCACTGAAACATTATCAGTGGTGTTATCTACCAGCACCTGGTGTGTAGATACGGGGGCCACTGATCATGTCTGCAATTCCTTGCAGGGGTTCCAGGAAACCCGGAGACTTAGAGAGGGAGAGATCGTGGTCTACATGGGCAATGCTGCAAGGGTGGCGGCTGTTGCAGTGGGAGACGTTCACTTACGCTTTAGTAGTGATAGGATTTTAGTTTTACATAATTGTCTTTATGTACCCAACTTTAGAAAGAATTTAATTTCGGTTTCTAAACTTATTATGAATGGGTATTATGTTTCTTTTGACCACTCTGTGATCATAAGAAGAAACAGTCAAATTATCTGTTCTGGTACATTGGTGGACGATTTGTATGTACTAAATCCTGAGTCTAACACGATGCAACTAACCGAGAGTAATAACACATCTACGAACACCAATAAGAGAAAGGAACCTTCTAAGATGAATCAATTATACTTGTGGCACCTAATGCTAGGTCATATTAACTCAAATAGAATTCAAAGGTTGAAAGCTGATGGTCTCATCAGCGGTGTTGAAGGAGAGGACCTTCCAACTTGCGAATCCTGTTTAGAGGGAAAAATGACTAAGCGTTCTTTTTCTGGTAAAGGACGGAGGGCTGAACAAGTATTGGATTTGATTCACTCTGATGTATGCGGACCTATGTCTACTCAGGCAAGGGGAGGGTACGAGTATTTCATCACTTTCACTGATGATTACTCAAGATATGGATTTTTATATTTGATGCGCCGCAAGAGCGAATCCTTTGACAAGTTCAAGGAATTCAAGGCTTTTGTGGAGAACCTTCAAAACAAATCTATTAAATGCCTGCGATCTGATCGCGGAGGCGAGTACCTGTCTGGAGAATTCAAGGCATACTTGGCAGAGAATGGGATTGATTCCCAAATGACATCACCATATACTCCCCAGCAGAATGGTGTGTCAGAAAGAAGGAATAGGACTCTTATGGAAATGGTGCGTTCAATGATGAGTTACTCGGACTTACCTGTTATGTTCTGGGGATATGCCTTGGAAACAGCAGCGCACATTCTAAACTTGGTTCCATCTAAAACGGTTCCTTCAACACCCATGGAACGATGGAGTGGGCGCAAGCCTAGCTTGAGACACGTTCGGATCTGGGGGTGCCCTGCACATGTGTTGAAGGTAGGTGCCGATAAATTAGAACCTCGTACTGAAGTGCGGTTTTTTATAGGATATCCTAGAGGAACTAAGGGTGGCATGTTCTATAGTCCTACGGACCAGAAGATCGTTATAAGTACTAACGCTCGGTTCTTAGAGGAAGACTATGTCATGGACCACAAGCCCAAAAGTGACATAATGCTTGATGAGTTGAGAGGTAACGATAAGGACCTAGATACAGCCGAACCGAGTAGTAATGCACCACTAGAACATGCACCTACTATCACTGTTAATACACCGGAACGCCGTCGTAGTGGGAGGGTTGTTAAACAACCAGACAGATGGATTGGACTGGGTGAGTCTTCGGACTCTGGACCTGGAGTTCACGAAATCGATCCCTGGACCTATGATGATGCGGTACAAGATATAGATGCGCCTTCTTGGAAGAAAGCGATGAAATCCGAAATTGAATCTATGGATTCTAATAAAGTCTGGGATCTTGTAGAACCACCAAGAGGCGTAAAGCCAATTGGGTGTAAATGGGTCTACAAGAGAAAGAGAGGATCTGACGGAAAGGTTGAAACCTTTAAAGCTCGGCTTGTTGCGAAAGGATATACTCAGAAAGAGGGAATCGATTATGAGGAGACCTTCTCGCCGGTAGCCAAGATAAAGTCGATCCGGATTCTCTTATCCATAGCAGCTCATATGGATTATGAGGTGTGGCAAATGGATGTCAAGACAGCTTTCCTCAATGGAAGTCTTGACGAGACGATTTACATGAAACAACCAGAAGGATTCATTGCTAAGGGGCGAGATCATCTAGTGTGCAAGCTTAATCGATCCATTTATGGATTGAAACAAGCCTCGAGATCGTGGAACCTGCGATTTGACGAAGTAGTCCAATCTTTTGGATTCAGTCAAAGCATGGACGAATCGTGTGTGTATTGGAAACGTGATGGGAAGAAGGTGGTGTTTCTCGTGCTTTATGTAGACGACATTCTTCTCATTGGCAACAGTGTGAAAATGTTATCAGACATAAAGGGATGGTTGTCTAGACAATTCGATATGAAAGATTTGGGAGATGTTGGACATGTTCTAGGGATCAAAGTTATAAGGGATCGCCGGAATAGAACATTGTACTTATCCCAGCAATCTTACATAGACACGATTCTGGCTCGTTTTAACATGCAAGATTCCAAGAAGGGCGAACTGCCCTTCAGTAAAGGAACCTATCTTTCTAAGGAGATGTGTCCTCGGACACAAAAGGAGAAAGATGAAATGAAAGCAGTTCCCTACGCTTCGGCTGTGGGAAGCTTAATGTATGCAATGTTATGTACGAGGCCTGATATCTGCTATGCAGTTGGCGTAGTAGCGAGATATCAGAGTAACCCTGGAAAGGCTCATTGGTCTGCTGTAAAGAGCATTTTCAAGTATTTGCGAAATACTAGGGATTATGTTCTGAGTTACGGAGCAGACAAGTTGATTCCTTTGGGTTATACGGATTCGGATTTCCAAGCTGATAAGGACCGGCGAAAGTCGACATCAGGCTATGTGTACACTTTGGGAGGTGGAGCCGTATCATGGAGGAGTGTTAAGCAAAAGTGCATTTCAGACTCTACCATGGAAGCTGAATATGTTGCAGCCTCAGAGGCAGCGAAAGAGTCAGTTTGGTTCCTTAATTTCCTCCAGGACTTAGATGTGATTCCGAGTTTGCCTAGAGCTATGACAATTTATTGTGACAATAGCGGTGCAGTGGCAAACAGTAAGGAACCACGGTCCCATAGTGCTACAAAACACATAGAGCGCAAGTACCACCTGATTCGAGTCATCGTCAAGAGGGGCGATGCGATAGTCACCAAGATAGCTTCGGAAGACAACCTAGCGGACCCTTTCACCAAGATACTTCCTAAGGAAGTATATTTTAAGCACTTGAAGGGTTTGGGAGTCAGAAGTTTGGAGGATAAGACTAGACCTTAGTATAAGTGGGAGATTGCTGGAGTAGTATACTTAATGTCTAGATTTGAGTATTATAAACTCCTTGTACACTTTCATTTACCTATTAAATACAGACATTCATTTGCTTTTAATTGTTGTTGATTAAATATATGCAAATCATAGTCCTGGATTTTATACGTTGTAGTTAGTATGGTGTGTCGGGCCCACACAGAAGATCATACTATCGGTTACTCGTATTTAATCGAACAGATGCTCACGACCTAGATGGACACGGACCAATCCATCGGTATAGTCGTTGTGTGAGAGAGAAAATAATTTGTCTTAATTATTTTATCACACTTGTACACTTGGTGTATTGAGCGGATCGATTGAGACTCATCAATTAGGATTGCTCGGCGATAATTGATTTGAGACTCAGTGTATTATATTCTTAATCCCCGATATTATTGCGGGTGTGTATATTTAATATAAGTGACTTTGATTTGCCAAAGGAATTAACCGATTTAATTATTGGGTTAATTACCGGTTAAGTTGGGTCACTATATTTTATATATGGCATGCCGTGAATAATTGACCGGACAGTGTATCCCGGAAGGGTTGATAATATCCCCGAGATGAGCTCAAAAGGATTTATTATGTAAACCTCGCGAGTGGATTTAATTCCGCATAATAAATAAGGTTGAGTGGTACTAGTCTCGGATAAAAGAGATGAATAAATTTATAACGCAATAAATAAATTTTATTCATGGATATTTCTATCTTAAATACACGGAATAAATAATACTACCGGAGAAATATTATTTGGATATAATATGGTTTAATATTGGGAGTGCAATTATTTTATATAGTGGAAAATAAATTAATTAATATTGATAAGGATTAATGGACTTGGGCAGTGGGCTCAATTTAATCATCAATATTGGAAGCCCAATATTCCACCTCCTTTAGATCCCCTACGTAGCCTATAAAAGCACTACATGGCCTTCATAAATCATAAGACAAGATTATCACACTTGATATTCTAGAGAGTTGAAGGAGATCCGTAGGAGTTCGATAGATCGTCGCCCACCCGACGTTCGAACGGAGTGCAAGGAATACGTGGGAAGATTCAAAGGTCATCTTGATTTCGTTTCTCCGAACAACGAATCGAAAGGTACAATATCTAAACGCCCTTGATAATTGTTCGATTTTAGATTTATCGAGAATACCGTAGAACGCAAGATCCGAGGATCGAACCTGGATTAGACGAACGACCACGCGGTGGTGGCGAAGCCACCGGACCGCGTGGATCGCACGCCTAGGGTTCGGCGCGCGAGGGAGAAGCCCTCGGCTTCGGCCGAGGGGGCGATCGCTGGGTGCGATCGCCGGCGGTGACGAGCTGGTGCCGTCACCTCCCCACCGCGACGGTGGGGGGTTCCTCCACGGCCGGCCGCAGGTCGCCGGACCTGCTGCCGGGGGCTGCCGGATGCAGCCCCATCGAACGTAATGTTCGATCACGTGAGCGGCGGCTCGCGGGGGCTCGGCCGGGGGCGGGCTACGCGTCTTCGGGCGCGTGGTCTTTGAAGGTCGGACTCCGGCGGATGAGTCGGTGTTCATGTGATCTCCGGCGAAGGTTTTCGTTCGGGCTATTGTTTCCGCAATTTTAATAGCCCGGGATATCGAATTCCAACAATGATGACGCCTTTTCGGTGTGTCACGTCTTCTTGGCACCTTTTTAAAATCCGATCTTAATCAGATCTTTCGTCCGATCCCGAGCCCTTTCATACCTTCTTCCGGTCATCTTCTCCGGCGAGAAAAGGAAAAATCACCATATCCAAAAACACGACGAGAGAATTGTGAGCTCTTCTGTGGGAAGCAATGACTACAACCCGCCAGAGATAGTCTACATTTCTTCCGATGAGGAGCCCGAGGCGGAGTGAGGGCCGAACCAGGAGCCGCCGGAAATTTTCGACGTCTCCTCCGACTCGGATCCTGACGCCGGGGACAGCCACCTGTCTGTCCCCCCTTCACTCGAAGTCGCCCGCTATTGGCACTCTCGGACTTTCACCGGGTCTCTGCGCCGCCCGGGGGCGGCGTTGCCGCACCCCCTGACCGTCCGCTTTCGGAGTTTAGAGAAACGGAGTGTAATTCTCCGGGACGAGCTAGACCAAAACTGGCCGATGCATCTGGTGCGCCGTGGGGGTCGCCTCCGTTTATCAGGAAAAGGATGGAGGACTTTCTGCTGCCACGTGGGCATAGGCCAAGGGTGGCATGTGCGGGTCCGGTGGGATAGGGAGGTGACGCCGAGGGTCTTTGTGATCGACGGCAAGGGCCTGGCCCGCTCGAGGCTTAGATAAGGGTTCCGGCGGGGTCAGAATTTAGCTAGGGTTTTTACTTCTCTTTTTTTTTCTTTTTAGGGCTCCCCTGTATTTTCTCTGATGATGTAGTGTCATCCCTGCGGGGACTTTTATCTTTTTGTAAAGAACTGTTAATGAAATCCGAATGATTTTTGAGAGTTTGCGACTCCTTCTTGCTTTGGTTAATTTGGTTTCCTCTGTTCTTCTTCTCTTTGTGGACACAAAACATAGTTTCCCGCGACAGGCCTCTCGGGTGAGGGTAACCCTCTCTTCGAATGCCGTGGTCCGAGCGGGCGCAGACCGGGGTTCGCACTTTGTGTCTCCGGGCCTCGGGCCTATTCAGTAGGGTTGCAGGGGCGAGCGATCTAGGGGGCAATCATTGGGATCTTGTTGGGCCCACACGTGCCCAATGGGCCTCGTTGGGCTGCTTCGAAAAAGGGAAAAAACTTGAGTGCATTTACGGGTAACCGCTCCCGCCTCTTCACGTCTTGCGTGCATATCTCTCCCAAAAAACCTGCCGTGATTGTCGCCCACTTCCTTACGTGCTCCGGTGACCCGCAAACCCTAAATCAACCGACGCAAAGGTAATTGCTCCCTACTGCTTTTCTTTTTCCCTTATCCTACTCTTCCGTTCCTATCTCGAGAAGATGTCGAGCCCATATGAAGAAGTCATGGCCGAGGCAGAGGGATCGGTCACGAGTTCTGGTGGTGCTGTCGCATCGAGTAATTCCTCGTCTAGCTCCGATGAGGAAACCGACATCCATTCCCTCCACGCTCAGTTTCTAAGTTTGATGGACGAGAAGTTCCCCCCGCTTGCTCCTCTTGACTATCCGACCTATTATCGGTCCAACCCTTATGTGGCTGCCGTTCGTGACCCGTACGCCCCGCCCGCCGAGTGCCACACCCCTAAATGGGGCGACCATGGCAAACCCAGCGTGGTCACCGCGGAGATGATCGAGCGGAGGCGAGTTCCGTGGCGGGTGCCACTGGACGTGCATGGTGGTCGTGGGGACGGACTCCCTGGATCTCGGGCTACGCTTCCCGCTGCACCCCTCGGTGATGGCGGCGCTACGATTTTGGAGGGTGGCCCCGCACCAGATCCATCCCAACGGGTGGGCCCAGATTATGGCCTTCTTGTCCTTGTTGGGTAGTTCAGGGTTGATCCGGGTGCTGACTGACGCCGACATCCGCCGCTCGTTCGGGATTTCGAGCACCGGTGGGCTGAAGGGGCGCTTCACCGTGAAGGGTCGCGAAGGCATTCCCACTGTCGGGGTGAAGTCATCGAAGGTCGACAATCCCTGGCAGAGGTGGCTCTACGTCTCTGGGGCCTGGCGTACCTTGACGCCTGAGGGGGAGATTGATATCCCCACGAGATACTCTGAGAAGATTTTGAGTGAGTCGCGTTATTTTTGGACCGAATTCCCCCTTGCTGATTCTTAATTTTTTTATCCTCTTGGTCAGGTGTCAATACTCGGAGGGAGGGGCCCCTGAACTGGGATTATCAGGTCGCTTTGAAGATCGCCGAAGCGTACACTTCGTCCGAACGCCAGGCCACCGTTCTCTGCCGCGAGGATCTCCTTTTGAACGCACACCTCGTTTGCCCGCCGCGACACCTCCATGGCCCGTACCCCGGTGAGCGACGAAATCACGGTTTGTTTTGTTCATCATACGTCTTTTTGATTTCATATTTCTAAATGGTTCTCGCCTCGATTGCAGCTCCTCGTACTTTCATTTTTGAGGATCGCCCTCGGTCGAGAATGTCTGGATTCCCCGGGATTTCGGACCGCAAAGGGTCGGACTATCCGATCCCGCCCTCACGGAGCCGGTCGGTTGGCTCAGCAGGCCCTTCGACCTCCGTGGTCCCCCCGCGCCCTGAGGTTACCCCGATCGGGATGCGCCTCTCCTCCCCGACTACCTCAGCCGGGGTGGTCGAGTCCGCTGCGCCCGAGCGGGCGGCAGAGAGTGGCCCTGGGCTGCCTCGTATCGGCGAGAAGGATGTGATCGACTTGACCTCGGACTCTGGGCCCTGGGTCTCGGAGCAATTGGCGGCTCCCCCGGTCTCCTCCCCTCCGCGGGCAAGGATGGAAGCCGTGGATTGTCCTCCCTTGTTCGCCCCGGTCCAGGCCGCCCCCATCGACATGATCGAGGGCTCGGTTGTTGGGGAGTCACGGAAGCGCAAGGCCATCGAGGACCCCGAGGCCCTGGACCTAGGCTCCGGTCGCCAGCAGATGAAGGCGCCCGAGGGCTCTGGACTCTCGCCGGCCGTGATGGGATGCTCGCCGTACTACGGCGTTGACCCGAGTCGCCAGCAAAGGTGAGATCGAAACTGTGTCTCTTCTTCGATAGTGTCGTAATTCCGATTTCTTGATCATGACTCGGGGGTATCTTCCTTGGTTTCGTGCGTCATTTTACTCGTCTAAACCCAAACCCGCCCTTATGTTGAATGCAGGATACTGGACGCTACTCTGGACATGCCCCCCGTGATCCGGGATTATCTGGCCGGTTACGGCCCCACTCTCCCGGTGGTTACCCCCGGGACCCCGGTTTGCGCGGCTCTCAGCGCTCTCAGCCGGTCGTGGACCAATGAGCTGCAAGGTATGGTCGGTCGTCGGGACCATACGTTCATGTTGGCCAGGATGCTAATTAGCCAAGCCGCCATCGTTAGCGTCGCGGGGTTCGAGTGGTCGGAGAATCAGGCCCGTCAGATCGAGCAGCTCACCGCGTCGGTGGAAAAGTGGAAGACGTACGCCCAGGCGAGGGATAAGCAGGTTGGGGAAATGGCCTGATTGAATGAGGAGGTGATTGCCCAGAGCGACCACCTTATGTCGGAGGTTAATGAGTACACCACTGCCCTTGCTGCGGCCTCGAAGGACCGGGATATGTGGCGCGAGCTGGCCGAATACCGGAATGACAAGTTGGAGTTAGCGGGTGCGGAGGCCACGGCCCTTAAGTCTCGAGCCACGATTCTGTCACAGCAGATTATTGAGGTGAACGGGGAGATGGCTAAACTCACCGAGTCCCTAGATGCCCGGGGTACAGAGGCCGCGGCTCTCCGGGTGCAACTGGAGGAGGCTCGGGCTCGGATCGCCGTCCTCGAAGACGAGCTGGCTAGCCCGTGGACCGCCCCCGCGTGCTCAATGACCATTTCTACTCGAGCGGTCTGGTTGACGTCGTTCGGTATGCTCACTCGAAAAACGATGTGGCAGCTCGGGATCGCGTGCTGGAGTATTGGAAAAAGTATATGAGCACCCGAGTCCTCGATCCTCGGCTTCACCAGGAGTACCTATACCTCGAGGAGGATTTCCACATCGACATGAAGTGGTGGCCGAGCTACGAACGCCTAGTCCGTCCCAAGCAACCGCTGATTAGGCTGCCCGCTCCGGTTCAGGGGACACTGACGGAGGCCGGGCCCGTGGCGGGCGAGGCTACCTCCGTGGTCAGTGCGACTGGTGGCTCTCCGGGAACCGAGGATGGGATTTCCCCCCGCCAGGTGGCCGTTTTGGAGGGTGTCATCGCCGGCTTCCCTGAGCAGAGCATCGATGCTTTCTACGAAGGCTTCGAAGCTGACCAGAGCGCGCAACCTGCCGAGGAAGGGGTCGGAGCTGACGCTGATATTACAATGGAAGAACCCCCTGCGGCTTATCTGGCGTCGACGTCGAAGTCTCCGGGGTCGTAGGTCGAGGTGGTCTCAGAGTTCTCCCTGTTTGTTTTTTGTAAACTTTAATTACCTGTTCTTGTTTGTTCTGGTACGGGCTTCGGCCTTAAGACAATTTCTTGTTTATTCGTTTGGTTCCGGTTTTGAATTTGGTGTGTGGCGGTAGCCCGGATTTTTATGTTTGTTTTGGGGGTGATCCCCGGGTTTATATATGTACTGTTTTTCACATGATTTTGCTTTTGGCAATTTCTTTGTGTAAGAAATGGTAGGGCGTTTTTTGACCTCGATTGTCCCGGGTTTGCGGGGTTTCTATTGTGATTCCCCGAGTCGCGGGTTCCGGGAATAAGATTACTCCGGACTCCGGGATGCTAGACTTGGTGCTTCTGATTTTTATCAATTTTGCACATTGATTTCTTTGGACACAACTTTTTATAATTGAAGCCGATTTTTTAAGCCTTTAGTTTTAATGTTGGTTCCTTTAGTACCCAGACCTCCTCGACCCTAGCCTCCTCCGTGGAGTCTTTGTGGGCTTGGGGATTATTGGTTTGAAGCGGGTTTTACGTGGCTTTTAATAGCTTTTATTTTTTCCCCCCGTGCTCGCAACTTGGGACATGGTAAATATCTTTCTTACTCTGGAGTCGCCGAAGTTGGAGACTGAATGGGTTCGTGGCCTTTTGGGCTTTGCGGATGAGTCCACAGATTATTTTTGCATCGTCCCCGCTGCCCATGTCCCGGGATTGTGTTATTTCAATCTCTGATCTCCGGGTCTTAAGTAGGTTGGGTCTTTTTCTCGACTAAACGACAATACGCAAATCATAGGGAATTGTTTCAAATTCTCCGACACTCATGGGTGCTCGCTTTATTTTTGCTGTCTTAGAGCATATACATATAACTTCATTCATCGGCTTCGTGGGGGCTCGGGCCTGCTCCGGTCCTGGCTCCCTTACTGGTAAAACTTCTCTAAGTGCATTGCATTCCATCGGTATTGGTCTGGGGTCCCGTCCATCAATTCCAGTGCGTAGGCCCCGTTTTCCAAGCAAGTCGATACTCGGAAGGGTCCTTCTCCTGTCGGCCCGAGGGCCCCGGAGTGGGTGCCTTGTAATTTTTTCAACACAAGCTCCCCGGGGCTGAATTCTCGGGCCCTAACCTTCGTATTGTACAGCTTGGCAATCCGCCGTTTGTTCATTGCATTGAGGGCCTAACTCGAGGCGCAGTACCGCCTCGTTCTCCGGGGTGACGTCCTGGGCGGTGCGGTGCGAGCGCACTACCACCTCGGCCGGGACCACGGCCTCCGTACCAAATGCGAGGGCGTATGGTGTTTCTCTGGTCGCGTTCTTCACCGTGGTGCGGTATGACCACAGCACCTCGGGTAGCTCCTCGGCCCACTTTCCTTTTTGTAACTCCAACTTCGCCTTGATGGTGTGCTTCAAGATTTTATTCACTGCCTCGACTTGCCCATTGGACTGCGGGTGGTACGGGGTCGAAAACGCCCTCCTTATACCCCATAGCTCGCAAAAGTCCGCGACTCGCTCACCGTCAAACTGCTTGCCGTTGTCCGAGATGATGGATTCGGGCAACCCGAACCGACATATGATGTTCTTCCAGATGAACTTGATCACTTGTGGTTGATCGATCTTCTGGACTGCTTCCGCCTCGGCCCATTTGGTGAAGTAGTCGACCGCGACAAACGCGAATTTGACTCCGCTCGGGGCGGTGGCCAGCGGGCCGATGATGTCTATGCCCCACCGGGCAAATGGCCTTGGGGAGTACAGCGCCTTAAGGGTCCCGGGCGCGGTGAGGATGTTGGGGCCCATGAGCTGACATTGGACGCATCTCTTCGCGAACTCGGCAGCATCGCGGCGCAGACTCGGCCAATAGAAACCCTGGCCCATGGTTTTGTGGGCTAAAGACCAACCGCCAGCAAGGTTGCCGCAAATGCCTTCGTGGATCTCGAACAAGACTTTGGTTCCCTCGTCCCTGGATATACATTTTAACAATGGCATAAAAAAGCTCCTGCGATAAAGTTGTGATCCCAGAATAGAGTACCTTGCAGCCCGTATGCGGAGCTGTTTAGCCTCGACCTTGTCCGGGGGCAGGGCCCCGGACTCGATGAATCCTTTGATCACGTCCCGCCAGTCGGCCCCGGACTACGGGACTACGGGGAGAATTTCTTCTCGGACGTTGACTGAGGGAGTTTTCAACTGCTTCAGTACGACTCGGGATAGATCCGCGGATCCTTCGGACGAAGCCAGCTTGGAAAGCGCGTCGGCTTGCGAATTCTGCTCCCTGGGGATTTGCTTGATCCGGACGTCGGGGATCTTGCCGCACAACTTCCACACCAGCTCGAGGTACTTGATCATTTGTTCGCCTTTGGCTTCGTAGTCACCCGTGACTTGGTTCACCACCAGCTGCGAGTCCATGAACACGTGGAGTTGCGGGACGTCCACCGCGATGGACATCTCGAGGCCTGCCACGAGTGCCTCGTACTCTGCTTCATTATTTGTCGCGGAAAATTCGAATTTCACCGCGTGGGCAAACGAGTCACAGTCTGGCCCGAGGAGCACCACTCCGGCCCCCGAGCACGCACTGGTAGACGACCCGTCCACGTAAAGTCTCCAGGGGCGTGCTTGACCCGTGCTCCGCTGGGGAAACGTCAGCTCGACGACAAAATCCGCAAGTGCCTGTGCCTTTATCGCGGTGCGGGGTGCGAAGGTGAGATCGTACTGGCTCAGCTCTAGGCTCCATCGGAGCAGTCTTCCTGTCACATCGGAGCGATGCATGACTTGTCGCAAGGGCATTGTGGTGAGTACTTCCACCGGGTGCTCGAACAAGTATGCCCTGAGTTTGCGGACCGAAATTATCAGAGCGTACGCCAATTTCTCGAGCGGCGTGTACCGAGCCTCCGCCTCATGGAGGACATGGCTTACGAAATAGATGGGTAGGTGGAGGGTTCCCTCGGCCCGGATGAGCACCGCTCTCAACGCGCATTCTGACGCGGTGAGGTAAAGAAATAGTTTCTCCCCTGCTCTGGGGACCGTCAGGATATGGGGCACTGCGAGATACTCCTTGATTCGTCTGAAGGCGTCTTGGCTGTCCTTCCAGTGGAACTCTTGGTTTTTTATTGATCCGAAGAACGGGCGGGTCTTGTCCCTGAGTCGCGATACGTTCCGGCTGAGCGCTGCGAGGCAACCGGTGAGCCGTTGGACTCCTTTTACGTCCCGCGGCTCGGCCATGTCGAGCACAACCTTGATTTTGGCCGGGTTGGGCTCCAGCCCATACTCCCCGAACACATGTCCTAGGAACATCCCTTTCTTGATCCCGAAATGACACTTCTTGGGATTCAACCTCATGTTGTAAGCCCCAAGGATCTCAAAGACTCGAGCGAGGTCCGCGACGTGGTCCGTCTCGCTCGCACTTTTCACAATGATGTCGTCAATGTACACTTCTACCGTTTTGCCGATTTCTCCGACGAACATGGTGTTGACCAACCTTTGGTAAGTGGCCCCGGCGTTCTTCAGGCCGAACGACATCCGCTCCCAAAAGTATACGTTGCTCCCTGTGTAGAAGGCAGTGTGGCGGGTGTCCTCGGGGTCCATCGGAATCTGGTGACATCCGAAGCTCGTGTCCATAATGGAGAACATCGCGTGGCCCGCGGTGCTGTCGACCAACTGGTCGATATGGGGCATCGGAAAATGGTCTTTGGGGCACGCCTCGTTGAGGTCGAAGTAATCGATGCAGAGTCTCCATTTGCCCCCTGTCTTCCGCACCATCACCGCGTTTGATACCCACGTCGCGTCGTGCGGGGCGAGGCGTATTAGACCGTCCTTCAGGAGTTTGTTGGCTTCCGCGGTCAGTGCCTCGCCCTTCTCGGGCCCCATCTTTCTTCGTCTCTAGGCCACCGGGCGGCGCTTGGGGTCCAAGCGGAGGCGGTGACTGGCGTTTTTAGGGTCAACTCTCCCGAGCTCTCCGTTGCTCCAGGCAAACGTGGCCAAATTGGCCTTCAAAAATGACTCGAGGTTCGTCCGGGTCCCGGGGTCCATGAGGGAGCCGAGCAACACCTGTCCGGGGAGCTCCGGGGTCCCGACCTCGCACTGCACGGGTTCCTCAAGAGTTTCGACTCCACGGTCGTTCCGGAGGCGGGTTTCGGGGAAGGGGTCGGGATTCGAGTCACCGCCACCCGGGGATTCGAGGTCCTCACCTGTCCCGAGACCTACGACTCGCTCGCCCGTGCTTGAGCCCGGGGCGTTCATGGCGCCACTGCGACTCGACTCGGACGCGGTATTTACTTCGAGGATGGGAACCGCAGCAACTGTGAGGGATGTCCTTTCCTTGAGCCTACGGGAAGTCGGGGGGTCTAGGTCGAACACGCTTGTCCAGGGCCCCGGGGTGCTGAGCCTAGCCAGGAATTGGTCGACCCGGGAGATATCTGTTGCGGCTCCTGCCGTCGGGTCCATTAGTCCATAAGACGTTGAATAGAGCAAACACTTTTTTGCCATTAGTTGGTCCCCTTTCACGGTGCCAATAGCTCCGGAGGGGACGGAGAACTTGATACAGTAATAGTAGGTGGAGGCCACCGCTTCGAAATCTTCTAGGAAGGGCCTCCCCAAAAGCGTGTTGTACCCGCTAGCCCTATCTATTATTACGAACTCCAGGTTTCTCAACACCTTGACTTCGGGTTTGACCGAGTCTGCCAGCTCGAGAGGCAACGTGATTGTACCGAAGGGGGTCACCACGTCGCTGCCGAATCCCTTGAGCCTTAGGTCGCACGGGAGGATGTATTGTGCGAGCTGGCCCATCTGATCCAGGGCTTGCTTGTAAAGGATGTTGCAATGGGCCCCGCTGTCGATCAGTAGCCTCGAGACCTCCATCCCCAAGATGGGAGTTTTGATTACCAAGGCGTCCCTTTTGGGGAAGGTGACGCCGTTCTTGTCCGCGTGGGAGAATGAGATCTCCGCCTTCTCGGTGATCCCGGGGGGCGGGGCCGGCCGCGTCGCGTGATAGACCTGCCACACCTCGAGCTCACGCCTCCTTTTGCGCTTACTTTCGCTAGCGATCGGGCGTAGCCCGCCGATCATCAGAATTTGGCCTCCCTGGCCCCGATGTTGGTCATGGGTTTGCGGGTCGCGGCCCGCCCCTGCCTGCCCGGGGTTGCCTCGAGCAGCTGCCCCGTCGCCCCGGGGTCTGGGGCGCGAGAGCAAGTCCCAGAGCTTTCCGTTATCAAAGAGCTTCCATAACTGCCTCAGCAGCTGCCTGCACTGGCCCGTGGCGTGCCCGTGCTGGTCATGGAAGGAGCACCACAGCCTCCTGTCTAGCTTTCCTTCGGGGGCTCGCATGGGCCCCGGTTTGACCAGGATGTCTCCTCCTGCCGCTAGCAAAATTTCCATCATGGTCATGGTGTCCCGACCGGTCTGCTCGACGAGCTTCACCTCCATCTCCTTATAGCTGGGGAGCGGGCGGCCCTGCTCGTAAGGCTTGTAGGTGGCCTTCCGCGGGGCGTGTGTAGTCCTCTGGTCCACGGGCTTCGGGTCCCGTCTCTTTTGTTCCGGGGTACTCCCATTTCCTCGCTTGAGTCGTTGGAACCAACACTGGGCCCCGGCTTTGATGCGGAAGTCCTCGTAACTTTGCGGGTAGCAAAGCATCAGATGTTTAAACAGCTCCGAGTTCTTCCGGAGCCCAATCATGGCCGTGTGCAATTTTTAATTGTCACCGACTTCTTCGCCGCCGATCAGGATATCCCCCACTCGGTCCACATAGGACTCGTCTCTTTCGTCCGCCGTCTGCCTAACACCGATCAACCTCTGGCTTTGCTCGAGCTGATTGACCTTCGAGGCGAAGTGGGCGACGAAGCGTTGGACCAAGTCGTCAAAACAGTGGATGGATCGGGAGGGTAGCCCCGCGAACCACTTGTGGGCCGTGTCCCCGAGGGTGAGGGGGAACAACCTGCACCTGGTTGCATCGCTGGCGCCCCGTCCTGACATGTAGGTGCGGAAGCGACTAAGGTGGACCTCGGGGTCCGTCTTCCCGTCGTAAAAAGCGGTCTGTAAAGGCTGGATCTCGTACTGCATGGTGTTGTGCTCGACCTCCAGGGCCAAAGGCTCCTTGCAGAAGTCGGGACTGGGCGACGGGGTGAGGATCACGCCTCCCCAACGTCTCTCGCAAATCTGCCCCGCGGTCCGGGGCCCCGTGCTCTGACGACGCGGACAAGTACTTGGTCGGGTCGTTCAAATCGAACATCAGCCTCCTAGCCGGGGCGACGCGCTGGTCACGGCTTGCTTGTCCTTGCCCCAGTCGGTCGAAAGCGCTGGCCTTGACCCGTTTATGCGTGGGAAAAGAGATGGGGTGGTAAGAGCGTGCTTACGCTGAGTTAGGCTGGCCATGATCTCATCGATTTTTTCGGGCGTGTCGAGCATGTGGCTCGTGAACAGCGTCGGGGTGGCGAGAACCGGTGGATCGCGACGTGGGCCGGGGCGCGCGCGTCGGTTGTGCCGCTCGGTTAGTAGGTGGCGTCTCAGACGCCTTGCTTCGGTACTGCTCCGCACCTGTCGACGAGCGGATCGGTGTGGTCCCGGGTCCTATTGGTGGATCTCGGCCTCCGAGGCGGGGTAGCAACCGTGCGTAGTCGGTGCAGGGAGCGCGGGTTCGTCTTCCACGGGCATCTTTCCTCGCTCTGACCTTTTCCGAGTGGCGGATCTCGAAGAGTCTGACGCCCTGGCTCCGTCTTGCTCCTGGCTGGACATATCTCCTTTTACAGCTCTTTTTCCTGGGTCTAGAAATACAACCCCCTCCTTCTAGCGCCAACTGTTTTGGGTCGTTTTTGTAGGAGAGGGTGAGATACGGGGTGGATATGAGGGTTTCGCAACGACTACCAAAGCATGTAAATTTTTATGTAGAAAGGGTTGAAATTTATAGACCGGGGAGGAAAGGGATAAGAACTCCGAGCTGAAGGAGATAATGTTTCTATTTTTATATATATTTTATTCGGTAATTTTCGCCGCCCTTACAATGAGACGAGGGGGTCGGTTTTTATAGGCGAGAGCACATGCTCATGCAGAGCCACGACATCACGACACGTTTAAGGTCTAATCTAGGATCATTAAATGCCGGAGCACGATTCCGAGCTGGGTTTATGCGAGGTCCGGGGTCTGGTTTTCGAGGCGCTTGGTGCGGCTACCGCCATGGAATCTTTAGCGGGAGGGCTTTTCTGCTTGCCTCTTAGGATAATTTAAGGGACCCTGCCGCCCTTTGTGCTCGGCCCGGGGTGGCGCCTCGGACGCGCTGCATGCACCCGGGTCCGGGGTCCGGTTGTGACTCCTTGGGGGTTTCGGTGATTTCAGACCAGGGTCGTCGTTGCCTCGGAGCGAGCTCATGAGGATCTTCGTGGCTCTCCCCTTCTATCGGTCTTCTGGGGCCCTTCTCTGCATGGACTGCATGGATTCGGACCCGGGGTTCGACCCAGTTTCTCACGATAGTTTTGAGAGCGGCGGGCGGGCCCGCCCTCCACGTGTACAAATTGGTTTCTTATCCCCCAACAGGGTCTTCTACGGCTATTTCCCGTAGGGGAGTATTGAAAAATATTGCCTACGGCAAATGCTGTAAGGGAATTGTTTTTTTGTAGATAAATTAATTAAATGTTATTATAAAATTACGTTAAATTGTTTTAAATGTTTTTTTAACCACTATTTTACTAAATAATAAAATTATAATTAAAGTTTTTTTAACTATTTACGCACTACGCAATTATACAACTACGCAATTATACAACTACGTAATTATAATTTTATAAAAATAATTAATTACAAAAAAAATACAATTACGTTATTTTATAAAAATAATTAATTACAAAAAATATCCAATTACGCAAAAATTACGCAAGAAATAATAAAAAGGTATTATAGTCTAAACAAATTTAAAAAACTACTACTAAATAATATTTAAATCTACGTAAAACTTGTAAATGGAAAAAAGTTAAAAAATAAGAGACATTAAAAATTAATAAAAAAAGATTGAGAGTTTTATTTAATTTAATATATTTAAATGTCTTTTATTTATTAAAGTAATTTAAAGATTTTTATAGATAACAATATAATAATTGTGTGTTTTGTATAATAAATAAAATTTAATAAGGTTGTTTAAATTACTTAATTTTAATGAAACTGTAAAATTTTTCACTTTATCCAAATTCTCTTATAAATTTATATATTATTTATTGTGTTAGGTATTATTATTATAATATAACAAATACGGAGTATAAGTTAAAGATATAGATATATTATCTTTTAATATATGTACGGCTATGCAATAAACATTAATAAATATTCTTAGTCTATGGTTGAGGGTTGGGCTTGATTGGGCCCTCGATTGAGGGTCGGGCTGGGGGCTTCCCTACGGATTTTTGCGGATTTCCCTACGGGAATGGCCGTAGGGGAATCCCAAATTTTTTGAAGTGATAATTTTTTTAATTTTATTTTTTCAGGAAAGTTTCATACTCCAATGATGAAAGTATTTTTGCGGATTTCCCTACGGGAATGGCCGTAAGGGATTCCCGAATTTTTTGTAGTGATAATTTTTTTAAAAGTTTTTATTTTCAAAAAAGTTTCATACTCCAATGATGAAATATAATTTCAAACTCTATGATGAAATATAATTTCAAACTCTGGGCTATGCAATAAACATTAATAAATATTCTTAGCCTTTGGTTGAGGGTTGGGCTTGATTGGGCCCTCGAACGAGGGTCGGGCTGGGGGGTTCCCTACGGCCAGCTCTGGTCCCTACGGATTTTTGCGGATTTTCCTACGGGAATGGCCGAAGGGGATTCCCGAATTTTTTGTAGTGATAATTTTTTAAAATTTTTTTATTTTCAGAAAAGTTTCATACTTCAATGATGAAATATAATTTATGTAGGGAATGGCCGTAGGGGATTCCCGAATTTTTTGTAGTGATAATTTTTTTAAAATTTTTTATTTTGAGAAAAGTTTCATACTCCATGGATGAAATATAATTTATATGATTATACCCCAAGATAAATCCAATATCTGTATATATAATTCATTTTTATTTTTTCTTTATCGAAACACATTTCTATTGGACTGAGAATAAGAAGAGGAAAAATAATAAATAAAAGTTTTATCGATTTCCCTACGGGAATGGCCGTAGGGGATTCCCGAATTTTTTGTAGTGATAATTTTTTTAAAATTTTTTATTTTCAGAAAAGTTTCATACTCCAATGATGAAAGGATTTTTGCGGATTTCCCTACGGGAATGGCCGTAGGAGATTCCTGAATTTTTTGTAGTGATAATTTTTTTAAAATTTTTTATTTTCAGAAAAGTTTCATACTCCAATGATGAAATATAATTTCAAACCCTGGGCTATGCAATAAACATTAATAAATATTCTTAGCCTTTGGTTGAGGGTTGGGCTTGATTGGGCCCTCGATTGAGGGTCGGGCTGGGGGGTTCCCTACGGCCAGCTCTGGTCCCTACGGATTTTTGCGGATTTCCCTACGAGAATGGCCGTAGGGGATTCCCGAATTTTTTGTAGTGATAATTTTTTTTAAATTTTTTATTTTCAGAAAAGTTTCATACTCCAATGATGAAATATAATTTATGTAGGGAATGGCCGTAGGGGATTCCCGAATTTTTTGTAGTGATAATTTTTTTAAAATTTTTTATTTTCAAAAAAGTTTCATACTCCATGGATGAAATATAATTTATATGATTATACCCCAAGATAAATCCAATATTTGTATATATAATTCGTTTTTATTTTTTCTTTATCGAAACAAGTTTCTATTGGGCTGAGAATAAGAAAAGGAAAAATAATAAATAAAAGTTTTACCGAGTTCAAAATAAATATCTCTCTCCTCCCATCAGCGCTGCCGCCTCTCTTCCATTGAATCGCTTCCGACGGATCTTTGAGCAGCTCTCTGGTAATATTTCATCTTTTATTGTTTCTTTTCTTGTTCAATTTCACTGTATATGATTACTTGCAAAGATAATAAAAGGTTGGGTTGTTCTTCTTTGGTTTAGGGTTTCAGTTTAGAGATAGGGTTTTACGGAATTATTAAAAAAAAGATTTCCTTTTCTTCTCATTCATTTCCGGTTGAATTATATCTCCAAGCTCAAAACCATTACCAAGCACTGACAATTTATATATCGTAAAACAGTAAATAAAAAACATATCATGTTTGAATATTTACTAGAAAAAAATAGAATATTAATGGATAGATAGACAACTATGATATTAGAAAAGGGGTATGAAACATATCAATTTGATCTTTGTTAAATCCGAAATAATTAATGTGCTAGAAAACGAGCTTAAAACACAATTAATAAAAGTGTGAATCTTACACGAGCCTTGAATTACATATTAAATTGATTGTTGAAACATGTAATTCAAGTTCAACTAAGATTAAAGAAGTAAAGAATTTTCTGTTGGAAAAAAATACAGACGTTAATTCAGCACCTGCTTAAAAACGTTCAAAACACAAATAATGCATATGTTGCTCTTTCATACAAAAATACCAACTTGAAATAGATTTTCGAATAAAAAATTCAGCACAGCTTAAAACCTTCAAAAAGTAGATAGAAGATGCAAATATTGCTATTTCATACAAAAAGGCATCCTTAGGTTCATCGTGATATTAAATATAACAATTGATCTAGCACCTTATTAAATCGAGCATCATATAATACCTTCAGCTTACTTATTGCACGCAAACAATTGAGCAATGTTTTAAAGAGACTGCAGTTGGCAGTGGAGAGAAGAAGAAGCGTAGTGGGTTGTAGGATAAATATTTAGGGTTAATTTTTATTTTAAATGTTTATTGAAAGTTGAAAAGTCTCTATTACTTAGTGGACTATTGATTTATTATATACAGCATGCATCTCTTGCATGCATGCGTTTTAAATGGAGAGTGCGCAAGGGGCCATTCTGCAATTATTTATGGAGTATACAAGGGGTCACTATGTAATTATTTACATAGTTGGTTTTATTACTTTCCAGTCCTTATTGTTAGGGCTTTGCATGTTTCCTTATCATACTAGGATTAGGGTTGTGATTTTTTCGCCTATATATGCAGGCTATGTAACACGAAATCATCATCAGAAACATATATACAAAAACCCTATTTCCTCTCTTCTTTTCTGTTCCTTTTGTTACAGGAAGAGTAATTCTCTTCCTTGTTATTTTGATCTCATTATTTTTACATGGTATCAGAGAGCTATTTTAATTAATCCGCACGCAATATGGTCAATCCAGAAGAGAAGGACAAGGGAGGAGACGGCAGTTCATCTGGACTTGATTCTTCAAACCTTATGGATCCAACAAAACCCTCCGGTCCGTATTTTCTGCATTATGGAGAGGCCCCAAGTCAAAAGCGAGTTCCAGAGCCACTACATGCAAAGAACTACCAGTCATGGAGCCGAAACATGTTGAATGACCTTATGACAAAGAACAAACATGGATTTGTTGATGGTTCTTTGCCTGAACCCTCACCTGATGATCCCATATACATTGATTGGAGAAGATGCAACATCATGGTACTCACATGGATTTCAGCTAATCTTTCTCCAGAATTGGCAGACTTTACTGCCTATTCAACCTCAGCTAGACAGGTATGGAATGAACTCCATACTAAATTTTCAAAAACTAATAATAATTTGGTTTATATGCTTGAGCAAAAGTTAATTGGTACAAGACAAGAAGGAGACATGGTTAGTATTTACTATGCCAAACTTAAGGGCATCTGGGATGAAATAACAGCTCATGAGCCCACATCCATATGCTCTGTCAGCAGCTGTCTTGCCATGATTGAGAACCGCCAGAAAGCAGTCAAAAGGAGAATATTACAGTTCCTTATGGGACTTACTGACGATTATACAAATCTCAGAAACCAAATCCTTCTCCAAGATCCTCTGCCTACACTTGACCAGATTTTCAGTTTAGTATCTCAGGAGGAATCAAACCTTGAATTGAAGAGTCTAAATTCCAGTAATGTGCAATCCAATGCCATGGCAGCAAGGCAAGGCATGAAAAGTGGAGGACAACAAGCTTGGAATAAATCTGGAAGTCAAACAAACAAGAAAACCTCAGTTATATGCACAAACTGTGGAAGAGACAATCACACTGTGGATAAGTGTTTCTTGATACATGGATATCCACCTGGATATTTCACAAGAAATTCCAATGGTCAAGGGCAGAACAAAGGAGGCTCAAATTGTACTCACTGTGGAAAGCCAAACCACACAGTTGACAGGTGTTTTGAGCTGGATGGCTACCCCTCAAAAGATTCAAAAGGAGTGAATAAAACAGGAGGGACTTGGACACAAAAATCTAAAGCCAACAATGTGGAGTCACAGGAGGAAGAAAAACAAGATATTAAGATGTCTTCTAAGGAATACAAACACCTGCTTTCTGTTTTGCAGAGTTTTAATCAGAGTACTTCCTCTGAGAACTCACAACAGAAGAAAGGGATAGGTATGCTTCTTGATGCTTTTACTATGGCATCTCACTGTTTATTGAGTATAAATAGTAGTATGTGGATCCTTGATTCTGGTGCAAGTGACCACATAACCAATACTTTGAAGTACATGCAAGATGTGAGGGTTAGAAGCCCTATTATCCTCAAATTACCTAATGGTTCAACTACTACTGTCACACATGTGGGAACAGTGGTTATGAGTGCCCATGTTATCTTGAAAAATGTTTTGTTTGTACCATCTTTTCGGTTTAACCTTGTCTCTGTCAGCAAGCTATTAGTGGATGCAGCAACAAAATTAGTTTTCTCTCATGATGGATGTATTGTGCAGGACAATACCAGTTGCAGTGTGATTGGGACAGCTAAAGAAGTTGGTGGATTATATTTTTTTGAAGCTATGAAGGATGACAATGGCAGCAGTAGCAGTAAAATAGTTAATAATGTTTCTATTAGCACTTGGCATAAGAGAATGGGACATCCCTCTATTAGCCGTATGATTTTGATGTATAAGATAAATAAAAAGTTTCCTTTTGTTCATGATTCGTTTGCTAGAAGCTCCTGTGATGTATGTCATAAATCAAAACAAACAAGAGTTCCTTTTCCTAAGCACACTGAGAAAGTTAATCTTTATTTGAACTGGTACATGTGGATATATGGGGACCCTTTTCTACCACCTCACATAATGGATACAGATATTTCTTGACTGTTGTTGAACACCACAGTCGATTTACATAGATTTTTCTTATGCATTCAAAATCACAGGCCAGAAGTATATTACAGGAGTTCATTTTGTCCATTAAAAATCAGTTTCAGACTGATATTAAAATCATAAGAACTGACCAAGGAAAGGAATTTTCAATGAATGAATTTTATGGACAACATGGGATTGAACACCAAATGAGCTGTGTCTATACACCTCAGCAGAATTCTATGGTGGAAAGAAAGCACAGACATCTTTTGGAGGTAGCAAGAGCACTCAGATTTGAGTTAAATGTACCTATTGAATTATGGGGAGAATGTATCCTCACAGCTGCCTATCTCATAAACAGGACTCCATCAGAAGTTATAAACAATCAAACACCCTTTGAGGTGTTGTACAAACATGAACCAAATATGTCTTTGCTCAGGACATTTGGATGTCTATGCTTTGCTACCAATGTTGATCCTAGAAAAGACAAATTCACAGCCAGAGCACATAAATGTATTTTTGTTGGTTATCCTAAGGGGATCAAGGGCTATATTTTGTATCATATGAAAGAGAGGATACTGTTTACAGCAAGAGATGTTGTGTTCTATGAAGATGAGTTTCCATTTCAGCAAACAGAAATTGATTCTCCTATTTCTGACTCTCCATCTGTGACTAATATGTTTGATGATCCATTTTTAAATTCTGATCATCCTCATAATGAGACTGTTTCAGCACATAATCAACCTACAGATTCCATATCTCCCACTCCAGCTTCAGATACTTTACTAACTGGTACTCATTCTGATGATGTGAATACAAACACAGCAGAAGAACAAACCTCACCTCCAACTGCAGATATTGTTGATTCATCCACTGAGATAATTCCTAGAAGAACTGGTAGGAGTTCAAGGCCACCAGGTTATCTTCGTGAGTATCAGTGTAATCTGATTAATTAAGCTTATAACCATTCATCCATACAGCTGCAAGATGATTCTCCTTATCCACTAAGTGATCATCTCACTTTTGCTAAAATGAGACCATAACATCTGAAATATGTTTTGTCAACTGTGGTACATTCTGAGCCCAAAAATTTCAAACTTGCATCTCTGAGTCCAGAATGGAGACAAGCAATGCAGGAAGAAATAAATGCCCTTGAAGAAAATAACACCTGGACAGTTATGCCACTTCCATCAGGTAAGAGACTAGTAGGCTGTAGATGGGTATATAAGATCAAAAGAAAGTCTGATGGATCAGTTGAGAGATGTAAAGCCAGACTGGTTGCTAAAGGATATACTCAATAGGAGGGGTTAGATTTCTTTGAAAAGTTCTCTCCAGTTGCCAAAATAGCCACATTTAGAACAATTTTGGCCTTGGCTTCTTGCTCCAATTGGTTGTTATATCAATTAGATGTGAATAATGCCTTTTTGTATGGAGATCTACATGAAGAGGTATATATGAGCCTTCCTGAAGGGTTTTTATTTAATGCACAGACTACTATGTGTTGCAAGCTCCATAAGTCTTTATATGGACTTAAACAGGCATCCAGGCAATGGAATGCAAAATTATCAGCTGTTATTCTCTCCTATGGCTTCAAGCAAAGTACATCTGACTCTTCTTTGTTTATTCATTCCACAGGTTCCTCTATTACCTTCTTACTCATCTATGTAGATGATATTATTCTTGGAGGAAATGATGAGTCAGCTATACAAAAGTTAAA
Organism: Euphrasia confusa; assembly: GCA_954870475.1. Lineage (NCBI taxonomy): Eukaryota > Viridiplantae > Streptophyta > Magnoliopsida > Lamiales > Orobanchaceae > Euphrasia > Euphrasia confusa. The sequence goes on along the minus strand of OX940966.1, from coordinate 11,014,434 downwards.
GAACTATTTATCTAATCAGTTCAGGCTCAAAGATTTGGGGATTCTGAAATATTTTCTAGGCATTGAGATTGCCAGAAATCATGAAGGTTTAGTCATTAATCAGAGACAGTACACCTTAGATATAATTTCAGATTGTGGTTTACTTGATAGTAAACCAGTTCAATTTCCTTTTGAACAAGGTGTAAAGTTAAGCAGAGATGAAGGTGATGTTCTATCTAACCCTTTTGAATATAGAAGACTCGTTGGAGGATTATTATATTTAACTTTATCTAGGCCAGATATTTGTTATTCTATCCAAGTTCTTAGTCAGTTTTTAGAGAAGCCAACCTCCATACACATGACTGCTGCACTCAGAGTTGTGAAATATTTAAAAGGTTCCCCTGGACAAGGTCTTTTCTATCCATCCACCAACACAGTTCATCTCAAGGCATTTTGTGATGCTGATTGGGCAGATGATACAGACACTAGGAGATCCATCACAGGGTATTGTGTTTTCTTGGGAGATTCCCTTGTCGCATGGAGATCAAAGAACAAAACCACTGTTTCTAGAAGCTCTGCAGAATCAGAGTATAGAGCTATGTCTTCTCTGGTATGTGAATTGATATGGTAAATAAAGACCAAACGTCAGGAAAATTAAAAACAGACAACTAATTTCAAATTTCAATATGTACGCCTCACCCGAGCTGACTCGGAACCGAGTCGACTCGCACGACTCGGTCATTTGAGGCAGCCATATTAAAAAACCCTATGGACTCGCTCGCCTCAGTGCGTTTTTGGCCGACTCGGAACGACTCGCGAGTCGGCCGTTTTTTAAAACATTGTTGTTGAGAAAGTAATATAGTAAAATTGTTATATGTTTCTTTTTTTGCCACTTTAGCCTTATTTAAAATTAATTGTTGTCCATTGAAAGGCTTTTAGCTCGAGAGGGATTAAATGTTGAGCAACTTGCTCGTGATCTCAAGTCCTTTGAATTGAAGGTACTATGTTCTTCTGCTGCTTAGCGCTTTCTCCATATTTTTATGAATAAATGAATGTTTCTTTTGACAGTTTATCTTTGGATTTTTGAAAGCTTCCGAAATTCAGCCCTTTAAAAATGATATGCACCATAACAAGTTATCCCATATTAAAGTGAGACCTTTGAATCTTCCCACGTATTCCTTGCACTAGCATGAACGTCGGGTGGGCGACGATCCTCCAAGCTTATGGATCCTCTTCAACTCTCTAGAATATCAAGTATGATAATCTTGTCTTATGAAAAAGTGAAGACCATGTAGTGCTTTTATAGGCTACGTAGGGGATCTAAAGGAGGTGGAATATTGGGCTTCCAATATTAATGATTAAATTGAGCCCAAGCCCAAATCTATTAATCCTCCATTAATATTAATTAATTTATTTTCCACTATATAAATTAATTGCACTCCCAATATTAAACCATATTATATCAAATAATATTTCTCCGGTAGTATTATTTATTCCGTGTATTTAAGATTTAAATATCCATGAATAAAATTAATTTATTGCTAATTAATTTATTCATCTCTTGAATCCGAGACTAGTACCATTCAACCTTAATTATTGTGCGGAACGAATCCACTCATGAGGTTTACACAATAATTCCTTATGAACTCATCTCGGGGATATTATCAACCCTTACGGGATACACTTTCCCGTCAAGTATTGACGGCATGTCATATATAAAATATAGTGATCCAACTTTAACAGGTAATTAACCCAATAATTAAATCGGTTAATTCCTTTGGAAAATCAAAGTCACTTATATTAAATATACACACCCGCAATAGTATCGGGGATTAAGAATAAAATACTCTGAGACTTGAATCGATTATCCAAGGCAATCCTAATCGATAAATCTCAAGCGATCCGCTCAATACACCAAGTGTACAAGTGTGATAAAATAATTAAGACAAATTATTTTCTCTCTCACACAACGACTATACCGATGGATTGGTCCGTTTCCATCTAGGTCGTGAGCAACTGTTTGATTAAATACGAGTAACCGATAGTATGATCTTCTGTGTTGGCCCGACACACCATACTAACTACAACGTATAAATTCCAGGACTATGATTTGCATATATTTAATTATCAATAATTAAACGCAAACAATTGTTTATTAATTTAATAGATTAAATGCTATGACCGGGAGTTTACCGTTACTTAAATCTAGACATTAAGTACACAACTCCAACAATATCCCACTTGTACTAAGGTCTAGCCATTTCCTCCAAACTCCCGACTCCCGTACTCATCACGTGCTTAAAGTGTACTTCCAAGAAGTACTATGTGAATGAGCAATCTAGGTTGCCGCTCTGAAGTTATCTTGGTGACTACTGCGTCGTCTCCCTCGACGATGACTCGTATCAGGTGGTACTTGCTCTATGTGTTATCATCACTTTTAGACTTATGACTTCTTCCAGTTTACCATGCACCGCTATGTAATAGCCTTTGGTAAACTAAGATTCATATCCAAGTGTTAGAGGTTATCCCGGAACCTAACCAAAACTTCCGCTGCCTCTGAGGCCGCTATTCGGTTATGAGAGGGTCCGAGAAGCGTCCTGCTTATCACTCTTTCATTTTAAGGTTCCACCTCTCTCAAAAATGAACACATAGCCTGATATCGACTTACACTGGTCCTTCTCCGATTTGAGATCTGAGAATATGTAATCCAAGAAGATTTCGTCTTGCTTAGTAATCCAGTACTTTGCAAGTACTATTACAGCATCCGAAAATCTCTTGTCCAGATTACTTTGATATCCTCCCACTACGCAAACCGCATAGTTGATATCAGGTTCTTGTTTTTCAACATTGCATTTATCAAGCTTTCCCCACGAAGGTGTAGGAAACTGCTTTGTATCATCTATCTCCTTTATGTGTTCGAAACACATGACCTTAGATAGATATACATATATTCTGTTTCTGAAAGGAAACAACCTTTCTCAGAATTATTCATGTTTAAAACAAACCATAATCGTATAAGATATCTAGGAGAAGTACAATGTTCTTATCCCTAGATCAAAAGATCTTAAGAACACATTCTAACTTCCACTCAATCTTATATCCTGATTCATTTAGACAACCATCATTTTATGTCTGATAACATCTTTACATTGTTGTCAATGATAAAATATTATCTACACAAAAATTCCGAGAAACACCACCTCGTTTCCATCACGTTTCTAATACACCTTTCGTCTATGCCTTTTGATGAATCCATTAGATGGACTATCTCATCAATTCGCAAGTTCCACGATTCATAGCTTTGTTATAATCCATAAATGGATTTACTAAGCTTGTACTCTAAATGATCTAGCCTCTTAACAATAAACATTATTGTTCTCCAAGCAGGCACATTTAGATCTAGTACCGCCCTTATGCAGAGCTAGGGATCGATTTCATCTTTACTAGATCCAGAGTTCAAAAACTCTTCTAGTCTTATGAACATCTCCGGGTGTTCAACAACCTCCCACTGCAGTGGCATCCCGGTGTATAACAGTAATAACAGTAGGTGCAGTGTGTGGTGTACTTCTACTCGGTTTGGCTAGTTCCTAGTCTTTGTCCTTCTTCTCACTCCAAGGTATTACGTCAGTTCAGGCTTTGTGGTTCATCTAATAGTCTTCCTCTAAGAACCGGACGATAAACGTCCTTTTGGTTCATAGTACTATAGAACACACAATACTTCGTTCATCAAGGATATCCTACAATCACATTGAATGTGCCATTGTTTCCAGGAATATCCATAGAACACAGGTAGTTCCGAACAACTTGTTCTTTTACTATTAGAATTCCATTTCTTATTTATGACACACCATCTCTACACCTAAGTGTATGGTGCAGTCAAATGGGATCAAATCCCAATCTTTGATTATGCTATGTGTTGTTTAGATAGGTGGTAGCCTTCGCGATCAAGTCGCAGACTTCTAATGGGTATACGTTGAAGGTTCTCCATAATAGCTTTGTGTCCATTGACTAGTCAAAACACTTTGGTTCTATGGCACATCAAGTATTCTAACCCATCATCGAGCATTCTCGAAAGAACTACTCATACCTTTCTAATTACACATACGTCTGCATATATCAGTTTCCAATCATTCTCAATACTTGTCTGAATTCTATCCTTTATCCAGAAAGGTTTGCTTAGTTGTATCATCTTCCAAATTAAATTCTTAGGTCGGAAGGTCCATTCCTTCAACTATAATTGATCAAATCAATTTCGACCATTTGAATCTTATTTGAATAAATACTACTAAGTATAAGAATTCACAAGTATAATGACTTAATAAAGAAATATATCTAATAAGTAAAACAAGTTATAGAAAGGTTTGTTGCATTGTGGTAGACTTAGGATCTATCATTCATATATTGCTATCTAATGTACCAGAATAGATAATGTCATTATTTCTTATCAAAATCATCAAATGATAAAGAAATAAAATATCCATTCGTAAATAATCGAAATCCAGAACAAAAGGTTCTTTCTAAAAATAAAGGGTACATAATGCAATAAACTTGAAATGAAATCCTATTTAACTACTAAAGCAGATAAATGTCTTCCACCGCACCAGCTGCCTCTTCTACAGCTTTTGCCCGTGTAGACTCGAACTCTTCTTATCTAAGTCACCGGGTTTTCTGGAACCCCTGCATTAAAATGCACATACCGTCAGTGGTTCCATATCTACACACCAGATTTCTGGTAGATAATACCGCTGACTATGTTTTTACGACTAAAGAAAAATTCGTACCTTTGAGAGGACATTCAGACTTCCAGTGCCCAGACTTATTGCATCAGAAGCACTTGCCTCTTGGCTTGGCAGCCCCCACTCGTGGTCCACTCCTCTTGGCACCACTGGGTTTCCAGGCTTGCTTCCTTTTATTGCCCCTACCTCCAACAGGCTTCAAGCCTTTGGACTTGGTAGCTACAAACGCTTGAGACTTGCCCTTCTTGTAGATCATATCCCCTCTGCCGCCTTCAGTTCAGTCAGGAGTTGCGCAAGAGTATAAGACAGTTTACCCATATTATAACTCATGCGAAACTGCTCAAAACTAGGGGTCAGAGACTGGAGTATGATGTCGACTTGCGTCTCCCCATCAATTTGAGCTCCTAGGATCTCAAGCTCATTCAACAAACTCATCATTTTAAGAACGTGCTCCCCAACGGGCGTTCCTTCAGACTGAGTAGTTGTCATAAGGACTCTCATGGCTTCTTGCCTTGCCGCACGATCTTGCTCCCCAAACATCTCCTTGAGGTTAAACAACATATCATAGGCAGTGGCCATCGACTCATGTTGGGTTTGGAGTACATTTGACATGAAAGCCAAAATATAACACCTAGCCATTTCATCAGCCTTTTTCCACTTCCGATATGCCTCTTTTTCCTCATTAGTTGAGGCAGCCGTGGGCTCAGCAGGGCACAATTAATGGAGTACAAATTTGTACTCTTCAGAAGTCAGGACAATGTCTAAATTTCTCCTCCAATCAATATAATTGGGGCCAGTGAGTTTATGCTCCCTGAGTATCACAGAAAGTGGATTCATAGCTATTCTATAAACCTATAAGCACATTTAAACAAACAATCAATTTAATATCCGATATTATCTCCCTCAAATAATATCATTAAATTACTAATTACATCTAAAATCCCATCAGGTAAGGCAAGCCACGTGGTGTGGACGTTTACCCACCCAAATGATTTAGCAATTAGATTTTCTTTGGTCATACATCACTTATAGCGTAACCTCGTGGGGAGGAATACTATAATGCGTATCTAAGTGTAAACCATTACTCAGCACGAAAGTAAATCGTTTGGAATTGCTACATCACCGCAAGCCACGTGGTGTGGACGTTTACGACAACTTCACAACTCTTCACAATTCCTTACAACTGTCTACATCAATTAATCCAAAATCCGTTAGTATAGCAAGCCACGTGGTGTGGACGTTTACTACACCAAGAGACTTTTATAATTGACTCCCAGTTACAAGATCCATTCGATTTTCATAAATCAAGACGCGGAGAATCATAAGGGAAACTTGAAGTTTCTAACCAGTGATTCACCATGCGAACATTCCTATCTCTCATTAGATGAGGGAGCCGAGCAGACAGTCGATCCACCTTCAAAAGGATGGTAGGAATGTCTCTAATTTGTGTCATCCACATGACCAAGTGGCTATGGCTCCATTCCACTCCCCGGGGTGAGAATGAGTCGACTTGAAGTCAGTTTCAGAAAGACAAATTAGGCATTGTTTGATAAACTCAATCAATGTTTCTTGTAAAAGGAATTACAAGAATTCTCCTCCAATGACACATCTATACAAACTTCAAAAGTCCATAAGAGTCACCAAGAGAACAGTAATGGAGACCATGGGAATGTTTCCATCCCCTCTCCCACTTAGCTTTTTTATAACAAAGGGATACGCTATCTAGTGCATAAAGTAAACACATATAGCATGCATACAAGTAATAAAGCACATAGTATCACATAGTCAAAATAATGCTAGAAAATTATTTTCCGACTATCATGGCTTTATTCCATCTCCGTACGCATCTTCTAGTCTTTAGTCTTCGTTCTTGAATGCTCCATGTGACGAGAATATTAATCCCAATATTTAAATCTATTTATTATTTAATAAATCCAAAAGATACTTAATTCGAAAATTAAGTCAATCGAATAAATCAAAAATAAAATTAAATATTATTAATATTTTTATTTATTTATTTTCCTATCTAATTCTATTAGATCTTCAAGAATCCCATCCAAGTAAAACTTGGAACATTCTAGTAGACTTCTATAATAGAATAAGGAAACAAAATAAATTAGGACTCTTCTACTTTACAAAATTAATTAATTTCCATGTCCATGAAAATTCCCATAAAATAGGAATAATCAACTAGGAAATAAATTAATTCCAAATTAATTATTATTCCTTTCCAATTCTATTAAATCTATAGAATCCTATCCAAGTAAGACTTAGAATATTCTAGGAGATTTCCATAATAGAATTAGGAAATAAAATTAATTCCAATTAATTCATTTCTTATTTCATGAGAATTCCCAGAAATAGGAAAACTCAAAATAGGAAAAACGAATCAATTAGGAAAGTAGGATCTTGGTAGGAGAACACGAGATCACGAGGACCCCGCGCCCCCTACCATCGATCGCCGGCCGGGGAGGAGCGCCGCCGCCACCTCAGCCCACGCGCCACCTGTTGGAAATCGATATCACGGAATTAATAAATTTAAATAAATAAATTATCTAATTAATTCCGACCGAAATCCTTCGAATATCCGGATTGTCTAAATTGCGGAACCGACAACCCAATCGAAAAAAGCCTTTCGCCGGAAACCACCGCGAACCACCGTACGCGAACCGAGGTTCGACCGAACACCCGCCGCGGGATAAACCCGCGGCTGTCCAGCCGAACCCCCGCATGGAGGGGGTTCGCGATCGCGTTTGCGATCGCCGGGATGCTTCGCGCATCCCCGGGGCTGCTCTTGGCAGCCCCCGGCGGTGAGTCCGGCGACTCACCGCCATCGCCGGGAGGAGGGGGCGACTGCCGCGGCACCAGCCCGCGGCTGCCCCCAGCGATCGACCACCATGGTCGATCGCACGCCCCGGCTCCAGCCGGGGCCCCTACGCGCACGGCGATCGTTGCTGGGATTCAATGTCCCGGGCTATCAAAATTGCGGAACCGATAACCCGATCAAAACCCTCGATCACCGAAGATTGGATCCCCGACTCATCCGCAGGAGTCCGACCTTTGGAGACTACGCGCCCGAAGACACGCAGCCCGCCCCCAGCCGATTTTCTCCCGCGAGTCGGATCCACGAACGCAAACCACCTCACGAGCCGGGGCCCGACCGAACGCCCAGCGAAGCCCGAAGGCTGCGTGCGCCCAGCCGAGCCCCCGCGAGGGGCTCGCGATCGTCCTCGACGATCGTTGGGATCGCTCGTAGCGATCCCCGGGCTGCTCGTACCAGCCCCGCAGCGAGTCGCGTGACTCGCTGCTCGCGAGGGCCAAGCCCCGCACGCATCCGCTGCGGGCGAACCCGCAGCACGTACGGAGTCGCTGCGGGTGACCCCGCAGCTTACCCGCGATCGATCCGTGGATCGATCGCACCCCTCGGCTCCAGCCGAGGGTTCCTCGCGCCACGCGCCTCCGACGAGGGGGCCGGCGGATCCTCCCGCCGTGGCACCAGCCCACGGCGGATCCCCGATGATCGAACCCTAGGTTCGATCATGTGCCCCGGCGACTAGCCGGGGCTCCCTCTCTCGTCGCGCGTCCGGCGGTCCGAACCCTAGGGTTCGACCGCCGCGTTCGATCCTCGCCGGGGATCTCGAATCCCCGTCCCCGAGGTTCGTCGTTTTCCCGGATCGCGTGTTCATGTATATATCACAATTAATTCAACGCAAACAATCAAAGAAGGGGTTCTCGATTATTACCTTGATTCGTTGTACGAAGAAACGAATCGTTGATGACCTCGTGATCTTCCCACGTATTCCTTGCACTTCCGTTCGAACGTCGGGTGGGCGACGAGCTATCGAACTCTTATGGATCTTCCTCACTCTCAAGACTTTATAATTCCGTAGGTCAATTAATTCTCTCTTGTGTGTTATGAAAGTGAAGACCATGTAGTGCTTATATAGGCTACGTAGGGGATCATAAGGAGAATAAATATTGGGCTTCTAAATATTGAAAATTAAATTGGGTCCAACCCAAATCTATTAATTCTTATCAATATTAAATTTTATTTATTTTTCACTATATAAATAAAATTGCACTCCCAATATTATTCCATATTATATCAAATAATATTTCTCCGATTAGTATTATATATTCCGTGTATTTAAGATTTAAATATCCATGAATAAATTTATTTATTGCTCAATAAATAATATTCATATCTTATATCCCTGACTAGTACCGTTCAACCTTTATTATTGTGCGGAACGAATCCACTCATGAGGTTTACACAATAATTCCTTATGAACTCATCTCGGGGATATTATCAACCCTTCCGGGATACACTTTCCCGTCAAGTATTCACGGCATGTCATATATAAAATATAGCGACCCAACTTTACCGGTAATTAACCCAATAATTAAATCGGTTAATTCCTTTGGAAAATCAAAGTCTCTAATATTAAGTATATACACCCGCAATAGGATCGGGGATTAAGAATAAAATACTCCGAGATTTAAATTGATTATCTAAGGCAATCCTAATCAATAAATCTCAAGCTGATCCGCCCAATACACCAAGTGTACAAGTGTGATAAAATAATTAAGATAAATTATTTTCTCTCTCACACAACGACTATACCGATAGATTAGTTCCTATCCATCTAGGTCGTGAGCAACTGTTCGATTAAATACGAGTAACCGATAGTATGATCTTCTGTGTGCCCATGCACACCATACTAACTACAACGTATAAAATCCAGAACTATGGTTTGCATAATTAATAATAATTAAATGCAAATAATTGTTTATTAATTAAATAGGTTAAATGCTATGACCGGGAGTTTACCGATACTTAAATCTAGACATTGAGTACACAACTCCAACAATCGTGCCCTAGGGCCGATCGCCACCCTCGGCGTCCAGCCGAGGGTTTGTTGCTCTCGATCCCGGTGGGGCTCGCTTGACCGTCCGCGGTCCGGTGATCTCGGATCACCACCGCGCGGTCAAACCCCATCCCCGGGTTCGTCCCTCGGATCTTGGTTCATGATATTTTCACGATAATTAAACGATAAAATCATAAAGAGGGTTTTACGACGTTCTCGTTGTTCGGAAAAACGTAGAACTCAATTTGATGACCTTGAGATCTTCCCGCGTATTCCTTGCACTAGCCCGGACGTCGTGTGGGCGACGATCTACCGAACTCCATGGATCTTCCTCTCTACTTTCTCTCTCTCTCTAGAATTGTGATCTTCAAGTTATGAGATAAGAGAATAGAGAAGACCATGTAGTGCTTTTATAGGCTACGTAGGGGATCTTAAGGAGGTGGAATATTGGGCTTCCAATAATAGTGATTAAATTGAGCCCAAGCCCAAATCTATTAATCCTTACTATTATTAATTAATTCTATTTTCCACTATGTAAAATTAATTGCACTCCCAATATTAAACCATATTATATCAAATAATATTTCTCCGATAGTATTATTTATTCCGTGTATTTAAGATTTAAATTTCCATGAATAAAATTATTTTATTGCTAATTAATTTATTCATCTCTTGTATCCGAGACTAGTACCATTCATCCTTAATTATTATGCGGAACGAATCCACCTGCAGGGTTTACATAATAATTCCTTATGAACTCATCTCGAGGATATTATCAACCCTTACGGGATACACTTTCCCGTCAAGTATTCACGGCATGTCATATATAAAATATAGTGACCCAACTTAACCGGTAATTAACCCAATAATTAAATCGGTTAATTCCTTTGGTAAATCAAAGTCACTTATATTAAATATACACACCCGCAATAATATCGGGGATTAAGAATAAAATACACAGAGACTTAAATCGATTATCGCCGGCAATCCTAATCGATAAATCTCAAGCAGATCCGCTCAATACACCAAGTGTACAAGTGTGATAAAATAATCAAGACAAATCATTTTCTCTCTCACACAACGACTATACCGATGGATTGGTCCGTGTCCATCTAGGTCGTGAGCAACTGTTTGATTAAATACGAGTAACCGATAGTATGATCTTCTGTGTGTCCATACAACACGATACTAACTACAACGTATAAAATCCAGGACTATGATTTGCATATATTTAATTATAAATAATTAAACGCAAATAATTGTTTATTTAATTAAATAGATTAGTGGCAATGGATCGTGAGTTTCCGTTACTTAAATCTAGACATTAAGTACACAACTCCAAGAATCTCCCACTTGTACTAAGGTCTAGTCATTTCCTCCAAACTCCCGACTCCCATACTCATCACGTGCTTAATTTGTACTTCCAAGAAGTACTATGTGAATGAGCACTCTAGGTTGCCGCTCTGAAGTTATCTTGGTGACTACAGCGTCGTCTCCCTCGACGATGACTCGTATCAGGTGGTACTTGCACTATGTGTTATCTTACACTTATGGACTAGTGATTTCTTACCATTTGCCATTGCACCGCTATTTACATAGCCTTTGGCAAATTAAGAATCACATCTAAGTCCCAGAGATTATCCCGGAGTTATACCAAAACTTCCGCTGCCTCTGAGGCCGCTATTTGGTTACCTATGGCAGAGTCCGAAAAGCATCGTGCTTATCACTCTTCCATGTTAAAAACTCCTTCTCCTTCAATAGTGAAACACACAGCCTGATATCGACTTACACCGGTACTCATTTGATTAGAAATCTAAGAGAATGTAATCCAAAGGAAATGCTCGTCTGTTCCGTAATCCAGAACATAGTTTCTAGTACTTCGAAAGTACTTAAAATGTTCATTACAATAGTCGAGTATTCCTTTCCAGGATTACCTTGACATCCTCCCACTATGCTAACCGCATAGCCGATATCAGGTTTTCGTTTTCAACATTGCATTTATTAAGCTTTCCACACTCAAAGTGTAGGAAACTGCTTTCATTGCTTCTATCTCCTTTTGTGTTCCAAAACCCATATCCTTAGATAGATGCATTCCGTCTCTGAAAGGTAACGAACCTTTCTCGGAATCTTGCATGTTTAAAACGAACCATAATCATTTTATGTAAGATGTCCAGGAGAAGTACAATGTTCTTTCTAGAGATCCAAGATCTCAAGAACATGTCCAACTTCTTCCTTTATCTTTCATAATGATTCATCTAGACAACCATCATTTTATGTCTGATAACATCTTTACATTGTTGCCAATGATAAGAGTGTCATCTACATAAAACCTCCGAGAAACACCAGCTTGTTTTCCATCACGTTTCCAATACACACAATTCGTCTATGCTTTTGATGAATCCATAAAATGGACTATCTCATCAATTTTCAAGTACCACGAACTCAATGCTTTGTTTCAATCCATAAATGGATCAACTAAGCTTGTACTCTAAATGATCTCGCCTCTTAGCAATAATCCTTATTGCTCTCCAAGAAGGCACATTTAGATCTAGTACGGCCTTCATGTAGATCTAGGGATCGATTTCATGTATACTAGGTCCAGAGTCCGAAGACTCTCCTAGTCTTATGAATATCTCCGGTTGTCCCACAACCTCCCACTACAATGGCATTCCGGTGTATAAACAGTGATAACAGTAGGTGAAGTTAGTGGTGTACCGCTACTCGGTTCGGCTGATTCTAAGTCTTAATCTTTCTCTCTCATTTCAAAGTATTACGTCACCTTGGGCTTGTGGTTCATTATATAGTCTTTCTCTAAGAACCGGGCGTTAGAACTTATAACGTCCTTCTGGTTCATAGTACTATTGAACACACATCTTTTGTTCTTCTAGGATATTCTACAACTGCATTTGAATGCGCCGTTGTTTCCAGACATATCCATAGAACATAGATAGTTCCGTATAACTCATGTTTTTACTATTTCTATAAGAGTTCCATTTCTTGTTTACGACACACCATATCTACACAACAGTGTATGGTGAAGTCATTTAGGATCAAATCCCAATTTCTGATTAGTATGCCATGCATTCCTCAGACAGGTACTTGCCTCCGCGATCAAATCGCAGGCTATAAATGGATATACCTTGATGGCTCTCCACAATTGCTTAGTGTCCATTGACTTGTCAAAACACTTTCTTTTGTGGCACATCAGGTATTCTAATCCATTTTTCGAGTAATCATAAAATGAAGTACTCGTACCTTATTGTCTGAGTAGGCATAGGTCTGCATACATCAGAGTCAATCAATTCTTATACTTGTCCGGATCTTACATCTTATATCCATAAAGGATTGGTTAGTCATATTATCTTCCAAATTAGATTCTTAGGTCGGAAGGTCCACTCCTTCAACTTAATTGATCAAAATATCAATTTTCGACCCTTGAACTTCTTATTTGAATAAACATGACTTAGCATAAGAATCCACAAGTATAATTGATAAAGAAATCTCTTATTAGTAAAACGAGTTTCATACTACGGTTCGTTGCATCATGGTGGACTCAGGATTCATCATTTATATATTGCTAGCCAATGTACCAGAATAGATAATATCATTATTTCTTCTTATAACCATCAAATGATTAAAAGAAATAAAATATCCATTCATTAGAAATCCAGAATAAAGTTCTTTCTAATATGAAAGGTACATAAAAGCAATAACTCAAAATGAAATCCTATAAAATGTCCTCCACTGCAACTGCTGCCTCCTCCACAGCATTGCCCATGTAGACTACGATCTTTTCTTTTCCAAGTCGTTAGGTTTCCTGGAACCTCTTGCATTTAAAATGCACAAACCGTCAGTGGTTCCATATCTACACACCAGGTTCCGGTAGATAATACCACTGACTATGTTTTACGACTAAAGAAAATTTCGTACTTTCTTTGAGAGGATAATCAGACTTCCAGTACCCAGACTGTTTGCATCGAGAACACTTGCCTTTTGGCTTTCTCGTCCCATCTCGTGGTCTTAACAACTTAGGACCACTGGGATTCTTTGCTTGCTTTTCCTTTCCCCCGATTTCGCCCTTAGGTTCAAAACCTTTGGCATTGGCTACAAGAGCTTGCGATTTCCGTTTCAACTCGTCTAAAAGGTCAATCATCTCAAAAACGTTTTTAAGCGTTTCCTCGAAGCGACTGGCCTTTATGAGTATCCTCATCGCTTCTTGTCTAGCCGCCTATGTCATGTCTAAACATCTCCTTGAGTTTGAACATGATATCAAAATCAGTCCTTTCCTCATCAGTTAAGACATTTGTAGGCTCGGGAGGACAAAGCTTTACTGAGTACAAACTTGTATTCTTTAACAGCTTGGACAATGTCTAGATCTCTATTCCAATCATTACATTCAGGGACCAGTGAGTTTAAATCCTTACGTATCACATAAAGTGGGTTCAAAGCCATATCCTAATCTATGAGCACATATAACAATAAACAATCGATTTAATCTCCGACATTATCTCCCTCAAATAATATCATTAAACCACTAATCACATCTAAAATCCCATCAGATATGGCAAGCCACGTGGTGTGGACGTTTACCAATCCAAATGATTTAGCAATTAGATTTGCTTCGGTCATACATCAATTATAGCATAACTTCGTAGGGAAGAATACTATAAGGCGTATCTAAGTGTAAACCATTACTCAGCACTAAAGTAAATTGTTTGGAATTGCTACATCACCGCAAGCCACGTGGTGTGGACGTTTACGACAACTTCACAACTCTTCACAATTCCTTATAACTGTCTACATCAATTAATCCAAAATCCGTTAGTATAGCAAGCCACGTGGTGTGGACGTTTACTACACAAAGAGACTTTTATAATTGACTCCCAATTACTTGATCCATTCGATCTTGTAAATCAAGACGCGGAGAATCATAAGTGAAACTCGAAGTTTCTTACCAGTGATTCACCATGCGAACGACCCTATCTCTCATAAATGAGGGAGTCGAGCAGACAATCGATCTAGTCATAAAATGACACGAAAGTCTCTAATTTGTGTCCTCGACATGACCAAGTGGCTTTGGCTCCATTCCACTCCCCGGGGTGAGAATGAGTCGACTTGAAATCAGTTTTGGAAAGACAAATTAGGCATTGTTTGATAAACTTAATCAATATTTCTCGTAAGAGGAATTACAAGAATTCTCCTCCAGTGGCTTATCTATATGAACTTCGAAAGTTCATAAAAGTCACCAAGAGAACAGCAATGGAGACCATGGATATGTTTCCATACCCTCTCCCACTTAGCTTTTTACAATAAAGGGATACGCTATCTAATGCATAATTAAATACACATAAGCATGCATACATGAAATAAAGCACATAGAATATTATCACATAATCAAAATAATACTAGAATATTATTTTCCGACTATTATGGCTTTATCGCATCCCCGTATGTGTCTTCTAGTCTTCAGTCTTCGTTCTTGAATGCTCCATGTGACGGGAATATTAATTCCAATATTTAAATCTATTTATTTTTAATAAATCCAAAAGTTACTTAATTCGAAAATTAAGTCAATCGAATAAATCAAAAATAAAATTAAATATCATTTATATTTTTATTTATTTTTATTTTCCTTTCTAATTCCATTAAATCTCTAGAATTCTATCCAAGACCCACTTGGAATATTCTAGAAGATTTCCATAATGAAATAAGGAAATAAAATAATTTAGGACTCCTAGTCCTTCCAAATTAATTCCTTTTCTAATCCATTAAAAATTCCATAAAGGAATAATTAAATAAGGAAAAATTAATTTAGGACTCCTAGTCCTTCCAAATTAATTCTTTTCCTAATCCATTAAAAATTCTATAAATGAATAATTAAATAAGGAAAAATTAATTTAGGACTCCTAGTCCTTCCAAATTAATTCCTTTCCTAATCCATTAAAAATTCCAAAAAGGAATAATTAAATAAGGAAAAATTAATTTAGGACTTTCAAAACTTTCCAAATTAATTATTTTCCTAATCCATTAAAAATTCCATAAAGGAATAATTAAATAGGAAAAATAAATTAATTATAAATTTATTCTCTTTTCCTAATCTATGAAAATTCCCAAGAATAGGAAAATTCAATAAGGAAAAATAAATTTATTCTAAATTTATTCTTTTCCTATTCCATGAGAATTCCCAAAAATAGGAATACTCAAAAAAAGAAAACTGAATAATTTAGGAAAGTTGGATCTTAACCGGAACGAACACGGATTGGGGATCCCCGTGTCCATCCCCGTAGCATCGACCGAGGGTCTCCAACCGCCCGGCTAGCCTCACCGGCGATCCACCACCACCGGTGGAGTCGGCGGTTCCGGCCAGCCACGATTGAGGCATCCCCGCGGCCTTCGATCCTTCATGGTTCGACCATGGGGATGGCCGAACCGAGTCCTCCCTCTCTTCGTCTCCTCCGTCACAATTTTCCGGTCGTCGTTTCGGAATCGATCCAACGTAAAATAAATTACAAATTTATTACTACGCTATCCGGTATCGATTCTCTACATGAAATCGACCTCATACAATTTCCGGAAAAATAAGAACAAGCATTCACCACACAAGAACAAATATGACATCACCGAGAGTTTAATAATCAAGAGAAATATTATGACATTAATTAACAATAATTAAATCTAGCCATAATAACCGGAAACCCTGCAAGGTAGAACAATTTATCGAAAAATACCATGAACTAAAACCAACGCTCTGATACCAATTGTTGGAAATCGATATCCCGGAATTAATAAATTTAAATAAATAAATTATCTAATTAATTCCGACCGAAATCCTTCGAATATCCGGATTGTCTAAATTGCGGAACCGACAACCCAATCAAAAAAAGCCTTTCGCCGGAAACCACCGCGAACCACCGTACGCGAACCGAGGTTTGACCGAACACCCGCCGCGGGATAAACCCGCGGCTGTCCAGCCAAACCCCCGCGTGGAGGGGGTTCGCGATCGCGTTTGCAATCGCCGGGATGCTTCGCGCATCCCCGGGGCTGCTCTTGGCAGCCCCCGGCGGGCGGTGAGTCCGGCGACTCACCGCCATCGCCGGGAGGAGGGGGCGACTGCCGCGGCACCAGCCCGCGGCTGCCCCCAGCGATCGACCACCACGGTCGATCGCACGCCCCGGCTCCATCCGGGGCCCCTACGCGCACGGCGATCGTGCCCTAGGGCCGATCGCCACCCTCGGCGTCCAGCCGAGGGTTTGTTGCTCTCGATCCCGGTGGGGCTCGCTTGACCGTCCGCGGTCCGGTGATCTCGGATCACCACCGCGCGGTCAAACCCCATCCCCGGGTTCGTCCCTCGGATCTTGGTTCATGATATTTTCACGATAATTAAACGATAAAATCATAAAGAGGGTTTTACGATTTACCTCGTTCTCGTTGTTCGGAAAAACGTAGAACTCAATTTGATGACCTTGAGATATTCCCGCGTATTCCTTGCACTAGCCCGGACGTCGTGTGGGCGACGATCTACCGAACTCCATGGATCTTCCTCTCTACTTTCTCTCTCTCTCTAGAATTGTGATCTTCAAGTTATGAGATATGAGAATAGAGAAGACCATGTAGTGCTTTTATAGGCTACGTAGGGGATCTTAAGGACGTGGAATATTGGGCTTCCAATAATAGTGATTAAATTGAGCCCAAGCCCAAATCTATTAATCCTTACTATTATTAATTAATTCTATTTTCCACTATATAAAATTAATTGCACTTCCAATATTAAACCATATTATATCAAACAATATTTCTCCGATAGTATTATTTATTCCGTGTATTTAAGATTTAAATATTCATGAATAAAATTATTTTATTGCTAATTAATTTATTCATCTCTTGTATCCGAGACTAGTACCATTCATCCTTAATTATTATGCGGAACGAATCCACCTGCAGGGTTTACATAATAATTCCTTATGAACTCATCTCGGGGATATTATCAACCCTTACGGGATACACTTTCTCGTCACGTATTCACGGCATGTCATATATAAAATATAGTGACCCAACTTAACCGGTAATTAACCCAATAATTAAATCGGTTAATTCCTTTGGTAAATCAAAGTCACTTATATTAAATATACACACCCGCAATAATATCGGGGATTAAGAATAAAATACACAGAGACTTAAATCGATTATCGCCGGCAATCCTAATCGATAAATCTCAAGCAGATCCGCTCAATACACCAAGTGTACAAGTGTGATAAAATAATCAAGACAGATCATTTTCTCTCTCATATTTAATTATAAATAATTAAACGCAAATAATTGTTTATTTAATTAAATAGATTAGTGGCAATGGATCGTGAGTTTCCGTTACTTAAATATAGACATTAAGTACACAACTCCAAGACCACCACCACCGGTGGCCGGCGTGGCCGAGGATTCCCGCGGGCAGCCCCCTCGCGCCCCTTCGATCGATCCTCATGGGATCGATCCTCATGATCGATCCCGGTCCTCCCTCACGTCTACTCCTTCGTCACATGTGTTCTCCGGCGGTCGTCTCGGCATCGATCCAACGTAAATAAATTACAAGAAATAAATTTACAATTCCGGTATCGATTCTATACATGAAATCGACCCTATACAATTTCTGGAAAACATAGAACAATAATAATAAATCTAAATTCGGTCAACCCCCGAATTTTTACTATTACAAGCATTCATCCACACAAAACGAATCTCGACATGTCCGAGAGTTTAATAACGAATAATCATGGTAAAAAAAATTAACAATTAATTAAAATTAAACCATGATAGTCGGAATCCCTGCAAGGTAGAACGATAATTGAACACATACATGAACACGAAACCAAACGCTCTGATACCAATTGCTGGAAATCGATATCCCGGGGTATCAAAAATTGCGGAACCGATAACCCCGACCGAAATCCCATCGCCGGAAACCGATCACGAACGCCACGAAGAACCGGGCTCGACAAGAGCATCGCCGCGGGATGAACCCGCGGCTAAACCCTAGCCGAACCCCATCGCGCGGTTCGCGATCGCGCACGAGGCGATCGCTGGGGCTGCTCCGGCAGCCCCGGGCGGCGGTGAGTCCGGCGACTTCACCGCCGTCGCCGCCGGGAGGGGCGGTCAGCCCGGCTGACCACCGCGGCACTGCCGCGGCTCGCCTAGCGATCGAGCCAAGCTCGATCGCTCGCCCCTGCTCCAGCCGGGGCCTCCCCTTGCGTGCACACGATCGAACCCTCGAGTTCGATCGACTCCCTCGGCTCCCAGCCGATGGTTCGTCTTGATCTTCGTCGGGGATCTCGAATCCCCGTCCCCGAAGTTCATACGTTTTCCCGGATCGTGCGTTCATGTATGTATTACAATTAATATCACATAAAATCACACAAAGGAGTTTATGATCATACCTTTTGATTCGTTGTGCGGAGAAACGAAATCAATTGAAGACCTTTGAATCTTCCCACGTATTCCTTGCACTAGCTTGACCTATTTTTGTATGCAGGACTCTAACTCATCGGGAAGCAAGGATACAGGGCTACTATTTGATCCTGAAATCGAGCGAACCGCAAGGAAGAATCGAAAGGCAGCAAAGCAGAAGCAATCATTAGCACGTGCCGCTCAAGTAACTCAGTTGACCATAACTGAGACAGGAGAGTCAATCTCGGACACATCGAGAGAAGATACACCGAACACATCTAGGTCACCCACGCGATCAAGGATGGGAGAAGAGAGAGCTAAGACGTTGAGGGACACGATGTTCCCAGAGAACTTGAATCTGAAACCGCTGGGCAGCACCTTGCCCACGGTCGAAAACAATACTTGGGAGATGAGGCACGGCTTCATCCAGATCTTGCCCAAGTTCAGTGACATGCCATTGGAGGACCCCCAGAGGCATCTCCAAGAATTCGAATTGGCATGTGGCACCATCCGAGCAAGTGAAGGGCTAGGGGAGTAAATCAGACTCCTAGCCTTCCCTTTCTCACTGGCCGAAGGTGATGCAGCCCCAGAGTCGTCCATGATACAAGACCCGGTGCATGTTCCAGCTGGACCAGTGACGCGCTAGAGAGCCAAGAAGTTCAAAGCAAGCTTGTTGGCATTGATCGAGGAAGTATGGGCGCAAGAGCTATTGAAGAAACCCATCGGTGATGTGGAGAAGCCAAGCCTTATCAACCTGATTACGTACGAGGAGGCCGAACCAACGGAAAGTGATGAGTTTCAAGCTGGAACCGTGAAGACGAAGCTGGAACGGAGGTCAGACGAGTGCCGAGGACGCGCCGCGAAGTTCGGATCAGAAATTGGCTTGGTGTCGGCCGACACCAAGGCCTGTCGGCCGACACCTTCACAAAAAGGGTTGGCGATACAGCAGGTTCAGACCGCGACCAAAGAATTTCCCGCGGTCGCAGGGTAAATGTCGGCCGACAGAGTTTACTGTCGGACGACAAGGGAAATGTCGGCCGACACCCCATTTTGTCGGCCGACATGGAATTTAGAAATCGGGATTTTTGGCCAGCATCGCGACTTTGACGACTTTTGATGTTTTTATTCCTTTTCCTTCATATTTTAGGTCAGCCTATATAAAGGCTTGAAACCCTTGTTATTAGAACACAACTTTGATCATAATTAATTTAATTCGTGAGTTTTATTCTCTCATCTTTTTCGTTCTCTTTTCGATTGTGCCAAAAGAGATCAACCGACGAATCAACGGAGCATACATACTTCGTTCGTGTGTCTTCATCATCACCAAGTAGCTGCGTCAATTCCGTTTTGGGGGTTAGGTTTTCAATCTAATCAATTCAACGAATTAGGTTCAGAAGTTTGGGGATTTCCATCTATCCAGGTATCCGAAACCCGAATTCCGTGTTCTTCATATCTATTCAATTATCTATCCAACGAGGTACGTATCATCTGGTATCAGAGCCAGGTTAGGGTTCTAATTTCTGATCTCGTTACCTCGTTCATCTTTTCTTTTCGTTCTTCCTTTTCTTCTTGCTGAATCGGATTTCTTTCATCCGTAAGCACAAAAAAAAAAAAAAATCATATAAAAATTATTTCTACTCCGTTTTTCTCGAATTTTTTTTGGGATTTTCGTATTCTTGTTGCTGTTCGTATTCCTAGCCAATAAAAAAAAAAAAAAAGCTTGCTTCCTGTTGGCGGGAAAAATTTTCTTCGACCAATTTTTTGTGTGTGATTCCTGAGTCTTTCGGCTTCGCTTTGAGCCAATTTGGTGCTATCGTAATTTTTCGTTCCGAAAATTTCCGAATTTTTTGTTCCTTTCTTCGTACGTGGTATTGTGTGTTTTTGTGGATCTTGTCGAGTCTGATCTCGTCTGGTAGATCGAGGAGTTCGTTAATTGGAGAGAGAATACGAGTGGTAAAAGGCAGAGTGTGTGAGAACATTAGAGTGAAAAAAGCCATACCTGAGTGAAACACGAGTGCTGAGTGAATCCCATCTTGAGTGTGATACACGAGTGTTTGTGAGGTGGTGAGGTTTCTTTTTATTTATTGCTTTTATTACTAACCTTTTCTGTGCAGGTATGTCTGAAGACACGAAAAATAAGGGGATAGCTGAGGGATCTAATAACAACGCCCATTTACAATCCATGTTCGATGAGGTTTATGGGCGAATGGAGAGGCTCTTACACACTGAGATAAATGTGGTACATGACCGACTAACTGCACTGGAGGAGAAAGCTCGTCGAGAGAATCCAGAGAATCGGAGAGTCGCAATGCGCAACGTCGGTCGAGATAACCAGAATCGTCGTAATGGGCGAAATAGAGATGCCAACCCCGAGGATGATGAGGCTGAAGAAGATAACAACTTGAGCACCATCAAGATGACTGTTCCTACTTTCATGGGGAAGAACGATCCAGAGTTGTACATCGAATGGGAGAGAAAGGTCGAGATGATGTTTGATTGCCACAACTACTCAGAGCTCAAGAAGGTGAAATTGGCGGCAATCGAATTTTCTGACTATGCTTTGGTTTGGTGGGATCAACTGATTGCCAGTAGGAGGAGAAACTATGAGCAACCTATTGAAACATGGGCCGAGATGAAGTCTGTGATGCGGAAGAGATTTGTTCCTTCTCACTATTACCGAGAGTTATACAACAAGCTGCAGAATCTACGACAGGGGACGAAGAGCGTAGATGAATATTTTAAGGAGATGGAGGTGGCAATGATTCGGGCCAACATTGAAGAGGATCGGGAAGCTACCATGGCTCGGTTCTTGGCTGGACTGAATTGGGAGATTCGGAATGCCGTGGAGTTGCAACCGTACGTCGAGGTAGAAGACATGGTTCACATGGCGATCAAAATTGAGAATCAGCACAAGAGGAGGGGCAGTTTTAGCAGTGCAAAGCCGAATCAGTCTTCTTGGAGATCATCCCAAGGTCCGAGTGGTTCTACACCTAAAGAGAACCAATGGAAGAGAGAGGTTCCACCTCGAGACGAGAAGAAGACCTTCTTTAAGGGTCGTTCGGAGGGTGCAAGTTCAGCAACTCAGGTCAGGCCATCAAACCCTGATAGTCGCAACCGAGACAAGAAGTGTTTCAAGTGTCAGGGATTTGGGCACATTATGAGTGAGTGTCCTAACAGACGACTCATGATCTGTAGAGACGACGGAGAAGTCGTGACTGATGGTGAAGGCGAGGAGCCGACACCTACTGATGCTGTGGATTCCGAGGAGGAGGAGGAGATCCTAGCCATCGAGGGTAACCTGTTTGTAGCTAGGAGAGTCTTGAGTGCACATACACAGCCCGAGGAGAGGGAGCAGCGGGAGAACCTTTTCCACACGAGATGCCATGTGAAGGACAAGGTGTGTAGTGTCATCATTGACGGAGGGAGCTGCACGAACGTGGTTAGTGCTACCGTGGTTCAGCGTTTGGGATTGACTGTGGTGAAACATCCCAAACCATATCGTCTGCAGTGGTTAAATGAGTGCGGTGTCATCAAGGTGACCAAGCAAGTGAAGGTACATTTCCGCATTGGGAAGTATGAGGATGAGGTGTTGTGTGACGTCATCCCGATGCAAGCGAGTCACATCTTGTTGGGACGACCGTGGCAGTTCGATAGGAGAGCCATACACAACGGCTTCACCAACAAGTACTCGTTTGAGTATAACAATAAGAAGGTATCACTTGTTCCTCTCACTCCTAAACAAGTTTACGAGGATCAAGTACAACTGCAAAAAGAGGCAGCAAGGGCGACTTCCAAAGAACAGCCCTTACCCACGAAGGAGAATGCCTTGATTCATAGAGCCTATCTTGCTCGGGCTAGTGAAGTGAAGGAGGCAGTGAATGAGAAGAGGCAACTGTTCGTGTTGTTGTGGAAGGGGAACTTGGTTATTACTAACAATCTACCCCCTCTACCCCCTTCTATTGAGTTTGTTTTGCAGGAGTTCGATGATGTTTTCCCGGAGGATACACCGATTGGTCTACCACCCATCCGAGGGATCGAGCATCAGATCGATTTTGTGCCCGGAGCTGTGCTACCAAACCGCCCGGCTTACCGCACCAACCCGGAGGAAACAAAGGAGTTGGAGAAGCAGATTGGCGAGTTGTTGACCAAAGGGCACGTGAAGGAGAGCCTGAGTCCTTGTGCGGTACCTGTACTTCTCGTACCCAAGAAGGATGGATCGATGAGGATGTGTTGCGAATGCCGAGCTATCAATAACATCACGGTAAAGTATCGACATCCCATACCTAGGCTAGATGATATGCTTGATGAGTTATGTGGTTCCTGCGTGTTTTCAAAAATTGATTTACGTAGTGGGTACCATCAGATTAGGATTAAAGAAGGGGATGAATGGAAAACTGCTTTCAAAACAAAACTGGGCTTATATGAGTGGTTAGTTATGCCTTTTGGACTTACTAATGCACCGAGTACCTTTATGCGCCTTATGAATCATGTTTTGCGTGCTTTTATTGGGAAATTTGTTGTTGTGTACTTTGATGATATCTTAGTATACAGCAAAAATCATGATGATCATGTGGTTCATTTGAGGATGGTTTTGTTGGCACTTAGGCAAGAAAAATTGTATGCTAACCGTAAGAAGTGCGTTTTTAGCACGGATAGGGTCGTTTTCCTTGGTTTTGTTGTTAGTGCACAGGGTGTACAGGTTGACGAGGAAAAGATACGAGCTATCCAGGAGTGGCCAACGCCAAAGAGCATTGGGGATGTCCGGAGCTTCCATGGATTGGCCAGCTTTTATCGACGGTTTGTGCCTAATTTCAGCAGTATGGCGGCACCTTTAACCACCGTGATCAAGAAGAACGTGGAGTTCAAGTGGGGAAAGGCACAAGACGAGGCCTTTCAGAATTTGAAGGACAAGCTGACACACGCCCCGGTATTATCTCTTCCTAACTTTTCTAAATCTTTTGAGATTGAATGTGATGCTTCTGGAATTGGTATTGGTGCAGTGTTGATGCAAGAACGTCGTCCGATAGCCTACTTCAGCGAGAAGCTAAATGGAGCTACGTTGAACTATCCGACGTATGACAAGGAGTTGTATGCCCTGGTGAGAGCTCTTCAGACGTGGCAGCACTATCTCTGGCCTCGGGAGTTCATCATTCACACCGACCATGAATCGTTGAAGCACCTCAAGGGGCAGAACAAGCTGAACAAGCGCCATGCGAGATGGATGGAGTTCATTGAGACGTTTCCTTACGTCATCAAATACAAGCAAGGTAAGGAGAATGTGGTGGCTGATGCCCTTTCTCGGAGGTATGCTCTAATTTCGACTTTGGATGCTAAGTTAATTGGTTTTGAGCATATTAAGGGTCTATATGAGCATGATGATGAGTTTGGTGAGATTTTTAGAGCATGTGAACATACTGCTAGTGGGGATTATTTTAGGCATGATGATTTTCTCTTTAGGAAAAATAAATTGTGTGTGCCTAAATGCTCCTTACGTGATTTATTGTTGCTTGAATCTCATGGTGGGGGATTAATGGTACATTTTGGTATTGCTTAGACTTTGGCTGTTCTGCATGAGCATTTCTTTTGGCCTCATATGAAACGTGATGTTGAAAGAATTTGTGGTCGATGTATTACTTGTAAACAGGCTAAGTCTAGAGTTAGTTCCCATGGTTTGTACACGCCTTTGCCTATTCCTGCATCACCTTGGATTGACATTTCTATGGATTTTGTGATGGGTTTGCCTAGGACTAAGCGAGGTAGTGATTCTATTTTTGTGGTAGTGGATCGTTTCTCTAAGATGGCTCATTTCATTCCATGTCATAAAACTGATGATGCATCGCATGTGGCTGGTTTATTCTTTAGAGAAATTGTTAGGTTGCATGGCATGCCTAGGACTATTGTGTCTGACAGGGATTCTAAGTTTCTTAGTTATTTTTGGAAGACATTGTGGTGTAAGCTAGGTACGAAGTTATTGTTTTCTACTACTTGTCATCCCCAGACTGATGGTCAAACTGAGGTAGTAAATAGGACTTTGTCTACTTTACTACGTGCTATTATTAAGAAGAACATTAAGTCTTGGGAAGAGTGTTTGCCTCATGTTGAGTTTGCTTATAATAGATGTGTTCATTCTGCTACTAAGTTTTCACCATTTGAGATTGTGTATGGTTTTAATCCGTTGACTCCTTTGGATTTATCTCCTTTACCTGCACATGAGCATACTGATCTTGATGGCCAGAAAAGGGCTGATTTTGTGAAACAGATACACGAGACGGCGAGGATGAACATAGAGAGGCGAACCATGCAATATGCCGAGCAGGCGAACAAGGGACGTCGCAAAGTGGTGTTTGAGCCTGGTGATTGGGTGTGGTTGCATATGCGCAAGGAGAGGTTTCCATTGCAGCGCCGATCAAAGTTACTTCCTCGTGGCGATGGACCATTCCAAGTGTTGGAGCGTATCAACGACAACGCCTATAAATTGGACCTCCCAGGTGAGTACAATGTTAGTGCTACTTTCAATGTTACTGACTTGAGTTTGTTCGATGCAGGTGACGACTTGGATTTGAGGACAAATCCTTTTCAAGAGGAGGGGAATGATGCAGCCCCAGAGTCGTCCATGATACAAGACCCGGTGCATGTTCCAGCTGGACCAGTGACGCGCTCGAGAGCCAAGAAGTTCAAAGCAAGATTGTTGGCATTGATCGAGGAAGTATGGGCGCAAGAGCTATTGAAGAAACCCATCGGTGATGTGGAGAAGCCAATCCTTATCAACCTGATTACGTACGAGGAGGCCGAACCAACGGAAAGTGATGAGTTTCAAGCTGGAACCGTGAAGACGAAGCTGGAACGGAGGTCAGACGAGTGCCGAGGACGCGCCGCGAAGTTCGGATCAGAAATTGGCTTGGTGTCGGCCGACACCAAGGCCTGTCGGCCGACACCTTCACAAAAAGGGTTGGCGATACAGCAGGTTCAGACCGCGACCAAAGAATTTCCCGCGGTCGCAGGGTAAATGTCGGCCGACAGAGTTTACTGTCGGACGACAAGGGAAATGTCGGCCGACACCCCATTTTGTCGGCCGACATGGAATTTAGAAATCGGGATTTTTGGCCAGCGTCGCGACTTTGACGACTTTTGATGTTTTTATTCCTTTTCCTTCATATTTTAGGTCAGCCTATATAAAGGCTTGAAACCCTTGTTATTAGAACACAACTTTGATCATAATTAATTTAATTCGTGAGTTTTTTTCTCTCATCTTTTTCGTTCTCTTTTCGATTGTGCCAAAAGAGATCAACCGACGAATCAACGGAGCATACATACTTCGTTCGTGTGTCTTCATCATCACCAAGTAGCTGCGTCAATTCCGTTTTGGGGGTTAGGTTTTCAATCTAATCAATTCAACGAATTAGGTTCAGAAGTTTGGGGATTTCCATCTATCCAGGTATCCGAAACCCGAATTCCGTGTTCTTCATATCAATTCAATTATCTATCCAACGAGGTACGTATCAGAAGGTGCCCGAGAGTGGCTCTAGACTCTGCCTGCTAGAGAAGTGACCACCTGGAGTCAACTTCAGCAGAAATTCCTTGAGAAGTACTTCCCAACTGCACGCATCCAGCAGATGAGGAAGAAGATCAACAGCATCAAGATGGGAGGAGGAGAGAACTTCCATGACTACTGGGTCAGGTTCAAACAGATGGTAGCCAAGTGCCCACAACATCAGATCCTTGACCATGACTTGGTCCAGTACTTCATATCTGGATTGAGAGAAACAGAGAGGACATGGGTCAACGCAGCTTGTGGAGGATCCATTTTAAACAAGAGGGCAGATGAAGCTTTCAAAATCTTCAAGGAGATGGCTGAAGAGACAAGGGAGGATGGCAGTGACCTACCCAGGAATAACCTGCCCGTACCATCTGCAATTGAAGTCAAGCTGGACAAACTCTGCAACATAGTTGAGCAACTAGTGCTTAACCAGAATCCAGAGCAAAAGAGAGGAGTCAAGGCATGCCAAATCTGCAAGGAAAGCAACCATGCCACTGATGAGTGCCCTGAGCTATTTGATGAGGAGGTCAAGGTGATAATGCAGAATAATGGAAACGGGCAGAGGCCAAATGGGAACGCTTACAACTCGAACAACCGGAAAAATCATGATAACAACCGGTATGGAAACAACAACTACCAGGGCGGAGGGAACCCAGGAAATCAAGGCCAACAATACCACGGCCAGAACAATCATCAACGAAATAACTACCAAAGTCAGGGCAACCAGCAGAACCAGAGCAATGGCCCAACTTTGGCAGACATGATGCAGACCTTGGTCACCGAGAACATCAAAGCCCAACAGGAAAATGATCGGTACAAACAGGACAACGAGAAGTACAAGGCAGAAACTCGAGGTCAACTCCAGAATATCAATGCTCAAATGCTTGAGTCGCGCGGGCAATTCCAGAACATCAATGCCCAACTAGCGCACTTGACCCAGGCTATGACCGAGATGAAAAAGAAGACCAATGGCCTACCTCCCCAGATTGAACTCAACAATGCCCAACTGAATGCAATCACCCTCAAAAATGGAAAAGTCCTGACTGAAGCGCCTGACGAGCCCGTATGCTTGTCGTTGGGAGCAAACAAGCTGTCAAAATGATATTTATATTTCGCCAGTACCCAATTACTACAAAAGAGTAGATAATGGTAAGTACATGGGGTCGGTCCCACAAGGAGGCAATTACAGTAGGTGATCTCGGCTTTGCCCAAGGGGTTGTCATAAAAAGATTTTGGTTTGGGGTGCTGTGGGCACAGCGGTTTTGCAATCGTTTCACTCTTTGACCTAACTACGGCTAACCAAACTAACATGCAAATTAAACAGATCTAAAAAGTAAACAAACCAATCACTCAGATATAACAAAATACTAAACAGAAAACTAAAATCAAATGGGAAACAAAGCATCCGGGCAGACAACTTCACTCAGGATCATTAGGGCAAACTACCGTTCATTGGCACTAAGGATTTTTACCAGCGGTTTGTCAGCAGTTATAGGGTGCATAAGACAAAAGTGGTCCTATTGCGTCACGCCCAACAGTTGCCCCACCCCTCATCTATCCTTACTGTGTAAAGAGAAGGCTAGCTAACACTTTGCCTAATCCCCTGGATCTGAACAATTCGATAACCTATGCGACCAAACATGGATCTAGTTTGTCCAAACCCGCATTACCCTCTAGACAAACCCGCTCGGCCAATAGCATGCTCGAAACATACGACCGCATCTCCTGCAAGTTCTAGTGCTATGCCCGCAACAATACTACAAGGTACATCTATGCGGTTTGCCAATCACCAGTATCCCAGTTTGTAAAGGTTCACTAGTGGTCGTCCTAGTTTACCCAAACTCCCTAGAAATAAACCTCAACCAACTTTGCCTCGGGAACAAACTCCCAACCGGTTAGTTCAGCCCCTCCAACCTCGCGGTCTAACTAAACCCTAATTTCACCTTCGATCCGTCCCTGCCCAGATGCAAAACAACTTAGCTGCTCATACAGAAATTAAAAGACAAACTAATTAAGGAAAAACAAACTATATTAATCATTGCTTCAAATTGTAAAACGTTTTTGAAGGAATTGAAATACGGAATTGAAAACTTAAAAACAAAACATAAAGAAATTGTTTCTCAACCCGAAGGTTGGATCTACTCAAAACAAACAAAGAGACTCGGACGAACAGCTCCGATCTCTATCTCCGGCGACTCCGGCGGCGACGGCGAACTGCGGGACCGGCGGCTCTTCCGACTTCTCGGTGCGTAATGTTGTGTCTTTTGCTGCCCGTCGCGCCCCGCCTTTTATAAACTTCCAATTTGAATTTTGAATTCCCGGCTGTTGCTCCCTCCTAAAGAATAGGCGTCCTTGGTCAATGGGCTGGGGGATAAGTCAGATCCCCCGAATCCAAGGATTCTGGTATGCTGCCAGCTTGCCCGCAGCGAATCTCCTGTCTTCAGCCGCTCTCTGCCCAAATTGTAGTCTGCAGGCATTTCTTCTCCTCCACAGGTGGTCGGACCAGGCACGGTACTTGGTAAGACTTCTGGGTCTTCTGCTTCGTGACCTTACCCATTTGCCCGACGTGGTCAAACTGTTGCTTGTCACTACCGCTCCAGAACTTTGCCCAAAGAAGGGGATTTCCTTGCCTCTTTTGCCCAGTGCGCCACCTGTTACCTGCATCACCACACACTCTGCCCCAAACACCTAATTGTGCCCTCCCAGACACGTTAACGACTCAAACTGACTCAATAAAGGGTGTAAAAGTGCTCTAAGATGAGCAAATAAAATGGCTCATCAGAACCGCACACACTTGGATACGCTTGTCCCCAAGCGTGGGCTCTGATTTGCCTGACTCAAGACCAAAGTGAAAACAGAAATGAAATAAATAGAGAGAAATAAAGCAAAGGACTTTAGCATGATCAGTACAGGGCATAGTACATACAGATAACACAAAATTCAAGTAAAGATAAAAATAAGTCAAGAGTCTGTTCAAGGTCTTTGGGTTCACTCCCTCACAGTGTTTCTCTCTTTTCAGTGTATGGGTTCAATGACACTCATTTTCTGCTGTGATTCCACTTTGCCTAAATTTGCCTTATTGCTAATCTGAGTTTGTTTTAACTAAGCAGGGGGTTATCAAAGGGACTTTTATTGGGTTGTAGTGTTAGGCTCATATGGGTAAATTTCTGGGAGTAGGCTCTGTTTGGGCAGAGGGCTTTTTGATGTTAGCCTTTTCTCTGCCACTTTGCCCCTTTTCTTACGGGCCTTAGCACAACAACTATTTATTCTATTTTTTTATTTTTTATTTTTTATTTTTTTTTTCTTCTTTTTTTTCCTTTTTTTTTCTTTTTTTTTCTCTTTTTTTTTCAACACTATGCCCTAACTCCCTCTTATCTCTCTGGCTGCCTATGTAATGTGGGCATAATACCAGATGGGTTCACAAAGAATATTCAATCAGGCTCAAAGGGGCTAGCAAGGGACAGTGTTATTTATTTAAGCAAAAGGAAACAAGAAAATGCCCTAATCATCTAACAACCCTACTCAGTCAAACTACTCATTTCAGCAAACAGGCAAAGACATGCATTGTAAATATCACAGCAGACTCTCAAAGAAAGAAATCATATATCAATGTTGGCTCAATTCTCACAGTTTGCCTAGAACAGTTCCATCATCCCTATTTCATGCATCTTAACTATAAAGTTTGAGTTACTGTATGTACGTTTGCCCAAAGTGATCACATAATCATGCTGACTCGATTAGAAACAGGGGTTTGCCCTTTCCCTTTCCCCCCTCACACACTTTGCCTGGGCAAAGTGTGCAAAAGTAATAAGATTGGTAGGGGCTACCCACGACCAGACTGTGACTCTAAAAGTTTGGCGCACCTGCCCCCTCACACACTTTGCCTGGGCAAAGTGTGTCAGCAGGGAGATCAACCTAGTCTCCCCCGAACCAAAGCGACTCGGGGGTGACCTTAACAAAAACAAACAAAACAAAAAAAAAGAAAAATAAAACCTAAAAACTACTAAAACAAGGGAGGGTACAAATTAGGAGGTGGAGGCAGGTGTGTAACTGAATCCACTGTAGTCAAAGTATGCGATCATCATCGCCTTCACTTCCTCGAACACCTTCTCAATCTTGTCCAACAGCGCCTCGATCGCGCCTTGCCTCTCTGC
This sequence comes from Euphrasia confusa, assembly GCA_954870475.1. Taxonomy (NCBI): domain Eukaryota; kingdom Viridiplantae; phylum Streptophyta; class Magnoliopsida; order Lamiales; family Orobanchaceae; genus Euphrasia; species Euphrasia confusa. Next base: position 10,983,725 of record OX940966.1, on the reverse strand, counting down.
AACTTCTTCTTTGACCTTAGCCTCAGCACCCAAATCTCTCGCCTCTGCCTTCACTGCAACTGGTTTCTCCTCCAGGAACTTCACTTTGCCGTCACTCAAAGGCACAATGTCCTGCATGCGCTTGAAACACTGGATGTCAAACTTGCCCTCCATCATCATGTCCAGCTCTTTGCCCTTCTTGATCAGGTTCATCTTCGCAGCATACACCATTGGGAAGTGGGCCAGTGAGAGGCGCTCGAGAGGGTGAGTATGCAGCCACTTCATTTGGACACAAAGGCAGGAACTGAAATGCAGCCTAAACTTCTGATGCATGCACCACAGTATGCCCAGTTCAAGATGGGAAACGGCACTGCTGGTGTCCGTTTTGCCAAAGAAATTAATGGCCAGGATCCTGTGGCAAACCCTGAGTGCATGGCTCTTCAACGGGATTGACTTGGTACTTTGCCCCACGAACTCGCCTCCTTTGCCCAGCTGCTTCCAGATCTTCTGCAGCTCCTTCTTTGTGTACTCTGGCAAAGCCCTCAGTGACTCCTGGTACGCCTTTGACTTCAGATCCGCAATACCTGCCATATCCAAACACAAATCAAGTTCATTACCACCAATAGAAACACCTCGACCAAACAGCTCAAACTGAATTCCTATAACTCCCTCGTCCTTGGTCTCTTTGATACCCAGAGACCCAAAGAACTCCCTTACGACGCCTTCATTGATTTGCCCAGACCACTCAAGGAACGGCTCCCACCCTATAGCCTGGAAATAGCCTCGAACCTCCTTCTCCACACCCATCAGTTTGAGCGATTCAAAGCACACCGTTTTGGGGGCCGCGATTTCGCGCGCCGTGGTGTCAACCGCCTTTCTCTTCTTTGTGGATGCGCGGGTCCTGCTTTTGGGGGCTGGGCTTTTTATCACCTCCTCATCTTCTTCCTCTTCCACCGGAGTTTTACCGGCGGCCATCGAATCTTCCTTTTCCTTGTCGTCGGAGGTGGATCCGGCAGTGGGGGTGGGAGTAACCTTCTTCTTTCCTTTGCCCGCCGCCTTTTTCTGCTTCTTTTTCGGGGGGCTGTCAGCGGCGGCTTTGCCCTCCTCCTCCTGAGCGGCGGTGGCTAGGGTTTCCAGATCCTTCTCGCTGGTGGTTTTGGATTCGTCGATTTCTTTGGCCAGATCGTCAATTGGGGTGTTGTCTGTCTCCGTCGTGGCTAGGCTGGGTAAGATGGTGGTCAGGGGTACGGCGTGGACGACTTCCTCGGCGGTGGGGGACTTGGGCTTCGCTGGGCTTGACTGCTTCGGCGACACCATCTTCTTCAACTTTGATGCAGCGGTTCCAATGGTTAGATCAATTAGGGTTCCGGTGGGTATTTTTCTGAGTTTGTTTTTCGCACGGGTAGATACCATGAGAGAGAAAGAGAGGATATATATTGGGGTTTTTGAATTTTGAAAATAGGGGAGTTAATGGCAGTTATCGATTTTTGTGGGGAGTGGATAGAGGCGTGATGATGGTGGAGTTGCAGAGTCCCTGATGGGACGGTTTTCAGTCCTTGAAAATCGCAACTGCCTAATTGCGTATCCCTGATTATTCTCATCTTCCTGGTATGCCCAAAGCCTCAGTCTGCCCAAAGTAAACTCCTGCAAAATCAAAAACAAACATACCCTTCCTCACGGCATAGTCAAAGTCTCTTGTTACAAGTAGATTTATTCCTAATCTAAATAAAGGGAAATAACAAAAATAAACAAACATACCAGGTTGCCTCCTGGCCAGCGCCCTAGTTATAGTCCCGGGCAGGACCCAATTGCTTGATTCGATCACTCAATCAGGGCAAGCTGCCCTTCCAGATTCTCTTGCCCAAAGTAGGGCTTCACTCTATGACCATTCACTTTGAATATGTAGTCATCGTCTTTTTTGCTTTTCAACTCCACAGATCCATTTGGGCTGACATGGTGAACAAAGTAAGGTCCTTCCCACTTAGAGGACAGTTTGCCCGAACGGAACTGATTCCTGGTTTGGTACAGTAAGACTAATTGTCCAGCTTCAATCTTCTTCTTCTTAATCAGTTTGTCATGAGCTCTCTTGGTCCGCTCTTTGTAGTGGGCAGCATGGTTATACGCCTCAATGCGAAGCTGCTCCAATTCGACCAAGTCAAGTTTACGCTCGTTCCCAGCCAGGTCCCAGTCAAAATTGACTTTATTTACAGCCCAGTGTGCCTTGTGTTCTATCTCTACGGACAAATGACAAGCCTTCCCAAATATCATTCGGTAGGGAGAAATGCCAAATGGAGTCTTGAACGCAGTGCGGTATGCCCACAGTGCATCATCCAGTTTGCCTGCCCAATCTTTCCCCTCTGGCCTAACTGTCTTCCTTAGAATAGCTTTGATAATCCTGTTGGAGAGTTCTGCTTGGCCGTTTGCCTGGGGGTGATAGGCACAGGTGATTCGATGAGTGACTCCATATTTCCGCAGTAGCCTCTCGATGATATAGTTGCAAAAGTGGGTCCCCTGATCACTGATAAGGGCTCTGGGCACACCGAATCGAGTGAAGATATTCCCTTTGAGGAATTCAGCCACAATGCGCGAATCATTGGTGGTGGTGGCCTTTGCCTCGACCCATTTGGAGACATAATCAACTGCTAAAAGTATGTATTCCTTACCTTGTGAATTCGGAAATGGCCCCATGAAGTCTATGCCCCAAACATCAAAGATCTCTACTGGCAGTATGGGCACAGAGGGCATTTCATTGCGCTTGGTCAAGTTGCCTTCTTTCTGACACTCGTCACACCTCTTGCATAGGTCATAGCAGTCTCTGAGCAAAGTGTTCCAGTAGAATCCGCAATCCAGAATTTTTCTTGCCGTTTGCTTAGGCCCAAAGTGGCCTCCACAGGGTTGCTTGTGGCAGTGATCCACTATGCCCTGCTGCTCAGACTCAGGAATGCATCTTCTAAGGACTTGGTCTTCACATCTTTTCCACAAATAGGGTTCATCCCAAACGTAGCTCCTTGCCTCACGTTTCATCTTGTTTTTCTCATAATACGTCATGCCTTCTCTGAAAATCCCTGTAACCATAAAGTTCACAAGGTCAGCAAACCATGGCTCTTCGCCCAAAGTGGTAATAGAATATAAATGCTCATCAGGGAACGTCTCGGTGATAGGCATGTCCTCTTCTTTCTGGAGAATCCTACTGAGGTGATCCGCCACGAGATTCTGATTTCCAGACTTGTCCCGAATTTCAATGTCAAACTCCTGGAGTAGCAGGATCCATCGAATTAGCCTTGGTTTAGTTTCCTTCTTTGCCATGAGGTACTTCAATGCAGCGTGGTCTGTGTACACTATGGTCTTACTGCCCAGCAGATATGACCTAAACTTCTCGAAGGCAAAGACTATTGCTAAAAGCTCCTTCTCAGTTGTGGCATAGTTACTTTGGGCAGCATTAAGGGTCTTCGAAGCATAGTAGATCACATGCCTTTCTTTCCCTTTCATTTGCCCTAACACAGCTCCCACTGCATATCCACTTGCATCACACATCAGCTCAAACGGCATGCCCCACTCTGGTGGTTGAATAATAGGCGCTGTGACCAATCTTTCCTTCAAGTGGTTGAAAGCAGCTTTGCAGTCCTCATCAAAGTCCCATTCTACATCATTCTGAAGCAGTCTGGTCAAAGGTCGAGCAATTTGGGCAAAGTCCTTCACGAAGCATCTGTAGAAGCCAGCATGCCCTAAGAACCCTCTGACTTGCTTCACATTCCTTGGGTATGGTAGCTTCGAGATGACTTCGATTTTTGCTTTATCCACCTCTATGCCCTTAGCTGAAATAACATGTCCAAGGACAATTCCCTCTTCGACCATGAAATGGCATTTCTCGTAGTTCAGTACAAGGCTTTTCTCCACACACCTTTTTAGCACCATCTCTAAGTGTTCCAGGCAGGAGTCAAAGGAGTTGCCGTACACGGTGAAATCGTCCATGAACACTTCAATTCCATTCTCGAGCAGGTCAGCGAAGATACTCATCATGCACCTTTGGAAGGTTCCTGGTGCATTGCATAGGTCAAAGGGCATCCTCCTGTAGGCAAAGGTGCCAAAGGGACAGGTGAAGGTGGTTTTGTCCTGATCCTCTTGAGCAACCCATATCTGCATATACCCTGAGTAGCCATCTAGAAAACAGAAGTGCTTCTTCCCAGCCAATCTCTCTAACATTTCATCAATGAAGGGCAAAGGGAAGTGATCCTTGCGGGTTACCTTGTTCAGTTTGCGGTAGTCAATGCAAACTCTCCACCCAGTTTGTAATCGTGTGGCAATCTGCTCATTTCTTTCGTTCTCTATGACTTGAACTCCAGACTTTTTTGGTACCACATGCACTGGGCTAACCCACTTGCTGTCAGACACTGGGTAGATTATGCCCACACTGAGAAGCTTCTTTATCTCTTTGAGCACAACTTCCTTCATTGCTGGGTTGAGCTTCCTTTGAGGATCACGTACGGGCACAGAGTCATCTTCCAGAAGAATGTGGTGTTGGCAGATGCTTGGACTTATCCCTCTGATGTCAGCCAAAGTCCACCCTATGGCTTGTTTGTACTGCCCCAGCACATACCTCAACTTTGCCTCCTCTGCCTCTTGCAAATAAGCACTTATGATGACGGGCAAAGTGTCATTATCTCCCAAATATAGATACTTGAGATGCTTGGGCAGTTTTTTCAATTCCAGCATTGGTGGCTTTTCAAGGGAAGGCACCATGATCATTTCTTCAATCTCTATCGGTTTGCCCGGGTTGCCCTTGAAATCCTCCAGAGAGTCTAACTGCTCAACTGCCTCTTGCAGTTCTTCTGGTTCGCCCTCCATATCAAACTCAGTAAGCCCTTGTTGAATGGCTATCTCAGTATGGTCATATTTGCCACATTGGAGTGCCTTTGCCTCCACTGCCTTATCAATTTGGTCAATGTAGTGGATTTCTTCGGTGTCGGCTGGGTGCTTCATGGATTTGTAGAGGTCAAAGGTGACCGTCTCTCCTTCGAATTTGCACGTTAGCCTTCCGGTTTCGCAGTCTATGTGGGTCCTTGCTGTTTTGAGGAACGGTCTGCCCAATATCATCATAGGGGCTTTACTTGATCTGCCCATGTCGAGCACATAGAAATCAGCAGGAAATATCAACTCTTCCACTTTGACCAGGACATCTTCCAGTATGCCCTCAGGATAAACATTAGATCTATCAGCCAGTTGGATCACAACTCGAGTGGGCTTCAATTGCCCAATTTCCAGGTCTTCATACATCGTTTTGGGCATAACGTTGATTGATGCTCCCAGGTCGAGCATCGCCTTTTCTATCTTCATATGCCCTATGATGCAAGGAATGTAGAACATGCCTGGGTCTCCACACTTTGTTGGTCCAGTCATTTTAATCACGGCAGAGACATTCTCCCCCACCTCGAACTTCGCATCATCCTGGTACTTGACCTTCTTTGTGCAAAGCTCCTTCAAGAACTTAGCACATCTGGGCATAGCGTTCAGTATGGTTAGAAGGGGCATATTGATTTCCACCTTCTTAAACATTTTGAACATTTCTTGAGTTTCTTCCTTCTCACGGTTTTTACTCAGTCTGCCCGGGTAGGGTGGCTTGATTTTTGGTGGTGGGGATTTGTCCCGCTTTGCCCTGACTATCACCTCTTCTTGCTCAATATCTGTCCCATGGTCTTCCTCAATGACTGGGGGATCATCTAACACGGGCTCTTTGTCCTTCACTGCAGACTTTTCCACTATGGTAAGTGGTTTGCCACTCCTGAGCTGGACGGCATTAATATGAGCATTGTTCACTTCGACTTTTGGGGGAAAAGTACCTCCTTTCTGTTCCAGCTTTGCCACCACTTGAGTAAGATGTGAGACTTGGGCTCCTAGATTTTGGAACTGCCCTCTAGTCTCTTGCTTGAATTTCTCATTCTCTTGGTGGGCTTTGGCATTCTCTTGCTGGAACTTAATATTCTCTTTGACCAAAGTTTCCATCATTTCAGACAAGGTAGGCCCTTTGGTCTGAGCGGGTTGGTGGTACATCCCTGGGCCTTGCTGTTGGTACTGCCCTTGTTGATTGTAACGCTGGAAATTCTGGTTACCATTATACCCCTCATTGTAGTTGTTCCCATACCTATTATCATAGTATGGTTTCCCCCTTCCTTGCCCATTACCGTTGCTCTGCCCCATCGCTTTGACCTCCTCGTCATATAGTGATGGGCATTCATCAGTGGCATGCTCTGTGCCCTGGCAGATCTGGCAAGCTTTTACTCCCCTCTTTGGCCCGGTGGCCATACTGTTCATAAACTTCTCCATTGCGCTGCACAGTTTGTCGATTTTTAAATCCGCAGCGGTGGTTGTCCCCAAATTGGTCCTGGGCAACTCACTTCCATCATCCCTGAACTCCTCTGCCATCTCCTTGAAGAGTTTAAATGCCTCCTCAGTACTTTTATTCAGGATGGACCCTCCACTGGCAGCGTGTAAGAGGGTTCTCTCGTGCATCCTTAGCCCAGACACAAAGTACTGGATCAAGTCGTGATCAGGGATCTGGTGCTGAGGGCACTTTGCCAACATCTGCTTAAACCGTGCCCATTATGCGGGAAACTCTTCGCCCGCCCCCATCTTAATGCTACTGATGTTCCTTCGCATGTGTTGGATTCGGGCGGCAGGGAAGTATTTCTCCAAAAACTTCTGCTGGAGCTGTGCCCAAGTAGTGATTTGTCCTTCGGGCAGAGTGTAGAGCCACTCTCGTGCTCCATCCCCAAGTGAAAAGGGAAAAGCCATCAGTCGGATGTATTCACTCAAAGGGGGCCCTCCCCTTATAGTTCTGCAGGCTAACTCGAAGTCTTGAAGATGCCTCTGTGGGTCTTCCATGGGCATATCGCTGAACATAGCAGTATTTGGATGAAATTGTGTTTCATCTCCCAGTTCTCGTTGATGGTGGGCAAAGTGATGCCTGATGGTTGGAGGTTCAGATTGGCAGGGAACATCATTTCCCTGAGGGTTGCCATTGTGGCTGGTTCTGGTGAAGGTCTTTGCGGGGTAATTGGTTCACCTCGCCTTGCCCTTCTCGGATTTTCTGCCCTTGGTGTTCGGGCAGCTTCTTGGGCGGTACGTGCTAATGCTCTGGCTAGCCTTGTCTCTTTTCAGATTCGCTTCGCGGTCTTTTCGATCTCAGGGTCGTACCAGGGTACAATCTCTTTGCCCGAAGTAGAATCCTGCATAAACAAAACAAGTCAAACTGTTAGCACAGACGACTTACTGTTGAAAATTTGCCTCCCCGGCAACGGCGCCAATTTTGACGAGCCCGTATGATTGTCGTTGGGAGCAAACAAGCTGTCAAAATGATATTTATATTTCGCCAGTACCCAATTACTACAAAAGAGTAGATAATGGTAAGTACGTGGGGTCGGTCCCACAAGGAGGCAATTACAGTAGGTGATCTCGGCTTTGCCCAAGGGGTTGTCACAAAAAGATTTTGGTTTGGGGTGCTGTGGGCACAGCGGTTTTGCAATCGTTTCACTCTTTGACCTAACTACGGCTAACCAAACTAACATGCAAATTAAACAGATCTAAAAAGTAAACAAACCAATCACTCAGATCTAACAAAATACTAAACAGAAAACTAAAATCAAATGGGAAACAAAGCATCCGGGCAGACAACTTCACTCAGGATCATTAGGGCAAACTACCGTTCATTGGCACTAAGGATTTTTACCAGCGGTTTGTCAGCAGTTATAGGGTGCATAAGACAAAAGTGGTCTTATTGCATCACGCCCAACAGTTGCCCCACCCCTCATCTATCCTTACTGTGTAAAGAGAAGGCTAGCTAACACTTTGCCTAATCCCCTGGATCTGAACAATTCGATAACCTATGCGACCAAACATGGATCTAGTTTGCCCAAACCCGCATTACCCTCTAGACAGACCCGCTCGGCCAATAGCATGCTCGAAACATACGACCGCATCTCCTGCAAGTTCTAGTGCTATGCCCGCAACAATACTAAAAGGTACATCTATGCGGTTTGCCAATCACCAGTATCCCAGTTTGTAAAGGTTCACTAGTGGTCGTCCTAGTTTACCCAAACTTCCCAGAAATAAACCTCAACCAACTTTGCCTCGGGAACAAACACCCAACCGGTTAGTTCAGCCCCTCCAACCTCGCGGTCTAACTAAACCCTAATTTCACCTTTGATCCGTCCCTGCCCAGATGCAAAACAACTTAGCTGCTCATACAGAAATTAAAAGACAAAGTAATTAAGGAAAAACAAACTATATTAATCATTGCTTCAAATCGTAAAACGTTTTTGAAGTAATTGAAATACGGAATTGAAAACTTAAAAACAAAACATAAAGAAATTTTTTCTCAACCCGAAGGTTGGCTCTACTCAAAACAAACAAAGAGACTCGGACGAACAGCTCCGATCTCTATCTCCGGCGACTCCGAAGGCGACGGCGAACTGCGGGACCGGCGGCTCTTCCGACTTCTCGGTGCGTAATGTTGTGTCTTTTGCTGCCCGTCGCGCCCCGCCTTTTATAGACTTCCAATTTGAATTTTGAATTCCCGGCTGTTGCTCCCTCCTAAAGAATAGGCGTCCTTGGTCAATGGGCTGGGGGATAAGTCAGATCCCTCGAATCCAGGGATTCTGGTATGCTGCCAGCTTGCCCGCAGCGAATCTCCTGTCTTCAGCCGCTCTCTGCCCAAATTGAAGTCTGCAGGCATTTCTTCTCCTCCACAGGTGGTCGGACCAGGCACGGTACTTGGTAAGACTTCTGGGTCTTCTGCTTCTTGACCTTACCCATTTGCCCGATGTGGTCAAACTGTTGCTTGTCACTACCGCTCCAGAACTTTGCCCAAAGAAGGGGATTTCCTTGCCTCTTTTGCCCAGTGCGCCACCTGTTACCTGCATCACCACACACTCTGCCCAAACACCTAATTGTGCCCTCCCAGACACGTTAACGACTCAAACTCACTCAATAAAGGGTGTAAAAGTGCTCTAAGATGAGCAAATAAAATGGCTCATCAGCGCCCAAGAAACCCACTTCTCAATCGCAAATGGAAGGGATCGCCGAAGAAGTCAACGAGGATGAAGAGTCAGAGGAAGAACTTGAGCTGATACCGCCAAAACAGAAGGAAACAGCAGTACCTGCCCAAGCAGGAACACCACCAAAAATCTACCCTCCTTTTCCAGGCAGATTGAGCAAGAAGAAGGAAAAGGAGGACACCAATGAGATGTTCCAAATGTTTAAAAAGGTGGAAATCAACATGCCTCTGTTGACCATTCTGAAGTCCATGCCCAGATGTGCCAAATTCCTCAAGGAGCTATGCACTAAAAAGGTGAAATACCAAGACGATGCCAAATTCGAAGTAGGGGAGAATGTTTCAGAGGTACTCTAGAGGAATGTACCAAGGAAATGTGCAGACCCCGGAATGTTCTATATTCCCTGCATAATAGGCAACATGAACATAGAAAAGGCGATGCTCGACTTGGGAGCATCGATCAATGTGATGCCTAAGTCAATGTACGAAGATTTGGGTATAGGGCCAATGAAGCCAACGAGGGTAGTGGTCCAGCTAGCAGATAGATCAAACGTGTACCCCGAGGGAATTCTGGAAGATGTACTGGTCAAGGTAGAGGAGCTCATCTTCCCTGCCGATTTCTATGTCCTGGACATGGGAAGATCAAGCAAGCAGCTAGTGATGATCTTGGGCAGACCATTCTTGAAGACAGCAAGAACACACATTGACTGCGAAACTGGAAAGCTAACCTGCAAGTTCGAAGGAGAAACGGTCACATTTGACTTGTTCAAATCAATGAAGCACCCGGAAGACACTGAGCAAGTACATTATGTTGACCAGATTGATGAATTGATCGAGGAGCAAGCTCTGGGATATGGAGTCTCTGACAAAGTAGATCTGGTGATACAAAGGGGACTGACCAGAGAAGATGCAGAAGATGAGCAACTTGAAGTCCAACAGATAGTCGAACAACTGGGAGCTCTGGAGAATCATCCTATGGGCATGAGCAAGTTGCCACCCCAAGAAGTCACGATCATGGTGCCATCCCTGGAAAAACCACCAGAATTGGAACTGAAGAAACTCCCTGCACATCTCAAGTACATGTTTCTTGGGCAAAATGATACGTTGCCCGTGATCATCAGTTCAAAATTGAAGAAGGAAGAAGAGAGCAGGCTAAGATACATCCTTGACCAGTACAAGCAAGCCATTGGATGGACTCTAGCCGACATCAAGGGAATCAGCTCCACCATATGCCAACACCACAAATTGCTCGAGGAAGAGTCAAGTCCAGTACGTGATCCATAGAGGAAACTGAACCCTGCCATGAAGGAGGTGGTGCTCAAGGAGATACTCAAGCTACTTAACTTGGGCATTATCTACCCTGTTTCAGATAGCAAATGGGTCAGTCCAGTCCATGTGGTGCCCAAGAAGTCAGGGATTCAAGTGATTGAGAACGAAAAGAAGGAGCAGATAGCCACTCGACTTCAAACCGGATGGAGAGTGTGCATAGACTACAGGAAGTTGAACAAGGTGACAAAGAAAGACCACTTTCCACTACCTTTCATTGATGAGATGCTCGAGAGGCTAGCTGGGAAGACACATTTTTGCTTCCTTGACGGATACTCCGGCTACATGCAAATTTGGGTGGCCCCGGAAGACCAGGACAAGACTACTTTTACTTGCCCATACGGTACCTTCGCATATAGACGCATGCCCTTTGGTCTATGCAACGCCCCTGGAACTTTCCAGAGATGCATGATGAGCATTTTTGCTGATCTACTTAAGCAAGGAATAGAAGTATTCATGGATGACTTCACGGTCTACGGCAACTCGTTCGAGGCATGCTTGAACAACCTGGAATTGGCCCTCAGCAGATGTGTGGAGAAAAGTTTGGTACTTAACTACGAAAAATGTCACTTTATGGTCGAGGAAGGGATTGTCCTTGGCCACGTAGTCTCTGCCAAGGGAATTGAAGTTGACCGAGCCAAAATAAAGACCATATCAAAGCTGCCTTATCCAAGGAATGTCAAACAAGTCAGAGGCTTCCTTGGGCACGCAGGTTTCTACAGAAGGTTCGTGAGAGATTTTGCCAAGATTGCCCAACCTCTAACCAGACTGTTGCAAAATGAGGTTGACTGGAACTTTAATGATGATTGTCAAGCTGCCTTCAACCACCTCAAGGAAAGGTTAGTCACTGCCCCCATCATCCAACCACCAGAATGGGGAATGCCATTTGAGCTTATGTTCGACGCGAGCGGGTATGCTGTGGGTGCTGTACTTGGGCAGATGAAAGGAAAGGAGCGACATGTAATCTACTATGCATCCAAGACATTGAACCCTGCCCAATCCAACTACGCGACCACGGAAAAAGAACTACTAGCTGAGGTGTTTGTGTTCGAGAAGTTCAGATCTTACTTGCTCGGGAGCAAAACCATAGTCTACACTGACCATGCCGCGCTGAAGTACTTGATGGCCAAGAAGGAGACCAAGCCACGACTGATAAGATGGATCTTGTTGCTACAAGAGTTCGACATCGAAATCAGAGACAAGTCAGGCAACCAAAACTTGGTGGCTGACCACTTGAGCAGGATAATCCAGCGAGAAGAAGGCATGCCCATCACGGAGACTTTTCCAGATGAGTACTTATATCAGATCTCAACCCACTTGGGGGAGCCATGGTATGCAGACCTGGCCAACTACATAGTCACAGGAGATATAAGGGAAGACATGACCCTCTACAGTAAGAACAAACTCAAGCGGAAAGCAAGAAGTACATTTGGGACGACCCCTACATGTGGAAGAGGGGAGAAGACCAAGTGCTGAGACGCTGCATTCCTGAAGTTGAGCAAGCAGACATTTTGAAGCACTGCCATGAGCAAGCCTGCGGAGGACATTTTGGCCACCGACGTACAACAAGGAAGGTACTTGACTGTGGTTTTTATTGGACAACTCTCTTGAGAGATTGTTTTGAGTGGTGCAGGAGCTGTGACAAGTGCCAGAGAGAGGGGAACGTGACCAAGAGAGATGAGATGCCCATGATGCCCATCATGCCCGTGGAAGTCTTCGACGTATGGGGCATCGACTTTATGGGACCATTGCCCAACTCCAGAGGAAAGGAGTACATACTCTTGGCAATCGACTATGTATCCAAATGGGTCGAGGCCAAGGCAACAACAACTAATGATTCAAGAGTGGTAGCCACCTTCCTCATGGGCGACATATTCAGCAGATTTGGGGTACCCCGCGCATTGATCAGCGACCAAGGTACACACTTTTGCAATTATATAATTGAAAGGTTGCTCAGGAAGTATGTAGTACACCACAGGATCTCCACAGCATATCATCCCCTGGCCAATGGGCAAGCCGAGCTATCCAATCGTATCATCAAAACCATCTTGAGGAAGACGGTCAAGCCAGAAGGTAAGGATTGGAGCGACAAGCTCGATGATGCACTTTGGGCTTACAGAACCGCCTACAAAACACCTTCAGGGATCTCCCCCTACCGCATGGTGTTTGGCAAGTCATGCCACTTGCCCGTGTAAATCGAACACAAGGCGCATTGGGCAGTGAACAAGGTCAATTTCGACTGGGATGCGGCCAGCGAAGGGCGTAAGCTTGACCTAACTGAGCTGGAGGAGATAAGGATTGAAGCGTATGATAACGCTGTCAATTACAAGGAGCGAACTAAGAGAGCCCACGACAAAATCATCGAGAAAAAGAAGATCGAACTTGGGCAACTGGTTCTAGTTTACCAAACCAAGTTCAAGTTTAAGGCAAAAAAGCTATCCACCAAATGGGCGGGACCATTCATAGTCCATGCTGCTTGCCCAAATGGTTAGGTTGAGCTATTTAAGCCAGGTGATTATCAGATCTTTAAAGTGAATGGGCAGAGAGTCAAGGCTTACTATGGGAATGAGGACCTCAAGGGAATGATACCCCCTGAGTCAGCCGCTTGACCAAGTGAAGCAAGAAAAATAAGTCAGGCCCATGACAATAAATAGAGGCAAATACCGAAGGCGAACTCGGTATGTATACTATGCTTTTCCTTTTATTTTGTTTTGTTAATAAATTCACCACGCCAAGGAATAGCCTTGGGCAGGAAAGGGTTTTGGTCTGTATTTGTTTTCAGGAAACAGGAAAATTGAGTGAGCAATTGCGGTGATTGAGCAACAAGTGGGAGTTGCCAGCTGTGAATGATTGCGGAATTATCGGGAATCCGCAAAAGAGTCCAATCAAAATTGAATTTGCAGAGTCCTAATCAAATTCAAATTCTAATCCATCTATACCACTACCCCCTCTACTTCAAAAACCGCACACAACTCCTCAACTTCCCCACTACCACCACTACCCTCAAAACCCTAACTCCCTCAATCATGGTATCTACCCGTCCCAAAAACACGAAGTTGAACAAAATCCCCCACGGTACCAAAATCGACCTAACAAGCCCTCAATCACAACCGTCGAAGAAGATGGCCGGAGGAAAATCGTCAAAAACCGTCGCCGCCGCCTCTGTGCCCGCGAAGGAAAAAACACCACCACCACCACCACCCACGGAGAAAGAGACCACCTCTTCGCCGGCCAAACAGAGTCCGACGCGCGAGGCAAGCCCAGCTCCCATCAACACCATACTGGTAAACCAACTGACGGCTGAAATCGAAGCCCCAAAATTGTCCGACCTCGACACGACCCCAAAACCGTCCAACGAGTCAGCTCTGGCAAGTCAGAGCGGCGAGCTGAGCGAAGACATCCTCAAGAAGCGGAAGTTCACGGCGGAGGAAAAAGGTAAGTTCAAGAAGCCCCGTGAGAACACGCCGGTCGCCACCATGGAATCGTCATCTGATGAGAAGCCAGACGATATGTCTACTGCCGGCGGCGAGGAGGATGACAAAGACGGTGAAGAGGAGACAGAGGTTAAGGAGGAATTAGAGCACTCAATTCCGGTCAACACACTTGAGAAATTAAAAACCCCGACGACGACCCGAGTCACCCGCGGCAAGGGCAAGCAGTCAGCACCTACCCCATCCAACATCCAAAAAAGGGCAGTTGTCGTGCCCAAGACGGTATGTTTTGAAACCCTTAAAGATTTAAACATTGATACTAAGGTTAAGGGTTATTTTGAAGTTATAGGATGGGAGGACTTCTTGACCTGGCCAGGGCAAGTCTCTGAGAAATTGGTCAAGGATTTCTATGAAGACTTGGAGGTGAGAACAACCAAAGAAGGCGGGCCGTTGGGCATTTCATTCAAGTTGATGGGATCGTATAATGAAGCAAGCATCTTCGAGATCAACATGGCCATTGGAGCGGCCAGTTTCAAAGACAAGTTTTCGAAAGAGTACAAGGACAGGTTGACCACACCACCAGAGCGCACACAGAAGGAGAGGAACGAGATCTGGAAGGCCTTGAGCAAGGAGAAAGTCTTCAAATCACAGGAGGCTAAAAACTTCCAACTCAAGGACGACGCCTTGCGCATCTGCCACCGCATCTTGGCCTACAACTTTTATGGGAAGAAGGGCAACAGCAACACAGTCTCACTGACCGAACTTGATCTACTGTGGTGCATGACCAAGAAGATCAAGGTCAACTTTGGAGCATTCCTGTGCGCACAACTGAAGAACATCTTGAGCAAGCCAGCACAGAGGTTGTCCCTTGCCCACTTTCCAAGAGTATATGCCCAGAGGATGGAGTTGAAGCTTGACTTTGAGTTGATGGAGATGATGGCGGAAGAGAAACTTGACCATGCATGTTTGAACCGGATGGCTGATATCAGAACCGAAGGAGAGGATTGGGTGTTCACAAACCCAGAGGAAGTGAAGGCCTTGGCACTGGCAGCCAAGGCGAAAGTGAAGACAGAGCCTGTGAGTCGACCAAGTGTGAGGGTCGAGTCGCAGAAGGAGGAGATCCTTGAGCAATTGGATGTCCTCGAGGAGAAGCAGGACCGGATTGGAGAGAAGCAGGAAGAGATGCACGCTGCCCTACTTGCCTACTTCGTCCACGTTGGTTTCAGGTACCCACCTGAACCCAAACCCTAAATGTACCCTCCCTTTGTTTTAGTAGTTTAGGATTTTATTTTTGTTTTTGTTTTCTTTATTTTTTTTTAGTCTGCCCGGCTCATGTCTGATGGGGTCGACCTCTGGTGCGCCAACATCGTTGGAGTCGGAGTCAGGGGGGATGCTTGCCCAACTTATTACTGTTTGCACACTTTGCCAAAGGCAAAGTTGTTGGAGTTGTGTACTTAATGTCTAGATTTAAGTAACGGTAAACTCCCCGTCATAGCATTTAATCTATTAAATTAATGAACAATTGTTTGCTTTTAATTATTATTAATTAAATATATGCAAATCATAGTCCTGGATTTTATACGTTGTAGTTAGTATGGTGTGCATGGGCGCACAGAAGATCATACTATCGGTTACTCGTATTTAATCAAACAGTAGCTCACGACCTAGATGGACACGGACCAATCCATCGGTATAGTCGTTGTGTGAGAGAGAAAATAATTTATCTTAATTATTTTATCACACTTGTACACTTAGTGTATTGAGCGGATCGTTGAGATTCATCGATTAGGATTGCCGGCGATAATCGATTCGAGTCTCAGTGTATTTTATTCTTAATCCCCGAAACTATTGCGGGTGTGTATATTTAATATAAGTGACTTTGATTTAGCAAAGGAATTAACCGATTTAATTATTGGGTTAATTACCGGTTAAGTTGGGTAACTATATTTTATATATGGCATGCCGTGAATACTTGACGGGAAAGTGTATCCCGGAAGGGTTGATAATTGATGGAGTTGTATTCTAAATGTCTAGTTTAGTGCAAATACGGAACTCCTTATCTATACCTTAATTCGAGATATGATTCAAGCATGATTGCATTTAATGCAATAGTCCTTGATGTATACGTTGTAGACAGTATGGCGTGAGGAGACACGCGGAAGATCATACTGTCGGTTACTCGTATACTATCGAACAGTAGCTCACGACTTAGATGGACAGGGACAATCCATCGGTACGTCGTAGTGTGACTGGTGCTGGGATTCGATGTCCCGGGCTATCAAAAAATTGCAGAACCGATAACCCGACCGAAAACCCGTCGCCGGAGTTCGCACGAACACCGACTCATCCGCAGGAGTCCGACCTTTGGAGACTACGCGCCCGAAGACACGCAGCCCGCCCCCAGTCGAAGTCTCCCGCGAGTCGGAAATCACGAACGCGAACCACACGCGAAGAACCGGGCTCGACAAGAGCGTCGCCGCGGGAGAACCCGCGGCTAAACCCTAGCCGAACCCCATCGCGGCTGGGGTTCGCGATCGCCGTGCATGGCGATCGCTGGGCTGCTCCGGCAGCCCCGGGCGGTGAGTCCGGCGACTCACCGCCGCCATCCGACGGGAGGAGGGTCTCCAGTCGCGGCACCAGCCCGCGACTGCCCTCCGCGATCGACTACGGTCGATCGCTTGCTCCGGCTTCAGCCGGAGCTTTCCCGCGCACACGCCGCCGGCAGGGAGGACGGGGAGGCCGTCCGCCGTGGCACCAGCCCACGGCGACTTCCCCAGCGATCGACCCTTGGTCGATCGCGTGCCCCGGCGTCCAGCCGGGGCTTCTCCTTACCGCGGCACCGGCGGTCGAAACCCTAGGGTTCGACCGCCCCTCCTTCGATCCCTACGGGGATCCGACGATCCCCGTATCTAGGTCTCGACGCTTTCCCGGATTGTCTTGTTCATGTACATATCACGATTAAAACAAGCACATAATCAAAGAGGGGGTTTCTCGATTATTACCTCGATTCGTTGTACGGAGAAACGAATCTTGTTGATGACCTTGCGATCTTCCTACGTATTCCTCGCACTTCGTCCGAACGTCGTGTGGGCGACGATCTATCGGAATCCTATGGATCTTCCTCACTCTCAAGACTTTATGATTGGCGTAACTTAGGTTATTTTTTTCTTATGAAAAGTGAAGACCATGTAGTGCTTATATAGGCTACGTAGGGGATCATAAGGAGAATAAATATTGGGCTTCTAAATATTGAAGATTAAATTGGGTCCAACCCAAATCCATTAATCCTTATCAATATTAAATTTTATTTATTTTCCACTATATAAATAAAATTGCACTCCCAATATTAATCCATATTATATCAAATAATATTTCTCCGATTAGTATTATTTATTCCGTGTATTTAAGATTTAAATATCCATGAATAAATTTATTTATTGCTCAATAAATAATATTCATATCTTATATCCGAGACTAGTACCGTTCAACCTTTATTATTGTGCGGAACGAATCCACTCATGAGGTTTACACAATAATTCCTTATGAACTCATCTCGGGGATATTATCAACCCTTCCGGGATACACTTTCCCGTCAAGTATTCACGGCATGTCATATATGAAATATAGCGACCCAATTTTACCGGTAATTAACCCAATAATTAAATCGGTTAATTCCTTTGGAAAATCAAAGTCTCTAATATTAAATATACACACCCGCAATAGTATCGGGGATTAAGAATAAAATACTCCGAGATTTAAATTGATTATCCAAGGCAATCCTAATCAATAAATCTCAAGCTGATCCGCCCAATACACCAAGTGTACAAGTGTGATAAAATAATTAAGATAAATTATTTTCTCTCTCACACAACGACTATACCGATGGATTGGTCCGTGTCCATCTAGGTCGTGAGCAACTGTTCGATTAAATACGAGTAACCGATAGTATGATCTTCTGTGTGCCCATGCACACCATACTAACTACAACGTATAAAATCCAGGACTATATTTTGCATAATAATTAAATGCAAATAATTGTTTATTAATTAATTAGGTTAAATGCTATGACCGGGAGTTTACCGATGCTTAAATCTAGACATTAAGTACACAACTCCAACAATCTCCCACTTGTACTAAGGTCTAGTCATTTCCTCCAAACTCCCGACTCCCATACTCATCACGTGCTTAAGTTATACTTCCCAGAAGTATTATGTGAATGAGCAATCTAGGTTGCCGTTCTGAAGTTATCTTGGTGACTACTGTGTCGTCTCACTGACGACGACTCGTATCAGGTGGTACTGGCTCTATGTGTTATCATCACTTTTCGAACTTATGACTTTTTCCGGTTCTCCATGCACCGCTATGTATATAGCCTTCGGTGAACCAAGAGTCATATTTAAGTTCAGAGGTCATTCCGGAACTTAACCAAAACTTCCGCTGCCTCTGAGGTTGCTATTCGGTTTATGATAGAGTCCGAGAAGCATCACACTTATCACTCTTTCATTCTTAGGTTCCACCTCCTTTAAAAAATGAACACATAGCCTGATATCGACTTACACTGGTCCTTCTCTGATTTTGGATCTGAGAAACTGTAATCCAAGAAGATTTCGTTTTGCTAGTAATCCAGTATTTCAAGTACTTTACAGCATTCGAATACTTCTTATCCAGATTACTTTGATATCCTCCCACTACGCTTATCGCATAGTTGATATCAGGTTCTTGTTTTATAACACCGCATTTACAAAGCCCTTTACACTCGAGGTGTAAGAACCTGCTTTGTTTACATCTATCTCCTTCATGTGTTCGAGACACATACCTTTAGATAGATGTATTCTGTTCCCGAAAGGCAATAACCTTTCTCAGAATTGTGCATGTTTAAAAACAAACCATAATCGTATAAGATATCTAAAGAGAAGTGCAAATGTTCTTATCCAGAGATCGAAAGATTTCTAAGAACATGATCCAATTTCATCTTGATCTTATATCTCGATTTATTTAGACAACCTTTATTTTATGTCTGACAACACTTTTACATTGTTGCCAACGATGAAGTGTTATCTACACAAAATTCCGAGAAACACCACCTTTGTTTCCATTACGTCTCTAACACACCTTACTTGCAAATCTATGCAGACCTAGGGATCGATTTCATGTATACTGGATCCAGAGTTCAAAACTCCTCCAGTCTTATGAACATCTCCAGTTGGTTAACAACCTCCCACTGCAATGGCGTTCCGGTGTATAACAGTAATAACATTAGGTGCAGTTAGTGGTGTATTACTACTCGGTCAGGCTGGTTCTCAGTCTTTCCCTTTCCTCATTTTAAAGTACTTTGTCAATTAGGGCATTGTAGTTCATCTAATAGTCTTCCTCTAAGAACCGGGTGAGGATACCCATCTGGTTCGCAGTACTATTGAACTTACAATTACTTGTTCTTCTAGGATATTCTACAACCACATAGAATGTGTCGTTGTGTCCAGAAATATCCATAGAACATAGGTAGTTCCGAACAAACTTGTTCCTTTACTATTAGAATTCATTTCTCATTCCTGACACACCATGTCTACACATCAGTGTATGGTGTAGTCGTTTGAGACTTAATCTCAATCTTTGATTTATGCCATGTGTTATTTAGATAGGTGATAGCCTCCGCGAACAAGTCGCAGGCTTTCAATGGATATACTTTGAAGGATCCCCATAATGGCTTTGTGTTGAAAACACTCCGCCTTTATGGCACAGTAAGTAGTCCAATCCATCTCCGAGTATTCTTGAAGGAATGACTCGTACCTTCTCTAATTACACATACCGCATTAATCATAAATCATTTTCTATACTTGTCCGAATTCCATCCTTTATCCAGAAAGGTTAACTCAGTTGTATCATCTATCAAAATCGATTCTTAGGTCGGGAGGTCCATTCCTCCAACTATAATTGATCAAAACAATTTCGACCTTTGAATCCCTTTTGAATAGATACTACCAAGTTCAAGAATTCACAAGTATAATGATTGATAAGAGAAATATATCTAATAAGTAAAACAAGTTATACATAACGGTTTGTTGCATCGTGGTAGACTAAGGATTCATCATTCACATATTGCTTATCTAATGTACCATAATAGATATCACCATTATTTCTTATCCAAACCATCAAATGATTAAAGAAATAAAAAATATCCATTAATAATAAAGAAAACCAGAACGAAGTTCTTTTTCAAAATAAAGGGGTACATAAAGCAATAACTGAAATGAAAACTTAAAACAGATAAATGTCTTCCACTGCAACCGCTGTTACCCCAACAGCTTCGCCCATGTAGACTCGAACTCTTCTTCTCTAAGTCGCCGGGTTTTCTGGAACCCCTGCATTTAAAGAAATGCACATACCGTCAGTGGTTCCATATCTACACACCAGAATTCTGGTAGATAATACCGCTGACTATGTTTTTACGACTAAAGAAAATTTGTACCTCTGAGAGGACATTCAGACTTCCAGTGTCCAGACTTCTTGCATCGGAAGCACAAGCCCTTTGGCTTACTAGCCCCCACTCGTGGTCCATTCCTCTTGGCACCACTGGGTTTTATGGCTTGCTTCCTTTTCTTGCCCCTACCTCCAATAGCTTTCAAGCTTTTGGACTTGGTAGCCACAAGCGCTTGAGACTTGCCCTTCTTGTAGATCCCCTCTGCCGCCTTCAGTTCAGTCAGGAGTTGCGCAAAGCTATAAGACAGTTTACCCATATTATAGCTCATACAAAACTGCTCAAAACTAGGGGTCAGAGACTGGAGTATGATGTCGACTTGCGTCTCAGCATCAATCATAGCTCCTAGGACCTCCAATTCATTCAACAGACTCAACATCTTGAGAACGTGCTCCCCAACGGGCGTTCCTTCAGACTGAGTAGTCGACATAAGGACTCTAATGGCTTCTTGCCTTGCCGCACGATCTTGATGCCCAAACATCTCCTTGAGGTTAAATAACATATCCTCGGCAGTGTCCATCGACTGATGCTGGGTTTGGAGCACATTTGACATGGAAGCCAAAATATAGCACTTAGCCATTTCATCAGCCTTTTTCCACTTCCGATATGTTTCTTTTTCCTCATCAGTTGAGGCGGCCGTGGGTTCAGCAGGGCATTGCTCATAGAGTACAAACTTGTACTCTTCAGCAGTCAGGACAATGTCCAAATTTCTCTTCCAATCAATGTCATTGGGACCAGTGAGTTTTTGTTCCTTGAGTATCATAGAAAGTGGATTCATAGCTATTCTCTAAACCTATAAGCACATGTAAACAAACAATCAATTTAATGTCCGATATTATCTCCCTCAAATAATATCATTAAATTACTAATTGCGTCTAAAATCCCATCAGGTAAAGCAAGCCACGTGGTGTGGACGTTTACCCACCCAAATGATTTAGCAATTAGATTTTCTTTGGTCATACATCAATCATAGCGTAACTTCGTGGGGAAGAATACTATAACGCGTATCTAAGTGTAAACCATCACTCAGCACTAAAGTACATCGCTTGGAATTGCTACGTCACCGCAAGCCACGTGGTGTGGACGTTTACGACAATTTCACAACTCTTCACAATTACTTATAACTGTCTACATCAATTAATCCAAAATCCGTCAGCATAGCAAGCCACGTGGTGTGGACGTTTACTACACCAAGAGACTTTTATAATTGACTCCCAATTACAAGATCCATTTGATTTCGTAAATCAAGACTCGGAGAATCATAAGTGAAACTCGAAGTTTCTAACCAGTGATTCACCATGCGAGCGACCCTATCTCTCATAAATGAGGGAGCCGAGCAGACAATCGACCCACCTATCAAAGAATGGCACGAAGGTCTCTAATTTGTGTCATTCACGTGACCAAGTGGCTCTGGCTCCATTCCACTCCCCGGGGTGAGAATGAGTCGACTTGAAGTCAGTTTCAGAAAGACAAATTAGGCATTGTTTGATAAACTTGATCAATGTTTCTTGTAAGAGGAATTACAAGAATTCTCCTCCAATGACTTGTCTATATGAACTTCGAAAGTCCATAAAAGTCACCAAGAGAACAGTGATGGAGACCATGGGAATGTTTCCATCCCCTCTCCCACTTAGCTTTTTACGATAAAGGGATACGCTATCTAGTGCATAAAATAAACACATATAGCATGCATGAAAGCAATAAAGCACATAGATCACATAGTAAAAAATAATGCTAGAGAAATTATTTTTTTCCCGACTATCATGGCTTTATCTGCATATGCATCTTCTAGTCTTCAGTCTTCGTTTCTTGAATGCTCCATGTAAATGTTAATTTTGGCGACAACGTTTTTGTACTTGTGTTTTGTATTTTCATGATTGCAGGTACATGGAAAAGGAGACTTGAGTCTCCGAATTTGGTGTCATGGAATACACGGAATCGGCGACTGGAGTCGCCGAATATGGAGAGGGACGAAAACGGCGACTGGCGTCGCCGTTCCAGAGACATGGCGTGGAAAGGAGACTGCTGTCTCCGCTTTGGTGTGAAGTGTGGAACGGCGACTGCTGTCGCCGTTTATGGTGTGGAATGGAAACGGCGACCCGCGTCGCCGTTTTGGTGCATGGATTGATTCCAGCGACTAGAGTCGCTGGTTTGGTGACAAGAGCGGCATGACATGGAATCGGCGACTCTTGTTGCCGGTTTTGGCACTAGCATGGTTCCGCGACGCTTGTCCTCAAGGCATGGTTCCAATGACTTTGACATTCTTCAACAACGATTTTCTCCTAAGTACTTTCAACGTGATTCCCTTCACCAAGTATACAAATCAAGGAATGAAGAATGGTTCCAGTGTTTACTACTTCAATGATATCGACGACCGTGAAAACGATGAAATTCGAAGCTTCAACACTTAGAGACTTTCACAAGAAATTGAAGATGAAGAATTGAGATCGATGGAGTCAAGATTGAAATTGAAGTTTGATTTTGAAATTGAAGATTCAGGATTCAAGGATTCAAGAATCAAAGATTCAAGATTCCAAGATTCAAGAATCCAAGTTCTACAAAGATGATGTCATCCATGGAAAAGTGACATAGGCCAAGCATGCGACGAATGAGAACGTGCCACATCATCACCCTCACATGTGCGGCTCTACTATAAATACCAATGGATGTTCATTTCATCATTTGACGATTTTGAGAGAACGAAATCTGATTTTTAGAATCGTAACCGAGCTTAGAGCTTCGAGTTTGTGTAGTAGCTTTTGCGCCGTGTGCCAGGATTAGAGTTAGGAGATTTAGCTCTAGGTACTCGTGTGCTAGATTGCAAGTTAGTGGGAGTTGTCGAGACACTCGGGAAACTTCTTGTAATCGCTTTGCCTACCATACTCTTCAGTGTAATAGTTTAAGTTTTGTGATCAATGAAATGAAAACTATTACATAACTTTGTCTCCACTTTTTACTTTACGAATTGTGTGAGTGTTTGCTTGACGGAAGCTGGTGTCTGTGAGTTCAAGACCAATTTCACGAAAAATTGGTATCCTACGCTGAAGGCGTAATTTCAATTGGTATCAGAGCGGGACGTCATACGTATAAGACGTGATCCGTTACTTGACTTCATTTTTTCCGCCATGATGGAGTCGTCTATGTTTGTTCAGAAACCGATTATGCTTACACATCAAAACTACTCGAACTGGAAAGCCAAAGTTTCAGCTAGAATTAAGGGTTATGACTCTAGAGCTTGGATGGCTGTTTTAGAAGGATGGGAACGTCCTTATACTGAAGACGCTGATGGTCATAGAACTCCGAAACCGGAACGGAGTTGGACAAGAGAGGAACATGACTTATCTACTGCAAACAGCAAAGCTTTACTTCTTATCTGTGAATGGCTGGATCTTAGTATGTATCAGCTGGTCAAAAATTGCACATCTGCCAGAGATGCATGGGAGACTCTACAAAGAACGTGTGAGGGAAGTCATGCAGTTAAGCGTTCAAAAATCCGAACTATCACTGCCCAATTCCATCAACTTCGGATGAGGGAAGATGAAGACATAAATGACTACTTGGACAAGATCATGAGATATGTCAATGAAGCGTTTGAGCTCGGAGAAATCTTTCCTGCTCCCATGGTCTATGAGAAGGTGCTATCCAGTGTGAGTACTAGATTTGAAAGCAAAGTGCTAACTATCGAAGCTCGCAACGACGAAAATCAAAACTGGGATTATGCGGACTTAATGGCTGATTTGAGAAATTATGACTTAACTCTCAAAGTTCGAAGCAACCCAGATATGTCACTTGTCTACGAACCAATGACTGCTCTCAAGATTTCTGAGAAAGGGAAAAGTTCAAGAAGTCCAAAACCTCAGAAAACTTCGTCGAGAAATGATAGATTTGAAAGCAGTTTCTCAGCTGATGTGAATGAATCTGATGACGATGAAGCAGAGGACATTGAACGTTTGATGAACTCAAATAATCCGGACAAAATTGCTGCACTGACTGAAATCGTCACGTATCTTGTGAAGCAAGAGTTTAAGAGAAAGAATCAAGCTCGAAATTTTCGAAAGTTTCAGAAAAATTCTAACTCATTTCAGAGAAACTCAGACAACCGAAAACAAACTTCATTCTCTGAAAAAAAGGTTAAGGAGACAAAACTATCTCCATATTCATCGACTAGCAAGGATGTTTCTAAAATGCAGTGCTTTGAATGTAAGGGATTTGGACATGTCAAAAATGAGTGTCCCAATTTGCATCGCAAAAAGAAACTGCCGGTGAGCTATGTCGTTTTCGATGATGAAAATGTTATCTCAGAAAGCGAGGAGTCTGAGAATGAAAATTCTGATAACGAGGAGGACAACGCTCTAGTTGTCACTTTTGATGAAAACTTTGATCTATCAAACGTGGAGGTTGAAAACTTTGTTTTTGATGGGTTCCTGAAAGATACTGCAACTGCAGACAACATTTTTTGTGTAGCGTCAGCGAACCGAAATTTTTGTGATGATGATATCTTTTCGGATGTTGAATCCGCGACAGAATCTGTGGAAAATGAGATGACACCTAAAATTTCTAAAACTGAATGTGTGACTGCTGAACTGCTTGCTTTGAACGAAAGTCACTCTGAACTCTCAAAATCCTATGACTTGGTTATCACTGAGAATGGTGCACTTGAAGTGTCTTTAAAAGTTCTTACAGAATCTTGTAACGAACTCTCAACTTCAAACCGAAAGATGTATGACGAGGCTGTAGAGTTGAAAAATTCAGTTGAAAAGACGACAGACGAGAAACGGAGGTTGAATAATTCTCTAACAATCCTGAAGATGAAGTTTGATACTCTCTTCGAAGAAAAACATAAATACTACAAAGAGGTTGTTGAACTAAGAGAATCTTTTGAGAAGTCGAACTCAGAAAATTCGAGACTGAAAGCTCTCCTGAAGAAGGAAACTGCAGAAGTTAAGAAACTTCAAACTTTGTTCAAAAACTCCGATGCTGAGAATGATGAACTTAAGTCATCCCTTCTAAAAACACAGACTGACCTTGCCCTGACAGACAAGGAACGCTATGCTTTGAAGGAAAAACTTCACATGACTGACGAACTTTTGAGGAAGATGAATACGAATTCTTCTGTGTTTGATAATGCTGCATCATACATGAATCCTAATCGCTATGGTCTTGGTTTTCAAAAAGTTTTTGAGTCTATATACTCGACACCTGAAAAGAAGAAAGATGTGATTTTCGTTAAGGCATCGAACGATCAGCCTGAGGTTGAAAGTAAGGATGACGTTGATTCATCTAAACGGAAGGAAATTGCTGAAGGAAAGAAGATTGCTAAGTCTCCTGAATCGAAATCTCAGAAGTCGGTCACGACTTCGAACTCTGAATCTGAGACATATCAATTTCCCAAAAATATTGTGAAACATCCTCGAGGGATCTTGCCTTATGAGAAGACGTTGATGAAGAAGTTGGATAATTCTCAGAACTTGAAACTGAATCGAAAAACTTCTCATTCTAGAAATGTTTTTGTCAAAACGCCAACGAAAGTTGAAACTCGTCAAAGACGAGAATATGTCTGTCACTACTGCAATGTGCTCGGACACATAAGACCGTTTTGTTACAAACTTAAAGCTGACATGAACCGTGAGTTGATGACAATGGCTGAAAAATCACAAATTTCTCAAAAGCTGAAAGTTGAGAAAAATATGACAAACTCACGAAATGTTGATGTGAAAAAGGCTGAGGTTGCTAAGGACTTGAAGAAACCCAATTCTCCAAACTCGACAACTAAGACAAATCTGAAGACTGTGACTGAGAGAAATGTCCAAAATTCTAATGACAAGAAGAGATGGGTGCCTAAGTCTCAAAAGAGTAAAGCTGAACTTAACTCTAACTACAAAAGTTGTTGGCAACCAAGAGAGCTCATTTTCTGCAATGTTGCACTTAATGCATCTGAAACTGGAACCAAAGGAATTTGGTATTTTGATAGTGGATGTTCCCGCCATATAACTGGCACGAAAAAGTTTCTAAAAAATTACGAACCTATGACTGGTGCTCCCGTGGTGTTTGGAGGGGGAGCAAAAGGCATCGTAAAGGGAAAGGGGACTCTACAAATCAAAGGTTTACCTCCTATCAGAAATGTGGTCCATGTAAAGGGACTTGTTGCAAATCTTATCTCCATCAGTCAACTGTGTGATGAAGGACTGAACGTGAGTTTTGATAAGGAGTCGTGCAAAGTGTTTGATGGTGAAGGGAAGTGTATAATGGAAGGTCCACGAGCTAAAAATAATTGCTATACAACTGAGTATAGTTGTTTTTCTGTGACCGTTCCTGATGAGGTTGATTTGTGGCATCAACGGCTTGGACACACTGGCACTCAAAATCTGAGTAAACTGGTTAAGGGGGAGATAGTTCGAGGAGTCTCTCAACTCCCCAAAATTGAAAAACGAGTGTGTGGTGACTGTCAAAAAGGCAAACTGACGAGAACTTCTCATCCTGCACTGCCAACTTTAATGAGCACTTCAGCTCCCTTCTAACTATTACATATGGACTTGATGGGTCCGATGGAGGTTAAAAGTATAGCAAAGAAAGAATATGTGTTGGTTGTCGTTGATGACTTCTCTCGCTATACTTGGACAAGATTTTTGGCTACCAAAGATGAAACTTTTGATGCCTTCAAAGGCATTGTGAAATGGATCAAAACAAATCATGAGGCTAAAGTAAAAAGGATCAGAAGTGATCATGGAACTGAATTTCAAAATGCTAGCTTCAATGAATTCTGTATGATGAAAGGAATTCATCATGAATACTCGGCCCCAAAAACTCCTCAACAAAATGGGATTGCCGAACGCAAAAATCGGACGCTGCAAGAAATGGCACGTGTAATGCTAATCTCTAAAAATCTTGCACGAACTTTTTGGGCAGAAGCTGTCTCCACTGCTGGTTATATTTTGAATCGGATAAGTATTCGATCTGGGACGACCGCAACTGCCTATGAACTTGTGAATGGCAAGAAACCTTCAGTTGCACACTTTCGTGTCTTTGGCTGTACTTGCTATATTTTGAAGGATCGTGATCCTCTGAAGAAATTTGAAGCCAAAGCTGATCGTGGTATCTTTGTTGGTTATAGCCAAAATAGCCATGCATATCGTGCCTATAATCTTCGAACTAAGAAAGTCATCGAAACTGTGAACATTAACTTTGATGAACAAGACTTTCTTGGAAAAGATGTGGATGAAGACTGGGTTAAAGAAGGAATTTTGGATTATCAAAATTTTTCTCCAACACCCGCAACTGCTGTTCCTGAGAACGTGAATCCTGAGAATTTTACTCCAAACACTTCAACTGAAGTTGGAGATTCTAGCAATCAGGAAAATGATACTTCTTCTGAGGATGATGAAAATGACCAAGTTGAAAATCCTGCTGATGCTCCAAGAGAAGCTCCTGGACATATTCAAAAACGACATCCTCCGAATCAGATAATTGGAAACTTGAATGAGCGAACTACGCGCTCAAAGAAACCGACAAATTCTCCAAATGAACTCTACAACATCTGTACTTCTGCAATCTATAATGAAATCAGCATCTCTTGTTTTCTCTCTGAAAATGAGCCGAAAAATTACAAGGAGGCCATGAAAGAAGATTTTTGGATCATGGCCATGCAAGAAGAGTTGAATGAGTTCACTAGAAACAATGTTTGGTCCTTAGTTCCCAGAACGTCACACATGAATGTAGTTGGAACTAAATGGATCTTTAAGAACAAAACTGATGAACACAACCAAGTTGTTCGAAACAAAGCACGACTTGTCGCACAAGGCTATGCCCAAGTTGAGGGTATTGATTTTGATGAAACGTTTGCTCCGGTTGCACGAATTGAATCCATCAGACTCCTAATTGCTATTGCATGCCACCTCGGCATCAAACTTAGACAAATGGATGTCAAAGCTGCTTTCCTAAATGGAGTTCTGGAAGAAGAAGTTTATGTAGCTCAACCGAAGGGCTTTGAAGATCCTAAGAAACCAAATCATGTCTACAAACTTCACAAAGCTCTCTATGGTTTGAAACAGGCGCCTCGAGCGTGGTACGGATGTTTGACGGACTATCTTCTGAAGTTCGGTTTTGAACGGGGCTCTGTGGACAAAACTCTTTTCATTAAACGGGATGGCAAACACATGATGGTTGCCCAGATTTACGTTGACGACATTGTATTTGGTGCTACCTGCTCTAAACTCGTGAAAGATTTCACGGAATCTATGTCTTCAACTTTTCAAATGAGTCTTGAAGGAGAGCTACATCAGTTTCTTGGGCTTCAAATTTCTCAACGACCGGATGGGATCTTCGTTTCTCAAAGCAAATATGCGAAAAACATGGTCGAAAAATTTGAGATGCACCATGCCAAGTCTGCCAATACTCCTATGGCGACAACGGAACGCTTGTCTACATCAACGAAAAGTCGGAGTGTAAACCAAACTCTTTATCGTTCTATGATTGGAAGTTTGCTTTATTTAACTGCCACTCGTCCTGACATTATGTTTAGTGTTTGTATGTGTGCCAGGTACCAAGCTGATCCGAAGGAAGACCATCTACGAGCTGTCAAACGGATCCTCCGATACATCTCTGGGACTTCTCAGCTAGGTCTTTGGTATGCACGCGACACCTCATCCAACCTTGTCGGCTATTCTGATGCCGACTGGGCGACTGACACGGACGAAAGAAAAAGTACCTACGGATGTTGTTGCTTCCTTGGCAATAATATCGTGTCTTGGCATAGTAGAAAGCAAAACTGTATCGCACTGTCAACTGCTGAGTCGGAATACGTTGCGGCTGGAAGTTGCTGCACTCAACTACTTTGGTTGAAACAAATGTTGAATGACTATCGTCTTGAGAGTGCTCCATTAGTGCTGTATTGTGATAATCAGAGTGCTATCAAAATCAGCGAAAATCCTGTCCAGCATTCAAGAACTAAACACATTGACATTCGACATCATTTCATTAGAGATTTGGTTGATCGTGATATTGTCAGTCTACAGCATATTTCAACAGAAAAACAGCTTGCTGACATCTTTACCAAACCTCTTGACTTTGAGAGATTCAAAACTCTAAGAAATTCTCTCTGCATGTGTTCTCTCTAAGAATTCACGGAAAATTTTGAAGTCTGAAAGAGTAGTTTCTTTACTTCTGAATATGCACTCGGCATGGTCGTGGATTAGTCTAGTCAGACAAACATGGATTCGAGGCCGCTTTAGTCTTCGGACCCAAGTGTATTTATTCCGCTGAATGCAAACATGTGAACTTGGCATTAAACTCCCATAAGCTATCATTTGCATAGATCCATAATACCAAGTAACGGAGGACGCCGGATCACTTTGTCCGCCGGCTCCCCTCTTCGAAAGGTAGTACATGGACGCCATAGTTTAAGATGCTCTTCAATCACACTTCGGAGATGCGGGATGATCCTCGCTCCCCTCTGACTGCTGTAATGAGCATCTGTTGCATTTCATTTAAAAAGCTAAAACTCGTCTGGAGGACGCAGGATGATCCTTGCTCCCCTCTGATTGTAGTAACGCTTAGTCCCAAGTGGAGTGCTTTAAAAGTTCACCTTGCATTCATGAATTAAAATCTCTTGTGCGGTGCTAACTCTGCCGATATGTTTCGACGAAACACGACCGTTTCCTTGTGATTGTGACGAAGGACAAGTAAACATGTCTATCAATATACTTCGGTCCCTTCCACCGGTTTTTATTCGAGAGATTTTTCATTATACCTCAAAGTTGCTATCACCTCGTGTGAATTTTTTGGTTTTTGGGAACTGATGAAAATGTGGACTCTTTTCTGGGAAAATATTTGCTCTTCATTGCCTTTATCACCCCTCGAATCTCCACTAAAATGGTTTTGAATGTTTGTAGTGTGTTGAACACTTGAATGTCTAACTCGGGATGTGGTGTTTTGATTTTGCATTTTTGTAGTTCATATCCAGCGCTATGTGGTTTACCTTCTCTGAAGTTTAAAAATTGAGTGTAGCGACGTTCAGCTTGCGAAATTCAAGTGACTGCGCTTTAAAGAATCAAATTTCGGAGACAACAAAACCGGAGACTCACATTTCCGGAGACTTGCAAATCCGGAGACTCAACCGTGCATAAAATCGGCGACTGCTGTCGCCGGATTTTCCGAAATCCTGAACTTGGACAAAACCGGAGACTCTTGTCTCCAATTTCGTGGCACCCTGACTTTGCAAATTCCGGAGACTCCAGTCGCCGAAAAAGCGGCGACCCATCCTATGTGCACATTTTCAGAGACTTAGACGTTGCAACTCATGTTTCTCAACCGATGGTTTCTCAACTTCGATTCTCATGCCTTGGTTTGATTTTCATTTTTTTTTATTTTATTTTATTTTTATTTTTATTATTTATTAAATTTGAAAATCATTATTTTAAATAATATTTTCAAAATTAATAATTTTTTGTTCGTCTTTTAGACCTAATTTTTCTTCTTGAGATGAGCTGTTTGCAGGTCTTGGACTGGGCTTTTTCATTCCGACGGGCGGCCCAAATTTTTCCTATATATAGGCCTTGGTGAAACCCTAATTCATTTGAGCTTACTTCAAAACTCTCTAACTCTCAAATTCTCAAGTTCCCCAACTCTCGGCTATAAACTGCAAGTTCGGCGTCCTAAACTCTTAGTTCTTAAGTTCTAGTTTTTCCGTTGCATCCGGCAACTCTAGCTTTGCGCATCCGGCGCCCTGTCTCTGTTTTCGCAG
The DNA here is from genome assembly GCA_954870475.1 of Euphrasia confusa. NCBI lineage: Eukaryota > Viridiplantae > Streptophyta > Magnoliopsida > Lamiales > Orobanchaceae > Euphrasia > Euphrasia confusa. Next base: position 10,952,730 of record OX940966.1, on the reverse strand, counting down.
TTGAACTTCGTTTTTCGTGTTTACCGATCTCACAGCTGCTAACTGTCAGTTACTTCCCGTGATCTCGAAATGTCTGCTGGCAAAAACTTCGACGATATGATGGCTGACATGACTGCATATCTGAATGAGCAGTTCGAACAGGCCCCTACTCCTGAAGCTAAGAAAGCTGCCTACGAGGAACTGAAAGCTCATCTTGACAAAGTTGATCGTCGAAAGGCCTTATCTGCTGAAACCTCTCTTGACTTGACTAGATCAGCAACTCCTGAATTCTCGACTGCACGTCAGCCGGGAAAAGAACCTAAGTCAGGAAAAACGAAAGAGAGAGATACCTCGCTTCGTATCTACAAAGGCATCGTCTCTAGAGATGAATACAAGAAGTTACTCGCAGCTGGCGAGATAACCAAGGATGGGAAAAAGGTGGTTCAACTTCCATCGACAGCAACTGTGTCTGCTGGAATGAATCCTAAGTCACCAAATTCTTCGCTTCCATCTGGAAGTGGTTCTGGAAAGAAACCTGTCATCAGTGGCAGTGGAGTCAAGTCTCCAACTTCAAGAAATTCTGGTGGTGGGTCTATTGAAAAATCCAAAACCCATAGCTCCCAAAAACCACCTCTGGCACCTCATTCATCGGGATCAGCTGGATCCCAAGTCTCAACTGATGGCTTCAGATATATTTCTGAATCATCTGAGTGTCCAAAATTTCACTCGAAAGAGTTTTTCACTGCAACTGCCGAACGTCGCCACAAGCTGATCGAAAAGTTGCCGATTCACACTGATAGAACTATCCTCAAGGAGGACTATGTCAAGCATGGCATCACGCAATTCCTGACTCAGATGCATATGCTCAAATCTGTGAATCTCACTTATCGCTACTCCATTCCCATTCTCTACAAGTTCTATGCCAGTTTGTCCCCCGACTTTGCTAATCCGAAGAGTCGGCTGTATGGGTGTTTCATTTTTCGAGAAAAGTTATACAAGTTCCGTCCCTTTTCCATCAACGCTTTTTTGGAAAGATTGGAAGTTGATTCCAGATGGACGACACCGACAGCTGCGGAACGAGCTGACGACCTGATGGTTGGCACTTTTGTCACTCAGAAAAAAGTTAAGTCTGAACTGCCACCGCCGTCCAAGCTGTCAGCTTTCTATGGCATCCTGCATCGAATTGGGATGTCTAACTGGATTGCCAATCGGGATCCAACTGTTCTGGAACCTGAGTTGATGCACCTCATCTTCCGTCTCAGCTGCGGCGAACAAGTTAATCTCGGAAAAATAATTTTTGCTGACTTGTGCAAAATTGCCAAACTCTCAGATGAGGCGATCATTAGGCAAGCTGAGCTGCCTACCGAGCAAAAATTTAATCTCACGCATCCGTGTCTGATCTATGGAATGCTTCACAACCAAGGTTTTGTTCCTGACACTCCTCTTGAGAAAAAGATGAAGAAAAACGGGGCAGTCAAGATCACGAATGAGTATCTAAAACCGAAGAAAAGGGTGATTGACTTACCCTGGACTGGACTTTTTGACAGGAATTCTCTTCCTGAAATTTTAACTCCTCCTCCGTCACCTCGGTCGTCAAGGAAACGAAAGCCTGCAACTCAGAAATCCAAGTCACCAGCTGCGAAAAGACAGAAATCACAGACAACAGCTGCTGGCGATGAACCTGAAGATGAGCGTGTTAAGTCACCAAGAGTTGTTCCTCGTGGTTTTGGACCTAACTCTGGCCTCCCGCCTCATCAAAACCCTTATCATCCAATCCATAGTCACCGTGCTGTGGTTCCTTCGGCTGTGGTTAAAGAGTTCTACACTGCTTCTGAGTTGGTCGAAAAACGACAAGCTGAACACGTGAGTGCTTATAACAGGATGGTTGAGGCGCAAGAACTGCAAAAGCAAGCTTTCAAGAAACTTCAACGGGAAATCCAACAAGGGGGAGGACTTGGTGATGTTGGAGCCCCCGATGCAAGTTTAAAGGATACTTTTATTCTAAAGATGGTCAGGGACGCAATTCAGGAAGCTCACACGCAGCTGTCCAAAAAGAAACTTATTGAAATTGTGAGTGATGATGGCGAGAAGACAGACGAGGATATCTTTGCTGGTGTGTTTGATATTCGTGATAAAGGAAAGAAGAAGATGGAGGATTCCACAAATCCAGGGGCGTCGTTCGCGATGCCGTCTGATGGTCTGAGAGATGAAGATGACGTCAATGTCGTGGATGTTGATGACGATGCTGGCGATGGTTTGGGCGAGCGTGAAATTTTCGGGGACCCGACTTCTGATTCTGATGAAAGTGACGACTCTAGCTCAGACGATGGCTTCAGCTATGAGGATGATGAAGAGGAGACAATCGGAAGTCCGGAACGTGATCCATCTCCCACAGCCTCGCCAGAAGACTGAAGTTCCATTTCAAGCTCCAAGTTTTTATTTATGTTTCTATTTCCTGTTTTTCATAACTCTTTTACTCGTGTTTTAGTTTTTGCATGCATTCAACTCTGAACTCATTCGTCCATGCATGGTTTTTCATATTTTGGTTAACTCCGGATAATTTTTTTGGTTTGAATTGATTCTTATCTAAGTTTTTGATGTTTGGTTTGAAATTTTGTCTAAGTATTTTTATGGTTTTTCATTGATTGTATGATTGATGTTTTTCCATCTTTTTACTTAGTTATTTTTTATGGTTTGTTTGGTTGAGGGGGAGTTACGTGTATCTCCTATTTACTTAACTTCGTTTTCATGAGTTGTGCCAAAAAGGGGGAGATTGTAAATGTTAATTTTGGCGACAACGTTTTTGTACTTGTGTTTTGTATTTTCATGATTGCAGGTACATGGAAAAGGAGACTTGAGTCTCCGAATTTGGTGTCATGGAATACACGGAATCGGCGACTGGAGTCGCCGAATATGGAGAGGGACGAAAACGGCGACTGGCGTCGCCGTTCCAGAGACATGGCGTGGAAAGGAGACTGCTGTCTCCGCTTTGGTGTGAAGTGTGGAACGGCGACTGCTGTCGCCGTTCATGGTGTGGAATGGAAACGGCGACCCGCGTCGCCGTTTTGGTGCATGGATTGATTCCAGCGACTAGAGTCGCTGGTTTGGTGACAAGAGCGGCATGACATGGAATCGGCGACTCCTGTCGCCGGTTTTGGCACTAGCATGGTTCCGCGACGCTTGTCCTCAAGGCATGGTTCCAACGACTTTGACATTCTTCAACAACGATTTTCTCCTAAGTACTTTCAACGTGATTCCCTTCACCAAGTATACAAATCAAGGAATGAAGAATGGTTCCAGTGTTTACTACTTCAATGATATCGACGACCGTGAAAACGATGAAATTAGAAGCTTCAACACATAGAGACTTTCACAAGAAATTGAAGATGAAGAATTGAGATCGATGGAGTCAAGATTGAAATTGAAGTTTGATTTTGAAATTGAAGATTCAGGATTCAAGGATTCAAGAATCAAAGATTCAAGATTCCAAGATTCAAGAATCCAAGTTCTACAAAGATGATGTCATCCATGGAAAAGTGACATAGGTCAAGCATGCGACGAATGAGAACGTGCCACATCATCACCCTCACATGTGCGGCTCTACTATAAATACCAATGGATGTTCATTTCATCATTTGACGATTTTGAGAGAACGAAAGCTGATTTTTAGAATCGTAACCGAGCTTAGAGCTTCGAGTTTGTGTAGTAGCTTTTGCGCCGTGTGCCAGGATTAGAGTTAGGAGATTTAGCTCTAGGTACTCGTGTGCTAGATTGCAAGTTAGTGGGAGTTGTCGAGACACTCGGGAAACTTCTTGTAATCGCTTTGCCTACCATACTCTTCAGTGTAATAGTTTAAGTTTTGTGATCAATGAAATGAAAACTATTACATAACTTTGTCTCCACTTTTTACTTTACGAATTGTGTGAGTGTTTGCTTGACGGAAGCTGGTGTCTGTGAGTTCAAGACCAATTTCACGAAAAATTGGTATCCTACGCTGAAGGCGTAATTTCACTCCATGTGACGAGAATATTAATCTCTAATATTTAAATCTATTTATTTTCAATTAATCCAAAAGTTACTTAATTCGAAAATTAAGTCAATCGAATATATCAAAAATAAAATTAAATATCATTAATATTTTTATTTATTTATTTTCCTATCTAGTTCTATTAAATCTCTAGAATAATCTATCCAAGTAAAAATTGGAATATTCTAGAAGATATCTATAATAGAACAAGGAAATAAAATAAATTAGGACTTACTACTTTCCAAATTTATTTTTATTCCTAATCGATGAATATTCCCATGAGTAGGAATAATCAAATAGGAAAAATAAATTTAGTACTAAATTAATTAAATTTCTAATCCATGAATAATTCCATGAAGGAAATAAATCAATAGAAATAAAATTAATTTAAATTAATTCTTTTCCTAATCCATGAGAGTTTCCAAAAAAAAGAAAGGAAAGCACTCAAATAGGAAAAATCCGAATTAATTAGGAAAGTAGATCTCGGTAGGAACAGCATGGGATTGGGAGACCCCACGCCATCCCCACCATGATCGACCACCACACGGGAGGAGCGCCGCCGCCCAGCCACCAGCCACCACCGTCGCCGGCAGCAGCCCTAGCCGAGGGCGATAGACCCCTCCTTTGGGTCGATTGCTTGGGATCGATCAAGGGGTTCGATCGATCCCCGGTAGTCGTCCTCTACGTCTTCGTCACACGTCTTCGTCTTCCGGCGATCGTCTCATCATCGAACCAACGTAAAATAAATTACAATAATCTAAATTACAATTCCGGTATCGATTCTATACATGAAATCGACCCTATACATCTTCCGGAAAATAAAGAGCGAAATAATAAATCCTAAATTCGGTCAACCCCCGAATTTTTACTATTACAAACAATCAACCACATAAAAACGAATCTCGACATGTCCGAGAGTTTAATAATCATGATAATTAATTAATCAATAATTAAATCAACCATGATAGCCGGAAATCCTGCAAGGTAGAACAATAATCGAATATATACATGAACACGAAACCAAACGCTCTGATACCAATTTGCTGGGATTCGATGTCCCGGGCTATCAAAAAATTGCGGAACCGATAACCCGACCGAAAACCCGTCGCCGGAGTTCGCACGAACACCGACTCATCCGCAGGAGTCCGACCTTTGGAGACTACGCGCCCGAAGACACGCAGCCCGCCCCCAGTCGAAGTCTCCCGCGAGTCGGAAATCACGAACGCGAACCACACGCGAAGAACCGGGCTCGACAAGAGCGTCGCCGCGGGAGAACCCGCGGCTAAACCCTAGCCGAACCCCATCGCGGCTGGGGTTCGCGATCGCCGTGCATGGCGATCGCTGGGCTGCTCCGGCAGCCCCGGGCGGTGAGTCCGGCGACTCACCGCCGCCATCCGACGGGAGGAGGGTCTCCAGTCGCGGCACCAGCCCGCGACTGCCCTCCGCGATCGACTACGGTCGATCGCTTGCTCCGGCTTCAGCCGGAGCTTTCCCGCGCACACGCCGCCGGCAGGGAGGACGGGGAGGCCGTCCGCCGTGGCACCAGCCCACGACGACTTCCCCAGCGATCGACCCTTGGTCGATCGCGTGCCCCGGCGTCCAGCCGGGGCTTCTCCTTACCGCGGCACCGGCGGTCGAAACCCTAAGGTTCGACTGCCCCTCCTTCGATCCCTACGGGGATCCGACGATCCCCGTATCTAGGTCTCGACGCTTTCCCGGATCGTCTTGTTCATGTACATATCACGATTAAAACAAGCACATAATCAAAGAGGGGGTTTCTCGATTATTACCTCGATTCATTGTACGGAGAAACGAATCTTGTTGATGACCTTGCGATCTTCCTACGTATTCCTCGCACTTCGTCCGAACGTCGTGTGGGCGACGATCTATCGGAATCCTATAGATCTTCCTCACTCTCAAGACTTTATGATTGGCGTAACTTAGGTTATTTTTTTCTTATGAAAAGTGAAGACCATGTAGTGCTTATATAGGCTACGTAGGGGATCATAAGGAGAATAAATATTGGGCTTCTAAATATTGAAGATTAAATTGGGTCCAACCCAAATCCATTAATCCTTATCAATATTAAATTTTATTTATTTTCCACTATATAAATAAAATTGCACTCCCAATATTAATCCATATTATATCAAATAATATTTCTCCGATTAGTATTATTTATTCCGTGTATTTAAGATTTAAATATCCATGAATAAATTTATTTATTGCTCAATAAATAATATTCATATCTTATATCCGAGACTAGTACCGTTCAACCTTTATTATTGTGCGGAACGAATCCACTCATGAGGTTTACACAATAATTCCTTATGAACTCATCTCGGGGATATTATCAACCCTTCCGGGATACACTTTCCCGTCAAGTATTCACGGCATGTCATATATGAAATATAGCGACCCAATTTTACCGGTAATTAACCCAATAATTAAATCGGTTAATTCCTTTGGAAAATCAAAGTCTCTAATATTAAATATACACACCCGCAATAGTATCGGGGATTAAGAATAAAATACTCCGAGATTTAAATTGATTATCCAAGGCAATCCTAATCAATAAATCTCAAGCTGATCCGCCCAATACACCAAGTGTACAAGTGTGATAAAATAATTAAGATAAATTATTTTCTCTCTCACACAACGACTATACCGATGGATTGGTCCGTGTCCATCTAGGTCGTGAGCAACTGTTCGATTAAATACGAGTAACCGATAGTATGATCTTCTGTGTGCCCATGCACACCATACTAACTACAACGTATAAAATCCAGGACTATATTTTGCATAATAATTAAATGCAAATAATTGTTTATTAATTAATTAGGTTAAATGCTATGACCGGGAGTTTACCGATGCTTAAATCTAGACATTAAGTACACAACTCCAACAACTGGTAGATAGTCGGTCTTGACTATCATGTTACACTCGTACACTTGGTGTATTGAGCAGGACCACGGGAGGGCGTTCGATTTATACTAATCGAAGTAATCGAACTAGACCTCAGATATTACGGATATACGAATTCCTAATCCCAATATAATTATAGGTGCGTGTGTCCAATTCTCGGTTCTTTAATATGCCAATGAGTGAGACTAATTGATTAGTCGAGATTCTCGGTAAATTGGGAATCGTAATTGTACACACGGCATGCTGTAGATTATAGACAGGAAACCGTGTCCCGTTTATCGGGTTGATGATGTCCCCGAGATGAGCTCATAAAGTTTATCATGTAAACCCTGCAGGTGGATTTGTTCCACATGATAATAAGGATGAGTGGTACTAGTCTCGGATAATAAGAAACGAATTAATTTAATTATTAGTAATTGAAATTAATTCGTGGACATTCGATATCTTAAACACGGGGAAAGTCGTATATGTAATTTCGGCGGAAATATTATTGGTAAAATAATATAGATTAATTAATTGGGAATTCAATTATAATTTTATAGTGGAATTAATTATAATTAAAATTGTATTTAATTAAAGGTTTTCTTTTAAGGACACCGGTTTAATTAAATTACAATTTAGCCTAATTAATTAATTGTCCTAAGGTCCCTAGTGTGGCCTATATATACCCCTCATTCTCTCTTCTCTTAGACCTACGAAACGCCGCTATAATTAATTCTGTGGAGAAAATTATTTTGTTAGCGCAATTATTTTCTTCTCTGCTTAATTAATTTAGATTAGCGCAGTGTTTTTTTTTTCTGTAGAAATTAATTTGCTAGCGCAAATATATTTCTGGAGACAGAATAATAAAAACGTGAGAAAGAGGGTTTGAGAGAGAAGAAGAAGAGAAGACTCCGGTGGATCGTTGCCCACACAACGTCCGGCGTCGAGGGCTAGGATACACACTAGAAGATCTCAGGGTGTTCGCCTATTCGGCTTCTCCGAATCACGCTTCAAAGGTATGAAATCGAAAACCTTATTCCGCATCGTTTCGATTTCTTTCTCGTACGTAATCATACAACGAACCACCGATCGTGTTCGATGGCTTGGGTTTCGATGGTCTCGGACTGCTGGGCGTTCTCCGATCGCCGGAACAGTAGTTGGATCGAGAAAAACGGCCAGAACAGCCCGAACAGCCGCGACCCGCTACTGGAACAGCGACGCTGTCGGCCGACATGTATAACTGTCGGCCGACACAGCCCTGTCGGACGACATCCTCCTGGTGTCGGGCGACAGACAGGGCAGAAGCCCTCGGTTTTGCGCGGTTGTGCCTCGGGCATGATGGCTGGGCGTAAACCGGGTCTGGGGCTTCGTGCTGAGTGTAGTAGGGACGCCGGGGGTCGACTGGGCTTGTCCGGATGTTCGAGTAGTCGAACGGACATGTCCCAGGTAGTCGATTTCCAACAATTGGTATCAGAGCCGGTTTATCGGTTTGTTGTATTGTTCGTACGTTTGTGATGCAGGATGAACCCGATTATTATGGCCAACATTATGGGATGTTGTGTGTTAATATTTGTTGTGGTTTGATTAAACTCTCGGGCTTGTCGAGATCGTTTTATTTTGGAAACGTTGCTTGTTTGTAATAGATAAAAACGACGGGTTGAGTCGTTTAGGTTTATTTATTTTTCCGTTGTTTTTCCGGGCATGTATAGGATCGATCACCTTGTATAGGATCGATGCCGGAAGTAGTAAGATTGTATTTTGTAATTTTGCTATTTTGGTGAATCGAGACGAGATCGAAACCCGGAGAAACGAGAGTCGAGGAGAGCGAACCGGCAACGGGCAGCCATCGAACACACCCCGTGTTCGTGACGGGCAGCAGCGGGGCTGGGGTTCGTTCGACCCCACGGACGACTCAACGAGGCTCGAGACGAGACTCCAGTGGGAGGAGTTCGTCTCTTGACCCTCGAGCGAGTCGGTGGTGGACCGAGACCGAGACGAGCAACGATATCCAAGAGACGTGCATTGGAGAACACTTAAGGCCATAATAATCGGGACCACGTTAATTGCTTTTTGCTTGTTTTACGTGCTTTATTATTATGCTTAATTGTTTATGCATGTTATCCCTTATCGTAAAATACTAAGTGGGAGAGGGATTGGAAACAATCCCGCGGTCTCCATTCTCTGTTTTGAATGTGATGTGTATTGACTTACGAGTTAGCTTTAGTGTCATCCTCCCTATCGGATAAAGTCGATACACGGATATCACTGGATCAAAATTCGAATTAAAATTCCACTTATAAAATTGAACAATTATGTTTCTCAAAAGCAATGCCTAATCTGTCTTTCAAAGACTAATTTCAACTCGACTCATTCTCACCCCGGGGAGTGGAATGGAGCCAAAGCGCTTGGTTATGTCGATGACACAGATTAGAGACTTTCGAGTCATTCGATGACTAGATCGATTGTCTGATTGGCTCCCTCACCTAGTGAGAGATAGGGCTCAATTGCATGATTGATCGCTGGTTAGAAACTTCGAGTTTCACTTACGAGATATCAAGCTTTGATTAATAAAATTGTGAAATTTAATAAATGTAAGAGTCAATTAACAAAGCTGTTTGTTTTAGTAAACGTCCACACTATCGTGGCTTGCTAAATGGAAATGGTACTTTGGGTTAATTGAGACTCTATGACATTTAAATAAGTAGGATTCAATTAATAAAGTTGTTTGTTTAGTAAACGTCCACACTAACGTGGCTTGCTAGATGGAAACGGAACTTTGAATTTAATTGAGGCTCGACAGTTATAGAAAGTCGTGGAGGACCGCATGTCAACGTAAACGTCCACATGAACGTGGCTTGCGGTGGACATGTAGTTCCCGAGCGGTGGACTTAGTACTGAGAAATGGTATACACTTAGGTACGCTTTATAGTATCCTCCCCATCGGAGTCACTGCTATGATGATGTACGACCGAAGTGAAATCCAATCATTAAATCATTTGGACTGGTAAACGTCCACAAGAACGTGGCTTGCTATGTCTGATGGGATTTTGTAAATGATTGGTAGTTTAATGATATCACTTGAGGGAAATGATATCGAATTAAACTCATTGTTTGTTTTATATGGTATTATTCCCATTAAAAGTCAACAAACTCACTGAACCTGTTTGTATGGATTGGAAAAGAAACTTGGACATTGTCCTAACTGCAGAGGAGTACAAATATGTACTCCAAGTTGATTGATCTGCTGAGCCAAATGATGCTTCCACTACTGAGGAAAGGAAGCTCATTGGAAATGGATCAAGGCTATGAGATGACGCGGAGCAACATTATGACTTTCATGTCAAATGTGCTGCGACATCGGGATCATGTCATGACCATTACCTATGATATGATGCTTAACCTCAAGAAGTTTTGGTTATCAGGACAGGACATCCGGGCAAAGTGAAATGAGGCAACTCATGACGGCCATCATGTCGGAAAGAACGCCCGTAAGGGATCACGTTCTTAGAATGATGGGCTATCTTAATGATATAGAGGTTCTGGGAGAAATTATCACTGGGGTAACCCAGATTGATTTTGTGCTCCAGTCTCTGCCGAGAAGTTTTGAGCAGTTCCGCCTAAACTAAAATATGAATAAGGGGTCTTATTCATTGACGGAGCTCCTGATTGAACTTCAAGCGGCTGAGAGAATCTTTGAGGGTCCTCAAAGCACTTATGGCTGAGAGATTGACTCTTCCTAGGCTTTCGGGCAGCAAAAGGAAGAAGAAGATACGGAAACCCAGTGGGCCTAATATATCTGGACCGCGGAATGGGACAAGCAAGCCCAAGGGGCAAGTGCTTCCGTTGTAAGCAGTTTGGATACTGGAAGTTTTAATTGTCCTCTCAAAGCAACTAGAAGTTAACTTCTCCTTAGTCACCGAAACATGCTTAGTGGTGTTATCTACCAGTACCTGGTGTGTGGATACGGAAACCACTAATCATGTCTGCATTTAAATGCAGGGGTTCCAGGAAACCCGGAGACTTAGATAGGAAGAAGTAATAACCTACATGGGCAATACTGTTAAGGTAACAGCCGTTGCAGTGGGAGATGTTAAATGGTTTTAACGGTAGGATTTTAGTTCTAATAAATTGTCTTTATGTACCGGCATTTAGAAAGAAATTTCATTTCGGATTTCTAAATTGGCTTAGAATAGATATTCTGTTTCTTCTGATAGTTTCAGACTTGTCGGAGTAGGAAACGGGGATATTATCTATTCTGGTACATTGATAGACAATTTAATACTAAATTTGTGTTCTTCCACGATGCAACAGACTGGAACTGATAACACGTTATCGAACCCTAATAAGAGTAAAGATCCTTCTAGGATGAATCAAATGTACTTATGGAATCTTAGGCTAAATCATTTTAACTTAAGTACGATTCAAAGGATGAAGCTGATGGACCACTCAGCTAGGTTGAAGGAAGAGGACCTTCCAACCTTAGAATCATACTTGGAAGTTTTAATGACCGAGCAACCCTTTACGGTTAAAGGGAAAAGATCCAAGAAAGTACTAGAGTTGATTCGCTCTGATATATGCAGAACTCTTTGAGGAGTAAGGCATACTTATCAGAAAATGGGATTAACTCCCAAGATACTACACCATTTATGCCTCGGCAAAATAATGTGTTGTAAAGAAGGAATAGGAGTCTTATAGATATGGGAAAGTAGACAATGAGTTCGGAGTTACCTAATTCGTTTTTGAGATATGGCTTGGAAACAGCGGCGTTTATCCTGAACTTGATTCTTTTGGAAACTTGTACAGATATTCGGCTGTTTATAACATACCCTAAGAAAACGAATTGAGATATGTAATATAGTCCAAAGGACCAGATGTTCGTTGATTGAATCAACGTTCGGTTCTTAGACAGGGAATATATGTATATGCAAGATCACAAGCCCAAGAGTAGGGTAATACTTAATGTGCTTAGAGGGACTGATCAAGACTTAGAACCAGCCTAACTGAGTAGTTCACTACTGTAATCTTTAGTCACTAAAGACACACCGGAGCGTCGTCGTAGTGGGAGGGTTGTTAGACAACCCGACAAGTTCATGTTTATAGGAGAGTCTTTGATGGAGTTATATTCTAAATGTCTAGTTTAGTGACAATATGGAACTCCTTATCTGTGTTTTACATTATCTATTAATCAAACTATCGGCATTTTGTTCATTATGTACTTGAATGCAATAGTCCTAGATATATACGTTGTAGACAGTATGGCGTGAGGAGACACGCGGAAGATCATACTGTCGGTTACTCGTATACTATCAAACAGAAGCTCACGACTTAGATTGACAGGGACAATCCATCGGTACGTCGTAGTGTGACTGGGAAATAGTTGGTCTTGACTATTATGTTACACTCGTACACTTGGTGTATTGAGCAGGACCACGGGAGGGCGTTCGATTTATACTAATCGACGTAATCGAACTAGACCTCAGAATTACGGATATACGAATTCTAAATCCCTATATAATTATAGGTGCGTGTGTCCAATTCTCGGTTCTTTAACTTGCCAATGAGTGAGACTAATTGATTAGTCGAGATACTCGGTAAATTGGGAATCGTAATTGTACACACGGCATGCTATAGATTATAGACAGGAAACCGTGTCCCGTTTATCGGGTTGATAACGTCCCCGAGATGAGCTCATAAAGTTTATCATGTAAACCCTGCAGGTGGATTTGTTCCACATGATAATAAGGTTGAGTGGTACTAGTCTCGGATAATAAGAGACGAATTAATTTAATTATTAGTAATTAAATAAATTCGTGGACGTTCGATATCTTAAACACGGGGAAAGTCGTATATGTAATTTCGGCGGAATTATTATTGTTGAAATAATATTAAATAAATTTCGGGAATTCAATTATTATTATTTAGTGGAATTAATAATAATTAAAAATGTAATTAATTAAGGATTTCTTTTTAAAGACTCCAAGTTAATTAATATTGCATTTTAGCCTTGAATTTATTTACCTAAGAGGTCCCTAGTGTAACTCTATAAAAAACCCCCCTTGCCTATCCTAAACTAACAGTCCGCAGCTTTTTATTTTTCTGAGAAAAAATTATTGCGTTAGCGCAATTAAGTTTTTTCTCTGTGAAAATAAATTGTATAGCGCTAATATTTTTCTCTCAGAGAGAAAAAGAATATTACGCTGGTAGAGAAAGGAGAAAGCAGACAAGGAGACCCAACGGATCGTTGCCCACACAACGGTTGGAGTCGGGGAAGAGGCATACGCTAGCAATCGCTAAGGTCTCAACAATTCGACCGCTAAGGTATGAGATCGGATCTTTAATTCCGCAAATTATTCGATCTCAATTTATCTCGTTGATCATACTAGAACGTAGATCGGATTCCGGGGTCGTGGATCGTATTCCTCGACTACTGGGGGGTCTAGGACCTCCGGAACGGTAGTCGGATGAGGAAAAACGACCCGGAAACGAGCCCGGAACAGCAACGTCGCGTTGCTGTTCGCGGACAAACGGCGGTCGCCAAAGGGCAAACGGCGGTCGCCGTTTGCAGTCCCTTTCAGCGACCGCTGGACTGCTTTCGGCGGTCGCCGAATTGATGCAGTCCAGTCCCGTTTCGCGCGGTTGTCCTTCGGGGCGATGGCTGGGCGTGAATCGGGTCAAGGCTTGTCGGGTGAACGAAGTAGCGACATCGGAGGTCGACTGGGAGTGTTCGGATGTTCGAGCGATCGAACGAACGCATCCCGGGTAGTCGATTTCCAACAATTGGTATCAGAGCGACGGTTTGTGCGTTCTTGTATTGTTTGCGAGTTTTGTTTTGCAGGATAACCCGATTATTATGGTCATTTTGTTTATGTACTGTATGTTGTGGTTTGTTAAACTCTCGGGGTTGTCGAGATCTTTGTTTTTGAATCGTTGCTTGTTTGTAATAGTTAAAACGACGGGTTGAGTCGTTTAGGGTTTTATTTTTCGTTTTTCGTTTATCCGGGTGTATAGGATCGATCAAAATGTATAGGATCGATGCCGGAAGTAGTATATTTTACTTATGTAATGTTGCTGCTGCTTGGTGGATCGAGACGAGATCGAAGGCCGGACGAACGGGGGTCGAGGAGTCGAACCCGCGGCTGCTGAAGGGCAAACGGCGGTCGCCGTTTCGCTGGACTTCGGGCAGCAGCTCCGCGGGGGTTCGACGGACACCACGGATCGCTCGTCGAGGCCCGGGATGATACTCCAGTGGGAGGGGTTCGTCTCGTGGCACTTAGACGAGTCGGTGGTGGACCGAGACCGAGACGAGCAACGAGACGAAGATCCGAGAAGACGTGCATCGAAGATTTTAAAGGCCATAATAATCGGGCCACGTTAAATGCTTTCTATGTGTTTACGTGTTTTATTATGCTTTAATTTCATATGCAAGTGAATGTTATCCCTTTCGTAAAAACTAAGTGGGAGAGGGATTGGAAACAATCCCGCGGTCTCCATTCTCTGTTTTGATGGTGATGTGTGTCGCTTACGAGTTGGCTTTAGTGTCATCCTCCCTATCGGATAAAGTTGACACACGGATATCACTGGATCAAAATTCGAATTCAATTCCGTTTATAGAATTGAACACTTAAGTTTTTCAAAGCAATGCCTAATCTGTCTTTCAAAGACTAATTTCAACTCGACTCATTCTCACCCCGGGGAGTGGAATGGAGCCAAAGCGCTTGGTTATGTCGATGACACAGATTAGAGACATTCGGGTCATTTGATGGCTAGATCGATTGTCTGGTTGGCTCCCTCACTTTGTGAGAGATAGGGCTCAATTGCATGATTGATCGCTGGTTAGAAACTTCGAGTTTCACTTACGAGATATCAAGCTTTGATTAATGAGATTGTGAAATTTAATAAATGTAAGATTCAATTAACAAAGTTGTTTGTTTTAGTAAACGTCCACACTATCGTGGCTTGCTAAATGGAAACGGTACTTTGGGTTAATTGAGACTCTATGACATTTAAATAAATGGAATTCAATTAACAAAGTTGTTTGTTTAGTAAACGTCCACACTATCGTGGCTTGCTAGACGGAAACGGAACTTTGGGTTAATTGAGGCTCGACAGTTATAGGAAATCGTAAAGGGACCGCATGTCAACGTAAACGTCCACACTAACGTGGCTTGCGGTGGGCGTGTAGTTTCCGAGCGGTTAACTTAGTACTGAGAAATGGTATACACTTAGGTACGCTTTACAGTATCCTCCCCATCGGAGTCACTGCTGTAATGATGTACGACCAAAGTAAAAGTCCAGTTATAAAATCGTTTGGACTAGTATACGTCCACATGAATGTGGCATGCTAGTCTGATGGGATTTTAGGATTGATTGGTAAATTTAATGATATTAATTAAGGGAGTTGATATCGAATTAAATTTGACGGTTTGATTTGTCTCTTTTTATAGATATGGCACTTAACCCGCTGTCTATACTAAAAGAAAACAAGCTCACTGGTCCGGATTATAATGATTGGAATGGAAACTTGGACATTGTCCAGACTGATAAACCTTCTACTCCCACTGACGTCTTAACTGATGATGACATTAAAGATGAACTCAGGAAGATGTTAAGACATAGTGCGGAAGCCGGACAAGAGGTGATTAACTTACTCAAGAAATTCGGTCCTCTTAAGGAATCACTTGAAAATGATTCCAAAAGAATGGAATTTGTGAGTGAGTTAAGAAAATCACAAGTGCTTGCGGCTATGAAGTTGGATCTTTCTAGGCCTCCGGGCGGCAAAAGAAAGAAGAGGCAACAATGGAAACCCAGTGGACCCAGAAATGGTGGACCACAGATTGGAGTGAACCAGCCTAAGGGCAAGTGTTTCCGTTGCAAGCAGTCTGGACATTGGAAGTCTAATTGTCCTCTCAGACAAGGAGGTATGAACTTTTCCTTAGTCACTGAAACATGTTTAGCGGTGCTATCCACCGGTACCTGGTGTGTGGATACGGGAGCCACTGATCATGTCTGCAATTCTTTGCAGGGGTTCCAGGAAACCCGGCGGCTTAGAGAGGGAGAGATCACTATCTACATGGGCAACGCTACGAGAGTGGCAGCGGTTGCAGTGGGAGATATTCATTTATTTTTTAATAATAAAGTTTTAGTATTGAATAATTGTCTTTATGTACCGAATTTTAGAAAGAACCTTGTTTCGGTTTCTAAGTTGGTTTTGAATGGATATTCTGTTTCTTTTGATAATTCTGTTATCATTAAAAAGAATGGTGATTATATCTGTTCTGGTACATTGATAGACAACTTATATATACTGAATCCCACGATGCAAAGTGTAGAGTCATATAACACATCTAGAACCAATAAGAGAAAGGAGCCTTCTAGGATGAATCAAAAGTACTTATGGCATCTTAGGCTAGGTCATATTAACTTGGGTAGGATTCAAAGGTTGATAACTGATGGAATACTCAGTGATGTGAAAGATGAGGACTTTCCGACCTGCGAATCATGCCTGGAAGGAAAAATGACCAAGCGACCCTTTAGTGATAAGGGGTATAGATCCAAGGAAGTACTAGAGTTGATTCACTCTGATTTGTGCGGGCCTTTATCTGTCCAAGCGAGAGGAGGTTATGAATATTTCGTAACCTTCACTGATGATTACTCAAGGTATGGTTTTATATACCTGATGCGCCGCAAGAGCGAGTGCTTTGACAAGTTCAAGGAGTACAAAGCTCTTGTGGAGAACCTTCATGGTAAAACCATAAAGACTCTACGATCTGATCGTGGAGGAGAGTACCTCTCGGGAGAGTTTAAGGCGTACTTATTAGAGAATGGGATTGACTCCCAGATGACTGCACCATACACGCCCCAGCAGAATGGTGTAGCAGAAAGAAGGAATAGGACTCTTACGGAAATGGTAAGATCTATGATGAGTTATTCAGACCTACCAGTTTCGTTCTGGGGATATGCCTTGGAAACAGCGGCGTATATCCTGAACTTAGTTCCTTCTAAATCAGTCCCTAAGACGCTCTCGGAATTGTGGACCGGGCGAAAGCCGAACTTGAAACACATTCGGATCTGGGGTTGTCCAGCACATGTGCTGAAGCATGGGGCTGATAAGTTGGAATCTCGTTCAGATATTCGGTTGTTTATAGGATATCCTAGAGGAACGAAAGGTGGTCTATTTTATAGTCCTCAGGACCAGAAGATCGTTGTTAGCACCAACGCTCGGTTCTTGGAAGAGGATTATATAATGGACCACAATCCCAAGAGTGAGATAATACTAAACGAACTGAGAGGGGACGATCAAGGCTTAGATCCAACCGAACCGAGTGATACGCCACCACAGTCTGCACCTGTGGTTACTGAGGTTACACCGGAGCGTCGTCGTAGTGGGAGGGTTGTTCGACAACCCGATAGGTTCATGTTTATAGGTGAGTCTTCGGACTTGTTACCTGGAGAACATGAAGCCGATCCCTGGACCTACGGCGAGGCGCTTAAAGATCAAGATGCTCAGTCTTGGCAAAAAGCGATGAAATCTGAGATTGAATCTATGGATTCAAATCAAGTCTGGAATCTTGTAGCACCGCCCAAAGGTGTAAAAGCCATTGGTTGCAAGTGGGTATACAAGAGAAAAAGAGGGTCTGACGGGAAGGTTGAAACCTTCAAGGCTAGGCTTGTTGCGAAGGGGTATACTCAGAAAGAAGGGATCGATTATGAGGAAACTTTTTCGCCGGTAGCTATGCTAAAGTCGATCCGGATTCTTTTGTCTATAGCAGCTCATATGGATTATGAGGTGTGGCAAATGGACGTCAAGACAGCATTCTTGAATGGGAATCTTGACGAGACCATTTACATGAGACAGCCAGAAGGTTTCATTAAGAAAGGCCAAGAGCATCTAGTGTGTAAGCTAAACTGATCCATTTATGGATTGAAGCAAGCTTCTAGATCTTGGAACATGCGGTTTGATGAGGTTATCCAGTCTTATGGATTCATCCAAAGCATGGACGAGTCGTGTGTATACCGGAGATGTGACGGAAACAGTGTGGCGTTTCTCGTGCTTTATGTAGACGACATCCTTCTAATTGGCAACAATGTGAAGATGTTGTCGGACATAAAGGGATGGTTGTCCAAGCAATTCGATATGAAAGACTTAGGACAAGTTGGGCATGTTCTTGGGATCAAGGTTATACGGGATCGCCAGAAAAGAACATTGAGCTTGTCCCAGGCTTCATATATTGATACGATTCTAGCTCGTTTCAACA
The DNA here is from genome assembly GCA_954870475.1 of Euphrasia confusa. Classification (NCBI taxonomy): domain Eukaryota; kingdom Viridiplantae; phylum Streptophyta; class Magnoliopsida; order Lamiales; family Orobanchaceae; genus Euphrasia; species Euphrasia confusa. Next base: position 10,934,562 of record OX940966.1, on the reverse strand, counting down.
TGCAGAATTCCAAGAGAGGTGCTCAACCTTTCTGTCATGGAATTCATCTATCTAAAGACATGTGTCCCAAAACACAGAAGGAGATAGATTACATGAAGACAGTTCCTTATGCTTCGGCAGTAGGAAGTCTAATGTATGCAATGTTGTGCACGAGGCCTGATATCTGCTATGCCGTAGGCATGGTAGCTAGATATCAGAGTAACCCTGGACAGGGTCACTGGACTGCTGTAAAGAACATACTTAAGTACCTGCGAAGGACTAGGAATTATGTTCTGAGTTACAAAGCGTCCGAGTTGATTCCTATTGGTTACACAGACTCGGATTTCCAATCTGATAAGGATCAGCGAAAGTCTACATCAGGCTATGTGTTCACATTGGGAGGTGGAGCAATTTCATGGAAGAGTGTTAAGCAGAAATGCATTTCGGACTCTACCATGGAAGCTGAATATGTAGCAGCCTCTGAGGCAGCTAAAGAATCGGTGTGGCTCCGGAGCTTCCTTATGGACTTGGATGTGGTTCCTAAAATGCCTAGAGCTATCACAATTTATTGTGACAATAGCGGTGCAGTGGCAAATGCAAAGGAACCACGAGCCCACAATGCGAGTAAACACATAGATCGCAAGTACCACCTGATTAGAGACATCGTCAGGAGAGGCGATGCGGTTGTCACCAAGATTGCATCAGCGGATAACCTGGCTGACCCCTTTACGAAGGCACTTCCAGCGGAAGCGTTCAAGAGACACGTGAAGGGGATGGGTATCGGATGTATGGTAGAGGGCAACTAGAGATTTAGTATAAGTGGGAGATTGATGGAGTTATATTCTAAATGTCTAGTTTAGTGACAATATGGAACTCCTTATCTGTGTTTTACATTATCTATTAATCAAACTATCGGCATTTTGTTCATTATGTACTTGAATGCAATAGTCCTAGATATATACGTTGTAGACAGTATGGCGTGAGGAGACACGCGGAAGATCATACTGTCGGTTACTCGTATACTATCGAAAAGAAGCTCACGACTTAGATGGACAGGGACAATCCATCGGTACGTCGTAGTGTGACTGGGAAATAGTTGGTCTTGACTATTATGTTACACTCGTACACTTGGTGTATTGAGCAGGACCACGGGAGGGCGTTCGATTTATACTAATCGACGTAATCGAACTAGACCTCAGAATTACGGATATACGAATTCTTAATCCCTATATAATTATAGGTGCGTGTGTCCAATTCTCGGTTCTTTAACTTGCCAATGAGTGAGACTAATTGATTAGTCGAGATACTCGGTAAATTGGGAATCGTAATTGTACACACGGCATGCTATAGATTATAGACAGGAAACCGTGTCCCGTTTATCGGGTTGATAACGTCCCCGAGATGAGCTCATAAAGTTTATCATGTAAACCCTGCAGGTGGATTTGTTCCACATGATAATAAGGTTGAGTGGTACTAGTCTCGGATAATAAGAGACGAATTAATTTAATTATTAGTAATTAAATAAATTCGTGGACGTTCGATATCTTAAACACGGGGAAAGTCGTATATGTAATTTCGGCGGAATTATTATTGTTGAAATAATATTAAATAAATTTCGGGAATTCAATTATTATTATTTAGTGGAATTAATAATAATTAAAAATGTAATTAATTAAGGATTTCTTTTTAAAGACTCCAAGTTAATTAATATTGCATTTTAGCCTTGAATTTATTTACCTAAGAGGTCCCTAGTGTAACTCTATAAAAAAACCCCCCTTGCCTATCCTAAACCAACAGTCCGCAGCTTTTTATTTTTCTGAGAAAAAATTATTGCGTTAGCGCAATTAAGTTTTTTCTCTGTGAAAATAAATTGTATAGCGCTAATATTTTTCTCTCAGAGAGAAAAAGAATATTACGCTGGTAGAGAAAGGAGAAAGCAGACAAGGAGACCCAACGGATCGTTGCCCACACAACGGTTGGAGTCGGGGAAGAGGCATACGCTAGCAATCGCTAAGGTCTCAACAATTCGACCGCTAAGGTATGAGATCGGATCTTTAATTCCGCAAATTATTCGATCTCAATTTATCTCGTTGATCATACTAGAACGTAGATCGGATTCCGGGGTCGTGGATCGTATTCCTCGACTACTGGGGGGTCTAGGACCTCCGGAACGGTAGTCGGATGAGGAAAAACGACCCGGAAACGAGCCCGGAACAGCAACGCCGCGTTGCTGTTCGCAGACAAACGGCGGTCGCCAAAGGGCAAACGGCGGTCGCCGTTTGCAGTCCCTTTCAGCGACCGCTGGACTGCTTTCGGCGGTCGCCGAATTGATGCAGTCCAGTCCCGTTTCGCGCGGTTGTCCTTCGGGGCGATGGCTGGGCGTGAATCGGGTCAAGGCTTGTCGGGTGAACGAAGTAGCGACATCGGAGGTCGACTGGGAGTGTTCGGATGTTCGAGCGATCGAACGAACGCATCCCGGGTAGTCGATTTCCAACAGTCTTCGGACTTGTTACCTGGAGAACATGAAGCCGACCCCTAGATCTATGATGAGACGCTGAAAGATCAAGATGCTCAGTCTTGGTAAAAGACGATGAAATATGAGATTGAATCTTTGGATTCAAATCATGTCTGGGATCTTGTAGCACCGCCCAAAGGTGTAAAAGCCATTGGTTGCAAATGGGTGTACAAGATGAAAAGAGGGTCTGACGGGAAGGTGTGAACCTTAAGGCTAGGCTTGTTGCGAAAGGGTGCACTCAGAAAGAAAGGGTTCGATTATGAGCAAACTTTTCGTCGGTAGCTATGCTAAAGTCGATCCGGATTCTTTTGTCTACACATGGAAGATGGAAGTCAAGACGGATTTCTAAATCAAAGTCTTGACGGGACCATCTATGTGGGACAGCCAGAGGGATTCATCGAAAAGAGCCAAGAGCATTCGATAAGCAAGCTTAATCAATCTTAGGATTGAAGGAAGCTTCAAGATCTTGGACACATGCGGACCTATGAGAAAATCCATTTCATGGATTTATCAAGGCATGTTTAGGTCCTGTGTGTAATAAAGAAGTGACAGAAAAGATATGGTGTTTTCTCATTCTTTATGTAGACGACATCCTTCTAAATTGGCAACAATATGAAAGATGTTATCGGACATAAAGGGATGGTTGTCTTAGTAATTCAGTGTAAGAGACTTAGGAGAAGTCGGGGATGTTCTTGGGATCAAAGTTATAAATGATCGCCAGAAAATAACATAGAACTTATCTCGAGTCTCATACTTAAATACAATTCTTACTCGTTGCATCATAAAGAATTCTAAGAAAGGTCTTCACCTTTTAGATGTGGAATTCATCTATCTAAGGTTTTGTGTCTGACACAATAAAGGAGATAGATGAAGAGTAAGCAGTTCCCTGCACCTTAATGGTGGGAAGCTTAATGTATGTAATGCTATGCACGAGACTGATATCTGCTATGCCGTGGGCATGGTGGTGAGATATCATAGTAATCCTGGAAAGGATCACTCGACTGATGTAAAGAACATGTTTAGGCTCCTGCAGAGGACCACGAATTATGTTCTGAGTTACAAAGCAGTCAAGTTGTTTCCTTTGGATTACATAGAATTGAATTTCCAATCAAACAGGGACAGTTGAAAGTCGAAGTCAGGCTATGTATTCTCACTGTGAAGTGGAGCAGTCACATGGAAGAATGTAAAGCAGCAATGCATTACGGATTCTACCATGGAAACTGAAAGGATAACGGCCTCTGAGGTAGTTAAAAGGTCAGTGTGGCTCCAGAACTTCCTAAGGGACTTAGATGTGGTTTCTAGTTTACCCAAAGCTATTTTGAATAGCGGTATTGGCAAACTTGAAATGCCACGAGTCCACAGTGGGAGATAACACGTAGAGCGCAAGTACCACCTGATTCGAGAGATCGTCTAGTAAGACGATGCAGTTGTCACCTAGATAGCATCGAGAGGATTGCCTGGTAAAACCATCACAGAAGCTCTTCCAGCGAAAGCGTTGGGTAGGCGTGATAAGGTTATGGGAATCTGATGTTTGGGAGAGGGCGACTAGACTTTTAGTATAAGTGGGAGATTGATGGAGTTGTATTCTAAATGTCTAGTTTAGTGCAAATACGGAACTCCTTATCTATACCTTAATTCGAGATATGATTCAAGCATGATCGAATTTAATGCAATAGTCCTTGATGTATACGTTGTAGACAGTATGGCGTGAGGAGACACGCGGAAGATCATACTGTCGGTTACTCGTATACTATCGAACAGTAGCTCACGACTTAGATGGACAGGGACAATCCATCGGTACGTCGTAGTGTGACTGGTAGATAGTCGGTCTTGACTATCATGTTACACTCGTACACTTGGTGTATTGAGCAGGACCACGGGAGGGCGTTCGATTTATACTAATCGAAGTAATCGAACTAGACCTCAGATATTACGGATATACGAATTCCTAATCCCAATATAATTATAGGTGCGTGTGTCCAATTCTCGGTTCTTTAATATGCCAATGAGTGAGACTAATTGATTAGTCGAGATTCTCGGTAAATTGGGAATCGTAATTGTACACACGGCATGCTGTAGATTATAGACAGGAAACCGTGTCCCGTTTATCGGGTTGATGATGTCCCCGAGATGAGCTCATAAAGTTTATCATGTAAACCCTGCAGGTGGATTTGTTCCACATGATAATAAGGATGAGTGGTACTAGTCTCGGATAATAAGAAACGAATTAATTTAATTATTAGTAATTGAAATTAATTCGTGGACATTCGATATCTTAAACACGGGGAAAGTCGTATATGTAATTTCGGCGGAAATATTATTGGTAAAATAATATAGATTAATTAATTGGGAATTCAATTATAATTTTATAGTGGAATTAATTATAATTAAAATTGTATTTAATTAAAGGTTTTCTTTTAAGGACACCGGTTTAATTAAATTACAATTTAGCCTAATTAATTAATTGTCCTAAGGTCCCTAGTGTGGCCTATATATACCCCTCATTCTCTCTTCTCTTAGACCTACGAAACGCCGCTATAATTAATTCTGTGGAGAAAATTATTTTGTTAGCGCAATTATTTTCTTCTCTGCTTAATTAATTTAGATTAGCGCAGTGTTTTTCTTTTCTGTAGAAATTAATTTGCTAGCGCAAATATATTTCTGGAGACAGAATAATAAAAACGTGAGAAAGAGGGTTTGAGAGAGAAGAAGAAGAGAAGACTCCGGTGGATCGTTGCCCACACAACGTCCGGCGTCGAGGGCTAGGATACACACTAGAAGATCTCAGGGTGTTCGCCTATTCGGCTTCTCCGAATCACGCTTCAAAGGTATGAAATCGAAAACCTTATTCCGCATCGTTTCGATTTCTTTCGCGTACGTAATTATACAACGAACCACCGATCGTGTTCGATGGCTTGGGTTTCGATGGTCTCGGACTGCTGGGCGTTCTCCGATCGCCGGAACAGTAGTTGGATCGAGAAAAACGGCCAGAACAGCCCGAACAGCCGCGACCCGCTGCTGGAACAGCGACGCTGTCGGCCGACATGTATAACTGTCGGCCAACACAGCCCTGTCGGACGACATCCTCCTGGTGTCGGGCGACAGACAGGGCAGAAGCCCTCGGTTTTGCGCGGTTGTGCCTCGGGCATGATGGCTGGGTGTAAACCGGGTCTGGGGCTTCGTGCTGAGTGTAGTAGGGACGCCGGGGGTCGACTGGGCTTGTCCGGATGTTCGAGTAGTCGAACGGACATGTCCCGGGTAGTCGATTTCCAACAATAATATCCCCGAGATGAGTTCATAAGGAATTATTGTGTAAACCTCATGTGTGGATTCGTTCCGCACAATAATTAAGGTTGAATGGTACTAGTCTCGGATTAAAGAGATGAATAAATTAATTAGCAATAAATTAATTTTATTCATGGATATTTAATCTTAAATACACGGAATAAATAATACTACTGGAGAAATATTATTTGAAATAATATGGTTTAATATTGGGAGTGCAATTAATTTATATAGTGGAAAATAAATTAATTAATATTGATAAGGATTAATGGACTTGAGCATTGGGCTCTATTTAATCTTCAATATTGGAAGCCCAATATTCCACCTCCTTTAGATCCCCTACGTAGCCTATAAAAGCACTACATGGCCTTCATAAATCAAGAGACAAGATTATCATACTTGATATTCTAGAGAGTTGAAGGAGATCCATAGGAGTTCGATAGATCGTCGCCCACCCGACGTTCGAACGAAGTGCAAGGAATACGTAGGAAGATTCAAAGGTCATCAACGTTTGATTTCGTTTCTCCGCACAACGAATCGAGGTACATAATCATAAACCCCCTCTATGATTATATGATATAATTGTGATGTATATATGAACAAGACGATCCGGGAAAACGTCGAGACCGGGATACGGGGATCACGCGATCCCCGTCGGGATCGAGAGAGGCGGCCGAACCCTAGGGTTCGACCGCCGGCGCGCGGACGAGAGGAAGCCCCGGCTCTCGCCGGGGCAAGCGATCGACGCGAAGTCGATCGCTGGGGGTTCGGCCTGTTGGAGTTGTGTACTTAATGTCTAGATTTAAGTAACGGTAAACTCCCGGTCATAGCATTTAATCTATTAAATTAATAAACAATGGTTTGCTCTTAATTATTATTAATTAAATAAATGCAAAATATAGTCCTGGATTATATACGTTGTAGTTAGTATGGTGTGCGACGTCACACTGAAGATCATACTATCGGTTACTCGTATTTAATCAAACAGTAGCTCACGACCTAGATGGACACGGACCAATCCATCGGTGTAGTCGTTGTGTGAGAGAGAAAATAATTTGTCTTAATTATTTTATCACACTTGTACACTTGGTGTATTGAGCGGATCGTTGAGATTCATCGATTAGGATTTCCGGCGATAATCGATTCGAGTCTCAGTGTATATTATTCTTAATCCCCGATATTATTGCGGGTGTGTATATTTAATATAAGTGACTTTGATTTACCAAAGGAATTAACCGATTTAATTATTGGGTTGATTACCGGTTAAGTTGGGTCACTATATTTTATATATGGCATGCCGTGAATAATTGACCGGACAGTGTATCCCGTAAGGGTTGATAATATCCCCGAGATGAGTTCATAAGGAATTATTGTGTAAACCTCATGAGTGGATTCGTTCCGCACAATGATTAAGGTTGAATGGTACTAGTCTCGGATTAAAAGAGATGAATAAATTAATTAGCAATAAATTAATTTTATTCATGGATATTTAAATCTTAAATACACGGAATAAATAATACTACCGGAGAAATATTATTTGATATAATATGGTTTAATATTGGGAGTGCAATTAATTTATATAGTGGAAAATAAATAAATTAATATTGATAAGGATTAATGGACTTGAGCATTGGGCTCATTTAATCTTCAATATTGGAAGTCCAATATTCCACCTCCTTTAGATCCCCTACGTAGCCTATAAAAGCACTACATGGCCTTCATAAATCATAAGACAAGATTATCATACTTGATATTCTAGAGAGTTGAAGGAGATCCATAGGAGTTCGATAGATCGTCGCCCACCCGACGTTCGAACGGAGTGCAAGGAATACGTGGGAAGATCCAAAAGTTCTTCATCTTGATTTAGTTTCTCCGCACAACGAAACAAAGGTATGATCATAAAACTCCTTGTGTGATTTTATGTGATATTAATTGTGATACATACATGAACGCACGATCCGGGAAAACGACGAGACCGGGGACGGGGATGGACCGGGCGGTGGTGGTCGAAGACCACCGGACCGCCGGCGGCCTAGGGATCCTCGCCGGGATCGTGAGACACCCTCGGCTGGGAGCCGAGGGGATGCGGTCGAGCCCTAGGGCATCGACCGCAGGCACGCATGAAGCCCCGGCTGGACGCCGGGGGCGATCGAGCCCGTGAGCTCGATCGCGGGTGTGCTACAGGGTCACCCGTAGCCGCCTCGTATGTGCTACGGGTTCGCCCGTAGCGGGCGTACGGGGATGAACGCCCCGCGAGCAGCGAGCCCGTGAGCTCGCTGCGGGGCTGCTACGAGCAGCCCGGGGATGCCGTGAGGCATCCCAGCGATCATCCGCGAGATGATCGCGAGCCCCGTGCGGGGGCTCGGCTGGGCACCACGGGCGGACCGTGGTGGTGCTCGGTTGAGCTCCAGCTCTTACGGTGGTTCGTGGTCGGATCTCCGGCGTTCGAGGATTTCGGTCGGGTTATTATTTTCCGCAAATTTTAATAGCCCGGGATATCGATTTCCAGCAATTGGTATCAGAGCGTTTGGTTTCGTGTTCATGTATGTGTTCAATTGTGTTCTACCTTGCAGGGATTCCGACTATCATGGTTTAATTAATTGTTAATTATTCGTTTAATTAATTGCTATTTAATTTTACCATGATTATTCGTTATTAAACTCTCGGACATGTCGAGATTCGTTTTGTGTGGATGAATGCTTGTAATAGTAAAAATTCGGGGGTTGACCGAATTTAGATTTATTATTATTGTTCTATGTTTTCCGGAAAGTGTATAGGGTCGATTTCATGTATAGAATCGATACCAGAATTGTAAATTTATTTCTTGTAATTTATTTACGTTGGATCGATGCCGAGACGACCGCCGGAAAACTCATGTGACGAAGGAGTAGATGAGAGGGAGGACCAGGGATCGATCATGAGGATCGATCGAAGGGGCGGAGGGGGCTGCCCGCGGGATTCCTTGGCCACGCCGGCCACCGGTGGTGGTGGCGCGTGGGCTGAGGTGGCGGTGGCGCTCCTCCCCGGCCGGCGATCGATGGTAGGGGGCGCGGGGTCCTCGTGATCTCGTGTTCTCCTACCAAGATACTACTTTCCTAATTAATTCGGTTTTCCTATTTGAGTTTTCCTTTTTTTTTTGGGAATTCTCATGGATTAGGAAAAGAATTAATTGGAATTAATTTTATTCCTTATTCTATTATGGAAGTCTTCTAGAGTATTCCGAGTTCTACTTGGAATAGGATCCTAGAGTTTTAATAGAATAGGAAAGGAATAAGAATTAATTTAGGATTGATTTATTTCCTAATTGATTATTCCTATTTTATGGGAATTTTCATAGTAATAGAAATTAATTAATCTTGGAAAGTAGAAGAGTCCTAATTTATTTTATTTCCTTATTCTATTATAAAAGTCTTCTAGAATATTCCAAGTTTTACTTGGATAGATTATTCTAGAGATTTAATAGAGTTAGATAGGAAAATAAATAAATAAAAATATTAATAATATTTAATTTTATTTTTGATTTATTCGATTGACTTAATTTTCGAATTGAGTATCTTTTGGATTTATTAAAAATAAATAGATTTAAATATTGGGATTAATATTCTCGTCACATGGAGCATTCAAGAACGAAGACTGAAGACTAGAAGACGCATACGGAGATGGAATAAAGCCATGATAGTCGGAAAATAATTTTCTAGCTTATTTTGACTATGTGCTATGTGCTTTATTGCTTGTATGCATGCTTATGTGTTTAATTATGCATTAGATAGCGTATCCCTTTGTTATAAAAAGCTAAGTGGGAGAGGGGATGGAAACATTCCCATGGTCTCCATTACTGTTCTCTTGGTGACTCTTATGGACTTTTAAAGTTCGTATAGATGTGTCATTGGAGGAGAATTCTTGTAATTCCTTTTACAAGAGACATTGATTAAGTTTATCAAACAATGCCTAATTTGTCTTTCTGAAACTGACTTATAGTCGACTCATTCTCACCCCGGGGAGTGGAATGGAGCCAGAGCCACTTGGTCATGTGGATGACACAAATTAGAGACATTCGTACCATCCTTTTAAGGTGGGTCGATTGTCTGCTCGGCTCCCTCATCTAATGAGAGATAGGGTTGTTCGCATGGTGAATCACTGGTTAGAAACTTCGAGTTTCACTTATGATTCTCCACGTCTTGATTTACGAAAATCGAATGGATCAAGTAATTGGGAGTCAATTGTAAAAGTCTTTTGGTGTAGTAAACGTCCACACTATCGTGGCTTGCTACATTGAATGGGACTTTGGATCGATTGATGTTGACAGTTATAGAAGAAAGTGAAGGATCGTGTGTTAGCGTAAACGTCCACACTATCGTGGCTTTCGGTGATATACGAGTCCCAAACAATCTTCTTAGATACTGAGTAATGGTTTACACTTAGGTACGCTCTATAGTATTCTTCCCATCGAAGTAACGCTATAGTGATGTACGACCGAAGCAAATCTAATTGCTAAATCATTTGGATGGGTAAACGTCCACACTATCGTGGCTTGCCTTATCTGATGGGATTTTAGATGTAATTAGTAATTTAATGATATTATTTGAGGGAGATAATATCGGATATTAAATTAATTGTTTGTTTAAATGTGCTTATAGGTTTAGAGAATAGCTATGAATCCACTTTCTATGATACTCAAGGAGCATAAACTCACTGGCCCCAATTACATTGATTGGAAGAGAAATTTAGACATAGTCCTGACTTCTGAGGAGTACAAGTTTGTACTCCATGAAGTGTGCCCTGCTGAGCCCACGGCTGCCTCGACTAATGAGGAAAAAGAAGCATATCGGAAGTGGAAGAAGGCTGACGAAATGGCTAGGTGTTATATTTTGGCTTCCATGTCAAATGTACTCCAAACCCAACATGAGTCAATAGCCACTGCCTACGATATGTTATTTAACCTCAAGGAAATGTTTGGGGAGCAAGATCGTGCGGCAAGGCAAGAAGCCATGAGAGTCCTCATGACAACTACTCAGTCTGAAGGAACGCCCGTAGGGGAGCACGTTCTTAAGATGATGAGTTTGTTGAATGAGCTTGAGATCCTAGGAGCTCAAATTGATGGGGAGACGCAAGTCGACATCATACTCCAGTCTCTGACCCCTAGCTTTGAGCAGTTTCGCATGAGTTATAATATGGGTAAACTATCTTATTCTCTTGCGCAACTCCTGACTGAGCTAAAGGCGGCAGCGGGGATCTACAAGAAGGGCAAGTCTCAAGCGCTTGTAGCTACCAAGTCCAAAGGCTTTAAGCCTGGTGGAGGTAGGGGCAAAAGGAGGAAGCAAGCCTGGAAACCCAGTGGTGTCAAGAAGACTGTACCACGAGTGGGGGCTGCAAAGCCAAGGGGCAAGTGCTTCCGATGCAACAAGTCTGGACACTGGAAGTCTGAATGTCCTCTCAGAGGTACGAATTTTTCTTTAGTCGTAAAAACATAGTCAGCGGTATTATCTACCGGAATTCTGGTGTGTAGATATGGAACCACTGACGGTATGTGCATTTTGAATGCAGGGGTTCCAGAAAACCCGGCGACTTAGAGAAGAAGAGTTCGAGTCTACACGGGCAAAAGCTGTGGAGGAGGCAGCTGTTGCGGTGGAAGATATTTATCTGCTTTAGTAGTTAAATAGGATTTCATTTCAAGTTTATTGCTTTATGTACCCTCAATTTTAGAAAGAACGTTTTGTTCTGGATTTCTATTATTTATGAATGGATATTTTATTTCTTTAATCATTGGATGATTTTGATAAGAAATAATGGTATTATCTATTCTGGTACATTAGATAGCAATATATGAATGATAGATCCTAAGTCCACCACGATGCAACGAACCGTTCTATAACTTGTTTTACTTGTTAGATATATTTCTTATTAAAACATTATACTTGTGAATTCTTATACTTAGTAGTATTTTTTCAAATAAGATTCAAATGGTCGAAATTGATTTGATCAATTATAGTTGAAGGAATGGACCTTCCGACCTAAGGATTGAATTTGGAGGATAATACATCTAAGCAAACCTTTCTGGATAAAGGATAGAATTCAGACAAGTATTGGAAATGATTAGATATGCAGACGTATGTGTAATTAGAAAGGTACGAGTAGTTCTTTCAAGGAATACTCGATGATGGATTAGAGTACTTGATCTGCCATGAAAGCAAAAGTATTTTGACTAGTCAATGGATACAAGGCTATTTATGGGGAACCATCAAAGTATATCCATTAGGAGCCTGCGACTTAGTCGTGGAGATCATCACCTATCTAAATAACACATAGCATAATCAAAGATCGGAATTCAATCCCGAAAAGGGACGCGCCATACACTTACGTGTAGAGATGGAGCATAAGAAATAAGAAATGGGAATCTAAAAGTAAAAGAGAACAAGTTGTTCGGAACTACCTACGTTCTATGGATATTCCTAGATACAACGGCGGTTGTAGGATATCCTAGATGAACGAAGTATTGTGTGTTCTATGGTACTATGAACCAGAGGGACGTCTATCGTCCGGTTCATAGAGTACGACTATTAGATGAACCACAGAGCCTGAATTAAAAGTAATACCTTGGAATGAGAAAAAGGACAAAAAGACTGGGAACCAGCCAAACCGAGTAGAAGTACACCACACACTGCACCTATTGTTATTATTGTTATACACTGGGATGCCATTGCAGTGGGAGGTTGTTGGACAACCAGAGATATTCATAAGACTAGAGGAGTTCGGACTCTGGATCTAGTAGAGATGAAATCGATCCCTAGCTCTGCATAAGGGCAGTACTAGATCTAAATGAGCCTGCTTGGAGAACAATAAGGTTTATTGTTGAGAGGCTAGATCATTTAGAGTACAAGCTTAGTAAATCCATTTATGGATTGGGACAAAGCCATAAATCGTGGAACTTGCGAATTGATGAGATAGTCCATTTGATGGATTCATCAAAAGGCAAAGACGATAGGTGTATTAGAGACATAATAGAAACAAGGTGGTGTTTCTCGGAGATTTTATGTAGATAACATTTTATCATTGGCAACAGTGTAAAGATGTTGTCAGACATAAAATGATGGTTGTCTAAATAAATCGGGATATAAGTAGAAGTTAGAGCATGTTCTTAAGATCTTATGATCTAAGGAAAAGAACATTGTACTTCTCCTAGATATCTTATACGATTATGGTTTGTTTTAACATGCATAAATTCTGAGAAGGGTTGTTGCCTTTCAGAGACAGAATATCTATCTAAAGTCATGTATTTTAAACACATAAAGGAGATAGATGATACAAAGCAGTTTCCTACACTTTGTGTGGAAAGCTTAGATGCAATGTTGAAAAACAAGAAACCTGATATCAACTATGCGGTTTGCGTAGTGGGAGGATATCAAAGTAATCTGGACAAGAGATTTTCAGATGCTGTAATAGTACTTGCGAAATACTGGATTATTAAGCAAGAGGAAATCTTCTTAGATTACACATTCTCAAATCTAAAATTAGAGAAGGACCAGTGTAAGTCGATATCAGGCTATGTGTTCACTTTTGGAAGAGGTGGAGCCTTTAATATGAAAGAGTGATAAGCAGGATGCTTCTCGGACTCTCTCATAACCGAATAGCAGCCTCAGAGGCAGCGGAAGTTTTGGTTAGGTTCCGGGATAACCTCTAAGACTTGGATATGACTCTTAGTTTACCAAAGGCTATTTTATAGCGGTGCATGATAAACTGGAAGAAGTCATAAGTTTAAAAGTGATGATAACACATAGTGCAAGTACCACCTGATACGAGTCATCGTCGAGGGAGACGACGTAGTAGTCACCAAGATAACTTCAGAGCGGCAACCTAGAGTGCTCATTCACATAGTACTTCTCGGAAGTACACCTTAAGCACGTGATGAGTATGGGAGTCGGGAGTTTGGAGGAAATGACTAGACCTTAGTACAAGTGAGAGATTGTTGGAGTTGTGTACTTAATTTCTAGATTTAAGTAACGGTAAACTCCCGGTCATAGCATTTAATCTATTAAATTAGTAAACAATGGTTTGCTCTTAATTATTATTAATTAAATAATTGCAAAATATAGTCCTGGATTATATACGTTGTAGTTAGTATGGTGTGCGACGTCACACAGAAGATCATACTATCGGTTACTCGTATTTAATCAAACAGTAGCTCACGACCTAGATGGACACGGACCAATCCATCGGTATAGTCGTTGTGTGAGAGAGAAAATAATTTGTCTTAATTATTTTATCACACTTGTACACTTGGTGTATTGAGCGGATCGTTGAGATTCATCGATTAGGATTGCCGGCGATAATCGATTCGAGTCTCAGTGTATTTTATTCTTAATCCCCGATATTATTGCGGGTGTGTATATTTAATATAAGTGACTTTGATTTACCAAAGGAATTAACCGATTTAATTATTGGGTTGATTACCGGTTAAGTTGGGTCACTATATTTTATATATGGCATGCCGTGAATAATTGACCGGACAGTGTATCCCGTAAGGGTTGATAATATCCCCGAGATGAGTTCATAAGGAATTATTGTGTAAACCTCATGAGTGGATTCGTTCCGCACAATGATTAAGGTTGAATGGTACTAGTCTCGGATTAAAAGAGATGAATAAATTAATTAGCAATAAATTAATTTTATTCATGGATCTTTAAATCTTAAATACACGGAATAAATAATACTACCGGATAAATATTATTTGATATAATATGGTTTAATATTGGGAGTGCAATTAATTTATATAGTAATATAAATGATGAATCCTGAGTCTACCACGATGCGACGAACCGTTTTATACAACTCGTTTTACTAATAAGAGATTTCTTTATTAAATCATTTATACTTGTGGAATCTTATGCTAAGTCATATTTATTCAAATAAGAAGTTCAAAGGTCGAAAATTGATTGTAAGATCAATTAAGTTGAAGGAGTGGACCTTCCGACCTAAGAATCTAATTTGGAAGATAATACGACTAAGCAATCCTTTATGGATATAAGATATAAGATCCGGACAAGTATTAGAAATTGATTGACTCTGATTTATGATCAGAGCTTGGGATTGGATCCCAAGTGACAACACCATACAGTCCTCTGTAAGATTGGTGTGTCGGAAATAAGAAATGGAATTCTTATAGAAATAGTAAAAGCATGAGTTAAACGGAACTACCTATGTTCTATGGATATGTCTTGGTAACAACGGCACATTCAAATGCGGTTGTAGAATATCCTAGAAGAACAAAAGATGTGTGTTCAATAGTACTATGAACCAGAAGGACGTTATAAGTTCTAACGCCCGGTTCTTAGAGGAAGACTATTAGATGAACCACAAGCCCAAAATGACGTGATACTTCTGAAAAGAGAGAAACGATAATGACTGGAAGCCAGCCAAACCGAGTAGCGGTACACCACTAACTGCACCTACTGTTATTACTGTTTATACACCGGAATGCCGTTGTAGTGGGAGGTTGTTTGACAACCGGTGATATTCATAAGACTAGGAGAGTTTTGAACTCTGGACCTAGTATACATGAAATCAATCCCTGGATCTACATAGAGGCGGTACTAGATCTAAATGTGCCTTCTTAGAGAACAATAAGGATTATTGTTAAGAGGCGAGATCATTTAGAGTACAAGCTTAGTTGATCCATTTATGGATTGTAACAAAGCTAGAGTTCGTGGAACTTGCGCATTGATGAGATAGTCCATTTGATGGATTCATCAAAAGGCATTGACGAATCGTGTGTATGGGAAACGTGATGGAAAAAAGGTGGTGTTTCTCGGAGGTTTTATGTAGATAACATTTTATCATTGGTAACAATGTAAAGATGCTGTCAGACATAGAATGATGGTTGTCTAGAAAAATCGATATATGAGATAAAGAAGAAGTTAGAGCATGTTCTTAAGATCTAGGATCTCAAGAAAAGAACATTGTACTTCTCCTGGATATCTTACATATACATGATTATGGTTCGTTTTAACAAGCAAGATTCCGAGAAAGGTTCTTTACCTTTCAGAGACGGAATGCATCTATCTAAGGTATGTGTTTTGGAACACATAAAGGTGATAGAAGCAGTGAAAGCAGTTTCCTACACTTGGAGTGTGGAAAGCTTGATAAATGCATTGTTGAAAACAAGAACCTGGTATCGGCTATGCAGTTAGCATAGTGGGAGGATATCAAGGTAATCCTGGAAAGGAATATTCGACTGCCGTAAAAGTACTTTCGAAGTACTGTTCTAGACTACGAAGCAAACGAGTTTTTCCTTTGGATTACATTCTCTTAGATTTCTAATCGAATGAGGACCGGTGTAAGTCGATCAGGCTATGTGTTTCACTATAAAAGGAGAAGGAGTTTTAACATGGAAGAGTGATAAGCACGATGCTTTTCGGACTCTGCCATGGGTAACCAAATAGCGGCCTCAGAGGCAGCGGAAGTTTTGGTATAACTCCGGGATAATCTCTGGGACTTAGAGGTGATTCTTAATTTGCCAAAAGGCTATGTATATAGCGGTGCGATGGAAAATGGTAAGAAATCACAAGTCCATAAGTGTAAGATAATACATAGTGCAACTACCACCTGATACGAATCATCGTCGAGGGAGACGACGCTGTAGTCACCAAGATAACTTCAGAGCGGCAACCTAGAGTGCTCATTCACATAGTACTTCTTGGAAGTACAACTTAAGCACGTGATGAGTATGGGAGTCGGGAGTTTGGAGGAAATGACTAGACCTTAGTACAAGTGGGAGATTGTTGGAGTTGTGTACTTAATGTCTAGATTTAAGTAACGCAAACTCACGATCCATTGCCATTAATCTATTTAATTAAATAAACAATTATTTGCGTTTAATTATTTATAATTAAATATATGCAAATCATAGTCCTGGATTTTATACGTTGTAGTTAGTATGGTGTTGCATGGGCACACAGAAGATCATACTATCGGTTACTCGTATTTAATCGAACAGTTGCTCACGACCTAGATGGACACGGACCAATCCATCGGTATAGTCGTTGTGTGAGAGAGAAAATAATTTATCTTAATTATTTTATCACACTTGTACACTTGGTGTATTGAGCGGATCGTTGAGATTCATCGATTAGGATTGCCGGCGATAATCGATTCGAGTCTCAGTGTATTTTATTCTTAATCCCCGATATTATTGCGGGTGTGTATATTTAATATAAGTGACTTTGATTTACCAAATGAATTAACCGATTTAATTATTGGGTTGATTACCGGTTAAGTTGGGTCACTATATTTCATATATGACATGCCGTGAATAATTGACCGGACAGTGTATCTCGGAAGGGTTGATAATATCCCCGAGATGAGTTCATAAGGAATTATTATGTAAACCCTGCAGGTGGATTCGTTCCGCATAATAATTAAGGTTGAATGGTACTAGTCTCGGATAAAAGAGATGAATAAATTAATTAGCAATAAATTAATTTTATTCATGGATATTTCTATCTTAAATACACGAAATAAATAATACTACCGGAGAAATATTATTTGATATAATATGGTGAATATTGGGAGTGCAATTATATTTATATAGTGGAGTTAATCATATAATTAATAATAGTAAGGATTAATAGATTTGGGCTTGGGCTCAATTTAATCACTATTATTGGAAGCCCAATATTCCACCTCCTTTAGATCCCCTACGTAGCCTATAAAAGCACTACATGGTCTTCTCTATTCTCATAACTTGAAGATCACAATTCTAGAGAGAGAAAGTAGAGAGGGAGATCCATGGAGTTCGGTAGATCGTCGCCCACACGACGTCCGGGCTAGTGCAAGGAATACGTGGGAAGATCTCAAGGTCATCATAAGATCTCGTTTCTCCGCACAACGAATCGAAAGGTGAATTAAATTTCCGCAATTTAATTCTAGTTTATTGATCAATTATCGAAAAACAAGATCCAAGGATCGAACCCCGGATTAGACGACGAACGCGTGGTGGCGATCTAGGATCGCCGGACCACGGCGATCGCCGCCTAGGGTTTCGGCGTGCGCGCATGGAGCGAACCCCGGCTGGACGCCGGGGGTGCGATCGATCCAAGGATCGATCGCCGGCAGCGGGCTGGGCCCCGCGATGGCCCAGCTGGAGGCGGGCCGACCTCCCATGCGGCGGCGAGTCGCCGGACTCGCCGCGGGGGCTGCTGGGAGCAGCCCCACCCATCGATCGCCAAGGCGCGATCGGGATCGCGTGAACCCCGTCTCGCGGGGGTTCGGCTGGGGGCGGGCTGCGTACCTTCGGGTGCGTGGTCTCCAAAGGCCGGACTCCGGCGGATGAGTCGGCGTTCATGTGATCTCCGGCGAAGGGTTTGATCGGAGTTGTCATGTTCCGCAATTCCGGCAACTCCGGGATATCGAATTCCAACAACTTGGTCATGTGGATGACACAAATTAGAGACATTCGTACCATACTTTTAAAGGTGGATCGATTGTCTGCTCGGCTCCCTCATCTAATGAGAGATAGGGTTGTTCGCATGGTGAATCACTGGTTAGAAACTTCGAGTTTCACTTATGATTCTCCGCGTCTTGATTTACGAAAATCGAATGGATCTTGTAACTGGGAGTCAATTATAAAAGTCTCTTAGTGTAGTAAACGTCCACACAACGTGGCTTGCTATACTGACGGATTTTGGATTAATTGATGTAGACAGTTGTAAGGAATTGTGAAGAGTTGTGAAGTTGTCGTAAACGTCCACACAACGTGGCTTGCGGTAATGTAGCAATTCCAAACGATTTACTTTGGTGCTTAATAATGGTTTACACTTAGATACGCCTTATAGTATTCCTCCCCACGAGGTACCGCTATAAGTGATGTATGACCGAAGAAAATCTAATTGCTAAATCACTTGGGTGGGTAAACGTCCACACAACGTGGCTTGCCTTACCTGATAGGATTTTAGATGTGATTAGTAATTTAATGATATTATTAGAGGGAGAAAATATCGGATATTAAATTGATTGTTTGTTTAAATGTGCTTATAGGTTTAGAGAATAGCTATGAACCCACTTTCTGTGATACTCAAGGAGCATAAACTCACTGGCCCCAATTATATCGATTGGAGGAGAAATTTAGACATTGTCCTGACTTCTGAGGAGTAAAAGTTTGTACTCCATGAAGTATGCCCTGCTGAACCCACGGCTGCCTCAACTAATGAGGAAAAGGAGGCATATCGGAAGTGGAAAAAGGCTGATGAAATGGCTAGGTGTTACATTTTGGCTTCCATGTCAAGTGTACTCCAAACCCAACATGAGTCGATGGACACTGCCTATGATATGTTGTTCAACCTCAAGGATATGTTTGGGCAGCAAGATCGTGCGGGAAGGCAAGAAGCCATGAGAGTCCTCATGACAACTACTCAGTCTGAAGGAACGCTCGTTGGGGATCACGTTCTCAAGATGAAGAGTCTGTTGAATGAGCTTGAGATCCTAGGAGCTCAAATTGAAGGGGAGATGCAAATCGACATCATACTCCAGTCTCTGACCCCTAGTTTTGAGCAGTTTCGCATGAGTTACAATATGGGTAAACTGTCTTATTCTCTTGCGCAACTCCTGACTGAACTGAAGGCGGCAGAGGGGATCTACAAGAAGGGCAAGTCTCAAGCGCTTGTAGCTACCAAGTCCAAAGGCTTTAAGCCTGGTGGAGGTAGGTGCAAGAGAAGGAAGCTAGCCTGGAAACCCAGTGGTGCCAAGAAGGCTGGACCACGAGTGGGGGCTGCAAAGCCAAGGGGCAAGTGCTTCCGATGCAATAAGTCTGGGCACTGGAAGTATGATTGTCCTCTCAAAGGTACGATATTATGTAGATATGGAACCACTGACGGTATGTGCATTTTGAATGCAGGGGTTCCAGAAAACCCGACGACTTAGAGAAGAAGAGTTCGAGTCTACACGGGCAAAAGCTGTAGAGGAGGCAGCTGTTGCGGTGGAAGACATTTATCTGCTTCAGTAGTTAAATAGGATTTCATTTCAAGTTTATTGCTTTATGTACCCTCTATTTTAGAAAGAACGTTTTGTTCTGGATTTCTATTATTTATGAATGGATATTTTATTTCTTTAATCATTGGATGATTTTGATAAGAAATAATGGTATTATCTATTCTGGTACATTAGGTAGCAATATATGAATGATAGATCCTAAGTCTACCATGATGCAACGAACCGTTCTATAACTTGTTTTTCTTGTTAGATATTTCTTTATTAAATCATTATACTTGTGAATTCTTATGCTTAGTAGTATTTTCAAATAAGATTCAAATGGTAAAAATTGATTTGATCAATTATAGTTGAAGGAATGGACCTTCCAACCTAAGGATTGAATTTGGAGGATAATACATCTAAGCAAACCTTTCTAGATAAAGGATAGAATTCGGACAAGTATTGGAAATGATTAGATATGCAGACATATGTGTACATTAGAAAGGTACGAGTAATTCTTTCAAGAATATTCGGTGATGGGTTAGAATACTTAATGTGCCATAAAAGCAAAGTGTTTTGACCAGTCAATGGACACAAAGTCTATTATGGGGAACCATCAAAGTATATCCATTAGGAGCCTGCGACTCGGTCGTGGAGGCCATCACCTATCCAAATAACACATAGCATAATCAAAGATTGGGATTCAATCCCAAAGGGCCGCACCGTACACTTAAGTGTAGAGACGGTGCGTTGTAAATAAGAAATGGAAATCTAATAGTAAAAGAACAAGTTGTTCGGGACTACCTATGTTCTATGGATATTCCTGGATACAACAGCAATATAGTTGTAGGATATCCTAGATGAACAAAGTATTGTGTGTTCTATAGTACTATGAACCAGAAGGACGTCTATCGCCCGGTTCTTAGAGGAAGACTATTAGATGAACCACAAAGCCTGAACTGACGTAATACCTTGGAATGAGAAAAAGGACAAAAGACTGGGAACCAGCCAAACCGAGTAGAAGTACACCACATACTGCACCTATTGTTATTACTGTTGTACACCGGGACACCATTGCAGTGGGAGGTTGTTGGACAACCGGAGATATTCATAAGACTAGAGGAGTTCGGACTCTGGATCTAGTAGAGATGAAATCGATCCCTAGCTCTGCATAAGGGC
Source organism: Euphrasia confusa (assembly GCA_954870475.1). Taxonomy (NCBI): domain Eukaryota; kingdom Viridiplantae; phylum Streptophyta; class Magnoliopsida; order Lamiales; family Orobanchaceae; genus Euphrasia; species Euphrasia confusa. Next base: position 10,913,645 of record OX940966.1, on the reverse strand, counting down.
GGTACTAGATCTAAATGTGCCTGCTTGGAACAATAAGGTTTATTGATAAGAGGCTAGATCATTTAGAGTACAAGCTTAGTAAATACATTTATGGATTGTGACAAAGCTATAAATCGTGGAACTTGCGAATTGATGAGATAGTCCATTTTATGGATTCATCAAAGGGCAAAGACGATAGGTGTATTAGAGACGTAATGGAAACAAGGTGGTGTTTCTCGGAGATTTTATGTAGATAACATTTTATCATTGGCAACAATGTAAAGATGTTGTCAGACATAAAGTAATGGTTGTCTAAATGAATCGGGATATAAGATTGAGTAGAAGTTAGGGCATGTTCTTGAGATCTTATGATCTAGAGATAAGATCATTGTACTTCTCCTAAATATCTTATACGATTATGGTTTGTTTTAACATGCATAATTCTGAGAAAGGTTGTTGCCTTTCCGAGACAGAATATGTACATCTATCTAAGGTCATGTGTTTCGAACACATAAAAGAGATAGATGATACAAAGCAGTTTCCTACACCTAGTGTGGAAAGCTTAAATGCAATGTTGAAAAACAAGAACTGATATCAACTATGCGGTTTGCGTAGTGGGAGGATATCAAAGTAATCTGGACAAGAGATTCTCGGATGCTGTAATAGTACTTGCGTAAGTACTGGATTATTAAGCAAGACGAAATCTTCTTAGATTACATATTCTCAGATCTCAAATCAGAGAAGGACCAGTGTAAGTCGATATCAGGCTATGTGTTCATTTTTGGAGAGATGGAACCTTAGAATGAAAGAGTGATAAGCATGACGCTTCTCGGACTCTCTCATAACCGAATAGCAGCCTCAGAGGCAGCGGAAGTTTTGGTTAGGTTCCGGGATAACCTCTAAGACTTGGATATGACTCTTAGTTTACCAAAGGCTATTACATAGCGGTGCATGGTAAACCGGAAGAAGTCATAAGTCTAAAAGTGATGATAACACATAGTGCAAGTACCACCTGATACGAGTCATCGTCGAGGGAGACAACGTAGTAGTCACCAAGATAACTTCAGAGCGGCAACTTAGGGTGCTCATTCACATAGTACTTCTCGGAAGTACACCTTAAGCACGTGATGAGTATGGGAACCGGGAGTTTGGAGGAAATGACTAGACCTTAGTACAAGTGGGAGATTGTTGGAGTTGTGTACTTAATGTCTAGATTTAAGTAACGGTAAACTCCCCGTCATAGCATTTAATTTATTAAATTAATGAACAATTGTTTGCTTTTAATTATTATTAATTAAATATATGCAAATCATAGTCCTGGATTTTATACGTTGTAGTTAGTATGGTGTGCATGGGCGCACAGAAGATCATACTATCGGTTACTCGTATTTAATCAAACAGTAGCTCACGACCTAGATGGAAACGGAACAATCCATCGGTATAGTCGTTGTGTGAGAGAGAAAATAATTTATCTTAAATATTTTATCACACTTGTACACTTAGTGTATTGAGCGGATCGTTGAGATTCATCGATTAGGATTGCCGGCGATAATCGATTCGAGTCTCAGTGTATTTTATTCTTAATCCCCGAAACTATTGCGGGTGTGTATATTTAATATAAGTGACTTTGATTTACCAAAGGAATTAACCGATTTAATTATTGGGTTAATTACCGGTTAAGTTGGGTCACTATATTTTATATATGGCATGCCGTGAATACTTGACCGGAAAGTGTATCCCGGAAGGGTTGATAATATTCCCGAGATGAGTTCATAAGGAATTATTGTGTAAACCTCATGAGTGGATTCGTTCCGCACAATAATTAAGGTTGAATGGTACTAGTCTCGGATTAAAGAGATGAATAAATTAATTAGCAATAAATTAATTTTATTCATGGATATTTAATCTTAAATACACGGAATAAATAATACTACCGGAGAAATATTATTTGATATAATATGGTTTAATATTGGGAGTGCAATTAATTTATATAGTGGAAAATAAATTAATTAATATTGATAAGGATTAATGGACTTGAGCATTGGGCTCAATTTAATCCTCAATATTGGAAGCCCAATATTCCACCTCCTTTAGATCCCCTATGTAGCCTATAAAAACACTACGTGGCCTTCATAAATCAAAAGACAAGATTATCATACTTGATATTCTAGAGAGTTGAAGGAGATCCATAGGAGTTCGATAGATCGTCGCCCACCCGACGTTCGAACGAAGTGCAAGGAATACGTAGGAAGATTCAAAGGTCATCAACGTTTGATTTCGTTTCTCCGCACAACGAATCAAGGTACATAATCATAAACCCCCTCTATGATTATATGATATAATTGTGATGTATATATGAACAAGACGATCCGGGAAAACGTCGAGACCGGGATACGGGGATCACGCGATCCCCGTCGGGATCGAGAGAGGCGGCCGAACCCTAGGGTTCGACCGCCGGCGCGCGGACGAGGGGAAGCCCCGGCTCTCGCCGGGGCAAGCGATCGACGCGAAGTCGATCGCTGGGGGTTCGGCCGTGGGCTGGTGCCACGGCGGGACGAAACCCCCCGCCTCCCTTGTCCGGCGGCGTGCGCGCGGGGAAGCTCCGGCCGAAGCCGGAGCGGGCGATCGACCGAAGTCGATCGCGGAGGGCAGTCGCGGGCTGGTGCCGCGACTGGAGGCCCTCCACCCCGTAAGGTGGTGGCGGTGAGTCGCCGGACTCACCGCCGGCGGGTGCTGACCGGTTCAGCCCCGCGGGGATGCCGTGCATCCCCGGCGATCGCCATGCACGGCGATCGCGAGCCCCGGCGAGGGCGCGGCTAGGGTTTAGCCGCGGGTTCTCCCGCGGTGATGCCTCGGTCGTGCTCCGGCTAGTTCAGTGTTCGCGATCGGTTTCCGGCGACGGGATTTCGGTCGGGTTGTCGGTTTCCGCAATTTTTGATAACCCGGGATATCGATTTCCAGCAAAAGTGTGTGAGTGGGGGAAGGACAAGAGCAACCCCATAGTTTGATCGAGTCGCATGCTTGATAAATACCTTGATCAACTTGAACAGTTTTCAAAATTAATAGTCTATGCATGAAAAATATTAGGGACGATGAAATTGCAACTAGGTAAGCTGTGAGGATTTGAGCCTACATTGTGTGTTATATTTTTTTCATGAGAGTAGCTGTTTAAAATGTTTGTGATGCTGAAGCTTGCCCAAGTTCTGACCATTGTGATTATTTGAAAATTGAGTTGAGTAGTAAATGACTTAGGCATTTTGTTCTGTACTACAAATAAAAAGAAGACCCTTGTTAGCCCCTTGAGTCGAGCCAATATTTCTTGATCACCTGGGGGAAAACTCCCACTGCCCTGACCCAACCTGCAGATATGCTCAAGTACATAAAAAGAGCAAGTCAGGCAAAGTCTTCTCTAAAAAAAAGAAAAAGAAAATAAAAAAAAGAGAAAAAAAAAGAGAAAAAACAAAAAAGAAAAAATAGATCCATGAATAAAAGGGTGTGCTAAGGCCCGTAAGAAAGAGAAGAAATTAGGAGGAAAATTGCTAAGTAAAATGCATGTCCTACCTAAGATCAATTCTGGGCATTGCCCAAGCCAGCCTATACAGTCACCCTAGAAAGCCCTAATGATATTGCCCAACTCAATTGAAAATTTCACAGGATAGAACTTGGTCAAGCTCAAAGCAGAACTTCTTTTAAAACAGCATTGAGGGAAACGCTACCCATCCACTACATAGAGAGAAACACTTAGTGAGAATCCCAAAATCCTGTTGCAAACTCTTGACCGTTTTTTATGTATCCCATTGACTATGATTTTGACTGTCTGTTCACTTGATCAACTCTCTGTATTTTGATAAGCATGCTGTCCTTGAGTCTTCTATTTTCTTTCTATCTCTACCCCCTGTTTGTTTTCTGCTTGAGCAGGCAAGTCACCGTACACGCTTGAGGACAAGCGAAGTAAAGTGTGTGCGTGTGATGAGCCATATTTTTTGGCTCATTTTTAGGTTTTTAGAGTCAAGTAAATCGAGTCTTTAGTTTGTTTTTACTTTATTTGTGTCTGGGAGGGCACGTTTGGGTACTTGGGCAAGTTTTGCAGGTGGGCAGGTAAAGGAGTGGAAAGAGGAGCGCACTGTGTGAAAGAGGCAAGGAAATCACCTTCCATGGTCAAGAGCACTCGTTGAGCAAGACAGACTGACGAAAAGGGTCCAACAGAGTTGAGCAAGCAACCAGGACGTTAGCAGGTGGAGGAAGACTTGAGTCCGACCAAGTACCGCACATGGTCCGCTACCTCAATCAGTCAGAGAAGAAAGTACATGGGCAAGCACTAACATTGACGGAGACGGAACGTTGGGAAGTCGGTGTACCAGGAGTCCTGGAATTTGCGGAGTCTTCAAAGGCGGCCAGATTCAAACTCCAACCCAAGTAGGACTCTCGTCCGCGCTTGGAGGTATTTTCCCCCACACGTCTCTCATCATCTGAAGCCTGTATATATAAGAAGAGCGACTGATGAAGAAACACAACACATGAGCAGCGAAGAAACCGGATCGGAACCCTACCTGACCAGTGACGAAGAAGGCGACCGCGTGAGCAACACCACTCGCCGGCGTTTATTTTCTGTTAAGCCCTCGGGCTAGAAACAATTTATTTTATGCTTTCATGTTTTTAATTTCTTACTTTGAATTTATTTCCCTTTGAACAATTTCCAGTTTTAATGCATAATATGGTTCGTCATAATTCTTCTATTTTAGTTTCTGTTTTAATTATGTCAAGTAGCTAATCTGTTTGTATCTGGGCAAAGACAGAACCTGACCAACCCTAAGACGAGATCGTGCCGGGAGGCTTAGTGAGGACAGCAACTAGCTGAGTTTTGTTCCCGATTCAACAGGGTAGTAACTTAAGCATGTTAGGAACTTGGGCAATCCTACAGTGACCAGTGGGAACCCTGACTTGCCTAACACAAGAGTACGTGGATCAACGCGACCGGGAGACTGGCTGTCCGCGAAGTACAACATGTTGCTGGAGATGTGGTCGTATGACTTGGGTCTGTCCAGGCATGCTATTGGCCATTCCGGGTTTGCTTGGAGGATGAAGGCGACTTGATCAACTTAGACTCATGCGGTCACATAGTGTCGAATTTGTCAACGTCAGGAGACCTATTGAGAGAGATCTAATAGGACTTAAACATAAGAGCGAATAAGGGTTCTGGGTATTAATATGCGTGACATTATAGGGATGTTAATAATTGGGGTCTATAACTGGAAGACAAAACTGTTAGCAAAATGATATACGTACCAATGATTGGCACCACATAGGTCAAGGGGGAAGTCAGGGGAGTCAATGCCTGGATACTTTAGTCTTTATTTGTTTCTTCTTATCTGTTCAGTCAAGTCTGTTAATTGCTCAGTCTATTAATTAGGTTGCATGCTAGTTTCATTTCTGTTTAAGTTATTTGATCAAGTAAACACGGTGACCACGGTTCGGCAGTGCCCAACTGCTCTCCAAAACAAAACCTTTTCAAACGTGAAACCCAATTGAGCATTCAAAGCCGGGAAAACTATAAGCTAAATCGCCTCCTCGTGGGATCGACCCTATACTTTCTACTAGTACTTGTGCTAGTGAATAGTTTAGGAACTATAAATATTATTTTGCGCTACTCCACGACGGTAGCGTCAAGTATATACCACAGTCACTGTAGTTACCTTGTAGCGCCATGCCATTTTGAGATTGGTTTGCTTGAAGTTGACAACTTCCTTGTTCAGCTTCTTCTTCTTTATTTTCCAGTAGGTAGCAAACTTGAATTGTTGTAGAATCAGAGTATTCATTCAATTCTTATTAATAACAAACCACTATTTAACATAAGAATCAGAGCAGAGTACATAACAATTCAGTATAGAACCTGTTCAAATACTGTGTAGGTTCACATTTTTTGCATTATAATTCACTCAATGCATACTAATTAAACCTTGACTGAATTCTATTGATCATAATAAAAAAATAACACCTAAAACAGAGGAGAATTCATTTCAAATCAGTGTAGATTCCATTCAACAATTCGGTTAATTCACCCAATTCTTATTAATAACAATTTAACATAAGAATCAGAGCAGAGTACATAACAATTCAGTGTAGAATCTGTTCAAATACTGTGTAGGTTCACATTTTTACATTATAATTCACTCAATGCTAACTAATTAAACCTTGACTGAATTCTATTGATCATAATCAAAGAAATAACATCTGAAATAGAGGAGAATTCATTTCAAATCAGTGTAGAATCTGTACCAAATCTATGCTGATGTCCCCGTAATGATCTAAGCATTTCTTACAGCCCAGGAGTGGCTTGTTATCAATTATTTCAACCATCTCATTCTGGAAATTGAAGCACAAGGTCCAGAAATGTGCATCGTCTATGACCGCAAAGAATATATGTACATTCAAATATTCAAAAACATTAGTATGTTGTTTTAAACTTCAGTACAAAGCGTATATTAAGGTCTACTTACCAGGGTTGCATCCTCAATGTCTAGGTTCCATTGCATCTCAGCTCATCCTCTATAAAGTTTCCAAAACATTTTTGGGTATCATCATCATTGTCATTTGGATGTCTAATCAGTTGCTGTTTTTTGAATAATAATGAGATATGCGTCTCCAATGAATTCCTTGTTTTAAAATACATATTATTTTTGTTGTAAATCGACATCCCGGAATTAATAAATTTAAATAAATAAATTATCTAATTAATTCCGACCGATATCCCTTTGGAGATCGAATATCCGGAGTTGTCAAAATTGCGGAACAACAACTCCAATCGACTCCCGGAACACGTACATGACCATACGAAAAAGTTACGCGGGAAAAACTAATTCGATGCGGGTCCGCTACGGGAAAACCCGTAGCACCCGGCGAAACTCCCGCAGCAGCCCGCAGCAACCCGCAGCGACTCGCCTGAGTCGCTGCTGCTGGGACGTTGCTGATCGCTACGGGTTCGCTGTTGATCGCTACGGGTTTGATGCGAGAAATCCCGCAGCACCCAGCGAACTTCTCGCAGTAACCCGCAATGACTCGTATGAATCGCTGCTGCGAGACGCTACGGGAAAACCCGCAGCGCGCTGTGGATCGCTGCGGGAAAACCCGTAGCCGATCCGCGTGATTGAGCCCTAGGCTTGATTTTCCTCGCGCGATCCTCGTCTAGCCGAGCCGTCGAACCGCCGGCGGTCCATTGGACCAACCACCACCGCCCGGTTCGACCTCGTCTATTGGGTTCATTCCTCGGATCTTGGTTCAAGGTATTTTCACGATAATTAACGATTAAAATCATAAAGAGGGTTTTACGATTTACCTCGTTCTCGTTGTTCAGAAAAACGAAGAACTTAATTGAAGACCTTGAGATCTTCCCACGTATTCCTTGCACTAGCTCGAACATCGTGTGGGCGACGATCCTCCGAACTCTATGGATCTCCCTCTAAAGGAGGTGGAATATTGGGCTTCCAATATTAATGATTAAATTGAGTCCAAGCCCAAATCTATTAATCCATTAATATTAATTATATTTATTTTCCACTATATAAATATAATTGCACTCCCAATATTATACCATATTATATCAAATAATATTCTCTCCGGTAGTATTATTTATTCCGTGTATTTAAGATATAAATATCAATGAATAAAATTAATTTATTGCTAATTAATTTATTCATCTCTTATATCCGAGAATAGTACCATTCAACCTTAATTATTATGCGGAACAAATCCAACTGCAGGGTTTACATAATAATTCCTTATGAACTCATCTCGGGGATATTATCAACCCTTACGGGATACACTTTCCCGTCAAGAATTCACGGCGTGTCATATATAAAATACCGTGACCCAACTTTACCGGTAATTAATCAGATATTATTAATCGGTCAATTCCTTTGGAAAATCAAAGTCACTAATATTAAATATACACACCCGCAATAATATCAGGGATTAAGAATAAAATACTCTGAGATTTAAATCGATTATCAAGGCAATCCTAATCGATAAATCTCAAGCGATCCGCTCAATACACCAAGTGTACAAGTATGATAAAATAATCAAGACAAATTATTTTCTCTCTCATACAATGACTATACTGATGGCTTGGTCCGTGTCCATCTAGGTCGTGAGCAACTGTTCGATTAAATACGAGTAACCGATAGTATGATCTTTTGTGTGACGTCGCACACCATACTAACTACAACGTATATAATCTAGGACTATAATTTGCATATATTTAATAATAAATAATTAAACGCAAATAATTGTTTATTTAATTAAATAGATTAATGTCAATGGATCGGGAGTTAATATCACTTAAATCTAGACATTAAGTATACAACTCCAACAATCTCCCACTTATACTAAGGTCTAGTCATTTCCTCCAAACTCCCGACTCCCATACTCTTCACGTGCTTAATATGCACTTCCAAGAAGTGCCTTGTGAAAGAGCAATATAGATTGTCATTCCGAAGTTATCTTGGTGACTACAGCGTCGTCTTCCCTGACGATGACTCGTATCAGGTGGTACTTGCTCTATGTGTTATCTTACACTTATGGACTTGTGATTTCTTACCATTTGCCATCGTACAGCTATTTACATAGCCTTTGGCAAACTAGAATCACATCCAAGTCCCAGAGGTTATCCCGGAGCAATACCGGAACTTTCGCTGCCTCTGAGGCCGCTATTCTTGGTTACCCATGGCAGAGTCCGAAAAGCATCGTGCTTATCACTCTTCCATGTTAAAGCTCCTCCTCCTTTAATAGTGAAATACATAGCCTGATATCGACTTACACCGGTCCTATTTCTGATTAGAAATCTTAGAAATTGTAATCCAAAGGAAAAACTTGTCTGCTCCGTAATCCAGAACATAGTTTCCAGTACTTTGAAAGTACTAAAATGTTCATTACAGCAGTCTAGTATTCCTTTCCAGGATTACCTTGATATCCTCCCACTATACTTGCCGCATAGCAGATATCAGGTTCTCGTTTTTCAACATTGCATTTATTAAGCTTTCCACACTAAAGTGTAGGAAATCGCTTTCATTGCTTCTATCTCCTTTTGTGTTCCAAGACACATTTCCTTAGATAGATGCATTCCGTATCTGAAAGGTAACGAACCTTTCTCGGAATCTTGCATGTTAAAACGAACCATAATCATATATATGTAAGATGTCCAGGAGAAGTACAATGTTCTTTCCTAGAGATCCAAGATCTCAAGAACATGTCCAACTTCTTCCTATATCTTTCATAATGATTTATCTAGACAACCATTATTTTATGTTTGACAACATCTTTACATTGTTACCAATGATAAAATGTTATCTACATAAAACCCGAGAAACACCACCTTGTTTTCCATCACGTTTCCAATACACACGATTCGTCTATGCTTTGATGAATCCATAAAATGGACTATCTTATCAATTTGCAAGTACCACGAACTCAATGCTTTGTTCCAATCCATAAATGGATCAACTAAGCTTGTACTCTAAATGATCTTGCCTCTTAGCAATAATCCTTATTACTTTCCAAGAAGACACATTTAGATCTACTGCTGCCTCCATGTAAATCCAAGGATCGATTTCATGTATACTTGGTCCAGAGTCCGAAGACTCTCCTAGCCTTATGAATATCTTCGGTTGATCCACAACCTCCCACTACAACGGCATTCCGGTGTATAAACAGTAATAATAGTAGGTGCAGTTAGTGGTGTACCGCTACTCGGTTCGGCTAGTTCTAAGTATTGGAGAATATATTCAGGCCACTATAAATGTCTAGTTGCCCAACTTCTCTAAAAGTTCAAGCTTTTAGATGAAGCGGTTTCTAACATGGTATCAGAGCCTAGCCTTGTGGCAGGTCCTGAGTTCGACTCCCGCCATGTGCGACTCCACCCGAATTAATTATCCACTTGTTAGGCCTTCCCCTGAGGTTGAAATCGGCCCACAAGTGAGGGGGAGTATTGGAGAATATATTCGGCCCACTATAAATGTCTAGTTGCCCAACTTCTCTAAAAGTTCGAGCTTTTAGATGAAGCGGTTTCTAACACTAAGCCTTATTATTCTCTCTCATTCCAAAGTATCACGTCACTTTGGAATTTTGGTTAATCATATAGTCTTTCTCTAAGAACCGGGCGTTAGAACTTATAACGTCCTTCTGGTTCATAGTACTATTGAACACACATCTTTTGTTCTTATAGGATATTCTACAACCGCATTTGAATGCGCCGTTGTTTCCAGACATATCCATAGAACACAGGTAGTTCCGTACAACTCATCTTTTACTATCTCTATAAGAGTTCCATTTCTTATTATCGACATACCATTTCTACACAAGAGTGTATGGTGTAGTCTCTTGAGATCAAATCACAATCTCTGATCAGTATGCCTTGTATTCCTCAGATAGGTACTTGCCTCCGCGATCAAATCGCAGGCTTTCTATGGATATACCTTAATGGTTCTCCACAATAGTTTTGTGTCCATTGACTTGTCAAAACATTTGCTTTTGTGGTGCATCAGGTATTCTAATCCATTTCTCGAGTAATCATCAAATGAAGTACTCGTACCTTATTGTCTGAGTAGATATAGGTCTGCATACATCAGATTCAATCAATTCTAATACTTGTCCGGATCTTATATCTTATATCCATAAAGGATTGCTTAGTCATATTATCTTCCAAATTAGATTCTTAGGTCGGAAGGTCCACTCCTTCAACTTAATTGATAATATTAATTTTCGACCTTTGAACTTCTTATTTGAATCCACATAAGAATCCACAAGTATAATTGATTTAATAAAGAAATCTCTTATTAGTAAAACGAGTTTCATAAAATGGTTCGTTGCATTGTGGAAAACTCAGGATACATCATTTTCATATTGCTAGCTAATGTACCTAGAATAGATAATATCATTATTTCTTCTCATAACCATCAAATGATTAAAAGAAATAAAATATCCATTCATTAGAAATCCAGAACAAAGTTCTTTCTAAAATGAGAGGTACATAAAAGCAATAACTCAAAAATGAAATTCTATAAAATGTCCTCCACTGCAACTGTTGTTGGAATTCGATATCCCGGGCTATTAAAATTTGCGGAAACCATAGCCCGATCAAAAACCCATCGCCGGAGATCACATGAACACCGTTGCACGCGCCGGAGCACGACCAAACGCACGACGTGGCCGAAGCCACGCGCACGCCCAGCCGAGCCCCCGCGGCTAGGGCTCACGCGATCACCGATCGCACGCCGGCGATCGGTCGGGGTGGGGCTGCTCCCAGCAGCCCCCGCGGCGAGTACGGCGACTCGCCGCCGCCTGGAGGTCCCCGCCTTCACGGCGGGATGGGGGGCGGCACCAGCCCGCGCCCCCAGCGATCGATCCATGGATCGATCGCATGCCCTCGGCTCCAGCCGAGGGTTCGACCCTCACGCCCCGCCGAACCCTAGGGGCGATCGCCCGTGGTCCGGTGGCTTCGCCACCACCACGCGATCGTCCTCTACTCCGGGTTCGATCTTCGGATCTTGTTCTACGGTATTTTACGATAAACAAAATCGAATAATATCAAGGGCGTTTAGATATCATACCTACGATTCGTTGTTCGGAGAAACGAAATCAAGATGACCTTTGAATCTTCCCACGTATTCCTTGCACTCCGTTCGAACGTCGGGTGGGCGACGATCTATCGAACTCCTATGGATCTCCTTCAACTCTGTAGAATATCAAGTATGATAATCTTGTCTTGTGATTTATGAAGGCCATGTAGTGCTTTTATAGGCTACGTAGGGGATCTAAAGGAGGTGGAATATTGGGCTTCCAATATTGAAGATTAAATTGAGCCCAATGCTCAAGTCCATTAATCCTTATCAATATTAATTAATTTATTTTCCACTATATAAATTAATTGCACTCCCAATATTAAACCATATTATATCCAAATAATATTTCTCCGGTAGTATTATTTATTCCGTGTATTTAAGATATAAATATCCATGAATAAAATTATTTGGATATAATATGGTTTAATATTTCTCACACAACGACTATACCGATGGATTGGTCTGTGTCCATCTAGGTCGTGAGCATCTGTTCGATTAAATACGAGTAACCGATAGTATGATCTTCTGTGTGACGTCGCACACCATACTAACTACAACGTATAAAATCCAGGACTATAATTTGCATATATTTAATTAACAATAATTAAAAGCAAATGAATGTTTGTATTTAATAGGTAAATGAAAGTGTACAAGGAGTTCACTATACTCAAATCTAGACATTAAGTATACTACTCCAACAATCTCCCACTTATACTAAGGTCTAGTCTTATCCTCCAAACTTCTGACTCCCAAACCCTCCAAGTGCTTGAAATATACTTCCTTAGGAAGTATCTTGGTGAAAGGGTCCGCTAGGTTGTCCTCCGAAGCTATCTTGGTTACTATCGCATCGCCCCTCTTGACGATGACTCGAATCAAGTGGTACTTGCGCTCTATGTGTTTCGTAGCACTATGGGACCGTGGTTCCTTACTGTTTGCCACTGCACCGCTATTATCACAATAAATTGTCATAGCTCGGGGCAAACTCGGAATCACATCTAAGTCCTGGAGGAAATTAAGGAACCAAACTGACTCTTTCGCTGCCTCTGAGGCTGCAACATATTCAGCTTCCATGGTAGAGTCTGAAATGCACTTTTGCTTAACACTCCTCCATGATACGGCTCCACCTCCCAAAGTGTACACATAGCCTGATGTCGACTTTCGCCGGTCCTTATCAGCTTGGAAATCCGAATTCGTATAACCCAAAGGAATCAGATTGTCTGCCCCGTAACTTAGAACATAATCCCTAGTATTTCGCAAATACTTGAAAATGCTCTTTACAGCAGACCAATGAGCCTTTCCAGGGTTACTCTGATATCTCGCTACTACGCCAACTGCATAGCAGATATCAGGCCTTGTGCATAACATTGCATACATTAAGCTTCCCACAGCCGAAGCGTAGGGAACTGCTTTCATTTCATCTTTCTCCTTTTGTGTCTGAGGACACATCTCCTTAGAAAGATAAGTTCCTTTACTGAAGGGCAGTTCACCCTTCTTGGAATCTTGCATGTTAAAACGAGCCAGAATCGTGTCTATGTAAGATTGCTGGGAAAGATACAATGTTCTATTCTGGCGATCCCTTATAACCTTGATCCCTAGAACATGTCCCACTTCTCCCAAATCTTTCATATCGAATTGTCTAGACAACCATCCCTTTATGTCTGATAACATTTTCACACTGTTGCCAATGAGAAGAATGTCGTCTACATAAAGCACGAGAAACACCACCTTCTTCCCATCACGTTTCCAATACACACATGATTCGTCCATGCTTTGACTGAATCCAAAAGATTGGACTACTTCGTCAAACCGCAGGTTCCACGATCTCGAGGCTTGTTTCAATCCATAAATGGATCGATTAAGCTTGCACACTAGATGATCTCGCCCCTTAGTAATGAATCCTTCTGGTTGTTTCATATAAATCGTCTCGTCAAGACTTCCATTTAGGAAAGTTGTCTTGACATCCATTTGCCACACCTCATAATCCATATGAGCTGCTATGGATAAGGGAATCCGGATCGACTTTATCTTGGCTACCGGCGAGAAGGTCTCCTCATAATCGATTCCCTCTTTCTGAGTATATCCTTTCGCAACAAGCCGAGCTTTAAAGGTTTCAACCTTTCCGTCAGATCCTCTCTTTCTCTTGTAGACCCATTTACACCCAATTGGCTTTACGCCGCTTGGTGGTTCTACAAGATCCCAGACTTTATTAGAATCCATAGATTCAATTTCGGATTTTCATCGCTTTCTTCGAAGAAGGCGCATCTATATCTTGTACTGCATCATCATAGGTCCAGGGATCGATTTCATGAACTCCAGGTCCAGAGTCCGAAGACTCACCCAGTCCAATCCATCTGTCTGGTTGTTTAACAACCCTCCCACTACGACGGCGTTCCGGTGTATTAATAGTGACAGTAGGTTCAGGTTCTAGTGGTGTACTACTACTCGGTTCGGCTGTGTCTAGGTCCTTATCGTTACCTCTCAACTCATCAAGCATTATGTCACTTTTGGGCTTGTGGTCCATGACATATTCTTCCTCTAAGAACCGAGCGTTAGTACTTATAACGATCTTCTGGTCCGTAGGACTATAGAACATGCCACCCTTAGTTCCTCTAGGATATCCTATAAACAACCGCACTTCAGTACGAGGTTCTAATTTATCGGCACCTACCTTTAACACATGCGCAGGGCACCCCCAGATCCGAACGTGTCTCAAGCTAGGCTTGCGCCCGCTCCATCGTTCCATGGGTGTTGAAGGAACCCTTTTAGATGGAACCAAGTTTAGAATGTGCGCTGCTGTTTCCAAGGCATATCCCCAGAACATAACAGGTAAGTCCGAGTAACTCATCATTGAACGCACCATTTCCATAAGAGTCCTATTCCTTCTTTCTGACACACCATTCTGCTGGGGAGTATATGGTGGTGTCATTTGGGAATCAATCCCATTCTCTGCCAAGTATGCCTTGAATTCTCCAGACAGGTACTCGCCTCCGCGATCAGATCGCAGGCATTTAATGGATTTACCTTGAAGGTTCTCTACAAGAGCCTTGAACTCTTTGAACTTGTCAAAAGATTCGCTCTTGCGGCGCATCAGGTATACAAATCCATACCTTGAGTAATCATCAGTGAAAGTGATGAAATACTCGTACCCTCCCTTTGCCTGAGTAGACATAGGTCCGCATACATCAGAAGGAATGAAATCCAATACTTGTTCAGCCCTCCGTCCTTTACTAGAAAAAGAACGCTTGGTCATTTTTCCCTCTAAACAGGATTCGCAAGTCGGAAGGTCCTCTCCTTCAACACCGCTGATGAGACCATCAGCTTTCAACCTTTGAATTCTATTCGAGTTAATATGACCTAGCCTTAGATGCCACAAGTATAATTGATTCATTTTAGAAGGTTCCTTTCTCTTATTGGTGTTCGTAGATGTGTTATTACTCTCGGTTAGTTGCATCGTGTTAGACTCAGGATTTAGTACATACAAATCTAATGGAGTTGTATTCTAAATTTCTAGTTTAGTGCAAATACGGAACTCCTTATCTATGCCTTAATCTATGTATGATTCAAATATGATTGCATTTAATGCAATAGTCCTAGATATATACGTTGTAGATAGTATGGCGTGAGGAGACACGCGGAAGATCATACTATCGGTTACTCGTATACTATCGAACAGTAGCTCACGACTTAGATGGACAGGGACAATCCATCGGTACGTCGTAGTGTGACTGGTAGATAGTCGGTCTTGACTATCATGTTACACTCGTACACTTGGTGTATTAAGCAGGACCACGGGAGGGCGTTCGATTTATACTAATCGCAGTAATCGAACTAGACCTCAGATATTACGGATATACGAATTCTTAATCCCTATATAATTATAGGTGCGTGTGTCCAATTCTCGGTTCTTTGACTTGCCAATGAGTGAGACTAAATGATTAGTCGAGATTCTCGGTAAATTGGGGATCGTAATTGTACGCACGGCATGCTATAGATTATAGACAGGAAACCGTGTCCCGTTTATCGGGTTGATGACGTCCCCGAGATGAGCTCATAAAGTTTATCATGTAAACCCTGCAGGTGGATTCGTTCCACATGATAATAAGGATGAGTGGTACTAGTCTCGGATAATAAGAAACGAATTAATTTAATTATTAGTAATTAAAAAAATTCGTGGACGTTCGATATCTTAAACACGGGGAAAGTCGTATATGTAATTTCGGCGGAAATATTATTGGTAAAATAATATAGATTAATTAATTGGGAATTCAATTATAATTTTATAGTGGAATTAATTATAATTAAAATTGGATTTAATTAAAGGTTTTCTTTTAAGGACACCGGTTTAATTAAATTACAATTTAGCCTAATTAATTAATTGTCCTAAGGTCCCTAGTGTGGCCTATATAAACCCCTCAATCTCTCTTCTCCTAACCTAAGTTTCGCCGCAATAATTAATTCTGTGGAGAGAATATAATTGTTAGCGGAATTAATCTTTTTTCTCTACTTAATTAATTTAGTTTGCGCAATAACTTATTCTGTAGAAATTAATTTGCTAGCGCAAATATATTTCTGGAGACAGAATAATTAAAACGTGAAAAAGAGGGTTTGAGAGAGAAGAAGAAGAGAAGACTCTGGTGGATCGTTGCCCACACAACGTCCGGCGTCGAGGGCTAGGATACACACTAGAAGATCTCAGGGTGTTCGCCTATTCGGCTTCTCCGAATCACGCATCAAAGGTATAAGAAATCGAAACCCTATTTCCGCATTATTTCGATTCTTTTCGTACGTAATCATACAACGAACCTCCGATCGAGTTCCGGGATCGTGGTTGGTGTTCCTAGATCACTGTGGGGTCGCTGACTTCCAGAACGGTGGTCGGAATCGGAAAAACCAACCAGAAACGGACCTGGAACAGCAGCGTCGCGCTGCTGTTCGCGACGCTGTCGTCCGACAGCGTTTTCTGTCGGCCGACAAGGGCCTGTCGGACGACACCATTTGGTGTCGGACGACAGAGAGGTCAGCAGCCTCTCGTTTCGCGCGGTCGTGCCTCGGGTGCGATGGCTGGGCGCGTTTCGGGTCAGGGGCTTCGTCGTGAACACAGTAGGCACGCTGGAGGTCGACTGGGCGTGTCCGGATGTTCGAATGGTCGAACGGACTCGTCCCGGGTAGTCGATTTCCAACAATTGGTATCAGAGCCGGTTTATCGGTTTGTTGTATTGTTCGTACGTTTTGTGATGCAGGATGAACCCGATTATTATGGCCAATGTTGTGATGGATGTTGTGCTTTAATTTTGTGGTTTGATTAAACTCTCGGGCTTGTCGAGATTGTTTTGTTTTTGGAATAACGTTGCTTGTTTGTAATAGATAAAAACGACGGGTTGAGTCGTTAGGTTTATTTATTTATTTCGTCGTTTCCGGGCATGTATAGGGTCGATCACCTTGTATAGGATCGATGCCGGATTTAGTAGATTTATTCTTGTAATTTTTCTTACTAATTTTGGTGGATCGAGACGAGACCAAAACCCGGAGAAACGAGGATCGAGGAGGGCGAACCGGCAACGGGCAGCCATCGAACACACCCCGTGTTCGCGACGGGCAGCGACCCCACGGACGACTCAACGAGGCTCGAGACGAGGCTCCAGTGGGAGGAGTTCGTCTCTTGACCCTCGAGCGAGTCGGTGGTGGACCGAGATCGAGACGAGCAACGAGATGAAGTTCCAAGAGACGTGAATTGGAGAATACTTAAGGCCATAATAATCGGGGCCACGTTAATTGCTTTTTATGTGACTTACGTGCCTTTTATTATGCTTAATTATTTTATGCATGTTATCCCTCAATCGTAAAATACTAAGTGGGAGAGGGATTGGAAACAATCCCGCGGTCTCCATTCTCTGTTTTGAATGTGATGTGTATTGACTTACGAGTTGGCTTTAGTGTCATCCTCCCTATCGGATAAAGTCGATACACGGATATCACTGGATCAAAATTCGAATTCAATTCCACTTATAAAAATCGAACAATTATATTTTTCAAAAGCAAGTGCCTAATCTGTTTTTCAAAGACTAAGTTCAACTCGACTCATTCTCACCCCGGGGAGTGGAATGGAGCCAAAGCGCTTGCTTATGTCGATGACACAGATTAGAGACATTCGAGTCATTCGATGACTAGATCGATTGTCTGGTTGGCTCCCTCACCTAGTGAGAGATAGGGCTCAATTGCATGATTGATCGCTGGTTAGAAACTTCGAGTTTCACTTACGAGATATCAAGCTTTGAATAATAAAATTGTGGTATTTAATAAATGTAAGAGTCAATTAACAAAGTTGTTTGTTTTAGTAAACGTCCACACTATCGTGGCTTGCTAAATGGAAACGGTACTTTGGGTTAATTGAGACTCTATGACATTTAAATAAATGGGATTCAATTAATAAAGTTGTTTGTTTTAGTAAACGTCCACACTAACGTGGCTTGCTAGATGGAAACGGAACTTTAGGATTAATTGAGGCTCGACAGTTATAGAAAGTCGTGGAGGACCGCATGTCAACGTAAACGTCCACATGAACGTGGCTTGCGGTGGGCATGTAGTTCCCGAGCGCTGGACTTAGTACTGAGAAATGGTATACACTTAGGTACGCTTTATAGTATCCTCCCCATCGGAGTCACTGCTATAATGATGTACGACCGAAGTAAAAAAAAATCCAATTATAAAATCGTTTGGATTAGTATACGTCCACAAGAACGTGGCATGCTAGTCTGATGGGATTTTGGAAATGATTGGTAGTTTAATGATATTATTTGAGGGAAATGATATCGAATTAAACTAATTGTTTGTTTTATATGGTATTATTCCCATTAAAAGTCAACAAACTCACTGAACCTATTTTGTATGGATTAAAGAAGAAACTTGGACATTGTCCTAACTGCAGAGGAGTACAATTATGTACTCCAAGTCAATTGACCTGCTGAACCAAATGATGCTTCCACTCCTGAGGAAAGGAAGCTCATGGAAATGGATCAAGGCTCTGAGATGACGCGGAGCTACATTATGGCTTTCATGTCAAATGTACTGCAACATCGGGATCAAGCCATGACCATTACCTATGATATGATGCTTAAACCTCAAGAAGCTTTTTGGTTATCAGGACAGGACAGCCGGGCAAAATGCAATGAGGCAACTCATGACGGCCATCGCATCCGAAGGAACACCCGTGAGGGATCACGTTCTTAGGATGATGTGCTATCTGAATGAGATAGAGATTCTAGGATCAGTTATCGATGGGGTAACCCAAGTCAATATTGTGCTCCAGTCTCTGCCGAGAAGTTTTGAGCAGTTCCGCCTGAACTATAACATGAATAAGGGGTCTTACTCATTGGCGGAACTCTTGATTGAACTTCAAGCGGCTCAGGGAATCTCTAAGGGCTCTCAAGCACTTGTGGTTGAGAAATTGGCTCTTCCTAGGCCTCCGGGCGGCAAAAGGAAGAAGAAGCAAATACGGAAACCCAGTGGGCCTAATATATCTGGACCACGGAATGGGACAAGCAAGCCCAAGGGGCAAGTGCTTCCGTTGTAAGCAGTCTGGATACTGGGAGTTTTTAATTGTCCTCTCAAGCAACAAGAAGTTGACTCTTCCTTAGTCACCGAAACATGTTTAGTGGTAGTATCTGCCAGTACCTGGTGTGTGGATACGGGAACCACTAATCATGTCTGCACTTAATGCGGGGGTTCCAGGAAACCCGGAGACTTAGAAAGGAAGAAGTTATAACCTACATGGGCAATACTGTTAAGGTAACAGCCGTTGCAGTGGGAGATGTTAAATGTTTTAACGGTAGGATTTTAGTTCTAACAAATTGTCTTTATGTGCCGGCATTTAGAAAGAAATTTCATTTCGGATTTCTAAATTGGCTTAGAATGGATATTCCGTTTCTTTGGATGGTTTCATACCTATCAGAGTAGGAAACGGGGATATTATCTATTCTGTTACATTGATAGAAAATTTAATACTAAATCCGTGTTCTTCCACGATGCAACATACCGGAGAAAATAACACATAGGTCGAACCCCTATAAGAGTAAGGATCCTTCTAGGATGAATCAAATGTACTTATGGAATCTTAGGCTAGATCATTTTAACTTGAGTACGATTCAAAGGGTGAAAGCTGATGGACTACTCAGCTAGGTTGAAGGAAAGGACTTTCCAACCTTCGAATCATACTTGGAAGTTTGAATGACCAGGCAACCCTTTACGGTTAAAGGGCATAGATCAAAGAAAGTACTAGAGTTGATTCGCTCTGATGTATGTGAACCTCTTTAAGGAGTTCAAGGCATACTGATCAGAAAATGGGATTAACTCCCAATTGACTACACCATTCATGCCTCGGCAAAATGATGTGTCATAAAGAAGGAATAGCACTCTTATAGATATGGGAAAGTAGACAATGAGTTATTCGGAGTTACCTAATTCGTTTTGGGATATGGCTTGGAAACATCGGCGTTTATCCTGAACTTGATTCCTTTGGAAACTTGTACAGATATTCGGCTGTTTATAGGATACCCTAAGAAAACGAATTGAGATATGTAATATAGTCCAAAGGACCATATGTTCGTTGATTGCATCAATGTTCGGTTCTTAGACATGGACTATATATATATGCAAGATCACAAGCCCAAGAGTAGAGTAATACTTAATGTGCTTAGAGGGACTGATCAAAACTTAGAACCAGCCTAACTGAGTAGTTCACTACTATAATCTTTAGTCACTAAAGATACACCGGAGCGTCGTCGTAGTGGGAGGGTTGTTAGACAACCCAACAGGTTCATGTTTATAGGTGAGTCTTCGGACTTGTTACCTGGAGAACATGAAGCCGAACCCTGGATCTATGACGAGACGCTGAAAGATCAAAATGCTCAGTCTTGGCAAAAGTCGATCCGGATTCTTTTGTCTTTACATGGAAGATGGAAGTCAAGACAGATTTCCTAAATCGAAGTCTTGACGGGGCCATCTGTGTGGGACAGCCAGAGAGATTCATCGAAAAGAGCCAAGAGCATTCGGTAAGCAAGCTTAATCAATCTTAGGATTGAAGGAAGCTTTAAGATCTTGGACACATGCGGACCTATGAGAAAATCCATTTCATGGATTCATTCAAGGCATGTTTAGGTCCTGAGTGTAGTAAAGAAGTGATAGAAAAGATGTGGTGTTTTCTCATTCTTTATGTAGACGACATCCTTCTAAATTGGCAACAATATGAAAGATGTTATCGGACATAAAGGGATGGTTGTCCGAGTAATTCAATGTAAGAGACTTAGGAGAAGTCGGGAATGTTCTTGGGATCAAAGTAATAAATGATCGCCAGAAAAGAACATAGAACTTATCTCGAGCCTCATACATAAATACAATTCTTACTCGTTGCAGCATACAGAATTCCAAGAAAGGTCTTCACCATTTAGATGTGGAATTCGTCTATCTAAAGTTTTGTGCCCGACACAATAAAGGAGATAGATGATGAGTAAGTAGTTCCCTGCACCTTAATGGTGGGAAGCTTAATGTATGTAATGCTATGCACGAGACTGATAACTACTATGCCGTGGGCATGGTGGTGAGATATCATAGTAATCCTGGAAAGGATCACTCGACTGATGTAAAGAACATGTTTAGGTTCCTGCAGAGGACCAGGAATTATGTTCTGAGTTACAAAGCAGTCAAGTTGTTTCCTTTGGATTACATAGAATTGGATTTCCAAATCAAACAGGGACAGTCGAAAGTCGAAGTCAGGCTATGTGTTCTCACTGTGAAGTGGAGCAGTCACATGGAAGAATGTAAAGCAGCGATGCATTACGGACTCTACCATGGAAACTGAAAGGATAACGGCCTCTGAGGCAGTTAAAAGGTCAGTGTGGCTCCAGAACTTCCTAAGGGACTTAGATGTGGTTTCTAGTTCACCCAAAGCTATTTTGAATAGCGGTATTGGCAAACTTGAAATGCCACGAGTCCACAGTGGGAGATAACACGTAGAGCGCAAGTACCACCTGATTCGAGAGATTGTCTAGTAAGACGATGCAGTTGTCACCTAGATAGCATCGAGAGGATTGCCTGGTAAACCCGTTCACAGAGGCACTTCCAGCGAAAGCGTTGGGTAGGCGTGATGAGGTTATGGGAATCTGATGTTTGGGAGAGGGCGACTAGACTTTTAGTATAAGTGGGAGATTGATGGAGTTGTATTCTAAATGTCTAGTTTAGTGCAAATACGGAACTCCTTATCTATGCCTTAATCTATGTATGATTCAAATATGATTGCATTTAATGCAATAGTCCTAGATATATACGTTGTAGATAGTATGGCGTGAGGAGACACGCGGAAGATCATACTATCGGTTACTCGTATACTATCGAACAGTAGCTCACGACTTAGATGGACAGGGACAATCCATCGGTACGTCGTAGTGTGACTGGTAGATAGTCGGTCTTGACTATCATGTTACACTCGTACACTTGGTGTATTAAGCAGGACCACGGGAGGGCGTTCGATTTATACTAATCGCAGTAATCGAACTAGACCTCAGATATTACGGATATACGAATTCTTAATCCCTATATAATTATAGGTGCGTGTGTCCAATTCTCGGTTCTTTGACTTGCCAATGAGTGAGACTAAATGATTAGTCGAGATTCTCGGTAAATTGGGGATCGTAATTGTACGCACGGCATGCTATAGATTATAGACAGGAAACCGTGTCCCGTTTATCGGGTTGATGACGTCCCCGAGATGAGCTCATAAAGTTTATCATGTAAACCCTGCAGGTGGATTCGTTCCACATGATAATAAGGATGAGTGGTACTAGTCTCGGATAATAAGAAACGAATTAATTTAATTATTAGTAATTAAAAAAATTCATGGACGTTCGATATCTTAAACACGGGGAAAGTCGTATATGTAATTTCGGCGGAAATATTATTGGTAAAATAATATAGATTAATTAATTGGGAATTCAATTATAATTTTATAGTGGAATTAATTATAATTAAAATTGGATTTAATTAAAGGTTTTCTTTTAAGGACACCGGTTTAATTAAATTACAATTTAGCCTAATTAATTAATTGTCCTAAGGTCCCTAGTGTGGCCTATATAAACCCCTCAATCTCTCTTCTCCTAACCTAAGTTTCGCCGCAATAATTAATTCTGTGGAGAGAATATAATTGTTAGCGCAATTAATCTTTTTTCTCTACTTAATTAATTTAGTTTGCGCAATAACTTATTCTGTAGAAATTAATTTGCTAGCGCAAATATATTTCTGGAGACAGAATAATTAAAACGTGAAAAAGAGGGTTTGAGAGAGAAGAAGAAGAGAAGACTACGGTGGATCGTTGCCCACACAACGTCCGGCGTCGAGGGCTAGGATACACACTAGAAGATCTCAGGGTGTTCGCCTATTCGGCTTCTCCGAATCACGCATCAAAGGTATAAGAAATCGAAACCCTATTTCCGCATTATTTCGATTCTTTTCGTACGTAATCATACAACGAACCTCCGATCGAGTTCCGGGATCGTGGTTGGTGTTCCTAGATCACTGTGGGGTCGCTGACTTCCAGAACGGTGGTCGGAATCGGAAAAACCAACCAGAAACGGACCTGGAACAGCAGCGTCGCGCTGCTGTTCGCGACGCTGTCGTCCGACAGCGTTTTCTGTCGGCCGACAAGGGCCTGTCGGACGACACCATTTGGTGTCGGACGACAGAGAGGTCAGCAGCCTCTCGTTTCGCGCGGTCGTGCCTCGGGTGCGATGGCTGGGCGCGTTTCGGGTCAGGGGCTTCGTCGTGAACACAGTAGGCACGCTGGAGGTCGACTGGGCGTGTCCGGATGTTCGAATGGTCGAACGGACTCGTCCCGGGTAGTCGATTTCCAACAAAATCGTCCACCAATGTACCAGAACAGATAATCTCACTGTTTCTTCTTATGATCACAGAGTGGTCAAAAGAAACAGAATATCCATTCATAATAAGTTTAGAAACCGAAATTAAATTCTTTCTAAAATTGGGTACATAAAGACAATTATGCAAAACTAAAACCCTATCACTACTAAAGCGTAAGTGAACGTCTCCCACTGCAACAGCCGCCACCCTTGCGGCATTGCCCATGTAGACCACGATCTCTCCCTCTCTAAGTCTCCGGGTTTCCTGGAACCCCTGCAATGAATTGCAGACATGATCAGTGGCCCCCGTATCTACACACCAGGTGCTGGTAGATAACACCACTGATAATGTTTCAGTGACTAAGGAAAATTTCGTACCTTTGATGAGAGGACAATCAGACCTCCAGTGCCCAGACTGCTTGCATCGATAGCACTTGCCTCGCGGCTTGCTCTTCCCATTCCGTGGTTTAGAACCACTGGGCTTCTTTGCTTGCACTTCCATCTTAGCCACAAGAGCTTGTGACTTTCTGACCATACTTATAAGTTCCGTTCTTTTGAAATCGTTTTTAAGCGATTCCTCAAGAGGACTGAATTTATAGAGTATGTCAATCACTTCTTGCCCGGCTTCCACACTATGTCTCAACATCATTCTGAGGTCATTCCAAATGTCCTCATGAGTTGGGTCAACAGTGGATTCGGAAGGCTCAACAGTCTGGACAATGTCCAGATTTCTTTTCCAATCAGTACTATATGGAACCATTGAGTTTTCATCTTTAAGTATATCACAAAGTGGGGTCACAGTCATTCTTAACCCATAAGCACATAAAACAAACAAACAATTTAATATCCGATATTATCTCCCTTAAATAATATCATTAAATCACTAATCACATCTAAAATCCCATCAGGTAAGGCAAGCCACGATAGTGTGGACGTTTACCCACCCAAATGATTTAGCAATTAGATTTCCTTCGTTCGTACATCATCAATAGCGTTACCTCGATGGGAGGAATACTATGAAGCGTACCTAAGTGTTAACCATCGCTCAGTACTAAGAAGTTTGTTTGAGACTCGCACATCACCGCAAGCCACGATAGTGTGGACGTTTACGTTGACACACGGATCCTTCACTCCCTTCTATAACTGTCTACATCAATCGATCTAAAATCCCATTCAATATAGCAAGCCACGATAGTGTGGACGTTTACCATACCAAAAGACTTATACAATTGAAATCCAATTACTTGATCCATTAGATTTTGTAAATCAAGACGCGGAGAATCATAAGTGAAACTCGAAGTTTCTAACCAGTGATTCACCATGCGAACAGCCCTATCTCTCATAAATGAGGGAGCCGAGCAGACAATCGATCCATCTTCAAAAGAATGGTACGAAGGTCTCTAATTTGTGTCCTCGACATGACCAAGTGGCTCTGGCTCCATTCCACTCCCCGGGGTAAGAATGAGTCGACTTGAAATCAGTTTTGGAAAGACAAATTAGGCATTGTTTGATGAACTTAATCAATGTTTCTCGCAAGAGGAATTACAAGAACTCTCCTTCAATGACCTATCTATATAAACTTCAAAAGTTTATAAAAGTCACCAAGAGAGCAGCAATGGAGACCATGGGTATGTTTCCATACCCTCTCCCACTTAGCTTTTTACAATAAAGGGATACGCTATCTAGTGCATAAAGTAAACACATATAGCATGCATACAAGTAATAAAGCACATAGTATTATCACATAGTCAAAATAATACTAGAATATTATTTTCCGACTATTATGGATTTACTCTATCTCCGTACGCATCTTCTAGTCTTCAGTCTTCGTTCCTTGAATGCTCCATGTGACGAGAATATTAATTTCCAATATTTAAATCTTTTTATTTTTAATAAATCCAAAAGATACTTAATAATAATTAAGTCAATCGAATAAATCAAAAATAAAATTAAATATTATTAATATTTTTATTTATTTTATTTTCTCTTTCTACTTCATTAAATCTCTAGAATAATCTATCCAAGACCCACTTGGAATATTCTAGATGATTTATATAATTAAATAAGGAAATAAAATAATTTAGGACTCTTCTACTTTCCAAGATTAATTAATTTCCATTACTATGAAAATTCCCATAAAATAGGAATAATCAATTAAGAAATAAATCAATCCTAAATTAACTTTTATTCCTTTCCAATTCTATTAAATCTCTAGGATCCTATTCCAATTAGAACTCGGAATACTCTAGAAGACTTCCATAATAGAATAAGGAAATAAAATTAATTCCAATTAATTCTTTTCCTAATCCATGAGAATTCCCAAAAATAGGAATACTCAAATAGGAAAAATCCAAACCAATTAGGAAAGTAAATCTCCGGACCGGGATAGCACGGGGTGGGGATCCCCGCGCCACCCTCGACCCACGCCTAGGAGGTGGCCGGCCACCATCGCCGGCGGCGCCTCCACGCATGGATCGATCGATCCTCATGGGATCGACCATGGGGATGGTCGATCCTTGTCCCTTGGCCCTCACGATCATCTCCTTCGTCACACGTCTTCTCCGGCGGTCGTTTCGGCATCGATCCAACGCAAAATAAATTACAAAATAAATTTTACACTATCCGGTATCGATTCTATACATGAAATCGACCCTATACAATTTCCGGAAAAAGATAGAACGTAATAATAAATCCTAAATTCGGTCAACCCCCGAAGTTTTTCTATTACAAGCATTCACCACCAAAACCGAATCTCGACATGTCCGAGAGTTTAATCAAACCAACAATCATGACAAAATAAATTAAACGAATAATAAATTAAGCCATAATAGTCGGAAACCCTGCAAGGTAGAACAATTTTATCGAAAATACCGCGAACGTAAACCACGCTCTGATACCAATTGTTGGAATTCGATATCCCGGGCTATTAAAATTTGCGGAAACCATAGCCCGATCAAAAACCCATCGCCGGAGATCACATGAACACCGTTGCACGCGCCGGAGCACGACCGAACGCACGATGTGGCCGAAGCCACGCGCACGCCCAGCCGAGCCCCCGTGGCTAGGGCTCACGCGATCACCGATCGCACGCCGGCGATCGGTCGGGGTGGGGCTGCTCCCAGCAGCCCCCGCGGCGAGTCCGGCGACTCGCCGCCGCCTGGAGGTCCCCGCCTTCACGGCGGGATGGGGGGCGGCACCAGCCCGCGCCTCCAGCGATCGATCCATGGATCGATCGCATGCCCTCGGCTCCAGCCGAGGGTTCGACCCTCACGCCCCGCCGAACCCTAGGGGCGATCGCCCGTGGTCCGGTGGCTTCGCCACCACCACGCGATCGTCCTCTACTCCGGGTTCGATCTTCGGATCTTGTTCTACGGTATTTTACGATAAACAAAATCGAATAATATCAAGGGCGTTTAGATATCATACCTACGATTCGTTGTTCGGAGAAACGAAATCAAGATGACCTTTGAATCTTCCCACGTATTCCTTGCACTCCGTTCGAACGTCGGGTGGGCGACGATCTATCGAACTCCTATGGATCTCCTTCAACTCTGTAGAATATCAAGTATGATAATCTTGTCTTGTGATTTATGAAGGCCATGTAGTGCTTTTATAGGCTACGTAGGGGATCTAAAGGAGGTGGAATATTGGGCTTCCAATATTGAAGATTAAATTGAGCCCAATGCTCAAGTCCATTAATCCTTATCAATATTAATTAATTTATTTTCCACTATATAAATTAATTGCACTCCCAATATTAAACCATATTATATCCAAATAATATTTCTCCGGTAGTATTATTTATTCCGTGTATTTAAGATATAAATATCCATGAATAAAATTTATTTATTGCTTAATAAATTTATTCATCTCTTTTATCCGAGACTAGTACCACTCAACCTTATTTATTATGCGGAATTAAATCCACTCGCGAGGTTTACATAATAAATCCTTATGAGCTCATCTCGGGGATATTATCAACCCTTCCGGGATACACTGTCCCGTCAAGAATTCACGGCATGCCATATATAAAATATAGTGACCCAACTT
Organism: Euphrasia confusa; assembly: GCA_954870475.1. NCBI lineage: Eukaryota > Viridiplantae > Streptophyta > Magnoliopsida > Lamiales > Orobanchaceae > Euphrasia > Euphrasia confusa. The sequence goes on along the minus strand of OX940966.1, from coordinate 10,886,101 downwards.
AACCGGTAATTGACCCAATAATTAAACCGGTCAATTCCTTTGGAAAATCAAAGTCACTTATATTAAATATACACACCCGCAATTGTATCGGGGATTAAGAATAAAATACACTGAGTCTCAAATCAATTATCGCCGAGCAAACCTAATTGATGAGTCTCAATCGATCCGCTCAATACACCAAGTGTACAAATGTGATAAAATAATTAAGACAAATTATTTTCTCTCTCACACAACGACTATACCGATGGATTGGTCCGTGTCCATCTAGGTCGTGAGCATCTGTTCGATTAAATACGAGTAACCGATAGTATGATCTTCTGTGTGACGTCGCACACCATACTAACTACAACGTATAAAATCCAGGACTATAATTTGCATATATTTAATTAACAATAATTAAAAGCAAATGAATGTTTATATTTAATAGGTAAATGAAAGTGTACAAGGAGTTCACTATACTCAAATCTAGACATTAAGTATACTACTCCAACAACTGTTGCCTCCTCCACAGCATTGCCCAAGTAGACTACGATCTTTTCTTTTCCAAGTTGTCGGGTTTCCTGGAACCCTTGCATTTAAAATGCACATACCGCCAGTGGTTCCATATCTACACACCAGGTTCCGGTAGATAATACGACTGACTATGTTTTACGACTAACGAAAATTTCGTACCTTCTTTGAGAGGATAATTAGACTTCCAGTACCCAGACTGTTTGCATCGAGAATACTTGCCTCATGGCTTTCTCTTCCCATCTCGTGGTCTAAGCAACTTAGGACCACTGGGATTCTTTGCTTGCTTTTCCTTACCCCGGATTTTACCATTTGGTTCAAAACCTTTGGTATTGGCTACAAGAACTTGCGATTTCCGTCTCAACTCGTCCAAAAGGTCAATCATTTCAAAAACGTGTTTAAGCGTTTCCTCGAAGCGAATGGCCTTTATGAGTATCCTCATCGCTTCTTGTCTAGCCGCCTATGTCATGTCTAAACACCAACTTGAGTTTGAACATGATATCATAATCAGTGGTCATTGCATAAGCATTTTCCCACTTCTTAAAATCAGTCATTTCCTCATTAGTTGAGACATTAATAGGCTCGGGAGGACAAAGCTCACTGAGTACAACCTTGTACTCTTTAACAGTTTGGGTATGCTGGAAATCGATGTCCCGGGCTATTAAAATTTGCGGAAAATAATAACCCGAACGAAATCCTCGATCGCTGGAGATCCGACCGCGAACCACCGCACGAGCCGAGGCCCGACCGAGCACCGCCACGGGCTAACCCGCGGCACCCAGCCGAGCCCCCGCACAGAGCTCGCGATCATCTCGCGGATGATCGCTAGGATCGCTCGTAGCGATCCCTGGGGCTGCTTGCAGCAGCCCCGCAGCGAGTCCCTGACTCGCTGCCCAGCAGGGCTTCGCCCCCGCACGCATCCGTTGCGGGCGAACCCGCAGCACGTACGGGGTCGCTGCGGGTGACCCCGCAGCTTACCCGCGATCGATCCTAGGATCAATCGCACCCCCGGCTCCTAGTCGGGGTCTCGCATGCCCGGCGGTCGAACCCTAGGGTTCCGACCGCCACCCTCGGTTCCCAGCCGAGGGCTTTTCTTGACCTTCGCCGGGGATCTCGAATCCCCGTCCCCGAAGTTCATACGTTTCCCGGATCGTGCGTTCATGTATATATCACAATTAATTCACATAAAATCATAGAGGGGTTTTTATGATTTTACCTTTTGATTCGTTGTGCGGAGAAACGAAATCAATTGAAGACCTTTGAATCTTCCTACGTATTCCTTGCACCTTGTTCGAACGTCGTGTGGGCGACGATCCTTCGAACTCTATGGATCTACTTCACGAACTCTCTAGAATATCAAGTATGATACTCTTATGATTGGCTCTCTTAATTGTGAAGACCATGTAGTGCTTTTATAGGCTACGTAGGGGATCTAAAGGAGGTGGAATATTGGGCTTTCAATATTAATTATTAAATTGAGCCCAAGCCCAAATCTATTAATCCCATTAATATTAATTAATTTATTTTCCACTATATAAATTAATTGCACTCCCAATATTAAACTATATTATATCAAATAATATTTCTCCGGTAGTATTATTTATTCCTTGTTTTTAAGATTTAAATATCCATGAATAAAATTAATTTATTGCTAATTAATTTATTCATCTCTTGTATCCGAGAATAGTACCATTCAACCTTAATTATTATGCGGAACAAATCCACTCATGAGGTTTACATAATAATTCCTTATGAACTCATCTCGGGGATATTATCAACCCTTACGGGATACACTTTCCCGTCAAGTATTCACGGCATGTCATATATAAAATATAGTGACCCAACTTAGCCGACAATTAACCCAATAATTAAATCGGTTAATTCCTTTGGAAAATCAAAGTCACTTATATTAAATATACACACCCGCAATAGTATCGGGGATTGAGAATAAAATACTCTGAGGCTTGAATCAATTATCAAAGGCAATCCTGATTGATAAATCTCAAGCAATCCGCTCAATACACCAAGTGTACAAGTGTGATAAAATAATTAAGATGGATTGGTCCATGTACATCTAGGTCGTGAGCAACTGTTTGATTAAATACGAGTAACCGATAGAATCCAGGACTATATTTTACATATATTTAATTATCGAATAATTAAAAGCAAACAATTGTTTATTAATTAAATAGATTAAATGCTATGACTGGAAGTTACCGTTACTTAAATCTAGACATTAAGTACACAACTCCAATAGGGTAATGTCCAGATTTCTATTCCAATCATTACATTCAGGGAACAGTGAGTTTAAAATCCTTACGTATCACAGAAAGTGGGTTCAAAGCCATTTCTAATTTATGAGCACATATAACAACAAACAATTGATTAAATTCCAATATTATCTCCCTCAAATAATATCATTTAATCACTAATCACATCTAAAATCCCATCAGATATGGCAAGCCAAGTTTGTGTGGACGTTTACCTATCCAAATGATTTAGTAATTAGATTTGCTTCGGTCGTACATCAATTATAGCATTACTTCGTTCGGAAGAATATTATAAAGCGTACCTAAGTGTAAACCATTACTCAGTACTAAGGTGAATCGTTCGGAATCGCTACATCACCGCAAGCCACGTTTGTGTGGACGTTTACGATAACTTACAATCCTTCACAATTTCCTATAACTGTCTACATCAATTATTCCAAGATCCCATTCAGTATAGCAAGCCACGTTTGTGTGGATGTTTACTACACCAAAAAATCTTTATAATTGACTCCCAATTACTTGATCCATTTGATTTTTGTAAATCAGGACGCGGAGAATCATAAGTGAAACTCGAAGTTTCTTACCATTGATTCACCATGCGAACAACCTTATCTCTCATAAATGAGGGAGCCGAGCAGACAATCGATCCATTTCAAGAAATGGTACGAAGGTCTCTAATTTGTGTCATCCACATGACCAAGTGGCTTTGGCTCCATTCCACTCCTCGGGGTGAGAATGAGTCGACTTGAAATCAGTTTCACGAACTCTCTAGAATATCAAGTATGATACTCTTATGATTGGCTCTCTTAATTGTGAAGACCATGTAGTGCTTTTATAGGCTACGTATGGGATCTAAAGGAGGTGGAATATTGGGCTTCCAATATTAATGATTAAATTGAGCCCAAGCCCAAATCTATTAATCCATTAATATTAATTATATTTATTTTCCATTATATAAATATAATTGCACTCCCAATATTATACCATATTATATCAAATAATATTCTCTCCGGTAGTATTATTTATTCCGTGTATTTAAGATATAAATATCCATGAATAAAATTAATTTATTGCTAATTAATTTATTCATCTCTTATATCCGAGAATAGTACCATTCAACCTTAATTATTATGCGGAACAAATCCACCTGCAGGGTTTACATAATAATTCCTTATGAACTCATCTCGGGGATACTGTATTATCAACCCTTACGGGATACACTTTCCCGTCAAGAATTCACGGCGTGTCATATATAAAATACCGTGACCCAACTTTATCGGTAATTAACCAGATATTATTAATCGGTCAATTCCTTTGGAAAATCAAAGTCACTAATATTAAATATACACACCCGCAATAATATCGGCGATTAAGAATAAAATACTCTGAGATTTAAATCGATTATCAAGGTAATCCTAATCGATAAATCTCAAGCGATCCGCTCAATACACCAAGTGTACAAGTATGATAAAATAATCAAGACAAATTATTTTCTCTCTCATACAACGACTATACCGATGGCTTGGTCCGTGTCCATCTAGGTCGTGAGTAACTGTTCGATTAAATACGAGTAACCGATAGTATGATCTTCTGTGTGACGTCGCACACCATACTAACTATAACGTATATAATCTAGGACTATAATTTGCATATATTTAATAATAAATAATTAAACGCAAATAATTGTTTATTTAATTAAATAGATTAATGTCAATGGATCGGGAGTTAATATCACTTAAATCTAGACATTAAGTTTACAACTCCAACAATTTTTACTTACAGATGCAGCTGTCGTGAAGAAAACTCTTTTAATTTTCCCTTGGTGATCTTCTCAAATTTTGATGGTTCAGCATGCACCAAATATCGATGATGTTGCTGACCACCCAGTTCTTAGGAAGCAGTGTTTCAAAATCATTCCTGTATGCATACCGATTCATCCCTCTGAATAGGAGCTCCCTATGAAACAGTTCAAACAGTGGAGAGTTAGTTACAAATCAGTGTAGATTCTAGCAAATAACTTAATGTATATTATATTTTACAAAATAACACAACAAACACAGTAGGAATGAGATGTATACCCCTTGATTCGGTCCTTCATTGGCAGAAACGCATAATCAGCTATGAACTGCTCCTTCTTGCTTATACGATTGACATTAGTCATCGTTTCTCTCCAGAACGGAGACCTCAAGTTTAGAGGAAGGTTTTTGTGCATTCTTTTTTTTGTTTTTCGCACCAAAACATCCGGGGAATCATCCTCCGACTCATGCAAGCATCTGTTTCCAAGAGTAAAAACAATAAATCAGTTATTTAATGTATATAATGATTATATTCAAGTAACTTTTGCTAAAATATTATTAGAGCTTACTCCAGGAATTCTATCTCCTTCATTTCTCTTGTTGTGAAGACCGTATATTCGTTGTCTTTGTCCCCCATAAATTGGCCTTCTTCTTGACTTTCATAATCAACGCCTCGAATTCCGAGGTTGAATGTAGGGCAACTGGGATCCATTTCTTTCTGAATGGAGTGTAGCTCTCCTATCCCGGCTTGACGGCCTCTGCTTCGGCGCGAAAATGATAGAAAGCACGCTACCGAGTCGTCTCCTTTTCCTTCCTCTTCTTCGCTTTCATCGATATGAAGGCCTTCTCTATTTCATCAAAAGCTGCAATGAAATCATCGTCATAGTATACTTCATCAGTCGTTGGCTCTATGGCCAGATTGAAAGTCTTGTTCTGCGAAGACTGGATCAGATCCTTCTCTTTCTCAAGCCCTTTCTCCTTTTCAACTTCCTTCTCCTGTCCAACCACCTTCTCCATACCATCATCATCTTTGTCAACAACTGTCTACTGCTCTTCTGCATTTTCATCATCATTCATCATGCTCTTGACCAGGGCATTTTGAAGGATGGTTGCCATCAATTCTGCTTTGCCCATCTCTGTTATCACAGCTAAGCATTGGGTGACTCCTTCAGCAATCTTCCTAAGACCCCCAGTCAAGTCTGATGTAGGAGTTTTTTGTTCTTTCGCTTGCGTTCCAGCAACATTTGCAGGGAGTTCTTGAGCAGCAGCAACAGCATTATCCCGTGAGGCATCTTGTTGAGGGTCTTCAGCAGCATGCAAGGGAGCATTTTGTGGAGGGGCAGAAGCAGCATTATCTTGGGGACCATCTTGTCCATTTTTAGCAGCAGCATCAACATAAATTTCTTATGGGGCAACTGCTGGTTCAACAACATCTTCTACCTCAACTGGCCTTGTCAGCCTCTCCACTACTTAGCCAACTTCAAACCTATTTGGTTTAGTGTCAGTTTCCCGCTTGATCCTGGCAGCTATATTTTTGGCGTTCCAACTTCTGCATACCGGGAACTGTCTTTGGATAGTCCTTGACATAAACACCATTCGGTCCAAATAGCAGAGCTGGAAAAAGAATGTAGATTGCATTAACAAAGTAATTAGGATTTTATGTAAAAGAAAGTAGATTTATAGTGTTCATATTTGTTTACCATCAGGAATGTCACTGGCCCTGTGAAGTAGTAATTTCTACCCTCTTTGAACAATCTTGCAGCTATGACAAGGGAGTCAATGGTGTAGCTACACCAATCCAAATTTCTGATTTCTGAAACATCTCTCACAGCACGCAAGATGTTGAAGTTTGTGTAGTTATCTTGCTTGCCTTTCAGCAAGGTGCTAACTACTAAGACAACAAAATTGCGTTTGAAGTCATCTCCATGTGCAGTAGTTCCTTTCAATCGTTCGCACATCTTTGCTGGTGAAGGACCACCTGTGTTATTGACATAAAACACAATCAGTTAATTGAATTTAGATTATTTAACTTTGTAGTCGAAATGCAAATTATAATTCATACCAATAGGATTTCCCCATCTGCTCCTCCAATCCTCTAAGAATGTGATGAATCCATCATCCATATCATCACATTTCAGGCCTGCATCGTTTAAATTAGGTCATTTACAGAAACTATATCAATAATAACAATAATTTGATATCAATTACCTGTGGATTCTTCTACAATCTTGTTCCCTTTTGGAAGATCGAAGATGGATACGACATCATCTTCTGTGATATCTATTTCTCCATTCTGAAGAATGATACGACATGTGAGATAGTCGAAACTCTCCATCACAAAATTTAACAAGTTAGACTTGTTTTGAGTTATGTTCAGGTTCAACAAACCGCCGAACCCGATATCTCTCACTGCTTGTTTCTGATCTTCAGACAACCTGCTAACCAAACTGGATACATGGCTAGGCGACATACGACACGGGAATTTCTTTTTTTGCTTCAGTTTCTTCATCATCCTCAGCTTTCCCTTTTCCCTTGTCGAGTTTTGCCTTTTTCTTCTTTCCCTCTTCAGGCTCTGGATCATCCTTCTCAGCAGCTGCTCTTTTGATTTCTCCTTCTTTTGAATCAAAGCATATTCTTTCTTCTGAGAAGCTTCTTTTACCTTCTCTTTCTTCCTCTTTTCCTTCTCTTGCTTCTCAGCAGCTTCTTTTTTCATCTCCTTCTCTTTCTTTTCATTCTCCTGCTTCTCAACAGCTTTTTTCTTCTTCTCCATGTTTTCCTTTACCACTTTCAGTGCTTCTTCTCTCTCCTTCTTCTTCTTCTTTTCTTTTTCAACTTTCTCAGCTTCCTGTGAAACAACACATTTGATTTATAAATCCTCATTAATTCATTGTACATTATAGTTTTCAACTGTGTTCATTGAGATTCTGATTTTAAATGTCACTCAATTCATTCTATTATAATTTCAATTGAGTAACATATGAATAACATTTTGACATTACAATGCACTCAATACATACTAATTACTAGCCACAAAATCACATATCAGTTAAAGTAGAATGCACATACCAGATTTTTGAGAGCTGCTTTTTTCACAGCTTCTTGCTCTTTTTTCTTCTTTTCTTCTTCTTCTTTCTTCTTCAAAGCTTCTTGTTTCATAGCTTTTGTCTCCATCTCTTTCTTCTGTAGATCCTCTTTCTTTTGCTACAAATTATTGAACCATGAATATTTAAGCATTTATTATTGAAACAAGCAAAAAAATAATGTCAACTCAAACCATATTAATCAGAGCAGGGTACATGACAATTGAGTGTAGAATCTGTTCAATAACTGTGTAGATACACATTTTTACATTATAATTCACTCAATCCATATTAATTACAAGCCACAAAATAATATAAGAATCTGAGCAGAGTACATCACAATTCAGTGTAGAATATGTTCAATTACAGTGTAGATTCACATTTTTACATTATAATTCACTCAATGCATACTAATTAAACCTTGATTGAATGAATTCTATTGATCATAATGAAAAAAATAACATGTCAAACAGAGGAGAATGCATTTAAAATCAATGTAGCTTCCATTCAATAATTGGACTGATTCACACTTTCATTTTATACCCTCTTTCAATTTGTATTAGTTACAAACCACTATTTACTAAATCCTACAGAGGAGAATGCATTCACTATGTCTAAGATTTTACCTTTTTTGCTTTTTGGTTCTGCTGCTGGAACCTCACTTGCAGCAGAATCATCCTTTCTCTTGTTTAACGATTTTGATTGAGGTTCAGATTCTTGTTGTTCTCTTATTTCAGGTTGATGTGCTTCAGTTTTCTGTTTAATTCATAAAGTATAAAGCATTAGTATGTTATAATGAAATAAGAAAAGACAATTTAATCTAAAAATATAAAATGCACGATGAATAATGATATATTAACATATCAGTCAAAGTAGAATATTACCTTCTCTTTCTTTTCTTTCTGCTTCTTTTTTTTTACAGCTTTGACAGCTTCCTTCTCATCTGCTCTCTTTTGTTGCTGCAATTATGAACAATGAATATTTATTAATGAAACAAACAAAAATTAATGTCAACTCAAACCATATTAATCAGAGCAACGTACATCACAATTCAGTGTAGATATTATTTAAATACTGTGTAGATTCACATTTTGACATTATAATTCACTCAATGCATACTAATTAAACCTTGAATGAATTCTATTGATCATAATCAAAGAAATAACATCTGAAACAGAGGAGAATTCATTTCAAATCAGTGTAGCTTCCATTCAATAATTGGGGTGATTCACACTTTCATCTTAAACCCTCATTCAATTCTTATTAATTACAAACCACTATTTAACATAAGAATCAGAGCAGAGTTCATCACTATTCATTTAAATATGCATTTGAAGATTTTATATGTTTACCGTCTTTTTAGGCACAACAGCTTCGCTCCTTGGGCTCCTTTTGATCTTTAAACCTTTAGGTTGAGCTTCAGGTTCTTGTTGTTGGGCTCCTTCTGTTTCCTGTTTTATTCATAACGCATAAAGCATTAGTATGTTATAATGAAATAAAAAAAGAGAATTCAAGCTAAAAATATAAAATGTACGATGAATAATGATATATTAATAACATATTTACCATGTTAGAACTTTTTCCAGTTGTTTGGACTGGTTCAGTTTATTTCTCTTTCTGTGGGGCTTCTTGAGGGACGAAAAGAACCAGAGCCCGCTCCTCTCCAGCCAAATGTTCAGTTTGTCGCACATCCTCTGGGGCTTATATTTTCTTTTTAATTCATATCGCATCAAACATTAGTATGTTATAATGAAATAAGAGAGGAGAAAACTTCTGAAGTAGTCGTAGTAGTATTTAGTGAATAGTACAAACCTTTTCTCGTTCAGGAGTGAAATTCAGTTTCTTCCTAGGGCTGGTTCTTGCTGTACTAGAACCACTTGTTGTCTTACCCCTTCTTTTATGAACTAATTGTTTTTTCATTTCCTAAAAAGTGTAAAAAAACAGAATAATAATAAGTCAGAGTAAATTCCTGCAAACAAACAACTATTTTGAATCACTTTTTGACCTTACATTATTTTCTTTTTTGTTCAGACAGAATAATAATAGTTGGTTTTTTGATTTGCAGTCAATCATACTCATTAGAAGTCCCAAAAACACAGCTTGTGATTGTTTGTTTGTTTACGCATATCATTCAGAAATCATAGTAGAAAATATTCATTCAAACAATATTCATACAAGTCATGCTTTCTAATTTCAAATACAAACTCAGTTGAAGATCAAATAGACTGAGGTGAAGATTTTCAGATTTTTCACAGTAGAATATAGGTTCTGCTCACTAGATGGCATCACAATTCAAGTTCAACTTGCAAAACACAATTCAACGCATTCTAAACTCAATTGAAGAGCAAAAAGAGGTGAATGAGGTGAATATTTTCCGACTTTCCTTCTTATATCTCAATGCATTCTACTGAAAAGGTTCCAAATAGAACAAACACAAATACAAAACACACACACATACACAACAAACAGTAAATTGTAATTTTCACTTTACAACTTTTGCTAACTTTGTATTTTCACAATAATCAAAGTTGAAGTCATAACAAATCACAGTAATCAAAGTGGTTACCAGTGTTTGTTTTTTTTTTTTCAGTCAAACATACACATTATAAGTCCCAAAAAACAGAGGAGATTTGTTCCAAACTCACACTACAATCTAGCATATAAATCAGTTTTGAACACATGAAATTAGACTGGAAAATTTCAATATTCATCCCTTGGGTAGATTGAGGTGAAGATTTTCAGATTTTTGCTTGCTAGCTTTTACTGAGATGAATATTTGAAAAATCAGAGTAGATACTACTCAATATATGAAAACAGAACAAAACAAAAAGTATCCAAATCTATAGCAGAGTTTATTCAACAGTCAAAATAGAGAGGAATTAATCCCAAATCTATAAGGCTTTGTAACATGTAATCTGATGATTTATACGTACCAAATTCAGATGAATATGTCAATATTTTACTAAGAATTCTGTGTTTTACTCTACTATAATTCACAGTACAATCTAGGTTCTACTATGAAATCGACATTGTAAAAATTAGGGAAATTTCAACATGGAATTTCAATATGGAATTTCAACATGGAATTTCAATAGAAGTTGAAATTGGAAAAAATAGGGTTTATACTTACTTCAGTTAGGGTTTCTGGTTAGGCGGACGATTATCGCTTCGAGTGTGGCGATGTAGTTGAGCAGTTGTTCTGAATGTTCTGTTGATACTGCGGTTGGCGGTGCGTCGTTGAGCAAGACGGATTTTCTGCTGATGCAGCGGTTCACGGTGCGCGGTGTAAAAAGCTTGTGTGGTCGGTAGACGCAGGTGCGGCGGACGTTAGTTCGGAGTTGCAGAAGTGCGATTGTGTGCGGTTGTATGCGGTGGTTATGGTTCACGTAATTTCTGAGAGCAGAGAGAGAATAGAAGTCAGGTGTGATTTTCGTGTGTGTATAGGCCGATTTTTGTGGGCCCAAATTGCTTTTATATTTTGGGCTGGGGACCATAAAATCTGCATGGGGAGCCCTACCCCATGATATAGGGCCTCTTCATATTATGTCTGGCGAAAATTTCTTTTAAATTTACACTCTTATGTATTTAAATAAGGGGGATTTTCAAAAAGGGTAAATATCTTACTCTCAATTATACATTAAAATCAAACTTTACACTATTTATAAAAAAACTAGATTTACCCAAAAAAAAAACCTTTTAATTAGTGTAAACCATGTAATATATTTCATTATTCACAAATTATGGTGTTATTCTTAATTGATGCAATTAAATATACTCTTACCATATTTGGACAATACACTACAAAAACAACAATAAACGTAATAAATATAAACTTTCTATATAACCAAAATCTCATACTAACAATACACTACATCTCGCAATTGCAGAACTTGAACGTAAAACTCACTTTTGCCACTATTTGTGATTTCTCCGCAGTTTCGTCGGCGTAGATTCTCCTCACAAACCTCGAAGCGTGCGCGTGTTAAGGTAATTTTTCTCCTGGAACTCGAGGTTATCTAGGTACGTGAAGCGTGGTGACCTGGAAAAGGCCCGGAGCGTGTTTGATGAAATGCACGAGAAAGACGTGATATCCTGGAACTCCATGGTCTGGGGCTCTTGGAGTTCGCAAGGGCGAAGGAGATGGATCGAGCGTACGAGCTGTTTACGAGAATGTTCGATAGAAAGTCTGCTTCGTGGAATGCTATGGTCACCGGTTATATAGAATGCGGGAGAATCAAGTTGGCACGCAGCTTTTTCGATGCCATGCCCGAGAGGAACAACGTATCTTACATCACGATGATTTCCGCCTACTCTCGATACGGTGATGTCGAGTCCGCCGAAGAGCTCTACGATCACCTCTGCAAGAAAGAATTGCTAACGTACAATGCCATGATATCGTGCTTTGCTCAGACCAACAGACCGAAAGACGCGTTGCGGTTGTTCGAGGAAATGCTTAAGTCGAGCGTTTCGTTTTAGCCCGATAAAATGACTTTGGCCAGCGCTAAATCTGCTTACTCTCAGCTCGGAGACCCTATTTGTGTTTGACTGTATTGCAATAATGATAACTTGTACTAGTAGTTTAAGAAACAAGTAGTGTAGTATTGTGATAGAATATTTTCACAATCTCTTACAAACACTACATTTTTGGGCAGTGTATAATAAAGGTCTAGATGCGTGGTTTAATCGTTTACGCACGGGTTGTTAGCTAGAACTTGTTCATATACATAACACCTAATACTGACAATATTTTACCCATAATGAATTCAAATTGGAGACCTAAAAGATTAAGAAGTAATTTTGTTGTAGAGTTTATCTTGCTTTAATTGTTTAACCTTTATAACAGTGTGTTGGTTTGTCTGATGATAAAAAATGGTTTAGTTGAATGAGAGGAACTATTACATACACTGTTTCGGCTTGTACAGTGTATTTGGTAGTTCAAAAATCATAACTTGTACTAGTAGTTTAAGAAACAAGTACTATAGTGGTGTGATAGATTCATTTCAGAATCTCTTACAAACAATGAACATTTTTGGTAGTGTATAATTAAGCCCTCTAGCTTTATTGATGATTTTTGGTAGTGTACCAGTGGTTTGCTCGCTTTATGTAGGTGCCAACAGAAGAGCAAGTGAATACTTTGTCAGAATCTGTTATATACATTGTACCCACTTGTACAGTGTAATTGGTAGTTCAAAATTTCATAAATTGGATCATTAGTTGACGAACAAGTATTCAGTAGTTTATTGGATAAATTTAAGAATCTATTACAAATACTGTACTTTTTGCGCATTCTTAACACTTGTAATGGGGAGGAGTTTTACGAAACTAGCGGGGAGTGTACGGCGGTGATTAGACTAATATATACACAACTATCATTGTCTCCGGCAGGGTAATTAAGTTATGGAAATGAAGGAGTTGGACGTGTGTCCCAACAACTCTACTCGGCACTTACCTGCCTACAAATGGGACTTGTTGAGGATAAAATGGGCTAGATTGTTGAGCTCAGGTAGAGAGAGCTTTATTATAAATTACAAGTGTCTCAATACCAAGAATGGAGTATGACGAAATCAAACATATAGTTGAGAAAAACAACGAAAAAATATTGTATTATTAGTGTAAAATGTTTGTTTACCAGGAAATGGATAAACATCTATACTATGATGAATGACTAGTGTTTTGCTTTGTCTATTCGGTGTTTTCAAAGCCATTTTCTCGGTTCTTTTCTAAATGACCTCATGAATGATTTATAGATACTTTGATTTATTTGTCATCATAAAATTCATCTGGCATGCAAATATAATTATGATTTATCTATTTTTATTTTCCTGAAATTGAGTGGGAGAATATTTTGAAATTCATATATACAGATAACCAATACTTTCAGAAGTCATAAGCAATATTCCAAACACACATACACACACAGACAATAATATTTTGAATTATGGACACTCTTAGTTCTTTGTTTTTTCTAATGTCATTTATACTGTATTCATCTCTCTTGATGGAAACAAAAGCAGTCGAATACCTCGTTGGCCAGTACCTCATCCAAGTCAGCCCAGAACCTGTCTCTCATAATCGACACGGGTAGTGATCTATCGTGGGCCTGGTGCAACAGGTCAGTAACCGAAGCAGGCTTACCCATCAGCCCCAACGCCTCAAGATCATACCTCCCCGTCCCTTGCTACGAACCATCTGTATGCTCTACCCTTCTCCCCCACCACACCTGCTCCGATCTCAACGGCAACCAAACGTGCAGGTCCACCTCACACTACAACGACGGTAGTGCCGCCACCGGATTCCTCACCATGGAACAACTCACCATACCACAGTCCGGTGACTCGTTTCAAGATTTCATCTTTAGCTGGGTCGATAAAACAAGCTGGCCCGCCAAGCTAAACGGAAGGCTCGACCTCAGAAGAGACCTCGAATTGTTCGTGTCCCAAACCGAATCGTACGAGGCCACGAACGGGGCCTTGGCCGTCTTCTCGATCCCACCCCTCGTGGCCCAGTCATCCGCATTCCACAGGCTCGAGTATAGCTTGCTCGGCTGGTTGAAAGGAAACTTCACCCCCAATTTGTTGTTGTTGTTCCTAATCGTGATATCAATTTTGAGAAAAAAAAATATAATAGAAAAGTTAAAAAAGACCATTCAAATTTGAAAAGTCTATTTAAATTGTGATTACATTAAAGATCAATATATTTAATTATATATATGCAAAAAATTAATTACTTTTTTAATAAAAATTAAAATATATTAGTTTTTTCAAAATCATAAACTAATTCTTATTTTTTCTCTAATTTACTCTTTAAATAATTTATATAAATATTGCATTTATTATATATTTTTAATATATTCTATTTAACAATAATACATGAATACACCAAAGCGGGCATACAACTTAAACCATTTCTCACTTCTCCTTTCTTCTCCAGGCGGCGGACGATTTCTCTTCACTTGGACGCTCCGGCCAGATTGCAGCGAGAAAGACGACGGCGAAGCTCCGGCGATTCGGCTACTCGGCGAGGCGGACGAGTCAGGCGCGGGGGGAGTCGGGAGTCAGACGGTTTCGAGCAACGCGTTCGAGCGATTTCTTAGAGCAGCGGCAGCAGCAAGGTATGTATCCTACAACCTATTTCTTGTTTTTATTGTTCAATTAGTTGTTGATTTAGGGTTGATTATGATTTTCAATTAAAAATGGATTTAGGGTTCGAGCAGCGAGGGTTTGAAGTTTGGGGATTTTTCGATTTCTGCGGTGAGTTGGAGCAGCGTGTTCGAACAAGCAGAGGGAGGGTTCGAGCAGCGTGGGTTTTCGAGCAGCGGCGATTTCGAGCACCAGTTGTTTTGAGCAGCGGCGGCAACGACAAGGTATGACGACTCTAACCTCTTACTGCTTTCGTTTTTTTCCATTATTTGTTGATTTATGTTTGATTTTAGTTTTGATTTAGGGTTTAGAGTTGAAAATGGATTTAGGGTTTTGTATATTTTGTGAAAGACATGAAGAACTTCATGTACTGACCACTTTAAAGAATATAACAACATCAATCTTCTTCTTTAAATTAAAACAAATCCTCCTGCACTTGTAAAAAAAATGGGGATTTTTGACATTTGGGGATTTCTGAATTATATCCCTTTAAGGTTTTGAGTACTAAAGTTTTATAAAGAGAAAAATCTTTTGTTGCGACTTCTTATTTTGAAGCAAGTAGATAGGATGAAGATGCCTATGAAGAAGCACGGAGCCAAGGGAGAATCTTATTCCCAACGTGCAGAACCTGAGGAACCAAGAATGAACATCAGGTCCATCATGAAAGATATTGAGTTTTTAGGTAATTTAAATATCTTTGACACCACTGTGATATTTGGTACATGTAAATTGATATTATAAGTAACGAGTATTTTGGAGATTAGATTTTGATGACATCATCTTATTACTCGTCATATTTTTTTCTAGGCATGACAGTGGGGTAGCATTAGTGTATTTCTTGCTAACTATAGGATAATTGGATATCAAGGAATCTCATTTGTACTAGATTAATGTCAATATTTTCCTTATATTTTTGATAATATAATTTGTTTTTGTGCCGCATAAACTTTGAAATATTGTTGCTATATTACTATCGAGAGAGTAATTAATGCTAAAGTCTCGATAGGCTCTGATCTATGTCCCTACCATTGAATTGCATGAAACCATATAAAAATCACATCATTTATCAAATACATTCATTTTAGTACATTGTGGTTAACGTGTTTAACTTTTTATTTAAATCCAGATAACTCGCATATGACATGGAAGCAGAAAAAGGACTTGGAGAATAGAAAAGTAGTTTCACTTGGTGGAAAGGTAAACTTTAATTATTATTTGTTCCTTTTTTGAGGTGTTGCAGATTTTGAATACTTTCACAAAATACTGTTAAGATTGGACTTAGTAAAAAAAATATCTCAATTAAAGGGCTAACTTTAATACATTCGTATAAATTGAAGTAAGATGAAAAGATATTTTTTTCGGATGAGGTGAAATATTTTTTATTTT
Source organism: Euphrasia confusa (assembly GCA_954870475.1). NCBI lineage: Eukaryota > Viridiplantae > Streptophyta > Magnoliopsida > Lamiales > Orobanchaceae > Euphrasia > Euphrasia confusa. The sequence goes on along the minus strand of OX940966.1, from coordinate 10,869,920 downwards.
ATTTTTGAAGCTGTAAAATGTGAGTTTTGTTATTTTGAAAGTTGGGCAACCTCTGTTAGCTTATCCTTTGTTGAAGTGCCCTTTACGAGTGAATTATATGATCTTGAACAGTCGCAAAAGAAACAGCGACTACCTCTCAACGTGGCACGAGTCGTAATGAAGAAGCAGAAGGAAAGAGAAGAAAAATCTCTCCAGGAGGTTAGTAATTAGTAGTACATCACTTATTAATCGTTTCATTAGTCGTGAACATTGTCCATTTTATTTTACCAAAACAGAGTGCAATACTTGGAAGGTTTGGAGCTTATTTTAGTAGCAGCAGGGGTGATAAACATATAGTACAGAAACGCCAGCCAGAGGACAGAGTTCTAAGGTCAACAGAAGGTAATTTCAGAAATGGTGTTCTCGATGTCAAACATTTATTAAAACCATCATCGGCCCCTAGAGTCCACAAAGCTGATGTTGGTGATGACAAGGGCGGGCGTGGTCATTGTAAGGGGAAGAAAAAAAAGAAAGGTGGTAAAAAAGGCGGTGGTAAAAACAAAAAAGGTGGTGGCAAAAAACGTCATTAGAAATTATAGCTTGAAATACACATTCTATTATTGGAAACCTCTTTCGAGTTTTTTCTTTTTGTACTCTCTCATTGAATTAGGGATTTGGCGTGAACTTTCGTTTGGGACTTTGTCTTGATAAGAAATTCTAACTGGAATACCAAATTGATGTTACATTCTTGATGTTTTCAATCATCATTTTTTTTTGTATTAAAGGACAAAATTATCTATGTTACTATAAATTTATTTGTCTTTTTGGTAACTAAGATGGAAGTAAATATGAAAAAAGGTAGCAGCAAAACATAATGGGAAGTATCTCTAGATTCTCTACAATCTACTACATAATTTTTAAAACTTCCAAAACATAATTGAGTTAGAATTAGAAGGGCTGACATTGATTGACTAACATAATTTTTAAAACTTCCAAAACATAATTGAGTTAGAATTAGAAGGGCTGACATTGATTGACTAAGAAGAAGAGTTCAGGTTTTGTAAAATATTATTTTGATCTAAGAAGGGGTACAATTGGTATTTTACCAACTCATTCAATAAAATTTAGGGGGTAAATTTGTAGGTAGGGTTAGTTTAGTAAAAATGAAGGTGTAAACCCACCGGAGTTTAAATTTGTTTTTAAAAGCAACACACTATTGAATTTGATTTTGTACTAAACTAAAATTTGAGTTCAAATCTATAGACCAATATTGGAGATGGTCTGGTGATGATTTATTTTAAATTATTTAGATAAAATTTGTGTTATATATTCCATTTCCCTCACAAAACAATAATACTTTTTTTGGGAATTTTTTTAAAATTTTGTATATCTATAAATAAAATATCTTTTTACGCCCTTTTTCAAAAAACGATTTTACTACTTAAACATTAATACTTATTTTATATTAATTAGGTGTCATCATCGATCATCAATCAACAATGGATCTTTTTCTTCTTACTCTCCTCCAGCAATTAATTCGGGTGTTTCAAATCATGTCTTGGTCTACGGAAGTCTCCTTTCCGACGATGTCGTTAGTGCTCTCTTGAGTCGCCTCCCTCCGTCTTTCCCGGCCCTCCTTTCTAATCTCTCTCTCTCTCTCTTATATATTGTGCGGTGGTATGTATAGGATCAAATTTTGAATTGGGCACGGTACAAAATCTGATGCTCGATGTACTACTACTACATCATGCATACTCTAATAATAATCAACAGAAATGAAAATTCTGAATTCTTAAGTGTGTAAAGGCGGAGATTCCAGTGTCACTGCTGCGGAAAATAAACTACTAGTAGTAGATTTTATTCTCATATTCAATTAATTTTGTTTTTTCAGTTTTATGTTGATGATTTAAGTGAAATCATCCAAGGCTTTGGATTAATTTTAGTCAATAAATATGAATTTGGAGAAGTGTGGAATACACGTTCATATAAAATTGATACGGATTAATATTTTGGATAAACGTGTTGATGCATGTCGAGTGTGATCTCGTAGTTGCATGTTTGCATGGCTAGATGATGATATTACATCAATAATATTATGCAAACTCAAAATTGCAAGTGATAGGTGCTTATGTAAAACAACATGAATAGCTAGGTGCTTAGTGAAAGGGTGTGTTCACTAAAAGATACCTATTCAAGTAATAGGTGTTTATGTCCAAAGGAATGGGTGTCTAAAATCTATATAAGGGGATGAAATTCATTTTCTGAATACACCGAAATTCACCCTCGAAATTAAGAGATTTGAAACAACAAATAATACATAAAGTTTCATAAGTTGCTCGTGTTCTAAGCCTAAGACTCGAGTGTCGTTATTGTCTTATCCTGCGAGGGATTTCGTGATACCCAGACTTATAGGGTCGAAATACTCTTTAAGAAAAGCGTACTACGCGATTCAATAAATATCTGTTGGATTATATGTGTTGGCCTTGGGCCGTTAACACTTGGCCCACTTAAAAGGCAGCCAGGAGCCCAGTTTGAGAGTGCAAGCCTTTTGTGTGTTCGGCCCAGTGTTCATTATACAGCCCATTTGTTTTCAGCCCACCTATTATTTGTTTCTGATACACAAATAATGTTGACCCCCTCTCTGACCTTTGTGGACCGTTGATCTCTAGGGTTTTCGGCTGAGAACAAATCTTGTCCATCCATCGCCTATGATATAATGAACTCCACCCCTCGCATTCACTCACTTCGCCTGATACACTAACCCTAATCCTACTGTGTGCGATTACACCTTTAGTGTGTGCGATTTTAACCTTCTTCTACGTTCACCACCACCGCCGCTTCCCCCGTCGTCTCCGGTCTGAGCCTTGTCGTTCTGTGACCACGGAGACGATCTGTGAAGCCTCGGGTGCGCGCGTGATTAACCTCTTTGTGAGGCGGAGTGAATCTGAGTGTGGTGAGCTTCTGTGTGTGTGCTCCTGGGCTTTTCCGGCGAGGTCTTTGTGCTCTCTTTGTTCGGTGCTGGTCCGGTCACTCTACTGCTACTGAATACTACGGCATGCAACCGCTGAGCCGTAGTATTTGAGATCTGTATTTTGTATCTATATATATATACTAACTCTCTCTCTGCTTCTCTGTTTATTTCGCTGCTTTGCTCTTAACCTTCATCAAGCCTAAACCCTCTCACGGGCCAGATCTCTATAGATCCGTTGACTGTTGTGGTTTAGGGTCTTGCTCTGAACTAAGGGCGGTATTACAGATCTGATAAGTTTCGTGTTTTGATTTTTCAGGTACCTCGGAGCATTAACTATCGGCGACTGAACCTTATAGTGGTATCAGAGCGTGTTCACGGCGGAGATCGGCAACCGGATCTGCAGATCTGACCCCGTAGGGCTCCAGATCTGCAACCGCGAAGGTCGTTCGTTGCTCGGTACCTGCGTGGGAGGAGGCCCAGGTAGCAGATCCGAATTAGCTGTCCCCAGCCATTGTAAATCCGGGATTTCATCACCCCCTTGGCTGTAAGGTTGGCACCCGGATCGCCTGTGAAACGCGAAACGTGAACTGCTACAAGGGGTCCCTTGCGAATAACCTTGCTAGGTAAGCTTCTGAGAAACCCCCTCTTTTCTGTGATGGTCGGCCCGCCTGGTGGCATAATGTGTTTATGTGATGGTCAGCCCGCCTGGAGGCATTCTGTGATGGTTTGGCCTGCCTGGTGGTCGTTCTAATTTCTGTAGAGTTGAAAATCTGTTTTTCAAAGTGTTGTTCAAAATATTTTCTGGAAAAATCTTTCTGAAACTAAGTGTTTGAAATATTTTAAAGTGAAAATAGCATGAACAATATGTTTTCTGTGACTTGAGTTGTTTGTTGGGTCTGCTGTGAACTTGGTGTTCTTGCTGTGTCTCTGATCTGCATAAACTGTGAACTTGCTGTGTGTGTTAGTTCTAGGGTTTGTGTGTAGTGTGAGACTGATAGTAACTGACCCTATTGGAGTTAGTTGAGTGCGAGTGTAGGGCTCAAAGTGGTGGCCCCCGGCATACCAAACTCCCCTTGCTGCATACCCTTGAGGTGTGTTGGTATATTGTGGAGGCTGGGGTAGTCATTTGTCTGAGGGCTTTACCTGCTCAACATAGGCTCTCAGTTACTCACTCAGCAGTAACACTTTAAAATTTGTTGCTGTGTAGTGAGTCCCCACTGCTGTAGGGACTCTGATAGGTGTAGCTTGTGTGCTCACTCTCTTTGACTTGATCTGTGGATTTGGTCAACTGTCAGTTGTTGTTACTTTGTGTTTAATACTTCTGCAAAATTGAAAGTTGTGTGCTTCCTGATTTCTGCTTTGTTTTCAAAAACTGAGTCATCAAAATCTTTTAAAAATGTCTGGTTTTAACTTGGCACCCTTTGATGGGAAAAGTGATTTTGCAATTTGGAAACAAAAGATGAAAGGTATTTTGGTTCAGCAAAAAGTTTATAAGGCCATTTCTGGTGCCTATTCTGCTACTGACACTGATGAAATAAAAGCTTAGACTAATGAACTTGCTCATTCTGCTATAATTCTATGCTTATCTGAATCTGTGCTTAGGAAGGTTGGAGTTTTGGAATCTGCTAAAGAAGTTTGGGAAAAACTGCATGATTTATACACTGAAACCTCCTTGAACTCAAAACTGTTTTTGTTGGAAAAGTTTTTCAGATTCAAACTTGATATGAGTAAAGATATTTCTGATAACATTGATGCCTTTACTAAATTGATTCAAGATATTAAGTTGACTGGTGATAAGCATATTGATGATTATACTCCTATTGTTTTGTTGAATGATATTCCTGATTCATATGCTGATGTGAAATCTGCTATTAAATATGGTAGAGACTCTATTACCCTGGATACTTTGATTAATGGTTTGAAGAGTACGGAACTTGATTTAAAATCAAATAGAAATCCTAGGTCTTCTGAAGTTAACTATGTTAGGGGGAGAACTAAGTCCAGGAACAATGGCAACCAAGCCCAGAAAGGGTCTGGTGGTCAAAACAATGGTAAGAAGAGCAGAAGCAAGTCTAGGTCTAAGTCCAAACCTAAGAATAGGAAGTGCTATAACTGTGGTGAGTCTGGACACTTCATGAAGCAGTGTACCAGACCCAAAAAGGTCAATGGTGACCAGGCTAATGCTGCTAAAACTGATGATGATGGAAATGTGTTTATGGTATCTGATATGTCCCTTCTTTCAAATGTGAATTCTGCTAAGTCTGATTTTCTGTGTGAAACTGATTGGATTCTGGATTCTGGCTGTACTTACCACATGTCACCTTATCTGCATTTATTTACTTCATATGATAAACTTGTGAACTCCTCTGTGTCTATGGCAAATGATAAAAAATGCATGGTAGCTGGAATAGGTGATGTATGTGTAAAATTTGAAACTGGGCATGTGCATACTTCTAAAAATGTGAGGCATGTCCCTGACTTATCACAAAACTTGATTTCATGTGCTGCATTAGATTATGATGGTTTGACTGGGAAATGGGGAAAGGGTTGCATGACTATTTCTAGAGGGTCTATGATTCTGTGCAAGGCTGCTAGGCAGCATAATCTGTATATCTGCAAAGTTGTACCCTGTTTGTATGCATATGCTAATTCTGTGCATGATAGTACTTCTGATTTATGGCATAGAAGGCTAGGGCACATGAGTAAAAAGGGCATGGAATTTCTAAAGAAAGATGGTTGTTTTGGTAAAACTGATATGACTTGCATTCCTTTCTGTGAAACATGCATACTTGGTAAACAAACTAGGGTTAGCTTTCCTGTGAACCCTCCCCCCAATGCTCCCAAATCTGTTTCCATACTTGAGTATATGCATGCTGATGTGTGGGGCCCTGCCCCTGAACCAACCCAAAGTGGTAATAGATATTTTCTGTCTGTGATTGATGATTTCTCTAGGAAAGTGTGGGTTTTTCTGCTTAAAAACAAATCTGATGTGTTTCAAAAATTCAGTGACTTTAAAACACTTATTGAGAATCAAACAGGCATGAAAATTAAAACTTTGAGAACTGATAATGGATTAGAATTTTGTAATTCTGAGAATGATGCTTTGTGTGTTAATGCTGAATTAGAAGACATAGGAGTGTGCCTTATACCCCTCAGCAAAATGGAGTTGCAGAGAGGATGAATAGGACCCTTCTAGAGAAGGTTAGGTGTATGCTTGCCTCCTCAGGCCTCAGCAAGAGGTTCTGGGGTGAATCTGTGCTAACTGCTGCTTATTTGGATCACCTTCTGTACCTTTGAAGGGCAAGTGCTTTGAGTCTGTCTTTACTGGTAAACCACTTAACTTGGATAACTTGAGAGTATTTGGCTGTGCTGCATATGTTCATCAAAATGTTGATAAGTTGGAACCTAGGTCTAGGAAGTGTGTCTTCCTTGGATATCCTGAGGGGAGTAAAGGCTACAGGCTGTGGCTTAGGAGTGAACCAGGATTTAGGACTATAGTTAGTAGGGATGTGGTGTTTAATGAAGATGATATGCCTTGTAAAATTGTTAGAAACCCTAAGGATGGTAATACCTCTGGTGAGGTGGAGTCTACTCCCTCTGTAGGTCCCTTAAGTGAACAATTTGATGCCCCTAATGCTGTTGTTCCTGTGAATGATTTATCTGATGATTCTGATGTTGAACTTGTTGATGATGGTACTGTGCATGCTGATAATTTGCCTGTTGATAATACTGCTCCTAATAATCCAAATCCTGAAAATCCAAATGACAATTTGCTTGCAAATATGAATCCCTCTGAACTTGCTGTTTATGAACAAGATGAAACCATTGTTGATAATAATCCTGACTTATCTGGTTATTTGTTAACTAGAGATAGGACTAGAAGGAACCCTAGGTTGCCTGCTAGAATAGGGGATTTTCACCTTGGTAATTTTGTGTTCAACATGCATGAGTTAATTGAACATTGTGAACCCAAGTCTTTCTCTGAAGCTGTTAAATCTGATAATGCCTCTATGTGGTTAAGTGCTATGAGTGAAGAAATGCATAGTCTGTTGAAAAATGATACTTGGAAACTTGTTTCAAAACCACTTAAGTGCTCTTTAGTTGACTGTAAATGGATTTACAAAGTTAAAAATGAGGGTTGTGAGGTCAGATACAAAGCTAGACTTGTAGCTAAAGGGTTTTCACAAAAAGCAGGGGTTGATTACAATGAGATTTTTGCACCTGTTGTTAAATTCACCACTGTTAGAATAATGTTGGCTTTGTGTGCACATTTTGACTGGGAATTAAAACAAATGGATGTAAAAACTGCCTTTTTGCATGGTGAACTTGAGGAAAGAATTTACATGAAACAACCTGAGGGTTTTGAGGATAAAACCAAACCTGACTTTGTGTGTCTTCTGAAAAAATCTCTGTATGGTTTAAAACAATCACCTAGGCAGTGGAATAAGAAGTTTGATGAATTTATGTTGTCTTTAAAATTCTGTAGAAGCTCTTATGATCCTTGCCTGTATTACATGATTGATGTTGCTTCTCCTGTTTTCTTGGTCTTATATGTTGATGACATGCTAATTATGAGTCCTTGCCTGAAAGCTATAAAGTCTGTTCAAAATGATCTTTGTGGTAAATTTGAAATGAAAGACTTAGGTGATGCTAGGAAGATTCTAGGCATGAACATTGTTAGAGATAGGGCTGCATGCAACATTCATTTAAACCAAACTGACTATGTGTCTAAGCTGCTAGAGAGATTTAATATGGTTGGTTGTAAATCTGTGAATGTACCTCTTGCTGGTCACTTTGTGTTGTCCAAGGACCAATGTCCTAAAACTGAACTTGAAATTTCTGCCATGAACAATGTGCCTTATGCTTGTGATGTAGGGTCAGTGATGTATTTAATGGTTACTACTAGGCCTGATATTGCATATTCTGTTAGTTGCCTGAGTAGATATATGTCTAACCCTGGTAAGTGTTGGAGTTGTGTACTTAATGTCTAGATTTAAGTAACGGAAACTCACGATCCATTGCCACTAATCTATTTAATTAAATAAACAATTATTTGCATTTAATTATTTATAATTAAATATATGCAAATTATAGTCCTGGATTCTATACGTTGTAGTTAGTATGGTGTGTCGGGCCCACACAGAAGATCATACTATCGGTTACTCGTATTTAATCGAACAGTTGCTCACGACCTAGATGGACACGGACCAATCCATCGGTATAGTCGTTGTGTGAGAGAGAAAATAATTTGTCTTAATTATTTTATCACACTTGTACACTTGGTGTATTGAGCGGATCGTTGAGATTCATCGATTAGGATTGCCGGCGATAATCGATTCGAGTCTCAGTGTATTTTATTCTTAATCCCCGAAACTATTGCGGGTGTGTATATTTAATATAAATGACTTTGATTTACCAAAGGAATTAACCGATTTAATTATTGGGTTAATTACCGGTTAAGTTGGGTCACTATATTTTATATATGGCATGCCGTGAATACTTGACGGGAAAGTGTATCCCGTAAGGGTTGATAATATCCCCGAGATGAGTTCATAAGGAATTATTATGTAAACCCTGCAGGTGGATTCGTTCCGCATAATAATTAAGGTTGAATGGTACTAGTCTCGGATAAAAGAGATGAATAAATTAATTAACAATAAATTAATTTTATTTATGGATATTTATATCTTAAATACACGGAATAAATAATACTACCGCAGAAATATTATTTGATATAATATGGTTTAATATTGGGAGTGCAATTAATTTTATATAGTGGAAAATATAATTAATTAATATTGATAAGGATTAATGGACTTGAGCATTGGGCTCAATTTAATCTTCAATATTGGAAGCCCAATATTCCACCTCCTTAAGATCCCCTACGTAGCCTATAAAAGCACTACATGGTCTTCTCTATTCTCTCATATAAGTTCATAACTTGAAGATCACAATTCTAGAGAGAGAAAGTAGAGAGGAGGATCCATGGAGTTCGGTAGATCGTCGCCCACACGACGTCCGGGCTAGTGCAAGGAATACGTGGGAAGATCTCAAGGTCATCATAAGATCTCGTTTCTCCGCACAACGAATCGAAAGGTGAATTAAATATTTCCGCTATTTAATTCTTATTGAAATCAATTATCGGAAAAACAAGATCCAAGAGTCGAACCCGGATTAGACGAACGATCACGCGGTGGTGGCGAAGCCACCGGACCGCGGGATCGCCCGCTAGGGTTTGGCGGCGCGCGGAGGAAAGGAACCCTCGGCTGGGCCGAGGGCTCGCGATCGATCACGGGGATCGATCGCCGGGGGCGCGGGCTGGTGCCGCACCCCACCCGCCGTGAAGGCGGGGCTCCTCCAGGCGGCGGCGAGTCGCCGGACTCGCCGCGGGGGACTGCTGGGCAGCCCCATCGAACGCGATCATCGATCGCGTGAACCCCGTCTCGCGGGGGTTCGGCTGGGGGCGGGCTGCGTGCCTTCGGGTGCGTGGTCTCCAAAGGCCGGACTCCGGCGGATGAGTCGGCGTTCATGTGATCTCCGGCGAAGGGTTTGATCGGAGTTGTCATGTTCCGCAATTCCGGCAACTCCGGGATATCGAATTCCAACAGTAAGCCACATTGGGAAGCTATGAAATGGTTACTTAGATACTTGTCTAGTACTAAGTCTTATGGCCTGAAATTTTCAAAGTGTAAAACTGGTGTTGTGTTGAATGGTTTTGTTGATGCAAATTATGCTAATGATAGAGACACTAGGAAATCTTCAACATCTTATGTGTTTACTGTGTGTGGATCTTGTGTTAGCTGGAAATCCCAATTACAACATGTTGTTGCATTGTCTACCACTGAGTCTGAATACATAGCTATAACTGATGCATTCAAAGAGGCTATTTGGTTGAAGGGTTTGCTAACTGAAGTCAAGATGTTGTGTGATTCTGTGATTGTGTTCTCTGATAGCATGTCTGGCATTCAACTTTGTAAGAACCCTGTATTCCATGATAGAACCAAACACATAGATGTGAGGTTCCATTTTATCAGGGACCTTGTTGAGAAAGGTGAGATTCTGTTGGAAAAGATCTCTACTCACCACAACCCCAGTGATATGGGGACCAAGTCCCTACCCCTTGATAAGTTCAAGTTCTGTTTACAGTTCTTGAACTTTGATTCTCTGGACTGAGTTGTGCCAGTGTGCTGACCCCACCTGGCCACTAGGTGTGACCAGTCCTGGGGCTGTTTTGCCAGCTGTACCTGTCCAGTTGGTGTTTCTGGAAGAAACTTGTTGCCTTATCTGTTGGTGGCCGGGGAACTCTTTTGCCACTGTCCCCTGAGGGCAGTGGTGTTTCAGTAGAAACCAGTTAGTCATCCCACTGGGTGGTTTGACTGTCACTGAGGTGGCGGCTGCAGGGACCAGTCTTGTTGCTTGACAGCAGGGTTGGGGCTATGATGAAGGTTGCATGTGTGTTTGCTTGTATTCTTACTTGCCTACTAATATGTTTTGTTCATATTCGTAGTATTCTGAGTAGCAGTTTTGTGATTGTGTGTATTGGCCAAAAAGGTGGAGATTGTTGGATTATATGTGTTGGCCTTGGGCCGTTAACACTTGGCCCACTTAAAAGGCAGCCGGGAGCCCAGTTTGAGAGTGCAAGCCCTTTGTGTGTTCGGCCCAGTGTTCGTTATACAGCCCATTTGTTTTCAGCCCACCTATTATTTGTTTCAATTACACAAATAATGTTGACCCCCTCTCTGACCTTTGTGGACCGTTGATCTCTAGGGTTTCGGCTGAGAACAAATCCTGTCCATCCATCGCCTATGATATAATGAACTCCACCCCTCGCATTCACTCACTTCGCCTGATACACTAACTCTAATCCTACTGTGTGCGATTACACCTTTAGTGTGTGCGATTTCAACCTTCTTCTACGTTCACCACCACCGCCGCTTCCCCCGTCGTCTCCGGTCTGAGCCTTGCCGTTCTGTGACCACGGAGACAATCTGTGAAGCCTCGGGTGCGCGCGTGATTAACTTCTTTGTGAGGCGGAGTGGATCTGAGTGTGGTGAGCTTCTGTGTGTGTGCTCCTGGGATTTTCCGGCGAGGTCTTTGTGCTCTCCTTGTTCGGTGCCGGTCCGGTCACTCTACTGCTACTGAATACTACGGCATGCAACTGCTGAGCTGTAGTATTTGAGATCTGTATTTTGTATCTATATATATATACTATCTCTCTCTCTGCTTCTCTGTTTATTTCGTTGCTTTGCTCTTAACCTTCATCAAGCCTAAACCCTCTCACGGGCCGGATCTCTATAGATCCGTTGACTGTTGTGGTTTAAGGTCTTGCTCTGAACTAAGGGCGGTATTACAGATCTGATAAGTTTCGTGTTTTGATTTTTCAGGTACCTCGGAGCATTAACTGCCGGCGACTGAACCTTACAATATCCAAGCCTCTCATCTTTCAGAAACAACCTAAACCTATAACATTCTTAAAGTGTATTTACATATACTGAAAGATGGAAGCGGTTCGAGAGATGACCAGCAAGTTTGGCAAGTTGGAGAAATTTGAAGGCGTAGACTTTCGAAGGTGGCAAAAGAAGATGCATTTCCTGTTAACAACCTTGAAGGTGGTGTATGTGCTTAGCACTCCACAACCGGAGGAAGGAGCGAATGAAACAACAGAGCAAACTCGGAAACGGTGCAAGTGGGAAAATGACGACTATATATGTCGTGGGCATATTTTAAACGGTATGTCCGACTCTCTTTTTGTTAGGAATTGGCATCCCGGAATTAATAAATTTAAATAAAATTAATTAAATAAATTATCTAATTAATTCCGACCGATATCTCTTTGGAGATCGAATATTCGGAGTTGTCAAAATTACGGAACAACAACTCCAATCGAAATTTCGGTCGCCGGAAACCCGCCACGAACCTCCACGGGGATAGCCCAACCAAACAAATCCGCCACGGGGATAGCTTGCGGCTGTCCGGTCGAGCCCCCACGTGGGGCTCGCGGCTGTTCGTAGCAGCCGTGCGGGGCTGCTCGTAGCACCCCGCTGGGCTTCCCGTTTGATCTGTGCGGGGCTGTTCGCAGCAGCCCGCTGATCGTCCACGGACCGCCCGCGTATCCGCTGAGGGAAAAACCCGCAGCTCGCGGCCGAGCCCATGCGGAAGATCGAGCCGTGCTCGATCGAGTCTCGGCGTCCAGCCGAGGCTCACGCCCTCTCGACCTCTCCAGCCGAGCCGACGATCCGCCGGCGGTCCGGTGGTCTTCGACCACCACCACCCGGTTCATCCTCGTCATGGGTCGCGTCTTTCGGATCTTGGTTCAACGGTATTTTCACGATAATATATCTTTAAAATCATAAGGGGGTTTCATGATTTTACCTTGTTCTCGTTTGCCGGAAAATCGAGATCTAGTTGATGACATTGAGATCTTCCCACGTATTCCTTGCACTAGCTTAAACGTCGGGTGGACGACGATCCTCCAGGCTTTCATGGATCACCTTCTCTCTCTACTTTCTCTCTCTAGAATTGTGATCTTCAATTTATGAGAATAGAGAAGACCGTGTAGTGCTTTTATAGGCTACGTAGGGGACCTTAAGGAGGTGGAATATTGGGCTTCCAATAATAGTGATTAAATTGAGTCCAAGCCCAAATCTAATAATCCTTACTATTATTAATTATATTTATTTTCCAGTATATAAATATAATTGCACTCCCAATATTATACAATATTATATCAAATAATATTCTCCGGTAGTAGTAATATATAAATATAATTGCACTCCCAATATTATACCATATTATATCAAATAATATTCTCCGGTAATATTATTTATTTTGCATATTTAAGATATAAATGTCCATGAATAAATTACATTTATTGCTAATTAATTTATTCATCTTAATTTCGAGAATAGTACCACTCAATTTTAGTATCATGCGGATCAATTCCACTTGCAAGGTTTACATGATAATCCTTATGAGCTCATCTCGGGGACATTATCAACCCTTTCGAGGACATGCTTTCCCGTTAAGAATTCACAACATGTCATATATAAAATACAGTGACCTAACTTTACCGATAATTGACCGGCTATTCTAATCAGTCAATTCCTTTGGAAAATCAAAGTCACTATTATGTCTCTCTTGATCTTCTGATTGATCCATTGCACAAAGCTGTTGTGATTGAACAAGTAATATATATCAGTCAAATAGATACTACTCAAATACATGAAACTGAAACAAGATGAACAAGATGAAAATTCATGTTGGAACAGATATGTCCTACATCTCAATGTGGTATTATGGAACAGATATCACAGATAACAGTGTGCATATATCAAGTGAACATGTAGATACACAGATACAAACATGGTTGAACAGTTACACATATACAAACATGGCTGAACACGCATAAACAGATACAGACACACACACACACATTCAAAGAGACACTGAAGGAAACATATAATCAGTTAAGCACATGTTATATCACAAAATCACACACACACACACACATACTCAAGTTGTTGGATACAGGAAACATGAAACATCAATTTGGTGGATGAAACATCATATAACATACAAACAGAAACACGATAAAAACAAACATGAAGAAGCTACACTGTGGAGGATAAGAAATCAGAAACTACCTAGGGTTGGAGGATAACTTAACACCTCAAATTCATCAGAAATCAGAAAACTAAATTACATAGGGCTAGAGACTTGGAGGATAATTGCAGGATCATAATATCTTAAACATGCAAAACTGAAACTGAAGAAAGGGGAAAATCGCAAACATAACAGAAATTGAATTTTTACCTAGGGTTTTGATTGAATAATTTCCAGCGAACCTTGGAGGCGTCAATACGAGAAGGAAGAATCGATGCTTGAAGGCGTCGAGATTTGTAGACTGTAATCGATGCTTCAAGGATCGATGATTGAAGGCGGCGGGGAGAGATATATGCTTCAAGGATCGATGATTGAAGGCGGCGGGGAGAATAGATGCTTGAAGGCGGCGATCATCGAAGCTTGACGGCGGCGATAATTGTTGCTTTCGACGGTGGAGGAGAATCGGAGATGTGGCGGTGTAGGACGGCGGAGAAAGAAAACGGTATCGAAAGTGAAAATTTACAGATTGTAGGCATCGTGTGTGTGTGTGTGTTGTGATGACGTCAGCGGGTTAATTGGGCTGGGTCAAATTTTTTTATATACTGGGCTTGGTGTAAGATGGGCTTCTTACACCTTGGGTGTAAGATATACTAACTCTGGTTTGGTGGGTAAGATAAATTTAAGATAAGTTGAGATAACATATTTATTTGGTGTTTGGTTTAATTTTTGAAGGCCCTAGTTTATTTATTGACTCCGTACTTAAATATTGTTTTACTTCAAAAGGATTAACCTACCAAAATGGCAAGTTAAGATATCGGGTGTGAACAATAACTCAAAACTATCAATTTACCCTTCGTATTTCAAGAACTAAACAAACTCGTTTTGCTTGCTTCCGGCGCATCTGAATTTTTTTTCCAAAAAATCATTGAAAAACCCAAATGAAATAATATTAAAATTTTAAATAAATAAATTATTTTTTCTTTCATAAATTAAGAACTAAAAATTGAAAGAATGCAATTTAAGGTAAGAATTGAAAGAGAATCGAATTGTGGGATCAAAGTCTTCGTTGCTCGTTCACAGTGGTGGTGGTGAATCGATGTTGAGTAACTCCGAATAGAGAGTCCCAAACAAATTTGAAAATTGTTTTCTGTTGCTGCTGTTTGAGTAAGAAAAATAAATTTTGGAGAAAGAAAAATAAAGAATAAAAAGTGAATTTTTAGTGAATCTCATTTGAGAATCTCCTATTTTTTTTTATCTTTCTCCAAATAATAAACTAACCAAATATCAAATTAAAATATCAAGTTGGACTAACTTGAAGATAACTTAATAATCTTATCAAGCCTAATAAGAATGAGTCACCAAACTTTGCTTAAAGTTAAAACTTAGCGAAAAGAAATTGACTACCATTTAAAGAAAATTGTACTCCCTCTCTTCCATAATAGTTGCTAGGGGTGGGCATGGGCCGGGATGGGACGGGATTTACTTGATCCCGGTCTCGTCCCATGAAATTTTTAACGGGACGGGACCGGGACGGGATCACACCTTTTAAAAATTGATCCCGTGAGTTCGGGATCCCTAAAAAAATCGGGACGGGATCGGGATCGAAACGGGATCCCGTTTAACTTAATTAATTTCAATAAAAAAATATTATATACTATTAAAAACAATTTTATACACTTAATTTAATTACGTATTATAAAACTTATTATTATCTTTTTATAAAAATCATAGGTTGTTTGATTTTGTTTAAATTTTAGAATAGTAAATTTTATTTTTTACAAATTATGTATAATTAAATACAATAATATATTATAAATAATTAAAAATATATATTTTTAATATATATAAATATATAACGGGACGGGATGGGATGTTTCGGGATTTATTTAACTAATCCCGGTCTCATCCCATTATTTTAATCCGGGATCGGGACGGGACGGGATTAACACTATTTATATTTCAATCCCGTCATGTCCCGTCCCATTTAAGAATGGGATCGGGACGAGATCGGGATCTTGGGACCAAACGCCCACCCCTAATAGTTGCAATACTCTCCTTTTTTTGGTGTCCTATAATAGTTGATACACCCTAAAAAAAGAAATAAATAATTTTTACTTTTTAATTTTAAAATATAATTTACTTTATCCCCTATTTTTTAAACTTTACTCACAATTATTTTATTTTCCAATTTAAAAATACATTAAATTTATTATTTTTTTTTATCAAACAGTCAAAAAATAATATTTTTCTTAATATTCATGCCAAAAAAATATTGCATGTTTATAAGGAAGGTAAAAGTATTGAAATAATATTACTGGCTGTTCCAACAAATTATGTATAAATTACAAAAGATAAATATATACCATGGAGGTAATATTACAATGTTAAAAGTATAATCAAATATAATCAGTATTGATGTATGTGTACACTTTAAAAAAAACAAATCAAAATAAAAATAGTCAAACTTTTTAAGAAAGAAATAAAAATAAATATAAGTAATAGCCACTTTTTTTACAATGTCATTTAAATTATTACTATATAGAAATTTCGGATGGATCCAAACAAAAATAAATTAAACTCGGTCATTACAATTATTTTAAAGTTTGTGAGTTTTTAAGCATTACCCGCAAATTTGAACTCCGTATATGCTAAAATTATAGTTACAACAAGTCTTTCAAAAACTCCAACCACACCAGAAACAGAGATGATGATGTGATCAATCATCAAAGTGAAAATGTGAAACCTATGATTTCCAGATTGCTTCATTAAAATCCAGATCAAACCAACCCAATTTTGAAAGATAACCGATAATATTAATCATATTAATGGAACTGCATTCGGATAAAGGAAAAAAATCCACTATGTTCTAAATTGAAAGGAAAAAAAAAATACAGCTAAATCTAAACCTGCATAAGAATTCCCAAGCTCCCTCAATTGAAATCCCTCAGCCGTTTCTTGAGCATTTCCATGGACTTCTTCTTCGCGCTCTGCTTTGAAGCCCTGTTCGAAAGGCTCCCGAAGAGCCCATCCGCAGAGTCCTTGAACTTATCGCATATAGTCGCCACCTTTTTATGATCCAGCGCATAATAATTCCTCTGTCTTATCACCGGATTCATGAAATTTTCTGGCTGGCTACTCATCAGAAGGTTTATCAACTGCCTCGCCTCTATCAAGCACCCCCTAAAGCTCTCCCCGTCTTTGTACGTCTCGTCCAATCCCGTCATGCGAAACCTCTCCTCAGCAAAAGACTCCAAAGCCTTCAAGTCAATGTTAAAGCTCGTAATCGCGCTAACATTAAACCTCTTGACAGCATCGCTCAAGAAAGACCCGACAATAGAATCCGAGATGTGTCCCAATGCACCAATCCCAACTTTGTACAACGCGTCTAAAGGCAGAATCTGCTGAGCTGTCGACATAACTGTGTCTAAATATAAAACGACCTCGTTTATATACTCATTTCCATGCTGTGCCACCTCGTCAGAAGTCCAGTTCACCTTCTCGGTCAGCGACATGTACTCGTCCAATTTGGAGTTGACTAAAGCCAAGAGTGCGTGATACGCAGCATCTCTCGAGGATTTCAAAACGATCTTGGCCGTTAATCCGGTCTGAGGCCGGTCAATTGATCGGAGGGGTATCCCGCACTGCTGGGCAGCGTGCTGGAGAAAATAATCGCACGCCCTCTCGAAAACAGATATATTGGCAGCAATCTGCATGGCCTGAGAGACGCCGGTGCTCCCGCTGTGGACTGTCTTGAGCAAAATCTCGTTTAGGACATCTATCAAGAGCTTGTCTAGATACTTCCGGACAAAGTCGAAGTAATTCATGTTGGGCCCATAAGACAAATAGCTCAACGAGTCCTTGATAAAAGTGCGAACGACGCGGCAGCAATCGGGCACCATGGACGAAAAGGGCGCAATATATGGGAAAGCTGGCATTATATCCGAGGTCTGAAGATGAAACAATAGCACGTTCGATTGATAATCCGATTCTTTTTTCATCATCATTTGCTCACAAGTGTCACTGGAAACAATATCGGTGATTTGATGGCGGCATTCGAATAGAAGAAGCACGTGATACTTATCGCGTCCGCTGTTTAGGGTTTCGAGTATAGGCGACACTTCATATCCATATTGTCGGAGTGTGGACCCGAAAAGGGTCACATAATCTTTCACTAATAAAAGATGGCTTGCGACATCCATATGGCAGAACTGCTCCTCTAGAATTTTGGTCACTTTGGCTACAGCCGTTTCCCACATGGTCTCGAGCTCGGTCGGGCTCAAAAGCCCGCCAGCTGTCCTCAAGACCCTATCCTCGACAATGAAATAGCCCGCTATGTGAGATAAATAATTCTGGTGGGTTTCAAGAAACGGGTTGGCCGATGAGATCTGCAGATCCGAACTCAGCTGTAAGAGACGGTTATTGTAGTAATAATCATGGAACTCATCCTGGATCCCGAGACAGCCGTGGATGTGGTTTGCCCGGTAAAGCGGTGTGAGGTCAAATTTCAAAACGGAGTTCTCATCGATTTCCTCGACATCTAAAGTGTAATTCAAATCTTCCAAGCCCAAACAGCTTTCCTCAGCTTGTCTCTGACGAGCCAACATTTCCTCTTCCCTCTGACGAGCGGAAGAAGCATACCCGATTGCTGTCTGTCCAATATCCTTAGCTGCACTCCTTATGAGAACCAACCACTCATTAACCTCACTGCAAACCTTCTTCTTAATGTGAGATTTTAAAACAGGGATTCGATGCTCTACAAGCATCTTCAGTGTCCTAACGGGTATATTTGGCAAGTAACTCCTCTCGATAATGTTGACAGCTTTCAAAGCCGGATAAAACCGACCTTCCGAAACGTGATTATTGCACTTCACGCACAGATCCAATATCTGCACGCAGTTTCTAGACATCTTTATGGCCTCAGTGACGTTGTTTTTGACTGCGTAAGATTCTAGAAGCTCCTCGAGTTTGGACAGCAGCGAGGTGCCGACCTGTTGGAGGCGGTAGTTATCGGTCGAGAGCTCGGATTTGAGTTCCTCGGCATCGACTAACACTCCGCGGAGTTCGTCGACTGCAACTATGAATTCTTCGTAGTGCAGCTTGCAGAGCTCCTCGATCTCGACTTCCTTCTTCTTGACAAGGCCCTTGAGCTGGTGGAGGAGGGCTTCGGGCCTGGAAGTGTCGAAGGCGAGGCGAACCATCGGGCCGAGGTCTTCGTTGTTGTTGACCATGGTGGCGAGGACAGAGTCCTCGCCTGTGTCTCCGGTGTCGGCCACCGTTTTCTTCTTGGTTTTCGAGGTCATGGTTTTCGGTTTCTGCAGCCAAGAATCGATTGAGAAAATGGGATGAACACAGTAACCCTAAACACACTACTCAATCTAATCAAACATTCAGATTCAGATCTTCCTCTACCAAACAAACAGATGATTAATATACATACACTAAGCGAACAAACACAATTAGATTTCCTTCAATCAAGAGGCAACTGAAGCAGAACACGTCATCACAACGCAATGAGATTTTGGGATCTGTTTCCAAATTAGAATCCGAAAATGAAGAAATGGGGTCGGGCAGAAAACAGAACTGGGGAAATCAAACCCTAAAATTCGAATCGAAATCGAAGAATACAACAGTACCTTCGGTTCTGGGCGGTGGTGTTTCCTCGATCCTCTCTGTGTAGGATTTTGACGGCGACAATCAAAATAATACTGTGTTTGATTCTTCGACTTTTTGGATTATTGGTGTGTACTGTGTTTGTTATTGTTGGTGGGATTATTAATCGCAATTAAATTGCACAACAACAAAAACATTCGCACCATATTCTCTTGTTCAAGGTTGTTTCCATCTTTCATTTATACCTATAACTTTGTATTAGTATTATTCTAGTATAGTACTATGTGTTATTCTTAGGGAAGCTAAAATCAAGAAATATACAGTATATGGTATATACTTTATTATATTTTCATTTCTCCAACCATTTATGTGGGCCACGTTTAAATATTTAATTTGAATTTAATTAATAGAGTTGCACTTCATTTCTGAATTATTTCGTTTGAACGTTTGAACAGCTTACATTTTGCTGAAAGACCAAGAGTTATCAACATTTTGCTGAAAGACGCATGGCGTGGCGGCAAGACTCGGTAGCATCACATTGCGGCAATTGTTAGACAATAGAGATTTCGTTGGAACTTTGTGTCTATAAACATCAGACGTCTTCAGCTTATTTCGAGGTGGCTTGCATTGTATTAGGCCATCTCCAACCGAACATAAAAACCTAAACTAAAAAATAAGTTTAATTTTAAGTTTACAGTAATTTTGCTCCAACCGAGATTCCAAAACTCAAACTTAAAAGAATATTCTCAAATTATTCTTTTTATACAACTTTTTATATTATTTTTATAAACAACCAATATCTTTACAAATTTATAATTTAACCCCGTAATTTTTGATATTAAATTAAATAATTCTAATAAATATTATTTTTAATTTAAAATTTCAAAAATAATAAATATAAAAGATATGAAATAAAATATTAATTAAATATAACAAAATTGCGCTAACATGAAATATTAATATTTCATTATAAATATTTATTTTTATTTTTAAAATAAAATTTTATTTTAATTATTAATGGTATGATTATTAAAAAAATTACATTACAAAATATATTAAATAAAAAATTAAAATAAAAGGTTAATAGGTTTTTTTTATTATTTTGTAAAATAAAAGGATCATTTTATAAATAATAAATAGTTTTTGGTTTGAGTTTAAGGTAAACGTAAATCTAAGTATTTTTTATGTGGGTCCTACCATAAAACCTATAATAAGGTTACGTTTTGGTATCGGTTGGAGCATCTCCCTTACTCCAAAATAGGTTTTTGGTATCGGTTGGAGATGCTCTTATGACATCTTTTTTAATGGCATGTTTGGTAGGCTTGTTACGTTATCTTACTTTATATCAAGATAAATATATCATTATTGTTTAAACTATTTATCATAATTTAACTCATGCTTGGTTTATAAATTGTGCATTCTTGATATCTATCTGATTAAAGATATTCACAAAAATAATGACAATGTTACCATTTTGTTTTTTTCTTAATCGACAAAAAAAAATCTTTTTTTCTTGATCTATAAAAAAATGAAAATAATTAAAAAAAAAAAAAATTGAATGCAAATTTCAAAAATTAGAACAGTTGCAGAAAACATGAATTTATGTAATAATAAAATAATTCAAAAAATATGTTCTAAAATTTGAAAATTGTAAACAACAAACTATATACCATCTTTTATTATATTTTATTTTTAAAAAAGATACAAATCTTAAGATTGATAACAGATCTGGATTTTCCGAAACCCTAAATCTCATACTGTTTTTAACACGTATTCATATTGGAATATTGAGAAAAAATGAAAGAAGAAGATGAAAAAAAAAAGCCGAAAAGATAAATAGATAAGAATTTAAAAAAAAAAATATATATATATATACCTTCAATCGTTGTCTATGGTTCTTCATCGCAGATTTTTTTTAGACTACCCACAATGGGGTAGTTGAAAAAAAAATCAACCGTTAAATGAGTGCAATGGGAGTTGAAAATATTTGTTGAAACCAAGTGGATGTTACCATGTTAAATACTTTCAACATGCCTGAAAAACAATGTGGGTGGAACCCGTTGCCAATTGTCAGCAAATTATTGGATTAATGAATACTAGTAAAAGTTTATACGATTGTATTAAATTTGGACAAAAAATATATATATTTTAATTTAAAAAATAGATTTCAAAATTAACTATTAATTATTTAAACTTAAAAAAATCAAAATTAAAAAATATATTTTTTATTTTATTATTAATTAATATTTATATTTGTTTATTAAATTGTAATAAAAATAAAATTATAAAAATAAAATAAAAAGATAAAATAAAAGGGGTGGGATAGGGTGTTGAATTTTATTAAACAAAACTATTGTAGGTTATAAAAGTTGAATGTTTGTTGAATGATTAAGTGGAAGAGAGAAAAGATGATGTGGAGTAATAAAGCAGAGTGTTGAATGTTGAAATTATTGTAGATAGTCTTATAAAAGCAAAGTATAGTTTTTTACTAAATTATGTCAATGGTAAATTTGTAAATGTGAACATCAAAGTAGTAGGTGTTGGAATCGGATTATTTATCTGTCCAAAGTGGGCTGATAAGCCCAATGAAGCTGAATACTCCCTCCAAACCAGACTAATAGTCACACTTTATTTGTATTTTGTGAAGGAAGTGTGACTATTAGTCTGGAGGTGAGGGAGTAGTATTTAAGACCGGGCTAATAATCTATCACAGAACCAATAACAATCAAACCAAACACTTAAAATCCAAAATAACCTAACTAACTTGATTTTATCTTGGCTACCAAACAGGACCTTATGAGTTCTATCTTGTTTAATTTACCCTCCTCAGTCAAGAGTAATTAGTTTAGCTACTCTATATATTGTCAAAAGTCTAGTATAGAATGTAATATTTGAGTAACTTAATCTTTTATAGTGTAAATATTAATTTATCAAGTATTAATTATAAGTTTTTACCGCAATGTATAATTAATGATAGGGAGAAAAATTAAAGTACACTATATTGGATAGTGGAAGTGCTTATTTGCACTAGCATATAAAAAATATGCTTATTTACACTAAAAAGTGATAAATGCCCGAAATTGCCCTTACTTTTTTGTAGAATGCATGTTTGTAGAATGAATGCATTCGACAAACACATTCGATAAACAATTTACCATTCGACAAACATATTCGATAAACACATTCGATAAACAATTTACCATTCGACAAGCATATTCGACAAACATATTCGATAAACACATTCGATAAACAATTTACCATTCGACAAACATATTCGATAAACAATTTACCATTCGACAAACATATTCGACACACATTTCTTATTCGATAAACATATTACCATTCGACAAACACATTCGATAAATATTTCATATTCGACAAACTCATTCGACAAACATTTCAAAATTTAAATTTCAAGTACAACCTTATAATTTGATCTAATTTTTTAAGTATAAATTATCAAAGTCAGATCTATACAACCACCTCCATTCATTTCAAATTTAATATTGTAAACATTCGACACAAATATCACACAAAATCCCATTCACATTCGATAAAACATTTCAACATTTGAATATTAATTGTAATAAAAAAAAAATCGACAATAAATATTAAATAAATAAAAATTCGAGAAGAAATTTTCGAAAAATAAAAATACACAAAAAAAAATTCTCAAAAATCTCAAAGATTTACAAGAAATATTTCAAAAAATTGCTGCAGCCATGACTCAATCGCCGTGAGGCTTATGTTCCTAAATGCGAACGCCTACAGCACCTTGAAAACGCTCATTCACTTCTTTGCGCGAAGACGATGCTAGTCTTGAACACCCGATTCAGATCTGAACCAGGCCAAACTGAGGGTTCGCTGTTGAAAAAGAAAATGATCGAGGGATTTGCCAAACTGAGAGTCCGTCCCATTCAAGCACCCGAGCACGTTCAACACGCTCGCCATGGATTTGCCAAAAAAATCAGAGATCTGGGCAGATCTAACGGATTTCGCGAGCGGAGTATCTCATTTTCGTAGTCATCGAC
The DNA here is from genome assembly GCA_954870475.1 of Euphrasia confusa. Classification (NCBI taxonomy): domain Eukaryota; kingdom Viridiplantae; phylum Streptophyta; class Magnoliopsida; order Lamiales; family Orobanchaceae; genus Euphrasia; species Euphrasia confusa. Next base: position 10,846,727 of record OX940966.1, on the reverse strand, counting down.
TTAGGCCATTTTTACAGATTGGCGGCGGGACGGGCTTTTGAGAACCCCAACTTTGAGAGGGTGGCGGCTGGAAAACGGAGGTGGAGGCGGAGGATGTGAGATTTGAGAAAATAGGGTTTACGGGTTTAGAAATAGGAGGTGAGGGAGCGGGGAAAAATATTTGAGATATTATTAGGGTTGGAGTGATATGTGAGATTATTTAATTTTTATACATAAGATAAAGGGCAAAATAGTCTTTAGGGGTAAGAAACCATGTTTTGTAAGTTGAATGGTAAAAAAGCAGTTTGTCTATCTCTATTTGTGTAATTTTTAACATTTTCACTTAATGATATGTATAATTAATGATTCTTACATTCACATTCATGATACCCAATTATAGACATATGTACTGTGAGTTCAAAACATAAGTTGTTGATATAATTTGGTTGTAATTCGTAGTTGAATAGATTGTGAACTCCTTTTTGCTGTTATTCTTTGAACTCGTTATTGTACATAATTTTGTTCGATTATGTTTGAAGGAATTACTTAAACGACATAAGCAATTCGATAAAAAATAAAGTTAGAAGACTTACTTGTCTTCGATGCGGAAACGTAAATCGAACGGACCGAATCCTCCTGTTGCGTGTTGCTTCTCGTGCTACGCAGTGTCTACAACACTCTCCCGATTGGAGTGTTGAATTGTTCTTCATAATCTATGAACCACAATGATGATTTTGTACTGTGTTTATTTCTTTACTTTGCGTTTGCATATGTCTGTGTTTTCATTTGTGCGTTAACCATGTATTAACTTAAATCTGTTTAATATATCTGAATATATTATCCACAGATAACTGTAAACTCAGACATCAAACCGCTGTAGGAGAAGTTATTGGAATATATTTATAATATATATATTACAAAATAATATATATTATAAATTAAATTAAAATACTTTTATTTTAATTTATTTAACGGGTCGGGTCGAGCCCACGGGCGACCCTAATCCCAATATCTCCCACTCGCACAAAGGGCTAGACTCGACGTCCAGATAAACATTCTCAACAACATTATTTCATACAGGGAAAATAGATCGTGTGACCTGCGAGCGTGTGAACTATGTCGTCGTCATAAACCGGTTAGTGTATTATGACAGTTCACGAAATATATTGAGGACTTATACTCGCTATACCCCAGATATCTTTATAAACCGCACTAGTCGACGTATCTCTTATCCCCCTCAGATACTTAGCATACTCGACATTGTCCCAACTCATATTCACAATCATGTCCGTACATGATTGGGCTAGCCTTGAATACCAAGTTAAGTGCATGTTTTAAGATAATCTTCCTTCTACACTAGAGTCTCTAAACTCCACGTCAGTTGCTTTCCTGATATGTACCGCATTTACCGAATTTCCATGGTTATTTGGTAAGATATCAAAGTAGCATCACCTAGTGAAATCTCAAGACACAGTTGGAAGTCTTAAGGGTAACGAAGTGAGGTCAACGACATCGTTTCAACCTCAAGGTCTCACATAATGAGAAAACAGGGAAGTTTTTCTCATTCACCTTTTAATGATCACAAAAGCACACGTGGTATGAACACGCGCTACAATGCTCTTCTTCCACTTTGGAAGCGTATGTCTTTCAACTTAGCATCGTACAGATTATAGTCCAAGTGTTCGTCTCCCACTTGACCTGAGTTCTCCCCTCTGTTACGTCCTTAGAGACTCCCACTGTCTCCAGGAGAACTGCAACCTGGCTATATTACAAGTCCATGAATGTGGGGATTCATTTCTCTGCACATCCTCGATGTCAGAGGTGACTGTTCATGTGAGAGAACCAGTCACAACTTGTAGACATACTTTTCAAGTATAATACATACTTGTACACACAACATTAATACATATATTAATTTCAACAGAACATCACATTGTCATTTATTGATTACATATAATCAAATTCTATGCAACTCCAAAGACTCGACATGATCCTTGAACACCTCATTAGGTATTGGTTTGGTCATAGGATTAGTCACCATCAAATGCATAAATATATAATATTTACTCCTTTTGTTTTAACAATGTCCCGACAAAGTTAAGCATTGCTTGACTATCACATTTGATCGTCACATCACCCACTGGTGTGCTTACATACCTTTATCATTAAATGCATTTCTTTACTACTTTTGGGATCCATGTTTCGGCTTAGGTATTCACCTTTTGATAAAAAGAGTGTCAATGACTTTGCAGGTATCCAACTCGAATCGTTAAAGGAGCTTATGGACAGGTATCCAACTCGAATCGTTAAAGGAGCTTATGGATATTAGTCTCCTGCGAGAGTCTAAGCAGCCTTTGAGAACGAATCATATAGATTTTGATGCCATAAACAGCTTCACCCACATCCTTCATCTCGAAGATGAGGATAGTCATTTCTTGATCTCATTCAAGTACTCGATATCATTTCCAGCCAAAAGAATATCATCAACATATAATGATAGTTTTACGAAACACTTTTCTGAACGTTTGACATATATAATCACAATGATCATCATCATCATCTGATGAGATCTCAAGCCTTGACTTGACAACAAAACCCACTGGTTTTTCCATATAGATATTTTCCTTCAATTCTCCATTGAGAAAAACAGTCTTAACGTTAATTTGATGTAGTCCCAAATCGAAAATTGGCTACATTGGCTAGAAGTAGGTGAATCGAAGAAAATCTCACACTCGGCGAGAAGGTTTCTTCATAGTCTATATCCTCAAATAGGTTATAGCCTTTAGCAACTAAATGAGCTTAGTATCGTTCACTTGCCCTATCAGCCTTTCGCTTAAATTTGAGAACCCACTTGTTCCAAAATTGTCTTGCATCCACTTAGGAGATCAACTAGTTACCAGACATAGTTACTCTTCATGGACTTTTTGATCTTCCATTGCAATTTTCCATATAACCTTCAGGTTTTATCGAGAAAGAAAAGGATAAAGCCTTGCTGAAAGACTCACTCTTCTCCTTCAACTGATTCAGTCATAGAAACATAACCATAAATGTCATAATGACGTTTAGGTATACTCTTTCTACAAGAATAACGAATAGGTTCTGATGATCGAACTTTTAGGTATATTCATCTAGAGGTGTAATATATACATCTCTCCCACTCTGATCAACACTACGAGAAATGTTGAGTGGTGTTAGGTCTGAACCTTGTACCTCTAGAGGACCAGAAACTAATCTTGTGTCCCCATTCTCATCATTAACCACAAAGAACGGTTCTTTATTTCGTAATTCACCTCGACTTGGGAATACAGTATCTAGAAAATTTGCATTTCTCGATACTATTTCAGTGATATAATCATCTACATTGTCACCAATGAACACATAATCAATGGACTCCTCTGAGTACCTTATGAAAATACACTTATTTTCTCTTAGAGTTGGCTTTTCGTACCTCTAATGTACGTCATGCATAAATGCAGCCAAACCCCAAAGTTTGAGAATATTTAGGTCAGGTCTCCGACCTGTCCATAGTTCATACGTAGTTGATGTCACTTACTTGGATGATACTCGATTTAGAATATAGGCTGTAGTTAACAAATAATATCTCCCCAAAAGGAAATTGATAAGTTAACTTGCGCCATCATGGATCTCACCATGTCTAATAAAGTTCTACTCCTTCTCTCAGCAACACTGTTTTGCTGTGGAGTATTAGGAGTAGTCAACTATCGAGTAATCCCTTTTTCAATACACAGTTCCCAAAACTGTTCTGACAAATATTCACGCCCGCAATCGGTTCTCAAAGTTTTGATCGTTCATTCTTTTGATTCTCGACTTCACTCATGAAGTATTTGAAACAACCTTGTGCTTCAGACTTGTGAGATATCAAATACACTTAATCAAAATGCGTGAAGTCTTCAATGAATGTCATAAAATATGAAGCTCAGTGACGAGTTGTCACACTCAATGAACACAAATGTCAGTATGTATTGATTGCAATGGATATTCAGCTCTTGTTGCCTTACTAAAAAGGCTTGCGAGTTATTTCACTTGCAAGACATATTTCACATGTATACAAATCGAATTTAGAAAGTGAACTCAAAAGTTATTCTTTCATTAGACGATTCATCTTATCATTCCCAATGTGTCTCAAACGTGCATATCAAAACACATTATAAACATGCTCAAAACAAGTAGAAGAAACATTATGAAACAAGCCATAATTTTCATAAAAGACAAAAAATTGTACTACTACAATTCATAACCATAAAGTCGGCATTAATATGTTCGTTAACGCACATAGCATTATCATATATAATAGAAACCATGTCATTTTCAAAACAACAACTGATAACCTCAACGAAGAAGAACTACTACTGAAAAAATGGATTCTTAGGAAATAATTTCCTTTCATTTTTATCAGTATCCTTCTTTGAACCTTCACTAGATTCTTTACCTTTTCCTTTGTTCTTATTCCATTTACGCTAAAAACCAATGTTTTTATTGGAACCATAACTCTCAGCCACATAAACATCATCTCCACGAGGTTTCACAACACCTAGTCGTTCATCCTCAAGCTCAACATGTCGAGCTGCATCTTTGAAGATTTTGATGTTATCATTGAGAGTAAAGTTGACCTTAAAGTGCTCTCACTGGTCGCGAAGGAAAGATATTAAGGTTTAAACTCATTGTTCATTTGAAAGAATGTGTCCAGTTGTCTTAAGCTCCACAATCATGTTAGACATAATTCTCACATGTTGTTTAATAGAATGATCACCATGCTTCGTGTATGTATCAATCTTTATATTCAACTGACTAAGCTTAGTGACAAAAGTATCACCATACTTATCATGCGAATACTCCCACATGACATGCGCAGTACCTTGCAACTCACATTCAAAAATCATGTCATCCTCGACGGATGCGATCATGATGCCCCAGGCTTTAGAATCCTTTTTCTTTTAAGCCTTATAAGCATCTTAGTTTCTACTATTTAGTGGACCAGTGTCCTGTCTAGGACCGACCATCTCATGGTTCACAGCATCGACAACATCTTTACCATCCATTATGTACCAACCTTTCAGTACCACAGATTATAGTTGCATTCATCGAGCTTATTTCCTTTAATCATATCACCAATGATAGATTTTCTAGTCACATGCAAATCAGGAAAGTAAATATAAATCTTGCTCTTATTGTGTGTAAAACAATTAAGTGATCATTTAGAATACTTTTGCTCAAAATAATTCTCCCTAAATAGAACGTCGAAAGAAGACTTAATATCTCAATCATCGGCTCCAATTAGGTCTTATTATAATGAACTCAATCCCAAAAACACTTAATTAACCAACCATTTAAAATCCCACTTTGACACTTAGCATTCAAACAACTAATGTTTAAATGAAAACATATATAAAACGACAAACGAAATATATACATTAAAGTTATCAAAAGTTCACATAGTTTAATCAGAATGACCACTAAAGTCAAACAAGAAACTACGAAATGAAAAACAGTGTTTGTAAAATAAACAAAGTACCAATAGTCAGTATACACTAACTACTAATGTACATGATAACATGCCCACAAATGAGCATGAGCTTTTTGCATCCTCTTAAAAGGCTCAGTCCCATAGTACATTTTTCCCTTTGTCTTGAAAACGATAGGGGTCACCCACTGGTGTTCAGTACCATGACCATAGAACTTATCATATATAGCTATGAAACAAGTGAGATAGACATCATGGAAGAACTCATGTTCTTGTTTCCAAATCATTTCTCACATCTCATGTCATTCTATGTCATTCTAAAGGTAGAGAATCTCTAAATATGATTTTTAAACTCGTCCCAATTGAACAAGTCACCAACCTTATTCCACATGGTCTTATACTTGCAATGCATGTTCAACACATGATCTCAATAAGTATATGTTGGTTTCATCTTTAGAGAAAAGAATTCTCGAGCGATACACAAGTTTTAAAATCGGACACTTCCAATTCCAAATCAATAATTAACGAACACACTTGATCGTATAAAATGTCTAAATATTATAAGTAACCCTAAGTCACTCCCCTTATCAAAATGACACATACATAGACATTCGGCATATAACTTATTAAGTGCCGATGAGCCATTTAGATAGCCAAATTGTATTATTTTCACATGCTCAAAATATTAGAGGAATTTAAAAAAAATACAACATTATTTTCACATAGAAAATAATTTACTAAGATTTAAAAAATTCAAAAATTTTAAAAATCAGTATCTTTAAAAATTTCCATAAAGACATTTTGAGCGTAATACAATAAAAAAAATATTCACACCGAATAATTTTTAAATCAACTTATTCACAAAGAATAAGTTTTAAATAAATGGTACTTTTATTTATTTTATTAAATATTGTTTACATAAAACAAATAAAATAAAATTAATTAATTCACACAGAAAAAATAAACACTGTTACAATTATATGTACTCTACGTACATATATTTTAACGGCCAAAAATTTAAAAATTATTCACATTGAATAAAATTTAGTTGAAATAAATTCACACAGAATCAATTTCAATTCAATAAAATAAATTCATACAAAATGAATTTTAATTCACTACAAATAATTTCAGTAAAATAAATTCATACAAAATAAATCTTAATTCACTAAAAAAATTCACACAGAATAAATTTCACTTCATGTAAAATAAAAAATATTTCCACAGAACAGTTTAAATTTACGCAAATATATATTTACGCAAATATATATTTAAATAAAGTTCACATAGAACAATAAATACATAGCGCAAAAGTTACACCAGTTCACTTCATTCCAAGAGAATAAATAATACGCAAGTTCATACAATAAAAAATCAACGCATAACATTAACTTAACTACAGTTCTCCCAGAACACCGCGCATTATAGTTCACAAAAAAAACTAACGCAATTCATGCAGTAAGTTCAGACACGCGTAAGTTCACACAGAACAAATATCCCAATTTGTTCATGCAATTTCACACAGAATAATATGCCCAGAATAATTATACAGTTCATGCTCGATTAACAATGAACATAAAAATTAAACATGAACAAACAAAATCAAACACATAATTCACAAGGGATCCGATCACACTTGCTCTGATACCAATGAAGGAATTACTTAAACGACATAAGCAATTCGATAAAAAATAAAGTTAGAAGACTTACTTGTCTTCGATGCGGAAACGTAAATCGAACGGACTGAATCCTCCTGTTGCGTGTTGCTTCACGTGCTACGCAGTGTCTACATCACTCTCCCGATTGGAGTGTTGAATTGTTCTTCACAATCTATGAACCACAATGATGATTTTGTACTGTGTTTATTTCTTTACTTTGCGTTTGCATATGTCTGTGTTTTCATTTGTGCGTTAACCATGTATTAACTTAAATCTGTTTAATATATCTGAATATATTATCCACAGATAACTGTAAACTCAGACATCAAACCGCTGTAGGAGAAGTTATTGGAATATATTTATAATATATATATTACAAAATAATATATATTATAAATTAAATTAAAATACTTTTATTTTAATTTATTTAACGGGTCGGGTCGAGCCCACGGGCGACCCTAATCCCAACAATGTTAAGATACTATTGTTTATTGTTGTAGATTTGAGTTATATATAAGTATATATAAGATGAAACTAAGGGAGGTGTATTCGATCAGGAGTTTTTAGAATTTTAATAGATTTTTAAAATTTTAGAAATATTCAATTCGGATTTTTAAAAGTCCATTAAAATTCGGAAGTAAGATTTTAATAAGTCTTAAAAAATCTATAGTTATTGAACACTTTATGGATTTTAATAGATTTTAATAGTTTGTGGATTTTAATGGATTCTCCTTAAAAATTATAGGGGCGCTTGATTAAATAGCTTTTTTATAACTTAATATTTACCATATATCCTTCTCTTAAAAATAGTTTATCATCTACCCCATTAATTATTAAAAAAATATTAATTATTTTTTACTTCTCATTTCTTTCCGTAAAAAAAATAGCTGCCCCAAATTCCCAATTTCTTTAACCTAGTTCGGGCTCTTACAAAAATCTCTAGCTGCCAGTATCTACAGGGATTTGAAGCCGGAGAACATGATGATTCAGGAGAACGGCCACCTAATGCTGGTGGAATTCGATCCCTCGACGAAGCTCCCGCCGAAATCTCTGGAATCTCGCTCGATCTCGTCCGATTCCGGATCGCCGCTGCTCAATTCGCATCTCTGAAGGAGAGATTCTGTTTCGTCGGCAAATGCCGCCGCGAAAATCAGGGATATCGTCGGAGAGCTCGTATGCGGAGTCGGTGGAGAAATCTGGCGCCGGAGGTCATTCTGGGCAACGACCACGATTTCTCCGTGGACTGGTGGTGCTTGGGAATCGTGCTGTAAGAGATGCTCTACGGGACGACGCCGTTAAGGGGCTCCAACCACAAGGAGACGTTCTACCGGATCGTAATGAGACGACGGACCGAGCTAGAAAGTGCAGCGACTTCGGGCATTAAATTGTTGTCGCTCACTCAGAATTTGGAGTTGTAATATACACGGTTTGAAAGATCGTGAAGTCTAATTTTTAGAGAATTTTGAATCAAAAAAATCGGAGGTCGTATGAAGAAGATATGATGAGAATCGGGAAGTTGGGCACGAAAGAAGGCATTTGATTATGTTTTTCATGGATATTGAGGCTTTGATGCAGGATTGGATCGATGGCGTGAAAATATAAATTTAAAATTGGTGTGTTAAAAAACAAAGTGAAAGTATACAGTATTTGTATTAGTTTATATTGTCTAGGATAATATTTGGTATACGGCTCGTGTGCTATGGTATATGACAATCATTAGTAGGTATATGATTCTTGTTGACACGATTCATGTTATAAGTTTTCATGCTAATATTTTTATTTATTTTTATTTATTTGATTTACATGATTCATGATTCTCACACGTTACTTACGGTGAATTAGATTTGGTCATTTCATGATATATGAGGGTAAGTTTGAATGTTATATTTATACATGATAGTTTATATGATTCTATTACATATATATGACAGTACATGACAGTACATGCTCTAGTATATGAGAGTCACTAGTAGGTATATGATTTTTATTGACATGTTTCATGTTTATAAGGTTGAATATCCTTGTAACATTCTCATTGTTTTGAAACGTATATTTATTCTAAATACAAATTAAATCATACATGAAACATTTTATTTGTTACACATCATACTTAATACATTTTATTTGTTATACATCGTACATAATACAATTAATTGTGTTTGTCATAATTTTAATTTTGAAACTATAACTTATCACATTAATTTTATTACTATTCATACATAATAAATTTAATTTGTTATAATTTTTATTTCAATTCCTTCCTTCATTTTCAATTTTTTCAAATTACCTCCAAATTTTTGGATTTGTCACAAGTGGAATATTAAATCAACGATTAACGCACACAAAATCGAGGACTTAAATTCCCCGAATTTCGGAATTTGCAAGAATAAAATGACTGAAATCTAGAATTTTAAAATTTAGCCAACACAAAAAAAAAACATACTTAACATTACAAATCAAATCTACGGACCATTTACATTTTTAATTTCATTCTTAGAACAATCTTTCAGTCAAGCCTTGTTCATAAACTCCACCGCACCATCGTCCATACCCGTAAAGCCGATACCAGTATCGCAAAGCATCACTCTCAAAAGTCAAAAATCTCTGAAATTTTTTTATACGTAAAATAGTACCTACAACCCATAAATCAATTGTATAAAACATATATACTTGTATATAAAAAATCAATTTTTTAGAAAAATAAAATAAAAAATTATTATTTTATTTTTTATTTTTATCACTTTTATATTTGAAAATAATTGGTTAACTCTATCGGTGCTTTAGAAATACTTGTTCTTCATTTATGAAATTTATATAACATATTTGTATATAAAAAATCATTTTTTTAGAAAAATAAAATAAATAATTTATTTTTTATTTTTTATTTTTATCATTTTTATATTTGAAACTCATTGTTTAACTCTATGGCTTTAGCAATACATGTTCTCCATCTATCAACTTTAGTTATTTGACTTTGAAATATATATTTTTTTTTAATCTTCATTTGACTTTGAAATATCAAATTTTTTAAAAAAGATTTCATTGGTGTCGAGACGTGATGAATTTTGATCATATTTTATCGAATATTAAACAATATACAATTGTAAATAAATGATTATAAATAATTTTTTTAATAAATTGAATAATAATATTTATAATTAAATTTATTATATTTGGATTGTTATTGAGAAACATATTATTATACATAATAAATACAAAATAATTTATCATTAATATAATATTTAAATAATTATTTTTAACGAAAAATGATAAGATCAATTTTTTCAAATAAAAATTTGATTATTTTATATAGATAGTAGATTTGTGTAATATTTTTGATAAATTACGATTGTTTCTTTTACTTTTCGTGTTTGAGTTTTTGTGTTGGAAAAAAGTCTGTCGAAATCTCTACTAATTATGAGAGATTTTGAAAAGTCAAATCTAGTTATAATTTTTAAGGAAAATCCATTAAAATCCACAAACTATTAAAATTCATTAAAATCCATAGAGTGTTGAATACTGATACGTACCTCGTTGATGGATTGAGCGGAAGAAGAAGAAACGATAAATTGGATACCTGGCGGATGATCCCAAACCTCTGAATCTGAAATCGTGAAATCAATTAAGGACGGAACCCTAACCCCCAACACGAGATCGATGCATCAACTCGGAAATCGATGTATGACACACGAACGAAGTATGTATGCTTCGTTGATTCGTCGGGTTGATCTCTTTTGGCACAATCGAAAAGAGAACGAAAAGAGAGAGAGAATAATTCCTCACAACATAATTCAATAGCATCAAAGTTGTGTTCTATAAAGTCTCCACAGCCTTTATATATAGGCAAACCTAAAAACATGAGGAAAAGGACTAAAAACGCTGAAATCAAGTCACGTCCGCGATTTCCAAAAATATCACGATTTTGAACTCAATGTCGGCCGACATTGATTTAGACTAAATCGGGTGTCGGACGACATTGGACCTTCGTCCGCAGGTTTTGCCTTCGTTCGCAAGTCAATAAATCTGTCTGGCGCACATTTTCTGAAGATGTCGGCCGACATTCATGTAGTGTATTTTTTGTGTCGGCCGACATTAGGCCAATCTCGTGGCTGAACTCCGCGGCGCGTCCTCGGCTCACGTCTGACCTCCGTTCCAGCTTCTTCTTCATGGTTCCAACTTGAAACTCATCACCTTCGGTTGGTTCGGCCTCCTCGTACGAAATCATATTGATAATGCTTGGCTTTTCCACATCACCGATGGGTTTCTTCAATAGCTCTTGCGCCCATACTTCCTCGATCAATGCCAACAAGCTTGTCTTGAACTTCTTAGCTCTCGAGCGCGTCACTGGTCCAGCTGGAACATGCACCGGGTCTTGTATCATGGAAGACTCTGGGGCTGCATCATTCCCCTCCTCTTGAAAAGGATTTGTCCACAAATCCAAGTCGTCACCTGCATCGAACAAACTCAAGTCAGTAACATTGAAAGTAGCACTAACATTGTACTCACCTGGGAGATCTAATTTGTAGGCGTTGTCGTTGATACGCTCCAACACTTGGAATGGTCCATCGCCACGAGGAAGTAACTTCGACCGGCGCTGCAATGGGAACCTCTCCTTGCGCATATGCAACCACACCCAATCACCAGGCTCAAACACTACTTTGCGACGTCCCTTGTTCGCTTGCTCGACATATTGCTTGGTTCGCCTCTCTATGTTCATCCTTGCCGTCTCGTGTATCTGTTTCACAAAATCAGCCCTTTTCTGGCCATCAAGGTCAGTATGCTCATGCACAGGTAAAGGCGATAAATCCAAAGGCGTCAAAGGATTAAAACCATACACAATTTCAAATGGTGAAAACTTAGTAGCAGAATGAACACATCTATTATAAGCAAACTCAACATGAGGCAAACATTCTTCCCAAGACTTAATGTTTTTCTTTATAATAGCACGTAGTAAAGTAGACAAGGTTCTATTTACTACCTCAGTTTGACCATCAGTCTGGGGATGACAAGTAGTAGAAAATAATAATTTCGTACCTAGCTTACACCACAATGTCTTCCAAAAATAACTAAGAAACTTAGAATCCCTGTCAGACACAATAGTCCTAGGCATGCCATGCAATCTAACAATTTCTCTAAAGAATAAACCAGCCACATGTGATGCATCATCAGTTTTATGACATGGAATGAAATGAGCCATCTTAGAGAAACGATCAACTACCACAAAGATAGAGTCACTACCTCGCTTAGTCCTAGGTAATCCCATCACAAAATCCATAGAAATATCAATCCAAGGTGATGCAGGAATAGGCAAAGGCGTATACAAACCATGGGCACTAACTCTAGACTTAGCCTGTTTACATGTAAGACAACGACCACATATTCTCTCAACATCACGTTTCATATGAGGCCAAAAGAAATGCTCATGCAACACAGAGAAAGTCTTAGCAATTCCAAAATGTCCCATTAATCCCCCACCATGAGATTCAAGCAACAATAAATCACGTAAAGAACATCTAGGCACACACAGTTTATTTTTCCTAAACAGAAAGTCATCATGCCTAAAATAATCTCCACTAGCAGATTGTTCACATGCTTTAAAAATCTCACCAAAATCATCATCATGCTCATACAGACCTTTAATATGCTCAAAACCAAGTAATTTAGCATCTAAAGTCGAAATTAGAGCATACCTCCGAGAAAGGGCATCAGCTACCACATTCTCCTTACCTTGCTTGTACTTGATGACGTATGGAAACGTCTCGATAAACTCCATCCATCTCGCATGGCGCTTGTTTAACTTGTTCTGCCCCTTGAGGTGCTTCAACGACTCGTGGTCGGTGTGAATGATGAACTCCCGAGGCCATAGATAAGGCTGCCACGTCTGAAGAGCTCTCACCAGGGCATACAACTCCTTGTCATACGTCGGATAGCTCAACGTAGCTCCATTTAGCTTCTCGCTGAAGTAGGCTATCGGACGTCGTTCTTGCATCAACACTGCACCAATACCAATTCCAGAAGCATCACATTCAATCTCAAAAGATTTAGAAAAGTTAGGAAGAGATAATACCGGGGCGTGTGTCAGCTTGTCCTTCAAATTCTGAAATGCTTCGTCCTGTGCCTTTCCCCACTTGAACTCCACGTTCTTCTTGATCACGGCGGTTAGAGGTGCCGCCATGCTGCTGAAATTAGGCACAAACCGTCGATAGAAGCTGGCCAGACCATGGAAACTCCGCACATCTCCAATGTTCTTTGGTGTTGGCCACTCTTGGATAGCTCGTATCTTTTCCTCGTCAACCTGTACACCCTGTGCACTAACAACAAAACCAAGGAAAACGACCCTATCCGTGCTAAAGACGCACTTCTTACGGTTAGCATACAATTTCTCCTGCCTAAGTGCAATCAAAACCATCCTCAAATGAACCACATGCTCATCATGATTTTTGCTATACACTAAGATATCATCAAAGTACACAACAACAAATTTTCCAATAAAAGCACGCAAAACATGATTCATAAGGCGCATAAAAGTACTAGGGGCATTAGTAAGTCCAAAAGGCATAACTAAACCACTCATATAAGCCCAGTTTTGTTTTGAAAGCAGTTTTCCATTCATCTCCTTCTTTAATCCTAATTTGATGGTACCCACTACGTAAATCAATTTTTGAAAACACGCAGGAACCACATAACTCATCAAGCATATCATCAAGTCTAGGTATGGGATGTCGATACTTTACCGTGATGTTATTAATAGCTCGGCAATCGCAACACATCCTCATCGATCCATCCTTCTTGGGTACGAGAAGTACAGGTACCGCACAAGGACTCAGGCTCTCCTTCACGTGCCCTTTGGTCAACAACTCGCCAATCTGCTTCTCCAACTCCTTTGTTTCCTCTGGGTTGGTGCGGTAAGCCGGGCGATTTGGTAGCACAGCTCCGGGCACAAAGTCAATCTGATGCTCTATCCCTCGGATGGGTGGTAGACCTGGTGGTGTATCCTCCGGGAAAACATCATCGAACTCCTGCAAAACAAACTGAATAGAAGGGGGTAGAGGGGGTAGATCGTTAGTAATAACCAAGTTCCCCTTCCACAACAGCACGAACATCTGCCTCTTCTCATTCACTGCTTCTTTCACATCACTAGCCCTTGCAAGGTAGGCTCTATGAAGCAAGGCATTCTCCTTTGTCTGTAATTGCTGTTCTTTGGTAGATGCCTTGTCTGCCTCCCTTTGTAGTTGCACTTGGTCCTCGTAAACTTGCTTAGGAGTGAGAGGAACAAGTGATACCTTTTTACCGTTATACTCAAATGAATACTTGTTGGTGAAGCCGTCATGTGTGGCTCTCCTATCGAACTGCCACGGTCGTCCCAACAATATGTGACTCGCTTGCATAGGGATGACGTCACACAGCACTTCATCCTCGTACTTCCCAATGCGGAAAGGTACCTTCACTTGCTTGGTCACCCTGATGAGACCGCAATCATTCAACCACTGCAGACGGTATGGCTTTGGATGCTTCACCTCTGGTAACTCCAATCTCTGCACGATGGTTGCACTTACCACGTTCGTACAACTCCCACTGTCAATGATCACACTACACACCTTATCCTTCACATGGCATCTCGTGTGGAAAAGGTTCTCCCGCTGCTCCCTCTCCTCGGGCTGTGTATGTGCACTCAAGACTCTCCTAGCTACAAACAGGTTACCCTCGATGGCTAGGATCTCCTCCTCCTCCTCGGAATCCACAACATCTGTAGGTGTCGGCTCCTCGCCTTCACCATCAGTCACGACTTCTCCGTCGTCTCTACAGATCATGAGTCGTCTGTTAGGACACTCACTCATAATGTGCCAAAATCCTTGACACTTGAAGCACTTCTTGTCTCTGTTGCGACCATCAGGATTGGATGGGTTGACCTGTGTCGAGGTACTTGCTCCCTCCGAACGACCCTTAAAGAAATTCTTCTTCTCGTCACGAGGTGGAACCTCTCTCTTCCATTGGTTCCCTTTAGGTGTAGAACCACTCGGACCTTGGGGTGATCTCCAAGAAGATTGATTCGGCCTTGCACTGCTCAAACTACCCCTCCTCTTGTGCTGGTTCTCAATCTTGATCGCCATGTGGACCATATCCTCTAATTCGACGTACGGTTGCAACTCCACGGCATTACGAATCTCCCAATTCAGTCCAGCCAAGAACCGAGCCATGGTAGCTTCCCTATCCTCCTCAACGTTGGCCCGAATCATTGCCACCTCCATCTCCTTAAAGTACTCATCTACGCTCTTCGTTCCTTGTCGTAGATTCTGTAGCTTGATGTACAACTCTCGGTAGTAGTGAGAAGGAACAAATCTCTTTCGCGTCACAGACTTCATCTCAGCCCATGTTTCAATTGGCTGCTCATAGTTTCTCCTCTTACTGGCAACCAGCTGATCCCACCAAACCAAGGCATAGTCAGAAAATTCGATTGCCGCCAATTTCACCTTCTTGAGCTCTGAGTAGTTGTGGCAATCAAACATCATCTCGACCTTTCTCTCCCATTCGATGTACAACTCTGGATCGTTCTTCCCCATGAAAGTAGGAACAGTCATCTTGATGGTGCTCAAGTTGTTATCTTCTTCAGTCTCATCATCCTCGGGGTTGGCATCTCGATTTCGCCCATTACGACGATTCTGGTTATCCCGACCGACGTTGCGCAGTGCTATTCTCCGATTCTCTGGGTTCTCTCTACGAGCTTTTTCCTCCAGTGCAATTAGTCGGTCATGTACCACAGTCATTTCAGTGTGTAAGAGCCTTTCCATCCGCCTATAATTCTCATCCATCATGGCCTGGAATTGGGCGTTGTTGTTAGATCCCTCAGCTGTTCCCTTATTTTTCGTATCTTCAGACATCCTGCACAGAAAACGTTAGTAATAAAAGCAATAAAATAAAAAGAACCTCACCACCTCACAAACGCTCGTGTATCACACTCAAGATGGGATTCCCTCAGCACTCGTGTTTCACTCAGGTATGGCTTCTTTCACTCTAATGTTCTCACCACTCTGCCTTTTACCACTCAAATTCTCCCTCAATATATCGAACTCCGCGATCTACCAGACGAGATCAGAACCGACAAAATCCCCAAAAACACACAATACGACGTAGAAAGGACAAAAATTCGAAAAATATTGGAACGAAAAATACGATAGCACCAAATTGGCTCAACACGATGCCGGAAAACTCAGAAATCACACACAAAAAGTTGGTCGAAGAAAAAATTTCCCGCCAATTTTTTTTTTTTTTTTATTGGCTGAGTATTCGACTTAATACCATGAACGAGACTCTCAAAAAAAAAATTCGCGAAAAACGGAGTAGAAATAATTTTTATAGAATTTTTTTTTTTTTTTTGTGCTTACGGATGAAAGAGATCCGATTCAGCAAGAAGAAAAGAAATACGGAAAGAAAAGAAGAATCGAGGTCACGTAATCAGAAATTAGAAACCCTTGCCTGGGCTCTGATACCAGATGATACGTACCTCGTTGATGGATTGAGCGGAAGAAGAAGAAACGATAAATTGGATACCTGGCGGATGATCCCAAACCTCTGAATCTGAAATCGTGAAATCAATTAAGGACGGAACCTAACCCCCAACACGAGATCGATGCAGCAACTCGGAAATCGATGTATGACACACGAACGAAGTATGTATGCTTCGTTGATTCGTCGGGTTGATCTCTTTTGGCACAATCGAAAAGAGAACGAAAAGAGAGAGAGAATAATTCCTCACAACATAATTCAATAGCATCAAAGTTGTGTTCTATAAAGTCTCCACAGCCTTTATATATAGGCAAACCTAAAAACATGAGGAAAAGGACTAAAAACGCTGAAATCAAGTCACGTCCGCGATTTCCAAAAATATCACGATTTTGAACTCAATGTCGGCCGACATTGATTTAGACTAAATCGGGTGTCGGACGACATTGGACCTTCGTCCGCAGGTTTTGCCTTCGTTCGCAAGTCAATAAATCTGTCTGGCGCACATTTTCTGAAGATGTCGGCCGACATTCATGTAGTGTATTTTTTGTGTCGGCCGACATTAGGCCAATCTCGTGGCTGAACTCCGCGGCGCGTCCTCGGCTCACGTCTGACCTCCGTTCCAGCTTCTTCTTCATGGTTCCAACTTGAAACTCATCACCTTCGGTTGGTTCGGCCTCCTCGTACGAAATCATATTGATAATGCTTGGCTTTTCCTCATCACCGATGGGTTTCTTCAATAGCTCTTGCGCTCATACTTCCTCGATCAATGCCAACAAGCTTGCCTTGAACTTCTTAGCTCTCGAGCGCGTCACTGGTCCAGCTGGAACATGCACCGGGTCTTGTATCATGGACGACTCTGGGGCTGCATCAAATACCTATATATTTTTTTAAGACTTCTTAAAATCCTAATTGAATACCTCTAAATTTTAATAAACTTTAAAAAATCCGAATTGAATAACTCAAGATTTTAAAAGTGATTTTAAAAGTAAATTAAAATCCTACAGACTCCTCATCGAATACACCACCAATAGTAAATAAATACTTAATACACGTTGATTTTATGTAATTGTGTGTGCACTTATTATTATAATATTAAATTTAATGTACATAGCGTGAATTAGCTGGCGTAGCATAGATATATTTTTTTTAATCTTTTAGCATGTGTTAGGATTTTCTATATTACATTTACAGGGATAAAAGATTTTGAGATGTTTCGACAAGACACTGCCGCGGATTTATTTGTCACTTGTCACTTGCCACTTGCCACTTAGACTATCTGCACGGTGTTAAATTTGACACTTTCTCTCTTGCCACGTCAACTTGACATCTTCAATTAACACCCTTTTTTCAGAAGCAGAGTATTATTCAAAGTGTCAATTATTTTTTCTTTCTTCTCCATCACTCTATTCTATACTCCACCTATTATTTATTTTTTCTTTATTTATTTCATATAAATAATTATTAAATTAAAAATTACAACAAAATAATTTATTAAACACGAAAATTAAGAAAATTTGACAAAAAATATTTGAAAAATCTGTAATATTTTGATAAAATAAATAATAATATTTTTTTAATACGACACACAAAAAGTGAAAAATAAGAGTAAAAAACGTAAAAAAAATTGGTGTCCAAATGAAATAAACCTACACTCTATTAATAGAGAACAAAAAATAAAAAATAATAATATTTTTATTTTATTTTTATTTATAATAATTATTGTGTAAAAACTAATTTTAAAAATGAGGTGAAAAAAATAATTAAAGAAACACATGTCATCGGTTTATTGGCCCAAATGCTATTTAGGGTGTCAAATTTTAGTTGGTATCAGATCAAATTTTGACACCGGGCCCACAAAATGTTAAATTTGACACTTTTGACACCTTCTACGGGATTACTTGATACACAATTAACATCATAATTGATCCTCTGTTGTACATGGTCTTACGGCTTAATCATTTAATTATTTGTTAACATCAACTTTCTAAAATGAGGGTTTTACGGAACATGAGAGTTAATATTCTAATCAAATCAAAGTAATTATAATGAGTAAGCGCATGAGGTGATTTGCAGAAGATAATGTTTTTAATTAACTTGAGTTTGATGGAGACTATGGAGTTAGCAAAATATCTTTGATGATAATATTTTTGAAAGGTTTAAAGTTATGTGATTATGGGCGTATGTTATTATTCATTTGATTGACATAGAAGTATTATTATTTGATATAAATTTTGATGACGTCGATTATTGAATTATATTATTTGTGTTATAAATTTAAATTATTAGGTGGTAAAATTGCAATTCACACTCACTTAACTTAATTTAAATCTTTATTAGTTAGCTCACACTACAAAAAAAGGCATTTCCGACGAATTATTTGCACGTAATCGATTGGAAGTAATCTTATTTACGACGGATTTGTTCCGTCGTTTTTAACCCCGTCAAAAGTTATAATTCGCATCGTAAATTAGGATGTTGTCGTAAGCTCGCGCGTGTAGCTTACTTTCTCAAGATAATATTAAAATAATATATTTCTAATTTACGACGGATACTCCGTCGGAAGTTAGTAATTTTTTTTAATTAAATTTTAGCCGCCACACATATGAACTTCTGTCCTAAATACATATGAACATCAGTCGTAAAGTCGTTTTTTTATAAATATAGCGGCTGTTCCAATTTCAATTATTCCAGCAACTTCCGAAAACTTTTAAAACTCAAACCTGAACACATTCAATATCCTACCATGTTTTACATAACAAAAATATAAAAACAACATAGTAATTCATTTATAATAACATTCATAACCAACATCTCCAACCAAAAGTCTAAATAGTCTATAATCTAATAATAATTCAAAATCACAAGAAAACATTGTTCAAAAGTCTAAATTAGTCAATATTCATAGAATTCATAGAATGCGATCATACTCGTCGTCGGTATCGCTTCTCTCGGCTTGTCCACCACAATCATCGTTGTTATCATCAACCTCCATAATATATTTACCCTATGATAAAAAAAAATTTACAATTAATGAACTCTTTAAATGTAACACATGATCCAACTCGAAAAAATTATTTATTGAGCATAAATGAAGATTACCTTGTTTTGAGGTGGATCGTGCTCTTTGTGAACGCTGTTAAGCACATCTATCATCACCTGAATCAAGTCCTCACGAGTTTGCTGACTTAAAAAGTGATCAGGAGGCAACTCTGAGTGTCCCTCTATCACCTCTTCGACCAACATATAGATCTCGGTACGATTAAATGGATATTCTTCGGGGTGGGCTCGAGCATGGGCTAAAGTCATATCTACTACTCGCAGGAATATATCATCAAATACGAGTAGAAGGAGATCGTTCAGAACTCCCTTCTCCTTTTCGCCGCGTCGAACGTGCTTTTGGACCTTTGAAATTGAAAGCATATATTAATTGTAATTTATGCTATACAAAAACTATTTAAAATATAATCAAAATAAAATAAAGTTGTTTTGTGTCATACCTACGATGTCTGGAGCTTTAATCCGTGGAATTCCAACAATTCTTTTTTTTTTAGGACCCTCCACCGCTTCGCTTTAATCCGTGGAATTCCAACAATTCTGTTTTTTTTGAGGACCCTCCACCGCTTCGGCTCAACTATGAATTTGAGTCTTTGTAGGATCAATGCCCTTATCAGCACATATCTTCTTGTAACATATCTTCTTGTAACGCTCCTATAAAATTTAAATATATATATGTTTAGTATAAAAGTATTAGCTGTAAAAATTGCACATAAATTCAAAGTTAATGAGCAAATTGATCATAGGAATAAAAAATATGGAAATGAAAATAGTTGATTTCACATAAATTCAAAGCAGGACTCTAATACTTTTAAATATAAGTTAGTTTAAAAAAATCACTTACAATAATTGCCGGCACCACCAGTGATATATATTGAGTTATTGACCAACATTATAATTTCATATTATAAATTTCACTTTTTTCATTAAATTCTTTATTAAGTTAGTTATCTCCTATATTTATTATTAATATAAGATTAATGTGATAAACTACAGTTATTCATAATTAAAAAAATTAAATTATTTAATTCTAATAAAACTTAAAATTTTACTAGAAATCTCTCATTAAATAAAAATAAAAAGTAGCGCTAGTTGCATTCCAATTTCTCTAATAATAGTATACTTCGTATTCACTAATTCACATATCAAATTTCTAAATACACCACAAAATCTGCATAAATCATTAAATAAATAAAATACTTATAATTAACAAATTAAATCATAAAAATTATTTGTTAAATCATATAAAATAGTTTTACCCAACAATTACAATTTTAACTTGTTAAATTATTTTACTTTTGAAAATATTAACAACTTCTTATTTTCTTTTTTTTCTTCAATTTTTTGTTACTTTTTTATTTATTTATTCTATTTTTGATGTTTTTTTTCCTTTTTGTTGTGGTGTTTCTTTTTTACTTCATGTTTAATTGTATTTTCTTCATTAATTTTTTATTTTCTAGTTTTTTTTCTTTATTTCTTCAATGTTTTGTTCTTTGTTTTTACTTCATATTTATTTTATGTAATACTCTATATAAGAATAAGCTTCTTATAATAATAAAAAATTCAAGTCCTAACTTGGAACCAATTATAAATAGAAATAAATTCCACATTTTCATAAATCATACATTTTTTAAGTTGTATACCTCTATATAGGAATAAATGATTTAATATATAATAAAAATATTTATTAATAATGTTTTTATTTATTAAAATCAATAACATGGTTAAGATGACTTGAAATATTTAAATTTATAGTCTTTAAATTTATTAATATTTTATTCAATTTGTATATTAAACACAAATTTTATACATATATGGTTAAATTTTATTATTTAAAACTATTAAATTGATTTTGTGAATTTATAGATAGATAATATTGTATGTATATTATTTTTATATTTATATTATTTTTTATAGTAATATTTTTTCCTGTTCCAACAATACGAACGGAATTTCTACTTATATTTTGTTTTTTTTTAATTCTTTTTTAAAAATTCCCTTTTTAGTAGTAAAAATATGTATGATATATGGATTGATGTATTAAGTAAAATTTTTAATTTTAATTTGTAGTAAAATAATGTATTTAGTAATATGGTGTATTTAGTAAAATTTTAATTTGTAGTATAATGATGTACTGTATTTAGTAAAATCTTGTATTTAGTAAAAAGAAATTTTAATTTGTAGTAAAATAATGTATTTAGTAATATTGTAACGCTCCAAAATTCAAAGGCTTAAAGGAATTGAATATGCTACTCATACATGCATCTACTTTTCTGGGCATCTTCTTATAAGAACTTCAAAGTTAAGCGTGCTGGCTCTGGAGTAATTCTAGGATGGGTGACCCCCTGGGAAGTCTCTCAGGTCCTCACGAGTAAGGACAAAGTGCGCAGGAAAAGACAAGTGTTGGTACAGTGGAGTAATTCTAGGATGGGTGACCCCCTGGGAAGTCTCTCAGGTGCGCACGAGTGAGGACAAAGTGCGCTGGAAAAGACAAGTGTTGCATAGCCGGTCCTTAAAGGAATTGAATATGCTACTCATACCAGGCTCTGAAGTAATTTTAGGCTGGAAAAGACAAGTGTTGCATAGCCGGTCCTTAAAGGAATTGAATATGCTACTCATACCAGGCTCTGAAGTAATTTTAGGATGGGTGACCCCCTGTGAAGTCTCTCAGGTGCGCACGAGTGAGGACAAAGTGCGCTGGAAAGACAAAGTGCGCTGGAAAAGACAAGTGTTGCATAGCCGGTCCTTAAAGGAATTGAATATGCTACTCATACCAGGCTCTGAAGTAATTTTAGGCTGGAAAAGACAAGTGTTGCATAGCCGGTCCTTAAAGGAATTGAATATGCTACTCATACCAGGCTCTGAAGTAATTTTAGGATGGGTGACCCCCTGTGAAGTCTCTCAGGTGCGCACGAGTGAGGACAAAGTGCGCTGGAAAAGACAAGTGTTGGTACAGCTGTGAAGTCTCTCAGGTGCGCACGAGTGAGGACAAAGTGCGCTGGAAAAGACAAGTGTTGGTACAGTGGAGTAATTCTAGGATGGGTGACCCCCTGGGAAGTCTCTCAGGTGCGCACGAGTGAGAACAAAAAGACAAGTGTTGCATAGCCGGTCCTTAAAGGAATTGAATATGCTACTCATACCAGGCTCTGGAGTAATTTTAGGATGGGTGACCCCCTGTGAAGTCTCTCAGGTGCGCACGAGTGAGGACAAAGTGCGCTGGAAAAGACAAGTGTTGGTACAGTGGAGCCAGGATATCACTCCCGACGGCAGTCATTAGTAACCAAACCGGCCCATTAGGGTCGGGCTTCGACCCGGGCCCTCAACGGGCCGGGGCCTTACAAGCCGGGGCCTTACAAATATGGTGTATTTAGTAAAATTTTAATTTATAGTATAATGATGTACTGTATTTAGTAAAAAGAAGGGTGTAAATAGCAAGTCTCGTAAATGCGCGTGAACGTAAATAGTCACTTTACCTAGAAAACGTGTCATGTGAATAATCTTTTCCTCGAGACACAATTTCCCAATTCGGAGTAATATTTTCTCAGAACGAATTAAACCCCCAAAAACTCTCCGATCGAATTGATTTCCTCACAAATAATCCGTCGACGACGATAAAAAATGGCTGACGTGACGGAGATCTCCATCGATCCGCGGCCTCTTCCAACCACTGATTACGATTCAGGCCTCTCAGTTCCTCCCTTTGATACCGATTTCTTTTCCCAAGCCGACCATCAAAACGACGCCGTCATGGATGACCTCGATTTCGATTTCTCTTTCGATGATCTCTACATTCCTTCCGCTGATGAACTCGACGACCTCCTTAACCCCATCCAAGTTCAAGGATTAGGCTCTCAATTCGGCCTCTCGTCGACCGTTGACCAACCCGTTTCCAATTCGAATTCTTCGGAATCGCTTCATGTCGACTCTTCAGGCGATCGAAGCCCCACTGGCTCCGGATCCACGAATTCTGATTCGCAGCAGATATCCGGCTATCTCAACGTGCCATCGCCGGAATCGAACGGATTAAACCGTGAGCCATCCGATAATTCCGGCGGTGATGCGAAAGTCTCGGATTGGCCTTCCCCGGAATCTAGAGGATCGAGGAATTGCGAGCCTAATGTCTCGGAGGACTCTAACAATTGCGCCACCAGGCCGGTCAGTTCATTACGCAATTCGAATAATAAGCCTGTTAGAAATAAGGTTAAGTTAGAGGATCCGCCCAAAAGTAAGGGCAATAGCTCTTTGTTGAAAAGGAAAAAGGATAGTGAGGATTCTCCTAATAATAAGTGTAGAAAATCTAACTCAAGTTCGGATAACAGCAATAGCAACAATAACAATGGTGAGTTAAGTGAGGAAGATGAGAAAAAGAAGGCTAGGTTGGTGAGGAATAGGGAGAGTGCGCAGTTATCCAGACAGAGGAAGAAGCACTATGTTGAGGAATTGGAGGAAAAGGTGAAGACGATGCATTCAACCATTCAAGACCTGAATGTGAAGATTTCCTACTTTATGGCTGAGAATGCAACCTTGCGGCAACAAATGGGTTGTGGTAATGCGGTCCCACCTCCTTCAATGGCACCGCCGCCTCCTGGAATGTACCCACACCCAGCCATGATGTACCCATGGATGCCTTATGCTCCACCTTACATGATGAAACAAGGTTCTAAAGTGCCTCTGGTGCCAATCCCTAGGTTGAAACCACAACAGCCAACACAAGCACCAGAAGTGAGCAAGAAGCCCAAGACTAAGAAGGTCGCAGGCGTTAGTTTTCTTGGGTTGTTGTTTTTTCTTATGCTGTTTGGAGGCTTGGTTCCAATGGTCAACGTGAGGTATGGAGGGGTAAGGGAGACTCTGACAGGTGGTGGGTTTTATGAGAAACATCACGGGAGAGTTTTGATGGTGAATGGGACTGGGTATGGTGATGGAAGAGGTTTTAGCAGTAAGAGTAGTGTACACTGTGATCAGAAAGGTAATGATAATGTAGGAAAGCTGAATCCCGATGAGTTTGTTGGGTTGTGCAATGGGAGTGAGCCACTTGTCGCGTCATTGTACGTTCCAAGAAATGATAAGCTAGTGAAGATAGATGGGAATTTGATTATCCATTCTGTGTTGGCGAGTGAGAAAGCCATTCCGTCTCATGGGAATGGAGTTGGTGGTGACACTGGTCTGGCGATTCATGGCAACTTAGGTCCTAATACTGTTCCGAGCGTTAGAATTGATGGCGTCAGGCATCCCCAGCTGAAGGCTCTTCCTGGGTCTGGCTTGGCAGACGAGGTTGGCAAGAATCCAAAGGCAACTGATGGGAGGCTTCAGAAATGGTTCAAGGAAGGCCTTGCCGGTACTTATTTTCCTTCTGGCATATTTTGTTTTGTTACTATACAGTATTAAATGAATGTCTTTGATCAGTTCTATAGGGTTTTAATTTCTTTCAAAATTGATCTTACATTCTTGCCTATTCTCGATAGTAATTTATTTTTTCTTAAACTGGGAGTGTATCGGATTCTAGTTTCTTGTACAAATATGTTTGCTTAAAGTTGTTCATATAACTTTTAATTCTTCTATATGCTAACTCTACTTTGACGAAGGCAGAGTGAGCCATGGCCAGGGTTGACCACTACCTCTGCCATGGCTTGGTGATGTAATGAAGGCTCAGTGATTTTTGTTCTATCCTATACTTTAAGAGCTTTGCTCATTTTTGATGTTTTAGTTAGATCACACATTAAAAAAAACTATATGGCTTAATGCTTTTATTATTTAATATAGTAACATTAGTTGTAGTTTTCTGCGGAATGGATAATAATTAATTATTATTCTCTCTTTTATCTATTATCTCTTTTATCAGTTTATCTATCTTCTTTCATCCCATTCTGAAAGTCATTAAAGTTTCCTTTTTCTTTCAAATTGTTACTTGTTACTCCTTTTTTATTAGTTAGAGCTTGGTCATTTATTTTTCTTTGTTACATCTCTCATCCATGAGGCAATTACTAGTCAGCATTATTGTTTATTGTAAGACAATGCTATAATAGGAACTTTGAGTGTGGTTTTGATTTTACAGAGCAAATGCAAATCCTAATCGAATGGGACTATATTGCTACAAAGACAGGAGTATTATTTTTCAATGACTATTCTACTTGCGTTTACAAATTTAGTTATGAACAACTGCAATCAATGAATTGTATAGATTTTTTTTATTTTTTCCATAGACTAGTTGCTGTGCTGCTTTCTCTCTCTGGAAGTATGCATGACTTTGCTATTGTTTTTATAATTCTCATGGCCAGGGCCGATGTTGAGCTCCGGCATGTGCACTGAAGTTTTCCAGTTTGACGTGTCAGCGGCTTCAACATCAGGAGCTATAGTTCCAGCTACCACTCCGAGAAACATATCTGAAGAGCTGAATCGGAATTCTACACACCTCGGGAAGAGCCGGAACAGAAGATTCCTTCGCAGCCTTCCTCTCCCGCTTCCCGAATCCTCTCGCAATATTTCACAGAAGAATAACTTGAATGGAACTGTCTCTCCAATGGTGGTTTCTGTTCTCGTGGACCCTAGAGAGGTTGGTGATGCTGAAGTGGATGGCGTGATGGGAGCAAAGTCCATTTCGCGGATTTTTGTCGTCGTGTTAACTGACAGTGTCAAGTATGCCACATACTCATGCGTGCTCCCATTTAAAGGACACGCCCCTCATCTGGTGACTACTTAGGAATAGGACTGTTTTTTAAGGATCGAGACTCTGGTCTGGATCACTTTTTGTAGATAGCTAAGGTTACCATCTGTCCGTAAAAGGAGGAGCCTACACATTAACTTATACTCCTATATTCCACATGTAACACATTAACCATATCATCGACTTAGATTTGTGACTGATGCTTTGTGTATTTGCTTGTGGAAAATGATCATAAATTACTATTCCTTATTTCCTGTGCTTGCCCTTTGTGAAATGCTTATTGACAGGTTTTTAAAAGTAAATATTTCACTGTAATTTTTCGCCCTGTTCAGAAACTATGACATCAGTTTGGTGTTTGGATTAGACACAAATATCTTGTTCAGTTGGTTGATCTAAATAACACAAGGATTTGATTCCCATTACACCTCATAGTAAACACGAAACATGTACGACTTCACAAATCAAAAGTTGATTCAATTCTCATAATCATTCATTCCTCAATGCGTAAATGACAATGTAATGTATTCCTACACATTTTCGTGGAAGAAAAATCGAATCTTAGCATAACAATACATTTCACAAAAACCAAAAAGGGCGTGTGGATTTTGAATTCTCTGTTTTATCGGATGATACTTTTACACTTCAAAAGAATCGAGTATGGCTTGCAATGTTTTCTCCGAAGTTTGCCACTGCTTATCATTCGCACTGACCACAAAGAGGACCACAGTGTTTCCTTTGGCTGTTGCCTTTGCAATATTGTGTGATCCAGTAAGAGCATATGGAGTCTCAAGCACATATTTGTAATACTGCATTTCTCAAATACAATAAAAATGAACAAAAGTTAATCTTTCATAAAACCTAAAGAACAAAGAACAAAAAGATAATTTCAAAAGGGGAAAAACCATACCGTTTGATCGCCTTGTTTTTCAGTAGAAATCTCAAGGATTTCATCCGGGTCGAGTGTGTTCCCGGTGACGAATGGGCCGAGAGATGCAATGAGCTTTTCCGGGCTCCCAATGTCTTCGATTTTGGCGTTGGGTTTATTCGTGAGGCGTATCAAAGGCGAGGCCACCACCTGGATTTTCCCTTGTTTTCCATCTTCAAACTTGACCTCTATCCAGGGCTCGGCGCACTTGGGCTGGCAATAGTTTCCGGAAAGTATATTTGCCACTCGCATTTGTTTCCAAGACGGTGGCAGGATGAACTTGTATGGCTGCACGTTACCTACGATAAACTATATTCAGAAATCTTCCATAAGCATGTAGCATTTGTTAAAACATTCAGAAAGCTTCGAGTAGAAGCATATAGATTGCATAATAAATATCTAAACCTTAAAATCATGAAAGTGTAACAAAAGCATACACTATTATTATTATCTCTTATGATATCATCATGTAAACATGTTAAAATAGTTACCTGCACGAAGGGCAGGGGTGTCTTTAGGAGTGGCCGTGAATTGAACGAAAGACGGGTCTTCCGGTAAAGCCGGGAGATAAGATCCCACCTCGATTTCTTTAGCTATGGAGGGCGGAATAGGGGAAATCACAAGTGGTATCAGAGCAAGTGATCTGTTGAAGAAGTCTCTTCTAGAGAGGATGAAGGGAGATAGTTTGATGAAAGAAGAGGGAGTTGATGTGGATGGGATTTTGGAGAGAATGGTTGAGAGCCCAGAAGAAGAACAAGTTGCTGCCATTGTTTCTGTTTCAGAGAGAGAGAAGTGAGTTTGAACTTTGAAGGGATGTGGAGAGAGTTTGCTAAGCATGGCAGTTGGTGTACCACAAGTATTGGATGAGGTCACTTTAAGTTTTTTTTTTGTTTTTTTTTTAATATGAATACAATTAGCAACATACAACTTTAACAGATTGTAATAATAATAATAAGCCGAAACCAAGAATATTAACATCTTCTCATTTCCAACCCTTTATTAAATCCCAACACTGCTGGAAATGTCATTGAAAACAGAAAAGACCGAACAAATAAGTCAAAAAATCCATAATGTGAAAAACCAAAATGCAGAGTCCCCTAATTGTTGCTATCGACAAATTTAGGCTTCTCTAACATGAATAAAAATCAGAATACGTCATGACACCATATAATCTGAGCGTAGCTATTCTGGCCCAGTTCGTAAAGCATGATCTAAATCAGCAATCAAATCACTGACATCCTCGATTCCCACAGATATACGGATAAGATCCTCAGACAACCCTCTCGCCTCTCGCACAGCAGCAGGTATGCTTGCATGAGACATAAAGCACGGTAAGCTGATGAGTGATTTCACACTTCCTGCCCATTGGAAAATCATAAAAAGATGAGATTAACAGAAGTTGTCAATCATCCAAAGAGAAGAAAAAAAATCAAACATTTACAAGCATATTACAATCAATCCCGAATCTCGGGTATTTCTTCTACTTTTAAAAGTTCCCGAGGCTTTTATAATTAGTGAAGGAAAATATAGATGGCGCCCTATTTTGAAATCGCAAATACTCCCCTTCAAATTTTTAGATAACCCATTGAGGTTTGTATTTGCTTTAGAAAGATATCATTATCGAGGAGGGATTATTTAAATTTTCAAGACTAAAAATTATGCTTGCAACATTGAATAAGAAACTTACCAAAACTGACGGTTACACTGAAATACTTGGTGGTCTCGACTATATGCTTGGACAGTGCCAGCGACCCTGTTAAGAAACTAAGCACGGATCCAGCTCCCTTTGCCTGCTCATAGTAAAAAATCGGAAAAGTTGACATATTTACTTAATTAGTATTTCAACTTCTCATATCATATATATTACCTGAGAGTAGTGTAAGGATCGCCCCGGATGGTCGGGAAGACCAGCATAGTTGACTTTCTTAACTCGCGGATGAGAGGCGAGAAATTCCGCAATTTTTTGTGCATTTTCCTGCTCGTTCAAATATATAGAGTTGAGAGAAAAAAAATAAGATTCAGGTCCAATAAGAATTATCAAAGGACCATAGTTCTGAGAGAAAATTTTAACATGATACGAAAAATATAAATTATACCTGTTGCTTCTCAACACGAAGGACCATAGTTTTGATGCCTCTTAAACAAAGCCAACAGTCAAATGGAGCTAAACCCGAGCCCTCAGCATTTTGTAGGAAATACAGCTCCTTTGCCAAGCTAAAGAGCATCATCAAATTCAGGATAATGAAAATTAATTCATCTTCATTATTTTCTATATACTTGAAAATGCGGTAGTGACAAATAGAAAGTTCCGTGCTATCAGTGAATTCTGCTGAAATATTTTGAATGACACGAATAATTCCACCAAACAAAATATCTTTTATTACATAAATACCCCTGATGTTCAGTTGAAATGGAAAAAATATCAATTTATTTGTCAAACAAATACAAATGTCAATTTGAAAGATTTAACTGATTTTTCTATAAAAATAAGCCTAATTTTTTGTTCAGTGGGAGTTTGTGTAATTTAGACCTCACTTGAAACACGGTTATGAGTGTATACCAAACTGTATTCTTAATACATAAAAAAAAAAAGGAATAAAAACCTTTCTCCCTTTATAGCAAGCACACCAGCCATGAGGTCACTGTGACCAGCTATAAATTTAGTAGCCGAGTGCATCACAATATCTGAAAATTCATTGATAAAATAGATAAAAATGAGTAAATAAATAGAAATAAACATAATATTGTCCGACCAAACGAATCATTACCAGCGCCAAGTTCCAGCGGTTGGGATAATACAGGAGACATGATGCTGTTATCCACTAATACAATGGCACCATGAGCATGTGCCAACTCAGCTATTTTCTAAATGACGATCACGAGAAAAGGTGAATAAGTTGCTTAAATTATGAAAATAAAGGACCAGTATATTCATTTAAGAAAAAAAATAGAGAGAGGAAACTGTAATCAAATGCAATATCTAAGAAATACTTTCAACATATATGTACTCGTCTTCTTTAATATGAGAATAGTAAATATTGGAAAAGTCGCATTAAATTAATTTATAAACAATTTAAAGAACTCAACCACAACTTACACGAATATCAGAAATCTGTTGGCGGGGGTTTGTTGGGCTCTCCAGCCACACAAGCTTCGTCGATGTGGTAATGGCGGATGCAACCTCTTCCAAATTTGTTGTATCCACACGCCTTGCAAACCCAATGGATGTAAATTACATTGTCCAGAAAGAAAAAATACTTACCATATAAATTAATAATACTTACTTAACCACAACTCCAGATTTTGGAGCCACTTTAGACAACAAACGATCAGAACCACCATACATGTCATCCCCAGCGACAATTTCCTCGCCTGCCATTACAAAAATATATAAATAAATAAAGATATACTCACCAAAGATAAAATAAACGAGATTAAGTACCGTTTCCAACGAGATGAGTGACGGCTGACAAAGCAGCCATACCACTAGTGAAGCATAATGCTCGATCGGCTTTATCAAGTTTCGCAACAAGTCTGATGATAAGACAAAATACTGATTTAATACCACTTAGGAAAAACGAGGGACCTTGGTATAATTAAGTAAATTAAGAATAGCAAGCAAAGTAGAGACCTTTCCAATACATCCCTAGTCGGATTTCCACTTCTTGTGTAATCATATGGCCCATTTTCTGTAGCCGAAGGCTGCATGATCATTTAAGTAAGTTACGTACATTCGTGAAGTTTTAGAAGCACGCATCTTTCGTAATATTTATTACGTAGCCACGTAAACAAAAAATATCGAAAACAAATGTAAGCAATCAAAATTACCTGCTTGAACGTTGCTGTTTGATACAGAGGTGTGCTCATGGCATCATAAGGGTCGAACTCATTGGCAAAATTCAGCAACACTGTTGAAACACTCGGCTCCCCTTGATCAATATTGCTCTGCACGAACTCCATTCCTACATCGTGAAATTAATGTCACGAATCATGTTCATGAACACAATTCTTGTTTTTTTTTGTGTGTGTGAAAATCTAAAATTGAACTCACTGTTTGAGTATTCGCCTATACTGTTGGCCAAATCTTTGCTGCTGGGCTCCACCTCTTTGAGGCTCGAGCAATTTAACTTAAACCCGTGACCATTGACGGAAAAATTCGAGTTTGTAAAGGCAAAAGCTTTGTACCCAGGAAGCAAGGGGGGATTTCTCAGGATACCCTAAAGACATACGAATGCGAATAAAACGATAGCAGAAGAATCTATATAAAAACTCCACAAGGTTCTGATTCTCAAATATCTCTGGGTTTTGCAACACCTAGAATTAGTATATTGCATACTTCACTTATTAATGATAATAAAAATTAAAATAAAATGAAACCCTGAACTTCGTCTACTTCACTTACAAATCTCGAGGAATTATTAGCAAGATTAAAAAAAAAACTGAAATAAGAATAAACCTAAAATCTTCGATTGTCTTAAAGTTCAAAGCTTTGCATCAATTCAAGCGAAAATAAATAAATTAATTAAGAAAAAAATAGATACGTGTTCGGACACTGGTAAATAAAAATACTTACACGTTGATCAATTGAATTTGTGGAAAGAGAGGTAAAAAATGATCTGAGAGACAGAGCAGAGGCCGCCATTACCTGAGTGAGAAATGGTCGAGCTAAAATAAAATATTAAATATACGCCTTAGAGCATCTCCAACCGATACCAAAAACCTATTTTGGAGTAGGGGAGATGCTCCAAGCGATACCAAAACATAAACCTATTATAGGTTTTAAGGTGGGACCCACAGAAAAAATACTTAAATTTACGTTTACCTTAAACTCAAACCAAAAACTTTATTATTTATAAAATGATCCTTTTTATATAAATTAATAAAAATAATCTATCTACATTTTTTTAGTTTCTTATTTAATATTTTTTATAATGTAATTTTTTTTAATAAACATATAATTAATAATTAAAATAAATTTTAATAAAAATAAAATAACCGTATGGGATATCACAATATTTTTTTTATTATGTTTAAAATTTTAAATTAAAAATAATAATTATTAAATTTTTTTAATATCAAAAGTTACGAGTTTAAATTACAAATTTGTAAAGATTTTGGTTATTTATAAAAAATTGTATAAGAAGAATATTTTGAGAATATTCTTTTAAGTTTAAGTATTGGAATCTCGGTTGGAGTCAAATTACTGTAAACTTAAAATAAAACTTATATTTGAGTTTAAGTTTTTGTGTTCGATTGGAGATGGCCTTAATAACAGTAAACAAAATTAATTAAAATTTAAAAAGTAAGAAAATAAAAAAATCACTGTTGGGAGGGGTTGAAAATCTCAAATGAGGGTGAAGGGCCGAGACCGGGAAAATATATACTGAAAAATATAGGATAAATATATATGTTGTTAGGGTTTGAGGATTTATAGGATAAAAGTGTAAAAATATTTGAATTATCGGGGATTTGTGGCTAGGGTTGTTAACGTCAAACCCGATTTGCTCGCTAAACGTACTAGTTTTATTTTAGAAAAAATAAATCATATTTTAAAATTTTAAAACCTGGCAAAAAATGGGCGGATTACAAGTTGTGAAAATATGTTCGAAATTCTAAATTTATGTAAGGCAGTTCCATGCGGCAGGACGAAGGCGTTAACTCTGCCGCAGTGCGAAGGCAGAACCGGTTCCCTGGCAGGAGGCATGATCTAGGCAGAATCTCCTATTTTTGGTAAGAGACCAAAAATTGAATATCTCTTTCCATACTTATCCGATTGAGGTGATTCAAAAGGCAACGGAATCCTTGGAGGACAAGGAACCTATTCCTACCATAAAGCGACGTCCAAGAAGCCTATATAATCACGTCGAGGCTCAGCAGCGAGATGTGAGAGAGAGGCATGGCGAAAGTATTAGGGTTTTAATACTTGTTATTAGACGTGAGGTTAGATCGATAATCGCTTACGCCTTGTTGGCTCAGGATTATCAAGAGTGATTGTAATCTCGTTTTCGTTTAATAAAGAAGAAACACCCCTCTCCCCGAGCACGTAGGTAACGGCTGCCTCGCCATAGGCAGCGCGATACCGAAGCTCGTAAAATCTTGTCTTGTGTGTGTTGTTTATCGTGCTTTTATATTCTTGTGAGTTCACATATATCGTGAGTGATTGTGAGCTGGAGAGTCAAATCATATTCGTTCGGTTTTGAGTTGTTCACGTCGTGTGGTTTATGAAAGTCCAATTAGATCGGATTTATTCGGTTGGTTGGACCTTATTGTGCGAATCCTCAACAAGTGGCGCCGTCTGTGGGAAGATAAATCACGAGAAGATGTTGAAGCTTGGATCGAAGAAGGATGATGAGGACAAGGTGTCGACAAGAATAACTTTGGTCCTTGGCGGATCGAAGGCAAGGCGATGAAAACACAGCAGGAGGTTGCTGCTAGCACTGCCATTCTCCAGGCAAGGGGAACTGATAAACCTATGGATGATGCAGCTGAAGCTGCGGCAGCAGGTACTCAGGCAGGCTCTGCGGCAGGACGAAGTTCCGGCAGGTACTGAAAAGGCAGGCACTATGGCAGAACCAAGAAGGCAAGGGTTGTTCGCAGGGGGGCACATATGGCAATGATTAATTGTCTCGGAGGCAAGGTAATCATTGTTGTGTCCAAGGAGCCGGCTGTCGAGACGTCACGGCAGGAACTGGAGAGTTGGTACTCAAGGCAACTTCAGTAGAGGAGTCGGAAGAGTGGGAACGAGGCATCATCTCATGAAGGCACGGTGTCACGTCCAGCCTCTTTGTGACCTTGCACAATGGCAGAGTTGTGCGGCAGGGCGGTGTTGCGCAACAAGGCAGTACGATGCGGCATAGGGAGCAGCACTGTACAGCAAGGCAGGAGAGTGCGGCAAAGGGGTCAGTTGTGACTAGACCCGGGATTTAGGGCGTGACAAAGGGGTGTTTTCAAGGTAACAAAAACCAGGTTCTTAAGGAGGGGTCATCTCTTTAAGAAGGATCTGAATCAAGGATGAATCTAGCACATCACGACGATGATGTTGCTGAGGCAGCAACTGCGGCAGGGTTATGCGGCAGGCCTCCGATTGTCACTTCGAGGAAGGGGGCAAAGTGGATTATGGATCTAGCACATCACGAAGCTGATGTTGCTGAGGCAGCAACTGCGGCAGGGTTATGCGGCAGGCCTCCGATTGTCACTTCAAGGAAGGGGGCATAGTGGATTGTGGATCTAGCACATCACGGCGATGATGTTGCTGAGGCAGCAACTGCGGCAGGGTTATGCGGCAGGCCTCCGATTGTCACTTCAAGGAAGGGGGCATAGTGGATTAAAGATTCAGGGTGCACGGTTCACATAAGACCTATAAGGCAGTGGTTTGAGGTTCTTGAAGAAAGATTATCTTGTCTTCAAGAAGTAGCTGAATCGAGGATGGATCTAGCACATCACGACGATGATGATGCTGAGGCAGCAACTGCGGCAGGGGGAACTGCAGCAGGCCTTCAATTGTCACTTCAAGGAAGGGGGCAAGGTGGATCAAAGATTCAGGGTGCACGGTTCACATAAGACCTATGCGGCAGTGGTTAGATGGTTTTGAGGAGATGGATGGAGGTTCTATCATTCTTGGAAATTAACCTAACTTGTAAAGTTGAGGTGGTACGACTCTATACTGAAGGTTGGTTGATAGCTCGTCAAAGCTTTTAACCAAGGATTGTTCATGTTCTAATGGAGGATTCTTCCAAGGGAAGAGAGGTGGCACGTTAGTGCTGGAAGGAGAGTAGAAGAATGGAGTGTGTTATCTGAGGGCATTGCAGTAACTGTGGCAGGCAGTATTGTGGTGGCAGCAGCAGGTAGGCAAAACCTGTGGCAGAGTTAAGGCAGCACCTATGGCAGTAGCTACGGGAGTAGTTGCGGTAGAGTTTGCCGTCACTTCGGGTGACAAGGGAACTTGGATTACATTCATTCTGATCTCCGGGCCCATCTAGAACAGGGACAAGGGATGATGGAAAGTATATCTTGTTCATCATGCCTGGCAGCGGCAGAGGCAGCAGGCAGTGGCAAGGACTGCGGCAGCAACTGCACTGGGGTAAATCGCAGCAGCGTTTACCGGACTAAGTAGCCTCAGGGTGTTCAGGCATCGCTGGAGGTGAAGGCATCGTCGAATGGGTCGCTCGTGGCAGCGGCGGAGGCATTGCCGAAGGCAGCGGCAGAGGCAGGGCAGTGGCATTGACTGCGGCAGCATTTGCGCTGGAGTAGTTCGCTTCATCGACTACCATATTACCAAACTTCAAGATATGACATCGTTGAAGGTGGAGACAATGGCCAAGGCATCGTCGATGGCAACGACAGGGCAGCAGCAGCGGCAATGGCTGCGGCAGAGCGAATGTCGGGAGGTAGTTCGTGGCAGAGCGACTACTTGATTGATAATACTCAACATAAAACTGATCGGGAAAGTATCGGTTGTCCAAATATGCAGAAAGGAGGATCATTCATCAACCTAAGAGGTTTGCACAAGTGGATTTGTGTTAAATGCTCTAAAGGTGGAAGAAGGTGCGAATGATATTGTCATTCATCAACCTAAGGGGTTTGCACAAACTGATGTTATGTATAATGCTCTAATGGTGGAAGAAGGTGCGAATGACTGGATAGTGTTGCTATTTTTGAGGAGGAGTTGCGCAACTTCCCTTAGGCAGCACTTAATACTTTCTGTGGAGAATTGCCCTGCGGCAGGGTGAATGGTCGCAGCAGCCAGGGCAGCAGTGCCTAATGGAAGGGCATTGGGAAGTCTCATACATGCTATGGTGTATAGCAAGCCTGATATTGACCAGGTTATGGGTGTGATATCGAGGAGTATGAGCGGGAGTCACTGGTGGCAGTTCGAAGGTTGTTGAGGTATGTCAATGTAACCATTGGTTACGGTTTCACGTCCAAGAAGATGGAGGTCAGGGATGATGCTCGAATTGGTGTAGCGGCAACTGCGGCAGCATCTACTGCGGGCTATACTCATGAGTAGAAGGCGGTGCAAGAGATGTACCAAGGGGATGGGCTGGAACCTTTGGTTCAACCATCATTAATCTACTTAGGGACAAAGCAACAAGGCCTGGTATCTGTCCGGGAAAGAGGCAGATGGTTTCCGCTATTTCAAGTGGAGGCAGAGACTACTATTGCCTAGGCAGAGGCAATAGGGATTACCGTAGAGCCAAGTGTCAAGGCAGTGACATTTGAAGGTGGATTTGGTGTCAAGTTGTTCGTTGCTTATAGATAAGTGTTGATTCACTTTGTTTCAAGCAGAGAAGATGGACTTCTTCTTAGTAATGCTTGTTCAAGCTTAGAGGCAGAGAAACTTCTTGGAAAGGCTTGGTTAAGTAGGAACAACCGCTGTACACAAAAGTGGTAACCACGGCAGCAGTAGGAGCTACTGCACGAACTCTACAGGTAGCCGTGTGGTGTAACTACCGGAAAGCACAAAAGCATTCAAGTGTTTGTGTGGTAGGGTACAGGCATGGCAGGGTCTGCCATATGGCATGGCAGGGGCAGAGACGACGATCTTTTGCCGGATATAGCAAGATGAAGCGGTTATGCTAAGACTCTTGTTATGGTGATGTGATGCATGGGGTTGATTAGACTCGTTCGAGATACTTCAACAGGATATAATGCTTCTCGAGGTGGAGGCATTGGCTATGGTAGAGACTGCATGCAGAGACTACGATAGCTACTACGGTAGCAACTACCGCAAGGGCGATTGCGGCAAAGAGTACCAGTAGGGACGTGCATCGGCATCTGGTCCCACGTGGACTATTTCACAAACTTTCGAGCATTGTGAAGGGGCAGCAGTAGGCATTGCGATGCTATTGCAAGGTTCAAGGGCAACGGCAAGACTCAGGCTGCGGCAGGCAGTTCTGTGAGTTGTTGACTTGGAGGATTCACGCTCTGGTGATATCCGGAGGTGGGGAAAGGTGATCTACATCAACTTTCCGGGATATGAAAATGGATCGCGCTCCATATTTCATGTCGGAGATGCATGATTGCATCAAGTCCCAAGAGGACAACCTCACAATGCTGAAATTGTGCAGGGGCTGCGGCAGGCACTTTCGTGGTGCCGCAGGGACTGCAGTAGGCACTCTCGTGGTGCTGCAGGGATGTGGTAGGCTTCGTGCTGCCACAGGGGGCCGAGTTAGGCAACAAGATTCAGGCTGCGGCAGGCAGGGTTGTGAGTTGCTAACTTGATGAAGTCGTCTCTGGAGGAGATGCGGGAAGGTGGAGTGACATCTACTTTCGGATTATATGACTTATGTCATATGCAGGCTGTGGTAGGCATTCTCATGCTGCCGCAGGGGGCCGAGTTAGGCAACAAGATTCAGGCTGCGGCAAGCAGGGTTGTGAGTTGCTAACTTGATGAAGTCGTCTCTGAAGGAGATGCGGGAAGGTGGAGTGACATCTACTTTCGGATTATATGACTTATGTCATATGCAAATTCTAGATGCCGCGAGATGGTGTTGAAGAATTTGGGAATGCAGAACCTATGGCAGGAGCTGCGGTAGTATTGGGCATGGCAGGCTGAAGCCTAATGACAATACTAGGAGATATATGATCGGGTATGATCATATGGAGGGTCAGTATGATCTGAAATCATGCTGGGACTGGAGTCGGATGGTCGGGTTCGATCATGGATTGGTGAATAAGGTGGTTGCAAAGGATTTGCTTGATTTCTTAACTCGGCAGGGATGAGCAGTACTTGATCACTACTGCAAGATCGGTGACATATGTTTAGAAGTTTGAACAAGGTGGAGATTTGTGAAAATATGTTCGAAATTCTAAATTTATGTAAGGCAGTTCCATGCGGCAGGACGAAGGCGTTAACTCTGCCGCAGTGCGAAGGCAGAACCGGTTCCCTGGCAGGAGGCATGATCTAGGCAGAATCTCCTATTTTTGGTAAGAGACCAAAAATTGAATATCTCTTTCCATACTTATCCGATTGAGGTGATTCAAAAGGCAACGGAATCCTTGGAGGACAAGGAACCTATTCCTACCATAAAGCGACGTCCAAGAAGCCTATATAATCACGTCGAGGCTCAGCAGCGAGATGTGAGAGAGAGGCATGGCGAAAGTATTAGGGTTTTAATACTTGTTATTAGACGTGAGGTTAGATCGATAATCGCTTACGCCTTGTTGGCTCAGGATTATCAAGAGTGATTGTAATCTCGTTTTCGTTTAATAAAGAAGAAACACCCCTCTCCCCGAGCACGTAGGTAACGGCTGCCTCGCCATAGGCAGCGCGATACCGAAGCTCGTAAAATCTTGTCTTGTGTGTGTTGTTTATCGTGCTTTTATATTCTTGTGAGTTCACATATATCGTGAGTGATTGTGAGCTGGAGAGTCAAATCATATTCGTTCGGTTTTGAGTTGTTCACGTCGTGTGGTTTATGAAAGTCCAATTAGATCGGATTTATTCGGTTGATTGGACCTTGTTGTGCGAATCCTCAACACAAGTAAATAGTTAACCACCCGCTTAATATATTTTCCAAGTGAAGTTAGATTACAATTTGTTTGCACAGAGTAGAATAATTATACATGAATATTCAAGTGGACTCATAAATATTACCTCGATTCCTTGTTTAACAAAGCTTAATAATGATTGATTTTATACGTAAAACTGGGAATCGATTGCTTGTTTAACAAAAATTAACAATGATTGACTTTATACGTAAAACTGGGATAGTCGGGCTTATCTCGAACAAACTCGAGCTCAATTTCCGGTTCAGCAAACATCGTCACTTGACTTTCACCGACCCAACTCAACCCATCTTAATAATATATAAATCCTGAATACTAATAATTTCAATTAGCCAATAGGAACAGTCAATTTTGCCAACTAGGATGAAATTGAATTTCAATTGTCCAATAGAAACTCAATTTCATTTGCGTTCACACCCATTCTCAATCTTTTCTTCTATTTTTTTTCTTCTTCAATTTATATTCAGTAAAAAACGTAAATTGATCAGCCCTCGATTTCATTCCCTCTATTCCATTCATTCCGCTTCTCCTTTTCGTATTCCATATCACA
Organism: Euphrasia confusa; assembly: GCA_954870475.1. NCBI lineage: Eukaryota > Viridiplantae > Streptophyta > Magnoliopsida > Lamiales > Orobanchaceae > Euphrasia > Euphrasia confusa. The sequence continues at coordinate 10,807,406 of OX940966.1, read as the reverse complement.
GAAATCTTCATCTATGCTCTTCCCGAATTAGGGTTCTCATATATCCTCCTCATTTTTTCAATCGATTTATTTAATTTTCTTTTCCCAGTGGATATTAAATTGATTCGGCGATTTTATCGATTGCATCTGCAGCGGTACAAATCGGCGAGAGACGTTTCTACTTTCTAGATTCGCGACGGTGGCATTGACGGACATGGATTCAGAGGAGATTCAAGTTTACGTGAAGTATTCAGACATTGCCTTCATCCCTTCCAGAATTTCTTCTTCAATGCGCATCAATTTAATCTCCGCCAGGTAAATATTATTTTCATCCCCAAAATTATTCAATTCGTTCCGATACGAATCTCGGTTAACGATTATCCTTCTTCAGACAAATGAATTACGTAATACTCCGTGTTTGTTATATTTTTTTCAGAGAAAAAAATATGGGTGCCGTGAATCTTAAAAAAAATATTGCGCTTTTTAGAAGCTAATTTTACTCTTTTTTATTTGGTAGCCCTTCTACCGATTCTTGAGTAAATTTTCTGGGTATTAGAGTATCAAAAATAACCAAAAACCTCCATAACCAAGCTGCAGAAAGCTTGAGAAAGGGGAAAAACGAGCGGGAAGAAGAGAGCCAATAAAAACCTTTTTTTTTTTCACTTAAAATGAAAAATATAAAAGGAAAAACCCTTTTATATCTTCAGCACCATACAAGAAGTGCTACTCCAATAGTAAAAGTGCTACTTAAAATAAGAAAAGTAACAAAAATACAAATAAAACGATTAAAGTCTATTTTATTTGAAAAAAGAAAAGTGCGCGCTTAAAACTTCAGCTCTTCAAACTTCATCTTCAAATTCAATACACCCCCTCAAGATGGACAATGGATGCTTCCAAAGGTCATCTTGGTCAGAATCTCCTTCATCTCTTTATCAGCTAGTGGTTTGGTTAGTATATCAGCAACTTGGAGACTGTTCTTGATGTGTAGAGGTTTGATCACACCTGCATTGTATTTTTCCCTCACAGTATGACAGTCAATCTCTATGTGCTTGGTCCTTTCATGATAAACAGGGTTAGAAGCAATATAAATGGCAGCCTGATTGTCACAATATAAAGGTATAGCCCTGTCTTGCTCAATCCCAAACTCAGAAAGTAAACCCTTTGTCCATACAGCTTCACAAGTAGCTTGTGCCATTGCCCTATACTCAGCTTCAGCAGAGGATCTTGAGATTGTATGTTGTTTCTTTGATTTCCAAGAGACCAGAGATGATCCCAGAAAAACACAAAAGCCAGTTACTGACCTCCTGGAATCAGGACATCCACCCCAATCAGCATCTGCAAAAAGGCTCAACTCCAGTTTGTTGTTACAAGAAAAGAATAAGCCATTCCCTGGATTTCCTTTCAAATATTTCACAATCCTTTCTGCAGCCTTCATATGTATATCAGTAGGACTTGCTAAAAATTGACTCAAAGTATGCACAGCATAAGTGATATCAACCCTTGTAATGCAAAGATACAGGAGTCTCCCTATCAATCTTCTATAAGAAGTGATGTCAGTGAGTGGAACTCCATCAGTCACACTGAGATGGTGTACTGAATCCATGGGGGTTTGGGCAAGTTTACAACCTAGCAACCCTGTATCAGTAATGAGATCAAGAGCATATTTTCTTTGGCATAAGAAAATCCCAGAAGTATTTCTAGCAATCTCCAATCCCAGAAAATACTTTGAAGCTCCCAAATCCTTATATTTGAACTGTGTACCCAGAAATTGTTTAAATTGTTCAATGAGACTTTGAGAGTTGCTGGCCACTAATATATCATCAACATATACCACTAACCCCAAGAATGCAGCTCCAACATGTTTATAGAAAAGTGAGTGATCATAACAGGATTGTTTAAGGCCAAATTTAGACAATGCAGCAGAGAAGGTGAGGTACCATTGTCTAGATGCTTGTTTAAGGCCATAGAGAGATTTTAAGAGTCTGCAAACACTCCCTTCAGGATATGGCACCCCCTGATTGAGCAAGCCAGGAGGTAAAGTCATATAGATTTCCTCATCCAGTGAACCATACAAGAAGGCATTATTGATATCCATATGTCCAAGAATCCAATGATTGACTGCTGAGATGGCAAGAAGCATCTTGACTGAGGTTAGTTTAGCTACTGGAGAAAAAGTATCCAAATAATCAAGGCCTGCTTGTTGAGTATAACCCTTAGCGACTAGCCTGGCCTTGTATTTATCCACAGTCCCATCAGCAAGAAATTTGACTCTAAAAACCCATACCAATTGCAGTTTTATGAGGGGGCAGGGTGGTAACACACCAAGTTTGATTCTGTTCAAGCGCATCAAGTTCAGCCTTCATAGCAGAACACCACTCTGGAAAGAGAACAGCCTGAGAGTAGCATGAAGGTTCAGGGATAGAGGTAATAGAGGATATGAAAATGGAGTAAGAAGGACTGAGATTACTGGTGGCAAGATATGAAGAAATGGGGTAAACACAGGTGCTGGTGGAGGAATTGCAGATGTAGTCATTTAGGTGGGAAGGTTTTTTAATGATCCTGCCAGAAGGTTTGGAGATAGTGACTGTGGGAGAGTTATTTGGAGATGTGGTGGCAGGAGATGGTGAGGATGGTTCAGTGTGGTTGGGTTGTTCTGTGGGTAGGTGAGGGAAAAAAGTTTCAGAAGGTAAATGAGAGAAAGGGAATATAGTTTCATGAAAAACAACATCTCTGGAAATAAAAGTAGTGTGGGTGGAAATATCCAAAAGTTTATAACCTTTATAACCAGAGGGATAGCCTAAGAAGACACATTTGGTAGCTCTAGGTGAAAATTTGTCTCTATTTCCATCCAGTGTGGAAGCAAAACAAAGACAACCAAAGACTTTCAAATGTGTATATGTGGCAGGTTTATGAAACAGGGCAGTGAAAGGGGTAATTTTATTTGGAAGCACTGAAGAGGGTATTCTGTTGATTAGGTAAGAAGCAGTTAAAACACAATCCCCCCAATATTCCAGAGGTAAATGAGATTGAAATAACAGGCTTCTAGCAACATTTAAGAGGTGTTGATGTTTTCTCTCTACCCTGGCATTTTGTTGTGGGGTTCCAACACAAGATTTTTGAATCAAGGTTCCAGTTTGAGAAAAAAGGTTGGTTAGGTTGAATTCAGGAGCATTGTCACTTCTAATGCATTTTATATGTTTACCAAACTGTGTATGAACAGTGGTGAAGAATTGGGTTAATACTGCTGCAACATCAGACTTGTGTTTCATTAGAAAGGTCCAGACAAACCTACTATGGTCATCAACTATAGTAAGAAAGTAAGAGAAGCCTTCAACAGTAGGAGTATTAAAAGGTCCCCATACATCACAATGAATAATATCAAAAGAACTCTTAGAATGGGAATGTGAAATGGGAAATTTGAGCTTCTTTTGTTTGGCCAAAGGACAGATTTCACAAATAAAATTCTTATTACAAGTATTATGTAAAACATCAGAAAGAAGAGCAAGCTTTCCAGGAGACAAATGTCCTAACCTGGAGTGCCAAAGATCAGATGAAATAGTAGAGGCAATAAAAGGAGTAGTAGAGACAGAACCTGAAGTGGTTAAAACATATAGATTTCCAATTCTTCTACCCATCCCAATCTGACTCCCCTTTGAAGTTTCCTGAATGACACAGGTATCATGTGTAAAGGACACAGAACAATGGGAATTCAAGGTTAAGGCACTAATGGACAACAAATTATAGGTAAAGGAGGGTACAAACAAGACTGATTGCAAAGTAATATGTTCATTGAGCTGAATAGAGCCTATCTTTGCTACATTAACTGTTGAACCATCAGGAAGGCTAACATGTGTATTGGAAACACTATGTGACTCCAGAAACATAGAATCAAGACAACACACATGATGTGTAGCACCAGTATCAATTAACCAATGTGTACTAGAATGAGTGACAGATCCTGTAAAGGGCACTAGTGAAAGAGATATAGTACCACTGAAATTTGTTGTAGGATTCTCAGTTGGAGGAATGGCAGCAACATTAGTATGTTGAGAGTTGGCATTCATCTGAAGCTGTCCTTGTAAAAGCTGAATAAGCTGTAAAGTAAGTTGCTCATTTGACAAGACATTAGGTGCTGCAGATGATGAGGCAGAGGAGAGGCTAGTAGGTTCCCCAGAATTGACTGAACCCTGAGCAGAATTAGCTTGTCCTGACTGAGGCTCCACTTTGCCTTTTCCTTTTCCATAACCTGGTGGAAAACCATGAATTAAGAAGCACCTATCAACTGTGTGTCCTTGTTTTCCACAATGTGTGCACTGAAACTTGCTTCTGTTATATGCCATTGCATTGGCCATATTTCCAGGTTGCTCACTTGCACTAGAGTTGTAATTCTGCAAACCTCCTCCAATGTTCCTTTGTCTTTCCTCTTGTATCACCAAGGAAAAAATTCTGGAAATAGATGGAAATGGCACCATGGCCATAATATTGGATCTCAATTGAGAATATGCAGGGCTCAATCCTAACAGAAATTGAATAGCGCATTCCTGTTGCTGGTATTCATTCCATTTCTTCCCACTATTAGCACATGAACACCAACTCACAGGCTGCAAATCTTTATACTCATCCCAAACTCCACGCAATTTTGTATAATAAGCATTCACATCTAAAACACCTTGAGATAGAGTCATGAATTGCTGTCTCAACTGATAAAACCTAGCAATATTTCCCTCAGAAAATCTAGTTCTCAGATCTGACCAGATTTCACCTGCATCATCAAGGTACATCAAGCTCGAACATATATTCGGTGTTGTGGCATTTCGAATCCACGATACCACCATAGAATTGCAACGAATCCAAATGTTGTACAACAAATCGTTCTCATCTGGCCGTGGTATTGATCCATCGATGAACCCTAGCTTGTTCTTCGCCATCAATGCCGTGACCATAGCTCTGCTCCAGATGTTGTAATTTCCTCCATTCAGAAGCTGCACAACCAACACGGTTCCAGGATTGTCGCTAGGATGCATATAGTAAGGACTCGTCTGATCATCTGCGAGATTCAGAATTTCTCTGTTCGCACCACCTCTCACCATTTTGTTTCAAAAAACAAAAATAACAAACAACTCAGAGAAAAAAAAAACGATCCAATAGAGAATCAAATTAATAGAAAGGCGAAGCGGAATTTCTCTCTGATACCATATCAAAAATAACCAAAAACCTCCATAACCAAGCTGCAGAAAGCTTGAGAAAGGGGAAAAACGAGCGGGAAGAAGAGAGCCAATAAAAACCTTTTTTTTTTTCACTTAAAATGAAAAATATAAAAGGAAAAACCCTTTTATATCTTCAGCACCATACAAGAAGTGCTACTCCAATAGTAAAAGTGCTACTTAAAATAAGAAAAGTAACAAAAATACAAATAAAACGATTAAAGTCTATTTTATTTGAAAAAAGAAAAGTGCGCGCTTAAAACTTCAGCTCTTCAAACTTCATCTTCAAATTCAATATAGAGGAGTGCTATTTTTTGTGTTCATTTATCTAAAATTAAGATAATAATTATTAGCGCTTCACACAAAATTCTTTTTCAAATCCCTGAGGTATCCTTTTTTTTTTTTTCAGATTCATATATATAATTTTTTCTCTCTGAAACTAAATATTTCTTTCAATTTTTGTTTGTTTTTTATCAGTTTCACTCGACGCCAGTCATGGGCAGCTCGATGGGCTCCTCTCCGTGCTCCAACTCCTCCGTCGGTCACTACTCCAGGGAGTCCTCCCCGAGCCGCTTCTCGGGCTCGCTGAAGTCTGTTATAACTATGAAGGTGGGTTTCAATTCTGTGAATCTGATTCGGCTCAGCCTCAACGAGCGCATCTACGTCAAACTCCGCCACAATCGGGAGCTCTGCGGGAAGCTTCACGTATGTTCTTTCACTCTATTCCTATATGCATAAATTCGGGGTGAAAATTTGGTATCGGGGTGAAAAATTCGTAATAATGGTTTTATTTGTTAACTGATACAATGAATTAAGCGAATTTGGGGGAATTAAGGTTTTCCTTCTTTGGTTAATTGTTATTAGTTTTCAAATAAAAATATTTTTTGATTTTCTTTGTTGTCATCATCAGTTGTGCTACTGTAATATTTGAGTTTGTGGAAAGTTATTTTTGTGTTACTACACACACAATATTGGGACGAAGGTATGTGTTTGATTTCTTTGAAGGTTGTATCGTCTGGATAACAATCGTCCAAATCCATACGGAGGTTGCTAATTAATATGTATGCTAACTAAAATTTATCATTGAAGGTAGAGGAATCAGTCTGTTGATGATGTCATAATCGCCAGAATTATTGGTGCTGCTATCATTTAGGAAGACAAAAGGTTTCTTTTTTTTCGACGATTATCTTCTTTTTCGACGATTTTTTGGTTCCTTTGCCGAATTTCTGATTTGGATTGCCGAGCTTTTATCTTCGCTTTAAACGTCGCCAATTCCAAATTATGATATCTTATGCTATGACTATTAACAAAAGTCAGGGGCAATCTTTGTTAAAAGTTGACATTCTGTTGAGAAGGCCGGTGTTCACCCACGGTCAATTGTATGTTGCAGTTTCTAGAGTGACTAACCAAGAAGGGTTGAAATTCTTAATTTGTGATGAGAATGGTAACCTGACGAATAAAACTACAAATGTTGTTTACAAGGATGTTTTCAGAAATTTGGATTGAACATAAATAAAAAATACTTTACTTTTATTTATATTTGTTAGTTATATTGTGTCTATAACATTTTTAATTTTTGAACTATTCAAATTCCTTAAATTATTGCCTAATCATCTAATTTTTTTTTTCAAATAAAATTATGAATTTTCAATATAAACATAAATAGATTTTTACAATTATTTTAACGTGTTTAGTAAAATTATGTTCAAAATAAATCCGGGCGAAGCTTTGAGTGGCACTCCCAGTGCAACGCACGGGCAGAAGGATCTAGTTTTTTTAATAAAACATTATTTTATTTTATTTTTTCATATTCAATAAACAGAACTAAAAATCTTGACTTAATACTCAATCTTTACCCCAACTATTTAATATCTTTTTTAACTTCACATACGACCCAACTCAATAATTTAAAACTATTTTTATATATTTTATAATTTATTTTAATGCATACAATCAATTTTAATTTAATTTAAAAAATGAAATATAAATGATTAATATATAATAAAAATATTTTTTTAATAATATTTTTATTTATCAAAATCAATAACATATTTAAATTATCAAAATCAATAATATTAAATGAAATATAAATGATTAATATATAATAAAAATATTTTTGAATAATATTTTTATTTATCAAAATCAATAACATATTTAAATTATCAAAATCAATAATATATAGTATATAATCAAAGTTTATAGTCATTAGATTCATTAATATTTTATTTAATATATATATTTGAATTGCAGTGTTTGAGATTTGAACCAAGGACTTAAGTCCCCAATTTAAGTGCTCAAAATCAATTGAGCTAACAACTCTCAACTTAAATTAAACTATTAAATTGGTTAGGTGAACTTAAAGAAAAATAAATAATACAGTATGTATGTTAAGTACCAATCCCTATTAAAAACAGTTTAGTTCCAGAGTTTGAGTCTTGTATTAAAAACAGTTTAGTTCCAGAGTTTGAGTCTTGAATTAAGAGTATCGGGGTAACATAATTTTTAATTTTTATCCTTTAAGAATAAAGAATATTTATATATTTTTTATTTAGTCGATTGTGAAAAATATTTTTGATTAAATTAAGAATTATATTCATTTACTACTGTGTTTTTTACATATAAATGATTCAATAAAAGATTATATTCTTTTTTTTTTATAACGTTTTTAGTTAAAATATTGGAATTAACATTAACACTTTTATTTTAGTATTTTTTTGTCAAAAAAACACTCCGTTTTGGTTTATGATTGTAAATAATTTAACAGAAAAAAAATTTGTATCATCTGTGCATTATTAACAGAAAAGGTAAAAACTAAAACTGTAAAAATATTTGACTTTCACCTCAAATAACGACGGTAACAACATAAAAATAAAAATAATAGCTGGGCACAAATTCAACAAAAAGACAGATAAATAAATCGTTACCCTTTGTAGAATAAGATTTACATAAAAATAAAAATAATAGCTGGACACAAATTCAACAAAAAAGACGGATAAATAAATTGTTACCCTTTGTAGAATAAGATGATAATAGAGAAATCAAAATTATTGCAAAACTAGGAAGTTAGATTAACATTTAGATATATATAGTGAGCACAAATTCGACAAAAAAGACAGATAAATTTGACGTAAATAATTAAAATATGCATGAGTATTTTTTGTTTTAAATAATATTTGAAAGAAAGAGTGAACATAAAATATATGTATGTATATATAATAGAAGTTTACTTTTTTTCGTCCTCATAGAGAAACTAAAAAACCCAAAATTTATGGATAATCATGATTAAAATACTTAATACGATATTAAGTAGGCCTTACCAAAAATATAAAAATAATTCTAAATACATTTTTAAAACGTGACACATAGATAAATATCAACAATATTTTATACATATCACAATATATAAACATAAGAGACATTTCATAATTTTAATAATCAAATTACTTATTATAATAATAATAATAATAAATTAATATTTAATCACAATAATAATTTATTAATATATATATATAATCAATTAATTAATTTATAATTATAACTTTAAAATTAAGTAAATAACAAAAAAATTATGGATAATCATAATTAAAATGAGGCTTACCGTGAAATTTAGTCATGTCTATCTCATGAGAGTAATTATGGTGCTGGAAATAGTTCCGGTGGCATCTGTTTTTTGCGGCTGTGTTTGTGTAGCGTAGTACCTCGGAGGAGGCTGATTATTATATAATACAAATTAGTATAAAAAGTAGAGAGCACATTAAAATAATAAAGAAAATGAAGATAAATATAAATAAATATGTATTAGTACATAAATAAAAATCAATGAAATAAAAAAAAATTATGTGGAACACATTAAAATAATAAAGAAAATGAAGATAGATATGAATAAATATGTATTGGTACAGAAATAAAAATGAATGAGGAGCCATAATTTTTTCTGTTTGTCCTCTTAATTTCTCTATAATTTGAAGTATAAAATTATATTTTATTTTGATATTTTTGTGTTCCATATATTTATATATTTTTTATTCTTTGCTCCATTGCTCCATATTTCTTTTATTCTTTTGCTCAATGTGAATATTGAATAAGAGTTTTGGAACGAGAGATTAGAGAAGAAGACTATCAACTAATTAATTCTAAAAATAAATATAATTAATTTTAAAAATATATAAATTAATTTGAGTATTAATAATAGATATGAACAATAAAAGTATTATTATATTTTTTATATGTAATAATATTTTAATTATTTTTTTGACATGTAATATAATTAGTTATACTATATAAAATATATATTGTACAAAGTATAAATAATAATTTTTTAGTTAAATATAATGCATATCTTTTTATTTATATTAAAAAAATTATATTTTAATATATAATATTAAAATATATAAATTATATTTTAAAATATTTATTTAACAAATTGTATTTAAAGTAATATAGAAATAAAAATAAAAATAAGTATAAATATATATAGTTTTACCAATGGTAAAATCAATAAACCTAAACATATAATTACTATATTACTTATAAAAAATAGCAAAAAATAATAAATTATGTGTAAATGATGTGAGTTGAGAACAGTATTTGAGTATGATTACTTGGTTGATTAGGATTAATTGATGCATTTATGCCAATCATATACAAACTCCATTGTTGGAAATTTGAACATTGAGGTGGAGTGATATCAGATTATCCAAAAGTCTTTCATATTCATTACAAATGGAACTCAATAAATTGCCATAAATGATGAGTAATTCTACATTTACTAATCCCCATATATTCATCACCAAATTCACTTGTAAAAGCAATTTTTATTCAATTCAGAATTAAACTACAATAATTGTAAACTTTGTTAATGATCATTCCAAAATTTCTTATAAACTCACTAAAACTCTCAGTCAATCTCTCATGTGAGTTACTGTATATGGTTTGAGAAATCAATATTTTACATTTTTTCGTACAAGGATGCCTAAAGTTCTACGCATATCATTCATTGTTCTATGATCATTTTTTAATGTTGCATCATGCTGATACAAAAAAAAAAAACAAAAAAATGACTATTCCTAAATTTAAATTTGGTCGTGATGCTCTTGAGATTGAGAAATTTTTAACGTCTTAGTTTTTTCTTTTCTTCATTAATGTGTTATGAATATCTTATTCGATTATCTGAACCCTTATTACAAAAAGAAAACTCCAACTTCTCTCTCTCTCTCTCTCTCAAAATTAAAATCAGAGCAGTAAAAGAAGTTTTGATTAAAATAAATCAAGATCTCTCTCTTCCTCTCTCTCTCCTTCTCCCTTCTCACTCTTTCTCACTCACACACACCTATCGTGTGAGAGATCCGCCTCGATCTGCCTCTCAATGCACGCGCGTTGATACAAAAATGGTGGATCTTTTCAAAACGACGGCGTTTGAATGGAAGGCGGGGCAGCTGATGATATTTCTCCTTTTGGTGATGATTGCTTCTTTCTTCACAGGCACCCTCTTCTCCAACAATCCTCCTCTCCTTAGCTCACAAACCCCACTGCACCGCGTACAACCCATTCTTAATCATTCAGCGTCACTGACACCTTCCGGTAAGTGTTCGAGCTAATCGAATTTATCAAATTCTGCAATTGATTCAATTACTGGGGAGAATCTTGTAATTTTTCCTATTTGATTCTGTATTACGAGTACTACTGCATCGATCCCAATATATGTTTTCATAGAGTTTGTTCATAATCATAGTCGATAAATGGGTTTCTGAATGTGCTTGCAGGGGCATTTAGAAATAGAGTTAGGCTTACTTATCGAACAATACCGCTCAGGGTCCCAGAAACGGGGATCGATATATGCCCGTTGAAATATAACGAATACATCCCATGCCACGACATTTCTTACATCAAAGAGTTAATGCCGATATTAGATCTTTCGAGGAAGGAAGAGCTGGAGAGGCACTGCCCACCTGTCAGTAGACGCTTGTTTTGTTTGATTCCGCCCCCAAATGACTATAAGATACCGATAAGATGGCCCACCAGCAGGGACTATGTTTGGAGAAGTAATATAAACCACACGCATCTCGCTGAGGTTAAAGGAGGACAGAATTGGGTGCATGAGAAGGATAAGCTGTGGTGGTTTCCTGGTGGAGGTACACATTTCAAGCATGGAGCTGCTGAGTACATTCAGAGGTACTTCGGGTTTTTAAATATTTTTGATTGTTTTTTGAACCTTATGTAAGCTGATATAAATGATTGTTTTTCTTTTGGGGTGGTGGGGTGGGGTGGGGTGGGGTGCTACCCTCTAAAAAACTTGATTATACGAATAAATTGGAAAACCTAACTTGTCGATTTGAATATAGTGATTGAATCTTAAATGATAGTACGATTGATTTTTGCTAAAAGCGCAAATTAACACGGTGATCTGATTTTCATTGGCTTCAGGTCCTTACCATAACTATGTAGAGCCTTTATGTAACTTGTACTATCTATTAAATTCTTTAATCTCTAAATCAAGGTGGTGAAGAATCAATACGTTCAAATTGGAAATTAACGTTCAAGATTTATCATTTGTTGGATTTAGTATCTATTTAATGCACAAAACATAATTTTGATTTCTGTATAATAATTGAAGCCTTAAATTCAAGTAACCTTAAATAATTGTCTACTACAATGCAACAACTGTGTGACAGTGTGTGTGGGTAAGATATGGATTCTAGGATTCGTACTCGGATTCGTGTATATGCAAGTTATTGTCTTTATTATTAAAATGGGAAAGGCATTTGTATTTCTGGTGGTCCAATGGCTAGGATGTTGGAAGGAAAAAAAGGGTTCGCTGAAACTGACATTGGAAACTCTCAAGTTCATGCAGTTTTTTTTCTGCTGAACTTATTTAATAATCTATAACCTGACGCCGCAGGTTAGGAAATATGACAACGAATGAAACTGGCGACCTTCATTCTGCCAATATATATCAAGTTCTAGATGTTGGTTGTGGAGTAGCTAGCTTTTCGGCATATCTACTTCCCTTAAATATCCAGACTATGTCATTTGCTCCCAAAGACAACCATGAAAATCAAATTCAATTCGCTTTAGAGAGAGGGATTGGTGCCATGATTTCTGCTTTATCCACTAAGCAACTACCGTATCCAAGCAACTCTTTTGAAATGGTGCACTGTTCGAGATGCCGTGTTGATTGGCATGAGAATGGTTTCTTTTTGCTTTTTGCAATTAATTTTGCGTAACATAGATTGTACCTTAAATAAAATACCATAATGAACATTTTTTATCAATAATATCTTTACAGTTAGAACTTCATTCATATGCTTTATGTTTTCAATGCAGATGGCATTCTAATTAAAGAAGTGGATCGTCTATTGCGGTCAAATGGATATTTCGTCTACTCAGCTCCTCCTGCTTACAGACAAGACAAAGACTTCCCATTAATTTGGGGCAAGTTGATGAATTTGACTTCTGCAATGTGCTGGAAACTCATTGCCCGACAAGTGCAGACGGCAATCTGGATTAAGCTGGATTCTAACAATAAGGAGTGCCTCCACCAAAGAGCACAACAAAAGTTAATCACTCTGTGTGATTCCTCGGAAGATGATAAACCGTCTTTTAAAACACCTTTGAGGAATTGTATTGCGGAACGTGTTTCAAAGAAACTGCCTCCCAAGCCACAACGTCTCTCGGAATATTCACCGAGCCTCAAGAAGATAGGTAGCTTACTTGTGTTTTGATTTTATCTAATATTTACATGAGTATTTAGGGAGTTGTGTGTGTGTGTGTATATATATATATATATATATATATATATACAAAGGCTTTTAGTGTTTTCATTTGCCAAGTTCTGTTTCTAATTTATTAATTGAATTGAAATTTTAAAAGCACGGGAGATATCCGATTTTGCTTATGATTTGAATTTTACTGTCACAAAACAAACAGAAACATTTATAGCTTATTCTATTTGTGACATTTTGCTTTTAAATAGGTAAATGTTACAGTGTCACGATTTCTGTTAGTTCCACTAATGACAGATGCAATATGTCGAATGTAACTTCAATCATGTTTTTTATTATTTGCAAAAGTCTATTTTTTCTTCTTCCTATAATTTTGCCAAAATCCCCAGTGGTAGTTTTTGTATGATTATCACTAATAATTATTCATCGAAGAGATTAACATGATGTGATACGCATGTTGGGCATGAAAGTATAAGAATATGTATTATATGAATAAGCATGTATTTATTGTATGTATGTGTGTAGGTGTGGTGTCCATACATATCTTTGCCTTTTTTATATGGTTCAATATAACGCATTCTGAAAACATTAAAAATGTTATGTAGCCTAAGATGGTCTAGGTATCTGGTGCAGGAATTAGCCGAGAAAACTTTTTAATAGACACAATCTACTGGCAAGATCAAGTTCGTCACTACTGGAGATTGATGGGTGTTGAGGAGAAAGAAATAAGGAATGTGATGGATATGAACGCTTTTCTTGGTGGATTTTCAGTTGCCTTGAGCACTTGGCCAGTGTGGGTCATGAATGTGGTTCCTGTAAACACGAAGAACACTTTATCCGCCATTTATGACAGGGGATTGATAGGTGTTTTTCATGATTGGTAAGCCCTTGAATATAATCACTATTTCAGTGAGACTGCCTTATGTTGAGACAGGCATACATTTAGTGTGAATAATAACTTTTCCAAACAATTATTTAGTTATTAAAAAAATGTATTTTCACCAAAGTGTGTCCGTTTCATCAAAAGGCTGTCTCATTCTAGAATTTGTGATACACACCAAAAAGCACTTAACATTCAAAATTTACAAAAAACACCTGTGACTTTTACTGCCTTACACATTACCCTTTAAAAGCAAAAAATAAGATTCAAAACCCCCTACACATTTATAAAAAAATCTACGATAGACCCTTAATCTAACACTGAATGAAACTTCTTTTCTTGTAACTAGGTAAATCTCATGGGTACTTTATTTAATTATGCCTAATTATTATGTCAACTTATGGACTATTAAGTCGTTGGATTAATTAAAATAATATAAACTTGAGGATCAGTCAAATTACGAATATAAACTACTCCGTACTACAGTATTTTTTTAATTTGCAACTCCAATAGGGCAGTCTTTGTTAACTACTTCAATGTTGAGGGGTGTTTGTAATACCATAAGCGGATATTTGTAATTTTGAACTGAGTTTTTCTGTAATTAGGCTAAACCACAAGGATAGTGTTTGTAATTTATCCCAATAAATGATACTAGCAATATTGCACTCGTAAATGCAGGTGTGAACCATTTTCGACATATCCACGCTCGTACGATTTGTTGCATGCCAACCTTCTTTTCTCAAATTACAACAATGGTGAAGAAGGATGTTTGTTGGAGGATATCTTGCTGGAGATGGACCGTATGTTGCGACCCCAGGTGAATATCCATAAGAACTTGCACTTTTATGATTATTTTCTTGTCAATTTATTAAAGTGTTTAGTCTTTTTCATGCGATGCTGATTTGGTTTGTAATTTTCTGCGCATATCCATTCTTGCAAATACAATTGTAAAAGAGAATACAGGTGAATGGATTATTTGTAATTTTGAAAGTTCAAATTTGCTTAGACCAAACAACAGGGGTATTTTCTGTAATTAACCAATAAATATCATACATGCTTACAATTATATTTGACAAAAGGATGCAAAATTTTAAGCTGATTATGTGTTTAGTTTCCAAATGAATCCAACCGAACAGGGATATTATCCCTTCTAGAGGATCAAGTTCTCTTGTTAAGCCAGATCATAGTCCAGATTTTTATCATTTTACATTCGGAAATCGGAACGAATATAATCCTTTAAAAAAAATCTATGTGCAGGGATACATTATCATTAGAGGTGAAGATGACACCGTCATCTCAAGGGTTAAAGATCTTGCGCCAAAGTTTCTTTGGGACACGCAGTTGCATTTCTTGGAAGATGGACAGAAAAGAATGGAACCGGTCTTATTTTGCAGGAAGAAATTCTGGGCTATCCTCTGACCCCAAGTGACGTAAACTCTCGACATTTGGCCGGTATCTTGAAGAAAAGGGATGTGAGTACAGTTCTAACTTGTTCGTTGGCTAAATCGCTACAAGGTTGTACATTTTTCAGTTGCGGTTTTATTTTTGAAGTCCGCTGAACATGTAGATGTTTTTCATTGCTGGTTTGGTTATTCATATGTATTTTCATTTTACATGTAATTTTGAAAGATGATTGATATATTTCATTTTTCCTTTATGTAATGAGACAAACTTCACTACTTGAGGACTATGTAATGTAACATTATTATCAACCATTTTTTATTTATGAAACATTCAAACCGTCAAATGATTGCATGGATTTCCACCTATTTATATGATAATTAATATTTCATTATATATTTATTTATAGGGAAAAATGGCAATAAAACCAATTTTTAACATTTTTTCGGCAATAAGGCTTTCGAGAAATGACGCATGTCAATTAGGCCGCCTAAAATGTGTAAAGACCTCTTTAGCCTTTATCCCCAAATTCATTCACGCAGACCTCATTTCCCCTCCCCCAATCACGGTTGCGCACTCTCCGAGACCCTGCCGCACTTCCCGCCCTCGCCGGCCGTGATCGCGGCGGAGAATTCGAAATACGAATCTGCACGCTCCTCTTCGTCTCCGTGCAAATGCGTGGGGATTTTCGGGAGTAAGGAGAGAGTGAAAGTGCTTCTCGATTGCCGCCATCGGTTTCACTCGGGCTAAGGTGTTCTTCCGCGGGGCGGTGGTCGGGGAGGCGATCGGCCGCCGGGGAAGGTGAGAGATCGGCGGACGACGAGGGTGAACGTGATGACGGATCGCTCATACCCTCCCTCGCCGAGGCGGTGTCAAATTACAACAAATCCTAGACATCGACCCGATCGGTCGGACCTCAACCGCGCACCACCACCGCCGCCCTTCACCGTTCAGATCTCGTCGTAGCCGACGAGAGCTTCAGAGCGCTAGCTACGAGGATCTCGACCTCTGGATCGACCCGCCCGCTACCTGTTCGACAAAATGCCCCTGATATGGTAGACAGGTGATCACCATAGGGAACGAGCGGTTCAGGTGTCGAGGTGCTCTTCCAGCCGACGATGATCGGGATGGAGGCTGCTGGTATTCACGAGACCACTTATAATTCGATCATGAAGTGCGACGTGGATATAAGGAAGGATCTGTATGGAAACGTCGTGCGCAGAGGTGGGTCCACTATGTTTCCTGGTATTGCTGATAGGATGAGTAAGGAGATTAGTGCACTGGCTCCTAGCAGCATGAAGATTAAGGTGGTTGCTCCTCCTGAGAGGAAATACAGTGTTTGGATCGGTGGGTCCATTTTGGCTTCCCTGAGTACCTTCCATCAGGTAAACATTGTTGTTTTAAAATTGCATATTTGCTTCTTCTTTAGGTATTTTTTTCTAACTCTATTCTATTTGTACTTTGTAGTAGTGGTGGTAATCAAATACATATGCTATGCACTGTATAATTTATGTGTGTGTGTGTGTGTCAAGATTTATCAAATATTGATTTTAGTTTCAATTAAATTGGTGGCAATATTTTTTTTTATACTTCCTCAATTATGATCTCCAAATTTAAAAATTGATTAGTGGATATTTTCGTTCATTTGCAGATTGCATAATATGTGTATGGAATTTTGTTGATGGTAGCTTAGTGCATTCCCTAACCGGTCATACCGAATCTGTAAGTTCATGGCCATGGCTTGATTTGAATTTTTTTTTCGTTTTTTCTTCTCTACCCCCGCCTACCCTTCCTTTCCCAACAATAAGCTGATGAATTCCACTTTCAAGTGTTAATTGCTTGTAGATTGGTTGCGATATACACATTCGAGAACTCTTCTGGAATTTATATTTTTTAAATGTGTAATGCATTCTGATGATCTTGGGAACTCATACTGGTGTTAGTGTACTAAGTGAGTTTATCGATAAAGAATAATTTTTTTTTTCTTTCTAATGATTTTATTTAAATTCATGAACTCTTGTTAGCACAGAATTTACAATATCAGTGTTACTTTTGCAAATATCACTATTTATTATCCTTGGATTTATTGCAAGAATCTTTTATGTTCGCTATATAACCTTTATTATATTATTGATTTTTTATGTGTATGGAATGCAATAATAACATTCAGTGTTTTTCAATGATATTCAGTGTTCATATAATATTTAGTGTAAAAATCTTACATTCAGTGTTTTTTAATGACATTCAGTGTCTTTTAATGGTATTCAGTGCATGAGGTGACGTTCAGTGTCTTTTAATGTTATTTAGTGTCTTTTAGTGTTATTCAGTGTCTTTTAATGTTATTTAGTGTCTTTTAATGTTATTCAGTGTCTTTTAATGTTATTCAGTGTTATTCAGTGTCTTTTAATATTATTCAGTTTCTTTTAATGTTATTCAGTGTTACTCAGTGTCTTTTAGTGTTATTCAGTGTTATTCAGTGTCTTTTAATGTTATTCAGTGTCTTTTAATGTTATTCAGTGTTATTCAGTGTCTTTTAATGTTATTCAGTGTCTTTCAGTGTTATTCATTGTTATTCAGTGTCTTTTAATGTTATTCAGTGTTTTTTAATATTATTCAGTGTCTTTTAGTGTTATTCAGTGTCTTTTAATGTTATTCAGTGTCTATTAATGTTATTCAGTGTTATTCAGTGTCTTTTATTGTTATTCAGTGTCTTTTAATGTTATTTAGTGTCTTTTAGTGTTATTCAGTATCTTTTAATGTTATTCAGTGTTATTCAGTGTCTTTTAATGTTATTCAGTGTTATTCAGTGTTTTTTAATGTTATTCCGTGTATTTTAATGGTATTCAGTGTAATTCAGTGTTATTCAGTGTCGTTTCATGGTATTCAGTGTCTTTTAGTGTTATTCAGTGTTATTAAGTGTCTTTTTGATGTTATTCAGTGTTATTCAGTGTCTTTTAATGTTATTCAGTGTCTTTTAGTGTTATTCAGTGTTATTCAGTGTTATTCAGTGTCTTTTAATGTTATTCAGTGTTATTCAGTATCTTTTAATGTTATTCAGTGTCTTTTAATGTTATTCAGTGTCTATTAATGGTATTCAGTGTCTGCAGGTGGGGTGGGGTGAGTAGAAATTTTTTTTGATGTTCCGTGTTTTTTAATGATATTCAGTGTCTGAGGTTGGGGTGGGGTGGGGTGATGGTGCGGTGGGTTGAGTAAAAATAAAGTAAGGGTATTATCGTCCTTCCATATATATTTTTTTGGCCTAATTGGAACAAAAAGGCTTAATTGACACATAAATTGAATTTTGGCCTTATTGCCCAAAAAATGTTGAAAATTGACCTTATCGCCATTTTTCCCTTATTTATAACTCTAATTTTACTATAATTGTATTTTTGTATATATAAATCTATTTTTTATATTATTGAATAACTCTTTTAAAACTACTTTCTTAATAAACATGAATAATTATAGAAATTTTATTATTTTATAACTGTATTTCTCATTTTAATAATTCTTGAGTTTATTTTAATATTTGGAATATATTGTTGAGATATGTCATACTCATTATCATTAAGAACTCATTTGGATGTGCTTATTAAAAGTCGTTTAGACGTGATTATTTAAAAAAGTTTATAAAATTTTAAATTTTATAAAATTGTTTTATTTTATAAATAAGTTTAAATTGTCTGATAAAATAGATATAAACTTATAAAATTTAATTTGTTTAACAATTTAAAATTTTAAATAAATAAAATTATTTAAAAAATATGTTATATATGGAAAAATAATTTGGATGACCAAAATAATAAGTTTATAATTTTTGTATATATATAAAAGATAATAATTTAAAGGATATTTTGGTCCTTTATTGTTTAAGTTATAAGAGCTTGAAAAAGTACATTATTTTTACTTTTTTTTAAACATCTACTAAGCTTTTAAACAACTTATTTTTAAATTTTATAAGTTTTTTTTTTTAATTTACCAAACAAATTTTAAGAGCTTATAAGCTCTTAAACAACTTATAAGTTGTTTAAAAGAGTTTATAAACTCTATAAAACACTAAGACCACCCGGAAGTAATTGGAGGGATTTTACGTATACAATTTTAAGAGTTTATAAGCTCTTAAACAACTTATAAGCTGTTTAAAAGAGTTTATAAACTCTGTCAAACACGCTCTAAGACCACCTGGAAGTAATTGGAAGGATTTTACATGTACGACATTTTGGTTAAAATATTTTTAGTTATTTATTTGAAAATATTAAATAATTCCCTATTTATTTCAACAAAAGAAGTAACTTAACCAAAAAGCTAGTGAGTGGAATATGGTGGAAGAAATTATTTGGATAAATTAATATTACATGTCAATTTTTAAATAGACATTTATATTTCGTTTATTTTATCTCTAAATGAGATTTTTCATATATAATTAAAAATAATTTTTCGGTTTTTTATATCAATATTTTTTATTTTTCATGATATATAAATAGAGATTAAGTTAGTTTGATTTGTATACCAATTTTTTTTTTTCAATTTTTTCAACTTTTTCTATTTTTATATAATTTGTGTTTTTGATTTGTGTTCACAAAACCTACGTTATAGATCCAAATTAAAATCCTAATTATTCTTCAAAATTTATATTTCATAATCAATCATCTCAAAAACCAATAATCAACACCGTCAAAATTTCAATTATAAAAAGGTAAAGTCCTCCACTTTTCTAGTGGGGATACCAAAGTGGTTGACAACCACCTAAAATTTTGTGAAAGTGTCATAGTCATATTTAAGCTTATTTATTTGAGAAGGTCAAATGAGGATGATCTATAGAAACTCATTCAGGTTGCTGAAGAACATGATTTTCTGGAATAATTTCAAAGCTTGGCAAAGGTAGTTCATTAGTGGACATAAATGCACAACAACAATAATCCTTGAAACAGTTGCATCGTACGCTCTATGGATATGACATACATTTTTTTGATTACCAGACACATTAAACGATATCAATGTATTAGCTAAGTCCCTGGTCTTCGACGATATAGAAACAAGAGAAGCTTCACAAATAAACTATATTGTGAATGATCGCAATTATAATTTGTCGTACTATCTTGCCGACAAAATATATCTTAAGTGACATGTCTTCGTACAATCAATTCACTACCCTCAAGACAAGAAAACTAAATTGTTTGTGAAAGTTCAAGACTCTTGTAGAAAAGATGTGAAACGTTCATTCGGAGTACTACAAGCACGATTCAGTATCATTCGAGAACCAGTAAGATTATGGAATTTGGATGCTTTATCAAAAATTATGAAGGCGTGCATTATATTGCATAATATGATTCTGGAAGATGAATGTGTAATTAAAGTTGGGAAAACCCCGATTCAAATAAATCTAACTCTAGTGACCCGATCTCATCATTTGTGATCAAATCATGTGTTACCAGAGTTTGAAGTACATGTTCAAGCTAGATTCGAACCATAAATTCATACTTAGATCTGAACTTAGTGATAGAGACAAGCATATTGAGTTGAAAGAAGATCTCGTGGAGCACATTTGACAAAAAATTGGTGCTACCCAAAATTAAATTCAAATTATTTGTTTGCTTTTTAAAATGTTTGAGTGTGTTCAATATTTTTTGTTTTGAATAAATTGTTTTACTTTTTGAATAATTTGCCTAAGTTTTTTTTTTCATTTTTTTAAAATAAATATAAGATATTTTAAAAAAACAAAAATAAAATTGAGACATGTATGTATAAAATTGAGATGAAAGAATATAAGTTGCAAATCATTTTATTCATTTGTTTTTATTTATTCATAAGTTAACTAGTTACATGCTTACATCATATTAATTGAGACATGTATGTATAAAATTGAGATGAAAGAATATAAGTTGCAAATCATTTTATTCATTTGTTTTTATTTATTCATAACTCATAAGTTAACTAGTTACAGGCTTACAGCATATTGTTTGTGCATTAAATAAATTTACAAATAAAATAGAGAAAAACATTCATACTAGTATTACTGTATGGAGTGATCAAACAGTAAAAAACAAAAAAACACAAAAAAGAGGGGAAAAAAAACACAGGCAGCACGCGCACGTTAACAAACTCCCTTCGAGCTGGCGTACGTTAGCGAGGACCCATGAACAATCCACCTATGTCCCGGCTTCCCCTCTCTTCTTCACCTTATCTCTCTCTCTCCCCCGTCACACCTCGCTACCCCTTTCTAGCTCTAGGGTTAGGGTTCACTTTGCATCTTCTCCACCGCCTCGTTCTTACACCCGCCTTAAAAATCTGAAATATATTTTGATTTCCCCTCCAATGCCGCGACAGTAGCAGAGCTTATGGACTCCAAGCGGAACGACTTTCATGCGAATCTCTTCAATCTCGAGGTGTGTTCCAATTGGGCCTTTTCCCCTCCTTCTGGGGATCTGGCTTTGGTGTGAACTGGGGGAATTCGTGTTTTTGGGGGGATTTTTACTGTTTCGACGATGCGGGATTGTCTTAATTATTTCGGATTTGGGTTTTAGGATACATTTGGTGAAAGTGTTTTTGTTGTGTGTGGTAATTGATTTTGGGTGTTCTTTCTCTTAGCCTTTGGTGAACTTTCAACTGCCCAAACAAGATGAAGATTTTGATTATTATGGAAATAGTAGTCAGGATGAGAGCAGAGGTAACCAAGGTAGGCCCTTTTGTTAATTACAGTATATATTGAATTGTGTCTGTGAAATCATACACTTTCCTTTTGCGATCACTTTGCTTGTCCGGTTTTTGTCGGTCCATTACGAGTCTGCACAAGTCACAGACTGTAATTCGGGTTTATATGTGGTGATATAGGGGAGCATGTGAACGGAATAATGTCAGAGAGGGCATCGAAAAAGAAGAGACGGAGTACCCATAGCAGCGAGGAGGAAGAAAACGGCAGTTATAATAGTCCGTTTATTTCAGAGGAGCATTATAGATCAATGCTTGGAGATCATATCCAAAAGTATAAGAGGAGGCTAAATTCCTCTTCTCAGAATCTAACACCAACAAGAAGCGGGACTTCGGGTATGAAAAATGGCGTGGGTTTAAAAGATCAGAAACTAACGTACGATAACAGGGGAGGTTTGCACAAGCTTGAATCGACTTCGGATTTTCTCAACTATAGTAATTATCAAAAAATGGGAAATTACCCGGAAGCTGATTCTGGGCTGCAATATGCTACTTCCAGGTCTGCTTCCTTAATTATTCATCATGGCTATTAATTTAATTTCATTGTAGTTCAAAGTGTTACTGTTAATTTTTATAATTTGTGGTGGGTAACTGAAGAAGCTACCCATAGGCCATAAGATTTAAAATAATTACATTTTTTTTTGTTTTCTTTTCAAAATTACAAATACTTCCTGAAGATAATATATACAACCTCTTAGGTTAGTATGCATACCTAACAGTTTTGCTCAAGAGAAATAAATGTCAAGTCGGATATTTGTAAATAACTTTTTTTTTTAATTATGCTAATATTCAGGGGTACTGGGGTAGTTTTTAATATGATTTGATATTGTTCTCAGCATGATACATTTACATGTTTGTTCGTTGCTTATTATGTTTTTGTTTATCATGATTCGTGAAGAAGTGAGGATTAGCTGTAAAAAAATCATATGCATAGGTATATTAATCATTTTTGTTTATTGAGAATAATGTAGAGTTTCACTTCATCTAGAGGACACGTGGATGATTGAGGAAGTGAAGGTCTTTTAGCAGTAAAAAATCATATGAAGAGATAGATTCACCTTTTTTGTTTATTGAGACTAATGTAGAGTTTCACTTCATCTAGAGGATGTATGGATGATTGAGTATGTGCTTGGTTGTGATGAATACGAATGTACATTTATTTTGCTTGGTTGTGACTTGTGATGCCTTCTAATGTACATTCACAATAAATCCATCTCCTGAAGAACATTCAAGAAATACAATCAGACAGCCCCTTAATTATTTAGAAACTGATAAATTAAATTGGAAGTTTGATTTAAGAGCACTACTTATCATCTATTGTTTTATTTTGAAAAACTTGCAGACCAAATCTGGAACCTGCATTTCTCGATATTGGGGATGGTATCACGTATAGAATACCTCTTCCATATGAGAAGCTATCATCATCCCTGAACTTGCCCAGTATGTCAGATATCTGGGTGGAAGAATTTTACTTAAAAGGCACCCTTGATTTGGGTTCATTAGCTGCAATGATGGCTTCCGATAGCAGGTTCCAGCAACGAAGCAGTTCGGGATTAGGTGAACCCAAACCCCAGTATGAGTCTCTTCAAGCGAAATTCAAATCACAGCAGGCCAATAACCATGCCGATAATTTCTGCCTGAAAATAAGCGAATCTATATTACTATCTAATGGAATACCAGAGGGGGCAGCCGGAGGTATAAGGCGGTCTATCTTGTCTGATGGTGGTGTTTTGCAGGTGTATTACGTCAAAGTTTTGGAAAAAGGGGATACCTACGAGGTTAGTTTCTTTGGGTCTTGGTCTTTAGTCATGTATAATGAATTTTATTGTTGATCGTGCTGGTGTGAAAATGTGGTGTGGTGCAGATTATTGAACGTAGTTTACCTATAAAGCCAAAAGTGAAGAAAGACCCTTATGCCATTGAGAGGGAAGAAATGGAAAAAATTGGTAAATATTGGGTTAATATAGCAAGGAAAGAAATTCCTAAACATCACAGGATTTTCACCAACTACCACAGAAAGCAGTTATCCGATGCAAAGAGGGTCTCAGAAACCTGTCAAAGAGAGGTTTGTGTATTTCTGAAGGAATTTTGGTTGCCATCTTTCTTTTTCCTGTATCCTTTTTCTTTGATCAGTTCATTAGATACTTTTCTAGTCTATCTCCTTTATGTCATGAAAAAGTTTCAATCTTATTTTTCCAGGTGAAAATGAAGGTCAGTAGATCCCTAAAATTAATGAAGGGTGCTGCAATCCGGACAAGGAGAATGGCTAGAGACATGCTAGTATTTTGGAAGAGAGTTGACAAGGAGATGGTATATCTCTTTGCATGAACAGAAAGTTTTCTAATATTTGCTTACATTACATGTTAATCGGTCAGCTGCATTGAAAGGCATTGCTAACTAAATTTAAATTTGACTAAATATATTGCCTTCTCTTTGTGACTGTTATAATTCTTTCTTGAATAATTTGGCTATACATCTGATCTCTTAAAATGCCTTCTTGAAGGCGGAAGTGAGGAAAAGAGAGGAAAAAGAAGCTGCTGAAGCTTTAAAGCGAGAACAAGAACTCCGCGAGGCAAAGAGACAACAGCAAAGGCTCAACTTTCTGTTGTCACAGACAGAACTCTATAGTCACTTCATGCAAAACAAGACCTCTCAACCCTCCGAAGGTGAAGAAAAACCTAATGACCAAGAAATGCTTTTTAGTTCTTCGGAAGCTCGACTGGAGGAGGAAGAGGACCCTGAAGATGCTGAGCTGAGGAAGGAAGCTCTCAGAGCAGCCCAAGATGCGGTTTCTAAACAGAAAATGATTCTAAATGCATTCGATAATGAATGCTCAAAGCTAAGGGCTTCTTCGGATGCAGATGCCTCAGTTAATGAGCCAACCAACATAGATTTACTGAATCCGTGGGTGTCTCCTACTCCCTACTGTATTATTACATCTTTAATATAAATGTTGAATGAATTGAGTATTTAATCATTCATGCATATTAATTCTTTTATCGTTCATGTATATTAATTCATTTATATTACATCTTTAATATAAATGTTGAATGAATTGAGTATTTAATCATTCATGTATATTAATTCTTTTATGATGCTCTCAGGTCAAGCATGCTTGTGGGGTCTACAGTGCAGACACCCAAGATGTTCAAGGGCATTCTTAAAGAATATCAGCTGAAAGGCCTTCAGTGGCTTGTAAACTGTTATGAGCAGGTAATGAGGGGTTACCGAATCTGCCCCATTTGGTAGAAGTCTTCCCAGATTAATATGGGTCTTTTTTGTGCCTTCAGGGCCTAAATGGTATACTTGCTGATGAGATGGGCCTGGGAAAGACAATTCAAGCCATGGCATTCCTCGCTAATCTAGCCGAGGTAACTAACTAGTGTTTAGAATTTCCAGTTTCTAGCAGTTTTTTTGTGACTTATGTGCTGTGCAGGAGAAAAATATATGGGGGCCATTTCTGGTTGTTGCTCCTGCTTCTGTCTTGAGTAACTGGGCTGATGAAATCAGCCGTTTTTGCCCTGACTTGAAGACTCTTCCATATTGGGGTGGTCTCCAAGAACGTACTGTACTTAGAAAGAACATAAACCCAAAGCGTCTTTATAGAAGGTGATACCATTTTAATATCTTTAAACTTTATTTACCTGTACCATTCCGAATCCGGGCACACTTAAATGATTTTGCATACATAGCGCATTTTTTAAACATCAATTGTTAGGTGTGTTTGTATAAGTAACTCTGTGATGTTCATCGGTATGTCATTAAGTAGTATGTTGATACAGTTGCAACGAATTGATAATCTGAAGTGATGGCCAATTATAATATTATTGACTTAGAAGACAATAATGCATAGAGAAGAGCAGTCAATTGTTATCCGGCATAACTCTAGCTTCAATTATAATGGCTAATAATTAAACAAGCTCAAAGTCTCAAACTTAGAGGCTAAACAGATTTTTAGCCGTGCTTGTCATGGTAGATTCCCTCGACTTGAATATTTATTTATCTATGTATTACATTCAAATGAACAAATGAATATAGGAACTATCTTCTTTCATCTTTGTGTTGGCATCTGGTATTCATATGGCCATATGCATCTGGCAGAACAAAATTATCGGATAAAAAAGTTGAGAAACTTTAATTTCTTAAAAATCAATGGATTGGAAGCTGAACTAAATACTGAAAAGGCATAGGATGTAGGCTTAAAGATTAGATACAACCTTAGCAGTAAGAACAATAAGTTGAAATGAGAAAACTTTGTATGTGGTCTTCCTCACATGAAACTGTTTAATTGTAAGATATAACGCTTCCACATCCCGGATTTTTTTTATGCGGTAGCATCCAGAAGCTTTTTTCTTTTGGCTGTATTTTTGATATAACCATAGATTTTAATTTATTTTCCCTCTCCTTTTTTCTTCTACTGATGAATTATATTAATCTGTCAGGGAAGCTGGATTTCACATTCTCATTACCAGTTATCAGCTGCTAGTGTCTGACGAGAAGTACTTCCGCCGTGTGAAATGGGAATACATGGTATTGGACGAAGCCCAGGCGATCAAAAGTTCCAACAGGTTTGGATATTCCAGTGAATTCATAACGCTTGCTGTTTTGAGTTTTACCTTATATTTTCTGTTAATAATAAGTTTGTGTTGATTACCGTGACCTACACTTCCCTTTAGAATAACGAATTTGTCAATTGACCCTTTCTCTTATCATATTTGTAATAAACATCTAATGAAACCCAAACAGTTATGGGAGGGAATTGTTTAGGATGTGTTACTCAGTTGTAGATGGACATTAGTATTTTATAAAGAAGATCTGTGTAATTAATCCTTGATAAATATATTTTAACGAAGAATTTTTTCCATCCTAGAAAATATCCCCATACTAAAAGATTAAGGTAAGATCCCACCTCATATTGGTATTTGATTCGTGTCATTTAAATGCCAAATCATCATCAAAACCAATTGTACCCCATTTGAACATAAAAACCACTTCCAGTCTCCACGCCATCAAGCAAAGTTCAAGCAGAAGTAGCGAAAAGGGCCAAAATGCGGAGTCAATTGAAAGTGGAACATTTTTGTTTTCTTCTTCTACTTTTCTGTTTCTTTTTTTAAATTTCTTTTCAGCATTCATTTCTATAGATTTGATCAAATAAATTAAAATTCGTAAATTAGTAAGTAACATACTCCATATATTTGTTTAGAAGTAAATTATTAATATATATATATATATATATATATATATATATATATAAGGTTATGTAGTTTATACTTATTTATTGCTTTAAATTTCTTCTAACAATGTTAAATTTTGTAATGGCAGTATAAGATGGAAGACTTTGCTCAGTTTTAATTGCCGAAACCGCTTGCTTTTGACTGGTACTCCAGTTCAAAACAACATGGCTGAACTGTGGGCACTCCTTCATTTTATCATGCCAACCTTATTCGATAGCCATGAACAGTTCAATGAGTGGTTTTCAAAAGGGTATATCTCCTCTTCCAGTTATATGATATTTTCTTTAAGCTTCTATTATTATTTCCTTATTCTTATTCTTGACTATTAACAGAATTGAGAGTCACGCAGAGCATGGTGGAACCTTAAACGAGCACCAGCTTAATCGATTGGTGAGCACCTGCATTACTTTACTTTTTGCAGTTCATTGGTTGCAACAATTCTTCTAGGCAAAGTAAAATTGTGTTTGTTCAATTATGCTTATTTGCTTCAGTGTGATTTTCCTTTTGAAGTTTGGAACTGCATACTCAAATTAAATTGAAAATTTATAAAGCATAGATGAGGGTATGAAGTTAATCAATGCCTTTATATTTTGGGGGAAATTGCTAAAAAGTTCATCCTCATAAGATTATCACTTATCAGCCTCAAACTCCAAGAAGAGAGGGACGAGAAGTAGAATTGCAGTGGCTATTTTTGTTGAAAGAGGCTGGAGATGAAATTGTATCTAATGGAATAATTTGGGGTTTAACATTTTTGTTTTAACCCTTTTAATTAAATACATATAAGTCGTTTTACCCTTCAATTAAAGCCCCAAACATTCTACTCTATCCAAAATTTGAGCCTGACATCCCAAAGGCCCCAAACAAGTCAAACCTCATTTATTATATTAATATGTAAAAATTCAATATGTTTTAAGTAATACGTATACACAAATATATATATATATATAATATAATATATGTGTGTGTGTGTGTGTTATTTACTCCATTTAATTGCATCTAATGCGAATTATTTATAATGTATTATTCTTATTATTGCTCACTATTAAAAAATTTATGAAATTGATTGTTATTCTTTTGTACTGGTGTACCCTTGTCCGAATATGGGTATGAGTCCCCATTATCTTCATTTTATATTTTATAAGTAACCGACAACCATACCCAAGTCCTGGTAACTTAGGTTTTCTTTCAAAAATTTACTCAGAGAAAATGTGGACTAGCACTATTTGTTTGAGTCAATTAATGTAGTTTATGTTAGTGCACTTAAACAGTTAGTTTTGTTGCCTTGTATTAGGTAACTGTTATAGATTGTGAGACTGGACTTGTGGCTCACTACCATTTATGTTAAATTTTACATTAATACAAACTTCTTCGTATTATATATGCTTTCTTTATCTGTGCTCAATACTATCATTCTTGGTTTTGAACTTTGTTAGCCTATGCAAAAACTACTAGTACTATTTTTTTTAATGAGTTGTGCTTAATTAGATTGTCTTGGATTAATGATTTTTGTAGCATGCCATCTTGAAACCTTTCATGCTGCGGAGGGTTAAGAAGGATGTGGTGACTGAGTTGACAGGAAAAACTGAGATTACGGTTCACTGTAAACTAAGCTCCCGGCAACAGGCTTTTTATCAAGCTATAAAGAATAAGATATCCCTTGCTGAGTTGTTTGATGGAAACCGTGGACATCTTAACGAGAAAAAGATTCTGAATCTGATGAACATCGTCATCCAACTGAGGAAGGTAACACACATTTTCCTTGAATTGCAGGATAGGAGGATAATTTCTTGAGTCCCAAACACTGAAATAAGGACGCTAGGAGGCTGTTTGGCTGAACTTATAAGCTTTTTAAATTTGTTTTGTAATGTTTATACTTTTTTTAGAGCCTATAAGAGGCTCAAATAAGCTCTTTAAGGGCTTATAAGCTCTTAAAAAAATAAGCATCTCCACCCCTATCTCCACTATTCCACCCCATCTATGTTTTAGCATCTTATAAGCTCTTTTATTTTTAACATATAAATGCGATTTAGACGGTTAAACATCTTTTTTTATCCCTACAACTTTTACTTCTTTTTAAAATAAGATCCAACAGCCTATCAACTTTGATTTTTTTATAAGACATTAGAAGCTTCAAACCCTCTTAAACTTATTTGGGTAGCATTTTTCTTTTATATATATATATATATATATATATATATATATATATATATATATATATATATATATATGTATGTGTGTGTGTGTGTGTGTGTGTGTGTGTGTGTGTGTGTGTGTGAAGTGTGCTGATGTACGTTATTAACTCTAAAACTTATGTTGTAAACTCTGCGCTGTAGGTGTGTAATCATCCAGAATTATTCGAGAGAAATGAAGGAAGCTCATATTTTCATTTTGGAGAGATCTCGAGTTCTCTTCTCCCACCTCCCTTTGGTGAATTGGAAGACGTTTTTTATTCCGGTGGTAGAAATCCTATTACATACGAGGTAAACTAGAACTGCTCAGTTCTTTAAAATTATCTACATGTGTTGACTGCTTTACAACATGTAATTGATTTAAGTTTTGACCATTCTTATCTGAATTCTAATAGATACCAAAGCTCGTCTATCAAGAAGTTGTTAATGGCTCTAAGATTCCTTATTCAGAATCTGACCATAGTTTAAGCAGAGACTCATTTGGGAAGCTATTCAACATATTCTCCCCAGAAAATGTCTACGAGTCCATATTCCAGCAGGACTACGTTTTGGATGGTTATTCTGGACAAAGTGGGACATTTGGGTTTTCCCGTTTTATTGATTTATCGCCAGCAGAAGTTTCGTTTGTGGCAACTAGTTCGTTTATGGAGAGATTATTGTTCTCGATTATGAAATCAGATGGAATATATGACCTTTTGATGGAAAGCAAAGAAGGTGATATCCATTTTGATTGTATTGGAGAGGAAAAAGTGAGAGCAGTCACACGAATGTTACTAGTGCCGAGTAAGTCGGAAACAAGTTTATTAAGAAGAAGGCTTGCAACAGGTCCCGCAGATGCTCCATTTGAATCTCTAATCATCCCTTATCAGGATAGGCTTCTATCTGATATCAATCTTCTGCACTCGATATACTCATTCATACCAAGAACCAGAGCACCTCCAGTAAGTACTACACTACACCCACATCATCTTATTTTCCTTATCTTTCTGTTGAAGATAAAACATTATAAGCGCATAGTACTATATATACAGTTGTGCACAATCCAGTTATTATGAATTCTCAGTGTTGACATTGTTGAAGCACATATATATCATTTCTTTATTAGAGTTGTGTTAAAAACTTAAAATATATTCCATCCGCCCCGGAGAAATATTTACATGTGGGTCAACATGAAGATTAAGAATAGTTGCTTCATTGACTAAATTGACCATAAAATGTGGGTATAATTGCATTTTATATTGGGTAAGTAATGTAATGAATAAAGTAACGTTAAAAAGTAAGTTTAAATTGCAGTGATAAAATTGAAAAAAGATTGTGTTTTAAGGGTATGAATGCTATTGCGGGACGTCCCTAAAAGAAAATGTGAATGTTATTATGTGTATTCTTAATAAAACAACGTGTTATTTTGCTCAAGTGAAAGTGACAATTTCTTAAAGTTTTTATTAATACTTAAAACTAATAAATATAACGGGATTATTAGGAAAAGAGGCAATTTGATTTTTGAAAGTATAAAAAAGGGCACAAGATTTGTAGTTGGTGTGATAGTTTTAATGTGTAACTATGTAGGTAAAACTATGTAGATAACTACTGTATAACTATGTAGGTAACTATGTGCCTCTTTTTCAAAATGCTATGATAAGTGATTTATTACTCAGGTAGGATGGAGCTAAATATGGCAACAAAAGACAAACACGTTGATTAAAAAATGTAGTATGTTGTATGCATAACAATATTTTGTTGCAATTTCTGGTTTGGGTAAAATTGTTGACGTTGGCTTGTACAATTGTAATTTCATTTTCCACTATTGTCTAAATAAAAATAATTAAATAATTCTAAAATCTAGTTATAACTTGTATCTGTTTTTGGGTATCAGATAAATGCACATTGTTCAGACAGAAACTTTGCATATAAGATGACTGAGGAGTGGCATAATCCTTGGCTTAAGAGGTGTTTGATTGGATTTGCCCGTACATCCGATGGTAATGGTCCGAGAAAGCCAGCTGCCCCCCATTGTTTGATACAAGAAATTGATGCTGAATTACCAGTGTCACAACCAGCCCTCCAGCTTACGTATAAGATCTTTGGATCTTGTCCTCCCATGCAACCATTTGACCCTGCAAAGATGCTTACGGTCTCTGTTCTTTGATCAATACGTTTTTTGTTGTACTCTTTTAATGACGTCATGTATTGAGTGAATTTTAATAATTTTCTATTTTTATTTTTTTCAGGACTCCGGGAAACTTCAAACGCTTGATATACTGCTAAAACGCATGCGTGCAGAAAATCACCGTGTGCTTCTTTTTGCGCAAATGACAAAAATGTTGAATATCCTTGAGGTGTGTACGTCTACATGAATTTCATTCATTGTAATTTTGAATTTTGGAAATAATATAATTTAGGCGTAATTGTATTATCATTATACTAGATCACTGATGCATGGTGAGTTGTTATCCCCTTTCTTATATATATTGTAAGTTTATATTGATCGAAACCCCCAATAATTTTTGGGGTGGATTGGAAAATAGTCTATGTCTGGAAAACTATTTGCCCCACAAACTATTTGTCCAAGAATTTATACGGCAAATAATTCCTTGTCATCACTAAATATACTTTAATCTACTTTTTACTAATATATCCCTTAATCATCAACTGATTTACTCATTTATCCTCTGATTATTTATTAATTTTTCCTAGACCTTAAATACACCCTATAGGCCTTAAATTTCAAGTTCTGATGTACTTTCTTTAAAGGTGGGGATTTCCTTGTCCAATATTAAGCATGATGTAAAATTTATAAATTATTACATACTTGATTTGCAGGATTATATGAACTATAGGAAATATCGTTATTTGAGGCTCGATGGTTCATCCACAATAATGGACCGTCGAGATATGGTGAAGGATTTCCAGCACCGGTAAGTGCTTGGTTTAAAATTTTGTTTTATTTCTTCCATTTATAGAATGGTTTTAAGCATTCTGCCCTATTGTATGTTTAGGAATGATATCTTTGTGTTCTTGCTGAGCACGAGAGCTGGTGGGCTTGGAATTAACTTGACTGCTGCTGATACTGTCATATTTTATGAGAGTGATTGGAATCCGACTTTGGATTTACAGGCTATGGACAGAGCTCATCGTTTAGGTCAAACAAAGGATGTTAGTTCCTCTCTTCTCACTTTTTTTTTAATTTAAAATCTTATTGATGAGTTTTTAATGGTGCCCTTTTATTTATTTATTATTTTTGGACTGGTGAATTTACAAGAAAATGGTACATAGTGGACAAAAGTCCAGCCCCAAACTAAAAGTATAAGAAATATTATAGTTGGATGTTCATTTTGACTTTGAGACTTGAGTATAAACTTGTGAGAATTAAGGGTTGGTTCTCGGAAATTTAGGGTTGGTTCTCGGAAATTTAGGCTTTAGGTATAATGATGTGATGAAAAGTATTCTTTACCAATGGATTTCTTCTGTTGGTGTTTGAGGCAAATAATCTTGTGGGACCAGATTAATTGACAATCATCCTTTTTTTTATTTAATCAAGAATGAATGTCTACTACTATTTCAATCTTTAGCAGTGTAAGCACATTTTATTTTCATAAATTAATTGTTATGTTTGTCACCACAGAAGCATTTGCACTTTCAGAAATGGTTTATTGACATGGGATACTAATGTATGCTAATGAGCTAATCCATTATTTTTCCGCCTTTCATCATCGCAGTTCGCAAACAATCCTTGAAAAATTGTCATTTTTATCATTCACATGCACTTGTATCAATTCAATAAGTAATTTTATATTTAATATTTTTACTGTTAAAAATATCCTTTTTCTCTTTTCATCATATAGGTAACTGTGTATCGATTGATATGTAAAGAGACGGTTGAAGAGAAGATTCTACAGAGAGCGAGTCAGAAAAACACAGTGCAGCAACTTGTGATGACGGGTGGTCATGTTCAGGGTGACCTTTTGGCTCCTGAAGATGTCGTTTCATTGTTGATAGATGATGCTCAGCTTGAGCAAAAATTAAAACAAGTTTCGCAACAGGTGGGAAGATGGAATAGTTTATTCATCCATATTTTGAGTCACTCTTTCAAAGACATTGGATCAAGTCCCCTAGAACTAAATCCTATGTTTTTTAAGAAAAAACAAATTATCGGGAAATCTTGATTACAAACTAGGGAGAAAAATAAAAGAAAAAAGAATAAAATACTTTGAGGTTTTGCCTGATTACAAAAAACCTAGTTATGTTTCTTAGTTATTAATGACCCCCCTCCCTCCTCCCTTTGTAATCATTTTAATAATGGCAATTGGCAACCTGAAGAGGAGAGTCTTAGAATCCTTGTTAAATCAATACAAAATGTGGTTGTCTTGAAATAACTATTTGTTTTTACGGTAATTAGGATAAATTAAGATTATATTTTTGTAATTATAAGCTTTCGTATGTGTAAATGCCTTGTTCCTGCTTGACTCATCATTCATTGATTCCAAATCACATCAATTTTTGTTTATTTGGTTTCTGCTCCTAAACAGGCAAAAGATAGACAGAAAAAGAAAGGTGGGTCAAAGGGCATTAGGATTGATGCAGAAGGAGGCGCGTCTTTGGAGGATCTTATGAACCCTGAATTGCAAGCTAATGAAATCGAGCCTCCCGAGCCCGAAAAAGCAAAACCCACCAACAAAAAGGTGAATAACTCTGGTGTTTTGAATTATAAACGATCTATACCATCATGGTTGTTGACTCGTTGCATGGTTTGACAAACTGAAGATTTTTTAGAAAATAGGGTAAAAATGAAAAAAAAAATATAAACCCTTAGGTTTAGCCAATTACAAATAAAATGTTACTCTATTTCCTAAAATTAGAGAAACTATAATTAGGCCATAAGCCTAACTCTAAGTATGTCAGGTTACGAACTTATGCAGCATTTCGGTATAGTATTGAAAATAACCCTTAGTATATGTCCCTGCAGAGAAAAGCTGCCACCACTGATAAGCAAACACAGCCAAAACCAAGGTCTCAAAAAGGTTCCAAACAAGCGGGGCCGCCATCTTCGAACCCGACTTCAGACAATGAGCTTGATGACCCCACTCCCATCACTGACGCGGCACCACAGAGACCAAAGAGGTTGAAAAGACCGACAAAGAGCGTAAATGAGAACATAGAACCTGCGTTCACAGCCACCCCTCCTAACGTGGTTCAAAACCCGAGCACTTAACGTCAGCTGCTAGTACAGAAGCTAAGAGAGAAAACTATAAACTGCAATGTAATTTGTTTTTGGTCTCAGAAAATTCTGTGCGCTCTGGGGGGCTATTCTGGGAGGAGAGAGTTGTATATGGAGTAATGTTGTACAGATGATTTTTGTTAGGATCTTTTTGCTGGATCAATGTAGTGTTAATGTATAGAATGATAATAATAGTTTTCCAACCATCATCACCCTACCCCATTTATTTACATTGATTGGAGCTTAATTATCAAGAATCGAAGGCCTTGCACTGCGTAGTACATCCTAACTCGTTTTTGCTCTTTTTGATGTCCAGGGTCGAGCTGGAAGGTCTCTTGATTCAGTTTCCTTTCAAAATAAATTAAAATAAATAAATAAATAAATAATTTAAATCAAACAATCTACTTAATGCAACAACTGATTTAAAAGATCATGTTAAGATAAAAGAAAAGATCATGTTAAGATAAAAGAAATTCATTCGAAATGAATTTATTCACTAATTTATCAAAACATTCAATTCGTTCAAAACTTATTTTTACAAAAAATTCGTTTAAAAATTATTAATTTACCAAATTCGTCCATGTTAACATTTTCGTCATGTTATTTATCAAGATATTTCGTCCATCCAAGATATTTGATATCCATTTCATCATCTACATATTTTATTTATCTAGTTCGTCGCCTTAAAGAATTTCTCAATAATATTTTTTTTAATATTAAAGTGTAATATTTTGATCGTCTCATAATAATAATACGATCAAATTTTCAATTACCGAAATTAAGAAAATTGTTACTATTTTTTATTGTTTAATTAAAATAATAAAAAAATGTTTTTAAGTTGAAAAATAAATAATAAAATTGAATTTGTAAATTGAAAAGTGAATTAATTACAAGTAAAGTTAATAATTAAGAATTAGAAATAATTTCTTTACCATTATAATTATTGTGTGACCTTCAGATATTTAAATTGTAAACTTATTGTTATGGAATGAACGAAGTACTAGTAGTACACTTTTTGTTATATGAATTTTTGTATTTTTAATAGTGGGAATGTAACTTTTCATGCACAAAAATAATAAACATGAGAATTTTGACACACCAAATAAAAACATGAGTATTTTATACAAACTACACTTGAAATCTCTTAAACACCCTTACTTTTTATTTTCACTCAAAAAATTCAATAAAAATTCTAAAATAAATCACAAAACATTAAAAAAAAAAAGTGGGGCCCACGTCTAACAAAAAATCAGATTTTTTAGTTGGTGAAAGAGTAAATCCATGCATTAACTCATGCATATCACCCTCTCAAACCTCAAACCCTACATTTTTTTCAAAACACAAACACCCAATTTCTCTAAAATTCTCTCACAAAAACAACTCTACAAGAAAGCTCCGTCCGAATCTACGTTGGAAGAGCTGGGTTCGCCGGCCGAAAGGTACGTCCCCCGTTTTTTTTTTTTTTTTCGATTTTCTGTTCGAGTTCATAGCTACACGGTGGCTACACGGTGGGCAGCTTTGACCGTGTAGCCACCGTGTAGCTATGAAGATTATCCGGTCACTGCCCGGTAACACAGCAGGGCACTACACGGTAATCCCGGTCACCGTGTTCCGAGAAGTGTCTCTCGGTAACACGGTGACACACTACACGGTCAGCTGACCGTGTAGTGACCGTGTACAGTGAGCATTTTTTTTTTTTTTTTAATTTTCGAATTATGGATTGTTTTTACACGTTTGGATGGATATTTTGGGTTCCCTAACTTAATTCAATCGTGTTTATTTATCGTAGATGTCGGATCGACGAATCACGGTACGTTACGGTGGTCGTTGGGATCGAGCGGGCTACGTCGATGGAGTAGATATGTGCCTCTTCTTTAATAGGGATGAAATTACGCTCGACACTCTTGTGAGCCGGATTCGTACAGCTTTGCGCCCTCCGCCCAATATCGAGTACATGTTGTCTTTCTTCACACGAGGCATTGACGCGAGAAGCGTGCGGGCTCCTTTGATTCGCGACGAAGATGTATCCCGCATGTTAGACGAGCAAATACACGAGTGCTTTGTGTTCGTCGTCGAAACAGAGGCACAACAAGCTGCGCCGGAGGTGAATATTGGAGCAGAGAATCGGGATCAAGGTGTACCATCAGACCGCGAGGCAGTCGAGACTTCCGAGGACGAAGAAGAAGCCCGTCACACCGATATCTTGGCTTCGCTGACCACGGAGTGGACCGAATGGATTAGACAGCCGGGCGTGGTTAGAAATATTATGTCACGCCGTAATATGTCCTCGAGTTCTAATGCGGGCGGAGGCGAGCAAACTGAAGGCGCTCAGAATGCACAGAATCATCCGCTGCGCAATTGGATCATTCCACTGCCGAGCTTTGATCCCGCTGTTCCGTTGCGTTCCATCGAACCCCAACCGATTTATGGTCAGATGGTAGTCGGGGCCACGTTCCGAAAGAAATCTGATTTGAAGGTGTCGGTGGGGATGTATCACATGGAGAATAGAGTGGAGTGCAAAACTACTCGGTCTAGCTCTGGTCGGGTGACGTACGAGTGCAAGCAGGGGAGTGAAAATTGCCCGTTCAAATTGTGTTCCACGGGTTCCGATGACACCTTTTGGAGGATTACGAAGCTGAACTTGAATCACGAGTGTCATAACAATTTGGGGCGGACTACTGATCGACAGGTGTCTAGCAAGGTTGCAGCTACTTTATTTGCACGCCAGTTAGTCGGCAATCGGGAACTGAAGCCGAAAGATATGGTTGAGGATTTGAGGAGATTGTACGGAGTTCACATCGACTACAGCTTCGCCCTACGGACGAGGAACTTGGCGCTTGAGATAGCATACGGCAACTACCATGAATCGTATCAGAGGCTCCCGTCATATCTGTACATGCTGAGAGAACATAATCCCGGGACTCGGTATGATATTCAGACGACCAGCGAGGGCGTGTTTTGCCACATGTTTGTTGCACTTCGGCAGTGCATTAGTGCATTTCAGCATCGCACTCTGAGGTCTGTGATAGTAGTCGACGCCACCCATTTGAAAGGGAAAAACACTGGTGTGATGTTTGCCGCAGTCACAAAAGACGGGAATGAAAATATTTTTCCGCTTGCCATTGGTATCGGTCCGATAGAGAATGAAGAGGAGTGGTTGTGGTTTCTACAGCACCTCAGGCAATGCTACGATACAGACGACGATGATCTCCTCATTGTGTCCGACCAGCATAAGAGCATAGCAAATGCTATTCGGAGTGTTTATCCCCACACGACCCGTGCGTTGTGCTATCACCACCTCTCGAAGAATCTAGCACGGTACGGCCATAAGGTGGTCGAAGCTGTATACTGTGCTGCCTATAGTTATCGGGTGGATGAGTTTGAAAGGCATTTTTCGAATGTGGAGACTCTTAGTAGAGAGGGTGCTTATAGGCGCCTTACTGATATCGGGGTTGAGCATTGGGCGAGGTCAAAGTGTGCTGCACGACGATACAGTTTCATGACATCGAATGCGGCCGAAGTCTTCAACGCTGCTATCAAATGGCCACGGTGATTACCTGTCTGTGCAATGCTCGAGGCCATTCGTGCGATGATTGAGAGATGGTTTGACGAGAAACGAAGGAAAGCTAACGAGAGACAGAATGACCATGAGCTGACCGAGGAGGCAGTCCTCAAGTTGTCTAATCAAGATATGTTGAGCCGTTATTTTACCATTCGGGAGGTCAGTGCGGATACCCTTTACAGAGTTGAGGAGGATGACAGATCTTATCTTGTGGATATCGCGAATCGCACGTGTGATTTTTGGGAGTTCGACTTGGACCTAATACCGTGTCGTCATGCTTGTGCCGCTTTAAGGTATGATATCATTTTGCCTTTAAAATTAATTTTAAAGTGCTCATTCCACTAACTTGTTTGTTGATATTATGTAGACGAGCCAGATTTTCAGCGTACGATTTCGTGAGCCCCTGGTTCAAGACGAGCAGCCATGTCGAGATGTATGCGACGCCTATTGTGCCGGTGCCACATTATGATGATTGGGTGGTCCCGCCGGATGTAGCATCGTACGTAGTTTATCCTCCAGTAGCGGTTAGCCAGGCTGGACGTCCGAGGATGAGTCGTGCTCGTTCCGCAGTTGAGAGCTCTGCACGACGTGATCAGGTTTGTTCATCCAGAAGGAACATCGTATGTATGTCGTGGCTTAAACCTCTAATATTGTGTCGTCGTGTGCAGGTGTGTTCGAGATGTCAGGGCGTGGGTCACAACTGACGGAAGTGCACGGTCTTTATCCCACCTGGGGGGCTGTTGATTTAAATGTCCCTGCAGAAGAGTCGAGCCGAAGAAGACAGAAGAAGAAGTGCAGCATCTGCAGAAACGAGGGACACACGAGAACAAAATGTCCAATGAGCACGGAGGCAGAGATCTAAATTGGGTTTGGTTGATTTATCGGAGTTTTAGAATTATTTGAGACCTGGGTTGTTTTATTTTCGTCTACTCTCGTTGGATTTTGGATATTTGGTGTGTTTTAGGTGTTTGTGCTTGTTTTAGATTATTGTACGTGTTTTTGGAGTTTGTTTATCTCTTGAATGTGAAATGTGTGAAAAACAGGTTGAAAATAGGTTCTCGGGGGAAGGGCGGGTCGATTTTAAAAGATATTCGTAAGGTAAATATATAATAATTTGCTAAATAACATTAGTGAAGAGTTCTAGTCCAACTGGTGTGCCCCATTTGAATATGCGGGTTGAAATCAATAGGTCAGGGGCTCGAATCCTAAGAGCCCCCTTTTTTTTTTTACCCGGTTAACCGTGTTACCGGTATAAGCCGTGTTACCGATATTTTTTTCAATAAATAGAGCTACACGGTCAGTGACCGTGTTACCGGTACCACCGTGTAGCAGTCCGGCAGAACCCTTTTTTCACCTGCTTTTCACCTAAATCAATCAAAACACACACCAATAAACCATTTTTCACCAAAATCAATCAAAACACACATAAATAAAGTCAAATAGAAACCAAATCAATCCGAAAAGATACCAAATCAATCCAAAAACGTACAAAATCAATCAAAATACAAATCAAAGGTCTACTAGTTGAAGGAAATCTGGCATGACTTGGATCCTCGCTCAAACAATGAGATTCTTTGGTGCGCATCAAGCTTTTCCTGCTCAGATAAACTATAACGGGGGAATCCGTCTATGTCCATCCTCTCAAGTACAAAAGCATTCCTCAAAATATATCTCACCATGTCAAAACCGCTATCATCACGAAAACCGAATTTATCAATTCTAACAGTTCTTAGATGTAATAAGATGCACAAAGGCACTCGTTCCGGCTCTCTATAGGGCATCAAGGTTGAGCGAAGCTGATGAAAAAAACAAGGATACAAATAAAAAACATATAGAGTTGCAAAATATGTAAAAAGATAAATTGCAAAAGCTAACTCCACTCACAACAAGATCTTCAAGATTATCAGCAACTTCGAGGAACTTAGCAATAAAATGCCACTGAGCGTTCATATTAAGTACGAGTTTGGTTAAATTAACAAACTTTGGCATTGAACTCGTTCCTACAATGTCAACCAGCTGCAAAAAAAATCATATTTAAAACCACAAGCAGGGTATATAATTAAGTAAGAAAAAAAATTAGAACAATTCAAAAATCAAAACGTACCTTCTCTTGAAAATAGCTTGAGATGTTTAGGTACCTCACATGGCAAAGAGAACTAAGAAATGCTCTCGAACAGTCATGCTCGATGCAATCAATGTGACAATCATGCCAATATCCATTCAACTTAATATCCGCTTCAATTAAGGAGGGCATGGTCTTCCTCGAACTTTTGGCATACTCCAAATAACAACCATTCACCTTAAGATATACGAGGGCGGGAAGATTTATTATCAACATCTCATCATCATAGTATACTTCGCGACTCGAGGAGAAATCAATGTTCAGCATTTTTATTGTGGGTGAAGATATAATAAAGCAACCCAAGTTCGTTTCTTCCTCCCTGTAGAAATCATCGATGATCAGCTCCTCAATCACAGGACAACCAGAAAGCAAGTGAGGGAGGGAATCCTTATCCTCATAATCGACA
This sequence comes from Euphrasia confusa, assembly GCA_954870475.1. Taxonomy (NCBI): domain Eukaryota; kingdom Viridiplantae; phylum Streptophyta; class Magnoliopsida; order Lamiales; family Orobanchaceae; genus Euphrasia; species Euphrasia confusa. The sequence goes on along the minus strand of OX940966.1, from coordinate 10,766,785 downwards.
TTACTGAGATCAAGCTTCTTGAGGCAAGGCAAAAACATCTCCCCACTAGAGGGGATCACTCCACAATTATTTAGCTTCAAGTCGACGAGGGTCTTGCACATGAAGAGAATTCTTGGCAAACCGCACGCGATATACTCCTTGTAGTCTATATCATCGAAATTAAGGTACATATTTCGGACGCTGCGCTTGAGGGCGTGGATAATCAATGTCTCCAGTCGATACGAGCTGCCCTCCACATTGGAGATGCTAAAAGTATCCAGGGGTTTTGCTTCGTGCATCGATATAACCCTGTCTATGATGTCCAAATGCGTAGAGCTGCGAAACTCTAAATTTGGGACGAGGGCCCACAAAAACCTACATCGTCTCGCGAGAACGCTGGTGCGCACGGAGAGGTTGGTCGGTAGGAAAGAGAGGACATGATGCAGGATCTCATCTGGTAATCCGCTTAGCATATCCATGTTTATTCTTCTCAACTTGAAGCCCTCCTGCAAAAATGAATAACATAACTCAAAATTAAAAAAAAATTAAAAAAAATTTAGGCTTCTGTCCGGTAACACGGTCACCGTGTTACCGGATAACAGGGACCGTGTTACCGGATAACTAGGACCGTGTTACCGGATAGAAGCCCAGCATTTTTTGGTCACTGCCCGGTAACACGGTAGGCAAGCAACACGGTGACCGAGAAAATCACCACCGTGTAGCGCCACCGTGTTGCCAAGAACAGCGACCCAAACCCAGATTTTTCAGAATTTTCACGAGCAATTTAACACTGAATTTCGATTCTAAATCAACTAAAACACAATAAGGAACTCTAATACACTCAAATCTTAGCAATTAACGCATCAAATTGAACACATTATTGAAAAAAAAAATCAAATTTTCGAAATTGAAAAACTAGGGTTCGGCCACACTAACCGGAGCTTGAATCGGCCGGTGTTGCTCTTCTTGTTGTTCGTTGTTGTCTGCCATTGAGATTCACCGGAATTGAAGTGGCCGGATTTTTCTTGATTCTCAAAAACGGCCGGCGGTAGGGGTGGCGAAGAGAGAGAGAGAGAAAAAAAATGTACGATTTTTTTTTTTTTTACATTTTATTGTGTTTTGAAAAAGGGTTTAGGTTAAGTGTATAGAATATTTGTCAGGTATATATATTAACTTCTTCTAATTATATTCAGTGAGGAGTTCTAGATCAACTGGTTAGCCCCATTTGAAAAATTGAACTAAATCCATCAGGTCAGGGGTTCGAATTCTTTGAGTCCCATTTTGTTTTCTTTTTACACGGCTTTTACCGGTTACACGGTAACCCGGTTACCCGGTTAGCCGTGTTACCGGTATTAGCCGTGTTACCGAGTAATTTTAAATAAACCGAGCAATTGAAAACTACCGTGTAGGACCTTCCACCGTGTAGCCTACCGTGTAGCCCACCGTGTAGCTTAGAAAAGATTTGGTTTTTTTATGAATTTGAAGCATTTCTAGAGCATTTTTGTTGTTACGTTAAGCATGAAACATCATTTTAAACACTAGATACATCCAATAAACATCGTAAAACAACAAATATAGGACTACAAATAGAAAATGCCTTCTACCGTGTTGGACCTTCCACCGTGTAGCCTACCGTGTAGCCCACCGTGTAGCTTAGAAAAGATTTGGTTTTTTATGAATTTGAAGCATTTCTAGAGCATTTTTGTTGTTACGTTAAGCATGAAACATCATTTTAAACACTAGATACATCCAATAAACATCACAAAACAACCAATATAGGACTACAAAGATGAGATGCTTTGAATGTTGACCGTTTTTCGAACTTTCTACTAATATTGTCACAATCTTATCAACATAGGTAATAAATTGTTCATGCGTAATCACTTAATTCGTCAAATTCAATAATTGATCATGTTTTTTGAATCATTTTGATTATTAAAATGATGTTTTACACTACAAGAACAAGTTAACAATCGAAAAATGCCTTAAAATCAATGAAAAATCAAAACTTGTTCTACACTACACGGTCACCACCGTGTAGGCCACCGTGTAGCCGGGTAACACCGTGTTACCGAGTAATTGCCCAGAAAACTGACCGAGCAGTTCTTGGCTACACGGTCAGTGATACGGTGACCGTGTTACCGGTACCACCGTGTAGCAGAGGCAGAAATCGTTTTTTCACCTTCTTTCCACCTAAATCAATCAAAACAAACACCTATTACACCAAAATCAATCAAAACACACCTATTTCACCTAAATCAATCAAAACACACCTAAAATAGTTTAATTGTTTTACAAATTATATTAAATTAATAAGTTAATATATTATAAATAATTTTAAAAAATTTTGACGGGATTTATTTAGTTAATATAAAAGCTAAACCTGCAAATCAATCTCAATACACATACCACTCTGTCCAAACACATGCACACGAAAAAGTCTAAAATCATCCAAAATACAAATCAATCGACTCGATGACTCAAACTGAAGATTTTCCGAGCGACATATCGGCGATACTTCACCAAGTACCCGTCGTCGATGTCTCTATCCCGGTGATTGAGGTGCTTGTTGACGAGACGATCCAGGTACATGCACACGTAAGGGCCGCAGTTGTTGTTGTCGACTTGGACAAACTGATCTACCGGGGATTCGACTTGGATAGGAGTCTTCTTGTGGGTTCGATGGAAAAGGTTTATACCGTCCCAAAATCCTGCAGCCACCAAGAGACGAGGCAACAACTCCAACAACGGAGACAGTACAAGAGACTTGACAGATAGATCCGGAGAACGGTGCCACAACGAGTCGTACAACTGTACAGTCCAGTGGTCCAGGTCAATCCGTATCACGATCCAATGTTCCCCGGAATTACACACCGTTATCACCTTAAAAAAACAAAAAAAAAACGTTATTTACAATTAAATTAAAATATTAAGTTGAATTAAAATCGAATAAAAATGTACGGTTCTTTAAATTACCTCTTGTGCGAGTTCCCAACTCTCGTGTCTCTCGTCTCCCGTGATGTATTTCAGCATGTAGTCCGGCGGTGCCCAGGTCTCATATTTCCTCTCCAAGTTCTTTCTCTTTACGTGTTGTGCCGGAATCTTAACCCTAGCGTACTGGGTCCTCAAAGCGTTCTGTTAATTAAAAATAAATTTAAACGATTAGTATTAGGAAAATGAAAAAAAAAAACGTGTATTTGATAGGATGATTGGAACTTACGAAGAACTCGGTACACAAGAGTATAGTCTTCTTTGGAGAGACTCCATCTTTTAAAGCCCTGTTATGATTTATCTTGTCTTGCAGGTACAAAATGTACATGTCAATCTCCTGAAAAATATACATATTAGAGTTAAGCACAACTTAATAAACATTATAAATTTCAAAGTTTAAATACAAATTAACTTACCATGCTCGAGTACCAATGATGTAGTGACTCAATCCGGTCGAAGTAGTCCTGGTCCAGAGTGAGTCCGTTGTAAGGGATTTTGACACTCATTCCATGCCCGTCACGACGGAACATCGAATAGAGCCCCCTAACCTTCTTGCTGCCAGTGCGTCGGAACTGCTGGACGTACGGGCTCCGAAGAGCTGCCGAGGGCCTCCTCACACGGGGTCCGAGACTACTACTCTCGGCGACATCATCCTCCTCCTCATCAGCCCCAAGTTCTTCCTCCTCTTCCGACAATGCAATCTCCTTTTCGTGTTCATCCTCCACGGGAGATGTCAGCTTGAACAACTGGACCTGCGACTCAGGAGGAAAAAAAGTCTCTTCATCAACGATAATCTGCGGTTCATCAGCCCCCTTCGGTACAATAAAACCAGGATCATCCTCTGGCCGAACATACTCTGGCCGATAAACAGGAGTCGGACCGAAGATGCTGTCGGTGTGAATCGGTGGGAAGGGAGCGAAGACAGCCTGGAAATCACGCAGCCCCCTCGGTGGCGAAAACTGACCGCTATCTCCAACGGTCGAGAATATCTGGGTCGGTGTGCGATAGCTATCGCCAACGACCTGCTGCTCGTACTGGGGCACATGCTCGTACTGGGGCACATGCTCGTACAGGGGCTCCTGCTGCTCGACCTGAGGCTGCTGCTCGACGTGGGTCGACTCGGCATGGAAAGACTCGGCATGGGTCGGCTCGACAAGTGGCGACCTGCGATAACCATCCTGAAAGTGATAATCATGTGGCCAATCCCCACACGAAACCCTGACATCAACGTCCACTAACTCGGGCTCCGAGTCCTGAAAGCGAGGAGGCGCGCTGATAGAATGCCGAGCAGCCGGAAAACCGCCCTGAGATGCATCAGAAGGGCAGGGGCGAGGTCGGGAGTATCGCCTGCGACCGAAAAAGCCCCGAATCTGCTCCATAAGACTATCGTTGCCCTCCTTATGTACCCTCCTCACCCGGGCAGTCAATCGGCCCATAAATCCAGTCTCAAACTCATCGTTGAGGATCTTGTGGAGCCGTCGATCAATGCGCCGATCAGTACTGTCATCTGAACCCTCGGGTGCCTCAGGTGCCTCAGGTGCCTCATGTGCCTCAGCTGCAGGAGAGGACTCTCGTCGGGCACGGTGAGACGCACGCTGAGATGCATGCCGCTCGGCAGATGAATCGGGTGTCCTGTCATCACGCGTGCGTCGACTAGTCTGGCCATCGCCCGTCATCTTGTCCATTGCCTTGGACACGCGTCCGGCCACACGCCCTATCAAACTCGACTTCTTCTTCTTCACCGGTTCTGCAGCCTGTGCTCCTCTCGGAGCATGTCCAATCCTAGCAGGAGCAACGTACCTCACTTCGTCTGCTCCTCTGTTGAGGAACGAAGTGTAGTACTCAGTCCTCGCCTCCTTGCGTGTCGGCTCTAGAGTCGAGAGGACCACAAGCTGAAAAAAAATGAAAATTAATTTATTAAGCATTAATTAAAGGAAATAAATAATTTAAAACATTAATTTCACAAAATTTACCTCATCGTCCTCGAAGAAATCAGTGAAATTGAGGGTGCATCCAACCGATTTCCAGTTCAAAAACCGAGGCCTCACATTTTTCTCCATCTGCACTCCGCAGACACGGCCCAGGCTCGGTATCGCCTCGTACGACCATAGCTGAAAGGCCCAAATTTGGCCGTAAACGTGGTATCCCCTCGAGTGAACCTGACCGGGCATCGTCGCAGCTATGGAGATGTAGTGCGACATGATCTGCCAGGAGTAGGATCCCCAGGGAAACAAATCCCATCCGGCAACGTCCTCCACAAAAGCCCAAGCCCAAGTGTCGATCTTGGCATCGTCTCGGCCCAACAAGAAAACATAGTAGATCAACAAGTTGGCCACCTTCAAGTAGTCGGCCGGGTCCTGACCCATACTCAGAGAGGTGAATCTCGTACGAAGATCTTTAAGGCTCGTCGTCTGTCTGAAGTGTCTCCAGTAAACAGAGTCCTCAGAAATCGTGTGCGTGGTGGCCGAAGGATCAAATGCGTGACCACCAAATCGAAATCCGGTAATCAGGGCATACTCCTGTGCTCGAAAGCGAATAGTCTGGCCCCCGACGAAAAACCAATGCTCGAATGGAGGTATCGTCGGACTCACGATCTCCCGAGCTAGAAGGTGGTGCATCGCCATATTGGACCTTCCGTCCCTCTTAAGCCAGAGCAAATACCCGAAACAACTTTCCTTAAATGTCCGTAAAGCTGCTAGGGTAGGGTCGACGGACGTCAGCGTGTCTCTAATTTCCTTTAGTAATTCGAACCGATCGTACAAATTGAGGTTCTTCGACAACTTTATGAACTCTGGCCTCTTCCAATCGAAGCCCTCCTGCAAAAATGAAGTTAAAACAAATAAATATGACATTCAATTAAATAACAAAACTCAAAATTCAAAAAAAAAAAAAAAAATTTTATTCTGTAACACGGTCATAACACGGTCACCGTGTACCGTGTTACCGGTAACACGGTCACCGTGTAACCGGATAACCGATAACACGGTGACCGAGAAATCTGACCATGTTACCGAGATTTTCTCGGTCACTGCCCGGTAACACGGTAGCCAAGCAACACGGTCAGCTCTATAAACGCTACCGTGTAGCGCTACCGTGTAGCCATAAACACCGACCAAAAACCAGAAATTTCAGGCGATTCAGAGACCAATTTAACACAGAATTTCAATTCTAAATCAACTAAAACGCAATAAGGAACTTAAATACACTCAATGGCTAGCAATTAACACATCCAATTCAACACATTATCGAAAAAAATTCAAATTTCCGAAATTCAAAAAGCTAGGGTTCGACCACTTACCGGGGCTTGAATCGGCCATTGTGGCTCGTCCTGCTGTGCTTCGTTGTTTGCCATTGCGATTCGCCGGAATTGATGCCGGAATTATACTAATTTGATGCTCGATTTTCGGCGGCGGTTTTTTGTGTTTTGGGTGGGGGGACGACGAGAGAGAGAAAAGAAAGTGGGGACCAAAATTTTTAATTCTTTTTTGTCTTTTTTTGTGTTTTTTAATTGTTTTTGTTGGTTTTTTTAAAAGTTGAGGGCAAAGTGGACTTTTCTTATACAAAGTGTACACAATACTCATATGTTTTTAGGGTTGTACAAAATACCCATGTTTGTTATATTTCTTCCCAAAAATCCAGAGCTCTCTTTTTAATATTGAAACTTATTGTATATACACGCTCCTCCAAAAGCAAATTTATCCTAACGGCGTCAAAATATATTTTCAAACTAGGGCTTAAGTTCCAAAAACCCTTACCGCAAAATCAATCCCCGGGCAAGCTGCTCTTTGAAGTGTGTGTAGTGCGTGTTTCTCTATATCGACAATGGCGAGCGATGCGGACATGGGTGGGTGGACTGATCTTCTGCATTCCTCTTCGAAGCTCATCGAGCAAGCCGCTCCGTCAGCTCAATTTCCTCCACTCCAGGTATCAGTTTCTCGCTCAATTCAATTCCATGTCGGAGATGGCGTACTTACATTTTTTTGATTTCTTCGATTATGTTAAAATTGAATTTTCTCTCTGTGCGTTTTTGTGGAAACAGAGAAATTTAGATCAATTGGAGGCGCTGTCGAAGAAGCTGAAGGCTAAAACCCTACGAACCGAAGCTCCTTCTCAGTCTATAGCGGCTACTAGGTAATTGTCCTTTTCTCTTCCCTAATTTTGTTTACAAGTGTATTTATTATTGTTAATTGGGAAATTTCTGTTGCCTTTTAATGGAAACCTGGATCCTGATTTTTGCCCAGAAAGAAACAAAAAATTCTACGAAGCTAGAAGTTTATCAATGTAGAGAATTTTTCGAAAGTAGTTTAGTGTTGGGTAGTAAAGAAATGTAATACTCCGTACATTATATACATGTTACTGAATAAATTCTCATGGTTTTATATGTTCATGCATTCCAATCCTGTTACGATTCTCAAATCCAAATTTATAGAGACAGTTTTATGGCTTGCTCCAAGTTTGTTGTTATTTTGAGATATTTTTTGTGAATATATATATATATATATATATATATATATATATTCTTTAGTGGTTCCATGTGTGTTGAGAATTCGGTGTTTTTCTTAGTTTGGGGTGGGTAATAAAGTATGCGACACAGATTGTCGTTTCAAAATCATCAATGGTTTGTTGAGAAAGTAATATAGTAAAATTGTTGTGTTTCTTTTTTGCCACTTCTGTCTTATTTAAAATTAATTATTGTCCCTCGAAAGGCTTTTAGCTCGAGAGGGATTAAATGCTGAGCAACTTGCTCGTGATCTCAAGTCCTTTGAATTGAAGGTACTATGTTCTTCTGCTGCTTAGCGCTTTCTCCATATTTTTATGAATAATTGAATGTTTGTTTTGACAATTTATCTTTGGACTTTTGAAGGCTTCCGAAATTCAGCCCTTTAAAAATGTTATGCACCATAACAAGTTATCCCATATTAAAGTGTTATTAAGATTAGATTTTTTTTAACGAATTACAAGAATGGTTGTTTTTATTATTCATTTAAATTTTTTGCTCTGAAATTGGAGTTAACATTTGTGTACTTTCTTATTTAATTGTCATTCTGAAAAATTTGTATATGACATCACCTCGGCTGTACTGTCTTTATTGTTTCTCTGTTTATGATATCATCTATCTATTAATTTCTTGTTTGCGTTTGTTCTCATTTTGCTGCATAAAAGACAACATTCGAAGATGTCTTTCCTGCTGAGGCATCGACTGTCGAAGAATATCTTCAACAGGTAATTTATTACGTTTTGAATACCAAGCCTGGTTTATGCCATAAATCAAATAATGGAAAGTGGAAACATGAAGTTTTTTTTTGTAGATTTTCCTTATTAATGTTTACTTGCTTTCTATAACTTAGGTCCATGAAATGGCAATGCTCTCAGCTGTCCAGGAAGCTCAGAAGGATAATCTTAGAAGTTTCAATAGTTATATGATGTCTGTTATGGAAGTGAGTATCTGGAGGATGGTTTTTATTTACTTTGCTTTAGATTATTTCTGGTATGCTGTAACATGTTGGGAATGTAAGGTAAGTTTGATTGTGCCAGATTATTCTGAGTTCTGACATCTTGCTTCCATACGAAACATTAATTTGCAGGAGGACTGGCATAAGGAAAAAAGGGACTGTCTCCAAAGTCTGAGCCGAATTTCAACACTACCTAGAGCTAATATCTATGATTCTAGAAATGCCACTAGTCGCCAGGGTCAAATAGTGCCGATGAATTCCAATCCTAGGATTTCATCTGGTCCATCGAGTATGGAGCCTGCACTTATTTCTAACAGGTCTGTGATTGAAAAAAAGGCTGCAGCATATGCTGAAGTTGTGACAAGTCTTAACAATGCAAGAGAGCATGGCTTGCCCTTCAAAGTATGACGCTAATCTGTAATACTTACCATCATTGTTTGCTGTAGTGTCAGTATAATAAATTAACCATTCAGCATAGTGTATGTTGACTTTTTATCAGACTTAAACATCACTGGATATGTTTCTTATGAGTTGTTTATTCAAATCTTCCATACGGAGGAAACGTCTGCATACTGCCACTTTTGACTTGATGCATTTTTCTATTTAGCTAAACTGATGATTTAATTTTCCCAGCCTGCTGCAGCTTTCAGAAATGCCTATGATAGTCTGAAACTTGACACTACTGGCTCAAAATCTGTGAGCATGCTGAAAATATGGCACCTGATTATGGTATGTTGCAAGTGATATGACCTTTTCTCCTACACATTTATTATTCAAGATTGTTGTGTCCATATGAATTCAGTCCGTATTTTCTTTATAATGGTCTTGAAACTGTTTTATGGCAACCCATATTATTAATGGCAGACGTTAATGGGTGAGGACCCGAGTGTACCACGGAATATTTCAAAAAAAATGTCATTAGTAATGGGGGCTAGGCGCCATCTAGAATGGGGTCATGAAAAGTATGTGATGGATATGATTCAGAGTCACCCTGCACAGGTAATTATTTATTTCCTATTTTCCTGTACTTTTCTTTCCTTTTTCTTCTTCCTATTAACATTACTTCCTTTTGTCACCTACATTGGAGTTTTCACTAAATAATTATACATATTATCTGGATTTTATGTTTTAGAATGACTGCTGTAAGAAAGCTGCATGTCAGCTTCCTTCTTTAGTTGCTTGAATTTTTGTTTTCTACTTTTTTGTGCATCTACCTTCAAATTCAAACATTGCGTGAATTTAGCACTTGTTATAGTTTGAATTTAATAGAGTTTATTTTCATGTGATGGTAGGCCGCTCTTGGTGGTGCTGTTGGAAATTTGCAGAGGATACGTGCTTTCCTTCGGGTTTGTCTAAGCTTCTGAATTGTTATCGAAAATATGAAACTCTACAATTAAATGCAGAATATTTTTCTCTGTTTATTTAAACACGTCTATATACTACATATTTGTTTGCAGATGCGTTTAAGGGATTATGGAGTTCTTGATTTTGATACAAGCGATGTGCGTCGCCAGCCTCCTATAGATACCACTTGGCAACAGGTTTGAAATGACTCTTTAGTTGTATTGTAGTTCCATAATGGATAAACCCTTGAGTATACTACCGCTCTATAATCTTGTAGGCTCATTGCTTGACTAAATAGCGGCATTTTGTTTACCTTGATCAACTTTTTCGATTTAAACCGTAACCCTTCTAGGTTACTTTTAGTACTTCAGTCTTCCTTACAATGGCAAATGGTGTTGACTGCCATGCACCCCATATCATATTTTCAGTATACAGTATATCTAAAACAAGCACTCCTGTCTCAAATGAACCTCCGTGTAAGCTTTGTTTTGTCAAAAAATAAATGACTTTTAAGAATTCTAGGCATTGTTTTAGTTAACATGGCCTCTATTTAATGTATTTTAACTCAATGTCCTGATAACCTTCAAATAAGTTGCGGAAATAAAAAAATTACATCAAATATCTCTACAGGTTGAATTAGTTTTTTTAATAAATATACTAAGATGAAGGGATCCTTATGAAGTTCAAGAAGACATAGTGAAGATGCTAAAAATATTTTTTACATGTTCCTTTTATACATTTGTCATGAATATGTATGTATTTAATTTCTGGTGATTGATGAGTGCTTGAAACTTGTGTTTTTGCTTTGAGGTTTGCAGTATCTGGTATGTTTTTTTATATTTATTCTTGATTATCAAGACAAGAAGATTATACAAAAAATAGCTTTAATGTTCTGAGTTTTGAATTTGAATCTCAAATTTTCACATTCCTTGGTATTGAAACTACCAAATGTATAACAATAATAAAAGAGAAACTTAACGGGTTAATATTTAAGATGATAATGAAAATATATTTCCAAGATTATCCATTATTATACTTAAATAAGGGTGTAACAGCCATTTGGTACAATTTCTCAGTTTGTGTGAAATCTTTTAAACTGGCATTTATTTTTGGATAGAGGGATTATTAGTTAAATAAAAGCGGAGTATATGATGATGCTGTAGAAGTTGCTTGAACATCTTCTCTTCAACAATTTTCTTCGCCTGTTTAACTTCAGATATATTTTTGCCTGAGAACTGGATACTATGATGATGCTCTAGAAATTGCCCGAACATCTCGGGTCTCACAGCAATTTACTACTCTGGTATGAATGATATGCTCATTCCTTAATCATTATGTCACCCACCTTTTTTGTTATTATTAATATTGTTAATGTATTAATTTATTATGCTGCTAGCTTTCTGAGTGGATTACCACTGGGGGAATGGTTTCGACAGAGACAGCCGCTTCTGCTTCTGAAGAATGCGAAAAAATATTACGGATGGTTGACCGAGTAGGCAGGCCTTCATATGACAAGAAAAAGCTACTCTTGCATGCAATCGTATCTGGCTCAAGGAAACTAATAGACCGATTACTCAGAGAATTACCTACCATCTTTAACACAATCGAGGATTTCTTATGGTTTATGCTGTCGGCTGTACGTGAGAGCTCTGGTGGCCCCTCTCCTCCAGCCGCTCCCAATAATGGAACATCTCCCTACAGTTTGGAAGATTTGCAAACCTACCTTAATAAGTTCGAGCCATCATATTACACGAAGAATGGAAAGGACCCTTTGGTATACCCATACATTTTAATTTTAAGCATTCAGCTTCTTCCAGCTGTTCTCTATTTGTCCAAATACGTACGAGACGATGGATACAATGTTGATTCCGTGCATGTAGCAATTGTGCTAGCTGATTATGGTGTACTTTCCGAAATTTCTTGGCCGGGACAGAAACTGGGGGTGATGGATGCATTAGCGGAAATATCTAGTATAATTAGGCAGTTTGGGGCAGCCTATTTGCATCATGGTGACTTGGTAATGGCACTCGAGTATTATGCTCAGGCTGCTGCTGCTGTGGGTGGTGGGCTACTGTCATGGATCGGAAGAGGGAAAACAGACCAGCAAAGGAGGAGAACATTAATGTTGAAGCAACTTCTTACGGAGATTCTGTTGCGTGATGATGGTATTTATCTCTTGCTTGGATCGAGAGGTACTGGAGAAGAAGGCCAGTTGGGAAGATTTTTAACTGATGGGACCATGAGGCATCAGTTTCTACTTGAAGCTGCTCGGCATTGTCAGGATGCGGGTTTATATGACAAAGTATTCTCTCCTGCTTGTTATGTTTTTCCTTTTCTTTTTTCCTACCCTGAGTTGATTATATCCTGCCCAGGGATGTAGCTATAAAAATCAACTAATCCTCGTAACATTAGGATGATATTCCCCTCATGCTCTTTTATAAAGCTTCTTGATTATTTGCTTGTTACAAGGACAAGCTCCTCATAGAGATTTATAGGGGCTTATAGAGTTGCATGCTCATAATCAAGTTTGATTTTATTTTGTGGAATTTTCAAAATGCAGAAAGTTCTATGGATAATCTTTTATTCATATTTTTCTGTCCAAGAATGATTTTCTATTGGAAGGTTCAATGCATATTATGAAATGCCAATACCTGTTTCTATTTCTGGGTGATTTAGCATTGTTACTGTAGATAGTTAGTGAACACCATCTTTCTCCATTAGCCGTTGAGATTATCATTGCATTTCTAAAAGGGTGCAATTAGTTATTAGTTTAATAATTTGTTTTGCTGCATATTACCTTGATTTTGATGTTATTGATGTGACATTTGTGATCTCCAATTGTTTAAATGTATATTTGAATTTATGATTGATGTGTACTGACTGAACCCTTTTGGTTTATTTGCATAATATAACCTGTTATAGTCCATAGAAGTTCAAAAAAGAATTGGGGCATTTTCAGCTGCATTGGATACGATAAACAAGTGTCTGTCTGAAGCAATTTGTTCCCTATCACGTGGTAGGCTGGATGGTGAAAGTAGTATTACTGGACTTGTGCACTCTGGAAATGAGATCGTGGAGACATTCAATTATTACCCTAAAATCAGGTTTCCATTCCATGCCTTGCCTTTGTTTACATTTACATTAGTTTGTTTTCAACTTGTATTATAATTTTCTATCATGCATGCTGGAAAAATTGATCATATCTGCTGGTTTGCAAGATTTGCTGTGTTATACGTATTTACAAGATCTTTATTTAGCTAGCGTGGTATTTAGTTAACACTTTACACTTGATTTTTGATTATTTTATTTATTTATTTATTTGGTCGGGAAAGGGGTTGGGGCCTGGTGGGGCTGTGGGGGTGTAAGTAAGAAGGAGTTGAACCTAAATGTTTCGTGGCGGTGTTGACTTGTATATGAATGTGGTGTGGTGTGTTATTTGTATTTATGGGTTGGTTGATAAATACAAAAAGTCTATTCCTGGTGTTATTTGTACTTTTTTAAAGGTAATTGGATATTTATGTAATCGACTTAAGTTCAATGGTAGCTTTTGTAATTATCCCATAATAGAAGAAAAATTGACAACCATTTGCAAGTGTTACTGACACTGTTAGATTGCAAAATTTCCATCTATTCTATCTGGATAACCCCCTATCATTATTCTATCTTTTAGTCCTCAAGAGAGAGACAATGTGATGGAGCAACAAACTGTGTTAAGGCAGCTTGAAGCTATCGTAGCCATTCATAAACTTGCTAGGTCTGGAAACCAATTAGATGCTTTGAGGGAGATTGCAAGACTACCATTTCTTCCCCTGGACCCTAGGTCAGCAGATCCGAACACAGATGTTTTCAGTAATCTATCTCAACATGTCGAATCCTGTGTGCCAGGCATTCTCAAAGACGCCCTCTATTGTCTTGATAATGTCACGGACATAGATGGATCGCTTCGTGCCATGAGAGCAAAGGTACGCTAACTGATTTAATCATTTGCTATTTATGTTTCAGATAGGGTTACGTCACAAAAATGGAAATTATTCTTTAAGCTCAGTCATTTTCAGAAAATAAAAATAGTCTATTCTATAAAAATTACAAAAAGTGCAATTTTTTTAGGAGAAGCAAGTGTAATTGTTTTAGATTAATGCTATTTTTCTAAATAACCTAAAAACCAATGGCCGTTTTTATGATTAGCTGTTTCTTCTATTGTCATCGTTATTTGATCGGGCACTACTTGTTTTGCAGATTGCCAACTTTCTTGCAAACAACTTGAATAGGAACTGGCCTCGCGATTTATATGAAAAGGTTGCCCGAAGCTTGTGATAGGAACTGTATTTATTTTTTTCGAGGATTAGTACGTATTTTCTATATTGTGGAGGTATCCCATATTTAATCTCTGAGGTGATCATGTATTTTGGTACTTTTCAGATTGTGAATTACTGAATTGGGGGAATTACGATAGGAAAACTCCGTATCATGCAAGAAATTGTACGTGTTTTAAACACGACAAGTGCATCCTAATGACCATTTTCTTGATCACTAACCGTTGTTGATTGTTTATAGATAAATATTGTGGGACAATAAAAAAAAGGTGAAATGTGACTTTTTGTACGGGGGTGGGACTATGATTTTTCACTTGTGTTGTGTCTAACCCTTTTCCAAACAAAGCACAGGCTTAAATAAATATTAATATGTACTACATAATTCATTTAGTAATTTAATCATCTAATAACATGGCGACGAAAAGCATTAAAAGAATGTAAGCAAAAGCCCTTGCCCACTGATTATTAACACAAATATATTTCATTTATTTTTCTGATATGGGCAGTGAGAAATCTACTTTCAAAATTAATTCTACTAATGATTACAAATTAATTATTTCCATAATAATAATAAAAAACAAATCAAATTTAATTATATTATATTATTGGAAATCATATACTGGTACTAAATTGTGGAGCAGTAGTAATAAAATTTTCTGCCAATCAATCATAAACAAGAAAATTTGGAAAGAGGATAAGTATTGAAAAATAATTACTACTACATTTTTACTTTATCATAATTTGATTTAGTAAATCTTTACTGTTAGCAGCTATACGGAGAGTAAATAGGAAGGCAGAAATTCAGAGAGTGACGGCGATCGGATCGGGTTCGATGGAGCTCCGACGATCGAAACGGAGGCAGGACATGCTATCGAGATTGCCGGAGCAGATACTCGACCGAATCCTCTGTCTCCTCCCCCAAAAGGAAGCCGTCCGAACATGCGTCCTCTCCAAATCATGGCGTCACCTGGGACCCACCCGATCGAAGTTGGAGCTCACCCAGTCCCAGTCCCACGGCTACCACGAAGACAGATTCAGGTTCATCTCGATCCTTCGCCGCACTTTAGAAACGCACAATCGTCGAAACCTTCCCCCACCCAACCTCTTTCTCAAGATGAGCATCGATCCCATCGAGATACCTTTCGACCTAAAATCCCTCCGAGAATTGCATCTGGTTGGCTTCTATTTGAAACCCGAGGGTTACGTTAACGACACTCAATTGAAGTTGGGGGATCTTCGAAAGCTTATCCTCGACTGCGTCGCCATTAATGAAGAAACCCTCGAGGTGTTATTGTCGAAATGCCCCACGATCGAATCTCTGCAACTTTTGAACTACTCCGTATTGATGTGTGTGAATGCGAAGAATGCTCCTACTCTCAAGCACTTTGTTCTACACAGACACCGAGGTTACCGCATTAAAATCCAGATCCCCAATTTAGAAACCGCGAGTCTCGTGGAATGCTCGCATCTGCGTTTGCGCAATCAGCAATTCCCTCTTCTCAGGTCTGTGTATTTAGAAAAAACGGGCTTGTCTCACGAGTTGTTCGGCTTCTTTAAGTCTGACTACATGCCTAGGCTCGAGGAGTTGGAGCTCAACCAATGCAAAGACTTCAAAGAAGTAATCCATATCTCAAGTGCTTCCATCAAGCACCTGCGTATAGCATGTGCGACCGTGCCTTTCAAGGCGATTATCGATGCTCCAAGCATCGTGTGTTTGATAATTAAAGCACATCGTCGCCCAAGGCCCCGTGGTGTGTTGATTGAGATGTTCAAGGCTACTTTTGGAAATGAAACTTGCAACTACTTTTGGAATAAAAATCAAGGTTTGATGGAAGTAAGCGTCGAAGCATATTCCTCTGAAGCAAACGAATGGCGTCCCGTCCAACCTAACACTTTCTCTCAAAGTCGTCCAAAGATTCGCCTTGGATTGAAATGGAGAGAGACTAGCTAGTTACTTTATTAGTAATTCATGCTTTTATTTTACTAGTCAATTTGGATGTTTTTTTGTTTTTGTTTTGTTGCTAGTCATAGTTATTCACACTTTGATTTAAATTTGGATTTGGATTTTTCATGTATTTTTGATTTTATGTTGTTGATGAAAAATGTTATTTTTCCAAGTAACATAAAGATCAATGGCCGTGTTTATGATTCTATGTTTCTTTTGGCACTACTTATTTTGCAGATTACCAACTTTCTTGCAAACAACTTGAATAGGAAAAGCTTGTGAATGTTGTAGTATTGGTGTGTATAACATAATTTTTCACTGATTAAAGATAACACAAATATATTTCATTTATTTTGTATAATAGAATCCATTTTTATTGGTATTGTTTTGTTTTACGATCTCCTGATATGGGCAATGAAGGAATCCATGTCGGCTCTAGACGAACCACCGTCCCCAGTCGCTTGTCGAATAATCTCAGCCACCTCCTCTGCCCTCGCCCGTACTCTATCCCCTTCTTCCGACTCCATCAACCTCCTCACGACACTCTCGATACTCGAAGCCTCCACTAACTCCATCCTCCTTTCCCATTCCCTCACAACAATCCCCACACGCAAAACCTCCGTTATCAGCGCAGTGTTTGCCGGCTGGTCCGATTGCATCGGCCAAGCCGCTATCGGCACTCCCATAGTCACACTCTCCATGCACGAGTTCCACCCGCAATGGCTCATGAACCCACCAATCGACCGGTGGGCCAGTATCTGCGGCTGTGGGGCCCACTCCCTCACCACCAACCCCACACCGCGAACTCTCTCCTCAAACCCTTCCAGAAACTCTGCTCCCCTAACTTTCCCCTCAATCGCCTCGACCCCTTCGTCCGCATCTCTAAGCACCCAAACGAACTTCACTTCACTCATTTCCAACCCGAGCGCGAGCTCTTGTATTTGCTCGTCTCGGAGGGAAACAGTTGTGCCGAACGAGACAAACATCACCGATCTCGGCTCGTGCTTATCGAGCCATTCCAAGCACTCGTGCTTATTATCCGAACATAATCGGGCCGGCAGCACCGGGCCCACAGCCCAAGTCCGTTTATTTCCGGCTTCTAGTATGTCTACGTAAGGCCCCTCTATCGGCCTGCAGGTGTTGTAGAGGTCCCCGGACCTGTTGTTCAACGATAGGTGTTGTAGGCCGACCAAACCGCGGACCTCGTCGGGCACGCACTCCTCGAAAGTGGGCAGCCAACTCGGGAAGTGCTTCTCCGAGACTTGAGTCGGCAAGGCTTCCCGGACGATGGACACTTGGGAGTACGCGCTGATGCAGTTGAACACGTAGGATTCCGCGTTGGGCACCTCGATTGTGTCCTGGACCACGAAGGCCATCATGGGGTCGTGGATCACGATGAGTCTCGTGAATTTCTTCGACATGTCTCGTAGGAAGTGGGAGAAGGGTTCGCGTAGGTTTAGGGAGAGGGACCAGGAGAGGTGGAGCTGAGTGGAGAAGGAGAATTTGGAGGGGAGGGGTAGGGTGGGGATGTCGTGGAAGTGGATGTTGGCGAGGTCGGATGGGTTGAGGCCGTTGGCTCGGGATTTGGCTTGGAGGTTGAAAACGGAGGATCCGACGAAGTAGACGGGGATGTGGTAGGAGGAGGAGATGAGGCATGAGAGCTGGAGGAGTTGATTCAGGTGGCCTTGAGCTAGGAATGGAACTATGATGGCTGCTATTTGGTTTTGGTGATTGGGACTAATTGAGGTGGACATGTTAATGTGTAGATGGAGTTGTGAGTTTTAACAAACGTTTGTAGTAACATTGGATGAGTAATGGAGCTATATATATACTCTTTCAGTCCAAAACAGTTGCCGTACTTTGTAAATTACAAAGAACTATGACAACTGTTTTTGGACGGAATTAGTAATAGATAAAAATTTGACTCGTTGAGCTTGTCACGCATACCTTGCTACTTGCTATTACATCTAACTCGAGGGTTTATTCAGAGCGCACTCTATGAGTAGCGACTGCAACTGCAAGTCCCCCTATATTAACTTTTTATTAAATAGTAAAAAATAAAATTTTGTTTTTATAACTAAAATAATAATGAATAATGTTTGTAAGTGAATAAAATGGAATTAAAAATTTATTTTCATGTGAAATAATTAGAATAATTATTTTATTGTTTAAAGTGATTGCATGTTTCTTTTAACAGTTGTTTTGAGTACATCACTGATTACATAAAATTCACAAGTATTTTTGTTTTGTTGTTAGAGGTACATTTTGTGTGAACTTAATAGTGACGCCAATTAAGAAACGAATTGCGTGTGGGTCATGTGGATTGTTCAGTGGCAACTGTATTGAGTTTGTTACGGCAATTTGTTTAATCGCACGCATATTTTTCCTACTCCACTTTGTTTTTTGGAATTACGTGTATCCCTACTTCTAGATTATTGAGATTTTTTTGCACAATTACATTAAAGTGAATAAAAAGAAAATTCTGAATATAAATATAGTAAAAGGAATGTTTTCTGTCAATTACCATTTATGGAATTTCCCAAAACTATGAGATTCAGTATACAGGTGTTTGATTTTGAGTAGGCCTGTCAATTTTGATTAAACCCGATAACACGATTCGAAACCCACACAAAATAAAAGGGATTGAACCTGCACGATTAAAAAGCGAGTCACTCCTTAATGACTAATTTATTAAATGAGTCAACCGCGAATTCACCTGCGAACTCAAATAACTCGTTTCACTCATTTATTAAATTTATTTTTAATTATTATATTACAATTAAATTTATTTTTAATTATTATATTACAATGATACATTATTTATTGAATAAATAATAATATAGTATTTATTTAGAAGGATTTAATAATTTTATCTTTTTTAAAATTAATTTTACAATAACATTTATTTTCTCTTACAATTAGAGTTATCATAACACTCTAAAATTCTTCATTACACTAGTAACTATTTAAATGAGTATCATTATATAATATGTAAAACGATACACATACAAAGTTTTATGACGCATCTACACTATATACGTCAACATTTTAGAAATTAAATTATTTTATTATATTTTTATTTATAAAAAATATAAAATTTTAATATTAATAATTCAATTTTTTCTTCTCAATAAAATTAATTTGTTAATATGTTCTTTTTTTATTCAACTTTATACAATTTAATTATTAATTAAATGGGTTGAAAACGGGTTGTAAATGAGTAACTCGTTTATAAATAGGTTGAGTTTGAGTTTAATTTTTCGACACGATTATTAAATGGATTGAGTTTGGATTTATGTTTTTTGGCCCGCAAATAGCTTTGACCCGACACGAACCATTGATATTATATTCTTATTATTTGATATTTGTTTCATAATTGTTTATTTACACATTTTTTCCAAGGTCTCATGTACAATTTATTTTTAAAGAATCAAAAAGGAATTAGATTTTTGCATTAATACATTGTTGATTTTGGTGTTCTACTTGTCCAGATTAATTGACCGATTGCCTTATGTTATTTGTGTTAAATGATTTTATAATTAAGTTTGGAAAACCTCAATGACACAATTCAAGGCATTTGTGATGTTCAATATGTTGAGAATTCCTTGTTAACATAACTTTAGATCCTATCTCGCTTAAAATTTAAAGCCTAATTTCAGGTCGGTTTAGTGGAAGAGGACCACGAGTGTGGTTTTCTTTATCAAGACAGTAGTAACCTTTCATGTTATGAAAATATTTTTCAGAATTGTGATATTTGATTTGGTTCTCATTGTTTGGTTATTTGATCACATGAGTAGAGCACGTTGTGATAATTACTTTGTTTTACAATCTCCTTTTCAAAATTCACCATTTCCTTGTTATTGAACTTCTTTTCTATAATCTTGAACACAAATTTAACCTCAACATTTTGTGAGTAAATGTAAACCCGATTGTCGTGTGGGTCATGTGGATTTTTCATTTCCTGATCACGATTGTCGAACCGGACGGGATTGAACGGGCATATAACGAATTGCTTCTCGCGAGCCAGGACATTTCTCGCTTCGGCCACTAGATCGAGATACACACCCTCAGTCATTATACTTGAATTGCGGATGTTTTCGGTTATGTTTTTCATGGCTCCACGCTGCAAGCCGGCAAAATCTCCGAATTCAGGGGAAAAGACTCAAAACATATATTAAAACATAGTCTGTTGAGTACTTGCTAAGAAACTCTAATCCACTCACTTAATAATGTTCCTCACTCGGATGTACCAAACGGCCCCCAGCAGAGCAACACCAACACTAGCTGAAGATACCCCAAAAACCATCACATAATTGCTTTTCTTCATATTGCCCATTGCCATCTTCACCTTCTCAATCTCCTTCGCAATCTTCTTCTTAATTTCCTTCTTCGAATTCTCAATCTCCTTACTCTCAGTCTGAAAACCCATTTGCAGATTATCCACGATCTTCTTCAGGACCTGGATCTCTCTTTCCTTCGCCTTCAACTCACTGTACCCGAGTTTCTTAACATCAGACAGGGTTATCTTCAGGACCCGGATATCTCTTTCCTTCGCCTCAAACTCCTCACTGTACCTGAGTTTCTTAACATCAGACAGGGTTTTCTTTCTCTCCTGCTGCTCCAATACCAATTCCCAGTCAGATTGGATGGTTTCTGTTAGTGCTTGTTTTATTAATCTTCCTGTTCGTCTTTCAGAACAAGCTGTTGAAAGAAGAATTAAAATTAATGTGAACTGCAATCGACAAAAAAGTAACAGCAATAGTAATCCCATTTACAAAAACTAATGGATTCAAATCCCGATAAGAAGAGAAGATATTTAGAGCAACTAAACTACTCACCAGAACCACAAGAATAAGGCCAACAGACATCGATCACTGCATTCGGATAAACATTGTATTCAAATCCCTCGATGGATACCAAGCTCCCCACAAAGTCATGAGCTGAAATCGCAGAAATGGATTCAAATTCAAATTTGTCATCCTTGATGCCGGTCTGCATGTCATATATGGCTAGAGAAGCGGAATTTCTAACCAGCAGTTCCCCATTAACACAATTTAGGCACTTTTGGAATGGAAAGTCGAGGTGAAATTCGGAAGTCTTATTCCAGTCTCCTTGGCCATCAACCCCCATTGTCCATACATCATATATGCCATCATTGGTTACGTTGTTATGTAAGAATACAAAATTCCCATCAATGCTTGCAGGAATCAAGGACGTCTTTGCATAAATGAGAACCGAATAAAGACATTTACGCGTCCAAATATCTTGTATATTGGAAAGTGGAGTTAAGTTGAGCACAAGGCTTTTAAAATCGAGGGATATGACAAAAAAATAACCACGAGTGTCTGCAACCCAATAAGCCGAAGCAGCTAAGCCTTGTTCAATAACCACATCAGGGGCACTCACCCAGTTGATTCGTTTAGAAATACAATAACCAAGGATCGGAGCAATCGGAGACCATGCACCAGTCGAAGAATCCCAAACCTCACCTTCAATCGTCATGGATTCGCCACACAAGGTAGAATCAGAATAGATCTTAGCCACCTTGTAAATACCATCGACACAGAAAAAGGCAAATTTAACCATATGGAGTTTAGGGTCGATGACTAATTTAGGTGGGAAAGGGAGTTTCATGGAAAGCCCAGTGGAAGGGTTTAATATGATGACGGTTTCCGGTGGCAATATGTCACTGAAAGTATTTCCAGCAAAACAGATCAAGCCGTTGACTGAACCAACAACAATTACAGAATAAGCTGTAAAGCAGATAAGAGATTTGAAGGGACCTGGTGGTGTTTTACTGAGAGGAAATGGGGAATCGTTGTGAACAATGAGGCCGTGGCTCGAGGGATCGGACTTGGAGCGGTTGAGGTGCGCAGAGACGAAATCGGCCGACGAGATTAGGGAACGCCAATATGTGCATACACCCCGTGTGTAGAAGAGGTCAATCGCGGGTAGCCGGAGTAAGATCCTCTCTATTACAATGTCCGGCAGGATCCATTGAGCATACACAGAGTAACAAGTTGAAACTTTAAAGATATTGCTGGTTGACATTTAGGGTTTTGGGTGCGGCGAAGAAGAAGACGGGAAGGTTGCGAGAGATATGAAATTGCGGGATACCGTTAGAGCTTCTATAGCTTCGCCTATATAATTGAGAGAAATTTTAAAATAAGTTTTTTTTTATGTGTACATTAATAAGATATTTACTTACGATATTCAGAGCATCTCCAGCAGTAGTTTGAACTTTTGGGTGAGGAGTAGTCCACCTATACGCCAACTCATATTTAATCTACTTCTACCTAAAAAAATTTCTACCTCGTCCAATGGTTCTACCTACAAAAGTCCAACCACTAACTTATTTTTTTTATTTTTTATTTAATATTTATATAAATAATCAAGGGTATACTGATTTTAAAATTTTAACTATTTTAAAATTTTTATTTTTAATTAAATTTTATATAAAATAAAAAATAGTTTATAACGCTAAAAATTTAACTATTTCAAAATTCTTATTTTTAATTAATTTTTATATAAATGATTTTAAAATTTTAACTATTTTAAAATTTTTATTTTTAATTAAATTTTATATAAAATAAAAAATAGTTTCTAACCTAAAAATTTAACTATTTCAAAATTCTTATTTTTAATTAATTTTTATATAAATAATTTTTAACGCAAAAAATTTAACTATTAAAATTTTTTATTTTGTATTAATTTTTATATAAAATAGAATAATTAGTTAAAATACAAAATAAGTTAAAATTTAATCTATTTCAATATTCTTAATTTTAAATAATTTTTATATATTCAAAATTCTTATTTTTAATTAATTTTTATATAAATAATTTTTAACGCTAAAAATTAAACTATTTGAAATTTTTTATTTTGTATTAATTTTTATATAAAATAAAATAATTCGTTAAAATAAAAAATGAGTTAAAATTTAATTTATTTCAAAAATTTTAATTTTAAATAATTTTTATATAAAATAAATAATAATTTACGTTAAAAATTACAATGACAGTATTTATTTTGTTAATTAATAATATTAAATAATAATAATAAATTAATAATGGTAAATAATAATAATAAAATAATAATATAATTTACCTCTACTCGCGTAGAAGTTCTTCTACCCCAGATGTTTTAAGAACTCCTAACCTTAACACGTCATTGCATCTCCAATGGCTTCTACCGCATTTTTGGGTGAGAGGTAGAAGTACACATAGACTTCTACCTCACCATTGGAGATGCTCTCATAAACTGACTAGAATACAAAATGGTTTATTTGATAAAAGAGTTTTTGAGAGGGAAGACATACATTGTATGCGCACCGAAAATATAATTCAGATACCGAAAATGTTATTTGGGGGACTGAAAACTCCCTTATCCAAGAATATTTTCCGGGGGACTGAAAATACATTGTATGCCCACCGAAAATATAATTCAGATACCGAAAATGTTATTTGGGGACTGAAAACTCCCTTATCCAAGAATATTTTCCCCAGAGCTCGTAAAAATATTTTCCTCTTGAAAATTTAAAAAATGTAAAAATATTTAAGTTTCGTAAAAACAAAATTTAATTAATTTTTTATTTATTTTCAATCGCAATTTTATAAAAAAAGTGTTTCAATGTTTTTATGATTTTCGATCGCAATTTTATACTTTAAAAGTCTCATCGTATTTGTTTATATTTATTCCGAAATTTTCAGAAACTAAAAATGAAGTAATTTTTTAAATTCAGGACGAATTTAATTGCATGTACGAGTAAGTAGAAACGAATGAAATAATTGATATTTATATTTTGTAAATTTCAAAAATGTAAAACGTTTGGTAAAAATGAATTTTAATTAATGTTATTGAAAAACGTGTTTTTAATTAAATAAAAAAAATTAAAAGTGATATGTGGCATCACTCTTTTCTCTCTATTTTAGTGGATTTTCGTGTCTGATGCAATTGTGTGTTGAAAATCTAATTTTCATTTATATAAGTGCATCATTTTTCATCCCATTACACCCCTTTGTTACCTACAACATAATGGGCATCATAATGCACCATTAACATATGAGCATCATAATGCACCATTAACATGGAAAGGGGTTACAAAGGAGGTGAAATGTCATGTCACATACACATGCCACTATGGTCCCACTTGCTTGTGTGGCATTTCATGTCACACTATGTGACATGCATCCATGCAAGCCATGCATCACATGCATGAGAATTAAATCCACGTAAATATTGATTCTAAATCAATATATTTATCAAGCAATGTATATCAATATCGAGCTCGTGTGTGACCCTGTAGGTATGATTTTATCGATCAATATTATATTGTTCCCAACAATTAATATTATCGAATAATCATTTAACATCCATAGACGAACTTATGACTTTATCGATTGCACACGTAGGATCGAAGGACATATCCCAACACCAAACAGCAAGCCCCACTCCCCGTACCCGCTGTTAAGCGCATCCGAGAACTCGGCGACCACGCTTACCAAAATTTATGTCGGCGGGATCAAGACAGTCGTCCAATTGATGATGTAAAGCTCCCCAAAATTCGCGTCCTCGGATGTCTTCATGGAGATGAAGAGACTGCAAATAGATGGGCCCTTTCCAAATTCTCGATTGCTACCTGCATAAGATTGCCATGTAATTATATGTAGATCAGTAACTCATTTTTGGAAAATGTCTTCGCACAAAATACTCCAAACCATCAAATATTGTGCTGATGTTAAACACAATTTATCAACTACAATGGACACAGAAGTACATGTCATCATGTTATACATTCACACAAATTATCAAACAATCTATCCATCACTTCATCATTTGCGACGCACACTGAATTATACATATTAAATGTGTAACAACGTGTCTTATACCACTACAGAACTACTAAATACATTACGCGAATTGTAT
This sequence comes from Euphrasia confusa, assembly GCA_954870475.1. Taxonomy (NCBI): domain Eukaryota; kingdom Viridiplantae; phylum Streptophyta; class Magnoliopsida; order Lamiales; family Orobanchaceae; genus Euphrasia; species Euphrasia confusa. The sequence continues at coordinate 10,741,835 of OX940966.1, read as the reverse complement.
AGTGTCTGTAAAAGATTTTGATTTTAAAATATTAAGATACTACAATAATTGTTCATAAACTAATATACTAAATGCGTTAAGTTTGAAATATTGTACAAAAAATTATCAAGTAGTGTAATAGATTCTTACATGCAGTTAAACAATTACTTGTCATCACCGAAGCCAAAGATGTAATTAGAACAAGCTATGGTAAACAATTTGTGCGTAAACGATTCTGTATAAGAACGAATGCACTTAACACTAAAATATACACTACTGGAATAGTTACACTATTTGTTGTAGTGTTTGAATTTAATCTATTACACAAATAGAATACTTGTTCGTAAACTAGTAGTCTAGTTGAAGAACTTTGAACGACAAGATACACTGTCCAAAAAAGTATTGTAGTAGTGTGTTAGATACATTTCAGAATCTCCTACAAGCATTGAACTACACGATACACTGTCCAAAATATATGCAGTGTATGTTGTAGATTTTGATTAGCAACTGAATCATTACATAAGACTTGTAATAACAAGTAATAAAGGTATTATGGTTTGGAACTAGTAAAAATATTTACATGAATAAGTTTCTAGTAACCAACTTGTGCGTAAATGATTAAACAACTTCAAGCACATATAACTAGATGATACACTACCCAAAACACTGCGGTGTGTCTAATGCAATTTGAAATTAATATATTATAGGATTTCGGTCCTATTACGTTGGCCTCCGGGATAACATTAATTAGCATGGGATACAATGCAATCTAGTTGAAGAATAATTTCAACTACAATCTAGTTGAAGAATAATTAACTACAACATATACTTCCAGGCTTTGGGTAGTGTGCCTTCTAGATTCTCTAATTATATTAATTAAACTAGATTATATAATCACCCAAACCAATCCTGATATAAATGTTACACTATTACACATAGATGAACAAGTAGATGTAATTCCTTATCAAGCTTTTAGGTCTCAAATTTGTCCTGGTACAGAATTATCAACTAAGTAACTCAAATGATAGTACATGTGTAGTGTATGAACCCCTGTAATGAAGTATTCTTAATGTTAATAATGGTTAATTGGATTTTAAATCAAGATGTTTGTAATGCAATCCCTAAAGAAATACATGAAGGCTCATCAACCTAATAGCCACAACTTCTATCGGAAAAGATATTTAAGAATTCAATACAAGAAACAACTGATGATATGGCTTTCTTTTCATGTTCAAGAATTTTCAAGGAACGTAATTTATATGGGCAAAAATGAGTAGCTAGATTTGGGCAAATATGAGAAAGTTGCATGTAGGGAAATACTCGACTGGTTTTCTTGTAAATCAAAGCTTAAACAAAAGTGGACGGTCCAGTCCAATAAGACCAGCTTTTTCTATATTCCTCACTTTGAAGATGGGAGTACTTGACAATAAAAGAAGTCGGTTAAATCCAATGCATTAGCTGCTACTTTGACCAAATATTCCAACACACTCGCTGCTTTTCTTTAAAATGTTAAATGCAAAGGAAAATTTGAACCATAGTTTTGAAAGAAGATCAAAACTTAAATAAAGAAAATATGGCAATCGTACTTTCTAGAGTAGTTACTCAAATCCCAGTGAAGGAACTTCAATCGATTTTCATGTGCAAGATCATTATTAATATATTCAATGGCATTAGCAAACTCCGCACGAAGAGTAGATTCTCTGGGCTTCTTCTCACGAGTCTGGCAAATGAAAATAAAAATACAACTTAATAGGAACTGGTAAACAACAGAAGAATGTAATGTTAAGTCAATACATCAAACAAGACAAAATTGAAATTTTGATCAAATTTAATATTATAATAGGATTCCCATGATCGAGCAAATTCTTCTGGAGGATGTGCCAGAAGGAAATCTACTTCAAGTATCATCTGTTGTTCAGAATCCGGGTTCAATAATTCCAGAAAAAAAAAATTCTGCCCAATTAAAAAATTAATTGCTGTGAATTAATTCCAGAAAAAAATCGACATGCATAAAAAAAATTGCACTGAACAATTCTGCCAAATTAAACTAGAATTCCAATAAATTTTAACTGGTAGATTCATTAATCTATCAGTACTTGCTCAAAAAGGGTTGAATTTAACCTAAAAACGAAGAACCCTAAATCTTGAACTTAATCTATGAATTACAGGATTTGCGCAGAGAGAAGAAACGAAAATCACAACTAGTGTACAGGGAAACATAAATCTTACCGATTTTGAAAAAATTCAGAGCGTTCAAATTTCACAAATCGCAGAAATTCTGCAGTCTGAAGTAACTTGAGCGTAGCTTTCTTTTGAAAATAGGTGAAATGGGAGTTTTGGCAAGATATTGCTGAGATTATTTTTGGTAGTGTATTTGACACATAGAAAGTATTATTAGTATTATTGTCCCACTAATTATGTGATTCTATATAACATACATCATATATAAAATATTAGATAGTTTAATACCATTAGAAGGAGGGTTGATTTGGTATATCATTCTTTTTATAAATAGTGTAAAGATTGTTCTAATGAGGGTTGATTTGGTATATCATTTTTTTTTATAAATAATATAAAGATTGTTCTTAATATATAATAAAGAGTAAAATATTTACTTTTTTTTAAATCTTCCATAAACTTTTCAAGCAAAGTGTATAAAAAACATAAACTCAAACTATATCTTTATAGCATGTGTGTATGAAAAGTCATATTCAAAAGCCAGACCCTAAATTGATGCAATGAATGAAATCAAACCTATACCCAAAAAAATCGCTTGAGATTTCCATTCTTGATATGCACACACCTCAAAATATCAGTACTTCGATTTATTTAATTTGTGGATGAAAGACACTCAAACTGAATTTATTATAGAAGTATTATAAATAAAAAAGAAAGTTACATAAAAATTAATCTAGTAATATTGGCTATAAACAAATCCATTTCCATTTCGTTGCTGCTAATCCCATCTCTCATCACAGACTTCTTCACACCAACTCCCAACTCCCAACTCCTTAGCCCTTCTCCTAATCTCCCCTCCTTCCCAAGACCCCATCAATCTTTCCTTACGCAAGTGAATCCAAAACATATCTTCTTCTTTGAATGCGGCAGCCTTGCGATGTTTATCCGCATTCTTTTTGTCCCTTTCATTTTGCTTCACAATTCGATCGTGAATTTGTTGATGCATCTTTTTAGTGAACTTGGCTCTGTCTTCTGCATCTTTGCTATATGAATGAGTAGTGGCAATAGGAACTAAATCCAAAGGGCTACTTGGATTATGACCATAAACAACTTCGAAATGACTGATTTTCGTAGTTTGATTACGAGAGCGATTGTAAGCAAACTCCGCATGTGCAAGTGTAAGATCCAATTGTCGAATGTTAGAACGTACCAGACTCCTCAAGAGATTCCCCAAGCTTCTATTAACAACTTCTGTTTGTCCATCCGTTTGAGGATGATGAGAACCTACCACAAAATCTAAGCTTACGTCATCCCATGGAGCTAACGGGCTGGTAAAGGAGTGTATAAACCCATATTTTGCCCATGAGTTTTTGTCAAATGACAAATTCAACAACGCTCCACGAACCTTGTCACATTTCTATCCATCCTTGGCCAAAAGAAATTTTCTTTAATTTGATGAGAGCTACAGTTTTATCTCTCCCAAAATGTCTAGCAAGTCCTCCACCATGAGCTTCTTGATGATAGATACTCTAAGAGACCCTTCTGGAATGCCCAATTGATTATCTTTAAAAAGAAAACCACATTGTATTTTTAAGAGACCTACGTACCCCACCCCTATTATCAAGTATCAGTATAGCAACCAACATGTTCCCATTAAAATTCAATCTTCACAATAGATAACTATTCTAATTATTTTTTGTTTCTTTATTATATGTTCAATTACTTGGAAAAACAACACATATATAGTTGTAGTTCTAGAAAAGACAACACCAAAAATATTTAAACATAAAAACCAAGGTTACAACAGAGCTGGTTCATAAAAATAGTCCAAACATAACAATCAGACCTATATTAAAACATAGTCTGTTGAGTACTTGCTAAGAAACTCTAATCCACTCACATGTACAAAACGGCCCCCAACAGAGCAACACTAGCACCTACGGAAGAAACCCCCAAAACCATCCTATAATTGCTTTTCTTCATAGTGTCCATTTCCATCATCAGCTTCTCAATCTCCTTCTCAATCTCCTTCTCAATTTCCTTCTTCAAATTTTCAATCTCCTTACACGAACTCTGAAAACCCATTAGACTGTTAGCCACGACATTCTTCAGGACCTGGATTTCTCTTTCCTTCACCTCCAACTCCTCACTGTACCTGAGTTTCTTAACATCAGACAGGGTTTTCTTTCTCTCCTGCTGCTCCAATACCAATTCCGACTCAGATTGGAAGGTCTCTGCTAGTGCTTGTTTCACAAATCTTCCTGTTCGTTGTCCAGAAAATGCTGTTGAAAAAAGAATTAAAATTAATGTGAACTGCATTCTACTAAAAAGCAATCCCATTTACAAAAACGAATGGATTCAAATCCCGATAAGAAGAGAAGATATTTAGAAATAAACTACTCACCAGAACCATAAGAGTTAGACCAACAGACATCGATCCGTGCATTTGGATAAACATTGTGTTCAAATCCCTCAATAGACACCAAGCTCCCCACAAAGTCATAAGCTGAAATCGCAGAAATGGATTCAAATTCATACACGCCATCCTTGATGCCGGTCTGCATGTCATACATGTCTAGAGAAACCGTATTTCTAACCAGCAGCTTCCCATTAACACAATTTAGCCTCCTTTCGAATGGAAAGTCCAGGTGAAATTCAGAAGTCTTATGCCAGTCTTGGCCATCAACCCCCATCGTCCATACATCATATATGCCACCATTGGTAAACATGTTTTGTAATAAAACAAAATTCCCATCAATGTTTGCAGGAATCAAGGACGTATTATCATATTTGAGGACAGAATAAAGAAATTCAGGCGTCCATTGATCTTGTATATTGAAAAGTGGAGTTATGTTGAGCACAAGGGTTTTAAAATCGAGCGATATGACAAACATATCATCATGAGTGTCTGCAAGCCAATAAGCAGAAGATGCTGAGTCTTGTTCAATAACCACATCAGGGGAACTCACCCAGTTCATTCGTTTAGAAATACCATAACCAAGGATCGGAGCAATCGGAGACCATGCACCAGTCGAAGAATCCCAAACCTCACCTTCAATCGTCATGAATGCGCCAAACAAGGTAGAATCAGAATATATCTTAGCCACCTTGTAAATACCATGGACACAGAAAAAGGCAAATTTCACCATATGGCGGTTAGGGTTGAGGATTAATTTAGGTGGGAAAGGGAGTTTCATGGAAAGCCCAGTGGAAGGGTTAAATATGATGACGGTTTCCGGTGGCAATATATCACTGACCGTACTTCCGGCAAGACAGATCAAGCCGTTGACTGAACCAACAACAATTATAGAATAAGCTGTAAAGCAGATAAAAGATTTGAAGGGACCTGGCGGTAATTTACTGAGAGGAAATGGGGAATCGTTGTGAACAATGAGGCAATGGCATGAGGGATCAGACTTGGAGCGGTTGAGGTGCGCAGAGACGAAATCGGCCGACGAGATTAGGGACCGCCAATACGTGCATACACCCCGTGTGTGGAAGAGGTCAATCGCGGGTAGCCGGAGTAAGATCCTCTCTATTACAATGTCCGGCAGGATCCATTGAGCATACACAGAGTAACAAGTTGAAACTTTAAAGATATTGCTGGTTGACATTTAGGGTTTTGGGTGCGGCGAAGAAGAAGACGGGAAGGTTGCGAGAGATATGAAATTGCTGGATACCGTTAGAGCTTTTATAGCTTCGCCTATATAATTGAGAGAAATTTTAAAATAAGTTTTTTTTATGTGTACATTAATATGATATTCATAAACTGCCTAGAATACAAAATGGTTTATTTGATAAAGGAGTTTCTGAGAGGGAACACATACATTGTATGCACACCGAAAATATAATTCAGATACCGAAAATGTTATTTGGGGGACTGAAAACTCCCTTATACTCCGTACAAGAATATTTTCCCCAAAGCTCGTCCTAAATTTTAGAGGTGGGCATGCGGGACAGATAAGATTGACATTCAAAAAGTTGGTCTCAGATTTCCCAATATGGTTTGAATAAACTTCCCAAAATTTTAAATAAAATTATAAAAGAGTAATACTATTCGCACCCAAAATTTATAAGTACACCTACTTACTAGATACACCCTTAAAAGAAAGAGATAATGATTTATATACTTTTACTTCGTAAAAACCTGTTTGTTACTAATTTACCCTTTAAAATCAACTTTTAAAACTAAAGAAAAAAATCATGCTTCTTGCTCTTTCACGCAAAAATAAATCTATAAATCTTCAATTTTAATTGCGAAAAAAAAAGAGAAGTAAAGCTGCTAAATTTCATTAAACCAATTAATCAAACATATTTTACTTTAAATACTGAAATTACGTCTTCGACGTAAGATATCAACTTTTCGCGAAGTTGGTCTTAAACACACAGACAGCAGCTTCAGTCTGTCAAAACACTCGCACGATTCGTAGAACAAAAAGTGGAGACAAAGTTATGTAATAGTTTTCATTTCATTGATCAACAAAACTAAACTATTACACTTGTAGAGTATGGTAGGCAAAACGTGTTGGAGTTATGTACTTAATGTCTAGATTTAAGTAACGGAAACTCACGATCCATTGCCACTAATCTATTTAATTAAATGAACAATTATTTGCGTTTAATTATTTATAATTAAATATATGCAAATCATAGTCCTGGATTTTATACGTTGTAGTTAGTATGGTGTTGCATGGGCGCACAGAAGATCATACTATCGGTTACTCGTATTTAATCGAACAGTTGCTCACGACCTAGATGGACACGGACCAATCCATCGGTATAGTCGTTGTGTGAGAGAGAAAATAATTTATCTTAATTATTTTATCACACTTGGTGTATTGAGCGGATCTGCTTGAGATTTATCGATTAGGATTGCCGGCGATAATCGATTTAAATCTCTGAGTATTTTATTCTTAATCCCCGATACTATTGCGGGTGTGTATATTTAATATAAGTGACTTTGATTTACCAAAGGAATTAACCGATTTAATTATTGGGTTAATTACCGGTTAAGTTGGGTCACTATATTTTATATATGGCATGCCGTGAATACTTGACGGGAAAGTGTATCCCGTTAGGGTTGATAATATCCCCGAGATGAGTTCATAAGGAATTATTATGTAAACCTGCAGGTGGATTTGTTCCGCATAATAATTAAGGATGAATGGTACTAGTCTCGGATATAAGAGATGAATAAATTAATTAGCAATAAATTAATTTTATTCATGAATATTTATATCTTAAATACACGGAATAAATAATACTACCGGAGAAATATTATTTGATATAATATGGTTTAATATTGGGAGTGCAATTAATTTTATATAGTGGAAAATAGAATTAATTAATATTAATGGATTAATAGATTTGGGCTTGGGCTCAATTTAATCATTAATATTGGAAGCCCAATATTCCACCTCCTTAAGATCCCCTACGTAGCCTATAAATGATGGAGTTGTATTCTAAATGTCTAGTTTAGTGCAAATACGGAACTCCTTATCTATACCTTAATTCGAGATATGATTCAAGCATGATTGCATTTAATGCAATAGTCCTTGATGTATACGTTGTAGACAGTATGGCGTGAGGAGACACGCGGAAGATCATACTGTCGGTTACTCGTATACTATCGAACAGTGGCTCACGACTTAGATGGACAGGGACAATCCATCGGTACGTCGTAGTGTGACTGGTAGATAGTCGGTCTTGACTATCATGTTACACTCGTACACTTGGTGTATTGAGCAGGACCACGGGAGGGCGTTCGATTTATACTAATCGCAGTAATCGAACTAGACCTCAGATATTACGGATATACGAATTCCTAATCCCTATATAATTATAGGTGCGTGTGTCCAGTTCTCGGTTCTTTGACTTACTAGTGAGTGAGACTAATTGATTAGTCAATATTCTCGGTAAATTGGGAATCGGAATTGTACACACGGCATGCTATAGATTATAGACAGGAAACCGTGTCCCATTTATTGGGTTGATGATGTCCCCGAGATGAGCTCATAAAGTTTATCATGTAAACCCTGCAGGTGGATTCGTTCCACATGATAATAAGGATGAGTGGTACTAGTCTCGGATAACAAGAAACGAGTTAATTTAGTTATTAGTAATTAAAGTTAATTCGTGGACATACGATATCTTAAACACGGGGAAAGTCGTATATGTAATTCGGCGGAATTATTATTGTTGAAATAATATAAATTAATTATTGGGAATTCAATTATAATTTTATAGTAGAATTAATTATAATTAAAATTGTGGAATTTAATTAAGGTTTGCCTTTTTAGGACGCCAAGTTAATTAAATTGCAATTTAGCCTAATAATTAATTTCAATAAGGTCCCTGGTGTAGCTCTATAAATACCTCACCCTCTCTTTCTCTAAACCTAAGAAACGCCGCTATTTTATTTTTGCAGAGAAAAATAAATTGTAAATTGTTGCGCAATTATTTTTCTGTAAAAATAAATAGATTAGCGCTGTTATTATTTTCTGGAGAAATTGATTGCTAGCGCAATTATATTTCTGAGACAGAAGATCAAAACCTTACCGCTATAATTAATTCTGCAGAGAAAATAAAAGTTGCGCAATTAATTTTCCTCTGCTTAATTAATTCAGATTAGCGCAGTAATAATTCTGTAGAAATAATTTTGCTTGCGCAAATATATTTCTGAGACAGATGATATTATTCCTACGGTGGGTTCAAGAGAGAAAGGAGAAGAGGAAGGTTCAGCGGATCGTTGCCCACTCAACGGCTGAACGTCGGGGATAGAGACATACACCGGAAGGCTTCGTGGTCTCAACAATTCGGCTTCTCCGAATCACGCGACAAAGGTATAAGAAATCGAAACCCTTATTCCGCATACGTTTCGTTTTCTATTTCGTTAAAAATACATCGGATCTAAGATCGGGTTCCGGGCGTCGTGGATCATGTTCCTCGACTACTGGGGGTCAAGGACTTCCGGATCGGTAGTCGGAAGAGGAAAATCGACCCGGAAACGCGCTCGGAACAGCAGGTCGCGCTGCTGTTCGCGGACAAACGGCGGTCGCCGGAGGGCAAACGGCGGTCGCCGTTTCGCTGTTTTTCGGGCAGCCAGCTCTGGTTCGCGCGGTTGTCCTTCGGGGCAATGGCTGGGCGTGAATCGGTACACGGGCTGGCACGTGAACGGAGTAACGGACCTGGAGGTCGACTGGGATCGTTCAGATGTTCGAGTGATCGAACGAACGCATCCCGGGTAGTCGATTTCGAACAATTGGTATCAGAGCCGGTTTTGTCGTTCTTTGTATTTTTTGCGAGATTTGTTTTGCAGGTTCGAACCCGATTGTTATGGCCATGTGATTGTGCTGTATGTTTGTGGTTTGTTAAACTCTCGGGCTTGTCGAGATCTTTGGTTTTGAAATCGTTGCATGTTTGTAATAGTTAAAACGACGGGTTGAGTCGTTTAGGTTTTATTACGTTTTTCGTTTTATCCGGATGTATAGGATCGATCCGATGATCCACGACGCCCGGAACCCGATCTTAGATCCGATGTATTTTTAACGAAATAGAAAACGAAACGTATGCGGAATAAGGGTTTCGATTTCTTATACCTTTGTCGCGTGATTCGGAGAAGCCGAATTGTTGAGACCACGAAGCCTTCCGGTGTATGTCTCTATCCCCGACGTTCAGCCGTTGAGTGGGCAACGATCCGCTGAACCTTCCTCTTCTCCTTTCTCTCTTGAACCCACCTTAGGAATAATATCCTTTGTCTCAGAAATATATTTGCGCAAGCAAAATTATTTCTACAGAATTATTACTGCGCTAATATGAATTAAATTAATTGCGCAAGCTTTTATTTTCTCTGCAGAATTAATTATAGCGGTAAGGTTTTGATCTTCTGTCTCAGAAATATAATTGCGCTAGCAATCAATTTCTCCAGAAAATAATAACAGCGCTAATCTATTTATTTTTACAGAAAAATAATTGCGCAACAATTTACAATTTATTTTTCTCTGCAAAAATAAAATAGCGGCGTTTCTTAGGTTTAGAGAAAGAGAGGGTGAGGTATTTATAGAGCTACACCAGGGACCTTATGGAAATTAATTATTAGGCTAAATTGCAATTTAATTAACTTGGCGTCCTAAAAGGCAAACCTTAATTAAATTCCACAATTTTAATTATAATTAATTCCACTATAAAATTATAATTGAATTCCCAATAATTAATTTATATTATTTCAACAATAATAATTCCGCCGAATTACATATACGACTTTCCCCGTGTTTAAGATATCGTATGTCCACGAATTAACTTTAATTACTAATAACTAAATTAACTCGTTTCTTGTTATCCGAGACTAGTACCACTCATCCTTATTATCATGTGGAACGAATCCACCTGCAGGGTTTACATGATAAACTTTATGAGCTCATCTCGGGGACATCATCAACCCAATAAATGGGACACGGTTTCCTGTCTATAATCTATAGCATGCCGTGTGTACAATTCCGATTCCCAATTTACCGAGAATATTGACTAATCAATTAGTCTCACTCACTAGTAAGTCAAAGAACCGAGAACTGGACACACGCACCTATAATTATATAGGGATTAGGAATTCGTATATCCGTAATATCTGAGGTCTAGTTCGATTACTGCGATTAGTATAAATCGAACGCCCTCCCGTGGTCCTGCTCAATACACCAAGTGTACGAGTGTAACATGATAGTCAAGACCGACTATCTACCAGTCACACTACGACGTACCGATGGATTGTCCCTGTCCATCTAAGTCGTGAGCCACTGTTCGATAGTATACGAGTAACCGACAGTATGATCTTCCGCGTGTCTCCTCACGCCATACTGTCTACAACGTATACATCAAGGACTATTGCATTAAATGCAATCATGCTTGAATCATATCTCGAATTAAGGTATAGATAAGGAGTTCCGTATTTGCACTAAACTAGACATTTAGAATACAACTCCATCAATCTCCCACTTATACTAAAAGTCTAGTCGCCCTCTCCCAAACATCAGATTCCCATAACCTCATCACGCCTACCCAACGCTTTCGCTGGAAGTGCCTCTGTGAACGGGTTTACCAGGCAATCCTCTCGATGCTATCTAGGTGACAACTGCATCGTCTTACTAGACGATCTCTCGAATCAGGTGGTACTTGCGCTCTACGTGTTATCTCCCACTGTGGACTCGTGGCATTTCATGTTTGCCAATACCGCTATTCAAAATAGCTTTGGGTAAACTAGAAACCACATCTAAGTCCCTTAGGAAGTTCTGGAGCCACACTGACCTTTTAACTGCCTCAGAGGCCGTTATCCTTTCAGTTTCCATGGTAGAGTCCGTAATACATCGCTGCTTTACATTCTTCCATGTGACTGCTCCACTTCACAGTGAGAACACATAGCCTGACTTCGACTTTCGACTGTCCCTGTTTGATTTGGAAATCCAATTCTATGTAATCCAAAAGAAACAACTTGACTGCTTTGTAACTCAGAACATAATTCCTGGTCCTCTGCAGGAACCTAAACATGTTCTTTACATCAGTCGAGTGATCCTTTCCAGGATTATTATGATATCTCACCACCATGCCCACGGCATAGTAGATATCAGTCTCGTGCATAGCATTACATACATTAAGCTTCCCACCATTAAGGTGCAGGGAACTGCTTACTCTTCATCTATCTCCTTCATTGTGTCGGACACAAAACTTTAGATAGACGAATTCCACATTTAAAAGGTGAAGACCTTTCTTGGAATTCTGTATGCTGCAACGAGTAAGAATTGTATTTATGTATGAGGCTCGAGATAAGTTCTATGTTCTTTTCTGGCGATCATTTATTACTTTGATCCCAAGAACATTCCCGACTTCTCCTATGTCTCTTACATTGAATTACTCGGACAACCATCCCTTTATGTCCGATAACATCTTTCATATTGTTGCCAATTTAGAAGGATGTCGTCTACATAAAGAATGAGAAAACACCACATCTTTTCTGTCACTTTCTTTATTACACACAGGACCTAAACATGCCTTGAATGAATCCATGAAATGGATTTACTCATAGGTCCGCATGTGTCCAAGATCTTGGAGCTTCCTTCAATCTTAAGATTGATTAAGCTTGCTTACCGAATGCTCTTGGCTCTTTTCGATGAATCTCTCTGGCTGTCCCACACAGATGCCCCCGTCAAGACTTCGATTTAGGAAATCTGTCTTGACTTCCATCTTCCATGTGAAGACAAAGGAATCCGGATCGACTTTTGCCAAGACTGAGCATCTTGATCTTTCAGCGTCTCGTCATAGATCCAGGGTTCGGCTTCATGTTCTCCAGGTAACAAGTCCGAAGACTCTCCTATAAACATGAACCTGTCGGGTTATCTAACAACCCTCCCACTACGACGACGCTCTGGTGCATCCTTAGTGACTAAAGATTTATAGTAGTGAACTACTCAGTTAGGCTGGTTCTAAGTCTTGACCACGTTTTTGAGATGATTGACCTTTTAGACGAGTTGAGACGGAAATCGCAAGCTCTTGTAGCCAATGCCAAAGGTTTCGAACCTAAAGGCATGAATCGGGGAAAAGGAAAAGAAAGCAAAGAAACCCAGTGGTTCTAAGATTACTTGGACCACGAGATGGGACGAGAAAGCCAAGAGGCAAGAGTTCTCGATGCAAACAGTCTGGGTACTGGAAGTCTGATTATCCTCTCAAAGAAAGTACGAAATTTTTCTTTAGTCGTAAAACATAGTCAGTGGTATTATCTACCGGAACCTGGTGTGTAGATATGGAACCACTGACGGTATGTGCATTTTAAATGCAAGGGTTCCAGGAAACCCGACGACTTAGAAAAGAAGAAATCGTAGTCTACATGGGCAATGCTGTAGAGGAGGCAGCAGTTGCAGTGGAGGACATACTATAGGATTTCATTTTGGGTTATTGCTTTTATGTACCTTTCAAATTAGAAAGAACTTTGTTCTGGATTTCTAATAAATGGATATTTTATTTCTTTTAATCACTTGATGGTTATAAGAAGAAATAATGATATTATCTATTTTGGTACATTGGCTAGCAATATATAAATGATGAATCCTGAGTCCACCACGATGCAACGAACCGTAGTATGAAACTCGTTTTACTAATAAGAGATTTCTTTATCAATTATACTTGTGGATTCTTATGCTGAGTCATGTTTATTCAAATAAGAAGTTCAAAGGTCGAAAATTGATATTTGATCAATTAAGTTGAAGGAATGGACCTTCCGACCTAAGAATCTAATTTGTAAGATAATATGACTAAGCGATCCTTTATGGATATAAGATATAAGATCCGGACAAGTATAAGAATTGATTAACTCTGATGTATGCAGACCTATGTCTACTCAGACAATAAGGTACGAGTACATCATTTGATGATTACTCGAGAAATGGATTAGAATACCTGATGTGCCACAAAAGCAAGTGTTTTGACAAGTCAATGGACACTAAGCAATTGTGGAGAACCATCAAGGTATATCCATTTGTAGCCTGCAATTTGATCGCGGAGGCAAGTACCTGTCTGAGGAATGCATGGCATACTGATCAGAGATTGGGATTTGATCCCAAATGACTACACCATACACTTTTGTGTAAGAAATGGTGTGTCGTAAATAAGAAATGGAACTCTTATAGAGATAGTAAAAGATGAGTTATACGGAACTACCTATGATCTATGGATATGGCTGGAAACAACGGCGCATTCAAATGCGGTTGTAGAATATCCTGGAAGAACAAAAGATGTGTGTTCAATAGTACTATGAACCAGAGGGACGTTATAAGTTCTAACGCCCGGTTCTTAGAGTACTATACGATGAACCACAAGCCCAAGGTGACATGATACTTTGAAATGAGAGAGAAAGATTAAGACTTAGAACCAGCCGAACCGAGTAGCGGTACACCACTAAATGCACCTACTGTTATCACTGTTTATACACCGGAATGCCATTGTAGTGGGAGGTTGTGGGACAACCGGAGATATTCATAAGACTAGGAGAGTCTTCGGACTCTGGACCTAGTATACATGAAATCGATCCCTAGATCTACATGAAGGCCGTACTAGATCTAAATGTGCCTTCTTGGAGAGCAATAAGGATTATTGCTAAGAGGCGAGATCATTTAGAGTACAAGCTTAGTTGATCCATTTATGGATTGAAACAAAGCATTGAGTTCGTGGTACTTGCAAATTGATGAGATAGTCCATTTTATAGATTCATCAAAAGCATAGACGAATTGTGTGTATTGGAAACGTGATGGAAAACAAGGTGGTGTTTCTCGGAGGTTTTATGTAGATGACACTCTTATCATTGGCAACAATGTAAAGATGTTGTCAGACATAAAATGATGGTTGTCTAGATAAATCAATATGAAAGATGAAGGAAGAAGTTGGACATGTTCTTGAGATCTTGGATCTCTAGAAAGAACATTGTACTTCTCCTGGACATCTTACATAAATGATTATGGTTCGTTTTAAACATGCAAGATTCCGAGAAAGGTTCGTTACCTTTCAGAGACGGAATGCATCTATCTAAGGATATGTGTTTTGAAACACAAAAGGAGATAGAAGCAATGAAAGCAGTTTCCTACACTTTGAGTGTGGAAATCTTAATAAATGCAATGTTGAAAACGAGAACCTGATATTGGCTATGCGGTTAGCATAGTGGGAGGATATCAAGGTAATCCTGGAAAGGAATACTTGACTGCTGTAATGAACATTTTAAGTACTTTCGAAGTACTAGAAACTATGTTCTGGATTACGGAGCAAACGAGCATTTCCTTTGGATTACATTCTCTTAGATTTCTAATCGAATGAGGACCGGTGTAAGTCGATATCAAGCTATGTGTTTCACTATTAAAGGAGAAGGAGTTTTAACATGGAAGAGTTATAAGCACGATGCTTTTCGGACTCTGCCATGGGTAACCAAATAGCGGCCTCAGAGGCAGCGGAAGTTTTGGTATAACTCCGGGATAATCTCTGGGACTTAGATGTGATTCTTAATTTGCCAAAGGCTATGTAAATAGCGGTGCAATAACAAATGGTAAAGAAATCACGAGTTCATAAGTGTAAGATAACACATAGTGCAAGTACCACCTGATACGAGTCATCGTCGAGGGAGACGACGCTGTAGTCACCAAGATAACTTCAGAGCGGCAACCTAGAGTGCTAATTCACATAGTACTTCTTGGAAGTACAACTTAAGCACGTGATGAGTATGGGAGTCGGGAGTTTGGAGGAAATGACTAGACCTTAGTACAAGTGGGAGATTGTTGGAGTTATGTACTTAATGTCTAGATTTAAGTAACGGAAACTCACGATCCATTGCCACTAATCTATTTAATTAAATGAACAATTATTTGCGTTTAATTATTTATAATTAAATATATGCAAAGCATAGTCCTGGATTTTATACGTTGTAGTTAGTATGGTGTTGCATGGGCGCACAGAAGATCATACTATCGGTTACTCGTATTTAATCGAACAGTTGCTCACGACCTAGATGGACACGGACCAATCCATCGGTATAGTCGTTGTGTGAGAGAGAAAATAATTTATCTTAATTATTTTATCACACTTGTACACTTGGTGTATTGAGCGGATCTGCTTGAGATTTATCGATTAGGATTGCCGGCGATAATCGATTTAAATCTCTGAGTATTTTATTCTTAATCCCCGATACTATTGCGGGTGTGTATATTTAATATAAGTGACTTTGATTTACCAAAGGAATTAACCGATTTAATTATTGGGTTAATTACCCGTTAAGTTGGGTCACTATATTTTATATATGGCATGCCGTGAATACTTGACGGGAAAGTGTATCCCGTAAGGGTTGATAATATCCCCGAGATGAGTTCATAAGGAATTATTATGTAAACCCTGCAGGTGGATTTGTTCCGCATAATAATTAAGGATGAATGGTACTAGTCTCGGATATAAGAGATGAATAAATTAATTAGCAATAAATTAATTTTATTCATGGATATTTATATCTTAAATACACGGAATAAATAATACTACCGGAGAAATATTATTTGATATAATATGGTTTAATATTGGGAGTGCAATTAATTTTATATAGTGGAAAATAGAATTAATTAATATTAATGGATTAATAGATTTGGGCTTGGGCTCAATTTAATCATTAATATTGGAAGCCCAATATTCCACCTCCTTAAGATCCCCTACGTAGCCTATAAAAGCACTACATGGTCTTCTCTATTCTCTCATAACATAACTTGAAGATCACAATTCTAGAGAGAGAAAGTAGAGAGGAGGATCCATGGAGTTCGGTAGATCGTCGCCCACACGACGTCCGGCCTAGTGCAAGGAATACGTGGGAAGATCTCAAGGTCGTCAAATTGAGTTCTACGTTTTTCCGAACAACGAGAACGAGGTAAATCGTAAAACCCTCTTTATGATTTTATCGTTTAATTATCGTGAAAATACCATGAACCAAGATCCGAGGGACGAACCCCATAAGTGAGATTGAACCGGGCGGTGGTGGTCTAACCACCGGACCGCCGCCGGCTCATGGTTTCTCGCCTAAAGGGGATGCCGGGCGTGAGCCTCGGCTGGAGCCGAGGGCTCGATCGAGTCGGGCTCGATCTTCCCGGACGGCATCGCCGCGAGCTGCGCGAGTTCCCGCAGCGGGCACGCGGGCGATGCGGATCGCATCCGGGGCGTGCCTAGCGGGCTGCTGGGAGCAGCCCGTGCGTTCGTACGGGGACCCCATCCCCGTGAGCAGCGAGTCGAGGACTCGCTGCGGGGCTGCTACGAGCAGCCCCAGCGGTTGCTACGAGAAACCGCGAGCCCTACGCGGGGGCTCGGCTGGACGCACGCGGGGTTTCCCGCGTGTGGTGTTCGGTCGTGCCCCGGGTCACGTGATGTGTTCGTGTTTTCTCCGGCGATCGGGATTTCGATTGGGTTGTCGGTTCCGCAATTTTGACAATCCGGATATTCGATCTCCGAGGGATTTCGGTCGGAATTAATTAGATAATTTATTTATTTAAATTTATTAATTCCGGGATATCGATTTCCAGCAAAACGTTTACAAGAAGTTTCCCGAGTGTCGCAACAACTCCCACTAACTTGCAAACTAGCACACGAGTACCTAAAGCTAAATCTCCTAGCTCTAATATTGGCACACGGCGCAAAAGCTACTACACAAACTCGAAGCTCGGTTACGATTCTAAAAATCAGATTTCGTTCTCTCAAAATCGTCAAATGATGAAACTCAAATCCATGGGTATTTATAGTAGAGCCGCACATGTGAGAGTGATGACGTGGCACGTTCTCATTCGTCGCATGCTTGGCCTATGTCACTTTTGCATGGAGGACATCATCATTGTAGAACTTGGATTCTTGAATCTTGGAATCTTGAATCTTTGATTCTTGAAATCCTTGAATCTTGAATCTTCAATTTCAAAAACAAACTTCAATTTCAATCTTGACTCCATCGATCTCAATTCTTCATCTTCAATTTCTTGTGAAAATCTCTAAGTGTTGAAGCCTCAGAATTTCATCGTCTTCATGGTCGTCGATATTGTTGAAGTTGCAAACTTGGAACAATTCTTCATTTCCTCGAACTAAGTACCTGGTGAAAGAAAACACGTTGTAAGTACTTAGTCTTAGAATTAAAACACTAAAAGCATGAGTCGCTGAAACCAAGTTTCATGGACATGAGTCGCCGATTTTTTGTCCATTGTGCAAAACCGGCGACTCCAGTCGCCATTTCCAAACCATGCACAAAGCGGAGAATCTTGTCGCTGGTTTCGTGTCCACGCTTGCATGTCACACAAACGGCGACTCTAGTCGCCGTTCCACACATCACCAAAAACGGCGACGCCAGTCGCCGTTTTCCTTGTATCCCAAAAACCGGAGACTGCAGTCTCCGTTTCTTCAGCACGCACCAAAAGCGGCGACTGCAGTCGCCGTTTCTGTTCACACCCAAAGCGGCGACAGTTGTCGCTGATTCCATGTAACTCAAGCCTTGTACCAAAAGCGGCGACTTGAATCGCCGTTTCCTTGCAACACCAAAAGCGGCGACTCTGGTCGCCGTTTTCATGTAAATCCAAAAGTGGAGACTCAAGTCTCCATTTCCATGCGCAAGGTAGTTGACTTCGGATTCTTAACCTGTAACCCTGAAAATCAACAAAAACAAAAAACACAAGGAAAAATACGTTGTCGCCAAAAACAACATTTACAATCTCCCCCTTTTTGGCACAACTCATAAAAACAAGTTAAGTAAAAAACGAGATACAAGTATCTCCCCCTCAACCAAACAAACCAACAAAAATAACTAAGTAAAAATATGGAAAAACATCAATCATACAATCAATGAAAAACCATAAAAATACTTAGACAAAATTTCAAACCAATCAACAAAAACTTAGATAGAGAATTCAAACCACGGAAAAACCAAGTATCAAAAAGAATTCCAGAGTTAAGCAATTATGAAAAACTATGCATGGACAAATGAGTTTAGAGTTGAATGCATGCAAAACAAAAACAAGAGAAGTGAGTTCAAGAGTTAAACAAAAAACAGAAATGGAAAAAACTTGATCATTGAATCTTGAACTTCAATCTTCAGGCGAGGCTGCTGGAGAAGGATCACGTTCCGGACTATCGATCAACTCTTCTTCATCGTCTTCATAACTGAAGCCATCATCAGAATTGGAGTCATCACTTTCATCGGACTCGGTTTCCGGATCACCGAAAATCTCACGCTCGCCCAAACCGTCACCAGCAGCTTCGTCAACGTCCACAATATTGACATCATCTTCGTCCCTCAGACCATCAGACGGCATCGCGAACGACGCCCCTGGATTTGTAGTTTCACCCATCTTCCTTTTACCTTTGTCACGAGCAGCAAAAACGCCATCAAAAATATCATCGTCAGTTTTCTCTCCGTCATCACTCACAACTTCAATCAGCTTGCTTTTAGACAGCTGCGCATGGGCTTCCTGAATCGCGTCCCTGACCATCTTCAAAATGAAAGTGTCTTTCAGACTTGCATCGGGAGCTCCAACATCACCAAGTCCTCCCCCTTGTTGGACTTCCCGTTGAAGTTTCTTGAACGACAACTTTTGTTTTTCCTGAGCCTCGATCATTCTTTTGTACGCAACAGCGTGTTCAGCTTGTCTCTTTTCAACCAACTGAGAGTCGGCATAAAATTCTTGAACCACAGCCGAAGGGACCACAGCACGGTGACTATGGATCGGGTGATAAGGATTTTGATAAGAAGGGATGCCGGAAGTTGGACCGAAACCTTGAGGCACAACCCTTGGTGACTTAGCACCCTCAGCTTCAGGTTCAACGGCAGCAGCTGCTGACTGAGTTTTCTGACGCTTAGTAGCTGGGGACTTAGTGTTTGGAGTTGCAGGCTTGCGTTTCCTCGAGGACGTCGGCAATTGCGGCGGTGTTAGAATTTCAGGGAGTGCATTTCTGTCAACAAGTCCATTCCAGGGCAGGTCGATGACTCTTTTGTTCGGATTCAAATACTTGCCCGTAATCTTGACAGCCCCGTTCTTTTTCATCTTTTTCTCGGTTGAAGTTTCAGGAACAAAGCCTTGGTCATGGAGCATACCATAGATCAGACATGGATGCGTGAGATGGAATTTTTTCTCCTCAGGCAACTCAGCTTGCCGAATAATGGTCTCATCCGAAAGTTTGGCAATTTTGCACAAGTCAGCGAAAATAATTTTGCCAAGGTTAACTTGTTCGCCGCAACTGAGACGGAAGATGAGGTGCATCAAGTCAGGACCCATGACAGTGGGATCTCGATTAGCAATCCAGTTAGACATCCCAAGGCGATGCAAAATGCCATAGAAGGCTGACAGCTTGGACGGCGGTGGCAGTTCGGACTTAACTTTCTTTTGGGTAATGAAGGTGCCAACCTTCAAGTCTTCAGCCCTTTCCTCAGCCGTCGGTGAAGTACATCTAGAATCAATTTCCAATCTTTCCAGAAAAGCATTTATGGAGAACGGACGGAACTTGTACAACTTTTGTCGAAACACAAAGCAGCTAAACGACCGACTCATCGGATTAGCAAAGTCTGGGGACAAGCTAGCATAGAATTTGTAAAGTATTGGAATGGAGTAACGATAGGTTAGATTCACAGATTTGAGCATGTGCATCTGAGTCAGAAATTGTGTGATGCCATGCTTTTCATAGTCCTCCTTGAGGATAGTTCTATCAGTATGAATTGGTAACTTCTGAATCAGTTTGTGTCGGCGTTCAGCAGTTGGGGTGAAGAAATCATCAGAGTGAGCTTTCGGACAATCTGAGTATTCAAAAATGTACTTGAAGCCGGCAGTTGAGATTTGGGATCCAGCTGATCCAGAAGAGGGAGGCCCCAAAGGAGGTTTCTGAGAGCTGTGGGATTTGGATTTCGCAGCTGACCCACCAGCCGAAGTTTTTGGAGTTTACGGTTTCACTCCACTGCCGCTGACGACAGGTTTCTTTCCAGTGAGACTTCCAGATGAAGTCTTTGATGGAGTTGTATTCTAAATGTCTAGTTTAGTGCAAATACGGAACTCCTTATCTATACCTTAATTCAAGATATGATTCAAGCATGATTGCATTTAATGCAATAGTCCTTGATGTATACGTTGTAGACAGTATGGCGTGAGGAGACACGCGGAAGATCATACTGTCGGTTACTCGTATACTATCGAACAGTAGCTCACGACTTAGATGGACAGGGACAATCCATCGGTACGTCGTAGTGTGACTGGTAGATAGTCGGTCTTGACTATCATGTTACACTCGTACACTTGGTGTATTGAGCAGGACCACGGGAGGGCGTTCGATTTATACTAATCGATGTAATCGAACTAGACCTCAGATATTACGGATATGTGAGTTCTTAATCCCTATATAATTGTAGGTGCGTGTGTCCAATGCTCGGTTCTTTGATGTGCCAATGAGTGAGATTAATTGATTAGTCAATATTCTCGGTAGATTGGGAATCGGTATTGTACACACGGCATGCTATAGATTATAGACAGGAAACCGTGTCCCATTTATTGGGTTGATGATGTCCCCGAGATGAGCTCATAAAGTTTATCATGTAAACCCTGCAGGTGGATTCGTTCCACATGATAATAAGGATGAGTATAACTAGTCTCGGATAATAAGAAATGAATTAATTTAATTATTAGTAATTAATTAATTCATGGACATGCGATATCTTAAACACGGGGAAAATCACATATGTAATACGGCGGGAAAATTATTGACGGAATAATTTGAATTAATTAATTGGGAAATCATTTATAATTTTATAGTGGAATTAATTATAAATAAAATTGTGGAATTTAATTAAGGTTTTCCTTTTGGGACACCAAGTTAATTAAATTGCAATTTAAGCCTAATTAATTAATTGCCTATGGGTCCCTAGTGTGGCCTATATAAATCCCTCATCTCTCTTCTCTAAACCTACAGAACGCCGCTATAATTAATTCTGTGGAGAAATTATTTTGTTAGCGCAATTATTCTTTTCTCCGCTTAATTAATTTAGATTAGCGCAGTGTTTTTCTTTTCTGTAGAAATTAATTTGCTAGCGCAAATATATTTCTGGATACAGAATAGTTTTTCTTTTCTGTAGAAATTAATTTGCTAGCGCAAATATATTTCTAGATACAGAATAGTTTTTTTTTTTTCTGTAGAAATTAATTTGCTAGCGCAAATATATTTCTGGAGACAGAATAATAAAAACGTGAAAAGGAGGGTTTGAGAGAGAAGAAGAAGAGAAACTCCAAGCGGATCGATGCCCACACATCGGCTGTAGCAAGAGGGCTAGGATACACGCTAGAAGACTCGAGGTATCTGTCAATTCGGCTTCTCCGAATCACGCGACAAAGGTATGAGATCGATCCCTAATTCCGCAATTATCGATCTCTAAATTCGTTAAAAATACATCGAACGAACGATCGGGTTCCGGGAGTCGTGGTACGTGTTCCTCGACTACTAGGGGTTCAAGGACCTTCGGATCGGTAGTCGGAAGAGGAAAAACGGACCGGAAACGAGCCCGGAACAGCAGAACGCGCTGCTGTTCGCGGAGAAACGGCGACCGCCGTTTCCAAACGGCGACCGCCGTTTTGGTCTTTTTCTGGCAGCCCACTCGGTTCGCGCGGTTGTCCTTCGGGGCAATGGCTGGGCGTGAATCGGGGCACGGGCTGGAAAAGCGAACGAAGTAGCGACACCGGATGTCGACTGGGATCGTTCGGATGTTCGAGTGATCGAACGAACGCATCCCGGGTAGTCGATTTCCAACAATTGGTATCAGAGCCGGTTTTGTCGTTCTTTGTATTTTTGCGAGAATTGTGTTGCAGGTTTGAACCCGATTATTATGGTCATGTGATTGGACTGTATGTTTGTGGTTTGTTAAACTCTCGGGCTTGTCGAGATCTTTGTTTTATAATCGTTGCATGTTTGTAATAGTTAAAACGACGGGTTGAGTCGTTTAGGTTTTCTATTTCGTTTTTTCGTTTATCCGGATTGTATAGGATCGATCAACCTGTATAGGATCGATGCCGGAAGTAGTTAGTTTTACTTATGTTATGTTGCTGCTACTTGGTGAATCGAGAGAAGATCGAAGGCCGGACGAACGAGGGTCGAGAAGTCGAACCCGCGGCTGCTGTGCACAAACGGCGCCCGCTGGAGGGCAAACGGCGGTCGCCGTTTGCAGCTCCTCCAGCGAGCGCTGAATATAGGGCAGCGCCCGCTGCCCTAGGGTTGGCAGCAGCGGATCGGGGGATCGATGGACATCACGGAACGCTCGTTTTTGCCCGGGATGATACTCCAGTGGGAGGGGTTCGTCTTTTGGCACTTAGACGAGTCGGTGGTGACCGAGACCGAGACGAGCAACGAGAAGAAGATCCGAGAAGACGTGCATGGAAGATATTTAAAGTCCATAATAATCGGGGCCACGTTAAATGCTTTTTGTGTGTTAACGAGCTTTTATTATGCTTTATTTATTTTGTGCATGTTTATCCCTTTCGTAAAATACTAAGTGGGAGAGGGATTGGAAACAATCCCGCGGTCTCCATTCTCTGTTTTGATAGTGATGTGTGTCACTTACGAGTTGACTTTAGTGTCATCCTCCCTATCGGATAAAGTCGACACACAGATATCACTGGATCAAAATTCGAATTTAAAATCCACTTATAAAATTGAACAATTATATTTCTCAAAAGCAATGCCTAATCTGTCATTCAAAGACTAATTTCAACTCGACTCATTCTCACCCCGGGGAGTGGAATGGAGCCAAAGCGCTTGGTTATGTCGATGACACAGATTAGAGACATTCGAGTCATTCGATGACTAGATCGATTGTCTGGTTGGCTCCCTCACCTAGTGAGAGATAGGGCTCAATTGCATGATTGATCGCTGGTTAGAAACTTCGAGTTTTACTTACGAGATATCAAGCTTTGATTAATAAAATTGTGAAATTTAATAAATGTAAGAGTCAATTAACAAAGTTGTTTGTTTTAGTAAACGTCCACAAGAACGTGGCTTGCTAAATGGAAACGGTACTTTGGGTTAATTAAGATTCTATGACATTTAAATAAGTGAGATTCAATTAATAAAGTTGTTTATTTTAGTAAACGTCCACAAGAACGTGGCTTGCTAAATGGAAACGGAACTTTGGGATTAATTGAGGCTCGACAGTTATAGAAAGTCGTGGAGGACCGCATGTCAACGTAAACGTCCACAAGAACGTGGCTTGCGGTGGACATGTGGTTCCCGAGCGGTGGACTTAGTACTGAGAAATGGTACACACTTAGGTACGCTTTATAGTATCCTCCCCATCGGAGTCACTGCTATGATGATGTACGACCGAAGTGAAATCCAATCATAAAATCATTTGGACTGGTAAACGTCCACAAGAACGTGGCTTGCTATGTCTGATGGGATTTTGGAAATGATTGGTAGTTTAATGATATCACTTGAGGGAAATGATATCGAATTAAACTCATTGTTTGTTTTATATGGTATTATTCCCATTAAAAGTCAACAAACTCACTGAACCTGATTGTATGGATTGGAAAAGAAACTTGGACATTGTCCTAAATGCAGAGGAGTACAAATATGTACTCCAAGTCAATTGACCTGCTGAACCAAATGATACTTCCACTACTGAGGAAAGGAAGCTCATTGGAAATGGATCAGGGCTATGAGATGACGCGGAGCAATATTATGACTTTTCAAGTAAAATGTGCTGCGACATCGGTATCATGCTATGACCATTACCTATGATATGATGCTTAACCTCAAGAAGTTTTGGTTATCAGGACAGGACAGCCGGACAAAGTGAAATGAGGCAACTCATGACGGCCATCATGTCGGAAAGAACGCCCGTAAGGGATCACGTTCTTAGAATGATGGGCTATCTTAATGAGATAGAGGTTCTGGGAGAAATTATCAATGGGGTAACCCAGGTTGATTTTGTGCTCCAGTTTCTGCCGAGAAGTTTTGAGCAGTTCCGCCTAAACTAAAATATGAATAAGGGGTCTTATTCATTGACGGAGCTCCTGATTGAACTTCAAGCGGCTGAGGGAATCTTTAAGGGCTCTTAAAACACGTGTGGCTGAGAAATTGGCTCTTCCTAGGCCTTCGGGCGGCAAAAGGAAGAAGAAGCAAATACGGAAACCCAGTGGGCCTAATATATCTGGACCACGGAATGGGACAAGCAAACCCAAGGGGCAAGTGCTTCCGTTGTAAGCAGTTATGGATACTGGGAGTTTTGATTGTCCTCTCAAAGCAACTAGAAGTTAACTCCTCCTTAGTCACCGAAACATGTTTAGTGGTGTTATCTACCAGTACCTGGTGTGTGGATACGGAAACCACTAATCATGTCTGCACCTAAATGCGGGGGTTCCAGGAAACCCGGAGACTTAGAAAGGAAGAAATTATAATCTACATGGGCAATACTGTTAAGGTAACAGCCATTGCAGTGGGAGATGTTAAATGTTTTAACGGTAGGATTTTAGTTCTAATAAATTGTCTTTATGTGCCGGTATTTAGAAAGAATTTTCATTTCGGATTTCTAAATTGGCTTAGAATGGATATTCCGTTTCTTCTGATAGTTTTATACCTATCAGAGTAGGAAACGGGGATATTATCTATTCTGGTACATTGATAGACAATTTAATACTGAATCCGTGTTCTTCCACGATGCAACACACCGGAGCTAATAACACATTGTCGAACCCCAATAAGAGTAAAGATCCTTCTAAGATGAATCAAATGTACTTATGGAATCTTAGGCTAGATCATTTTAACTTGAGTACGATTCAAAGGGTGAAAGCTGATGGACTACTCAGCTAGGTTGAAGGAAAGGACTTTCCAACCTTCGAATCATACTTGGAAGTTTTAATGACCAAGCAACCCTTTACGGATAAAGGGAAAAGATCCAAGAAAGTACTAGAGATGATTCGCTCTGATATATGCAGACCTCTTTGAGGAGTAAGGCATGCTTATCAGAAAATGGGATTAACTCCCAACAGACTACACCATTTATGCCTCGGCAAAATAATGTGTTGTAAAGAAGGAATAGGACTCTTATAGATATGGGAAAGTAAACAATAAGTTATTCGGAGTTACCTAATTCGTTTTTGGGATATGGCTTGGAAACAGCGGCGTTTATCCTGAACTTGATTCCTTTGGAAACTTGTACAGATATTCGGCTGTTTATAAGATACCCTAAGAAAATGAATTGAGATATGTAATATAGTCCAAAGGACCAGATGTTCGTTGATTGAATCAACGATTCAGTTCTTAGACATGGAATATATGTATATGCAATATCGCAAGCCCAAGAGTAGAGTAATACTTAAATGTGCTTAGAGGGACTGATTAAGACTTAGAACCAGCCTAACTGAGTAGTTCACTACTATAATCTTTAGTAACTAAAGATACACCGGAGCGTTGTCGTAGTGGGAGGGTTGTTAGACAACCCAACAGGTTCATGTTTATAGGTGAGTCTTCGGACTTGTTACCTGGAGAACATGAAGCCGAACCCTGGATCTATGACGAGACGCTGAAAGATCAAGATGCTCAGTCTTGGCAAAAGTCGATCATGATTCTTTTGTCTTCACATGGAAGATGGAAGTCAAGACAGATTTTCTAAATCGAAGTCTTGACGGGGCCATCTGTGTGGGACAGCCAGAGAGATTCATCGAAAAGAGCCAAGAGCATTCGGTAAGCAAGCTTAATCAATCTTAGGATTGAAGGAAGCTTCAAGATCTTGGACACATGCGGACCTATGAGAAAATCCATTTCATGGATTCATTTAAGGCATGTTTAGGTCCTGTGTGTAATAAAGAAGTGACAGAAAAGATGTGGTGTTTTCTCATTCTTTATGTAGACGACATCCTTCTGAATTGGCAACAATATGAAAGATGTTATCGGACATAAAGGGATGGTTGTCCGAGTAATTCAATGTAAGAGACTTAGGAGAAGTCGGGAATGTTCTTGGGATCAAAGCAATAAATGATCGCCAGAAAAGAACATAGAACTTATCTCGAGTATCATACTTAAATACAATTCTTACTCGTTGCAGCATACAGAATTCCAAGAAAGGTCTTCACCTTTTAGATGTGGAATTCATCTATCTAAGGTTTTGTGTCTGACACAATAAAGGAGATAGATGAAGAGTAAGCAGTTCCCTGCACCTTAATGGTGGGAAGCTTAATATATGTAATGCGATGCACGAGACTGATATCTACTATGCCGTGGGCATGGTGGTGAGATATCATAGTAATCCTGGAAAGGATCACTTGACTGATGTAAAGAACATGTTTAGGCTCCTGCAGAGGACCAGGAATTATGTTCTGAGTTACAAAGCAGTCAAGTGGTTTCCTTTGGATATTTCCAATCAAACAGGGACAGTTGAAAGTCGAAGTCAGGCTATGTGTTCTCATTGTGAAGTGGAGCAGTCACATGGAAGAATGTAAAGCAGCGATGCATTACGGACTCTACCATGGAAACTGAAAGGATAACGGCCTCTGAGGCAGTTAAAAGGTCAGTGTGGCTCCAGAACTTCCTAAGAGACTTAGATGTGGTTTCTAGTTTACCCAAAGCTATTTTGAATAGCGGTATTGGCAAACTTGAAAATGCCACGAGTCCACAGTGGGAGATAACACGTAGAGCGCAAGTACCACCTGATTCGAGAGATCGTCTAGTAAGACGATGCAGTTGTCACCTAGATAGCATCAAGAGGATTGCCTGGTAAACCCGTTCACAGAGGCACTTCTAGCGAAAGCGTTGGGTAGGCGTGATGAGGTTATGGGAATCTGATGTTTGGGAGAGGGCGACTAGACTTTTATTATAAGTGGGAGATTGATGGAGTTGTATTCTAAATGTCTAGTTTAGTGCAAATACGGAACTCCTTATCTATACCTTAATTCAAGATATGATTCAAGCATGATTGCATTTAATGCAATAGTCCTTGATGTATACGTTGTAGACAGTATGGCGTGAGGAGACACGCGGAAGATCATACTGTCGGTTACTCGTATACTATCGAACAGTAGCTCACGACTTAGATGGACAGGGACAATCCATCGGTACGTCGTAGTGTGACTGGTAGATAGTCGGTCTTGACTATCATGTTACACTCGTACACTTGGTGTATTGAGCAGGACCACGGGAGGGCGTTCGATTTATACTAATCGATGTAATCGAACTAGACCTCAGATATTACGGATATGTGAGTTCTTATCCCTATATAATTGTAGGTGCGTGTGTCCAATGCTCGGTTCTTTGATGTGCCAATGAGTGAGATTAATTGATTAGTCAATATTCTCGGTAGATTGGGAATCGGTATTGTACACACGGCATGCTATAGATTATAGACAGGAAACCGTGTCCCATTTATTGGGTTGATGATGTCCCCGAGATGAGCTCATAAAGTTTATCATGTAAACCCTGCAGGTGGATTCGTTCCACATGATAATAAGGATGAGTAGAACTAGTCTCGGATAATAAGAAATGAATTAATTTAATTATTAGTAATTAATTAATTCATGGACATGCGATATCTTAAACACGGGGAAAATCACATATGTAATACGGCGGGAAAATTATTGACGGAATAATTTGAATTAATTAATTGGGAAATCATTTATAATTTTATAGTGGAATTAATTATAAATAAAATTGTGGAATTTAATTAAGGTTTTCCTTTTGGGACACCAAGTTAATTAAATTGCAATTTAAGCCTAATTAATTAATTGCCTATGGGTCCCTAGTGTGGCCTATATAAATCCCTCATCTCTCTTCTCTAAACCTACAAAACGCCGCTATAATTAATTCTGTGGAGAAATTATTTTGTTAGCGCAATTATTCTTTTCTCCGCTTAATTAATTTAGATTAGCGCAGTGTTTTTCTTTTCTGTAGAAATTAATTTGCTAGCGCAAATATATTTCTGGATACAGAATAGTTTTTCTTTTCTGTAGAAATTAATTTGCTAGCGCAAATATATTTCTAGATACAGAATAGTTTTTTTTTTTCTGTAGAAATTAATTTGCTAGCGCAAATATATTTCTGGAGACAGAATAATAAAAACGTGAAAAGGAGGGTTTGAGAGAGAAGAAGAAGAGAAACTCCAAGCGGATCGATGCCCACACATCGGCTGTAGCAAGAGGGCTAGGATACACGCTAGAAGACTCGAGGTATCTGTCAATTCGGCTTCTCCGAATCACGCGACAAAGGTATGAGATCGATCCCTAATTCCGCAATTATCGATCTCTAAATTCGTTAAAAATACATCGAACGAACGATCGGGTTCCGGGAGTCGTGGTACGTGTTCCTCGACTACTAGGGGTTCAAGGACCTTCGGATCGGTAGTCGGAAGAGGAAAAACGGACCGGAAACGAGCCCGGAACAGCAGAACGCGCTGCTGTTCGCGGAGAAACGGCGACCGCCGTTTCCAAACGGCGACCGCCGTTTTGGTCTTTTTCTGGCAGCCCACTCGGTTCGCGCGGTTGTCCTTCGGGGCAATGGCTGGGCGTGAATCGGGGCACGGGCTGGAAAAGCGAACGAAGTAGCGACACCGGATGTCGACTGGGATCGTTCGGATGTTCGAGTGATCGAACGAACGCATCCCGGGTAGTCGATTTCCAACAGTCTTAGGAGTAGCAGTTTTGGGTTCTTTACCCGCAGTCACAGTTGCAGTCGAAGGAACTTTAACCACCTTTTTCCCATCCTTAGTTATCTCGCCAGCTGCGAGTAACTTATTGTATTCGGCCCTTGACACCGTTCCCTTATAGATGCGAAGGGAAGTATCTCTCTTTTTCGTTTTCCCAGACTTAGGTTCTTTGCCCGACTGACGGGTAGTTGAGAGTTCGGGAGTAGCTGATCTTGTCAAGTCATGTGAAGTTTCAGCAGACGCAGCCTTGCGACGATCAACTTTGTCAAGATGAGCTTTGAGTTCTTCGTAAGCTGCTTTCTTGGATTCAGGAGTGGGAGCTTTCTCAAACTGTTCGTTCAGATAGACAGTCATGTCAGCCATCATATCATCAAAGTTCTTGGTAGCCATTTCAGAGTTAAGGAACTGAGAGTTAGCAGCTGCTAGATTGGTAACCAAGAAAACGAAGTTCAACTTCAGAAACAAGGACAGGGCGCCGGATGCGCAAAGCTAGAGTTGCCGGATGCAACGGAAAAGCAAGAACTTAGAACTAAGAGTTTCGGACGCTGAACTTGCAGTTGAGAGATCGAGAGCTTGAGAGTTAGAGAATTTTGAGTAAGCGTAAATGAAATCGATTCTCAAAGGATCTATATATAGGAGAAAATTTGGGCCGCCCGGCGGAATGAAAAAGCCCAGTCCAATACCTGCAAAAAGCTCATCTCAAGAAGAAAAATTAGGTCTAGAAGACGAACAAAAATTTATTAATTTGAAAATATTATTAAAATAATAATTTTCAAAAATAATAAATAATAAAATAAATAAAAACAATAAAAATGAAAATCAAACCAAGGCATGAAAACCGAAGTTGAGAGCTATCGGTTGAGAAACGAAGTTGAGAGCCATTGGTTGAGAAACTTGAGTTGTCATGGACGAGTCTCCAGGTTTGTGTGACGAATTCCAGCGACGCCAGTCGCCGTTTTTGGCGAGTCTCCGGATTTTGTGTGAGTCGCCGGTTTTGGGTATGTTGAGTCTCCGGAATTTTGCAAGTGCATAGTCGCCACTTTTTCGGCGACTGGATTCTCCGGTTTTTTGGCAAGTAATGGATGAGTCTCCGGATTTTTGGCGTAGTCTCCGTTTTTGGAGTGAGTCGCTGGTTTTGGCATAGTCTCTGTTTTTGCAACTTCAGGACTTAGTTTATTTTTCGTGTCCAAGTCTCCAAAAAAGTTGTCACTTGAATTTTGCGAGTTGGCCGTCGCTACACTCAAAATTTAGACTTCAGAGATGGTAAACCACGTAGCACTGAATATGAACTACAAAAATGCAAAATCAAAACAACACATCCCGAGTTAGTCATTCAAGTGTTCAACACACTACAAACATTCAAAACCATTTTAGTGGAGATTCGAGGGGTGATATTAGGCAATGAAGAGCAAATATTTTCCCAGAAAAGAGTCCACATTTCATCATTTTCCAAAAACCAAAAATTTTCACACAAGGTGATAGCAACTTTGAGGTAATAATAAAAAAACTCTCATATTAAAACCGGTGGAATGGACCAAAGTATTTGATAGATATTGAACTTGTCCTTCGTCACAATCACAAGAATACATGCCGTGTTTCGTCGGAACATATTTGATGAGTTTGCACCGCACAAGAGATTTTAATTCATGAGCACAAGGTGAACTTTTAAGGCACTCCACTTGGGACTAGCTTTTTACTTCAATCAGAGGGGAGCCGGGGGAACCGGCGACCTCCAGACGAGTTTATAGCTTTAAATGAAATGCAACAGACACTCATTACATCAGTCAGAGGGGAGCAAGGTTCACTTGCGTCCTCCAAAGTGTGAGAGAGAGTGTCTTAAAGATCAGCGTCCATGTGCCACCTTTCGAACATGCACAACAAGTTCACATTCAGAAGATATTTAAAGTCCATAATAATCGGGGCCACGTTAAAGTTCACATTTCGCACTCAGAGGAATAAATGCACTTGGGTCCGAAGACTTAAGCGGCCTCGAATCCATGTTCAACTTTATTAGACTAATCCACGACGATTCGGCGTGCATATTCAGAAGTAAAGAAAATAATCTTTCTGACGAGCCCGTATGCTTGTCGTTGGAGCAAACGCGCTGCCAAAATAAATTTGTAATTCTGCCAACACCTAACACTACAAGGTAGATAGTAATAAGTATGTGGGGTCGGTCCCACGAGGAGGCAATTGCAATAAGTGATCTCGGCTAGCCCAAGGGTTGTCACGTTTTGAAAAAGGTTTTGATTGGTTGCTGTGGGCACAGCGGTTTTAATCAAGCTACCAAACTCAAACAATTAAATATAAACTCACTATGACCAAACTAAACAGACATAAAATATACTAAACACTATGACCAAACAGAATGCAAACAGAAAACGGAAATCAAATAATGGAAAAACAAGCATCTGGGCATACAACATCTCTCAGGGTCATCTGGGCACACTACCGGTCATAGGCACTAAGGATTTCTACCAGCGGTTTGTCAGCAGTTATAGGGTGCAAAAACAAAAGTGGTCTTATTGCGTCACGCCCAACAATTGCCCCACCCCTCATCT
The DNA here is from genome assembly GCA_954870475.1 of Euphrasia confusa. NCBI lineage: Eukaryota > Viridiplantae > Streptophyta > Magnoliopsida > Lamiales > Orobanchaceae > Euphrasia > Euphrasia confusa. Next base: position 10,709,927 of record OX940966.1, on the reverse strand, counting down.
ATCCTTACTGTGTAAGAGAAGGCAAGCTAACACTATGCCTAACCCCCTGGATCTGAACAATTCGATAACCTATGCGACCAAACATGGATCTAGTTTGCCCAAACCCGCATTACCCTCTAGAAAGACCCGCTCGGCCAATAGCATGCTCGAAACATACGACCGCATCTCCTGCAAGTTCTAGTGCTATGCCCGCAACAATACTACAAGGTACATCTATGCGGTTTGCCAATCACCAGTATCCCAGTTTGTAAGGGTTCACTAGTGGTCGTCCTAGTTTGCCCAAACTCCCCAGAAATAAACCTCAACCAACTTTGCCTCGGGAACAAACACCCAACCGGCTACTCTAGCCCTATCAGCCTCTCGGTCTCACTTAGCCCAAAATCCCCCTCGATCTGCCTTTGCCCAGACACAGATTACTAGCTATGCATAATCAAATCGAAAATAAATAAAATAAAAATAGAATAAAACATGCTGAAATTGAATCTTGAATTAAAGTACTGAATGTCTAGAACATAAATAAATTAATTGACGAAATTAAAAACATTAAATCGAAACGAATTCGCCCTGCTATGCCCGAAGGCCCATAACCGGCGAGAACTCGACTCCTTCTTCTTCAGCTCATCAATGGTGTTTTTCTGAATTTTTGGGTGTTGATTTCGTTCCTCTCTCTCCTGTATATCGTGTGCTTCTTTTGCTGATCAGGAATTATATATGTGCAGTCTCTAGGGCATCAGATTCGTTTTAATGGGCTGATGGGCCTGGTGGGCTTGGGCCGTTTGGGCGTAGTCCGTCCAGAGTTTGTTTTTGCTGGGACTCTTGGCGGTCAAAGAAAGTCCTGGTCTTTAGGGATTCTTTCCTTATCAGCTGACCGGATAAAGATGGGGGGATTAGGCAGAATCCCCCAACTTTCGGAATCTGTTACTCTGGTATGCCCGATACTCGCCGTTTGCCCAAACTGGGCACCTTCTGCCCTTTGCCCAAAGTGCTGCTGCTGCTTTCTTCATGCCTCTTTGATCTTGGACTTTTCCTTCCAGGTGGGTGAACCATGCGCGATGCTTGTTACGCGGTTGACTCTTACGCATAGTGACTTTGCCCATAGTGACGTCTTTGCCTCACAGTGGCGACTTTGCCTTATTAGGCCCAACTGCCTGAGTCACCTCTGCTTCAGAATCCCGCGTTTGCCCAAAGTGGACCATTAATTTGACTTTTCCGCACAATCTCCACCTGCTGACATGAATACCTGCATACTTTGCCCAAACACTCCAATGTGCCCTCCCAGACACAATACTGACTCAAACTGACTCAATAAAAGGTGTAAAAACGCTCTAAGATGAGCAAATAAAATGGCTCATCAGAACCGCACACACTTGGATACGCTTGTCCCCAAGCGTGGGCTCTGATTTACCTGACTCTACCAAAGTGAAAAAAAGAAATGAAGAAAGGAGGGGGAAACAAAACAAAGGACTTTAGCATGATCAGTACAGGGCATAGTACATACAGACAAATCAAAATTCAAGATAAGATAAAAACAAGTCAAGATTATGTTCAAGGTCTTTGGGTCACTCCCTCACAATGTGTTTCTCTCTTTTTTAGTGTATGGGTTTAAAGACACTCATTTCTGCTGTGACTCCACTTTGCCCAAATTTGACACGTTGCTGCTATAAGCTTGTTTTAACTGAGTAGGGGTCTTATCAAAGGGGCTTTTATTAGGTTGTAATGTGGGCTCATATGGGTGGATTTTGAGGAGTAAGCTCTATTTGGGCAGAGGGCTTTTTGATGTTAGCCTTTTCTCTACCACTTTGTCCCTTCTTACGGGCCTTAGCACACAACAACTTATTATTATTTTTTGCTTTTTGCTTTTTTTTGCTTTTTTTTTTTTGCCTTTTTTTTTGCCTTTTTTTTTGGAACACTATGCCTTTACTCCCTCATTTTCTCTGGCTGCCTATGTACTGTATGGGCATAATACCAGATGGGTTTACAAAGAAATATCAATTCAGGCTCAAAGGGGATAGCAACGGACAATGTTATTTATTCAAGCAAACGAAAGAAAGAAAATGCCCTTATCATTTAATAACCCTACTCAGTCTAACTACTCAATTCAGCAAACAGGCAAAGACAGGCATTGTAAAAGTTCACAGCAGACTCTCAAAGAAAGAAATTATATATCAATGTAGGCTCAGATCTCACGGGCTGCCTAGAACAGTTCCATCGTCCCTATTTCATGCATCTTAACTATAAAGTTTGAGTTACTGTATGTATGTTTGCCCAAAGTTATCACATAATCATGCTGACTCGATTAGAAACAGGGGTTTGCCCTTTCCCTTTCCCCCCTCACACACTTTGCCTAGACAAAGTGTGCAAAAGTAATAAGATTGGTAGGGACTACCCACGACCAGACTATGACTCAAAAAGTTGGCGCACCTGCCCCCTCACACACTTTGCTTGGGCAAAGTGTGTCAGCAGGGAGATCAACCTAGTCCCCCCCGAACCAGAGTGACTCGGGGGTGACCTTAACAAAAGCAAAAATAAAATAAAATAAAATAAAAAAAACTAACAACTACTAAAACAAAGGAGGGAACAAATTAGGAGGTGGAAAATGCAAGGTAGAACCTGAATTGAGAACGGGCAAAGTGGACCATTAATGTGTTATGTAGCTCTTCCATGCCTTTTTACATGCTGCCTTGTCGCCTTAAGACTTTGCCCGGAATCAGTAGCGTGAGCACGCTTGCCCAGTCCTTGACTTCGTTCCAGGGGTCATCCTTGTAACTTTAGAGTGCTCATCCATCTTCTAGCATAATCTGCTGTTTGACCAAGTAGCCGGTACGCCCACACAACTACCACTTCGCCCTCCTTTGACCTGCACCTCAAAAACAAAGAAATCCTTTCCCCTTCTGGGATCAAACAAGTCAAAGTTCTCCATTCAATTTATTCAAAATAAAACAAAATAAAATAAAACTAAAATATTATACAAAAAGATACCAGGTTGCCTCCCGGTCAGCGCCTTAATTATCGTCATGGGCATGACGTGATGTATGCTCACCATTCTTCATGGTGCGAGGTTTAAGCTTCTCCTCATTGTGCCCATAAGAAGCCTTCAGATACTTAAGAAGATCTGAAAAGTTGCTCATCATCCATCCTTTTAAAGTATCAGGAGCTTTGCCCAAACCAAATGTTATTCACATGTTGGTGGTGGGTGTCTTCCTCTTGTCTTCTGGATGTTGGGCAAACGACTCATGGGCTTTCCTCTCTGAACTTTCGCTTGACTCATCACTGATGCTCTCGGATATTTTATTCACTTGTCCTAGGTAGAGATATTTGATAAGTTTGTGCAACTTCTTCAACTCTAGCTTGGGTTCTTGCTCAAAGGGCGGCACCAATTTCTCCTCTGGGACAAATTTATTACTTGGGCTCGTGGGGATGAAAGTGATAGATGGTTCTAGGATTCCAATATGTAGTACCGCCTCCATTTTCTCTTCCATTTCGTCATCTTTGGTAAACTGTTCAACATTCGCCGCTTTGCCCAAACCGTTTTCTACGTTTAGACCTGCTTCTCTGCCCAGACTATCAGGTGTGCCCAAATGTTTGTTTTCTGATTTATTGACCTTTGCTAACCTTCCTGGAAATGGAGGTTTGATCACTATAGTCTGTGGTTTGGGCTTTGACTCCTTTATTTGGGCAGACTTGTCTTCACGTTTGAAAAGTCTCTTTAGGGCTTCATATTCTACCATGTCTCGGTTAGGTCTCTTTCCCTTCTCTGGAAGTATGTCTTCACTCTTCATTTGGACGGTACTATGTTGCGCCTCTTGGGCAAATTGCTCCTCTTGGGCAAACTGCTCCTCTGTTTTCTCTTCCAATCTTGCCACAGTCTGGGCAAGCTGTGATATTTGGGCATTAAGATTCTGAAATCCTTTCACCATCTCCTTCTTGAAATTTTCGGTCTCTTGTTGAGCTTTTATGTTCTCTTGTTGAGCTTTCATGTTCTCCATCATGACACGGTTCACAAGCTCGGCTAGAGACGACTCTTGATTTTCATCATATTGTTGGGGTTCAAAGTATTGTTGATCTCGATCTTGGCTTCCCTCTTGATAGTTGTCTTGCCCATACCCAAAATTCTCTTGATATCTGATTTTTGGTATGCTGGTATGGGCATACGGGTCATAGTAATCCGTTCTGCTTTGCCCAAACCTGTTAAGTTCACATCTATCGACTGGCTTGAGTGGTCCTGTGACCATATGCTCCATGAATTTCTCAATGGTGCTGCAAAGCTGATCGATTTTATTATCAGTTGCTATGGGCATAGCAATTGTCTGTTTGGGCAATTCGTACTCATCTTCACGGGATTCTTCAGCCAACTCTTTGAATATTTTGAACGCCTCACTTGCACTTTTATTCAGAATAGAACCCCCACATGCTGCACGAATTATCATTCTCTCTTGTCCCCTTAGCCTGGATACGAAGTATTGGACCAACTCATGATTTAGAATCTGGTGGTATGGGCATAACGCTAGAATTATTTTGAATCGAACCCAATAGTCATAGAACGATTCCTCGGTGCCCATTTTGATATTGTAAATTCTCTTCTTCATTTGCAAGATTCGAGACATGGGGAAGTACTTCTTAAAAAATTGGTGCTGCAATTCTTGCCATGTTGTAATTTCGCCTCTAGGCAAACTGTAAAGCCATTCTCTTGCCCCATCAGCAAGGGAGAAAGGAAAGGCTAGCAGTCGAATGTATTCTGCCAGTGTGCCCATAGCACGTATAGTACCACATGCCATCTCAAAATCTTGCAAATGTCGTTGAGGGTCCTCCCAGGGCATATCGCTGAATCTGGGCAAGATCTGAATAAAACTCTGCTTCATCTCCCAATCTGCAGTTATTCTGGGCAAAGTGATGCCCAGAGGTCCGAAGCTCAAATCGGTGGGGAACATCATTTCCCTCAAGGTCTGGACTACTGGTGGGTCATACTGGTCACCCATCTCTCTTCTCTAGCCAAAAGGGTACTACCCTCTTGCTCTTCTTTGGACTGCACGTGCTCTTTGCCCTGATCTTCTCGTTCTGCCCTCCTTTGCCCTGTACGGTCAAGCTGGAGAAAAAAAACAAAAAGTAACAAGTCAAATAGCACAGAAGACTTATTGCTGGAATATTGCCTCCCCGGCAACGGCGCCAATTTTGACGAGCCCGTATGCTTGTCGTTGGAGCAAACGCGCTGCCAAAATAAATTTGTAATTCTGCCAACACCTAACACTACAAGGTAGATAGTGATAAGTATGTGGGGTCGGTCCCACGAGGAGGCAATTGCAATAAGTGATCTCGGCTAGCCCAAGGGTTGTCACGTTTTGAAAAAGGTTTTGATTGGTTGCTGTGGGCACAGCGGTTTTAATCAAGCTACCAAACTCAAACAATTAAATATAAACTCACTATGACCAAACTAAACAAACAGAAAATATACTAAACACTATGACCAAACAGAATGCAAACAGAAAACGGAAATCAAATAATGGAAAAACAAGCATCTGGGCATACAACATCTCTCAGGGTCATCTGGGCACACTACCGGTCATAGGCACTAAGGATTTCTACCAGCGGTTTGTCAGCAGTTATAGGGTGCAAAAACAAAAGTGGTCCTATTGCGTCACGCCCAACAATTGCCCCACCCCTCATCTATCCTTACTGTGTAAGAGAAGGCAAGCTAACACTATGCCTAACCCCCTGGACCTGAACAATTCGATAACCTATGCGACCAAACATGGATCTAGTTTGCCCAAACTCGCATTACCCTCTAGAAAGACCCGCTCGGCCAATAGCATGCTCGAAACATACGACCGCATCTCCTGCAAGTTCTAGTGCTATGCCCGCAACAATACTACAAGGTACATCTATGCGGTTTGCCAATCACCAGTATCCCAGTTTGTAAGGGTTCACTAGTGGTCGTCCTAGTTTGCCCAAACTCCCCAGAAATAAACCTCAACCAACTTTGCCTCGGGAACAAACACCCAACCGGCTACTCTAGCCCTATCAGCCTCTCGGTCTCACTTAGCCCAAAATCCCCCTCGATCTGCCTTTGCCCAGACACAGATTACTAGCTATGCATAATCAAATCGAAAATAAATAAAATAAAAACAGAATAAAACATGCTGAAATTGAATCTTGAATTAAAGTACTGAATGTCTAGAACATAAATAAATTAATTGACGAAATTAAAAACATTAAATCGAAACGAATTCGCCCTGCTATGCCCGAAGGCCCATAACCGGCGAGAACTCGACTCCTTCTTCTTCAGCTCATCAATGGTGTTTTTCTGAATTTTTGGGTGTTGATTTCGTTCCTCTCTCTCCTGTATATCGTGTGCTTCTTTTGCTGATCAGGAATTATATATGTGCGGTCTCTAGGGCATCAGATTCGTTTTAATGGGCTGATGGGCCTGGTGGGCTTGGGCCGTTTGGGCGTAGTCCGTCCAGAGTTTGTTTTTGCTGGGACTCTTGGCGTTCAAAGAAAGTCCTGGTCTTTAGGGATTCTTTCCTTATCAGCTGACCGGATAAAGATGGGGGGATTAGGCAGAATCCCCCAACTTTCGGAATCTGTTACTCTGGTATGCCCGATACTCGCCGTTTGCCCAAACTGGGCACCTTCTGCCCTTTGCCCAAAGTGCTGCTGCTGCTTTCTTCATGCCTCTTTGATCTTGGACTTTTCCTTCCAGGTGGGTGAACCATGCGCGATGCTTGTTACGCGGTTGACTCTTACGCATAGTGACTTTGCCCATAGTGACGTCTTTGCCTCACAGTGGCGACTTTGCCTTATTAGGCCCAACTGCCTGAGTCACCTCTGCTTCAGAATCCCGCGTTTGCCCAAAGTGGACCATTAATTTGACTTTTCCGCACAATCTCCACCTGCTGACATGAATACCTGCATACTTTGCCCAAACACTCCAATGTGCCCTCCCAGACACAATACTGACTCAAACTGACTCAATAAAAGGTGTAAAAACGCTCTAAGATGAGCAAATAAAATGGCTCATCACTTTCAGACTTCAAAATTTTCGTGAACTCTTAAAGAGAACACATGCAGAGAGAATTTCTTAGAGTTTGAAATCTCTCAAAGTCAAGAGGTTTGGTAAAGATGTCAGTGAGCTGTTTTTCTGTTGAAATATGTTGTAGACTGACTATATCACGATCAACCAAATCTCTAATGAAATGATGTCGAATGTCGATGTGTTTAGTTCTTGAATGCTGGACAGGATTTTCGCTGATTTTGATAGCACTCTGATTATCACAAAACAGCACCAATGGAGCACTCTCGATGAGATAGTCATTCAACATTTGTTTCAACCAAAGCATTTGAGTGCAGAAACTTCCAGCTGCAACATATTCAGACTCGGCAGTCGAGAGAGCTATGCAATTTTGTTTGCGACTATGCCAAGAAACAATATTATTTCCAAGGAAGCAGCAGCAACCAGAAGTGCTTTTACGTTCATCCGTATCGCTTGCCCAATCTGCATCGGAGTAACCGACAAGATTTGATGAAGTGTCGCAGGCATACCAAAGACCAAGTTCAGAAGTCCCAGAGATGTAACGGAGAATCCGTTTGACAGCTCGCAGATGGTCTTCCTTTGGATCAGCTTGGTACCTAGCACACATACAAACACTAAACATAATGTCAGGGCGAGTAGCGGTTAGATAAAGTAAACTTCCAATCATGGAACGAAAAAGAGTTTGATCAACACTTCGACTTTTAGTCGATTTAGATAACCGTTCAGTCGTCGCCATGGGAGTTTTTGCGGGCTTAGCATGATGCATCTCAAATTTTTCGACCATGTTTTTCGCGTATTTGCTTTGAGAAACGAAGATCCCATTTGGTCGTTGAGAGATTTGTAACCCAAGAAACTGATGTAGCTCTCCTTCAAGACTCATCTGAAATGTTGAAGACATAGATTCCGTGAAAGCTTTCACGAGTTTAGAGCAAGTAGCACCAAAGACAATGTCGTCAACGTAAATCTGAGCAACCATCATGTTCTTGCCATCCCGTTTGATAAAAAGAGTTTTGTCCACAGAACCACGTTCAAAACCGAACTTCAGAAGATAGTCCGTCAAACACCCATACCAAGCGCGAGGCGCTTGTTTCAAACCATAGAGAGCTTTGTGAAGTTTGTAGACATGATTTGGTCTCTTAGGATCCTCAAAACCTTTTGGTTGAGCTACATAAACTTCTTCTTCCAATACTCCATTTAGGAATGCAGCTTTGACATCCATTTGTCTAAGTTTGATGCCGAGATGGCATGCAATAGCAATTAAGAGCCTGATGGATTCAATTCGTGCAACTGGAGCAAAGGTTTCATCAAAATCAATACCCTCTACTTGGGCATAGCCTTGTGCGACAAGTCGTGCTTTGTTTCGAACAACTTGGTTGTGTTCATCAGTTTTATTTTTGAAGATCCATTTAGTTCCAACTACATTCATGTTTGACGTTCTGGGAACTAAGGACCAAACTTGATTTCTAGTAAACTCATTCAACTCTTCTTGCATGGCCATGATCCAAAAATCTTCCTTCATGGCTTCCTTGTAATTTTTCGGCTCATATTCAGAAAGAAAGCAAGAGATGCCGATTTCATTATAGATTGCAGAAGTGCAGATGTTGTAGAGTTCATTCGGAGAATTTGTCGGTTTCTTTGAGCGCGTAGTTCGCTCATTTAAGTTCCCAATCATTTGGGTCGGCGGATGTTTCTTTTGAATAAGCCTGGGTGCCTCTCTAATAGCAGTAGCTGGGTTTTCAATGTTTAGCTCATTTTCTTCATCCTCAGACGATGAAGTATCATTGTCCCGATTGCTAGAAACTCCAACTTCAGGTGAAGTGTTTGGAGTAAAATTTTCTGGAGACACATTCTCAGAAACAACACTTGTGGGTGTCGATGGAAAATTTTGGTATTCCAAAATTCCTTCTTTTACCCAGTCTTCCTCCGCATTTTTCCCTAGAAAGTCTTGTTCATCAAAATTTATGTTGACAGTTTCGATGACTTTCTTAGTTCGAAGATTGTAGGCACGATAAGCATGGCTATTTTGACTATAACCAACAAAAAATCCACGATCAGCTTTGGCTTCAAATTTCTTCAGAGGATCACGATCCTTCAAAATATAGCAAGTACAGCCAAAGACACGAAAGTGTGCAACTGAAGGTTTCTTGCCATTCACAAGTTCATAGGCAGTCACGGTCGTCCCAGATCGAATACTTATTCGATTCAAAATATATCCAGCAGTGGAGACGGCTTCTGCCCAAAAAGTTCGTGCAAGATTTTTCGAGATAAGCATTACACGTGCCATTTCTTGCAGCGTTCGATTTTTACGTTCGGCAATCCCATTTTGTTGAGGAGTTTTTGGGGCCGAGTATTCATGATGAATTCCCTTCATCATACAGAACTCATTGAAGCTAGCATTTTGAAATTCAGTTCCGTGATCACTTCTGATCCTTTTTACTTTAGCTTCATGATTTGTTTTGATCCATTTCACAATGCCTTTGAAGGCATCAAAAGTTTCATCTTTGGTGACCAAAAATCTCGTCCAAGTGTAACGAGAAAAATCATCAACTACAACCAACACATATTCTTTCTTTGCTATACTTTTGACTTCCATCGGACCCATCAAGTCCATGTGTAGCAATTCAAATGGAGTCGAAGTACTCATTAAGGTTGGCAGTGCAGGATGAGGAGTTCTAGTCAGCTTACCCTTTTGACAGTCACCGCACACTCGCTTTTCAATTTTGGGGAGTTGAGAGATTCCTCGAACTATCTCCCCCTTAAACAGTTTACTCAAATTTCGAGTGCCAGTGTGGCCAAGTCGTTGATGCCACAAATCAACCTAATCAGGAACGGTCACAGAAAAACAACTATACTCAGTTGTATAGCAATTATTTTTAGCACGTGGACCTTCCATTATACACTTTCTTTCACCATCAAAAACTCTGCAAGACTCTTTATCAAAACTCACATTCAGTCCTTCATCGCACAGTTGACTGATGGAGATAAGATTTGCAACAAGTCCCTTTACATGGACTACATTTCTAATCGGAGGTAAACCTTCAATTTGTAGAGTCCCCTTTCCTTTTACGATGCCTTTCGCTCCCCCTCCAAACACCACGGGAGCGCCAGTCATAGGCTCGTAATTTCTCAGAAATTTTTTCGTACCAGTCATATGGCGGGAACAACCACTATCAAAGTACCAAATTCCTTTGGTTCCAGTCTCAGATGCGTTAAGTGCAACATTGCAGAAAATGAGTTCTCTTGGTTGCCAACAACTTTTGGAGTTAGAGTTAAGTTCAACTTTACTCTTTTGAGACTTAGGCACCCATATCTTCTTGTCATTCGAAGTGTGTACATTCCTCTCAGTCACAGTCTTCAGATTTTTAGAAATGGGTTTCTTTAAGTCCTTAGCAACCTCAGCCTTCTTCACATCAACATTTCGTGAGTTTGTCATATTTTTCTCAACTTTCAGTTTTTGAGAAATTTGTGATTTGTCTTCCTTCGTCATCAACTCACGGTTCATGTCAGCTTTAAGTTTGTAGCAAAACGGTCTTATGTGTCCTAGCATATTGCAGTAGTGAAAGACATATTCTCGTCGTTGACGAGTTTCAACTTTCTTTGGCGTTTTGACGAAAACATTTTTAGAGTGAAGAGTTTTCCTGTTCAACTTTATGTTCTGATGTTCATCCAACTTTTTCAGCAACGTTTTCTCATACGACAAGATGCCATGAGGATGTTTAACAATATTTTTAGGGAATTGATATGTCTCAGATTGTAGTGTCTAAGATTTAGAGTTCGAGGTCGAGACTGACTTTTGAGGTTTAGATTCAGGAGACTTAGCAATCTTCTTCCCTTCAGCAATGTCCTTCCGTTTGGATTATTCGGCGTAATCCTTACTTTTATCCTCTGGCTGATCGTTGGATGCTTTGACAAAAGTCACATCTTTCTTCTCAGGTGTAGAGTAAATAGACTCAAAAACTTTTTGAAAGCCGAGTCCATAGCGATTAGGATTCATGTAGGACGCAGCATTATCAAACACAGAAGAATTCGTATTCATCTTCCTCAAAAGTTCGTCAGTCATGTGAAGTTTTTCCTTCAAAACATAGCGTTCCTTGTCTGTCATGGCAAGGTCAGTCTAAGCTTTCAGAAGGGATGACTTTAGTTCATCATTCTCAGCATTGGAGTTTTTGAACAAAATTTGAAGTTTCTTAACTTCTGCAGTTTCCTTCTTCAGGAGAGTTTTCAGTTTCGAATTTTCATAATTCGACATCTCAAAAGATTCTCTTAGTTCGACAACCTCTTTGTAGTATTTATGTTTTTCTTCGAAGAGAGTATCAAACTTGATCTTCAGAATTGTTAGAGAATTATTCAACCTTTGTTTTTCATCCTTCGTCTTCTCAACTGAGTTTTTCAATTCAACAGCGTCATCATACATCTTTCGGTTAGCAGTCGATAGTTCATTACAAGATTCTGTAAGAACTTTCAGAGACACTTCCAGAGTGCTATTCTCAGTGATAGCAGTGTCATAACAAGTTTTGAGTTCAGAAAGACTCTCTCTTAGAGTGAGTAATGTTGGAGTTGTGTACTTAATGACTAGATTTAAGTAACGGTAAACTCCCGATCATAGCATTTAATCTATTAAATTAATAAACAATTGTTTGCTTTTAATTATTATTAATTAAATATATGCAAATCATAGTCCTGGATTTTATACGTTGTAGTTAGTGTGGTGTGTCGGGCCCACACAGAAGATCATACTATCGGTTACTCGTATTTAATCAAACAGTGGCTCACGACCTAGATGGACCCGGACCAATCCATCGGTATAGTCGTTGTGTGAGAGAGAAAATAATTTGTCTTAATTATTTTATCACACTTGTACACTTGGTGTATTGAGCGGATCGTTGAGATTCATCGATTAGGATTGCCGGCGATAATCGATTCGAGTCTCGGTGTATTTTATTCTTAATCCCCGATATTGTTGCGGGTGTGTATATTTAATATAAGTGACTTTGATTTACCAAAGGAATTAACCGATTTAATTATTGGGTTAATTACCGGTTAAGTTGGGTCACTATATTTTATATATGGCATGCCGTGAATGATTGACCGGACAGTGTATCCCGGAAGGGTTGATAATATCCCCGAGATGAGTTCATAAGGAATTATTGTGTAAACCTCATGAGTGGATACGTTCCGCACAATAATTAAGGTTGAATGGTACTAGTCTCGGATTAAAGAGATGAATAAATTAATTAGCAATAAATTAATTTTATTCATGGATATTTAAATCTTAAATACACGGAATAAATAATACTACCGGAGAAATATTATTTGATATAATATGGTTTAATATTGGGAGTGCAATTAATTTATATAGTGGAAAATAAATTAATTAATATTGATAAGGATTAATGGACTTGGGCAGTGGGCTCAATTTAATCTTCAATATTGGAAGCCCAATATTCCACCTCCTTTAGATCCCCTACGTAGCCTATAAAAGCACTACATGGCCTTCATAAATAAAAGACAAGATTATCATACTTGATATTCTAGAGAGTTGAAGGAGATCCATAGGAGTTCGATAGATCGTCGCCCACCCGACGTTCGAACGGAGTGCAAGGAATACGTAGGAAGATCCAAAAGGTCTTCAACTTGATTTCGTTTCTCCGCACAACGAATCAAAGGTATGATCATAAAACTCCTTGTGTGATTTTATGTTCTATTAATTGTGGCATATACATGAACGCACGATCCGGGTAAACGACGAACTTCGGGGACGGGGATTCGAGATCCCCGGCGAAGGTCGAAGGAGCCCTCGGCTGGGAGCCGAGGGGTGGCGGTCGAGCCCTAGGGCTTCGACCGCCGGCGCGCATCGAAGGAAAGGCCGCGGCTGGACGCCGCGGCTGGGGCGATCGAACCCTAGTTCGATCGCCGGGGACCGTCGCGGCTTCACGCCGCGGCTGGTGGTTCCCCCTCCGGTCGATGGAGGCGGTGAGTCGCCGGACTCACCGCCGGGGGCTGCTAGGCAGCCCCACGCGATCGATGATGATCGCGAGCCCCGCGGTGGGGCTCGGCTAGGGTTTAGCCGCGGGTTCATCCCGCGGCGATGCTCTTGTCGAGCCCGGTTCTTCGTGGTGTTCGTGATCGGTTTCCGGCGACGGGATTTCGGTCGGGGTAATCGGTTCCGCATTTTTTTGATACCCCGGGACATCGAATTCCAGCAATTGGTATCAGAGCGTTTGGTTTCGTGTTCATGTATGTGTTCAATTATGTTCTACCTTGCAGGGATTCCGACTATCATGGTTTAATTAATTGTTAATTATTCGTTTAATTAATTGCTATTTAATTTACCATGATTGTTCGTTTATTAAACTCTCGGACATGTCGAGATTCGTTTTGTGTGGATGAATGCTTGTAATAGTAAAAATTCGGGGGTTGACCGAATTTAGATTTATTATTATTGTTCTATGTTTTCCGGAAAGTGTATAGGGTCGATTTCATGTATAGAATCGATACCGGAATTGTAAATTTATTTCTTGTAATTTATTTACGTTGGATCGATGCCGAGACGACCGCCGGAGAACTCGTGTGACGAAGAAGACGAAGAGGACGAAAAACCGGGGGGGTCGATCATCCCCATGATAGATCCCCATGAGGATCGATCGACCCCACGCCAAGGGGCTGCCCGCTAGGGTTTCCGGCCACGCCGGCCACCGGTGGTGGTGGCGCGTGGCTATGGGGCGGCGGCGGTGGTGCCCGGCGGTGGTGGCGGTCGGCGGTGGGGGTGGTGCGGGGATCCCCAACCCGTGCTACTCCTACTCCTACCAAGATACTACTTACCTAATTGATTCGGTTTTCCTAATTAAGTTTTCCTATTTTTGGGAATTCTCATGGATTAGGAAAAGAATTAATTGGAATTAATTTTATTCCTTATTCTATTATGGAAGTCTTCTAGAGTATTCCGAGTTCTACTTGGAATAGGATCCTAGAGATTTAATAGAATTGGAAAGGAATAAAAGTTAATTTAGGATTGATTTATTTCCTAATTGATTATTCCTATTTTATGGGAATTTTCATAGTAATGGAAATTAATTAATCTTGGAAAGTAGAAGAGTCCTAATTTATTTTATTTCCTTATTCTATTGTAGAAGTCTTCTAGAATATTCCAAGTTTGACTTGGATAGATTATTCTAGAGATTTAATAGAATTAGATAAAAAAAAAATATTAATAATATTTAATTTTATTTTTGATTTATTCGATTGACTTAATTTTCGAATTAAGTATCTTTTGGATTTATTGAAAATAAATAGATTTAAATATTGGGATTAATATTCTCGTCACATGGAGCATTCAAGAACGAAGACTGAAGACTAGAAGACGCATACGGAGATGGAATAAAGCCATGATAGTCGGAAAATAATTTTTCTAGTATTATTTTGACTATGTGCTATGTGCTTTATTGCTTGTATGCATGCTTATGTGTTTAATTATGCATTAGATAGCGTATCCCTTTGTTATAAAAAGCTAAGTGGGAGAGGGGATGGAAACATTCCCATGGTCTCCATTGCTGTTCTCTTGGTGACTCTTATGGACTTTTGAAGTTCGTATAGATGTGTCATTGGAGGAGAATTCTTGTAATTCCTTTTACAAGAGACATTGATTAAGTTTATCAAACAATGCCTAATTTGTCTTTCTGAAACTGACTTCAAGTCGACTCATTCTCACCCCGGGGAGTGGAATGGAGCCAAAGCCACTTGGTCATGTGGATGACACAAATTAGAGATATTCGTACCATTCTTTTAAAGATGGATCGTTTATCTGCTCGGCTCCCTCATCTAATGAGAGATAGGGTTGTTCGCATGGTGAATCACTGGTTAGAAACTTCGAGTTTCACTTATGATTCTCCGCGTCTTGATTTATGAAATCGAATGCCTCAAGTAATTGGATGTCAACTATAAAAGTCTTTTGGTGTAGTAAACGTCCACACGAACGTGGCTTGCTATGCTGAATGGGAATTTTGGAAATAGTTGATGTAGACAGTTATAGGGAATTGTGAAGGATTGTGAGTTATCGTAAACGTCCACACTAACGTGGCTTGCGGTGACGTAGCAATTCCAAATGATTCACCTTAGTACTGAGTAATGGTTTACACTTAGGTACGCTTTATAGTATTCTTCCCAACGAAGTAACGCTGTAATGATGTACGACCGAAGCAAATCTAATTGCTAAATCATTTGGGTGGGTAAACGTCCACACGAACGTGGCTTGCCTTATCTGATGGGATTTTAGATGTGATTAGTGATTTAATGATATTATTTAAGGGAGATAATATCGGATATTAAATTAATTGTTTGTTTAAATGTGCTTATAGGTTTAGAGAATAGCTATGAACCCACTTTATATGATACTCAAGGAGCATAAGCTCACTGGCCCCAACTATATTGATTGGAAGAGAAATTTAGACATTGTCCTAACTTCGGAGGAGTACAAGTTTGTACTCCATGAAGTGTGCCCTGCTGAGCCCACGGCTGCCTCAACTGATGAGGAAAAACTGACATATCGGAAGTGGAAAAAGGCTGATGAAATAGCTAGGTGTTATATTTTGGCTTCCATGTCAAATGTACTCCAAACCCAACATGAGTCGATGCACACTGCCTATGATATGATGTTTAACCTCAAGGAGATGTTTGGGGAGCAAGATCGTGCGGCAAGGCAAGAAGCCATGAGAGTCCTCATGACAACTACTCAGTCTGAAGGAACGCCCTTAGGGGAGCACGTTCTTAAGATGATGGGTCTGTTGAATGAGCTTGAGATCCTAGGAGCTCAAATTGATGCTGAGACGCAAGTCGACATCATACTCCAGTCTCTGACCCCTAGTTTTGAGCAGTTTCGCATGAGCTATAATATGGGTAAACTATCTTATTCTCTTGCGCAACTCCTGACTGAACTGAAGGCGGCAGAGGGGATCTACAAGAAGGGCAAGTCTCAAGCGCTTGTAGCTACCAAGTCCAAAGGCTTTAAGCCTGGTGGAGGTAGGGGCAAGAGGAGGAAGCAAGCCTGGAAACCCAGTGGTGTCAAGAGGACTGTACCACGAGTGGGGGATGCAAAGCCAAAGGGCAAGTGCTTCCGATGCAACAAGACTGGACACTGCAAGTCTGAATGTCCTCTGAAAGGTAAGAATTTTTCTTTAGTCGTAAAAACATAGTCAGCGGTATTATCTACCAGAATTCTGGTGTGTAGATATGGAACCACTGACGGTATGTGCATTTTTAAATGCAGGGGTTCCAGAAAACCCGGCGACTTAGAGAAGAAGAGTTCGAGTCTACATGGGCAAAAGCTGTAGAGGAGGCAGCGGTTGCGGTGGAAGACATTTATCTGCTTTAGTAGTTAAATAGGATTTCATTTCAAATTTATTGCTTTATGTACCCCTTTATTTTAGAAAGAACGTTTTGTTCTGGATTTCTATTATTTATGAATGGATATTTTATTTCTTTAATCATTGGATGATTTTGATAAGAAATAATGGCGTTATCTATTCTGGTACATTAGATAGCAATATATGAATGATAGATCCTAAGTCTACCCCGATACAACGAACCGTTCTATAACTTGTTTTACTTGTTAGATGTATATTTCTTTACCGAATCATTATACTTGTGAATTCTTATACTTAGTAGTATTTTCAAATAAGATTCAAACGGTCGAAATTGATTGGATCAATTATAGTTGAAGGAATGGACCTTCCGACCTAAGAATTGAATTTGGAGGATAATACGTCTAAGAAAACCTTTCTGGATAAAGGATAGAATTCAGACAAGTATTGGAAATGATTAGATATTCAGACATATGTGTAAATTAGAAAGGTACGAGTAATTCTTTCAAGAATACTCGGTGATGGATTAGAATGCTTGATGTACCATAAAAGCAAAGTGTTTTGACTAGTCAATGGACACAAAGCTATTATGGGAAACCATCAAAGTATATCCATTAGAAGCCTGCGACTCGGTCGCGGAGGCCATCACCTATCTGAATAACACATAAGCGTAATCAAAGATTGGGATTCAATCCCAAAGGGGCGCGCCATACACTTACGTGTAAAGATGTTGCGTTGTAAAGAAATTGAAAACTAATAGTAAAAGGACAAGTTGTTCGGAACTACCTATGTTCTATGGATATTCCTTGATACAACGGCATATTCAATATGGTTGTAGGATATCCTAGATGAACAAAATGTTGTGTGTTCTATAGTACTATGAACCAGAGGGACGTCTCGTCCGGTTCATAGAGAAAGACTATTAGATGAACCACAAAGCCTGAACTGACGTAATACCTTGGAATGAGAAGAAGGACAAAAGACTAGGAACCAGCCAAACCGAGTAGAAGTACACCACATACTGCACCTATTGTTATTACTGTTATGCACCGGGACGCCATTGCAGTGGGAGGTTGTCGAACAACCAGAGATATTCATAAGACTAGAGGAGTTCGGACTCTGGATCTAGTAAAGATGAAATCGACCCCTAGCTCTGCATAAGGGCAGTACTAGATCTAAATGTGCCTGCTTGGAACAATAAGGTTTATTGTTGAGAGGCTAGATCATTTAGAGTACAAGCTTAGTAAATCCATTTATGGATTAAAGCTATTAATCGTGGAACTTGCGAATTGATGGGATAGTCCATTTAATGGATTCATCAAAAGGCATAGACGAAAGGTGTATTAAAGACGTAATGGAAACAAGGTGGTGTTTCTCGGAGATTTTATGTAGATAACATTTTATCATTGGCAACAATGTAAAAATATTGTCAGACATAAAATAATGGTTGTCTAAATAAATCGAGATATAAGATTGAGAAGAAGTTAGAGCATGTTCTTAAGATCTTATGATCTAGAGATAAGAACATTGTACTTCTCCTAAACATCTTATACGATTAAGGTTTGTTTTAAACATGCATACTTCTGAGAAAGGTTATTGCCTTTCAGAAACAGAATATTCATCTATCTAAAGGGTTTGTGTTCGTACACATGAAGGAGATAGACAAAGCAGTTTCCTATACTTCAAGTATGGAAAGCTTTATAGATGCAATGTTGTAAAACAAGAACCTGATATCAACTATGCGGTTTGCGTAGTGAGAGGATATCAAGGTGATCTAGACAAGATATTTTCGGATGCTGTAATAGTACTTGCAAAGTACTGGATTATTAAGCAAGACGGAATCTTCTTTGATTACAAGTTCTCAGATCCTAAAAATCAAAAGGAGGACCAGTGAAAGTCGATATCAGGCTATGTGTTCACTTTTAGGAAGAGGTGGAGCCATGAAATAAAAGAGTGATAAGCAGGACGCTTCTCAGGCTCTATCATAACCGAATAGCAGCCTCAGAGGCAGCGGAAGTTTTGGTTAGGTTCCGGGATAACCTCTTGACTTGGATATGACTCTTAGTTTACCAAAGGATATTGGATAGCGGTGCACGGTGAACTGGAAGAAGTCATAAGTCAAAAGTGATGTTAACACATAGAGCAAGTACCACCTGATACGAGTCATCGTCGAGGGAGACGACGTAGTAGTCACCAAGATAACTTCAGAGTGGCAACCTAGATTGCTCACTCACATAGTACTTCTCGGAAGTACACCTTAAGCACGTGATGAGTATGGGAACCGAGAGTTTGGAGGAAATGACTAGACCTTAGTACAAGTGGGAGATTGTTGGAGTTGTGTACTTAATGACTAGATTTAAGTAACGGTAAACTCCCGATCATAGCATTTAATCTATTAAATTAATAAACAATTGTTTGCTTTTAATTATTATTAATTAAATATATGCAAATCATAGTCCTGGATTTTATACGTTGTAGTTAGTATGGTGTGTCGGGCCCACACAGAAGATCATACTATCGGTTACTCGTATTTAATCAAACAGTGGCTCACGACCTAGATGGACCCGGACCAATCCATCGGTATAGTCGTTGTGTGAGAGAGAAAATAATTTGTCTTAATTATTTTATCACACTTGTACACTTGGTGTATTAAGCGGATCGTTGAGATTCATCGATTAGGATTGCCGGCGATAATCGATTCGAGTCTCAGTGTATTTTATTCTTAATCCCCGAGATGAGTTCATAAGGAATTATTGTGTAAACCTCATGAGTGGATACGTTCCGCACAATAATTAAGGTTGAATGGTACTAGTCTCAGATTAAAGAGATGAATAAATTAATTAGCAATAAATTAATTTTATTCATGGATATTTAAATCTTAAATACACGGAATAAATAATACTACCGGAGAAATATTATTTGATATAATATGGTTTAATATTGGGAGTGCAATTAATTTATATAGTGGAAAATAAATTAATTAATATTGATAAGGATTAATGGACTTGGGCAGTGGGCTCAATTTAATCTTCAATATTGGAAGCCCAATATTCCACCTCCTTTAGATCCCCTACGTAGCCTATAAAAGCACTACATGGCCTTCATAAATAAAAGACAAGATTATCATACTTGATATTCTAGAGAGTTGAAGGAGATCCATAGGAGTTCGATAGATCGTCGCCCACCCGACGTTCGAACGGAGTGCAAGGAATACGTAGGAAGATCCAAAAGGTCTTCAACTTGATTTCGTTTCTCCGCACAACGAATCAAAGGTATGATCATAAAACTCCTTGTGTGATTTTATGTTCTATTAATTGTGGCATATACATGAACGCACGATCCGGGTAAACGACGAACTTCGGGGACGGGGATTCGAGATCCCCGGCGAAGGTCGAAGGAGCCCTCGGCTGGGAGCCGAGGGGTGGCGGTCGAGCCCTAGGGCTTCGACCGCCGGCGCGCATCGAAGGAAAGGCCGCGGCTGGACGCCGCGGCTGGGGCGATCGAACCCTAGTTCGATCGCCGGGGACCGTCGCGGCTTCACGCCGCGGCTGGTGGTTCCCCCTCCGGTCGATGGAGGCGGTGAGTCGCCGGACTCACCGCCGGGGGCTGCTAGGCAGCCCCACGCGATCGATGATGATCGCGAGCCCCGCGGTGGGGCTCGGCTAGGGTTTAGCCGCGGGTTCATCCCGCGGCGATGCTCTTGTCGAGCCCGGTTCTTCGTGGTGTTCGTGATCGGTTTCCGGCGACGGGATTTCGGTCGGGGTAATCGGTTCCGCATTTTTTTGATACCCCGGGACATCGAATCCCAGCAAGTAACTCAACACAGACATCTTCAGTTGGAGATACTTCTGATGTCTTCACTATTTCTTCAGTCTCAGACACGGATTCAACATCCAAGAAAATATCATCATCACAGAAGTTTCGGTTTGCTGAAGCTACACGAAAGATGTTGTCTGCAGTTGCAGTATCTTTCAGAAAACCATCAAAAACAAAGTTTTCAACCTCCACATTTTCGAGGTCGAAGTTTTCACCAAAAGTGACAACTAGAGCGTTGTCTTCATCATCGTCAGAATTATTATCCTCAGACTCTTCGTTCTCTGAAATGACATTCTCATCGTCAATCACAACATAGCTAACTGGTAGCTTCTTCTTACGATGTAAGTTCGGGCATTCATTTTTAACGTGTCCATATCCTTTACACTCATAGCATTGCATCTTAGAAACATCTTTGCTAGTAGAGGAGTATGGTGAAAGTTTTGTCCCTTTGAACTTTTTGTCAGACGATGATCCCTGATTTCGGTTGTCAGGAGTATTCGGATATGAGTTAGAACTTTTCTGAAATTTCCGAAAGTTACGGGCACGGTTCTTCCTCTTAAACTCTTGTTTCACAAGATAAGTGACTATCTCAGTCAGTGCAGCAAGTTTGTCCGGATTATTAGAGTTCATCAGTCTCTCAATATCCTCAGCTTCCTCATCATCAGATTCACCCAGATCAGCAGAAAAACTACTTTCAGTTTTCTCATTTTTCACATGAGTTTTTCGAGAGTTCGAGCTTCTTGAACTCTTCCCTTTCTCAGAAATCTTGAGAGCAGTCATCGGTTCGTAGACAAGTGACATATCTGGGTTACTTCGAACTTTGAGAGTCAAGTCATAATTTCTCAAATCAGCCATCAAGTCAGCATAATCCCAGTTTTGATTCTCGTCGTTGCGAGCTTCGATAGTTAGCACTTTGCTTTCGAATCTGGTGCTTACACTTGATAGGACCTTCTCATAGACCATGGGAGCAGGAAAGATTTCTCCAAGTTCGAACGCCTCGTTAACATATCTCATGATCTTGTCCAAGTAGTCATTTATGTCTTCATCTTCCCTCATTCGAAGTTGATGGAATTGGGCAGTGATAGTTCGGATTTTCGATCGCTTAACTGAATGACTTCCCTCACATGTTCTTTGTAAAGTTTCCCATGCATCTCTGGCAGATGTGCAATTTTTGACCAGCTGATACATACTAAGGTCCAGCCATTCACATATAATAAGTAGAGCTTTGCTGTTAGCCGTAGACAAGTCATGTTCCTCTCTTGTCCAACTACGTTCCGGTTTCGGAGTTCTCAGACCTTCAGCGTCTTCGGTATAAGGACGCTCCCATCCTTCTAGCACAGCCATCCATGATCTAGAGTCATAGCCCTTAATTCTAGCTGAAACTTTGGCTTTCCAATTTGAGTAGTTCTGATGCGTAAGCATAATCGGTTTCTGGACAAACATTGGCGACTCCATTTTAGCGGAAATATGAAGTCAAGTAACGGATCACGTCTTATACGTATGACGTCCCGCTCTGATACCAATTGAAATTACGTCTTCGACGTAAGATACCAACTTTTCGCGAAGTTGGTCTTAAACACACAGACAGCAGCTTCAGTCTGTCAAAACACTCGCACGATTCGTAGAACAAAAAGTGGAGACAAAGTTATGTAATAGTTTTCATTTCATTGATCAACAAAACTAAACTATTACACTTGTAGAGTATGGTAGGCAAAACGTTTACAAGAAGTTTCCCGAGTGTCGCAACAACTCCCACTAACTTGGAAACTAGCACACGAGTACCTAAAGCTAAATCTCCTAGCTCTAATCTTGGCACACGGCGCAAAAGCTACTACACAAACTCGAAGCTCGGTTACGATTCTAAAAATCAGATTTCGTTCTCTCAAAATCGTCAAATGATGAAACTCAAATCCATGGGTATTTATAGTAGAGCCGCACATGTGAGAGTGATGACGTGGCACGTTCTCATTCGTCGCATGATTGGCCTATGTCACTTTTCCATGGATGACATCATCATTGTAGAACTTGGATTCTTGAATCTTGGAATCTTGAATCTTTGATTCTTGAATCCTTGAATCTTGAATCTTCAATTTCAAAAACAAACTTCAATTTCAATCTTGACTCCATCGATCTCAATTCTTCATCTTCAATTTCTTGTGAAAATCTCTAAATGTTGAAGCCTCAAAATTTCATCGTCTTCATGGTCGTCGATATTGTTGAAGTTGCAAACTTGGAACAATTCTTCATTTCCTCGAACTAAGTACCTGGTGAAAGAAAACACGTTGTAAGTACTTAGTCTTAGAATTAAAACACAAAAAGCATGAGTCGCTGAAACCAAGTTTCATGGACATGAGTCGCCGGTTTTTTGTCCATTGTGCAAAACCGGCGACTCCAGTCGCCATTTCCAAACCATGCACAAAGCGGAGAATCTTGTCGCTGGTTTCGTGTCCACGCTTGCATGTCACACAAACGGCGACTCTAGTCGCCGTTCCACACATCACCAAAAACGGCGACGCCAGTCGCCGTTTTCCTTGTATCCCAAAAACCGGAGACTGCAGTCTCCGTTTCTTCAGCACGCACCAAAAGCGGCGACTGCAGTCGCCGTTTCTGTTCACACCCAAAGCGGCGACAGTTGTCGCTGATTCCATGTAACTCAAGCCTTGTACCAAAAGCGGCGACTTGAGTCGCCGTTTCCTTGCAACACCAAAAGCGGCGACTCTGGTCGCCGTTTTCATGTAAATCCAAAAGTGGAGACTCAAGTCTCCATTTCCATGCGCAAGGTAGTTGACTTCGGATTCTTAACCTGTAACCCTGAAAATCAACAAAAACAAAAAACACAAGGAAAAATACGTTGTCGCCAAAAACAACATTTACAAATACTTTCAACTCTAGCTCCCATAGTCAAAAGAAAAGTAAATATATACAGACAAAGGAAGAACTAGAAATTTTAGTGTAGTGAAAATGAATACTCCAATTCTATTTAATTAATGGGTTTGTGGCTAATCAAGAAAGTTTGTGTACGGTAATTTGAAAAATAAAGAAGGTAGAGACAACACATTCTGCATCCTCGACCGGAGTTGCGTCGTCGTCGACCCTCCCATGTCCGGCCGCCAAGTCGCTGACGGCGAATAGTAAGAAGCATTCACGAATCATGATGTTTCATTAGTTATATTATTAATAAATTTATTAATAGTAAGAAAGCATTCCCGTTTTTGCGACTTTCTTCTTACTAAGGCATGAACATAAATATTTAAATATTTATGATTTGAAAAATCATAAATAATCTTACTTCTTACTAAGGCATAAACATAAATATTTAAATATTTATGATTTGAAAAATCATAAATAATCTTAAATATTTATGTTCAGGCCTTGGTCAGAAGAAAGTCACGGGAGGAGGAGAGAATGAAGTCCAAAGGTATTTAATATTTGAGTTATTTTTGAAAAAGGTATTTGAATTTATGTATTTAGATTTTTTACCTCAGAAATTCTACTTTTTAATTAAGTGTTTAAATACTTTACTTTATTTAGTTTTTAGATAGTAACTACCATGTTATTACAATTAAAATACATTATTAAAATGTTAATTACTATTTTACGGCCCAGTGTTATCACGTCGACGACTTGTCGGCGACTTGTCGACAAGTCGGAATTTCTCATTTTGACGATGAGCGACTTATAGGCTAGACGGTTGAAAATTGCCGGAGACGGCTAAAAATCGCCGGAAACAGTCGCCGATCTGCAGTGTCACACTGTATGCCACCAACAGATCCGGTCAGATCTGATCGGAAAAAATGAAGACCGAGAGAGAAATCAAATAAAAACTTACTAGATCTCTTTTTCAGGTGTTGGGATTTTTATAGGGTTGCGGCGTCAATTAGAAGAATTTTGATAAAATAGGAAGTTTAAAAGAGGGGTGGGAAGTTTTGTTGGGTTGCGGCGTCTACAAGGGTTTTGACCAAATGACAAGTCTAAAAGAGAGTGGGTGACTGGTAATAAATATTAATATAACAATAAAAAATACATTTAAAAAATTTTGTTTCTAAAATTAAAATGTTAAAATAAAAAAAAACATTAAAAATATAAATTAAATAAAATTTTCATTAAAATTTAATTATTTAATATATATATATATATATATATATATATATATATATATATATATATATATATATATATATATATATATATATATATATATATATATATATATATATATATATATATTGTTACACCATAAAAATCCAACACCGACACGTGTCTAGACGACCAGAGCCACGTCATCAAGGAGAGGGTCAAAAGGCGAGCAAAAGTCAGAATTGAAGTCATGGATGAAGTCAATACCAGGCGAGCTCAACTGTAGCCCCCAGAAGACAGCTCCGTACCAGACTAGGGGATCAGCCAGATAAGGTTCCAGGCAAGAGGCGGTGCGCCTCTGGTGACATGCAGCAAGTGGAAGACAAAATTAGTGGGAATTTAATATAATGACTTAAAAGTCTTCATTAGTGGGATTAGATGTGATAGGAGGCTAATAGGTGGCATAAGAAGAGCTTGCATGCTCATGCATACAACTAGTATAAAAGAGAGGGAAGAGAGGGGAGAGAAGGGGCTTCACCTTTTTTAATTTCCAAATATTTTAAGTAAGGAAATAAAAGATCAAGAACATATGATGTTCATCCCTATTTTCCAGATTTCCGGCATACATTTTCCGATCTATAATCTGTCCTAAACAAATAAATATCTGCTTGGAACCCTTCTTTATATACCCCCCCATTCCAGCACTGTAGAGATTGAGTGAAAAAGGGTCCGAACAGTGGCGCTAGAAGGAGATCAGGTTTTACGCATCGGAAAAAGAGGTTCAACCGGCGAAGAGATGGCAGACGAGAAGGAAGGCGAGACGGCACCCGACGACTCTGTTGATTCTGGCAGGTGGCACGACGTCATGGGGAAGGCGGCTCTCGAGGATCCCAACGCTCCGGCGGCCGAGGTAAACCCAGAACCCGACAACCGTGACGCGCCACCGCCGCCGATCCAGATTGTCGATGAGGACAGCCCCGCCGACGGGCATGCAGAGACCGATCTGCAAACCGAATCTCAGGTAAGATCTCCTCATCGCCGTCATCATTCTCGCCGCCGTGCTCGTCATTTGCACCCGTATGATTTGGGAGGGCCGTCGACGCCCATTGTGGCTCCGCCCCCAATCAAATTCGGAAATCTGGATACTCCAGAAAAAATTGATGAAGCCGTGCACGCTCTAATGCACAGAAAATACGTTTTGACAACTCCATTGAAACATGCAACCGGTGCTTTTATGACACCTGGACATGCCACAACTGTGGCTCCAGAGAAGGTCAAACGCCTCCACAGGAGAGAGCGAAAAAAGCACCCGGTAATAGATCTAAACCGAAATGCTGAATCTGTGGCCACTTCGACGGATCGTCGAAGGAGAGGCAGCCAGAGTGACATGCATCGGTATCGGGAGGGTTCTCCTGTGCCAGTGGCCCAAGGGGCCAGG
The DNA here is from genome assembly GCA_954870475.1 of Euphrasia confusa. Taxonomy (NCBI): domain Eukaryota; kingdom Viridiplantae; phylum Streptophyta; class Magnoliopsida; order Lamiales; family Orobanchaceae; genus Euphrasia; species Euphrasia confusa. Next base: position 10,684,213 of record OX940966.1, on the reverse strand, counting down.
GCGAAAGACCCGGAGATCGTAGATCTGAAGCAGAAATATGCTGAGTTGGAGAGACGAATGAATGAGGGACAGGGTGTGCATGTACCTTCAGGTTACAAAAATGAACCCCTGGCCCCAGAAGTTGAACATGCATCCATGCAAACTGAAATCCTCCCCATGCCATCCTTGGTCTATGACGGTAAAACTGACCCAGAGACTCATTTGAGTAGGTTCAGGTCTTACATGTCCGGCCGCGGCGCAACTGATGCGACGCGCTGTAGACTTTTTCCCCTTACGTTGGGTGATGTTCCTCACAAATGGTACGCGGGCCTCCCTGCCCACTCGATTTGGTGCAAAGGTTCGTGACGCATTTTGCCTCTAAGGCTGTGAAACTGGAACAGAGCCAACGTCTACTCGGGATAAAACAGGATGATGAGGAGTCGGATGAAAGGTATGTGGATCGAGTTGAGGAAATTCTCCTGGCTGACGGAGAGGATATAAATGAGAATTTAAAACTCCATACCGCCATGACCGGTTTGAGGAGAAGCTCAAAGTTGTTCAAATCTATGATGAAAAATTATCCAAAATCCTATGAGGAATTCAGGGTGAAAGCTGCTGCGGAAGTAGCTTACCAGAGGTTGACCGGGACCCATCGGGGCTCGGGCGAAACCAAAAAGAAGGCCCCATTCTCTTCGGAGAAAAGGCCAAACTATATTGGTAAGAAACCCAGTGGCAAAACCGGTATTGATTCCAGGATGGATGAAATAAGGGAACTAGAAGCCAATATTCGCCGTGAAACTGGTAAGGCCCCAGAGGCCATTTTGCAGGTGTTCCTGACTCAGAGGGTAGATGTGTTAACCAGGCCCCCGCCCATTAACACTCCCCAAGAGAAGTTGAACCCGAACCTATGGTGTGATTTCCATGAGAAACACGGCCATTCAACAAACCAGTGTCGTCAGTTACTGAGGCAACTGTGGAGGTTGTTCAATGAGGGAAAACTGTGGCAGTACCTCCCCCGTCCCGGGGTAGCAGGGAATGAGCCACGGGGACAGAATCCCCATGGCCCTCCACCAGCTGCACCGGGCCAGAATCAAAATATTCCGGGACCTCCAGGGGCCCAGGAAGTTATGATGATTGGTGGTGTCAGGCCCTTAACTGAAGACAGCAAGCGGAAACGCAAAAGAGACTTTGCTATGTGGGAAGTTCTGGTGGCTTCTGCGCCCTCGCAGAGCGCGACAATCTGTGATACTTTGGTGATATCTTTCATGCCACGGGATCGTGCTGAGGCCAAATTCCCGAAGGATGAACCCCTGGTAATCAGGGCGAGGATCCTGGGAATCGATGTGTCTCGTACTCTGGTTGACAACGGTGCTCACTGTAATGTTCTGTATAAGAACGCCCTGGATCAGATGGGCAAGTTGGCCCGTTATGTCTCACCGTGCGATTTGATACTCAAAGGCTTCGGCAACGACGTGGTGCGTCCATATGGCAAGTGTTGAAGTTGTGTACTTAATGTCTAGATTTAAGTAACGGTAAACTCCCGGTCATAGCATTTAATCTATTAAATTAATAAACAATTGTTTGCATTTAATTATTGATAATTAAATATATGCAAAATATAGTCCTGGATTATATACGTTGTAGTTAGTATGGTGTGCGACGTCACACAGAAGATCATACTATCGGTTACTCGTATTTAATCAAACGGTTGCTCACGACCTAGATGGACACGGACCAATCCATCGGTATAGTCGTTGTGTGAGAGAGAAAATAATTTGTCTTAATTATTTTATCACACTTGTACACTTGGTGTATTGGGCGGATCGCTTGAGATTTATCGATTAGGATTGCCGGCGATAATCGATTCAAGTCTCAGAGTATTTTATTCTTAATCCCCGATACTATTGCGGGTGTATATATTTAATATTAGAGACTTTGATTTTCCAAAGGAATTAACCGATTTAATTATTGGGTTAATTACCGGTTAAGTTGGGTCGCTATATTTTATATATGACATGCCGTGAATACTTGACGGGAAAGTGTATCCCGGAAGGGTTGATAATATCCCCGAGATGAGTTCATAAGGAATTATTGTGTAAACCTCATGAGTGGATTCGTTCCGCACAATAATTAAGGATGAATGGTACTAGTCTCGGATTCAAGAGATGAATAAATTAATTAGCAATAAATTAATTTTATTCATGGATATTTAAATCTTAAATACACGGAATAAATAATACTACCGGAGAAATATTATTTGATATAATATGGTTTAATATTGGGAGTGCAATTAATTTATATAGTGGAAAATAAATTAATTAATATTAATGGGAGATTAATAGATTTGGGCTTGGGCTCAATTTAATCATTAATATTGGAAGCTCAATATTCCACCTCCTTTAGATCCCCTACGTAGCCTATAAAAGCACTACATGGTCTTCTCTATTCTACATAACACAAGATCATAATTCTCCTAGAGAGAGAAAGTAGAAAGAGAGAGAAGAGGATCCATAAGCTTGGAGGATCGTCGCCCACCCGACGTTCAAGCTAGTGCAAGGAATACGTGGGAAGATCGTAAGGTCATCATCTTGATTTCGTTTCTCCGCACAACGAATCGAAAGGTAAAATCATATACTCTCTTCTATGATTTTATGTGAATTGATTGTGATACATACATGAACGCACGATCCGGGAAAACGACGAACTTCGGGGACGGGGATTCGAGATTCCCGGCGAAGTTCGAAGGAGCCCTCGGCTGGGAGCCGAGGGGGTGCGGTCGAGCCCTAGGGCTTCGACCGCGACGGCACGTGGAGGAACCCCGGCTGGGAGCCGGGGTGGGCGATCGACCGTGGTGGTCGATCGCCGGGCAGCCGCGGCTGGAGCCGCGGCGGGTTCGCCGCTGGGCGAACCGCCCTCCTCGGGCGGTGGCGGTGAGTCGCCGGACTCACCGCCCGGGGCTGCCGGAGCAGCCCCAGCGATCGCCTCGTGTGCGATCGCGAGCCCCACGGTGGGGCTCGGCTAGGGTTTAGCCGCGGGTTCATCCCGCGGCGATGCTCTTGTCGAGCCCGGTTCTTCGTGGCGTTCGTGATCGGTTTCTGGCGACGGGATTTCGGTCGGGTTATTATTTTCCGCAAATTTTAATGGCCCGGGATATCGATTTCCATCAACTGGTATCAGAGCGTTTGGTTTCGTGTTCATGTATGTGTTCAATTGTGTTCTACCTTGCAGGGATTCCGACTATCATGGTTGAAATTAATTGTTAATTATTCGTTTAATTAATTGCTATTTAATTTTGCCATGATTATTCGTTATTAAACTCTCGGACATGTCGAGATTCGTTTTGTGTGGATGAATGCTTGTAATAGTAAAAATTCGGGGGTTGACCGAATTTAGATTTATTATTATTGTTCCATGTTTTCCGGAAAGTGTATAGGGTCGATTTCATGTATAGAATCGATACCGGAATTGTAAATTTATTTCTTGTAATTTATTTACGTTGGATCGATGCCGAGACGACCACCGGAGAACTCATGTGACGAAAGAGATGAAGAGAGGGAGAAAGGACCGAAGGGGTCGATCACCCCATGATCGACCCCATGATCGATCAAAGGGGAGAGGGGCGTCGCCCCCTTCGGCCGTAGGCTGTCGCCGGCGACGGTGGCGGCTGGCCGGTTGGAGTGGCGGCGGCGGGTGCTCCCTCCCGGTGGTCGGTGGTGGTGGTGGTGGTGGTGCGGGGATCCCCAACCCGTACTACTCCTACTCCTACCTAGATTCACTTTCCTAATTGATTCAAGTTTTCCTATTTGAGTATTCTTCCTTTTGGAAACTCTCATGGATTAGGAAAAGAATTAATTAGAATATTATTTATTTCCTTATTCTATTATGGAAATCTTCTAGAGTATTCCGAGTTCTACTTGGAATAGGATCCTAAAGATTTAATAGAATTGGAAAGGAATAAAAGTTAATTAAGGATTGATTTATTTCCTAATTGATTATTCCTATTTTATGGGAATTTTCATAGTAATGGAAATTAATTAATCTTGGAAAGTAGAAGAGTCCTAATTTATTTTATTTCCTTATTCTATTATAGAAGTCTTCTATAATATTCCAAGTTTGACTTGGATAGATTATTCTAGAGATTTAATAGAATTAGATAGGAAAATAAATAAATAAAAATATTAATAATATTTAATTTTATTTTTGATTTATTCGATTGACTTAATTTTCGAATTGAGTATCTTTTGGATTTATTGAAAATAAATAGATTTAAATATTGGGATTAATATTCTCGTCACATGGAGCATTCAAGAACGAAGACTGAAGACTAGAAGACGCATACGGAGATGGAATAAAGCCATGATAGTCGGAAAATAATTTTCTAGCATTATTTTGACTATGTGCTATGTGCTTTATTACTTGTATGCATGCTTATGTGTTTAATTATGCATTAGATAGCGTATCCCTTTGTTATAAAAAGCTAAGTGGGAGCGGGGATGGAAACATTCCCATGGTCTCCATTACTGTTCTCTTGGTGACATTTATGAGCTTTCGAAGTTCATATAGATATGTCATTGGAGGAGAATTCTTGTAATTCCTTTTACAAGAAACATTGATTAAGTTTATCAAACAATGCCTAATTTGTCTTTCTGAAACTGACTTCAAGTCGACTCATTCTCACCCCGGGGAGTGGAATGGAGCCAAAGCCACTTGGTCATGTGGATGACACAAATTAGAGACATTCGTACCGTTCTTTTAAGGATGGATCGTTTGTCTGCTCGGCTCCCTCATCTAATGAGAGATAGGGTTGTTCGCATGGTGAATCACTGGTTAGAAACTTTGAGTTTCACTTATGATTCTCCGCGTCTTGATTTACAAAATAGAATGCTTCAAGTAATTGGATGTCAATTGTAAAAGTCTTTTGGTGTAGTAAACGTCCACACTATCGTGGCTTGCTGCATTGAATGGGATTTTGGAACGATTGATGTAGACAGTTATAGAAGGGAGTGATGGAAACGTACGTTAACGTAAACGTCCACACTATCGTGGCTTGCGGTGACATACGAATCTTAAACAAACTTCTTAGTACTGAGTAATGGTTTACACTTAGGTACGCTCTATAGTATTCTTCCCATCGAAGTAACGCTATAGTGATGTACGACCGAAGCAAATCTAATTACTAAATCATTTGGATAGGTAAACGTCCACACTATCGTGGCTTGCCATATCTGATGGGATTTTAGATGTGATTAGTAATTTAATGATATTATTTGAGGGAGATAATATCGGATATTAAATTGATTGTTTGTTTAAATGTGCTTATAGGTTTAGAGAATAGCTATGAACCCACTTTCTGTGATACTCAAGGAGCATAAGCTCACTGGTCCCAATTACATTGATTGGAAGAGAAATTTAGACATTGTCCTGACTTCTGAGGAGTACAAGTTTGTACTCCATGAAGTGTGCCCTGCCGAGCCCACGGCTGCCTCAACTGATGAGGAAAAACTGACATATCGGAAGTGGAAAAAGGCTGATGAAATGGCTAGGTGTTATATTTTGGCTTCCATGTCAAATGTACTCCAAACCCAACATGAGCCGATGGACACTGCCTTTGATATGATGTTTAACCTCAAGGAGATGTTTGGGGAGCAAGATCGTGCGGCTAGGCAAGAAGCCATGAGAGTCCTCATGTCGACTACTCAGTCTGAAGGAACGCCCGTTGGGGAGCACGTTCTTAAGATGATGAGTTTGTTGAATGAACTTGAGGTCCTAGGAGCTTCTATTGATGCTGAGACGCAAGTCGACATCATACTCCAGTCTCTGACCCCTAGTTTTGAGCAGTTTCGTATGAGCTATAATATGGGTAAACTATCTTATACTCTTGCGCAACTCCTGACTGAACTAAAGGCGGCAGAGGGGATCTACAAGAAGGGCAAGTCTCAAGCGCTTGTAGCTACCAAGTCCAAAGGCTGGAAGCCTATTGGAGGTAGGGGCAAGAAAAGGAAGCAAGCCTGGAAACCCAGTGGTGCCAAGAGGAGTGGACCACGAGTGGGGGCTGCAAAGCCAAGAGGCAAGTGCTTCCGATGCAATAAGACTGGACACAGGAAGTCTGAATGTCCTCTCAAAGGTACGAATTTTTCTTTAGTCGTAAAAACATAGTCAGCGGTATTATCTACCAGAAATCTGGTGTGTAGATATGGAACCACTGACGGTATGTGCATTTTAAATGCAGGGGTTCCAGAAAACCCGGCGACTTAGAGAAGAAGAGTTCGAGTCTACACGGGCGAAAGCTGTAGAGGAGGCAGCTGTTGCAGTGGAAGACATTTATCTGCTTTAGTAGTTAAATAGGATTTCATTTCAAGTTTATTGCATTATGTACCCTTTATTTTAGAAAGAACTTTTGTTCTGGATTTCTATTATTCATGAATGGATAATTTTGTTTCTTTAATCATGGTGATGATTTTGATAAGAAATAATGGGTATTATCTATTCTGGTACATTAGATAGTAATATGTGAATGATGAATCCTTAGTCTACCACGATGCAACAAACCGTTCTATAACTTGTTTTTACTATTTAGATATATTTCTTGTTAAATCATTATACTTGTGAATTCTTATACTTAGTAGTATTTATTCAAATGAGATTCAAAAGGTTGAAATTGATTTGATCAATTATGGTTGAAGGAATGGACCTTCCGACCTAAGAATCAAATTTGGAAGATAATACACTAAGCATACCTTTCGGTAAAAGATAGAATTCGGATAAGTATTGAGAATGATCAATGATATATGCAGACATATGTGTGAGTAGTTCTTTTAAGAATACTCGAAAATGGATTAGAGTGCTTAATGTGCCATAAAAGCAAAGTGTTTTAGTCACAAAGCAATTATGGAGAACCTTCAAAGTATATCCATTGGAAGCCTGCGACTTAGTCGCGGAGGCTACCACATAACACATAGCATAATCAAAAGATTGAGATTAAGTCTCAAATGACTACACCATACACTTACGTGTAGAGATGGTAAGTCAGTAAGAAATAAAATTCTAATAGTAAAAGAACAAGTTGTTCGGAACTACCTATGTTCTATGGATATTCCTGGAGACAACGGCATATTCATTATGGTTGTAGGGTATCCTAGATGAACAAAGTATCGTGTGTTCTATAGTACTATGAACCAGAAGGACGTGTAACGCCCGGTTCTTAGAGAAAGACTATTAGAAGAACCACAAAGCCTAAACTGACGAAATACCTTGGAATGAGAAAAAGGACAAAGACTAGGAACCAGCCAAACCGAGTAGAAGTACACCACACACTGAACCTACTGTTATTACTGTTATACACCGGGACGCCATTGCAGTGGGAGGTTGTTGAACAACCAGAGATGTTCATAAGACTAGAAGAGTTTCGGACTCTGGATCTAGTAAAGATGAAATCGACCCCTAGCTCTGCACGAGGGCGGTACTAGATCTAAATGTGCCTACTTGGAAAACAATAAGGATTATTGTTAAGAGGCAAGATCATTTAGAGTACAAGCTTAGTAAATCCAATTATGGATTGAAACAAAGCTATAAATCGTGGAACTTGCAAATTGATGGGATAATCCATTTGATGGATTCATCAAAAGGCATAGACGATAGGTGTGTTGGAGAGGTAATAGAAACAAGGTGGTGTTTCTCGGAGATTTTATGTAGATGACAATTTCATCATTGGCAACAATGTAGAAAATATTGTCAGACATAAAAGTAATGGTTGTCTAAATGAATCGAGATATAAGACTGAGTAGAAGTTAGAGCATGTTCTTGAGATCTTTCGATCTAAGGATAAGAACATTGTACTTCTCCTAGATATCTTATTCGATTATGGTTTGTTTTAAACATGCATACTTCTGAGAAAGGTTATTGCCTTTCAGAGACAGAATATACATCTATCTAAAGGGTATGTGTTCAAACACATGAAGGAGATAGATGAGGACAAAGCAGTTTCCTATACTTCGAGTATGGAAAGCTTTATAAATGCAATGTTGTAAAACAAGAACCTGATATCAACTATGCGGTTTGTGTAGTGGGAGGATATCAAGGTAATCTAGACAAGAGATTTTCGGATGCTGTAATATTACTTGCGAAGTACTGGATTATTAAGCAAGACGAAATCTTCTTTGATTACAAATTCTCAGATCCTAAATCAAAGAAGGACCAGTGTAAGTCGATATCAGGCTATGTGTTCACTTTTAGAAAGAGGTGGAACCATGAAATGAAAGAGTGATAAGCAGGACGCTTCTCAGACTCTCTCATAACCGAATAAGCATCCTCAGAGGCAGCGGAAGTTTTGGTTAGGTTCCGGGATAACCTCTTGACTTGGATATGACTCTTAGTTTACCTAAGGCTATTGGATAGCGGTGCACGGTAAACTGGAAGAAGTCATAAGTCAAAAGTGATGTTAACACATAGAGCAAGTACCACCTGATACGAGTCATCGTCAAGGGAGACGACGCAGTAGTCACCAAGATAACTTCAGAGCGGCAACCTAGAGTGCTCATTCACACAGTACTTCTTGGAAGTACAACCCTAAGCACGTGATGAGTATGGGAGTCGGGAGTTTGGAGGAAATGACTAGACCTTAGTACAAGTGGGAGATTGTTGGAGTTGTGTACTTAATGTCTAGATTTAAGTAACGGTAAACTCCCGGTCATAGCATTTAATCTATTAAATTAATAAACAATTGTTTGCATTTAATTATTGATAATTAAATATATGCAAAATATAGTCCTGGATTATATACGTTGTAGTTAGTATGGTGTGCGACGTCACACAGAAGATCATACTATCGGTTACTCGTATTTAATCAAACGGTTGCTCACGACCTAGATGGACACGGACCAATCCATCGGTATAGTCGTTGTGTGAGAGAGAAAATAATTTGTCTTAATTATTTTATCACACTTGTACACTTGGTGTATTGGGCGGATCGCTTGAGATTTATCGATTAGGATTGCCGGCGATAATCGATTCAAGTCTCAGAGTATTTTATTCTTAATCCCCGATACTATTGCGGGTGTATATATTTAATATTAGAGACTTTGATTTTCCAAAGGAATTAACCGATTTAATTATTGGGTTAATTACCGGTTAAGTTGGGTCGCTATATTTTATATATGACATGCCGTGAATACTTGACGGGAAAGTGTATCCCGGAAGGGTTGATAATATCCCCGAGATGAGTTCATAAGGAATTATTGTGTAAACCTCATGAGTGGATTCGTTCCGCACAATAATTAAGGATGAATGGTACTAGTCTCGGATTCAAGAGATGAATAAATTAATTAGCAATAAATTAATTTTATTCATGGATATTTAAATCTTAAATACACGGAATAAATAATACTACCGGAGAAATATTATTTGATATAATATGGTTTAATATTGGGAGTGCAATTAATTTATATAGTGGAAAATAAATTAATTAATATTAATGGGAGATTAATAGATTTGGGCTTGGGCTCAATTTAATCATTAATATTGGAAGCCCAATATTCCACCTCCTTTAGATCCCCTACGTAGCCTATAAAAGCACTACATGGTCTTCTCTATTCTACATAACACAAGATCATAATTCTCCTAGAGAGAGAAAGTAGAAAGAGAGAGAAGAGGATCCATAAGCTTGGAGGATCGTCGCCCACCCGACGTTCAAGCTAGTGCAAGGAATACGTGGGAAGATCGTAAGGTCATCATCTTGATTTCGTTTCTCCGCACAACGAATCTAAAGGTAAAATCATATACTCTCTTCTATGATTTTATGTGAATTGATTGTGATACATACATGAACGCACGATCCGGGAAAACGAAGAACTTCGGGGACGGGGATTCGAGATTCCCGGCGAAGTTCGAAGGAGCCCTCGGCTGGGAGCCGAGGGGGTGCGGTCGAGCCCTAGGGCTTCGACCGCGACGGCACGTGGAGGAACCCCGGATGGGAGCCGGGGTGGGCGATCGACCGTGGTGGTCGATCGCCGGGCAGCCGCGGCTGGAGCCGCGGCGGGTTCGCCGCTGGGCGAACCGCCCTCCTCGGGCGGTGGCGGTGAGTCGCCGGACTCACCGCCCGGGGCTGCCGGAGCAGCCCCAGCGATCGCCTCGTGTGCGATCGCGAGCCCCACGGTGGGGCTCGGCTAGGGTTTAGCCGCGGGTTCATCCCGCGGCGATGCTCTTGTCGAGCCCGGTTCTTTGTGGCGTTCGTGATCGGTTTCCGGCGACGGGATTTCGGTCGGGTTATTATTTTCCGCAAATTTTAATGGCCCGGGATATCGATTTCCATCAGCAAGATCGTACTGCCGGTGGAGTTGAAAGACGCCAAGAATCCAGGTCTTATGTTGGTTAGGAACTTGGAATTTGTAATAGTAGATAGAGGTAGCGGCTATAACGCACTCTTAGGTAGGCCCTTTTTGGACGCTTTCGAAGCGGTAGCCTCATCCTACTACTATTGTGTAAAATTCCCTACTCCCTCCGGTGCTGTTGGCACCGTTAGAGGCGACCTACTAATGGCAAAGAAGTGTATTTTGTATTTCTGTGATCTTGATAACTTAGCAGTAAATGCAAATCCCCAGGAGAAACTGGAGGAAAATATCAAAGACTCACAGGATGAGCATATCAAAGACTCACAGGATGAGCAAATCAAAGACTCACAGGATGAGCAAAACAAAAAGTCCAGAGTGGCTGAAGTTACTATTACAGGTGTGGAATCCCAGGCTCCTGATGTGATAAATATCGTGGGGCCCGGAGCGATCCAAGATTTGGTTCCGGGGAAGGAAGCAAATCCCCCAGGGCAAGATCCCTGTGCGGGAACAGCTTCCACCAGCCAAACTCAGGATCGGCTGGGGCCGGAGCACGAGGATTATGATCCCAGGACGGGAACCAAACACCGAAAAGGAACTGCCATGGAAGTGGTCGAAAACTTAGACTCCATAGTGTTGGATCCCGAGCAAGCTCATAAGCAAGTACTCGTGGGTACGCATATGTTAGAGCACACTCGAAGTGGACTGATAAATTTCCTCAGGGAAAATCAGAGTACTTTCTCCTGGTCAAGTGCGGATTTGGGAAAGATAGATCCCAAACATGCATGCCATCGGTTAAAGATCGACCCCAAGAAAAAACCTATTGCCCAGAGGCGAAGGAAAATGGGGCCGGAGAAGTGCGAAGCACTGGCCGGGGAAGTGAACAAATTAATTGAGAATAAACTGGTGAGGCGAGCCTCGAGCGATGCCACCTGGTTATCCAATGCTGTGATGGTATCGAAGACAGTAGGCGCCTGGAGATTGTGCATAGATTTTACAGATCTGAATAATGCATGTCCCAAGGACCACTTTCCGATGCCACACATAGATCACCTTGTTGATAACTTGACAGGTCATGCTATATTCTCAACGATCGATGCCAAAGCAGGTTATCATCAAATTCCGATGCACCCAGACGATATAGAGCACACGGCGTTCTACACGGAGAAAGGGGTGTTTTGCTGGGAAAGAATGCCCTTCGGTTTAAAGAACGCCGGGGCCACGTATCAAAGGTTAGTAAACATGATGTTTACAGATTTAATCGGTAAAACTGTTGAAGTGTATATCGATGATATCATTGTGAAAAGCAAGAATGAAGCGAATCACATAAAAGACCTTGAAGAAGTCTTTAAGATTCTGGGGCACTACAATATGAAACTGAATCCCAAAAAATGCAATTTCGGTATCAAGAAAGGTATGTGTTGGAGTAGTATACTTAATGTCTAGATTTGAGTATTCTGAACTCCTTGTACACTTTCATTTACCTATTAATAACGAACATTCATTTGCTTTTAATTATTGTTAATTAAATATATGCAAATTATAGTCCTGGATTATATACGTTGTAGTTAGTATGGTGTGCGACGTCACACAGAAGATCATACTATCGGTTACTCGTATTTAATCAAACAGTTGCTCACGACCTAGATGGACACGGACCAATCCATCGGTATAGTCGTTGTGTGAGAGAGAAAATAATTTGTCTTAATTATTTTATCACACTTGTACACTTGGTGTATTGAGCGGATCGAATGAGACTCATCAATTAGGTTTGCTCGGCGATAATTGATTTGAGACTCAGTGTATTTTATTCTTAATCCCCGATACAATTGCGGGTGTGTATATTTAATATATGTGACTTTGATTTTCCAAAGGAATTAACCGATTTAATTATTGGGTTAATTACCGGTTAAGTTGGGTCACTATATTTTATATATGGCATGCCGTGAATTCTTGAAGGGACAGTGTATCCCGGAAGGGTTGATAATATCCCCGAGATAAGCTCATAAGGATTTATTATGTAAACCTCGCGAGTGGATTTGTTCCCGCAGAATAAATAAGGTTGAGTGGTACTAGTCTCGGATAAAAGAGATGAATAAATTTATTAAGCAATAAATAAATTTTATTCATGGATATTTAAATCTTAAATACACGGAATAAATAATACTACCGGAGAAATATTATTTGGATATAATATGGTTTAATATTGGGAGTGCAATTAATTTATATAGTGGAAAATAAATTAATTAATATTAATGGGAGATTAATAGATTTGGGCTTGGGCTCAATTTAATCATTAATATTGGAAGCCCAATATTCCACCACCTTTAGATCCCCTACGTAGCCTATAAAAGCACTACATGGTCTTCTCTATTCTCATAAGTTGAAGATCATAATTCTTCTAGAGAGAGAAAGTAAAGAGAGAAGTAGATCCATAGAGCTTGGAGGATCGTCGCCCACCCGACGTTCAAGCTAGTGCAAGGAATACGTGGGAAGATTCAAAGGTCATCTTGATTTCGTTTCTCCGAACAACGAATCGAAAGGTACAATATCTAAACGCCCTTGATTTTATTCGGTTTTGGTTTATCGAGAATACCGTAGAACAAGATCCGAAGATCGAACCCGGAGTAGAGGGCGATCGCCCCTAGGGTTCGGCGGGGCAAAGGGGGCCGAACCCTCGGCTGGGCCGAGGGTGTGCGATCGACCGCAAGGGGTCGATCGCTGGGCACGGGCTGGTGCCGTGCCCAACCTCGCCGTGAAGGCGAGGGCCTCCAGGCGGCGGCGAGTCGCCGGACTCGCCGCGGGGGCTGTTGAAGCAGCCCCACCCCAACCGATCGCCGGCGTGCGATCGGTGATCGCATGAAACCCTAGCCGCGGGGGCTCGGCTGGGCGTGCGCATGGCTTCGGCCACGTCGTGCGTTCGGTCGTGCTCCGGCGCGTGCGATGGTGTTCGTGTGATCTCCGGCGATGGGTTTTTGATCGGGCTATGATTTCCGCAAATTTTAATAGCCCGGGATATCGAATTCCAACAGTATGATCCTAGGCCATGTAGTCGGGGAACATGGGATTGAACCCAACCCGGCCAAGATCAGAGCCATAATGGACATGCGGGAACCCCGAGATATCAAGGGTGTGCAGCGCCTAACGGGTTGCTTGGCCGCCCTGAGCCGGTATGTCTCCTGTTTAGGGGATAAAACCCGTCCTTTCTTTGCCTCCATCAAAGGAAATAAATTCCACTGGAAAAAAGATGCTCAAGAAGCTTTTAAGCAAATCAAAGAGTATCTATCCAGTCCCAAAGTGGTTGTGGCTCCGAAGCCCGGGGAAAAGTTGTTTCTGTACCTAGCCGCGTCGGAACATGCCATCAGTGCAGTTCTGACGAGAGCAGATGGAATAAAACACTTCCCCGTGTACTTCGTGAGCCATGTCCTGCATGAAGCAGAAGTACGGTACACACCGTTAGAAAAACTCACTTATGCCCTGATTGTGGCTGTGAGAAAACTCCGGGCGTATCTTTTTGAGCACCCCGTAGAGGTTTTAACAACCATGCCGCTAAGGCAAGTATTGCACCGGTCCGATGTCACCGGGAGACTCCTGAAGTGGGCTCTGGAGATAAGTCAGTATGACATAACCTTCAGCCCCAGGACAGCAATCAAGGCCCAAGTGTTGGCCGATTTTATTGTGGAACTGACGTTCCCGGAAAATTCCAATAATCAATCACGCGCGTGGAAACTGTACGTGGACGGTTCAGCAACCACAGCGTGCTCGGGGGCCGGTATAGTACTACTTGGACCCGAGGGAGATTCTATCACCCAGGCGGTTAAATTCGAGTTCCCTGCGTCGAATAATGAGGCTGAATATGAAGCTCTCGTCGCGGGACTAGAATTAGCCATAGCCGTTGGTGTGAAAAAATTAATTATATTCATGGACTCCCAACTGGTTGTAAACCATGTGACTGGTGAGTATGAAGCCAAGGGAGAACAAATGATCAAATACCTGGAGTTGGTAGGATCACTTTGTAAAAAGATCCCAGAGATAGTAATCGAACAGATCCCGAGGGAACATAACTCACAGGCAGACGCCTTGTCAAAGCTAGCCTCTTCGGAAGGCTCGGCAGATTTTTCAAAAATCATGTTGACTAAGTTATTGAATCCCTCGGTAGATCGAAGAGCAGAACAACGGCCAATTCTGCCCGTATCCGGTGAGGACTGGCGAGCACCGATCCTAAGGTACATAGATACTGGGGAATTGCCGCTAGACAAAACCGAAGGCAAGCAATTGCGGATCCGGGCAGCAAAATATACAATCTTAAATTCGGATCTCTACCGGAAGAGTTATTCCCTTCCACTGCTGAAATGCGTGTCGAAGGAGGAAGGACTGAGACTCCTGGAAGAGATCCACGACGGCGTCTGTGGGAACCATGCCGGGGGAAGATCCCTGGCACATAAGATAATGGGTCAAGGCTATTACTGGCCAAGCCTTCGGAAGGACGCCATTGGCTATGCCCGAAAGTGCGTAAAGTGCCAAGTAATATGTCCTACCATTAGAACTTCCCCAGAGATGCTAAGATCCCTGTACAGTCCCTGGCCGTTTGCTCGTTGGGGAATCGATCTGATAGGACCACTGGCAACGGCCCGGGGAGGGGTAAAATTCGCCATAGTAGCAGTTGATTATTTCACCAAATGGGTGGAAGCAGAGTCACTGAACAAGATAGACCAAGCACAGGTCATCAAATTCCTATGGAAGAATATTATATGTCGCTTCGGTTTACCGGAGACGATAATTTCCGATAATGGAAAACAATTCGACGGGGTCGAGGTGGCGGAGTTTTGTGAGAGATGGAAAATCAGAAGATTATTCTCCACTCCGTACCACCTGTTGGAGTTGTGTACTTAATGTCTAGATTTAAGTAACGGTAAACTCCCGGTCATAGCATTTAATCTATTAAATTAATAAACAATTGTTTGCTTTTAATTATTATTAATTAAATATATGCAAATCATAGTCCTGGATTTTATACGTTGTAGTTAGTATGGTGTGCATAGGCGCACAGAAGATCATACTATCGGTTACTCGTATTTAATCAAACAGTTGCTCACGACCTAGATGGACACGGACCAATCCATCGGTATAGTCGTTGTGTGAGAGAGAAAATAATTTATCTTAATTATTTTATCACACTTGTACACTTGGTGTATTGAGCGGATCGTTGAGATTCATCGATTAGGATTGCCGGCGATAATCGATTCGAGTCTCAGTGTATTTTATTCTTAATCCCCGATATTATTGCGGGTGTGTATATTTAATATAAGTGACTTTGATTTACCAAAGGAATTAACCGATTTAATTATTGGGTTAATTACCGGTTAAGTTGGGTCACTATATTTCATATATGGCATGCCGTGAATAATTGACCGGACAGTGTATCCCGGAAGGGTTGATAATATCCCCGAGATGAGTTCATAAGGAATTATTGTGTAAACCTCATGAGTGGATTCGTTCCGCACAATAATTAAGGTTGAATGGTACTAGTCTCGGATTAAAGAGATGAATAAATTAATAAGCAATAAATTAATTTTATTCATGGATATTTAAATCTTAAATACACGGAATAAATAATACTACCGGAGAAATATTATTTGATATAATATGGTTTAATATTGGGAGTGCAATTAATTTATATAGTGGAAAATAAATTAATTAATATTGATAAGGATTAATGGACTTGGGCAGTGGGCTCAATTTAATCTTCAATATTGGAAGCTCAATATTCCACCTCCTTTAGATCCCCTACGTAGCCTATAAAAGCACTACATGGCCTTCATAAATCATAAGACAAGATTATCATACTTGATATTCTAGAGAGTTGAAGGAGATCCATAGGAGTTCGATAGATCGTCGCCCACCCGACGTTCGAACGGAGTGCAAGGAATACGTGGGAAGATCCAAAAGGTCTTCAACTTGATTTCGTTTCTCCGCACAACGAATCAAAGGTATGATCATAAAACTCCTTGTGTGATTTTATGTTCAATTAAATTGTGATACATGCATGAACACACGATCCGGGAAAACGACGATCTTCGGGGACGGGGATTCGAGATCCCCGGCGAAGAATCGAGAGGACCCTCGGCTGGGAGCCGAGGGGGTGGCGGTCGAGCCTAGGGCTTCGACCGCCGGCAGCGGCCACGCGAGGGGAGCCCCGGCTGGAAGCCGGGGCGAGCGATCGACCTAGGGTCGATCGCTGGGGGCTGCCGCGGCTTCGCGCCGCGGCTGGGCGCTCCCTCCCCGGTCGGTGGTGGCGGTGAGTCGCCGGACTCACCGCCGGGGGCTGCTAGGCAGCCCCACGCGATCGTCATCGGTCGCGAGCCCGCGGTGGGGCTCGGCTAGGGTTTCGGCCGCGGGTTCATCCCGCGGCGATTCTCCGGTTGAGCTCCGGACATCGTGGAGCTCGTGATCGGTTTCCGGCGATGGGATTTCGGTCGGGGTTATCGGTTCCGCAATTTTTGATACCCCGGGATATCGATTTCCAGCAATTGGTATCAGACGTTTGGTTTCGTGTTCATGTATGTGTTCAATTGTGTTCTACCTTGCAGGGATTCCGACTATCATGGTTTAAATTAATTGTTAATTATTCGTTTAATTAATTGCTATTTAATTTTGCCATGATTATTCGTTATTAAACTCTCGGACATGTCGAGTTTCGTTTTGTGTGGATGAATGCTTGTAATAGTAAAAATTCGGGGGTTGACCGAATTTAGATTTATTATTATTGTTCTATGTTTTCCGGAAAGTGTATAGGGTCGATTTCATGTATAGAATCGATACCGGAATTGTAAATTTATTTCTTGTAATTTATTTACGTTGGATCGATGCCGAGACGACCGCCGGAGAACTCGTGTGACGAAGAAGACGGAGAGGACGAAGAACCAGGGGGTCGATCAACCCCATGATCGACCCCATGACCGAAGCCATGGGGAGGGGTCGATCGCCCCTCGGCTGGGGCTGCCGCCGGTATGGTGGTGGCCGGCCGGCTGGGGAGGCGGCGGCGGTGCCCTCTCCTGTGGTGGCGGCGGTCGGTGGTGGTGGTGGTGGTGCGGGGATCCCCAACCCGTGCTACTCCTACTCCTACCAAGATTCACTTTCCTAATTGATTCAACTTTTCCTATTTTGAGTATTCCTAAGTTTGGGAACTCTCATGGAGATAGGAAAAGAATTAATTAATATAATTTATTTCCTTATTCTATTATGGAAGTCTTCTAGAATATTCCAAGTTCTACTTGGAATAGGAATCTAGAGATTTAATAGAATTAGATAGGAAAATAATTAATTAATGAATTAATTTATTTCTATTTGATTATTCCTATTTTATGGGAATTTTCATGGACATGGAAATTAATTAATCTTGGAAAGTAGAAGAGTCCTAATTTATTTTATTTTCTTATTCTATTATAGAAGTCTTCTAGAATATTCCAAGTTTGACTTGGATAGATTATTCTAGAGATTTAATAGAATTAGATAGGAAAATAAATAAATAAAAATATTAGTAATATTTAATTTTATTTTTGATTTATTCGATTGACTTAATTTTCGAATTAAGTATCTTTTGGATTTATTAAAAATAAATAGATTTAAATATTGGGATTAATATTCTCGTCACATGGAGCATTCAAGAACGAAGACTGAAGACTAGAAGACGCATACGGAGATGGAATAAAGCCATGATAGTCGGGAAAATAATTTTTCTAGCATTATTTTTTACTATGTGCTATGTGCTTTATTGCTTGTATGCATGCTTATGTGTTTAATTATGCATTAGATAGCGTATCCCTTTGTTATAAAAAGCTAAGTGGGAGAGGGGATGGAAACATTCCCATGGTCTCCATTACTGTTCTCTTGGTGACTCTTATGGACTTTTGAAGTTCGTATAGATGTGTCATTAGAGGAGAATTCTTGTAATTCCTTTTACAAGAAACATTGATTAAGTTTATCAAACAATGCCTAATTTGTCTTTCTGAAACTGACTTCAAGTCGACTTATTCTCACCCCGGGGAGTGGAATGGAGCCAAAGCCACTTGGTCATGTGGATGACACAAATTAGAGACATTCGTACCATTCTTTTGAAGATGGATCGTTTGTCTGCTCGGCTCCCTCATCTAATGAGAGATAGGGTTGTTCGCATGGTGAATCACTGGTTAGAAACATCGAGTTTCACTTATGATTCTCTGCGTCTTGATTTACGAAAATCGAATGGATCTCGTAATTGGGAGTCAATTATAAAAGTCTCTTGGTGTAGTAAACGTCCACACCACGTGGCTTGCTATACTAACGGATTTTGGATTAATTGATGTAGACAGTTGTAAGGAATTGTGAAGAGTTGTGAAGTTATCGTAAACGTCCACACCACGTGGCTTGCGGTGATATAGCAATTCCAAACGATTTACTTTGGTGCTGAGTAATGGTTTACACTTAGATACGCATTATAGTATTCCTCCCCACGAGGTTACGCTATAAGTGATGTATGACCAAAGAAAATCTAATTGCTAAATCATTTGGGTGGGTAAACGTCCACACCACGTGGCTTGCCTTACCTGATGGGATTTTAGATGTGATTAGTAATTTAATAATATTATTTGAGGGAGATAATATCGGATATTAAATTGATTGTTTGTTTAAATGTGCTTATAGGTTTAGAGAATAGCTAACCACTTTCTATGATACTCAAGGAATTTAACGCACTGGTTCCATACTGTGTGGGATGGAATAAAGAGTTAGACATTACTCAGACTGTAAAAGAGTACAAAGATGTGCTCAGTGAAACTTGTCCTCCTAGACCTACCATTAACTCAACTGATGAGGAAATAGTTGACTTTGAGAAGTGGGATAGTGCTCTTGCATTAGCCGCTAATCATGATGTCATGCTTAAACTCAAGTTGATGTTTAGACATGATGTAAAAGCTAGAAAAGAGGCGATGAGGATACTCATAAAGGTCAGTTGCTTCGAGGAAACGCTTGATCACGTTTTCGAGATGCTAGATCTTTTAGACGAGTTGAGACAGTCGCAAGCTCTTATAGCCAAGGTCAAAGGTTTCGAACCTATAGGCTTACATAAGGGAAGGGAGAAGAAGACAAGGGAATCCAGTAGTCCTAAAGTACTTGGACCACGGGGAGGGATAAAGAAGCCTTCTGGCAAATATCCCCAAGGAAAACAGTCTGAGTACTGGGGGTCTATATCTTGTCCTCTCAGAGGTACAAATTTTTCTTTAGTCGTAAAAACATAGTCAGCGGTATTATCTACCAGAAATTCTGGTGTGTAGATATGGAACCACTGACGGTATGTGCATTTTTGAATGCAGGGGTTCCAGAAAACCCGGCGACTTAGAGAAGAAGAGTTCGAGTCTACACGGGCAAAAGCTGTAGAGGAGGCAGCGGTTGCAGTGGAAGACATTTATCTGCTTTAGTAGTTAAATAGGATTTCATTTCAAGATTATTGCATTATGTACCCTTTATTTTAGAAAGAACGTTTTGTTCTGGATTTCTATTATTTATGAATGGATATTTTATTTCTTTAATCATTGGATGATTTTGATAAGAAATAATGGCGTTATCTATTCTGGTACATTAGATAGCAATATATGAATGATAGATCCTAAGTCTACCACGATGCAACGAACCGTTCTATAACTTGTTTTACTTGTTAGATATTTCTTTATTAATCATTATACTTGTGAATTCTTATACTTAGTAGTATTTTTCAAATAAGATCCAAATGGTCGAAATTGATTTGATCAGTTATAGTTGAAGGAATGGACCTTCCGACCTAAGGATTGAGTTTGGAGGATAATACGTCTAAGCAAACCTTTCTGGATAAAGGATAGAATTCAGACAAGTATTGGAAATGATTAGATATGCAGACATATGTGTAAATTAGAAAAGTACGAGTAATTCTTTCAAGAATACTCGGTGATGGATTAGAATACTTAATGTGCCATAAAAGCAAAGTGTTTTGACTAGTCAATGGACACAAAGCTATTATGGGGAACCATCAAAGTATATCCATTAGAAGCCTGCGACTCGGTCGCGGAGGCCATCACCTATCTGAATAACACATTGCGTAATCAAAGGGCCACGCCATACACTTACGTGTAGAGATGGTGCGTTGTAAATAAGAAATGGAAATCTGATAGTAAAAGAACAAGTTGTTCGGAACTACCTATGTTCTATGGATATTCCTAGATACAACGGCATATTGAATATGGTTGTAGGATATCCTAGATGAACGAAGTATTGTGTGTTCTATAGTACTATGAACCAGAGGGACGTCTCGTCCGGTTCATAGAGGAAGACTATTAGATGAACCACAAAGCCTGAACTGACGTAATACCTTGGAATGAGAAAAAGGACAAAGACTAGGAACCAGCCAAACCGAGTAGAAGTACACCACATACTGCACCTATTGTTATTACTATTATACACCGGGACGCCATTGCAGTGGGAGGTTGTCGGACAACCAGAGATATTCATAATACTAGAGGAGTTCGGACTCTGGATCTAGTAGAGATGAAATCAACCCCTAGCTCTGCATAAGGGCGGTACTAGATCTAAATGTGTCTGCTTGGAACAATAAGGTTTATTGTTAAGAGGCTAGATCATTTAGAGTACAAGCTTAGTAAATCCATTTATGGATAGTAACAAAGCTATAAATCGTGGAACTTGCGAATTGATGAGAAAATCCATTTGTTGGATTCATCAAAAGGCATAGACGAAAGGTGTATTGAAGACGTAATGAAAACAAGGTGGTGTTTCTCGGAGATTTTATGTAGATAACATTTTATCATTGGCAACAATGTAAAGATGTTGTCAGACATAAAATGATGGTTGTCTAAATGAATCGGGATATAAGGTTGAGAAGAAGTTAGAGCATGTTCTTGAGATCTTTCGATCTAAGGATAAGAACATTGTACTTCTCCCAGATATCTTATACGATTATGGTTTGTTTTAAACATGCATACTTCTGAGAAAGGTTATTGCCTTTCAGAGACAGAATATACATCTATCTAAAGGTCATGTGTTTCGAACACATGAAGGAGATAGATGAAGACAAAGCAGTTTCCTACACTTTATGTGTGGAAATCCTTATAGATGCAATGTTGTAAAAAGACAAACTGATATCAACTATGCCGTTTGCGTAGTGGGAGGATATCAAAGTAATCTGGATAAGGGATGTTCGAATGCTGTAAGAGTACTTTCATAGTACTGACTTACGAAGCAAGACGAAATCTTCTTAGATTACAGTTTCTCAGATCCAAAAATCAAAGAAGGACCAGTGTAAGTCGATATCAGGCTATGTGTTCACTTTTAGAAAGAGGTGGAACCATGAAATGAAAGAGTGATAAGCAGGACGCTTCTCAGACTCTCTCATAACCGAATAGCAGCCTCAGAGGCAGCGGAAGTTTTGGTTAGGTTCCGGGATAACCTCTAAGACTTGGATATGACTCTTGGTTTATCAAAGGCTATTACATAGCGGTGCATGGTAAACCGGAAGAAGTCATAAGTCTAAAAGTGATGATAACACATAGTGCAAGTACCACCTGATACGAGTCATCGTCGAGGGAGACAACGTAGTAGTCACCAAGATAACTTCAGAGCGGCAACCTAGATTGCTCACTCACATAGTACTTCTCGGAAGTACACTTTAAGCACGTGATGAGTATGGGAACCGGGAGTTTGGAGGAAATGACTAGACCTTAGTACAAGTGGGAGATTGTTGGAGTTGTGTACTTAATGTCTAGATTTAAGTAACGGTAAACTCCCGGTCATAGCATTTAATCTATTAAATTAATAAACAATTATTTGCTTTTAATTATTATTAATTAAATATATGCAAATCATAGTCCTGGATTTTATACGTTGTAGTTAGTATGGTGTGCATGGGCGCACAGAAGATCATACTATCGGTTACTCGTATTTAATCGAACAGTTGCTCACGACCTAGATGGACACGGACCAATCCATCGGTATAGTCGTTGTGTGAGAGAGAAAATAATTTATCTTAATTATTTTATCACACTTGTACACTTGGTGTATTAAGCGGATCGTTGAGATTCATCGATTAGGATTGCCGGCGATAATCGATTCGAGTCTCAGTGTATTTTATTCTTAATCCCCGATATTATTGCGGGTGTGTATATTTAATATAAGTGACTTTGATTTACCAAAGAAATTAACCGATTTAATTATTGGGTTAATTACCGGTTAAGTTGGGTCACTATATTTCATATATGGCATGCCGTGAATAATTGACCGGACAGTGTATCCCGGAAGGGTTGATAATATCCCCGAGATGAGTTCATAAGGAATTATTGTGTAAACCTCATGAGTGGATTCGTTCCGCACAATAATTAAGGTTGAATGGTACTAGTCTCGGATTAAAGAGATGAATAAATTAATAAGCAATAAATTAATTTTATTCATGGATATTTAAATCTTAAATACACGGAATAAATAATACTACCGGAGAAATATTATTTGATATAATATGGTTTAATATTGGGAGTGCAATTAATTTATATAGTGGAAAATAAATTAATTAATATTGATAAGGATTAATGGACTTGGGCAGTGGGCTCAATTTAATCTTCAATATTGGAAGCCCAATATTCCACCTCCTTTAGATCCCCTACGTAGCCTATAAAAGCACTACATGGCCTTCATAAATCATAAGACAAGATTATCATACTTGATATTCTAGAGAGTTGAAGGAGATCCATAGGAGTTCGATAGATCGTCGCCCACCCGACGTTCGAACGGAGTGCAAGGAATACGTGGGAAGATCCAAAAGGTCTTCAACTTGATTTCGTTTCTCCGCACAACGAATCAAAGGTATGATCATAAAACTCCTTGTGTGATTTTATGTTCAATTAAATTGTGATACATGCATGAACACACGATCCGGGAAAACGACGATCTTCGGGGACGGGGATTCGAGATCCCCGGCGAAGAATCGAGAGGACCCTCGGCTGGGAGCCGAGGGGGTGGCGGTCGAGCCTGGCTTCGACCGCCGGCAGCGGCCACGCGAGGGGAGCCCCGGCTGGAAGCCGGGGCGAGCGATCGACCTAGGGTCGATCGCTGGGGGCTGCCGCGGCTTCGCGCCGCGGCTGGGCGCTCCCTCCCCGGTCGGTGGTGGCGGTGAGTCGCCGGACTCACCGCCGGGGGCTGCTAGGCAGCCCCACGCGATCGTCATCGATCGCGAGCCCGCGGTGGGGCTCGGCTAGGGTTTCGGCCGCGGGTTCATCCCGCGGCGATTCTCCGGTTGAGCTCCGGACATCGTGGAGCTCGTGATCGGTTTCCGGCGATGGGATTTCGGTCGGGGTTATCGGTTCCGCAATTTTTGATACCCCGGGATATCGATTTCCAGCACCACCCCCAAACGAATGGACAGGTTAAAGCTGTCTTCAAGATTCTGAAACACACCATTAAAGCCAAGCTCGAAGAGCGAAAAGGCAAATGGGCAGATGAACTCCCAGAAGTTCTATGGTCCTACAGGACAACAGCCAGATCGGCTACAGGAGAAACCCCATATTCTTTAGCGTTCGGCACCGAAGCCGTGATCCCGGCGGAAATTACGGTGTTGTCACATCGAACCGCCCAGGGAGCCGGCGGTGAAAACGAGGAAGCGCTCCGAAGAGAGCTAGACCTTTTGGAAGAAAAGAGGTTAGCTTCTGACTCGTTGAACGAAATGAACAAGCAAAGAATTGCATGGTGGTATAACTCCAAAGTAAGAGCCAGAGACTTCCAAGTGGGAGACCTGGTACTGAAAAAGATCCTGGGAGCACATCCTGGGGCCCTGGGTCAATCCTGGGAAGGACCGTTTAGAGTAAGCCAGTGCCTCCAGAACGGAGTGTATGAACTAGAGCTACTCGACGGCACAAAAGATCAGTATCGCTGGAATGCGTTACATTTGAAAAAAATTCTATCATTAGCCTGGGATCTAAGAATGTTGTAGAACCTTTTGGCGGAGATACAATGTAATGCTTGTTAGCAAACTCTATCTATAACGAAGGTTTTGAAGTCTAAATTTGAGGTAATGTACCACTATCAATTTCTTCTTACCTTCATTATTTTCATTTTCATTATAAATATATAATCACTTCGGGAAAAGGCTAAAAGCCATACCCATGTGATAAGAAAAAACAAGCCTACAAGAAGTTAAAACTTCACTAAGGCAAGACCTCTATAAGGGGCAAATACGAATGTTATGAATTATATATATTCCCAGGGAAAGGCTTAGAGCCGTACCCAGGTGATAAATATATCTTAGCCGGGAAGAACTTTAAGTTTTACCCAGGCAACCCCTGAATGTGGGATAATTCCTGTACCAGGAAGTAAATTTCCGGCATCCCTGTGAAAGTTTATAAGACTTGAGGGCCGACGAATTCTCTTCTCGGGGATTAGAATTCAGAATACTCTGAGTCCCTCGGGGAGAGAATAAGAGAATATCTGGCGAACCCAAGAGGCTTAGATAAAGTCCACTGGAACCAGATTGAGCTTCGTAGGCATGCGATCGGGGTAAGCAAATGGGACCAGGGCCGAAAGCGAGCACCAAATGGAAAAGGAACATTTACCTTTGAATCGCCCTACGAAGTTAAGAGCTCAAAGTACCTAGAACGAAGGGTAGAGCCACAATATTCGGACTTTGAAAGGCTGACACATTGTGAAAAGAGCCATGCCGGGTAATAAAGAGGTGCAAACGCATCCAAATTGTTTAGAGATCCCAATAAGAGGGTCCTAACAAAAACTTGCAAATAAAAAGAGGTGCTAACGCATCCAAATTGTTCAGAGGTCCCCAAGGGAGGATCCTAACAAAAAATTAGCGAAAACTTAAAAGTTTTAAGCTATTACAAACCAGAGAGTAATAAGAAATTGTCTGGGGCCGAAGGCCTAAAAGATAATACTTATGAAAATGGTTAATACCCCTAGTTTTTTCACACCCAGGGAAGACTTCAAATTTTGCAGACTCTTGAGTTTTGACACTCAAGAGGTGGAATTACCATCACGGGGAGGAGTCACGGTAGAATCTTTTGGCATGCCCCTGGGCCCGTCACCAACCAGATCCTGTGCCTCCCCATCCTTCATCTCTTCATCTTCTTTGTTTTCTTCTTGTGTTGTAGCAGTGGGCAGTTCACAAGGCATGCAGAGTTTGTCATAAGTGGGCCACCACTTCATGTCTATGCCGAACTCGACCTCAAGATCTTTGAATGGCTGCGGCACCCGATCATCGAGTGTGTCCTCCTTCATATAGTCTTTGAGCGTTTTGAGGGCAAAGTCTTTGACAATCTCATTCTGCTCCTTAGCCGCTGACCTGACCATTCCAACATAAGCAGTCACATAAAGAAGATTAGATAAGATTCGAGGGTTATGCGCCGGAGAATCTAGCATCTCGCAGGCATTATCGAAGTTATCCATGGTCTCCTTTAGATCAGCTTCGGTCTGGGCCAGCTTGGCCTTCAATTCTTTTATTTCTCGGGACGTCTCGTCTAGGGCCTGCTCCATCATCTTTTCTCCCTCTTTGACAGTCTTCAGGGCCTCCTCCAATTACGACTTCAGTTTTGCCTTCTCAGAGCGCTCGGTGTCAATCACTTTCCGGCAAGTGTCCCTGTCCCCGGCTGCAGATTTATATGCCTCATTGAGCTCCTTGATGTGTTGCTCGAGCTTTTTTGCATTGGTTTCGTGAGCTACGATTGCCTCGAGCATTTTCTCTGTACGAGTATGAGCACCGGCGATGGCCACTGTAGCTTGACTGGTTAGCTTGAGCGCCAGGGAAAGCGCATGGTTGTCGTGGTCCATCAAGTCATTGAACTCGGTAGTCCAGCACCGGCCAACTGCATTAATTGCCTCGCCCACAGGACTGCTTTGAGTAGACACCGGAGGGATGGGACCGAGCCCGGAATAGAATGACACGAGCACTGGAGGAATTGGAGGATCGTGCAGGGACAGTCTGAAGGATGATACAGTGAGAAGAATGAATGTAGAGTAGAAGACTCAAAATATATATATTTTTAGAGTATAAACAAAACAAGTAAAAATACTTACTTGGAGAACAGCTCAGCATGTAACCCATACATAGCGTTTTCGCTAGTATTTGAGGAACGTGGTGGAGAGTCTGTGACATCAATTTTTCCCCCTGGGCCCCCTTGCGTTTTTTCCCTTCTTCCTGTTTGACCTTGAGCAGTGACGTGGCTCCAGAAGGTGGCAGTCCAGTGCTCGGGGCAGCTTCAGACATCACAGTGTCAGAGGTGAGGGGAGTTTCCTGGTAAGAATCCACCACATTCATCAACCCGAGTGGATCGGACTCCGTTCCCGGGTTGGATAGAGTGTGGGATCGGGTTCGGCCTGCGGGAGTGTTTGACGAACCACCCCGGGTTTTCACTGAGCTCCTCCCTCTACCAGCCGATGTGCCAGACTTGGCTTTTCGCCCCTTGGTGAAAACTGCAGCGTCCACGATGCCAAGAGAGCCAAATATATCTCTGTTGTCAGCCATGCCGTCGGGTTTTTCAGTGAAGATAGTGTTGAAATACTCTGCACAGGAAACACTTAAACTATTACACCGGGAGGTCTGAAAAGATATCCTAGGGAAGTATTAGTTTAAAACACAATGGAGTACCGGGAAGTCTTTTTAGATATCCCAGGGAAGACCATTTAAAAAACAAAACACAATGGAGTACCGGGAAGTCTTTTTAGATATCCCAGGGAAGACCATTTAAAAAACAAAACACAATGGAGTACCGGGAAGTCTTTTTAGATATCCCAGGGAAGACCATTTAAAAAACAAAAATATGACTAAGTACCGGGAAGTCTTTTTAGATATCCCAGGGAAGACCATTTAAAAAACAAAAATATGACTAAGTACCAGGGAGTTGAAAAATTCCCAGGGAAACTGATACTCGGTTTTTATGCAGAATACCATGGGATTTGAAAAAGTCTCACAGTGAAAACTTAAACACTTTGAGAAAAGGTACCTGGATATTCTCGACCTTCGATGTATGGTGGGTAATATAGACCGGATTCGTCCCGAACGTCGTCGTTGTACAAATTGCAATCTCTTTTTTCTGATGGTATACACAGTGCTAGGAGATTCGCCGTCTCTAAATCCCACGGGAGAATTATTGTTTTCGGCAATCGACCACCTGCATCATTGAAAAAAGTTTAGATCAGTCAAAATTGTACGATGACGAGTTTGCGAGGCTTACAGTCAGGTTTTTCAGAGTATGTGACAGGAATGTCAATCTCCCCATCCCGGGTCTGAGTTTTCCAGTGGCCAGAAACAAACAACCACCGATCCCACCAGCGAATGTCTTTGAGTTTGGGTTCCTTGATCTTCACTTTGTTCGGCCTGAGACGAACCGTGTAATCCCCGCGGGAAGAGGAGTTGGAGACGACGGGGCTGAAGAATTGATGGAACTCCTCACCGGTAATGGGTCGAGAAAGCCCCACCTGGCCCAACACGGTGAGTACCCCGTATAGTTGGCCCCATCCGTTTGGATGCAGTTGGTGGGGGGCTAATCCCCAGAGGTTGAGGAGTCCGTAGATGGAGGGGTGTAGCGGAAACCTCAACCCCACGTTCAGTGCGTCTTCTCCGACGGCCACCATTCCCGCCGGCGGGCAGCACGCCGATTCTCCAGGTAATGGCACATAAAGATGAACATTATTGGGAATCCTCCATTTCTTTCGCTTCTCTAGTAGTGTTGAAGGGTCTACTGTACTTTTCCGGTCGTGAGCGCCCCAATCTTGGTGATCCGGATTGGGATTCACCGGAATCGATTTTCTCGTGACCGGTTGGTAAGGCCCTTCGGTGACCGGATCTGGCGCCTCCGGCGACGGAAGGTCAGGCACGACACCCTCCATGAACGATTTGTACTCTCTGCCGAAGACGACATGAGGAGCTTCGGGTGGTTGATGCCTCCCTCGAGGACCTCGTCGTAGTCGCGGCATGATTCGATTTACAGATCGAGGAAAATAAAAAACACAAACAAAAGATTTCGTAAGGGAAAAAAGAGGAATCGAAAGAGAATTTTTCTTACCCGAAAATATGATTTCTGAATTGTGAAAAGTGATTTCAAAAAACTTGAAATCCAAAATTATGATGTAGAAGTCGATAAGGCACTACAGTGGCGTATAGGGAGAGAAAAGGGGC
The DNA here is from genome assembly GCA_954870475.1 of Euphrasia confusa. Taxonomy (NCBI): domain Eukaryota; kingdom Viridiplantae; phylum Streptophyta; class Magnoliopsida; order Lamiales; family Orobanchaceae; genus Euphrasia; species Euphrasia confusa. The sequence goes on along the minus strand of OX940966.1, from coordinate 10,655,725 downwards.
GGTTACCGAGAAAAGTGCTCAAGTACTGCCCCACTAACTCTGAACCCTAATTAATATGACCAGTAACCGCCAGGCCACGTGGCCAGAAAAATCTGCAAAAGGTAACTTGTAAAGATTCAAATCTTTTCAAATCTTTTCATATTATCTCTTGATTTACTGATTTATTTTAATCAATCAAAGACCGAAATTAAATCGGCATGCAAAAAGTATCCCCATCTATACAGGGAAAGAAAATACATGGTTCCAGTACCATACTTATTATTTGTACAGGGGAGTCTTAAGACATAACCCCGCGAGAAAAATTCTTTATTTTCTTATCCAAGGACTATATGTGTCCATTACAAAAATGTTAATCGGGAAAAATCCCGAAAGAAGTTTTTGATCAATGCAGGTACAAAAGTCCAGAACGATAAGAATCGCAATCTCCTCTCCGTCCCTCTCAGAATTATCTTTCAAGACCACACTAGAGCCACCTAAAATCAAAGACATCCCAAGAAGATCCCACGTCAAAATCCACTGCTGACAAGATCCACAAGCCAAATACCAACTCCGAAGAGTATCAAGAGTCGATTACCAGGAGATCCAAGGCCAAGCTTCAGGAAAAAAGATGTTATAATCCATCAATTTTCCTGGGGGCCAATGTTACACCATAAAAATCCAACACCGACACGTGTCTAGACGACCGGAGCCACGTCATCAAGGAGAGGGTCAAAAGGCGAGCAAAAGTCAGAATTGAAGTCATGGATGAAGTCAATACCAGGCGAGCTCAACTGTAGCCCCAGGAAGACACCTCCGTACCAGACTAGGGGATCAGCCAGATAAGGTTCCAGGCAAGAGGCGGTGCGCCTCTGGTGACATGCAGCAAGTGGAAGACAAAATTAGTGGGAATTTAATGTAATGACTTAAAAGTCTTCATTAGTGGGATTAGATGTGATAGGAGGCTAATAGATGGCATAAGAAGAGCTTGCATGCTCATGCATACAACTAGTATAAAAGAGAGGGAAGAGAGGGGAGAGAAGGGGCTTCACCTTTTTTAATTTCCAAATACTTTAAGTAAGGAAATAAAAGATCAAGAACATATGATGTTCATCCCTATTTTCCAGATTTCCGGCATACATTTTCCGATCTATAATCTGTCCTAAACAAATAAATATCTGCTTGGAACCCTTCTTTATATACCTCCCATTCCAGCACTGTAGAGATTGAGTGAAAAAGGGTCCGAACATATATATATATTATTTTAAAAATTATTTGATACATATATATGCTTAATTATTTAATAAATATATGTATATAAATTATTTAATAAATATATGTATATAAATTATTTAATAAATATATGAATAAAAATTAATCCTCGACTAGTTACGACTAGTCAGGACGACTTGTCGACTAGTCTTCTCGACGGTACTCACACGACTTATCTCGACTTGGCGTCGTGATAACCATGATTTTACTCTTACATTTAATTTATTTTTATTATTAATAAAAGGTTAATTTAAGTAAACTACTTACAATTATAATTAAAAAAAATAAATACTCTAAATTATATACAAACTTATAAAATAACCTTTTTAACAAAATCTCCCTTAATATTTTAAGAAAGATATTATAGACTTGTAAATTATTAATAAATTTATAATATAATAAGAGAGGTGTACTTATCAATTTGAGAGGTGCAAATAGTATCACCCATTATAAAATTACCAATAAAATAAAATTAAATATTATGAATTTATAAAACAATCAAAATAAATAATTAAAATTAATTTTTTTAAATTTTTATGAGAACTATTATTTAAAATTTCATTTTCAAACATAGTTTATTAAATAATTTAAATTATTTAATTTAAAACAATTTTTATAATTTTCAAAATATGAGTCTTTAAGTATTTAAAAAAAAAAGGTTATATAAAAAACTTAAAATTATTGTGAAATATTATGAGATTGTGAAAATATATTAATTAAATAATAAATTTAATTAAAATTATAATTAATATTTATTAATTTATGTAAAAAAATAAGAATTATATTTGTATTAATAAATTTGCATGAAATGAGAACACAAAAAGTATTCACCCTACTTAAATTTGGAGTCGTGTTATTTGCACAAGGGATCGATATGACAAATAGCTTCGTTTATTTTATTTTATTTTTACTTTATTTTTATATTTTAATTATTTAATAAAACTATTATATAAATATATTAAATTTATAATAAAAACATATTTTTCAAAAATATTAATTAAAATTTTTATTTTTACAAAATGTAAATATTTTTACATTTTTGAAAATTGTAGGCAATATTAAAATCAATTTTAAATATCAATTAATTCATGTTTTCTACTTACTCTTATACGCAATAAATTACTCGTCCAAACATATTAGTTTTTCGGTTTCTGAAAATTGCGCAATAAATATAAGAACAAGAAATTGCGCAATAAATATAAGAACAAGACTTCTAAAGTATAAAATTGCAATCTAAAATCATAAAAACATTTAAACACTTCAATATAAATAAATTATACTATAAGATACTAGTACGTATTATACTTTAAAATATTTAATAAACAATTAAAATACTTTAAAACGTCATAACCTTTCATTGTTTATTGAATATTTTAAAGTATAATAATTATTTTATAGTATAATTTATTTATATTAGTATAATTTGGGACGAGTAAGTAGAAACGATTAATTTTAAAATTGATGTTTATAATATTGGGTAGATTTCAAAATTTTAAAAATATTTATATTTCGTAAATATGAATTTTAATTAATATTTAAAAATATGTTTTTATTATAAAATTAATATATTTATATAATATTTATATTAAATTATTAAAATATAAAAAAAAAGTAAAAAATAAAACATAAACAAAGATATTTATCACATCAAATAGGATTTGTGTTAAATTTGATGTAACTTATGAAATCAAATCTATACATAAATGTCCCAAAACAATCACTCGCTTGACGTTGCAATCTGGGATAGAATGATACGTACTTCCGAGAATGCCCATTTTCATAAACGGCCATCAACTTTTTTTTTCTCAGATATCGTTTTTTTGCTACTGTTTCCGGCCAAAAAGTCACGTAAAAGGACGATATCTGAGAAAAAAAAAGTTGATGGCCGTTTATGAAAATGAGCATTCTCGGAGGGACGTAATATGACTCTAACCCTTCCAATCTTGACTGTTCTTCTTTATACACCACCCCTCAAATAATACAAAAAATTAGTACATTGATTTATTTAATTTGTGGAAGAAAGTCACTGAAACTGAATTTATTATTATAGGAGTACATGCAGTATTATAAAATAGAAAGATACATGAAATTCATCTAGTAATATTGGCAATAAACAAATCCATTTCATTGCTGCTAATCCCATCTTTCATCACAGATTTCTTCACACCAACTCCCAACTCCTTAGCTCTTCTCCTAATCTCCCCTCCTTCCCAAGACCCCATCAACCTCCTAACCGCACTCTCCACCTCACTCGCCCGCACCACCTCGTCTCGACGCCCCCAATCCTTCACCTCCACTCCTATCCCCAACCCTTTAGTCACCAACACCGCATTCATCGGCTGGTCCGAATGCATCGGCCATGTCGCTATCGGCACCCCCATGCTCATACTCTCCATGCAAGAATTCCACCCGCAATGGCTCATGAAACCCCCCGTCGCAAAATGCCCGAGGATCTCCAGCTGTGGGGCCCAGTCTCTCACCACGATCCCTCTCCCTTTAACTCTTCCCTCGAACCCATCGGGCAAAGCCGGCTTCCTCCCTTCTCCCGTAAAGATGTCGCCTTTATCCGCCTCCCGCAAAACCCACAAGAACTTGTGCTCGCTTTTTTCGAGCCCAGTTGCGAGTTCTTTAATTTGCTCGTCGGAAATCGAAGATGTAGTCCCGAAAGAAACGAACAAAACAGAGTCTTTCCCCTGTTTGTCGAGCCAATCGAGACACTCGTGCCGCTTGGAATCAAGATTGTCGAACCGGACGGGATTGAACGGGCCTATAACGAACTGCTTCTCTGGAGCGAGGAGGTTCCTCGCTTTGTCGACTAGATCGAGATACGAGCCCTCGATCAATCGACTCGAGTTGTGGATGTTTCCTGTTACGTTCTTCCTGGCCCCACGCTGCAGCCCAGCGAAGTCTCCGAACTCAGGGGAGAAGACTCCGTCGAGGCCCGGAACCTCGGTCAGCGCTGCCAGGACGTCGCCAGGCAGGTTATCGGGCCTTCCGGAAGCTTCCCACATGAAGTAATACGAAGAGAAAGCCGATACGCTCAAGAAACAATACGTCTCGACGTTGGGGAAAGAGTGAACGTCTTGCACGACGTAAGCCATTAAGGAATCGAATACGACTGCGACTCGTTTGAACTTGGCCGAGAGTTCTCTGGCGAAATCTGAGAAAGGGTGGCGGAGATTAAGCGTGGCGTATATTGAGGAACTGAGCTGAGACGGGAATTTGGTGGGGGCGTGGGGGTCGGGTTCGGGGGTTTGGAAAGTCGGGGTTGGGAATGAGTGGAAGTTGATGTTGGCGTGGGCCCCACGTGGCATTCGGAGCTTGGCCTGGCGGATGTGTGTGGCAGAGCCGACGTAGTAGACGGAGAGGGCGGGGGAGGAGACGAGGCGGTTGGAGAGGTGGAGGAGCTGGTTCAGGTGGCCTTGGGCCGGCAAGGGGACCATCACCACCGCCACCACGGATTCTTGGTCAGCCATCGATGGGGGACTATATTTGGTTTTTCGTTATGATTTCGGTTTTTGTTCTATTTTCGTCACACCCCATTAGTTCAATTTATAGTGAATCACATGATCAAAGGGTGAAGACAATTCAAATTTGTCTTTAATTCCTTCTAGTTAGTTTTGTCAACGGTCCATATTCGGCGGAATGAGTATTGAACTGGGCTGCTAAACAATAATCTTCGATACTCAGAAGGAGGACAAATATATGGAATTATAAACAAATCAAATCAAATCAAATCAAAAGAGATCATTTATAATTGGAAAGTGAAAAAAATCAACCTACCACTTAAGAATAATAATTTTAAATAATAGAAAGACAATACACACAAAATCAACGCATGTACATTCGTCATATTTTTTTTTTTTTTTTCAAATTGATTTGTCAGTTTGTGTGAATTAGTAGGTATTTTTGGGCGTGACTATTATTTCCAAGCTTACTCATATATCAAATAAATTTTGTATTTTGTGTTGGTTATCTTAGCTATTTAAATACTTGTTTCTACACTAGTAAACAATACTAATATACTTTACAAATTTCCAAAAACAAAAAATGTAAAGAACAAAAATGAAACAAAAAGAAAACAACAAAAAACAGTCTTCAACTTCGATCGAACGTCAGAACTTGATTCACTACAAAATATAAACATAAAATCCCTTACGAACTTACCTACGAATTGAAGGTGTAGGTATCATACTGGTAGGTAATCAATTTCCTACGAAATATTATTTTCCGTAGGCATACCCCTACGGATGGGGAGTAGGTAAATCCATCAGGGACTTTGCCGTAGGCATACCCCTCCGGATGGGCAGTAAGTAAATCCATCGGGGACTTTGCCATAGGCATACCCCTACGCCGGGCCACCTAGACACAGTAGGCAAGGTCGTGGGTATGTACCTAGTGTCGGGGCCGTAGGTAACTGATGCAACCCCAGAGTCGTCGATGATTCAAGACCCGGTACGAGTTTCAGCTGGACCGGTTACGCGCTCGAGGGCCAAGAAGTTCAAGGCAAGCTTGATGGCGATGATCCAAGAAGTCTGGGAGCAAGAGCTATTGAAGAAACCCATAGGTGACGTGGAGAAGCCAATCCTTATCGATCTGATTAAGTACGAAGAGGCCAATCCATCAGAGGACATGGAGTTTCAAGCTGGATCAACAGAGAAGACGCTGGAACGGAGGTCAGATGAGAGTCGGGGACGCGCCGAAGAAGTCAGCCATGAATATGGCTCAGTGTCGGGCGACATGGAAGAACTGTCGGCCGACAGGCATGTTTGTCGGACGACACCTTTAGGCTGTCGGCCGACAGTAGTGTAAATTTGTACGGAACAGGGAGTTTTGGTTCGTATCGCAGGTTGTACCTGCGAACGACGAGTGTTTGTCGGCCGACACCCCTTTCCTGTCGGCCGACACGTGATCAAATGTTTATGAAAATCGCGTTTCGCGATTTCAAACCTCTTGGACATGTTTTCCTTTTTCGTTTGTGGCTTTTAGGTCAGCCTATATAAAGGCTTGTGAACCCTTATTGAAAAACAACTTTGATCAATTGAATTATTTTATGTGAGTTATTTCTCTCTCGATTTCGTTCTCTTTTCGATTATCCAAAGAGATCAACCGGCGAATCTACGAAGCATCCATACTTCGTCGTGTGTCTTCATCGTTCTACGAATTGCTGAGTCAATCGCGTGTTGGGGTTTAGGTTTTCATCTAAATCATTCCACGAATTAACCCAGAGGTTTGAGATCTCCATCCAAGGTATCCAATTTCTGTGTTCTTCGTTTCTATCCTTCCTTCTATCAATCGAGGTACGTATCAGTAACTCACTTGGTAGGTAATCAATTCCCTACGGAGTATTATTTATCGTAGGCATTGGTAGGCAGTAGGCAAATCCATCAGGCATCGGGTACTTTGCCGTAGGTATACCCTTACGCCGGCCGACCCAAACACCGTAGGCAAGTCAGTATGTACCTAAATCCAGGGCCATAGGTAACTCACCCACTTTTAAAATGTGCGTCGTATACGACGGAGCTACCAGCTAACCCTCAACCCTGGGCTACAACGGAGCTACCAGCCAACCCTCAACCCTGGGCTCACCACGAGCTATCCATCAACCCCTCCAACCCAAGGCCTGTCCCCAAAGGCCCGTAATAATCATTATTAAGTATTGTATAGCACAAAGTATTGTTGTATATGTTGCAATGATGTCTTTCATCTCACGTTTGTTGTTCCGAAACAAGCTATGTAGTGCGTTATATGTAGATGGATCTATTGGACGATATTAAGTGTCGAGTTTGGAACTTGAACTTAATAATCGACAATCAAGCCAAATGAGTCACACGACCCTATTGATTATGTATACTTTGATGGAGTTGTATACTTAATGTCTAGATTTAAGTAACATCTGAACTCCGTCTAAAGCATTTATCCTAATAATAAACAATCATTTGCATTTAATGCAAACCATAGTCCTAGATTATACACGTTGTAGTTGGTATGGTGTGCGACGTCACACGGAAGATCATACTATCGGTTACTCGTATATAATCGAACAGTTGCTCACGACCTAGATGGACAAGGATCAATCCATCGGTATAGTCGTCGTATGAGTGAGAAAATAATTTGTCTTAATTATTTTATCATACTTGTACACTTGGTGTATTGGGCGGACCGCTTGAGATTTATCGATTAGGATTGCCTTAGATAATCGATTTAAATCTCAGTGTATTTTATTCTTAATCTCTGATATTATTGCGGGTGTGTGCATATAATATTAGTGACTTTGATTTTCCAAAGGAATTGACTGATTAGAATAACCGGTCAATTGTCGGTAAAGTTGGGTCACTGTATTTTATGTATGACATGCTGTGAATTCTTGGCGGGAAAGCATGTCCCAATAAGGGTTGATAATGTCCTCGAGATGAGCTCATAAGGATTATCATGTAAACCTTTCAAGTGGGTTATGATCCGCATGATAATAAAGTTGAGTGGTACTATTCTCGGAATTATAAGAGATAAATAAATAATATTAGCAATAAATATAATTTATTCATGAACATTTATATCTTAAACATGTGGAATAAATAATACTACCGGAAGAATATTATTTTGATATAATATTGTAAATATTGGGAGTGCAATTATATTTATATAGTTGAGGTAATAATAATTCATGAATTAATTAATAGATTTGGGCTTGGGCTCAATTTAATTAATTTATGGGAAACCCAATATTCTACTTCCTTAAGGTCCCCTTATGTAGCCTATAAAAGCACTCCTATGGTATTCTCTTTTTTCATAAGTTTTGTCATAACACAATTCTAGAGAGAGAAAGTAGAGAGAGAAGGTGATCCATGAAAGCTTGGAAGATCGTCACCCACCCCGACGTTCAAGCTAGTGCAAGGAATAAGTGGGAAGATCTCAAGGTCATCAAGATCTCGTTTTTTCGGACAACGAGAACAAGGTAAATTCATAGAACCCCCTCGATGATTTTATTATTTAATTATCGTGAAAATATCGATGAATCAAGATCTGAGGGATGCGAACCAAGACGATGTCAAGCCGGGCGGTGGTGGTTGGACCACCGGACCGCCGGCGGCCCGACGACTCATCTAGAAACGAATTGCGCGAGGTGGATCGAGCGTAGGGCTCGATCACGCGGATCGGCTACGGGTTTTCCCGCATCGATCAGCTGCGTGCTGTGGGTTTTCCCGCAGCGGCTCGTAGCGCCTCGCAGCAGCGAGTCAGGCGACTCGCTGCGGATTGCTGCGAGAAATTCGTTGGGTGCTACAGGTTTTCCCGCAGCGGACCCGTAGCGACTCAACAGCGACCCAGCGGTGCCCAGCAGCAGATAGTCAGGCGACTCGATGCGGGTTGCTGCGGGCGGCTACTGGTGATGCACTGGGTGCTGCGGGTTTTTCCGTAGCGGACCCACATCGAATCAGGTTTTCCCGTGTATGTTTCGTATAACTTTTTCGTATGGTCATGTACGTGTTCCGGGAGTCGATTGGAGTTGTTGTTCCGCAATTTTGACAATTCCGGATATTCGATCTCCAAAGGGACGTCGGTCGGAATTAATTAGATAATTTAATTAATTAAATTTATTAATTCCGGGAAGCCGATTTGCAATATACTTTGAGTATATATATTTTGGTAGGGAATCGAGGTTGAACGACGGAAGAAAACGGAATGAAAAACGGAGTCGAGCTCCATTTCAAACTAGGTGTCTGTCGACACCATATATATGTCGGCCGACAACAATATAAAAGTCAAAGGCGACTGATTTTCTGTCGGTCGACACCCCTTGGATGTCAGCTGACAACGGCGATTTTCAGCCTGCGGATTTTTAATCGTATTCCGGTTCAACCCTAAACTCTTTTGTTTCTCCTCCTATATAAAAGGGACATTAGACCCACAATTTTGGCTGCTATTCGACACGAAATAAATTATTTCCATGCACCAAAATACGAGGGAGACGAGAGAATCGAGTGGGACTCGATACTACGTTGAAGGTTCGTCGCTCGTTGATCAAGGAGTGTTCGTGCAACGAATTGAGGCCGGGTACGTTCGCGGATAGATCATTTTTGTAAGGTACATAATTCTTTACTAACTCAATTAATTGTTCTTACTACATACTTGCGAACTAGATCAATGATTAGTGTTTTACGTGTTTATGCATGATTTCTTTTTCCGCACTGTTATAATATGAGTCGAATCAAGAATTCAAGCGGAATGGGATCGAAAACGGAGTAAAAGTGGGCTAGAATAGAATCTGCGCGCCGCGCTGATTCTGTGAAGAAACAGAGCGCGACGCGCTCCTGATGTTCGACGAGAGCTAGCGCGGCGCTCTGGGTCTGAGCGCGCCGCGCTCCTGCAGGTCGAAGCTTCAGAGCGCGCCGCGCCCGGGTTGTGATAAAAACCCAGCGCGGCGCGCCTGTCGTGCCCATCGCGTCTGTTTTTCGTTTGGGGTCGATTTTTCAGCCTGTTTATCGACCCGGGAGCTCTATTTACGTATTACTTTATTTAGGAATTATATTATTGGATTATTTCCTTGGTTAGGAGATATGGAAATTTATATTATGAATATGATTTTATTCATAATCCTAATTGTTTCCAATTTGATAGGTTTTCTACACCTATAAATTGGGGTTCTCCGGTAGACATGAGTTATTGTAAACCTCAACAATATAGTGAATTGTTTCTTCCTTCCCGTGGTTTTTCCCCGTGTTTTGGGTTTCCACGTAAATTGTGTGTTCGTTCTTTTTTGCATATCTCTTTTCTTGTGTCATCTCGTGTTTATATTCGCAAGCGCGGTTCGCGATTTGTGCTTTAAATCGCAACACGCACTTTTTCATGCTTGTAAAAATACGTAAATCTATCTATTGGGTTATGGATGAGATCCATACAATACCCAAGAGTGGTGTCATAGCCTTGGTCATGCGTTTGCGTATGTGCGTAGAACAAGTGCCTATAAAAATTGTTTTTATTTTTATTTGTGAATTTTTCCATGGACTATTTTTTGGAAAAATAGTGTTTGATTGTATGTTAATTTAATTGGATTATTTTTGCATAAATCAAGTGTCTATAATTTTTTGTGATTTATTCATTTAATTTTTAATGTAATATTTTTTTAGAAAAATAGTACTTGTTTTATGTTAAAATTAATTCGATTATTTTTGTATGCATAAATCAAATCCCTATGATGTGAAATTCGGAATTGATAAATTTATTTGGAATATTATTTGTCAATTTTATCTCGTAATCATGATTAATAATAAATATGGAATTCTTGTATTTTTCATGAAGTTGATGTTTTATCAAATTTTCGAAACAATGCCTAATTTGTCATTTTCAAGGAAATCAAAAGTTAAATGATATTTTTCACCTCGGGAGTGAATTTTATTGGAAAACACTAGATTTGTAGATGACGCAAATTAGAGACTTTCAAACCATGTGATGGTAAGAGTTGGCTTCTCCATGTCACATGGGAGATAGGACTTAAATTGCATGATAAATCGCTGGTTAGAAGCCTCAAGTTTTCACTTACGATTTATTAAGATAATTATGAACGGGGATACAAATAGAAGTCGATTATTGGGAATAATCGAACAATTAAAATCTGATTTTATTGAGAATAAAATTAATAGGCATAATTGAGTTATATGTTGCATCTTGCTTGCTTTGAATTGAGAATTCGTGTTGCTTGCTAAATGTAAGGCCAACAGCTGTTAGTTGTTGGATGGATGCGTTTTTCGTACTGCGTGCCATCAAATCTTTTGTAATGGTATAGATTTATTTTATGCTATGGCATGCATGCCATTTTTTATTGTAAGTTGTGGTGGGATCCACAATCGAAGGCCTTACAAGAGACAAATTGAAAATACTTTTACACAAGTGAGACTCGTCCAAGACGAAATCAAGTTGGACTCGAGAAGACGCAAAGCCATAATCGAGTGAGACTCGAGAACACAAAGACAAGAGTGGGACTCAAGATTACAAGTACCTCGAGGAGGATACCAATTTGTAATTTATCGTTTTCGTAGTATAGAACTTCGGGGCCATTGGAGTGCATTTTATGTATTGTGGTAGTATGCATGCTTTAGGTTTTATTTTGCGTTTAATATCATGTTCAATCGATTAAAACGTAACATGCATGCTATGTCTCATAAAATGAGTTATCTCCTTGTCCAATTACACATCCCCCCTAAAGCTCTCGATCATCAATTAGTAGGTTCTGCCTCCGCGGGGTGCTATATTTTTATCTTGAGATAAGGTGAGTGTAGAGGAACAACGAGGCCTCTATAACGTGTTTTTGGTTTCTCATCAACGAACCCACTGCATGCGTAGTAGTCGAGGCGAAGAGATAAGAATGGGATTCTTATCGACCGAGAGTGTTATTGTCGATAGTGGGACTATTGAAATAACACCGATAATGAGATTGTCTACCTATCTTGGATTTTTAGAGTGTCAAGCTCCCCTTGGCTCGAGAAATTGCGAGATGAGGATCTTGGAATTGTTTTGGCCTAGAGACACCAATGTTGGACATTGGAGGACAAAATAGACAACTAAATAAGTGTTCGAGGAACGACTTGTTGTCAAACTTTTGGATGTATACTGAATACTTATTTCTTTCTGTAGTTAATATATCTCATATACACTCTATCAGCCAAGTTACTATGCGTTCAATCCTTGAGAAGGAAATCCTTGAGAAGGAAAAACTGAACGGTACTAACTTTCTCGATTGACATCGAAACATGAGATTGGATCTAAAATTCGAAAAACGAGAGAATGCTAATGAAAATCCAATTCATGTGCTTTCCGAAGCGAATTCGTTCTGCACTTTTTGCATGATGGTTATGACTATTGAGGAAGAACTATCATGTGAACGGAGTACAAAGATCGTTGATGGATCTACATAGTCATTTGGAGACTGTAGAGCTTACGATCAAGAACAACTCTAGGAGAGATGTTCTTATGATAAAGGAATGTGGAATTTCTAAAAGGAAGAACAAATCCAAGTTCATTGTCAAGGGTAAAGTGTTGGAGTAATATACTTAATGTCTAGATTTGAGTATTCTGAACTCCTTGTACACTTTCATTTACCTATTAATAATGAACATTCATTTGCTTTTAATTATTGTTAATTAAATACATGCAAATCATAGTCCTGGATTTTATACGTTGTAGTTAGTATGGTGTGTCAGGCCCACACAGAAGATCATACTATCGGTTACTCGTATTTAATCGAACAGTTGCTCACGACCTAGATGGACACGGACCAATCCATCGGTATAGTCGTTGTGTGAGAGAAAATAATTTATCTTAATTATTTTATCACACTTGTACACTTGGTGTATTGAGCGGATCGCTTGAGACTTGTCAATTAGGTTTGCTCGGTGATAATTGACTTAAGACTCAGTGTATTTTATTCTTAATCCCCGATACAATTGCGGGTGTGTATATTTAATATAAGTGACTTTGATTTTCCAAAGGAATTAACCGATTTAATTATTGGGTTGATTACCGATTAAGTTGGGTCACTATATTTTATATATGGCATGCCGTGAATTCTTGACGGGACAGTGTATCCCGGAAGGGTTGATAATATCCCCGAGATGAGCTCATAAGGATTTATTATGTAAACCTCGCGAGTGGATTTGTTCCGCATAATAAATAAGGTTGAGTGGTACTAGTCTCGGATAAAAGAGATGAATAAATTTATTAAGCAATAAATAAATTTTATACATGGATATTTAAATCTTAAATACACGGAATAAATAATACTACCGGAGAAATATTATTTGGATATAATATGGTTTAATATTGGGAGTGCAATTAATTTATATAGTGGAAAATAAATTAATTAATATTGATAAGGATTAATAGACTTGGGCTTGGGCTCAATTTAATCTTCAATATTGGAAGCCCAATATTCCACCTCCTTTAGATCCCCTACGTAGCCTATAAAAGCACTACATGGTCTTCTCTATTCTCATAAGTTGAAGATCATAATTCTTCTAGAGAGAGAAAGTAGAGAGAGAAGTAGATCCATAGAGCTTGGAGGATCGTCGCCCACCCGACGTTCAAGCTAGTGCAAGGAATACGTGGGAAGATCATAAGGTCATCTTGATTTCGTTTCTCCGAATAACGAATCGAAAGGTAAATACTAAAACACCCTCTATGATTTTATTCGATTTGAATTATCGAGAATACCGTAGAACGAAGATCCAAAAGTCGAACACCCGGAGTAGAGGACAATCGCGTGGTGGTGGCGAAGCCACCGGACCACGGGCGATCGCCCCTAGGGCTTTGAGGGCGCGCGGAGGAGAAACCCTCGGCTGGGCCGAGGGGTTGCGATCGATCCTCGCGATCGATCGCTGGGCACGGGCTGGTGCCGTGCCCGACCACACCTCGACGGTGGGGACCTCCCAGTCGGCGGCGAGTCGCCGGACTCGCCGCGGGGGGGGGGGGGGGGGGGGGGGCTGCTGGGAAGCCTCACCCCATCCGATCGCACGACGCGATCGGGGATCGCGTGAACCCCGCGACGCGGGGGTTCGGCTGGGGACAGCCGCACGTCCTCGGGCGTGTGGTCTCCTCGGCTGGACTCCGGCGCGTTCGTCGGCGTTCGTGTGATCTCCGACGAAGGGTTTTTGATCGGGTTATTGTTTCCGCAAATTTTTTAATAGCCCGGGATATCGAATTCCAACAATTGGTATCAGAGCGTGGTTTACGTTCGCGGTATTTTCGATAAAATTGTTCTACCTTGCAGGGTTTCGACTATTATGGCTTAATTTATTATTCGTTTAATTTATTTTGTCATAATTATTGGATTGATTAAACTCTCGGACATGTCGAGATTCGTTTTTGGTGGCGAATGCTTGTAATAGTAAAAATTCGGAGGTTGACCGAATTTAGGATTATTATTATTGTTCTATCTTTTTCCGGAAATTGTATAGGGTCGATTTCATGTATAGAATCGATACCGGATAGTGTAAAATTAAATTTGTAATTTATTTTGTGTTGGATCGATGCCGAAACGACCGCCGGAGAAGACGTGTGACGAAGGAGATGATCGTGAGGGTGAGGACAAGGATCGACCAACATGGTCGATCCATGAGGATCGATCGACCCTTGGAGGGGCCGCCGGCGACGGTGGCCGGCCACCTCCTAGGCATGGGTCGATGGTGGCGTGGGGATCCCCACCCCATGCTACCCCGGTCCGGTGATTCGCTTTCCTAATTGATTCGGGTTTTTCCTATTTGAGTATTCCTATTTTTGGGAACTCTCATGGATTAGGAAAAGAATCAATGTTGGAATTAATTAGGATTCCTAAATTGATTATTTCTATTTTATGGAAATATTCATGGATTAGGAATCTAATTAATTTGGAAAGTAGAAGAGTCCAAAATTATTTTATTTCCTTATTTCATTATTTAAATCATCTAGAATATTCCAAGTGGGTCTTGGATAGATTATTCTAGAGATTTAATGAAGTAGAAAGGGAAAATAAAATAAATAAAAATATTAATAATATTTAATTTTAATTTTGATTTATTCGATTGACTTAATTATTATTAATTAAGTATCTTTTGGATTTATTAAAAATAAATAGATTTAAATATTGGAAATTAATATTCTCGTCACATGGAGCATTCAAGAACGAAGACTGAAGACTAGAAGATGCTTACGAAGATGGAGTAAAGCCATAATAGTCGGAAAATAATATTCTAGTATTATTTTGACTATGTGATAATATTATGTGCTTTATTACATGTATGCATGCTATATGTGTTTACTTTATGCACTAGATAGCGTATCCCTTTGTTATAAAAAGCTAAGTGGGAGAGGGTATGGAAACATACCCATGGTCTCCATTGCTGCTCTCTTGGTGACTTTTATAAACTTTTGAAGTTTATATAGACAGGTCATTAGAGGAGAGTTCTTGTAATTCCTTTTACGAGAAACATTGATTAAGTTCATCAAACAATGCCTAATTTGTCTTTCCAAAACTGATTTCAAGTCGACTCATTCTCACCCCGGGGAGTGGAATGGAGCCAAAGCCACTTGGTCATGTCGAGGACACAAATTAGAGGCAGTCGTACCATCTTTTGAAGGTGGATCGATTGTCTGCTCGGCTCCCTCATTTATGAGAGATAGGGTTGTTCGCATGGTGAATCACTGGTAAGAAACTTCGAGTTCGAGTTTCACTTATGATTCTCCGCGTCTTGATTTACAAGATCGAATGGATCAAGTAATTGGATTTCAATTATATAAATCTTTTGGTATAGTAAACGTCCACACAAACATGGCTTGCTATACTGAATGCGATTTTAGAATAATTGATGTAGACAGTTATAGGGAATTGTGAAGGATTGCGAGTTGTCGTAAACGTCCACACAAACGTGGCTTGCGGTGACGTAACAATTCTAAACGATTCACCTTAGTACTGAGTAATGGTTTACACTTAGGTACGCTTTATAGTATTCTTCCCAACGAAGTAACGCTATAATGATGTACGACCAAAGCAAATCTAATTGCTAAATCACTTGGGTGGGTAAACGTCCACACGAACGTGGCTTGCTTTACCTGATGGGATTTTAGAGGCGATTAGTGATTTAATGATATTATTAAAGGGAGATAATATCGGATATTAAATTGTATGTTTGTTTTATGTGCTTATAGGTTAAGAATGACTGTGACCCCACTTTGTGATATACTTAAAGATGAAAACTCACTGGTTCCATATAGTGATGTTTGGGAAAGAAATCTGGACAATGTTCAGACTGTTGAGCCTTCCGAATCCGCTATTGTCCCAACTGATGAGGACATTGAAAATGACCTCAAGGATATGTTAGGACATAGTAAGGAAGCCGGACTAGAGGTGATTGACATACTCATTAAGTTCAGTCCTCTTGAGGAATCGCTTAAAAACGATTTCAAAAGAAATGAACTGATAAGTATGATCAGAGAATCACAAGCTCTAGTGGCCAAGTTGGAAGTGCAAGCAAAGAATCCCAGTGGTTGTGAACCACGGATTGGGAAGAGCAAGCCGCGAGGCAAGTGCTTTCGATGCAAGCAGTCTGGGCACTGGAAGTCTGATTGTCCTCTCATCAAAGGTACGAAATTTTCCTTAGTCACCGAAACATTATCAGTGGTGATATCTACCAGCACCTGGTGTGTAGATACGGGGGCCACTGATCATGTCTGCAATTCATTGCAGGGGTTCCAGGAAACCCGGAGACTTAGAGAGGGAGAGATCGTGGTCTACATGGGCAATGCCGCGAAGGTGGCGGCTGTTGCAGTGGGAGACGTTAACTTACGCTTTAGTAGTGATAGGGTTTTAGTTTTACAAAATTGTCTTTATGTACCCAACTTTAGAAAGAATTTAATTTCGGTTTCTAAACTTATTATGAATGGATATTCTGTTTCTTTTGATCACTCCGTGATCATAAGAAGAAATAGTGATATTATCTGTTCTGGTACATTGGTAGACGATTTGTATGTACTAAATCCTGAGTCTAACACGATGCAACTAACCGAGAGTAATAACACATCTACGAACACCAATAAGAGAAAGGAACCTTCTAAGATGAATCAATTATACTTGTGGCACCTAAGGCTAGGTCATATTAACTCAAATAGAATTCAAAGGTTGAAAGTTGATGGTCTCATCAGTGGTGTTGAAGGAGAGGACCTTCCAACCTGCGAATCCTGTTTGGAGGGAAAAATGACCAAGCGTTCTTTTTCTGGTAAAGGACGAAGGGCTGAACAAGTGTTGGATTTGATTCACTCTGATGTATGCGGACCTATGTCTACTCAGGCAAGGGGAGGGTACGAGTATTTCATCACTTTCACTGATGATTACTCAAGGTATGGATTTGTATACTTGATGCGCCGCAAGAGCGAATCCTTTGACAAGTTCAAGGAGTTCAAGGCTTTTGTGGAGAACCTTCAAGGTAAATCCATTAAATGCCTGCGATCTGATCGCGGAGGCGAGTACCTGTCTGGAGAATTCAAGGCATACTTAGCAGAGAATGGGATTGATTCCCAAATGACATCACCATATACTCCCCAGCAGAATGGTGTGTCGGAAAGAAGGAATAGGACTCTTATGGAGATGGTGCGTTCAATGATGAGTTACTCGGACTTACCTACTATGTTCTGGGGACATGCCTTGGAAACAGCGGCGTACATTCTCAACATGGTTCTAACAAAAACGGTACCCACAACACCCATGGAAAGGTGGAGCGGGCGCAAGCCTAGCCTCAGGCACCTTCGGATCTGGGGATGTCCAGCACATGTGTTGTGACAAGGGGCCGATAAGTTAGAACCTAGATCAGAATTACGGCTGTTTGTAGGATACCCGAAAGGAACTAAAGGTGGCATGTTCTATAGTCCTACGGACCAGAAGATCGTTATAAGTACTAACGCTCGGTTCTTAGAGGAAGACTATGTCATGGACTACAAGCCCAAGAGTGACATAATACTTGATGAGTTGAGAGGTAACAAGGAAGACTTAGATACAGCCGAACCGAGTAGTGATACACCACTAGAACCTGCACCTACTGTCACTGTTAATACACCGGAACGCCGTCGTAGTGGGAGGGTTGTTAAACAACCAGATAGATAGATTGGACTGGGTGAGTCCTCGGACTCTGGACCTGGAGTTCATGAAATCGATCCCCGGACCTATGATGAGGCGGTACAAGATATAGATGCGCCTTCTTGGAAGAAAGCGATGAAATCCGAAATTGAATCTATGGATTCTAATAAAATTCTGGGATCTTGTAGAACCACCAAGCGGCGTAAAGCCAATTGGGTGTAAATGGGTCTACAAGAGAAAGAGAGGATCTGACGGGAAGGTTGAAACCTTTAAAGCTCGGCTTGTTGCGAAAGGATATACTCAGAAAGAGGGAATCGATTATGAGGAGACCTTTTCGCCGGTAGCCAAGATAAAGTCAATCCGGATTCTCTTATCCATAGCAGCTCATATGGACTATGAGGTGTGGCAAATGGATGTCAAGACAGCTTTCCTAAATGGAAGTCTTTACGAGACGATTTATATGAAACAACCAGAAGGATTCATTGCTAAGGGGCGAGATCATCTAGTGTGCAAGCTTAATCGATCCATTTATGGATTGAAACAAGCCTTGAGATCGTGGAACCTGCGGTTTGATGAAGTAGTCCAATCTTTTGGATTCAATCAAAGCATGGACGAATCGTGTGTGTATTGGAAACGTGATGGAAAGAAGGTCGTGTTTCTCGTGCTTTATGTAGACGACATTCTTCTCATTGGCAACAGTGTAAAGATGTTATCAGACATAAAGGGATGGTTGTCTAGACAATTCGATATGAAAGATTTGGGAGAAGTTGGACATGTTCTAGGGATCAAGGTTATAAGGGATCGCCGGAGTAGAACATTGTGCCTTTCCCAGCAATCTTACATAGACACGATTCTGGCTCGTTTTAACATACAAGATTCCAAGAAGGGTGAACTGCCCTTCAGTAAAGGAACTTATCTTTCTAAGGAAATGTGTCCTCGGACACAGAAGGAGAAAGATGAAATGAAAGCAGTTCCCTACGCTTCGGCTGTGGGAAGCTTGATGTATGCAATGTTATGCACGAGGCCTGATATCTGCTATGCAGTGGGCATAGTAGCGAGATATCAGAGTAATCCTGGAAAGGCTCATTGGACTGCCGTAAAGAGCATTTTCAAGTATTTGCGAAATAATAGGGATTATGTTCTAAGTTACGGGGCAGACAATTTGATTCCTTTGGGTTATACGGATTCGGATTTCCAAGCTGATAAGGACCGGCGTAAGTCGACATCAAGCTATGTGTACACTTTGGGAGGTGGAGCCGTATCATGGAAGAGTGTTAAGCAAAAGTGCATTTCGGACTCTACCATGGAAGCTGAATATGTTGCAGCCTCAGAGGCAGCGAAAGAGTCAGTTTGGTTCCTTAATTTCCTCCAGGACTTAGATGTGATTCCGAGTTTGCCCAAGGCTATGACAATTTATTGTGATAATAGCGGTGCAGTGGCAAACAGTAAGGAACCACGGTCCCATAGTGCTACGAAACACATAGAGCGCAAGTACCACCTGATTCGAGACATCGTCAAGAGGGGCGATGCAGTAGTCACCAAGATAGCTTCGGAGGACAACCTAGCGGACCCTTTCACCAAGATACTTCCTAAGGAAGTATATTTTAAGCACTTGGAGGGTTTGGGAGTCAGAAGTTTGGAAGATAAGACTAGACCTTAGTATAAGTGGGAGATTGTTGGAGTAATATACTTAATGTCTAGATTTGAGTATTCTGAACTCCTTGTACACTTTCATTTACCTATTAATAATGAACATTCATTTGCTTTTAATTATTGTTAATTAAATACATGCAAATCATAGTCCTGGATTTTATACGTTGTAGTTAGTATGGTGTGTCAGGCCCACACAGAAGATCATACTATCGGTTACTCGTATTTAATCGAACAGCTGCTCACGACCTAGATGGACACGGACCAATCCATCGGTATAGTCGTTGTGTGAGAGAGGAAATAATTTATCTTAATTATTTTATCACACTTGTACACTTGGTGTATTGAGCGGATCGCTTGAGACTTGTCAATTAGGTTTGCTCGGTGATAATTGACTTAAGACTCAGTGTATTTTATTCTTAATCCCCGATACAATTGCGGGTGTGTATATTTAATATAAGTGACTTTGATTTTCCAAAGGAATTAACCGATTTAATTATAGGGTTGATTACTGGTTAAGTTGGGTCACTATATTTTATATATGGCATGCCGTGAATTCTTGACGGGACAGTGTATCCCGGAAGGGTTGATAATATCCCCGAGATGAGCTCATAAGGATTTATTATGTAAACCTCGCGAGTGGATTTGTTCCGCATAATAAATAAGGTTGAGTGGTACTAGTCTCGGATAAAAGAGATGAATAAATTTATTAAGCAATAAATAAATTTTATTCATGGATATTTAAATCTTAAATACACGGAATAAATAATACTACCGGAGAAATATTATTTGGATATAATATGGTTTAATATTGGGAGTGCAATTAATTTATATAGTGGAAAATAAATTAATTAATATTGATAAGGATTAATAGACTTGGGCTTGGGCTCAATTTAATCTTCAATATTGGAAGCCCAATATTCCACCTCCTTTAGATCCCCTACGTAGCCTATAAAAGCACTACATGGTCTTCTCTATTCTCATAAGTTGAAGATCATAATTCTTCTAGAGAGAGAAAGTAGAGAGAGAAGTAGATCCATAGAGCTTGGAGGATCGTCGCCCACCCGACGTTCAAGCTAGTGCAAGGAATACGTGGGAAGATCATAAGGTCATCTTGATTTCGTTTCTCCGAACAACGAATCGAAAGGTAAAATCTAAAACACCCTCTATGATTTTATTCGATTTGAATTATCGAGAATACCGTAGAACGAAGATCCAAAAGTCGAACACCCGGAGTAGAGGACGATAGCGTGGTGGTGGCGAAGCCACCGGACCACGGGCGATCGCCCCTAGGGCTTTGAGGGCGCGCGGAGGAGAAACCCTCGGCTGGGCCGAGGGGTTGCGATTGATCCTCGCGATCGATCGCTGGGCACGGGCTGGTGCCGTACCCGACCCCACCTCGACGGTGGGGACCTCCCAGGCGGCGGCGAGTCGCCGGACTCGCCGCGGGGGGCTGCTGGGCAGCCTCACCCCATCCGATCGCACGACGCGATCGGGGATCGCGTGAACCCCGCGACGCGGGGGTTCGGCTGGGGACAGCCGCACGTCCTCGGGCGTGTGGTCTCCTCGGCTGGACTCCGACGCATTCGTCGGCGTTCGTGTGATCTCCGGCGAAGGGTTTTTGATCGGGTTATTGTTTCCGCAAATTTTTTAATAGCCAGGGATATCGAATTCCAACATAAAGTTGTTGTTGCACCTAAAGCCAAGGACAAGAAGACTTCGGTGGGACCAAAGTATTTCTATTGCAATGGCGTGGGGCATTTCAAAAGGGATTGTTCTAAATACAAGGAAGATATGAAGAATGGGGTTGCCCCTTCATCTTCAAGTATCTATGTTGTGGATATACACATTTCTAACACTAATTCATGGGTATTAGATACCGCTTGTGGGACTCATATTGTTAGATGTGTGGAGGGCCTACAAAGAAGTAAGAAGTTAGATAAATGTGAAGTTCATCTATGTGTGGGGAATGGAGCGACGGTCGTTGCATTAGCCGTAGGGACTTATTGTTTATCTTTGCCCTCTAGGCTCGTACTTGAACTTAATAATGTTTATTTTATTCATAGTATTACCATGAATATTATTTCCATTTCTGCATTGGATGCTGAAGGATTTAATTTTACGATTATTAACGGAATTTTTTCGTTGTATAATCGTAATGAATTCTATGGTATGGCACGTCTGAGCGGGGCTTATACGTGCTAGATTTAGATAAACAAATATACGATATAAATACCAAACGAGCTAAATCAAACGATATTAACGAAACGTACCTCTGACACTGTTGTTTGGGCCATATAAACACCAAGCGTGTTGAGAACTCCTAAGGGAAGGTGTTCTTAAATTATTTGATTTGGAATCATTTGATACATGCAATGGGTTTCTATTAGGCAAAATGACGAAATCACCGTTTCTGGGAACTGGTGAGCGAGCTAGTGATCTATTGGGCCTAATACACACTGTTGTGTGTGGACCAAAGAGTTCATCGGCACGGTGGTTACATATACTTCATAACTTTTACTGATGATTTAAGTATATATGGGTATGTCTACTTAATGAAGCATAAGTAAAAATCTTTTGAGCGATTCAGAGAATTCCAAAATGAAGTAGAAAATCAACTTGGCAAGACGATAAAAGTTCTTCGATCGGATCGAGGAGGCGAATATTTGATTCAAGAGTTTGACGATCATCTTGAAGTGTGGGATTAGATTTCAACTCACTCCTCTCGGAAATCCTTAGTTGAATGGAGTGTCTGAGAGAAGGAATGGAACTTTGTTGGACATGGTTCGATCAATGATGAGCTCAGCGAAACTTTCTATATCCTTTTGGGGACATGCACTCTCTACTTCCTATATCCTTTTGGGAACTTTTCAATTTGTGTGTAGTCGTACCCATAGCAGGAGTAGTAATAGGGGTAAAGTTGCGAGTACGAAAATTCAAAGTAGACACATTTGAGGATTTAGATGTCTTGGATCGGTCCGAGTCATTTCGTGTGAAGACTTTCCTAGTGCGGGTGGAGCTAGAGCCGGCTATGGGCATAGCAGGGCTTGAGTTGGAGATGTTATGATTTAGCATAAGTGTCACCGTGAACATTGAAGCATTTAGAGGGGTAGAAGAGTTAGATCTTCGTTTAAGAATTTTAATATTCGATGTAGAGGCCAAGTTTCTTTTGGATGTTTGCGCATCCTCCGGCTTAACCTCGACGGTTTCAATTATAGCTTTATCTTTGGCACGCACAAATTTAGTAGAAGCATAGAGAGACTTGGAGTAAACGGAATCAAAAGTTTCCTTGAAACCAAGGCCAAAATTCTTGGTGTTAACACAGTTCAACATAGAGTCAAGCTTAGAGGTGCCAGTGTTGAGTTTCTTAACACTCTCGAGAAATCTTTCTCAGAGTCCTCTTTGTTGACTATCCCTTCCAACTCACTCACCTTCTTCAAAGAACTCTCAAGCTCCAGCTTCACCACATCAAAATCTCTCGTGCTTACCATCTCAGAGTTGATGGTAGACTTAGTCAGCTTAGTAATCATACCCGCAACCACAAATTTGAGGTTAGACTTGGATGGCTTCATGGCAATGCCCGCAGCCACAGAAGAATAACAAAATTTATTGTCATATGTGGTCAAGTCTTCTTGGGCTACCGCATACTCCTCCTCACTATCACTATCAATAGCATTTAGAAATGCATTGACCTCGGTAGACTCCACCATCTTTCCATTCTCCTACTCGGATGAGTACAATAAGTCATCGCCGTGCAACACCAGATAACTCACATCAACATTGTTTTTCTGATGAAGGTTCAGACATTCATTCTTCACATGCCCCATCCCTTCGCACTCAAAGCAAATGATCTTCGACACATCTTTGCTGAGGGTGCTAGCAATAAACTTTCGATTGGGGATGTACCCTTTGGAGCTAGAGGAATAAGGGGTGGAGTAGGAGTTCCCATAATTAATTTGGTTAGGGAATCGCTTGAACCTTCTCTTCCTATTAATATCCCGACGGACCAAGTAGCGAACGGAATCTTGAAGAGCGGCGAACTTGTCCGAATTAGGAGAATTAAGGAGTGATAGAGCCTCACTTTCATCTTCAGATTCCTCGGCAAGGAGAACATTGTAGTCGGTAGAGTGAGAAGAGTAAGTATCCTCAACCTTGTTGGGGGCATAGCTAGGAGCATTCTAAGTGATAGCAAGAGCCTTCATTGAATTTTTAAATGGAGTTATCGAATAAGATTTATCCTTCAACTTCAGATTCAACTCATAATTTTTCAAGTGGCTCATGATCTCATTATAGTCGGAGGAATTTCCCAGCTTTGTGTCGTCCATCATCGTTACCTTTACATCAAACTTAGACATAACACTTCGGAGAACCTTGGTGCAAATAAGTGGATTGGGTATGGGATCTCTGTTGGAAATCGACTACCCGGGATGCGTTCGTTCGATCACTCGAACATCTGAACACTCCCAGTCGACCCCCCGGAAGCGCTACTCCGTTCACATGACAGCCCGTGTGTCGAATCACGCCCAGCCATCGCCCCGGAGGACAACCGCGCGAAACGGCAGCTGATCTGCCTTGGGCAGCGGGCGCTGCCCATAAATCAGCGGTCGCTGATTAGGCCTAAAACGGCGGTCGCCGTTTGCCTTTCAGCGGGCGCTGTTCGTCCGCGAACAACAGCGCGACCTGCTGTTCCAAGCGCGTTTCCGGGTCGATTTTCCTCTTCCGACTACCGATCCGGAGGTCCTTGACCCCCCAGTAGTCGAGGAACATGATCCACGACGCCCGGAACCCGATCTAAGATTCGATGTATAATCAACGAAATAAGAGATCGATAATCGCGGAAATAGGGTTCGATCTCATACCTTTGTCGCGTGATTCGGAGGAGCCGAATTGTTGAGACCATGAAGCCTTCCGCTGTATGTCTCTATCCCAGACGTTCAGCCGTTGAGTGGGCAACTATCCGCTGAACCTTCCTCTTCTCCTTTATCTCTTGAACCACCGTGAGAATTTTATTCTGTCTCAGAAATATATTTGCGCTAGCAAATTAATTTCTGCAGAATAATAACAGCGCTAATCTAAATTAATTAAGCAGAGAAATAAAATAATTGAGCAAGCTTTTATTTTTCTCAGCAGAATTAATTATAGCGGCGTTTCGTAGGTTTAGAGAAAGAGAGGGTGAGGTATTTATAAAGCTACACCAGGGACCTTATGGAAATTAATTATTAGGCTAAATTGCAATTTAATTAACTCGGCGTCCTAAAAGGAAAACCTTAATTAAATTCCACAATTTTAATTATAATTAATTCCACTATAAAATTATAATTGAATTCCCAATAATTAATTTATATTATTTCAACAATAATAATTTCGCCGAATTACATATACGACTTTCCCCGTGTTTAAGATATCGTATGTCCACGAATTAACATTAATACTAATAATTAAATTAATTCATTTCTTATTATCCGAGACTAGTACCACTCATCCTTATTATCATGTGGAACGAATCCACCTGCAGGGTTTACATGATAAACTTTATGAGCTCATCTCGGGGACATCATCAACCCAATAAATGGGACACGGTTTCCTGTCTATAATCTATAGCATGCCGTGTTTACAATTCCGATTCCCAATTTACCGAGAATATTGACTAATCAATTAGTCTCGTTCACTAGTAAGTCAAAGAACCGAGAACTGGACACACGCACCTATAATTATATAGGGATTAGGAATTCGTATATCCGTAATATCTGAGGTCTAGTTCGATTACTGCGAATAGTATAAATCGAACGTCCTCCCGTGGTCCTGCTCAATACACCAAGTGTACGAGTGTAACATGATAGTCAAGACCGACTATCTACCAGTCACACTACGACGTACCGATGGATTGTCCCTGTCCATCTAAGTCGTGAGCTACTGTTCGATAGTATACGAGTAACCGACAGTATGATCTTCCACGTGTCTCCTCACGCCATACTGTCTACAACGTATACATCAAGGACTATTGCATTAAACGCAATCATGCTTAAATCATATCTCGAATTAAGGTATAGATAAGGAGTTCCGTATTTGCACTAAACTAGACATTTAGAATACAACTCCATCAATCTCCCACTTATACTAAAAGTCTAGTCGCCCTCTCCCAAACATCATATTCCCATAACCTTATCACGCCTACCCAACGCTTCCGCTGGAAGAGCCTCTGTGAACGGTTTTACCAGGCAATCCTCTCGATGCTATCTAGGTGACAACTGAATCGTCTTACTAGACGATCTCTCGAATCAGGTGGTACTTGCGCTCTACGTGTTATCTCCCACTGTGGACTCGTGGCATTTCAAGTTTGCCAATACACCGCTATTTAAAATAGCTTTGGGTAAACTAGAAACCACATCTAAGTCCCTCAGGAAGTTCTGGAGCCACACTGACCTTTTAACTGCCTCAGAGGCCGTTATCCTTTCAGTTTCCATGGTAGAGTCCGTAATGCATCGCTGCTTTACATTCTTCCATGTGACTGCTCCACTTCACAGTGAGAACACATAGCCTGACTTCGACTTTCGATTGTCCCTGTTTGATTGGAAATCCAATTCTATGTAATCCAAAGGAAACAACTTGACTGCTTTGTAACTCAGAACATAATTTCTGGTCCTATGCAGGAGCCTAAACATGTTCTTTACATCAGTCGAGTGATCCTTTCCAGGATTACTATGATATCTCACCACCATGCCCACGGCATAGTAGATATCAGTCTCGTGCATAGCATTACAGACATTAAGCTTCCCACCATTAAGGTGCAGGGAACTGCTTACTCTTCATCTATCTCCTTTATTGTTTCGGACACAAAACTTTAGATAGATGAATTCCACATCTAAAAGGTGAAGGCCTTTCTTGGAATTATGTATGCTGCAACGAGTAAGAATTGTATATATGTATGAGGCTCGAGATAAGTTCTATGTTCTTTTCTGGCGATCATTTATTACTTTGATCCCAAGAACATTCCCGACTTCTCCTAAGTCTCTTATATTGAATTACTCGGACAACCATCCCTTTATGTCCGATAACATCTTTCACATTGTTGCCAATTTAGAAGGATGTAGTCTACATAAAGAATGAGAAAACACCACATCTTTTCCGTCACTTCTTTGTTACACACAGGACCCAAACATGCCTTGAATGAATCCATAAAATGGATTTTCTCATAGATTTGCATGTGTACAAGATCTTGAAGCTTCCTTCAATCCTAAGATCGATTAAGCTTGCTTACCAAATGCTCTTGGCTCTTTTCGATGAATCCCTCTGGCTGTCCCACACAGATGGTCCCGTCAAGACTTCGATTTAGGAAATCCGTCTTGACTTCCATCTTCCATGTGAAGACAAAAGAATCCGGATCGACTTTAGCATAGCTACCGGCGAAAAAAAAAAAATTACTCATAATCGATCCTTTTCTTTCTGAGTGCACCCTTTCGCAACAAGCCTAGCCTTGAAGGTTCACACCTTCCCGTCAGACCCTCTTTTCATCTTAATACACACACTTGCAACCAATGGCTTTTACACCTTTGGGCTGTGCTACAAGATCCCAAACTTGATTTGAATCCAAAGATTCAATCTCATATTTCATCGTCTTTTACCAAGACTGAGCATCTTGATCTTTCAGCGTCTCGTCATAGATCCAGGGTTGGCTTCATGTTCTCTAGGTAACAAGTCCGAATACTCTCCTACAAACATGAACCTGTCGGGTTGTCTAACAACCCTCCCACTACGACGACGCTCCGGTGTATCTTTAGTGACTAAAGATTATAGTAGTGAACTACTCAGTTAGGCTGGTTCTAAGTCTTGATCAGTTCCTCTAAGCACATTAAGTATTACTCTACTCTTGGGCTTGTGATCTTGCATATATATAGTCCATGTCTAAGAACCGAACGTTGATTCAATCAACGAACATCTGGTCCTTTGGACTATATTACATATCTCAATTCGTTTTCTTAGGGTATCTTATAAACAGCCGAATATCAGTACAAGTTTCCAAAGGAATCAAGTTCAGGATAAACGCCGTTGTTTCCAAGCCATATCCCAAAAACGAATTAGGTAACTCCGAATAACTCATTGTCTACTTTCCCATATCTATAAGAGTCCTATTCCTTCTTTACAACACATTATTTTGCCGAGGCATAAATGGTGTAGTCTGTTGAGAGTTAATCCCATTTTCTGATAAGTATGCCTTACTCCTCAAAGAGGACTGCATATATCAGAGCGAATCAACTCTAGTACTTCCTTGGATCTTTTCCCTTTAACCGTAAAGGGTTGCTTGGTCATTAAAACTTCCAAGTATGATTCGAAGGTTGGAAGATCCTTTCCTTCAACCTAGCTGAGTGGTCCATCAGCTTTCATCCTTTGAATCGTACTTAAGTTAAAATGATTTAGCCTAAGATTCCATAAGTACATTTGATTCATCCTAGAAGGATCTTTACCCTTATTGGGGTTCGACAATGTGTTATTAGCTCTGGTCTGTTGCATCGAGGAAGAACACGGATTTAGTATTAAATTGTCTATCAATGTACCAGAATAGATAATATCCCCATTTCCTACTCTGAAAAAGTATGAAACTATCAGAAGAAACGGAATATCCATTCTAAGTCAATTTAGAAATCCGAGATGAAATTTCTTTCTAAATGCCGGCACATAAAGACAATTTATTAGAACTAAAATCCTACCGTTAAAACAATTTAACATCTCCCACTGCAACGACTGTTACCTTAACAGTATTGCCCATGTAGGTTATTACTTCTTCCTTTCTAAGTCTCCGGGTTTCCTGGAACCCCCGCATTTAAGTGCAGACATGATTTGTGGTTCTCGTATCCACACACCAGGTACTGGTAGATAACGCCACTAAACATGTTTCGGTGACTAAGGAAAAGTCAACTTCTTGTTGCTTGAGAGGACAATTAAAACTCCCAGTATCCAAACTGCTTACAACGGAAGCACTTGCCCATTGGGCTTGCTTGTCCCATTCCGTGGTCCAGATATATTAGGCCCAATGGGTTTCCGTATTTGCTTCTTCTTCCTTTTGCCGCCCGAAGGCCTAGGAAGAGCCAATTTCTCAGCCACAAGTGCTTTGAGAGCCCTTAAAGATTCCCTCAGCCGCTTGAAGTTCAACCAGGAGCTCCGCCAATGAATAAGACCTCTTATCCATGTTATAGTTTAGGCGGAACTGCTCAAAACTTCTCGGCAGAGACTGGAGCACAAAATCAACCTGGGTTACCCCATTGATAATTGTTCCCAGAATCTCTATCTCATTAAGATAGCCCATCATTCTAAGAACGTGATCCCTCACGGGCGTTCTTTCCGACATGATGGCCGTCATGAGTTGCCTCATTGCATTTTGCCCGGCTGTCCTGTCCTGATAACCAAAAACCTCCCTGAGGTTAAGCATCATATCAAAGGTAATGGTCATGGCATGATCCCGATGTCTCAGCACATTTGACATTAAAGTCATAATGTTGCTCCGCGTCATCTCAGAGCCTTGATCCATTTCCATGAGCTTCCTTTCCTCAGGAGTGGAAGCATCATTTGGTTCAGCAGGTCAATTGACTTGGAGTACATATTTGTACTCCTCTGCAGTTAGGACAATGTCCAAGTTTCTTCTCTTATCCATACAATCAGGTTCAGTGAGTTTGTTGACTTTAAATGGGAATAATACCATATAAAACAAACAATGAGTTTAATTCGATATCATTTCCCTCAAGTGATATCATTAAACTACCAATCATTTCCAAAATCCCATCAGACATAGCAAGCCACGTTTTTGTGGACGTTTACCAGTCCAAATGATTTTATGATTGGATTTTTACTTCGGTCGTACATCATTATAGCAGTGACTCCGATGGGGAGGATACTATAAAGCGTACCTAAGTGTATACCATTTCTCAGTACTAAGTCCACCGCTCGGGAACTACATGTCCACCGCAAGCCACGTTCATGTGGACGTTTACGTTGACATGCGGTCCTCCACGACTTCCTATAACTGTCGAGCCTCAATTAATCCCAAAGTTCCGTTTCCATTTAGCAAGCCACGTTAGTGTGGACGTTTACTAAAACAAACAACTTTATTAATTGAATCTCACTTATTTAAATGTCATAGAATCTTAATTAACCCAAAGTACCGTTTCCATTTAGCAAGCCACGATAGTGTGGACGTTTACTAAAACAAACAACTTTGTTAATTGACTCTTACATTTATTAAATTTCACAATTTTATTAATCAAAGCTTGATATCTCGTAAGTGAAACTCGAAGTTTCTAACCAGCAATCAATCATGCAATTGAGCCCTATCTCTCACTAGGTGAGGGAGCCAACCAGACAATCGATCTAGTCATCGAATGACTCGAAAGTCTCTAATCTGTGTCATCGACATAACCAAGCGCTTTGGCTCCATTCCACTCCCCGAGGTGAGAATGAGTCGAGTTGAAATTAGTCTTTGAATGACAGATTAAGCATTGCTTTTGAGAAATGTAATTGTTCAATTTTATAAGTGGAATTTTAATTCGAATTTTGATCCAGTGATATCCGTGTATCGACTTTATCCGATAGGGAGGATGACACTAAAGCCAACTCATAAGTCAATACACCTCACCATCAAAACAGAGAATGGAGACCGCGGGATTGTTTCCAATCCCTCTCCCACTTAGTATTTTACGAAAGGAGTAACATGCATAAACATAGTAGGCATAATAAAAGCACGTAAAACACACAATAAAGCATTTAACGTGGTCCCGATTATTATGGCCTTCACTATCTTGGATGCACGTCTTCTCGGAACTTCATCTCGTTGCTCGTCTCGGTCTCGATCCACCACCGACTCGTCTAAGTGCCAAGAGACGAACCCCTCCCACTGGAGTATCGCCCCAAGCCTCGACGAGCGTTCCGTGGTGTCAGTCGAAACCCCGCGGCGTTGCTGCCAAGCCTCGGGCAGCGGGCGCTGCCCCATATCCAGCGCTCGCTGGAGAAGCTCTGGGCAGCGGGCGCTGCCCCACCTCCAGCGGGCGCTGTTCATGCTCAGTCAGCCGCGGGTTCGACTTCTCGACCCTCATTCGTCCGGACTTCGATCTTCTCTCGGTCCACCAAGTAGCAGTAACATTACAAAGGTAAAACATACTACTTCCGGCATCGATCCTATACAGGTTGATCGATCCTATACAACCCGGATTTAACGAAAATGAAAAATAGAACCTAAATGACTCAACCCGTCGTTTTAACTATTACAATCATGCAACGATATAAAAACCAAAACGATCTCGACAAGCCCGAGAGTTTAATCAAACCACAAACATTAAAGCACAATCACATGGCCATAATAATCGGGTTCGAACCTGCAAAACAAATCTCGCAAAAATACAACGAATCGACAAAACCGACTCTGATACCAATTGTTGGAAATCGACTACCCGGGATGCGTTCGTTCGATCACTCGAACATCTGAACACTCCCAGTCGACCCCTCGGAAGCGCTACTCCGTTCACATTACAGCCCGTGTGCCGAATCACACCCAGTCGTCGCCCCGAAGGACAACCGCGCGAAACGACAGCTGATCTGCCCTGGGCAGCGGGCGCTGCCCATAAATCAGCGGTCGCTGATTAGGCCTAAAACGGCGGTCGTCGTTTGCCTTTCAGCGGGCGCTGTTCGTCCGCGAACAGCAGCGCGACCTGCTGTTCCAAGCGCGTTTCCGGGTCGATTTTCCTCTTCCGACTACCGATCCGGAGGTCCTTGACCCCCAAGTAGTCGAGGAACATGATCCACGACGCCCGGAACCCGATCTAAGATTCGATGTATAATCAACGAAATAAGAGATCGATAATCGCGGAAATAGGGTTCGATCTCATACCTTTGTCGCGTGATTCGGAGGAGCCGAATTGTTGAGACCATGAAGCCTTCCGGTGTATGTCTCTATCCCCGACGTCCAGCCGTTGAGTGGGCAACGATCCGCTAAACCTTCCTCTTCTCCTTTCTCTCTTGAACCACTGTGAGAATTTTATTCTGTCTCAGAAATATATTTGCGCTAGCAAATTAAAATCTGCAGAATAATAACAGCGCTAATCTAAATTAATTAAGCAGAGAAATAAAATAATTGCGCAAGGTTTTATTTTTCTTTGCAGAATTAATTATAGCAGAATTAATTATAGCGGCGTTTCGTATGTTTAGAGAAAAAGAGAGTGGAGTATTTATAAAGCTACACCAAGGACCTTATGGAAATTAATTATTAGGCTAAATTGCAATTTAATTAACTCGGCGTCCTAAAAGGAAAACCTTAATTAAATTCCACAATTTTAATTATAATTAATTTCACTGTAAAATTATAATTGAATTCCCAATAATTAATTTATATTATTTCAACAATAATAATTCCGCCGAATTACATATACGACTTTTCCAGTGTTTAAGATATCGTATGTCCACGAATTAACTTTAATTACTAATAATTAAATTAATTCATTTCTTATTATCCGAGACTAGTACCACTCATCCTTATTATCATGTGGAACGAATCCACCTGCAGGGTTTACATGATAAACTTTATGAGCTCATCTCGGGGACATCATCAACCCAATAAATGGGACACGGTTTCCTGTCTATAATCTATAGCATGTCGTGTGTACAATTCCGATTCCCAATTTACCGAGAATATTGACTAATCAATTAGTCTCACTCACTAGTAAGTCAAAGAACCGAGAACTGGACACACGCACCTATAATTATATAGGGATTAAGAATTCGTATATCTGTAATATCTGAGGTCTAGTTCGATTACTGCGAATAGTATAAATCGAACGCCCTCCCGTGGTCCTGCTCAATACACCAAGTGTACGAGTGTAACATGATAGTCAAGACCGACTATCTAACAGTCACACTACAACGTACCGATGGATTGTCCCTGTCCATCTAAGTCGTGAGCTACTGTTCGATAGTATACGAGTAACCGACAGTGTGATCTTCCGCGTGTCTCCTCACGCCATACTGTCTACAACGTATACATCAAGGACTATTGCATTAAATGCAATCATGCTTTAATCATATCTCGAATTAAGGTATAGATAAGGAGTTCCGTATATGCACTAAACTAGACATTTAGAATACAACTCCATCAATCTCCTAGTTCTTGACACTCACTGACGATTAGCATGATCTTGCTGAAGTAGGTGTCGAGATCCTCATCTTCCCTCATTTCAAGCTTGTGGAAGTTGGTAGTGAGTCCTCTGATCTTGGACTTCTTAATGCTTTCACTACCCTCACACATCTGCTCAAGGGTGTCCCATATGTGTTGGAAATCGATATCCCGGGCCATTAAAAAAATTGCGGAACCTAATAACCCGACCGAAATCCCATCGCCGAAAACCAATCACGAACGCCACGAAGAACCGGGCTCGACAAGAGCATCGCCGCGGGATGAACCCGCGGCTAAACCCTAGCCGAACCCCACCGTGGGGTTCGCGATCGATGATGATCGCGTGGGGCTGCCTAGCAGCCCCCGGCGGTGAGTCCGGCGACTCACCGCCACCACCGACGGGGAGGGGAACCACCAGCCGCGGCGCGAAGCCGCGACGGCTCCCAGCGATCGACCCTAGGTCGATCGCTCGCCCCGGCGTCCAGCCGGGGCTCCCCTCGCGTGGCCGCTCCCGGCGGTCGAAGCCCTAGGGCTCGACCGCCACCCCCTCGGCTCCCAGCCGAGGATTGCTCTCGATCCCGGCGGGGATCGCTAGACCGTCGGCGGTCCGGTGGTCTTCGACCACCACCGCTCGGTCTATCCCCGTCCCCGGTTTCGTCGTTTTCCCGGATCGTGTGTTCATGTATATGTTACAATTAATATCACATAAATTCACACAAAGGAGTTTATGAATATACCTTTTGATTCGTTGTGCGGAGAAACGAAATCAATTGTAGACCTTTGAATCTTCCCACGTATTCCTTGCACTAGCTTGAACGTCGGGTGGGCGATGATCTTCCAAGCTTATGGATCCTCTTCTATCTCTCTCTACTTTCTCTCACTAGAAGAATTATGATCTTCAAGTTATGATGTGTGTAGAATAGAGAAGACCATGTAGTGCTTTTATAGGCTACGTAGGGGATCTAAAGGAGGTGGAATATTGGGCTTCCAATATTGAAGATTAAATTGAGCCCAATGCTCAAGTCCATTAATCCTTATCAATATTAATTAATTTATTTTCCACTATATAAATTAATTGCACTCCCAATATTAAACCATATTATATCAAATAATATTTCTCCGGTAGTATTATTTATTCCGTGTATTTAAGATTTAAATATCCATGAATAAAATTAATTTATTGCTAATTAATTTATTCATCTCTTGAATCCGAGACTAGTACCATTCAAACTTAATTATTGTGCGGAACGAATCCACTCATGAGGTTTACACAATAATTCCTTATGAACTCATCTCGGGGATATTATCAACCCTTCCGGGATACACTTTCCCGTCAAGTATTCACGGCATGCCATATATAAAATATAGTGACCCAACTTGACCGGTAATTAACCCAATAATTAAATCGGTTAATTCCTTTGGCAAATCAAAGTCACTAGTATTAAATATACTCACCCGCAATAGTATCGGGGATTAAGAATAAAATACTCTGAGACTTGAATCAATTATCAACGGCAATCCTAATTGATAAGTCTCAAGCGATCCGCTCAATACACCAAGTGTACAAGTGTGATAAAATAATCAAGACAAATTATTTTCTCTCTCACACGACTATACCGATGGATTGGTCTGTGTCCATCTAGGTCGTGAGCAACTGTTCGATTAAATACGAGTAACCGATAGTATGATCTTCTGTGTGGGCCCGACACACCATACTAACTACAACGTATAGAATCCAGGACTATATTTTGCATATATTTAATTATCAATAATTTAATGCAAACGATTGTTTATTAATTAAATAGATTAAATGCTATGACCGGGAGTTACCGTTACTTAAATCTAGACATTAAGTACACAACTCCAACAATCTCCCACTTGTACTAAGGTCTAGTCATTTCCTCCAAACTCCCGACTCCCATACTCATCACGTGCTTAATTTGTACTTCCAAGAAGTATCATGTGAATGAGCACTCTAGGTTGTCGCTCTGAAGTTATCTTGGTGACTACTGCGTCGTCTCCCTTGACGATGACTCGTATCAGGTGGTACTTGCTCTATGTGTTAACATCACTTTTGACTTATGACTTCTTCCAGTTTGCCATGCACCGCTATCCAATAGCCTTTGGTAAACTAAGAGTCATATCCAAGTCCAGAGGTTATTCCTGGAACCTGACCAAAACTTCCGCTGCCTCTGAGGCTGCTATTCGGTTATGAGAGAGTCTGATAAGCATCCTACTTATCATTCTTTCATTTCAAGGTTCCACCTCTTTCTAAAAGTGAACACATAGCCTGATATCGACTTACACTGGTCCTTCTCTGATTTGAGATCTGAGAATTTGTAATCAAAGAAGATTTCGTCTTGCTTAATCTAGTACATCCAAGTACTTTTACAGCATTCGAATATCTCTTGTCCAGATTACTTTGATATCCTCCCACTACGCAAACCGCATAGTTGATATCAGGTTCTCGTTTTACAACATTGCATCTATAAAGCTTTCCACACAAAGTGTAGGAAACTGCTTTGTCTGTATCTATCTCCTTCATGTGTTCGAAACACATACCCTTAGATAGATATATATTCTGTCTCTGAAAGGCAATAACCTTTCTCAGAATTATGCATGTTTAAAACAAACCATAATCATATAAGATATCTAGGAGAAGTACAATGTTCTTATCCTTAGATCGAAAGATCTCAAGAACATGTTCCAACTTCTACTCAATCTTATATCTCGATTCATTTAGACAACCATCATCTTATGTCTGATAACGTCTTTACATTGTTGCCAATGATAAAATGTTATCTACATAAAATCTCCGAGAAACACCACCTTGTTTCCATTACGTCTCCAATACACCTTTCGTATATGCCTTTCAATCCATAAATGGATTTACTAATCTTGTACTCTAAATGATCTTGCCTCTTAACAATAAACTTTATTGTTCTCCAAGCAGGCACATTTAGATCTAGTATCGCCCTCGTGCAGAGCCAGGGATCGATTTCATCTTTACTAGATCCAGAGTCTGAAACTCTTCTAGTCTTATGAACATCTCTGGTTGTTCAACAACCTCCCACTGCAACGGCGTCCCGGTGTATAACAGTAATAACAGTAGGTGCAGTGTGTGGTGTACTTCTACTCGGCTTGGCTAGTTCCTAGTCTTTGTCCTTTTTCTCATTCGAAGGTATTACGTTAGTTAGGGCTTTGTAGTTCATCTAATAGTCTTTCTCTAAGAACCGGGCGATATACGTCCTTCTGGTTCATAGTACTATAGAACATACAATATCTTGTTCATCTAGGATATCCTACAACCATATTGAATATGCCGTTGTCTCCAGGAATATCCATAGAACATAGGTAGTTCCGAACAACTTGTTCTTTTACTATTAGAATTCTATTTCTTATTGACTCACCATCTATACACGTAAGTGTATGGTGTAGTCATTTGAGACTTAATCTCAATCTTTGATTATGCTATGTGTTATTCAGATAGGTGATAGCCACCGCGATTTTAGTCGCAGGCTTCCAATGGATATACTTAGAAGGTTCCCCATAATTGCTTTGTGACTAAAACACTTTGCTTTTATGGCACATCAAGTATTCTAATCCATCTACGAGTATTCTCAAAAAAACTACTCGCACCTTTCTAATTACACATACGTCTGCATATATCATTGATCATTCTCAATACTTGTCCGAATTCTATCCTTTATCCAGAAAGGTATGCTTAGTTGTATCATCTTCCAAATTCAACTCTTAGGTCGGAAGGTCCACTCCTTCAACTATAATTGATCAAATCAATTTCGACCTTTTGAATCTCATTTGAATAAATACTACTAAGTGTAAGAATTCACAAGTATAATGATTTAACAGGAAATATATCTAATAAGTAAAACAAGTTATAGAACGGTTTGTTGCATCGTGGTAGACTAAGGATTCATTATTTACATTATTGCTACCTAATGTACCAGAATAGATAATACCATTATTTCTTATCAAAATCATCACCATGATTAAAGAAATAAAATATCCATTCATAAATAATAGAAATCCAGAACAAAACGTTCTTTCTAAAATAAAGGGTACATAAAGCAATAAACTTGAAATGAAATCCTAATTAACTACTAGAGCAGATAAATGTCTTCCACTGCAACAGCTGCCTCCTCTACAGCTTTGCCCATGTAGACTCGAACTCTTCTTCTCTAAGTCGCCGGGTTTTCTGGAACCCCTGCATTTAAAATGCACATACCATCAGTGGTTCCATATCTACACACCAGAATTCTGATAGATAATACCGCTGACTATGTTTTTACGACTAAAGAAAAATTCGTACCTTTGAGAGGACATTCAGACCTCCAGTGTCTAGACTTATTGCATCGGAAGCATTTACCCCTCGGCTTTGCAGCCCCCACTTGTGGTCCATTCCTTTTGGCACCACTGAGTTTCTTGGCTTGCTTCCTTCTCTTGCCCCTACCTCCAATAGGCTTCAAGCCTTTGGACTTGGTAGCTACAAGCGCTTGAGACTTGCCCTTCTTGTAGATCCCCTCTGCCGCCTTTAGTTCAGTCAGGAGTTGTGCAAGAGTATAAGATAGTTTACCCATATTATAACTCATGCGAAACTGCTCAAAACTAGGGGTCAGAGACTGGAGTATGATGTCGACTTGCGTCTCACCATCAATTTGAGCTCCTAGGATCTCAAGCTCATTCAACAAACTCATCATCTTAAGAACGTGCTCCCCAACGGGCGTTCCTTCAGACTGAGTAGTTGTCATAAGGACTCTCATGGCTTCTTGCCTTGCCGCACGATCTTGCTCTCCAAACATGTCCTTGAGGTTAGTTAGCATATCATAGGCAGTGTCCATCGACTGATGTTGGGTTTGGAGTACATTTGACATTGAAGCCAAAATATAACACCTAGGCATTTCATCAGCCTTTTTCCACTTCCTATATGCCTCTTTTTCCTCATTAGATGAGGCATTCGTGGGCTCAGCAGGGCACACATCATGGAGTACAAATTTGTACTCTTCAGAAGTCAGGACAATGTCCAAATTTCTCCTCCAATCAATATAATTGGGGCCAGTGAGTTTATGTTCCTTGAGTATCACAGAAAGTGGATTCATAGCTATTCTCTAAACCTATAAGCACATTTAAACAAACAATCAATTTAATATCCGATATTATCTCCCCAAATAATATCATTAAATTACTAATTACATCTAAAATTCCATCAGGTAAGGCAAGCCACGTGGTGTGGACGTTTACCCACCCAAATGATTTAGCAATTAGATTTTCTTTGGTCATACATCACTTATAGCGTAACCTCGTGGGGAGGAATACTATAACGCGTATCTAAGTGTAAACCATTACTCAGTACCAAAGTAAATCGTTTGGAATTGCTACATCACCGCAAGCCACGTGGTGTGGACGTTTACGATAACTTCACAACTCTTCACAATTCCTTACAACTGTCTACATCAATTAATCCAAAATCCGTTAGTATAGCAAGCCACGTGGTGTGGACGTTTACTACACCAAGTGACTTTTATAATTGACTCCCAATTACAAGATGCTGGGATTCGATGTCCCGGGCTATCAAAAATTATGCGGAACCGATAACCCGACCGAAACCCCGTCGCCGGAAACCACGAACACGAGCACCACGGTGTCCGGAGCTCGACCCGAGCATTGCCGCGGGATGAACCCGCGGCTAAACCCTAGCCGAGCCCCACCGCGGGGTTCGCGATCGCGTTCGATCGCGTGGGCTGCTCCGGCAGTCCCGGGCGGTGAGTCCGGCGACTCACCGCCATCACAGGAGGCGGGGGGAGCCACCAGCCGCGGCACCAGCCCGCGGCAGTCCCCCCGGCGATCGAGCGAAGGGCTCGATCGCCCCCAGCCGCGGCGTCCAGCCGCGGCTTCTCTCCGTGCGCACGCCACCGGGCGAGGGTGGCTGGGGTCCGCCACGGCACCAGCCCGTGGCACCCCAGCGATCGACCGAAGTCGATCGCATGCCCCGGCGTCCAGCCGGGCCTCGCCCCTTGTCGCGCGCATGCGGCGGTCGAACCCTAGGGTTCGGCCGCCCCTCTCGATCCCGACGGGGATCGCGTGATCCCCGTATCCCGGTCTCGACGTTTTCCCGGATCGTCTTGTTCATGTATACATCACGATTAAACGAACATATAATCATAGAGGGGGTTTATGATTATGTACCTCGATTCGTTGTACGGAGAAACGAAATCAAACGTTGATGACCTTGCGATCTTCCTACGTATTCCTTGCACTCCGTTCGAACGTCGTGTGGGCGACGATCTATCGAACTCCTATGGATCTCCTTCAACTCTCTAGAATATCAAGTATGATAATCTTGTCTTATGATTTATGAAGGCCATGTAGTGCTTTTATAGGCTACGTAGGGGATCTAAAGGAGGTGGAATATTGGGCTTCCAATATTGAAGATTAAATTGAGCCCAATGCTCAAGTCCATTAATCCTTATCAATATTAATTAATTTATTTTTCACTATATAAATTAATTGCACTCCCAATATTAAACCATATTATATCAAATAATATTTCTCCGGTAGTATTATTTATTCCGTGTATTTAAGATTTAAATATCCATGAATAAATTTATTTATTGCTCAATAAATTATATTCATCTCTTGTATCCGAGACTAGTACCATTCAACCTTAATTATTGTGCGGAACAAATCCACTCATGAGGTTTACACAATAATTCCTTATGAACTCATCTCGGGGATATTATCAACCCTTCCGGGATACACTTTCCCGTCAAGTATTCACGGCATGTCATATATAAAATATAGTGACCCAACTTAACCGGTAATTAACCCAATAATTAAATCGGTTAATTCCTTTGGAAAATCAAAGTCTCTAATATTAAATATACACACCCGCAATAGTATCGGGGATTAAGAATAAAATACTCTGAGATTTAAATTGATTATCCAAGGCAATCCTAATCAATAAATCTCAAGCGATCCGCCCAATACACTAAGTGTACAAGTGTGATAAAATAATTAAGATAAATTATTTTCTCTCTCACACAACGACTATACCGATGGATTGGTCCGTGTCCATCTAGGTCGTGAGCAACTGTTTGATTAAATACGAGTAACCGATAGTATGATCTTCTGTGTGTCCATACAACACCATACTAACTACAACGTATAAAATCCAGGACTATGATTTGCGTATATTTAATTAAACGCAAACGATTGTTTATTAATTAAATAGGTTAAATGCTATGACTGGGAGTTTACCGATACTTAAATCTAGACATTAAGTACACAACTCCAACAATCTCCCACTTGTACTAAGGTCTAGTCATTTCCTCCAAACTCCCGACTCCCATACTCATCACGTGCTTAAATTATACTTGTCAGAAGTATTATGTGAATGAGCAATCTAGGTTGCCGCTCTGAAGTTATCTTGGTGACTACTGCGTCGTCTCCCTAGACGATGACTCGAATCAGGTGGTACTTGCTCTATGTGTTATCATCATCTTTTGAACTTATGACTTCTTCCAGTTTACCATGCACCGCTATATACATAGCCTTTGGTCAACCAAGAATCATATCCAAGTTCAGAGGTCATCCCGGAACCTAACCAAAACTTCCGCTGCCTCTGAGGCGGCTATTCGGTTATGAGAGAGTCTGATTAAGCATCCTACTTATCACTCTTTCATTTCAAGGTTCCACCTCTTTCTAAAAGTGAACACATAGCCTGATATCGACTTACACTGGTCTTTCTCTGATTTTGGATTTGAGAAAAATGTAATCCAAGAAGATTTCGTCTTGCTCCGTAAGCCAGTACTTTGAAAGTACTCTTACAGCATTCGAACATCCCTTATCCAGATTACTTTGATATCCTCCCACTACGCAAACCGCATAGTTGATATCAGGTTCTCGTTTTACAACATTGCATTTATAAAGCTTTCCACAAAAGGTGTAGGAAACTGCTTTGTTTGTATCTATCTCCTTTATGTGTTCGAGACACACACCCTTAGATAGATATATATTCTGTCTCTGAAAGGCAATAACCTTTCTCAGAATTATGCATGTTTAAAACAAACCATAATCATATGAGATATCTAGGAGAAGTACAATGTTCTTATCCTTAGATCGAAAGATCTTAAGAACATGCTCCAACTTCTACTCAATCTTATATCTTGATTCTTTTAGACAACCATCATCTTATGTCTGATAACGTCTATACATTGTTGCCAATGATAAAATGTTATCTACATAAAATCTCCGAGAAACACCACCTTGATTCCATTACGTCTCCAATACACCCTTCGTATATGCCTTTTAATCCATAAATGGATTTACTAAGCTTGTACTCTAAATGATCTTGCCTCTTAACAATAAACTTTATTGCTATCCAAGTAGGCACATTTAGATTAGTACTGCCCCTTATGCAGAGCTAGGGATCGATTTCATGTTTACTAGATCCAGAGTTCAAAACTCCTCCAGTCTTATGAACATCTCCGGTTGCTTAACAACCTCCCACTGCAATGGCGTTCTGGTGTATAACACTAATAACATTAGGTGCAGTTGGTGGTGTACTACCACTCGGTTAGGCTGGCTCTCAGTCTTTCTTTTTCCTCATTTTCAAGTACCTTGTCAGTTAGGGCATTGTAGTTCATCTAATAGTCTTCCTCTAAGAACTGGGTGAGAACACCCCTCTGGTTCATAGTACTATTGAACATACAATATCTTGTTCATCTAGGATATCCTACAACCATATTGAA
The DNA here is from genome assembly GCA_954870475.1 of Euphrasia confusa. Taxonomy (NCBI): domain Eukaryota; kingdom Viridiplantae; phylum Streptophyta; class Magnoliopsida; order Lamiales; family Orobanchaceae; genus Euphrasia; species Euphrasia confusa. The sequence continues at coordinate 10,614,315 of OX940966.1, read as the reverse complement.
TATGCTGTTGTCTCCAGGAATATCCATAGAACATAGGTAGTTCCGAACAACTTGTTCTTTTACTATTAGAATTCTATTTCTTATTGACTCACCATCTCTACACGTAAGTGTATGGTGTAGTCATTTGAGACTTAATCTCAATTTTTGATTATGCTATGTGTTATTCAGATAGGTGATAGTCTCCGCGATTTTATTCGCAGGCTTCCAATGGATATACTTAGAAGGTTCCCCATAATTGCTTTGTGACTAAAACACTTTGCTTTTATGGCACATCAAGTATTCTAATCCATCTACGAGTATTCTTAAAAGACCTACTCGCACCTTTCTAATTACACATACATCTGAATATATCATTGATCATTATCAATACTTGTCCGAATTCTATCCTTTATCCAGAAAGGTATGCTTAGTTGTATCATCTTCCAAACTTAATTCTTAGGTCGGAGGGTCCATTCCTTCAACTACAATTGATCAAATCAATTTCGACCTTTTGAATCTAATTTGAATAAATACTACTAAGTATAATAATTCACAAGTATAATGATTTAATCAAGAAAAATATCTAACAAGTAAAACAAGTTATACATAACGGTTTGTTGCATCGTGGTAGACTAAGGATTCATCATTCATATATTGCTATCTTAAATGTACCAGAATAGATAACACCATTATTTCTTGTCTAAATCACTGAATGATTAAAGAAATAAATATCCATTCATAAATAAAGAAAATCCAGAACAAAAGTTCTTTTCAAAATAAGGGGACATGAAGCAATAACTTGAAATGAAATCCTAAAACTACTAAAAGTAGATAAATGTCTTCCACTGCAACCGCTGCTACCCCAACAGCTTCGCCCATGTAGACTCGAACTCTTCTTTTCTAAGTCGCCGGGTTTTCTGGAACCCCTGCATTTAAAAATGCACATACCGTCAGTGGTTCCATATCTACACACCAGATTTCTGGTAGATAATACCGCTGACTATGTTTTTACGACTAAAGAAAAATTCGTACCTTTGAGAGGACATTCAGACCTCCAGTTTCCAGACTTATTGCATCGGAAGCACTTGCCCCTCGGCTTTGCAGCCCCCACTCGTGGTCCATTCCTCTTGGCACCACTGGGTTTCTTGGCTTGCTTCCTTCTCTTGCCCCTACCTCCAACAGGCTTCAAGCCTTTGGACTTGGTAGCTACAAGCGCTTGAGACTTGCCCTTCTTGTAGATCCCCTCTGCCGCCTTTAGTTCAGTCAGGAGTTGCGCAAGAGTATAAGATAGTTTACCCATATTATAGCTCATACGAAACTGCTCAAAACTAGGGGTCAGAGACAGGAGTATGATGTCGACTTGCGTCTCACCATCAATTTGAGCTCCTAGGATCTCAAGCTCATTCAACAGACTCATCATTTTAAGAACGTGCTCCCCTACGGGCGTTCCTTCAGACTGAGTAGTTGTCATGAGGACTCTCATGGCTTCTTGCCTAGCCGCACGATCTTGCTCCCCGAACATGTCTTTGAGGTTAGTCAGCATGTCATAGGCAGTGTCCATCGGCTCATGTTGGGTTTGGAGTACATTTTACATGGAAGCCAAAATATAACACCTAGCCATTTCATCAGCCTTTTTCCACTTCCTAAATGCTAGCTTTTCCTCATCAGTTGAGGCAGCCGTGGGCTCAGCAGGGCACACTTCATGGAGTACAAACTTGTACTCTTCAGAAGTCAGGACAATGTCTAAATTTCTCTTCCAATCAATGTAATTGGGACCAGTGAGTTTATGTTCCTTGAGTATCACAGAAAGTGGATTCATAGCTATTCTCTAAACCTATAAGCACATTTAAACAAACAATCAATTTAATATCCGATATTATCTCCCCAAATAATATCATTAAATTACTAATTACATCTAAAATCCCATCAGGTAAGGCAAGCCACGTTTTGTGGACGTTTACCCACCCAAATGATTTAGCAATTAGATTTTCTTTGGTCATACATCACTTATAGCGTGACCTCGTTGGGAGGAATACTATAATGCGTATCTAAGTGTAAACCATTACTCAGCACCAAAGTAAATCGTTTGGAATTGCTACATCACCGCAAGCCACGTTGTGTGGACGTTTACGATAACTTCACAACTCTTCACAATTTCTTACAACTGTCTACATCAATTAATCCAAAATCTGTCAGTACAGCAAGCCACGTTGTGTGGACGTTTACTACACTAAGAGACTTTTATAATTGACTCCCAGTTACAAGATCCATTCGATTTTCGTAAATCAGGACGCGGAGAATCATAAGTGAAACTCGGAGTTTCTAACCAGTGATTCACCATGCGAACAACCCTATCTCTCATTAGATGAGGGAGCCGAGCAGACAATCGATCCATCTATCAAAGAATGGTACGAAGGTCTCTAATTTGTGTCATCCACATGACCAAGTGGCTTTGGCTCCATTCCACTCCCCGGGGTGAGAATGAGTCGACTTGAAGTCAGTTTCAGAAGGACAAATTAGGCATTGTTTGATAAACTTGATCAATGTTTCTTGTAAAAGGAATTACAAGAATTCTCCTCCAATGACTCGTCTATACGAACTTCGAAAGTCCATAAGAGTCACCAAGAGAACAGCAATGGAGACCATGGGAATGTTTACATCCCCTCTCCCACTTAGCTTTTTACAATAAAGGGATACGCTATCTAGTGCATAAAGTAAACACATATAGCATGCATACAAGCAATAAAGCACATAGTATCACATAGTCAAAATAATGCTAGAAAATTATTTTCCGACTATCATGGCTTTATTCCATCTCCGTATGCGACTTCTAGTCTTCAGTCTTCGTTCTTGAATGCTCCATGTGACGAGAATATTAATCCCAATATTTAAATCTATTTATTTTCAATAAATCCAAAAGATACTTAATTCGAAAATTAAGTCAATCGAATAAATCAAAAATAAAATTAAATATTATTAATATTTTTATTTATTTATTTTCCTATCTAATTCTATTAAATTTCTAGAATAATCTATCCAAGACCCACTTGGAATATTCTAGAAGACTTCTATAATAGAATAAGGAAATAAAATAAATTAGGACTCTTTTACTTTCCAAGATTAATTAATTTCCATTACTATGAAATTCCCATAAAATAGGAATAATCAATTAGGAAATAAATTAATCCTAAATTAACTTTTATTCCTTTCCAATTCTATTAAATCTCTAGGATCATATTCCAAGTAGAACTCGGAATACTCTAGAAGACTTCCATAATAGAATAAGGAAATAAAATTAATTTCAATTAATTCTTTTCCTATCTCCATGAGAATTCCCAAAAATAGGAATACTCAAAATAGGAAAACCGAATCAATTAGGAAAGTGAATCTTGGTAGGAGTAGCATGAGATCGGGAGACCCCACGCCACCCCACCGTCGACCACCTCCACCGGAGGAGCGCCGCCGCCCAGCCACCAGCCGCCACCGTCGCCGGCGGTAGCCCTAGCCGAGGGCGATCGGCCCCTCTCCTTGGGTCGATCAAGGGGTTTGATCGATCCCCGGTTCTTCGTCCTCTTCGTCTTCTTCGTCACATGAGTTCTCCGGCGGTCGTCTCGACATCGATCCAACGTAAATAAATTACAAGAAATAAATTTACAATTCCGGTATCGATTCTATACATGAAATCGACCCTATACATTTTCCGGAAAACATAGAACGTAATAATAAATCCTAAATTCGGTCAACCCCCGAATTTTTACTATTACAAACATTCAACCACACAAAACGAATCTCGACATGTCCGAGAGTTTAATAAACGAATAATCATGATAATTAATTAACACAATAATTAAATCCAACCATGATAGCCGGAAATCCCTGCAAGGTAGAACAATAATCGAACATATACATGAACACGAAACCAAACGCTCTGATACCAATTGCTGGGATTCGATGTCCCGGGCTATCAAAAATTATGCGGAACCGATAACCCGACCGAAACCCCGTCGCCGGAAACCACGAACACGAGCACCACGGTGTCCGGAGCTCGACCCGAGCATTGCCGCGGGATGAACCCGCGGCTAAACCCTAGCCGAGCCCCACCGCGGGGCTCGCGATCGCGTTCGATCGCGTGGGCTGCTCCGGTAGTCTCGGGCGGTGAGTCCGGCGACTCACCGCCATCACAGGAGGCGGGGGGAGCCACCAGCCGCGGCACCAGCCCGCGGCAGTCCCCCCAGCGATCGAGCGAAGGGCTCGATCGCCCCCAGCCGCGGCGTCCAGTTGCGGCTTCTCTCCGTGCGCACGCCACCGGGCGAGGGTGGCTGGGGTCCGCCACGGCACCAGCCCGTGGCACCCCAGCGATCGACCGAACTCGATCGCATGCCCCGGCGTCCAGCCGGGGCTCGCCCCTTGTCGCGCGCATGCGGCGGTCGAACCCTAGGGTTCGGCCGCCCCTCTCGATCCCGACGGGGATCGCGTGATCCCCGTATCCCGGTCTCGACGTTTTCCCGGATCGTCTTGTTCATGTATACATCACGATTAAACGAACATATAATCATAGAGGGGATTTATGATTATGTACCTCGATTCGTTGTACGGAGAAACGAAATCAAACGTTGATGACCTTGCGATCTTCCTACGTATTCCTTGTACTCCGTTCGAACGTCGTGTGGGCGACGATCTATCGAACTCCTATGGATCTCCTTCAACTCTCTAGAATATCAAGTATGATAATCTTGTCTTATGATTTATGAAGGCCATGTAGTGCTTTTATAGGCTACGTAGGGGATCTAAAGGAGGTGGAATATTGGGCTTCCAATATTGAAGATTAAATTGATCCCAATGCTCAAGTCCATTAATCCTTATCAATATTAATTAATTTATTTTCCACTATATAAATTAATTGCACTCCCAATATTAAACCATATTATATCAAATAATATTTCTCCGGTAGTATTATTTATTCCGTGTATTTAAGATTTAAATATCCATGAATAAATTTATTTATTGCTCAATAAATTATATTCATCTCTTGTATCCGAGACTAGTACCATTCAACCTTAATTATTGTGCGGAACAAATCCACTCATGAGGTTTACACAATAATTCCTTATGAACTCATCTCGGGGATATTATCAACCCTTCCGGGATACACTTTCCCGTCAAGTATTCACGGCATGTCATATATAAAATATAATGACCCAACTTAACCGGTAATTAACCCAATAATTAAATCGGTTAATTCCTTTGGAAAATCAAAGTCTCTAATATTAAATATACACACCCGTAATAGTATCGGGGATTAAGAATAAAATACTCTGAGATTTAAATTGATTATCCAAGGCAATCCTAATCAATAAATCTCAAGCGATCCGCCCAATACACTAAGTGTACAAGTGTGATAAAATAATTAAGATAAATTATTTTCTCTCTCACACAACGACTATACCGATGGATTGGTCCGTGTCCATCTAGGTCGTGAGCAACTGTTTGATTAAATACGAGTAACCGATAGTATGATCTTCTGTGTGTCCATACAACACCATACTAACTACAACGTATAAAATCCAGGACTATGATTTGCGTATATTTAATTAAACGCAAACGATTGTTTATTAATTAAATAGGTTAAATGCTATGACTGGGAGTTTACCGATACTTAAATCTAGACATTAAGTACACAACTCCAACACAAGATCCATTCGATTTTCGTAAATCAGGACGCGGAGAATCATAAGTGAAACTCGAAGTTTCTAACCAGTGATTCACCATGCGAACAACCCTATCTCTCATTAGATGAGGGAGCCGAGCAGACAAACGATCCATCTTTAAAAGAATGGTACGAATGTCTCTAATTTGTGTCATCCACATGACCAAGTGGCTTTGGCTCCATTCCACTCCCCGGGGTGAGAATGAGTCGACTTGAAGTCAGTTTCAGAAAGACAAATTAGGTATTGTTTGATAGACTTAATCAATGTTTCTTGTAAAAGGAATTACAAGAATTCTCCTCCAATGACATATCTATATGAACTTCGAAAGCTCATAAATGTCACCAAGAGAACAGTAATGGAGACCATGGGAATGTTTCCATCCCCTCTCCCACTTAGCTTTTATAACAAAGGGATACGCTATCTAATGCATAATTAAACACATAAGCATGCATACAAGTAATAAAGCACATAGTATCACATAGTCAAAATAATGCTAGAAAAATTATTTTCCGACTATCATGGCTTTATTCCATCTCCGTATGCGTCTTCTAGTCTTCAGTCTTCATTTTTGAATGCTCCATGTGACGAGAATATTAATCCCAATATTTAAATCTATTTATTTTCAATAAATCCAAAAGATACTTAATTCGAAAATTAAGTCAATCGAATAAATCAAAATAAAATTAAATATTATTAATATTTTTATTTATTTATTTTCCTATCTAATTCTATTAAATCTCTAGAATAATCTATCCAAGACCACTTGGAATATTCTAGAAGATTTCTATAATAGAATAAGGAAATAAAATAAATTAGGACTCTTCTACTTTCCAAAATTAATTAATTTCCATGTCCATGAAAATTCCCACAAAATTGGAATAATCAAATAGGAAATCAATTAATTTAATAATTAATTATTTTCCCATCTAATTCTATTAAATCTCTAGATTCCTATTCCAAGTAGGACTTGGAATATTCTAGAAGACTTCCATAATAGAATAAGGAAATAAATTAATTCCAATTAATTCTTTTCCTATTTCCATGAGAATTCCCAAACATAGGAGTACTCAAAATAGGAAAACCGAATTAATTAGGAAAGTAAATCTTGGTAGGAGTAGCATGAGATCGGGAGACCCCACGCCACCCCACCGTCGACCACCACCGTCGGGGACCACTGCCACCACCGCCCCCAGCCCACGCGCCACCACCACTGGTGGCCGGCGTGGCCGGAAGTCCGCGGCCAGCCCCCTTTTGGCGAGGGTCGATCGATCCTCATGGGATCGATCATCATGATCGATCCCCGGTCCTCCCTCTCATCATCTCCTTCGTCACATGAGTTCTCCGGAGGTCATCTCGGCATCGATCCAACGTAAATAAATTACAAAAAATAAATTTACAATTCCGGTATCGATTCTATACATGAAATCGACCCTATACACTTTCCGGAAAAACATAGAACGTAATAATAAATCCTAAATTCGGTCAACCCCCGAATTTTTACTATTACAAGCATTCATCCACACAAAACGAATCTCGACATGTCCGAGAGTTTAATAACGAATAATCATGGTAAATTAAATCAACAATTAATTAAATAAATAATTAACAATTAATTAACCATGATAGTCGGAATCCCTGCAAGGTAGAACGATAATTGAATACATACATGAACACGAAACCAAACGCTCTGATACCAATTGTTGGAAATCGATATCCCGGGCCATTAAAAAAATTGCGGAACCTAATAACCCGACCGAAATCCCAACGCCGGAAACCAATCACGAACGCCACGAAGAACCGGGCTCGACAAGAGCATCGCCGCGGGATGAACCCGCGGCTAAACCCTAGCCGAACCCCACCGTGGGGTTCGCGATCGATGATGATCGCGTGGGGCTGCCTAGCAGCCCCCGGCGGTGAGTCCGGCGACTCACCGCCACCACCGACGGGGAGGGGAACCACCAGCCGCGGCGCGAAGCCGCGACGGCTCCCAGCGATCGACCCTAGGTCGATCGCTCGCCCCGGCGTCCAGCCGGGGCTCCCCTCGTGTGGCCGCTCCCGGCGGTCGAAGCCCTAGGGCTCGACCGCCACCCCCTCGGCTCCCAGCCGAGGGTTGCTCTCGATCACGGCGGGGATCGCTAGACCGTCGGCGGTCCGGTGGTCTTCGACCACCACCGCTCGGTCTATCCCCGTCCCCGGTTTCGTCGTTTTCCCGGATCGTGTGTTCATGTATATGTTACAATTAATATCACATAAATTCACACAAAGGAGTTTATGAATATACCTTTTGATTCGTTGTGCGGAGAAACGAAATCAATTGAAGACCTTTGAATCTTCCCACGTATTCCTTGCACTAGCTTGAACGTCGGGTAGGCGACGATCTTCCAAGCTTATGGATCCTCTTCTATCTCTCTCTACTTTCTCTCACTAGAAGAATTATGATCTTCAAGTTATGATGTGTGTAGAATAGAGAAGACCATGTAGTGCTTTTATAGGCTACGTAGGGGATCTAAAGGAGGTGGAATATTGGGCTTCCAATATTGAAGATTAAATTGAGCCCAATGCTCAAGTCCATTAATCCTTATCAATATTAATTAATTTATTTTCCACTATATAAATTAATTGCACTCCCAATATTAAACCATATTATATCAAATAATATTTCTCCGGTAGTATTATTTATTCCGTGTATTTAAGATTTAAATATCCATGAATAAAATTAATTTATTGCTAATTAATTTATTCATCTTTGGAATCCGAAACTAGTACCATTCAAACTTAATTATTGTGCGGAACGAATCCACTCATGAGGTTTACACAATAATTCCTTATGAACTCATCTCGGGGATATTATCAACCCTTCCGGGATACACTTTCCCGTCAAGTATTCACGGCATGCCATATATAAAATATAGTGACCCAACTTGACCGGTAATTAACCCAATAATTAAATCGGTTAATTCCTTTGGCAAATCAAAGTCACTAGTATTAAATATACACACCCGCAATAGTATCGGGGATTAAGAATAAAATACTCTGAGACTTGAATCAATTATCAACGACAATCCTAATTGATAAGTCTCAAGCGATCCGCTCAATACACCAAGTGTACAAGTGTGATAAAATAATCAAGACAAATTATTTTCTCTCTCACACAACGACTATACCGATGGATTGGTCCGTGTCCATCTAGGTCGTGAGCAACTGTTCGATTAAATACGAGTAACCGATAGTATGATCTTCTGTGTGGGCCCGACACATCATACTAACTACAACGTATAGAATCCAGGACTATATTTTGCATATATTTAATTATCAATAATTAAATGCAAACGATTGTTTATTAATTAAATAGATTAAATGCTATGACCGGTAGTTACCGTTACTTAAATCTAGACATTAAGTACACAACTCCAACAATATGTGCTTAGCCGAAGTGAGATGTTTCACAATTTGAAACATATGTATGTCTATGAGGTCAGTGATAATGTGTATAGCCTTGGAGTTGAAGGTAGCCGCCTCATGTTCGGCATTTGTCCAGGTGGACTCTTCCTTGACCCGTAGATCACCATCTTCATCTGTATAGGTCGGGGGCTCCCATCCATTCAACACGGCACTCCAAACACGTGAGTCCAGGTTCTTCAACTTCATTCTAGTCTTGCTCTTCCAATAAGAGTAGTTCATCGAATTGAGAATAATCGGTTTGACGACGGTAAATGACTCCATTGTAGAATCTCTTCCTATGATCACACTGAAGGGGTGAACTCGCTCTGATACCAATTGAAATTGTGTAAATTTTGTACTTGGGTCTACCTACAATCCGAATTAGTAGGGTAGACCAGGAATACTTAACAAAATTTAGAGACTCTATAAAGTATACTTGTATTGATCTTGCTGTGGGCACAACCACTTTATAAAAACTCTTACAAAATTCTAGCGAATCATTTAGAAAGGTCAACACGACCAAAAACTAAGTCTATGTAGAACTATTCTAGCGAAGAGTCCTACAAAGACTAAATAGTGGGTATGACCAGAGCTTTCTAGCGAAGTCTCTCGGTCTCACAATATTTCTCTCTCTAGAAATTCCGGAATAAATAGTTGAAGAATGAAAATAATCTAGCGACTATTTATAGACTTCGTAAATTAAGGTTTCCGGAAATCACACTTAATGGGCCGAGCCCAAAGCATCTTCATGGAATATTCAAGATTCCATTTTTCCGTACTTCACGAACGCAGCTCTACGCACTCCCACACTAGCGTGTCTTCGTACTTCAAGCTTCTCGCAGGAACAACAGGTTTACTTGATGTTTATCTTCATGAGCTTGAATTCTTTTAGCAAAGTCTTCTAGCTCCACCCGTAGCTGAGTTCATTTCCGTAGCAGGTCTACCCCCAGCTCCACGTCTACCAGTGCTTGCCCCACGTCCGGTAAGGTGAGTACGCAGCTCTACGCGCTTCAACACTAGCGTTCCTTCGCGCTTCAAGCTTGGTGCAGGCACAACAGTTTTGATTGATGATATCTTCTTGATCTTGAATTCTTTTAGCAAAGTCTTCTACCTCCACCCGTACCTGGCTTCATCCCTTAGCAGGTCTACCCCCAGCTCCACGTCTACTTGTGCTTGCCACGCGTCCGGTCAAGTGATAGCGCTGATTCAAGGACTTCACGGTAAGCCTTGAACTCTCAATGTGACGTTGACTTGATGTGACATCCAAGTCAACCCGGTTGCACGTTGGCGCAAGAGCATGATAACGTAGCTCCACGTTGGCGCGAGTGCTTGTCTAACGTTGGCGCAACCGACCAACTCTATGTTGACGTAGAGACCAACTCCGCTAACTCCACGCTGAGCCAAACCTGCATAACGTGGTCCCACGTTGGCGCAAGTGCCATCTCCACGTTGGCGCACATTGTAACACGCGGCCCCACGTTGGCGCACTTTTATTTTCACATGCGCTCAGCTAACTCTACCACCAGCAAGGCCTCTCTCTACCTTCAGCAGGAGCTAACTCTACCACCAGCAAGGCCCCTCTCTACCTTCAGCAGGAGCTAACTCTACCACCAGTAGAGCCTCTCTCTACCTTCAGCAGGAACTAACTCTACCACCAGCAAGGCCTCTATCTACCTTCAACAAGAGCTAACTCTACCACCAGCAAGGATATACTCTCAGCTCACTCTACCACCAACAAGAGCTAACTCTACCACACTATGAAGTGAGTAAAAAACAAGGTGTATAGTTTTAACTTTTCGACAAACTCGATCGAACTATACACCAACAATCTCCCTCTTTTTTAGTCAACTTCATATGTAGTGCTTCATCGTTGTCTTTCCCTGCATTATGAAGTTATTCAAAACATATTGTATAGTTAGTTTCACCAAAGAGTTAGTACTCTACGTTGAACCGACCAAACTATACACCAACAATGTATGTGGATGACATACTCCTTATTGGAAATGACATTTCGATGTTGAACTCTGTGTAAGAGTAGCTCGGAAAGTGTTTCTCAATGAAGGATCTTGGAGAAGCATAATACATATTGTAACACATGGCACATCTCTTAGCAAGACTCAGTGACCACAAGGAGCTGATGAGCATAAGAGGATGTATAATGTTCCTTGTGCTTCGGCAATAAGATCGATTATGTATGTCATGATATGTACGAGGCCAGACGTATCGTATGCTTTGAGCATGACAAGTCGTTTTAAATCAAACCAGGGTGAGGCGCATGGTATGCGGCCAAAAACATTCTCAAGTACCTTAATCGGACTAAGGAGAATTATCTTGTCTATGGGGAACAAGAAGAGTTAGAAATGACGGGATATTGGACGCGAACTTTCAGACTGATAAAGACGATTTCCGATCTATCTGGATATGTCTTTTGTCTAAATAAAGATGTTGTTTGTTGGAAGAGTTCCAAGCAAAGCACTATCGCCGACTCAACTACAAAGTTTGAGTACATTGCGGCCTCAGAGGCTGAAAAGAAGTGTGTATGGATGAAAAAGTTCCTTAAGGAGCTTGGTGTCATCTCTAGTGCTGCCAAATCTTTAGTTCTCTATTGTGATAATAGTAGCCTAGGCACAAGAGCTGTGGGGATCACCATAAATCCAAACAGGTGCTCAGGAAGTTTCACATTCTTCGAGAGATCGTGGAGAAAAGTGATATCGAAATTTGCAAAGTGGCAACCGAGGATAATGTTGCCAACCCTTTTGCCAAACCTCTCCTGCAGTCAAAGCATGAGGCTTTAAGTACTGCGATAGGAATTAAATGTCTTAGAGACTGAATTCTTATGTTGTATATTATTTACAAATGGAGATTACAAAGTAAACATTCAAGGTTGATTGATAAATCAACTTATTCTTATTTTTATGGTTTGGATTATATGAATTGTTCAAAGTAGATTTTAAATTTTATCTGAGTTATGTGATAATGTTACATAATGAGGCTAAGTGATTGAACTAAAATTAAAATCAACTTAAGTCTCTAAACCATCAAATTAAGATCACCGTGTACGAACAGACACAATTGATCAATATAAAGATTAGATTGCAAGGTTTACTATAGCACCATCTCATGGGCTAGACGTGGGACGTCGAGTACAATTGCATAGACAACAACTGAGAGCCGAGTGTCGGACGTGACTCGCCTAAGAATGGTATATAAGGCAGTGTGTCATAATACCAATTCTTTTAGCTTTCGTTCGTCTCCTCAGACCTGAGTAGTCTAAGAGTAGCTACATTGTGAAATGTTGTGTTTTGACGCTCTCAAACGCTCTCGGTAAAACGGAGCTATAAAGATAGTCGTTGGATACCTCCAGAAGCAAGTGGGAGCACTTAGATTGACAAGATGTGATTATCCTCCTACGGGGTAAGATCAAATGTCTTAAAGGCCACTCGGAGTTGAGATTGCAAAACTGTGTGGCAACACCCGGATCTGCATCATGGTGATCATCTGGTTCGCAATCCGCTCATATATCCGACAAAGTTTCGAACGGAACGAGGGTGACACTAGTATTACCTCTAGTTCGAACTTAGCCATCAAGCGATAAGGGAAACGTGGATACACACTGGATCTAAAGTCCAAGTGGGAGATTGTTGGAATGGTGTCCTTCATCCCACGTGTGTTGTACCGAAAAAAGCTATGTAGTGCGTCCTATGTAGATGGATCGATTGGGCGATATTAAGTGTCGAGTTTGGAACTTGAACTTAATAATCGACTATCAAACCAAATGAGTCACACGTCTCTATTGATCATGTATACTTGGAATATATAAACTTTGGTTGGGAATCGAGGTTGAACGAAAGAAAACGGAAGGAAAAACGCAGTCGAGCTCAATTTCCCACTAGGTGTCTGCCGACACCATATATATGTCGGCCGACAACAATATAAAATTCAAAGGCGACTGATTTTCTGTCGGTCGACACCCCTTGGATGTCAGCTGACAACGGCGATTTTCAACCTGCGGATTTTTATTCCTATTCCGTTTCAACCCTAAACTTTTTTGTTTCTCCTCCTATATAAAGGGGACATTAGACCCACGATTTTAGCTGTTATTCGACACGAAATAAATTATTTCACAAGCACCAAAATACGAGGGAGACGATAGAATCGAGTGGGACTAGATACTACGTTGAAGGTTCGTCGTTCGTTGATCAATGAGAGTTCGTGCAACGAATTGAGGTTGGGTACGTTTGCGACTATCCATCTACGTTCGGACATCATCTACATACAAAAATTATAAGGTACATAATTATTTACTAACTCAATTAATATTCTTACTACATACGTGCGCACTAGATCAATGATTAGAGTTTTACGTGTTTATGCATGATTTCTTTTTTCGCACTTTTTCATTCTTGTAAATTACGTAAATCCATTTATTGGGTTATGGATGTGATTCATACAATACCCAACAGTATAATGTAAGTTTTCACGTAATCATAAACGTAAGATCAATAATTATAAACGGCGAAGTCTGCAAACTCAGGGGAGAAGACTCCGTCGAGGCCCGGAACCTCGGTCAGCGCTGCCCGAACGTCGCCGGGCAGGTTATCGGGCCTGCCCGCGACTTCCCACATGAAGTAATACGAAGAGAAAGCCGATACGCTCAAGAAACAATACGTCTCAACGTTCGGGAAAGAGTGAACGTCTTGAACAACGTAAGCCATTAAGGAATCGAATACGATTGCGACTCGTTTGAACATGGACGAGAGTTCTCGGGCGAAATCGGAGAAAGGGTCGCGGAGATTAAGTGTGGCGTACATTGAGAAACTGAGCTGAGACGGGAACTTGGTGTGGGCGTGGGGATCGGGTTCGGGGGTTTGGAAAGTCGGGGTAGGGAAGGAGTGGAAGTTGATGTTGGCGTGGGCCCCACGTGGCATTCGGAGCTTGGCCTGGCGGATGTGTGGCAGCTCTGACGTAGTAGAGGGAGAGTGCGGGGGAGGAGACGAGGCGGTTGGAGAGGTGGATGAGCTGGTTTAGGTGGCCTTGGGCCGGCAAGGGGACCATCACCACGGCCACTACGGATTCTTGGTTGGCCATTGATCGGTTTTGGTTTGGGATTTCGTTCTATTATGAGTTTAATTTATAGACATTTTTTCCAATGCAAATTAGTGAGTCAAATGAAATGATCAAAGCGTGAAGGTGCTTCATTCATAAGACAATTCAAATTTGTATTCAATTCCTTCTAGTTAGTTTTTTGTCAACGGTCGTCGTGACTAGTGTTTCAAACAAATCCAAAATCCATATTCGGCGGAATGAGTATTGAATTGGGGTGCTAATGAATAATCTCAAACACAAATCAAACTAATTGGAAAATTGGAAAATTGGAAAATTGATTAACTTCTACCGTTTGACAAAAAAACAGGCTACGTGTTTGACTAATAATTGTAAATAATAGAAAGACAATACAAACTAATGCAATGCATATACACGCTTCATACTTTTTTTATTTTTAATTTATTTGTCGTTTGTGCGAGTGAATTTAGAAGTAGGTATTTATGCATCATTTTCGTGTTACTCATATCCAGGGGCGGGGAGTAAGAAAATTTTTGAATTTATTTGTCATTTGTGCGAGTGAATTTAGAAGTAGGTATTTATGTGCATCATTTTCGTGTTACTCATATCCAGGGGCGGGGGCCGGGGAGTAAGAAAAATTAGTAGTAGTATCATAGAGAATCTGTCGTGATACACCTAAATGTCATGAAAAATGAATACAAAACTGAGTTCTACTCGAGTGCTGCCGTCTTTTGAACTACAGTAGTCATTACACAATACATTTTATTTGAATGGAAAAACAAACATCATAACATCATAGTAGCAAGTGACATTTTTTTTATATTTACTTGTCATACACTTCCGTAGTTCTGTATCTGGCAGAAAAAAGCACCTAGGTTACCCAAAATAAAACAACTTAATTGTCATGTATGATTTTCAATTTATAAGGGCATCAACTTGAATCAAGGGCTGATAATTGAGACTATAATCTTGAACCTCTCATCCATTCAAGTATAATGACTAATGACAAAAACCCAAGATTGGACAAGCAAATTTCAGACATTAAAAACTCACGTGTCCACAAGTTAAAAAAAAAAAAAAAAAAGTAAAATTGTCTAGGTCGCTGTCACCCCTCTTGAAGCCAGTAAGACCCGAGATTCTAATAATCAACATCGCCACCCAGCCATACACAGAAGCCCGAAAGACTCAAGTATCATATACTCAAACTCGAAGCTCATACATTTTTAGCCAGAAGCCTGTGAAACCCGAGTATCAAATACTTAAAATCGAAAGCCACTCATTTAGGCCTTAGGGCTAGAAAGGTTCTTCAAGTCCCTTTCTTTTGCATACCATTCAGGTATGATCTTGGCTGCATGAGGATATAGATCCTTGTAAGCATTCTTTATGGTCCCTTCCGCAACTGTAGTAGCAATCGAGATGTCTACAACCATAAAATTTAAATTTTATATCAACCAAAAAAGGTATATGACCTAGATAGCTACAATATCCTACAGCTACCATAGAATCATCACTACTTAAATTGTTGATCCATGAAATAATTGTTTACCAATAAGGTTTCTGATATGAGGTATATATTAGTACAAAAACAACCTGATTAAGAAAAGTTATTTTCAAAATATCAAATATACCTTCTTACTAGGGTGAAAGTTGAAAGCTAGAAATAAATAAACAGGGGTGGGTATTTGTTATTTTGACAATAAATGTTTGTGATTATAACCACAATGGTACTTGTATTTCTAGCCCCATATTAACAATACATGACGTCTCGTTGCACATAAAATAGGCAATTCTTGCATTTCGAACGCATTATAATATAGGGTGTCTAGTTGCACAAAAAATATACTCGTAGTTAAGATAACATAATTTGAACCTCGGAGCGGTTTCTTTGACTCTGATAGCTGAGTTATCATAAATATAATAGCCGCTGCAATAGATATAGGGCTCCTCCTGCAATTGAAAGAATAAAGAATCATGAAAGCCAGTCCTCTCTAGCAACTCAAGTTGATAAAAAAAAATGGTTCTATGGACATTAATTTGTGTGTACGGAGAAGATTTCCGTGTTACCAATTTAGTGAAGACAAAAAATGGTGGGGCCAACTGAAGGAAATTAAATATTGAGCATTACCTAATATCAAAGTCCCCTGCCTTCTGCACAGTTTCTTGAACAGCTTTCACTTCTTCATTGCTCATGCCAAGGTTAGAACAGAAACGCCTCTATAGAAAACAGATTGCACAACTAAAATAAATGAATGCTCACTTCAAGATACCGGAACTTTAATTTTCTGTGCTTAAAGGAAGGTCATAATACAATTAAATCCTAAATATTATATGCATATAGATTGATAATGTATATATGTTTTTAATGAAAACTATCCTCAATCTCTCGACAAAAAATAATAGTGGTTATAAATTAAAAAATCACCCTTGAAGTTACATATCCCCCACCCAACTTTCATTCTGTAACTGCCATTAGTGTGGGGCCATCAGAAATTGATGGCGGAACAAGCTAGTTTACAATTCCACACCTCATTTATATATATATATATATATAAAGTCCACTTTTTGTCAAGTATTTATATTTAAATCTCACAATTTTTCTAGATTTAACCAAAATCCAGATAAGAGTTGAGGCTATAAGTAATACTTTTGAAATTGGGGTGTGTTTGTATATATTTTATGATTCATAAATATTTTAAAGTAGGAAAAAATGCAAATTAAAATAGATGATTTCTTTTGTGAATAATCCAAATCTCAGGGGTAGCTCATAGCTGTTGTTATTATCCCGCCTTGTCAGTTCTTGGTTTTAATTGCATGCAAATATGCTACTCCAAGCAAATGAATCCCTATCATTAATTTTCTAAATACAATGAACATAGTAGAATCAAAATTTAAAAACTAAAATTTAAACTCAATACTCTGCAATAAATTTCTTGTTTCAATTTAAAAGAACAATGAATAAATAAAACTCACCAGATAATCCCCTGCATGAATAGTACCCATCTCCATTGATTCACCCATCTCAACCTTGAGCTGTTTAACAATAAACTCCTTCGCACGACCAATTTCTTTCTTTGTTGCTCCAGGAACAATAGAGCATATTTCTAGTGGATACTCACATGTTCAGAGGGACTAATAAAGAATGTTTGTTATACACTTGATCAAGTGATAAAATAAAAGGTGGGCACCTTTTACAGTGCGCGGCTTGCCTTCCTGACGACAAGCAATATAAATGCAGGCAGCAACAAGAGCCTCCAAGTTCCTTCCCCTTGTACATTTCTGGTCTTCCAGCCTTTTATATATTTCATTTGCCCGGTCCTTTAAATAAACAATGAACAAAAAATAAGTTTTTTTCCCATCTGAAGCTGGAAACAAAATATATATATATACATAAATAATAATCCAAAGAATTAAATAATTAATCGAGTAACAAAAAGAGGTGTAGTTACAAGTACATGATTCGAGACATGTAAGCATACACAGTCACACACACCAATAGAGAATAAGATGAGAATAGACAAAACATGAAAGTAACATGGAAATACAAAATATATACAATTTAAGACTCCACGAGTAAATACTTTAACGTGAATCAAACACAGCATACCTTAATGGTTGTCACGAGACTCAGCCTGAAACAGAAAGAAAAACCAATTAATGCCATCCATATAACTCGATTTTCATACAATTACATATTGATATATAATAAAATATGTATATCGTACAAGTTTAAACCTACACGAACACATAAATATTACGTTGTTAGTAGAATGCACATAATTATCACAAACAATCGGCATGACCCAAAATCGGGTATGGATGTTAAGCTATTGGCCACAAATTACAACAGGAACAAACAAATCATAACTTCAACCTACTAATTCATTCTCCGCTTCAATAATGCTTCACCCCGTTCGCTTTGTGAATATATAATGCTACGTTTTTGCTGCAAAAGCCAATACAACACTCCTTTCACCTACAATTAGTTTTTTCATTTTCCCCTAATCATATAGGAGTACTAGTAATTCTTATCACCAATCCCCACTTACTTCATTTCAATCAAGATCTTTTCTGAAAACCCATTTTGTCAAACCAACAAATTCAAAGAATTATATATTACAACCATCCAAAAACCCTAGAAAATATACTGAATATCCCCAAACTCCCAACCTAACCAATAGAAGAAAAATTTGAAGAACAGCCCAATACACGGACCTGTCGGCCATGTTAGCAATCGACTTAAAAGCCATGACAATAGCCCGGTCCGGATCCCCACCCCGGTTCTGCAATCGGGAAAGTGATTGATCCCCAGCTGACCCGTTCACGCCCCGAGAAATAACCGTCGAGAGTGCGGCGTCTCCCAGGAGAGGGTTAACTGGTCCTCCGACACGGTTAGGGTCGTGGTCTCCCGAATCGTCGGCGAACGTCCTCCATTCCGACGTCTCGTCGATCGTCCGGGCCTCGAGCACGAGCCCGCATTCGGAGCAGACAGTGTCCCCTGCCGCGTGATCACAGACGACCTCTGTGTTCTTCTTGCAGTCCGAACAATATGAATCCATACGAATTCACAGGATTTGCAGAGCTCTCTCTGATCTTTGGGAGAGGTAAAAGAATTAGAAAAAGGGGAGAGGGGTAGTATATATAGAAAACGAGAGGCGACGCACTTGGAAAGGGAAGATCGGTGATAAGGGTTTGCCGGGTCGGGTCCCACCTTTTTGCAACTTGCAAGACATGAAATTCGCACATGCTATTTTTGGTGGCTTCCACCAACTTTCTTGTTACCAATTTCCCTCGATTTTTTAGTTTTTTTTATTTCATTTTTTAAATTTTTTATTACTTCAAAAATAAAAATAAAATTACCATACAATTCAATGAACACATATATTAAATTATTTTTTAACTTTTGTAATTAAAAAAAATGAGATATTCTCAAACACTCATAATACTAAAAATGTTATTAGAACTATGTGAAAATGCTATATATTTTACACTTTTTATGGAGATAACAAAGTGTAGTAATATAATAGATATAAATAATTTACAATAAACATTAGCATATTGGGCATTTATTATTTAATATTTATTCCCTTAAAATTATTAGTATGTCACCAAGTATATTCATTAAACATTAATTTTCAAAATATAAAATTATTATACCATATAATTAACTAAAATATAAAAAAATTATATCATATAATTGATGTTTAACATTAATGTTTGATAAATAGATTTAAAAATTATATCTCAAAAATGTTATAAGAAATATAAGCCATTAGATAATGATAAATTAAATAATAACTTATTCAATTTTTAAATAATGTATCTATTCGTGTGTATAGAAAGAAGGAAGAGTATTTGGTAGTTTAATATTATCTAATTTTTTGTTGGAATACTTCTTCCTCCGTTCCAGAGTAATGGTCTCTTTTTTGTAATTTGTGAAAAAAGTATGATTATTAGTGACAAAAAGAATATTATACATGCAGCATGAAAATTTTCAAAACTGCACATTTGAGGTAGTCGAAAGCTGTAAGCACACGCGAAAATTATAGTTCAAAATTCTCCCAAATGACTCTTTTTTATTTCATCAAAAATAACTCTCCCAAATGAATGAAAATAATAGTTCAAAATTCTAGTGCTTATGAACTTTATTAAAAAGCATAAAATAAATAAAATCTTTAACTATTAGTATGAAAGTCAATATTGATACACATTAATAAATGAAGTTAGGTTATTAACTTATGGGAAATAATATAAAAATATTTGTATTATAAATTAATATTCTCTGTATCTCATAAAAATGATCCTTTTTTTTTTAATTTAGGAAGGATATTAGTCATCCTTAGAAGTTAGAGGTAGTAATATTATATAAAAAAAGGTAATTATGATATTTTAGAATTGTTTTAAAAGAATAAAATTAAAAATGACGCGTGGGGTTGGAAATGTTGATTTGGGCTGGGTTCTTTTGAGGAGTGGGCTTGAAATGTAGTTTGGGCTATTTAAAATGGTTTCGTGTTGTGGACAATTGATCATAACTAGAATTTACACCTTCGTGCTCCAACATTTAAGTACTTATAAACATTGTAAAATAAATATATTACTAATACCTTTTTAATGAAATATTATTACTTTGTACATCTATCATACTAAAAAAAATCCATTATGTAACATTCGAACTATTACTTCATAATTCAAAACATATGAATAAGCTAAAACAACTATACATGTATCATTTTAATAAACATTTATTACTCTTTTCGTCCAAAAATATTTTGCATTTTTTGTTTGGATTGGTCCAACAATAATTTAAACATATCAAAATAATATTAGCTCTGAAACAAAATTCTTTCATTTATATTTTATGAAGGAACTGATTTTGTTTTTCTGAGACACTAGTGGTAATAAATTCTACAATTATCACTCACACGTTATACACTTATGAATATTTTATTTTAAAATTTTAAATATAATATTATTTTTATTAAAATACCTAGCAAAAAAGTTTACCACAAAATGATTAAGGATGAAGGAAGTAGCATTATAGATTCTTTTTTATCTTTTCAGGGTTGTTTGCACATTTTTTTCCTTTGATAGTCTATCATCACAATTAGTTGCACACTTTAAAATAATTCCTTTTCTTAATTTTATCATACATTTTTATATACACTTATATATATCATTAATTTTTAATTAACTCATTTATTGCTTACACACTAATTACATACTGTATTATATAGTACCCTTCCTTTTATAGGTGATTTTAATGTTTCTTTTTTATATTACTTCACAATATATTTTAGTAATCGTGCTTACACTAGTAGAAGTACGTAAACAAAAATAAAATTTTCTAAGTTATTTTATTTTTTAATATATTAATTTATACAATAAATAAAATAATTAATAATTATTGCATTTTAATTAAATATTACTTTCAAATTAAATATAAAATAAAACATGTGATTTAATTTTTATTAATTTTTATTTTTAAATAAAATATTGTATTTCATTAATAAGGATGGAAATCTTCCAAAGCAAATTTCGGAAAAAGGCTATGGGCTCAACCCATCCATCAAGCTCAAGGAAGTCTATAAAATACGCAATGTAGTCGTATGAGATTTTTTCGGAGAAAACACGAGAATTTTGATTGTAATTCGAACGATTTGTTAGATAATTCCAAGTTTACTCTAGCTTATTTAAGATAGCATAGGATGAGTCCGTTAATAGTTTGACAGTTCAACATAGACGTTGGTCTAGTTCGAAAAGAGAAATATCATTTTTTGTCTTTTGTGATCACCCGTTCACAAGTTCTAAAACCTTGTGTATGTTTTGTAATCACAATACTTTTATTAAATCTCATAGGTATTGTTTTTCATCGTCTATCGACATTATCTACTGTCAAGTACATCACCAATTCGAAAGGAAGGTGTTCTTCTGTTGGAGTTTTTATCGTGAAGGTCACTTGTGAGTTATTTCATATCGAATAATTGTGAGAAATTAAAATAAGCCTATCATATAAGTCTCGGGAGTTTTTTTACTTATTACTACATGGTTTTGAGTTAGAATGAGACTTTATACTGCATATTCGGGCTTTCGCTCTCGCTCTCGTGTGTGCATTGTTGGGAAATTCGCGTCCGAAGTCCCCGCTTGAAAGGCAATACGAACAAACAAGAACGAAAAATACGGAATAAAGAGACACGAGATTTATAGTGATTCACCAGTTAACGAGGGCTACGTCCACTTTTTGCCGCTGCAATAATTCACTAGATCGATTATAGGTCTCGATTACACGCTTGTAAAGCTATAAATTCGACTCTAGACTTTCTGGAGGTGTTAACCCTATTTTACACGCATAGGGTTCTTATTTATAGGGGAAGAAAAACAATTTGGGTGAAAAATCCCGCTTCTGCGTAAAAGCCCCCCAAATGTCGGCCGACGTTAAAACCAGTGTAATCCAATGTCGGCCGACATTGGACTGGCGACCGCTGAACACAAAACGGCGCTCGCCGAAATTCTTCTGCGATCGCCGTAGACCTTTCGGCGCCCGCCGAAAGGGCCAATTCTTGGCAGATGGCTATCTCCGTTTCCTCTTGGTTTCGGCGCCCGCCGAAACCCATTTGGCGCCCGCCGGCGACTTTCCGCGATCGTCGGAACCCCTCCGGCGACCGCCGTTTCTCCCGTTCGTCGTTTCTCGTCTTCTCGGCGTGAATCGACCTCCACACTCAACATGCATTAGGTCCCAAATAATTTGATGCTTTTTTATTTGAATTGAGGAGTATGTGTTTGTGATTGCGTTTGTATAAGAGGGAGTGAAAATTAAATCTAAAATATAGTTGCTCCAAACAATGTGAACTTCAGTAATTGTTGGTTTCAACCACAATGTTAAAACTCAATTTACACATAACACGCTTTGGTGGAGTAGTATAGTTTTGAATAGATTTAAAGAAAAACATAAAAGATAGAACCAATAGATCTGATCTAAAACAGGTACTACATTATGTACGATACAATAATATTTTAGTACATATAATTAGTGACCGAACGATGTGATGTGTCACGCATTTGCCATTAAACTATGTTTACTAATTTGCTCTATATATAGTAAGCATTAAATACCCCAAAACCTCCGCACTTAAATTTCCATTCCTACATACACTCTATAATACGTATATAATCATTAAATAAAATAATTAATCTAATATGAATATTCAATACGAACAAATACTCCCTATAGGCATAGCTAGTCCTTTACAAAGGACCAGCAGCAGCTACCAAATCATCCCATCCAGCCACCACCGCCGATCCACGTCATCGATCAGCCTCGAACTCTCCGACCAGCTCCAGTACCGCCGCCCCTCCTCCTTCCCGGCCGCCATCTCGGCCTTCCTCCGGTCCCTCCTCTCCATCTTCGTCGGGCCCTCCCTCCGCCACGGCGGCTGGCTGATGGTCCCGGCCCCCTTCTCCGCCGCCCCCTCCCTCGGCCGGAGAGTCACCGGAACCCTCTTCGGGAACCGCCGCGGCTCCGTCAGCTTCGCCGTCCAGGACGGGCCCCGCTCCGTGCCCGCCCTCGTCGTGGAGCTCCCCCTCACCACCGCCGACCTGGTCAAGGAGATGGCGTCGGGGGGCCTACTCAGGATCGCCCTCGAGTGCGAGAAGGCGTGGCGGCCGGCGCCGGCGGCGCGGCTCCGGCTGCTGCGGGAGCCGGTGTGGGCCATGTACTGCAACGGGAGGCCGTGCGGGCCCGCCGTGGCCAGGACGTGCAAGGACTCCGATTGGAACGTGCTGAGCACCGTGCAGAGCGTGTCGGCCGGAGCCGGGGTGATTCCGGTGGCGGTGGACGGCGGCGGAGGGGCGGCGGCGGCGGAGGAGGAGGGGGTGTTGCTCTACATGAGGGCGAGGTTCGAGAGGGTGGTGGGGAACAGGGACTCGGTGGCGTTGTACATGCTGAACCCGGATGGGAGTGGGGTGCCTGAGTTTAGTGTCTTCTTACTTAGGATTTGATTGTGTTTATTTGTTTTGTTTGTTTGTTATTATTTACTAGATTTTTCCAATGAGGATTGAATGGTTTGAAATTTGGAGTTGTTCATTTTGAGTTTTTGAGCATCTTTGTTCTTTGAATTTAAAACCTTTATTGATGTGTATCATTTTTAGCTTCAATTATTAGTACTACATTTTATGATTTAATGTACTCATTGTATATATATTAGGAGTACTCTAATAAGTTACATATATATTTGCACTCCAAATTAGATTGTTTGTAAGAAATGTTTTAAAATTTGTAATCAACTCTTGGAGTACAAGTACTCCATGTTACTATATTATATTGATCAATCATTCCGTATACATCATAGTTTAGTGTGTGTGATTATATGTGTGATTATATATGTATACACTATTTTATGTACATAGAGAGTATAAAAATACAAAAATACGTACAGAGAAGACCATAATGTTATACTATCTGCAAAGCGGGCGTGTGATCGATCCGCCCGAGTAGATCGCATAGCCCAAGTCAAGTAAATAGTTCTGATTAAAGGGTGTATTGGTTTAGGAGTCTATATGATTTTAATAAATTTTTAAAATTTAGGGGTATTAAATTCGGATTTTTAAAAGTTCATTAAAATCCGGAGGTATTCAATTAAGACTTTAAAAAGTCTTAAAAAATCCATAGGTATTCAACACTCCATGAATTTTAAATTAATTTTAATAGTTTGTGGATTTTGATAGATTCTCTTTAAAAATTATAACTAATTTGACTTTTCAAAATCTCTCATGATTAGGAGAGATTTCGACGGACTTCTTTCCAACACGAAAAGTAAAAAAAAAAAAACAATCGTAATTTAACAAGAGTATTACACAAATCTATATAAAATAATCAAAATTATATTTGAGAAAATTCATTTTATTATGTTTTCGTTAAAAATATTTATTTATATATTAAATTAATAATAAATTATTTTGTATTTATTATGTACAATAAAATATTTTTCAATAACAATCCAAATATAATAAATATATTTATTAATATTATTATTCAATTTATTTAAAAATTTATTTATGATGATTTATTTACAATATTGTATTATTGTTTAATAGGGAAATTTTTTTTGTTGGTCCCCTAAAAGTAGTCAAGTTTCATTTTGGTCCACCAAATGAAGTTACATTCAATTTAGTCCCTCAAATCATCAAAATGTAGTTGATTTCGTCCAATTTCATCGGAAAATTCGAATTTCAGCCGGAAAAGAACACATGCATGTCACGTGATTTTTAATTTGGGGGTTTCCGGCAAATTTTTACACATCACCTGCCATGTGTGATTATCTCATTGGCCCGGATAAAATTAAATAAAAAAAAAACACATGTAATTTCTTGATTGAGCCACATGAATATTGATTAAAAAACAAAAACCAATAAAAATTAAAATAAGTTTAAATTTCAATTTGAAGTCAGAACCCTCTTTCGATCGGAATCGCCGCCGCGACATTGCACACCTCCATCAGAGCTCTCGCTTTCAGCGGCGCCACACACGCAGTGCTTTACAAGAAAAAAAATGAAAATTTATGATAATCATAAACACAAAAAGAAAAAACTGAATTAAATTAAATTAGGGTTTCTGCAATTGGAAAAGATAAATTTTATTTTCAGTATATATCTGGAAATTTAGGGAAAACCTGTTGCGGCAGCGGCGATGAGGGCGGATAGATGGCTGAGCTGATGGCGGACATGAGGTGGTCGCGATCAGCACCCATCGTCTCTGCCGCCTCGACGCACTGCGCCGCGACTTAAGTGGTGGCAGAGGCCCCCGTAATGTTCGTCTTCGCATTTGATCGTCGTATCCCTTCGAGGACGCGCCGCGGTCGCAGCCGCTATGGAGGCAATGAAGGCGGCCACGCCGGCGACGAACACCGCCGCGTGTAGCTGCGCGGTTTGGGTTCTGGTCTCCTCTTTCTTCTTCTCCATGCGTTCTTTCAGCCATCTTCCCACCGTCTTGTCTCCCGGCGGTGTGCTGGCCCCGCCTCCGTTGAAGCCGACGTTTGGGGCTTTAGGGTTCTGCTATTGAAAGAGAGAGAAAGTGAATGGAAATTGAAATCCCGCTTTTAATTTTCATCTTTTTTGTTTTTTTAATCAATATACACGTGGCCCAATCAAGAAATCACATGTGTTTTTTATATTTAATTTCATCAAAGCCAATGAGATAATTACACATGGCAGGTGATGTGTAAAAATTTGTCGGAAACCCCCAAATTAAAAATCACGTGACATGCACGTGTTCTTTTCCGGCTGAAATTCGAATTTTCCGATAAAATTGGACGAAATCGATTACATTTTAATGATTTGAGGGACTACATTGAATGTGGCTTAATTTGGTGGACCAAAATGAAACTTGACTACTTTTAGAGGACCGACCAAAAAATTTTCCCTTGTTTAATATTCAATAGAATGTGATCAAAATTCACCACGACATTAATGAAGATCTTTTAGAAACAATTGATATTTCAAAGTCAACTAATGAAAGTTGATAAATGGACATTAATGAAGATCTTTTAGAAACAATTGATATTTCAAAGTCAACTAATGAAAGTTGATAAATGGAGAACATGTATTGCTAAAGCAAAAGACCTAAACAATTAGTTTCAAGTATAAAAGTTATAAAATAAAAATTAAAAAAATAATTTTTTTCTAGAAAAATTGATTTTTTTAATATAAAAGTATGTTTATATACATTGGATAAATGAAGAACAAGTATTGCTAAACGAGAGAGAGAGAGAGAGAGAGAGAGAGAGAGAGAGAGAGAGAGAGAGAGAGAGAGAGAGAGAGAGAGAGAGAGAGAGAGAGAGAGAGAGAGAGATTCAAGTATAAAAGTGATAAAAATAAGTATAAAATTAAAATAATTATTTATTTATTTTATTTTTCTAAAAAAATGATTTTTTATTATATACATTTGTATTTGAAGTCTTTAAAAGTGTACATAAATCAATAAAAGTAATGTTTTACAAGTTTTTGAAATCTATGAAAATCTATAAAAAAATTAATTATAAATTCAGTCAAACTCTGCACAGAGTCTATGGACATTACAAATACATAGACATTTTAAAGTCAATTAAAATCCTAAAAAATCCTAAACGAATACACCCCTAAATTTATTAATTTAGATTTCAATTCATTGTTATATTTCTTTAAAATTTTATTTTTGGTAGGTGGAAATTAATAAATGTTAAGATTATGTAAAATGGCATTAATACTAATTAAATAAAGAAAATAAAAAGGGTCATAATTAATTAGAATTATTAAAGTAAAACCTCATTAAACTAATAATCTCAAGATTGTAAAATTTTAAAATTTAGAGATATTATTAATTTATGAAGTATTTTTTTTTTTTAAATTTAAAAGACCAAGTTCAAAAAGAAAGATTCTATTAATTTAGAGATATTATTAATGTATCTAGTACAAATGCTACGTGCGTCACACGTGCACAAATTTAGGTGATTTTTGAATTTTTCGGCGATGAAATCGAATCGATTTGGAGTTTTAGTGAATGAAATTCATCAAAAAATAAGTATAAATCATTGTGGTAGTAGAGATTTTTAATATTATTTTAATTGTTAAATAATAATTTAAAAAAATATACGAGTAATATAAATAACTTGATCCTATATTCCGTATTATTTTTGAGGTAAAATGCATTAAGTGAAGTAAAAGTTTTTGAGGTTGAGATAAATAATTTTTTACTTACCATGAATCTCTTATTTGTATTAAATGCTCTTATTCATGAATTTTATTTATTGTAAATTTTAAAATTATTGTAAAATTTAATTAATTTAGCATTTAATTATTTTTTAAAAATTATATAAAAAAATGTTATTAGATAATTTTCAAATTAATGATTTTCAAATTAAATTTTGTCCATATTTTTAGATTTTTTTTAATTTTAATTTCTTTGTACTAAAATGTATTTATAAAATTGATGTTTTATATTTTTAAATTATGTTGGTTAAAAAATTATAAATATATAATTGAATCGTAAATTAAAATTAATGATTTAAGCTACAAACAATTAGTATAATCTTATAAATATAAAATTGAATCGTAAATTAAAATTAATGATTTAAGCTACAAACAATTTAAAGAAGTACCTGAAATAATTTATTAATTAAGTAACCGGAAATAAATAAAAAAAGTGATTTTGAATAAAGGGTATTTTTTTATTTTTGTTTAGAATCAAATGACTCATTTTTTCCTAATTATAAATGAGTGAAATTTAATTAAAAAAATTCAATTAATAAGAAAAAAAAACATGTCACTGTTAATAAATACAGTTAATTCATTTGTTTATAATTATAACTTTAACAATACTCTACTTAATAAAAAATAAAAAATTAATGAATACTAAATTTTAAAATATATTTTATGAGGTAATTAGATGTAATTTACCAAATCATAATGTTCCTTTTCCAAAATAATTCAAAAAAAAAAATCCATCAACTTTTCAATCTTTTTTTAAAGTTCTAAGACTTACTTAAATAAGTACAAGATATGTTCGTTGAGACTTACTCTCTCTAGCCCTTAAAATAATGTATACTTTCTTTTTTAGTACATCCCTTAAAACAGTGCACATTCAATAAATGGGTCTTTTCACAACTTTATCCACTCAATACATATTTATTAACCCTTATACCACTATTTTTTTAATTAACTACTTTATTACTTACACATCAATACCTATTCTTAAGGGATGAAGAGAGTATTTAACTGATTTGAATTGAATTTAATGGATTTGAACTCAATTAAATTTATTTTTTTATGAATATAAAATGATAATCATTTTTTATAAATTGTTAAATATTTTTAAAAAATATTAATATTTAACACTAACTAAATTGTATATCTGAAATTATTAATTTTATTTTTTATTTTATATTTGTATTTTTATTTATTTTGAAATCAACTTAATGGAGATGAATTGAATAAGTTTGAACTGAACTGAACTAAATTGAAACGATTTAAAATTGAACTGAATTTGATTAAAAATCCAAAAGAACATGTCCTTCGAATATTTTTCCATCTTTTCTCTATATTACTCGTCCAAATAAATCAATTTTTATCGAGTTGAAAATTTTATCATCGATTTTAACATGTTTTGATACCATATATTACAGTTGAATCAACAATATCCTTAAAATTTTGTTAAAATGATAAATATGTCAATTTAATAATTAGTTTATATTAGAATTCAAACTTGATATCACAATTCACAACTCACAAGTAATAGTGCGATATTTACATGTAAGTATATTTATATTTAATTAAAATTTACCAAACACACACTAATTAACTAACAGAATAATTTCTTTAATTATTTTAGTGAGCGAGTGTTGTGTAAATCGATGGTTAGTTTCCAACATATAACAACAGATACTTGCAGAGGATTTGATTCGCGAAGTCCGAGATATTTACGACATATGTAGCTGTAACTCTTGTGGGAGATGCTCTCAAAATATCTCGGACAACTACTTATGTCAAATGACAGATTGACAGATCGATCAAGTCCCCATATGATCATGTTAATTTACACCAATTAATTACTACTAATATCTAATTGATGCCCTGTAATTTCTATTTTTTATTTATATAATTTTTTTTTCATTAAATAAATGTTTTAGTTTTTTTTAAAGGTTAATCACATAAAAAATATAAAATAGTAGAGATAAAAAAAATTTTGGTCCCATAAATATAGTCTTTTTTCGATTTAGTCCCACATACATTCGCTTTTTCAATTTAGCCTCAAATATGTCGAATTTGGTTTCAATTTAGTCATTTTTGTACGGAAATTTCATTTTTTTGTCGAAACGTGTCCATAGATGCTGACTCGGCGCCACGTGTCAGCATCCCATTGGTCAACGACTTTTTTCTTTTCTTTTTTAAAAAGTCGCTGACCAATGGGATGCTGACACGTAGCGCTGAGTCGGCATTCATGGGCACTTCGTACAAAAAGGACTAAATTGAAACTAAATTCGACATATTTGGGACTAAATTGAAAAAGCGAATGTATGTGGGACTAAATCGAAAAAATGCTATATTTATGGGACTAAAATTTTTTTTATCTCTAAAATAGTATAATACAGTACAGCGCATAGGGGAAGAAATCCCCCACTGCATCATCTAATTAGCTCTCCAACCAAGCTAAGCTAAACATATAGCACTAAATAATACAAATGCAATCGCCAAGCTAAACATATATGTCTTAGCTTAATTATTTCATTTATATAAATTTAACTATCTAAAAATTTGCACCTAGCTACAAAGAGCCTTACTTTATAGGAGTAATACACAAGTAAATAAAAACATTCTATATACTAAGTGCGTTTCGATTCAAGAGTTGTTTTTTTAGTCTCCTAAAAAACATTATATTGTACTATGATAAATTTTACATTCGATTTTTTAATTTTTCATAATATTACAATGAAAATTGTGTTCCACCGATCCTAAAATTCCATCCATATCACCGCCATTTTACTACTTAGGTATGTCTCTTGAGATACAACAAAATATATTACTATTCCTTATTTCTCCCGCTCAAAAATATTTGTATCTCTCGTCAAAAAAGACCCAAGGAATAATATAGGATTGTTAGAAAATTATGTGATCGATTTTCACTAAAAAAAATTGTCAAACGGACTGATCAAAAATTTATTGACTGATTCCATACGTCAATAATTATCAATTAATTTTCCAACGTTTATAAAAATACTGATAGATTTAATAACCAATTGTCTTGTCAATAGAAAAAATAAAATTTTTGGTGGAATTAATTACCGATTGAAATCCAAAATCGGTCGGTAATTTGTCGAGCTGTTAATTTTCGAGCTGTTAATTTTCGGTTGGTAATTAATTAATGAGGAGTATTTTATATCGACCAATCCAAGACGAATCCATTCCATCCCTATATCGATAAATAATCGGTTTATGGAATGATTTGATTTTACAGTAGATAATTCAACCTATACGGATCCCTAAATGCTTACTGTGTAGTGTTGTTAATTACTTGTTAATTCACCCAAAAAGTTGATTCTTCTGAGCAAGAAATGGATCAGGTGACACGTCATGATGTCAAGAGGTTTATTGAAGGCATCGTCTTTGCATGCACATGATAAATAATCTTGGATCCAGAATTAGGGTAAAATAATACTACTAATATTTTTTTTCGATTTGTAAGTCCCAATAAGATATTTATTAAATTAAGGGACAACGACATAAAATAAAATATCAAAAGCTTGTCAGGAACAGTATACGTGTATGGTAAATGGAGTTCGGAGTTATTTGTTATGCGGATAATCTAAAACACGTACGTGTCTTGCTTACTTGCTTAACCCAATTTAGATAGTCTAATCACGGTTAATAAACACATTTTTTTTTTTTGTAAAAACACAAAGAGCATATTTAAACTTAAGCTACTGGAGCGATGGCGGACCCTACCCCTCTTCCAATTCCAATGCTCCCCATAGAACTTCTTGGCCTTGGCCAGACTCTGGGATTCCCGGCTGACACAATCGTAACTAGTGGCGGGGTAAAAAAATAAAAGAGTAGGAGGAGCTGAAATTATTTTATATATATATATTAGGAGGGGCTAACCATAAGATAAATATATTTTTTCTAAAAAAAATTATAAAAATTACAAAAAAAATTCAATTCTTGATAAAAAAAAAAACAGAATTGTGCGAATATAGATTCAAAATACAAGAAAAATCTATTCAATTTTGTACGAAAACAGAATTTTGCGAATATATATAGATTCGAAATACAGGAAAACTCTATTCAATTCTTGATGAAAACAGAGTTTTGCGAATATATTCTTCCCAGAACGGGAAGATCATTTCGAGATATATCTTAGAGCATATTCGAGGGTTCAATGTGACTATTGCAAATAAAATGTTGAAGTGCTTGGATATGAAAGAACATATAAGAGCAAAAAACTTATTTTGGGTAAAAAAGATCGATGCTCTAACTCACACCAAAACACAAATCTATTATATTATAGGTTTGAAGGTGATCAGGCTCACATAAAAATAATTAAATTTACGTTTACACAAAACTCAAACAAAAAACTATTTATTATTTATAAAATATATTTTTTTACAAATTTATAAAAATAATATATCACCATTTTTTTAATTTTTTATTTAATATTTTTATAATTTATTTTAATAATTATATCATTAATAATTTAAATAAATTTTAATAAAAATATTTTTAATAATAAAATAAAAATAAATATCAAAATATGAAATATAATTAAATATTAAATTATTTAATTGACATTAAAAATAAAATAACACAATATGAACTTGGGATATCACAATATTTTTTTATTATGTTTAAAATTTTAAATTGAAAATAATGATAATTAAATTTTTTAATGTCAAAAGTTATGAAGTTAAATTGTAAATTTGTAAAGATATTGGTTATTTATAAAAATAGTATAAAAATTGATATTAGAAAAATAATTTGAAAATATTTTTTTAAGTTTGAGTATTAAATTTTTGGTTGAAGTCAAATTATTTTAAACTTAAACCTAAATTTATTTTTAGTTTAAATTTTTGTGTTCGGTTAGAGATGATCTAAGTTGATATTAATGACATTTTTTAATAAAATATTAAAAAATTATAAAAAACTTTAAAATAAGTTCTTATTTGAATAAAAATCGAGATTCTTTTTATTAAATTGCTTATAAGCTCTTAACAATTTATTTTTTTGATAAAATAATTTTTTTTAAAACATTACCAAAGAAATTTTAACAACTTATAATTTTAAAAACATTACTAAACAAAATTTAACAATTTATGATGGTCTAACATTTAATAAGGGCATCCACATATCAATATTTTGAGATAAAAGTAGCAACACATATTTGCCTTTAACTCTAACCTAAAAAATTTCTACATACTTCTTCTACTTCTTCTCCCATGCAGTAACCCTTTTTTTTATATGAGAGGTAGAGATACACGAAGATCTCTACATCCACATTAGATATGCTCTAATAAGGTCTATAAGAGCCAAACACCCTCTTAGTTTATGCTCTTTTTTGGCAAAACTAAATGAATTTAATGAATTTGAAATTGTTTGAAAATAAAGGCAATTTTTACTTTTTTTGGGTCTAAATATGGGTTGAAGGTGTACTTTGTAATTATTTTCTGCACACAGATTTACAAGATATTGAAGCCCCAAAAATGTCATCATTGGAAGTTCACTGTGTAAATAGTTTACATGTTCAAAAGACTATTTGGTAACAATGGCAGATTTAAGCCAACACTGAATTTCGGCAAAAGAATCACTTTAATAAACAACGGAATTGAGATTAAAGCTCCGCCTTCAAGAATCATTTATTTGCGTCGATGAATTCTCTGTACTCTTTCTTCATTTTCACGCCTGACACTGTCCTGCAAATCCAAATTTAATTAATTTTGTGTGCGTGTAGTTCGTGATTCATCGGATAACAGTGCAAGCTCAACTTTCTTTCCTTTGGAATTGTATTTCATTTTGATCAAATTGGTGATGAAAATTTCATATTATCATTAATTATAGAAACTGATTATAATTTATAACCAACCTGATCATTTCTTTATTCTTGAAAAACTGTACACAAGGTGTACCCATGATACCAGCAGCCTCCGCAATCTCCGGATCCTCCTCGATGTCAATCTCAACAAAGTGGACATTTTGGTCGAACTCATCAATTACCTATATGAGACAAGTTCATTTTCCATCACATATAACACTTTAATGATATGGTAAAAATCATATATTAATAAAAGTTAATTTCCACGATACAACTATTTATACGTACCTTGCTGAGAATTGGTTTCAAGGTCCTACAAGGCCCACATGTTGGTGCTGTGTAAAGTACACAAACAAGTCTCGGGCTTTCATGATACAACTTCCGTAGAGCGTACTGCGGTCGGGAAAATAATCATCATGTTAGGGAGAAAACAGTGACTTTATTCAATGAGAAGGGTAATTTAGTACTTCTACACGCAGGATCTTGTACCTGGCCCCGATGCTTTGTAAGAGTGATGTCAAAGCGTTCGTTCACGTCTCTATCAGTGAGTTCCTTTTTAACTTCTTCGGTCGCCGGCTGTATAAATGAAACAAATGGAGAGAAAAACATTGCATCACCTTAAAATGTAAAATAATTTTATCAGTAAATCTTTAATCCAAAAAAAATAAAAGTAAATCACAACATAGAGTACAATATTTCAGTCTAATGTATGAAACAAACACTATACTACTTTTAAGGTAAGTACAAAACTAATTAAACTATGTCAGAGCATTTGTAAATTTGATAAGCGTGTGATTTTTTATAATGATAAACTTAGGGGTAACTAAAGCTACACATGAATGGAATTCCCTTTTATTTTCCCCAAAAATCAAAGTACACCAAGAAGTAGCATGCCTGGTGAAATTCAATGAGAAGATCCTTGCTCGTAAGATATCGCTCGACTGATAGTGCAGCAATACATCCGGACCCAGCAGCAGTCACAGCTTGCCTCCATTCATGATCCTACTCACATTAACACAATGTAATTACTAGCCAAAGACATTATTAGATTTCACAAACAGGAGACGTGAATAATTAAGAATCCTCGGTTAGGGAGTGTCTTAAAAAAACGTATGCTTAAAGAGGAAGCGAATTATCATAGCAGAAAACAAAACATAACCGAGAATAAGAAGTTGGTTGCATTTGAAAATCTACCAGTTGAATATTTGATGGTGAATAAGTTGTACAAAAGCAAAATTTAAGTTAAAAAAAGCGAAATTTCTTTGCAAATAATAATAATAATAAATTTAAGAACATCTCTCCCTTATTTTAGATTTTGACAAGCAGAATTTGGCATCTGAAAACACTAAAAGCTACGTTCCTTTTTCAAGCAAAAGTTGACATCTTTTTAAAGAGTAATTAGATCCCAATACCCTTTACACAAGCCAAAATCTACAAGTTATCTTATTCTTACATAAAGTATCCTTCTGATTCAACTTAATTTTTTTCTAAAAAATATCAAGATTAAAGAAATACCCCTTGAGTTTTGACAACTTCAGAAAATAAAAATTATCACCCCCACCTTTTCATATTTATAAAATATATAGATTTACCTTTATTTATCACTGAATCAAACCATACAGGGATATTTTCATAAAATTTGAAAACCTGAATCAAACCTCAAAGTTACTTTAGCAATTATCCCTCTGATTTAAGCCAAAGTTTTACCTGCACATCACCAGCAGCAAACACGCCCTCCACCGAAGTCTTTGCAGACCCTTCCTCGATCAAAACATAGCCTGAGGCATCAAGATCAACTTGGCCTTCCAGCAACTGACTGTTTGGAGAGTGGCCTATGCCATAAAACAAGCCCTTTACTTCAAGCACCGATTCTTCATTAGTATCTGCATTTCTGACCGAGACGCCCGACAGCTGTCCCTTTGAGTTGCTGACGACATCCAATGTCTCGGTATTGAAGTGTACCGTGATGTTCGGATTATTGAATACTCTGAAATATTCGCCATAATCAACCTGTTATACAAACATTCACGGAGTTGGAAAACTTAAAAAGAAAAGATTTGTTCATTTAGCCGTTTAAGCCTACCTAAAATTATAATTAAGCAAGTTAACAAGGGTAAATTACAAGACTACCCTTGATGTTAAACCGGATTCTGAGAGAACAATCAAATTATAAATTTAAAATTACTTGCAACCCCCTTGAGATTTTTATTAACATAAAACAGATACCCCCTATACACTATACAGGGGTGAAATCTGTGTTAACGTAAAACAGATACCCCCTATACAGGGGTGAGATTTGTATTAACTTGAAACAAAATCGTGTGAGGGAGGGTATTGATAATTTGGGATACTTACTAAATGTTATGTACCCTTGAGGTTCAATCTAATTAAATATAATAGTAAAGTCCCCAAAGGTTTCAAATAAAGTTAAATTTATACAGTATATAATTGTCATTAAGTTCATTCACGCAAGATAATTCGTCTCAAGCTCCAACTAAAGAAATCCTTGATGAAATTTCATTTTCCTCAACTGGTTATACTCCACCCCTCTTTCCGGACTAAAATAACTCTTCAATCTAATGGCTAATTACAAATGTGAGAACAAGGGAAGGAGGAGGAGGGTATTGCATTGAATGAGCTAAATGAAAGACAAATAACATCTCATGGCTTTTTTGAGGGATTTGGTTAAACTCTCAAGTGTACCTTTTGTAACCAACCCTTAAATTTTTGAAAGATAATTGGAGTTTACCTAACCAGAGAAAATGTCAAGCGTCAACGGTATCTTTTATGATTAACAACACGCACAATATGACCAAGAAATGAAGTTCAAGTCAGCCTGAATTCTAACAGTTTCCATTGCTAATGAATTACTATGATTTTATTAGAGATAACATTCAAGTCAAAAGTAAATCATAAATACGACCATCAAACAAACTATGAACATATAGTGATTTAGAGGTATGTATCCTACTCACCTATCTTGCATTGCCTTTGATGCTCTAAGCTGGTCCCTACGAACAAGTAAGTGAACATGACGTGCGTATTTCGTCAAATACAAAGCTTCCTCTGTAGCTGTATCACCACCTCCAACAACAGCAAGGACTTGACCTTTATACAATGGAGATGCCCCATCACAGATTGCACACGCACTTATACCCCTACTCCAAAACTCGTCTTCTCGAGGTAATTTTAGTCTCCTTGCAGTGGCACCCGTGGCGTAAATAATACTGTGGCATTTTACCTGCAGAAGAGGCCAGAGATTTTTAGGGATAGATTTAAGTATTACTAAGATTAGAGATGATTACAAAATCATCCCTAGAGGGGGATTGGCGTAACTACGCAATAAAAATATTCAGAGTTACAAAAAAGACTTAATTGCAATATTTGTATGAAACGTTTAGATGGTTTTCTGTTTATGAAGGGGGGAATGTAAGACAGAACAAATGTCAGATATATATTTTGTTATTTTGGAAACCAGCTGAGTTTATTGTCATATGGATTTTGGAAAAATCTCAAGAATGAGTTTTTTTTCTAATCACGCAGCTGACATTAACCATATATATTAGTAAAAGTATACTGTAAGATTTTAATAATGAAGGGTTTTTTCGATTTGTTTTTGTTTATGAGGAGGGTGAACGTAAGGCAGAAAAAAATGCACAATAATTATTTTACTTTTTGAAGTCATATGGGTTTAATATTTTTATAAATGTGAAGGGGGTCTTTTGTTTCTTCTTATGAAGGGATGACTTTAAGAGAATATAACCTCAGGGTAGTTTTTGTAATATTGATAGTTAGCTTGACTGTATGTAATCATATCAAAACTCAGGGTACCTTTTTGTAATTAACTTAAATTAATGGAAGCATCTAAATTACATGCAACATCAGAAGGGCTTATCTTAAATATGTACCCTAGAGACAGCCAACAGTTGACATGAAATAAAATCATTCTAATCTATAAGAATGATTGGAAATGCTACAGGAATAATTAAATCATTTTAATCTATCTTAATGCATGATCAATACGATGCTCAAATATTGAGAAAAATAATTAATGGTAAATGAAGGAAGATAAAATAATCACTTGATGCACACATCATATTGAGACATGATACCAATTGATAAATCATGAATCCTATAACAAGTTTATTGATGTTTAGATCTCATAGCATACGTGACTTGTGAGGGAAATCATTCCAGCCACCGTGAATCATCAACTAAAAAATAATAGTTAAATTCAGTGTAAGAATAACTAGAAAAACCGGCCCTGAGGTTTATGTTAATTAAATATAAACCAAAAGTTTTTAATTTAGTATGGCAATTCCCCTTAACTTCAACACATATTAAAGTCTGGTGTGTTTTTCTGCAGTTAATCAAAGCCTTAGGGGTATTAAGCTCAAATGCCACCCAAAGAAATTATCAACAATGCAAGACAATATTACCTTGCGTTCACTGCTTTGCACGGTAAACGGGTTATTTTTCAAATCAATGAACTCCACATCTTCTTGAAATAACTCTGCCCCCCAACGCTCGGCTTGTTTTCGCATTCTGGTGGGCATAATATATAAATTTGAGACTATTATAATCTTTAAAATTAGAAAGCAATTTATAAGAATATTAATAATAACACCCAAAAACACCTATCCATTAAGTCTGGACCAGTAATTCCATCTGGAAAACCCGGAAAGTTCTCCACTTCAGTTGTGGTCATCAATTGTCCTCCTGGGACACCACCTGCTTGAAACCCCTCAAACACAACGGGCTTTAAATTGGCCCGACCAGCGTATATAGCTGCCGTGTATCCTGCAGGCCCCGATCCTATAATAACCACATTCTCAATTCCCTGAGCTGCTCAAATGGAAAGAAACCAATGTATTATAAGGGCCATGTTATTCATCAAAATGAAGTAAATTCTAACAAAAATTCTTGCATTCTTCTTCTCCAAATAACAAAAACTAAAAATTCGCAAACCCCCAAAAATAGAATTTATCGACCCAGCATTACAAGTTTACAACTATACGTGAGTGCGAATATGATACTGACCTGAAGAGCTAGGCTGTTCAGTGGAGGTAGCCGCGGAAGACGCGGCGGCGCATTTGATAACCGAACCGGACAGACCATTCGGAACATCACGAGAGTCGAACCGGGCGGGTCGCCAGCGAGCCGGGACGCCTTTGAAGAACACATAGTTGTCGCGGGCAGGAAGAAAAGTGCTGGAGAGAGCGAAAGCCGTGCAGGCCATTGAAGAAGAGAGCGCCGGGCGGCGAGGAGATGAGTGGATTCCGGTTCGGGACCTAAATCCGAATCCGGGCTCCGGTAAGGATCCGAACGGGAGGCTTATCTTGGGGGGTGATGTGGTAGGGGCTACGCTGACCATTGGTTTCGGAAATAACGATATCATTTGGGGAATTTTATTTTGGAAAAAGTGGAAAACACACCCACTTTTCTTAATTTACACTTTTGCCATTCATTCTTTCTTACTGGGTACAGTATATGCAAAAAAAGTTAATTTGGAAAATTATTACTTTGACAAGTGAGATGACAAAACAAATTTAAAAAAGTTAATTTGGAAAATTATTACTTTGACAAGTGAGATGACAAAACAAATTTTACATAAGTGAATTAAGGATAAACTAAAAATTAAAAAAAAATTTAGTTGTACATAATTAATAATAATTTAATTCTGGAATTTGCGAAAAAATCATAATTAATACATAAAATTAAAAAAATCAAAGGAAAAAAATGAATAAATAGAAGAACGTATACATGTAAATCGATTCAATGTTTAGAAAAATAAAAAAAGAAATACGAAGTCAGATTATACCAACAGAAAATACTATACCTAAAAAGTCAATTTTTTTTAACTCAAATGAATTATAGAATATGAGGAAATCGATTTTTATGAGATACGATTAACTAGAATTAAATTAATATTAATTAAATAAAAAAGAATTTTGAGAAAAAGAAATAAAAATATATATATTTAAGATTATAATTAATTATTATTATCAAAAATATATAATTTTAAATTATTATTTAAAATTTATATATAATAATTTAAATATGTTTAATAATATTACTATTTAGAATTTATAATTTTTTTATTTATAATTTATAGTGTGAATACAATATATTTTTTTTTTCTATTGGTCCATTTCCAAAAATTATATATGTAAAAATAGATAGATATAAATAGATAAAATACATTTTTTAATTAAGTATTTTAATGATTTTTTATGGGAGTTGCAGTCCGCGGCTATGTCCGCGCTGAGAAAGATAATTCGAGTTTACGGCTTCACATGCTAAGATGGTCAACCGCGGGTTGACTTTGAACTTTAAGCATTGGCTTTCGTTGACACAAACTTGTAATTTCACGTTTCTTATGAGTAAATAAATTTTGGACGTGAAAAGAGGAGAAATAGTTGTTTTTAGGAGGAAATAAAAGAGGACTCTACAACACACAACTTTTCACACTTGAAATTAAACACATACGAGTATTAAATACACTCAAATTGGTAGAAGATTGTAAAGAGAGAAAGAGTGAAGATAAGTAAAACTAGAGAGAGAATGTTGAGGAGATCCCACGACGACATGATTTACTACTCGGCTACATCTCCCCATGCTTTTCTTTTTTCCATTTATCCTTTCCTTATTCTCCACTTGTAACATTTGGAGAATTGCTTTACCCTTGTGAATTTGACAATTGAAACTTTTGATCTATGATTTATGATTTTCTTTTTTCCATTTATCCTTTCCTTATTCTCCACTTGTAACATTTGGAGAATTGCTTTACCCTTGTGAATTTGACAATTGAAACTTTTGATTTATGATTTATGATGATGATTATACTTAGATTTATGGATATTATTTATTTTCCTACATGTAATAATAGGCTTATTTTACATAAATCAACCCGACCAATAAAAATGAACTCAATTTAAATGGAATTAGTCCAATAACGCAGATAATGTTAGTGTGTAGATTTTCCTAGTTCAACATAGAGCTACGTTGCTTTTGTTTGAACTCAGTTGAACTATACACTATGTTTTGTAGTAACTTCATGTTGAATGTTTTGTATGGTTTCAATTCATTAATTTGTACAAGTCTGCTAGGTATTGTTAGAGCTAGCTGAGTGGACTGTGAAAAAATACAAGTGACCCAACGTGGGACCACGGTATGCAAGGCTCCCTCAACATCGAGCAAGCAGACTAGGTCTCTACAAACAACATAGAGTTCTCACAGTGCGTCAACGTTGTGTTACTACTTACATCAACGTAGATCAACGCGTTACACACTTGAGCCAACGCACTGTCAACAGAGAGTTCAAGGTTTACCGTGAAGACCTTGAACCAGAGCTATCACATTAACAGACGCGGAGCAAGCATAGGTAGACATGGAGCTGGACGAAGGCCTGCTAAGGAATGAAGCAAGCTACAGGTGTAACTAGAAGACTTTGCTAGAAGGATTCTAGTTCAAGAAGAAAAATACTAAGTATACCTGCTATGCCTGTGAAAAGCTTGAAGCACGAAGACACGCTAGTGTGGGACTGCGTAGAGCTGCGTTCGTGATGTACAGAATAATGGAATCTCGAATATTCCATGTAGATGCTTTGGGCTCGGCCCATTAAGCGTGATTTCCGGAAACCCTAATTTACAAAGCCTATAAATAGTCGCTAGATTATTTTCACTATTTAACTATTCATTCCGGAAATCTTAGAGAGAGAAATATTGTTAGATCGAGAGACTTCGCTAGAAAGCTCCGGTCATACCCTCTGTTTAGTTTTGTAGTACTCGTCGCTAGATTAGTTCTACATAGACTTAGTTTTTGGTCGTTTTGACCTTTCTACAAGATTCGCTAGAATTTTGTAGATGTGTTTGTAAGTGGTTCCACCCATTACAAGTTATATAAAAGAAGTTTCTTTTAGAATCTCTAAATTGTGTTAAGTATTTTTTCTCTGCCCTACTCATCCGGATTGTAGGTTAAACAAAGTTCATTTTACACAATTTCAATTTGTATCAGAGCCATTTGAACATGAATATCAAGGAAGTCATTCTTGATGAGTTTTGGATTGCGGCAATGCAGGAAGAGCTACATGAATTTGAGCGGAACAAGGTGTGGTCGTTGGTCCCAAGGCCAAAGAATGTGAATGTCATTGGTACCAAATGGATTTACAAGAACAAGACAAATGAGTTCAATCAAATTATGCGAAACAAGTCACGACTGGTTGCCCAAGGGTACACCCAAGTGGAAGGAATTGACTTTGAGGAAACTTTTTGTAATGTTCGCGTAAAGAAATACTAATACTAATAATAAAAATACTAATAATAAATAAATAAATAAAGAGAATACAAATTAAAAAAAATAATAATAATAAAAATAAATAATAATAATAATAATAATAATAGATGATAAAAGAAATAAGAAATTTAAAAGAATGTTAAATTAAATTAAATTAAATCAATTTTCTGAATTGAATACGCGTTTACGCGTGTAGTCACCGCAATCTGCTAATTTCTAGGAAACCAATTACTCTCCATCCGTAAAACCTTTGACTCTAATTCTGATAAATACCACAATCTGATAAACACAATAGACACACAACACCAAATTACGAACCGGTAGAACTCATACTAAGGAGGTCGAAGAAGGAGAGCCGGAAATAGGGTTCAAACCTTTCAAGTTCATTTGGTCCGCAACTCTAAAATCTCTGAGATTCAAGGTAAACCGTAACACACCCTTTCGATCTACGTTTCTGATGACGCGAAAAATTTGTCGTGGAAGCTAACGCGGTCAAAATAAATTTATAAAATTCCTAAACTCAACACAATATAGCAAGTGATAAGTATAGGGTCGATCCACGAGGAAGCAATTGCAATTTAGTTAATCTCGGCTTTGCCCAAATAGTGTCACAATAAAAAGGTTTTGAATTTGGTTGCTGAGTCACATCGTTTTATCAAACTACCAACTAACAGAAATAAGAAATCTAATTAACCCAAACTAACATGCAGAAATAATAAACTAAACACTTTGACCAAATTGTAAACAGGAAATAATTAATGAAACTGAAATCAAATAAAGGAAAGCAGACTTCTGGGCTCACGGCTTCTCTCTGGGTTATCTGGGCAAACTACCGATCCCTGGCACTAATGATTTTAACTGATGGTTTGTCAATCGGTTATAGGATGTCGAAAAAAGTAAAAGTA
Organism: Euphrasia confusa; assembly: GCA_954870475.1. Taxonomy (NCBI): domain Eukaryota; kingdom Viridiplantae; phylum Streptophyta; class Magnoliopsida; order Lamiales; family Orobanchaceae; genus Euphrasia; species Euphrasia confusa. The sequence continues at coordinate 10,571,878 of OX940966.1, read as the reverse complement.
GTCCTATTAAGTCACGCCTACAGTTACCCCACCCCAATCCGTCCTTACTAGGTAAAGAAAAAGCAAGGTATACTTATGCCTAATCCCCTAAGTCTAGTCAATTCGATACCTATGTGGTCGCATGGATCTAGTTTGCCCAAACTCGCATTATTCTCTCGACGAACCCAATTCGGCCAATAGCATGTCCGGAAATCCGAATCATACGACCGCTACTCCAACACGTTCTAGCGCTATGCCCGTAGTACATCTAGGTACTTTTTACTCGGTTTGATCAATCGCTGGTATCTCAAAGTGTAAGGGTTTCCTAACGACCAAATTAGTCCGCCCAAAACTGCAAGAATGTAGTTAAACCTCAACTGTGTAATCGGGAAGAAACCCCAGGCAGTTAAATAAGCCCTATCAACCTCACGGTTCTATCTCAGCCCAGAGTTCCCCTTCGATCCGCCCTTTTCCCAGACGCCCTGTTATTTAGCTACTCATATGCGAAGAAATAAAGCAAGAAATAATTTGGAAATCGAAACTGAAATTCATAAGTACTGAAATCGGAAATTGTTCAAACTGAATTAACCAAACAGAAATTGAAAACATAAAGCATATAAATTGTTTTTAGCCCGAAGGCACGATCACTTCAAAAGAAATAACTTGGCCGGAAATCTCCAAGCGCTTCAATCGCCGACGGCTTGCTTCGTGAACGGGGTCGTGAATTGGTAGTCCTCTCTTCTCCAGCTTCTCTTCCTTATATAAGCTTGAATTAGGGTTGCGGAGTTGCGGTTGCATGGGCCGCTGCATGGGCTTCTCTTTTCCAGGCGCCGCTAAGTACTTTCCATCTTTAGCTCCAGCCGCCTTTGACTTTGCCCGCTGGCAATCCGCTGTCCAAACTCTCTACAGGTATTCTCCTCCTCCACAAGTGAACGGACCAGGCACGGTACTTGGTAATCGATTTGGGTCTTCTGCTTCATGACTCGCCCAAAGTGGCTTGGTTTGCCTGACGAGGCCAAACTGCTCAGTCACTACACGCTCCAGATCGCTGTTTGCCCAAAGAAGGGGGTTTCCTTGCCTCTTTTGCCCAGTGCGCCACCTGTTACTTGTTTGCCTGCACACTCTGCCCAAACACTCTACTGTGCCCTCCCAGACACATAAAACAGACTCAAACTGACTCAAAAAGAGGCTCATGATGAGCAAATAAAATGGCTCATCAGTTTCCTTAGGGTTTACGTAAGGTTCTTGTACAACCTATCAATTTGAAATAAGGAGAATAGAATAGATCATTAGGAGTCTGTTTCTGGTTAGAGGCCCCTGCTAATTATTGGATCAGTAATAGCATAGTAATAAGCTAATAGCATCACACGTATATGTCCATACTTAAGTAATTAATTACAATATAGTACCTTACTTTGCTAATGGGGTAGCATGAGGAGCAGTATATGTATATACATATATCCAGATTGTACATGGTAATCATAAGGCTGTAAGTAGAAGCTAGATAAACAAATATTTTATATGCCAATGAATTAGTATTTGAGATGGTGGGTACTGTGCTTCTTTTCTTGAGACTCTATTTACGATGTACAAGTATTAAGGTTTAATAAGTAGTATCTATATGGGAAAGAGTTTCATAAAGTATGCTTTCAGATTTATTTTAGGAGCTATGAATTATAGGCTGCCTAGTTCGAAATTAGGTACAGTGCTCGATATTCAGAAACTTTGCCTTAGAACTTGACTAATACCAACTGAACCTTTACAAATTTATTAATAAACTGGGAACTATCTTAAGGTACTTTAATAAAAATACTATATGTACATCTTAATAAAAATACTCATAGTATATGTTAATTTGGGGTTTCACCCCTAATAGGAGACGAGGCGACGAGGATATATGAGTTTTTCTCGCGGTTAAGGTTGTACTTGTACGACACTTTTATCTGGTAGGGGTTTTCTTTCATGTCTTTTTAACATATATGTTCAAGCATGTGATATGTGATTGTAATTGTATGAGTTGATAAATGTGTATTGGTTTCGTCTGTGAACTTCTTAAGGTTCTGTGACCATTCAGTTGTCATCGGACTTGTTCCGCGTAGGGGTTGAACAACATGATTTTAGCCTGTGAACCTCTTAAGGTTCTGTGACCATTCAGTTGCCATCGGACTTGTTCCGCGTAAGGGTTGAACATAGTATTTTAGCCTGTGAAGCTCTTAAGGTTCTGTGACCATCAGTTGTCATCGGACTTGTTCCGCGTCAGGTTTGAAATAATTATTAAATCGTCTGTGATCCTCTTAAGGGTCTGTGACCATCAGTTGTCATCGGACTTGTTCCGTACAAGGGTTGTTTAATACATGCAAAGGAAATGTCTATATGTTTATTCATTCATGCTATGCCGATTATATGTCCTATCTTGATTGTTTATGTTGATTTGAGATGAAATATTGGTCCTACTGAGCACGTTGAGCTCACCCCGAATCAACACCATGTTTTTAGGTACGAATTGAGGCTACGACGGGCGTGACGAGGAGGGCACGAAGTGACTTTACATGATTTAATCATCGTTTATTGGACACTTATTATGTTTTTACTATTTCTTTGGTGTGACGACTTTTAAACTTGGTTTTTGAACTATTTCCATGTTTTGTGTGACTATTTCTATTTCTTTGGTCTAAACCTTGGTTTTAAAAACGCTTATTTTACGTAACGCCTGCATTGGTTTACATTTTATTTCAAAATAAATAGTTTTCTTTAAATACTTCCGCTTTATTTTACATTATGAAAATCGGGGCGTTACACTTTTGCTCCGGTAGCACGCATAGAGTCTATTCGATTACTCATTGTTGTGGCTTGCTACAAAAATATTCCGTTACGACAAATGGATGTGAAGGCGGCCTTTCTAAATGGAGTATTAGACGAGGAGGCCTATGTTGAACAACCAAAAGGATTTGTGGATCCACACAAACCTGACCATGTTTACCTCCTTCACAAGGCTCTTTATAGGTTGAAGCAAGCACCTCGTGCTTGTTATAGTTGCCTTACAGATTTTCTATTAAATTTTGGTTTCACTCTTGGTAATGCAGACACTACTCTCTTCATCAAAATTGTAAAGAAGGAGATGCTTATTGCTCAGATCTATGTTGACGATATTGTGTTCGGTGCTACCCACTACAGCTTGGTAAAAGAATTCACAGCAGTTATGGCTTCCTCTTTTCAAATGAGCTTGGAGGGGGCGCTAAGTCATTTTCTTGGTCTTCAAATCTCTCAACGCCCCGATGGTATATTTGTATCTCAGACTAAGTATGCTCTCAATATGCTAAAGAAATTTGATATGTCGTATGCTAAGCCCATGAAGACTCCTATGGCTACCACCGACAAACTTAGTAAAGCTAAGAAGAGCAAGGACGTTGATATCTCTACCTACAAATCTCTTATTGGAAGTTTGCTCTACCTCACTGCCACGCAGCCCGACATTATGTTTAGTGTGTGCCTCTGTGCCCGCTACCAAGCAAAACCTTAAGAAGAACATATTGCCGACGTGAATCGTATCCTTCGATATGTTGCCAGGTCTACTGACCTCGGTCTATGGTACACTAAAGATACTTCTTCTTTTCTTGTTGGCTTTGAGATGCAGATTGGGCAGGTGATGCTGATGAACGAAAAAGCACCAGTGGTGGGTGCTGCCTTTTGGGAAACAACCTTGTCTCATGGCATAGCAAGAAGCAAAATTTCATTGCCCTCTCTACGGCCGAATCGGAGTATGTGGCTGCTGGGAGTTGTTGTACCCAGTCGTTGTGGCGACAACAAATGCTTGACGACTATCAAATTGAGATCACACCACTCACTTTATTTTGTGACAACGAAAGTGCCATAAAGATAAGTCAGAATCCAGTACAACACTCATAGACCAAGCATATTGATATACAACATCATTTCATTCGTGACTTAATTGGTTGAACGGGGTAAGGTTGTAATGGAGCATGTTCCTACCGAGAAACAACTCGTAGACTTCTTCATCAAACCACTTGATTCATAAAGATTTTTTACTTTACGGAGTTCACTCTGCATGTGTGCGCTTTGAAGGGTTGTAAGTCGCAAATGACTACCTCCACCCGCAGCTGTTTATTTTCTCAATGGTACCATCAGGTAGAGTAAGGTGAGGTTTGAGGTTCACAGTTGCAAAGTGACGTAGTATTTGGACGTACTGTTCTTTAAATATTTATATGAGCAATTCGATGGAATGGACTGTCTACTTTCGTCTAGCAGGAAAAGTCGGCCTAAAGATTTCCTCGATGGACTCAGGTCTTGGTTGACCTGGTCTTCGGGCAAATGCAAAAGACATGACTGAAAGTCGTAGGCAGTAAATAAAACGCAGTGAAATGCGCTGCCTAGGCAAGGCAGAGTTCTGCAGCAGAACAGCGTATGCCGCAGCACGATGCCTTGTACAGAAAACGTTCGTTTTACGTGATTTAATTAAGTTTAAGTATTTTATCCAGATTAACCAAGTTGTTTACTTGTTAAAATTATATGTGATATATGTATAAGAATTGCAGCGGAATTAATAAAAATAAATCACTTCGAACGAACACACACACACGTACGAAAAAGTAAAGAACACAAATTTAAATCTTTGTATGTGTATTTAAATTATACACATACGAAACGGCCTTACGGCCAGAAACTTTATTAAAGAACGAGTCTTTACAAAATGATACTCTTGGATTTACAAAGATATTACCAAAGGCTATACACATGTATGCCTTCGTATAAACCGTATCCAACGAGTATGAACAATCAACAACAAAACCTAGCAACTACTGTATCACACCTATTCTAAGCCTACGATCATCAGCATGAACAAAGAACACTCCCAGAGATGAGAGGTACACGGCACGAAGAACAAGTCTTCGGCTCTAAAGCTGATCGATCGAACTAGAATGGAAATTGAAGTGTATAAGGTGTAATTGTGTTGTATGAAAGTTGTTGAATAGTGTTGGGGTCGTCCTCTATTTATAGGAGGAGATTCCCAACTGAATTCCTTGATTTGCTAGGTCAACAATCGGTTGAGATATTCTAGGGCAGGCTGCTTTGACCGCTGCCGCAGGAATGCCTTCTGAAGTTCTTCTGGAATGCTCTGCCACACTGCACTGCCTTCCATACTATCTGGACTTCAGCATTCCCTTGCCCTACGCTCATGCTTCGCTCGATTCTCTTAACTCAACCTCTTGTCCAAGCCTTGCACTGCTTGCGGCATGACTCTGCCTGGCTGTGCTGCGGCAGAAAGCTTCTATGTTGATTGTTTTTCAAGCACGTTCCAACTAATGAACTATGCTAAATCAAATCACCAATATGACAAGTGATTACAACAGTTTAAATTGTGAAGAAAGAAATAAAACAAATAAATATGTTAGCAAGACAACTTCTGCCTAGGTACATTTAAGGCATTGTAATGCCCAAACATATTTATCCTTACAAACTCCCCCTTTTTATCTTTCTTCACAAAACCATGAGGCAGCAGCGCAATGAGCACTCCCCCTCAATGAAATACATCTGACTTAGAAGTATAAGAGATTTATCTTGACAAAACAACTAAGGCATAAAACTCCCCCTTAGTTAATACTTCCTAAGTAGAACAAAAATTTATTTAAACAACTAACTAACTAATAAAACAAAAACAAGTTAAACTAAGTAAGCCTTAAATGTAACACACCATTTTTTTCAAAAGGAAATAACTACTTAAATAGAAAATTGTTCAACCAAAATAAACTTAAAAATTAAATTGTTCAGAGCAAATAAAAACTAAAAATCAAAAGAAGAAATAATATTTCTTCAGGTCTTTAGAGCTTGCTTTGAATCTTCAAATCATCAGGTCTCGGGCTCGAGTGACGAATCACGATACTCTCCATCAATCTCTGCGGCAGACTTTTTCTGTCTCTTCTGCGGCAGTCTTTTGCACTTCATCCTTCAATTGATTCAATTGTTTTCTCTTTGCCTCTTAGAGCTCTGCTGCTGCTGCGCTGCTGGTACTCCCCCTTTTTGTGGAGGAAAGCCCCTTTCTTCAAGAAATCAGACAATACCATCAACAATTGCCTTGGTCATGTAACCCTGCATGATAACAAAATGATTTGCAGCACATTATTCGGCAAATGCGTGAGCTCGAGCATGAATACTCGTCTACGGAGCTGAGGAACGGAGGGCATCAGTCCGCGCTTTTGGAGCTTTCTTTGGAGTTGAGACTGCGGCAGTGCAATGAAAATTTGTCCATGGAAGACAATTGGAATCGCGGATGCTCAACTTGTATGCTGTAGGCAGTAGTGTCTCAATATCAGCATCGTTGTATGACAATCATTGTGCCTTCATCATCTCCCAGATAAAAGAGGGGAACGCAAGACTCTGCGTCTGTGATGAGCTTCAGCCTGCGTAGCCATTTAGTAAAAAATAAGCTGCCCAAGGATCACTTGCCTTCCTGCACCAAGGTTAAAAAGAACCTCTGCCATCGTGGTGTGCACAAAGTGCATGTTGGACGTGGGAGTCCATTTGCCACGAGCAATGTTAAATAGTAGATAGTAAAAAGAGGTTAGTTTGGAGGCAAGAATGTAAGAAGTGTCTGGTATTTAGCCTTTCAAGCGGCGAGCAATTGCGGCAGTGCTGGGTTCAGTGACTGCGGCAGGATATTCAATATCCGAGCGGTCAAGGAAATCAGTGATTGCGGCAGGGCTGAAAGTAAAAATCTTTTTCGGAGATACACTTTGCCGTAGCCTTGAGAGTCATCATTACCAAAGCAGTGACCCATTTTGGCATACATATCCCATATCAAATCCTCTTTGAGTAAGCCTTTGTCGCCTCCATGTCGATTCAGGATCCTACTTAGGCGCATGGACTGCGGCAGCAGTGGCATTACCCTTGTCCTTTTCGGCAGATGGAGGTACTGCGACATCTCCACTGTGTGAATTGTCTATTTTTGATGCGGCATATTCCTTTCCTTTGCGGCCCTTCTTCGTAGTGGCTTCCAAATCAATTGGATTGGCCAAAGAAGTGGGTGGCAGCCTCTTGCCTTTTGCTCAGGCAGTAGATCGGGTGAATAAACAGCGGTGAGCTCCCAGTAGTCTGCGGCAGCGTGGATGCGGTACATGGCATCCATATATTCTGGCACTTGAATGTCTGCCAGCGTGGCCTCGGGGCGAACCTTCCCTGATGAACGCAATGCACCAGAGGTCGCCAAAATAAGGAGTAAAAGGAATGTATTCGACCATTGAAAATTTGGAGAGAAAGAAAATTTAGGGCAAGAAAACAGGGCACAAATTTGACACAAGGATTTGATTTTATGTGCAAGAGAAAAAATTAGGGATGTCAGGAATTCAAATTAATTCAAACTCTAGATCTAATATTATGAGAGAGTTGTAGTCGAATTAGGAGTTTGAAGTAAAGGAAAATTAAGTGAAAATCAGATGGTGGTTTGATGTAATGCAAAAATAGGCAACGATTACGTTTCTGAGGTTGAACCGTCTTCTGCTGCATACTTGAGTACTGCCCAATGGTCACTTGGGGCAGTGCTATGCGGCAGAACTTGCCAAAAACCACAATAAAAAATCCCTCTTTTTTTTTTTTTTTAAATTTCTGTTTTTCATATTTTTTTTGTTTTTAACTTTTCTCTTTTTCTGTTTTTCATAATATTTTCTTTTTCTATTTTTCATATATCATTTTTTTTTTAAATAAAATAAAACAATTAAAATATTTTTGTGGTGTGAAAAATCAAGGCTTACAAAGCAAAATTAGGAAAAGAATAAAAACATCTAATCCTAATGAAACATCATGCTGCATCATAAGTACTTATACTCCACTTAGGTATAATGCCAATGTCAAAAACGGGATTATCAAATACTTAGGTCACCTAGTACATAGTATCTCAACCCATTGAGTATTAATTACATGTATATGGGTTTGACCATGTTGCCTAAAGTGCTTTGGGTATTTTCTCTTCCTTCGGAAAATTTTAATCTCATAAGTTGACTAAGGCAGAATGCTGTGGCAGAGGTTCAGTAGGCATGACAATGCGGCAGCATGATGCAGATCAGCATCTAAGGCATGGTGCACATACACAAAGACTTTCTCAAAGCAATGAATCGATCTGAGTTCAGTGGCTTGGTGAAGATATCAGCTATTTGATTTTCTGTTGGGATGTGATCAATCCTCAAGAGTCGTTTCTCCACCAAATCTCGGATGAAATGATGCCTTATGCTGATGTGTTTGGTTCTTGAGTGCTGTACTGGATTATGACTGATATTTATGGCACTCGTATTGTCGCAGTAGAGTGTAAGGACATTGCTATCCAGGTGGTAGTCATCAAGCATGTGCTTCAACCAAATCAATTGGGTACAGCAACTCCCTGCGGCAATGTATTCTGATTCGGCAGTGGATAGAGAAATGCAGTTTTGCTTGCGGCTTTGCCATGAAATGATGTTGTTTCCAAGAAAGCAACATCCTCCGCTTGTACTCCTGCGCTCATCCGTGTCTCCTGCCCAGTCGGCATCTGAAAATCCAACCAAATCGGTGGTGGTATCTTTGGTATACCATATGCCTAACTCGACTGATGCGGCAACATAGCGTATGATGCGTTTGACTGCCTTCAAGTGTTCTTCCCTTGGATCAGCTTGAAACCTGGCACACAAACAAACGCTATACATGATATCTGGTCTTGTTGCCGTAAGGTAAAGTAAACTCCCTATCATGGATCGGTAGAGTGTCTGATCCACTGCGGCAGTATCAGTGCCTCGGGAGATTTTGTCCGTTGAGCCCATAGGTGTTTTCATGGGCTTGGATCCTTCAAGTTGGAATCTTTTGATGAGATTCTTAGCGTATGAAGCTTGTGAGATAAACGTCCCAGTTGATGATTGCTTGATATGGAGCCCTAAAAAATGAGTTAGTTCTCCTACCATGCTCATCTCAAATTTTGATGCCATGGCAGAGGTAAATGCCTTAAGCATATTCTCACATGTGGATCCAAAGACAATATCATCAACATAAATTTGAGCAATTAAAATATTGGAAGAATTAAATTTCACAAACAGTGTTTTGTCGGCAGTGCCTCGAGTGAATCCGAAACTGAGTAGAAAATCAGTTAGGCAGCCATACCAAGCTCTAGGAGCTTGTTTTAGGCCGTACAATGCCTTGTGTAGTTGATACACATGGTCAGGATATTTCGGATCTTCAAAGCCTTTGGGTTGTGCAACATATGCCTTCTCTTCAAGTATGCCGTTGAGAAAGGCTGCTTTCACGTCCATTTGATATAAGGTGATGTTGAGGTGGCATGCAATGGCAATAAGTAAACGTATGGACTCCATGCGTGCAACGGGAGCAAAAGTTTCATCGAAGTCGATGCCTTCAACTTGCGTATAGCCTTGCGCCACTAGTCTTGCCTTGTTGCGCACAATCTGCCCATGCTCATTCGATTTGTTCTTGAAAATCCACTTTGTCCCGATGACATTCTTGTTTTTGGGACGAGGAATGAGCTTCCAAACTTTGTTTCTTTCAAACTCGTTCATCTCTTCTTGCATTGCCATAGACCAAAATTCATCGGCCAACGCTTCTTTGGCATTCTTTGGTTCGATCGTTGAGAGGTACGAGGCAATGCCTATTTCAATACATGTGGCAGACATGCTTACATTCTTGGTCATGTTGCGGTAGTTGATGTACGGACGAGCTCTCATGTGTGTGGCCAACAATTGACTCGAAGGGTGGTTTCGGATAACATGCCTTGGGGGATCCCTTCGTCGTCGGGTCGGTGTTTCTTCAACATCTGATGAATCTGTTTGTTGAGGCGAGCTATCATCATTTGAGTGCTCGGGAGACGCTGTAGAGGGCTGATCATCATTATTCGAGCCAGTGGGTGCGGCAGTAGGCTGCGTAGGAGTGAAACTGCCTTCAAATTCTGCTACTGCGGCAGGCTCGAGCAGGCCTTCTACATTCTCTTCTTTGGGTTTCCTGAGACGACTAAGATCATCAAAATCAACATTAACAGATTCAATGATGGTTCTAGTTTGTATGATAAAAATACGATAGGCATGACTATTCCTAGAGTATCCAACAAATAATCCTTTAAGTGACTTTGGATCAAGTTTAGATCTAGGTTCCCTATCATTCAGAACATAACAAACAGAGCCAAACACATGAAAGTATTTCAAATTAGGCTTTCTATTGTTCAAAATTTCATAGGCCGTTTTTGTTGTTCCTGAACGTATGCTGATGCGGTTCAGGATGTGGCATGCGGCATTGAATGCTTCTGCCCAAAATTGCTTGCTTAGGCCCTTGGCGATCAGCATGGTACACGCCATTTCCTTGAGGGTTCGGTTCTTCCTTTCAGCCACTCCATTTTGTTGCGGTGTTATGGGGGCAGAAAATTCTTGGGCAATGCCATGCGTGTCACAAAAACGAGAAAGTCGTTGATTTTCAAACTCGGTGCCATGGTCACTTCTTATTCTCTTTACTGAGGCTTCATGGTTGGTCTTTATCCACCTGATTAGCTTGGACACCTCATCAAATGTCTCACTCTTGTCTTGGAGAAAACGCACCCAAGTATATCTTGAGAAATCATCTACTACGACAAGTACGTAGCGTTTTCCAGAGTGGCTCCTCGTCTCGATTGGTCCCATTAAATCCATGTGGAGGAGATCAAAACATTTGGTTTGCTTTTGATACAGCCCTGCCTTGGAATTGGCAGGTCCTGCGGCAGAGGCATCAGACTGTCCTGCGGCAGGTATTGATGGATGACTTGTACGAGTCATTTTTCCTTGTTTGCAATGTCCACATGTTGTCTTTTGGATTTTTGGGAGAGCTGGAAGTCCACGAACAGCATTGAGCTTGATTAGACGCTCTAAATTCCCAAGACTTGTGTGTCCAAGTTTTTGATGCCATAGATCAATGTCATCTTTGACTTGTGCAGTGAGGCATGTTTCTCCAATGGAATAGCAGTTGTTCGCCTTGGAACGCTCCCCCTGAATGAGTGGGTTCCCTGCACTATCAAACACTTCACACATTTGGTGAGTAAACTTTACATTCATGCCTTCATCGCATAGTTGACTTATGCTTATGAGATTCGTGATGAGGCCTTCAACATGAAGCACTTGTTGTAGCTTCGGCAGCCCTTTCACATTTAATGTGCCTCGGCCAATTATTGAACCACTGGACCCTCCTCCAAATGTGAATTCTCCTCCGTGAAAAACTTTGTAGTTGATGAGGTGATCACTATTTCCGGTCATGTGCCGCGAGCATCCGCTATCGAAGTACCACTTATCATCTTTGGTAGCTTTGAGGGCAGTGAAGATAACATTGCATGTTTCAGCACTTTGGATGGCATTTGATGCGGCAGAGGAGTCATTGGAGGGATCTGAAAAACAAACATTAGAAGAAAGTTTAGTTTTGGGCACCCATTTGCGTATCGTCGTTGCCTTCCTTTTGATAGAATATCGTGAAGACATAGAGTGTGCGAAAAATTTGGGATGCCGTGGTCCAGCGTTGGAGTGAAAGTAAAATCCTCTTGCTTGGTCCTCTTCGCGTCTCCAACAGAAAGGTCGAATGTGACCAGGTACAAGGCAGTAGTGGCAAACATATCGTCTCTTCGATTTAAAATGTTGCTTAGGCAAGGGCTTCCTTGTCTTCATCCTGCCTGATGATGTCTGCCTTTGTTTTGTCCATCTGCGGCAGTCTCTGGCTGAGGCAGTGGCTTTGCTTTCAGTTTGGTCATCCCTTTTTGGAGTTGAGGATTGTGCGGCAGTTGTTGAATCGTCATTTGATGCCTTTACAAATGCCATGTCCGTTGGGTTTTTCTTTGGAAAAACGGCATCTACAACCTTTTGATGTCCGAGGCCTTCCCGTTCAACATGTGAAATACTCATTATTGCATCTAATTTTGTTGTTGCCGTGTTCAGTTTTACAAAAGTATTGTTTGCAACTTCGAGTTTTTCATTTACACGATTAAAATCAATTTTTAGTTTTTCGGCCTCTAAATCTTTTCTAGTGAGCTGAACATCTAGCTTCTTCAATCGTTCTTCAAAGGTGTTCTTTTCTACAAGCATTTGTTCAATTGCCATGGCCTGCTTCTTCACTTCTTCTTCATATCCGGCTTTGGTTGATGTAAGCATCTTCATCATCTTGGTCTGCCGGGCAAATTTCATGCGTAGCTCATCGAAACTTTCTTTGAGCTCGATGAAAATATCAATGGGAATGGTCTCCTCTTCGGATTCATAGCCATTGACTGAGGCAGTGAGGCACAGGCAGTTCTCTGCGGCAGGACTTTCTGTCGTTTCTGCGGCAGAGGCAAAGAATGCAACATGCCGTCGTGCATTCACATTGGATGGACTGTCATCTTCATCGTCAGATAGGGTTGTGCCTTCGAGTTGAGCAGTAAGCGCAGTGGTTGAGTCTTCAAGGCAATATTGTTCCATATCTTCTTGCGCAACCATGGAATTCAAAATTCCAATGCCTCGATCTTTTGAAGGGCATTCGGTTGAGAAGTGTCCAATCCCTTGACATACGTGGCACTTGATCCTCAACCAGTCCTTTGAATTTGGACTTGAACTTGAGGTGGATCCCGTGCTTGGTTGGCGGATCACAAGTCGTCGATCTTGAGTTTGTGGTGACCTTGCCGGAAACTTCCTTCGTCGGGGATCGTACGGCTTCTTCAGCGAGCGAACAAGTACAGCATCCATTTTCCGGGCGAGGAATGCAAAATGGTCATCTCCACCATCAGATCCAAGTAGCTCGTAGATCTCTTCATCGGTCAAGTCATTGGTAGAGGTGGGGCTGCTGCCTTGAGAACTATTGCCTTGTTCTCTGCCGTCGGGCTCTGCCACGGTGTAGGCAATGTTCCTCTCGTCGCTTCGTGGACGTGACTTCCCGTGAGTTTCACGATCTTCATGGTTCAGTTCATAGTTCTTGAAGATCGCCATTAATGAAACAAAATCTTCTTCAGACATTTCGCTGTCTTCTATGGCAGTGACCTTCGGCAGGAACTTTTTGCTCATCGATCGCATAATCTTACTACACACTGCCGGGTTGCTAATGGGTGAACCAAGGTCAGCACATTCAGTAACAATGGACATTAATTCTCCAAAGTACTGAAGGCAAGTCTCGTCCTCGTTCATACGCAAGTTCTCGAAACGAGACATAAGCATACGGACCTTGGTTTTCTTCACTGCGTTGTTACCTTCACAATGAAGAGCCAGCAAATCCCATACTTGTTTGGCAGTAGTACATTGTTTGACAATTCTGTACATATTGCAATCGATGGATTCAAGGATGGCACACCTTGCCCTATCGTTGGCAGTAGCTGCGGCAGTCTCTTCGATAGACCACTTCTCCGGAGCTTTTTCAAGCTTGCCGCCTTCAGGGATTTCCTCCTGAGGTGGTTTCCATCCTCGAAGTACGGATAGCCACGCACTGCGATCAATTGATTTGATCCTTGCTTCAATGCGGGTTTTCCAAAATCCATAATTACTACCGTCAAGAACAACCGGTGTTCGTACGATGTAAGATGGATCTGCCATTGTAAGTGTGCGTGATCAGACGGACCTTAAACACTAAGTAAGTCTAGTGCCCGCTCTGATACCACTTGAAAGTCGTAGGCAGTAAATAAAACGCAGTGAAATGCGCTGCCTAGGCAAGGCAGAGTTCTGCAGCAGAACAGCGTATGCCGCAGCACGATGCCTTGTACAGAAAACGTTCGTTTTACGTGATTTAATTAAGTTTAAGTATTTTATCCAGATTAACCAAGTTGTTTACTTGTTAAAATTATATGTGATATATGTATAAGAATTGCAGCGGAATTAATAAAAATAAATCACTTCGAACGAACACACACACACGTACGAAAAAGTAAAGAACACAAATTTAAATCTTTGTATGTGTATTTAAATTATACACATACGAAACGGCCTTACGGCCAGAAACTTTATTAAAGAACGAGTCTTTACAAAATGATACTCTTGGATTTACAAAGATATTACCAAAGGCTATACACATGTATGCCTTCGTATAAACCGTATCCAACGAGTATGAACAATCAACAACAAAACCTAGCAACTACTGTATCACACCTATTCTAAGCCTACGATCATCAGCATGAACAAAGAACACTCCCAGAGATGAGAGGTACACGGCACGAAGAACAAGTCTTCGGCTCTAAAGCTGATCGATCGAACTAGAATGGAAATTGAAGTGTATAAGGTGTAATTGTGTTGTATGAAAGTTGCTGAATAGTGTTGGGGTCGTCCTCTATTTATAGGAGGAGATTCCCAACTGAATTCCTTGATTTGCTAGGTCAACAATCGGTTGAGATATTCTAGGGCAGGCTGCTTTGACCGCTGCCGCAGGAATGCCTTCTGAAGTTCTTCTGGAATGCTTTGCCACACTGCACTGCCTTCCATACTATCTGGACTTCAGCATTCCCTTGCCCTACGCTCATGCTTCGCTCGATTCTCTTAACTCAACCTCTTGTCCAAGCCTTGCACTGCTTGCGGCATGACTCTGCCTGGCTGTGCTGCGGCAGAAAGCTTCTATGTTGATTGTTTTTCAAGCACGTTCCAACTAATGAACTATGCTAAATCAAATCACTAATATGACAAGTGATTACAACAGTTTAAATTGTGAAGAAAGAAATAAAACAAATAAATATGTTAGCAAGACAACTTCTGCCTAGGTACATTTAAGGCATTGTAATGCCCAAACATATTTATCCTTACAATGACTTTATACATATAATGATGAAAACAAAAATTTATACTAAGAAACATCATTTTATAATATTTTTTCACTGATCGGGTCCTAATTGGCCTCGTCGACGCCCTGAAAGCAAGTGAAAAAGGTCGTGGTTACACGTTGAACTGGCCAAAATAGCAATACCGTCCATAAAAAAGCAATGTCACTCTACCTCCAGCTACTCTACTTAATGTTCTTACCAGCGATTTTGTTTCACTGTGTGGTTGGCCGTACGACCAATTTGTGTGTGCTTGTTATGCCTTTAAATGTATCTCATTTTTACTCAAAATTTTTGCAAAGTACTCCTGGTCTACGAAGCATGCTTGTTCTACCTTGAAGTGATTCCTCAGGCTTCATTGGCTTAGATATATCATTGTCATGTGAATTTTGAAATCTGGGTAATTCGACGTATGTCTATGTGTATTTACTCCTGCACTACGTGTTACTTTGAGTTCTCATGAAAGTCGTTCCTGTCCGACGTGCTACTCTTTGTATTTTGTGTTGTTTGCTGATTTTACATTATAAGTATCGTTGTCCTACCCACTATCCTTTTTTTCGTGCGCTCTCTCTTTAGATTTTTGATGTTGCAGGCACACGTTAAATAACACTCCTTCGTGTACACACTCCAACAGCCCATCTCTTTTTGATGCACGACCAACCTAGCATACCTGATTTCTCCACCAACGCATGAAAACAAAGTCTACACGTGGCTCATTCTACGCCACTAAATTTCAACCGTTTTCGCTCGACTATAAATACCCCCTTGGGTCAAACACATAGTGCACCTTTCACTGCATGTTTTTAAGAGCGAAGCCCTTGCAATTTTTCTGTTCATCGTCTTGACGTTGAAGTTCATAACCTCTACCCTCCCTGTTTTCACTTTGCTCCACACAGGTTCAACTTACTCAACGTCTTTGAATATGAATTCATTTGAAACCCCCAACTTTTATCTCTCCAAGATTTCTGAACTAGAAACTCAGCTGGACGTGCTCGAAAAATTATCTAAAACTGAAGAAGATTTTGACAAGGTTGAAGAGCTTGAAGTTCAGATGACTGATCTACGCAAGACTATTCCTTGATCATAAGAAGATGAAACATCTTGCTGAAAAAGAATTGCCACGTAGGCTTGGACATCTGGGAGAGAAAGGGCTGCTGGAGCTGGCAAAGCAAGGGGCATTCTCAGGTGATAAGATAAGCAATCCCGAATTTTGTGACCATTGTGCTCTAGGCAAGGCTGCAAGGGCAAACTTTGGCACTGGGAGGCACACAACCAAGGGTTGCCTTGATTACATTCATTCCGATCTCTGGGGTCCATCTAGAACGGCGAAAAGTCTGGATTATTCCAGAAAAGTCTGGATTATGCTTTTGAAAGCAAAGTCAGAAGCCTTTGAAAAATTCAAGGAGTGGCTTCTGGAAGTGGATAGGCATTTAGGCAAGAAGGTGAAGAATCTAAGGACGGATAATGGCTTGGAGTTTCTATCCGAGGAGTTCAACGCTTTCTGCAGGGATCAAGGCATTGTAAGGCATAAGACGGTGGCAGGCACTCCACATCAAAATGGGGTTGCCGAAAGAATGAATAGGACACTGCTGGATAGAGTGCGGTGTATGATATTGAGTTCGGGACTGCCTAGGAGCTTCTGGGGAGAGACAGTGACTACCGCAACCAACTTGATCAATAGAAGTCCTGCTGCAGCACTCTCTTCTAAAGCACCGCAGGAGGTTTGGCAGGGGCTGCGCCAGACTTAAATCTCTGCGGGTATTTGGTAGCTTGTGTTTTGCTCACCATAAAGGTGACAAGTTGGAAGCTAGGGCACTTAGATGTGTGTTCCTAGGCTATCCAAAAGGCGTCAAAGGGTACAAGCTATGGTGCATTGAGCCAGGGCAGCAAAGGTGTCTCATTAGTAGAGTTATTGTGTTCGATGAGAGATCAATGCCATTCCAAACTGAACTTGAGCAATATGATAAGTCTTAAGTTGAATTAGAACTGTTTGGAAGGCTTCATGATGATCAAGACATCGCTGAAGGTGGAGGCAGCAGCTGCAGCAGTGGCAGTGGTTCTGCCTGCGGCAGCGACTGCCATGAAGAAAATCGTAGCAACGATTACCATGTTGATGATGACCAACATGAAACTGATTTGGGAGGATATCAGTGATGGAGTTATATTCTAAATGTCTAGTTTAGTGACAATATGGAACTCCTTATCTGTGTTTTATTATCTATTAATCAAACAGTCGGCATTTTATTTTTCATATACTTTATGCTATAGTCCTAGATATATACGTTGTAGACAGTATGGCGTGAGGAGACACGCGGAAGATCATACTGTCGGTTACTCGTATACTATCGAACAGTGGCTCACGACTTAGATGGACAGGGACAGTCCATCGGTACGTCGTAGTGTGACTGGTAGATAGTCGGTCTTGACTATCATGTTACACTTGTACACTTGGTGTATTGAGCAGGACCACGGGAGGGCGTTCGATTTATACTAATCGAAGTAATCAAACTAGACCTCAGATATTACGTATATACGAATTCCTAATCCCTATATAATTATAGGTGCGTGTGTCCAATTCTCGGTTCTTTAATATGCCAATGAGTGAGACTAATTGATTAGTCGAGATTCTCGGTAAATTGGGAATCGTAATTGTACTCACGGCATGCTATAGATTATAACAGGAAACCGTGTCCCGTTTATCGGGTTGATGATGTCCCCGAGATGAGCTCATAAAGTTTATCATGTAAAACCTGCAGGTGGATTTGTTCCACATGATAATAAAGATGAGTGGTACTAGTCTCGGATAATAAGAAACGAATTAATTTAATTATTAGTAATTAAAATTAATTCGTGGACATTCGATATCTTAAATACGGGGAAAGTCGTATATGTAATTTCGACGGAAATATTATTGTTGATATAATATTAAATTAATTTCGGGAATTCAATTATTATTTTTTAGTGGAGTGAATAATAATTAAAATTGAAATCGATTAATTAAGGAATTGCTTTTAAGTATTCCAAGTTAATTAATATTTCAATTTAGCCCTTAATTAATTTACCTTAGGTCCCTAACGTAACTCTATTTAAACCCCCTGCCCTCTCCTAAAACCTACATTTCGCCGCAACAATTTATTTCAGCAGAGAAAATAATTGCGTTAGCGCAAATAACTTTTTTCTCTGTTAAAATTAATTAGTTAACGCAATAATAATTATTCTCAGAGAAAGGAGAGAGCAGACAAGGACGAACCCAGCAGATCGTTGCCCACACAACGGCTGGAGTCGGGAAGAGACATACGTTAGAATCTCTAAGGTCTCAACAATCGACTTATAAGGTATGAGATCGATTCCCTATTCCGCAATTCATCGATCTCATTTTTTCGTTAATCATACATGAACGAAGATCGGGTTCCGGGGTCGTGGATCGTATTCCTCGATTACTGGGGGTTCTAGGACCTTCGGAGCGGTAGTCGGAAGAGGAAAAAAGACCCGGAAACGAGCCCGGAACAGCAACGTCGCGTTGCTGTTCGCGGACAAACGGCGCCCGCTGGAGGGCAAACGGCGGTCGCCGTTTGCAGCTCCTCCAGCGACCGCTGGTCTGCAATCGGCGGGCGCCGATTGAGGCAGACCAGCCCCGTTTCGCGCGGTTGTCTTCCGGAGCGATGGCTGGGCGTGATTCGGGACACGGGCTGTCACGTGAACAAAGTAACGGACCTGGAGGTCGACTGGGAACGTTCGGATGTTCGATATCGAACGAACGCATCCCGGGTAGTCGATTTCCAACAATCAGTTGGCGAGGGATAGAGAGAGGAGAGTCATTCACCCACCAAAGAGGTATGCACAAGCCGATATTGTTTCGTATGCCCTTATGGTGGCAGAGGAAGTGGATAGCTATGAACCTTCATGCTATTCGGAAGCGATCAGCTGCTCGGAGAAAGAAAAGTGGTTGGTTGCGATGGAGGAAGAGATACAGTCCTTGGAAAAGAACAACACATGGAGCATTGTCCAAAAACCAAAAAGGCAACGCATTGCAGGGTGCAAGTGGATTTACAAGAAAAAGGTGGAGTCTTCTTGATCCAATGTGATATTCAAGGCAAGGCTAGTAGCAAAGGGGTTCACTCAGAGGGAGGGAGTATATTTTAATGATATTTTCTCTACGGTGGTAAAGAATTGCACTATTAGAATCCTTTTGGCTATTATTGCCCAATATGACCTTGAGCTACAAAAAATGGACGTGAAGACCGCATTCCTTCATGGGGAATTGGAGGAGAAAATCTACATGAAGATACCTGAAGGCGTGAATGGTGCTGGAGACGAAAACAAGGTGTGTTTTTTAAACAAGTCATTATATGGCTTAAGACATAGTCCAAGGCAGTGGTACCGAAGGTTTGATAGTTCCATGATGGCAATTGGATTTGTGCGAAGCAAATTCGATTGTTGTGTGTACTTGAAGGTCAATTCAGGGGTTGTGATCACTTACCTTCTCCTATACGTGGATGACATGCTCATTGCTCCACAATCAAAGGCCGGGGTGGAGGCATCGAAGAGACTACTAAAGGCAGATTTTGAGATGAAGGACTTGGGTGAAGCAAAGAGGATTCTTGGCATGGATATTGTTAGGAATAGAAAGGAGGGTTCCCTAGTCTTATCTCAACAAGATTACACTGTGAAGGTGCTACAAAGGTTCAACATGTATGAAGATAAGAGTCTTGCAACTCCCCTTGGGCAGCATATGAAGCTTTCTATTTCGGACTGCCCTGCGGCAGGGCCTGCTGCAGCAGCTATGGCAGCAGTGCCTTATGCAAGTGCGGTAGGCAGTCTCATGTATGCAATGGTATGCAGCAGGCCAGACATTGCCTATGCTATGAGCATAGTATCACGCTTTATGAGCAATCCTGGTAAGAGTCATTGGGAGGCAGTAAAGTGGTTGTTGCGATATCTTAAAGGCAGCGTAAGCCAGGGAATCATATTCAAGAAGATGGAGATCAAGGGTGATGCTCTAATTGGATATGTGGATGCGGATTTTGCTAGTAATCTTGATACTAGAAAATCGGTAACGGGGTATGTGTTTACCTTGTTTGGCTCGACAGTAGTTTTGAAGGCAAACCAGCAGGCAGTGGTTGCGTTCTCAACTACGGAGAGCGAATACATTGCCTTGACTGAGGCAATAAAGGAGGCAGTGTGGCTGAAAGGTATAGTTCAAGAGCTTGGGTTGTCACAAGAGGTAATCTCGGTTAGTTGTGATAGTCAAAGTGATGTGCACTTGGCGAAGCATCAAGTGTTCCATGAGCGGACCAAGCATATTGACGTGAAACTACAATTTGTTTGAGACTTGGTGGATAAAAGAGTTGTGAAGATGGAGAAGATTGCTAGCGAAATCAATCCAACCGATAGCTTCACTAAGTTGCTCTGGGGAAGAAATTCAGTCTATGCCAGCAGCTCGTATCGATGCTAGACATTTTGCAATGCTGAAATTGCACAGGAGCTGCGGCAGACAGACTACCGCATAGGCTGTGGCAGGCATCATGCTGCTGCAGGGGGCTAAGTTAGGCAGCGAAATTCAGACTGCGGCAGGCAGTGATGTGAGTTGCTAACTTGAGTCGTCTCTGGAGGTTTCTAGAGGTGCGGGATGGTGGAGTAACATCTACTTTCAGATTATGACTTATGTCATGTACAAATTCTTGATGTCGCATGGTGCTGTGGAAGAATGTGGGAAGGCAGTGCCTAAGGCAGGGACTGCGGTAGTATTGGGCATGGCATGTTCTGCCTAATGTCAATACTAGGAGAAATATGATCTGATATGATCATTTGGGAACAGTGTGATATGAAATCATACTGGAATGGAGTCGAATGATCGAGTTTGATCATGGCATGGTGAATAAGGTGTTGAAGCAAAGGGATTTGTTTGGATTTTGGCTTGTATGGGTTGAACAGTACTTGATCACTACTGCAAGATGGTGTACATGGGTTTAGAAGTTTGAACATGGTGGAGATTTGTGAAAATATGTTCGAAATTCTAAATTTTATATAAGACATGTCGCTGTCGCTGTGCGTAGGCAGGTCGCTGCCGCAGTGCGTAGGCAGGTCGCTGCCGCAGTTTGTAGGCAGGTCGTTGCCGCAGTGCGTAGGCAGGCGGTTTCCTGGCACGAGGCAGCATCTTTGATTTTTTGTAATAAACCAAAAATTGAATATCTCTTTCCATACTTATCCGATTGAGGTGATTCAAAAGGCTACGGAATACTTGGAGTGTAAGGAACCTATTTCTATCATAAATCGATATTCATGTCCTCTATAAAAGGACTTTCGATCAAAGGCATCGAGAGCAGAGCGAGAGAGAAAGAACCGAGTTCTATACTTCTTCTTTAGAGATTAAACTTGTAATCGCTTACACCTTGTTGGTTCTAGGGTTACCAGGAACAGTTGTAATCTCGTTTTCATATAATATAGAAGAAACACCCTCTCTCCCCGAGCAAGTAGGTTTCTGTTGCTGCAGCACGAAACCGAAACTCGTAAATCTTGTCTTGTGCTTTCGTTTTATTTGTTTTCGTGTTCTTGTGAGTTCACATATACGTGAGAGATCGTGAGTTTGAGAGTCAAGTCATATTCGTGCGAATTTGGATCATTTATATTCATGTGGTTTATGAAAGTTTAGTTTAATCAGATTTATTCGGTTATTCTAGACCTTGTTGTGCGAATCCTCAAATTGAACATGAAAAAAATACATTGTGAATATCCATTTTGAATATTTAAGTTCACCATGTAAAGAATAAGAAACCCTAACAAGCTCTTATCAAATTATGACTTCGTGTACCATGCATGTTTCCTTAAAAGTATCAAAATGAGATGATATAATATTACACGAAATGTATACAAAATAATAAACACATAATAATCAAGAATAATAATCTGCTCAATTCTAAAGAGTCAAAATAACATAATTAAATTAAGGTACTTTTTTTATTATTATCAAAGAAAAAGCCCTCAAAAATAATATTCCAACAACTCTAGACTCTAGAGTTGTATATATACTCCGTAGTTACTTTCTCCGATTCCTTCATACGTTTAGAAAAATAAGTCTCGGAATATTGGACTTAGTTAGCCGAAGTAATAAAATTGTCATAGAAAATTTGAATACACACTTTTACAAATTTTTTTAAAATCCAAATTAAGTCGTGTGAATGGTGTGATACTTTATTAATTAGAAAGTTAGAATATGCATGATATCAAGTAATAATATACTACTAGTACTATATGCTCAACGTAATGAATATCAGACATAAAATTCTGTTAGATCAATATGACAACAAGGAATAATCTGGTGATCGTGCCAAAAATTTCATACAACAAAACGACAGGGACATCATGAAATCAGAAAAGGTAAAAATTAAATAAATTATTATTTAATTGCGAAATAATAATTATTTAATAAAAGTTAATTAATTATTTAATTGCGAAATATTCAAATTTCTTAATTTAATTACATTTGAAATTTATAATTAATATATTTAATATACAGTAAAATCTCAAATTAACTTTTATGATCTGAAAATTTTATTATTTTAGAAAGGTTATTAATTTATCGAGTATTTTTATTAATTCAAAAAATCAAGTCGAGATCAGAAAATTCTATTATTTTAGAGAGATTATTAATATTAATTTTATTATTTTAGAGAGTATTTTAAAGAGTATTTTTATTATTTTAGAGAGTATTTTTATTAATTTAGAGAGTGTTATAAACTCAAAAGAAATTGAGGGAGAATAATAAATTAGTAAAGAGAGAATACGATAGAAGAATAAAATTGTATTTCATTCATATGGGAAGACCATTTTATATATGATACAAAGTAGGGGTTATGTCTTGTTCGCCAAGAAATGGTAAATTAGGCATTCACTAATTACAATATTTATAACACTCTCTCTTGAATGACAAATCGCAAAACTGTTGTCTCATTAAAACCTTGTCAGGAAAACTCAGTGGGTTAAAACCTCGACGAAGGAAAAAGAGTACAACTTGCTCCCCCTGATTGTAATCACCGAAGATCTTTGACTTCATGAAAGTAGTTATTGGTGATCAATCAGTCTCATTAAAACATGTAACTAAAAAAACCATATAGGAAAATTTAGTTATTCAGATATGAATTTTGATCTTCAGGACCCAACTTTCAATTGTAGAATTTCACATTCATTTGTATTATTGTATATTTTTCGTCCTTCTAGACATGCATTTACCAGACATTTATATTGACTAGAGCATTCACAATTGCTATAACCGGCCGGTAACACTTCTGGAGTATATTAGATTCGTCTAGTGTTCAATATACAGTACATTTCTTGACAAATGAACAATAAAGTGAATTTCAATTCACAATAATTTATATTGTGGTGATTGTGTCGTTAAAAACTTTTAACTAAGAAAACTCTGTGGGAAAAACTTAGTAGAGGGAAAAAAAGTACAATTACTGGTATTCGGGATCTTTCTTCAATATCATTTTTGTCCATAATGATATATGTAATATGATACTATACATGTTCTGATTTTCATTTCCTCTCATTTCAGGAATTTTAAAATTCATCCAGGATTTTCATATATGCATCTTTCTAATGACTTCTACATGGTCAAATCATACATTCGATGCATATTTATAATTATCGTTGTTGCTACCAGAAATTAGGCAGCGGAACTTAATGTCATCCTTATAAATATTTGATTAACATTGAGTTTCTGCGAAAAACTCTTGAGCAACTAATCTCGCTTTTTCACCACAAGATTATTTATTTTTCGTACGAACACCCAGGTATATCCTTCTGGTATAATATTTTTTAGGTGTGTACTATAGAGTCAAAATATATCTTTTATTCAGCGAGTCATGCTCAGCCTCAATTGCTCGTTTCTATTTTTGTAGTGTTTCCGGCACACTATTATTGATTTAAGTTTTGGATCCAGATTTTCATTAGGAAGAACTAGAGCAACCCTTGAGGCAAATATGTCGTTGACGACTTTTTATTTTTTCATGTTGATGTTATTCAATATATCAACCAAATCTTTAATCATTTCCCAAAATATTTAATTTGGTTGTTCCGCAATCTCACGATTTTCTATTATCACGTGCACATTATTTTTCAATGGGATTTCCATCTAAATCTCTTCAGGAGATTTTTAGGGTGAGTTAATTTCTTTGTTTTTTCGCGGATTTATTTGAACTCTTATAGTTCATTTATCACAAATATATGTGATTTTGTCACACCTTCATTGATATGTAATTGAATTTGCCAGATTACTTGATGAATATTGCAAGTCGCTTATTTTCATGAACTTCGAGTTTAATTGATTGTTGAGTGGATCTAGAATTGAAGATCGTTTTCATTCAATGAAATTTCTCGACATTTATATCTTTTATATTCTTATCTCTCCCTAATGTCGAGAAATATTTTCGTTAAATATGCAAATCAGTGTAATTGCTATAAATCGATCTTCTGGATCCTGGGCCCGAGATATTTTATTTACATTATTTTCTATTATGTCATTCATAAAAACACACTTTAGTTATGATATGAATATAAGTTGCATATGTAAAATTAATTCGCATATAAGAAATGTTTGATTCATTTCCACGCATTTAATAATAATAATGATATGCATCATCTTCATTTTAAGTATTTTTGTAGTACTCGTGGGGATAATTAGTAAGCTCTTCCGGAGCCCACTCTTAATATGTTATTATTTGCATAACAATATTTTTACCAATAATCTTTCGGGGATCAAAATATTAGGAATGTTTGATTCAATTTCATACACATAATAATAATAATGATATGCATCATCTTCATTTTAAGTATTTTTGTAGTTTTCGTGGGGATAATTAGTAAAGCTCTTCCGGAGCTCACTCTTAATATGTCATTATTTTCATAACAATATTTTTACCAATGATCCTTCGGGAATCAAAATATTAGGTAGCAATCAAAATACTTGTGTCATTCAAACTTTATTGACGAATAATCAAATTAAATATTCTTCAAGAATAATTATCAAATTTAATAATCTCTTAATGATATTACATTGCTCTTTATTTTATTTTTTTGTCTAGTTCAATTGCAATGTCTTGGGTTCGAACCTAGGACATTTGATCCTCAATTCAAGTGTTCAACCAACTGAGCTAACAAACATATATTTTGCTACTTTATTCATAAAATATTATTCAAGAATATTTTGTATTGTGTATCATTATTCGAGAAACATACACATAAATCAATTGTGTTCTTCAGTATTAACACGTCTAAATTAAATATAACAAACATTATGAAAAATAAACGTCTAAACTCGAATTGAGAACCAATTTCTAAAAAAAAAATCAATTAAGTATGTCGATTTTTGTTTCGTCCAGATTCAAAATAAGTAATGCAAATGTATTCCATACATTATACTGCATTGCAAAGGATATTTTATTTGCTATAATATATGCATAAAATATTAATACTAGTTATTCCGGAGCTTTCAATAATATTAGATGCAACATAATTTGTATTGACATTAAATCTACAAATGTCACGAATTAATGTATGAGTGATTATGATATCTCATAGATAATCATTTTGACAATATATATAGGGGCGGAGGCATTTTAAGACCAAAGCATAAGAGTATATAAGTTCTAAAGCCTCGTCCATAAGAATATAAGTTTTATAGGCAATGAACATTTATACCCTTATGACACAATAGTTTAATTCATTAATTGAAAAAGAATATTAAAAAACAAAGGCACTTTACTCTCTTTTTGGCAATTGAAATTCACGCGCACACACATTTATATCACGGTGAGTTTTCGCTATGTATGATCACTGTGACACGGTGAATTACACTGTGTCACGGTGACTTTTCACTGTGTCACGGTGACTTTTCACTGTGTCACGGTGACACACGGTGAAAGTACACGGTGTCACGGTGGAGTACAATGTGGCACGATGAAGTACACTGTCACGGTGACATTTCACTGTGTCACGGTGACACACGGTGAAAGTACACTGTGTCACGGTGACATTTCACTGTGTCACGGTGACACACGGTGAAAGTACACTGTGTCACGGTGAAATTTTCACTGTGTCACGGTGACATTTCACTGTGTCACGATGACATTTTACTGTTTCACGGTGACACACGGTGAAAGTACACTGTGACATGGTGAAATACACTGTGTCACGGTGACACACGGTGGAGTACACTGTGGCACGGTGGTATGTCACTGTGACATGGTGAAGCATAAAGTTTATTTATTACAAGTAAGGGTATTAGAGACTTTTCACGTGCAAATTGCCTATAATAGCCTATAAAACTTCTACTTTTATGGACGGGGCCTCAGAACTTATTTATTTTATGAGGTGGTCCTGAACCCGGTATTACCACACACACACACACACACACACATATATATATATATATATATATATATATATATATATATATATATATATATATATATATATATATATATTTTCAATCATGCTATTCCCAATTACATGATCAATATTGTCATCATAATCTCTAAAAATTAAGCAATTCAAATTAACATGATTCGTCTCTACCTTTTCTTTTAATAGATTTTTGGTAGGATCAACAAGATGTTTGGTCGTAGGACAAACACGCACACAATGCCAATTTATTCCACTTTTTTAGCATTTCTCTTCACACACCTTATTTGGTGGATTACTCTCGTTTGATATATGCTTTTGAGGCTAATGTCTTGTTGATTATTTTGTCAATTATTTTCTTCATGATATTTTTTATGGCCACGAGTAGGCTTAGTTTTTTCGGTTCTATATCCAACCGATGTGGGATACATAACACGCTCCCTAACTAGTATTCTCGATTTTGTCGGCTCTACTCGTGGACATAGTGCAATTTTTGGGCAAACCGGAAAATTTATCGCATGGGGCACCCATCATCGTGTTGGGTCTGCTATTATACCATGTTCTCGTTCATATTTACTTATTCGTCCTCGTCCATAAACATAACCACTTTCATGTTCATTTACATTTGCTTCAGGCAATAGTATACAGCGAGTTTGACGTATTCCATAATTTTTCATCAATCCCATTATTTTGTTCTACTACCAACAAACATGATATGAGTTGAGGATATTTCTTAAAATCATGCAAATAATATTGCTACTGCATGAGCAAATTTGATGAATAGAATGTGTACAATGTCTTTTTCACCATACTTTTTTCATTTATTGTTTCTCCACACAAAATCAAATTTGACAATTTTCTGAAATTTTCAGAATTATAATCGCTAACACTGAAATCTTGTATGCGAAAATCCATCCATTCATAGTGTACTTTAGGGAGGACTATATTATTTTGGTGATCAAATCAATCCATCTCAATATATAATTTAGTTAGAAATTATATTTAATTGGAATCGACTTTTTCGATATTCCATCAGTACTCACATAATAAGATACATTTGTTCTCGATTTTCACAAGATATCCTTCAGAGATAATTTATTTTTAATCATTGTTTCAACGAGAACAATTGAATTTGACGTTTCACT
Organism: Euphrasia confusa; assembly: GCA_954870475.1. NCBI lineage: Eukaryota > Viridiplantae > Streptophyta > Magnoliopsida > Lamiales > Orobanchaceae > Euphrasia > Euphrasia confusa. Next base: position 10,544,602 of record OX940966.1, on the reverse strand, counting down.
ATGAGTATCATGATGTAACTTTTTTCAAAAACAATTAATGTTTGAACTTTGTTTCTTCGGGAGCAATCAATTTAATGTTTGAATTTTGCTTTTTTATGAATATCAATATCGATTTAAAATATTTAAAGTTTACTTGCTACACCCGAAATAATTTGATTTGATATTTCTGCGGAAATATCATATTATAATACATTTAGAACTTAATTGCTACTACGAGAGCAATTTAATTTGATATTTCCTCAATAATATGATATTATCGTAATATTTATTTAGAAATATCCAATTGACAATTTTATTTGTTATTTATCGAATAATATCAAATCATGATGTTCTTCCAAACTATCAATATAATATTTAAACCAGAGTATATGTTCTTCAGAACATTCAATTTAATTTTGGCCAGTACACACATAAATACTATAATCCATCATGATAATTATTATTGATGCACCTTTATATTAAATGATAAATCATACGGAGTTATATGCATGAACAATGGATAACAAAATTGCAATCATGCCAATAAAAATTCATTCTCAGGTAGATAATTTATCAACCTTTCAAATCCAATTCATTAATCATAATTGATTTTTTTAATATTGATATTTCTGCAGAAATATTATATCACGATATTCTTCAAGAACATTTAGTTTTAATATTTTTCAGAAATATCATATTATTTTCTTTAGGAACATTTAGTTTTGGTATAATATCATATCACAGTGTTTTTCATGAAAATTAAAATTTTAATTGATTTACTAGTCATACTTAATTTGATATTACTTCAAAAATATCAGATTATAATATTTTTCATAAACATTTGAAATTTAATTGCTTCAACAGGAGCAATTTATGAAGAATGTGAGAAGAAGTAGATATATGTATAACTATTAAATATAAATATAAATTATTGCCTGATGTTGAATCATTACTGATTGGAACTTCGGATTTTGGATGAGTAGAACTTCGATTAATATTTGATAAATAACGCTGTTGAACTTTCTTAGGGCATCGTGCTGATAAAGTGATAAAGTGTTATAAACTCAAAAGAAATTGAGAGTGAATAATAGATTAAAAATGAGAGAATATGATAGAAAGATAAAATTGTATTTCATTCATACGGGAGAACCCTTTATAAATAATTCAAAATAAAGTTTATGTCTTTTCATCAAGAAAAGGTAAATTAAGCATTCACTAATTATAATATTTATAACAAAAATATAATTTTACTATAATTTGTTTAAGGTATTCAAACAAATTATGTAAAATTTATGTAAATTAGGTTTCAAACAAATTCGTTTAGAGAGTTTACTATAATATGTAAAAGGTCATAAAGTTGGATTCTTGTGTTGTTTACTTTTTTTTTTTCATTCCAATCTTGGGAATAATTAAACAAATTAATTAATTTATATTGGGTATATATTTTTCATATTTGTATGATCATGACATGGTAGAGGAATATTTTATGGAATGCAAAAGTCTCGTTTCATATGAGTTATTCTATATTTTGTTTTTTATATTAATAATACACAAGGAATATTTTGTTTAGATTAATTTAATATTATTGATATTTTAATTTTTAAATCACTATATTCAATCTATATATCTAAAATTTATTAATTGAAATCTATATAATGATTTCTCTGTCATGATTTTGTTTATTCACTTATTTATTTATTATTTATTAATTTGTATGTAGATTTTTTTTAAGATTATCATATAGGTGATCGTGGGGTTGTAAAAATATACGGGGTTGTAAAAATATACTACAATATATATAGCATGTATTTTTTATAACTTGGTGTAAATTTATATGTGATTTCATTGATATCAAAGATTTCTAAAATAATTAAGATATAAATGTTATTTAACATGCAAATTCAATGGTTAAATTATATTGCTATAAATTTTCAATCTATATATAATTATCAAAAATTACTACTTAAATATATTTTAAAATGATACTAATACAGAGTCATTTAATTTATTTAATTAGAAATCTGAGAATTTAAGAACTTTTAAATCTTAGTTTATAAAAAATATTAAATATTAGATATTATTCCATTGTAACATACATACATACATCCATGCATAAAAAATATTAAATATTAAATATTATTCCATTTTAACATACATACATACATCCATACATACATAAAAAATATTAAATACTAGTACATATTATTCCATTGTAACATACATACATGCATACATACATAAAAAATATTAAATACATTATTCCATTGTATTCACATGTTAGACTTTATTAAATTATTTAATTAGCATTAAGCTGGGTCATGCCTTATATAAACGGTGTTTGGTAGTATCAAATCTATCTATCCTCTTTCTCTTCCTCCAAATATTAGAAACAAATTACACATTATATACATGGAGTCGTATGTGGTGAGGAGCTCTCCTCCACAGTTCCTGCTAAAGACTTACATGATGATCGAGGATCCGATAACCGACGACATCGTTTCTTGGAACTCTGACGGCACAACATTTGTCGTCTGGCGGCCGGCAGAGTTCGCACGAGACTTACTGCCCACTGTCTTCAAGCACAATAATTTCGCAAGCTTTGTTAGGCAGCTCAATACTTATGTAAGTAATTTTACTTTTAAAATATACTCCTTTATTAATAAAGAATTAATTTGTTAGGCAGCTAGCTCAATAAAGTATTTTTATCTATCCATTAAAATAAATGACTAACTATTTTTTCAACAGGGATTTCACAAAGTATCACCAACGCATTGGGAATTCCAAAACATGTTATTTCGAAGGGGAGGAAGACACCAACTCCACGAGATATGTCGAAAAAAGGCAACATCCCACAGGCCTCAGCATAACAATCATGTCTCAAAAGAATCATCATCAGAATTCTTAAATCTCGTGAGTGAGAACACGAGTCTCCAACGAGAGAATGATACTCTGAGTTCGGAGCTAACGGTCATGAGGAACAAATTCGAGAGGCTTGTCGATTTGGCGAGCGTTTACAACAACAACAACGAGGAGGAGGATTTAGAGAGAGAAGAGATGAACATGAGTGAGGGCCCAAAGCTTTTCGGGGTGAGATTGGGTGTTCGGAGGAAAGGAAAAAGGACGACGTATGATTAGTGTGATTGTTTTGTAATGCATTAGAAATAGTTTGCAAGAAGAAAACAATTTTCCATTTTTGTAACGAGAGCAACAAGAGATTTTAATTTTTCGATCAATCCCCTTGCCCCTTATTGAGTCTCTTACGACATTGAGGAGACCTATGTTTTAGGTAAACAGTAGTCAGACCGTATTTACCAATATACCCCTATAAACGAAATATTCCGTTTGGATCTCTGAACAAGTTGGAAATTGTAAAAACATAAGACCGTATTTACCAATATACTCCTATAAACGAAATATTCCGTTTCGATCTCTGACAAGTTGGAAATTGTAAAAACATAAAATCGCTAACGACTTTTTGGCAAAGTTAAAAAATGTAAAAACACTTAACCTCAAGCTAGAAAATGTAATTATCCCTAAAGATCGAAAATGACATAAGATCAAATATGAGATTCTATTTGTTTAGAACTAGAGCAAATCACAACTTCAACAAAGAAAATTAATCGTAGGCCTCAAAATCTCAGGCCGTTCACCAAAGGATCTTAGTCTGCACAAGTTACAAGACGCCTTTAAAAAATGAAAATACATACAAATATATAGCTATTATACACAACAATTTTTGTGTTAATAAATCAACCATCTCTTTTGTTGAATAAAGAACATTATAAAAGGGGATAATTATAGTTTGGTATCTGAACTATAAGCACTTTCGGACTTTGGTGACTGATTTTTTTTTTTTGGGGGGATTTGGTACCTGAACTTAGACGAAATTAGACTTTAATACCTGAAACGACGGATCCCGGCAACACGTGCAAATCACGTGCGTATTTTAATATCAGCTGCGGGTTCTTGAGGGCATTATTGACATTTCCATACATATTCATTGAATACGAAATTAATACTGAAAAATACGAAATGAATGTATACGGTTTTTTATTACATAATAAATCTACTTACCTCATTTCATTAACTCTTCAATACTTAAAAAAATCCGTAACTAAAAAACCCTCAATTCTCCAAGAGCGCAAGAACCCTAGTATTTGCAATCGTCCCCAAATCGAAAATCATCGAAACCCTAACCCCAATTCCTGAATTGCCGCCGAATATTTGTTACCAGAAACCTAAATCCCCTGAAAACCCTAATTTTTGCGTTCGATTTATCCATTCCCCAAAAAACCCTAATTTTCAGTGCCGTGGAAATCTTGAGCAATGCCGTGGAAATTGAGGAGCGAAGCTGATAAAATACCCGACGGCAAGCTTGTTCCCGACTATGGAGGTTTGAAAGATGTTTGCACACTGATTTTCCACCACTCAGGCTCGTTTATGCAAAAATATGGTAAGAGGTGTTATGTAGGCGGGAGAGTGAATTATATAGATTTTGTTGAAGGTGACACATTGAGAGTTTCAGATTTGGATATGATGGCTGCGGCTGTAGGTCTTCAGGGCTCTATGTTATTTTATTTTAGTATGGATGGACATGATGAGTGTAATCATCTTGATCATGCAAATGATGACTACAACTCCTCTATGATTGGTGCCTGTGTTAGTATTGATTCAACAGTTTCAGTGTATGTTGATCATGAGGGTTTGGATCCTGAAGAAATTTTTTCTGTTAAGGATTTAGATGATGTTGATGAGGAAGATATAAGTGATATGGGTGAGGAGCAAGAAGAAGATGTGGGAGGGGCTGATATGGTGGATGAGCAGAAACAAGGAGAGGGAGAGGCTGATATGGTGGATGAGCAGAAAGAAGATGAGGGAGAGGCTGCTACTAGGGATGAGGTTGACAACATCAGTGATGCTCCTGCAAAGGGTAATAGTGCAGTTCCAGCAGATATTTTGAGAGCAAATTTAGATAAATTGATTGATGATGGGGTGGAGGAACAGGGTAGTGAGTTTGATATATCAGTTGGTGAAGACTCAGAATTGTCTGATTACATACTTGACAGTGAGGATGAGTATATATGCTCTGGATAATGAGGATTTCAGTAAGTTTGTTGATTCAGATGAAGACTGTGGAGATGAAGGAGAAGCTAGCAATCCAGTTGCAAAGAAGCAGAAAAGGTTAAAGATTTTCAATGAGAAGACTGATATGGTGAATGTCAAGTTTTTTGTTGGTTTATGTTTCAAAGACATACCTACCTTTAGAGAAGCTTTGAACCAGTATGCTATTGAGCAGGTAACTTATTTCATCTTTTTTCTGATTCATCTTTTTTTTGTTTCATGTTTTTTTCTGATTCATCTTTTTTCTGAGCAGGGTAGGTCTCTGAAATTCCCAACCAACACCTTGATGAAAGTACAAGCAAAGTGTTATCAGAAGGGCTGCCCTTGGGTTATTTATGGCTCCAGAACACCAAGAGACAACACTGTCATGGTGAAGACTTTGACTGATACTCACACATGTGTCAGACAAGAAAGGGTGATTCAAGCCACTTCCAGGTACCTTTCTAAGAGATATGAAATGAAGGTGAAGTCTGATCCATCTTGGCCAGTCAACTCAATGGTTGAAATAATGCAACAAGAAGTGGGGTGCCTAGTTTCCAAATGGCAAATGTATACTGTGAAGAAGAAGGTGGCTAAGATGGGAGATGGTGATCTGGAGAGACAGTTTGGAGATTTGTATAAATATGATGCTGAGGTGTTTAGAAGCAATCCACACAGCACTTTAAGGATCAAGTCTAAAGGTGTTGGGGATAAGCAAGAATTCCAGAGGTTGTATATTTGTTGGAATGCCTTGAAGCTAGGTATGTTAGATGGGAACAGAAGAATAATATGTCTAGATGGCTGCCATCTAAAAACAGTGTATGGTGGGTGAAGGTACCGGTATACCGATCCAATCGATATACCGTGTGTGCGGAAGCGTGTAAAGCAATAGATCTACTATGCCATGATCTTAGTGCACACTTAATGTGTATAAGAACACATATAAACATATATATATATATATACACATCCAATATATATATATATATATATATATATATATATATATATATATATATATATATATATATATATATATATATATATATATATATATATATATAAGGTTCAACGATTACTTACTTTTGTGACGAAGTGATTCGTTGATGTCGTTGAGGTGGTGTTGAGTCGATTGAACCACCTCAAATGGATCAGCCTCTCGAAGTTCTCCTTGTGAATGACCTCGTCACTCCTTTAGATCGTCCAGATGTGGAAGCCGCACAAATGGCCCGGCCTCTACGTGTTGCACACGAACCCGGATAATGAACACCTTTGCTTGCTTGAGAATGGATCTCCAAGATCACCTCTTTTCTCTCTATTTGTGTGGAATTTCGTGGCTGAATATTGTGTGTGATGAAAATCAGATTTTCATCTATATAATCACTTCATTATGCACACCATTACACCTCCTTGTAACCTCCTTCATAATGTGCATAAAGATGCACCATTTAACACACAAAAGGGGTTACAAAGGAGGTGAAAGGTCATGCCACATACACATGCCACAATGCATTGTATGTGGTCCCACTTGCTTGTGTGGCATGCCATGTCTGTTGGAGTTGTGTACTTAATGTCTAGATTTAAGTAACGGTAAACTCCCGGTCATAGCATTTAATCTATTAAATTAATAAACAATCGTTTGCTTTTAATTATTATTAATTAAATATATGGAAATCATAGTTCTGGATTTTATACGTTGTAGTTAGTATGGTGTGCATGGGCGCACAGAAGATCATACTATCGGTTACTCGTATTTAATCGAACAGTTGCTCACGACCTAGATGGAAACGAACTAATCCATCGGTATAGTCGTTGTGTGAGAGAGAAAATAATTTATCTTAATTATTTTATCACACTTGTACACTTGGTGTATTGAGCGGATCGTTGAGATTCATCGATTAGGATTGCTGGCGATAATCGATTCGAGTCTCAGTGTATTTTATTCTTAATCCCCGATATTATTGCGGGTGTGTATATTTAATATATGTGACTTTGATTTACCAAAGGAATTAACCGATTTAATTATTGGGTTAATTACCGGTTAAGTTGGGTCACTATATTTCATATATGGCATGCCGTGAATGATTGACCGGACAGTGTATCCCGGAAGGGTTGATAATATCCCCGAGATGAGTTCATAAGGAATTATTGTGTAAACCTCATGAGTGGATTCATTCCGCACAATAATTAAGGTTGAATGGTACTAGTCTCGGATTAAAGAGATGAATAAATTAATTAGCAATAAATTAATTTTATTCATGGATATTTAAATCTTAAATACACGGAATAAATAATACTACCGGAGAAATATTATTTGATATAATATGGTTTAATATTGGGAGTGCAATTAATTTTATATAGTGGAAAATAAAATTAATTAATATTGATAAGGATTAATGGACTTGAGCATTTGGCTCAATTTAATCTTCAATATTGGAAGCCCAATATTCCACCTCCTTTAGATCCCTTACGTAGCCTATAAAAGCACTACATGGCCTTCATAAATCATAAGACAAGATTATCATACTTGATATTCTAGAGAGTTGAAGGAGATCCATAGGAGTTCGATAGATCGTCGCCCACCCGACGTTCGAACGGAGTGCAAGGAATACGTGGGAAGATTCAAAGGTCTTCAATTGATTTCGTTTCTCCGCACAACGAATCAAAGGTATGATCATAAAACTCCTTGTGTGATTTTATGTTCAATTAAATTGTGATACATACATGAACAAACGATCCGGGATAACAAGGATCTTCGGGGACGGGGATTCGAGATCCCCGGCGAATGATCGAGAGGACCCTCGGCTTGGAGCCGAGGGGTGGCGGTCGAGCCCTAGGGCTTCGACCGCCGGCGCGCATCGAAGGAAGGCCGCGGCTGGACGCCGCGGCTGGGGCGATCGAACCCTAGTTCGATCGCCGGGGACCGTCGCGGCTGGTGGTCCCCCCCTCCTGTCGGTGGTGGCGGTGAGTCGCCGGACTCACCGCCCGGGGCTGCCGGAGCAGCCCCAGCGATCGGCGCACGATCGCGAGCCCCGGCGGGGGCTCGGCTAGGGTTTCGGCCGCGGGTTCATCCCGCGGCGATGCTCGGGTCGAGCCCGGCTCCGTCTGGTGGTTCGCGTGTTTCCGGCGATGGGATTTCGGTCGGGGTTATCGGTTCCGCAATTTTTGATACCCCGGGATATCGATTTCCAGCAATTGGTATCAGAGCGTTTGGTTTCGTGTTCATGTATGTGTTCAATTGTGTTCTACCTTGCAGGGATTCCGACTATCATGGTTAATTAATTGATTAATTGTTTAATTAATTTGTTATTTAATTTTACAATGATTATTAAACTCTCGGACATGTCGAGATTCGTTTTGTGTGGATGAATGCTTGTAATAGTAAAAATTCGGGGGTTGACCGAATTTAGATTTATTATTACTGTTCTATGTTTTCCGGAAAGTGTATAGGGTCGATTTCATGTATAGAATCGATACCGGAATTGTAAATTTATTTCTTGTAATTTATTTACGTTGGATCGATACCGAGACGACCGCCGGAGAACTCGTGTGACGAAGAAGACGAAGAGGACGAAGAACCGGGGGGTCGATCAACCCCATGATCGACCCCATGACCGAAGCCATGGGGAGGGGTCGATCGCCCCTCGGCTGGGGCTGCCGCCGGTGTGGTGGTGGCCGGCCGGCTGGGGAGGCGGCGGCGGTGCCCTCTCCGGTGGTGGCGGCGGTTAGGGGTGTTCATAAAATGGCCCGGACCGGAAACCGGACCGGAACCGGACCGGTTGGTCCGGTTCGGTCTGGACCGGTAAAATTCCGGACCGGTTTCCGGTTCGACTAAAAGTGAGATTCCGGTTTCCGGTCCGGTTCCGGTTAAAAACCGGTAAAATCCGGTTCGGACCGGATTGAACCGGATTTAATTTATTAATATATATATATTTATAAATTTGATAAAAATAATTAAATAACTTGATAAATTATTTATATTTTAATATAAAATTGTTCTACTTATTAAATACAATTTTTGTATTAACTAAAATTTTCACTATATATTAAATTATTAATACTTAATATAACAAAATAATCTATAAATAATTAAACAAAAATATATTTTTTAATTTTTATAATATATTATTATTTAAAAATGATATTTTATTTTTATTGAATAAAATTTAAAATTTATAAATATAAAAATTTAATTTAATTATTATTTTATATTAAATTTATTAAAATTTTAAATTAATCCGGTTTTATCCGGTCCAAAACCGGACCGGACCTGAATTTACCGGTCCGGTTCGGTCCAAACCGGTATTATTCCGGTCCGGTTTCCGGGTCATGCTTTTTCATGATTCCGGTTCCGGTTCAATCCGGTTCCGGTCCGGTTCGGTCCGGTTTTGGACCGATGAACACCCCTAGCGGCGGTCGGTGGTGGTGGTGGTGGTGCGGGGATCCCCAACCCGTGCTACTCCTATTCCTACCTAGATTCACTTTCCTAATTGATTCAAGTTTTCCTATTTTGAGTATTCCTAAGTTTGGGAACTCTCATGGGATTAGGAAAAGAATTAATTGGAATTAATTTTATTCCTTATTCTATTATGGAAGTCTTCTAGAGTATTCCGAGTTCTACTTGGAATAGGATCCTAGAGATTTAATAGAATTGGAAAGGAATAAAAGTTAATTTAGGATTGATTTATTTCCTAATTGATTATTCCTATTTTATGGGAATTTTCATAGTAATGGAAATTAATTAATCTTGGAAAGTAGAAGAGTCCTAATTTATTTTATTTCCTTATTCTATTATAGAAGTCTTCTAGAATATTCCAAGTTGGACTTGGATAGATTATTCTAGAGATTTAATAGAATTAGATAGGAAAATAAATAAATAAAAATATTAATAATATTTAATTTTATTTTTGATTTATTCGATTGACTTAATTTTCGAATTAAGTATCTTTTGGATTTATTGAAAATAAATAGATTTAAATATTGGGATTAATATTCTCGTCACATGGAGCATTCAAGAACGAAGACTAAAGACTAGAAGAAGCATACGGAGATGGAATAAAGCCATGATAGTCGGAAAATAATTTTCTAGCTTATTTTGACTATGTGCTATGTGCTCTATTGCTTGTATGCATGCTTATGTGTTTAATTATGCATTAGATAGCGTATCCCTTTGTTATAAAAAGCTAAGTGGGAGCGGGGATGGAAACATTCCCATGGTCTCCATTACTGTTCTCTTGGTGACTCTTATGGACTTTTGAAGTTCGTATAGATGTGTCATTGGAGGAGAATTCTTGTAATTCCTTTTACAAGAAACATTGATTAAGTTTATCAAACAATGCCTAATTTGTCTTTCTGAAACTGACTTCAAGTCGACTCATTCTCACCCCGGGGAGTGGAATGGAGCCAAAGCCACTTGGTCATGTGGATGACACAAATTAGAGACATTCGTACCATTCTTTTGAAGATGGATCGTTTGTCTGCTCGGCTCCCTCATCTAATGAGAGATAGGGTTGTTCGCATGGTGAATCACTGGTTAGAAACTTCGAGTTTCACTTATGATTCTCCGCGTCTGGATTTACGAAAATCGAATGGATCTTGTAACTGGAAGTCAATTATAAAAGTCTCTTAGTGTAGTAAACGTCCACACAACGTGGCTTGCTATACTGACGGATTTTGGATTAATTGTTGTAGACAGTTGTAAGGAATTGTGAAGAGTTGTGAAGTTATCGTAAACGTCCACACAACGTGGCTTGCGGTGATGTAGCAATTCCAAACGATTCACTTTGGTGCTGAGTAATGGTTTACACTTAGATACGCCTTATAGTATTCCTCCCACCGAGGTTACGCTATAAGTGATGTATGACCAAAGAAAATCTAATTGCTAAATCATTTGGGTGGGTAAACGTCCACACACCGTGGCTTGCCTTATCTGATGGGATTTTAGATGTGATTAGTGATTTAATGATATTATTTGAGGGAGATAATATCGGATATTAAATTGATTGTTTGTTTAAATGTGCTTATAGGTTTAGAGAATAGCTATGAACCCACTTTCTATGATACTCAAGGAGCATAAGCTCACTGGCCCCAACTATATTGATTGGAAGAGAAATTTAGACATTGTCCTGACTTCGGAGGAGTACAAGTTTGTACTCCATGAAGTGTGCCCTGCTGAGCCCACGGCTGCCTCAACTGATGAGGAAAAACTGACATATCGGAAGTGGAAAAAGGCTGATGAAATGGCTAGGTGTTATATTTTGGCTTCCATGTCAAATGTACTCCAAACCCAACATGAGTCGATGGACACTGCCTATGATATGATGTTTAACCTCAAGGAGATGTTTGGGGAGCAAGATCGTGCGGCAAGGCAAGAAGCCATGAGAGTCCTCATGACAACTACTCAGTCTGAAGGAACGCCCGTAGGGGAGCACGTTCTTAAGATGATGGGTCTGTTGAATGAGCTTGAGATCCTAGGAGCTCAACATCATACTCCAATCTCTGACCCCTAGTTTTGAGCAGTTTCGCATGAGCTATAATATGGGTAAACTATCTTATTCTCTTGCACAACTCCTGACTGAACTGAAGGCGGCAGAGGGGATCTACAAGAAGGGCAAGTCTCAAGCGCTTGTAGCTACCAAGTCCAAAGGCTTTAAGCCTGGTGGAGGTAGGGGCAAGAAGAGGAAGCAAGCCTGGAAACCCAGTGGTGTCAAGACTGTACCACGAGTGGGGGCTGCAAAGCCAAAGGGCAAGTGCTTCCGATGCAACAAGTCTGGACACTGGAAGTCTGAATGTCCTCTCAGAGGTACGAATTTTTCTTTAGTCGTAAAACATAGTCAGCGGTATTATCTACCGGAATTCTGGTGTGTAGATATGGAACCACTGACGGTATGTGCATTTTGAATGCAGGGGTTCCAGAAAACCCGGCGACTTAGAGAAGAAGAGTTCGAGTCTACACGGGCAAAAGCTGTGAAGGAAGCATCTGTTGCGGTGGAAGACATTTATCTGCTTTAGTAGTTAAATAGGATTTCATTTCAAGATTATTGCGTTATGTACCCTTTTTTTTTAGAAAGAACGTTTAGTTCTGGATTTCTATTAATGGATATTTTATTTCTTTAATCATTTGATGATTTTGATAAGAAATAATGGGATTATCTATTATGGTACATTAGATAGCAATATATGAATGATAGATCCTAAAGTCCACCACGATGCAACGAACCGTTCTATAACTTGTTTTACTTGTTAGATATTTCTTTATTAATCATTATACTTGTGAATTCTTATACTTAGTAGTATTTTCAAATAAGATTCAAATGGTCGAAATTGATTTGATCAATTATAGTTGAAGGAATGGACCTTCCGACCTAAGGATTGAGTTTGGAGGACAATACGTCTAAGCAAACCTTTCTGAATAAAGGATAGAATTCAACAAGTATTGGAAATGATTTGATATGCAGACATATGTGTAAATTAGAAAGGAATGAGTAATTCTTTCAAGAATACTCGGTAATGGATTAGAATACTTAATGTGCCATAAAAGCAAAGTGTTTTGACTAGTCAATGGACACAAAGCTATTATGGGGAACCATCAAAGTATATCCATTAGGAGCCTGCGACTTAGTCGTGGAGGCCATCACCTATCTAAGTAACACATAGCATAATCAGAGATTGGGATTCAATCCCAAAGGGACGCGCCATACACTTCAGTGTAGAGATGGTGCGTTATAAATAAGAAATGGAAATCTAATAGTAAAAGAACAAGTTGTTCGGAACTACCTATGTTCTATGGATATTCCTAGATACAACGGCATATTCAATATGGTTGTAGGATATCCTAGATGAACAAAGTGTTGTGTGTTCTATAGTACTATGAACCAGAAGGACGTGTATCGCCCGGTTCTTAGAGGAAGACTATTAGATGAACCACAAAGCCTGAACTAACGTAATACCTTGGAATGAGAAAAAGGACAAAGACTAGGAACCAGCCAAACCGAGTAGAAGTACACCACACACTGCAACTACTGTTATTACTGTTATACACCGGGACGCCATTGCAGTGGGAGGTTGTTGAACAACCGGAGATATTCATAAGACTAGAGGAGTTCGGACTCTGGATCTAGTAGAGATGAAATCGATCCCTAGCTCTGCATAAGGGTGGTACTGGATCTAAATGTGCCTGCTTGGAACAATAAGGTTTATTGTTAAGAGGCTAGATCATTTAGAGTACAAGCTTAGTAAATTCATTCATGGATTGTAACAAAGCTGTAAATCGTGGAACTTGCAAATTGATGAGATAATCCATTTGATGGATTCATCAAAAGGCATAGACGAAAGGTGTATTGGAGACGTAATGGAAACAAAGTGGTGTTTCTCGGAGATTTTATGTAGATAACATTTTATCATTGGCAACAATGTAAAAATGTTGTCAGACATAAAATAATGGTTGTCTAAATAAATCGAGATATAAGACTGAGTAGAAGTTAGAGCATGTTCTTAAGATCGTTCGTTCTAACGATAAGAACATTGTACTTCTCCAAGATACCTTATACGATTATGGTTTGTTTTAAACATGCATACTTCTGAGAAAGGTTATTGCCTTTCAGAGACAGAATATACATCTATCTAAAGGATATGTGTTTCGAACACATGAAGGAGATAGATGAGGACAAAGCAGTTTCCTATACTTCAAGTATGGAAAGCTTTATAGATGCAATGTTGTAAAAAGACAACCTGATATCAACTATGCCGTTTGCGTAGTGGGAGGATATCAAAGTAATCTGGATAAGGGATGTTCGAATGCTGTAAGAGTACTTTCATAGTACTGGCTTACGAAGCAATACGAAATCTTCTTAGATTACAGTTTCTCAGATCCAAAAATCAAAGAAGGACCAGTGTAAGTCGATATCAGGCTATGTGTTCACTTTTAGAAAGAGGTGGAACCAAGAAATGAAAGAGTGATAAGCAGGACGCTTCTCAGACTCTCTCATAACCGAATAGCAGCCTCAGAGGCAGCGGAAGTTTTGGTTAGGTTCCGGGATAACCTCTTGACTTGGATATGACTCTTAGTTTACCAAAGGCTATTGGATAGCGGTGCACGGTAAACTGGAAGAGGTCATAAGTCAAAAGTGATGATAACACATAGAGCAAGTACCACCTGATACGAGTCATCGTCGAGGGAGACGACGTAGTAGTCACCAAGATAACTTCAGAGCGGCAACCTAGATTGCTCACTCACATAGTACTTCTAGGAAGTACACTTTAAAGCACGTGATGAGTATGGGAACCGGGAGTTTGGAGGAAATGACTAGACCTTAGTACAAGTGGGAGATTGTTGGAGTTGTGTACTTAATGTCTATATTTAAGTAACGGTAAACTCCCGGTCATAGCATTTAATCTATTAAATTAATAAACAATCGTTTGCTTTTAATTATTATTAATTAAATATATGCAAATCATAGTTCTGGATTTTATACGTTGTAGTTAGTATGGTGTGCATGGGCGCACAGAAGATCATACTATCGGTTACTCGTATTTAATCGAACAGTTGCTCACGACCTAGATGGAAACGAACTAATCCATCGGTATAGTCGTTGTGTGAGAGAGAAAATAATTTATCTTAATTATTTTATCACACTTGTACACTTGGTGTATTGAGCGGATCGTTGAGATTCATCGATTAAGATTGCCGGCGATAATCGATTCGAGTCTCAGTGTATTTTATTCTTAATCCCCGATATTATTGCGGGTGTGTATATTTAATATATGTGACTTTGATTTACCAAAGGAATTAACCGATTTAATTATTGGGTTAATTACCGGTTAAGTTGGGTCACTATATTTCATATATGGCATGCCGTGAATGATTGACCGGACAGTGTATCCCGGAAGGGTTGATAATATCCCCGAGATGAGTTCATAAGGAATTATTGTGTAAACCTCATGAGTGGATTCATTTCGCACAATAATTAAGGTTGAATGGTACTAGTCTCGGATTAAAGAGATGAATAAATTAATTAGCAATAAATTAATTTTATTCATGGATATTTAAATCTTAAATACACGGAATAAATAATACTACCGGAGAAATATTATTTGATATAATATGGTTTAATATTGGGAGTGCAATTAATTTTATATAGTGGAAAATAGAATTAATTAATATTGATAAGGATTAATGGACTTGAGCATTGGGCTCAATTTAATCTTCAATATTGGAAGCCCAATATTCCACCTCCTTTAGATCCCCTACGTAGCCTATAAAAGCACTACATGGCCTTCATAAATCATAAGACAAGATTATCATACTTGATATTCTAGAGAGTTGAAGGAGATCCATAGGAGTTCGATAGATCGTCGCCCACCCGACGTTCGAACGGAGTGCAAGGAATACGTGGGAAGATTCAAAGGTCTTCAATTGATTTCGTTTCTCCGCACAACGAATCAAAGGTATGATCATAAAACTCCTTGTGTGATTTTATGTTCAATTAAATTGTGATACATACATGAACAAACGATCCGGGATAACAAGGATCTTCGGGGACGGGGATTCGAGATCCCCGGCGAAGGATCGAGAGGACCCTCGGCTTGGAGCCGAGGGGTGGCGGTCGAGCCCTAGGGCTTCGACCGCCGGCGCGCATCGAAGGAAGGCCGCGGATGGGGCGATCGAACCCTAGTTCGATCGCCGGGGACCGTCGCGGCTTCGCGCCGCGGCTGGTGGTCCCCCCCTCCTGTCGGTGGTGGCGGTGAGTCGCCGGACTCACCGCACGGGGCTGCCGGAGCAGCCCCAGCGATCGGCGCACGATCGCGAGCCCCGGCGGGGGCTCGGCTAGGGTTTCGGCCGCGGGTTCATCCCGCGGCGATGCTCGGGTCGAGCCCGGCTCCGTATGGTGGTTCGCGTGTTTCCGGCGATGGGATTTTGGTCGGGGTTATCGGTTCCGCAATTTTTGATACCCCGGGATATCGATTTCCAGCAATGTCACACTATGTGACATGCATCCATGCAAGCCATGCATCCCATGCATGTATATTAAATCCACGTAAATATTGATTCTAAATCAATATATATCAAGCATCGTACATTATCTTCGAGTCCATGTGTGACCCTGTAGGTATGATTTAATTGATCAATATTATATTGTTCCCAACAATTTAATATTATCGAATAATCATTTAACATCCATAGACGACCTTATGACTTTATCGATTGCACACGTAGGATCGAAGGACATATCCCAACAATCTCCCACTTGGCCTTCAGAGCCAGTGTGCTGCCAACTTCCTTTGTCACTTTATGTCTAAGTTTGAACTTGAGGCAAGACTTGAGTCATCCTCAATCGATTCAAACTTTTCTTGGACTTTGAGACAGACTGTAAAACCAGATTTATCACTATGATACGAATCTGGACGTGGCCACGTATTTTCCACAGTCTCGACTCTCCAAGTGGCCGGTAAGACATGCATCCCATTATAAAATAGAGGACAATCCCATCTTGTCAATCCAAACTCTCCCACTTGCTTCCTGATATACCCAATAACAAGTTTTATAACCTCCTTTTACGAAAGGCGTTTACTTGTATCAAAGTACACCATTTCACAATGGAATCACTCTGGACTACTCAGGTCAGAGGAAATTGCTCGACAGTCAATGAAATAGTATTATGACTCGAAATCTTAAATACTATTCCAGTCGGGTCTGTTCGATCATTAGCTCCCAGCTAATATCTATGTAATTGTACTTGATGTCCCACATCACTAGCCCATGAAGCGGCGCTATAGTACACATTACAATCTAGTTCTTTGTATTATCGGTTTGTCCGTACTCGATTATACGAACCAGGAACAGCTATATGATTCAAGTATATCAGTTCAACCATTGGGACTTCATTATGCGGTAAGTCGACCTCATAACCCAATTGATATAACTTAATCATTTGGACAATTCATATAAATTAAACCATATTTATATGAAGAATTATGTATTATACATATGAGTGAATGTTTACCAAATCTCCAAAAGTATCTAATACAGTAATAGAAATAACAACCCATCTCTAAGATGTCTGATATCTATTGCAGTCGTGAAAGCCTCAAGCTTAAACTGCTGGAGAGGTTTAGAAAATGGGTTTGCAACCTTACCAAAAGTTGCAACTTTATTATCTCGATATCTCCACAAACTATCTCCCAGATAATGTGGAACATCCTGAGCACCAGCTTTAGATTTGTAGTGCTCCCTAGGATCATAAGCTTGCGCGATAGATCTACTATAAATAGAGAACTATCGGATGGGCTGAGCTAGTTACGCCACCTAGTTCATTCAAGAACTTTCAAATCTTAACTGCCAACAATACTGCATCCAATGCAATACTGTGTTCAGCTTCTGTAGTTTTAATCAGCTATATTGCATTGCATGGAACTATTCCAGCAAATTTCACCTCTAACCAGACAAAAGATATAACCAGATTAAAATCAGAAATTATCTTAGTCTGTTAGCATTTAAACAGCTTGTTAATATCAACTCTTTTTGTCTTCCAAAGACAACAAAATATTCTTTTGTCCATCTAAGGTACATAAGAGTATTCTTGGTCGCAGTCTAACGCGCCTCACCTGGATTTCCTTGAAACTGACTCGTCATGCTCAAAGCATACGATACGTCTGGTCATGTACATATCATGGCGTACATTATAGACCCTATTGCCGAAGCATAAGGGATGTTTTCCATCCTCTTTTGCTCATCAAGCCTCGTAGGGCCTTGAATCTTGCTAAGAGATGTGCCATGAGTAATTGGAATGAGACCCTTTTTGGCGTCTTTCATTCTGAACTTATCAAGCACCTTTTCAAAATAGGTCGCTTTACTAAGTCCAAACATTCTTTTCGATCTGTTCCGACAGATCTTGATGCCCAATATGTACTGTGCTTCTCCAAGATCTTTCATTGAAAAACAATTTCCAAGTCATTCTTTAATAGAATTAAGCATAGAAACATTGTTTCCAATAAGGAGTATGTCACCGACATACAACACAATTAATACAACGTAACTCACACTGACTTTCTTGTAAACACAAGAGTCTTCCATGTTCTTTTGAAATCCAAATTGTTGTATGGATTCATCGAACCGAAGATTCCAGCTCCGAGATGCTTGCTTTAATCCATAGATGGATCTAATAAGCTTGCATACTCTCTCAGCCTGATTAGGATCGATAAAACTCTCTAGTTGTGTCATAAACACATCCTCTACTAGAATCCCATTCAAGAAGGCGGTTTTAACGTCCATTTGCCATATCTCATAATCATAATGAGCAGCAATGGCTAAGAGAATCCGAATAGATTTAATCATAGCAACTGGTGAAAAGGTTTCATCATAATCCACCCCGTGAATTTGTTTATATCCTTTTGCCACCAACCTTGCTTTGAAAACACTAGTTTTTCCATTCATGTTTGTTTTTATCTTGTAAATCCATTTGCATCCAATGGGCCTAGCTCCTTTAGGCAAATCGACCAAGTTCCAAACTTGATTTTCAGACATTGATTCCATTTCGGATTTCATGGCACCCTGCCATTTCTCGGAATCTGGACTCGTCATAGCTTGGATATAGGTCGAAGGTTCATTGCTTTCTAAAAGCATAATTTCTTAGTTCTCATTTGTCAGAATACCTAAGTATCTGTCAGGTTGAGTTCTAATCCTTTCGGACCTTCGAGGGTTAGGTGTGGTTTCCAAAACCACTGGAGTACTTTCGACCAAGTCTTGAGTCTCCATCTCAGGTTGTTCTTCTTGAACCTCGTTCAAGTCTTCTTAAACTTCGTTCAATTCAACTGAGCTCCCACTTACTTTCTTGGAAAGATATTCCTTTTCAAGAAATACACCATCTCGAGCAACAAAAACTTTGTTCTCGGATTGGTTACAAAAGTGGTACCCTCGTGTTTCTTTTGGATAACCAACAAAGAAACATTTATCCGATTTGGTTTCAAGCTTTGTAGAGATATTTCTCTTCACATAAGCTTCACATCCCCAAACCTTGATATAAGACAAGTTAGGGACCTTCCCTTTCCATACCTCGTATGGTGTCTTATCAACAGCTTTTGACGGTGTCCTATTCAGTGTATAGGTTGAAGTCAAGAATTGTGTGTTCCCAAAAGAGACCAGTAGCTCATTCAGACCTCTCATCGAATGGTCGAACTATATCTAATATAGTTTGTTTTCTCTTTTCTGAAACATAACATTCATGTGCTTGTGAACTGATAGGTTCCACATACATCAATATGGATCATCCCTAATTAATCACTCACATGTTCTCCTTTCTACAAGAAAGATGACATTGTTATCTTGTCCATCACACATCATTTACATGTATCAAATGACTCCAAGTCAAATAATTCTAGAATGCATTCTAAAAGAAGCTTCGTTACATGTTTAGATGTTGATTTGACATGATCAACAATGTTATATTTATGTCTCATTAAGATCTATTCGATTCGGCCTTTGGTGTTAATGTTATATATGATTTGTCAAGTCAAAGTATACATAAACAATATAATAATCGTACCAAAACAAAGAATAATTCACAATTAAAATAGTTACCAAACTATTTCATAGTGAAAAACTAATCCATCAGTATCCAATACTGAACCAATATTCATTGTTTATTGAAGGTACGAAATTACATAGTTATAATACTAAAACAAGGCCCTAAGGCAAAACAACATCATATGATCATACGGCTAATGCAGCGACCTTCGCTCCATTTCTCGCCATAGATCGACATCTCTATTCACCAAACTTATACTTCTATGTAGTTCCTCCACATACAAATGTGAGAACTACATTTGGCATCCAATACCCAAGAAGTAGAATTTGTGAAGTTTAATGTCTATAACATTAATACCTGAAGATGAAGCAACCCCGTTCTTCACATCTTCTTTGAACTTTGGGCAAGTTCAATTATTCTCGATAATTGACTCTTATTCGAATTCCAGTTCACAATTATTCCAATATCAAAACGTGATAAATCGTAAGTGAAAACTCGAAATTTTCTAACCAGCGATTTTATCATGCAATTGAAGCCCTATCTCTCATAAAATATGAGGGAGCCAACCAGACAATCGATTCACGCCATCCAATGGCTCGAAAGTCTCTAATTTGTGTCATTGATGAACTTAAGTGTTTTGGATTAAATCACTCCCCGAGGTGAAATAATCATAACCTTATAATCCATCAAATGAAAGACAAATTAGGCATTTGTTTTGAAATTGAATAAAATATGAACTTTTATATGTTTGCAAATAGTGTCCAACACTTTTGCAGTAGACGCATTGAGATTCCCTAGGAACCCTAGTAGCCTTCTTGCCCATGCTCTTTTGACTACCCTATCCCATATCATAAGAATTTCCCTCTTAGGGTCTTTCTCTATCGCCGGCTCAGCAGCCTTGAGCATCCCGTGGAGCTCACGAAGCGATTTCTTCAAACCATTCATATGGAAATTTTAGCCTAAAGGCATTATAACCATCATGAGATTGAAGTATGAAATCGGTTGCCAAATAATCATCATAGGAAAAATCTAGGCAGTCACTTGAAACAAATAATCCAATCATTTGTTGTACATGTGATTCCATAGATTTCCATTTTTCCAGCCTAGCTGAAGCGATGACCCTGGTCATACCAAACCGCTCAATCATAATATGTTCCCCGAACATGCTATTGACTTGTTCAATGATATCATAGGAATTGGTAATCTAACACATTCTCTTTGTATTCGTATTTGAGGACCATCCTCAAATTACGTTGTCAATCAAGAAAATTTGTGTTGTTCAATTTTTTTTTTTTTTACAATCAAGAATTGAACCAAACTTGAATTGAGTTGATATTTGACATGATAAACTACAAAAAAAAGATAACTAAAGTATGTAAACATCCACAAAGCGGTAAACAAATAAGGTTGTCTATCAAAACTACTTATTTATTCCATTTTGTTCAATCGATATACAATATCTATGTTCCCTTGAACAAAACGATCCCAAGACCCTCATCTTGTGAATCCTTAAGCCGACTGAGTCCGCACTTAAGAAGTCTAACATAGGTAGACATCCCATGTCAATGACATCTAATGTCACTCTCGGTCGATGAGAGTCTCATTCTCATCTCATGTCTCGATAGCCACGCCTGCAGTGGATCTATCGATGAGAAAACCAAACTCACGTGTAAGGGTCTAACCCTTACTCCCACTTATCCCAAGATAACAAGTAGTAGCCCGCTGAGGCGGACCTACCAACTTATGATCGAGGGCTTCATGAGTGTGATGTTTTTGGACAAGACATTATACTCATTATTTTGGGAACTTGCATGCATAGGTGTTTATATGTAAGTTGAACATTTATAACATAAAACATCCTATAACTAGCAAAGCAATTAAATACGTAATCGAAAGGCCCCTAGAACCTCACAACTCTCAAACGAAAAGATTAAAAGCAACAAAATAGGCCTTGAACATCTTCTGGACTGGCCCGCGCCCGCCGTTTCAGTTCCGCACCCGCCGATTTAGGTCAATCTTAGTCCATACCCCAAAAACCACGAACGGCGCCCGCCGTTTCACAAACGGCGGTCGCCGAACACCACTGGCGGTCGCCGTTTCCAAAACGGCGCCCGCCAAAAGGGTACAAAACAGGCTGACCAAAAAACAGCCTTTCGGCGGTCGCCGTTTCCAAAATGGCGCCCGCCGAATCCATTCGGCGCCCGCCGGAGCACAAACGGCGCCCGCCGTTTTGCTCCAGCAGCTCGGTTTTCGCCCGTTTCGCTTCATTTTGCTTCGTTTCTTCTCGTTTTCGCCGGAGAGCCGAGATCCACCATCGAACCATGGACCAAGTCCATCGCTTACAAGTTTGAACAATACATATTGAAATAGAAAACCTATCTATTACAAATGATTCCAAGGGACGCAGCCCTCCATTAACACCACTAACGGTGGCCGGCCTTACATCTAATCACATAATCACAATTAAACATATAATCCAATTATGTTGATTTAACCTTCGTGTCCAACACAAAAGTGTGCACGAGCCCTAGGCTCTGATACCAATTGAAGGTACCGGTATACCGATCCAATCGATATACCGTGTGTGCGGAAGCGTGTAAAGCAATAGATCTACTATGCCATGATCTTAGTGCACACTTAATGTGTATAAGAACACATATAAACATATATATATATACACATCCAATATATATATATATATATAAGGTTCAACGATTAATTACTTTTGTGACGAAGTGATTCGTTGATGTCGTTGAGGTGGTGTTGAGTCGATTGAACCACCTCAAATGGATCAGCCTCTCGAAGCTCTCCTTGTGAATGACCTCGTCAATCCTTTAGATCGTCCGGATGTGGAAGCCGCACAAATGGCCCGGCCTCTACGTGTTGCACACGAACCCGGATAATGAACACCTTTACTTGCTTGAGAATGGATCTCCAAGATCACCTCTTTTCTCTCTATTTGTGTGGAATTTCGTGGCTGAATATTGTGTGTGATGAAAATCAGATTTTCATCTATATAATCACTTCATTATGCACACCATTACACCTCCTTGTAACCTCCTTCATAATGTGCATAAAGATGCACCATTTAACACACAAAAGGGGTTACAAAGGAGGTGAAAGGTCATGCCACATACACATGCCACAATGCATTGCATGTGGTCCCACTTGCTTGTGTGGCATGCCATGTCACACTATGTGACATGCATCCATGCAAGCCATGCATCCCATGCATGTATATTAAATCCACGTAAATATTGATTCTAAATCAATATATATCAAGCATCGTACATTATCTTCGAGTCCATGTGTGACCCTGTAGGTATGATTTAATTGATCAATATTATATTGTTCCCAACAATTTAATATTATCGAATAATCATTTAACATCCATAGACGACCTTATGACTTTATCGATTGCACACGTAGGATCGAAGGACATATCCCAACAGTGGGGTGCTTTTGACAGCAGTAAGTGTTTATGTGAACAATGGCATCTATCCTGTTGCCTATGCAGTTGTTGAGAAAGAAAAGTTCAACTCATGGTTGTGGTTTTTGGAGTTACTATCTGAAGACTTGGGGATCACTGAGAGTAATGCATATCTTTGGACAGTGATGAGTGACAAGCAAAAAGGGCTAGTGGATGTTGTCACACAGATGCTCCCCTACTGTGATCACAGATTCTGTGTGAGACATTTGGTTGCCAACATGAAACTAATCCATAATGGGTTGACTCTTGAGAAGATTGTCTGGAGAGATGCAAGATCAAGTAGGTTGGTTGATTTTGAGGCTGTGATGAGTGAGTTACAGGTTGATGATGATGCAGCTCTGGAGTGGCTAAGGGAGAGGAATCCTAAACACTGGTCTATGGCTCACTTCAGTAACTTGAACAACACAGACATGATAAGTAACAACATGTCAGAGTGCTTTAATTCCATGATATTACAAGCCAGGAGCAAGGGAATTATTTCCATATTGGAGGAAATTAGGAAAAAGCTGATGAAAAGGATAGGAGATAAAAGAAGAGAAATGTTGGCTCACACTAGATTGCTTTGCCCTAACATTAAAAAAAAAATGGATAAAAACAAAGTGAAGTCATATGGGTGGGCAGCAGCATAGAATGTACATTTGGAGTTTGAAGTCACTGGGCCTTATGAACAATCATTTTATGTGCACCTTGGGGAGAAGATATGTAGCTGTAGAAGGTGGCAATTGTCAGGTATTCCTTGCCCACATGTGATCTCATGTCTCAATCACATGAGATACAGACCTGAAGAGTATGTGGCTAGCTGTTTTCATAGGGAGACATATTTGAAGGTTTATAACCACTTCATGGTGCCTTTGTATGGAAGGGATGAGTGGCCTACTGTAACTCAGGATAACATGCCTCCTATTGTACCTCCCACTGTGTCTCAGGTGCATGGAAGGCCCAATAAACACAAAAGGAAGCTTCAGGCAGGAGAAATTATTGGATCTCAGAGCAAGGGCAAAATGACTAAGAGAGGTGTAGAGATGAGCTGCAAGCTTTGCAAGGAAACAGGACATAACTCAAGTACATGTCCACTGAATAAGGGCAAAACTGTGAAGGAGCCTGGGTTGGCAATTCCAGCTGCAAGAGAGAGTGAAAATATGAAGGAGAAAAAACAGGTGCTTTTATTGATTCATGTCATTTTATTGATTCATCTTATATTAACATGTGTACTATCTGTCTTTCTTGATAACCTGTCAAATCAAAGGTCACTGATATGAGGAGCAGTCCAATTCCAGCTGCAACAAACACTGAAAATAAAAAGAAGAAAATGAAGGTATTTTTCTTGACTCATCTTATTTTCAGTTGTCATCTCATTTTCATGTTAACATGTGTATTTTTTGACAGGCTGTGGGACTAACTGCCACTGATGTGAGAAGAAGTCCAAGATTTAAGAAGACTTATGTGAGTGATTCTGTTCAGAATGTGTCTTCATCACAACCAAGAAAACAGTGCCCTCTGGGAAAGAAGCCTACAAACAAGGTCTCTTTATCTCAGCCCACATTTTCTGAGTCCAAGGGAAAGGAGCCTGCATTTAATGTGTCCTCATCTCAACCCACAGTCACTGAGCATAAGAAAAAGGAGCCTGCAACACAGCACAGTGAGGCATTTCAGAAGGGGTTTGAATCAGTTATGCAAAAGCTACCTGTGCAAAGGAATTTGGCCTTTTCTCACCAAGCAATGTTTAGCAAAAAACAGTTGAAGAAGCCTGGAGAATAGTGTGGACTGGATTTGTTATGTTTTGAACAAAAGTTGTGTGCTGGATTTGTTTGTGTTTTGAACTTATCTTATGTATGGATTTGTGGTGTTTTGAACTTATGTTAAGTTTGGATTTGTTAGGTTTTGAACTTATGTTGTGTAAGGATTTGTTGTTATTTGAACTGATATTGTGTTTGGATGTTATTTTCTGTCTTTGAGTTGTTATGTCATCAACTGATGTTGTGTTTTTGATCTTTCTCAGTTATGTTTCACAATGATCATATACAGAATGGCCAAATTTTGCTTAATTTCAGAATCTGTTACATTACACATTAGAAGCATTACAAAACCATCAAAACAACACTACTGGTTACCAAAAGCATTACAACACTGAACATCTGTTACAAGAAACACAAGACAAGCATTTCTACACACTACTTGTTAAAAACAAACATCACAGCTACCAGAACACCAAGAACTACAGTAATGCGCAATTTCAGAAGTTTTTTTTCCAGCACAGCACATTTCTTCTCAATCATCTCCAAATCTTCAACCTTTGAGTTTATGTTCCTTAAGAGGCCTGGTATGATCCGAGAACACCTTCCACATGCAGGTGGGTCGGTCCAAGAGAAATCATTACAACCCCCAAATTTCTGGAAAAAAAAATTAGGGTTCATACGTATGAAATCAGAATTCATGTTTATATGTATGAAATCAGAAATTGGAGTTTATATGTATGAAATTAGGGTTTATATATAGGGAATTAGGGTTTATATATAGGAAATCAGAAATTAGGGTTTATATAGTGAAATCGATGCTTACCCGATATTCTCCTCAGGCCATGAATCGTCTACCTGGGTTCGCGTCTGTCCAAGAGGTTTTCATCACCAAAGGTTTCCCGCATCTGCATAGATCCTCCATGAAGATTTGTTCTTCAATTGATCTATGAAAATCGCAATTAGGGTTTAGAGATATGAATTTGGGAATTCTGAGAAGAGCCCGTTTCTTATAGAATTGGCATATACGTATTCTGGTTATGAATACGTATCCTAAACATGAAATACGTATAATATGTTTTAAAAATATAAATGATAAATAATGAAAAGGGTACAAGCGTAACTTCTCATCTTCAGCCATTGTAGTTGTGACACTTGTCAACTGAAGGCACGTAATTTGCACGTGTTGCCGGGATCCGCCGTTTCAGGTATTAAAGTCTAATTTCGCCTAAGTTCAGGTACCAAATCCCCAAAAAAAAAAAGATCAGTCACCAAAGCCCGAAAGTGCCTATAGTTCAGGTACCAAACTATAATTATCCCTTATAAAAGTTGCAGGTACATTAACAAATTAACAGTAGTACAATTTATGTTCACTATGAACAAGTTTCAAACTCTACGGAAGAGGAATGGGTTCCATAATCAATGAAACTATTCTAGCCTTCGACTCACGGTCAGGTATCCCATGCCCGTCTCCACATTGATACATGCATTGAAAAACCCTGGCAAAGTTAATCAAAGTGCAGATGAAATCTCTCGAGTGTTCATAGTTCATTAACGCGTCCTCGTTCATTTTCTTCCACGTTGACCCAATAAGTGTCCTGATGTGGTCGCGGGCATCCTCCTCCGAGCATCCCGTTTCGTGCATGTAGCATTGTGTTGATTTCGGACAGTCACCCCTTTTTAACTCATCCAATATATCGATGTGTTAGTTTAATTTTAGATAAAATTCGATGTATATATAAGTTAATGAGGTGAATATATAATACCGATGAAGTTCCCAAGTCGTCGGCAAGACGACCAACAAGTGAAGGCCATTTGAGAATCTCTGGGTGGCTCTTTAAATCCTCGAGAGGTTTATCTATCATCGGATTCGTCATGTGGATCGAAATAAGCATGCGCTATAAACAGTGGTCCGGTGCTAGTAACCCAACCATTGTCGAGGTACTCATTCAGGCTCGGCGTGTATCCGTTGTTGTACCATTTTGCTTCCAATGATGAAGTTCACTAGGTAATTAGGTAACAACGAAAAAGAGATAATATCATAAAACGTCTTGTACCATAGGTTGATTGATTTTACGTTTAGTCATTTAAGTTTATAAGAAATTAAATCTAAGTATTGTTTAAGGATTTTTAGTAGAATTTCAACCGGTGGTCGTATCTAAAGTATACTTCATAGCTCACTCCAGCGTTCAATCTTGTTTGAAGTCAAGTTGAAAGAGTGTGACGAAAAAATGACTTTAAAAAACAAATACATTCAATTTTTTCATATTTGTGTGACACTTGCTTAGTTGAATAAGTATCAAATTAAATCAAGCAAACCACTAGCTAGAGTAAGCAGTCATGTAGACTTCAAATACAACAAACGTGCAAAATTCTTCTAAAAATCGTCAAATAGAACGAAATTCGATTCTTCATAAAATTAAAGGATTAAATGTGAAATCGGCCTATATTACAGGATATTTTGTGATATTATTTTCAACGAAATATATAGTTTCGAAAGTCGACAATTAAGTGTAGCTTACCATGTTCGTGGAATGTGGGATGATGTTTGTTCCTTGATCTCTAAGCACGTCGTAAGCCGATTCATTAACCGTGTTGAACAGCGCAAGAAAACATATCTTCATGTACTCTGGAAGTTGTTCCAGAGCTCTGATGTCCCATCTTAAACGTAACAGATTAAGCAAAACAACACATTACTAAGATCATTAATTTGATATATACGAACATTATTAATTTATTCACGCACAAATTAAACCTCTCAACTGCCACTACTAAAAAAATTGTCATACAAATTGGGTATTACCTGATTAAATGACTTGTGCGACCGATGTGTATGGAGGCGATGTCTATACTCGCCTTATTTCAGACATCAGTTATTAACCGATATCTATATTAACATTTAAATCAGGTTTACTAAAAAAAGCGATATAATTGTGAACTTATAAAATCGAGTATTAACTGATTTCGTTGCGAGCACAAAAACCCGATATAATTGTGAACTTATAAAATCGAGTATTAACCGATTTCGTTGCTAGCACAAAAAACCGATTTCTGAAATATGCCGATTTCATTTAATTAATAAAAAGTGATGTCTTTTACCATTTGATTCATCCTTTTACTCTTTTACAAACGATATCCTTAACACTAAAATCACACCAAATATATAAATATATTAATAAATACATCAATACCATAATATTTGCTTCAATAACATCCTAAACATTAACAATATTAACCAATATCCAACACATTCGATCAACCAATAAACATCATAATAGCCGATAAACATTGGTGTCTTCTATCAAATAATCTCTCAAGCTCATAGCCTCAGACAAGGCCCCCCCCCCCCCCCCCCCCCCCCTCTGTTTGAAGACTTCAATCATTGGAGTGCCTATCTTTGCAGGCTACTCAACCACAGTAACTCAGGCTTCTCTTAGATTCTTAATGTTGTCTTGTGCAGTACCTTTACCTCCTGATACAATGGCTGCAAATTCAATAAGAACTTGGTCAATTTCTACTGCCTGTGAAAACCTCAAATAAATGATAAACCATAAAAAGTTGGCTCTCACTCAAATATTACAGGTACATTGAGTTGAAAATGTTCACTTCGCAAATTGGATTCTTTAATCTCAAAATCCCAAGAGTCCAAATATTCTAAAAAGGTACAAAATTGAGCATTGAGATTGTACTAAAAATCATGTTTGCTCTATAGACACTTTCGTGAGATGCTAATGTGGATAACAAAATATAAGGCGATAGAGGAATATCAATAAAAATAAACAAATAATATATGACATCTTATCTTCACATATATACAGCAAAAATATTACTTAAAGGCTTGCATCTTGTGATCGAATGCAGAAAAAATAACATGGTCAAAAAATAAGGATGATAAAAAGACTTGGAGCTTACTCCATTTCTTTCACTCCTGAGCTGATCCACAATTTTGCAAAAGAAAACAGCATCCGCACGCATTGGCCAACCCAAACGGAAACAGCTCACATACCTGTATTGAAATCGTGTGAGATAATCTTTTTTACCAAAAGTACTCGGTCAAATCATTATAATTTCTCCATCATAATCTTTTTCCTTGTTTCGGGGTCACAACTTTTCTTAGGAAAGCCTCCTCTTCTCCTCCGTAAGCCGGCTTCACGTTTTCACCAGTCATGGGGCTAACGCTTCCAGCTAGCATACCATAAAGCTCAAAAGCCATCTGCCAAAGCCAAATGTGATTATTTATTAGCTACTGGAGTCAGTGACCGCGTAGATTCAGCACGTGCAGCATGATATCGGAAGCCAACCATAAGTCGGCGACGCCTCTGATTAGAGCTTCTTTCGATACGCAAAACGCATTCAAGCTATCCGCCATCTCTCCGGTTGAATTTTCACTCGGGGAGTCGAGAATCCCCAAATTGCACATTGGCGAACGAGGCTCTGCAAAATTTGGGGTCGAGAATCAAAATTTGGGGATCATTTTCAACAGATCGACTACACCCCGACCAAGAATCAAAATAAATCAGATCTAACGCAAAAATCAAACTAAAGTTCTTAACAAATTCACGGAGCCGCGGGTCCTTAGGATCCGAAATAGAGTCGCAAACCTCCGCCAAATCGATATTCGCGTCGTTCCTAATTTCAAATTCAAAATTTCAATTCAATTCAACTATTTACCTTCAGAAGCCGGCAACGGTGGCTCTAGGACAGAGGAGAAGACGCGGAGGCGCCGTGACTTGGCAAAGAAAGGAGTTGTCGGAGGCACTGGGTCGTCGCGCGCGTCGGCTGGTGCTGCTTCTGAAGGAGCAAGGTATGGGTGGGGGTTAGATGTTGTAGGCGGTGGTCGTGGTGTTCATGGTGGCTGCCGGTGCAAAAGTGAGGGTTGGGGTCGACGGCGGGAGTGAGCTGGGTTTCGACGGGGGAGCCTTCTTCGACGGAGAAGCCTTTATCGACTCCGGTGGTGTAAGTACTCTTGCTTTGGCGACGTCTCAACTGCGGTGGAGTTTCGAAGGGGGCCTAAGCGGCGTAGGTGTTTGAGGTAGGGTTTGTGTGTGAAAAAAGAGGGAGATGAATTATTGAACTGAATATATCGACATTACTCCCCGTCCAGTATAGATAAGGATTTTTGTAAAATATCTAAGGAATTTTTTTAAATATCAATGAAATCGCTCGCACAATAAAAGAGATTTAATTGTTTTTTAAAATGACCTTATTTAAATCATTTTCATATAAAAACGATATTGTTATTCAGATTTAAATCAGTTATTTTTTAACCGATTATAATATATATATTAACATCGATATTGTTATTCAGATTTAAAATCAGTTGTTTTTTAACCGATTATAATATATATATTAACATCGGGACAATTTAGAGATGATTTAAATGAACTCATATCTATGGCTCTGTTTTTAGTAGTGTGCATCCGTAAACAGTTCCAGCTCATCAATAGTTCCGTACACATCATAAACATCGTCGATAATTGTTATTAGCACCGCATGTTTCAAAAACATGATCCTGCAGCCTGAAACGAGGCTCGAATGCGAGTCCGATGGCCCATAACAAACACTCCACCAATCGATCCCTCGCAAATGTCAGCTTCATTTGTTACGTTCTTTTGCTCGCGCTTTTGAGACGACGAGCACTGAATTCTTTGGCCTCATCCAAAATTGTCTCCCCTTCAAATGAAAGATACGAAGCTTCGTATAAACTAAGTAGTCCCTCTACATCACCGCACAAGGTTGACTTGATTCAAGTCACTTGAAGTGTCCGGCCTCGAAGCTTCGTATAAACTAAGTAGTCCCTCTACATCACCGCACAAGGTTGACTTGATTCAAGTCACTTGAAGTGTCCGGCCTCATCCGTGAAGTTCTATTGAAAACCTCTGCAAGAAATGTTTGTCGGTTTTTGATCGGTAAAACAGTACTCGTTATATATACCTGTAGAGATCTTGTATCCATGCTGACGCAAGACCCTTAAACACAACGCGGTAGTACGCAAGTTGCGATCAACGACATCAACAAGAAGATTATTAATGCTTATTATTATATCGCCCAAAATCTTGTCTATGTGATGAGTGAAGTGATAAGTGTCAAATTCCAAATGGGGGTGCTAACGTGCGGTCCCACGCCTAGCGCACACACGAGAGCGAGAGCTCGAATATGCACTAGAGAGCCTCATTCTAACTCAAAACCATATGGTACTAAGTAGGAGAACTTCCTAGGCTTATATCATAAACTCCCCTCTCACAATTATTCGATGTGGGACAACTCACAAGTGGCCTTCACACATTAACAACTTCAACAATAAGATATCCCGAGTCTTTCCAATGCATCAACAACCTCGATTTGATCGAATTTATCTGCATTACCTGGCCTCTTTCCAAGAAACCAATCACTTGACCTTTAAGCTCCTCGGCTCGCTGCAAGAACATTTCTTCCTGCAAAGAAGCCATGTTAGGGGTATTTTGGGAATTGCGCATGTTCTCGGAGATTAGATCGAGAGAAGGATCGATCGTACGTACCCCGTAAACAGTGTTGAGTGATTAGAGATACTGATAAGTGATGAGTCCAAATATTGGGCTTGTAGTTGGCTGATCTCCTTTCAATGCCGAGAGACATTTTGAATTTGCAAATATTTTGATTGACTTTGTGAAAAGATTTAGCAAGTCCGAACAAACAAAAATAGCTTGATAATATATTAATTATAAAAAAAAAAAACACAGGCCCTCTTTAATTTATTAAATCAATTTGCAATCACGACACCTTGAATTATGGACATATATAAATATTCGTCGTCGGCACCTTCTCGAATAAAATGATTTCATCTATCAAATTAAAAACATCATTAATTAAAATGAAACTCAATTATAAATGAATTAAATATAGCTAGTATGTGTTTGTTGTCAGCTTAATTATAGTCTCGAGTCAACTTGTTTAGAGCATCATCTTTCAGTGTTGTGCGTAAGTATTTGGTGATAAGTAGGTCATGTGTGCGCCAACTTATATTTTTTCTATTTCTACTCTGAAAAAATTTCTACCCCATCCAACAATTCTACAAAAAAAAATAAATTTTATAAGTCCCACCACTTACTTACTTTATACTTTTTATTTATTATTTATATTTAAATAATAATAATAATAATAATAATAATAAAAGTTTAAAAAATAATTTTTAAATGAAATAAAATAAATATTTAATATTTCATATAATTTATTATTAAAATAAAAATATCACAAAATGGATATATTGACTTTTAAAATTTAATTATTTCAAATTTTTTATTTTTAATTAATTTTTATATAAATATAACATAATTCGAACGCTAAAATTTTAACTATTTTAAAATTTTTATTTTTAAATAATTCTTATATAAAATAAATCCACTGACGAACGCTAAAATTTTAACTATTTCAAAATTTTTATTTTTAATTAATTTTTATATAAAATAAATCCACTAACGCTAAAATTTTAAATATTTTAAAAAAATTAATTTTAATTAATTTTTATATAAAATAAACACTATTTTTAATTAATTTTAATATAAAATAAAAACTATTTTTAATTAATTTTTATATAAAATAAAAATATAAATAATCCGTGTTAAAATTTTAACTATTTCAAAATTTTTAATTTTAATTTTAATTAATTTTTATATAAAATAAAAATACAAATAATCCGAATTAAAAATTTTAATGCAAACAATTTTTCATTTTTGTAATGAGCAACAAGAGATTTTAATTTTTCGATCAATCCCCTTGCCCCTCATTGAGTCTCTTACGACTTTGCGAAGACCTATGTTTTTGGTAAACAGTCGTCAGACCGTATTTACCAATATACCCCTATAAACGAAATATTCCGTTTCGATCTCTGACAAGTTGGAAATTGTATAAACATAAAATCGATAACGACTTTTTGGCGAAGTTAAAAAGTGTAAAAACACTTAACCTCAAGCTAGAAAATGTAATTATCCCTAAAGATCGAAAATGACATACAAAAAATTAATGTAAGATCACATAAGATCAAATATGAGATTCTATTTGTTTAGAACTAGAGCAAATCACAACTTCAACAAAGAAAACTAATCGTAGGCCTCAAAATCTCAGGCCGTTCACCAAAGGATCTTAGTCTGCACAAGTTACAAAACGACTTTAAAAAATGAAAATACATACAATATATAGCTAGTATACTCAACACTTTTTGTGTTAATAAAATCAACCATCTCTTATTCAATTATGTTGAATAGTGAACATTATAAAAGCTGCAGGTACATTAATTAACAAATTAACAGTAGTACAATTATGTTCACTATGAACAAGTTTCCAACTCTACGAAAGAGGAATAGGTTGCATAATCAATGAAACTATTCTAGCCTTCGACTCACGGTCGGGTATCCCATGCCCGTCTCCGTATTGATACATGCATTGAAAGACCCTGGCAAAGTTAATCGAAGTGCAAATGAAATCTCTCGAGTGTTCACAGTTCATTAACGCGACGTTCTCGTTTATTTTCTTCTACGTTGACCCAATAAGTGACCTGATGTGGTCGCGGGCATCCTCCTCCGAGCATCCCGTTTCGTGCATGTAGCATTGTATTGATTTCGGACTGTCACCCCTTTTTAACTCATCCTATATATCAATGTGTTAGTTTTTAGGTTGAACACAACGTAAAATTTGATGTATATATAAACTAATGACCAAGTCATCGGCAAGACGACCAATCAGTGAAGGCCATTTGAGAATCTCTGGGTGGCTCTTTAAATCATCGGATTCGTCATGTGGAAATAAGCATGCGCTATAAACAGTGGTCCGGTACTCGTTCAGGCTCGGTGTGTATCCGTTGTTGTACCATTTTGCTTCCACCATGAACGTCTTACAGAGTTCGACCCACTGCAATATGCATGCATCAAGTTCATTACGTACGTAAGGTAATAACAACGAAAAATATACTATGTTTGTAGATTTATACGGGATAATATTCAATCCTTGATCTCTCTAAGCACGTCGTAAGCCGATTCATTAACTGTGTTGAACAGCGCAAGAAAACATATCTTCATGTACTCTGGAAGTTGTTCTAGAGCTTTGATGTCCCATCTTAGACGAAGCAAAACAAACTTGTATTTATTAATTTGATAATGTTAAAATATGACTCGAATCCGTAGGAATTTTGTTTCCTTATTTAGGATAATTAGAATTATATTGTATCAATATAATTCTATTCCTTATGGATTTAGGAGTCATATATTAGGAAAAAGGTTTATTCCTATTCCTATTGGTTACCTAATTTATGGGTTTTCTACACCTATAAATAGGGATCTCCATAGACACAATTATTTGTGTAGAACACGAGTTAATACCATCGTAGAGAGAGATAATATTGTGTGAGATTAGAGGGTTTTAGAGTGGATATAATCCTTGTAATCATCGGCAATATTATAGTGAAAGTTCTCGTCGTTCCTCCCGTGGTTTTTCCCGATTTGGGTTTCCACGTAAATTCCTTGTCTTCTTTACTTGTCTCCTTCTATTTTATTGTTGAGTTATTTTCGGGGTTCCGCATTATTATTCGTACTATACATCGTCGATCTGCAACAAGTAGTATCGAGTGGCACCGGTCATGATCGTGTGGCGTTCAGAGCTTTGTCCTGTAACAAGTGGTATCAGAGCCAAGTTACGGTCCTAAAAGCTAACAAGTGGTATCAGAGCCAGGCAACGATCCCGTGACCTTCCAGACTACGATCCTACTACCTTCCGGAGCAAGGTTTCGATGACGAGCGTGAGGTACGATCTACCGAATTTAAGTCTCAACACGAGGTTTCCTATTTGGCAATACAAGATGAGGTTAGTCCTCAGATCTCTTAAGCAAGAGATTATTCTACTTGGTATTGACAACAAGCCGAAAGACATGAAGCATGACGAGTGGGTGGAGCTCGATCAGATGGCTATGGCGACCATAGGGCTTCATGTTTCGGATTCTTTGACTGAGGAAACGACGGAGGCGAAGACCGCAAAGGAATTATGGGAGTTGTTGGAATCGATGTGCGTGGAGAAAACGGTGTCCAGCAAGCATCACTTGAAGAGAAGTCTCTACTTCCTCAAGATGGCGGAGGGGTCGTCGATTCAAGACCATGTAGCGAGATTCAAGGAGCGTGTAGCTGACCTTGGGAAAATTGGCGTGAAGATCGAAGATGATGATCTTGCGTTTTGGATGTTATGCTCGCTACTCCCCTCCATGACGGCTTTTCGGGACACGCTTCTCTATGGACGAGATAGTCTCACGTTTAAAGACGTAACTTCGGCTCTCTCGTCAAGGGAAAACGTACAAAGGATGGAGTCCAACAAAGATGGTGTGCCCGATGTGGGTGAAGGACTTAACGTCCAAAAGAAGTACCGTGATAAAGGGAGCGGCTCGGGGAATTCGAAGTCGCGACACGGGAATAAGACGTGTTTCTATTGCAAGAAGAAGGGGCACATAAAGTCGGAGTGCTACGCGTTGAAGAATAGGGAGAGCAACAACAATAATTCCGGTAATCGAAATTCCGGTGACGTTGGATTAGTAGATGGCCAATTCTATGGGGAACTACTAATGGCTCTAGGCGAGAACTCCAACTTGTGTGATGATTGGATCTTAGACTCGGGTTGCTCGTTTCATATGTGTCCGGACCGGACGTTGTTCGAGACTTATGAATCTTTGGAGCATGGTGCGGTGTTCATGGCTAATGACACCTCGTGCAAGGTCGAAGGGATTGGAAATATCCGCTTGAAGATGTTCGATGGCACGGTGCGCACGTTAGGCGAGGTAAGACATGTCCCTGACTTGAAGAGGAATTTGATTTCCTTGAGTACCCTTGATATGAAGGGCTATAAACTCACTTGTAAAGGAGGAGTTTTAAGAGTTACCAAATGTGGTTTGGTAATATTGCGGGGAAAGAGAAAGGCGAGCCGCCTTTATGTCCTCGATGGAAGCTCGGCGAAAGAAGTAACCGAGGTCAAATCTAGCTACACCGGAGAAGGTGGAGTTTATGAGGCTACCGAAGAGGCTTTGGTAGTGTTGGGAGGAGACGACAAGGCAGAGCGACCTTATGTCCTCCAAGAAGGCACGGTGAAGGAAGTAATCGGGGTCGAAACCCGACTCTTGGTAGAAGAGTCTATCCGGCTTAGAGGCGCGCAACCAAGTAAGGCCGGAGTGACCAAGCTGATTAAAGATGAAGCGGTGAACGAAGTAACCGTGGGAAAAACTAGGCTCTCGGATGAAGAGTCTACACGACTAGACCATGTGCGGCTTGGGCACGTGATGAAAGTCGATTTGAAGGGTCGAGTGTTTCTCGATCTATGGAGTGTTTCTAAACCTGGTGAGTCATGTGTGCTTGGAAAGCGGTCGAGAGGGTATATCTCGAATTGGGCTCACAACTCGAAGAAGACACTCGGGTATGTACGTTCCGATTCATGTGGACCTTTGAAGGTCCAATCTTCTAGGAACTAGGCCCGTTGGGGCGTTTGGAGGAAGACGAGGGACGAGACCATGAAGTGCGATGTGATTTCGCATGAGCGATGTGATTTCGCGGTTTCTCGTCAAGGTGGAGATTGTTAAAATATGACTCGAATCCGTAGGAATTTTGTTTCCTTATTTAGGATAATTAGAATTATATTGTATCAATATAATTCTATTCCTTATGTATTTAAGAGTCATATATTAGGAAAAAGGTTTATTCCTATTCCTATTGGTTACCTAATTTATGGGTTTTCTACACCTATAAATAGGGATCTCCATAGACACAATTATTTGTGTAGAACACGAGTTAATACCATCGTAGAGAGAGATAATATTGTGTGAGATTAGAGGGTTTTAGAGTGGATATCAATCCTTGTAATCATCGGCAATATTATAGTGAAAGTTCTCGTCGTTCCTCCCGTGGTTTTTCCCGATTTGGGTTTCCACGTAAATTCCTTGTCTTCTTTACTTGTCTCCTTCTATTTTATTATTGAGTTATTTTCGGGGTTCCGCATTATTATTCGTACTATACATCGTCGATCTGCAACAAGTAGTATCGAGTGGCACCGGTCTTGATCGTGTGGCGTTCAGAGCTTTGTCCTGTAACAAGTGGTATCAGAGCCAAGTTACGGTCCTAAAAGCTAACAGATAACTAACATGCATTTATATATGCATCTGTAAACAGTTCCAGCTCATCTAGTGTTCCGTATACATCATAGACATTGTCGATAATTGTTATTAGCACCGCGTGTTTCACAAACATGATCCTGCAATGCCTGAAGCGAAGCTCGAATGCCAGTCCAATGGCCCATAAGAAACACTCCACCAATCGATCCCTCGCAAATCTCAGCTTCTCTGTGAGACGAGTTTTAGTGTGCCAACTGCATGAACAAAATTTCATTGAAGACTCCCAATTATAATAGTATGTAATTATATATATTTAATTACCTCGACAGCTCTTTAAGCTCATCTTGATACATCGCTTGCATCATGTTGAAATCTAGTTTAGCTAGCTCGAGCAATATAGGGTTCATGTCGTTTCGTTTACAGTACGCTTCTATGAACCATCTTAACTCTAGCCTCCACACCCTGTGGTGAAACGGGACTTCCAAAGCACGGGCTATTTCATCTGCAAGATCTTCGTTTATTATTATGTCGTTCTTTTGCTCGAGAAATTCCTTGAGACGACAAGCACTGAATTCTTTGGCTTCATCCAAAATGCTCTCTCCTTCAAACGAAAGATACGAAGCTTCGTATAAACTAAGTAGTCCCTCTACATCACCGCACAAGGTTGACTTGAAGTGTCCGGCCTCATTCGTGAAGTTCTTGAAAACCTCTGCAATAAATGTTCGTCGTTTTTTGAATTTATTGATCAGCGAAAGTTGATCGATAAAACAGTACTCTTTATATATACCTGTAGAGATCTTGTATCCATGCTGCAAGACCCTTAAACACAACGCGGTAGTACGCAAGTTGCGATCAAGGACATCAACAAGAAGATTATTAATGCTTATTATTATATCGCCCAAAATCTTGTCTATGTGATGAGTGAAGTGATAAGATATCCCGAGTCTTTCCAATGCATCAACAATCTCGATTTGATCGAATTTATCGGCGTTACCTCTTTCCAAGAAACCAATCACTTGACGTTTAAGCTGCTCGGCTCGCTGCAAGAACATTTCTTCCTGCAAAGAAGCCATGGGGTATTTTGGGAATTGCACATGTTCTCGGAGATCAGATCAAGAGAAGCATCGATCGATCGTACGTACCCCGTAAACAGTGTTGAGTGATTGGAGATACTGATGAGTCCAAATATTGGGCTTGTAGTTGGCTGATCTCCATTCAATGCCGAGATACATTTTGAATTTGCAAATATTTTGATTGACTTTGTGAAAAGATTTAGCAAGTCCGAACAAACAAAAATAGCTTGATAATATATTAATTATAAAAAAAAAAAACACAGGCCCTCTTTAATTTATTAAATCAATTTGCAATCACGACACCTTGAATTATGGACATATATAAATATTCTTATATTCGTCGTCGGCACCTTCTCGAATAAAATGATTTCATCTATCAAATTAAAAACATCATTAATTAAAATGAAACACAATTATAAATGAATTTAATATAGCTAGTAGTATGTGTTTGGTTGTCAGCTTAATTATAGTCTCGAGTCAACTTGTTTATGCACGAACCACGCCATGACTTGTTTATTGCTCCACGTGTAGGAGTCCAACTTTTTCCCTATAAAAAACCAACACACTCACTTAGCCATTACACCATGCCCATTACATGTACATAAAAATAATGTTCTAATTTCTTAAATTGTTAGTTAAGTACTAATATTGGTTGTTAAGCTTTTAAAGATGTTTTCAGTTTTCACACCTTAATGGTTTATAAGTACTTAAGTTATTGATTTTTTTTTTATTCAATCTACATTTTTTAAAAATTATAAAAAAATTAGGTTATTCAATATGAATTTTAAGATATTTTAAAAAAAAATTATAGATATTTATGGTATTTCTTTGATTACTTTACAAAAAATACAAATGAATTTAACTCTTTAAAATTTTTGACTGAAATTTTTGATAGATAAAAAAATTGTTAGTCTTTTCAAAGAAGGCAAATGTACTTGATCCAACTATAAAATAGATCGATTTCAATTTATTCACTAAATTATAAAAATTTAGTCAATTTACGTTAAGTTAATAAAAAAATTATTGATTTCAACTATCCAATTCTAAAATCGGACAATAATTTTAAATTTCATTAAACCGAGAGAACATCTTGATATTTGTTCGATCAATTTTCCATTCCGGTCTTTTACGTGAGTTGATCTGCCCAAAACAAAACCAAAACGTTAACCGAACCAGAATCAGGAACTGCGGATGACTCGGTTCAAAATCGAACTGGAATCGATTTTAATTTTAGCCGGTTTTGTTCCAATCCCCAAACAACGAAACCCTCCAAACAAATTAATGTAAATCAATACAAAAATTGTACTGTATTTCACAAATTTATAAAGTCTATCAAAATTTTAAAAAATAAATAAAAAGTCATTCAAAATATCTATGGAATCTATAGTTTTTTTTTTAAATTTACCGACTTTATAAGTTTCACATTTTTTTAACAAAATCAAAATTGAACATACAACCTATATTTTACTTAAATATAAATAGTAATAATATATAAAATAAGTTTTCAAATAAATTTTATCATAGTATAAAAAAATAATTTTATTTAAATAATAAACATTTTAAAACTATAAAAATACTTATCAAGTTTGCTTCACTTTATTATTATAGGTATAAAAACATAATTTTGTAAATTGTAACATTTTTATAGAAGAAATTATAAGAGGAAGATATATTGCCTTGGTTAAAATATTAATCGGATGAAGTGTTTTTTTTTAACACGGGACTCTATATATACTAGTATATATTAATCCAAAATAAAAATAAAAATCACACAAATCATTAATTATTCCAAATCGAAAACATTACCGCCAAATTCAAAACATCGAAAAAGCATGGCTGCAAAAACAGTTCAAACTTCATTTCCCTCCAGCCTCGAGCGCACGGTGGCCTCCGCCCTTCTCCTCCTTTCCAGGTAAGACTCGCACCACCGTACGATTTTTGATTTCTACTTCTATTTTAACTGTGTTTAATCTCCTTTACAATTTTTTAATTTTTTAATCTCTGGAAGGAGCGATGGCATCAGCAGTCCGGAAAGCCTCGAGAGTACGGGATATTCCGATTCCGGTGGATCTTCGTCGTCGACGTCGGAATTGTGTATCTATGATGAATTTGCGCCTGCTCAACATCTCAGAGTGTTCGCGTTTGTATCTGGATTGGATGAGATGACACTCAAGGTAATCCATCGATCTCCATCTCTGCTTCGATTTTCATCCACGATTGAACATCAGCATCCAGATCTAAGTTTCGTTTTGCGACCTAAATCATGTTGTTGCTGCTATTTTAATTTCGTATGACTTTAATTGCAATATTGAGCTGCACATGAATCTCTGCCGAGTGTTGATTGTTTACAGAGGTGATTGAGATATAGGAGTCATTCTCTGCTTTTTTTTTTCTTCGTCTTGATGCTTGAGGTTATTATGGACTTTGAGTTGATTGTAGTTGTATCGATGGAATGATTTCCTGTTTTTCGATCTGTGGATTTAGTATGCCATAGATTCATCCGAGTATTCGGTAGATCTGATTTAGTTTAGGCATACTTTTGATGTTGTATGTATAATGTGGTATTATCAGATGTGAATGTGTACAGTGACCAGACTGCAGGTGAAAATATGGTTTGAAACTCGTATTTTCTGATAATCGATTTTCTGAGCTGATTAACACTTGAAAAATATGTTCAGTGAGATATCTACAGAACAAACATCTCTTGTTTTTTTGTAAAACTTTATTGTATTCATATTGATACAAGTTACATCGTATAAATAACATTTCAGTTCATCTTTCCCATTCCATGTTCGATCGCAAATTTCCATTACTAAATAATGGATTTAAAATGTCTACATATCTCAGATAGTGCGGAAAAAACGCTCGAAAACCATCTGCATTTCCAGCGGCAAGAAACTGAAGACTAGTGAGCCAGGACCCACATCTGCCCCTGCATCGTCGGAGAGTGTTTCCGGATTAACCACCGCTGAGACGTCCTCCTCTACTACTACCACCTCCAGTGCCCAAAGCTTTAGCAGTGAAACTATATCTGGTCATAAACCAAGTAATAAGCCCGTTATTAAAGGCCACATTGGACACAAAGCTGAGGCTATTATGAGATTTCTGTCCAATGGAAGCGCTTCTGAAGTCAGGATCCGTCAGATTCTAGGTGATAGCCCTTCCACAAGCAAAGCCCTGAGAATGTAAGTGCCATCAATTAAACACTTTCTTTATGTGGATGCATACCAGTTTACAGCATTTATATGAGGGATATTTTTCTTTAAGTGAATATCTCATTTCACTATTTTACTTTAGTCCTAACTCTGAAAATGCAAGCGGGTCGTATTTAGAGTTGATGACATCCTCCTTTAGCATATTACACTTGTATTTAATGGCACCTTGGGAGAGGTTGGAAAGTCTGAAAAAGTAGAGTATTTTTTTCTGATAAAACCGAGATT
Source organism: Euphrasia confusa (assembly GCA_954870475.1). Lineage (NCBI taxonomy): Eukaryota > Viridiplantae > Streptophyta > Magnoliopsida > Lamiales > Orobanchaceae > Euphrasia > Euphrasia confusa. The sequence goes on along the minus strand of OX940966.1, from coordinate 10,503,156 downwards.
TACTTGTTCTTTTATGTTGAGTTGAACACTCCCATATTCCTGTTAAGAATATTCTGCTAATGAACAGGTTGCTGAAGCTACATGAGGTGAAGAGATATGGAGAGGGAGGTCGTACCAATCCTTTTATTTACGAGGTAATAATGGTACTATATAACTTCAATCCACAAAATATGTAAACTTGCATTTTGACCTTTATATGAATTGAAAAAGAGGTGATCCTGTTGGTTTACACTTTTGCCAGCTGTCATTGATGTATAAACATTATGGGTTTTGCCTTAATTGTTTTTGCAGATAGCAGATTAAGTTACAGAAGGGGATGAACAGATATAGGTTCAGTCTGAGGTACTAAGGAAAATCTCGGGTCTGACAGTTATTGCTAAAGAATTAGTGTGTATCTAAAGAGTAATTCCACTTCCTTGTATGGTTACATAAGTATAGATTTGTGGTGATAGTTTATGTATAAAAAGTATATCATTCGTAGTATGGTAACAGAGGAATCCTTCTTAAGACTTGGTTTTGCTGAGAACTACTAGAGGCCTGCCCAAGAGGTTAGTCAGGCTGAGGCATTTCATTGTAATTTTTGGTATTGATATTTCGTATCACAGTGCTACATGTTATCCAGCAATTCAATATCTATAATCATGAAACTGATGGTTAGTAATTAAGATTGAAGAGTCCTTAACTAATTCGCATTTGCATAATGCTTTTGATTATCTGATTTTCTGTAGAAAGCAGCTCTCATTGACCAATAATTATTCATCTACTAGTAACAATCTTGAAAAAAAGCAAACACTGAAACCCGGAATTTTATAGCATGACTATTTTGAGTTTTTTTTTTTTTGCCACTCCCATTTCTCAGTAAACTAGACAACAGGAACAACCTTAACATCATCCAAAACCGGCCCACATAAATGACCATAATCTTGCATCCTGGTATGATAGAAAGGGCTGTAGAATGTAATCCTAGTTCTCACCGAAATCGCCTGAAACCTAAGACTACCTTTCTTGGACCAGCCCTTCCCATGGGATGTAATATGGACTTTGATATTACTCCTGGCCGCGAAAGCCTGAACAGTCATATCCCCATTACAGCTGTTCTTGGCATCTGCAACACTAAAACTGAGGATGTACCATCTATTGGGCATCGTCCTGATGATTTGTGCGATGGCAGTCTCTCTGCCTCCCACAAACTCAATCGCCGCAAGACCCGAGGGCACGTTGAAGTGTCTCGAGTCGATGTACTTGATTGGCTTCAGGGACTCGACTATCCACCCTGGGATCGGCGAGTACAAGTCCTGGTTCTTGGGAAGGACGAGGATGCCGTGGGAGAAGTTCTTGAATACGTGGGGCCCGATTTCAAATCCTCCGTTTTTCACCAAGTTACCTCTCGTGTACCTCAGGGGCAGTTCTTCCTTGATCGCTATGGCATCCAAAAGCGGGCCACATGTCGGATCCTCCTGAGTCCCCGGATTCCCGAAAGCGACGTTCACAACTCTCGAAGCAGCCTTGAAGCTCCACGCGTAAGTGTCCCCACCATCGGTGCTGTAGAGGGTTTGGATCGGGAGAAGGCTCGACATCCCGGGAACTGAGACCATGAGCTCCTCATCCTGGGCGCAGGTCCTTGTTGCTCCGAACGTGAGGGTGTAGATGGACCCCGGCTTCAGACCTCTGACGCGCTGGGATAATGAGGCGTCGTTGCCTAGCCTGACCGCGTGGGCCCCACGAGGGATGGCAAAGTAGAAGCCGCCCGCCTGTGGGCCCCTCGAGACGTACTCAACGGTCCCGTTGATTTCCCATTTGGGGAGGGAGTGTTTTCCGATGATCACGGTTTTGCGGAGATGCGACGGGAGGGGGCCTTGTTCGAAGTTGCCGTTTTCGAGTAGTCCTGAATAATTAACATAATTCGCATATTGTTATAGGGTAAGTTAACATGAATGAATAATAATACAGTACATATAAGAGAAAACACTTACCATCAAGTGGAGCAACTATTGCTGCATAAGCTTTGAAAAGGAAAAGGAAAAGGAAAGAGAGAGTGTTGTGATAGATAGACATTTGAATCTCAGGTGGAATTTGCAATAAGACTGACTGCTTATATTTATAGATTTATAGGTACATTATATATTATATAAATACAAGAGGGCCATGTTAGATTGGCACTCAAGTAGCCGTGAAATGTGTTCAACTGTCACTACATCTGCATCTTTTATATAGAAAATCAGTGCGCGTCTGATTTTGAATTTCATTCCATGGATTCCGTGATTGGCTCTCGGCCTATGTATGTCAATTCTTCTCACTCACAATTTTCAAAAAAGAAATTCAAAAAATATTATTGTACATTAACTTAGTTAGGTTAACTTTGATTTTAGTGGACTTTTGAGTTTTGATAGATTATTGGGGGATAGAATCATATTTAGTCATGCCACCTCATTAAGAAGAAATGCAATTCAAAAATATTTGGGTTTGGTAAGATTTGATCCTTGGACTATGGAGAGAGAGTAAACAGCCTCAACCACTATGCTACATGAACCAATGTTAAATATCCGTGGTATTATTTTATATATACGTTATAATTTGTAGTATAAATTATAAATGACATAATTAATTAATTATAAATTATCAGATGTTCATTATTAAACTAAATAGATATTAATCCTACATTAAATATAGATTCTACCTAGTTTAATAATGTGTAATCAACTATAAAAGATTTTAAAAGATGAAAGTGCTTATTTTGTGTGAAAAATGCACCTCTAAGCCTCTCAATCCCCTCCTTATTATATTGAAAGTGATATGTATTCATGTTAGAAATGTTTTTATTATTGTGCATTTTTTTAAATAAAAAATAATAATTTTGATTTTTTTATGACGGAATCGACGCTACTCATTCAGTGCGCTCTAAGTAAACTTTCGGCCCCCTGATTAAACTTTCGACGTAATAGCCTGATAAATTAGCGTGCTCTGAGTAAATTTTTGAGTTGGACGTAATGAAATTGTGTGAAGTACTACTAAAAGTCTTTCTTGAGAAAGGGCATAACACTTGCACACAATTTGAGATTCTAAGTAAATAAACTTCTTGTATCACTGTTTGTGGTGCAGAACACTTTCAATCAAACATCTACAAATTCTAGCGAACTTGTAGAAAGGTCACACGACCAAAAACCATAAACTATTGCGGAACACTTTCTAGCGAAACTGTCCTGAGTAGTCTAAAACAGAGGGAAGGCTTGAGCTTTCTAGCGAAGTCTCTAAGCTTACAATATTTCTCTCTTCAAAAATATCTAAGAAAAGTGTACAAGGTCTACAAATGATCTAGCGAATATTTATAGACCTCGATGTGGAAACCCTAACGGGCTTCCGAAAAAAGCGCTTGTTGGGCCGAGCCCAAAGCATCTTTCATGGAATATCCAAGAATCTATCACCGACGAAGCGTCCCGAAACGTGACTTTAGCGAGGCGTCGTTCCGTGAGCTTCCAGCACCAAACAATTCTTTGTCTTTTAACTCTTGAGTTTGAAGTCTTCTAGCGAAGTCTTTCCAACTCGACGTGCAACTGGCTTCAACATCAGGGTTTCTACCAGTGCCTTGACGAACTGTTAGTTGCTTATCCTTTGGTGTGGCAGAAGCACTGGTTCAAAGTCTTCTCTGTAGACTTCGAACTCTCGGGAGCTTTTGGGTTCATCATTGCTTCAAAGTCTTCCCCAAATTCTTCGAAGGCCTAGAGTGTTCTTTTCCAAATTATGTAGGGAAACTCTTCCTTGTCCTAGCAGACTTAGAATAGTTTTACCTACATAATACAACAAACACTTAGATATGAAATTTATACAAAACCAAAGTGTATAGTTCAAGCTAGTTCGACATAGTAAGAAACTCGACGTCGAACGAGAGCGAACTACACACTAACAATCTCCCCCTTTTTTAGTCAACTTCATAAGCGAAGCTTCGTAGAGAAGTTCACCCTCGAAAAGATTACCTACTCAAAAAGTTAGAACAAAAACACAGTGTATAAGATAGAGAATTGCAACAAAAAATACAAGTGTTAGTTCGGAATCATCCAAAACAAAAGTAGAGCAAGTGTACCGAATAGTTTCAGAATAAAACAACAGAAAAATAAAGAGTTCGACGGTCAAGTAAAAGATCAAAGTTCAAACGATAGGCAATGCAAGGGATAAGTCTTCGAAGCTCTAATCATCTGATTCGTCAGTCCTTTCTTCATCGGTGTCATCTGGCATATTGTCTTCGTCAGACAAGGGAGAATCAACAGCCAGGCCTTCGTCATGTTCCTCTTCGTTCTCTGGTATGGAGTCCTTCTTTGTTCGCTTTTCTTTGTGAACAAACTGCTTAACTCTTCCTCCTTTTTGGGCTTCGTCAAGATGGTAGCTTACTTGTTCTTTTTACCTTTAACACTTTCCTTCTTCCTCACTTCAGATACTTCCTTCAACTTTCCATCTGCGTTTGGAATCAATTTTTCACGCAGGCGTTCGTTGTCTTTCTTCATTCTTTTTACAACTTCCTTTCGAATCTCTGCCTCAGTTTTCTCCGTCAGTTCTTCGTTTTCCAAGTCAATGGCCTTTCTCTTTAAATCCTTCGCTTTCAACTCTTTGTTCTGTTCCATTCGTTCTGCAACGAGTTTTTCACGTTGAACAGATCTGGCAAAACCAATCACAGAATCTAGCATCTCTTGGAGAACGTCAGCCCGCAAACTAGTATTTTCTCCCCCTCGACGGGATGCTCCGTTAGCTTTGTTGCACATATGTATAGTTAAATTTATAGCGATAGTTTGATAGTCAATAAGTCTATCAAAGTCTGCAAGGAACATATCCGGCGAAATCAAATACATCTCATCATCAGAGGAGTCTTTCTCATTAAACTGGTTAGCACTGATAGGAGTTTTGACATATTTCTTTAAGGACGGAGCACGATGAGTCTACTGAGGATGTAGGGAAGCCAACTTAGCAACAGCGTAGACTTTACGATCATTCTCAATGCTACCCAACTTTGTCCAGGGCAAGTCTACGGCGCGAGAATCACTTATGTAGGAGGAAGCAAAGCGAAAAGTATCAACGGTTTTGAAGGGTTCGTCGGATTTTAGAAAGACAAAACCTTGATGTTCGAGCATTGCAGCGACGAGATCAGGGTACGGAAGTAGAGCATGGTCAATCGATGAGTCGGACAGGGAGGCAAGATAAGCTTTTATGAAAAATACCTTGACCCAAGTCCACTTAAATACCTCTGCTGAGTCTATACATCAAATGCATCGAATCAGCATGGAGTTGAGAGCCGTTTGACGTTGGGTGCTAGTTGAACATGAGAACTTTCTTCAAAATAGTGAAAAATTGTGATAACTTGGAAATCATTAGTTGGGACGTCATTGACTTACCTCTGGTAACAACATACCCAATCATATCAGAGTTAGCATGGTCAAGAGTAGGGAAGTCCCACGAAGCTTTGACATCTTTGCGACCAAGGAAAGAGTTTACGGTGTCTGGTGAAAAGTCATAAGAACGTTGGCGCAAGATAACTTTACCATAAGAAGAGTCCAGTCTTCCGAAGGCATTAGTAATATGGGCGAATAAAAGACGGTGAACTTTGGGACTAAAAGAGACGCCGTGGTTGATGGCTTTACATAATTGCATTTCCTTTAAGAAATCTTTTAACCCATGCTCAAGGAACTGCTTTCTCTTGTAGAACCTTTCTCTGTTAAAGTTGATCGTAGACATATGAACAAATCTGATGGAGGCAGCTGCAGTGTGAAACTCTTCGCTGAAACCAGGAATTAAAGTGATGGATTAGTATACTTAATATCTAGACTTAAGTGATCTGAACTCCATGTACACTTTCATTTATCTATTAATAAATAAACATTCATTTGCTTTTAATTATTTTTAATTAAATATATGCAAATTATAGTCCTAGATTATACATGTTGTAGTTAGTATGGTGTGCGACGTCACACAGAAGATCATACTATCGGTTACTCATATATAATCGAAAGTTGCTCACGGCCTAGATGAACGGGGACCAATCCATCGGTATAGTCGTTGTATGAGTGAGAAAATAATTGGTCTTGATTATTTTATCATACTTGTACACTTGGTGTATTGAGCGGATCTGCTTGAGATTTATCGATTAGGATTGCCGTTGATAATCGATTTAAATCTCATAGTATTCTATTCTTAATTCCTGATATTATTGCGGGTGTGTGCATATAATATTAGTGGCTTTGATTTTCCAAAGGAATTGATTGATTAGAATAACCAGTCAATTACCGGTAAAGTTGGGTCACTGTATTTTATGTATGACATGCTGTGAATTCTTGACGGGAAAGTATGTCCCGATAAGGGTTGATAATATCCCCGATATGAGCTCATAAGGAATTATTAAGTAAACATCGCGAGTGGATTTGTTCCCGCATAATAATAAAGTTGAGTGGAACTATTCTCAGATATAAGAGATGAATAAATTTATTAAGCAATAAATAATATTTATTCATGGATATTTATATCTTAAACATACAGAATAAATAATACTACCGGAAGAATATTATTTGATATAATATGGTAAATATTGAGAGTGCAATTATATTTATATAGTGGAGGTAATTATATAATTAATATTTATGGATTAATAGATTTGGGCTTGAGCTCAATTTGATCATTAATATTGGAAGCTCAATATTCTACTTCATTAAGCTCCCCTACGTAGCCTATAAAAGCACTACATGGTCTTCACAATTAAAAAAGACAAGAATATCATGCTTGATATTCTAGAGAGTTCGTGAAGGAGATCCATAGAGTTCGGAGGATCGTCGCCCACACGACGTTCGAACGAGTTGCAAGGAATACGTGGGAAGGCTTCATGGTCATCGAAGTTCTTCGTTTTTCCAGACAACGAGAACGAGGTAAAAATCGTAAAACCTACTTTATGATTTTAATCGTTAATATATTGAAAATACCGTAGAACAAAGATCCAAGGACGAACCCCTGAACGAGGACCGAATGGGTGGTGGCGGTCTAGGACCGCCGGACCACCGTCAATCGATCCCCTTGGGGATCGCGACCAAGAAGGGCCCCCGGCTGGACGCCGGGGGAGCGATCGAGCATGGCTCGATCGCTGGGCTGACCGCGGGCTAGACCCGCGGTAGTTCGATGATCGAACCGCCCCCCAGCGGCGGCGAGTCGCCGGACTCGCCGCGGGGTTGCATGGAGCAACCCCAGCGATCGATTCGATCGATCGCGTGAACCTCCGCCCATGCGGGGGTTCGGCTGGGGGCGATCTCGTGCCTTCGGGTGCGTGGTCTCCTCGGTCGGACTCCGGCGCGTACGGTGGTGTTCGCGTGTACTCCGGCGAAGGGATTTCGTTCGGGTTATCGGTTCCACAATTTTGATAGCCCGGGATATCGATTTCCAACATAAAGCACTTGGGGTGGGAAACTTCGGTACATCAGAAGTTGGTTTGTTATCTTTCTCAACGTCAGGAATAAGATTAAAGAGTTCCATGTTGAGTGGAGAAAGCGGCTCACCTATTTCAAAGTCGACGGTGTTAACTAATTCAGCACCAAACTCAGGAGAGACGGCTTGGTTGTCATCAACCGGTGCCTCAAGACTTGATTGGAGTGCTAGACGACATTAAGTTGAACGCTGGGAGCCCGTGGAGATAGAGTGCTTCGAGCTTGCTTGAGTCCCTTTTTCAACAGATTTGGATTTTGACCGTGAGGTAGCAAAAATAGTTGGGGTCTAACCCTTAGCCTTTTTGTGCTGCGAGTTCATCGCGTTTCAGTTTCTCCTTCATTTCCTTAGCTTCTTTTTCTTTTCTTTCTTTTTCCTCTGCCATTCGTTTTCTTGAGAAATCAATTCATTCTCAGCAAGTTGTTTAACTTTCTGATTTTCAGAAATGGTTCGTCGCAACTTTCTCATGATATCATTGATGGCATCGGCTTCGTCGTCGGCTTCGATAATTTTCAACTTTTCTGCGTAGTTTTTGAGTTGCTCCTGGAGCACGTCGATCTGGGTTTGAATTTCAGCTGGATTCATGATGGCAAGTAGATCGAACTGCCAAGTAAAAATCCTAGTGAATAGGTTATAAACTCTTCGAATTATTCTTGAGAGATCTGGAAATTTAGGGTTTTCTCTGAAAACAGGTAGTAGAAGGTGTTGTATGTTTTTCGTCCATGGTGTATTTATAGGGAGGCATAGACTGTTGACATTCAACCGATGAGATGACATGATAAATTAATTTAATTGAATTGAAACGACTTGAATTAAACTAAAATGACCTGAATTGAATGGAAATTAATTGAAATTAAGTCAAAAAAATAGATATATCAATTCTTAATCAAATATTTATAATATATATTTACTAAACAACGACAAATTAAGTTCATAATATTATCTAAAACTTGAGAGAGTGATTTGAAAATATGGATATTGAAATTACGTCTTCGACGTAGGATACCAACTTTTCCTGAAATTGGCCTTAATAATGAAGTTCAGCAAGTACAGCAAAATGGCGCCGAGAACTTGGCGCCAGGTAAAGGTGGCGCCGCTTCCTGAGGGTGATACTGGCGCTGGATGTTGTTCAAACACACACTCACACTCAAGTTCGTCAAATGAAATAAGTAAGAGCAAAGTTATGTAATATATTTCATTTTAATGAGAATAAAAACGAAACTATTACAATGTGAAAAGTTATGGTAGGCAAGATGGTCAAAGGTTGTATCCCAAGTGTCGCGACACTCCAACAAACCAATATTCCAGCACAAATGCACACAGAGTTAAATCTCCTAACTCTACTATCGGCGCACAGCGCAAAGCTACTACACAACTCCTAAATGTGGCGCTGGCGCCAACCAAAACTCGATTACAAAAGATGTGAACTCTCAATCTCCAAAGCATCAAATCCCTTCGGAAAACTCTTGGCCGCACGTGCGAACTTAAGGCGGTTGCATTCTGATTGGTCACACGCTTGGCTGACGTCAGATTTCCATAGATTACGACACTTCCAAAATTTCTGAATTTTTCAATTCTTGAATCTTCGAATCTTGAATTTTTGATTCTTGAATCTTCAAATTCTTCAATTTCAAAATCATATTTCAACAAAATCTTGGCTTCATCGATCTCAATACTTCATCTTCAATTCATCATGAAATTCTCTAAGTGTTGAAGCTTCAGCATATCATCGTCTTCACGACTGTTGAACTTGTAGAAGTAACAAAACACGACGCCAATAGAAGTTGGCACCACTTCAGTGACATCGTATATGGCGCCAAGTCAGGTGACCTCATGGTGGCACCGGGTAGGGTAACTCTGTGCTGGCGCCACTTCTCATGTTGGCGTCGGATCCGCATCACCATAGTTCTGACGCCGGATCTGCTTCCTCATGGACTGGTGCCAGATCCTTCTCTTCAAAGTCCGGCGTCGGATCTACTCCCTTCAAGGCGGCGCCGGATCCGAGTGACAGAGGGTGTGATGGTGGCGCCGGATCCAAAGTGTGGAATGTGTGGTGGCGCCAGATCCATATGAATGGAGGTGGCGCCGTCTTCATTCTTGTTTTTCAAAACTAGAATCAAAAAACAAAAACAAAAACATGTTGTCGCCAAAACTAACATTTACTGATATAATTTAGAGAGTAATTTTTATTTATCTCCTCGTATACAATATAGTAATTATAATTTACAAATATATATATTTTAAATATTATTATCAAAATTTAAATAATTTGAATATTGATGAGGTTATTTAAATATGTGAAGGAAATATTTGTTTAAAAAAAGAAATAATATAATCAGTTAAAATTAATGATGAAACCAAATTAAAATAAAAGGACTTGATAAGTTGATAATACTTAAAATACTCTATTGTCTCATAATTGATGACCACTTTTGTTTTATAAATTATAAAAGAAGTTGATAGTACTTTTTTTTTTTATGCAAAAATGAAATATTCCGTCAATTTTATAAAAGTGCAAACTTCTTTTGTAAATTACTAGTAAGGGAAAGTGAGTACTCTTGTAAAACGGAGAGAATGAATATTTTTTTTCTTGTATATCATCATACAATATTTAAATCGAGAAGCAAATTTGGGACGTGGCGAATTTTCAAGCGTCGGATCATTTTAAAAATTGAGAAATCTACGGCCCAATTTCAAATTGAAAATCTGATTTTTCAATCCAATTTACTCGGCCGATTTATTTAATAAAATTACCCGGTTTTGTTTCCTAAATATATAATTAACTCGGTTTAGTAGTGATTCATTGAAAGTCAAATACGCGTCCTTAATTATAGCAACAAATCTGTAACAATTTAACGCTAACAACATAATTACCGATTCTTTATATTAATAATTTATTTTATACTATAAAATACCTCCTTAATTTAAGCAAATCAATAATACCGGCCAAAATTAATTGCAATCGTATCTTTTAAATTCTATAATTGCCGATACGTCTAATTGAATGAAAATTTGAATTCAAATTTTTGGCCGAATTTGAAGCATCTTACAAACCCTAATCTTCCGATTCTCATTCCTCCCTACCTCTCACTTTTACTTTTTTTTTTGCAGGTTTCATTTCATCATTCATTATTTTTTTGGGCCTGATTACTATCCTAATTATTACCTCCATTTTTTTTGTTTTTGCAGGAATCATTGTAAGTGTATTTACTATTGCATTTCGTTTGTTTTTGTTTTGCAGGGACCATTGTAAGTATTCTATTTAATTCATTGATCATCAGTTCTTATTTTTTCCATTCTATTCGTAATTACTTCTTCTTCTATCGTTTATAATATATCGTATGCATTTCGTTTTTTGTTTTTGCAGGAATCATTGTAAGTATTTAATTCATTCATAAACTTTTTTGTAAGTTTTGTACATTCTTTTCATAATTATTTGCTATCGTTTGAATTTTTTTTGCAGGCTCCACTCTAAGTATTCTATTAATAAATATAATTCTTAATTTTTACTTACAAATGTCTTTTTTTGCAGCTATTTAATTGATATTTTTTTTGTAGCGTATGATTAATGATTAAATGATTTTGCGTTATCTTACTAATTACTTAACTATTTAATATTTTTATTTTTGCTAATGATTAAATGATTTTGCGTTATCTTACTAATTAGTTAATATTTTTATTTTTGCGTTAAATATTATTCATATTATTATTTTTATTTTTGCGTTAAATATTATTCATAATATAATTATTTTTTATTTTTTTGTTCTTTGTAGGTGTTTTCTTTCAAGGGTTTTATCTATGAAATACATAGCCGTGATCATGCTCTTCAAAATTTATCCTGTGCGTGTATTCTCTCCCGCTCTTGATGAAGCTGACTTCCGAGAAGATTTTGAAGATGGAGTCTTTTTGTCTTTTTGGAGTCTTTATTGAGATGAATATTTATACTCCTATCGCGTGAAATTGATATTGTATAGTTTGTATAGTTTATCAAGCACCGTTGTTTCTTTCAACAGCCTAATATTAATGTAATAATATTGTATTTGTAAAGTTTAAGAATTTAACGTGCGTAATAATCACTTTTGTTCTTACATTTCTTTTTTTCATCTTCTTAATTATAATTTTTCAAAATAATTAGTACAACTTTTAAAATATACAGTATTTCCAACCAACACTCATTAAAACAAATTTTCAATTGTATTATTTTTGAATTAATTTAAATATTAACTTTAATTACGAAGTTTAAGATTAGTTTATATATTATTTGTTTTCTTATGACACTGAAAAGATAAAGGGAAAGTTGAAGAAAAGATATTTACTAATTGTTTTTTTAACGTTTTATATTTAATTAATTGCGTTATCTTACTAATTATTTATTATTCTTTTTTTGCATTATATTTTTGAGTTTATGTATTTATATTTTTTCTTTGTAGGTGTTTTCTTATGACATGAAAAAGATAAAGTAAAAGTTGAAGAAAAGATAAAAATATTAGAATTTCAATTTACTATTATATAATTTAATTTTATTATTTGTAATAAAAATTAGCAATATTTGTGGTATTTATTTGAATTCGTTTTATCCAATGTAATAATTTTATATTTGTTACCATAATCTAAATCGAAAGAGAATCACTTTGTTTTTTTCATTGATTTCTTCTTAAATAAATCATTTGTGAATTCCAACCTGATAACATAAAATACAATTATACAATTATGTATTAAATTAATATGGAATATATTTCCTATAAATACATTATAATTTACTTAATTAAATTTTTTAACTCAATTAAATTATTTAATTTAGGTCAAATTGTTCTTATTTGATTCAGTTAACAAACATAATAATATTAAATATATTTCCTATAAATACATTATATTTTAAACAATGTGTTAATTATAGTAAACATTAATTATAGTAAAGATTTCTGTTTTTCTTAACGCAATAACATAATTACTGATTTTTTATATTAATAAATTATTAAATTTTTTCTTTTTAATCATTTGTTTTTTTGTGCTATTATTAATTATAATTATTAAGTATATCCACTATTTTTATTTTCCACTAAATATATGCTATTTTTATTGTTGCAAATTTTAAACCTATTTCTTTTTGTTTTGAACCAAATTTTAATTTTTTTTTATAATATATTAGATTTAGGTAAAATAATATATATTATTCATTATATTTTTAATTTATAAAACAAAATTTTATTTATACATTAATAATATTTATATAATGTTATTAGTTGTAAATGGAAATGACAGTTTTCTTAATAACATATATATAATAAAATATATTTTTTAAGATTTAAGATTAATTGTGTTTAAAATTTTACTAATCATTATAATATAAATGTTTTAAATAAAGTAATAAAATTTTAATTTCTTATTTCATTTTAATTAATAATAAAAAAAAATCAAAAATGATTTAGGTTAACGGTCATCTATTAACACGCATATGCAAATTCAATATTTGTGAGGTTTTTTTAGATTTCAGTATTTGAACACGAGCATGAAGATTCAAGATTAACTAATAAGGGTTTAAATATTTACGTTAAATATTAAAGTTTAAAATTAAAAAAAAAATATTAATTTTTAAAAAGATTCAAAAATTCTTATTTTATTCTAATATAATAATACAATTTTTAGTTTAACGATTAGAAGATCTACTTGATCACGTGATAAATTATGTGTGCAACATATTTTTTAAACGTTAGTATTAAAGCAACGAATTGTATTTTTTAAAATGTTAGTATTTAAGTATTGTATATTTTTTTAAGACGTTAGAATTAAAGCACGAGCAACTGTATGTTGAATATGATGTATTTACGCATCAAAATCAATATTTGTGCAAAATTGATTTATTTTTTAAAATGTCAGTATTTAAGTACAAACAATGGTATATTAGGATTCAAAAATTGTTTTGAAATTGGAATAAACAAGTTTGTACAATTATATTTATAAATAATGATCCAGTTGAATAATGAATGCTAATTTTATCATATTTATCACCCTTATGTTAGTATAACATGTGATAACTGAGTGCAGATGGATTTATGAGTAATGTTGAGTAAATTTTTTAAGACTAGAGCGTGAATGATAATGAACTTATGATCTATTTAAAAAACCGTTATTTATTTATAAAAAAATCAACGGTTTAAGTGGCTACAATCATGAAGGAGTTGATTTTTTTGATATTTTTTAATATACTGTTTTATTATATAATATGTTATGACGTTAAATACGGATAGGAGTTGGTTTTTTGATATTTTTTAATATCTTATTTTATTATTTAATATGTTCTGACACTAAATACGGAATTGCGAAAGAAAATTTTGAGTTGTTTTTATATGGAATGGTGATCAATGAACACTTATTATTAGATAGTTGTTTTTGAATCGAGTGGTGATCCATGAACACTTATTATTAGATAGGGCCATAATTCATTTATTCATTTATTTAAATAAAAACCAGTGATTTTTAGCGTTTAAGCGTGGATTTGACGGACGAATTAATATTTTTATAAATATAAAATAAATATTTACAATAAAACAATAATTGTAAAAAGAGCTTCCAAATTTATTATTTTATTATAATTAATAATAATAAAAATTAATATTATTTAGGTTAACGATTAAACGATCTATTTAACCACGGGATAAATCAAAATGTGTGCAACATGTATGTATTAAAATACTAGCAATTGTATGTTGCGATTCAAAAGTAATTGTGATATATTTACGCACGCCAAAGTCAATATTTGTGCAATTTATTTTTTAAGATATCAGCATACGGGGGATAAATCAAAATGTGTACAACATATTAAGTATGTATTAAAACACGAGCAATTCAAAAGTAACTATGATAGTATGTATTAAAACACAAGCAATTCAAAAGTAACTATGATATATTTAGCCAAGGCAAAGTCAATATTTGTGCAATTTATTTTTTAAGATTTCAGTATTTAAGCACCAACCGATTAAAAAATTGTATTGAAACGTTTTTTAAGATTTTGTAGTATTTTTTAACATCTCTGTTTTATTATATAATATGTTATGACAGTCAATACGAGCATGCGAGTGAAGTTTTGAGTTGTTTTTTTTATCGAGTCGTCGATCAAGTACCCATGAACCATGCATTATTTCATACGTTCCAAAATTTTAAACCATAATTCATTTTCATAAATATAAAATTAATGTTTACAAATAAAACAATAATGGTAAAAAGAGCTTCCAAATTTTTTTATTTTATTATAATTAATAATACAATTTATTTTCTAAATATTATTTAGGTTAACGGATTAGACGATCTATTTAAGCACGAGATAAATTGCAACATATTTTTTTAAGAAGTATTAAAACACGAAATTGCATATTGCGAAGAGTAATTATGATGTATTTACGCACGAGCAAAGTCAATATTTGTGCAATATTGATTTATTTTTTAAGATTTCAATATTTAAGCACGAACAATTGTATATTACGATTCAAAAATTGTTTTGAATATAAGCATGTTTGGATAGGTATATCTATAAATAATGATCCAGATTAATAATGGCAGAATACTAATTTTATCGACAATTATCACCTTTATACTACTATAATTCTGTGAAACATGTGATAACGGGTGCATATGGATTTATAGAGTAATGTCGAGTCGATTTTTTTATTACTCGAGTGGACACTAATATAATAATGATCCACCCATTATTTGACAAATTCTAAAATTTTAAGCCGTTATTCTTTTTTTTGGTGGTTACGGTCATGATAGCGTATGAATTGGTTTTTGTGGTATTATTTAACATCTCTGTTTTATTATATAATATGTTATGACACTCAATATTGGTCAGACGGATTGCGAATGAAATTTTGAGTTTTTTTTTATCGAGTGGTCGATCATGTATCCATTAACCAATATGTTCTAAAATGTTAAACCATAATTCTTTTTTTATAAATATAAAACCGGTGAATTTGGCGGACGATTTAATATTTTTTATAAATATAAAATAAATATTTACAAATAAAACAATAATTGTAAAAATAGCTTCCAAAATTTCTTTTGTAATTAATAATACAATTTATTTTCTAAATATTATTTAGGTTAACGGATTAGACGATCTATTTAATCACGGGATAAATCCAATATGTGTGCAACATATTTTTTAAGACGTTAGTATTAAAGCACTATCAATTGTATGTTGCGATTCAAGAGTAACTATGATTTGTTTACGGGCAAAGTTAATATTTGTTAAAATTGATTTATTGTTTAAAATGTCAATATTTATGCACAAGCAATTGTATATTAGGATTCAAAAATTGTTTTGAAATTTGAATAAGCAGGTTTGGACAGTTATATCTATCAATAATTATCCAGTTGAATAATGACTGAATGCTAATTTTATCGACATTTATCACCCTATCTTACTAGAATTCTGTGAGACATGTGATAACGGGTGGAGATGAATTTATAGAATAATGTCGAGTCAATTTTTTATGACTCGAGCGTAGATAATAATGTACTCATGATCCAGCCATTATTTGACAATTTCTAAAAATTTAAGCCGTTATTCATTACAAAAAAAAAAAAGTTAACGGTTTGGATAACTACGGGCCATGATAATGATAGCGTACGAGTTGGTTTTTGTAGTATATTTTAACATATCTGTTTTATTATATAATATATTATGACAGTCAATACGGGTGAAGGCGAATTGCGAATGAAATTTTGAATTGTTTTTTTATCGAGTGGTCAATCATGTACCCATGAACCACTCATTATTTGATATATTCTAAAATTATAAACCATAATTCATTTTTATAAATATAAACCAATGAGTTTCAACCGCTAATTATGAATTTGACGGGCGAGTTAATATTTTTATAAATATAAAATAAATGTTTACAAATATAACAATAATTGTAAAAAGAGCTTCCAAAATTTCTTTTATAATTAATAATACAATTTATTTTCTAAATATTATTTAGGTTAACGGATTAGACGATCTATTTAACCACGGATAAATCAATATGTGTGCAACATATTTATTTAAGACGTTAGTATTTAAACACGAGCAATTGTATGTTGCGGTTCAAGAGTAACTATTATGTATTTACGAACGGGCAGAGTCAATATTTGTGCAACATTGATTTATTTTTGAAAATGTGAGTATTTAAGCACGAGCAATACGATTTAATTTTTTCAGGTAAAGTTCAATCACAAAAAAAAAAATAGTATGATACAGAACTGCGCATAGGGAAGAGAACCCCACCGCAACACAGAGCTAATAGACTAGCTCTTCAACTAACCAAACTAGACATATAACACTAAAATTCAAAAATTATTTTGAAACGTTTTGAATAAGCAGGTTTGGAGAGGTATATTTATAAATAATGATTCAATTGAATAATGAAGAATACTAATTTTATCGACAATTATCACCCTTATTCTACTATAATTTTGTGAGACATGTGATAACGGGTGCAGATGGATTTATAGAGTAATGTCGAGTCAATTTTTTATGACTCGAGCGTGGACAATAATGTATTCATGATCCACCAATTATTTGACAGGTTTTAAAATTTTAAACTGTTATTCATTTAAAAAAAATCAACGGTTTAGGTGGCTAGGAATAATGATAGCGTACGAATTGGTTTTTGTGGTATTGTTTAACATCTTTGTTTTATTATATAATATGTTATGGAAGTAACTATGATATATTTTCGCACGGGCAAAGTTAATATTTGTGGAAAATTGATTTATTTTTTAAAATGTCAGTATTTAAGCACGAGCAATTGTATTACGATTCAAAAATTGTTTTGAAATTTGAAAAAGCATGTTTGAACAGGTATATCTATAATTAATGATTCAGTTGAATAATGACTGAATGTTAATTTTATTGACATTTATCACCCTTATGTTACTAGAATTCTGTGAGACATGCGATAACGGGTGCAGATGGATTTATAGAGTAATGTCGAGTCAATTTTTTATGACTCGAGCGTGGATAATAATGTACTCATGATCCACATATTATTTGACAAGTTCTATAATTTTAAGCCGTTATTCATTACAATAAAAGTCAACATTTGGGTGGATATGTATCATGATAGCGTACGAGTTAGTTTTTGTGGTATTTTTTAACATGCCTGTTTTATTATATAATATGTTATGACAGTAAATACGGGTGCAAACCTATTGCATGTACCCTGAACCACTCATTATTTGAGTTTCAGCAGTGGATTTGGGCGGGCCAGTTATTATTTTTATAAATATCAAATAAATGTTTACAAATAAAATAATTATTGTAAAAAGAGCTTCTGAAATTTCTTATTTTTTATAATTAATAATACAATTTATTTTCTAAATATTATTTAGGTCAACGGATTAGACGATCTATTTAAGAACGAGAAAAATCAATATGTGTGCAACATATTTTTTTAAGACCTTAGTATTTAAACACGAGCAATTGTATGTTGCGATTCAAGAGTAACTATTATGTATTTACGCACGGACAAAGTCAATATTTGTGCAACATTGATTTATTTTATTAAATGTCAGTATTTAAGCACGAGCAATTGTATATTACGATTCAAAAGTCGTTTTGAAACGTTTGAATAAGCAAGTTTGGACAGTTATATTTATTAATAATGATCCAGTTGAACAATGAAAGAATGTTAATTTTATCGACAATATAATTCTGTGAGACATGTGATAATGGGTGCAAATAAATTTATAGAGTAATGTCGTCAATTTTTTATGACTCAAGTGTGGAAAATAATGTACTCATGATCCACCCATTATTTGACATATTCTAAAATTTTACATTGTTATTCATTTAAAAAAAATCAACGGTTTGGGTGGCTACAAGTTATGATAGCGTACGAGTTGATTTTTGTTGTATCTTTTAACATCTTTGTTTTATTATATAATATGTTATGACAGTCAATACGGGTGCAGGCGGATTGCGATTGAAGTTTTGATTTGTTTTTTTTAGCGATAGGTCGATCATGTACCCATGACTCACTAATTATTTGATTGGTTCTAAAGTTTTAAACCATAATTCATTTTTAAAAATATAAAATCGGTGAGTTTCAGCGGCTAAGTGTGAATTTGACGAGCGAGTTAATATTTTTATAAATATAAAATAAATGTTTATAAATATAACAATAATTGTAAAAAGAGCTTCCAAAATTTCTTTTATAATTAATAATACAATTTATTTTTCTAAATATTATTTAGGTTAACGGATTAGACGATCTATTTAACCACGGATAAATCAATATGTGTGCAACATATTTATTTAAGATGTTAGTATTTAAACACGAGCAATTGTATGTTGTGGTTCAATATTTGTGCAACATTGATTTATTTTTTAAATGTGAGTATTTAAGCACGAGCAATACGATTCAATTTTTTTTAGGTAAAGGTCAATCACAAAAAAATAAATATTATGATACAGAACTTGCGCATAGCGAAGAGAACCCCACCGCAACACAGAGCTAATAGACTAGCTCTCCAACCAACCAAACTAGACATATAACACTAAAATTCAAAAATTATTTTGAAACGTTTGAATAAGCAGGTTTGGATAGATATATCTATAAATAATTATCCAATTGAATAATGACATAATGTAATTTTATCGACAATTATCACCCTTATGTTACTATAATTCCGTGAGACATGTAATAACGGTGCAGATTGATTTATAGAGTAATGTCGAGTCAATTTTTTATGAATCAAGCGTGGACACTAATATACTAATTATTCACCCATTATTCGATAGGTTCAAAAATTTTAAGCCGTTAATCATTTAAAAAAAATCAACGGTTTGGTTGGCTATGGGTCATGATAGCGTACGAGTTGGTTTTTATGGTATTTTAGTTTTTGTGGTATTTTTTAACATCCATGATTTATTATATAGTATGTTATGATAGTCAATACGGGTGAAGGCGGATTGAAAGTGAAATTTTGAGTTATTTTTTTAGTAAGTGGATCATGTACTCATGATCCACTCATTATTTGATAGGTTATAAAATTTTAAACCATAATTTATTTTTATAAATATAAAACAAGCGAGTTTCAGCAAGTAAGTGTGGATTTGGCGGGCGAGTTAATATTTTTATAAATATAAAATTAATGTTTACAAATAAAACAATAATTGTAAAAAAAGCTTTCAAAATTTCTTATTTAATAAATAATATTATTTATTTTCTAAATATTATTTAGGTTAACGAATTAGACGATCTATTGAAGCACGGGATAAATCAATATGTGTGCAACATAATTTTTGAGACGTTAGTATTTAAACACGAGCAATTGTATGTTGCGATTCAAGAGTAACTATTATTTATTTAGGCACGGGCAAAGTAAATATTTGTGCAACATTGATTTATATTTTAAAATGTCATTATTTAAGCACGAGCAATTGCATATTACGATTCAAAAATTGTTTTGAAACATTTGAATAAGCAGGTTTGGACAGATATGTCTATAAATAATGATCCAGTTGAATAATGAAGTAATGCTAATTTTATCGACAATTATCTCCCTTATGCAACTATAATTCTTTGAGACATGTTATAACGAGGGCATATGGATATATAGAGTAATTGTTGGGATATGTCCTTCGATCCTACGTGTGCAATCGATAAAGTCATAAGGTCGTCTATGGATGTTAAATGATTATTTGATAATATTAATTGTTGGGAACAATATAATATTAATCAATTAAATCATACCTACAGGGTCACACACGGACTCAAAGATGATGTACGTTGCTTGATAAATATATTGATTTAGAATCAATATTTACGTGGAATTAATTAACATGCATGGGATGCATGACTTGCATGGATGCATGTCACATAGTGTGACATGGCATGCCACACAAGCAAGTGGGACCACATACAATGCATAGTGGCATGTGTATGTGGCATGACCTTTCACCTCCTTTGTAACCCCTTTGCATGATTATGGTGCATTATGATGCCCATTATGTTGTAGGTTACAAAGGGGTATAATGGGATGCATAATGATGCACTTATATAGATGAAAATCAGATTTTCATCACACAAGAGCATCAGCCACGAAATTCCACTCAAATAGAGAGAAAAGAGGTGATCTTGGAGATTCATTCTCAAGCAAGCAAGGTGTTCATTATCCGGGTTCGTGTGCAACACGTAGAGGCCGGGCCATTTGTGCGGCTTCCACATTCGGACGATCTAAAGGAGTGACGAGGTCATTCACAAGGAGAGCTTCGAGAGGCTGATCCATTTGAGGTGGTTCAATCGACTCAACACCACCTCATCGACATCAACGAATCACTTCATCACCAAAAGTAAGATCTCGTTGATATCTCTCTCTCTATATATATATAAATATATGTGTGTCTATACATATTTGTGTGCACTAAGATCATGGCATAGTAGATCTATCGATTTACACGCTTCCGCACACACGGTATATCGATCGGATCGGTATACCGGTACCTTCAATTGGTATCAGAGCCTAGGGCTCGTGCACACTTTTGTGTTGGACACAAGAAGTTTAAATCAACATAATTGGCTTAATTGTTTATTTGAATCTATGTGATTAGATGTAAGGCCGGCCACCGATAGTGGTCGGGTGGATGAATCGTGTTTTTTACGTGTTGATTGGCCATAGTTTTGGAGGGCTGCGTCCCTTGGAATCTTTTGTAATAGATAGGTTTTTTCTATTCAAAAATGTATTGTTCAATGTGTAAGCAATGGATTGAATCCATGGATCGACGTTGGATATCGGCTCTCCGGCGAAAACGAGAAGAAACGAAGCAAAACGAAGCAAAACGGGCAAAACCGGGGCTGTTAGAGAAAAACGACGACCGTCGTTTTTATTTGACGACCGTCGTTTTGATTTGACGACCGTCGTTTTGGAAACGACGACCGTCGAAATGCTGATTTTGGGTCAGATTGGTTTTCTACCCTTTCGGCGGGCGCCGTTTTGGAAACGGCGACCGCCGGTGGTGTTCGGCGACCGCCGTTTCACAAACGGCGGGCGCCGTTCGTGGTTTTATGGGTACGGAATAGATTTGACCAAAATCGGAGGGCACAGAACTAAAACGGAGGGCGACGACCAGTCCAGAAGATGTTCAAGGCTTTTGTTGTTAATTTAATTCTTTTCTTTTGAGAGTTGTGAGGTTCTAGGGGCCTTTCGATTTCGTATTTATATGCTTTGCTAGTTATAGGTTGTTTTATGTTATAAATGTTCAACTTACATATAAACAAACCTATGCATGCAAGTTCCCAAAAATAATGAGTATAATGTCTTGTCCAAAACGTCACACTCATGAAGCCCTCGATCATAAGTTGGTAGGTCCGCCTCAGCGGGGTACTACTTGTTATCTTGGGATAAGTGGGAGTAAGGGTTAGACCCTTACACGTGACTTTGGTTTTCTCATCGATAGATCCACTGCAGGCGTGGCTATCGAGACATGAGATGAGAATGGGATTCTCATCGACCGAGAGTGATATTAGATATCATTGACATGGGTGTGTCTACCTATCTTGAAATACTTAAGTGCGGACTCAGTCGGCTTAAATATTTACAAGATGAGGATCTCGGGATCGTTTTGTTCTCTAAGGGACAATGATATTGGATATCAATTGAACAAAATGAAATAAATAAGTACAATTGTTAGACAACCTTATTTGTTTACCGCTTTGTGAATGTTTACATACTTTAGTTATCTTTCTTTTGTAGTTTATCATTTTAAAAATCAACTCAATTCAAGTTTGGTTCAATTCTTGATTGTGAAAAAATTGAACACCACAAATTTTCTTGATTGACAACGTAATTTGAGGATGGTCCTCAAATACGAATACAAAGAGAATGTGTTAGATTACCAATTCCTATGATATCATTGAACAACTCAATAGCATGTTCGGGGAACAGACTATGATTGAGCGGTTCGGTATGACTAGGGTCATCGCTTCAGCTAGGCTGGAAAAATGGAAATCTATGGGATCACATGTGCAACAAATGATTGGATTATTTGCTTCAAGTGACCGCCTAGATTTTTACTATGATGATTATTTGGCAACCGATTTCATACTTCAATCTCATTATGGTTATAATGCCTTTAGGCTAAATTTTCCATATGAATGGTTTGAAGAAATCGCTTCGTGAGCTCCATAGGATGCTCAAGGCTCCTGAGCCGGCGATAGAGAAGGACCCTAAGAGGGAAATTCTTATGATATGGGATAGGGTATTCAAAAGAGCATGGGCAAGAAGGCTACTAGGGTTCCTAGGGAATCTCAATGCGTCTACTGCAAAAGTGTTGGACACTACTTGCAAACATATAAAAGTTTATATTTTATTCAATTTCAAAACAAATGCCTAATTTGTCTTTCATTTGATGGATTATAAGGTTAGGATTATTTACACCTCGGGGAGTGATTTAATCCAAAACACTTAAGTTCATCAATGACACAAATTAGAGACTTTCGAGCCATTGGATGGCGTGAATCGATTGTCTGGTTAGCTCCCTCATATTTTATGAGAGATAGGGCTTCAATTGCATGATAATATCGCTGGTTAGAAAACTTCAATTTTTCACTTACGATTTATCACGTTTTGACATTGAGATAATTTTGAATGGAAATTTGAATGAGATTCAATTATTGAGAATAATTGAATTTGCCCAAAGTTCAAAGAAGATGTGAAGAACGGGGTTGCTTCATCTTCAAGTATTAATGATATAGACATTAAACTTCACAAATTCTACTTCTTGGGTATTGGATGCCAAATGTGGTTCTCACATTTTATGTGGAGGAACTACATAGAAGTATAAGTTTGGTGAATAGAGATGTCGATCTACGGGTAAGAAATGGAGCGAAGGTCGCTGCATTAGCCGTATGATCATATGATGTTGTTTTGCCTTAGGGCTTTGTTTTAAGTATTATAACTATGTATTTTTCGTACCTTCAATAAACAATGAATATTGGTTCAGTATTGGATACTGATGGATTAGTTTTTCACTATTTAAATAGTTTGATAACTATTTTAATTGTGAACTATTCTTTGTTTTGGTACGATTATTACATTATTTATGTATACTTTAAACTCAACAAATCATATATAACATTAACACCAAAGGCCGAATCGAATAAGTCTCAATGAGACATAACTGTAACATTGTTGATTGGATCAAAATCTAAACATGTAACGAATCTTATTTTAGAAGGCATTCTAGAATCATTTGACTTGGAGTCATTTGATACATGTAAATGATGTTTGATGGACAAAGATAACAATGTCATCTTTCTTGGAGAAAGGAGAACATGTGAGTGATTAATTAGGGATGATCCATACTGATGTATGTGGAACCTATCAGTTCACAAGCACATGAAGGTTATGTTTCGGAAAAGAGAAAACAAACTATATTAGATATAGTTCGACCATTCGATGAGAGGTCTAAATGAACTACTGGTCTCTTTTGGGAACACACAATTCTAGACTTCAACTTATACACTGAATAGGAAGCTGTCAAAAGCTGTTGATAAGACACCATACTAGGTATGGAAAGGGAGGGTCCCTAAATTGTTTTCATCAAAATTTGAGGTTCTAAAAGCTTCTCTGACGAGATTTATCTCTATAGAGCTTGAACTCAAATGGGATAAAAGTTTCTTTATGGTATCCATAAGAAACTCGAGGGTACAACTTCTACGATCTATCTGAGAACAATATTTTGTTGCTCGAGATAGTGATTTTCTTGAAAAGAGTTATCTTTCCTAGAAATTCAGTGGGAGCTCGGTTGTCTTGAACGAGGTTCAAGTGAAACAACTAACGATGAATACTCAAGACTGGGTTGAGAGTATTCCTATGGTTTTGGAAACCATACCAGCTCTCGTAGGTCCGAAAGGCATAAATCTATCTCTATTATTCAAATACTTAGATATTGTGACCAATGAGAGATATGAATTCATGCTTTCGGAAAGCGGTGAACCTTCGACCTAATTCCAAGCTATGACGAGTCCAGCTACTGAAAATTGGCATGGTGTCATGAAATCTGAGATGATATTAATATCTGATAATCAAGTTTGGAACTTGATATATTTGCATCACAGGGTTAGACCCAATGAATGCTAATAGATCTTTAAGATCTAAACAGACAGATGGAAAACCTAGGGTTTTCAAAGCAAGGTTGATGGTAAAAGTTTTATTCACGAGGTGGATTATGGAAAAAACTTTCACCAATTGCTTTGATTAAATCATTCAGATTATCTTAGCCATTACTACTCATCTTGATAATATGTTATGGTAATATTGGATGTTAAAACTAACTTCTTGAATTGGATTCTAGAAGAGGCTGTGTTTTAACACAGCCAAAGAGTTTTATCGATCTTAATAAGGCTGAGAAATTATGAAAACTTATAGTTCTATTTATGGAATAAAGAATGCATATCGGAGTAGCAATCTTCAGTTCAATGAATCCATACTGGGATTTGGATTTCAGAGGAACTCGGAAGAGTCTTGTTTTACAAGAAGATCAGTGGGAGTTACGTTGTATTAATTGTGTTGTATGTCGGTGACATACTCCTTATTGGAAACAATGTTTCTATGCTTAATTCTATTAAAGAATGGCTTGAGAATTGTTTTTCAATGAAGGATCTTGGAGAAGCACAGTACATATTGGGCATCAAGATCTGTCGGAATAGATCGAAAATGATGTTTGGACTTAGTCAAGTGACCTATTTTGATAAGGTACTTGATATGTTCAGGATGAAAGACGCCAAAAAGGGTCTCATTCCAATGAGTCATGGCACATCTCTTAGCAAGATGCAAGGCCCTACGGGACTTGATGAGCAAAAGAGGATGGAAAACATTCCTTATGCTTTGGCAATAGGGTCTATAATGTATGCCATGATATGTACACGACCGGACGTATCATATGCTTTGAGCATGACGAGTCAGTTTCAAGGAAATCCAGGTGAGGCGCGTTAGACTGCGACCAAGAATATTCTTATGTACCTTAGATGGACAAAAGAATTTTGTTGTCATTGGAAGACAAAAAGAGTTGATATTAACAAGCGGTTTGAATGCTAACTTCAAAACAAACTAAGATAATTTCCGATTTTAATCTGGTTATATCTTTTGTCTGGTTAGAGGTGATATTTGCTGGAATAGTTCCATGCAATGCAATATAGCTGATTAAACTACAAAAGCTGAGCACAGTATTGCATTGGATGCAGTAATTTTGGCAGTTAGGATTTGAAAGTTCTTGAATGAACTAGGTGGCGTAACTAGCTCAGCCCATCCGATAGCTCTCTATTTATAGTAGAGTTATCGCGCAAGCCAATGAGTTAGGAAGCACCACAAGTCTAAAACTGCTGCTCAGGAAGTTCCACATTATATGGGAGATAGTTTTGTGGAGACATCGAGAAAATAAAGTTGCAACTTTTGGTAAGGTTGCAAACCCGTTTTCTAAACCTCTCTAGCAGTTTAAGCTTGAGGCTTTCACGACTGCAATAGAGATCAGACATCTTAGAGATTGGTTGTGATTTCTATTACTGTATTAGATACTTTTGGAGATTTGGTAAACATTCACTCATATGTATAATACATATTTCTTCATATAAATATGATTTAATTTATATGAATTGTCCAAATGATTAAGTGATATCAATTGGGTTATGAGGTCGACTTACCGCATAATGAAGTCCCAGTGGTTGAACTGATATACTTGAATCATATAGTTGTTCCTGGTTCGTATAATCGAGTACGGACAAACCGATAATACAAAGAACTAGATTGTAATGTGTACTATAGCGCCGCTTCATGGGCTAGTGATGTGGGACATCGAGTACAATTACATAGATATTAGCTGGGAGCTAATGATCGAACGGACCCGACTGGAATAGTATTTAAGATTTCGAGTCATAATACTATTTCATTGACTGTCGAGCAATTTCCTCTGACCTGAGTAGTCCAGAGTGATTCCATTGTGAAATGATGTACTTTGATACAAGTAAACGCCTTTCGTAAAAGGAGGTTATAAAACTTGTTATTGGGTATATCAGGAAGCAAGTGGGAGAGCTTGGATTGACAAGATGGGATTGTCCTCCATTTTATAATGGGAAAAATGTCTTACAGGCCACTTGGAGAGTCGAGACTGTGGAAAATACGTGGCCACGTCCAGATTCGTATCATAGTGATAAATCTGGTTTTACAGTCTGTCTCATAGTCCAAGAAAGGTTTGAACCGATTGAGGATGACTCAAGTCTTGCCTCAAGTTCAAACTTAGACATAAAGTGACAACAGGAAATTGGCAGCACACTGGCTCTGAAGGCCAAGTGGGAGATTGTTGGGATATGTCCTTCGATCCTACGTGTGCAATCGATAAAGTCATAAGGTCGTCTATGGATGTTAAATGAATATTTGATAATATTAATTGTTGGGAACAATATAATATTAATCAATTAAATCATACCTACAGGGTCACACACGGACTTAAAGATGATGTACGTTGCTTGATAAATATATTGATTTAGAATCAATATTTACGTGGAATTAATTAACATGCATGGGATGCATGACTTGCATGGATGCATGTCACATAGTGTGACATGGCATGCCACACAAGCAAGTGGGACCACATACAATGCATAGTGGCATGTGTATGTGGCATGACCTTTCACCTCCTTTGTAACCCCTTTGCATGATTATGGTGCATTATGATGCCCATTATGTTGTAGGTTACAAAGGGGTGTAATGGGATGCATAATGATGCACTTATATAGATGAAAATCAGATTTTCATCACACAAGAGCATCAGCCACGAAATTCCACTCAAATAGAGAGAAAAGAGGTGATCTTGGAGATTCATTCTCAAGCAAGCAAGGTGTTCATTATCCGGGTTCGTGTGCAACACGTAGAGGCCGGGCCATTTGTGCGGCTTCCACATCCGGACGATCTAAAGGAGTGACGAGGTCATTCACAAGGAGAGCTTCGAGAGGCTGATCCATTTGAGGTGGTTCAATCGACTCAACACCACCTCATCGACATCAACGAATCACTTCATCACCAAAAGTAAGATCTCGTTGATATCTCTCTCTATATATATATATAAATATATGTGTGTCTATACATATTTGTGTGCACTAAGATCATGGCATAGTAGATCTATCGATTTACACGCTTCCGCACACACGGTATATCGATCGGATCGGTATACCGGTACCTTCAGTAATGTCGAGTCAATTTTTTATGACTCGAGCGTGGAGTATAATGTACTCATAATCCACCCACTATTTGACAGATTCTAAAATTTTAAACTCTTATTTATTTAACAACGGTTTGGGTGGCTACGGGTAATGATAGCGTACGAGTTGGTTTTTGTGATATTTTTTAATATTTTTGTTTTATTATATAATATGTTATAACAATCAATACGGGTGCAGCAGGATTGCGGGTGGAATTTTGAGTTGTTTTTTATAACGAGTGGTCGATCATGTACCCATGATCCACTCATTATTTGATAGTATCTAAAATTTTAAACCATAATTCATTTTTATAAATATAAAATCAGTTAGTTTCAACGGCTAAGTGTGGATGTGGCGGGCGAGTTAATATTTTTATAAATATAAATTAATTTTTTACAAATAAAACAATAATTGTAAAAAGAGCTTCCAAAATTTCTTATTTTATTGTAATTAATAATACAATTTATTTTATAAATATTATTTAGGTTAACGAATTAAACGATCTATTGAGTACGGGATAAATTAAAATGTGTGCAACATATTTTTTTAAGACTTTAGTATTTAATCAGGAACAATTGTATGTTGCAATTTAAGAGTAACTATCATGTTTTTACGCACGGGTAAAGTCGATATTTGTGCAACATTGGTTTATTTTTTAAAATGTCAGTATTTAAGAACGATCAATTGTATATTAAGATTCAAAAATTGTTTTGAAACGTTTGAATAAGAAGGTTTGGACATATATATTTATAAATAATGATCCCGTTGAATAATGAAATAATGCTAATTTTATAGACAATTATCACCTTATGCATTCTGTGAGACATGTGATAACGAGTGCAGATGGATATATAGAGTAATGTCGAGTCAATTTTTTATGACTCGAGCGTGGACAATAATGTACTCATGATCCACCCATTATTTGACAGATTCCAAAATTTTAAACTGTTATTTATTTTTAAAAAAACAACGGTTTGAGTGGCTACGGGGGTAATGATAGCGTACAAGTTGGTTTTTATGGTATTTTTTAACATCTTTGTTTTATTATATAATATGTTATAACAATCAATACGGGTGCAGGCGGATTGCGAGTGAAATTTTGAGTTGTTTTTTATAACGAGTGGTCAATTGTATGTTGCCCTTTCTAGAGTTACCAACAAAGTCGAGTTGAAGCTTTTAATTTATGATTACATTGGAAAGACATACAATGTAGTGTATAAGGAGGTCATCCAAAATTTGTAATTTATTTTTCGATAAGTTAATAATAATACAATATTCTAAATATTTAGCATCCAAACGTCTCCTAAAATAACAAATATTTTTCGATTATAACATAAGTGAAACATGTTTTTTTTAAATAACAAATACGAAGTAAAAACAATTTACGAAGAAGCTCCCCGTGCATCGCACGGGTCTTTTACTAGTGTTATTAATTTAACTAGTATGGGCTGCAGCCTGCAGGCCCATTCCTAACCCGTTTATTCACTAGTGGGTTGGGCTCATTGGTTAATAATGTTGTCATCGGTTGTTTATTTATAATTGTCATATAGCTGATGTTATTTACAAAACGACCCTTATTCATTTTTAAAATTTTAAATTTAAACACCCTTATTTAGGAGTGTTTATCGGTCCAAAACCGGACCGAATCGGACCGAAATTGGATATGACCGAAACCAAATTTCAATAAAAGTACAACCCAAAAACTGGACCAAAAAATTCTGGTTCAGTCCGATCTTAGATCGGAAAATTCCGGTCTGATCCGATTTTTAATTGGATAGGACCAAATTATTTTTAAAATAAATATATATTATTTCTTTATATAAAAAACTAATTAAAATAATAGATGTTTTTTTAAAGTTCTTTAATTTAATGTAATGTTATATTTTTAAGTATGTATAAACTTTATAATGTTTTATAAATTTATTTTGTTTTTGTAAGTAACGTTAAAATAATTTTATTTTATTAATTTTTTTGTTATATAAGTAAAAATAGATAATTTTATAATTTTATTTAATTTATCAAAATAGATTTTATTGTTATATATTATTAAAAATTATATATTTATATGTATTCGGACCATTCTGGTCCGAACAGGTAAATTCCAATTTTAATCGAAATCGAACCGAAAACTGGAATTGTAAAATTCAATGGACCTAAAACCAAACCGAAATTTTACCGGTCTGAACCGAACCGGACCAACCGATCCAATTTCGGTCCAATCATAAATATGAACACCTCTACCCTTACAAAATAATACTCATTTATATAAAATAATTAAAATAAAAAAATCAAAGATTTTACTAATTTTTCCACGCTTTTAAATTTTAAATTTCAATTTTTGATTGAACTTGCTTTTTGGCCTGCAATTTCTCCAGCATCAAGCTCCGACTGGCGTTTTGCAGAGCCTAAAAAGTTAGATATAATCCTGCGTGAATGGACGGCCTCTAAATATTTAAAAGAAATGAATAATTAATAATTATATAAATTTATTTTCAAACAGTATATAATAAAAAAAAAGTAAATTTTAATAAAATAATTTATGTGCAAACGTACATTTTAATTATATATATATATATATATATTGAACGCAAATTTAAACCAAAAATTATGATTTGTGCGGTGTCAATTAAATTATAAGAATTGAAAAAAACAAAATAAACGATCGATATTAATTAATGAGAATGAAGAACAAATTAAGGTACGACTACATGTATTATAGTGATGGAAGAAGAGTGCAAGTAATTAGTGTTTGTAAGCATATAGATTGGGGCCCGACCCAAGATGCCATACACAAGAGAGACAATAGAGTGCATGATTCGAGAGTCATGATGCATGTCCAATAAAGGGAGAGTACCATCTACATCTACATCAACACAATATGAAACTTTTAATTCTTTCACATTTGATCGAACAAAAAATAGGTAGGGTGAGCATTGTTCGATTATAATCAGAATAACCGATCAACTAAACCGAAATATGAATTTCGGTTCGGTTATTTGGTTTTCGGATTGAATATAGTTTTAAAATTTAGAAATATTGGTTTTCGGTTTGGTTCGATTATTTTGCAGATAAACCGATTGAGTAACCGAAAACCGAAATATTATATATATATATATATATATAGTCATCAATGCATTTCTCAATTTCTCACTACTTTCAATTAATATTGATATACTAGTATCATAATAAAAAATATCATTATTAATTAAAATATTGAAACTTTAAATTTTGTTATAATTATGAATTCATGACATTAAATTTGATTTGTATTGTTGTTTTATTTAGTTTTGGTTATTGGTTATTAACCGAAACCGAACCGAAATTTTTGGTTTGGTTTTTTATTAGTTTTAATAAAATTTAGTCGATTCGGTGACCGGCCGAATTAGTTTAATTTTTAAATTGCTTAGAGAAATTTGATTTGGTCGGTGACCAAACCGATCAATGCTCACCTCTAAAAATAGGCTTATTATTCATTTCGATCCCCTCCGAAAAATACATTTGTTGTGGGCCACAAACAAAAGATTTATGAATGATGACTTTCACCTAGCTAAAGTGGCCACCCATCAAACAATGCACATGGCATTGGCCATTGCCCATTGGTGGGAGTACGTCAAATCCCTTCGATGAATAAAGATCGAACGATGATAAAAAGGATTCATATACCTATATATATTTCCTTTAAATTATAGTATATATTAGATTAAGTAAACATTTTTATTTTTTACTTAACAAAATCATAATAAAAGATGAGATTAATATTCACTTTTGGGCCTGTATAGCATTTGTGAAGATATGTAATCGAATTTATTCGATTATTCTAAATTTTGTTGATCGAATTTTCAATAACATTAATTAAACTGAGTGAGTAGTGAAGCTGAAGAAGTAAATTGCTGAGAAGCTTGATGCATGGAAGCAGTTGATATCAAAACAATAGACCTCATCTCTAACAATCCCTTTGATGAAAGTTTGTGTTGCGAGTTGATCCTTGATAAGATAAAGCTAGAATAAGTCGGGTGACTTTAAAAAAAAAATGCATTGTTATTTTCGGCAAATTGAGAAAACACTTAACAAGTTTTTTTAATGTGAGACATATGTAAGAGATAATTTTAGAAACCTATACGTGGTAGTTAGAAGATTGAACATAAGTGTCAAAATGTGAGAATTTAAATTTGTATCATTTCTAATGTGTACTTAATTTTTCTGAAATCTGATACTTTGTCATCCTCATAAATTCGAGTGCACTAAGTTATTTAGATCCAAAATCGCAACAATTACATTTATCAACGGTGTGATTAGTTTTATAAAAAATTTGATACTCCATCTTGCTGTAGTTTGTATTTTTTTTTTCTCATAACGAGAGGTATTCACAATAGAAAAAAAATTATATTTTAACATCTAAACTAAAAATATTTTTGTACTTTCGTGATCGGATTTTTTTTTAAAACTTTAATAGCTAAACTTTCGAAAAATATTTATTGAGCTAAAATATAGTATTCATTTGTAATTTAAAGATTAATATTGCAGTAGCAATAATAATAATAATAATAATAATAATAATAATAATAATATAACTCTTGCAAATTTTATACGTGTTTTTATTATTATTTATCGCTATTTTAATTTTGTTTGAGTGAAATTTAAAGTCGATCAATTCTAGATATGAATAAATACAAAGTAAACATAACAAAATATATTGGAGAATATATTCGGCTCACTATAAATGTTTAGTTGTCTAATTTCTCTAACAGTTCTGTTGAAATACTGCTTAAGGATTGAAGCCGAAACGGTGTCGCAAACGGGGTAATTTGGTAAGAAGTCTCGTAGCGTGCCGCGCTGGAATTTCAGTGAAAATCAGCGGCGCGCCCAAAAAGTCGAGAGCCTCCAGCGCGCCGCTCGGGTTTTAGTGTAAACCCAGCGCGGCGCGCCAGTCTGCGCCCGACGCGCCCGTTTCTTAACCGATATCGGTTTTTCAGCGTGCTTTTCGATCTTAGAAGCTTCTAGATGACTTCTTCACGTAAGGAATAAGTATTTTTGGATTCCTAACTTGGTTAGGAGGTTTGAATTATATTAGGAAATGATTATAATTCTTATTCCTAATTGTTGTCTAATTTATGGATTTCTACATCTATAAATTAGGATCTCCATAGAAACATTATTCGTGTAGAACACGAGTTAACACTATTAATTAGAGAGATAATATTGTGTGAGATTAGAGAGTTTTAGAGTGCATATCAATCCTTGTAATCATCGGCAAAATTATAGTGAAAGTTCTCGTCGTTCCTCCCGTGGTTTTTTCCCGATTTGAGTTTTCACGTAAATTCCTTATCTTCTTTACTTGTCTCCTTCTCTTTTATTGTTGAGTTATTTTCGGGGTTCCGCATAATTATCGTACTATACATCGTCGATCCCGTAACAAGTAGTATTTAGTGGCACCGTTTGTGGCGTTCAAAGCTTTGTCCTAAAAGCTAACAAGTTGGAGCGGTTGGTTAAAGGATTTCTAACGTGGTATCAAACTCTAACCCACAAATGAAGGAAGTATTGGAAAATATATTTAGCCTATTATAAATGTTTAGTTAATTATCCAAATATTTTTTTTCATTCTATAATAATAATTACATTTATTTTATATTATACACAAAAATATTAATAAGTGTATCTTTTGAATATCTCCATCAAGGCATCAACATCATCATAGACATTCAATTATTTTCAATTCACCATCATCATTAATCATGTCAAAAGCCGCTCAACAAATTAAGAAAATTAAAATAATCTAAAGTCATGGACTCATGGTCAAGAAACATCTTGTATTTGTATAATTATATTTATGGGAATATTTATATCTATTTATATTCAATATATATAAAAAAAATTATCTCATCAATCAATTAACTGTAAAAATTAATAGTAAAATAAAAAAAAAAGTAATTTTATCAATCAAGAGATGTTATATCTTACACCCTGAGAGCAAAATCACCATCTTACTCCAAGCCCAACATATAAAAAAAATTGACCCAAGCCCAATTACTTGTGCTTACGTCACAACACCTCTTACTTGAGTTTGCTCAGCCCAACCGAATTCACTTTCGGAACAAAGTCTTCTTCGATCCTTCCACCGCTTATACCGCTCTGCCAGCCACCACCCACCGCGCCCCGCTGGTCGTCCCCGTCTTCTCGCCGCCTGCTCGCACGCCGAAGAACTCCGAGCAACAGTAGCGCCCACAAGCCCTCGATCCACCGCGCAACACCACCTGCTCCGAGGAGCCCCCGTCTCCTCCGTGCACCTCCGACAGCCGAAAAAGTAAGTTTAACCCCCCCCCCCCCCCCCCCCCTTCTTTTACTGTTTTTTATTTTGTTTTTAATTATTTTTATATGTGAAATTTTTGTAATTGTAATTAGGTTTGATAAAAAAAAAATTGGTTTGGTAATTGAAATTGTGTGTTACTGTTTGTTGGTGTGTGTGATGTATGTGTTATTGTGTGTATGTCGTGTGTTATTGAAAAAGAAGAAGGATGAGAAAGGAAAGAAGGGCGCCGTCACCAATTCATGGGGAAAGTACGAGATTATCAGGGACACTGTTATGTGGTACGTGGAAAGTAATTATGATTTGTGCTTATTTTTTGTTGTGTTTTTGTTCAATTCTGATTAACCTGTTCTTGTCTATTGATGTTGGGATGAGTTGTGTTGTGAGTTGTTGCTTGTAGGGCTGAAAAATCGAATCGAGCTACACGATGCACTCTTCTTGGGATATGTCCGCTTTAGAGTCGTGTTCCGTTTGCCACTGCGATCGCCACCTCTACTTTAACTGGCCTTATCTGGTAAAATTCACGGTGGTCTGTTGTTGTGGTTGTCCGTTTTTCGATATGGATGAGTGGGTTTGTCGTGCCAAGCTTTGTGTATTGAAAAAGGTGAGGCTTAAGGAAGAGGTGTGCAAAATTTGTGAAAAAGTACACGACCACGCTACCTACAAATGCACCGAGGCCAAGGATCTTGCTGCTGAATACAAAATGTTGGATGAAAGGTTCCATGAGGTACAAGCATCTAAGAGATGCAAGTGAGCATAGTCGTGTGATCGAGCACAATGGTAACTTATGGAATGTTTTGTTGTACTATTTGCTCCAAACAATTATTTTCTAAGAATTTTTAGGTTTAATAGGCATGCTTAAATGTATAAATGTTTTTATATACTGTAAAATTTTATGACAACTTCTTTCCCTCTACTAACACTCATTTATGAAAGAAAAACATTCCTTAATATGTTAGGGCCTGGTTTTGTTTTAGAACCCCTTGTTACTTTTCTTTTCAAATTGATCTTCTTCTTGTTTTGGATTTTGCATTTCAGTCCCCAAAGACATTCTCATCCAAACTATAAGGAGTAACTAGAGGAGGGGAGTTGAAAGTCTCCTCAAGAGGAAAGGATGATGGTAAGTAATTTTACTAGTATTTTTAGTTATGTGGCTATTAAAAATTTCATACCTTGATTTGTTTTCAAGTGTACAGCAACCCAATTTAGGGAATATTTGAGCTGTTGACTCAACTACCATAGTGTCGTTGAGTTAATTTCACAAAACTCTAAATAAATTAGTGTTGGCTAAATGTGGAAAGTACTGCAATTTATATTTGTGCTTGGTTGAATTTGGAAGTGGTGAGAGATTTTTTTTGTTTTTTTTTTCTAGGTCAATTAGCACACACTTGATTTTCTGAGTACATTTTCACACACTACACTGTTATGATATGTATAAATATAGCTCATTCTTCATTTTAAACTGTTATTATTAATTTTTTCAGTTGCAACATAGATTTTATACCAAAAACTGCAAACGGAAGAATGCTACTCTACCAAACCAGGTAAATTTATTAAATATCTCATACTTCATATACATAGCATGTCATCTTTCATTAAAATACAGTTCATACTTCATTGTATGAATGAAAAAATGAGCATGATTAAACTTCAATGACTGAACATATCCATCTTTTATATATGTACAATGTCATATTTCATAGTAATGTAGTTCATCCTGCATTTTTAAGATTGAAACAGTACTTGCTCAATGATTATGTATATCTGTAAATTGTACACACACAGCTATCCTTCACATTTGTAAAATATCATCTTTCATAATGATAGAGTTCATCATTCAGTTTATTATTGTATGAGACATCTTGAGACGTACAAGGGAAAAGGTGATAATTGGAACATTTCAATTTATTGTTTGCAGGACTCTGTTTGTTTGAACGAACTCCGAGCTAAATATGCAACATCAATAATATTGATGGACTGTAATGAAGTGCTGGACAAAGCCAAAAATTTCACAAGAGTTTTAGATGTTGGTGAAACTGATTAATACTTGAATGATTTGTAGATGATATTTGGATAACTGATTTCTAGATGAATTCTAGGTAAGTGATTTGTAAATGATTGGTGTATTTTGTTGTATTTTTGATATATTGGATGATATATTGTGCATGATTTGTTGATGAATTGTCGATGAATCAGATAGTCTTGTAAAATACTTCAATACTTGCATGTAAGTTCAAAACAAAAATGAAGTTTAATAATCTGCAAATTGAAGTATTATAAAGTGTAATTTTTATTTTATTAACTATTAATCAACTATCATCATCCTCATATTATTAAAATAAATATGAACAATATAAAAAATAATTCACTTCAAACTTAAATCGATAATCTCAATAAAAATCATGATCTGACTTAAACACAATAAATAAGCACTTACAATTCACATGAAACTTAAACATATAATTAACCATAATGATAAATTTTGATTATATATTTCTCAAAAAACACCAATCTACATTTTTAATGTACATGATACAGTACTTCATTTTTCTACAACTTAAGTATTGAATGTTAGTTCAAAAAAAAAATGAAGGTTAACAATTTGCAAATTGCATTATCACAAGCATGAAAATGAAGGATAATAATTTTGAAACTAAAGAATCTTCATTTTAAGATATTATAGAATAATTTTTTCCTTAAACCTTAAATCAACGAGAGGTTGATACATTCGTCAAGTTCTGGCGAACGATGTTTGAAGGGCGGCAAACGATCGGCGCCGCCTTCGGCGGCTCCGAGGGTTTATAAAGTGATCAAGGCCGCCTTCGGGTAGGTCTTGTATCGAAAGATCTTATATTGAAATCTCTTGTATCGAAGTGACAATCTATAATCGAGGGAGGCGATCTGTAATCGTGAGCGGCAAACTGTAATCGAGGGCGACGAACAATCGGGGCCGCCTTCGGCGGCTCGAAAGATTTATAAAGTCCGAGCAAGAGGGGTCTTGTATTGAAAGGTCTAGTATCGAAGCGGCGAACGATCGGTAAATTAATATACACTCATGTGTAAACTTCAGTTTTATTTATTTCATACTTCATTATTGTCACGTTTCATGATTCATTATTTTCCATTAAAATCTATTTGTCATTGTTAATTTTTATTAGTTAATCAGTATGTTTTTTTCATTATTTTTACTTTTTTTAAATAATTTATTATGTTGATGATGATAATTAATTAGTTGAGGTTTTTGCAAAAAATGAAGTATCATAAATATGAATATTAAAGATCATACTTTTAAAAATGAAGTTCGAAAAATGAAGATATGTCAGAAAAATGAAGTTCTAAATCCACTATAAAATACAATATCCAAAACTAATATATGTTACATCTTACAATAATCAAAACCCCAAATCCCAAAAATCAATACATGTTTAAAAAAATCATAAAAAAAACATACTCGATGACATTGTCATATTCAAACGCCTTGTTTTTGCACCCGGTTTTATTGAACTTGGATAGGAGTAGATCCAGAATCAAGGGGCGATACTTGAAATTCGTTTGTGTCCAGTACCTCTCTGAGTAGCATCAATATACGTCAGTATATTCGGAAGGCATCCGTTTGTCTCCATTTTATGAAGAACACAAGGCATCATTCATATTCCCATCATTCATATTCAATGTACACAAACTGTTTACAAAAAAACACTGATCCCAAATCCAAAACACACAACAACAATATAGAATGTTTGTACACCCCTCATTCAATCTAGACTGCCCGTACAAACCGAATTGTTCCATTTGTTCGACCGGGTAATATAATTCCAATTACAAAGTAGAAATACAACTGGGAAATTGTAGAATCATCAGAAGACCACTAGAATGAAATTACGAAAAAAAATCTGATATTCAATTTTTTTTTTTTTAAACCCATCAACCGTTGGACTGAACCAATCTGATGTAAATTGAGGCAATGGAGTACAAGAAGATGAAAATAACTGACCTTTGTTTTGCAGAAATTTTATCTGGCTTGAAATAAGGAAGATGACCGGTAAAAACGCCGAGCTCCGGTGTTGTGGATTTGGGTAAGGTTTGGGTGACGAAGAATACGTACGCCGGGACGCGCCGACTGGTTGAGGTTCAGCGACTGTGAGTAAATTTACTGTAATTGTATTTCCCATCCTCGACGGAGACCCTGCTGAGCGCCGCCGCGGAAGAATCCCCTCCGGCCATCGCCGCCATACCGAGAACCGACTGAAGCGGTGGCTCTGCTGCCGGAGTAAACAGATCTGGGCTGAAGCCGGGAACAATAATTCGGCATCGTAGTCGGAGACGTCGCTGGAATCGGAATCCTCGTGCTGGTATTCCTCTATGTCTACCAGCTGAAGAGGCCGCCCGAGAAGTGAGGCGAGAGAGAGAGAACATGAAAAAAAAAAGGGAAAAAATTAGGTTAATTTTAACAGATTTATTTTATAATGTTACCAGGTGTAAGATGTGTATCTTACATTCAAGAGTAAGATATAATTTGCCATCAATCAATCTATAGTTTACACACTAAAAAATGAAAAGTTTTTTTTAAAACTTTATACTTCTAATACTTTTGCACACTATTCTTTTATCACTTGGTTTTTTAATTTTTTTCAATTTGGTGATATTTTCTTTTTTGGATATTCTATTGAATGAGATATTCTATTGAATGAGTTAAATTCCATTTTGGGTAAATGAGTGACTTTACACCTGTTAATATAACCATACCTCTTATGTGCACCTCAATTTAAAAATTATCTTTAATTACACTGAATAACCGTGATTAGTCTTAAAAGCTCTTACGAAAAAAAGTTATGGATAAAAATTTGGAGTACTAATACAAATAAAATATCCAGAGTCTTCATTCATCGTGATATCGATAATAAATTTGATTTTGTAAAAACAAAAACATTTATTAATTACTTTTTAGCGTATGAAAATTTCAACTAAATTAAAACAGATATAAAATCACTAATACATGGGCGGGGGCGACGACGTGGGATGCCAACATCTTCAAAAAGGGGTAGCCATATCATTCATTTTGGAATGAAAAGAGAAAAGTACATGTCTAAAAATATTACTCCGAATAAGACATTCTTTTCGATTAAGATAATTTATATATGTTATTTATTGCTGATTTTTGTTCTTGAGCTATGGATGGAGATCGAAGATCTTGTGAGAATTGTTCCAAAAAAAGAGCAAATCGAAGTTCACGGGAAAGAGGATATGGTTTTGCTATGTTTTTCATTTTTTTAGGAGGGTGTATTCAATCAAGAGTCTGTAGGATTTTGATAGATTTTTAATTTCTATGGGTATTCAATCCGGATTTTTAAAAGTCCATTAAAATCTTGAGGTATTCAATACAAATTTTAAAAAGTCTTTAAAAATCTACCGGTATACAAAAGTTAATGAATTTTAAAAGTCAATGGATTTTAATTGATTTTATGTCCAAAATACAAAAGAATTCCATCATTTGAAATCTCTCATAAATCCGTGAGATTTCTATGAACTTTTATTTTCATTGATTAATTTATTATAAAAAATAATAAAACATAAAAATATATATAAAAACAAAGTAGAATTAATAATAAAATTAAAAAACATGAAAAAGATAAAAATAAAAAATAAAATAAAATTTTCAAAAAATAATACTATAATAAAATTAATATTAAAATTATTAAAAAAAATTCCAATTTTGGTTTCGATTAGTTCACAAGATTGAATGGTCAATTCTCTTCCGAACCCTCGATTGATTGTTTTCCAAGAATGTTGAGGCGGGTATAAGCTTTCGGTTTTTTCACCTTGATCTTGCAGCTATTTCAAAAAAGTATGCGGATTCAAATTAAAAAATGTTTATTTAGTAAAAAATTATATTTATATAAAAATTATAAAAATAATTAAATTTATTTATCAAGTTATTGTAAAAAAATATAACTATTTTTTTAATTATATATTTACTAGTTTAAAAATTGTAAAAATCCATTTAAATCAATAAAAAAAAAATTATAAAAGAAAGTCTATCAAACTCTGCATAGACTCTGTGGATTTTCCAAATCAACGAAACTTCATGGACATTTTAAAGTCCAAAAAAATCCAATGAAATCCTAATTGAATACACCCCTCTTAGTATTCGTAATAAATAAGTAGGAAATAAGGATATTTATGTAAATTGGAGTATTAAACCATTTTTATATAAATGGGTGTAAAAAAGAGGTTAGTCTGTATTAAAATGTGTATTTATAAAATTGTCCTTCAATTTTTAATCATAATCCAGATCATTTATAAGGCGCATAATCATACAAGGGCTTAAGTTAATTAAGGACCTATAACCCTATGAATAGAAGCTTCTTTCGGTCCCTCCAAAAGAAAATCTTACATGTGATTACGAGTGTGCGTAGGCCGGAGCAAGCCCAAAAAAATTTCAAAGCGCAGCCTATATTTGAGTCTCTCAATTCAAGTTGAGTGAAGTTTTTTTGTAGTGGAGGACCGACTCGAGATCGAGCTCGACACTCTGAGTCTTGCAGCAACAATCTCCAAACATATTGTTTGCTCATATCTATCTCACTTAATATCTAATACAATATCAAACATTTTGCGCATTCAATAATTTTTCAGAAGTTGTAATTATATCATACTTTTATGAGCAGTCATTTAGAGGCGTCATGACATCACCATGTGTGCACAACTTTTATTTAGTAAGTACTCTCGACTTGCCTCTGTTCGAATAACTCACTCGATACATATAGTTATATAATCCACCATCTTACTGTATTCTCTAAAAAATAGTTCGTTTAACTCAGTTTACTTTCAACACTCCACATTTAGTTAATACTAATACCTCTTCACAATTAACATACTAAGAGTGATAAGATTTTTCTTCAACTCTAGAATATATCTCAGTTTTTCGAGAATTCGAATGCCTCCATCGAACATCTTAATGTGAACAATGTGAACGGTCTCTATAAGGTTAATTCCGATTTTCCATAATCACTTTCTAAGTAGACAAATTATCAAATATGTCAAACTAGAATACAAGATCTATCCCTCCATGTTCCCAAATCAGATATACTGTAGTTAGAAAATCTCCATCACACATGAGTCTACTAAATTCCTTGATTCTTATTCTTTAGATTATGAAACATGATTATTCCTAAATCCTAACCACACAAATGACGCGTTTCTTTAGAATACGAAGCACAATTATTCCCTAACCACAATAATAAAAATCATTACAACGAAAAGTTATAAAACACACAAATTATCCTGGGTATAGCCGAGTGGTAAGGCATGTAATGATGTGGGTGAGATATTCCCCGGCGACGCAAGGTTCGAATCTCGGGTGGGACAAATTTTCATTGAAATATTATGAAGGGACCTCGGATCGGGTGAGAATGGAGTTTCTCGTCTCTCCTCCTTATAAAAAAAACACACAAATTATCCACACATCTAAATTGTAATATGAGTACACAATCTCCTAAAATTCAAAATCAAATGTAGTTTATATCTCTCCATTTTCTAGGTTTTTTCTATTAGCTTTAAAAAACAGATCACTTCTGTGTGGGTGACGACAGAGCACAAACACCTGACCCGTGAAACCAGTTACCTAAATCATCGGACCCATTCTTCTTTCATCATCATTCATCACCTGCGCGTTTTCTTTTCTCCATTTCAAATCAAATCAAATTAAATTAAAGAAACACTCTCTCTCCCACACTCTGCAACAATTACTTTAGCTGTCAACTTTCCTTGTTTTACTTTTTCCTTACCAAGAATCTTGCTGTTTTTTTGTACTCGGATTATAACCGGCCCGATTCTTTCTTTCTCTCTGGCCCGCTTCAACATCAAACGGGCCGTTTTCAAAACATGGAATTTCTCCAGTAACCCCTGCAAAATTAAAAATAAAATAAAAATGTCCCGATTTCTTGGTTTGTTGCTTTTGGGTTTGCTCTCGCTCTCTCAACCTTCCTTTACCAGCAGCGAAGATGAAGAAACATTATTATCGGAAATCGGGAGAGAACTCAAAATCCCCGGTTGGGACGGCGGCCATTTCTGCACCTGGGTCGGCATTTCCTGCAGCAGCGGCAGCAATTCAACCGTCGAGAGCCTCCGCCTTTCCGGCCACCGCCTCCGAGGTAACCTAACCCTAATTTCTTCCCTAAAATCCCTCAAATCCCTCGACCTCTCCCTCAACAATTTCGACGGCGCCATCCCGCCGTCCCTCGCTGATCTAATCGACCTCCAGTTCCTCGATTTGTCATTCAACAACCTCGCCGGCCCGATTCCGATTCGCTTCTCCAACCTCCGCAACCTCCGGGCCCTGAACCTTTCCAGTAACTTCCTCACCGCCGGAATCCCCGCGGAGCTGCAAGGGCTGAAGCAGCTGCAGGATTTACAGCTCTTCACGAACCGGCTGACCGGTTCTATCCCTTCCTGGGTTGCCAACTTGACCGATTTGCGGGTTTTCACCGCCTACGAAAACAGGTTAACCGGATTCCTCCCGGACGAGCTGGGCTCACACGCCGAGCTTCGGTTGCTGAATCTACACTCGAACGATCTCGAGGGCTCGATTCCCGAGAGCATCTTCTCGATGCGGAAGCTCGAGACCTTAGTCCTGACCCAGAACAGGTTCAGCGGCTACATCCCTAAGTCGATCGGAGACTGTGAAGGGCTCTCGAGCATTCGGGTTGGGTACAACAATCTCACCGGTGGAATTCCGAGGGAGATTGGTAATATAAGCAGCCTCACTTATTTCGAAGCAAATGATAACGATCTTTCGGGAGAGATCGTGCCCGAGATTTCCAAATGCTCGAATCTGACTCTACTTAATCTAGCTTCTAACCGATTCTACGGGACCCTGCCATCCGAGTTTGAGCTGTTCAGTAGTTTGCAGGAGCTGATTGTTTCTGACAACGACCTCTTTGGCGAAATACCCGTGTCGATTCTGAGGGGAAAGAATTTAAACAAGCTTGATTTGAGCGATAACAGGTTCAACGGCACTATACCTGCGAGTACTTGCAACGCGTCCAGGTTGCAGTTCTTGATTCTTGGCCGGAATTCGATACATGGCGAGATACCGCGCGAGATTGGGAACTGTACGAAGCTGCTGGAATTGGAACTAGGGAGTAATTACCTGACCGGGAGTATCCCGTCCGAGATTGGCCACATCAAGAACTTGCAGATTGCTTTGAATTTGAGCTTTAACCACCTCAGGGGGGAATTACCGGATGAGCTGGGGAGATTGGACAAGCTCGTTGCTTTAGATGTGTCCAATAATCAGCTCAGCGGGAATATTCCGAATTCATTTAAAGGGATGTTGAGTTTGATCGAGGTGAATTTCTCGAACAATCGTTTTAACGGGCCAGTGCCCTTGTTTACCCCGTTTCAGAAGAGCTCGAACACGAGCTTTCTTGGAAACAAAGGGCTTTGCGGTGAGCCATTGAGCGTTTCCTGTGAAAATGCAGAAGGGAACCCTAACGATGCTTATTATCACCACAAGGTTTCGTACCGGATCGTATTAACCGTGATCGGGTCGGGTTTAGCCGTATTCGCGTCCGTCTCTGTAGTGGTTATGCTGTTCATGATGAGAGAAAGGCAAGAAAAGGCTGCAAAAGAAGCGAAAATGGCGGAGGAAGAAGTTGAGGAGAGTCCTGAGATAGTGGCGGGTAACGTGTTTGTCGAAAGCCTTAAACAGGCGGTCGACTTTGAGGCTGTCGCGAAAGCAACGATGAAGGATTCGAACAAGATAAGTGTTGGGACCTTTAGCGTGGTCTATAAAGCGGACATGCCTTCCGGGATTGCGTTGTCGGTTAGAAAACTGAAATCCATGGACAAAACCATACTTAATCATCAGGGCAAGATGATTAGGGAAGTGGAGAAGCTCAGCAAACTCTGTCACGAAAATTTAATGAGGCCGATCGGGTTTGTTTTGTTTGATGACGTCGTGCTTTTGTTGCACCGGTATTATCCGGACGGGACTTTGACTCAATTTATTCACGATTCCGTGAGGAAGCCCGATTACAAGCCCGACTGGCCAGCGAGGCTCGCGGTCGCTGTTGGCTTGGCCGAGGGGCTTGCGTTTCTTCATAATGTGGCGATTATCCACCTTGATATCTCTTCGGGAAATGTGGTTTTGGACTCGACGTTTAATCCTTTGTTAGGGGAAGTTGAGATTTCAAAGCTTCTGGATCCGTCGAGAGGGACAGCGAGTATCAGTGCTGTGGCTGGTTCGTTTGGATACATCCCTCCAGGTATTTTACCATCTTCGCGGAAAGGGTAAAGCCGTAAATTACTCCCAGAGTATTATTTATCTCGATTTTTTTTTTTACAGAATATGCATATACCATGCAAGTTACGGCACCGGGCAATGTTTACAGCTACGGAGTTGTTTTACTCGAGA
Source organism: Euphrasia confusa (assembly GCA_954870475.1). Lineage (NCBI taxonomy): Eukaryota > Viridiplantae > Streptophyta > Magnoliopsida > Lamiales > Orobanchaceae > Euphrasia > Euphrasia confusa. The sequence goes on along the minus strand of OX940966.1, from coordinate 10,458,755 downwards.
TCCTCACGACTCGACTGCCTGTCGAAGAGGCATTCGGGGAAGGGATTGATCTGGTGAAGTGGGTCCACAGTGCACCGACTCGTGGAGAAACTCCCGAGCAGATTCTCGATGCACGGCTAAGCACCGTCTCCTTTGGCTGGAGAAAGGAAATGCTTGCTGCACTTAAAGTTGCATTACTCTGCACGGATAGCACCCCAGCCAAACGGCCAAAGATGAAAACCGTGGTCGAAATGCTTAAAGAAATCAAGCAGAATTAGATTTTTTTTCTGAATATGGAAAACGGAACGTATTGTTATGAGTAGATCCCTCTTGCTTGCACAGTGCTCGGTAATGCATTGTGCTTCCCTTTGTGTATCTAGAACTTGTCGGTAAATTAAAGGCGGGAAATGAATAGATGGATCGGAGAGAAAATATCAAGTGATAAAATGAATTGGCTGGTTTTTGTATTCTCTTATTAGGATCATGTGTAAGTAAAGAACATCAGGTGGGATCGATAATGGTGTACGTATAGTTGTATGTGAATGAAAAATGTTTCAACTGAGGTTGCTTGAATTACTGCAGTTGATTCACCAGTAGTCTTCGAACTCTTCGTATAAGTTTGCAATTTTCCTAATTAATGTTGCAATTACATTTATGTTGACAACATTCAAAAATTAATGATCAAACGCTATTAAATCACAAATCATTCAAAAATAATACGCAAAGGAAGATAATCCAAGCAGAATACCACATATAATAACCTTTTCAATTTGAAGACATGATAAGATTCCACATGTACGGGAAGCAAAAAACACTTATTACGAGAACCAAATATCACAAAGAAACAAAATCAGCCTGGATGTGTCTCCATAGACTCACAGTAAGCAATTTCATTGATCAAGGCCAGATTTGACGATGAAGTTTTGACGGCTGATGGGGTTCATGACCACAGGAGGACCTGCAGTGCGAGGCCATGCCTGGAACTTCTTGTCGGTCTCCAGCCACCAGTCTTTGTTCGACACAGTTGAAGGAGTAGTTCCTACAATTAACACCACAATGTTTAAAGAAAGCCTTAAAAGGAAAGATAGTACAGGTAATCAAATTGAAGGTAGGGAAGAACCTCCAAAGATCTTCCGGTCGGACATCAAATTGTCGCTGACATATGCAATAGCAATGGATCCCAAGAGACCAGAAACGATGTACTTACCAGACATTGTTAACTGCCAAAACTGCAAAATTGGAAATGACGAAATAAAAAATATTCAATATCATGACCTAATGAACATGTATCAATAAAAAATGTGAGGCCAGAAAACACACTCATCGCACACGCAAGAAGAATGAAATAAATCAACGCAAAAGCCAGCCGTGAGTAAGGGTATGCAATAAAAAAATATAAATATGATTCTGTATAGTAAAAGCAGCATTATTTTGTCAGATACACTAAAAAATTCCACTGGGTAAATCATGGCTAGTGATGACTTATCATAATTATGCAGAAGAGACCATCATAATTCCAAGAGAGATGTCACCTCCATCTCCTATGTAAATCATGACTAGTGATGACTTATCTATTGTTATTGTTGCGCTTGTAAAAGGAACTCGAGCTTCCAAACTCCCATTGCAGAAGAATATTCCATGTAACCCATTTCAACAATTTTGGCACATGGAATGAGTATTAGAAAATGCTGAAACATTATTTTGAAGTCTTTATATAAACTCAATCATGTCACACACATTGGACGGATTCGGAAGGAAAGAAACATGGGGAATGGATGAAGAGAATGACAGTCAACAGACGCAAAATAACAATCAGGACTGCCCAAACAGGGGTGTGTGATTGACAAATGTCATTTTCAAGGTAAGAACAGTAAAAATAAACGAAACATAATAGTACTTGAATTTTACACTCAATGACTCAATGATGTCACCTATAAACGTTTTAAGTCATTCTTCATAAATATTTTCAAGCTTATTGCTTATAAAATGGTATGCTTATAAAATGGTATGATTGATTTTATTTTACTTTCGTCTTACAAAATACATAAACGAATGAAAATCATAACCAGCATTCAAAAAGAGCAAGCTAAATTAAAAATAACTCATTAACAAATTCAATAACCGGTCCAAAGTCCGAACAAAGCACAACAAAATCAGCTTCGTCGTCGAAATAGTTTTATTAGGAAAATCCACAGGAGATCTCCAGAAATAAGAGCAATAAAATACCTAAACCATTCATTAGCAAGTGAGACACAAACAACCATGTGGATACAGAATCAGAATTAGATCCCACGATAAACATTTAACGATGAACAAGGGTGCGTGTATTGGCTTCCAATAATCACAAAAATGAAAATCGAAACCTTGCACAATTCACAGTTATAAGCAGAGGATAAAACGATCTATTTAGCGAAAATGAGATCGAACCTAAATTCTCAATTTCAGACAACGGAGTAAATTGAAATCAAAAATCGAAATCGTATACATGTAAATCGGAACCCTAATAGCCGAATCCAGATAAATAAACAGAGATCGAACGACATCGGAGTTTGAAGATTTTACAGATATGTATGACGGAACTTACCGAGAGAGATAGCTCGGATTTTCTGAGTGCTGAATCGTTCGTTCGTTCGTTTGTAAAATGGAAAATACCCGATGGAAGAGGGGAAAATATATGGGTAGAGTTTAGAAAGCCGAATAAAAACGTCAATTAGACCTAAAAATAGATACAGTATTTACATATCAGGACCATCAATATTAGAAGAAAAATAAATTCTTTTTTATCTATAAGAATAGAGAGAAATTCAAAGGAGTAAATTCATTTTTATTGCCACAGGTGAATATCTAAGTAAATAAAGTAAAAATTAGGCAACTTATAATTTACACTGGAATAAAAGGAAAATTGGGTACTCACTTTCTCTGGATATCAATTATAATGATAATTTTAGTGTTACAGTGAATATTTCCTTAAAATGTTTTTAAGGATAATTTATTTATTTTCGATTATGTTTTTATATATTTAAAATAAAAATTTGAATTAGGTGTAAAATAAATCATACACCTAGGTAATAAATCATACACCTAGATTCATCGTATATGTATAGTAAATAGATCATACACCTAAGTTCATTATATATGTATTGTAAAAATTACGTACACCTAGGTGCACTAAAACAATATTTTATTGGACCATTCAAATTTATTGTCACATTTTCTTTTTTAAATTACATTTATTAATTTAAAAATACATTTTAATCTCAATTTTTTAATCAAAAAATTAACAACAAAATATTTTTATAAACTCCATGTCCGAGTAGAATACACTAAAGTCATATTTTTCGTTGTAGTAGTACATTAATTATCTATCACATTATTTACAAATCAGTGTACTCCCATAATTTTGAAAACCAAATTATTTATCAGCATAATAATTCGTTAATAAATTGAATTGAACCAACTTCATTTCATATTTGTTAGTTTACTCCCATAATTTTGAAAACCAAATTATTTATCAGCATAATAATTCGTTAAAAAATTGAATTGAACCAACTTCATTTCATATTGTTTGCACAACACATCCTGAAAGAATAAGAGAGTAATATACATTTTACACTCGTAATGATCATCTAGAGGGAAGTTCAATATACATTTCTGATTTCCCCCCCAACATCTCTTGGGACAATTTTTTTTTTTTTATTACGCCCCTACTCGCTCTACCACCATACAAATTCCACACAAGAAAATTGTTCGAGCTTGGGTCTCGAACATGTTTGAGCATGTGGGGCCCTGTCATGTATGCCAATATCACGTGTACAAAAATGACATGTATACACGACATCCATAGATTATATATTGGGGAATATCAGATAGAATACAGAACAGAGCAAGGAGAACATTTTTGTGCTACCGTGGTCGAGCTCGTTAAGATGCTATGCCAAGCTAGGAGGGCACGAAGATTTTATCTTTTTTTTCTTCCCACACTATCAACAACCAGCGGCTTTCAAGAAGTTGTCATATGGACTTGAAGTTGGCAGGCGGAAGGAGAGAGGTCGGTGCTGATACTCAGTCGCACATGAAGAAAGGGATGGAAATCCACTTGAAGGAATGTTCGGAAATTCAGCTGGGTCATTGTGATCAAAGAATGGCTGGTCAACCTGCCAACTTTTTCAGTTTAGGTGATAGTTACAAACAATAACAACCCCAAGTCCTAGGTTGGGGGCATGTAAGAAATGTTCTTGCTTATGACGGGGGAAATATAATACAGAATTAAATCTCAACGATAGTTTTTGAAATCATTCCAAAAATAAAGGGGCGGTTATACAATCTACAGTCCAGGTTTGACCTAATTACGAGAAAATCGAACAAAATCATCTTTCACCATATGCCTCTGAAAGGAAAATATTTAATTATCTTTCAGTGGTATATATACCTGTGAATTACAAGCACCCCATTGATGTTTGCATTTACTTTATCAAATATTTTTCTTGGGATGCAATTTTAAAAATTAAAACAAATGTCAAAGGGGTATTTTTGTAATTAGGCTAAACAAACCTCAAGGGTGTTCTCATAAATATCCTTAAAATTTGAAGAAAAGAGATGAAAGAAGAGAAAAGAAGCAAGGTAAACCGGCATTAAAAAAAGTCCAACACGCGTACCTTCTGCAACCCGCCATGAGAAGCCATATGACTGTCGGATTCATGACATATAGTCAACAGACTTCCTTGTTTATTAGGATACGAGTTTATTAATACAGACATTTTCTGCTGCTTTCCCAACAGCAGCGTATCACAGTGATTAGCCATTTCCTTGTAAGATGTATCCTGTGGCGTGCTCAGGGATATTCTTCCCACGTGATGGGCCGTCTCCAAAACCTGTCGTGCCAATTTATATAAAATAAAGTGCCTGATGACTTTAAATCATTTAAAATTTATAAACCAATGCCTAAATCATTCAAAATTCTCAATTCTTAATTCGGGGCTTGATATTTTTTTTGTTGTTTCTTTTACCAAATTAGGGAATATCTCAACTGATTTGAGAATAGAAAATATTATGTAAGGTCCCAACTGACATTTATAAACAAAGATTTGAATCCTGGTTTGAACAAAAAAAAAAAGGTCGCGAAATAGAACAGTTTGAAGAATATAAACCCCAAATGAATATAATAATAGTGCGATATTCCAAAAAGAAAAAAAAAAACTTTCTAGCCAACTTAAATTATATTTATGCATTGTATTGTACATAGTATTAATTACCAGAAAAACAACTTTGGATTTTTTTTCATGTAATATCTTTTCAAATCAAGGGATTTTTGCAATGTCTTTGCTCAATATTTTTTATCTAAACATGTATGGGATTCTCTGTAAATAGCCCAAATCTGAGGGGTTCTGATCATCTGTTGTAATTATTATCATCCCTGACTAGTATGTGAAAGATGAAATATATCTAAATAACAAACTACAATGTTGTTAAAGATACGACTGTGGATTTAATAGCAAATGTAAGCATTTAAGAGGAGAAAGCAAGAAAGACATAATAACTAAGACCCATCAAAGTATCTTATTAACCTTTTGTTTAATTGCTACACGTGAGTAATCACTTATAAAAATGACTTACGGATTGAAGAAGCTGGTCGACACTCAGGAGGCTTGGTAACTCAATGGTCAATTTTGAATTTGGGGGGAAATTGCATTCAGTCAAATCTTGGTGATATTCATCATCTACACCACATATCGAGACCGCCTGCACAATCGGTTATAGTGCAGCAACAACTCGATAAAGATCTCAAGAAACAGAATAAAATTTGACTTAAAAATGGTAATTTACCTTTTCAAGAGATGTAGCTTCATAAGAAATCCCTTGGCGTCCTTTTCTCGGGCTATCGGTGAACTGGCTTCCGAGGGAACATGACTCGTCAGGCGAGAAATCCATGAGCAATTGCTCCCTTACTGCAGCATCCTCGCACTGTTAAAATCAACCATAAAATATGGTTTGTTAAGAATGAATGGAACACACAGAATATAACTACAAAAACTACTACTGAAGGTCCATCTAATTACAAAAAGAAACCAGATATCTTTAAAATTGGGCGAATTACAAAGTACGCTTGAGGTTTGATTTTGAATTTATGTCAAAAATATCAAGAAATATTGTAGTTATCCCCAACAACTAGAAATAGCCACTCAAATAATTGAATTTTAAAACTTCTGTTTCCCTTATTTTTTTAATTAGGCTGAACTTTAGAGATTTTTTTTTTTGTAATTAACCCTAATAAGTGTCCATGTCCAAACACACGATGAGTTTTGAATATTTTTACCTCCAATAAGTTATCCATATTTTTTGTGATGACAATAACAAGGGACTCCTTAGTTTGGTCCTCATTGATATTTATATCTGAAAGAACTTTCAGAGCAAAAGTATCATCTTCCTTTGATCCATAAACGATATTTTGATGCCCTGAAGATCCAGTGTTGATCTGCAACTTTGAATCTTCCGCCAAACATAAAAAGGGATCAATCTGAAATAAATACAAGAATGATGTTCAGACTTGCATTTTAAAATCGGGCCACAGCAAAGTTTGGAGTAAAATGAATAGTGTAGTAACCGAAGTGCAAGAAAAGAAAAACATAACTTAGAGGGTATAGGGTATTTTTCTCTATTAATTATGTTTATGTTTACGATGTACTAACTTATACTCCCTCCGTCCCATAGATATACGTTTGTTGCTTTTCACACAGTTTAAGAAAAAAGTCGATTAAGATACTCGGAATATTGTACTTCCATGCATGCCTCTAAGTTTAAATAATGGTTAATTCATTGTCTAATCAATTTCCATAGAAGTTGGCCTAGGTAGAGTTAATTCATAGAAGTGTATATGGGAAGTAAAAGTTAATTATAAACTTAACGTAGTAACAAGTCTATCTTTATGAGACACTGAGCGTAGAACTGGAGTAGTATTTATTATTTAATTAGTATTTCTCTTTTATGTTTATGGGCTTTAAGGTTTTGTTAGGTTTGGGCTTTAGGGTTAGGTTTATTTCTGCTATTAGGATTCTTATTTAAAGTGCCAGTGTAGGTTAATTAAGATTATCGAATTATTAAAGTTATTTGGAGCCTGGAGGCTATTGGGCAAACGGAACTGGTGTTCCTGTTTGATTGTTTTCTCTTTCTGTTCTCTGTTGTTTTCCTCTCTGTTCTTTGTTTCTATCAAATTGGCCCGACCTGCCGGATCTCGACTTCTCCCTTTGTTCTTGCCAGTTTTTTTTTTTCTTTCTCTTCTTGTACCAGCGTTATGCCTGCCCGCTCTACCACCGAAAGACTTGATAGCCTGGAAAAAGAGCAGGTTAATGTGTTGCAAAAGTTGGCTGCACATTCCACACAGCTCACCGAGATGCAATCAGGCTTGACGGATATGTCGACCACCTTGGCTGCACTATCCAGCACAATTTTGAAGTCCGACAAGGAGCCACTTCTGACATCATATTCGGAGGAGGGTTCTGTGTCAAACGATGTCCATACCTCGCGAGGTGCACCGACGATAGTGCAATTCGATGGCATTCGAGGGCGTGAACCCGATCGCCTGGTTGGCTCGAGCCAACCAACAGTTCGAACTCCATGGCACATCAGATTGTTTGAAACTGACCGCCGCTGTGGTAGCAATGGACGGATCGGCGCTGCATTTGATCACTTGGTTTCGAGGGCGGAAGCCCACTGTGACGTGGAAAGAGTTTTCGCAAGCCTTGAAAGTTCGACAGACGAGTTCGACAGACAGGGACAGTGGAGGAATATGTGAACGTGTTTGTGCAACACGCTGGGCAGGTTCCTAGGCTTACAGATGCCCACTATTTGGGTTACTTCATGTCCGGACTGAAAACTCCAATTAGCAACTCGCTGCGTTTGCTCCGGCCAGCGGACCTAGAGACCGCGATGGAGCTATCGAGGAAACTTTGTTGTGGCTAGAAGGTGATAGAGTGATCAGGGGATCGAATAATTCAGGGCATCGCCCTCCTAGATTTTCGCGTCCGTTCGGTGCGCCAGCTAGCTCCGTCACAGGTAGGAGTGTGCAAAATAAGACCGGACCGGAAAAAAGACCGGAACCGGTCCGGACCGGACCGGAATCGGACCGGACAGGTTGCATCCGGTCCGGTCTCCGGTCCGAGTATTTTTGAGATTCCGGGTTCCGGTCCGGTCTAAACCCGAAATTTTCCGGTCCAGACCGGAAACCCGGAATTTTAATATATATATTATTATTTATATATATTATATATATAAATATGTGTTTATATATAAAATAAACATAAAAATTTAGAATTTTATTTTTTTAATATGAAATATTTTGTCTAATTTAATTATTTTTATTTATCAATTTAATTTATTCATATTTCTTATGCATATTTATTAATATATTGAACTACTATTTTGATTTAAATTAATATTAAATATAATAATTTTAAAAAATAAATAAAATTTAATTAAATAAATCAAACCGGTCCAAACTGGTCTAAACCCGGACCGGACCGAAATTTACCGGTCCGGTCAATTCCGGGCCGGATTAATACCGGTCCGGTCTCCGGTCCTTGAAATTTTAAGATTCCGGTCCCGGTCCAAATCGGTTCCGGTCCGGTCCGGTCCGGTCTTGGACCGGTGCACACCCCTAGTCACAGGCCCAACGGGGGGTGTTCCTGCCAACCATGTGACTCGGCTGATCAACCACTCAACAGCTGCTACATCAGCAACCTCAGAGCAGTTTACTACGCGCTCGAGTTTCTCTCGTCTCACATCGAACGAGCTGGCAGACTTGCGAGCTAAGAGATTGTGCTTCAAGTGTCGCAAAACATACACACCGGGCCATGGGAAAGTCTGTCCTCTCAGGGAGCTACGAGTGTTGCTCGTAGAACCGGATGAGGCAGTAGATCTACAACATTATGAATTTTACGAACAACCTAAGCAAGAAGAATTCAAGAAAAAAGGAGACGTTTTTCAACCTTGGGGGCAAGGTTGATTTGCAGAGGGATGAAATTGATAGAGAGCGTATAGCTGGAGTAGTATTTATTATTTAATTAGTATTTCTCTTTTATGTTTATGGGCATTAAGGTTTTGTTAGGTTTGGGCTTTAGGGTTAGGTTTATTTCTGCTATTAGGATTCTTATTTAAAGTGTCAGCGTAGGTTAATTAAGATTATCGAATTATTAAAGTTATTTGAAGCCTGGAGGCTATGGGCAAACGGAACTGGTGTTCCTGTTTGATTGTTTCTCTTTTTCTGTTCTCTGTTGCTTTTCTCTCTGTTCTTTGTTTCTATCAAATTCGCTAGTTCGAATCCGGTTCGAATCCGGCGGACCAATATGATAGAAACAGAAAAATCGAGAAAGAGAATAGATAAGAAAAGAAAGAGAAAAATCAAACACGAACACCAGTTCGGTTTGCCCAAAAGCCTCCGGGCTCCAATTCACTTTAATAATTCGATAATCTTAACACTTTAAATAGGAATCCTAATAGCAGAAATAAGCCTAACCCTAAATCCCAAACCTAACAAAACCTTAAAACCCATAAACATAAAAGAGAAATACTAATTAAATAATAAATACTACTCCAGCTCTACGCTCTCTATCATACACCATGATATCATACACCATGAATAGTAGCGTCGACTACCTTTGTGAGATGCAGTGAGTAAACAAAAATAAAGAACGTAGTCCATGATGAATCAAAATGCCAGTTCTGTTTATTGAGACAAGTTTTGATTGGTCCAAATCAAAATGCCAATCAAAACAAATCACAATAAACCCCTTGGGCGATGAATTATTTAGCGCTTTGCCCAACTTTTTTTTTTTGCTGTTGCAATTTACCCCCTAAACTATGTTTTCCCACTTTGAGCCCGAGCCATCTCATTATTATGGGTCCACATTTCATGAACAATACACACATGCCAGATTTTCATTTGTCTATCTAGGTAAAGTGAACAAAAATAAAGTACAAAAAAATGAGACATGTAGCATACCACTTTATCAGAGAGGGTATCCTTGACCAGCGGGATGAGAGGCAAAATATTGAAAGCCTTTGATGAAAAGATAAGCATACAAGTTGAAAGTACAAAAAGGGATCTACGGCGTGACGGTGGCAAGGTCCCTGAAAATATTGGGAAAACATTAATCAACTACCATGATAATATTAGTTAATTGTTGTAAAATGTACCTCCTACAAGAGAGACACTCCTCAATGTAAAAGCCAGCTGGAAACTTCGAATCAGAGCTTCTCGTGAAGAGTTCTTTATGAAAAGAAAAAATAATTGTTTATTAATGCAAAAATTAAAAATCATATATGAAGGAAATGATCTTGAATAAATTCTTGATTTCGCTTGCGCTGTAAGTTTTACCAAAAAAAACCAATGGTTGACATAAGAGCAAAATGTTGAAGGTTATATACCTTTGCTCGAGAAAACAGTAAAACCAAGCTGTATGTGTGAGCAATAGCTTCGAAGTTTTCAGGCATATTTACAAGAGACATAGATTGTGCCCAAATAGATGAAAGCAAGAGGATTATTTGGTGGCTGGTCAGTCTAAGAGGAACAGCTTCCTGAAAATTGAAAGGAGAACTCAGTTATAATAATATGAAAAATAAAAGGATAATTACGAAAACTACCCAGATGTTATGAAAAGCCTAACTAAAAACATTTAAGAAGAAAAAAAAATGGAGTTTAAACGAAAATAAAAATAAAAATATTCAGTGGTTTTAACATAAATTACCCCTTTCATAAGCAAAACAGGAAACATTTAGAAGAAAAAAAAACATCACATTTATAAATACATATTATAATTGGCACTTTTTACACAAAATTGAACCTTATTTTGTAATTAGGACAAACCTAGAGAGTAATTTTGTAACCGTCCCTGAATCTGAAACTACGATAAAGCAAACAAAAACATAGAGACTTGCCAGTTCTTTAATCGACTTGGTTCCAGAATCTGCATCCGGTGCTGGCGAATTCCTGAAGCTATACACTCGACTATATGTCGACTTAATTCTGTTCATTACCCCGTTTGCTTGATTTTCGGTGTTGGGTTCAAATTGATTTATTTCCATAAGACTCCTTTGGTTTTTCAGCTTCTCAAACAGTGCGGCTGAAGAAGAAAACACTGAAACAGTTCTGGAGAGTGTTCTCGGAAAGTTGATATTCTTAGTTGAGTCAGACTGAGGGCAAACGGAAGTTGGCACAAGCACAACAGAGAATATCCGGTGAGCTCCGATTCGTGTCTCGTGGTCTGGATGCACCATAGCTGGGAGTAACTGATGAAACAAAGCTTCCGGGAAAGCCTAGAATAATTATTTAAAAATAAAAATCAGTATCTATACAACAAATAGTCAATATCTGGGAAAGCCATTTTTATTATATATATACATAACACACACACAGTCAACATGAAACAAGGCTCTCGGAATGCATATACTAATTATCATTCTCTTAGTTTCAAGTTTAAAAGGACTGATTAGACAAGTTTCAAAACGTCAAGATGACTTCCGCCACAAAATAATAAATGAATAGCATTTATCATTCGAGTCTCGTATTGTCATCCGGGGTCATATACCAATTGAGTACAAATAGCATACTGAGAAGACTAAGTTACAAAATATGAGGATCTAGCATTTTTGCCCCTGCAAATTTCATTTCACAGCAATTTCAAGTTTTTGGAATATTGACCCTGAATTGCTGCCTCAATATCCAAAATGCCCTTAAATACCAGAATATCCAAAAATGAAAGTTATATGACCAAGGGAAACTTCATACAAGACTAAAATAGCCGCATCAAGGAGTCACGGGACTGAAATTGAAATTTAGCCAGGTCACACACACACACACACACACACACACACACACACACACACAGGACTTGCCTTCTTTTTATATGATAAATTTGGCAAAGAAGCTATAATTTGGGCAGTTCGATAGACAGCGCAAATAGTTGTCCTAGCTATAACAGTAATGCTCGAAATGTTCTCTAACATCGATGCCATTACATCAAGGATTGGACCTGCATCTCCGACCTGTTCAGAATTTAACAAGAATGTATTATGACCTTGTATATTCAATTTCTCCTAACAAACTTCGGTTGTTTGCTAAAAAAGGAAAGACTAATTACCAATAAGGCCTTGAGTTTAGTTTCTTTAAAGGGACGATTACAAATAGTACCTTGAATATGAACTAATAAAAAAAAACTACTTTGCACAATTACAAATAATTCTCTTGAAAATTTAATTTGTCCTTCATTTGCCACCTTTAAAATAAGAAATAAAACCTACGTCTAATGACTATCATAGTAGACCCTTGATTTTAATGATAAATCAAACCTCAATGGTGTTTTATAATTTTGGAAGTTAGCTGTTTGTTTTAGAAAATAGGCCAAGCCTAATGAGTACTTCTCATAATTAATTAACAATACCCAAAAAATATTTCTTTTTATATTTACAAATGCACCCTTTAATAATAATACCCATAAAAGGGGAGAGTTGTAATTTTGAAAGATAATTAACTATAAAAGAGGTAGTCCAACCTTTGACGACAACTCCATGAGACATTCATCCACCACTTCGTGGAATTTTCTATTCCACTTGATCACTTCTTCTCCAAGATTCTCATCGTCTAGCGAAGAATGTATACTCTTGCGCAAATGCCTCATGACATCACTTAAAGCACTGACTATAGCTGCGGATGACTGAGTCCTCGTGAGACGAGCAAGGGCGGTGATGATCTGAACAATATCGAGCTGCATGTTGGGTTGCTTGAGGACATTTTTATGGTCAAGATGCTTGACTAGCATGGACAGCAAGAAGTGGGTATTCTGACCTGCACGAGCAAAGAAAGGGTGTAATCCTACTATCTAGGGAAAGTAAAGTTAGGTTACTTACAAAAACAAAACCCCAGAGGCATAGTAGGGGGAAAAAGGATAATTATTCAAACACTACACCTAGGGTTTCTAGTATGTACAAAAAAGGCTAATTCTGAAATTTACATAAACCACCCTTGAAGTCTGATTCTTCTTGAGTTTTGTCCTGAATGTTAGTTGAACTGATGAAATTTGCTCGCATTGTCAAATATATATACGACGACACCAATTCCATTAGTTCCACTAACAGCATAAGCAAAAACTAAAGCAGATGTAACCTCAAGGGTGGTATTTGCCATTTACAGTATTGGCAAAATAAATGGAAATTTTAAGTTAAACCTAAAAGGTGACTTTTGTAGTTATACCCCCAACAAAAACTTATATATATTTCCAAATTACAAAATACCCCTGACATTCGTTTCTCTTTTGAAAATTCCACGCTTATAAGGGAGGTAATTGTTAGGTAATACCAACCTCAAAAAAGTATCTTTAATGGGGTATTTGTCACCTTAAAGGATAAATTGAAGCTTTTGTAATCAGGTTAAAACCTCAGGAGTATTTTTTGCAATTAATAATTATCTCAAACTAGTTCCAATTAAAATCTGACCAGAATCATCCATCCATTGCTGCATTTCTTTGAGAACCGGAAAAGCAATTCCATCCTCAGATGACCATTGATTCCCGAGATCTAAATACCGAAACAAAGATTCCAACACACGACGCATTGTGGTTGCCTCTTTCCCGAGATTGGCCATGTTGTGTAAACACACTCTAGACCAGAAGCATGGGTTCTTGGCGTCTTCTCTGTGCAATTAAGTTATGATACCCATTATACATAATACATGCAATCAAATTTAAAGGAAAACATGATAATTGCAGTAATACCCTTCCAGTTTGACCCTACTAAAAACCCAACTTTGAAAATACAAAACAGCATTTGATGTTGCATTCATATAATAAATTTTGCATTTTATTCTAACAGCAATTGACGATGTGAATGAATGTTATACAGTTGTAACCTTTAATCTTTCTAACAATATTTTTCGGGTTATTTGAATATATGAAAAGACTAAGGAGTGCAAAACATTAAAATATTTGACAGATGGTTGGAGCAGATTGAAAAACAGATTTTAAACCTCAGTGGTGGTTTTCGTAATTTATAAAGTTAAATATGTTTTGTATTATCTCAAACCTCAGAGAAAGTTTTTGTAACTATACACCCCCAACAAAAAATATTAGACAAAGAATCAAAAATTTGGATAAGAAATTACTCCGTCACAGTAAGTTGTCCTCTATCATCAATCATCAATCTCCAGGACGGGACCTTCTTTAATGCCACCTCAGATGTAGTAGAGATGTGTCCCTCAGTTTTATGAACATCTTCACCATTCTGGTTGGACTGTCCAGGCTCTTTACTTTGACCTTTGTAATTTTCCAAGACTACAGAAACAATCTGAAGAATAACAAATAAGATTGTTAATTCAAAAAGAAAAACAATGATATAAGCAAAACAAAAGAAAATCATTATTGGTAGAAAATGATTTTTGTAATATAATAATTTGTAAAAGTGTGACACAAATTAATATTGGGTGATATATAAGACAGACTTGGCAATCCGATTGCAAAATATTACCAAAATAGTTGCTAAATGAATTGATTTGCAAAATATTAAAATGTTGAGTCTATAATAGCAAAATGTTAAAATCTTTAGTTTGTAAGATTAAAGTTTGATAAAATTTTGCAAAAGTCGGAAAAAATAACCCACTAAAGAAAATGAAAATAAAATAATTTTCTACTTGAACAAGCTTACATTATCGAATTCAACTGAAATATGGCAGTTCTCACCCATAAACCAAACCTGTGCAATACAAACACATAAGCAAATCAATCCGATGAATTAATAAACATATACTATAACCATAGCCCATAGGAGAATGTAAGATAAATAGCCTATGGATGCCTTTGATTCATGAAATTTAATAAATAATGTCCTAGCTGATTCATAACATATGCTTGATTTTTTTTTTTAATATGAAGATCCATATTCAAAGCTAAAATTGTTATACAATTATAAAACAATAAAAAAATCAACACAATGATTTTCTAGTCTTTAAGAACATCTGTAAGATATACTCATACAATTAATTATTCTGATTGAATCATTTTTTTTTTTGTCAGGGAAAAAATAAAAAAAAAACGAACCATAGCAGATAGAGCTTGCAGCCCAGCTGCCCGTATATTTTCTGCCCTCTCGTCTTCTCCTATTTCTTGAGCCATTTGGCAGAGTTTAGGAATTAATCCTTCTAGATTAAACATGTAAGTTCCATCATTCTGTAAAAGCACAGAGTTTTTGATCAGCCTACTGCAAGAGCATGTACTAGAAACAATGCATGAATACAAACCTGATTATTTACAAAATCAAAAAGAGATTGGCATCCAACAATTAACATCTCATCTTGGCCAGTCTGGTCCAGCAAAATGTGCAGAATGCTGAGTAGACTATTCGCAAACAAAGGCCTGACATTAAAGAAAATGAGGGTAAGAAAAAATTATTGAAAAGTACCATCAAAAGAACATTTATCCTAAAATAAGACACGACTGTTGTCAATAACATACTGTCCGAAATTACATGATTAAGCATAAACTAAATTATACAAGAAAATCGCAAAACTTCAAAAGTTGAGTAACGAGTTACATCAACAAGAAAATGAAAAACCATATAAGGGAAAACACAAAGAAGTTTAAATAAATATAAAATAAAATATATGGAGCAGTGAACATACATTTGGTCCCTGCAAGTGTACAAGAATTTCTTGTAAATACACATTACTATTTTCACTGCTCGCAAGTTTTCAGATCTTAATTCCTTATAGCATCTTTGCTCAAGGGTGTCTGCTATCTGTAATTACAAATACTTATACACAATTAAAATAAAATTATCGATATGTTAGCTTCTAACACAAGATGAAAAAAATGTCCTGCATGTGCGCATACCTTTGGAATGCGCATAGGATTTTTCGCACCATATTCACATAATTTGGAAATCTTTCTGTCATTCGGCTCTTCATCCTATAAAGCAAAAACCATGAAAACAAAGGTACTTGAGTCAAGCAAAATAAAGTTGGCAAAATTAATTCAAGCTTCATGTACGACTTTTGGAAAGTGTTTGCCAAATACTCCAGCTTTCGGAATAGGTGATTTTATATCGCATCAGAAACTAAAAGTAGTAAAAAATAGTTATAGATAAACAAGTTGCAAAAGTGATTAATCATTCCTAAAATCAAAATTAGAAATCTAAAGCCAGCCGTCCCCTACATTGCTTTAAGATTCTAACTAAATACTACTACTATTACTACGTTTTTTGGTGATTTCAAACAAATGACATGCATACGATACACACAATGACCAAATGAAAAACGACATAAAAAGGACGAAACTGACCTGCGAACGCGGGAAAATATCTGAAATGAGATTCTTGTACCTCTTAACGGGCTGCCTAGACCTGGCCCGTAGCCCAGGGCAAAAGAAACAGAGTCTGCCACATGCTGGCAAGACTTGCCTTGAGATCACTCCCGACACGGCATTCATAATTTAAAATACCAAAACTACCCTTCTCTCCAAAATATTCTGGTGATCTCTTTCCCTTCTTTAGTATATCGGAATGTCTCGATAACATGTGAGAAGGGAAAGAAAAGCCCGTCAATCGGATCAAATCGATTTCTGGTACCAGCCTGCATAAATCCAGACATGAAAAATAACCCCATACCGATTTCTGATCATCCAATTCAATAAAAATAAATAAATAAATCCGAAGAAATGTGTATCTCATAATGCGCTCAGTAAATCCAGAGCTTCAACAATCAATTTTTATAATTTAATTTATCTTGATATGAATTGAACCAAAAGGGATTGATTGAATTTGATCTTACCTTCAGATCAATGCCGGTAGGGAGCATTTCCCGAAACGTACGAGACTATCTCCTCTCTCTCCCCCCTCTCTCCAGCACGCCCGAGCCCACCTCTTATTCTCTCTGGACAAATTATTTAACAAAATGGATTTCAGCGACAATTGGATTTTTTATTTTTATTTTTATTTTTATTTTTATTTTTATTTTTATTTTTCAGCCGCAGTTACACTAGTATTGATTGAGAGAACGTGTTTGTTTGTAAATTCATACGTGGGAATAAAATAATACTAATACGCTTTTCTTTTTTAGCGTTCCAGTGTAAAGTATACGAGTACTCGTCAATACCTATATCGTTGAGGAAAGACAGCCAATCGAACAGAAACAAACGCGAGCTCTGCCGACACTGAATCCCTCACAATAACACTGAACAGCACAAATAACACTGAACAATGCAGTTTAACACTGAACTACTGGACTGAACACTAAAATCACACACACGTCGATTAACACTCAAACTCTCGGCGCAGAAAGAGTTTGTATATGGTTTATCGAACTCAAACACGAAGAGAAACAATCACACAACAAACGATTTTACGTGCTTCGATTACCGGAAAGGTAATCTACGTGCACGGCGGAGGGGAGGGGTTATCTGGTATTATTCGAAGCTCAAAACAATTGTACAAAGCTCTCTCTAGCTCAATGCTTGCATATCAATCATAAACACGAATGATTATATGCTAAAACAGAAATGCACAAAATCGATGAACTCATCCTAGTCATCGAGCCATAACAACCTCGCAAATCTCAACCGTGCGATGATGTGCGACAATTCCATGTGCGTTTCCTAGATGAGCTGGCAAGGATCATGTAGCTTCAAGAATCATCCATTTTGGTGAAGAATCCGCTGAGAAATCGATCGACCTAGACCATGCACCCGCTGCCCAAATCAGCATCAAAACGACACCGCTTTGTCCATGCGCGAAATTTGAATTCTGGCAAAATTACCAATTTGCCCCCGCAGTGCATTTTTGTCGATTTTGCGTCCGAAGATGATTTTTCGTGTACATTTTAACAAATCTCCACCTTACACAACAAATCAACTCCCAACAATCTCCATGACACACAGCCACTCAGTATCAACACTGATCACACCATATAAGCACTGATCAGGCTCCAGTTCAAGAACTGACCTGACCCAGATTTCAGAACAGACTTCAAATCCATATCCTGCTCTCCACAGCTGGATATAAGATCTCTAATCAGTCCCATCATGATCCTTGTACCCTTAGCTTCAAATCCATACCAAGAACTCATCATATAATCCACCATAGCTTCAGAAATACCCACATGCGACTAAATGACTCAAAACTGATCTAGTTGAAAAACTCATGTACTCAACTTCTTCAATTCTGAACCAAATTGCATAAAACCACCTCCACTAGGTTTGTACACTGAAATGTGACTTCCCTGCACATTTCATCCACCACAAACCATCCTCCAACATAGAATCACATCCACAGTAATTCAAAAACACAGACACTGTCCAGTCAATCCAACCATTGACTTAAGTATCCTTAACAACTATGCAGGAAACACAACCCACACACTTCATATCCATGACTATGAACCTCAGGCCATAGTCACACCACTCAGAAACACAACTGAGCAACAGGATCATCAAGTCATACCTAAAATTCTCAAAACTGCCAGTTTGAGTATTTTGTTGCATAACTCCATAACCACAACAGATATCCCACATCTGCTGCAGCCTACACCTCCACAACCTCACAGAGATTGTGAAATGTCCACCAGCTGGACCAGATCCTGACACAACTTGAATTTATCCACTGGCAACACCTTAGTGAAACTGTCAGCAGGATTCCCTTCAGTTGCAATTTTCTCAACTTTGATGATACCTTTTTCCACTACATCTCTCACAAAATGTAGCCTCACATCAATGTGTTTTGACCTCTCATGAAACACTTGGTGCTTAACCAAATGCAGAGCACTTTGGTTATCACAACTGACAGCAACAGTGTCTTGCTCAACTCCAAGCTCATTTAGGATTCCCCTTAACCATATGGCTTCCTTTATTGCCTCTGTCATAGCCATATACTCACTCTCAGTTGTGCTCAAAGCAACAACACCCTGATGAGTAGCTTTCCAGACAATAGCAGAACCAAATAGGGTGAACACATATCCAGTGATGGATTTCCTGGTATCCACATTACTCCCAAAATTAGAGTCTACAAATCCAACCAAAGCATCTCCTCTGAGATCACTTCTCTGGAACAACAACCCATGATTCAGAGTACCTTTTATATACCTGAGCAACCACCTGACTGCATCCCAGTGCATCCTTCCAGGATTTGACATAAATTTGGAAACAGTGCTCATAGCATATGCCAGATCAGGCCTACTACACACCATGGCATACATAACACTCCCAACTGCAGAAGCATAGGGAACAGTGCTCATGGACCTTTTCTCAGACAGTGTAGATGGACACTGATCAACTGAAAGTTTGATATGTTGAGCAAGGGGAGTTAATGAGATTTTGGATTCTTCCATATGGAATCTTTTCAGAACCTTTTCCAGATAGGGTGTTTGAGTCAAACTTAATGTCCCAGAGGCTCTATTTCTCCTGATATCCATTCCTAGAATCCTTCTAGCTTCTCCCAGATCCTTCATTTCAAATTCAGCTCTTAGCAGCTTCTTGAGAGACTCCACCTCAACCTTTGAGCTACTAGCAATCAACATATCATCAACATAGAGTAGCAAGTAGGTAACCACCTTCTCAGATTTCATCTTCAAGTAGACACAAAAGTCATACTTGCACCTGACAAATCCAATATGTAGCATGTAAGTATCAAACCTCTTGTACCACTGCCTAGGGCTCTGCTTCAAACCATACAATGATTTTCTTAGTAGACATACCCTGTCCTCACTGTGAGCACCCTCAACTCCTTCAGGGATTTTCATGAATATTTGCTCTTCAAGTTCTCCATGCAGAAATGCTGTTTTGACATCCATCTGCTGCAACTCCAAATCCTTTTGAGCTACAATGGACAACAGAATCCTGATAGTGCAATGCTTAACCACAGGTGAGAAAATCTCATTGAAATCAACACCTTCTTTCTGAGTGAAGCCCTTTGCAACTAATCTGGCTTTATATCTCACATCTCTACCTTCTGAACCTTCAAGCTTCTTCTTGAATATCCATTTACATCCAACAACCCTTTGAGAGGAAGGTTTCTTGACAATGGTCCAAGTTTGATTCCTTTCCAGTGACTGCAATTCCTCTTGCATAGCCAACAACCATTTCTCCTTCTCAGGACATGAGATGGCCTCCAAATATGAGTTTGGCTCACTAGAATCCACATCTTCAGCTACAATAAGAGCATATGATATCACATCTGCATGTGCATATCTCTGAGGTGGCTGTATCACCCTCCTTGTCCTATCTCTTGCCAGTTGATAATCATTTGAGCTTTCCTGAATCTCAGAAGTATCATTATCAAGCTCATTCTCATCCTCATCTCCACCTTCTTCCTGTTGAGAGGCAATTTCCTTGCCCTCAAGCTCAACTTCAAACAACTCAGTGTCTTTCAAGCTTTTCTCAGAAAGCATAGGCATAGTGAGCTCATCAAATGTGACATCTCTACTGATGAAACACTTGTATTGTCCAGGCTCAATACACCACAGTTTGTACCCCTTCACACCCTTTGGATATCCCAGAAACACACACCTCAGTGCCCTTGCCTCCAGTTTATCACCCTTTGTGTGAGCATAGTGTTGGAGTTGTGTACTTAATGTCTAGATTTAAGTAACAGTAAACTCCCGATCATAGCATTTAATCTATTTAATAAACAATTGTTTGCTTTAATATATGCAAATCATAGTCCTAGATTTTATACGTTGTAGTTAGTATGGTGTGTCGGGCCCCACACAGAAGATCATACTATCGGTTACTCGTATTTAATCAAACAGTGGCTCACGACCTAGATGGACCCGGACCAATCCATCGGTATAGTCGTTGTGTGAGAGAGAAAATAATTTGTCTTAATTATTTTATCACACTTGTACACTTGGTGTATTGAGCGGATCGTTGAGATTCATCGATTAGGATTGCCGGCGATAATCGATTCGAGTCTCAGTGTATTTTATTCTTAATCCCCGATATTGTTGCGGGTGTGTATATTCAATATAAGTGACTTTGATTTACCAAAGGAATTAACCGATTTAATTATTGGGTTAATTACCGGTTAAGTTGGGTCACTATATTTTATATATGGCATGCCGTGAATAATTGACCGGACAGTGTATCCCGGAAGGGTTGATAATATCCCCGAGATGAGTTCATAAGGAATTATTGTGTAAACCTCATGAGTGGATTCGTTCCGCACAATAATTAAGGTTGAATGGTACTAGTCTCGGATTAAAGAGATGAATAAATTAATTAGCAATAAATTAATTTTATTCATGGATATTTAAATCTTAAATACACGGAATAAATAATACTACCGGAGAAATATTATTTGATATAATATGGTTTAATATTGGGAGTGCAATTAATTTATATAGTGGAAAATAAATTAATTAATATTGATGGGAGATTAATAGATTTGGGCTTGGGCTCAATTTAATCATCAATATTGGAAGCCCAATATTCCACCTCCTTTAGATCCCCTACGTAGCCTATAAAAGCACTACATGGTCTTCTCTTTTCTACAACACACATCATAAGTTGAAGATCATAATTCTTCTAGAGAGAGAAAGTAGAGAGAGAGAGAAGAGGATCCATAAGCTTGGAGGATCGTCGCCCACCCGACGTTCAAGCTAGTGCAAGGAATACGTGGGAAGATCGTAAGGTCATCAACTTAGATTCGTTTCTCCGCACAACGAATTAAAAGGTAAAATCATATACTCTCTTCTATGATTTTATGTGAATTGATTGTGATACATACATGAACGCACGATCCGGGAAAACGACGAACTTCGGGGACGGGGATTCGAGATCCCCGACGAACGTTCGAAGAGCCCTCGGCTGGGAGCCGAGGGGGTGGCGGTCGGCCTAGGGCACGACCGCCGGCGCGCACCAAGGGAAGGCCGCGGCTGGACGCCGCGGCTAGGGGGCGATCGAACCCTAGTTCGATCGCCGGGGACCGTCGCGGCTTCGCGCCGCGGCTGGTGGTCCCCCCTCCGGTCGGTGGTGGCGGTGAGTCGCCGGACTCACCGCCGGGGGCTGCCGGAGCAGCCCCACGCGATCGATCGATCGCGAGCCCCGTGCGGGGGCTCGGCTGGGCACCACGGGCGGAACCGTGGTGGTGCTTGGTTGAGCTCCGGCTCGTACGGTGGTTCGCGGTTGGATCTCCGGCGACGGGATTTCGGTCGGGTTGTCGGTTTCCGCAATTTTGATGGCCCGGGATATCGAATTCCAGCAACTGGTATCAGAGCGTTTGGTTTCGTGTTCATGTATGTGTTCAATTGTGTTCTACCTTGCAGGGATTCCGACTATCATGGTTTAATTAATTGTTAATTATTCGTTTAATTAATTGCTATTTAATTTACCATGATTATTCGTTTATTAAACTCTCGGACATGTCGAGATTCGTTTTGTGTGGATGAATGCTTGTAATAGTAAAAATTCGGGGGTTGACCGAATTTAGGATTTATTATTACGTTCTATGTTTTCCGGAAAGTGTATAGGGTCGATTTCATGTATAGAATCGATACCAGAATTGTAAATTTATTTCTTGTAATATATTTACGTTGGATCGATGCCGAAACGACCGCCGGAGAACTCATGAGACGAAGAAGACGAAGAGGACGAAAAACCGGGGGGGTCGATCATCCCATGATCGATCCCCATGAGGATCGATCGACCCCACGCCCGGGGCTGCCCGCCAGGGTTTCCGGCCACGCCGGCCACCGGTGGTGGTGGCGCGTGGCTAGGGGGCGGCGGCGGTGGTGCCCGGCGGTGGTGGTGGTCGACGGTGGGGGTGGTGCGGGGATCCCCAACCCGTGCTACTCCTAATCCTACCAAGATACTACTTACCTAATTGATTCAAGTTTTCCTATTTTGAGTATTCCTAAGTTTGGGAACTCTCATGGAAATAGGAAAAGAATTAATTGAAATTATTTTATTCCTTATTCTATTATGGAAGTCTTCTAGAGTATTCCGAGTTCTACTTGGAATAGGATCCTAGAGATTTAATAGAATTGGAAATGAATAAAATTTAATTTAGGATTGATTTATTTCCTAATTGATTATTCCTATTTTATGGGAATTTTCATAGAAATGGAAATTAATTAATCTTGGAAAGTAGAAGAGTCCTAATTTATTTTATTTCCTTATTCTATTATAGAAGTCTTCTAGAATATTCCAAGTTTGACTTGGATAGATTATTCTAGAGATTTAATAGAATTAGATAGGAAAATAAATAAATAAAAATATTAATAATATTTAATTTTATTTTTGATTTATTCGATTGACTTAATTTTCGAATTGAGTATCTTTTGGATTTATTGAAAATAAATAGATTTAAATATTGGGATTAATATTCTCGTCACATGAAGCATTCAAGAACGAAGACTGAAGACTAGAAGACGCATACGGAAATGGAATAAAGCCATGATAGTCGGAAAATAATTTTTCTAGCATTATTTTGACTATGTGCTATGTGCTTTATTGCTTGTATGCATGCTTATGTGTTTAATTATGCATTAGATAGCGTATCCCTTTGTTATAAAAAGCTAAGTGGGAGCGGGGATGGAAACATTCCCATGGTCTCCATTACTGTTCTCTTGGTGACTCTTATGGACTTTTGAAGTTCGTATAGATGTGTCATTGGAGGAGAATTCTTGTAATTCCTTTTACAAGAGACATTGATTAAGTTTATCAAACAATGCCTAATTTGTCTTTCTGAAACTGACTTCAAGTCGACTCATTCTCACCCCGGGGAGTGGAATGGAGCCAAAGCCACTTGGTCATGTCGAGGACACAAATTAGAGGCAGTCGTACCATTCTTTGATAGATGGATCGATTGTCTGCTCGGATCCCTCATTTAATGAGATATAGGGTTGTTCGCATGGTGAATCACTGGTTAGAAACTTCGAGTTTCACTTATGATTCTCCGCGTCTTGATTTATGAAATCGAATGCCTCAAGTAATTGGATGTCAATTGTAAAAATCTTTTGGTGTAGTAAACGTCCACACTATCGTGGCTTGCTGCATTGAATGGGATTTTGGATCGATTGATGTAGACAGTTATAGAAGAAAGTGAAGGTTCATGTATTAGCGTAAACGTCCACACTATCGTGGCTTGCGGTAATATATGAGTGCCAAACAATCTTCTTAGATACTGAGTAATGGTTTACACTTAGGTACGCTCTATAGTATCCTTCCCATCGAAGTAACGCTATAGTGATGTACGACCAAAGCAAATCTAATTGCTAAATCATTTGGATGGGTAAACGTCCACACTATCGTGGCTTGCCTTATCTGATGGGATTTTAGATGTAATTAGTAATTTAATGATATTATTTGAGGGAGATAATATCGGATATTAAATTAATTGTTTGTTTAAATGTGCTTATAGGTTTAGAGAATAGCTATGAACCCACTTTCTATGATACTCAAGGAGCATAAGCTCACTGGCCCCAACTATATTGATTGGAAGAGAAATTTAGACATTGTCCTAACTTCGGAGGAGTACAAGTTTGTACTCCATGAAGTGTGCCCTGCTGAGCCCACGGCTGCCTCAACGGATGAGGAAAAACTGACATATCGAAAGTGGAAAAAGGCTGATGAAATGGCTAGGTGTTATATTTTGGCTTTCATGTCAAATGTACTCCAAACCCAACATCAGTCGATGGACACTGCCTATGATATGATGTTTAACCTCAAGGAGATGTTTGAGGAGCAAGATCGTGCGGCAAGGCAAGAAGCCATGAGAGTCCTCATGTCGACTACTCAATCTGAAGGAACGCCCGTTGGGGAGCACGTTCTTAAGATGATGAGTTTGTTGAATGAACTTGAGGTCCTAGGAGCTTCTATTGATGCTGAGACGCAAGTCGACATCATACTCCAGTCTCTGGCCCCTAGTTTTGAGCAGTTTCGTATGAGCTATAATATGGGTAAACTATCTTATACTCTTGCGCAACTCCTGACTGAACTAAAGGCGGCAGAGGGGATCTACAAGAAGGGGAAGTCTCAAGCGCTTGTAGCTACCAAGTCCAAAGGCTTTAAGCCTGGTGGAGGTAGGGGCAAGAAAAGGAAGCAAGCCTGGAAACCCAGTGGTGTCAAGAGGACTGTACCACGAGTGGGGGCTGCAAAGCCAAAGGGTAAGTGCTTCCGATGCAACAAGATGGGACACTGGAAGTCTGAATGTCCTCTCAAAGGTACGAATTTTTCTTTAGTCGTAAAAACATAGTCAGCGGTATTATCTACCAGAATTCTGGTGTGTAGATATGGAACCACTGACGGTATGTGCATTTTGAATGCAGGGGTTCCAGAAAACCCGGCGACTTAGAGAGGAAGAGTTCGAGTCTACACGGGCAAAGCTGTAGAGGAGGCAGCGGTTGCGGTGGAAGACATTTATCTGCTTTAGTAGTTAAATAGGATTTCATTTCAAAGTTATTGCTTTATGTACCCCTTTTAATTTTAGAAAGAACGTTTTGTTCTGGATTTCTATTTATTATGAATGGATATTTTATTGGATGATTTTGATAAGAAATAATGGCATTATCTATTCTGGTACATTAGATAGCAATATATGAATGATAAGATCCTAAGTCTACCACGTTGCAACGAACCGTTCTATAACTTGTTTTGCTTATTAGATATTTCTCTATTGATCATTATACTTGTGAATTCTTATGCTTAGTAGTATTTTCAAATGAGATTCAAATGGTCGAAATTGATTTGATCAATTATAGTTGAAGGAATGGACCTTCCGACCTAAGGATTGAATTTGGAGGATAATACGTCTAAGCAAACCTTTCTGGAAAAAGGATAGAATTCAAACAAGTATTGGAAATGATTAGATATGCAGACATATGTGTATATTAGAAAGGTACGAGTAATTCTTTCAAGAATACTCGGTGATGGATTAGAATACTTGATGTGCCATAAAAGCAAAGTGTTTTGACTAGTCAATGGACACAAAGCTATTATGGGGAACCATCAAATTATATCCATTAGAAGCCTGCGACTCGGTCGCGGAGGCCATCACCTATCTGAATAACACATAGCATAATCAAAGATTGGGATTCAATCCCAAAGGGGCGCGCCATACACTTACGTGTAGAGATGGTGCGTTGTAAAGAAATGGAAATCTGATGGTAAAAGGACAAGTTGTTCGGAACTACCTATGTTCTATGGATATTCCTAGATACAACGGCATATTGAACATGGTTGTAGGATATCCTAGATGAACGAAGTATTGTGTGTTCTATAGTACTACGAACCAGAGGGACGTCTATCGTCCGGTTCATAGAGGAAGACTATTAGATGAACCACAAAGCCTAAATTGACAAAATGCCTTGGAATGAGAAGAAGGACAAAAGACTAGGAACCAGCCAAACCGAGTAGAAGTACACCACAAACTGCACCTATTGTTATTACTGTTATACACCGGGACGCCATTGCAGTGGGAGGTTGTTGGACAACCTGAGATATTCATAAGACTAGAGGAGTTTGGACTCTGGATCTAGTAAAGATGAAATCGACCCCTAGCTCTGCATGAGGGCGGTACTAGATCTAAATGTGCCTACTTGGAAAACAATAAGGATTATTGTTAAGAGGCAAGATCATTTAGAGTACAAGCTTAGTAAATCCAATTATGGATTGAAACAAAGCTATAAATCGTGGAACTTGCAAATTGATGGGATAGTCCATTTGATGGATTTATCAAAAAGCATAGACGATAGGTGTATTGGAGAGGTAATAGAAACAAGGTGGTGTTTCTCGGAGATTTTATGTAGATAACATTTCATCATTGGCAACAATGTAAAAAATGTTGTCAGACATAAAATGATGGTTGTCTAAATAAATCGAGATATAAGATTGAGAAGAAGTTAGAGCATGTTCTTAAGATCTTATGATCTAGAGATAAGAACATTGTACTTCTCCTAGACATCTTATACGATTAAGGTTTGTTTTAAACATGCATACTTCTGAGAAAGGTTATTGCCTTTCAGAGACAGAATAAACATCTATCTAAAGGGTTTGTGTTCGTACACATGAAGGAGATAGACAAAGCAGTTTCCTATACTTCAAGTATGGAAAGCTTTATAGATGCAATGTTGTAAAACAAGAACCTGATATCAACTATGCGGTTTGCGTAGTGGGAGGATATCAAGGTAATCTAGACAAGAGTTTTTTCGGATGCTGTAATAGTACTTGCAAAAGTACTGAATTATTAAGCAAGACAGAATCTTCTTTGATTACAAATTCTCAGATCCTAAAAATCAAAGAAAGGACCAGTGAAAGTCGATATCAGGCTATGTGTTCACTTTTAGAAAGAGGTGGAACCATGAAATGAAAGAGTGATAAGCAGGACGCTTCTCAGACTCTCTCATAACCGAATAAGCAGCCTCAGAGGCAGCGGAAGTTTTGGTTAGGTTCCGGGATAACCTCTTGACTTGGATATGACTCCTAGTTTACTAAAGGCTATTAGATAGCGGTGCACAGTAAACTGGAAGAAGTCATAAGTCAAAAGTGATGATAACACATAGAGCAAGTACCACCTGATACGAGTCATCGTCGAGGGAGATGACGTAGTAGTCACCAAGATAACTTCAGAGCGGCAACCTAGATTGCTCACTCACATAGTACTTCTCGGAAGTACACCTTAAGCGCGTGATGAGTATGGGAACCGGGAGTTTGGAGGAAATGACTAGACCTTAGTACAAGTGGGAGATTGTTGGAGTTGTGTACTTAATGTCTAGATTTAAGTAACAGTAAACTCCCGATCATAGCATTTAATCTATTTAATAAACAATTGTTTGCTTTAATATATGCAAATCATAGTCCTAGATTTTATACGTTGTAGTTAGTATGGTGTGTCGGGCCCCACACAGAAGATCATACTATCGGTTACTCGTATTTAATCAAACAGTGGCTCACGACATAGATGGACCCGGACCAATCCATCAGTATAGTCGTTGTGTGAGTGAGAAAATAATTTGTCTTAATTATTTTATCACACTTGTACACTTGGTGTATTGAGCGGATCGTTGAGATTCATCGATTAGGATTGCCGGCGATAATCGATTCGAGTCTCAGTGTATTTTATTCTTAATCTCCGATATTGTTGCGGGTGTGTATATTCAATATAAGTGACTTTGATTTACCAAAGGAATTAACCGATTTAATTATTGGGTTAATTACCGGTTAAGTTGGGTCACTATATTTTATATATGGCATGCCGTGAATAATTGACCGGACAGTGTATCCCGGAAGGGTTGATAATATCCCCGAGATGAGTTCATAAGGAATTATTGTGTAAACCTCATGAGTGGATTCGTTCCGCACAATAATTAAGGTTGAATGGTACTAGTCTCGGATTAAAGAGATGAATAAATTAATTAGGAATAAATTAATTTTATTCATGGATATTTAAATCTTAAATACACGGAATAAATAATACTACCGGAGAAATATTATTTGATATAATATGGTTTAATATTGGGAGTGCAATTAATTTATATAGTGGAAAATAAATTAATTAATATTGATGGGAGATTAATAGATTTGGGCTTGGGCTCAATTTAATCATCAATATTGGAAGCCCAATATTCCACCTCCTTTAGATCCCTTACGTAGCCTATAAAAGCACTACATGGTCTTCTCTTTTCTACAACACACATCATAAGTTGAAGATCATAATTCTTCTAGAGAGAGAAAGTAGAGAGAGAGAGAAGAGGATCCATAAGCTTGGAGGATCGTCGCCCACCCGACGTTCAAGCTAGTGCAAGGAATACGTGGGAAGATCGTAAGGTCATCAACTTAGATTCGTTTCTCCGCACAACGAATTAAAAGGTAAAATCATATACTCTCTTCTATGATTTTATGTGAATTGATTGTGATACATACATGAACGCACGATCCGGGAAAACGACGAACTTCGGGGACGGGGATTCGAGATCCCCGGCGAACGTTCGAAGAGCCCTCGGCTGGGAGCCGAGGGGGTGGCGGTCGGCCTAGGGCACGACCGCCGGCGCGCACCAAGGGAAGGCCGCGGCTGGACGCCGCGGCTAGGGGGCGATCGAACCCTAGTTCGATCGCCGGGGACCGTCGCGGCTTCGCGCCGCGGCTGGTGGTCCCCCCTCCGGTCGGTGGTGGCGGTGAGTCGCCGGACTCACCGCCGGGGGCTGCCGGAGCAGCCCCACGCGATCGATCGATCGCGAGCCCCGTGCGGGGGCTCGGCTGGGCACCACGGGCGGAACCGTGGTGGTGCTTGGTTGAGCTCCGGCTTGTACGGTGGTTCGCGGTTGGATCTCCGGCGAAGGGATTTCGGTCGGGTTGTCGGTTTCCGCAATTTTGATGGCCCGGGATATCGAATTCCAGCACATAGCACAAACTTCCAAACACCCTCAAGTGCTCAAGTTCTGGAACTCTCCCAGTCCAAACTTCTTGAGGTGTTTTCATACTTAGAGCAGCAGCAGGACTCCTATTAATGAGATAAGATGCAGAATTCACTGCCTCACCCCAAAAGGACTTGTGAAGACCAGAACTCAATAACATGCATCTGACTCTATCCAATAGAGTTCTATTCATTCTCTCTGCAACTCCATTCTGCTGTGGAGTAGAGGCAATTGTCCTGTGCCTCACAATGCCCTTGCTTTTGCACAAGTCATTGAATTCTTCAGAGAGAAATTCCAGACCATTATCAGTTCTCAAGTGCTTCAACTCCCTTCCAGACTGCTTCTCTACTTCAATCAACCATTCTTTAAATTTCTCAAATGCCTCAGACTTGGCTTTAAGAACAATGACCCAGACTTTCCTGCTGAAATCATCAATGATTGACATAAAGAACCTTCCACCATTCTTGGTAGTAGTTCTAGCAGGCCCCCAGAGATCAGAGTGTACATAATCCAATACACCCTTAGTGGTATGCCTACCAGTGCCAAAAGAAGCCCTCACTGCTTTTCCCAGTGCACAAGTCTCACAGAATCTCAACTTTGTGAGCTTGTCTTTAGCAAATAGACCTTGCTTATAGAGCTCATTCAATCCTTTTGCACCTAGGTGACCCAATCTCTGATGCCATAGTTCAACCTTCTCTACCTCAGAAACCTGTGATGATTCACCAACCACAGTGTGACCCTTGAGGTAGTATAGGTCATTCCTTTTAACTCCTTCAAGGACAACTACCTCACCCCTTTTAACCTGCAGACAACCACCCTTTGAGCTGAAGCTGAATCCCATATTATCCATCATCCCAAGTGAAATGAGATTTCTCTTCAACTCTGGTATAAATCTGACTTTGGTGAGAAGTTTAACTGAACCATCATGAAGCTTCAACCTCACTGATCCAATCCCTTGAACCCTGCAGGTAACATTATTCCCCAACACAACACAGCCACCATCCACTTCTTGAAATTGCTCAAACCAGTGTCTCTTTGGACTCATATGAAAAGTGCAACCAGAGTCAAGTATCCACTCACTCTCCTTTCCATTTACTGTCACATTGAGAACATATGCATCTTCACAGCTATCATCTGCCAATGTAACATCAGCCTGCTGTTGAGGACTTTGGTTTTCTTGTTGTTTCTTCCAAGCAAAACAATTCTTCTTCAAGTGGCCAGCCTTCTTGCAGTGGTAACACTTCATACTTTCTCCTGAAGTAGAAGCTCCACCTCCACTGTTATTAGACTTTGATTGTGACTGCTTCTTCTTGTGTGGTTTCTTCCCTGCAGTAAATAAACCCTCAGAAACAGTGGCATGAGAATCCTTTCTAGATGACTCCTTCTTATGTAACTCCTTTGTTCTCAAGGCTATCTGAACCTCATCAAGTGTCAGAGCATGTTCCCTTCCATATATCATGGCATCTCTGAACTGATCAAAGGAAGAAGGCAGATAACTCAACAGCAAGAGAGCTTGGTCCTCATCATCAAGCTTCTTATCTATATTCTCCAAGTCATCAAGGATCTTTACAAACTCATCCATCTGATCTAACACTGGTTTATCACTAAGCATTTTAAATGAGTAGAGCTTTTGTTTCATGTACAATCTGTTAGCAAGGGATTTTGTCATATATAGAGATTCCAGTTTCTTCCATAACCCATAGGCAGTAGCCTCTCTACATACCTCCCTCAATACCTTATCACCAAGACTCAAGATAATCACACTGTGTGCCTTCATGGAGATTTCTTCAAGATCCTCCTCTGAACCGGCCACAGAACTTGAATCTACAGGTGACTTCTCCTTCCTCCTAGCCTCAGCTTCTGGATCTGGTGGTGAAAGTGCAGAAATCAACCCCTGTTGAACAAGCACGGCCCTCACCTTTATCCTCCATAAACTGAAATCATTTTTCCCAGTGAATTTCTCCACCTCGAATTTGGCAGATCCAGTCTTCATCACCAGTGATTCTCCTTCCCACAGACGGCGCCAATTGTTGAGGAAAGACAGCCAATCGAACAGAAACAAACGCGAGCTCTGTCGACACTGAATCCCTCACAATAACACTGAACAACACAAATAACACTGAACAATGCAGTTTAACACTGAACCACTGGACTGAACACTAAAATCACACACACGTCGATTAACACTCAAACTCTCGGCGCAGAAAGTTTGTATATGGTTTATTGAACTCAAACACGAAGAGAAACAATCACACAACAAACGATTTTACGTGCTTCGATCACCGGAAAGGTAATCTACGTGCACGGCGGAGGGGAGGGGTTATCTGGTATTATTCGAAGCTCAAAACAATTGTACAAAGCTCTCTCTAGCTCAATGCTTGCATATCAATCACAAACACGAGTGATTATATGCTAAAACAGAAATGCACAAAATCGATGAACTCATCCTAGCCATCGAGCCATAACAACCTCGCAAATCTCAACCGTGCGATGATGTGCGATAATTCCATGTGCGTTTCCTAGATGAGCTGGCAAGGATCGTGTAGCTTCAAGAATCATCCATTTTGGTGAAGAATCCGCTGAGAAATCGATCGACCTAGACCATGCACCCGCTGCCCAAATCAGCATCAAAACGACACCGTTTTGTCCATGCGCGAAATTTGAATTCTGGCAAAATTACCAATTTGCCCCCGCAGTGCATTTTTGTTGATTTTGCGTCTGGAGATGATTTTTCGTGTACATTTTAACATATATCATACTCTCGGGAGCACAATATAAATACCTATATCATACTCTCGGGAGCACAATATAAATAGTGCTCCCACCCTTTAAAATATAAAAATCATCATTTAATAATTAAGAAATCTTCATTTCAAAAAACAATTATTATAAACATTAAATTAGCATAGCAATGAATATTTTAGCATACCTAATGAATATTTATCAAAAAATACATGAAGATATACTCATGTGTGTACAATTAGAATCTTACTCCTAAGAACACGGTATAAATTGCTCTCATGTTTTTTATTTTGATTTATCATAAAATGTTATTCGTATTGAATAATTACTTATTACGAAATACGAACTACCTAAATTCTTTTTATTTATAACCATATTGAACTATACATATAAAATAAATTATTTTTAAATACTTTTGAATTTAATTTCAACTCAAATAAGTTTACGATTCAACTCGATTAGGAAATTATATTCAATTAGGATTTCATTGGATTTTTTTAAACTTTAAAAAACCTAAAGACTTTTATAGATTTAAAAATTCAAAGAGTTTATATAGAGTTTGATTGACTTTTTATATTAATTTATATGAATTTTGATAGAGTTTGATTTATTTATTTTATTGATTTATATTAATTTTCATTTTGATATTTAATTTTACAATTCAAAATTCGAATTTAATTAAAAATAAACTGATTTTATTTTAATTTTTGTTGAGTTTAAGAAAAAATAAAATTTTAATTTTCGGTCAAATTCTAGTTTTGAACTAGTAAATTTGAATGTTGACGAAATTTATATATATATATATATATATATATATATATATATATATATATATATATATATATATATATATATATATATATAATTTTTAAATTACATAGTTATATTTTCTAAAATAGCATGATAAATAAATTTGTTTATTTTTACAATTTTTATACAAGTATAATTTTTTACTAAATACAAATTTAATAATATAATAAATAATTTTAATATTATTTTTATTTATATCAAACAGATAATAACATATTATTTTTTTAAAATTTTATTTTATTTTTAATTTTAATTGTTTTCATATTTTTTAATTTTATTATTTTTATTTATATATTTTTATGTTTTATTATTTTTAATAATAAATTAATCAATTAAAATAGAAATTCATACAAATGTGACATATTTAAGATAAATTTTAAAGAATGGAATCTTTGTATTTTGGAGATAAAATCAATAAATATTCATAAAAATTAATAAACTCTTAAAATAAATTAACTTTTGAATACCTATAGATTTTTAAAGACTTTTTAAAATCTGTATTGAATACTCAAGATTTTAATAGACTTTTAAAAATCCGAATTAAATACCCCTAAACTTTAAAAATTCATAAAAATCGTATAAAGTCATGATTGAATACACCCTCATCAATTTCAATTTAATTCTAATCAATTTATTTCAAAAATAAAATTATAAGAGTAAAAAAATAATTAAAAATAATAATTTAAAGCATACAACATACTTCTTGCTAGAATATTATTTATAATTTTTTAAAGATATTTAATAATATATATAATTTATTATCAGTTTTATAAAAAATCAATTCAATATGATTAAAGACCTGTTCTTTTGAACTTAATTTCAGTCCAGCTCGATTAAGTTTGTTACAAAATAAATTTAAAATAAAATAAATAAAAATTAATTTCAATCTATAATTTTAAATATACAATCTAGTTACTATCATAATATTATTAATATTTATTAAAAACTATTTAATAATTTATAAATTTTATTATTATTTTTATAAAAAAATCAATACAGTTCAGTTCAGATCGCTTAAGTTCAGTTCAGTTCAGATCGCTTTAGTTCAGTTCAGTTCGGTTCAAATCGCTTAAGTTCAGTTCAGCCGGTTTCAGTCCAAAAGAACAGGTCCTAAATCATTTCAATTCAGGTTCATTCAATTCAAATTAATCCAAATTAGTTGAAAAGAATAAAATCGTGCTCCTTTTATCTCAAGTAATTATATATATATATATATATATATATTAAAAATATGATAGAGGTTTTTATAATGTTTTATAATTATTTGTAAATATACTAAAATTTAGTAAAATTGTAATAACCCAAATTTTTATAATAGAAATTAGTGAATTAAAATGACCTTTTTATCCACGTGCTAGTCGAGTTCATTATTATATTAATTGGGCTTAAACATTTTATAAATTGGGCTTTTAGTTTAATTTACTTTTATAAAATGAATTTATTGTTAACGAGCTGAACTAATATTTTATGGGTTAATCTAATTATACTTTGTTAAATGGGCTGAGCTTATATTTTAATTGGATCAACCAAATTATATTAATTATGGGCTTAAGTATTATTTAATTAAAACCAAACACATAAATATAAAAGATGCGATAGAAATAGGGTTTCATGGGGAGAATAAAGAGAGAATAGAGGAGGCTAGACATGGCGGGAAGAAAAGGGAGGAAGAGAAGGAGAAGAAGAACGGGACTTTCAATGTGTTCGTGTATACCTTAATCTCTCAACCGTACTTCGAGGGTTTTAAGTTTATATAGTTAAATTATAATTCAAACCTAGGGTTTTTAGTTATTAATTGAATTACGTGATTTTATGTTAATATTATTTATGGCTTAGTGTTAATAATCGATGTCGACATGATTACGTTAATGGTATACATATATGTTGAATTGTTTGACAAATTCTTTATCTAGGAGAGCCCATTTCGCCTCGCTCATACCCTCCGGCTTCTCGCCTACTAACGGTAGATGAAGATTCTTCCCGAACAAGTAGTTCATCACTTGCACCTTCCAACGTGCAAAATCCGACCCGTTGAACCTTTCGATTGCACTCCATACCATGTTGTTGCCCGTCATTGTTCTCCGACCGCTTCAACCGAAACTCCGTTACCAAGCTTCTCAACTTGGCTCAGATACCAATTGTTAGGATTGTATACACCGGGAAGGCGGGCGGTGCTTTACGTCAACGAGACCACCGACTACACGTCGAACCACCGAGACCCGCTCCTAGAGCACGAGGAATTTTTCCTTGACTCGTCGATACCCGATCGACCGGACACGCCCAATGCGTGACGGAAACTCCGATCGATCTCCAAACGAATCCACCCTGTACTCTACTACCAATCCCCCGAGAACAACCGACGTCCAACCGTTGTCGGGAATCCACTCAACCCGAGTGTACCGAATTCCCGACCAACCTACAACGACGACAACCAATCGCAACACAATATATATACTCCGAGCACCCAAGCAACAATATATATATATATATATATATATATATATATATATATATATATATATATATATATATATATATATATATATATATATATATATATATATATATATATATATAGCGATATAGGAGCAAACCACAATCAAGGCTATCAACACAATACCAAATCAAAACGAGAAAGCAAACAAGAAAACGACACCAAGAAATATAGTGGTTCACCCAAATGGGCTACGTCCACTTTACCGCCACGTTTTCTTTCACTAGATAAACTGAATCGTTACACCGAGCTTCCAAGAATTCTCTCTCGAATTCTAACTTTCACGACTCTCTCTAGGACCCTCACACTCTAGCCCACCCCACGAGATACACCGAAAAATAAACGAGAGCTTCCAAGAGCTTACAAGATTTTTCTCTAAAAAATCTAACTCTAACCCTCTTCCCAATTTTTCTCTCTCTATGGTGGCTAACAAATGGTTTGGATAAGATACATGTGAGGGGGAAGAAGTATATATAGTAGTATTGTCAAGACCTAGTCAAAGCCCAAAAAAGGCCTTAAAAAGCCCAAAAAAAGCCCCAAAAACGAGTTGGCCCAAAAGCTTTCAGGAAGTGGCACAAACGTACCAACCTTGCTGAAAGTCTGCCAAATCTGCTGAAGGGGTGGCACGAACATGCCAGGCCTGCTGAAGAGGTGGCACGAACGTGCCAGTTCCTGAGGAGACTTCGGGTCCTCCTTCCAGGGAACTCCGTTCGCGCTCGTCGTCGGCTCATCTTAGTTTGGTTTGGCTCCACCAAACCCAACAATCTCCTACCTGGAGACACAACCAAACTACATTCCCCATCATACGTGGCGACGGCCACATCCATCATCCGAGAAGTCCAACCGAAGTCTCTCTCGACATCGGCTCCAAAGGCATCACCACCTTCTTCTTCGACACATCGGTCGGCATCCAACTTCCTCGGAACGTCTCAAGAACCTCTTGCTTAGACCGAGCATCAATCTCTGTGTTTCTCATCACAACCCTCGAAGCTCTCCTCTTTTTTAACAACATCGCCCATTCCGTCAACCTCTCCGTCACCACGCAATCCCCTTTCGGACCTCCGAAACCGCAACATGGAACCCGAGCTTCTTAAAGCTCCCACATGTCGCCTCCCCGGATTGCTTGTGAACCGGTTAACTCCCACCTAATGAGCAATGTCGACATTCACATGCCCATCGTCTATCTCCGACGATCTCGATCGATAGCCTCCAACACTCTTACCGTTGCTAGCTCTACGACTCCTTTGCCTACTCCTCGTTTTCCGAATCCTCTCCACAGGACTCTCTCCAAAAAGATTACCCGAGTAGCACTCGAATCGTCTAGCAACTCCCAATGAAATGGAAATGTCGGGCTTCGATACCTCGTCTCTCACCGACGAGTCTCCGAGTGAAAATAACGAGCTCGACTCGGTTCCAATTTTCAACTCCCGCTTGCTCGATTTACCGGCCCGCATTGCTCCACCATCTCGAACCGAAAGCACATGATTGATCTCCAAGGTTTCCACCGGTCGGTCTTCTACCAGAATACCTCCATCATCATGTCTCCGCTTTCCAATATCTGATTTCTCCAACACCGAGAATCGAACTCGTCTCCTTTCGAGAACTGGACTCTGATCTGTATGAGGAACACCCGAACTCGCTTTTGGTTGCAACCACCTTTCGCTCATACGACCTAGCCCACAATGCATTAGCCCATTGGTGTTGTCGGGTACACCAATCTCACGACCTCCCGTCGTAGTGTAAAGGGTGCCCGTCCTTGGACCACGAGCAACAATCATTGCACCCTTCGACACTTTCTAAGACCCATCGTTAAAGGTAACCGTATGCCCCTCTCTCTCAAGTCGGCTCACCGAGATCAAGCTACTCTTTAGCTCGGGCACATACCTCACCTTCGACAATATCAACGTCCCACCGAACGTCTTCACCTTCACGTCTCCAACACCCACGATATTTGACGGCCTATCATCCGCTAGGTAGATCTTCTCGTGTCTCTCGAGCTAGGTAGCACCAGGACGCCAAAATAGGCGTCGTCCCCGTTCCGGGGACGTTTTGAGGACGGGGATGCAAGAAAAACGGCGCAAAACGTTTTTAATACGTTTTTTTTTAATTAATTTTTTTAAAAAATAAATTAAGTTAAGATATGCCTAAAATACGCAAGAGATACGATCCGTTGAGATCTTTTATATACGTATGACGGTACGAGATCCGTTGAGATCTGTTCCAAAAACGTTGGAATCGTACGTCTATTTAAGATTAGAGAAGATCGAAGAGAAAAGCACCAAATTCACATACCAGATCCAGTACTGCCGCTGGCCCCATATGCTTCGCGTCGTCCTGCCGCCGCCGGCCGTCTCTGATTGGCTTCGTCGCGCCTCCGTGCTTAGGGTTACGCTGCTCTGTAATTGTTCTTTAGGTTACACTGCTATGTAAATTTTCTTTAGGGTTACAGCTTACGGGTTAGTATCCATTTGTTAAACTGATGCTGTATTTAAATAGTAGTATAAATATTTATTTAATTCAATCTTTGCTTATTAAAAATTGTGCGCCTGCTTTTTCATAAATGCCGCCCTCGTATGTTTTGTATTCCCGCTGTATATTAAAATTTTAGTATTTGATATGTAAATATGTTGATGTGATTATTGCGCCTGTTTTTTTCGATAAATGCGCATATATTTTGTATTCCCGCTGGATTTTTGTCAGAATTTTTATTTTATATTCCCATATTTGATTAGAACTTTTTGTAATTCCCTACATAATTTTAATTAACAATGTTTTATTTTAATTAAATAAATAGCTGTAATTTTAATTATTTTAATTAAATATTATTTTTCAGGTTTTCATATTTTACAAATTATTATTTTAATATGAGCACGTCGAGTAAAGTAACTTTTGATGCATCTCCTTCGGCTACGAGTAAAGTCAACGATGATTTGGGCATGCCATTATGGCGATATGTCAAACGAACCGGAAAAGCTGCCAATGGTTTTGTCTGGGAATGCAACTTTTGTCACCTCACAAAAACGACGTCATACACCCGAGTGAGAGCACATTTGATGAAATTAAAGGAATTGCGTGTTGTCCGAAAGTGACAACAAAAGATATCTCCGACATGCAGAAGTTAGAGAACGAATTCGAACAAAGAGAAAAGGAAAGCACTACCAAGAAAGTCCCACCACCACCGCCTATTATGGGTTCCGGAGAATTGTATTCATCCGGTTACGAGAACAAGAAAAGAAAAGATCTTTCGGGAAATTCAATTGAGAAGGCTTTCAACGTCGAAACCCGCAACCAACTGCATGAATTGATTGCTAGATTTTTTTATGCATCCGGTCTTCCAT
Organism: Euphrasia confusa; assembly: GCA_954870475.1. Taxonomy (NCBI): domain Eukaryota; kingdom Viridiplantae; phylum Streptophyta; class Magnoliopsida; order Lamiales; family Orobanchaceae; genus Euphrasia; species Euphrasia confusa. The sequence continues at coordinate 10,420,018 of OX940966.1, read as the reverse complement.
TTCACTTGGCAAGAAGTCCGTATTATGCGAGTTGCTTCTCGTTTGCTGCCAAACACAATTTATCCGGTTATGTGCCCCCTGGATATAATATGTTGAGAACGTCATTGCTGCAACAAGAAAAGGCCAATGTGGAGAGATTACTGCGACCAATCAAAAGTACTTGGAGAGAAAAAGGAGTAAGTATTGTGAGCGATGGATGGAGCGACTCGCAAAGGCGACCTTTGATCAATTTTATGGCGGTTTCGAAAAGTGGGCCTATGTTTCTTAAGGCAGTAGACTGCTCTGGCGAAACTAAAGATAATTTTTTTATCTTTAACTTGATGAAAGAAGTGATTGAAGAAGTTGGTCCTGAAAATGTGGTTCAAGTAATCACCGACAACGCAAAAAATTTTCAAAGTGCAGGGTTATTGATCGAAGGCGTGTACCCTCACATCGTTTGGACGTCGTGTGTGGTGCACACACTTAATCTGGCATTGCAAAATATTTGTGCGCCTAAAAATGTGGAGAACAATCAAGATGTTTATGATGAGTGTTCTTGGATCAGTTGTATTTCAGTTGACTTCACTATGATTAAGAACTTCATCATGAACCACGGGATGCGATTGGCTATTTTCAATAAATTTGTGCCGTTGAAATTGCTAGCAATTGCTCCCACCAGATTTGCGTCGCTCTTTGTAATGTTGAAGCGATTCAAGCGTATTCAAAGATGTCTCCTAAATATGGTGGTCAGTGAAGAATGGGCTACTTATCGAGATGATGACGTTCAGAAAGCTAAATTAGTGAAAGACTTTGTGTTAAACGACTGCTGGTGGGATAAGATTGATTATATACTCGCATTTACAGGTCCGATTTATGATATGATTCGAACTTGTGACACCGACAAACCATGCCTTCACTTAGTATACGAAATGTGGGATTCCATGATTGAAAAGGTGATGCTTGCAATATATCGGCATGAAGGAAAGCAACTATCTGAGTCGTCGTTGTTTTATGATGTGGTGCACAAGATTTTAGTTAGTCGTTGGAACAAGAACAATACTCCTCTTCATATAAATTATTCACAAGTTTTGAAATATTAAATATATTTTATGTTTTTAATTAATTAATTTATTATATTTTATTCTTTTTCCAGATATTATAGTGACGAGTGGCTTACTGAAGATTCTTCTCGATGTCCTCCACATAAAGATAATGAAGTTTCTAAAGAGAGAATTAAATGTTTGAAAAAATATTTTCCTAACGACGAGGACAGATCAAAAGCGACAATGGAGTATGCTAATTTTTCTAGCATGTCAGGAGATTTTGGAGAGTCTGATTCCATTCGTGATCGAGCAAAAATGGATCCAAAGAGTTGGTGGTGCAATTACGGAGCAAGCACACCTATGCTTCAAACACTAGCGTGCAAGTTACTTGTGCAACCTTCATATTCGTCGTGCGCTGAGAGGAATTGGAGCACTTATTCATTTATTCACTCAATTAGGAGAAATAAAATGACAACAAAGCGTGCGGAAGATTTGGTGTTTATTCATAGCAACCTGCGTTTGTTATCAAGAAATACACCAGAGTATTTGAAAGGTGATATAAAGTTATGGGACATTGCAGGCGACAAGTTCGATACATTTCAAGATGTTGGAGATCTAGAAGTTGCACAACTCTCCCTTGATGAGCCGGAATTAGAGGGAGTTGTGTTCACTGATGAAGGAAATGAAGATATGAACGGTGTTGACTATAGCCATGCGAGGGATGTTTAGATATTATTTTTGTTTTTTCAATTTAAGACTGAGAATTTGATTTATCAATTTATTATTTATCATTTTTTGTTATTTATCAAAGTTTTAATTTAATTTAATATTATTTTTATGAATTATCGTGTATGATTTTGAAAAGGTCTTAATTTAATTGCTCAATTATAAATTTATGACTAATTGAATAGGACATATATAATTATCAATACTTTGGTAATATTGTACCAAAATACAAATGACTCATAAATGAACGTAATTAGTATAGTATTTAATATATGCATTTATATATATATATATATATATATATATATATATATATATATATATTAAAAAATATAAAAAAATAAAACGTATTTTTGACGTATCCGTATCTTAATTATTTTAAAATCGCCGTTTTACTGTATCCGTACCGTACTGTATCCGTTTTACGTATCCGTCCCGGTGCTACCTAGCTCTCGAGAACAAAATTCACCATGTCGACACGACTACCCGTGGTGTGAAACGAGGCTCCCGAGTCAACCACCCAAGAGTCTTCACGAGGCTCCGAAGATACTAACAAGTCATCTTCACTCTCGTCACCCGTCACAACCTTAGCATCGCCTCCATCCCCCTGATGCTCTATACAATGCCGCTTCATGTGACCAGATTTACCACAATTCCAACATAAGAATCGCTTTTTATTCCCGTCGCTCGACTCCACCCTTTTCTCGCGATTATAACCTCCGTAATGATTTCTATCTTGGCTCAAACTCAAGGCCTTAGTCATTGAAGTCGATGTCTCTCCGGAATTCCTCCTTCTAACCTCCTCGGCAAGAACACGATCCCTCACATCGGCATACTTCAACCTATCACTTCCAACGGAGTTATTCAACGCCATTCTTATCGGCTCCCAACTACTCGGTAAAGACGCCAATATACTAAGGGGCCGAACCTCATCATCGAACCTGATCTCAACCGAGGACAACTAGTTGACGATCGTTTCGAACTCGTTCACATGAGTCGCAACAACTTCTCCTTCTTCCATATTCAAATGAAAGAACTGCTCCAACAAGGAGCATTTGCTTCTCGCCGTCGGCTTCTCGTACATGTCGGATAACACCTTCATCATCCTCGAGGTCGACTTCTCCATCATCACCTATCTAGCGATGTTCTCCTCGGGTCAAACGGACTAACCCGAGTACTCGTCGGTCTAGGAGAGCCCATTCCGCCTCGCTCATACCCTCCGGCTTCTCGCCTACTAACGGTAGATGAAGATTCTTCCCGAACAAGTAGTTCATGACTTGCACCTTCCAATGTGCAAAATCCGACCCGTTGAGCCTTTCGATTGCACTCCATACCATGTTGTCGCCCGTCATTGTCCTCCGACTGCTTCGACCGAAGCTCGTCCAAGCTTCTCAACTTGGCTCTGATACCAATTGATGGGGTTATACTACCGGGAAGGCAGGCGGTGCTTTACGAAACCACCGACTACACGTCGGACCACCTGGACCTGCCTCGAGAGAGAAAAATCTTGTAAGCTCTGATACCAATTGATGAGATTGTATACACCGGGAAGGCGGGCGGTGCTTTACGTCAACGAGACCACCGACTACACGTCGGACCACCGAGACCCACTCCTAGAGCACGAGGAATTTTTCCTTGACTCGTCGATACCCGATCGACCGGACACGCCCAATGCGTGACGGAAACTCCGATCGATCTCCAAACGAATCCACCCCGTACTCTACTACCAATCCCCCGAGAACAACCGACGCCCAACCGTTGTCGGGAATCCACTCCACCCGAGTGTACCGAATTCCCGACCAACCTACAACGACGACAACCAATCGCAACACAATATATATACTCCGAGCACCCAAGCAACAATATATATATATATATATATATATATATATATATATATATATATATATATATATATATATATATAAATAAAGCGATATAGGAGCAAACCACAATCGAAGCAATCAACACAATACCAAACCGAAACGAGAAAGCAAACAAGAAAAAGACACCAAGAAATATAGTGGTTCACCCAAATGGGCTACGTCCACTTTACCGCCACGTTTTCTTTCACTAGATAAACCGAATCGTTACACCGAGCTTCCAAGAATTCTCTCTCGAATCCTAACTGTCACGACTCTCACTAGGACCCTCACACTCTAGCCCACCCCACGAGATACACCGAAAAATAAACGAGAGCTTCCAAGAGCTTACAAGATTTTTCTCTAAAAAATCTAACTCTAACCCTCTTCCCAATTTTTCTCTCTCTATGGTGGCTAACAAATGGTTTAGGATAAGATACATGTGAGGGGGAAGAAGTATATATAGTAGTATGGTCAAGACCTAGTCAAAGCCCAAAAAAGGCCTTAAAAAGCCCAAAAAAAGCCCCAAAAAAGCCCCAAAACTGAGTTGGCAAAAAGCTTCCAGGAAGTGGCACGAACGTGCCAACCTTGCTGAAAGTCTGCCAAATCTGCTAAAGGGGTGGAACGAACGTGCCAAGCCTGCTAAAGAGGTGGCACGAACGTGCCAGTTCATGAGGAGACTTCGGCTCCTCCTTCCGGCGAACTCCTTTCGCGCTCATCGTCGGCTCGTCTCGGTTTGGTTTGGCTCCACCAAACCCAACATGTACCTGTATATATGTGTGTGTGAAAGGGTTGTCCTTTTATGCAACAACAAATGAGGGAGGGTACATGAATATTATATGAAAATAATGTTACTATACATGGCTAATGTGTGTGAGATTGTGAATTCATGCTAAGCAACATCCAGTTATTACATATGAACCTTATATGTTTTGAATGTTAATTGTTATGATTATTATTTGAAGGTTTGTGGAATCTCTTAGTGATTTTATGTTTGTTCTAGCATCTATCGTATTTGTCTTATGTTTATTTACATAAATTGAAATGCTTATTTAATTATGATGTGAAGTCATTGATGTCATTAGTTCATGCATACACGTAAGGATGTATTTGCATTAGAAGTTAATTTCACAGTCAAAATATTAAAGAACAAAACTTAAATGTTGAAGTGAGATAATGTCGGGCATCGTAAAAGGTACTACCTTAAGCAGGGTGGCAACTAACCAATATTAATGGCCTCAATGGCTATAGAGTCGAGATGACCTCTAGACAGTGTGTGCAACCAATGTTAATGGCCTCAATGGCTAGAGAGTCGAGATGACCTCTAAACAGTGTGTGCAACCAATGTTAATGGCCTCAATAGCTAGAGTGCGAAAAAGACCTCTAGACAGGGTGTGTAACTAATTTATAATGGCCATAATGGACTGGGGTAGCCTTACGATGTCAAGTGAGCTCGCGTCAAATGTTAAAGCTATGTTACGAAAGTTAATGTTAAAGAAAAGTATTTAAATATTCAAGTTAAAGTTTACGTTCTAAGTTTAAGTCTAGAAGTTGCATTGCATTAAACGTTCAACGTTTAAGATACAAACTAAGATGACAAGTGGAATGATTAAAGCATATAGGTTGCATGCCTACTTGCCAGTCAGTGGACTGACCCTTGTTAATATAAATGTTTTCAGGTGATTCTATTTGATAAACTAGAGTAGTCGAGGATGCTGCGTCGTGATTCGTACAATGTTTAATGAGCGAAACTATATTTAGTACTTAACGCACGTGTTTTGAAACTCTAATGATTTCCGCTGCATTTACTATTATTTAAAGCTTCTTACCGTTAAGTTTTCAAATGTCGACGTGGACGTCTAAGTTTTTAAATTCTCCGCCCTTAGTTTCTTTACAAAATTAATACTATTATTTACCTATTTAATAGAATAAAACGGGGCGTGACAAATGGTATTAGAGCGCAGAGTTTTAAAATCAATTCTCTCGACCTGTGCTAAATTTAATAATTTGCAAGTTTAAAAACTGTTACGAGTATGAATCACGCCAGACATTTTCGGTACTCTGGTAAGTTGTTTCTAATACAAGTTATTTGCTATGTGATTATAGTATCAATGTTAATTCTGGGTATTTTAAGGCTTAGTTGATAATGATTGTTATTTATGTTGTTGAGAACTTGTATTGCCATTGGTAAGTCTATTTTGATTCTTACGAAGTTAAATCCTAGTTGTTACTCAACATGTGTTTAAATTATTTGTTACTTGATAATTGTATCAATGCTAGTTATGTATAGATGAAAGTTCATTAATCTTGATTGTTGTATTTGTTATAGAGATCCTCTATTACTATCTTTGGTGCTATCTTTGGTGCTGATGTTGATTGTTTTTTTTCAAATAGTTACATTTGTATTGATATTGCGTGATGACTTTAAATCTTTTGATGTGGACGAAACTTTTTATAAGGTGGGTAGAATGTAATAACTCGGAAATTTTACATTTAATAATTAGAAATTTAAATAGTCGTTGCCTACGTGTTAAATATTTTAATTATACTTCAACATTTATGGGCTGGGCTACTAATTTAATAAAACATATTTACCTTTTAATTGGGATTTAACATTTTATAAATTGAACCAAGTTTCGAGAACGAAACTTTTTATAAGGTGGGTAGAATGTAATAACCCAAATTTTTATAATAGAAATTAGTTAATTAAAATGACCTTTTTATCCACGTGCTAGTCGAGTTCAGTATTATTTTAGTTGGGCTTAAACATTTTATAAATTGGGCTTTTAGTTTAATTTACTTTTATAAAATGAATTTATTGTTAACGAGCTGAACTAATATTTTTATGGGTTAATCTAATTATACTCTGTTAAATGGGCGGAGATTATATTTTAATTGGATCAACCAAATTATATTAATTATGGGCTTAAGTATTATTTAATTAAAACTAAACACATAAATACAGTATAAAAGATGCGATAGAAATAGGATTTCACGGGGGAGAATAAAGAGAGAAGAGAGGAGGCTGGACATGGTCGACGAGAAGAAAAGGGAGGAAGAGAAGGAGAAGAAGAACTGGACTTTCAATGTGTTCATGTATACCTTAATCTCTCAACCGTACTTCGATAATCAAGGCAAGTAGGTTTTAAGTTCATATAGTTAAATTATAATTCAAATCTAGGGTTTTTAGTTATTAATTGAATTACGTGATTTTATGTTAATATTATTTATGGCTTAGTGTTAATAATCGATGTCGACATGATTACGTTAATGGTATACATATATGTTGAATTGTTTGACAAATTCTTTAGTGAAAATGTAAAAAAATACCATTATGCATATAGTCCACATGCTTTTCTGCCATCCCATATAAAATACATGCTTTTCTACACTAAAGGACGGAAATACTCTTATAATTACTTTTTTCCGGTATTCCATTCAGCAGATTGAGTTCCACACATTGTGGGTCGAATTATACTTATTTTGTGTCGAATCGTGCTAATGCCTTGTCGAATAAATTTAACCATTGTCGAATTTAAACCTTGTCGATTGATATTAAATTGAAGTTCATACCTTTATCGAATGATATTTAACCTTTGTCGAATGAAATTTAACCTTTGTCGAATGACATTTAACCTTTGTCGAATGATATTTAACCGTTGTCGAATGTTATTTAATCTTTGTCGAATGATACTTAATGTTTGTCGATTTCAAATTTATTGAATTATAATGTTCAAACCAAAAAACACATATGATGTGAACAAGAAACATAATAAAACAATAAAGCCAGAAACACACGAACAACATATTATTGACCTAACCATAATTGTTCTAGAATTTTCCAATATCGCACTCGTCTGCACCAAAAACTCGAACCAAGTATGTGGTTGCATCTTTCCTTTCAAACACTAGAACCTTACCAAAACATAATAAATGATCTTTGAAAAACTTTGGCCAACCTTGTTTGAAATGCAACTCACCGTCTGCCTCTCTCGTTAATTTGACTCCCCAAGTTTTGCCTTCTGCATCCTCAAGCGTGAAAGTCTGATCCTTCAAATGAATCATGCTCGGCTTGCCTGCTGGTGGTAGCATCATTTTCTCAGCATGATCATGAGTAATTATGGTGCGATAAAATAATTCCATTGGTGAAACTCAGTAATTGTTAATAATATATTTTCCTAAGGACTAGGTTTTTATACACAATTGGGGATTCAATGCACTAGGCTTTGAATGTGGGTAGATACAACCAACTCATTGTAGTAGGTATATTATGGTAAACCCTAATTTATTGCGATATTGACACCCTAATTTATTGCGAGATTGACTGTTATTTATTAAGAATCCTCCAACCATATATTCAATTGACTGGTCAAATATATTTTTACTTCGTCGAATGGAAGTTTACCCTTGGCGAACGCGAAATTACTCATGTCGAATGGGAGTTAACCCCTGGCAAATGAGAAATAAGTTTGTCGAACGAGAAATCATTCATGTCGAATGTTAGTTATACCTTGTCGAACGAGAAATGATTCATGTGAAATAACTCGTGTCTAAAGACAATTATCACTTGTAACGTAACGTAACCATTGTCGAATGAATAATTCTCATTAAATGATGGCAGAACGTGGTAGATTAGGTATTAAATTACATCCTGCCATAAGGCAGAACTCTATTTAATGTGTGTATTAGAATCGATTCTCATGCCTTTCCTCATCAAACGAAATTTCATGCTCTCAATCTCAATCTCAAAACATGGAAACAAAATTCTTTAAAGTTATGTTTGGGGACTGGGCAACACATCTTATACTTCCTCCACAATTTGCAAGGCACGCCGAATACCTAGAGAACAAGGTGGTCCAGCTTTACGATGTTAACAACGACCATTACGACATCACAGTAACCCGAGTAAACGGCGATTTATACTTTGGTCGGGGTTGGCCCCGTTTCTATAGGGATCACCGCGTTCAGGAAGGTTGGTTCCTCGTGTTTCACTACTTCCCGAAGACTCGAGAAAATCCAGTGGACAAATTTGAAGTCGTTGTGTTTGACCGCAGCGCCTGCGAAGTTGTAAACTTTCGCAGGAGGATTGGTCAGCCACCGCACTCGGTGGTCGATATTGATGTCTGATCGTACTCACGGTTGGTCGAATGCGTTGTCGATTGCTTTGTCGAATGCTTTGCTTTGTCGAATTTTGAGTAGTTTGTCGATTGCTATCCTACCTTTGTCGAATGATGAAATTTGTTTGTTGAATCATTATGGGTAGATACACCAAACTCATGAATAGGTAAATACTAAAATTCAATACAGGAAATCAAAATCAGAAGGCATACATTCCAAACGAAAACTACCTAAGGCATAATACGTTACGTTAATCAAAATGAGATGATGAACCAACACACTTATTAGTGAATGTCTCCAGTCTTCCTTTGAGCAGCCTGTTATCATGCTCCAACTTATCAATTTGCGCTTTCAATCTTGCTACAATACCATTGTGTAGTTTAGCTACTTCACCATCAATCAGGCGGAAAAATTCACAATCATCGTACTAGAAAACCATTCACATTAGTCATGAACAGGTTAGAATAAAAACAAGACAAAAATGTAACTGTGATTTAAATTACCTTGTGAACGCCACAACGTAGATGTCGTGTTGTTGTAGTTAGTAGTTCGGCCTCTAAACCGTGGTGACAATTCACAGGAGGTCCATCTACAAAAGATGAATAGGTGGCATACCCGTCTGTGCACTCGGGAGCGGGTTTCATTTCATATATTGTAGTGTAGGAATTTGCAAGCAAGATATGTGTTGTGAAGTATATCTATCATGTATTTATTGGTGGCAGTACAACGGCTAGTCACTTTACCGTTGCTTTGATGGTTAGGAAAGTCAAATTTGAATTTGAATTCAAAACCCATGTCGAATGGAAATCATTCGACAAACCGTAGATGCTATTCGACAATCCATAGATACTATTCGACATTACATATTTTTATTCGACAATCCATAGATACTAATCAAAAGATACTATTCGACATGACATATTTGTCGAATCTGCTGTAATCCTTGTCGAATCCTTAATTATGCTTAATTATGCTGTAATCCTTGTCGAACATAGGAGGGGCATTTTCTGCGAGTGTGATTAGTTGATTTACACAGCGAGCATTTCTTAGGAGCACGACTTTTCTGTTGTTTTGTTGGCGTAACCGTAGGTTGAGATATTAGCACATCACATGTTTTAATGTTGTGTTCTTTTCCACCACAACGTGAGCAACTTTGCTCTGCCGGTGTCCTTGACGCACTTCTTGATCTACCTGCTGTGAACCTTGATTGACGCGGTCGACCTGCTTGCCTCTGCCTATCTGGAGGAAGGCATATTATACCTCTCACATCTGATGGTACCACCCAAGAGCCTTTATCGGGGATAGGCATTACTATACCAGACCACATACCACGTAAAGTGGACGTCTTGAAACAGTCTCCAAGATACGCATTGATGTCGTGATTAATTGTCCTACACAAAAATTACATTAGCGGCATCCAAGAAGAAAAGAATCCATAAATTATCATAATATCATGTCCATACCGTATAGCTGCAGCTGCATGGCTACAAGGTATCAACATTTGTTCAAAGGAAGCACAACTGCATGTTCTTTCATGTAGATCAACAACAAATATTTTAACGTGATGCCTGACTTTAAATCTTGTTGCATCTATGCGATCAACACTCATTGATGAGCCGAGTCGGATGGCGTCTAACAAATCTTTGGCAGCGGCTTCGGTGACTTCATGCTCTCGCGATAATGCCTCAATCCTTCGCTCGTAGAACCACCTCTCAATAATAGAGCGCATTACTTCAAGAACAGAAGTAATTGGCAGTTTACGTGCCCACAAAGCCGATTTATTAAATGCCTCGGCGGCGTTCGAGGTCATAAACTCATACCGACGAACTGGACATAAACTTCTCGCCCACTTGGCAGGACCTATATGCCACAACTTTTGAAACAATGATTCGCTCTCAGTCCGAATGCTTGCGAAAGCAAGTTCATAATCCGATTCACTAGAAGCAAAGGCCGCTTGGTAGAACAAATTAACTATATCTTTACCATATGACTTCATGTTGGTTGACATATGATAATAGCAATGGCAATGGTGAGCCTCTGGGTACACTGCACGCACAGCGTTTCCAATACTCTTATGTGCATCTGAAACTATCAACAAATTTTCTGGACAATCCAAAGCCCTCCTAACACGTTCCAAAAACCATGTCCAGGTGTAGTCGTCCTCCACATGACCTATTCCTATAGCCAACGGAAATACTTGTCTATTACCATCTTGGGTGACTGCGACAAACATGATACCATTGTATTTTCCTTTAAGGTGTGTACCATCGACTACAATCACCGGTCGAGCAAAATTCTTAAACCCATTGATTGACGCCGCTAATGCATAGAAAGCATTTGAGAACACATTGGTACTTGGGTCTATTTCAACATCCGTAACTGACCCCGGGTTGCACTCCTTCAATATATACAAGAAAGATGGCAAATTAGCAAAAGATTCTTTCTCATCACCAAAAATATACTTAATCGCATGATGCTTAGCTCGTAAAGCTTGGTCATAGGTAGCATGAATGGAATTGCGTTGCTGAAGTTCACTCATCATGGATCATGTATTTAATGTTGAATTCTGTTCAAGTAGCCTCGGGGCAAAATAAGCACCAAGTATTTTGGAAGGCAGTCTACGTGGACCACTACGTGTCGGGTCTAACGTGCAAGTATGATCTATCATTTTATACACACTCCAAATACCGCGGGCCGCACTAGAAGCAACTGTGAAATTGCATTGTTTTGACTTGCATATTACCTTCATTCTCTTCTTGTCCGAGTACTTGAATCGGTATTCACCGAATTTGTCCACGTGGTATAACCCAATGGCTGTGGTCAGTTGTTCCTTAGTTGAGGACATTGCGCCTACCTTTATAACACCACTATTCAGAAACAATCCTCCTTCTACAGTCGGGCCATTATCAATGAAAGTAGTTGGAGCTCTAGAAATTGGCCACCTGCTGTTCCTTAGCACATCGGAATCTAAAGACGTGTTACCAGCTGAAGTAGGTTGTTGTCGCCGGTATGGAGGAAATGTGATAGGATTGGTACTATTATGCGTTTCAGAACTGGGGTTAGTGGGACGGTAGTACCATGCGATGAAGTCCTCAAACTGTGCACGTACATTAATAATGTCTCCCTAACGTGTGACATTACCATCTCCCTCTACCGGATGATCAACTGGAGGTTCAACATTAGCTTCAGTAGCAGCCTCAGGTATGTCATCTTCATCCATATTTAAATCTCTATGACCATGCAACCCCCACTCATCACCAAAGTCCACATGCAATTCAGAATTATTTTCCATCTGATTTTCATACACATGCAATTCTCTTTGACCATCCAATTCAGAATTATTTTCCAACGGTAGAATTGCATGCTGTGTTCGTTGAAGTCTTGTAGCGTGTTTGTCGTATGAATAAGATGTACCTTCATCCACGTAGATGTTTGTGTTCGACACGAAATTTGTTGTTGGTCGGATACTTCTAACTGATACAAAGACAACGGGGTAGTGCTCTTTCCGAAATAATTCGAAAACATCGTCGTCCGTCTTTAATTTCCTCTTGCGTATTTGGTTGTCGTTCATATCAACATACGCTTCGAAAATATACCTGAACATTCGACAAAGCTATTTTAGACACTTGACATACAATTGAACACATTCGACAAGCTATTTTATACATTCGACATACAATTGAACACATTCGACAAGCTATTTTTTACATTCGACATACAATTGAACACATTCGACAAGCTATTTTTAACATTAGTTAAACAATTTTTGCACATTCGACACAATATTTTTGCACATTCGACAAGTGTATTTCTAAGAAATAATTTAGTACATAGGTTGTGTATACCTGTAAGTATTGGTGTCGACATTCATACAATGGTGAACACTGTCCCAGAGTGCCTGATAACCACCCTCTCCAGGAGGTACAAAGGCAATGTCATCTTCCCCACCGATGTATTCCAAACCAGACCAATGACCACCGTATTTCACTTCTAGTTTTAGTGTAGACATCTACAATACCATAAGAATTGAATAAAAACACTTCACATTCATCACAATAATAATAATAATAATAATAATAATAATAATAATAATAATAATAATAATAATAATAAAAACTGAAGAAAAAATACAAGAATCCATACTTACATGTAGGATTTTTTTCCAGCACTATTGTTTTTGGTTTTCAGACATACTCCATTGTTTTTTACTTTGATTTTCAAGAACTTTTCACAAAGACTTTTGGTTTCCCATAAAAAAGTATTGAAAAGACTTCTGACAAGAAAAATATAACTTTTTCAGAGGGAATCGAATATTCTGATACTCTGCCACATCATAATCTTTCGTATGATATTCTGCCACATCATAAGATATGATTTCTCTGACAATCACCTTTTAACACATTCGACAAACCATTTAACACGTTCGACAAACCATTTAACACATTCGTCAAACCATTTAACACATTCGACCAACAATAGATGACATTCGACAAGCACCTCTCAACACATTCGACAAGCTATTTTATACATTCGACAAACCATTTAACACATTCGACAAACCATTTAACACATTCGACCAACAATAGATGACATTCGACAATCACCTTTCAACACATTCGACAAGCTATTTTATACATTCGACAAACCATTTAACACAATATATGACATTCGATGAAGCAGAAAAAATACATTCGACAAGCGAGAGAACTGAAAATTTACATAATCTGTCCGTTCAACAGCACGAATTCAGAAGTTTACAAAATACCAGTCATTAGATGGACAAATTATTTACTTGCTAATTTGTTCGAAACTCGCGTAAGAGTATATTCGCTCGGCGATCCGAAATCTAATAGACTGAATATTCGGCTGAGTTACTTCTGCTAGTTTTCTTCCAACAATGATCTGCTCAACACCCTTCAACGAAAACGGCCCACAAGAATGATTATCCGTCTGTTGGAAGCATTGGTCTATGGGACCAAGGGCTAATTCCCACGTCTTTGCACTGTCTTTTTTCTGAACAAACATGCCACTTTGATTCAGTATTTGCGGTAGCATCCTTCTTAGGGGCAGGGTGGATTGCTCTCTGGACTCCTGTAGCTCATCCGACCACCGATATGCGAATGAGTCATACACGTATATGCTCTTCCTCAGTAGGCGAATGAGCAGAACTACCCAATGGCTGCCCGTATTCCAAGGGGTAACAACCTACAATCAAAGGATTATCAGTACGACCACAACAACCATTGAAATGACTTGAACAAAAATTGAAGGTACTAACATATGTCAAGTTTTTCCAACTTTTCATATTATTCCAGCCTTCGATTGCCTCTTCACCACAGACGCGCTTCATCAAGGGTTCAAGTTTCTGTTTTGTGAATATCACCTCAGTGGGACTGTCACCTTTAGCCATCTGTTCATCCCACAAGGCCTTAATGGTATCCTGAGTTTATAATGTACTCAAACATGTTATTTCATGGTCATGTTACGGATAATAGAAATCATAACATTGTAAATAAAAAAATACCGCAAACTGCAAGTCCAAGACTAAAAATATGTTGTTATTGGTCGATGGTGTGCAAACAAAGCTTGGGTAGTTATGCAATATACGCAAGTAAGCATTCATTTGCTGAAAAAAACAGTGCAGTTAGCATGATTAATAAGCTCATAGCATCTAGATTGTAAAATACCGTAACAATACCTCATTGTCCATATCATGATTAGGGTGAATGACACTCCCAAACCAACTTCTTTTCGCCTCAACTGCATTCCGGCCTAACACGGTAATTCTACAAAAATAAAATACACAGTACATCATTACTACACCTAATATGAGGATTATCAGTTCATTAGGATTATAATTTAAGGTAATGTAAACATACGTGGCACTGAGTTTGGCTTTCATCCATTTCCTGAACCCATTATCAATTTTCCTCTAGTTTTGATCATCTTTCTCAAAAGGCGATTTTAGTAGGTGGGAAGGGATCACACCTCTCTTATTGTCTGTCAAACTCCTGCTAGAGCCACTGGCATCAACATGCTCACCTGATTGTCTTAATATACCTTTCTGGCGCTTGGGCATCCTTGCATCAACAAAGTCGTCATCCGCTTCGGGAACACTGACATTATCAGTGACTTTGTTCGGAGCCTCCTGAATGGGAGAACTGACATTAACATTTAAAGCACCAGTTGTTGGTGTGTTATGGAGATGCGTCTGTGTATTAGGGCTCTGGGGCTGCCTCTGTTCAGACCTAACCAAAGGGGACTGACCAGTGTTATGGAGATGCGTCTGTGTATTAGGGCTCTGGGACTGCCTCGGTTGAGAACTGACTTGTAGTATCAGGGCACGCATCCCATCCACAACCGCACCCCTGATATTTGGAAGGACTGCTTCCTTCAATCCTGAACTCAAGGACGTTATTGTGCCAGATAATCCTCGGGTAACGGCAGCATCAACAATAGATGGTATAGACTCTTCCAAAGTCTTCAAAATCTGATCTCGAACTATCGTGGGAATCTCATCCCGGAGGTCAGAAAAATGTTTTGCACTCTCTTTGCGAACCACCTCAATAGCAGCAGCTGTTTCGGTGCTTAAGTTAGAAAAATGTTTTGCGCTCTCTCGTCTAAGGGCAACAATAGATTCTACCAACGACAGGATTAAAGAGTTTGTGGACTCTGGGGCACTAGTTGAGCCGGCAGTGTTAATTGGACTGAGCGGTGGAGGAATGTCTCTTGACTTGGTATGAACAGCTTCATTAGTTGGCGGTGGGTGAATGTCTCTCTCAAGATGTGGACCAACATCCTCTTGCAAGACCACTACATCTGCCAAGGTATGCAGCTGCTCATTAATTGGGGATAGTGGCATGGATCTCTCAACCGGTCTCCCTCTTGCCCTTTTGGCAGAACCGCCACGGCGGGGCTTCTTACGCGCTCTAATACGCAACTCGAAGTCATGAGCTTCCACGTTCGGCCACCAAGCTTCGTACCGTACTGTCTCTGCCTCTTTAAGTTCCAGATGAGTATGACAAACACTCTACAAAACACAGTTTTTAGATAATCGTACGAATAAGAATGAATACAATAACAATTAATACCTGATCCAGGAAGATGTAATCCAAGTCTATATTTGACATTTTTTTATCAAATGACCATTTCAGAAATCGAGGCATCTGTTCACCAGGATTGGTGGTGTGTTTTGCACATTTGAATCCTAAACGAGGGATAGCCTCAAATGCCCAAATCTGCAATAAACAATGTGATATGCATATCAGTGAAATAAAAGTTGATGATTGTACGTAAGTATTTCAGATCAAAAACATACCAAAAACGCAAAACTGCACCCGTATACATGGTACTTAGACGCCCCAGCAGTTGTCCGCACCGCGCCGATATGTTCAATCAAGGTCTTGAAAGCTAATGAACCCCATGGAAATTCATTCCACCTATCACTGTCCTCAATCAACGCCCACACCCACGAGTCTACTTTCTTCTTACCATCATCTACCCCGAGTAAGATCAGATGAACGAACAAAATGTTTAACACCTTCAGTTGGTCTGATTTGCTAGGGTCAGAGGATAGAAACTCGCCGCTCTGATAACGCTCTAATATGTGTCTCACCTTTGTTGAGGTACCTGCTGCGGAGAAAAAACGGTCATATAAACCACCGGGCGGGGCATCGTGAGTAATAGTGGTGTCGAATGTCGTTTTGCCAAAACGAAGTCCTGTAACTAGCGCAAATTCGGCTGGCCCAAAGCATATCCTCTTTGATCCAACCCTAAACCACAGTTCATCCTCTCCAGCACCTGTGAAACTTATTTCACGACTTAGAATCGCATGAACAACACTGTTTGGCAACTCAATCTGGTCCCGTTGCATTCTAAAAAAATATTTGAAACATGAGTTGTGGATAAACTTCTGACACAAGTCGAGATCATCCTTTATGCCATCGTAAAGAACATCCACGTTCTTTAGCTTGTTGTATAGACCGGCCTTGCTTCCAGTTCCATGGAAATCCTCCCTCACCCACCACCAATCCTGTTACCAACTCATAATTAAATCCAACATATATTCGACCAAGGGTATTCGACAAAGGGGATTCGACATAGTGAATCCCTAATTTTTGAAAAACCATAAATCGGAAACCCTAAATTCCCAATTCCCTAAATCGGAAACCCTAAATCCCATTAATCAAAAATCACAGATAATATACGCACCAGATTCGATTCCTCCTGCACGGGCTGCGCGTAAACATTTTGGCTTGCCTCTGCCTAGGCCGCTAAATCCTCTGCTGCTTGCGTCGACATATAACTATCCTGGGAATCGTACAATTCATCAAATTCCGGATCATCGGCGGCGGGATATTCAGATAGTACAGTATCAACGGCGGGGTTTTCGGATTGGGTAATGTTGCCGGCAGGGTTGTTGTCGGATGGGGTAATGTTGCCGGTGGGGTTGTCGGATTGCGGCGAGGATTCCATTTGGGGAGTACTGTAATTTTTCTGGGTTACAGAGTCGAATGATATCAGAAACAGTAATCGACACAGATTAGTTATTGTTTCGACAACCCTTGCGAGTTTATTTATTTTATTTTTAGAATATTATTTGGGTATGTTATAAACCTTATCGAATGTATAATATTGTTTGTCGAATGATTATAATCTTTGTGTAATGATTTAACACCTTTGTCGAATGATTATAATGTTTGCATCGTTTTGATTCTCCGAGGGTTTAACTATGATTCGACATTGATCAAGTAACATTCGACAAAGGTTTAGTTATGATTCGACAAGGCTTATAATTATTTTAAAGTGTGAAAATCAGATTCGCCTAGGGTTTAACTATGATTCGACACAGATCACCTAACATTCTACAAGGGTTCGCATAGGGTTAATAATCATTCGACACAGATACGTAACCTTAATTTGTTTGTCAAATGTTACGTGATCTGTGTCGAATCAAAGTTAAACCCTAGGCGAATTTTACTTGATCTGTGTCGAATCATTCTTAAATTGATTGTCGAATGCTTCATATTGTTTGTCGAATATTATATTCCTAATAATATTGATTAAAACATTGCAAAATTTGAATAAAAGAAAAGAAACATTCATTAATGCCGATATAAATTAAAAAAACACATATTTCCGATTGAAAATTTTACAGTAACCGTGCAGAAGTAAACTTTTTACTCTGCACCGTCGTCATCGTCATCATCGTCCTCCACCATATCGCTTTCCTCGCTGTCGGCGCTTTCCTCGTCCCCATCCAACGAGGACACATCATCGTAGTAGAGGTCAACAAAAGCTTGATTAGACCGCATAACGGATTGTACAACATCAGTCACTTTGGGCAACGTCTCAGATCCACGAGGCTGTGGATTATTGAAATCCACAATCTCTTTGCCATCTCTCCCATATATGGACACTACAAAGCTATCGAATAAGGAATTTTCGAAGAGGATCACATACCCCAGCCCGAGACGATGCGCTGCACGAAATTGCGACCACCCACGATTGAACGTCAGAAAACCCGACATCCATGAAACATGCACGATCATGACGTGGCCAGCTTTGTCCCTCAGTTCCACGTCCTGGCCGACGAGGTGCCGGTTTTCGTGTGCGAAATCGGGGTTGATACGTACCTCGTTGATGAAAAGAGCGGAAGAAGAAGAAACGAATAAATTGGATACCTGGCGGATGATCCCAAACCTCTGAATCTGAAATCGTGAAATCAATTAAGGACGGAACCCTAACCCCCAACACGATATCGATGCAGCAACTCGGAAGTCGATGTATGACACACGAACGAAGTATGTATGCTTCGTTGATTCGTCGGGTTGATCTCTTTTGGCACAATCGAAAAGAGAACGAAAAGAGAGAGAGAATAATTCTCACAAATATATTTATTATCTTCAAGTTGTGTTCTTAACAAAGGGGTTCAAGACCTATATATATAGGCAAACCTAAAACATGAAGGAAAAGGAAATAAAACATTAAAATTCGTCAAAAAGTCGCGACGGTGGAAAACTCACGATTCTGAACTCAATGTCGGCCGACATTAATTTACTCTAATAAGGGTGTCGGCCGACATTGGACCTTCGTTCGCAGGTTTTTTCCTTCGTTCGCAGGCTAACAAATCTGTCTGGCGCATATTTTCTGAAGATGTCGGCCGACATTCTTGTAGTGTATTTTTGGTGTCGGCCGACAATAGGCCAATCTCTTGGCTGAACTCCGCGACGCGTCCTCGGCTCACGTCTGACCTCCGTTCCAGCTTCTTCTTCATGGTTCCAACTTGAAACTCATCACCTTCGGTTGGTTCGGCCTCCTCGTACGAAATCATATTGATAATGCTCGGCTTCTCCACATCACCGATGGGTTTCTTCAATAGTTCTTGCGCCCATACTTCCTCGATCAATGCCAACAAGCTTGCCTTGAACTTCTTAGCTCTCGAGCGCGTCACTGGTCCAGCTGGAACATGCACCGGGTCTTGTATCATGGGCGACTCTGGGGCTGCATCAGGGGTCCAGGCGAAGCAACTCTTTGAAATCATCGGAAACAAGTGTTTTCCAGAACTTGGTAATTGCAAGACCAACGTTAGCCATTTTTTTTTTGTTTTTTGTTGAATGGATAGTAGCGGGGTAAAGCGGAGAGTGGTAAACAACATAATTTATAGCAATAATTCGAGTATAGTGGACGGTCTTTTTGCATCGTTTTGTGAAATGTTGCCTAAATTAAATTCGCCCCATTCATTACCCCACATTACCCCAACCACCACGCCAGACATTAGCCCCATTAACTACTTCTGAATTGTTCAATCACATTAAGTCCTATTGCGTGCTGATATACACATCACATTAATTCAGTTAATTTCGATGAAACACATTCGCCATACATTGATAATGTATTCGACAAACATTCGCCCTACAATCTAAGTGAATTAGACAATGAAATTATACATTCGACAAATACTACACAATTGTACAGATTCGACATACATTCTTGTCGAATAACAAAGAAATGTAGGGCGAATTACTGACGCATACATTCGACATGTAGGGCGAATACATTATACATGAACAAGCAATGTAAGTTGGCAATGCAGGGGGATTTAATGCGGCGAATGAGTGTTGGGGTAGTTGGCGAGTGTATTGGGTGAATTTAATTAAGTAAGGCAACCTTTCACCAACCGACGTATCCAGTGAACCCTAATTTTTGCTATATAAATTAGGGCGTTTATTTTTTGATGAAAACATACCCTATCTTATTTCTTCAAAAATATATTATCTCCTATTTTCCCCTCGAAGTAGCAAAGCAATGGCAAACTTGGGGCATGCGATTAACAAATTCTGGAAAATCCTGGTATCCGACGACTTCAAGGATATGCTTCGCCTGGACTCGGATTTTGCACATTCCCACGAGTACCTAATTGGCGATGTTGAACTCAACGACAAAGCTGGCGGTGTGTGGATTGTGCATGTGTCCTGGACTCATGGTTATCTGACGTTGAATACTGGGTGGCGGGAGTTTCGTGTGGCCCATCATCTGAAGATGGGCAAGGTGGTCCTCTTCGAACATACAAGGTTCAGGACCTTTGTCGTGACCATTTACGGGAGGGATGGCAAGGAGATCGTGGATTTTAATAATCCGGTGGCCCGTGGATCCGAGAGTTTGCCTAGTTTCGTGGAAGTTATACAATCCAATCTGCGTGACAATCAAAACTTTGCTGACGTGTTCCTAGATGACGATTCAGTCGATGAGAACGACAGCGAGATGGAAGATGACGAGGATGACGAGGATGACGGCAAAGATGATGATGACGGTGATGCTGGATCTGCTTGATGACGGTTTTCTTCTGATGTATTTTATTTAATCTGTTGTTTTTTATTTTAATTTAAATGAAGTTTGAATTTTAGTTTTCTCATCTATTTTAATATTAATTTCAGTTTTTTGTTGTGTTAATATTAATTTTATTATTAATTTATGTTTGATTTTCTAATGTTTTAATCTGACAATCATTCGACACTGGTATTGTTATGGCGCTACATTCGCCCTACATTCGACAAACAATTCGCTCTACATGTAAAAGTTATTCGACACACAATTCGCCCGACATTCAAACAGTTAATCGTGAAAACAATTCGCCCTACATGAAAACAGTTATTCGACAATCAATTCGACATACATGTAAGCAATTATTCGACAAACAATTCGCCCTACATGTAAACAGTTATTCGACAAACAATTCGCCCTACGTGTAAACAGAAATTCGACAAGCATTCGACAAGTAATACCCTATCGAATTCGCCCAGTAGTACTTTGTCGATAATATTAATTCGCCCAGTAGTACTTGTCGAATTCAGGTAGGTGTGTAAGATTCGATGCCATGTGAGGGTAGTTTCGGTATATCATAGCTTTTTAGTGCAAGAAAGTATGTTTTTTATATGGGATGGCAGAAAAGCATATTCACTATATGCATAATGGTACTTTTATTTTTTTCCCAATTCTTTATCATGTGTATTATAGAAGAATGTTGTGATTCCGGAATGATCATGCTTATATATATAAACGTGCGTGCACCTGTAATTGCACTGAAATCTATAGCTTATATTTACTCTTATATATGTCTCAAGTGTATTAACAAATATATATAGGATTACGTATATGCACATGCTGGAAAGGGAATGCTTTATATGTATACTAATGACTCCTGTGAATAGCACCATCATTATATATTTATGCATGTGTGTTCATGCATATGGAGAGGGAAAGGGCAGCGTGTATATTTGTGTGTATGCAATGTGTATTGTATGTACCTGTATAAATGTGTGTGTGAAAGGGCTGTCCTTTTACGCAACAACAAATGAGGGAGGGTACATGAATATTATATGAAAATAATGTTACTATACATGGCTAATGTGTGTGAGATTGTGAATTCAATGCTTAGCAACATCCAGTTATTAACTTAGATGTTTACTTATATGTTTTGAATGTTAATTGTTATGATTATTATTTGAAGGTTTGTGGAATCTCTTAGTGATTTTATGTTTGTTCTAGCATCTATCGTATTTGTCTTATGTTTATTTACATCAATTGAAATGCTTCTTTATTTATGATGTGAAGTTATTGATGTCATTAGTTCATGCATACACGTAAGGATATATTTGCATTAAAAGTTCATTTCACAGTCAAAATATTAAAGAATAAAACTTAAATGTTGAAGTGAGATAATGTCGGGCATCGTAAGGTACTACCTTAAGCAGGGTGACAACTAACCAATATTAATTGTCTCAATGGCTAGAGAGTCGAGATGACCTCTAGACAGTGTGTGCAACCAATGTTAATGGCCTTAATGGCTAGAGAGTCGAGATGACCTCTAGACAGTGTGTGCAACCAATGTTAATGGCCTCAATGGCTAGAGAGTCGAATTGACCTCTAGACAGTGTGTGCAACCAATGTTAATAGCCTCAATAGCTAGAGTGCGAAAAAGACCTCTAGATAGGGTGTGCAACTAATTTATAATGGCCATAATGGACTGGGGTAGCCTTACGATGTCAAGTGAGCTCGCGTCAAATGTTAAAGCTATGTTACGAAAGTTAATGTTAAAGAAAAGTATTTAAAATTTCAAGTTAAAGTTTACGTTCTAAGTTTAAGTTTAGAAGTTGCATTGCATTAAAAGTTCAACGTTTAAGATACAAACTAAGATGACAAGTGGAAAGATTAAAGCATATAGGTTGCATGCCTACTTGACAGTCAGTAGACTGACCCTTGTTAATATAAATGTTTTCAGGTGATTCTATTTGATAAACTGGAGTAATCGAGGATGCTGCGTCGTGATTCGTACAATGTTTAATGAGTGAAACTATATTTAGTACTTAACACACGTGTTTTGAAACTCTAATGATTTCCGCTGCATTTACTATTATTTAAAGCTTCTTACCGTTAAGTTTTCAAAAGTCGACGTGGATGTCTAAGTTTTTAAATTCTCCGTCTTTAGTTTCTTTACAAAATTAATACTATTATTTAATTATTTAATAGAATAAAACGAGGCGTGACAAAAATAGTCTCATCCAGTGGTCTCTCGATTTCATCCACTATGAGCTTGTAACTCCATTCGCGAAAATCAAATGAAATTTTCGACGTTTCACCACCTTTACGTGTAGAAAAACATACTGTTAAAATATAACTCGAATTCGTATGAATTTTTATTTCCTTATTTAGGAAAATTAGAATTATATTATATATAATTTTATTTCTTATTTATTGGTAATCTAGAGTTATATTAGGATTAAAATTTATTTTCTATTCCTATTTGTTACCTAGTTTGTGAGTTTTCTACACCTATAAATAGGGATCTCTTTAGACAAAATTAGATGTGTGTAACACGAAGAACACCAGCATATTAGAGAGCTAAAGTGATTATAGAGGGTTGAGAGTGAATATCTATCATTTGTAATTATTGTGATGTTATAGTGAAGTTCTCGTCGTTCCACCCGTGGTTTTTCCCGATTTGGGTTTCCACGTAAATTCTTTGTCTTCTCTATTTTATTGTTGATTTCTTTTCTTCGGTATTTTGTTATCCTAATAATATACATCATCCCGATCGTCAACAAGTGGTATCAGAGCTAAGGATCTATGACGAGCGTGAAGTATGACATACCGATGTTGGATCTCAACACAAGATTCTCAATTTGCCAATACAAGATGAGGTTAGTTCTACGATCCTTGAAGCAAGAGATCGCTCTCAATGGTATTGACAACATGCCGGTTCATATGGAGCATGACGAGCGTGTGTCGCTTGATCAGATGGCTATGACGACTATAGGACTCCATGTATCGAACAGTTTGGCGGAGGACATCATTGAGACGAAGACAACGAAAGAATTGTGGGAGAATCTTGAAGAGATGTGCGTTACCAAGACGGTGTCAAGTAAGCACAATTTGAAGAGGAGTCTTTATTTCCTCAAGATGGCGGAGGGATCTTCTATCCCCGCGCACGTAGCGAAGTTCAAGGAGAAAGTCGCCGACCTCCACAACATTGGCGTGAAGATCGAAGATGATGATCTTGCGTTTTGGCTCCTAATTTCGCTACCCCTTCAAATGATTGTTTATTATTAAATATGATAAATGATTTAGACGGAGTTCACATGTTACTTAAATCTAGACATTAAGTATACAACTTGTTGTTTCTTTTGTGTGTTTCTGAATGAGGAGGCTTTGGAAAATATTGAATCACGTTTACACGTTTTCCTTAAAGAATATTTCGACCCTATAACAGCCAAGGTATCACGAAACTTCTTCTAGGATAAGACAATACCGCACTTGTTCTTTGGCGTAGAAACAAGTATACTATAGAATGTTTATTCGCTATACTTCGTTAACACAAAGCTTTTAATTTCGTGGGTCTTAGAATCTGATTTTCAACACCCTTATATAGGTGTTGAAACACCCCTTTGGATAGTGAAAATGCCCTTTCATGAAGGGCTGCACCCTTTGGGAAGAGTTGCACCATTTTATAATGGTCACACCTTTTGGAAAATAATTCAAATATTTTCCATGCATGCAATTTCGTGATTTGCATGTCTAAACATGCAACCACGAAATTAACATCATATATATACTAAAATCGAGTATTAATTCAGCATATATACTATCACTTATCCAACACATAATCCTTTATCACTTTTACATGATCGTGCACTCCGCACCTCCTTAATCACATTATAGTGCCTTAGGATTATAACCGAAACTTTGTATGAATCCAATTACATTAAATGGACAATGACTTCACTTAAATCATCAACATTCCTCCCCCATTTAAGTGTAATCCTTGAATCACTTATTTTAACAATAACAGCCAGAATTATGCATAAAATGAAAATGTCTTGAAGATTGAATTTTCATCTTAGTGTTATATACAACTTATATATTCGAGAATCAGAGTGTCTTAAAAGATTGAACTCTTCAACCCATCTGAATACATAAAAGATACTACACACATAATTCCAAATACATTCTATAATGATTTCCGATACAAAATTAGGCCTTGTATTCCATCCATTCTTGAGTGTATATAGAGCTTAGCCACGGCTCTTGAAGCTGCCACACTTCCCACTCATATAGGTGAATCATTTCTTCGTGCACCTGCAAAATGCACTTTATCAAATGATTCATTAAGAATTAACTTCAACCTTAACATGCAGGTTCAAACACATACCTTTGGGATAATTTCCATGTGTTTCAATCTCAAATATAAGCTTCCCAATTGAATTCTGGTTCTAATACAATTAGAAATGAATTTGGTATCTCATATTTGAAGATTCAAAGAGGCTTCAGACCCATCACAATCACCGACTTTACTACCAAGTCTTTTGCTAATCCCTTGGTCAAATGATCAGCAAGATTATGTTGTGATCTCACAAAATCAATAGAGATTACTCCTTGAGTGATCAGCTCACGGATCGCGCTATGTCTAACGCCCAAGTGTCTTGACTTGCCATTATAAACATGACTATATGCCTTAGCCAAAGTGGCTGCACTGTCACAATGAATTGAAAATGCCGAAATAGGCTTTGGCCACAAAGGAATTTCATAAACCAAATTCCTTAACCATTCAGCTTCTTTACCAGCTGCCGCAAGTGCTATAAATTCCGATTCCATAGTGGAACTCGTAATACAAGTTTGCTTCTTTGAAGCCCAACTTATAGCACCGCCTCCGAGTAGGAAAACCTAACCAGAAGTAGAGGAATGATCCTCTATATTGGTTATCCAACTCGCATCGGAATACCCTTCTAATACCGAAGGATATCCGACATATGTCAAACCAAAGTCTTTGGTTCCCTTTAAGTATTTCAATACACGCCTAACAGCCTGCCAATGATGCGTGCTAGGATTACTTGTGTATCTACTTAGTTTGCCTACCGCAAATGCAATGTCTGGCCTTGTGATAGTCATAGCATACATAAGGCACCCAATTACCTTGGAGTATTCCAACTGGGACACAACAACACCCATATTGGGCATGAGTTTTACACTCGAATCATATGGAGTACTGACCGTAGAATAGTCATCACAATGGAATTTCTTTAACACTTTCTCAATGTAATGAGATTGAGTTAAAGTAATGGCATTGTTTTCACGAATGATTTTAATTCCTAAAATCACATCCGCCTCCCCCATATCCTTCATATCGAAGTTTGATGATAAAAATGACTTAGTCAAATCCACTTGTCTTTGGTCAGTACCAAAGATAAGCATATCATCAACATATAGACAAATGATGACTCCTTTACCAAAGTCATCGAATTTGCTATACACACATTTATCCGATTGGTTTAACTTAAAACCATTCGATAAAATTACTTCATCAAATTTCTGATGCCACTGCTTAGGTGCTTGTTTTAATCCATACAAGGATTTAACAAGTTTACATACCTTATGCTCATTACCAGGCATAACGAACCCTTCGGGTTGTTTCATGTAAATTTCCTCCTCTAACTCACCGTTAAGGAATGCTGTTTTTACATCCATTTGATGGATCACTAGATTATTTATTGCAGCCAAGGCTATCAATAATCTAATCGTAGTTATTCGCGCAACAGGAGCATAGGTATCGAAGTAATCAATACCTTCCTTTTGCCTAAAGCCTTGAATGACTAATCGGGCTTTATACTTGTCAATTGAACCATCGACTTTCATCTTTTTCTTAAAGATCCACTTGCATCTTAATGGTTTACAACCGTTAGGTAAATCAGCACGCACCCAAGTGTTGTTTCCCATAATGGAATCCATCTCATCATTGATGGCTTCTTTCCAGAATGCAACATCTTGCGATTTCAAGACTTCCTCGTATGTTTTAGGCTCATCATCAACATGATAACTATACGAGTATTGAAATCCAACTTCGTCCCTTGATCCTTCAACCAGAAAGGTCTGGAAATCAGGACCGAACGATTTCTTAGTCCTTATCCTCGTGCCTCGACGAGGTTCAAGCGACTCAGGCTCGGGCAAGGTTAATTCCTTGCTTTCAACCACCTTAGGTACCAGATCCTTGGTCCTAACCATTGATGAAAATCTAGTTTCATCAAATATGGCGTCCCTCGATTCTATGATAGAATGAATCGCTACTGAATCATTCGGCTCAATCACGTAGAATCGATATGCCTTGGAATGCACAGCATATCCAACAAAGATGCAATCAATGCCTCTTTCTCCCAAAGTTTTTCTTTTGGGATCCGGTAGTCTTACGACAGCCCGACAGCCCCAAACCTTAAGATAATTAAGGTTCGGCTTCTTTTTGTACCAAAGTTCGTAGGGGGTAACTTTGTTCCTTTTGTTAGGAACCCTATTTAGCAAATAGCAAGCCGTTAACACAGCTTCTCCCCAAAATCCATTATTCAGACCCGAATAAGACAACATGGAATTCACCATTTCCTTTAGTACCCGGTTTTTCCTTTCGGATATACCGTTTTGTTGAGGAGTATAAGGAGCAGTAATTTCATGTATAATACCACACGATTCAAATAAAACAGGATCGTAATATTCACCACCCCTATCGGTTCTCAACTTTTTAATCATGCACTCTTGTTGTAGTTCAACTTCAGTTTTAAATACTTTAAACTTTTCTAGCGCTTCATCTTTAGTACTTAGCAGAAATACATAGCAAAATCTAGAATAATCATCTATGAAAGTTACTAAGTATTTCTTATTCCCCAACGAAGGTGTAGCATGGAAATCACATAAGTCGCTATGCACAAGTTCAAGCATATAAGATTCACGTTGAACATCTTTAAAAGGCTGCCTAACGATTTTAGTTAGCATGCATGTATTACACTTATCTTCTTCTATGTTCATAGCAGGAATTAATTCAAGTTTGGACATATCAATCATGCGCTTATAATGAACATGTCCTAGTCTAGCATGCCACAATAATGAATCATTCACTTTAGAAGAAACCATAAGAACAGAATCATCAACTTTATTCATAATATTAAGCATAAACATCCCATTACATTGGTATCCAAAACCGACAAACACACCATTCTTAGTCAATACATATTTATTAGATTCATACACTTGTTTATATCCGTACTTGGATAAAACACTACCGGATACAAGATTTTTCCTTATTCCAGGTACATGTAATACATCTAATAATACTAAGGACTTTCCGGAACTGAATTCCAACAACACTTCGCCGCGACCAAGAATAGGGACTGTTGACTCGTTTCCCATGTAAAGCACTGATCCATCTACAACTGGTTCATACTTTTGAAACCAATGACGATCCTTGCAAACATGCTTAGTAGCACCCGAGTCAATCCACCACGCCACCGAATCATCCTGCACATAAAATGCTTCAGAAACTATAGGGACATAATTTAAATTTACATCTAAATTATGTATAGTAGTCTCATCTTGATTGGTGTCCGGACCCTGGTTATTAGACCTTTGTCCCGAGCGATTATTCATCGTTCCCTTTTTATTCTTGTTCGCACGACAATCACTTTTAAAGTGACCCGCTTTTCCGCATATCCAGCAAGCGCCCTTAGGCTTCTTACTCCCAGCATTATTGTTGTTGTTGTTGTTGTACGGACGCTTTGTCCCTCGGTTCTTATAAGAACTCTCCCCTGCTTCCATCATATTGATAGTTGCAGACCTTATCGGTTCCTTGTCCTTGGGTTTTTCACCCTCTTGCGCCCTTAGAGATTCCTCTATGCGCAAGTGACTACCGAGTTGTACTAAAGACAACTCTTCCTTTTTATGTTTCAAGGTGTGTTTGAAGTCTTTCCACGACGGCGGTAATTTGTCTATAATACTAGACACCGAGATGGACTCGTCCATCTTCATATTATGTTGGGTAAATTGACCCAAGATTCGGAGCAATTCATTATATTGCTCCATTACCGGCCTTCCGTCGCACATCTTGTAATTCATAAAATTACCAACTAGGAACTTCTTACTAGAAGCGTCCTCGTCAATGTACTTGGATTCAAGGCTATCCCAAAGGGCCTTAGCAGACTCCACATTTTGATAGATATCGAAGAGAGAGTCAGACATACCGTTTAATATATGCCCACGACATATATAGTCGTCGTTTTCCCATTTGCAGCGTTTCCGAGTTTCCTCCGGCGTTTCGTTGTCCGCTGCTTCCGGTTGTGGAGTACTTAGAACGTACACCACCTTCAATGTTGTTAGTAAGAAATGCATCTTCTTTTGCCACCTTCGAAAGTCTACGCCTTCGAACTTCTCCAATTTTCCGAATTTGCTGTTCATCTCACGAACCGACTCCATCGTTCAGAATAGGAAATATTCTTTAAGATTGTTGTTTCTTTTGTGTGTTTCTGAATGAGGAGGCTTTGGAAAATATTGAATCACGTTTACACGTTTTCCTTAAAGAATATTTCGACCCTATAACAGCCAAGGTATCACGAAACTTCTTCTAGGATAAGACAATACCGCACTTGTTCTTTGGCGTAGAAACAAGTATACTATAGAATGTTTATTCGCTATACTTCGTTAACACAAAGCTCTTAATTTCGTGGGTCTTAGAATCTGATTTTCAACACCCTTATATAGGTGTTGAAACACCCCTTTGGATAGTGAAAATGCCCTTTCATGAAGGGCTGCACCCTTTGGGAAGAGTTGCACCATTTTATAATGGTCACACCTTTTGGAAAATAATTCAAATATTTTCCATGCATGCAATTTCGTGATTTGCATGTCTAAACATGCAACCACGAAATTAACATCATATATATACTAAAATCAAGTATTAATTTCAGCATATATACTATTACTTATCCAACACATAATCCTTTATCACTTTTACATGATCGTGCACTCCGCACCTCCTTAATCACATTATAGTGCCTTAGGATTATAACCGAAACTTTGTATGAATCCAATTACATTAAATGGACAATGATTTCACTTAAATCATCAACACAACTCCATCAGTGGACTCATTTGTCTTTGTTGAGTTGATTGATAAACTGATTTGGATTGACAAGTCTAACACTTTTCGGTCTCATTTGCATTTATTGATTGGATTGCTAAAAATTACTTGCATGAGATAGGATTACGCTGTTCACAAAAATCATATTAGTGTTTAAAGATGAGCTTGAGAAGTACGTTTGTAAAAGGTAATTTAATGTAGTAGAATTATCGATATTCGTTTGGCATTACATTACTGAAATGATCGAATGGCCCCTAAAAATGAAAATCAAATCACATTCATTTGCTTAGATTTGTAAACAGGTTTCTCATGGCTTGCCCAGTTTCCCGAAAGAGTACTTCATAAGAAGAAAAAGTGTGTTTGAGATTAATGAAATATACTGTGTTTGTAAGCAACATGTAAAATGTTTTGAATCAGTGATAAGTGGTGGATTAAGTGTTCAAGGCCCAAGAGTTACAAGCCTAAAATATTGTTTGGTATTGAAAAATTGTTCTCAATTAAGGCAAAGACGTTCAATTTGATTTTCGATGATCAAAATTTTGGTGAGGAGGGCGCGTGCCGGTCAGGTTAATGTATCTCGATTGGAGACGGAAGAATTGAAAAAAGGATTGCAGGTTTTTTTCTCCCTTTTTTCTTCAAATTTTGATTGTGTGTTTAACGTAATTTAGATAGTTAAATTTTGAAATTGGTGATATTCTTAGACTGATTTTCAGGGATAATAGCAATGCCCATGCCCAATATTATCGTGTAAGCTATTAATCATTTGTTATTATATTTTCGAGGAAACTCCATTTTATTACGCCTTGCTTTTTTGGAAACTCCATTGTAAGCTGTTAACACATGTGATTTGTTGGACTTAGCAATTGACATGTTCATGTGTTGAAGCTACTGCTACAGATTTCTTTAAAAGTAGTCTAGGACCTTCTTTTGCATGTATAAGATGGACATCATTTTAGAGCTTCATATCTCCCATATTTCTGATTATGTAATTGTTTGGTTAAGGAGTTTTGTGTTCTGATTTTCCTTTTTAAAACCTTATAAATTGTAGATAAGTACTCACCAGGGGTTTTGTTTTCTAATTTTCCTTTTTAAATCTCAAAATGGAAAGGGAAAATGTGATCAGCTCATATGCATCTGTGTAAGTACAAAGTATTGTATTTGATGCATTCGAATTTTCCACAATGCTTAAAATTAGGAAAAAATTCAAGAACTCTAAGGTGGTGGAGTTTTAATCCTAGAATCGCCATGGAAGAGTTCTCCTGGGTGTTGGATCGATCATTTTGACATATGCCACATTATCACCAATGAAGTCATTTGCAGAACAATTGAAGTTGCGAGTAATATTAGTCAATCCAGTAATCACTCGGACCATGCTTTTTATTATTTGAAAATATATCACTAAATTAAATCTCCTTTTCAGTCGATTCTGCAATTAGTAGTACTACATTATAGTTAATAATCTATTTTATTATTATTTTATTAGTATTAAAAAATCTGGATGAACTATAATCAAGATAATCGGTGTTGTGCCAGGTAGATGTTATTTGATATATATAAATAATTGTCATTTGTTATGATATAATTTTTGCAGTATTTTACAGCTTTATTTTTTTATTCTATATTTATGCATATATTTGGTTAATACTTTATTTTTGCAGGTAAACAATCTTTCACAAAAAAGCAAGCAGGTCTGTTCTTCACTCATGATTTTGCTGATGATTTTCCAGTGGCATGCATGTATTTCTTCTTTGCACGACATTTTTCCTATCATCGCGAGAGCTTATTTTAAATCTCCTACATGTCTCATGATGCTTCTTTCTAATTATTCAGGTATCCCAAAAATATAGTCTCATTTACGTGATTACGAAGCTTGGACTGCTCTTTGTATATGATCTGGAAAGCGGTACAGAAATAGATATAGTCCTCATCCTATTTTCTTGGTTATTGCCAGTTGAACAATCTTGAACTTGCTGTGAGTCTTGCTAAAAGAGGAAATCTTCCTGGTGCCGAGAATTTGGTATGTTGATTTTGACAATTGATGCTCCTCTTTTGATAGAAATTCTATGGTGTAATGAATTCTTTTGTTGTGTATAGTTTCAGTTTAGATTTTGAAGATATAATCGACTCTTTTCCTTAAGGCACTGAATTCTTTTGGAGCAATGACTGCTGCATCCACGGCCCCCTCTGATCCGAGTTCTTCGCCCATCGGGAAAGGGTTTAAACACCCGCCGTCGATCAGAGAGACATATCATCCTATGGCTGTGGGTTTATCTCTTACTAGACTTCCTTTGAGGGTCTTTGTTTATTATAGCTTTCATGTGCTTCGTGAGGGTCTCTATGCTTCATGTTATGACTTTTTTATGAAATCATTTTTACGTTTCTCGCAGTCCGTTGTGTATGCATTTATTTTTTGTACAAATGAGGATATTTATGTTGGAAAGGTTATGCTTAGATTTTTTTATAAAGTCCCTTTACAGTTTATGAAAAATCATTGCTTTCTGTTGTTGGGCAAATGATTTAAATTTTTTCTTTGTTTACATTCATTTTTGCAAGGTGAAGTTGAACGGATTGCTAGCGGACATTTACCCTGTGCCTTTTACTTGCAACATGCAAATCAAGTTTTTTTATATTAATTGTATTGTACTTTACATTATGGTTAATTTTAGTGTATATAAAGTTAATTAATTTAGATATATTAGAGTTTCTACTTCTTTTTTAGGATAACACGTTTGGTGATTTTTATTCGAATCTATGAGATAGGTGCTTTTAAATTTCAAGGATCAACTGGCCAAATGTAAAGGTTTAAGCTATCGTGTCGGAGAACACGTTTTCCGATCTTTAACCTAATGCCAGCAAGAGGTATTTTTTAATCTATTTTTTTTTGGGTTGTGCTTATACAACGATACCTGGTCTCTCTTGATTGATTAGTAGATGATTTATTTTTTAACTTGCAATGTGTTTATTGGTTAATGTTTAATTGATTAGTAGATGATTTATTTTTTAACTTGCAATGTGTTTATTTGTTAATGTTTAATGTTGTAGCTTCCTCAGGAAGGTTGTTGGATTAAACAAATAAACATGTACTAACTTTGATCTTCATTTTAAAAATATTTGATCACCAGGTGCATTAAGGAACATATTTGTGTACAATAACAAAACTAAACAGCACAAAGGATGTCAGTGATTTTAGAGTCCCATTAGGTATATAATGATTTCTCATTTCTAATAGATGCCTTATTTTTTTTCTAATCCTATAATGGAGTATGATTTAGACGTACATATTTTAAATAATTGTGTATATGTATATATAAAAACATGATGTGTTTTATTTAAGAGACACATCTTATTTCTTATCTCTATATTTGGTGTGATTATGTATCCTATTTAGTTTTAAGTATGTGAAAGATATTAAATTCAATTCGATTCAAAGTAAAAAAATTACATTTTTTCACGTCAACTTTCCTAGGACAAAAAGGACTAGGACAAAAAGGAGTACTAATATTTCAACTAATATTTTCTTTTTATTTGTGTTTTATTTCAACAATTTTATTTTATTAAATATAAGTACTAAATATTATATAATTCCCTGTTTAAGTACATTTTTAATTTTTTTTTCTTTATAATTATTAACTCAAATAACTCAATAACAAAATTGTAAAGTGAGATAATTGAATTAAAAACAAAAATAATTATTCAATCATTTATTTTTATTAATTATACAATCATTCATCTTTTATGAATATTATTCATAAGCACCACTTATATGATTTAAGTGAACAATAAAAGTGCTAAAAATTACTCTATTATGTTAAAACACTTCAACAATTTTTTTTTTCTATATCAAATTATAAATACAAATTTTTACTTTTTTTTTAAATATGTTTTTGTAGATTTTTCTCATATAAATATCAATAATTTTAGGAATTACATTATTTTCCATTACCTTTACTGTCTATCACTTTTCCTAAACTATTTCTCTTTCAATCATCTGGACCATATATGTCTTTTACAATTGTTTTTCTGATTCCACCACTTGAGTTTTTTTTATCCTGATTTATATTGTGGTTAACTTATTCGATTTCTGAAAAGCAAATTCCTATTTATCTTTTTACTGAACTTCTGTCCGCAATTTACATGTGTATAAATTTGTTTTGCCGAATTTAATTTGAAAATTTGTCTCAATAAAAAAGAAGCAAAACTCAACAAACGCAGTCTCCTGTCACCGATACCCACTCAACCGAATATCTTTTCATGACTATACTCAAGATATGCTCTAACTTCCACTGTAACTAACTAATTATTTTTTAATACTAAAATTTCTTTTGTTCTTTAAATATTTTAATAAAAAGTTCCCCTTTCATTATTCAGAAAGAAATCTAATCACTGAATGCACAATTTTACATTCTCCAACTCTATCATTCAATGATTATTTTATCTTTTTTATTTTTCCATTTAATATTATTTTATAATTAATTTTTCATCTAAAAATAATGTTTAAATGGTTTTAAAAATAATAAGAATAATGAATCGTACAAAAATGTTTAAAATACTAAATATTTTTATTAATAATTTTGACATTTATATTTATTTATTTATTTTTATGTATGCATACAAAAAATCATATATTTGTTTATATCAATTTATATTAATGAATAATAAAACATATAATATAACTTATAAAATATATAACCATTTAAACTTTTATTTGAGATAGTTAAATATAAAACAAACTAATTATTTAACAATTTTATTTTATTAAATATACAACTAATAAATTATATAATTCACAGTTTATATAAATTTTTTATTTTATTTTTATAATCTTTAAAATTATTAACATAAATGACTTAATAACAAAAAATTAAAAGTGAAATAATTATAATAAAAACAAAAATAATTATTTAACCATTTACTTTTATTAATTATATAATCATTTATCCTTTATTATTCACACGAACGGCGTATATGATTTTAAGTGATCCATGAAAGCGCTAGAAATTTCTCTATTATATATGTTAAAACACTTCAACAATTTTTTTATTTTCTATTATATAATTTTAAGTGATCCATGAAAGCGCTAGAAATTTCTCTATTATATATGTTAAAACACTTCAACAATTTTTTTTTCTATATCAAATTTTAAATAAAAATAAATTAATAAAAATAGCTATTGATAAATGAGATAGTTGAAATACAAACAAACCAATTATTCAAGTATTTAACTTCATTAGCTATATGACCCTTGAATACCCACAATTTAACTTAATTACCTAATTGTTATGAATATTTAATTTTATTATATATTTGTTTATTAATTAATAATAAAACAAATTCTATAACTTATAAAATATATCATTATTCAACAATTTTAATTTATTCAATAATTGTTGGATTTATAGTTTACATACACTTTTTTTTCCTAAAAATTATTAACACAAATAACTTAATAAGAGAAATTGAAAAGTGAGATAATTAAACAAAAATAAAAATAATTATTCAATTATTTAATTTTTGTTATGAATATTATTAATTAGTGAATGACTAGTTTACCCTTTCTTGGTGAACAAGACAGAAACCCTACTTTGTATCCTATATAAAGGGGTCTCCCATATGAATGAAATAACAATTCTATTCTCCTCTCATATTGTCTCTATTTATACTATATTATTCTCTCTCAATTCTCTTGAGTTTATAACACGTTATCAGCACGAAAGCTCAACCTCGTCCTTCATCGAAGTTCTACTCATCCAAGATCCGAACTCCAAGGCAAGAATTTATATGTTTGTTTATATTCATTAATAATTATAAATATATCTACTTCTCCTCCCTTCTTCTTAAATTCATATGTTCCCGAAGAACATTATAACCTGATATTCCTGAAGTAATATCATATGGAACATTATAATCGAATATTCCTGAAGTAATATCATATGTTCTCGAAGAACATCATAATCTGATATTCCTGAAGTAATATCATATGTTCTCGAAGAACATTATAATTTGATATTCCTGAAGTAATATCATATGTTCCCGAAGAACATTATAACCTGATATTCCTGAAGTAATATCATATGTTCCCGAAGAACATTATAATCTGATATTCATGAAGTAATATCATATGTTCCCGAAGAACATTATAATCTTATATTCCTGAAGTCATATCAAATTAATTATACTTAAGTTCCTGAAGAACATTATAATATGATATTCTTGAAGTAATATCAAATTAATTATGCTTAA
The DNA here is from genome assembly GCA_954870475.1 of Euphrasia confusa. Classification (NCBI taxonomy): domain Eukaryota; kingdom Viridiplantae; phylum Streptophyta; class Magnoliopsida; order Lamiales; family Orobanchaceae; genus Euphrasia; species Euphrasia confusa. The sequence continues at coordinate 10,384,103 of OX940966.1, read as the reverse complement.
GTTCCTGAAGAACATACTATGATATCCTGAATAAATATCAAAATTAAATGTTCCTGAAGAACATCGTGCGAGTCTTTCGTGGTGAAGTCATGTATTTGCGAACTCGACCCATGAATCAATTGAAGTACTTCCTGAATTCCAAAGGGGGTGAAACTTTAGGAAAAGTTAATTCAAACCTTGTTGAATAGCCCGATAGTTATTTGCTTGAATATTGTGATATCCACATAAGTTCGAATCCCCATGAAAATTTGATATTCTGAAGTATTATCAAATCAATTATTTTAATATATCAATTAAAATTAATGTTCCTGAAGAACACATACTCTGGTTTAAATATTATATTGATCGTTCTGGAAGAACATCATGATTTGATATTATTCGAGAAATATCAAATTAAATTGCTCCCGTAGTAGCAATAAGTTTGGAAATATCAAATTAAATTGCTCCCGTAGTAGCAATAAGTTTTATATGATCTCGAAGATTATTATGATATGATATTCATGATTAAATATCAAAATTAAATTTTAAATGTTCTTGAAGAACATCATGATATGATATTCCTGCAGAAATATCAAATCAATGAATTCTGATGTAACAATTATTTTTATTAATTGCTCACGAAGAAGCAAAGTTTAAACATTAAATGATTTTAATAAAGTTACATCATGATACTCATAGTAGCCAAATTCGATTGGTCTCATCATATGAATTATCCCTGAAGGATATCTTTTGAAAATTGAGAACAAATGTATCTTATTATGTGGGTATTCATGGAATATCGAAAAAGTCGATTCCAATTAAATATAATTTCTAAGAAAAATATATATTGAGATATATTTTGATCCCCGAAGGATCATTGATAAAGATATTGTATCCCCGAATGATCATTGATAAAGATAATGTATCCCCGAAGGATCATTGATAAAGATAATGTATCCCCGAAGGATCATTGGTAAATACTGTTATGCAAATGATGACATGTTAAGAGTGAGCTCCGGAAGAGTTTTACTAATTATCTCCACGAGTACTACAAATGTACTTAAACATGAAAATGATGCATATCATGATGCGTGGAAATGAATCAAACATTTCCCATCTGCGAATTATTTTTATATATGCAGGTTATATTCACCATTAAAGTGTATTTTTATGAACGGGCATAAAAAAAAGTATATTAAATATCTTGAGCCCGCGATCCTGAAGATCGGTTTACAGCAATAATGCTGATTTGCATATTTAACGAAGATCATTTCCCGGCATTAGGGGGAGATAAGAATATAAAAGATGTAAATGCCGAGAAATTTCATGGAATGAAAACGATCTTTAATTCTAGATCCACGCATCAATCAATTGAACCCGAAGTTCATGAAAATAAGTGACTTGCAATATTCAGCAAGTAATCTGCCAAAGTCATTTACATATTTTAATGAAGGTGTGACAAAATCACATATATTTGTGATAAAATGAACTCTGAGATTTCAAATACCAAAAAGATCAACTCAAATGTCGATTCTAATATACGCCTGAAGCGTAGTAGATCGATCTTAAAATATAAAATAAATTTGCGGAAAAACAAAGAAATTTAGTCACCCTCAAAATCTCCTGAAGAGAGTTAGATGAAATCTCATTGAAAAAGCATGTGCACATGATAATAGAAAATCGTGGGATTGCGGAACAACCAAATTAAATACTTTGGGAAATGATGAATGATTTGGTTGATAGAATGAATTGTCATTAACATGGAAAAAGTCGTCAACGGCATATTTGCCTTAAGAGTTGCTCTAGAAAATTTGGATCCAAAACTTAAATCAATGATAGTGTGCCAGCAGCACTCAGATAAATAGAAACGAGCAATTGAGGCTGAGCATGACTCACTAAATAAAAGAGATATTTTGACTCTATAATACACACCTCAAAATATTATCCAGAAGGATATACGTGGGTGTTCGTAAGAAAAACGAATAATGATGTGGTGAGATATAAAAGCGAGGTTAGAAGTTTTTCGCAGAAACTCGATGTTAATTAAATATTTTTAAGGATGACATTAAGTTCCACTACCTTATACTTATAGCAGCAACAACGATAAATATAGATATGCATGAATGTATGATTTGACCATGTAAAAGTCACTAGAAAGATACATACATGAAAATCCTTGATGGATTTTAATATTTCTGATATGAAAGGAAATGAAAATCAGAACATGTAAAATATCATATTACATATGTCATTATGGACAAAAATGATATGGAAGACAAGGTTCCGAAGACCAGTGGTTGGTCCCGAAGACCAGTGATTGTACTCTTTTTCCCTCTACTAAGTTTTTTCCACAGGGTTTTCTTAGTTAAAGGTTTTTAACGAGGCAATCACCACAATATAAATGTGAATGTCATGTACTCTTTTCCTCGAGTATTTTTTTCCTACAGGGTTTTATAACGAGGTTTTTAACGAGGCATGCACATCACTCGATAATAATTAATGAAGACATCGGAATGTTCCATATGAGTTTGTTTTCGAGATAAAGTGAGATATTGAACCTGAAGTTCAAATGATTGTGAATTGAAGTTCACATTATTTTTCATTTGTCAAGAAATGTATATTGAACACTAGACGCATCTAATATACTCCAGAAGAGTTACCGGCCGGTTATAGCAATTGCGAATGCTCTAGTCAATATAGATGTCTGGTAAATGCATGTCCCAGAAGGACGAAAAATATACAATAATACAAATGAATGTGAAACTCAACAATTCGAAGGTTGGGTCCTGAAGACCAAATCGTAAATTTGAATAACTAAGTTTTTCCTATATGGTTTTATTAGTTACAGGTTTTAATGAGATGGATTGATCACCAATAACTATTTTCAAAAGTCAAAGATCTTCGGTGATTACAATCAGGGGGAGCAAGTTGTACTCTTTTTCCTTCGTCGAGGTTTTATCCCACTGGGTTTTCCTGGCAAGGTTTTAACGAGGCAACAATCCTGTAAATAGTCATTCAAGGGGGAGTGTTATGAATATTATTAATTAGTGAATGACTAGTTTACCCTTTCTCGGTGAACAAGACAGAAACCCTACTTTGTATCCTATATAAAGGGGTCTCCCCGTATGAATGAAATAACAATTCTATTCTCCTCTCATATTGTCTCTATTTATACTATATTATTCTCTCTCAATTCTCTTGAGTTTATAACAATTTTATTAATTATATAATTATTAATTATTTATTCCTCACACTAATGAGTTATATGATTTAAGTGATCAATGAAAGCCTACAAATTTCTACATTATGTTAAAACACTTCAACAATTTTTTATTTTTTATATCAAATTTTAAATTCAAATAAATTAATAAAAATAGCTATTGATAATTGAAATAGTTCAAATACAAACAATCTAATTATTCAACAATTTAACTTCATTAGCTATTTAACCAGTCAATACCCACAATTTAACTTCTTTAGCTAATTTTTGTGAATGTATAATTTTATTATATATTTATTTATTTAAATTGTATTAATAAATAATAAAACAAATAATATAACTTATAAAATATATAACCATTTAAACATTTCTTTGAAATATTAAAAAAAAAACCTAATTATTCAATTATTTTATTTTATTAAATATACAACTAATAAATTATATAATTCGCAGTTTACATACACTTTTTTTTCCTAAAAAGTATCCAACAATTTAACTTTAGTAGCTATATGACCATTCAATACCCACAATTTCACTTTATTAGGTGAATATTTAATTTTATCATATATTTGTTTCTTTAAATTTGTATTAATAAATAATAAAACAAATAATATAACTTATAAAATATATAACCATTTAAACTTTTATTTGAGATACTTAAAATACAAACAAACTAATTATTTAACAATTTTAATTTATTAAATATACAACTAATAAATTATATAATTCGCCGATTTACATACACTTTGATCTCCTAAAAATTATTAACAAAAATAATTAATAAGAAAAATTGAAAAATGAGATAATTGAAACAAAAACAAAAATCATTATTCAACCATTTAAAGCGATACAAATTTCTTCATTATATTAAATTACTTCAACAATCTTTTTTTATATTAATTTTTAAATACAAATAAATTAATAAAAATATCTATTAAGAATTGAGATAGTTGAAATACAAAGAATCTAATTATTAAACCATTTAACTTCATTAGCTATATGACTATTCAATACCCACAATTTAACTTCATTAGCTAATTGTTGTGAATGTTTAATTTTATTATATATTTGTTTATGCCAATTTATATTAATGAATAATAAAACAAATATTATAATTTAAACTTTTATTTGAGATAGTTAAAATAGAAACAAACTAATTATTCAACAATTTAATTATTGTATTAAATATACAACTAATAAATTATATAATTCACAGTTTACATACTTTTTTTTTATATATATTTCTTAAAATTATTAACACAAATTACTTAATAACAAAAATTGAAAAGTGAGATAATTGAAATAAAAATAAAAATAATTATTCAATCATTTAATTTTATTGATTATATAATCAAATATCCTTTATTTTTCATACAACTAAGTTATATTATTTAAGTGATACGTGAAAGCGCTAGAAATTTATCTGTTATGTTAAATCACTTCAACAATTTTTTTATTTTTTATATCAAATGTTAAATAAAAATAAATTAATAAAAATACTATTGAGAATTGAGATAGTTGAAATACATACAAACCAATTATTCAACCATATAACTTCATTAGCTACATGACCATTCAATACCCACAATTTAACTTCATTAACTAGCAATTCATCTTTTATTATTCACAATCACAGCTTATATGATTTAAGTGACCAATGAAAGCCCAAAAATTACTCCATTATTTTCAACAATTTTTTTTATTTTCTATATCAAATTAGAAATTCAATATATTTTTTTTAAATATGTTTTTGTAGATCTTTTCTACATAAATATCAATAGTTTTAAGGATTACACTCATTTTTCTTTACATTTACGATTTATCAATTTTCCTTAACTATTTGTCTCTTCCAATTATCTGGACAACAAATGTCTTTTACAATTGCCTTTCTGATTCCACCAATTGAGTTTTTTTATCACGATCATAATTATGTGGTTAACTTATTCGATTTCTGAAAAGCAAATTCCTATTTTTCATTTTTATGGAACCATTGTCCGCAATTTACATTTGTACATATTTGTTTTGCAGAATCAGGTTTGAAAATCATTCGTCACAATAAAAAGATACGCAAAACTCAACAAATTGAAAATGCAGTCTGCCCCGTCATCGATACTGTTGGAAATAACTCCATCAGATACCCATTCAACTATATATCTTTTCATGGCTATACTCAAGATATGCTCCAACTTGCACTGTAACTAATTACAGTACTAATTAATTAAACCACAATACTCTTCAACAACATATTTTAATGATCACCTTCTTTCGGTTTCTAATGGGTTTACAACATTCAATTGAGCCTAATTATCTTAATATGAAATATCAATCATACCGTCAATTAATAGGTCTGACTGAACTGAAACTGAGAATAAGTCCAAAAGAACTGATCTTTACTTCCTCTAATTCAAGATTGTCATTTCGTTTTCAATGTCGACTATTCCCTATTATGATATCGTATACAATGTTCGATCAAATGCATTCTCCAGAATATTTAAACATAATAAAATGTTCTGGATTACCGAATCATGTTCTTAAGCTAAAGGTTAGTTCTACGTCTCTAAAACTTTTTTTTCTTTAATTAATCATTCTTGCTGTATAAATAGCATTTAAAGCAGTCAAACATAAATTGTTCCTATAAATTACACTGTTCTATTATTTATAAAATTTATCATTCCTGTGCATAAGATTAAGATTTAGTACATATACTATAACTTCTAAAAATTTACATTGAGCATGTAAAATTTTATATTTAGTATAAATTTTAAATTTTACTAAATACTGTTTTCATTAAATAACTGCAATTTTTTATGAATGTTTTCATTAAATTCATGTCATGTTTTGTAGGTTGGGGTGCCAATTATGTTGTTAAGAAATATCGATCACACCGCCGGATTATGTAACGAGACTCGATTGGTTGTGATCAAGTTGGGAAACTACGTTATTGAAGCAAAGGTATTAGGAGGGGAACAATAAGATGAAATCGTATACATTCCAAGGTTGACACTTTCTTCTTCATATTCAAAATTGATTTTTCGCTTTCAACGACGTCAATTCTCAATTATGATTTCGTATGCTATGACCATAAACCAAAGTCAGGGGCAATCTTTGTCAAACGTGGAGATTCTGTTAAGAAGGTCTGTTTTCACACACGGACAATTGTATGTTGCAATTTCAAGGGTCACTAACAGAGCAGGTTTGAAATTCTTAATATGTGACGAAGATGAAAACTTGACAAATAAAACTAGAAATGTTGTGTACAAGGAGGTTTTCAGAAATTTGCTGTAAATTTAAATTGTACTTATTTTTTTTCTATGTTTTGAAACTCTAAAAGTTTGAGGTTGTTTTTAATTTTATTTATATCAAAATATGTATATAACACTACAAAAAAACCAGGGAACCCCTACGGGAGTTCCCTACGGCCTTTTTCCCGTAGGGGTTTCCCTACGGCATTCCCTACGGCCCAGCCGTAGGGATGACTCCCGTAGGGGATCCCCGTAGGGAATTGCGCCCGCATTCGCGCCCTCCAAGAGGCCCTACGGGGTCCCCTACGGCTAGGCGTAGGAAAATACTCCCTACGGGCATACCCCGTAGGGGAGTAATAAATCCCCTACGGGTAATTTCCCCGTAGGGTCCCCTCCAAAGCATATTTATCGAGATTATACAAAAACTAGTTTAAACATATTAATTATATTTATCCCCTCCAACGCATATTTATCCCCTCCAACGCATATTATACAAAAATTTAAACATATTTATCGAGATTAAAATAAATCGGGTAAAATTTTGAGTTGTACTCCAACGCACGAATAAACTAGTTTTTATAATTTTATTGGATATCTTTACAATTAATTATTTTTTCAATTCATCATATTTATTTATTAAATTTTTTACGTACAAATTTTTTAATTTATAAAATTTTAATTATCATATCAATTAAAATTTAATAAATTTTAATTATCAAATTAATTAATTTTTAAGTTTAAGTAAAGTAGATACGAAATTTTTAAGAAAATTATATTTTAATTAATTTATTCATTAATTCATGAAATAATTTATTAAAATTTATATTTTTGAATTTATTTATGATAATCAAAATCATGGCAAATTATATATTGCTCCTTTGTGTATAATGCACATCTTACACCTAGTCAACCTAATAAAAGAAACAGTCAAAATTGGGCCACATTTTTTCCCCTCTTTTTTCCCCTCGCTCGCAAATTCTCTCTCTCTCTCTCTCTCTCTCTCTCTCTCTCTCTCTCTCTCTCTCTCTCTCTCTCTCTCTCTCTCTCTCTCTCTCTCTTCTCACGCAACAGAATTCCCCAAGCTTGCTTTTCTTCTTCGCCGTTCACTGCCGTCATCATTAGCGCCGCCGTCGCCGTCATCTTCAGCTCCAATCGCCTCCCTCATCGTCAGCTCCAGTCGGCGTCATCATCAGCTCCATCCGTGCGGTCTACAATTCAACTCGTGCCTCCGGTGAATAACATCCCCGATTACCTCCACCTCCACGATTTATCGCCGTTCACCGCTTCCAGTCCTTGTCGTTGTTCACGATCCTCAATTCCTCGTCGTTCGCCTGACATCGACCCCGTTCTCCGTCTCTGTCCTCTTCGAAATTTGAAATTCAATCATAAGCATGGATGATTTATTGGATTTGTCATCGATTATGGTCCAAGGTATGTCGATTCTATCCATTCTCTGTTCGAATTGCGTGTTTTGTTCTGATTTCATTTTCTGTTTGAATTGCATGTTTTGTTCTTCTGTTTTGAAAATTAATTTCATTTTCTGTTTTGTTTTTAATGTGTTGATCTGATTTTATGTGTTGTTGATGTTGATGATCAAACTCTAGATTTTGTCTATGCTTCAGTTTAATTTATAGTTTTATTTCTGTTAGATGCATTGGAGTCGAATCCCGTTGTTGATCTTGATGATGGAAACCTAGATGAAGTTGTTTATGGTCCTGATACTGACTTGGTAGGACTTGTTGTGAATTCTGAAAGTGAGGCATATCATGTATACAACAGCTATGCATTTAATGTCGGGTTTAGTGTCCGAAAGTGCAAACAGAGGCTCCGTGTCGATAAAAGTATTTCTATGAAACGATATTTCTATTCTCATGCTGGACTTAAACCGAAAAAAGCTGATGGTGATCCTTTGTATACAAAAATGGTTGTGCGTTGCGAATGTCCAGCCCTAGTTCAATATGACGTTGATATCAATGGAGTGTGGGTTGTTAGTAAAAATGTAAAAGGCCACAACCATGACCTATGTCCACCGTCGGGTAGTTATCTTCTTAGGTCTCATAGGAGAGTTTCTAAAAACTAACTTGCTTATTTGAGAGAGCTTCAGAAAAGTGGTGTTGGTGTGGCTGATGCTGTGAGGGTTTTGAAAAACCAATCAGGGGGTCACCTCTTCTCGGTTTTGTCCCTCGAGATGCGTATAATGCTTTAGGCAAGTCGAAGGTTGTTGATGGTACGGACTGTAACACTTTGATTCAGATTTTCAGAAACCGACAATCTAATGAGAAGGACTTCTTCTTTGATTTTGAAGTTGACAATGAAGGAAGATTGACTAGTTTCTTTTGGAGGGATGGTCGTATGAAGGAGGATTACCTGACTATTGGTGATTTGGTGGTGCACGACACTACGTATCGAACAAACAAATACGACATGATTTGCGCCCCTTTTGTCGGCATGAATCACCATGGCAATAATATCATGTTCGGCTGTGGCTTTATGGTGAATGAGAAGGTTGAGTCCTTTGAGTGGCTGTTTTCTACTTTTCTGAGGTCGATGAATAATAAGCATCCTGTGACTATTATGACTGATCAATGTCCTTCCATGTCTGCTGCCATTTCTTTGATCTTTCCTACATCACGACATCGTCTCTGTATTTGGCACATTATACAAAATTCTAAGAAGCATATCAGTGCTTTGAGAGAAAAAAGCGAGTTCCTGTCCTTGTTCAATCATGTGTTGAAGGATGTTGATACAATTGCCGAATTCGAGCTATATTGGGGAGAGTAAGTATCTCTCTATTTCATGTTTAATTTATGTGTTGTTTCTTTCTGTTTCATTGTCCTGCATTATCCTTCTGATCATGCTTCAATATACTCCACTTTCATGCTTCATTTTATGCCTGCTTCATACATCATTTTCTTCCCTGTAGGATGACTACTAAGTTTCAGTGTCAAAATGAGAAATGGCTTGTGAAGTTGTATGAGTTGAGGGAAAAGTGGTGTCCTGCATACAACAAAATGTGGTTTTCTGGAGGTATATTGTCTTCTCAAAGGAGCGAGAGCACGAACCACTCAATATCCAGGAGGTTATCCAAGACAGCCGGTCTTTGTGATTTCTACCATTGCTTTGTCTCCGTTATTTCTGAGTGGAGAAGCAAGGAGTTTAGTGAAGATGTGCGTAGTATTGAAGGTAAAGCATCTATGACTTTGACTAAGGCTGGACTTCTTATACATGCTAGAAATGTGTACACTCCTTTGGTGTATTCTGTGTTTGAGAAACAGTACTTGAAAGGGAACCAATGCCATCAGTCTTTTGTCCCGTGTGATGTTGGAATGTTAAAGTATTATGTGTGGGTTCAGGGCTATGAACAAATAAGGCATGAGGTTTGTTTTTATGAAACTCAAAAGTACATTAGTTGTACTTGCAAACTGTTTGAAGAGGTGGGTATTGTAACGCCCCAGAAAATTCAAAGGCTTAAAGGAATTGAATATGCTACTCATACCAACAGATGCATCTACTTTTCTGGGCATCCTCCTATAAGAACTCCAAAGTTAAGCGTGCTGGCTCTGGAGTAGTTCTAGGATGGGTGACCCCCTGGGAAGTTTCTCGGGTGCGCACGAGTGAGGACAAAGTGCGCTGGAAAAGACAAGTGTTGGTACAGTGGGGCCAGGATATCACTCCCGACGACAGTCATTGGTAACCGAGCCGGCCCATTAGGGTCGGGCTTCGACCCCGCAACGGGTCGGGGCGTTACAGGTATATTGTGCTGTCATTGTCTTCGTATATATGATATTCACTGTGTTTCTGCCATCCCGGAAGCATTTATTTCGAGGAGGTGGCGCAAGGATGTTGTTGCTAATCGCATTGTGGGGAATGAGTTGGTTGACACTAGTCGTGTTTCTTCAAATTCCATGGCTGCTTCTCTCTGGACCATGCAGATTTCTAGAAAATTTTATAGGTTGATTTCTTCTAGTGAAGATAATGCTTCTGCTCGGCAGATTTGTGAAGAAGCTTTTGAATATGCTATGAATAAGCTGAATGCAGAGGTTGGACCTATTTTCTTTGATGATAACGATGAAGTTTCTGTGTCGAGTAATGTCATTCAGAATCCTCCAAGCAAGAGCTCTCAAGGTCGACGCGAGAAGAGGTCAAAAAGCATGATTGAGAAAGTAAATAATAAAGTTCAGGGGAAAAGGAAACGAGCTGAAAGTGCAAAGGTTCAAAATAAGAAAGTTGTTCAAAATATGCAGGTATTATAATACTTCATATTAATGGAGACAAGGATGAATTCAAATTGGAAATATTTCTTATATTTTTATTATGTTTAGGTTCAGAAGGATGCATATATTGTTCACCCAAGTTCAGGGAGTTGTACCTTACATGTTGTTCAGGAAGAAACAAGTTCGTTGTTTGTTCCCTTGAGAGATTCTACTAGGTATGTATTTAGGTAACCACATTATGTTTGTTATTTTTAAGTTATTGATTACTAATTAACTTTCATTTTTTTGTGTTGTTTTCTGGAAAATAAATAGGCCTTGTAGTTGAGATGGAGATTTGGATGATTGAAGACTACAAGACTTTAGATTTGTTGGTTTCTACATTAGTCATTTGAAATAATATTGGTTTGTTGAGATTTTGGATTTTGATTATTGTAAAAAATTTGAATTACAGTACTTTGGATTTATTGCTTTCTAATTTAGTCATTTGACCATCAGATTGTTTGTTGTCCTCGAACATGTTCATGATTTATTTTTAAAGGTGTGATACTTCAGTTGTTAAGTGATGATCCTTCAGTTTTTAAATACTAATGCTTCATTTTTAAGTGATTATAAACCTTTAGTTTTGTATTATTGTTTAGGCGTTTAGGGTTTAGGGTTAAGGGTTTAGGATTTTTAGTGTTTTTGGTTTTGGATTTAGTGTTTTGTGTCTAGGGTTTAGGGTTTAGGGTTTTAGGGTTTGGGGTTTGGGGTTTAGGGTTTAGGGTTTAAGGTTTAGGGTTTAGGGTTTAGGGTTAGGGTTTAGGGTTTTTAGTGTTTAGGGTTTAGTGTTTAGGATTTAGGGTTTTTAGTGTTTAGGGTTTACTGTTTAGGGTTTAGGGTTTAGGGTTTTTAGTGTTTTGGGTTTAGTGTTTTTAGTGTTTTGGGTTTAGGGTTTAGGGTTTAGTGTTTTGGGTTTAGGGTTTAGGGTTTAGGGTTTAGGGTTTTTAGTGTTTTGGATTTAGGGTTTTTACTAATTTATACAATACTTCATTTTTGAGGTTCCTCATACTTCAAATTGCATATTATGAACCTTCATTTTCCTTTAGAATAATCTTGCATCTTCATTTCCAGATACTTCATTTTTAGAAATATGCAACTAATTAAGTATTTTTTTACAATACTTCATTTTTAAACATCTGATACTTCAAATTGCATATTATGAACCTTCAATTTCGATTAGAACAAACATGATACTTAAGTATTTTTACAAGACTGAATCAGAAATAATGCAAGATACACATCAGTATCTATCAAATGATATCAAATATGTTTTAACATACAAAACTCTTGTCTATGACTAAGTAACCATTTACTCATCTCCAATTCATCAAAAAATGCGTCATCTACCATCAGTCATCCACTGTCATCTACCATCGGTCATCTCTACAATCAGTCATGTCTACCATTAGTCATTCTTCAAAACAGTTGTGAATTTTTTGGCTTTGTCAAGTACTTCGGTCTTTATTTCATTTATGTCCATCAATATCACCGAAGCTGCATATCTGGCTCTAAGCTCTCTTAAGAAAGTAGCATCCTGCAAAAAAAAACATAAACCATAGTTATAAATTCCTGAAATTAAGTATTGAGTTAATCGAACTATTATTAGTTACTGAAATTAAGTAACAATACCTTGTCTTTCTCGAATCCACTGTCCCAATCATCCCCTTCCCCTTTGTAAGTCTCCATATGCCTAATAGCATAGACTCCACAATCGTTATAATTTGCCGGGCATCTCCACGGCATTTTCAACTGTCTTCTTCCAAAATCTTTAGCACAGTGCTTCGTGTTATGTTGTTCTCTGACATATATTCTCCAAGCAATCGTCCCTAATAAAAAATATTTAAGAAAATACAATACATGTGTTAATATTCTGAAAATTATACAGTGATACAACACAATTCTTACCATGGTGAAGGCAATTTTTGAGTATAGGCCTGTACTCCTCAATTTGTGTGCATCCACGTGTTTGTTGTCGATTATATCAATCGTTTGTTCTTTGAAGTTCACACACAACAGCCAGAAATGGGAATCTTCAAGTATAGCAAAGAAAACCTGCATTTTAACAATCATTATGCACACACTGTTTGTTATTGATTCAATCTCTGAATTACCAAATCAATATTTGTAAATCTAACTTACCAAATCGACATCTTTTAGACTCGAGTGGTTTGCTCGTGAGAGCTCATTTTCAATAAAATTCTGAAAACATGTCTTTTTGGATTTTTCATCAGTCTTGTGCTTCAATTGCAGCTGAATATTTTACAGAAAACAATATTGAAACTAAGTATCGTAGTCATGCAGAATAAAATATATTGAGAATTCACCAAGTGAATATAAATACTTACGTATAAAAGTGTTGAGAAGAAGATCCTTTTCGGTTGCCCGACTGCCCTTCTTAGATTCTCAATGTTCAGTTTAAGACAGAAAACGTCGATGAAATTATTTGTCAACCACTGTTCATCATTTAAAGTTGCAAAATCATCTCTGGTTGCGAATAAATCTCTAAACTGGAACAACCTCTCCCTGAATAAATATTAAAAAGTATAATAATTAATATTAAAAAGGCAACATGGGATTGAAAAGTATATTAAAGATTTTGAATTATGACAGTGAGTATGAGTATTACCACTTGTTTGATTCATCATGCTGAATGAGTGCATAATCAGAGATCAATTGTTCTGTTCTCGAAACTCTCATCATCTTGTTCTTATTCGAGACCCAAAAAGGAGACCTCAAATTCAGAGGCAGGTTATTCACCATCCGTGGTTGTCTTTTCTGAATTTGGTATTCTTGAACATCATCAGACTCATATATGATTCTGTTTTAAAAAAACAACATTTTACTAAGTGAATAATACAGAATAATGAAACAATAAAGTAAACATAACATTAATTTAACTAAACGCTACTTACTCATAGAAATCTTTCTCTTGTATTGGGGTTCCGACCCCTTCTTGAGCCACCTCATTTTTAGCTGCTTCATTATCAGATGGGCTGGAAACTCCAAGATCGAAGCTTGGAGTTAAGCCTTCTGCATTCTTGATCTTAGCATTTATTTGATAAGTTCGCTCAAGTTCTTCCAAGGCTGCCAAGAAAGATGGTTCATCGAATACCTCGTCTTCTAAGCCGTACCATAGTTCTTTGATAGACTGAGAGGGTTTGGCAGAGGGTTCCACCATTGGTTCTACCATTTCTGGTTCACGGAAGGTTTGTTTTAGGATGCTTGCCGTGGCATCCTCCTTCCCTCCCTAGAACATGATTTTGCCAAAGTTTTCTATGGCGGTTGTTATGTTTTTCAACCCCATAGTCATTCTCATGGCTAAATCATTGTCATAGGTAGGCTGTTAAATTAAAAAAACAAAAGACACATTAAACTCAGATATATGAAGTATGACAATTATGTAAATGAAGTATGACAATTATGTAAATGAAGTATTACAATTATGTAAAAGAAGTATGATTATGTATATACCTTTTTCTTCTCACACTGTGGTGCAACAGGGCAGTCCTCCTTTTGTTCTTCATACTCTTCATTTTTATTCTATACCATGCACATCTTACAGTTAATGTATTATAATGTATTATGTATTACATATTCAAGAATAGATAAATTTTATAACCTTTTCGTTCTCCAACTGATTTGTTCTTTTGAAAGAGGTAAACGCTGGCTCTACTTTTCCTCTTCCGAATTCTGACTTCTCTTCTTCAATCCTCTCTGTTATTGCTGCCTGTGTCCAGTTCGAGCAGATGGGAAATCGCCTTTCCACACTTCGAAACTTGTACATCATTCTGTCCAGGTAGACTAACTGCAAAAAAACAAAATGAAAAACAGATGTTAAAACATTCCACAGTATTTTGAAGGAAGATTAAATGATTATTCTTACAGTTAAGAGAGTGCAAGATCCTGTAAACCAAGCTTTACTTGAATTTTTCCATTCAGTAATGGAAGAAATCAGATGTTTGTAGGTGTACCTACACCAATTCTTATTTACAATTTCATCTACATTTCTAAGTGAATTTAGAATTTTGAAATTTATAAAATATTCTTGAATTCCAGACAACAACGACCCAACAACAAGTGCAGCAAAATCAATCTTGAAGTTTCTTCCAAAATATTTTCTTCCACAGAGGACAGTCGACATATCTTTTGCACTTGGTGACTTTCCATCTTTTCCTCTATTCCTTCAGAAATGAAACATAGCCTGATTGTTCATTCCGGTTATACCTACCTGCATCAAATTATATAATTTCCATTGTAAGATTTTATTAAAAGAAATGCAGTGATGTTAGTTATTGAAAGAATATGTATCTTACCGACTTCCTCGACAACGACATCTGGGCCCCTTGGTAGGCCAAACACAGCTTCAACATCATCTTCATCAATAAAAATCTCATCTTCAACAAGCTTGATGGAAGCCCGAGCATAGTCGAAGTTATCAACAATGTATCGGAGAAGCTCCATGTGGTTTGATCTCATTTGCAGTTCCAGGATCCCACCAAATCCTATTTCTCTAACTGCATCTTTTTGCTCTTCAGAAAGTGATTCACACAACTTTACGACAGGATACGGACTCATGCGAGTTTGGAAGCGATGTGTGTCGGTGCTGTGATCATTCTTGACCTGAATACAATCAATAATTATATAATTTCAAATTTTTTACTTGTTCAAAAAAATGTGAATACTACAATCAACTAGACTACAATCATTTAATATACCATCAACTAGAGTACAATCATTTAACATTAGAAAAAAATACCTCATTCTCCTTGTCATTGTTAACTTTTTCCGACTTTTTCATCTTTTTCTTGAGAGATTCGGAAACTTTTCCCTGCAATGTCACCACATTATTGTCACCACATTATTCTTCTTGTGTAAGCACACTTACTTATTTTAAATGTATAAAATAATAATAATAGTAATTATACCTTCATCTTCTTCTTCTCTTCTTCTTCAACATTCTGAGTAGTTGGATTTGAAGTCGTCTTTTGCTTCTTTGAAGCTACAACATCAACAACTTCAGAATCTGGACCCTGCAAAATATTCATCAACTTTTGTTTAAACACTTTTATTCATCAACTTCTACTACATTTTACTACACTAAAGTATGTTGTACCTTCAACTTCTTCTTCTTCTTTTCATCTTGAATGTTTGCAGCCGGCTTCACCTTATTAGAATTTGTAGTTGCAGCCTGCTTCACATTCTTTGATGATTCAAAATCATCATCTTCTGAATCCATTCCCTGTAGATGAGATTTTCTAAATTAACAAGCATTTTTTGTTTAATCATTTTTACAAAAATTAAATTACAATATCATCAAAGTACCTTCCTCTTCTTCTTTTGATCTGAAATTGCAGCCACCTTCTTAGGTTTCCCAAGTGCAGCTATCTTCTGCTTCTTTGTAGGTGCAATATCATCAACCTTCTCAGTAGATTCAAGTGCAGTTGGTTTGACCTTCTTTGATGATTCAAAATCATCATCTCCTGAATCTTTTTCCTGCCAATAACAGTAGATATACGTTATTAAGTAAATTATTAAACTTGCAAAGTATATTTAGTAAACATATTCTCAAAACTATAGATGTACCTTTTCCTTAGCAATAACAGCAGCAACAGGATGTTTAACAGACTTGAGTATTGTTTCAGACTTCATAAAATTCATATTGTTAATTAAACTTCATGAAATTAATATTACTACAAACTTCATGAAATTGTAATGAGAAAAAACTTACATCTTTTTTTTTCTCTTTTGGAACATTCTCCTGCTGTTTTTCACTTCCTTGAGCAGCAAGTTCTGATTTCTTTGATCGTGTCTTCCGTTTGTCGACAACATCTTTTATCGTCTGACTGTTGTTTTTCTTCCCTTGTATTTCCTGTCATTTCACACAAAAAAGGGATTAATGCCGAGAATACTTCAAAATGAAACAAATAAAAATAAAATAAAGGAAGTTACCTCCGGTGTGTTAGGAACAACAGTGTCCGAAGTCTTTGATGTTGTTGTTGGTTTCTCTCCTTGTGTTCTCTTCAGAATTTCAATTTTCTAAAAAGATTGAAATCAAAACAACAAATTTTTATTATTGAAATGAAAATTGATTAAACTTAATTTTATTAAAATTTAAACCTTCATACGACTTTGCCCAAGTCCTATCTTCATTTTTTGATTATTAATAATAACAACTTCAGATGGAGTAACACTGTTTTTCTGATTTCACACAAATAAAAAAAATGTGAATTACATAAATATTTAAATAAATATTTGATTATTACCTAAACGATGTAAAATGTAGTGAAGTATTAAACTAAATAATGAAATAAGTTCAGTCATACTTACATCGGTTGTTTTGTCTTTAGGTTCAGAAGTCATCTTTTCCAGTGTTTCCATATCAGAAGTCCTATCTTTGTTCATCTTTTGTATTATGCTTTGCTTTGTAGTATATTGTACCTGCTGAAAATATTTTTAATAACAATTTAAAATGAAGGATGAAGTCTATTTATACTGAAAGATGATGCAATACACAGATGAAGTATGAGATATGATCAGTTAAGTACATTTTTTATGTCAAAGGATCAGATATATTGTAATATTAAACTGAAGTAATAGGAACTAACCTGTGGGACATCAGGAATAGAAGTTTCTGAGGCCTTTTGTCCTCCCACCTCTTTCTCTCCTTAATGAAAAAATATTAATAGTAGTTTAAATTACTATTATGTATTGGTGCAATATACATATGAAGTATGAAGTCTAATTACTTTGAAGGTTGATGCAATATACATATGAAGTATGAGATGTATTTACCTGTTTTTGTGGAGATTGCTTGTTTTCAAAGTTCTTTTTTGCCATATGTTTTAGAATTCCCTGAAGAAGAAACAATACATTTTTAGAACTATAGCAATCAATTAAGAACATGCATCAAAAGGTTTTAATAAAAACTCTACTTGTCGATGTTTTGGTGGTAGATCCATTTCACACAAATTGATTTGATTGAGTCAGTTGCAACACCCTGCAAGTATTTTCATATATATCAGTCAAACAAATACTACCCGAATATCAGTCCAGAAGATACTACTCTAATAAAACAGCGAGATTGCTTGTTTTCAAAGTTCTTTTTTGCCATATGTTTTAGAATTCCCTGAAGAAGAAACAATACATTTTTAGAACTATAGCAATCAATTAAGAACATGCATCAAAAGGTTTTAATAAAAACTCTACTTGTCGATGTTTTGGTGGTAGATCCATTTCACACAAATTGATTTGATTGAGTCAGTTGCAACACCCTGCAAGTATTTTCATATATATCAGTCAAACAAATACTACCCGAATATCAGTCCAGAAGATACTACTCTAATAAAACAGTGAATTCAAGATGAACACAATCATACATAACTCCTAATTATTAAACATGAAACATTTTCCATTGCACAAAATTGCTGGAACTGAAACAAGATGAACAAGATGAAAGTGAAACAAGATGAAATTGAAATACATGAAACTGAAACAAGATGAACAAGATGAAAGTTCATGTTGGAACAGATATATCCTACATCTCAATGTGATATTATGGAACATATATCACAGATAACAGTGTCCATATATCAAGTGGACAGGTAGATATGAACATGGCTGAACAGATACACTCATAAAAAGATAAAAAGATGGCTGAACCATAGGACAACATACACACACACATAAGCAGATACAAACACACACACACACACACACATACACAGGGACATATAATCAGTTAAGCACGTGTTATCACAAATCACACACACAAACACACTCAAGTTGTTGGATACAGGAAACATGAAACATCAATTTGATGGATGAACCATAATATAACACACAAACAGAAACAAGGTAAACAGAAACATGAAGAAGCTACACTGTGGAGGATAAGAAATCAGAAACTACCTAGGGTTGGAGGATAATTCATCAGAAATCAGAAAACTAAAATACCTAGGGTTGCAGGATCATAATATCTCAAACATGAAAATCTGAAACTGAAGAAAGGGGAAACTGAATTTCTCGCGAACCTTGGAGGCGGCAAGGCGAGGAGGAAGTATCGATGCTTGAAGGCGTCGATAATCGAAGCTTGACGGGGAGAATCAATCGGCGGGGATAATCGATGCTTCAAAGCAGCGGGGAGAATCGATCGGCGGGGAGAATAGATGCTTAAAGGCGGCGATAATCGAAGCTTGACGGCGGCGACAATCGTTGCTTTCGACGGTGGAGGAGAATCGGTATATGTGGCGGTGAAGGAGGGCGGAGAAAGAAAATGGTATCGAAAGAGAAAACTTACAGATTGTTGGCATCGTGTGTTTGTTGTGATGACGTCAGCTGAGTAATTGGGCAGGGTCTTTTTTTTTTTATATACTGGGCCGGAGTAAGATGGGCTTCTTACACCTTGGGTGTAAGATATACTAACTTCAAAATCATCTTATCAAATTAATTATGATAGAATATGGTAAAATATAATTAAATTATTATTAACAAATCTATATTATTAAATAAGTATAATATTAAAATAATAACTTATTGTTAAAATTGTTAAATTATTATGACTAGAATCGGAATATAAACAAGATAAAACAAAAATCATGTCAAATAACGGATGTATGCCAATTAATTAAGAATATGGTGTCATGATGATATATCATTACGAAATTAAATTGGTGGACACGTGAGTTGGGTTGATCGACTTTTGGGTGAAAAGCGTTTTTTCAGAATTAATTTTAATTTATTTTAGTTCAGTTTAGATCGCTTAGTATTGTTTCCGTTTAATTTCGATTAAGTTCGTTTCAAAATAAATTAAAATAAAATAAATAAAAAATAATTTGAATCAATAATTTTAAGTATACAGTCTAGTTAATGTAACTATATTATTAATATTTTTAAAAAAATATTTAATAATTAATAATAATAATTATTATTATTTTTATAAAAAAATCAATTTAGTTTATTTTACGTGTTCAATTCAAATCGTTTTAGTTAAGTTTAGTAACGAATATTAATTTGATGGCGCTTGATTTCTTTTTTTAATTATTTAATTAATTTAAGAAATTTATAATTATATTGAAAATATAATTATATTCCTAACTAGATTGAGAATTATATTAAGAAAAGAATTTAGAGTTATATTATTAAAAGATTTTTATTCCTAATTTTAATTGTTATATTAAAAAATAAATTTAGAATTATATTAGTAAAATAATTTATTCCTAATTTTAATTGTTTCCCGTTAGATAGATTTGTTATACCTATAAATTGAGTTCTATTATAACCTCAACTATGTACCAAATACAAGGGCGCAAGACCTGATTAAGATTGTCGAATACAAAATCAATCGATCGAGATGGAAGGAGCTGGATTTAAAGTTGTTCTGTTGATGAGTTTGATAGTTGCAGGTGTTGCGCCTTATGGTTCATGGGCAAAACAGACGACGACGACACATGTAGTGGGTGACTCCTTGGGTTGGGTTGTACCAGCTGACGGAGATGCAACTTACCGTTCATGGGCTGCATCCAAAACATTCACCGTTGGCGACGTGCTTGGTCAGTCCACATATCAATCAATTTTCATATGCTAAAATCTATCTACAGTAATTAATATATTTACACTACTTTTACTATATATTTTTACAGCGTTCAACTTTAGAAGCGGAGCTCACGATGTGCTCGAAGTGACGAAGACGGAATTGGAGTCGTGCAAGGTTTCCACCACTGCCGGTACCGCTCCGATATTCACGGGGCCCGCCAAGATAGCCCTGACGACGGCTGGGGAGCATCACTTCATATGCACCGTGGGCCCACACTGTTCCTTGGGACAAAAATTAACTGTCTCCGTCGTGCCTTCCACCTCATCATCCTCCCCATCACCACCACATAGTACTACTCCTCCTCCGCCTAGCAATTTGGCTGCCACATCATTTGCTCCAACAGTTTTTATGTTCACTTTCTTCACCCTTGCTTTGCTTTATTTGTTGCATAATTAATTAGATTCCATCCCTAATTTATTTTTCTTTCCTTCATTTTTATTAAAGCTATTGAGTATTTAGCTTTAGATATATGTATGAATATTTATTAGTGAAAATGTAAAAAAATACCATTATGCATATAGTCCACATGCTTTTCTGCCATCCCATATAAAATACATGCTTTTCTACACTAAAGGACGGAAATACCCTTAT
Organism: Euphrasia confusa; assembly: GCA_954870475.1. Classification (NCBI taxonomy): domain Eukaryota; kingdom Viridiplantae; phylum Streptophyta; class Magnoliopsida; order Lamiales; family Orobanchaceae; genus Euphrasia; species Euphrasia confusa. Next base: position 10,363,226 of record OX940966.1, on the reverse strand, counting down.
TATTACTTTTTTCCGGTATTCCATTCAGCAGATTGAGTTCCACACATTGTGGGTCGAATTATACTTATTTTGTGTCGAATCGTGCTAATGCCTTGTCGAATAAATTTAACCATTGTCGAATTTTAACCTTGTCGATTGATATTAAATTGATGTTCATACCTTTGTCGAATGACATTTAACCTTTGTCGAATGACATTTAACCTTGGTCGAATGATATTTAACCGTTGTCGAATGTTATTTAACCTTTGTCGAATGATACTTAATGTTTGTCGATTTCAAATTTATTGAATTATAATGTTCAAACTAAAAAACACATATGATGTGAACAAGAAACATAATAAAACAATAAAGCCAGAAACACACGAACAACATATTATTGACCTAACCATAATTGTTCTAGAATTTTCCAATCTCGCACTCGTCTGCACCAAAAACTCGAACCAAGTATGTGGTTGCATCTTTCCTTTCAAACACTAGAACCTTACCAAAACATAATGAATGATCTTTGAAAAACTTTGGCCAACCTTGTTTGAAATGCAACTCACCGTCTGCCTCTCTCGTTAATTTGACTCCCCAAGTTTTGCCTTCTGCATCCTCAAGCGTGAAAGTCTGATCCTTCAAATGAATCATGCTCGGCTTGCCTGCTGGTGGTAGCATCATTTTCTCAGCATGATCATGAGGAATTATGGTGCGATAAAATAATTCCATTGGTGAATCTCAGTAATTGTTAATAATATATTTTCCTAAGGACTAGGTTTTTATACACAATTGGGGATTCAATGCACTAAGCTTTGAATGTGGGTAGATACAACCAACTCATTGTAGTAGGTATATTATGGTAAACCCTAATTTATTGCGATATTGACACCCTAATTTATTGCGAGATTGACTGTTATTTATTACGAATCCTCCAACCATATATTCAATTGACTGGTCAAATATATTTTTACTTCGTCGAATGGAAGTTTACCCTTGGCGAACGCGAAATTACTCATGTCGAATGGGAGTTAACCCCTGGCGAATGAGAAATAAGTTTGTCGAACGAGAAATCATTCATGTCGAATGTTAGTTATACCTTGTCGAACGAGAAATGATTCATGTGAAATAACTCGTGTCTAAAGACAATTATCACTTGTAACGTAACGTGACCATTGTCGAATGAATAATTCTCATTAAATGATGGCAGAACGTGGTAGATTAGGTATTAAATTACATCCTGCCATAAGGCAGAACTCTATTTAATGTGTGTATTAGAATCGATTCTCATACCTTTCCTCATCAAACAAAATTTCATGCTCTCAATCTCAATCTCAAAACATGGAAAGGAAATTCTTTAAAGTTATGTTTGGGGACTGGGCAACACATCTTCTACTTCCTCCACAATTTGCAAGGCACGCCGAATACCTAGAGAACAAGGTGGTCCAGTTTTACGATGTTAACAACGACCATTACGACATCACAGTAACCCGAGTAAACGGCGATTTATACTTTGGTCAGGGTTGGCCCCGTTTCTATAGGGATCACCGCGTTCAGGAAGGTTGGTTCCTCGTGTTTCACTACTTCCCGAAGACTCGAGAAAATCCAGTGGACAAATTTAAAGTCGTTGTGTTTGACCGCAGCGCCTGCGAAGTTGTAAACTTTCGCAGGAGGATTGGTCAGCCACCGCACTCGGTGGTCGATATTGATGTCTGATCGTACTCACGGTTGGTCGAATGCGTTGTCGATTACTTTGTCGAATGCTTTGCTTTGTCGAATTTTGAGTAGTTTGTCGATTGCTATCCTACCTTTGTCGAATGATGAAATTTGTTTGTTGAATCATTATGGGTAGATACACCAAACTCATGAATAGGTAAATACTAAAATTCAATACAGGAAATCAAAATGAGAAGGCATACATTCCAAACGAAAACTACCTAAGGCATAATACGTTACGTTAATCAAAATGAGATGATGAACCAACACACTTATTAGTGAATGTCTCCAGTCTTCCTTTGAGCAGCCTGTTATCATGCTCCAACTTATCAATTTGCGCTTTCAATCTTGCTACAATACCATTGTGTAGTTTAGCTACTTCACCATCAATCAGGCGGAAAAATTCACAATCATCGTACTAGAAAACCATTCACATTAGTCATGAACAGGTTAGAATAAAAAACAAGAATGTAACTGTGATTTAAATTACCTTGTGAACGCCACAACGTAGATGTCGTGTTGTTGTAGTTAGTAGTTCGGCCTCTAAACCGTGGTAACAATTCACAGGAGGTCCATCTACAGAAGATGAATATGTGGCATACCCGTCTGTGCACTCGGGAGCGGGTTTCATTTCATATATTGTAGTGTAGGAATTTGCAAGCAAGATATGTGTTGTGAAGTATATCTATCATGTATTTATTGGTGGCAGTACAACGGCTAGTCACTTTACCGTTGCTTTGATGGTTAGGAAAGTCAAATTTGAATTTGAATTCAAAACCCATGTCGAATGGAAATCATTCGACAAACCATAGATGCTATTCGACAATCCATAGATACTATTCGACATTACATATTTTTATTCGACAATCCAAAGATACTAATCAAAAGATACTATTCGACATGAAATATTTGTCGAATCTGCTGTAATCCTTGTCGAATCCTTAATTATGCTTAATTATGCTGTAATCCTTGTCGAACATAGGAGGGGCATTTTCTGCGAGTGTGATTAGTTGATTTACACAGCGAGCATTTCTTAGGAGCACGACTTTTCTGTTGTTGTGTTGGCGTAACCGTAGGTTGAGATATTAGCACAGCACATGTTTTAATGTTGTGTTCTTTTCCACCACAACGTGAGCAACTTTGCTCTGCCGGTGTCCTTGACGCACTTCTTGATCTACCTGCTGTGAACCTTGATTAACGCGGTCGACCTGCTTGCCTCTGCCTATCTGGAGGAAGGCATATTATACCTCTCACATCTGATGGTACCACCCAAGAGCCTTTATCGGGGATAGGCATTACTATACCAGACCACATACCACGTAAAGTGGACGTCTTGAAACAGTCTCCAACATACGCATTGATGTCGTGATTAATTGTCCTACACAAAAATTACATTAGCGGCATCCAAGAAGAAAAGAATCCATAAATTATCATAATATCATGTCCATACCGTATAGCTGCAGCTGCATGGCTACAAGGTATCAACATTTGTTCAAAGGAAGCACAAGTGAATGTTCTTTCATGTAGATCAACAACAAATATTTTAACGTGATGCCTGACTTTAAATCTTGTTGCATCTATGCGATCAGCACTCATTGATGAGCCGAGTCGGATGGCGTCTAACAAATCTTTGGCAGCGGCTTCGGTGACTTCATGCTCTCGCGATAATGCCTCAGTCCTTCGCTCGTAGAACCACCTCTCAATAATAGAGCGCATTACTTCAAGAACAGAAGTAATTGGCAGTTTACGTGCCCACAAAGCCGATTTATTAAATACCTCGGCGGCGTTCGAGGTCATAAACTCATACCGACGAACTGGACATAAACTTCTCGCCCACTTGGCAGGACCTATAAGCCACAACTTTTGAAACAATGATTCGCTCTCAGTCCGAATGCTTGCGAAAGCAAGTTCATAATCCGATTCACTAGAAGCAAAGGCCGCTTGGTAGAACAAATTAACTATATCTTTACCATATGACTTCATGTTGGTTGACATATGATAATAGCAATGGCAATGGTGAGCCTCTGGGTACACCGCACGCACAGCGTTTCCAATACTCTTATGTGCATCTGAAACTATCAACAAATTTTCTGGACAATCCAAAGCCCTCCTAACACGTTCCAAAAACCATGTCCAGGTGTAGTCGTCCTCCACATGACCTATTCCTATAGCCAACGGAAATACTTGTCTATTACCATCTTGGGTGACTGCGACAAACATGATACCATTGTATTTTCCTTTAAGGTGTGTACCATCGACTACAATCACCGGTCGAGCAAAATTCTTAAACCCAGTGATTGACGCCGCTAATGCATAGAAAGCATTTGAGAACACATTGGTACTTGGGTCTATTTCAACATCCGTAACTGACCCCGGGTTGAACTCCTTCAACATATGCAAGAAAGATGGCAAATTAGCAAAAGATTCTTTCTCATCACCAAAAATATACTTAATCGCATGATGCTTAGCTCGTAAAGCTTGGTCATAGGTAGCATGAATGGAATTGCGTTGCTGAAGTTCACTCATCATGGATCTTGTATTTAATGTTGAATTCTGTTCAAGTAGCCGCGGGGCAAAATAAGCACCAAGTATTTTGGAAGGCAGTCTACGTGGACCACTACGTGTCGGGTCTAACGTGCAAGTATGATCTATCATTTTATACACACTCCAAATACCGCGGGCCGCACTAGAAGCAACTGTGAAATTGCATTTTTTTGACTTGCATACTACCTTCATTCTCTTCTTGTCCGAGTACTTGACTCGGTATTCACCGAATTTGTCCACGTGGTATAACCCAATGGCTGTGGTCAGTTGTTCCTTAGTTGAGTACATTGCGCCTACCTTTATAACACCACTATTCAGAAACAATCCTCCTTCTTCTACAGTCGGCCCATTATCAATGAAAGTAGTTGGAGCTCCAGGAATTAGCCACCTGCTGTTCCTTAGCACATCGGAATCTAAAGACGTGTTACCAGCTGAAGTAGGTTGTTGTCGCCGGTATGGAGGAAATGTGATAGGATTGGTACTATTATGCGTTTCAAAACTGGGGTTAGTGGGACGGTAGTACCATGCGATGAAGTCCTCAAACTGTGCACGTACATTAATAATGTCTCCCTGACGTGTGACATTACCATCTCCCTCTACCGGATGATCAACTGGATGTTCAACATTAGCTTCAGTAGCAGCCTCAGGTATGTCATCTTCATCCATATTTAAATCTCTATGACCATGCAACCCCCACTCATCACCAAAGTCAACATGCAATTCAGAATTATTTTCATACACATGCAATTCTCTTTGACCATCCAATTCAGAATTATTTTCCATCTGATTTTCATACACATGCAATTCTCTTTGACCATCCAATTCAGAATTATTTTCCAACGGTAGAATTGCATGATGTGTTCGGTTAAGTCTTGTAGCGTGTTTGTCGTATGAATAAGATGTACCTTCATCCACGTAGATGTTTGTGTTCGACACGAAATTTGTTGTTGGTCGGATACTTATAACTGATACAAAGACAACGGGGTAGCGCTCTTTACGAAATTATTCAAAAACATCGTCGTCCGTCTTTAATTTCCTCTTGCGTATTTTGTTGTCGTTCATATCAACATACGCTTCGAAAATATACCTGAACATTCGACAAACTATTGATATAATTCGACAAACTATTTTATACATTCGACATAAAATTGAACACATTCGACATACAATTGAACATATTCGACATTAAATTTAACACATTCGACAAGCTATTTTTCTCATTCGACATACAATTGAACACATTCGACATTAAATTTAATTCGACAAACTATTGATATCATTCGACCAACAATTGAACACGTTCGAGAAGCAATTTTACAGTAGTTAAACATTTCCAGCACATTCGACAAGTGTATGTTTAACAAAAAATGTAGTACATACCTGTAAGTATTGGTGTCGACATTCATACAATGGTGAACACTGTCCCAGAGTGCCTGATAACCACCCTCCCCAGGAGGTACAAAGGCAATGTCATCTTCCCCACCGATGTATTCCAAACCAGACCAATGACCACCGTATTTCACTTCTAGTTTCAGCGTAGACATCATCTAAAGATACCATAACAAATGAGCAAAAACATTATTGATAATAATAAAAGAAAAAAAAGGGATAATTTACATAGTATGAAACTGAAGAAAAAAATGCACCAATCCATACTTACATGTAGATTTTTGGGTTTTTGGTTTTTTGTTTTTTTGAGGTTTTTTAGAGTTCCGCCATTGTATTTTGACTTTGATATTCAGAAAGAGTCATTTCCCATGTATAAAGTATTGAAAAGACTGGACAAGAAAAATATAACTTTTTCAGAGGGAATCGAATATTCTGATATTCTGCCATACCGAAATATTTTCTCTGACATTCTCCTTTACTAAAATGTTAGATTAAGATATGATTTCACATTCGACAAACACAGTTAAGTATAGATCCCATTCGACAAACAATTGAACGCATTCGATGGAAAATAGATCCCATTCGACAAACAATGGATACCATTCGACAAACTATTGATACGCATTCGACCAACCAGAGATATCATTCGACAAACTATTGATACCATTCGACCAACAATTGATCCCATTCGACCAACAAGGAACTAACAAATTTACAAATGACAACTCAGAAGTTTCCAAAATATCAGTTCACAGTTTTACAATAGCAGTCATTACATGTCCAAATTACTTGTTGGTCATTTTTTCCAACGCCGCGTAACCGTATATTCGCTCTGAGATCCGAGATCTAATCTTTTGTATATTCGGCTGTGTTACTTCTGCTAGGTCTCTTCCAACAAGGAACTGCTCAACACACTTCAACGAAAATGGCCCACAAGAATGATTATCTGTCTGTTTGAAGCATTTTTCTTTGGGACCAAGGCCGAAATCCCACGTCTTTGTGCCGTCGGTTTTATCATTAAAAATGCCACTGTGAAACAGTATTTGCGGTAGCATCCTTCTCAGGGGCAGGGTGGATTCCTTTCTTTGACCATCTAGCTCATCCGACCAACGGAAGGCAAATGAGTCGTAGACGTATATGCTCTTCCGCTCCAGGCGAATGAGCAGAACTACCCAATGGCCGCCCGTATTCCAAGGGGTAACAACCTACAATTCAAAGGATACTCAGTACGACGACAACAACAATTGAAATTACTTGAGCAAAAATTAGGGGTACTAACATATGTCACTTTATTCCAACTTTTCATATTTTTCCAGCCTTCGATTGCCTCTTCACCACGAACGTGCTTTATCAACGGTTGAAGTTTCTGTTTTGTGAATACCACCTCGGTAGGACTAACACCTTCGGCCATCTTTTCATCCCACAACGCCTTAACAGTATCCTGAGTTTATAATGTATTCAAACATGTTATTTCATGTCTTTCAACGGATAACTCAACTCATAATTAATATAATATTGTCAATAAAACATTACCGCAAACTGCAAGTCCAAGATCAAATATATATCGTGATTGGTGGCTGGTGTGCAAACAAATTGTGGGTAGTTATGCAATATACGCAAGTAAGCATTCATTTGCTCATTGTCCATATCATGCTTAGAGTTAGCGATACTCCGAAACCAACTTCTACTCACTTCAATTGCATTTCGGCCTATCACGGTAATTCTGCAAAAACAAATACAAAGTAAATCATTACTACGCATAATATGATGATTATCAGTTCATCTAGAATATTATCAGAGGTAATGTAAACGTACTTCTCTTCACTTTTGGCAGTTATCCATTTCTTGAACGCATTGTCAATTTTCCTCTGGTTTGGATCATCTTTCTCGAATGGCGATTTCAGTAATTGGGAAGGGATCAGAGCTCTTTTCGTTTCTGGTAATTTCGAGCTAGAACTACTGGCAGCAACCTGCTCAACTGCCTTGCGTAACACTCCTTTGGGGGGGCGGTTGGTCGTTCTTGCATCAACGAAGTCGTTATCCTCCTCGGGACCACTGACATTATCACTGTTTTTGTTCGGGGCCACCTGAATGGGAGAAGGGACATTCTCATTCAAACCACCAGTTCTTGGTGTATTCGGGCGCTGCATCTGTGCATTATGCCTCTGTTCAGATATCATTGAAGGTGACTGACCAGCAGTCGGTTGAGAACCGACTTGTTGTATTAGGGCACGCAGCCCATTCAAAACCGCACCCGTGATATTTGGAAGGACTGCTTCCTTTAATCCTGAACTCAAGGCCGGTATTGTGGTAGATAATCCTCGGGTTACGGCAGCATCAACAACCGATGGTATTGAGACTTCCAAACACTTCAAACAGTCATTCAGCTGTTCTCGAACTATCGCGGGAATCTCAGCCCGGAGGTCAGAAAAATGCTTTGCGCTCTGTTGCCGGACCAACTCGATAGCAGAAGCTGTTTCAGAACTTAGGTCAGAATAATGTTTCGCGCTCTCTTGTCTAAGGGCAGCCACAGATTCTACCAACGAGAGGATAACCGAGTTTGTGGACTCTGGGGGGGTACTAGTAGAGCCGGCAGTATTCATTGGATTAAGAGGTGGAACAGCTGATTTTGGTGACGGTGGATTCATGTCTCTCTCATACTGTACATCGATTTCAGGCAAAATGACAACATCGTTCAGATTCATGTGAATTGCCTCATCTGCCAGGGTATGCAGCTGCTCATTAATTGGGGAACGTGGGGAACGTGGAATGGCACTCTCAACCGGCCTTCCCCTCGTCCGGCCTTCCCCTCGTCGGGCAGGGGCACCATGGCGGGCCTTCTTACGTGGCCTAATACGCAACTCGTTATCATGATCTTCGACATACGGCCACCAAGCTTCGTAGCGTACTTTCTCTGCCTCTGTAGGCTCCAAATGAGTATGACAAACAGTCTGCAAAACACAGTTTTTAGATAATCGTACGACGAAGAATGAATACAATAATAGATCATTACCTGGTCCAGGAAGATGTAATCCAAGTCTATATTGGACATTTTTTTATCAAATGACCATTTCAGAAATCGAGGCATCTGTTCACCAGGATTGGTTGTGTGTTGTGCACATTTGAATCCTAAACGAGGGATAGCCTCAAATGCCCAAATCTGCATATGAACAATGTGATTTTCGTATCAGTGAAATAAAAGTAGATGTCGGTATGTAAGTGTTTAGGATCAGTAACGTACCAAAAACGCATAACTGCACCCGTATACATGGTATTTGGACGCCCCAGCAGTTGTCCGCACCGCGCCGATATGTTGAATCAAGGTCTTGAAAGCTAATGATCCCCATGGAAATTCATTCCACCTATCATTGTCCTCAATCAACGCCCACACCCACGAGTCTACTTTCTTCTTACCATCGTCTACCCCAAGTAAGATCAGGTGAACAAACAAAATGTTTAACACCTTCAGTTGGTCTTCATTGCTAGGGTCAGAGGATAGAAACTGGCCGCTGTTATATCGTTCTAATATGTGTTTCACCTTTGTTGAGGTACCTGGTGCGGAGAAAAAACGGTCATATAAACCACCGGGCGGTGCATCGTGATTTACAGTGGTGTCGAATGTCGTTTTGCCAAAACGAAGTCCCGTAACAAGCGCAAATTCGGCTGGCCCAAAGCATATCCTCTTTGATCCAACCCTGAACCACACTTCATCCTCTCCAGCACCTGTGAAACTTATTTCACGACTTAGAATCGCATGAACAACACTGTTTGGCAACTCAATCTGGTTCCGTTGCATTCTAAAAAAATATTTGAAAGATGAGTTGTAGATAAGCTTCTGACACAATCCGACATCATCCTTTATGCCATCGAGTAGAACATCCACGTTCTTTAGCCTGTTGTATAGACCGGCCCTGCTTCCAGTTCCATGGAAATCCTCCCTCACCCACCACCAATCCTGTTACCAACTCATAATTAAATCCAACATATATTCGACAAAGGCTATTCGACAGAGGCTATTCGACAAAGGCTATTCGACAGAGGCTATTCGACAAAGGCTATTCGACAAAGGCTATTCGACAAAGGCTATTCGACAACTGCTATTCGACAAATTCTATTCGACAAAGGCTATTCGACAAAGGCTATTCGACAAATTCTATTCGACAAAGGCTATTCGACAAAGGCTATTCGACATACTGCAAATCCCCAATTACCCAATTACCCTGATTCAGAAAACCCTAAATCCCCAATTACCCAATTCGGAAACCCTAAAACCCTAAATCGGAATGCCAAATCGACAAATCGGAAACCCTAAATCCCCAAATCCTAAATAAATAATCAAAAATCACATATAATTTACGCACCAGATTCGTTTCCTCATGTACGGGCTGCGCGTACACATTTTGGCTTGCCTCTGCCCAGGCTGCTAAATCCTCGACTGCTTGCGTCGACATATAACTATCCTGGGAATCGTTCAATTCTTCGAATTCCGGATTATCGCCGTCGGGATTTTCGGAGTGTACCGTATCAACGGCCGGCGGGGTAGTGTTGCCGGAGCGGGTAGTGTTGCCGGAGGGGTTGTCAGATGGGCCCATACGGCCGGCGGGGTTTTCGGATGGGTTAAAGTTGCAGGCGGGGTTGTCGGATTGCGGCGAGGTGGACATGTCGTACTGGAATCTTTACGGGTTACGGAGTCGAATGATTTCAGAAACTGTAATCGACACAAATTACTTTTTTTTCGACAAGCCTTGCGAGTTTACATATACAATTAATAAATTTTATTTTTAATATTAATTGGCTATGTACAAAAACCTTATCGAATGTACAATAATGCTTGTCGATTGAATATAATTGATAAATTACAATAATGCGAGTTTACATATACAATTAATAAATTTTTAATGTCGAATGGTTGTCGAATGTCGACTGTTTAAAAGATTGAATGTTTGTCGAATGCGTAATATTGTTTGTCGAATGCCGTACGGTGTTTGTCGAATGCCTAAAATGTTTGTCGAATGCTTAATATTGTCTGTCGAATGCTGAAATATTAAAACATTGCAGAAATAGTATTATCATTAATATTGAAAATTAAAAAAAATAAACATACATAATTCCGATTAAAAATTTAACATTAGCACTGCATGAGTAAAATGATTACTCATCACCGTCGTCATCCACGCCGTCGTCGTCATCCTCGTCCTCGCCGTCATCCTCCTCCATATCGCTTTCCTCGCTGTCCTCGCTGTCAGCGCTATCCTCCTCCCCATCGAACGACGACACATCATCTATGTGTTCGTCAACAAAAGCTTGATTTTCACGCATAATGGACTGCACAACATCACTGACTTTGGGTAAAGTCTCGGATCCACGAGATTGTGGATTATTGAAATCCACAATCTCCTTCCCATCTCTACCGTAGATGGACACGAGAAAGCTACTGAACATGGAATGTTCGAAGAGGATTACGTTCCCCAAGACCAGATGATGCGCCGCACAAAATTGCGACCACCCACGGTTAAACGTCAGATAACCAAACGTCCTTGACACATGCACAATCCAGACGAGGCCAGATTTGTCCCTCAGTTCAACATCACGGCCGTCGAGGTGCTTATTCTCCTGCGCAAAATCGGCGTCCAGGCGAAGCAACTCCTTGAAGTCATCGGACACAATTGTTTTCCAGAACTTGTTAATTGCAAGACCCACGTTAGCCATTGTGTTTTTTTATTTAATGGATTTAATTACAAGTATAGGGGCACAAAGGATAATAGGATCGTGTGTATTTTGATCAGAAAGTAAACGCCCTAATTTATACCAATTAATTAGAGCTCACTGGGCGGTCCTTTTGCATCGCTTTGTGAGAGGTTGCATGAATTAAATTCGCCCCATTCAATGCACTAGCCAACCACCACGCCACTCATTCGCCCCATTAACTACATCTGAATTGTTCAATCACATTAACTCCTATTGCGTGCTGATATACACATCACGTTAATTCAGTTCATTTAGATGAAACACATTCGCCATACATTGATAATGTATTTGACAAAACATTCGCCCTACAATCTAAGTGAATTACACAATGAAATTATACATTCGACAAACACTACACAATTGTACAGATTCGACATACATTCTTGTCGACTAACAAAGACATGCAGGGCGAATTACTAACGCATGAATTCGACAAGTAGGGCGAATACATTATACATGAACAAGCAATGTAAGTTAATTTTATTAGGTTTGATTGGACAAGTCAATGGGAGGTTAATGTGGCGAATCAGTGTTTGGGTAGTTGGCGAGTGTATTGGGTGAATTTAATTAAGTAAGGCAACCTTTCACCAACCGACGTATCCAGTGAACCCTAATTTTTGCTATATAAATTAGGGCGTGTATTTTTTGATGAAAACATACCCTATCTTATTTCTTCAAAAATATATTATCTCCTCTTTTCCCCTCGAAGTAGCAAAGCAATGGCAAACTTGGGGCATGCGATTAACAAATTCTGGAAAATCCTCGTATCCGACGACTTCAAGGATATGCTTCGCCTGGACTCGGATTTTGCACATTCCCACGAGTACCTAATTGGCGATGTTGAACTCAACGACAAAGCTGGCGGTGTGTGGATTGTGCATGTGTCCTGGACTCATGGTTATCTGACGTTGAATACTGGGTGGCGGGAGTTTCGTGTGGCCCATCATCTGAAGATGGGAAAGGTTATCCTCTTCGAACATACAAGGTTCAGGACCTTTGTCGTGACCATTTACGGGAGGGATGGCAAGAAGATCGTGGATTTTAATAATCCGGTGGCCCGTGGATCCGAGAGTTTGCCTAGTTTCGTGGAAGTTATACAATCCATTCTGCGTGACAATCAAAACTTTGCTGACGTGTTCCTAGATGACGATTCAGTCGATGAGAACGACAGCGAGATGGAAGATGACGAGGATGACGAGGATGACGGCGAAGATGATGATGACGGTGATGCTGGATCTGCTTGATGACGGTTTTCTTCTGATGTATTTTATTTAATCTGTTATTTTATTTTTAATTTTAATTTAAATGAAGTTTGAATTTTAGTTTTCTCATCTATTTTAATATTAATTTCAGTTTTTTGTTGTGTTAATATTAATTTTAATCTGACAATCATTCGACACTGGTATTGTTATGGCGCTACATTCGCCCTACATTCGACAAACAATTCGCTCTACATGTAAAAGTTATTCGACACACAATTCGCCCAACATTCAAACAGTTAATCGTGAAAACAATTCGCCCTACATGAAAACAGTTATTCGACAATCAATTCGACATAATTTAAGCAATTATTCGACAAACAATTTGCCCTACATGTAAACAGTTATTCGACAAACAATTCGCCCTACGTGTAAACAGAAATTCGACAAGCATTCGACAAGTAATACCCTATCGAATTCGCCCAGTAGTACTTTGTCGATAATATTAATTCGCCCAGTAGTACTTGTCGAATTCAGGTAGGTCTGCAAGATTCGATGTCATGTGAGGGTAGTTTCGGTGTATCACAGCTTTTTAGTGTAGAAAAGCATGTTTTTTATATGGGATGGCAGAAAAGCATGTTCACTATATGCATAATGGTACTTTTATTTTTTTCCCTATTTCTTACTGCATAGCTATATTTTGATGCATTAATTATTTCGATTAATATGTACTGTATATTTTTTTTAAATATTTTTTGAAACACTCAACTATTATAAAAATTGAAATATAAAACTAAATAAATAGAATGAAAAAAAAATATAATAAAATAATTTTAAATATAATTTAATTAGATTTTATCTTTAAAAATTTTAATTGACACTAGAATTCCGAAGTCTCTAGCTGCAACAGAAAAATTGAAGAGTTGTTGTGTACAACAATTTTCTCTAAATTTTGAACCATCCAACATTCTTCATTTTCATCTTCAATCTCATTACGAAAAATAATATCCTTGAACATATTTTGAAGCACATTTAGGCATGTTTCAAATAATTAAATTATTTTAATTAATAAATATAATTTTATGAATATAATAGTTAATAGTATACATTAAATTCATATTATACATGATTTTTAGTAGCTACAATGAATCGGGGTCTAAGAAGATGCTACTCGTGGATAATTACTCCTGATGTCATACATCATACATCTCGGGTGTGCGTGATTATATGTGTATTTAGTATAATAATTTTAAATTTATGGTCAAAATGTACATTGTGAATTCCATCAGAATTAGCATAGATAAAACCATGAAGTGTATTTAATATAATAATTTTAAATTTATGGTCAAGATGTACATGATGTATTCCACCAGATTTAGCATAGATAAAACCATGAATCGATTGATAAATGAATCTTAATTCGTTTATTTTAAATATAATGTACTTAAATTTACTGAATTTGATAAATCTCTCTTTTAATTAATAAAATATTAATTTATATAAGTTGTACTATATTCGGGTATTTGATTTAGCTCGATCTTGAAGGACTAAAGCGTAACTTACTACTAATAGAATAATAGGACATTAGTCTAAGAAGGGTGTATTCGATTCGAATTTTATTGGATTTTTATAGATTTTAAAAAGTAAGTGAATTTTGAAAATTTATAATATTTACGCATAGTTTGAGTGACTTTTTTTATTGAATTATATATGGATTTTCATACAATTTAAAGTATTGTATAATATATATTTTCATTAATATACATGAATCTCTATAGATTTCAACTTTTTATACTAACTATATGAAACATATTTGCGTATTAGAAAATGTTATTTCACTTTCTTCACCCTTGATTTTGCTTTATTTCTTGCATAATTAGATTCATATTCATTCAATTCTATCCCTACTTTATTTTTCTTTCCTTCAATTTTTATATGTACTTAATTTATTTAATGAATATATATATATATATATATATATATATATTATATTTTTCTTAATATTTTTATATATATAGATATAGATAGATGCATGAAATAGTTTACGAGAATGACTTTAGTATGCACAAAATTCAAAACAAAAAACTTAACATGTGCATGTTTGTGCAAGAAATAAGACTAACTCCTATAGAAATTAACGACAAAACGTTGTAACAGCGTAAAAAATCACTTAAATGTATATCGAACTAATTGTCGAAGCAATTCGTCCGAGTCGGTCTCGAGAAACATTACTATCGATGTAAAAATGTTTATTTGTTTGCAACGGAGAAAAAAAATGAAAATAACACATTGCAATGGTTGTTTTTTTGTTTTTGACTAAAAACTAAATAAATAAATGAAAAGACAAGTACTAGTAAAAAGGGTTTTGAAATAATAAACGAGGGGATTAGGGATCGAGATTTTCAATTCTCTAATTCAAAGTTTAATTTTTGAATTGTCAAAGTCACAAGGAAACGCTCGTTATCGGTTGGCTCAATTGTGGTTCGACTAATTCCTAATTTAAGTCAATCGGACATTTTATCGAACTCCTTGAAGCGATCGATAGCTGAATCCCCTAACCCTAATCAAATATTTAACTACTCATGTTTTTTATTGAAAAACAATTTAATTCTAGGTTTGGGAAATTTATAAAAAGATTCGGAAAATTCATTCATTTTTTGTATTTCAGTTGTTGTTGTGAATGGAAGAAATGACCTGCTCGGGCTCCTTCCTAGCAGCACGCATCGCCTCTAGGATGGAGTTGTGATTGCCGAGACCCGAGCTCTTGAGGATCTTTCAAATTCGGTGGAAATCGTTGATCAATCGTGAGTGCCTCATAAATCGGTCATACGGTCACCAAATTGATGGCGGTGTCATGTGTTTTGTTGGTAGTTTCAATTGATTTTGGGATTTTTAATATTTTTTCCGTAGAATTGAGAGGCGGTGACTTTATTTTATTTTTTCTTCAATTTTAATTCTAAAAAATAGCTACGATGCTGTGTTTATTGTGTAATTAATGCCTTCTCTATTCTTTTAGATCATGTTGTTAACGTATGTATGCTATTTTTTTAGTGTTGTGGAGTGCTTTAATTTTGATTTTTGCAGCTGAGATAATTATTCTTTTGTACTCCGTATATTTGTTGGGCATCTTGTAGCCACGCATAGAGACGTGATAAGTACTTTTGGGCTTGAGGTTATTCCTACATCCGATTGATAGATATTTGGATAATTGAATACATCCCCCATAATTTCGTATGCACTTTTAATAGTGTTATGTGTAACTATGTAAGCAAGTGTTCCTTCCATTCCTTAAGACACTGTAAAATTTCTTTTTGGTCTTTCCCAGTGCATATTCCATAAATAAAATAATAAATAAAATGTCTATAATTTATGCATGTCTCTTTTTGTAATTTTATTTATATAAAATATATATATTTTTAAAACAATTAAAATATTATAGGTTTATATATACAATTATTTTATTCAAACAATTTAACAACTTATTTATTAAATAAAACATAACAACTTATAGCTCTTAAAATAATTTATAATACATAACATCTTTTAAATAAACTCATCCAAAAGAGCTCTAAATTAAAAGTACGTGCTTATTTGAGATTAATATACCTTTCATTAATAAAGAATCTTTTTCTTTCTGTGGTGACTGTGCTCAAGCTAAATCACATGTGCTCCCTTTTCATCATTTGCATCAAAGATCCACTTCTTGAGAAGTATTTAGGCCAACAACAGAAATTAATATACCTTCTGATAGAGAGGATAAGATCCAAGAAGCGAGGAGCTGGTCCTGTCTTTGCCAAAGATTGAAATCTGGATTTATTATCAGTCCGCCACCGTCTTCTCCGGCAGGTAGAAACCTGAGCGGCTGTGGATTCGAGCCGTCGAGGAAACCTTCAAGTCCATGACCTTTGACTGCAATAAGGACCTGTTGTCGCCATACCAGAAAATTCTCATCTGTTAATTTTACAGAGATGAGCTGGTGGCTAAGCTGCATTAAAGGCGAGGACTTTATCGCTGAGCTGCTGTCTTCTGACATATTTTGATAGTGCAAAAAGCTTGGCCTGACTAATCCCTTTTATATACGCTCTGATACCATAATGATGTTTGTGATTTTCTGGGATAAAAAGAAAGCTGCAAGCTTTCCAAAACAAGAACAGAAAACAATAATAAAGAGATATTATTTCATTGCATTGAATGCGGCTGATTACATACGTACTATATATACTACAACCCTCAGCTAAAACCCTAATGGACGTAAGAGAGAAGAAGCACGGATGAACGACACCTGGACATATAATCCAACGCTAATAAAGCGAGGGTAAGAGGGTAAAAGCACCCAAATTAAATTGGGGGAGAAATCAGAAATCTAGGGCAAAATTAGGTCTTTCGATTTGGGGAAAAGACCATAATCCATGCAACGTCTATTAGTCGGTCTCGAGAAACATTACTATCGGTGTAAAAATGTTTATTTATTTGCAACAGAGAAAAAAAAGTGAAAATAACACATTGATATGTGGTTGGTTTTTTGTTTTGGACTAAAAACTAAATAAATAAATGAAAAGACGAGTACTAGTAAAAAAGGGTTTTGAAATAATAAACGTGGGGATTAGGGATCAGGATTTTCAATTCTCTATTTCAAAGTTTAATTTTTGAATTGTCAAAGTCACAAGGGAACGCTCGTTACCGGTTGGCTCAATTCTGGTTCGACTAATTCCTAATTTAAGTGAAGCGGACATTTTATTGAAATCCTTAAAGCGATCGATAATTGAGTCTCCTAACCTTAATCAGAATAATTAACTACTCACGTTATTGTGAAAAATAATTTAATTATAGGTTTGGGAAATTTATAAAAAGATTCGGAAGATTCATTCATTTTTGTATTTCAATTGTTGTTGTGAATGGAAGAAATGACTTGCTCGGCCTCCTCCCTAGCAGCACGCATCGACGGCAGCGGCGGAACGAAGTGCATCGCCTCTAGGATGGAGTTGTGATGCCGAGACCCGAGCTCTTGAGGATCTTTCAAATTCGGTGGAAATCGTTGCTCAATCGTGAGTGCCTCATAAATAGGTCATACGGTCACCAAATTGATGGCGGTGTCATGTGTTTTGTGGGTAGTTTCAATTGATTTTGGGATTTTTAATATTTTTTCCGTAGAATTGAGAGTGGTGACTTTATTTTATTTTTCCTTCAATTTTAATTCTAAAAAATAGCTACGATGCTGTGTTTATTGTGTAATTAATGCCTTCTCTATTCTTTTAGATCATGTTGTTAATGTATGTATGCTAATTTTTTAGTGTTGTGGAGTGCTTTAATTTTGATTTTTGCAGCTGAGATAATTATTCTTTTGTACTCCGTATATTTGTTGGGCATCTTGTAGCCAAGCATAGAGACGTGATAATGACTTTTGGGCTTGAGGTTATTCCTACATCCGATCGATAGATATTTGGATAATTTTATCAGTTAATATGAGTATATACTAGTTACATTTATAGTTCATAAGATAATTTCATATGCACTTTTAATAGTGTTAATGTGTAACTATGTAAGCAAGTGCTCCTTCCATTCCTTAAGACACTGTAAAATTTCTTTTTTTGTCTATCCTTAAGACATCCTTAAGACAGTGCATATTCAATAAATAAAATGTCTATAATGTATGAATGTCTCTTTTTGTAATTTTATTAATATAAAATATTATTTTTTTAAAAACAATTAAAATTTTATAAGTTTATCCCACGTGGACCAATAAGAAAGCACCAATAATGTTGTGTTCACACTATAAATTATAAATAAAAATAATAAAAATAATTATAAATTTAATTTAAATATTTTCTCAAAGTAATTATATAAAATTTCATAATTAGCTTATTTATATTTTCATAATTAGCTTATTTACATTTATTTATTTTTTGTAGTAGTAATTACTACTATCAACAATTAATTCGTCTATCATCCCAAATCCCTATTATACGAGAGAAGCAGTCGCCCGGTCTCTTCTTCAGCCCATCCTCTCGCCCTTTCTTCCATCCAGATTTTAAATTGATCGTATGACCCTTTCTTTCGTCCTCTTCCCTAAACTTAAATATATGTTTCAATTGATTGCTTGCTTTTATCGGTTTCACTCGACGCCGGTTTCACTCGACGCCGGTGACGGGCAGCCCGATGGGCTCCCCTCCGCACTCATCCTTTTCCGTCGATCGCCACTCCAGGGAGTCCTCCACCAGGGACTTCTCGGGCTCGCTGAAGCGATGGGATTGAGGAAGTTGTCCCCAAACGACACCGGATCGAGGGGCGATGGCTTTTCCAGTGGTGCATCCATGTATCGTGGTGTAACGATTAAGGTGATCAATATATAGATCGATCCATCATCATATTCCTAATATCATTTTAATTATTGTTCAAAACTCACTCATAGTATGATATCATGTAATTCTCATTCTGCGAGCATCATCAGCACGGCAGGTGGCAAGCACGAATCGGTCGAGTCGCCGGAAAAAAAGACTTCTACTTGGAACCTTCAGTAAGCAATCACGTGCGTGTATGTATATTTATGTGTGTGGTGTAGAAATAATAATGTGTGCAATATTCTATAGCATATATGTATATGTATCTATGTTTATATATGTAGTTGATAAAAAACCATAGAAATGTCCAATTATTTCACAAGCTTCCCTATTAAGGAATTTATTTTTGCAAAGATTTTTATTATTTGTATTTATCATGATGTATTATAATAGTATGATTTTCATTATTTTATTGTTTTAGTTTTTCTATTATAATGTTGTTTATAACTATCTTACGATTTTTATCCCGTTTATATAGTCTAATCGAATTTGTGTAACATCTTATGATTTTTTTCATTATGTAATTACAATTGTGTTTTAAATAATTTTTTGATGCTTTGTGCATGTAGCTATTGTAGCAATTGTAGATATTGCTATACTACTTTTGTCTCAAAACAATGATCACGCTTACTTCATAAATAACAAAATATGACCATTAATATGGGACATAAGGAGTATTTTTTAAGACCAGAACCTGAAATTTATTATTGAGAAACAGTTTCAAGAAAAAAACAATTATAAAATAATATAATTTTATTAACTTACTCAAGTATTTCAAAATTGTAAACAATTATCCAACAATATATTTTAACCCGTTAATGTAATTTAAAAAGAAGTATTTTATAATTACAATGATAGTGCATTTAATTTATTATATTTCTTATTTCTCATTTTTTTCAACATAATGTTTTAATTTAAAATAAGATAACTATTGAATTTTATTAGATACTCCATCTGTGTTCGAGATTTAGACATTTTTCCTCTTTATTTTACAAAAAAAGTTTGGGACGAAGGAAATATTTAATTTATTTAGATAATGATTAATAATATAATGGATTGCGAAATACAATATTAAGAAATACTGTAATGATCAATTTAGTTCACTTATTTAGAGTAATTCGGTTTTTTTTTTCTTTTCACAATTATTTTTCAAATGGGATAACAATTATGTCTTTTAACAATTATATTAACATCTTATAAGTTATTTTAAATAAGCTCATCTAAATATTTTTTAATTCATCTACTTTTTTGTGACTATAATGCTTTGATTTGAAACGGAGAAAATTATTGAATTTTAATATATATTTTTTATTTATGATTTAGTAATGATTAATGTAATACAAATTTGGATTGAATAGTCTATTATCAAATACTACAATTTCAAGAAACAATGATTAATTTAGTACATTTACAATTGTATGTACGATGGATAAATTATTAAACAATGTGCAAATTATTTTAGATTAATTAAATATATTATTTCATATGTATCAAACTTCAAAAATGTTTTATGTGCTTTTGCAATAAGAATATATTTAATCTTTTAATTTTCTTAAAAAAAATTATAATTTTTACATACTAAAGTTTAATTGAAACATTCATAACCTTTCAATTTTAATAAAAATTAAATGTTTGAGATAAAAATTAATAATAATATCAATATGAGTTTACAAATTTAAGTGAAAGTTATATTATTAAATAAAATAATTCTTAGTTCATTAATAAAGTTTAAGTGGAATAAATTGCGGATAAAATTTATAAGTTATTTAATATCCACTAATTTTCATAAATTTATAAATTATTTCATAAGCACTAATTTAAAAAAATACGAGCAAATAAAATTTATACATTACCAACACTAAAAAAAACTGGCAAACACCGAAAATTATCTATTGCGGAAAATTGTAGGTAAGTGCCGACTGTCGAGTGTTAAATTGACTGTCGCGCAACCCCGACTGTCGAAACGACCGTTTCAACACTCAATATCAAATAGTCGGTAACAGTGCGAGAAAAAAACCACGTGCATCGCACGGGCAGTGGTACTAGTTCAAACAATTTAACAACTTATTTATTAAATAAGACATAACAACTTTTAACTCTTAAAATAATTTATAATACATAACATCTTTTAAATAAACTCATCCGGCCAAAAGAGCTCTAAATTAAAAGTACTTGCTTATTTGAGATTAAATGAGAAAAGAGCTACTTTAATGAGATCAATAAAAAAATCTCTTATTGAATTTACTTCATACTAGAGGTAGAATTTTAAAGTGAGCTATTAAGTAAACTTTAGATATGACCGTCGTTCAAAATTCCATTAAAAATTGTGAAATATGACTAAATTTGATTTTCATAAATTTCAAAGACTAAATGTGTAATCGGCGTATGTTAGGAGACGTTTTATGACTATAAAAAGTTATATAGTTATTTCCATATTATTTAGAATATACGATTATAGATGCTTTTTTTTTTGGGGGTTTCTATTTTAATTTTATTTTAATTTATTGCCTATTAATGTAAACAAAAAAATTATAAAATTATAAATTAATTATTGTTAATCAGTGTAATATACTACATATATATTAGGGTATTTGATTTGAGTTCGATCTTGAAGAACTAAAGCCTAATCTACTACTAATAGGACATTAGTCTAAATAGGAATATGATAATTAGGAATCAGAAGCTGATCAAAATTAAGTTTAGGCGTGTTAGGAAAACTAAAGCCCTAATCCACTAATAATTACGAAAAAATTTTGTTGTATACTTTGATGATATCTTGGTGTATAGCAAAAATCATGATGAACATGTTGTTCATTTGAGAGAGGTTTTGATTGCACTTAGGCAGGAGAAATTATATGCTAACCTTAAGAAGTGCGTCTTTAGCACAGATAGAGTCGTTTTCCTTGGTTTTGTTGTTAGTGCACAGGGTGTACAGGTTGACGAGGAAAAGATACGAGCTATCCAAGAGTGGCCAACACCGAAGAACATTGGAAATGTGCGGAGCTTCCATGGTCTGACCAGCTTTTATCGACGGTTTGTGCCTAACTTCAGCAGCATGGCGGCACCTTTAACCGTCGTGATCAAGAAGAACGTGGAGTTCAAGTGGGGTAAGGCGCAAGATGAAGCATTTCTGAGATTGAAGGACAAGCTGACACACGCCCCGGTATTATCTCTTCCTAACTTTTCTAAATCTTTTGAGATTGAATGTGATGCTTATGGAATTGGTATTGGTGCAGTGTTGATGCAAGAACGTCGTCCGATAGCCTACTTCAGCGAGAAGCTAAACGGAGCTACGTTGAACTATCCGACGTATGACAAGGAGTTGTATGCCTTGGTGAGAGCTCTTCAAACGTGGCAGCACTATCTATGGCCTCGGGAGTTCATCATTCACACTGACCATGAGTCGTTGAAGCACCTCAAGGGTCAGAACAAGATGAACAAGCGCCATGCGAGATGGATGGAGTTCATTGAGACGTTTCCATACGTCATCAAATACAAGAAAGGTAAGGAGAATGTGGTGACTGACTCCGTGAGACCATCGGTGATGTGGAGAAGCCGAGCATTATCAATATGATTTCGTACAACGAGGCCAATCCAACCGAAGGTGATAAGTTTCAGGCTGTGACGACAAAGAAAACGTCGGAACGGAGGTCAGACGAGAGCCGAGGACGAGCCGCGAAGTTCGGCCCAGAAATTGGCTTGGTGTCGGCCGACACCAAGGCCTGTCGGCCGACACCTTCAGAAAGTGTGTTGGCTGGACAGGGGATCAAGACTGCGCTCGCAGGATATTCCGCGGACGCAGGTTAAAATGTCGGGCGACATGGTTTTTCTGGCGGACGACATTTGAGTGTCGGCTGACACCCTATACCTGTCGGCCGACACGGACTTCAGAATCGTGAATTTTCAGCGTCGCGACTTTTTGACGATTTTTAATGTTTTGTTTTCTTTTTCCTTCATGTTTTAGGTTTGCCTATTTAAGGGTTTTGGACCCCATTATTTTAGAACACAACTTTGATATTCAATATAATTTTCGTGAGTTAATTCTCTCTCGTTTTCGTTCTCTTTTCGATTGTGCCAAAAGAGTTCACTTGACGAATCTACGAGACAGTCCAATCTCGTCGTGTGTCGTTCATCGATTTCCGAGTTGCTGCATTGATCTCGTGTTGAGGTTTAGGGTTCCGTCCTTAAATTATTTCACGAATCAGGTTCAGAGGTTTGGGATCTTCCGCCAGGTATCCGAATTAATTATTTATTCATCTTTCCGTTCAATCCATCAACGAGGTACGTATCACCTATTATCCTGGATGGTCTCACGGAGTCCAATTATCGTGTATAATTTCACGGTGTTCATTTATCGTGATTTGTCTCACGGTGTCCTATTATCGTGGATTGTCTCACGGTTTCCACTTATCGTGTATGGGTCCACAGTATTACAATACACCGTGTTATATCAACGCGCGACACATTAGGTTTTAGTATTTTCTACCTAATACCGTTGCACGGTGTTACAATCCACCAAGGGAACCCCACGACGACACAGTTTTAGGGTTTTATTTATTTTCTTAATTAATTAATCGCAATGAGTTTAATGGGTGTGGTTGTGAGTTGATGAGTCGTTTCGTGCAACGATTGACATCCGACGGTGGGATGACTCAGAACAGAGATGCATCAATTCCCTGAATTGAATGATCATATCATATTAGTGGATAGAGTGTTTAATGGGGTGATATTCTATTAATTTTAGTAATACGAGTAATTAATAAGTGTAGTGGCAGTTGAATCATTTCGTTGAACGATTGAAATACGGGTGGTTGGATGACTTACATAGGATCAGAATATTAAGCCTATAAATACGAACGAAAGAACTCTATTTTTCTATACCAATTAATACTCCATTTTTTTTTTGTTCTGGTTTTTTATGGAGCAGTTATCATCACACTTTTTCGAATTTCACAGTTGCATTATTATATCGAGATACTCGAGTTTCCAAAATAGAAGCATCATTTCCCTGGGTCATCTTGCACGAGATATGTAAGGTTCCAAAACCTCCATATTATTTGTTTGTCACCTTATAATTCAAGGTATCGGTGGCGAAGATTCGGAGTGCATGTAGCCTGAGCTCCTTATCTCCGTCGAAATCACCAGTTAAGTTTTCCTTCGCCGATTCACTGGTTCTGGTTGAGGCTTAAAAACCTGTGTTGCTAACCAGATGTCTAAAGAGGAGATTCACTAGTGCGATGTTTTGTTATTTTTCTTGTTTGCTCAGCTTTTTTGTATACCTTTGACCGATAGTGTTTAGGGTTTAGAGTTTTGATCCATCAATTGTTCTCAAGTTTTAGCGTTTTGCTTTTTAATCTTCTGTGTAATCATTACTATAATGAATTATAAGATTTTAATTTATTTTAAATTTGTGCATTTTTCATATTCTCATTCAAATTTATCTACAGCGCTTTTAATTATCGTGTATGGTAACACGGTGTCAATTTATCGTGTATGTTCTCATGGTGGATGATTATCATGTAGTCTTACGGTATTCATTTATCGTGGATGGTCACACGTAGTCCACTTATCGTTTATGTATCACGGTGTCCATTTGTTGTGATTAGTCTCACGGCGTGCCATTATTGTGGATGAGATCACGGTGTCCACTTAACTTGTATGGTGTCACGGCGAGCGATTATCGTGGTTGGGATCATGGTGTCCACTTATCGTATATGGTTTCACGGTGTCCATTTATTGTGGATGGTCTCACGGTATTATTTATCCTATATGGTCTCACGGAGTCAACTTAACGTGTATGGTCTCACGGTGTCTTATTATCATGTATTGTCTAACGACGTACTTTAACCGTGGATGGTGTGAAATTGTATTGAAGTTTTATTATTAATTTTTAAAAACGCACTTCTTTTTTAAAAAACCTTTTCTGTTTATACTTCATTTATTAAAAAGCTAGTGTATTGTAGACTTTTCCTAACCAATAGCCCATAAAACATATACTTTTATGGACGGGGCCTTACAACTTATATATTTTATGAGATAGTACTGAATCCGCTATTCCCACTTTTATATATATACAAAAATTTCAAATTTATTATTTTGCTTATCCAATTATTATTTTAAGAATGTAACATGTCCTTTTTTATAAATTTATTTATATAAATTTTTATTTTTTCAAACAAATTAAAATCTTATATGTTTATATATTTATTTTATTCAAATAGTCTAAGAATTTATTTATCAAATAAGACATAACAGCTTATGATCAGCTCTTAATACAACTTATAAGATATAAAATCTTTTCATTAAACTCATCCAAACGGTCTCTAAATTAAAAATACGTGCTTATGTGAGACTAAATAGAGAAATGAGCTACTTTAATGGGACCAATAAAAATTTTCTTTTATTGAATTTACTTCATACGAGAGGTAGAATTTTAAAGTGATATATCAAGTACACTTTAGATGCGGTTATTGTTCGAAATTCCATTAAAAATTGTAAAATATTACTAAATTTGATTTTCATAAATTTAAAAGAGTAAATGTGGAATCGGTCTATATTACGAGACGCTTTGTGATATTATCTCTATAAAGTTAGATAGTTATTTCCATATTATTTAGAATTTATTATAGATGCATCTTATTATTTATTTATTTTGGTTTCTATTTTAATTTTATTTTATTTTCCTATTAATTAAAAATAATTATAAATTAATTATTGTTAATCAGTGTAATATACTTACATATAGATTAGGTATTTGATTTGAGTTCGGTCCTTCAAGGACTAAAAGCCTAATCTACTACTAATAAATAGGACATTAGTCTAAATAGGAATATGATTAGGAATCAGAAGCTGATCAATATTAATTAAGTTGAGGCGTGTTAGGAAAACTAAAGCCCTAATCCACTAATAATTATGCAACTTTTGAATCAGACTTATATATATACTACTCTCTATATCATTAGTTTTGATAGTATCAAATACAAGGGCGCAGGACCTGATAAAATACAAAATCAATCGATCTCGATATGGAAGGAGCTGGATTTAAAGTTGTTCTACTGTTGATGAGTTTGCTAGTTGCAGGTGTTGTGCCTTATGGTTCATGGGCAAAACAGACGACGACTACACATGTAGTGGGTGACTCCTTGGGTTGGGTTGTACCAGCCGACGGAGATGCAACTTACCGTTCATGGGCTGCATCCAAAACATTCACCGTTGGCGACGTGCTTGGTCAGTCCACATATCAATCAATTTTCATATGCTAAAATCTATCTACAGTAATTAATATATTTACACTACTTTTACTATATATTTTTACAGCGTTCAACTTTAGAAGCGGAGCTCACGATGTGCTCGAAGTGACGAAGACGGAATTGGAGTCGTGCAAGGTTTCCACCACTGCCGGTACCGCTCCGATATTCACGGGGCCCGCCAAGATAGCCCTGACGACGGCTGGGGAGCATCAGTTCATATGCACCGTGGGCCCACACTGTTCCTTGGGACAAAAATTAACTGTCTCCGTCGTGCCTTCCACCTCATCATCCTCCCCATCGGTTGTTTTGTCTTTAGGTTCAGAAGTCATCTTTTCCAGTGTTTCCATATCAGAAGTCCTATCTTTGTTCATCTTTTGTATTATGCTTTGCTTTGTAGTATATTGTACCTGCTGAAAATATTTTTAATAACAATTTAAAATGAAGGATGAAGTCTATTTATACTGAAAGATGATGCAATACACAGATGAAGTATGAGATATGATCAGTTAAGTACATTTTTTATGTCAAAGGATCAGATATATTGTAATATTAAACTGAAGTAATAGGAACTAACCTGTGGGACATCAGGAATAGAAGTTTCTGAGGCCTTTTGTCCTCCCACCTCTTTCTCTCCTTAATGAAAAAATATTAATAGTAGTTTAAATTACTATTATGTATTGGTGCAATATACATATGAAGTATGAAGTCTAATTACTTTGAAGGTTGATGCAATATACATATGAAGTATGAGATGTATTTACCTGTTTTTGTGGAGATTGCTTGTTTTCAAAGTTCTTTTTTGCCATATGTTTTAGAATTCCCTGAAGAAGAAACAATACATTTTTAGAACTATAGCAATCAATTAAGAACATGCATCAAAAGGTTTTAATAAAAACTCTACTTGTCGATGTTTTGGTGGTAGATCCATTTCACACAAATTGATTTGATTGAGTCAGTTGCAACACCCTGCAAGTATTTTCATATATATCAGTCAAACAAATACTACCCGAATATCAGTCCAGAAGATACTACTCTAATAAAACAGCGAGATTGCTTGTTTTTAAAGTTCTTTTTTGCCATATGTTTTAGAATTCCCTGAAGAAGAAACAATACATTTTTAGAACTATAGCAATCAATTAAGAACATGCATCAAAAGGTTTTAATAAAAACTCTACTTGTCGATGTTTTGGTGGTAGATCCATTTCACACAAATTGATTTGATTGAGTCAGTTGCAACACCCTGCAAGTATTTTCATATATATCAGTCAAACAAATACTACCCGAATATCAGTCCAGAAGATACTACTCTAATAAAACAGTGAATTCAAGATGAACACAATCATACATAACTCCTAATTATTAAACATGAAACATTTTCCATTGCACAAAATTGCTGGAACTGAAACAAGATGAACAAGATGAAAGTGAAACAAGATGAAATTGAAATACATGAAACTGAAACAAGATGAACAAGATGAAAGTTCATGTTGGAACAGATATATCCTACATCTCAATGTGATATTATGGAACATATATCACAGATAACAGTGTCCATATATCAAGTGGACAGGTAGATATGAACATGGCTGAACAGATACACTCATAAAAAGATAAAAAGATGGCTGAACCATAGGACAACATACACACACACATAAGCAGATACAAACACACACACACACACACACATACACAGGGACATATAATCAGTTAAGCACGTGTTATCACAAATCACACACACAAACACACTCAAGTTGTTGGATACAGGAAACATGAAACATCAATTTGATGGATGAACCATAATATAACACACAAACAGAAACAAGGTAAACAGAAACATGAAGAAGCTACACTGTGGAGGATAAGAAATCAGAAACTACCTAGGGTTGGAGGATAATTCATCAGAAATCAGAAAACTAAAATACCTAGGGTTGCAGGATCATAATATCTCAAACATGAAAATCTGAAACTGAAGAAAGGGGAAACTGAATTTCTCGCGAACCTTGGAGGCGGCAAGGCGAGGAGGAAGTATCGATGCTTGAAGGCGTCGATAATCGAAGCTTGACGGGGAGAATCAATCGGCGGGGATAATCGATGCTTCAAAGCAGCGGGGAGAATCGATCGGCGGGGAGAATAGATGCTTAAAGGCGGCGATAATCGAAGCTTGACGGCGGCGACAATCGTTGCTTTCGACGGTGGAGGAGAATCGGTATATGTGGCGGTGAAGGAGGGCGGAGAAAGAAAATGGTATCGAAAGAGAAAACTTACAGATTGTTGGCATCGTGTGTTTGTTGTGATGACGTCAGCTGAGTAATTGGGCAGGGTCTTTTTTTTTTTATATACTGGGCCGGAGTAAGATGGGCTTCTTACACCTTGGGTGTAAGATATACTAACTTCAAAATCATCTTATCAAATTAATTATGATAGAATATGGTAAAATATAATTAAATTATTATTAACAAATCTATATTATTAAATAAGTATAATATTAAAATAATAACTTATTGTTAAAATTGTTAAATTATTATGACTAGAATCGGAATATAAACAAGATAAAACAAAAATCATGTCAAATAACGGATGTATGCCAATTAATTAAGAATATGGTGTCATGATGATATATCATTACGAAATTAAATTGGTGGACACGTGAGTTGGGTTGATCGACTTTTGGGTGAAAAGCGTTTTTTCAGAATTAATTTTAATTTATTTTAGTTCAGTTTAGATCGCTTAGTATTGTTTCCGTTTAATTTCGATTAAGTTCGTTTCAAAATAAATTAAAATAAAATAAATAAAAAATAATTTGAATCAATAATTTTAAGTATACAGTCTAGTTAATGTAACTATATTATTAATATTTTTAAAAAAATATTTAATAATTAATAATAATAATAATTATTATTTTTATAAAAAAATCAATTTAGTTTATTTTACGTGTTCAATTCAAATCGTTTTAGTTAAGTTTAGTAACGAATATTAATTTGATGGCGCTTGATTTCTTTTTTTAATTATTTAATTAATTTAAGAAATTTATAATTATATTGAAAATATAATTATATTCCTAACTAGATTGAGAATTATATTAAGAAAAGAATTTAGAGTTATATTATTAAAAGATTTTTATTCCTAATTTTAATTGTTATATTAAAAAATAAATTTAGAATTATATTAGTAAAATAATTTATTCCTAATTTTAATTGTTTCCCGTTAGATAGATTTGTTATACCTATAAATTGAGTTCTATTATAACCTCAACTATGTACCAAATACAAGGGCGCAAGACCTGATTAAGATTGTCGAATACAAAATCAATCGATCGAGATGGAAGGAGCTGGATTTAAAGTTGTTCTGTTGATGAGTTTGCTAGTTGCAGGTGTTGTGCCTTATGGTTCATGGGCAAAGACGACGACTACACATGTAGTGGGTGACTCCTTGGGTTGGGTTGTACCAGCCGACGGAGATGCAACTTACCGTTCATGGGCTGCATCCAAAACATTCACCGTTGGCGACGTGCTTGGTCAGTCCACATATCAATCAATTTTCATATGCTAAAATCTATCTACAGTAATTAATATATTTACACTACTTTTACTATATATTTTTACAGCGTTCAACTTTAGAAGCGGAGCTCACGATGTGCTCGAAGTGACGAAGACGGAATTTGACTCGTGCAAGGTTTCCACCACTGCCGGTACCGCTCCGATATTCACGGGGCCCGCGAAGATAGCCCTGACGACGGCTGGGGAGCATCACTTCATATGCACCGTGGGCCCACACTGTTCCTTGGGACAAAAATTAACTGTCTCCGTCGTGCCTTCCACCTCATCATCCTCCCCATCACCACCACATAGTACTACTCCTCCTCCGCCTAGCAATTTGGCTGCCACATCATTTGCTCCAACAGTTTTTATGTTCACTTTCTTCACCCTTGCTTTGCTTTATTTGTTGCATAATTAATTAGATTCCATCCCTAATTTATTTTTCTTTCCTTCATTTTTATTAAAGCTATTGAGTATTTAGCTTTAGATATATGTATGAATATTTATTAGTGAAAATGTAAAAAAATACCATTATGCATATAGTCCACATGCTTTTCTGCCATCCCATATAAAATACATGCTTTTCTACACTAAAGGACGGAAATACCCTTATTATTACTTTTTTCCGGTATTCCATTCAGCAGATTGAGTTCCACACATTGTGGGTCGAATTATACTTATTTTGTGTCGAATCGTGCTAATGCCTTGTCGAATAAATTTAACCATTGTCGAATTTTAACCTTGTCGATTGATATTAAATTGATGTTCATACCTTTGTCGAATGACATTTAACCTTTGTCGAATGACATTTAACCTTGGTCGAATGATATTTAACCGTTGTCGAATGTTATTTAACCTTTGTCGAATGATACTTAATGTTTGTCGATTTCAAATTTATTGAATTATAATGTTCAAACCAAAAAACACATATGATGTGAACAAGAAACATAATAAAACAATAAAGCCAGAAACACACGAACAACATATTATTGACCTAACCATAATTGTTCTAGAATTTTCCAATCTCGCACTCGTCTGCACCAAAAACTCGAACCAAGTATGTGGTTGCATCTTTCCTTTCAAAATATTTGTATTGATATTATTTAATATTCAAAAATAATATCAATACTAAATATTTGTATTGATATTATTTTTGAATATTAAATAATTTGAAATATAAAATCCAGTAACAACCAATTATATAAAAAACAATATAACATGAATTAAGCAAAATAAAATACAGTAAAATACCGTGAATGCATAGAATCGACCATATATATATAGATGCATAAAATCGTTTACAAGAATAACTTTAGTATGCAAAAATTCAAACTAAAAACTAAGAAATAAGACTGTAAATGCTATAGAAACATCAAACATGGACAAGAGGTTGAGGTTGATTTCTTTCTACGCCTTTGACTAGTTGTTGGGGCCCACAAACAGTGCGGGTTTTGCAGGCTGCAGGGGGAGGAGAAGAGTCGTCCCAAACAGTAACCCGCAAGGTTTTACTAGTCCCTTCATTGGCTGGGACGTGAAGCAGAGGCTCTAGTGTTGGGATTTGCGCCCAATTCCGTCTACAAGAAACGATAAACAAACACGAACGAAAAATAAACGAGAATAAAAGAACACAAGAATTATAGTGGTTCACCCAAATAGGCTACGTCCACTCCCGCCGCTGCAGATCTTTCACTAGAATAATAATAGACGACTCCGAGAGATTACAAACGTACACACGTATTCTCAGTATTCTCGCTCTCGTCTACTCTCGCTATTCTAGAATTATCACGCTGATTAAATTACATTGTTGGGTATAACTATTATATAGGCTAGACCCATATAAAACCCTAATATTAATTAAGGTAAAGTCACGCTGAAAAAGGACTGCAAAACTTAGCGCACAAGAAAAAAAATCTTGCGCTAAAATCTGCCAAACTCATTTTTGGCGCCCGCCATTCTCATTTCGGCGCCCGCCGAAATGACCAAAATCATGCAGTCCGCTGACCCCGATTTTCCTCAGTTTCGGCGCCCGCCGAAACTATTTCCGCGCTCGCCGGCGGTGACCCGCGACCGCCGAACCCCCTCCGGCGACCGCCGTTTCCGTTCTCGGCGATTTCGTCCTTCTTCGTCCTCGATTTCGACTCCACATCCCAACAATCTCCCACTTGGAGGCGAATCCCGATCACCTCCCACTGCAGCGGCATCCCCGGTCATTACCAACGTCGCCCAGTCGAAGTTTCAACCAACTTCGACGCGTCGCGACTCCTCAAGACCTTCAAACCTTTCTTTACGTTTCCATCCCCGGTAACTTTCTCTTCACCTTGCGATTCACCTTCGGACCTCCGAATCGCAACATCGAAACCAAGCTCTTCCAAGCTCCCAGATGTCGCCTCCCCGAATCGCTCGTGAAACGGCTAACTCCCACTGTATGGACAACGTCGGCATTCGCATGCCCGTCGTCTATCCCCGACGACCTTTTTCGAAATCCTCCAACATTCTCATTGCTAGTTTCACGATTCCCTTGCATACTCCTTTCCGTTTCCAGAATCCTAATCACCGGACTCTCTTGAAAACGATCCCCAGAGCTGCATCCAAATCGTCTAACAACTCCCACCGCATGGGAAATGTCGGACTTCTCAACAATGCTATTCGAATTTTTCATAAGTCCTTCTTCAGCAGAGTCACAAGAAGACTTACCCAAATGCATTACCTCGTCTCTTACCAACGAGTCACACGAGATGGTCTCGTTTCTCATTGTCCTATTGCTCGAATTTCCAGCCAACATTGCTACGTCGTCTCTTTGAAAGCATATGATTGAACATCGAGACCTCCTCCGGTTGGTCTACATGGGCCACATCTACCGGAACATCTCCCAAATCATATCTCAGCTCTCCATCTTCCGATTCTCTCTCGGCTACCGAGAATCGTACTCTTCTCTGCTTCTCGAGACAAGGACTCCGATCCATATGAGGTTCCTCCGAACTCACTTTTGGTTGCAACCTTCTTTCGCTCATATGACCCAGCCCACAACGCCCAGGCTCATTGGTGTCGTCGGCCACACCAATATCACGACCACAAGTCGTAGTGTAAAGGGTACCCGTTCTTCGACCACGAGCAATAACCATCGCACCCTTTGACACCTTCCAAGACCCCTTCTCGAACGTAACTTTGTGTCCACCCCTCTCAAGCTGGCTAACCGAGATCAAATTCCTGCACAGCTTCGGCACACACCTTACATTCGACAGCTTCAACGTCTGCCCAAACGACGTTTTTAATCTCACGTTACCAACACCCACGACGCCCAAGGTCTTTCCATCCCCGAGATGAACCTTACCGTGATCTCCGGCAACAAAATCCTACATGCCTTCACGTCTCGTCGTTGTATGAAACGATGCTCCCGAGTCAAGCACCCAAGAGTCTCCGAGAGGCTCAGAAGATGTTAGCAAGACTTCTCCACTCTCGTCTTTTTCCGTCACCGCATTTGTCCCGCCTTCGATCCCCGAAAGCTCTCCACAATGCCTCTTTAAGTGACCGATTTTTCTGCAATTCCAGCACTTGAATTGCTTCTTCTTTCGGTTGCTCGAACTCACCCTTCCGCTGCGTTTAGAATCCCCATATCGATGCTCACCTCGGCTCAGAGACATGGCCGACGTAGTCGAAGTAGATGCTTCCCCGAAATCCCTCCTCCGAACTCCCTCGGCAAGGACGCGGTCCCTCACATCTTCGAGCTTCAACTTCTCACCTTCCATGGAATCACCCAATGCCTTTCTTATTGGTTCCCAGCTAATCGGTAGCGATGCCAATAAGGCCAGGGCCAGAACTTCATCATCAACCTCGATCTCAAACGAAGCCACTTCTTTGACAATCGAGTTGAACTCGTTCACGTGAGTCGCAACCACACCATCGTCTTCCATCTTCATATGGAACAACCTCTGCAGCAAGGCCACTTTGTTCGTCACCGATGGCTTCTCGTACAGGTCGGACAGAATTTTCATCATCCCCGCGGTCGTCTTCTCCTTCATCACCTTCTTGGCAACGTTCTCCGACAACGTCAAACGGATCAATCCGAGTACTTGTCGATCAAGGAGAGTCCAGTCCGCCTCGCTCGTCTCCTCCGGCTTCACGCCTTCCAACGACAGATGAATTTTCTTCTCGCCCAGGTACTTCTCGATTTCCATCCTCCAGGATCCGAAATCTAGGCCATCGAATCTCGTAACTCCAAGGTTCGTCAAATCGCTCATCGTTTCTTCGATTGCTCAGCTTTTCCACCAAAGCTCTGATACCAGTTCTTGGGATTTGCGCCCAATTCCGTCTACAAGAAACGATAAACAAACACGAACGAAAAATAAACGAGAATAAAAGAACACAAGAATTATAGTGGTTCACCCAAATAGGCTACGTCCACTCTCGCCGCTGCAGATCTTTCACTAGAATAATAATAGACGACTCCGGGAGATTACAAACGTACACACGTATTCTCAGTATTCTCGCTCTCGTCTACTCTCGCTATTCTAGAATTATCACGCTGATTAAATTACATTGTTGGGAATAATTATTATATAGGCTAGACCCATATAAAACCCTAATATAAATTAAGGTAAAGTCACGCTGAAAAAGGACTGCAAAACTTGTTGGAGTTGTGTACTTAATGTCTAGATTTAAGTAACGGAAACTCACGATCCATTGCCATTAATCTATTTAATTAAATGAACAATTATTTGCATTTAATTATTTATAATTAAATATAT
This sequence comes from Euphrasia confusa, assembly GCA_954870475.1. Taxonomy (NCBI): domain Eukaryota; kingdom Viridiplantae; phylum Streptophyta; class Magnoliopsida; order Lamiales; family Orobanchaceae; genus Euphrasia; species Euphrasia confusa. The sequence goes on along the minus strand of OX940966.1, from coordinate 10,328,785 downwards.
GCAAATTATAGTCCTGGATTCTATACGTTGTAGTTAGTATGGTGTGTCGGGCCCACACAGAAGATCATACTATCGGTTACTCGTATTTAATCGAACAGTTGCTCACGACCTAGATGGACACGGACCAATCCATCGGTATAGTCGTTGTGTGAGAGAGAAAATAATTTGTCTTAATTATTTTATCACACTTGTACACTTGGTGTATTGAGCGGATCGTTGAGATTCATCGATTAGGATTGTCGGCGATAATCGATTCGAGTCTCAGTGTATTTTATTCTTAATCCCCGAAACTATTGCGGGTGTGTATATTTAATATAAGTGACTTTGATTTACCAAAGGAATTAACCGATTTAATTATTGGGTTAATTACCGGTTAAGTTGGGTCACTATATTTTATATATGGCATGTCGTGAATACTTGACGGGAAAGTGTATCCCGGAAGGGTTGATAATATCCCCGAGATGAGCTCATAAGGAATTATTATGTAAACCCTGCAGGTGGATTCGTTCCGCATAATAATTAAGGTTGAATGGTACTAGTCTCGGATATAAGAGATGAATAAATTAATTAGCAATAAATTAATTTTATTCATGGATATTTATATCTTAAATACACGGAATAAATAATACTACCGGAGAAATATTATTTCATATAATATGGTTTAATATTCGATCGCTGGGGTGGCGGGCTGGCGCCGCCGCGGCTCGTGGGACGAGCCGCCCCCTCCTGTGCGAACGGCGAGTCGCCGGACTCGCCGTAGGGTTGCTGTGATGCAACCCGGCGATCGCAAGATGCGATCGCATGAAACCCTAGCCGCAGGGGCTCGGCTGGGCGCGCGTGCATGGCTTCGGCCATGTCGTGCGTTCGGTCTTGCTCCGGCGCGTGCGATGGTGTTCATGTGATCTCCGGCGAAAGGTTTTTCGATTGGATTGTCGGTTCCGCAATTTAGACAATCCGGATATTCGAAGGATTTCGGTCGGAATTAATTAGATAATTAATTTTAATTAATTTATTAATTCCGGGATATCGAATTCCAACAATTGGTATCAGAGCGTTGGTTTTAGTTCATGGTATTTTTCGATAAATTGTTCTACCTTGCAGGGTTTCCGATTATTATGGCTAGATTTAATTATTGTTAATTAATGTCATAATAATGTTCTTGATTATTAAACTCTCGGTGATGTCAATATTTGTTCTTGTGTGGTGAATGCTTGTTCTTAATTTTTCCGGAAATTGTGTTAGGTCGATTTCATGTAGAGAATTGATACCGGATAATTGTAAATTATTTTTGTAAAATTATTTACGTTGGATCAATTCCGAAACGACCGCCGGAAAAGTGTGACGGAGGAGACGAACGAGAGGGAGGACTCGGATCGATCATCCCCATGATCGATCCATGGAGGATCGACCCGAGAGAGAGGGGGCAGCCGCGGGAGGCTCTCGGCCACGCCTAGCCACCGGTGGTGGTGGTGCGCCGGCTGGGGGCGGCGGCGGTGCTCCTCCTCGGTGGTGGTCGATCGGTTGGGGGTGGTGCAGAGATCCCCACTCCGTGCTACTCCTAACCGAGATTTACTTTCCTAAATTATTCGGTTTTCCTATTTTGAGTATTCCTATTTTTGGGAATTCTCATGGAATAGGAAAAGAATAAATTTACAATAAATTTATTTTTCCTTATTGATTATTCCTATTCTTGGGAGTTTTCATAGATTAGGAAAAGGAATAAATTTATAAATTAATTTATTTTTCCTATTTAATTATTCCTTTATGGAATTTTTAATGGATTAGGAAAATAATTAATTTGGAAAGTTTAGGAGTCCTAAATTAATTTTTCCTTATTTAATTATTCCTTTATGAAATTTTTAATGGATTAGGAAATGAATTAATTTGGAAGGACTAGGAGTCCTAAATTATTTTATTTCCTTATTTCATTGTGGAAATCATCTAGAATATTCCAAGTGGGTCTTGGATAGATTATTCTAGAGATTTAATGAAGTAGAAAGGGAAAATAAAATAAATTATTTTATTTCCTTATTTCATTATGGAAATCTTCTAGAATATTCCAAGTGGGTCTTGGATAGATTATTCTAGAGATTTAATGAAGTAGAAAGGGAAAATAAAATAAATAAAAATATTAATAATATTTAATTTTATTTTTGATTTATTCGATTGACTTAATTTTCGAATTAAGTAACTTTTGGATTTATTAAAAATAAATGGATTTAAATATTGGAATTAATATTCCCGTCACATGGAGCATTCAAGAACGAAGACTGAAGACTAGAAGATGCGTACGGGGATGCGATAAAGCCATAATAGTCGGAAAATAATATTCTAGTATTATTTTGATTATGTGATAATATTCTATGTGCTTTATTTCATGTATGCATGCTTATGTGTATTTAATTATGCATTAGATAGCGTATCCCTTTATTGTAAAAAGCTAAGTGGGAGAGGGTATGGAAACATATCCATGGTCTCCATTGCTGTTCTCTTGGTGACTTTTATGAACTTTTGAAGTTCGTATAGATAAGCCATTGGAGGAGAATTCTTGTAATTCCTCTTACGAGAAACATTGATTAAGTTTATCAAACAATGCCTAATTTGTCTTTCCAAAACTGATTTCAAGTCGACTCATTCTCACCCCGGGGAGTGGAATGGAGCCAAAGCCACTTGGTCATGTCGAGGACACAAATTAGAGACCTTCGTACCATCCTTTTGAAGGTGGATCGATTGTCTGCTCGGCTCCTTCATTTATGAGAGATAGGGTCGTTCGCATGGTGAATCACTGGTTAGAAACTTCGAGTTTCACTTATGATTCTCCGCGTCTTGATTTACAAGATTAAATGAATCAAGTAATTGGGAGTCAATTGTAAAAGTCTTTTGGTGTAGTAAACGTCCACACTATCGTGGCTTGCTGCATTGAATGGGATTTTGGAACGATTGATGTAGACAGTTATAGAAGGGAGTAAAGGAGCGTGTGTTAACGTAAACGTCCACACTATCGTGGCTTGCGGTGAATATACGTATCCCAAACAATCTTCTTAGATACTGAGTAATGGTTTACACTTAGGTACGCTTCTTAGTATTCTTCCCATCGAAGTAACGCTAATGATGATGTACGATCGAAGCAAATCTAATTGCTAAATCATTTGGATAGGTAAACGTCCACACTATCGTGGCTTGCCATATCTGATGAGATTTTAGATGTGATTAGTGGTTTAATGATATTATTTGAGGGAGATAATATCGGAGATTAAATCGATTGTTTGTTGTTATATGTGCTCATAGATTAGGATATGGCTTTGAACCCACTTTCTGTGATACGTAAGGATTTTAAACTCATTGGTCCCTAAATGTAATGATTGGAATAGAGATCTAGACATTGTCCAGACTGTTGAAGAGTACTGGTTAGTACTCAGTAAGCTTTGTCCTCCCGAGCCTATTGACATAGGCGGCTAGACAAGAAGCGATGAGGATACTCATAAAGGCCAGTCGCTTCGAGGAAACGCTTAAACACGTTTTTGAGATGATTGACCTTTTAGACGAGTTGAGACGGAAATCGCAAGCTCTTGTAGCCAATGCCAAAGGTTTCGAACCTAAGGGAAAAATCGAGGGAAAGGAAAAGCAAGCAAAGAAACCCAGTGGTCCTAGGTTTCTTGGACCACGAGATGGGACGAGAAAGCCATGAGGCAAGAGTTCTCAATGCAAACAGTCTGGGTACTGGAAGTCTGATTATCCTCTCAAAGAAAGTACGAAATTTTCTTTAGTCGTAAAACATAGTCAGTGGTATTATCTACCGGAACCTGGTGTGTAGATATGGAACCATTGACGGTATGTAAATGCAAGGGTTCCAGGAAACCCGACGACTTAGAAAAGAAAAAATCATAGTCTACATGGGCAATGCTGTAGAGGAGGCATCAGTTGCAGTGGAGGACATTTTATAGGATTTCATTTTGAGTTATTGCTTTTATGTACCTTTAGAAAGAACTTTGTTCTGGATTTCTAATAAATGGATATTTTATTTCTTTTAATCATTTGATGGTTATAAGAAGAAATAATGATATTATCTATTTTGGTACATTAGCTAGCAATATATAAATGATGAATCCTGAATCCACCACGGTGCAACGAACCGTAGTATTAAACTCGTTTTACTAATAAGAGATTTCTTTATCAATTATACTTGTGGATTCTTATGCTGAGTCATGTTTATTCAAATAAGAAGTTCAAAGGTCGAAAATTGATATTTGATCAATTAAGTTGAAGGAGTGGACCTTCCGACCTAAGAATCTAATTTGGAAGATAATATGACTAAGCAATCCTTTATGGATATAAGATGTAAGATCCGGACAAGTATAAGAATTGATTGACTCTGATGTATGCAGACCTATGCCTACTCAGACAATAAGGTACGAGTACTTCATTTTATGATTACTCGAAAAATGGATTAGAATACCTGATGTACCACAAAAGCAAGTGTTTTGACAAGTCAATGGACACTAAGCAATTGTGGAGAACCATCAAGGTATATCCATTTCTAGCCTGCGATTTGATCGCGGAGGCAAGTACCTGTCTGAGGAATGCATAGCATACAGATCAGAGATTGGGATTTGATCCTAAATGACTTCACCATACACTGTTGTGTAGAAATGGTGTGTCGTAAACAAGAAATGGAACTCTTATATAAATAGTAAAAACATGAGTTATACGGAACTACCTATGTTCTATGGATATGTCTGGAAACAACGGCGCATTCAAATGCGGTTGTAGAATATCCTAGAAGAACAAAAGATGTGTGTTCAATAGTACTATGAACCAGAAGGACGTTATAAGTTCTAACGCCCGGTTCTTAGAGAAAGACTATATAATGAACCACAAGCCAAAGGTGACGTAATACTTTGAAATGAGAGAGAAAGATTAAGACTTAGAGCCAGCCGAACCGAGTAGCGGTACACCACTAACTGCACCTACTGTTATCACTGTTTATACACCGGAATGCCATTGTAGTGGGAGGTTGTGGGACAACCGGAGATATTCATAAGACTAGGAGAGTCTTCGGACTTTGGACCTAGTATACATGAAATCGATCCCTAGATCTACATGAAGGCCGTACTAGATCTAAATGTGCCTTCTTGGAGAGCAATAAGGATTATTGCTAAGAGGCGAGATCATTTAGAGTACAAGCTTAGTTGATCCATTTATGGATTGAAACAAAGCATTGAATTCGCGGTACTTGCAAATTGATGAGATAGTCCATTTTATGGATTCATCAAAAGCATATACGAATTGTGTGTATTGGAAACATGATGGAAAACAAGGTGGTGTTTCTCGGAGGTTTTATGTAGATGACACTCTTATCATTGGCAACAATGTAAATATGTTATCAGACATAAAATGATGGTTGTCTAGATGAATCATTATGAAAGATAAAGGAAGAAGTTGGACATGTTCTTGAGATCTTGGATCTCTAGAAAGAACATTGTACTTTTCCTGGACATCTTACATATATGATTATGGTTCGTTTTAACATGCAAGATTCCGAGAAAGGTTCGTTACCTTTCAGAGACGGAATGCATCTATCTAAGGATATGTGTTTTGGAACACAAAAGGAGATAGAAGCAATGAAAGCAATTTCCTACACTTTGAGTGTGGAAAGCTTAATAAATGCATTGTTGAAAACAAGAACCTGATATCGGCTATGCGGTTAGCATAGTGGGAGGATATCAAGGTAATCCTGGAAAGGAATATTCGACTGCCGTAAAAGTACTTTCGAAGTACTGTTCTAGACTACGAAGCAGACGAGTTTTTCCTTTGGATTACATTCTCTTAGATTTCTAATCGAATGAGGACCGGTGTAAGTCGATATCAGGCTATGTGTTTCACTATTGAAGGAGAAGGAGTTTTAACATGGAAGAGTGATAAGCACGATGCTTTTCGGACTCTGCCATGGGTAACCAAATAGCGGCCTCAGAGGCAGCGGAAGTTTTGGTATAACTCCGGGATAATCTCTGGGACTTAGAGGTGATTCTTAATTTGCCAAAAGGCTATGTGTATAGCGGTGCGATGGCAAATGGTAAGAAATCACAAGTCCATAAGTGTAAGGCCAGGGCCAGAAATCACAACTAATCGGTAGAGATGCCAATAAGGCCAGGGCCAGAACTTCATCATCAACCTCGATCTCAAACGAAGCCACTTCTTTGACAATCGATTCACGTGAGTCGCAACCACACCATCGTCTTCCATCTTCATATGGAACAACCTCTGCAGCAAGGCCACTTTGTTCGTCATCGATGGCTTCTCGTACAGGTCGGACAGAATTTTCATCATCCCCGCGGTCGTCTTCTCCTTCATCACCTTCTTGGCAACGTTCTCCGACAACGTCAAACGGATCAATCCGAGTACTTGTCGATCAAGGAGAGTCCAGTCCGCCTCGCTCGTCTCCTCCGGCTTCACGCCTTCCAACGACAGATGAATTTTCTTCTCGCCCAGGTACTTCTCGATTTCCATCCTCCAGGATCCGAAATCTAGGCCATCGAATCTCGTAACTCCAAGGTTCGTCAAATCGCTCATCGTTTCTTCGATTGCTCAGCTTTTCCACCAAAGCTCTGATACCAGTTCTTGGGATTTGCGCCCAATTCCGTCTACAAGAAACGATAAACAAACACGAACGAAAAATAAACGAGAATAAAAGAACACAAGAATTATAGTGGTTCACCCAAATAGGCTACGTCCACTCTCGCCGCTGCAGATCTTTCACTAGAATAATAATAGACGACTCCGGGAGATTACAAACGTACACACGTATTCTCAGTATTCTCTCTCTCGTCTACTCTCGCTATTCTAGAATTATCACGCTGATTAAATTACATTGTTGGGAATAATTATTATATAGGCTAGACCCATATAAAACCCTAATATTAATTAAGGTAAAGTCACGCTGAAAAAGGACTGCAAAACTTGTTGGAGTTGTGTACTTAATGTCTAGATTTAAGTAACGGAAACTCACGATCCATTGCCATTAATCTATTTAATTAAATGAACAATTATTTGCATTTAATTATTTATAATTAAATATATGCAAATTATAGTCCTGGATTCTATACGTTGTAGTTAGTATGGTGTGTCGGGCCCACACAGAAGATCATACTATCGGTTACTCGTATTTAATCGAACAGTTGCTCACGACCTAGATGGACACGGACACATCCATCGGTATAGTCGTTGTGTGAGAGAGAAAATAATTTGTCTTAATTATTTTATCACACTTGTACACTTGGTGTATTGAGCGGATCGTTGAGATTCATCGATTAGGATTGCCGGCGATAATCGATTCGAGTCTCAGTGTATTTTATTCTTAATCCCCGAAACTATTGCGGGTGTGTATATTTAATATAAGTGACTTTGATTTACCAAAGGAATTAACCGATTTAATTATTGGGTTAATTACCGGTTAAGTTGGGTCACTATATTTTATATATGGCATGCCGTGAATACTTGACGGGAAAGTGTATCCCGGAAGGGTTGATAATATCCCCGAGATGAGTTCATAAGGAATTATTATGTAAACCCTGCAGGTGGATTCGTTCCGCATAATAATTAAGGTTGAATGGTACTAGTCTCGGATATAAGAGATGAATAAATTAATTAGCAATAAATTAATTTTATTCATGGATATTTATATCTTAAATACACGGAATAAATAATACTACCGGAGAAATATTATTTGATATAATATGGTTTAATATTGAGAGTGCAATTAATTTTATATAGTGGAAAATAGAATTAATTAATAATAGTAAGGATTAATAGATTTGGGCTTGGGCTCAATTTAATCACTATTATTGGAAGCCCAATATTCCACCTCCTTAAGATCCCCTACGTAGCCTATAAAAGCACTACATGGTCTTCACAATTAGACAAGACAAGATAATCATACTTGATTAGTCTAGAGAGTTCGTGAAGGAGATCCATGGAGTTCGGTAGATCGTCGCCCACACGACGTCCGGGCTAGTGCAAGGAATACGTCGGAAGATCTCAAGGTCATCGATTGATCTCGTTTCTCCGAACAAAAAATCGAAGGTAAAATCGTAAACACCCTTTATGATTTTAATCGATTATTATTGAAAATACCGTAGAACCAAGATCCGAGGACGAACCCTGGACGAGGATCGAACCGGGCGGTGGTGGACGAACCACCGGACCGCCGGCGGTTCAAGGATCCCCGTGGGGATCGAACCAAACACGCCCCGGCTGAACCAGGGGCGTGCGCATCGAAGGACCCCAGCCCACGGCTGGGGGTGCGATCGAACCAAGGGTTCGATCGCTGGGGTGGCGGGCTGGCGCCGCCGCGGCTCGTGAGACGAGCCGCCCCCTCCTGTGCGAACGGCGAGTCGCCGGACTCGCCGTAGGGTTGCTGTGATGCAACCCAGCGATCGCAAGATGCGATCGCATGAAACCCTAGCCGCGGGGGCTCGGCTGGGCGCGCGTGCATGGCTTCGGCCATGTCGTGCGTTCGGTCTTGCTCCGGCGCGTGCGATGGTGTTCATGTGATCTCCGGCGAAAGGTTTTTCGATTGGATTGTCGGTTCCGCAATTTAGACAATCCGGATATTCGAAGGATTTCGGTCAGAATTAATTAGATAATTAATTTTAATTAATTTATTAATTCCGGGATATCGAATTCCAACAAAACTTAGCGCACAAGAAAAAAAATCTTGCGCTAAAATCTGCCAAACTCATTTTTGGCGCCCGCCATTCTCATTTCGGCGCCCGCCGAAATGACCAAAATCATGCAGTCCGCTGACCCCGATTTTCCTCAGTTTTGGCGCCCGCCGAAACTATTTCCGCGCTCGCCGGCGATGACCCGCGACCGCCGAACCCCCTCCGGCGACCGCCGTTTCCGTTCTCGGCGATTTCGTCCTTCTTCGTCCTCGATTTCGACTCCACATCCCAACATCTAGGACCAGTATTTCCCAGTTATGGGGCCCCACATTGTTGAACACCAAGAATCGTAAACAAAAATATTTATCGATTATAGAAATGCACACAACCAAATAGATAAGGAATGGTCGAAATTCGTACAATAATTCAAAACAACCCATGCACAAACATTCAAATAATACGTATCATTCCCGCAACTAAGTGGAATTATAAAAAAAAATGAAACGGAAAATCTGTAGACAAATCCAAAATTTAACTAATACTAATTAAATGTTGAGATTTGAAGAATCACGTAACTTTAGCACAAAGTTCCAAGATTTTTGGTTATCTATTTTTAGTGGAAATCTTTTCTTTTATTAAGATTCTTTGATATGTATATATGCTGGACTAACGTTGTATATATGAAAACAACTTTGAAATACACAAAAATCTTTAGTTTTATCATGGTATCAGAGCCAAAAGCCTGGTAAACCTAAAATTCATTAAACATTCCGCCTCCATTAAACAACAATGGTCGGTGATAAAGAAAGCACCTCTGGCGAGAAGAAAAATGTTATTGACATATCGTCACCCTATTTTCTCACCTCGTCAGATCAACCTGGACAAAATTACGTTGGAGATAATCTCCTTCGTGATGGAAATTACGGAGATTGGCGAAGCGAGATGACCAACGCGTTATTCGCCAAGAACAAGATGAGGTTCGTGGATGGTTCAATTCCCATGCCAAAGGAAGAATCTCCTAACTATGGGGATTGGATGAGATGCAACGCCATTGTGAAAGAATGGCTTAAAAGTGCGATGGACAAAGAAATTAAAAGCAGTGTTAAACATGCTTTTACTGCTCATGCTATATGGGTTGACCTTGAGGAACGTTTCGAAAAAGAGAACGCCCCTCGGGCATATAAATTAAGAAGAATGATTACTACAATACGTCAAGACAACTTATCGGTCTCTGCATATTACACCAAGCTGTTAGGAGTTTGGGATGAAATACAATCGGTGACTCTTACGCCTACTTGCTCCTGCGGAGGATGTAAGTGTGAAATAGGGATGGAGATGATGAGTTTACGAGAAAAGGAGCGCCTATATGATTTTCTTATGGGTTTAAACGACGAGTATACAGCTGTCAAGACGCAAATCTTGAGCACAAAACCACTGGTTTCGCTTGGTTTCTCCTATCATCTCGTTATCCGAGACGAGCAGCAGTGAAAAATTAGTGCGGCACGCAGAATGATCCCCGAAACCTCTGCGTTCCATGCTTCTGGAAAGTCTCCTTACCAAAATACGACCAAACCTCATACACATGTCTCAAACAAAAGAGAGGAGCAGCGTGGAGATGGTGATAAGAAGAAGGGAAAGAATGACGATCGGTGGTGCAACCATTTTCGTAAAACAGGACATAATGTTAATGAATGCGTCGAACTTGAAGGATATCCAGATTGGTGGATTGAGAAATATGGACCACTGAAACCTAAGTCAAGGACTCAAAAGTCGCATCCGCGTGCTGCTACTGTCACTTCAAATGATGATATAGGTTTTACAAGAGAAGAACATGCACAACTGGTTCAAATGCTTAGGGAAAAGAACAAGGCAAATCAGGTTTCTAAATCTCCTGTTGCAAACATGACCGGTAAGATCGATTCGCTTGATTCATGGATTATCGATTCTGGTGCTAATGAGCACCTCACTTTCAATAAAAACTTATTGGAAGTATCTACGAATGCTGATGGAAGTCCCCCATTAAAAATTCCGAATAGAAATTTATTACCAGTGAAAAATATTGGCAATGTAAATTTATTTAACGGGCTTATACTAAAAGAAGTGTTGAATGTTCCAGCCTTTAAATGTAACCTTTATCAGTGAGTAAATTGACTCACAATTTTGATTGCTCGTTAACCTTTTATCGGGACACATGTCCCATACAGGACTTACGTTCGAGGAACCTGATTGGGATGGGTAGAGCTCGTGATGGTCTGTATTACCTGGATCCATTCACATCGCATTTATTGCTGCCCCTTCATGCCGAGCAGCCCTGACCTCTTATCGCTAGGCCAAACAAAGATCTTATCCTCGTGCGACGAATGAGCGACCAGAACCTCTTCGACTCGGGACTGGTCGCCTGCTCCATTCATCCCTGAAAAGCTTTAGGCTCCTTGTTGAGCTCGTTTCCGGAATGAGGCTTTCCTGTTCGGGGGTCCTGGCCGGAAATTCTCCTCGCAACACATAGCAATTCATCACTCACACTAGCACACAATCTAAACGTGCATTCTTTCCTACTGTTCTTCCAAACGAATGCACAACGCTTTTTGTTTGAACGAGCAGTGACATAATCTACGCGATTCTCCAAGTGATATATTCCCAAAGCAATTTCCAAGTCATATTTCTTTCGAAACGTGGAACCAACTGCAATTTCACCAAGTTCGGGTTCACGTTCTTCGACCCAGCGCATAGGTGGCAAAATATCAAAATTGAGCATTGGGATTATCCAGTTGCTTAGTTTTCGCTGTAGTAGTAGATTATGTTCCTGCACTCGTTCTTCGTCGGTCGATTGATGATCAGATGAGAATTTACGGGATCCCATAATCCTTTTTTTTTTTTGCGGATGTTGAATCCAATCACTAAACTCTTGAATTAGGCTATCATTTAACTCTTACTCAAGTTTCAGATGAGAATTTACGGGATCCCATAATCCTTTTTTTTTTTTTGCGGATGTTGAATCCAATCACTAAACTCTTGAATTAGGCTATCATTTAACTCTTACTCAAGTTCCGCTCGTTCATCATCTGATGTACATTCTTCCTCGTCATCGGGTTCAAGATCTGATGGTTGTTGAGGTGGAGTAATGCTTACATTTTGTGCTTCAGAACATGTACCTCCAACATTAGCATTCGTATACCGATATTGTCTTCTCTCAGTCAAAAAGAGCACATGATTGGTAACTTTTCCTTGCACGAGGAATCGCAATACATCTGTATCATTCTGCAAACTAACCTTAGTTCTCTGAGCATCTAAGTAGAAAATCACGTAATCTCTGTCCTCTGGAGCATTCAAAACAATTCTTATTTGACTGATTAGATCAACATAACTAATTTCTGAACACGTAATGTGTATCACCACGAAATCCCCGCCTACGTATGCTGATTGTTCCCAGTGAACACCATGTCGTAACAAAACACGCTGCCACGACATATGTGATATAAAATTACAGATAATTAAAACAAACAGCTATTGAAAACCTAACGACCTGCATTCATGGGCTACTAAGTATGCATGATGTCAACGAGATGCTTATTATCACACGGTGTTGTTTCGATTAAGTATGTACAAGAATTTGATAGCATTATCACACGGTGAACGAAGACAATGTGCTATGGTGACATCACTGTTATAATAACACGGTGAAATCACCGTGATAATAACACGGTGATTTCGTAAACACGTTGGGGTTAAGGAAAACCTATTACACCGTCAATGAATCGTGCAACGTGCTCTATCTCACGGTGAACGACAACATACGGTGAAAAACACCTAAGTGTGCTTTAAAACAATAAAACAAAATGTGAAATGTGCTACCTCGTTGTTTTCGTACCTTTGATGTGCCTCAGAGACTCGACAGCGAACGTGTTTTGAGCTTGTTGTGTAAATAAACTAGCAATATTCGAGAGAATTTTTCGCTCATACGTAGGAGTTTGGTTTCAGACCATTATTCTTTTTGGCTCTAAAATTCACATATTTATTTTAATAGCAACAATTACCCAATGGGTTGTTGAAGTGTCCATTAACGTCGAGGTAAAATGCAATTATTATTTGTGGTTGTTGAACCTTTTGAAATGCCATTAATGTCGAAGGTTCGAGGATGGAAGAATGGGGATGCAGTGCTTTTGGACACATTGAAACCTTAAATTTATTAATATATCACCGTGGACCGTAGTATGTAAACGGTATAAGATTTTCGTGCCTTTCTTCACGGTGAAGGATTATTTTAGATGGTTTCACGGTGTAAGATAACTGTGGATGGTCTCACGGCGTACGATTATCTTGGATGTTCTCACGGTGTCACCTATCGTGGTTGTATCACGGTTCCATTTATTGTGGATGGTCTCAAGACGTACGATTATCGTGGATGGTATCACGGTGTCCTATTATCCTGGATGGTCTCACGGAGTCCAATTATCGTGTATAATTTCACGGTGTTCATTTATCGTGATTTGTCTCACGGTGTCCTATTATCGTGGATTGTCTCACGGTTTCCACTTATAGAAGTATATTGGTAGAAATATATGACGCCCATGGAAGGAGTCTTATGCGCGCGCACAAGGAATACGACATACGCACATGGAAGGAGTCTTATGCGCACAAGGAAAACGACATGCGCACAAGGAATATAGTCCTATTTTGATACGATGTCTTATTTAGTTTATTTCCATATTTTATTATTTACCTTATATAGTCCTTTCATGGGCGTCATATATTTCTACCAATATACTTCTATACCACTTATCGTGTATAGGTCCACAGTTTTACAATCCAGCGTGTTATATCCACGCGCGACACATTAGGTTTTAGTATTTTCTACCTAATACCGTTGCACGGTGTTACAATCCACCAAGGGAACCCCACGACGACACAGTTTTAGGGTTTTATTTATTTTCTTAATTAATTAATCGCAATGTGTTTAATGGGTGTGGTTGTGAGTTGATGAGTCGTTTCGTGCAACGATTGAAATCCGGCGTTGGGATGACTCAGAACAGAGATGCATCAATTCCCTGAATTGAATGATCATATCATATTAGTGGATAGAGTGTTTGATGGGGTGATATTCTATTAATTTTAGTAATACGAGTAATTAATAAGTGTAGTTGGCAGTTGAATCGTTTCGTGGAACGATTGAAATACGGGTGGTTGGATGACTTAAATTAGATCAGAATATTAAGCCTATAAATACGAACGAAAGAACTCTACTTTTCTATACCCATTAATACTCCTTTTTTTTTTGTTCTGGTTTTTTTATGGAGCAGTTATCACCACACTTTTTCGAATTTCACAGTTGCATTATTATATCGAGATACTCGAGTTTCCAAAATAAAAGCATCGTTTCCCTGGGTCATCTTGCACGAGATATGTAAGGTTCCAAAACCTCCATAGTATTTGTCTGTTACCTTATGATTCGGGGTATCTGCGGCGAAGATTCGGAGTGCATGTAGCCTGAGCTCCTTATCTCCGTCGAAATCACCAGTTAAGTTTTCCTTCGCCGATTAACTGGTTCTGGTTGAGGCTTAAAAACCTGTTCTGCTAACCAGATGTCTAAAGAGGAGATTCACTGGTGCGTTGCTTTGTTATTTTTCTTGTTTGCTCAAATTTTTTGTATACCTTTGACCGATAGTGTTTAGGGTTTTGAGTTTTGATCCATCAATTGTTCTCAAGTTTTAGCGTTTTGCTTTTTAATCTTCTGTGTAATCATTACTATAATGAATTATAAGATTTTAATTTATTTTAAATTTGTGCATTTTTCATATTCTCATTCAAATTTATCACACAGCGCTTTTAATTATCGTGTATGGTACCACGGTGTCCATTTATCGTGTCTGTTCTCACGGTGGATGATTATCATGTAGTCTTACGGTATTCATTTATCGTGGATGGTCACACGGAGTCCACTTATCGTTTATGTATCACGGTGTCCATTTATCGTGATTAGTCTCACGGCGTGCCATTATTGTGGATGAGATCACGGTGTCCACTTAACTTGTATGGTGTCACGGTGAGCGATTATCGTGGTTGGGATCACGGTGTCCACTTATCGTATATGATTTCACGGTGTCCATTTATTGTGGATGGTCTCACGGTATTATTTATCCTATATGGTCTCACGGAGTCTTATTATCGTGTATTGTCTAACGGCGTACTTTAATCGTGGATGGTGTGAAATTGTATTGAAGTCTTAATATTAATTTTTAAAAGCGCACTTCTTTTTTTAAAAACCCTTTTCTGTTTATACTTCATTTATTAAAAAACTAGTGTATTGTAGACTTTTCCTAACCAATAGCCTATAAAACATATACTTTTATGGACGGGGCCTTACAACTTATATATTTTATGAGATAGTACTGAATCCGCTATTTCCACTTTTATATATATACAAAAATTTCAAATTTATTATTTTGTTTATCCAATTATTATTTTAAGAATGTAACATGTCTTTTTTTATAAATTTATTTATATAAATTTTATTTTTTCAAACAAATTAAAATATTATATGTTTATTTTCAAAAAGGGTAAATAACTTACTCTAAAACACACATTAAGACCAATCTTTACACTATTTGTAAAAAAACAAGAATTACCCAAACCACCCTTTTAGTTATTGAAAAAAAAATATATTGCACTACCCACTAATAATGTGATATCTATTAATTGATTCTATTAAATATACACTTACCATATTATAGACACTACCAATAAAATCATAATCACAGTAAATCTTATTCTTTCCATATAAGTTAAAGAACCGTAACCTACTATTCATTACACTACCATTCACTACAATTTGCATATCAGGAACCAAAAACTCAATTCTTTGCGCAGAGGAGTGGTGATCTCTCCGGCAACGTCTTGAATCTGGATTTTTATGCTACGCATTTTGTTTGCCTTTTTTGCTTTCGAATCCATGTTCCTACAAAATTAATTCATGTTGAATATTCCAATTCTGATTATAGTTTAAAAATTATTGATGCCTTTTGTGTTTAGTTTGCCTAAAATTAACTTTGAAGTGGTCAGTGTACGGTACATGTTTTTCCAGTTTATAATTGAAAATTTTCCAGGTTGAGTGGTTTTATGAAAATTTAGTTTATGGTGTAATTCTTAAACTCAAATTGTTGAACTTAAAGTGTTGCGAGTAAGGTAATTCAACATCAAAATATGATTCTTGCTCAGACGTAGTTTCACTTCCTGGTGTTCTTGCTCAGACGTAGTTTCAACTTTGTGTTCTTGAATGGGTAGTTTCAATTGTATTCAAATTTGAGTAAACGACATTGTTTGTGATTCTCAGATCTATATTGGTAATCAAATTAATCATTAATCACTAATCCTTTTGAAAATTCCCCTTTTATTAATTTGATTTCTATAGATACATAATGCCATGATACTTTTCAATTTTCCGTTATTTTTTAAGTTTCCTTTTATCTCGAAATTAACCTAATTAATTGCATTTCTAGGACCTTACTAAGACTTTCTTCTTTGATTCTTTTTGCTGCTCCAAGTGCTGAATCCTCCCTAAAGTCTTTTTCCCACAAGAATGAAGTACACTAATATAGTCTTTATATGGTAGTGGTATTTTGAATTTATTATGTCCCTTATTCTATCATGGATGAAATATTGATTCTGTAATTCAATGTACTTGATTGGGCTAGGTTCTAAATGATTTGAAGTTCGGTATGTGGTAACTTAAACGACCACAAAACTTAGGCTCACTGATTAGATACCCAACTAAACCTTGTAGCTTGGAATGGTTTGGATGAGCCTCCTTTTTTTTTTTTGGGTGTGTTTGATGATGTACATGGTATTTAGTGTATTCAAAATTAAATATACCACTTAAGGGTCACCAAGAAGAAAAACGATTAATATCTGGACATAAGTCTAGATTGTTGCAGTCATGATTGTTTTATCTGTGGAAGGGTTGTGGGCTGTCTTAACCCGTCGTGTGCTGAACTACCTCAACCCACTGCCTACTAAATTCTTAACACCTCCTTAGCTCCTACCTATGGTGGCCTAGCCAACATTTTTAGCTGTACAAATATGATTTCTTGACTAGAAATAAGTGAAAATAATGTCTTTAGGTGGTTTTCTATCTCTAATTTTTCTTAAAATTGTTTTTTTTTTTGCTGTGTAATCCAACTTTGTGTCTTGAATGGGTAGTTTAAATTCCAATGGTGTTGTATTGATTTGTTATATCATTTTCCAATTCGGAAACAGTTTACCTCGGAGAGTTTCGTGTACCTCGTAGTAGTGATTTTCGATATAGTTTGAAGAGGTGTTTCACATTATAGTTTGGTAACTAGATTGAACAACATTTTGATATTTCTTACTTTCTACATATTCTGTAACATTGCTTTTGTATGTTACAACTACAGTAAATGTATATTTTAGTAGGTGTTTTAGTAAAGAAGAGTGGTTTGGACAGAAGTTTTCTTACAATCACTATGGGAAATTGTCTCATAGACACTGGGCATTGGCCGGTGTTAAAAAAAAAATTGTCTGGTATCTTTGTGCGTGGTGTTAAAGATCAACTATGTTTTAACACCGGTCACTGATCGGTGTTAAAAATAATTTATAACACCGGGTCTTGTAACATGGACCGGTGTCTATATTATTTAAGACACCGGTCAATTCCATGGAAACTAACAAAATCAACCGGTGTAAAAAGTAATAACACCGGTCTTATTCATATATGACATGACCGGTGTCTATAATTGTTTTTGACACCGGTTTTAAACTCTAGGACCGGTGTCGTTGATAATAATTAAAATAAAATATATAATTTTATGAATTACCAATAATTAAAATTATATTAAATTCCTGAAATTCAAATACAATATTCAAAATACACAAATCTCCAAATCCTTACGATTTTCATGGACTCCAAACACAATAATCAAAATACTCAAACGTAACATTCAAGAAAGAAAACCATAAAAGAATGATACATATACGGCCCCTTAGGTTGCCCTGTTGAACTAATCGCCAAATCCTTCTGCAACTCTCTCTTATCATTCGATAGTCTAGGCCTGCACAAAGTATAAATATAACATTACCCAACAAGAAGAGAAAAGTCTCAGAAGAATTCATCTTCGCATGTTCACATTGAATTCATCAAGATATGGACCTGTGGGGTAAAGGACTGCCCCTTTGTGCACTGCAGAATACTTGTACCTTCAAAACAATTAGAAACCATTGCAATTAACCAAAAATTATCATTCTATTTTTAAACAGAAAATATAGAGCATGTCAGAATCAGAAATTTTGAACCATTATCTCTAACCTAAAACATATTAGCTGCGGAACATACTACGCAAGTCTCAATCTCCCTAAATTGTTGTATGAGGGGAACCATTTCATCACTCAAACTGATCTCAAAATTAATATAAATGAAGTTGTACCTACCAAGCCATGGAAGGAAAAAATATGAATACAATCAAGCAATGATATTCCGACAAGAAGAGCATTCAGAAATGGCGCATAACCTATCAAATGACTGTCACTTCCAGAAAATTCTGTATGACTAGCAGGTGAGAGCAACTTTGTTATCAGAAGGGTCATATGTTCCTACAAGCAAAGACAAATAAATGTTTTGGTCTTTAGTAATCCAAGTAAAAGAGTGCATAGTTCATAATATTATAAAGAGGTAATTATATTTGTCTAATACAATGAGTTGTTCATGTTAACCAATCTCCTCCATACAAGGAATGAAACCAGAATATAATACAGAGTATCATGGTTGAAAAGTGATATGGTGTTCAACTGATGACAAGTATCATTGTTGAAAGGTTGAAAAATAATGTGCATATTTAATTGTTAGACAATGAATTTCTATGAAACATGATCTATGGCTAACCGCCTAGATTGTGCAATAGTTTCATAAATTATTCATTTTATGTCATTGTATGTTCATTTTGAGTAATTGAATGTTTATAAATTATGAGAAGAATTTCAGAGCACGTTTATCAATTAAACTATATATAATTTCCCAAACATAAAATGTTGTTTAATCAATCGTCAAATGTTATTCATTTGGTCCATGTTTACACAGTTTTATTTGTAACAAAACTATTAGTCTGATGTAACATTGATTAACCAATGGTTTTTGGTTTATTCGTGATTGTTTTTTATTATCTAGTCAGAATCTAGTACATACACTTTACCTGGTTGTGTAGTGTATTCAAGTCAGAATCTAGTACTTACACTTTACATGATTTGTGTAGTGTAGTTGGTAGTTCAAAATGCATAACCTAGTCAGAATCTAGTACATACACTTTACCTGGTTGTGTAGTGTATTCTAGTCAGAATATAGTACATACACTTTACCTGGTTGTGTAGTGTATTCTAGTCAGAATCTAGTACATACACTTTACCTTGTTGTGTAGTGTAATTGGTAGTTCAAAATGCATAAAGTGGATTAATAGTTACGAACAAGTGTTTTAATTGGTTCAGAGTTACAAATAATTATAATTTGGTGATAGACATAACACCTATTAGTCCCAATATTTTAACCTTGATTATAGGTTAGTCTTTGGTCTATTCCTGATAGTTAGAATTTCATATTGTTTTTAATTCTTGTTTAATTCTGTTAGTTTACCAACTTGTTTGTTTAATCTTATTATTGTGTGGATGAGTCATTCCTGATTTGGGTGTTTTGTTTAGTTGATAGTTTAAAAATATAAAAGATTACTAATAGTTTACCAACATTTGTGATAGAATTGCAGATTGTTTTAATGCTTGCTTAATAATCCTATTAGTTTACCAACTTGCTTGTTTAATCCTATTAATTTACCAAAAAGTTTATATTATGACTAATCAGTCCTGGTTTTTTTTTATATTTTACAAGAAGTGGGACTACTTTTATGTTGAACACTTTAATGCCTAATGTGTCGTGATGTAATACATCATACCATGTGTTTTGAGGTCCAGTTTAGTTGATAGATTATTTGTGAATTCCATTGTAGTTAACAACATTGGTACTTCTAATGGTATAAACTAATGTTTAGTTTCTGAAGAACTGAATACTAGTTCTAATCTATGTCTCATTGCTCTTGTGTCATGTTTTACTACATCAGACGATGATTTTGGTGGTCCATCGTTGTGGATGGATCATTCCTGATATTGTGGGTCCTGTTTAGTTGGTAGGTTAAGAAGATGAGAGTTTACTAATAGTTTATTAACTATGATTCGATATCTCCAAGAACACCCGACTATGAAGAAAGCTTAAAAGACGCCTGAATTATTGTATTCAAAACTGTTTGTGATTTTGTTTGAATACATTTTTATCCTGTCGCACTAAATGGTTTTGTTTGAATTTTTTGTTTTATGTCGAACATCGTAGGTTCTATTATTTTTATGATGCTTAAATGATTCATTATTTGTGTATGATCTTGATGAAAACAGGTCGCATTGATCAATTTGTGGATGCGATTGGTCGATTTCCCACTGTATGATGGAAGTAAAAATGTCCCAAAGCAGGCCTCGGGATCGTAAGTTTAAAATATATCATGCTACTCATTAAAAATGGAAACGAAAAAGTATTGTGTTTAACAGTTCAACGTTTTGCATTTGGATAGGGTGGATTGCGGTGTGTACGTCATGTACTTCATGGAAAAACTTGCAAAATAAGAATTCTTGGGTAGTCAGTATGACGAGACAAAGGCTGTGAATTTCAGAGTTGAAATTGTGAACGGATTTGCAAAAAGTTCGGAGTGTTTGAGAGCATCATCGAGACTTTGCCAGAAGTTGCTTTATTTTGTTACAAACATTAGTAATTATGAAGCATGTAATTGATACAACCAACTCATATTTCTGCTGATAACTTTTCGCACTCTTTCCTTTGGAGCATTTTTTGGAACGTTTTTGTTTTCATCTCGACTTTGAAAGTGGTAGTATGTCACTGGAACGTTTTTCACAACAATTGATAGTCTCATCTTTATCTGGTATTGGAGTATGTCCTTGCTAATTTGTGTTTCTGGTTTTCCTAGGTCAAGTGTGGTTTTTATCAATCAAAACCAATCTAACAAACCCGGACGGCTGAAACAACAAAAACCAATTGATAGACACAAATGCATGCATCAAGCTGTTGTGTAAATTAGGGGATAAATACAACGTACTGGAATACATATATACACCGCGACAACTGTGACTGTGCTATTTTTTACACCATGACTATGAAAAGAGTGCTTAAACATATGATACCCAAAATATAAAAAATTCACATACTATAGTTTAGTATTAGTTTTTCCCCAATGGGATGTCGATTTAACCCACACTGCCCATATCAATACACAAGTATTATGACAAACTAATGGTCAGCTTCATGAAGCTAGTTTGTTTTCCAACGTGATATAGTCGTGCTATTCTGTGTTCCATGTTCGATGGAGGTTAGAAGCATTCCTAAGGATTAAAGCATGCCACACTTCATCCTTTACGTAACTCCCAGTTCGACTTAAATATAATCACACGACCAAGAACATAAATGAGAAAATTGTCAGGTCCAGTTTCTGCTTAGCCCACGGAAATTTGACACTAAAGCACAATTGCTCCTGCCTTATGAATTATGAGAAAGGGCGACAAATTCCATCTTCGTCGCCTAAGCACAATTCCTTCACAAGTAAAAACATACATAAAACCGTACGCTCGTAAATCTTTCATCATGGATCTCTTCGTCACCTCGTGGAAAATAAAAAATCGCAGCCAAACACTACCCGACTGCGATTACCTCTTCAAAGTCCCGACACGATTTAACCGACACCTTCACCCCCTTTACATAAACTACGCTAGCAGAACCAGATCGACCTCGACAAAAAATCACCCCTTCAATAATCTCCTACCTGGGAGTCGACTGAAATTAAAAAAAAAAAAAAACAGATAAACAAAAAGCGCAGTACTTGGTAGTGTGTTCGATGATCGACAAGAAGATATACACTTCCTGTGTTTTCATATATAAACGCAAAAAACGATCTTCTTGTGATTTCATAAATAAACTCAAAAAAACGATGGAAAAGCTACTTGGTAAACAACCGACCGGAGATGAATTGTGGTATGCGAATGCGAGAACGGCTATGCTTGATTTTTGAATTTTGAAAAAAAAAACGAATTGCAATCAGAAGTTTTTTTCTAAAAAAAAGCATTCATGATTGATTTCAAGAATCTTTGTATTAAGATTTAAGCAATTAATACATAAAACGTCTAATATAAATAAAAAATATCATTAATATAATATAAAGGTTAAATTAGACAAATCAAATTTTACAAGCTTACCTAAATTATGAATACAAATAAAACCAATACATTAAATTGTAGATATACAAAAATATAATTACTTTTTTATTAGGAAGGTAAACTAGGTTATTTATTTATAAATCATAAACACATTCTAATTTTTTTTCTAAATTACTCTTTATTTTATTCAAATAGTCTAAGAATTTATTTATCAAATAAAACATAACAACTTATGATCAGCTCTTAATACAACTTATAAGACATAAAATCTTTTCATTAAACTCATCCAAACGGTCTCTAAATAAAAAATATGTGCTTATGTGAGACTAAATAGAGAAATGAGCTACTTTAATGGGACCAATAAAAATTTTCTTTTATTGAATTTACTACATACGAGAGGTAGAATTTTAAAGTGATCTATCGAGTACACTTTAGATACGGTCATTGTTCGAAATTCCATTAAAAAGTGTAAAATATTACTAGATTTGATTTTTATAAATTTAAAGGAGTAAATGTGGAATCGGCCTATATTACGAGACGCTTTAAAGTTAGATAGTTATTTCCATATTATTTAGAATTTACGATTATAGATGCATCTTATTATTTATTTATTTATTTTGGTTTCTATTTTAAATTTGCCTATTAATTTAAAAAAATTATAAATTAATTATTGTTAATCAGTGTAATATACTACAATAGATTAGGGTATTTGATTTGAGTTCGGTCCTTCAAGGACTAAAAGCCTAATCTACTACTAATAAATAGGACATTAGTCTAAATAGGAATATGATTAGGAATCAGATGCTGATCAATATTAATTAAGTTGAGGCGTGTTAGGAAAACTAAAGCCCTAATCCACTAATAATTATGCAACTTTTGAATCAGACTTATATATATACTACTCTCTATATCAGTAGTTTTGATAGTATCAAATACAAGGGCGCAGGACCTGATAAAATACAAAATCAATCGATCTCGATATGGAAGGAGCTGGATTTAAAGTTGTTCTGTTGATGAGTTTGCTAGTTGCAGGTGTTGTGCCTTATGGTTCATGGGCAAAGACGACGACTAGATTGAGAATTATATTAAGAAAAGAATTTAGAGTTATATTGAAAATATAATTATATTCCTAACTAGATTGAGAATTATATTAAGAAAAGAATTTAGAGTTATATTATTAAAAGATTTTTATTCCTAATTTTAATTGTTATATTAAAAAATAAATTTAGAATTATATTAGTAAAATAATTTATTCCTAATTTTAATTGTTTCCCGTTAGATAGATTTGTTATACCTATAAATTGAGTTCTATTATAACCTCAACTATGTACCAAATACAAGGGCGCAAGACCTGATTAAGATTGTCGAATACAAAATCAATCGATCGAGATGGAAGGAGCTGGATTTAAAGTTGTTCTGTTGATGAGTTTGCTAGTTGCAGGTGTTGCGCCTTATGGTTCATGGGCAAAACAGACGACGACGACACATGTAGTGGGTGACTCCTTGGGTTGGGTTGTACCACCCGACGGAGATGCAACTTACCGTTCATGGGCTGCATCCAAAACATTCACCGTTGGCGACGTGCTTGGTCAGTCCACATATCATGCATGAATCAATTTTCATATGCTAAAATCTACAGTAATTAATTAATATATTTACACTACTTTTACTATATATTTTTACAGTGTTCAACTTTAGAAGCGGAGCTCACGATGTGCTCGAAGTGACGAGGACAGAATTGGAGTCGTGCAAGGTTTCCACCACCACCGATACCGCTCCGATATTCACGGGCCCCGCCAAGATAGCCCTAACGACGGCTGGGGAGCACCACTTCATATGCACCGTGGGCCCACACTGTTCCTTGGGACAAAAATTAACCGTCTCCGTCGTGCCTTCCACCTCATCATCCTCCCCATCACCACATCCACGTGTTACTACTCCTAGGCCTACTCCGCCAACCAATTCGGCCGCCACATCATTTGCTCCAACACTTTTTCTCTTCACCCTTGCTTTGGCTATATTTCTTGCATAACTAGATTCATATTTCATTCCATGCCTATACTTTGTTTTTCTTCCCTTCCTTTTTAATAAACTTGTACTTTCTTTCTGAATTATAGTATATATATGGTTGGTTATAAAAATTGAAATATAAAATTAAATAAATAGAATCAACAAAAAATATTTTTTATAATAAAATAATTTAAAATTTTAACTCGAAACAAATCCAGTAACAACCAATTATATAAAAAACAGTATCCATGAATTGAGCAAAATAAAATAAAATAATGTAATTGTATAAAATCGACCTTATATCGTTTACAAGAGTGACTTTATTATGCAACAAAATTCAAAACAAAAAAAAATTAACATGTGCATGTCTGTGCAAGAAATAAGACTGTAAATGCTATAGAAACATGGACAAGATTACCGTAATGCATCGTGGTCGATCTATTGGTATGTTAGCTAGGCTGAGGTTGGTTTCTTTCCACACCTTCAGATAGTTGTTGGGGCCCACGAACAGTGCACGTTTTGCAGGCCGTAGGGGAAGGCGGAAAGTCGTCCCAAACACTAACTCGCAAGAAACAGAAAATCTGTAGACAAGTTCGAAATCTAACTACCACACCACTTATCTCAATAATTACTTGATTCACTAGTATCACTTAAGTGTTGATTAGAGTTCAAATCCCAAGCATTCTTTTTATCACCTCCTCAACCCTCCCCAAAATATATGTCGTTGATTGTAAAGTCATGTAACTATGGACACAACGAGGAATTGGATAGTAGTCCATGCTGTGAAAAAAAAACAAAAAAAGCTCGACATTTTTATTTTTTAACAAAAAAAATTGGGAAAGTTAAGGAAATCTAGCTAATCAGCACAAAACCATAAAACAAGATATGTTATAATCAGGCATTCTAAAAACCACCAGTTTGGATGTTTGTTAGAGACTAGAAATGTAAAAAAGCAAAATCACAAGACATGAATTTTATTACGAGAAGTAAAGGGTATTAATGAACCGAACCGAACCTCCACTGCGTACTGCCTTGAGCTGAAACATCCCGGTGCCTTGTGGTCCAGAAGCTGGAAAAGAGCAAGATAGCGTTCGCCGTTTATGGCTTACACCAAGTGATGCGTTATACCAAGAGCCCCTAACGATAGGCTCCCCAATAGCTTCAATTATAGTCCCGTTCTTAGTGGCTCTCTCCATGGCCTTGCTGCAACAACAGGTCTAAAATTATTACCACAAAATAGATGAATGGATTATTATAATGTACACAATATAGGGGAAATGTGGTTTGATTTAGCTTATGTAAGGAATTCTGTTTATAAAAGGCTCCTTACATACATAATAATAATTTAAAAAAAAAAAATCATTGAAAGTTGAAACCACTCAATCTATGTCATAATGCAATTTCTATACACCTCAGGGTAGTTTTTGTAATTAGCGATAATATTAATATGATAATCCTTGAGACTTAGTATCGAACTATATTGCATCGCTAGTTCAGGAAATGAGGTACAAACCTATTTGAATTCGGCAAAATCAATTATCTGTCTGTTTAGGGATAAAATGGTAATAAGGACTCGGGAATGTGTTAATTTAACATCCAATCTGTAAAAAACGATTTTTAAGTAAACAAAGACCGACAAATATCATTCCTGTGTACAATATACACTTGGTTTACTTCCATCTGCAGAATTCA
Organism: Euphrasia confusa; assembly: GCA_954870475.1. Lineage (NCBI taxonomy): Eukaryota > Viridiplantae > Streptophyta > Magnoliopsida > Lamiales > Orobanchaceae > Euphrasia > Euphrasia confusa. The sequence continues at coordinate 10,303,163 of OX940966.1, read as the reverse complement.
GTTATACCAAGATAAAATGAAATGTAACATACAATGTAACTCGAGCCGAACATATACACACTACTATTCAGACAAATCAATCAACAATTTATTGAATTTAACTTGCACAAAAAAATGTAGCCGAATGAAACCTGCTGCAGCCATAAAAAATGATGAGATCGCCAAGAGCACTCAACGCTACTCCTCCCGTCAAGGAAATAAGTGCCCCCGATACTATTTTACGACCCCATGATTGCCCTTCTCCTTCTCTGGTGGAGGCCCAGTAGTCCCGGTTCTGCTCTTCAGCAATGACATCAACCTTCGTCCCACCATTACCTCCTCTATCAGAGAACAATATCAAATGGCAGTTTAACAGTTTAAAACCGAAAAATAATCAACCAACGGTCAGACGAACAAATCTTCAGTCCCAAGTGCAAGAAAAGCTCTGAGCAGAGAATGGAAATATTATTTCAAGAGAATGTTAAAACAAACATAGAAGTTGGTATATTTGAAATGAAACCTCCCCAATTGAAAACACACACACCAAAAACATAAACCAGCACACATAAAATTAATCAAAAAACACAGGCATGGATAACGAAGAACAAGGGAGTGATCTTAGGAACAACATGGTTTTCCTATACGGCGAAGAAATTAAAAAAAAAAAACATGAAAAAAGAGGAAATGCATACACAAATTAGGTCAAAAGAATAAAATGATCCGATAGTGATGTTAGTGCAAGCTTAGGCAGAGAGTGCAACCAACCAACCCAGAGGAGAAGGGACAACTCACCGAGACGGCGACGGCGACGGCGCGAGAAACGGCGACGTCTTGGAGGTCCGGATATGCGCGAGTTTATATTTTGTTGGGCCGGGGCTAATCGGTTTTAGTGATTCATTGGGCTGGGCTTGAAATGGAAGATGGGCCCGGGGATGAGCTGTGTGAAAGACTGAAGTAACTTGTTTCATACTAGTAATAAAATTAATATTTTTTTTTTTAATTGGATTTTTTTAATTCATTTCATATTACTATAATTCAGAATATGGTGCCATGATTACATCAATATGAAATTAAATTGGTGGACACGTGAGTCGGGTTGAGATCGTCTTTTGGGCGATTGATTTGGTGGTGCTTTTAATTCCTTCTTTTGTAATTAGTTTAAGAAAATTATAATATATATTAGAAATATAAGTATATTCCTTATGAGATTGAGAGTTATATTAAGAAAAGAATTTATTCTTAATTATAATTATTTTCAATTAGATTTGCTACACTTATAAATATGGGTTCTATCTTAACCTAATTGACGAATACAAAATCAAATTTCGATCGATCATATTCATATAAATATGGGTTCTATCTTAACCTAATTGACGAATACAAAATCAAATTTCGATCGATCATATTCATATATACGAATATGGAAGGAGCTGGATTTAAAGTTGTTCTGTTGATGAGTTTGCTAGTTGCAGGTGTTGTGCCTTATGGTTCATGGGCAAAGACGACGACTACACATGTAGTGGGTGACTCCTTGGGTTGGGTTGTACCAGCCGACGGAGATGCAACTTACCGTTCATGGGCTGCATCCAAAACATTCACCGTTGGCGACGTGCTTGGTCAGTCCACATATCAATCAATTTTCATATGCTAAAATCTATCTACAGTAATTAATATATTTACACTACTTTTACTATATATTTTTACAGCGTTCAACTTTAGAAGCGGAGCTCACGACGTGCTCGAAGTGACGAAGACGGAATTCGACTCGTGCAGTGTTTCCACCACCGCCGATACGGCTCCGATATTCAGCGGGCCCGCCAAGATGACCCTGACGACGGCTGGGGAGCACCACTTCATATGCACCGTGGGCCCACACTGTTCCTTGGGACAAAAATTAACCGTCTCCGTCGTGCCTGCCAGCTCATCATCCTCCCCATCACCACCACATAGTACTACTCCTCCTCCGCCAACCAATTCGGCTGCCACATCATTTGCTCCAACACTTGTTCTCTTCACTATCTTTACTTTTGCTCTGGCTTTATTTGTTGCATAATTAGATTCATATTTGTATAAATTTCCTCCCTACTTTATTTTTCTTTCCTTCAGTTTTATTAAAGCTGTACTTTCCTTCTTATTAAGTATTGAGTAATTAGCTTTAGATATACGTATGAAACTCTGATCAATGAGAACAAAAGGCAACATAACTCCATTATTTAAAAAAAAAATGGAACTTTTTGTTGATTTATTTAACGTAAACTCAAAAATCTTATATACCACAGTAAGATATATTTTGTGAATATATATACATACTGTATCAAATTAAAGGGTAGTATTGTGGATTTTATTTACAATTTTGCCCTAAGGCCTAAACATTAGTTGTCCTCTCAGAATTATTTCTCGAACAATATTTTTGCTATTACATCCCAATATTACAGTAAAATATACTGTAAGACAAATGTAACCTGATCAAGTATCATGATTTTATTCCATTATGAGATTTATCTATACATCACAAATTAATGAATCCTTTTGATCATAAACAAAAACTACACTTTATTTTTCCTGTAATATATTAATTAACGAATAATAACATACAAATCCCCTTCAAATCTATGCATCTTATAAATGTGTATATATGTACACCACTAAATGTTAGGCCCTTGAAAGAATCCAACGAATACATATGCAATTTCCTAACTTCCCAATGATGAATCCTGAACACCAGGCCTCATGGAAGCAAGCCGTATACATACATGCAGTGATCGAGCTATGTAGTTATTTACGGGCATCCAGGCGAGACTGTTCCCGAGTTTTTTAACTTAACATTCTCGCAATTAGCTTGAGATTTCTTTCCATCGGCCCCTACAAGGTTCACATTTTCCAGAAGAATCCCCTCGCACGGATGGCTCTTGCTGCACTTGAATTTGATCGCCACTTTCGTACCACTCGTTCCCTTTATGTTCTTATACACCACGTCCTTCACTTGTACAGCCGACCCCTGCGAAATATATTATTTATTTATTATATTTCAATATTGTGGATTATATATATATTTGTTTTATCGTTGCTGAATGTGTTTGTGATCACCTGCTCTTTGCATGGCACTGCCAGATCGCAGTAATCCTGATCGATGATGATCGGATAATCAACATCCTTCATCTCCACATTCTCGAACTTGATGTTACTCGCACTCCCGGACCCACCTTGCCACGTCTTGATCCTCAGCCCGTTTGTGGTCCCGGATAGCTTTGCTCCGCTGACGTGGACATCCGAGACGTACTCTTCCGAGTTGTGGTCCCCAAGGCTCCCGATGCTGATGCCGTGGCCGGGCCCACAGGTGATGTCAGTGGCCTTAACTGTCTTCGACCCACTCTCGATCGAAATGCAGTCGTCGCCTGATTATTAATCAACAAAAGTCGAACCTCATGCATGAATAAAAATAATATTAAATTATATTATATAGTATGTCTATATATATACCGGTGGCGATAGTGCAGCTAGCGACGTGGATGTTCTGAGTGCCGGTGATGTGAATTCCGTCGGTGTTGGGGCTGTCTCCGGGAGACGACACTACGAGTTTCGAAGCCTGCACGTTTTCGCACTTCTCGAACGACATGTGAATTTGCTGCGCGTTTTTTATCTTTAGGTTTTTCACAACCAAGTTCTCGCACTTGTAGAATGTTAAGGCCTACCCACAAACATATATCCAATAATAATAATAATAATAATAATAATAATAATAAAAATGATGAATAGAAAGACAAGTGATCAACAATAACATACCGTAGGAGCACCCTTGCATTTCTGCAAAATAAATATAAACACAGAATTATTAATCAAGAGTTCAGCCCTGTAATTTCATTAATTGCAAATACGCCCCAAATATATCTATATATATCACCTTGGTTTTATCTTTTTTGCAAGAATTTTGCCACCAGATTTTCCCGGCGCCGTCGATAGTTCCACCACCTTTAACGACTAAGTCGTTCACGCTCTCGAAAATGATCCATTGCCTACCGTCTCTTCTAGTGTAATCAGCGCGATTGCCGGATGCTGTGATGGATCCTGCAATCTGATAACATAAATGAAAAAAAAAAAAAGAGATGAATGTATTAATCGTTTATAATAATGAAAAGGAAATTTGATTTTAATTTCTTGATTTTGCGATATATTCTTCTTTGTTAATTCCTTTACCTCCATTGTTATGTCGGATTTGCAAGGCCCCAAGAACGACATCTGCGTCACGTGGAAAGTCTTGCCTTTTGGCACCACGATATTGACATCTCCCGAAGACGAACAAGCTTCTTTCCAAGCTTTCAGAAACGCCTGAAGTAACACGTAACGTAGGATTGATGAAACTCTCTCTATATATAATATTTCAATATACGATCGATGATATTTTCATAATTTCAAACTTACGTTAGTGTCATCGCTCTTTCCGTCTCCTTTAGCTCCATAGTTGAGTACGTTAATCGTCTCAACAGATGCAGAGAGTCGTCTTCTGTTGAACTTCTTTGAGCTTCCGATCTTGTTACCCATGGAAGTATTGTCGAGCATGTAAACCGATGAACCCTCGAGCTCGGGGTTCAAGTACGAAGGGTAATTGCGGAAATCAACGCCGGACTCTTGTTGGAGTAACAAGTAGTCGTCATCGCGAAGGCCGTTGGTGAGGAATGGAGTCGAGGAGACGAGCACTATCAAGAATGACAAAAGTTGCTTTTGAAGACCCATAACTTGAAATAATTACTATGTTTTTCTTGTGTTATTGAGTATGGATGGATGGATGGATGTGAGGACAAAATAAAGTGATGGATTAGTTTGTATATTTATAGAATTTCCAGGGGTGTTTATGTAATTATTTTATTTACGGAAGAAGAAGAGGTAATTATAAATTTGATTGTTGTCATGTGTACGACTCTTCTAACATGGAAATGGGTATGGTAAAGATTCATACGAAAGGTTAACAATTGCTGACCTTTAGCTGCTCCATGCTTTTATGCTTAAATAGTTAAAAGAACTGTTATTAAAATTTTAAATATTTCTAAAAATTGGCTAAATATGATATCAGAGTATACTCAAAATGATATAGTAATTAATATTATAGTGACTCAAAAGATGAAATTAATTTCCAAACCGAGACATGATTATAAGAGTACAATCAATAAAATCAGAGTTTAAAACACATTTTAAAATAGAGAGATGTGGATAAATGGTCATTCTTATAACAAATGTGTGTTTTTTGACCTCTAGCTCATAAAACTATGATTTTTTTATACCAATGTTAATTGAATTGTCTAATATACACTCAAACTTATTAAAAAAAAAAAAAGACAAAAAAGAATAAAAACATTTTGGTCCTCACTTTTTTTCTCTCTCTTCTCCTCTTCTCTCGTAACCGACCGCCGTCCCCATTTTTTTTTTTTTCGATTTGAAATTGCATTAACCGGAGCAAGCCCAATGTCGTCGGCTTCCGAACATGAGGAGGAGGAGCACGAACTCGACCATGAAGAGGAGGAAGAACCGCTGCTCCAACCTCCGGTAATTCCCGAAACTTTTTTTTTTCATTTTTTTTTTCGAAAATTCGAGCAATGTAATGGAAGTTATGGTGATTTAGATGCTTGTTTGAGTTCTTTATTGTGTTATACGTGATTTAGAACTGTAATTTTGAGTTGAATTGCCTGAATTTCCGATTTCTGTACACTGTTCTTGACTGCTCGAACGGTTTGCTCGATGGCAGTCGATTAGTGCCATCGGCTAACCCCATCAACTAACACCTTTTCGATTAACCTCTTAGAGTATTCAACTCTTGATTACTCGATGGGGTTAATCGAATAGGTTGGTCGACTGTCTGTACTCGAAAAGGTTGGTCGAATGGCTTGGTCGGATGGGGTTGGTCGACCGTCTGTACTCGATCGTGTAACACGATCGAGTAACAGACAATTTTTTTTTATCCTATTAATTTGTTTTTAATTGCTTCTTCTCCATTTGTGCAGGCTGGTTTCCGATGGAGGAGATCGGATTTCATCAACGAGGCGAGAGCGATAAATTGCGGTGATCGACGCGGCGTATTGAAAACCGTACGAGATACTCTGAGGGAGGTGGGTGGGAACGAGGGTCTCGCGGAGTACGAACAGACGTATCTTTTCAGTCAGTTCTTTCCCATTCCCAGTGCAGACCGATCGAACAAGCCTTTGCACAAGCTGCTATCGAGAGAGATCGTTAGCAAGACGAGAATACCGGAGATGGAGCACTGGTTTGCTGTCGGGGAACGTATTGTGAAGTTCTGAGCACAAGAATATGCCCTGATCACCGGCCTGAGCTTTGGGGAAAGTAACTTCGATCCCTCAGACAAAGGTCATGTCGCTCCCAGGACAGGCATCCATCGGAGGTTATTCCGTGGCAGAGTGATGAAAACAGAAGCATTACTCAGTTGGTTTAAGGATCAGCGGATGGGTGACGAGCTGTATGATTATTTCAAGGTTGCCAACATCTTGATTCTTTACTTCATTCTGATTGGTCGAGAGAAATTAAATGTTGAGAATTGGGTTTGGACATTGGTGGAGGATAGCGATGGTTGGGAGTGGTTTCCTTGGGGTTCTTAGGTCGAGCGTTTAGTGGCACACTCTACCATATGATCCATGTGATACATCCCTACCGCTATCTTCAGATCCGATTTCGTTCGGAATGTCGAACCGCGTACAATATGACCATAGACAAGTTCGGGAGGCTCGACCGATCGCAATGGAACCGCGGGGTCAAACTTCGGCAGTGGAATGATCCAATTGAGCATTGGATTATTCTGTGCATTCTGAGCAGCTTCGGGTTGCTCGCCGGCTCCCGCATTAGAACTCGAGGACAGATTACGGCGTGACAGAATATTTGTAATGACGCGCGGCTGTCTAATCCATTTTGTCCATTCAGTGGTCAACGACTGCAACGGATCGTTCTGACGAGCTTCTTCGTCGTCCTCGGAAGTCTCAGCAGGCCTCTCGCCCTCAGTCGGTACATCCGGATCTATTTCTGGAATATTCACCTCGGGTGCATTTTGTTGTGCCTTCTCTATCTCGGTGACGAAAATGAAACAATCGTCATTTTGCTCATCTAGCATGCGGGATACATCGTCGTCGCTAAGCAAATGACACTGCACGCTCCTAAAATCATTGCCTCGTGTTAAGATAAACAACATGTACTCGATATTGGGCGGAGGGCGCAAAACGGCACAAATCTGGCTCACAAGACTATCGAGGGTAATTTGATCCCTCCTGAAGAAAAGGCACATATCTATCCCGCCGACGTAGACCGCTCGATCCCAACGACCACCGTAACGTATCGTGATTCGTTGATTCGACATCTACAATTACAAAAAACATTATTGAATTAAGTTAACTATTACAACATATCCATATATATCGAAGAAACAAACCAAAAATTACAAAAAAAAATGTTTTTTTTTGCAAAAAACAGACCCTGTTACTCGAATGGACTGTTCCATCGAGTAACAAGATGGCCTATTACTTTCGAGTAACAGAATGACCTGTTACATTCGAGTAACAGGATCATCCTGTAAAGAGGTTCGAGTAACCTCACATTACTCGAATCTGTTACTGGAATAAGGTTACTCAAACCACTACTCGAAGGTGTTTCAGTAATGAAGCATTCGAGTAATGTTTAACTTCATAAATTCTTAGTTACTCGATGGTACGCGTCATCGAGTAACCCATCGAGTAACAGACGCAGAAAAAAAAAGGCAAAAACGGGAACGCGTACCTCTCGTTTTCGCTCGTTTAACCACGTGTATGTTCGACCGGCGTTTTCCAGAATCTAACGGGGCAACATGTAGAGAGGTTTTAAGAGAATTTTTGAATTTTTTTGTTAGGTTTGATGGATATGGAGATATGAATGCATAATAAACCCACACCAAACTCTCCAACAAAACAATAAATCTGATTTCGTGGGCACTACTCATAATTTTGTTTTTGTTTTTATTTTATTTAATATTGTTTTTGTAATTCTTTTTGTTTTTTTTTAGATTTATTGAAATAGTAAGGATATAAGAGAAATTTTATGGACAATTGATGTAAAAAAACTCATACTTTTACAAGGGAAGACTTTAAACTAATCCTCTTATCAATATCGTGACCAAAAAATCACATTCCTTTTTAAAATATTATTAAAAAATCATCCAATGAAAAAGGATCGCGAACAACCCAAAGGAAAAGAATGAGTAGTTCATTTAATTTCCATGAACGATCCGTTCTTACACATTATAATGAATGATCCGTTAATCTTACACATTATAATTAATATCTTTAATTAGTTGTAAACATTATACATTATCTATTACTCACTACTCCCTTAACTTGTCCATTTTTAGCATCATTTTAATAAATATAATATCGGTCTAGGAGATGCTACTCCAGGTGCAATACACTTGGTGACATATTAACTGTGGATGCATACACAATACACGTCGGGTGTGTGTGATTGTGTGTGTATTGAATATAATAATATTAAATCAACGGTTAAGATCTATATGGTGTACTCCTCCGGGAGTAGCATACATAAAACCATATAATATCTTATTGATAAATATAAAATTATTTGATTGTCATTATTTATACAATTGAAATTATTAAAATAAAAAGGAAAATAAGATAAATTTAAACATAAATATGATAAGTGAGACGAAATTAATATTTCGTTCAATCACATCATATTAATCCGTATGATGTGTAATTTTTTCTGAACATGCCAATAATTACTTTAACACGGTACAAGTCATTATTCGACGCGTGTAAAAACTTAACATTTTTTTATTAATTTCAAAGTGTTTGTGTTTATCGAGTTACGCACACTTGAAGATATACTTTGTGGTTATAGATATTATCGTCCCATACCTATCAATCCAATTGGGTCAAGAAACTAAAATTATGAAGCTTCAATTCAGGTGTGTTATAATTAGGCACGTTATAAGTCAAACCGTGATTATTACAAGATAGATTTTGAACCCTAAATATCCTCGAATGATATCATCACTTTTACTATTTCAAGCTACCAATAAATAGTAGTTAACCATAATTAAGGTTATGAGCAATTAATGGATCATAGTTACACCTAAATCAGAGACCGACTATGCATATATTCTCGACTACATACGGAGTATCTAATTGTGGAAAATTAGTTGGTTCATATATATTTGGCCATTCATACTTATCCGACACAACATTAATTATGTGCAACTATTTATCTCTACATTTTCACCACATTTTTTTGGTGGATTAATGTATGTGATGTAATTGAACGAAATTGTAAAGTAACATGCACATTAATAGCGTGGAAGAACGACCATATATTGTAGTAGCAAATGTGAAACTAAGTACGTAGAAACTTTTGTATATTTGCTTCTATAAAAATATGTTCAAATTCTAACATGAATTCAATTTTCGTATAAGTTTAGATTCATTTGAAGTGTGAAAAAATTGGCAACAGGAAAAAATTATAAACTCAATTTAATGTCGATCAATGTAGAAGAATGCATGGATTCTGGAAACAGAAAAAACCTTGAAATCAAAATCAAAGTGGATTACGTAAATACATATCCAGCGATATTCTTCGTTTGATTTTCAAATCTCAGAGAAGCTGTGCTTTCTTTGGGTTGTGTACTTGTGTTGCGAGTTGTGAACTTGGCCAACTAGGGTTTTTTAGGAGAGTGGTTTAGTTTTAAAAGTAGAGATTATTTGTACCGCTCAACTTAAATTGGAAATAGTTTAAGGGAGATTTTGGATTAAGGGGATTTTTTATAGTTTGTTTAAAATTAAATGATATGTTTTTTTTTTAATTAAAAATAAAAGCACTTTACTTAAATTTATTATAATTTTATAAATTTATACAACGGTTATTAATTAATATTAAGTATATGAGGGATTCGATTATTACCCTATTTAATAATTAAAAACTTAAAACAACTCTCATTAACAAAACACTTAAAACAATTGAACATTAAATTGTAAACTTAAATTTATGGAGTTAAAGTTATAATATCAAAAACTATATTATCTTTTTTCCTAAAAACTTCATAATTTAATTTAATATTTATATATTAATTGTAGTGTTTATTTAAAAGTTAAAATGGTAATATGACCCCTAAAGTGTGAAGGTGATACGATTACAAAGAGTATATTGATTTTTTAATACATTCTTAATTAAATTTTGACACTTGAACTGTTGGAATTTTAGCGTGATTTCTTTATTTTAACGATTAAACTACGGGCCCCGCACGTCGACAGAATTGTTAATTCTTCGAGTGTTTAATTCTACTATTTGAGTAGCTGTTATTTGATCAATAATTACTAAAATTCATGTTTTGGTGAAAGAGTAATTGTTGTACAAATTAAGTATGGTAGTTGAAAGTTTAAATATAAAAAGAATGAATACGAGAATATGTATTACTCTATATTGCTAAAATGTATAAAGGAAATTGTCTAATTAAAGATTAATTAATTTTATATTAATTAAAGATTAATTAGTTTGATGTATATTATAAAGTATATAATATATATGTTAATATGTATGCATATTATATAATATATAATTGTGTATGTATATATAATAAATATATGTTGCTGAACATAAGAGTATATTATACATAATACATTTATATATTTATAATATTGCATGTGCATGTGTACGTGAGTGAATGTATGTGTGTGTTTATTTCATGAACGGGCATGCATACTTACGTGAATGTGTGTGAATGAAAAGGTGGCTTCAAAATTCTAAATGCATGGGACGTGACTCTTTACAAAGAGGTCCTTAACATCTATTCGGGCAGGTGTGTTGAGCCTATATAAGGACCATTTCATTCACTCCAAAACTACACACCACTATTGAATACACATTCAACATATATATTCTGAGGACACAATTCGAGTTATCGATATTCCTCTCGTCTTTCCTTTCTTTTAGTGCATAAGTATTCCCCCTGTTTCTTGTTCGTCAGATTCAGTATCGTGTGCTTCGATATTGTCTTATTTGCTGTTTTATCTTGGGAGACTTTTGCCTGTGATTCCGTAAAGCACTAATACGGAGCAAATTCGTCTTAAGGACAGAGAGTCATCTCTCGACTCAGCAGTGTAATATTCAAAATAGAAAATCACCCCAACAATCTTAAGACGAATCTCTTATTTTGTTTCTGTATTGTTGAATATTCGAGAGATGATGAGTTCAAAATGACGTTCATGAAATGTGGGGAGAAACGAGAAAAAAAAATATGTTATTCTATATAACAAATCTCAAGATACTTGACATGAGATTTCCCTTCTTCTTCTGGGGATGATTCTGTTGGGTTTGGAACTCTGGCGACTTCCGCTAGATCTAGTACTCAGCCTTCTTCTACTGGGTTTAGATCTGAGCCGACGGTCCAAGTCTCTTTAATGAAAAAGATGACTGAGGACAAACGAAAATTGTAATGATTTTTGTGGCCAAAAGAGGTTCATATTAAGAAAGTTCGTAGACTTAAAAAATTATGAACTCTGAATCTATGATAAGTAAATCAAGATTAAGCCAGAATTTGTGGGACGAATTGAAGTCATACTCACTTCGATTACAATGTTAATAGAATTTGGTCCTAAAACTGTGGATTGCATATTAATGAATATGTCAATAACAGTAGTTTATATCGATTATTATGTTGTAAGTTTGCGATATTAGATATCCATTTGGATACAATTATTATATTCAGAGATGTTAAATTCTTTGAACATGTCTCTCCTCGAAAAGAGAAGAAAGGTTTAATTTCTGTTAAATGAAATTATGAAACGGCTAGTAGTTCGAATGTATGTAATTCAAAATATATTGATTCTAATCAGAAGGGTACTGAAACTTCTGAAAATGAAAATAGATGGAATACAAGAACTGAAAAGGCTAAAACCTTTTAGCATATATTTTCTGACCTATTTGGTAGAAAATGATTCAAGAAAGATTAATGGTAAACCAAAGGTTTCTCAATTAATGAGTGCGATAAATGTATATACGTGAAAGGAAACATAATTTCACTAGTGTTGAAAATGGTTTGCCTTTACGTAGTTAACAATCTCATTAATGTGAGTAACGTATACTTAATCTCGGAATACAAAAATATGTTGAAATGTTTTTCGACATGAAAAATATGGGTGTAGAAGATATCATATTGGAAATAAAAATTTCTAAGACATCTGAAGGACTTGTGTTGTTTCAATCTCATTACATTGGAGATGTATTGGAGAAATGAGACATAATTGATAGGTCACCTATAATCACCGATGGATAGAAATCATTATAATGATAAAATCATGGTGAACCCATATAAGAAAGTAAGTATGTACAAATCATTGGCAATGTAATGAATATTACAGACTGCACTCATCCATATTTTATTTATTTTGTAAATAAGTTGGAGAGGTTTATGCACAATTCCATGCACTGGAAGGCAATAAACCGCATGTTGCGATATTTAAAATATACGCAGAATTATGACTTGTACTACTAGTGATATTAAGTTGTATTGGAAAGATACAATGATGATATCTGAATATTTGATACAAAGAAAGTCAAGACTACTGATGGTAATGTATTTACTATTAGTGGTGGGACTGTGTCTTGAATATCCTTTAAGCAAATTTGTATTACTCGATTCATTATGAAATCAGATGTTATAACTTTTGGATAAAGTTGGAGAAGAAGTTGATCGACTTCATAATTTCTTAGAGGATTTCCCTTGTTGGGATGAACTCGTGCTTATAGTGATAATTCACTATGATAGTCAATAGACTTTGGAAATGGCACGGAGTAGAATGGTAAGTCTAGACATATATGTCGTAGACATAAGACCATTAGGCAGTTGATCTCTACGAGTGTGTATTTCGGATCCGTTAACAAAAGGCCTACCGAGAGATCAAATATAAATGCCTATCTAGGGGAATGGAGTTAAAACCCATAATTTAAGAATCTTTGTGGTGGTAACCCAACCATACTGACTGGAGATCCCAAGAATTTGGTTCAATGTGGAAAACTAAGCTATAAAGATTCAGTGAATCACTTTGAAGTCTAAAAACTTCAAAGTAAGAGCAGTTCGAGTTATAATCTCCAGAAGAATATAACTCAACTCATTCCCGTGTAAGACTTTAACTGCTACCTGCAGAAAGAGTGGAGGATAAGTTTAAAACTTTTAATGATTTCCAAACTTATAAAGTGGGATATTGGCAGGATATCCTTGTTGGAAAGTCACTTATGTAAGTGTGTGAAGACCGGCCGCTTCAAAATGTAAAAACACTTATGAATCCAAGAGTTGTCCAGGGCCAAAATGGACAAAACGATAAGAACAAAAATAGATCGGAAGATATTGTGTTGGTATTCTTGTCTTGGTTTACACAAAACACTGACGGTTCAAGACATCACGTTCACCGCGCAGTAAGTAAATCCGAGAATATTCAACTACGGATGATTCAAAGCTGAATGCTATCTCACCAGATGCAATATCGTTTCCCTTGGAAAAAATGCATGAACAACAATTCTCTTTCATGTGGGGATTGTTGGAATTTTAGCGTGATTTCTTTATTTTAACGATTAAACTACGGGGCCCCGCACGTCGACAGAATTGTTAATTCTTCGAGTGTTCAATTCTACTATTTGAGTAGGTGTTACTTGATCAATAATTACTAAAATTCATGTATTGGTGAAAGAGTAATTGTTGTACAAAGTATGGTAGTTGAAAGTTTAAATATAAAAAGAATGAATACGAGAATATGTATTACTCTATATTGCTAAAATGTATAAAGGAAATTGTCTAATTAAAGATTAATTAATTTTATATTAATTAAAGATTAATTAGTGTGATGTATATTATAAAGTATATAATATATATGTTAATATGTATGCATATTATATAATATATAATTGTGTATGTATATATAATAAATATATGTTGCTGAACATAAGAGTATATTATATATAATACATTTATATATTTATAATATTGCATGTGCATGTGTACGTGAGTGAATGTATGTGTGTGTTTATTTCATGAACGGGCATGCATACTTACGTGAATGTGTGTGAATTAAAAGGTGGCTTCAAAATTCTAAATGCATGGGACGTGACTCTTTACAAAGAGGTCCTTAACATCTATTCGGGCAGGTGTGTTGAGCCTATATAAGGACCATTTCATTCACTCCAAAACTACACACCACTATTGAATACACATTCAACATATATATTCTGAGTACACAATTCGAGTTATTGATATTCCTCTCGTCTTTCCTTTCTTTTAGTGCATAAGTATTCCCCCTGTTTCTTGTTCGTCAGATTCAGTATCGTGTGCTTCGATATTGTCTTATTTGCTGTTTTATCTTGGGAGACTTTTGCCTGTGATTCCGTAAAGCACTAATACGGGGCATATTCGTCTTAAGGACAGAGAGTCATCTCTCGACTCAGCAGTGTAATTAGCAGTGTAATTAGTGTTTTTTTTTTTTTTTTTTTTTGCCCGTGTTCCATAATTAAGGTAAAGGAAAATATTTATATATTTAATTAGTCTTTTTTTTGCAGAGAGAGTTTTATATTTTAAAAAATTTTGTTTTTAAATAATTTAATTAAATATATATAGGAAATATAATCTTAAACTGTACACAAAATTTGGATTTTAAAAGTGTTTTTACACATTTTGGACGCAGGGGCAAAGTGGTCATTTCACCCATTTGAATTCTGCCGCCAACACCAAAACGACGCCGTATTGGCAAAAACGGCGTCGTTCTTCCTGGGCAGCGCAGGAAATTTGATTCGGCCTCCTCTCTCTAGTCGACCGACGCAAAGCCAAAGGAGGTGTTTGTGGTGTCGCTTCCGGCTCGGTGTCAACTCCCACTTCATCAATAACCTCCACTCATCACCCAAATCCACCTCATCCCCGGTGCCCGGTTGACCTTCCTCATGCGTCTCCTCATCTCTTCGGACGGGAAAATCAAGATCATCTCACACTTCACTCCCGGTTGATCAACTTCCGAGGTCTCAACCTTCCTATCTTTGTACAACACCGCCTCATTGAAGACCACGTCTCTACTTCGGATTTTCTTCATCCCAAACCGGTACCCGAACTCCGCATCTCCATAGCCGATGAAGTAACACTTCTTCGATTTTGGGTCAATCTTTGTAACAACCGCAAAATTTAAATAAATTAATTAAGTAATTTGGGGCCTAATTAATTTGCCATATGAAATAATTATACTATGAATTATTTCTAATTATTTAAAGTTCATATCAATTTACATGTTGATTCACGATTAATTTTATTTAGTATTTAAGTCATGTAGAGATCATCAAATTCAAATAATATTATGAACACTACTTACTAACTATATTATTATTATTATTATTATTATTATTATTATTATTATTATTATTATTATTATTATTATTATTATTATTATTATTATTATTATTATTATTATTATTATTATTATTATTATTATTATTATTATTATTATTATTATTTGTTGTGTGGTATAAAATTATATGGTCAACGTTAAGATCACCCAATTTGGAGGAGTCTTTGATCACCAACCTCCAATAGAATAAAGAGGTACTAAACCAATAGAGTCTGATACCTAAAAGCCTTAAGACCATCCACGTGGAGAACCCAATAGAGCATGTGACCTCAACACCAAGCCTTTTCAAATGGATACGTCATCTCGGGTAACACTACAAAAAAATCGCATATCCCCTACGGCCATTCCCGTAGGGAAATCCGCAAATATCCGTAGGGAACAGGGTTTCCTACGGCATCCCCTACGGGAATCACGCCGTAGGGGTAACCTCGTAGGGAACAGATTCCCTACGGGCATTTTAGAGCCGTAAGGGAGATCCCTACGGGCTGGCCGTCGGGGAGCCCCTTGGGAAACTCGTCTCCGCCTCCCCTTCTCCCCGTAGGGGTTCCCTACGACATCCCCGTAGGTTGGCCCGTAGGGTATTCCCTACGGCTAGGCCCGTAGGGAATACGTTTTTATCCAAAAACGTTACCCATATGTTACTCGGGCCACCGGGCCAATCCACAATCCAAGACCCGACAATATCCCAACAACCCAAGGCCCGACCCAAGCCATCCCCTACAGGAATCACGGCGTAGGGGTAACCTCGTAGGGAACAAATTCCCTACGGGCATTTTAGAGCCGTAGGGGAGATCCCTACGGGCTGGCCGTAGGGGAGCCCCTTGGGAAACTCGTCTCCGCCTCCCCTTCTCCCCGTAGGGGTTCCCTACGGCAACCCCGTAGGTTGGCCCTTAGGGGTATTCCCTACGGCTAGGCCCGTAGGGAATACGTTTTTATCCAAAAACGTTGTCCATATGTTACTCGGGCAACCGGCCCGATCCACAATTCAAGGCCCGACCCAAGCCCAGCCCTCTTCGTATCGACCCAAGCCATCCCCTACAGGAATCACGCCGTAGGGGTAACCTCGTAGGGAACAGATTCCCTACGGGCATTTTAGAGCCGTAGGGGAGATCCCTACGGGCTGGCCGTAGGGGAGCCCCTTGGGAAACTCGTCTCCGCCTCCCCTTCTCCCCGTAGGGGTTCCCTACGGCATCCCCGTAGGTTGGCCCTTAGGGGTATTCCCTACGGGCATTCCCTACGGCTAGGCCCGTAGGGAATATGTTTTTATCGAAAAACGTTGTCCATATGTTACTCGGGTAACCGGCCCGATCCACAATTCAAGGCCCGACCCAAGCCCAGCCCTCTTCGTATTAATTAATAATGTGTATTTCATAGCCCAGGATTTGAACCTTGGACCTCATGAGTGAAGAGGAGGAAGATAACGCTGGGCTATCTGTGAGTTATATGTACAATTTTTAAAAGATACTAGTAATATATATGAATTCATTAACCTATATTTATTATGTAGTACAATCTAATAATAAGATAACATACAATATATATATATATATATATATATATATATATATATATATATATATATATATATATATATATATATATATATATATATATATATATATATATATATATATATATATATATATATATCAAATTATAAATATAAATAGTGGTTTAACAAAAGCTAATTTTAAATAAAACACCATTTAAATATATTAAATTGAGAAATTTTTGTAATTGATTATTTTTATAAAATTGCGTAATTTTTTAGGTAATTGTGGCGAAATTTTATTTTATCATGTTAATGAGATTCGTTTTATAAAATTATTGACAAGCGGAGCGTCGTAAAATAATTATGAATGTAATAATATTGTTACAAAAATTAATATAAAGATAATCACTTTTTTTTTCATTTTTTTTTTCATCTTCTTACTTACAAAGTTTAAAACGATGTAATGATATAATCATAAAATTTTGAGATGTGATTTACATTTATACTTCCCATATTAATCTCTCTTTAGTTGATTTATATTTACGTTTTTAAACTTATCTATATATGTATATATTATTATATATTAATTTTCATGAAACCTTCTATCTACAAAATATTTTAATTCAGTTCTAATTAATTGGTTTAGCGTAACTATACAAAATATTTTAATCCGATTGATTTAGCGTAAATATTTTAAATTTAGACAAATTAATCAATAAGCGTCCATAAATATAGGAAAGAGATTTGTATTGTAACGTATTTAGAAATTTATAAAAAGTCATTTTCATGTTTAGAGTGATATCTGGAAAAAAATAAAATAAAATAAAATTATAAAATTATAAAATTAAAAAAGAAAAGATATATATATATATATATATATATATATATATATATATATATATATATATATCAAATTATAAATATAAATTGTGGTTTAACAAAAGCTAATTTTAAATAAAACACCATTTAAATATATTAAATTGAGAAATTTTTGTAATTGATTATTTTTATAAAATTGCTTAATTTTTTGGGTAATTGTATAATTTTTGTTATTAATTATTTTTATAAAATTGCGTAATTTTTTTGCGTAATTGTATAATTTTTGTAATTAATTATTTTATAGTGCGTAAACAGTTAAAAAAAACTTTAATTGTAATTTATTATTTAGTGAAATAGTGGTTTAAAAAAACATTTTAAACATTTTAGCGTAATTTTATAATAATATTTAATTAATTAATTATTATATAAATGAATAGTTAAAAAAAAATTCCCGTAGAAGATTTATTAAGAATACGAGCGCAGTTCCCTACGGGTACGAATGCGCTTCCCTACGGGAATCCCCTACGGGAGTCACCCCTACGGCTGAGACCGTAGGAAATGCCGTAGGGGAACTCTGAATATGATTCCTGTAGGGATTCCCTGGTTTTTTTGTAGTGTAAGGGGATCAAGTTCGAGCAAACAATCCTCTTGGAGACATCAACTTTTCAAGCTTTTCTGATGCTTGGCAGAAAAAGCATACACGCCAACAAATAATGATCAGAGTCGGCGGCGCATGCTATGCTCCTGACAAAGTCTCTAGCACCAATGTAAATATGATGGTCATATACTCGTTACAAGTGGAATATGGTGTATAAATAGAGGTTATGGAAATGTAAAGAGATCATCTTCTTCAACTTAATAAAAAGCATAAAAACAATTCTCTCTCTAAATACAAATTTAATGTTTGGTTAGATTCAAGCCTACAATCCAGTAATATATTTTATTTCGATTTCTAACTCCAAAACATTATTATTATTATTATTATTATTATTATTATTATTATTATTATTATTATTATTATTATTATTATTATTATTATTATTATTATTATTATTATTATTAACTAGTATATTATTATTATTATTATTATCATAAGTCTTAAGTGTAATGTAACCCATACATTATTTATGTGAATTTGTGAATCGTATACACTTTTTATAAGCCCAAATGTCTATATAGTTTATCCCATTAGCACTAGTATAGCATTTTATGTTTGAGCCTCAGCCCTGGTCCTTGTGAATCCTCAAACCCTATTCACAATCCCTCAGCGTATCTCTCTCTCTCTGTGTATATATATATATATATATATATATATATATATATATATATATATATATATATATATATATATATATATATATATATATATAACCGACTATCATCCATCCTACCAAAAGTCTGAGTTCATAAATAACCAGAACAATATACAATATAGTTTAGTCCCTTTGCTAAACCTACATACAGATTATCATAACCATACAATACACAGTAATTGAATCCAAACTAACTTCCTCAGAATTCTCCTATCCTGACCACATTCCGCTTAACCGACTCGGAACACCACTTCATACCAACTCCAGCACACAGCACACAGCCCTTCGACCCACCCATGATGTTCTTAATTGTTGTTGACCCTAATCCGATCTCGTCGCTTCTGGAAATTCCTAATAATAATCAATCTGAGAGTACCCAAGTCGCCCCCTTCCATGAGTCGTATTCCTGCTGCGGATGGTATTTGAAGACACCGAAGATGAGCCCCGCCGGTCGAGTCTCCCAAATCGCAGTCGGAGATTTCTCAGCCCGAGCCCGTGGGATAATCATAACTCGAATTGGTTATTTCGAGCATACCGATAACCAACGAGTCAGCCTCTAACTGTGAGAAGAAACCAGGAAACATCTTCTAAGCAAAATCATACACGCCTTCCTCTGGCCGAAGTGAATTGCCTGTCATTCGAAGAACCAGTCGAAGCCCCTCGGAGATGGAAGAAGACCTTGTGACGTAACGGAAGCTTAATAAACAAGATTAAGACTCGTTGATTCTGAGAATACCCGAGAATTAATTAAAACATCAAGATTCGTTGATTCTACTGAATACGAAACTTAATAAAACAAAGAGAAAACTCTTTTATTCAATCTCCAAAAACAACTATCTAATGAATGAAACAAATGAGATATAAATAGTGCAAGAAATCCTAATTGCATGGGCTTTAATAAAACAAGAAATAAAAGAAATAAAAGACGTAATTAAATCTTGGGCTTGAACATACGGTCGTGGGCTTCTAAATACGACAGTGCTATAGTATCCACATCATTCTCCCCCACCAAAAGAAGGTTCGACCTCGACCCCGAACCCCCATCATAATCAACATCTTCATTATCCCCATTATAAGGAAAACAATAGGCACGAGGATTAATCTTAGCAATCACCTCAAATGGATCTACCTTATGTGCAGCAAGGTAGTTAGATTCAAGAGCAGAATATCGATCACCTGTGAGGGTGGCCCAAACAAAATCACCAGGTTCAAAATTTAGCTCTCGGTGGCCCGATTTAGCATCTTTTATGTAGGCAGCAGTGGCTACCACCAGCTGGTCGGGAGTTGCTCGGTGAGTACGACATATGGCGTTGAGCGTGTCGACAACGCGATTGTCAGTGGGACTGGTTATAGGAGGAGGAGGAGGAGGAGGAGGAGGAGGTTCGGGCAGGACGGGACACACCTCGAGACCTTCAAGGAGAAGGAACAAAGGTCCCTTGGCTGCTGCTGTAGTAAACTCACTACGAGAGACGGTGCGGTGGCGAAGGAGCAGGTGGTAAAGGGTGGAGAACAATTTTAGAACCATCGAACTGAAAAGTATAGGTATTCGATCGGCCGTCATGTAGGATCGAGCGGTCAAACTGCCATGGTCGTCCGAGCAGTAGATGACAAGCATCCATAGGGACCACGTCGCATGTCAGTCGATCCTTATACTTTGCGCCAATGGACACATCAATGTGCACACGGCGATCCACGGTGAAGAAATTTCCACGCTGAATCCAGGCGAGCGTGTAAGGGAAGGGATGGGATTCTGTGGGCAAGTTGAGTTTTGTAACGGCTTCAGATGACATCACGTTCTCGCATGAGCCGGAGTCGATTAAGAAACGACATACTTTACCTCCGATGGTGCATGTGGATTCAAAAATGTGGTTGCTTTGGATGTCGGCAATGTGATCAATTTTCGGGGCCAAGCATGAAAGGCGGAGCACTAATAAAGGGCCGACATCACCACTCACATGTTCTTCGGGCAGGTCCTCGGATGGTTCTGTATCGAAACGAGGTGGTCCATCATAAGTAGTAGTTTCCCACTCATCCATAAGGAGGTTACGGGGTCGAGCGCGAGGACAATCTGATCGACGGTGACCGGTTTCACCACATGAGAAGCACCGTATGGTAGACGATGATGGAGTGGCCTCTGGTGTATGGTTCGTCGGTGCTCCGATAGGTCGTGGGGCTGCAACTCGACAGAGGAGCGACGCGCGGCTTCCTGCTCCAACAAAACGGCGCGCTGATGTGCCTCCCAAACAGATACCGGTCCTAAGAGGGTCAGCGTATCCTGGAGGTTACGCGTCAGGCCGCTGACAGACCCAGAGACGATCTGGGTGTGGAGTCGCGCACGTCGACGCGAGATAAGTACTGATAAAATTTCTCCGTATACGCATCGACCGAACGAGTACCTTGACGGAAGGAATGGAATCGCTGGAATAGTGTACTCTCAAAATTGTGAGGAAGAAATTCACGCTCCAAGTGTTTACGGAATTTCGGCCATGAGTCAATTGCAGGCTTTCGTTGGCGACGACGGGACAATTTGAGTTGCTGCCACCATGAACAAGCCCGACTGCGAAAACGAGTTGCGACCAGGGCGACACGACGATTGTCGGGCACAATTTTGAAATCCAAGAGGTCCGCCTCCACCACGTTGAGCTAATCGAGAAAATCACATGGGTCGAGACTGCCCGAAAATTCAGAGATGTCGAGCCGAAACCCTGACTCCCAGCGGCGGTCGTCATCACAAGGTGCATGATGGGCACGATCAAGGGGAGCAAACGGGTTGTCGACGGAGAGTGTCTCATCAGTCGAGTCGTCGTCGCTGGTGTGCGGAGAGGATGGATGGCGATGGGGTCTCCGGGGTTGTTCCGGGCGAGGGTTGGCGATAGCAAGACGAAGTGCGTCGAGGCCAGCCGTAAGGGCCGTAACCTGACGGTGCAAGACAGCCATGTCGGCATCACGACGGGGGCGTCGGCATCACGACGGGCATCGGCATCACCGGCGGGTTCGTTGGCTGCTTGGCGACGAAGAGGCATCGTGTCTGGAGTCTGATACCAAACTGACGTAGCGGAAGCTTAATAAACAAGATTAAGACTCATTGATTATGAGAATACCCGAGAATTAATTAAAACATCAAGATTCGTTGATTCTAATGAATACCGAAACTTAATAAAACAAAGAATGAATACCGAAACTTAATAAAACAAAGAGAAAACTCTTTATTCAATATCCAAAAACAACTATCTAATGAATGAAACAAACGAGATATAAATAGTGCAAGAAACCCTAATTGCATGAGCTTTAATAAAACAAGAAATAAAAGAAATAAAAGACGTAATTAAATCTTGGGCTTGAACATACGGTCGTGGGTTTCTAAACACGACAGTGTCGTAGTATCCAAATCACCTTGCAAGAATCCTCCTTGAACTAATATCGAGATACCAGCGCCAACCCATCGTTGTGCCGATGTCTTCACTCTTGAAGGTCGATTGAGTTGTGATTGACGATTACAAAGAATTAGAGCATCTCCAGTGATGGTTTTAAGTTTTGGGTGATGAGTAGGCCACATGTGCGCCAACTCATATTTTCTCTACTTCTACCTAAAAAAACTTCTAACCCATCCAACAGTTCTACCCAAAAATAAATTTTATAGGTCCCACCACTTACTTATTTTATATTTTTTTATTTATTATTATATTTAAATAATAATAATAATAGTAGTAAAAGTTAAAAAAAAATGATTTTTAGATTAAATAAAGTAAATTAATTGCGAAATAATAATTGACCGTAATTTATAAAAATAATTACAACGGATATATTGACTTTTAAAATTTAACTATTTCAAAATTCTTATTTTTAATTAATTTTTATATAAATATAAAACGTTAAAATTAACTATTTCAAAAATTTTAATTTTAATTAATTTTTATATAAAATAAATCCGCTAACGTTAAAAATTTTAAATGTTTTAAATTTTTTAATTTTAATTAATTTTTATATAAAATAAAAATACAAATAATCCGTTACAAATTTAATTAGTTCAAAATTTTTATTTTTTATATAAAAAGAAAATTGAATAGTTCAAAATTCTTATTTTTTATATAAAAATAGTTCAAAATTTTTATTTTTTATATAAAAAGAAAATTGAATAGTTCAAAATTCTTATTTTTTATATAAAAAACAAAATAGCGTTAAAATATAAAATAATTCTTAGTTCAAAATTCTTATTTTTTATATAAAAAGAAAATTGAATAGTTCAAAATTCTTATTTTTTATATAAAAAACAAAATAGCGTTAAAATATAAAATATTTTTTAACGTTAAAATTTTAACTATTTCAAAAATTACAACGAAAATATTGATTTTATTAATTAATAATAGTAAATAATAATAATAAAATAATGTTATTTTTTACCTCTACCCGGGTAGAAGTTCTTCTACCCCAGAACTTTCAGGAAGTCCTCACTTTTACACATCAGCACACTTCCAATGACTTATACCTTGTTTTTGGGTGAAAGGTAGAAGTACACGTAGACTTCTACCTCTCCATTGGAGATGCTCTTAAGCCACTTCTCTTACGAAAAGCACTCTCAGCCTCTCGGGGGAATTGATGGACTAGAAGAGGGAATAAAATTGACATTAGGTCTCGATCCCAAATTGATTCCTACTTGTTTCAGTTGGGCCTATTAAACTCCCAGCCCAAAACTAGCAACCAAACCCACTTTGTTTTCAAGCCTAAAGGTTAGCCCCACTCTTATACAATTTCAAGCCAATTCATTTTATTTAATTATTTAGTGCTACGTAAATTCATACTTTATTTTAGTAATATAAAATACATATAATAAATATCTACATTAATATAAGACTAATTTATTAATGAAAGGAATTAGAGATATCGAGGATTAGGATTGCACGCGCATTCATTCACGCATCCTTTTTTGTCAAGTCAAGTTCTGCATTATCAAGGTAGGGGTATTTTTAAAACATTTTCAAATACAGTTCATATCAGTGTATGGTACGCAGGTAATTGTTCGATATCAAGGACTTTATATTCTATTCATGTTATGTGCATATATTAGTCGCGCGACGAAATTCATTGTTGCAATCGCGTAATGAAATGACGTGGTTGTGGTATGATGGCTGCATTCGCGTAATGAAATGACGTGTTTGTAGTATTTTTACTGTATTCGCGTAATAAAATGACGTGTTTATGGTATCATGGTTGTGTTTACGGTAGCAAGTCAAGATAGTCGTGATCGCGTAATGAAATGACGTGGTCATGATGATGATCCAAGTTAGTTTATAAAGCTGAGAGTTATTCCGGTTGCTTTCGTATTGTACAATGCATGAACTGGTATCCTTACTGAATTGTTGATAACTCACTCCTTTAAAACCCCATCTTTTCAGGTCAAGCGAAATCGGAGCGAGACGGGGATGTGGCGGCGATAGTAGTAGCAACTATTATTTTAAAGACATTATTTTTCTTTTATGCTTTCCGCTTTTGAAACTTCGCACTTTAGTATTTTATTTAAATTTGACTATCGAGGGTTGATTTTTAGTTAAAAAGTTTATTATGGAAAAATCGGTTTTGACATTTTATTATTTTAAACACTTCAATTACTTTTGGAAAATAAGAAAATCCTCTTTAGTTTATGTTATGAAAAATGGGATGTTACAATCTTGCTCCTTAAAGAGGCATCCACATGACATAGGTCAAGCACCCGAATACTCGAAGGTAAGAAATATCCACCTTCTTTCCACTCCATACCTCTTCGGGAATATGAAACCCCAAAGGAATCGATGACCCTCGGTTAATCAAGTGAGACGCGGTATTGACGGCATCAACCCAAAACATTATCGGCAACCCGGAATGTAGCCTCATACTTCGTGACCTCTCGTTCAATATCCGATTCATCCTCTCGGCAATACCATTTTGTTTAGGGGTGCCGGGGATCATCTTCTCCATCTTGATCCCATGCTCAGCGCAATAGCTCTTGAAGCTCCCATCAATGTACTCGCCTCCATTGTCGGACCTCAAGCACTTCATCCTCAAACCCGTCTCATTATCCACCAATGCCTTCCATATCTTGAAGACATCGAACTCCTCCAATTTCGCCTTCATGAAATACACCCACACCTTTCTTGTGGCATCATCAATGAAAGTCACATAGTAGTGTGACCCTCCAAGTGAAGAAACCGGGGAAGGACCCCACACGTCCGAGTGTACCAACTCCAACTTCCCCTCTTTCAGTTCTCTTCCACCCTTCAAGAAGCTCACCTTGTTTTGCTTCTCTAAGATGCAACTCTCACACGGATGAGGGGTGGTCGACTTCAACTCCGGCAAAAGCCCCTTAGTCGACAACATCTTCAACCCCTTATCGCTAATATGCCCTAAACGACAATGACATAGCTCTGTGCTCTTAGCGTCATTCGCCGCCCCGATTGTCTCTTCACAATTTAAGACTTTATACAAAGTTCCGGCTAATTCTCTCTTCGCCACTACTATGGCTCCCTTCGACACCTTCCATGAACCTCTATTGAAGGTTACCCTATGCCCGGATGTATCGAGTTGGCTCATCGATATCAAGTTGAGCCTAAGATTAGGCACATGCCTCACCTCAGTCAACTTCCATCTTTGCATGTTGGACATCCTCAAGGAAACGTCTCCCATGCCCACGATGTCCATAGTAGTTTGCCTGTCGGCAACGGTTACCTTCCCAAGGTACCCTTCTCGATAGTTCTCCAACACATGTCGGTGTCCGGTAATGTTGTAAGAAACATCGGAATCGAGGATCCAAGAGTCGATGTGTGAATCCACCGACAACACCAAAGCGTCCGCTATGTCCTCCATTGCGGCATTAGAACCACCACAACCCTTCTTATCCTCTTTTGGCGGCGACCGACCCTCATTCTTATAGTGACCCATCTTGACACAATTCCAACACTCCGCCTTCCGTGACTTCGATTTCCTTCTACTATTTTCCGACTTTGATTTCTCTTTACCTCCATTGTTGTTGGAGCGATTTTGGCCCCGTCCATGGTTGTCAACACTCAAATCCGAACTCGGCGTGCTACCGGAATCATTCCTCCTAACCTCCTCGGCGAGGACCCTATCACGTACACTTATAAACTTGAGCTTCTCCTTTCCAACCGAATTACTTAGAGCCGCCCTCATCGGCTCCCAACTATTAGGAAACGAAACTAGTAGAATCAAGGCACGGACCTCGTCATCAAACTCTATCTCCACGGACGAGAGTTGATTCACTATCGTGTTGAAATCATTTACGTGTTTGGCCACGGACCCCCTTTCTTCTATCTTTAGGTTGAAAAGATTTTTAATCAAATGGACCTTGTTGTTCGCCGAAGGATTCTCATACATTTCCGACAACACCTTCATCAATACGGTCGTCGTCTTCTCCTTGGCTACATTGGCATGCACGTTCTTGGATAACCCCAACCAAATTACCCCAAGAACCTTCCTATCGAGCTTGGTCCATTCCTTTTCATCCATCTCTTCCGGTCTCTCACCCAACGGCTCACTCAAATCCTTTCCAAACAAGTAGTCCTTGATTTTCGACTTCCAATGGGGAAAATCCGACCCATCGAAACTTGCGATACCGCCCAATACCATGTCGTCACTCATTTTATCCTCGACCGCTCCAACCGAAGCTCTGATACCAATTGTTAAGGACCTGATCAACCCGATTGTACCTAGTCCCGAACACAACAACACCAAGGATACAAACTCTAAAACGACAAATAAACGGCGAAAAATAGATACTACTACTCCAAACACAAGATATACGAGACAGGCAACGAAACATGAAAGCAACGAAAAATAAATGAACAAAACGATGTATAGTAGTTCACCCCTAAATGGGCTACGTCCACTCTTGCAGCCACGAACTCCACTAGAAACGAGAATAATAATCGAGATTACAAAGATCACACACCTCTCAATCTCTCAATATCTCTCTTTCTCTCCTTAGATATAGATCTAGAAATCTTATCTAAAGTGTGGTAGGTAGTAAATAAATGAGGGGAGGAGATGCTTTTATAGGTGGGAGGTGAAACCTTAAAGCCCAATGCGTAAAGACCAAGTCAAACTTAAGTCAACATCCCGAAATTGAACCAGGCGCCCGCTCCGAGCCCAGGCGCCCGTCTGCTCGAATATGGAGCTCTTTGAAGACGGGACCAAGTGCCCGCTTGGTCCCCTAGCGCTCGCCTGGCGCCTTGCGGTGACAAGTCCCGTTTTCATCTTGTTCTTCCTCGTTTCGACTCGTCTCGATTCTCCGATTGGTTTGGCTCCACCTCCAATAAGCCATGCATCATGAACTCTTTAACTGTTGGTTATTTTTGTACAAGATGTCTAAATCCGAAACATAAAATAAAATAAAATCTGGACTAAAACAGTACTACTGATCTTTACAATTCCAGAATAAAATTAAATAAAATAATTAAATAAATTAACCTTTATCGGGCTTCGAACAGAAACTTGTTGCGGGTAGTCGAGGCGCTTTCGCTATCCGCAAGACTAAAACTCTCCGTGTATGCTACAGTTTTGCGACGTTAGTCCCCAAATATAAAACAACTTTCAATCATCTTCTAGTCTGAGGCACACCAGCTAGAAGCTCCGGCGAACGAGAAAGAGAGAGAACCGAACATATGCAAATGCAAGGAACTAAATATTGCTAAATATTGCCTACACAATATTTTAACCATATGAGAATGAACTTAGAGAGAAAAGATGTGGGATATAATCTGATTTTTGATTTTGTGTTATCAAATTGTGTATTTCTCTCAACTACAAGCTTCTATTTAACTACAAGCTTCTATTTATACTCGTATGTGGAAGTGTCAAAAGACACAAAAGACAATTCAATGGTCATAGCAACTCAAAGGTCACAATCATTATGAGGAATTATTTATATATTTTATTAAATATATAAATAAAATGATGATGACTTTTCAAGTCATTGAGCCGACTATTCAAATTCCGTACAACACATATTGGGCTGATTATTCAAATTTCGTACAACTCATTTAGGCTAGCCTAACAGCTTAACCCAACTAAAAGTTTCAACTAATTTTACTCAGCCCAAAGGCCGGTAAGTCCAAGCCATAATAACCATACATGTTATTATTTAACATGCCCACTACAAATAAATTTTGTACTTATTAAACTCTATTAGGCCCAAGAAAAATCTCGGAGGCCCAAGTCCAAATCGTCATTTCCCAATTGACCAAGAATAATAATTCAAGTCAATGAGCTTACTCAAAATTGAAACATTTTCTCCACTCCTCATATAACATCACGAAAATATTAATTTTCTCTCCACATTCAATGTGAGATTATGACTTTTCACATTCTCAACAATTAATACAATGACCTTTTATAATGGTTCTTACAAACTCATTATCTACCACATTCCGATGTGGGATGAGATTATTCTCATTCAATAATGCCTTTTCACTGGGCTAATTCATTCGTTTATTTCTCACTCACTGAAAAATCGGATCTTGACGAAATAAAATACTATAATTAACTACGCAACATCGTAGAAAATTATCAACAAATTAATTCCAACTTGAATTAATATTTAGCCATAAAAAATCAGTCAAATATTGATTAAACCAAATATTTTATTCCAATTTTTCCAACATTAACATCTTCATATTATTCAGAATCCTCGACGGCATTTGGAATTTCAGCAGAAATTAAATCATCCACAACATTAGAACACGCTGTTTCCGATAAATTCTTAATGAACAACAAGATATAGTTAAATATCTTGGTCAGCAGAAATTAAATATCTTTGTCAGCAGAAATTAAATCATCCACAACATTAGAACACGTTGTCCCAAAGCTATAGGCACACCTGGTCAACGTTGACTTTTTTTATCCGTTCAATACATATGATAAACAATATACAAAAATTATAAAAAAATAACTAAAATAAAATTTAATAGTTAAATTTTATTTTAGTTATTTTTTCATATTTTTGTATATTGTTTATCATATTTATTGGACGGACAAAAAAAGTCAACTTTGACCAACTTTGTTTATAGCTCTGTGGTCCTTAAGATCTTCGATAGCTCCAACAATTAAAACAACAACTTCAGAAGCTTGCGACAAATTGTATTTTTACCGTAAGAAGTTATTCTACAAATTAATCTCAACTTAATATCAAACTTAAACTCCTTCTTGCGCAATTCTTCTCTGGAATCACGAAAACATTTAACCAACAAATTCTGTTTATCAAGGATTTTTTTTAATATTCTCGACGATTTTAGAATGCAATTTAAACTCTTCGTTTTCTTCATCAGAGGTAGGTTTGGTTTTTCTTTTCAGACAAATCCCATTTTAGTTGTTTCACGTAAATTTTCAAAATTACTCATCAATGCACTTATCATAGAATATCATAAAATATGATTACCTGGTTGCGTTTATTCGATTTTCTAATTCATTTTTTGTGTCGTAAATGTACAATTGGACAAAACACGGTCGATCTGTCCTGGCTGGCATCAAACTCCCCATAAGATGGAAACTTTCACCGTTCAATCTGAAATTGGGAGCCGACGTCCCCGTCCGTGTTAAAAGAGTTATCCACTTTACTTCCCATCGATGTTGAATGAAAAAATCATATTGTTAATCTGAGGTCATTTTGAAATTTCTTGCACGTTTTAGTGTTTCCGTACAGTAAATTAGTGTGTATTTTTTAAAGTTAGAAGAGTAATATGACCCGTAAATTATTAGTAAATTTTTTTTGGTATATTATACAAAAATTAGGGTTAAATAATTATTTAAATAATCAACCTTATTAAAGTATATCCATGTATAGAAGTCTTATTAAAGTATATCCAGTCAAGGGTTGTTAGCTCAGTTGGTTGAACACTCGAATTAAAGATCAAAGGTCCTAGGTTCGAACCTCAAGACATTGCAATTGACATATACAAAAAAAATTATATCCACGTATGGAAGTCCTATGCACATAGGAGTACATGGAACGAGTCATATGCGCATGCTTATATAAAGCATGCATATGTACTCAATTAATCATCAATCAATAAACAATATCACGTTTTATTTTTTTTCTCTCGTTCATATTATTTCTTCACATCATAAATTCAACATGGTATCAGCTCGAGCCTCGAAGTAATCCCAGACCCTCCAGCCGCTGCTGTCGCCAGGAAGGAAACATTGCGTCCGACATCACATTCTGCCGTCTTTCTCCTAGTACTGTTGAAGCTCCCCACAACGGAAGATTTTAATTTGAACCCAAATAGAGGTAATACTCCATGGGGAGAAAAGTTTTTTTGGTCCCATAAAGTTTGGTCATTCTCGATTTGGTCCCATGTAATTACATATTTTCAATTTAATCCTATATAGATAAAAAAATTGTCCAATTTAGTCTTTTTTTTTTGCCGGAATCTTCAATTTTGACCGTAAACGCCTGACCTGGCCAATCGAGAGTGTGCATCTCCGATTGCTCAAACATGTGGCATCATTTGATTGGACCTCGTACATAAATTTAAATCAATTTTAAAAGAAAATTCCACATCATTTTACTTAATTATTAAATGAAAAAACAAAAAATAATTGAATTTAAATTAAAATAAAATAATAAAAAATAGAATATAAATAAATAAATAAAACGCTGCTCCCTATTATCTTTCCCAAAATTTCACAGAGAACAAAAAACTCTAACGGTAAGTCGAAATTAATCAACCACAATTCTCATCTATTTCATTTTCAATTTCTATCAATTAGTGTTCTTTTCTCAAAGTCGAATAACACTAACCCGTCTGATGCAACACTAACCCCCACTCGAGCAACATAACTGCTCCTTCCCAATTCCTGTTATCACCATCACCACCATGACCCTAAAGTCTAATATCAATATCACCTCCTCTACCTAATATCAGACGTCACCACGGCCGGCCCTGGGCATAGGCCCAGGGTGCGACAGCCTAGGGCTCCCATTTTTTAGGGGCCCATTATAAAAAAAAACTATATAGTTATTTATGTTTTTGAAAAATAATATTAATATATATAATTCAAAACGTTTATTTTAATTATTTTATATTTGTAACATTACAATTTTATCGTTATTTATTTATTTTTTAACAAAATCTTTTAACAATTCTAAAATCTTAGAGTATTAAGTAACAAAATCTCGTTTATCTTATTAATTAATTAAAAATAACGTGTTATATTTTTTTTATTACTACATATTTTAGAACGAAAAATAATTAATTCTTAATTTTTTTTCCAATAATGCGTTCTATTGAGAATTATTTATTCGTTCTAAAATTCGTAGTAATTTAAAAAATAGAACAAATTATTAAAAAAAAATTGAGAATTAATTAGTGAATTTTTTTTAATAATTTTTTACATGTTTTTTCTATAGTTTTAAAATTTTGAAATTTTTTATTAATTTGAAGAAAAAAGTTCAATTTTCTTTTTGAACTGTGAATTTTAATTATTTTTTTAATATTACTATAATAAAATTACATCATCCTCTTGATAAATTTGTTCAAAAATATAAAAATTTAAATGAATAATTTTTTTTAGTAATTTAATGTGGGGCCCGTTTACGATATTTTGCCTAGGGCCTCTCTATACTCAAGAACGGGCCTGGACGTCACTCAAACGGTTTGTAAGGGGGAGTGGCACCGCCCGATTGTACTACTCCGCGTCGGGGTGAAAGTACGGGGAATTCTTTTTTGTCGAGCTTCTGGAGGTCGGAAACCGATTTTCAAGATGCGCTAATTGCTTCGGAATCTTCGCTTAGAAAAGAAAAGATGAGTATTGTGGTCGATTGAGTTCAAAAAAATTGAAGAATTATGGTTCTTCTGTGAAAATCAGGAGCAGCAGAATTGGGGGAGAGGAAGAGTGCTTGCGCGTTCTTTATTTATATTCTATTTTCTTTATTATTATTATTTTTATTTTAAATTCATTTTATGTTTTTAATTTTTTCATTTAATAATTAAGTAAATGAGGTGGAATTATTTTTTTAAATTGATTTAAATTTATGGTCTAGACCATAAGTAAATGAAAAGACGCCACGTGTTTGAGCTATCAAAGTTCCACAATCCCGATTGCCATGTCATGACCAAATTGAAGATTCCGGCAAAAAAAAGACTAAATTGGACAAATTTTTGATTTATATGGGACTAAATTGAAAATGTGTAATTACATAGGACCAAATCGAAAATGACCCAACTTTATGAGACCAAAATAAAAATTCTCTCATACTCTATAGGTAGCATATGATGTTCAGGACGAAACCGCGACGACCAAAACCGATAGTTCCTACAGAGGCGCGTGACGATCGAAATTGCGACGATCAAGTGGCGCACGACGATCGAATTTGCGACACCAAAACCGATAGATACTACTAGGGCGCGCGAAGATTTCAAAGATTATTTTTTTTCATTATTATTATTTATTTATTTATAGTCGGGGCTGGAAGGTTTTCGACAGTGACGTGGAAAGTTGGCGGGTCGGTAGTTCAAGGAAATAATTGATTGTTTTCATGCTCTTCTTAGCAAGATAGAATACGAATTTCGTATTTCTATATTTAGTAGTTTATTTCCATATTTTATTATGACCTTATTTTATTTAGATTTTGTGCATGCTTATATAAAGTATGTGTATGTATACTCAATCAATCATCGATCAATCAATAAACAATATTACGTTTTATTTTTCTTTTCTCGTTCATACTATTTCTTCGCATCACAAATTCAACAAACCCCAGCTTTTATATGCTCAACAAACGTAACTATGAGAGCCCAATAAAAAAATATTATAGCCTCAAGACCAACCAAAATCGAGGTGGCAAGCTCAATTTTGACTTTAAATTATATTTAATTTTTGTAAATATTTATATATATATAATATTCCTTAAAGTACAGACCAGTACCTTAAATATATATTACTACTACAACAAATTAAACGTACTTATAAACGTTGGGAATGGAAATTGATAGGCACGAGTACGACTATGTATGCACGTTCGAATGTTGAATACGTCGGTCGCGAATCCTGGACAAGCATGTTACTTGTTCGTTTTTTATTTTATTTTTGGTTTAAGGGAACACGTATAAAATACTACAGTATATATTAAATAACAATACTTTCATACTTCATTTGTGCGTTGGGAATAAGGTTTTATATATTACTGTATCAAAATACAATATTGCACGTAAAATTCAATGAAACTTTGGACTAATTTAACCTACAATTCCTTGTATTTTTTGTGCACGTTCCTAATTTAATCTCGATTTCTGTGCAAGTTACTTTTATTTTTTGTTCTTCCTCGCACCTTCTTGTGTTTAATTCGACCTTCTTCGAACCTTCCTTTGTGTTTATTGTTGATGATTTAAGTGAAATCATTGTCCATTTAATGTAATTGGATTCATACAAAGTTTCGGTTATAATCCTAAGGCACTATAATGTGATTAAGGAGGTGCGGAGTGCACGATCATGTAAAAGTGATAAAGAATTATGTGTTGGATAAGTGGTAGTATATATGCTGAAATTAATACTTGATTTTAGTATGTATATGATGTTAATTTCGTGGTTGCATGTTTAGACATGCAAATCACGAAATTGCATGCATGGAAAATATTTGAATTATTTTCCAAAAGGTGTGACCATTATGAAATGGTGCAACTCTTTCCAAAGGGTGCAGCCCTTCATGAAAGGGCATTTTCACTATCCAAAGGGGTGTTTCAACACCTATATAAGGGTGTTGAAAATCAGATTCTAAGACCCACGAAATTAAGAGCTTTGTGTTAACGAAGTATAGCAAATAAACATTCTATAATATACTTGTTTCTACGCCAAAGAACAAGTGCGGTATTGTCTTATCCTAGAAGAAGTTTCGTGATACCTTGGCTGTTATAGGGTCGAAATATTCTTTAAGGAAAACGTGTAAACGTGATTCAATATTTTCCAAAGCCTCCTCATTCAGAAACACACAAAAGTAACAACAATCTTAAAGAATATTTACTATTCTGAACGATGGAGTCGGTTCGTGAGATGAACAACAAATTCGGAAAATTGGAGAAGTTCGAAGGCGTAGACTTTCGAAGGTGGCAAAAGAAGATGCATTTCTTACTAACAACATTGAAGGTGGTGTACGTTCTAAGTACTCCACAACCAGAAGCAGCGGAAAATGAAACGCCGGAGGAAACTCGGAAACGCTGCAAATGGGAAAATGACGACTATATATGTCGTGGGCATATATTAAACGGTATGTCTGACTCTCTCTTCGATATATATCAAAATGTGGAGTCTGCTAAGGCCCTTTGGGATAGCCTTGAATCCAAGTACATTGACGAGGACGCTTCTAGTAAGAAGTTCCTAGTTGGTAATTTTATGAATTACAAGATGTGCGACGGAAGGCCGGTAATGGAGCAATATAATGAATTGCTCCGGATATTGGGTCAATTTACCCAACATAATATGAAGATGGACGAGTCCATCTCGGTGTCTAGTATTATAGACAAATTACCGCCGTCGTGGAAAGACTTCAAACACACCTTGAAACATAAAAAGGAAGAGTTGTCTTTAGTACAACTCGGTAGTCACTTGCGCATAGAGGAATCTCTAAGGGCACAAGAGGGTGAAAAACCCAAGGACAAGGAACCGATAAGGTCTGCAACTATCAATATGATGGAAGCAGGGGAGAGTTCGTATAAGAACCGAGGGACAAAGCGTCCCTACATTAACAACAACGGCAACAATGCTGGGAGTAAGAAGCCTAAGGGCGCTTGCTGGATATGCGGAAAAGCGGGTCACTTTAAAAGTGATTGTCGTGCGAACAAGAATAAAAAGGGAACGATGAATAATCGCTCGGGACAAAGGTCTAATAACCAGGGTCCGGACACCAATCAAGGTGAGACTACTATACATAATTTAGATGTAAATTTAAATTATGTCCCTATAGTTTCTGAAGCATTTTATGTGCAGGATGATTCGGTGGCGTGGTGGATTGACTCGGGTGCTACTAAGCATGTTTGCAAGGATCGTCATTGGTTTCAAAAGTATGAACCAGTTGTAGATGGATCAGTGCTTTACATGGGAAACGAGTCAACAGCCCCTATTCTTGGTCGAGGCGAAGTGTTGTTGGAATTCAGTTCCGGAAAGTCCTTAGTATTATTAGATGTATTACATGTACCTGGAATAAGGAAATATCTTGTATCCGGTAGTGTTTTATCCAAGTATGGATATAAACAAGTATACGAATCTAATAAATATGTATTGACTAAGAACGGTGTGTTTGTCGGTTTTGGATACCAATGTAATGGGATGTTTATGCTTAATATTATGAATAAAGTTGATGATTCTGTTCTTATGGTTTCTTCTAAAGTGAATGATTCATTATTGTGGCATGCTAGACTAGGACATGTTCATTATAAGCGCATGATTGATATGTCCAAACTTGAATTAATTCCTGCTATGAACATAGAAGAAGATAAGTGTAATACGTGCATGCTAACTAAAATCGTTAGGCAGCCTTTTAAAGATGTTCAACGTGAATCTTGTATGCTTGAACTTGTGCATAGCGACTTATGTGATTTCCATGCTAAGTACTAAAGATGAAGCGCTAGAAAAGTTTAAAGTATTTAAAACTGAAGTTGAACTACAACAAGAGTGCATGATTAAAAAGTTGAGAACCGATAGAGGAGGTGAATATTATGATCCTGTTTTGTTTGAATCATGTGGTATTATTCATGAAATAACTGCGCCCTATACTCCTCAACAAAACGGTATATCCGAAAGGAAGAACCGTGTACTAAAGGAAATGGTGAATTCCATGTTATCCTATTCGGGTTTGAATAGTGGATTCTGGGGAGAAGCCGTGTTAACAGCTTGCTATTTATTAAATAGGGTTCCTAACAAAAGGAACAAAGTTACCCCCTACGAACTTTGGTACAAAAAGAAGCCGAACCTTAATTATCTTAAGGTTTGGGGCTGTCGGGCTGTCGTAAGACTACCGGATCCCAAAAGAAAAACTTTGGGAGAAAGAGGCATTGATTGCATCTTTGTTGGATATGCTGTGCATTCCAAGGCATATCGATTCTACGTGATTGAGCCGAATGATTCAGTAGCGATTTATTCTATCATAGAATCGAGGGACGTCATATTTGATGAAACTAGATTTTCATCAATGGTTAGGACCAAGGATCTGGTACCTAAGGTGGTTGAAAGCAAGGAATTAACCTTGCCCGAGCCTGAGTCGCTTGAACCTCGTCGAGGCACGAGGATAAGGACTAAGAAATCGTTCGGTCCTGATTTCCAGACCTTTCTGGTTGAAGGATCAAGGGACGAAGTTGGATTTCAATACTCGTATAGCTATCATGTTGATGATGAGCCTAAAACATACGAGGAAGTCTTGAAATCGCAAGATGTTGCATTTTGGAAAGAAGCCATCAAT
This sequence comes from Euphrasia confusa, assembly GCA_954870475.1. Lineage (NCBI taxonomy): Eukaryota > Viridiplantae > Streptophyta > Magnoliopsida > Lamiales > Orobanchaceae > Euphrasia > Euphrasia confusa. The sequence continues at coordinate 10,266,710 of OX940966.1, read as the reverse complement.
GATGAGATGGATTCCATTATGGGAAACAACACTTGGGTGCTTGCTGATTTACCTAACGGTTGTAAACCATTAGGATGCAAGTGGATCTTTAAGAAAATGATGAAAGTCGATGGTTCAATTGACAAGTATAAAGCCCGATTAGTCATTCAAGGCTTTAGGCAAAAGGAAGGTATTGATTACTTCGATACCTATGCTCCTGTTGCGCGAATAACTACGATTAGATTATTGATAGCTTTTGCTGCAATAAATAATCTAGTGATCCATCAAATGGATGTAAAAACAGCATTCCTTAACGGTGAGTTAGAGGAGGAAATATACATGAAACAACCCGAAGGGTTCGTTATGCCTGGTAATGAGCATAAGGTATGTAAACTTGTTAAATCCTTGTATGGATTAAAACAAGCACCTAAGCAGTGGCATCAAAAATTTGATGAAGTAATTTTATCGAATGGTTTTAAGTTAAACCAATCGGATAAATGTGTGTATAGCAAATTCGATGACTTTGGTAAAGGAGTCATCATTTGTCTATATGTTGATGATATGCTTATCTTTGGTACTGACCAAAGACAAGTGGATTTGACTAAGTCATTTTTATCATCAAACTTCGATATGAAGGATATGGGGGAGGCGGATGTGATTTTGGGAATTAAAATCATTCGTGAAAAAAATGCTATTACTTTAACTCAATCTCATTACATTGAGAAAGTGTTAAAGAAATTTCATTGTGATGACTATTCTACGGTCAGTACTCCATATGACTCGAGTGTAAAACTCATGCCCAATACGGGTGTTGCTGTGTCCCAGTTGGAATACTCCAAGGTAATTGGGTGCCTCATGTATGCGATGACTAGCACAAGGCCAGACATTGCATTTGCAGTAGGCAAACTAAGTAGATACACAAGTAATCCTAGCACGCATCATTGGCAGGCTGTTAGGCGTGTATTAAAATACTTAAAGGGAACCAAAGACTTTGGTTTGACATATGTCGGATATCCATCGGTATTAGAAGGGTATTCTGATGCGAGTTGGATAACCAATATAGAGGATCATTCCTCTACTTCTGGTTGGGTTTTCCTACTCGGAGGCGGTGCTATAAGTTGGGCTTCAAAGAAGCAAACTTGTATTACGAGTTCCACTATGGAATCGGAATTTATAGCACTTGCGGCAGCTGGTAAAGAAGCTGAATGGTTAAGGAATTTGGTTTATGAAATTCCTTTGTGGCCAAAGCCTATTTCGGCGTTTTCAATTCATTGTGACAGTGCAGCCACTTTGGCTAAGGCATATAGTCATATTTATAATGGCAAGTCAAGACACTTGGGCGTTAGACATAGCGCGATCCGTGAGCTGATCACTCAAGGAGTAATCTCTATTGATTTTGTGAGATCACAACATAATCTTGCTGATCATTTGACCAAGGGATTAGCAAAAGACTTGGTAGTAAAGTCGGTGATTGGGATGGGTCTGAAGCCTCTTTGAATCTTCAAATATGAGATACCAAATTCATTTCTAATTGTATTAGAACCAGAATTCAATTGGGAAGCCTATATTTGAGATTGAAACACATGGAAATTATCCCAAAGGTATGTGTTTGAACCTGCATGTTAAGGTTGAAGTTAATTCTTAATGAATCATTTGATAAAGTGCATTTTGCAGGTGCACGAAGAAATGATTCACCTATATGAGTGGGAAGTGTGGCAGCTTCAAGAGTCGTGGCTAAGCTCTATATACACTCAAGAATGGATGGGATACAAGGCCTAAATTTTGTATCGAAATCATTATAGAATGTGTTTGGAATTATGTGTGTAGTATCTTTTATGTATTCAGATGGGTTGAAGAGTTCAATCTTTTAAGACACTCTGATTCTCGAATATATAAGTTGTATATAACACTAAGATGAAAATTCAATCTTCAAGACATTTTCATTTTATGCATAATTCTGGCTGTTATTGTTAAAATAAGTGATTCAAGGATTACACTTAAATGGGGGAGGAATGTTGATGATTTAAGTGAAATCATTGTCCATTTAATGTAATTGGATTCATACAAAGTTTCGGTTATAATCCTAAGGCACTATAATGTGATTAAGGAGGTGCGGAGTGCACGATCATGTAAAAGTGATAAAGAATTATGTGTTGGATAAGTGGTAGTATATATGCTGAAATTAATACTTGATTTTAGTATGTATATGATGTTAATTTCGTGGTTGCATGTTTAGACATGCAAATCACGAAATTGCATGCATGGAAAATATTTGAATTATTTTCCAAAAGGTGTGACCATTATGAAATGGTGCAACTCTTTCCAAAGGGTGCAGCCCTTCATGAAAGGGCATTTTCACTATCCAAAGGGGTGTTTCAACACCTATATAAGGGTGTTGAAAATCAGATTCTAAGACCCACGAAATTAAGAGCTTTGTGTTAACGAAGTATAGCAAATAAACATTCTATAATATACTTGTTTCTACGCCAAAGAACAAGTGCGGTATTGTCTTATCCTAGAAGAAGTTTCGTGATACCTTGGCTGTTATAGGGTCGAAATATTCTTTAAGGAAAACGTGTAAACGTGATTCAATATTTTCCAAAGCCTCCTCATTCAGAAACACACAAAAGTTACAACATTTATGCATGTAGGAAGAGTAGACAAATTGTAAGTTGTACCTAAAGGCTAAAGTCATGCACGACTTAATTTGAAGTTGCTGAAGTTATAAATATTAAAAATAGATTTTGAATTTTTAAGTTAAAATGTCAAAATCAACTATCTACGTATAAATGATCTGATGTTTGAATTTATAGTAATATGAAAATTCTTATGTATAATGAATCATAATTCATGTATTTTTGTATTTTTTTGTGTAAAGTAACTTTTACTATAATTTACTATAAAAAATGGAACATATCTATAAAGAGAAAGAGAAAATATTGTAACTGCTCATCTCTCAAAAAGTTACATTAGTTCCTTTGTAATTTGTAAAATAAATAATGCAATTTCTATTAATCACAGAGACTATTGTTTAATTTTAGTTTTCAAATTTGACTATTTATTCTTATTCTTTTTTCATATTATTATTGTTGTTGTAGTTGTTGTTCAATTTACATCATAATTTGATGTAAATTGACTAATTTCATGGTTACATATATCTTTACTCATTTTAAAGTTATCTTAGTATATACTTTACACTTTTAAAATATAATACTCCTACTTCGTAATTATATTTATTTTTCTCTATTTTAAAATATAATTTAATTTTAATTTACAATTTTTTTCACTTTTACTAATAATATATTATTTTTACTTCCACTTTCAAATATTTGTTGAAATGTGACTCAAAACCGCTTAAGAAATCGAGCCGAAACGGGGTAATTTGGTAAGAAGCCTCGTAGCGCGCCGCGCTCCAAAAGTCGAGAGCTTCCAGCGCGCCGCGCTCGGGTTTTAGTGTAAACCCAGCGCGGCGCGCCCAGATTCACCGCGGCGCGCCAGTCTGCGCCCGACGCGCCCGTTTCTTAACCGAGATCGGTTTTTCAGCGTGCTCTTCGACCCTAAAAGCTTCTAGATGACTTCTTGACTTAAGGAATAAGTATTTTAGGATTCCTAACTTGGTTAGGAGGTTGAGTTATATTAGGAAATGATTTTATTCCTAATCCTAATTGTTTCCTAATTTATGGATTTCTACATTTATAAATTAGGATCTCCATAAACACAATTAGAAGAGACACGAAGAACACCAAGTGAGAGAGATACTAATATTGTGTGAGATTAGAGGGTTTTAGAGTGAATATCAATCCTTGTAATCATCGGCAATATTATAGTGAAAGTTCTCGTCGTTCCTCCCATGGTTTTTCCCGATTTAGGTTTCCACGTAAATTCCTTGTCTTCTCTTTTATTGTTGAGTTATTTTCGGGTTCCACATTATTATTCGTACTATACATCATCGATCTACAACAAGTACGTAGTATCTAGTGGCACCGGTCTTGATCGTGTGGCGTTCAGAGCTTTGTCCCGTAACAAGTGGTATCATAGCCAGATTAAAGATGAAGCGGTGAACGAAGTAACCGTGGGAAAAACTAGGCTCTCGGATGAAGAGTCTAATCGACTAGACCATGTGCGGCTTGGTCATGTGAGGAAAGTCGACAAGAAGGATCGAGTATTTCTCGATCTATGGAGTGTTTCTAAACCTGGTGAGCCATGTGCGCTTGGAAAGCGGTCGAGAGGGTATATCTCGAATTGGGCTCACAACTCGAAGAAGACACTCGGGTATGTAAGTTCCTATTCATGGGGACCTTTGAAGGTCCAATCTTCTAGGAACTAGGCCCGTTGGGGCGTTTGGAGGAAGACGAGGGACGAGACTATGGAGTGCGATGTGATTTCGCATGCGCGATGGGATTTCGCGGCTTGTTATTATATGTGATGTGATTTCACATGTGCGATGAGATTTCGCGGTTTTGAGTCACAAGGTTTGGTGTCAAGGTGGAGATTGTTGAAATGTGACTCAAAACCGCTTAAGGAATCGAGCCGAAACGAGGTCGCAAATGGGTAATTTGGTAAGAAGCCTCGTAGCGCGCCGCGCTGGATTTTCAATGTAAATCAGCGCGGCGCGCTCCAAAAGTCGAGAGCTTCCAGCGCGCCGCGCTCGGGTTTTAGTGTAAACCCAGCGCGGCGCACCCAGATTCACCGCGGCGCGCCAGTCTGCGCCCGACGCGCCCGTTTCTTAACCGAGATCGGTTTTTCAGCGTGCTCTTCGATCCTAAAAGCTTCTAGATGACTTCTTGACTTAAGGAATAAGTATTTTAGGATTCCTAACTTGGTTAGGAGGTTTGAGTTATATTAGGAAAAGATTTTATTCATAATCCTAATTGTTTCCTAATTTATGGATTTCTACATCTATAAATTAGGATCTCCATAGACACAATTAGAAGAGACACGAAGAACACCAAGTGAGAGAGATACTAATATTGTGTGAGATTAGAGGGTTTTAGAGTGAATATCAATCCTTGTAATCATCGGCAATATTATAGTGAAAGTTCTCGTCGTTCTTTCCCTGGTTTTTCCCGATTTGGGTTTCCACGTAAATTCCTTGTCTTCTCTTTTATTGTTGAGTTATTTTCGGGTTCCGCATTATTATTCGTACTATATATCGTCGATTTACAACAAATAGTATCTAGTGACACCGATCTTGATCGTGTGGCGTTCAGAATTTTGTCCCGTAACAAGTGGTATCATAACCAGATTACGATTCTAAAAGCTAACAAATATCAAATTAGTTTTACCTTTTGATCAACAAATTAAAAATAATAGTAGTACTTTGAGAAAAATAATCCAACTTTTTTTAATTAAAAAAAAGAGTGTAATATTATTAAATTTAATTGATTATCACTTTTTCCACCCATAGTTTCATATTTATAAAAGGATATTAGATTATTAAACAAATTATTTCTTAAAACATAAGATACGAATATTTTTTTACATCTAATAATTTAGAATACAGCAAGTAAAAAAAAAAGGAAAAAGAAACAGAATAAGTTAAGGAAAAAAGAAAAAAAAATCTAAGTCCGCAAATAAAATAAAATTGCCCAGTGTGGCGAGTTGAGGGGCAATACAAATTTGCATAGTCCATGCCTAAGCCGATTGTTAGAACACATATTTTTAATCATAACAAATATACAAACATTTACTTTGCGATTCCAAAAATAAAAACCATTTTTTATGTAGTTGATCATCACTCCAAGAATTTTTCAGTATATTTTTATTATTCATTTGACATTTTTGAGTGTTCTAATTCAATAAAAAAATATTTGTAATTTCAAATCTCCCCCTTTTTCGTAAATTGGATATCTATATACAATATATTTTGATTTTTGAGTACTCAAATTACTGATGGAGTAGAGTAATTGAGTGTCCAAAATTTCAATAATATATGTATGTATACTATAAAACATATTTTTATGAGATGACTAATAAAAAATAACAATTTTCTTTTATAATTTACAAAAAAAAATAACCATTTTTTTATGAGAAAGAGAAAGTACATATATTAGTTTGTGTGAGTGTGTGACCATGATATCATTCTCAAAGCAGTAATTAGTAACCAAATCAACCTATAAATATCGATCTTTGACTTTCAAATGAAGAGCGTTTCAATGGGGGCAAAACAATTGGATAGAAGTTACCGGACAATTTCAATCCCAATTAAAATTGCTTAGCAACTACTCCCTCCGTCCCAGAGCTATAGTCACATGTGGTCAACGCTGACTTTTTTTGACCGTCCAATACATATGATAAACGGAATACTAAAAATATAAAAAAATAACTAAAATAAAGTAAAATAGTTAAATTTTATTTTAGTTATTTTTTCATAATTTTTTTATACCGTTTATCATATGTATTGGACGGTAAAAAAAAGTCAACGTTCACTCTTATGACTATAGCTCTGAGATAGAGGGTGTATAATAAATTGAATTGAAGTGAATGACCTCACAAGTCACACTTCCTAATATTCACCTATGTGCTTAAAACCTAATTTAATATTTTAATCAATTAATTATAGCCTATACTAAGAATTAAAAAAACATTAAAATTCACAAAAAGTTGTTCGGAGCATTCTAAACAAAACCACCTTAATATCGTCCTAAAAGAAAATTCAATAAAGTCTTGGTGAAGTGAATGCGGCCGAAAGGCCCACACGCAAACACACACATTCAATTCAAGCGTATTTCATAATAAATAAATAAGGTAATAGGGCTCTCTCTAATTACATGGGATTGAAATATAAAAGCGGCAAATTTCTTGCATCTTTATCGTCAAACGCAATCTTTCTCACTTGTTCCAAATCTCAACTTTCCTTTTTTCCCATTCAAAACTCTGTTTTTCTCGTTCGCAAAGGCACAATTTTATCAGGTATTTTTTCCGTTTGCAGTTTCTTGATGATTCTTTACGGGTATGGAAACCAATGCCGACCTCGAATTTTTTCTGGGTTTTTGTTTCTGGCCATGATTTTAACGTTTCTTCTGTTAAGATTTGGATTTAGATTTTTTGTCTGAATAAGGGGTTGGGTATTAGGATGCGCATTTTTTATTTTATTTTTTAGTAATTTTTTTGTTGTGTAATTTAATTTTTATGTTTCTTACTTGACAGATTAAAATCTTGATTCTGTGTGGATCATCTCTCTGAGTATCTATGGTGAGCTTCTTCATATTTCTGATGCGTGTGCATATATAGTATTTTTGAAGGATCTAAAAATGGTTGCTTTATGAATTAATTTGATTTGTACATGAATAGGGGGAAGCTCCAGCTTTCTTTGAGGATGATCTGCAGGAAAAACTCCCGAATGGGTTGCACGTAAACTCGAAGGGTTTCGAAACGACTGTCAATGTCGGATGCACGAAAATAGTATGACCAATACATATTACTATTGAATAGAAGAAAAAACTATTCTCTTTAATTTTTTGCCTCAAAAAGTTATTGGTTTATAAATCAATCTAAATTTGACCCAGTATGCCATTGGTGCTACGGAAAACGAATCGTTCGGGATTCGTATGTTTGACCAATCCACGAGCAAATGGTAACGATTATTGACCAAGCACACATTTTCCCTTCTGAAATTGGTTTAGTTCTTCCTTCAGTTCAGAGTTGCTGTAACACTTGGGCTTTTTCTTCATAGGGTGGTCCCCACAGTGTTGGGTCCGAAACCCAAGTCGTCCGATGGACATTCTGCCATTGCCTTAGATGGCGACCGGATTTTGGTCGTTAAGTGGAACACAAAATCTGATGATTGCTTTTGGTTTTTGGAGGTTGGTGTTCTTTTTTCATTTAGATCCTTACATGAAGATATTTTATATATACGATATTTATGTGTGTGTGTGTGTGTGAGAGAGAGGGAGAGGTTTAATCATGTGATTAAGTTTTTGGTGAAGTAAGCAAACCATGTGATTATGTTTTCTTACAAGAACTAGCGATTTTATCATAACAGTCGCAAAAAGTGGTTATAAAACGATAACTATTTTTCTTTTAACATTTTTGTTATCACAAACAGAATCAGAAATATAGAACACTCCTCACTTTTCGTTTTATACTTTTCAGATTGATACTCCATTTGTTAGAGAACAAAAGACTAGGTTGGGTACCGAAGTTGTTGCTTGGAGTAAAGCAGCAGTCGGCGAAGCCAAAATACCCATCGTGATTAGTGGGCCCTCTGGAGTAGGTAAGGGCACACTCATTTCTAAGCTGATGGAGGAGTTCCCGTCGAATTTTGGATTCTCAGTCAGCCACACGACTCGTGCCCCAAGGAACAAAGAGCACAATGGGGTCCACTACCATTTCACCGAACGTAGTGTCATGGAAAGTGACATAAAGGACGGGAAATTCCTCGAGTTTGCGGCCGTTCATGGAAATCTCTATGGAACTAGTGTGGAAGCTGTTGAGGTGGTCACGGACAGAGAAAAGGTTGGTGTGTGTGTATGTGTCTGTGTTCGAATGCATTGTTAAAGATTATTTCGGATGTTAGACTAAACGTTTAGTTTCCCAACAAATGATAAATTATGTATTTTTTTATTGATTGTTTCGGTTGATTTTATTTATTTATTGATTGTTGCTGAAATGTAGAGATGCATTCTTGACATTGATGTTCAAGGGGCAAGATCCGTGAGGGCTAGCTCTCTTGAAGCCATTTTTATCTTTATATGTCCTCCCTCGTTTGACGAGCTTGAGAAGCGCCTTCGCGCAAGGTGGACCAGACTTTAGAAGATCATCATATTTTTTCACATTGAATAACCGTTTATTGATAAGAAGTCTGTGATTTGTACAGGGGAACCGAGACAGAAGAGCAGGTCCAAAAGCGACTCCGAAATGCAAAGGCAGAGATTGAACAGGGAAAAACATCGGGACTCTTTGATCATATTCTGGTCAACGATAATCTAGAGACGTGTTATGCGAGTCTTAAGGTGCGTTTCTAATCTTCTGTTCGTATTAATGTCAACCCATGATTACATTTCTCAATTAATGTCCTTTTATCGTATTGCAGAAACTTTTGGGTCTTAGTGATGGCGCCAAGAAAAACAACATTGCAGGTTAGTTTCTTGTTTAATATAAAAAAAATGGATTTATCGTTTGAATTTACAAATGCTTGATATTTGGAGCTTTGTTTCGACACAGTGCCAGAGTTGGTTCGCATGCCTCTGGAGCATACGATTTTGAAAATCGATCAGAAAATCCTTATAAACTGTAGTGCCGCAGAACACGAAGACCCGGATATAAATATGTAAGTGACATAAAAAACACAAGATAATGTTAGTAATATATTTCGCGATTTTTGTTTTTTTCTCTAATAAGAACTCAAACTCTTTTCCTCGGTAGGTTTGTGCTGGATTTAACTTCGATCAAAGGTGGGGCCCCCGGTCGGACAAGGGGTCTGGATATCCATGCAGCTGATGAGCCATCTTCGAACGGCGTTGCTGGTTCAAAAACGGCAAGCTTAACAATTTGACTTGTTCAACTAATTTACAATATTCCTTCTACCATTTCTTTTTAATGTCATTATGAGAAGGTGATGTAGCTTGATTAGTAGGGGTAACACATTTTTATTCTTAATTCTTATGATGGTAAAACAAAAAAATTAAATAAAAATGATTACCCTCTCTTTATATAATTTAGAATCTGATAAAGTGATACGATATCATATGGATAGTCAGTGTATCAAATCTTTGTAGAGATTTGTCTTTTGAAATTGGTGCCAAAGGATTGTCTACTGTTGTTGGAGTTTGTTTGCTTTTGATAGGAAGATGCTTTAGGTTAGGTCCCATATGTAAGTAAGAAGAAGTCAATGTCGAAAAAACGTATCGAGTAATCCTTACCTTGATTGCCTCCACTCCTCTATCGAGTCTAGTAAAGATTGGGGTCGTAGCGATTGGTTAAAAGGATATGTCCGTCGACAATGATTGTGCGTTTATAACCGCAATGTTGTCCCTCACCACATTACACAAGTAACTGAACTACTCTATATGATGAATTGAGGGGGGTTGGTGGGTGGGGGGCCGTGGCCCCGTAAGCCCTCTGGCTTGAGGCTGTCATGTGCTTTCATTGAGTACAGAGACAGAAAAATGGACCACAATGAATGAATGTACAGTATTATTTATATAGTTGCACATGATGCCGAAAGATACTACACTTCATTTATATTTATATATTTTGTTGGGGGAGTAAAAAGTCTTTTCTCTACGGCTATAAGTTGGTAAAATTGTTTGTACTTTGTAGTTAGTCTCCATAATTTTTCTCAACGGTGAGCCCACCAGCCGAAAGGGGGATTGTCCCCAAAATATGGAATCTAAACTTGTGTTATTTTATACTTTGTTGTCTCTCAAAAAAGTAAAAATTATTCTGTATTTTTTATATTTTACAAATAAAAAATTTGTAAGTCCGTTCCAATTATAAGTAGGCAACCATCCAACAAAGAGTCCAACCCCAACCATCCACTTGATTTTTGCTGCCCCACTCTAAGGTCGACTGGTCGAGTAGAGAATGTAGGCAAATAAATTCTTGTATGACCTAGAGAATGTGAACAATGATTAAAAAGTAAGAAATGATTGTAAAAATGAAAACTGATGACTAGCGAGAGAGTTTATTTAGCTAGTTTGGTTTGCACAATACACAATTCAGATAACTTTGAATTCGAGTCGAAAAGGACCAATAAGACAATATATCCGCAGAAGTCGAACTCTAAACCTGTAGCTAAGCAGGAGAAGATGATTTACAGCCCTTCTTATATTCATCCCATTCCGGAGTACTACTAGTAGGAACGGCCCATAACTTAACACCACTAGGGTGAAGCATGTCTTTATCACCGTTGATATAGTCGCAACCCATCATGAAATCTGAAAATACCCAGAACGAACGAGATCAAGATTATGCATCAAACTAAGTTGTATCCAAACATAATAAAAAACAACTCAATATTCCTATACAATTGCAACAAGAATGTCATATCAAAAGTAGCTTCTATCTTAATATAAGCCATTGTACGTATACCATATAGATATACAAACGCTGATATAAAATCAAACGTAATAAGACAGTGAAAAAGAGACAAATCAAACGTAATAAGACAGTGAAAAAGAGACAAGACATCGTACCTGGGCCGCAGGAATCCAGAATCATACATATCTTGACTTCATAATCATCATGTTCGAACCTTTGATAAATTTCGGCAAAAAATAGCTTAGGACTACTATCAGCTTTTTCTTTGGGCTTGGTCGTACAAGTGATGTGATCTGCGTAGAAGGGTGTGAGAATAGTAGTTTCAAATCTCTCGTTCTCAACAAACTCATATTCTTCACCCTATGAACAAAGTAAGGATTAGTGGAAGTATCAAATTTAAAGAATAGAAAAAATGATAAAGAATAGGAAAAAGATAGCGGACAAACCTTAGTCTCCTTGTAATGCTCCAACGCTTTTCGAGCCTTCTTAGATAATTTATTGTACTGAACTGCAGGGTCGACATCAGGGTCATCAACACAAGCACCGCTGTTGAGGAGAAGTTAACAAAACATGAAGTGCATGCATGCAGATGAAAACAAAACAAGTGAAGACAAAAAATAGCAGATTCCCTCATACTTTAAAGAAAAAAGAAAATTTAAAACATAAAAGAGCAGAACCTTGGACAACAATTCAAACGAAACACTAGCAACTATATACAACGGTTTTAAGTACTTTTAAGAAGATAAAGACAAAAAATAGTAGATTCCCGATGGTGTAACGGCTAGCGATGAAAGTAAACAGAGATAGAGCAGCTACAGAGAATCATCAGACATAATCACACATAATTTTCATTGATCAAAGAGATCAAAAGCACAATCGCTAACCATAAGCAATGAGATTGTTTATTTATTTTACTACTTTATTTTTATAAAATAAAATAAAAATATTTTACCGTTTTATTTTTTAATATTTAATCCCTCAATCCCATTGATTTCGCTAACATCCCCGCAAGCGAAGCGTGGGATTTATTGAAATGCAAAACTTGGAACGAAGAAATTCAAATTGCGAACGGGCTAAACTTTTAGTGAAAATATCCGCAAGTTGAAGATGTGATGGGATGAACTGAGTTTGAAGACGACCGGAAACAACCAACTCACGAATAAAATGACAATTGATGTCAATGTGTTAGAACGTTTGTGTGCTATTGGATTCTGGCCGATGAATATGGCACTTTTGTTGTCACACAATAGTTTGGGTGGATCAGGAGGAAGGGCGCGTAGTTCACACAACAAGTGAGTTACGTACCCAAATAAGTTCGGCGACAGCGTTTGCTAGAGCGAGATACTCGGATTCGCACAACTTGATTGAGCAACAGTTGGTTGTTTCTTGGCACTCCAAGAGACTAAATTCCCGCCGAGACAAATAGAATAACCACAGGTAGAACGACGAGTATCAACACAACGAGCCCAATCGACATTAGAGTACCCAAGTGATGAAGGAGATCCAGAAGTAAAACGAATTCCATAATGTATAGTGCCTTCAACATAATGAATAATTCGTTTAACGGCTTGAAAATGCTCAATAGTGAATGATTGTTGAAATTGACAAACTGTATTTACGGCATAGACTAAATCTGGACGAGTGATCAAGAGATATTGAAGAAATCCCACCACCCACTAGAGAACGATACAGTCCGGAATCACAAAACAAGTCACCAGTGGAAGAAAATGACTCACCAGGGCAAGTGGAGTGCTAACCGGTTTGGAGTCTTGTAATTGAGCACGTGACAAAATATCTCGGGCGTATTTTGCTTGACCAAGAAATAATCCATCCCTTGTGTCAGTGACTTCCAAGCCTAAAAAATAACCGAGACAACCAAATTCGCGATTGAGAACTCGGAATGTAGTCGTGAAATAAAATTGGCAATTAAAGTGAAATCGTTGTCTGTGATAATAATATCGTCGACATAAACGAGCAAGTAGAGTAATGTAGAATCGCGATGGAAGATGAACATACAAATCATTGAAACATTGAAACCATGCCCGTGGAACTTGCTTAAGACCATACAATGCCTTGTGTAATTTACAAACATGCTGAAGAAAACGTACATCGACATATCCAGGTGGTTGTTCCATGTAGACGTTAAATTGAGAACGCCGTTAAGAAAAGCAGTTTTTACATCGAGTTGGTGAAGTGGCCATTTTTGCATCACAGCAAGAGCTAGAACGATGCGGACGGTGGAAGCCTTGACAACCGGACTGAAAGTGTAGAAGTAATCAAAACCCGGAAGATGAGTAAAGCCTTGCGCGACTAAGCGAGCTTTATATTTATCAATGGAACCATCAGATCGATATTTCGTACGATAGATACATTTAGAACCAACCACATTTGTAAGCGACGAACGAGGAACTAAATACCACGTTTTATTAGAATGAAGTGCACGTATTGTTGGAATTATTATTTATGTAATTTAATAATTCATGTATTTTGACAAAAGTTATGTAGTTTTTATGGCTACAAAAATGTATTCGATTTCGAGTTTAATCGTTAAAATAATTATATCCGTGTTACAAATTAATTGTGATATTTTATTTCATCAAAATTCGTTAAATGTGCTCGAGGAATAAATGTGTAAATATTTCCATAAATACTATTACTTTTGTAAATTGAACCAATTATTATTTTATTGGGCTGTGTTATCCCACATGGAAAGAATACCAAAAGACTTTAGTCTTTATATGTCATGAGAGAGTATGAGTGTTCAACAAGGGCCACACGCGCCCGCTCGCCCCGGACTTGGGGTGGAGCTGGGCTTCCCGGGTCCCACCGGGCTACTTGGTTTACTTAAGCCGACCTGTATCTATCTATTTTGACACGGTCCGATTGAATATTTGGGCTCGTTTAATTGGCCCAGTTGTAATTGAGCTCGTTTTGATTGGCCCAGTTGAACACATTAATTAAACTTTTAGAAATTAATTAATTCTTTAATTAATTAATCGGTTTTAATAATTGCAAAGTGGGCAGCAGGTGGAGGGAGTGGTCTCCTTCACTCGTTGGAACTGCTGCCCAATACCACCTGGATAGTGGTGTTGTAAAGCCCCGACCCGTTGAGGGGCCGAAGCCCGACCCTAATGGGCCAACTCGGTTACCAATGGCCGCTATCGGGAGTGATATTCTGGCCCCACTGTACCAACACTTATCCTTTCGGCGGAGTTGAATTAATGAGAGAAGCCGTGAGCCCAGTAATTGGTCCAAAACTTTTCGGCTTGTGCACTCCCTGTTGAGCTCGAGTAGTGATATTAGGTTGATTTTTTTGAGGAGGTGGCCTGGAAGCTTCAGCATGCATATATAGACGAGTTCTCAAGCTCAATGGAAGGTAGTGTATTGAAGACTTGAGACATTTGAGAATGAGGACCCATATTCTGTGATGCAAGAGGACTTGATCGATTGTATGTAGGGCATATCAAGCAAGGCCCATGTTTTTCTGTAGAATTATGAGATATGTTACTCATAGTAGTCAAAGTTGGTTGGGGATCCAAGAAGCTTGCAAAGTCCAATTTTTCTACAATATTAGGTGTAGAATTATTGGAAAAAGGGAAGAAAGTTTCATCAAAACGGGCATGTGTGTGATATATTCCTTATTTGTATGAGGATCCAAACAACAGAAGCCTTTGTAGTAAGAGTTGTATCCAATAAAAATGCAAGCCAAGCTTCGAGAAGAGAATTTATTTGTGTCATAGTCACGAAGGCACGGGAAAACGCGATATCCGAAGGAATGAAAATTCTCATAATTCGACGAAATACGAAATAATACTTCAAATGGACTTTTTGTGTTCAATACTTTCGTCGGCAACCGATTAATAATATATACGGTCGTAGAAAATGCTTCAACCCAATAGTTTAATGGCACAAAGGAGATAAACATGATGGTCATCCCGATTTTTGTCATATGACTATGTTTACGTTCGGCGCGATCATTTTGTAACTACAAAAAAACTTGTCAACCCCTATTGCCCTTACCTGTGGACTGTGTGTCGTAGGGTACCTACGGCATCCCCTACGAACCAAAATTTATTAGATTTCACTACGGCATTCCTACGGCTCAACCGTAGGGAACATGCCGTAAGGGTTGCAGTAGAGAATTTCGCGCCCTTGGATTCCCTCCAAAACTCCCTATGGCCACCCTTATGGTCCACCGTAGGGATTTTTGGCCCAAGCGCCCCTACGGGACACCGACCATGTTGGAGTAGTATACTTAATGTCTAGATTTAAGTGTTCTGAACTCCTTGTGCACTTTCATTTATCTATTAATAAATAAACATTCATTTGCTTTTAATTATTTTTAATAAAATATATGCAAATTATAGTCCTAGATTATATACGTTGTAGTTAGTATGGTGTGCGACGTCACACGGAAGATCATACTATCGGTTACTCGTATATAATCGAACAGTTGCTCACGACCTAAATGGACACGGACCAATCCATCGGTATAGTCGTAGTATGAGAGAGAAAATAATTTGTCTTGATTATTTTATCATACTTGTACACTTGGTGTATTGGGCGGATCGCTTGAGATTTATCAATTAGGATTGCTCTTGATAATTGATATAAGTCTCAGTGTATTTTATTCTTAATCCCCGATACTATTGCGGGTGTGTATATTTAATATAAGTGACTTTGATTTTCCAAAGGAATTGACCGGTTAGTATATTGGGTCAATTACCGGTAAAGTTGGGTCACTATATTTTATATATGACATGCCGTGAATTCTTGAAGAGAAAGTGTATCTCGTAAGGGTTGATAATATCCCCGAGATGAGCTCATAAGGAATTATTATGTAAACCTCGCGAGTGGATTTGTTCCCGCATAATAATAAAGTTGAGTGGTACTATTCTCGGATATAAGAGATGAATAAATTTACTAAGCAATAAATAAATTTTATTCATGGATATTTATATCTTAAATACACGGAATAAATAATACTACCGGAGAAATATTATTTGATATAATATGGTTTAATATTGGGAGTGCAATTAATTTTATATAGTGGAAAATAAAATTAATTAATATTAATGGGATTAATAGATTTGGGCTTGGGCTCAATTTAATCATTAATATTAGAAACTCAATATTCCACCTCCTTTAGATCCCCTACGTAGCCTATAAAAGCACTACTTGGTCTTCTCTATTCTCATAACTTGAAGATCACAATTCAAGAGAGAGAAAGGAGAGAAGGAGATCCATAGAGTTCGGAGGATCTTCGTCCACCCGACGTTCGAACGAGTGCAATGAATACGTGGGAAGATCCAAAGGTCATCGATTGATCTCGTTTCTCCGAACAACGAATCGAAGGTATAAAATCCTAAACACCCTTGATGATTTTATTCGATTATTATTGAAAATACCGTAGAACAAAGATCCGAGATACGAACCCCGGAATAGACGAACGATCGCGTGGTGGTGGTGAAACCACCGGACCACGGCGACCGCCCGCCTAGGGTTTCGGCGCGCGAGAGGAATCGACCCCGGCTGGGAGCCGGGGCAGCGATCGATCACTCCGATCGATCGCTGGAGCGCGGGCTGGTGCCGCGCTCCTCCCCACCGCGACGGTGGGGGCCTCCAGGCGGCGGCGAGTCACCGTACTCGCCGCGGGGGCTGCATGGGCAGCCCCAGCCGATCGATCGCTGCATGCGATCGATCCCATCGATCGCGCGAGCCCCGCGTGCGGGGGCTCGGGCTGGGCGCGCGCGCGGCTTCGGCCGTGTTGTGTGTGTTCGGTCCGTGCTCCGGCTCGTACGTGGTGTTCGCGTGTACTCCGGCGAAGGTTTTTGATCGGGTTATTGTTTTCCGCAAATTTTAATAGCCCGAGATATCGAATTCTAACAATTGGTATCAGAGCCTGGTTTACGTTTGCGGTATTTTCGATAAAATTGTTCTACCTTGCAGGGATTCCGACTATTATGGCTTGTTTAATTCTTGTTAATTATTTTGTCATAATTGTTGGTTTATTAAACCCTCGGACATGTCGAGATTCGTTTTTGGTGGTGAATGCTTGTAATAGTAAAAATTCGGGGGTTGACCGAATTTAGGATTTATTATTATTGTTCTATCTTTTTCCGGAAATTGTATAGGGTCGATTTCATGTATAGAATCGATACCGGATAGTGTAGAAATAAATTTGTAGTTTATTTTGCGTTGGATCGATGCCGAAACGACCGCCGGAGAAGACGTGTGACGGAGGAGACGAACGAGAGGGAGAGGACCCTCTCGGCCATCCCCATGGCCGAGGGATCGACCGCGGAGGGAGGGGCTGACGGCGACGGTGGCTGGCCACCTTCATGGCGGCGGTCCGGTGGGGGCGCGGGGGTCCTTGTGATCTTCGTGCTCTCCCGGTAGATCCACTTTCCTAATTAAATCGGTTTTCCTATTTTGAGTGTTCTTATTTTTAGGAGCTCTTATGGAATAGGAAAAGAATTAATTTGGAATTAAATAAGTTTTCTAATTGATTATTCCTATTTTATGGGAATATTCATGAATTAGGAATCTAATTAATTTAGAAAGTAGAAGAGTCCTAAATTATTTTATTTCCTTATTTCATTATGGAAATCTTCTAGAATATTCCAAGTGGGTCTTGGATAGGATTCTAGAGATTTAATGAAATAGGAAAAGGAAAATAAATTAAATAAAAAATATTAATAATATTTAATTTTAATTTTGATTTATTCGATTGACTTAATTATTATTAATTAAGTATCTTTTGGATTTATTAAAAATAAATAGATTTAAATATTTGAATTAATATTCTGGTCACATGAAGCATTCAAGAACGAAGACTAAAGACTAGAAGATGCGTACGGGGATGCGATAAAGCCATAATAGTCGGAAAATAATATTCTAGTATTATTTTGACTATGTGATAATACTATGTGCTTTATTACATGTATGCATGCTATATGTGTTTACTTTATGCACTAGATAGCGTATCCCTTATTGTAAAAAGCTAAGTGGGAGAGAGAATGGAAACATTCACATGGTCTCCATTGCTGCTCTCTTGGTGACTTTTATAAACTTTTGAAGTTTATATAGATAAGTTATTGGAGGAGAGTTCTTGTAATTCCTCTTACGAGAAACATTGATTAAGTTTATCAAACAATGCCTAATTTGTCTTTCCAAAACTGATTTCAAGTCGACTCATTCTCACCCCGGGGAGTGGAATGGAGTCAAAGCCACTTGGTCATGTCGAGGACACAAATTAGAGACTTTCGTACCATCTTTTAAAAGTGGATCGATTGTCTGCTCGGCTCCCTCATTTATGAGAGATAGGGTTGTTCGCATGGTGAATCATTGGTAAGAAACTTCGAGTTTCACTTATGATTCTCCGCGTCTTGATTTACAAGATTGAATGGATCAAGTAATTGGAAGTCAATTATAAAAATCTTTTGGTGTAGTAAACGTCCACACAAACGTGGCTTGCTATACTGAATGGGATTTTGGAATAATTGATGTAGACAGTTGTAAGGAATTGTGAAGGATTGTGAGTTATCGTAAACGTCCACACAAACGTGGCTTGCGGTGACATAGCAGTTCCAAACGATTTACTTTAGTACTGAGTAATGGTTTACACTTAGGTACGCTTTATAGTATTCTTCCCAACGAAGTAACGCTATAATGTACGACCAAAGCAAATCTAATTGCTAAATCGTTTGGGTAGGTAAACGTCCACACAAACGTGGCTTGCCATACCTGATGGGATTTTAGATGTGATTAGTGATTTAATGATATTATTTGAGGGAGATAATATCGGTATTAAATTATTTGTTTATTTTATGTGCTTATAGGTTAAGAATGACTGTGACCCCACTTTGTGATATACTTAAGGATGAAAACTCACTGGTTCCATATAGTAATGATTGGGAACGAAATCTGGACATTGTTCAGACTGTTGAATCTTCCAAATCCACAATTGTCCCAACTGATGAGGACATTGAAAATGACCTCAAGGAGATGTTAGGACATAGCGTGGAAGCTGGACAAGAGGTGATTAACATACTCATAAAGTTCAGTCCTCTTGAGGAATCGCTTAAAAACGATTTCAAAAGAATGGAACTTTTAAGTATGATAAGAGAATCACAAGCTCTTGTGGCCAAGCTGGAAGTACAAGCAAAGAAGCCCAGTGGTTTCAAACCACGGAATTGGAAAATCAAGCCGCGAGGCAAGTGCTTTCGATGCAAGCAGTTTGGGCACTGGAGGTCTGATTGTCCTCTCATCAAAGGTACGAAATTTTCCTTAGTCACTGAAACATTGTCAGTGGTGTTATCTACAAGCACCTGGTGTGTAGATACGAGGGCCACTGACCATGTCTGCAATTCAATGCAGGGGTTCCAGGAACCCGGAGACTTAGAGAGGGAGAGATCGTGGTCTACATGGGCAATGCCGCGAAGGTGGCGGCTGTTGCAGTGGGAGACGTTCACTTACGCTTTAGTAGTGATAGGATTTTAGTTTTACTAAATTGTCTTTATGTACCGAATTTTAGAAAGAATTTAATTTCGGTTTCTAAACTAATTCTGAATGGGTATTCTGTTTCTTTTGATCACTCCGTGATCATAAGAAGAAATAGTGAAATTATATGTTCTGGTACATTGATAGACGATTTATATGTACTAAATCCTGATGCTTCCACAATGCAACTAACCGAGAGTAATAACACATCTACGAACACCAATAAGAGAAATGAACCTTCTAGAATGAATCAATTATACTTGTGGCATCTAAGGCTAGGTCATATAAACTCAAATAGACTTCAAAGGTTGAAAGCTGATGGTTTAATCAGCGATGTTGAAGGAGAGGACCTTCCAACCTGCGAATCCTGTTTGGAGGGAAAAATGACCAAGCGTTCTTTTTATGGTAAAGGACGAAGATCCGAGCAAGTATTGGATTTGATTCACTCTGATGTATGTGGACCTATGTCTACCCAGGCAAGAGGAGGGTACGAATATTTCATCACTTTTACTGATGATTATTCAAGGTATGGATTTGTATACCTGATGCGCCGCAAGAGCGAGTGCTTTGACAAGTTCAAGGAATTCAGGGCTCTTGTGGAGAACATTCATGGTAAATCCATTAAATGCCTGCGATCTGATCGCGAAGGCGAGTACCTGTCTGGAGAATTCAAGGCATACTTAGCAGAGAATGGGATTGATTCCCAAATGACGTCACCATATACTCCTCAGCAGAATGGTGTGTCGGAAAGGAGGAATAAGACTCTTATGGAAATGGTACGTTCAATGATGAGTTACTCGGACTTACCTGTTATGTTTTGGGGATATGCCTTAGAAACAGCGGCGTACATTCTAAACATGGTTCCAACAAAAATGGTACCTACGACACCCATGGAAAGGTGGAGCGGGCGCAAGCCTAGCTTGAAACACCTTCGGATCTGGGGATGTCCAGCACATGTGTTGCGACAAGGGGCCGATAAGTTAGAACCAAGATCAAAAGTACGGTTGTTTATAGGATACCCGAAAGGAACTAAAGGTGGCATGTTCTATAGTCCTACGGACCAGAAGGTCGTTATAAGTACTAACGCTCGGTTCTTAGAGGAAGACTATGTCATAGACCACAAGCCCAAAAGTGACATAATGCTTGATGAGTTGAGAGGTAACGAGAAGACTTAGATACAGCCGAACCGAGTATTGATACACCACTAGAACCTGCACCTAACACTGTCACTGTTAATACACCGGAACGCCGTCGTAGTGGGAGGGTTGTTAGACAACCAGATAGATGGATTGGCTGGGTGAGTCTTCGGACTCTGGACCTGGAGTTCATGAAATCGATCCCTGGACCTATGATGAGGCGGTACAAGATATAGATGCGCCTTCTTGGAAGAAAGCGATGAAATTCGAAATTGAATCTATGGATTCTAATAAAGTCTGGGATCTTGTAGAACCACCAAACGGCGTAAAGCCAATTGGGTGTAAATGGGTCTACAAGAGAAAGAGAGGATCTGACGGAAAGGTTGAAACCTTTAAAGCTCGGCTTGTTGCGAAAGGATATACTCAGAAAGAGGGAATCGATTATGAGGAGACCTTCTCGCCGGTAGCCAAGATAAAGTCAATCCGGATTATCTTATCCATAGCAGCTCATATGGACTATGAGGTGTGGCAAATGGATGTCAAGACATCTTTCCTAAATGGAAGTCTTGGCGAGACGATTTATATGAAACAACCAGAATGATTCATTGCTAAGGGGCGAGATCATCTAGTGTGCAAGCTTAATCGATCCATTTATGGATTGAAACAATCCTGGAGATCGTGGAACCTGCGGTTTGATGAAGTAGTCCAATCTTTTGGATTCATTCAAAGCATGGACGAATCGTGTGTGTATTGGAAACGTGATGGGAAGAAAGTGGTGTTTCTCGTGCTTTATGTAGACGACATCCTTCTCATTGGCAACAGTGTGAAGATGTTATCAGACATAAAGGGATGGTTGTCTAGACAATTCGATATAAAAGATTTAGGGGAGGTTGGACATGTTCTAGGGATCAAAGTTATAAGGGATCGCCGGAATAAAACATTGTGCCTCTCCCAGGCATCTTACATAGACACGATTCTGGCTCGCTTTAACATGCAAAATTCCAAGAAGGGTGAATTACCCTTCAGCAAAGGAACTTATCTTTCTAAAGAATTGTGTCCTCGGACACAGAAGGAGAAAGATGAAATGAAAGCAGTTCCCTACGCCTCGGATGTGGGAAGCTTGATGTATGCAATGTTGAAAAACGAGGACCTGATATCAACTATGCGGTTTTCGTAGTGGGAGGATATCAAAGTAATCTTATCAAAAGATATTCGGATGCTGTAAAAGTACTGGATTACGGAGCAACACGAATTCTTCTTTGATTACGTTTTCTCAGATCTCAAATCAGATTAGAACCAGTGTAAGTCGATATCAGGCTATGTGTTCATTTTTGAAAGAGGTGGAACCTTAAGATGACAGAGTGATAAGCACGATGCTTTTGGGACTCTATCATAACCAAATGGCAGCCTCAGAGGCAGCGAAAATTTTGGTTGGGCTCCAAGATAACCTCTGGACTTGGATATGATTCTTAGTTCACCAAAGGCTATGTATAGCGGTGCATGGTGAACTGGAAGAAGTCATAAGTCCAAAGTGAAGATACACATAGAGCGCAAGTACCACATGATACGAGTCATCGTCTTGTGAGACGACGCTGTAGTCACCAAGATAACTTCAGGGCGACAACCTAGATTGCTCATTCACATGGTACTTCTTCGAAGTACAGTTTAAGCACGTGATGAGTATGGGAGTCAGAAGTTTGGAAGATAAGACTAGACCTTAGTATAAGTGGGAGATTGTTGGAGTAGTATACTTAATGTCTAGATTTAAGTGTTCTGAACTCCTTGTGCACTTTCATTTATCTATTAATAAATAAACATTCATTTGCTTTTAATTATTGTTAATTAAATATATGCAAATTATAGTCCTAGATTATATACGTTGTAGTTAGTATGGTGTGCGACGTAACACGGAAGATCATACTATCGGTTACTCGTATATAATCGAACAGTTGCTCACGACCTAGATGGAAACGGACCAATCCATCGGTATAGTCGTAGTATGAAAGAGAAAATAATTTGTCTTGATTATTTTATCATACTTGTACACTTGGTGTATTGGGCGGATCGCTTGAGATTTATCAATTAGGATTGCTCTTGATAATTGATATAAATCTCAGTGTATTTTATTCTTAATCCCCGATACTATTGCGGGTGTGTATATTTAATATAAGTGACTTTGATTATCCAAAGAAAATTGACCGATTAGTATATTGGGTCAATTACCGGTAAAGTTGGGTCACTATATTTTATATATGACATGCCGTGAATTCGTGAAGGGAAAGTGTATCCCGTAAGGGTTGATAATATCCCCGAGATGAGCTCATAAGGAATTATTATGTAAAACTCGCGAGTAGATTTGTTCCCGCATAATAATAAAGTTGGGTGGTACTATTCTCGGATATAAGAGATGAATAAATTTATTAAGAAATAAATAAATTTTATTCATGGATATTTATATCTTAAATACACGGAATAAATAATACTACCGGAGAAATATTATTTGATATAATATGGTTTAATATTGAGAGTGCAATTAATTTTATATAGTGGAAAATAAAATTAATTAATATTAATGGGATTAATAGATTTGAGCTTGGGCTCAATTTAATCATTAAAATTGGAAGCTCAATATTCCACCTCCTTTAGATCCCCTAAGTAGCCTATAAAAGCACTACTTGGTCTTCTCTATTCTCATAACTTGAAGATATCAATTCAAGAGAGAGAAAGGAGAGAAGGAGATCCATATAGTTCGGAGGATCGTCGCCCACCCGACGTTCGAACGAGTGCAAGGAATATGTGGGAAGATCCAAAGGTCATCGATTGATCTCGTTTCTCCGAACAACGAATCGAAGGTATAAAATCCTAAACACCCTTGACGATTTTATTCGATTATTATTGAAAATACCGTAGAACAAAGATCCGAAATACGAACCCCGGAATACACGAACGATCGCGTGGTGGTGGTGAAACCACCGGACCACGGCGATCGCCCGCCTAGGGCTTCGGCGCGCGAGAGGAATCGACCCCGGCTGGGAGCCGGGGCAGCGATCGATCACTCCGATCGATCGCTGGAGCGCGGGCTGGTGCCGCGCTCCTCCCCACCGCGACGGTGGGCCAGGCGACGGCGAGTCGCCGGACTCGCCGCGGGGGCTGCATGGGCAGCCCCAGCCGATCGATCGCTGCATGCGATCGATCCCATCGATCGCGCGAGCCCCACGTGCGGGGGCTCGGGCTGGGCGCGCGCGCAGCTTCGGCCGTGTTGTGCGTTCGGTCCGTGCTCCGGCTCGTACGTGGTGTTCGCGTGTACTCCGACGAAGGTTTTTGATCGGGTTATTGTTTTCCGCAAATTTTAATAGTCTGGGATATCGAATTCCAACAGACCGTAGGGAATAGGCGGGAATTGTTCCCTCCAAAAAAAATGAAGGTTCCTACGGGCGGTGAAAATCACCACCGGTAGGGACGTATATTTGATTTTCCCTACGACTCACCACTGCAGGGGCGGCCGTAGGGAAATTAGTTTTATTAATTTTTTATATAATAATAATAAATAATTTTTTATATAATAATAACATAAATACATTTATATTTATAAATAATTACTTTTATTATTTTTTTTATAAAAATAATAAATAATTTTTTTATACAATAATATAAATAAATTTGTAATATAAATATTATATTACTTGTAATAAATTTATATTGAAAATGTTTAAAAATATACTTTACTTTTAATCATAATTATAATAGAATTAACATGTTATTTAAAAAGAACTTAAATCATAAAAATCCAATAAATTGCATAGTACCAAAAGCCTGATTTTGAAGAAAAGGGAGCTAGTCCAGTGGTCCCCAAAGATCACAGTGAATAAGATCCAACACATTTATAGCTCGCTTAATGTTATCCATAAATGAAAGGTGGGAGTTTTTAGTCATTTGACAAGATGAACATAAATCTGGCTTCGGAAGCAAAGAAGTCACTGATAATAATTTAGATTTATTAAAAAGAGAAATAGTACCATAGGAGACGTGCCCTAAACGAGCATGCCACAACTCAAAAGAAGCACATAAATTCTTGCGCTATAAAGCTGCAACCAAAGCTTTGCTACCCTCTTCCAATACATATAATTCGTTTTCACGCTTGTCGCGAGCCAGAATTTACATGGTCTTGCGGTTCTGCATTGTAAACAAAGTAAATAAGACATCGACGAGATAATCACTTGATAATTTACTGACAAACAAGAGGTTTTTCGTGAGTTGAGGGACACCAAGTACATCCAAGAGGTTGATATTTGATAACGAACGACAACCAATATGAGATATATGTAAGGATCCATCATTACCAACTGTTGTGCTCTTTACGATACTGTGACACCACTTGTTGCGATATTGAAACTAAATCGCTCACGGCTCTCGAAATATATATGAGATGCGAAGAAAAAGATAAACGAAAAGAACGAACACACAATTTACGTGGAAACCCAAAACACAGGAAAAAACCACGGGAAGAAAGAAATCCACTACATCGTTGAGGCTTACAATTCACTCTATGATTTTCGTCTACCGGAGAACCCCAATTTATAGATGTAGCAAACCTAACAAATTGGAAACAATTAGAATTAGGAATAAATCTTTTTCCTAATATATGACTCCTCAATTAATAAGGAATAGAATTATATTCCATATAATTCTAATTCCCTAATTAAAACAAAAAAGCCACGCAAATATATTTGCGCTAAAAACTTGCGCCCAGAAATCTGGACTTCCGCGCAAAATTAAACTCCGTGTCGGCCGACACCATAATCTGTCGGCCGACATCTCTTGGCACGAACGTGCCAACCCTGAGAAAGTCCTCCCAAAACGGCACGAGTTGTTGGCCTGCTGTCGGCCGACAAACTACACTGTCGGCCGACACTCCTTTTGTTTTCTGATTCGAGTCATATTCAACACCAACGATAACACTTTCGTTACCAAAATATTGTTGTGCGTTGTCGAGACCAGAAGAGTTGGAGCTCATGTGTGCCGATGCACCCGTATCCATGAACTAAACTGGAGTCGATAAATTACAATGCGCAGAGAAAGATTAAGCCAAATTTGCGGTCTGTCCAGAACGAGAAGCGGGGAAACGAGTGTAAGCCTTGTCAAAACGACGAGGACATGAATCAGCATAGTTTTTCTCCACGCCACAAAGTTGACATTTCGGAATGCGTTTAGGCTTGTTATTATTAGTGTTGTTCCTGGTGTTATAAATTGGTTGTCCGCGGTATCTATTATTTTGAGGAGAGGAGGGCTGTTTTGATTGGGCTGAAAATACCATAAGAGGTGTACCTGTAGGAGAAATATCAGATGGGGTGGGCTTGTTAAATAAATAGAAACTCTCTGCTCGAGATAGCAAGTCGCTTAACGACGGTAGAGTGCCAAAAGCGATGTGAGAAGATTGAAAGTTGATAAACTCCGGTCCAAGCCCTCGAAGAAACCAGTGTGATTTATCAGCTTCATCGATTGGTTTTCCGATGGCGGCGAGTTGATCGCAAAGCAATTAGAATTCACGTACATAGTCGGAAATATTTTGAGTGCCCTGTTTCATGAGTTGGAGATCATCTTTTAGTCGAAGCTTTCTCAATTTTGAGGTTTGACGGAAGGTGCCGAGCAAGGCATCCCAAGTTTCTTTAGACGTTTAGATTCGATTGTGACGACCATGGCTTCTTCGGTTAAGGAATATTGAGAAGTAATTTGATAGATTGATCTTTGTCATTCAAAGTCGTATAAGTGGATCACTTGGAGGGGTGCAGATTACGGTACCAGTGAGGTGTGGGAAGAACCCATTGCATGAGAAAAGTGGATAAATATTATCATACGCATTAGAAAATTGGTAGAATTCAATTTGATATTGGAAAGAATGTGTATCATGGTGTTGAGAAAGAGAATCGGAAAGAGATAAATTGCTATTCTGGTTGGCCATGTTTGAAGTTTAGAAGAAAAAAAGTTTTTTTTTAATATTTTGATCCGTGGATCTCTTTGATGCCATGAGAAAGGTAATTGAGATCACCACAATTGTTGGTGATGGAGTTTTACTACCAAGAGTTTAAATAGTGTGGCAAAAAGAAAAGATATAAATATCATATTGTAAAAGGAAAATAATCAAATACTCCTTATGTCTTTTTTTTAAGGGAAAAATGGCAATAAGGCCAATTTTCAACATTTTTTGGCAATAAGGCTTTCGAGAAATTAGGCGTGTCAATTAGGCCGCCTAAAATGGGTAAATACACTATTACCCTTTCTTAAATTCAACATCCCAATCAAATCCCAGCCCCAATCCCCTCATTCCCCCGCATTCGATACCAGATTCACACAGATGCCAAATTCAAACCGGGACGAAGCCACCGCCGTGAAGAAGACGATGACGAGAAGCAACCCCTCCGGCCCGATCAGCCGCGAGCTCGCCGACAAAGCGGACGATTCTTTCCGGCGGCACGCCCCGCGGCGTCGACAGCGCACAAGGTGGCCGAAATCGAATCCCTAATCTCCAGCGCACGCCGAGCCCCGACGCTTTCTCGACGTCGCTCGCGATTCGTCATCTCTCTCAACACGACCGATTCCAGGAAGCCCCCCCTCTCTCTCTCTCTCTACCGGCAATCGATCAGCTGCTGGGGACTTTTCGCGACCACGTTCGTCGTGTCCTCGGCCCTAAAGGCCTGCGCTAGGAATCTGTCCGCGGTGGGTGGATCGCTGATCCATGGGCAAGCTCACAAGCTCGGTCTGTGCGGGGTTGTCTTTGTTCAGACCGCCTTGGTGGATTTCAATTCGAAAACAGGTGACATGGCCGTCGCGCGCAAAGTGTTCGACGAAATGCCCGAGTGAGGTATAAATCCACAGACACTATTCACTATTGAATGGATTAAGCCATTCAATGCTCGCTTTTTCTGGAATTGTGTGGTTTGAGCTCTTGTATGTTAGCCCAAAGTTTTGAAAACAATGCAATTATCACTATGTGTGTTTGTATTGCTCGTAAATCACTGTGTGTATCGGCAGACGAAACATTGTCGGAGATTGGCTTATGAAGAGGTACAATGGTTCTTTTATTCATCTCAGTAGTTGGCTCGAGCCGAGTCGAACATTCAGCATCTCATACCTTGAGTCGATAAATATGATGCCCGACTCGGCTCGTCCACTTGTAATGCTTGTAGTTGCATTCCTGCAAGGAACATCTAGTGGGCTACCGTAACAAACTATATACAGTTTACTAAAATCGACAAAAAAAAAAAATTGATTAAAATTCGAAGGGGCGTCGTAGGGCATACACTGATGGTGGAGGAGGTAGGTCGACGCAAGGTTACCAATGGGGTAAGTCCTCTAGACTTTTTCTTTGCTTCTTGAAGTAGCTTCAGGAATTAATAATACTCGTTTTTCAATTTGTTTGTTTACACTGCTTCTATTCAATTTCAGTGTTCTCCTCATCTACTTCCTTGGTTAATGTTTTATTTACAAGTATTTGATGCATATACAATTACATTTGTTTCTCTCTTATTTGATGCACTGTCACAATTTTGTGAGCTGCTACTTTATGTTGTTAATTTTTATTATTCATTTAACATTAAGCTATTATATTATTATGATTATGATTAGGTTTGAAGAAGGTGCCGAGCAATTTCAGATTTGATGTTGGCATGTTGCACAAAACCCCAATGATACTGAGAAGTCAATATGGTGCTTTCTTTTTGAAGCTCAATTGTATGGTGTTGATGAAGCAGAAAAACGGTTATTAGAGGTGAACCACTTTATGAATATTTATAACACTACCTGAGATTATTTGTGAACGATGAAACTATATGCCTGCTCAAGTTTTCTTAAAATGAAGTGTTGTTATCATAAAGTTTAATTTAATCAAGCACTATATATTTTCAATAGGCATTTTCCAGGTATTTGGTAGTTTAGAATGAAGATATTAGATACTATCTTGCCAGTTTTCAGAATGTAAGTGCTCTGAATCGGCAGTGTGAAAACATTTTCATGAGCCTTTGAATTGCTTATTTGCTGATAAATTTCAGGTTGGCACATATTCCCGACCAGTCATGAGGGAAGCCTACCACATGTTTATAGAATGCTGGAAGTCAAAATAGCCACTCCCAAGGTTGCCTTCTTTATGTTCCATGAATTTTGTTTAATTTCCTAGTTATACCATTTTAGAACATTTATTCTTTTTTTTTTCACAGGAGGATATGAGAACATCATCAAAGAAAGTGACCAAAATTTTTATTGCAAGGATTCATTGTTTTTTTTTTTTTTTTTTTTTTTTTATTTTTGGGATATTTATTTCATTTTCAGTGTTTTTTTACACGTTCAGTGTTTTTTTTATAACATTCAGTGTTTTTTATGAGATTCAGTGCTTTTTGATGACCTTAAGTGTTCTTATAATATTCAGTGTAAAAATCAGGCATTCAGTCTTTTTCAATAATATTCAATGTTCTTATAATATTTTATAATATTTAGGGTAAAAAATATGACATTCAGTGTTTTTTAATGACATTCAGTGTTCTTATAATATTCAGTGTAAAAAATCTAACATTCGGTGTTTTTTAATGACATTCAGTCTTTTTCAATGATATTAAATGTTCTTATAATATTTAGGGTAAAAAATTTGACATTCAGTGTTTTTAATGACATTCAGTGTTCTTATAATATTCAGTGTAAAAAATCTGACATTCGGTGTTTTTTAATGACATTCAGTGTAAAAATCCGGCATTCAGTGTTTTTTAATGGTATTCAATGTCCGGAGGTGGGGTGGGTTGAGTAGAAAAAAAAATCTGACATTTAGTGTCTTTTAATGGTATTCAGTGTCTGGGGTTGGGGTGACATTCAGTGTCTTTTAATGGTATTCAGTATCTGGAGGTGGGGTGGGTTGGGTGGGTTGAGTAGAAAAAAAAATATGACATTCAGTGTCTTTTAATAGTATTCAGTGTCTTTTAATGGTATCCAGTGTCTTTTAAAGGTATTCAGTGTCTGGAGTGACGTTCAGTGTCTTTTAATGGTATTCAGTGTCTTTTAATGTTATTCAGTGTCTTTTAATGTTACTCAGTGTTATTCAGTGTCTTTCAGTTTTATTCAGTGTCTTCTAATGTTATTTAGTGTTATTCAATGTCTTTTAATGTTATTCAGTGTCTTTTAATGTTATTTAGTGTTATTCAATGTTATTCAGTGTCTTTTAATGGTATTCAGTGTCTTTTAATGTTATTTAGTGTTATTCAATGTCTTTTAATGTTATTCAGTGTTATTCAGTATCTTTTAATGTTATTCAGTGTCTGAGGTTGGGTGTGGTTGGTTGAGTATTTAATGTTATTCAGTGTTATTCAATGTCTTTTAATGTTATTCAGTGTTATTCAGTATCTTTTAATGTTATTCAGTGTCTGAGGTTGGGTGTGGTTGGTTGAGTAGAAATAGATTAAGGGTATTTTCGTCCTTCCATATACATTTTTTTGGCTCAGTTGGAACAAAAATGCCTAATTGACACATAAATTTAAACTTGGCCTTATTGGACAAAAAATGTTGAAAATTGACATTATTGCCATTTTTCCCTTTTTTTAATGGTCATATTTCTTTTTTAAATTACAAAAAAGTTTGAAATTAAAAAGGGATAGAGCTCAAAAAATTTGACATTTCTTTGTTTTCACTGGTTGCAGCCCATAAATGAATTTGACAATGGATTTTCTATTTTTTTTTCTGTTTAATTAATTATTGAATTGCTGACGTGATATTTTTTTTTAAATTATGGACAACAGTCAATCAGGTGAGGACACATGTCATAGCAAATCGGCGATCGTCGGTCCGGGAAGCCACATCATCGGTTGACCGGTCAAAATTGAAGATTCCGGCCAAAAAGGACTAAGGACCTGTTCTGTTGGACTGAAATCGGCTGAACTGAACTGAACTGATGCTATCTGAACTGAACTGAACTGAATGATTTTTTTATAAAAATAATAATAATTTTTATAAATTATTAAATGTTATTTTAAACATATTAATAACATTGTGACATTAAGTATATTGTATATTTAAAATTATTGATTAAAATTATTTTTTGCTTATTTTATTTTAATTTATTTTGAAACGAACTGAACTGAAGCAATCTGAACTGAACTGAACTGAAACGATTTGAGCTGAACTGGATTGAACTGAAATTAAGTCCAAAAGAAAGGCTCTAAATCGGACAAAATTTTGAGCTATATGGAACTAAATTAAAAATATGTAACTATATAGGACCAAATCGAGAATGACCCATCTTTATGAGACAAAAAAAAAAATTCTCACATTACATAAACCAATCTCCACTAAATTCTCTTAAGAAATCAATCTCGTCAATGTTAAGTATCCCGGTTGGATAAAGATCTTAAAGCTAAAATATAAGTTTGATTACTTTATCACCTTAAAAAGGATCGGTTGGATAAAGATCTTAAAGCTAAAATATAAGTTGGATTTTTGTCAATCCCATTGATTTCGCCAACATTGCGCCTGCCTAAGGATATACATTTACTTTCACTCTAATAGTAATGACTCTCAAATACTAGTATTGTATGATTTGAATCGGTGAGATGCTCGATTAGGATATCGACCGCTTCGAATTACCTTGACAAACCGGAATGACTTACTAACCGAAACCACATTATTTTGACGAAAACACAGCAATCAAAAGTCTCCAAATTAAGTCATCAAATAGAAGCCGTGTGTTTGGTTCTAGGTACGTGATCGATCATACACATTCCGTGTGCCTAGGGGATGACTATGTATGTAGCCTCGTCCGATTCCTTCTTCCTCAACTCTAGATCTCTCGTACTCCTAAACATGACCTCCGTTTCCTCCAAGACCCGCCCCATCGTCTCCGAAAATTAACAACGTGAAGAAAAACACCCAAATTAAATAAAAAGCTCCCCCTATCGTTATCGCCTCGTAAAGCGAGATGAAAGACAACAGTATCACACCACTCGTCGCGCGGTTTATCGCAACCCCCAAGCCGCACCCCTGGGCCCGCAGCTTCAACGGGAAAATCTTCGAGTTGTAAACCCACGCAACAGGCCCTATCCCTATCAAAATGTTGGACATTGGGCTTGACTTAGTGGGCTTGACTTAGTGGGCTTGGAGAGATTAAAGGACTTAATGGCTGGACATCGTGGTTCCAAGCAGTTGAGCTGACAGTTGATGAAGTCTTGTAGTGGGCTGAACCGAAGTGATGGAGAGAGGGAGTTGAAGACTAATTGAAGATCAAGGATCATCACACTCGCGGTTTAGATTGAGGAAATTCCAGAAGAAAAATAGTTAATCTGGAGTGAAGAGTGTTATGTATTTTTATTTTTTTTTATCTTTTGTGAGCAAATTGTGTTAAGTACTACGAGTTGTGTAGTCATAATACCGAGCAAATATTGTACTTATTTAATGAGAAAGATTGTGGCGCGCCTTGAGGCTGTTGCGAGTTGTTTGAGTGAAAAACTACTCGCAAATTTTTATCCCTGTTATTTTAATTTCCGTTGCTGTAACTTAGTACAGGTACTTGTAGTTGCGTCTCCAAGTTCTAACAGAAAAGAAAGCCACCGAGGTGTACACCGCGAGGACACACATGACAACGAGCCACCGACACTCGCTCGTCCGAGCCGTAACGCTCGATCACCGTCAGCCCCGTGGCAAGGGTCAGCATCAAAA
Source organism: Euphrasia confusa (assembly GCA_954870475.1). NCBI lineage: Eukaryota > Viridiplantae > Streptophyta > Magnoliopsida > Lamiales > Orobanchaceae > Euphrasia > Euphrasia confusa. The sequence goes on along the minus strand of OX940966.1, from coordinate 10,234,425 downwards.
ACACCAACCCTAAGTCAATGTTGGAGAAAATGTTGGAACCTCGTGGCTAAGGATAAGGTAATGATATTGATAGATAAATTCATAGATAGGTATAATAGGAGAGAGAGTTCTCCTACCTGGTTTTCTGCCCTCGATCGGAGTTTTTTTAACTTTATAGTTTTTTTAATAAAAGCCACTTACAGCGTCATATTTCTGGTTCAATTTGTATTCACACCGTAACGAAAAAATAAATTAATACCTATTTCAAAGACAAAAAAAAGTTTGATAAGGAGGAATGGAACTCTTTTGTTCGGGATCTTGATGATTTGGATGATAATGATCTCAATGGTGCCTTTGCAACTATGGTTTGGGAATTCGGGAAACAGGTTGGCCTTACGGAGCCTTCTACTGGAAATAATTTGTTGAATGACATTGCCGCTATCGAAACTAGGAACTGTCGTCAACGGATGAAGAAAGGCGCGAACACCAGTGATCAATGAATGTGCTAAGCTTTAACATTAGGGGTTTGGGGAATGGTGTGAAGGGGAGAGAAATCAAAAATCTAATTTTTAGACACAAAATTGATGTTTGCTGTATTCAGGAAACCAAATTAGAGTCAATTGGTGAAAGAATTGCTAGAAGCTTCTGGGGTGGTAAAAAGTGTGGATGGGCGTCGAGATCGGCAGAAGGACGATCAGGTGGGATTGCCACTTTGTGGGATTCTGAAGTTTTGCAGTGTGTAAGTGCCTGGCATGCTCCGGGGATGCTCGTGGTGAATTGTTTTCGTATTTCTGATGGTAAGGACTTTTGCCTTATAAATATTTATGCTCCTTGTATTCTGGGCGAAAAGCAGACTTTGTGGGACTTACTCAGTGTTTTCATCGATCAAAATCATGATAAGTATACGGTGGTGGCTGGAGATTTTAATGCAGTGCGGTGTCCGTCTAAAAGAGTCGGGAGACGTGAGTATGGTACGACTAGAGATATGATTTTGTTTGATCATCTCATAAGATCCACTAATTTATTTGATCTTCCCATGATGGGCAGAAGCTACACTTGGTACAGACCTGATGGCTCTTGTAAGAGCAGACTCGACCGAATCTTATTTAACGTTGAATAGCTTTCTCTTGCCCCATATGCCCGCCTAAAGGGACTTCCAAGATCTGTCTCTGACCACTGCCCAATTATTCTTGATAACCCGAGGGTGGATTGGGGGCCTAAGCCTTTTAAATTCTTCAACGGATGGCTTGCTCATCCTTCCTGCAAGGATCTCGTTAGTTCTGCTTGGGAAAGCTTTCGTTTTCATGGTTGGGGAAGTTTTGTCTTCAAAGAGAAATTGAAGTTGTTAAAAGCAACCTTAAAAGAATGGAACAAAACCACTTTTGGCAGCTTGGTTTCCAGAATTGAGAGAAATAAATCGGAATTGTTTCATTTAGACATGTGGGATGATAACTTCGGTCTTGAGGATCATGAGATTGAGAAGAGAAGTGTTATTTTGAGCGAGATCTACAAAGATTGTTGGTTTAGACATAGTTTTATCAGTCAGAAGGCTCGTGCTACTTGGGTTAAGGAGGGGGATGCAAACACCAAATTCTTTCACAAACTAATCACGTGTAGGCGAAAAATCAATGAACTTAGTAACATCAGTATAAATGGGACTTGGTATAACTCTACGACCGAAACTAAAGAGGCTCTTCATGTTTTTTTTAAGAGGCAATTCAAATCTTCCAAAAGTAGTCGCCCTTCTCTGGTGGCTGATTTTGCCCGAAAACATGTCAGCCCGGAAGATAATCGTTTGTTTGTCGAACCTTTTTCGGAGGTGGAGATCAAAAAAGCTATCTGGAATTGCGATTCGACTAAAAGTCCGGGGCCGGATGGTTTCTCTTTTGCTTTCTTCAAAGAATTCTGGCACCTTTTGAAGAATGATATTCTTAAATTGTTCGATAATTTCCATAAGTACGGAAAATTTATGAGAGGTTTTAATCCTTGTTTTGTTGCTCTCATTCCAAAAAAATCATGTCCTTCGAGCATTGATGAATTTCGACCTATTTCTATGATTGGAGGTGTTTACAAGATTGTATCTAAGGTTCTCGCACAGAGGCTATCTACTGTCTTGAAGAAGATTATCTCTGAGAATCAAACTGCTTTCATCCAGGGGAGACAAATCCTTGGCGAAGAAGATTATCTCTGAGAATCAAACTGCTTTCATCCAGGGGAGACAAATCCTTGACGGGGTGCTTGTTCTCAATGAAATCATTGATGAAGCTAAGAAGAAAAAATTGCAGAGGCTCATATTCAAAATTGACTTTGCAAAACCTTTCGACTTAGTAGAATGGAATTTCCTTGATATTATGTTAGATCGCATGGGATTCCACAGAAAATGGAGGGGTTGGATTATGGAATGTGTTACCTCGGCCACAGCTCCGATCCTTATTAATGGAAGCCCAACTAAAGAATTCTCGCTTGAACGTGGGCTTCGGCAAGGTGACCCTTTGTCACCACTTCTTTTTCTCATTGTAGTGGAAGTCATGAGCTTGATGATCTCGAGGGCTTGCGATCTCGGCCTTTTTGAGACCGCTTCCATTGGTGTAAACAGTGTAGATGTCTCTCATCTTCAGTATGCTGACGATACTATTTTGTTGGGGCTTGTCTCAACCAAAAATATTTGGGCTCTTAAATGTATCCTTCTCAATTTTGAACTCCTTTCCGGTCTCTGTATAAATTACTCAAAATGTCATCTCTTTGGCTTGAACATTGAGGAAAGTTTACTTGAGCAAATGGCTGTTGTTCTTGGTTGTGGTGTGGGACAGTTTCCTATGTCATATCTTGGTATTCAAGTCGGGGTTAATCACCGTTGTCCCGCTGTTTGGTCACCGGTAATTAATAAATTACGAAACAGGTCGCGGTCTTGGGGAGACAAGCATATATCATTCGGAGGGAGAATCACTTTACTCAATGTTGTGTTAACCTCTTTACCGGTTTATTATTCCTCTTTTTACCGCATGCCTAAAAACATTTTGTCTGAGATTATTAAACTGCAGAGGAACTTCTTGTGGGGGGGAGTGGTCTTGCGATGAAAATTCCTTGGGTTTCTTGGAATAACATTTCTTTGCCAAAAGATAAAGGATGACTTGGTGTCAATTCTTTCTCTTTTTAATATCTCCTTGTTATGTAAATGGGCTTGGAGACTTCGAGCTGAACCTAACTCACTTTGGGTGAAGATACTGAACTCTAAATATGGCGGGAGTGGTAGTAGATCAAGCATGTCGAGCTGGTGGCGGGATATCATGGACTTGTTTTTGGTCAAAAATTCTTGGTTTTTGTCTCATGTCTCTAGAAAGATTGGGAACGGTTTGAACACTCTGTTTTGGAAAGATCATTGGATTGGAAGTGTTATTTTATCGATTAAGTTTCCTAATTTGTCTCAACAAGGATATAACGGTAGGAGAGTCGGGTTTTTGGTATAATGGGGTTTGGCGTTGGAACTTTGCTTGGAGACGTAATCTTTTCTCGTGGGAACAAGAGTCGATTTGTGAGCTTCTCGGCGTTCTTGATGGGGTTTCATTACAGGTTGAAGTCCAGGACTCTTGGGTTTGGACACGCGCAAAAGACGGTCGCTACACAGCTAAAGACGCTTACACTCTTCACATTTTTTTGCTTCCGATGCCTACGAATCTGGATGAAGAAGTTTGGTTAGTTTTTTCAAAGATTTGGAACAACTTAACACCTCCAAAATTTTCGGGGCTCGTATGGAGAATCTTGAGATATCGTGTGCCAACTAGAGTCGAATTGCGAAAAAGAAAAATCCTTGACAATGATACCGAAATATGCTGCAGTTTTTGTGAACAAGGTGACGAAGATATTAAACATCTCTTTTTTTACTGTCGAAAATCAAATCATGTTTGGAAGCTTTGCTACTCTTTGCTTTCTGTTTCAACAGCTTTGCCCAATAGGCCGGCGGCTCATCTGTTGCAACACGTAGGTATCTGGAGAAAAAAAAGTTCCAAAAAAATCCTTGTGTGTATTTGGTCTTGCGTACTTTGGTTCATTTGGAAAGCGAGAAATCTCCGCATCTTTGAAGGCATTGAAACTACACCTGAATATTTTTTTGAGGAAGTCAAAGCTAAGTCTTGGAGTCAGCTTGTTTCTTTAATGGAGCGCAGTCTTAGAAACTTTTCTTTTCAAGATTGGTATTGTAATCCACAGTTGTGTCTCTATTAGGTGTGTTCTTTTTTAATCTTTTGTAATTTTTGAGTACCCCTAGTACTCTTTATATATAATATATTTTTCCGATAAAAAAAATAAAAAAAATTAATACTTAGTATTATTTTCTAATTCTATGTGATTTGTGTTCATTAAAAAATAAAACTTTTAATAATATTTTTACAACTAATTTAATTTTCGCTAAATTTCATAGTTATTTTAATACTATTATTTAATTATTCAATATAATAGGTGATTTTAATGTTTCAGGTTCACTAATCTATCATCAATAGATAAATCCTGAATCACATAAATCCAATTAGCCAATCAAAACAGCCAATTTTGCCACGTAGATCTAATTCAATTCTATTGACCAATCAGATTGCTCAATTTCCCCTATAGCCAATCTTTTCTTCTTCAATTTCAAATTCTATTGTCCAATAGAATTGCTCAATTTTGCCAAGTGTACATCTTTAATCTTTTTTTTTTTAATTGAAATTAAAATACAAAAAGATTCATAAATGACCGGTCAAATATCCCATAATTAAATTCACCCTCTTCCTCTTCTCCCGCAGAGAAATTCTCATTCTCCAAATTAATATTTTTAATCTCTCCTTCCCCGATTTTTATACCCACTCTGTGTTTTCTTCCCCGTATTCTCATCCCAGATTGCTAATAAATTTTTTTCTAGCTTCGTATGTGTATATTGGGCTTTTTTGATTTCAATTTGGATTGTTTTATAATTCTAAATCTGCATATTTGATTACTGATTTTGTTCATGATTTTTTTTTGCAGTATCCTTTCAAAAGTTCTCATGATCATCGGTATGACATTTTGATTTTATTGAATTGGTTTTTTGGCCTAAAAATTCTATCTTTTTCCTGATTACCCCTTTTATACTGTTTCTTCGTCTTCTCCTCTTCTCCAGATCCATCGTCCCGATTTTTTTTCTCTATTCGAGGTTTGAATCCATACATTTCATCCGGCCGAAACACAGGTATGTAATTTTATTGTTCTGTGAGCATGCTTGATTCCTTATTCATTGGAATTTTGTAAGGTTTATTTTGATTTTTCTTTCTCATTATTCATTGTAATAAATAATAAAATGAATAATAAGGAATTCAGATCGGAACGACCCTACCCATTCAGCGGCGATGTGCTCCGTTTTTTGATATTTCATATTCTGCATTTTCCTCTCCTCCTTCCTCATATCGCCGGCTCTGGGCAAGGTGATGAAATTTCCAATTTACCGTTGTTAGCTCCTCAAACGAAATTGAGCATTCAGTTATTTTTGGGCTTTCTTAGATTTTTTTTCGTCTGTTTTGATTTTCACTCGGGTTTGATCCGACCTCCACGATTTAGTTCTTCTGTTTTTATCGTATAGTGTTCTTTATGTTCTTTGGAATTTATTTGTTATTTTAATTCATTTTTGGGATTTAAGTTTGTGCTTAAATCAAGTTATAATTTGTTCAGCCCGTGCGTTTATTCTCTTGACGAAACCAGCTGGTCGAGAAGCGGTCCTCTTGACGAAACCAGCTGATCCCGAGTTCAAAGGCGAGGTAACTCTTAGTTCGATTCTTGAGTCAAAAAATATTGTTTAAACACCTTTTCTCAGTTTTTTAATCTTCTCATCCTCAGTTTTCGATTTGGGTATTTGATTATGTTTGGGATATTTCGATTTCTTTATTTTTCAGACTATATTTAGTTGGTGTAAATGGTATGCTCACACTTTTTTACTCTTACTCTTTCTCCTTATGCCTTAAACTGCTAAGATTACATTGTACAAAAAATAGAAACAGGGGGCTTGCTTTTGTATCCATGGCTTCACATGAAGAAGCTGTTGCTGCTTTTAACAGCCTTGAATCCACTGTGAGAACTTCAATTTTATGTTTTTAATTTAAATTATTGACTTGAATCGATGTTAGTGTAACAAGCGTGGCCATAAGTACAAAGCTTATAAATTAATGAACTCACTTATTTCTGATTACACTCCTGCCGGGTGGATGTACCAAGAGCGGTCTTTGTATAGTAGTGAGAAAGAGAAAATGATGGATCTGATCATAGCCACGGAGATGGACCCCTCACTTTCCTATCCTTATAAGCAAAGAGCAGTGTCAGTGGTGGAGGAGGATAAAATTGGTATGGCTGTATCCGAGATTAGCAAGATTATAGGTTTCAAGGCCTCGCTCGATTCCCTTGAGCTGGGTGCTTGGTTCTTGATTGCTCTGGGGGACTATGAAGGGGCTTTGACCGACGTGCGTGCGCTTTTGACTTTGGATCAGTTGGTTTGTTCTTTTTTATTGCATTTTCCGTGTTTCTGTGTTGGAGAGGACGATATTGAAGGTTTTGTTTTTTCTGTTGTAGGTCGTTTAAATGGGAATCCTCCGCGCTTTTGATAAGCTCTTGGATTTCAAGCACGTTCGATGACCGATTAAATGTTGAGGTAAACTCCTGTTTGATGTTATTTATGTCTCCATTAACCTTTTTTGTTGTTAATTGTGTGTGTAAACGTCTGGTTCTTGCCATGAAGACTCAATTGAAATCCCGAAAATGGCAATTGTGATACAAAAAACTAAGAAGCCTATTATCGAGCTAGGAATTCTGTGTATATTTTCTATCATTTTTTTAGGTTTGTGTTTGCTGAGGAATCGTTTGGTACGCTTAGAGACACCATCTGAGAGTGAAAATAACAAGAAAGAATTGACTCGAGAATTTGATGAGAAGGATTCTAATCAGACTGTGGACAGTATATACCTGCATAATTACTTTGTATCTTTCTTTCTAGGTTTCTGTTCATTTAATAATGACGTTTTGGTTCATTTAATAATGACTGACACTCCTTGAGTATGTAGGATCAGGCTGGCTAGATTGGATCATACTCCCCAAAACTATTGCACGATGATGAAAATGAAGAAGATGCCATTCACCCCGAAGAGGATACGGGTATTTTGGTAATTCTACTTTAGAAACTTAAACTTATATCTCTTCGTATTGCGATTTCAATTCATACATTGTCTCTAATATTTGGTAATTTTTAACATTGTCTCTAATATTTCGTAGGGATTGAATATGATTTGTGTGTCATATATAATTCAATTCTCACACATTTGGTTTTCTATTCTTTTCATACGCTTGCAGGCTCCCAAAGATGAACCCAATTTCATTGCGAAAATTGTCGAAATGTTTGGGACTGTGAGCCGAGAGACCTTTATTTGCACACAGTGGTTTTATTGAGCTAAAGATACAGTGAGTATTCTCTTATTTATAATTTATGTCAATTCTTCTTCATCATTTTGTTTGATTTCAGGTTATAAAAGATCAAGATAATCTTATCGATCCAAGGCGAGTCTTTTATTCTTTCATCAGAGATGAAATTCCATTGAGCTCCTGATTGGTGCATTTTTGGTGCATTTTTTTAAGCTGTCAGACGTTGGCCCTCACCGAGTATATGAACACCGATGTCATAGTCTATCGAGTAGTAGTGGGCAGATTTTATAAAGAGCTTTTGTCGGAACTCATTCCTATCCACTCTGCACTATCCAATGTAGACTATGTTTCTCAGATACATCCGGCATATAAATGCGACAAAGCGCAGGTATTTTCATATTGTGCAATTCCTCGATCCTCTAATAGTGCGACGATTTAATCTTTTCAATTTCCAATTGTTTATGTTGTTTAGATTTTTCTGCCAATTGTTTGTTTTCCAGTTCTAGGCATGTCATGTTTTTATAATTTGATTAATGTCTGTTTTTTATGATTATTCATAACCCTAATTTTTCATTTGTTGTTGCAGTATCAGGTTTTTCATGTTAAAGTAAATCCATTAATGTGTGTTTTATATGATTTTTTCTTAACTCTAATTCAATAATATTTTTATTTTTTTGCAAATACAACAGGTATGTAATTTTGGTTCATCCCGCTGTAAGTTTTTTCTCACAATTTTTCCTCATTTACTTTTTTATTTTTATTTTGTGATTGATATTTTTTATTTGTTATGTATCCCTTAATATTGTTTTCATAATCTGATATAGGTCACCCAATTCTTATCAAGGCCAGCTGAATTTCTTTGAGATATCCCTCAATATTTATTGTTTATTATATAATTTTACCCACTGATACAATTAAACTGATGTAGGTCACCGCTGCAAGATATAATAACAAATTATGTACCGGTGTTTCTATCTGGAAGTTGCGTTGATAAAGGTCCTAAGATGATCATGGAGGACGAGCATATCTGCATCGATGATCTGCCTCTGCATATAGGTGATAGTATTACAAGTTTTCCTTTACCCGGGGCTTTCTACGGTGTGGGTAAGTTGTAAATCTTGCAAATGTGTATTCAAACTCTTTATTTGATGGTATATATTCATCTTTTATCTGGGATAAGTTTTTTGTATACAATGATCATGTTTTAAACAAATAAATAACCTTAAGTATGGCGTATATTCATGTTTTAATAGTTTATAGTTTGAATTATGAATGGCTTGGTCGGTGCGGTACTTATGATGTTTAGAAGGTTTCAAATGTGAATTACAATTTTTTTTAAGGTGATGTTAAAGATAATGCATTTTTTTTAAGAGTGCTGATGAATGTCTTTATGTGAAAATGCATTTAATTTTGTTCCATGATTTATTAGGATGATGCAGTATATTTATATACGAAGTATTAAACAATTGTTAATTTTCGACGATTTTAAAAAGTGGTTATAAAAAATCTCATATCTTTTAAATCCATTAATTACAAATATTCTTTATAATTTACTTTTATTAATTTAAAATTGAAAATGCAGTTTTCTTGATTCCCACCCACTCAACTGGATATCTTTTCATGTTTATAATTAATTAATCTCTAATACTCTTCAACGAAATATATTAATGATCACCTTATTTCGAGATCTAATAGGTTTACAATATTCAATTGAGCCTAATTATGTTAATACCGTCAATTTATGTAATGGTAATCGATTTGTAATAAAAAAGCTGAAAATTTATCTTATTGAGACTAATGATTTAAGAGACTAAAACAAAGATGACATTGTTTACGTTCCGAATTTGCCTCTTAGGACATGTACTTTTGGACTGGAACAAATTGAACTGAACTTAATATGTATGAAATGAATTGAAATTAACTTCAATTTCATTTGAATTTAAAATATTGAAATATGAATAAAAAAATTAAAAAAATTTAAATGACTAAACTAAACTTAATAAATGTGAACTAATCGAACTTAATTTAATTATTCAACTATTTAACTTCATTAGCTCCATGATCATTCAATACCCACAATTTAACTTAATTAGCTAATTGTTGTGAATGTTTAATTTTAAAAATATATTTGTTTATGTCAATTTATATTAATGAATAATAAAATAAATAATATAAATTATAAAAATATATAATCATTTAAACTTTTATTTGAAATAGTTAAAATGGAAACAAACTAATTATTCAACAATTTTATTTTATTAAATATACAACTAATAAATTATATAATTCACATTTACATACACTTTTTTATTTTATTTTTATATTTCTTAAAATTATTAACACAAATAATTTAATAACAAAAATTAAAAATTGAGATAATTGAAATAAAAATAAAAATAATTATTTAACCATCTATTTTTATTAATTATATAATCATTCATTTTTTATTATTCACACGAACGGTTTATATAATTTAAATGATCCATGAAAGCGCTAAAACTTTCTCTATTATGTTAAAACACTACAACAATTTTTTTTTATTTTTTATATCAAATTTTTAATAAAAATAAATTAATAAAAATAGCTATTTAAAATTGAGATAATTGAAATACACACAAATCAATTATTCAACCATTTAACTTGAATACCCACAATTTAACTTCAATATTAGCTAATCATTCATCTTTTATTATTCACACGCACGACTTATATGATTTAAGTGACCAATGAAAGCAATTGCATTATGTTTAAAGACTTCAACAATTTTTTTTTTCTATATTAAATTATAAATACATTTTTTTTTCTTTTAAATATGTTTTTGTAGATCATTCCCACATAAATATCAATAATTTTAAGGATTATATTCATTTTCTTTTACCTTTATTGTTTATCACTTTTCCTAAACTATGTCTCTTCCAATCATCTGTACCATATATATCTTTTACCATTGTCTTTCTAATTCCACCACTTAAGTTTTTTTTATCCCGATTTAATTATGGGGTTAACTTATTCGATTTCTGAAAAGCAAATTCCTATTTTTCATTTTTATTAAACTTTTGTCCGCAATTTACATTTGTACAGATTTATTTTACAGAATCAAGTTTGGAAATCATTCGTTTAATAAAAAGAGACGCAAAATTCAACAAACTGAAAATGCAGTCTCCCATGTCATCGATACCCACTCAACTGGATATCTTTTCATGTCTATACTCAAGATATGCTCCACTTCCACTGTAACTAATTACAATTCTAATTAATTAAACCCCGATACTCTTCAACATATATATTTTAATAATGACGACGATATTGGTATTCAAAGATTACAATTTACAGTCAAGATATGATGAATAATTGGTTTTGCATCTAAGATTCTTTATTTCTAATTTCTTGATCTAACGCAAGTTTATATATACGGCTGCTCGCCGTATTCAACCAGTTAATTTAGTCAAAGGAGCTTACCAAAATCACTCAAAAAGAAGATCATATCAGATGACATTCACTTTTCGCTCATCTTCCCTCCAGCCGATACCGAGACTCTTGGTTTTCTGGAAGGTAAAAGATCTCTATTCGATTGTTACATAATTCTACTAAATTATTTAATTTTAGATTAACAATTAAACTATTTGTAGATATAGTTTAATCTTTTTCTTTTGCATATCTATGAGTAAGTTTTTACTGTTTTATAATAAAAAGTATTTTGTTGCTTATTTGTTTTGTATTGATCACAAGATTTATATTATACAATGTTGATATTTAATTTTAACACTTTAAAGATCTTTTGAAATGTACAGTAATTGTACGAAAGAAGAATTTTGAATCTTATCCATATGATGACCGTGATGTGTGTGTAATTATTCTGAAAACTGTTGTTAAAAGTTTGGATTGTCTTAAGTTTTGTAACATGAATTTAATTTATTGTGACAAATTTTGCTAAGAGATGTCAAGATTGAATACCTCATGTTTTTCAAGATTAGATAGTTTTGAATTTGTTTTAGTTGATCGATGATGATGTACAAAAGCAACATATTCACTATTTATTAGTTGCATTGGATGGATCTTCTACATCCCAAAGTAATAAAGTGTGTTGTCGTATCAACAACTTTAGTTCCAATTACTCTAGATTTTTTTCTGATGCTAACTATATCTCAGGTTCGATTAATATACATCACAACCATGCGCATAGATGCAGGAGTAATTCAGTTTTACCCTCACTCTCAGCGTCTGCCGTTAGTCCATGTTTGAAATTTCAATCACAAGAAATTGATTAGTAATTTCATAATGGCGACGATATTGTTATTCATCAATTACAATTTACAGTCAAGATATGATGAATAATTGGTTTTGCAGCATCTGACTATTTTCGAATCTTACTTATTTTTGTCTATGACATATGCACATCTACTGCAAAAATATTTTCAAGATTCCATCTATTCGTATTTATTTTTGTTTTGGTAAGAGACATCTAAGCTTCTTTATATTTAATTTCTTGATCTAACGCAAGTTTGTATATACGGTTATTGGACGTATTCAACCAGTTAATTTGGTCAAAGGAGCTTACCAAAATCACTCAAAAAGAAGATCATATCAAATGACATTCACTTTTCGCTCATCTTCCCTCCAGCCGATATCTAGGCTCTTGGTTTTCTGGAAGGTAAAATATCTCAATTCGATTGTTACATAATTCTACTAAATTATTTAATTTTAGATTAACAATTAAACTATTTGTAGATATAGTTTAATCTTTTTCTTTTGCATATCTATGAGTAAGTTTTATTGTTTTATAATAAAAAGTATTTTGTTGCTTATTTGTTTTGTATTGATCACAAGAATTATATTATACAATATTGATATTTAATTTTAACACTTTAAAGATTTTTGAAATGTACAGTAATTGTACGAAAGAAGATCATATCAGATGACATTCACTTTTCGCTCATCTTCCCTCCAGCTGATACCGAGACGCTTGATCCAATGGAAGGTATAAGATCTCTATTCGATTGTTACATAATTCTAATAAATTATTTAATTTTATATTAACGATTAAATCATTTGTAGGTTATTTTTTTTTTTGCATATCTATGAGTAAGTTTTTATTGTTTTATAATAAAAAGTATTTTGTTGCTTATTTGTTTTGTATTGATCACAAGAGATATATCATACAATATTTGTATTTAATTTTAACACTTTAAAGATCTTTTGAAATGTACAGTAGTTGTACGAAAGAAGAATTTTGAAGCTTATCCATATGATGACCGTGATGTGTGTGTAATTATTCTGAAAATTGTTGTTAAAAGTTTGGATTGTCTTATGTTGTGTAACATGAATTTAATTTATTGTGAATTTTTTTGTTAAGATATGTCAAGATTGAATACCCTATGTTTTTCAATAATAGTTAGTTTATAATTTATTTTAGTTGATCGATGATGATGTACAAAAGCAACATATTCACTATTTATCAGTTGCATTAGGTGGATCTTCTATATCCCAAAAAAATAATAAAGTGGGTTGTCGTATCAATAACTTTAGTTCCAATTACTTCAGATTTTTTCTGATGCCTAACTATATCTCAGGTTCGATTAATAGACATTTCAACCATGCGCATAACAACAGGAGTCATTCAGTTTTACCTTCACCGTCTGCCGTTAGTCTATGTTTGAAATTTGATTACAAGAAGGTGATCAGTAATTTCATAATTCCGACGATATTGGTATTCAACAATTACAATTTAAGCTTCTTTATTTCTAATTTCTTGATCTAATGTAGGTTTGTATATATGGCTACTTGGAGTATTCAACCAGTTAATTTGGTCAAAGGAGCTTACCAAAATCACTCTCAAAAGGAGATCATATCAGATGACATTCAATTTTCGCTCATCTTCCCTCCGGCCGATACCGAGACTCTTGGTTTTCTGGAGGTAAAAGATCTCTATTCGATTGTTACATAATTTACTAAATTATTTAATTTTAGATTAACAATTAAACCATTTGTAGATAGAGTTTAATCTTTTTATTTTGCATATCTATGAATAAGTTTTTATTGTTTTATAATAAAAAGTATTTTGTTGCTTATTTTTTTATTGATGACAAGGGATATATCATACAATGATGGTATTTAATTTTAACACTTTAAAGATCTTTTGAAATGTACAGTAATTGTACGGAAGAAGAATCTTGAAGCTTATCCATATGATGACCGAGATGTGGGTGTAATTATATTAAAAATTGTTGTTAAAAGTTTTGAATGTATTATGATTTGTAACATGAATTTAATTTATTGGGACAAATTTTGCTGAGAGGTGTCAAGATTGAATTCCCCATGTTTTTCAAAAATACTTAGTTTAGATTTTGTTATAGTTGATCGATGATGATGTACACTGTAAATTATTTTGTTTATATAATAAAGAAGTTTTATTTTATTTCTTTGATTAAAAATTTTATATTCATTGTTTTGGTTTGATTTATAATGGTATAACTTTGTTTCAAGTTGCTGTTTATGAAATATACAAAGTAATAAATAAATAAATAATGAGATTTTGCAAAGTGAAAGAATATACTTTGAGACAAAAATACTTGACATTTGACAGAAATAAAAATTTATTTTAAAATTTTATTAGTAAGCAATATAATATATGTATAAATTATTTATTAACTTATGTATTAATTTGATTAAAAAATTTATTTCCATATTTTTATTAATATTTATTTTTGAATTAGTAAAATTTGAAACTAAATCCTTAAATCTTTTAAAAAAATAAATAAAAAAAATTCACTATATTAAATCAATTTTATTTCAATATATTTACGAATGTTTAGTCAAATAATTCAATTCAAACATTTTTTAAAACTTTAGTATTCCTTACGATTCTATTACAATATACGATATTTTTAGTTATTATTTTTACACAAATGAATTTTGTAGGATATAAGGAACAACTTTTGAAAAATATATTTCACATATACATTCATATATTAATGAAAAAATTATGGTATGGAATTTTCAAAATATATTCATCCAAAACATATGTTTTTCACATGTCCCATAAATATATTTCCCATATGATTATCAAAATTAATTTGATTATCACTATTTAATGTTATAATCATTAATATAATATAATGAATTTAACAATTCAATATTGAATAATTACGTTCCATAATCACCGTTGATATATTTAGTTACATATACATATGTATACATCTGAAGTTTAAATCATAGAATTTTTATTATTACAATTGGGAAAATCTATTTTCATTGTATTTATATCAAAATTTGTATTCTAATTTAAATATTAAACAAAAATTTAAACATATTTTCTTAAATTAAGTTCTAAATACCTCCGGGTAAAACTTTGAGTTTTACTCCCGGTGCAACGCCCGGGCTGAATCAACTAGTGAAAATATAAAATGACTAAAATAACCTGAATAACTGTTGTTTCTATTTATTCAATTAATATTGAATTAATTATTTTAACAAAAATATAGTCAACGTAACTATGATTTATTTTAAGAATAACTGTTGTTTCTATTTATTTAATTAATATTTAATTAATTATTTTAACAAAAATATAGTAGTGTTATTTATTTTAGGTGGTTTTAATGTTTCAGGTTCACTAATTTTTATTATTAGACTAAAAACCCATTCTTTTTATCTTTACATCTTAGGATTTTAAACTTTACATGTTATTTCGTAGAGGGATTTTTATATTTTTATATTTATGTAATAAGGCAGTAATGAAAATATAGAATGGCTAAAATAACCCAAATAACTGTTGTTTCTATTTATTCAATTGATGCGCGTATATCTAAAGCTAAATATATAATTAAGAAGGAAATTACGTCTTTATTAAAAAGGAAGGAAAGAAAAACAAAGTATAGGCATGGAATGAATATGAATCTAGTTATGCAAGAAATATAGCCAAAGCAAAGGGTGAAGAGAAAAAGTGTTGGAGCAAATGATGTGGCGGCCGAATTGGTTGGCGGAGTAGGCCTAGGAGTAATAACACGTGGATGTGGTGATGGGGAGGATGATGAGGTGGAAGGCACGACGGAGACGGTTAATTTTTGTCCCAAGGAACAGTGTGGGCCCACAGTGCATATGAAGTGGTGCTCCCCAGCCGTCGTTAGGGCTATCTTGGCGGGGCCCGTGAATATCGGAGCGGTATCGGTGGTGGTGGAAACCTTGCACGACTCCAATTCTGTCCTCGTCACTTCGAGCACATCGTGAGCTCCGCTTCTAAAGTTGAACACTGTAAAAATATATAGTAAAAGTAGTGTAAATATATTAATTAATTACTGTAGATTTTAGCATATGAAAATTGATTCATGCATGATATGTGGACTGACCAAGCACGTCGCCAACGGTGAATGTTTTGGATGCAGCCCATGAACGGTAAGTTGCATCTCCGTCGGGTGGTACAACCCAACCCAAGGAGTCACCCACTACATGTGTCGTCGTCGTCTGTTTTGCCCATGAACCATAAGGCACAACACCTGCAACTAGCAAACTCATCAACAGAACAACTTTAAATCCCACTCCTTCCATATCGAGATCGATTGATTTTTTATTTTATCAGGTCCTGCGCTCCCCTTGTATTTGATACTGTCAAAACTAATGATATGGAGAGTGCAATATATATATATAAGTCTGATTAAAAAGTTGCATAATTATTAGTGGATTAGGGCTTTAGTTTTCCTAACACGCCTCAACTTAATATTGATCAGCTTCTGATTCCTAATCATATTCCTATTTAGACTAATGTCCTATTTATTAGTAGTAGATTAGGCTTTTAGTCCTTGAAGGACCGAACTCAAATCAAATACCTAATCTATATGTAAGTATATTGCCCATTGGAAGCAAATGGATTTACAAGATAAATACAGACATGGATGGAAAACCTAGTGTTTTCAAAGCAAGGTTGGTGGCAAAATAATTTTTTTTTCACAGGGTGGTTTATAATGAAACCTTTTCACCAGTTTCTATAATTAATTCGGATTCTCTTAGCCATTGCAGCTCATTATGATTATGAGATATGGCAAATGGATGTTAAAACCGCCTTCTTGAATGGGATTCTAGAAGAGAATGTGTTTATGACACAACCAGAGGGTTTTATCGATCCTAATCAGGCTGGGAGAGTATGCAGGCTTAATAGATCCATTTATGGATTAAAACAAGCATCTCGGAGTTAGAATCTTCAGTTCGATGAATCCATACAGGATTTTCGATTTCAAAAGAACATGGAAGACTCTTGTGTTTACAAGAAGATCGGGAGTTACGTTGTATTAATTGTGTTGTATGTCGATGACATACTCCTTATTGGAAACAATGTTTCTATGCTTAATTCTATTAAAGAATGGCTTGGAAATTGTTTTTCAATGAAGGATCTTGGAGAAGCACAATAATTAACAATAATTAATTATTTAATTTTTTTGTTTACATTAATAGGCAATAAATTAAAATAAAATTAAAATAGAAACCCAAAAAAAAAAATGCATCTATAATCGTATATTATAAATAATATGGAAATAACTATATAACTTTATAGTGATAGTATCGTAAAACGTCTCCTTACATATGCCGATTAATTACACATTTAGTCTTTGAAATTTATGAAAATCAATTTTAGTCATATTTCACAATTTTTAATGGAATTTCGAACTACGGTCCTATCTAAAGTTTACTTAATAGCTCACTTTAAAATTCTACCTCTAGTATGTAGTATGAAGTAAGGACCTGTTCTTTTGGACTGAAACCGGCTGAACTGAACTGAACTGAACTGAAGCGATCTGAACTGAACTGAACTGAACTTAAGCGATCTGAACTGAACTGAACTGATTTTTTATAAAAATAATAATAATTTGTATAAATTATTAAATATATTTTTAAAAATATTAATAATATTATGACGGTAACTAGATTTTATATTTAAAATTATAGATTCAAATTATTTTTTGTTTATTTTATTTTAATTTATATTGAAACGAACTGAACTGAACTGAACTGAAGCGATCTGAACTGAACTGAACTGAACTGAAGCGATCTGAACTGAACTGAACTGGACTGAAATTAAGTCCAAAAGAACAGATCCTAAATTCAATAAGAGATTTTTTTTATTGATCTCATTAAAGTAGCTCTTTTCTCATTTAATCTAAAATAAGCACGTACTTTTAATTTAGAGCTCTTTTGGATGAGTTTATTTAAAAGATGTTATGTATTATAAATTATTTTAAGAGCTATAAGTTGTTATGTTTTATTTAATAAATAAATTGTTAAATTGTTTGAATAAAATAATTGTATATATAAACCTATAATATTTTAATTGTTTTAAAAATATATATATTTTATATAAATAAAATTACAAAAAGAGACATGCATAAATTATAGACATTTTATTTATTATTTTATTTATTGAATATGCACTGGGACAGACCAAAAAGAAATTTTACAGTGTCTTAAGGAATGGAAGGAACACTTGCTTACATAGTTACACATTAACACTATTAAAAGTGCATATGAAATTATGTTATGAACTATAAATGTAACTATAAATGTAACTAGTATATACTCATATTAACTGATAAAATTATCCAAATATCTATCAATCGGATGTAGGAATAACCTCAAGCCCAAAAGTCCTTATCACGTCTCTATGCTTGGCTACAAGATGCCCAACAAATATACGGAGTACAAAAGAATAATTATCTCAGCTGCAAAAATCAAAATTAAAGCACTCCACAACACTAAAAAATTAGCATACATACATTAACAACATGATCTAAAAGAATAGAGAAGGCATTAATTACACAATAAACACAGCATCGTAGCTATTTTTTAGAATTAAAATTGAAGGAAAAATAAAATAAAGTCACCACTCTCAATTCTACGGAAAAAATATTAAAAATCCCAAAATCAATTGAAACTACCCACAAAACACATGACACCGCCATCAATTTGGTGACCGTATGACCTATTTATGAGGCACTCACGATTGAGCAACGATTTCCACCGAATTTGAAAGATCCTCAAGAGCTCGGGTCTCGGCATCACAACTCCATCCTAGAGGCGATGCACTTCGTCCCGCCGCTGCCGTCGATGCGTGCTGCTAGGGAGGAGGCCGAGCAAGTCATTTCTTCCATTCACAACAACAATTGAAATACAAAAATGAATGAATCTTCCGAATCTTTTTATAAATTTCCCAAACCTATAATTAAATTATTTTTCACAATAACATGAGTAGTTAATTATTCTGATTAAGGTTAGGAGACTCAATTATCGATCGCTTTAAGGAGTTCAATAAAATGTCCGCTTCACTTAAATTAGGAATTAGTCGAACCAGAATTGAGCCAACCGGTAACGAGCGTTCCCTTGTGACTTTGACAATTCAAAAATTAAACTTTGAAATAGAGAATTGAAAATCCTGATCCCTAATCCCCAGGTTTATTATTTCAAAACCCTTTTTTACTAGTACTCGTCTTTTCATTTATTTATTTAGTTTTTAGTCAAAAACAAAAAACCAACCACATATCAATGTGTTATTTTCACTTTTTTTTCTCTGTTGCAAATAAATAAACATTTATACACCGATAGTAATGTTTCTCGAGACCGAATAATAGACGTTGCATGGATTATGGTCTTTTCCCCAAATCGAAAGACCTAATTTTGCCCTAGATTTCTGATTTCTCCCCCAATTTAATTTGGGTGCTTTTACCCTCTTACCCTCGCTTTATTAGCGTTGGATTATATGTCCAGGTGTCGTTCATCCGTGCTTCTTCTCTCTTACGTCCATTAGGGTTTTAGCTGAGGGTTGTAGTATATATAGTACGTATGTAATCAGTCGCATTCAATGCAATGAAATAATATCTCTTTATTATTGTTTTCTGTTCTTGTTTTGGAAAGCTTGCAGCTTTCTTTTTATCCCAGAAAATCACAAACATCATTATGGTATCAGAGCGTATATAAAAGGGATTAGTCAGGCCAAGCTTTTTGCACTATCAAAATATGTCAGAAGACAGCAGCTCAGCGATAAAGTCGTCGCCTTTAATGCAGCTTAGCCACCAGCTCATCTCTGTAAAATTAACAGATGAGAATTTTCTGGTATGGCGACAACAGGTCCTTATTGCAGTCAAAGGTCATGGACTTGAAGGTTTCCTCGACGGCTCGAATCCACAGCCGCTCAGGTTTCTACCTGCCGGAGAAGACGGTGGCGGACTGATAATAAATCCAGATTTCAGTCTTTGGCAAAGACAGGACCAGCTCCTCGCTTCTTGGATCTTATCCTCTCTATCAGAAGGTATATTAATTTCTGTTGTTGGCCTAAATACTTCTCAAGAAGTTTGGGAAAATTTAGAGTCTACTTTCTCCAGTCAATCCATTGCCAGAAAGATGCAATATAAAATACAACTGCAGAATTTGAAAAAGGGAGATTTGACTATGAGGGATTATCTTAATAAGATCAAATCCTATTGTGATGCTCTTGCTAGTATTGGTGAGAAAATGAAAGAAGAAGATCAGATTTTACATGTCCTTAGTGGCCTAGGAAGTGAATATGATGCTATTGTTGTTACTGTGACTGCTAAAGGAGGTAGTTATGGCATGAAAGACCTCACTGCCTTGCTTCTCAGCTATGAAAACAGACTTGAAGTCTCAGCTCTCTCTGATAAGCTCATCCCCAGTGCTAACCTTGCTCAAAAAGATAAGGGTGGAACACAGCAGAACAGTTACAGAGGTAGAGGTGCCTCTAATGCTAGGGGAAGAGGGAGCTATAGAGGAAGAGGTGGTAGAGGCAATGGTAATAACAGAATTCAGTGTCAAATCTGTGGTTACAATAACCATATGGCAGACAAGTGTTACCACAAGTTTGAAGCAGATTTTGTACCTAAAATGAACCAACACTCCAATTCTGAAGATGGAAATAGGCCTAATAATCAGAGTTCATATGGTCAGAATCCTCATCCTCAACAAGGTCAGAGTCATGGTCCTCAACATGGTTCATATACACAGCAGGGAACTCATCATGGCTCAGCCTATTACTCATCCACTGACAACTCAGGAGGCTCTGAATCTAGCTGGTATCCTGATTCTGGTGCCTCTCACCACATCACAAATGATTTCTCTAACATAAGCCTTGCTTCAGGCTATGATGGGAATAACAAGGTTCAAATTGGTAATGGTTCCAATCTCAACATTACACATATTGGTAGAACTTTGGTGTCTCCAGATAAAACACATGTTTTTCATCTTAATAACCTCCTTCATGTTCCAGAGATCACCAAAAACTACTAAGTGTGGCTCAATTTGCTAATGATAATAAAGTGTTCTTTGAGTTTCATCCTAATTTCTGTGTTGTCAAGGATCGGGCAACAAAGGAGGCTCTCTTCACAGGGACTCTTAAGCATGGTTTATACCAGTTCAAGCTACAACATGTGAATCAGTCCACCCCTTTCAGCCCACCACCTCACAGAACTTCTGGATTGATGTCCTCAGTTCAGAGCTTTGCTTCTACTGTGAGGAATAAAAGGAGTCTTGAATTATGGCACAAAAGATTAGGACATCCTTCTCTTTTTATTACTAAAAAACCTTAAACTCCTGTAATATACCTTTCATTAATAAAGAATCTTTTTCTTTCTGTGGTGACTGTGCTCAAGCTAAATCACATGTGCTCCCTTTTCATCATTTGCATCAAAGATCCACTTCTCCTTTGCATTTGATCCCCACTGATCTATGGGGTCCAGCCCCATTGCAATCAGTATATGGTAATCAATATTATATCTCTTTTGTTCATGACTTTAGCAGGTTTACTTGGATATATTTTTTGCCAACCAAAGCTGCAACCATTGCTGCCTTCATTCAATTCAAGAACCTTATTGAACACCAGTTTAATAGCAAGATCAAGATCATACAAAGTGATGGTGGTTCAGAGTATAAACCTCTTACCAAACTTTTCTCTGATTATGGTATTATCCACCAATTATCTTGCCCTTATACTCCACAGCAAAATGGTGCTGTGGAGAGAAAATATAGGCATATAGTTGAGTCTGGTTTAAGCTTACTGTCTACAGCTGGTTTGCATAAGAGATACTGGGAAGATGCTTTTGCAACATCTGTTCATCTCCTTAATAGAGTCCCTCAATCTACTCTCAACTTCATCAGTCCATATCAAACCTTATTTGGCCAAGTGCCAGATTATTCATCAATGAAAGTGTTTGGCTGTCAAGCCTATCCTCACCTCAGAACATATGCCACTGATAAGTTGGAAATGAGGTCTCTACCTAGCACCTTCCTTGGTTATCATCCTCAGTTCAAAGGATATAAGATTGAGCTCCCAGATAAAAAGATTATTTACAGCAGAAATGTTGTTTTTAATGAGAGTATCTTCCCTGCACTTATGGAATCTGTCAGCCCTAACACAGATTCTAATACTTCTCACCCTTTACACTCCAACAACAATATATTACCTTTTGTTCCACCTGATGATAATAGCACTTATTCTACTGACTCTGATTCTCCCACACCACCACCATCCCTACCTCCTTCAGATCCAAATCATCATGATTCACCCATTCAAAATAATCATAATCCACCTTATACTCCTCAACTCCCAGAATCTCCTTCTTCTGAGCCTGCACCCTCTCACCACATGGTGACTAGATCCAAACTGGGAATTTTCAAACCAAAAATCTTTAATTCCACCCTCACTGATTCAGTTGAACCATCTTCTCTTAAACAAGCTTTAACCTCTCCACTTTGGACAAATGCTATGAAGTCTGAACTTCAAGCCCTAACCAGAAATCATACCTAGGACCTTGTCCCTCCTCCAATCCATAAAAAAGCTATTGGATGCAGATGGGTTTTCAAGTTGAAAACACATGCAGATGGATCAATTTTGAGACACAAGGCTCGGCTTGTTGCCAAAGGGTTTCATCAAGTAGCAGGGATTGACTATCTTGATATATTCAGCCCTGTTGTTAAACCTACAACAATCAGACTTATCCTTACTATTGCCCTATCTAAAGGATGGCCTCTAAGACAGCTAGATATTGACAATGCATTCTTAAATGGGAGTTTAGATTCTGAGCATGATATATATATGCTCCAGCCTCCTGGCTTTGAAACTCCTGGAAAAGAACATTTTGTCTGCAAACTGAGAAGAGCCCTATATGGTCTTAAACAGGCCTCAAAAACCTGGTTTGAAAAACTCAGTTCTGTCTTGCATTCCCTTGGTTTTCACACCTCAAAGTCAGACTCTTCTCTTTACCTTTATCAGTCTGTCAACATCACCACATATATCTTAGTTTATGTGGATGATTTTATAATAACTAGCAGTGATCCAAACTCTATCCCTTCTCTCATTCAACAGTTGTCTAAACATTTTTCTCTCAAGGATCTAGGGCCTTTACACTATTTTCTTGGTGTTGAAATATCTTACACCTCCACTGGTATGTTTCTTTCTCAACAAAAATACATATCACAGCTCCTTCAAAAAGCCAATATGCTTGGAGCTAATGGTGTCCCAACACCCATGGTGTCCTCTGCTATACTATCTAAATTTGATGGTCAACACCTCTCAGATCCTACTCCTTATAGACAACTTATTGGCAGCCTACAATATCTAACCATCACAAGACCTGATATCACATTCTCTGTCAACAAACTTAGCCAATACATGCAAGCTCCCACTGAGGTCCATTTCAAAGCTGTGAAAAGACTTTTAAGGTATGTTTCTGGTATAGCTTCAATGGGACTCCATTTATACAAATCCCCTCACTTAAATTTAACAACCTTTGCTGATGCGGATTGGGCTTCAGACCCTGATGATCGTCGCTCTACCTCTGGTCATTGTGTTTACTTTGGCCTGAATCTTATTTCCTGGAGTTCCAAGAAGCAAAACACAGTATCTAAATCCAGTGCCGAGGCTGAATACCGAAGCCTTGCTCATGCAATTATTGAAGTTCTTTGGATCAAATATATCCTTCAAGAACTCAGAATATTACCCACTTCTGCACCCGTTATATGGGTCGATAATCTCAGTGCTGTTAATATGTCTGCTCATTCAATTGCCCAGGCTCGCACCAAGCACATTGAACTTGATTTACACTTCATACGTGATAAAGTCCGTTCAAAGGAGATTGTAGTTCACCATGTTCCAGCTCACGACCAAACAGCCGACATCTTCACAAATGCTCTACCTCAGCAACCTTTCACGCGGCTCCGCAACAAGCTTCAAGTCGCCGGCGTTCAGATTGAGGGGGGGTAATAGACGTTGCATGGATTATGGTCTTTTCCCCAAATCGAAAGACCTAATTTTGCCCTAGATTTCTGATTTCTCCCCCAATTTAATTTGGGTGCTTTTACCCTCTTACCCTCGCTTTATTAGCGTTGGATTATATGTCCAGGTGTCGTTCATCCGTGATTCTTCTCTCTTACGTCCATTAGGGTTTTAGCTGAGGGTTGTAGTATATATAGTACGTATGTAATCAGCCGCATTCAATGCAATGAAATAATATCTCTTTATTATTGTTTTCTGTTCTTGTTTTGGAAAGCTTGCAGCTTTCTTTTTATCCCAGAAAATCACAAACATCATTACCGACTCGGACGAATTACTTCGACAATTAGTTCGATATACATTTAAGTGATTTTTTACGCTGTTACAAGACGTCTCGACGGAAAAGAAATTGCACGTGTCGAATGGATTAGAGAGGGTAGGGTTCCCCTACAAACCATCCGGGCTAAAATTGATTATTGTTCCTATACAGTTGGGACTATCTATGGGGTATTAGGCATCAAGATTTGGATTTTTATAGACACAGAAGAGGAATAAAAAAACTTTAATTGTTTTTACCTTCTCTCTATGGCTAGACACAAAAAGGTGAAACTCGTTCATTCGTTTCTTGACCAATAAAATTTACAACGTCTCGTCATTAATTTCTATTAATTTCTATAGCAGTTAGAGTCTTATTTCTTGCACAAACATGCACATGTTAAGTTTTTTGTTTTGAATTTTGTGCATACTAAAGTCATTCTTGTAAACTATTTCATGCATCTATCTATATCTATATATATAAAAATATTAAGAAAAATATAATATATTCATTAAATAAAGTACATATAAAAATTGAAGGAAAGAAAAATAAAGTAGGAATAGAATTGAATGAATATGAATCTAATTATGCAAGAAATAAAGCCACATCAAGAGCGAAGAAAGTGAAATAACATTTTCTAATTGCAAATATGTTTCATATAGTTAGTATAAAGTTGAAATCTATAGAGATTCATGTATATTAATGAAAATATATATTATACAATACTTTAAATTGTATGAAAATTCATATAAATCAATAAAAAAAAAGTCAGTCAAACTATGCGTAAACTTTATGAATTTTCAAATTCACTTACTTTTTAAAATCTATAAAAATCCAATAAAATGCTAATCGAATTCACCTTTACGCTTTAGTCCTATTATTCTATTAGTAGTAAATTACGCTTTAGTCCTTCGAGATCGAGCTCAATCAAATACACGAATACAGTACAAGTTATATAAATTAATAATGTTGAGATCGTAAAAATTTTATCAATTTAAAGAAGTATTAATATATCGATAAATTAATATTTTATTAATTAAAAGAGAGATTTATCAAATTCAGTAAATTTAAGTATATTATATTTAAAATAAACGAATTAAGATTCATTTATCAATGGATTCATGGTTTTATCTATGCTAATTCTGGTGGAATACACCATGTACATCTTGACAATAAATTTAAAATTATTATAGTAAATACACATATAATCACGCTCCCGATTCATTGTAGTTATTAAAAATTTTCATGTATAATATGCATTTAATGTATACTATTAACTATTATATTCATAAAATTATATTTATTAATTAAAATAATTTAATTATTTGAAAATGCCTAAATGTGCTTCAAAATATGTTCAAGGATATTGCTTTTCGTAATGAGATTGAAGATGAAAAATGAAGAATGTTCGATGGTTCAAAATTTAGAGAAAATTGTTGTACACGACGACTCTTCAATTTTTTTTGTTGCATCTAGAGACTCCGAGATTCTGGTGTCAATTAAAAAAGTTAAAGATAAAATTTAATTAAATTATGTTTAAAATTATTTATTATATTTATTTTTCATTCTATTTATTTAGTTTTATATTTCAATTTTTATAATAGTTGAGTGTTTCAAAAATATTTAAAAAAATATACAGACATATTAATCGAAATAATTAATGCATCAAAATATAGCTATGTAGTAAGAAATATTAATATACGTATGAATATTCATACGTATATCTAAAGCTAAATACTCATACCTTTAATAAAAATGAAGGAAAGAAAAATAAACTAGGGATGGAATTTATATGAATATGAATCTAATTAATTATGCAACAAATAAAGCAAAGCAAGGGTGAAGAAAGTGAACATAAAAACTGTTGGAGCAAATGATGTGGCAGCCAAATTGCTAGGCGGAGGAGGAGTAGTACTATGTGGTGGTGATGGGGAGGATGATGAGGTGGAAGGCACGACGGAGACAGTTAATTTTTGTCCCAAGGAACAGTGTGGGCCCACGGTGCATATGAAGTGATGCTCCCCAGCCGTCGTCAGGGCTATCTTGGCGGGCCCCGTGAATATCGGAGCGGTACCGGCAGTGGTGGAAACCTTGCACGACTCCAATTCCGTCTTCGTCACTTCGAGCACATCGTGAGCTCCGCTTCTAAAGTTGAACGCTGTAAAAATATATAGTAAAAGTAGTGTAAATATATTAATTACTGTAGATAGATTTTAGCATATGAAAATTGATTGATATGTGGACTGACCAAGCACGTCGCCAACGGTGAATGTTTTGGATGCAGCCCATGAACGGTAAGTTGCATCTCCGTCAGCTGGTACAACCCAACCCAAGGAGTCACCCACTACATGTGTCGTCGTCGTCTGTTTTGCCCATGAACCATAAGGCACAACACCTGCAACTAGCAAACTCATCAACAGTAGAACAACTTTAAATCCAGCTCCTTCCATATTCATATATATGAATATGATCGATCAAAAATTGATTTTGTATTCGTCAATTAGGTTAGAATAGAAACTCAATTTATAGGTGTAGCAAATCTATTAAATTGGAAACAATTATAATTAGGAATAATATTTTTTTTTAATATAACTTTCAATTATATAAAAATATAATTATATTTCCAATATATATAATTAAAATTTCCTTAAACTAATTAAACAAATAAAGAAGGAATCAACCACCACCAAATCAATAATTAAACAAAAAAAGAAGGAATCAACCACCACCAAATCAATAACCCAAGTTTATTAACCCCAACTCACTCACGTGTCTACCAATTTAATTTCATAATGATGTCACCGTGACACCATATTCTTAATTAATTAATTGACATACGTACTAAATTACAATCGACTTCCTCCGTTGTTTGACATGCTTTCCGTTTTATCCCCGTTTAAATTCCGATTCAAGTTGTACGTACTTTAAGAGTTGCATAATTATTAGTGGATTAGGCTTTAGTTTTCCTAACACCTCAACTATCAAACTATTGACTTATAATAAAAAAGATAAATTATATTTTTATTAATTAAAATTTAATGTAATGATATGTTATAAAATTATATTTTAGGAATATTTTTCAAATTCAAAAGGTCTTAAATAACCTTATATATCCAACTTTATTCTGTTAACAAAATACAATATTTGTGCTCGCATTTTCTCCCCATTAATTGAAGTCGCCAAAACATCTTGCTCGCTACCAAGGACACAACTCTTCTACCTCCCATAATTATAAAGCCGTGAAATTGACATATAAACAGTAATCGATTTTTTCTATGAACAAGCTTCTCCTCTACAGAGATGGCGGCATCAAGACCCTCGTTCACAACGAGGATGGATGCCCCCATGCAGTAGTACTAATTGAAGAAGAACCTCCAAGTTGTTGTCTTATGCTTAGGGTCATTTTCGTCAAACTGGCCTGCACCGAAGGAGGCGAGGGTCGGATGCCTTCGGAGCCTAGGGCAGTTAGTAGAAGCCAGGGTAATAAATAAAATAGACAAACTGAATTACATTGTTAACAACATTAACCATTTTACATTCTCATATGCCCAAGGACTCTCTGAGATGACGATGACCTGATCAACCATAAAGCTAAAACATGTTGAAAACAAACCAAAATCAAGTAGTAAAAATCGGCATTTACACCAACTCACACGGCTTGCTTCTCCGTCTCTCCTCCATTGTAACCGTACTGGGAGCATCAAAGTCACGGCCGTTCATTCGTCTAAGCTCGCGTTATATACAATTACTCTTTAGTTCACACATCGAGTTTCAGATATAGGGAAAATCGTATTTAGTGAATCTTGACAAGCTAGAATTTGATCCTACGTAAAGGAATTCCAAGGAATGTTTCAGCTATTTAGTGAGGTAGTGGGATAGATTGAGATGGCTCGTCTGAGTAATATGCGTTGCACTTACATGGTGATTAGTTACGTGTAATACAATTACCAACTTTCTGCTAATTTCGTTTCTAGTTTTGTAATGTGAGCCATCCGTGCGAGGGGATTCTTCTGGAAAATGTGAACTAGGTGGGGGCCGATGAAAAGAAATCCCAAGCTAATTGCGAGAATGTTATGTTACAGAACTCGGGAACAGTCTCGCCTGGATGCCCGTAAATTTCTACATAGTCGATCACTGCATGTATGTATACGCTTGCTTCCATAATTAAGGTCTGGTTTCAGGTTTGGTGATGAATGAGAAAGACAATTAGGACGATGATCGATATTCCTTTAACAAGAGCTATGAATTCACATAAATTGTTCGTTTGAATGATAGGCTTATGTTCATTCAAAAGCATTGAAAATATGGAAATTTATCGTCTTCAAAAATAGTCACCGGTCCTAAAACAAAATTCAAAACATATCCAGTTTTTTTTTTTTTTTTTTTCAGCAATAAGACAGCAAAGCTACCCCTACTGAATTTAAATAAGACAATATCCGAGCAGAACTCAAACTCTAAACATGTAGCTAAGCAGGAGAAGATGATTTACGGCCCTTGTTATATTTTCATCCTATTCCGAAGTACCACTAGGAGGACCGGCCCAAAACTTAACACCACTAGGGTGAAGCATGTCTTTATCACCGTCGACATAGTCGCAACCCATCATGACATCTGAAAATACCCACAACGAGATCAAAATTATGCATCAAACTGATTAGTCGTATCAAAAGTAGCTTCTATCTTAATCCAAGCCATATAGAAATACAACCGCTCATATAAAACCAAACGTAATAAGACATGAGTGAAAAAGAGACATGACATCGTACCTGGGCCGCAGGAATCCAGAATCATACACATCTTGACTTCATAATCATCATGTTCGAACCTTTGATAAACTTCGGCAAAAAATAGCTTAGGACAACTATCGCCTTTTTCTTTGGGCTTGGCTGTAAAAGTGATGTGATCTGCGTAGAAGGGTGCAAGAATAGTAGTTTCAAATCTCTCGTTCTCAACAAACTCATATTCTTCACCCTATGAACAAAGAAAGGATTAGTGGAAGTATCACATTTAAAGAATATAGAAAAAAATAGATCAAGAATAGAAAAAAAGATAGCGGACAAACCTTAGTCTCCTTGTAATGCTCCAAGGCTTTACGAGCCTTGTCAGATAATATTTTGTTGTCAAGCTCAATGACTGCAGGATCCTCTTCAACACAAGCACCGCTGTTCAGGAGATGTAAACAAAACATGAAGTGCATGCAGAACCTTGGACAACAATTCAAACGAAACACCCAACCGTAACCCTAAAACATAAGCTGAACAAGATTAATTAAATAAAAATAAAAATAAAAATACATACTATAGTTCAGTCAGATAATCTAGTGGGCCTTTTGTTCCAGGTTTGGGCTGCTCCAGCCTTCAAAGCAAATAAAATACACTATACATTTTGGATATAAACAAAGATGGATGATATGTATATATATATTGATAGTAAATGATCGATCAAACCAAGGAGTTGTGAGAGTGGCAGCGCCATAAGCAGCAACCATATTAGCAGCCTCATTAGCTGCAGCAGCAGCCTCGTTAGCGGCAGCAGTAGCCTTATTAGCCGCATCAACAGCCTTCTTAGCCGCAGCAACGACCTTATCAGCCTCATCATCTTTAGAAGACAATTCGGTGTAAGCAGAAATAACAGGCCACATAGAACCAAGATCACTCCGTATTCTCATTATTTCCACCATTTTTTCATGTCGCTCTGTACGGCGCCTTTCTTCGGAATCTGTTAGGGTTTCTTTCGAATTTATGTTGGAGAAGCTGAATGGGTTGGATGCTGTACAACCAAATCCGAATGGGTTGGGGTTTTCGGAGGCCATGCTATTGCTATTGCTATTGCTATTGCTTGCTTCTCTTTTCTTTCTCTCTCTTTTTTCTTAGATTTGTGTTGTTGTACAGTACAAGGACGACGGAATTGAAGTATTATATGTTGTGGTATATTTATAATAACAGAGGAGGTTTATTAGTTGCGTAAGGATACAGCTAATATATAAACTTGAAACTTAAGCTAATATATAATAAAGAACTAGAGCTAATATAAAGATTCCCAATGAAAAAAAAAACTTCATATATTCGGTCTAAATTTTAAGTTCATATTTAATTACATATTTAATCAATGAAAAAAGAACTTCATATTTTCAGTCTAAATTTTAAGTTCATATTTAATTACATATTTAATCAATGAAAAAAGAACTTCATATTTTCAGTCTAAATTTTAAGTTCTTCACATATACAACTACTAATGATTCAACAACATTTTAATTACATGAGATTTTGAGCCTATGCGTTTAAGTCTTTTTATTTTAACTAGCCGGTCCACCGGGATAAACGCCGATGAGGTTTACGTTTTTTAATTTTGAGAGCCGTGAGCGATTTAGTTTCAATATTAAGTAGTATCAGAGAATCGTAAATTGCATAACAGTGTGGTTTGTAATTTTTTTTACGGATCTTATTTTAAAGTAATATTTATTTATTATGTGGTTGCTTAAATATTTGCAAGAGTATATTGTATAAATAAGAGAAAAAAGTGAATAAGTTAAAAATTGCAATACAAATTTATAAGTATCAATGCGTAGTTATTAGTTGAATAAAGTATTGTATAATTTATTTATCTAAAAGTCTGAAATTGTCAAATTGAAACAAAGTTCCAAACAAATGAAGATATTCGCTTCTTAATTTTAAACGACAAATCTAATCAGCTTAATCTGTTGGTTTCATAAAATCGAACTATCAAATAGTTTACGACATTTTTCAAAAAAGTTAGCGGTCTAACAATTTCAACGGTACTGCACCGTCATCCATTTTTATTAGTTTTCTGTGTGTGTTGATAGAGTTGGCATCATCAGAATAATCTTTAACATAAATCATCAATACCGTAGCCGAAATGTCAGATAGTTGACTTCCGACCTTAATGAGCTATTTTATTTGCTCATCTTTGAGCGTTTTTAGTGTTTAATCGAGTCTTTTTGAGTCGTCTTTTGTGTCTGAGAGGAAACAACTGAGCGTTTGAGCAAAGTATGCAGGGATGCAGGTAGCAAGTGACGCACTGGGTGACAGAGGCAAGGAAATCGCCTTTTTTGAGCAAACAGTATTCTGGAGCGGTAGTGACTGAATTGTTTGGCCTACTAAGGCAAACTCAACCAGTATGGGCAGAGTCACGATCCAGAAGAGCCAGAACACTTACCAAGTACCGTGCACGGAGCACGGTCCGATCTCCTGTGGGAGAGAAGTACTTGAAGGATTTCGATTGGGGCAGAGAACAACTGTGAGCAAAGGACCAGCTTTGGGCAAAGCCAGCGCAATAGAGCCCTGAAAAAGAGGGATTTTGCCTATTCCCCCAAGGATGATTCTATCGCCTATTTTCTAGGGGCTGACTAATGATAAGACGTTGTAGTGCGTCAAAAATCAATTAAAAATATACGAACTAATTGCCGAAGGAATTCGCCCGAGTCGATCTCTCGAGGAACACTACCATCGGTACTTGTATACGTATTCAAGTGGTTGCAAAAGAAAGGGAAAAGAAATATAGGATAATGCGATAAGTTGGTTTGGTTTTTGTTTTTAAGGACTATTTCTAAGTTATCAATTTAAAAGCATTCAAGAGAAATTAACAAATAAATAATGGATTTCAAGTAATATAAAAGAACTAGGGGTCGGGATCATCCATTCTCGAACTCGGAATTTAATTCTAGCATGCGTTTTTGCATTAAAACGTCAATTGCCGGTTGGTTTCAATGTAGTTCGACTAATCTAGTTTATGTTATTGCCTAACAACCTCCAACATAGCTTAAAAATCAATTAGACATTTAGTCGAACACCTTGTGTGCATACTATAATCTCTTTCTTCGTTTTGAGAATCAAATCACCCTAACCCTAGTAATGGAATTAGCTACGCATAATGATAATCAAGAGCAGACACATGAGGATTGAAGAATTCATAATCAAATACATAAATAAAAAATTCAAAATAAATAAAGAACACAAAAATAAGAAGAAAGGAAAAGGTTTACTAAATTAATGATCAAAGCAATAAATTAAGATCCAAAATTCCAATTGTTGATCCAATCTCCACGGAAAAAATAACAATTTAATGATTTGATTTCTCAAGAACTAAGTTTTTGAAGCTAGGAATATTCAAAACTAAAAGATAAAAGTTTAGATATGAAAAACGTAGGTTAAAAATGTGTTTTTCGCCTCTTAAATACTCTCAAATCGTGCAAGTAACGTTCAGCCCGCACAGGGCCCGCCAGCGCGGGTTTACTCGCCAGTGTGGGTCTTCAAATTCCAGGAATGGCTGCCCACTAGTTGCGGGAAAAACCACCGCGGAGGGTGCGTCCAGCCAGCGTGGGAAAACCCGCCGTTGCGGGTGCGGGGCAGTTTCGGCCAGCTCAAATTTTCAAGCATTATCTCTCTCGTCATGCAATATCTTGTCGATCCGAACGGTGGGAAGGTAGTGCATGATGTCTTCGTGATGTTTTCTGAATTTCAGCTCCATCCAACGGTTGACGACAGTGTTAGGATCATTTTCCCGCAGCTGTGCACTGCTGCCTTTTCTCTTGGATTTTTGCTCTTTTTCGACTCGTTTTTCCTGTCAAACCAAACCACAAGGATAATAAACATATTCATCAATAATGCAACATCTCACATCACAAAAACATGTTAAACAACTATAACGGCACTACAAACGATTATTAAAACCTAACAAAAACATACAAATCAACTCCCCCACACTTAGCATTTTGCTTCTCCTCAAGCAAACAATCAAGAGTAGAGCAACACAAACAAGAAACACAAAAATGCAATCACATATTCAATTTCTCAAAAATTACAAATAAATTCCCGGTGCATCCGAAACAAGCATAGAGAGTAACCTCGACCTCAAATAAATAGAAACAACGAAGATCAAGCGAGAATCATCACATGTGGCCAATCCAAATTCCCTCACTAGGATTCACTCTCTTCTTTTACCCTCGAAATAAGGTTTCACTCAAAAGCGTGCACAACTGAAGGATAAATCACCAAAGTATAACTTGTGCACTCAAAGAAAAATAAGCATATACGTACGGAGCAAGGAAGAGCTTCAAATAATAACATGTGCGCCTAAGAACAAAAACTAAACACTCCCTTAAGTTAAACTCTCCACTAATAAAAATCTACTATCTTAAGAATCATGGGTGGTCGATAAATCGGGTGTAACGGGGCTCAACTTAGGTTATTCGGGATTATTTAGAAAAGAGTGGACTAATCATTGTTCAAACACATGTTACCACCACACCAAGCATCCCTTTTTTTTATCACACCACATCCCTCGAATACTCCCACATCATAAACAAACTCATCAAGGCCAAATAGAATGCCCGAGCAATTATTGATAATATTATTTGACTATATTTTTCTTTTTTTTCCTTTTCTCTTTTTTTTCGAGACTTATAACACATCTCATTTTTGTTTTTCTCTTTTTTTTTCCTTTTCTTTTCTTTTCTATTTTTTGTGCAAAGCTCGGAAATAAACGATATCGACACCCTCGATTTATTTATACGTACCCCATCCACACAACTACTTCTCCTCCCTCATCCGCGCGCGGTACAGTTAAAGGACCAGAAGAAATAAGCTAAATGTAGGCTCAACGGGGTTACTAGGGGTGTCCCACGACGGGTTCAAGGTCAAAAGTAAGCGGCTCAAATGGCTATCCTAATCGATTATCTCCTAATCACATTCGAAATCAAGCAAGTTATGATATACAAGTCTCAAGCAAAAACATAAGCACGGTCTAGCTATCTCTAGTTCATACGAGCACAAATGATATAGAATAAGGAAAATAAGAAGCTCAATAATCGACGAAGCATGATTTCACACATAGAAGAAAGCTAAAAAGGCACAAGATCTCACAAGGACATTTGGAAAATGAAATAGCCGACATGCGAATAACTCACAATCAACTTCAAAGCAACTACACAAGTGGTAAAAATTATTCATATCCAACATATTAGCACCAAGAATTCACCAGTAATCCCAAGAGACGTTATAAAATAAATGGCATTCACGACACAACACACAAAACAAGACACACCATAAGACACAACATAAGCGATGTTTGAAAACTACTATAACCCAAACAAACCTCACGAAACAACGGGTTACCCTAAGAACATGCAAAGCTACCCCCACACTTGAAAGACACATTGTCCTCAATGTAGCACACACAATCTAATAAATCTCAAGCAAGGAAGAAGCAATACATGTCCATACGAATAAAAAGAAAAAATAAAGAACCATAATATACAAAAACAAGCATAAAAAAAGGGTAAGAAGGTGCAAACAGTGGTGTTGATTCCTTCGGTCTTCTCGATCAAGTCTTCATAAATCCGTGGGAAGGTCCCCACGTGGCGCTCATTTGGGAACCGAGTGAGCATTACGGATCGTGGATTAGCCTCCACACGACGCTCTTTTAACGTCTTGAGCTTGACTCATGTTTCATCGATATGCAGCCTCGATGAGGCTCATCATCCCAAGTGTCACATCGTCTATATAAATGTATTTCCATTGTTTAGATAACCCCTTCAGCTCTAATTTTGGTGGAGGTGGTTTTTTTTCTTCGTCGCTCTCAAGTACCTCAATCACCCTCACACTATCTTTTACATGCACAACTTGTTGGGCTTCAATACTAGGATATAAAAATATCGAGCTACTTTTCTGCAAGAACATCATCTCGACCAAGAGATCAATATCATAAAGGTAAAAATAATTTATAGCATATGAAGCAAAATCAGTAATTCTTACCTCAAATACCATCTCGTTCGCTCTTCTTACATTCACACCCAAAACACAATTAAATTTTAAAATACCTGGATCATGCGGCTTGGGTGGGTGATGATCACATATCACATTTGACTCATCAACAACCATGAGATCGATCATGACAAGTGAGGAAGGAGGGTGTCCGAAATTCTTATCCACCAAATCACTCGGAGAGGAAGAAGGTGATTCAGTCATACATGCATGCTCAAGAAAAATATCCTCAACCTCCTTGCCCTCGTCTCTCGTGTCATTGATATTTGAGATTTGAGACTCAATAGAGATATCTAGCATCAATGACTCCTCTTCTTGCAAATGCACCCCCTCTTGATTGTCGACTACTATATTGATACTCAATGTCTCTTGCTCTGGTTCTCAAGGGGATGAAATGAACGACTTGTATAGGTTTTCGTCTCAATGCAACACTTTTGGTGTAATCTTCTCCAACACCATACTCTCAATCGTCTCTTTCTCATCATCTTCCTCCAAATTTAGTTCATTGTTGTACATATGCTCCACTTTGGCCTCGACCTCATTCGGTTCAACTTCATCATAGTCGTAGTCACTTTGGAGATTCTCTTCCTCGTGTACCCACTTGGTTTGATTGCACATCTTATCGATCATATCTCCTATGACCTTAGACATTGCTTCCGCTTCGACACTTTCTGCCAATCTAACTTCATTCGCCTTCATTGCCGCTTCGTTTGATTTCATGGCTTGTTGAGCCGTCTGCATGAAATCTTGGAAAGTGTCCTCCAAAGATAGCTTATATGTCGGCTCTGGTTGCATCGAATACGTTGGAGGGTATGCCAAATTTGCTTCAACATTTCTTACCATCGCCACTTCACTCGCTTTGATCACCGCTCCATTTGATTGCATTATGTGTTGGGTCGTCTGCATGAAATCCTGAAAAACGTCATCCAATTATGGCTTGTATGGCGGCTCGGGTTGCATAGAATAATGTGGAGGGTACACCATGTTCTGAGGTGGACATTGTTGTGGAGGCCATTGTTGGTGAGGTGGATCAGAATAATAACTCGGTTGAGAATCCCACTCCGGATTGTATGCGTGACACTGAGAGCCAAAATGAGTTGTCCTGTCATATTGGGAAGGCTCATAGAATGTATTCGTCTGAGGCCTTTCGAACTCCCACCCATAATTATTATATGTATTCATCACTGCTTACACAAACACTTGACAAAAATATTAAACGCATCGGTGGGAGAAATAATAACCATATAAAAAAAATTGCAAGCACTCAAACGCTTATACTAGTGCCTAAAGTGTTCCCCGACAACGGCGCCAAATTGATAAGACGTTGTAGTGCATCAAAAATCAATTAAAAATATACGAACTAATTGCTGAAATAATTCGCCCGAGTCGATCTCTCGAGGAACATTATTATCGGTACTTGTATACATATTCAAGTGGTTGCAAAAGAAAGGGAAAAGAAATATAGGATAATGCGATAAGTTGGTTTGGTTTTTGTTTTTAAAGACTATTTCTAAGTTATGAATAATGGATTTCAAGTAATATAAAAAGAACTAGGGGTCGGGATCATCCATTCTCGAACTCGGAATTCAATTCTAGCATGCGCTTTTGCATTAAAGCGTCTGTTGCCGGTTGGTTTCAATGTAGTTCGACTAATCTAGTTTATGTTATTGCCTAACAACCTCCAACATAGCTTAAAAATCAATTAGACATTTAGTCGAACACCTTGTGTGCATAATAGAATCTCTTTCTTCGTTTTGAGAATCAAATCACCCTAACCCTAGTAATGGAATTAGCTACGCATAATGATAATCAAAAGCAGACACATGAGGATTGAAGAATTCATAATCAAATACACAAATATTCAAAATAAATAAGGAACACAAAAATAAGAAGAAAGGAAAAGGCTTACTAAATTAATGATCAAAGCAATAAATCAAGATCCGAAATTCTAATTGTTGATACAATCTCCACGGAAAAATAACAATTCAATGATTTGATCTCTCAAGAACTAAGTTTTTGAAGATAGGAATATTCAAAACTAAAAGCTAGAAGTTTAGATATGAAAAACTTAGGTCAAAAATGTGTTTTTTGCCTCTTAAATACTCTCAAATCGTGCAAGTAACGTTCAGCCCGCACAGGGCCCGCCAGCGCGGGTTTACCCGCCAGTGTGGGTCTTCAAATTCCAAGAATGGCTGCCCGCTAGTTGCGGGAAAACCCACCGCGGAGGGTGCGTCCAGCCAGCGTGGGAAAACCCGCCGGTGCGGGTGCGGGGCAGTTTCGGCCAGCTCAAATCTTCAAGCATTATTTCTCTCGTCATGCAATATCTTATCGATCCGAACGGTGGGAAGCTAGTGCATGATGTCTTCGTGATGTTTTCTGAATTTCGCGCTCCATCCAACGGTTTTGACGACAGTGTTACGATTATTTTTCCGCATCTGCGCACTTTTGCCTTTTCTCTTGGATTTTTGCGTTTTTTTCGACTAGTTTTTCCTGTCAAACCAAACCACAAGGATAATAAACATATTCATCAATAATGCAACATCTCACATCACAAAAACATGTTAAACAAATATAACGGCACTACAAACGACTACTAAAACCTAACAAAAACATACAAATCAACTAACAGCCGCGGTCTTACCCTAATCGAAGACTTAAAATATGTGGAGGGGTTGAAAAAAAGTCGACACTGACCACGACGAGACCATGACGATCAGCAACTTCCAAGCACCGGAGAAGTTCGCCGGAGAATGGATCAGAGCACCACAACCGAGTTCCTTTTCTTTGTTTTGAAGTAGATCATGCCTTCGGGCATAAAAACAGTTTCCATTATTTATGTTTTTAATTTTCATGTTTGATTTCCATTCTAAAAAACAATTTCCCTTTTCAAGTTATGAATAATATAGCTCATTTTACGTTTATTTAGTTGTCTTTTATTTTTGTTATAAGTAGCTAAAAAGGTTACCATCTTGGCAAAGGCAGATAGAGGAGGATTTTGGGCTAAGTGAGACTGAGAGGTTGATGAGGCTAGAATAGCCGTTTGAGGTTTTGTTCCCGATGAAAAGTTGTTTGAGTACCATTTTTGGGTAGTTTGGGCAAGCTAGATGACCAGTAGCAAACCTATCCATCCTGGGATATCGGTGATTGGGCAAACTGCATAGATGTACCTTGTAGTATTGTTGCGGGTAGCACTAGAACTTCTTAGAGATTTCGGTCGTATGACTCGAAATTACGGACATGCGAATGGCCGAGTCGGTTTGTCTAGATGTGAATGCGAGTTTGGGCAAACTAGATCCATGTTTGGTCACATTAAGTTATCGAATTGTTCAGATCTAGGGGATTGGACACAACGTTAGCTTGCCTCTTCTTTATACAGTAAGGTCAGATAAGGGGTGGGGCAACTAGGGCCGTGACACAATAGGATCACTTTTATCTTTTTAAAGCGTCCTATAATCACTGACAAATCGCTGGTAAAAACATTTAGTGCCTATGATCGGTAGTGTGCCCAGATGAACCCGAGAGATTTTGTATGCCCATGTGCTTATTTTCATCATTTGATTTTCGTGTTTTTTTAGTAACTTGTTAAGTCTGAGTGTTTACTTAGTTTACCTTATAGATATGCATGTTTAATTTGGTCAGAATAAGTATTTTGATAGATTTTGCATGCTATTTGTTTTAGTCATAGGTTAGATTAGAGTGTTCGAGTAGCTTTGCAAAACTCACCGTGCCCACTACAACAAATTCAAAACTTTTTCAAAACAAGACAACCTTTGGATAAGCCGAGATCACCTATTGCAATTGCTTCCTCGTGGGACCGGCTCCATACTTATCATTATACACCATAGTGATATGTTTTTGCTAAACTATAAATTCATTTTGACTGGCGTTTTGTCCACGACAAGTATTCGTCATTGTCAAAATTGACGATGTTGCCGAGGAGGCAATATTCTAGCAGTAAGTTTTCTGTGCTAATCGGTTTGACTTGTTTTGTTTATGAAGGAACCCAATACGGAGGAGGACATTGAGGAGTTATTATACGACCCCAAAATCGAGGAAACCGCAAGGAGACTGCGAAGAGAAACAAAATAAGTCAAAGCGCTAGCACGTGCAGCTCAGAAAGAGGCGTCTGCCCAAACACAAAGGGCAGAAAATCCGAGAAAAGAAATAAGAGGAAGTCCTATTAGGCCACCTAGCCCACCAGCAGAATCAACAATGACAGGAGGGCAAGGCATTAGGACCCTACGGGACATGATGTTCTTCGCGAACCTGAATCTAAGATTATTGGGCATCACTTTGCCCACGATTACCAACCCCTGGGAGATGAAGCACTTCATCCAAATACTACGGAAGTTCAGCGATATGCCCATGGAAGATCGTCAACGTCATCTCTAGGAATTTGACTTGGCGTGTGGGACCATCCAGGCAGATGCACAACTGACGCAATACATACGACTGTTGGCGTTCCCGCTCTCTTTGGCTTATGGAGCCAGAGAGTGGCTCTACACCATTCCGACAGGTGAAGATACCACTTGAGCTTAACATCAACATAAATTTCTCCAAAAATACTTCCCTGCATCGTGGATCCAACAAATGTGGAAGAAAATTAATAGCATCAAGATGGGTGTGAACGAGGATTTCCAAGACTATAGAGCAAGGTTTAAGCAGATGTTGGCAAAGTGCCCTCATCATCAAATACCCGACCATGACCTAATTCATTACTTTGTGTCTGGTCTGAGGCAAACTGAGAGGACCCTTCTCCACGCATCTTGTGGAGGGTTCATACTGAATAAAAGTGCCGACGAGACATTTAAATGTTGAGGATCGTGCACGTATGCACATCAATTTTTTTTTAATGAAAAACAGTTTTTTCCTTAATGTAAACAATTTACATTTAATACGTGCATTTAATTGATTAATTCATATCTAATCGTTTTAATTCACTGCGCATATGATTCAGACATAAATCAATCATATTAATTATTTCATATTTTCCACATGTAATATAATTATCATATAATTATTATTCATAATTTAAAATTATGTGTCACATACCACATAAATTAAATTAATTCTTCACATATTAATTTATTAATACGATTTTTATTAAACATGCAACAGTACACAAACATATTTAATATATATATATATATATATATATATATATATATATATATATATATATATATATATATATATATATATAATTGACAACTCAAATTAGTTTGCATAGCACACAAACATATTTAATATATACAAATTAACAATTCAAATTAATCAAATTAATTTATTTCAAATCAATTTATAACAATTTACAATAAAAATTAATCATATTAATTTATTCAAATCAATTAGCAAATAATAATTGAGAACTCACATTAATCAAATTAATATAGAGTTCAAATAAATTATATTAATTGACAATAAAATTAAGGAGATTTGTAAAAAGAGTAAGTCCTAAGTCTTATACAATACTTAAATACCAATCTTTTGTCTAATCCTAAAAAAGGAAAAAACTTTCGAAACGACCCTTTGTTTTAGGGAAAATATCACAAATGGTCATGTAAGGATGTCATCTCCAGTAAGTAGTCTTGTATCTTCAAAAGTTATCTTGTCTAATCCTAAAAAAGAAAAAACTTTCGAAACGGCCCTTTGTTTTAGGGAAAATATCACAAATGGTCATGTACGGATGTCATCTCCAGTAAGTAATCTTGTATCTTCAAAAGTTATCACAGTTGGTCCTTTTTTCCGGGAAAGTACGCGTTATTCTCACGCGCCGCCAAAAAGATGACATGGCAATCGGAAATTGGGTCAACTCACCTTTGACTCGCCTAGTCAGCAATTAAGGTGAAAATAGAGGGAAAATTGGCTCGGTAATCTCGTATTTTGGCGGGAAAAATTTTCTGAAACCAAAATTTTGTGATATATTCCTTAGTTTTCGGCATCGTTTGGTGCTAATTTGGTGCTATCAAATTTTTCGTTCCGAAATTCCCATTTTTATTTTGTTCCTTTCCTTTCTACGTCGTCGTTGTGTGTTTTGTGGATCTTGTCCAGTCTGATCTCATCTGGTAGATCTAGGAGTTCGATACATTGAGAGAGAATCTGAGTGGTAAAAGGCAGAGTGTGTGAGAACATTAGAGTGAAAAAAGCCATACCTGAGTGAAACACGAGTGCTGAGTGAATCCCATCTTGAGTGTGACACACGAGCGTTTGTGAGGTGGTGAGGTTCTTTTACTTTATTTGCTTTTACTACTAACGTTTTCTGTGCAGGATGTCTGAAGGTTCGAAGAATAATGAGACAGCTGAGGGGAATACTAGCAACCCCCAAGTGAAGCTCCTCATGGAAGCTTTGCGTACTGAATTAGGGAAGATCATCTCAACTGAGATGGATGTGGTGCATGACCGACTTCTTGCCCTGGAGGAGAACTCTCGTCAGGAGAACGCAGGGAATCGGAGAGTAGCAATATGCCAAGTAGGTCGACATGGCCATCATCGTCATAATGGCCGAAATAGGGACGCCAATTCCGAAGACGATGAAGCTTCTGAGGTTGATAACAACTTGGGAAATCAAGATGACAGTTCCCACATTCATAGGGAAGAACGACCCAGAGTTGTATATTGAGTGGGAGAGAAAGGTGGAGATGATGTTTGATTGTCACAACTATTCAGAGCTCAAAAAGGTGAAGTTGGCGGCAATTGAGTTCTCTGACTATGCATTGGTTTGGTGGGATCAGCTGGTTTCCAGTAGGAAGAGAAACCAGGAGCAGCCTATCGAAACCTGGGCCGAGATGAAGTCTGTTATGCGAAAGAGGTTTGTACCTTCCCACTACTACCGGGACTTGTACATCAAGTTGCAGAATCTACGGCAAGGATCGAAGAGTGTGGACGAGTATTTCAAGGAGAAGGAAATTACAATGATTCGGGCCAACATTGAAGAGGATCGGGAAACCACCATGGCTCGGTTCTTAGCTGGACTGAATTGGGAGATTCGTAATGCGGTGGAGTTACAACCGTACGTCGAGTTGGAGGATATGGTTCATACGGCGATCAAGATTGAGAACCAACACAAGAGGAGGGGTAGTGTTAGCACTGCAAAGCCGATTTCTTCTACCTGGAGACAGCCCGAAGGTCCTAGTGGTTCGACAT
The DNA here is from genome assembly GCA_954870475.1 of Euphrasia confusa. Lineage (NCBI taxonomy): Eukaryota > Viridiplantae > Streptophyta > Magnoliopsida > Lamiales > Orobanchaceae > Euphrasia > Euphrasia confusa. The sequence continues at coordinate 10,192,538 of OX940966.1, read as the reverse complement.
CCCAAGGGAACCAGTAGAAGAGGAAGGTTCCACCTCGAGAGGCGACGAAGACTGTCTTCAAGGGACGTTCCTAGGGTACAAGCCCAGCGACTCCAAGCAGGCCCTCAAATTCTGATAACCGCAACCTAGACAAGAAGTGCTTCAAGTGTCACTGATTCGGGCATATTATGAGTGAGTGCCCTAACAGACGACTCATGATCTTGAGAGACGACGGAGAAGTCGTGACTAATGATGAGGGCGAGGAACCGGCACCTACAGCTACAGTGGATTCCGAGGAGGAGGAGGAGACCCTACCCATCGATGGGCAACTGTTTGTAGCTAGGAGAGTATTGAGTGCCCAGACCCAGCCCGATGAGAGGGAGCAGCGGGAAAACCTTTTCCACACGAGATGTCACGTACAGGACTGTTGGGATATGTCCTTCGATCCTACGTGTGCAATCGATAAAGTCATAAGGTCATCTATGGATGTTAAATGATTATTCGATAATATTAAATTGTTGGGAACAATATAATATTGATCAATTAAATCATACCTACAGGGTCACACATGGACTCGAAGATAATGTAGGATGTTTGATATATATTGATTTAGAATCAATATTTACGTGGATTTAATATACATGCATGGGATGCATGGCTTGGATGGATGCATGTCACATAGTGTGACATGGCATGCCACACAAGCAAGTGGGACCACATACAATGCATTGTGGCATGTGTATGTGGCATGACCTTTCACCTCCTTTGTAACCCCTTTTGTGTGTTAAATGGTGCATCTTTATGCACATTATGAAGGAGGTTACAAGGAGGTGTGATGGTGTGCATAATGAAGTGATTATATAGATGAAAATCTGATTTTCATCACACACAATATTCAGCCACGAAATTCCACACAAATAGAGAGAAAAGAGGTGATCTTGGAGATCCATTCTCAAGCAAGCAAAGGTGTTCATTATCCGGGTTCGTGTGCAACACGTAGAGGCCGGGCCATTTGTGCGGCTTCCACATCCGTACGATCTAAAGGAGTGACGAGGTCATTCACAAGGAGAGCTTCGAGAGGCTGATCCATTTGAGGTGGTTCAATCGACTCAACACCACCTCAACGACATCAACGAATCACTTCGTCACAAAAGTAAGTAATCGTTGAACCTTATATATATATATATATATATATATATATATATATATATATATATATATATATATATATATATATATATATATATATATATATATATATATATATATATATTGGATGTGTATATATATATATGTTTATATGTGTTCTTATACACATTAAGTGTGCACTAAGATCATGGCATAGTAGATCTATTGCTTTACACGCTTCCGCACACACGGTATATCGATTGGATCGGTATACCGGTACCTTCAATTGGTATCAGAGCCTAGGGCTCGTGCACACTTTTGTGTTGGACACGAAGGTTAAATCAACATAATTGGATTATATGTTTAATTGTTATTATGTGATTAGATGTAAGGCCGGCCACCGTTAGTGGTCGGGTGAATGAAATTGTCGTTTTTTACGTACGATTGGCCATAGTTTTGGAGGGCTTCGTCCCTTGGAATCATTTGTAATAGATAGGTTTTCTATTTCAATATGTATTGTTCAAACTTGTAAGCGATGGACTTGGTCCATGGTTCGATGGTGGATCTCGGCTCTCCGGCGAAAACGAGAAGAAACGAAGCAAAATGAAGCGAAACGGGCGAAAACTGGGCTGCTGGAGCAAAACGGCAGGCGCCGTTTGTGCTCCGGCGGGCGCCGAATGGATTCGACGGGCGCCGTTTTGGAAACGGCGACCGCCGAAAGGCTGTTTTTTGGTCAGCCTATTTTGTACCCTTTTGGCGGGCGCCGTTTTGGAAACGGCGACCGCCAGTGGTGTTCGGCGACCGCCGTTTGTGAAACGGCGGGCGCCGTTCGTGGTTTTTGGGGTATGGACTAAGGTTGACCTAAATCGGCGGGTGCGGAACTGAAACGGCGGGCGCGGGCCAGTCCAGAAGATGTTCAAGGCCTATTTTGTTGCTTTTAATCTTTTCGTTTGAGAGTTGTGAGGTTCTAGGGGCCTTTCGATTACGTATTTAATTGCTTTGCTAGTTATAGGATGTTTTATGTTATAAATGTTCAACTTACATATAAACACCTATGCATGCAAGTTCCCAAAATAATGAGTATAATGTCTTGTCGAAAAACATCACACTCATGAAGCCCTCGATCATAAGTTGGTAGGTCCGCCTCAGCGGGGTACTACTTGTTATCTTGGGATAAGTGGGAGTAAGGGTTAGACCCTTACACGTGAGTTTGGTTTTCTCATCGATAGATCCACTGCAGGCGTGGCTATCGAGACATGAGATGAGAATGGGACTCTCATCGACCGAGAGTGACATTAGATGTCATTGACATGGGATGTCTACCTATCTTAGACTTCTTAAGTGCGGACTCAGTCGGCTTAAGAATTTGCAAGATGAGGGTCTTGGGATTGTTTTGTTCAAGGGAACAAAGATATTAGATATCGATTGAACAAAATGAAATAAATAAGTAGCTTGTTAGACAACCTTATTGTTTTACCGCTTTGTGAATGTTTACATACTTTAATTATCTTTCTTTTGTAGTTTATCATGTTAATTTCAACTCGATTCAAGTTTGGTTCAATTCTTGATTATGAAAAATTGAACAACATAAATTTTCTTGATTCACAACGTAATTTGAGGATGGTCCTCAATTACGAAGACAATGAAAATGTGTTAGATAACCACATCCTAAGATATCATTGAACAACTCAATAGCATGTTCGGGGAATATGCTAAGATTGAGCGGTTCGGTATGACCAGGGTCATCGCTTCAGCTAGGCTGGGAAAATGGAAATCTATGGAATCACATGTACAACAAATGATTGGATTATTTGTTTCAAGTGACCGCCTAGATTTTTCCTATGATGATTATTTGGCAACCGATTTCATACTTCAATCTCATTATGGTTATAATGCCTTTAGGCTAAATTTTCCATATGAATGGTTTGAAGAAATCGCTTCGTGAGCTCCACGGGATGCTCAAGGCTGTTGAGCCGGCGATAGAAAAGGACCCTAAGAGGGAAATTCTTATGATATGGGATAGGGTAGTCAAAAGAGCATGGGCAAGAAGGCTACTAGGGTTCCTAGGGAATCTCAATGCGTCTACTGCAAAAGTGTTGGACACTACTTGCAAACATATAAAAGTTCATATTTTATTCAATTTCAAAACAAATGCCTAATTTGTCTTTCATTTGATGGATTATAAGGTTATGATTATTTTCACCTCGGGGAGTGATTTAATCCAAAACACTTAAGTTCATCAATGACACAAATTAGAGACTTTCGAGCCATTGGATGGCGTGAATCGATTGTCTGGTTGGCTCCCTCATATTTTATGAGAGATAGGGCTTCAATTGCATGATAATATCGCTGGTTAGAAAACTTCGATTTTTCACTTACGATTTATCACGTTTTGACATTGAGATAATTTTGAATGGGAAATTTGAATGAAACTCAATTATTGGGAATAATTGAATTTGCCCAAAGTTCAATGAAGGTGTGAAGAACGGGGTTGCTTCATCTTCAGGTATTAATGTTATAGACATTAAACTTCACAAATTCTACTTCTTGGGTATTGTATGCCAAATGTGGTTTTCACATTTGTATGTGGAGGAACTACATAGAAGTGTAAGTTTGGTGAGTAGAGATGTCGATCTACGGGCGAGAAATGAAGCGAATGTCGCTGCATTAGCCGCATGATCATATGATGTTGTTTTGCCTTAGGGCCTTGTTTTAGTATTATAACTATGTAATTTCGTACCTTCAATAAACAATGAATATTGGTTCAATATTGGATACTGATGGATTAGTTTTTCACTATTAAATAGTTTGGTAACTATTTTAATTGTGAATTATTCTTTGTTTTGGTACGTTTATTATATTGTTTATGTATACTTTAAACTTGAAAAATCATATATAACATTAACACTAAAGGCCGAATCGAATAAGTCTCAATGAGACATAACTATAACATTGTTGATTAGGTCAAATCAACATCTAAATATGTAACGAATCTTCTTTTAGAATGCATTCTAGATTCATTTGACTTGGAGTCATTTGATACATGTGGATGATGTGTGATGAACAAGATAACAATGTCATCTTTCTTGGAGAAAGGAGAACATGTAAGTGATTTATTAGGGATGATCCATACTGATGTATGTGGAACCTATCAGTTCACAAGCACATGAAGGTTATGTTTCGAGAAAACAAACTATATTAGATATAGTTCGACCATTCGATGAGAGGTCTAAATGAACTACTGGTCTCTTTTGGGAACACATAATTCTAGACTTCAACTTATACACTGAATAGGACACCGTCAAAAGCTGTTGATAAGACACCATACGAAGTATGGAAAGGGAAGGTCCCTAACTTGTCTTATATCAAGGTTTGGGGATGTGAAGCTTATGTGAAGAGAAATATCTCAACAAAGCTTGAACCCAAATCGGATAAATGTTTCTTTGTTGGTTATCCAAAAGAAACACGAGGGTACCACTTTTATAACCAATCCGAGAACAAAGTCTTTGTTGCTCGAGATGGTGTATTTCTTGAAAAGGAATATCTTTCCAAGAAAGTAAGTGGGAGCTCAGTTGAATTGAACGAAGTTCAAGAAGACTTGAACGAGGTTCAAGAAGAACAAACTGAGATGGAGACTCAAGACTTGGTCGAAAGTACTCCAGTGGTTTTGGAAACCACACCTAACCCTCGAAGGTCCGGAAGGATTAGAACTCAACCTGACAGATACTTAGGTATTCTGACAAATGAGAACTATGAAATCATGCTTTTAGAAAGCAATGAACCTTCGACCTATATCCAAGCTATGACGAGTCCAGATTCCGAGAAATGGCAGGGTGCCATGAAATCCGAAATGGAATTGATGTCTGAAAATCAAGTTTGGAACTTGGTCGGTTTGCTTAAAGGGGCTAGGTCATTGGAAGCAAATGAATTTACAAGATAAAAACAGACATGGATGGAAAACCTAGTGTTTTCAAAGCAAGGTTGGTGGAAAAAGTTTTTTTTCACAGGGTGGATTATAATGAAACCTTTTCACCAGTTGCTATGATTAAATCCATTCGGATTCTCTTAGCCATTGTAGCTCATTATGATTATGAGATATGGCAAATAGATGTTAAAACCGCCTTCTTGAATGGGATTCTATAAGAGGATGTGTTTATGACACAACCAGAGGGTTTTATCGATCCTAATCAGGCTGAGAGAGTATGCAAGCCTAATAGTTCCATTTATGGAATAAAGCAAGCATATCGGAGTAGCAATCTTCAGTTCAATGAATCCATACTGGGATTTGGATTTCAGAGGAACTCGGAAGAGTCTTGTTTTACAAGAAGATCTGTGGGAGTTACGTTGTATTAATTGTGTTGTATGTCGATGACATACTCCTTATTGGAAACAATGTTTCTATGCTTAATTCTATTAAAGAATGGCTTGGGAATTGTTTTTCAATGAAGGATCTTGGAGAAGCACAGTACATATTGGGCATCAAGATCTGTCGGAACAGATCGAAAATGATGTTTGGACTTAGTCAAGTGACCTATATTGATAAGGTACTTGATAAGTTCAGAATGAAAGACGCCAAAAAGGGTCTCATTCCAATGAGTCATGGCACATCTCTTAGCAAGATGCAAGGCCCTACGGGACTTGATGAGCAAAAGAGGATGGAAAACATTCCTTATGCTTCGGCAATAGGGTCTATAATGTACGCTATGATATGTACACGACCGGACGTATCGTATGCTTTGAGCATGACGAGTCAGTTTCAAGGAAATCCAGGTGAGGCGCGTTAGAATGCGACCAAGAATATTCTTATGTACCTTAGATTGACAAAAGAATATTTTGTTGTCTTTGGAAGACAAAAAGAGTTGATATTAACAAGCTGTTTGAATGCTAACTTCAAAACAGACTAAGATAATTTCCGATTTTAATCTGGTTATATCTTTTGTCTGGTTAGAGGTGATATTTGCTGGAATAGTTCCATGCAATGCAATATAGCTGATTAAACTACAGAAGCTGAGCACAGTATTGCATTGGATGCAGTAATGTTGGCAGTTAGGATTTGAAAGTTCTTGAATGAACTAGGTGGCGTAACTAGCTCAGCCCATCCGATAGTTCTCTATTTATAGTAGAGTTATCGCGCAAGCCTATGAGCTAGGAAGCACCACAAGTCTAAAACTGGTGCTCAGGAAGTTCCACATTATTTGGGAGATAGTTTTGTGGAGACATCGAGATAATAAAGTTGCAACTTTTGGTAAGGTTGCAAACCCGCTTTCTAAACCTCTCCAGCAGTTTAAGCTTGAGGCTTTCACGACTGCAATAGATATCAGACATCTTAGAGATGGGTTGTTATTTCTATTACTGTATTAGATACTTTTGGAGATTTGGTAAACATTCACTCATATGTATAATACATAATTCTTCATATAAATATGGTTTAATTTATATGAATTGTCCAAATGATTAAGTTATATCAATTGGGTTATGAGGTCGACTTACCGCATAATGAAGTCCCAATGGTTGAACTGATATACTTGAATCATATAGCTGTTCCTGGTTCGTATAATCGAGTACGGACAAACCGATAATACAAAGAACTAGATTGTAATGTGTACTATAGCGCCGCTTCATGGGCTAGTGATGTGGGACATCAAGTACAATTACATAGATATTAGCTGGGAGCTAATGATCGAACAGACCCGACTGGAATAGTATTTAAGATTTCGAGTCATAATACTATTTCATTGACTGTCGAGCAATTTCCTCTGACCTGAGTAGTCCAGAGTGATTCCATTGTGAAATGGTGTACTTTGATACAAGTAAACTCCTTTCGTAAAAGGAGGTTATAAAACTTGTTATTGGGTATATCAGGAAGCAAGTGTGAGAGCTTGGATTGACAAGATGGGATTGTCCTCCATTTTATAATGGTATACATGTCTTACCGGCCACTTGGAGAGTCGAGACTGTGGAAAATACGTAGCCACGTCCAGATTCGTATCATAGTGATAAATCTGGTTTTACAGTCTGTCTCAAAGTCCAAGAAAAGTTTGAATCGATTGAGGATGACTCAAGTCTTGCCTCAAGTTCAAACTTAGACATAAAGTGACAACAGAAAGTTGGCAGCACACTGGCTCTGAAAGCCAAGTGGGAGATTGTTGGGATATGTCCTTCGATCCTACGTGTGCAATCGATAAAGTCATAAGGTCGTCTATGGATGTTAAATGATTATTCGATAATATTAAATTGTTGGGAACAATATAATATTGATCAATTAAATCATACCTACAGGGTCACACATGGACTCGAAGATAATGTACGATGCTTGATATATATTGATTTAGAATCAATATTTACGTGGATTTAATATACATGCATGGGATGCATGGCTTGCATGGATGCATGTCACATAGTGTGACATGACATGCCACACAAGCAAGTGTGACCACATACAATGCATTGTGGCATGTGTATGTGGCATGACCTTTCACCTCCTTTGTAACCCCTTTTGTGTGTTAAATGGTGCATCTTTATGCACATTATGAAGGAGGTTACAAGGAGGTGTAATGGTGTGCATAATGAAGTGATTATATAGATGAAAATCTGATTTTCATCACACACAATATTCAGCCACGAAATTCCACACAAATAGAGAGAAAAGAGGTGATCTTGGAGATCCATTCTCAAGCAAGCAAAGGTGTTCATTATCCGGGTTCGTGTGCAACACGTAGAGGCCGGGCCATTTGTGCGTCTTCCACATCCGGACGATCTAAAGGAGTGACGAGGTCATTCACAAGGAGAGCTTTTATAGGCTGATCCATTTGAGGTGGTTCAATCGACTCAACACCACCTCAACGACATCAACGAATCACTTCGTCACATAAGTAAGTAATCGTTGAACCTTATATATATATATATATATATATATATATATATATATATATATATATATATATATATATATATATATATATATATATATATTGGATGTGTATATATATATGTTTATATGTGTTCTTATACACATTAAGTGTGCACTAAGATCATGGCATAGTAGATCTATTGCTTTAAACGCTTCCCCGCACACACGGTATATCGATTGGATCGGTATACCGGTACCTTCAAGGACAAGGTGTGTAGTGTCATCATTGACGGAGGGAGCTGCACGAACGTGGTTAGTGCTACCATGGTTCAGCGATTGGGGTTAACGGTGGTGAAGCATCCGAAGCCATATCGTCTGTAGTGGCTGAATGAGTGCGGCGTCATCAAGGTGACAAAGCAAGTGAACGTACCTTTCCGCATTGGGAAGTATGAGGATGAGGTGTTGTGTGACGTCATCCCTATGCAAGCGAGTCACATCTTGTTGGGACGACCGTGGCAGTTCGATAGGAGAGCCATACATGACGGCTTCACTAACAAGTACTCGTTTGAGTACTTAAATAAGAAGGTATCACTTGTTCCTCTCACTCCTAAACAAGTTTATGAGGATCAAGTGCAGATGCAAAAAGAAGCTGAAAGGGCGACTTCCAAAGAGCAGCCTTTACCACAGAAGGAGAATGCCTTGATTCACAAATCTTACCTCGCGAAGGCTAGTGATGTGAAGGAAGCGGTGAATGAGAAGAGACCACTGTTCGTGTTGTTGTGGAAGGGGAACCTGGTTATTACTAACGATCTACCCCCTCTACCCCCTCTACCCCCTTCTATTCAGTTTGTTTTGCAGGAGTTCGATGATGTTTTCCCGGAGGATACACCACCTGGTCTACCACCCATCCGAGGAATAGAGCATCAGATCAACTTTGTGCCTGGAGCTGTACTTCCAAACCGCCCGGCTTACCGCACCAACCCGGAGGAAACAAAGGAGTTGGAAAAGCAGATTGGCGAGTTGTTGGACAAAGGGCACGTGAAGGAGAGTCTGAGTCCTTGTGCGGTACCCGTACTTCTTGTACCTAAGAAGGATGGCACGATGAGGATGTGTTGCGATTGCCGAGCTATTAATAACATCACGGTAAAGTATCGACATCCCATACCTAGACTAGATGACATGCTTGATGAGTTATGTGGTTCCTGCGTGTTTTCAAAAATTGATTTACGTAGTGGGTACCATCATATTAGGATTAAAGAAGGAGATGAATAGAAAACTGCTTTCAAAACAAAACTTGGGTTATATGAGTGGTTAATTATGCCTTTTGGATTGACTAATGCTCCTAGCACCTTTATGCGTCTTATGAATCATGTTTTGCGTGCTTTTATTGGAAAAATTGTTGTTGTATACTTTGATGATATCTTGGTATATAGCAAAAATCATGATGAGCATGTGGTTCATTTGAGAAAGGTTTTGATTGCACTTAGGCAAGAGAAATTGTATGCTAACCGTAAGAAGTGCGTCTTTAGCACGGATATGGTCGTTTTCCTTGGTTTTGTTGTTAATGCACAGGGTGTACAGGTTGACGAGGAAAAGATACGAGCTATCCAAGAGTGGCCAACACCAAAGAACATTGGAGATGTGCGGAGTTTCCATGGTCTGGCCAGCTTTTATCGACGATTTGTGCCTAACTTCAGCAGCATGGCGGCACCTTTAACCGCAGTGATCAAGAAGAACGTGGAGTTTAAGTGGGGAAAGGCGCAGGATGAAGCATTTCAGAGACTAAAGGACAAGCTGACACATGCCCCGGTATTATCTCTTCCTAACTTTTCTAAATCTTTTGAGATTGAATGTGATGCTTCTGGAATTGGTATTGGTGCAGTGTTGATGCAAGAACGACGTCCGATAGCCTACTTCAGCGAGAAGCTAAACGGAGCTACGTTGAACTATCCGACGTATGACAAGGAGTTGTATGCCCTGGTGAGAGCTCTTCAGACGTGGCAGCACTATCTATGGCCTCGGGAGTTCATCATTCACACCGACCATGAGTCGTTGAAGCACCTCAAGGGTGAGAACAAGCTGAACAAGCGCCATGCGAGATGGATGGAGTTCATTGAGACGTTTCCATACGTCATCAAATCCAAGCAAGGTAAGGAGAATGTGGTAGCTGATGCCCTTTCTCGAAGGTATGCTCTAATCTCGACCTTAGATGCTAAGTTACTTGGTTTTGAGCATATTAAGAGTCTGTATGAGCATGATTCTGATTTCTGTGAGATTTATAAAGCATGTGAACAAACTGCTAGTGGGGATTACTTTAGGCATGATGACTTTCTTTTTATGAAAAGTAAACTGTGTGTGCCTAAATGCTCTCTACGTGATTTACTGTTGCTTGAATCTCATGGTGGGGGATTAATGGGACATTTTGGCATTGCTAAGACCTTATTTGTTTTGCATGAGCATTTCTTTTGGCCTCATATGAAACGTGATGTTGAGAGAATATGTGGTCGTTGTCTTACATGTAAACAGGCTAAGTCTAGAGTTAGTTCCCATGGATTGTATACGCCTTTGCCTATTCCTGCATCACCTTAGATTGATATTTCTATGGATTTTGTGATGGGTTTACCTAGGACTAAGCGAGGTAGTGATTCCATTTTTGTGGTAGTTGATCGGTTCTCTAAGATGGTACATTTCATTCCATGTCATAAAACTGATGATGAATCGCATGTGGCTGGTTTATTCTTTAGAGAGATTGTTAGACTACATGGCATGCCTAGGAATATTGTGTCTGGCAGGGATTCTAAGTTTCTGAGTTATTTCTGGAAGACATTGTGGTGTAACCTAGGTACGAAATTGTTGTTTTCTACTACTTGTCATCCCCAGACTGATGGTCAAACTGAGGTAGTGAATAGGACTTTGTCTACTTTACTACGTGCTATTATAAAGAAAAACATTAAGTCTTGGGAAGAGTGTTTGCCTCATGTAGAGTTTGCGTATAATCGTTGTGTTCATTCTGCTACTAAATTTTCACCATTTGAGATTGTGTATGGTTTTAATCCATTGACTCCTTTGGATTTATCCCCTTTACCTGAGCATGAGCATACTGATCTTGATGGCCAGAAAAGGGCTGATTTTGTGAGACAGATACACGAGACGGCAAGGATGAACATCGAGAGACGAACCAAGCAATATGCCGAGCAAGCAAACAAGGGACGTCGCAAAGTAGTGTTTGAGCCTGGTGATTGGGTGTGGTTGCATATGCGCAAGGAGAGGTTCCCATTGCAGCGCCGATCGAAGTTACTTCCTCGTGGCGATGGACCATTCCAGGTGTTGGAGCGTATCAACGACAATGCCTACAAACTGGATCTCCCAGGTGAGTACAATGTTAGTGTTACTTTCAATGTTACTGACTTGAGTTTGTTCGATGCAGGTGACGACTTGGATTTGAGGACAAATCCTCTTCAAGAGGAGGGGAATGATGCAGCCCCAGAGTCGTCGATGATACAAGACCCGGTACGAGTTCCGGCTGGACCAGTGACGCGCTCGAGAGACAAGAAGTTCAAGGCGAGCTTGATGGTGATGATCCAAGAAGTCTGGGCGCAAGAGCTATTGAAGAAACCCATTGGTGATGTGGAGAAGCCAAGCCTTATCAACCTGGTTACGTACGAGGAGGCCGATCCAACAGAAGACTTTGAGTTTCAGGCTGGAACAATGAAGACGAAGCTGGAACGGAGGTCAGACGTGAGCCGAGGACGCGCCGCGGAGTTCAGCCAGGAAAATGGCTTGGTGTCGGCCGACAACATATCCCCGTCGGCCGACAAAGTTGCTACGAGCGACGCAAATCGAGCTGCAGCGACGTGGGGGTCCAGAGCACCTCGACGTCGTGCGGTGTGAACCAACTACGCTCGATGTGAAGATGTCGGCCGACAACATTTCCATGTCGGGCGACAAGTAGATGTCGGCCGACACTCGTATCCTGTCGGCCGACAAAGACCCAGAATTCGTGAAAACTCAGCGGACGGGATTTTTATGCGTTTTTGTACTTTTTCCTTCATAATTTAGGTCAGCCTATATAAAGGCTTGGAAACCCTTGTTTTTGGATACAACTTTGACATTATTATTATTATTATTACGTGAGTTCATCTCTCTCAATTTTCGTTCTCTTTTGATTTTGCTAAAAGAGTTCAACTAGGCGAATCTACGAAGCATTCATACTTCGTCGTGTGTCATCATCGTTTCCAAGTAGCTGCATCGATTACGTTTTGGGGGTTAAGTTTTTATCTAATCAATTCAACGAATTAGATTCAAAAGTTTGGGGATTTCATCCATCAAGTATCTGAAACCCGATTTCCGTTCTTCACTTATTTCCACCATCAACGAGGTACGTATCATACCTGTTCATACTCATATGTTTGTGGTACTGACCTTTGCAAGTTGTATGTGTATGATAGTTTTAGTTCTTGGGTAGGATTCATAGTTTTTTGAAAACTGAATGTTAAATTATGAAAGTTGTATAGATTATTACATTAATAATTTCTTTATGAGTTTAAAATGTGTGGTTTCGAAGAAAACTTTTAGGGTTAACAACTTGTGGTTTTCTAATTACAATTTCATTGATTCCTTTTTGCAGTTTAAGACAGTTACCCCACATAGTCCATCGACCAGATCTGAAACTCGCAAACTTAAGTTGCAAGAACGTGAAAAATGTTCTCGGACTTCCAAAAGGAAGTTGGACAGTGATTTTTATGCAGGTATTTATTCAGCAAACCTTAGGGACATGTATTTAGCCATAAAGAAAAGATACCATAGTGTATTACCATTCTTACCCATTGTTGAGAAACTTGACATTTCTCTTTTGTTTATTTTCTAGCTAATGCATTATCGGGCTTCTGGTGTTTTTTTATGTGGACGATGTAAATTTTCTTGGCTACATGTTTGTGGAGAAGAGGCAATCGCGCAGAACCAAATAACTGGCCCGAATAACGCCAATGTTGAGAGACACAAAAAAGGTGGAGAAAACGAGGGAGGAAAGCAGAGGAGACAGTCCGGTGAGAGTGTCAGAAGATAAAATAAGGGGAGGTGGTGGTCGGGGTTAAAAACGTGGGGAGCTTAATAATGAGGATTGAGTTTCGTTCAATTTCCCTATCATTAGATTAGTGTAATCGTGAACTTCCAATAGATGTCCAATTCAATTAAACGAAACTAGTTATTAAATGTGAGGTACTGTGTTTGAGTTTGCAGCCCTTTTTTTGTGTATGGAAGGTGATTTTGTACGATCGAGGAGAAAAGTGTTCATTATATGAATTGTGTGCTTAAATTCAAATTATGTGTATTTCAAAGGGGTGTTTATGTGTATTCAAATTATAGTTTCACCACCAAAGTTAATTCGTATTTTATAGTTTCACAACCAAAGTTAATTAAAGTTCAAACATGGTTAGGTTTAAACATAGTTTGGCTACATGTTTATGTGTATTTTAATAGATATTTCAAACATAGTTCAAATATAGTTACATAGTTCAAACACAGTACTTGTCTATTTCATATTTATGGAGTTACTACGCCACACATTACAAAACTAGAAATGAAACAAGTAAAAAGCTAGTAATTGTAATGCTGAAAACTAAAAACGAAACAAGCAAAAAACGGGTAATTGTTACACAAAATTAGAAACGAAACTAGCAAAACCCGGTAATAGTATTACACAATTAAGTATGAAAACTAGCAGAAAACTTGTAATTATATATTACACAAAATTAGAAATTTATACAAAACCAAGGAGAATAACATCATAAAGTATAAATACTATGGAGTGAGAGACCATGTCAAAATATAGTGTTGGACGTCTTACGATAGTACTGTATGCTACAACGTAGAGAAAAAAATGTATTGTATTAGGTGTGGGTATGGAGGAGATTTGTGTAAGAATTGCTATCCAAAATGCTGTCTTACGATAGTACTGTATGCTACAACGTAGAGAAAAAAATGTATTGTATTAGGTGTGGGTATGGAGGAGATTTGTGTAAGAATTGCTATAAAAAATGCTTGAATATGTTGGCGGAAACAAAAAACACAGTGTTAGGATTTTCGCCTAATCGCGTCGATGCAAAAGACGAATAAACAAGGACGAGAAATAAAAACGAAAGAAATAACGAGACAAGGATTATAGTGGTTCACCCAAATAGGCTACGTCCACTCTCGCCGCTGCAGATCTTTCACTAGAATACTCAATAATCGACTCTGGGGAGTTTACAAACGCACACGCGTATCTCAGTATTCTCACGCTCTCGACTATTCTATGACTCTAGTAATTTTAACATGGTGGGGATAATAAAATACATGAATGAGGATCTCTATTTATAAGGGTAGAAACCTAAACTTAATCATAAAATAGGTAGGAGTTCAAATAATAAAAGGACACAAGATCACATCTAGAATCTTCTTCAATAATTAATTACCCAATTAATTATTCTCTTAATTTGACTCCAAATCACAACACACATTACTGCTCTCTAATTGCATAAACAAAACTACAAACTCATTGTATATCATCTTAAATCCTCAACCATAAAAGAACAAATATCCAAAAGTTGAAAATAAGACTGGTGATAGTTTGATTGAAGAATGCCTGGGAAGGCGAGAATCAGCGAGGCGAAAACGAGATTCGAGATCCTGATTTGGATCTACAGATTTTCAGCCGCGATAGAGCGACTCATGCGGTGGCGGTGACGTTGGAGCTGGATGTTGGGCACACGGACAATCCGGTTCTCACGAGCGCCTTGAGGATTCGAGCGTCGGCATCATAGAGCCTGACGTGGGTTGTCATCTACAGCTGCAGGAGAGCGATTAGAGGGCGAGGGCGGACGCGTACCCAAAGTTTAAAACGGATTGTTGAGAATGGCTAGTATTATAATTTCAGTTGATTTGAACAGATCACGAAAACAATTTCTTTTATTTCAAAAGATCACGGGAAAATATCACAAATGGTCCTGTACGGATGTCATTTTCCGTAAGTAGTCCTGTATTTTCAAAAGTTATCAGGGTTGGTCCTTTTGCCCGGGAAAGTGACGCGTTACTGTCACGCGCCGCCAAAAATAGTCCTGTATCTTCAAAAGTTATCACAAATGGTCCTGTACGGATGTAATTTCCGATTGCCATGTCAGATTTTTGGCGGCGCGTGACAATAACGCGTCACTTTCCCGGGCAAAAGGACCAACCGTGATAACTTTTGAAAATACAGGACTACTTACGGAAAATGACATCCGTACAGGATCATTTGTGATATTTTCCCAAAGATCACAAACTTAAAAGGGGGAGATGTACCGTAGGTGGAATATTATTAATATCTAAGCACAAAATAAGAGATTTATTTATATAATTATCGAAGCATAAAGGTTATTAAAGACATTTAAAATTAAAAAAAGTTACTAAAAAAATAATTATGAAACTTTAAACTACCTAAAAATATGATAAATAAACATTAAATTTTCTTAAATTTCAATTAATAAAAAGAATAGTATTTTTTTTATAGTATTCAATACTAAACTATTTTTTTGTTCCTAAAAATAGCTAAAATTAATCATATTAATTTATTCAAATCAATTAAATTAATTGACAACAAATTTAATCACAATTAAATTGTTCAAATCAATTATGAACCCCCGAACATAAATTAGCATATAATCATAAATTCACTCAAGTTCAATTATGTACATAAACAATTAATCAAATTAATTAAGGATGTTTATCCATAGTACCGGGGATAAAAAACCGAGTCAAGGGTTCGTCGTGCGTCGCGCAGGTGTGATGCGGGGATGGCGGCTAGGCGCTGGAGGCATGCGGGATTTAATATATATATATATATATATATATATATATATATATATATATATATATATATATATATATATATATATATATATATATATATATATATATATATATATATATATACTGAAAATGTTGTTTATATATTTAATTATTTATGAAAAGTCCAAATAAAACATTATTTCACAATGAATAGACACCTGCCGATTGTTCGGTTAAATTGTTACTTAAGTGCAAAAAAATCATATTTCATCCCCGACAACTTAAAAAATACAAGTTCAGTTATGAAAGTACAAAAGTGCCTTAAGTTTAAGTACTAAAATGTAATTTTCCCTTTTTATTATTGCAATTATTAGTCCTATTAAATAAAGGAGTTCAAATTTTATTGTACCTCCAAAACTCAAGTCTAGATAAATTGGCTATATATGATTTGAGATTTATAGAGATTTATGGGAATTGAGATAAATCTCGGTCATTCGCAGGGATAATGTCGGGCTTCCGCCTTTGGTAAACCACAGCGATGTTTGGCACTGGAAATTCAACTGACGGGAGATATTCATCTCTTTCTTCAACAATCTCGGCCTAGAGATCAACTGCAATTATTCCTTAAATTATTTAGATATTATTGAGGACCAAAAATAAATTAATCGAACCGTAAAAATTCAAAAAAAAACTTGAAATTAAAATACCTAATCGTGCTGACATGTTTGTAACGATATTTATGGAATTTCATAAATATTTCTTCCCATTTGAAAACATATTGGGGATAACATATAGACTAAAATACGCAGATCAGCTACAAATTTAAAAAATTGAAATTAAAGATGGTGGTTCAGAAGCATAGAAGCATGAAACGATCCAACTCCCATTTTCAATTTCAGGTTACTTTCGACATTGTGATTATGTGTTGATTTGAGTGTTTTCGATAAGAGTTATGGTTCATTAATCCGTAGTCTTTCGTTGTGTTTATTGAAATTTGGAGAAAAATGGTTTTGTTGAATTTTGTTAAATTTGGAGAAAAATGATTTTGAGAAATTTCAACCAGAAAAAGCAACAGAAACACAGTAAAATTAGGTTCACACACACGCACACACTTTTTAGAAAGAGACTAATTAAAATGATAGTCATTTATTATGCATTTTAATAATACTTCACTTACAAAAGACTTGAATATTATTTGCAACTTCAAAAAACTTTACAACATTATACCCGTTGACGGTCAACATAAGTTCGAATTTGGTTAAATTAACAAACTTTAGGTGTAATCTACAATTTTTATAATCTTGAAGATTACAATAAAAATTGCAAAGTCCAACTTCACTTACAAAGGATTTGAAGATTATTTGCAACTTCAAGGAACTTTACAACATTATACCCGTTGACGGTCAACATAAGTTCGAGTTTGGTTAAATTAACAAACTTTGTCATTGTCTAAATAGTTTACAAATACTAATATATATACAACTCATTAATTGATGGTGATCACTTGATTGATTTTATTATTTGGTTTCAAATTGACATTATAACAATTTATGATATTTTAACAATTTATTTTTAATTTTTGGTCATTTTCTAAAGAGCATTAATAGTTTTGAAATGATGTTTACTCAGATGCTCAATCTCTTTTTTAATGTTATCATCCATTTAATCACACCTTTTCTCTCCCACACACTACAACCACAATCCCCATTTCTGTAAATTCGTGGTTCAAACCTTTCACATTCATTGAACCCAAAAACCCCGCCACTTTTTTTCCGCCCGGTTTATGGGAAATCAACAGACATCATATGGGAGAAGCGAAGCAAACGACGTTATGTGATTTATAGAAAATCAACAAATCTAATTTCTATTTTTTTCTTTTCGTGAACAAGGGAACGGATAAACAAGACAGCGATTAACAAAAGAATAATAAAAAATGAATGTTGAACGATTTCAAAAATTAGAGTTCAATTATACAATAGATAAATTTTAATTCATCCAACATAATTTAAATATTTATTTATAAAAATAAATATATCACTGAAGAAGATTACAAAATTCATTGTCAAACCAGAATTAAGTACTCAGATTCTACCATTTTTAATTTCTATAGCAACAAGATCCAAATATTCAAAAAAAAAAAAAAAATACTTATGAATTTGTTTGATAAATTAATTAAATAGGGATTTAGAGTTTGAATCGACAATCTATCCTACAACTTTCGAAGCCCTAACGTTTGAAAATTTCATACCGCCATTAATCAAGGAGATCTTCTGTAGTCACTTAGTCATCACTCCCGTCGCCCGAGTTTTTTTATTTTTTTTAATATTTCGATCTCGTTGCTATGGTAATGGTAGAATCTCTTATTTTCCTCTAGTTTCACGACATCTACACGAACAAGTCTCTTTTTATTGTCAATTTTCATAGCGAAAAGACCGGTTCGTGTAGATGCGTAAAACCAGAGGAAAATGAGAGATTTTACCATTTCCATAGCAACGAGATCAAAATATTCAAAACAATAACTCACAGGGGCTGGAGTGATACTAATGACTACAACAAATCTCGTTGATTGATGGCAGCATCAAATTTACAAACATTAGGACATCGTAATTTTTTGGATAGATTGTCGATTCAGATTCTAAATCCCTATTTAATTAATTTATCAATCAAATTTATAAGTTTTTTTTTTTTAATATTTCAATCTCGTTGCTATAGAAATGGTAAAATCTGAGTACTTAATTCTTGTTTGACAATGGATTTTGTAATCTTCTATAACAATTTATTTATTTTTATACATAATTATTTTAAATTATGAATTTGTTTGAAGAATTAAAAGTAGTATATTGTACTCCCTCCGGCCATTAATAGATTTCATTCTTTTCTGAACACGGAGTTTAAGAAAATTGTTATTTTTGTATTTTTTAATTGAAAAGTAAAATGTAAAAATATATTTTAAAAGTGAAAAGTAAAGTAGTTGTGAGTAAAGTTTAAAAAGTAGGTGTGGTAAAGTAGAATAAAATTGTATATTAAAATAAAAAAGTTAAAATAATTATTTTCTTTTTTGGGTGTGTGAACAGTATGACAACTGTCTTTGGACCGAGAGAGTATAATCGAAATCTAATTTTTGAAATCATTCAATATCCATTTTTTATCCTTCCTTGTTAATGGTCATCTTGTTTATCCTTACCCTTACCATTACTTGTTCACGAAAAGAAAAAACGGAAATGAGTTTTTGAAAGTGCGTGGCAGGGGTATTTACGAAGAAAATACGCTGCCAAGCATAAGGCAGGGTGATGCGCTACTTCAGTATGCCGCACCACGACGCCTTACAATTTAGTTTGTTCGTTTTAATTAATTTAAGTATTTTAATATGTATCTTAAAATATGAGTTTAATATATATGTGATATATGTATAAGTTATGCAGCGGAAAGATTAAAGAAGGCAGAACGAACAAACTCGAACACACACAAACGAAATGAGAAATAAATAAAACAAGGAATTAAATCTTTGTATGGGTATTTAAATTATACTCATACGAATGTGCCTTAAGGCTAAAATATATTATTAAAGATCAAAGTCTTTACAATAAATAATCTTGGATTTACAATCGACTAAACTTAAGGCAATGCGAAGGCATTCCTTCTTGTTTATCGGATCCGAAGATTAATGAACAATCAAAACAGAAATAACGCACCTAACACTATCCTATACTAAATTACAGATCCTTACTTAGTCGTACGTAACTCTCTCAGTCGAGAGGATAAAAGGACGAAGAACTTCCGATGAAGATCTTGCCTACAAAACTGACTAGTGAATGATCTTAAGTAAAAAGTTGTTTTTGGATAGATGAAATTTTTCTGAATGAGCTGAAGTCTCCTGGCATTTATAGGTGAAGCTCTCAACCGAAATCCCTAGTAAAACTAGGTTTGAAGTGGTTGAGAGAAGATAGGAACCGCCTTTGACCCAGCTCCTGTCTTTGCCGCACAGCGAGCTGTCCTTCAGGCAGGGCGAACCTTCTTCAATTGACTGGAATGCCTTCGCATTGCCTTAAGTTTAGTCGATTGTAAATCCAAGATTATTTATTGTAAAGACTTTGATCTTTAATAATATATTTTAGCCGTAAGGCACATTCGTATGGGTATAATTTAAATACACATACAAAGATTTAATTCCTTGTTTTATTTATTTCTCGTTTCGTTTGTGTGTGTTCGAGTTTGTTCGTTCTGCCTTCTTTAATCTTTCCGCTGCTAACTTATACATATATCACATATATATTAAACTCATATTTTAAGATACATATTAAAATACTTAAATTAATTAAAACGAATAAACTAAATTGTAAGGCGTCGTGGTGCGGCATACTGAAGTAGCGCATCACCCTGCCTTAAGCTTGCCAGCGTATTTTCTTCGTAAATACCCCTGCCACGCACTTTCAAGTGGTATCAGAGCATACACTAGACTCACTTAGTGCTAACGGTCCCTCTGATTTTACACACTCACAATGTCAGATCCATCCTTTATCGTACGAACACCGGTTGTTCTTGACTGTACCAACTATGGATTTTGGAAGACACGTATTGAGGCAAGGATTAAATCCATTGACCGAAATGCTTGGCTTTCAGTCCTTAGAGGATGGAAACCTCCTTTGGAGGAGTTACCGGACGGTAAAATGCTTGAAAATCTCCCGAAAATTGGTCTACCGATGAGGTTGCCGCAGCTACTGCCAACGATAGGGCAAGGTGTGTCATCCTTGAGTCTATCGATTGTGATATGTACAAAATCGTCAAGCAATGTGCATCAGCCAAGAGTATATGGGATCAATTGGAACTTCACTGTGAAGGAAACACTACGGTGAAGAAAACCAAGGTCCGAATGCTCATGTCTCGCTTCGAAAACTTACGAATGCGTGAGGATGAGTCGGCAAGGCAGTACTTTGGCGAAGTCATGTCTATCGTCATTGAATGTGCTGACCTCGGCTCTCCCATTGGCAATGAGGCTGTTTGTAGCAAACTACTTAGATCGATGAACTCGAAGTTTCGATCAAAAGTAACGGCCATCGAAGATGGTCCCGTTGGTACCTCCGAAGACTACATCACCTTAATGGGAATTCTTAAGAATCATGAGCTTAATGAGGAAGATCGTGCGTCTCATGGTCAGTCACGCGAAAGAAAAAGCGAGAAAAACCTTGCCTATACAGTGGCAGAACCTGATGGCAGAGATTCCAGAAGTTCGCATGGCAGAGACTCCAGAAGCTCACAAGGCAGCAGCACCAACTCCTCTACAAATGACTTGACTGACGAAGAAATCTATGAGCTACTGGGACAAGAAGACGGAGGAGACACATACGCCCTACTTTCAAAGAAGGTGGATGCCATGCTTGTTCGGTCGTTTAGAAAATTATACGATCCCCGCCGAAGGAAGTTTCCTCCCAAGACCACTTCAAATCAAGATAGAAGGCTCGTGACACGTCAATCAAGCCCTGGATCAAGCTCCGGTTCCAACTCCTCGAAGGACTGGTCTAAGATCACTTGTCATACGTGCCATGGACTTGGGCACTACTCTTCGGAATGCCCATCAAAAGATCGAGGCATTGCCTTTAACTCCATGATTGAACCAGAAGACTTGGAACAACTATGCCATGAGTTCTCCGAAACCGCACTGGCTGCTCGTTATGATGGCATCTCTCTCTCGGATGCAGAAGATGACAATCTACCTCCTGCCGCAGGCCGAAGCCATGTTGCTTTCTTTACCTCTGCCGCAGCTAAGGCAGAACGGATCGTTTGTCTCACTGCCTCCATTTCAGACAATGAATATGAGGATGAGGAAATTTCCATTGATCTATTTATTGAACTAAAAGATAAATTTGATGAGCTACGCATGGATCTTCAACGGCAAAACAAAATGGTAGAAGTATTAACCTCCAACAAAGCTTCATATGAAGATAAGCTAAAGAAGCAAGCCATGACTATAGAACAAATGCTCGTTGAAAAGAATGATCTTGAAGGACGGTTGATGAAGTTCGATGATCAACTCACAAGAAAAGACATGGAAGTTGAAAAACTAAAAAATGAGCTTGAACGAGCAAATGGCAAACTCGAGGCAGCCAACAACACTTTTGAGAAACTCAACACAGCCACATCAAAACTTGATGCCGTGATGAGTATTTCAAATGTTGAAAGACAAGGCCTCGGTTATCAAAAGACCGTAGATGCCGTTTTTTCCCCAAGAAAAAGTTCAACGGGAATCTCCTTTGTGAAGGAGTCAAATGATGGTCCGCAAGATACCCCCACATCTTCACAAGAATCCACTACAAGAGAAAGCAAGAAAATGACTGCTCACGGCAAAGGCAATAGGCAGAGGCAAGGACAAGCTGCAGCAGGCAGAACGAAGATAAAGCAACCCCTGCCTAAACTGAAGAACAAATCAAAGAGACGATATGTATGCCACTACTGCTTGATTCCTGGTCATATTCGACCTTATTGTTGGAGACGTGAAGAGGATTGGGAGAATGGCCGTCACCTTCATTCAAACGTTGGATCATGGCATACCAACAAGAAGGTCAACAACACTCGGCTTAAATCAAAT
This sequence comes from Euphrasia confusa, assembly GCA_954870475.1. NCBI lineage: Eukaryota > Viridiplantae > Streptophyta > Magnoliopsida > Lamiales > Orobanchaceae > Euphrasia > Euphrasia confusa. The sequence goes on along the minus strand of OX940966.1, from coordinate 10,170,195 downwards.
GCGACTAAGACAAAGGAGACTTATTTAAAGAAGTCTAAACATGTTGCGTCACATATGTGGGTTCCAAAAGCTAAATCCACTGCTAATAACGAAAGCTCTGTTCCTCCTGCCTTCCCTGATGCTAATCCTGCCACACCATCTATCAACAAAATTGACATAAAATGCAGTGTTGTGTTCACCGCTCTCAAGGCTACCAAGGATGACAAATGGTACTTTGACAGTGGGTGCTCACGACACATGACCGGCAAATAGTAATCACCTCGTCAACTATAAAGCATTTCAAAGAGGTGAAGTCACATTTGGAGGAGGATCTAGCGGATCAATTGTAGGACGAGGCACCTTGAACGTACAAGGTCTGCCTAAACTACAACAAGTTCTCCACGTTAAAGGCTTAATCACCAACATCATTAGCATAAGCCAACTATGTGATGATGGCATGCATGTCAAATTCACACATCAAGCATGCGAAGTCTTTGACCATGAAGGAAAACCAATCGTTAAGGGGGAGAGATCTACATCAAACAATTGCTACTCCATTGGAGAAACCTGCTTCTCCGCAAAAGTACAAAATGAGGTAGATCTATAGCACCAAAAACTTGGTCATACAAGCCTTAGTAATTTGGAGCGCCTTATCAAGCTCGATGCCGTCCGTGGACTTCCAGCACTCTCCAAGATCGAGAAAAATGTATGTGGACCATGCCAACAAGGAAAAATGACCCGGACAAGTCATCCAGTTCTCCCTGCCGCAGAGCGAACTGCCTCTGCCGCAGGATCATCAAAATCCGAGGCAGATTTTTACCAAAAGCAATCTCAATGCTTTGAACTCCTTCATATGGACCTAATGGGACCTATTGAGACAGAAAGTCACTCTAAGAATCGATATGTACTTGTAGTTGTCGATGACTTCTCAAGATACACATGGGTACGCTTTTTAAAGGATAAAAGCGAGACGTTTGGAGAAGTTTCTAAACTCATTAGGTGGATCAAAACAAACCATGAGACAAATGTCAAAAGAATAAGGAGTGATCATGGCACCGAATTCGAGAATCAACAACTTGCCAAGTTTTGTGATGCACAAGGCATTGCCCAAGAGTTCTCTGCCCCATTCACACCTCAACAAAATGTCGTGGAAGAGCGAAAGAACAGAACATTACAAGAGATGGCCCGTGTCATGTTGATTTCAAAAAATCTCAACAAAGCTCTTTGGGCAGAAGCAACCAATACCGCATGCCACATTCTAAATCGCATCAGCCTACGACGAGGCACATCGAAGACAGCCTATGAAATTTTAAATAATAGGAAACCGAATTTGAAATATTTTCATGTGTTTGGCTCTGTATGCTATGTTTTGAATGATAGAGTAGCTAGAACAAAGTTTGAACCAAAGGCATTCAAAGGATTATTTGTTGGATACTCTAGAAATAGTCATGCTTATCGAATATTTATTCCACTAACCAAAACTATTATTGAATCATTGAATGTGAAGTTCGATGATCTAAGCATTCTCAAGAAACCTCGAGAAGATGGTATTCAAGAACTACTCGAACACCCTGCCGCAGCAGAAACAACAGAAGGCACTACGAACCCGACTGCCTTACCTACTGCTCCCAATTTCGATGCCCGAACCTCTGAAGCATCCTCGGATCAGTCCAATAATCATACAACACCTCAAGAATCTGATTCATCAGATGTAGAAGAGGCATTGGAAGAACCACGACGAGTTCCACCAGGGCATGTTCGAAGGAATCACCCATCAAGCCAAATTCTGCTGAAGCGCACAAGGGACCATCCGCCCATTGATTACAAGAACATGACAAAAAAATGTAAGCATGTCGGCCACATGCATTGAGATAGGCATTGTCTCATATCTTTCAACGGTTGAACCCAAAAATATCAAAGAGGCATTGAAGGATGATTTTTGGATAATGGCCATGCAAGAGGAAATGAACGAGTTCGAAAGAAACAAAGTTTGGAAACTCGTTCCTCGTCCCAAGAACAAGAATGTCATCGGGACAAAATGGATCTTCAAGAACAAATCAAACGAACATGGGCAGATCGTGCGCAACAAGGCAAGGCTAGTAGCACAAGGCTATACACAGATCGAAGGCATCGACTTCGATGAAACATTTGCCCCAGTTGCACGCATGGAGTCCATAAGGCTGCTGATTGCCATCGCTTGCTACCTTAACATCACGTTGCATCAAATGGATGTTAAGGCTGCCTTCCTTAACGACATACTTGACAAAGAGGCCTTTGTTGCTCAACCAAAAGGCTTTGAAGATCCTAAGTTTCCAGACCTTGTGTATAAACTTCACAAGGCACTATATGGCCTAAAACAAGCACCTAGAGCTTGGTATGGGTGCCTAACCGATTTTCTCTTAAGTTTTGGTTTCACTCGTGGCACTGCCGACAAAACCTTATTTATAAGTTTAATTCTTCCAAGATATTGATAGCCCAAGTGTATGTAGATGATATTGTTTTTTGTTCTACTTGCGATATTATGTTAAAATCATTCACTACTGCCATGGCATCGAAATTCGAAATGAGCATGGTAGGTGAATTAACCCATTTCTTAGGTTTGCACATCAAACAACTACCTACTGGAACGTTCATATCTCAATCTACATACACTCGAAATCTTGTGAAAAGATTCCATCTTGATGGAGCTAAGCCCATGAAGACACCAATGGGCTCAACGGACAAAGTTGCTCAAGATACTGTTTCTGCTGCAGTAGATCAAACGCTCTATCGGTCTATGATAGGAAGTCTACTTTATTTAACGGCAACACGACAAGATATTATGTATAGTGTTTGTCTTTGTGCTAGGTTTCAGGCTGATCCAAAGGAAGACCACTTGAAGGCAGTCAAACGCATTATTCGTTATGTCGCCTCTACCATCGAGCTAGGCATTTGGTACAGAAAAGACCCCAATACCAACTTGGTTGGATTTTCCGATGCCGACTGGGCTGGAGACTTGGATGACCGAAAGAGTACCAGTGGAGGATGCTGCTTCCTTGGAAACAACATCATATCTTGGCATAGCCGCAAGCAAAACTGCATTTCTCTATCCACTGCCGAATCTGAATACATTGCCGCAGGGAGTTGCAGTACTCAACTTATTTGGCTCAAACACATGCTCGATGACTATCATTTGGATAGTAACACTCTTACCCTCTATTGTGACAATACTAGTGCAATTAACATCAGCCATAACCAAGTTCAACACTCGCGAACCAAACATATCAGCATTAGGCATCACTTTATACGTGACCTAGTGGAAAAACGACTTTTAAGGCTTGACCACATACCAACGGAGAATCAAAAAGCCGACATCTTCACTAAACCACTAAGCTCAGATCGCTTCATCATACTAAGAAGATCTTTGTGCATGTGCATCATGCTCTAGAAGCACTTCTGCTTCGTGCTGCCGCAATGTCATGCCAGCTTCGCTCTGTCTATGTTTTCTTATCAAATTAAAATTGTGTGTAAAATTTTCCGAAGGAAAAGAACATACCAACATCATATTGGTAACATGGGCGAACCCACATACATGTAATTAGACTAACTAGGGTTAAGATTCCATGTACAATTCAATTTAGGTATTTCATACACTCAATATTTAGTTTGATATCAATGCCTACGCAAGAGCACTCTCTACCTATGCAGCACGAAGAACACCTAGGAGTATGTTTTTTTTTTCTTCTAGGATATTTTTTTTTAATTTTTGAAGAATTCACACCAACAAAAATATATTTTTTTCTCTATTAAAAACAAATTATATATATATATAATAATAATAATAAAAACAGAATATTCCAAAAAAAAATATATTAGAAAAATATAACAAAAAAAAAAATTTGATTGACAAGGCAGTGCACTGCGGCACCACTATGCCGCATAACGGACGTTTTTTTCCAGCCGTTAAAAAGCACTTGAGTGCACTGGCAGGAGTCTTTTCCTATTCTCACTCAACAATTAAACAAATCCCTATTTTCTCTCCTATATTCATTATCTTCAATTCAAAATTCAAACTCCTTCACCTACAATATCTCTATCTATACAACCGATCAAGAGTCTTGAATTTTTTAATCACTAAATTTCCTCATCTTTAAAAACCCTTTGTTTTCTTTTATTTCGGCACCAAGAAATCAAAACCCTAATTTTCTCTCCAAAATTTTCGAATCCATGGCTTCCAAAATCCTTGCCGAGCTCTGTGCCAATCCCGCTTTCATGAAGATCGTCCAAGAAATCCGATCGGACGCCACGCCGGAGAACATCACCCTCCAAGAGGCCTCCGAGGCTGAACAACGACTTCTCACTGCCTCCACTGCGCCGGCCACCACAGGCTCGCCGCCGCAAACCCAGGTGACCCCTGGCTCAGGTACGTCCCCTCACGGGTCACCGATGGCAATCTCGCCGGAGGGAACCAATGCTGGCGAGATTTTGCAGGGACTTGCTGACTCTGCCGCTGCCACGGAGGTTCAGCCTGCCTCAGATCTGGCATCCACAAACCCTGCCACTGAAGCTCAGGGTGCCGCAGAGCCACCGCTCATCAATTCTGCCCCTACTGGTTTTCAGGCTGCCGCAGATCCACAAATCCCTGATGCTGCCAGATCTGATACCGGGCCTTCCCAAACACCGCGTCAGCCCCTGGTGGTCTCCGGCATCTCCAACGTACTTGAGTACGATGCCAACGACCAAAGGTCATTCCACACTGAGGATTTTAATGATTTGTTCAACACTCCGGACAACGCTCAGACTGCCGCATCCACTGCCGCTCCCTCTGCCGCTATCCCTCTCCAGATCATCCTGCCGAAGCTCACACCACCACCAGCAATGGTTCCCTCCGGCAGCACGAAGCAGAAGTGCTTCTAGGGCATGATGCACATGCACAAAGATCTTCTTAGTATGATGAAGCGATCTGAGCTTAGTGGTTTAGTGAAGATGTCGGCTTTTTGATTCTCCGTTGGTATGTGGTCAGGCCTTAAAAGTCGTTTTTCCACTAGATCACGTATATAGTGATGCTTAATGCTGATATGTTTGGTTCACGAGTGTTGAACTGGGTTATGGCTGATGTTAATTGCACTAGTATTGTCACAATAGAGGATAAGAGTGTTACTATCCAAATGATAGTCATCGAGCATGTGTTTGAGCCAAATAAGTTGAGTACTGCAACTCCCTGCGGCAATGTATTCAAATTCGGCAGTGGATAGAGAAATGCAGTTTTGCTTGCGGCTATGCCAAGATATGATGTTGTTTCCAAGGAAGCAGCATCCTCCACTGGTACTCTTTCGGTCATCCAAGTCTCCAGCCCAGTCGGCATCGGAAAATCCAACCAAGTTGGTATTGGGGTCTTTTCTGTACCAAATGCCTAGCTCGATGGTAGAGGCGACATAACGAATAATGCGTTTGACTGCCTTCAAGTGGTCTTCCTTTGGATCAGCCTGAAACCTAGCACAAAGACAAACACTATACATAATATCTGGTCGTGTTGCCGTTAAATAAAGTAGACTTCCTATCATAGACCGATAGAGTGTTTGATCTACTGCGGCAGAAACAGTATCTTGAGCAACTTTGTCCGTTGAGCCCATTGGTGTCTTCATGGGCTTAGCTCCATCAAGATGGAATCTTTTCACAAGATTTCGAGCGTATGTAGATTGAGATATGAACGTTCCAGTAGGTAGTTGTTTGATGTGCAAACCTAAGAAATGGGTTAGTTCACCTACCATGCTCATTTCGAATTTCGATGCCATGGCAGTAGTGAATGATTTTAACATAATATCGCAAGTAGAACAAAAAACAATATCATCTACATACACTTGGGCTATCAATATCTTGGAAGAATTAAACTTAATAAATAAGGTTTTGTCGGCAGTGACACGAGTGAAACCAAAACTTAAGAGAAAATCGGTTAGGCACCCATACCAAGCTCTAGGTGCTTGTTTTAGGCCATATAGTGCCTTGTGAAGTTTATACACATGGTCTGGAAACTTAGGATCTTCAAAGCCTTTTGGTTGAGCAACAAAGGCCTCTTCGTCAAGTATGCCGTTAAGGAAGGCATCCTTAACATCCATTTGATGCAACGTGATGTTAAGGTAGCAAGCGATGGCAATCAGCAGCCTTATGGACTCCATGCGTGCAACTGGGGCAAATGTTTCATCGAAGTCGATGCCTTCGATCTGTGTATAGCCTTGTGCTACTAGCCTTGCCTTGTTGCGCACGATCTGCCCATGTTCGTTTGATTTGTTCTTGAAGATCCATTTTGTCCCGATGACATTCTTGTTCTTGGGATGAGGAACGAGTTTCCAAACTTTGTTTCTTTCGAACTCGTTCATTTCCTCTTGCATGGCCATCATCCAAAAATCATCCTTCAATGCCTCTTTGATATTTTTGGGTTCAACTGTTGAAAGATATGAGACAATGCATATCTCAATGCATGTGGCCGACATGCTTACATTTTTTTGTCATGTTCTTGTAATCAATGGGCGGATGGTCCCTTGTGCGCTTCAGCAGAATTTGGCTTGATGGGTGATTCCTTCGAACATGCCCTGGTGGAACTCGTCGTGGTTCTTCCAATGCCTCTTCTACATCTGATGAATCAGATTCTTGAGGTGTTGTATGGTTATTGGACTGATCCGAGGATGCTTCAGAGGTTCGGGCATCGAAATTGGGAGCAGTAGGTAAGGCAGTCGGGTTCGTAGTGCCTACTGTTGTTTCTGCTGCGGCAGGGTGTTCGAGTAGTTCTTGAATACCATCTTCTCGAGGTTTCTTGAGAATGCTTAGATCATCGAACTGCACATTCAATGATTCAATAATAGTTTTGGTTAGTGGAATAAATATTCGATAAGCATGACTATTTCTAGAGTATCCAACAAATAATCCTTTGAATGCCTTTGGTTCAAACATTGTTCTAGCTACTCTATCATTCAAAACATAGCATACAGAGCCAAACACATGAAAATATTTCAAATTCGGTTTCCTATTATTTAAAATTTCATAGGCTGTCTTCGATGTGCCTCGTCGTAGGCTGATGCGATTTAGAATGTGGCATGCGGTATTGGTTGCTTCTGCCCAAAGAGCTTTGTTGAGATTTTTTGAAATCAACATGACACGGGCCATCTCTTGTAAGGTTCTGTTCTTTCGCTCTGCCACGCCGTTTTGTTGAGGTGTGATTGGGGCAGAGAACTCTTGGGCAATGCCTTGTGCATCACAAAACTTGGCAAGTTGTTGATTCTCGAATTCGGTGCCATGATCACTCCTTATTCTTTTGACATTTGTCTCATGGTTTGTTTTGATCCACCTAATGAGTTTAGAAACTTCTCAAAACGTCTCGCTTTTATCCTTTAAAAAGCGTACCCATGTGTATCTTGAGAAGTCATCGACAACTACAAGTACATATCGATTCTTAGAGTGACTTTCTGTCTCAATAGGTCCCATTAGGTCCATATGAAGGAGTTCAAAGCATTGAGATTGCTTTTGGTAAAAATCTGCCTCGGATTTTGCTGATCCTGCGGCAGAGGCAGTTCGCTCTGCGGCAAGGAGAACTGGATGACTTGTCCGGGTCATTTTTCCTTGTTGGCATGGTCCACATACATTTTTCTCGATCTTGGAGAGTGCTGGAAGTCCACGGACGGCATCGAGCTTGATAAGGCGCTCCAAATTACTAAGGCTTGTATGACCAAGTTTTTGGTGCTATAGATCTACCTCATTTTGTACTTTTGCGGAGAAGCAGGTTTCTCCAATGGAGTAGCAATTGTTTGATGTAGATCTCTCCCCCTTAACGATTGGTTTTCCTTCATGGTCAAAGACTTCGCATGCTTGATGTGTGAATTTGACATGCATGCCATCATCGCATAGTTGGCTTATGCTAATGATGTTGGTGATTAAGCCTTTAACGTGGAGAACTTGTTGTAGTTTAGGCAGACCTTGTACGTTCAAGGTGCCTCGTCCTACAATTGATCCGCTAGATCCTCCTCCAAATGTGACTTCACCTCTTTGAAATGCTTTATAGTTGACGAGGTGATTACTATTGCCGGTCATGTGTCGTGAGCACCCACTGTCAAAGTACCATTTGTCATCCTTGGTAGCCTTGAGAGCGGTGAACACAACACTGCATTTTATGTCAATTTTGTTGATAGATGGTGTGGCAAGATTAGCATCAGGGAAGGCAGGAGGAACAGAGCTTTCGTTATTAGCAGTGGATTTAGCTTTTGGAACCCACATATGTGACGCAACATGTTTAGACTTCTTTAAATAAGTCTCCTTTGTCTTAGTCGCATTTGATTTAAGTCGAGTGTTGTTGACCTTCTTGTTGGTATGCCATGATCCAACGTTTGAATGAAGGTGACGGCCATTCTCCCAATCCTCTTCACGTCTCCAACAATAAGGTCGAATATGACCAGGAATCAAGCAGTAGTGGCATACATATCGTCTCTTTGATTTGTTCTTCAGTTTAGGCAGGGGTTGATTTATCTTCGTTCTGCCTGCTGCAGCTTGTCCTTGCCTCTGCCTATTGCCTTTGCTGTGAGCAGTCATTTTCTTGCTTTCTCTTGTAGTGGATTCTTGTGAAGATGTGGGGGTATCTTGCGGACCATCATTTGACTCCTTCACAAAGGAGATTCCCGTTGAACTTTTTCTTGGGGGAAAAACGGCATCTACGGTCTTTTGATAACCGAGGCCTTGTCTTTCAACATTTGAAATACTCATCACGGCATCAAGTTTTGATGTGGCTGTGTTGAGTTTCTCAAAAGTGTTGTTGGCTGCCTCGAGTTTGCCATTTGCTCGTTCAAGCTCATTTTTTAGTTTTTCAACTTCCATGTCTTTTCTTGTGAGTTGAACATCGAACTTCATCAACCGTCCTTCAAGATCATTCTTTTCAACGAGCATTTGTTCTATGGTCATGGCTTGCTTCTTTAGCTTATCTTCATATGAAGCTTTGTTGGAGGTTAATACTTCTACCATTTTGTTTTGCCGTTGAAGATCCATGCGTAGCTCATCAAATTTATCTTTTAGTTCAATAAATAGATCAATGGAAATTTCCTTATCCTCATATTCATTGTATGAAATGGATCCGAGAGAGAGATGCCATCATAACGAGCAGCCAGTGCGGTTTCGGAGAACTCATGGCATAGTTGTTCCAAGTCTTCTGGTTCAATCATGTAGTTAAAGGCAATGCCTCGATCTTTTGATGGGCATTCCGAAGAGTAGTGCCCAAGTCCGTGGCACGAATGACAAGTGATCTTAGACCAGTCCTTCGAGGAGTTGGAACCGGAGCTTGATCCAGGGCTTGATTGACGTGTCACGAGCCTTCTATCTTGATTTGAAGTGGTCTTGGGAGGAAACTTCCTTCGGCGGGGATCATATGGTTTTCTTAACGACCGAACAAGCATGGCATCCACCTTGTTTGAAAGTAGGGCGTATGTGTCTCCTCCGTCTTCTTGTCCCAGTAGCTCATAGATTTCTTCGTCAGTCAAGTCCTTTGTAGAGGAGTTGGTGCTGCTGCCTTGTGAGCTTCTGGAGTCTCTGCCATGCGAACTTCTGGAATCCCTGCCATCAGGTTCTGCCACTGTATAGGCAAGGTTTTTCTCGCTTTTTCTTTCGCGTGACTGACCATGGGACGCACGATCTTCCTCATTAAGCTCATGATTCTTAAGAATTCCCATTAAGGTGATGTAGTCTTCGGAGGTACCAACGGGACCATCTTCGATGGTCGTTACTTTTGATCGAAACTTCGAGTTCATCGATCTAAGTAGTTTGCTACAAACAGCCTCATTGCCAATGGGAGAGCCGAGGTCAGCACATTCAATGACGATAGACATGACTTCGCCAAAGTACTGCCTTGCCGACTCATCCTCACGCATTCGTAAGTTTTCGAAGCGAGACATGAGCATTCGGACCTTGGTTTTCTTCACCGTAGTGTTTCCTTCACAGTGAAGTTCCAATTGATCCCATATACTCTTGGCTGATGCACATTGCTTGACGATTTTGTACATATCACAATCGATAGACTCAAGGATGGCACACCTTGCCCTATCGTTGGCTTTAATCCTTGCCTCAATACGTGTCTTCCAAAATCCATAGTTGGTACCGTCAAGAACAACCGGTGTTCGTACGATAAAGGATGGATCTGATATTGTGAGTGTGTAAAATCAGAGGGACCGTTAGCACTAAGTGAGTCTAGTGTCTGCTCTGATACCACTTGAAAGTGCGTGGCAGGGGTATTTACGAAGAAAATACGCTGCCAAGCTTAAGGCAGGGTGATGCGCTACTTCAGTATGCCGCACCACGACGCCTTACAATTTAGTTTGTTCGTTTTAATTAATTTAAGTATTTTAATATGTATCTTAACATATGAGTTTAATATATATGTGATATATGTATAAGTTATGCAGCGGAAAGATTAAAGAAGGCAGAACGAACAAACTCGAACACACACAAACGAAACGAGAAATAAATAAAATAAGGAATTAAATCTTTGTATGGGTATTTAAATTATACCCATATGAATGTGCCTTACGGCTAAAATATATTATTAAAGATCAAAGTCTTTACAATAAATAATCTTGGATTTACAATCGACTAGGCAATGCGAAGGCATTCCTTCTTGTTTATCAGATCCGAAGATTAATGAACAATCAAAACAGAAATAACGCACCTAACACTATCCTATACTAAATTACAGATCCTTACTTAGTCGTACGTAACTCTCTCAGTCGAGAGGATAAAAGGACGAAGAACTTCCGATGAAGATCTTGCCAACAAAACTGACTAGTGAATGATCTTAAGTAAAAAGGTGTTTTTGGATAGATGAAATTTTTCTGAATGAGCTGAAGTCTCCTGGCATTTATAGGTGAAGCTCTCAACTGAAATCCCTAGTAAAACTAGGTTTGAAGTGGTTGAGAGAAGATAGGAACCGCCTTTGACCCATCTCCTGTCTTTGTCGCACAGCGAGCTGTCCTTCAAGCAGGGCGAACCTTCTTCAATTGACTGGAATGCTTTGCCTCTTCCTAATGCCTTCCATTTCTCTTTGTTTTCAGGTTCTCTATGTATAACGTTTCTACTTGAGTCTTCTGCTCTTGTTCGTCGTGCGGCATGCCGAAGGTCTTCGTCCTGCCGCATGATTCTGCTAACGTCTTGATTGTCTAAACAATCATGATTCAACTGGAACATCATGCTTAAACATTTCACACATATAAAGAGTGAAAAACAACAATATAAACGTGTGAAGAAAGGAGAAAATATGTAAATATGTCCAAGGCATTGTTATGCTCAGTCTCTCTGCCACATTACTCTGCTTAGCCATATTTACACTAACAGTTTTGTTGATTTCCCACAAATCACATTACACCGTTTACTTCTCCCATATGGAAGGAGAGGAATATCCTCCGCCAGTTGAATTTAAGAAATGAGTTTTATTATCGAATTATACCAAAAATATAGATATACTGATTCATACAAACTTTTTATTTGCGAAGTATATATATATATATATATATATATATATATATATATATATATATATATATATATATACACCGAAATAACGCATTATACCGACTATTTTCGGTATATGGTAGATACCGAAATATTAAGAGTTCTATACCGATATCATACCGAAAATTATCGATAAAGTATCGTATCGAATCGAAAATTTCAATATAACGAAAATTCAGTATTTTTTGACATTTTTCGATACAACGAGTTTGGTATTTCTATATTTTTGTAAATTTTCTCACCCCTAGATCTGCGTAGTTTATTCTATATGTTCTCTCGAATATGTTTTCTATATGATCTGCGTTTATTCTATATGTTCTCTCGAATAATTTAAATGCGTACCTGATTCGTCGCAGCCTACGAATCCAGGCTCGATTTCTCCGTGCTCGTCGGAATCTAGGTACCTCATGTACGCTCCGATTGACCTCGTGGCGATGCTCCACATCAGTGGAAGAATGAAGGCACGTAATATCCGACGCGCCCAGCGGCACGTTCTTCTTCATCAAAACCTACGTGACCATGTACAGTAGGGAGGACAAAGGGAATAACAACGACAGAAGTTAAAAATCAATTCTTACAATATAATTTTCAATTTAATAATTTGTTATCTTTCAATTTTATTTTCATAACTAAAGACCTCAGTGACCGATCAAAAAAAATTGGAAACACTGAAAATAACTGATTAACATATTGAAAGTTGAAATAATGCCCTGAAAACTAATCATATAAACATGTGCATGGGGTAAATCAATTCTAAGCATGTGAATCATCAAACATCATGTATCTGCTCAGGTAACTAACTAACTATGAAGTTAGACTTACTAGTATTTTAAACTTCCTGCAGACGTGTAAGTTAACCCTGTGGCAAATATTCATAATCATGTTGGTGAGAATAGTTTGTCATCACTGAATGTATAGTTGACATCATTCAATAACTATAGGTAGTGAACTAAGTAGTACATGCAAGACCATCCCATCAATTTCACATTAACTGAGTTTCAGAACAAATAGGTATAAAATATTTGCAAAACTTCCAAACCAAACACACATAGTTACTACTATAGTGATTGTTTATAAACATTCCGATCAAAGAAATTTGGAAACACTGCAACGGAGAACAGACAACTTGAAAGAAGAAACTATGAAAAAAAACACAATACATAAATTAAAAAGCACAAATCCAATGATGATTCCATAGTTATCAAGTCGACGACTAGTGGACGTCCCAGCTACGATTGAGGGGAAGAAAACTCAAAACAGAGAAAGAAAAAGAAGCTTACTAGTGCGGATGCCTACGCAGATTTGGACGGTGGGGACGGGGTTGGGGTCTCCGGAGAAGGGATAGCGCCACTCGACGTTGAGGGTGCGGAGGCGATTATCAAAAAGGTGACACTTTTTCCTCCTCACAATCTGACCTAATAGAATTATACTTTTAACACAAAAATTATTAAAAACAGAATAAAAAGACCTATTTACAAGTTTGGGCCATTTACGTATATATGGGCTCAAATAAAATAAAAAAGACTTTTTCGATTACTTCTTTCGCGTGCATACGACAGAAGGATATATGGTACGCATGTTTAAAAGGATTTCTTAATTTCAAAGTACTTTTTTTATAATTAAGTTAATTTATTTTTGACAATTATATTTATCACTCAAATAAAGTATGTGTGCGTAAATAAATTAAAATTAAACAATATTAAAATTTGATAAGTAACATATTTGATGGAATGACTATTCTATCAATTAGAAAAGGGGAAAAGAGACTTTCTGAAATCTCAATTTCCATACCCACCGCACCTTTTAACTAAATAAGAAGAATTTGCAACACGGTCCTTGGAGATTAGTATAACTATGGGCCAGTCCACTTTTAAACAAAGAAAGTAATTATGGAGTCCAATTAAGTTTCACGTATTATGATCTCCACCCAAGAAGTTTCCGACTTTGCTAGTCCACTCCTTGAAGTGTTAGATGCGCACCCGACTTTAGTGTTTCATGCCACAACAAATTGAGGTAGGTACAAGTTGTTGGGTTACTTCGTTTAATTTCATGTGTTGTTATATGTGTGCATGCTATGTGTTCATTATGTGGTTTAAATATGCATACGAATAATCGTTATAACCTAAGACCGGGGAAAATGGTCGAGAGGGATTAACACAGCTCAATCCATCGTTGTAACCGGAGACCGGGGAAAAGGGTCGACGGGGAGACGCAATAGTTGGCCCAACTCGCAGTTCACGATAACAAGTTTATCGCAGTTCACGATAACATGTTTATCGCAGTATTCACGAGAACAAGTTTATCGCAGTTCACGATAACAAGTTTATCGCAGTATTCACGATAACAAGTTTATCGCAGTTAGTATTATTATTCATTCTATGTGGTGTTCATATAGGGTGTGCATATATTCGATTCATGGGTTAAACGAGTAATTGTCCTACTGAGCTTTAAGCTCACACCTTCATCGCCTTTTTTTTTCAGGTACTAACGAGGATGCCGAGTGAGAAGAGTGACGAGGAAATTTCTTAGTTTATTTCAATAAAATTCTTCTCAAACATGATTTCAATTTTCATTCAACTTTGTTTCACTATTCAAGTTTGCATTTGAGATATTTTTTTTTCATGAATAAAGATTTCTACTTATATTTTTTTTAAGTTGGTTTGTTAAGATTTTCTAAAACAAATTTTCAAAGTTAAAGTTCGTAGCGCCCGTGTTTGAAATAAAAATTTGTTTTCTTCCGATGTACTTAATTTATTTAAAATAACGAGGCGTTACACTTTTATTTAATACTCTTTTATCTAATACTCTTTTAATGTTATTTTAGAACTATAAAAAAAATCAAAATCTCTTAGGAAAAGTATTAACTATTCTTCTTAATTTTTTTTAATTATGAACCATGACACATATATTAATTATAAAATTATCATATACAATACACTATACCTTATTGGGTGAAATAATTTCTAATTAAGTAGCAAATTTATCAATAACTTGAATGATTACAGTTCTATTGTAATTTGTAAAAAAACGTGATAATTCTTATATAATAAAAATACAAATTATTTTTTATATTCATAAAAATATATATGAAATACAATTTTATAAAGAAAATATTATTAAAATGTAAAAATGTGTATAAAATAAATTTGTTGCGGTTATTAGTGATGAATTTATCTTATTTTCGCAAAAAAAAAAACTCATTAAAATAGTTATTATCATGAGATAAAAAAAATCAACTAACAAATTATCTGAACTTATGCAGTTATTAGCAAAAACTAAAAGTCATTATAATGAGATAAAAACTTATTAAAGAAAAAAAAAACTCATTAAAACAGTTATTATCATGAGATAAAAAAAATCAACTAAAAAATTATCATTAGATAAAAAATTTTAGTCATCTATATTATATTAAAGTAAAATAATTTTTGCCCTTAAACTTAATTTTTGTTAATATGAAAAACAATGTTTGTATTATTATATATATTATTATGATAAATATTATTTCTATTATTTGTTCAACATCATTACCTCTCTTTAAAATAATAGATTTTTGAATTCTTTTTTGTGGTGATTTAAGTGAAATCGTTGTCCATTTAATGTAATTGGAATCATTCAAAGCTTCATAAAATCTAGTCAATATAATATAACTTTGAAAAAGCGTGGAGTACACGGTTATATAAATTGATATGGTTTAAGTATTTGGATAAGCATAATAATGCATGTCGAGTGTGATCTCGTAGTTGCATGGTTGCATGGCTGGAAGATGATATTATATCATACAATTGATGGAAATTCGAAATTGCATGTCTTCCCATGCAAAACAACATGAATAGGTGCCAAAGTGAAATAGTATATTCACTAAAAGGTACCTATTCATGAATAGGTGTCGAATGAAACGGTACCTTTTCTTAAAATGAAAGGGTATCTACTACCTATATAAGGAAGTAAAATTCATTTGATGAATACACTTGAACACACTTCAAAACACCTACAAAAATAAAAAGCTTTGAAGAAACAAATAAAGCGGAATATTTCATAAGTTGCTCGTGTTCTAAGCCTAAGACTCGAGTGTAAATATATTCTTATCCTGCGAGGGATTTCGTGATACCCAGGATTATAGGGTCGAAATCCTCTTTAAGGAAAGCGTTCACGCGATTCAATATTTATCCAAGCCTCTAAATCTTTCAGTAACACCCTAAATATACAACAATCTTAAAGAGTATTTTCACATACTGAAAGATGGAGTCCGTTCGAGAGATGAAGATCAAGTTTGGCAAGTTGGAGAAATTTGAAGGCGTGAATTTTGGAAGGCGTATGTTTAAAGCAATCTTCAACCGGAGCAAGTGGAAAACAAAACACTGGAGGCAACTCGGAAACGGTGCAAGTGAGAACGACGACTATATATGTCATGTGCATATATTGAACGGTATCTCTGACTCTCATTTTTACATGTATCAAAATGTCGAATCTACTAAAGAATTATGAGATGTGCATGCTTAATATTATAAATAAAAATTCTGATTCGGTGCTTATGATTTCTTCTAATGTTAATGATTCAATTCTATGACATGCTAGATTAGGACATGTTCATTATAAGCGTATGATTGAAATGTCTAAATTTGATCTAATTACTGCCATGAGCTTAGAAGAAGATAAGTGTAATACATGCATGCTAACTAAAATCGTTAGGCAGCCTTTTAAAGATGTTCAACGTGAATCTAGTATGCTTGAACTTGTGCATAACGAATTATGTGATTTCCATGCTACACCTTCTCTTGGAAATAAGAAATACTTAGTAACTTTCATAGATGAGTATTCTAGATTTTTCTATGTATTTATGTTAAGTACTAAAGATGAAGCACTTGATAAGTTTAAGGTATTTAAAATTGAAGTTGAACTACAACAAGAATGCATGATTAAAAAGTTGAGAACCGATAGGGGAGGCGAATATTATGATCCTGTTTTGTTTGAATCATGTGGTATTATTCATGAAATAACTGCGCTCTATACTCCTCAACAAAACGGTATATCCGAAAGGAAGAATCGAGTACTAAAGGAAATAGTGAATTCCATGTATCGTATTCGGGTTTGAATAGTGGATTCTGGGGAGAAGTCGTGTTAACGACTTGCTATTTATTAAATAGGGTTCATAACAAAAGGAACAAAGTTACTCCAAACTTTGGTACAAAAAGAAGCCTAACCTGAATTACCTTAGGGTTTGGGGCTGTCGGACAGTCGTAAGACTACCGGATCCCAAAAGGAAAACATTAGGAGAAAGAGACATTGATTGCATTTTTGTTGGATATGCTGTGCATTCCAAGGCGTATCGATTCTACGTGATTGAGCCGAATGATTCAGTGGTGATTCATTCTATCATAGAATCGAGGGACGCGATATTTGATGAAACTCGATTTACATCAATGGTTAGGCCCAATGATCTGGTGTGTAATGTGGCTGAAAGTTCGGACTTAACCGTGCCCCAGCCTGAGTTGCTTGAACCTCGTCGAAGTACGAGTATAAGGACTAAGAAATCGTTCGGTCCCGATTTCCATACCTTTCTGGTTGAAGGATCAAGGGATGAAGTTGGCTTCCAATACTCGTATTGCTATCATGTTGATGATGAGCCTAAAACATATGAAGAAGTCATGAAATCGCAAGATGTTGCATTTTGGAAATAAGCCATCAATGATGAGATGGATTCCATAATGGGAAATAACACTTGAGTGCTTGCTGATCTACCTGACGGTTGTAAACCATTAGGATGTAAGTGGTCTTCAAAAAGAAGATGAAAGTCGATGGTTCAATCGACAAGTATATAGCACGATTGGTCATCCAAGGCTTTAGGAAAAAGGAAGGCATTGATTATTTCGATACATATGCCCCTGTTGCAAGAATAACTACGATTATATTATTGATAGCTTTAGCTGCAATAAATAATCTAGTGATCCATCAAATGGATGTAAGAACGACATTCCTTAACAGTGAGTTAGAGGAAAATACTTACATGAAACAGCCCAAAAGGATCGTTATGCCTGGTAATGAGAATAAAGTATGTGAACTCGTTAAATCCTTGTATGGATTAAAACAAGGCACTTGAGAATTAGACATAGCGCGATCCGTGAGATGATCACTTATGGGCTAATCTCTATAGATTTTGTGAAATCACAACATAAACTCACTGATCATTTGACCAAGGGATTAGCGAGGGACTTGGTAGCAAATTCGGTAATTGGGATGAGTCTTAAGCCTCTCTGAATCTTCAAATATGGGATACCAAATTCATTTCTAATTGTATTAGAACTAGAATTCAATTGGGAAGCCTATATTTGAGATTGAAACACATGAAAATTATCCCAAAGGAATGTGTTTGAACCTGCATGAAAAGGTTGAAGTTAATTCTTAATGAGTCTTTTGAAAAAGTGCATTGTGAAGGTGCACGAATAAAAGATTCACCTATAAGTGTGGCAACTTCAAGAGTCGTGGCTGAGCTCTATAAACACTCATCAATGGATAGGGACACAAGGCCTATTTTGTGTCGAATTTCCTTATGGAATTGTATTAAACATGTGTGTGTTTTATCTTCATGTATTCAGATGGGTTGAACGGTTCAATCTTTAAGACACCGCGATTCTCGAATATATGTAAAGTATAATTCACTACGATGAAAATTCAATCTTTAAGACATTTTCATCTTACACACGAGTTTGGTTTTATTTGTTGAATTTGTATGATTCAAGGATTGTACTTAAATGGGGGAGGATTGTTGGTGATTTAAGTGAAATCGCTATCCATTTAATGTAATTGGAATCATTCAAGGCTTCGGATGAAATCTAGTCAATATAATATAACTTTGGAGAAGTGTGGAGTACACGGTTATATAAAATTGATATGGTTTAAGTATTTGAATAAACATAATAATGCATGTCGAGTGTGATCTCGTAGCTGTATGGTTGCATGGCTGGAAGATGATATTATATCATACAATTGATGCAAATTCGAAATTGCATGTCTTCCCATGCAAAACAACATAAATAGGTGCCAGTGAAAGGATATATTTACTAAAAGGTACCTATACATGAATAGGTATCGAATGAAAAGGTACCTTTTCTTAAAGGTACCTATTCGACCAAGAGGTGCTTATGTTCAAATGAAAGGGTGTCTACTACCTATATAAGGAAGTAAAATTCATTTGATGAATACACTTGAACACACTTGAAAACACCTACAAAAATAAGAAGCTTTGAAGAAACAAATAAAGCGGAATATTCCATAAGTTGCTCGTGTTCTAAGCCTAAGACTCGAGTGTAGATATTGTCTTATCCTGTGAGGGATTTCGTGATACCCAGGATTATAGGGTCGAAATACTCTTTAAGAAAAGCGTTCACGCGATTCAATATTTATCCAAGCCTCTACATCATTCAGTAACACCCTAAAATGGAAAATCGTCTAATCCCCGCATGGTTCTTCCTACTCGCCTAGAATGGAAAATCGAGCGATTGACCTCCGCCTAACGCCTAGGCCTGCCTAGGCGCCGTTTTTTAGAACCTTGATTTTAGTGTCGGCGGCTTCTTCTGCTACTTGTTCACCATATTAGCTATATTTGGTGTCACATATGCGTCATCGACCCTCGAACCACCAGCGTGCGCACTGAAGTTCGACAATGCAGAGACACATCCCACCTTTTCGTATGTCTGCTTGATGTCCATTCTCTCTTCCGTCTCTTTCATCTCTTTATCCACCTTCACAATCAGGATATCCCCCGCTTGCCCCGACTCCGAAGCCAGAAGGGATGATCTCTTTTTCGACAGAATCGCACACGGACCTTTGAGATCACCTGCCTCGGCCGATCGCTGCGCCTCCGCGAAACCTTTCGTCTCATCCAGCCGGTTCTTATACTGATCAACCTCTATCTTCACATTCCGCCCAAAGGATAATATGAAAGTAAAGGAGAAGAAATAGCAGATTGATTGCTGGAGTGGTTGTTCTGTACAATTTCACAAACTCGAGCTCGTATTTATAAGCCGATGAAGGGAGTTGATGGGTTCATGCATTGAACCTGGACGGTCAACACGTAACCGCCATGCAATAATGCCTCAGCATTAAGGCCACTTTAATTGTCATTTTGAATTTAAAAATATAATCAATAAAATGATTTTATTTTATTTACTTAAAATAAGTCAACTTAACTATTACAAAGTTAAGAATCGAAAAGAAAATTTGCAAAAAGTAGCTCGCTCGACCGCCCCCCAAATCGAACCAACATTCGTGTACGCAGGTCGCGCTCGCACACAAGTCTGGGGGTTCGTAGGTGACACTACCGTCGTGGAGTAGAGCAAAATAATATTTATAGTTCCTAAACTATTCACTAGTGAGTACTAGTAGCAAGCATAGGGTCGATCCCACGAGGATGTAATTAGCATATAGTTTTCCAGGATTTTGTTGCTCATTATGGTTGTCACGTTTTAAAAGTTTGTTTTGGGAAGTAGTTGGCCACTGCCGAACTGTGGTGTAATACCCGTGATTTAAATAGAAATTAAAATTATTTTATTTAATAATTTAAATAATTATTCGAGAAGATTTTGAATTTAATTTCCTTAATAGAAAATAAATTTAATTCAATAAAAAAAATAATACATATAAATAATAATTATACTAAACGCAATAAAAATAACAATAATAATAATAATAATAATAATAATAATAATAATAATAATAATAATAAATGAAATCATATTTACATTAATTAAATGTAAACAAATAATTGAATTTGAATACTTAATATTTAATTTAATAAAAATTACAAATTGTTTAATATTTGATTTAAGTAAATTAAATATAATGAATTAATTAAATAATTGAGCGAAGTAAACTAGTATTTCTTATTTCAATATACTGGATTAAATCTAATTAAATTAACAAAAATTAAGGTAAAAGAAGTTAACGCGTTACAAATTGAGTCAAAGGTATAAAAAGGGGTGTATTGGTTTAGGAGTTTATAGGATTTTAATGGACTTTTAAAATCCAGGGGTATTCAATTCGGATTTTTAAAAGTCCATTAAAATCCGAAGGTATTCAATTAGGATTTTAAAAAGTCTTAAAAAATCCATAGGTATTCAACACTCCATGGATTTTAATAGATTTTAATAACTTGTGGATTTTAATGGATTCTCTTTAAAAATTATAACTAGATTTGACTTTTCAAAATCTCTCATAATTAGAAGAGATTTCGACGGACTCTTTCCAACACGAAAACGAAAAGTAAAAAAAAAAACAATCAATCAATCATTTAATATTACACAAATCTATATAAAATAATCAAAATTATATTTGAGAAAACTGATTTTATCTTATTGTTTTAAAAATAATTATTTATATATTATATTATTAATAAATTATTTTGTATTTATTATGTACAATAATATTTTTCTCAATAACAATCTAAATATAATAAATTTAATTATTAATCTTATTATTCAATTTATTTAAAATTTTATTTATGATATATTTACAATGTTTTATAGTTTAATATTCGATAGAATATGATTCACAACATCTCGACACTACTGTAGATTTTTTATAAACAATTGATATTTCAACATCAACTAATGAAAGTTGATAAATGGAGAACATTGCTAAAGCGAAAAAGGTAAATAATGAGTTCTGAGTATAAAAGTTATAAAATAAATATTAAAATAATATTTTATTATTTTTATTTTTTAAAAAAAAATGATTTTTTATTATATAGATTAGTATTTGAAGTCTTTGAAAGTCTACATAAATCAATAAAGGTATATTTTACAATTTTTTGAAATCTATAAAAATCAATCATAAAGTCGGTGAAAATCTATAAAAATCAATCATAAAATCGGTCAAACTCTGCATAGATTCTATGGATTTTACAAATCCATAGACTTTTTAAAGTCAATTAAAATCCTACAAAATCCTAAACGAATACACCCCCCTAATTATCCTAATTAATTGGTACTGACCAAGTATAACTAAAGACTAGTAACAGTCTTCTCCTTGGTATTTATTTCATTCAACATTTTGAGACGAAAACATTTTACACTTCCAATATACTGAACCTATCACCGTGGAAGACCTGACCGTCCCCTTATCGCCTCTGTTAAAACCTCGATCGCCCTGCACCGAGGGAAGTGCAGCAGCCCCACCATTGGAAGCTCTCACGAGTCACGGCCGACGTCGACCACCCGTTGCTTGAAGTCGACGCAACGCAGATCGAGGGAAGGATCAACCCCTGTGAACCTCCGCATCGTAGAGCCCTTCGATCGGGTGTACTGCCGAGATCACGCCACCGTTCCCCTTCGATCTATCTCTCTGTTCGAACACCCACAGACATAGGATTGACTTTCGAACTTAGGAAGAGAACTTTCGAACATAGGAGTGAACTACTTAGCAACGGGGACGTTACAAGAGGTAAGAGTTTTTTACCTCTCTTTTATTGTTTATAGTATCGTTATGTGTATATATTTATGCAAGTGAATTGAATGAGCTTGTTTATATTTATGTGTTAATGTGTTTATGATTTGAATGTCGATTAAATTGTATGTGACATTGGTATGTGTGTTTATATTATGTGAATGATTATGAAATTATGTGTGTGAACTATATATTAAGTATGATTATACATGAATGATAATGAAATGCATATGAAAATATCGTTCAAGAGGAGAACGTTATGAGATTATGAAAATTATGGACTTGTGACCCTAAAGGGCCAGTGTCAGGATTTGAGGCACCGATGTCTACTCGCATGGGTCGAAAATTAATATTATAAAACCCGTGATCCAGAAGGGTCAGTGTAAGGATTTGAGGCATCGTTGTGTACACGCCGTGTTTTATAATATGCGTAAATATGAAATGAAAATAAATTATTAAATCCGTAAGACTTCGGTCTTCGGATAGAGGCTCACTGACGACGGTCTTTGAGAGGAGGCCATGACGACGGTCATGGGGTATTAAATGAAAATTGTATATGAGGTTACGTTCAGGAGGAGGACGTTAACTTTCATTAAATCCGTTTGACTTCGGTCTTCGGATAGAGGCTCATTGACGACGGTCTTTGGGAGGAGGCATGACGACGGTCATGGGTATAAAGAAATTAATAAATTAAAAATGTAAAGTAAAACTTAATTAAAGTGATGCCTATGTGAATTGATGTGTACTTATGTGTATTGATATATGCTACGTAATTATAATGTGGTCATAACATTGAGGTAAGTTACTTCTATTGAGTCCGTTAAGCTCACTCCAAATTCAACATGTTTTTACCCCAGGTGAACGAGATGATCGGACGAGACGTGGAACATGGAGATAGAATGATTTAATAAAGTTTAAATATTTATTCTTTGTTTTCGCTAAAATTTATATTTTTAATTAAATGTTTTTCGTATTTTACATTTAATAGTATTTGAGTAACGCCCTCTTGAAGAAAATTCTTTTATTTTCAAAATAAAATATTATTTTTAATGTTATAAAAATCGGGGCGTTACATGTGGTCACCTTTACTACTTGACTGGAAATAAACAAATAACCTATATTAACTAACAAAAGGTAAACAAGGATAAAACTCGACCAACTATGAATACTGAATTGAAAACTAACAGGATGTTCAATTAAAAAAATTGACTAAACAGATAATAAACCAAATAAAGAATAAAGTACCTAGGCATTGACTCCTGACGACGCGAAAACTTTGTCGTGGAAGCAACGCGCGGTCAAAATAAATTTATATTCTGCCAAACTAAACACTAAGGAGTATAGTGATAAGTGTGGGGTCGGTCCCACGAGGAAGAAATTGCAATAAGTGATCTCGGCTAGCCCAAACTGTTGTCACGGTTTTAAAAAGGTTTTTGATGGTTGCTGTGGTCACAGCGGTTTAATCAAACTACTAACTAACGCAAACACTTTGACCAAACTAAGCTAACAGAAAAAAGTAAATCAAACTGGACTCAATAAAAGGAAAACAGGCTTCTGGGCTCACGGCTTCTCTTTGGGTTATCTGGGCAAACTACCGATCCCTGGCACTAATGGTTTTAACTGATGTTTTGTCAATCGGGTATAGGATGTCGAAAAAAGTAAAAGCAGTCCTATTAAGTCACGCCTACAGTTACCCCACCCCAATCCGTCCTTACTGGGTAAAGAAAAGGCAAGGTATACTTATGCCTAATCCCCTGAGTCCAGACAATTCGATACCTATGTGGTCGCATGGATCTAGTTTGCCCAAACTCGCATTGCTCTCTCGACGAACCCAATTTGTCCAATAGCATGTCCGGAAATCCGAATCATACGACCGCAAAGCTCCAACACGTTCTAGCGCTATGCCCGTAGTACAACTAGATATTATTATTCGGTTTGATCAATCGCTGATATCTCAAAGTGTAAGGGTTTTCTAACGACCAAATTAGTCCGCCCAAACCTGCAAGAATGTAGTTAAACCTCAACTGTGTATCGGGAACAAACCTCCAAGCAGTTAACTAAGACCTATCAACCTCACGGTTCTAACTTAGCCCAGAGTCCCCCTTTGATCTGCCTTTGCCCAGAAGCAGTAAACTAGCTACGCATAATAAAACTGAAAATAAACAAAATAAAAACGAAACTAAACATGCTGGAATTAAATTGAAAATCAAACTAACAATTGTTTAGAACATTCAGAAATTAAAAGACGAAATAAAAAAGATGAAATCGAAATGAATTCGCCGCGCTTTGCCCGAAGGCAGAAAGCCGGCGAGAACTCGACTCCGTCTTCTTCAACCCATCAATGGCGTCTTTATATATTTTCTGGTGTTTAATTTCGTCCTCTCTCTCTTGGTGTGCTGTTTGTAGGGTTTCATGTGTTGTTTTATAGGTGTAAGAAGTCTTGGACACCAAGGAAAATCGCGGTCAAGATTTTATCTTTGAGATAAGGAAAGAAAAGATTCTTTCCTTATTCTTTTCTTGGTAATAGAATCCTGATTCGTCTTTGCCCATAGTCCGCCATAGTCTGTCTCTGGTCAACTCTTGTCTCTAGTGTGCCCGATACTCGATGTTTGCCCAAAGATGTGCCTTTGCCCAAAGTCTTGACTTTGCCCAAAGTGAAAACTTCAATTTCGTCGTCAGGTTCTTTTGCATCGTGACCTTGCCCAAAGTGGTTACTTTGCCTCCTTGGGTCAAACTGCTCAAGTCACTTTGCCTCGAATCCGCGCGTTTGCCCAAAGTGGACCATTACTTTGCCTTTTCCGCACAATTTCCACCTGCTGACATGAATCCATGCATACTTTGCCCAAAAACTCCATTGTGCCCTCCTAGACACATAAACGACTCAAATTGACTCAATTACGACTCTAAAAAGGCTCCAAGATGAGCAAATAAAATGGCTCATCAAACCGCACACACTTGAACTACGCTTGTCCTCAAGCGTAGGGTATGACTTACCAGACTCAAGACCAAAGTAAAAAGAAATCAAGGCTGGGGGGAAACAAAGTTAACAAAGACTCAAAGGAACTAGCATGACTGACAAATACAAGTAGGCATAGCATATACAGACAAATCAAAATTCGAGTTAAGAGACATAAAAAATGGTCAAGATTCTGCACTATGGCTTTTGGTCACTCCCTCGCAAGTGTATCTCTCTTTTCAGTGTATGGGTATAATATCACTCATTTTCTGCTGTGAATCTACTTTGCCCAAATTTGACAGTTTGCTGATCAAGTTATTCTGACTAAGTGGGGGTCTCATCATAGGGGCTTTTATTGGGTTGTAATGTAGGCTCTTTAGGTGGATTTTGAGGAGTAGGCTCTGTTTGGGCAGAGGGCTATATATTTTGGGTTTAGAATTTCTCTACCACTTTGCCCCTTTCTTACGGGCCTTAGCACACAACCAACTTATTACTTCTTTTTTTTCCTCTTTTTTTTTTTTTTTTTTTTTTTTTTTTTGCTGAACATCAATCTCTCTACCCTCATATCTTTCCAGGTGCCTATGGGCATAGCACCAGACTGGTATACAAGAAAATCAATCAGGCTCAAAGGGACTAGCAAGGGATTAATGCTTTTTTATGGTCAAACTGAAAGAAATGCCCTAATCATATAATAACCAACACTCAACAAAA
This sequence comes from Euphrasia confusa, assembly GCA_954870475.1. Taxonomy (NCBI): domain Eukaryota; kingdom Viridiplantae; phylum Streptophyta; class Magnoliopsida; order Lamiales; family Orobanchaceae; genus Euphrasia; species Euphrasia confusa. The sequence continues at coordinate 10,144,595 of OX940966.1, read as the reverse complement.
CTACTTATCACAGCAAATAGGCAAAGTCAGGCATCATAAATATCACAGTAGACTCTCAAGAAAGAAAATTCAATTCGATGTATGACTCAAGTCTCACAATTTGCCTAGTAAAGTTCCATCGTCCCTATTTTCATACCTTTAACTATGAAGTTTGAGTTGCTGTACAAATAAAATGCTCTACTTTTGCCCACAGGTATTCATAAAATCATGCTTGAAAACGACCAGACACAGAGGTTTGCCCTTTCCCTTTCCCCCCTCACACACTTTGCCTTGGCAAAGTGGGTGAAAGTAATAAGATCAGTAGGGGCTGCCTCGACCAAAAATCCAAACAACAACGAACTTACTGAGTATGGTGAACCTCCTCACACACTTTGCTTGGGCAAAGTGTGTCAATGAAAATATCACCTCATGACTCGAAGTGACTCAAAGAAAAGAAAATAAAAGAAAAGAAAAGAAAAGAAAAGAAAAGAGATTGTAGGGAGGGCAAATAAGGAGGAGGTAGATGCAAGGTAGAACCTGAATTAGGCATGGGCAAAATGGGACATTAATGTGTTCAGCAGCTCCACGAGGCCTTTTTTAATGTTGTCTTGTCGCCTTAGGACTTTGCCCGGAATCAGTAGCGTGAGCACGACTGCCCAGACCTTGACTTTGTTCCAGGGGTCATCCTTGCAACTTTAGGGAGCTCATCCATCTTCTAGTGTAATCTGTAGTTTGACCAAGTAACCGGTATGCCTACACCGCTGCCCTTTCGCCCACCTTGTATCTGTTGGGATATGTCCTTCGATCCTACGTGTGCAATCGATAAAGTCATAAGGTCGTCTATGGATGTTAAATGATTATTCGATAATATTAATTGCTGGGAGCAATATAATATTGATCGATAATTATACCTACAGGGTCACACACGGACTCGAAGATGATGTACGATGCTTAATATATATATATTGATTTAGAATCAATATTTACGTGGATTTAATTCACATGCATGAGATGCATGGCTTGCATGGATGCATGTCACATAGTGTGACATGGCATGCCACACAAGCAAGTGGGACCACATACAATGCATAGTGGCATGTGTATGTGGCATGACCTTTCACCTCCTTTGTAACTCCTTTTGCATGTTAATGGTGCATAATTGATGCCCATTATGTTGGAGGTTACAATGGGGTGTTATGACATGCATAATGATGCTAATATATGGATGAAAATCAGATTTTCATAATACATAACATCAGCCACGAAATTCACAACTAAAGGAGAGAAAGGAGAGAGTGTTCTTGGAGAACCGACTCAATCAAGCAAAGTGTTCGTCATCCGGGTTCATGTGCAACACGTAGAGGCCGGGCCATTTGTGCGGTTTCAACATCCGGGCGATCTAGACAAGAAGAGTGACGAGGTCATTCTCAAGGCTGATCCATGAAGGTGGTTCAATCGACTCAACACCACCTTCATCAACATCAACGAGGCACGCTACACCGGTTGTAAGTGTTCTTGTTAATCTCTCTCTATATATATATTGGATATATATATATATATATAAATATGTGTCTATACATATATATGTGTGCACTAAGATCATGGCATAGTAGATCTATCGCTTTACACGCTTCCGCACACACGGTATATCGATCGGATCGGTATACCGGTACCTTCAATTGGTATCAGAGCCTAGGGCTCGTGCACACTTTTGTGTTGGACACGAAGGTTAAATCAACATAATTGGATTATATGTTTAATTTTGATTATGTGATTAGATGTAAGGCCGGCCACCGTTAGTGGTCGGGTGAATGAAATTGTCGTTTTTTACGTACGATTGGCCATAGTTTTGGAGGGCTGCGTCCCTTGGAATCATTTGTAATAGATAGGTTTTCTATTTCAATTTGTATTGTTCAAACTTGTAAGCGATGGACTTGATCCATGGTTCGATGGAGGATCTCGGCTCTCCGGCGAAAACGAGAAGAAACGAAGCCAAACGAAGCCAAACGAAGCAAAACGAAGCAAATCGGGCTGCTGGAGCCAAACGGCGGTCGCCGTTTGAGCTCCGGCGGGCGCCGTTTTGATTCGGCGGGCACCGTTTTGGAAACGGCGACCGCCGAAAGGCCTTTTTTGGGGCAGATGGGTTTTTGCCTTTTCGGCGGGCGCCGTTTTGGAAACGGCGACCGCCGGTGGTGTTCAGCGACCGCTGGTTGTAAAACGGCGGGCGCTGTTCGTGGTTTTTGAGGTAATGACTTGTTTTGACCAAAATCGGAGGGCGAGGACCAGTCCAGAAGATGTTCAAGGCTTTTGTTAATACTTTAATTCTTTTCGTTTGAGAGTTGTGAGGTTCTAGGGGCCTTTCGATTTCGTATTTATATTGCTTTGCTAGTTATAGGATGTTTTATGTTATAAATGTTCAACTTACATATAAACACCTATGCATGCAAGTTCCCAAAATAATGAGTATAATGTCTTGTCCAAAAACATCACACTCATGAAGCCCTCGATCATAAGTTGGTAGGTCCGCCTCAGCGGGGTACTACTTATTATCTTGGGATAAGTGGGAGTAAGGGTTAGACCCTTACACGTGAGTTTGGTTTTCTCATCAATAGATCCACTGCAGGCGTGGCAATCGAGACATGAGATGAGAATGGGACTCTCATCGACCGAGAGTGACATTAGATGTCATTGACATGGGATGTCTACCTATCTTGGACTTCTTAAGTGCGGACTCAGTCGGCTTAAGAATTTGCAAGATGAGGGTCTTGGGATTGTTTTGTTCAAGGGAACAAAGATATTAGATATCGATTGAATAAAATGGAATAAATAAGTAGCTTGTCAGACAACCTTATTTGTTTACCGCTTTGTGAATGTTTACATACTTTATTTATCTTTCTTTTGTAGTTTATCATGTTAATTTCAACCCGATTCAAGTTTGGTTCAATTCTTGATTATGAAAAATTGAACAACATAAATTTTCTTGATTCACAACGTAATTTGAGGATGGTCCTCAAATACGAATACAAAGAGAATGTGTTAGACTACCAATTCCTATGATATCATTGAACACCTCAATAGCATGTTCGGGGAACATACTAAGATTGAGCGGTTCGGTATGACCAGGGTCATTGCTTCAGCTAGGCTGGAAAAATGGAAATCTATGGAATCACATGTGCAACAAATGATTGGATTATTTGCTTCAAGTGAATGCCTAGATTTTTCCTATGATGATTATTTGGCAACCGATTTCATACTTCAATCTCATGATGGTTATAATGCCTTTAGGCTAAAATTTCCATATGAATGGTTTGAAGAAATCGCTTCGTGAGCTCCACGGGATGCTCAAGGCTGCTGAGCCGGCGATAGAGAATGACCCTAAGAGGGAAATTCTTATGATATAGGATAGGGTATTCAAAAGAGCATGGGCAAGAAGGCTACTAGGGTTCCTAGGGAATCTCAATGCGTCTACTGCAAAAGTGTTGGACACTACTTGCAAACTTATAAAAATTCATATTTTATTCAATTTCAAAACAAATGCCTAATTTGTCTTTCATTTGATGGATTATAAGGTTATGATTATTTACACCTCGGGGAGTGATTTAATCCAAAACACTTAAGTTCATCAATGACACAAATTAGAGACTTTCGAGCCATTGGATGGCGTGAATCGATTTTCTGGTTGGCTCCCTCATATTTTATGAGAGATAGGGCTTCAATTGCATGATAATATCGCTGGTTAGAAAACTTCGATTTTTCACTTACGATTTATCACGTTTTGACATTGAGATAATTTTGAATGGGGAATTCGAATAAAAGTCAATTATTGAGAATAATTGAATTTGCCCAAAGTTCAAAGAAGATGTGAAGAACGGGGTTGCTTCATCTTCAAGTATTAATGATATAGACATTAAACTTCACAAATTCTACTTCTTGGGTATTGGATGCCAAATGTGGTTCTCACATTTTTATGTGGAGGAACTACATAGAAGTATAAGTTTGGTGAATAGAGATGTCGATCTACGGGCAAGAAATGGAGCGAAGGTCGCTGCATTAGCCGTATGATCATATGATGTTGTTTTGCCTTAGGGCCTTGTTTTAGTATTATAACTATGTAATTTCATACCTTCAATAAACAATGAATATTGGTTCAGTATTGGATACTGATGGATTAGTTTTTCACTATTAAATAGTTTGGTAACTATTTTAATTGTGAATTATTCTTTGTTTTGGTACGATTATTATATTGTTTATGTATACTTTAAACTTGACAAATCATATATATCATTAAGACCAAAGGCCAAATCGAATAAGTATCGATGAGACATAACTGAAACATTGTTGATTAGATCAAATCAAAATCTAAACATGTTACGAAGCTTCTTTTAGAAGGAATTTTAGAATCATTTGACTTGGAGTCATTTGATACATGTGAATGATGTGTGATTGAAAAGATAACAATGTCATCTTTCTTGGAGAAAGGAGAACATGTGAGTAATTAGGGATGATCCATACTGATGTATGTGGAACCTATTAGTTCACAAGCACATGAAGGTTATGTTTCGGAAAAGAGAAAACAAACTATATAAGATATAGTTAGACCATTCGATGAGAGGTCTAAATGAACTACTAGTCTCTTTTGGGAACACACAATTCTAGACTTCAACTTATACACTGAATAGGAAGCTGTCAAAAGCTGTTGATAAGACACCATACTAGGTATGGAAAGGGAGGGTCCCTAAATTGTTTTCATCAAAATTTGAGGTTCTAAAAGCTTCTCTGACGAGATTTATCTCTATAGAGCTTGAACTCAAATGGGATAAAAGTTTCTTTATGGTATCCATAAGAAACTCGAGGGTACAACTTCTACGATCTATCTGAGAATAATATTTTGTTGCTCGAGATAGTGAGTTTCTTGAAAAGAGTTATCTTTCCTAGAAATTCAGTGGGAGATCGGTTGTCTTGAAGGAGGTTCAAGTGAAACAACCAATGATTAATACTCAAGACTGGGTTGAGAGTATTCTTATGGTTTTGGAAGCCATACCAGCCCTCGTAGGTCCGAAAGGCATAAATCTATCTCTATTATTCAAATACTTAGATATTGTGAACAATGAGAGATATGAATTCATGCTTTTGGAAAGCGGTGAACCTTCGACCTAATTCCGAGCTATGACGAGTCCAGCTACTAAAAATTGGCATGGTGCCATGAAATCTGAGATGATATCAATATATGATAATCAAGTTTGGAACTTGATATATTTGCATCACGGGGTTAAACCCAATGAATGCTAATAGATCTTTAAGATCTATACAGACAGATGGAAAACCTAGGGTTTTCAAAGCAAGGTTGATGGTAAATGTTTTATTCACGAGGTGGATTATGGAAAAACTTTCACCAATTGCTTTGATTAAATCATTCAGATTATCTTAGCCATTACTACTCATCTTGATAATGAGTTATGGTAATATTGGATGTTAAAACTAACTTCTTGAATTGGATTCTAGAAGAGAATGTGTTTTGACACAACCAAAGAGTTTTATCGATCGTAATAAGGCTAAGAAATTATGCAAGCATATCGGAGTAGCAATCTTCAGTTCAATGAATCCATACTGGGATTTGGATTTCAGAGGAACTCGGAAGAGTCTTGTTTTACAAGAAGATCAGTGGGAGTTACGTTGTATTAATTGTGTTGTATGTCGGTGACATACTCCTTATTGGAAACAATGTTTCTATGCTTAATTCTATTAAAGAATGGCTTGGGAATTGTTTTTCAATGAAGGATCTTGGAGAAGCACAGTACATATTGGGCATCAAGAACAGATCGAAAATGATGTTTGGACTTAGTCAAGTGACCTATATTGATAAGGTACTTGATAAGTTCAGAATGAAAGACGCCAAAAAGGGTCTCATTCCAATGAGTCATGGCACATCTCTTAGCAAGATGCAAGGCCCTACGGGACTTGATGAGCAAAAGAGGATGGAAAACATTCCTTATGCTTCGGCAATAGGGTCTATAATGTACGCCATGATATGTACACGACCGGACGTATCGTATGCTTTGAGCATGACGAGTCAGTTTCAAGGAAACCCAGGTGAGGCACATTAGACTGCGGCCAATAATATTCTTATGTAACTTAGATGGACTAAAGAATATTTTGTTGTCTTTGGAAGACAAAAAGAGTTGATATTAACAACCTGTTTAAATGCTAACTTTAAAACAGACTAAGATAATTTCCGATTTTAATCTGGTTATATCTTTTGTCTGGTTAGAGGTGATATTTGCTGGAATAGTTCCATGCAATGCAATATAGCTTATTAAACTACAGAAGCTGAGCACAGTATTGCATTGGATGCAGTAATGTTGGCAGTTAAGATTTGAAAGTTCTTGAATGAACTAGGTGACGTAACTAGCTCAGCCCATCCGATAGTTCTCTATTTATAGTAGAGTTATCGCGCAAGCCAATGAGCTAGGAAGCACCACAAGTCTAAAACTGGTGCTCAGGAAGTTCCACATTATCTGGGAGATAGTTTTGTGGAGACATCGAGATAATAAAGTTGCAACTTTTGGTAAGGTTGCAAACCCGCTTTCTAAACCTCTCCAGCAGTTTAAAGCTTGAGGCTTTCACAACTGCAATAGAGATCAAACATCTTAGAGATGGGTTGTGATTTCTATTACTGTATTAGATACTTTTGGAGATTTGGTAAACATTCACTCATATGTATAATACATGTTTCTTCATATAAATATGGTTTAATTTATATGAATTGTCCAAATGATTAAGTGATATCAATTGGGTTATGAGGTCGACTTACCGCATAATGAAGTCCCAATGGTTGAACTGATATACTTAAATCATATAGCTGTTCCTGGTTCGTATAATCGAGTACGGACAAACCGATAATACAATGAACTAGTTTGTAATGTGTACTATAGCGCCGCTTCATGGGCTAGTGATGTGGGACATCAAGTACAATTACATAGATATTAGCTGGGAGCTAATGATCGAACAGACCCGACTGGAATAGTATTTAAGATTTCGAGTCATAATACTATTTCATTGACTGTCGAGCAATTTCCTCTGACCTGAGTAGTCCAGAGTAATTCCATTGTAAAATGGTGTACTTTGATACAAGTAAACGCCTTTCGTAAAAGGAGGTTATAAAACTTGTTATTGGGTATATCAAGAAGCAAGTGGGAGAGCTTGGATTGACAAGATGGGATTGTCCTCCATTTTATAATGGGATACATGTCTTACCGGCCACTTGGAGAGTCGAGACTGTGGAAAATACGTGGCCACGTCCAGATTCGTATCATAGTGATAAATCTGGTTTTACAGTCTGTCTCAAAGTCCAAGAAAAGTTTGAACCGATTGAGGATGACTCAAGTCTTGCCTCAAGTTCAAATTTAGACATAAAGTGACAACAGGAAATTGGCAGCACACTGGCTCTGAAGGCCAAGTGGGAGATTGTTGGGATATGTCCTTCGATCCTACGTGTGCAATCGATAAAGTCATAAGGTCGTCTATGGATGTTAAATGATTATTCGATAATATTAATTGCTGGGAGCAATATAATATTGATCGATAATTATACCTACAGGGTCACACACGGACTCGAAGATGATGTACGATGCTTAATATATATATATTGATTTAGAATCAATATTTACGTGGATTTAATTCACATGCATGGGATGCATGGCTTGCATGGATGCATGTCACATAGTGTGACATGGCATGCCACACAAGCAAGTGGGACCACATACAATGCATAGTGGCATGTGTATGTGGCATGACCTTTCACCTCCTTTGTAACTCCTTTTGCATGTTAATGGTGCATAATTGATGCCCATTATGTTGGAGGTTACAATGGGGTGTTATGACATGCATAATGATGCTAATATATGGATGAAAATCAGATTTTCATAATACATAACATCAGCCACGAAATTCACAACTAAAGGAGAGAAAGGAGAGAGTGTTCTTGGAGAACCGACTCAATCAAGCAAAGTGTTCGTCATCCGGGTTCATGTGCAACACGTAGAGGCCGGGCCATTTGTGCGGTTTCAACATCCGGGCGATCTAGACAAGAAGAGTGACGAGGTCATTCTCAAGGCTGATCCATGAAGGTGGTTCAATCGACTCAACACCACCTTCATCAACATCAACGAGGCACGCTACACCGGTTGTAAGTGTTCTTGTTAATCTCTCTATATATATATATTGGATATATATATATATATATATATATATATATATATATATATATATATAAATATGTGTCTATACATATATATGTGTGCACTAAGATCATGGCATAGTAGATCTATCGCTTTACACGCTTCCGCACACACGGTATATCGATCGGATCGGTATACCGGTACCTTCAGTATCCTGCACATCAAGAACGAACAAACCCTTCCTCTCTCTTGGGTTGAGACAAGTCAAAGTGCTCTATCCGATTTCTTTCAAAAATTAAATAAAATAAAATAAAACTAAAATGGAAAAAGATACCAGGTTGCCTCCTGGTCAGCGCCTTAGTTATCTTCATGGGCATGACGTGATGTATGCTCACCATTTTTCATGGTGCGAGGTTTAAGTTTCTCCTCGTTGTGCCCATAAGAGGCCTTCAGATACTTAAGTAGATCTGAAAAGTTGCTCATCATCCATCTTTTTAAAGTATCAGGAGCTTTGCCCAAACCAAATGGTATTCGCATGTTGGTGGTCGGCGTCTTCCTCTTGTCTTCTGGATGTTGGGCAAACGACTCATGGGCTTTCCTTTCTGAACTTTCGCTTGACTCATCACTGCTGATCTCGGAGATTTTATTCACTTGTCCTAGGTAGAGATATTTGATAAGTTTGTGCAACTTCTTCAACTCTTGCTCGGGTGCTTGCTCAAAGGGCGGCACCAATCTCTCATCTGGGACAAATTTAGAAGTTGAGCTCGTGGGGATGAAAGCACTAGATGGTTCTAGGATTCCAATATGTAGTACCGCCTCCATTTTCTCTTCCATTACGTCATCTTTGGCAAACTGTTCAACATTCGCCACTTTGCCCAAATCGGTTGCTACGTTTAGACCTGCTTCTCTGCTCAGACTATCAGGTGTGCCCAAATTTGTGTTTTCTGATCTATTGACCTTTGCTAACCTTCCTGGAAATGGAGGTTTGATCACTATAGTCTGTGGTTTGGGCTTTGACTCCTTGATTTGGGCAGACTTGTCTTCACGTTTGAAAAGTCTCTTCAGGGCTTCAAATTCTACCATGTCTCGGTTTGGTCTCTTTTTCTTCTCTGGAAGTATGCCTTTGCTCTTCATTTGGACGGTACTTTGTTGCGCCTTTAGGGCAGATTTCTCCTCTTGGGCAGACTGCTCCTCAAATTTCTCTTCCAATCTTGCCACTGTTTGGGCAAGCTATGATATGTGGGCGTTAAGATTCTGAATTCCTTCCACCATTTCCTTCTTGAAATTTTCGTTCTCTTGTTGAGATTTTATGCTCTCTTGTTGGGCTTTCATGGTCTCCATCATTAGATGTGGTTTCTAGTTCACCCAAAGCTATTTTGAATAGCGGTATTGGCAAACTTGAAATGCCACAAGTCCACAGTGGGAGATAACACGTAGAGCGCAAGTACCACCTGATTCGAGAGATCGTCTAGTAAGACGATGCAGTTGTCACCTAGATAGCATCGAGAGGATTGCCTGGTAAAACCCGTTCACAGAGGCTCTTCCAGCGAAAGCGTTGGATAGGCGTGATGTGGTTATGGGAATCTGATGTTTGGGAGAGGGCGACTAGACTTTTAGTATAAGTGGGAGATTGATGGAGTTGTATTCTAAATGTCTAGTTTAGTGCAAATACGGAACTCCTTATCTATGCCTTAATCTATGTATGATTCAAGCATGATTGCATTTAATGCAACAGTCCTAGATATATACGTTGTAGATAGTATGGCGTGAGGAGACACGCGGAAGATCATACTATCGGTTACTCGTATACTATCGAACAGTAGCTCACGACTTAGATGGACATGGACAATCCATCGGTACGTCGTAGTGTGACTGGTAGATAGTCGGTCTTGACTATCATGTTACACTCGTACACTTGGTGTATTGAGCAGGACCACGGGAGGGCGTTCGATTTATACTAATCGGAGTAATCGAACTAGACCTCAGATATTACGGATATGTGAGTTCTTAATCCCTATATAATTATAGGTGCGTGTGTCCAATACTCGGTTCTTTGATGTGCCAATGAGTGAGACTAATTGATTAGTCGAGATCCTCGGTATATTGGGAATCAGAATTGTACACACGGCATGCTGTAGATTATAGAAAGGAAACCGTGTCCCATTTACTGGGTTGATGATGTCCCCGAGATGAGCTCATAAAGTTTATCATGTAAACCCTGCAGGTGGATTCGTTCCACATGATAATAAGGATGAGTGGTACTAGTCTCGGATCATAAGAAATGAATTAATTTAATTATTAGTAATTAAAATTAATTCGTGGACATGCGATATCTTAAACACGGGGAAATGTCACATATGTAATACGGTGGGAAAATTATTGACGGAATAATTTGAATTAATTAATTGGGAAATCATTTATAATTTTATAGTGGAATTAATTATAAATAAAATTGTGGAATTTAATTAAGGTTTTCCTTTTGGAACACCAAGTTAATTAAATTACAATTTAAGCCTAATTAATTAATTGCCTAAAGGTCCTCTAGTGTAGCCTATATAAATCCCTCCCCCCTCTCTCTGTAACCTACGTTTCGCCTCTATAATTAATTCTGCAGAGAAAATTAATTGCTAGCGCAATTATTTTTTTTCTCTGCTTAATTAATTCAGATTAGCGCAAGAAACATTCTGTAGAAATTAATTGCTAGCGCAATTATATTTCTGAGACAGAAATTCTCTGTAGAAATTAATTTGCTAGCGCAAATATATTTCTGAGACAGAGAAATATATTCACGGTGGTTGAGAAGGGAAGAGACGGGGAGCTCCAAGCGGATCGATGCCCACACATCGGCTGGAGTAAGAGGGCTAGGACATACGCTAGAAGTCTCGAGGTCTCTGTCAATTCGGCTTCTCCGAATCACGCGACAAAGGTATGAAATCGAAACCCTCTTCCGCACTCGTTTCGATTCGATCTCGTACGTAATCATACAACAAACCTCCGATCGAGTTCCGGGATCGTGGTTGGTGTTCCTAGATCACTGTGGGGTCGCTGACTTCCAGAACGGTGGTCGGAATCGGAAAATCCGACCAGAAACAGACCTGGAACAGCAGCGTCGCGCTGCTGTTCGCGACGATGTCGTCCGACAGGTTTTCCTATCGGCCGACAAGGGCATGTCGGACGACACCAGATGGTGTCGGACGACAGAGAGGCCATCAGCCTCTTGGTTTTGCGCGGTTGTGCCTCGGGCATGATGGCTGGGCGTAAACCGGGTCAGGGGCTTCGTCGTGAGCACAGTAGGCACGCTGGAGGTCGACTGGGCGTGTCCGGATGTTCGAGTAGTCGAACGGACTCGTCCCGGGTAGTCGATTTCCAACAATTGGTATCAGAGACGGTTTATCGGTTTGTTGTATTGTTCGTGCGATTTGTGTTGCAGGATGAACCCGGTTATTATGGCCAATGTTGTGGTGAATGTTGTGCTTTAATTTTGTGGTTTGTTAAACTCTCGGGCTTGTCGAGATTGTTTTTGTTTTGGAAAAACGTTGCTTGTTTGTAATAGATAAAAACGACGGGTTGAGTCGTTAGGTTTATTTATTTTTCGTTGTATCCGGGACATGTATAGGGTCGATCACCTTGTATAGGATCGATGCCGGATTTAGTAAGTTTATTCTTGTAATTTTTCTTACTATTTTTGGTGGATCGAGACAAGACCAAAACCCGGAGAAACGAGGATCGAGGAGGGCGAACCGGCAACGGGCAGCCATCGAACACACCCCGTGTTCGCGACGGGCAGCAGCGGGGCTGGGGTTCGTTCGACCCCACGGACGACTCAACGAGGCTCGAGACGAGGCTCCAGTAGGAGGAGTTCGTCTCTTGACCCTCGAGCGAGTCGGTGGTGGACCGAGATCGAGACGAGCAACGAGATGAAGTTCCAAGAGACGTGCATTGAAAAATATTTAAGGCCATAATAATCGGGGCCACGTTAATTGCTTTTTATGTGATTTACGTGTTTTTTATTATGCTTAATTATTTTATGCATGTTATCCCTCAATCGTAAAATACTAAGTGGGAGAGGGATTGGAAACAATCCCGCGGTCTCCATTCTCTGTTTTGAATGTGATGTGTATTGACTTACGAGTTGGCTTTAGTGTCATCCTCCCTATCGGATAAAGTCGATACACGGATATCACTGGATCAAAATTCAAATTAAAATTCCACTTATAAAATTGAACAATTATATTTCTCAAAAGCAATGCCTAATCTGTCTTTTCAAAGACTAATTTCAACTCGACTCATTCTCACCCCGGGGAGTGGAATGGAGCCAAAGCGCTTGGTTATGTCGATGACACAGATTAGAGACTTTTGAGTCATTCGATGACTAGATCGATTGTCTGATTGGCTCCCTCACCTAGTGAGAGATAGGGCTCAATTGCATGATTGATCGCTGGTTAGAAACTTCGAGTTTCACTTACGAGATATCAAGCTTTGATTAATAAAATTGTGAAATTTAATAAATGTAAGAGTTAATTAACAAAGCTGTTTGTTTTAGTAAACGTCCACACTATCGTGGCTTGCTAAATGGAAACGGTGCTTTGGGTTAATTAAGACTCTATGACATTTAAATAAATGGGATTCAATTAATAAAGTTGTTTGTTTTAGTAAACGTCCACACTAACGTGGCTTGCTAAATGGAAACGGAACTTTGGGATTAATTGAGGCTCGACAGTTATAGAAAATCGTGGAGGACCGCATGTCAACGTAAACGTCCACATGAACGTGGCTTGCGGTGAATATGTAGTTCCCGAGCGGTTGACTTAGTACTGAGAAATGGTACACACTTAGGTACGCTTTATAGTATCCTCCCCATCGGAGTCACTGCTATAATGATGTACGACCGAAGTAAAAATCCAATTATAAAATCGTTTGGATTAGTATACGTCCACAAGAACGTGGCATGCTAGTCTGATGGGATTTTGGAAATGATTGGTAGTTTAATGATATTATTTGAGGGAAATGATATCGAATTAAACTCATTGTTTGTTTTATATGGTATTATTCCTATTAAAAGTCAACAAACTCACTGAACCTGTTTGTATGGATTAAAGAAGAAACTTGGACATTATCCCAACTGCAGAGGAGTACAAATATGTACTACAAGTCAATTGACCTGCTGAACCAAATGATGCTTCCACTACTGAGGAAAGGAAGCTCATTGGAAATGGATCAAGGCTATGAGATGACGCGGAGCAACATTATGACTTTCATGTCAAATGTGCTGCGACATCGGGATCATGTCATGACCATTACCTATGATATGACGCTTAACCTCAAGAAGTTTTGGTTATCAAGACAGGACAGCCGGGCAAAGTGAAATGAGGCAACTCATGACAGCCATCATTTCGGAAAGAACGCCCGTGAGGGATCACGTTCTTAGAATGATGGGCTATCTTTGTGAGATAGAGATTCTAGGATCAGTTATCGATGGGGTAACCCAAGTCGATATTGTGCTCCAGTCTCTGCCGAGAAGTTTTGAGCAGTTCCGCCTGAACTATAACATGAATAAGGGGTCTTATTCATTGGCGGAGCTCCTGATTGAACTTCTAGCGGCTGAGAGAATTTTTAAGGGTCCTCAAAGCACTTGTGGCTGAGAAATTGGCTCTTCCTAGGCCTTCGGGCGGCAAAAGGAAGAAGAAACAAATACGGAAACCCAGTGGGCCTAATGTATCTGGACCACGGAATGGGACAAGCAAAGCCCTAAGGGCAAGTGCTTCCGTTGTAAGCAGTCTGGATACTGGGAGTTTTAATTGTCCTCTCAAGCAACAAGAAGTTGACTCTTCCTTAGTTAACCGAAACATGTTTAGTGGTGTTATCTGCCAGTACCTGGTGTGTGGGTACGGGAACCACAAATCATGTCTGCACTTAAATGCGGGGGTTCCAGGAAACCCGGAGACTTAGAAAGGAAGAAGTTATAACCTACATGGGCTATACTATTAAGGTAACAGTCGTTGCAGTGGGAGATGTTAAATGTTTTAACGGTAGGATTTTAGTTCAAATAAATTGTCTTTATGTGCCGGCATTTAGAAATAAATTTCATTTTGGATTTCTAAATTGGCTTAGAATGGATATTCCGTTTCTTTGGACAGTTTCGTACTTTTCAGAGTAGGAAACGGGGATGTTATCTATTCTGGTACATTGATAGACAATTTAATACTAAATTCGTGTTCTTCCACGATGCAACTGACCGGAGCTAATAACACATTGTCGAACCCCAATAAGAGTAAAGATCCTTCTAGGATGAATCAAATGTACTTATGGAATCTTAGGCTAGATCATTTTAACTTGAGTACGATTCAAAGGGTGAAAGCTGATGGACTACTCAGCTAGGTTGAAGGAAAGGACTTTCCAACCTTGGAATCATACTTGGAAGTTTTAATGACCGAGCAATCCTTTACGGTTAAAGGGAAAAGATCCAAGAAAGTACTAGAGTTGATTCGCTCTGATATATGCAGACCTCTTTGAGGAGTAAGGCATACTTATCAAGAAATTGGATTAACTCCCAACAGACTACACTATTTATGCCTCGGCAAAATAATGTGTTGTAAAGAAGGAATAGGACTCTTATAGATATGGGAAAGTAGACAATAAGTTATTCGGAGTTACCTAATTCGTTTTTGGGATATGGCTTGGAAACAGCGGCGTTTATCCTGAACTTGATTCCTTTGGAAACTTGTACAGATATTCGGCTGGTTATAGGATACCCTAAGAAAACGAATTGAGATATGTAATATAGTCCAAAGGACCAGATGTTCGTTGATTGAATCAACGTTCGGTTCTTAGACATGGACTATATATACACAAGATCACAAGCCCAAGAGTAGAGTAATACTTAATGTGCTTAGAGGGACTGATAAAGACTTAGAACCAGCCTAACTGAGTAGTTCACTACTATAATCTTTAGTCACTAAAGATACACCGGAGCGTCGTCGTAGTGGGAGGGTTGTTAGACAACCCGACAGGTTCATGTTTATAGGTGAGTCTTCGGACTTGTTACCTGGAGAACATGAAGCCGAACCCTGGACCTATGACGAGACGCTGAAAGATCAAGATGCTCAGTCTTGGCAAAGGCGATGAAATCTGAGATTGAATCTTTGGATTCAAAGATGGAAGTCAAGACGGATTTCCTAAATGGAAGTCTTGACGGGACCATCTGTATGGGACAATCAGAAGGGATTCATCAAAGAGAGCCGAGAGCATTTTGTAAAGAAAGCTTAATCGATCTTAGGATTGAAGGAAGCTTCAAGATCTTGGACACATGCGGACCTATGAGAAAATCCATTTCATGGATTCATTCAAGGCATGTTTAGGTCCTGAGTGTAATAAAGAAGTGACAGAAAAGATGTGGTGTTTTCTCATTCTTTATGTAGACGACATCCTTCTAAATTGGCAACAATATGAAAGATGTTATCGGACATAAAGGGATGGTTGTCCGAGTAATTCAATGTAAGAGACTTAGGAGAAGTCGGGAATGTTCTTGGGATCAAAGTAATAAATGATCGCCAGAAAAGAACATAGAACTTATCTCGAGCCTCATACATAAATACAATTCTTACTCGTTGCAGCATACAGAATTCAAAGAAAGGTCTTCACCTTTTAGATGTGGAATTCATCTATCTAAAGTTTTGTGTCCGACACGATAAAGGAGATAGATAAAGATTAAGCAGTTCCCTGCACCTTAATGGTGGGAAGCTTAATGTATGTAATGCTATGCACGAGACTGATATCTACTATGCCGTGGGCATGGTGGTGAGATATCATAGTAATTCTGGAAAGGATCACTCGACTGATGTAAAGAACATGTTTAGGCTCCTGCAGAGGACCAGAAATTATGTTCTGAGTTACAAAGCAGTCAAGTTGTTTCTTTTGTATTACATAGAATTGGATTTCCAAATCAAACAGGGACAGTCGAAAGTCGAAGTCAGGCTATGTGTTCTCACTGTGAAGTGGAGCAGTCACATGGAAGAATGTAAAGCAGCAATGCATTACGGACTCTACCATGGAAACTGAAAGGATAACGGCCTCTGAGGCAGTTAAAAGGTCAGTGTGGCTCCAGAACTTCCTAAGGGACTTAGATGTGGTTTCTAGTTCACCCAAAGCTATTTTGAATAGCGGTATTGGCAAACTTGAAATGCCACAAGTCCACAGTGGGAGATAACACGTAGAGCGCAAGTACCACCTGATTCGAGAGATCGTCTAGTAAGACGATGCAGTTGTCACCTAGATAGCATCGAGAGGATTGCCTGGTAAAACCCGTTCACAGAGGCTCTTCCAGCGAAAGCGTTGGATAGGCGTGATGTGGTTATGGGAATCTGATGTTTGGGAGAGGGCGACTAGACTTTTAGTATAAGTGGGAGATTGATGGAGTTGTATTCTAAATGTCTAGTTTAGTGCAAATACGGAACTCCTTATCTATGCCTTAATCTATGTATGATTCAAGCATGATTGCATTTAATGCAACAGTCCTAGATATATACGTTGTAGATAGTATGGCGTGAGGAGACACGCGGAAGATCATACTATCGGTTACTCGTATACTATCGAACAGTAGCTCACGACTTAGATGGACAGGGACAATCCATCGGTACGTCGTAGTGTGACTGGTAGATAGTCGGTCTTGACTATCATGTTACACTCGTACACTTGGTGTATTGAGCAGGACCACGGGAGGGCGTTCGATTTATACTAATCGGAGTAATCGAACTAGACCTCAGATATTACGGATATGTGAGTTCTTAATCCCTATATAATTATAGGTGCGTGTGTCCAATGCTCGGTTCTTTGATGTGCCAATGAGTGAGACTAATTGATTAGTCGAGATCCTCGGTATATTGGGAATCAGAATTGTACACACGGCATGCTGTAGATTATAGAAAGGAAACCGTGTCCCATTTACTGGGTTGATGATGTCCCCGAGATGAGCTCATAAAGTTTATCATGTAAACCCTGCAGGTGGATTCGTTCCACATGATAATAAGGATGAGTGGTACTAGTCTCGGATCATAAGAAATGAATTAATTTAATTATTAGTAATTAAAATTAATTCGTGGACATGCGATATCTTAAACACGGGGAAATGTCACATATGTAATACGGTGGGAAAATTATTGACGGAATAATTTGAATTAATTAATTGGGAAATCATTTATAATTTTATAGTGGAATTAATTATAAATAAAATTGTGGAATTTAATTAAGGTTTTCCTTTTGGGACACCAAGTTAATTAAATTACAATTTAAGCCTAATTAATTAATTGCCTAAAGGTCCTCTAGTGTAGCCTATATAAATCCCTCCCCCCTCTCTCTGTAACCTACGTTTCGCCGCTATAATTAATTCTGCAGAGAAAATTAATTGCTAGCGCAATTATTTTTTTCTCTGCTTAATTAATTCAGATTAGCGCAAGAAACATTCTGTAGAAATTAATTGCTAGCTCAATTATATTTCTGAGACAGAAATTCTCTGTAGAAATTAATTTGCTAGCGCAAATATATTTCTGAGACAGAGAAATATATTCACGGTGGTTGAGAAGGGAAGAGACGGGGAGCTCCAAGCGGATCGATGCCCACACATCGGCTGGAGTAAGAGGGCTAGGACATACGCTAGAAGTCTCGAGGTCTCTGTCAATTCGGCTTCTCCGAATCACGCGACAAAGGTATGAAATCGAAACCCTCTTCCGCACTCGTTTCGATTCGATCTCGTACGTAATCATACAACGAACCTCCGATCGAGTTCCGGGATCGTGGTTGGTGTTCCTAGATCACTGTGGGGTCGCTGACTTCCAGAACGGTGGTCGGAATCGGAAAATCCGACCAGAAACGGACCTGGAACAGCAGCGTCGCGCTGCTGTTCGCGACGATGTCGTCCGACAGGTTTTCCTGTCGGCCGACAAGGGCATGTCGGACGACACCAGATGGTGTCGGACGACAGAGAGGCCATCAGCCTCTTGGTTTTGCGCGGTTGTGCCTCGGGCATGATGGCTGGGCGTAAACCGGGTCAGGGGCTTCGTCGTGAGCACAGTAGGCACGCTGGAGGTCGACTGGGCGTGTCCGGATGTTCGAGTAGTCGAACGGACTCGTCCCGGGTAGTCGATTTCCAACAGTATGGGCAAAGCGCTAGAATTTCTTTGAATCGAACCCAATAGTCATGGAACGATTCTTTGGTGCCCATTTTAATGTTATAAATTCTCTTCTTCATTTGCAAGACTCGAGACATAGGGAAGTACTTCTTCAAGAATTGATGTTGCAATTCTTTCCATGTTGTAATTTCGCCTCTGGGCAAACTGTAAATCCATTCTCTTGCCCCATCAGCAAGAGAGAAAGGAAAGGCTAACAATCGAATGTATTCTGCCAGTTTGCCCATAGCATGTATAGAGTACCACATGCCATCTCAAAATCCTTCAAATGTCGTTGAGGGTCCTCCCAGGGCATATCGCTGAATTTGGGCAAGATCTGAATAAAACTGTGCTTCATCTCCCAATGTGCAGTGATTCTGGGCAAAGTGATGCCCAGAGGTCCGAAGCTCAAATCGGTGGGGAACATCATTTCCCTCAAGGTCTTGACTACTGGTGGGTCGTACTGATCACCCATCTCTCTTCTCTAGTCAAAAGGGTACTGCTCTCTTTCTCTTCACTTGGACTGCACGTGCTCTTTGCCCTGCTCCTCTCGTTCTGCCCCCCTTTGCCCTGTACGGTCAAACTGGAGCAAAAACAAAAAAACAAGTCAAATAGCACAGAAGACTTATTGCTAGAATATTGCCTCCCCGGCAACGGCGCCAATTTTGACGACACGAAAACTTTGTCATGGAAGTAACGCGCGGTCAAAATAAATTTATATTCTGCCAAACTAAACACTAAGGAGTATAGTGATAAGTGTGGGTCGGTCCCACGAGGAAGCAATTGCAATAAGTGATCTCGGCTAGCCCAAACTGTTGTCACGGTTTTAAAACGGTTTTTGATAGTTGTTGTGGTCACATCGGTTTAATCAAACTACTAACTAACGCAAACACTTTGACCAAACTAAGCTAACAGAAAAAAGTAAATCAAACTGGACTCAATAAAAGGAAAACAGGCTTCTGGGCTCACGGCTTCTCTTTGGGTTATCTGGGCAAACTACCGATCCCTGACACTAATGGTTTTAACTGATGGTTTGTCAATCGGTTATAGGATGTCGAACAAAGTAAAAGCAGTCCTATTAAGTCACGCCTACAGTTACCGCACCCAAATCCGTCCTTACTGGGTAAAGAAAAGGCAAGGTATACTTATGCCTAATCCCCTGAGTCCAGACAATTCGATACCTATGTGGTCGCATGGATCTAGTTTGCCCAAACTCGCATTGCTCTCTCGACGAATCCAATTCGGCCAATAGCATGTCCGGAAATACGAATCATATGACCGCAAAGCTCCAACACGTTCTAGCGCTATGCCCGTAGTACAACTAGATACTATTATTCGGTTTGATCAATCGCTGGTATCTCAAAGTTTAAGGGTTTTCTAACGACCAAATTAGTCCGCCGAAACCTGCAAGAATGTAGTTAAACCTCAACTGTGTATCGGGAACAAACCTCCAAGCAGTTAACTAAGACCTATCAACCTCACGGTTCTAACTTAGCCCAGAGTCCCCCTTTGATCTGCCTTTGCCCAGAAGCAGTAAACTAGCTACGCATAATCACACTGAAAATAAACAAAATAAAAACGAAACTAAACATGCTGGAATTAAATTGAAAATCAAACTAACAATTGTTTAGAACATTCAGAAATTAAAAGACGAAATAAAAAAGATGAAATCGAAATGAATTCGCCGCGCTTTGCCCGAAGGCAGAAAGCCGGCGAGAACTCGACTCCGTCTTCTTCAACCCATCAATGGCGTCTCTATATATTTTCTGGTGTTTAATTTCGTCCTCTCTCTCTTGGTGTGCTGATTGTAGGGTTTCATGTGTTGTTTTATAGGTGTAAGAAGTCTTGGACACCAAGGAAAATCGCGGTCAAGATTTTATCTTTGATATAAGGAAAGAAAAAATTCTTTCCTTATTCTTTTCTTGGTAATAGAATCCTGATTCGTCTTTGCCCATAGTCCGCCATAGTCCGTCTGTGGTCAACTCTTGTCTCTAGTGTGCCCGATACTCGATGTTTGCCCAAAGATGTGCCTTTGCCCAAAGTCTTGACTTTGCCCAAAGTGAAAACTTCAATTTCGTCGTCAGGTTCTTTTGCATCGTGACCTTGCCCAAAGTGGTTACTTTGCCTCCTTGGGTCAAACTGCTCAAGTCACTTTGCCTCGAATCCGCGCGTTTGCCCAAAGTGGACCATTACTTTGCCTTTTCCGCACAATTTCCACCTGCTGACATGAATCCATGCATACTTTGCCCAAACACTCCATTGTGCCCTCCCAGACACATAAACGACTCAAATTGACTCAATTACGACTCTAAAAAAGCTCCAAGATGAGCAAATAAAATGGCTCATCAACTCCCCTAACTTCCCATGAGATTATGTACTGCCGTTCATTGGTACGTATATCATTTTGCTAACAGTTTCATCTTCTGATTATAGGCCTTAATTCCTTATATTATCACGCACATTAATACCCATGACCCTCATTCACTCTTATGTTTAAAGTCCTACTAGATCTGTCTAAGTAAGTCTCCTGATGTTGACCGATTTGACACTATGTGACCGCATGAGCCTAAGTTGATCAAATCACTTTTAACTACCAAGTAAACCCAGAATGGCCAATAGCATCCCCGGACAGACCCGAGTCATACGATCACATCTCCAACAACATGTTGTACTTCGTAGAAGCCTAGTCTCCCGGTCGCGTTGATCCACGTACTTGTGTGTTAAGTAAGTCGGGGTTCCCACTAGTCACTGTAGGATTGCCTAACATGCTCAATTCTACTACCCTGTTGAATCGGGAATGAAACTAAGTTAGTTGTTGTCATCACTAAGCCTCTTGACAGAGCAAATCACAGGGTTGGTCAAGTTCTGCCTTTGCCTAGACACAAACAGATTAGCTACTCATAATTATAAACGAAAATAAAACAATAGCTCAATTTGAGGTGGCAGACCGCTGGTCTTCTTCTCCATCTTGGTCATAGCTTGAGTCAGATGCGCCAATTGGGCATTGATATTCTGGAATTGTCCGAGCGACTCAAGCAATTGAGCATTGATATTCTGGAGTTGATCATGTGTCTCTAGCTTGTACTTCTCATTTATACCTTACATTCTCCTGTTGGGCTTTGATATTCTCGTTGACCAAGGTTTGCATCATATCTGCCTAAGTTGGGTCATTGCTCTGGTTCTGCTGGTTGCCTTGTCCTTGCTAGTTATTGCGCTGATGATTGTTCTGGCCATGGTATTGTTGGCCTTGATTGCCTTGGTTTCCTCCTCCTTGATAGTTATTATTCCCATATCGGAGATTCTCATGGTTTTTCCAGTTTTAGTTGTACGTGTTGGAGTTCGGCTTGTACCTTGGCTTCCTATCTTGCCCATTCTCGTTGGATTTCATGATCACTTTGACTTCTTCGTCAAACAGTCCAGGGCACTCATCAGTGGCATAGTTGCTCTCTTTGCAAATTTGACATGCTTCCACTGATCTCTTCTGTCCTGGGTTTCCGTTGAGTACCAGTTGCTCAACTATGTTGCAAAGTTTGTCTAACTTGACCTCTATTGATGATGGTACAAGCAAGTTGCTTATGGGCAGGTCACTGTCATCCTCCTTTGTCTCTTCTGCCATCTCCTTGAATATATTGAATGCTTCTTCAACACTCTTGTTC
The DNA here is from genome assembly GCA_954870475.1 of Euphrasia confusa. Lineage (NCBI taxonomy): Eukaryota > Viridiplantae > Streptophyta > Magnoliopsida > Lamiales > Orobanchaceae > Euphrasia > Euphrasia confusa. Next base: position 10,122,623 of record OX940966.1, on the reverse strand, counting down.
GAGATCGATCCTCCACTAGTTGCATTGATACATGTCCCTCTCTGTGGCCCTTAGTCCAGAAATGAAGTACTGGACCAAGTCATGATCAGGTATTTGATGTTGTGAGCACTTAGCCAACATCTGCTTGAATTTGAACCAGTAGTCATGGAAGTTCTCTCTACCTCCCATCTTGATGCTATTGATCTTCTTCCTCATTTGCTGAATGCATGCGACATGGAAGTACTTCTCAAGGAAATTCTGTTGAAGTTGACTCCAGGTGGTCACTTCTCCAGCAGGTAGAGTGTAGAGCCACTCTCGGGCACCTTCAGCCAGTGAAAATTGAAAGGTTAGGAGTCTGATGTATTCCCATAGCCTCGCGCTTGCTCGAATGGTGCCACATGCTTGCTCAAAGTCTTGGAGGTGTCTCTGGGGGTCCTCTAGTGGCATATCACTAAACTTGGGCAAGATCTGGATGAAGCTATGCCTCATCTCCCAAGTGTTGTTCTCTACCGTAGGCAAAGTTATGCCCAACGGCTTCAGATCCAGGTTCTCTAGGAACATCGTGTCCCTCAACGTTTTTGTTGCTGTTTCTCCTGTCCTCGATCGCGATGGTGATCTGGATGTGTTTGGTGGGTCCTCTCTCGGTGTTTCTAAGATTGGCTCCCCGGTCTCATGAAGGTACCGGTATACCGATCCAATCGATATACCGTGTGTGCGGAAGCGTGTAAAGCAATAGATCTACTATGCCATGATCTTAGTGCACACTTAATGTGTATAAGAACACATATAAACATATATATATACACATCCAATATATATATATATATATATATATAAGGTTCAACGATTACTTACTTTTGGTGATCGTTGACTTTGGTTAATGTCGATGAGGTGGTGTTGAGTCGATTGAACCACCTCAAATGGATCAGCCTTGAAATGTACACCTTAGGTATGACCTCGTCACGCCTTTGGATCGCCCGGATGTTGAAGCCACACAAATGGCCCGGCCTCTACGTGTTGCACACGAACCGAAATATGAACGTGCTTGCTTTTTCTTGAGTGATTCTCTCACTCTTTTCTCTGTTGTCTTTTTGGAATTTCGTGGCTGATTATTAAGTGATATGAAGACCATGTTTTCATCACTTTATTCACCACAATTAACCTATCCTTGTAACCCCCCCATTATGTTCATCATAATGCACCAATAATGGTGGTTAATGGGGAGGTAAAGGGTCATTTCCACATCACCATGCCAATTGGCATGGATGTGGTCCCCTTGCTTGTGTGGCATGCCATGTCATACCATGTGACATGCATCCATGCAAGCCATGCATCCCATGCATACCATGCATCCCATGCATGTGAAATTCCATATGTATTGATTCTAAATCAATATAGCAAGCAACGTAATTCCAGCACGTGTGTGACCCTGTAGGTATGATTTTATCGATCAATATTATATTGTTCCCAACAATTAATATTATCAAATAATCATTTAACATCCATAGACGACCTTATGACTTTATCGATTGCACACGTAGGATCGAAGGACATATCCCAACAATCTCCCACTTGGCCTTCAGAGGGAGCGTGCTGCCAACTTCCTGTTGTCACTTTATGTCTAAGTTTGAACTTGAGGCAAGACTCCAGTCATCCTCAATCGGTTCACACCTTTCTTGGACTTTGAGACAGACTGTAAAACCAGATTTATCACTATGATACGAATCTGGACGTGGTCACGTATTTTCCACAGTCTCGACTCTCCAAGTGGCCAGTAAGACATGTATCCCATTATAAAATGGAGGACAATCCCATCTTGTCAATCCAAGCTCTTCCACTTGCTTCCTGATATACCCAATAACAAGTTTTATAACCTCCTTTTACGAAAGGCGTTTACTTGTATCAAAGTACACCATTTCACAATGGAATTACTATGGACTACTCAGGTCAGAGGAAATTGCTCGACAGTCAATGAAATTGTATTATGACTCGAAATCTTAAATACTATTCCAGTCGGGTCTGTTCGATCATTAGCTACCAGCTAATATCTATGTAATTGTACTTGATGTCCCACATCACTAGCCCATGAAGCGGCGCTATAGTACACATTACAATCTAGTTCTTTGTATGTCAGTTTGTCTGTACTCGATGATACGAACTAGGAACAATTTATGATTTAATTATATTAGTTCAACAATTGAGACTTCATTATGTTGTAAATCGACCTCATAACCCAATTAATATTATTTAATCATTTGGACAATTCATACAATTTAAACCACAATTATATGAAGAAATTATATCATAAAAGATACGTGAATGTTTACATAAACTCTAAAAGTAGACACTGTTGGAGTTGTGTACTTAATGTCTAGATTTAAGCAACGGAAACTCACGATCCATTGCCACTAATCTATTTAATTAAATAAACAATTATTTGCGTTTAATTATTTATAATTAAATATATGCAAATTATAGTCCTGGATTCTATACGTTGTATTTAGTATGGTGTGCGACGTCACACGGAAGATCATACTATCGGTTACTCGTATTTAATCGAACAGTTGCTCACGACCTAGATGGACACGGACCAATCCATCGGTATAGTCATTGTGTGAGAGAGAAAATAATCTGTCTTGATTATTTTATCACACTTGTACACTTGGTGTATTGAGCGGATCGTTGAGATTCATCGATTAGGATTGCCGGTGATAATCGATTCGAGTCTCAGTGTATTTTATTCTTAATCCCCGAAACTATTGCGGGTGTGTATATTTAATATAAGTGACTTTGATTTACCAAAGGAATTAACCGATTTAATTATTGGGTTAATTACCGGTTAAGTTGGGTCACTGTATTTTATATATGGCATGCCGTGAATACTTGACGGGAAAGTGTATCCCGTAAGGGTTGATAATATCCCCGAGATGAGTTCATAAGGAATTATTATGTAAACCCTGCAGGTGGATTTGTTCCGCATAATAATTAAGGTTGAATGGTACTAGTCTCGGATATAAGAGATGAATAAATTAATTAGCAATAAATTAATTTTATTCATGGATATTTATATCTTAAATACACGGAATAAATAATACTACCGGAGAAATATTATTTGATATAATATGGTTTAATATTGGGAGTGCAATTAATTTTATATAGTGGAAAATAGAATTAATTAATATTGATAAGGATTAATGGACTTGAGCATTGGGCTCAATTTAATCTTCAATATTGGAAGCCCAATATTCCACCTCCTTAAGATCCCCTACGTAGCCTATAAAAGCACTACATGGTCTTCTCTATTCTCATAACTTGAAGATCACAATTCTAGAGAGAGAAAGTAGAGAGGAGGATCCATGGAGTTCGGTAGATCGTCGCCCACACGACGTCCGGGCTAGTGCAAGGAATACGTGGGAAGATCTCAAGGTCATCATAAGATCTCGTTTCTCCGCACAACGAATCGAAAGGTGAATTAAATATTTCCGCTATTTAATTCAAGTTTATTGAATCAATTATCGAAAAACAAGATCCAAGGATCGAACCCCGGATTAGAGGACGAACGCGTGGTGGCGATCTAGGATCGCCGGACCACGGCGATCGCCCCTAGGGTTTCGCATGGGGCGAGAGGGTCGAACCCTCGGCTGGGCCGAGGGCATGCGATCGATCACTTGGATCGATCGCGGAGGGCGCGGGCTGGTGCCGCCCCTCCCCACCGTGAAGGTGGGCCCCCTCCAGGCGGCGGCGAGTCGCCGGACTCGCCGCGGGGGCTGCTGGGCAGCCCCACCCCAATCGATCGATCGATGCGATCGGTAATCGCATGGAGCCCCGCTCGCGGGGGCTCGGCTGGGGCAGCGGCGTACCTTCGGGTGCGTCGTGTCCTCCGTCGTGCTCCGGCGCGTGCGGTGGTGTTCGCGTGATCTCCGGCGAAGGGTTTTTGATCGGAGTTGTCATGTTCCGCAATTCCGGCAACTCCGGGTGATCGAATTCCAACAATTGGTATCAGAGCGTACGGTTACGTTTTTCGTTAATTGTTTCGATAATCGATTCTCGATGTTTATAGCCATAGATTAATTTAAATTGTTAAATTATTGTGCTATATTGTTCTACGTCTATGTTTTCTCTCTCGTATGAATCGTGTTTGTCGGAAAAATTAAATATTAAAAATCGAGGGTTTTCGGAATATCGAACCGGAGTTAATCGACCGTGGGCTCGGCAAAAGGGCTGCGTGTGTTGCTGTACGTAAGCAAGGGCATGGCTGGGCTTGCCGGCGTGTGCCACCAGTGGTGGTGGTTCGCCGGCAGCCGGAGGCTACGCTCGGCAGTCGCGTTGGCGCAACACGGACGAAACCCTTTTGCACGGGCTGCTGGGCTCGGAGCGGGCTGCTGCTGGGCTCGTCGCGGGCTGCTCGTGCGTGGGCTGTGACGAGGTTGATGGCGTGTGTCGTCGGAGGAGACACCATGCCGGATATCGACCGGGTTCGTGCACAAGTCTCGCCGAAGTAGACGATCGGTTTTTAATCGTGAATGTGAATTGGTGTTGTAGGCGTGAATTCTTGAATGGCTACGCTGAATGTCCAATTGCATGAATCAATTGCTGAGTGAATTCTTTGCATGGCCAAAGATGAATATGCATGTCCGCATGCATGGTCTTAGCCTTGCATGTGAATTAATTCATGGTCGATATGCATGCTTGGTTCGATTGGGAATTTGGGATGACCGGAAATTTCGTTTTTCGGTTCGTCCCGGTAAATCCGATCTTTTCGGAAATAATTTAATATTTCTAATTTTATTTAATTTAATTTTGGAATTAATTCAAATTCTATTTGGATTAGATTTCTTAATTATGGAATTAAATAATGGAATTATATGAAGAGTTAAATTAGGAAAGAAAATCCTAGTTTCTCTAGATATCCTATACCTACTTGGATTAGAAGTCTTAAGAAGAATCAAAATTCGATTTTGATTAGGATTCTTGAGATCTAATCTAAATAGGATTGAGAAATTATTAAAATATTGATTTTATTTAATTTAAGTATTTTATTTAAAATCATTAGATTAATTCAAAATTTATTTTGGATTGGAAAATCTTGGATTTTATTTAGAATAGAATTAAATATGGAGATCAATGGATTTTAATAATATTGATTTTATTTAATTTAAGTATTTTATTTAAAATCATTAGATTAATTCAAAATTTATTTTGGATTGGAAAATCTTGGATTTTATTTAGAATAGAATTAAATATGGAGATCAATGGATTTTAATAATATTGATTTTATTTAATTTAAGTATTTTATTTAAAATCATTAGATTAATTCAAAAATTTTTTTGGATTGGATAATCTTGGATTTTATTTAAAATAGAATTAAATATGGAAATCAATGGTATTGATTTTATTTAATTGGAGCAAAATTAAATATGAGAATCAAAGAATTTTTCCGTCGCTCGGCAAAGTATTCAAGACGTAGAATGGAGGCTCAAGACAAGCGTGCTGGAATTCATGAAGGTACGAATAGTCGAGAAATAATTTTACTTGAGCAATTATTTGATTATTTGTGTACGTACTTGCATGAAATGTATGTTTGTTATTATGCTTATGTGTATTTAATTATGCATTAGATAGCGTATCCCTTTGTTATAAAAAGCTAAGTGGGAGAGGGTATGGAAACATATCCATGGTCTCCATTGATGTTCTCTTGGTGACTTTTATGGACTTTTGAAGTTCGTATAGATAAGTCATTGGAGGAGAATTCTTGTAATTCCTCTTACGAGAAACATTGATTAAGTCTATCAAACAATGCCTAATTTGTCTTTCCAAAACTGACTTCAAGTCGACTCATTCTCACCCCGGGGAGTGGAATGGAGCCAAAGTCACTTGGTCATGTCGAGGACACAAATTAGAGGCTTTCGTACCATTTGTTTTAAAATGGATCGATTGTCTGCTCGGCTCCCTCATTCTATGAGAGATAGGGTTGTTCGCATGGTGAATCACTGGTAAGAAACTTCGAGTTTCACTTATGATTCTCCGCGTCTTGATTTACAAAATCGAATGGATCAAGTAATTGGGAGTCAATTGTAAAAATCTTTTGGTGTAGTAAACGTCCACACTATCGTGGCTTGCTACATTGAATGGGATTTTGGAACGATTGATGTAGACAGTTATAGAAGGGAGTAAAGGAGCGTATGTTAACGTAAACGTCCACACTATCGTGGCTTGCGGTGAATATGCGTATCCCAAACAATCTTCTTAGATACTGAGTAATGGTTTACACTTAGGTACGCTTCTTAGTATTCTTCCCATCGAAGTAACGCTAATGATGATGTACGACCGAAGCAAATCTAATTGCTAAATCATTTGGATAGGTAAACGTCCACACTATCGTGGCTTACCATATCTGATGGGATTTTAGATGTGATTAGTGGTTTAATGATATTATTTTAGGGAGATAATGTCGGAGATTAAATCGATTATTTGTTGCTATATGTGCTCATAGATTAGGAGATGGCTTTGAACCCACTTTCTGTGATACGTAAGGATTTTAAACTCACTGGTCCCTAAATGTAATGATTGGAATAGAGATCTAGACATTACCCAAACTGTTGAAGAGTACAAGATTGTACTCAATGAGCTTTATCCTTCCGATCCTATTTGACATAGGCGGCTAGACAAGAAGCGATGAGGATACTCATAAATGCCAGTCGATTCGAGGAAACGCTTAAACACGTTTTTGAGATGATTGACCTTTTGGACGAGTTGAGACGAAAATCGCAAGCTCTTGTAGCCAATGCCAAAGGTTTCGAACCTAAGGGCAAGATCGGGGAAAAAGGAAAAGCAAGCAAAGAAACCCGGTGGTCCTAAGTTACTTGGACCACTAGATGGAACGAGAAAGCCATAGGCAAGAGTTCTCGATGCAAACAGTCTGGGTACTGGAAGTATGATTATCCTCTCAAAAGTACGAAATTTTCTTTAGTCGAGAAACATAGTCGGTGGTATTATCTACCGGAACCTGGTGTGTAGATATAGAACCACTGACGGTATGTGCATTCTAAATGCAAGGGTTCCAGGAAACCCAACGACTTAGAAAAGAAGAAATCGTAGTCTACATGGGCAATGCTGTAGAGGAGGCAGCAGTTGCAGTGGAGGACATTTTATAGGATTTCATTTTGGGTTATTGCTTTTATGTACCTTTCATATTAGAAAGAACTTTGTTCTGGATTTCTAATGAATGGATATTTTATTTCTTTTAATCATTTGATGGTTATAAGAAGAAGTAATGATATTATCTATTTTGGTACATTAGCTAGCAATATATAAATGATGAATCCTGAGTCTACCACGATGCGACTAACCGTTTTATACAACTCGTTTTACTAATAAGAGATTTCTTTATTAAATCATTTATACTTGTGGAATCTTATGCTAAGTCATATTTATTCAAATAAGAAGTTCAAAGGTCGAAAATTGATTGTAAGATCAATTAAGTTGAAGGAGTGGACCTTCCGACCTAAGAATCTAATTTGGAAGATAATACGACTAAGCAATCCTTTATGGATATAAGATATAAGATCCGGACAAGTATTAGAATTGATTGACTCTGATTTATGATCAGAGCTTGGGATTGGATCCCAAGTGACTACACCATACAGTCCTCTGTAAGATTGGTGTGTCGGAAATAAGAAATGGAACTCTTATAGAAATAGTAAAAGCATGAGTTAAACGGAACTACCTATGTTCTATGGATATGTCTTGGTAACAACGGCACATTCAAATGTGGTTGTAGAATATCCTAGAAGAACAAAAAGTGTGTGTTCAATAGTACTATGAACCAGAAGGACGTTATAAGTTCTAACGCCCGGTTCTTAGAGAAAGACTATATGATGAACCACAAGCCCAAGGTGACGTAATACTTTGAAATGAGAGAGAAAGATTAAGACTTAGAACCAGCCGAACCGAGTAGCGGTACACCACTAACTGCACCTACTGTCATTACTGTTTATACACCGGAATGCCGTTGTAGTGGGAGGTTGTGTGACAACCAGAGATATTCATAAGACTAGGTGAGTCTTCGGACTCTGGACCAAGTATACATGAAATCGATCCCTAGATCTACATGAAGGTAGTACTAGATCTAAATGTGCCTTCTTGGAGAGTAATAAGGATTATTGCTAAGAGGCAAGATCATTTAGAGTACAAGCTTAGTCAATCCATTGATGGGATTGAAGGAAAGCTTAGAGTTCGTGGAACTTGCGCATTGATGAGATAGTCCATTTGATGGATTCATCAAAAGGCATTGACGAATCGTGTGTATGGGAAACGTGATGGAAACAAGGTGGTGTTTCTCGGAGGTTTTATGTAGATAGCATTTTATCATTGGTAACAATGTAAGGATGTTGTCAGACATAAAATGATGGTTGTCTAGAAAAATCGATATATGAGATAAAGAAGAAGTTAGAGCATGTTCTTAAGATCTAGGATCTCAAGAAAAGAACATTGTACTTCTCTAGATATCTTATACGATTATGGTTCGTTTTAACATGCAAGATTCCGAGAAAGGTTCGTTACCTTTCAGAGACGAAATGCATCTATCTAAGGATATGTGTTTTGGGAACACAAAAGGAGATAGAAGCAATGAAAGCATCTTCCTACGCTTTGAGTGTGGAAAGCTTAATAAATGCAATGTTGAAAACGAGAACCTGATATCGGCTATGCAGTGAGCATAGTGGGAGGATATCAAGGTAATCCTGGAAAGGAATATTCGACTGCTGTAAAAGTACTTTCGAAGTACTATTCTAGACTATGAAGCAGACGGGTATTTCCTTTGGATTACATTCTCTTAGATTTCTAATCAAATGAGGACCGGTGTAAGTCGATATCAGGCTATGTGTTTCACTATTGAAGGAGAAGGAGTTTTAACATGGAAGAGTGATAAGCACGATGCTTTTCGGACTCTCCCATGGGTAACCAAATAGCAGCCTCAGAGGCAGCGGAAGTTTTGGTATAACTCCGGGATAATCTCTGGGACTTAGACGTGATTCTTAATTTGCCAAAGGCTATGTAAATAGCGGTGCGATGGCAAATGGTAAGAAATCACAAGTCCATAAGTGTAAGATAACACATAGTGCAAGTACCACCTGATACGAATCATCGTCGAGGGAGACGACGCTGTAGTCACCAAGACAACTTCAGAGCGGCAACCTAGAGTGCTCATTCACTTAGTACTTCTTGGAAGTACAACTTAAGCACGTGATGAGTATGGGAGTCGGGAGTTTGGAGGAAATGACTAGACCTTAGTACAAGTGGGAGATTGTTGGAGTTGTGTACTTAATGTCTAGATTTAAGCAACGGAAACTCACGATCCATTGCCACTAATCTATTTAATTAAATAAACAATTATTTGCGTTTAATTATTTATAATTAAATATATGCAAATTATAGTCCTGGATTCTATACGTTGTATTTAGTATGGTGTGCGACGTCACACGGAAGATCATACTATCGGTTACTCGTATTTAATCGAACAGTTGCTCACGACCTAGATGGACACGGACCAATCCATCGGTATAGTCATTGTGTGAGAGAGAAAATAATCTGTCTTGATTATTTTATCACACTTGTACACTTGGTGTATTGAGCGGATCGTTGAGATTCATCGATTAGGATTGCCGGTGATAATCGATTCGAGTCTCAGTGTATTTTATTCTTAATCCCCGAAACTATTGCGGGTGTGTATATTTAATATAAGTGACTTTGATTTACCAAAGGAATTAACCGATTTAATTATTGGGTTAATTACCGGTTAAGTTGGGTCACTGTATTTTATATATGGCATGCCGTGAATACTTGACGGGAAAGTGTATCCCGTAAGGGTTGATAATATCCCCGAGATGAGTTCATAAGGAATTATTATGTAAACCCTGCAGGTGGATTTGTTCCGCATAATAATTAAGGTTGAATGGTACTAGTCTCGGATATAAGAGATGAATAAATTAATTAGCAATAAATTAATTTTATTCATGGATATTTATATCTTAAATACACGGAATAAATAATACTACCGGAGAAATATTATTTGATATAATATGGTTTAATATTGGGAGTGCAATTAATTTTATATAGTGGAAAATAGAATTAATTAATATTGATAAGGATTAATGGACTTGAGCATTGGGCTCAATTTAATCTTCAATATTGGAAGCCCAATATTCCACCTCCTTAAGATCCCCTACGTAGCCTATAAAAGCACTACATGGTCTTCTCTATTCTCATAACTTGAAGATCACAATTCTAGAGAGAGAAAGTAGAGAGGAGGATCCATGGAGTTCGGTAGATCGTCGCCCACACGACGTCCGGGCTAGTGCAAGGAATACGTGGGAAGATCTCAAGGTCATCATAAGATCTCGTTTCTCCGCACAACGAATCGAAAGGTGAATTAAATATTTCCGCTATTTAATTCAAGTTTATTGAATCAATTATCGAAAAACAAGATCCAAGGATCGAACCCCGGATTAGAGGACGAACGCGTGGTGGCGATCTAGGATCGCCGGACCACGACGATCGCCCCTAGGGTTTCGCATGGGGCGAGAGGGTCGAACCCTCGGCTGGGCCGAGGGCATGCGATCGATCACTTGGATCGATCGCGGAGGGCGCGGGCTGGTGCCGCCCCTCCCCACCGTGAAGGTGGGCCCCCTCCAGGCGGCGGCGAGTCGCCGGACTCGCCGCGGGGGCTGCTGGGCAGCCCCACCCCAATCGATCGATCGATGCGATCGGTAATCGCATGGAGCCCCGCTCGCGGGGGCTCGGCTGGGGCAGCGGCGTACCTTCGGGTGCGTCGTGTCCTCCGTCGTGCTCCGGCGCGTGCGGTGGTGTTCGCGTGATCTCCGGCGAAGGGTTTTTGATCGGAGTTTTCATGTTCCGCAATTCCGGCAACTCCGGGTGATCGAATTCCAACAGACATTACAGTAATAGGAATCACAATCCATCTCTAAGATATCGTATCCCTATTGCAGTCGTATGAGCATCATGCTTTGACTGCTGGAGTGGTTTAGTTAACGGGTCTGCAACATTATCATCAGTTGCAACTTTATTTATCTCGATGTCTCCACGACTAACTATCTCCCTGAGAATGTGGAACTTCCTGAGCACATGTTTGGATTTGGGGTGCTCCCTAGGCTCCTTGGCTTGCGCGATAGCTCCACTATTATCACAATAGAGAGATATCGGATGGGCCGAACTAGTTACGACACCGAGCTCATCTAAGAACTTTCTCATCCAAACGGCCTCCTTTGCTGCTTCTGATGCAGCAATGTACTCAGCCTCTGTAGTAGAATCAGCTACGGTGGGTTGCTTGGAACTCTTCCAGCTCACCACACCTCCATTCAGACAAAAGACAAATCCGGACTGAGACCGGAAATCATCTTTGTCTGTTTGGAAGCTTGCATCCGTATATCCTGTCACAACCAACTCTTTTTGTCCTCCAAAGACAAGAAAATACTCTTTAGTCCTTCTAAGGTACTTAAGAATATTCTTGGCCGCAGTCCAATGCGCCTCACCTGGGTTTCCTTGAAACTGACTCGTCATGCTCAAAGCATACAATACATCCGGTCGTGTACATATCATGGCGTATATTATAGACCCTATTGCCGAAGCATAAGGAATATTTGCCATCCTCATTTGCTCATCAGGTCCCGAAGGGCACTGCCTCTTGCTCAGAGATGTACCATGAGTCATTGGAATGATACCCTTCTTGGCGTCTTTCATTCTGAACTTGTCAAGCACCTTATCAATATAGGTTGCTTGACTAAGTCCAAGTATCCTTTGCGATCTGTTCCGACATATCTTGATGCCCAATATGTACTGTGATTCTCCAAGATCCTTCATTGAAAACCATCTTCCCAGCCATTCTTTCACAGAATTAAGCATAGGAGTATTGTTTCCAATAAGGAGTATGTCATCGACATACAACACAATGAATACAACGTAACTCCCACTGACTTTCTTGTAAACACAAGAGTCTTCCATGTTCTTTTGAAATCCAAACTCTTGTATGGATTCATCGAACCGAAGATTCCAGCTCCGAGATGCTTGCTTTAATCCATAAATGGATCTATTAAGCTTGCATACTCTCTCAGCCTGATTAGGATCGATAAAACCCTCTGGTTGTGTCATAAACACTTCCTCTACTAGAATCCCATTCAAGAAGACGGTTTTAACGTCCATTTGCCATATCTCATAATCATAATGAGCAGCAATGGCTAAGAGAATCCGAATGGATTTAATCATAGCAACTGGTGAAAAGGTTTCATCATAATCCACCCCGTGAATTTGTTTATATCCTTTTTCCACCAAACTTGCTTTGAAAACACTAGGTTTTCCATTCATTTCTGTTTTATTTTGTAAATCCATTTGCATCCAATGGGCCTAGCCCCTTTAGGCAAATCGACCAAGTTCCAAACTTGATTTTCAGACATTGATTCCATTTCGGATTTCATGGCACCCTGCCATTTCTCGGAATCTGGACTCGTCATAGCTTGGATATAGGTCGAAGGTTCATTGCTTTCTAAAAGCATGACTTCATAGCTCTCATTTGTCAGAATACCTAAGTATCTGTCAGGTTGAGATCTAATCCTTTCGGACCTTCGAAGGTTAGGTGTGGTTTCCAAAACCACTGGATCACTCTCGACTTGGTCTTGAGTGTCCATCTCAGTTTGATCTTCTTGAACCTCTTTCAAGTTTTCTTGAACTTCGTTCAATTCAACTGAGCTCCCACTTACTTTCTTGGAAAGATATTCCTTTTCAAGAAATACACCATCTCGAGCAATAAAGACTTTGTTCTCAGATTGGTTGTAAAAGTAGTACCCTCGTGTTTCTTTTGGATAACCCACAAAGAAACATTTATCCGATTTGGGTTCAAGCTTTGTAGAGATATTTCTCTTCACATAAGCTTCACATCCCCAAACCTTGATATTAGACAAGTTAGGGACCTTCCCTTTCCATATCTCGTATGGTGTCTTATCAACAGCTTTTGACGGTGTCCTATTCAGTGTATAGGCCGCTGTTAAAAGTGCGTGTCCCCAAAAAGATTTTGGTAGTTCACTAAGGCTCATCATCGATCGAACCATATCCAATAAGGTTCTATTCCTCCTTTCGGAAACACCATTCATCTGGGGTGTTCCAGGTGGATTGAGTTGATATAGAATACCACAACTCATAAGATGATCATCGAATTCTTGGCTAAGATATTCACCACCTCGATCCGATCGAATGGCTTTTATCTTCTTACCAAGTTGATTCTCAACTTCATTTTGGAATTCTTTGAACTTTTCAAAGGCTTCCGACTTATGCCTCATTAAATAGACATAACCATATCTACTTAAGTCATCGGTAAAAGTTATGAAGTAGAAATAACTTCCACGTGCTTGTGAGCTCATTGGACCACATACATCAGTATGGATTAAACCCAATAGATCACTTGCACGTTCTCCTTTCCCTAGAAAAGGTGACTTTGCCATTTTGCCCATCAAACATCCTTCACATGTATCAAATGACTCCAAGTCAAAAGATTTGAGAATGCCTTCTTTAAGAAGTTTCTCTACACGTTTAATGTTGACGTGACCTAATCGACAATGCCAAAGGTATGTTTCATTGAATTCATTCGATTTGGCCTTTTTGGTATCAATGTTATAAATATGATTGTCAAGTTGAAGTATATATAAACTATGTTCTAATCGTGCCGAACAATAGAACACTTCACTTTTTGAAATAGTAAATAAACCATTTATTATAGTGAAGGAAAATCCTTCAGTATCCAATACTGAAATAGAAATGATGTTCTTGGTAATACTTGGTACGAAATAAACATTATTCAATACTAAAACAAGGCCCGAAGGCAAACACAAATCATAAGATCCTACGGCTAATGCAGCGACCCTCGCTCCATTTCCAACCCGCAGATCGACATCTCCCTTTACCAAAGTTCTACTTCTTTGCAGTCCCTGCACATGTGAAACAATGTGAGCACCGCATCCGGTATCCAATACCCAAGAAGAAGAATTTGTAAAGTTTATGTCTATGAAATAAATACCTGAAGATGAAGGAACTACACCGTTCTTCACATCTTCCTTGAACTTAGGGCAATCTCGCTTGTAGTGTCCAACACTCTTGCAGTAGAAACACTCAGATTCCCCAGGAACCTTAGAAGCTTTCAAGAACCTTTTGGAAGGAGCTGCCACAGCTTTCCCTTTCCCTTTGCCTTTCACTTCCGGTTTCTTAATCCCCTTGAACTTTTTGGTACCTCCTTCCCGAATCATAAGAACTTCCCTCCTAGGGTCCTTCTTAATCGTCGGCTCAGCAGCCTTAAGCATCCCATGAAGCTCATGAAGCAATTTCTTCAGTCCATTCATGTGGAAATTCAGCCTAAAGGCGTCATAACCATCATGAAGAGAATGGAGAATGAAATCGGTAGCCAACTCGTCATCATATGCAAAACCGAGGCGAGCACTTGAAGTAAATAATCCAATCATTTGCTGTACATGTGGTCCCACGGGTTTATCCTTTTCCAGCCTAGCTGTTGCTATAGCCCGGGTGACACCGAAGCGCTCAATCCTAGCCTGTTCCCCGAACATGCTCTTGAGCTCTTCTATGATGTCATAGGCTTCCATGAACTCGAATTTTTTTTGCAACTCGGGTACCAAGGATGCCAACATCAAACATGTCACCTCATTTGAGGCTTTCTAAGCAAGGGCATATGATGCATTTTGGGCAGCCGTGCCCCCATCCTCGGGAATCACGGGAAGTGGTTTGTCCAACACACTTTCCTTTTCCTCGTATTTGAGGACTATCCTCAAGTTACGTTGCCAATCAAGGAAATTGGTGTTGTTCAACTTTTCTCTATCCAAGATAGAGATGAACTTGAATTGAGTTGAGACAGACATATTATACTACAGAAGAAAGATAAATAACGTAAGTAAACACCCACAAAGCGGTAAACAAATAAGGTTGTCTAGCAAAACTACTTTATTTGTTCCATTTTGTTCATTCGATATCCAATATCGTCGTTCCCAATTATTTTAATGACAAAAACGTGATAAATCGTAAGTGAAAACTCGAGGTTTTCTAACCAGCGATCTTATCATGCAATTGAAGCCCTATCTCTCATTAAAATGAGGGAGCCAACCAGACAATCGATTCATGCCATCCAATGGCTCGAAAGTCTCTAATTTGTGTCATTGATAAACTTAAGTGTTTTGGATTAAATCACTCCCCGAGGTGTAAATAATCCTAACCTTATAATTCATCAAATGAAAGACAAATTAGGCATTTGTTTTTGAAATTTTAATGACATTCCATGTCATTGACATCTAATGTCACTCTCGGTCGATGAGAGTCTCATTCTCATCTCATGTCTCGATAGTCACGCCTACAGTGGATCTATCGATGAGAAAACCAAACTCACGTGTAAGGGTCTAACCCTTACTCCCACTTATCCCAAGATAACAAGTAGTACCCCGCTGAGGCGAACCTACCAACTTATGATCGAGGGCTTCAAGGGTGTGATGTTTTTTGACAAGACATTATACTCATTATTTTGGGAACTTGCATGCATAGGTGTTATATGTAAGTTGAACATTTTTTAACATATATAAACCCAGAACTAGCAAAGCAAGCAATACATACTCGAATGGCCCCTAAACTCACAATACACAGAAAAAAGAACGAACGAAAAATATGCAAAACTCCATGAGTAGCGCCCCGTACACCGAAACATCGCCATGCTGATTTTTGATGGGGTAGCGACCTCTACCCCTAAGGTAGCGACCGCTACCTCAGTCCAGACCATTTTTCGGCCTCTGTAGCGATCGATCAGCGGTCCCTATAGCGCTTTGGGTAGCGACCGCTACCCCCTTCAGGAGGCAGACCCACCGGCTCGTTCATCTCTCTTCGTTCCCAACGGTGTGTCGAGATCCAAGGTCGATTTATGGACTAAATCCATTGCTTACAACATGAACAATACATTTGTAAAAGAAATCTAACTATTACAAATGATTCCAAGGTACGCAGTCCTCCAAACTAAAGCCATTCGGTACGTAAAAAACACGATTGCATTCACCCAACCACTAACGGTGGCCGGCCTTACATCTAATCACATAATCACAATTAAACAAATAATCCAGTTATGTTGATTTAACCTTCGTGTCCAACACAAAAGTGTGCACGAGCCCTAGACTCTGATACCAATTGAAGGTACCGGTATACCGATCCAATCGATATACCGTGTGTGCGGAAGCGTGTAAAGCAATAGATCTACTATGCCATGATCTTAGTGCACACTTAATGTGTATAAGAAAACATATAAACATATATATATACACATCCAATATATATATATATATATAAGGTTCAACGATTACTTACTTTTGGTGATCGTTGACTTTGGTTAATGTCGATGAGGTGGTGTTGAGTCGATTGAACCACCTCAAATGGATCAGCCTTGAAATGTACACCTTAGGTATGACCTCGTCACGCCTTTGGATCGCCCGGATGTTGAAGCCGCACAAATGGCCTGGCCTCTACGTGTTGCACACGAACCGAAATATGAATGTGCTGTTGGAGTTGTGTACTTAATGTCTAGATTTAAGTAACGGTAAACTCCCGGTCATAGCATTTAATCTATTAAATTAATAAACTATTGTTTGCTTTTAATTATTATTAATTAAATATTTGCAAATCATAGTCCTAGATTTTATACGTTGTAGTTAGTATGGTGTGTCGGGCCCACACAAAAGATCATACTATCGGTTACTCGTATTTAATCAAACAGTGGCTCACGACCTAGATGGACCCGGACCAATCCATCGGTATAGTCGTTGTGTGAGAGAGAAAATAATTTGTCTTAATTATTTTATCACACTTGTACACTTGGTGTATTGAGCGGATCGTTGAGATTCATCGATTAGGATTGCCGGCGATAATCGATTCGAGTCTCAGTGTATTTTATTCTTAATCCCCGATATTATTGCGGGTGTGTATATTTAATATAAGTGACTTTGATTTACCAAAGGAATTAACCGATTTAATTATTGGGTTAATTACCGGTTAAGTTGGGTCACTATATTTCATATATGGCATGCCTTGAATGATTGACCGGACAGTGTATCCCGGAAGGGTTGATAATATCCCCGAGATGAGTTCATAAGGAATTATTGTGTAAACCTCATGAGTGGATTCGTTCCGCACAATAATTAAGGTTGAATGGTACTAGTCTCGGATTAAAGAGATGAATAAATTAATTAGAAATAAATTAATTTTATTCATGGATATTTAAATCTTAAATACACGGAATAAATAATACTACCGGAGAAATATTATTTGATATAATATGGTTTAATATTGGGAGTGCAATTAATTTATATAGTGGAAAATAAATTAATTAATATTGATAAGGATTAATGGACTTGAGCAGTGGGCTCAATTTAATCTTCAATATTGGAAGCCCAATATTCCACCTCCTTTAGATCCCCTACGTAGCCTATAAAAGCACTACATGGCCTTCATAATTCATAACTTGAATAAGACAAGATTATCATACTTGATATTCTAGAGAGTTGAAGGAGATCCATAGGAGTTCGATAGATCGTCGCCCACCCGACGTTCGAACGGAGTGCAAGGAATACGTGGGAAGATTCAAAGGTCTTCAATTGATTTCGTTTCTCCGCACAACGAATCAAAAGGTACAATCATAAACTCCTTCGTGTGAATTTATGTGAATTAAATTGTGATACATACATGAACACACGATCCGGAAAAACAAGGATCTTCGGGGACGGGGATTCGAGATCCCCGGCGAAGGATCGAGAGGACCCTCGGCTGGGAGCCGAGGGGTGGCGGTCGAGCCCTAGGGCTTCGACCGCCGGCGCGCATCGAAGGAAAGCCGCGGCTGGACGCCGCGGCTGGGGCGATCGAACCCTAGTTCGATCGCCGGGGACCGTCGCGGCTTCGCGCCGCGGCTGGTGGTCCCCCCTCCTGTCGGTGGTGGCGGTGAGTCGCCGGACTCACCGCCCGGGGCTGCCGGAGCAGCCCCAGCGATCGGCGCACGATCGCGAGCCCCGGCGGGGGCTCGGCTAGGGTTTTCGGCCGCGGGTTCATCCCGCGGCGATGCTCGGGTCGAGCCCGGTTCCGTCCGGTGGTTCGCGTGTTTCCGGCGAGAGGATTTCGGTCGGGTTATTATTTTCCGCAAATTTTAATAGCCCGGGATATCGATTTCCAGCAATTGGTATCAGAGTGTTTGGTTTCGTGTTCATGTATGTGTTCAATTGTGTTCTACCTTGCAGGGATTCCGACTATCATGGTTTAATTAATTGTTAATTATTCATTTAATTAATTGCTATTTAATTTTACCATGATTATTCGTTATTAAACTCTCGGACATGTCGAGATTCTTTTTGTGTGGATGAATGCTTGTAATAGTAAAAATTCGGGGGTTGACCGAATTTAGATTTATTATTATTGTTCTATGTTTTCCGGAAAGTGTATAGGGTCGATTTCATGTATAGAATCGATGCCGGAATTGTAAATTTATTTCTTGTAATTTATTTACGTTGGATCGATGCCATGACGACCGCCGGAGAACTCGTGTGACGAAGAAGACGAAGAGGACGAAGAACCGGGATCGATCAAACCCCTTGATCGACCCCAATCGATCGACCCAAGGGGAGGGGGCCGATCGTCCTCGGCTAGGGCTGCCGCCGGCGACGGTGGCGGCTGGGCTGGGCGGCGGTGCTCCTCCGGGGGTGGGCGGTCGAAGGTGGGGGTGGCGTGGGGTCTCCCGATCTCATGCTACTCCTACCTAGATTCTACTTACCTAATTGATTCGGTTTTCCTAATTGAGTTTTCCTATTTTTGGGAATTCTCATGGATTAGGAAAAGAATTAATTGGAATTAATTTTATTCCTTATTCTATTATGGAAGTCTTCTAGAGTATTCCGAGTTCTACTTGGAATAGGATCCTAGAGATTTAATAGAATTGGAAAGGAATAAAAGTTAATTTAGGATTGATTTATTTCCTAATTGATTATTCTTATTTTATGGGAATTTTCATAGTAATGGAAATTAATTAATCTTGGAAAGTAGAAGAGTCCTAATTTATTTTATTTCCTTATCCTATTATAGAAGTCTACTAGAATATTCCAAGTTTGACTTGGATAGATTATTCTAGAGATTTAATAGAATTAGATAGGAAAATAAATAAATAAAAATATTAATAATATTTAATTTTATTTTTGATTTATTCGATTGACTTAATTTTCGAATTAAGTATCTTTTGGATTTATTAAAAATAAATAGATTTAAATATTGGGATTAATATTCTCGTCACATGGAGCATTCAAGAACGAAGACAGAAGACTAGAAGACGCATACGGAGATGGAATAAAGCCATGATAGTCAGAAAATAATTTTTCTAGCATTATTTTGACTATGTGCTATGTGCTTTATTACTTGTATGCATGCTTATGTGTTTAATTATGCATTAGATAGCGTATCCCTTTGTTATAAAAAGCTAAGTGGGAGCGGGGATGGAAACATTCCCATGGTCTCCATTACTGTTCTCTTGGTGACATTTATGAGCTTTCGAAGTTCATATAGATATGTCATTGGAGGAGAATTCTTGTAATTCCTTTTACAAGAAACATTGATTAAGTTTATCAAACAATGCCTAATTTGTCTTTCTGAAACTAACTTCAAGTCGACTCATTCTCACCCCGGGGAGTGGAATGGAGCCAAAGCCACTTGGTCATGTGGATGACACAAATTAGAGACATTCGTACCATCCCTTTTAAGGTGGATCGATTGTCTGCTCGGCTCCCTCATCTAATGAGAGATAGGGTTGTTCGCATGGTGAATCACTGGTTAGAAACTTCGAGTTTCACTTATGATTCTCCGTGTCTTGATTTACGAAAATCGAATGGATCTTTTAACTGGGAGTCAATTATAAAAGTCTCTTAGTGTAGTAAACGTCCACACCACGTGGTTTGCTATACTGACGGACTTTGGATTAATTGATGTAGACAGTTGTAAGTAATTATGAAGAGTTGTGAAGTTATCGTAAACGTCCACACCACGTGGCTTGCGGTGATGTAGCAATTCCAAGTAATTTACTTTGGTACTGAGTAATGGTTTACACTTAGATACGCATTATAGTATTCCTCCCCACGAGGTTCCGCTATAAGTGATGTATGACCGAAGCAAATCTAATTGCTAAATCATTTGGGTGGGTAAACGTCCACACCACGTGGCTTGCCTTACCTGATGGGATTTTAGATGTGATTAGTGGTTTAATGATATTATTTGAGGGAGATAATATCGGAGATTAAATCGATTGTTTGTTGTTATATGTGCTCATAGATTAGGAAATGGCTTTGAACCCACTTTATGTGATACTTAAGGATTATAAACTCATTGGTCCCTAAATGTAATGATTGGAATAGAGATCTAGACATTACCCAAACTGTTAAAGAGTGCAAGGTTGTACTCAGTGAGCTTTGTCCTCCCGAGCCTATTGACATAGGCGGCTAGACAAGAAGCGATGAGGATACTCATAAAGGCCAGTCGCTTCGAGGAAACGCTTAAACACGTTTTTGAGATGATTGACCTTTTGGACGAGTTGAGACGGAAATCGCAAGCTCTTGTAGCCAATGCCAAAGGTTTCGAACCTAAGGGCAAGATCGGGGAAAAGGAAAAGCAAGCAAAGAAACCCAGTGGTGCTAAGTTACTTAGACCACGAGATGGGACGAGAAAGCCATGAGGCAAGAGTTCTCGAAGCAAACAGTCTGGGTACTGGAAGTCTAATTATCCTCTCAAAGAAGGTACGAAATTTCTTTAGTCGTAAAACATAGTCAGTGGTATTATCTACCGGAACCTGGTGTGTAGATATGGAGCCACTGACGGTATGTGCATTTTTAATGCGAGGGTTCCAGGAAACCCGACGACTTAGAAAAGAAAAGATCGTAGTCTACATGGGCAATGCTGTAAGGAAGTAGCTGTTGCAGTGGAGGACATTTTATAGGATTTCATTTTGAGTTATTGCTTTTATGTACCTTTAATATTAGAAAGAACTTTGTTCTAGATTTCTAATGAATGGATATTTTATTTCTTTTAATCATTTGATGGTTATAAGAAGAAATAATGATATTATCTATTTTGGTACATTAGCTAGCAATATATAAATGATGAATCCTGAGTCCACCACGATGCAACGAACCGTTATACATAACTCGTTTTACTAATAAGAGATTTCTTTATTAAATCATTTATACTTGTGGATTCTTATGCTAAGTCATATTTATTCAAATAAGAAGTTCAAAGGTCGAAAATTGATTGTTTGATCAATTAAGTTGAAGGAGTGGACCTTCCGACCTAAGAATCTAATTTGGAAGATAATACGACTAAGCAATCCTTTATGGATATAAGATATAAGATCCGGACAAGTATTAGAATTGATTAACTCTGATGTATAATCAGAGCTTGGGATTGGATCCCAAGTGACTACACCATACAGTCCTCTGTAAGATTGGTGTGTCGGAAATAAGATATGGAACTCTTATAGAAATAGTAAAAGCACTAGTTAAACGGAACTACCTATGTTCTATGGATATGTCTTGGAAACAACGGCACATTCAAATGTGGTTGTAGAATATCCTGGAAGAACAAAAGATGTGTGTTCGATAGTACTATGAACCAGAAGGACGTTACAAGTTCTAACGCCCGGTTCTTAGAGGAAGACTATTAGATGAACCACAAGCCCAAAATGACATGATACTTCTGAAAAGAGAGAAAACGATTAAGACTTAGAACCAGCCGAACCGAGTAGCGGTACACCACTAACTGCACCTACTGTTATTACTGTTTATACACCGGAACGCCGTTATAGTGGGAGGTTGTATAACAACCGGAGATATTCATAAAACTAGGTGAGTCTTCGGACTCTGGACCTAGTATACATGAAATCAATCCCTAGATCTACATAGAGGCGGTACTAGATCTAAATGTGCCTTCTTGGAAAGCAATAAGGATTATTGTTAAGAGGCGAGATCATTTAGAAGTACAAGCTTAGTTGATCCATTTATGGATTGTAACAAAGCTAGAGTTCGTGGAACTTGCGCATTGATGAGATAGTCCATTTGATGGATTCATCAAAAGGCATTGACGAATCGAGTGTATTGGAAACGTGATGGAAACAAGGTGGTGTTTCTCGGAGGTTTTATGTAGATAACATTTTATCATTGGTAACGATGTAAAGATGTTGTCAGACATAAAATGATGGTTGTCTAGAAAAATCGATATATGAGATAAAGAAGAAGTTAGAGCATGTTCTTAAGATCTAGGATCTCAAGAAAAGAACATTGTACTTCTCTAGATATCTTATATGATTATGGTTCGTTTTAACATGCAAGATTCCGAGAAAGGTTCGTTACCTTTCAGACACGGAATGCATCTATCTAAGGATATGTGTTTTGGAACACAAAAGGAGATAGAAGCAATCAAAGCGGATTCCTACACTTATAGTGAGGAAAGCTTGGTAAATGCAATGTTGAAAACGAGAACCTGATATCGGCTATGCGGTTAGCATAGTGGGAGGATATCAAGGTAATCCTGGAAAGGAATACTCGACTACTGTAATGAACATTTTAAGTACTTTCGAAGTACTAGAAACTATGTTCTGGATTACGAAGCAGACGAGCATTTCCTTTGGATTACATTCTCTTAGATTTCTAATCAAATGAGGACCGGTGTAAGTCGATATCAGGCTATGTGTTTCACTATTGAAGGAGAAGGAGTTTAACATGGAAGAATGATAAGCACGATGCTTTTCGGACTCTGCCATGGGTAACCAAATAGCGGCCTCAGAGGCAGCGGAAGTTTTGGTATAACTCCGGGATAATCTCTGGGACTTAGATGTGATTCTTAATTTGCCAAAGGCTATGTAAATAGCGGTGCGATGGCAAATGGTAAGAAATCACAAGTCCATAAGTGTTAGATAACACATAGTGCAAGTACCACCTGATACGAATCATCGTCGAGGGAGACGACGCTGTAGTCACCAAGATAACTTCAGAGCGGCAACCTAGAGTGCTCATTCACATAGTACTTCTTGGAAGTACAACTTAAGCACGTGATGAGTATGGGAGTCGGGAGTTTGGAGGAGATTGTTGGAGTTGTGTACTTAATGTCTAGATTTAAGTGACGGAAACTCACGATCCATTGCCACTAATCTATTTAATTAAATAAACAATTATTTGCGTTTAATTATTTATAATTAAATATATGCAAATCATAGTCCTGGATTTTATACGTTGTAGTTAGTATGGTGTTGCATGGGCGCACAGAAGATCATACTATCGGTTACTCGTATTTAATCGAACAGTTGTTCACGACCTAGATGGACACGGACCAATCCATCGGTATAGTCGTTGTGTGAGAGAGAAAATAATCTATCTTGATTATTTTATCACACTTGTACACTTAGTGTATTGGGCGGATCGTTGAGATTCATCGATTAGGATTGCCGGCGATAATCGATTCGAGTCTCAGTGTATTTTATTCTTAATCCCCGATATTATTGCGGGTGTGTATATTTAATATAAGTGACTTTGATTTACCAAAGGAATTAACCGATTTAATTATTGGGTTAATTACCGGTTAAGTTGGGTCACTATATTTTATATATGACATGCCGTGAATACTTGACGGGAAAGTGTATCCCGTAAGGGTTGATAATATCCCCGAGATGAGTTCATAAGGAATTATTATGTAAACCCTGCAGGTGGATTCGTTCCGCATAATAATTAAGGTTGAATGGTACTAGTCTCGGAAATAAGAGATGAATAATTAATTAATTAGCAATAAATTAATTTTATTCATGGATATTTCTATCTTAAATACACGGAATAAATAATACTACCGGAGAAATATTATTTGATATAATATGGTGAATATTGGGAGTGCAATTATATTTATATAGTGGAGTTAATCATATAATTAATAATAGTAAGGATTAATAGATTTGGGCTTGGGCTCAATTTAATCACTATTATTGGAAGCCCAATATTCCACCTCCTTAAGATCCCCTACGTAGCCTATAAAAGCACTACATGGTCTTCTCTATTCTCATAACTTGAAGATCACAATTCTAGAGAGAGAAAGTAGAGAGGAGGATCCATGGAGTTCGGTAGATCGTCGCCCACACGACGTCTGGGCTAGTGCAAGGAATACGTGGGAAGATCTCAAGGTCATCATAAGATCTCGTTTCTCCGCACAACGAATCGAAAGGTGAATTAAATAATTGCTATTTAATTCTAGTTTATTGATCAATTATCGGAAAAACAAGATCCAAGAGTCGAACCCGGATTAGACGAACGATCACGCGGTGGTGGCGAAGCCACCGGACCGCGGATCGCCCGACTAGGGTTTCGGCTGTGGGGCGTGGGGGCGAACCCTCGGCTGGGCCGAGGGTGTGCGATCGATCGCGGGATCGATCGCTAGGGCACGGGCTGGTGCCGTGCCCTACCCCGCCGTGAAGGCGGGGGCCTCCTGGTGGCGGCGGGTCGCCGGACCCGCCGCGGGGGCTGTCGAACAGCCCCACCCTGATCGATCGCCGGCGTGCGATCGATCGCTCGATCGTATGAACCCCGGCTCGCGGGGGTTCGGGTGGGGGCGGGCTGTGCGTCTTCGGGCGCATGGTCTCCAAAGCCCGGACTCCGGCGGATGAGTCGGCGTTCGTATGATCTCCGGCGAAGGGTTCGTTCGGGTTATCGGTTCCGCAATTTTGATGACCCGGGATATCGAATTCCAACAACCCAAAGACTTGGAAATGGAGGAATAGTCAAGGCAAAGCTGTAGAGAAGGCAGTTGTTGCGGTGGAAGACATTTATCTGCTTTAGTAGTTAAAATAGGATTTCATTTCAAGATTATTGCGTTATGTACCCTTTATTTTAGAAAGAACGTTTTGTTCTAGGATTTCTATTATTTATGAATGGATATTTTATTTCTTTAATCATTGGATGATTTTGATAAGAAATAATGGCGTTATCTATTCTGGTACATTAGATAGCAATATATGAATGATAGATCCTAAGTCCACCACGATGCAACGAACCGTTCTATAACTTGTTTTACTTGTTAGATATTTCTTTATTAATCATTATACTTGTGAATTCTTATACTTAGTAGTATTTTCAAATAAGATCCAAATGGTCGAAATTGATTTGATCAATTATAGTTGAAGGAATGGACCTTCCGACCTGAGGATTGAATTTGGAGGATAATACATCTAAGCAAACCTTTCTAGATAAAGGATAGAATTCGGACAAGTATTGGAGATGATTAGATATGCAGACATATGTGTAAATTAGAAAGGTACGAGTAAATTCTTTCAAGAATACTCGGTGATGGATTAGAATACTTAATGTGCCATAAAAGCAAAGTGTTTTGACTAGTCAATGGACACAAAGCTATTATGGGGAACCATCAAAGTATATCCATTAGGAGCCTGCGACTCGGTCGCGGAGGCCATCACATATCTGAATAACACATAGCGTAATCAAAGATTGGGATTCAATCCCAAAGGGCCGCGCCATACACTTACGTGTAGAGATGGTGCGTTGTAAATAAGAAATGGAAATCTGATAGTAAAAGAACAAGTTGTTCGGAACTACCTATGTTCTATGGATATTCCTAGATACAACGGCATATTGAATATGGTTGTAGGATATCCTAGATGAACGAAGTATTGTGTGTTCTATAGTACTATGAACCAGAGGGACGTCTATCGTCCGGTTCATAGAGGAAGACTATCAGATGAACCACAAAGCCAAAAAACTGACGTAAAACCTTGGAATGAGAAAAAGGACAAAAGACTGGGAACCAGCCAAACCGAGTAGAAGTACACCACACACTGCACCTATTGTTATTACTGTTATACACCGGGACGCCATTGCAGTGGGAGGTTGCTGAACAACCATATATATTCATAAGACTAGAGGAGTTCGGACTCTGGATCTAGTAAACATGACATCGATCCCTAGCTCTGCATAAGGGCAGTACTAGATCTAAATGAGCCTTCTTGGAGAACAATAAGGTTTATTGTTAAGAGGCTAGATCATTTAGAGTACAAGCTTAGTAAATCCATTTATGGATAGTAACAAAGCTATAAATCGTGGAACTTGCGAATTGATGAGAAAGTCCATTTAATGGATTCATCAAAAGGCAAAGACGAAAGGTGTATTAGAGACATAATGGAAACAAGGTGGTGTTTCTCGGAGATTTTATGTAGATAACATTTTGTCATTGGCAACAATGTAAAAATATTGTCAGACATAAAATGATGGTTGTCTAAATGAATCGGGATATAAGATTGAGAAGAAGTTAGAGCATGTTCTTGAGATCTTATGATCTAGAGATAAGAACATTGTACTTCTCCTAGACATCTTATACGATTAAGGTTTGTTTTGACATGCACAAGTTCTGAGAAAGGTTGTTACCTTTCAGAGACAGAATAAGTATATCTATCTAAGGTCATGTGTTTCGAACACATAAAGGAGATAGATAATACAGAGCAGTTTCCTACATTTTATGTGGAATGCTTAGATGCATTGTTGGAAAACAAGAACCTGATATCAACTATGCGGTTTGCGTAGTGGGAGGATATTAAAGTAATCTTGACAAGAGAATTTCAAAAGCTGTAATGGTACTTGCAAAGTACTGGATTATTAAGCAAGACGAAATCTTCTTGGATTACATTTTCTCAGATCCCAAATCAGAGAAGGACCAGTGTAAGTCGATATCAGGCTATGTGTTCACTTTTGGAGAGGTGGAACTTTTAATATGAAAGAGTGATAAGCAGGACGCTTCTCGGACTCTCTCATAACCGAATAGCAGCCTCAGAGGCAGCGGAAGTTTTGGTTAGGTTCCGGGATAACCTCTAAGACTTGGATATGACTCTTGGTTTATCAAAGGCTATTACATAGCGGTGCATGGTAAACCGGAAGAAGTCATAAGTCTAAAAGTGATGATAACACATAGTGCAAGTACCACCTGATACGAGTCATCGTCGAGGGAGACGACGTAGTAGTCACCAAGATAACTTCAGAGCGGCAACCTAGATTGCTCACTCACATAGTACTTCCCGGAAGTACACTTTAAAGCACGTGATGAGTATGGGAACCGGGAGTTTGGAGGAAATGACTAGACCTTAGTACAAGTGGGAGATTGTTGGAGTTGTGTACTTAATGTCTAGATTTAAGTAACGGTAAACTCCCGGTCATAGCATTTAATCTATTAAATTAATAAACTATTGTTTGCTTTTAATTATTATTAATTAAATATATGCAAATCATAGTCCTAGATTTTATACGTTGTAGTTAGTATGGTGTGTCGGGCCCACACAGAAGATCATACTATCGGTTACTCGTATTTAATCAAACAGTGGCTCACAACCTAGATGGACCCGGACCAATCCATCGGTATAGTCGTTGTGTGAGAGAGAAAATAATTTGTCTTAATTATTTTATCACACTTGTACACTTGGTGTATTGAGCGGATCGTTGAGATTCATCGATTAGGATTGCCGGCGATAATCGATTCGAGTCTCAGTGTATTTTATTCTTAATCCCCGATATTATTGCAGGTGTGTATATTTAATATAAGTGACTTTGATTTACCAAAGGAATTAACCGATTTAATTATTGGGTTAATTACCGGTTAAGTTGGGTCACTATATTTCATATATGGCATGCCGTGAATGATTGACCGGACAGTGTATCCCGGAAGGGTTGATAATATCCCTGAGATGAGTTCATAAGGAATTATTGTGTAAACCTCATGAGTGGATTCGTTCCGCACAATAATTAAGGTTGAATGGTACTAGTCTCGGATTAAAGAGATGAATAAATTAATTAGCAATAAATTAATTTTATTCATGGATATTTAAATCTTAAATACACGGAATAAATAATACTACCGGAGAAATATTATTTGATATAATATGGTTTAATATTGGGAGTGCAATTAATTTATATAGTGGAAAATAAATTAATATTGATAAGGATTAATGGACTTGAGCAGTGGGCTCAATTTAATCTTCAATATTGGAAGCCCAATATTCCACCTCCTTTAGATCCCCTACGTAGCCTATAAAAGCACTACATGGCCTTCATAATTCATAACTTGAATAAGATAAGATTATCATACTTGATATTCTAGAGAGTTGAAGGAGATCCATAGGAGTTCGATAGATCGTCGCCCACCCGACGTTCGAACGGAGTGCAAGGAATACGTTGGAAGATTCAAAGGTCTTCAATTGATTTCGTTTCTCCGCACAACGAATCAAAAGGTACAATCATAAAATCCTTCGTGTGAATTTATGTGAATTAAATTGTGATACATACATGAACACACGATCCGGAAAAACAAGGATCTTCGGGGACGGGGATTCGAGATCCCCGGCGAAGGATCGAGAGGACCCTCGGCTGGGAGCCGAGGGGTGGCGGTCGAGCCCTAGGGCTTCGACCGCCGGCGCGCATCGAAGGAAAGCCGCGGCTGGACGCCGCGGCTGGGGCGATCGAACCCTAGTTCGATCGCTGGGGACCGTCGCGGCTTCGCGCCGCGGCTGGTGGTCCCCCCTCCTGTCGGTGGTGGCGGTGAGTCGCCGGACTCACCGCCCGGGGCTGCCGGAGCAGCCCCAGCGATCGGCGCACGATCGCGAGCCCCGGCGGGGGCTCGGCTAGGGTTTTCGGCCGCGGGTTCATCCCGCGGCGATGCTCGGGTCGAGCCCGGTTCCGTCCGGTGGTTCGCGTGTTTCCGGCGAGAGGATTTCGGTCGGGTTATTATTTTCCGCAATTTTTAATAGCCCGGGATATCGATTTTCAGCACGTGCTTGCTTGTTCTTGAGTGATTCTCTCACTCTTTTCTCTCTTGTCTTTTTGGAATTTCATGGCTGATTATTTAGTGATATGAAAACCATGTTTTCATCACTTTATTCACCACAATTAACCTCTCCTTGTAACCCCCCATTATGTGCATCATAATGCACCAATAATGGTGGTTAATGGGGAGGTAAAGGGTCATTTCCACATCACCATGCCAATTGGCATGGATGTGGTCCCCTTGCTTGTGTGGCATGCCATGTCATACCATGTGACATGCATCCATGCAAGCCATGCATCCCACGCATACCATGCATCCCATGCATGTGAAATTCCATATGTATTGATTCTAAATCAATATAGCAAGCAACGTAATTCCAGCTCGTGTGTGACCCTGTAGGTATGATTTTATCGATCAATATTATATTGTTCCCAACAATTAATATTATCAAATAATCATTTAACATCCATAGACGACCTTATGACTTTATCGATTGCACACGTAGGATCGAATGACATATCCCAACATCTCAGTCCTGGTCAACTGAGATTCTTGAGCGGCACGTGCTATGCTTGCTTCTGTCTTGATGCTTTTCGATTCTTCTTTGCGGTTCGCTCGATTTCAGGATCATAGAGTAGATCCTTATCTTTACTTCCCGCTGAGTCAGAATGCTGCATTAAAAATAGGTCAAGCGTCATCACGAAAAACTACTTGCTTGGTGATGAGCCATTTTATTTGCTCATCATAGAGCCATTTCTAGAGTCAGTTTGAGTTATTTTATGTGTCTGGGAGGGCACAGTAGAGTGTTTGGGCAGAGTGTGCAGGAAAACAGGTAGCAGGTGGCGCACTGGGCAAAAGAGGCAAGGAAACCCCCTTCTTTGGGCAAACAAGCGATCTGGAGAGGTAGTGACTGAACAGTTTGGCCTACTCAAGTAAACCCAGCCAATTTGGACAAAGTCTTGAAGCAGAAGACCCAGATCAATTACCATGTATCGTGCCTGGTCCGATCACCCGTGGGAGAGAAGTACCTGAAGACTGAAGTTTGGGAAGCAAATCGCTATCGAACATAGGCAAAGGCGGTTGGAGCTAAATATGGAAAGCACTTAGCGGCGCCTGGATTAGGAAGCCCATGCAGCAGGTCCATGCAACCACGATTCCGAAACCCTAATTGAAGTCTTTATAAGAATAAGGAGCTGAAGAAGAATGACACCACTCACGCACGCCAGATCGCAAGAATCGAAGCAAGCCGCCGACGACCGAAGGGTTGTGGAGCTTTCCGACCAAGTTCTTTCTTTTGTGAAGTAGATCGTGCCTTCGGGCTAAGAAAAAATTTTATGCTTTTATGTTTTGAATTCCGTTTTGTTATTTCAGTTTGAACAATTTTAATTTCTTAAGTTATGCAATTCAATTTTCTTTTCCAAATTATTTCTTGTTTTATTTCTTATCGTATGAGTAGCTAAACAAACAGGGCATCTGGGCTAAGGCAAATCGAAGGGGAACTCTAGGCTAAGTTAGAACCGTGAGGTTGGTGGGCTTGATTAGCTGCTTGGAGGTTTGTTCCCGATACATAGTTAAGGCTTTGCTACATTCTTGCAGGTTTGGGCAGACTAATTTGGTCGTTAGGAAACCCTTACACTTAGAGATATTTTCGATTGATCAAACCGTATAGAAGTACCTATTTGTGCTGTTACGGTCATAGTGCTAGAACGTGTTGGAGTTGCGGTCGTATGATTCGGATTTCCGGACATGCTATTGGCCGAATTGGGTTCGTCGAGAGAGTAATGCGAGTTTGGGCAAACTAGATCCATGCAACCACATAGGTATCGAATTGACTAGACTCAGGGGATTAGGCATAAGTATACCTTGCGTTTTCTTTACACAGTAAGGACGGATTGGGGGTGGGGTGATTGTAGGCGTGACTTAATTGGACTACCTTTACTTTGTTAGACATCCTATAACCGATTTACGAACCATCAGTTAAAACCTTTAGTGCCAAGGATCGGTAGTTTGCCCAGATAACCCAGAGAAAAGTTTATGCCCAGAAGTCTGCTTTCCTTTATTTGAGTTTAGTTTGATTTACTATTTTTTGTTTATTCAGTTTGGTCAAAGTAATTAGTTTATTATTTATGCATCTTAGTTTGGGTTAATTAAATTTATTATTTGCGTTAGTAGTTTGATTAAAATGCTGTGACCACAACAACCAATTTCAAAAATCTTTTTAAAACATGACACCATTTGGGCAAAGCCGAGTTTAACTATTTGCACTGCTTCCTCGTGGGATCGACCCTATACTTATCACTTGCTGAGTTTAGGAACCATTATAAATTTATTTTAACCTCATTACTTCCACGACAAAGTTTTCGCGTCGTCACTTGGAATATTGCCTCCCCAACAACGACACCAATTTTGACGCTACCGTCGTGGAGTAGTGCAAAATAATATTTATAGTTCTTAAACTATTCACTAGTGAGTACTAGTAGCAAGCATATGGTCGATCCCACGAGGAGGTAATTAGCATATAGTTTTCCCGACTTTTGTTGCTCAATTTGGTTGTCACGTTTTAAAAGTTTGTTTTGGGAAGTAGTTGGTCACTGCTGAACCGTGGTCACCTTTACTACTTGACTGGAAATAAACAAATAACATATATTAACTAACAGAATATAAACAAGCATAAATCTCGACCAACTATGACTACTGAATTGAAAACTAACAGAATGCTCAATAAACAAAATTGACTAAACAGATGATAAACCAAATAAAAAATAAAGTATCTAGGCATTGACTCCCCTAACATCCCATGTGATCAAGTACTTGATGGAGTTGTATACTTAATGTCTAGATTTAAGTGATATTAACTCCCGATCCATTGCCATTAATCTATTTAATTAAATAAACAATTATTTGCGTTTAATTATTTATAATTAAATATATGCAAATTATAGTCCTAGATTATATACGTTGTAGTTAGTATGGTGTGCGACGTCACACGGAAGATCATAATATCGGTTACTCGTATATAATCGAACAGTTGCTCACGACCTAGATGGACACGGACCAATCCATCGGTATAGTCGTTGTATGAGGGAGAAAATAATCTGTCTTGATTATTTTATCATACTTGTACACTTGGTGTATTGGACGGATCGCTTGAGATTTATCGATTAGGATTGCCTTGGATAATCGATTTAAATCTCAGTGTATTTTATTCTTAATCCCCGATACTATTGCGGGTGTGTATATTTAATATAAGTGACTTTGATTTTCCAAAGGAATTGACCGGTTTAATTACTGGGTCAATTACCGGTTAAGTTGGGTCGCTATATTTTATATATGACATGCCGTGAAAACTTGAAGGGAAAGTGTATCCCGTAAGGGTTGATAATATCCCTGCAGGTGGATTTGTTCCGCATAATAATTAAGGTTGAATGGTACTATTCTCGGATACAAGAGATGAATAAATTAATTAGCAATAAATTAATTTTATTCATGGATATTTATATCTTAAATACACGGAATAAATAATACTACCGGAGAAATATTATTTGATATAATATGGTTTAATATTGGGAGTGCAATTAATTTATATAGTGGAAAATAAATTAATTAATATTAATGGGATTAATAGATTTGGGTTTGGGCTCAATTTAATCATTAATATTGGAAGCCCAATATTCCACCTGCTTAAGATCCCCTACGTAGCCTATAAAAGCACTACATGGTCTTCTCTATTCTCATAACTTGAAGATCACAATTCTAGAGAGAGAAAGTAGAGAGGGAGATCCATGGAGTTCGGTAGATCGTCGCCCACACGACGTCCGAGCTATTGCAAGGAATACGTGGGAAGATCTCAAGGTCTTCAAATTGAGTTCTTCGTTTTTCCGAACAACGAGAACGAGGTAAATCGTAAAACCCTCTTTATGATTTAATCGTTTATTTATCGTGAAAATATCGTGAACCAAGATCCGAGGGACGGAGATCCAAACCGAGGATGTGCCGGGCGATGGGGATCGAGGATCCCCGGACCGCCGGGGCTAGGAATCCACGGCGAAGGGTGGATCCCCGTGAGTACGCCGGCTGGACGCCTAGCGCCGCTCGCACGGCGCTGCCTCCGCTCACGCGGAGGGGCTGCCGCTCGCACGGCGCTGCCTCCGCTCACGTGGAGGGGTTGCCGCTCGCACGGCTGGACCACCGCTCGCGCGGCGGTGGCTGGCGGCAGCTGGGGGCGATCGCGAGCCACGGGCTCGACCGTGGCTGGAGCGCGATCTCCCGGGCGTGGCTGGGCGTGCAAAGGGGGCTGCCAAGGGCAGACCTAGGCGGCTGCCGTGATCAGCCGCGAGCCCCATGCGGGGGGTTCGACCGAACAGCCGCGGCTTTGCCGCGGTTAGGGTTTTTGTCGGGCCGGCCTTCGTGGTGGTTCTTGGCGGGTTTCCGGCGACCGGTATTTCGATTGGAGTTGTCGTTCCGCAATTTGACAACCCCGGATATTCGATCTCCAAAGGATATCGGTCGGAATTAATTAGATAATTTATTTATTTAAATTTATTAATTCCGGGATACCGATTTCCAACAATTGGTATCAGAGCGGTTGTTTTAGTTCATGGTATTTTTCGATAAATTGTTCTACCTTGCAGGGTTTCCGATTATTATGGCTAGATTTAATTATGTTAATTAATGTCCATAATATTGCTCTTGATTATTAAACTCTCGGTGATGTCGAGATTCGTTTTTGTGTGGTGGATGCTTGTTCTTATTTTTCCGGAAATTGTTTGAGGTCGTTTTCATGTAGAGAATCGATGCCGGATAGCGTAGTAATAAATTTGTAATTTATTTTACGTTGGTTCGATGCCGAAACGACCGCCAGAGAAGAAGACATGTAACGGAGATGAAGAAGAGAGGGAGGACCAGGGATCGATCAACCCCATGATCGATCCCGTGAGATCGATCGCATGGAGAGGAGGCTCGATCGCCCTTGGCCGTGGGCTGCCGCCGATTGGTGGTGGCTGGCCGGCCAGCTGGGCGGCGGTGCTCCTCCCGGGGTGGCGGTCGATCGGTTGGGGGTGGTGCGGAGATCCCCACTCCGTGCTACTCCTAACCGAGATTTACTTTCCTAAATTATTCGGTTTTCCTATTTTGAGTATTCCTATTTTTGGGAATTCTCATGGAATAGGAAAAGAATAAATTTAGAATAAATTTATTTTTTCTTATTGATTATTCCTATTCTTGGGAATTTTCATGGAAAAGGAAAAGGAATAAATTTATAATTAATTTATTTTTCCTATTTAATTATTCCTTTATGGAATTTTTAATGGATTAGGAAAATAATTAATTTGAAAAGTTTTAAGAGTCCTTAATTAATTTTTCCTTATTTAATTATTTCTTTATGGAATTTTTAATAGAAAAGTAAAGGAATTAATTTGAAAGGATTATGAGTCCTAAATTATTTTATTTCCTTATTTCATTATGGAAATCTTCTAGAATATTCCAAGTGGGTCTTGGATAGAATTCTAGAGATTTAATGGAATTAGAAAAGGAAAATAAAAATAATAAAAATATTAATAATATTTAATTTTATTTTTTATTTATTCGATTGACTTAATTTTCGAATTAAGTAACTTTTGGGTTTATTAAAAATAAATGGATTTAAATATTGGAATTAATATTCCCGTCACATGGAGTATTCAAAGAACGAAGACTAAAGACTAGAAGACGCATACGGGGATGCGATAAAGCCATAATAGTCAGAAAATAATATTCTAGTATTATTTTGATTATGTGATAATATTCTATGTGCTTTATTTCATGTATGCATGCTTATGTGTATTTAATTATGCATTAGATAGCGTATCCCTTTGTTATAAAAAGCTAAGTGGGAGAGGGATTGGAAACAATGCAATGGTCTCCATTGATGTTCTCTTGGTGACTTTTATGGACTTTTAAAGTTCGTATAGACAAGTCATTGGAGGAGAATTCTTGTAATTCCTTTTACGAGAAACATTGATTAAGTTTATCAAACAATACCTAATTTGTCTTTCTGAAACTGATTTCAAGTCGACTCATTCTCACCCCGGGGAGTGGAATGGAGCCAAAGCCACTTGGTCACGTGGATGACACAAATTAGAGACCTTCGTACCATTTCTTGAAATGGATCGATTGTCTGCTCGGCTCCCTCATTTTATGAGAGATAGGGTTGTTCGCATTGTGAATCACTGGTTAGAAACTTCGAGTTTCACTTATGATTCTCCGCGTCCTGATTTACAAAAATCGAATGATTCAAGTAATTGGATGTCAATTATAAAGATCTTTTGGTG
This sequence comes from Euphrasia confusa, assembly GCA_954870475.1. NCBI lineage: Eukaryota > Viridiplantae > Streptophyta > Magnoliopsida > Lamiales > Orobanchaceae > Euphrasia > Euphrasia confusa. The sequence continues at coordinate 10,087,422 of OX940966.1, read as the reverse complement.
TAGTAAACGTCCACACAAACGTGGCTTGCTATACTGAATGGGATCTTGGAATAATTGATGTAGACAGTTATAGGGAATTGTGAAGGATTGTGAGTTATCGTAAACGTCCACACAAACGTGGCTTGCGGTGACGTAGCGATTCCAAACGATTCACCTTAGTACTGAGTAATGGTTTACACTTAGGTACACTTTATAGTATTCTTCCCAACGAAGTAACGCTATAATTGATGTACGACCGAAGCAAATCTAATTGCTAAATCATTTGGATAGGTAAACGTCCACACAAACGTGGCTTGCCATATCTGATGGGATTTTAGATGTGATTAGTGGTTTAATGATATTATTTGAGGGAGATAATATCGGAGATTAAATCGATTGTTTGTTGTTATATGTGCTCATAGATTAGGATATGTCTTTGAACCCACTTGCTGTGATACGTAGAGGATTTTTTTAAACTCATTGGTCCCTAAATGTAATGATTGGAATAGAGATCTAGACATTGTCCAGACTGTTGAAGAGTACAAGTTTGTACTCAGTGAGCTTTGTCCTCCCGAGCCTACGAATGTCTTAACTGACGTAGAGGCTAGACAAGAGGCGATGAGGATACTCATAAAGGCCAGTCAATTCAATGAAACGCTTAAACACGTTTTTTTGAAATGATGGACCTTTTAGACGAGTTGAGACGGAAATCGCAAGCTCTTGTAGTCAATGCCAAAGGTTTCGAACCTAAGGGCAAAAATCGGGGGATAGAAAAAGCAAGCAAACAAACCCAGTGGTTCTAAGATTACTTGGACCACGAGATGGGACGAGAAAGCATGTTCTCAATGCAAACAGTCTGGGTACTGGAAGTCTGATTATCCTCTCAAAGAAAGTACGAAATTTTCTTTAAGTAGTAAAACATAGTCAGTGGTATTATCTACCGGAACCTGGTGTGTAGATATGGAACCACTAACGGTATGTGCATTTTAAATGCAAGGGTTCCAGGAAACCCGACGACTTGGAAAAGAAGAAATCGTAGTCTACATGGGCAATGCTGTAGAGGAGGCAGCTGTTGCAATAGGAGGACATTTTATAGGATTTCATTTTGAGTTATTGCTTTTATGTACCTTTCATTCAGAAAGAACTTTGTTCTGGATTTCTAATGAATAGATATTTTATTTCTTTTAATCATTTGATGGTTATAAGAAGAAATAAAGATATTATCTATTCTGGTACATTAGCTAGCAATATATAAATGATGAATCCTGAGTCCACCACGATGCAACGAACCGTAGTATGAAACTCATCTTACTAATAAAAGATTTCTTTATCAAGTATACTTGTGGATTCTTATGCTAAGTCATGTTTATTCAAATAAGAAGTTCAAAGGTCGAAAATTGATATTTTGATCAATTAAGTTGAAGGAGTGGACCTTCCGACCTAAGAATCTAATTTGGAAGATAACATAACTAAGCAATCCTTTGGAAAGGATATAAGATCCGGACAAGTATAAGAATTGATTGACTCTGATGTATGCAGACCTATGTCTACTCAGACAATAAGGTACGAGTACTTCATTTGATGATTACTCGAGAAATGGATTAGAATACCTGATGTGCCACAAAAGCAAGTGTTTTGACAAGTCAATGGACACTAAACGATTGTGGAGAACCATCAAGGTATATCCATTTGTAGCCTGCGATTTGATCGCGGAGGCAAGTGCCTATTTGAGGAATGCAAGGCATACTAATCAGAGATTGAGATTTGATCTCAAAGAGACTACACCATACACTCTTGTGTAGAAATGGTGTGTCGTAAACAAGAAATGGAACTCTTATAGAAATAGTAAAAGCATGAGTTATACGGAACTACCTGTGTTCTATGGATATATCTGGAAACAACGGCGCATTCAAATGCGGTTGTAGAATATCCTAGAAAAACAAAAGATGTGTGTTCAATAGTACTATGAACCAGAAGGACGTTATAAGTTCTAACGCCCGGTTCTTAGAGAAAGACTATATGATGAACCACAAGCCCAAAGTGACGTGATACTTTGAAATGAGAGAGAACGATAAGGACTGAGAACCAGCTGAACCGAGTAGCGGTACACCACTAACTGCACCTACTGTTATTGCTGTTTATACACCGGAATGCCGTTGTAGTGGGAGGTTGTGTGACAACTAGAGATATTCATAAGACTAGGAGAGTTTTCGGACTCTGGACCTAGTATACATGAAATCGATCCCTGGATCTACATGGAGGCAGTACTAGATCTAAATGTGCCTTCTTGGAAAGCAATATGGATTATTGCTAAGAGGCAAGATCATTTAGAGTACAAGCTTAGTTAATCTATTTATGGATTGGACCAAAGCATTGAGTTCGTAGTACTTGCAAATTGATGAGATAGTCCATTTTATGGATTCATCAAAGCATAGACGAATCATGTGTATTGGAAACGTGATGGAACAAGGTGGCGTTTCTCGGGTTTTATGTAGAGAACATTCTTATCATTGGTAACAATGTAAAGATGTTGTCAAGACATAAAATGAGGTTGTCTAGATAAATCAATATGAAAGATATAGGAAGAAGTTGGACATGTTATTGAGATCTTGGATCTCTGGGAAAGAACATTGCACTTCTCCTGGACATCTTACATATATATGATTATGGTTCGTTTTAACATGCAAGATTCCGAGAAAGGTTCGTTACCTTTCAGAGACGGAATGCATCTATCTAAGGATATGTGTTTTAAAACACAAAAGAAGATAGAAGCAATGAAAGCGGTTTCCTACACTTCGAGTGTGGAAAGCTTGATAAATGCGATGTTGAAAACGAGAACCTGATATCGGCTATGCGGTTAGCATAGTGGGAGAATATCAAGGTAATCCTAGAAAGGAATATTTGACTGCTGTAAAAGTACTTTCGAAGTACTGTTCTAGACTACGAAGCAGACGAGCATTTCCTTTGGATTACATTCTCTTAGATTTCTAATCGAATGAGGACCAGTGTAAGTCGATATCAGGCTATGTGTTTCACTAATGAAGGAGAAGGAGTTTTAACATGGAAGAGTGATAAGCACGATGCTTTTCGGACTCTGCCATGGGTAACCAAATAGCGGCCTCAGAGGCAGCGGAAGTTTTGGTATAGCTCCGGAATAATCTCTGGGACTTAGATGTGATTCTTAATTTGCCAAAGGCTATGTAAATAGCGGTGCGATGGGAAATGGTAAGAAATCACAAGTCCATAAGTGTAAGATAACACATAGAGCAAGTACCACCTGATACGAATCATCGTCAGGGAAGACGACGCTGTAGTCACCAAGATAACTTCAGAACGACAATCTAGATTGCTCTTTCACTAGGCACTTCTTCGAAGTGCATATCAAGCACGTGAAGAGTATGGGAGTCGGGAGTTTGGAGGAAATGACTAGACCTTAGTATAAGTGGGAGATTGATGGAGTTGTATACTTAATGTCTAGATTTAAGTGATATTAACTCCGGATCCATTGCCATTAATCTATTTAATTAAATAAACAATTATTTGCGTTTAATTATTTATAATTAAATATATGTAAATTATAGTCCTAGATTATATACGTTGTAGTTAGTATGGTGTGCGACGTCACACGGAAGATCATAATATCGGTTACTCGTATATAATCGAACAGTTGCTCACGACCTAGATGGACACGGACCAATCCATCGGTATAGTCGTTGTATGAGGGAGAAAATAATCTGTCTTGATTATTTTATCATACTTGTACACTTGGTGTATTGGGCGGATCGCTTGAGATTTATCGATAAGGATTGCCTTGGATAATCGATTTAAATCTCAGTGTATTTTATTCTTATTCCCTGATACTATTGCGGGTGTGTATATTTAATATAAGTGACTTTGATTTTCCAAAGGAATTGGCCGGTTTAATTACTGAGTCAATTACCGGTTAAGTTGGGTCGCTATATTTTATATATGACATGCCGTGAATACTTGAAGGGAAAGTGTATCCCGTAAGGGTTGATAATATCCCCGAGATGAGTTCATAAGGAATTATTATGTAAACCCTGCAGGTGGATTTGTTCCGCATAATAATTAAGGTTGAATGGTACTATTCTCGGATACAAGAGATGAATAAATTAATTAGCAATAAATTTATTTTATTCATGGATATTTATATCTTAAATACACGGAATAAATAATACTACCGGAGAAATATTATTTGATATAATATGGTTTAATATTGGGAGTGCAATTAATTTATATAGTGGAAAATAAATTAATTAATATTAATGGGATTAATAGATTTGGGCTTGGGCTCAATTTAATCATTAATATTGGAAGCCCAATATTCCACCTCCTTAAGATCCCCTACGTAGCCTATAAAAGCACTACATGGTCTTCTCTATTCTCATAACTTGAAGATCACAATTCTAGAGAGTGAAAGTAGAGAGGGAGATCCATGGAGTTCGGTAGATCGTCGCCCACACGACGTCCGAGCTAGTGCAAGGAATACGTGGGAAGATCTCAAGGTCTTCAAATTGAGTTCTTCGTTTTTCCGAACAACGAGAACGAGGTAAATCGTAAAACCCTCTTTATGATTTAATCGTTTATTTATCGTGAAAATATCGTGAACCAAGATCCGAGGGACGGAGATCCAATCCGAGGATGTGCCGGGCGATGGGGATCGAGGATCCCCGGACTGCCGCGGCTAGGAATCCACGGCGAAGGGTGGATCCCCGTGAGTACGCCGGCTGGACGCCTAGCGCCGCTCGCACGGCTAGACCACCGCTCGCGCAGCGGTGGCTGGCGGCAGCTGGGGGCGATCGCGAGCTACGGGCTCGACCGTGGCTGGAGCGCGATCTCCCGGGCGTGGCTGGGCGTGCAAAGGGGGCTGCCAAGGGCAGCCCTAGGCGGCTGTCGTGATCAGCCGCGAGCCCCATGCGGGGGTTCGACCGAACAGCCGCGGCTTTGCCGCGGTTAGGGTTTTGGTCGGGCCGGCCTTCGTGGTGGTTCGTGGCGGGTTTCCGGCGACCGGGATTTCGATTGGAGTTGTCGTTCCGCAATTTGACAACCCCGGATATTCGATCTCCAAAGGATATCGGTCGGAATTAATTAGATAATTTATTTATTTAAATTTATTAATTCCGGGATATCGATTTCCAACAGTACTATCGTTCATTGTTACGTATATCATTTTGCTAACAGTTTCATCTTCCGGTTATAAGCCGTAAATATTAACGTCCTTATATTGTCACGCACATTAATACCCCTGACCCTCATTCACTCTTATGTTTAAAGTCCTACTAGATCTGTCTAAGTAAGTCTCCTGAATGATGTTGACCAGTTCGACACTATGTGATCGCATGAGCCTAAGTTGATCAAATCGCTTTTAACTACCAAGTAAACCCAGAATGGCCAATAGCATGCCCGGACAGACCCGAGTCTTACGACCACATCTCCAGCAACATGTTGTACTTCGCGGACGCGTAGTGTCCCTGTCGCGTTGATCCACGTACTTGTGTGGGGATTCCCACTAGTCAATGTAAGATTGCCCAAGTCCCTAACATGCTCAATTATACTAACATGTTTAATCGGGAACGAAACTAAGATAGTTGCTGTCATCACTAAGCCTCCCGGCAGATCACATCGCAGGGTTGGTCAGGTTCTGCCTTTGCCCTGACACAAACAGATTAGCTACTCATAATTATAAACGAAAATAAAACAAGTAAAATATGGCAAACTATTTTATGCATTAAAACGGGAAATTGTTCAAAGGGAAATATAAGCAAAAACATAAATTTAAAAGTAAGAAAAAATAAAGACTGTTTTTCGCCCGAAGGCTTGATCAGAAATAAACGCCGGCGAGTATGGTTGCTCACGCGGCTGTCGTCTTCTTCGCTAGTCAGGTAGGGTTCTGATTCTTCGTTTGTGTTCATCATCATTTTTATTTAGTCGCTTCATGTATTTATAGATGGGCTTGAAATGATAAGAGACGTGTGGGGGAAATACCTCTAAGACCGGACGAGAGTCCATCTTAGAATTGTCTCTGAACCTGGTCATCCTTGAAAACTCCACAAATTTTAGGACTCTGGTACACCGCATGCCCAACGTTCCGCCTCCGGTCAATTGTCACTCTTGCCCATGTGCTTTCTTCTCTGACTGCTTTCTTCTTTCTCGAGGTAGCAGACCATGTGCGGTACTTGATGGGGCTCAAGTCATGCTCCACTTGCTGACGTTGTCCTCCTGCTGACGTTGTCCTTTCTTGCTCAAATCCTCTTGGACCTTTTTTTCAGACCGGCTTGCTCGACGAGCTCACTTGACCAGGAATCATTACCTCTTTCACACGGTGTGCTCCTCTTTTCACGCCTTTCTCTCCCACCTGCATCACTTGACCATACACCAAAAAACGTGCCCTCTCAGACACAAACAAAAGTAAAAACATACTAAAGACTCGATTTACTTGACTGTAATAACCTAAAAATGAGCCAAAAAATATGCTCATCAGTAGGTTATTTCGGCCAAGATTTGCACCCCCTACGCGCACGTAGAATGCAGAGCAATACTATAGCAAGTCATTCATAAGCTACTAAAGTGCAAGCACTATATATGCCCACTTGGTTTTGCATATTTTTATCAATGTGGGATAACAAATCCCTTTGTTAATTTTCTTTTCTTTTTCCAAATATTTTTTATTATATTCAACAATTAATTTCTCATTCATTTCAATTCCGATTTGAGCAAATGAGATATCGATTCGAAGCTCTCTTCGAGATCTATATTTTCCAACAGCCCCCACCCCATAATAAATGAAAATTATACAGATACCAAAAGTAGTTTGGTTAAATTAATTAACGTTAGAAACGTGCATAGGATAGGTAGGTGTTACCCTGTGAACCTTCCGTTGTGAAAGCATACTAACTTTACTGATTAAATAGTAGACACGATGTCTTTGAACTATTTATCATTTGTGTAAACGATAATATACTCCACTCACGTTCTTTCAAAAAACTCTCAGTTCTCATGATTATGTTCATTTTGGCCCTGAACATCAGCCTGGTTCTGTAAAAGTGTTTAAGAATATGCTTTACTGTATTCTTTTCGAAGCAGCACCACTTCTCTCTTACATAGGTGATTTCTTGCAAGAATATTCATAATATCTCTTTTGACTCATTAATAGCCATTTACGAATCCTCACACACAATCACTGTAACATCTTTTAGGCAATGGACTTTTGGTGGAAATCAAATTCCCCCCCCCCCCCCCCCCCCCCAAGGACAGTGATAACGGAATTTATACGGTTAGGTTGTCCTTTGAATCAAGTTTTTGGGATCTTCAATCATATAGGTAAGGTGAAGGTACCGGTATACCGATCCAATCGATATACCGTGTGTGCGGAAGCGTGTAAAGCAATAGATCTACTATGCCATGATCTTAGTGCACACTTAATGTGTATAAGAACACATATAAACATATATATATATATATATATATATATATATATATATATATATATATATATATATATATATATATATATATATATATATATATATAAGGTTCAACGATTACTTACTTTTGGTGACGAAGTGATTCGTTGATGTCGTTGAGGTGGTGTTGAGTCGATTGAACCACCTCAAATGGATCAGCCTCTCGAAGCTCTCCTTGTGAATGACCTCGTCACTCCTTTAGATCGTCCGGATGTGGAAGCCGCACAAATGGTCCGGCCTCTACGTGTTGCACACGAACCCGGAATTGAACTTGCTTGCTTGTTCTTGAAGTGGTTCTCCAAGAACTCTCTTCTCTCTCTATTTTGTGTATGATTTTCGTGGCTGATCAAAAGTGATATGAAAACCCATGTTTTCATCACTATACTGATCACCATTAACCTCCCATGTAACCCCCACCATAATGCTCATCATATTGCACAAGTAATGGTGGATAATGGGGAGGTGAAGGGTCATTTCCACATCATCATGCCAAATGGCATTAGATGTGGTCCCCTTGCTTGTGTGGCATGCCATGTCACACCATGTAACATGCATCCATGCAAGCCATGTTGGAAATCGACTATCCGGGACACGTCTGTTCGAACTCTCGAACATCCGGACGTCCCCAATCAACTTCTGGAGGTCACCTCCGATCAGCCATGGCCACCCGCCCATCAGATCGCGCGTCCGCCGCAGCCAAGGCCGCGGCTCACAATCTGCCCGGAGCAGGCGGCCGCCTGCCGCCCAGGCGGGCGCTCGCGCACCCGCGCAAGCGGGCGCTTGCTGCCCGAGCGGTCGCTCGCGACCCAGCGCGAGCGGGCGCCTGCCACCCAGGCGGGCGCTTGCCTGGTCCGAACAGCAGCGCGATGCTGCTGTTTCGGGCTATTTCCGATCCGTTTTTCTCCGTCCGGCCACCGATCCGGCGGTCCTCAACCGCCCAGAAGCCGGAGAAAATATACCTTGACCCCCGATTACCAATCGATGGTCCGTTGTATTATTACGTACGAGATTGAATCGAAAAAATGCGGAAATAGGGTTTCGATTCCATACCTTTGTCGCGTGATTCGGAGAAGCCGAATTGACAGAGACCTCGATTCTTCTAGCGTGTATCCTAGTCCTCTTGCTCCAGCCGATGTGTGGGCATCGATCCGCTTGGAGTGTCTCTTCTTCTTCTCTCTCAAACTTACGCAAGAATATAATTTTCTTTCTGGAGCAGAAAAGTTATTGCGCTAATCTATTTATTTTCACAGAAAAATTAATTGCGTTTAACAAATTAATTTTTCTCCGCAAAAATAAAATAGCGGCGTTCTGTAGGTTTAGAGAAGAGAGACGAGGATATATATAGGCCACACTAGGGACCCATAGGCAATTAATTAATTAGGCTTAAATTGCAATTTAATTAACTTGGTGTCCCAAAAGGAAAACCTTAATTAAATTCCACAATTTTATTTATAATTAATTCCACTATAAATTTATAAATGATTTCCCAATTAATTAATTCAAATTATTCCGTCAATAATTTTCCCGCCGTATTACATATGTGATATTTCCCCGTGTTTAAGATATCGCATGTCCACGAATTAATTTTAATTACTAATAATTAAATTAATTCATTTCTTATGATCCGAGACTAGTACCACTCATCCTTATTATCATGCGGATTAAATCCACCTGCAGGGTTTACATGATAAACTTTATGAGCTCATCTCGGGGACATCATCAACCCAATAAATGGGACACGGTTTCCTGTCTATAATCTATAGCATGCCGTGTGTACAATACCGATTCCCCAATCTACCGAGAATATTGACTAATCAATTAGTCTCACTCATTGGCACATCAAAGAACCGAGCATTGGACACACGCACCTATAATTATATAGGGATTAAGAACTCACATATCCGTAATATCTGAGGTCTAGTTCGATTACTCTGATTAGTATAAATCGAACGCCCTCCCGTGGTCCTGCTCAATACACCAAGTGTACGAGTGTAACATGATAGTCAAGACTGACTATCTACCAGTCACACTACGACGTACCGATGGATTGTCCCTGTCCATCTAAGTCGTGAGCTACTGTTCGATAGTATACGAGTAACCGATAGTATGATCTTCCGCGTGTCTCCTCACGCCATACTATCTACAACGTATATATCTAGGACTATTGCATTAAATGCAATCATGTTTGAATCATATCTCGAATTAAGGTATAGATAAGGAGTTCCATATTTGCACTAAACTAGACATTTAGAATACAACTCCATCAATCTCCCACTTATACTAAAAGTCTAGTCGCCCTCTCCCAAACATCAGATTCCCATAACCTCATCACGCCTATCCAACGCTTTCGCTGGAAGAGCCTCTGTGAACGGGTTTTACCAGGCAATCCTCTCGATGCTATCTAGGTGACAACTGCATCGTCTTACTAGACGAACTCTCGAATCAGGTGGTACTTGCGCTCTACGTGTTATCTCCCACTGTGGACTTGTGGCATTTCAAGTTTGCCAATACACCGCTATTCAAAATAGCTTTGGGTAAACTAGAAACCACATCTAAGTCCCACAGGAAGTTCTGGAGCCACACTGACCTTTTAACTGCCTCAGAGGCCGTTATCCTTTCAGTTTCCATGGTAGAGTCCGTAATGCATCGCTGCTTTACATTCTTCCATGTGACTGCTCCACTTCACAGTGAGAACACATAGCCTGACTTCGACTTTCGACTGTCCCTGTTTGATTTGGAAATCCAATTCTATGTAATCCAAAGGAAACAACTTGACTGCTTTGTAACTCAGAACATAATTCCTGGTCCTCTGCAGGAGCCTAAACATGTTCTTTACATCAGTCGAGTGATCTTTTCCAGGATTACTATGATATCTCACCACCATGCCCACGGCATAGTAAATATCAATCTCGTGCATAGCATTACATACATTAAGCTTCCCACCATTAAGGTGCGGGGAACTGCTTACTCTTCATCTATCTCCTTTATTGTGTCAGACACAAAACTTTAGATAGATGAATTCCACATCTAAAAGGTGAAGACCTTTCTTGGAATTCTGTATGTTGCAACGAGTAAGAATTGTGTTTACGTATGAGACTCGAGATAAGTTCTATGTTCTTTTCTGGCGATCCCTTATAACTTTGATGCCAAGAACATGCCTAACTTATCCTACGTCCTTCATATCGAATTGCTCGGACAACCATCCCTTTATGTCTGATAACATTTTCATATTGTTGCCAATTAGAAAATGTTGTCTACACAAAGAATGAGAAAACACCACATCTTTTCCGTCACTTCTTTGTTACACACAGGACCCAAACATGCCTTGAAAGAATCCATAAAATGGATTTTTCTCATAGATCCGCATGTGTCCAAGATCTTTGAAGCTTCCTTAAATCCAAAGATCGATTAAGTTTGCTTACCAAATGCTCTCGGCTCTTTTCGATGAATCCCTCTGGCTGTCCCACACAGATGGTCCCGTCAAGACTTCGATTTGGGAAATCCGTCTTGACTTCCATCTTTCTTGTGAAGACAAAAGAATCCGGATCGACTTTAGCATAGCTACCGGCGAAAAAAGGTTTACTCATAATCGATCCCTTTCTTTCTGAGTGTACCCTTTCGCAACAAGCCTAGCCTTGAAGGTTTACACCTTCCCGTCAGACCCTCTTTTCCTCTTGTACACGCACTAGCAACCAATGGCTTTTACACCTTTGGGCGGTGCTACAAGATCCCAGACATGATTTGAATCCAAAGATTCAATCTCAAATTTCATCGCCTTTTACCAAGACTGAGCATTTTGATCTATCAGCGTCTCGTCATAGGTCCAGGGTCGGCTTCATGTTCTCCAGGTAACAAGTCCGAAGACTCACCTATAACCATGAACCTACCGGGTTGTCTAACAACCCTCCCACTACGACGACGCTCCGGTGTCTCTTTAGTGACTAAAGATTACAATAGTGAACTACTCAGTTAGGCTGGTTCTAAGTCTTGATCAGTCCCTCTAAGCACATTAAGTATTACTCTACTCTTGGGCTTGTGATCTTGTGTATATATAGTCCATGTCTAAGAACCGAACGTTGATTCAATCAACGAACATCTGGTCCTTTGGACTATATTACATATCTCAATTCGTTTTCTTAGGGTATCCTATAACCAGCCGAATATCTGTACAAGTTTCCAAAGGAATCAAGTTCAGGATAAACGCCGCTGTTTCCAAGCCATATCCCAAAAACGAATTAGGTAACTCCGAATAACTTATTGTCTACTTTCCCATATCTATAAGAGTCCTATTCCTTCTTTACAACACATTATTTTGCCGAGGCATAAATGGTGTAGTCTGTTGGGAGTTAATCCCATTTCCTGATAAGTATGCCTTACTCCTCAAAGAGGTCTGCATATATCAGAGCGAATCAACTCTAGTACTTTCTTGGATCTTTTCCCTTTAACCGTAAAGGGTTGCTCGGTCATTAAAACTTCCAAGTATGATTCGAAGGTTGGAAGGTCCTTTCCTTCAACCTAGCTGAGTGGTCCATCAGCTTTCATCCTTTGAATCGTACTTAAGTTAAAATGATTTAGCCTAAGATGCCATAAGTACATTTGATTCATCCTAGAAAGATCTTTACTCTTATTGGGGTTCGACAATGTGTTATTAGCTCCGGTGAGTTACATCGTGGAAGAACACGGATTTAGTATTAAATTGTCTATCAATGTACCAGAATAGATAATATCCCCGTTTCCTACTCTTAAAAGTATGAAACTATCAGAAGAAACGGAATATCCATTCTAAGACAATTTAGAAATCCGAAATGAAAATTCTTTCTGAATGCCGGCACATAAAGACAATTTATTAGAACTAAAATCCTACCGTTAAAACATTTAACATCTCCCACTGCAACGGCTGTTACCTTAACAGTATTGCCCATGTAGGTTATAACTTCTTCTTGCTTAAGAGGACAATTAAAACTCCCAGTATCCAGACTGCTTGCAACGGAAGCACTTGCCCTGTTGGGCTTGCTTGTCCCATTCCGTGGTCCAGATATATTAGGCCCACTGGGTTTCCGTCGTTGCTTCTTCTTCCTTTTGCCGCCCGGAGGCCTAGGAAGAGCCAATTTCTCAGCCACAAGTGCATAAGAGCCCTTAAAGATTCCCTCAGCCGCTTGAAGTTCAATCAGGAGTTCCGCCAATGAGTAAGACCCCTTATTCATGTTATAGTTCAGGCGGAACTGCTCAAAACTTCTCGGCAGAGACTGGAGCACAATATCGACTTGGGTTACCCCATCGATAACTGATCCTAGAATCTCTATCTCATTCAGATAGCACATCATCCTAAGAACGTGATTCCCCACGGGCGTTCCTTCGGATGCGATGGCCGTCATGAGTTGCCTCATTGCATTTTGCCCGGCTGTCCTGTCCTGATAACCAAAAAGCTTCTTGAGGTTAAGCATCATATCATAGGTAATGGTCATGGCATGATCCCGATGTCGCAGCACATTTGACATGAAAGTCATAATGTTGCTCCGCGTCATCTCATAGCCTTGATCCATTTCCAATGAGCTTCCTTTCCTCAGTAGTGGAAACATCATTTGGTTCAGCAGGTCAATTGACTTGGAGTACATAATTGTACTCCTCTGCAGTTAGGACAATGTCCAAGTTTCTTCTTTAATCCATACAAAACAGGTTCAGTGAGTTTGTTGACTTTTAATGGGAATAATACCATATAAAACAAACAATTAGTTTAATTCGATATCATTTCCCTCAAATAATATCATTAAACTACCAATCATTTCCAAAATCCCATCAGACTAGCATGCCACGTTCTTGTGGACGTATACTAATCCAAACGATTTTATAATTGGATTTTTACTTCGGTCGTACATCATTATAGCAGTGACTCCGATGGGGAGGATACTATAAAGCGTACCTAAGTGTATACCATTTCTCAGTACTAAGTCCACCGCTCGGGAACTACATGTCCACCGCAAGCCACGTTCTTGTGGACGTTTACGTTGACATGCGGTCCTCCACGACTTTCTATAACTGTCGAGCCTCAATTAATCTCAAAGTTCCGTTTCCATTTAGCAAGCCACGTTCTTGTGGACGTTTACTAAAACAAACAACTTTGTTAATTGAATCTCACTTATTTAAATGTCATAGAATCTTAATTAACCCAAAGTACCGTTTCCATTTAGCAAGCCACGTTCTTGTGGACGTTTACTAAAACAAACAACTTTGTTAATTGACTCTTACATTTATTAAATTTCACAATTTTATTAATCAAAGCTTGATATCTCGTAAGTGAAACTCGAAGTTTCTAACCAGCGATCAATCATGCAATTGAGCCCTATCTCTCACTAGGTGAGGGAGCCAATCAGACAATCGATCTAGTCATCGAATGACTCGAAAGTCTCTAATCTGTGTCATCGACATAACCAAGCGCTTTGGCTCCATTCCACTCCCCGGGGTGAGAATGAGTCGAGTTGAAATTAGTCTTTGAAAAGACAGATTAGGCATTGCTTTTGAGAAATATAATTGTTCAATTTTATAAGTGGAATTTTAATTCGAATTTTGATCCAGTGATATCCGTGTATCGACTTTATCCGATAGGGAGGATGACACTAAAGCCAACTCGTAAGTCAATACACATCACATTCAAAACAGAGAATGGAGACCGCGGGATTGTTTCCAATCCCTCTCCCACTTAGTATTTTACGATAAGGGATAACATGCATAAACACATAAGCATAATAATAAAGCACGTAAAACAAGCAAAAAGCAATTAACGTGGTCCCGATTATTATGGCCTTAAGTGTTCTCCAATGCACGTCTCTTGGATCTCGTTGCTCGTCTCGGTCTCGGTCCACCACCGACTCGCTCGAGGGTCAAGAGACGAACTCCTCCCACTGGAGCCTCGTCTCGAGCCTCGTTGAGTCGCTCGTGGGGTCGAACGAACCCCAGCCCCGCTGCTGCCCGTCGCGAACACGGGGTGTGTTCGATGGCTGCCCGGTGCCGGTTCGTTTCCTCGACTCTCGTTTCTCCGGGTTTCGATCTCGTCTCGATCCACCAAAAATAGCAAGAAAAATTACAAGAATAAATCTACTAAATCCGGCATCGATCCTATACAGGGTGATCGATCCTATACATGCCCGGAAAAACAACGGAAATAAATAAACCTAACGACTCAACCCGTCGTTTTTATCTATTACAAACAAGCAACATTTCCAAAACAAAACAATCTCGACAAGCCCGAGAGTTTAACAAACCACAACAAAATTATCATACAACATCCCATAATGTTGGCCATAATAATCGGGTTCATCCTGCATCACAAACGTACGAACAATACAACAAACCGATAAACCGGCTCTGATACCAATTGTTGGAAATCGACTATCCGGGACACGTCCGTTCGAACTCTCGAACATCCGGACGTCCCCAATCAACTTCTGGAGGTCACCTCCGATCAGCCATGGCCACCCGCCCATCAGATCGCGCGTCCGCCGCAGCCAAGGCCGCGGCTCACAATCTGCCCGGAGCAGGCGGCCGCCTGCCGCCCAGGCGGGCGCTCGCGCACCCGCGCAAGCCGGCGCTTGCTGCCCGAGCGGTCGCTCGCGACCCAGCGCGAGCGGGCGCCTGCCACCCAGGCGGGCGCTTGCCTGGTCCGAACAGCAGCGCGATGCTGCTGTTCCGGGCTATTTCCGATCCGTTTTTCTCCGTCCGGCCACCGATCCGGCGGTCCTCAACCGCCCAGAAGCCGGAGAAAATATACCTTGACCCCCGATTACCAATCGATGGTCCGTTGTATTATTACGTACGAGATTGAATCGAAACAATGCGGAAATAGGGTTTCGATTCCATACCTTTGTCGCGTGATTCGGAGAAGCCGAATTGACAGAGACCTCGAGTCTTCTAGCGTGTATCCTAGTCCTCTTGCTCCAGCCGATGTGTGGGCATCGATCCGCTTGGAGTGTCTCTTCTTCTTCTCTCTCAAACTTACGCAAGAATATAATTTTCTTTCTGGAGCAGAAAAGTTATTGCGCTAATCTATTTATTTTCACAGAAAAATTAATTGCGTTTAACAAATTAATTTTTCTCCGCAAAAATAAAATAGCGGCGTTCTGTAGGTTTAGAGAAGAGAGACGAGGATATATATAGGCCACACTAGGGACCCATAGGAAATTAATTAATTAGGCTTAAATTGCAATTTAATTAACTTGGTGTCCCAAAAGGAAAACCTTAATTAAATTCCACAATTTTATTTATAATTAATTCCACTATAAAATTATAAATGATTTCCCAATTAATTAATTCAAATTATTCCGTCAATAATTTTCCCGCCGTATTACATATGTGATATTTCCCCGTGTTTATGATATCGCATGTCCACGAATTAATTTTAATTACTAATAATTAAATTAATTCATTTCTTATGATCCGAGACTAGTACCACTCATCCTTATTATCATGCGGATTAAATCCACCTGCAGGGTTTACATGATAAACTTTATGAGCTCATCTCGGGGACATCATCAACCCAATAAATGGGACACGGTTTCCTGTCTATAATCTATAGCATGCCGTGTGTACAATACCGATTCCCAATCTACCGAGAATATTGACTAATCAATTAGTCTCACTCATTGGCACATCAAAGAACCGAGCATTGGACACACGCACCTATAATTATATAGGGATTAAGAACTCACATATCCGTAATATCTGAGGTCTAGTTCGATTACTCTGATTAGTATAAATCGAACGCCCTCCCGTGGTCCTGCTCAATACACCAAGTGTACGAGTGTAACATGATAGTCAAGACCGACTATCTACCAGTCACACTACGACGTACCGATCGATTGTCCCTGTCCATCTAAGTCGTGAGCTACTGTTCGATAGTATACGAGTAACCGATAGTATGATCTTCCGCGTGTCTCCTCACGCCATACTATCTACAACGTATATATCTAGGACTATTGCATTAAATGCAATCATGTTTGAATCATATCTCGAATTAAGGTATAGATAAGGAGTTCCATATTTGCACTAAACTAGACATTTAGAATACAACTCCATCAAGCCATGCATGCCATGCATCCCATGCATGTGATAATCCATACGAATTGATTCTAAATCAATATAACAAGCAACGTAATTCCCAACAATTAATATTATCGAATAATCATTTAACATTCATAGACGACCTTATGACTTTATCGATTGCACACGTAGGATCGAAGGACATATCCCAACAATCTCCCACTTGGCCTTCAGAGCCAGTGTGCTGCCAATTTCCTGTTTTCACTTTATGTCTAAATTTGAACTTGAGGCAAGACTCGAGTCATCCTCAATCGGTTCAAACCTTTCTTGGACTTTGAGACAGACTGTAAAACCAGATTTATCACTATGATATGAATCTGGACGTGGCCACGTATTTTCCACAGTCTCGACTCTCCAAGTGGCCGGTAAGACATTTATCCCATTATAAAATGGAGGACAATCCCATCTTGTCAATCCAAGCTCTCCCACTTGCTTCCTGATATACCCAATGTTATACCCAAGAAAACAGTCACCGACACGTGTCACGAATCAAAGGGCCACGTCATCAAGAGAGAAATTCAGCTAAGTCTATCATAAAAGACCTTCAAAGGCATATCTAAGAAGAAGATGAGGAGCTTGGACAGTAGAGATCACACGGAAGAATCAGATTCCTTTCACAGGGGAATCGCCTGGGGAGACTCCTGGGACGCCAGTCAATGAGCTGGGACTTCACGGGGAAAGAGGCAGATTAAGCACTAAGGGAAATTAGTGGGTATTTAATGCTTCATATTAGTGGACTAGAGGTCCAATGAGAAGCCGATATGTGGGCATTAGGTGGCATAATTAAGCCATGCATAGAGTATTATAAATAGAGGGTGTGAGAAAGGAAAATGGGACATGCAAAAACCATTGTATTTTAATATGATTTCTAAGTATGAATATATGAATGAAGAGGTGCCTTGAGCATCCATGTTCTACTTATGATTTCTGCTATAACTTAATCCTCTTGCTTTCTTACCTATAACAAATTTACCATTTTGTGTTGTTTCCAAAACCCTCAATTACCAGCAAACACTACCGACAAGTACAAAAACAACCAAAACATTTGGCGCTAGAAGGATCGAGCATCAGGTATTTAAGTTGCAGAAAAACTCGATTGAAATCAGAAATGGTGAATGAAAACGAAGGTACTACGGTATCAGGTGCATCTGGCACGAGCGGCAGGTGGCGGGCTGTGATGGGTAAGGCCGTGATGGTGGAACCCGAGGTTCCATCTCCGCCTAAAAACCCAGAACCTGAAAATAAGGAACAGCCGCCGCCTACCCAAATCAGCTCCGATGAGCACGACAGCAAACATGCAGAGGCCGATGAGCCCACTGACAGTCAGGCAGATCAACGACAACGTCGACTTCGGTCACGACGTCGGAATCGCCGTCTTCATCCTTACGAGATCGGAGGGCCGTCGACGCCCATGGCTCCACCTCCGATTAGATTCGCGAGTCTTGATACTCCACAGAAAATTGATGAAGCAATGGCTGAGTTGATGTCTTTAAAATATGTGATGACAACCCTTGTGATCCCGGTGAGGGGCATGCATGCACCCGCCGGGGAAAATCCAGGTAAGGGCCCTGAGCGAACTGGCCGAGCTCCCCGGGGGAACCGCAGAACACGCCGGGCTTTAGATCTAAATAAAAGAGCCAAATCAGTAGCTACTTCTACGGATCCTCATCGACAGGCAAGTAAAAGTGACATGCACGGTCAACGTGTGA
This sequence comes from Euphrasia confusa, assembly GCA_954870475.1. Taxonomy (NCBI): domain Eukaryota; kingdom Viridiplantae; phylum Streptophyta; class Magnoliopsida; order Lamiales; family Orobanchaceae; genus Euphrasia; species Euphrasia confusa. The sequence continues at coordinate 10,069,157 of OX940966.1, read as the reverse complement.
ACTTCTCACCGACGAGGGCCCGCAGAGCCCCCGGTGCTGATCTTGAACTGGCCGATTTAAGGCAGAAGTACTCTGAACTGGAAAGGCGATTGAACGAAAATCAAATTCTCGCCGCCCCGACAGGTCGTCATAATGATCCCTTGGCTCCCGAGGTTGAACAAGCTCCAATGCAACTGGAAATTCAGCCCATGCAAACTACTTTGTACAGCGGCAAGACTGACCCAGAAGTGCACTTGAGCAGATTCAGGACGTACATGTCCGGCCGAGGAGCCACTGATGCTACTCGGTGCAAACTATTTCCACTCACCCTGGGCGATATTCCTCACCAATGGTACGTCAGCTTACCTACACATTCTGTTAAGTGTTTTGACGACTTGGTGCATAGGTTTGTGTCGTATTTTGCATCCAAAGCTTCCTATATGGAGTATAGTCAGAAGCTGCTTGGGGTCAAACAGGGTGAGAACGAAACAGACGAGTCTTATGTGGATCGCGTGGAGGAACTACTGATGGCGGGCGGAGAAGAGATTGGCGATAACCTCAAACTTCACACAGTGTTGGCAGGTTTGAGAAGAAATTCTAAGTTGTTTAAATCTGCAATGTTAAACTATCCCCGATCGTATGAGGATTTTAGGAGGAAAGCTGGGGCCCAAGTGGCCTACCAGCGTCTTGTTGCTGGCGGGGGACACTCCCCCGAGCAAAAGAAAAAACCTCCTTTTTCCTCCGATCGAAGGCCAAATTATATTGGCAAAAAACCAGGCCCTAGGCCAAATGACCCACGAGTGGATGAGATCCGTGAGTGAGAAGGAAAACTCACTGCTCAGACTGGTCATACACCAACAGATATTCTGAATATCATGGTGGTACAAAAGTCGGATCTGTTGGAAAAACCACCACCAATTCTAACTTCCCCGGACAAGTTGAATCCCAACAAATGGTGTGCCTTTCATGAAAAGATTGGTCACAACACCAGCCAGTGCAGACAACTGGTAAAACTGTTGTGGAAACTTTTTCAGGATGGGAAACTATGGCAATTCTTGCCCAGGCCAGGTGCTGGGGGAAATCCGCAGGGGCCTCCTCCCCGGGAAGTACCCGCACCAGCTCCACCACCGCATCCTCCGGCTCAGGATCCCCCAAGAGTGGGTCAGATCATGATGATCGGCGGTTTAAAGCCGGTGAACGAGGAGAGCCGCCGCAAAAGGAAAAGAGACTTTCAGATGTGGGAAGTTTGGTATGAAACTGCCCCATCAAAGGAAGCAGCAATTAATGAAACGGCGGTGATAACTTTCACCCCGGAAGATCGAGCCGAGACAAAGTTCCCGAAGGATGTGCCTTTAGTGATAAAGGCAAGAATCCTCGGTCTGGACGTGTCTCGCACGCTGGTAGACAATGGCGCGCATCTTAATGTTCTTTACAAAAAGACCCTGGATCTGATGGGGAAGCTGGCGCGCTATGTCAACCCGTGCGATATGGTGTTGAAAGGTTTTGGTGACGACGTAGTCATCCCCTACGGAGAAATAATCCTCCCGGTGGAAATGATGGACGCGAAGAATCCCGAAGTCGTGATGGTTAGGAATCTTAAGTTTGTAATAGTTGATAAGGTTAGTGGCTATAATGCTTTGTTAGGCAGGCCCTTTCTGGACGCTTTTGAAGCAGTCGCCTCGTCCTATTACTACTGTATCAAGTTTCCAACACCCTCCGGTGCAGTTGGCACCGTCAGAGGGGACCTAGTAATGGCTAAGAAGACTTTGATGTATTTTCGCGATCTTGATAAAACTAAAAACAAAGTAAAAGCTAACATTCCCCAAATCAATTTGGAGGAAAGCAACATAAAACAAATTGATCACATCAAAGATATCATTAAAATACCCGAGGAAGGAATGAGCTCCCCCAGGAAAAACCCGCGCGGAGAAGTTCTTCAGATCCCCTCGGATGACATGAATAATCCCCCCGAAAAAGAACCCAGTGAAGACTTAGCATCTCCTGGGGAAAAACAGCCTAAACCCAAAACAAACTTAGAGGATTGGGGCTCGCGGGGAGGATATCAATGCAAAAAAGCACCCGGTGTAGAGATGGTTGAAACTCTGGACTCTATAATTGTAGATCCAGAGCAAACCGAAAAACAAATACTTGTGGGGTCTCATATGGAATCCACTGTCAGAAGCGATTTGATAAAATTCCTAAAGGAGAACATCTCCACTTTCTCATGGTCCAGTGCGGATTTAGGAAAGATAGATCCTAAACATGCCTGCCATCGATTGAAAATTGATCCCTGCAAAAGGCCAATTGCGCAGAAGCGCAGGAAAATGGGCCCCGAGAAGTGCCATGCACTCGCCGGGGAAGTAGATAAACTAATTGAAAGTAAACTGGTCAGGAAAGCTTCGAGTGATGTCACTTGGCTTTCCAATGCGGTAATGGTGACAAAAACGGCCGGAGCATGGCGTTTGTGTATAGATTTTACAGATCTAAACAATGCTTGCCCGAAAGACCTTTTTCCCATGCCACACATCGACCATGTGGTTGATAATTTGACAGGTCACGCGATATTCTCGACATTGGACGCTAAAGCCGGATACCATCAAATTCCCATGCATCCAGATGACGTTGAACACACGGCTTTCTACTCAGAGAAAGGGATCTATTGCTGGGAAAGAATGCCCTTTGGCCTAAAGAATGCTGGGGCCACCTATCAAAGGTTGGTAAATCTAATGTTTTCTGAATTAATTGGTAAAACCATGGAAGTGTACATTGATGATATTATTGTAAAAAGTAAAAACGAATCAGATCATATCAAAGACCTCGAAGAAGTTTTCAAAATTCTGGGGCATTATAATATGAAACTGAACCCCAAGAAATGTAACTTCGGAATCAAAAAAGGGATGATCCTGGGGCATGTGGTTAGCGAGAAAGGCATTGAGCCCAACCCTACCAAAGTCCAAGCTATCTTGGACATGCAAGAGCCCCGGGACGTCAAAGGCGTACAACGACTCACGGGTCGTCTAGCCGCCCTGAATAGATACATTTCTTGCATGGGAGATAAAACTCGACCGTTCTTTGCCTCCATCAAAGGACAAGAATTTCACTGGAAGAAGGAGGCCCAACAAGCTTTTGTACGGATAAAGGAATATTTATCCAATGCGAAAGTAGTTGTGGCACCTAAACCAGGAGAAAAGTTGTATTTATACCTGGCCGCCTCAGAGCATGCCATCAGTGCAGTCTTGACGAGGCGGAAGGAATACAACACTTCCCGATTTATTTTGTGAGCCAAGTATTACATGAGGCCGAAATTAAATACACTCCACTGGAAAAATTAACATATGCTTTAATAGTGTCAATTAGAAAACTCCGGGCGTACTTATTTGAGCACCCCGTCGAAGTTTTGACTACTATGCCTTTAAGGCAAGTATTGCACCGGTCAGATATCTCCGGGAGACTCCTGCGTTGGGCGTTAGAAATTAGTCAGTATGACATAACTTTCGCCCCGAGGACAGCAATCAAAGCACAAGCCCTGGCCGATTTCATTGTGGAATTAACTTTCCCTGAGAAATCCCAGAATCAACCACGCGCCTGGCAGCTGTTCGTAGATGGATCATCTACCACCGCGTGCTCGGGGGCAGGAGTGGTATTACTCAGTCCCGATGGAGACTCAGTAACCCATGCGGTAAAGTTTGAATTCCCCACATCTAACAATGAAGCAGAGTACGAAGCTCTCATTTCTGGGTTGGAATTGGCTATAGCCGTCGGGGCAAGAAAACTCCATGTGTTTATGGACTCCCAGCTAGTAGTAAACCATGTAAATGGGGACTACGAAGCCAGAGGGGAACAAATGATAAAATACCTGAAACTGGTATGGGAACTTTGTGAAAAAATCCCTGAAGTTCTAATCGAACAAATCCCACGGGAACACAATTCACAAGCTGACGCCCTGTCAAAATTAGCTTCAGCTGAGGGCTCAGCAGACTTCTCAAATATTGTTTTGACAAAATTAATGTCTCCATCAATAGAACAAAGAGAGATACAAATGCAAATACTTGCCGGGGCCGGAGAAGACTGGCGAATTCCCATTCAACGGTACATAGATACCGGGGAAGTACCAGCAGATAAAACCGAAGCAAAACAACTCCGATCCCGAGCAGCAAATTATACTTTAATAAACACACAACTTTATCGAAGAAGTTATTCCCTTCCACTACTAAAATGTGTGTCGAAGGAAGAAGGATTTAAAATCCTGGAGGAAATACATGATGGTGTGTGTGGAAATCATGCGGGGGGAAGATCCCTGGCACACAAAACCATGGGGCAAGGATTTTACTGGCCAAGCCTGAGAAAGGACGCAGTCGGATATGCACGCAAATGTGTTAAATGCCAGACGCATGGGCCTAACATCCGCATTTCCCCAGAAGCCTTGAAATCCATTTACAGCCCGTGGCCATTTGCTCGGTGGGGTATCGATTTGATCGGACCACTAGCAACCGCACGGGGCGGAGTGAAATATGCGATTGTAGCAGTCGACTATTTTACCAAGTGGGTTGAAGCAGAGCCATTGAACAAAATTGATCAACCACAGGTTATCAAGTTCATATGGAAAAACATTATATGTCGATTCGGTTTGCCCGAGTCAATCATTTCTGACAACGGAAAACAATTCGATGGGGCTGAGGTGGAAGAATTCTGTGAAAAGTGGAAAATCAGAAGGTTATTCTCTACTCCTTACCACCCCCAGACGAATGGTCAGGTTGAAGCAGTGAATAAAATACTAAAGCACACCATCAAATCAAAATTAGAAAGTCGCAAAGGAAAGTGGGCGGACGAACTTCCAGAGGTCCTGTGGTCGTATCGTACCACAGCCAGAAATGCCACTGGAGAAACCCCCTACTCTTTAGCTTTTGGAACAGAGGCGGTAATTCCAGCGGAAATAACGGTGTTATCACATCGGACCGCTCAGGAAATCTCCCCGGAGAATGAAGTAACCATCCGGAAAGAGTTGGACCTTCTTGAAGAAAGAAGGTTAGCCTCGGATTCTCTAAATGCCATGAACAAACAAAGAATTGCAAAACTATTTAACTCTAAAGTAAAAGCACGAGAATTCCAAGTGGGAGACTTGGTGTTGAAGAAAATCTTGGGGACGCACCAGGGAGCACTGGGGCCGAACTGGGAGGGACCGTTTAGAGTGAGCCACTGCCTCCAAAACGGAGCGTACGAGTTAGAGCTTCTCGACGAGACCAAGGATCAGTATCGGTGGAATGCGTTGCACCTAAAGAAATTCTATCACTAAACCGAAAGGTTAATTTTGGCTTTTTTGTAAGAGTATTATTTTATAAAAACCTTTTTACTATCTTATAAATCTTCTCAGTATTTAAAAATACTTGTATAATTTCAAAGTTATATTTTGTCTATAAAAGAAAAACATTGTCCCGGGAAAAGGAATAAATTTCCCGGTCAAAATAAAGAGTGTTGAGTATTCCTAAAAGAATACTAAGGTTCGGTAAAGACCCAAAAAATCTGCGGATTATGGGGCCGAACACTTCTTTCTGCGTACGGATTCAACAGAGTAAAAGAAACTCAAGAATCGCGCGGGAGGAAGATATTGGTCCGAGGACTATCCTAAGAGGTATTCATCATGAACTAAACCTCAAAAGGGTATTCATGATGGACAAACCACAGGATCGGACAGTCTTTGTAAAAGGAGAGATGGAGGAGAAAAATGTTACTCAGAATCAAAGAATTCCAAGAGGTAACTAAATCCGAAAATCACTTTTGCAGGACAAAGAGCTCACAAAGAAGTCCCAACAAAGTTTTAAAATAAAACGTGGGTGTGAGCCAAGAATTATCTGTTCACAAGAATTACGATTCACCAAACAAGCTAGAACAGACTTGTCAAGTGACAGATAATTGTGGTAGAAAGAAGCCTAAACAAACGGTGGACGGGCTATGTGTAAGACCCAAAGGATAATATCCAAAAGTAACTTACTAAGTTATTACACACCAGCAAAATATTAAAACTTGTCCAGGCAAAAAACTGCCTCTGAAATTCAAACAGAAATAACAAATATTGTCTTATGGCCTTGGGCCTAAATAGGAAATAAAACATAAAAACCCCTGAGCTTTTTACACTCAGGGTAGGGTTCATCTTAGCAGACTCCTGAGTTGTTAAACTCAGGAGGTAGAATTACCATCACCAGGAGGGGTTACCAGAGGATCTTTTGGCTTGCCATCAGGCCCAACACCAAGTAGATCCATACCCTCATCATCAAATTCATCCTCATCAGCAGGAGCATCATCAGCTAACTTTGCAGGTTCACCAGGCATAGAGAGGAGACTGTATGATGGCCACCATGTCATGTCAATCCCATGGACAACTTCCAGATCCATGAAAGGTTGAGGAACTCTGGAACCCAGAGTGCATCCCTTCATGTGATCCTTGAGGAGTTTGAGTCCATACTCTTTGGCCACATCATTCTCCTCCTTTGCTGCAGACCTAATGAGATCAGCATATGCAGTTACATAAAGGAGGTCAGTCAATACCCTGGGATTGTGAGCAGGAGAATCCAGTAGAGTTTCAAGCTCCACCACTCTTTCCATGGACTGTGCAAAGTTATCCTGGACCTGCTTCAGCTCTTGGGTGACCTTGACCACCTCATCCTTTAGCTCTTTCTTTTCCCTGACAAAGCTGTCCTGGGCATCCTCAATCTGTTCTTCTTTTTCCTTGATGGTTTTCAAAGCTTCCTGCATCTCAGACTTCAACTTCCCTATCTCTGCCCGTGCAGTATCTGCAACCTTCTTCCACCTATCCCTGTCCCCTGCTGCGGCTATGTAGGCTGCATTGAGCTCCTTCACTTGTGTTTCTTGACCAGTGCTGGTGATGCGTAGCTTGGTAACCTCAGCTCTGAGTTTCTCAGCCATAGTATGAGCACCAGAGATGGCAACTGCACTTTGACTGGCCAGTTTAAGGGCCAGGGAAAAGGCATGTTCCTCATGGTCCATCAGGTCATTGAGCTCTGAGGTCCAGCACCTCCCAACTGCATCAATTGAATCACCAACAGGATTGCCCAGGGTAGTGACAGGGTCAATGGGGCCTTTGCCAGAGAAGAAGGGAAGGAGCACAGATGGAAGTTTTTCCTGGGAAAACCTAGCCGAGAAATAAAATATAAGAATAAGATTGAATATTTTGTAAAGATAAAGAAAGAGTATAAAATAAATAAAAACTTACTTGTCAGAGAGAACTTTCTCAACTCCAAAAACAGACTGACTCATGTCAGCACGGGGAGGGGATTCAGTCACATCGATTATACCCCCATCAACTTTCTTCCTTTTCTTGTCTCCTTCGAGCTTGACTTGTAGAAGAGTGGATGACCCAGAAGGAGGCAAACCCTGGCTGGGAACAACATCAGTCATCACAGCATCAGCGGGGGCCGGGGAATCTTTGTAGGAGTCCACCACCTCCATGATCCCCAGAGAATCTGTCTGACCGCCCTGGGCGGAGACAGTTCGGGATCTGGTCCGGGAAGCCAGGGCACCTACTGTTCCACCCCGAGTCTTCACAGATCCTCGGCCACCTATGCTGGTTGAACTGGTTTTTGATTTACGGGCTTTCCCCACCTGGGATGGATCCACAAGTCCAAGTCTCTCGAACAATCTGTTATCCGCCATCTCTGGGGGTTTCACGTTAAACACTTTAGAGAAAAATTCTGCACCGGGAAAAGTAAAGATATTACACCCGACAAAATTGACGATATTTCCCCGAGGGATATGTCCCCAGGGAATAAGACAAAACAAAAACTGCAGAAAATACAGGACTTTACCAAAACAAGGTTTATCTTCAACGAATGGAGGACAGAACAAGCCTGCTGCGTCACGAATACTGTCGTCGTTAAGGTACGTCGAATCCCTCTCGGTAGTAGGAATGCACTGGGCCAAAAGATTCGCTGTAGCCAAATCCCACGGGATGCTATAGTCAGTTTTGGAGATCCAGTCACCTACAAACATAAGAACAATTTTAGATCAGTCAAAACTGTAAAAAACTTAAAAGTACAACTTACTTTCATCTTTAACGCCATAAGTTAGGGGAATTTCAATTTCTCCCTCTCGGGTCTGATTTCTCCATCTCCCCGAGACATAAAACCATCGATCCCAACAATTATGATCTTTAACATCCGGTTCCTTTATCTTCACCATGTTTTTCCTGCATCGAACTGTGTAATCACCCAACAACCCTTTCTGGAAATTGACCGGACTAAAGAACAAATGGAATTCATCCCCCGTGAGGGGTCGAGAAAATCCCACTTGTCCTAGAACCGTCAAAACCCCATACAACTGAGCCCACCCGTTCGGATGAATCTGATGAGGAGCCACACCCCACCGGTTCAACAGGCCTGAAATCGAAGGATGCAGAGGAAACCGCAGACCTTGATCCATCGCGTCGACGCCGATGGCCACCATGCCTGGAGGTGGACAACAGGCGGATTCTCCCTCTTCTGGCGCATGCAAATGCACGTTGAAGGGAATCCGCCAGTCATCCCTCCAGTCGGTGAGTTCGTCCGCCGTCACCGTGCTATCTCGGCCGTGCGCACCCCACTCCTGGTGATTTGGATCTGGTTGAACCGAAGTGATGGTCCTCTCAGCGGGAACGTAGGGATGGGCCGCGTCTAGTTCGTCCAGTCGGAATTCTGGCAAGGCCGGCTCCGCCTTGTCCATGAATTCCTTGTACTGACGAGCGAGCAGGACGTGAGGCTCTTCGACCACCTTGGGGCGAACGACTCTCGTGTATTTTGGCATGATGGTGAGGGTTGTAGAAGGAAATTTACACTACAAACTAAATAAATTTACACAGTAAAATTGCAGGGGGAAGGAGATTCTTACCGATTTTCAGATTTGAGAATCGAAGAGAGATGTGAATTTTCAAAATTTGAAATGGGTTAATTTGTTTTAAAAATATAAACCTGCAACATGAATAGATCAACGGTTGAGATCAAGGAAGGGGAAGAGAGGGCGGTTACCGATGAAAAACGTACTCAAGTATCCCCCCACTACCCCGTAAAACCTAAAATACTTGGTCAGGATAATGCCACGTGGCAAATATTTACTGACAAAATCCAGGTTAAGAAGAAACCTCTCTTTTTACATTCTTTTATTATTTATTTGTGAATCAGGTTATTGATTTATTAAGAAAATAAGTTTTCTGATACTTATCATGATTTACGAATATAAAGAGTCCTTCAAAAACAATAACTCTTGTTTATTTCACCGGGAAAGAAACCTGGGAAACAAAACCTGGGGAATTAAACCCCGAAAATATTATTTTACAAAGAAAAGACTAATTTTCTATATTTTGGATAAATCTCACGGGGAAATACATCCCCAGTTATCTTTTACAGGACAATCTTCAGGTTCGGAATCAACCGAGCTGTCTTCAGAATCAGTTCCCAGATCAATGATCTCCTCTCCATATCTCCCAAATACTCCGATATTGAAAGACTTTTGCCCACGCAACTCCAGAAAGATGGTCACATCCACCGAGACAAAACGGCGTTCACAGAATTTGTCCCAACCGTCACTCAGAGCGAGACGTCGACCATCCTTCTCTACCTTAACTGTCCAGACCCGTTCAAAAGCATCTACCAAAGCAATATCCTGTCCATCGAGCTCCGGAAACTTCTGAGAAAAAGACAAAGAAAGAGGCAACTTAGTTTTCATCGACCGATTCCTAATCCGAGAAGAAAAGCTGGTTATTTGATTCGGGTACACCTCTCGGTTCCAAATAAAAGCCATGATATGAAGACATAATCCAGAGTCGAAGAGCCTTTAAAGGCGTAAAACTCAGAATTAAATGAAGTCTCAACCACCAACAGAAAGTCAGAGTGCAAGTTCCGAGACGAGTCAACCGAGGAAGACGACCACAAACTTCAGGGAAATCAGAGTTGAAAGCTCTAATTTTCCTGGGGGCCTATGTTATACCCAAGAAAACAATCACCGACACGTGTCACGAATCAAAGGGCCACGTCACCAAGAGAGAAATTCAGCTAAGTCTATCATAAAAGACCTTCAAAGGCATATCTAAGAAGAAGATGAGGAGCTTGGACAGTAGAGATCGCACGGAAGAATCAGATTCCTTTCACAGGGGAATCGCCTGGGGAGACTCCTGGGACGCCAGTCAATGAGCTGGGACTTCACGGGGGAAGAGGCAGATTAAGCACTAAGGGAAATTAGTGGGTATTTAATGCTTCATATTAGTGGACTAGAGGTCCAATGAGAAGCCGATATGTGGGCATTAGGTGGTATAATTAAGCCATGCATAGAGTATTATAAATAGAGGGTGTGAGAGAGGAAAATGGGACATGCAAAAACCATTGTATTTTAATATGATTTCTAAGTATGAATATATGAATGAAGAGGTGCCTTGAGCATCCATGTTCTACTTATGATTTCTGCTATAACTTAATCCTCTTGCTTTCTTACCTATAACAAATTTACCATTTTGTGTTGTTTCCAAAACCCTCAATTACCAGCAAACACTACCGACAAGTACAAAAACAACCAAAACACCCAATAACAAGTTTTATAACCTCCTTTTACGAAAGGCGTTTACTTGTATCAAAGTACATCATTTCACAATAGAATTACTCTGAACTACTCAGGTCATAGGAAATTGCTCGACAGTCAATGAAATAGTATTATGACTCGAAATCTTAAATACTATTCCAGTCGGGTCTGTTCGATCATTAGCTCCCAGCTAATATCTATGTAATTGTACTTGATGTCCCACATCACTAGCCCATGAAGCGGCGCTATAGTACACATTACAATTTAGTTCTTTGTATTATCGGTTTGTCCGTACTCGATTATACGAACCAGGAACAGCTATATGATTCAAGTATATCAGTTCAACCATTGGGACTTCATTATGCGGTAAGTCGACCTCATAACCCAATTGATATAACTTAATCATTTGGACAATTCATATAAATTAAACCATATTTATATGAAGAATTATGTATTATACATATGAGTGAATGTTTACCAAATCTCCAAAAGTATCTAATACAGTAATAGAAATCACAACCATCTCTAAGATGTTTGATCTCAATTGCAGTCGTGAAAACCTCAAGCTTAGACTGCTGGAGAGGTTTAGAAAATGGGTTTGCAACCTTACCAAAAGTTGCAACTTTATTATCTCGATGTCTCCACAAAACTATCTCCCAGATAATGTGGAACTTCCTGAGCACCAGTTTTAGACTTGTGGTGCTTTCTTACTCATTGGCTTGCGCGATAGCTCTACTATAAATAGAGAACTATCGGATGGGCTGAGCTAGTTACGCCACCTAGTTCATCGAAGAACTTTCAAATCTGAACTGCCAACATCACTACATCCAATGCGGTGTTGTACTCAGCTTCTGTAGTTTAATCAGCTAATGCATTGCATGGAACTATTCCATCACATTTTACCTCTAATTAGACAAAAGATATAACCAGATTAAAATCGGAAATTATCTTAGTCTGTTTTGAAGTATGCATTAAAATAGATTGTTAATATCAACTCATCTTGTCCTCCAAAGACAAGATAATATTCTTTAGTCCGTTAAACGGACGGAACTTTAGAACAGTTTTGGCCACATCCAATGTGCCTCACCAGATTTTCCTCGAAACCAATTCGTCATGCTCAAAGCATACGATATTTTGGGTGATAATCAAACAACGTAACTCTCACTGATCTTCTTGTAATACAAGATTCTTCTGTGTTCCTCTGAAATCCAAAACCCTGTATGGATTCATCAAACCGAAGATTCCAACTCCGAGATGCTTGCTTTAATCCATAGATGAATCTATTAAGCTTGCATACTCTCTCAGCCTGATTAGGATCGATAAAACCCTCTGGTTGTGTCATAAACACATCCTCTACTAGAATCCCATTCAAGAAGGCAGTTTTTGCTGGAAATCGATATCCCGGGCTATTAAAATTTGCGGAAAATAATAACCCGACCGAAATCCTCGATCGCCGGAGATCTAACCGCGAACCCCACGTGACCCGAGACCCGACCGAGCACCGCCACGAGCGAACCCGCGGTACCCAGTCGAGCCCCCACGAGGGCTCGCGATTGCTCCCGTAGCAATCGCTGGGGATGCACGAGGCATCCCCGGGGCTGCTCGTAGCAGCCCCGCAGCGAGCCCACGGCTCGCTGCCCAGCGGGGCCTAGTCCCCGCACGCATCCGCTGCGGGCGAACCCGCAGCACGTACGGGGTCGCTGCGGGTGATCCCGCAGCTTACCCGCGATCGATCCTCGGATCGATCGCACCCCTCGGCTTCGGCCGAGGGTTACTCCTAGCCACGCCGTCCCGGTGGTCCGAACCCTGTTGTAATTTAGGGTGTTTACTGAAAGAAGAGAGGCTTGGATATTTATTGAATCGCGTAGCACGCTTTCCTTAAAGAGTATTTCGACCCTATAAGCCTGGGTATCACGAAATCCCTCGCAGGATAAGACAATAACGACACTCGCGTCTTAGGCTTAGAACACGAGCAACTTATGGAACTTTATGTATTATTTGTTGCTTCAAAGCTCTCAATTTCGTAGGAGATGTTGTGTTTATTCAGAAAATGAATTTCACTCCCTTATATAGGTTTTAGACACCCCTTCCTTTGAACATAAGCACCCTTTAGTTGAATAGGTACCTTTTAGTGAACACACCCTTTCACTAAGCACCTATTCATGTTGTTTTGCATGGCTATTCATGCAATTTCGAATTTGCATACAATATATGATATTAAATCATTACTTAGCCATGCAAACCATGCAACCACGAGATTAAACTCGACATGCATCAACATGCTTATTCAAAGTATTAATCCGTATCAATTTTATATGAACGTGTACTCCACACTTCTCCAAATTCATATTCTATTGACTAGGATTAATCCAAAGCTTTGAATGATTCCAATCACATTAAACGGACAATGATTTCACTTAAATCATCAACATTCCTCCCCCATTTAAGTGTAATCCTTGAATCATACAAATTCAACAAATAAAACCAAACTAGTGCATAAAATGAAAATGTCTTGAAGATTGAATTTTCATCTTAGTGAATTATACTTTACAAATATTCGAGAATCCCGGTGTCTTAAAGATTGAACCGTTCAACCCATCTGAATACATGAAGACAAAACACACACAAGTTTATTACAATTCCATAAGGAAAACCGACACAAAATTAGGCCTTGTGTCCCTATCCATTCATGAGCGTATATAGAGCTTAGCCACGACTCTTGAAGTTGCCACACTTCCCACTCATATAGGTGAATCTTTTCTTCGTGCACCTGCACAATGTACTTTGTCAAAAGACTCATTAAGAATTAAATTCAACCTTAACATGCAGGTTCAAACACATACCTTTGGGATGATTTCCATGTGTTTCAATCTCAAATATAGGCTTCCCAATTGAATTCTGGTTCTAATGTAATTAGAAATGAATTTGGTATCCCATATTTGAAGATTCAGAGAGGCTTAAGACCCATCCCAGTTACCGACTTTGCTACCAAGTCCCTCGCTAATCCCTTGGTCAAATGATCAGCGAGATTATGTTGAGATCTCACAAAATCTATTGAGATTACTCCATGAGTGATCAGCTCACGGATCGCGCTATGTCTAACGCCCAAGTGCCTTGACTTGTCATTGTATACTTGACTGTATGCCTTAGCCAAAGTGGCTGCACTGTCACAGTGAATAGAAAATGCCGAAATAGGCTTCGGCCACAAAGGAATTTCATACACCAAATTCCTTAGCCATTCAGCTTCTTTACCAGCTGCCGCGAGTGCTATAAATTCCGATTCCATAGTGGAACTCGTAATACAAGTTTGCTTCTTTGAAGCCCAACTTATAGCACCGCCTCCGAGTAGGAACACCCAACCAGTAGTAGAGGTATGGTCCTCTATATTGGTTATCCAACTCGCATCAGAATACCCTTCTAGTACCGAAGGATATCCGACATACGTCAAACCAAGGTCTTTGGTTCCCTTTAAATATTTCAATACACGCCTAACAGCCTGCCAATGATGCGTGCTAGGATTACTTGTGTATCTACTTAGTTTGCCCACTGCAAATGCAATGTCCGGTCTTGTGCTAGTCATAGCATACATAAGACATCCGATTACCTTGGAGTATTCCAACTGGGATACCGCAACACCCGTGTTAGGCATAAGTTTCACACTTGGATCATAAGGGGTGCTAACTGGAGAATAGTCATCGCAATGAAATTTCTTCAACACTTTCTCAATGTAATGAGATTGTGTTAAAGTAATAGCATTGTTCTCACGTTTGATTTTTATTCCCAAAATCACATCCGCCTCCCCCATATCCTTCATGTCAAAGCTTGATGATAGAAATGCCTTAGTAAGGTCCACTTGTCTTTGGTCAGTACCAAAGATAAGCATATCATCAACATATAGACAAATGATGACTCCTTTCCCAAAGTCATCGAATTTGCTATACACACACTTGTCCGATTGATTTAATTTAAATCCATTCGACAAGATTACTTCATCAAATTTTTTATGCCACTGCTTAGGTGCTTGTTTCAATCCATACAAGGATTTAACGAGTTTACAAACTTTATGCTCATTACCAGGCATAACGAACCCTTCGGGTTGTTTCATGTAAATCTCTTCCTCTAACTCACCGTTAAGGAATGCCGTTTTTACATCCATTTGATGGATCACTAGATTATTTATTGCAGCCAAAGCTATCAATAATCTAATCGTAGTTATTCTCGCAACAGGGGCATAAGTATCGAAATAATCAATGCCTTCCTTTTGCCTAAAGCCTTGAATAACCAATCGAGCTTTATACTTGTCGATTGAACCATCGAATTTCATCTTCTTTTTGAAGATCCACTTGCATCCTAATGGTTTACAACCTTTAGGTAAATCAGCAAGCACCCAAGTGTTGTTTCCCATAATGGAATCCATCTCATCATTGATGGCTTCTTTCCAAAATGCAACATCTTGCGATTTCATGACTTCCTCGTATGTTTTAGGCTCATCATCAACATGATAGCAATACGAGTATTGGAAGCCAACTTCGTCCCTTGATCCTTCAACCAGAAAGGTCTGGAAATCGGGACCGAACGATTTCTTAGTCCTTATCCTCGTGCCTCGACGAGGTTCAAGTGACTCAGGTCCGGGCAAGGTTAATTTCTTGCTTTCAACCACCTTAGGCACCAGATCCTTGGGCCTAACCATTGATGAAAAACGAGTTTCATCAAATATAGCATCCCTCGATTCTATGATTGAATGAATCGCAACTGAATCATTTGGTTCAATCACATAGAATCGATATGCCTTGGAATGCACAGCATATCCAACAAAGATGCAATCAATGCCTCTTTCTCTCAAAGTTTTCCTTTTGGGATCCGGTAGTCTTACGACTGCCTGACAGCCCCAAACCTTAAGATAATTCAGGTTAGGCTTCTTTTTGTACCAAAGTTCATAGGGAGTAACCTTGTTCCTTTTGTTAGGAACCCTATTTAATAAATAGCAAGCTGTTAACACGGCTTCTCCCCAGAATCCACTATTCAAACCCGAATAGGATAACATGGAATTCAACATTTCCTTTAGTACACGATTCTTCCTTTCAGATATACCGTTTTGTTGAGGAGTATAGGGCGCAGTTATTTCATGTATAATACCACACGATTCAAATAAAACAGGATCATAATATTCACCACCTCTATCGGTTCTCAACTTTTTAATCATGCACTCTTGTTGTAGTTCAACTTCAGTTTTAAATACTTTAAACTTTTCTAGTGCTTCATCTTTAGTACTTAGCAGAAATACATAGCAAAATCTAGAATAATCATCTATGAAAGTTACTAAGTATTTCTTATTCCCAACGAAGGTGTAGCATGGAAATCACATAAGTCGCTATGCACAAGTTCAAGCATACTAGATTCTCGTTGAACATCTTTAAAAGGCTGCCTAACAATTTTAGTTAGCATGCATGTGTTACACTTATCTTCTTCTATGTTAATGGCAGGAATCAATTCAAGTTTGGACATTTCAATCATACGCTTATAATGAACATGTCCTAGTCTAGCATGCCATAATAATGAATCATTAACATTAGAAGAAATCATAAGCACCAAATCAGAATTTTTATTCATAATATTAAGCATGAACATCCCATTACATTGATATCCAAAGCCGACAAACACACCGTTCTTAGTCAATACATATTTATTAGATTCATACACTTGTTTATATCCGTACTTGGATAAAACACTACCGGATACAAGGTTTTTCCTTATTTCGGGTACATGTAATACATCTAATAATACTAAGGACTTTCCGGAACTAAATTCCAACAACACTTCGCCGCGACCAAGAATAGGGGCAGTTGACTCGTTTCCCATGTACAGCACTGATCCATCTTTAACCGGTTCATACTTCTGAAACCAATGACGATCTTTGCATACATGCTTGGTTGCACCCGAGTCAATCCACCATGCCACCGAATCATCCTGCATATAAAATGCTTCAGAAACTATAGGCACATAATTTATATCAACAACTAAATTATGAGTCTTAGTCTCACCTTGATTGGTGTTCGGACCCTGGTCATTAGACCTTTGTCCCGAGCGATTGTTCATCGTTCCCTTCTTATTCTTGTTTGCACGACAATCACTTTTAAAATGACCCGCTTTTCCGCATATCCAGCAAGCGCCCTTGGGCTTCTTACTCCCAGCATTGTTGCTGTTGTTGTTGTTATACGGACGCTTTGTCCCTCGGTTCTTATACGAACTCTCCCCTGCTTCCATCATATTGATAGTTGCAGACCTTATAGGTTCCTTGTCCTTGGGTTTTTCACCCTCTTGCGCCCTTAGAGATTCCTCTATGCGCAAGTGACTACCGAGTTGCACTAAAGACAACTCTTCCTTTTTATGCTTCAGGGTGTGTTTGAAGTCTTTCCACGACGGCGGTAATTTGTCTATAATACTAGACACTGAGATGGACTCATCCATCTTCATATTATGTTGGGAAAATTGACCCAATATCCGCAGCAATTCATTATATTGCTCCATTACCGGCCTTCCGTCGCACATTTTGTAATTCATAAAATTACCAACCAGGAACTTCTTACTAGAAGCGTCCTCGTCAATGTACTTGGATTCAAGACTATCCCATAGTTCTTTAGCAGATTCAACGTTTTGATATATGTCGAAAAGGGAGTCAGACATACCGTTTAATATATGCCCACGACATATATAGTCGTCGTTTTCCCATTTGCACCTTTTCCGAGTTTCCTCCGTTGTTTCGTTATCCTTTGCTTCCGGTTGTGGAGTGCTTAGCACGTACACCACCTTCAATGTTGTAAGCATGAAATGCATCTTCTTTTGCCACCTTCTAAAGTCTACGCCTTCAAATTTCTCCAACTTGCCGAACTTATTGGTCATTTCTCGAACCGCATCCATCTTTCAGTATATGGAAATACTCTTTAAGATTGTTGTAAATTTAGGGTTACTGAAAGATGTAGAGGCTTGGATATTTATTGAATCGCGTAGAACGCTTTCCTTAAAGAGTATTTCGACCCTATAAGCCTGGGTATCACGAAATCCCTCGCAGGATAAGACAATAACGACACTCGCGTCTTAGGCTTAGAACACGAGCAACTTATGGAACTTTATGTATTATTTGTTGCTTCAAAGCTCTCAATTTCGTAGGAGATGTTGTGTGTATTCAGAAAATGAATTTCACTCCCTTATATAGGTTTTAGACACCCCTTCCTTTGAACATAAGCACCCTTTAGTTGAATAGGTACCTTTTAGTGAACACACCCTTTCACTAAGCACCTATTCATGTTGTTTTGCATGGCTATTCATGCAATTTCGAATTTGCATACAATATATGATATTAAATCATTACTTAGCCATGCAAACCATGCAACCACGAGATTAAACTCGACATGCATCAACATGCTTATTCAAAGTATTAATCCGTATCAATTTTATATGAACGTGTACTCCACACTTCTCCAAATTCATATTCTATTGACTAGGATTAATCCAAAGCTTTGAATGATTCCAATCACATTAAACGGACAATGATTTCACTTAAATCATCAACAAACCCTAGGGTTCGACCGCCACCTTCGATCCTCGCCGGGGATCTCGAATCCCCGTCCCCGAGGTTCGTCGTTTTCCCGGATCGTGCGTTCATGTATGTATCACAATCATATTCACATAAAATCATAGAAGGGATTTTATGATTTTACCTTTCGATTCGTTGTGCGGAGAAACGAAATCAAGATGATGACCTTACGATCTTCCCACGTATTCCTTGCACTAGCTTGAACGTCGGGTGGGCGACGATCTTCCAAGCTTATGGATCCTCTTCAACTCTCTAGAATATCAAGTATGATAATCTTGTCTTATGAAAAAGTGAAGACCATGTAGTGCTTTTATAGGCTACGTAGGGGATCTAAAGGAGGTGGAATATTGGGCTTCCAATATTAATGATTAAATTGAGCCCAAGCCCAAATCTATTAATCTCCCATTAATATTAATTAATTTATTTTCCACTATATAAATTAATTGCACTCCCAATATTAAACCATATTATATCAAATAATATTTCTCCGGTAGTATTATTTATTCCGTGTATTTAAGATTTAAATATCCGTGAATAAAATTAATTTATTGCTAATTAATTTATTCATCTCTTGAATCCGAAACTAGTACCATTCAACCTTAATTATTGTGCGGAACGAATCCACTCATGAGGTTTACAAAATAATTCCTTATGAACTCATCTCGGGGATATTATCAACCCTTCCGGGATACACTTTCCCGTCAAGTATTCACGGCATGCCATATATAAAATATAGTGACCCAACTGCTGGAAATCGATATCCCGGGGTATCAAAAATTGCGGAACCGATAACCCCGACCGAAATCCCATCGTCGGAAACCGATTACGAGCACTACGGTATCCGGAGCTCAACCGGAGAATCGCCGCGGGATGAACCCGCGGCCGAAACCCTAGCCGATCCCCACCGCGGGGCTCACGATCGAAATCGATCGCGTGGGGCTCCCTAGCAGCCCCCGGCGGTGAGTCCGGCGACTCACCGCCACCACCGACCGGGGAGGGAGCGCCCAGCCGCGGCGCGAAGCCGCGGCAGCCCCCAGCGATCGACCCTAGGTCGATCGCTCGCCCCGGCGTCCAGCCGGGGCTCCCCTCGCGTGATCGCTACCGGCGATCGATGCCCTAGGGCTCGATCGCCACCCCTCGGCTCCCAGCCGAGGGTCCTTTGAACGTTCGCCGGGGATCTCGAATCCCCGTCCCCGAAGTTCCTTGTTTTCCCGGATCGTGCGTTCATGTATGTATCACAATCAATTCACATAAAATCATAGAAGGGAGTATATGATTTTACCTTTTAATTCGTTGTGCGGAGAAACGAATTCAAGATGATGACCTTACGATCTTCCCACGTATTCCTTGCACTAGCTTGAACGTCGGGTGGGCGACGATCCTCCAAGCTTATGGATCCTCTTCTCTCTCTTTCTACTTTCTCTCTCTAGAAGAATTATGATCTTCAAGTTATGATGTTGTGTTGTAGAAGAGAAGACCATGTAGTGCTTTTATAGGCTACGTAGGGGATCTAAAGGAGGTGGAATATTGGGCTTCCAATATTAATGATTAAATTGAGCCCAAGCCCAAATCTATTAATCTCCCATTAATATTAATTAATTTATTTTCCACTATATAAATTAATTGCACTCCCAATATTAAACCATATTATATCAAATAATATTTCTCCGGTAGTATTATTTATTCCGTGTATTTAAGATTTAAATATCCATGAATAAAATTAATTTATTGCTAATTAATTTATTCATCTCTTGAATCCGAAACTAGTACCATTCAACCTTAATTATTGTGCGGAACGAATCCACTCATGAGGTTTACAAAATAATTCCTTATGAACTCATCTCGGGGATATTATCAACCCTTCCGGGATACACTTTCCCGTCAAGTATTCACGGCATGCCATATATAAAATATAGTGACCCAACTTAACCGGTAATTAACCCAATAATTAAATCGGTTAATTCCTTTGGAAAATCAAAGTCACATATATTAAATATACACACCCGCAATAGTATCGGGGATTAAGAATAAAATACTCTGAGACTTGAATCGATTATCGCCGGCAATTCTAATCGATAAATCTCAAGCGATCCGCCCAATACACCAAGTGTACAAGTGTGATAAAATAATTAAGACAAATTATTTTCTCTCTCACACAACGACTATACCGATGGATTGGTCCGTGTCCATCTAGGTCGTGAGCAACCGTTTGATTAAATACGAGTAACCGATAGTATGATCTTCTGTGTGACGTCGCACACCATACTAACTACAACGTATATAATCCAGGACTATATTTTGAATATATTTAATTATCAATAATTAAATGCAAACAATTGTTTATTAATTTAATAGATTAAATGCTATGACCGGTAGTTTATCGTTACTTAAATCTAGACATTAAGTACACAACTCCAAAATTCTCCCACTTGTACTAAGGTCTAGTCATTTCCTCCAAACTCCCGACTCCCATACTCATCACGTGCTTAGGGTTGTACTTCCAAGAAGTACTGTTTGAATGAGCACTCTAGGTTGCCGCTCTGAAGTTATCTTGGTGACTACTGCGTCGTCTCCCTTGACGATGACTCGTATCAGGTGGTACTTGCTCTATGTGTTAACATCACTTTTGACTTATGACTTCTTCCAGTTTACCGTGCACCGCTATCCAATAGCCTTTGGTAAACTAAGAGTCATATCCAAGCCAAGAGGTTATCCCGGAACCTAACCAAAACTTCCGCTGCCTCTGAGGCTGCTTATTCGGTTATGAGAGAGTTTGAGAAGCGTCCTGCTTATCACTCTTTCATTACATGGTTCCACCTCTTTCTAAAAGTGAACACATAGCCTGATATCGACTTACACTAGTCCTCCTCTGATTTAGGATCTGAGAATTTGCAATCAAAGAAGATTTCGTCTTGCTTAATAATCCAGTACTTCGCAAGTACTATTACAGCATCCGAAAATCTCTTGTCTAGATTACCTTGATATCCTCCCACTACACAAACCGCATAGTTGATATCAGGTTCTTGTTTTACAACATTGCATCTATAAAGCTTTCCATACTTGAAGTATAGGAAACTTCTTTGTCCTCATCTATCTCCTTCATGTGTTCGAACACATACCCTTTAGATAGATGTATATTCTGTCTCTGAAAGGCAATAACCTTTCTCAGAAGTATGCATGTTTAAAACAAACCATAATCGTATAAAATATCTAGGAGAAGTACAATGTTCTTATCCTTAGATCGAAAGATCTCAAGAACATGCTCTAACTTCTACTCAATCTTATATCTTGATTCATTTAGACAACCATTATCTTATGTCTGACAACATTTTCTACATTGTTGCCAATGATGAAATTGTTATCTACATAAAATCTCCGAGAAACACCACCTTGTTTCTATTACATCTCCAATACACCTATCGTCTATGCCTTTTGATGAATCCACCAAATGGATTATCCCATCAATTCGCAAGTTCCACGATTTATAGCTTTGTTTCAATCCATAAATGGATTTACTAAGCTTGTACTCTAAATGATCTTGCCTCTTAACAATAATCCTTATTGTTTTTTCAAGCAGGCACATTTAGATCTAGTACCGCCCTCGTGCAGAGCTAGGGATCGATTTCATCTTTACTAGATCTAGAGTCCGAAACTCTTCTAGTCTTATGAACATCTCTGGTTGTTCAACAACCTCCCACTGCAATGGCGTCCCGGTGTACAATAGTAATAACAGTAGGCGCAGTGTGTGGTGTACTTCTACTCGGTTTGGCTGGTTCCTAGTCTTTGTCCTTTTTCTCATTCCAGGGTACTGCATCATTTCGGGCTTTGTGGTTCTTCTAATAGTCTTTCTCTAAGAACCGGGCGTTACACGTCCTTCTGGTTCATAGTACTATAGAACACACAATACTTTGTTCATCTAGGATATCCTACAACCATATTGAATATGCCGTTGTATCCAGGAATATTCATAGAACATAGGTAGTTCCGAACAACATGTTCTTTTCACTATTAGAATTCTATTTCTTACTGACTTACCATCTCTACACGTAAGTGTATGGTGTAGTCATTTGAGACTTAATCTCAATCTTTTGATTATGCTATGTGTTATGTGGTAGCCTCCGCGACTAAGTCGCAGGCTTCCAATGGATATACTTTGAAGGTTCCCCATAATTGCTTTGTGACTAAAACACTTTGCTTTTATGGCACATCAAGCATTCTAATCCATTTTCGAGTATTCTTAAAAGAACTACTTACACATATGTCTGCATATATCATTGACCATTCTCAATACTTGCCCGAATTCTATCTTTTACCAAAAAGTATGCTTAGTTGCATTATCTTCCAAACTTGATTCTTAGGTCGGAAGGTCCATTCCTTCAACTATAATTGATCAAATCAATTTCGACCTTTTGAATCTTATTTGAATAAATACTACTAAGTATAAGAATTCACAAGTATAATGTTTTAACAAGAAATATATCTAAATAGTAAAACAAGTTATAGAACGGTTTGTTGCATCGTGGTAGACTAAGGATTCATCATTCATATATTGCTATCTAATGTACCAGAATAGATAATACCCATTATTTCTTATCAAAATCATCACCATGATTAAAGAAATAAAAATATCCATTCATAAATAATAGAAATCCAGAACAAAAGTTCTTTCTAAAATAAAGGGTACATAATGCAATAATCTTGAAATGAAATCCTATTTAACTACTAAAGCAGATAAATGTCTTCCACTGCAACAGCTGCCTCCTCCACAGCTTTCGCCCGTGTAGACTCGAACTCTTCTTCTCTAAGTCGCCGGGTTTTCTGGAACCCCTGCATTAAAAAATGCACATACCGTCAGTGGTTCCATATCTACACACCAGATTTCTGGTAGATAATACCGCTGACTATGTTTTTACGACTAAAGAAAAATTCGTACCTTTGAGAGGACATTCAGACTTCCAGTGTCCAGTATTATTGCATCGGAAGCACTTGCCTCTTGGCTTTGCAGCCCCCACTCGTGGTCAACTCCTCTTGGCACCACTGGGTTTCCAGGCTTGCTTCCTTTTCTTGCCCCTACCTCCAACAGCTTTCAAGCTTTTGGACTTGGTAGCTACAAGAGCTTGAGACTTGCCCTTCTTGTAGATCCCCTCTGCCGCCTTTAGTTTAGTCAGGAGTTGCGCAAGAGTATAAGATAGTTTACCCATATTATAGCTCATACGAAACTGCTCAAAACTAGGGGCCAGAGACTGGAGTATGATGTCGACTTGCGTCTCAGCATCAATAGAAGCTCCTAGGACCTCAAGTTCATTCAACAAACTCATCATCTTAAGAACGTGCTCCCCAACGGGCGTTCCTTCAGACTGAGTAGTCGACATGAGGACTCTCATGGCTTCTTGCCTTGCCGCACGATCTTGCTCTCCAAACATTTCTTTGAGGTTAAACAACATATCATAGGCAGTGTCCATCGACTGATGTTGGGTTTGGAGTACATTTGACATTGAAGCCAAAATATAACACCTAGCCATTTCATCAGCCTTTTTCCACTTCCTAAATGCTTCTTTTTCCTCATTAGTTGAGGCATCAGTGGGCTCAGCAGGGCATACTTCATGGAGTACAAATTTGTACTCTTCAGAAGTTAGGACAATGTCTAAATTTCTCCTCCAATCAATATAATTGGGGCCAGTGAGTTTATGCTCCTTGAGTATCACAGAAAGTGGGTTCATAGCTAATCTCTAAACCTATAAGCACATTTAAACAAACAATCAATTTAATATCCGATATTATCTCCCTCAAATAATATCATTAAATTACTAATTACATCTAAAATCCCATCAGATATGGCAAACCACGATAGTGTGGACGTTTACCTATCCAAATGATTTCGTAATTAGATTTGCTTCGGCCGTACATCACTATAGCGTTACTTCGATGGGAAGAATACTATAGAGCGTACCTAAGTGTAAACCATTACTCAGTACTAAGAAGTTTGTTTAAGATTCGCATGTTACCGCAAGCCACGATAGTGTGGACGTTTACGTTAACTTACGTTTCCTTCACTCCCTCCTATAACTGTCTACATCAATCGTTCTAAAATCCCATTCAATGCAGCAAGCCACGATAGTGTGGACGTTTACTACACCAAAAGACTTTTACAATTGACATCCAATTACTTGAAACATTTTAATCTTGTAAATCAAGACGCGGAGAACCATAAGTGAAACTCGAAGTTTCTAACCAGTGATTCACCATGCGAACAACCCTATCTCTCATTAGATGAGGGAGCCGAGCAGACAAACGATCCATCTTCAAAAGAATGGTACGAATGTCTCTAATTTGTGTCATCCACGTGACCAAGTGGCTTTGGCTCCATTCCACTCCCCGGGGTGAGAATGAGTCGACTTGAAGTCAGTTTCAGAAAGACAAATTAGGCATTGTTTGATAGACTTAATCAATGTTTCTCGTAAAAGGAATTACAAGAATTCTCCTCCAATGACATGTCTATATGAACTTCGAAAGCTCATAAATGTCACCAAGAGAACAGTAATGGAGACCATGAGAATGTTTCCATCCCCTCTCCCACTTAGCTTTTTATAACAAAGGGATACGCTATCTAATGCATAATTAAACACATAAGCATGCATACAAGTAATAAAGCACATATCACATAGTCAAAATAATGCTAGAAAATTATTTTCCGACTATCATGGCTTTATTCCATCTCCGTATGCGTCTTCTAGTCTTCACTCTTCGTTCTTGAATGCTCCATGTGACGAGAATATTAATCCCAATATTTAAATCTATTTATTTTTAATAAATCCAAAAGATACTTAATTCGAAAATTAAGTCAGTCGAATAAATTAAAAATAAAATTAAATATTATTAATATATATATATATTTTTTATTTTTTTTATTTTCCTATCTAATTCTATTAAATCTCTAGAATAATCTATCCAAGTTAAACTTGGAATATTCTAGAAGAGACTTCTATAATAGAATAAGGAAATAAAATAAATTAGGACTCTTCTACTTTCAAAATTAATTAATTTCCATGTCTATGAAAATACCCATAAAATATGAATAATCAAATAGGAAATAAATCAATTTATTAATTAATTATTTTCCTATCTAATTCTATTAAATCTCTAGATTCCTATTCCAAGTAGGACTTGGAATATTCTAGAAGACTCCATAATAGAATAAGGAAATAAGTTAATTCCAATTAATTCTTTTCCTATCTCCATGAGAGTTCCCAAACTTAGGGATACTCAAAATACGAAAACTTGAATCAATTAGGAAAGTGAATCTTGGTAGGAATAGCACGGGATGGGGTACCCCGCGCCACTCCCACCTTCGACCACCACCACCGCCGCCGGTCAAGGCCCACGCGCCACCTCCCTTGGTGGCCGGCGTGGCCGAGAACCCTAGGGCAGCCCGGGGTCGATCGATCTCCATGGGATCGATCTCATGATCGATCCCGAGCCCTTGTACTCCCTCTCATCTTCTCCTTCGTCACACGAGTTCTCCGGCGGTCGTCTCGGCATCGATCCAACGTAAATAAATTACAAGAAATAAATTTACAATTCCGGTATCGATTCTATACATGAAATCGACCCTATACACTTTCCGGAAAACATAGAACAATAATAATAAATCTAAATTCGGTCAACCCCCGAATTTTTACTATTACAAGCATTCATCCACACAAAACGAATCTCGACATGTCCGAGAGTTTAATAATCATGGTAAAATTAAATAACAATTAATTAAACAATTAATCAATTAATTAACCATGATAGTCGGAATCCCTGCAAGGTAGAACGATAATTGAACACATACATGAACACGAAACCAAACGCTCTGATACCAATTGCTTGAAATCGATATCCCGGGCTATTAAAATTTGCGGAAAATAATAACCCGACCGAAATCCTCGATCGCCGGAGATCTAACCGCGAACCCCACGCGACCCGAGACCCGACCGAGCACCGCCACGGGCGAACCCGCGGCACCCAGCCGAGCCCCCACGAGGGCTCGCGATTGCTCCCGTAGCAATCGCTGGGGATGCACGAGGCATCCCCGGGGCTGCTCGTAGCAGCCCCGCAGCGAGCCCACGGCTCGCTGCCCAGCGGGGCCTAGTCCCCGCACGCATCCACTGCGGGCGAACCCGCAGCACGTACGGGGTCGCTGCGGGTGATCCCGCAGCTTACCCGCGATCGATCCTCGGATCGATCGCACCCCTCGGCTTCGGCCGAGGGTTACTCCTAGCCACGCCGTCCCGGTGGTCCGAACCCTAGGGTTCGACCGCCACCTTCGATCCTCGCCGGGGATCTCGAATCCCCGTCCCCGAGGTTCGTCGTTTTCCCGGATCGTGCGTTCATGTATGTATCACAATCATATTCACATAAAATCATAGAAGGGAGTTTATGATTTTACCTTTCGATTCGTTGTGCGGAGAAACGAAATCAAGATGATGACCTTACGATCTTCCCACGTATTCCTTGCACTAGCTTGAACGTCGGGTGGGCGACGATCTTCCAAGCTTATGGATCCTCTTCAACTCTCTAGAATATCAAGTATGATAATCTTGTCTTATGAAAAAGTGAAGACCATGTAGTGCTTTTATAGGCTACGTAGGGGATCTAAAGGAGGTGGAATATTGGGCTTCCAATATTAATGATTAAATTGAGCCCAAGCCCAAATCTATTAATCTTCCATTAATATTAATTAATTTATTTTCCACTATATAAATTAATTGCACTCCCAATATTAAATCATATTATATCAAATAATATTTCTCCGATAGTATTATTTATTCCGTGTATTTAAGATTTAAATATCCATGAATAAAATTAATTTATTGCTAATTAATTTATTCATCTCTTGAATCCGAGACTAGTACCATTCAACCTTAATTATTGTGCGGAACGAATCTGTTGGGGAGTAAAAAACCAATTTGTACACGTGGAGGTCGGGCCCACCCGCCGCTCTCAAAACTATCGCGATGGATCGGGGTCGAACCCCGGGACCGAATCCATGCAGTCCATGCAGAGAATGGTCCCTGAAGACCGGCGGAAGGGGAAGAGCCACGAGGATCCTCACGAGCTCACTCCAAGACGACGGCAACCCCGAATCGAGTTCACCGAAATCCTCCAGGGGTCCCAGACCGGACCCCGGACCCGGGTTCACGCAGCGCGTCCGGGGCGCCTCCCCGGGGCGAGGTCAAAGGGCAGCAGGGTCCCATGAGTTGTCTTACAAAGCAAGAGGAAAAGCCCTCCCACTCAGGATTCCACGACGAGATCCGCGCCAGACGCCCCAGACACCGCACCCCGGGACTCGCATAAACCCAATGCAAAATCGTGCCCCGGCATTTAATGATCGAAGATTAGATCTTAAACGTGTCCTGATGTCGTGGCTCTGCATGAGCATGTGCTCTCGCCTATAAAAGCCGACCCCCTCATCTCATTGTAAGCGCGGCGAAAATTACCGAATAAAAGATATATAAAAAGAGAGACATTATCTTCTTGAGCTCGGAATTCTTATCCTTTTCCCCCGGGGTCTAGAAATTTCAACCCTTTCTACATATAAATTCACATGATTTGGTAGTCGTTGCGAAACCCTCATATCCACCCCGTATCTCACCCTCTCCAACAAAAACGACCCAAAACAGTTGGCGCTAGAAGGAGGGGGTTGTATTTCTAGACCCAGGAAAAGAGCTTTGGTGAAGAAATGTCCAGCCAGGAGCAAGACGGAGCCACGGCGTCGGACTCTTCAAGATCCGCCACTCGGAGAAGGTCAGAACGAGCAAAGATGCCCGTGGAAGACGAACCCGTAATCCCGGCACCGACCACACACGGATGCTATCCCGCGTCGGAGGCCGAGATCCACTTGAAGGTGCCAGGTTCTCGACGAACCGCTCGTCGCCAGGTGCGAAGCAGCTCCGAAGCGCGACGTTTGAAGCGTCACCTACTCACCGAGCGGCACAACCGGCGCGCGCGCCCCGGCCCACGCCGAGATCCACCAGTTCCCGCCACCCCGGCTCTCTTCTCGGGCAGTATGCTCGATACCCCCGAGAAGATCGACGAAGTCATGGCCAGCTTGGCCCAACGTAAGCACGCTCTTAATACCCCCATATCTCTGTCATCGAGAAAACAGGTCAAGGCCAGCGCTTTCGACCGACTGGGGCCAGGACAAACGAGTCGTGACCAGCGCGTCGCCCCGGCTAGGAGATTGATGTTCGACCTGAATGATCCAGCCGAGTACCTGTCCGCGTCGTCAGCACACGGGGCCCCGGACCACGGGGCAGATTTGCGAGAGACACTGGGGAGGCGTGATCCTCACCCCGTCCCCCCAGTCCCGATCGCACCGGGACCCGAGGCAGGCCTCCAGGACCTGTACGAGAAAGTAAGCGAGGTAGAGAGGAGGCTCGCCGAAGCTCAGGTAAAACCCGAGCGGATCGACTTCTGCAAGGAGCCTCTGGCCCTGGAGGTCGAGCACGCCACCATGCAGTACGAGATCCAGCCTCTGCAGACCGCTCTTTACGACGGGAAGACGGACCCCGAGGTCCACCTAAGCCGCTTCCGCACCTACATGTCAGGACGGGGTGCCAGCGACGCCACCAGGTGCAGGTTGTTCCCCCTCACCCTCGGGGACACGGCCCACAAGTGGTTCGCGGGGCTACCCTCCCGATCCATCCACTGTTTTGACGACTTGGTCCAACGCTTCGTCGCTCACTTCGCCTCAAAGGTCAATCGGCTCGAGCAAAGCCAGAGGTTGATCGGTGTTAGGCAGGCGGCAGACGAAAGAGACGAGTCCTATGTGGACCGAGTGGGGGATATCCTGATCGGCGGCGAGGAAGTCGGTGACGATTTAAAATTACACACGGCCATGAGTGGGCTCCGAAAGAACTCGGAGCTGTTCAAACACCTGATGCTTTGCTACCCGCGAAGTTACGAAGACTTCCGCATCAAAGCCGGGGCCCAGTGCTGGTTCCAGCGGCTTATGCGGGGAAACGAGAGTGCCCCGGAGCGAAAGGGCCGGGACCCGGAGCCCGCGGACCGGAGGGCCACCCATGCCCCGCGGAAGGCCCCTTACAAGCCTTACGAGCAGGGCCGCCCGCTGCCCAGCTATAGAGAAATGGAGGTGAAGCTCGTGGAACAAACCGGCCAGGACACCCTCACCATGATGGAAATTTTGCTCGCCATGGGAGGAGACATTTTGGTGAAACCGGGGCCCATGCGAGCCCCCGAGGGAACCCCGGACAGGCAGGAGCGGGTCGCGACCCGCAAACCCACGACCCGCACCGGGCCCAGGGAGGCCAAATTCTCATGATCGGCGGGCTACGCCCGATAGCCAGTGATAGCAAGCGCAAGAGGAGGCGTGAACTCGAGGTGTGGCAGGTCTATCACGCGACGCGACCGGCCCCGCCCCCCGGGATCACGGAGAATGCGGAGATCTCGTTCTCTCCCGCGGACAAGATCGGCGTGACCTTTCCCAAGAGGGACGCCCTGGTAATCAAAGCCCCCATCTTAGGGATGGAGGTCTCGAGGTTGCTGGTCGATAGCGGGGCCCACTGCAATATCCTTTACAAACAAGCCCTGGATCAGATGGGCCAGCTCGCCCAATATATCCTCCCGTGCGACCTCAGACTCAAGGGGTTCGGCAGCGACGTGGTGACCCCCTTTGGTACGATCACTTTGCCTCTCGAGCTAGCGGACTCCGTCAGACCCGAGGTCAAGGTGTTGAGAAACCTCGAGTTCGTAATAATAGATAGGGCTAGCGGGTACAACGCACTTCTGGGGAGGCCCTTCTTAGAAGCTTTCGAAGCTGTGGCTTCCACATACTATTACTGTATCAAATTCCCCGTCCCCTCCGGAGCTATTGGCACCGTGAGAGGGGACCAACTAATGGCAAAAAAGTGTTTGCTCTATTCAAATTCTTATGAACTAACGGACCCAACGGCGGAAGCCGCGACAGATACCTCCCGGGTAAATCAGCTTTTAGCTAGGCTAAGTACCCCAGGAGCCCAAACGAGCGTGTTCGACCTAGACCCCCCAACCTCTCGCGGGCCCGAGGGAGGGACGTCCAACACGGTTGCCTCAGTCCCCGTCCTCGAGGCCGGCGCCGCACCCGGGACGGGACACGAGGGCACCATGGTCAACCCGAGCTCCGGCCCGGGCGAGCGAGTTGTCGGCCTCGGACCGGGGAAGGACCTCGAGTCCCCGGGCATCAGTGAGTGTAGTCTCGACCCTTTCCCCGAGACCCGTCTCCGGAACGACCGCGGAGTCGAGACCCTCGAGGCACCCGTGCAATGCGAGGTCGGGACCCCGGAGCTCCCCCGACAGGTGTTGCTCGGCTCCCTCATGGACCACGGGACCCGGGTAAACCTCGAGTCGTTCTTGAAAGCCAACCTAGCCACATTCGCCTGGAGCAGCGGAGAGCTCGGAAGGGTTGACCCAGAGAATGCCAGTCACCGCCTCCGCTTGGATCCCAAGCGCCGTCCGGTAGCCCAGAGACGGAGGAAGATGGGGCCCGAAAAGGGAGAAGCACTAGCCGCCGAGGCCCAAAAGCTCTTGAAGGACGGGCTAATACGCCTCGCCCCGCACGACGCAACGTGGGTGTCAAACGCGGTGATGGTGCGGAAAACGGGGGGCAAGTGGAGGCTCTGCATCGATTATTCCGACCTCAATGAGGCGTGCCCCAAAGACCATTTCCCGATGCCCCACATTGACCAATTGGTCGACAGCACCGCGGGCCACGCGATATTCTCCATTATGGATGCGAGCTCCGGTTACCACCAGATTCCAATGGATCCCGAGGACACCCGCCACACCGCTTTCTACACTGGGAGCAACGTGTACTGCTGGGAGCGGATGCCGTTCGGCCTAAAGAACGCCGGGGCCACTTACCAAAGGTTGGTCAACACCATGTTCGCCGGAGAGATCGGCAAAACGGTGGAGGTATACATTGACGACATCATCGTGAAAAGTACGAGCGAGACGGACCACGTCACAGACCTCGCTCGGGTCTTCGAGGTCCTCGGGGCTTACAACATGAGGTTAAATCCCAAGAAATGTCATTTCGGGATCAAGAAAGGAATGTTTCTGGGACACGTGTTTGGAGAGTACGGGCTCGAGCCCAACCCAGCAAAAATCAAGGCCGTGCTCGACATGGCCGAGCCGCGGGACGTGAAAGGAGTCCAACGGCTCACCGGTTGCCTCGCAGCGCTCAGCCGGTACGTATCGCGACTCGGGGACAAAACCCGCCCATTCTTCGGATCAATCAAAAACCAAGAGTTCCACTGGAAGAAGGACAGCCAGGACGCCTTCAGACGAATCAAGGAGTATCTCGCAGGACCCCATATCCTGACGGTCCCCAAAGCAGGGGAGAAACTTTTTCTTTACCTCGCCGCATCGGAATGCGCGTTGAGCGCGGT
The DNA here is from genome assembly GCA_954870475.1 of Euphrasia confusa. Classification (NCBI taxonomy): domain Eukaryota; kingdom Viridiplantae; phylum Streptophyta; class Magnoliopsida; order Lamiales; family Orobanchaceae; genus Euphrasia; species Euphrasia confusa. Next base: position 10,037,597 of record OX940966.1, on the reverse strand, counting down.
GCTCGTCCGAGCTGAGGGCACCCTCCACCTACCCATCTATTTCGTAAGCCATGTCCTCCACGAGGCAGAGACTCGGTACACACCGCTCGAGAAGTTGGCGTACGCTCTGATAATTTCGGTCCGCAAACTCAGGGCATACTTGTTCGAGCACCCCGTGGAAGTGCTCACCACAATGCCTTTGCGACAAGTCATGCATCGCTCCGATGTAACGGGTAGGTTGCTCCGGTGGAGCCTGGAGCTGAGCCAGTACGATATCACTTTCGCTCCCCGGACCGCGATAAAGGCACAAGCACTCGCGGATTTTGTCGTCGAGCTGACTTTTCCCCAGCGGAGCACGGGTCAAGCACGCCCCTGGAGACTTTACGTGGACGGGTCGTCTACAAGTGCGTGCTCGGGGGCCGGAGTGGTGCTCCTCGGGCCAGACGGTGACTCGTTTGCCCACGCGGTAAAATTCGAATTTCCCGCGACAAATAACGAAGCAGAGTACGAGGCACTCGTAGCAGGCCTCGAGATGTCCATCGCGGTAGACGTCCCGCGGCTCCATGTGTTCATGGATTCACAGCTAGTAGTAACCAAGTCACGGGCGATTACGAAGCCAAAGGCGAACAAATGATCAAGTACCTCGAGCTGGTGTGGAAGTTGTGCGGCAAGATACCCGATGTCCGAATCGAGCAAATCCCCAGGGAACAAAATTCACAAGCCGACGCGCTATCCAAGTTGGCCTCCTCCGAAGGATCCGGAGATCTATCCCGAGTCGTGCTAACACATTTAAAGACGCCCTCGGTCGACGCTCGAGACGAAGTTCTCCCCGTAGTCCCGGAGTCCGGGGCCGACTGGCGGGACGCGATCAAAGGTTTCATCGAGTCCGGGGCCCTGCCCCCGGACAGGGTCGAGGCTAAACAGCTCCGCATACGGGCTGCAAGGTACTCTATTCTGGGATCCCAACTTTATCGCAGGAGCTTTTCTATGCCTTTGTTAAAATGTATATCCAGGGACGAGGGAACCAAAGTCTTGTCCGAGATCCACGAAGGCATATGTGGCAACCACGCCGGCGGTCGATCTCTGGCCCACAAAACCATGGGCCAAGGTTTCTACTGGCCAAGCCTACGCCGCGACGCTGCCGATTTCGCAAAGAGATGTGTCCAGTGCCAACTCATGGGCCCCAACATCCTCACCGCGCCCGGGACCCTCAAGGCGCTGTACTCCCCGTGGCCGTTCGCCCGGTGGGGCATAGACATCATCGGCCCGTTGGCCACCGCCCCGGGCAGAGTCAAATTCGCGTTTGTCGCGGTCGATTACTTCACCAAATGGGCCGAGGCGGAAGCAATCCAGAAGATCGATCAACCCCAAGTAATCAAATTCATCTGGAAGAACATCATATGCCGGTTCGGATTGCCCGAGTCCATCATCTCGGACAACGGCAAGCAGTTTGACGGCGAACGAGTGGCGGATTTCTGCGAGCTATGGGGTATAAGGAGGGCGTTTTCAACCCCGTACCACCCGCAGTCCAATGGGCAGGTCGAGGCGGTGAATAAGATTTTGAAGCACACCATCAAGGCGAAGCTGGAGTTATGAAAAGGAAAATGGGCCGAGGAGCTACCGGAGGTGCTGTGGTCATACCGCACCACGGTAAAAAACGCAACAGGAGAGACACCGTACGCCCTCGCGTTCGGTACGGAGGCCGTGGTCCCGGCCGAGGTGGTAGTGCGCTCACACCGCACCGCCCAGGACGTCACCCCGGAGAACGAGGCGGTACTGCGCCTCGAGCTAGATCTCCTTGAGGAGAGGAGGTTGAGTTCTGACTCCCTCAATGCGATGAACAAACGGCGGATTGCCAAGCTATACAATACGAAGGTTAGGGCCCGAGAGTTTAGCCCCGGGGAGTTGGTGTTGAAAATGTTACTAGGAACCCACTCCGGAGCCCTCGGGCCGACATGGGAAGGACCTTTCCGAGTAGCGACGTGCTTGGAGAACGGGGCCTACGCACTGGAGTTAATGGACGGGACCCCAGACCAATACCGATGGAACGCTTTGCATCTGAAAAAATTCTACCCGTAGAGGAGCGAGACCGGAGCAGGCCCGAGCCCCGACGAAGCCAACGCCGGAGCAGGCCCGAGCCCCGATGAAGCCAATGGGCGAAGTTATATGTATATGCTCTAAGACAGCAAAAATAAAACGAGCACCCACGAGTGTCGGAGAATTTGAAACAATTCCCTATGATTCGCGTATTGTCGTTTAGTCAAGAAAAAGACCTAACTTGCCTAAGACCCGGGAACCGGAGGTTGAAATAACACAATCCCGGGGCACGGGCAGCGGGGACGATACAAGAATAATTTGTGGACTCATCCGCAAAAGCCCAAAAGGCCACGAACCCATTCAGTCTTCAACTTCGGCGACTCTAGAGTAAGAACGATATTTACCATGTCCCAAGTTGCGAGCACGGGGGGAAGAAAATAAAAGCTATCAAAAGCCACAAAAACCCCCATTTAAACCAACAATCCCCAAACCCACAGAGGCTCCGCAAAGCCCAGGGTCGAGGAGGTCCGGGTACTAAATAAAACCAAATATATAAACTAGGGTTTAACTTAATCTAAATCGACCAAAAAAGGTCAACAAAAGATGCAAGATGGATAAAACAACTATCAAAAGCATCAACTCTAGTACCCCGGAATCCGGGGTAACCCTTTCCCCGGAGCCCACGACTCGGGGGGGGGGGGTCACCATGAAAACATCGCGAATCCAGGGCCGAAACGAAGGCCAAGAACACCTTACCTTTCTCTAAAATAAACGCTCCAAAAGCAAGACAAATCTTGTAAGGGAGCAAAGCATAAATAAACAAGGGATCATCCCAAGACAAACGTAAAATTCCGGGCTACTGCCCCACACCAAATTCAAACCAGAAACAAACAACCAGGAAATTGTCTTAAGGCCGAAGCCCTTAACAGAACAAAACAAAAATTAATGATTAAAGATTCAGGAGAAATAAGCAGGGAAACATTCGAGACCACCTCACGCCTGCGACCCCGGAGACTTCGGCGCCGAGACCGGGTCGACCACAGGAGTCTCTTCCATCGGGACATCGGCATCAGCTCCAACCCGTTCCTCAGCGGGCTGGGCGCTCTGATCAGCCTCAAAGCCTTCGTAGAAAGCATCGATGCTCTGCTCAGGGAAGCCGGCGACGACACCATCCAGAGCGGCCACCTGTCGAGGAGAAAGCCCATCTTCGACTCCCGGAGAGCCACCAGTCGCACTAACCGCAGAGACAGCCTCGCCCGCCTCGGGTCCGGCCTCCGTCAATTTCCCCTGAACCGGAACGGGCAGCCTAATTAGCGGTTGCTGGGGGCGGACCAGGCGGTCGTAGCTTGGCCACCACTTCATGTCAATGTGGAAATCCTCCTCAAGGTCTAGGTACTCCTGGTGAAGCCGAGGATCGAGGACCCGGGTGCTCATATACTTCTTCCAATACTCCAGCACGCGATCCCGAGCCGCCACATCGTTTTTCGTGTGAGCATACCGAACGGCGTCGGCCAGACCACTCGAATAGAAATGGTCATTGAGCACACGGTGGTCGGTCCACGGGCTAGATAACTCGTCTTCGAGGACGGCGATCCGAGCCCGAGCTCCCTCCAGTTGCTCCCGGAGGGCCGCGGCTTCCCCGGTCCGGGCCTCGAGGGACTCGGTGAGTTTCACCACCTCCCCATTCGCATCAATGATTTGCTGCGAGAGAACCGTGGCTCGAGACTTAAGAGCCGTGGCCTCCGCGCCCGCTATCTCCAACTTGTCGTTCCGGTACTCGGCTAACTCGCGCCACATATCCCGATCCTTCGAGGCCGCCGCAAGGGCGGTGGTGTACCCCTTAACCTCCGACATAAGGTGGTCACTCTGGGCGATCACCTCCTCATTCAGCCGGGCCATCTCCCCAACCTGCTTATCCTTCGCCAGAGCAGACGCTTTCCACTGCTCCACCGACGTGGTAAGCTGCTCGATCTGACGGGCCTGGTTCTCCGACCACTCGAACCCCGCGGCGCTGACAACGGCGGCCTGGCTAATCAGCATCGTGCCCAGCATGAAGGTGTGGTCCCGGCGGCCAACCATGCCCTGCAGCTCGTGGGTCCATGACCGGCCGAGAGCGCTGAGGGCCGCACCAACCGGGGTCCCGGGGGTGACCACCGGGAGCGCGGGGCCGTAGCCGGCCAGATAGTCCCGAATCACGGGAGGCATGTCCGGGGTGGCATCCAAGATCCTGCGTAAAAAGAAAAGGCGAGGTCGCGGTTAGACAAATGAAAAGATACCCAAAACCCCGAAAGACGCCCCCGAGACGCGATCTAAGAATCGGAGTCTCGAAACTACCAAACAAGGGGTTCAGGTTAGATCGTACCTCTGCTGACGGCTCGGGTCAACGCCGTAGTACGGCGAGCATCCCATCACGGCCGGTGAAAGTCCAGAGCCTTCAAGCACGGTCGTTGGCAGTCGACCGGGGCCAAGGTCCGGGGCCTCGGGGTCCTCGGTGGCTTTGCGCTTCCGCGACTCGCCGGTCACCGAGCCCTCAGCCCTGTCGAGGGGGGTGGCCCGAACAGGGGCGAACAAGGGAGGGCAGTCCACGGCTTCCACCCTCGCCCGCGGAGGGGAGGAGACCGGGGGAGCTGCCAAGGGCTCCGAAACCCGGGGCCCGGAGTCCAAGGTCAGGTCGATCACATCCTTCTCACCGATGCGAGGCAACATGGGGCCACTCTCCGCCGCCCGCTCGGGCGCGGAGGACTCGACCACCCCGGCGGAGGCAGTCGGAGAGGAGAGGTGCATCACGACCGGGGTGACCTCGGGGCGCGAAGGAACTGCGGAGGTCGAAGGGCCTGCTGAGCCGACCGACCGACTCCGTGAGGCCGGGATCGGGTAGTCCGACCCCTTGCGGTCCGTAATCCCGGGGAATCCAGACATCCTCAGCCGGGGGCGATCCTCAAAGATAAAAGTACGGGGAGCTGCAATCAAGACCCGTTTAGGAGACATGGAATCAAAAGTACGTATGATAAACAGAACAAACCACGACTCTGTCACTCACCGGGATACGGATCGTGGAGGTGTCGCGGCGGGCAAACGAGGCGCGCGTTCAGGAGGAGATCCTCACGGCAAAGAACGGTGGCTTGGCGTTCGGACGAGGTGTACGCTTCGGCGATCTTCAGGGCGACCTGGTAGTCCCAGTTCAAGGGCCCTTCTCTCCGAGTGCTGACACCTGACCAAGGACATGAAGAAGTTAAGAATCAGCAAAGGTGGATTCGGACCAAAAATAGCGCGACTCACTCAAAATCTTCTCAGAATATTTCGTAGGAATATCAATTTCCCCTTCCGGAGTCAGGGTGCGCCAGGCCCCGGAGACATAAAGCCATCTCGGCCACGGATTATCGACCTTCGAGGACTTTACCCCGACGGTGGGAATCCCATCGCGGCCCCTCACGGTGAAGCGCCCGTTTAGCCCACCAGTACTCGAGATCCCAAACGAGCGGCGGATCTCGGCGTCGGTCAACACCCGGATCAGCCCGGAGTTGCCCAGGAGGGACAGGAAGGCCATGATCTGGGCCCACCCGTTGGGATGGATTTGGTGCGGGGCCACCCGCCAAAATCGCAACGCCGCCGTCACCGACGGGTGCATCGGGAAGCGTAACCCGAGGTCCAGGGCATCCGTCCCCACGGCCACCATCCCGGGCGGCGGGCAACACGGGGATTCTCCTGGAGCCGGGGCATGGAGGTGCACATCCACTGGCACCCGCCACGGTATCCGCCTCCGCTCGATCATCGCCGCAGTGATCACGCTGGGTTTGCCGTGATCGCCCCATTTGGGAGTGTGGCACTCGGCAGGCGGCGCGTACGGTTCACGAACGACGGCCACATAGGGGTTGGACCGGTAGTAGGTTGGGTAGTCGAGAGGAGCAAGCGGCGGGAATTTCTCGTCCATCAAGCTTAGAAATTGAGCGTGGAGAGAGTGGATGTCGGTTTCCTCGTCAGAGCTAGATGAGGAGTTACTCGACGCGGCGGCGCCACCAGAACTCGCGACCGATCCCTCCGCCTCGGCCATGACCTCGTCATACGGGCTCGACATTTTCTCGAAGAAGGAACAGTATATTTGGACAGGAAAAAGTTAAAGGCGAAAGGGAACGATTACCTGGATTTCGGTGGAGTTAGGGTTGTGAATCGCCGGAGCACGTAAGGAAGTGGGCGACAATCACGGCGGGTTTTTTGGAGAGATATGCACGCAAGACGTGAAGGGGCGGGAGCGGTTACCCGTAAAACACACTCGAGTTTTCCCCTTTTCCCAAGCAGCCCAACGAGGCCCATTGGGCACAAGTGGGCCCAACGGGATCCCAATGATTGCCCCCTAGATCGCTCGCCCCTGCAACCCTACTGGGTAGGCCCGAGGCCCGGGCTCAGAACGCCAGGTAGCCTGGGGTCCAAACGGCAAGCGGCCCCCGGGTCAAGAACCTGAAGGCTCAATGCGCGAGCCCCGGGGCGCGCCTACCCGAGCCACGGCGTTCGAAGGTAGGGTCCCCCTCGCCCGGGAGGCTTGTCGAGGGGAATCAAGTTGTTCGTTCCCACAAAGTGAAGATGTACAAAGAAAACAGGATTAACCGAAGCAAAAAAGAGTTGCAGATTTCTCAAAATAGCAAATTCTTATTTAGATCCTTTACACCGGAGGGAGGAGCCCCCGCTACATCATCGGAAAAAGAAAGAAGAAAATATACAGGAAAACCCTAAAAAGAGAAAAACCCTAGTCTAGTCTACTCCCCGACGGGATTTCTATCTAAGCCTAGACCGGGCCAAGCCGTCGCCGTCGACCACGAACACCCTCGGCGTCTCGTCCCTATCCCACCGAACTCGCACGCGCCAGTCTGGGCCAAGGCCCACGTGGCGGCAAAAGGTCCTCCATCCTTTGCCGGAGAGACGGAGGCGATCCCCGCGGCGCACCAAGTGCATAGGCCAGTCCTGGCCCAGCTCGTCCCGGAGAACTGTGCTCCGTTTCTCCAGCCCCCGAAAGCGGACGGTTAGGGGCGGTGGCAGCCTCGCTCCCGGACGACGCCGGAACTCCGGGAGGGTCCGGGAGTGCCAGTAGCGGGCGACCTCTAGTGAAGGGGGGACGGACAGATGGCTGTCCCCGGCGTCCGGGTCCGAGTCGGAGGAAACGTCGAATATGTCCGGCGCCTCCTGAACCGGCTCCCCGACTGCCTCAGGCTCCTCGTCGGAAGAGATGTAGACGATCTCCGGCGGGTTGTAGTCGTTACTTCCTACAGACGAGCTCACCATTCTGGTTTGTGTCGGGGGTAAGGTTTTTTTTCTTTTTTCTCGCCGGAGAAGACGACCGGAGAAGGGCTTGAAGGAGGTTCAAGGTCGGACGAATGATTGACTTAGGATCGGATTTTAAAAAGGTGCCCAGAAGACGTGACACACCGAAAAGGCGTCATCATTAGCCTGGGGAACCGCCGCGACCGTCCGAATCCCAAGGAGCCGAACGGAGCCAGGCTGTGGCCCCGGGCGCGCGTGGCCCGGACTCCGCACCAACAACCAAAAAGAAAAAAAAAAAAAAAGAGAAAAGAGAAAAAGAGGTTTTTCGTTTTTCTTAACTCGTTTATTCATTATTCCAGAAAAGTCGAACCGGGATACGACCTCCGGGTCCCGAGGCCCGGACTACAGGTTTAATATGCATAAAAAGCAATAAGGCACGACGCAAGGGCGATAAACGGCCCCGCCGCTCGCTCAAAACGAGACCGGCGGAACAGGAACCAGGGACCCATCCCCACGAGTAACGGCGATGTTGATATCCTCCACCTCCGACCAGCGAAGCTCTACCCGTCAGTCATCTTGGAGCTGCATGTGCTGAACATACACCGCCCAGCCGATGCCTCCAATCCCCAAGCGGTTGCCACCAGGAACCAAGTCAAAAACCCAGAGACAGCCAGACGAGTCGCTAACAGCAAGCAGGGCGGGCCACATGTGCCTGTACATCTGAGCAAAGGGGGACGGCATCAGGAGGACCTCGCGGTGGTAACGGGAGTTGAACTTACGGGACACGACGTAACGACGAACGCCGGAGCCCGCCGTCTCCACCCGCGACTCATCGCCAGGTTCACGATCTCGAAGTTGAACGATGGGGCCTACCGCGGAACTAGCGGTTCGTTGAGGTTGGGCAGACATGAGAGGAGTGAGATAGGAAGGGCATTTACCTCGACCTCGTTTTATAGTCCAGAAAACCGGACAGTGGCCACGCATCTCAACACCACCTCCCAAAGCTACCATTCCGCGAACACGGCATTTATATAGGGGTCTCAGCTTTTCAGACGCACCACAGGTCTGAGAGCACCCAGGCCGAGACGGACCCCTCGAAGGAAGACGGGGAAGCAAGCAGGTCAGACAACCACCAACCACATCATTTAAGGAAGGCCCGACCATCGAGAAGTCAACCGGGTCAATGCAAGGAAATGAGTGACGTCGGCCCAACGGACGGAAACCTCCCCGGATCTCCCAATCTCCGACGATGTTTCCGGGGGCCAATGTTGGGGAGTAAAAAACCAATTTGTACACGTGGAGGTCGGGCCCACCCGCCGCTCTCAAAACTATCGCGATGGATCGGGGTCGAACCCCGGGACCGAATCCATGCAGTCCATGCAGAGAAGGGTCCCTGAAGACCGGCGGAAGGGGAAGAGCCACGAGGATCCTCACGAGCTCACTCCAAGACGACGGCAACCCTGAATCGAGTTCACCGAAATCCTCCAGGGGTCCCAGACCGGACCCCGGACCCGGGTTCACGCAGCGCGTCCGGGGCGCCTCCCCGGGGCGAGGTCAAAGGGCAGCAGGGTCCCATGAGTTGTCTTACAAAGCAAGAGGAAAAGCCCTCCCACTCAGGATTCCACGACGAGATCCGCGCCAGACGCCCCAGACACCGCACCCCGGGACTCGCATAAACCCAATGCAAAATCGTGCCCCGGCATTTAATGATCGAAGATTAGATCTTAAACGTGTCCTGATGTCGTGGCTCTGCATGAGCATGTGCTCTCGCCTATAAAAGCCGACCCCCTCATCTCATTGTAAGCGCGGCGAAAATTACCGAATAAAAGATATATAAAAAGAGAGACATTATCTTCTTGAGCTCGGAATTCTTATCCTTTTCCCCCGGGGTCTAGAAATTTCAACCCTTTCTACATATAAATTCACATGATTTGGTAGTCGTTGCGAAACCCTCATATCCACCCCGTATCTCACCCTCTCCAACAAAAACGACCCAAAACAGAATCCACTCATGAGGTTTACACAATAATTCCTTATGAACTCATCTCGGGGATATTATCAACCCTTCCGGGATACACTTTCCCGTTAAGTATTCACGGCATGCCATATATAAAATATAGTGACCCAACTTAACCGGTAATTAACCCAATAATTAAATCGGTTAATTCCTTTGGAAAATCAAAGTCACACATATTAAATATACACACCCGCAATAGTATCGGGGATTAAGAATAAAATACTCTGAGACTTGAATCGATTATCTCATGGCAATCCTAATCGATAAATCTCAAGCGATCCGCTCAATACACCAAGTGTACAAGTGTGATAAAATAATTAAGATAAATTATTTTCTCTCTCACACAACGACTATACCGATGGATCGTGTCCATCTAGGTCGTGAGCAACTGTTTGATTAAATACGAGTAACCGATAGTATGATCTTCTGTGTGTCCATACACACCATACTAACTACAACGTATAAAATCCAGGACTATGATTTGCATATATTTAATTAACAATAATTAAACGCAAACAATTGTTTATTAATTAAATAGATTAAATGCTATGACCGGGAGTTTACCGTTACTTAAATCTAGACATTAAGTACACAACTCCAACAGTTTTAACGTCCATTTGCCATATCTCATAATCATAATGAGCAGCAATGGCTAAGAGAATCCGAATGGATTTAATCATAGCAACTGGTGAAAAGGTTTCATCATAATCCACCCCGTGAATTTGTTTATATCCTTTTGCCACCAACCTTGCTTTGAAAACACTAGGTTTTCCATTCATGTCTGTTTTTATCTTTTAAATCCATTTGCATCCAATGGGCCTAGCCCCTTTAGGCAAATCGACCAAGTTCCAAACTTGATTTTCAGACATAGATTCCATTTCGGATTTCATGGCACCCTGCCATTTCTCGGAATCTGGACTCGTCACAGCTTGGATATAGGTCGAAGGTTCATTGCTTTCTAAAAGCATGACTTCATAGTTCTCGTTTGTCAGAATACCTAAGTATCTGTCAGGTTGAGTTCTAATCCTTCTGGACCTTCGAGGGTTAGGCGTGGTTTCTAAAACCACTGGAGTACTCTCGACCAAGTCTTGAGTCTCCATCTCAGTTTGTTCTTCTTGAACTTCGTTCAATTCAACTGAGCTCCCACTTACTTTCTTGGAAAGGTATTCCTTTTCAAGAAATACACCATCTCGAGCAACAAATACTTTGTTCTCGGATTGGTTGTAAAAGTGGTACCCTCGTGTTTCTTTTGGATAACCAACAAAGAAACATTTATCCGATTTGGGTTCAAGCTTTGTAGAGATATTTCTCTTTACAAAAGCTTCACATCCCCAAACCTTAATATAAGACAAGTTAGGGACCTTCCCTTTCCATACCTCGTATGGTGTCTTATCAACAGCTTTTGACAGTGTCCTATTCAGTGTATAGGCCGCTGTTAAAAGTGCGTGTCCCCAAAAAGATTTTGGTAGTTCACTAATGCTCATCATCGATCGAACCATATCCAATAAGGTTCTATTCCTCCTTTCGGAAACACCATTCATCTGGGGTGTTCCAGGTGGAGTGAGTTGATATAGAATACCACAACTCATAAGATGATCATCGAATTCTTGGCTAAGATATTCACCACCTCGATCCGATCGAATGGCTTTTATCTTCTTACCAAGTTGATTCTCAACTTCATTTTGGAATTCTTTGAACTTTTCAAAGGCTTTCGACTTATGCCTCATTAAATAGACATAACCATATCTACTTAAGTCATCGGTAAAAGTTATGAAGTAGAAATAACTTCCATGTGCTTGTGAGCTAATTGGACCACATACATCAGTATGGATTAAACCCAATAGATCACTTGCACGTTCTCCTTTCCCTAGAAAAGGTGACTTTGTCATTTTGCCCATCAAACATCCTTCACATGTATCAAATGACTCCAAGTCAAAAGATTTGAGAATGCCTTCTTTAAGAAGTTTCTCTACACGTTTAATGTTGACGTGACCTAATCGACAATGCCAAAGGTATGTTTCATTGAATTCATTCGATTTGGCCTTTTTGGTATCAATGTTATAAATATGATTGTCAAGTTGAAGTATATATAAACTATGTTCTAATCGTGCCGAACCATAGAACACTTCACTTTTTGAAATAGTAAATAAACCATTTATTATAGTGAAGGAAAATCCTTCAGTATCCAATACTGAAATAGAAATGATGTTCTTGGTAATACTTGGTACGAAATAAACATTATTCAATACTAAAACAAGGCCCGAAGGCAAACACAAATCATAAGATCCTACGGCTAATGCAGCGACCCTCGCTCCATTTCCAACCCGCAGATCCACATCTCCCTTTACCAAAGTTCTACTTCTTTGCAGTCCCTGCACATGTAAAACAATGTGAGCACCGCATCCGGTATCCAATACCCAAGAAGAAGAATTTGTAAAGTTTATGTTTATGACATAAATACCTGAAGATGTAGGAACGACTCCGTTCTTCACATCTTCCTTGAACTTAGGGCAATCTCGCTTGTAGTGTCCAACACTCTTGCAGTAGAAACACTCAGATTCCCCAGGAACCTTAGAAGCTTTCAAGAACCTTTTGGAAGGAGCTGCCACAACTTTCCCTTTCCCTTTGCCTTTCACTTCCGGTTTCTTAATCCCATTGAACTTTTTGGTACCTCCTTCCCGAATCATAAGAACTTCCCTCCTAGGGTCCTTCTTAATCGTCGGCTCAGCAGCCTTAAGCATCCCATTGAGCTCATGAAGCGATTTCTTCAGTCCATTCATGTGGAAATTCAGCCTAAAGGCGTCATAACCATCATGAAGAGAATGGAGAATGAAATCGGTAGCCAACTCGTCATCATATGCAAAACCGAGGCGAGCACTTGAAGCAAATAATCCAATCATTTGTTGTACATGTGGTCCCACGGGTTTACCCTTTTCCAGCCTAGCTGTTGCTATAGCCCGGGTGACACCGAAGCGCTCAATCCTAGCCTGTTCCCCGAACATGCTCTTGAGCTCTTCTAGGATGTCATAAGCTTCCATGAACTCGAATTGTTTTTGCAACTCGGGTACCATGGATGCCAACATCAAACATGTCACCTCATTCGAGGCTTTCTTAGCAAGGGCATATGATGCCTTTTGGGCAGCCGTGCCCCCATCATCGGGAAGCACGGGAAGGGGTTTATCCAACACACTTTCCTTTTCTTCGTATTTGAGGACTATCCTCAAGTTACGTTGCCAATCAAGGAAATTGGTGTTGTTCAACTTTTCTCTATCCAAGATAGAGCTGAACTTGAATTGAGTTGAGACAGACATATTATACTACAGAAGAAAGATAAATAAAGTAAGTAAACATTCACACAGCGGTAAACAAATAAGGTTGTCTAGCAAAACTACTTTATTTGTTCCATTTTGTTCATTCGATATCTAATATCGTCATTCCCAATTATTTCAATGACAAAAAAAACGTGATAAATCGTAAGTGAAAACTCTCATTAAAATGAGGCCCTGTCATGCAATTGAAGCCCTATCTCTCATTAAAATGAGGGAGCCAACCAGACAATCGATTCACGCCATCCAATGGCTCGAAAGTCTCTAATTTGTGTCATTGATAAACTTAAGTGTTTTGGATTAAATCACTCCCCGAGGTGTAAATAATCCTAACCTTATAATTCATCAAATGAAAGACAAATTAGGCATTTGTTTTTGAAATTTTAATAAATTAGAACAAAACGATCCCAAGACCCTCATCTTGCGAATCCTTAAGCCGACTGAGTCCGCACTTAAGAACTCCAAGATAGGTAGACATTCCATGTCAATGACATCTAATGTCACTCTCGGTCGATGAGAGTCCCATTCTCATCTCATGTCTCGATAGCCACGCTTGCAGTGGATCTGTCGATGAGAAAACCAAACTCACGTGTAAGGGTCTAACCCTTACTCCCACTTATCCCAAGATAACAAGTAGTACCCCGCTGAGGCGGGCCTACCAACTTATGATCGAGGGCTTTATGGGTGTGATGTTTTGGACAAGACATTATACTCATTATTTTGGGAATTTGCATGCATAGGTTTGTTTATATGTAAGTTGAACATTTATAACATAAAACAACCTATAACTAGCAAAGCAAATAAATACGCATTGAAAGGCCCCTAGAACCTCACAACACTCAAACGAAAAACGAAATTAACTCTATCGAAGCATCTTGAAATCACCCCGACTTGATCCGGATGAACTTGGCTGCATATGCCCCCAAAAACAAGAAACAGCGGTCGCCGTTTTGCAACCAGCGCCCGCTGAAATCAAGAAAAGAGGGCAGAACGTCTCCAGCGCGATTTTGCACGAACAGCGGTCGCTGTTGCCACAACAGCGCCCGCTGAACCTCGAACAGCGACCGCTGTTGCTACAACAGCGGGCGCTGTTTGTCTCCAGTAGCCCCGGCTTCGTTCGTTTCGCTCCGTTTTGCTTCGTTTCTTCTCGTTTTCGCTTGGGCTTCGAAATCCAACTCCGATACATGGATAAATCCATAGCTTACATATTGAACAATAGATTTTTGAATAGAAAAACCTATCTATTACAAAAGATTCCAAGGGACGCAGCCCTCCAAAACTATGGCCATTCAACACGTAAAAAACACGATTCATCCACCCGACCACTATCGGTGGCCGGCCTTACATCTAATCACATAAATTCAAATAAACAAATAATCCAATTATGTTGATTTAACCTTCGTGTCCAACACAAAAGTGTGCACGAGCCCTAGGCTCTGACACCAATTGGAGGTACCGGTATACCGATCCAATCGATATATCGTGTGTGCGGAAGCGTGTAAAGCAATAGATCTACTATGCCATGATCTTAGTGCACACTTAATGTGTATAAGAACACATATAAACATATATATATACACATCCAATATATATATATATATATATATATATATATATATATATATATATATATATATATATATATATATATATATATATATATATATATATATATATATGTTGGAGTTGTGTACTTAATGTCTAGATTTAAGTAACGAAAACTCACGATCCATTGCCACTAATCTATTTAACTAAATAAACAATTATTTGCGTTTAATTATTTATAATTAAATATATGCAAATTATAGTCCTGGATTCTATACGTTGTAGTTAGTATGGTGTGTCGGGCCCACACAGAAGATCATACTATCGGTTACTCGTATTTAATCGAACAGTTGCTCACGACCTAGATGGACACGGACCAATCCATCGGTATAGTCCTTGTGTGAGAGAGAAAACAATCTGTCTTGATTATTTTATCACACTTGTACACTTGGTGTATTGAGCGGATCTGCTTGAGATTTATCGATTAGGATTGCCGGCGATAATCGATTTAAATCTTTGAGTATTCTATTCTTAATCCCCGATACTATTGCGGGTGTGTATATTTAATATAAGTGACTTTGATTTACCAAAGGAATTGACCGGTTTAATTATTGGGTCAATTACCGGTTAAGTTGGGTCACTATATTTTATATATGGCATGCCGTGAATACTTGACGGGAAAGTGTATCCCGTAAGGGTTGATAATATCCCCGAGATGAGTTCATAAGGAATTATTATGTAAACCCTGCAGGTGGATTCGTTCCGCATAATAATTAAAGTTGAATGGTACTAGTCTCGGATATAAGAGATGAATAAATTAATTAGCAATAAATTAATTTTATTCATGGATATTTCTATCTTAAATACACGGAATAAATAATACTACCGGAGAAATATTATTTGATATAATATGGTTTAATATTGGGAGTGCAATTAATTTTATATAGTGGAAAATAGAATTAATTAATAATAGTAAGGATTAATAGATTTGGGTTTGGGCTCAATTTAATCACTATTATTGGAAGCCCAATATTCCACCTCCTTAAGATCCCCTACGTAGCCTATAAAAGCACTACATGGTCTTCTCTATTCTCATAACTTGAAGATCACAATTCTAGAGAGAGAAAGTAGAGAGGGAGATCCATGGAGTTCGGTAGATCGTCGCCCACACGACGTCCGAGCTAGTGCAAGGAATACGTGGGAAGATCTCAAAGGTCGTCAAATTGAGTTCTTCGTTTTTCCGAACAACGAGAACGAGGTAAATCGTAAATCCCTCTTTATGATTTTATCGTTTAATTATCGTAAAAATATCTTGAACCAAGATCCGAGAACACGACCCATGTCGAGGTTGAACCGGGCGGTGGTGATCGAAGATCACCGGACCGCCGGGGGCTCAACGGCTCGCGCATGAGAGGGTCGAGGGGGCGAGCCTCGGCTGGACGCCGAGACTTCGATCGAGCGGTGCTCGATCTTCCCGGACGGACCCGTAGCGAGCTGCGGGAGTTCCCGCAGCGGACTCGCTGGACACGAGTCCCGTCCGGACGCGCTACGGGCTGCTACAAGCAGCCCCTCCCAGTCCCGCTCGCGCGGCACCTCGCTGCTCGCGCGGAGCGATCGCCGCCTGCGCGGCTGGACCGCCGCTCGCGCGGCGGCGGGCTGTGGTGATCGCATGCCACGATTTTGATCGTGGCGGATGTGCGATCACCTAGGGCATGGCTGGGCAGCCCCTTATGGCTGCTACGAACAGCCGCGAGCCCGACACGGAGGCTAGACCGGACAGCCGCGGGCTATCCCCGCGGCTAGGGCTTCGGTTGGGCTATCCCCGTGGAAGTTCGTGGCGGGTTTCCGGCAACCGGGATTTCGATTGGAGTTGTCGTTCCGCACTTTGACAACTCCGGATATTCGATCTCCGAAGGATTTCGGTCGGAATTAATTAGATAATTAATTTTAATTAATTTATTAATTCCGGGATATCGATTTCCAACAATATATATATATATATATATATATATATATATATATAAGGTTCAACGATTACTTACTTTTGGTGACGAAGTGATTCGTTGATGTCGTTGAGGTGGTGTTGAGTCGATTGAACCACCTTAAATGGATCAGCCTCTCGAAGCTCTCCTTGTAAATGACCTCGTCACTCCTTTAGATCGTCCGAATTTGGAAGCCGCACAAATGGCCCGGCCTCTACGTGTTGCACACGAACCCGGAATTGAACTTGCTTGCTTGTTCTTGAAGTGGTTCTCCAAGAACTCTTTTCTCTCTCTATTTTGTGTATGATTTTCGTGGCTGATCAAAAGTGATATGAAAACCCATGTTTTCATCACTATATTGATCACCATTAACCTCCCATGTAATCCCCACCATAATGTACATCATAATGCACAAATAATGGTGGATAATGGGGAGGTGAAGGGTCATTTCCACATCATCATGTCAAATGGCATTAGATGTGGTCCCCTTGCTTGTGTGGCATGCCATGTCACACCATGTGACATGCATCCATGCAAGCCATGCATCCCATACATGTCATGCATCCCATGCAAGCCATGCATCCCATGCATGCCATGCATCCCATGCATGTGATAATCCATACGAATTGATTCTATATCAATATAACAAGCAACGTAATTCCGACTCGTGTGTGACCCTGTAGGTATGATTTATCGATCAATATTATATTGTTCCCAACAATTAATATTATCGAATAATCATTTAACATCCATAGACGACCTTATGACTTTATCGATTGCACACGTAGGATCGAATGACATATCCCAACAATAGGTTTTCCTTCACCTCAACTCTCTTTCTTTAAGGATTTTAGTCTTATTCCTATTATTGATGACATCACTAACTCTCGATTTAACCCTTTGGTTAATGGATCTGCGATATTATCTTTAGATCTTACGTAGTCTATTGAGATAACTCCATTAGAGAGTAGTTGTCTAATGGTATTATGTCTGCGACGTATATGTCTAGACTTACCATTGTACATATTACTTTGTGCTCGTCCAATTGCAGATTGACTAACGCCATGAATACGAATTGGAGGCATAGGTTTCGTGAATATCTTCTACGAAATTCCTGAGCCACTCGGCCTCTTCGCCACATTTATCTAGAGCTATAAACTCTGATTCCATTTTGGATCTAGCAATAACTGTTTGCTTAGACAATTTTCAAGAAATAACAGCTCCACTGAGAGTGAAAACATATCCACTTGTGGAATTGGAGTCGTTTATGTCAGAAATCAAATTTGCGTCAGTGTAGTCTTCAATTACAACTGGATATCGAGTATAATGTTGATGATTTAAGTGAAA
This sequence comes from Euphrasia confusa, assembly GCA_954870475.1. Classification (NCBI taxonomy): domain Eukaryota; kingdom Viridiplantae; phylum Streptophyta; class Magnoliopsida; order Lamiales; family Orobanchaceae; genus Euphrasia; species Euphrasia confusa. The sequence goes on along the minus strand of OX940966.1, from coordinate 10,020,111 downwards.
TCATTGTCCATTTAATGTAATTGGAATCATTCAAGGCTTTGGATTAATCCTAGTCAATAAAATATGAATTTGGAGAAGTGTGGAGTACACGTTCCTATAAAATTGATACGGATTAATACTTTGAATAAGCATGTTGATGCATGTCGAGAGTAATCTCGTGGTTGCATGGTTACATGGCTAGATAATGATTTAATATCATATATTGTATGCAATTTAGAAATTGCATGAATTACCATGCAACAACATGAATAGGTGCCATTTGAAAGGGTGTTTTCACTAAAAGGTACCTATTCAACTAAAGGGTGCTTATATTCAAAGGAAGGGGTGTCTAATACCTATATAAGGGAGTGTAATTCATTTTCTGAATACAAACATTATTACCTTCGAAATTAAGAGCTTTGAAGCAACAAATAATACATAAAGTTCCATAAGTTGCTCGTGTTCTAAGCCTACGACTCGAGTGTCGTTATTGTCTTATCTTGCGAGGGATTTCGTGATACCCGGGCTAAATAGGGTCGAAATACTCTTTAAGAAAAGCGTTCTTCGTGATTCAATATTATCCAAGTCTCTACATCTTTCAGTAAACACCCAACAATACAACATATAATGCAACCCAAAATCTCGATTATATCGTAAATATCTAAGTAATCATACAATAACTTTCCAGTGACTTTCACTTGGGATATTAGTGTATTTACATAGCTTATTTATTGTATAGGCTATGTCTGGTCTTGTACAACTTGTTATGTACATTAGACTGCCGATCACTCTTGAGTAGTCTGCATGACCAACCAACTGACGAGTAAACATACATTTTTGCATATTAATTTTCATTCAAAAGCCGGAATGTGATTCGAGTTCTTGGCCGCTAGCTAGCAATTCAAATAATTGAAAACATGACAGATTAATTATCAATTAGCTCCAAAAATGTTTATTACACTGGTCCTCAAACAAAAAATCAAAACAAGTTTTGTTTCTTTTTTCCTCAGCGGCTTATTGCAGGATACCTCCCTGTTGTTGTAAATAGAGATATGTAGAGTGGAACCCTCGGAACACGAATACGAATAGGTTGACTTGAAGAGCTGTGCAGGTAGTATGGCTTAAAATGATGATGACGAGTACTAACTGATCGACTAGGCAACTTGCTTTAATTCATTTTGATGGAGTTCTCTCATAGTCGTTCTCCATTTGAAGAAAGTGCCGAACAAGGATTCCATGTCCTCGAGGGAGCGTCCTCTGGTCTCTGGCAACAATGTGAAGAAGAAGATCCAAGTAATAGTAGCTATTCCGCTGAACAAATAGAAAGCTCCCCCGATTGTAATGGCTTTGTAGAGGGAGATGAAGGTCATGAGTATGATGCCGCTGGTGGCCCTGTTGATGGCGACCCCCATGCCACACCCCGTAGCCCTCAGCTTCATGGGGAAAATCTCTGAACTGTAAACCCAAGCGATGGGCCCCATCCCCATGGAGAAGAAGGCCACGGAGGTGTACGTGGTGAGAACACACACAACGACAACCCACTTGAATCGCTCGGACCCATAGTGCTCGATTATGGTTAGCCCGGTGGCAAGGGTGAACATGGAAAGCGCCAAGCCAGCACAACTGGTGAGGAGCAACACCCGACGCCCGATCTTGTCGACCATGAAAGTGGTGATAAGGATGAAGGCGGTCTTGCACACTCCGACAGCTATGGTGGCAAGGAGCTTCTTTTCGTCGCTGACGATTCCAGCACTCTCGTAGATCCTAGGGCTATACATGACGACAGCGTCTATGCCACTAGCTTGCTGGAAGAACTGGAGGCCGAGGGCGGCAATGGTGATGTGGAGGACTGCTTTTGTGGGGTGGACGAAAATATCCCTCCAAACACCTCCGTCTTCTTTGGGACGTTTAGGGACTTGGACGACATCCCCAACACAATCCTCAGGCAAACCGGCGGCCTCTTTGATCTCAGCGAGGCGTTGGTGGGCTTCCTCGATGGAGTCGGAGGTTTTCTCGAGAACCTTGTTGGCTTCCCCGAGCCGGCCCTGCATGACCAACCAACGAGGGGACTCGGGCATGATGAGGACCCCAAGGGCGATGAGGATGGGAGGCAATGCGCCGATCCCCAGCATCAGGCGCCAACCGAGTTTCAAGGAAAACCCGGCAAACGCATAGTTTGACAAGTATCCGAGTAAAACACCAAAATTGATGAAAACCTCTGGGAAGGAACTGAGGAAGCCGCGAGAGGATGCGGGCGCCACCTCAGCGGCGTAGACGGGTGCGATCATGAGGGCGAAGCCGACTCCAAGTCCGGCGATGAACCTCCCTGCCATGAGCATGGCGTAGCCGTTGGCCACACCCATTGCGGCTGCTCCGATGAAGAAGACGGCAGATGCAATCACAATGGTAATGCGCCTCCCGAAATAATCGGAGGTCCAGCCGGCCGCCCATGAGCCGAGCAGGGAGTAGATGTTGATCGTACCTACAAGTATCTCGATTTCTGTATCTGTGATTTTCAAATCCCTTTTGATGTAAATAATCGCACCGCTCATTACCCCGGTATCTGCAAGTCATGTTCATCACAAATATTAGTACTAATATATATGAGTCGAATGAATTGAAATATATACTAGTATGAATCACGTACCATATCCGAGAAGGATAGATGTCATCGATGCCATCACAGAGATGAGCAAAGCGTACATATTTCTTTTTGGTGGTTTTCCCGGAACTACCTGATCCGCCTGCCCCATATTTACGTGTGTGCACAATATGTATTATTTGTATATGTATATTGCGTTTTTTTGTATGATCGATGTGAATATATACAAGAAAGGATGCACATACTACTGATGATAATCAAGGTTTTGAGTTGTATATATATAAGTATGGTATGGAGCTAGCATTAGTGTGTTGGCTGATCAAAGGCCATTAATGTTTTTGTATCTTACGTGGTTGCTCAGGCTTTGCCAAAGAACTAGTATTAAGGAAGACAAATAGGGGGTGTCTTCTTTTCTTTTCTTTCGGGATAATTATACAGTAGTATTATTTTCTAAATAAAAATTATTCCCTACAATTTTATTTTATTACAAAAAGTGATTTGTTTCTCATAGTTTTTACTGACTGTAATCGCTAACGAGCGTACCATGGTAAATGGATTAAGTGTGGACTAAGCGGGATTAATGGTTTTAATTAATTAATAGTATATTATGAAAATATCTTTTATGCATAATTATTCAATATTTTGAACAAAACAATCAATAAATAATCTAACATAGCATTAATTACAAGTCCTACCATAGTCAAATAATCAAAATAACTTGTAAATCTAACATTTTAGATTATTTTCATTATATCTTTAATATTTTTTTTCAAATTTTGGTCTAATACTCAAAATTTATCATAACTTACAATCAATTTTATTTGATTTATCAAGTTTTGCATCAACTTAAATTGTTTGATAAAATCTGTTCGAGAACCGAATAAATAGGTAAAGGCGAAACTAATTGAATTTAGGCGGCGCTTAGGCGGCTTGGGGGCCTAGAGCCTAAAATTGAGGCGGTCGGGTATAGCCTAAAGCCTAGGTGGGAATTTTTAGAATAGTGTAGCGTACTAAGTACTATTGGGATTCCTTGTATAGTGGTAAGTATTCCTGCTGGTCATCGGTGATCGGGTTCGACCCACCCATGGTGCCTTTATTTTTTTTCATTTTAAAGAAGCACTTTTCGTTCCTTAGGAAAGAAGTGTTTTGTCTCGCTTCAAAACCGAAAGTGTTGTAATTTCGACCAATCGAATTATCAATCTAAAAGATTTTTTTCATTTTAAAAAAGCACTTTTCGTTCCTTAGGAAAGAGAAGTGTTTTGTCTCGCTTCAAAATCGAAAGTGTTTTAATTTCGACCACTCAAATTATTAATCCGAGGGAGGACCTATTGTTTCTCATTTTTTTTTTCATTTTGAAGAAGCACTTCCCGTTCACTAGGAAAAAAAAATGTTTTGTCTCGCTTCAAAACCGAGGGTGTTGTAGTTTCTAAAATTCAAATTATCAATCCGAGGGAGGGCTATGAGTCATAGGTTTAAAAGTAATATTTGTTGTCATTTTGTGTTTAAAGCAAGTAAAAATAAGTTTGGAATGAAATCATGTAGTGAAAGTAAGTAAATAATAGCAAGTAACGTGTAATCAATAAAGAAAGACCTAGACGAGGTAATAATTGAATTTCGAAGTGAATTTTAAAACACAAAAGAAGTTGTCCAATTATCTTGGTTTTCCAAGTGAGATAATCTTGTATTTAAGTTCAAAGTACAACTTGGAAATGAAGGTTTTGTTCACGCAGACCAACTATTTAATTCCTTAACAAAGCATCCCAAAATGGTGACTACTAGAATCTAGCAAATAGACATCACTTCTTTAACAAAGCATCCTTAACAGTTAAATTTTATTTTAGTATTTTTTTTCATAATTTTTGTACACTATTTATCATATGTATTAAATCGACAAAAAAAATCAACGTTGACCATCTTTGACTATTTATGTGGGACAAAGGGAGTATATAGAATCCTGATAAAATAGAAAACCCTAATAAAATAGAAACATAATAAAAAAAATCTAAATAATAAGAGAAAATAGAATATTAATCTTTATCCCATGAATAGTGGGCTAAAGCCCGTTTCCGCTTTATATAAACTCCATCCTCCTTCGAAACAACCTTGTCCTCAAGGTTGAAATTCGGTCATGGAATAAACTTCAAATTTTCCATTTTATTCGTCTGCACCCATCTCGTGTCCCTCAAATTCCTCCTTCCATGTCACATTATAGTATTCATACTGCTGGAGGTCAAACTCCTCCTCTTCAGCTAACTTCACTCGGAGCTCTTTGAAAGGACAGTTGTGCCCCACTGTAAATGGTTTTTTACATTTAAAGCGCAATCCCTTCGCTCGAAATATCGTTAATACTTTTGGCGGAAGTCGTGTAAATTTGGATTGGACAGAGGATTGCCCGGACAACCCTGAATATGTTCCTAAAGAATGCCATGATAACCTCGAGTTTCATCCCGAAGACTACCTCTCTCCTTTAGAAAACCCGCCGATCGACCCAAGCACACCGCCGCCCCAACTTCTGTATTACTTCCCCTGGACAACCTCGAAATATTGTTGGGATGCATCCCCAAAGCACTAAAAGTTTGGCTCCCTCGCCCTCCATTCGAAAAGGACAAATTATCCTCAATATCCCTAGCTAGTTCCATTGTCGTCTCCAAATCAGTTGGGCGAAGAAGCAGTGATGAACCCCGAATCGGACCTTTCAACCCATTCATGAAATATCCTAAGTAGTGCGCTTCAGTAAGTCCGGGAACCTGAACTGTCAATTGGACAAACACCGAAATATAATCATCCACTATACCAGATTGCTCGACTCCGGATAGCCGCTCGAATCTGTTGCCTTTAAATCGCGTGTCAAAACGCCCCACCAACGCTTGTGTGAACTGTTGATGGATGAAAAGTCCTAACAGATTGTTCTCCAAAAACGTAAAGATATTTTGAGAATTGAGAGAACAAATAAGCAAATATAACAGGAATCTTTAGCATTAAAATTATGCTCTCTTTTTCTGAGAAATTGTACATGTCCCTCCTAAATGGAAAGATTCAACTATTTATAGTAGGGGTTTTAGGGCTTCTAAACATGGGCTTGGGCCTAATATCTATGGGCTCATGAGATTAACAGTATTCTATACCCTTGAAGCTTCCTCAGAATTTTCCACGGTTTCCGCCATAGAAAGTGCTTTGTCCTTCGCGATGATCTTTGGGTGGGGATTCCGAAATTCGGTGATATCTCGCGGGAGGTCTGAATCATTACCGCGACCAAGGGCACCGGATGTCAGTCTGCTCACTTTCTACGCGATCGGGCTTCATCCTACGGACAAGAAAGGACGGATAGGTTTCTTGAAGGTTCTTGTTTGGAACGTTTCCGAACACTTGTCGGCTGGTGGTGAACATCCCCTCCTCCGGACATGGTTATGTGCATATGGAGGTGACAAGTTACCGGGGAGACGACCGGTCGCCGACGTGTTTAGCCTTCTCGATCCGTGAAACAAGAAATGGGCTAGTCACTAGGGAAATAGGATGATCATGTTGGGCCTTAAGAAAATGGGGTACAACAAATACCCCCGGAGATGAGTACTTCGAAAGGACGAAGGGGTTATGTCAGTAAAAGGTGCACCATTTTGGGCGGGTGATGAGCGGTCCATTTACCTCTCATAAAGGCTTCGAGAATATAAAAGGTGGCGCCTCGGGACTTGTGCCATCCTTTCGTTTGTCAGAGATTTTGAATTTCGAAATCAAAAGTCTTTACCGCCCATTTATTCATATTTAAAGGGGCGAGGGGTCTTCATTTTACACTTTTAGCCATTTACTGATTTTCTGCGATCAGTTGAGCTTATTCCACTCGCTATCGGATTTTGGCACTCTTCTGTTCGGGTACGCATTCTCCCTTGCTTTCTTAGCCTGATAATCTTTGATTTTTCTTTTATTAGGATAGAGCGTCTTAGGGCCATATCTGAATATTACAATTCTTCTTCCCTGTGTATTCGTGTGTAAGATCTCTGTTCGTGAAAAGATCTCCCAACTCTCCAAAACTGTCAACGGACCTATGCGGGAGACCGGTATACAGCGATGAGATGTATCTACGAGTGTCAGAGGAAAGAGTTTGCATTTGGTTTCATCCGTGGCACCCCTCCCGACCATATAGATGGTGTATTTGTTCAGGTGGACTTCCGGATCTGTCCTCCCATCATAAATGAAAGTCAGTATAGGTGCGATATCGGGTTGTGGTCTGGCTCTCTCGATCCGCAACGAATTTCTCCTCTCCATCTCTTTCAGTCGGCGTTCTAAATTATGTTCGATCTCGGTCGAAACCCGACCTTTCTTTATCATATGGGAACTTCGCCCACCTGATTTCTACATGGTCACCTTAATGTTGTTCTGGTGGAGCGCCTCTTCCTCTAACTCATTGTCTAAACGCCTGCCCTCGGCGTCGGGCGCTCTATGTAGTTCCTTCCCTTCCAGGATTCGGGAGCGCTCCTTGAGCTTTTGGATTGTTCGCTTTATCTCATACGAGGTTCAGAAATGATCCATGTTGAGGTCAGGAGTCTCGTTCTCCTCAATGTCCACCTTCTTCTTTTCCTTAGCCAATTTTTCTTCGATGACTCTTTGCTTTTCCGCGAGCTCTCGCTGTTCGGCCCGCAGTTTCTCGATCATCGTCCATTGAGATTGTTCCTCGAGGGATATCACTTGCGGATGGATCTTCGATTCCCCTTCGATCATCGAGGATTTTCCGTTATGGCGAGCATTCCTGCTCGCGGACTCGTCGATTATTGTAGCATTCGAATTCCCAATCTCTAACAGCTCCATGGTTTTCTAACTTGCTCTCTCAACGCTCGAGGATCAGCCCTCCTTCTAGCGCCAATTGTTGACGGATGAAAAATTCTAACAGATTGTTCTCCGAAAACGTAAAGATATTTTGAGGATTGGGAGAACAAATAAGCAAATATAACAGGAATCTTTAGTATTAAAATTATGCTCTCTTTTTATGAGAAATTGTACATGTCCCTCTTAAATGGAAAAATTCAACTATTTATAGTAGAGGTTTTAGGACTTCTAAACATGGGCTTGGGCCTAATATCAATAGGCTTATGAGATAAAAGTCTTCTATACCCTTGAAGCTTCTTCAGAATTTTCCACCGTTCGCGCCATAGAAAGTGCTCTGTCCTCCGCGATGATCTCTGGGTGGGGATGCCGGAATTTGGTGATATCTCGCAGAAGGTCCGAATCATTACCACGACTAGGGGCGCAGGATGCTAGTCTGCTTACTTTCTACTCGATCGGGCTTCATCCCACGGACAGGAAATGACGAACATGTTTCTTGAAGGTTCTTGTTTGGAACGTTTCCGAACACTTGTCCGGGTGGTCGTGAACATCCCCTCCTCCGGACATGGTTATGTGCATATGGAGGTGACAAGTTACCGGGGAGACGATAGGTCACAGACGTGTTGGGCCTTCTCGATCTGTGAAACAAGAAATGGGCTAGTCACTAGGGAAATGGGTTGATCATGTTGGGTCTTGAGAAAATGGGGTACAACATGAACTCGTTCCACGATATCCCAGGTTTTTGCACCCTCATCCATGCCAACCAGTGCAAGGTTGGTCCATGCATGGTAACCCAGCTGCTGCCACTTTCTTCTCTGGCGAAGTGTGTCCAATTCAAATTGTTGTTCGGCCCTCGCTATCCACCCGATCGAATCCTCCCCCTCAAACGATGTTAGAAGCGGCAAGGTAGTGCCCTTACTCGTATGATCGCTCTTAGTCGAATGATCGTCCGCGGGATTTTGTGGTGTCGCACTAGCTGTCGAGTGCCCCTCCGACGACGACCACATATTTAACTACGACAACGCAGACAAAGATCCGCGATTTCAACCAATTGCGATTCCTTCTTCTTCAATTTCTCCTTCACTTCGGCCTGATCGACCTCCTTATCCATATGCTCGGTGGTCGATCTCGTATCGGGACCGACAGATCAGACCAATTGATAGAAACATAAATCTCAAAATCAACTAAAAATTCTGTTGCCCAAAGCCAAAAGGCTATTCTTAATATTATTCTTGAATTATTCAATTAAACTCTAAGTAATGACTTATATAGAGTCCTGATAAAATAAAAAATTCTAATTAAATAGAAAAATAATAAAAATCAAAATAATAAAACAAAATAAAATATTAATCTTTAGCCCAGGAATAGTGGGCTCAAACCGATTTCCGCATATCAGTCTTTCAAATGAGCAATAACCGCTCTCCTCTATTTCTTACTTAAAATTGGGTGAGATCGAATGTGAAATGTCACTTTTACCTTGATCAACTCAATTTGTGATCGGTTAACGAAAGTCAAAGCCCGGACAATTCCTTTGTGCTCGCATATCATCCCCTCCGTACTTCCCGTACCCGAGCTACGAGACATACGCACCCAAATACGATCGTAGCGATCCTGGTTGCGAGGGGATCCGCGCCGCCTCCCATGGTTGATCCTCAGCCTTTGATCTGTTAGCTTGGTGCGTGGATCTAGCGATCCTAGGCCTTTGATTTGCGAAATGGTCTGTACAAAAACCTTAGTTCTCGTCCCTCACGAGTCATCCGCTAGCCTTGGTGCGAAGATCACCCATCCTCGACCGATCCTCGCAGCTCCCTCTCTTGTGCGCAGCTTCTTTATTTTTACCGTATCTTCTTAAACCGAACTTCGATCTTCTCGATTTAAAATTCCAAAGAATCTAGACTTCAAGATCATTGCATAAATATATGTTACAAGCCCAGATTCTGAAGAATCGAAATCAGTTTAATGCGCGAAGTTGTTTCATTCCGGTTTAGCGCGTCATTTCGTTTTAGCCTCGTTTTTCTTACATTTTGATATGAAAACTCGATTACACTAAACATAAACCTCGTCAACACAATAATAAGCAATCCCTAAATGATAATACACAAATATATACAAAATACACTAAAACGAACCCAAAAATAAAAAGAACCCAAAAAACAACACTAGAGACGAGCGTAATATCTGCACTTGTTTATGTGTTTTGCAAAACTAAATAAAATGTAGTAGTAGTATATAACATATTGCTTGAATTTTTTGTTTTGTTTCTATAAATCTAGAAGAAGCTATAAGTATTTGTCTGAGTACAAAGATGAAGAACAAGCAATAAAAATAAAGGTTTAAATCAAATTAAATATTAAAAGAATTAGGGCTTGGGATCATGGACGATACATACATTTTCGAGTGATTCCAGTGTGGTTCGATAAATTGTTTCCGAGTGATTCTAGAGTGATTCTAGCGTGTACGTAACATCCTGTGTTAATTAACAACCGATCGATCGAATATCATTTTAATTATTTTATCAAACATGTGCAATCTATAAACTCAATCTATAAAATTGTGTAGAAGTATTTTTATTTAGAAAATAATAATTATACCAAAAGAAAAGAAAAGGAAACAAGACACCCTATTTCTTATCCTTAATACTAGTTCTTTGGCAAAGCCTGAGCAACCACGTAAGAAACAAAACAGTAACGGCCTTTGATCAGCCAACACACTAACGTCCAACGCTAGCTAGCTCCATGTATGTACACTTGTATATATATGTATACATGACTCTAAACCTACTTCATCACCAGTAGTACATCCTTCCTTTGTATATATATATTCTTATCGATCGATCATAAAATTAATTAAATCAATTAAAAAATATATATACATATTGTGCACACACGTAAATATGGGGCAGGCGGATCAGGTAGTTCCGGGAAAACCACCAAAAAGAAATATGTACGCTTTGCTCATCTCTGTGATGGCATCGATGACATCTATCCTTCTCGGATATGGTACGTGATTCATACTAGTATATATTTCAATTCATTCGACTCATATATATTAGTACTAATATTTGTGATGAACATGACTTGCAGATACCGGGGTAATGAGCGGTGCGATTATTTACATCAAAAGGGATTTGAAAATCACAGATACAGAAATCGAGATACTTGTAGGTACGATCAACATCTACTCCCTGCTCGGCTCATGGGCGGCCGGCTGGACCTCCGATTATTTCGGGAGGCGCATTACCATTGTGATTGCATCTGCCGTCTTCTTCATCGGAGCAGCCGCAATGGGTGTGGCCAACGGCTACGCCATGCTCATGGCAGGGAGGTTCATCGCCGGACTTGGAGTCGGCTTCGCCCTCATGATCGCACCCGTCTACGCCGCTGAGGTGGCGCCCGCATCCTCTCGCGGCTTCCTCAGTTCCTTCCCAGAGGTTTTCATCAATTTTGGTGTTTTACTCGGATACTTGTCAAACTATGCGTTTGCCGGGTTTTCCTTGAAACTCGGTTGGCGCCTGATGCTGGGGATCGGCGCATTGCCTCCCATCCTCATCGCCCTTGGGGTCCTCATCATGCCCGAGTCCCCTCGTTGGTTGGTCATGCAGGGCCGGCTCGGGGAAGCCAACAAGGTTCTCGAGAAAACCTCCGACTCCATCGAGGAAGCCCACCAACGCCTCGCTGAGATCAAAGAGGCCGCCGGTTTGCCTGAGGATTGTGTTGGGGATGTCGTCCAAGTCCCTAAACGTCCCAAAGAAGACGGAGGTGTTTGGAGGGATATTTTCGTCCACCCCACAAAAGCAGTCCTCCACATCACCATTGCCGCCCTCGGCCTCCAGTTCTTCCAGCAAGCTAGTGGCATAGACGCTGTCGTCATGTATAGCCCTAGGATCTACGAGAGTGCTGGAATCGTCAGCGACGAAAAGAAGCTCCTTGCCACCATAGCTGTCGGAGTGTGCAAGACCGCCTTCATCCTTATCACCACTTTCATGGTCGACAAGATCGGGCGTCGGGTGTTGCTCCTCACCAGTTGTGCTGGCTTGGCGCTTTCCATGTTCACCCTTGCCACCGGGCTAACCATAATCGAGCACTATGGGTCCGAGCGATTCAAGTGGGTTGTCGTTGTGTGTGTTCTCACCACGTACACCTCCGTGGCCTTCTTCTCCATGGGGATGGGGCCCATCGCTTGGGTTTACAGTTCAGAGATTTTCCCCATGAAGCTGAGGGCTACGGGGTGTGGCATGGGGGTCGCCATCAACAGGGCCACCAGCGGCATCATACTCATGACCTTCATCTCCCTCTACAAAGCCATTACAATCGGGGGAGCTTTCTATTTGTTCAGCGGAATAGCTACTATTACTTGGATCTTCTTCTTCACATTGTTGCCAGAGACCAGAGGACGCTCCCTCGAGGACATGGAATCCTTGTTCGGCACTTTCTTCAAATGGAGAACGACTATGAGAGAACTCCATCAAAATGAATTAAAGCAAGTTGCCTAGTCGATCAGTTAGTACTCGTCATCATCATTTTAAGCCATACTACCTGCACAGCTCTTCAAGTCAACCTATTCGTATTCGTGTTCCGAGGGTTCCACTCTACATATCTCTATTTACAACAACAGGGAGGTATCCTGCAATAAGCCGCTGAGGAAAAAAGAAACAAAACTTGTTTTGATTTTTTGTTTGAGGACCAGTGTAATAAACATTTTTGGAGCTAATTGATAATTAATCTGTCATGTTTTCAATTATTTGAATTGCTAGCTAGCGGCCAAGAACTCGAATCACATTCCGGCTTTTGAATGAAAATTAATATGCAAAAATGTATGTTTACTCGTCAGTTGGTTGGTCATGCAGACTACTCAAGAGTGATCGGCAGTCTAATGTACATAACAAGTTGTACAAGACCAGACATAGCCTATACAATAAATAAGCTATGTAAATACACTAATATCCCAAGTGAAAGTCACTGGAAAGTTATTGTATGATTACTTAGATATTTACGATATAATCGAGATTTTGGGTTGCATTATATGTTGTATTGTTGGGTGTTTACTGAAAGATGTAGAGACTTGGATAATATTGAATCACGAAGAACGCTTTTCTTAAAGAGTATTTCGACCCTATTTAACCCGGGTATCACGAAATCCCTCGCAAGATAAGACAATAACGACACTCGAGTCTTAGGCTTAGAACACGAGCAACTTATGGAACTTTATGTATTATTTGTTGCTTCAAAGCTCTTAATTTCGAAGGTAATAATGTGTGTATTCAGAAAATGAATTACACTCCCTTATATAGGTATTAGACACCCCTTCCTTTGAATATAAGCACCCTTTAGTTGAATAGGTACCTTTTAGTGAAAACACCCTTTCAAATGGCACCTATTCATGTTGTTGCATGGTAATTCATGCAATTTCTAAATTGCATACAATATATGATATTAAATCATTATCTAGCCATGTAACCATGCAACCACGAGATTACTCTCGACATGCATCAACATTCTTATTCAAAGTATTAATCCGTATCAATTTTATAGGAACGTGTACTCCACACTTCTCCAAATTCATATTTTATTGACTAGGATTAATCCAAAGCCTTGAATGATTCCAATTACATTAAATGGACAATGATTTCACTTAAATCATCAACATTATACTCGATATCTAGTTGTAATTGAAGACTACACTGACGCAAATTTGATTTCTGACATAAACGACTCCAATTCCACAAGTGGATATGTTTTCACTCTCAGTGGAGCTGTTATTTCTTGAAAATCGTCTAAGCAAACAGTTATTGCTAGATCCAAAATGGAATCAGAGTTTATAGCTCTAGATAAATGTGGCGAAGAGGCCGAGTGGCTCAGGAATTTCGTAGAAGATATTCACGAAACCTATGCCTCCAATTCGTATTCATGGCGTTAGTCAATCTGCAATTGGACGAGCACAAAGTAATATGTACAATGGTAAGTCTAGACATATACGTCGCAGACATAATACCATTAGACAACTACTCTCTAATGGAGTTATCTCAATAGACTACGTAAGATCTAAAGATAATATCGCAGATCCATTAATCAAAGGGTTAAATCGAGAGTTAGTGATGTCATCATCTATAGGAATAAGACTAAAATCCTTAAAGAAAGAGAGTTCAGGTGAAGGAAAACCTATTGTTGGGATATGTCCTTCGATCCTACGTGTGCAATCGATAAAGTCATAAGGTCGTCTATGGATGTTAAATGATTATTCGATAATATTAATTGTTGGGAACAATATAATATTGATCGATAAATCATACCTACAGGGTCCCACACGAGTCGGAATTACGTTGCTTGTTATATTGATTTAGAATCAATTCGTATGGATTATCACATGCATGGGATGCATGGCTTGCATGGATGCATGTCACATGGTGTGACATGGCATGCCACACAAGCAAGGGGACCACATCTAATGCCATTTGGCATGATGATGTGGAAATGACCATTCACCTCCCCATTATCCACCATTACTTGTGCATTATGATGCACATTATGGTGGGGGTTACATGGGAGGTTAATGGTGATCAATATAGTGATGAAAACATGGGTTTTCATATCACTTTTGACCAGCCACGAAAATCATACACAAAATAGAGAGAGAAGAGAGTTCTTGGAGAACCACTTCAAGAACAAGCAAGCAAGTTCAATTCCGGGTTCGGCACTTTCTTTAAATGGAGATTAGAGGACCAGAGGACGCTCTCTCGAGGACATGGAGTCCTTGTTCGGCACTTTCTTTAAATGGAGAACAACTATGAGAGAACTCCGTCAAAATGAATTAAAGCAAGTTGCCTAGTCGATCAGTTAGTACTCGTCATCATCATTTTAAGCCATACTACCTGCACAGCTCTTCAAGTCAACCTATTTGTATTCGTGTTCCGAGGGTTCCACTCTGCATATCACTATTTACAACAACAGGGAGGCATCCTGCAATAAGCCGCTCGCTGGAAAAGGAAAAAAAAAAAAAAAAGAGGAACAAAACATAGATTACTGAATATGTTTTGATTTTTCTTTTAGGACCAGTGTAATAAACAATAAACGATTTTTGGAGCTAATTGATATATAGTAGTTGCTATTTTACTTGAACGTGCGATTTTAAATGAAAAACAATATGTATACCATATATACCATGCAAACTAACTATCGATATGCGTGTAAACGAAAAACTTTGAATTCATAGATTATTAAGACGTATTGTTTTTCCCCAATTCATTGTGCTAAACGACGTCGCTTCTATGACCTAAATTCGTTCCCAATTGAAGACTCATACGACGTCGTTCAATGACCTAATTTGCTGCCCAAATTGAGCTCCATACGACGTCGTTTCAAGACCCTAATTCAGATTAGGTTTTCATCCAAATACGATGTCGTTTTGTATTTACTCTTTTAATATTTCTTTTATTACTTTTCTTCTTTGTACGGACCATTTGACATTAGGGTTACAGCAGTATATAAGTCCCATCAACGGGAGCTGCAATCCCTAAGCGTTGATAATAGAAATCGCCGTCTTTCCCTTTTTGTTCTAACTGCGAAAATATAGAAACTCAATATGGTATCAGAGCCTAGGAATTAATCTGTGTAAGCTTCAAACGGAGCTTCTCAAACAATGGACGGTGAAAGAGGTGAAAGTACCTTCGTCAACAAACAGGGTCTAGTCCAGCTGAGCCACCACCAGGTTTCAGTGAAGCTTTCTGATGAGAATTTTCTGGTGTGGAGACAACAAGTCCTTATAGCTATAAAAGGACACAGGCTAGATGGTTTTCTTGATTGCACTGTGGGTCAACCGCCAAGATTCATATCCTCTGGTGAAGAAGGGATTTTAATCCCAAATCCAGAACATGCCTTGTGGCAAAGACAAGACCAACTTCTTGCTTCTTGGATTTTGTCAACCCTATCTGAGTCGATTCTGGTTTCTGTAGTGGGGTTTAATTCCTCATATGAAATATGGCAAAACCTTGAAGGGTCTTTTTCCAGTCTTTCAACTGCAAGAAAAATGCAGTATAAACTGCAGCTGCAAAGTCTTAAAAAGGGAGCCCTTAGCATGAGAGAGTATTTAAACAAAATGAAGAGTCTATGTGATGCTCTAGCTAGTACTGGTGAGAGAATGAAAGAAGAAGATCAGGTCCTGTATGTGTTGAGTGGGCTAGGAAGTGAGTATGATGCAGTTGTTGTCACAGTGACTGCCAAAGAAGGCTTTGGAATGAAAGACCTCACATCCCTATTGTTGAGCTATGAGAGTAGGGTTGAAAATCTGATAAATGCTGAAAAGAACATGCCATCTGTCAATTATGCAAATAGAGGTAGAGGAGCACCTACTGGTAATAGGGGAAGAGGCAACCCCAACTACAGAGGCAGAGGCACAACCTATAGAGGAAGAGGTGGTAGACACAATGGGTCTGCTCCTAGATTTCAATGCCAGATATGTGGTTACACAAATCACACTGTAGACAAGTGTCACCACAGATACAACTCTGAGTTCACTCCCAACCAAAACTCAAAGGCAACTGGAAATAGAGATGGTTATAAAGGGAATCAGGCTCAAGGTGGCTATCAAGGATATCAGGGATCTTATCAAGGCTCAGCTCACTACTCATCTACTGAGGGAGGTTCTGAATCAGGATGGTACCCTGACACTGGAGCATCACACCACATAACCAATGACTTATCCAACCTGAGCTTATCCAATGAGTATGAGGGACCTAACAAACTTCAAGTTGGGAATGGTATGAATCTGGATATCTCCCATGTTGGTAAGACATTAGTCAAACCCACCCTCCCAACCATTCATCTACAGTTTTTCAATTAAATCATCTCTTGCATGTTCCTGATATCACCAAAAATCTTTTGAGTGTGGCTCAGTTTTCTAAAGACAATAATGTTTTCTTTGAATTTCACCCTCTCTTTTGTGTTGTTAAGGACAAGGTCACCAAGGAGGTCCTTCTCACAGGCAAGCTTAGCCATGGTTTGTACCAGTTCCAGCTCTCCAAAGTCCCAGACTTATCCCCTCAGCCAGTCAGTTGCAGTAACCTTTTACCTGTTTCTTTTAAGACCTTTTATTCTGTTGTTAAGGCTTCTAGAAGCCTAGAACTTTGGCATTAAAGACTTGGCCACCCCTCTTTAGATGTTACTAAGAAAGCTCTAAATTTATGTAACATCCCTTATGTCAATGATTCTTGTTTCAATTTTTGTGATAACTGTGCTCAGTCTAAAGCACACAGACAACCTTATCCTCATTCTCATATTAGGGCCTCATAGCCCTTGGATTTAGTTCATATTGATCTATGGGGTCCTGCTCCCTTAAGATCAGTGCATGGTAATCTATATTATTTGTCTATTGTTGATGATTACAGCAGGTTCACATGGATATATTTTTTATCATCTAAATCTGCAACTACTGAGGCCTTTATACACTTCAAGAATCAGGTTGAAAATCAATTTAATAGGAAACTCAAGGTTGTCCAATCTGACAATGGAACTGAGTTCTTTCCTTTATCAAAACTCTTTGCTTCCTCTGGCATTATTCATCAAAAATCTTGCCCTTACACTCCACAACAAAATGGTGTTGTGGAGAGGAAGCATAGGCACATTATTGAGTCTGGCCTCAGTCTACTTTCTCATTCTGGTCTATCCAAGCAATACTGGGAGGAAGCTTTTGGCTCTGCTGTCCATCTTTTGAATAGAATTCCTCATAAATCTATGAATCACAAAATACCCTACACTCTCCTCACTGGTCAGTCACCTGGCTATTCCACCTTTAAAGTGTTTGGTTGTCAAGCTTTCCCCTTTCTCAAACCTTATAACCATGATAAGCTTGATCTAAAGTCACTGCCATTCATTTTCCTTGGATATCATCCTCATTATAAGGGATATAAAATCCAATTACCTTCACACAAAATCATAATCACAAGGAATGTGACCTTTAATGAATCTGTATTCCCAGCCTTGCATACTCCTCTTTCTACTGGACCTTCTAATCAAACCTTCATCTTACCGAATTTGATACCTCACATTCCACCTTCTCCACTAAACAATCTCACAGCTAATCCCAATCCTCCACCATCACCTCACCCACCCACAGAACCAAATTCTCCTCCTTCTGAACATAATAACTTAATCAATCAACCTGTGGCTTCTCCAACACGTCCTTCCAGTTCAAACCATCCAATATTGCAACCTCAGCTCCCTGATTTGCTGCCAGTGCCTCAGCCACCACCCCCACAACAAAATCAACACCATATGCAAACCAGAGCCAAGAGAGGGATCTATAAGCCCAAAGTTTTTACAACTGAACAATTCTCTAATGTTGAACCCTCTTATCCCTCTGAAGCTCTTATGGTACCTGCTTGGAAGGCTGCCATGAAATCTGAGTTTCAAGCTCTTATGAGAAATCAAACCTGGACACTTGTCCCTCCACCTCCCAACAGACACATCATTGGATGTAAATGGATTTTTAAACTCAAGAAAAATGCTTCTGGTACCCTTTTTAAACACAAGGAAAGACTTGTGGCAAAGGGTTACACACAATTACCTGGAATTGATTTTCAAGATGTTTTCAGCCCTGTCATTAAACCAACCACTATCAGGATTATATTAACCATTGTTGTATCTAAGGGTTGGCCTCTAAGGCAGGTAGATGTGGATAATGCCTTCTTAAATGGTTCTTTAGATCCTGCTCATGATATCTACATGAAACAAGCTCCTGGCTTTGAGCTTCCAGGGCAAGAACATCTTGTTTGCAGACTCAACAAGGCCATTTATGGCTTAAAACAGGCCTCTAGAGCTTGGTTCCAGAAATTGAATACAGTCCTTTCTCACCTGGGATTCACAAGCTCCAAAGCTGACACATCACTTTTTATTAAACATACTCCCTCTCTCACACTTTTTGTCTTGGTATATGTAGATGATATAATCATCAATGGTTCATCATCCACTGCCATCAACACATTTATTAATGATCTTTCCCAGTCCTTTTCTCTCAAAGATCTTGGAGCCCTTCATTTCTTCTTGGGAATTAAAGTCACTTATAATGCTGATGGTGTTCACCTCTCCCAACATCAATACATCCTTGATCTTCTCCATAAATCTGGTTTATCACAGGCCAAAGGGGTTCCTACTCCAATGGTCAGTTCTAATACCTTATCCAAACACACATGTATCCTTTATTCTGACCCTTCTCACTATCGTATGTATATTGGTAGCTTACAATACCTTACCATTACCAGACTAGACATTTCCTTTTCTGTCAATAAATTAAGTCAGTACATGCAAGCACCCACAGATGTTCATTTCAGGGCAGTTAAACGGCTGCTTAGATATCTTTCTACCACCAACAACCATGGCCTGCAACTGTCTAAGTCCCCTCATCTCACCCTCACTGTGTATGCTGATTCTGACTGGGCTTCAGACCTTGATGACCGCCGATAGACCTCCGGTCACTGTGTCTTCCTTGGCAGTAGTTTAATTGCATGGAGCTGCAAAAAGCAACACACTGTATCCCGTTCAAGTGTTGAGGCTGAATACCGCAGTCTTGCAAATGCAATCTCAGAAGTTTTATGGATCAAATCTCTTCTGACTGAGCTGCGTGCTCTTCCCATTTAACCTCCGGTCATATGGGTAGACAACATTAGTGCTGTATATATGTCAGCCCATGCATTTGTTCAAGCGAGAACAAAACATATCGAAATCGATCTTCATTTTATCCGGGATAAAATCCAATCGAAGGCCATTTCCGTTCATCATATTCCGGCTCATTCTCAGATCGCCGATATCTTCACCAAGGCGTTGCCAGCTCAACCATTCGCGCGCCTCCGTTCTTCGTTGCATGTCAGCGCCGCTCCGATTGCGGGGGGGGGGGGGGGGGGGGGGGGGTATTAAGACGTATTGTTTTTCCCCAATTCATTGTGCTAAACGACGTCGCTTCTATGACCTAAATTCGTTCCCAATTGAAGACTCATACGACGTCGTTCGATGACCTAATTTGCTGCCCAAATTGAGCTCCATACGACGTCGTTTCAAGACCCTAATTCAGATTAGGTTTTCATCCAAATACGATGTCGTTTTGTATTTACTCTTTTAATATTTCTTTTATTACTTGTCTCCTTTGTACGGACCGTTTGACATTAGGGTTACAGCAGTATTTAAGTCCCATCAACGGGAGCTGCAATCCCTAAGCGCTGATAATAGAAATCGTCGTCTTTCCCTTTTTCTTCTAACTGCGAAAATATAGAAACTCAATATAGATTGTTAAAAGAATATCTCTGTCTTTCTCATTGATCATCAAACATGTATACATATATACAACTCAAATCCTAACTCAGATCCCGAGCATATATTACTGCATGTTTTGATTTTTGTTTTTGATTTTGTTAAAGGACCAGTATAATAAATAATAAACTATTTAGAAGCTAATTACTAATAAATATGTTAAATATGTTAAAATTATGTTGTGGTCAATTGTGAATTATTCCATATTTAATATTTGAGGAAAGAAGGATCAAATTATAAGTAAAGGGAGCTACTCCACCTAGTACCAATTGGTTTTAGGATGAAACATCTCTACGTATCCGGGTCTCTCTTTCCCGTCTGTATGCGCTAGTCGTGGGACCGCACTCACACACCTACGATTTCAACATGGTATCAGAGCGATGTAGTTTTTTTTGCTTTATTACGGCCCATCGATTCGGCCTCCCATTGTAGTGATGTCAGGGCACGGGATGGTTGCTCGGTCAGGGAGGGTCGACCATTGTTAAGGTGAGACCGATTTATCTAGGACTCACAAGTGATGAGGTGTGTTAAAATTGTGTATTGTGGTCACTTGTGAGTTTTCTCACATCGAATAATAGTGAGAAGGGAGCCTATCATATAAGCCTAGGAAATTCTCATACTTAACACCATATGGTTTTAAGTTAGAATGAGACTCCCTAGTGCATATTCGGGCTCCCGCTCTCGTGTGTGCGCTAGGCGTGGCCCGCGTGGGAACGCACATTAGCACTCTGTTTATGAGTTTCAACATAATATGTTGTTTTCAATTATTTTTCAAATGGAGAACCCGATGAGAGAATTGTGTCAAAAAGAATTAAAGCAACTCGAGTCTTAAGCTTAGAACACAAGCAAATTATGGAATATTCCGCTTTATGTGTTTGCTTCAAAGCTTCTTATTTCGTAGGTAATCTCAAGTGTATTCATTAAATGAATATCAGTTCCTTATATAGATAGTAGATTGAACCATTAAACTCATCTGAATACATGAAGATAAAACACATACAAGTTTAAACAATTCCATAAGGAAATCCGACACAAAATAGGCATTGTGCCCTTCTCCATTCATGAGTGTTTATAGAGCTCAGCCACTACTCTTGAAGTTGCCACACTTCCCACTCATATAGGTGAATCTTTTCTTCGTGCACCTGCACAATGCACTTTTTCAAAAGACTCATTAAGAATTAACTTCAACATTCTCATGCAAGTTCAAACACATTTTTTTGGGATAATTTTCATGTATTTCAATCTCAAATATAGGCTTCCCAATTGAATTCTAGTTCTAATACAATTAGAAATGAATTTGGTATCCCATATTTGAAAATTAATACAGGCTTAAGACCAATCCCAATCAACGACTTTGCTACCAAGTCCCACACTAATCATTTGGTTAAATGATAGCGAGATTATGTTGTGATTTCACAAAATATATAATGGTTACCCCATGAGTGATCAGCTCACAGATCGCGCTATGTCTAACACTTAAGTGTTTTGTTTCAATCCATTCAAGGATTTAACGAGTTTACACACTTTATGCTCATTGTCATGCATAACGAACCCTTCGGGTTGTTTAATGTAAATCTATTCCTCTAATTCACCGTTAAAGAATGCCGTTTTTTACATCCATTTGAAGGATCAATATGTTAGATATTAAGTATTAATATCATATAATAAATGTAAATATATTTCTAAATGTTTGTTAGAGACATTAGTTGCGTAGGTCTCTCATAGTTTCTTGTATATAATGATGTATAATCCGAATGTATAACACAGAGAAATTATCATCTTACACAATAGATTATTTATTGCAGTCAAAGCTATCAATAATCTAATCGTAGTTATTCTCGCAACAGGGGCATATGTATCGAAATAATCAATTCGCTCCTTTTGCCTAAAGTCTTGGATGATCAATCGGGCTTTATACTTGTCGATTGAACCATCTAATTTCATCTTCTTCTTGAAGATCCACTTGTATCCTAATGGTTTATAACCGTTAGGTAGATCAGCAAGCACCCAAGTGTTGTTTCCCATTATAGAATCCATCTCATCATTGATGGCTTCTTTCCAAAATGCAACATCTTGCAATTTCATGACTTCCTCGTATGTTTTAGGCTTATCATCAACTTGATAGCAATACGAGTACTGGAAACCAACTTCGTCCCTTAATCCTTCAACTAAAAAGGTCTGGAAATCAGGACCGAACGATTTCTTAGTCCTTATCCTCGTGCTTAGACGAGGTTCAAGCGACTCTGACTCAGGCAAGGTTAAGTCCTTGTTTTCAGCCACATTAGGTACCAGATCTTTGGGCCAAACCATTGATGAAAATCGAGTTTCATCAAATATGACATCTCTCGATTCTATGATAGAATGAATCTGTATTGAATCATTCGGCTCAATCACGTAGAATCGATACGCTTTGGAATGCACATCATATCCTGTTAGAATTTATGCCTAACAGCGTCGCTGGAAGAGACGATAAAATACACGAGAAAAATAAAACGAAAGGATAAACGAGACAAGGATTTATAGTGGTTCACCCAAAATAGACTACATTCACTCTTGCCGCTGCAGATATTTCACTAGAATAATAATAGAAGACTCCGGAGCGTTTACAAACGCACAAGCGATCTCAGTATACTCACACTCTCGACTATTCTATGACTCTAGTATTTTTCATGATGATTAAATACATTGATGAGATTTCTATTTATATAGTTAAAGTCCAAAATAAAAAGGGCACAAAATCAAACAATAATTAATTACTCAAATTAATTATTTTCGGTACCTCCTCTTGCATGAAACAGGCGCACGAAACCGACTTCAGCTTCTCTTCAAATTAATTCTCCATCAAAGCCTTATTGAGCTTGGGCCCAAATATCTTTTGACGTCAACTCCAAACAAAGCCACCTTTGTTGACTTGGTCAACATATGAATGGCCAACAATTACGAGCAGCAAAGCCACCTTTGTTGACTTGGTCAACATATGAATGGCCAACAATTACGAGAAGCATGCATCGTAACTCTTCCGCGCGCGTCTTTTGATTCTATTCCGATTAATTTTGTTTCACTTCCTTTCGATTCCGATTTGACTTTGCATCCCAACAATATCCCATTTGGAGGCAAATTCAATCACTTCTCACTGCAGCGACGTTTCCGGTTCTTACCAACATCGTCCAGTCGAAGTTTCCACCAACTTCAACGCGTCACGACTTCTCAGGTACTTCCAGGCCTTCATCAACATACACTGGACTTTTTCATAAATTTTCCACCTGCAGAGACGCAAGGAAATTTACCCGAATGCATCTAGTTGTTTTCCACGGACAAGGAACCGTGTGACAATAACGAGGTCGCCTCGTTTCTCATTGCCAACTTCCACTTGCTCGATTTCCCAGCCAACATTGTCTCATCGTCTCGACTTGAAAGCTCGTGACTGGTCTTCAAGATCTCATCCGATTGGTCTCCTCTTATCGGAAAATCTTCCACGTCACTTCTCAGCCCTCCACTCTTCGACTCTCCCTCGATCACCGAGAATCGAACCCTGCTCTGCTTCTCGAGAACCGAACTCCAATCCATGCGAGACATCCCCGAACTCTCACTCACACGACCCAGTTCACAATGCTCAGGCGCATTGGTGTTTTTCCCACCACCAGTAATGTCACGACCTCCAGCCGTAGTGTAAAGGGTGTCCGTCTTACGACCACGAGCAATCACCATCGCACCCTTCATCACTTTCCAAGACCAATCATCGAATGTCACCCTATGGCCGTCTCTCGCAAGCTGACTGATCGAGATCATATTTCTCCTCAACTTCGGCACATACTGTTGGGAGTCCAACCCTCGTTCGGATTAAAGCATCGGGGGAGAAGAGAAGAGGTGGAACCAAGCCAATCGGGACGAGCCAAGACGAGCGAATCGGACGGGAGGCGAAGAGCTGCTCAACGCGCGCGCGGGCCTTGCGCCAGCGCGTTGAGCATTGCAGGAAGTTTTCGCTGCTGTTTCCAACGCGCGAGCGGAGCCAACGCCGCGGCGTTGTCGACTGTCAACGCGCGCGCGGCTCCTCCGCCGCGGCGTTGATGGAGCGGCTGTTTGACCGCGGGTTTGACTCGGATTTCTTGGGGATTAAGTTAGGGTTTCTCACCTCCCATCTATATAAGAACCTCCTCCCCTATTTTATATGTAACCAAGAGAGAACCTAGAACACGAAATAGTGAGTCGAAAAGAGATCTATCGAGATCCGGTCCTGTACACAAGAATATTTATCGAATAATATTGGGTGTGGTGTCCGTGGAAGTAGGCATTCTTGGCCGAACCACGTAATTCTTGTCTTCCCTTTTATTCCGCGTTATTCACAAATCGAACCTACCCTTTGACGATCGACGGGGATATATCGGCCTAAGAAGCGTGTATTCCCCAACAATTGGTATCAGAGCGAAGGTTATTTCAAAGGGCGAAGGTTTTACCGGAGGCAGTTCCATATCCAGACGAAGTTCTAGATACGAGGAAGATCCGGGGGTGCGAAGACAAAGAGGGACTAAACAGGTGAATCGATTCTATTTTTCGGTGTTTGGTTGTTTCTTGGTTCGTTTGTCTTGTGCTTCTTGTGGGGGTGGTATTGATCAATGGCAGGAGCAACGGAGGAGAGTATGACGTCGAAGATGATGGTTCTTACGGCGACAAATTATTCAATTTGGAAGTCGCGTATGATGGATTATCTCACGACTAGGGATCTCGAGATACCGTTCGAGTGCAAGGGGGTCAAACCGTCGACCATCGAAGAAGACAAGTGGAAGCAAATGAACAAGAAGGCGGTGTGCCTTATTCGTCAGTGCGTTGGACAGACCGTGTACCCGTATGTGTCGGAGGAGAAGGAGGCCTATTCTCTGTGGACAAAGTTGGAGAAGATGTTCCAATCGAAGTCACCGAGGAATCAGGCGTTTCTCATGAGGAGGCTTGTGAACCTTAAGCTAAGGCATGGTGTTCCGGTGGCCGACCATGTGAGCGAGTTCCAGGATGTTGTGAACCAAATGACCGCGGTGGGCTTGAATCTGGATGACAAGATTCAGGCATTGCTTTTGCTTAGCTCTCTGCCCGACAGTTGGGAGACTCTGGTGGTTTCCCTAAGTAATTCCGCGCCGGAGGGGAAGATGACCATGACGATGGTCACGGATGCCCTATTCAATGAGGAGGCGAGGAAGAAGGAGGTTGAAAGTGAGCCAGAGGGTGAGAAAGCATTTTACACGGGTGGTGGTCACAGCGGGAATCGGAGGAATGGTGGTGGAAACCGAGAGAGGCCGAGGAAGAAGGTCATTTGCTATTATTGCGACGAGGAGGGTCATGTGAAGAGGGATTGTCCAAAGTGGAAGGCGAAGAAAGACCAACAAGAAAACGCAGCAGCGGTTCAACACGAGTATATTCACGACGCGTTGGCGGTGTTAGAGGCAAACGACGCTAGGAGGGAAGATTGGATTCTCGATTCGGGGAGTGCATTTCATATATGCCATGATCGAGCCCAATATTCTGAGTACAAGGCATGTGAAAGAGAGACGGTTCAAATGGCTAATGGTTCGAGGAACCGGGTAGTCGGGGAAGGGATCGTCGAGTTTCAATTGCCGGGTGGAAGAAGCGTCACGGTTGCGGGAGTAAAACACGTGCCAAGCATAAGAAAGAATTTGCTTGCTCTCGGGAGGCTAGACGAGAGGGGGTGCAAGTTCGAGGCAGAGTGTGGGAAAATTAAGGTGTTGAAGGATAACCGGGAGGTTCTGCGTGGAAGAAATGTTGGCGGCTTGTATAGGCTCGAGGGTAGTGTGGTGGCACGAGGAACTGGTGTCGGACATGGGTCGAGTAATACAATGAAGACTGGACGGGATTTCAACCGTTGTCGAACACATGGGCATGAGGAGCGGGCCGGCTCCAACAGGGCAAGGGTGATCGGGATGCAATGGAAGAAGGTTCAGCGGGAAGTTCAGAAGATTGAGATGAGGGTCGAGGCGCGCACGACATCATCTCCTAATCTTGCTAGCTGTTGAAGGGTGACGCCCCGGTGGGGGCGTTGGAGGCATCAATGCATTTGGAGGATGCCTCGGTTGGTCGTATTCATGGAGCTTGGATACGAGACACTCGTTAAGGGGGTGGGTTGACATGTTGGGCTGTGTTGGAGACTCATATTTCGGTGGTGTCAAGATGCCGGTAATCAACTTGGGCGTTGGTGGAATAATTGCTCACTCGGGTTGGAGGGGGTGATTGTTGGGAGTCCAACCCTCGTTCGGATTAAAGCATCGGGGGAGAAGAGAAGAGGTGGAACCAAGCCAATCGGGACGAGCCAAGACGAGCGAATCGGACGGGAGGCGAAGAGCTGCTCAACGCGCGCGCGGGCCTTGCGCCAGCGCGTTGAGCATTGCAGGAAGTTTTCGCTGCTGTTTCCAACGCGCGAGCGGAGCCAACGCCGCGGCGTTGTCGACTGTCAACGCGCGCGCGGCTCCTCCGCCACGGCGTTGATGGAGCGGCTGTTTGACCGCGGGTTTGACTCGGATTTCTTGGGGATTAAGTTAGGGTTTCTCACCTCCCATCTATATAAGAACCTCCTCCCCTATTTTATATGTAACCAAGAGAGAACCTAGAACACGAAATAGTGAGTCGAAAAGAGATCTATCGAGATCCGGTCCTGTACACAAGAATATTTATCGAATAATATTGGGTGTGGTGTCCGTGGAAGTAGGCATTCTTGGCCGAACCACGTAATTCTTGTCTTCCCTTTTATTCCGCGTTATTCACAAATCGAACCTACCCTTTGACGATCGACGGGGATATATCGGCCTAAGAAGCGTGTATTCCCCAACACATACCTCACCTTCGAAAGCTTCAACGTCTGTGTACAAGACGTCTTCAATGTCACGTTACCAACACCACCAAGGTTTAAAGTCCGACCATCCCCGAGGCGAACTTTCCCACGATTACCATCAATGAAACTCTCCATGCCATCGCGTCTTGTTGTGGTGTGAAAGGACACTCCCGAATCCAGCACCTAGGAGTCTTCAAGATCCTCAAAAGATGTTAGCAAGACATCTCCATAATCCTCGTCAATCATCGAAATTAATATTTTTTTTACAAATAAAAATAATTTTAAAAAAATTATGGGCCCCCATATAAGATTGGGCCCGGGGTGGTCGTACCACGGGCCTATACCCAGGGCCAAGCCTGTAAATAACCGGATCAATACAGCATATTCTTTCAAAATAATTATGAACGCGTAATTGATCAAAAATTAAGGAAACATTCCCCTAAGGAGTCGTTTGGTTGGCTACGATTAAATATCTAAAGATAAAGTAGATAATAAATTTTTACTACTGTTCAACTCAGATTACATATCCCATCAATTTGGACAGATAAGTTTTGTGAAGGTAAATAGTATTTAGATACGGGCCTGCTTATCTCTTGCAGGCCCACTAACACCGAACCAAACAACATTGACTTTAGATAACTAAGTTATCTACCCTTTATCTAGTCTACCAAACACCCCCTAAGTTGTTAACATCATAAATCCGGTTAATTAAATGGTAATTACACAAAACCGACCAATTAATTAAATTTTCAACAATTTAATTTTGTGAAAATTATATTTTTTTTTTCGTTGATAAATGTGAATACAACAAATTAAAAACAATAACATCCAACGAGTGATAATCCGTCATGTGAAAATTTTGCTTCAATTCTCGATTTATTATCTTATCTATATATAAATTGATTTCAAATTTATAATTTATTTGTATTTTTTCCAATTTCTTGTTCATAATATTTTTTAAATAATTATAATTATATAAAATCTTAAATTGTCAATTAAATTAATAACTTACAAGTTTAAATTTTAGTTTTAATTCAAATAGTTTAACAAACTTCTATTTATTAAATAAGACTAATAAAACTTAACAACTTATAACTCTTAAAACAATTATTAATATTATATAAAACCTTTAATATGTTTTAAATATGCTCATCCATACACTCTTAATTTAGGAGAGATGGTGGTAAACTTTGAGCTCCAACCGTGGCCGAGCTAGAGCAACCAACGGTTTAGCCATGAACATGTCGTTTTTAGACTCGACCAACTCAATGCATCCTGGACCATCGGGTGGGGCCGCCCAACTGAACCCCTGAAGGAGCCGCGCCAAAAGCATGGTGGACATTGTAGAACCAAGGACGACGGCCGGACACCCTCGTCTACCCGTCCCGAAGGAGATCATGCGCACCTCGTGATCCACTAGCACAACTTCTTTGTCGATAGTCATGTGACGCTCAGGTTTGTATTTGAGAGCGTCTTTCCAAGCCCTAGGGTTTCGGCCTAACCCCGGACGACTCAGGAGGACCTGACTCCCTTTCGGGATGAAGTAGCCGCCGACGACCGTATCCTTGGTCGAGACGTGTGGGAGGTTAAAACGGCTGATTGGGTGCAATCTAAAGGATTCTTTCATGCAAGACTTGACGTAATTTAGTTTTGGTAAATCAGATTCTTCAACTAGTCTGTCCCGTCCCACAACCCAGTCGAGCTCCTGGCAGGCTCTATCGAACATGCGCGGTTGATTGATCATCTCGGCAATAGCCCACTCGGCTGCATTCGACGGATTGTCGATGCCGCCTATCATTATTTCCTGTAAGCATGAAATTACTTGATATCGACTCGTAAAACAAATCAAGTACGTGCGTAGCTGCATCATCTAAAAGCTCTAACATTTCGAACTAGATGATGTGACTTCTAACATGGTATCAAAGCATTAAGCTAACGTCGAGGTTTTGGGTCTCCAAAGAGTTTGAAATCGACTCACAAGTGAGAAAAGTATTGGAGAATATATATTTGACTCACTAATATAAATGTAAATTTGTCCAACTTCTCTAACAGTAGGAGCTGCAGGTAAATGATGCGGGTTCTAAATATTTCAAAGTTAAGTCAATAACACCATAAAAGTCTTCGTTGGGTGATGAAGTTGTACAACTTATATTTGAGCTCCAAGTTACACTACTAATAGAGATGGAATATATCGTATTCTTGTGTCACCCATATCGTATTGAGTCTGCTCTGATACTATGCTAAAAAGCACATCATCTACCTACTCGAACTGTTAGAAAAGTTAGACAATTTTACATTTATATTTGTGAGCCGATTATATTTTTCAACACGTATGTACGTACTTACGGTTATTTGTGCTTTTATCTCTTGAACGGAGAGCGACGAATTATCGGTTTTGATGAGGACATCGAGAATATCGTCTTCCGTCGTCTTGAACCCTCGTCGCCACATATCCACCCTCTCCATGATCTCGGGGTCCTGATATTTGTTCACGGTATGAATGGCTTCGTTAATCGCCCTCTTAAAACCGTCGAAATCGAAAGCCTCGAGCCAAGGAACGTAATCGGCGATGGCGAATCCGTACACATGTTGCAAAATCGAAAAGAGTCCACCGACGTGCTCGATCTCCTCCTTCCCCGGCGCCCCGTCGTCCTCCCCCTCCGCTCGACGCCCGAAGAATCTCTTCCCGAACACCAGCTTTCTTGTCACGTTGCCGCAGTAGTGCTGCGAGGCGAGCCTCACGTCCACGAGCCCGCCGTGATCACCCGTGCATTGGGCGAGGACGTACATCACGAGGTGATCGGCTTCTTGGCACCTTTTCGCGTGGAGGAACTTGTGCATGGACGAAGAAAAGACTTCCGCGGAGAGGATTCTCCGCATCTTCCTCCATTGGGGGCCGACCGGAGAGAGGACGGCTGACAGGTAGTTGTCGCTGCATAGCCTTGCGGACATGCAATCGGGCCTTGAGAGGAATATGTCGTCTTGTTGGCGAAGGAACTCGCGTGCGAGCTCAGGAGAGGTGACGGGGATGACATGCGTCTTGCCGAGGCGGACGCATGCGATCTCCGTGCCGAGTCGTTGCGTGAGTTCGAGCATCCATCGGGACGTTGGCCGGTTTTTTATCATTTGGGGTAGGCAGCCGATTACGGGCCAGCCTTTTGGGCCTGGAGGAAGAGGGCCCGGTGTGGTGTTCTTCATGAGTGTAGTGAGTTTGAGGAGTAGTTGTTTGAGCGTAGATAAAGTGATGCAAATTAGTATAAGTGATGGTAGGAAAGAATATGTGATGATTTCCATGGCAAATGTGGTTATGGAATTAGGTTGTTATATTGAACTCTAAACAATGGTTATATATAGGAATGTGAAATGACCGAACCAAACCACACAACCTAAATCAAAAACGAAGCAAACTATGTTGGTTTGGTATCCTCTTATATTTTTTTGAATTTTTTTGTTTTGGTTTTTTAACAAGAAAAAAATAAACCGAATAAATGTAAATAATACTATTCTAATTTTTATTTTTGTTTTATATTTTTTTAATAATTTAAATTAGCATAAGTGAGAGGAAAGAATATGTGATGATTTTCATGGCAAATGTGGTAATGGAATTAGGTTGTTAATATTGAACTCAAATGTGTAACGACCGAACTAAACCACAAAATCGATGGAATTATTGGTTAAATCAAAACTAACCAAATTAAACTAATTTGATTTGGTATCCTTTTTTTGAATTTTTTTGTTCGATTAGGTTTGATTTTTTAACATATAAAAACTAAACCGAATAAAAATAATAAAAAATATTATATATATATATATATATATATATATATATATATATATATATATATATATATATTATTTGAAATATAAATAATACTGTACTAATATTTTTGTATTATATATTTTAATAATTTAAATTTTATTTTTAATTAAAATTATTTTTTATATAATTTTATGTTTTGTTTTAATTCTTTTAATAAAATTAAAAATATTCTAATTTTATAAATTAAAATATTAAAAAAATAATTTTTTTAATTAAAATTTGGTTAAAATCCAACTAAATCAAACCAAAGCGAAATAATTTCTTTAAAATCAAACCAAATCATATTCAAAAGGATTTAATTTTCGGTTTATAAAAATAATGTTTAAATAGTTCAGTTAACCGAATTTTTTGTTTGGATTTTAGTTCGATTTTGTCCGATTTAACCAAATTAATACCTCTAGTTATATATATAGAGAGAGAATTGTAATTAATTGGATAGAAATGGGTAGCTAGTCCTTGCATGGAATCGGCTTACCACCCATTTTAATTAATTGTACATTTAATATAGAATTACGTGTAAGAGTGACTAATCGGTAAGAAGGATGGTACCTCCACCCGCATTTAGCAGTACCGTTACCTGATTTAGATGATTTTCTAATCTCAAACCCTAACTCATTTTTAGGTGTAAGAGTGACTAATCGGTAAGGATGGTACCTCCACCCGCATTTAGCAGTACCGTTACCTGATTAAGATGATTTTCTAATCTCAAACCCTAACTCATTTTTAGGAGGGTAATTCTTTAAAATTTTTAAAGTTTGGAGTTATTCAATCCGAATTTTAAAAAGTTCATTAAAATTTTGGGTATTCAAAATAGATTTTAAAAAATCAATTAAAATCTATACGTATTCAATAGTTTATGAATTTTTAAAAACTTTAAAAGTATATAGATTTTAAAAAATTATTTTTTAAAAATACAAAAGAATTTCATCCTACAAAATCTCTCATAATTAAGAGAGATTTCTATTTAATCAATTAAATTGTTTTTAAAAAAGCCTAAGCGTACTATGAATAATACTGAAGAAATAGCAAATGCAAGGGGTGCTGATAGTAGAGGGAAGACGAGATTTGATAATGGAGATTGCGTGGTGGTCCTTGGAGTTAGTCGACTTAAAGTCGCGAGAATTCTCGTCAAGGTAGATATTTGTTAAAGTATGACTCGAATCAAAACGCAAAAGAGGACGAAATCGCCGAAGAAGGAATCAGCGGTCGATGGGAGGGACCAGTGTTCGCTGGTCATGGGCAGCGACCGTTGCTGGGTCATCAGCGGGCGCTGAACATGGAGAAAAAGGATCAGATATGGGACGAGCAAAACAACGGTCGTGTTCTTGTCCTGGCAGAATTTTTTCTGTGCGCGCTGCACGGATTTTAGCGTGAGATTTTATTTGCGTGGGTTTATTTGTTTAATTAGGAAATTAGAATTATATTGAATATAATTCTATTACTTATAGATTTTGGAGTCATATATTTATTAAAATAATTTATTTCTATTTCTAATTGTTTTCAATTTGATAGGTTTTTTACACTCATAAATTGGGGTTATCCGGTAGACGAGAATCATAGAGTGAATTATTGTAAGTCTTAACGATGTAGTGGATTTCTCTTTCCTCCGTTTTTTCCTGTGCTTTTGGTTTTCACGTAAATTTGCGTTTCTTTTTTCGTTTATATTTTTCTTTCGCATCTCATATATATTTCGAGAGTCGTGAGTTATTTAGTTTCAATATCGCAACAAGTGGTACTAGAGTTTCGTAAAAGCTAACACCATGTGTAAGTTACTTCTTATCTCCACCACATGTTGTATTTATCATTTTAATTAAATACACATGTCAAATAATTCATGGTTGAGGGTATTACCCACCTAGAGTTCATGAAAAAAATCTCAAATTTGTGTCACATCATATGCCACATCGAAAGTAAATTATATCTATCAACTTATATCTACACTCCTCTACAATATAAGGTACAATTTTTTACTTTTTTAGGTCCCACCACTATAATTTATTTTATTTTATTTACATACATATATTAAAAAATAATAATAATAAGGGATAATTGTAGGCTAGTAGCTGAACTATAGGCACTTTTGAACTTTGGTTACCCAACTTGCAATCTGTACACCCGACTACCTAAACTTTGACGAATTTGCACTTTCATGCAAAAGTGGCGGTTTTCGGCGACACATGCATTGCACATGATGGGCAAATCTCTCTGCAGCTACTGACAGGGTTAATTTGGACATATTCTATATCTCTATTAGCTGAATAAAAAAAGACACATTAAATCCACTACCTTATTACCAGTTGAAGAAATAAATACACAACATTAAAATTCTCTAACACCCGTAAGAAGAAAAAATCTCACAACTCAAAAACCCTACCTCTCCCCCAATTCATTTTCTTCCCCAATCTTGCACATAATTAATCGGTGTAAGAACTCGAAGCTCATCCCCAAATCTCCCATGCAAGAACCCTAATTTCAAATTCCCAAATTCCTAAAAAAAAAACGAAACTAATTCGAAAAACCAGAAACCCTAAATTCGAAGCTCGCAGTAGATTCTCAATTTCCACATTCGAAACTCGATTTTGGAATGATGTTATGGCAATTAAGGTCGCAATCTACAGTTCTACCTGATGGAAAGCTCGTTCTCGACTATGGAGGTCTTGTAGATGTCTGCACAATTATTCTCCACCATTCAGGTTCTTTTATGCTGAAGTCAGGTAATAAAAGCTATGTGGATGGAAAAGTGGATTATTTTGATTTTGTTGAAGCTGAGAAAGTTAAAAAAATTGATCTGGGGTTGATGGCTAGTCGTGTTGGTATAGAGGGGTATGTAAATTTTTATGTTAGTATGAGTGGCCATGATAATTGTCAATTTATGTAAATTTAGTATAGAGGGGTATGTAAATATTTATGTTAGTATGTGTGTGATGATTTCAATGTTGGGCCATTAATTTCTGCTTGTATTAGCATAAACCTCACTGTGGTTATATATGTTGATCATGATGATTTGAACAGTGATGATATTGTGTACTCATCTGATGGTTTAGCACTTCCTGATGGTGATATAATGGAGGATGATGAGAAATTGGAAGGTCTGGCGCGCAGGTGACACTGTGGAAGATGGTGATAAAAATGCTGTAACAGATGGTGATAATGTTGAGGGTATGGCAGGTGATAATGTGGTGGGAAATGAACAGGCTGAACAGAATCTTATAAATGCCTCAATGCAAAATCTTGTTGATGAAGAGATAGAGGAGGAGTACAGTGATGGGGATATCTTTATGGGAGATGACTCTGAGTTGTCTGAGAGGTGGACAGTGACTTTGATTGTGAGAAAGATAATGCAGATTTGTATAAGTTTGTTGACTCTGAAGATGACTGTGGAAAGAAGAAAGATCTGAAGGGGAAAAGGCCATTGACAAGGAGCCAAAGTGAAGGTTGTTCAAAGGAAAAACAACCTGTAAAACAACCTGTAAACTCAGAGCAGAAGAAGCCAAGGTTATTTAAGGTGTTCAATAAGAAGACTCACATGGAGAATGTCCAACTTTATATTGGACTGTGCTTCAAAGATATACCAATATGCAGAGCAGCTGTGAGACAATATGCAATTGAGACTGGGAGATCCTTATATTTCCCAACAAACAACCTCTACAAAGTTCAAGCAAAATGTAAGCAAGAAGGTTGTCCATGGGTATTTTATGCCTCCAGAGTACCTAAAGATGACACTGTGGTTGTGAAGACTTTGGTTGATGAGCATACATGTGTGAGGCAAGAAAGAGTGACTCAAGCTACCTCACAATACTTGTCCAAGAGGTATCTACAGAAGCTGAAATCTGATCCCAAGTGGCCTGTGAAGAGTTTGATTGAAATCATGCAAGCTGAAGTTGGATGCATTTTCACAAAGTGGCAGATGTATAGGGTTAAGAAATTTGTGTCCAAAATGGGAGATGCAGATGCTATAGCTCAATTCAGAGACCTCTACAGGTATGCTTCTGAAGTTTTATATTGAGTTGAAATTCAATTATCTCTATTGAAGGTTGCTAATGCTTCTGAAGTTAAATATTTGAGTGGAAATTCAATTTTCTATATCTCTATTGAGTGGAAATTCAATTATCTACAGGTATGCTGCTGAAGTTTTCAGAAGCAACACAAATACCACATCCAGAATCAAGTCCAAAGCTCTACCTGATTAGGTTGTGTTTCAGAGGCTATACATATGTTGGAATGATGTAAAACTTGGAATGGCAGCTAGGAACAGGAGGATCATTTTCTTGGATGGGTGTCACCTGAAAACTGAGTATGGAGGGGTGTTGCTAATTGCAGTTGGAGTTGATGGCAATAATCAGATGTACATTGTTTATGCTGTTGTGGAGAAAGAGAAGTACATCTCTTGGTTGTGGTTTCTGGAGCTATTGGTCTCTAATTTGGGGATAACTGAAAGCACTGCATATTTATGGACAGTAATGAGTGACAAACAAAAGGGACTTGTTGATGCAGTGTCTACCTTGCTTCCATAATGTGCTCATAGGTTTTGTGTGAGACATCTAGTTGCCAACTTCAAGCTGGTTCATAAGGGATTGTCATTGGAGAATCTGATTTGAAAAGCAGCTAGATCTACTAGGGTTGTCCAATGAATAAGGGCAGAGTTCAAAAGGATGAAGGGTTGGACATTCCATCTGCAACCCAAGTAATTTATTGAAAATGTTTATTAATTCTATTTTTTGGCAATTGTTTGAAAATGATTCTTAATTCTGGAGTTTTTAATGTTTGTACAGTCAAGTGAGAGTCTCACTCAAGCTTCTGCTCCAACATCTCAGCCTACTACATCACAGCCTCCTGCTAGAAGAAGTCCAAGGTTGAAGTCAACTCAACCAAGCAGTGTTGAAGTCAAAAAGACCAAGTATAAAGGAAAACAAGTTGCAAGTTCATCCAACCCTACCATGAAAAAACAGGTAATTTGTGTTAATGATGCTTTTCTGTAATGGTTTTTTTTTTTTTTTGAATTATATGTTTCTGAAATCTGTCTGTGCTTGTGTGTTTGTACAATCAAGTGAGAATCTCACTGAAGCTCCTGTAGTTCAACATGGAAAGAGAAAGAGAAATGAGCCTGCAATTGCATCTGAGCCTGCAGTTCACCCCTCAGTGCCTGAAAAGACTGATCATGGAAAAAAGGAGAAGAGCAAGAAAAAGGAAGTCATCTCAACCCTTGTTCTCAACTGAGCCTACAGCTTCACCACACAAAGGGTTGCATTGGCAAGATGGACCTCCTGAATGTACACAACAGTGATGGGAATGTTAATGTTTTGTTATGGTTTTGGAAACTCTTGAACATTTTTAGTTTTGGGAACCAGTTAATGTGTTGTGTAACCGTTGGTTTTGGAAACTATTGAACAGTTGTTAGTTTTGGGGCTTTTGTGAACAAGTTAGTTGTCCTGTGTAATCCTTTAAACAGTTAATGTGTTGTGTGGTATTTTAAGCATTGTGAACAGGTTAAGCATTGTGAACAGGTTATTGTGTGGTATTTTAAGCATTCCATGTGTATTATGTTTTGGAAACAGGTTATTATGGGTTCCTGGTTATTATGTTTTAAACATTCCATGTGTATTATGTGTTATGTATCTTAGCAACAATCATACCAAAAATAAGACAAAAAAATCATTCCAAAAAACACATTAAATTACATTTCATCACCAGGAAGTCACATTAAAATACTCTTAAAATCTCATTAAAAATCCAGCAACAACACATACCCATTAACACACATTACACATCCAGCAACAATCTTAAAAGTAAAAAACATAAAATCAAGGTCACTGCAAATCCAAGAGCTAAAGCAATCCGCATCTTGAAAATGGTTTTCTTCAACTCTAAAGTCTTCACCTCCAGCATCTTCAAATCGGATTCTTTTGAATTTATGTTCCTGAGCAGCCCAGGTATGATTTGAGAGCATCTTTCACAAGCAGGTGGGTCGACCCAAACAAATTTATTGCAACCCCCAAAATTCTGCACAAAATCAAAATTAGGGTTAGGGTTAAAATTGGGGATTTGTAAAGATGAACTGAGAAAGTGAAATTATTTACTGTAGAATGAAATTGAGGGCTCTGCGTTGATGCTTAGAGGATCGAAAACGTAAATTAGAGTTCTAATAATACTTACCCGAAATTTTGCGCATGCCATGAATCTCCGCCCTGGATTCACGTCGGACCATGAAGTTCTTCTCACAAACGGATTCCCGCAGATACAAAGCTCTTCCATCTCGATTTGACTACTGGTGTTCTTCCTTGATCGAAATTAGGGTTAGGGTTGGAATTGGGAAATCGCGTTTCAGAATTTGA
This sequence comes from Euphrasia confusa, assembly GCA_954870475.1. NCBI lineage: Eukaryota > Viridiplantae > Streptophyta > Magnoliopsida > Lamiales > Orobanchaceae > Euphrasia > Euphrasia confusa. Next base: position 9,983,438 of record OX940966.1, on the reverse strand, counting down.
GGGCGGATTTTACACAAATTCTGATATATAAAAACATATAATGATTTATTAAATATGTAAAATGAATACAGGGGTATTCATGTACTTTCCCTCCTCAGTAAGCTGAAAATGCGACACCTTGCAGAGAGAATCACGTGCAATGCACGTGTCGCCGGAAACCGCCCACAAATTCGTCAAAGTTCAGGTAGTCGGGTGTACAGATTGCAAGTTGGGTAACCAAAGTACAAAAGTGTCTATAGTTCATCCACTAGCCTACAATTATCCCTAATAATAAATAAATGAAAAACATTATAAATGAGCCCACAAATGGAATTGTACCTAGTATCTGTTGGGGATCGTGCATGTATACGCAGCGTAAAACAAAATTTTTATGAAAAACAGTTTTTCATTAATGTAAACATTTTACATTATATTTATTTTATATTTTATTGAAAATCATATTTTATATTTTATTGAAAATCATATTTTCAATATTACATGCATTAATTAATTTAATTCAAATCTATTAGAATAAATGATCCACCATTTAATTTAATTATCAAATAATTAAATATATTTAAATCATGCATCCCATACTACACAAATTAAATCTAGCACAATTATATTTATCATATAAATTAATTACTTCTAGCGCAACTATATTAATCATATTAATATATTACTTTAGCGCAATTAATTAGGTATACATGCGCACATAATTAATTTGCGTCAAATTGACAATTAACATAATCATATTATTTAATTCTAATCGATTTGAATTGTGCAATTAAATTAATCAAATTAATTAATCACACATATATAATTAATTACATAAACATGTGCACATAATCAGTTTGCGTCAAATTGACAATTAAGATAATCATATTATTTAATTGGAATCAATTTGAATTTAATTGACATTTAAATTAATCACAATTAATTTTTCTTTATCAATTAAAAATCCCATAGCGCAAACATTAACAGTACATAGCGCAAACATTTAACGGAAACAATTAAATCTGAATTTAATAGTAAGTACCTCAGGGATTCATCGGACGAAACTAGGTTCGTCGGAAGTCGCGCGGATGCGACGCGGGGACGGCACGGGTCGTGTGCGGGGAGATCCGGGCGAGTGGCGGGGCTCTCGGCTAGACTCGTGTATCACGGCTGGAGCGCACGGGCGCGACTCGGGCTGTGCTCGGGCGTTCCTTCGGCGTCTCTCGTCTAATCAGGTTTCAGCTCGTATAGGTAATCCAACTTACGTATTGCACTAGAAACACGTAAGGGAGAATACGACGGGAAAAATGTTGGAGTTGTGTACTTAATGTCTAGATTTAAGTAACAGAAACTCACGATCCATTGCCACGAATCTATTTAATTAAATAAACAATTATTTGCGTTTAATTATTTATAATTAAATATATGCAAATCATAGTCCTGGATTTTATACGTTGTAGTTAGTATGGTGTTGCATGGGCGCACAGAAGATCATACTATCGGTTACTCGTATTTAATCGAACAGTTGCTCACGACTTAGATGGACACGGACCAATCCATCGGTATAGTCGTTGTGTGAGAGAGAAAATAATTTATCTTAATTATTTTATCACACTTGTACACTTGGTGTATTGAGCGGATCGTTGAGATTCATCGATTAGGATTGCCGGCGATAATCGATTCAAGTCTCAGTGTATTTTATTCTTAATCCCCGAAACTATTGCGGGTGTGTATATTTAATATAAGTGACTTTGATTTACCAAAGGAATTAACCGATTTAATTATTGGGTTAATTACCGGTTAAGTTGGGTCACTATGTTTTATATATGACATGCCGTGAATACTTGACGGGAAAGTGTATCCCGTAAGGGTTGATAATATCCCCGAGATGAGTTCATAAAGAATTATTATGTAAACCCTGCAGGTGGATTCGTTCCGCATAATAATTAAGGTTGAATGGTACTAGTCTCGGATATAAGAGATGAATAAATTAATTAGCAATAAATTAATTTTATTCATGGATATTTATATCTTAAATACACGGAATAAATAATACTGCCGGAGAAATATTATTTGATATAATATGGTTTAATATCGGGAGTGCAATTAATTTTATATAGTGGAAAATAGAATTAATTAATATTAATGGATTAATAGATTTGGGCTTGGGTTCAATTTAATCATTAATATTGGAAGCCCAATATTCCACCTCCTTAAGATCCCCTATGTAGCCTATAAAAGCACTACATGGTCTTCTCTATTCTCATAACTTGAAGAACACAATTCTAGAGAGAGAAAGTAGAGAGGGAGATCCATGGAGTTCGGAAGATCGTCGCCCACCCGACGTTCGAGCTAGTGCAAGGAATACGTGGGAAGGTCTCAAGGTCTTCGTAGATCTCGTTTCTCCGTACAACGAGAACAAAGGTAAAATCGTTGAACCCCCTTCGATGATTTTAATTAATTCGTATATGCATATGAACGAAGATCCGGGGATGAACGAAACCGGGGACGGGGATCGACCTTGCGGTGGTGATCGAAGATCACCGGACCGCGGAAGGTCGGGAGATCCCCGCCGGGATCGAGAGCATCAAACCCTCGGCTGGACGCCGAGGGGTGCGATCGAGCTAGGGCTCGATCGCGGTGGCGCGAAGGAGCAGCCCCGGCTGGTCGCCGGGGCGGGCGATCGATCATGTGATCGATCGCCGAGGCAAGCCGCGGCTGGAGCCGCGGCAGTCCGCTGGGCGGACGAGGGCCCCTTCGGCGATGGCGGTGAGTCGCCGGACTCACCGCCGGGGGCTGTTCCGAACAGCCCCGGGGATGCGATCGCGCACCCCCATGCGATCGCTCAACGCGATCGCAAACCCCACATGGGGGTGCGATTAGGGCTAGCCGCGGGCTTGCTCGCGGCGGTGTGCTCGAGCCGTGCTCCGGCTCTTGTGGTGGTTTGCGATGACTTCCGGCGAAGGGATTTTGATCGGGGTTATGTTTCCGCAATTCCGTTAACCCCGGGATATCGATTTCCAACAATTGGTATCAGAGCGAGGTTCTAGTTCATGTGTATATGCGATAAATTGTTCTACCTTGCAGGGTTTCCGACTATTATGGCTAGATATAATTCTTCGTTAATTATTTTCATAATTTTATTAAACTCTCGGACATGTCGAGATTCGTTTTATGTGTGGTGAATGCTTGTAATAGTAAAAATTCGGGGGTTGACCGAATTTAGGTTTATTATTACGTTCTACTTTTTCCGGAAAATGTATAAGGTCGATTTCATGTATAGAATCGATACCGGATAATTGTAATTAAATTCTTGTAATTTATTTTACGTTGGATCGATGCCGAGATGACCGCCGGAGAAGACGAAGTGACGAGAGGAAGAAAGGACCGGGGATCGATCATGATGATCGACCCCATGATCGATCACGGGGCTAGGGCTCGATCGCCCTTGGCCGTGGGCTGCCGCCGTGAGGTGGTTGACCGGCAGGCTGGGCGGCGGTGCTCTTCCCTGGTGGTGGTCGATCGGCGGTGGGGGTGGCGCGGGGTCCTCGTGATCTCGTGCTACTCCTACCGAGATTCAACTTTCCGAAATTATTCGTTTTTTTCCTATTTTGAGTATTCCTATTTTTGGGAACTCTCATGGAATAGGAAAAGAATAAATTTAGAATAAATTTATTTCCTTATTGATTATTTCTTTTATGGGAATTTTCATGGATAAGGAAGGAATAAATTTAGAATTGATTCCATTTTCCTATTTTGAGTATTCCTATTTTTTTTTGGGAATTCTCATGGAAATAGGAAAAGAATTAATTGGAATTAATTTATTTGCTTATTCTATTATGGAAGTCTTCTAGAATATTCTAAGTCCTACTTGGAATAGGATTCTAGAGATTTAATGGAATTAGAAAGGAAAATAATTAATTATTGAATTAATTTATTTCCTAGTTGATTATTCCTATTTTATGGGAATTTTCATAGACATGGAAATTAATTAATTTGGAAAGTAGAAGAGTCCTTAATTAATTTTTCCTATTTAATTATTCCTTTATGGAATTTTTAATAGATTAGGAAAGGAATTAATTTGGAAGGATTAGGAGTCCTAATTTATTTTATTTCCTTATTCTATTATAGAAGTCTTCTAGAATATTCCAAGTGGGTCTTGGATAGATTATTCTAGAGATTTAATAGAATTAGATAGGAAAATAAATAAATAAAAATATTAATAATATTTAATTTTATTTTTGATTTATTCGATTGACTTAATTTTCGAATTAAGTAACTTTTGGATTTATTAAAAATAAATAGATTTAAATATTGGGATTAATATTCTCGTCACATGGAGCATTCAAGAACGAAGACTGAAGACTAGAAGATGCGTACGGAGATGCGATAAAGCCATAATAGTCGGGAAAATAATATTCTAGTATTAGTTTGACTATGTGATAATATTCTATGTGCTTTATTTCATGTATGCATGCTTATGTGTATTTAATTATGCATTAGATAGCGTATCCCTTTATTGTAAAAAGCTAAGTGGGAGAGGGTATGGAAACATACCCATGGTCTCCATTGCTGCTCTCTTGGTAACTTTTATAAACTTTTGAAGTTTATATAGATAAGTTATTGGAGGAGAGTTCTTGTAATTTCTCTTACAAGAAACATTGATTAAGTTTATCAAACAATGCCTAATTTGTCTTTCCAAAGCTGATTTCAAGTCGACTCATTCTCACCCCGGGGAGTGGAATGGAGCCAAAGCCACTTGGTCATGTAGAGGACACAAATTAGAGACCTTCGTACCATTCTTTTATAGATGGATCGATTGTCTGCTCGGCTCCCTCATCTAATGAGAGATAGGGTTGTTCGCATGGTGAATCACTGGTTAGAAACTTCGAGTTTCACTTATGATTCTCCGCGTCCTGATTTACGAAAATCGAATGGATCTTGTAATTGGGAGTCAATTATAAAAGTCTCTTGGTGTAGTAAACGTCCACACCACGTGGCTTGCTATGCTGACGGATTTTGGATTAATTGATGTAGACAGTTGTAAGAAATAGTGAAGAATTGTGAAGTCATCGTAAACGTCCACACCACGTGGCTTGCGGTGATGTAGCGGTTCCAAACGATTTACTTTGGTACTGAGTAATGGTTTACACTTAGATACGCATTATAGTATTCTTCCCCACGAAGTTCCGCTATAAGTGATGTATGACCGAAGCAAAACTAATTGCTAAATCATTTGGGTAAGGTAAACGTCCACACCACATGGCTTGCCATATCTGATGGGATTTTAGAGGCGATTAGTGATTTAATGATATTATTTTAGGGAGATAATATCAGAGATTAAATCAATTGTTTGTTGTTACATGTGCTCATAGATTAGGAGATGGCTTTGAACCCACTTTATGTGATACTTAAGGATTTAACTCATCGGTCCCTGAATGTATTGATTGGAATAGAGATCTGGACATTGCCCAGACTGTTAAAGAGTACATGTTTGTACTCAAGAGAGCTTTGTCCTCCCGGTCATACTAATGTCTCAACTGATGAGGAAAGAACTGATTTTAAGAAGTGGGAAAATGCTTTGGCAATAACCACTGATTGATATCATGTTCAAACTCAAGGAGATGTTTAGACATGACAAGAGGCGATGAGGATACTCATAAAGGTCATTCATTCGAGGAAACGCTTAAACACGTTTTCGAGATGATGAACCTTTTAGACGAGTTGAGACGGAAATCGCAAGCTCTTGTAGTCAATGCCAAAGGTTTCGAACCTAAGGGCAAAACCGGGGGAAAGGAAAAGCAAGCAAAGAAACCCAGTGGTCCTAAGTTACTTGGACCACGAGATGGGACGAGAAAGCCAATAGGCAAGTATTCTCGATGCAAACAGTCTAGGTACTGGAAGTCTGATTATCCTCTCAAAGAAAGTACGAAATTTTCTTTAGTCGTAAAAACATAGTCAGTGGAATTATCTACCGGAACCTGGTGTGTAGATATGGAACCACTGACGGTATGTGCATTTTAAATGCAAGGGTTCCAGGAAACCCGACGACTTAGAAAAGAATAAATCGTAGTCTACATGGGCAATGCTGTAGAGGAGGCAGCTGTTGCAGTGGAGGACATTTTATAGGATTTCATTTTGAGTTATTGCTTTTATGTACCTTCCATATTAGAAAGAACTTTGTTCTGGATTTCTAATGAATGGATATTTTATTTCTTTTAATCATTTGATGGTTATAAGAAGAAATAATGATAGTATCTATTCTGGTACATTAGCTAGCAATATATAAGTGATGAATCCTGAGTCCACCACGATGCAACGAACCGTAGTATAAAAAACTCGTTTTACTAATAAGAGATTTCTTTATTAAATCAGTTATACTTGTGGATTCTTATGCTAAGTCATGCTTATTCAAATAAGAAGTTCAAAGGTCGAAAATTGATTTTTGATCAATTGAGTTGAAGGAGTGGACCTTCCGACCTAAGAATCTTATTTGGAAGATAACATGACTAAGCAATCCTTTATGGATATAAGATATAAGATCCGGACAAGTATTAGAATTGATTGACTCTGATGTATGCAGACCTTTGTCTACTCAGACAATAAGGTACGAGTACTTCATTTTATGATTACTCGAAAAGTGGATTAGCATACCTGATGTGCCACAAAAGCAAAGTGTTTTGACAAGTCAATGGACACAAAGCTATTGTGGGGAACCATCAAGGTATATCCATTTGTAGCCTGCGATTTAATCGCGGAGGCAAATGCCTGTCTGAGGAATGCATGGCATACTGATCAGAGATTGGGATTTGATCCCAAATGACTACACCATACACTCTTGTGTAGAATTGGTGTGTCGGAAATAAGAAATGGAACTCTTATAGAAATAGTAGAAGCATGAGTTATACGGAACTACCTATGTTCTATGGATATGTCTGGAAACAACGGCGCATTCAAATGCAGTTGTAGAATATCCTAGAAGAACAAAAGATGTGTGTTCAATAGTATTATGAACCAGAAGAACGTTATAAGTTCTAACGCCCGGTTCTTAGAGGAAGACTATTAGATGAACCACAAGCCCAAAGAGACGTAATATTTTGAATAAGAGAAAGAGATAAGGACTGGGAACCAGCCGAACCGAGTAGCAGTACACCACTAACTGCACCTACTGTTATTACTGTTTATACACCGGAATGCCATTGTAGTGGGAGGTTGTTTGACAACCGGAGATATTCATAAGACTAGGAGGGTTTCGGACTCTGGACCTAGTATACATGAAATCGATCCCTAGATCTACATGAAGGCAGTACTAGATCTAAATGTGCCTTCTTGGAGAGCAATAAGGATTATTGCTAAGAGGCAAGATCATTTAGAGTACAAGCTTAGTCGATCCATTGATGGGATTGAAGTAAAGCTTAGAGTTCGTGGAACTTGCGCATTGATGAGATAGTCCATTTGATGGATTCATCAAAAGGCATTGACGAATCGTGTGTATGGGAAACGTGATGGAAACAAGGTGGTGTTTCTCGGAGGTTTTATGTAGATAACATTTTATCATTGGTAACAATGTAAAGATGTTGTCAGACATAAAATGATGGTTGTCTAGAAAAATCGATATATGAGATAAAGAAGAAGTTGGAGCATGTTCTTAAGATCTAGGATCTCAAGAAAAGAACATTGTACTTCTCTAGATATCTTATACGATTATGGTTCGTTTTAACATGCAAGATTCCGAGAAAGGTTCGTTACCTTTCAGACACGGAATGCATCTATCTAAGGACATGTGTTTTGAGAACACAAAAGGAGATAGAAGCAATGAAAGCGGTTTCCTACACCTTGAGTGTGGAAAGCTTAATAAATGCAATGTTGAAAACAAGAACCTGATATCGGCTATGCGGTTAGCATAGTGGGAGGATATCAAGGTAATCCTGGAAAGGAATATTCGATTGCTGTAATGTACTTTCGAAGTACTGGATTACGGAGCAAACAAATTTTTTCCTTTGGATTACATTCTCTTAGATTTCTAATCGAATGAGGACCGGTGTAAGTCGATATCAGGCTATGTGTTTCACTATTGAAGGAGAAGGAGTTTTAACATGGAAGAGTGATAAGCACGATGCTTTTCGGACTCTGCCATGGGTAACCAAATAGCGGCCTCAGAGGCAGCGGAAGTTTTGGTATAACTCCGGGATAATCTCTGGGACTTAGATGTGATTCTTAATTTGCCAAAGGCTATGTAAATAGCGGTGCGATGGCAAATGGTAAGATCACAAGTCCATAAGTGTAAGATAACACATAGTGCAAGTACCACCTGATACGAGTCATCGTCGAGGGAGACGACGCTGTAGTCACCAAGATAACTTCAGAGCAGCAACCTAGAGTGCTCCTTCACATAGTACTTCTTGGAAGTACAACTTAAGCACGTGATGAGTACGGGAGTCGGGAGTTTGGAGGAAATGACTAGACCTTAGTACAAGTGGGAGATTGTTGGAGTTGTGTACTTAATGTCTAGATTTAAGTAACGGAAACTCACGATCCATTGCCACTAATCTATTTAATTAAATAAACAATTATTTGCGTTTAATTATTTATAATTAAATATATGCAAATCATAGTCCTGGATTTTATACGTTGTAGTTAGTATGGTGTTGCATGGGCGCACAGAAGATCATACTATCGGTTACTCGTATTTAATCGAACAGTTGCTCACGACCTAGATGGACACGGACCAATCCATCGGTATAGTCGTTGTGTGAGAGAGAAAATAATTTATCTTAATTATTTTATCACACTTGTACACTTGGTGTATTGAGCGGATCGTTGAGATTCATCGATTAGGATTGCCGGCGATAATCGATTCGAGTCTCAGTGTATTTTATTCTTAATCCCCGAAACTATTGCGGGTGTGTATATTTAATATAAGTGACTTTGATTTACCAAAGGAATTAACCGATTTAATTATTGGGTTAATTACCGGTTAAGTTGGGTCACTATGTTTTATATATGACATGCCGTGAATACTTGACGGGAAAGTGTATCCCGTAAGGGTTGATAATATCCCCGAGATGAGTTCATAAGGAATTATTATGTAAACCCTGCAGGTGGATTCGTTCCGCATAATAATTAAGGTTGAATGGTACTAGTCTCGGATATAAGAGATGAATAAATTAATTAGCAATAAATTAATTTTATGCATGGATATTTATATCTTAAATACACGGAATAAATAATACTACCGGAGAAATATTATTTGATATAATATGGTTTAATATTGGGAGTGCAATTAATTTTATATAGTGGAAAATAGAATTAATTAATATTAATGGATTAATAGATTTGGGCTTGGGCTCAATTTAATCAATAATATTGGAAGCCCAATATTCCACCTCCTTAAGATCCCCTATGTAGCCTATAAAAGCACTACATGGTCTTCTCTATTCTCATAACTTGAAGAACACAATTCTAGAGAGAGAAAGTAGAGAGGGAGATCCATGGAGTTCGGAAGATCGTCGCCCACCCGACGTTCGAGCTAGTGCAAGGAATACGTGGGAAGGTCTCAAGGTCTTCATAGATCTCGTTTCTCCGTACAACGAGAACAAAGGTAAAATCGTTGAACCCCCTTCGATGATTTTAATTAATTCGTATATGCATATGAACGAAGATCCGGGGATGAACGAAACCGGGGACGGGGATCGACCTTGCGGTGGTGATCGAAGATCACCGGACCGCGGAAGGTCGGGAGATCCCCGCCGGGATCGATAGCATCAAACCCTCGGCTGGACGCCGAGGGGTGCGATCGAGCTAGGGCTTGATCGCGGTGGCGTGAAGGAGCAGCCCCGGCTGGTCGCCGGGGCGGGCGATCGATCATGTGATCGATCGCCGAGGCAAGCCGCGGCTGGAGCCGCGGCAGTCCGCTGGGCGGACGAGGGCCCCTCCGGCGATGGCGGTGAGTCGCCGGACTCACCGCCGGGGGCTGTTCCGAACAGCCCCGGGGATGCGATCGCGCACCCCCATGCGATCGCTCAACGCGATCGCAAACCCCACATGGGGGTGCGGTTAGGGCTAGCCGCGGGCTTGCTCGCGGCGGTGTGCTCGAGCCGTGCTCCGGCTCTTGTGGTGGTTTGCGATGACTTCCGGCGAATGGATTTTGATCGGGGTTATGTTTCCGCAATTCCGTTAACCCCGGGATATCGATTTCCAACAAAAAACGGGCCGGAAAACGGTGCCGGAATCGGATTCCGGCGAGGGGAGGCGGCTGCCGGCGGCGGCACTAGGCGGCGGCGGGCGGCGGCTCCGGTTGTCGACGGTCCTCCGAGGGAGGAGCCGAGGGGGCGGACGAGAGGGAGAGAGGAGAGGAGAGAAAGTGAGGCTAGGGTTTTGAGCTCTTCACTTTGGTGTGTTTATTCTCATGCCTATGGAGCTCCTTTTATAGGTGAAGAAAGGAGCTTGTTGGGCTCAAACCCTAATGGATCGGATCCATTAACCCTAGCCGGCCCAATACATTAGCCGTCATTACGTTTCTCCAAAATTGACAATCAATTTCATCTCCGAAAAATATAACGATTATATTTTCTTTCTCGTTTTAATTTTCTCATCAATATGAGATAAAAATAAAATTTTCCAATTTCACAAAATCGGAAAGCCCATTTCAGGGGTACTGCTAAATCGGGAAATTTCCCAAAATAGAAAGTGTACACCATCGTGTCCGTTTTCTTTAGCTCATTATTATTTCCAACTCATAATCACAATTATGAATCTCGGATTCAATCATATTGACCTCCGACTATATGTACTTAATTAACAGTTAATTAATACATGATCGTATTCAAGGATCGGTTTACACGAGAATGTGACCCTCAATGGTTCAGGTGTATAACTAGCCGTGGGCTCACAACATATTGTGATTCGAACAACATATTGTTCTTATTTCAACTACTCCCAAGAGTTTTAGATTAATAATCATATTATTTAATCTCCGAACAAGTCGATGCCCAACGAATCAGTGACGAGCGTCTAGCAGCCACGCTTCACTAATTCCCTAGATACAAATGAAGTGCCTGCAAGAACCTTGTAATATAGTTAGCGTACAGTACGATCCCTCCGATACATATGTCCCGATCAAACTAGAGATATTGGTTAATCGAGATCTCTTGTTGAGTTTGATAACTGTGCGTACGTTCTAGGTTTCATAAAATCCAGTCGTGATTGATTCAGAGAAACACATTTCTCTAATCACCTCACTATTCAACTCTGGCCAGAGATTCCGGGACTACGAACCATCAGAACACACAGGACATCCATGATCTATATCAAGCGATCAGATCCCCTACTACCATGCACAGACTTCACATCAGATTTCGAACTGCACGAACATTGTCTCCTTTATCGACTTACTCCCTTTCCAGGGAATCAGAGACACGTCACGATACAGCTAGTCCTCTGATGAAGTCACGGTGATGTCTGGGTCTTAAGGATTAATTGTGTACAACTATATTATGGAATTCTCTACTCGATCAGTGATAACCACTTAGAGATTCCAGGGAGAGGGGGTTCAGTGAACTCATCAACAGTGAGCACCCACTCAAGTATGTCGATGTCCCAACACCGAGGCTCGAGATTAGCCCACATACACTAAGTACTAGTCTCAAGGGGGAAAGGCCGGGTATCCTTGTTATTGGCGTAACCCATCGACTAGGAACTGAGTTTGACCAGTTACGTTGCGTTAACAGAATTATCTCTCGGTTTCCACAAAACCGAATTCATACAACATGTGTAACTGTACAGGACTATATCTATGATTTAACATTGGGAGCAGATATAGTATATGCCATTAATAAAGGTTTCATTAATTAATGAAATAAATCGTTATATAACGGAATACGGTTAACCGCTCGGCCAACCGTTGGCTCGCCGGTCACCTATTCCAACAATCTCCCACTTGACCTAGAGCCAACTATCCATGAATCTTAGTCCCATCGACTCTCGATGTTTCTCGCAGACATATTCAGATAAAGGACTGGTACAGGGATCTACAAAGTTATCTTCCGAAGTGACACTCTCGACTCAGACGTCACCTCTGTCATTGATCTCTTAGATCACATGATATTATCTCTAGTACATGTTTGGACTTCTGATGAGATCTCGGTTCCTTAGCATTGCTACAGGACACCGTATAATCACAGTACAAGTTACTTGATTATTTGCGTCCGGAATTATAACCAACATTTGGATAAAGTTCCGTGTCCAAAACAGTCTCTTTTACAGCTTTAGATGCTGCAACATATTCAGGTTCTCGTGGTAGAATCATTAGTCGTTGCAGGAACCATTCCAGCATACGACACCACCTCTAAGCTCGAATATGAATCCCGATATCGAATTTTAGTCATCCACATCCGGTTGAAAACTAGAGTTCGTAAGTACCTCTAAATTCAACTCGGACCTCCCATAGACTAAAAACCATTCCTTAATGCTTTTGATTGCTAGTGCTCAACGATTTCGTCCTTCACGACTTCAAATAAGCCGGTCTTGGGTTCGACTGATATTCACTTGTGACACTCACAACATTTATAATATCACGTCTAGTACACAGCATGCCATACATAATGCTCCCTAGTGCGGAGATATATGTGTTGTCCATTTCATCTCCTCGAATTCCATCAACATTACAGTCATACGAATTTCGAGAGATGAACCCCATGGGACATTGGCAAGAATCTCTTCAGGATTCTTCCATGCTAAACCATTTCAGAAACAGTTTCTATGTATAAGGATTGAGAAGATTTTGCATCCTTCTAGATCTATATCTATAGTGATGTATCACAATACGTAGGATGCCTCCCCTCAAATCCTTTATTCGAGAAACGTGTGGATAACCGTGTTTTCGTTGACTGCAACATCACTCAATCATCCCTATGATTAGTATGTCATCAACGTACAACACTTAAATTTCACTGCGCTCCCACTAACCTTCTTGAATACAAGGTACCTTCAAGTTTTATACCAAGTCAACGCTTTGACTATTGTATTTAAAACACATGTTCCATTTTAGGGATGCTCGTTTCAATCCATAAATAGATCGCTGGAGTATGCAAACCTTTTGCTCCTTTCCAGAAAATATGAAGCCTTCCGGCTGCGCTACAACTCTTCCATAATATCACATTCAAGGAAAGTAGACTTCATATCTATTTTCCATATCTCATAGTCGTACTATGCAGAAATGGCCAGCAAAATTGTAATGGACTTAAGCATAGCGACTGATGGAAAGATTACCTCATAAACAACACATTGTCTTTGAGTAACTTCTTTCGCCATCATCCTTGCTTTAAAGGTCACACCTTTCTATATATATACTCTCACGTCATAATTAATAGATCAATATGCAGCCTTTGGGAACGATTCCCTTTGGTGGATCTTGCTGGGATTCGATGTCCCGGGCTATCAAAAATTGCGGAACCGATAACCCGATCAAAAACCCTCGATCACCGAAGATTGGATCCCCGATTCATCCGCAGGAGTCCGACCTTTGGAGACTACATGCCCGAAGACACGCAGCCCGCCCCCAGCCGATTTTCTCCCACGAGTCGAATCCACGAACGCGAACCACCTCACGAGCCGGGGCCCGACCGAACGCCATCGAGACCCGAAGGCCCCGTGTGCCCAGCCGAACCCCCACGAGGGGTTCGCGATCGTCTACGGACGATCGCTGGGGATCGCTCGTAGCGATCCCCGGGGCTGCTCGTAGCAGCCCGCAGCGAGTCGCGATGACTCGCTGCTCGCACGGGGTCAGCCCCGTGCGCATCCGCTACGGGAATCCCCGTAGCGCGCACGAGGCGGCTGCGGGTTATCCCCGCAGCGACCCGCGATCGAGCTCACGGGCTCGATCGCCCCTCGGCTCCAGCCGAGGGCTTCGCGTCACGCGCCTCCGACGAGGGGGCTGGGGTCCGCCACAGCACCAGCCCGTGGCACCCCGGGGATCGACCGAAGTCGATCCCATGCCCCGGCGTCCAGCCGGGGCTCGTCCCCTTGTCGCGCGTTGCGGCGGTCCGAACCCTAGGGTTCGACCGTCGCGTTCGATCCTCGCCGGGGATCTCGAATCCCCGTCCCCGAGGTTCGTCGTTTTTCCCGGATCGCGTCGTTCATGTATACATCACAATTATTCAACGCACATATAATCAAAGAGGGGGATTCTCGATTATTACCTCGAATCGTTGTACGGAGAAACGAATTCGGTTGACGACCTTGCGATCTTCCCACGTATTCCTTGCACCTCGTCCGAACGTCGTGTGGGCGACGATCTATCGGATTCCTATGGATCTTCCTCACTCTCAGAACTTTATTGTTGGCGTAACTTAGGTTAATGAAAAGTGAAGACCATGTAGTGCTTATATAGGCTACGTAGGGGATCATAAGGAGAATAAATATTGGGCTTCAATATTGAAAATTAAATTGGGTCCAACCCAAATCTATTAATCCTTATCAATATTAATTTTATTTATTTTCCACTATATAAATAAAATTGCACTCCCAATATTATTCCATATTATATCAAATAATATTTCTCCATCTTAGTATTATTTATTCCGTGTATTTAAGATTTAAATATCCATGAATAAATTTATTTATTGCTTAATAAATAATATTCATCTCTTATATCCGAGACTAGTACCGTTCAACCTTTATTATTGTGCGGAACGAATCCACTCATGAGGTTTACACAATAATTCCTTATGAACTCATCTCGGGGATATTATCAACCCTTCCGGGATACACTTTCCCGTCAAGTATTCACGGCATGTCGTATACAAAATATAGTGACCCAACTTAACCGGTAATTAACCCAATAATTAAATCGGTTAATTCCTTTGGTAAATCAAAGCCTCTAGTATTAAATATACACACCCGCAATAGTATCGGGGATTAAGAATAAAATACTCCGAGTCTCAAATCAATTATCGCCGAGCAATCCTAATTGATGAGTCTCAATTGATCCGCCCAATACACCAAGTGTACAAGTGTGATAAAATAATTAAGATAAATTATTTTCTCTCTCACACAACGACTATACCGATGGATTAGTTCGTGTCCATCTAGGTCGTGAGCAACTGTTCGATTAAATACGAGTAACCGATAGTATGATCTTCTGTGCGCCCATGCAGCACCATACTAACTACAACGTATAAAATCCAGAACTATGATTTGCATATAATTAAATGCAAATAATTGTTTATTAATTAAATAGATTAAATGTTATGATCGGGAGTTTACCGTTACTTAAATCTAGACATTAAGTACACAACTCCAACAATCTCCCACTTGTACTAAGGTCTAGTCATTTCCTCCAAACTCCCGGTTCCCATACTCATCACGTGCTTTAAAGTGTACTTCCGAGAAGTACTATGTGAGTGAGCAATCTAGGTTGCCGCTCTGAAGTTATCTTGGTGACTACTACGTCGTCTCCCTGACGATGACTCGTATCAGGTGGTACTTGCTCTATGTGTTAACATCACTTTTGACTTATGACCTCTTCTAGTTCACCGTGCACCGCTATCTAATAGCCTTTGGTAAACTAAGAGTCATATCCAAGTCAAGAGGTTATCCCGGAACCTAACCAAAACTTCCGCTGCCTCTGAGGCTGCTATTCGGTTATGAGAGAGTCTGAGAAGCGTCCCGCTTATCACTCTTTCACTTCATGGTTCCACCTCTTTCTAAAAGTGAACACATAGCCTGATATCGACTTTCACTGGTCCTTCTCTGATTTTTGGATCTGAGAATCTGTAATCTAAGACGATTTCGTCTTGCTCAAGCCAGTACTATGAAAGTACTCTTGCAGCATTCGAACGTCCCTTATCCAGATTACTTTGATATCCTCCCACTACGCAAACCGCATAGTTGATATCAGGTTCTTGTTTTACAACATTGCATCTATAAAGCTTTCCATACTTGAAGTATAGGAAACTGCTTTGTCTTCATCTATCTCCTTCATGTGTTCGAACACACACCCTTTAGATAGATGTATATTCTGTCTCTGAAAGGCAATAACCTTTCTCAGAAGTATGCATGTTTAAAACAAACCTTAATCATATAAGATGTCTAGGAGAAGTACAATGTTCTTATCTCTAGATCATAAGATCTTAAGAACATGCTCTAACTTCTTCTCAATCTTATATCTCGATTTATTTAGACAACCTCTATTTTATGTCTGACAACACTTTTACATTGTTGCCAATGATAAAATGTTATCTACATAAAATCTCCGAGGAACACTACCTTTGTTTCCATTACGTCTCTAACACACCTTCTTCGCTAATTCCTATGCAGACCTAGGGATCGATTTCATGTATACTGGATCCAGAGTTCAAAACTCCTCCAGTCTTATGAACATCTCTAGTTGCTTAACAACCTCCCACTGCAATGGCGTCCCGGTGTATAACAGTAACAACATTAGGTGCAGTTAGTGGTGTACTACTACTCGGTCAGGCTGGTTCTCAGTCTTTCCCTTTCCTCTTTTTAAAGTACTTTGTCAATTAGGGCATTGTAGTTCATCTAATAGTTTTTCCTCTATGAACCGGGCGAGAACACCCTTCTGGTTCGTAGTACTATTGAAACATACAATTACTTGTTCTTCTAGGATATTCTACAACCACATAGAATGTGCCGTTGCGTCCAGAAATATCCATAGAACATAGGTAGTTCCGAACAAACTTGTTCTTTTACTATTAGAATCCCATTTCTCATTTCTGACACACCATATCCACACATCAGTGTATGGTGCAGTCGTTTGAGATTTAATCTCAATCTTTGATTTATGCTATGTGTTATTTAGATAGGTAATAGCCTCCGCGATCAGGTCGCAGGCTACAAATGGATATACTTTGAAGGATCCCCATAGTGGCTTTGTGTTGAAAACACTCCGCCTTAATGGCACAGCAAGTAGTCCAATCCATCTTCGAGTATTCTTGGAAGAACGACTCGTACCTTCTCTAATTACACATACCGCATTAATCATCATTTTCTATACTTGTCCGAATTCCATCCTTTATCCAGAAAGGTTAACTCAGTTGTATCATCTTTCAAGATCGATTCTTAGGTCGGGAGGTCCATTCCTCCAACTATAATTGATCAAATCAATTTCGACCTTTTGAATCCCTTTTGAATAGATACTACCAGGTTCAAGAATTCACAAGTATAATGATTGACAAGAGAAATACATCTAATAAGTAAAACAAGTTATATATAACGGTTTGTTGCATCGTGGTAGACTAAGGATTCATCATTCATGTATTGCTATCTAATGTACCAGAATAGATATGACTATTATTTCTTATCCAAACCATCCAATGATTAAAGAAATAAAATATCCATTAATAAAGAAAAACAGAACGAAGTTCTTTTTCAAAATAAAGGGGTACATAAGCAATAACTGAAATGAAAACTTAAAACAGATAAATGTCTTCCACTGCAACCGCTGCTACCCCAACAGTTTTGCCCATGTAGACTCGAATTCTTCTTCTCTAAGTCGCCGGGTTTTCTGGAACCCCTGCATTTAAAGAAATGCACATACCGTCAGTGGTTCCATATCTACACACCAGAATTCTGGTAGATAATACCGCTGACTATGTTTTTACGACTAAAGAAAAATTCGTACCTCTGAGAGGACATTCAGACTTCCAGTGTCCCATCTTGTTGCATCGGAAGCACTTACCCTTTGGCTTTGCAGCCCCCACTCGTGGTGCAGTCCTCTTGACACCACTGGGTTTCCAGGCTTGCTTCCTTTTCTTGCCCCTACCTCCACCAGGCTTAAAGCCCTTGGACTTGGTAGCTACAAGCGCTTGAGACTTGCCCTTCTTGTAGATCCCCTCTGCCGCCTTTAGTTCAGTCAGGAGTTGCGCAAGAGTATAAGATAGTTTACCCATATTATAGCTCATACGAAACTGCTCAAAACTAGGGGTCAGAGACTGGAGTATGATGTCGACTTGCGTCTCAGCATCAATAGAAGCTCCTAGGACCTCAAGTTCATTCAACAAACTCATCATCTTAAGAACGTGCTCCCCTACGGGCGTTCCTTCAGATTGAGTAGTCGACATGAGGACTCTCATGGCTTCTTGCCTAGCCGCACGATCTTGCTCCCCAAACATCTCCTTGAGGTTAAACATCATATCATAGGCAGTGTCCATTGGCTCATGTTGGGTTTGGAGTACATTTGACATGGAAGCCAAAATATAACACCTAGCCATTTCATCAGCCTTTTTCCACTTCCGATATGCCAGTTTCTCCTCATCAGTTGAGGCAGCCGTGGGCTCGGCAGGGCACACTTCATGGAGTACATACTTGTACTCTTCCGAAGTTAGGACAATGTCTAAATTTCTCTTCCAATCAATATAGTTGGTGCCAGTGAGCTTATGCTCCTTGAGTATCATAGAAAGTGGGTTCATAGCTATTCTCTAAACCTATAAGCACATTTAAACAAACAATTAATTTAATATCCGATATTATCTCCCTCAAATAATATCATTAAATTACTAATCACATCTAAAATCCCATCAGGTAAGGCAAGCCACGTGGTGTGGACGTTTACCCACCCAAATGATTTAGCAATTAGATTTTCTTTGGTCATACATCGCTTATAGCGGAACCTCGTGGGGAGGAATACTACAAGGCGTATCTAAGTGTAAACCATTACTCAGCACCAAAGTGAATCGTTTGGAATTGCTACATTACCGCAAGCCACGTGGTGTGGACGTTTACGACAACTTCACAACTCTTCACAATTCCTTACAACTGTCTACATCAATTAATCCAAAATCCGTCAGTGCAGCAAGCCACGTGGTGTGGACGTTTACTTCACTAAGAGACTTTTATAATTGACTCCCAATTACCAGATCCATTCGATTTTCGTAAATCAAGACGCGGAGAATCATAAGTGAAACTCGAAGTTTCTAACCAGTGATTCGCCATGCGAACGACCCTATCTCTCATAAATGAGGGAGCCGAGCAGACAAGCGACCCATCTATCAAAGAATGGCACGGAAGTCTCTAATTTGTGTCCTCTACATGACCAAGTGGCTCTGGCTCCATTCCACTCCCCGGGGTGAGAATGAGTCGACTTGAAGTCAGTTTCAGAAAGACAAATTAGGCATTGTTTGATAAACTTGATCAATGTTTCTTGTAAGAGGAATTACAAGAATTCTCCTCCAATGACACATCTATACGAACTTCAAAAGTCCATAAGAGTCACCAAGAGAACAGTAATGGAGACCATGGGAATGTTTCCATCCCCTCTCCCACTTAGCTTTTTATAACAAAGGGATACGCTATCTAATGCATAATTATACACATAAGCATGCATGAAAGCAATAAAGCACATAGCACATAGTCAAAAATAATGCTAGAGAAATTATTTTTCCCCGACTATCATGGCTTTATCTTCATATGCATCTTCTAGTCTTCAGTCTTCGTTTCTTGAATGCTCCATGTGACGAGAATATTAATCTCTAATATTTAAATCTATTTATTTTCAATTAATCCAAAAGTTACTTAATTCGAAAATTAAGTCAATCGAATATATCAAAAATAAAATTAAATATCATTAATATTTTTATTTATTTATTTTCCTATCTAGTTCTTATTAAATCTTTAGAATAATCTATCCAAGTAAAACTTGGAATATTCTAGAAGATATCTATAATAGAACAAGGAAATAAAATAAATAAATTAGGACTACTACTTTTCAAATTTATTTTTATTCCCAATCCATGAATATTCCCATGAGTAGGAATAATCAAATAGGAAAAATAAATTTAGTACTAAATTAATTAAATTTCTAATCTATGAATATTTCCATGAAGGAAATAAATCAATAGAAAATAAAATTAATTTAAATTAATTCTTTTCCTAATCCATGAGAGTTTCCAAAAAAAGAAAGTACTCAAATAGGAAAAATCCGAATTAATTGGGAAAGTAGATTTTTGTAGGAATAGCATGGGATTGGGAGATCCCACGCCATCCCCACCTAGATGGATCGGCCGGCCACTCGGGGAGGAGCGCCGCCGCCGCCTAGCCACGCCGGCTAGGCTATGGGTCGATCACCATCATGTGATCGATCCCAAGCCCTTGTCTTCTCGTCATACGTCTTCGTCTTCCGGCGATCGTCTCGAATCGAACCAACGTAATTAAAATTACAAAATTTAAATTACAATTCCGGTATCGATTCTATACATGAAATCGACCCTATACATTTTCCGGAAAAAAAAGTGCGTAATAATAAATCCTAAATTCGGTCAACCCCCGAATTTTTACTATTACAAACATTCAACCACACAAAACGAATCTCGACATGTCCGAGAGTTTAATAATCATGATAATTAATTAAAAAACAATTAATTAAATCCAACCATGATAGCCGGAAATCCTGCAAGGTAGAACAATAATCGAACATATACATGAACACGAAACCAAACGCTCTGATACCATTTGCTGGGATTCGATGTCCCGGGCTATCAAAAATTGCGGAACCGATAACCCGATCAAAAACCCTCGATCACCGAAGATTGGATCCCCGATTCATCCGCAGGAGTCCGACCTTTGGAGACTACATGCCCGAAGACACGCAGCCCGCCCCCAGCCGATTTTCTCCCACGAGTCGGATCCACGAACGCGAACCACCTCACGAGCCGGGGCCCGACCGAACGCCATCGAGACCTGAAGGCCCCGTGTGCCCAGCCGAACCCCCACGAGGGGTTCGCGATCGTCTACGTACGATCGCTGGGGATCGCTCGTAGCGATACCCGGGGCTGCTCGTAGCAGCCCGCAGCGAGTCGCGATGACTCGCTGCTCGCACGGGGTCAGCCCCGTGCGCATCCGCTACGGGAATCCCCGTAGCGCGCACGAGGCGGCTGCGGGTTATCCCCGCAGCGACCCGCGATCGAGCTCACGGGCTCGATCGCCCCTCGGCTCCAGCCGAGGGCTTCGCGTCACGCGCCTCCGACGAGGGGGCTGGGGTCCGCCACGGCACAAGCCCGTGGCACCCCGGGGATCGACCGAAGTCGATCCCATGCCCCGGCGTCCAGCCGGGGCTCGTCCCCTTGTCGCGCGTTGCGGCGGTCCGAACCCTAAGGTTCGACCGTCGCGTTCGATCCTCGCCGGGGATCTCGAATCCCCGTCCCCGAGGTTCGTCGTTTTTCCCGGATCGCGTCGTTCATGTATACATCACAATTATTCAACGCACATATAATCAAAGAGGGGGATTCTCGATTATTACCTCGAATCGTTGTACGGAGAAACGAATTCGGTTGACGACCTTGCGATCTTCCCACGTATTCCTTGCACCTCGTCCGAACGTCGTGTGGGCGACGATCTATCGGATTCCTATGGATCTTCCTCACTCTCAGAACTTTATTGTTGGCGTAACTTAGGTTAATGAAAAGTGAAGACCATGTAGTGCTTATATAGGCTACGTAGGGGATCATAAGGAGAATAAATATTGGGCTTCAATATTGAAAATTAAATTGGGTCCAACCCAAATCTATTAATTCTTATCAATATTAATTTTATTTATTTTCCACTATATAAATAAAATTGCACTCCCAATATTATTCCATATTATATCAAATAATATTTCTCCATCTTAGTATTATTTATTCCGTGTATTTAAGATTTAAATATCCATGAATAAATTTATTTATTGCTTAATAAATAATATTCATCTCTTATATCCGAGACTAGTACCGTTCAACCTTTATTATTGTGCGGAACGAATCCACTCATGAGGTTTACACAATAATTCCTTATGAACTCATCTCGGGGATATTATCAACCCTTCCGGGATACACTTTCCCGTCAAGTATTCACGGCATGTCGTATACAAAATATAGTGACCCAACTTAACCGGTAATTAACCCAATAATTAAATCGGTTAATTCCTTTGGTAAATCAAAGCCTCTAGTATTAAATATACACACCCGCAATAGTATCGGGGATTAAGAATAAAATACTCCGAGTCTCAAATCAATTATCGCCGAGCAATCCTAATTGATGAGTCTCAATTGATCCGCCCAATACACCAAGTGTACAAGTGTGATAAAATAATTAAGATAAATTATTTTCTCTCTCACACAACGACTATACCGATGGACTAGTTCGTGTCCATCTAGGTCGTGAGCAACTGTTCGATTAAATACGAGTAACCGATAGTATGATCTTCTGTGCGCCCATGCAGCACCATACTAACTACAACGTATAAAATCCAGAACTATGATTTGCATATAATTAAATGCAAATAATTGTTTATTAATTAAATAGATTAAATGTTATGATCGGGAGTTTACCGTTACTTAAATCTAGACATTAAGTACACAACTCCAACAGATCTACCAAGGTCAAACCTTGTTGGAGTACATACAGTCCACTATGAATTTCATGGCAATAAGCCAATGTCCCATATTCGTATCCAATACGAATCAGTTGAAGTTTATTGGATCATATCCATAGCCAACTTTATCTTGATCATTATCAAGTTGGAACAGTCTACCAAGTACCTTCCGAACATTTTCGGATTTATGAACCGATAGATGAAGAGGTATATTAGTGGTTTGTTGAATTAGTTCATCTCCAAGTACTTGTGTTTGAACTTCATAGTGTGGTTCATATTCTCGAACTATTTCAAGATTTACTATATTGCATTTTCTATCGAATAGAAACTTCTTCTCTAAGAAGGCAACATTTATTTAAACAAACATTTTGTTTTATAAATATAGTAGAATAGGTATCCTTGTGAATGTTCAGGGTACCCCACAAAATGGCATAAGCCGGATCTACTATCCAACTTATCTCCCACTAGCCGCTTCACGCAAACAGGATACGGGAGTGCCCAAGTTCATATGGTGTGGTTTTAACTGCTTTGGTGGTAACACTATTCAGCAAATGGACGATTGTCAAAAGTGCAGGACTTTTACAGTTTCGTCGGCAATTTGGTGAACCCCTTTGTGGATCGAACCATGTCCAACAAAGTTTGATTCCAACATTCGGACACTCAATACAATTAAGGAGTTCCAGACGGAGTCCATTGCCAGAGAATCATATTCTCTTTTAGATAGTCAATAAGCTTGGTGCTTAAATATTTATTAGCACGATCATATCGTAATTTCTAAATATAGCAACCAAGTTGGTTTCCTACTTTGATGTCTAAATTTATTGAACATTTCAAAATTAAAGACGTGTACTTCATAAGTAAATTATGTAGTTGAAAACCACCCCCAACACTAACACATTAGTGGATCACACATCTCTGTTTGGATCAAATCCAATAGACCTTCAACATACTCAACTAGCGTGCTAAAGTTGTGCGGGATTTTGACTTTTATCTATTGCTGATATTTGGGTTTAGTTCATTCTTGTTTATTTGTTTAATCGTCTTTAGCAAATCATATTTGCTTTCTTTTGTATAAAGGAAATCAGATTTCCTAAAACAAAATTAAAACCTTTATCGTCTATATCAAATATAGAAGTAAGATCTAATAATAGAACATTTCTATTAATAGTAGGTTTCTAAAATTAGACGAAACAAATAATCAATTGTTCAAAACAATGGAATAACTATAACCCAATACGAACCTTTGTCAGAACGTTTCTGCCTAAGGTATTTTAGCAGTTATGGCCCTATGGCCTTTATTCACACAACGATGGCAAGCGTCATCAACTCATTTGTTGACATTGTTCTTAGTCGCCCTTCTAGTATCACCTTTATCCATCTTTACACTTAGACCGGAAACCATTTCCGTCATTTTCTTCAAGAAGAACACTTCTTTCATGAAGAAGCAATAATGAGAACAAATTTCTCGTATTGATGGTTGACTCTTTGATCAACATCTTGAACAACTTATCCATTGAAGGATCGAGCTTTGTTCATGTTGTAGTTCATAATGAACGATTCATAAGAACTAGAAATCCACTTCTCATAAGTGGCATTCCTCAGCAGTCAAAGGTTGAGTGAGATTATCAAATAATATATTATCAAGTACATAGAGGCACTCATCATTTTAAATCACAAGATTGAGATTCCAATTCAAATGGTTTGGGCCAGTGAGTTTGGATTGGTCGAGTATCGATGTTACGGGATATCTTAGAGAATATTACTGAGAAATATTAAGAAGATTAACATTGAGATAATTCGTTATTAATGATTACAATTAAATGTTTAGTATTTATCATTTAATTGCCTCCCACTAAATTTTTCGAATTCCGCTATCCTCTAGCAGACAGACGGGAAAACTTATTTTTCCTTAGTTGGGCTTTAGGTCCAATAGCGTGAATATAACCCGTAGTTAATCTAGCCCGATTACATTCACCTAAAGGTAGAAACATTTTCAATCACATCTCTATGTGACCCTAAAGATTACTTTTCCTCACCATGACAATGAACTACGTTAATCGTACCCTTCAAAGTCAACCATGTGTCAAGACCGACCTACCGATGTGAGAAGTGAAAGTTGGACTCCAATAAACATGTGTAAGCCCATAGTTAATCTATCCGACCACACATATTTAAAAGAATCGTAGCTAACACCCCTCCATCTTATGTCAATAAATTACAGCTTAACTCACAAGCAGTACTCCCCGCTAACACGGTATACCATACTACTTGTAAGTGGCTTTCACATAATTTATTGTCGGTAGAAGGAAAGGAGAAAGAACGACACATCGGTTCTCCTTTAAGGCTTGATATACATTCTCGGGAGAGAATGGAGGAGTATAGGTTTGTTATCTCATCAGAATAATCGTTATACATTCTCAGGAGAGAATGAAGTGAGTGATCGATTGTTGATTCTTAACAACTATGTCCTCTATAGGTCATCCTAACGAGCACATACGATCATAACATATATCACAATATATATCTCACATAATTCACATAGCATTTAATCACAATTAAAACGAGGTATGCAAATTAAATGGTGCTCTATTAATTAACTTGATTTAACAATTAAATCAATTAATTAATCTATCACCTTGTTGATCGAATATTTAAATCTATTATGTAATTGGTCAATAAATAATTTCACTAAATTAAATATTGATACTTCCTTTCTATTTCAATTTATTAATATCTTAATAATCAAAACGTGATGTCTCGTAAGTGAAACTCGAAGTTTCTAACCAGCGATTCATCATGCGAGCGACCCTATCTCCCATAAATGGGGGAGCCGAGCAGACCATTGAATCATGCCATCAAATGGCTCGATGTCTCTAATTTGTTTTAACAAAAACAAGTCTAGATGAATCACTCCCCGAGGTGCATTCATGTTCGACATTGAATTGTAACTTGATAACAAATTAGGCATTGTTTCAATCTATTAGATAAAAATAAATATCTTAATAGAAACAACTAAGTCTCAATTAAACAACATTAAATCAATCAATTCAACAAATTAAACAACATTAAATCAATTAATTCAACAAACAGCATGATTAAGGCGATTATATTCATAGACAATTAATCAATTTCAGAACCTACGCTCTGATACCACTGTTGGGGATCGTGCATAAAACAAAATTTGTATGAAAAACCATTTTTCATTAATGTAAACATGTTAAATTATATTTATTTTATATTTTATTGAAAATCATATTTTCAATATTACATGCATTAATTAATTGATGTAATTCAAATCTATTAGAATAAATAATCCACCATTTAATTTAATTATCAAATAATTAAATATATTTAATTCATGCATCCCATACTACACAAATTAAATCTAGCGCAATTATATTTATCATATAAATTAATTACTTCTAGCGCAACTATATTAATCATATTAATATATTACTTTAGCGCAATTAATTAGGTATACATGCGCACATAATTAATTTGCGTCAAATTAATTAACATAATCATATTATTTAATTCTAATCAACTTGAATTGTGCAATTAAATTAATCAAATTAATTAATTACACATATATAATTAATTACATAAACATGTGCACATAATCAGTTTGCGTCAAATTGACAATTAAGATAATCATATTATTTAATTGGAATCAATTTGAATTTAATTGACATTTAAATTAATCACAATTAATTTTACTTTATCAATTAAAAATCCCATAGCGCAAACATTAACAGTACATAGCGCAAACATTTAACGCAAACAATTAAATCTGAATTTAATAGTAAGTACCTCAGGGATTCATCGGACGAAACTAGGTTCGTCGGAAGTCGCGCGGATGCGACGCGGGGACGGCACGGGTCGTGTGCGGGGAGATCCGGGCGAGTGGCGGGGCTCTCGGCTAGACTCGTGTGTCACGGCTGAAGCGCACGGGCGCGACTCGGGCTGTGCTCGGGCGTTCCTTCGGCGTCTCTCGTCTAATCAGGTTTCACCTCGTATAGGTAATCCAACTTACGTATTGCACTAGAAACACGTAAGGGAGAATACGACGGGAAAAACGGGCCGGAAAAACGGGGCCGGAATCGGATTCCGGCGAGGGGAGGCGGCTGCCGGCGGCGGCGGCGGGCGGCGGCTCCGGTTGTCGGCGGTCCTCCGAGGGAGGAGCTGAGGGGGCGGACGAGAGGGAGAGAGGAGAGGAGAGAAAGTGAGGCTAGGGTTTTGAGCTCTTCACTTTGGTGTGTTTATTCTAATGCCTATGGAGCTCCTTTTATAGGTGAAGAAAGGAGCTTGTTGGGCTCAAACCCTAATGGATCGGATCCATTAACCCTAGCCGGCCCAATACATTAGCCGTCATTACGTTTCTCCAAAATTGACAATCAATTTCATCTCCGAAAAATATAACGATTATATTTTCTTTCTCGTTTTAATTTTTATCATCAATATGAGATAAAAATAAAATTTTCCAATTTCACAAAATCGGAAAGCCCATTTCAGGGGTACTGCTAAATCGGGAAATTTCCCAAAATAGAAAGTGTACACCATCGTGTCCGTTTTCTTTAGCTCATTATTATTTCCAACTCATAATCACAATTATGAATCTCGGATTCAATCATATTGACCTCCGACTATATGTACTTAATTAACAGTTAATTAATACATGATCGTATTCAAGGATCGGTTTACACGAGAATGTGACCCTCAATGGTTCAGGTGTATAACTAGCCGTGGGCTCACAACATATTGTGATTCGAACAACATATTGTTCTTATTTCAACTACTCCCAAGAGTTTTAGATTAATAATCATATTATTTAATCTCCGAACAAGTCGGTGCCCAACGAATCAGTGACGAGCGTCTAGCAGCCACGCTTCACTAATTCCCTACAAATGAAGTTCCTGCAAGAACCTTGTAATATAGTTAGCGTACAGTATGATCCCTCCGATACATATGTCCCGATCAAACTAGAGATATTGGTTAATCGAGATCTCTTATTGAGTTTGATAACTGTGTGTACGTTCTAGGTTTCGTAAAATCCAGTCGTGATTGATTCAGAGAAACACATTTCTCTAATCACCTCACTATTCAACTCTGGCCAGAGATTCCGGGACTACGAACCATCAGAACACACAGGACATCCATGATCTATATCAAGCGATCAGATCCCCTACTACCATGCACAGACTTCACATCAGATTTCGAACTGCACGAACATTGTCTCCTTTATCGACTTACTCCCTTTCCAGGGAATCAGAGACACGTCACGATACAGCTAGTCCTCTGATGAAGTCACGGTGATGTCTGGGTCTTAAGGATTAATTGTGTACAACTATATTATGGAATTCTCTACTCGATCAATGATAACCACTTAGAGATTCCAGGGAGAGGGGGTTCAGTGAACTCATCAACAGTGAGCACCCACTCAAGTATGTCGATGTCCCAACACCGAGGCTCGAGATTAGCCCACATACACTAAGTACTAGTCTCAAGGGGGAAAGGCCGGGTATCCTTGTTATTGGCGTAACCCATCGACTAGGAACTGAGTTTGACCAGTTACGTTGCGTTAACAAAATTATCTCTCGGTTTCCACAAAACCGAATTCATACAACATGTGTAACTGTACATGACTATATCTATGATTCAACATTGGGAGCAGATATAGTATATGCCATTAATAAAGGTTTCATTAATTAATGAAATAAATCGTTATATAACGGAATACGGTTAACCGCTCGGCCAACCGTTGACTCGCCGGTCACCTATTCTAACAGTATCAAATATTTGATACTCAAAAAACTTCTCTTCTAATTGTACCTACATCTCTAATGTTGTACCTAGGTATAATTCAATGTCAAGTAGGAATTGTATCTATCATTGGGATGCTCTAATGGTGTACTACTATAAATCATTGATTCTAAATAAGTGATTTTATACCATGTGTATTTGTAAAAAAAATTAGAAATAAAACTTGTCGTGGAAAATAGAAATTAGTTACACATGTCATTGTATGTATAATGTTAGTATACCTGCATAGAATGAACCTAAAGTTTTGGTCGGCTAATTCTATGCTACCTATGGCTTTATTAAAATGTTAAAAATAAAATATGTGATTGAAATTAAAAGTAACTAATTACACATATTTAGTCATGTATGGAATTAAAGTAATGCCCATCGGTTATGCCCATCGGTTAGCATAGAATGAACCACCTATGGGTATGTATTGGGTATGAGTAGTACCCTAATTCTATACACATTCGGTCATGGTATATTTGTCATTTTTAAACAAATACACACGGAATATCAATGGGTTAGAGGGATTAAAGAACTGAATAAGCTACAAATGTTATGTTGAAATTAATTATAAATAAAGAATTATCTAAGCATACGAAAAGAAATAACAATTATATAACAAATACTATTTCTTTTGAAACACTATATATTTTGATAAGTAAAAATTATATATTTAAGTTGAAGGTGAAGTTTAAATGAAGAAAGTTTAAAAAGTTTGTTACATTTTTTTTTATGTTACATTTCATTTACAAACAATTACTTATAAATATCCAAAGAATGGATATTCGATAAATTATTTTATTAAAAGTAAATTACACTCCTAATCTTGTTTTAAATAATTATTTGTTCATGATCATTAAAATTATTCCAGTCCCCTTTACTTAATTAGGTAACTATTGGAAGTAAATTTATGGTTTTCACAGTTTCGTCAGCACGACAGGAGCGCCAAACTGTGGATGTATAGTGATTGCCACGGCCGGAGCATGCGCATACGTTGGCGAAAACTTGATTTTGAATTCGCGCAGAAGCATCGCGAGGAACGTTTTCGTCTCCAACACGGCAAAGTTCATGCCGACGCAGATGCGCGGGCCCCACCCGAACGGCATGAACGCGGCCTCTCCTTTGGTCGCTTTCATCACTCCTTCAGAGAACCTATCCGGATTGAACTCTCCGGCGTCTTCCCCCCAAATCTCTTTGCTTCGATGAAACATGAGCACCGGGAATGTGACGAGTGAACCCTCCGGTATGGTGTATTCATTTATCTTTGTGTCCTCGTTGACGACCCTCGTGAGCTCCATCACCGGTGGGTATAAACGCAGCATCTCGTTTATGATCATAGTAACCTGCATGGCGTTCGAGAAAAATTACAAAAGGTTATAAAGTGTTTTTATCGATTATATCACATGAAAAGTTATATTTTATCTGTCTCAACTAATTATGTTCATTTTCATATTTTTTTTATGTTTGCAGATTCTTGAAAAAGAAAATACATTTTTAACTTATAAATATTTTTTCTTAATCTACATGCACATCAGCTCGTGTTGAGAATGGAGTTGTATAACTAATTACCGTCTTGAGCTTGCCCAAGTCGTCGTTAGTGATATGTTTCTTGTCACCGAATACTTGCAAAACCTCGTCTCTAGCACGAGCTTGCCAGTCTTGGTGAAACGAAAGCATGATCAATGTCCATGCCAAGAGATTAGAACTCGTCTCGAAACCTGCAAAGAAAAACACCTTGCAATTTTCGATTGCATCTTTGATTATTTTTCGACGATCCTTCTCCTTGGTGGTTTTTCCGTCGTACAGATCTTCCATCAACACATCCAACAAGTCCTGATTCCCGCTCGGCTCTCTTTTCTTCGTGTTTAGTCTCTCGCGAATCATAGTGGTGAACACTGCTCGAGCGTGTCTGTCGATTTCCTTTCCCCGACGATTGATTCGTGTGGGCAGATACCTAATTAATTCAACAAAACGCCATGCATGCATATATAAAAATCTAGAGATAACGAACTCATGACTTTGGTGTTAGCCTAAGACTCTGATACCATATTAGAAGTTATATCATGCATCTAAAAGCTCGAACTGATAGAGAAGTTAAGCTACTTTATATTTATATTAGTGAGTCGAATATATTCTCCAACAAACTTATATTCCTTACTACATGTTACACTTACTTCTCTCCGGGTATAGTGAGTATCTTGGAAGGAAGTTTGGCCAAACTCGAAAGCTCCGACAATTCAAGAAACGTGCGCTTGATTTCTTGGGTGTATGGAGAGGTAAACATCAGCTGCGACAAAACTTCGCTCGTGAAAGTGTTGAGATAGTCACACACATCAACGACGCACGACCCTCCTTCCTTCGACGCCATCTCTCTCCATTTACTTAGAGTCTGCTCGGTGCCCAATTGAAATGCAGGGACCATAGGCTAATATCACGAATCCATTGTCGATACATCAATATTTTTGTTGAAATAAAATTTGAAAAAATCGATAAACAAATATTTTCACCTTCAACTTGTCAACGCTGAAAACGGGGTTGAGCTTTCCTCTGATTCCGGCCCACTCGTCGCCCTCCAAGCGAGCGATGCCGCTAAACAACAACTTCGCCCTTTGGTTAGCTACTTTAAATTGCTTCGGATAGGAACGGTGTTTGCTCAACACCTCTCGTGCAACTCCGGTGTCCATTATGAACACACGAGGTCTTGGTCCCGACCATGAGAACGAATAATTACCTTCACTCAAGTAAATTAATTGTTAGAAGCCGCATGCATGCATCATCTAAACGCTCGAACTGTTACTGTTAGACATTTATTATGCAATTAATATTACTGCATACATACCGTATTTTTGTATGTTGTGGAGGATGTTTGGCATGACACGCGGAGTAATGTCGTCGTGGAAGCCGATGGGCTTAGAGTAGGCTTTGTCGTACATGTCGCTCGTTTCATTGGAATCCCCGACCAAGAAGCGGTAAGAGTTTCCCTTCATCCCTTGATGTCGGAATAGCTTCTCGATCTTTCGCGGCCTTAGCCAAACCCAGTTCATGAATTGCCATGCCCAATAAGTAACAAGGACTACTATGGCCAGCACAAGAATGCTCAACATTTCGATCGATCGATCGATCGGGAAATTTAAGGAATATATAGTTACACGTTCTTTGAGGATCATCCTTAACTATATAGAAGCAGCCAGCTGCTGGAAAGTCACGTAAACTATCCTATCCTACGTTAGCAAAGTGTCGTCGAATCGACCGATTAGTATCGATGCCTAACCGACAAACGGTTGGTCATGAAAAGTACGTAGATGAGAAGCTTAATTAGTGAAACGTGCACACATAGATGAGTAAGACAACACCTCAATTTTATGAGTGGCTGCAAATATCTTGGGGGTGTAGCTGATCCCTCAATTCACTTGCCTAAATATAAGAACATTAATTTGACATCAAAATTAAGAAAAATATTATTTCTTGATTTTTTGAACAAAAAATGAAATTTATAAATGTATTTTAAAGTTGAAAAATAAATTAGTTACGTCTAAAATTAAAAAAAAAATTGAAAAGTAAGAGGTAAAATTTTATTTTAAAAAGAAAAAAATATAAATATTTATTTCTTTTTTGAAAACATACTATTATTATTGTGTAACGTCTATTTTAAATAAGTATATAAGTAAGTATTAGTATTTTATGATTAAAAATATTATTTTTTGGCTTTATAGGAAAAAATAAAAAATTAAAAATATTTTAAAATTAAAAAATAAAATTATTATATTATATTTAAAATTTAGAAAGGTATGTTAAAAATAAAGGTAATTAATATTAATATTGGTAAAATAATCATATATATGTTTACAAACACCATAAACAAATTAAATACTAATAAAGTTTAATTTTGAACACATGTTATTTTGGACTTATATATGTTATTTTGTTTATTTATTTATTATTATTATTATTTTAATATTTTAAAATTATATTATGTAATATCCATGCGCAAAAAATAAAATAATTAAATAATAAAAATAATTATTACTTAATATTATTTAATTATTTCGAGTTAGAAGTCTGATCTTAGCGTATAATTAGAAATTTGATCTAAAAAATGATTAAATTACATATCATAAAAATATAATACCATAAATATATTATAAGATATATAATTCATATACTATAATAAATTATATTATAACCTCTAAATTACTATTACAAATCGCAGCATAAAAATATTATTTAAAATTCGGCCAAGGCTGATCACATAGTCAACGTTACTTTTAACTTTAATAAATCTATAACTCCTCAATAGCCCTTTAAATTTAGGATTGGCCGCAAATTGGAGAAGTTGTACGCAAGAGATAGACGACTCTCCGGATTGTTGGCAACAAGAAATTCCAGGTAGCCTTCGGAGGAGTTTAAAACGAGCATAAAAAAAGGAGATACCTGGAGGCTGGGGCTACAAACTAATCAAAGGAAATCCGAAAAACGACATCTATCTCTCTATAAAAAGGTAACCCTCAAACCCTTTGCTAATGGCACAAACTGTTAGTTTCACCCGGGCTGTGCACCTTCTAAACAACTCCTAAATTTATGTTAGACCCCAAATGTAGAAACTAGTCGCCGTCCTTACCTGTCGAATCTCCGGCAAAAGCCGAAGAGTAGTCGCCTGTGTACCACCGCGAGTCGAGCGAGTCTCGTCTCGCCGAGCCGTCTTTTGCCGAACCTCGATCTGTTAAACTTCAGTAAAGGGAATAGGATTCCGAAGCTTGAACCTAAATCTAACTAGTGTAAACTCGAGTGTATGTGATTTAAATTGGAAATATACCTTGTTCTTTAATATTGGTAAATGGATTGTGAACATGAGATAAGAGTAATGTACCTAAAATGCTAAATACACTGTAACCGGAAATTGCATTAGTCCTCAACTCTTAGATAATTTCATGTGAGCCCCTGAATATAATTAATTACTAAATGACACCGACAGATTTCCAAAAATTACAGTTGCACTCAAATAACTAATCAGCCAAAGAGTAAATAAGATTAATTAACTACTCTACAATATTATCTTTATAACACATATTAAGGTTGGGAATTTCACTTTAATAGGAAACGAAGTTGTTGAAATGTACACAAAATTCCAATTTCGGGTGAAAAATCGACAAAAACTAGCGCAGGGGCATTTTGGTAATTTCCCTGGGATTTGAATTTTCCCGCAGAACCAAAACGACACCGTTTTGGCCGTGAAATGGCAGCGGGTGTACGGGTCTAGGGCGAGTGATTTCTCACTTGATTTTTCACCAAAATGCATGATTCTTGTTTGGCTGTGGTCCCTGCCAGCTCATCTACAAAACAAGGCACATGGAATCGCTTCGATTGATCGCACGGTCTTGATTTGGGAGGCTGTTACAGGTCGACGGCTTGGATGATGATTTCGATTTTGTGCATTTCATTTTTAGTATATAATCGCGAGTGTTAGCGATGAATATGCAACAAGTGAGTTAGAGAGAGCATTGTGTAATTGTTCATTTGCTTCGTATAATCCCAGAACCACCCTCCCCTCCACCGTGCACGTAGGTTGCTTTCCCGGCAGCGGAAGCACGTAAAATCATCATGTTCTTTCCGTTTTACAGTGTGTGTGTGTTCTATATACTCCATACAAACTTCGAGTGAGGTGAGTTTGAGAGTTAATCCATTCGATCGCGGATTTCATTTTTGGCTCGATTTTACTGGTTCTGTTTTTTAGAGGTATTCTCGCCGGAGCTCGCGTTTGTTTCCGGTTTGATTCTCAACAAGTGGCGCCGTCTGTGGGAAAGGCAAATCATCTAGCATGAAGAGTGGATCTGCTAAGTTCAAGGTGGAGTTGACTGGCAAGGAGAATGTGAGTCATGAAGAAAGTGGAGTTGAAGAGGATTTTGAGGTTTCTGAGAATATTGATGATCACAATGGATATCAGCTTGCTAGAGACAGAGAAAGAAGGGTGATTCAACCACCTCAGAGATATGCTCATGCAGATGTGGTCTCATATGCTCTATTGGTGGCTGACTTTGTGGATTCTGCAGAACCAAGCTCATATTCAGAAGCTATATCAGGTTTTGAAAAAGATAAGTGGATGGTTGCAGTTCAAGAGGAATTGCTATCTCTTGAGAAAAATCAAACCTTGTCCATTGTCACAAAACCACCATCTCAGAGAGTTGTTGGTTGTAAATGGATTTTCAAGAAGAAACTTGAGGGACCTGATGCTAAGGATGTGAGGTTCAAGGCTAGATTGGTTGCAAAAAGCTTTACTCAGAAAGAAGGTGTGGATTATAATGAGATATTCTCACCTGTGGTTAAGCATTGTACAATCAGGATCTTGTTGTCCATTGTAGCTCAAATGGATCTTGAGCTGCATCAGATGGATGTAAAAACAGCTTTCTTACATGGGGAACTTGAGGAGAAAATATATATGAAATTTCCAGAAGGGTGGAAGGAACTTATAGTGAAAACAGGGTGTGTCTACTCAGAAAATCTCTGTATGGACTGAGGCAGAGCCCTAGGCAATGGTATAAGAAGTTTGATAATTATATGATGCACATTGGTTTTGTCAGATGCAACTATGACTGTTGTGTTTATCTGAAAATGAAATCAGGAAATGTGATCACTTACTTGCTTCTCTATGTTGATGATATTCTCATTGCAAGTTGTTCAAAAGTTGAGGTGGAGTCTCTCAAGAAGTTATTGAGGTCAAAATTTGAAATGAAAGATCTAGGTGAGGTTAGAAGGATTTTGGGAATTGATATATTCAGAAACAGGAGTGCTGGGATTATGAGCTTATCTCAAATTCTTATCTGGAAAAGGTTCTCAAAAAAGGTTTCATATGCATGAGGCTAAAATCTCTCAAACTCCCTTGGCTCAACACATTAAACTCTCTTTGGATCAAAGTCCAACAACTCAGTCAGAAATCAACTCTATGAGTGGTGTTCCCTATGCCTCTGCAGTTGGGAGTATCATGTATTCTATGGTGTGTAGCAGACCTGATCTGGCTTATCCTATGAGTACAATGTCAAGGTTCATGTCAAATCCTGGGAGAGTTCATTGGGATGTTGTCGGGTGGTTACTCAGGTACATTAAGGGGACTTTGAGTCATGGTTTGTTGTTTAAAAGAAGTGATCTCAGTGGAGATGCTTTAGTTGGATATGTAGATTCTGATTTTGCAAGTAATGTGGATACTAGAAAGTCCATTTCTGGGTATGTTTTCACATTATTTGGCACTGGTGTGGTTTGGAAAGCCTCTCATCAGGGTGTAGTTGCTTTGAGCACTACTGAGAGTGAGTATATGGCAATGACTGAGGCTATCAAAGAAGCAATATGGTTGAAAGGGATTCTAAATGAACTTGGAGTTGATCGAGAAACAGTTTCAGTGAACTGTGATAGCCAAAGTGCTTTGCATTTGGTAAAATACCAAGTGTTTCATGAGAGATCCAAACATATTGATGTGAGACTGCATTTTGTCAAAGATGTGGTTGATAAGAAGATAGTAAAAGTTGTGAAAATTGCCACTGAGGGAAATCCAGCAGATAGCTTTACCAAGGTTTTACCTGTGGAGAAGTTTAAGTTGTGTCAGGATTTGGTCCAAATGGTGGACCTTTCACAATCTCATTGAGGTTGTGGTTCTTTTAACTGCAGTTGAGGTGAGAGATCAGCTGTGATTGAAGAGTTATGCAACAAAATACTCAGACTGGCAGTTTTGAGAATTTTGGAGTATAATTCTGTGTTTTTCTTGCTCAGTGGTTTCTGGGTCGATTGATTGTGGCTAGAGGTCCATAACCATGTTTATAACTTATGTGGATTGAGTTTTCTGTATGGTTATTAAGGAATCTTGAAGTCAATGCTTGAGTTGACTTAACAGATTTCTGGTATGAATTACCTTGGTAGTGATTCTGTGATGGAGACTTGTTTGTGGTGGATGATTTGTGCTATGAAGTGACATTTCTGTATACAAACTTGATGGAGGTGGATTGAAGTCATTTGGTTCAAAATTGAAGAAGTTGGATACTTGAGTTTTTCAACTGAAATCAGTTTTGAGTGACTTAGTCGCATTTGGGATTTTCTGGAGTTATAATGAATCATATGATGAGTTCTTGGTATGGATTTGAAGCTTAGGCTTTAAGGATTATTTTGGGACTGATTTGAGAGTCTGAATCCATCTTTGGAATGCAGGATTCGGATTCAAAGTTAGTTCAAAAAAACTGATCAGGTTAGTTTTGGTGTTCTTCATTTTTGGGAATTTAATGTGTTCTGTGGCTTGATCTTGTGTTTCTAAGTATGGATGGAGTTTCAATTGTTGTGTAAGGTGGAGATTTGTTGAAATGTACACAAAATTCCAACTCCGGGTGAAAAATCGACAAAAACGAGAGCAGGGGCATTTTGGTAATTTCCCTGGGATTTGAATTTTCCCGCAGAACCAAAACGACACCGTTTTGGCCGTGAAGTGGCAGCGGGTGTACGGGTCTAGGGCGAGTGATTTCTCACTCGATTCTTGACCAAAATGCATGATTCTTGTTTGGTTGTGGTCCCTATCAGCTCATCTACAAAAAGGCACCTGAAATCGCTTCGATTGATCGCACGGTCTTGATTTGGGAGGCTGTTACAGGTCGACGGCTTGGATGATGATTTCGATTTTGTGCATTTCCTTTTAAGTATATAATCGCTAGTGTTAGCGATGAATATGCAACAAGTGAGTTAGAGAGAGCATTGTGTAATTGTTCATTTGCTTCGTATAATCCCAGAACCACCCTCCCCTCCACCGTGCACGTAGGTTGCTTTCCCGGCAGCGAAAGTACGTAAAATCATCGTGTTCTTTCCGTTTTACAGTGTGTGTGTGTTCTATATACTCCATACAAACTTCGAGTGAGGTGAGTTTGAGAGTTAATCCATTCGATCGCGGATTTCATTTTTGGCTCGATTTTTCTGGTTCTGTTTTTGAGATTGATTCTCGCCGGAGCTTGCGTTTGTTTCCGGTTTGATTCTCAACAAGTGGCGCCGTCTGTGGGAAAGGCAAATCATCTAGCATGAAGAGTGGATCTGCTAAGTTCAAGGTGGAGTTGACTGGCAAGGAGAATGTGAGTCATGAAGAAAGTGGAGTTGAAGAGGATTTTGAGGTTTCTGAGAATATTGATGATCACAATGGATATCAGCTTGCTAGAGACAGAGAAAGAAGGGTGATTCAACCACCTAAGAGATATGCTCATGCAGATGTGGTCTCATATGCTCTATTGGTGGCTGACTTTGTGGATTCTGCAGAACCAAGCTCATATTCAGAAGCTATATCAGGTTTTGAAAAAGATAAGTGGATGGTTGCAGTTCAAGAGGAATTGCTATCTCTTGAGAAAAATCAAACCTGGTCCATTGTCACAAAACCACCATCTCAGAGAGTTGTTGGTTGTAAATGGATTTTCAAGAAGAAACTTGAGGGACCTGATGCTAAGGATGTGAGGTTCAAGGCTAGATTGGTTGCAAAAAGCTTTACTCAGAAAGAAGGTGTGGATTATAATGAGATATTCTCACCTGTGGTTAAGCATTGTACAATCAGGATCTTGTTGTCCATTGTAGCTCAAATGGATCTTGAGCTGCATCAGATGGATGTAAAAACAGCTTTCTTACATGGGGAACTTGAGGAGAAAATATATATGAAATTTCCAGAAGGGTGGAAGGAACTTATAGTGAAAACAGGGTGTGTCTACTCAGAAAATCTCTGTATGGACTGAGGCAGAGCCCTAGGCAATGGTATAAGAAGTTTGATAATTATATGATGCACATTGGTTTTGTCAGATGCAACTATGACTGTTGTGTTTATCTGAAAATGAAATCAGGAAATGTGATCACTTACTTGCTTCTCTATGTTGATGATATTCTCATTGCAAGTTGTTCAAAAGTTGAGGTGGAGTCTCTCAAGAAGTTACTGAGGTCAAAATTTGAAATGAAAGTTCTAGGTGAGGTTAGAAGGATTTTGGGAATTGATATATTCAGAAACAGGAGTGCTGGGATTCTGAGCTTATCTCAAATTCTTATCTGGAAAAGGTTCTCAAAAAAGGTTTCATATGCATGAGGCTAAAATCTCTCAAACTCCCTTGGCTCAACACATTAAACTCTCTTTGGATCAAAGTCCAACAACTCAGTCAGAAATCAACTCTATGAGTGGTGTTCCCTATGCCTCTGCAGTTGGGAGTATCATGTATTCTATGGTGTGTAGCAGACCTGATCTGGCTTATCCTATGAGTACAATGTCAAGGT
The DNA here is from genome assembly GCA_954870475.1 of Euphrasia confusa. NCBI lineage: Eukaryota > Viridiplantae > Streptophyta > Magnoliopsida > Lamiales > Orobanchaceae > Euphrasia > Euphrasia confusa. The sequence continues at coordinate 9,945,031 of OX940966.1, read as the reverse complement.
TGATGGAGTAGTATACTTAATGTCTAGATTTGAGTATTCTGAACTCTGTATGCACTTTCATTTACCTATTAATTACAGACATTCATTTGCTTTTAATTATTGTTAATTAAATACATGCAAATTATAGTCCTGGATTTTATACGTTGTAGTTAGTATGGTGTTGCATGGGCACACAGAAGATCATACTATCGGTTACTCGTATTTAATCGAACAGTTGCTCACGACCTAGATGGACACGGACCAATCCATCGGTATAGTCGTTGTGTGAGAGAGAAAATAATTTATCTTAATTATTTTATCACACTTGTACACTTGGTGTATTGAGCGGATCGATTGAGACTCATCAATTAGGATTGCTCGGCGATAATTGATTTGAGACTCGGAGTATTTTATTCTTAATCCCTGAAACAATTGCGGGTGTGTATATTTAATATAAGTGACTTTGATTTACCAAAGGAATTAACCGATTTAATTATTGGGTTGATTACCGGTTAAGTTGGGTCACTATATTTTATATATGGCATGCCGTGAATTCTTGAAGGGACAGTGTATCCCGGAAGGGTTGATAATATCCCCGAGATGAGCTCATAAGGATTTATTATGTAAACCTCGCGAGTGGATTTGTTCCGCATAATAAATAAGGTTGAGTGGTACTATTCTCGGATATAAGAGATGAATAAATTTATTAAGCAATAAATAAATTTTATTCATGGATATTTAAATCTTAAATACGCGGAATAAATAATACTAAGATGGAGAAATATTATTTGGTATAATATGGAATAATATTGGGAGTGCAATTTTATTTATATAGTGGAAAATAAATAAAATTAATATTGATAAGAATTAATGGATTTGGGTTGGACCCAATTTAATTTTCAATATTGAAGCCCAATATTTATTCTCCTTTTGATCCCCTTCGTAGCCTATAAAAGCACTACATGGTCTTCACTTTTACTAACCTAAGTTACGCCAACAATAAAGTTCTGAGAGTGAAGAGGATCCATAAGTTCGATAGCTCGTCGCCCACCCGACGTTCGAACGGAGTGCAAGGAATACGCGGGAAGGTCACGAGGTCATCGATTTCGTTTCTCCGAACAACGAATCGTAGGTACAATTCTCAACTAACTTGATTATTGTTCGATTTGTTTTTTATCGAGAATATCGTAGAACAAAGATCCGAAGCATGAAACTATGAACGGGGGACGATCGCGTGGTGGTGGCGAAGCCACCGGACCACAGGCGATCGCCCGGGCTAGGGTTTCGGTACGGGGGCGACGGAGGCCGAACCCTCGGTTCGACCGAGGGTGTGCGATCGACCACGAGGGTCGATCGCTGGGCACGGGCTGGTGCCGTGCCCTACCCCGCCGTGAAGGCGGGGGCCTCCTGGTGGTGGCGGGTCGCCGGACCCGCCGCGGGGGGGCTGTCGAACAGCCCCACCCCGATCGATCGCCGGCGTGCGATCGATCATCTTGATCGTACGAACCCCGGCTCGCGGGGGTTCGGGTGGGGGCGGATTGCGTGCCTTCGGGCGCGTGGTCTCCAAAGCCCGGACTCCGGCGGATGAGTCGGCGTTCGTATGATCTCCGGCGAAGGGTTCGTTCGGGTTATCGGTTCCGAAATTTTGATAACCCGGGATATCGAATTCCAACAATTGGTATCAGAGCGTGGTTTACGTTCGCGGTATTTTCGATAAAAATTGTTCTACCTTGCAGGGTTTCCGACTATTATGGCTTGATGATTGTTCGTTTAATTATTTTGTCATGTGATTGTTGGTTTTATTAACCTCTCGGACATGTCGAGATTCGTTTTTGGTGGTGAATGCTTGTAATAGTAAAAATTCGGGGGTTGACCGAATTTAGGGTTTATTATTATGTTCGTTGTTTTTCCGGAAAATGTATAGGGTCGATTTCGTGTATAGAATCGATACCGGAATTGTAATTTAGATTTTGTAAATTTAATTTTGCGATTGGATCGACGAATCGAAGACCGCCGGAGAAGACGAAGTGACGAGGAGACAAAGGACCGGGATCGATCAATCCCCATGATCGATCCCGAGGGGATCAATCGACCCGCGGCCCTAGGCGGGCTGTCCGTGGGAGTCTCGGCCACGCCGGCCACCAGTGGTGGTGGCGCGTGGGCTGGGCGGCGGCGGCGTGCCCTAGGCGGCGGTCGGACGTGGTGGGGGTGGTTCGGGGTTCCCCAACCCGTGCTACTCCTACCGGAAATATACTTTCCTATTTTAATTCGGTTTTTCCTATTTTGATTATTTCTTTATGGAATATTCTAGAAAAATAGAAAAAGAATTAATTTAGTACTAAATTTATTTTTCCTATTTGATTATTCCTGCTCATGGGAATATTCATGGATTAGGAATAAAATAAATTTGGAAAAGTATAAGAGTCCTAAATTATTTTATTTCTTTGTTTCATTATGGATATCATCTAGAATATTCCAAGAGGATCTTGGATAGATTATTCTAGAAATTTAATGAAGTGGAAAAGAAAATAAAATAAATAAAAATATTAATAATATTTAATTTTATTTTTGATATATTCAATTGACTTAATTTTCGAATTAAGTAACTTTTGGATTAATTGAAAATAAATAGATTTAAATATTGGATATTAATATTCTCGTCACATGGAGCATTCAAGAAACGAAGACTAAAAACTAGAAGATGCGTACGGAAATGCAGTAAAGCCATAATAGTCGGAAAATAATATTCTAGTATTATTTTGACTATGTGATACTATGTGCTTTATTACATGTATGCATGTTATATGTGTTTATTTTATGCACTAGATAGCGTATCCCTTTATTGTAAAAAGCTAAGTGGGAGAGGGTATGGAAACATACCCATGGTCTCCATTGCTGCTCTCTTGGTGACTTTTATAAACTTTTGAAGTTTATATAGATAAGTTATTGGAGGAGAGTTCTTGTAATTCCTCTTACGAGAAACATTGATTAAGTTTATCAAACAATGCCTAATTTGTCTTTCCAAAGCTGATTTCAAGTCGACTCATTCTCACCCCGGGGAGTGGAATGGAGCCAGAGCCACTTGGTCATGTAGAGGACACAAATTAGAGACTTTCGTGCCATTCTTTGATAGGTGGGTCGTTTGTCTGCTCGGCTCCCTCATTTATGAGAGATAGGGTCGTTCGCATGGTGAATCACTGGTTAGAAACTTCGAATTTCACTTATGATTCTCCACGTCTTGATTTACGAGATTAAATGGATCAAGTAATTGGGAGTCAATTATAAAAGTCTCTTAGTGTAGTAAACGTCCACACCACGTGGCTTGCTATGCTGACGGACTTTGGATTAATTGATGTAGACAGTTGTAAATATTTATGAAGAGTTGTGAAGTTATCGTAAACGTCCACACCACGTGGCTTGCGGTGATGTAGCGATTCCAAGTAACTTATTTTGGTACTGAGTAATGGTTTACACTTAGATACGCCTTATAGTATTCCTCCCCACGAGGTTCCGCTATAAGCGATGTATGACCAAAGAAAATCTAATTGCTAAATCATTTGGGTGGGTAAACGTCCACACCACGTGGCTTGCCTTACCTGATGGGATTTTAGATGTGATTAGTGATTTAATGATATTATTTGAGGGAGATAATATCGGATATTAAATTGTTTGTTTGTTTTATGTGCTTATAGGTTAGGAATGACTGTGACCCCACTTTGTGATATACTTAAAGATGAAAACTCACCGGTTCCATATGGTGATGATTGGGAAAGAAATCTGGACATTGTCCAGACTGTTGAGCTTTCTGAATCCACTGTTGGTCCAACTACGTTGAGACATGGTGTGGAAGCTAGGCAAGAGGTGTTTAACATACCCACGGAATCGTTCCTCAATGAGTCCCTTAAAACCGGCTCAGCGAAGGCGATTTTTGTGCGTAAGTTAAGAGAAACACGAGCTCTTGTGGCTAGGCTAAAAGAAAAGCGTGCAAAGAGACCCAGTGGTTTAAAACCACGGATTGGGGAAAGCAAGCGGTTTCGCAGATGCTTTCGATGCAAACAGTTTGGGCACTGGAGGTCTGATTGTCCTCTCATCAAAGGTACGAAATTTTCCTTAGTCACTGAAACATTGTCAGCGGTGATATCTACCAGCACCTGGTGTGTAGATACGGGTGCCACTGACCATGTCTGCAATTCATTGCAGGGGTTCCAGGAAACCCGGAGACTTAGAGAGGGAGAAATCGTGGTCTACATGGGCAATGCCGCGAAGGTGGCGGCTGTTGCAGTGGGAGACGTTCACTTACGTTTCAGTAGTAATAGGGTTTTAGTTTTACGTAATTGTCTTTATGTACCCAACTTTAGAAAGAATTTAATTTCAGTTTCTAAACTTATTATGAATGGATATTCTGTTTCTTTTGACCACTCGGTGATCATAAGAAGAAATAGTGAAATTATCTGTTCTGGTACATTGATAGACGATTTGTATGTGCTAAATCCTGAGTCTAACACGATGCAACTAACCGAGAGTAATAACACATCTACGAACACCAATAAGAGAAAGGAACCTTCTAAGATGAAACAATTATACTTGTGGCATCTAAGGCTAGGTCATATAAACTCAAATAGGCTTCAAAGGTTGAAAGCTGATGATTTAATCACTGGCGTTGAGGGAGAGGACCTTCCAACCTGCGAATCCTGTTTAGAGGGAAAAATGACTAAGCGTCCTTTTTCTGGTAAAGGACGAAGAGCTGAGCAAGTATTGGATTTGATTCACTCTGATGTATGCGGACCTATGTCTACTCAGGCAAGGGGAGGGTACGAGTACTTCATCACTTTCACTGATGATTACTCAAGATATGGATATGTATACCTGATGAGCCGCAAGAGCGAATCCTTTGGCAAGTTCAAAGAGTTCAAGGCTCTTGTGGAGAACCTTCGTGGTAAATCCATAAAATGCCTGCGATCTGATCGCGGAGGCGAGTACCTGTCTGGAGAATTCAAGGCATACTTGGCAGAGAATGGGATTGAATCCCAGCTGACCTCACCATATACTCCTCAGCAGAATGGTGTGTCAGAAAGAAGGAATAGGACTCTTATGGAGATTGTGCGATCGATGATGAGTTACTCGGATTTACCTGTTATGTTCTGGGGACTTGCCTTGGAAACAGCGGCGTACATTCTGAATAGGGTTCCGACCAAAACGGTACCAACCACACCCATGGAATTGTGGAGTGGGCGTAAGCCTAACTTGAAACACATTCGGATCTGGGGATGTCCAGCACATGTGTTGCGACAAGGCGCCGATAAGTTAGAACCTAGATCAGAAATACGGCTGTTTGTAGGATACCCGAAAGGAACTAAGGGTGGCATGTTCTATAGTCCTACGGACCAGAAGATCGTTATAAGTACTAACGCTCGGTTCCTAGAGGAAGACTATGTCATGGACCACAAGCCCAAAAGTGACATAATACTTGATGAGTTGAGAGGTAATGAGGAAGACCTGAATACAGCCGAACCGAGTATAGATACACCACTAGAACCTGCACCTAATACTGTCACAATTAATACACCGGAACGCCGTCGTAGTGGGAGGGTTGTTAAACAACCAGATAGATGGATTGGACTGGGTGAGTCTTCGGACTCTGGACCTGGAGTTCATGAAATCGATCCCTGGACCTATGATGAGGTGTGGCAAATGGATGTCAAGACAGCTTTCCTTAATGGAAGTCTTGACGAGACGATTTATATGAAACAACCAGAAGGATTCATTGCTAAGGGGCGAGATCATCTAGTGTGCAAGCTTAATCGATCCATTTATGGATTGAAACAAGCCTCGAGATCGTGGAACCTGCGGTTTGACGAAGTGGTCCAATCCTTTGGATTCAGTCAAAGCATGGACGAATCGTGTGTGTATTGGAAACGTGATGGAAAGAAAGTGGTGTTTCTCGTGCTTTATGTAGACGACATTCTTCTCATTGGCAACAGTGTGAAAATGTTATCAGACATAAAGGGATGGTTGTCTAGACAATTCGATATGAAAGATTTGGGAGAAGTCGGACATGTTCTAGGGATCAAGGTTATAAGGGATCGCCGGAATAGAACATTGTACCTATCCCAGCAATCTTACATAGACACGATTCTGGCTCGTTTTAACATGCAAGATTCCAAGAAGGGTGAACTACCCTTCAGTAAAGGAACTTATCTTTCTAAGGAGATGTGTCCTCGGACACAAAAGGAGAAAGATGAAATGAAAGCAGTTCCCTACGCTTCGGCTGTGGGAAGCTTAATGTATGCAATGTTATGTACGAGGCCTGATATCTGCTATGCAGTTGGCGTAGTAGCGAGATATCAGAGTAACCCTGGAAAGGCTCATTGGACTGCCGTAAAGAGCATTTTCAAGTATTTGCGAAATACTAAGGATTATGTTCTAAGTTACGGGGCAGACAATCTGATTCCTTTGGGTTATACGGATTCGGATTTCCAAGCTGATAAGGACCGGCGAAAGTCGACATCAGGCTATGTGTACACTATGGGAGGTGGAGCCGTATCATGGAGGAGTGTTAAGCAAAAGTGCATTTCAGACTCTACTATGGAAGCTGAATACGTTGCAGCCTCAGAGGCAGCGAAAGAGTCAGTTTGGTTCCTTAATTTCCTCCAGGACTTAGATGTGATTCCAAGTTTGCCCAAGGCTATGACAATTTATTGTGATAATAGCGGTGCAGTGGCAAACAGTAAGGAACCACGGTCCCATAGTGCTATGAAACACATAGAGCGCAAGTACCACCTGATTCGAGACATCGTCAAGAGGGGCGATGCGATAGTCACCAAGATAGCTTCGGAGGACAACCTAGCGGACCCTTTCACCAAGATACTTCCTAAGGAAGTATATTTCAAGCACTTGGAGGGTTTGGGAGTCAGAAGTTTGGAGGATAAGACTAGACCTTAGTATAAGTGGGAGATTGATGGAGTAGTATACTTAATGTCTAGATTTGAGTATTCTGAACTCTGTATGCACTTTCATTTACCTATTAATTACAGACATTCATTTGCTTTTAATTATTGTTAATTAAATACATGCAAATTATAGTCCTGGATTTTATACGTTGTAGTTAGTATGGTGTTGCATGGGCACACAGAAGATCATACTATCGGTTACTCGTATTTAATCGAACAGTTGCTCACGACCTAGATGGACACGGACCAATCCATCGGTATAGTCGTTGTGTGAGAGAGAAAATAATTTATCTTAATTATTTTATCACACTTGTACACTTGGTGTATTGAGCGGATCGATTGAGACTCATCAATTAGGATTGCTCGGCGATAATTGATTTGAGACTCGGAGTATTTTATTCTTAATCCCTGAAACAATTGCGGGTGTGTATATTTAATATAAGTGACTTTGATTTACCAAAGGAATTAACCGATTTAATTATTGGGTTGATTACCGGTTAAGTTGGGTCACTATATTTTATATATGGCATGCCGTGAATTCTTGAAGGGACAGTGTATCCCGGAAGGGTTGATAATATCCCCGAGATGAGCTCATAAGGATTTATTATGTAAACCTCGCGAGTGGATTTGTTCCGCATAATAAATAAGGTTGAGTGGTACTATTCTCGGATATAAGAGATGAATAAATTTATTAAGCAATAAATAAATTTTATTCATGGATATTTAAATCTTAAATACGCGGAATAAATAATACTAAGATGGAGAAATATTATTTGGTATAATATGGAATAATATTGGGAGTGCAATTTTATTTATATAGTGGAAAATAAATAAAATTAATATTGATAAGAATTAATGGATTTGGGTTGGACCCAATTTAATTTTCAATATTGAAGCCCAATATTTATTCTCCTTTTGATCCCCTTCGTAGCCTATAAAAGCACTACATGGTCTTCACTTTTACTAACCTAAGTTACGCCAACAATAAAGTTCTGAGAGTGAAGAGGATCCATAAGTTCGATAGCTCGTCGCCCACCCGACGTTCGAACGGAGTGCAAGGAATACGCGGGAAGGTCACGAGGTCATCGATTTCGTTTCTCCGAACAACGAATCGTAGGTACAATTCTCAACTAACTTGATTATTGTTCGATTTGTTTTTTATCGAGAATATCGTAGAACAAAGATCCGAAGCATGAAACTATGAACGGGGGACGATCGCGTGGTGGTGGCGAAGCCACCGGACCACAGGCGATCGCCCGGGCTAGGGTTTCGGTACGGGGGCGACGGAGGCCGAACCCTCGGTTCGACCGAGGGTGTGCGATCGACCACGAGGGTCGATCGCTGGGCACGGGCTGGTGCCGTGCCCTACCCCGCCGTGAAGGCGGGGGCCTCCTGGTGGTGGCGGGTCGCCGGACCCGCCGCGGGGGGGCTGTCGAACAGCCCCACCCCGATCGATCGCCGGCGTGCGATCGATCATCTTGATCGTACGAACCCCGGCTCGCGGGGGTTCGGGTGGGGGCGGATTGCGTGCCTTCGGGCGCGTGGTCTCCAAAGCCCGGACTCCGGCGGATGAGTCGGCGTTCGTATGATCTCCGGCGAAGGGTTCGTTCGGGTTATCGGTTCCGAAATTTTGATAACCCGGGATATCGAATTCCAACAAAGGTTCATGTCAAATCCTGGGAGAGTTCATTGGGATGTTGTCAGGTGGTTCCTCAGGTACATTAAGGGGACTTTGAGTCATGGTTTGTTGTTTAAAAGAAGTGATCTCAGTGGAGATGCTTTAGTTGGATATGTAGATTCTGATTTTGCAAGTAATGTGGATACTAGAAAGTCCATTTCTGGGTATGTTTTCACATTATTTGGCACTGGTGTGGTTTGGAAAGCCTCTCATCAGGGTGTAGTTGCTTTGAGCACTACTGAGAGTGAGTATATGGCAATGACTGAGGCTATCAAAGAAGCAATATGGTTGAAAGGGATTCTAAATGAACTTGGAGTTGATCGAGAAACAGTTTCAGTGGACTGTGATAGCCAAAGTGCTTTGCATTTGGTAAAAAACCAAGTGTTTCATGAGAGATCTAAACATATTGATGTGAGACTGCATTTTGTCAGAGATGTGGTTGATAAGAAGATAGTAAAAGTTGTGAAAATTGCCACTGAGGAAAATCCAACAGATAGCTTTACCAAGGTTTTACCTGTGGAGAAGTTTAAGTTGTGTCAGGATTTGGTCCAAATGGTGGACCTTTCACAATCTCATTGAGGTTGTGGTTCTTTTAACTGCAGTTGAGGTGAGAGATCAGCTGTGATTGAAGAGTTATGCAACAAAATACTCAGACTGGCAGTTTTGAGAATTTTGGAGTATAATTCTGTGTTTTTCTTGCTCAGTGGTTTCTGAGTCGATTGATTGTGGCTAGAGGTCCATAACCATGTTTATAACTTATGTGGATTGAGTTTTCTGCATGGTTATTAAGGAATCTTGAAGTCAATGCTTGAGTTGACTTAACAGATTTCTGGTATGAATTACCTTGGTAGTGATTCTGTGATGGAGACTTGTTTGTGGTGGATGATTTGTGCTATGAAGTCACATTTCTGTATACAAACTTGATGGAGGTGGTTTGAAGTCATTTGGTTCAAAATTGAAGAAGTTGGATACTTGAGTTTTTCAACTGAAATCAGTTTTGAGTGACTTAGTCGCATTTGGGATTTTCTGGAGTTATAATGAATCATATGATGAGTTCTTGCTATGGATTTGAAGCTTAGGCTTTAAGGATTATGTTGGGATTGATTTGAGAGTCTGAATCCATCTTTGGAATGCAGGATTTGGATTCAAAGATAGTTCAAGAAAACTGATCAGGTTAGTTTTGGTGTTCTTCATTTTTGGGGATTTAATGTCTTCTGTGGCTTGATCTTGGGTTTCTAAGTATGGATGGAGTTTCAATTGTTGTGTAAGGTGGAGATTTGTTGAAATGTACACAAAATTCCAACTCCGGGTGAAAAATCGACAAAAACGAGAGCAGGGGCATTTTGGTAATTTCCCTGGGATTTGAATTTTCCCGCAGAACCAAAACGACACCGTTTTGGCCGTGAAGTGGCAGCGGGTGTACGGGTCTAGGGCGAGTGATTTCTCACTCGATTCTTCACCAAAATGCATGATTCTTGTTTGGTTGTGGTCCCTATCAGCTCATCTACAAAAAGGCACCTGAAATCGCTTCGATTGATCGCACGGTCTTGATTTGGGAGGCTGTTACAGGTCGATGACTTGGATGATGATTTCAATTTTGTGCATTTTCTTTTTAGTATATAATCGCGAGTGTTAGCGATGAATATGCAACAAGTGAGCTAGAGAGAACATTGTGTAATTGTTCATTTGCTTCGTATAATCCCAGAACCACCCTCCCCTCCACCGTGCACGTAGGTTGCTTTCCCGTCAACCGAAGCACGTAAAATCATCGTGTTCTTTCCGTTTTACAGTGTGTGTGTTCTATATACTCCATACAAACTTCGAGTGAGGTGAGTTTGAGAGTTAATCCATTCGATCGCGGATTTCATTTTTGGCTCGATTTTTCTGGTTCTGTTTTTTAGATTGATTCTCGCCGGAGCTCGCGTTTGTTTCCAGCTTGATTCTCAACAGAAGCTTTTAACGGTCGAAAAATTGGATAAGCTTTCAACCGAACAAGTATATTGTGATTTTGAAGTTTAGACGAACAAGCTAGCAGAAAATGACGATTAGACTAGCAAAACAATAAATGAAGAGTAGAAAGTAGAGAGCATAAATGTTTATATTATTTCTCCGTTTTTCGGGAATTGTGTCGTGAATAGTAAATACAAATGGCTCCACTAATTTATAGTAGGGGGGATTAGGTTTTCTAAATATGTTATTGGGCCTTTCCTTATTGGGCTTTATCATGTACAAAGTTGCTTTTACCCTTGTCATTTTACAAGGGTAGTCATCTGCTATCTTCCATGTCTGCTTGTCTGTCCGGCCAGAGACAACTAAGAAGCTCTCCTAGTAGTCTGCTAGTCTACCCAACCAGAGACAACTGAGAAGCTCTCCTAGTAGTCTGCTAGTCTACCCAACCAGAGACAACTGAGAAACTCTCCTGGTAGTCTACTAGTCTGCCCGACCAGAGACAACTAAGAAGCTCTCCTAATAGTCTGCTAGTCTGCCCGACCAGAGACAACTAAGAAGCTCTCCTAGTAGTCTGCTAGTCTACCCAACCAAAGACAACTGAGAAGCTCTCCTGGTAGTCTGCTAGTCTCCCCGATCAGAGACAACTAAGAAGCCCTCCTGATGGTATAATGGTTTGCCCGACTGAAAACAGCTGAGGAGTCAGAACAAGAGGCTGGTTGTTCGAATCTCGAGGCCGGACAGACAAGCAGACATGGAAGATAGCAGATGACTACCCTTGTAAAATGACAAGGGTAAAAGCGACTTTGTACATGATAAAGCCCAATAAGGAAAGGCCCAATAACATATTTAGAAAACCTAATCCCCTACTATAAATAGTGGAGCCATTTGTATTTACTATTCACGACACAATTCCCGAAAAATGGAGAAATAATATAAACATTTAATGTCTCTACTTTCTACTCGCCATTTACTGTTTTGCTAGTCTAATCGTCATTTTCTGCTAGCTTGTTTGTCCAAACCTCAAAATCACAATATACTTGTTCGGTTTAAAGCTTATCCGATTTTTCGACCGTTAACATAAGCGCAAGGGACTTAGGGACTTCTCTCAAATTTACAGACTTGATCGTACGACGCGTTTATAAGGTAGGAGCTTTTCATATGATGTTTAATTTCAAAGTATATGTTATATGTGATTTGAATATGTGAGTTTATTGAATGATATGAAAATGTTTTAGACTCGTGACTCAAAAGGGTCAGTGTCAGGAGGAGGCACCGAGGTATACTCGCATGGGTCAAAATTTTATATTATAAAACTTGTGTCCCAAAATGGTCAGTTTCAAGATAAGGCATCGTGCTTGACACGCCGTGTTTTATAATATGCGCAAAATGTATTGAAAAATATGTTTCATTTTATGAGTTCATGATATGATAATTGTATATATGTCGTACGATGAGTAGTCCTTATTGAGCACGTTGAGCTCAGTCCAAATCAACGAATTGATTTTTTTCAGGTACTTGGGATAATGATCACAGGGGGACAACGAGGAGACGAATTAGGATTTTAGTATTTTCTCTTACTTATTGCCTATTATTTTCCGCTGCGGAAAGCATTTCGAAGTACTTTTGTTTTTAAACTAATAATTTTGAAATAACGATTTTATTTATTTAATATTATTATTTGCAAAATATGAAGTGGAATATTTGACTTTTAAAATGCACGTGAGTAGCGACTCTAATTACAGAGTTATTTTCTTATAAAATGTCTTTTATTTTAAATTACAAAAATTGGGGCGCTACACATTCAATTGAACTTAATTTCAGTTCAGTTCAAACCTATTATGTTCAGTTTAGTTTAGCTTATAACCAATTAAGTTTAATTTAAATCAGTTCAATCATTTAATTTTTTTATTTATAATTTGTATTATTATTATTATTATTATTATTATTATTATTATTATTATTATTATTATTATTATTATTATTATTATTATTATTATTATAATTATTATTTTTATTTCAATATTTTAAAATTATTTTAAATTGAACTTAATTTTAATTCATTTCAGACTTATTAAGTTCAGTTTAGTTCAAACCTATTAAGTTATGTTCATTTTCGAGTTGTCTCATTATCAATATTCACACCTCATTTAAGAAAAATAATTATAGATACTTTTTTCATTTTATTAGACATATATTCTTATCTTTTCCTTTAGAGCTCCTGGGAGGCCCGTTCGAACTTGCGCGGTTGATTGATCATCTCGACAATAGCCCACTCTCAACATTCGACGGATTGTCGATGTCGCCTATCAATATTTCCTGCAAGCATGAAATTACTTGATTATCGACTCACAAAACAAATCAAGTACGTGTGTAGCGTGCGTATGTACGTACGCACGCGTAGCCGCATAATTTAAAAGCTCTAACCATTCGAACTATTAGATGATGCAATGACGACGACGAATGTTTTTCGTGGAACAAACACCGATCAAAATGAATTTATATTTAGCCTAAACCTAACACTATGGTATATATTGATAAGTATGTAGGGTCGGTCCCACGAGAAAGCAAGTACAATAAGTGATCTCGGCTTTGCCCAAGGAGTTGTCACGCTTAAAAAGATTTTGAGTTTGTTTGTTGTGGGCACAACCGGTTTTGTAAATTTCTTCAAACACTCAGATCTAACTACAACGACCAAAAATAACACGTGAATTAATCAAACTACCTACTAAGACCAAACTGATCATACATATCTAAAAGTAAAATAAGCAGATTGTCACGCCCCACCATTTGGGTTGCATGGTGGGTCATATTTTGGAGGCTAATAATTATCTTGGAGAGCATTTGGGCCCAAATTTATTGGCTACATCATTATCCAGTCCATTGGGCTGAAGGTATCGGTCCACCAATCCGATCGATGAACCGTGTGTGCGGAAGCGCATAAAGCATTAGATCTACCATGCTATGGATCTTAGTGCACACATAATGTGTATAAGAAACACATACATCTATATATATACACATCCAATATATATATACATAGGTTTCAACGAGTACTTACTTTTGGTGAAGCGTGCCTCGTTGATGATGAAGGGACCGCTGTTGAATTTTCTCTAACCACCTTGATGGATCAGCCACGAAATTGACCCTCTTTGGTATGACCTCGTCACTCCTTTGATCGTCCGGATGTCGCAGCCGCACAAATGGCCCGGCCTCTACGTGTTGCACACGAACCCGGATGATGAACTTGCTTGTGGCTTCAAGTGATTCTCCAATAACACTGACTTCTCTCTCTTTTGTGTGGATTTCGAAATTCATGATGTAAGTGTAAGAATGAAACATGAAAATCTAATTTTCATGTTCATAAAACCACCATTACTACACATTACATCCCTCCTTGTAACCCCCCATCATAATGCACAAGTAATGGTGAGTTAGTGGGGAGATGAAAGGGCATGTACACATCACCATGCCACTATGGCAGAAGATGTGGTCCAGCACATCACCTATGGCATATCCACTGGCATGACACATTAGTTCGAACGGCATGCCCATTCTTATGGTTGGATTATAGGCGTTGTGACCAAACTCTCTCTTCAAGTGGTTAAAAGCAACCTTGCAATCCTCGTTAAAGTCCCACTCTAAATCATTCTGAAGCAGTCTAGTCAAAGGCCAGGCTATTTGGGAAACATCTTTCACAAAGCGCCTGTAGAAACCATCATGCCCAAGGAAACCTCTGACTTGCTTCACATTCCTTGGGTATGGCAGATTTGAGATGACTTCAATTTTCGCTTTGTCCACTTTTATGCCCTTAGCGGAAATCACATGTCCTAGGACAACTCCTTCCACCATGAAAAGACATTTTTCGTAGTTCAGTACAAGGCTCTTCTCCACACACCTTCGAAGCACCATCTCTAAGTGTTCCAAGCAGGAGTAAAAGGAGTTGACATACACGGTGAAATCTTCCATGAACACTTCAATCCCATTTTCAAGTAAGTAAGAGAAAATACTCATCATGCTTCGCTGGAACGTCCTTGGTGCGTTACATAGCCCAAATGGCATACGCCTGTAGGCAAAGGTGCCAAAGGGACAGGTGAAGGTAATTTTATCTTGATCCTCTTGGGCTACCCATATCTTCATGTACCCATAGTATCCATCCAAAAAGCAAAAGTGATTCTTTCCAGCCAACCTCTCTAACATCTCATCAATAAATGGCAAAGGGAAATGGTCCTTGCGGGTTACCTTGTTTAGTTTGCGGTAGTCAATACAAACTCTCCATCCATTTTGTAACCTCGTGGCAATTTGCTCCTTCCTTTCATTCTCTATGACATGGATTCCGGACTTTTTTGGCACCACGTCTACTGGGCTCACCCACTTACTATCGGACACTGGTAGATTATGCACATACTGAGGAGTTTCTTGATCTCTTTAAGTACCACTTCTTTCTGTTGGAGTTGTGTACTTAATGTCTAGATTTAAGTATCGGTAAACTCCCTATCATAGCATTTAACCTATTTAATTAATAAACAATTATTTGCATTTAATTAATTATGCAAAAAATATAGTTCTGGATTTTATACGTTGTAGTTAGTATGGTGTTGCATGGGCACACAGAAGATCATACTATCGGTTACTCGTATTTAATCGAACAGTTGCTCACGACCTAGATGGACACGAACTAATCCATCGGTATAGTCGTTGTGTGAGAGAGAAAATAATTTATCTTAATTATTTTATCACACTTGTACACTTGGTGTATTGGGCGGATCAGCTTGAGATTTATTGATTAGGATTGCCTAAGATAATCAATTTAAGTCTCAGAGTATTTTATTCTTAATCCCCGATATTATTGCGGGTGTGTATATCTAATATAAGTGACTTTGATTTACCAAAGGAATTAACCGATTTAATTATTGGGTTAATTACCGGTTAAGTTGGGTCACTATATTTTATATACGACATGCCGTGAATACTTGACGGGAAAGTGTATCCCGTAAGGGTTGATAATATCCCCGAGATGAGTTCATAAGGAATTATTATGTAAACCCTGCAGGTGGATTTAATCCGCATAATAATTAAGGTTGAATGGTACTAGTCTCGGATATAAGAGATGAATAATATTTATTGAGCAATAAATAAATTTATTCATGAATATTTAAATCTTAAATACACGGAATATATAATACTACCGGAGAAATATTATTTGATATAATATGGAATAATATTGGGAGTGCAATTTTATTTATATAGTGGAAAATAAATAAAATTAATATTGATAAGAATTAATGGATTTGGGTTGGACCCAATTTAATTTTCAATATTGAAGCCCAATATTTATTCTCCTTATGATCCCCTACGTAGCCTATATAAGCACTACATGGTCTTCACTTTTCATAAGACAAGAGAACCTAAGTTACGCCAATCATAAAGTTCTGAGAGTGAGGAAGATCCATAAGGTGTTCGATAGATCGTCGCCCACACGACGTTCGAACGGAGTGCAAGGAATACGTGGGAAGATCGCAAGGTCATCAACGCGTTAATTCGTTTCTCCGCACAACGAATCGAAGGTAATAAATCATAAACCCTCTTTTATGATTTTGCGTGATTAATTGTAGCGTATACATGAACACACGATCCGGATAGACGTACGAACTTCGGGGACGGGGATTCGAGATCCCCGGCGAAGATCGAGAGAACCCTCGGCTTGGAGCCGAGGGGGCGATCGAACCCTAGGGTTCGATCGCGGCGCGCGGACGAGGGAGCCCCGGCTGGAGCCGGGGCGAGCGATCGACCATGAGTCGATCGCGGGGAGACCGCCGTGGGCTGGTGCCACGGCAGCTGGTCCCCCCCAGCCACCTCGACCGGCGGCCAGGCGCGACGGAGGAGCCCCGGCTGGAGCCGGGGCATGCGATCGACCGTGAGGTCGATCGCGGGGAAAGCCGCGGCTGGAGCCGCGGCGGGTCAGCTGGGGGCTGACCGCTCCTCCTCCGGCGATGGTGGTGAGTCGCCGGACTCACCACCGGGGGCTGCTGGACAGCCCCGACGATCGCGGCGTGCGATCGCGAGCCCCCTCGCGGCCGGGGGCTCGGCTAGGGTTTTCTAGCCGCGGGGTTTCATCCCGCGGCGGTGATGCTCAAGTCGAGCTCCGTCGACGTGAGATGGTTCGCGTTCATGGATTTGGCTCGCGGGAGAAAATCGGCTGGGGGCGGGCTGCGTGTCTTCGGGCGCGTAGTCTCCAAAGGTCGGACTCCTGCGGATGAGTCGGGAATCAAATCTCCGGCGATGAAGGATTTCGGTCGGGCTATCGGTTCCGCATAAATTTCAATAGCCCGGGATATCGATTTCCAGCAAATGGTATCAGAGCGTTTGGTTTCGTGTTCATGTATATGCTCGATTATTATTCTACCTTGCAGGATTTCCGGCTATCATGGTTGGATTTAATTAATTGTTTTTTTTAATTAATTATCATGATTATTAAACTCTCGGACATGTCGAGATTCGTTTTGTGTGGATGAATGTTTGTAATAGTAAAAATTCGGGGGTTGACCGAATTTAGGATTTATTATTACGTTCTTTGTTTTTCCGGAAAATGTATAGGGTCGATTTCATGTATAGAATCGATACCGGATAATTGTAATTTAATTCTTGTAATTTTAATTACGTTGGTTCGATGTTGAGACGATCGCCGGAAGACGAAGAAGGTGTGACGAAGAAGACAATGGACGAAGGGGCCGATCATCCCCATGATCGACCCCATGGATCGATCGCCGGCGTAGGGGCTGTCCGTGGGAGCTTCCGGCCACGCCGGCCACCGGGGGTGGTGGCGCGTGGGCTGGGGGCGGCGGTGATGCACCTCCCGGAGGGCGGTCGACGGTGGGGGTGGTGCGGGGACTCCAAACCCGCGCTACTCCTACCCTAATCCGACTTTCCTAAATTAATTCGACTTTCCTATTTGAGTATCTTTTTTTTAGGAAACTCTCATGGATTAGGAAGAGAATTAATTGAATTAATTTTATTCCTATTTGTTTTATTTCCTTTATGGAAATATTCATGGATTAGGAATTTAATTAATTTGACATTAATTTATTTCCTATGTGATTATTCCTATTCTTGGGAATTTTCATTAGATGGAAATAAATTGATAATGGAAAGTAGTAGAGTCCTAAATTTATTTTTATTTCCTTATTCTATTATAGAAGTCTTCTAGAATATTCCGAGTTTTACTTGGATAGATTATTCTAAAAGATCTAATAGAATTAGATGGGAAATTAAATAAATAAAAATATTAATAATATTTAATTTTATTTTTGATATATTCGATTGACTTAATTTTCGAATTAAGTAACTTTTGGATTAATTAAAAATAAATAGATTTAAATATTAGAGATTAATATTCTCGTCACATGGAGCATTCAAGAACGAAGACTGAAGACTAGAAGATGCGTACGGAGATGGGATAAAGCCATGATAGTCGGAAAAATAATTTTCTAGCATTATTTTGACTATGTGATACTATGTGCTTTATTGCTTGTATGCATGCTATATGTGTTTATTTTATGCACTAGATAGCGTATCCCTATTATTATAAAAAGCTAAGTGGGAGAGGGGATGGAAACATTCCCATGGTCTCCATTACTGTTCTCTTGGTGACTCTTATGGACTTTCGAAGTTCGTATAGACGAGTCATTGGAGGAGAATTCTTGTAATTCCTTTTACAAGAAACATTGATCAAATTTATCAAACAATGCCTAATTTGTCTTTCTGAAACTGACTTCAAGTCGACTCATTCTCACCCCGGGGAGTGGAATGGAGCCAGAGCCACTTGGTCATGTAGAGGACACAAATTAGAGACTTCCGTGCCATTCTTTGATAGATGGGTCGCTTGTCTGCTCGGCTCCCTCATTTATGAGAGATAGGGTCGCTCGCATGGCGAATCACTGGTTAGAAACTTCGAGTTTCACTTATGATTCTCCACGTCTTGATTTACGAGATTAAATGGATCAAGTAATTGGGAGTCAATTATAAAAGTCTCTTAGTGTAGTAAACGTCCACACCACGTGGCTTGCTATGCTGACGGACTTTGGATTAATTGATGTAGACAGTTGTAAGTAATTATGAAGAGTTGTGAAATTATCGTAAACGTCCACACCACGTGGCTTGCGGTAATGTAGCGATTCCAAGTAATTTACTTTGGTACTGAGTAATGGTTTACACTTAGATACGCGTTATAGTATTCTTCCCCACGAAGTCACGCTATAATTGATGTATGGCCAAAGAAAATCTAATTGCTAAATCATTTGGGTGGGTAAACGTCCACACCACGTGGCTTGCCTTACCTGATGGGATTTTAGATGTGATTAGTAATTTAATGATGTTGTTCTAGGGAGATAACATCGGATATTAAATTAATTGTTTGTTTAAATGTGCTTATAGGTTTAGAGAATTGCTATGAATCCACTTTTGTTGATACTTGAGGAAATTAACGCACTGGTTCCATACTGTATTGAATGGAAAGAAGAGTTAGACATTGCTCAGACTGCAAAAGAGTACAAAGATGTACTCAGTGAAACTTGTCCTCCTGGACTCACCATTAACTCAACTGAGGAGGAGTTTTTTGACTTTGAAAGGTGGGGTAGTGCTCGTGCATTAGCCGCTAATCATGATGTCATGCTCAAACTCAAGTTGCTGTTTGGACATGATGAGAAGGCTAGAAAAGAGGCGATGAGGATACTCATAAAGATCTGTTACTTCGATGAAACACTTGATCATGTTTTTGAGATGATGGATCTTTTAGACGAGTTGAAACAATCGCAAGCTCTTATAGCCAAAGCCAAAGGTTTCGGACCTAAAGGCAAGGGTAAGGAGAAGAAGACAAGAGGGTCCGGTGGTCCTAAGGGACTTGGACCAAAGGGTGGGATAAAGAAGCCTTCGGGCAAACATCCCCAAGGGAAGCAGTCTGAGTACTGGGGGTCTACATCTTGTCCTCTCAAAGGTACGAATTTTTTTTCTTTAGTCGTAAAACATAGTCAGCGGTATTATCTACCAGAGTTCTGGTGTGTAGATATGGAACCACTGACGGTATGAGCATTCTAAATGCAGGGGTTCCAGAAAACCCAGCGACTTAGATAAGAAGAGTTCGAGTCCACTTGGGCAGAGCTGTTGAGGAAGCAGCGGTTGCAGTGGAAGACATTTATCTTTTGATAATTATAGGATTTCATTTCAAGTTGATTGCTTTGTACCTTTTATTTTAGAAAGAACTTTTGTTCTGGATTTCTATTATTAATGGATATTTTATTTCTTTAATCATTTGATGGTTTAGATAAGAAATAATGGCGATATCTAGTCTGGTACATTAGATAGCAATATATGAATGATGAATCCTTAGTCTACCACGATGCAACAAACCGTTATATATAAACTTATTTTACTCATTAGATGTATTTCTTTACCAATCATTATACTTGTGAATTCTTGAACTTAGTAGTATTTATTCAAAATGGGGATTCAAAAGGTCGAAATTGATTTATTCAATTATAGTTGGAGGAATGGACCTCCCGACCTAAGAATTAAATTTTGGAAGAAGATACAACTAAGTTAACCTTTCTGGATAAAGGATGGAATTCGGACAAGTATTGAGAATGATCGAAGATGATATATGCAGACATATGTGTAATTAGAAAGGTTTGAGTAGTTTCCTTTTAAGGGATACTTGAAGATGGATTAGAATACTTGATGTGCCATAAAAGCAAAGTGTTTCAAACACAAAGCTATTATGGGGAACCTTCAAAGTATATCCGTTGGAAGCCTGCGACTTGTTCGCGAAGGCCGCTACCTATCTAAAGAGCACGTAGCATAAATCAAAGGATTGAGATTAAATCTCAAACGACTACGCCATACACTGAAGTGTAGACATGGTGTGTCAGGAATAAGAAATGGGATTCTAAATGGTAAAAGAACAAGTTTGTTCGGAACTACCTGTGTTCTATGGATAATTCTGGATACAACAACATTCGATGTAGTTGTAGAAAATCCTAGAAGAACAAGTATTTGTACATTCTATAGTACTATGAACCAGAGGGGTGTCTTCACCCGGTTCTTAGAAGAAGACTATTAGATGAACTACAAATGCCCTAATGAACAAAGTACTTTATAATGAGGGAAGAGGAGACTGAGAACCAGCCTAACCGAGTAGAAGTACACCACTAACTGCACCTAATGTTATTACTGTTATACACCGGAACGCCATTGCAGTGGGAGGTTGTTAAGCAACCGGAGATGTTCATAAGACTGGAGGAGTTTTAAACTCTGGATCTAGTAGACATGAAATCGATCCCTAGTTCTGCATAGGAGGCAGTACTAATCTAAATGTGCCTACTTGGATAACAATTTTTTTATTGTTAAAGAGGCGAGATCATTTGGAGGTACAAACTTAGTGAATCCATTCTTGGAGTATCACAAAGCTGAAACTTGTGGAACTTGCAAATTGATGAGATAGTCCATTTTATGGATTCATCAAGAAGCATAGACAAGATTGGTGTATTGGAGACGTAATGGAAACAAAGTGGTGTTTCTCGGGATTTTATGTAGATAACACTTCATCATTGGCAACAATGTAAAAGCATTATTAGACATAAAATAGAGGTTGTCTAAGTAAATCGAAATATAAGATTAAGATGAAGTTGGATCATGTTCTTAGAAGTCTTTCGATCTCTAGATAAGAACATTTGTACTTCTCTTTAGATATCTTATACGATTATGGTTTGTTTTAAACATGCACAATTCTGAGAAAGGTTATTGCCTTTCGAGAACAGAATGCATCTATCTAAGGTATGTGTCTTGAACACATGAAGGAGATAAATATAGACAAAGCAGATTCTTACACTTCGAGTGTAAAGGGCTTTGTAAATGCGGTGTTATAAAAACAAGAACCTGATATCAACTATGCGGTTAGCGTAGTGGGAGGATATCAAAGTAATCTGGATAAGAAATATTCGAATGCTGTAAAAGTACTTGGAAGTACAAGATTACTGGCAATACGAAATCTTCTTAGATTACGCTTTCTCAGATAAAAATCAGAGAAAGGACCAGTGTAAGTCGATATCAGGCTATGTGTTCACTTTTAGAAGAGGTGGAACCTAAGGAAGAAAGAGTGATAAGCGTGAAGCTTCTCGGACTCTATCATAAACCGAAAAGCAGCCTCAGAGGCAGCGGAAGTTTTGGTTAGGTTCCGGAATGACCTCTGAACTTGGATATGACTCTTGGTTCACCAAAGGCTATGTACATAGCGGTGCATGGTAAACTGGAAGAAGTCATAAGTTCAAAAGATGATGATAACACATAGAGCAAGTACCACCTGATACGAATCATCGTCAGAGAGACGACGCAGTAGTCACCAAGATAACTTCAGAGCGGCAACCTAGATTGCTCATTCACATAATACTTCTGGGAAGTATAACTTAAGCACGTGATGAGTATGGGAGTCGGGAGTTTGGAGGAAATGACTAGACCTTAGTACAAGTGGGAGATTGTTGGAGTTGTGTACTTAATGTCTAGATTTAAGTATCGGTAAACTCCCTATCATAGCATTTAACCTATTTAATTAATAAACAATTATTTGCATTTAATTAATTATGCAAAAAATATAGTTCTGGATTTTATACGTTGTAGTTAGTATGGTGTTGCATGGGCACACAGAAGATCATACTATCGGTTACTCGTATTTAATCGAACAGTTGCTCACGACCTAGATGGACACGAACTAATCCATCGGTATAGTCGTTGTGTGAGAGAGAAAATAATTTATCTTAATTATTTTATCACACTTGTACACTTGGTGTATTGGGCGGATCAGCTTGAGATTTATTGATTAGGATTGCCTAAGATAATCAATTTAAGTCTCAGAGTATTTTATTCTTAATCCCCGATATTATTGCGGGTGTGTATATCTAATATAAGTGACTTTGATTTACCAAAGGAATTAACCGATTTAATTATTGGGTTAATTACCGGTTAAGTTGGGTCACTATATTTTATATACGACATGCCGTGAATACTTGACGGGAAAGTGTATCCCGTAATGGTTGATAATATCCCCGAGATGAGTTCATAAGGAATTATTATGTAAACCCTGCAGGTGGATTTAATCCGCATAATAATTAAGGTTGAATGGTACTAGTCTCGGATATAAGAGATGAATAATATTTATTGAGCAATAAATAAATTTATTCATGAATATTTAAATCTTAAATACACGGAATATATAATACTACCGGAGAAATATTATTTGATATAATATGGAATAATATTGGGAGTGTAATTTTATTTATATAGTGGAAAATAAATAAAATTAATATTGATAAGAATTAATGGATTTGGGTTGGACCCAATTTAATTTTCAATATTGAAGCCCAATATTTATTCTCCTTATGATCCCCTACGTAGCCTATATAAGCACTACATGGTCTTCACTTTTCATAAGTCAAGAGAACCTAAGTTACGCCAATCATAAAGTTCTGAGAGTGAGGAAGATCCATAAGGTGTTCGATAGATCGTCGCCCACACGACGTTCGAACGGAGTGCAAGGAATACGTGGGAAGATCGCAAGGTCATCAACGCGTTAATTCGTTTCTCCGCACAACGAATCGAAGGTAATAAATCATAAACCCTCTTTTATGATTTTGTGTGATTAATTGTAGCGTATACATGAACACACGATCCGGATAGACGTACGAACTTCGGGGACGGGGATTCGAGATCCCCGGCGAAGATCGAGAGAACCCTCGGCTTGGAGCCGAGGGGGCGATCGAACCCTAGGGTTCGATCGCGGCGCGCGGACGAGGGAGCCCCGGCTGGAGCCGGGGCGAGCGATCGACCATGAGTCGATCGCGGGGAGACCGCCGTGGGCTGGTGCCACGGCAGCTGGTCCCCCCCAGCCACCTCGACCGGCGGCCAGGCGCGACGGAGGAGCCCCGGCTGGAGCCGGGGCATGCGATCGACCGTGAGGTCGATCGCGGGGAAAGCCGCGGCTGGAGCCGCGGCGGGTCAGCTGGGGGCTGACCGCCCCTCCTCCGGCGATGGTGGTGAGTCGCCGGACTCACCACCGGGGGCTGCTGGACAGCCCCGGCGATCGCGGCGTGCGATCGCGAGCCCCCTCGCGGCCGGGGGCTCGGCTAGGGTTTTCTAGCCGCGGGGTTTCATCCCGCGGCGGTGATGCTCAAGTCGAGCTCCGTCGACGTGAGATGGTTCGCGTTCATGGATTTGGCTCGCGGGAGAAAATCGGCTGGGGGCGGGCTGCGTGTCTTCGGGCGCGTAGTCTCCAAAGGTCGGACTCCTGCGGATGAGTCGGGAATCAAATCTCCGGCGATGAAGGATTTCGGTCGGGCTATCGGTTCCGCATAAATTTCAATAGCCCGGGATATCGATTTCCAGCACTTTCATTGCTAGGTTGAGCTTCCTTTGAGGATCACGTACGGGCACAGAGTCATCTTCTTGAAGGATGTGGTGTTGGCATATGCTAGGGCTTATTACTCTAATGTCAGCCAAAGTCCACCCTATGGCCTGTTTATATTGCCCTAACACGACTTTTAGCCTATCCTCCTCTGCCTCTCGCAAGTATGCACTTATGATGACGGGCAAAGTATCATTTTGCCCTAAGTACATGTACTTCAGATGCTTGTGTAACTTTTTCAAATCCAACATTGGTGGCCTTTCAAGTGATGGTACCATGATTATCTCCTCTAGCACTAGAGGTTTGCCCGGATCGCCTTTGAAGTTTTCCAAAGAACCCAACTGCTCGATTGCTTCTTGTAATTCCTCTGGGTCGTCCCCCATGTCAATTTTAGCAAGCTCTTGCCGAATCGCTATCTCAGTATGTTCATACTTGCTACACTGGAGTGCATTTTCTTCTACAGCTTTCTCGATCTGATCGATATAGTGAATTTCTTCGGTGTCAGCTGGGTGCTTCATGGATTTGTATAGGTCAAAGGTGATCATCTCTCCGTCGAACTTTCACGTTAGACTTCCGGTTTCGCAATCAATATGGGTCCTTACCATTTTCAGAAATGGTCTGCGCAAAATCATTACGTGACTTGATATTAACTCTTCCACTTTGACTACGACATCTTCCAGCATGCCCTCAGGGTAGACATTTGATCGATCAGCCAGTTGAATTGTCTTGATATTTCACCTTCTTTGTGCATAGCTCCTTCAAGAACTTAGCTCGGCTGGGCATAGCGTTCAGTATAGTCAAAAGTGGCATATTGATTTCAAACTTCTTGAACATTTTGAACATCTCCTGAGTCTTTTCTCTTTCTTAGTTTTTACTCAGTTTGCCCGGGTAGGGAGGATTTATTTTCGGAGGTGGGGATTTTTCTCTCTCTGCCCTATCATTTCCCCTGTTCGACATCAGTTGCGGCATCCTCATAGGTGACATCTTCTACGATCGAATTTTCATTCACGGTAGGTTCTTTGCCTACCATTGTTGGCTTCTTTACTGCGGTCAAAGGCTTGCCACTCCTTAGTTAGACGGCATTTACGTGGGCATTGTTGATTTCCACCTTGGGTGGTAGATTCCCTCCTTTCTGTTCAAGCTTTGCCACCACCTGGGTTAGGTGAGAG
This sequence comes from Euphrasia confusa, assembly GCA_954870475.1. NCBI lineage: Eukaryota > Viridiplantae > Streptophyta > Magnoliopsida > Lamiales > Orobanchaceae > Euphrasia > Euphrasia confusa. The sequence continues at coordinate 9,919,861 of OX940966.1, read as the reverse complement.
ACTTGGGCTCTTAGGTTTTGGAACTGCCCCCTTGCTTGAATTTCTCATTCTCCTGATGAGACTTCATGTTTTCTTGTTGGGATCCCAATTAAATTCATTTCTAATTGTTTTAGAACCAGAATTCAATTGGGAAACTTATATTTGAGATTGAAACATATGAAAATTATCCCAAAGGAATGTGTTTGTACCTCCATGTAAAGGTTGAAGTTAATACTTAATGAGTTTTGAAAACGTGCATTGTGCAGGTGCACGATAAATAGATTCACCTATATAAAAAAATCTATTTTTTTGGTGATGAGCCATTTTATTTGCTCATCTTAGAGCACTTTTACACCCTTTATTGAGTCAGTTTGAGTCGTTAACGTGTCTGGGAGGGCACAATTAGGTGTTTGGGCAGAGTGTGTGGTGATGCAGGTAACAGGTGGCGCACTGGGCAAAAGAGGCAAGGAAATCCCCTTCTTTGGGCAAAGTTCTGGAGCAGTAGTGACAAGCAACAGTTTGACCACATCGGGCAAATGGGTAAGGTCACGAAGCAGAAGAACCAGAATTACCAAGTATCGTGCCTGGTCCGACCATCTGTGAAGGAGAAGAAATACCTGCAGAATTTCAGTTTGGGCAGAAGACGCGGCAGACAGGGGATTCGCTGCGGGCAAGCTGGCAGCATACCAGAATCCCTAGATTCGGGGGATCTGACTTATCCCCAACTCCTTTGACCGCTGACGCCTATTCTTTAGGGAAGGAGAAACAGCCGCGGATTCAAATTCAAATTGAAGTCTTTAAAAAGCGGGGCGCGACGGGCAGCAAAGACAAGAGATTACGCACCGATACATCGGAAGAGCCGCCGGTCCCGCAGTCGCCATCGCCGCCGGAGGAGTCGCTGGAGAAGAGATCGGAGCTGTTCGTCCGAGTCTCTTTGTTTGTTTTGAGTAGATCCGACCTTCGGGTCGAGAAACAATTTCATGTTTTTATGTTTTTAACTTTTAATTCCGTACTTTGATTTCCTTCAAAAATGATTATCGATTTGAAGCTATGATTAATATAGTTTTGCTTTCCCTTAATTATTTCGTTTCTAAATTTCTGTATGAGTAGCTAAGTTATTTTGGCATCTGGGCAGGGACGGATCGAAGGTGGAATTAGGGTTTAGTTAGACCGCGAGGTTGGAGGGGCTGAACTAACCGGTTAGGCGTTTGTTCCCGAGGCAAAGTTGTTTGAGGTTTATTTCTGGGGAGTTTGGGTAAACTAGGACGACCACTAGTGAACCTTTACAAACTGGGATACTGGTGATTGGCAAACCGCATAGATGTACCTTGTAGTATTGTTGCGGGCATAGCACTAGAACTTGCAGGAGATGCGGTCGTATGTTTCGAGCATGCTATTGGCCGAGCGGGTCTGTCTAGAGGGTAATGCGGGTTTGGGCAAACTAGATCCATGTTTGGTCGCATAGGTTATCGAATTGTTCAGATCCAGGGGGATTAGGCAAAGTGTTAGCTAGCCTTCTCTTTACACAGTAAGGATAGATAAGGGGTGGGGCAACTGTTGGGCGTGACACAATAGGACCACTTTTGTCTTATGCACCCTATAACTGCTGACAAACCGCTGGTAAAAATCCTTAGCGCCAATGAACGGTAGTTTGCCCTAATGATCCTGAGTGAAGTTGTCTGCCCGGATGCCTTGTTTCCCATTTGATTTAAGTTTCTTTTCTTTTAGTATTTTGCTAGATCTGAGTGATTGGTTTGTTTACTTTTTAGATCTGTTTAATTTGCATGTTAGTTTGGTTAGCCGTAGTAAGTCAAAGTGTAGAAACGATTGCAAAACCGCTGTGCCCACAGCAACTCAAAATCAAATCTTTTTGTGACAACCCCTTAGGCAAAGCCGAGATCACCTACTGTAATTGCCTCCTTGTGGGACCGACCCCACGTACTTGCCATTATCTACGTGTTGTAGTAATAAGAGTACTGGCTAAATATAAATTTCATTTTGACAGCTTGTTTGCCCCTAACGACAAGCATACGGGCTCGTCAAAATTGGCGCCGTTGCCGGGGAGGCAAATTTCCAACAGTAAGTCGTCTGTGCTAACAATTTGACTTGTTTTGTTTATGCAGGATTCCACTTCGGGCAAAGAGATTGTACCCTGGTACGACCCTGAGATCGAAAAGACTGCGAAACGAATCCGAAAAGAGACAAGAGTAGCCAAAGCGTTAGCACGTGCCGCCCAAGAAGCTGCCCGATCACCAAGGGCAGAAAATCCGAGAAGGGCAAGGAGAGGTGAACCAATTACCCCACCAAGACCTTCACCGGAACCAGCCATAATGGCAACCCTAAGGGAAATGATGTTCCCTGCCAATCTGAACCTCCAACCATCAGCCATCACTTTGCCCACCATCAACGAGAACTGGGAGATGAAACACAATTTCATCCAAATACTGCCTAAGTTCAGCGATATGCCCATGGAAGACCCACAGAGGCATCTTCAAGACTTCGAGTTAGCCTGCGGAACAATAAGGGGAGGGCCCCCTTTGAGTGAATACATCCGACTGCTGGCTTTTCCCTTTTCACTTGGGGATGGAGCACGAGAGTGGCTCTACACTCTGCCCGAAGGACAAATCACTACTTGGGCACAGCTCCAGCAGAAGTTTTTGGAAAAATACTTCCCTGCCGCCAGGATCCAACACATACGAAGGAACATCAGTAGCATTAGGATGGGGGCAGGCGAAGAGTTTCCCGCTTATTGGGCACGGTTTAAGAAGATGTTGGCAAAGTGTCCTCAGCACCAAATCCCTGATCACGATTTGATCCAATACTTTGTGTCTGGGCTAAGGATGCACGAGAGAACCCTCTTGCATGCTGCCAGTGGAGGGTCCATCCTGAATAAAAGTGCTGAGGAGGCATTTAAACTCTTCAAGGAGATGGCAGAGGAGTTCAGAGATGATGGAAGTGAGTTGCCCAGGACCAATTTGGGGACAACCACTGCTGCGGATCTAAAAATCGACAAACTATGCAGCGCGATGGAAAAGTTTATGAACACTATGGCCACCGGGCCAAAGAGAGGTGTGAAAGCTTGCCAGATCTGCCAGGGCATAGAGCATGCCACTGATGAATGCCCCTCACTGTATGACGAGGAGGTCAAAGCGATGGGGCAGAGTAATGGTAATGGGCAAGGAAGGGGGAAACCATACTATGATAATAGGTATGGGAATAGCAACAACTACAATGAGGGGTATAATGGTAACCAGAATTTCCAGCGCTACAATCAGCAGGGGCAGTACCAACAGCAAGGCCCAGGGATGTACCACCAGCCCGCTCAGACCAAAGGGCCTACCTTGTCTGAAATGATGGAAACTTTGGTCAAAGAGAATATTAAGTTCCAGCAAGAGAATGCCAAAGCCCACCAAGAGAATGAGAAGTTCAAGCAAGAGACTAGAGGGCAGTTCCAAAATCTAGGAGCCCAAGTCTCGCATCTTACTCAAGTGGTGGCAAAGCTGGAACAGAAAGGAGGTACTTTGCCCCCAAAAGTCGAAGTGAACAATGCTCATGTTAATGCAGTCCAGCTCAAGAGTGGCAAACCACTCACCATAGTGGAAAAGTCTGCAGAAAAGGGCAAAGAGCCCGTGTTAGATGGCCCCCCAGTCATTGAGGAAGACCCTGGGACAGATATTGAGCAAGAAGAGGTAACAGTCAGGGCAAAGAGGGACAAATCTCCACCACCGAAAATCAAACCACCCTTCCCGGGCAGACTGAGTAAAAACCGTGAGAAGGAAGAAACTCAAGAGATGTTCAAAATGTTCAAGAAGGTAGAAATCAATATGCCCCTTCTGACCATACTGAACGCTATGCCTAGATGTGCTAAGTTCTTGAAGGAGCTTTGCACAAAGAAGGTCAAATATCAGGATGATGCGAAGTTTGAGGTGGGGGAGAATGTCTCTGCCGTTATTAAAAAGACTGGACCTACAAAGTGTGGAGACCCAGGCATGTTCTACATTCCGTGCATCATAGGGCATATGAAGATAGAGAAGGAAATGCTCGATTTGGGAGCATCAATTAACGTTATGCCCAAAACGATGTACGAAGACCTGGAAATCGGACAATTGAAGCCCACTCGAGTTGTGATCCAACTGGCTGATAGATCTAATGTTTACCCTGAGGGCATACTGGAAGATGTCCTGGTCAAAGTGGAAGAGTTGATATTTCCTGCTGATTTCTATGTGCTCGATATGGGCAGATCAAGTAAAGCCCCTGTGATGATATTGGGCAGACCGTTCCTAAAAACAGCAAGGACCCACATCGACTATGAAACCGGAAGGCTAACGTGCAAATTCGAGGGAGAGACGGTCACCTTTGACCTCTACAAATCCATGAAGCACCCAGCCGACACCGAAGAAATCCACTACATTGACCAAATTGAGAAAGCAGTGGAGGCAAAGGCACTCCAATGTGGCAAGTATGACCATACTGAGATAGCCATTCAGCAAGGGCTTACTGAGTTTGATATGGAGGGCGAACCAGAAGAATTACAAGAGGCAATTGAGCAGTTAGACTCTCTGGAGGATTTCAAAGGCAACCCGGGCAAACCGATAGAGATTGAAGAAATGATCATGGTGCCGTCCCTTGAAAAGCCACCAATGCTGGAATTGAAAAAACTGCCCAAGCATCTCAAGTATCTATATTTGGGAGATAATGACACTTTGCCCGTCATCATAAGTGCCTATTTGCAAAAGACAGAGGAGGCAAAGTTGAGATATGTGCTGGGGCAGTACAAACAGGCCATAGGGTGGACTTTGGCTGACATCAGAGGGATAAGTCCAAGCATCTGCCAACACCACATTCTTCTGGAAGATGACTCTGTGCCCGTACGTGATCCTCAAAGGAAGCTCAATCCAGCAATGAAGGAAGTTGTGCTCAAAGAGATCAAAAAGCTTCTCAGTGTGGGCATAATCTACCCAGTGTCAGACAGCAAGTGGGTTAGCCCAGTGCATGTGGTACCAAAGAAGTCTGGAGTTCAAGTCATAGAGAACGAAAGGAATGAGCAGATTACCACACGACTACAAACTGGGTGGAGAGTTTGCATTGACTACCGCAAACTGAACAAGGTAACCCGCAAGGATCATATCCCTTTGCCATTCATTGATGAAATGTTAGAGAGATTGGCTGGGAAGAAGCACTTCTGTTTTCTAGATGGCTACTCAGGGTATATGCAGATATGGGTTGCTCAAGAGGATCAGGACAAAACCACCTTCACCTGTCCCTTTGGCACCTTTGCCTACAGGAGGATGCCCTTTGGCCTCTGCAATGCACCAGGAACTTTTCAAAGATGCATGATGAGTATCTTCGCTGACCTGCTCGAGAATGGAATTGAGGTGTTCATGGACGATTTCACCGTGTATGGCAACTCCTTTGACTCCTGCCTGGAACACTTAGAGATGGTGCTCAAAAGGTGTGTAGAGAAGAGCCTCGTACTGAATTACGAAAAATGCCATTTCATGGTCGAAGAGGGAATTGTCCTTGGACATGTTATTTCAGCTAAGGGCATAGAGGTGGATAAAGCAAAAATCGAAGTCATCTCGAAGCTACCATATCCAAGGAATGTGAAGCAAGTCAGAGGGTTCTTAGGGCATGCTGGTTTCTACAGACGCTTTGTGAAGGACTTTGCCCAAATTGCTCGCCCTTTGACGAGACTGCTTCAGAATGATGTAGAATGGGACTTTGATGAGGACTGCAAGGCTGCTTTCAACCACTTGAAGGAAAGATTGGTCACAGCGCCTATTATTCAACCACTAGAGTGATGCAAGTGGATATGCAGTGGGGGCTGTGCTAGGGCAAATAAAAGGGAAAGAAAGGCATGTGATCTACTATGCCTCGAAGACCCTTAATGCTGCCCAAAGCAACTATGCCACGACCGAGAAGGAGCTTTTGGCCATAGTCTTTGCCTTCGAGAAGTTTAGGTCATATCTGCTGGGCAGTAAGACCATAGTGTACACAGACCATGCTGCATTGAAGTACCTCATGGCAAAGAAGGAGACTAAACCAAGGCTTATTCGATGGATCCTGCTACTCCAAGAGTTTGACATTGAAATTCGAGACAAGTCTGGGAATCAAAATCTGGTGGCGGATCACCTCAGTAGGATTCTCCAGAAAGAAGAGGATATGCCTATCACCGAAACATTCCCCGATGAGCATTTATACTCTATTACCACTTTGGGCGAAGAGCCATGGTTTGCTGACCTTGTGAACTTTATGGTTACAGGGATTTTCAAGGAAGGCATGACGTATTATGAGAAAAACAAGATGAAACGCGAGGCAAGGAGCTACGTTTGGGATGAACCCTATTTGTGGAAAAGATGTGAAGACCAAGTCCTTAGAAGATGCATTCCTGAGTCTGAGCAGCAGGGCATAGTGGATCACTGCCACAAGCAACCCTGTGGAGGCCACTTTGGGCCTAGGCGAACGGCAAGAAAGGTTCTAGATTGCGGATTCTACTGGAACACTTTGCTCAAAGACTGCTATGACCTTTGTAAGAGGTGTGACGAGTGTCAGAAGGAAGGCAACTTGACCAAGCGCAATGAAATGCCCTCTGTGCCCATACTGCCAGTAGAGATCTTTGATGTCTGGGGCATAGACTTCATGGGGCCATTTCCGAATTCACAAGGTAAGGAATACATACTCCTAGCAGTTGATTACGTTTCTAAGTGGGTCGAGGCAAAGGCCACCACCACCAATGATTCGCGCATTGTGGCTGAATTCCTCAAAGGGAATATCTTCACTCGATTCGGTGTGCCCAGAGCGCTTATCAGTGATCAGGGGACCCACTTCTGCAACTATATCATTGAGAGGCTACTGCGAAAATATGGAGTCACTCATCGAATCACTTGTGCCTATCACCCCCAGGCAAACGGCCAAGCAGAAATCTCCAACAGGATTATCAAGGCTATTCTGAGGAAGACAGTTAGGCCAGAGGGGAAGGATTGGGCAGGCAAACTGGATGATGCACTGTGGGCATACCGCACTGCGTTCAAGACTCCATTTGGCATTTCTCCCTACCGAATGATATTTGGGAAAGCTTGTCATTTGCCCGTAGAGATAGAGCACAAGGCACACTGGGCTGTGAACAAGGTCAACTTTGACTGGGATCTGGCTGGGAACGAGCGTAAACTTGACTTGGTCGAATTGGAGCAGCTTCGCATTGAGGCGTATGACCATGCTGCCCACTACAAGGAGCGGACCAAAAGAGCCCATGACAAACTGATTAAGAAGAAAAAGATTGAGGCTGGACAGTTAGTCTTACTATACCAAACCAGGAATCAGTTCCGTTCGGGCAAACTGTCCTCTAAGTGGGAAGGGCCTTATTTTGTTCACCATGTCAGTCCAAATGGATCTGTGGAATTGAAAAGCAAAAAGGATGATGACTATATATTCAAAGTGAATGGTCATAGAGTGAAGCCCTACTTTGGGTAAGAGAATCTGGAAGGGCAGCTTGCCCTGATTGAGTGATCGAATAAGCAATTGGGTCCTGCCCGGTGTTGGAGTAGTATACTTAATGTCTAGATTTGAGTATTGTGAACTCCTTGTACACTTTCATTTACCTATTAAATACAAACATTCATTTGCTTTTAATTATTGTTAATTAAATATATGCAAATTATAGTCCTGGATTTTATACGTTGTAGTTAGTATGGTGTGTCGGGCCCACACAGAAGATCATACTATCGGTTACTCGTATTTAATCGAACAGATGCTCACGACCTAGATGGACACGGACCAATCCATCGGTATAGTCGTTGTGTGTGAGAGAAAATAATTTGTCTTAATTATTTTATCACACTTGTACACTTGGTGTATTGAGCGCATCGATTGAGACTCATCAATTAGGTTTGCTCGGCGATAATTGATTTGAGACTCAGTGTATTTTATTCTTAATCCCCGATACAATTGCGGGTGTGTATATTTAATATAAGTGACTTTGATTTTCCAAAGGAATTGACCGGTTTAATTATTGGGTCAATTACCGGTTAAATTGGGTCACTATATTTTATATATGGCATGCCGTGAATTCTTGACGGGACAGTGTATCCCGGAAGGGTTGATAATATCCCCGAGATGAGCTCATAAGGATTTATTATGTAAACCTCGCGAGTGGATTTAATTCCGCATAATAAATAAGGTTGAGTGGTACTAGTCTCGGATAAAAGAGATGAATAAATTTATTAAGCAATAAATAAATTTTATTCATGGATATTTATATCTTAAATACACGGAATAAATAATACTACCGGAGAAATATTATTTGGATATAATATGGTTTAATATTGGGAGTGCAATTAATTTATATAGTGGAAAATAAATTTAATTAATATTGATAAGAATTAATGGACTTGAGCAGTGGGCTCAATTTAATCTTCAATATTGGAAGCCCAATATTCCACCTCCTTTAGATCCCCTACGTAGCCTATAAAAGCACTACATGGCCTTCATAAATAAAAAGAAAAAATAATCATACTTGATTAGTCTAGAGAGTTGAAGGAGATCCATAGGAGTTCGATAGATCGTCGCCCACCCGACGTTCGAACGAAGTGCAAGGAATACGTGGGAAGATTCAAAGGTCATCTTGATTTCGTTTCTACGAACAACGAATCGAAAGGTAAAAATCTAAACGCCCTTGATTTATTCGATTTTGTTTATCGTAAAATACCGTAGAACAAGATCCGAAGATCGAACCCGGAATAGAGGACGATCGCGTGGTGGTGGCGAAGCCACCGGACTACGGGCGATCGCCCCTAGGGTTCGGCGGGGCGAGAGGGTCGAACCCTCGGCTGGAGCCGAGGGCATGCGATCGATCCGTGGATCGATCGCTGGGGGCGCGGGCTGGTGCTGCCCCCCATCCCGCCGTGAAGGCGGGGGCCTCCAGACGGCGGCGAGTCGCCGGACTCGCCGCGGGGGCTGCTGGGAGCAGCCCCACCCCAACCGATCGCCGGCGTGCGATCGGTGATCGCGTGAGCCCTAGCCGCGGGGGCTCGGCTGGGCGTGCGCGTGGCTTCGGCCACGTCGTGCGTTCGGTCGTGCTCCGGCGCGTGCAACGGTGTTCATGTGATCTCCGGCGATGGGTTTTTGATCGGGCTATGATTTCCGCAAATTTTAATAGCCCGAGATATCGAATTCCAACAATTGGTATCAGAGAGAGGTTTTACGTTCGCGGTATTTTTCGATAAAATTGTTCTACCTTGCAGGGTTCCGACTATTATGGCTTGATGATTATTCGTTTAATTATTTTGTCATGTGATTGTTGGTTTGATTAAACTCTCGGACATGTCGAGATTCGTTTTTGGTGGTGAATGCTTGTAATAGTAAAAATTCGGGGGTTGAACGAATTTAGGATTTATTATTACGTTCTACGTTTTTCCGGATATTGTATAGGGTCGATTTCATGTATAGAATCGATACCGGATAGTGTAAAATTAATTTGTAATTTATTTTGCGTTGGATCGAAGCCAAAACGACCGCCGGAGAAGACGTGTGACGAAGGAGATGATCGTGAGGGCCAAGGGACGAGGATCGACCATCCCCATGGTCGATCCCATGAGGATCGATCGACCCCTGCATGGAGGAGCCGCCGGCGATGGTGGCCGGCCACCTCCTAGGCGTGGGTCGAGGGTGGCGCGGGGATCCCCACCCCGTGCTATCCCGGTCCGGAGATTTACTTTCCTAATTAGTTCGGATTTTTTCCTATTTGAGTATTCCTATTTTTTGGGAATTCTCATGGATTAGGAAAAGAATTAATTGGAATTAATTTTATTTCCTTATTCTATTATGGAAGTCTTCTAGAGTATTCCGAGTTCTACTTGGAATAGGATCCTAGAGATTTAATAGAATTGGAAAGGAATAAAAGTTAATTTAGGATTGATTTATTTCCTAATTGATTATTCCTATTTTATGGGAATTTTCATAGTAATGGAAATTAATTAATCTTGGAAAGTAGAAGAGTCCTAAGTTATTTTATTTCCTTATTTCATTATGGAAATCATCTAGAATATTCCAAGTGGTTCTTGGATAGATTATTCTAGAGATTTAATGAAGTAGAAAGGGAAGATAAAATAAATAAAAATATTAATAATATTTAATTTTATTTTTGATTTATTCGATTGACTTAATTATTATTAATTAAGTATCTTTTGGATTTATTAAAAATAAATAGATTTAAATATTGGAAATTAATATTCTCGTCACATGGAGCATTCAAGAACGAAGACTAAAGACTAGGAGATGCGTACGGAGATGGAGTAAAGCCATAATAGTCGGAAAATAATATTCTAGTAATTATTTTGACTATGTGATAATACTATGTGCTTTATTACATGTATGCATGCTATATGTGTTTACTTTTATGCACTAGATAGCGTATCCCTTTATTGTAAAAAGCTAAGTGGGAGAGGGTATGGAAACATACCCATGGTCTCCATTACTGCTCTCTTGGTGACTTTTATAAACTTTTGAAGTTTATATAGATAAGTTATTGGAGGAGAGTTCTTGTAATTCCTCTTACAAGAAACATTGATTAAGTTTATCAAACAATGCCTAATTTGTCTTTCCAAAGCTGATTTCAAGTCGACTCATTCTCACCCCGGGGAGTGGAATGGAGCCAGAGCCACTTGGTCATGTCGAGGACACAAATTAGAGGCAGTCGTACCATTCTTTGATAGATGGATCGATTGTCTGCTCGGCTCCCTCATTTATGAGAGATAGGGTTGTTCGCATGGTGAATCACTGGTTAGAAACTTCGAGTTTCACTTATGATTCTCCGCGTCTTGATTTACAAGATCAAATTGGGTCAAGTAATTGGATTTCAATTGTATAAGTTTTTTGGTATGGTAAACGTCCACACTATCGTGGCTTGCTATATCGAATGGGACTTTAGATCAATTGATGTAGACAGTTATAGAAGGGAGTGAAGGATCCGTGTGTCAACGTAAACGTCCACACTATCGTGGCTTGCGGTGATATGCGAGTCTCAAACAAACTTCTTAGTACTGAGTAATGGTTAACACTTAGGTACGCTTCATAGTATTCCTCCCATCGAGGTAACGCTATTGATGATGTACGACCGAAGGAAATCTAATTGCTAAATCATTTGGGTTGGTAAACGTCCACACTATCGTGGCTTGCTTTACCTGATGGGATTTTAGAGGCGATTAGTGATTTAATGATATTATTAAAGGGAGATAATATCGGATATTAAATTGTTTGTTTGTTTTATGTGCTTATAGGTTAAGAATGACTGTGACCCCACTTTGTGATATACTTAAAGATGAAAACTCACTGGTTCCATATAGTACTGATTGGAAAAGAAATCTAGACATTGTTCAGACTGTCAAGCTTTCTGAATCCACTGTTGTTCCAACTACGTTGAGACATGGTGTGGAAGCTAGGCAAGAAGTGTTTAACATACCCACGGAATCGTTCCTCAATGAGTCCCTTGAAAACGGCTCGGCGAAGGCGATTTTTGTGCGTAAGTTAAGAGAAACACGAGCTCTTGTGGCTAGGCTAAAAGAAAAGCGTGCAAAGAAACCCAGTGGTTTAAAATCACGGATTAGGAAAGGCAAGCCGTTAGGCAGATGCTTTCGATGCAAACAGTTTGGGCACTGGAGGTCTGATTGTCCTCTCATCAAAGGTACGAAATTTTCCTTAGTCACCGAAACATTATCAGTGGTGATATCTACCAGCACCTGGTGTGTAGATACGGGGGCCACTGATCATGTCTGCAATTCAATGCAGCGGTTCCAGGAAACCCGGAGACTTAGAGAGGGAGAGATCGTGGTCTACATGGGCAATGTCGCGAAGGTGGCGGCTGTTGCAGTGGGAGACGTTCACTTACGCTTCAGTAGTGATAGGGTTTTAGTTTTACATAATTGTCTTTATGTACCCAACTTTAGAAAGAATTTAATTTCGGTTTCTAAACTTATTATGAATGGATATTCTGTCTCCTTTGACCACTCTGTGATCATAAGAAGAAACAGTGAGATTATCTGTTCTGGTACATTGGTGGACGATTTGTATGTGCTAAATCCTGAGTCTGACACGATGCAACTAACCGAGAGTAATAACACATCTACGAACACCAATAAGAGAAAGGAACCTTCTAAAATGAATCAATTATACTTGTGGCATCTAAGGCTAGGTCATATAAACTCGAATAGGCTTCAAAGGTTGAAAGCTGATGGTCTAATCAGCGATGTTGAAGGAGAGGACCTTCCAACCTGCGAATCCTGTTTAGATGGTAAAATGACCAAGCGTTCTTTCTCTGGTAAAGGACGGAGGGCTGAACAAGTATTGGATTTGATTCACTCTGATGTATGCGGACCTATGTCTACTCAGGCAAGGGGAGGGTACGAGTATTTCATCACTTTCACTGATGATTACTCAAGATATGGATTTGTATATTTGATGCGCCGCAAGAGCGAATCCTTTGACAAGTTCAAGGAGTTCAAGGTTTTTGTGGAGAACCTTCAAAATAAATCCATTAAATGCCTGCGATCTGATCGCGGAGGCGAGTACCTGTCTGGAGAATTCAAGGCATACTTGGCAGAGAATGGGATTGATTCCCAATGACATCACCATATACTCGTTAGCAGAATGGTGTGTCAGAAAGAAGGAATAGGACTCTTATGGAAATGGTGCGTTCAATGATGAGTTACTCGGACTTACCTACAATGTTCTGGGGACATGCCTTGGAAACAGCAGCGCACATTCTAAACTTGGTTCCATCTAAAACGGTTCCTTCAACACCCATGGAACGATGGAGCGGGCGCAAGCCTAGCTTGAGACACGTTCGGATCTGGGGGTGCCCTGCACATGTGTTGAAGGTAGGTGCCGATAAATTAGAACCTCGTACTGAAGTGCGGTTGTTTATAGGATATCCTAGAGGAACTAAGGGTGGCATGTTCTATAGTCCTACGGACCAGAAGATCGTTATAAGTACTAACGCTCGGTTCTTAGAGGAAGACTATGTCATGGACCACAAGCCCAAAAGTGACATAATACTTGATGAATTGAGAGGTAACAAGGAAGACTTAGATACAGCCGAACCGAGTATAGATACACCACTAGAATCTGCACCTGACACTGTCACTGTTAATACACCGGAACGCCGTCGTAGTGGGAGGGTTGTTAAGCAACCAGACCGATGGATTGGACTGGGTGAGTCTTCGGACTCTGGACCTGGAGTTCATGAAATCGATCCCTGGACCTATGATGAGGCGGTACAAGATATAGATGCGCCTTCTTGGAAGAAAGCGATGAAATCCGAAATAGAATCCATGGATTCTAATAAAGTCTGGGATCTTGTAGAACCACCAAACGGCGTAAAGCCAATTGGGTGTAAATGGGTCTACAAGAGAAAGAGAGGATCTGACGGAAAGGTTGAAACCTTTAAAGCTCGGCTTGTTGCGAAAGGATATACTCAGAAAGAGGGAATCGATTATGAGGAGACCTTCTCGCCGGTAGCCAAGATAAAGTCGATCCGGATTCTCTTATCCATAGCAGCTCATATGGATTATGAGGTGTGGCAGATGGATGTCAAGACAGTCCTAAATGGAAGTCTTGACGAGACGATTTATATGAAACAACCAGAAGGATTCATTGCTAAGGGGCGAGATCATCTAGTGTGCAAGCTTAATCGATCCATTTATGGATTGAAACAAGCCTCGAGATCGTGGAACCTGCGGTTTGACGAAGTAGTCCAGTCTTTTGGATTCAGTCAAAGCATGGACGAATCGTGTGTGTATTGGAAACGTGATGGGAAGAAAGTGGTGTTTCTCGTGCTTTATGTAAATGACATTCTTCTCATTGGCAACAGTGTAAAGATGTTATCAGACATAAAGGGATGGTTGTCTAGACAATTCGATATGAAAGATTTGGGAGAAGTCGGGCATGTTCTAGGGATCAAGGTTATAAGGGATCGCCGGAATAGAACATTGTACCTATCCCAGCAATCTTACATAGACACGATTCTGGCTCGTTTTAACATGCAAGATTCTAAGAAGGGTGAGCTGCCCTTCAGTAAAGGAACTTATCTTTCTAAGGAGATGTGTCCTCAGACACAAAAGGAGAAAGATGAAATGAAAGCAGTTCCCTACGCTTCGGCTGTGGGAAGCTTGATGTATGCAATGTTATGCACGAGGCCTGATATCTGCTATGCAGTTGGCGTAGTAGCGAGATATCAGAGTAACCCTGGAAAGGCTCATTGGACTGCCGTAAAGAGCATTTTCAAGTATTTGCGAAATACTAGGGATTATGTTCTAAGTTACGGGGCAGACAATCTGATTCCTTTGGGTTATACGGATTCGGATTTCCAAGCTGATAAGGACCGGCGAAAGTCGACATCAGGCTATGTGTACACTTTGGGAGGTGGAGCCGTATCATGGAGGAGTGTTAAGCAAAAGTGCATTTCAGACTCTACCATGGAAGCTGAATATGTTGCAGCCTCAGAGGCAGCGAAAGAGTCAGTTTGGTTCCTTAATTTCCTCCAGGACTTAGATGTGATTCCGAGTTTGCCTAGAGCTATGACAATTTATTGTGACAATAGCGGTGCAGTGGCAAACAGTAAGGAACCACGGTCCCATAGTGCTACGAAACACATAGAGCGCAAGTACCACCTGATTCGAGTCATCGTCAAGAGGGGCGATGCGATAGTCACCAAGATAGCTTCGGAGGACAACCTAGCGGACCCTTTCACCAAGATACTTCCTAAGGAAGTATATTTCAAGCACTTGGAGGGTTTGGGAGTCAGAAGTTTGGAGGATAAGACTAGACCTTAGTATAAGTGGGAGATTGTTGGAGTAGTATACTTAATGTCTAGATTTGAGTATTGTGAACTCCTTGTACACTTTCATTTACCTATTAAATACAAACATTCATTTGCTTTTAATTATTGTTAATTAAATATATGCAAATTATAGTCCTGGATTTTATACGTTGTAGTTAGTATGGTGTGTCGGGCCCACACAGAAGATCATACTATCGGTTACTCGTATTTAATCGAACAGATGCTCACGACCTAGATGGACACGGACCAATCCATCGGTATAGTCGTTGTGTGAGAGAGAAAATAATTTAACTTAATTATTTTATCACACTTGTACACTTGGTGTATTGAGCGGATCGATTGAGACTCATCAATTAGGTTTGCTCGGCGATAATTGATTTGAGACTCAGTGTATTTTATTCTTAATCCCCGATACAATTGCGGGTGTGTATATTTAATATAAGTGACTTTGATTTTCCAAAGAAATTGACCGGTTTAATTATTGGGTCAATTACCGGTTAAGTTGGGTCACTATATTTTATATATGGCATGCCGTGAATTCTTGACGGGACAGTGTATCCCGGAAGGGTTGATAATATCCCCGAGATGAGCTCATAAGGATTTATTATGTAAACTTCGCGAGTGGATTTAATTCCGCATAATAAATAAGGTTGAGTGGTACTAGTCTCGGATAAAAGAGATGAATAAATTTATTAAGCAATAAATAAATTTTATTCATGGATATTTATATCTTAAATACACGGAATAAATAATACTACCGGAGAAATATTATTTGGATATAATATGGTTTAATATTGGGAGTGCAATTAATTTATATAGTGAAAAATAAATTTAATTAATATTGATAAGGATTAATGGACTTGAGCAGTGGGCTCAATTTAATCTTCAATATTGGAAGCCCAATATTCCACCTCCTTTAGATCCCCTACGTAGCCTATAAAAGCACTACATGGCCTTCATAAATAAAAAGAAAAAATAATCATACTTGATTAGTCTAGAGAGTTGAAGGAGATCCATAGGAGTTCGATAGATCGTCGCCCACCCGACGTTCGAACGAAGTGCAAGGAATACGTGGGAAGATTCAAAGGTCATCTTGATTTCGTTTCTCCGAACAACGAATCGAAAGGTAAAAATCTAAACGCCCTTGATTTATTCGATTTTGTTTATCGTAAAATACCGTAGAACAAGATCCGAAGATCGAACCCGGAATAGAGGACGATCGCGTGGTGGTGGCGAAGCCACCGGACCACGGGCGATCGCCCCTAGGGTTCGGCGGGGCGAGAGGGTCGAACCCTCGGCTGGAGCCGAGGGCATGCGATCGATCCGTGGATCGATCGCTGGGGGCGCGGGCTGGTGCCGCCCCCCATCCCGCCGTGAAGGCGGGGGCCTCCAGACGGCGGCGAGTCGCCAGACTCGCCGCGGGGGCTGCTGGGAGCAGCCCCACCCCAACCGATCGCCGGCGTGCGATCGGTGATCGCGTGAGCCCTAGCCGCGGGGGCTCGGCTGGGCGTGCGCGTGGCTTCGGCCACGTCGTGTTGGAAATCGATATCCCGGAATTAATAAATTTAAATAAATAAATTATCTAATTAATTCCGACCGAAATCCTTCAAATATCCGGATTGTCTAAATTGCGGAACCGACAACCCAATCGAAATCCTTTCGCCGGAAAACAACCACGAACACCACCACGCGAGCCGGGGCACGACCGAGCACACAACGCACCCGAAGGCACGCCGTGCGTCCAGCCGAGCCCCCGCGAGGTTGGGGCTCGCGATCACGCCGATCGCCGGGTTGCGCACGGAAACCCCACGGCGAGTCCGGCGACTCGCCGTCCGCGGAGGAGGGGCTGCTCGCCATGCGAGCAGCAGCGGCACCAGCCCGCTGCCCACGCGATCGAGCACGCGCTCGATCGCATCCCCGGCGTCCAGCCGGGGTCCTTCGTGCGTCGCCGGCGGTCGAAGCCCTAGGGCTCGACCGCCACCCTCGGCGTCCAGCCGAGGGTTCGTCCTCTCGATCCCGGCGAGGATCTCTCGACCTCCCGCGGTCCGGTTATCCTCGATCACCACCGCGAGGTCGATCCTCATCCCCGGGTTCGTACGTCCCTTGGATCTTGGTTCATGATATTCTCACGATAAATAAACGATAAAATCATAAAGAGGGTTTTACGATTTACCTCGTTCTCGTTGTTCGGAAAAACGTAGAACTCAATTTGATGACCTTTGAGATCTTCCGACGTATTCCTTGCACTAGCTCGGACGTCGTGTGGGCGACGATCTACCGAACTCCATGGATCTCCCTCTCTACTTTCTCTCTCTAGAATTGTGATCTTCAACTTATGAGAATAGAGAAGACCATGTAGTGCTTTTATAGGCTACGTAGGGGATCTTAAGGAGGTGGAATATTGGGCTTCCAATATTAATGATTAAATTGAGCCCAAGCCCAAATCTATTAATCCATTAATATTAATTAATTCTATTTTCCACTATATAAAATTAATTGCACTCCCAATATTAAACCATATTATATCAAATAATATTTCTCCGGTAGTATTATTTATTCCGTGTATTTAAGATATAAATATCCATGAATAAAATTAATTTATTGCTAATTAATTTATTCATCTCTTGTAACTGAGACTAGTACCATTCATCCTTAATTATTATGCGGAACAAATCCACCTGCAGGGTTTACATAATAATTCCTTATGAACTCATCTCGGGGATATTATCAACCCTTACGGGATACACTTTCCCGTCAAGTATTCACGGCATGCCATATATAAAATATAGTGACCCAACTTAACCGGTAATTAACCCAATAATTAAATCGGTTAATTCCTTTGGTAAATCAAAGTCACTTATATTAAATATACACACCCGCAATAGTATCGGGGATTAAGAATAAAATACACTGAGACTTAAATCGATTATCGCCGGCAATCCTAATCGATAAATCTCAAGCAGATCCGCTCAATACACCAAGTGTACAAGTGTGATAAAATAATCAAGACAGATTATTTTCTCTCTCACACAACGACTATACCGATGGATTGGTCCGTGTCCATCTAGGTCGTGAGCAACCGTTCGATTAAATACGAGTAACCGATAGTATGATCTTCTGTGTGACGTCGCACACCATACTAACTACAACGTATATAATCCAGGACTATAATTTGCATATATTTAATTATAAATAATTAAACGCAAATAATTGTTTATTTAATTAAATAGATTAATGGCAATGGATCGTGAGTTTCCGTCACTTAAATCTAGACATTAAGTACACAACTCCAACAATCTCCCACTTGTACTAAGGTCTAGTCATTTCCTCCAAACTCCCGACTCCCATACTCATCACGTGCTTAAGTTGTACTTCCAATAAGTACTATGTGAATGAGCACTCTAGGTTGCCGCTCTGAAGTTATCTTGGTGACTACAGCGTCGTCTCCCTCGACGATGACTCGTATCAGGTGGTACTTGCACTATGTGTTATCTTACACTTATGGACTTGTGATTTCTTACCATTTGCCATCGCACCGCTATACACATAGCCTTTTGGCAAATTAAGAATCACCTCTAAGTCCCAGCGATTATCCCGGAGTTATACCAAAACTTCCGCTGCCTCTGAGGCCGCTATTTGGTTACCCATGGCAGAGTCCGAAAAGCATCGTGCTTATCACTCTTCCATGTTAAAACTCCTTCTCCTTCAATAGTGAAACACATAGCCTGATATCGACTTACACTGGTCCTCATTTGATTAGAAATCTAAGAGAATGTAATCCAAAGGAAATGCTCGTCTACTTCGTAATCCAGAACATAATTTCTAGTACTTCGAAAGTACTTAAAATGTTCATTACAGTAGTCGAGTATTCCTTTCCAGGATTATCTTGATATCCTCCCACTATGCTCACCGCATAGCCGATATCAGGTTCTCGTTTTCAACATTGCATTAAACTTTCCACACTCCAAGTGTAGGAATCCGCTTTCATTGCTTCTATCTCTTTTTGTGTTCCAAAACACATATCCTTAGATAGATGCATTCCGTCTCTGAAAGGTAACGAACCTTTCTCGGAATCTTGCATGTTTAAAATGAACCATAATCATTTATGTAAGATGTCCAGGAGAAGTACAATGTTCTTTCTAGAGATCCAAGATCTCAAGAACATGTCCAACTTCTTCCTTTATCTTTCATAATGATTCATCTAGACAACCATCATTTTATGTCTGATAACATCTTTACATTGTTGCCAATGATAAGAGTGTTATCTACATAAAACCTCCGAGAAACACCACCTTGTTTTCCATCACGTTTCCAATACACACAATTCGTCTATGCTTTTGATGAATCCATAAAATGGACTATCTCATCAATTTGCAAGTACCACGAACTCAATGCTTTGTTTCAATCCATAAATGGATCAACTAAGCTTGTACTCTAAATGATCTCGCCTCTTAGCAATAATCCTTATTGCTCTCCAAGAAGGCACATTTAGATCTAGTACGGCCTTCATGTAGATCTAGGGATCGATTTCATGTAAACTAGGTCCAGAGTTCGAAGACTCTCCTAGTCTTATGAATATCTCCGGTTGTCCCACAACCTCCCACTACAATGGCATTCCGGTGTATAAACAGTGATAACAGTAGGTGCAGTTAGTGGTATACCGCTACTCGGTTCGGCTGGTTCTAAGTCTTAATCTTTCTCTCTCATTTCAAAGTATTATGTCACTTTGGGCTTGTGGTTCATCATATAGTCTTTCTCTAAGAACCGGGCGTTAGAACTTATAACGTCCTTCTGGTTCATAGTACTATTGAACACACATCTTTTGTTCTTCTAGGATATTCTACAACCGCATTTGAATGCGCCGTTGTTTCCAGACATATCCATAGAACATAGGTAGTTCCGTATAACTCATGATTTTACTATTTCTATAAGAGTTCCATTTCTTGTTTACGACACACCATTTCTACACAACAGAGTATGGTGTAGTCTTTTGGGATCAAATCCCAATCTCTGATCAGTATGCCATGCATTCCTCAGATAGGTACTTGCCTCCGCGATCAAATCGCAGGCTACAAATGGATATACCTCGATGGTTCTCCACAATTGCTTAGTGTCCATTGACTTGTCAAAACACTTGATTTTGTGGCACATCAGGTATCCTAATCCATTTTTCGAGTAATCATCAAATGAAGTACTCTTACCTTATTGTCTGAGTAGACATAGGTCTGCATACATCAGAGTCAATCAATTCTCATACTTGTCCGGATCTTATATCTTATATCCATAAAGGATTGCTTAGTCGTATCATCTTCCAAATTAGATTCTTAGGTCGGAAGGTCCACTCCTTCAACTTAATTGATCAAATATCAATTTTCGACCTTTGAACTTCTTATTTGAATAAACATGACTCAGCATAAGAATCCACAAGTATAATTGATAAAGAAATCTCTTATTAGTAAAACGAGTTTCATACTATAGTTCGTTGCATCGTGGTGGACTCAGGATTCATCATTTATATATTGCTAGCCAATGTACCAAAATAGATAATATCATTATTTCTTCTTATAACCATCAAATGGTTAAAAGAAATAAAATATCCATTCATTAGAAATCCAGAACAAAGTTCTTTCTAATATGAAAGGTACATAAAAGCAATAACTCAAAATGAAATCCTATAAAATGTCCTCCACTGCAACTGCTGCCTCCTCTACAGCATTGCCCATGTAGACTACGATTTCTTCTTTTCCAAGTCGTCGGGTTTCCTGGAACCCTTGCATTTAAAATGCACATACCGTCAGTGGTTCCATATCTACACACCAGGTTCCGGTAGATAATACCACTGACTATGTTTTACGACTAAAGAAAATTTCGTACTTTCTTTGAGAGGATAATCAGACTTCCAGTACCCAGACTGTTTGTATCGAGAATACTTGCCTATTGGCTTTCTCGTCCCATCTCGTGGTTCATGTAACTTATGACCACTGGGTTTCTTTGCTTGCTTTTCCTTTCCCCCGATTTAGCCCTTAGGTTCGAAACCCTTGGCATTGGCTACAAGAGCTTGCGATTTCCGTCTCAACTCGTCTAAAAGGTCCATCATCTCAAAAACGTGTTTAAGCGTTTCCTCGAATGAATGGCCTTTATGAGTATCCTCATCGCCTCTTGTCTAGCCACTACGTCATGTCTAAACATCTCTTTGAGTTTGAACATGATATCAAAATCAGTCCTTTCCTCATCAGTTAAGACATTTGTAGGCTCGGGAGGACAAAGCTCACTTGAGTACAAACTTGTACTCTTTAACGGTCTGGGTAATGTCTAGATCTCTATTCCAATCATTACATTTAGGGACCAATGAGTTTAAAATCCTTACGTATCACAGAAAGTGGGTTCAAAGCCATATCCTAATCTATGAGCACATATAACAACAAACAATCGATTTAATCTCCGATATTATCTCCCTCAAATAATATCATTAAACCACTAATCACATCTAAAATCCCATCAGATATGGCAAGCCACGATAGTGTGGACGTTTACCTATCCAAATGATTTAGCAATTAGATTTCCTTCGGTCGTACATCATCATTAGCGTTACTTCGATGGGAAGAATACTAAGAAGCGTACCTAAGTGTAAACCATTACTCAGTATCTAAGAAGATTGTTTGGGACACGCATATTCACCGCAAGCCACGATAGTGTGGACGTTTACGTTAACATACGCTCCTTTACTCCCTTCTATAACTGTCTACATCAATCGTTCCAAAATCCCATTCAATGTAGCAAGCCACGATAGTGTGGACGTTTACTACACCAAAAGACTTTTACAATTGACTCCCAATTACTTGATTCATTTAATCTTGTAAATCAAGACGCGGAGAATCATAAGTGAAACTCGAAGTTTCTAACCAGTGATTCACCATGCGAACGACCCTATCTCTCATAAATGAGGGAGCCGAGCAGACAATCGATCCACCTTCAAAAGATGGTACGACTGCCTCTAATTTGTGTCCTCGACATGACCAAGTGGCTTTGGCTCCATTCCACTCCCCGGGGTGAGAATGAGTCGACTTGAAATCAGTTTTGGAAAGACAAATTAGGCATTGTTTGATAAACTTAATCAATGTTGAGAATGAGTCGACTTGAAATCAGTTTTGGAAAGACAAATTAGGCATTGTTTGATAAACTTAATCAATGTTTCTCGTAAGAGGAATTACAAGAATTCTCCTCCAATGGCTTATCTATACGAACTTCAAAAGTCCATAAAAGTCACCAAGAGAACAGCAATGGAGACCATGGATATGTTTCCATACCCTCTCCCACTTAGCTTTTTACAATAAAGGGATACGCTATCTAATGCATAATTAAATACACATAAGCATGCATACATGAAATAAAGCACATAGAATATTATCACGTAATCAAAATAATACTAGAATATTATTTTCCGACTATTATGGCTTTATCGCATCCCCGTATGCGTCTTCTAGTCTTTAGTCTTCGTTCTTGAATGCTCCATGTGACGGGAATATTAATTCCAATATTTAAATCTATTTATTTTCAATTAATCCAAAAGTTACTTAATTCGAAAATTAAGTCAATCGAATATATCAAAAATAAAATTAAATATTATTAATATTTTTATTATTTTTATTTTCCTTTTCTACTTCATTAAATCTCTAGAATAATCTATCCAAGACCCACTTGGAATATTCTAGAAGACTTCCATAATGAAATAAGGAAATAAAATAATTTATTTTATTTTCCCTTTCTACTTCATTAAATCTCTAGAATAATCTATCCAAGACCCACTTGGAATATTCTAGATGATTTCCATAATGAAATAAGGAAATAAAATAATTTAGGACTCTTAATCCTTCCAAATTAATTTCTTTCCTAATCCATTAAAAATTCCATAAAGGAATAATTAAATAGGAAAAATTAATTAAGGAGTCTTCTACTTTCCAAAATTAATTAATTTCCATGTCCATGAAAATTCCCATAAAATAGGAATAATCAATTAGGAAATAAATTAATTTAAATATTAATTATTTTCCTTTCTAATTCTATTAAATCTCTAGAATCCTTTTCCAAGTAAGACTTAGAATATTCTAGAAGACTTCCATAATAGAATAAGGAAATAAATTAATTCTAATTAATTCTTTTCCTATTTCCATGAGAGTTCCCAAAAATAGGAATACTCAAAATAGGAAAACCGAATCAATTAGGAAAGTGAATCTTGGTAGGAGTAGCATGGATTGGGAGACCCCACGCCACCCCCACCGTCGACCACCACCGCCGGGGACCACCACCGCCGCCGCCCCCAGCCCACGCGCCACCACCACCGGTGGCCGGCGTGGCCGGAAGCCCTAGCGGGCAGCCCCTTGTGGGGTCGATCGATCCTCATGGGGATCGATCATGGGGATGATCGACCCCCCCGGTCCTCCCTCTCTTCGTCTCCTCCGTCACACTTTTCCGGTCGTCGTTTCGTCCTCGATCCAACGTAAAATAAATAACAAATTTATTACTACGCTATCCGGCATCGATTCTACATGAAATCGACCTCATACAATTTCCGGAAAATTAAGAACAAACATTCACCACACAAGAACAAATATTGACATCACCGAGAGTTTAATAATCAAGAGAAATATTATGACATTAATTAACAATAATTAAATCTAGCCATAATAATCGGAAACCCTGCAAGGTAGAACAATTTATCGAAAAATACCATGAACTAAAACCAACGCTCTGATACCAATTGTTGGAAATCGATATCCCGGAATTAATAAATTTAAATAAATAAATTATCTAATTAATTCCGACCGAAATCCTTCAAATATCCGGATTGTCTAAATTGCGGAACCGACAACCCAATCGAAATCCTTTCGCCGGAAAACAACCACGAACACCACCACGCGAGCCGGGGCACGACCGAGCACACAACGCACCCGAAGGCACGCCGTGTGTCCAGCCGAGCCCCCGCGAGGTTGGGGCTCGCGATCACGCCGATCGCCGGGTTGCGCACGGCAACCCCACGGCGAGTCCGGCGACTCGCCGTCCGCGGAGGAGGGGCTGCTCGCCATGCGAGCAGCAGCGGCACCAGCCCGCTGCCCACGCGATCGAGCACGCGCTCGATCGCATCCCCGGCGTCCAGCCGGGGTCCTTCGTGCGTCGCCGGCGGTCGAAGCCCTAGGGCTCGACCGCCACCCTCGGCGTCCAGCCGAGGGTTCGTCCTCTCGATCCCGGCGAGGATCTCTCGACCTCCCGCGGTCCGGTGATCCTCGATCACCACCGCGAGGTCGATCCTCGTCCCCGGGTTCGTACGTCCCTTGGATCTTGGTTCATGATATTCTCACGATAAATAAACGATAAAATCATAAAGAGGGTTTTACGATTTACCTCGTTCTCGTTGTTCGGAAAAACGTAGAACTCAATTTGATGACCTTTGAGATCTTCCGACGTATTCCTTGCACTAGCTCGGACGTCGTGTGGGCGACGATCTACCGAACTCCATGGATCTCCCTCTCTACTTTCTCTCTCTAGAATTGTGATCTTCAACTTATGAGAATAGAGAAGACCATGTAGTGCTTTTATAGGCTACGTAGGGGATCTTAAGGAGGTGGAATATTGGGCTTCCAATATTAATGATTAAATTGAGCCCAAGCCCAAATCTATTAATCCATTAATATTAATTAATTCTATTTTCCACTATATAAAATTAATTGCACTCCCAATATTAAACCATATTATATCAAATAATATTTCTCCGGTAGTATTATTTATTCCGTGTATTTAAGATATAAATATCCATGAATAAAATTAATTTATTGCTAATTAATTTATTCATCTCTTGTAACCGAGACTAGTACCATTCATCCTTAATTATTATGCGGAACAAATCCACCTGCAGGGTTTACATAATAATTCCTTATGAACTCATCTCGGGGATATTATCAACCCTTACGGGATACACTTTCCCGTCAAGTATTCACGGCATGCCATATATAAAATATAGTGACCCAACTTAACCGGTAATTAACCCAATAATTAAATCGGTTAATTCCTTTGGTAAATCAAAGTCACTTATATTAAATATACACACCTGCAATAGTATCGGGGATTAAGAATAAAATACACTGAGACTTAAATCGATTATCGCCGGCAATCCTAATCGATAAATCTCAAGCAGATCCGCTCAATACACCAAGTGTACAAGTGTGATAAAATAATCAAGACAGATTATTTTCTCTCTCACACAACGACTATACCGATGGATTGGTCCGTGTCCATCTAGGTCGTGAGCAACCGTTCGATTAAATACGAGTAACCGATAGTATGATCTTCTGTGTGACGTCGCACACCATACTAACTACAACGTATATAATCCAGGACTATAATTTGCATATATTTAATTATAAATAATTAAACGCAAATAATTGTTTATTTAATTAAATAGATTAATGGCAATGGATCGTGAGTTTCCGTCACTTAAATCTAGACATTAAGTACACAACTCCAACACGTCGTGCGTTCGGTCGTGCTCCGGCGCGTGCAACGGTGTTCATGTGATCTCCGGCGATGGGTTTTTGATCGGGCTATGATTTCCGCAAATTTTAATAGCCCGAGATATCGAATTCCAACACCCGGGACTATAACTAGGGCGCTGGCCAGGAGGCAACCTGGTATGTTTGTTTATTTTTGTTATTTCCCTTTATTTAGATTAGGAATAAACCTACTTGTAACAAGAGACTTTGACTACGCCGTGAGGAAGGGTATGTTTGTTTTTGATTTTGCAGGAGTTTACTTTGGGCAGACTGAGGCTTTGGGCATACAAGGGAGATGAGAATAATCAGGGATACGCAATTAGGCAGTTGCGATTTTCAAGGACTGAAAACCGTCCCATCAGGGACTCTGCAACTCCACCATCATCACGCCTCTATCCACTCCCCACAAAAATCGATAACTGCCATTAACTCCCTTATTTTCAAAATTCAAAAACTCCAATATATACCTCTCTTTCTCTCTCATGGTATCTACCCGTGCGAAGAACAAACTCAGAAAAATACCACCTGGAACCCTAATTGATCTAACCATTGGAACCGCTGCATCAAAGTTGAAGAAGATGGTGTCACCAAAGCAATCGAGTCCAGCGAAGCCCAAATCCCCCACCGCCGAGGAAGCCATCCATGTCGTACCCCTGGCCACCATACCGCCAAGCCCCGCCACGACGGAGACGGATAACACCCCAATCGACGATTTGGCCAAAGAAATCGACGAGTCTAAGACCACCAGCGAGAAGGATCTGGAAACCCTAGCCACCGCCGCTCAGGAGGAGGAGGGCAAAGCCGCCGCTGATAGCCCCCCGAAAAAGAAGCAGAAAAAGGCGGCGGGCAAAGGCAAAAAGAAGGTTACTCCCACCCCCACTGCCGGATCCACCTCCGACGACAAGGAGAAAGAGGAATCGACGGCCGCCGGTAAGACGCCGATGGAGGAAGACGATGTGGAGGAGGTGACCTACAAAACCCCCAAAAGCCGGACCCGCGCATCCACGAAGAAGAGAAAGGCGGTTGACACGTCGGCGCGCGAAATCGCGGCCCCCAAAACGGTGTGTTTTGAATCGCTCAAACTGATGGGTGTGGAGAAGGAGGTTCGAGGGTATTTCAAGGCCATAGGGTGGGAGCCGTTTCTTGAGTGGTCTGGGCAAATCAGTGAGGAGGTGGTGCGAGAATTCTTTGGTTCACTGGGAATCAAGGAAACCAGAGATGAGGGAGTTATAGGGATCCAGTTTGAGTTGTTTGATCAAGCTGTTTCTACTGGTGGTAATGAACTTGATTTGTGTTTGGATATGGCAGGTATTGCAGATCTGAAGTCAAAGGCGTACCAGGAGTCATTGGGGGCTTTGCCAGAGTACACAAAGAAGGAGCTGCAGAAGATCTGGAAGCAGCTGGGCAAAGGAGGCGAGTTCGTGGGGCAAAGCACCAAATCAATCCAGTTGAAGAGCCATGCACTCAGGGTTTGCCACAGGATCCTGGCCATCAATTTTTTCGGCAAGATCGACACCAGCAGTGTCATTTCCCATCTCGAGCTGGGCATACTATGGTGCATGACTCAGAAGATCAGACTACACTTCAGTTCTTGCCTCTCTGTCCAAATGAAGTGGTTGCATACTCACCCTCTCCAGCGCCTTTCCCTGGCTCACTTCCCGATGGTGTACGCAGCCAAGATGAATTTGAAGAGGAAGGGCAAAGAACCAGAGATGATGGTGGAGGGCAAGTTTGACATCCAGTGCTTCAAGCGCATGCAGGACATAGTCCCTTTGAGTGATGGCAGTGTGAAGTTCCTAGAGGAGAAACCAGTTGCGGTGAAGGCAGAGGTGAGAGATTCGGTTGCTGATGTTGGAGTAGTATACTTAATGTCTAGATTTGAGTATTATGAACTCCTTGTACACTTTCATTTACCTATTAAATACAAACATTCATTTGCTTTTAATTATTGTTAATTAAATATATGCAAATTATAGTCCTGGATTTTATACGTTGTAGTTAGTATGGTGTTGCATGGGCACACAGAAGATCATACTATCGGTTACTCGTATTTAATCGAACAGATGCTCACGACCTAGATGGACACGGACCAATCCATCGGTATAGTCGTTGTGTGAGAGAAAAAAATAATTTATCTTAATTATTTTATCACACTTGTACACTTGGTGTATTGAGCGGATCGATTGAGACTCATCAATTAGGTTTGCTCGGCGATAATTGATTTGAGACTCAGTGTATTTTATTCTTAATCCCCGATACAATTGCGGGTGTGTATATTTAATATAAGTGACTTTGATTTTCCAAAGGAATTGACCGGTTTAATTATTGGGTCAATTACCGGTTAAGTTGAGTCACTATATTTTATATATGGCATGCCGTGAATTCTTGACGGGACAGTGTATCCCGGAAGGGTTGATAATATCCCCGAGATGAGCTCATAAAGATTTATTATGTAAACCTCGCGAGTGGATTTAATTCCGCATAATAAATAAGGTTGAGTGGTACTAGTCTCGGATAAAAGAGATGAATAAATTTATTAAGCAATAAATAAATTTTATTCATGGATATTTATATCTTAAATACACGGAATAAATAATACTACCGGAGAAATATTATTTGGATATAATATGGGTAAATATTGGGAGTGCAATTTTTTTATATAGTGGAAAATAAATAAAATTAATATTGATAAGGATTAATGGACTTGAGCAGTGGGCTCAATTTAATCTTCAATATTGGAAGCCCAATATTCCACCTCCTTTAGATCCCCTACGTAGCCTATAAAAGCACTACATGGCCTTCATAATTAATAAGACAAGATAATCATACTTGATTAGTCTAGAGAGTTGAAGGAGATCCATAGGAGTTCGATAGATCGTCGCCCACCCGACGTTCGAACGGAGTGCAAGGAATACGTGGGAAGATTCAAAGGTCATCGTGATTTCGTTTCTCCGAACAACGAATCGTAGGTATGATATCTAAACGCCCTAGATATTATTCGATTTTGTTTATTGAAATTACCGTAGAACGCAAGATCCGAAGTTCGAACCCGGATTAGACGGACGATCGCGTGGTGGTGGCGAAGCCACCGGACCACGCCAATCGCCCGCTAGGGTTTCGGCGGGCACGGGGAGGATCGACCCTCGGCTGGGCCGAGGGCGTGCGATCGATCATGATGATCGATCGCTGGGCACGGGCTGGTGCCGTGCCCGACCCCGCCGTGAAGGCGGGGCTCCTCCATGCAGCGGCGAGTCGCCGGACTCGCCGCGGGGGGCTGCTTGGCAGCCCCGGCCGATCGCTGGATGCGATCGGCGTGCGATCGCACAACCCCGCGAAGCGGGGGTTCGGCTGGGGGCGGGCTGCGTACCTTCGGGTGCGTGGTCTCCAAAGGCTGGACCCCGGCGAGTTCGTCGGCGTTCGTGTGATCTCCGGCGAAGGGTTTGATCGGGTTATTGGTTTCCGCAAGTTTTAAATAACCCGGGATATCGAATTCCATTAATTGGTATCAGAGCGTGGTTTACGTTCGCGGTATTTTCGATAAAATTGTTCTACCTTGCAGGGTTCCGACTATTATGGCTTGATGATTATTTGTTTAATTATTTTGTCATGTGATTGTTGGTTTGATTAAACTCTCGGACATGTCGAGATTCGTTTTTGGTGGTGAATGCTTGTAATAGTAAAAATTCGGGGGTTGACCGAATTTAGGATTTATTATTACGTTCTACGTTTTTCCGGAAATTGTATAGGGTCGATTTCATGTATAGAATCGATACCGGATAGTGTAAAATTTATTTTGTAATTTATTTTGCGTTGGATCGATGCCGAAACGACCGCCGGAGAAGACGCGTGACGAAGGAGATGATCGTGAGGGAGAGGACAAGGATCGACCATCCCCATGGTCGATCCATGAGGATCGATCGACCCTCGGCCGAAGGGAGCTGCCCGCGGGAGTTCCGGCCACGCCGGCCACCAAGGGAGGTGGCGCGTGGGCTGGGCGGCGGCGGCACCTAGGCGGCGGTTGATGGTGGCACGGGGATCCCCACCCCGTGCTATCCCGGTCCGGAGATTTACTTTCCTAATTGGTTCGGGTTTTTCCTATTTGAGTGTTCCTATTTTTGGGAACTCTCATGGATTAGGAAAAGAATCAATTTGGAATTGATTAGGATTCCTAAATTGATTATTTCTATTTTATGGAAATATTCATGGATTAGGAATCTAATTGATATGGAAAGTAGAAGAGTCCTAAATTATTTTATTTCCTTATTTCATTATGGAAATCATCTAGAATATCCCAAGTGGGTCTTGGATAGATTATTCTAGAGATTTAATGAAGTAGAAAGGGAAAATAAAATAAATAAAAAATATTAATAATATTTAATTTTATTTTTGATTTATTCGATTGACTTAATTATTATTAATTAAGTATCTTTTGGATTTATTAAAAATAAATAGATTTAAATATTGGAAATTAATATTCTCGTCACATGGAGCATTCAAGAACGAAGACTGAAGACTAGAAGATGCGTACGGAGATGAAGTAAAGCCATAATAGTCGGAAAATAATATTCTAGTAATTATTTTGACTATGTGATAATACTATGTGCTTTATTACATGTATGCATGCTATATGTGTTTATTTTTATGCACTAGATAGCGTATCCCTTTATTGTAAAAAGCTAAGTGGGAGAGGGTATGGAAACATACCCATGGTCTCCATTGCTGCTCTCTTGGTGACTTTTATAAACTTTTGAAGTTTATATAGATAGGTCATTGGAGGAGAGTTCTTGTAATTCCTCTTACGAGAAACATTGATTAAGTTTATCAAACAATGCCTAATTTGTCTTTCCAAAGCTGATTTCAAGTCGACTCATTCTCACCCCGGGAAGTGGAATGGAGCCAAAGCCACTTGGTCATGTCGAGGACACAAATTAGAGGCAGTCGTACCATTCTTTGATAGATGGATCGATTGTCTGCTCGGCTCCCTCATTTATGAGAGATAGGGTTGTTCGCATGGTGAATCACTGGTTAGAAACTTCGAGTTTCACTTATGATTCTCCGCGTCTTGATTTACAAAATCGAATGGATCAAGTAATTGGGAGTCAATTATAAAGATCTCTTAGTGCAGTAAACGTCCACACAACGTGGCTTGCTGTACTGACGGATTTTGGATTAATTGATGTAGACAGTTGTAAGAAATTGTGAAGAGTTGTGAAGTTATCGTAAACGTCCACACAACGTGGCTTGCGGTGATGTAGCAATTCCAAACGATTTACTTTGGTGCTGAGTAATGGTTTACACTTAGATACGCCTCATAGTATTCCTCCCACCGAGGTTCCGCTATAAGCGATGTATGACCGAAGGAAATCTAATTGCTAAGTCGTTTGGGTGGGTAAACGTCCACACACCGTGGCTTGCCTTACCTGATGGGATTTTAGATGCGATTAGTGATTTAATGATATTATTTAAGGGAGATAATATCGGATATTAAATTGTTTGTTTGTTTTATGTGCTTATATATAGGTTTGGAATGACTGTGACCCCACTTTGTGATATACTTAAAGATGAAAACTCACTGGTTCCATATAGTACTGATTGGAAAAGAAATCTAGACATTGTTCAGACTGTCAAGCTTTCTGAATCCACTGTTGTTCCAACTACGTTGAGACATGGTGTGGAAGCTAGGCAAGAGGTGTTTAACATACCCACGGAATCGTTCCTCAATGAGTCCCTTGAAAACGGCTCGGCGAAGGCGATTTTTGTGCGTAAGTTAAGAGAAACACGAGCTCTTGTGGCTAGGCTAAAAGAAAAGCGTGCAAAGAGACCCAGTGGTTTAAAATCACGGATTGGGAAAGGCAAGCCGTTAGGCAGATGCTTTCGATGCAAACAGTTTGGGCACTGGAGGTCTGATTGTCCTCTCATCAAAGGTACGAAATTTTCCTTAGTCACTGAAACATTATCAGTGGTGTTATCTACCAGCACCTGGTGTGTAGATACGGGGGCCACTGATCATGTCTGCAATTCATTGCAGGGGTTCCAGGAAACCCGGAGACTTAGAGAGGGAGAGATCGTGGTCTACATGGGCAATGCCGCGAGGGTGGCGGCTGTTGCAGTGGGAGACGTTCACTTACGCTTCAGTAGTGATAGGGTTTTAGTTTTACATAATTGTCTTTATGTACCCAACTTTAGAAAGAATTTAATTTCGGTTTCTAAACTTATTATGAATGGATATTCTGTCTCTTTTGACCACTCTGTGGTCATAAGAAGAAACAATGAGATTATCTGTTCTGGTACATTGGTGGACGATTTGTATGTGCTAAATCCTGAGTCTAACACGATGCAACTAACCGAGAGTAATAACACATCTACGAACACCAATAAGAGAAAGGAACCTTCTAAGATGAATCAATTATACTTGTGGCATCTAAGGCTAGGTCATATAAACTCAAATAGGCTTCAAAGGTTGAAAGCTGATGGTCTAATCAGCGATGTTGAAGGAGAGGACCTTCCGACCTGCGAATCCTGTTTAGAGGGCAAAATGACCAAGCGTTCTTTTTCTGGTAAAGGACGGAGAGCTGAACAAGTATTGGATTTGATTCACTCTGATGTATGCGGACCTATGTCTACTCAGGCAAGGGGAGGGTACGAGTATTTCATCACTTTCACTGATGATTACTCAAGATATGGATTTGTATATTTGATGCGCCGCAAGAGCGAATCCTTTGACAAGTTCAAAGAGTTCAAGGCTTTTGTGGAGAACCTTCAAAACAAATCTATTAAATGCCTGCGATCTGATCGCGGAGGCGAGTACCTGTCTGGAGAATTCAAGGCATACTTGGCAGAGAATGGGATTGATTCCCAAATGACATCACCATATACTCCTCAGTAGAATGGTGTGTCAGAAAGAAGGAATAGGACTCTTATGGAAATGGTGCGATCAATGATGAGTTACTCGGACTTACCTATTATGTTCTGGGGACTTGCCTTGGAAACAGCGGCGTACATCTTGAATAGGGTTCCAACCAAAATGGTACCCACCACACCCATGGAATTGTGGAGTGGGCGCAAGCCTAACTTGAAACACATTCGGATCTGGGGTTGTCCAGCACATGTGTTGCGACAAGGTGCCGATAAGTTAGAACCTAGATCAGAATTACGGCTGTTTGTAGGATACCCGAAAGGAACTAAAGGTGGCATGTTCTATAGTCCTACGGACCAGAAGATCGTTATAAGTACTAACGCTCGGTTCTTAGAGGAAGACTATGTCATGGACCACAAGCCCAAAAGTGACATAATACTTGATGAGATGAGAGGTGACAAGGAAGACTTAGATACAGCCGAACCGAGTAGTAATACACCACTAGAACCTGCACCTACTGTCACAGTTAATACACCGGAACGCCGTCGTAGTGGGAGGGTTGTTAAACAACCAGAAAGATGGATTGGACTGGGTGAGTCTTCGGACTCTGGACCTGGAGTTCATGAAATCGATCCCTGGACCTATGATGATGCGGTACAAGATATAGATGCGCCTTCTTGGAAGAAAGCGATGAAATCCGAAATTGAATCTATGGATTCTAATAAAGTCTGGGATCTTGTAGAACCACCAAACGGCGTAAAGCCAATTGGGTGTAAATGGGTCTACAAGAGAAAGAGAGGATCTGACGGAAAGGTTGAAACCTTTAAAGCTCGGCTTGTTGCGAAAGGATATACTCAGAAAGAGGGAATCGATTATGAGGAGACCTTCTCGCCGGTAGCCAAGATAAAGTCGATCCGGATTCTCTTATCCATAGCAGCTCATATGGATTATGAGGTGTGGCAAATGGATGTCAAGACAGCTTTCCTAAATGGAAGTCTTGACGAGACGATTTATATGAAACAACCAGAAGGATTCATTGCTAAGGGGCGAGATCATCTAGTGTGCAAGCTTAATCGATCCATTTATGGATTGAAACAAGCCTCGAGATCGTGGAACCTGCGGTTTGACGAAGTAGTCCAGTCTTTTGGATTCAGTCAAAGCATGGACGAATCGTGTGTGTATTGGAAACGTGATGGGAAGAAGGTGGTGTTTCTCGTGCTTTATGTAGACGACATTCTTCTCATTGGCAACACTGTGAAAATGTTATCAGACATAAAGGGATGGTTGTCTAGACAATTCGATATGAAAGATTTGGGAGAAGTCGGGCATGTTCTAGGGATCAAGGTTATAAGGGATCGCCGGAATAGAACATTGTACCTATCCCAGCAATCTTACATAGACACGATTCTGGCTCGTTTTAACATGCAAGATTCCAAGAAGGGTGAGCTACCCTTCAGCAAAGGAACTTATCTTTCTAAGGAGATGTGTCCTCAGACACAAAAGGAGAAAGATGAAATGAAAGCAGTTCCCTACGCTTCGGCCGTGGGAAGCTTGATGTATGCAATGTTATGCACGAGGCTTGATATCTGCTATGCAGTTGGCGTAGTAGCGAGATATCAGAGTAACCCTGGAAAGGCTCATTGGACTGCCGTAAAGAGCATTTTCAAGTATTTGCGAAATACTAGGGATTATGTTCTAAGTTACGGGGCAGACAATCTGATTCCTTTGGGTTATACGGATTCGGATTTCCAAGCTGATAAGGACCGGCGAAAGTCGACATCAGGCTATGTGTACACTTTGGGAGGTGGAGCCGTATCATGGAGGAGTGTCAAGCAAAAGTGCATTTCAGACTCTACCATGGAAGCTGAATATGTTGCAGCCTCAGAGGCAGCGAAAGAGTCAGTTTGGTTCCTTAATTTCCTCCAGGACTTAGATGTGATTCCGAGTTTGCCTAGAGCTATGACAATTTATTGTGACAATAGCGGTGCAGTGGCAAACAGTAAGGAACCACGGTCCCATAGTGCTACGAAACACATAGAGCGCAAGTACCACCTGATTCGAGTCATCGTCAAGAGGGGCGATGCGATAGTCACCAAGATAGCTTCGGAAGACAACCTAGCGGACCCTTTCACCAAGATACTTCCTAAGAAAGTATATTTCAAGCACTTGGAGGGTTTGGGAGTCAGAAGTTTGGGAGATAAGACTAGACCTTAGTATAAGTGGGAGATTGTTGGAGTAGTATACTTAATGTCTAGATTTGAGTATTATGAACTCCTTGTACACTTTCATTTACCTATTAAATACAAACATTCATTTGCTTTTAATTATTGTTAATTAAATATATGCAAATTATAGTCCTGGATTTTATACGTTGTAGTTAGTATGGTGTTGCATGGGCACACAGAAGATCATACTATCGGTTACTCGTATTTAATCGAACAGATGCTCACGACCTAGATGGACACGGACCAATCCATCGGTATAGTCGTTGTGTGAGAGAAAAAAATAATTTATCTTAATTATTTTATCACACTTGTACACTTGGTGTATTGAGCGCATCGATTGAGACTCATCAATTAGGTTTGCTCGGCGATAATTGATTTGAGACTCAGTGTATTTTATTCTTAATCCCCGATACAATTGCGGGTGTGTATATTTAATATAAGTGACTTTGATTTTCCAAAGGAATTGACCGGTTTAATTATTGGGTCAATTACCGGTTAAGTTGGGTCACTATATTTTATATATGGCATGCCGTGAATTCTTGACGGGACAGTGTATCCCGGAAGGGTTGATAATATCCCCGAGATGAGCTCATAAGGATTTATTATGTAAACCTCGCGAGTGGATTTAATTCCGCATAATAAATAAGGTTGAGTGGTACTAGTCTCGGATAAAAGAGATGAATAAATTTATTAAGCAATAAATAAATTTTATTCATGGATATTTATATCTTAAATATACGGAATAAATAATACTACCGGAGAAATATTATTTGGATATAATATGGGTAAATATTGGGAGTGCAATTTTATTTATATAGTGGAAAATAAATAAAATTAATATTGATAAGGATTAATGGACTTGAGCAGTGGGCTCAATTTAATCTTCAATATTGGAAGCCCAATATTCCACCTCCTTTAGATCCCCTACGTAGCCTATAAAAGCACTACATGGCCTTCATAATTAATAAGACAAGATAATCATACTTGATTAGTCTAGAGAGTTGAAGGAGATCCATAGGAGTTCGATAGATCGTCGCCCACCCGACGTTCGAACGGAGTGCAAGGAATACGTGGGAAGATTCAAAGGTCATCTTGATTTCGTTTCTCCGAACAACGAATCGTAGGTATGATATCTAAACGCCCTAGATATTATTCGATTTTGTTTATTGAAAATACCGTAGAACGCAAGATCCGAAGTTCGAACCCGGATTAGACGGACGATCGCGTGGTGGTGGCGAAGCCACCGGACCACGCCAATCGCCCGCTAGGGTTTCGGCGGGCACGGGGAGGATCGACCCTCGGCTGGGCCGAGGGCGTGCGATCGATCATGATGATCGATCGCTGGGCACGGGCTGGTGCCGTGCCCGACCCCGCCGTGAAGGCGGGGCTCCTCCATGCAGCGGCGAGTCGCCGGACTCGCCACGGGGGGCTGCTTGGCAGCCCCGGCCGATCGCTGGATGCGATGGGCGTGCGATCGCACAACCCCGCGAAGCGGGGGTTCGGCTGGGGGCGGGCTGCGTACCTTCGGGTGCGTGGTCTCCAAAGGCTGGACCCCGGCGAGTTCGTCGGCGTTCGTGTGATCTCCGGAGAAGGGTTTGATCGGGTTATTGGTTTCCGCAAGTTTTAAATAACCCGGGATATCGAATTCCAACAGCTGAGGCTAAGGCCAAAGAGGAAGTTGCAGAGAGACAGGGAGCCATCGAGGCTCGTTTGGACAAGATCGAGAAGGTGTTCGAGGAAGTGAAGGCGATGATGATCGCATACTTTGACTACAGTGGATTCAGGTACACACCTGCCTCCACCTCCTAATTTGTACCCTCCCTTGTTTTTAGTAGTTGTTAGTTTTTATTTTTTTGTTTTGTTTGTTTTTGTTAAGGTCATCCCCGAGTCACTTTGGTTCGGGGGAGACTAGGTTGATCTCCTTGCTGACACACTTTGCCCAGGCAAAGTGTGTGAGGGGGCAGGTGCGCCAACTTTTAGAGTCATAGTCTGGTCGTGGGTAGCCCCTACCAATCTTATTACTTTTGCACACTTTGCCCAGGCAAAGTGTGTGAGGGGGGAAAGGGAAAGGGCAAACCCCTTTTTCTAATTGAGTCAGCATGATTATGTGATCACTTTGGGCAAACGTACATACAGTAACTCAAACTTTATAGTAAAGATGCATGAAATAGGGATGATGGAACTGTTCTAGGCAAACTGTGAGAATTGAGCCAACATTGATATATGATTTCTTTCTTTGAGAGTCTGCTGTGATATTTACAATGCCTGTCTTTGCCTGTTTGCTGAAATGAGTAGTTTGACTGAGTAGGGGTTGTTAGATGATTAGGGCATTTTCTTGTTTCCTTTTGCTTAAATAAATAACACTGTCCCTTGCTAGCCCTTTTGAGCCTGATTGAATATTCTTTGTGAACCCATCTGGTATTATGCCCACATTACATAGGCAGCCAGAGAGAAAAGAGGGAGTTAGGGCATAGTGTTGAAAAAAAAAAAAGAAAAAAAAAAGAAAAAAAAAAGAAGAAAAAGAAAAAAAAAAGAGAAAAATAAAAAATAAAATAAATAGTTGTTGTGCTAAGGCCCGTAAGAAAAGGGGCAAAGTGGCAGAGAAAAGGCTAACATCAAAAAGCCCTCTGCCCAAATAGAGCCTACTCCTCAAAATCTACCCATATGAGCCCAACACTACAACCCAATAAAAGCCCCTTTGATAACCCCCCTGCTTAGTTAAAACAAACTCAGATTAGCAATAAGGCAAATTTAGGCAAAGTGGAATCACAGCAGAAAATGAGTGTCATTGAACCCATACACTAAAAAGAGAGAAACACTGTGAGGGAGTGTACCCAAAGACCTTTAACAGACTCTTGACTTATTTTTATCTTTACTTGAATTTTGTGTTATCTGTATGTACTATGCCCTGTACTGATCATGCTAAAGTCCTTTGTTTTATTTCTCCCTACTTCTTTCATTTCTGTTTTCACTTTGGTCTTGAGTCAGGCAAATCAGAGCCCACGCTTGGGGACAAGCGTATCCAAGTGTGTGCGGTTCTGATGAGCCATTTTATTTGCTCATCTTAGAGCACTTTTACACCCTTTATTGAGTCAGTTTGAGTCGTTAACGTGTCTGGGAGGGCACAATTAGGTGTTTGGGCAGAGTGTGTGGTGATGCAGGTAACAGGTGGCGCACTGGGCAAAAGAGGCAAGGAAATCCCCTTCTTTGGGCAAAGTTCTGGAGCAGTAGTGACAAGCAACAGTTTGACCACATCGGGCAAATGGGTAAGGTCACGAAGCAGAAGAACCAGAATTACCAAGTATCGTGCCTGGTCCGACCATCTGTGAAGGAGAAGAAATACCTGCAGAATTTCAGTTTGGGCAGAAGACGCGGCAGACAGGGGATTCGCTGCGGGCAAGCTGGCAGCATACCAGAATCCCTAGATTCGGGGGATCTGACTTATCCCCAACTCCTTTGACCGCTGACGCCTATTCTTTAGGGAAGGAGAAACAGCCGCGGATTCAAATTCAAATTGAAGTCTTTAAAAAGCGGGGCGCGACGGGCAGCAAAGACAAGAGATTACGCACCGATACATCGGAAGAGCCGCCGGTCCCGCAGTCGCCATCGCCGCCGGAGGAGTCGCCGGAGAAGAGATCGGAGCTGTTCGTCCGAGTCTCTTTGTTTGTTTTGAGTAGATCCGACCTTCGGGTCGAGAAGCAATTTCATGTTTTTATGTTTTTAAGTTTTAATTCCGTACTTTGATTTCCTTCAAAAACGATTATCGATTTGAAGCTATGATTAATATAGTTTGCTTTCCCTTAATTATTTCGTTTCTAAATTTCTGTATGAGTAGCTAAGTTATTTTGGCATCTGGGCGGGGACGGATCGAAGGTGGAATTAGGGTTTAGTTAGACCGCGAGGTTGGAGGGGCTGAACTAACCGGTTGGACGTTTGTTCCCGAGGCAAAGTTGTTTGAGGTTTATTTCTGGGGAGTTTGGGTAAACTAGGACGATCACTAGTGAACCTTTACAAACTGGGATACTGGTGATTGGCAAACCGCATAGATGTACCTTGTAGTATTGTTGCGGGCATAGCACTAGAACTTGCAGGAGATGCGGTCGTATGTTTCGAGCATGCTATTGGCCGAGCGGGTCTGTCTAGAGGGTAATGCGGGTTTGGGCAAACTAGATCCATGTTTGGTCGCATAGGTTATCGAATTGTTCAGATCCAGGGGGATTAGGCAAAGTGTTAGCTAGCCTTCTCTTTACACAGTAAGGATAGATAAGGGGTGGGGCAACTGTTGGGCGTGACACAATAGGACCACTTTTGTCTTATGCACCCTATAACTGCTGACAAACCGCTGGTAAAAATCCTTAGCGCCAATGAACGGTAGTTTGCCCTAATGATCCTGAGTGAAGTTGTCTGCCCGGATGCCTTGTTTCCCATTTGATTTAAGTTTCTTTTCTTTTAGTATTTTGCTAGATCTGAGTGATTGGTTTGTTTACTTTTTAGATCTGTTAAATTTGCATGTTAGTTTGGTTAGCCGTAGTAAGTCAAAGTGTAGAAACGATTGCAAAACCGCTGTGCCCACAGCAACTCAAAATCAAATCTTTTTGTGACAACCCCTTGGGCAAAGCCGAGATCACCTACTGTAATTGCCTCCTTGTGGGACCGACCCCACGTACTTGCCATTATCTACGTGTTGTAGTAATAAGAGTACTGGCTAAATATAAATTTCATTTTGACAGCTTATTTGCCCCTAACGACAAGCATACGGGCTCGTCAGTTGGATTTCTTTATGAAATTGTATTAAACTTGTGTCTTTTTTATATAGACACATGACCACATTATATAATTATGTCATGTATATATTCCTTACATTAAATATATGAAAAAATTTCATGCTCTCAACATTTGTCTACCTTTAGAATGTTCATTTAAATTAATTTTAAATCATTTCAATTTAGCCATCACCATCGGGGGAGAATTCTATTTGTTCAACGGAATAGCTACTCTCACTTGGATCTTCTTCTTCACCTTGTTGCTAGAGACCAGAGGATCGAGGTCATTTGTTCAGCGGAATAGCTACTTTCACTTGGATTTTCTTCTTCGCCTTGTTGCTAGAGACCAGAGGACGCTCGATCGAGGTCATGGAGTTCTTATACGGCACTTTCTCCAAATGGAGAACAACTATGAGGAACTGCGTCAAACATGAATTAAAGCAAGTTGCCTAGTCAGTCAATACTCGTGATCATCATTTTAAGACATACTACCTGCAGAGCTCTTCAAGTCAACAAGAGACATCTTTCAATAAATCGTTGGGAGAAAAAGAACGAAACATAGATTATTAATATGTTTTGATTTTTGTTTGAGAACTCCCCATGCTTATATGATAGGCTACATGTTCACAATTGTTCAATGTGGGACACTTCACAAGTGACCACAATACACATTTTAACTGTCACTCTCCTACTTATTTATTTTTTTCAGTGACCTTGTCTCATATCTTTGAATTATTAAATAATATGGTTCTTGTCTTTGTTAGGGGTGGGCACGGTACGGGACAGTCTGTGATCAAGGTGTCCTGTTCCAAGTCCCGGTTATATATATCGATTCGAGATCGGTCCGGTTTAGACTATAGTCTCAATTAAACATGGTACTATTGGGGATCGGTTCGGGATTAATTCGGGACAATGTTATTTCAGAACATCATAAAGAAATAAACCAACTAAAAAATAATATAAAAACATCCAAAATTTTAAATTTTAAACCAACTAAAAGGAAATCTAAAAGTTTAAACAAATTAATACCCAAAGAAAGAAATCGTGATGAAGGAAATCTAGAAATACAAACCAACTAAAAAATAAAATATAAACATCTAAAAGTTTAAATTTTAAACCAACTAAAAAGAAATCTAAAAGTTTAAACAAATTTAAAAAAAAAAAAATTAAGGAAAAGGGTAATTTGATTTATTAATTTAGATTTTAATCTTAATAAATTAAACTTTCTAATTAAAGGTAGTTTTTTTAAACTTTTTTATTTATAGGGGTATTATTAATTTTATAATTATAAAAAAAATACAACTAATTACCAAAATACTCTTACTATAACTACCTCTCATGTATAATAAATAAGGGTAATTTAGGAATATTAATCAAATTTATAATTAAGAAAAACTAATATCCTAAATTAAATACTAATTTTGAAAATTACCCTTTTATGAAAATCACCTTTTAAAAAAATACCTAAAGGAATAAAATCACGAACGATTTGAGGTTTTCAGGAATACAAATAATAATTTAATATAAAATATTAATATATTATATTATACAATGTTCTAAAAATCGGGCTTAGGCGGGACTTAGGCGGCGCCTAGGCGCTAGGCGGAGGTAAACCGCCCCGATTTTCCATCTTAGGCGGCTAGGCGGGTTCAGGCGGATTTAGGCGACCTAGGCGGGGATTAATCGGGTCTAGGCGGCTTAGGCGGGGATTAATCGGGCCTAGGCGGTTTTCAATAAAAAAATTAAAAAAATGTTTTTTTCGTCTCGTTGCGAATTTAATGTTTTTATTGGCTACAAAAGTTTAAAAAATGATATTTCTCTTGTGTTAGAGAGCTTAAAAAATAATATTTTATATGATTTGTGAAATATGATTGAAAATTTGTGTAATAGTTTAACTTTATTGAATATATAAACAAATATGATATAACTAATTATTATAATTAAAGTAAAAAAATTGTTATTATTTTAAAAAATATATATATAAATTATTTTTGAAATATAATATTAATTAATTAAATATAAAAATATAAAACGATTAATCTCCGCCAAGTCCCCGATTAATCCCTCTAGGCTCTAGGCTCTTAGTCACCGCCCGCCTACTGCCTAGCGCCTTTTAGAACCTTGATATTATATAATAATTTAATACTTTTTTCAACCGGGACAATCGGTCTGGAACGAGACAAAAATATTTGAACTCTTTAATGGTATTACTTCAATCGGTACGGGACCGGGATCGAAACAATAAATAGTATATTCGAAAGAATATGCTATTTTTCGGAACGAGACCATATTGATTCGGGACGGTTTGGGAAAAATCGGGATATTTGTCCACCCTAGTCTTTGTCATTGATCACAAAAACTTATACTGTATATTACAACTCAAACCTGTATGGGTGAATCATAGAATTTTTTATAGTTTATAAATTTTCTATTCTAAAAATGTTAGGCCGGAACTGGACAAAATGATATCCACTTCCACATTACGCATACCGATATACTACTATATACAAATTTTTGTTGTTTAACTTATAACTAATTTTAGCATATGTAACACTCATTGCCTCCTTTTCCCTCGTCAGTATAACTCAACTTATCCACACAACATGATGTTTATCTTCTTCACTCTACATTTTGTACTTGCTACATAATTCAACACCCGAATCCTGAAATACAATTCCTTCGACTTTCAGTATTAATCAATGGCAGCACTCGGCAACAAGCCTAGGAGAAATACGTACGCTTTGCTTATCTCGATTATGGCCTCCATGACCTCCGTCCTTCTCGGATATGGTAAATTCAAACAAAACATTATAACTATATTTATGAGTTCTACTACTTATGCTATTGGATGCAGATACAGGGGTTATGAGTGGGGCAACGCTATACATCAAAAAGGATTTGAAAATCACCGACATCCAAGTCGAGATCCTCGTGGGTTCCATCAACATTTACTCCCTGCTCGGCTCCTTTATGGCTGGCCGGACCTCCGATTGGCTGGGCCGACGCCTCACTATAGTTATAGCCTCCGCCATCTTCTTCGTGGGGGCCACTATCATGGGGTTCTCCGTCAACTACTGGATGTTGATGGCCGGAAGATTTGTCGCAGGCCTTGGAGCCGGGTTCGCGCTGGTGATTGCGCCCGTCTACGCGGCTGAGGTGGCCCCCGCATCCTCCCGCGGCTTTCTCACTTCATTCCCCGAGGTTTTCTCCAATTTCGGTACGTACATTCGCATGCTGGCATATACGTGAGCTCAGGATTCTTTATCCAGTCGATGTGAAATATCTAACACATTTGTTTTGTATTCTTACTCTATTAATATTTGTATTGGAACAATATAGTCGAGAAGATTCAGTTGATCTCTATTGGAGAATATATTCGACCCACTAATATAAATGAATGTCACGTTACCCAACTTCTCTAACATTTCGAGATCGTTGTTATGTTTGATATATAAATAGGTGTTTTGCTCGGATACTTGTCGAACTATGCATTCGCCAAGTGTTCCTTGAGATCGGGTTGGCGCCTCATGCTCGGAGTCGGTGCATTGCCGCCTATCTTCATCGCCCTCGGAGTGCTCATCATGCCCGAGTCCCCTCGTTGGCTCGTCATGCAGGGCCGACTCGGAGATGCCAAGAGGGTGCTCGAGAGAACCTCCGACTCCACACAAGAAGCCCACCTCAGACTCGACGACATCAAGGCAGCTGCCGGAAGCGGAGGAGCCGGCAGCGTTTGGAAGGACATGTTCGTCCACCCGACCCGCCACGTCATCCACATCATCGTCGCCGCCCTCGGGATCCAATTCTTCCAACAAGCGAGCGGCATAGACGCAGTCGTCATGTACAGCCCGAGGATCTACGAGAAAGCCGGAATATCGAGCGACAAAAAGAAGCTTCTCGCAACCATAGCGGTCGGGGCATGCAAGACGACGTTCATCCTCGTTGCGACTTTCTTGGTGGACAGAGTCGGAAGGCGAGTGCTGCTCCTCACGAGCTGCCTCGGGTTGGTGGTGTCGATGCTGGCACTGGGAACGGGGCTTACGATAATCGAGCGTTACGGGTCGAACGAGTGTCGATGGGTCGTGGTCGTGTGTGTTCTCATGACGTATACTTCGGTGGCTTTCTTTTCGATTGGGATGGGGCCGATTGCGTGGGTTTATAGTTCGGAGATTTTCCCGTTGAAGCTGCGGGCCCAGGGGTGCGGGATGGGGGTCGCGGTGAACCGAGCGACGAGTGGTGTGATACTGATGTCGTTCA
This sequence comes from Euphrasia confusa, assembly GCA_954870475.1. NCBI lineage: Eukaryota > Viridiplantae > Streptophyta > Magnoliopsida > Lamiales > Orobanchaceae > Euphrasia > Euphrasia confusa. The sequence goes on along the minus strand of OX940966.1, from coordinate 9,876,410 downwards.
TCTCGCTTTACGAGGCGATAACGATCGGGGGAGCTTTTTTTTTGTTCGGTGGGATCGGTGTAGTGGCTTGGGTGTTTTTCTTCGCGTTGTTGCCGGAGACGAGGGGGCGGAACTTGGAGGAAACGGAGGGCATGTTTGGCGATTTCTTTAGATGGAGGACGACTACGACTATGACTACGAGAGATCTAGAGTTGAGGAAGAAGGAATCGGACGAGGCTACACATGACATAGTCTAGTCCCACTCCCCTAGGTAACAATTAAAATGTACTATAAGTTGAAGATTATTGGGTGTAGGTACACGGGATGTGTATGATCGAACACCTAATTAAAAGTCAGAGGTGTGAATTTTGATTGTACGAACCGAGAACGATCGAGACACACGGGTTCTATATGATGACGGGCACTTAATTTGGAAACTTTTGATTGCTGTGTTTTCGTCAAAATAATGTAAGAAGGTCAACCCAGAAATTAACTATATACAGTAGTAGTAGTAGTAATAAATTATGAAGTATGTATACCGCACCTTAATTCAACCCATTTTGCTGTTACATACCCGCGGCCACCTTAAATACGAGTGGTCACATTTATGTCTCTTGATGGCATGCGCGTGATATACATTAGAGCATCTACTAGCACTTGGTTACAAATTAGTGTCACAAACACTTCACAAATCACAAATAATTTGTATCTTTCTCTTAATTTATACTTAGATCTCCCTACAATGCTAAGATACAATCATTATTTATAAGTTCTACCATTATACACAATTTTATTTTATATATATATATATATATATATATATATATATTAAAAAATAAATAATAAAAAAATAAAAACATAAGTACTATTTCTATCACAACAATAGTCACGCTTCTTTTGTAAATTAGAAAAAAAAATGTGACAATTGCGTTGGAATAAGAAGTATAAATTAGAGTCAACTATGATATTTACCTACCATTGGAATGCTCCAATACTGTTAAGTATCCCACATCGGTTGGATATAGATCCTAAAGCTCACATATAAGTTGGACAATCTTAATATCTTAACAAGGCCTTTTAAGGTATTATTGGCCCAACTTTGACAAATACTACTCTAATAAGTACTCCCTCCATCCCTTAGTATAGTGCATAGAGAAAATGTCACGTAGATTAAGAAAAAGTGATTTTTTATGTGTTTAATAATATAAAGTAAGGGTATAGTAGATTAAGAAAAAGTGATTTTTTATGTGTTTAATAATATAAAGTAAGGGTATAATAGGTATTGATGTGTAAGTAATAAAGTAGTTAGTTGAAAAAGTAGTGGTATAAGGGTAAATAAATGTGTATTGAGAGGATAAAGTTGTGAAAAGTAATTCCATTTATGGAATGTGCATTGTCTTAAGGGATGAACCAAAAAAGAAAGTGTGCACTGTTTTAAGGGAAAGAGGGAGTATAAATTAGAGTCAATTATGATATTTACCTACCATTGGAATGCTCTAATACTGCTCTAATACTCCTACCTACCAAGGAAGGTATAGTATATAGCTGAATTTCTAACTGGTAGTATTATAGCCAGAATTGTTCAAATAACATCTTAAACTTCATTTCACAAATGATGTGGGATATTTACTAGCCCCTCAAGCCTATATTGCGGTTACCTAAGCGGCTATACTTTTAAAATTATACTTATTATATTCCTTAAAACAATGTATACTTTTATTTTTAGCCAATTTCTTAAAACAGTGTATATTCCATATATGGAATGTCTTTTCACAATTTTATTCGCTCAATACACATTTATTTACCTTTACACCACTACTTTTTCAAGTAACCACTTTATTACCTACACATCAATACATATTATACTCCTACTTTATATTATAAAACACATAATTTTTTTTTTTTAATTCACGTGTAACTTTCTTTATGAACAATTTTAAGGGATGAAAGGAGTAAGTGTGAACTCATTAGCTCAAATTTAGATTTTAATTAATGATAAATTTAGATTTGGTTAAAATTGACTCGTACGTCAAACATACGATCTAACACACTTAAAAATATTTCTAAACTCGTAGGATTATAACCCAAATGAAATCGCAAAAAATGAACAAGGAGAATTTTACGTGATTCAATCAAAAGAAACTTCGATTATATGCATAGGGAGGGAGATGGTGTTCGAGTGTATTCACGCTCTCAAGACGATCGTAAAATGTTCAGTTACATTTGTAGTTCCCACGCAACACACGAATTGAACTGATTACATATACACACAATTTTCCCAAATCTCATGTTGAGCGTCAAATCGAACGTCACATGCTGAACGTGAGCTGACAAGAATTTAGAAGTACTTGAAAGCATGAATTTATATCAACAAACAAGTCAAATATGTGAAACGACGTCGTTTTGATGTTGACGTAAGAATTCAAATGAGATGAAAAGACCACTTTGCTCTTAATGCTTAAAAATATTTAAAACACGTCTATATTCATGTATTTTATGAAGTTTTCAACAAATAAATTGGTTTTCTCATTCTATTCGTGTATTTAATTATGCTCTTCTTTATGTATTTTAGAGTTGTTTGGGGGGGCACTATGGAAAAATGTTTCATAGACACCGGGCATTAATAACTGTTAAAAAAAATAAGGGTTTAGTGGGATTTGCAAGTGGGTTTACTGGGTTTAGAGGTCCAATTAAACATGTTTATGTGTCCTTAATCTAGCATGCATGTATGCTAAGTAGCAAAAAAGGCATGACTTGTAAGAGTATATAAGGTAGGTAAATGAGTAGAGATATGATTTTCCTTAAGGAATAAAAGAGAAAAGAGAGAGCATATTGAGCTCACGATCTTCATCTTCTTCATAGTGTTCTTCATGCATATTTCCAGAACCGACCTACTCTCCCTATTTTAATCATGTAATTGTTGTGTCGATATACCCAGAACCCCCTGTCCAGTAGCACCCCATGTATAATTAATTCGACCACCAACAGTAGGTACTGTGATAAAAGAGATTTGATCACCGATAATAGGTGAGTTTTGGTTTTCTGTAATATATAAAAAATAGTACAACAATATATCTGAACCCTACGGCTAGAGATAATTATATAAAATACATTATATTTATCTAATCTAATTATTTTCCTTAACACCCCCCGTCAAGCGGTGCGTGGGATGCAAGGAGACGCAGAGCTTGGAACGCAAGAGCTCAAATGTGGGTCGCGGGAGACTCTTCGTAAAAATGTCTGCAAGCTGTAGGTGAGTAGGGACATATTGAGTACACAGCTTGCCGGTGGAGACGAGTTCCCGAACAAAGTGACAATCAAGATCAGTGTGTTTGGCGCGTTTGTGAGCAATTGGATTTTGACTAAGAAAAATTGCGCTTTTGTTGTCACACAATAGGAGAGGGAGAGACGACGGTAGTTGATGGAGTTCCTGTAACAAATTGGTTAGCCAAACAGTCTCCGAGGCAGTATTGGCTAAAGCGCGATATTCCGATTCACAACTGGATCGAGCAGTCAAGGGTTGTTAGCTCAGTCGGTTGAGCATTTGAATTGAATACCGTGAGGTCTTAGGTTCGAACTCGAGACATTGTAATTGACCTTGACAAAAAAAAAAAAAAAACTGGATCGAGCAACAGTTGGTTGTTTCTTAGCACTCCAAGAGACAAGCTTACCGCCCAAGAAAATAGAATACCCATACGTCGAGCAACGAGTTTCAATACAACGAGCCCAATCAGCATCAGAGTAACTGACGATGGAGTTATCAGAACGGTGGGTGAAAGAAAGACCATAGTGAACACTACCTTTCACATAACGGAGAATTCGTTTTACGGTGGAAAAGTGGTCGTCGGTGGGCGAGTGAAGGAACTGACTGACAGTGTTGACTGCATATGATAAGTTCAGTCGAGTGATAGTCAAATACTGTAGAGCACCAACTAACGAGCGATATAGTGTCGGATCGGAGAAGGCAGCGCCAGTGCTAACAAATGAAATGCCTGGAGCAAGAGGTGTAGTAGTTGGTTTACAATCCAAAATTTTTGCTCGGTCGAGAATGTCATGGGCATACTTGTCCTGACCAATAAAAATACCTGTAGGCGTATAAGAAATCTCAAGGCCTAAGAAATAGGTCAGCTTGCCTAGGTCTTTGATGGCAAATTTGGAGTGAGTGCGGTTTATGAAGCGGCGAAGCAGCGAATGGTCATTCCCGGTTAGGATAATGTCATCGACGTAAAGAAGAAGGTAGAGAATAGACGAGCCGCGAAAGAAATAAAAGAGAGAGGAGTCAGACTGAGATTGTCGGAAACCCAAGGACTGCAGATACGAGCTAAATCATTGGTACCAAGCTAATGGAGCTTGTCGAAGGCCATATATTGCCTTCTTGAGACGACAAACATGGTTGGGGCGGGAAGGATCGACGAAGCCTGGTGGTTGAGCCATGAAGACAGGCTTGGTGAGCACACCATTTAAGAAGGCGTTCTTTACGTCTAACTGATGTAGAGGCCATTGATGATGAACCGAAAGCGCCAAGATAGTACGAACTGTAGTAGCTTTAACCACGGGGCTGAAGGTATGATGAAAGTCGGAGCCGGGAACTTGAGTAAATCCCTGGGCAACTAGACGAGCCTTATGCCGCTCAATAGAACCATCTGAGAGGAATTTAGTACGAAAAACCCACTTGGAGCCAACAATGTTCGTTTTTGGAGGGCGAGGGACAAGGTCCCATGTAGCATTCGTTTTGAGAGCATTAATCTCCTCTTGCATGGCACGAACCCAATGAGGAAAACGAGAGGCGGACTTGAAACCTTTAGGTACTGATGATGTAGCAAGAGAGGTGAGTAGAGCATTGGACGCAAGGTTGACTGGGTACTTTGGTTTGTAGATGCCAGCTCGGGCTCTGGTTATCATCGAGTGGGTCGACGTGGAGGATGCGGTAGCAGGAGCAGAGGATGTCGCGGGCGAAGTTGATGGAGGCGTAGGGGCGAGAGTCGTAAGTGCTGGCGCGGATGGCTCGATCGATGTGGTAGCAGGAACCGTGGGTGGTGTACTATCAACCTCCGAGTCGGGATGAAGATGACATGAAGAGGACCGAGGTGGTGAAGTCGATGGAACATGAGAAGTCGACGAGGTGGACGTCAGACTAATATCCAAAAAAGTTGAGATCGGCAGTGTAGTAGGCGAGGTGGTGACGCCATCGGTGAAGGGAAATACCTGCTCATCAAATTGCGCATGACGCGTGACATATATTTTGGCGGAAGAAGGATCGAGACACCGAAAACCCTTGTGGATACTACTGTATCCAAGAAAAATACACGAACGACTGCGAGGTAATAGTTTGTGTGGTGCATAATCCCGAAGATAAGGAAATACTCGACAACCGAAAGGCTTGAAGATGGCGTAGTTCGGGATCGAGTGAAAAAGCAACTCGTACTGAGACTTGTTCTCCAAAATGGCCGAGGGGAGACGATTAATCACGAAGACGGCCGTAGCAAAGGCTTCGAACCAATATGAAGCTGGGGCAGAGGCTTGGAAAAGCATAGAAAGACCCGTTTCTGTGATATGGCGATGTTTACGCTCGGCCCGACCATTCTGCTGTGGGGTGTTTGGACACGAGATGCGATGAAGTACCCCATTAGCAAGCATGAACTCATTAACACGTCTGTTGACAAATTCTGTACCACCGTCAGACTGAAATATTTTTAGTTTTCTTGAAAATTGAGTGCATACAAAAGTGTAAAATCGCACAAATATATCATAGAAATCCGATTTTGCATGCATGGGATAAATCCAAGAGAACCGAGAATAATCATCGACAAAAATAACATAGTAACGATAGCCAGCAGATGATGTAATAGGGGCCGGTCCCCATAGGTCACAATGCACCATATCAAGAACAGAAGAGGCACGTTTATTATTTAAAGAAAATGATAATTTTTTGCTTTTAGCCAACTGACAGGGCGAGCAAATCGTAGGATTCGGTAATAAAGACGTCACAAATAAATGACCCAATTTATTGAGTAAAGAGAGAACATTATGAGAGACATGTCCAAGACGTAAATGCCATAAAGAATAACTAGCTCTTAATTCTTTTGGTTGGAGAGCAGCAACAAGAGTCGCACTGCAGCGCTCCAACACGTAGAGGCCGTTCTTGTTGGAATTCGATATCCCGGGCTATTAAAATTGCGGAAACAATAACCCGATCAAAAACCTTCGCCGGAGATCACACGAACACCGACGAACGCGCCGGAGTCCAGCCGAGGAGACCACACGCCCGAAGACGTGCGGCTGCCCCCAGCCGAATCCCCGCGTCGCGGGGTTCACGCGATGAGCGATCGCGTCCATCGCGATCGATGGGGTGGGGCTGCCCAGCAGCCCCCGCGGCGAGTCCGGCGACTCGCCGCCGCCTGGGAGGTCCCCACCGTCGAGGTGGGGTGGGGTGCGGCACCAGCCCGCGCCCCCAGCGATCGATCGTAAGATCGATCGCATGCCCGCGGCCCAGCCGCGGGTCTCTCCTCCGCGCGCCCTCGAAACCCTAGCCGGGCGATCCCGCGGTCCGGTGGTTTCACCACCACCGCGTGATCGTTAGTCTAATTCGGGGTTCGATCCTTGGATCTTGTTTTTCGATAATTGATTCAATAAACTTGAATTAAATAGCGAAATTATTTAATTCACCTTTCGATTCGTTGTGCGGAGAAACGAGATAGTATTGAAGACCTTGAGACCTTCCCACGTATTCCTTGCACTTGTTCGAACGTCGGGTGGGCGACGATCTTCCGAACTCTATGGATCTCCTTCTCTACTTTCTCTCTCTAGAATTGTGTTCTTCAAGTTATGAGAATAGAGAAGACCATGTAGTGCTTTTATAGGCTACGTAGGGGATCTTAAGGAGGTGGAATATTGGGCTTCCAATAATAGTGATTAAATTGAGCCCAATCTCAAATCTATTAATCCTTACTATTATTAATTAGTCTATTTTCCACTATATAAATTAATTGCACTCCCAATATTAAACCATATTATATCAAATAATATTTCTCCGGTAGTATTATTTATTCCGTGTATTTAAGATATAAATATCCATGAATAAAATTAATTTATTGCTAATTAATTTATTCATCTCTTATATCCGAGAATAGTACCATTCAACCTTAATTATTATGCGGAACGAATCCACCTGCAGGGTTTACATAATAATTCCTTATGAACTCATCTCGGGGATATTATCAACCCTTACGGGTTACACTTTCCCGTCAAGTATTCACGGCATGCCATATATAAAATATAGTGACCCAACTTAACCGGTAATTAACCCAATAATTAAATCGGTTAATATACACACTCGCAATAGTATCGGGGATTAAGAATAAAATACACTGAGACTTAAATCAATTATCAAAGGCAATCCTAATTGATAAGTCTCAAGCGATCCGCTCAATACACCTAAGTGTACAAGTGTGATAAAATAATTAAGACAAATTATTTTCTCTCTCACACAACGACTATACCGATGGATTGGTCCGTGTCCATCTAGGTCGTGAGCAACTGTTCGATTAAATACGAGTAACCGATAGTATGATCTTCTGTGTGGGCCCGACACACTATACTAACTACAACGTATAGAATCCAGGACTATAATTTGCATATATTTAATTATAAATAATTAATCGCAAATAATTGTATATTTAATTAAATAGATTAGTGGCAATGGATCGTGAGTTTCCGTTACTTAAATCTAGACATTAAGTACACAACTCCAACAATCTCCCACTTGTACTAAGGTCTAGTCATTTCCTCCAAACTCCCGACTCCCATACTCATCACGTGCTTAAGTTGTACTTCCAAGAAGTACTATGTGAATGAGCAATCTAGGTTGCCGCTCTGAAGTTATCTTGGTGACTACAGCGTCGTCTCCCTCCACGATGACTCGTATCAGGTGGTACTTGCTCTATGTGTTATCTTACACTTATGGACTTGTGATTTCTTACCATTTGTCATTGCACCGCTATTTACATAGCCTTTGGCAAATTAAGAACCACATCTAAGTCCCAGAGATTATCCCGGAGCTATACCAAAACTTCCGCTGCCTCTGAGGCCGCTTATTTGGTTACCCATGGCAGAGTCCGAAAAGCATCGTGCTTATCACTCTTCCATGTTCAAACTCCTTCTCCTTTAATAGTGAAACACATAGCCTGATATCGACTTACACCGGTCTTTATTCGATTAGAAATCTAAGAGAATGTAATCCAAAGGAAATGCGTGCTTGCTCCGTAATCCAGAACATAGTTTCCAGTACTTCGAAAGTACTTAAAATGTTCATTACAGCAGTCAAGTATTCCTTTCCAGGATTACCTTGATATCCTCCCACTATGCTAACCGCATAGCCGATATCAGGTTCTTGTTTTCAACATCGCATTTATCAAACTTTCCACACTTGAAGTGTAGGAATCCGCTTTCATTGCTTCTATTTCCTTTTGTGTTCCAAAACACATATCCTTAGATAGATGCATTCCGTCTCTGAAAGGTAATGATCCTTTTTCGGAATCTTGCATGTTAAAACGAACCATAATCGTATAAGATATCTAGAGAAGTACAATGTTCTTTTCTTGAGATCCTAGATCTTAAGAACATGCTCTAACTTCTTCTTTATCTCATATATCGATTTTTCTAGACAACCATTATTTTATGTCTGACAACATCTTTACATTGTTACCAATGATAAAATGCTATCTACATAAAACCTCCGAGAAACACCACCTTGTTTCCATCATGTTTCCCATACACACGATTCGTCAATGCCTTTGATGAATCCATCAAATGGACTTTCTCATCAATGCGCAAGTTCCACGAACTCTAGCTTTGTTATAATCCATAAATGGATCAACTAAGCTTGTACTCTAAATGATCTCGCCTCTTAACAATAATTCTTATTGCTTTTCAAGAAGACACATTTAGATCTAGTACTACCTTCATGTAGATCAAGGGATCGATTTCATGTATACTAGGTCCAGAGTCCGAAGACTCAACTAGTCTTATGAATATCTCTGGTTGTCATACAACCTCCCACTACAACGGCATTCCGGTGTATAAACAGTAATAATAGTAGGTGCAGTTAGTGGTGTACCGCTACTCGGTTCGGCTGGTTCTTAGTCTTTTTATCGTTTTCTCTCATTCCAAAAGTATCACGTCATTTTGGGCTTGTGGTTCATCTAATAGTCTTCCTCTAAGAACCGGGCGTTAGAACTTATAACGTCCCTCTGGTTCATAGTACTATTGAACACACATCTTTTGTTCTTCCAGGACATTCTACAACCGCATTTGAATGCGCCGTTGTTTCCAGACATATCCATAGAACATAGGTAGTTCCGTATAACTCATGCTTTTACTATTTCTATAAGAGTTCCATTTCTTGTTTACGACACACCATTTCTACACAAAAGTGTATGGTGTAGTCATTTGGGATCAAAACCCAATCTCTGATCAGTATGCCATGCATTCCTTAGACAGGTACTTGCTTCCGCGATTAAACCGCAGGCTACAAATGGATATACCTTGATGGCTCTCCACAATTGCTTAGTGTCCATTGACATGTCAAAACACTTGCTTTTGTGGCACATCATGTATTCTAATCCATTTCTCGAGTAATCATCAAATGAAGTACTCGTACCTTATTGTCTGAGTAGACATAGGTCTGCATACATCAGAGTCAATCAATTCTTATACTTGTCCGGATCTTATATCTTATATCCATAAAGGATTGCTTAGTCGTATTATCTTCCAAATTAGATTCTTAGGTCGGAAGGTCCACTCCTTCAACTTAATTGATCAAACTATCAATTTTCGACCTTTGAAACTTCTTATTTGAATAAACATGACTCAGCATAAGAATCCACAAGTATAATTGATAAATAAATCTCTTATTAGTAAAACGAGTTTCATACTACGGTTCGTTGCATCGTGGTGGACTTAGGATTCATCATTTATATATTGCTAGCCAATGTACCAAAATAGATAATATCATTATTTCTTCTTATAACCATTAAATGATTAAAAGAAATAAAATATCCATTTATCAGAAATCCAGAACAAAGTTCTTTCTAATATGAAAGGTACATAAAATCAATAACTCAAAATGAAATCCTATAAAATGTCCTCCACTGCAACTGCTGCCTCCTCTACAGCATTGCCCATGTAGACTACGATTTCTTCTTTTCTAAGTCGTCGGGTTTCCTGGAACCCTTGCATTTAAAATGCACATACCGTCAGTGGTTCCATATCTACACACCAGGTTCCGGTAGATAATACCACTGACTATGTTTCACGACTAAAGAAAATTTCGTACTTTTGAGAGGATAATCAGACTTCCAGTACCCAGACTGTTTGCATCGAGAACACTTGCCTCATGGCTTTCTCGTCCCATCTCGTGGTCCAAGTAGCTTAGGACCACTGAGTTTCTTTGCTTGCTTTTCCTTTTCCCCGATCTTGCCCTTAGGTTCGAAACCTTTGGCATTGGCTACAAGAGCTTGCGATTTCCGTCTCAACTCGTCCAAAAGGTCAATCATCTCAAAAACGTGTTTAAGCGTTTCCTCGAAGTGACTGGCCTTTATGAGTATCCTCATTGCTTCTTGTCTAGCCGCCTATGTCAATAGGCTCGGGAGGACAAAGCTCACTGAGTACAACCTTGCACTCTTTAACAGTTTGGGTAATGTCTAGATCTCTATTCCAATCATTACATTTAGGGACCAGTGAGTTAAAAAATCCTTAAGTATCACATAAAGTGGGTTCAAGGCCATTTCCTAATCTATGAGCACATATAACAACAAACAATTGATTTAATCTCCGACATTATCTCCCTCAAATAATATCATTAAACCACTAATCACATCTAAAATCCCATCAGGTAAGGCAAGCCACGTGGTGTGGACGTTTACCCACCCAAATGATTTAGCAATTAGATTTTCTTTGGTTATACATCACTTATAGCGTAACCTCGTGGGGAGGAATACTATAATGCGTATCTAAGTGTAAACCATTACTCAGCACTAAAGTAAATCGTTAGGAATTGCTACATCACCGCAAGCCACGTGGTGTGGACGTTTACGACAACTTCACAACTCTTCACAATTTCTTATAACTGTCTACATCAATTAATCCAAAATCCGTTAGTATAGCAAGCCACGTGGTGTGGACGTTTACTACACCAAGAGACTTTTATAATTGACTCCCAATTACAAGACCCATTCGATTTTCGTAAATCAGGACGCGGAGAATCATAAGTGAAACTCGAAGTTTCTAACCAGTGATTCACCATGCGAACAACCCTATCTCTCATTAGATGAGGGAGCCGAGCAGACAATCGATCCATTTCTAGAAATGGTACGAAGGTCTCTAATTTGTGTCATCCACATGATCAAGTGGCTTTGGCTCCATTCCACTCCCCGGGGTGAGAATGAGTCGACTTGAAGTCAGCTTCAGAAAGACAAATTAGGCATTGTTTGATAAACTTAATCAATGTTTCTCGTAAAAGGAATTACAAGAATTCTCCTCCAATGACTTGTCTATACGAACTTCAAAAGTCAATAAAAGTCACCAAGAGAACAGCAATGGAGACCATGGCAATGTTTCCATTCCCTCTCCCACTTAGCTTTTTATAACAAAGGGATACGCTATCTAATGCATAATTAAATACACATAAGCATAATAACAAACATACATTTCATGCAAGTACGTTCACAAATAATCAAATAATTATTCAAGTAAAATTATTTCTCGACTATTCGTACCTTGATGAATTCCTGCATGCTTGTCTTGAGTCTTCATTCTACGTCTTGAATACTTTGTCGAGTGACGGAAAAATTCTTTGATTCTCATATTTAATTTTATTTTAAATAAAATCCAAGATTCCAATTCAAAATAAATTTGAATCAATCTAATGATTTTAAATAAAATACTCCAATTAAATAAAATCAATTCCATTGATTTCCATATTTAATTCTATTTTAAATAAAATCCAAGATTTTCCAATTCAAAATAAATTTTGAATTAATCTAATGATTTTAAATAAAATACTTAAATTAAATAAAATCAATATTATTAAAATCCATTGATTTCCATATTTAATTCTATTCTAAATAAAATCCAAGATTTTCCAATTCAAAATAAATTTTAAATTAATCTAATGATTTTAAATAAAATACTTAAATTAAATAAAATCAATATTTTAATAATTTCTCAATCCTATTTAAATTAGATCTCAAGAATCCTAATCAAAATCGAATTTTGATTCTTCTTAAGACTTCTAATCCAAGTAGGTATAGGATATCTAGAGAAACTAGGATTTTCTTTCCTAATTTAACTCTCCATCTAATTCCATTATTTAATTCCATAATTAAGAAATATAATCCAAATAGAATTTGAATTAATTCTAAAATTAAATTAAATAAAATTAGAAAGATTAAATTATTTCCGGAAAGATCGAATTTACCAGGACGAACCGAAAATAAATTCGGTCGACCCAATCGAACCATGCACATCAATGTGCGCACCAGGCCATGCATATGCACCTCATGCATGTGGACATGCATCTCGTAAGCAATCCATGCATTAAGAATGAATTTAATCATTCAGCCACATGCAGCATAGCCATTTCACATTGTCGGTCAACTTGAAAAACAATGTCGCCCGACATGCTTTGCTAATTACAGCAGCGGGCAAATTTCGATCGTCTTCTCCGGCGAGGGGCGCAGCGGCTTGGTCGATCTCCGGCACGTCGTCTCCTCTGACTATCTATGCCATCGACCCGCTGCGACTAAGCCCCACCGTACGATCAGCCCGCACATCATCGCAGAGCATGCCATCGAGATCGCCGAGCATGCCGCCGACGCGATCGCCGAGCTTAGCCTCCGGCTGCCGGCGAACCACCGCCGTCACGCCATCGCCTTGCTCCAGCCCGCATGCCCAGCTGCTGCCGCACAGCCCGCTCGAAGCCCTAGGCGTACCAGCAGCCGCGATCCGTGCTCGACTCCGCGTCCGTGTTGCCGTCAACGTGACTGCCGAGCGTAGCCTCCGGCTGCCGGCGAACCACCACCACTGGTGGCTTACGCCGGCACGCCCAGCCGTGCCCTTGCTCACGTCGAGCAACACACGCAGCCCGTGCCTCCAGCCACCTTCCGGCAGCCCGCACCGAGCCCACGGTCGATCCGGTTCGATTTCCGAAAACCCTCGATTTTTAATATTTAATTTTTCCGACAAACACGATTCATACAAGAGAGAAAAACAAGTACGTAGAACAATATAGCACAATAATTTAACAATTTAAATTAATCTATGGCTATAAACAACGAGAATCAATTATCGAAACAATTAACGAAAAACGTAACCGTACGCTCTGATACCAATTGTTGGAATTCGATATCCCGGGCTATTAAAATTGCGGAAACAATAACCCGATCAAAAACCTTCGCCGGAAATCACACGAACACCGACGAACGCGCCGGAGTCCAGCCGAGGAGACCACACGCCCGAAGACGTGCGGCTGCCCCCATCCAAATCCCCGCGTCGCGGGGTTCACGCGATGAGCGATCGCGTCCATCGCGATCGATGGGGTGGGGCTGCCCAGCAGCCCCCGCGGCGAGTCCGGCGACTCGCCGCCGCCTGGGAGGTCCCCACCGTCGAGGTGGGGTGGGGTGCGGCACCAGCCCGCGCCCCCAGAGATCGATCGTAAGATCGATCGCATGCCCGCGGCCCAGCCGCGGGTCTCTCCTCCGCGCGCCCTCGAAACCCTAGCCGGGCGATCCCGCGGTCCGGTGGTTTCACCACCACCGCGTGATCGTTCGTCTAATCCGGGGTTCGATCCTTGGATCTTGTTTTTCGATAATTGATTCAATAAACTTGAATTAAATAGCGAAATTATTTAATTCACCTTTCGATTCGTTGTGCGGAGAAACGAGATCGTATTGAAGACCTTGAGACCTTCCCACGTATTCCTTGCACTTGTTAGAACGTCGGGTGGGCGACAATCTTCCGAACTCTATGGATCTCCTTCTCTACTTTCTCTCTCTAGAATTGTGTTCTTCAAGTTATGAGAATAGAGAAGACCATGTAGTGCTTTTATAGGCTACGTAGGGGATCTTAAGGAGGTGGAATATTGGGCTTCCAATAATAGTGATTAAATTGAGCCCAAGCCCAAATCTATTAATCCTTACTATTATTAATTAATTTATTTTCCACTATATAAATTAATTGCACTCCCAATATTAAACCATATTATATCAAATAATATTTTTCCGGTAGTATTATTTATTCCGTGTATTTAAGATATAAATATCCATGAATAAAATTAATTTATTGTTAATTAATTTATTCATCTCTTATATCCGAGAATAGTACCATTCAACCTTAATTATTATGCGGAACGAATCCACCTGCAAGGTTTACATAATAATTCCTTATGAACTCATCTCGGGGATATTATCAACCCTTACGGGATACACTTTCCCGTCAAGTATTCACGGCATGCCATATATAAAATATAGTGACCCAACTTAACCGATAATTAACCCAATAATTAAATCAGTTAATTCCTTTGGTAAATCAAAGTCACTTATATTAAATATACACACCCGCAATAGTATCGGGGATTAAGAATAAAATACACTGAGACTTAAATCAATTATCAAAGGCAATCCTAATTGATAAGTCTCAAGCGATCCGCTCAATACACCTAAGTGTACAAGTGTGATAAAATAATTAAGACAAATTATTTTCTCTCTCACACAACGACTATACCGATGGATTGGTCCGTGTCCATCTAGGTCGTGAGCAACTGTTCGATTAAATACGAGTAACCGATAGTATGATCTTCTGTGTGGGCCCGACACACCATACTAACTACAACGTATAGAATCCAGGACTATAATTTGCATATATTTAATTATAAATAATTAAACGCAAATAATTGTTTATTTAATTAAATAGATTAGTGGCAATGGATCGTGAGTTTCCGTTACTTAAATCTAGACATTAAGTACACAACTCCAACAGTTCTCACACTTGCCGTGAGCCAGGGGTGCTTTGGTCGCTCGATTCTGAATGACAATGGATTTGTCAGAAAATACCACATCAACATGAGAATCATATGTTAGTTTACTGATGGATAATAGATTTTTCGTAAGATGAGGCACAACCAATACATCCATTAAATTAACATTAGCGACAAGACGACGAGAACCGATATGAGAAATAGGAAGTGCATGCCCATTACCAATAATAACCGAGCCATTACCAGTATAAGGAGTGAAAGAATCCAGATGATTGGGCTGAGACGTCATATGAGCGGAGGCACCCGAATCAACATACCAATCGGGAGTGGTGTTAGTGTCGGAGATATTGCACGCGGCCTGGAAAGCTTGTGCGAAGTTAGCCGAGGGAGCAGGGGTTGAGACTTGAGAGGCGTGAGAAGACCCTCCTGCACGAGTTTGGAGTTGTAAAAATGTAGGGCACTTGTCAGCATAATGCTCACCGCGGCAAAGTTGACGTCGAGGGACAAAGGGTCGACGAGCTCCAGTCCCAGAATTTTGGTTGCGGCTGTTGTTGGTAGCAGCACGTCCAGGTCCGGAAATAGTGTGTCGAGTGGCAGCCTGGGCCTGTGTGCGTTGTCCGCGAGGATGCGAGGAATGGCCGGCGAAGGAGGCGATGAAGGCAGCATGTGTTGCAGCGGGTCCGTCCATGGTAGCGGTAATTAATTCAAATTGAATAGCTTGGTGAAGGAGATCCCGAAGCGGAGGAACCGGTGTCATGACCATTCGAGTGTCGGCAAAATTTGCGAACTTATGACCGAGGCCGCGTAAGAACCAGTGGCTCTTATCGCCCTCGTCGACGGGCTTCCCGATGGCGGAAAGTTGAGCACATAAAGATTTAAAATTCTTACCATACTCCGCAACCGGTAGAGAATCTCGTCGAAGGGATAACAGTGATTCCCGAAGTTGATTGACGCGGGATGTGGATGCGTTGGCAAAGATGGACTCAAGCGTGAGTCATGCCGATCGAGAAGACGTACAATCAAGCACCTCAGCCAAGGCTTCAGGTTCAAGAGTTGCGAAGAGAACGCCAAGAAGTTTCTGATCGCGTAAATACCAAGTAGTGTATGCCGGATTTGGAGATTGCTCTCCACTAGCAGTCGTGATGGTGAGCGGGGGAGCAACAGAGGACCCATCGATTATGTCCATCATCTCGAACGTAGTAACCATAGAGAGGAATTGTCTTTTCCACATGAGGAACGTGGCGGATGAGAGCTTGATTTGGACGAGGTTGATCATGGCCGTGGTGGATGAGGGAGCAGCAGAAGTCGAGGTCGCCATAGGAACCAGATGCAGACGCAGAAGAGATCGAGAAGATGCGAAGGGGTCCTGTTCGCAAAAAAGAGAAAAAGAATTAGGGTTGACGATGGGAGGCTGATACCGTGTGATAAAAGAGATTTGATCACCGATAATAGGTGAGTTTTGGTTTTCTGTAATATATAAAAAATAGTACAACAATATATCTGAACCCTACGGCTAGAGATAATTACATAAAATACATTATATTTATCTAATCTAATTATTTTCCTTAACAGGTACCTTCAATTAAAATATAAAAAATAAACATCTATCTATGATTTACTTTTATTGTTTTTTCATTTTCTTCATGCAATCAAGTAAAAAATAATTCATTCGTCAAAGAAGCGGCTACGGATCTAAGGATCGAAGTGGTGTCGTCTCGTCGACAGGTCAAAGAAGCGGCTACGGCTCCGGCGGCGTCTCGGCGGGTTCGATTCTTCTAAGGCGGCAGCTGAAGAGGGGTAGGGAAAGGTAGGGTTTTGTGTGTTAGAGAGAGAAATAAATTGTAAGTTTTACTTATTTGTGGGGAAAATTCCGCTTAACTAAAAATAATAATTTGTTAGTTTTTTTAACACCGGTTCTGGCTAATAGAACCGGTTAAAAAAACTAATAATTTTATTTAAAAAATTGAATTACTATTAACACCGGTTGGAAGAAAAAATAGTGTTATAAATTAAAATTGAAATTTGTATGGAACATTTAACACCAGTTTCTATAGATACCAGCATTAAAAATAGTTTAACATCCTCTTTTTCCGCGACTGGTGTTATAAATATTTTTAACACTATTTTTAAAAGCGGTCGGTATCTATAAACTGGTGCCTACGAGACATTTCCCATAGTGAGGAAAGCAACTGGGCTAGGATGCTGATATTATGTAGTAGTCTGACCCTGGGAAAGGGTATGTAAAGCTGTTGGCCTTAAGGGATGGAATGGATCTCCTTCGGGCATTAATTTCACCTTTTATTTCGGTTACTCGATGGTCGTTACTTTTGGTTATCTTTATTTTTGGCAGACTACTCCTCTGTTCTTGGTCGACTATGCCTGTTTAATTAGAATTCAATTTAATGGGGTTCTAGCAATTCTTCGATAGAAAATTACAAATAAAGTTAGTAAACTTTTATAGAACATAATGAGTAGTTAAAAAATATTAAACAAATTGTTGAGAAATGAATATAAACCAAACAAAATGAATCTCTTATTGAAAAATGACTATAAATCAAGTACTACGTATTAATTTATGAATGGATTGTTGGAGGATTACTTTGCCTTTGATATATGCATGATAATTTCTTCATTGGATATTATTTCTCGATCCTTTTGACTTCCCGTGAAACACGAGCCTAGGCTAGCTAGTTTTAAAGTGATATCTTTTCATAACCCATGAACCATAAACTATCGCTTAGAGTCCACAAGCTTTTGGTTTCACTTTCACTTCCATCTGTTTTCTTTATGCAAAAGATGGGAGCACAAGTATTTTTGCATATTTTTTCCCATATAAGGCTCTATGAAGTGATTGATAATTCAAGGAAACTAGCATGACAAATTAAACGTGCATTTGATTGCCGGCCACTTGATAGTGAAATGTCATAATTGCCCCTTCATATTAAATTTCTAGAATATTGATCGCCTTCTTACCAATTAACATTATTGTTGCTTATTCAGTTCACTAAGATTCATTATACCAAAAGGAATATATTCCATAGATCTAGCAATCCTATTTAGATAAAACATGCCAATGCATTATATCAAAGCAACATATTCTCTTCTTGAAAAAGTTTGCATTATTAACACATTACCCATATAGATATAGATTGATATAGAAAACCACAACGTGGATTACCACAAATCGGAGTATATATCTTCTTTTCTGTAAAACGAGCACAATAACAAAGAAGGTGGTTCGATAAAGAATAATACACACACTATTACTAAAGATACTTATATACTAAGTATGATAAGAACAATACACACACTATTACTAAAGATAGTTATATACTATATATGATCCTATTGTTTATGTTACTAAAGGTATTAAGGTTATCCAACTTATATGTGAGCTTTAGAATCTATATCCTGATGTGAGATACTTAACACGCCCCCTCACGAGTAGACTCGGTTTTGTCGGCTCTACTCGTGGACATAGTGTCATCTTTGGGTAAGCCGGAAATTTCATCGGCTGGGGCTCCATCATCGTGTTGAGCTTGGCTCTGATACCATGTCAAAGTTGGGTCAATAACACCTTAAAAGTCCTTGTTAAGGTATTAAGATTGTCCAACTTATATGTGAGCTTTAAGATCTATATTCAACCGATGTGAGATACTTAACGCATTAAATTTTAATATCGCATGTTATACAATTGATGGCATGCAAAAGTACCAAATAGAGTGACACGTTTCTAATTAAGTTAGAAGAACAAAACATGAAATTGTTCAATTCAGAGAGCAAAATCTGACATTCTATATATATTCATCAATATGATTAATTAATTATAATATTCCATGAAGAAGACGTCTCGCCCTACGAGTACATTTAATAAAAAAATACATACAGATACAGAGATACTATTAAATTCCTTCAAATTTAATCAACCATTAATATCATGTAGCTTGGCGACTAAATAGAGTGGAATATATTCTCATTGAAAAAGTGTGTATTGTATATAGACACATGGCCATATTATATAATTATGTCGTGTATATATTCCTTACATTAAATATGAAAATTCTTCATGCTCTCAACATTTGTCTACCTTTGCAATGTTCTTTTAAATTTAATTTTATTTTATTTCAATTTAGTTCAACAAAAGAACAATTCGGTTTTTTCATTTCAAATTCAATCATTTCAGTTCAATTCAGTTGAAATGAACAGTTCGGTTTTTTGTACCTCTCTCTTATTCATATTTTTTTTCTAAAGACGGGGAACTCGGAGCTGCTGCTCATCGAACTCGTAATCTTTCAGTCTCAAGCTCTCATGTTTCACCAATTTGACTACCATTGCTCCACCAATATCTAAATATTTGTGATTATACATTGAAAACGAGTACATAATTATGGTAGTCATAATTGATAATATAAATGTACGTATTTAAGGCTATTTTAGATATAAAGAAAAATAAAAATGACTTATACTACTACTCCCTCAATCTCGAGAAAGATAACTCAATTTCTTTGTAATACAAAAGAGTTAAGTTATTTTTTATGAGATAGAAGAAGTACAAATTATAAAAGAGAATAAGGGAGTACAAGAGTATTCTATTTTATTTTGTGAACAATTTGAGTGTGTGAAACAAATCTGTGTTGATATTCATATTTGCTATTTATGGTAAAAAATACAAATATTTCAATTTTAAATGAAGAATACCAAGTTAATAATTGTGGGTACGTTGTGTTGTGTGATGATATTAATTTAGTGGAGACTCATTGTCATGTTTTGTTTTCCAGTGTCATGCTGGCAAGAAAAAATTGTTCAATTTACTTGAAGATTATGGAGGATAAATTGGTAAGAAGCGAATTATTTTATGAACTTGATTTTATCTGATTAAATAGCTAGCTATTAGAATGGATGTTTATGGAGAATAGATGGCTAAAAAATGTACCCCAATTTTAATTTATTTTTGTAATTTAGAGCTAACTTATTACTATGCTCAAATGTTATATTTTGTATTTTTTTATTGTATATCATTGGCAATTTGAAAAGGAAAATATTAAAAGATCGAGTGAGCGACTATAATTGAATTTGTATATATATGATTTGAAACAATTTATAGTATCATATTTAAAATAAAATAAAAATATTCATCGTATTAAAACGAGCAAAATTATATATGATGGTCAACAAAATATACTTTTCATAAGGACCATTATATAGTATAATTTAAAGTGTGATAGTATCCAAAGATAATACAGATATAACAGGATAGTTGGTCAATGTTAATTTGTCATGTGCTATAGGCTATAGGTTTAAAATTAATTCATAAAATAAATAAATAAAAATTTGTGGTGCCAAATGTGTAATTATACTGATTGAAAATTTAAAATTTTTTGGTTCAATGTGAAAAAAACAAAACTAAGATATAAAAAGTGTGAAACACTTTAAAAGTTTAAAATTTTAACGTCTGCCCACTTCGAGTAACGATATACGTACGTTTATTATGATTTCAAAGTCTATTTTATAATTCAATTTATTCTCGTGTGATAAAAAATGCTTACATATGTAAATAAT
Organism: Euphrasia confusa; assembly: GCA_954870475.1. NCBI lineage: Eukaryota > Viridiplantae > Streptophyta > Magnoliopsida > Lamiales > Orobanchaceae > Euphrasia > Euphrasia confusa. Next base: position 9,855,841 of record OX940966.1, on the reverse strand, counting down.
GTGAAAGGTAAATTTAAATCTTTTAATGATTTTTAAATTGTATTAGAATGATACTTCATCTTGTCTTTTAACAAATGTCACATTTTGTATTTTTTTTTGTTTCCCGAAATAATGATCGCACCTCTCTCTCGCTTATAATTTACTTTAAAAAAACACAAAAAAAAATAAAGTTTTCTTAAAACCAGTGCAACTCCCTCCTATGCCTATTAAATTAGGGTGGAGAAGTATCTTTTATTTTTGTTGAAAATCAATGATCGGCCACTTCAAAATGTAAAAACAGGTGTGAGTTGTGAGTTCAAGAATTGTTTAGGTACAAATCTAAGCATATTGGAAACTATTTAGGGTTGCCTTATTTGCACCTCAAAAAACTTCAAGAACATGTTCTTTTGAACGGAAACAAATTGGTAGGAACAATTTATTCTGAACTGAACTAAAATGCAGATTAATTAAGTCGAAAAGAATATGTCATAAGTACACCAACCTTTTATTATTTACAACAATACAATTATTTAAAAAATCTAATATATCTTTATTAATCTAAATAATATAACCATCATACATCCCATAATTCCTTATTAAATTTTATATCATATAAATTACTAAATACATTTCAAATTTGAATTTTATGTTTCTGATGCATTTGTAGATTGCGCTATTGATGTTCCTCATCCACAAACTCAGCCAATGACATTAGAGACCATAATAACCAACACACCACAAAAGAAACCACAACACGAAAAACAATATTAATTTGCATTGAAGTTTCCAACTTTCATAGTATCTTGGTCTCTGCTCTGGTTGGAAAATTGATGTTGTTGATGTATCATGCATGTGGAATTTGGCAGTGGAAAAAATTGAACTTTGACTATATACGTGATTAAGTGATAGTCAAACAAGAGTTTTGTTTGTTTCAACTTTATTAATCAATACTTATATTATATTTAGAAATATTTGGTGCACGTTTCTGTTTAATAAATGCATATGGCACAATATATATTTTCTTAATTTCTCATGAATTTAATCATTTATGGTGAACAAAATTTTATTTTATTTTTCCACATACTACCTCTAAATCGGAATAATAAAGATGTTTTTACATATAGGGGTTAGTTCTATGCTAGCATAAGGGTACTACCCTATTGCCATACACCCATTTACATGTGTATTTATATTTATCTTTTTACTTTTTTCATTGGTTAAGTTTTTTATAGTGACCACATGTAACATTTTATATGGATTGGGTACTACCCCTATTAGGGTAGCATAGAATAAACCACATATAGGATAGAGGTTAGTATTTGGAAATGCGTGCGTGTAATGATGCACTCCTATCAAAATCCAAGGTCACGTATAGGTGAAATGACGATTAACCCCTTGCACAAATATAATTATTCCATAACAGTAATTATCCTAAATCCAAATGCTTATCAACTATTGGTCGATAAGGGCAATAAAATCTTATATAAACCCTCTCTCCCCATTAACATCACCCCGTATTCCATGTGAACAACAGTCCCCACTCCCATTTTCTTATCACTCTCTCTCTCTCTCTCTCTCTCTTAAAAAAAAGGTACACTTACGAATTCCTCCGGCGATGGCGGAGCATACGGCGGCGGCGGCCGGACTTCGTATCCCCGGCTCTCCATCCAAAGATCTCGTCAAAAAACCTAAGAAGAACATGTACGCTATGCTCATCTCTATCATGGCGTCGATGACCTCCATCCTTCTCGGATACGGTAAATCGCAATTTCATTTTATATATTTATTATTTTGAAATAAATATAATTGAATTATAATTAAAAATTCGACTCGCAGATACGGGGGTTATGAGCGGTGCGACGATTTACATACAGAGGGATTTGAAGGTCTCGGACACGCAAATCGAGATTCTGGTGGGCACGATCAACATCTACTCGCTGATCGGGTCGGCCATGGCTGGCCGGACCTCCGACTGGCTCGGTCGCCGGATCACCATAGTCATCGCCTCGGCGGTGTTCTTCATCGGAGCAGCCGTGATGGGTTTCGCCAACAACTACTGGGTGCTCATGGCCGGGAGGTTCGTGGCGGGGCTCGGAGTCGGCTACGCGCTCATGATCGCGCCGGTGTACGCGGCTGAGGTGGCGCCGGCATCCTCCCGGGGATTCCTCACTTCCTTCCCGGAGGTTTTTATCAATTTCGGTACGTTATAAGGATATTTAAATTATTTTATTGTTTTTTTGTATAATACTATTAATAATAATAATAAATGATACTCCTATTAATAGCCCCTTAATTAAATTTGACAAATAAAGAAAATCATCAATTCGGGGAGACAATTGAAATTTGGGGCTAAAGTCATGGACTCATGGGGTTTGTTTTTATATGATTATTGATTTACTACTACTATATGTTTGATAGAACCTGTAGAGTGTGGCCAACTGTCACACCTTACCCCTCAGAATCTGACCTCACCCGATTTTAAATAATTTATTTTAGACGTCAATATCGCATATTTTATTTTATTTTATTTTAAATAACATAAATTAACAATCAATTTTAATTTATTTTTTTTTAAATTAAATTCAAATGGATTAACTTATCTGAATCTTTTTTTTACTTTTTCAATTATGACCATAAAATACTATAGTACTAATAATAAAGAGTTTTAGTTCAACTTTACAACTGATGAAAATGGAGCACGTGAATAATTTAAGTGTTAATAGAGTATACGTTGTCCTTTTTTCATAGGTCCAAGACTTGTGGACCCCACTATGTTTATATAATTGTTCATTGGTCACAACTTTTTGAAAAGGACAAATTAATTAAATTAACCCACTCTGTTTAAATAATTACTCATATTTCAATATTCTTGCTTATTTTCATATTTCAACGTTTTCAAACTTTTTGACTTTTCCACATACGATGTGACACACTCACATAGTCACATTCACATAGGAGATAAAAAGAAATCAAAATTAATTTGTTCTTTAACAACTCTTTTGAATGTTGTTGCAGGTGTTCTACTTGGATACTTATCAAACTACGCATTCGCAAGATTCTCCTTAAAACTCGGTTGGCGCCTGATGCTCGGCGTGGGCGCAATCCCGGCCATCTTCATCGCCCTGGGAGTGATCATCATGCCGGAATCCCCTCGCTGGCTCGTCATGCAGGGCCGACTGGGCGACGCTCGACGAGTCCTCGAGCGAACCTCCGACTCCAACCAAGAAGCCCACCTCCGGCTGGCCGACATCAAGGAGGCGGCCGGCATCCCCCTCGACTGCCACGACGACATCGTCGAGGTCAAGCGGGAGAATCGAGGCGGCCGAGGCGTCTGGAAGGAGATGTTCGTCCACCCGACCCGACCCGTCCTCCACATCACCATCGCCGCCCTCGGCCTCCAGTTCTTCCAGCAGGCCAGCGGGATCGACGCTGTCGTCATGTACAGCCCGAGGATCTACGAGAAGGCCGGAATCAAGAGCGACCAGAAGAAGCTTCTAGCGACGATAGCTGTCGGGGTGTGTAAGACGGTTTTCATCCTCATCACGACTTTCATGGTCGATAAGATCGGTCGGAGAGTGCTCCTCCTCACCAGCTGCGGGGGGCTGGTTGTGTCGATGTTGACTTTGGGGACGGGGTTGACCGTGATTGACCGGTACGGGGCGGAGGAGTACCAGTGGCTGGTTGTGGTGTGTGTGCTCATGACTTATACTTCGGTCGCGTTTTTCTCGATGGGGATGGGGCCGATTGCGTGGGTTTATAGTTCGGAGATTTTCCCGTTGAAGCTGAGGTCGCAGGGGTGCGGGATGGGGGTGGTGATGAATCGGGCGACGAGTGGGGTGATACTGATGTCGTTCATCTCGCTTTACAAGGCGATAACGATTGGGGGGACGTTTTTCTTGTTTGCTGGGATTGCGACGATTACTTGGATCTTTTTCTTCACGCTGTTGCCGGAGACGAGGGGGAGGACCTTGGAGGATATGGAGGTGCTGTTCGGGAATTTCTTCAAGTGGAGGACGACGGCCAGGGAGTTAAGGAAGAAGGAGTCGGAAGAGGCTACTTATAATGCCTGAAGGAGGAGTAGAGTTATATAGTAATAATTAAGATTTCAAGGGTGTTGTGTTGTGTTGTGTTGTTGTTGTTGAGTTTGGAAATGTAGTAGTGTAATTTAAATTAATTAGCCACTTGATTCCAAGGTGTTCATGTGGAATCATTTATCTATATATCTTATAAGAACAACTTCGGTATGAATTATAATTAATATGCATTTCATCTGCAGATTTATACTATATACTATAGATAATTAGTTAGTTTTTAATTACTGTATTTGAAAGGTTGTAATTTTCTAGTAACGGTTTGACCAGTTGGTGGACGGACTAACAGCATCTCCAATATCACATGTATTTTTTTTTTTTTTTGGTGTTTTTAGATGAAAAAGGAATTTTGATTTATGAATTTATAACTTACAACACATTAAATAATAAATACAATTCACAATTCAAGGCTAATATTTTTACCTTTTTTAATTTAATTAATTAAGGGAGTGTTTATTTATAATTATAAAAAATAAATATTTTAAAATTGTTAATTACCACAATACCCTTACTCATGTAATATTAATTTTTATTTATATTTAAAAGGTTAATTTAAATAAATATAAAATAGAAATAAATACTTAATAAATCAAAAATATATTTATATTTATTGTATTTTTTATCGCACATAACTATTTTAATTTTTTTAATTTTAATTAATTTATAAATAAAAATAGATAATAATTTCAAGAATTCACGTAATTTTCACTCAATTGGAGATGCTCTAATAAGTTTCATGTTATGTCTAGTAGGCGGTCCACGGACTAATAGGCTTAATGTTATGTCAATTTGAGCGTGCTATATTTGAATTATGTGAGGATTTAACATTTGTTATAAATACTATTCTCTCTTTCTCAATAATTGACATTTGACACACTCTAAAAATAAAAATAATTATTTTAATTTTAAAATGCAATTGTATTTGTACTTTATTCACTTAAATTGTAAACTTACTTATAATTACATTTATTTTTTAACTTAAATATATATTTGTACTTGATATTTTTTAATATATTTAAAAAAATTAGTTTTATATGTTTAATTTTTAAATAAGTGAAGGGTACGTGTGAGGCTGGATAAAGAGTTTTAGAAGGTATTTGGTTGAGCTTATAAACTCTTTAAAACAACTTATAAGTTCTTATATATTTAAAAAAAAAACTAATTTTATATGTTATATATGAATGTGGAATCATTCATATATAACTTCTTAAAATTTGTTTGGTAAATTTTTTAAAAAAAGTCTTAAAAAAGTTACAAATAAGCTGTTTAACAGCTTATAAGCTGTTTAAAAAAAGTAAGGGGGAGATATTTTTTTTTAAACAGCTTATTATAAGCTCTCGTAACTTAAACAATAAAAGACCAAAATACCTTTAAATTTATTACATTTTATATATATACAAAAATTCTAAATTTATTATTTAGTTAATATAATTATTTTAATTTTTTTTCATATATAACAATTTATTTTTGATAATTTTATTAATATAAAATCTTAAATGGCCAAAGAAATTAAGTTTATATATCTATTTTATCTAAATAGTTTAACAACTTATTTATTAAATAAGACAATAAGACGTAACAGTTTATCATCTCTAACAACTTATAAGACGTAAATTTTATAAGCTCTTTTAAATAAGCTCTTCCAAACGGACTCTTAATAAACAAAATGAAAATAATAATTTATTAGATTTGGATTTTAGTAGTATATGAACAACTTATAAGACCGTAAATCTTATAAGCTCTTTTAAATAAATGGACTCTTAATAAACAAAATGAAAATAATAATTGATTAGATTTGGATTTTAGTAGTGTATGATGGTTATCGTTGAACCGTAAGTTAGATTCCAAATATTTGGACAAGTCCACATCTGTAATTGATTAAGAATATAATGATTATTTTCATATGAGAAATTATTAGTCTTATGTCTTTGGCTCTTTGCCTCTTTGGTGTTCGAAATTTCTCACACGGTCTCTTAAGTTTTTTTTTTTTTTTTTTATTATAAGTTTTTTAAAAAACTAATATAAAAAAAGTGTTTTTAAATTAAAAGGTGATAAATTAATTTTTGAAAAATTAAAAATTAAGAAAAAAAGAGCATATATTAATATGATAGACAAATATTCACACACGCCGCAACACTTGGTTAAGGAGATAATTAAAAGTAGTTGTGGTGTATTTGATTATGATGAATCATGATATAGCAAATATGACTACTATCATTGATCATGATAGTGTATAATTCAGTGGAGGATTATTACATCAACTGCCGAAACACTTAAAAATCCCAATGATGTCGATCAGTGCTTCCTAAGAAAGGCTTGATGGTGATGCCTAGATACGAGATTTAGAGGAGTGGGCTATTTTCAATCGGATGATAACTATAAGGGCAACCTTAATGGTTGTGAAATGGCAAGGGCCATTGCCATTTTTTGGCAAAAAGCTCAAAAAATCAACCCCAATGGTTGAAATGGCCCTTGCCAAAAAATGGCTCTTGCCAAATTTTCATGTATATTTGACCAAATATACATGGAAAAATGGCTCTTGCCATTTGTTCCATGTCATCACAATACTTAATTTCAACCACTCAAAATTCAACTACTATTTTTTAATTATAAAATTGATATAATTAAATACCAAAAAGCAAAATAATATTATTTAATTTAATAAAATGGCTCTTGTTATATTTAAACCATTGGGGTACAATTTAGCAAATATCAATTGGCACTTGTTATTTTTTGGCAAAATAGAAGATAGCTCTTGTCATTTTAGCAAAACCATTGGGTTGTTCTAAGCAGATTACTTTAAATATTAAAGAAATAATATAAAAATAAAATAAAATCCCCCACAGTGCCATAATTGGGTTGGCTCATCGGGCCAAAAAAAAAACCAATTGAGCCAATTAATATCTAGCCCAACCTGACCCATTATTCGGGTCGGGCCAAACGTCCCAAGTATAATTGGAGCATTAAGAGATAAGTTATGAGAGTCCTCTCCATTTTCAATCAAATTTATAAAAACTCTATTTATTTTGTCCCCTCCCATAAGTTTACATTTATTTTAGACAATTTGTATTTGAAAAGTCTAACTTACCCTTACCTATTTCAAAACATAATAAAAAAGAACAAAAAAACAAAAGAAAAGTCAAAAAGCATTAAAAAATAATTGGTCCCCCCCAAATCTTCTTTCTCTCTCCCGTTCGGTCCCTCCACCCTACCAAAACCGCCGCCATCAATCTTTGAGAATCAAACAACAATTCGGCCGACGAACTTCCGGCGAATCGCAATGGCAGACAACGATCAACAACAATACGAGCAACAATGGCCGATTCAAGCTCCGGTTAGTGCCAAAAACCTAGTTTTTCAATTTCGAAAATTCGATTTTTTTCAATAATGTGTTCAATTTGATGCGTTAATTGCTAGTATTTGAGTGTATTATAGTTATATATTGTGTTTTCGTTGATTTAGAATCGAAATTCAGTGTTAAATTGCTCTGTAAAATGTCTGAAAAATCTGGATTTTTGCCCGCTGTTCCAAGCTACACGGTGGCGCTACACGGTGGCAATTTTCTCGGTCACCGTGTAGCTTGGTCACCGTGTACCGGTAACGTGACCGGTAAAATCTCGCTTCACGGTGAGATTTTCTCGGTCACCGTGTACCGGATAACACCGTGTACCGGTTAACTTTCTACACGGTGACCGAGAAAATCGAGCTTCACGGTGGATTTTCTCGGTCACCGTGTACCGGTTATCCGGTACACGGTGACCGTGTAGCAGAAATCAATTTTTTTTTTTTTTTTTTTTTGAATTTTCAGTTTTGTTATTTAATTAAATGTAATATTTATTTATTTATCTTCATTTTTTCAGGAGGGATACAATTGGAGGAGGCCGGAGTTCATACACCAGACGAGGAACATGAATTTGTACGATCGGCTCGAAGTACTAGGGGAAATTACAAAAACGCTGATGGACGTCGACCCTACAAAGGCAGCTTTCCAGACATTCAGGGAGAGTTGTTTCGGATATTTGCTCTGGATCAAGAGAACCGGAAGGTCCATTAAGGCGATGCAGCACCTGCTAGCTCGGGAGATCGTGGGTCCGACGATACCTCCGTTCGAGCATTGGTTTTTCGTCGGGGGCCGGACTATTCGATTTCGAGCACAGGAGTATGCCCTGATTACCGGACTTCGATTCGGTGGTCATGCTTTTGATCCTTCGGCCACCACCCACACTATTTCTGAGGACTCTATTTACTATAGACACTTCAGACAGCCGACGATTATTAGAGATTTCCGTAAGGTGTTCTCGTCTCTGAGTATGGGTCAGGATCCTGCCGACTACCTGAAGGCGGCCAACTTGTTGATTTACTATTATTTCTTGTTGGGCCGAGACGATGCCAAGATCGACACTTGGGCTTGGGTTTTGGTTGAGGACGTTGCCGGATGGGATTCGTTTCCCTGGGGATCCTACTCCTGGCAGATCATGTCGCACTACATCTCCATAGCTGCGACGATGCCCGGTCAGCTTAACTCGAGGGCATTCCACTTTTACGGCCCAGTTTGGGCCTTTCAGCTATGGTCGTACGAGGCTATACCGAGCCTGGGCAGATTGTGCGGAGCCCGAGGCGAAAGAACTTTGAGGCCTCGGTTTTTCAACTGGACTTCGGTTGCATGCAACCTCGATTTCACTGATTTCTTCGAGGACGATCAGGTAAAATTTGTGAAATTAATGTTTTAAATTATTTTTTTCTTTTCATTAATGCTTAATTAATTAATTTTCATTTGTTTTCAGCTTGTGGTCCTCTCGACTCTGGAGCCGACACGCAAGGAGGCGAAGACTGAGTACTACACTTCGTTCCTTACCAGAGGAGCAGACGAAGTGAGGTACGTTCCTCCTCATAGGATTGGAGCATCGAGAGGAGCACCGGCTGCAGTACCGGTGAAGAAGAAGAAGAACTTGATTGAGCGCGTGGCCGGACGCGTGTCCAAGATGATGGGCGATGACCCTCAGACTAGCCGACGCACGCGTGATGACATCACACCCGATTCATCTGCCGAGCGGCGTGCATCTCAGCGTGGATCTCACCGAGCCCGACGAGAGTCCTCTCCTGTAGCTGAGGCACCTGAGGCACCTGAGGCACCTGAGGCTTCAGACGACAGTACTGATCGGCGCATTGATCGACGGCTCCACAAGATCCTCAACGATGAGTCTGAGACGGGATTTATGGGCCGATTGACTGCCCGGATGAGGAGGGTACAGAAGGAGGGCAACGACAGTCTGATGGAGCAGATTCGGGGCTTCTTCGGTCGCAGGCGATACTCCCGGCCTCGCCCCTGCCCTTCTGATGCATCTCAGGGCGGTTTTCCGGCTGCTCGGCATTCTATCAGCGCGCCTCCTCGCTTTCAGGACTCGGATCCCGAGGAGTTACTTGATGTTGATGTCAGGGTTTCGTGTGGGGACTGGGCACACGATTTTGATCGTTATCGCAGGTCGCCACTTATCGAGCCGACCCGTGCCGAGTCGTTCCATGCCGAGTCGACCCACGTCGAGCAGCAGCCTCAGGTCGAGCAGCAGCAGCCCCAGTACGAGCATGTGCCCCAGTACGAGCAGCAGCCTCAGGTCGTTGGCGATAGCTATCGCACACCGACCCAGATATTCTCGACCGTTGGAGATAGCGGTCATTTTTCGCCACCGAGGGGGCTGCGTGATTTTCAGGGTCTCTTCGCTCCCTTCCCACCGATTCACACCGACAGCATCTTCGGTCCGACTCCTGTTTATCGGTCACAGTATGATCGGCCAGAGTATGCTAGGCCAGAGGATGATCCTGGTTTTATTGTACCGAGGGGGGCTGATATACCGCAGGTGATCATTGATGAAGAGACTTATTTTCCTCCTGAGTCGCAGGTCGAGTTGTTCAAGGTGACGACTCCCTTGGAGGAGAATGAACACGAAAAGGAGATTGCATTGTCGGAAGAGGAGAAAGAACTTGGGGCTGATGATGAGGAGGAGGATGTCGCCGAGAGTAGTAGTCTCGGACCCCGTGTGAGGAGGCCCTCGGCAGCTCTCCGGAGCCCGTACGTCTCGCAGTTCGCACGGTCTGGCAGCAAGAAGGTTAGGGGGCTCTATTCGATGTTCCGTCGTGACGGGCATGGAATGAGTATCAAAATCCCTTTCAACGGACTCACTCTGGACAACCCCTACTTCGAACGGATTGAGTCACTACATCATTGGTACACAAGCATGGTAAGTTAATTAATTTGTAGTTAAACTTTGAACTTTATAATGTTTATTAAATTGTGCTTAACTGTGATATGTATATTTTTCAGGAGATTGACATGTACATTACGTACCTGCAAGACAAGATAAAGTCCGGCGAGGGTTTAAAAGATGAAGTCACTCCAAGGAAGACTATACTCTTGTGTACCGAGTTCTTCGTAAGATCCAATCATCCTATCAAATACAAGTTTTTTTTATCATTTTCCTAATACTAATCGTTTAAATTTATTTTTAATTAACAGAACGCTATGAAGACTCAGTACGATAGGATTTCGATCCCGCGTGCACATGCAAAGAGAACGAACTTGGAGAGAAAATACGAGACCTGGGCACCGCCGGACTACATGGTGAAATACATCACGGGAGACAGTAGGCACGAGAGTTGGGAACACGCACGAGAGGTAATTTAAAGAACCGTACATTTTTTTTAATTCAATTTAATATTTTAATTTAATTGTAAATAACGTTTTATTTTGTTTTTTATTTTTTTAGGTGATAACGGTCTGTAATACCGGGGAACATTGGATCACAATACGGATTAACCTGGATAGCTGGACTATACAGTTGTACGACTCGTGTTGGTGGCGTTGTCCGGAAGTAACTCCCAAGGCTCGTGTACTAGCCCCGATGTTGGAGTTGTTGCCTCGTCTTTTGGTAGCTGCCGGATTTTGGGAGGGTATGAACTTTATTCGTCGGACCCACAAGAAGACTGCTATGCAAGTCGAAGTCCCGATGGAGCAGTTTATGCAAGTCGACAACAGCAACTGCGGCCCGTTCGTGTGCATGTACCTGGATCGTCTCGTCAACAAGTACCTCACTCACCGGGGTAGAGAGATGGACGACGCGTACTTGATGAAGTATCGTCGATATGTCGCTCGGAAAATCTTCAGTTTGAGTCATCGAGTCGATTGATTTGTATTTTGGATGATTTTAGACTTTTTCTTGTGCATGTGTTTGGACTGGTTATTATGTGTATTGAGATTGAATTGCAGGTTTAGCTTTGATATTAACTAAATAAATCCCGTCAATTTTTTTTAAAATTATTTATAATATATTAACTTATTAATTTAATATAATTTGTAAAACAATTAAACTATTTTAGGTGTGTTTTGGTGAAATATGTTTGTTTTGATTGATTTTGGTGAAATAGGTGTTTGTTTTGATCGATTTGGGTGGAAAAAATGTGAAAAACAGGTTGTCTGCCTCTGCTACACGGTGACACCCGGTTACACGGTGGCCACCGTGTAGCATCCCGAGATCACCGTGTAGCCAAGAACTGCTCGGTGGATTTCTGGGCAGTACTCGGTTACACGGTGGCTACCGGTACACGGTGCCCTACACGGTGCCCACCGTGTAGTTTAGGTCAATAATTCATTTTAATTGATTTTAAGGCATTTTTCGATTTGTTAACTTGTTATTGTAGTATGAAACATCATTTTAATAATCAAAATGATTCAAAAAACACTACCAACTATTGAATTTGACGAATTAAGTGATTACGCATGAACAATGTATTACCTATGTAGTTAAGATTGTCACAATATTAGTAGAAAGTTCGAAAAACGGTCAACATTCCAAGCATCTCCTATTTGTATTCCTAAATTGGATTTGTTATGTTGTTTATTGGATGTTCCTAGTCTTTAAAATAATGTTTCATGCTTAACAAAACAACAAAAAAACTGTAGAAATGCTTCAAAATCAAAAAAAACTACTCCAGTTCTAAGTTACACGGTGGCTACACGGTGGGCTACACGGTGGGTGATGTTACACGGTGGCTAAACTAAGCGTTTTTTTTTTCGGTACACGGTGCTTTGCTTACCGGTACACGGTTCGTTTCTTACCGGTACACGGTGATACCCGGTACCGTGTAAAAAATTATAATAAAATGGGGCTCTTAGGATTCGAGCCCCAGACCTCCGGGTTTTCATTCCTTTTCTAATATCGGCTGACCAGTTGGGCTAGTAGTATTCCATGTACGTATTTCGCAACATTAATATATGTACCTTCTAAAATACAGATAAGTATTTTTTTTTTTTTTATCGGTACACGGTTCTACCGGTACCGTGTAAAAAATTTCTTACCGGTACACGGTGCTACCCGGTACCGTGTAAAAAAAAGAATTAAAATGGGGCTCTTAGGATTCGAGCCCCTGACCTCTGGATTTCCATTCAATTTCTAAATTTCGGCTGACCAGTTGGGCTAGTTGTATTCCATGAACGTAATTAGCAAAAGTAATATATGTACCTTTTAAAAAACAGATAAGTAAATCCCCCTTGCTCCCAAAGCCTAATTCCCAACCTGTTTTTTCACATATTTCACACTCAGAAGATAAACAATCTCCAAAAACAAGCACAATAACCTAAAACAAACACAATAACCTAAAACTCACCAAATGTCCAAAATCCAACGAGAATAGACGATAATAAAACAATATTAGTCTCAAATAGTTTAAAAACACCGATCAAACAACCAAACCCAATCTCGAACTCTGTCACTCCGTGTTCATTGGACATTTTGTTCTCGTGTGTCCCTCGTTTTTGCAGATGCTGCACTTTTTCTTCTGTCTTCTTCGGCTCGACTCTTGCGTTCCCGTCTCTTCTGCAGGGACATTTAAATCAACAGCCTCGGGTGGGATAAAAACCGTGCACTTCCGCATGTTGTGACCTACGCCCTTACATCTCGAACACACCTGCACACGACAACACGATATTAGGTCCAAGCCTGCACACGACGAAATGATATTAATTGTACAAACCTTCAAACGTCGTGTAGAGCTCTCAACTCCGGAACGAACACGAGTCACCCTCGGACGTCCAGCCTGTCTACCCGCTACCGGAGGAAGAACTACGTACGATGCTAAATCCGGCGGGATCACCCAATCATCATAATGTGGCAACGGCACAATAGGCGTCGCGTACATCTCGACATGGCTGCTCATCTTGAAATAAGGGCTCACGAAATCGTACGGTGAAAATCCGGCTCGTCTACATAATAAGAACAAACAAGTTAGTGGAATCAACTGTTTAAAATTAAATTTAAAGGTAAAATGATATCATACCTCATAGCGGCACAAGCATGACGACACGGTATTAGGTCTAAGTCGAACTCCCGACATTCACAAGTGCGATTCGCGATATCCACAAGATAAGACCTGTCCTCCTCCTGAACTCTGTATCGGGCATTCGCACTGACCTCCCGAACGGTAAAAGAACGGCTCAACTCATCCTGACCAGACAACTTGAGGAATGCCAGTTCGGTCAGCTCATGTCCACCATTCTGTCTCTCGTTATCTTTCCTTCGTTTCTCGTCAAACCATCTCTCAATCATCGCACGAATGGCCTCGAGCATCGCACAGACAGGTAATCGCCGTGGCCATTTGATAGCAGCGTTGAAGACTTCGGCCGCATTCGATGTCATGAAACCGTATCGTCGTGCAGCACACTTTGACCTCGCCCAGTGCTCAACCCCAATATCGGTAAGGCGCCTATAAGCACTGTCACTGAGTTTCTCCACATCCGAAAGGTATTTTTCAAAATCATCCACCCGATAAGAATAAGCAGCATTGCATAGAGCCTTGATCAGCTGCTGGCCGTACCGTGCTAGATTCTTCGAGAGGTGGTGATAGCACAACGCACGGGTAGCGTGGGAATAGACACTCCGAATAGCATTCGCGATGCTCTTATGCTGGTCGGACACAATGAGCAGATCATCGTCGTCTGTATCGTAGCAAACTCTGAGGTGCTGGAGAAACCACGTCCACTCCTCGTCATTCTCTATCGGACCGATACCAAACGCAAGCGGGAAAATAGTCTCATTCCCGTCTTTTGTGACGGCGGCAAACATCACACCAGTGTTTTTCCCTTTCAAATGGGTGGCGTCGACTACTATCACAGGCCTCAGAGTGCCCTGCTCAAATGCACGAATGCACTGCCCGAGCGCAACAAACATGCGGCAAAACACGCCCTGGTCGGTCGTCTGAATATCGTACTGTGTCCCGGGATTATGTTCTCTCAGCATGTACAGATATGACGGGAGCCTCTGATACGATCCCTCATAGTCGCCGTACGCTATTTCAAGCGCAAGGTTCCTCGTCCGCAGGGCGAAGTTGTAGCTGATGTGAACTCCGTACAATCTCCTCAAATCCTCAACCATATCTTTCGGAACCAGTTCCCGACTGCCGACTAACATACGTGCAAAGAAAGTAGCCGCAACCCTGCTCGACACCTGTCGATCCGCAAGTCGCCCCAAATTGTTTCGGCACGTATGATTCAAGTTCAGCTTCGTGATCCTCCAAAGGGTGTCATCGGAACCCGTGGAACACAATTTGAACGTGCATTTTTCACGCCCCGTCTTGCAAACGAACGTCACCCGATTAGTGTTCGAGCGATCAGTTTTGCACTCTACGTTATTCTCCATGTGATACAGCCCCACCATCACCTTCAGATCCAGTTTCTTTCGGAACGTGGCTCCGACTGCCATCTGACCATAAATCGGTTGGTGTTCGATAGACTGCAACGGAACAGCGGGGTCAAACCCCGGCAGTGGAATGATCCAATTGCGCTGTGGATTATTCTGCGCATTCTGAGAAGCTTCGGCTTGCTCGGCGCCTCCCGCATAAGAACTCGAGGACATATTACGGCGCGACATTAGCTTTTTAACCACGCCCGGCTGTCTAATCCATTCGGTCCACTCCGTGGTCAAAGATTCCAAGAGATCGGACTGACGGGCTTCTTCCTCGTCCTCGGAAGTATGTACCGCCTCGTTCTCGTTCTCTTCCTCTGACGGTACGCCCGAATCCCGAGCTTCTTCTCCGATATTCACCTCCGGCGCAGCTGGTTGTGCCTCTATTTGGACGACGAACACAAAGCACTCATCCCCTTGCTCGTCTAACATGCGGGAGACATCCTCGTCGCAAAGCATAGGAGCTCGCACGCTTCTCGCGTCGTAGCCTCGGGTAAAATAGTACAACATGTACTCGGCATTGGGCGGAGGGCGCAAAACCAAACGAATCCGGCTCGTAAGGGCGTCGAGTGTAAGTTCTTCCCTCCGAAAGAAGAGGCACATATCTACTCCGTCAACATAGGCCGCTCGATCCCAACGACCACCGTACCGTATCGTGATTCGTTGATTCGACATCTACAATTACAAAACACAGTTGAATTCAGTGGGGGAACCCAAAATATCCATCCAAAAGCATAAACAAAGCCATAATTAGACATTTTTTTAAAAAAAATTGAAAAAACGGCTTCTGTACACGGTGGCTACACGGTGTCTCACCGTGTAGCTTGTGTCACCGTGTACCGAGACACTATCCGGTACACTATCCGGTACACGGTGACCGGGAAACACCGTGTACCGAGACACTATCCGGTACACTATCCGGTACACGGTGACCGAGAAGCACCGTGTAGTGAGAGCACCGTGTAGTGCGTACCGGTTAATCTTCATAACTACACGGTGACTACACGGTCGGGAAAACCCACCGTGTAGCCACCGTGTAGTTATGATTTTTTGCAGAAAATCGAAAAAAAAAAACAGAATCGACGCGTTTCGACGTACCTTTCGGCCGGCGAACTCGGCTGCCCTTCCCACGTATATTCAGACGTCGATTGTTGTAGAGGGGATATTTGTTTGAGAGAGAATCGAAATTTTGTTTTTTGAAATGGGTTTAGGGTTGAGGGTTTGAGTAGGGGGGAAGGTGAAGGCATTCATGCATGCAATAAATCTCAACAACCAAACAAAAATCTGATTTTTGATGTAGTGGGCCCCACAGTTTTTTTGTTTTGATTTTTAAGGATTTTAAATGGTTTTAAATGGTTTTTTGTATTATTAAAAGAGTGAAAATAAAAGTAAGGGTAAGTTAGACATTTCCTTTGCAAATTGTCTAAAATAAATGTACTTTTTATAAGTGTGACAAAATAAATGTACTTTTTATGTTTGTGTTTAAAAAGTTGTATTCCCACAAGTTATGATCTACTATAATTTTTCTGTAATTCTAACTTTATTAGAAGTCACAGACTCACAACTGTTCAAGGTGAAAAACTTTTAAGAGATTTAATGACATAAGAATATAAAAAGAAAACAAAAATTTATGAGACAATTTTTTTCAATTGAGCGATCAAGTTACCGATACTATTCAACCGGGCAATAAAAACATAAAATTAATTCAATCAATAACGAGTGGAATAACGTTTGAGGTGTTTCTGATTTGGGTTTCAAAACTTGTAATGACTGGATTCAAGCTAGATTGCGAGTTCTTGTATCTTATGTGTCTTCAAGGGGAGTGATTTACTGCATATTTTAATTTCGTGATGTGGTAAGGCATTATCGAATTTGGAGGCCTATATATGATTGTTCTTCAAGCTCAAGATATAGTTATTTCAATTATTTTCGTTTATTTCATATTTCAATAAAGTCAATGAGTACCCATCTCTAATTTGTGATACATCATCGAACCTCCAGAAGTAATTGCAGAGACTGTACATAATTTGGGATATTCAAATTATATTGACGAGGTTACCACATATGTCAATATTGATCATGTTAGTTCCAAACTAATAGTATTGTTTCGCTTATGACTCTTAGAATTGCTTGATCTATTAAAGCAACTAATCCACCAAAGACTTTATACTCCCATGATGAGATTCATTTATCACCCTTTTCTATTTACCTGGACAAAATTTCTCTTGCAAATATTAATATTGGAGTAAGCGCATGTTAGTAATTTGTATATGTTATTTTACGTATGTAAAATAAATTATATATGTTGAAATAAATATAATATTTTAGACAGTGACGTAATGAGAAATACTAGTTAGGATGTGCAAATTTGAAAAAAAAATACTCTCTTGATTTCATAAATATAAAACTCCCTTTCCGCATATTAAAAAAATATATATTATTTTTTGATTTTTAGGGCAAAAAGTGAAGGGTATAAATGTATTTTTTAAGTTAAAAATTAAATTAATTGTGAATAAATTTGAAAAAATAAGGGATAAAAATTAAGAAAAATGTTACTTTTTTGTTTTTTTTTAGCAAAAAGTGATGAGTATAAATGTATTTTTTATGTTAAAAATTAAAGTAATTGTGAGTAAATTTGAAAAATTATGAAATAAATTAAAGGTAAAATTGTATTTTAAAATCAGAAAATAAGAATATTTGTGAAGATTAAGATATAAATATCAAATTAAAAGAGAACTTTTGAGGGAGAAGTGTCAAATTATAAAATTAAATCATAATTTTATTGACTTATTTTTAATAGAGTAAAATTGATGATATTGTAATTATTTATTCATGATAAATTACTATGTAGCGTTAATAATTGATCAGTATCTATTTTTCTTCATTGAATTAGTATTTTAGAAGTTATATTTATTAATAAATAATTCATTATCCTTTTTTAGATAAGGAATATTTCAACAAAATCTCAATTAGATTCTAATTATTTTTAAATAAATTATAATTATTTACATTAATATATAAAAATTAAGGTATAAAGTTTTTTATTTTTTAAGTTGAGGGGGTGCGATTGCACCCCTTGGGACCAAGTAGGTATGTCCCTGATTTTAGGTAAATAAATCAATTATATCAATTTGATACAAATTAATAATTAATAAAACAGATAAAAGTTAACGCTAAAAAGTACAATTATTTAAATTAATATATAAAAATTAAGGTATAAAGTTTTTTTGTTTTTTTAGTTTAGGGGGTGCGATCGCACCCCTTGGGACCAAGTAGGTATGTCCCTGATTTTAGGTAAATAGATCAATTATATCAATTTGATATAAATTAATAATTAATAAAACACATAAAAGTTAACGCTAAAAAATAATGTTATAATGTGAAACCATTGCGTTAATAGTTGCGGTTGCGTATAATCTGAAATAATAGTTGCTTGAAACAAATTGCGCCCTTTAAACTGTTGTGTTTTTGTTTATAAATATAAATTTGCGTAAGACAAACACAGAATAGACAAGAACAATAACAGAGAAATCAAGTAATAACAGACAAACACATAAGAAAAAGAATCTCCAATAAGTTGCTCAAAAAAATATTTGTGCCTATCCTGATAACAAATTTGTACATAGTGGAACACGCCTCAAAGTTTTCGATTTTTGTTTCCTATACATATAAAAATACACAACAATGCACTTGACAACCCTATTGCGTATCAGAGTATACATGACAATACAATGTTTATAGTCCCTTGTATTTTCTACAAACAATGCTTATCCTTTCGAAGAATTTCGCCCTCCGTGGATGAAATTATAATGCTACACAGAGTGCATTATTAAATTGGAGGACAAATCTTTTTTATCCCAAAGGTAATGTGATAGAGTGAAGAACGAAAAAGTAGGAATAAAGAATGTATTAATGAAAAGAAGCTAAACGCCTCAAGAGAGATTCACAGAGAAATATCTGCCACAGCCTAACGCTACAAACCAATTAAAATCCAAAAGTGTCCTAACCCTAAAGGAAGACCATCTTTAAATAGATTTCACTAAAAAGCCCATGAACTCAGCCCAATATTGATAAAAGTAAATTAACTATAATAAATCAATTTAAATAATTAATTATCAACTAACTCCAATAGTCCCGGTGTGTGGGGCTTGACACGTCGAGTATAAACCTTCCAAGCAACCCCCGTCGCATTGCTATCAATTGCTCTCCCTGGTGAAATAGCCTTGTCCTTAAGGCTGAACTCAGGAAATTGCCCTCGAAAATCAGTGGCATTCATCCAGATACTCTCATCGTCACCAAACCCTCTCCACTTGATCAACACTTGCTCTACAGAACCTCCGTTTCTGACCAGATGTCGGTGTTGCAGCACTTTCTCTGGAAGAAATGGGGGATCAACGACTAACAGCTCCTCGGGCAACTCTGGTGACACCGTTGCCCCTCCAACCGCTAGCTTTACAAGCGATACCTGAAAGATTGGATGTACGCGAGACGTGGTTGGTAACTTCAAACGGTAGGCTACTGCACCCACACGAGCAGCCACTTCAAACGGCCCAAAGAAACGGGGAGTTAATTTAGAAATTCTAGCTGCAATTAAGCTCTTTTGACAGTACGGTCGATACTTGAGATACACCCATCACCCACTGAAAACTCTAGATGGCGACGATGTTTATTCGCCTCGCGAACCATCCGTTGTTGTGCCCGCTCTAAATGAAATTTAGGTGGGCCAAAATTTTATCACGTTCTCGTAGAGATTCAGCGAGGGCTTGTACCCTCACTTCTCCAAGTAAAAATGGAACAAGTAGGGGAGCTGGCCGACCATAAACCACCTCGAACGACGTCATGCCTGCGGCGGAATGAAACCCCGAGTTGTAGCAAAATTCAGTCCAAGATAACCATTTTCCCCAAGTCTTTGGACGCTCCGAGGAAAAGCAACGAAGATAGGTCTCAAGGCATCTATTTAAGACTTCCGTTTGCCTATTCGTTTCAGGGCGATAGGCTAAACTCATGCGTAAAGTTGTTCCTGCCGTTTTAAAAAGCTCCCTCCAAAATGAACTCAAGAAGAGGTGATCCAGATCAGAAACTATCGATCCAGGCATCCCGTGTAATCTCACAATTTCCTTAGCAAAATATCAGCAACCGACTTTGCCGTGAACAATTGTTTGAGTCCTAAAAATTGATTGTATTTAGAAAGAAGATCCACCACAACCAAAATACAGTCCACTCCTTCTGATCGCGGCAGACCAGTGATGAAGTCGATGCTAATGTCCTCCCAAACGCGAGTTGGAATAGGCAGAGGGTTAAGTAACCCTGACGGTGACTTAGTTTCATATTTATTTCTTTGACAAATTTCGCACTCCGCAACAAACTTTGTAACTGAATTCATCATCCCAGGACAATATACATTGGCCGCCAATATACATTGGCCGCCAATATACATTGGCCGCCAATCTCCTATAGGTGCGGAATGCACCAAAATGCCCTCCCGTTGGCGTCGCATGGAATTCCGCCAATAACTTCGAAACCCATGGTGATTGGCGAGGGAGTACCAATCGCCCTTTATAAAATAAAATTCCTTGCAACATGCTGTAGTGCTTCGGACCAAGCCTCCCTCGCTCGAGTTCTTCAATAATTTTTGTGAGCCCTGAATCCAATCGAGCCTCGGCCTGCAACCGATTCCAATCCATCCATTGCGAAATGGATATTGCCGACAACTTTAACTCTTCATCTATTCGAGAGAGAGCATCAGCTGCTCGATTAAATGCTCCTTCCTTATACATTATTTCAAAGTCGTACCCCAATACTTTTGCCGCCCAATTTTGTTCGACTTGGGTGGTCAAAGTTTGAGCGAGAAGTTGCTTCAAACTCAGTTGATCAGTCCGAACAATGAACTGGCAACCCATTAAATAAGGTCTCCAATGTTGCACTGCTAAAACTAAAGCCATCAACTCTTTTTCATAAGTTGATTTACTTAGCCATCTCTCTGTGAGGTTTTTGTTGAAGTAAGCAATGGGTTGCTGCTCTTGCATAAGTACAACACCAAGACCTTTTCCCGACGCGTAATTATGAAAGGCTTCGAAAAATCTGGCATACGCAGCACATGGGATGATGTGAGAGCCCTCTTAAGGGTTTGAAATGTTGTTTCTGTTTCAACCGACCACTGCCATGATTGTCTCCCATCCTTCTTCAACAAATTTGTTAGTGGTGTGGATATTTTATCATAGTTACAGATAAAGCGACGATAGTATCCAGTGAGACCCAAAAACCCTCGAAGGCTGCGTTGAGAGGTAGGTATTGGCCATTGTAAAATAGCAACAACTTTGAGGGGATCCATCTATCCTTGCTCTAATACAATATGTCCTAAATACTCTACACAAGAAGACCCTAACACACATTTCTTTGGGTTAATTATCAATGAGTGAGTATGAAGAACCTGAAACACGTGCTCGAGATGACGTAAATGTGCTAACCAAGAGAGATTGTAAATTAGTATGTCATCGAAGAATACTAACAAAAATTTGCGTAGGAATGGTCGAAAAATTTCATTCATAAGACTCTGGAATGTCGGTGAGGCATTAGTGAGACCAACGACATAACCAAAAACTCGTAGTGACTGGAGTGAGTTCGAAATGCTGTTTTCGGAATGTCTTCTGGGCAAATTCTATTTTGATGGTACCCGGAACGAAGATCAAGTTTACTGAACCAACTTGACCCATGTAATTCATCTAAAAGCCCCCGAATGACTGGAATAGGATATTTGTCGGGAATCGTCACCTTGTTTAGAGCTCGATAATCAACACAAAATCGCCATGAGCCGCCTTTTTTCCGAACTAATAGAACCGAGCTAGAATACGGGCTGTTACTCGGTTGAATAATGCTTGCATTAAGCATGTCACCTACCACTTTCTCCATTTCATCCTTTGGAGAGTGATTATATCTGTTGGGGCGAACAAAAACTGGTGGTACACCCTCATGTAATGTGATATGGTGATCATTCGCTCGGTGCGATGGTAAACCTTCTGGTGGATGTAGTAAGGTGTTAAAATTCGATATCAACTTGTCTAACTCATGTTGCTGCTCATGTGTAATTGACTCTAAAAGTACCAAAGTGTGAAAGTATGGTACTTCCATCGATTGCCCATTATAACCAAGTTTGACCCCCCAGCTCGAGGGAGCCGAGATCTTTGGGTACTAAAGCTCTTCGTGTAAGTGATGGGTATCCTCGTATGCATACTTTAGTACCATCATCTTGGAACTCCATTGTCCTCTTCGCCCAGTTAGCTGTAACGTCCCCAAGTGTCGCGAGCCACGATACTCCTAGTATGATATCTACACTGCTAAGGGGAAACACATAGCAAGTGATAAAAACTAATTGATTCGCCATAGTGAACGTAACCTCTTTACAAACCACTTTTTCTTGTACTTTTGTGCCATCTCCTAGCA
This sequence comes from Euphrasia confusa, assembly GCA_954870475.1. Classification (NCBI taxonomy): domain Eukaryota; kingdom Viridiplantae; phylum Streptophyta; class Magnoliopsida; order Lamiales; family Orobanchaceae; genus Euphrasia; species Euphrasia confusa. The sequence continues at coordinate 9,833,601 of OX940966.1, read as the reverse complement.
ACACAACAAAGTTAGTTGATGAGTCGATTGGAAACTGCAAGACATCCGCCATTTGTGTTGATATAAAACAATGACTAGCCCCGCTGTCAATCATAGTTAAAAGTTTCCGGTCACGCACTCGGCCGAAAAGCTTCAAGGTATGGCCTCCGTCAAATCCTTTAGATGATAATTTAGAGAGTTTAAGCTGCTGAAGATCCCTAGAGATGTCAGAGAGACCCTCAGACTCATTTTCCTTTTGCTCTAAGTTGTCTTTCTCCTCATGTTCTCTTCATCGCACTCAATCATCACATTCAAATATTTAGAAGAGCATTTATGCTATGGTTCATACGGTTGTCTTCACCTATAACATTTTCCTTTCGCTCGGTATTCTCGAGCTTCTTCTGTCCTGAGGTGCCGAACGTTCTGGTCAGGCCGTGTATTTGGAAGCAATGTTGAAATTTTTTTAGACTTTCTCGCGGTCGAGTTATCTTGGTTCGAGTTTGTTTGCTGGGAAGCTCCGATCCCATAATGCAATCCCCCTCGAAAGGAATTTGGAGAGCGTTGAAATCCTCCAATAGAAGTTGGACGTGATAGATTATTCGAGGGTCGGTGAGACCGACTAATTTTTCGAGCAAAGCGAATGGCAGCGAAGACATCCGTTAATTCCAAATCTGGAATGCGATCTAAAACGTTAGATTGTAACCCACCAAGAAACATACCCATATTGAGCCGCCGAAAACTCGGGAAATTGCATGACTCGCTCCTTAAAGAGCGAGAGGTAGTCTTCTAAGGAGCATGTCTGCCGAGTGATGTGCATAGTCTCGTTAGCATTAATGGCTGAACTATCCCCGAATCGTTCAATAAACTTCTGTGTGAATTGAGCCCATCTAATGCTGGATGCTCGACGAAGCACCCATTGTGCCCAAAACATAGCCTTGCCTGAAATGGCGATTAGAGTCAATTGAACTCTATCACCAATTGGAGTGCGATGGACCAAGAAGTGTTGGTGATTTAAGTAAAATCTTAAATCATTTGTCATTTAATGTGATTGGAATCATTCAAGGTTTTTGTGTTGAACCTAATCACTATAATATGACATTGGAGGTGCGGGGTGCACAGTCATATAGAAGTGATACGGAACAATGAGTTGGATAAGTAAAAATATGCATGCTAAGTTTAATCACGTGGCTGCATGTATATGCATGGTATAATATGATTTATTATCATATTTTGCATGGTAAATTCGTGATTACATGAATAGTCATGTATGATTATTCGTAAAGGTGCTTTATGAATAGTTGTTTTCACCAAAAGGTATCTATCCAACGAATAGGTGTGTCCCTTCTCCAAGGGGTGTGTCTCTTTCCAAAGGGGTGTGTCCCTTATCAAAGGGTGCTTTATATCTATATAAAGGGATTGTATATTTCATACAATAACAACATGAAAATCATATTCATATGAACACACAAGAACACCTTTGTTTATCAAAACCTTGAGAAACAAAGAAATCATAAAATTTCATAATTTGCTTGATTTCTAAGCCTAAGAAATCAAGTGTGATATTGTCTTATCATCGAAGGGATTTCGTGTAACCTGAGCAATATAGGTCGAAATACTCTTCAAGGAAATTGATGGAGTTGTATACTTAATGTCTATATTTAAGTGATATGAACTCCCGATCCATTGCCACTAATCTATTTAATTAAATAAACAATTATTCGCTTTTAATTATGTTAATTAAATATATGCGAATTATAGTCCTAGATTATATACGTTGTAATTAGTATGGTGTGTGACGTCACACGGAAGATCATACTATTGGTCACTCGTATACTAATCGAACAGTAGCTCACGACCTAGATGGACAAGGACCAATCAATCGGTATTGTCGTTGTATGAAAGAGAAAATAATTTGTTTTAATTATTTTATCATACTTGTACACTTGGTGTATTGGGCGGATCGCTTGAGATTTATCGATTAGGATTGCCTTGGATAATCGATTTAAATCTTAGTGTATTTTATTCTTAATCCCTGATATTATTGCGGGTGTGTGCATTTAATATTAGTGACTTTGATTTCCCAAGGAATTGACTAATTAGATATATATTCGATCAATTATCGGCAAAGTTGGGTCACGGTATTTTATGTATGACATGCTATGAATTCTTGACAGGAAAGTGTGTCCTCGAAAGGGTTGATAATATCCCCGAGATTAGGGGTGTTCATCGGTCCAAAACTGGACCGAACCGGACCGGAATCGGATAGGACCAGAACCGGATTTTAATGAAAGTAAAACCTGGAAACCGGACCGAAAAATTCCGGTCCAGTCCGGTCTTGGACCGGAAAATTCCGGTCCGGTCCGGTTTTTAACCGGATTGGACCGAATTATTTTTAAAATAAATAGATATTATTTATTTATATAAAAAAACTAATTAAAGTAATAGATAGTTTTTTTAAAATGTCTTTAATTTAATGTAATGTAAATTTTTTTGGTATTTAAAAATTTATAATATTTTATAAATGTATTTTTTTATGTAAGTAATGTTAAAATAATTTTATTTTATTAATTTTTTTGTTATATAAGTTAAAATATATAATTTTATAATTTTATTCAAGTTATAAAAATAGATTTCATAGTTATATATTATTAAAAATTATATATTTAAATGTATCCGGTTCATTCCGTTTCGGACCGGTAAATTCTGGTTTTTAACAGAAATCGGACCGGAAACCGGAATTGTAAAATTCCATGGACCTAAAATCGGACAGGAATTTTACCGGTCTGGACCGAACCGGACCAACCGGTCCGGTTCCGGTCCGGTCCTAAATATGAACACCCCTACTCGAGATGAGTTCATAAGAAATTATTATGTAAACCTCATGAGTGGATTTGTTTCGCATAATAATTAAAGTTGAATGATACTATTCTCGGATAAAAGAGATGAATAAATTAATTAGCAATAAATATAATTTATTCATGACATTTATATTTTAAAGGAATAAATGAGAAAATATTATTTGATATAATATGATATAATATTGGGAGTGCAATTATATCTATTTAGCGGAGTTAAATATAATTAATAGATTAATTAATAGACTTGAGTTGGGCTCAATTTAATCAATTCTATTGGAAGCCCAATATTACACCTCTTTTAAGATCCCCTACGTAGCCTATAAAAGATCCCCTACGTAGCCTATAAAAGCACTACATGGTCTTCACAAATTAGACACATCGTTGCCCATACGACGTTCAAGCTAGTGCAAGGATTACGCGGGAATGTCTCAAGGTCTTCGAATAGATCTCGTTTTTCCGGACAACGAGAACAAGGTAAAATCTGATGGAGTTGTATTCTAAATGTCTAGTTTAGTGCAAATACGGAACTCCTTATCTATACCTTAATTCTATATATGATTCAAGCATGATTGCATTTATTGCAATAGTCCTTGATGTATACGTTGTAGATAGTATGACGTGAGGAGACACGCGGAAGATCATACTATCGGTTACTCGTATACTATCGAACAGTAGCTCACGACTTAGATGGACAGGGACAATCCATCGGTACGTCGTAGTGTGACTGGTAGATAGTTGGTCTTGACTATCATGTTAGACTCGTACACTTGGTGTATTGAGCAGGACCACGGGAGGGCGTTCGATTTATACTAATCGGAGTAATCGAACTAGACCTCAGATATTACGGATATGTGAGTTCTTAATCCCTATATAATTATAGGTGCGTGTGTCCAATGCTCGGTTCTTTGATGTGCCAATGAGTGAGACTAATTGATTAGTCAATATTCTCGGTAGATTGGGAATCAGTATTGTACACACGGCATGCTATAGATTATAGACAGGAAACCGTGTCTCATTTATTGGGTTGATGATGTCCCCGAGATGAGCTCATAAAGTTTATCATGTAAACCCTACAGGTGGATTTACTCCACATGATAATAAGGATGAGTGGTACTAGTCTCGGATAATAAGAAATGAATTAATTTAATTATTAGTAATTAAAATTAATTCGTGGACATGCGATAAAATTATTGACGGAATAATTTGAATTAATTAATTGGGAAATCAATTTTATAATTTTATAGTGGAATTAATTATAATTCAAATTGTGGAATTTAATTAAGGTTTTCCTTTTAGGACACCAAGTCAATTAAATTGCAAGTTAAGCCTAATTAATTAATTGCCTAGTTCCCTAGTGTGGCCTATTTAAATCCTCGTTCTCTCTTCTCTAAACCTAACGCCGCTATTTTATTTTTGCTGAGAAAAATTAATTGTTAGCGCAATAATTTTTCTGTGAAAATAAATAGACTAGCGCAATTATTTTTTTATGAAGAAATAAAAAGCTAGCGCAATTATATTTCTGAAAAAGAAACTTTTGAGAGAGAAGAAGAGAAGAATTCCGGCAGATCGTTGCCCACACAACGGCCGGAATCGAGGGCTAGGATACACGCTAGAAGACTCGAGGTCTATGTTAATTCGGCTTCTCCGAATCACGCAACAAAGGTATGAAATCGAAACCCTTATTCCGCATCGTTTCGATTTGATCTCGTACGTAATCATACAACGAACCACCGATCGTGTTCGATGGTCTCGGACTACTGGGCGTTCTCCGATCGCCGGAACAGCAGTCGGATCGAGAAAATCGCGCCGGAACAGCCCGAACAGCAGCATCGCGATTTTGGAATCGCGACGCTGTCGGCCGACAGCTATTCTTGTCGGCCGACACTGCCCTGTCGGGCGACAACCTTGAGCTGTCGGGCGATAGACAGGGCAGAAGCCCTCGGAAACGCGCGGTTGTGCTTCGGGCATGATGGCTGGGCGTGTTTCGGGTCTGGGGCTTCGTCGTGATGGAAGTAGTGATGCTGGAGTTCGACTGGGCGTGTACGGATGTTCGAGTAGTCGAACGGACTCCTCCCGGGTAGTCGATTTCCAACAATTGGTATCAGAGCCGGTTTATCGGTTTGTTGTATTGTTCGTACGATCTGTCTTGCAAGTTGAATCCGGTTATTATGGCCAATGTGTGTATGAATGTTGTGCTTTAATTTGTGGTTTGATTAAACTCTCGGGCTTGTCGAGATTGTTTTTATTTTGGAAAAACGTTGCTTGTTTGTAATAGATAAAAACGACGGGTTGAGTCGTTAGGTTTATTTATTTTTCGTTGTATCCCGGACATGTATAGGGTCGATTACCTTGTATAGGATCGATACCGAAATTAGTAGGATTGTTCTTGTAATTTTTCTTGCTATTTTTGGTGGATCGAGACGAGATCGAAGCCCGGAGAAACGAGAGTCGAGGAGGGCAAATCGGCAACGAGCTGCCATCGAACACACCCCGTGTCTCGTGACGGGCAGCAGCGGGGCTGGGGTTCGTTCGACCCCACGGACGACTCAACGAGGCTCGAGACGAGACTCCAGTGGGAGGAGTTCGTCTCATGGCCCTCAAGTGAGTCGGTGGTGGATCGAGACCGAGACGAGCAACGAGATGAAGTTCCAAGAGACGTGCATTGGAGAATACTTAAGGCCATAATAATCGGGGCCACGTTAATTGCTTTTTATGTGATTTACGTGATTTATTATTATGCTTAATTATTTTATGCATGTTATCCCTCAATCGTAAAATACTAAGTGGGAGAGGGATTGGAAACAATCCCGCGATCTCCATTCTCTGTTTTGATGGTGATGTGTATTGACTTACGAGTTGGCTTTAGTGTCATCCTCCCTATCGGATAAAGTCGATACAGAAATATCACTGGATCAAAATTCGAATTAAAATCTACTTATAGAATTGAACAATTATATTTCTCAAAGCAATGCCTAATCTGTCTTTCAAAGACTAATTTCAACTCGACTCATTCTCACCCCGGGGAGTGGAATGGAGCCAAAACGCTTGGTTATGTCGATGACACAGATTAGAGACTTTCGAGTCATTCGATGACTAGATCGATTGTCTGGTTGGCTCCCTCACCTAGTGAGAGATAGGGCTCAATTGCATGATTGATCGCTGGTTAGAAACTTCGAGTTTCACTTACGAGATATCAAGCTTTGATTAATAAAATATTGAAATTTAATAAATGTAGGAGTCAATTAACAAAGTTGTTTGTTTTAGTAAACGTCCACAAGAAAGTGGCTTGCTAAATGGAAACGGAACTTTGGGTTAATTGAGGCTCGACAGTTATAGAAAATCGTAAAGGACCGCATGTCAACGTAAACGTCCACAAGAAAGTGGCTTGCGGTGGACATGTAGTTCCCGAGCGGTTGACTTAGTACTGAGAAATGGTATACACTTAGGTACGCTTTATAGTATCCTCCCCATCGGAGTCACTGCTATAAAGATGTACGGCCGAAGTAAAAGTCCAGTTATAAAATCGTTTGGATTAGTATACGTCCACATGAAAGTGGCATGCTAGTCTGATGGGATTTTGGAAATGATTGGTAGTTTAATGATATTATTTGAGGGAAATGATATTGAATTAAACTCATTGTTTGTTTTATATGGTATTATTCCCATTAAAAGTCAACAAACTCACTAACCCTGTTTGTATGGATTGGAGAAGAAACTTGGACATTGTCCTAACTGCAGAGGAGTACAAATATGTACTCCAAGTCGATTGACCTGCTGAGCCAAATGATGCTTCCACTACTGAGAAAAGGAAGCTCATTGGAAATGGATCAAGGCTGATGAAGCCGTGACCATTACCTATGATATGATGCTTAACCTCAAGAAGCTTTTTGGTTATCAGGACAGGACATCCGGGCAAAATGCAACGAGGCAACTCATGATGGCCACCACGTCCGAAGGAACGCCCGTGAGGGATCACGTTCTTAGGATGATGGGCTATCTGAATGAGATAGAGATTCTAGAAGCAGTTATCGATGGGGTAACCCAAGTCGATATTGTGCTCCAGTCTCTGCCGAGATGTTTTGAGCAGTTCCGCCTTACTATAACATGAATAAGAGGTCTTACTCATTGGCGGAGCTCCTGATTGAACTTCAAGCGGCTCTTCCTAGGCCTACGGGCGGCAAAAGGAAGAAGAAGCAAAGACGGAAACCCAGTGGGCCAAATATATCTGGACCACGGAATGGGACAAGCAAGCCCAAAGGGCAAGTGCTTCCGTTGTAAGCAGTCTGGATACTGGGAGTTTTAATTGTCCTCTCAAGCAACAAGAAGTTGACTCTTCCTTAGTCACCGAAACATGTTTAGTGGTGTTATCTACCAGTACCTGGTGTGTGGATACGGGAACCACTAATCATGTCTGCACTTAACCGGGATGCGTTCGTTCGATCGCTCGAACATCCGAACGCTCCCAGTCGACCTCCAGGTACGTTGCTCCGTTCACATGACAGCCCGTGTGCCGAATCACGCCCAGCCGTCGCCCCAGAGGACAACCGCGCGAGACGACAGCTGATCTGCCTTGGGCAGCGGGCGCTGCCCACAAATCAGCGGTCGCTGATTAGGCCTAAAACGGCGGTCGCCGTTTGCCTTTTAGTGGGCGCTGTTCGTCCGCGAACAGCAGCGCGACCTGCTGTTCCGAGCGCGTTTCCTGGTCGATTTTCCTCTTCCGACTACCGATCCGGAGGTCCATGACCCCCCCAGTAGTCGAGGAACATGATCCACGAAGCCCGGAACCCGATCTTAGATCCAATGTATTTTTAACGAAATAGAAAACGAAACGTATGCGGAATAAGGGTTTCGATTTCTTATACCTTTGTCGCGTGATTCGGAGAAGCCGAATTGTTGAGACCACGAAGCCTTCCGGTGTATGTCTCTATCCCCGACGTTCAGCCGTTGAGTGGGCAACGATCCGCTGAACCTTCCTCTTCTCCTTTCTCTCTTGAACCCACTGTATCCTCTGTCTCAGAAATATATTTGCGCAAGCAAAATTATTTCTACAGAATTATTACTGCGCTAATCTGAATTAATTAAGCTAGATGAAAAATAATTGCGCAAGCTTTTATTTTCTCTGCAGAATTAATTATAGCGGCGTAAGTTAGGTTTTGATCTTCTGTCTCAGAAATATAATTGGGCTAGCAATTTATTTCTCCAAAAAATAATAACAGCGCTAATCTATTTATTTTTACAGAAAAATAATTGCGCAAACAATTTACTTTTCTCCGCAAAAATAAAATAGCGGCGTTTCTTCGGTTTAGAGAAAGAGAGGGTGAGGTATTTATAGAGCTACACCAGGGACCTTATGGAAATTAATTATTAGGCTAAATTGCAATTTAATTAACTCGGCGTCCTAAAAGGCAAACCTTAATTAAATTTCACAATTTTAATTATAATTAATTCCACTATAAAATTATAATTGAATTCCCAATAATTAATTTATATTATTTCAACAATAATAATTCCGCCGAATTACATATACGACTTTCCCCGTGTTTAAGATATCGTATGTCCACGAATTAACTTTAATTACTAATAATTAAATTAATTCGTTTCTTGTTATCCGAGACTAGTACCACTCATCCTTATTATCATGTGGAACGAATCCACCTGCAGGGTTTACATGATAAACTTTATGAGCTCATCTCGGGGACATCATCAACCCAATAAATGGGACACGGTTTCCTGTCTATAATCTATAGCATGCCGTGTGTACAATTCCGATTCCCAATTTACCGAGAATATTGACTAATCAATTAGTCTCACTCACTAGTAAGTCAAAGAACCGAGAATTGGACACACGCACCTATAATTATATAGGGATTAGGAATTCGTATATCCGTAATATCTAAGGTCTAGTTCGATTACTGCGATTAGTATAAATCGAACGCCCTCCCGTGGTCCTGCTCAATACACCAAGTGTACGAGTGTAACATGATAGTCAAGACCGACTATCTACCAGCCACACTACGACGTACCGATGGATTGTCCCTGCCCATCTAAGTCGTGAGCTACTGTTCGATAGTATACGAGTAACCGACAGTATGATCTTCCGCGTGTCTCCTCACGCCATACTGTCTACAACGTATACATCAAGGACTATTGCATTAAATGCAATCATGCTTGAATCATATCTCGAATTAAGGTATAGATAAGGAGTTCCGTATTTGCACTAAACTAGACATTTAGAATACAACTCCATCAATCTCCCACTTATACTAAAAGTCTAGTCGCCCTCTCCCAAACATCAGATTCCCATAACCTCATCACTCCTACCCAACGCTTTCGCTGGAAGTGCCTCTGTGAACGGGTTTTACCAGGCAATCCTCTCGATGCTATCTAGGTGACAACTGCATCGTCTTACTAGATGATCTCTCGAATCAGGTGGTACTTGCGTACTGGGCTGGAAACTCGAGGATTGCGAGTATATGACGGAGATCTATGATACTAAATGGGCAGGGCCTCGTACACCTCTTCGAGATCTTTCCGACAAGGTATGGACCATGCATGTATGTGGTCGGAGCTGGGAGAACCGAGCTCTCCAAGTTCGCAGCGCAATCTCGATCATTTGTCGGACAAATCACTTTTACCGATTTTAACTCGTTTTTGCTCGTTTTCTTTCTCTTTTTGCATCGAACATGCTCATACACCTGCGCACTTCACAACACATTAAACCATACCAAAAACAAGAGAATGACACAAATAAACGACTCAAAACGACACAACTCACACACAAAGAAACCAAGAAAAATAACACAAAAACGTATAAATCAGCGGGCTGGCGCCGCGGCTGGTGGCTCCCCCCACCTCCGGCGATGACGGTGAGTCGCCGGACTCACCGCCCGGGGCTGCCGTTGCAGCCCGGCGATCGCATGTGCATGCGATCGCGAACCCCGCGTGGGGTTCGGCTAGGGTTTCGCCCTTGCGGCGATTCTCTCGTCGGACTCCGGCGACGCGGCGTTCGTGATCGGTTTCCGGCGACGGGATTTCGGTCAGGGTTATCGTTTCCGCAATTTTTGATACCCCGGGATATCGATTTCCAACAATTGGTATCAGAGCGTTTGGTTTCGTGTTCATGTATGTGTTCAATTATCGTTCTACCTTGCAGGGATTCCGACTATCATGGTTAATTAATTGTTAATTAATTATTTAATTAATTGTTATTTAATTTACCATGATTATTAAACTCTCGGACATGTCGAGATTCGTTTTGTGTGGATGAATGCTTGTAATAGTAAAAATTCGGGGGTTGACCGAATTTAGATTTATTATTATTGTTCTATGTTTTCCGGAAAGTGTATAGGGTCGATTTCATGTATAGAATCGATACCGGAATTGTAAATTTATTTTATGTAATTTATTTACGTTGGATCGATGCCGAGACGACCGCCGGAGAACTCGTGTGACGAAGAAGACGAAGAGGACGAAAAACCGGGGGGGGGGGGGGGGGGTCGATCATCCCCATGATCGATCCCCATGAGGATCGATCGACCCCACGCTAAAGGGCTGCCCGCTAGGGTTTCCGGCCACGCCGGCCACCGGTGGTGGTGGCGCGTGGCTAGGGGGCGGCGGCGGTGGTGCCCGGCGATGGTGGTGGTCGACGGTGGGGGTGGTAGGGGTGTTCATAAAATGGCTCGGACCGGAAATCGAACCGGAACCGGACCGGTTGGTCCGGTTCGGTCTGGACCGGTAAAATTCCGGACCGGTTTCCGGTTCAACTAAAAGTGAGATTCCGATTTCCGGTCCGGTTCCGGTTAAAAACCGGTAAAATCCGGTCCGGACCGGATTGGATCGGATTTAATTTATTAATATATAAATTTATATATTTGATAAAAATAATAAAATAACTTGATAAATTATTTATATTTTAATATAAAATTGTTTTACTTATTAAATATAATTTTTGTATTAACTAAAATTTTCATTATATATTAAATTATTAATACTTAATATAGCAACATAATCTATAAATAATTAAACAAAAATATATTTTTTAATTTTTAAAATATTTTATTATTTAAAAACAATATTTTATTTTTATTGAATAAAATTTAAAATTTATAAATATAAAAATTAAATTTAATTATTATTTTATATTTAATTTATTAAAATTTTAAATTAATCCGGTTTTATCCGGTCCAAAACCGGACCGGGCCCGAATTTACCGGTCCGGTTCGGTCCGGACCGGTATTATTCCGGTCCGGTTTCCGGGTCATGCTTTTTCATGAATCCGGTTCCGGTCCAATCCGGTTCCGGTCCGGTTCGGTCCGGTTTTGGACCGATGAACACCCCTAGGGGGTGGTGTGGGGATCCCCAACCCATGCTACTCCTACCTAGATTCACTTTCCTAATTAATTCGGTTTTCCTATTTTGAGTATTCCTAAGTTTGGGAACTCTCATGGAGATAGGAAAAGAATTAATTGGAATTAATTTATTTCCTTATTCTATTATGGAAGTCTTCTAGAATATTCCAAGTCCTACTTGGAATAGGATTCTAGAGATTTAATAGAATTAGATAGGAAACTAATTAATTAATGAATTAATTTTATTTCCTATTTGATTATTCCTATTTTTATGGGAATTTTCATGGACATGGATATTAATTAATTTTGGAAAGTAGAAGAGTCCTAATTTATTTTATTTCCTTATTCTATTATAGGAGTCTTCTAGAATATTCCAAGTTTTACTTGGATAGATTATTCTAGAGATTTAATAGAATTAGATAGGAAAATAAATAAATAAAAATATTAATAATATTTAATTTTATTTTTGATTTATTCGATTGACTTAATTTTCGAATTGAGTATTTTTTGGATTTATTAAAAATAAATAGATTTAAATATTGGGATTAATATTCTCGTCACATGGAGCATTCAAGAACGAAGACTGAAGACTAGAAGACGCATACGGAGATGGTATAAAGCCATGATAGTCGGAAAATAATTTTTCTAGCATTATTTTGACTATGTGATATGTGCTTTATTACTTGTATGCATGCTTATGTGTTTAATTATGCATTAGATAGCGTATCCCTTTGTTATAAAAAGCTAAGTGGGAGAGGGGATGGAAACATTCCCATGGTCTCCATTAATGTTCTCTTGGTGACATTTATGAGCTTTCGAAGTTCATATAGACATGTCATTGGAGGAGAATTCTTGTAATTCCTTTTACGAGAAACATTGATTAGGTCTATCAAACAATGCCTAATTTGTCTTTCTGAAACTGACTTCAAGTCGACTCATTCTCACCCGGGGGAGTGGAATGGAGCCAAAGCCACTTGGTCATGTGGATGACACAAATTAGAGACATTCGTACCATTCTTTTGAAGATGGATCGTTTGTCTGCTCGGCTCCCTCATCTAATGAGAGACAGGATTGTTCGCATGGTGAATCACTGGTTAGAAACTTCGAGTTTCACTTATGGTTCTCCGCGTCTTGATTTACAAAATCGAATGCTTCAAGTAATTGGATGTCAATTGTAAAAGTCTTTTGGTGTAGTAAACGTCCACACTATCGTGGCTTGCTACATTGAATGGGATTTTGGAACGATTGATGTAGACAGTTATAGGAGGGAGTGAAGGAAACGTAAGTTAACGTAAACGTCCACACTATCGTGGCTTGCGGTAACATGCGAATCTTAAACAATCTTCTTAGTACTGAGTAATGGTTTACACTTAGGTACGCTCTATAGTATTCTTCCCATCGAAGTAACGCTATAGTGATGTACGACCGAAGCAAATCTAATTACGAGATCATTTGGATAGGTAAACGTCCACACTATCGTGGCTTACCATATCTGATGGGATTTTAGATGTAATTAGTAATTTAATGATATTATTTGAGGGAGATAATATCGGATATTAAATTGATTGTTTGTTTAAATGTGCTTATAGGTTTAGAGAATAGCTATGAATCCACCTTCGTTAATACTAAAGGAATTCAACGCACTGGTTCCATACTGTGTGGGATGGAATAAAGAGTTAGACATTACTCAGATTGTAAAGGAGTACAAAGATGTACTCAGCGAAACTTGTCCTCCTAGACCTACCATTAACTCAACTGATGAGGAAATAGTTGACTTTGAGAAGTGGGATAGTGCTCTTGCATTAGCCGCTAATCATGATGTCATGCTTAAACTCAAGTTGATGTTTAGACATGATGTAAAGGCTAGAAAAGAGGCGATGAGGATACTCATAAAGGTCAGTTGCTTCGAGGAAACGCTTGTACACGTTTTTGAGATGCTAGATCTTTTAGACGAGTTGAGACCGTCGCAAGCTCTTATAGCCAAGGCCAAAGGTTTCGAACCTAAGGGCATACATAAGGAAAAGGAGAAGAAGGCAAGGGGATCCAGTAGTCCTCAAAGACTTGGACCAAAGGGTGGGATAAAGAAGCCTTCTGGAAAATATCCCCAAGGAAAGCAGTCTGAGTACTGGGGGTCTATATCTTGTCCTCTCAAAGGTACGAATTTTTCTTTAGTCGTAAAAACATAGTCAGCGGTATTATCTACCAGAATTCTGGTGTGTAGATATGGAACCACTGACAGTATGTGCATTTCTTTAAATGCAGGGGTTCCAGAAAACCCGACGACTTAGAGAGGAAGAGTTCGAGTCTACATGGGCAAAGCTGTAGAGGAGGCAGCTGTTGCGATGGAAGACATTTATCTGCTTTAGTAGTTAAATAGGATTTCATTTCAATTTTATTGCTTTATGTACCTTTTATTTTAGAAAGAACTTTGTTCTGGATTTCTATTATTTATGAATGGATATTTTATTTCTTTAATCATGTTGATGATTTTGATAAGAAATAATGGCATTATCTATTCTGGTACATTAGATAGCAATATATGAATGATAGATCCTTAGTCTACCACAATGCAACAAACCGTTCTATAACTTGTTTTACTTGTTAGATATATTTCTTTATTAAATCATTATACTTGTGAATTCTTATACTTGGTAATATTTATTCAAATAAGATTCGAAAGGTCGAAATTGATTTGATCAATTATAGTTGAAGGAATGGACCTTCCGACCTAAGAATCGAATTTGGAAGATAATACAACTAAGCATACCTTTCGGTAAAGGATAGAATTCGGACAAGTATTGAGAATGATCAATGGTATATGCGGACATATGTGTAATTAGAAAAGGTGCGAGTAGTTCTTTTAAATACTCGAAAAATGGATTAGGATGCTTGATGTGCCATAAAAGCAAAGTGTTTTAGTCACAAAGCAATTATGGGGAACCTTCTAAGTATATCCATTGGAATCCTGCGACTAAAATCGCGGAGGCTATCACCTATCTGAATAACACATAGCATAATCAAAAATTGAGATTAAGTCTCAAATGACTACACCATACACTTACGTGTAGAGATGGTGAGTCAATAAGAAATAGAATTCTAATAGTAAAAGAACAAGTTGTTCAGAACTACCTATGTTCTATGGATATTCCTGGAGACAACGGCATATTCAATATGGTTGTAGGATATCCTAGATGAACAAAGTAATGTGTGTTCTATAGTACTATGAACCAGAAGGACGTGTTTCGTCCGGTTCTTAGAGGAAGACTATTAGATGAACTACAAAGCCCTAACTGACGTAATACCTTGGAATGAGAAAAAGGACAAAGACTAGGAACCAGCCAAACCGAGTAGAAGTACACCACACACTGCACCTACTGCTATTACTGTTATACACCGGGACGCCATTGCAGTGGGAGGTTGTTGAACAACCAGAGATGTACATAAGACTAGAAGAGTTTCGGACTCTGGATCTAGTAAAGATGAAATCGATCCCTAGCTCTGCATAAAGGCGGTACTAGACCTAAATGTGCCTGCTTAGAGAACAATAAGGATTATTGTTAAGAGGCAAGATCATTTAGAGTACAAGCTTAGTAAATCCATTTATGGATTGAAACAAAGCTATAAATCGTGAAGGCATATACAAAAGGTGTATAGGAGACATAATGAAAACAAGGTGGTGTTTCTCGGAGATTTTATGTAGATAACATTTTATCATTGACAACAATGTAAAGATGTTGTCAGACATAAAATGATGGTTGTCTAAATAAATCGGGATATAAGATTAAGTAGAAGTTAGAACATGTTCTTGAGATCTTTTGATCTAGGGATAAGAACATTGTACTTCACCTAGATATCTTATACGATTATGGTTTGTTTTAAACATGCATACTTCTGAGAAAGGTTATTGCCTTTCAGATACAGAATATACATCTATCTAAAGGGTATGTGTTTCGAACACATGAAGGAGATAGATGAGGACAAAGCAGTTTCCTATACTTCAAGTATGGAAAGCTTTATAGATGCATTGTTGTAAAACGAGAACCTGATATCAACTATGCGGTTAGCATAGTGGGAGGATATCAAAGTAATCTGGACAAGAGATATTCGAATGCTGTAAAAGTACTTGGATGTACTAGATGAAGCAAGACGAAATCTTCTTTGATTACAAATTCTCAGATCTCAAATCAGAGAAGGACCAGTGTAAGTCGATATCAGGCTATGTGTTCACTTTTAGAAAGAGGTGGAACCATGAAATTTAAAGAGTGATAAGCAGGATGCTTATCAGACTCTATTATAACCGAATAGCAGCCTCAGAGGCAGCGAAAGTTTTGGTTAGGTTCCGGGATGAACCTCTTGACTTGGATATGACTCTTAGTTTACCAAAGTCTATTGAATAGCGGTGCATGGTAGACTGGAAGAAGTCATAAGTCAAAAGTGATGTTAACACATAGAGCAAGTACCACCTGATACGAGTCATCGTCGAGGGAGACGACGCAGTAGTCACCAAGATAACTTCAGAGCGGCAACCTAGAGTGCTCATTCACATAGTATTTCTTGGAAGTACACTTTAAGCACGTGATGAGTATGGGAGTCGGGAGTTTGGAGGAAATGACTAGACCTTAGTACAAGTGGGAGATTGTTGGAGTTGTGTACTTAATGTCTAGATTTAAGTAACGGTAAACTCCCGGTCATAGCATTTAATCTATTTAAATTAATAAACAATTGTTTGCATTTAATTATTGATAATTAAATATATGCAAATCATAGTCCTGGATTTTATACGTTGTAGTTAGTATGGTGTGTCGGGCCCCACACAGAAGATCATACTATCGGTTACTCGTATTTAATCAAACAGTTGCTCACGACCTAGATGGACACGGACCAATCCATCGGTATAGTCGTTGTGTGAGAGAGAAAATAATTTATCTTAATTATTTTATCACACTTGTACACTTGGTGTATTGAGCGGATCGCTCGAGATTTATCGATTAGGATTGCCGGCGATAATCGATTCAAGTCTCAGAGTATTTTATTCTTAATCCCCGATACTATTGCGGGTGTGTATATTTAATATATGTGACTTTGATTTACCAAAGGAATTAACCGATTTAATTATTGGGTTAATTACCGGTTAAGTTGGGTCACTATATTTTATATATGACATGCCGTGAATACTTGACGAGAAAGTGTATCCCGGAAGGGTTGATAATATCCCCGAGATGAGTTCATAAGGAATTATTGTGTAAACCTCATGAGTGGATTTGTCTCGCACAATAATTAAGGTTGAATGGTACTAGTCTCGGATTCAAGAGATGAATAAATTAATTAGCAATAAATTAATTTTATTCATGGATATTTAAATCTTAAATACACGGAATAAATAATACTACCGGAGAGATATTATTTGATATAATATGGTTTAATATTGGGAGTGAAATTAATTTATATAGTGGAAAATAAATTAATTAATATTAATGGGAGATTAATAGATTTGGGCTTGAGCTCAATTTAATCATTAATATTGGAAGCCCAATATTCCACCTCCTTTAGATCCCCTACGTAGCCTATAAAAGCACTACATGGTCTTCACTTTTTAATAAGACAAGATTATCATACTTGATATTCTAGAGAGTTGAAGAGGATCCATAGGCTTGGAAGATCGTCGTCCACCCGACGTTCAAGCTAGTGCAAGGAATACGTGGGAAGATCGTAAGGTCATCATCTTGATTTCGTTTCTCCGCACAACGAATCGAAAGGTAAAATCATATACTCTCTTCTATGATTTTATGTGAATATGATTGTGATATATACATGAACGCACGATCCGGGAAAACGTCGAGACCGGGATACGGGGATTCGAGATCCCCGTCGGGATCGAGAGGGGCGGCCGAACCCTAGGGTTCGACCGCCGGTACCGCGGCCAAAGGGAAGCCCCGGCTGGACGCCGGGGCACGCGATCGACCAAGGGTCGATTGCCGGGGAGTCGCCGTGGGCTGGCGCCACGGCAGATGACCTCCCCGGTCCTCCCTGGCCGGCGGTGGCGCACGGGAAAGAGCCGCGGCTGGACGCCGCGGCTGGGGGCGATCGAGCCCTAGCTCGATCGCCGGGGGGACTGCCGCGGGCTGGCGCCGCAGCTGGTGGCTCCCCCAACCTCCGGCGATGGCGGTGAGTCGCCGGACTCACCGCCCGGGGCTGCCGGTGCAGCCCGGCGATCGCATGTGCATGCGATCGCGAACCCCGCGTGGGGTTCGGTTAGGGTTTCGCCCTTGCGGCGATTCTCTCGTCGGACTCCGGCGACGCGGCGTTCGTGATCGGTTTCCGGCGACGAGATTTCGGTCGGGGTTATCGGTTCCGCAATTTTTGATACCCCGAGATATCGATTTCCAACAATTGGTATCAGAGCGTTTGGTTTCGTGTTCATGTATGTGTTCAATTATCGTTCTACCTTGCAGGGATTCCGACTATCATGGTTAATTAATTGTTAATTATTTATTTAATTAATTGTTATTTAATTTACCATGATTATTAAACTCTCGGACATGTCGAGATTCGTTTTGTGTGGATGAATGCTTGTAATAGTAAAAATTCGGGGGTTGACCGAATTTAGATTTATTATTATTGTTCTATGTTTTCCGGAAAGTGTATAGGGTCGATTTCATGTATAGAATCGATACCGGAATTGTAAATTTATTTTATGTAATTTATTTACGTTGGATCGATGCCGAGACGACCGCCGGAGAACTCGTGTGACGAAGAAGACGAAGAGGACGAAAAACCGGGGGGGGGGGGGGGGGTCGATCATCCCCATGATCGATCCCCATGAGGATCGATCGACCCCACGCTAAAGGGCTGCCCGCTAGGGTTTCCGGCCACGCCGGCCACCGGTGGTGGTGGCGCGTGGCTAGGGGGCGGCGGCGGTGGTGCCCGGCGATGGTGGTGGTCGACGGTGGGGGTGGTGTGGGGATCCCCAACCCATGCTACTCCTACCTAGATTCACTTTCCTAATTAATTCGGTTTTCCTATTTTGAGTATTCCTAAGTTTGGGAACTCTCATGGAGATAGGAAAAGAATTAATTGGAATTAATTTATTTCCTTATTCTATTATGGAAGTCTTCTAGAATATTCCAAGTCCTACTTGGAATAGGATTCTAGAGATTTAATAGAATTAGATAGGAAAATAATTAATTAATGAATTAATTTTATTTCCTATTTGATTATTCCTATTTTTATGGGAATTTTCATGGACATGGATATTAATTAATTTTGGAAAGTAGAAGAGTCCTAATTCATTTTATTTCCTTATTCTATTATAGGAGTCTTCTAGATTATTCCAAGTTTTACTTGGATAGATTATTCTAGAGATTTAATAGAATTAGATAGGAAAATAAATAAATAAAAATATTAATAATATTTAATTTTATTTTTGATTTATTCGATTGACTTAATTTTCGAAAATTGAGTATCTTTTGGATTTATTAAAAATAAATAGATTTAAATATTGTGATTAATATTCTCGTCACATGGAGCATTCAAGAACGAAGACTGAAGACTAGAAGACGCATACGGAGATGGAATAAAGTCATGATAGTCGGAAAATAATTTTTCTAGCATTATTTTGACTATGTGATATGTGCTTTATTACTTGTATGCATGCTTATGTGTTTAATTATGCATTAGATAGCGTATCCCTTTGTTATAAAAAGCTAAGTGGGAGAGGGGATGGAAACATTCCCATGGTCTCCATTAATGTTCTCTTGGTGACATTTATGAGCTTTCGAAGTTCATATAGACATGTCATTGGAGGAGAATTCTTGTAATTCCTTTTACGAGAAACATTGATTAAGTCTATCAAACAATGCCTAATTTGTCTTTCTGAAACTGACTTCAAGTCGACTCATTCTCACCCCGGGGAGTGGAATGGAGCCAAAGCCACTTGGTCATGTGGATGACACAAATTAGAGACATTCGTACCATTCTTTTGAAGATGGATCGTTTGTCTGCTCGGCTCCCTCATCTAATGAGAGATAGGGTCGATCGCCGGGGAGTCGCCGTGGGCTGGCGCCACGGCAGATGACCTCCCCGGTCCTCCCTGGCCGGCGGTGGCGCACGGGAAAGAGCCGCGGCTGGACGCCGCGGCTGGGGGCGATCGCCGGGGGGACTGCCGCGGGCTGGCGCCGCGGCTGGTGGCTCCCCCCACCTTCGGCGATGGCGGTGAGTCGCCGGACTCACCGCCCGGGGCTGCCGGTGCATCCCGGCGATCGCATGTGCATGCGATCGCGAACCCCGCGTGGGGTTCGGCTAGGGTTTCGCCCTTGCGGCGATTCTCTCGTCGGACTCCGGCGACGCGGCGTTCGTGATCGGTTTCCGGCGACGGGATTTCGGTCGGGGTTATCGGTTCCGCAATTTTTGATACCCCGGGATATCGATTTCCAACAGACGTAGCCTATTTGGGTGAACCACTATAATTCCTTGTGTCTTTATTTTTCGTTTTTATTTCTCGTTCGTATTTTATCGTCTCTTGCAGCGACGCGATTAGGCGAAAATCCTAACAACTGGTATCAGAGCTTCAAGGGAGGCGATTGAAGAGACGATGGGAGATCTTGCAAATTTCTCTGTGACGAAATTTGATGGGAAGAACTACAGGCACTGGAGGATGCAGATCGAGGATTACCTGTACGGGAGGAAGCTGTATCAACCATTGAGTCCGAAGCCGGAGAAGATGGAAGATGATAAATGGCTTGAGCTCGACAGACAGGTTCTGGGGATTATCCGGTTATCCCTGTCGATGAGGGTGGCGGATGATGTGGCTGATGAGAAGACCACTCAAGGCTTGATGAAGGCCCTTGCCAACAAGTATGAGAAGCCCACTGCCAACAACAAGATAAAATTGATGAAGAGCCTGTTCAACTTGAGGATGAAAGACGGGTTCGATGCTACGGCTCATATTCATGAGCTGAGCTCAAACCTGAACAAGTTTAAGGCGGTCGGAATTGCGTTCGACGACGAAGTGTGTGCATTGATCTTGCTGGCGTCTTTGCCGGACAGCTGGGAGCCCATGAGGGCTGCGATTAGTAACTCCATGGGGAAGGAAAATCTCAAATTTTCTGATGTCAGAGATAGCGTTCTGGCCGAGAAATTGCGAAAGAAGGATTTTTTGGAGACACCGTCGTCTGGTTCTGCCCTGAGTGCTGAGAGCCGAGGACAAGGTCGAGGGAGCAACACTAATCATGGCAGCGGAGGCAAGAAATTGGTTTGTTGGAATTGCAAGAAGGAGGGACATATCAAGCGGCATTGCAGGGAGTCTGCGAGGGCTCAAACCAATGCGGTGACTGACGAGGATGAAGGAGATGTTTTGCTAACATCCTCTGAGAATCCTGAAGACTCCTGGGTGTTGGATTCGGGAGCGTCGTTTCATACCACGACAAGACGAGATGGCATGAAGAGTTTCGTTGCTTGTAATCGTGGGAAAGTTCGTCTCGGGGATGGTCGGACTTTGAAGGTTGGTGGTATTGGAAACGTGACACTGAAGACGTCTCGTAGACAGACGTTAGAGCTTTCGAAGGTGAGGTATGTGCCGAAGCTGAGGAGAAATATGATCTCAGTCAGTCAGCTTGCAAGAGACGGCCATAAGGTGACCTTCGATGATGGGTCTTGGAAAGTGACGAAGGGTGCGATGGTGATTGCTCGTGGTCGAAAGACGGGCACCCTTTACACTACGGCTGGAGGTCGTGTTGATATTGGTGAAGCCGAAAACACCAATGCGCCTGAGCATTGTGAACTAGGTCGTGTGAGTGAGAATTCGGGAATGTCTCACATGGATCGGAGTTCGGTTCTCGAAGAGCAGAGCAGAGTTCGATTCTCGGTAATCGAGAGAGAGTCGAAGAGTGGAGAGCTGAGAAGTGACGTGGAAGATTTTCCGGTGAGAGAAGACCAACCGGATGAGATCTTGAAGACCAGTCACGAGCTTTCAAGTCGAGACGATGAGGCAATGTTGGCTGGGAAATCGAGCAAGTGGGAGCTGGCAATGAGAAACGAGGCAACCTCGTTATTGTCACACGGTTCCTTGTCCGTGGAAAACAAGGAGATGCGTTCGGGTAAGCTTTCTTGCGTCTCTGCTGGAGGAAAGTTTATGAAAAAGTCGAAGAGCATGATGATGAAGGCCTGGAAGAACCTGAGAAGTCGCGGTGCGTCGAAGTTGGTTGAAACTTCGACTGGGCGACGTTGGTAATTACCGGGGATGTTGCTGCAGTGGGAGGTGATCGAGTTTCGCCTCCAAGTGGGAGATTGTTGGGAGATGGAGTCGAAATCGAGGACGGAGAAGGACGAAAAACGGAGTCGGAAGTTCGAGAAGAGTCAGCGCCCGCCGGAGAAGGTCCAGCGGTCGCTGGACCATGGCAGCGAGCGCGGGAGAAGGTTCGGCGGTCGCCGAACCTGCGGAATCGAGGCAGACCCTCGACGAGGCCCGGCAGCGGGCGCTGCCCAGCAACAGCGGTCGCCGGAGGTCCGGCAGCGGGCGCCGGAAGCCCAACATCGGGCGCTGTTTTTTGAAAGCCTGGAGACGCGTTTTTCGGGCAGACGCGTTTTTGTACGGGATTCCTATCTTGTGCGCGAAGAAAAGTCCTTTTTCGGCGTAGAATCCTACCTAATATGGGATTAGGGTTTCTCATGTAATTAGGCCTATAAAAGGGTCCCCAACGATGTTTATTTGTGTGTTGAAAAATACTAGAGTCATAGAATAGTCGAGAGCGTGAGTTTATTGTGATACGTGTGCGTGCGTTTGTAAACTCCCCGGAGTCGTCTATTGAGTATTCTAGTGGAAAGATCTGCAGCGGCGAGAGTGGACGTAGCCTATTTGGGTGAACCACTATAATTCCTTGTGTCTTTATTTTTCGTTTTTATTTCTCGTTCGTATTTTATCGTCTCTTGCAGCGACGCGATTAAGCGAAAATCCTAACAGACGAGTATGCAACTTTGTTTGTGCAGTTGGCAAGCCAGGTACCTGGGCTCTTTGATGATCACTACCTTTGGTATTTCATGAAGGGGTTGAAAGATTCCATACGTAGTTCACTTAGGTTGCTGCGTCCGGGAGATCTGTAAACGGCCATGGATCTAGCAAGGGATGTGGAAGATAATTTGGTGGTGCAGGCAGGTACAGTCACCGGCCCAGCGGGGGTGATTCAGTCAGTCGCATGACTCGGTCGATCGACCACTCAGCGGCTGCTACTTCGACAGTCTCAGAGGATTCGACTACGCGCTCACGCTTCTCTAATCTCACATCGAACGAGATAGCCGACTTGCGAGCGAAAGGATTGTGTTTCAAGTGCCGCAAGACTTACACACCAGGTCATGAGAGAGTCTGTCCTCTCAGAGAGCTGCGGGTGTTGCTCGTGGAGCCGAATGAGGTAGTAGACCTACATAATTATGAGTATTACGAGCCCACTGACCAAGATGAAGTAACGAAAAAGGAGAACGTTTTTCAACCTTGGGGACAAAGTTGATTTGAAGAGGAATGGAGTTGATAGAGAGCGGAAGACCTTGGTAGAAAGGGTTGGGCCAGACCATGGCTCGTCTATCGACTTCGAGATCGGGCTTAGACCTGTTATGGGCCTGCAATTTTTATCAATTATTTTTCAATTTATTTTAATTTATTTTATATTTATTCATTTTTTAATTAGAATCCTTATTAGGTATTAATTCTAGGTTTGGTAGGTGTGAAATTAGTATTTAAAAGTTGTTTTAGGGTTCTGAAATTTTATTACGCGAAATTTTATTGGAGTTTGAGACTGAGGCTGGCAAACGATTTCGTTTGATTTTTTATAGTTAACACGACCCCTATCGCATTGCTATCATAATGATTTGGTTACTACGATGTTATCCTATTTGAATGCCCATGATATCGTGTCTTCAAGCTCAAGATATAGTTACTTCAATTATTTTGATTCATTTCTTGTTTTAATAAAGTCCATACATTGTTAGTAACATTTGAGTTAATAAGTTGTTTGATACTGTATTCAATGATACGATCAAGTGGAAATAACGCATTGATCAAGTAAAAATTAGTTCACTCACTTACGAACTGATATTTTCTAGTACATGTTATGAAAATGACAAATTTTTACACGATAAATTTTCACTATAGTGCTGGCCGGAATCCGAATGGTAATTTTGGTTTTATATTTGGCTTGGTTAAATTTTCACCCAAGTCAATTTTCAAGCTATTATTTTCCCAAGAGAACGAAAATCCAAACCAACAAAAATGATGGTGAAAATGGAAACGTAGCAGAAAAAGCAATTTACTATAAATCAACCAGTAGATGATTCGTGCAAAATTGAAGAAACAGAAGCATTATATTGGTTTTCTTCCATGCCTAAAAGTGGAAAGGAGAAAAAAGTATCTCTTCACTACTACATAACAAACAAACAGACGAGAACCGTAACAGCTTCTTCCTACGCTCTCTTTCTCTTTCGTAAACACCAGGAAAACAATACTATAAGAAAAATCGGATACTACAATCCTCTCAAATGCTACCACTGACTTAGCAAAGTCACAAACACAAATGGCAGTCATTCAAGTCCAATACATCTTCGCAAACTCCAAACACAAATCGCGATCTCTCACATCTCCCCACCCTCCCCAACCCTTAAATCCCGCTTTATAGCCCGCTTGGTTTTCATACACATACACTCCCCAACCCGACTTCACATTTGGAACCCTATCAACATCTTCAACCTCAATATTCAAACCGCCATTATCTACACACGCGGTGTTTTCACCCTGCCCCTGATGCAAACCGCATTTCCCAAAATGGACCGCACTTGTCCTGGGAGCCCGCAGCGTGTAAACCGGGCCCCCGAACGAGGGATAAACAGTGGCCCACATCGTTATATCCCAATTATAATCATCAAACATGCAGAACTCTCTAGCCTTTTTATGAATCTTTTTCCACACAGTCCGATTAAACGAGTACCCAACATTGCCCATCCTCTCAGCTATCAGTTGGGAACCACCTTCCCCCCTCGACTTCACGTCTGACGGGGCAAGATTCGCGGCATAACAAAGAGGGCACTTTTGGGGCTTCAACTCTATAAGCAATTGCAGGTTCCGATATGCGTTGGGGAAAATGAAGTGGTCCTCCTCTATAAATAGGATATGGCCCGTGTGGTGAGCTGTCTCCTTCAACCCGTCCCAGACTGTGTTCATCATCCACCACCAGTGGTGCTTTAAAGAAACGATCTTTGGGGAACGATGGTTTCCGTATTGATCGGGAGTCCCTCTGCACTTCTCGACCGAGGGGTCGTTTTTGTCCTTGCAGTCGTCTGGCGAGGTTCCAGGGAAGGCGTTTTGAAAGAGGTGAGGGGAGAAGGGGGCGAAGATCTGCTTCACTTGGCAGAATCTGATGCTCTCTACGATCCTGTTCATTTCTTTGAAGTACCCATCGTGGCTAACGATTAGAAGGGTTTCGTTGATTCCTTCGACTCGGGAGAGGCTCTCGACTACCAATTTGAGATACTGGGGACGGTTGTGAACGTACAAGACTGTGACAATGTGGTTCTTGGAGAGAGTTGGGTATAAATCCAAGTTCCTCGGTGGCAACTGGTTGTGTTTCTCGAGGGAAATCGAGAAGGGGTTTTGTTCCGGGAGGTTTAAATTCTTTTTTTTGCCGGAAATTAGAGTGTAGTTGTGAGATGATCTTAGGGTTTCGTTGCCGGTGTCCGGTGGGTGTTGGCTGATCAAATCTATAAAGGTGCTTGTCCGCATTGACAAAAACAAGACAACTACTCCGAACACGGTGATCAGAATCCACCGGCACAGAGTGATGTTTTTAACACGGGGTTTTCTGTGGAAACCCGCCATTAAAAACTAGATCGGGCTTTTTATCAAACAGATTGAATGCATAAAAAAAAGGAAAAAAAAGGAAAAAAAAACGGGTTCTTGAAGCAAAAAAGAAGGGATTAAACGAGTTAGAAAATATAAATATAGGAGTGACCTCAGAGGAACTTCGATTAGGGGGTCTTCAGAAATGGGGATGAACGATCTCCCGGCGACTTGCTGGAAATTTTCAAGAACAAATAGGAAGAAAAGAAATGGGGAAAGTTTTTAAGACGACCAGCCAAACGCGGTCTTGAGTCTTGACTCGGTAGAGGTCTACTTTTACTTTTACGGTGGGTGGTAATTCTTTAAGGAATTTATTAATAGCTGGAAAGTTAGTACTACTTTGCTTTATACTATGTAATAGAGTCAATGACCGTAATAATTTTACCACCGGATAAATATCCACAAATTGATTTTCTATTGACTCTTAATTCTATTTTCTTAAATATATTCTCTCATTCACAAGTAAACAATAATTTATTAATTTACTATCTTTGTAAGTATTTTGTAACCGTTCTACAGAAATAAGAAATAAGAGTAATATTCTCTCCTTTTTCTTAATAACATGACTTCAAATTGTTTTGTATTTTGTGAAAGAAAAGTTTTATGTTGTTATGAAATGAAGTCACACTTTCTTTGTAAATATGGTCACTTCTGTTGTAATTTATAAATGAAATGTGACCATTAAAAAAAACCATGAGTACTATTTTGTAAATTTGTATTTTGTGAAGTCTACCTCTCATTTGTATTTTTGTGAATTTGCATTTTTTGAAAGAAATGCAATACCTCTCATTTTTATTTTGTAAAATATCTATTTTGTGAAGATCCAAAGAAGCAATACCTCTCCTTTCTATTTCATAAAAAAAATACAATCCTCTTCCTCTGTAAATTATAGTCATGAGATTAAAGAAAATGTAAAAAAAAATTATTTTTAATTAAAAGTAAAAAATATAAAAATATTTTAAGTTGAAAATAAAATAATTATAAATAAAAATTAAAAAGTAAATAAATAATTGAAGTATAAAATTTATTTTAAATTAAAAAATTAGGATTTTTTTTTGCCTAAGTCAACTATTTACTAGATGACTCAAGATACTAAAAATATAAATAAAAAGGAATACCTGATATAATTACCCAGACATCAAAAAGAGGAGTTACCTAATCAAGATGAGCTCCATAGACCAAAGGTACAAATACAACGGCACACATTTCATGTCATTTCAATTCCCATATTTTATGGAACAAATTAAACTCCTGAGGCACACATGGCATAGTTCGCAGCCCGGAGAAAAGAAGGATATTCCCACCAATATACTGAAAAAAAATCCAAAACTTCTACTTGTATATAAGGGCGTCGCGTCCAGGTCCGATGCCGATGTAGTGAATGGGTGTGCCCACAAGTTCTTCTATCCTTTCGACATAATTACGAGCAGCTTTTGGCAGCTCGGAGTACTCTCTGATTGAAGAAATGTCACTCTTCCACCCAGGCATAACTTCATATTCAACCTAAGCACACAAAACAGAACAAAAAAAGTGAATTAACATCAAACAGAAAGGAGAAGGAAATGCACGGTCACATTTATCGAAAGAAGCTCTTGTTAATTCATTATAATCCCTGTATACACCATGATTTCAAGCCCTTAGACATAGGCTCTGCTTTAACCAAGCAGATTGAAGGAGAAGATAGCTTATTTTCCCTAATGGCTCCTAAATATACTGATACCTGATTAAGCTGATAAAGGTTCTGTGATGAAAAGGCTACAAAGCTACAATTTTAGGTAAATATTGTTCGTCCAAGAAGAAGTATTTTGCTGTTTTTTTTTAATGAATTATTAGGAAATCTTAATTTGTTACAATTCTATTATATTTTTTTCTTAATTTTCAAATATATTAATTTTAATATCTTTCAATCAATATTCTAATGCTACACCAACCTTTAATCACATGTAGGATCAACCAAGCAGGTTTGTAGAGTTGGGCCAAATAGATAATAATTATAAGAAAAATGATTACTACGCTCATGTAAAAAACATAATATCAGCTTGAAAAGTGTGCACAGAATCACGAGTAGTTTTCAAGATTAGAATTTGATCGTTACAAAAAACTACCTTTGAAGTTTTAAATTTAAGAAAAGGAAAAAAGGAAAGAAAAAAACCTGTCTTTTAAATGTAAAACTGAAAAACAGTATCCAGTCAAAGAAAAAGACTTAAAGAAGTAGAGCTTACCTTGATGTCCTCCAAAAGACGAAGGTCCGCAGGGAATGATTGGATTTGAGTACCATCACTTTTTTTGTACGAAACGCCCAATTGAATTTCTTCAGAATCCGACAGCACATCAAGTTTGGTGAGGTTTAGAGATGAAAATCCATTTATCTGACAACAAAATTTCAGGGCAACTATGTCCAGCCAACCACACCGACGGGGACGGCCAGTTGTCGTCCCAAACTCCTGTCCGGCAAACCTAAGTAGATCACCGTCTTTGCCCAGCATTTCGGTCGGGAAGGGACCCGATCCAACTCGCGTAGTGTAGGCTTTGACCTGCATAATTTGTCAATTGAGAAAAATAAAGATAAGGGGTGTATTCGAAATATAGCATAATGCAATTCGGGTTAAATCTCTGGAAAAAATCAAAACTATATGGTCACATTTGTTTTCTTACAAAAAGAATTTGTTAGCAACCTTTTAACATAAAGAAAGATTTGTGTTCAACTTACCACCCCTATAAGATCACCAATAACCCTCGGAGCAATACCAAGACCCGTGCAAATCCCTCCAGCAGACGGACTAGACGAAGTCACAAAAGGGTAAGTCCCAAAGTCAACATCCAGCATAGTCGCTTGACCACCTTCTACCAAAACCCTTTGCTTCTGAGATATAGCATCATTCATAAAATGCACAGTATCCGTAATATAGGGCTCCAAT
The DNA here is from genome assembly GCA_954870475.1 of Euphrasia confusa. Lineage (NCBI taxonomy): Eukaryota > Viridiplantae > Streptophyta > Magnoliopsida > Lamiales > Orobanchaceae > Euphrasia > Euphrasia confusa. The sequence continues at coordinate 9,805,622 of OX940966.1, read as the reverse complement.
CTCTCGGCGAATCTCTTGTATAGGTCAACTTCCTTTCTGAGCACAGCAGGGCTATAGTCAAAACCCTTGAATCTTGATGCAGCATCAGCTAACAAAATATCGAGCTTCTGAGGAAAAGTATCCATATGCCTTAAGTCACCCACTCTGATGCCGTTTCTGATGACCTTGCTTGAATAGCAGGGCCCAATGCCTCGCCTGGTGGTGCCGATGAACGATTTAGCAAGCTCTGCCTCTCTAAGCCCATCTACTGATTGATGAAAATCAAATAAGAGATGGGCACGGTCGGATACCCGGATCCTTCCCTCGCAAGATACGCCATTAGATTCCAGGCCATCAACCTCTTTGAAGAATCCTGGAAGGTGCACAACAACGCCATTACCGATTACGCAGACAGTTTCCTCGTTGAGGATTCCAGAGGGGACAAGGTGAAGGGCAAACTTCTTTCCTTCTGAATTGTAAATCGTATGGCCAGCATTGGCTCCACCCTGACATGAGATGATGTTTATAAGTTTCAAAATTAGAGAGAGAGAGAGAGAGAGATGATAAAACAAGATATTAACAGCTTCTTTTCATGCATTTGAATTTTGAACCACAAACCGGTATCTGATGTCAGAAAACCTAACAATGCTTACGGTAGACATCCATGCTTAAATTCATAATACAATACAATATTTTCACAATAAGAGGTCTAATTTTTGTTCAAAATGTATGGTCTTCAAACCAAAGCTTTTTTTAGGTAGAATAACTATCTAACAGCAGTTTTCGTGTTTGGAAAAATGATCATTTGACCTCTGTAACAGTTAATTATTCCTTCAACAAAGAAAATGGTGTGCATTCACAGAAACAAGATCATCCAAATGCTTGTTCAAAGGATGTTTAATTAGTTCCAACATATAAGAACGGGTAAAAATTTAATTCAGAAACATGCCAGTAGATAATTCTGATGTACCAATGCTTCAAAAAATAATTGAATGTCACGATTTCTCCGTACCAGATTTATTTCAGTAATAGATCTTCATTCATTCATACACTAGCATAACTATAAGACGACATAATAAATCATTCCAAATCGGAAACAATGACAAGCATTCAACAAATGACAAAATCGCACCCTCAAAATCGAACGAAAAACAGAGGGATAAAGATCAAACGAGCTTCTATATACACACATATACATACCTGGCAACGAGCAACGATATCGAATTGCTTGGCGAGAATATCGACGAGCTTTCCTTTGCCTTCGTCCCCCCACTGACACCCAAGCACGCCGGAGACCTGGCTCAGCGATTCAATCCGACTCAGTCCCGATCCAGAATCGCTGAATCCTTTCTCTATCAGGGCGGAGCCGCTAGTTGCGGCCGCGGAGCAATGAATCGTGCCTTTTTGGTGCTTCTTGCTGGGAGTGGAGAGTTGGATTTGGAGATGGGACCCATAAAACTTCCGGGGTAGGGTACCGTTCACCGTACGCGGCCCAGATGAGAGGGATGTGGACGAGGATAGATTCATGGCCACCGATGGGGCAGTTGCGGCAGCGGTGAGTATGAGGGTTTAGGGAGGCCTGAGAGGGTGTGCGGGTGACAGACTGACAGTGAACAGTTTAATAGAAACAACAATTTTAATTTGATACAGTTTAAATAAGAAAATACTCTTTTTATTTCATTACTACCATTTAGGCATTTACCTTATATAAAATTTTTATAATAATAGAATTTTTTAAAAAATAAGAAATAAATTATTTTATTTTTTAACTTAAAAATCTAATTTTATTTTTGTTTTTTTAATTATTTTTTAATTTTATTTATTATTGCTGTACTTTTTAATTTAAAATATTTTAACTTAAAATACATTAGTATAATTTTTTTGTAACAAAATCGAAAAAAATATTTTTCTTTATCTCTACATCTGAAAAATAGTTTTATATTTCAAAAACGAAGGGAATATATGTACTCGTTCTTCATGATAAATAACACATGTCTTAGTGAATGAATATTATTTTTTTAGTATTTTGAAATTAATTAATTAATTAATTTTTAGTAAGATTTAAAAAAAAAATTATACCTAAATCTCATAGAATATGCATATTTTTTTAATGTTTTAATAAATTATGCATATTTTTAAAAAAAAATTAGTAAGTGCAATTTGCACTTCCAAATTTTAATATTTTACTTAATACACTTTTGTTTATTAAGTTTATTCTTAATGTGCCCTTACCTACCTATTTTAATGTGCCTTTTATAATAAAATATATATACATACTTACCTATTAAATGCTACATCACTTCAAGAGAAAATTAAGTATTACTCCCGATTCTTGTAAGTTTGCATAGATAAACTTATAGATAAACTTGTAAGCAGATTAAAAAAAATAGTTTTTTATGTGTTAAATAATAAAAAGTCCTGTAAGTTTGCATAGATAAACTTGTACGCAGATTAAAAAAAAAAAAATTTTTATGTGTTAAATAATAAAAAGTGGAAGTATAATATGCATTGTTATGTAATTAATGAATAAGTTAAAATAATAGTATTTATGTAAATATATGAGTATTGTAAGAATAAAGTTATAAAAATTTTCATTTTATTAGTGTGCAAACTTCTATGAATCAACTAAAAAGTAAAGTGTACAAACTCTTAACAATCGGAAGAGAGGTAATATTTTATTTGATGCATTCTTGTTTATTCGTAATTTACTTTATATAATAAAAAAAAAAAATACACCACTTTCACAATTCAATTATTTATAAATTAAATTCATTACTACAACTTTAGAAAAAAACATTTTTTTTTGTTTTCTTCAACATTTATCCATGTTTTCTTTAAATAATTTAACATAATAACATAATTTTAATTGTGATTAAAAATAATTAAATTAATTTCTCAAGTATATGATCCAAAGTAATTCAAATATTAAAAAACAAAAAATTTCAAAAAATAAAAATGAGCATTAATAATGCTGAAATTTCATAGAAACCATTTTATCAAAAAATATATATATATATATATATATATATATATATATATATATATATAAATAGATAGGTATTGTAAGGATAAAATTATAAGAAATATTTTTTTATTTTGTGTGCAAACTTTTATGAATTATATATTTAAAAAAGAAAAGTGTGCAAACTCTTAAAAATTGGAAAGAGTAATATTTTACTTAATGCATTTTTGTTTATTCTTAATTTCCTCTTTATAATAAAAAAAGAATACGCCATTTTCAAGTTCAATTATTTATAAACTAAATTTATTATTATAACCTTAGTTTTTTTTTGTTTTTTGTTTTTTCAACATTTATTCATGTTTTCTTTAAATAATTTAACATAATAACATAAATTTTAATTTTCAATTAAATAAAATTAAACTAATTTCTCAAATATATGATCCAAAGTAATTCAAGGATTAAAAAACAAAAAAATTCAAAATGTTATAAACTCAAAATAAATTGAGAGTGTGTAATAGATTAGAAAAGGAGAGAATATGAGAAAAGAATAAAATTGTTATTTCATTTATATGGGGAAACTCGTTTATATAAAATACAAAGTAGAGTTTATGTTTTGTTCACCAAGAAATAGTAAATTAGTCATTCACTAATTACAATATTTATAACACTTCTCATTGAATAACTATTTACATGATTGTTGTCTCGTTAAAATCTTGACAGGAAAATCCAGTGGGATAAAACCTCGACGAAGGAAAAAGAGTACAACTTGCTCTCTTGATTGTAATCACCGAATATCTTTGATTTCTTAAAAGTAGTTATTAGTGATCAATCAGTCTCATTAAAATTTGTAACTAATAAAACCATATAGGAAAAACTTAGTTATTCAAATATAAATTTTAGTCCTCCGGACCCAACTTTCGAATTGTCGAGTTTAACATTCATTTGTATTATTGTATATTTTTCGTTTTTCTGGGACATGCCTTAACCAGACATCTATATTGACTAGAGCATTCGCAATTGCTATAACCGGAAGGTAACTCTTCTGGAGTATATTAGATGTCACTATTGTTTAATATACATTTCTTGACAAATGAACAATAATATGAACTTCAATTCACAATCATTTATAAGATTATATTTTTCTTTGAACTTCAGGTTCAACAACTCAGTTTATCTCGAAAATAAACTCATATGGAAGTCTTTAATTTCCTCATTAATTATTATAGAGTGATGTACATGTCTCGTTAAAAACCTCGTTATAAAATCTTTTAGGAAAAAAATACTCGAAGAAAAGAGTACATGACATTCACATTTATATTGTGGTGATTGACTCGTTAAAAACCTTTAACTAAGAAAACTCCGTGGGAAAAACTTAGTAGAGGAAAAAAGAGTGCAGTCACTGGTCTTCCGGACCTAGTCTTCAATATCATATTTGTCCATAATGACATACGTACTATGATACTATACATGTTCCGATTTTCATTTTTTTTCATTTCAAAATTTTTAAAATACATCCTGGATTTTCATTTATGTATTTTTCGAATGACTTCTACATGGTCAAATCATACATTCGATGCGCGCGCGCGCGCACACCCACCCACCCACCCACACACACACACACACACACACACACATATATATATATATATATATATATATATATATATATATATATATATATATATATATATATATATATATATATATATATATATATATCGTTGTTGCTTCAAAAATTATTAGATAGCGGAACTTGATGTCATCCTTAAAAATATTTGATTAACACGTTGAACTGGCCCATAAAACACTATAACTCTACCTCCAATATCTACTTGGTTGATACACCAACTATTTGAATTCTATGGGAGTTGGAGTGTGTTTCTTCTTGTGTGTGTTTACTATGCCTTAATTTTTTTTTATTAACTACAAATAATCCTTAGTCTTCGAAGTATTTATGTCTCTACGGTGAAGTGCTTCTTCAGACTTCGTACCTTAAGAATTGTTTTTCAACAATGTGGTATTTGAAATCTGACAAAGTCGTCGCTGCATTAATGTGTTTCTATCTCCCTAACTCTTCGGCACCTTTAGGCTTTAAGTTCTCATGACTGTGGGTCAGAAACCTTTTTTGCTCATTTTTGTGTTTTGTACTCCTTCTGGAAAATTAGTATATGCTTCATTGTCTTACTTAAAAAAAAGGTGTTTTTCTCTTCGGTCGGCTTTTCGTTTGTGTTGTTATAACAGGTTTGTGGACAGTCCATCTCCAACTTGACGTTAACTGGGACTTTGTTTTCCTCGCTTAACCGATCTCTCAGACCTTGCCACGTGGCGTCATCTCATCAGTCGAATGTCAACAATCGTATGCCTCCCTATAAATACACCAAGGACGAAAAACATACAACACCTTTTACAACGTGTTTTCTAAGAAAACCCTAAATTTCCAAATCTCTCAAGAACTATTTGAAGAGTTCATAACCTATTCGCTCAAATTTTCACTTGGAAGTTCAATCTACGAGCCATCATGACTCCCATCGAAATCCAAGCCCATATCGATGTCCTCCAATCTCAACTCAACGACTATGCAGAAAAGTTGAAAATCACCGAAGCCGACGACGAAGTCGATGCCATCAATGATATCATGAGGAAGTTGCGACGAACCATCTCTGAAAATAAGAAAGTTAAACAAATTGCTGAGGATGAATTGATTCGTCAAGAAAACGAAGGAAAACGCAAGGAAAGAAAAAGATGAAAAAGAAGCTAAGGAAAAGGAGGAGAAACTGAAACGCGACGAACTCGCAGCACAGAAAAAGGCTAAGGAAGATGCGAAAGAAAAGGAAAGGAAGGAGAAGGCTAAGTCAATGAAGGGTCGGACCTCAACTGTTTATGCTACCTCACGGTCAAAATCCAAATCTGTTGAAGGAGGGACTCAAGCAAGCTCGAAGCCTTCTATCTCCACAGGCTCCCAGTGTTCAACTGAACGTCGTCTAGCACTCCAATAAAGTCTTGAGGCACCGGTTGATGACTACCAAGCTGTCTCCCCTGACTTTGCTACTGAACTTGCTGCCACCGTCGACTTTGAAGTTGATATTCCTATTTCTCCTCTCAACAAGGAACTCTTAACTCTTGTTTCTCACATTGAGGAAAATGACAAGAAAAATTCAGATATTGTGGTGGTTCCCTCTCCAAATGCTTTAGTACCACGCTTCAGCGAAGAGTTTCTACTGAAGTTGCCTCCATTATATTTGGTCATATGTCTACGGTCGACTTCAACAGAGAAAGGTTCTACAAGAGAAATATGTTCCTTGATCATGGGTTCAAATATTTCTTAAAGGAAATGCAGTTAAGTAAAGTCATTAATCACGACGTCTCTTTTATTCCCACAATTCACCGTCTCTTCTTCGCTCATATTACCAAAACTTTCTGTAGACGGGGCTCTCCTTCTTATGGTAAAGTTATCTTGCGTCAACGTTCCTATGATTTCTCTCCAGACACCACAACTCTTTCATTGGGCCGCAAAAATGTCAGAGCTACCTGGGACTTCCCTACTCTTGACCATGCTGAATTTGATATGATTGGGTATATCATCACCGGGGTAAGTCAATGACGTCCCAACCGATGATTGCAAAGTTATCACAATTTTTTACTGTTTTGAACAAAATTCTTAGGTTCAACTGGCACCCTACGTCAAACGGCTCTCAACTCCACACTGTTCGATGCATCTAATGTATAGACTCAGCAGAGGTGTTCAAGTAGATTTGGGTCTAGTTATTTATCTTAAAATTTTATCCTATGCTTCCTTGCCCGACTCAAGGATCGCCCATGCTCTGCTACCGTATCCTCATCTTGTCGCTACAATGCTCGAACATCAAGGCTTCGTCCTTTTAAAATCCGATGAACTATTTAAATCTCTTGATAGTTTTCACTTTGTTGCCTCCTACACAAGTGAACCCCGCGCCGTCGACTTGCCTTGGACGACGTTGGGAAGTGTTAAGGAAGATCGAAAAGTCTTTGCTGGTGCAAAACTTGCTCTCCCACCTCCTCAGTTGACTCATCGTGTTCCATCCTCAAAGAAATATGTCAAAACTCCTATTAGTGCTAACCTGTTTAATGAGGAAGACTCCTCTGATGATGATATATATTTGATTTCACCGGCCATGATCCTTGAAGCCTTTTATAGATTTATTGACTATCAGACTATTGCTACAAATTTTGCTATACATATGCGCAACAAATCTGACGGAGCATCCCGTTGAGGGGGAGAAAATACTAGTTTGTGGGCTGACGTTCTCCAAGAGATGCTAGATTCTGTGATTGGTTTTGCCAGTTCTGTTCAATGAAAAAAGCTCATTGCAGAACGAATGGAACATAACGAAGGGTTGAAAGCGAAGGGTTTAAAGAGTATGACGCATAAGGAAAATGTATTCTTATTGGTCTTCATGCTAAGAACAATTGTTACGCTATTAGAAGTACTTGCTTGTCTTCTAATACAATGGATGAAATCGATATTTGGCATCAACGGCTCGATCATACAAGTCTCCGAAATCTTGAGAAGCTTATTCATACTAAAGCTATAAAAGGTATTGAGAGTCTACCAAAAATAGATAAGAGAGTCTGTGGTGACTGTCAAATGGAGAAACAAACTAGGAAGGCACAACCTGCTCTCTCAACTAACACCAGGACAATATAATGCTTTGAATTGTTACACATGGATCTTATGGGTCCAATAGAGGTAAGAATTATTGGACACAAGTGGTATACGCTTGTTATGGTTGATGATTTCTCCCGTTACACTTGGGTGGACTTCTTGAAAACAAATGATGAAGTTTTCGAAGGGTTTCACTCTCTAGCCTAGAAAATTTAGAACCACTTATGGTAAAAAAGAATTCAACAAATTCGTAGTGATCATGGAGGAGAGTTTGAGAACAAAGAGTTCTCTGAATATTGTTCCCGTAAAGGAATTCACCATAAATACTCAGCTCCGAAGACTCCCCAACAGAACGGAATTGTTGAAAGGAAGAATCGAACTCTTGTAGAGATGAGTAGAGTTATGTTGGTTTCAAACAAAATGCCAAAAGGCTTCTGGGCAGAAGCTCTAAGTACTGTTTGCTACGTTGTAAACCGAATAAGTCTTCGATATGGTACACAGAATACTGCCTACAAACTCTTGACGTCAAAAAAATCAAATGTTGCACATTTTCTAATCTTTGGGCATTTGTTATATTCTAAATGTTAGGAATGTGCTGAAAAAGTTTGATGCTAAATCAGATAAAGCTCTTTTTTTTGGGTATATGCTCTAAATGGCTACGCATATCAGACTATCAGACTATTGCTACAAATTTTGCTATACATATGCGCAACAAAGCTGACGGAGCATCCCGTCAAGGGGAGAAAATACTAGTTTGCGGGCTGACGTTCTCCAAGAGATGCTAGATTCTGTGATAGGTTTTGCTAGTTCTGTTCAACGTGAAAAACTCATTGTAGAACGAATGGAATAGAACGAAGTGTTGAAAGCGAAGGGTTTAAAGAGAAAGGCCATTGACTTGGAAAACGAAGAACCGTTGGAGAAAACTGAGGCAGAGATTCTAAAGGAAGTTGTAAAAAGAATGAAGAAAGACAACGAACGCCTGCGTGAAAACTTGATTCCAGACGCAGATGGAAAGTTGAAGGAAGTATATGAAGTGAGGAAGAAGGAAAGTGCTAAAGGTGCTAAGTCGTCGGATTTTGGAAACCCTTCGGTGGTTGTGCCATCGAACTCCCAAGTCTTTGTAAGGAAGGGTTTTTCTAACTCTTCTCAAGTTCCATTTTTAGGTAAAAGGAACAAGGAAGATACTATCTTGACGAAGCCCAAAGGAGGAAGAGTTAAGCAGTTGGTTCACAAAGAAAGGCGAACAAAGAAGAATGACTCCATACCAGAGAACGAAGAGGAAGACAACGAAGGCCTGACTGTTGATCCTCCATCATCTGAAGATGACTTGAGGCCAGAAGACTCTGATGAAGGAAGAACTGACGAATCAGACGATTAGTGTTCCAAAAACTTTATCCTTTTTATTGCTTATCTTTTGAACTTTGATCTTTTACTTAACCGTCGAACTTTTTATTTTTATGTTGTTTTATTTTGAAACTATTCGGTACACTTGCTCTACTTTTGTTTTGGATAATTCAGTTTGTGCTCGATTTGAGCTTATTTTTCTTATATTATTTCTCTTGATTTATTTGGTTTATAATGATATCTCTTCCGAACTAACACTTATGTTTTTTGTTAAAAATCTTATTCTTACACCGTGTTTTTGTTCTAACTTTTTGAGTAGGTTATCTTTTTTAGAGGGAGCTTCTCTACGAAGCTTCGCTTATGAAGTTGACTAAAAAATGGGAAGATTGTTAGTGTGTAGTTCGCTCTCGTTCGACGTCGAATTTCTTACTATGTCGAACTAGCTTGAACTATACACATTGGTTTTGTATAAACTTCATATCTAAGTGTTGGTTGTATTAGGTAGGTAAAATTATTCTAAATCTGCTAGGACAAGGAAGAATTTCCCTGCATAATCTGGATAAGAACACTCTAGGTCTTCGAAGACTTTGGGGAAGACTTCGAAGCAATGTTGAACCCAAAAGCTCCTGACCATTCGAAGTCAATAGAGAATACTTTGAATCAGTGCTTATGCCACACCAAAGGAAAAGCAGCTAACAGTTCGTCAAGGCACTGGTAGAAACCCTGCTAAGGTGTTGAAGTCAGTTGCACGTTGAGTTGGAAAGGCTTCGCTAGAAGACTTCAAACTCAAGGGTTAAAAGGCAAAGAAATGTTTGGCGATGGAAGCTCACAGAATGACGAATCGCTAGAGTCAAGTTTCGGGACGCTTCGTCGGTGACGGAATCTCTGATATTCCATTAAAAGATGCTTTGGGCTCGGCCCAACAAGCGCAATTTCCGGAATCCCATTAAGGTTTCCACATCGAGTTCTATAAATAATCGCTAGATCATTTGTAGACCTTGTACACTTTACCTAGATATTTTTAGAGAGAGAAATATTGTAAGCTTAGAGTCTTCGCTAGAAAGCCCAAGCCTTCCCTCTGATTTTAGACTACTTAGGACAATTTCGCTAGAAAGTGTTCCGTAGTAGTTTATGGTTGTTGGTCGTGTGAACTTTTTACAAGTTCGCTAGAATTTTTAGATGTTTGATTGAAAGTTTTTCGCACCACAAACAATAATACAAGAAGTTTATTTACTTAGAATCTCAAATTGTGTACAACTGTTCTGTTTTTCCTCAAGGAAGACTTTAGTAGTACTTCACACAATTTCAAGACGAACACCCACGTATATCATTCTGTAATAATATTTTTAGGTGTGTACTATAGAGTCAAAATATATATTTTATTAAGCGAGCAATGTTCAACCTTTATTGCTCGTTTCTATTTTATTAGTGCTACCGACACACTATTATTGATTTAAGTTTTGGATCCGAATTTTCATTAGAAGAACAAGAGTAAATCTTGATGCAAATATGTCGTTGACGACTTTTTATTTTTCCATGTTGATGACAATTCTTTATATCAACCAAATCTTTAATCATTTCCCAAAATATTTAATTTGGTTGTTCCGCAATCCCACGATTTTCTATTTTTCAAGAGATTTTGAGGGTGACTTAATTTCTTTATTTTTCCGTGAATTTATTTTATATTTTGAGATTTATCTACTACGCTTCTAACGTATATTAGAATCAACATTTGAGTTGATCACTTTGGTATTTGAACTCTTATAGTTCATTTCAACACAAATATGTGTGATTTTGTAACATCTTCATTAATATGTAAATGAATTTGGTAGAATACTTGCTGAATATTGTAATAGTTTATTTTCATGAACTTCGAGTTCAATTGATTGCTACGTAGATCTAGAATTTAAGATCGTTTTCATTCAATGAAATTTCTCGGCATTTATATCTTTAATATTCTTTTATCACCCATATGTCTGGAAATGATCTTCGTTTAATATGAAAATCAGTGTAATTGATATAAATCGATCTTTTGGATCGTGGGCTCGAGATATTTAATATACCTTATTGTTTATTATATTCGTTCATAAAAATACACTGTAGTGTTGATATGAATATAAGTTGCATATTAATTCGCAGATAAGAAATGTTTGATTCATTTCCACGCACTTAATAATAATCATGATATGCATCATTTTCATTTTTAAGTACATTTGTAGTACTCGTTGGGATAATTAGTAAAGCTCTTCCGGAGCTTATTCTTAATATGTCATCATTTGCATAACAGTATCTTTACCAATGATCTTTCGGGGATCAAAATATTAGGTAGCAATCAAAATACTTGTGTCATTCAAACTTTATTGACGAATAATCAAATCAAACATTCTTCAAGAATATTTATTAAATTTAATAATCTCTTAGTGATATTACATTGCCCTTTAAGCAATATATATTGTGCTACTTTATTCATTTTCGAGAAACATACACATAAATCAATTGTATATTATTTAGGAATAACATGTCTACATTACATATAACAAACATTAAGAAAATAATCGACCAAACTCGAATTGAGAACAAATGCCTCAAAAAAAATAGTATGTCGATTATTGTTTCGTCAACATTCAAAATAATGTATGCAAGTTTATTCCATACATTATATTGCAAGATATTGATTGCAAAAGATATCTCGATTTGCTAAAATATATGCATAAAATATTACTACTAGCTCTTCCGGAGCTTTCAATAATATTAGATGCATAATAATTTGTATTGACATTATTTTCTACAAATGTCAGGAAGTAATGTATGAGTGATTATGTTATATAATAGATAATCATTTTGGCAATACCTCTATACTTTCAATACGCCATTGCCAATTACATGATCAATTTTTCATCATTTAATGTTTGAACTTTACTTATTCTAAAGCAATCAATAAAAATATTCTTTCGATAATATTTTGTATTATTTCTTATCAATATCAATATCGATTTAAAATATTTAAAGTTTAATAGACACACCAAAAGCAATTTAATTTGGTATTTCTGCGGGAATATCATATCATGATGTTCTTAAAAAATATTCACTTTAATTGATATATTAAAAATAACGGATTTCATATTACTTGAGAAATATCAAATTATAATGTTTTTTCAATACTCTCATTCACTTGTAAATTTACTTTTGGCAACTACACACATACATACTATAACTCAACATCGTAATAAGTATAATTAGTTCATGATATTAACTTATCGATCGAACTTTAAATCATAATCAATTTGATATTGATATTTCTACAGGAATATCATATCAAGATATTCTTCGGGAACATTTAATTTTGATATTAATTTTGATTTTTTTTCAAAAATATCATATCACAATATTCTTGAGGAATATTAAAATTTTAATTGATTTACTAGGCATAATTAATTTGATATCACTTCATAAATATCAAATTATAATTAATCTTCAGGAACATTTGAAATTTAATTGCTTCAACATAAGCAATTTATGAAGAATGGGAGAAGAAGTAGATATATGTATAACTATTATTAAATATAAATTTAAATTCTTGCCTGATGTTCAATCCTTTGTGATTAAAACTTTGAGAATTTTTTTGTGAGGACATCGAGATCTTGGTTAGGGCATAATGCTGATAACTGTTATAAACTTAAAAGAAATTGAGAGATAATAATAGATTAGAAAAAAAGAATATGAGAGAAGAATAAAATTGTTATTTCATTCATGGAGAGACCCCTTTATATACGATACAAAGTAGTGTTTATGTCTTGTTCACCAAGAAGTGGTAATTAGTCATTCACTAATTACAATATATATAACACAAAAAATAAAAATGAGTATTAATCATTCTGAAATTACCATTTTATCAAACAAAATATATGGGGTATTGAAAAGATAAAGTTATAAAAAAACCTTTTCTTTTATGGGTGTGCAAACTTTTATGAATTAACTAAAAAAGGAAAGTGTACAAACTCGTATGCATTCTTGTTCATTCCTAATTTAATCTTTATAATAAAAAAGAATACACCATTTTCACATTGAATTATTTATAAACTAAATTCATTACTACCACCTTAGAAAAGAAAAGACAATTATTTTTTGTTTTATTTAACATTCATGCATGTTTTCTTTAAATAATTTAACATAATAACATAAATTTTAATTTTAGATTAAACAAAATTAAACTATTTTTTCCTATATATGCTTCAAAGTAATTCAAGTATTAAAAAACAAAAAAACAAAAAAATAAAAATGAGCATTAATCATGAGTTAGTATATCTTACACTCAAGGTGTAAGAAGCCCATCTTATTCCGGCCCAGTATATAAAAAAAATTGACCCAGCCCAATTACTCCGCTGACGTCATCAAACCACACGATTCACGCCCACTATGGATTCTGTAAGTTCTCCGCCCTCTTACACCGCCACATATCTGCTTCTCCTCCACTGCCGAAAGCATCAATTATCGCCGCCGTCAAGCTTCGATTGCCGCCGCCTTCAAGCATTTATTCTCGGCGTCAACTCTCCCCGCCGCCTTCAAGCATCGTTCCTTGAAGCATCCATTCTCAAGGCCTTCAAGCATCGATTCTTCCTACAAATTTCGACGCCTTTAAGCAACGATTCTTCCTCCTCGCCTTGCCGCCTCCAAGTTTCGCTCGAAACAACTCAATCAAAAGCCTAGGTAAAATTTCAATTTCTGTTGTGTTTGAGATTTTCCCCTTTCTCCAGTTTGAGTTTTGCATGTTTGAAATATTATGGTCCTGCAGTTATCCTCTAAGCCTCTAACCCTAGGTAATTTAGTTTTCTGATTTCTGATGAATTGGAACTGTTAATTTATCCTCCAACCCTAGGTAATTAAGTTTTCTGATTTCTGATGAATTGTAACTGTTAATTTATCCTCAAACCCTAAGTATTTTCTGATTTCTTATCCTCCACTGTTTAGCTTCTTCCTGTTTGTGTTCATCTTGTTTCTGTTTGTGTGTTTTATGATGTTTCATCCATCAAAATGATTTCCCACTGAATATTTCATGTTCGCTGTATTTGTTCTCTTCTTAAGTGTGTATCTGTTCAGCCACAAACACAATTGTATAAGACTGCATTATGGACACTGTTATATGTGATTGTCACAAGTCCATATGATATCTGTGATTGTCAAAAGTTCATTATGGACATGTTCTACAAAATGTGCATTATGGACATGTTCTACAAAATGTACAGGTTGTTATATGTTCCCTTGAGTATGTGTGTGTATCTGTTTATGTGTGTTCAACCATGATTGTATTTGTTTATGAGTGTATCTATTAAGCCTTGTTCATATCTACATCTTCACATGATATATGGACACTGTTATCTGTGATATTTTTTTCATAATACCACATTAAGATGTAGGACATATCTGTTCCAACATGAACTTTCATCTTGTTCATCTTGTTTCAGTTTCATGTATTTGAGTAGTATCTATTTGACTGATATATATTACCTGTTCAATCACAGCAGTTTTGTGCAATGGATCCATCAGAAGATAAAGAGAGACATAATAGAAATCGAAAAGTAAGTTTCTATTAAAAAATATTACGAGTTTTATTGATTGATTCTTATATTTCTGAAAAATGTATTATTTATTCTTCAGGAAATGATTCATATGCTAGCCAAAGGAACCATAGGGCAGTATGGTTCTCCACAAAAACAGGTAAAGTTCTTAAAATGTTTCACACTTCATATACATATTACTCATCTTTCATTTAAAAAACAGCTCATACTTTAGTTTAATATTGTAATACATCTGATCCTTTGTCATAACATGTGCTTAACTGATTATATCTCACACTTTATCTGTATATTGCATTATCTTTCAAAATTAATAGACTTCATCTTACATTTTTAACTGTTATAGAAGCAGCAAGTAAAATATCCAACAAGGGACACGATAAGACAAAACGTATACAAAGTGGGGCAAGGACAAAAGACCTCTGACACTTCAATTCCAGTTAAGGCCTCTGACACTTCTATTCCACCACAGGAGAGGGAGGCTGTGGAAACATTGAAAGATATGAGATCTGATCCTAAAGAGAATGCAAAAGATGTAAGTATAACTGAACTTATATTTCATCTTACATCCTTTAGGTAATAATAAAATATTCATTTTATTTTATGGATGTGAAATCAGAAAAAAAGTGTTACTCCATCTGAAGTTGTCATGATTAATAATCAAAAAATGAAGATAGGACTTGGGCAAAGTCGTCTGAAGGTTTAAAATTCAATAAAAAAAAGTTTCATCCATTTTCATTTCAATAATAAACAGTTATTTTGATTTCCATTTTTTTAGAAAATTGAAATTCTGAAGAGAACAAAAGGACAAAAACCAACAATAACATCAAAGACATCAGACACTGTTATTCCTAACACACCAGAGGTAACTTCCTTTATTTTATTTTTAATTGTTTCATTTTGAAATTTTCTCAGCATTACTCCTTTTTTCGTGTGAAATGACAGGAAATCCAAGGAAAAAAAAAACAACAGTCAGAGCATAAAAGATGTTGTCAACACACGGAAAACACGCTCAAATAAACAGAGCTTGCTGCTCAAGGAAGTGAAGAACAGCAACAGAAAGAGGATGCAGCAGAAATTTTGAAAAAGACGATTAATGTTCGAAAAGAGAAAAAAACAAAAAAAGATGTAAGTTTTTTCATGAATTTTGTTTGTAGTAATATTAATTTCATGAATTTTAATTAACAATATTAATTTTATGAAGTCTAAAACAATACTCAAGGCTCTTAAACATCCTGTTGCTGTTGTTCTTGATATGGGAAAGGTACATCTATTCTTTTGTAAAAATGTTTACTAAAAATACTTTGCAGGTTTAATAATTTACTTGATATACTTGGCAGGAAATTGATTCAGGAGATGATGATTTTGAATCATCAAAGAAAGTGAAGCTGGCCTTTTCAATTGCAACTTCTCAGAAGGTCAAACCAACTGCAATTGAATCTACTGAGAAGGTTGATGATATTGCACCTACAAAGAAGCAGAAGATAGTTGCACTTGGAAAACCTAAGAAGATGGCTGCAATTGCAGATGAAAAGAAGAAGAGGAAGGTACTTTGATGATATTGTAATTTAATGTAGTAAATTGTTTATGAATAAAAGTGTTTAAACAAAAGTTGATAAATACTTTGCAGGAGACAAATTCTGAAGTTGAGGATGGTGTAGCTCCAAAGAAGCTGAATACAGATACAAAGAAGCATAAGCATAACACAGTTTATGAAGATGTTGCAGCTCCAAAGAAGCAGAAGACTGTTTCTGAAGATGATGATTTTGTTACTTCAGAGAAGCAGAAGATTACCGAACATCGAACTTCTGAAAAGGTATAATCTAATTACTATTTTAATTTTATACATTGGATATTATATTCATTTATAGAAAGTTGCATATATTAACATATGTGAAACCTGAATAGAAGATGAAGAAGACAAAGTCAGAAGCCCCGAAGAAGAAGAAATGTGACAAGGACAAGGAGGTATATTTCTTTACTGATAAATTTATAGTCTATTTGCTTTTTTGTTGTAACTTGTCTAGTTGCATTTTTGTTGTAATTAGTAATTTAAAATTTTTTAAATAATGATTGTATTCAGGTCAAGAATGACGACAGATGTCTTCGACTATGCTCGGGCTTCCATCAAGCTTGTTGAAGATGAGATTTTGATTGATGAAGATGATGTAGAAGCTGTGTTTGACCTACCAAGGGGCTCAGATGTCGTTGTCGAGGAAGTCGGTAAGAGACATATTCTTTCAATAACTTTAACATCAATGCATTTCTTTTAATAAAATCTTACAATGGATATTATATAATTTGATGCAGGATGGTATAGCCGGAATGAACAATCAGGCTATGTTTCATTTTTGAAGGAATGGAGGAAAAGATGGCACGTCAAAAAGGGTGGACCAAGTGCCAAAGATATGTCTGCTGGAAATCGATATCCCGGGGGTTATCAAAAAAATTGCGGAAACCGATAACCCGACCGAAATCCCGTCGCCGGAAACCGATCACGAACGCCACGAAGAACCGGGCTCGACAAGAGTATCGCCGCGGGATGAACCCGCGGCTAAACCCTAGCCGAACCCCATCGCGGGGTTCGCGATCGATGATGATCGCGTGGGGCTGCCTAGCAGCCCCCGGCGGTGAGTCCGGCGACTCACCGCCACCACCGACCGGGGAGGGAGCGCCCAGCCGCGGCGCGAAGCCGCGGCAGCCCCCAGCGATCGACCTAGGGTCGATCACTCGCCCCGGCGTCCAGCCGGGGCTCCCCTCGCGTGGTCGCTGCCGGCGGTCGAAGCCCTAGGCTCGACCGCCACCCCCTCGGCTCCCAGCCGAGGGTTGCTCTCGATCCCGGCGGGGATCCCTGGACCGCCGACGGTCCGGTGGTCTTCGACCACCACCGCTCGGTCTATCCCCGTCCCCGGTTTCGTTGTTTTTCCGGATCGTGTGTTCATGCATGTATCACAATTTAATTGAACATAAAATCACACAAGGAGTTTTATGATCATACCTTTGATTCGTTGTGCGGAGAAACGAAATCAATTGAAGACCTTTGAATCTTCCTACGTATTCCTTGCACTCCGTTCGAACGTCGGGTGGGCGACAATCTATCGAACTCCTATGGATCTCCTTCAACTCTCTAGAATATCAAGTATGATAATCTTGTCTTATTCAAGTTATGAATTATGAAGGCCATGTAGTGCTTTTATAGGCTACGTAGGGGATCTAAAGGAGGTGGAATATTGGGCTTCCAATATTGAAGATTAAATTGAGCCCAATGCTCAAGTCCATTAATCCTTATCAATATTAATTAATTTATTTTCCACTATATAAATTAATTGCACTCCCAATATTAAACCATATTATATCAAATAATATTTCTCCGGTAGTATTATTTATTCCGTGTATTTAAGATTTAAATATCCATGAATAAAATTAATTTATTGCTAATTAATTTATTCATCTCTTTAATCCGAGACTAGTACCATTCAACCTTAATTATTGAGCGGAACGAATCCACTCGTGAGGTTTACACAATAATTCCTTATGAACTCATCTCGGGGATATTATCAACCCTTCCGGGATACACTGTCCGGTCAATCATTCACGGCATGCCATATATGAAATATAGTGACCCAACTTAACCGGTAATTAACCCAATAATTAAATCGGTTAATTCCTTTGGTAAATCAAAGTCACTTATATTAAATATACACACCCGCAATAATATCGGGGATTAAGAATAAAATACACTGAGACTCGAATCGATTATCGCCGGCAATCCTAATCGATGAATCTCAACGATCCGCTCAATACACCAAGTGTACAAGTGTGATAAAATAATTAAGACAAATTATTTTCTCTCTCACACAACGACTATACCGATGGATTGGTCCGGGTCCATCTAGGTCGTGAGCCACTGTTTGATTAAATACGAGTAACCGATAGTATGATCTTCTGTGTGGGCCCGACACACCATACTAACTACAACGTATAAAATCTAGGACTATGATTTGCATATATTTAATTATAAATAATTAAATGCAAACAATTGTTTATTAATTTAATAGATTAAATGCTATGACGGGGAGTTTACCGTTACTTAAATCTAGACATTAAGTACACAACTCCAAAAATCTCCCACTTGTACTAAGGTCTAGTCATTTCCTCCAAACTCTCGGTTCTCATACTCATCACGTGCTTAAAGTGTACTTCCGAGAAGTACTATGTGAGTGAGCAATCTAGGTTGCCGCTCTGAAGTTATCTTGGTGACTACTACGTCGTCTCCCTCGACGATGACTTGTATCAGGTGGTACTTGCACTATGTGTTATCATCACTTTTAGACTTATGACTTCTTCCGGTTTACCATGCACCGCTATGTAATAGCCTTTGATAAACCAAGAGTCATATCCAAGTCTTAGAGGTTATCCCGGAACCTAACCAAAACTTCCGCTGCCTCTGAGGCTGCTATTCGGTTATGAGAGAGTCCGAGAAGCGTCCTGCTTATCACTCTTTCATATTAAAAGTTCCACCTCTCCAAAAGTGAACACATAGCCTGATATCGACTTACACTGGTCCTTCCCTGATTTGGGATCTGAGAAAATGTAATCTAAGAAGATTTCGTCTTGCTTAATAATCCAGTACTTTGCAAGTACCATTACAGCATTTGAAATTCTCTTGTCAAGATTACTTTGATATCCTCCCACTACGCAAACCGCATAGTTGATATCAGGTTCTTGTTTTCCAACAATGCATCTAAGCTTTCCACATAAAGTGTAGGAAACTGCTTTGTATTATCTATCTCCTTTATGTGTTCGAAACACATGACCTTAGATAGATATACTTATTCTGTCTCTGAAAGGTAATAACCTTTCTCAGAACTTATGCATGTTAAAACAAACCTTAATCGTATAAGATGTCTAGGAGAAGTACAATGTTCTTATCTCTAGATCATAAGATCTCAAGAACACGCTCTAACTTCTTCTCAATCTTATATCCCGATTTATTTATACAACCATCTGACGCTACCGTCGTGGAGTAGCGCAAAATAATATTTATAAAACCTAAACTTAATAACTAGCACAAGTACTAGTAGCAAGTATAGGGTCGATCCCACGAGGAGGCGATTCAGCTTATAGTTTTCCCGGCTTTGAATGCTCAATTGGGTTGTCACGTTTGAAAAGGTTTTGTTTTGGAGAGCAGTTGGGCACTGCCGAACCGTGGTCACCGTGTTTACTTGACTGAAGATAACAAATAACTTAAACAGAAATAAAACTAGCATGCAACCTAATTAATAGACTGAGCAATTAACAGACTCAACTAAACAAATAAGAAGAAACAAATAAAGAATAAAGTATCCAGGCATTGACTCCCCTGACTTCCCCCTTGACCTATGTGATGCCGATCATCGGTACGTATATCATTTTGCTAACAGTTTTGTCTTCCAGTTATAGATCCCAAGTATTAACATCCCTATAGCGTCACGCATATTAATACCCCGAACCCTTATTCGCTCTTATGTTTAAGTCCTGCCAGATCTCTCTCGACAGGTCTCCTGACGTTGACCAATTCGACACTATGTGACCGCATGAGTCTAAGTTGGTCAAGTCGCCTTCATCCTCCAAGCAAACCCGGAATGGCCAATAGCATGCCTGGACAGACCCAAGTCATACGACCACATCTCCAGCAACATGTTGTACTTCGCGGACGCCCAGTCTCCCGGTCGCGTTGATCCACGTACTCCTGTGTTAGGCAAGTCGGGGTTCCCACTGGTCATCGTAGGATTGCCCAAGTCCCTAACATGCTTAAGTTACTACCCTGTTGAATCGGGAACAAAACTCAGCTAGTTGCTGTCATCAATAAGCCTCCCGGCATGGTCACGTCTTAGGGTTGGTCAGGTTCTGTCTTTGCCCAGATACAAACAGATTAGCTACTTGACATAATTAAAACAGAAAATAAAATAGAAGAAGTAAGACGAACTAAATTATGCATTGAAAACGGGAAATTGTTCAACAACTGAAATAAACTAAGTACGGAAATCAAAAGCATAAAACATAAAGATTGTTTTTGGCCCGAGGGCTTAACAAGAAATAAACGCCGGCGAGTCGATGTGCTCACGCGGCTGCCTTCTTCGCTGCTGGTCAGGTAGGGTTCCGATCCTTCTTTCTCGCTCATGTGTTGTATTTTTCTTCATCAGTCACTTCTTCTTAAATAGACGGGCTTCAGATGATGAGAGACGTGTGGGGGAAAGTACCTCCAAGTGCGGACGAGAGTCCTACTTGGGTTGGAGTTTGAATCTGGCCGCCTTTGAAGACTCCGCAAATTCCAGGACTCCTGGTACACCGACTGCCCAACGTTCCGTCTCCGTCAATGTTAGTGCTTGCCCATGTACTTCCTTCTCTGACTGATTGAGGTAGCGGACCATGTGCGGTACTTGGTCGAACTCAAGTCTTGCTCCACCTGCTGACGGCCTGGTTGCTTGATCAACTCTGCTGGACCCTTTTTGTCAGTCTGGCTTGCTCAACGAGTGCTCTTGACCATGGAAGGTGATTTCCTTGCCTCTTTCACACAGTGCGCTCCTCTTTTCACTCCTTTACCTGCCCACCTGCAAAACTTGCCCAAGTACCCAAACGTGCCCTCCCAGACACAAACAAAGTAAAAACAAACTAAAGACTCGATATACTTGACTCTAAAAACCTAAAAATGAGCCAAAAAATATGGCTCATCACACGCACACACTTTACTTCGCTTGTCCTCAAGCGTGTACGGTGACTTGCCTGCTCAAGCAGAAAACAAACAGGGGGATAGAGATAGAAAGAAAATAGAAGACTCAAGGACAGCATGCTTATCAAAATACAAAGAGTTGATCAAGTGAACAGATAGTCAAAATCATAGTCAATGGAATGCATAAAAAACGGTCAAGAGTTTGCAACAGGATTTTGGGAATCTCACTAAGTGTTTCTCTCTATATAGTGGATGGGTAGTGTTTCGCTCAATGCTGTTTTAAAAGAATTTCTGCTTTGGGCTTGACCAAGTTCTATCCTGTGACATTTTCAATTGAGTTGGGCAATATCATTAGGGCTTTCTAGGGTGACTGTATAGGCTAGCTTGGGCAATGCCCAGAATTGATCTTAGGTAGGACATGCATTTTACTTAGCAAATTTCCTCCTAGTCTCTTCTCTTTCTTACGGGTCTTAGCGCACCCTTTTATTCGTGGATCTATTTTTTCTTTTTCTTCTTTTTTTTTTTTTTTTTTTTTTTTTTTTTTCTAGAGAAGACTTTGCCCTGACTTGCTCTTTTTATGAACTTGAGCATATATGCAGGTTGGGTCAGGGCAGTGGGAGTTTTCCCCCAGGTGATCAAGAAATTTTGGCTCGGCTCAAGGGGCTAACAAGGGTCTTCTTTTTATTTGTAGTACAGAAATAAAATGCCTAAATCATTTACTACTCAACTCAATTTTCAAATAATCACAATGGTCAGAACTTGGGCAAGCTTCAGCATCACAACATTTTAAACAGCTACTCTCAAGAAAGAAATATTTCACACAGATGTAGGCTCAAATCCTCACAGCTTACCTAGTTGCAATTCCATCGTCCCTAATATTTTTCATGCATAGACTATTAATTTTGAAAACTGTTCAAGTTGATCAAGGTATTTATCAAGCATGCGACTCGATCAAACTATGGGGTTGCTCTTGCCATTCCCCCACTCACACACTTTGCCTCTGGCAAAGTGTGCAAACAGTAATAAGTTGGGCAAGCATCCCCCCTGACTCCGACTCCAACGATGTTGGTGCACCTTCCCACATACACACTTTGCCTTGGGCAAAGTGTGCAAATAAAGAGGTCGACCCCATCAGACATGAGCCGGGCAGACTCAAGACCAAATAAAAATAACAAAAATAAAATAAAATCCTAAACTACTAAAAACAAAGGGAGGGTACATTTAGGGTTTGGGTTCAGGTGGGTACCTGAAACCAACGTGGTCAAAGTAGGCAAGTAGGGCAGCGTGCATCTCTTCCTGCTTCTCTCCAATGCGATCCTGCTTCTCTTCGAGGACATCCAATTGCTCAAGGATCTCCTCCTTCTGCGACTCGACCCTCACACTTGGTCGACTCACAGGCTCGGTCTTCACTTTCGCCTTGGCTGCCAGTGCCAAGGCCTTCACTTCCTCTGGGTTTGTGAACACCCACTCCTCTCCATCAATTCTGATATCAGCCATCCTATTCAAACATGCGTGGTCAAACTTCTCCTCAGGCATCATCTCCATTAACTCAAAGTCAAGCTTCAACTCCATTCTCTGGGCATAGACTCCTGGGAAGTGGGCAAGGGACAACCTCTGTGCTGGCTTGCTCAAGATGTTCTTCAGTTGTGCGCACAGGAAAGCTCCAAAGTTGACCTTGATCTTCTTGGTCATGCACCACAGTAGATCAAGCTCGGTCAGGGAGACTGTGTTGCTGTTGTCTTTCTTCCCGTAAAAGTTGTAGGCCAGGATACGGTGACAGATGCGCAAGGCGTCGTTCTTTAACTGGAAATTTTTGGCCTCCTGAGATTTGAACACTTTCTCCTTGCTCAAGGCTCTCCAGATCTCATTCCTTTCCTTCTGCGTGCGCTCGGGTGGTGTGGTCAATCTGTCCTGGTACTCCTTGGAGAACTTATCCTTGAAACTGGCCGCTCCCATGGCCATGTTGATCTCGAAGATGTTTGCCTCATTATACGATCCCATCAACTTGAATGAAATGCCCAACGGCCCACCATCCTTGCTTGTTCTCACCTCTAACTCTTCATAGAACTCCTTGACCAACTTCTCAGAGACTTGCCCTGGCCAGGTCAAGAAATCCTCCCATCCTATAGCTGCAAAATAACCCTTAACTTGATCAAGAATATTCAAATCCTTAAGGGTTTCGAAACATACCGTCTTGAGCACGACAACTGCCCTTTTCTGGATATTTGAGGGTGGGGGTACTGACTGCTTGCCCTTGCCGCGGGTGACTCGGGTCGACGCCGGGGTCTTTTTCTCAGGCGTGTTGGCCGGAATCGACTCCGATTCTTCCTTAATCTCCGTCTCCTCTTCACCGTCTTTTTCATCCTCCTCGCCGCCGGCAGTGGACATGTCGTCGGGCTTCTCGTCGGACGACGACTCCATGGTGGCAACCGGCGTGTTCTCTCGGGGCTTCTTGAACTTACCTTTTTCCTCCGCCGTGAACTTCCGTTTCTTGATTACGTCTTCGCTCGGTTCGCCGCTCTGACTTGCCGGAGCTGATTCGTTGGACGGTTTTGGAGTTGTGTCGAGGTCGGACAATTTTGGGGCTTCGATTTCTGCCGTCAGTTGGTCTACCAAATCAGTGTTAAGGGGTGGTGGACTTTTCCGCATTGGGCTCTGTTTGACCGGCGAAGGGGTGTTCTCCTTTTCCGGTGGTGGTGGTGTCTTTTCCTTTGCGGGTACAGATGCGGCGGCGGCGGCTTTGGATGCTTTTCCTCCGGCCATCTTCTTCGGTGGTTGCGATTGGGGACTGGTGAGATCGATTTTGGTACCGTGGGGGATTTTGTTGAGTTTTGTGTTTTTGGGACGGGTTGATACCATGATTTGCGGGAGTTAGGGTTATGGGGTAGTGGTGGTGATGGGGGAAGTTGAGGAGTTGTGCGGTTTTTGAAGTAGAGGGGTAGTGGTATAGATGAATTAGGATTTTTGAATTTGTTAGGACTCTGCAAATTCAGAGTTGATAGGAATCTTTTGCGGATTCCCGATAATCCCGTAATCATCACAACTGGCCTCTCCTACTTATTGGTCAATTACCGCAGTTGCCCACTCAATTTTCCTGTTTCCTGAAAACAAAGACAGACCAAAACCCTTTTCTGCCCAAGGCTACTCCTTGGCTAGGTGAATTTATTAATAAAATGAAATAATGGAAAAGCATAGTATACATACCGATTTCGCCTTCGGTATTTGCCTCTATTTATTGTCATGGGCCTGACTTATTATTTTTTCTTCACTTGGTTAAGCGGCTGGCTCAGGGGGTATCATCCCCTTGAGGTCCTCATTCCCATAGTAAGCCTTGACTCTCTGCCCATTCACTTTAAAGATCTTATCGTCACCTGGCTTAAATAGCTCAACCGAACCATTTGGGCAAACAGTATGGACTATGAATGGTCCTGCCCATTTGGTCGATAACTTTTTAGCCTTGAATTTAAACTTGGTTTGGTAAACCAGAACCAGTTGACCAGGCTCGATCTTCTTTTTCTTGATGATTTTGTCGTGGGCTCTCTTTGTCCGCTCCTTGTAATTGACCGCGTTATCGTACGCTTCAATTCTTATCTCCTCCAGCTCAGTCAGGTCAAGCTTACGTCCTTCGCTGGCTGCATCCCAGTCGAAATTGACCTTGTTCACTGCCCAATGCGCCTTGTGTTTAATTTCCACGGGCAAGTGGCATGACTTGCCAAACACCATACGGTAGGGAGAGATCCCTGAAGGTGTTTTGTAGGCGGTTCTGTAGGCCCAAAGTGCATCATCGAGCTTTTCACTCCAATCCTTACCTTCTGGCTTGACTGTCTTCCTCAAGATGGTTTTAATGATACGATTGGATAGCTCGGCTTGCCCATTGGCCTGGGGGTGATAAGCTGTGGAGATCCTGTGGTGCACTTCATACTTCCTGAGCAACCTTTCAATTATGTAATTGCAAAAGTGTGTGCCTTGGTCGCTGATCAATGCGCGAGGTACACCAAATCTGCTGAATATATCGCTTTTGAGGAAGGTGGCTACCACTCTTGAATCATTAGTTGCTGTAGCCTTGGCCTCGACCCATTTGGATACATAGTCAACTGCCAAGAGTATATACTCCTTTCCTCTGGAGTTGGGCAGTGGCCCCATGAAGTCGATGCCCCACACGTCGAAGACTTCTACGGGCATGATGGCCATCATGGGCATCTCATCTCTCTTGGTCACGTTCCCCTCTCTCTGGCACTTGTCACAGCTCCTGCACCACTCAAAACAATCTCTCAAGAGAGTTGTCCAATAAAACCCACAGTCAAGTACCTTTCTTGCTGTACGTCGGTGGCCAAAGTGTCCTCCGCATGCTTGCTCATGGCAGTGCTTCAGAATGTCTGCTTGCTCAACTTCAGGAATGCAACGCCTTAGTACTTGGTCTTCTCCTCTCTTCCACATGTAGGGATCATCCCAAATGTACTTCTTGCTCTCCCTCTTGAGTTTGTTCTTGCCGTAGAGGGTCATGTCTTCTCTTATATCTCCTGTGACTATGTAGTTGGCCAAGTCTGCATACCATGGCTCTTCTGACTTGGTTGAAATCTGGTACAAGTACTCATCTGGAAAATTCTCCGTGATGGGCATGCCTTCTTCTCGCTGGATTATCCTGCTCAAGTGGTCAGCCACTAAGTTTTGGTTGCCTGATTTGTCTCTAATTTCGATGTCGAACTCTTGTAGCAACAAGATCCATCTTATCAGTCGCGGCTTGGTCTCCTTTTTCGCCATTAAGTATTTTAGCGCGGCATGGTCAGTGTAAACTATGGTTTTGCTTCCGAGCAAGTAAGATCTGAACTTCTCGAATGCAAATACCACATCCAGTAGCTCTTTCTCTGTGGTCGCGTAGTTGCATTGGGCAGGGTTCAAAGTCTTGGATGCATAGTAGATTACATGTCGTTCCTTGCCCTTCATCTGCCCAAGTACAGCACCCACGGCGTACCCGCTCGCGTCGCACATCAGTTCAAATGGCATTCCCCATTCTGGTGGTTGGATGATGGGGGCAGTGACTAACCTCTCCTTGAGGTGGTTGAAGGCAGCTTGACAGTCATCATCAAAATTCCAGTCAACTTCATTTTGCAATAGTCTGGTCAGTGGTTGGGAAATCTTGGCGAAATCTCTTACGAACCTTCTGTAAAAACCAGCGTGCCCAAGGAAGCCTCTAACTTGCTTGACATTCCTTGGGAAAGGTAGTTTTGATATGGTCTCTATTTTGGCTCGGTCAACTTCAATTCCCTTGGCAGAAACTACATGCCCAAGGACTATCCCTTCCTCGACCATAAAGTGGCACTTCTCGTAGTTAAGTACCAAACTTTTCTCTACACATCTGCTGAGGGCCAACTCCAGGTTGTTCAAGCATGTCTCGAATGAGCTGCCATATACAGTAAAGTCATCCATGAAGACTTCTATTCCTTGCTCAAGTAGATCAGCGAAAATGCTCATCATGCATCTCTGGAAAGTCCCAGGGGCATTGCATAGACCAAAGGGCATGCGTCTATATGCGAATGTACCGTATGGGCAAGTAAAAGTAGTCTTGTCCTGGTCTTCCGGGGCTACCCAAATTTGCATGTAGCCGGAGTATCCGTCAAGGAAGCAAAAATGTGTCTTTCCAGCTAGCCTCTCGAGCATCTCATCAATGAAAGGTAGTGGAAAGTGGTCTTTCTTTGTCACCTTGTTCAACTTCCTGTAGTCTATGCATACTCTCCATCCGGTTTGAAGTCGAGTAGCTATCTGCTCCTTCTTTTCGTTCTCAATCACTTGAATCCCTGACTTCTTGGGCACCACATGGACTGGACTAACCCATTTGCTATCTGAAACAGGGTAGATAATGCCCAAGTTAAGTAGCTTGAGTATCTCCTTGAGCACCACCTCCTTCATGGCAGGGTTCAGTTTTCTCTGTGGATCACGTACTGGACTTGACTCTTCCTCGAGCAATATGTGGTGTTGGCATATTGTGGGGCTGATTCCCTTGATGTCGGCTAGAGTCCATCCAATGGCTTGCTTGTACTGGTCAAGGATGTATCTCAGCCTGCTCTCCTCTCCCTTCTTCCATTTTGAACTAATGATCACGGGCAAAGTATCATTTTGCCCAAGAAACATGTACTTGAGATGTGCAGGGAGTTTCTTCAGTTCCAATTCTGGTGGTTTTTCCAGGGATGGCACCATGATCGTGACTTCCTGGGGTGGCAGCTTGCTCATGCCCATAGGATGATTTTCCAGCGCTCCAAGTTGCTCAACTATCTGTTGGACTTCAAGTTGCTCATCTTCTGCATCTTTCATGGTCAATCCCCTTTGTATCACCAGATCTACTTTGTCAGAGACTCCATATCCCAGAGCTTGCTCCTCAATCAATTCATCTATCTGGTCAACATAGTGCACTTGCTCGGTATCTTCTGGGTGCTTCATCGACTTGAACAAGTCGAATGTGACCGTTTCTCCTTCAAACTTGCAGGTTAGCTTTCCAGTCTCGCAGTCAATGTGTGTCCTTGCTGTCTTCAAGAATGGTCTGCCCAAGATCATCACTGGCTGCTTGCTTGATCTCCCCATGTCCAGGACATAGAAATCGGCAGGAAAAATAAGCTCCTCCACCTTGACCAATACATCTTCCAGGATTCCCTCGGGGTACACGTTTGATCTGTCTGCCAACTGGATAACTACCCTTGTTGGTTTCATCGGCCCTATACCCAAGTCTTCGTACATTGACTTAGGCATAACATTGATAGATGCTCCCAAGTCGAGCATGGCTTTTTCGATGTTCATGTTGCCTATTATGCAGGGAATATAGAACATTCCAGGGTCTGCACATTTCCTTGGTACATTCCTCTGGAGCACCGCTGAAACATTTTCTCCTACTTCGAATTTGGCATCATCTTGGTATTTCACCTTTTTGGTGCACAGCTCCTTGAGGAATTTAGCGCACCTGGGCATGGACTTCAGAATGGTCAACAAGGGCATGTTGATTTCCACCTTTTTAAACATCTGGAACATCTCATTAGTGTCCTCTTTTTCCTTCTTCTTGTTCAATCTGTCTGGGAAAGGAGGGTAGATTTTTGGTGGTGTCACTGCTTGAGCAGGGACTGATGTTTCCTTCTGTTTGGGTGGTATCAGCTCAAGTTCCTCTTCTGATTCTTCTTCCTCATTGACTTCTTCAACAGTCCCTTCCACTCGAGATGGTGGAGTGGGCTTTTTGGGCGCTTCAGCCAGGACCTTTCCATTCTTGAGATGGATAGCATTCAGTTGGGCGTTGTTTAGCTCAATTTGGGGAGGTAGACCGCTGGTCTTCTTTTTCATCTCAGTCATTGCCTGGGTCAAGTGCGCCAGTTGGGCATTGATGTTCTGGAATTGCCCGCGCGACTCAAGCATTTGAGCGTTTATATTCTGCAGTTGACCTCGAGTCTCAACCTTGTACTTCTCGTTGTCCTGCTTGTACCGGTCATTTTCCTGCTGGGCTTTGATATTTTCATTGACCAAGGTCTGCATCATATCTGCCAAAGTCGGGCCATTGCTCTGGTTCTGCTGGTTGCCCTGATTTTGGTAGTTGTTCCTCTGATGATTGTTCTGCCCGTGGTATTGCTGGCCTTGATTTCCTTGGTTCCCTCCGCCCTGGTAGTTGTTGTTTCCATACCGGTTGTTGTCATGATTTTTCCAGTTGTTCGAGTTGTACGTGTTTCCATTGGGCCTTTGTCCGTTCCCATTGTTCTGCATTATCACCTTGACCTCTTCGTCAAAAAGCTCAGGGCACTCGTCAGTGGCATGGTTACTTTCCTTGCAGATTTGGCATGCTTTGACTCCTCTCTTTAGCCCTGGGTTTTGGTTGAGCACCAGTTGCTCAACTATGTTGCACAGCTTGTCCAATTTGACTTCAGTTGCAGATGGTACGGGCAAGTTGTTCCTGGGTAGGTCACTGCCATCCTCCCTTGTTTCTTCGGCCATTTCCTTGAAGATTTTGAATGCTTCGTCGGCCCTCTTGTTTAGAATGGATCCTCCACAAGCTGCATTAATCCATGTCCTCTCCGTCTCTCTTAGTCCAGAGATGAAGTACTGGACCAAGTCATGGTCAAGGATCTGATGCTGTGGGCACTTGGCCAACATCTGCTTGAACCTGACCCAGTAGTCATGGAAATTCTCTCCTCCTCCCATCTTGATGCTGTTGATCTTCTTCCTCATCTGCTGGATGCGTGCAGCTGGGAAGTACTTCTCAAGGAACTTCTGCTGAAGCTGACTCCAGGTGGTCACTTCTCCAGCAGGTAAAGTGTAAAGCCATTCTCGGGCACCTTCGGCCAGTGAGAAAGGGAAAGCTAGGAGCCTGATGTATTCCCCTAGCCCTTCACTTGCTCGGATGGTGCCACATGCCAATTCAAAATCTTGGAGGTGTCTCTGGGGATCCTCCAGGGGCATGTCACTGAACTTGGGCAAGATCTGGATGAAGCCGTGCTTCATCTCCCAAGAATTGTTTTCAACCGTGGGCAAGGTGGTGCCCAGTGGTTTCAGATTCAAGTTCTCTGGGAACATCGTGTCCCTCAACGTCTTGGCTCTCTCTTCTCCCATCCTTGATCGCGTAGGTGACCTGGATGTGTTCGGTGAATCTTCTCTCGCTGTGTCCGAGATCGACTCTCCTGTCTCAGTTATGGTCAACTGAGTTACTTGAGCGGCACGTGCTAATGCTTGCTTTTGTCTTGCTGCTTTCCGATTCTTCCTTGCGGTTCGCTCGATTTCAGGATCGAATAGTAGCCCTGTATCCTTGCTTCCCGATAAGTCAGAATCCTGCATACAAAAATAGGTCAAGCGTTAGCACGGAAAACTATTGGCTTGGAATATTGCCTCCCCGGCAACGGCGCCAATTTTGACGCTACCGTCGTGGAGTAGCGCAAAATAATATTTATAAAACCTAAACTTAATAACTAGCACAAGTACTAGTAGCAAGTATAGGGTCGATCCCACGAGGAGGCGATTTAGCTTATAGTTTTCCCGGCTTTGAATGCTCAATTGGGTTGTCACGTTTGAAAAGGTTTTGTTTTGGAGAGCAGTTGGGCACTGCCGAACCGTGGTCACCGTGTTTACTTGACTGAAGATAACAAATAACTTAAACAGAAATAAAACTAGCATGCAACCTAATTAATAGACTGAGCAATTAACAGACTCAACTAAACAAATAAGAAGAAACAAATAAAGAATAAAGTATCCAGGCATTGACTCCCCTGACTTCCCCCTTGACCTATGTGATGCCGATCATCGGTACGTATATCATTTTGCTAACAGTTTTATCTTCCAATTATATATCCCAAGTATTAACATCCCTATAGCGTCACGCATATTAATACCCCGAACCCTTATTCGCTCTTATGTTTAAGTCCTGCCAGATCTC
The DNA here is from genome assembly GCA_954870475.1 of Euphrasia confusa. Taxonomy (NCBI): domain Eukaryota; kingdom Viridiplantae; phylum Streptophyta; class Magnoliopsida; order Lamiales; family Orobanchaceae; genus Euphrasia; species Euphrasia confusa. The sequence goes on along the minus strand of OX940966.1, from coordinate 9,775,016 downwards.
TCTCGACAGGTCTCCTGACGTTGTCCAATTCGACACTATGTGACCGCATGAGTCTAAGTTGGTCAAGTCGCCTTCATCCTCCAAGCAAACCCGGAATGGCCAATAGCATGCCTGGACAGACCCAAGTCATACGACCACATCTCCAGCAACATGTTGTACTTCGCGGACGCCTAGTCTCCCGGTCGCGTTGATCCACGTACTCCTGTGTTAGGCAAGTCGGGGTTCCCACTGGTCATCGTAGGATTGCCCAAGTCCCTAACATGCTTAAGTTACTACCCTGTTGAATCGGGAACAAAACTCAGCTAGTTGCTGTCATCAATAAGCCTCCCCGCATGGTCACGTCTTAGGGTTGGTCAGGTTCTGTCTTTGCCCAGATACAAACAGATTAGCTACTTGACATAATTAAAACAGAAAATAAAATAGAAGAAGTAAGACGAACTAAATTATGCATTGAAAACGGGAAATTGTTCAACAACTGAAATAAACTAAGTACGGAAATCAAAAGCATAAAACATAAAGATTGTTTTTGGCCCGAGGGCTTAACAAGAAATAAACGCCGGCGAGTCGATGTGCTCACGCGGCTGCCTTCTTCGCTGCTGGTCAGGTAGGGTTCCGATCCTTCTTTCTCGCTCATGTGTTGTATTTTTCTTCATCAGTCACTTCTTCTTAAATAGACGGGCTTCAGATGATGAGAGACGTGTGGGGGAAAGTACCTCCAAGTGCGGACGAGAGTCCTACTTGGGTTGGAGTTTGAATCTGGCCGCCTTTGAAGACTCCGCAAATTCCAGGACTCCTGGTACACCGACTGCCCAACGTTCCGTCTCCGTCAATGTTAGTGCTTGCCCATGTACTTCCTTCTCTGACTGATTGAGGTAGCGGACCATGTGCGGTATTTGGTCGAACTCAAGTCTTGCTCCACCTGCTGACGGCCTGGTTGCTTGATCAACTCTGCTGGACCCTTTTTGTCAGTCTGGCTTGCTCAACGAGTGCTCTTGACCATGGAAGGTGATTTCCTTGCCTCTTTCACACAGTGCGCTCCTCTTTTCACTCCTTTACCTGCCCACCTGCAAAACTTGCCCAAGTACCCAAACGTGCCCTCCCAGACACAAACAAAGTAAAAAAAAACTAAAGACTCGATATACTTGACTCTAAAAACCTAAAAATGAGCCAAAAAATATGGCTCATCACCATCATTTTATGTCTGACAACATCTTTACATTGTTGCCAATGATAAAATGTTATCTACATAAAATCTCCGAGAAACACCACCTTGTTTCCATTACGTCTCTAATACACCTATCGTCTCTGCCTTTTGATCTAATCCATCAGATGGACTATCCCATCAATTCGCAAGTTCCACGATTCTCAGCTTTGTTTCAATCCTAAATGGATTTACTAAGCTTGTACTCTAAATGATCTAGCCTCTTAACAATAATTTATTGTTCCAAGCAGGCACATTTAGATCTAGTACCGCCCTTATGCAGAGCTAGGGGTCGATTTCATCTCTACTAGATCCAGAGTCCGAACTCCTCTAGTCTTATGAATATCTCTGGTTGTCCGACAACCTCCCACTGCAATGGCGTCCCGGTGTATAACAGTAATAACAATAGGTGCAGTATGTGGTGTACTTCTACTCGGTTTGGCTGGTTCTCAGTCTTTTGTCCTTTTTCTCATTCCGAGGTATTACTTCAGTTCAGGCTTTGTGGTTCGTCTAATAGTCTTCCTCTAAGAACCGGGCGATACACGTCCTTCTGGTTCATAGTACTATAGAACACACAATACTTTGTTCATCTAGGATATCCTACAACCATATTGAATATGCCGTTGTATCCAGGAATATCCATAGAACATAGGTAGTTCCGAACAACTTGTTCTTTTACTATTAGATCTCTATTTCTTATTTACAACGTACCATATCTACACGTAAGTGTATGGTGCGACTTTTTGGGATTGAATCCCAATCTCTGATTATGCTATGTGTTATTCAGATAGGTGATGTCCTACACGACTAAGTCGTAGGCTCATAATGGATATACTTTGATGGTTCCCCATAATAGCTTTGTGTCCATTGACTAGTCAAAACACTTTGCTTTAATGGCACATTAAGTATTCTAATCCATCATCGAGTATTCTTTGAAAGAACTACTCGCACCTTTCTAATTTACACATACGTCTGCATATCTAATTATTTCCAATACTTGTCCGAATTCTATCCTTTATCCAGAAAGGTTTTCTTAGATGTATTATCCTCCAAATTCAATCCTTAGGTCGGAAGGTCCATTCCTTCAACTATAATTGATCAAATCAATTTCGACCATTTGAATCTTATTTGAAAATACTACTAAGTACAAGAATTCACAAGTATAGTGATTCAATAAAGAAATATATGTAACAAGTAAAACAAGTTATAGAACGGTTGGTAGACTTAGGATCTATCATTCATATATTGCTATCTAATGTACCAGAATAGATAATGCCCATTATTTCTTATCAAAATCATCCAATGATTAAAGAAATAAAATATCCATTCAAAATAATAGAAATCCAGAACAAAACGTTCTTTCTAAAATAGAGGGTACATAATGCAATAATCTTGAAATGAAATCCTATTTAACTACTAAAGCAGATAAATGTCTTCCACCGCAACAGCTGCATCCTCTACAGCTTTTGCCCGTGTAGACTCGAACTCTTCTTCTCTAAGTCGCCGGGTTTTCTGGAACCCCTGCATTCAAAATGCACATACCGTCAGTGGTTCCATATCTACACACCAGAATTCCGGTAGATAATACCGCTGACTATGTTTTTACGACTAAAGAAAAATTCGTACCTCTGAGAGGACATTCAGACTTCCAGTGTCCAAACTTGTTGCATCGGAAGCACTTGCCCCTTGGCTTTGCAGCCCCCACTCGTGGTACAGTCTTCTTGACACCACTGGGTTTCCAGGCTTGCTTCCTCCTCTTGCCCCTACCTCCGACAGGCTTCAAGCCTTTGGACTTGGTAGCTACAAGCGCTTGAGACTTGCCCTTCTTGTAGATCCCCTCTGCTGCTGGGATTCGATGTCCCGGGCTATCAAAAAAAAATTGCGGAACCGATAACCCGACCGAAACCCTATCACCGGAGACCGCGAACGCGAACCACCGTACGACCCGAGGCTCGACCGAGCACCGCACGGGCGAACCCGCGCGCCCAGCCGAGCCCCCGCACGGGGCTCGCGATCGCTCTCGCAGCGATCGCTGGGGATGCACGAGGCATCCCCGGGGCTGCTCGTAGCAGCCCCGCAGCGAGTCGGGTGACTCGCTGCTCGCAAGGGGCAAGCCCCGCACGCATCCGCTGCGGGCGAACCCGCAGCGCGTACGGGGTCGCTGCGGGTGACCCCGCAGCTTACCCGCGATCGATCCGAGGATCGATCGCACCCCTCGGCTCCAGCCGAGGGTCCCTCGCGCCACGCACCTCCGACGAGGGTGGCCGGGATCCGCCGCGGCACCAGCCCGCGGCATCCCGACGATCGACGAGGGTCGTTCGTCCATCCCCGGCGTCCAGCCGGGGCCGCTCTCGTCATGCGTCGCGGCGGTCCGAACCCTAGGGTTCGACCGCCTCTTCGATCCTCGCCGGGGATCTCGAATCCCCGTCCCCGAGGTTCGTCGTTTTTCCCGGATCGTCTTGTTCATGTATATATCACGATTAACGAACACATAATCAAAGAGGGGGTTTTAGATTATGTTACCTCAATTCGTTGTGCGGAGAAACGAATTAAACGTTGATGACCTTGCGATCTTCCTACGTATTCCTTGCACCTCGTTCGAACGTCGTGTGGGCGACGATCTATCTAACTCCTATGGATCTCCTTCAACTCTCTAGAATATCAAGTATGATATTCTTCTCTTATGTTGTGTATGAATTATGAAGGCCATGTAGTGCTTTTATAGGCTACGTAGGGGATCATAAGGAGGTGGAATATTGGGCTTCTAATATTGAAGATTAAATTGAGCCCAATGCTCAAGTCCATTAATCCTTATCAATATTAATTAATTTATTTTCCACTATATAAATTAATTGCACTCCCAATATTAAACCATATTATATCAAATAATATTTCTCCGGTAGTATTATTTATTCCGTGTATTTAAGATTTAAATATCCATGAATAAATTTATTTATTGCTCAATAAATTATATTCATCTCTTGAATCCGAGACTAGTACCATTCAACCTTAATTATTGTGCGGAACAAATCCACTCATGAGGTTTACACAATAATTCCTTATGAACTCATCTCGGGGATATTATCAACCCTTCCGGGATACACTTTCCCGTCAAGTATTCACGGCATGTCATATATAAAATATAGCGACCCAACTTAACCGGTAATTAACCCAATAATTAAATCGGTTAATTCCTTTGGAAAATCAAAGTCTTTAATATTAAATATATACACCCGCAATATTATCGGGGATTAAGAATAAAATACTCTGAGATTTAAATTGATTATCCAAGGCAATCCTAATCAATAAATCTCAAGCGATCCGCCCAATACACCTAAGTGTACAAGTGTGATAAAATAATTAAGACAAATTATTTTCTCTCTCACACAACGACTATACCGATGGATTGGTCCATGTCCATCTAGGTCGTGAGCAACTGTTTGATTAAATACGAGTAACCGATAGTATGATCTTCTGTGCGCCCATGCAACACCATACTAACTACAACGTATAAAATCCAGGACTATATTTTGCATAATTAATTAATGCAAATAATTGTTTATTAATTTAATAGATTAAATGCTATGATCGGGAGTTTACCGTTACTTAAATCTAGACATTAAGTACACAACTCCAACAATCTCCCACTTGTACTAAGGTGTAGTCATTTCCTCCAAACTCCCAGTTCCCATACTCATCACGTGCTTTAAAGTGTACTTCCGAGAAGTACTATGTGAGTGAGCAATCTAGGTTGCCGCTCTGAAGTTATCTTGGTGACTACTACATCGTCTCCCTCGACGATGATTCGTATCAGGTGGTACTTGCTCTATGTGTTGACATCACTTTTGACTTAAGACTTCTTCCAGTTTACCGTGCACCGCTATCCAATAGCTTTTAGTAAACTAAGAGTCATATCCAAGCCAAGAGGTTATCCTGGAACCTAACCAAAACTTCCGCTGCCTCTGAGGCTGCTATTCGGTTATGAGAGAGTCTGAGAAGCGTCCTGCTTATCACTCTTTCATTTCATGGTTCCACCTCTTTCTAAAAGTGAACACATAGCCTGATATCGACTTACACTGGTCTTTCTATGATTTTTGGATCTGAGAAACTGTAATCTAAGAAGATTTCGTCTTGCTTAATTATCCAGCACTTTGCAAGTACTATTACAGCATCCGAAAATTTCTTTTCTAGATTACCTTAATATCCTCCCACTACGCAAACCGCATAGTTGATATCCGGTTCTTGTTTTTATAACATTGCATCTATAAAGCTTTCCATACTTGAAGTATAGGAAACTGCTTTGTCCTCATCTATCTCCTTCATGTGTTTAAACACATACCCTTTAGATAGATGTATATTCTGTCTCTGAAAGGCAATAACCTTTCTCAGAAGTATGCATGTTTAAAACAAACCATAATCGTATAAGATATCTAGGAGAAGTACAATGCTCTCATCTTTAGATCGAAAGATCTTAAGAACATGCTCCAACTTCTACTCAATATTATATCTCGATTCATTTAGACAACCATTATCTTATGCCTGACAACATTTTCTACATTGTTGCCAATGATGAAATTGTCATCTACACAAGATCTCCGAGAAACACCACTTTGTTTCCATTACGTCTCCAGTACACCTATCGTCTATGCCTTTTGATGAATCCATCAAATGGACTATCCCATCAATTCGCAAGTTCGACGATTTATAGCTTTGTTTCAATCCATAATGGATTCACTAAGCTTGTACTCTAAATGATCTTGCCTCTTAACAATAATCCTTATTGTTTTCTAAGCAGGCACATTTAGATCTAGTACTGCCCTCATGCAGAGCTAGGGATCGATTTCATCTTTACCAGATCCAGAGTTAAAACTCTTCTAGTCTTATGAACATCTCCGGTTGCTTAACAACCTCCCACTGCAGTGGCGTGCCGGTGTATAACAGTAATAACATTAGGTGCAGCATGTGGTGTATGTTGGAAATCGATATCCCGGAATTAATAAATTTAAATAAATAAATTATCTAATTAATTCCGACCGAAATCCTTCGAATATCCAGATTGTCAAAAATTGCGGAACCGACAACCCAATCGAAAAAGCCTTTCGCCGGAAACCACCGCGAACCACCGTACGCGAACCGGGCTCGACCAAGAACACCACGCGGGGATAACCCCACGCGTGCCCTAGCCGAGCCCCGCGAGGGGCTCGCGATTGCACACGGCAATCGCTGGGGATACATCGAGCATCCCCCGGGGCTGCTCGTAGCAGCCCCCGGCAGTGAGTCCGGTGACTCACCGCCGCCGTTGATCGGAGGAGGGGGCGCCTGCCGCGGCTCCAGCCCGCGGCTGCCCCCAGCGATCGACCGAAGTTGATCGCTCGCCCCGGCGTCCAGCCGGGGCCCTTCGACATGCACCGGCGGTCGAAGCCCTAGGGCTCGACCGCCACCCTCGGCGACCAGCCGAGGGTTCTCTTTGCGTGCGATCCCCGCCGGGGATCTCTCGGCCTCCGCGGTCCGGTGATCTTCGATCACCTCCGCGAGGTCGATCCTCGTCCACGGGGTTCGTCCCTCGGATCTTGGTTCATGATATTTTCACGATAATTAAACGATAAAATCATAAAGAGGGTTTTACGATTTACCTCGTTCTCGTTGTTCGGAAAAACGTAGAACTCAATTTGATGACCTTGAGATCTTCCCACGTATTCCTTGCACTAGCCCGGACGTCGTGTGGGCGACGATCTACCGAACTCCATGGATCTCCTTCACGAACTCTCTAGACTAATCAAGTATGATTATCTTGTCTTGTCTAATTGTGAAGACCATGTAGTGCTTTTATAGGCTACGTAGGGGATCTTAAGGAGGTGGAATATTGGGCTTCCAATAATAGTGATTAAATTGAGCCCAAGCCCAAATCCATTAATCCTTACTATTATTAATTAATTCTATTTTCCACTATATAAAATTAATTGCACTCCCAATATTAAACCATATTATATCAAATAATATTTCTCCGGTAGTATTATTTATTCCGTGTATTTAAGATATAAATATCCATGAATAAAATTAATTTATTGCTAATTAATTTATTCATCTCTTATATCCGAGACTAGTACCATTCAACCTTAATTATTATGCGGAACGAATCCACCTGCAGGGTTTACATAATAATTCCTTATGAACTCATCTCGGGGATATTATCAACCCTTACGGGATACACTTTCCCGTCAAGTATTCACGGCATGTCATATATAAAATATAGTGACCCAACTTAACCGGTAATTAACCCAATAATTAAATCGGTTAATTCCTTTGGTAAATCAAAGTCACTTATATTAAATATACACACCCGCAATAATATCAGGGATTAAGAATAAAATACACTGAGACTCGAATCGATTATCGCCGGCAATCCTAATCGATGAATCTCAAGCAGATCCGCTCAATACACCAAGTGTACAAGTGTGATAAAATAATCAAGACAGATTATTTTCTCTCTCACACAACGACTATACCGATGGATTGGTCCGTGTCCATCTAGGTCGTGAGCAACTGTTCGATTAAATACGAGTAACCGATAGTATGATCTTCTGTGTGGGGCCCGACACACCATACTAACTACAACGTATAGAATCCAGGACTATGTTTTGCATATATTTAATTATAAATAATTAAACGCAAACAATTATTCATTTAGTTAAATAGATTAATGGCAATGGATCGTGAGTTTCTGTCACTTAAATCTAGACATTAAGTACACAACTCCAACAATCTCCCACTTGTACTAAGGTCTAGTCATTTCCTCCAAACTCCCGACTCCCATACTCATCACGTGCTTTTGTTGTACTTCCAAGAAGTACTATGTGAATGAGCACTCTAGGTTGCCGCTCTGAAGTTATCTTGGTGACTACAGCGTTGTCTCCCTCGACGATGACTCGTATCGGGTGGTACTTGCACTATGTGTTATCTTACACTTATGGACTTGTGATTTCTTACCATTTGCCATTGCACCGCTATTTACATAGCCTTTGGCAAATTAAGAATCACATCTAAGTCCCAGAGATTATCCCGGAGTTATACCAAAACTTCCGCTGCCTCTGAGGCCGCTATTTGGTTACCCATGGCAGAGTCCGAAAAGCATCGTGCTTATCACTCTTCCATGTTAAAACTCCTTCTCCTTCAATAGTGAAACACATAGCCTGATATCGACTTACACCGGTCCTCATTCGATTAGAAATCTAAGAGAATGTAATCCAAAGGAAATGTTCGTCTGCTTCGTAGTCTAGAACAGTACTTCGAAAGTACTTTTACGGCAGTCGAATATTCCTTTCCAGGATTACCTTGATATCTTCCCACTATGCTCACCGCATAGCCGATATCAGGTTTTCGTTTTTCAACATTGCATTTATTAAGCTTTCCACACTCAAAGTGTCGGAATCCGCTTTTCATTGCTTCTATCTCCTTTTGTGTTCCAAAACACATATTTAGATAGATGCATTCCGTCTCTGAAAGGTAACGAACCTTTCTCGGAATCATGCATTTTAAAACGAACCATAATCATATATATGTAAGATGTCCAGGAGAAGTACAATGTTCTTTTCTTGAGATCCTAGATCTTAAGAACATGCTCTAACTTCTTCTTCATCTTATATATCGATTTTTCTAGACAACCATCATTTTATGTCTGACAACATCTTTACATTGTTACCAATGATAAAATGTCATCTACATAAAACCTCCGAGAAACACCACCTTGTTTCCATCACGTTTCCCATACACACGATTCGTCTATGCTTTTGATGAATCCATAAAATGGACTATCTCATCAATTTGCAAGTACCACGAACTCAATGCTTTGTTTCAATCCATAAATGGATCAACTAAGCTTGTACTCTAAATGATCTCGCCTCTTAGCAATAATCCTTATTGCTCTCCAAGAAGGCACATTTAGATCTAGTACGGCCTTCATGTAGATCTAGGGATCGATTTCATGTATACTAGGTCCAGAGTCCGAAGACTCTCCTAGTCTTATGAATATCTCTGGTTGTCCCACAACCTCCCACTACAATGGCATTCCGGTGTATAAACAGTGATAACAGTAGGTGCAGTTAGTGGTGTACCGCTACTCGGTTCGGCTGGTTCTAAGTCTTAATCTTTCTCTCTCATTTCAAAGTATTACGTCACCTTGGGCTTTGTGGTTCATCATATAGTCTTTCTCTAAGAACCGGGCGTTAGAACTTATAACGTCCCTCTGGTTCATAGTACTATTGAACACACATCTTTTGTTCTTCCAGGATATTCTACAACCGCATTTGAATGCGCTGTTGTTTCCAGACATATCCATAGAACATAGGTAGTTCCGTATAACTCATGCTTTTACTATTTCTATAAGAGTTCCATTTCTTGTTTACGACACACCATTTCTACACAAAAAGTGTATGGTGTAGTCATTTGGGATCATCCCAACCTCTGATCAGTATGCCATGCATTCCTCAGACAGGTACTTGCCTCCGCGATCAAATCGCAGGCTACAAATGGATATACCTTGATGGCTCTCCACAATTGCTTAGTCTCCATTGACTTGTCAAAACACTTGCTTTTGTGGCACATCAGGTATTCTAATCCATTTTTCGAGTAATCATAAAATGAAGTACTCGTACCTTATTGTCTGAGTAGGTATAGGTCTGCATACATCAGAGTCAATCAATTCTTATACTTGTCCGGATCTTACATCTTATATCCATAATGGATTGCTTAATCATATTATCTTCCAAATTAGATTCTTAGGTCGGAAGGTCCACTCCCTCAACTTAATTGATCAAATATCAATTTTCGACCTTTGAACTTCTTATTTGAATAAACATGACTCAGCATAAGGATCCACAAGTATAATTGATAAAGAAATCTCTTATTAGTAAAACGAGTTTCATACTACGGTTCGTTGCATCGTGGTGGACTCGGGATTCATCATTTATATATTGCTAGTCAATGTACCAAAATAGATAATATCATTATTTCTTCTTATAACCATCAAATGATTAAAAGAAATAAAATATCCATTTATTAGAAATCTAGAACAAAGTTCTTTCTAATATGAAAGGTACATAAAAGCAATAACTCAAAATGATATCCTATAAAATGTCCTCCACTGCAACTGCTGCCTCCTCTACAGCATTGCCCATGTAGACTACGATTTCTTCTTTTCCAAGTCGTTAGGTTTCCTGGAACCTTTGCATTTAAAATGCACATACCGTCAGTGGTTCCATATCTACACACCAGGTTCCGGTAGATAATACCACTGACTATGTTTTACGACTAAAGAAGAATTTCGTACTTTCTTTGAGAGGATAATCAGACTTCCAGTACCCAGACTGTTTGCATCGAGAACTCTTGCCTCATGGCTTTCTCGTCCCATCTCGTGGTCCAAGAAACCTAGGACCACTGGGTTTCTTTGCTTGATTTTCCTTTCCCCCGATTTTTCCCTTAGGTTCGAAACCTTTGGCATTGGCTACAAGAGCTTGCGATTTCCGTCTCAACTCGTCTAAAAGGTCAATCATCTCAAAAACGTGTTTAAGCGTTTCCTCGAATCGACTACCCTTTATGAGTATCCACATCGCCTCTTGTCTAGCCGCCTATGTCAATAGGCTCGGGAGGACAAAGATCACTGAGCACTAACTAGTACTCTTTAACAGTTTGGGTAATGTCTAGATCTCTATTCCAATCATTACATTTAGGGACCAGTGAGTTTAAAAATCCTTAGTTATCACATAAAGTGGGTTCAAAGCCATCTCCTAATCTATGAGCACATATAACAACAAACAATCGATTTAATCTCCGATATTATCTCCCTCAAATAATATCATTAAACCACTAATCGCATCTAAAATCCCATCAGATATGGCAAGCCACGATAGTGTGGACGTTTACCTATCCAAATGATTTAGCAATTAGATTTCCTTCGGTCGTACATCATCATTAGCGTTACTTCGATGGGAAGAATACTAAGAAGCGTACCTAAGTGTAAACCATTACTCAGTATCTAAGAAGATTGTTTGGGACACGCATATTCACCGCAAGCCACGATAGTGTGGACGTTTACGTTAACATACGCTCCTTTACTCCCTTCTATAACTGTCTACATCAATCGTTCCAAAATCCCATTCAATGTAGCAAGCCACGATAGTGTGGACGTTTACTACACCAAAAGACTTTTACAATTGACTCCCAATTACTTTAATCATTTAATCTTGTAAATCAAGACGCGGAGAATCATAAGTGAAACTCAAAGTTTCTAACCAGTGATTCACCATGCGATCAACCCTATCTCTCATAAATGAGGGAGCCGAGCAGACAATCGATCCACCTTCAAAAGATGGTACGACTGCCTCTAATTTGTGTCCTCGACATGACCAAGTGGCTTTGGCTCCATTCCACTCCCCGGGGTGAGAATGAGTCGACTTGAAGTCAGTTTTGGAAAGACAAATTAGGCATTGTTTGATAGACTTAATCAATGTTTCTCGTAAAAGGAATTACAAGAATTCTCCTCCAATGACTTGTCTATACGAACTTCAAAAGTCCATAAAAGTCACCAAGAGAACAGCAATGGAGACCATGGATATGTTTCCATACCCTCTCCCACTTAGCTTTTTATAATAAAGGGATACGCTATCTAATGCATAATTAAATACACATAAGCATGCATACATGAAATAAAGCACATAGAATATTATCAAATAATCAAAATAATACTAGAATATTATTTTCCGACTATTATGGCTTTATCGCATCTCCGTACGCATCTTCTAGTCTTTAGTCTTCGTTCTTGAATGCTCCATGTGACGGGAATATTAATTCCAATATTTAAATCTATTTATTTTTAATAAATCCAAAAGATACTTAATTCGAAAATTAAGTCAATCGAATAAATCAAAAATAAAATTAAATATTATTAATATTTTTATTTATTTTATTTTCCCTTTCTACTTCATTAAATCTCTAGAATAATCTATCCAAGGACCCACTTGGAATATTCTAGATGATTTCCATAATGAAATAAGGAAATAAAATAATTTAGGACTCCTAGTCCTTCCAAATTAATTCCTTTCCTAACCCATTAAAAATTCCATAAAGGAATAATTAAATAAGGAAAAATTAATTTAGGACTCCTAAACTTTCCAAAATTAATTAATTTCCATGTCCATGAAAATTCCCATAAAATAGGAATAATCAAATAGAAATAAATTAATTTAATAATTAATTATTTTCCTTTCTAATTCCATTAAATCTCTAGAATCTTATTCCAAGTAGAACTTATAATATTCTAGAAGACTTCCATAATAGAATAAGGAAATAAATTAATTCCAATTAATTCTTTTCCTATTTCCATGAGAGTTCCCAAAAATAGGAGTACTCAAAATAGGAAAACCGAATCAATTTAGGAAAGTTGGATCTTGGTAGGAGTAGCATGGGTTGGGGATCCCCACGCCACCCCCACCATCGACCACCACCGCCGGGGACCACCACCGCCGCCGCCCCCAGCCCACGCGCCACCACCACCGGTGGCCGGCGTGGCCGGAAGCCCTAGCGGGCAGCCCCTTGTGGGGTCGATCGATCCTCATGGGGATCGATCATGGGGATGATCGACCCCCCCGGTCCTCCCTCTCTTCGTCTCCTCCGTCACACTTTTCCGGTCGTCGTTTCGGAATCGATCCAACGTAAATAAATTACAAATTTATTACTACGCTATCCGGTATCGATTCTCTACGTGAAAACGACCTCAAACAATTTCCGGAAAAATTAAGAACAAGCATTCACCACACAAGAACAAATAACATCACCGAGAATTTAATAATCAAGAACATTATTATGACATTAATTAACAAAATTAAATCTAGCCATAATAATCGGAAACCCTGCAAGGTAGAACAATTTATCGAAAAATACCATGAACTAAAACCAACGCTCTGATACCAATGTGTTGGAAATCGATATCCCGGAATTAATAAATTTAAATAAATAAATTATCTAATTAATTCCGACCGAAATCCTTCGAATATCCAGATTGTCAAAAATTGCGGAACCGACAACCCAATCGAAAAAGCCTTTCGCCGGAAACCACCGCGAACCACCGTACGCGAACCGGGCTCGACCAAGAACACCACACGGGGATAACCCCACGCGTGCCCTAGCCGAGCCCCGCGAGGGGTTCGCGATTACACACGGCAATCGCTGGGGATGCATCGAGCATCCCCCGGGGCTGCTCGTAGCAGCCCCCGGCGGTGAGTCCGGTGACTCACCGCCGCCGTTGATCGGAGGAGGGGGCGCCTGCCGCGGCTCCAGCCCGCGGCTGCCCCCAGCGATCGACCGAAGTCGATCGCTCGCCCCGGCGTCCAGCCGGGGCCCTTCGACATGCACCGGCGGTCGAAGCCCTAGGGCTCGACCGCCACCCTCGGCGACCAGCCGAGGGTTCTCTTTGCGTGCGATCCCCGCCGGGGATCTCTCGGCCTCCGCGGTCCGGTGATCTTCGATCACCACCGCGAGGTCGATCCTCGTCCACGGGGTTCGTCCCTCGGATCTTGGTTCATGATATTTTCACGATAATTAAACGATAAAATCATAAAGAGGGTTTTACGATTTACCTCGTTCTCGTTGTTCGGAAAAACGTAGAACTCAATTTGATGACCTTGAGATCTTCCCACGTATTCCTTGCACTAGCCCGGACGTCGTGTGGGCGACGATCTACCGAACTCCATGGATCTCCTTCACGAACTCTCTAGACTAATCAAGTATGATTATCTTGTCTTGTCTAATTGTGAAGACCATGTAGTGCTTTTATAGGCTACGTAGGGGATCTTAAGGAGGTGGAATATTGGGCTTCCAATAATAGTGATTAAATTGAGCCCAAGCCCAAATCCATTAATCCTTACTATTATTAATTAATTCTATTTTCCACTATATAAAATTAATTGCACTCCCAATATTAAACCATATTATATCAAATAATATTTCTCCGGTAGTATTATTTATTCCGTGTATTTAAGATATAAATATCCATGAATAAAATTAATTTATTGCTAATTAATTTATTCATCTCTTATATCCGAGACTAGTACCATTCAACCTTAATTATTATGCGGAACGAATCCACCTGCAGGGTTTACATAATAATTCCTTATGAACTCATCTCGGGGATATTATCAACCCTTACGGGATACACTTTCCCGTCAAGTATTCACGGCATGTCATATATAAAATATAGTGACCCAACTTAACCGGTAATTAACCCAATAATTAAATCGGTTAATTCCTTTGGTAAATCAAAGTCACTTATATTAAATATACACACCCGCAATAATATCAGGGATTAAGAATAAAATACACTGAGACTCGAATCGATTATCGCCGGCAATCCTAATCGATGAATCTCAAGCAGATCCGCTCAATACACCAAGTGTACAAGTGTGATAAAATAATCAAGACAGATTATTTTCTCTCTCACACAACGACTATACCGATGGATTGGTCCGTGTCCATCTAGGTCGTGAGCAACTGTTCGATTAAATACGAGTAACCGATAGTATGATCTTCTGTGTGGGGCCCGACACACCATACTAACTACAACGTATAGAATCCAGGACTATGTTTTGCATATATTTAATTATAAATAATTAAACGCAAACAATTATTCATTTAGTTAAATAGATTAATGGCAATGGATCGTGAGTTTCTGTCACTTAAATCTAGACATTAAGTACACAACTCCAACAGTGTACTTCTACTCGGTTTGGCTGGTTCCTAGTCTTTTGTCCCTCTTCTCATTCCAAGGTACTACGTCAGTTCGGGCTTTGTGGTTCTTCTAATAGTCTTCTTCTAAGAACCGGGCGTTACACGTCCTTCTGGTTCATAGTACTATAGAACACACAAACCTTTGTTCATCTAGGATATCCTACAACCATATTGAATATGCCGTTGTCTCTAGGAATATCCATAGAACATAGGTAGTTCCGAATAACTTGTTCTTTTACTATTAGATTTCCATTTCTTATTTACAATGCACCATCTCTACACGTGAGTGTATGGCGCGGTCCTTTGGGATTGAATCCCAAACTTTGATCATGCTATGTGTTATTTAGATAGGTGATGGCCTCCGCGACCGAGTCGCAGGCTCCTAATGGATATACTTTGATGGTTCCCCATAATAGCTTTGTGTCCATTGACTAGTCAAAACACTTTGCTTTTATGGCACATTAAGTATTCTAATCCATCACCGAGTATTCTTGAAAGAATTACTCGTACCTTTCTAATTTACACATATGTCTGCATATCTAATCATTTCCAATACTTGTCTGAATTCTATCCTTTATCCAGAAAGGTTTGCTTAGACGTATTATCCTCCAAATTCAATCCTTAGGTCGGAAGGTCCATTCCTTCAACTATAATTGATCAAATCAATTTCGACCATTTGAATCTTATTTGAAAAATACTACTAAGTATAAGAATTCACAAGTATAATGATTAATAAAGAAATATCTAACAAGTAAAACAAGTTGTACATAACGGATTTTTGCATCGTGGTAGACTAAGGATTTATCATTCATATATTGCTATCCAATGTACCAGAATAGATAACACCATTATTTCTGATCTAAATCACTGAATGATTAAAGAAATAAATATCCATTCATTAATAAAGAAAATCCAGAACAAAAGTTCTTTTCAAAATAAGGGGTACATAAAGCAATAACTTGAAATGAAATCCTAAAACTACTGAAAACAGATAAATGTCTTCCACTGCAACCGCTGCTACCCCAACAGCTTCGCCCATGTAGACTCGAACTCTTCTTTTCTAAGTCGCCGGGTTTTCTGGAACCCCTGCATTCAAGAATGCACATACCGTCAGTGGTTCCATATCTACTCACCAGAATTCTGGTAGATAATACCGCTGACTATGTTTTTACGACTAAAGAAAAATTCGTACCTTTGAGAGGACATTCAGACTTCCAGTGTCCAGACTTGTTGCATCGGAAGCACTTGCCTCTTGGCTTTGCAGCCCCCACTCGTGGTCCATTCCTCTTGGCACCACTGGGTTTCCAGGCTTGCTTCCTTTTCTTGCCCCTACCTCCAACAGGCTTCGAGCCCTTGGACTTGGTAGCTACAAGCGCTTGAGACTTGCCCTTCTTGTAGATCCCCTCTGCCGCCTTTAGTTCAGTCAGGAGTTGCGCAAGAGTATAAGATAGTTTACCCATATTATAGCTCATACGAAACTGCTCAAAACTAGGGGTCAGAGACTGGAGTATGATGTCGACTTGCGTCTCAGCATCAATAGAAGCTCCTAGGACCTCAAGTTCATTCAACAAACTCATCATCTTAAGAACGTGGTCCCCAACGGGCGTTCCTTCAGACTGAGTAGTCGACATGAGGACTCTCATGGCTTCTTGCCTAGCCGCACGATCTTGCTCCCCAAACATCTCCTTGAGGTTAAACATCATATCATAGGCAGTGTCCATCGACTGATGTTGGGTTTGGAGTACATTTGACATGGAAGCCAAAATATAACACCTAGCCATTTCATCAGCCTTTTCCACTTCCGATATGTCAGTTTTTCCTCATCAGTTGAGGCAGACGTGGGCTCGGCAGGGCACACTTCATGGAGTACAAACTTGTACTCCTCAGAAGTCAGGACAATGTCTAAATTTCTCTTCCAATCAATGTAATTTGGACCAGTGAGCTTATGCTCCTTGAGTATCACAGAAAGTGGGTTCATAGCTATTCTCTAAACCTATAAGCACATTTAAACAAACAATTAATTTAATATCCGATATTATCTCCCTCAAATAATATCATTAAATTACTAATTACATCTAAAATCCTATCAGGTAAGGCAAGCCACGTGGTGTGGACGTTTACCCACCCAAATGATTTAGCAATTAGATTTTCTTTGGTCATACATCAATTATAGCGTGACTTCGTGGGGAAGAATACTATAACGCGTATCTAAGTGTAAACCATTACTCAGCACCAAAGTACATTGTTTGGAATTTCTACATCATCGCAAGCCACGTGGTGTGTGTTGGATTTCGACTCTCCGGGATGCGTTCGTTCGATCGCTCGAACATCCGAAGCATCCCAGTCGACATCCGAAGTCACTACTTCGTTCGCTAGACAGCCCTTAACCCGATTCACGCCCAGCCATCGCCCCGAAGGACAACCGCGCGAAACGGGACTGGACTGCATCAATTCGGCGACCGCCGAAAGCAGTCCAGCGGTCGCTGAAAGGGACTGCAAACGGCGACCGCCGTTTGCCCTTTGGCGACCGCCGTTTGTCCGCGAACAGCAACGCGACGTTGCTGTTCCGGGCTCGTTTCCGGGTCGTTTTTCCTCATCCGACTACCGTTCCGGAGGTCCTAGAACCCCCAGTAGTCGAGGAATACAACCCACAACCCCGGAACCCGATCTACGTTCATGTATGATCAACGAGGAATTAGATCGAATAAATTGCGGAATATAGAGATCCGATCTCATACCTTCTCGGTCGATTGTTGAGACCTTAGAGCTTCTAATGTATGACTCTTCCCGATTCCAGCCGTTGTGTGGGCAACGATCCGCTGGAAATTCCTTGTCTGCTCTCTCCTTTCTCAAACCACCGTATGATTATTCTCTGTGAGAGAAAATAATTATATTTGCGTTAACTTTTATTTTAACAGAGAAAACTTTTATTTGCGCTAAGCAGAATAATTTTTCTCTGCTGAAATAATTGTTGCGGCGTTCTGTAGGTTTTAGGAGAGGGCAAGGGGGGGGGGGGGTTTATAGAGTTACATTAGGGACCTAAGGATAAATTAATTAAGGGCTAAATTGAAATATTAATTAACTTGGAATACGTAAACGCAATTCCTTAATTAATCAATTCCAATTTTAATTATTATTAACTCCACTATAAAATAATAATTGAATTCCCGAAATTAATTTTAATATTATTTCAACAATAATAAATCCGCCGAAATTACATATGTTGGAGTAGTATACTTAATGTCTAGATTTGAGTATTCTGAACTCCTTGTACACTTTCATTTACCTATTAAATACGAACATTCATTTGCTTTTAATTATTGTTGATTAAATATATGCAAAATATAGTCCTGGATTCTATACGTTGTAGTTAGTATGGTGTGCGACGTCACACAGAAGATCATACTATCGGTTACTCGTATTTAATCAAACAGATGCTCACGACCTAGATGGACACGGACCAATCCATCGGTATAGTCGTTGTGTGAGAGAGAAAATAATTTGTCTTAATTATTTTATCACACTTGTACACTTGGTGTATTGAGCGGATCGATTGAGACTCATCAATTAGGATTGCTCGGCGATAATTGATTTGAGACTCAGTGTATTATATTCTTAATCCCCGATATTATTGCGGGTGTGTATATTTAATATAAGTGACTTTGATTTGCCAAAGGAATTAACCGATTTAATTATTGGGTTAATTACCGGTCAAGTTGGGTCGCTATATTTTATATATGGCATGCCGTGAATAATTGACCGGACAGTGTATCCCGGAAGGGTTGATAATATCCCCGAGATGAGCTCAGAAGGATTTATTATGTAAACCTCGCGAGTGGATTTAATTCCGCATAATAAATAAGGTTGAGTGGTACTAGTCTCGGATAAAAGAGATGAATAAATTTATTAAGCAATAAATAAATTTTATTCATGGATATTTATATCTTAAATACACGGAATAAATAATACTACCGGAGAAATATTATTTGGATATAATATGGTTTAATATTGGGAGTGCAATTAATTTATATAGTGGAAAATAAATTAATTAATATTAATGGGAGATCAATAGATTTGGGCTTGGGCTCAATTTGATCATTAATATTGGAAGCCCAATATTCCACCTCCTTTAGATCCCCTACGTAGCCTATAAAAGCACTACATGGTCTTCTCTATTCTACTAATCAATCATAACTTGAAGATCACAATTCTAGAGAGAGAAAGTAGAGAGAGAAGTAGATCCATAGAGCTTGGAGGATCGTCGCCCACCCGACGTTCAAGCTAGTGCAAGGAATACGTGGGAAGATTCAAAAGGTCGTCTTGAATTCGTTTCTCCGAACAACGAATCGAAAGGTAAAAATCTAAACGCCCTTGATTTATTCGGTTTTGATTTATCGAGAATACCGTAGAACAAGATCCGAAGATCGAACCCGGAGTAGAGGACGATCGCGTGGTGGTGGCGAAGCCACCGGACCACGAGCGATCGCCCCTAGGGCTCGATGGGGCGACGAGGGCCGAACCCTCGGCTTGGCCGAGGGGGTGCGATCGACCGCGAAGGGTCGATCGCTGGGCACGGGCTGGCGCCGTGCCCAACCCCGCCGTGAAGGCGGGGGCCTCAAGCTGGCGGCGGGTCGCCGGACTCGCCGCGGGGGCTGCCGGAGCAGCCCCACCCCAACCGATCGCCGGCGTGCGATCGGTGATCGCATCGAACCCCGCGGACGGGGGTTCGGGCTGGGCGCAAACGCGACTTCGGTCGTGTTGTGCGTTCGGCTCGTGCTCCGGCTCGTACGTGGTGCTCGCGTGATCTCCGGCGGATGGTTTTGATCGGGTTATTGGTTTCCGCAAATTTAAATAGCCCGGGATATCAAATTCCAACAATTGGTATCAGAGCGTGGTTTACGTTCGCGGTATTTTTCGATAAAATTGTTCTACCTTGCAGGGTTCCGACTATTATGGCTTAATTTATTATTCGTTTAATTTATTTTGTCATGTATGTTGGATTGATTAAACTCTCAAACATGTCGAGATTCGTTTTTGGTGGTGAATGCTTGTAATAGTAAAAATTCGGGGGTTGACCGAATTTAGGATTTATTATTGCGTTCTACTTTTTCCGGAAAATGTATAGGGTCGATTTCATGTATAGAATCGATACCGGATAGTGTAAAATTTATTTTGTAATTTATTTTGCGTTGGATCGATGCCGAAACGACCGCCGGAGAAGACGCGTGACGAAGGAGACGACGTGAGGGCTAGGGCTCGGATCAACCACCATGGTCGATCCATGGAGGATCGAACCATCGAAGGAGAGGCGCCGAATTCGCGCCTCCCGGCGTCGAAACCACCGGCGGTGGTGGTGCGCCGGCTAGGTGGCGGCGGCGGCGGTCCTCGGCCGGTGATGGCGGTCCGGTGGGGGCGCGGGGGTCCTCGTGATCTTCGTGCTCTCCCGGTAAATCCACTTTCCTAATTAATTCGGGTTTTTCCTATTTGAGTATTCCTATTTTTTGGGAATTCTCATGGATTAGGAAAAGAATTAATTGGAATTAATTTTATTTCCTTATTCTATTATGGAAGTCTTCTAGAGTATTCCGAGTTCTACTTGGAATAGGATCCTAGAGATTTAGTAGAATTGGAAAGGAATAAAAGTTAATTTAGGATTGATTTATTTCCTAATTGATTATTCCTATTTTATAGGAATTTTCATAGAAATGGAAATTAATTAATCTTGGAAAGTAGAAGAGTCCTAAGTTATTTTATTTCCTTATTTCATTATGGAAATCATCTAGAATATTCCAAGTGGGTCTTGGATAGATTATTCTAGAGATTTAATGAAGTAGAAAGGGAAAATAAAATAAATAAAAAATATATTAATAATATTTAATTTTATTTTTGATTTATTCGATTGACTTAATTTTTAATTAAGTATCTTTTGGATTTATTAAAAATAAATAGATTTAAATATTGGAAATTAATATTCTCGTCACATGGAGCATTCAAGAACGAAGACTAAAGACTAGAAGATGCGTACGGAGATGGAGTAAAGCCATAATAGTCGGAAAATAATATTCTAGTAATTATTTTGACTATGTGATAATATTATGTGCTTTATTACATGTATGCATGCTATGTGTGTTTACTTTTATGCACTAGATAGCGTATCCCTGTATTGTAAAAAGCTAAGTGGGAGAGGGTATGGAAACATACCCATGGTCTCCATTGCTGCTCTCTTGGTGACTTTTATAAACTTTTGAAAGTTTATATAGATAAGTTATTGGAGGAGAGTTCTTGTAATTCCTCTTACGAGAAACATTGATTAAGTTTATCAAACAATGCCTAATTTGTCTTTCCAAAGCTGATTTCAAGTCGACTCATTCTCACCCCGGGGAGTGGAATGGAGCCAGAGCCACTTGGTCATGTCGAGGACACAAATTAGAGGCAGTCGTACCATTCTTTGATAGATGGATCGATTGTCTGCTCGGCTCCCTCATTTATGAGAGATAGGGTTGTTCGCATGGTGAATCACTGGTTAGAAACTTCGAGTTTCACTTATGATTCTCCGCGTCTTGATTTACAAGATTAAATGGTTCAAGTAATTGGATTTCAATTGTATAAGTCTTTTGGTATAGTAAACGTCCACACTATCGTGGCTTGCTATATCGAATGGGACTTTAGATCGATTGATGTAGACAGTTATAGAAGGGAGTGAAGGATCCGTGTGTCAACGTAAACGTCCACACTATCGTGGCTTGCGGTGATATGCGAGTCTCAAACAAACTTCTTAGTACTGAGTGATGGTTAACACTTAGGTACGCTTCATAGTATTCCTCCCATCGAGGTAACGCTATTGATGATGTACGACCGAAGGAAATCTAATTGCTAAATCATTTGGGTGGGTAAACGTCCACACTATCGTGGCTTGCCTTTCCTGATGGGATTTTAGATGTGATTAGTGATTTAATGATATTATTTAAGGGAGATAATATCGGATATTAAATTGTTTGTTTGTTTTATGTGCTTATAGGTTAGAAATGACTGTGACCCCACTTTGTGATATACTTAAAGATGAAAACTCACTGGTTCCATATAGTACTGATTGGAAAAGAAATCTGGACAATGTTCAGACTGTTGAGCCTTCCGAATCCACTATTATCCCAACTGATGAGGACATTGAAAATGACCTCAAGGAGATGTTAGGACATAGTAAGGAAGCCGGACTAGAGGTGATTGACATACTCATTAAGTTCAGTCCTCTTGAGGAATCGCTTAAAAACGATTTCAAAAGAACTGAACTGATAAGTATGATCAGAGAATCACAAGCTCTAGTGGCCAAGTTGGAAGTGCAAGCAAAGAAGCCCAGTGGTTTTGAACCACGGATTGGGAAGAGCAAGCCGCGAGGCAAGTGCTTTCGATGCAAGCAGTCTGGGCACTGGAGGTCTGATTGTCCTCTCATCAAAGGTACGAAATTTTCCTTAGTCACCGAAACATTGTCAGTGGTGTTATCTACCAGCACCTGGTGTGTAGATACGGGGGCCACTGATCATGTATGCAATTCATTGCAGGGGTTCCAGGAAACCCGGAGACTTAGAGAGGGAGAGATCGTGGTCTACATGGGCAATGCCGCGAAGGTAGCGGCTGTTGCAGTGGGAGACGTTCACTTACGCTTCAGTAGTGATAGGGTTTTAGTATTACAAAATTGTCTTTATGTACCCAACTTTAGAAAGAATTTAATTTCAGTTTCTAAACTTATTTTGAATGGATATTCTGTTTCTTTTGACCACTCTGTGATCATAAGAAGAGACAGTGAAATTATCTGTTCTGGTACATTGGTGGACGATCTGTATGTGCTAAATCCTGAGTCTAACACGATGCAACTAACCGAGAGTAATAACACATCTACGAACACCAATAAGAGAAAGGAACCTTCTAGGATGAATCAATTATACTTGTGGCACTTAAGGCTGGGTCATATTAACTCAAATAGAATTCAAAGGATGAAATCTGATGGTCTCATCAGTGGTGTTGAAGGAGAGGACCTTCCAACCTGCGAATCCTGTTTAGAGGGAAAAATGACCAAGCGTTCTTTTTCTGGTAAAGGACGAAGGGCTGAACAAGTATTGGATTTGATTCACTCTGATGTATGCGGACCTATGTCTACTCAGGCAAAGGGAGGGTACGAGTATTTCATCACTTTCACTGATGATTACTCAAGGTATGGATTTGTATACCTGATGCGCCGCAAGAGCGAATCCTTTGACAAGTTCAAGGAGTTCAAGGCTCTTGTGGAGAACCTTCAAGGTAAATCCATTAAATGCCTGCGATCTGATCGCGGAGGCGAGTACCTGTCTGGAGAATTCAAGGCATACTTGGCAGAGAATGGGATTGATTCCCAAATGACATCACCATATACTCCCCAGCAAAATGGTGTGTCAGAAAGAAGGAATAGGACTCTTATGGAAATGGTGCGATCAATGATGAGTTACTCGGACTTACCTATCATGTTCTGGGGATATGCCTTAGAAACAGCGGCGCACATTCTGAACTTGGTTCCATCTAAAACGGTTCCTTCAACACCCATGGAACGATGGAGCGGGCGCAAGCCTAGCTTGAGACACGTTCGGATCTGGGGGTGCCCTGCACATGTGTTGAAGGTAGGTGCCGATAAATTAGAACCTCGTACTGAAGTGCGGTTGTTTATAGGATATCCTAGAGGAACAAAGGGTGGCATGTTCTATAGTCCTACGGACCAGAAGATCGTTATAAGTACTAACGCTCGGTTCTTAGAGGAAGACTATGTCATGGACCACAAGCCCAAAAGTGACATAATACTTGATGAGTTGAGAGGAAACAAGGAAGACATAGATACAGCCGAACCGAGTATAGATACACCACTAGAATCTGCACCTGACACTGTCACTGTTAATACACCGGAACGCCGTCGTAGTAGGAGGGTTGTTAAGCAACCAGACCGATGGATTGGACTGGGTGAGTCTTCGGACTCTGGACCTGGAGTTCATGAAATCGATCCCTGGACCTATGATGAGGCGGTACAAGATATAGATGCGCCTTCTTGGAAGAAAGCGATGAAATCCGAAATAGAATCTATGGATTCTAATAAAGTCTGGGATCTTGTAGAACCACCAAGCGGCGTAAAGCCAGTTGGGTGTAAATGGGTCTACAAGAGAGAGAGAGGATCTGACGGAAAGGTTGAAACCTTTAAAGCTCGGCTTGTTGCGAAAGGATATACTCAGAAAGAGGGAATCGATTATGAGGAGACCTTCTCGCCGGTAGCCAAGATAAAGTCGATCCGGATTCTCTTATCCATAGCAGCTCATATGGATTATGAGGTGTGGCAAATGGATGTCAAGACGGCTTTCCTAAATGGAAGTCTTGACGAGACGATTTATATGAAACAACCAGAAGGATTCATTGCTAAGGGGCGAGATCATCTAGTGTGCAAGCTTAATCGATCCATTTATGGATTAAAACAAGCCTCGAGATCGTGGAACCTGCGGTTTGACGAAGTAGTCCAATCTTTTGGATTCAGTCAAAACATGGACGAATCGTGTGTGTATTGGAAACGTGATGGGAAAAAGGTGGTGTTTCTCGTGCTTTATGTAGACGACATTCTTCTCATTGGCAACAGTGTCAAAATGTTATCAGACATAAAGGGATGGTTGTCTAGACAATTCGATATGAAAGATTTGGGAGAAGTCGGGCATGTTCTAGGGATCAAGGTTATAAGGGATCGCCGGAGTAGAACATTGTACCTATCCCAGCAATCTTACATAGACACGATTCTGGCTCGTTTTAACATGCAAAATTCCAAGAAGGGTGAGCTGCCCTTCAGTAAAGGAACTTATCTTTCTAAGGAGATGTGTCCTCGGACACAAAAGGAGAAAGATGAAATGAAAGCAGTTCCCTACGCTTCGGCTGTGGGAAGCTTAATGTATGCAATGTTATGTACGAGGCCTGATATCTGCTATGCAGTTGGCGTAGTAGCGAGATATCAGAGTAACCCTGGAAAGGCTCATTGGACTGCCGTAAAGAGCATTTTCAAGTATTTGCGAAATACTAAGGATTATGTTCTAAGTTACGGGGCAGACAATCTGATTCCTTTGGGTTATACGGATTCGGATTTCCAAGCTGATAAGGACCGGCGAAAGTCGACATCAGGCTATGTGTACACTATGGGAGGTGGAGCCGTATCATGGAGGAGTGTTAAGCAAAAGTGCATTTCAGACTCTACCATGGAAGCTGAATATGTTGCAGCCTCAGAGGCAGCGAAAGAGTCAGTTTGGTTCCTTAATTTCCTCCAGGACTTAGATGTGATTCCGAGTTTGCCCAAGGCTATGACAATTTATTGTGATAATAGCGGTGCAGTGGCAAACAGTAAGGAACCACGGTCCCATAGTGCTATGAAACACATAGAGCGCAAGTACCACCTGATTCGAGACATCGTCAAGAGGGGCGATGCGATAGTCACCAAGATAGCTTCGGAGGACAACCTAGCGGACCCTTTCACCAAGATACTTCCTAAGGAAGTTTATTTCAAGCACTTGGAGGGTTTGGGAGTCAGAAGTTTGGAGGATAAGACTAGACCTTAGTATAAGTGGGAGATTGTTGGAGTAGTATACTTAATGTCTAGATTTGAGTATTCTGAACTCCTTGTACACTTTCATTTACCTATTAAATACGAACATTCATTTGCTTTTAATTATTGTTGATTAAATATATGCAAAATATAGTCCTGGATTCTATACGTTGTAGTTAGTATGGTGTGCGACGTCACACAGAAGATCATACTATCGGTTACTCGTATTTAATCAAACAGATGCTCACGACCTAGATGGACACGGACCAATCCATCGGTATAGTCGTTGTGTGAGAGAGAAAATAATTTGTCTTAATTATTTTATCACACTTGTACACTTGGTGTATTGAGCGGATCGATTGAGACTCATCAATTAGGATTGCTCGGCGATAATTGATTTGAGACTCAGTGTATTATATTCTTAATCCCCGATATTATTGCGGGTGTGTATATTTAATATAAGTGACTTTGATTTGCCAAAGGAATTAACCGATTTAATTATTGGGTTAATTACCGGTCAAGTTGGGTCGCTATATTTTATATATGGCATGCCGTGAATAATTGACCGGACAGTGTATCCCGGAAGGGTTGATAATATCCCCGAGATGAGCTCAGAAGGATTTATTATGTAAACCTCGCGAGTGGATTTAATTCCGCATAATAAATAAGGTTGAGTGGTACTAGTCTCGGATAAAAGAGATGAATAAATTTATTAAGCAATAAATAAATTTTATTCATGGATATTTATATCTTAAATACACGGAATAAATAATACTACCGGAGAAATATTATTTGGATATAATATGGTTTAATATTGGGAGTGCAATTAATTTATATAGTGGAAAATAAATTAATTAATATTAATGGGAGATCAATAGATTTGGGCTTGGGCTCAATTTGATCATTAATATTGGAAGCCCAATATTCCACCTCCTTTAGATCCCCTACGTAGCCTATAAAAGCACTACATGGTCTTCTCTATTCTACTAATCAATCATAACTTGAAGATCACAATTCTAGAGAGAGAAAGTAGAGAGAGAAGTAGATCCATAGAGCTTGGAGGATCGTCGCCCACCCGACGTTCAAGCTAGTGCAAGGAATACGTGGGAAGATTCAAAAGGTCGTCTTGAATTCGTTTCTCCGAACAACGAATCGAAAGGTAAAAATCTAAACGCCCTTGATTTATTCGGTTTTGATTTATCGAGAATACCGTAGAACAAGATCCGAAGATCGAACCCGGAGTAGAGGACGATCGCGTGGTGGTGGCGAAGCCACCGGACCACGAGCGATCGCCCCTAGGGCTCGATGGGGCGACGAGGGCCGAACCCTCGGCTTGGCCGAGGGGGTGCGATCGACCGCGAAGGGTCGATCGCTGGGCACGGGCTGGCGCCGTGCCCAACCCCGCCGTGAAGGCGGGGGCCTCAAGCTGGCGGCGGGTCGCCGGACTCGCCGCGGGGGCTGCCGGAGCAGCCCCACCCCAACCGATCGCCGGCGTGCGATCGGTGATCGCATCGAACCCCGCGGACGGGGGTTCGGGCTGGGCGCAAACGCGACTTCGGTCGTGTTGTGCGTTCGGCTCGTGCTCCGGCTCGTACGTGGTGCTCGCGTGATCTCCGGCGGATGGTTTTGATCGGGTTATTGGTTTCCGCAAATTTAAATAGCCCGGGATATCAAATTCCAACAACATATACGACTTTCCCCGTGTTTAAGATATCGAACGTCCACGAATTTATTTAATTACTAATAATTAAATTAATTCGTCTCTTATTATCCGAGACTAGTACCACTCAACCTTATTATCATGTGGAACAAATCCACCTGCAGGGTTTACATGATAAACTTTATGAGCTCATCTCGGGGACATCATCAACCCGATAAACGGGACACGGTTTCCTGTCTATAATCTATAGCATGCCGTGTGTACAATTCCGATTCCCAATTTACCGAGTATCTCGACTAATCAATTAGTCTCACTCATTGGCAAGTTAAAGAACCGAGAATTGGACACACGCACCTATAATTATATAGGGATTAAGAATTCGTATATCCGTAATTCTGAGGTCTAGTTCGATTACGTCGATTAGTATAAATCGAACGCCCTCCCGTGGTCCTGCTCAATACACCAAGTGTACAAGTGTAACATAATAGTCAAGACCAACTATTACCCAGTCACACTACGACGTACCGATGGATTGTCCCTGTCCATCTAAGTCGTGAGCTTCTGTTCGATAGTATACGAGTAACCGACAGTATGATCTTCCGCGTGTCTCCTCACGTCATACTGTCTACAACGTATATATCTAGGACTATTGCATTCAAGTACAAGATAGACAAAATGCCGACGGTTTGATTAATAGATAATGTAAAACACAGATAAGGAGTTCCATATTGTCACTAAACTAGACATTTAGAATATAACTCCATCAATCTCCCACTTATACTAAATCTCTAGTTGCCCTCTACCATACATCCGATACCCATCCCCTTCACGTGTCTCTTGAACGCTTCCGCTGGAAGTGCCTTCGTAAAGGGGTCACCCAGGTTATCCGCTGATGCAATCTTGGTGACAACCGCATCGCCTCTCCTGACGATGTCTCTAATCAGGTGGTACTTGCGATCTATGTGTTTACTCGCATTGTGGGCTCGTGGTTCCTTTGCATTTGCCACTGCACCGCTATTGTCACAATAAATTGTAATAGCTCTAGGCATTTTAGGAACCACATCCAAGTCCATAAGGAAGCTCCTGAGCCACACCGATTCTTTAGCTGCCTCAGAGGCTGCTACATATTCGGCTTCCATGGTAGAGTCCGAAATGCATTTCTGCTTAACACTCTTCCATGAAATTGCTCCACCTCCCAATGTGAACACATAGCCTGATGTAGACTTTCGCTGATCCTTATCAGATTGGAAATCCGAGTCTGTGTAACCAATAGGAATCAACTCGGACGCTTTGTAACTCAGAACATAATTCCTAGTCCTTCGCAGGTACTTAAGTATGTTCTTTACAGCAGTCCAGTGACCCTGTCCAGGGTTACTCTGATATCTAGCTACCATGCCTACGGCATAGCAGATATCAGGCCTCGTGCACAACATTGCATACATTAGACTTCCTACTGCCGAAGCATAAGGAACTGTCTTCATGTAATCTATCTCCTTCTGTGTTTTGGGACACATGTCTTTAGATAGATGAATTCCATGGCATAAAGGTTGAGCACCTCTCTTGGAATTCTGCATGTTGAAACGAGCCAGAATCGTATCAATATATGAAGCCTGGGACAAGCTCAATGTTCTTTTCTGGCGATCCCGTATAACCTTGATCCCAAGAACATGCCCAACTTGTCCTAAGTCTTTCATATCGAATTGCTTGGACAACCATCCCTTTATGTCTGACAACATCTTCACATTGTTGCCAATTAGAAGGATGTCGTCTACATAAAGCACGAGAAACGCCACACTGTTTCCGTCACATCTCCGGTATACACACGACTCGTCCATGCTTTGAATGAATCCATAAGACTGGATAACCTCATCAAACCGCATGTTCCAAGATCTAGAAGCTTGCTTCAATCCATAAATGGATCGGTTTAGCTTACACACCAGATGCTCTTGGCCTTTCTTGATGAAACCTTCTGGCTGTCTCATGTAAATGGTCTCGTCAAGATTCCCATTCAAGAATGTTGTCTTGACGTCCATTTGC
Source organism: Euphrasia confusa (assembly GCA_954870475.1). Classification (NCBI taxonomy): domain Eukaryota; kingdom Viridiplantae; phylum Streptophyta; class Magnoliopsida; order Lamiales; family Orobanchaceae; genus Euphrasia; species Euphrasia confusa. Next base: position 9,745,754 of record OX940966.1, on the reverse strand, counting down.
CACACCTCATAATCCATATGAGCTGCTATAGACAAAAGAATCCGGATCGACTTTAGCATAGCTACCGGCGAGAAGGTTTCCTCATAATCGATCCCTTCTTTCTGAGTATACCCCTTCGCAACAAGCCTAGCCTTGAAGGTTTCCACCTTCCCGTCAGACCCTCTTTTTCTCTTATACACCCACTTGCAACCAATGGCTTTTACACCTTTGGGCGGTGCTACAAGATTCCAGACCTGATTTGAATCCATTGATTCAATCTCAGATTTCATCGCTTTTTGCCAAGACTGAGCATCTTGATCTTTAAGCGCCTCGCCGTAGGTCCAGGGATCGGCTTCATGTTCTCCAGGTAACAAGTCCGAAGACTCACCTATAAACATGAACCTATCGGGTTGTCGAACAACCCTCCCACTACGACGACGCTCCGGTGTAACCTCAGTAACCACAGGTGCAGACTGTGGTGGCGTATCACTCGGTTCGGTTGGATCTAAGCCTTGATCGTCCCTTCTCAGTTCGTTTAGTATTATCTCACTCTTGGGCTTGTGGTCCATTATATAATCCTCTTCCAAGAACCGAGCGTTGGTGCTAACAACGATCTTCTGGTCCTGAGGGCTATAAAATAGACCACCTTTCGTTCCTCTAGGATATCCTATGAACAACCGAATATCCGAACGTGACTCTAACTTATCAGCCCCATGCTTCAGCACATGTGCTGGACAACCCCAGATCCGAATGTGTTTCAAGTTTGGCTTACGCCCGGTCCACAATTCCGAGGGCGTCTTAGGGACTGATTTAGAAGGCACTAGGTTCAGGATATACGCCGATGTTTCCAAGGCATATCCCCAGAACGAAACTGGTAGGTCTGAATAACTCATCATAGATCTTACCATTTCCATAAGAGTCCTATTCCTTCTTTCTGCTACACCATTCTGCTGGGGCGTGTATGGTGCAGTCATCTGGGAGTCAATCCCATTCTCTAATAAGTACGCCTTAAACTCTCCCGAGAGGTACTCTCCTCCACGATCAGATCGTAGAGTCTTTATGGTTTTACCATGAAGGTTCTCCACAAGAGCTTTGTACTCCTTGAACTTGTCAAAGCACTCGCTCTTGCGGCGCATCAGGTACACAAAACCATACCTTGAGTAATCATCAGTGAAGGTTACGAAATATTCATAACCTCCTCTCGCTTGGACAGATAAAGGCCCGCACAAATCAGAGTGAATCAATTCCAGTACTTCCTTGGATCTATACCCCTTATCACTAAAGGGTCGCTTGGTCATTTTTCCTTCCAGGCATGATTCGCAGGTTGGAAAGTCCTCATCTTTCACACCACTGAGTATTCCATCAGTTATCAACCTTTGAATCCTACCCAAGTTAATATGACCTAGCCTAAGATGCCATAAGTACTTTTGATTCATCCTAGAAGGCTCCTTTCTCTTATTGGTACTAGATGTGTTATATGACTCTACACTTTGCATCGTGGGATTCAGTATATATAAGTTGCCTATCAATGTACCAGAACAGATATACTCACCATCCTTTTTGATAATAACAGAACTATCAAAAGAAACAGAATATTTATTCAAAACCAACTTAGAAACCGAAACAAGGTTCTTTCTAAAGTTCGGTACATAAAGACAATTATTCAATACTAAAACTTTATTATTAAAAAATAAATGAACATCTCCCACTGCAACCGCCGCCACTTTCGTAGCGTTGCCCATGTAGATGGTGATCTCTCCCTCTCTAAGCCGCCGGGTTTCCTGGAACCCCTGCAAAGAATTGCAGACATGATCAGTGGCTCCCGTATCCACACACCAGGTACCGGTGGATAACACCGCTAAACATGTTTCAGTGACTAAGGAAAAGTTCATACCTCCTTGTCTGAGAGGATAATTAGACTTCCAATGTCCAGACTGCTTGCAACGGAAACACTTGCCCTTGGGCTTGTTCACTCCATTCCGTGGTGCACCATTTCTGGGTCCACTGGGTTTCCGTCCTTGATTCTTCTTCCTCTTAGTCCCCGGAGGGCCAGGAAGTTTCACAGCCACAAGAGCCTGAGGCTTCTTAAAGATTCCCTCTGCCGCCTGGAGTTCAGTCAGGAGTTCCGCCAACGTATATAACCTCTTGTTCATGTTATAGTTCAGGCGGAACTGCTCAAAACTCCTAGGCAGAGACTGGAGCACTATATCGATCTGGTTTTCCCCATCGATAGCTCCTCCCATAATCTCTATCTCATTCAGATAGCCAATCATCCTAAGAACGTGATCCCTTACGGGCGTTCCTTCGGACATGGTGGCTGTCATGAGTCGCCTCATAGCTTCTTGCCTGGCTGCCCTATCCTGACTACCAAACATATCCTTGAGGTTAAGCATCATATCATAGGCAGTGGTCATGGCCTCATGCTGATGTTGCAGCACATTTGACATAGAAGCCAAAATGTAGCACCGCGCCATCTGATCAGCCTTGACCCACTTCCGATGAGCTTCCTTTTCCTCAGGAGTGGAGGTGTCAATAGGTTCATCAGGACAAACCTCATGGAGTACATACTTGTACTCCTCAGCAGTTAGGACAATGTCCAAGTTTCGTTTCCAATCAACATAGTTTGGACCAGAGAGTTTGTTTTCTTTTAGTATAATGGACAGCGGGTTGAGTGCCATATCTATAAAAGAGACAAATCAAACTGTCAAATTTAATTCGATATTAACTCCCTTAATTAATATCATTAAATTTACCAATTAATCCTAAAATCCCATCAGACTAGCATGCCACGTTCATGTGGACGTATACTAGTCCAAACGATTTTATAACTGGACTTTTACTTCGGTCGTACATCATTACAGCAGTGACTCCGATGGGGAGGATACTGTAAAGCGTACCTAAGTGTATACCATTTCTCAGTACTAAGTTAACCGCTCGGAAACTACATGCCCACCACAAGCCACGTTCATGTGGACGTTTACGTTGACATGCGGTCCCTTTACGATTTCCTATAACTGTCGAGCCTCAATTAACCCAAAGTTCCGTTTCCGTCTAGTAAGCCACGATAGTGTGGACGTTTACTAAACAAACAACTTTGTTAATTGAATTCCATTTAATAAATTTCACAATTTCGTTAATCAAAGCTTGATATCTCGTAAGTGAAACTCGAAGTTTCTAACCAGCGATCAATCATGCAATTGAGCCCTATCTCTCACAAAGTGAGGGAGCCAACCAGACAATCGATCAAGTCATCAAATGACTCGAATGTCTCTAATCTGTGTCATCGACATAACCAAGCGCTTTGGCTCCATTCCACTCCCCGGGGTGAGAATGAGTCGAGTTGAAATTAGTCTTTGAAAGACAGATTAGGCATTGCTTTGAAAAACTTAAGTGTTCAATTCTATAAATGGAATTGAATTCGAATTTTGATCCAGTGATATCCGTGTGTCAACTTTATCCGATAGGGAGGATGACACTAAAGCCAACTCGTAAGCGACACACATCACCATCAAAACAGAGAATGGAGACCGCGGGATTGTTTCCAATCCCTCTCCCACTTAGTTTTTACGAAAGGGATAACAAGCATGCATATAGAGTTAAAGCATAAAAAAACGCACGTAAACACACAATAAGCATTTAACGTGGCCCGATTATTATGGCCTTTAAAATCTTCGATGCACGTCTTCTCGGATCTTCGTCTCGTTGCTCGCCTCGGTCTCGGTCCATCACCGACTCGTCTAAGGACCAAGAGACGAACCCCTCCCACTGGAGTATCATCCCGGGCCCTCGACAAGCGATCCGTGATGTCCGTTGAACCCCCGCGTCGCTGCTGCCAAAACTCAAAACAGCGCCCGCCGTTTGAGGAACAGCGGTCGCTGGAGGAGCTGCAAACGGCGGTCGCCGTTTGCCCTCCAGCGGGCGCCGTTTCTGTGCAGTAGCCTGCGGGTTCGACTCCTCGACCCTCGTTCGTCCGTCTTTCGATCTCGTCTCGATCCACCAAGCAGCAGCAACATTACATATGTAAGCTATACTACTTCCGGCATCGATCCTATACATTTTGATCGATCCTATACACCCGGATAAACGAAAAACAAAATAGAAACCCTAAACGACTCAACCCGTCGTTTTAACTATTACAAGCAAGCAACGTTGTAAAAACCAAAGATCTCGACAATCCCGAGAGTTTAACACACCACAACATACAGTACAAAAAAAATTGACCATAATAATCGGGTGACCTGCAAAACAAACTCGCAAACAATACAAGAACGCATAACCGGCTCTGATACCAATTGTTGGATTTCGACTCTCCGGGATGCGTTCGTTCGATCGCTCGAACATCCGAAGCATCCCAGTCGACATCCGAAGTCACTACTTCGTTCGCTAGACAGCCCTTAACCCGATTCACGCCCAGCCATCGCCCCGAAGGACAACCGCGCGAAACGGGACTGGACTGCATCAATTCGGCGACCGCCGAAAGCAGTCCAGCGGTCGCTGAAAGGGACTGCAAACGGCGACCGCCGTTTGCCCTTTGGCGACCGCCGTTTGTCCGCGAACAGCAACGCGACGTTGCTGTTCCGGGCTCGTTTCCGGGTCGTTTTTCCTCATCCGACTACCGTTCCGGAGGTCCTAGAAACCCCAGTAGTCGAGGAATACAACCCACAACCCCGGAACCCGATCTACGTTCATGTATGATCAACGAGGAATTAGATCGAATAAATTGCGGAATATAGAGATCCGATCTCATACCTTCTCGGTCGATTGTTGAGACCTTAGAGCTTCTAATGTATGACTCTTCCCGATTCCAGCCGTTGTGTGGGCAACGATCCGCTGGAAATTCCTTGTCTGCTCTCTCCTTTCTCAAACCACCGTATGATTATTCTTTGTGAGAGAAAATAATTATATTTGCGTTAACTTTTATTTTAACAGAGAAAACTTTTATTTGCGCTAAGCAGAATAATTTTTCTCTGCTGAAATAATTGTTGCGGCGTTCTGTAGGTTTTAGGAGAGGGCAAGGGGGGGGGGGGGGGGGGGTTATAGAGTTACATTAGGGACCTAAGGATAAATTAATTAAGGGCTAAATTGAAATATTAATTAACTTGGAATACGTAAACGCAATTCCTTAATTAATCAATTCCAATTTTAATTATTATTAACTCCACTATAAAATAATAATTGAATTCCCGAAATTAATTTTAATATTATTTCAACAATAATAAATCCGCCGAAATTACATATACGACTTTCCCCGTGTTTAAGATATCGAACGTCCACGAATTTATTTAATTACTAATAATTAAATTAATTCGTCTCTTATTATCCGAGACTAGTACCACTCAACCTTATTATCATGTGGAACAAATCCACCTGCAGGGTTTACATGATAAACTTTATGAGCTCATCTCGGGGACATCATCAACCCGATAAACGGGACACGGTTTCCTGTCTATAATCTATAGCATGCCATGTGTACAATTCCGATTCCCAATTTACCGAGTATCTCGACTAATCAATTAGTCTCACTCATTGGCAAGTTAAAGAACCGAGAATTGGACACACGCACCTATAATTATATAGGGATTAAGAATTCGTATATCCGTAATTCTGAGGTCTAGTTCGATTACGTCGATTAGTATAAATCGAACGCCCTCCCGTGGTCCTGCTCAATACACCAAGTGTACAAGTGTAACATAATAGTCAAGACCAACTATTACCCAGTCACACTACGACGTACCGATGGATTGTCCCTGTCCATCTAAGTCGTGAGCTTCTGTTCGATAGTATACGAGTAACCGACAGTATGATCTTCCGCGTTTCTCCTCACGCCATACTGTCTACAACGTATATATCTAGGACTATTGCATTCAAGTACAAGATAGACAAAATGCCGACGGTTTGATTAATAGATAATGTAAAACACAGATAAGGAGTTCCATATTGTCACTAAACTAGACATTTAGAATATAACTCCATCAGTGTGGACGTTTACGATAACTTCACAACTCTTCACAATTACTTACAACTGTCTACATCAATTAATCCAAAATCCGTCAGTATAGCAAGCCACGTGGTGTGGACGTTTACTACACTAAGAGACTTTTATAATTGACTCCCAGTTACAAGATCCATTCGATTCTCATAGATCAAGACGCGGAGAATCATAAGTGAAACTCGAAGTTTCTAACCAGTGATTCACCATGCGAACGACCCTATCTCTCATAAATGAGGGAGCCGAGTAGACAATCGATCCATCTATCAAAGAATGGTACGAAGATCTCTAATTTGTGTCATCCACATGACCAAGTGGCTTTGGCTCCATTCCACTCCCCGGGGTGAGAATGAGTCGACTTGAAGTCAGTTTCAGAAAGACAAATTAGGCATTGTTTGATAAACTTGATCAATGTTTCTTGTAAAAGGAATTACAAGAATTCTCCTCCAATGACATGTCTATATGATCTTCGAAAGCTCATAAATGTCACCAAGAGAACAGTAATGGAGACCATGGGAATGTTTCCATCCCCTCTCCCACTTAGCTTTTTATAACAAAGGGATACGCTATCTAATGCATAATTAAACACATAAGCATGCATGCAAGTAATAAAGCACATATCACATAGTCAAATAATGCTAGGAAATTATTTTCCCGACTATCATGGCTTTACTCCTTCTTCATATGCATCTTCTAGTCTTCAGTCTTCGTTCTTGAATGCTCCATGTGACGAGAATATTAATCCCAATATTTAAATCTATTTATTTTTAATGAATCCAAAAGATACTTAATTCGAAAATTAAGTCAATCGAATAAATCAAAAATAAAATTAAATATTATTAATATTTCTATTTATTTATTTTCCTATCTAATTCTATTAAATCCCTAGAATAATCTATCCAAGTCAAACTTGGAATATTCTAGAAGACTTCTATAATAGAATAAGGAAATAAAATAAATTAGGACTCTTCTACTTTCCAAGATTAATTAATTTCCATTACTATGAAAATTCCCATAAAATAGGAATAATCAATTAGGAAATAAATCAATCCAAAATTAACTTTTATTCCTTTCCAATTCTATTAAATCTCTAGGATCCTATTCCAAGTAGAACTCGGAATACTCTAGAAGACTTCCATAATAGAATAAGGAATAAAATTAATTCCAATTAATTCTTTTCCTAATCCATGAGAATTCCCTAAAATAGGAAAAACTCAATTAGGAAAACCGAATCAATTAGGTAAGTAGAATCTAGGTAGGAGTAGCATGAGATCGGGAGACCCCACGCCACCCCCACCTTCGACCGCCCACCCCCGGAGGAGCACCGCCGCCCAGCCCAGCCACCACCGTCGCCGGCGGCAGCCCTAGCCGAGGGCGATCGGCCCCCTCCCCTTGGGTCGATCGATTGGGGTCGATCAAGGGGTTTGATTGATCCCGGTTCTTCGTCCTCTTCGTCTTCTTCGTCACACGAGTTCTCCGGCGGTCGTCTCGGCATCGATCCAACGTAAATAAATTACAAGAATTTAAATTACACTATCCGGTATCGATTCTATACATGAAATCGACCCTATACATTTTCCGGAAAACATAGAACGTAATAATAAATCCTAAATTCGGTCAACCCCCGAATTTTTACTATTACAAGCATTCAACCACACAAAAACGAATCTCGACATGTCCGAGAGTTTAATAAACGAATAATCATGATAATTAATTAACACAATAATTAAATCCAACCATGATAGTCGGAAATCCCTGCAAGGTAGAACAATAATCGAACATATACATGAACACGAAACCAAAACGCTCTGATACCAATTGCTGGGATTCGATGTCCCGGGCTATCAAAAAAAATTGCGAAACCGATAACCCGACCGAAACCCTATCACCGGAGACCGCGAACGCGAACCACCGTACGACCCGAGGCTCGACCGAGCACCGCACGGGCGAACCCGCGCGCCCAGCCGAGCCCCCGCACGGGGCTCGAGATCGCTCTCGCAGCGATCGCTGGGGATGCACGAGGCATCCCCGGGGCTGCTCGTAGCAGCCCCACAGCGAGTCGGGTGACTCGCTGCTCGCAAGGGGCAAGCCCCGCACGCATCCGCTGCGGGCGAACCCGCAGCACGTACGGGGTCGCTGCGGGTGACCCCGCAGCTTACCCGCGATCGATCCGAGGATCGATCGCACCCCTCGGCTCCAGCCGAGGGTCCCTCGCGCCACGCACCTCCGACGAGGGTGGCCGGGATCCGCCGCGGCACCAGCCCGCGGCATCCCGACGATCGACGAGGGTCGATCGTCTATCCCCGGCGTCCAGCCGGGGCCGCTCTCGTCATGCGTCGCGGCGGTCCGAACCCTAGGGTTCGACCGCCTCTTCGATCCTCGCCGGGGATCTCGAATCCCCGTCCCCGAGGTTCATCGTTTTTCCCGGATCGTCTTGTTCATGTATATATCACGATTAACGAACACATAATCAAAGAGGGGGTTTTAGATTATGTTACCTCAATTCGTTGTGCGGAGAAACGAATTAAACGTTGATGACCTTGCGATCTTCCTACGTATTCCTTGCACCTCGTTCGAACGTCGTGTGGGCGACGATCTATCGAACTCCTATGGATCTCCTTCAACTCTCTAGAATATCAAGTATGATATTCTTCTCTTATGTTGTGTATGAATTATGAAGGCCATGTAGTGTTTTTATAGGCTACGTAGGGGATCATAAGGAGGTGGAATATTGGGCTTCTAATATTGAAGATTAAATTGAGCCCAATGCTCTAGTCCATTAATCCTTATCAATATTAATTAATTTATTTTCCACTGTATAAATTAATTGCACTCCCAATATTAAACCATATTATATCAAATAATATTTCTCCGGTAGTATTATTTATTCCGTGTATTTAAGATTTAAATATCCATGAATAAATTTATTTATTGCTCAATAAATTATATTCATCTCTTGAATCCGAGACTAGTACCATTCAACCTTAATTATTGTGCGGAACAAATCCACTCATGAGGTTTACACAATAATTCCTTATGAACTCATCTCGGGGATATTATCAACCCTTCCGGGATACACTTTCCCGTCAAGTATGTTGGAATTCGGTATCCCGGGACATTAAAAAAATTGCGGAACATAATAACCCAACCGAAATCCTCTCGCCGGAGATCGCACGAACACCGACTCATCCGCAAGAGTCCGACCTTTGGAGACTACGTATCCGAAGACACGAAGCCCGCCCCCAGCCGATTTTCTCCCACGAGTCGGATCTACGAACGCGAACACCACACGAAGAACCGGGCTCGACAAGAGCATCGCCGCGGGATGAACCCGCGGCTAAACCCTAGCCGAGCCCCACCATGGGGCTCGCGATCGCGCACAAGGCGATCGCTGGGGCTGCTCCGGCAGCCCCGGGCGGTGAGTCCGGCGACTCACCGCCACCGCCCGAGGAGGGCGGTTCGCCCAGCGGCGAACCCGCCGCGGCTCCAGCCGCGGCTGCCCGGCGATCGACCACCGCGGTCGATCGCCCAACCCGGCTCCCAGCCGGGGTTCCTCGCGTGTGCCGTCGCGGTCGAAGCCCTAGGGCTCGACCGCACCCCCTCGGCTCCCAGCCGAGGGCTCTCTCGAACCTTCGCCGGGGATCTCGAATCCCCGTCCCCGAAGTTCGTCGTTTTCCCGGATCGTCCGTTCATGTATGTATCACAATTAATCCACATAAATTCATAGAAGAGAGTATGTGATTTTACCTTTTAATTCGTTGTGCGGAGAAACGAATCTAAGTTGAAGACCTTTGAATCTTCCCACGTATTCCTTGCACTAGCTTGAACGTCGGGTGGGCGACGATCCTCCAAGCTTATGGATCCTCTTCAACTCTCTAGAACTATCAACTATTGATATTCTTGTCTTATGAAAAAGTGAAGACCATGTAGTGCTTTTATAGGCTACGTAGGGGATCTAAAGGAGGTGGAATATTGGGCTTCCAATATTAATGATTAAATTGAGCCCAAGCCCAAATCTATTAATCTCCCATTAATATTAATTAATTTATTTTCCACTATATAAATTAATTGCACTCCCAATATTAAACCATATTATATCAAATAATATTTCTCCGGTAGTATTATTTATTCCGTGTATTTAAGATTTAAATATCCATGAATAAAATTAATTTATTGCTAATTAATTTATATTCATCTCTTGAATCCGAGACTAGTACCATTCAACCTTAATTATTGTGCGGAACGAATCCACTCATGAGGTTTACACAATAATTCCTTTTGAACTCATCTCGGGGATATTATCAACCCTTCCGGGATACACTGTCCGGTCAATCATTCACGGCATGCCATATATAAAATATAGTGACCCAACTTAACCGGTAATTAACCCAATAATTAAATCGGTTAATTCCTTTGGTAAATCAAAGTCACTTATATTGAATATACACACCCGCAACGATATCGAGGATTAAGAATATAATACACTGAGACTCGAATCGATTATCGCCGGCAATCCTAATCGATGAATCTCAACGATCCGCTCAATACACCAAGTGTACAAGTGTGATAAAATAATTAAGACAAATTATTTTCTCTCTCACACAACGACTATACCGATGGATTGGTCCGGGTCCATCTAGGTCGTGAGCCACTGTTTGATTAAATACGAGTAACCGATAGTATGATCTTCTGTGTGACGTCGCACACCATACTAACTACAACGTATAGAATCTAGGACTATGATTTGCATATATTTAATTAATAATAATTAAAAGCAAACAATTGTTTATTAATTTAATAGATTAAATGCTATGACTGGGAGTTTATCGTTACTTAAATCTAGACATTAAGTACACAACTCCAACAATCTCCCACTTGTACTAAGGTCTAGTCATTTCCTCCAAACTCCCGGTTCCCATACTCATCACGTGCTTTAAAGTGTACTTCCGAGAAGTACTATGTGAGTGAGCAATCTAGGTTGCCACTCTGAAGTTATCTTGGTGACTACTACGTCGTCTCCCCTGACGATGATTCGTATCAGGTGGTACTTGCTCTATGTGTTAACATCACTTTTGACTTATGACTTCTTCTAGTTAACCATGCACCGCTATCCAATAGCCTTTGGTAAACTAGGAGTCATATCCAAGTCAAGAGGTTATCCCGGAACCTAACCAAAACTTCCGCTGCCTCTGAGGCTGCTATTCGGTTATGAGAGAGTCTGAAAAGCGTCCCGCTTATCACTCTTTCACTTCAAGGTTCCACCTCTTTCTAAAAATGAACACATAGCCTGATATCGACTTTCACTGGTCCTTCTCTGTTTTTTGGATCTGAGAATCTGTAATCTAAGAAGATTTCGTCTTGCTCAAGCTAGTACTATGAAAGTACTCTTGCAGCATTCGAACATCCCTTATCTAGATTACTTTGATATCCTCCCACTACGCAAACCGCATAGTTGATATCAGGTTCTTGTTTTACAACATTGCATCTATAAAGCTTTCCATACTTAAAGTATAGGAAACTGCTTTGTCCTCATCTATCTCCTTTATGTGTTCGAACACATACCCTTTAGATAGATGTATATTCTGTCTCTGAAAGGCAATAACCTTTCTCAGAAGTATGCATGTTAAAACAAACCTTAATCGTATAAGATATCTAGGAGAAGTACAATGTTCTTATCTCTAGATCATAAGATCTTAAGAACAAGCTCTAACTTCTTCTCATTCTTATATCTCGATTTATTTAGACAACCACTATTTTATATCTGATGACACTTTTACATTGTTGCCAATGATAAAATGTTATCTACATAAAATTTCCGAGAAACACCACCTTGTTTCCATCACTTCTCTAATACACCTTTCGTCTATGCCTTTTGATGAATCCATCAAATGGACTATCCCATCAATTTGCAAGTTCCACGATTCACAGCTTTAATTCAATCCATAAATGGATTTACTAAGCTTGTACTCTAAATGATCTAGCCTCTTAACAATAATCCTTATCGTTCCAAGCAGGCACATTTAGACCTAGTACCGCCCTTATGCAGAGCTAGGGGTCGATTTCATCTCTACTAGATCCAGAGTCCGAACTTCTCTAGTCTTTATGAATATCTCTGGTTGTTCAACAACCTCCCACTGCAATGGCGTCCCGGTGTATAACAGTAATAACAATAGGTGCATTATGTGGTGTACTTCTACTCGGTTTGGCTGGTTCCTAGTCTTTTGTCCTTCTTCTCATTTCAAGGTATTATGTCAAATTAGGCTTTGTGGTTCATCTAATAGTCTTCCTCCATGAACCGGACGAGACGTCCCTCTGGTTCATAGTACTATAGAACACACAATACTTCGTTCATCCAGGATATCCTACAACCATATTCAATATGCCGTTGTATCTAGGAATATCCATAGAACATAGGTAGTTCCGAACAACTTGTCCTTTTACTCATCAGATTTCTATTTCTTTATAGCGCACCATCTCTACACGCAAGTGTATGGCGCCGTCCTTTGGGATTGAATCCCAATCTTTGATTATGCTATATGTTATTCAGATAGGTGATGGCCTCCGCGACCGAGTCGCAGGCTCCTAATGGATATACTTTGATGGTTCCCCATAATCGCTTTGTGTCCATTGACTAGTCAAAACACTTTGCTTTTATGGCACATCAAGCATTCTAATCCATCACTTGAGTATTCTCGAAAGAATCACTCGTGCCTTTCTAATAAACACATATGTCTGCATATCTAATCATTTCCAATACTTGTCTGAATTCTATCCTTTATCCAGAAAGGTTTGCTTAGATGTATTATCCTCCAAATTCAATTCTTAGGTCGGAAGGTCCATTCCTTCAACTTTAATTGATTAAATCAATTTCGACCATTTGAATCTTATTTGAAAATACTTCTAAGTATAAGATTTCACAAGTATAATGATAAAGAAATATCTAATAAGTAAAACAAGTTATAGAACGGTTCGTTGCAATTGGGGTAGACTTAGGATCTATCATTCATATATTGCTGTCTAATGTACCAGAATAGATAATGCCATTATTTCTTATCAAAATCATCCAATGATTAAAGAAATAAAATATCCATTCATTAATAATAGAAATCCAGAACAAAACGTTCTTTCTAAAATAAAGGGGTACATAAAGCAATAACTTTGAAATGAAATCCTATTTAACTACTAAAGCAGATAAATGTCTTCCACCGCAACCGCTGCCTCCTCTACAGCTTTGCCCGTGTAGACTCGAACTTTTCCTCTCTAAGTCGTCGGGTTTTCTGGAACCCCTGCAATCAAAATGCACATACCGTCAGTGGTTCCATATCTACACACCAGAATTCTGGTAGATAATACCGCTGACTATGTTTTTACGACTAAAGAAAAATTCGTACCTTTGAGAGGACATTCAGACTTCCAGTGTCCCATCTTGTTGCATCGGAAGCACTTGCCCTTTGGCTTTGCATCCCCCACTCGTGGTACATTCATCTTGACACCACTGGGTTTCCAGGCTTGCTTCCTTTTCTTGCCCCTACCTCCACCAGGCTTAAAGCCTTTGGACTTGGTAGCTACAAGCGCTTGAGACTTGCCCTTCTTGTAGATCCCCTCTGCCGCCTTTAGTTCAGTCAGGAGTTGCGCAAGAGTATAAGATAGTTTACCCATATTATAGCTCATACGAAACTGCTCAAAACTAGGGGCCAGAGACTGGAGTATGATGTCGACTTGCGTCTCTCCATCAATAGAAGCTCCTAGGACCTCAAGTTCATTCAACAAACTCATCATCTTAAGAACGTGCTCCCCAACGGGCGTTCCTTCAGATTGAGTAGTCGACATGAGGACTCTCATGGCTTCTTGCCTTGCCGCACGATCTTGCTCCCCAAACATCTCCTTGAGGTTAAACATCATATCATAGGCAGTGTCCATCGACTCATGTTGGGTTTGGAGTACATTTGACATGGAAGCCAAAATATAACACCTAGCCATTTCATCAGCCTTTTTCCACTTCCGATATGTCAGTTTTTCCTCATCAGTTGAGGCAGCCGTGGGCTCAGCAGGGCACACTTCATGGAGTACAAACTTGTACTCCTCCGAAGTTAGGACAATGTCTAAATTTCTCTTCCAATCAATATAGTTGGGGCCAGTGAGCTTATGCTCCTTGAGTATCATAGAAAGTGGGTTCATAGCTATTCTCTAAACCTATAAGCACATTTAAACAAACAATTAATTTAATATCCGATATTATCTCCCTCAAATAATATCATTAAATTACTAATCACATCTAAAATCCCATCAGATAAGGCAAGCCACGATAGTGTGGACGTTTACCCATCCAAATGATTTAGCAATTAGATTTGCTTTGGTCGTACATCACTATAGCGTTACTTCGATGGGAAGGATACTATAGAGCGTACCTAAGTGTAAACCATTACTCAGTATCTAAGAAGATTGTTTGGGACTCGTATATTACCGCAAGCCACGATAGTGTGGACGTTTACGCTAATACATGAACCTTTACTTTCTTCTATAACTGTCTACATCAATCGATCCAAAATCCCATTCAATGCAGCAAGCCACGATAGTGTGGACGTTTACTACACCAAAAGATTTTTACAATTGAAATCCAATCACTTGAGACATTCGATTTCATAAATCAAGACGCGGAGAATCATAAGTGAAACTCGAAGTTTCTAACCAGTGACTCACCATGCGAACAACCCTATCTCTCATTAGATGAGGGAGCCGAGCAGACAATCGATCCATCTATCAAAGAATGGTACGACTGCCTCTAATTTGTGTCATCCACATGACCAAGTGGCTTTGGCTCCATTCCACTCCCCGGGGTGAGAATGAGTCGACTTGAAGTCAGTTTCAGAAAGACAAATTAGGCATTGTTTGATAAACTTAATCAATGTCTCTTGTAAAAGGAATTACAAGAATTCTCCTCCAATGACACATCTATACGAACTTCAAAAGTCCATAAGAGTCACCAAGAGAACAGTAATGGAGACCATGGGAATGTTTCCATCCCCGCTCCCACTTAGCTTTTTATAACAAAGGGATACGCTATCTAATGCATAATTAAACACATAAGCATGCATACAAGTAATAAAGCACATAGCACATAGTCAAAATAATGCTAGAAAAATTATTTTCCGACTATCATGGCTTTATTCCTTCTCCGTATGCGTCTTCTAGTCTTCAGTCTTCGTTCTTGAATGCTTCATGTGACGAGAATATTAATCCCAATATTTAAGTCTATTTATTTTTAATAAATCCAAAAGATACTTAATTCGAAAATTAAGTCAATCGAATAAATCAAAAATAAAATTAAATATTATTAATATTTTTATTTATTTATTTTCCTATCTAATTCTATTAAATCTCTAGAATAATCTATCCAAGTCAAACTTGGAATATTCTAGAAGACTTCTATAATAGAATAAGGAAATAAAATAAATTAGGACTCTTCTACTTTCCAAGATTAATTAATTTCCATGTCCATGAAAATTCCCATAAAATAGGAATAATCAAATAGAAATAAATTAATTATTTTCCTATCTAATTCTATTAAATCTCTAGATTCCTATTCCAAGTAGAACTTGAAAAATTCTAGAAGATTTCCATAATAGAATAAGGAAATAAATAATATTAATTCTTTTCCTATCTAATTCTATTAAATCTCTAGATTCCTATTCCAAGTAGAACTTGAAATATTCTAGAAGACTTCTATAATAGAATAAGGAAATAAATAATATTAATTAATTCTTTTCCTATCTCCATGAGAGTTCCCATACTTAGGAATACTCAAAATAGGGAAACTTGAATCAATTAGGTAAGTAGTATCTTGGTAGGAGTAGGAGTAGTACGGGTTGGGGATCCCCGTACCACCACCACCACCACCGATCGACCACCGGGAGGGAGCACCCGCCGCCGCCGCTCCAGCCGGCCAGCCGCCACCGTCGCCGGCGACAGCCCACGGCCGAAGGGGGCGACGCCCCTCTCCCCTTTGATCGATCATGTGGTCGATCATGGGGTGATCGACCCCTTCGGTCCTTCGTCCTCTTCGTCTTCTTCGTCACACGAGTTCTCCGGCGGTCGTCTCGGCATCGATCCAACGTAAATAAATTACAAGAAATAAATTTACAATTCCGGTATCGATTCTATACATGAAATCGACCCTATACACTTTCCGGAAAACATAGAACGTAATAATAAATCCTAAATTCGGTCAACCCCCGAATTTTTACTATTACAAGCATTCATCCACACAAAACGAATCTCGACATGTCCGAGAGTTTAATAAACGAACAATCATGGTAAATTAAATAGCAATTAATTAAACGAATAATTAACAATTAATTAAACCATGATAGTCGGAATCCCTGCAAGGTAGAACACAATTGAACACATACATGAACACGAAACCAAACGCTCTGATACCAGTTGTTGGAATTCGGTATCCCGGGCCATTAAAAAAATTGCGGAACATAATAACCCAACCGAAATCCTCTCGCCGGAGATCGCACGAACACCGACTCATCCGCAAGAGTCCGACCTTTGGAGACTACGTATCCGAAGACACGAAGCCCGCCCCCAGCCGATTTTCTCCCACGAGTCGGATCTACGAACGCGAACACCACACGAAGAACCGGGCTCGACAAGAGCATCGCCGCGGGATGAACCCGCGGCTAAACCCTAGCCGAGCCCCACCGTGGGGCTCGCGATCGCGCACAAGGCGATCGCTGGGGCTGCTCCGGCAGCCCCGGGCGGTGAGTCCGGCGACTCACCGCCACCGCCCGAGGAGGGCGGTTCGCCCAGCGGCGAACCCGCCGCGGCTCCAGCCGCGGCTGCCCGGCGATCGACCACCGCGGTCGATCGCCCACCCCGGCTCCCAGCCGGGGTTCCTCGCGTGTGCCGTCGCGGTCGAAGCCCTAGGGCTCGACCGCACCCCCTCGGCTCCCAGCCGAGGGCTCTCTCGAACCTTCGCCGGGGATCTCGAATCCCCGTCCCCGAAGTTCGTCGTTTTCCCGGATCGTCCGTTCATGTATGTATCACAATTAATCCACATAAATTCATAGAAGAGAGTATGTGATTTTACCTTTTAATTCGTTGTGCGGAGAAACGAATCTAAGTTGAAGACCTTTGAATCTTCCCACGTATTCCTTGCACTAGCTTGAACGTCGGGTGGGCGACGATCCTCCAAGCTTATGGATCCTCTTCAACTCTCTAGAACTATCAACTATTGATATTCTTGTCTTATGAAAAAGTGAAGACCATGTAGTGCTTTTATAGGCTACGTAGGGGATCTAAAGGAGGTGGAATATTGGGCTTCCAATATTAATGATTAAATTGAGCCCAAGCCCAAATCTATTAATCTCCCATTAATATTAATTAATTTATTTTCCACTATATAAATTAATTGCACTCCCAATATTAAACCATATTATATCAAATAATATTTCTCCGGTAGTATTATTTATTCCGTGTATTTAAGATTTAAATATCCATGAATAAAATTAATTTATTGCTAATTAATTTATATTCATCTCTTGAATCCGAGACTAGTACCATTCAACCTTAATTATTGTGCGGAACGAATCCACTCATGAGGTTTACACAATAATTCCTTTTGAACTCATCTCGGGGATATTATCAACCCTTCCGGGATACACTGTCCGGTCAATCATTCACGGCATGCCATATATAAAATATAGTGACCCAACTTAACCGGTAATTAACCCAATAATTAAATCGGTTAATTCCTTTGGTAAATCAAAGTCACTTATATTGAATATACACACCCGCAACGATATCGAGGATTAAGAATATAATACACTGAGACTCGAATCGATTATCGCCGGAAATCCTAATCGATGAATCTCAACGATCCGCTCAATACACCAAGTGTACAAGTGTGATAAAATAATTAAGACAAATTATTTTCTCTCTCACACAACGACTATACCGATGGATTGGTCCGGGTCCATCTAGGTCGTGAGCCACTGTTTGATTAAATACGAGTAACCGATAGTATGATCTTCTGTGTGACGTCGCACACCATACTAACTACAACGTATAGAATCTAGGACTATGATTTGCATATATTTAATTAATAATAATTAAAAGCAAACAATTGTTTATTAATTTAATAGATTAAATGCTATGACTGGGAGTTTATCGTTACTTAAATCTAGACATTAAGTACACAACTCCAACAAAGTATTCACGGCATGTCATATATAAAATATAGCGACCCAACTTAACCGGTAATTAACCCAATAATTAAATCGGTTAATTCCTTTGGAAAATCAAAGTCTCTAATATTAAATATATACATCCGCAATATTATCGGGGATTAAGAATAAAATACTCTGAGATTTAAATTGATTATCCAAGGCAATCCTAATCAATAAATCTCAAGCGATCCGCCCAATACACCTAAGTGTACAAGTGTGATAAAATAATTAAGACAAATTATTTTCTCTCTCACACAACGACTATACCGATGGATTGGTCCATGTCCATCTAGGTCGTGAGCAACTGTTTGATTAAATACGAGTAACCGATAGTATGATCTTCTGTGCGCCCATGCAACACCATACTAACTACAACGTATAAAATCCAGGACTATATTTTGCATAATTAATTAATGCAAATAATTGTTTATTAATTTAATAGATTAAATGCTCTGATCGGGAGTTTACCGTTACTTAAATCTAGACATTAAGTACACAACTCCAACATCTGCCGCCTTCAGTTCAGTCAGGAGTTGCGCAAGAGAATAAGATAGTTTACCCATATTATAGCTCATGCGAAACTGCTCAAAACTAGGGGTCAGAGACTGGAGTATGATGTCGACTTGCGTCTCAGCATCAATTTGAGCTCCTAGGATCTCAAGCTCATTCAACAGACCCATCATCTTAAGAACGTGCTCCCCTACGGGCGTTCCTTCAGAATGAGTAGTTGTCATGAGGACTCTCATGGCTTCTTGCCTTGCCGCACGATCTTGCTCCCCAAACATCTCCTTGAGGTTAAACATCATATCATAGGCAGTGTCCATCGACTCATGTTGGGTTTGGAGTACATTTGACATGGAAGCCAAAATATAACACCTAGCCATTTCATCAGCCTTTTTTCCACTTCCGATATGCCAGTTTTTCCTCATCAGTTGAGGCAGTCGTGGGCTCAGCAGGGCAGACTTCATGGAGTACAAACTTGTACTCCTCCGAAGTCAGGACAATGTCTAAATTTCTCTTCCAATCAATATAGTTGGGGCCAGTGAGCTTATGCTCCTTGAGTATCATAGAAAGTGGGTTCATAGCTATTCTCTAAACCTATAAGCACATTTAAACAAACAATCAATTTAATATCCGATATTATCTCCCTCAAATAATATCATTAAATTACTAATCACATCTAAAATCCCATCAGATAAGGAAAGCCACGTTTTGTGGACGTTTACCCACCCAAATGATTTAGCAATTAGATTTTCTTTGGTCATACATCACTTATAGCGTAACCTCGTTGGGAGGAATACTATAAGGCTATCTAAGTGTAAACCATTACTCAGCACCAAAGTGAATCGTTTGGAATTGCTACATCACCGCAAGCCACGTTGTGTGGACGTTTACGATAACCTCACAATTCTTCACAATTCCTTACAACTGTCTACATCAATTAATCCAAAATCCGTCAGTATAGCAAGCCACGTTGTGTGGACGTTTACTACACTAAGAGACTTTTATAATTGACTCCCAGTTACAAGATCCATTCGATTTTCGTAAATCAAGACGCGGAGAATCATAAGTGAAACTCGAAGTTTCTAACCAGTGATTCACCATGCGAACAACCCTATCTCTCATTAGATGAGGGAGCCGAGCAGACAATCGATCCACCTTAAAAAGGATGGTACGAATGTCTCTAATTTGTGTCATCCACATGACCAAGTGGCTCTGGCTCCATTCCACTCCCCGGGGTGAGAATGAGTCGACTTGAAGTCAGTTTTGTTGGAGTTGTGTACTTAATGTCTAGATTTAAGTAACGGTAAACTCCCGATCATAGCATTTAATCTATTTAATTAATAAACAATTGTTTGCTTTTAATTATTATTAATTAAATATATGCAAATCATAGTCCTAGATTTTATACGTTGTAGTTAGTATGGTGTTGCATGGGCACACAGAAGATCATACTATCGGTTATGAAATTACGTCTTCGACGTATGATACCAACTTTTCGTGAGGTTGGACTTAAAAGCACGATCAGCAGTTTCAGTCAAGGTAACAATCACACAAGTTCGTGGAATGAAAGACGGAAGACAAAGTTATGTAATATGTTTCATTCCATTGAAAAACGAAACTAAACTATTACACTGAGTATGGTAGGCAAAACGATTACAAGAAGTTTCCCGAGTGTCGCAACAACTCCCACTAACTTGCAATCTAGCACACGAGTACCTAGAGCTAAATCTCCTAACTCTATTCTTGGCACAAGGCGCAAAAGCTACTACACAAACTCGAAGCGCGAAGCTGTCGGTCACGATTCTAAAAATCAGATTTCGTTCTCTCAAAATCGTCAAATGGTGAAATCGAAATCCATGGGTTTATATAGGCAGCCCGCACATGTGAGGTGATGACGTGGCACGTTCTGGTTGGTCACATGCTTGGCTGATGTCACTTCTCCATGGATGACATCACTCTTGTAGAACTTGGATTCTTGAATCTTGGAATCTTGAATCTTCGATTCTTGAATCTTCGAATCTTGAATCTTCAATTTCAAAAACAGAACTTCAATTTAATCTTGACTCCGTCGATCTCAATTCTTCATCTTCAAACTCTCGTGAAAAACTCTAAGTGTTGAAGCCTCGGAATTTCATCGTCTTCATGGTCGTCGATATCATTGAAGTGGAAAACACTGAACCATTCTCCATTCCTTGATATGAGTACTTGGTGAAAGAAATCACGTTGAAAGTACTTAGTGAAAATCATCGTTGAAGAATGTCATAGTCGCTGGCACCGTGCCTTGAGGACAAGCGTCGCGGAACCTGTGCCATTGCCAAAACCGGCGACAGGAGTCGCCGATTCTATGACATGCACAATGCCAAAACCGGCGACTGGAGTCGCCGATTCCATGTCCAAACCAAATGTCACAAACGGCGACTCCAGTCGCCGTTCCATGGAACACCACAAACGGCGACGCCAGTCGCCGTTCCATGCAAGGTGCAAATCCGGAGACTGCTGTCTCCATTCCTAGCCACGCACCAAAATCGGCGACGCCAGTCGCCGTTCCACTTCATTTCCATGCGTGCACAAAATCGGCGACTCCTGTCGCCGTTCCTGTCATGCCAAAATCGGCGACTCCCGTCGCCATTCCATGGTCATGCCATCGTTCCAAAACCGGAGACTCTAGTCTCCTTTTCCATGCATCTGCAAGCCTGAAAATCAACAAAAACACAAGAACAAAAACGTTGTCGCCAAAATCAACATTTACAATCTCCCCCTTTTTGGCACAACCCATGAAAACAAAGTTAAGTAAGCAGAGATATAAGTATCTCCCCCTCAAACGAATATCAACATAAATAAGCTAAGTAAAAGATGGAAAAACATCAATCATTCAATCAATGAAAACCATAAAAAGACTTAGCCAAAATTCAAACCAAACATTAAAAAAACTTAGATAAAAAATCAACCCAAAATCATTATCCAGAGATAGCCAAAAAATGAAAACAATGCATGGACGAATTCAGAGTTTGATGCATGCAAAAACAAAATGAAAACCGAGTTCAAGAGATATGAAAAACTGGAAATGAAAAAAAAACTTGGAAATAAAAACTTTGAACTTGGAATTTGGACTTAAGATCTTGAGTCTTCATTCCTTTGGCGAGCCAGTTGGAGTGGGTTCGCGTTCTGGACTCTCGACCACATCTTCTTCGTCCTCGCCATAGTCAAATCCGTCATCAGAACTTGACTCTTCCTTCTCATCCTCATCAGTCTCATCGCCCAGACCAAAAATTTCGAACTCACCGAAATCTTTTCCACCTTCATCTTCAACATCAATGACATTGACATCGTCATCATCATCTTGATCTTTCAGTCCATCGGACGGCATCGCCCTCGACACCTCCGGATTTGACGTTTCCCCAACTTTGGCTTTTCCTTTGCGGGAAGCCATTATCACATCATCAAAAATTTCCTCATCGGTCTTCTCACCATCATCACCATCATCAGGAATATGTTCAACAGAAATGTTGTTTCCTTTGGACAGCTGAATATGCGCCTCTTGGATAGCATCCCTAACCATCTTCAAAATGAACGTATCCTTCAAACTTGCATCGGGGGCTCCAACATCACCGAGTCCTCCCCCTTGTTGGATCTCACGCTGAAGTTTGTCAAAGGATAACTTTTGTTTCTTCTGTGCGTCAATCATCCTGTTATAGGCTAAGGCATGTTCTTCCTGACGCTTTTCCAGAGCAAGGGTGTCAGCATAAAACTCCTTTACGCAAGCTGATGGCACTACAGCTCGATGACTGTGGATAGGATGATAGGGATTCTTATAAGAAGGAATATTGGAGTTAGGTCCAAAACCGCGAGGAACGATTCTGGGTTCATGTGAAGTTCGAGGTTCCGTCTCAGCAGCTGCAGCTGTCGATACATTTTTCTGTCTCTTGGCCGGAGGAGACTTAGGTTTCTTGGCTACTGATTTTCGCTTCTTTTTCTGTGGAGATGGTGGAGGAGTAAGAATTTCCGGAAGCGCATTCCGATCAACAGTCTCGAGCCAAGGGAGATCGATAACACGTTTTTTCGGATTCAAGTACGTGCCAGTGATCTTGACGGCGCCATTTTTCTTCAACTTTTTCTCAAAGTCTGTATCAGGTGTGAACCCTTGGGCATGTAGCATGCCGTAGATCAAACAGGGATGAGTAAGTTGAAGTCTCTGTTCCTCTGGCAACCCAGCTTGCTGAATTATAGTCTCGTCCGTCGTTCTAGCAATCTTGCATAAGTCATTGAAAATAATTTTTCCAAGATTGATTTGTTCGCCACAGCCAAGGCGAAAAATGATATGCATAAGTTCCGGAGTTAGCACGGATTCGTCCTTGTATGCTGTCCAGTTGGACATGCCAAGTCGCTGCAAAATGCCATAGAAGGCAGACAGCTTGGACGGCGGCGGCAGTTCAGACCTAACCTTCTTTTGAGTAATGAAGGTGCCAATAGTCAAGTCCTCAGCCCTTTCCTCAGCCGAGGGCGAAGTCCAGTTGGAATCAACTTCCAAACGTTCCAGAAACTTGTTGATGGAGAATGGACGGAATTTGTACAACTTGTCGCGAAAGATAAAGCAGCCATACAGACGACTCTTCGGATTTGCAAAATCGGGAGACAAGCTGGCGTAAAATTTGTAGAGAATGGGAATGGAATATCGGTAAGTCAGGTTGACAGATTTTAGCATATGCATTTTGCTAAGGAAATCAGTGATGCCATGCCGTTCGTAGTCTTCCTTCAGAATAGTGCGATCAGTGAGGATCGGTAATTTTTGAATGAGTTTGTGGCGACGTTCAGCAGTCGCAGTGAAGAAATCAGGAGAGTGAGGTTTCGGACACTCGGAAAATTCCGAGATATATTTGAAGCCGTCAGTCGACTTCTGCGATCCAGCTGATCCAGAAGAGAGTGGCGGTTTCTGCGAACTGTGAGTTCGGGACTTGGTGACTTGTCCACCAGAGTTTTTCGGAGTGGATGTTTTCACACCACCTCCACTGGCGGATGGTTTCTTGCCTTCGGCACTCCCAGCTGGAGTCGCCGATTTCTTTCCTGAACCCGACGGCGACATAAGTTTAGGATCTTTGTCCGCAGTCACAGTGACAGTCGAAGGAATTTTCACAATCTTCTTTCCTTCCTTAGTGATCTCGCCAGCTGCGAGCAACTTGTGATATTCAGCCCGACTGACAACGCCAGAGTAGATACGGACCGAAGACACCTTGTCTTTGCCCGGCTGACGGGCAGAAGAGTGTGCTGGCGTGGCAGAAGTAGTCAGTTCAACTGACGGTTCAGTGGACGCAGCCTTGCGTTTTTCCACTTTTTCCAAGTGAGCCTTGAGCTCTTCATACGCCGCTTTCTTGGACGTTGGCGACGGCGCTTGCTCAAATTGTTCGTTCAGGTAGACGGTCATGTCAGCCAACATATCATCTAAGTTCTTTGCAGCAGACATTTCGGAAAAACTTGGAAAAATAATCTAACACTTGGGAAAGTAACACAGTTACGGAAACGAAGACGGGGCGCCGGGTGCGCAAAGCTAGAGTTGCCGGATGCAACTAAGTATGGAAAAACTAAGAACCTAAGAACGATGGACAAGCAGTCAGCAGCTGAGAGTCGAGAGTTCGAGAGTTCTAAAATGCGATGTAAGCGTAACCACGATGGAATCACCCCAGGGGCTATATATAGGAAAATTTTGGGCCGCCCGTCCGGATTTAAAATACACAGCTCAAGACCTGTAAAAAGCCCATCTCAAGAAGAAAATTTGAGCCCATTAGACGAATAAAATTTTATTAATTTGAAAATATTATTAAAATAATAATTTTCAAAAATAATAAATAAAAATAAATAAATTAAAATATGAAAAAACGAAGATCAAACCGAGGGTTGGAAAGACGAAGTTCAGTGCCATAGGTTTGAGTCTCCGGAAATGAGCGTGGCGTTGGACAGGTGCTGGATCAGCGACCTTAGTCGCCGGTTTTGCGGAGACCATAGTCTCCGGTTTTGGCATGGGCGAGTCGCCGTTTTTTTTTTCAGCGACAACAGTCGCCAGGTTTGGCGATGGACAAGAGTCGCCGCTTTTTCGGCGACAGGAGTCTCCGGAAATGGACAATGTCAAGTCTCCGTTTTTGGAGAATGGAGTCTCCGATTTTGGTTTTCCAATTTCGCCAACAGTTTAACTTTGTCGTTGCTGCACCCAATGTTTAGACTCCCGAGATGGTAAACCACATAGCCCTGTGTATGAACTACAGAAATGCCAAAACAAAAACAACACATCCCGAGTTAGTCATTCAAGAGTTCAACACACGCAAACATTCAAACACATTTTAGTGGAGATTCGAGGGGTGATATTAGGCAATGAAGAGCAAATATTTTCCCAGAAAAAAGACACTTTCATCATTTTTCCAAAACAAAAATTTCACACGAGGTGAATAGAACTTTGAGGAATGGAAGAATCTCTCATAATAAAACCGGTGAGATGGACCGAAGTATGTGATAGACATGTTTACTTGTCCTTCGTCTCAGTCACAAGGAGGCAGTCGTGTTTCGTCGAAACATATTGGCAGAGTTAGCACCGCACAAGAGATTTTAATTCATGAATGCAAGGTGAACTTTTAGGGCACTCCACTTGGGACTAAGCGTTACTACAATCAGAGGGGAGCAAGGTTCGACCTGCGTCCTCCAGACGAGTTTTAGCTTTTAGAGATGAAATGCAACAGACGCTCATTACAGCAGTCAGAGGGGAGCGAGGATCATCCCGCATCTCCGAAGTGTGATGGTTGAGCATCTTAAATTATGGCGTCCATGTGCTACCTTTCGAAGAGGGGAGCCGGCGGACAACGTGATCCGGCGTCCTCCGTTACTCGGTATTATGGATCTATGCAGATGATAGCTTATGGGAGTTTTAATGCCAAGTTCACATGTTTGCATTCAGCGGAATAAATACTCTTGGGTCCGAAGACTAAAGCGGCCTCAAATCCATGTTTGTCTGACTAGACTAATCCACAACGATTCCGAGTGCATATTCAGAAGTAAAGAAACTACTCTTTCAGACTTCAAAAATTTTCGTGAACTCTTAGAGAGAACACATGCAGAGAGAATTCCTTAAAGTTTTGAATCTCTCAAAGTCAAGAGGTTTGGTAAAGATGTCAGCAAGCTGTTTTTCCGTTGAAATATGCTGTAGACTGACTATATCACGATCAACCAAATCTCTAATGAAATGATGTCGAATGTCGATGTGTTTAGTTCTTGAGTGCTGGACAGGATTTTCGCTGATTTTGATAGCACTCTGGTTATCACAATACAGCACTAATGGAGCACTCTCAAGAAGATAGTCATTTAACATCTGTTTCAACCAAAGTAGTTGAGTGCAGCAACTTCCAGCCGCAACATACTCCGACTCGGCAGTGGACAGTGCGATACAGTTTTGCTTGCGACTATGCCAAGACACTATGTTATTGCCAAGGAAGCAACAGCAGCCAGAGGTACTCTTTCGTTCGTCCGTGTCCGTCGCCCAGTCAGCATCAGAAAAGCCGACAAGGTTGGATGAAGTGTCGCGCGCATACCACAGACCTAGCTGAGAAGTTCCAGAGATGTAGCGGAGAATCCGTTTCACAGCTCTTAAATGGTCCTCCTTTGGATCAGCTTGGTACCTGGCACACATACAAACACTAAACATAATATCAGGACGAGTGGCAGTTAAATAAAGTAAGCTTCCAATCATGGAATGATAAAGAGTTTGGTTTACATTCCGACTTTTTGTTGACATTGACAAGCGTTCCGTAGTCGCCATAGGAGTGTTAGCTGGCTTGGCATGAAGCATTTCAAACCTCTCAACCATGTTTTTGGCATACTTACTTTGAGATACAAAAATCCCATTTGGTCGTTGAGAAATCTGAAGGCCAAGAAATTGGTGCAGCTCTCCCTCAAGACTCATCTGAAAGGTCGAGGACATAGCTTCTGTGAATGAAGTCACGAGTTTGGAACAAGTCGCTCCGAAGACAATGTCGTCAACGTAAATTTGGGCAACAATCATGTGTTTGCCTTCTCGCTTGATGAACAAAGTTTTGTCCACCGATCCACGCTCAAAGCCGAATTTTAGAAGAAAATCCGTAAGACATCCGTACCAGGCGCGAGGCGCTTGTTTCAAGCCATATAGAGCTTTGTGAAGCTTGTAGACATGGTTTGGCTTTTTCGGATCCTCAAAACCCTTAGGTTGGGCAACGTAGACTTCTTCTTCCAGAACACCGTTTAAGAAAGCAGCTTTGACGTCCATCTGTCGAAGTTTGATGCCAAGATGGCATGCAATAGCTATTAAGAGTCGGATGGACTCAATTCGTGCGACCGGAGCAAAAGTTTCATCAAAATCTATGCCTTCCACCTGGGCATATCCTTGGGCAACAAGACGAGATTTGTTTCGGACAACTTGGTTATGCTCATCTGTTTTATTCTTGAAAATCCATTTAGTTCCAACAACATTGATGTTTGAAGTACGGGGAACTAAGGACCAAACATTATTCCGCGTGAACTCATTCAACTCTTCTTGCATGGCCATGATCCAAAAATTATCTTGCATGGCTTCCTTGTAATTTTTCGGCTCATTTTCGGAGAGAAAGCAAGTGATGCCGATTTCATTACACACGGCAGAAGTACAAATGTTGTAGAGTTCGTCGGGAGAGTTCATTGGTTTCTTTGAGCGTGTAGTTCGCTCATTCAAACTTCCGATCATTTGGTTCGGTGGGTGACGTTTTTGAATATGACCAGGTGCCTCTCTCGGAGCGTCAGCTGGGTTTTCAACTTGATCATCATCGTCATCCTCAGTTACCGAAGTGTCATCGTTTCGGTTGCTAGACTGTCCAATTTCAGGTGAAGTATTAGGAGTAGCATTTTTGGAAGTCACAGTAGTGGGTGTTGAAGGAAATGTTCGAACTTCAAGAATTCCTTCCTTAACCCAATCAGCCTCTGCATCTTTTCCTAGGAAGTCTTGTTCATCAAAATTGATGTTGACAGTTTCTATGACTTTCCTCGTTCGTAGATTGTACGCACGGTAGGCATGACTGTTTTGGCTATAGCCAACGAAAATTCCACGATCTGCTTTGGCTTCAAATTTCTTTAGAGGATCACGATCCTTCAAAATATAGCAAGTACAGCCAAAAACACGAAAGTGTGCCACCGAAGGTTTCTTGCCATTGACAAGTTCATAGGCAGTAGCAGTAGTGCCAGATCGAATACTTATTCGATTCAAAATGTAGCCAGCTGTAGAGACAGCTTCTGCCCAAAAAGTTCGAGCCAGATTTTTAGAAATTAACATCACACGCGCCATCTCTTGCAGTGTTCGATTTTTCCGTTCGGCGATCCCATTTTGTTGAGGCGTTTTTGGGGCCGAGTATTCATGATGGATTCCTTTCAGCATACAAAATTCATTGAAGCTAGCATTTTCAAATTCAGTGCCGTGATCACTCCTGATCCTTTTAACCTTAGCTTCATGATTCGTTCGAATCCATTTCACAATACCTTTGAAGGCATTGAAAGTCTCATCCTTGGTCGCCAGAAATCTCGTCCATGTGTATCTGGAAAAATCATCGACAACAACCAACACATATTCTTTCTTAGCAATGCTCTTCACCTCCATTGGACCCATCAAGTCCATGTGCAGAAGTTCGAAAGGAGCTGAAGTACTCATGAGTGTTGGAAGTGCTGGATGAGGGGTTCGTGTTAGCTTGCCCTTCTGACAGTCGCCACACACTCTTTTCTCAATTTTGGGGAGTTGAGAGATTCCTCGAACTATCTCCCCCTTAACCAGTTTGCTCAGATTGCGAGTGCTAGTGTGGCCAAGTCGTTGGTGCCACAAGTCAACTTCATCAGGAACGGTCACAGAGAAGCAACTATACTCAGTTGTATAGCAATTGTTTTTAGCACGTGGACCTCCCATTATACACTTTCCCTCAACATCAAAAACTCGGCAAGATTCCTTATCAAAGCTAACATTAAATCCTTCATCACACAGCTGACTGATGGAGATTAAGTTTGCTACAAGTCCCTTGACATGGACAACATTCCTGATAGGAGGTAACCCTTTGATTTGAAGCGTTCCCTTTCCCTTGACAACACCTTTTGCTCCCCCTCCAAACACCACGGGGGAACCTGTCATCGGCTCATATTCTTTTAAGAATTTCTTTGTGCCGGTCATATGTCGGGAGCAGCCACTATCAAAGTACCAAATGCCTTTGTTGCCAGCTTCAGAAGCATTTAGTGCAACATGGCAGAAAATCAGTTCTCTTGGTTGCCAACAGCTGGTTTTAGAGTTAAGTTCAACTTTACTCTTTTGGGACTTAGTCACCCATTTCTTCTTGCTATTCATTTGGACATTTCTCTCAGTCACAGCTTTCAGAGTTGTCTTAGCTTTCGGATTTGGAGAAATGGATTTTTTCATTTCCTTAGTCACGTCAGACTTTTTCTTCAAGGTCAAAAATTCTCTGCTCATGTCCTCTTTCA
The DNA here is from genome assembly GCA_954870475.1 of Euphrasia confusa. Classification (NCBI taxonomy): domain Eukaryota; kingdom Viridiplantae; phylum Streptophyta; class Magnoliopsida; order Lamiales; family Orobanchaceae; genus Euphrasia; species Euphrasia confusa. The sequence goes on along the minus strand of OX940966.1, from coordinate 9,716,552 downwards.
TCCTGTAGCAAAATGGTCGAATGTGTCCAGGTTGGTCACAGTAGTGACATACATACTTTCTCCTTTGACGAGTTTCAACCTTTGTAGACGTCTCGACCAAAACGGTTTTAGTGCGAGAGGTTTGTCCATTTTTCTTCACGTTCTGAGATTTCTCTAAGTTCTTCAGCAACGTCTTCTCATAGGGTAGGATACCACGAGGATGTTTGACAATATTCTTCGGAAATTGATATGTCTCAGATTTTGAAGTCGAGATTATCTTTTGAGTTTTTGGTTCTGGAGACTTAGCAACCTTTTTCCCTTCAGCAATCTCCTTCCGTTTAGATGATTCAGCGTCATCCTTACTTTTATCCTCAGGCTGACCATCCGATGCCTTAACAAAACTCACCTCCTTCTTCTTTTCAGGTGTCGAGTATATAGACTCAAAAACTTTTTGGAATCCAAGACCGTAACGGTTAGGATTCATGTATGAAGCAGCATTGTCAAACACGGAAGAATTCGTGTTCATCTTCCTCAACAGCTCGTCAGTCATATGAAGTTTTTCTTTCAAGGCATATCGTTCCTTGTCAGTCATGGCAAGGTCAGTTTGAGTTTTCATCAGTGATGACTTCAATTCATCATTCTCAGCATCCGAGTTCTTAAAAAGAGTCTGCAGTTTCTTCACTTCAGTTGACTCCTTTTTCAGTGACGTCTTCAGTTTAGAGTTTTCAGAACTCATTTTGTCACACAACTCTCTCAGTTCGACAACTTCCTTGAAATACTTATGTTTTTCTTCGAAAAGGTCATCAAATTTTACTTTGAGAATTGTCAAGGAGTTGTTCAACTTCTTCTTCTCATCCTCAGTCTTCTCAACTGACTTTCTCAACACTACCACTTCATCACACATCTTGAGTTGTTCATTCGAGAGTTCATTAAAGGATTCAGTCAAGCACTTCAGAGACACTTCAAGAGTGCTATTTTCAGTGATAGCTGTGTCACACAATTTTTCGAGTTTAGAATGACTCTCTTTCAGATCAGCCAGTTCAGTAGACTTGGTCACACTTTGATGGACATCAGATGCCATCTCTTCCCTTTCGACTTCAGACTCAGATTCATCATCTGAGAAAATGTTATCATCACAAAAATTTCGGTTTGTCGATGCCACACAGAAAATGTTGTCTGCAGTTGCAGTGTCTTTCAGAAATGCATCAAAAACAAAGTTTTCGACCTCCACATTTTCGAGATCAAATGATTCACCAAAAGTGACAACTAGAGCATTGTCTTCATCATCGTCAGAATTGTTGTCCTCAGACTCGTCGTTCTCAGAAATGACATCCTCATCATCAATCACAACATAGCTAACTGGTAGCTTCTTCTTACGATGTAAATTAGGACATTCATTTTTAACGTGTCCATATCCCTTACACTCATAGCATTGCATTTTAGAGAAATCTTTGCTAGTAGAGGAGTATGGCGAAAGTTTAGTCCCCTTGAACTTTTTGTCAGACGACGATCCCTGATTTCGGTTGTCAGGAGTATTTGGGTATGAGTTAGAACTTTTCTGAAATTTTCGAAAATTTCTCGCACGGTTCTTTCTCTTAAATTCTTGTTTCACAAGATAAGTGACTATTTCAGTCAATGCAGCCAGTTTGTCCGGATTATTAGAGTTCATCAGTTTTTCAATTTCTTCAGTTTCCTCATCATCAGATTCACCCAGATCAGCAGACAAACTACTTTCAGTTTTCTCATTTTTCAAATGAGTCTTTCGAGAGTTGGAGCTTCTTGAACTTTTTCCTTTCTTCGAAATTTTTAGAGCAGTCATCGGTTCGTAGACAAGAGACATGTCTGGGTTGCTTCGAACTTTGAGAGTCAGGTCATAGTTTCTCAAATCAGCCATCAAGTCGGCATAGTCCCAGTATTTGGTTCTCGTCATTTCGTGCCTCGATAGTCAGCACCTTACTCTCGAACCTAGTGCTAACACTGGAGAGAACTTTCTCATATACCATGGGAGCAGGAAAAATTTCACCAAGTTCAAAAGCTTCATTCACATATCTCATGATCTTGTCCAAGTAGTCATTGATGTCTTCATCTTCCCTCATCCGGAGTTGATGGAATTGAGCAGTGATAGTTCGGATTTTTGATCGCTTAACAGCATGACTTCCCTCACAAGTTCGTTGTAACGTTTCCCATGCATCTCTGGCAGATGTGCAATTTTTTACCAGCTGATACATACTGAGGTCCAGCCATTCACAGATAATAAGTAAGGCTTTGCTGTTAGCCATGGACAAGTCATGTTCCTCTCTCGTCCAACTACGTTCCGGTTTCGGAATTCTCACGCCATCGGCGTCTTCCGTATATGGGCGTTCCCATCCTTCTAACACTGCCATCCAAGATCTGGAATCAAAACCCTTAATCCTAGCAGAAACTTTAGCCTTCCAGTTAGAGTAGTTCTGATGAGTAAGCATAATCGGTTTCTGGACAAACATGGACGACTCCATTGTAGCGGAATTATGAAGTCAAGTAACGGATCACGTCTTATACGTATGACGTCCCGCTCTGATACCAATTGAAATTACGTCTTCGACGTATGATACCAACTTTTCGTGAGGTTGGACTTAAAAGCACGATCAGCAGTTTCAGTCAAGGTAACAATCACACAAGTTCGTGGAATGAAAGACGGAAGACAAAGTTATGTAATATGTTTCATTCCATTGAAAAACGAAACTAAACTATTACACTGAGTATGGTAGGCAAAACGATTACAAGAAGTTTCCCGAGTGTCGCAACAACTCCCACTAACTTGCAATCTAGCACACGAGTACCTAGAGCTAAATCTCCTAACTATATTCTTGGCACAAGGCGCAAAAGCTACTACACAAACTCGAAGCGCGAAGCTGTCGGTCACGATTCTAAAAATCAGATTTCGTTCTCTCAAAATCGTCAAATGGTGAAATCGAAATCCATGGGTTTATATAGGCAGCCCGCACATGTGAGGTGATGACGTGGCACGTTCTGGTTGGTCACATGCTTGGCTGATGTCACTTCTCCATGGATGACATCACTCTTGTAGAACTTGGATTCTTGAATCTTGGAATCTTGAATCTTCGATTCTTGAATCTTCGAATCTTGAATCTTCAATTTCAAAAACAGAACTTCAATTTAATCTTGACTCCGTCGATCTCAATTCTTCATCTTCAAACTCTCGTGAAAAACTCTAAGTGTTGAAGCCTCGGAATTTCATCGTCTTCATGGTCGTCGATATCATTGAAGTGGAAAACACTGAACCATTCTCCATTCCTTGATATGAGTACTTGGTGAAAGAAATCACGTTGAAAGTACTTAGTGAAAATCATCGTTGAAGAATGTCATAGTCGCTGGCACCGTGCCTTGAGGACAAGCGTCGCGGAACCTGTGCCATTGCCAAAACCGGCGACAGGAGTCGCCGATTCTATGACATGCACAATGCCAAAACCGGCGACTGGAGTCGCCGATTCCATGTCCAAACCAAATGTCACAAACGGCGACTCCAGTCGCCGTTCCATGGAACACCACAAACGGCGACGCCAGTCGCCGTTCCATGCAAGGTGCAAATCCGGAGACTGCTGTCTCCATTCCTAGCCACGCACCAAAATCGGCGACGCCAGTCGCCGTTCCACTTCATTTCCATGCGTGCACAAAATCGGCGACTCCTGTCGCCGTTCCTGTCATGCCAAAATCGGCGACTCCCGTCGCCATTCCATGGTCATGCCATCGTTCCAAAACCGGAGACTCTAGTCTCCTTTTCCATGCATCTGCAAGCCTGAAAATCAACAAAAACACAAGAACAAAAACGTTGTCGCCAAAATCAACATTTACAGGTTACTCGTATTTAATCAAACAGTGGCTCACGACCTAGATGGACCCGGACCAATCCATCGGTATAGTCGTTGTGTGAGAGAGAAAATAATTTATCTTAATTATTTTATCACACTTGTACACTTGGTGTATTGAGCGGATCGTTGAGATTCATCGATTAGGATTGCCGGCGATAATCGATTCGAGTCTCAGTGTATTTTATTCTTAATCCCCGATATTGTTGCGGGTGTGTATATTCAATATAAGTAACTTTGATTTACCAAAGGAATTAACCGATTTAATTATTGGGTTAATTACCGGTTAAGTTGGGTCACTATATTTTATATATGGCATGCCGTGAATGATTGACCGGACAGTGTATCCCGGAAGGGTTGATAATATCCCCGAGATGAGTTCATAAGGAATTATTGTGTAAACCTCATGAGTGGATTCGTTCCGCACAATAATTAAGGTTGAATGGTACTAGTCTCGGATTAAAGAGATGAATAAATTAATTAGCAATAAATTAATTTTATTCATGGATATTTAAATCTTAAATACACGGAATAAATAATACTACCGGAGAAATATTATTTGATATAATATGGTTTAATATTGGGAGTGCAATTAAATTTATATAGTGGAAAATAAATTTAATTAATATTGATAAGGATTAATGGACTTGGGCAGTGGGCTCAATTTAATCTTCAATATTGGAAGCCCAATATTCCACCTCCTTTAGATCCCCTACGTAGCCTATAAAAGCACTACATGGCCTTCATAATTAAAAACTTGAATAAGACAAGATTATCATACTTGATATTCTAGAGAGTTGAAGGAGATCCATAGGAGTTCGATAGATCGTCGCCCACCCGACATTCGAACGGAGTGCAAGGAATACGTGGGAAGATCGTAAGGTCATCAACTTAAATTCGTTTCTCCGCACAACGAATTAAAAGGTAAAATCATATACTCCCTTCTATGATTTTATGTGAATTGATTGTGATACATACATGAATGCACGATCCGGGTAAACGTCGAACTTCGGGGACGGGGATTCGAGATCCCCGGCGAACGTTCAAAGGACCCTCGGCTGGGAGCCGAGGGGTGCGATCGAACCTAGGGTTCGATCGCGGCGATCCGCGCGAAGGGACCCCGGCTGGACGCCGGGGCTAGCGATCGAGCTGGGCTCGATCGCGGGGGCGAGCCGCGGTGGTCAGCTGGGCTGACCGCCCCTCCCGACGGCGTGGGCGGTGAAGTCGCCGGACTCACCGCCCCGGGGCTGCCGGAGCAGCCCCACGCGATCGATGATGATCGCGAGCCCCGATGGGCTCGGCTAGGGTTTCGGCCGCGGGTTCATCCCGCGGCGATTCTCCGGTTGAGCTCCGGACATCGTGGAGCTCGTGATCGGTTTCCGACGACGGGATTTTCGGTCGGGGTTATCGGTTCCGCAATTTTTGATACCCCGGGATATCGAATTCCAGCAATTGGTATCAGAACGTTTGGTTTCGTGTTCATGTATGTGTTCAATTGTGTTCTACCTTGCAGGGATTCCGACTATCATGGTTTAATTAATTGTTAATTATTGGTTTAATTAATTGCTATTTAATTTACCATGATTGTTCGTTTATTAAACTCTCGGACATGTCGAGATTCGTTTTGTGTGGATGAATGCTTGTAATAGTAAAAATTCGGGGGTTGACCGAATTTAGATTTATTATTATTGTTCTATGTTTTCCGGAAAGTGTATAGGGTCGATTTCATGTATAGAATCGATACCGGAATTGTAAATTTATTTCTTGTAATTTATTTACGTTGGATCGATGCCGAGACGACCGCCGGAGAACTCATGAGACGAAGAAGACGAAGAGGACGAAGGACCGAAGGGGTCGATCACCCCATGATCGACCCATGATCGACCAAGGGAAGGGGGCGTCGCGCCCCTTCGGCCGTGGGCTGTCGCCGGCGACGGTGGCGGCTGGCCGGTTGGAGTGGCGGCGGCGGGTGCTCCCTCCCGGTGGTCGGTGGTGGTGGTGGTGGTGGTGCGGGGATCCCCAACCCGTACTACTCCTAATCCTACCTAGATTCACTTTCCTAATTGATTCAAGTTTTCCTATTTTGAGTATTCCTAACTTTGGGAACTCTCATGGAAATAGAAAAAGAATTAATTGGAATTATTTTATTCCTTATTCTATTATGGAAGTCTTCTAGAGTATTCCGAGTTCTACTTGGAATAGGATCCTAGAGATTTAATAGAATTGGAAAGGAATAAAAGTTAATTTAGGATTGATTTATTTCCTAATTGATTATTCCTATTTTATGGGAATTTTCATAGTAATGGAAATTAATTAATCTTGGAAAGTAGAAGAGTCCTAATTTATTTTATTTCCTTATTCTATTATAGAAGTCTTCTAGAATATTCCAAGTTTGACTTGGATAGATTATTCTAGAGATTTAATAGAATTAGATAGGAAAATAAATAAATAAAAATATTAATAATATTTAATTTTATTTTTGATTTATTCGATTGACTTAATTTTCGAATTGAGTATCTTTTGGATTTATTGAAAATAAATAGATTTAAATATTGGGATTAATATTCTCGTCACATGGAGCATTCAAGAACGAAGACTGAAGACTAGAAGACGCATACGGAAATGGAATAAAGCCATGATAGTCGGAAAATAATTTTTCTAGCATTATTTTGACTATGTGTAACTATGTGCTTTATTGCTTGTATGCATGCTTATGTGTTTAATTATGCATTAGATAGCGTATCCCTTTGTTATAAAAAGCTAAGTGGGAGAGGGGATGGAAACATTCCCATGGTCTCCATTACTGTTCTCTTGGTGACATTTATGAGCTTTCGAAGTTCATATAGATATGTCATTGGAGGAGAATTCTTGTAATTCCTTTTACAAGAAACATTGATTAAGTCTATCAAACAATGCCTAATTTGTCTTTCTGAAACTGACTTCAAGTCGACTCATTCTCACCCCGGGGAGTGGAATGGAGCCAAAGCCACTTGGTCATGTCGAGGACACAAATTAGAGGCAGTCGTACCATTCTTTGATAGATGGATCGATTGTCTGCTCGGCTCCCTCATCTAATGAGAGATAGGGTTGTTCGCATGGTGAATCACTGGTTAGAAACTTCGAGTTTCACTTATGATTCTCCGCGTCCTGATTTACGAAATCGAATGGATCTTGTAACTGGGAGTCAATTATAAAAGTCTCTTAGTGTAGTAAACGTCCACACAACGTGGCTTGCTCCACTGACGGATTTTGGATTAATTGATGTAGACAGTTGTAAGAAATTGTGAAGAGTTGTAAAGTTGTCGTAAACGTCCACACAACGTGGCTTGCGGTGATGTAGCAATTCCAAACAATTTACTTTGGTGCTGAGTAATGGTTTACACTTAGATACGCCTTGTAGTATTCCTCCCACCGAGGTTCCGCTATAAGCGATGTATGACCGAAGAAAATCTAATTGCTAAATCATTTGGGTGGGTAAACGTCCACACAACGTGGCTTGCCTTACCTGATGGGATTTTAGATGTGATTAGTAATTTAATGATATTATTTGAGGGAGATAATATCGGATATTAAATTAATTGTTTGTTTAAATGTGCTTATAGGTTTAGAGAATAGCTATGAACCCACTTTCTATGATACTCAAGGAATTCAACGCACTGGTTCCATACTGTGTTGGATGGAATAACGAGTTAGACATTTCCCAGACTGTTGCTGAATACAAGTTTGTACTCAGTGAACTTTGTCCTCCTAAACCAACTCGTGTCTCAACTATTGAGGAAAAAGATGATTTTGAGAAGTGGAACAGTGCTTTTGCATTAACCACCAATCATGATATCATGCTAAAACTCAAGCTTATGTTTAGAGACAATGAGAAGGTTAGAAGAGAGGCGATGAGGATACTCATAAAGGTCAGTCGCTTCGAGGAAACGCTTAAACACGTTTTCGAGATGTTGGACCTTTTGGATGAGTTGAGACAATCGCAAGCTCTTATGGCCAAAGCCAAAGGTTTCGAACCTAAGGGCGTAAACCATGGAATGGAGAAGCAGACAAAGAATCCCTGTAGTCCTGCTCTTGGACCACGGAATAGGGTGAGAAAGCCTTCGAGCAGTTATTCTCAAAGAAAGCTTTCTAGGGACTGGAAGTCTTTATTTTCTCCTAGAGGAGGTATGAGATTTTCTCCTTAGTCTTTAAAAAACATAGTCAGCTGTGTTATCTACCAGAAACCTGGTTGGTAGATATGGATCCACTGACGGTATGTATGCACTGAAAATGCAGGGACACCAGGAAACCCAAAGACTTGGAAATGGAGGAATAGTCAAGGCAAAGCTGTAGAGGAGGCAGCGGTTGCGGTGGAAGACATTTATCTGCTTTAGTAGTTAAATAGGATTTCATTTCAAAGTTATTGCTTTATGTACCCCTTTAATTTTAGAAAGAACGTTTTGTTCTGGATTTCTATTATTTATGAATGAATATTTTATTTCTTTAATCATTGGATGATTTTGATAAGAAATAATGGCATTATCTATTCTGGTACATTAGATAGCAATATATGAATGATAGATCCTAAGTCCACCCCAATGCAACGAACCGTTCTATAACTTGTTTTACTTATTAGATTTTTTCTTAATTAATCATTATACTTGTGAATTCTTACACTTAGTAGTATTTTCAAATGAGATTCAAATGGTCGAAATTGATTTGATCAATTATAGTTGAAGGAATGGACCTTCCGACCTAAGAATTGAATTTGGAGGATAATACGTCTAAGCGAACCTTTCTGGAAAAAGGATAGAATTCAGACAAGTATTGGAAATGATTAGATATGCAGACATATGTGTATATTAGAAAGGTACGAGTAATTCTTTAAAAAGAACACTCAGTGATGGATTAGAATACTTAATGTGCCATAAAAGCAAAGTGTTTTGACTAGTCAATAGACACAAAGCTTTTATGGGGAACCATCAAAGTATTGTTGGATTTGTGTACTTAATGTCTAGATTTAAGTAAAGGAAACTCACGATCCATTGCCATTAATCTATTTAACTAAATGAACAATTGTTTGCGTTTAATTATTTATAATTAAATATATGCAAAACATAGTCCTGGATTCTATACGTTGTAGTTAGTATGGTGTGTCGGGCCCCACACAGAAGATCATACTATCGGTTACTCGTATTTAATCGAACAGTTGCTCACGACCTAGATGGACACGGACCAATCCATCGGTATAGTCGTTGTGTGAGAGAGAAAATAATCTGTCTTGATTATTTTATCACACTTGTACACTTGGTGTATTGAGCGGATCGTTGAGATTCATCGATTAGGATTGCCGGCGATAATCGATTCGAGTCTCAGTGTATTTTATTCTTAATCCCCGATATTATTGCGGGTGTGTATATTTAATATAAGTGACTTTGATTTACCAAAGGAATTAACCGATTTAATTATTGGGTTAATTACCGGTTAAGTTGGGTCACTATATTTTATATATGACATGCCGTGAATACTTGACGGGAAAGTGTATCCCGGAAGGGTTGATAATATCCCCGAGATGAGTTCATAAGGAATTATTATGTAAACCCTGCAGGTGGATTCGTTCCGCATAATAATTAAGGTTGAATGGTACTAGTCTCGGATATAAGAGATGAATAAATTAATTAGCAATAAATTAATTTTATTCATGGATATTTATATCTTAAATACACGGAATAAATAATACTACCGGAGAAATATTATTTGATATAATATGGTTTAATATTGGGAGTGCAATTAATTTTATATAGTGGAAAATAGAATTAATATTAAATTGTTTACGGACAGAAAATCCCAAAAAGAATTCCCCCGCGAACACGTTGATATTTAGGGGATTGAGGGAACAAAAAAGGAAAGATTCAAAAAAGCTTTAGTATTAAATTCTTAGTATATTTCTTGGGAAATGTGCACCTGTTTTACAAATGGAAAGTTTCCACTATTTATAGTACAAGAATTAGGGTTACCAACCATGGACTTGGGCTTAGATTACATGGGCTTTCTTCTCTTAATCAGCTTGTACGGACTACCTTTTTCTCTAGGGGGATTCCCTAATATATCCCTATTGACGGTATTCCCTATTTTACACTTGACCGGGTTGCCCTGGGCAGATGGCACTTCGAGCGGTTTACCAACGACCCACTGTCTCTGCAGACTAGCATCAAAACACAATCCTCGTCAATCTCAATCTGCCACTTTATGCGACCAACTCCCTTCTAACCTTGTGTCATCAGCTCGAGACCTGAACTCCACGATCATATCTCGGGGTGTCCGGGATGCTAAATTATGTTAGATCTGCTCGTCGTAGTGATCGCGAGTGATCGCTGGTTGGATCTGTTTTGCCCGTTCGCCTCTGGGGCGAGTTCGTTACGGGCCGGGTTGATTTCGGGCTTCCATCCGGACATTTATGGGTTAAGAAAATAGGGTACAACAAATGCCCCCCGGGGATAAGTTTTTGCGAAGTTGAAGAGTTATCCCCGGAAGAGATGGACCGTTTCTGCTCCATAAATGGCCGGTCCAAGTCCCACCAATCTTTGATTCACGAACCCAAGAGTTTTGGCGCCTCGGGACTTGCATAAACGTCCCTTCGTATGTCAGGAAATTTTTGAAATTTGAAATTTCGAAATTTTGCCGCCTTTATTTCTTATATATAGGGGAGGAATAGGACATGGAAACACTTTTGGCTCCCTCAATCTTGAAATCTCGATCTCTGCCTCCTACTCCCTCTGTTCGGGTACGCGTTTTTCTTCCCTCGTCGTGTTTCCTCTTATTTATGAAATTTTATCCGGGCGCGGACTCTTTAAATTTTTGGAATTTAGTAATAAGTACCCCTTGCTCGTGATATAGTTTAAAGAGTTTTATTTTGGTCGATGTCTAGCGAAACACCTACTCCCGAATACGACTCCGACTATATCCAAACGGTAATTCTTCCCTTATTCGTTGACATCCCGAGAGCTCTATCGCCTCTATCCTCAGACTTGCTAGCTCTCCCCGACCAGTTCCCGATCACGGGAAGGATGAATTCGTACCCTCTAACTGAAGACGAAAAGAACGATTGGTTCTCGGAGGTGGTGCACCCCGATTATGAACTGTTCGTGAAATTGGTTGAGGACTTCCGGGGTCCCCCGACAGAATACTCGTACGATACATACCTGACTAACCATCCTTATGTGCCTGTTGTTCGCACTGACCTCCCCTCCGAAAAGCCACCGGCTAGTCCATTCAGTGCGGGTGATCGTGTGAGTACGACGAATGACAGAGACCTCCAATCGCAAAGGGCTAAGTGGGAAATTCCGTCGGACGTTCATCTCCACTGTCCGAACAAATTTGACCGGGCCGATCGACCTCCCGAAGGTATGGTCGCTGTGAATTACGATATGATGAGGAGTGGTCTCCGCTTCCCCATTCATGACACCCTTGCCCGGGCAGTCCTTGAGAGGGGTGTTGCTCCCATGCAGCTAACGCCAAACTCTTGGCTCTTGTTGATCTCTCTTTCTACCATTTTCGGGCACTACGGTCTATACAGGGGGCTGCTCCCCGTGGAATTCATTTCTCTGTTAGTCCGCCAAGCCGTAAGGAATAGTGGCGATTACTATCTGAAATCCCGTCAGAGCATTATTTGGGACTTGCCGGAAAAAAGAGAGTCGTGGTGGAACGAATGGTTCTTCGTGAGCGGGGCATGGAATTCGATCAATTATCGCCTGAGCGCGGAGTATCAGATTCCCCGCACCCGTTAGTGAAAATCTTTGTGTTTATTTTAGTTATTATTTTATTTCCGTCATGCTTTATTCCGACTCTCTTTATCCCTTTTAGGACCCCAACCCCCGCTCATGTCCGATTTGAGTTGGGATTTCCTGGTTGTCTTGGAAAGAATTTTGGGTATGCCCGATGACTGGTTGATGTTCGGCCAATGGATTAGTGCTGACCGTATCCGTTCGTCGCGTTTTATTAGTATTCCTCAAAATGCTGTGAATGAGTATATTAGTGAGTCCGCGCCCTTTTCATTGTGTTAGGTTGCTTTATACTTATTATTTCTATCCTTGAAGTGGCATAATCTGTATCCGGGATTTTGCAGTTCGCAGGTATCCTCGATATAAATATCCCCCAACAGGAGCTAGTTCAGAAGACATGAATGCTCGCTTGTCCTCGCTCTTGAACCGGAAGAAGAATTCCAGGGACGAGAAGAAAAAGGAAATGGTCGCCGACGTAGTGGGTGTCGTACCCGAAAAATCGACCAAAAAGAGGAAGAACCGAGGAGATCGTTCCCCTTCGGCGGAAAAGCACTCTCGAGTCGAAGAGAGCAAAGCCCCCTCGCCCATCCTTGATGACGATTTCGAGACCGCTCGAGATGAGACTCCTCGGCATGCGATGATCTCCCCGCCTGCGGGCAAGAAGGTCCCAAAAATCTCTACCAGGGAGGATCCTGATGTCACCGTTGCTTTTAGTCCTGCTGCGCACGTGGCGGGTAGCTCGACGTTCCCGAATGCGTAAGTTTTCATGCGCTTAATTTCGTTTTTAATTTGGACCCACTGTGTCCTCACGATTCGCTCCTATGATCGCAGGTTCAAACCGGGTGATTCCGACTTCACTGACTTCTTGAAGTCCTTTGAATCGGCCAAAACCATTCCCTCGTTGGACAATCTGCCCGCCCATATCAAAAAGGCCATTGACGGCGTTCCTCGCGACTGGTGTAAACAACCAGACTACATTCTCAGCCACCCCAAGGAAACGGGCTATCTGACTATGATCGCTGCATCCCGGCTTTCCTTCTTAGTGTACTCTTTGCTAGGATCCGTGGAGAATGCGTCTCAAGTGCCCGAGGCTGCTCCTTCTTCTCTCAAGGAAGAGAACGATAAGATGATAGTCGCGATCACCCAGATGAGAGAGCTCCACCGCCTGGAAACCGAGAAAACTAAAAACCTGGAGGAGTCGGCCAAAGCTGCCAGATCCGAGATAACCAGGCTGGAGGGGATTGTGATCGGACTGCGAACAGAAGTCGAGGCTTCGGTCAAGAGGGAGGGCGATCACGAGGAGAACTTTCGGGAGGTGCAGCACGAGCTAGATTCTATCAGAGCTGAGTTAGTTGAGAAAACGCGAGCTGAAAAAGCTGCCCTGTCCCTTTTGGATGAGAAAAACGCCACGGTTACCAATCTGGAGCAAGAGGTGGCAGCATTTCGGGCTGCCGACGTGGAGAGGGAAAAGAACCCGGCCACCAACCTGGTCACCTACGGGGACTGGATTTATTGTTGTGCCTTCTTTGATTGCTTGCGGGATTTAATCCGGGACGGTCAGAAAATCGACACTCTGATGGTCAGCTTCAAAAAATTTGTTGCGGACAACAAAATCCACCCGACTCTCCCCATCGAGGCGCTAGATTTGAGCGAGGACATGGGCCTCGACCTTTCATGGTGGCCGAATAAAAACCAGCTCTGCCGCCCTCTCAAAGACCCACTTTCGGTCGGGGGTTCGAGCGGACAGAAAACTGTTGAGCCTCCAAGTGAAGCAAAAGAGAGCGGGAGTGTCGAAACCCCTGAGCACAGCACTTAGAATCAATTCTGCGTTTTTTCAGTATTTTTATCTTCCAAACAGTGTTTGTTATGTATGTGTTCTTATTTTGAGACTCTCGTCGAATAATTTGTATCTTTCTGAAGTAATCGTTATTTCATCGATCTGTTCTGATTTTAGAGTTCGCGAGATGTTCGTATAATGTTGTTCGCGTGATCGTTCATTTCGGTCTGCGATCAGAATGCAGACCGAAATGCCCCAGTGTTCGGGTTTTCACATTTTGAACTCTTATTTCCTCCCATCCCGCAAAAATAATGATCGCCGCTAAATACATTTAAAACGTCAAATCATCCTTAATGCGTATGAGAAAACGGCGCGACTTCCTAGGCGGATACCACGCCAAACGAGGCACTGTATTTCTGACAGATGCTGATTGCGTCGGTTCAGATTTTCGATAAGTCTTTTCAGAGGAGTGGTGTCGATTCCACTTCCCCAGGTAACGGCAGGTGAGTTATGCCTATAAATACATAGCCTTTCCTCAATTCACCTTCACTCCTTTTATTTCTCTCAAAATCAAAACAAAATATCTTTCTGTCCGTTCTCGCTATGGCCCGTGTGCTCACGAGATCCGACGGTTCTTGCCGTGTCGACCTGCTCTTCTCCGGCAGGTGGCACCGCAAAAAACTCCCGCTGCCGCCCGTCTTTACCGAGGCCGTGGACATACGCCTGGGCTACTTTGTCCTCATGACCGATGTGGGCGGACGACTCTGGATGTTCGAGCAGAAACGTCGCCGGGGCTACTTCACGGTGTTCGGATCTGGTTGGGAGGACTTTGTGAGGGAATGGCGCCTCCGCCATGGATGGCATGTCCGCTTTATCTACCAGCCGAGCGAAGGTTTCTTTGTCAGGGTGTTCGATTCGGAGTTCCGACTGGTCGATCCCGGTCTCCACTAGAGATTCTCTGCTTTCCTGTTTTTATTTTTCGATTTAACTTTTGTAATCCCGGCTATGTCCGGAGGCTTTCTATGAATGAGAATCTCTTCCTCCTTTTTAATTGTACTGTTTTCCCTTTTGCGTATATTAAAACGAGCGCGAACGTATGGACATAAAAATGTTAACACTGATCGCAACATGTAACCGCCTCTTCTTTGACAAATGTTCCTTCCTAATTCCAACAAAAAAAATTTTCAACCTGAAGGCACTTACTGGACTCTTTTTATTCTTGTCGCCCGAGTGATCGGACAGTCCATTGCCTGTCCGGCTCGGCGACCTCTCGAAGAGTAAGGATTTATCCTTATCTTTATTTTTGGATTTTTTTATCCTTGTCGCCCGAGTGATCGGACAGTCCATTGCCTGTCCGGCTCGGCGACCTCTCGTAGAGTAAGGATTTATCCTTATCTTTATTTTTGGATTTTTTTTATCCTTGTCGCCCGAGTGATCGGACAGTCCATTGCCTGTCCGGCTCGGCGACCTCTCGTAGAGTAAGGATTTATCCTTATCTTTATCTTTGGATTTTTATCCTTGTCGCCCGAGTGATCGGACAGTCCATTGCCTGTCCGGCTCGGCGACCTCTCGTAGAGTAAGGATTTATCCTTATCTTTATTAACTAAAAACTTTGCGGTCAGGTTACGAAAAGAACTTTTATTTCTCCGAAATCGCTTAACCATTACATCATAGTGTTCGAGTTTACTGGAAATATTTCTTTAGGTACAGAGCGTTCCAAAGATATTGGTCCGCTACTCCGTTCAAGTGCTCGAGTTCGTAGGCGCCGTTCTGTACGTGTTTTCTGACTCGCATTGGCCCCTCCCAGTTCGGACCTAATGCCCCAGTGCTCGGACCCATTATCCTTTTCAAAACCAAATCCCCCGGCATGAATTTTCGGATCTTCACTTTGGAGTTAAAAAATCTTTCTGCTTTCTGCTTTGATGCCGCGTTTCTGTGAACAGAGTTCAGCCTCCTTTCTTCCAAGAAATCCAACTCTAGCCGCATAGCCTTGTCGTTGTTGTCGTTCATTTCCTGGGATGTTCTGTAGCTAGGAATTTCGATCTCAGATGGGATCACAGCCTCCGCCCCATATGTCAAAGCAAATGGGGTTTCCCCCGTAGCGGCTTTGCTGGTCGTTCTATACGACCATAACACATCGGGCAGTTCCGCCGCCCATCTCCCTTGTCTTTCTTCGATTCTGGCCTTGATAGTGTGCTTTAGAATTTTATTGACTGCTTCCACCTGTCCGTTTGTCTGGGGGTGATAGGGTGTAGAAAAGGCTTTTTTTATCTTCCATTTATCAAAAAATTCCATGATCTCCTGTCCATCGAATTGCTTCCCGTTGTCCGATGTGATCGTATGAGGGATCCCAAATCGACAGATGATGTTTTTCCAAAGGAAACGGATGATGGCTTTCTGATCGATTGTCTTCAGTGGTTCTGCTTCGGCCCACTTGGTAAAGTAATCCACGGCCACAACTGCGTATTTCACCCCTCCCGACCCTGTTGGCAATGGGCCGATGAGGTCAATTCCCCACGAGGCGAAAGGCCACGGACTGTATATTGAATTAAGGTATTCGGGTTGTGTTCGGATGATAGGGGCGGTGATTTGGCACCGGTGGCACTTTCTCGCATAGTGGATTGCGTCCTTCCTTAGTGTGGGCCAGTAATAACCCTGGCGGGCGGTTTTATGCGCCAGCGACTGTCCGCCCGCGTGGTTCCCGCATACTCCGTCGTGAATCTCGCTGAAAATCCTTTGCCCCTCCAGTGGCGTTATGCATTTTAAAAGTGGTAAGAAAATGCTTCGTCGGTACAAAACGCCCCCGATTAAAGTATATCTGGCTGACCGGATCCTCAGCTGTCGGGCCTCCACTTTGTCCTCGGGTTGTTCTCCGGTTGTTAAGTATGTCTTTATTGGATCCATCCAATTTTCTCCCCGGTCGATTATAATCAGGCTCTGTTTTTCCTCTATGGCCGAGCTCGATTGGCTTGTCACTACTACATTGGTAATGTCCGCTATCCCTTCGGATGAGGCTAATTTTGACAGGGCGTCCGCCTGTGAATTTTGTTCCCGGGGAATTTGCTCGATGAAAATCCGGGGGAACTTCTCGCAAAGGGACAAAACGTGTTCGTAATATTTCTCCATCCGATCACACCTTGTTTCGTATTCGCCTTTGACTTGGTTCACCACCAACAGGGAATCCATGAATATGTGAACGTGCTGCGCCCCTACTGCCAGCGTTAAGTTCAGACCTGCGATCAAAGCTTCGTATTCCGCCTCATTGTTGGTCGCCGCGAATTCGAATTTGATGGCGTGCGCGAAAGATTGCCCCTCGGGCCCGATCAACGCTATTCCAGCCCCAGCGTGGGAACTGTTTGACGACCCGTCTACATACAGTTTCCACGGTGGGAAGTCGCTCGTGGGGGCAGTCTTTGGGAAAGTTAATTCGACGATGAAATCGGCCAGAACTTGTCCTTTGATCGCGGTGCGGGGGGCGTAAGTTATGTCGTACTGTCCAACCTCCAAACTCCATTTTAACAATCTGCCGCTCGTGTCGGGCCTTTGCAGAACCTGCCTCAGAGGCATGGTGGTTAGGACTTCTACTGGGTGGTCGAAAAAATAAGGTCGGAGTTTCCGAACACTCATGACCAAAGCATACGCCAATTTCTCCATAGGGGTATATCTGGTCTCCGCATCGTGGAGTGCTTGGCTGACAAAGTATATGGGTTGGTGGGCCTGACCCTCTGCTCGGACGAGTACTGAGCTCAGCGCGTGTTCGGATGCCGCTAGATATAGGAAGAGTTTTTCCCCGGACACGGGCTTGGATAGAATCTTGGGATCTCTCAGGTGCTCTTTCAACCTCTCGAAAGCTTCTTGGCTCTCTTTCCCCCACTGGAATTTTTGGTTTTTGATGGCCTTAAAGAAAGGCCGGCTCTTGTCCCCCAACCGGGGAATGAATCTACTCAGAGCGGCCAGGCAACCTGTCAACTTTTGCACGTCCCTTAGGCATTTAGGTTCTCTTAGATTTATGATCGCGTTGATTTTCTCGGGATTTGCCTCTATTCCTCGCTGATGGACGATATGTCCCAAGAATTTTGTGGCGTACACTCCGAAATGGCACTTCTTCGGATTTAATTTCATGTTGTAAACTTTTAAAATGGCGAAAGTCGTAGCCAGGTCGGCCACGTGGTCTTCCTCGCTCTTACTCTTGATGATGATATCGTCCACGTATACTTCCATCGTGTCCCCGATCTGTTCGGCGAACATTTTGTTAACTAAACGTTGATAGGTCGCTCCCGCGTTTTTTAGTCCAAATGGCATTCGCTTCCAACACAAGATGCCCTTATCAGTGTAGAAAGATGTGCATTCCATATCCTCAGCGGCCATAGGAATTTGATGATACCCCGCATAGCAATCGCAATTTGAAAAGATTGCGTGTCCGGCCACGCTATCGATCAAATGGTCGATATGCGGGAGAGGGAAATAATCTTTCGGACAAGCTTTATTTAGGTCGGTGAAATCGATGCATAGCCTCCAGGCGTTGTTGGATTTTTTTACCAAAACTACGTTTGCGACCCACTGGGGTTCTTCCGACGCCTCGGCCACAAGGTCGTTTTCGACCAGCTTTTTTACTTCTTCCGCGAGCGCGGCGTATTTCTCGGGGCCCATTTTTCTTCTTTTTTGTGCCACGGGTTTTTTATCCGGATCAATTTTTAAATGATGACAAGCGTGTTCGGGGCTTATTCCGACCATATCTTTATGCGACCAGGCGAATGCATCCGTGTTCTTTTTCAAAAAGTTTATCAGCTCCCCCTTCAATCTCTCCGGGATCTTAGATCCTATGAAAACTTCCAAATCCGGCCGGTCGGGATCTAAACCTACTTTCTCCAGTTCGTCGACCGCGGTGAATTGAGATGGTCCCCGGGGATCCTCGATTTCCTCTGGCTCATAACCTATACGAGGATCGGTACATTCTTCGTTTACAGCTTTTGCCGCTACATCCTCTAGTTCGCACCCTCGCATTTCTTCGGGCAGTTCATCAATCAAGATGTTCAAAATCTGAAAATCCATAGTATCCGTGTCGTCGGGCTCCACTGATTGGTTAATTTCTTTGTTTTCTTCGTTAGTTTGTTGTTCGTTGTTATTTATTGATTGCTCGCTTGTTTGGTGATCGAGATCTCCAAATGCCCCGGTGTTTATTCGTTCATCGCTATTTTCGATCGTGTTTATCAAACAGTGCGGTGCAGAAAATCGGAATAATCAAAACATTTCTTGGCCATATATTGATCTCCCTTCACGGTTCCAACGGATCCGTTAGAGGTGGGGAATTTAAGACAGTAATAATGGGAGGACGCCACAGCCTCGAAAACATCGAGAAACGGCCTCCCGAAGAAAACATTATAGATACTCTCAGAGTTGACAATAACGAAATCCACCATTCTTGTGATCTTCAAATCTGGGTTCCAATGATCCCTCAACTCTACGGACATCGTAATCTTCCCCAGCGGGCACACGACCACATTGCCGAATCCCTTCAGGACCTCCTTGTAAGGCTTCACATAGCTGACCAAGTCTCCAAGTTGGTCTAGAGCCGGTTTGAAGATTATATTGCAGTGCGCGCCATTGTCGATCAGGATCCTTGCGACCTCAACGCCCAGAATCTTGGTCGTGACGACCAACGCGTCCTCTTTGGGGTACTCGATCCCCTCTCGATCCCGATCAGTGAATGTGATGGTTACTCCCTTAGCTATCGTCGGCTCCTTATAAGGGATCACAGAATTTACGCCCTCCCACTTTCGCAATTCTTCTTTCTTCTGTCGCTTGGATTTATGAATGATGGGGGTCAAACCCCCGATCATATTAACTCTTCCTCCATCTAGATCCGGTGGGAACTCATTTTGTTGGGGCCCGCCCGCAGGTGGGGGCGGGGGCAGCAGATTTCCGTTCGGTGGCCCAACCAGTCTGGGCTGCTGATGGGGTCTGTGGTCTCGGCGATCACCCTGATTGTGGTCACGGCCTCTCTTTGGTGTCCGCAAAAGCGGTCCTAACTTCCCTTCGTCAAAAAGCCTCCGGAGTTGGATGATCAAATCTCTACATTCATCAGTTGTATGTCCGATGTCCTCGTGGAACGCGCACCACTTCCGGGGGTTTCTCTTATCCGGAGACGTGTACAAAGGTTTCGGGGGAAAAAGGGCGTTTACCTGATTCTCCATGAAAATCTGCAAAATCGCTCCAGGGCTTCTTCCCAACAGGTTTCCGTCCTCGGAGATGTGATTTCCCGATTCGTTTTTCTTGAGGCCCTGGTATCCCTTATACCCTCCGGGCCTTTTCGACCAATCCTTCTTTTCCAACGCTTCTTTGTTGCCCCTCCCGGGCTCTAGATCTTTCAGGCGTTGTGTATAGATCCGCTGTTGCGCGATCTCCTCGCCGGCACGTCGTCGAAATTCGGTGTATGTTCGGGGATAATCCTTCATCATTGGTTTGAAAAGTTCGGAAGTTGCCTTCAATCCGCTCACCGCGGCGTGCACCAGTACTTCTTCTCCGACCTGTTCTCCCTGCATCACGATTGTTTCAATGCGCTCAACGTACTCTTCGTCTGATTCGTCTAAACGTTGTTTAACTCCCATCAGGCGTTGTCGTCCCTCCGGGCACTTGACCCTCGAGGCGAAATATGAGACGAACGCTTCTCCCAACTCTCCAAAGTTATCGATTGACCTATGCGGGAGTCCGATGTACCAGTGGTGTGCCGCATCTCCGAGTGTCAGCGGGAAAAGTTTGCATTTGGTCTCGTCTGTGGCACCTCGTCCAACCATGTATATGTTGTATTTGTTCAGGTGGACCTCGGGGTCCGTTCTTCCGTCATAAGTCAGGGATAGGAGTGGTGCAATGTCAAGTTGAACGCGAGCTCTTTCTACTCGCAAAGTTAGCGGTTCAATCAACGCTAACCGCTTCTTCGGGTCGTTATCTTGATGAGAGATTTTCTTTTCCATTTCATTTAGACGCCGTTCTAGATCCAGGTCAATCAAAACTTGGGTTCTCTCCCTATTTGCCATCCGAACATTACGCCCCCCGGTTTTCTTCATGGTTACTCGCATACTGTCCGTTTGCGTGGCCTCTCCTTCGAAATCGACGTCTAAGCGCCGTCCTTCTACCTCTGGTGTCCTCGGCGGCCCTTTCCCTTTCAGGATCCGAGAACGTTCCTTTAGATTCTGGATAGTCCGCTTTATCTCCTCCGGGGATTGAAAATGCTCGACGTTAAGGTCTGGTATTTCGCTTTCTAAGACATTCGCTTTCTTCTTCTCCTCGTTTAACTTCTCCGCGACGACCTTCTGTTTCTCCGCGAGTTCACGTTGCTCGGCTCTCAGTTTCTCGATCATAGTCCACTGGCGGTGTTCTTCGTTGGTCAATTGTAGTCGGACTTCTGATTCTCCCTCGACCACGGGAGACTTCCCGTTATCGCGGGCATTCCTGCTCGCCGACTCTCCTATTCCCGCGGCACCTGGGTCGCCGACCTCTAACAAACCCAACATCTTCCTAAGTTGTTCGCTCAACGCCCGAGGATCACCCCTCCTTCTAGCGCCAATTGTTTACGGACAGAAAATCCCAAAAAGAATTCCCCCGCGAACACGTTGATATTTAGGGGATTGAGGGAACAAAAAAGGAAAGATTCAAAAAAGCTTTAGTATTAAATTCTTAGTATATTTCTTGGGAAATGTGCACCTGTTTTACAAATGGAAAGTTTCCACTATTTATAGTACAAGAATTAGGGTTACCAACCATGGACTTGGGCTTAGATTACATGGGCTTTCTTCTCTTAATCAGCTTGTACGGACTACCTTTTTCTCTAGGGGGATTCCCTAATATATCCCTATTGACGGTATTCCCTATTTTACCCTTGACCGGGTTGCCCTGGGCAGATGGCACTTTGAGCGGTTTACCAACGACCCACTGTCTCTGCAGACTAGCATCAAAACACAATCCTCGTCAATCTCAATCTGCCACTTTATGCGACCAACTCCCTTCTAACCTTGTGTCATCAGCTCGAGACCTGAACTCCACGATCATATCTCGGGGTGTCCGGGATGCTAAATTATGTTAGATCTGCTCGTCGTAGTGATCGCGAGTGATCGCTGGTTGGATCTGTTTTGCCCGTTCGCCTCTGGGGCGAGTTCGTTACGGGCCGGGTTGATTTCGGGCTTCCATCCGGACATTTATGGGTTAAGAAAATAGGGTACAACAATATTGATAAGGATTAATGGACTTGAGCATTGGGCTCAATTTAATCTTCAATATTGGAAGCCCAATATTCCACCTCCTTTAGATCCCCTACGTAGCCTATAAAAGCACTACATGGTCTTCTCTATTCTCATAAGTTGAAGATCACAATTCTAGAGAGAGAAAGTAGAGAGGAGGATCCATGGAGTTCGGTAGATCGTCGCCCACACGACGTCCGGGCTAGTGCAAGGAATACGTGGGAAGATCTCAAGGTCGTCAAATTGAGTTCTTCGTTTTTCCGAACAACGAGAACGAGGTAAATCGTAAAACCCTCTTTATGATTTTATCGTTTAATTATCGTGAAAATATCATGAACCAAGATCCAAGGACGAACTCCGGAACGAGGATGAACCGGCGGTGGTGGTTGAACCACCGGACCGCGGCGGTTCGCATCCCCGTGGGGATCGTGCCCATGCACGAGGCATGGAACCCTCGGCTGGACGCCGAGGGTGGCGATCGATGCCCTAGGGCTCGATCGCCGGGCGCGCAAGGAGAAGCCTCGGCTGGTGCCGGGGCGTGCGATCGACGCTCGGTCGATCTCTGGGGGCAGCCGCGGGCTGGTGCCATGGCAGGCGCCCCCTCCTCCATCGGCGGTGGCGGTGAGTCGCCGGACTCACCGCCGGGGGCTGCTACGAGCAGCCCCGGGGATGCACGATGCATCCCCATGCGATCACCGTTCGTGATCGCGAGCCCCATGCGGGGCTCGGCTAGGGCTAGCCGCGGGTTTATCCCGCGGTGGCGTGCTTTGGTCGAGCCCGATTCGTATGGTGGTTCGCGGTGGTTTCCGGCGAAAGGATTTTTCGATTGGGTTGTCGGTTCCGCAATTTAGACAATCCGGATATTCGATCTCCGAAGGATTTCGGTCGGAATTAATTAGATAATTAATTTTAATTAATTTATTAATTCCGGGATATCGATTTCCAACAATTGGTATCAGAGCGTTGGTTTTAGTTCATGGTATTTTTCGATAAATTGTTCTACCTTGCAGGGTTTCCGATTATTATGGCTAGATTTAATTTTGTTAATTAATGTCATAATAATGTTCTTGATTATTAAACTCTCGGTGATGTCAATATTTGTTCTTGTGTGGTGAGTGCTTGTTCTTAATTTTTTCGGAAATTGTTTGAGGTCGATTTCATGTAGAGAATTGATTCCGGATAATTGTAAATTAATTTTGTAAAATTATTTACGTTGGATCGATTCCGAAAGGACCACCGGAAAAGTGTGACGGAGGAGACGAAGAGAGGGAGGACCGGGGATCGATCATGATGATCGATCCCATGAGGATCGATCGAAAGGGGGGCGTGGGGGCTGCCCGCGGGAACCCTCGGCCACGCCGGCCACCGGTGGTGGTGGCGCGTGGGCTGAGGTGGCGGCGGCGCTCCTCCCCGGCCGGCGATCAATGGTGGGGGACGCGGGGTCCTCGTGATCTCGTGTTCTCCTACCAAGATCCAACTTTCCTAATTGATTCGGTTTTCCTATTTTGAGTATTCCTAGTTTTGGGAATTCTCATGGAAATAGGAAAAGAATTAATTGGAATTAATTTATTTCCTTATTCTATTATGGAAGTCTTCTATAATATTCTAAGTTCTACTTGGAATAGGATTCTAGAGATTTAATAGAATTGGAAAGGAAAATAATTAATTATTAAATTAATTTATTTCCTAATTGATTATTCCTATTTTATGGGAATTTTCATGGACATGGAAATTAATTAATTTTGGAAAGTAGAAGAGTCCTTAATTAATTTTTCCTATTTAATTATTCCTTTATGGAATTTTTAATGGATTAGGAAAGGAATTAATTTGGAAGGATTAAGAGTCCTAAATTATTTTATTTCCTTATTTCATTATGGAAATCATCTAGAATATTCCAAGTGGGTCTTGGATAGATTATTCTAGAGATTTAATGAAGTAGAAAGGGAAAATAAAATAAATTATTTTATTTCCTTATTTCATTATGGAAGTCTTCTAGAATATTCCAAGTGGGTCTTGGATAGATTATTTTAGAGATTTAATGAAGTAGAAAAGGAAAATAAAAATAATAAAAATATTAATAATATTTAATTTTATTTTTGATATATTCGATTGACTTAATTTTCGAATTAAGTAACTTTTGGATTAATTGAAAATAAATAGATTTAAATATTGGAATTAATATTCCCGTCACATGGAGCATTCAAGAACGAAGACTAAAAACTAGAAGACGCATACGGGGATGCGATAAAGCCATAATAGTCGGAAAATAATATTCTAGTATTATTTTGATTATGTGACAATATTCTATGTGCTTTATTTCATGTATGCATGCTTATGTGTATTTAATTATGCATTAGATAGCGTATCCCTTTGTTATAAAAAGCTAAGTGGGAGAGGGTATGGAAACATATCCATGGTCTCCATTGCTGTTCTCTTGGTGACTTTTATGGACTTTTGAAGTTCGTATAGACAAGTCATTGGAGGAGAATTCTTGTAATTCCTTTTACGAGAAACATTGATTAAGTTTATCAAACAATGCCTAATTTGTCTTTCCAAAACTGATTTCAAGTCGACTCATTCTCACCCCGGGGAGTGGAATGGAGCCAAAGCCACTTGGTCATGTCGAGGACACAAATTAGAGGCAGTCGTACCATCTTTTGAAGGTGGATCGATTGTCTGCTCGGCTCCCTCATTCTATGAGAGATAGGGTTGTTCGCATGGTGAATCACTGGTTAGAAACTTTGAGTTTCACTTATGATTCTCCGCGTCTTGATTTACAAGATTAAATGAATCAAGTAATTGGGAGTCAATTGTAAAAGTCTTTTGGTGTAGTAAACGTCCACACTATCGTGGCTTGCTGCATTGAATGGGATTTTGGAACGATTGATGTAGACAGTTATAGAAGGGAGTAAAGGAGCGTGTGTTAACGTAAACGTCCACACTATCGTGGCTTGCGGTGAATATGCGTATCCCAAACAAACTTCTTAGATACTGAGTAATGGTTTACACTTAGGTACGCTTCTTAGTATTCTTCCCATCGAAGTAACGCTAATGATGATGTACGACCGAAGGAAATCTAATTGCTAAATCATTTGGATAGGTAAACGTCCACACTATCGTGGCTTGCCATATCTGATGGGATTTTAGATGTGATTAGTGGTTTAATGATATTATTTGAGGGAGATAATATCGAAGATTAAATCGATTGTTTGTTGTTATATGTGCTCATAGATTAGGAGATTGCTTTGAACCCACTTTATGTGATAACTAAGGATTTATTTTAAACTCATTGGTCCCTAAATGTAATGATTGGAATAGAGATCTAGACATTGTCCAGACTGTTGAAGAGTACTGGTTAGTACTCAGTAAGCTTTGTCCTCCCGAGCCTATTGACATAGGCGGCTAAACAAGAAGCGATGAGGATACTCATAAAGGCCAGTCGCTTCGAGGAAACGCTTAAACACGTTTTTGAGATGATTGACCTTTTAGACGAGTTGAGACGGAAATCGCAAGCTCTTGTAGCCAATGCCAAAGGTTTCGAACCTAAGGGAAAAATCGGGGGAAAGGAAAAGCAAGCAAAGAAACCCAGTGGTCCTAGGTTTCTTGGACCACGAGATGGGACGAGAAAGCCGTGAGGCAAGAGTTCTCGATGCAAACAGTCTGGGTACTGGAAGTCTGATTATCCTCTCAAAGAAAGTACGAAATTATTCTTTAGTCGTAAAACATAGTCAGTGGTATTATCTACCGGAACCTGGTGTGTAGATATGGAACCACTGACGGTATGTGCATTTTAAATGCAAAGGTTCCAGGAAACCTAACGACTTGGAAAAGAAGAAATCGTAGTCTACATGGGCAATGCTGTAGAGGAGGCAGCAGTTGCAGTGGAGGACATTTTATAGGATTTCATTTTGAGTTATTGCTTTTATGTACCTTTCATATTAGAAAGAACTTTGTTCTGGATTTCTAATAAATGGATATTTTATTTCTTTTAATCATTTGATGGTTATAAGAAGAAATAATGATATTATCTATTTTGGTACATTAGCTAGCAATATATAAATGATGAATCCTGAGTCCACCACGATGCAATGACCGTAGTATGAAACTCGTTTTACTAATAAGAGATTTCTTTATCAATTATACTTGTGGATTCTTATGCTGAGTCTTGTTTATTCAAATAAGAAGTTCAAGGGTCGAAAATTGATATTTTGATCAATTAAGTTGAAGGAGTGGACCTTCCGACCTAAGAATCTAATTTGGAAGATAATATGACTAAGCAATCCTTTATGGATATAAGATGTAAGATCCGGACAAGTATAAGAATTGATTGACTCTGATGAATGCAGACCTATGCCTACTCAGACAATAAGGTACGAGTACTTCATTTTATGATTACTCGAAAAATGGATTAGAACACCTGATGTGCCACAAAAGCAAGTGTTTTGACAAGTCAATGGACACTAAGCAATTGTGGAGAGCCATCAAGGTATATCCATTTGTAGCCTGCGATTTGATCGCGGAGGCAAGTACCTATCTGAGGAATGCATGGCATACTAATCAGAAATTGGGATTTGATCCTAAATGACTTCACCATACACTGTTGTGTAGAAATGGTGTGTCGTAAACAAGAAATGGAACTCTTATAGAAATAGTAAAAGCATGAGTTATACGGAACTACCTATGTTCTATGGATATATCTGGAAACAACGGCGCATTTAAATGCGGTTGTAGAATGTCCTAGAAGAACAAAAGATGTGTGTTCAATAGTACTATGAACCAGAAGGACGTTATAAGTTCTAACGCCCGGTTCTTAGAGAAAGACTATACGATGAACCACAAGCCCAAAGTGACATGATACTTTGAAATGAGAGAGAAAGATTAAGACTTAGAACCAGCCGAACCGAGTAGCGGTACACCACTAACTGCACCTACTGTTATCACTGTTTATACACCGGAATGCCATTGTAGTGGGAGGTTGTGGGACAACCGGAGATATTCATAAGACTAGGAGAGTCTTCGGACTCTGGACCTAGTATACATGAAATCGATCCCTGGATCTACATGAAGGCCGTACTAGATCTAAATGTGCCTTCTTGGAGAGCAATAAGGATTATTGCTAAGAGGCGAGATCATTTAGAGTACAAGCTTAGTTGATCCATTTATGGATTGAAACAAAGCATTGAGTTCGTGGTACTTGCAAATTGATGAGATAGTCCATTTTATGGATTCATCAAAAGGCATAGACGAAAGGTGTATTGAAAACGTAATGGAAACAAGGTGGTGTTTCTCGGAGATTTTATGTAGATAACATTTCATCATTGGCAACAATGTAAAAATGTTGTCAGGCATAAAATAATGGTTGTCTAAATAAATCGAGATATAAGATTAAGAAGAAGTTAGAGCATGTTCTTAAGATCTTATGATCTAGAGATAAGAACATTGTACTTCTCCTAGACATCTTATACGATTAAGGTTTGTTTTAAACATGCATACTTCTGAGAAAGGTTATTGCCTTTCAGAGACAGAATATACATCTATCTAAAGGGTTTGTGTTTATACACATGAAGGGGATAGACAAAGCAGTTTCCTATACTTCAAGTATGGAAAGCTTTATAGATGCAATGTTGTAAAACAAGAACCTGATATCAACTATGCGGTTTGCGTAGTGGGAGGATATTAAGGTGATCTAGAAAAGAAATTTTTCGAATGCTGTAAGCAAGACGAAATCTTCTTTGATTACAAATTCTCAGATCCTAAAAATCAAAGAAAGGACCAGTGAAAGTCGATATCAGGCTATGTGTTCACTTTTAGAAAGAGGTCGAACCATGAGAAAAAAGAGTGATAAGCAGGACGCTTATCAGACTCTCTCATAACCGAATAGCAGCCTCAGAGGCAGCGGAAGTTTTGGTTAGGTTCCGGGATAACCTCTTGACTTGGATATGACTCCTAGTTTACCAAAGGCTATTAGATAGCGGTGCACAGTAAACTGGAAGAGGTCATAAGTCAAAAGTGATGTTAACACATAGAGCAAGTACCACCTGATACGAGTCATCGTCGAGGGAGACGACGTAGTAGTCACCAAGATAACTTCAGAGCGGCAACCTAGATTACTCACTCACATAGTACTTCTCGGAAGTACACCTTAAGCGCGTGATGAGTATGGGAACCGGGAGTTTGGAGGAAATGACTAGACCTTAGTACAAGTGGGAGATTGTTGGAGTTGTGTACTTAATGTCTAGATTTAAGTAACGGTAAACTCCCGATCATAGCATTTAATCTATTTAATTAATAAACAATTGTTTGCTTTTAATTATTATTAATTAAATATATGCAAATCATAGTCCTAGATTTTATACGTTGTAGTTAGTATGGTGTTGCATGGGCACACAGAAGATCATACTATCGGTTACTCGTATTTAATCAAACAGTGGCTCACGACCTAGATGGACCCGGACCAATCCATCGGTATAGTCGTTGTGTGAGAGAGAAAATAATTTATCTTAATTATTTTATCACACTTGTACACTTGGTGTATTGAGCGGATCGTTGAGATTCATCGATTAGGATTGCCGGCGATAATCGATTCGAGTCTCAGTGTATTTTATTCTTAATCCCCGATATTGTTGCGGGTGTGTATATTCAATATAAGTAACTTTGATTTACCAAAGGAATTAACCAATTTAATTATTGGGTTAATTACCGGTTAAGTTGGGTCACTATATTTTATATATGGCATGCCGTGAATGATTGACCGGACAGTGTATCCCGGAAGGGTTGATAATATCCCCGAGATGAGTTCATAAGGAATTATTGTGTAAACCTCATGAGTGTATTCGTTCCGCACAATAATTAAGGTTGAATGGTACTAGTCTCGGATTAAAGAGATGAATAAATTAATTAGCAATAAATTAATTTTATTCATGGATATTTAGATCTTAAATACACGGAATAAATAATACTACCGGAGAAATATTATTTGATATAATATGGTTTAATATTGGGAGTGCAATTAAATTTATATAGTGGAAAATAAATTTAATTAATATTGATAAGGATTAATGGACTTGGGCAGTGGGCTCAATTTAATCTTTAATATTGGAAGCCCAATATTCCACCTCCTTTAGATCCCCTACGTAGCCTATAAAAGCACTACATGGCCTTCATAATTAAAAACTTGAATAAGACAAGATTATCATACTTGATATTCTAGAGAGTTGAAGGAGATCCATAGGAGTTCGATAGATCGTCGCCCACCCGACGTTCGAACGGAGTGCAAGGAATACGTGGGAAGATCGTAAGGTCATCAACTTAAATTCGTTTCTCCGCACAACGAATTAAAAGGTAAAATCATATACTCCCTTCTATGATTTTATGTGAATTGATTGTGATACATACATGAACGCACGATCCGGGTAAACGTCGAACTTCGGGGACGTGGATTCGAGATCCCCGGCGAACGTTCAAAGGACCCTCGGCTGGAAGCCGAGGGGTGCGATCGAACCTAGGGTTCGATCGCGGCGATCCGCGCGAAGGGACCCCGGCTGGACGCCGGGGCTAGCGATCGAGCTGGGCTCGATCGCGGGGGCGAGCCGCGGCTGTTGCCGCGGTGGTCAGCTGGGCTGACCGCCCCTCCCGACGGCGTGGGCGGTGAAGTCGCCGGACTCACCGCCCCGGGGCTGCCGGAGCAGCCCCACGCGATCGATGATGATCGCGAGCCCCGATGGGCTCGGCTAGGGTTTCGGCCGCGGGTTCATCCCGCGGCGATTCTCCGGTTGAGCTCCGGACATCGTGGAGCTCGTGATCGGTTTCCGGCGACGGGATTTTCGGTCGGGGTTATCGGTTCCGCAATTTTTGATACCCCGGGATATCGAATTCCAGCAAGTTTCAGAAAGACAAATTAGGCATTGTTTGATAAACTTAATCAATGTTTCTTGTAAAAGGAATTACAAGAATTCTCCTACAATGACACATCTATACGAACTTCAAAAGTCCATAAGAGTCACCAAGAGAACAGTAATGGAGACCATGGGAATGTTTCCATCCCCTCTCCCACTTAGCTTTTTATAACAAAGGGATACGCTATCTAATGCATAATTAAACACATAAGCATGCATACAAGCAATAAAGCACATAGCACATAGTCAAAATAATGCTAGAAAATTATTTTCCGACTATCATGGCTTTATTCCATCTCCGTATGCGTCTTCTAGTCTTCAGTCTTCGTTTTTGAATGCTTCATGTGACGAGAATATTAATCTCAATATTTAAATCTATTTATTTTTAATAAATCCAAAAGATACTCAATTCGAAAATTAAGTCAATCTAATAAATCAAAAATAAAATTAAATATTTATTAATATTTTTATTTATTTATTTTCCTATCTAATTCTATTAAATCTCTAGAATAATCTATCCAAGTAAAACTTAGAATACTCTATAAGACTTCTATAATAGAATAAGGAAATAAAATTAATTAGGATTCTTCTACTTTCCAAGATTAATTAATTTCCATTACTATGAAAATTCCCATAAAATAGGAATAATCAATTAGGAAATAAATCAATCCTAAATTAACTTTTATTCCTTTCCAATTCTATTAAATCTCTAGGATCCTATTTCAAGTAGAACTCGGAATACTCTAGAAGACTTCCATAATAGAATAAGGAATAAAATTGATTCCAATTAATTATTTTCCTAATCCATGAGAATTCCCAAAAATAGGAAAGCTCAAATAGGAAAACCGAATCAATTAGGAAAGTGAATCTTGGTAGGAGTAGCATGGGTTGGGGATCCCCACACCACCCCCACCGCCGACCACCACCATTGCCGGGCACCACCGCCGCCGCCCCCTAGCCACGCGCCACCACCACCGGTGGCCGGCGTGGCCGTAAACCCTAGCGGGCAGCCCCTTGGCGTGGGGTCGATCGATCCTCATGGGGATCGATCATGGGGATGATCGACCCCCCCGGTTTTTCGTCCTCTTCGTCTTCTTCGTCACACGAGTTCTCCGGCGGTCGTCTCGGCATCGATCCAATGTAAATAAATTACAAGAAATAAATTTACAATTCCGGTATCGATTCTATACATGAAATCGACCCTATACACTTTCCGGAAAACATAGAACAATAATAATAAATCTAAATTGGGTCAACCCCCGAATTTTTACTATTACAAGCATTCATCCACACAAAACGAATCTCGACATGTCCGAGAGTTTAATAACGAATAATCATGGTAAAATTAAATAGCAATTAATTAAACAAATAATTAACAATTAATTAAACCATGATAGTCGGAATCCCTGCAAGGTAGAACACAATTGAACACATACATGAACACGAAACCAAATGCTCTGATACCAATTGCTGGAAATCGATATCCCGGGTTATCAAAAAAATTGCGGAAACCGATAACCCGACCGAAATCCCGTCGCCGGAAACCGATCACGAACGCCACGAAGAACCGGGCTCGACAAGAGTATCGCCGCGGGATGAACCCGCGGCTAAACCCTAGCCGAACCCCATCGCGGGGTTCGCGATCGATGATGATCGCGTGGGGCTGCCTAGCAGCCCCCGGCGGTGAGTCCGGCGACTCACCGCCACCACCGACCGGGTAGGGAGCGCCCAGCCGCGGCGCGAAGTCGCGGCAGCCCCCAGCGATCGACCTAGGGTCGATCGCTCGCCCCGGCGTCCAGCCGGGGCTCCCCTCGCGTGGTCGCTGCCGGCGGTCGAAGCCCTAGGCTCGACCGCCACCCCCTCGGCTCTCAGCCGAGGGTTGCTCTCGATCCCGGCGGGGATCCCTAGACCGCCGGCGGTCCGGTGGTCTTCGACCACCACCGCTCGGTCTATCCCCGTCCCCGGTTTCGTTGTTTTTCCGGATCGTGTGTTCATGCATGTATCACAATTTAATTGAACATAAAATCACACAATGAGTTTTATGATCATACCTTTGATTCGTTGTGCGGAGAAACGAAATCAATTGAAGACCTTTGAATCTTCCTACGTATTCCTTGCACTCCGTTCGAACGTCGGGTGGGCGACGATCTATCGAACTCCTATGGATCTCCTTCAACTCTCTAGAATATCAAGTATGATAATGTTGTCTTATTCAAGTTATGAATTATGAAGGCCATGTAGTGCTTTTATAGGCTACGTAGGGGATCTAAAGGAGGTGGAATATTGGGCTTCCAATATTGAAGATTAAATTGAGCTCAATGCTCAAGTCCATTAATCCTTATCAATATTAATTAATTTATTTTCCACTATATAAATTAATTGCACTCCCAATATTAAACCATATTATATCAAATAATATTTCTCCGGTAGCATTATTTATTTCGTGTATTTAAGATTTAAATATCCATGAATAAAATTAATTTATTGCTAATTAATTTATTCATCTCTTTAATCCGAGACTAGTACCATTCAACCTTAATTATTGTGCGGAACGAATCCACTCATGAGGTTTACACAATAATTCCTTATGAACTCATCTCGGGGATATTATCAACCCTTCCGGGATACACTGTCCGGTCAATCATTCACGGCATGCCATATATGAAATATAGTGACCCAACTTAACCGGTAATTAACCCAATAATTAAATCGGTTAATTCCTTTGGTAAATCAAAGTCACTTATATTAAATATACACACCCGCAATAATATCGGGGATTAAGAATAAAATACACTGAGACTCGAATCGATTATCGCCGGCAATCATAATCGATGAATCTCAACGATCCGCTCAATACACCAAGTGTACAAGTGTGATAAAATAATTAAGACAAATTATTTTCTCTCTCACACAACGACTATACCGATGGATTGGTCCGGGTCCATCTAGGTCGTGAGCCACTGTTTGATTAAATACGAGTAACCAATAGTATGATCTTCTGTGTGGGCCCGACACACCATACTAACTACAACGTATAAAATCTAGGACTATGATTTGCATATATTTAATTATAAATAATTAAATGCAAACAATTGTTTATTAATTTAATAGATTAAATGCTATGACGGGGAGTTTACCGTTACTTAAATCTAGACATTAAGTACACAACTCCAACAATGTCGACTGTCCTCTCTGGAAGAAAAGATTTTGGAAGAAACTTCAAGATAGATTTTGCTGCACTTGTTGTTGGGTCGTTGTTGTCTGAGATCCAAGAATATTTTATAAATTTCAAAATTCTACATTCACTGAGAAATGTAGATGAAATTGTAAATAAGAATTTGTGTAGGTACACCTACAAACATCTGATTTCTTCCATTACTGAATGGAAGAATTCAAGTAAAGCTTGGTTTACAGGATCTTGCACTCTCTTAACTGTAAGAATAATCATTTCAATTTCCTTCTCAATACCGTAGAATGTTTTAACATTTGTTTTTTGTTTTGTTTTTTTGCAGTTAATCTACCTGGACAGTTGGTATACAAGTTTCGAAGTGTGGAAAGGCGATTTCCAATCTGCTCGAACTGGACACAGGCAGCAATAACAGAGAGAATTGAAGAAGAGAAGTAAGAATTCGGAAGCGGGAAAGTAGAGCCAGCATTTACCTCTTTCAAAAGAAAAAATCAGTTGGAGAACGAAAAGGTATAAAATTTATCTATACTTGAATATGTGTACATTAACTGTATGATGAATTAACTGTATGATGAATTACATGTTACAGGATAAAAATGAAGAAAATGAAGAACAAAATGTGGACTGCCCTGCTGCACCACAGTGTGAGAAGAAAAAGGTATAAACATAATCATACTTCATTTACATATATTTCATACTGCATTTTCATATTTTTCATACTTCACATATATGTATGTCATACTTCATCTTTTGTTTTTTGAATTTAACAGCCTAGCTATGACAATGATTTTACCATGAGGATGACAATGGGGTTAAAAGATATCACAACCGCCATTTAAAACTTTGGTAAAATCATGTTCGAGGGAGAGAAGGAGGATGCCACAACTAGCATACTAAAGCAAACCTTCCGGGAACCAGAAATGGTTGAAGAAATGGTGGAACCGTCTGCCAAACCCTCAAAAGAAAAATGGTATGGCTTAGAAGACGAGGTATTCGAGGAACCCTCTTTCTTGGCAGCCTTGGAAGAACTTGAAAGGACTTATCAAATAGCAGCTAAGCTGAAGAACGCAGAAGGCCTTACTCCAAGCTTTGATCTTGGATTTTCTAATGATGAAGCAACTGAGGATTTGGAAAGAACTGAAGTGGTTCAAGAAGAGGTCGGAGCCCCGATATCAGAGAAATATTTCTATGAGTAAGTATCGTTTAGTTTAATTAATGTTATTTTTAATTTATTGTTTCATTATTCTGTATTATTCACTTAATATGTTGTTATTTTTTTAAAACAAAATTATATATGAGCCTGATGATGTTCAAGAATACCAAATTCAGAAAAGAGAGCCGAGAATGGTGAATAACCTGCCTCTGAATTTGAGGTCTCCTTTTTGGGTCTCAAATAAGAACAAAATGATGAGAATGTCGAGAACGGAACAGATGATCTCAGATTATGCACTCATTCAGTTTGATGAATCAAACAAGTGGTACTACTCATACTCACTCATAATTAAAATTCTTTAATATTCTTTTCAATCTCATATTGCCTTTTTAATACTTTTTAAAAGGATTATGCACTCAGTATTATACTTTTTAATATTTATTTAGGGAGAGGTTGTTCCAATGTAAGGATTTGTTCGCAACCAGAGATGATTTTGCATCTCTAAATGATGAACAGTGGTTGACGAATAATTTCCTCGACATTTTCTGTCTCAAACTGAACATTGAGAATATAAGAAGGACAGTCGGGCAGCCTAAAAGGATTTTCTTCTCAACACTTTTATATGTAAGTGAATTCTCATTGCAGCTTTACTTGGTGAATTCTTAATATTTTTCATTCTGCATAACTACGATACTTAGTTTCAATATTGTTTTCTATAAAATATTCAGCTCCAACTAAAGCACAAGACTGATGAAGAATCCAAAAAGACATGTTTTCATAATTTTATTGACAGTGAGCTCTCACAAGCAAACCATTCGAGTCTCAAAGATGTCGATTTGGTAAGTTAGTTCAACAAATATTGATTTGGTAATTCAGATATTGAATCAATAACAGCGTGTGCATAATGATTGTTAAAATGTAGGTTTTTTTTGTTATCCTTGAATATTCTCATTTCTGGTTGTTGTGTGTGAACTTCAAAGCACAAACGATTGATATAATCGACAACAAACACGTGGATGCACACAAATTGAGGAGTACACGCCTATACACAAAAATTGTCTTAACCATGGTAAGACAACTTTGAAAATATCACTGTATAATTTTCCAAATATTAACACCTGTGTTTTTTTCCCTAAATATTCTTTATTAGGTACGATTGCTTGGAGATTATATGTCAGAGAAGAACATAACCACAAAGCACTCTGCTAATGAGTTTGGAAGAAGACAGTTGAAGATGTCGTGGAGATGCCCGACAAATTATAATGATTGTGGAGTCTATGCAATAAAGCATATGGAGACGTACAAAGGGGAGGGATATGATTGGGACAGTGGATTCGAGAAAGACAAGGTATTCTTACTTAATTTCAGTAACTCATACTAGTTCAAGTAAATCAATACTAGTCACTATAATTTCTATTGTTTATAACTATGGTTTGTCTTTTTCTTGCAGGACACTACTTTCTTAAAAGAACTTAGAGTCAGATATGCAGCTTCTGTGATATTGATGGACATCAATGAAATCAAGACTGAAGTACTGGATAAAGCCAAAAAATTCACAAGAGTATTGAAGAATGATGGTAGATGACTTGTGGCAGAGATGAATGACGGTAGATGACAGTGGATGACTGATGTTTCAATGACTGATTTTTGATGACTTGTAGATGAGTAAATGATAGATACTTTGTCATAGACAAGAGTTTTGTATGTTAAAACTCATTTGTTATCATTTGACTTATCTTGTATGTTAATGCAAGATTGTTGTATCTTATATTATTTATGATTTAGTCTTGTAAAGAATACTTAAGTAGCATGTTTTTTCTAATCGATTATGACGGTTCATAATCTGCAATTTGAAGTATCAGAACCTTAAAAATGAAGCATTGAGAAAATTACTTAATTAGTTTTGTATGTTTGTAAAAATGAAGTATCTGAAAAAGAAATTGCATGTTTATTCTAAACGAAAATGAAGGTTCACAATCAGCAATTTGAAGTATCAGTTTTTAAAAAATGAAGCATTGTAAAAATTACTTTAAATTCTAAAACCCTAAACCCTAAAACTCTAAACCCGCAATCCGTAAACTCTAAACCCTAAAAGTACTAAACCCTAAAAACCCTAAACCCTAAACCCTAAACCCTACAAACCCTAAACCCTAAACCTAAACCCTAAACCCTAAACCTAAACCCTAAAACCTAAAACCTAAAACATAAACCCTAAACCCTAAACCTAAACCCTAAACCCTAAACCGTAAACCCTAAACCCTAAACCCTAAACCCTAAAACCTAAACCTAAACCCTAAAACTAAACCCTAAACCCTTAAACCCTTAAACCCTGAAACCTAAAACCTAAAACCTAAACCCTAAACCCTAAACCCTAAACCCTACAAACCCTAAGCCCTAAGACCTAAACCTTAAACCCTAAACCTAAAAACATAAATGATAATACAAAAATAAAGGTTTACAATCACTTAATGAAGCCTTAGTATTTAAAAACTGAAGGATCATCACTTAAAAATTGAATTATCACACCTGTAAAAATGAATCAAGAACATGTCCGAAGACAACAAACAATCTGATGGTCAAATGACTAAATTAGAAAGCAGAAAATCCAAAGTACTGTAATTCAAATTTCTTACAATAATCAAAATCCAAAATCTCAACAAACCAATATTTTTTCAAATGACTAAAGTAGAAAGCAACAAATCTAAAGTCTTGTACTCCTACATCTTGAAGAATTGGTTGAACTCTTCAATCATCCAAATCTCCATCTCAACTACCAGGCCTATTTATTTTCGAGAAAACAACACAAAAAAATGAAAGTTAATTAGTAATCAATAACTTAAAAATAACAAACATAAAGTGTCCTAAATACTTACCTAGTAGAATCTCTCAAGGGAACAAACAACGAACTTGTTTCTTCATGAACAACATGTAAAGAACCACTCCCTGAACTTGGGTGAACAATATATGAGTCCTTCTGAACCTACAAAATAATAAAAATATAAGAAATGCAGCCTTGTCTCCCATAGTAATAGTATATTGAAATATGCAGCCCTGTCTCCCATAGTAATACCTACATATTTTGAACAACTTTCTTACTTTGAACCTTTGCACTCTCAGCTCGTTTCCTCTTCCCCTGAGCTTTATTATTTACTTTCTCAATCGTAGTTTTCGGCCTCTTCTCGCGTCGACCTTGAGAGCTCTTGCTTGGAGGATTCTGAATGACATTACTCGACACAGAAACTTTATCGTTATCACCAAAGAAAATAGGTCCAACCTGCTGGGATTCGATATCCCGGGCTATCAAAAAATATTGCGGAACCGATAACCCGACCGAAACCCCGTCGCCGGAAAACACGAACGCGAACCACACGCGAAGCCGGGCTCGACAAGAGCATCGCCGCGGGACGAACCCGCGGCTAAACCCTAGCCGAACCCCATCGCGGCTGGGGTTCGCGATCGCCGTGCATGGCGATCGCATGGGGCTGCTCCGGCAGCCCCCGGATGGCGGTGAGTCCGGCGACTTCACCGCCGTCGCCACCAGGAGGCGGGGGGAGCCACCAGCCGCGGCACCAGCCCGCGGCAATTCCCCCGGCGATCGAGCGAAGGGCTCGATCGCCCCCAGCCGCGGCGTCCAGCCGCGGCGTCCAGCCGCGGCGTCCAGCCGCGGCTTCTCTCCGTGCGCACGCCACCGCCGGCAAGGGAGGACCGGGGAGGTCGTCTGCCGTGGCGCCTGATGGAGTTATATTCTAAATGTCTAGTTTAGTGACAATATGGAACTCCTTATCTGTGTTTTACATTATCTTATAATCAAACTGTCGGCATTTTATCTTTCCTGTACCTGAATGCAATAGTCCTAGATATATACGTTGTAGACAGTATGGCGTGAGGAGACACGCGGAAGATCATACTGTCGGTTACTCGTATATTATCGAACAGAAGCTCACGACTTAGATGGACAGGGACAATCCATCGGTACGTCGTAGTGTGACTGGGTAATAGTTGGTCTTGACTATTATGTTACACTTGTACACTTGGTGTATTGAGCAGGACCACGGGAGGGCGTTCGATTTATACTAATCGACGTAATCGAACTAGACCTCAGAATTACGGATATACGAATTCTTAATCCCTATATAATTATAGGTGCGTGTGTCCAATTCTCGGTTCTTTAACTTGCCAATGAGTGAGACTATTTGATTAGTCGAGATACTCGGTAAATTGGGAATCGTAATTGTACTCACGGCATGCTATAGATTATAGACAGGAAACCGTGTCCCGTTTATCGGGTTGATAACGTCCCCGAGATGAGCTCATAAAGTTTATCATGTAAACCCTGCAGGTGGATTTGTTCCACATGATAATAAGGATGAGTGGTACTAGTCTCGGATAATAAGAAACGAATTAATTTAATTATTAGTAATTAAATAAATTCGTGGACGTTCGATATCTTAAACACGGGGAAGTTCGTATATGTAATTTCGGCGGATTTATTATTGTTGAAATAATATTAAAATTAATTTCGGGAATTCAATTATTATTTTATAGTGGAGTTAATAATAATTAAAATTGAAATTGATTAATTAAGGAATTGCGTTTACGTATTCCAAGTTAATTAATATTTCAATTTAGCCCTTAATTAATTTATCCTTAGGTCCCTAACGTAGCTCTATTTAAACCCCCTCCCTTACCCTCTCTTAACCTAACATTCGCCGCAATTCTCATTTTTCATCTGAGAATAATTATTTTGCTTAGCGCAAAAATATTTTTCTCTGTGTGAAAAATAGAGTTAACGCAATTATAATTTTATTCTCTCATTGAGAATAATTATACTGAGGTTGAGACAGAGAGCGTATAGACGGGAGAACTCCAGCGGATCGTTGCCCACACAACGGTTGGAGACGGGATCGGAGAATACGTTAGAAGCTCTAAGGTCTCTGATGGAGTAGTATACTTAATGTCTAGATTTGAGTATTCTGAACTCTGTATGCACTTTCATTTACCTATTAATTACAGACATTCATTTGCTTTTAATTATTGTTAATTAAATAAATGCAAATCATAGTTCTGGATTTTATACGTTGTAGTTAGTATGGTGTGTCGGGCCCACACAGAAGATCATACTATCGGTTACTCGTATTTAATCAAACAGTTGCTCACGACCTAGGTGGACACGAACTAGTCCATCGGTATAGTCGTTGTGTGAGAGAGAAAATAATTTGTCTTAATTATTTTATCACACTTGTACACTTGGTGTATTGAGCGGATCGATTGAGACTCATCAATTAGGATTGCTCGGCGATAATTGATTTGAGACTCGGAGTATTTTATTCTTAATCCCTGAAATAATTGCGGGTGTGTATATTTAATATAAGTGACTTTGATTTACCAAAGGAATTAACCGGTTTGATAATTGGGTTAATTACCGGTTAAGTTGGGTCACTATATTTTATATATGGCATGCCGTGAATTCTTGAAGGGGCAGTGTATCCCGTAAGGGTTGATAATATCCCCGAGATGAGCTCATAAGGATTTATTATGTAAACCTCGCGAGTGGACTTGTTCCGCATAATAAATAAGGTTGAGTGGTACTAGTCTCGGATATAAGAGATGAATAAATTTATTAAGCAATAAATAAATTTTATTCATGGATATTTAAATCTTAAATACACGGAATAAATAATACTAAGTTGGAGAAATATTATTTGATATAATATGAATAATATTGGGAGTGCAATTTTATTTATATAGTGGAAAATAAATAAAATTAATATTGATAAGAATTAATGGATTTGGGTTGGACCCAATTTAATTTTCAATATTGAAGCCCAATATTTATTCTCCTTTTGATCCCCTTCGTAGCCTATAAAAGCACTACGTGGTCTTCACTTTACTAACCTACGTTACGCCAACAATAAAGTTCTGAGAGTGAAGAGGATCCACAAGTTCGATAGCTCGTCGCCCACCCGACATTCGAACAAGTGCAAGGAATACGCGGGAAGGTCACGAGGTCGTCGATTTCGTTTCTCCGAACAACGAATCGTAGGTACAATTCTCAACCCCCTTGTTAATTGTTCGATTTGATTTTATCGAGAATACCGTAGGACGAAGATCCGAGGATCGAACCCCGGATCGAGGGTCGAGCCGGGCGGTGGTGGCGAAGCCACCGGACCGCCGGCGGCTCGTGGATCCCTCGCGGGGATCGAGAGCGCGAACCCTCGGCTGGACGCCGAGGGTCGATCGAGCCCTACGGGGCCGATCGCTAGGGCTACGGGTTTCACCCGTAGCAGCTCGTAGCGAGCTGCGGGTTCACCCGCAGCGGCTCGCTGGATGCGAGCCCTAGCCGCGAGCAGCGGATCGCCGGATCCGCTGCGGGGATGCCGTGAGGCATCCCGTGCGATCGCTGCGAGCGATCGCGAGTCCCCTCGCGGGGACTCGGCTGGGCGTTCGCGTGCCTCGTGCGCGCGACGCGTTCGGTCGGGTCCCGGTTCGCGTGGGCTCGTGGTTTCTCCGGCGATTGAGGTTGTTGATTGTATGAACCTCGGCTCGCGGGTTTTTCGGGTGGGGGCGGATTACGTGCCTTCGGGTGCGTGGTCTCCAAAGCCCGGATTCCGGCGGATGAGTCGGTGTTCGTATGATCTCCGGCGAAGGGTTCGTTCGGGTTATCGGTTCCGCAATTTTGATAACCCGGGATAGCGAATTCCAACAATTGGTATCAGAGAGTGGTTTACGTTCGCGGTATTTTCGATAAAATTGTTCTACCTTGCAGGGATCCGACTATTATGGCTTGATGATTATTCGTTTAATTGTTTTGTCATATGATTGTTGGTTTTATTAAACTCTCGGACATGTCGAGATTCGTTTTTGGTGGTGAATGCTTGTAATAGTAAAAATTCGGGGGTTGACCGAATTTAGGATTTATTATTATGTTCGTTGTTTTTCCGGAAATTGTATAGGGTCGATTTCGTGTATAGAATCGATACCGGAATTGTAATTTAGATTTTTGTAAATTTATTTTGCGATTGGATCGAATCGAAGACCGCCGGAGAAGACGAAGTGACGAGGAGACGAAGGACCGGGATCGATCAATCCCCATGATCGATCCCGAGGGGATCGATCGACCCGCGGCCCTAGGTGGGCTGTCCGTGGGAGACTCGGCCACGCCGGCCACCAGTGGTGGTGGCGCGTGGGCTGGGCGGCGGTGGCGCGTGGGCTAGACGGGGGTCGGCGAAGGTGGGGGTGGTTCGGGGTTCCCCAACCCGGGCTACTCCTACCGGAAATATACTTTCCTATTTTAATTCGTTTTTTCCTATTTTGATTATTTCTTTATGGAATATTCTAGAAAAATAGAGAAAGAATTATTTTAGTACTAAATTTATTTTTCCTATTTGATTATTCCTACTCAAGGGAATATTCATGGATTAGGAATAAAATAAATTTGGAAAAGTATAAGAGTCCTAAATTATTTTATTTCTTTATTTCATTATGGATATCATCTAGAATATTCCAAGAGGATCTTGGATAGATTATTCTAGAGATTTAATGAAGTGGAAAAAGAAAATAAAATAAATAAAAATATTTAATTTTATTTTTGATATATTCGATTGACTTAATTTTCGAATTAAGTAACTTTTGGATTAATTGAAAATAAATAGATTTAAATATTGGATATTAATATTCTCGTCACATGGAGCATTCAAGAAACGAAGACTAAAGACTAGAAGATGCGTACGGGGATGTGATGAAGCCATAATAGTCGGAAAATAATATTCTAGTATTATTTTGACTATGTGATAATACTATGTGCTTTATTACATGTATGCATGCTATATGTGTTTACTTTTATGCACTAGATAGCATATCCCTTTATTGTAAAAAGCTAAGTGGGAGAGGGTATGGAAACATACCCATGGTCTCCATTGCTGCTCTCTTGGTGACTTTTATAAACTTTTGAAGTTTATATAGATAAGTTATTGGAGGAGAGTTCTTGTAATTCCTCTTACGAGAAACATTGATTAAGTTCATCAAACAATGCCTAATTTGTCTTTCCAAAACTGATTTCAAGTCGACTCATTCTCACCCCGGGGAGTGGAATGGAGCCAGAGCCACTTGGTCATGTAGAGGACACAAATTAGAGACTTTCGTGCCATACTTTTATAGATGGGTCGTTTGTCTGCTCGGCTCCCTCATTTATGAGATATAGGGTCGTTCGCATGGTGAATCACTGGTTAGAAACTTCGAGTTTCACTTATGATTCTCCACGTCTTGATTTACGAGATTGAATGGATCAAGTAATTGGGAGTCAATTATAAAAGTCTCTTAGTTGGTAAACGTCCACACCACGTGGCTTGCTATACTGACGGACTTTGGATTAATTGATGTAGACAGTTGTAAGTAATTACGAAGAGTTGTGAAGTTATCGTAAACGTCCACACCACGTGGCTTGCGCTGATGTAGCAATTCCAAGTAATTTACTTTGGTACTGAGTGATGGTTTACACTTAGATACGCGTCATAGTATCCCTCCCCACGAGGTTACGCTATGATTGATGTATGACCAAAGAAAATCTAATTGCTAAATCATTTGGGTGGGTAAACGTCCACACCACGTGGCTTGCCTTACCTGATGGGATTTTAGATGTGATTAGTGATTTAATGATATTATTTAAGGGAGATAATATCGGATATTAAATTGTTTGTCTGTTTTATGTGCTTATAGGTTAGGAATGACTGTGACCCCACTTTGTGATATACTTAAAGATGAAAACTCACCGGTTCCATATGGTGATGATTGGAAAAGAAATCTGGACATTGTCCAGACTGTTGAGCTTTCTGAATCCACTGTTGGTCCAACTAAGTTGAGACATGGTGTGGGAGCTAGGCAAGAGGTGTTTAACATACCCACGGAATCGTTCCTCAATGAGTCTCTTAAAACCGGCTCAGCGAAGGCGATTTTTGTGCGTAAGTTAAGAGAAACACGAGCTCTTGTGGCTAGGCTAAAACAAAAGCGTGCAAAGAGACCCAGTGGTTTAAAACCACGGATTGGG
The DNA here is from genome assembly GCA_954870475.1 of Euphrasia confusa. Taxonomy (NCBI): domain Eukaryota; kingdom Viridiplantae; phylum Streptophyta; class Magnoliopsida; order Lamiales; family Orobanchaceae; genus Euphrasia; species Euphrasia confusa. The sequence goes on along the minus strand of OX940966.1, from coordinate 9,673,658 downwards.
ATAAGCAAGCGGTTTCGCAGATGCTTTCGATGCAAACAGTTTGGGCACTGGAGGTCTGATTGTCCTCTCATCAAAGGTACGAAATTTTCCTTAGTCACTGAAACATTGTCAGCGGTGATATCTACCAGCACCTGGTGTGTAGATACGGGTGCCACTGACCATGTCTGCAATTCATTGCAGGGGTTCCAGGAAACCCGGAGACTTAGAGAGGGAGAAATCGTGGTCTACATGGGCAATGCCGCAAAGGTAGCGGTTGTTGCAGTGGGAGACGTTCACTTATGTTTCAGTAGTGATAGGGCTTTAGTTTTACGTAATTGTCTTTATGTACCCAACTTTAGAAAGAATTTAATTTCAGTTTCTAAACTTATTATGAATGGATATTCTGTTTCTTTTGACCACTCCGTGATCATAAGAAGAAATAGTGAAATTATCTGTTCGGGTACATTGATAGACGATTTGTATGTGCTAAATCCTGAGTCTAACACGATGCAACTAACCGAGAGTAATAACACATCTACGAACACCAATAAGAGAAAGGAACCTTCTAAGATGAATCAATTATACTTGTGGCATCTAAGGCTAGGTCATATAAACTCAAATAGGCTTCAAAGGTTGAAAGCTGATGATTTAATCACTGGCGTTGAAGGAGAGGACCTTCCAACCTGCGAATCCTGTTTGGAGGGTAAAATGACCAAGCGTTCTTTTTCTGGTAAAGGACGTAGAGCTGAACAAGTATTGGATTTGATTCACTCTGATGTATGCGGACCTATGTCTACTCAGGCAAGGGGAGGGTACGAGTATTTCATCACCTTCACTGATGATTACTCAAGGTATGGATATGTATACCTGATGCGCCACAAGAGTGATTCTTTTGACAAGTTCAAAGAGTTCAAGGCTCTTGTGGAGAACCTTCGTGGTAAATCCATAAAATGCCTGCGATCTGATCGCGGAGGCGAGTACCTGTCTGGAGAATTCAAGGCATACTTGGCAGAGAATGGGATTGAATCCCAGCTGACCTCACCATATACTCCTCAGCAGAATGGTGTGTCAGAAAGAAGGAATAGGACTCTTATGGAAATGGTGCGATCTATGATGAGTTACTCGGACTTACCTGTTATGTTCTGGGGACATGCCTTAGAAACAGCGGCGTATATCTTGAATAGGGTTCCAACCAAAACGGTACCAACAACACCCATGGAATTGTGGAGTGGGCGTAAGCCAAACTTGGGACACATTCGGATCTGGGGTTGTCCAGCACATGTGTTGCGACAAGGTGCCGATAAGTTAGAACCTAGATCAGAATTACGGCTGTTTATAGGATACCCGAGAGGAACTAAGGGTGGCATGTTCTATAGTCCTAAGGACCAGAAGATCGTTATAAGTACTAACGCTCGGTTCCTAGAGGAAGACTATGTCATGGACCACAAGCCCAGAAGTGACATAATACTTGATGAGTTGAGAGGTAACGAGGAAGACCTGGATACAGCCGAACCGAGTATAGATACACCACTAGAACCTGCACCTAATACTGTCACTGTTAATACACCGGAACGCCGTCGTAGTGGGAGGGTTGTTAAACAACCAGATAGATGGATTGGACTGGGTGAGTCTTCGGACTCTGGACCTGGAGTTCATGAAATCGATCCCTGGACCTATGATGAGGCGGTACAAGATATAGATGCGCTTTCTTGGAAGAAAGCAATGAAATCCGAAATAGAATCTATGGATTCTAATAAAGTCTGGGATCTTGTAGAACCACCAAGCGGCGTAAAGCCAATTGGGTGTAAATGGGTCTACAAGAGAAAGAGAGGATCTGACGGAAAGGTCGAAACCTTTAAAGCTCGGCTTGTTGCGAAAGGATATACTCAGAAAGAGGGAATCGATTATGAGGAGACCTTCTCGCCGGTAGCCAAGATAAAGTCGATCCGGATTCTCTTATCCATAGCAGCTCATATGGATTATGAGGTGTGGCAAATGGATGTCAAGACAGCTTTCCTTAATGGAAGTCTTGACGAGACGATTTATATGAAACAACCAGAGGGATTCATTGCTAAGGGGCGAGATCATCTAGTGTGCAAGCTTAATCGATCCATTTATGGATTGAAACAAGCCTCGAGATCGTGGAACCTGCGGTTTGACGAAGTGGTCCAATCTTTTGGATTCAGTCAAAGCATGGACGAATCGTGTGTGTATTGGAAACGTGATGGAAAGAAGGTGGTGTTTCTCGTGCTTTATGAGGACGACATTCTTCTCATTGGCAACAGTGTGAAAATGTTATCAGACATAAAGGGATGGTTGTCTAGACAATTCGATATGAAATATTTGGGAGAAGTCGGACATGTTCTAGGGATCAAGGTTATAAGGGATCGCCGGAATAGAACATTGTACCTATCCCAGCAATCTTACATAGACACGATTCTGGCTCGTTTTAACATGCAAAATTCCAAGAAGGGTGAGCTACCCTTCAGTAAAGGAACTTATCTTTCTAAGGACATGTGTCCTCGGACACAAAAGGAGAAAGAAGAAATGAAAGCAGTTCCCTACGCTTCGGCTGTGGGAAGCTTAATGTATGCGATGTTATGTACGAGGCCTGATATCTGCTATGCAGTTGGCGTAGTAGCGAGATATCAGAGTAACCCTGGAAAGGCTCATTGGACTGCCGTAAAGAGCATTTTCAAGTATTTGCGAAATACTAAGGATTATGTTCTAAGTTACGGGGCAGACAATCTTATGCCTTTGGGTTATACGGATTCGGATTTCCAAGCTGATAAGGACCGGCGAAAGTCGACATCAGGCTATGTGTACACTATGGGAGGTGGAGCCGTATCATGGAGGAGTGTTAAGCAAAAGTGCATTTCAGACTCTACCATGGAAGCTGAATACGTTGCAGCCTCAGAGGCAGCGAAAGAGTCAGTTTGGTTCCTTAATTTCCTCCAGGACTTAGATGTGATTCCGAGTTTGCCCAAGGCTATGACAATTTATTGTGATAATAGCGGTGCAGTGGCAAACAGTAAGGAACCACGGTCCCATAGTGCTATGAAACACATAGAGCGCAAGTACCACCTGATTCGAGACATCGTCAAGAGGGGCGATGCGATAGTCACCAAGATAGCTTCGGAAGACAACCTAGCGGACCCTTTCACCAAGATACTTCCTAAGGAAGTATATTTCAAGCACTTGGAGGGTTTGGGAGTCAGAAGTTTGGAGGATAAGACTAGACTTTAGTATAAGTGGGAGATTGATGGAGTAGTATACTTAATGTCTAGATTTGAGTATTCTGAACTCTGTATGCACTTTCATTTACCTATTAATTACAGACATTCATTTGCTTTTAATTATTGTTAATTAAATAAATGCAAATCATAGTTATGGATTTTATACGTTGTAGTTAGTATGGTGTGTCGGGCCCACACAGAAGATCATACTATCGGTTACTCGTATTTAATCAAACAGTTGCTCACGACCTAGGTGGACACGAACTAGTCCATCGGTATAGTCGTTGTGTGAGAGAGAAAATAATTTGTCTTAATTATTTTATCACACTTGTACACTTGGTGTATTGAGCGGATCGATTGAGACTCATCAATTAGGATTGCTCGGCGATAATTGATTTGAGACTCGGAGTATTTTATTCTTAATCCCTGAAATAATTGCGGGTGTGTATATTTAATATAAGTGACTTTGATTTACCAAAGGAATTAACCGGTTTGATAATTGGGTTAATTACCGGTTAAGTTGGGTCACTATATTTTATATATGGCATGCCGTGAATTCTTGAAGGGGCAGTGTATCCCGTAAGGGTTGATAATATCCCCGAGATGAGCTCATAAGGATTTATTATGTAAACCTCGCGAGTGGACTTGTTCCGCATAATAAATAAGGTTGAGTGGTACTAGTCTCGGATATAAGAGATGAATAAATTTATTAAGCAATAAATAAATTTTATTCATGGATATTTAAATCTTAAATACACGGAATAAATAATACTAAGTTGGAGAAATATTATTTGATATAATATGAATAATATTGGGAGTGCAATTTTATTTATATAGTGGAAAATAAATAAAATTAATATTGATAAGAATTAATGGATTTGGGTTGGACCCAATTTAATTTTCAATATTGAAGCCCAATATTTATTCTCCTTTTGATCCCCTTCGTAGCCTATAAAAGCACTACGTGGTCTTCACTTTACTAACCTACGTTACGCCAACAATAAAGTTCTGAGAGTGAAGAGGATCCACAAGTTCGATAGCTCGTCGCCCACCCGACGTTCGAACAAGTGCAAGGAATACGCGGGAAGGTCACGAGGTCGTCGATTTCGTTTCTCCGAACAACGAATCGTAGGTACAATTCTCAACCCCCTTGTTAATTGTTCGATTTGATTTTATCGAGAATACCGTAGGACGAAGATCCGAGGATCGAACCCCGGATCGAGGGTCGAGCCGGGCGGTGGTGGCGAAGCCACCGGACCGCCGGCGGCTCGTGGATCCCTCGCGGGGATCGAGAGCGCGAACCCTCGGCTGGACGCCGAGGGTCGATCGAGCCCTACGGGGCCGATCGCTAGGGCTACAGGTTTCACCCGTAGCAGCTCGTAGCGAGCTGCGGGTTCACCCGCAGCGGCTCGCTGGATGCGAGCCCTAGCCGCGAGCAGCGGATCGCCGGATCCGCTGCGGGGATGCCGTGAGGCATCCCGTGCGATCGCTGCGAGCGATCGCGAGTCCCCTCGCGGGGACTCGGCTGGGCGTTCGCGTGCCTCGTGCGCGCGACGCGTTCGGTCGGGTCCCGGTTCGCGTGGGCTCGTGGTTTCTCCGGCGATTGAGGTTGTTGATTGTATGAACCTCGGCTCGCGGGTTTTTCGGGTGGGGGCGGATTACGTGCCTTCGGGTGCGTGGTCTCCAAAGCCCGGATTCCGGCGGATGAGTCGGTGTTCGTATGATCTCCGGCGAAGGGTTCGTTCGGGTTATCGGTTCCGCAATTTTGATAACCCGGGATAGCGAATTCCAACAGTCTCAACAATCGACCGAGAAGGTATGAGATCGGAACTTCTTTTTCCGCAATTATTCGATCTTTAATTACCTCGTTGATCATACATGAACGTAGATCGGATTCCGGGGTCGTGGATCGTGTTCCTCGACTACTGGGGGGTCTAGGACCTCCGGAACGGTAGTCGGATGAGGAAAAACGACCCGGAAACGAGCCCGGAACAGCAACATCGCGTTGCTGTTCGCGGACAAACGGCGGTCGCTGGAGGGCAAACGGCGGTCGCCGTTTGCAGCTTCTTCAGCGACCGCTGGACTGCATACAGCGGGCGCTGTTTGTGTGCAGTCCAGCCCCGTTTCGCGCGGTTGTCCTCCGGGGCGATGGCTGGGCGTGATTCGGGTTAAGGGCTGTCTAGCGAACGAAGTAGCGACTTCGGATGTCGACTGGGATGCTTCGGATGTTCGAGCGATCGAACGAACGCATCCCGTGTAGTCGAAATCCAACAATTGGTATCAGAGCCAGGTTATGCGTTCTTGTATTGTTTGCGAGTTTGTTTTGCAGGATAACCCGATTATTATGGTCATGTTTATTGTACTGTATTTATTGTGGTTTGTTAAACTCTCGGGATTGTCGAGATCTTTGGTTTTTACAACGTTGCTTGCTTGTAATAGTTAAAACGACGGGTTGAGTCGTTTAGGGTTTCTATTTTGTTTTTCGTTTATCCGGGTGTATAGGATCGATCAAAATGTATAGGATCGATGCCGGAAGTAGTATAGCTTACATATGTAATGTTGCTGCTGCTTGGTGGATCGAGACGAGATCGAAAGACGGACGAACGAGGGTCGAGGAGTCGAACCCGCAGGCTGCTGCACAGAAACGGCGCCCGCTGGAGGGCAAACGGCGACCGCCGTTTGCAGCTCCTCCAGCGACCGCTGTTCCTCAAACGGCGGGCGCTGTTTTGAGTTTTGGCAGCAGCGACGCGGGGGTTCGACGGACATCACGGATCGCTTGTCGAGGGCCCGGGATGATACTCCAGTGGGAGGGGTTCGTCTCTTGGTCCTTAGACGAGTCGGTGATGGACCGAGACCGAGGCGAGCAACGAGACGAAGATCCAAGAAGACGTGCATCGAAGATTTTAAAGGCCATAATAATCGGGCCACGTTAAATGCTTATTGTGTGTTTACGTGCGTTTTTTTTTATGCTTTAACTCTATATGCATGCTTGTTATCCCTATCATAAAAACTAAGTGGGAGAGGGATTGGAAACAATCCCGCGGTCTCCATTCTCTGTTTTGATGGTGATGTGTGTCGCTTACGAGTTGGCTTTAGTGTCATCCTCCCTATCGGATAAAGTTGACACACGGATATCACTGGATCAAAATTCGAATTCAATTCCGTTTATAGAATTGAACACTTAAGTTTTTCAAAGCAATGCCTAATCTGGTTTTCAAAGACTAATTTCAACTCGACTCATTCTCACCCCGGGGAGTGGAATGGAGCCAAAGCGCTTGGTTATGTCGATGACACAGATTAGAGACATTCGAGTCATTTGATGGCTAGATCGATTGTCTGGTTGGCTCCCTCACTTTGTGAGAGATAGGGCTCAATTGCATGATTGATCGCTGGTTAGAAACTTCGAGTTTCACTTACGAGATATCAAGCTTTGATTAACGAAATTGTGAAATTTATTAAATGGAATTCAATTAACAAAGTTGTTTGTTTAGTAAACGTCCACACTATCGTGGCTTACTAGACGGAAACGGAACTTTGGGTTAATTGAGGCTCGACAGTTATAGGAAATCGTAAAGGGACCGCATGTCAACGTAAACGTCCACACTAAAGTGGCTTGCGGTGGGCGTGTAGTTTCCGAGCGGTTAACTTAGTACTGAGAAATGGTATACACTTAGGTACGCTTTACAGTATCCTCCCCATCGGAGTCACTGCTGTAATGATGTACGACCAAAGTAAAAGTCCAGTTATAAAATCGTTTGGACTAGTATACGTCCACATGAACGTGGCATGCTAGTCTGATGGGATTTTAGGATTGATTGGTAGATTTAATGATATTAATCAAGGGAGTTAATATCGAATTAAATTTGACAGTTTGATTTGTCTCTTTTATAGATATGGCACTCAACCCGCTGTCCATTATACTAAAAGAAAACAAACTCACTGGTCCGAACTATGTTGATTGGAAACGAAACTTGGACATTGTCCTAACTGCTGAGGAGTACAAGTATGTACTCCATGAGGTTTGTCCTGATGAACCTACTGATACCTCCACTCCTGAGGAAAAGGAAGCTCATCGGAAGTGGGTCAAGGCTGATCAGATGGCGCGGTGCTACATTTTGGCTTCTATGTCAAATGTGCTGCAACATCAGCATGAAGCCATGACCACTGCCTATGATATGATGCTTAACCTCAAGGATATGTTTGGTAGTCAGGATAGGGCAGCCAGGCAAGAAGCTATGAGGCGACTCATGACAGCCAACATGTCCGAAGGAACGCCCGTAAGGGATCACGTTCTTAGGATGATTGGCTATCTGAATGAGATAGAGATTATGGGAGGAGATATCGATGGGGAAACCCAGATCGATATAGTGCTCCAGTCTCTGCCTAGGAGTTTTGAGCAGTTCCGCCTGAACTATAACATGAACAAGAGGTTATATACGTTGGCGGAACTCCTGACTGAACTCCAGTCGGCAGAGGGAATCTTTAAGAAACCTCAGGCTCTTGTGGCTGTGAAACTTCCTGGCCCTCCGGGGACTAAGAGGAAGAAGAATCAAGGACGGAAACCCAGTGGACCCAGAAATGGTGCACCACGGAATGGAGTGAACAAGCCCAAGGGCAAGTGTTTCCGTTGCAAGCAGTCTGGACATTGGAAGTCTAATTGTCCTCTCAGACAAGGAGGTATGAACTTTTCCTTAGTCACTGAAACATGTTTGGCGGTGTTATCCACCGGTACCTGGTGTGTGGATACGGGAGCCACTGATCATGTCTGCAATTCTTTGCAGGGGTTCCAGGAAACCCGGCGGCTTGGAGAGGGAGAGATCACTATCTACATGGGCAACGCTACGAAAGTGGCGGCGGTTGCAGTGGGAGATGTTCATTTATTTTTTGATAATAAAGTTTTAGTATTGAATAATTGTCTTTATGTACCGAACTTTAGAAAGAACCTTGTTTCGGTTTCTAAGTTGGTTTTGAATAAATATTCTGTTTCTTTTGATAGTTCTGTTATTATCAAAAAGAATGGTGAGTATATCTGTTCTGGTACATTGATAGGCAACTTATATATACTGAACCCCACGATGCAAAGTGTAGAGTCATATAACACATCTAGTACCAATAAGAGAAAGGAGCCTTCTAGGATGAATCAAAAGTACTTATGGCATCTTAGGCTAGGTCATATTAACTTGGGTAGAATTCAAAGGTTGATAACTGATGGAATACTCAGTGGTGTGAAAGATGAGGACTTTCCAACCTGCGAATCATGCCTGGAAGGAAAAATGACCAAGCGACCCTTTAGTGATAAGGGGTATAGATCCAAGGAAGTACTGGAATTGATTCACTCTGATTTGTGCGGGCCTTTATCTGTCCAAGCGAGAGGAGGTTATGAATTTTTCGTAACCTTCACTGATGATTACTCAAGGTATGGTTTTATATACCTGATGCGCCGCAAGAGCGAGTGCTTTGACAAGTTCAAGGAGTACAAAGCTCTTGTGGAGAACCTTCATGGTAAAACCATAAAGACTCTACGATCTGATCGTGGAGGAGAGTACCTCTCGGGAGAGTTTAAGGCGTACTTATTAGAGAATGGGATTGATTCCCAGATGACTGCACCATACACGCCCCAGCAGAATGGTGTAGCAGAAAGAAGGAATAGGACTCTTATGGAAATGGTAAGATCTATGATGAGTTACTCAGACCTACCAGCTTCGTTCTGGGGATATGCCTTGGAAACAGCGGCGTATATCTTGAACTTAGTTCCTTCTAAATCAGTCCCTAAGACGCCCTCGGAATTGTGGACCGGGCGAAAGCCAAATCTGAAACACATTCGGATCTGGGGTTGTCCAGCACATGTGCTGAAGCATGGGGCTGATAAGTTGGAATCTCGTTCAGATATTCGGTTGTTTATAGGATATCCTAGAGGAACGAAAGGTGGTCTATTTTATAGTCCTAAGGACCAGAAGATCGTTGTTAGCACCAACGCTCGGTTCTTGGAAGAGGATTATATAATGGACCACAAGCCCAAGAGTGAGATAATACTAAACGAACGGCGACTCCCCAGCGATCGACTTCACGTCGATCGCATGCCCCGGCGTCCAGCCGGGGCTTCCCCTTGCCGCGGTACCGGCGGTCGAAACCCTAGGGTTCGACCGCCCCTTGTTCGATCCCCACGGGGAACCAACGATCCCCGTATCTAGGTCTCGACGCTTTCCCGGATCGTCTTGTTCATGTATATATCACGATTAACGAACACATAATCAAAGGGGGGTTTTAGATTATGTTACCTCAATTCGTTGTGCGGAGAAACGAATTAAACGTTGATGACCTTGCGATCTTCCTACGTATTCCTTGCACCTCGTTCGAACGTCGTGTGGGCGACGATCTATCGAACTCCTATGGATCTCCTTCAACTCTCTAGAATATCAAGTATGATATTCTTCTCTTATGTTGTGTATGAATTATGAAGGCCATGTAGTGCTTTTATAGGCTACGTAGGGGATCATAAGGAGGTGGAATATTGGGCTTCTAATATTGAAGATTAAATTGAGCCCAATGCTCAAGTCCATTAATCCTTATCAATATTAATTAATTTATTTTCCACTATATAAATTAATTGCACTCCCAATATTAAACCATATTATATCAAATAATATTTCTCCGGTAGTATTATTTATTCCGTGTATTTAAGATTTAAATATCCATGAATAAATTTATTTATTGCTCAATAAATTATATTCATCTCTTATATCCGAGACTAGTACCATTCAACCTTAATTATTGTGCGGAACAAATCCACTCATGAGGTTTACACAATAATTCCTTATGAACTCATCTCGGGGATATTATCAACCCTTCCGGGATACACTTTCCCGTCAAGTATTCACGGCATGTCATATATAAAATATAGCGACCCAACTTAACCGGTAATTAACCCAATAATTAAATCGGTTAATTCCTTTGGAAAATCAAAGTCTCTAATATTAAATATATACACCCGCAATAGTATCGGGGATTAAGAATAAAATACTCTGAAATTTGAATTGATTATCCAAGGCAATCCTAATCAATAAATCTCATAGCGATCCGCCCAATACACCTAAGTGTACAAGTGTGATAAAATAATTAAGACAAATTATTTTATCTCTCACACAACGACTATACCGATGGATTGATCCATGTCCATCTAGGTCGTGAGCAACTGTTTGATTAAATACGAGTAACCGATAGTATGATCTTCTGTGTGCCCATGCAACACCATACTAACTACAACGTATAAAATCCAGGACTATATTTTGCATAATTAATTAATAATAATTAAATGCAAATAATTGTTTATTAATTTAATAGATTAAATGCTATGATCGGGAGTTTACCGTTACTTAAATCTAGACATTAAGTACACAACTCCAACACAACCTCTGCATTCAGCCTATTCATAGCATATTCAAAAGCTTCTTCACAAATTTGACGAGCAGAGGCATTATCTTCACTAGAAGAAATCAGCCTATAAAATTTCCTAGAAATCTGCATGGTCCAGAGAGAAGCCGCCATGGAATTTGAAGAAACACGACTAGTGTCAACCAACTCATTCCCCCACAATGCGATTAGCAACAACATCCTTGCGTCACCTCCTCAAAATAAATGATTCCGGGATGGCAGAAACACAGTGAATATCATATATACGAAGACAATGACAGCACAATATACCCACCTCTTCAAACAGTTTGCAAGTACAAGTAATGTACTTTTGAGTTTCAGAAAAACAAACCTCATGCCTTATTTGTTCACAGCCCTGAACCCACACATAATATTTCAACATTCCAGCATCACACGGGACAAAAGACTGATGGCATTGGTTCCCTTTCAAGTACTGCTTCTCAAACATAGAATATGATGGAGTTATATTCTAAATGTCTAGTTTAGTGACAATATGGAACTCCTTATCTGTTTTATTATCTATTAATAAAACAGTCGGCATTTTGTTTTTCATACACTTTATGCTATAGTCCTAGATATATACGTTGTAGGCAGTATGGCGTGAGGAGACACGCGGAAGATCATACTGTCGGTTACTCGTACACTATCGAACAGTAGCTCATGACTTAGATGGACAGGGACAATCCATCGGTACGTCGTAGTGTGACTGGTAGATAGTCGGTCTTGACTATCATGTTACACTCGTACACTTGGTGTATTGAGCAGGACCACGGGAGGGCGTTCGATTTATACTAATCGCAGTAATCGAACTAGACCTCAGATATTACGGATATACGAATTCCTAATCCCTATATAATTATAGGTGCGTGTATCCAATTCTCGGTTCTTTAATATGCCAATGAGTGAGACTAATTGATTAGTCGAGATTCTCGGTAAATTGGGAATCGTAATTGTACGCACGGCATGCTATAGATTATAGACAGGAAACTGTGTCCCGTTTATCGGGTTGATGATGTCCCCGAGATGAGCTCATAAAGTTTATCATGTAAACCCTGCAGGTGGATTTGTTCCACATGATAATAATGATGAGTGGTACTAGTCTCGGATAATAAGAAACGAATTAATTTAATTATTAGTAATAAAATTAATTCGTGGACATACGATATGAAAGACTTAGGACAAGTTGGGCATGTTCTTGGGATCAAGGTTATACGGGATCGCCACAAAAGAACATTGAGCTTGTCCCAGGCTTCATATATTGATACGATTCTAGATCGTTTCAACATGCAGAATTCCAAGAGAGGTGCTCAACCTTTCTGCCATGGAATTCATCTATCTAAAGACATGTGTCCCAAAACACAAAAGGAGATAGATTACATGAGGACAGTTCCTTATGCTTCGGCAGCAGGAAGTCTGATGTATGCTATGTTGTGCACGAGACCTGATATCTGCTATGCCGTTGGCATGGTAGCTAGATATCAGAGAAACCCTGGACAGGGTCACTGGACTGCTGTAAAGAACATACTTAAGTACCTGCGAAGGACTAGGAATTATGTTCTGAGTTACAACCGAGTTGATTCCTATTGGTTAGACAGACTCAGATTTCCAATCTGATAAGGATCAGCGAAAGTCTACATCAGGCTATGTTTTCACATTGGGAGGTGGAGCAATTTCATGGAAGAGTGTTAAGCAGCAATGCATTTCGGACTCTACCATGGAAGCCGAATATGTAGCAGCCTCTGAGGCAGCTAAAGAAGCGGTGTGGCTCCGGAACTTTCTTATGGACTTGGATGTGGTTCCTAATTTGCCTAGAGCTATCACAATTTATTGTGACAATAGCGGTGCAGTGGCAAATGCGAAGGAACCACGAGCCCACAATGCGAGTAAACACATAGATCGCAAGTACCACCTGATTAGAGACATCGTCAAGAGAGGCGATGCGGTTGTCACCAAGATTGCATCAGCGGATAACCTGGCAGACCCCTTTACGAAGGCACTTCCAGCGGAAGCGTTCAAGAGACACGTGAAGGGGATGGGTATCGGATGTATGGGAGAGGGCAACTAGACTTTTAGTATAAGTGGGAGATTGATGGAGTTATATTCTAAATGTCTAGTTTAGTGACAATATGAAACTCCTTATCTGTGTTTTATTATCTATTAATCAAACAGTCGGCATTTTGTCTTTCATACACTTTATGCTATAGTCCTAGATATATACGTTGTAGACAGTATGGCGTGAGGAGACACGCGGAAGATCATACTGTCGGTTACTCGTATACTATCGAACAGTAGCTCATGACTTAGATGGACAGGGACAATCCATCGGTACGTCGTAATGTGACTGGTAGATAGTCGGTCTTGACTATCATGTTACACTCGTACACTTGGTGTATTGAGCAGGACCACGGGAGGGCGTTCGATTTATACTAATCGCAGTAATCGAACTAGACCTCAGATATTACGGATATACGAATTCCTAATCCCTATATAATTATAGGTGCGTGTATCCAATTCTCGGTTCTTTAATATGCCAATGAGTGAGACTAATTGATTAGTCGAGATTCTCGGTAAATTACGGAATCGTAATTGTACGCACGACATGCTATAGATTATAGACAGGAAATTGTGTCCCGTTTATCGGGTTGATGATGTCCCCGAGATGAGCTCATAAAGTTTATCATGTAAACCCTGCAGGTGGATTTGTTCCACATGATAATAATGATGAGTGGTACTAGTCTCGGATAATAAGAAACGAATTAATTTAATTATTAGTAATAAAATTAATTCGTGGACATACGATATGAAAGACTAAGGACAAGTTGGGCATGTTCTTGGGATCAAGGTTATACGGGATCGCCACAAAAGAACATTGAGCTTGTCCCAGGCTTCATTTATTGATACGATTCTAGATCGTTTCAACATGCAGAATTCCAAGAGAGGTGCTCAACCTTTCTGCCATGGAATTCATCTATCTAAAGACATGTGTCCCAAAACACAAAAGGAGATAGATTACATGAGGACAGTTCCTTATGCTTCGGCAGCAGGAAGTCTGATGTATGCTATGTTGTGCACGAGACCTGATATCTGCTATGCCGTTGGCATGGTAGCTAGATATCAGAGTAACCCTGGACAGGGTCACTGGACTGCTGTAAAGAACATACTTAAGTACCTGCGAAGGACTAGGAATTATGTTCTGAGTTACAACCGAGTTGATTCCTATTGGTTAGACAGACTCAGATTTCCAATCTGATAAGGATCAGCGAAAGTCTACATCAGGCTATGTTTTCACATTGGGAGGTGGAGCAATTTCATGGAAGAGTGTTAAGCAGCAATGCATTTCGGACTCTACCATGGAAGCCGAATATGTAGCAGCCTCTGAGGCAGCTAAAGAAGCGGTGTGGCTCCGGAACTTTCTTATGGACTTGGATGTGGTTCCTAATTTGCCTAGAGCTATCACAATTTATTGTGACAATAGCGGTGCAGTGGCAAATGCGAAGGAACCACGAGCCCACAATGCGAGTAAACACATAGATCGCAAGTACCACCTGATTAGAGACATCGTCAAGAGAGGCGATGCGGTTGTCACCAAGATTGCATCAGCGGATAACCTGGCAGACCCCTTTACGAAGGCACTTCCAGCGGAAGCGTTCAAGAGACACGTGAAGGGGATGGGTATCGGATGTATGGGAGAGGGCAACTAGACTTTTAGTATAAGTGGGAGATTGATGGAGTTATATTCTAAATGTCTAGTTTAGTGACAATATGAAACTCCTTATCTGTGTTTTATTATCTATTAATCAAACAGTCGGCATTTTGTCTTTCATACACTTTATGCTATAGTCCTAGATATATACGTTGTAGACAGTATGGCGTGAGGAGACACGCGGAAGATCATACTGTCGGTTACTCGTATACTATCGAACAGTAGCTCATGACTTAGATGGACAGGGACAATCCATCGGTACGTCGTAATGTGACTGGTAGATAGTCGGTCTTGACTATCATGTTACACTCGTACACTTGGTGTATTGAGCAGGACCACGGGAGGGCGTTCGATTTATACTAATCGCAGTAATCGAACTAGACCTCAGATATTACGGATATACGAATTCCTAATCCCTATATAATTATAGGTGCGTGTATCCAATTCTCGGTTCTTTAATATGCCAATGAGTGAGACTAATTGATTAGTCGAGATTCTCGGTAAATTACGGAATCGTAATTGTACGCACGACATGCTATAGATTATAGACAGGAAATTGTGTCCCGTTTATCGGGTTGATGATGTCCCCGAGATGAGCTCATAAAGTTTATCATGTAAACCCTGCAGGTGGATTTGTTCCACATGATAATAATGATGAGTGGTACTAGTCTCGGATAATAAGAAACGAATTAATTTAATTATTAGTAATAAAATTAATTCGTGGACATACGATATGAAAGACTAAGGACAAGTTGGGCATGTTCTTGGGATCAAGGTTATACGGGATCGCCACAAAAGAACATTGAGCTTGTCCCAGGCTTCATTTATTGATACGATTCTAGATCGTTTCAACATGCAGAATTCCAAGAGAGGTGCTCAACCTTTTTTCCATGGAATTCATCTATCTAAAGACATGTGTCCCAAAACACAAAAGGAGATAGATTACATGAGGACAGTTCCTTATGCTTCGGCAGCAGGAAGTCTGATGTATGCTATGTTGTGCACGAGACCTGATATCTGCTATGCCGTTGGCATGGTAGCTAGATATCAGAGTAACCCTGGACAGGGTCACTGGACTGCTGTAAAGAACATACTTAAGTACCTGCGAAGGACTAGGAATTATGTTCTGAGTTACAAAGCGTCCGAGTTGATTCCTATTGGTTACACAGACTCAGATTTCCAATCTGATAAGGATCAGCGAAAGTCTACATCAGGCTATGTTTTCACATTGGGAGGTGGAGCAATTTCATGGAAGAGTGTTAAGCAGCAATGCATTTCGGACTCTACCATGGAAGCCGAATATGTAGCAGCCTCTGAGGCAGCTAAAGAAGCGGTGTGGCTCCGGAACTTTCTTATGGACTTGGATGTGGTTCCTAATTTGCCTAGAGCTATCACAATTTATTGTGACAATAGCGGTGCAGTGGCAAATGCGAAGGAACCACGAGCCCACAATGCGAGTAAACACATAGATCACAAGTACCACCTGATTAGAGACATCGTCAAGAGAGGTGATGCGGTTGTCACCAAGATTGCATCAGCGGATAACCTGGCAGACCCCTTTACGAAGGCACTTCCAGCGGAAGCGTTCAAGAGACACGTGAAGGGGATGGGTATCGGATGTATGGGAGAGGGCAACTAGACTTTTAGTATAAGTGGGAGATTGATGGAGTTATATTCTAAATGTCTAGTTTAGTGACAATATGAAACTCCTTATCTGTGTTTTATTATCTATTAATCAAACAGTCGGCATTTTGTCTTTCATACACTTTATGCTATAGTCCTAGATATATACGTTGTAGACAGTATGGCGTGAGGAGACACGCGGAAGATCATACTGTCGGTTACTCGTATACTATCGAACAGTAGCTCATGACTTAGATGGACAGGGACAATCCATCGGTACGTCGTAATGTGACTGGTAGATAGTCGGTCTTGACTATCATGTTACACTCGTACACTTGGTGTATTGAGCAGGACCACGGGAGGGCGTTCGATTTATACTAATCGCAGTAATCGAACTAGACCTCAGATATTACGGATATACGAATTCCTAATCCCTATATAATTATAGATGCGTGTATCCAATTCTCGGTTCTTTAATATGCCAATGAGTGAGACTAATTGATTAGTCGAGATTCTCGGTAAATTGGGAATCGTAATTGTACGCACGGCATGCTATAGATTATAGACAGGAAACCGTGTCCCGTTTATCGGGTTGATGATGTCCCCGAGAGGAGCTCATAAAGTTTATCATGTAAACCCTGCAGGTGAATTTGTTCCACATGATAATAAGGATGAGTGGTACTAGTCTCGGATAATAAGAAACGAATTAATTTAATTATTAGTAATAAAATTAATTTGTGGACATACGATATCTTAAACACGGGGAAGGTCGTATATGTAATTTCGGCAGAATTATTATTGTTGAAATAATATTAAATTAATTTCGGGAATTCAATTATAATTTTATAGTGGAATTAATTATAATTAAAATTGAATTTAATTAAAGGTTTTCTTTTAAGGACACCGGTTTAATTAAATTGCAATTTAGCCCGGGATTTATTTACCTAAGGGGTCCCTAGTGTAACTCTATAACCCCCCCCCCCCCCCCCCCCCCCCTTGCCTCTCCTAAACCTACCCTTCGCCGCTTTTTATTTTTGCTGAGAAAATTAATTGCGTTAGCGCAAATACTTTTTCTCTGTAAAAATAAATTAGTTAGCGCTAATATTTTTCTCTCAGAGAGAAAAAGAATATTACGCCGGTAGATCAAGAGAGAGCAGAAAAGGCAGACCCAACGGATCGTTGCCCACACAACGGTTGGAGTCGGGGAAGAGGCATACACTAGCAATCGCTAAGGTCTCAACAATTCGACCGATAAGGTATGAGATCGGATCTTTAATTCTGCTATTTATTCGATCTCATTTTTCGTTGATCATACATTGAATGTAAGATCGGGTTCCGGGTATCGTGGATTGTATTCCTCGATTACTGGGGGTTCTAGGACCTCCGGATCGGTAGTCGGAAGAGAAAAAACGACCCGGAAACGAGTCCGGAACAGCAACGCCGCGTTGCTGTTCGCGGACGAACAGCGCCCACTGGAGGGCAAACAGCGGTCGCTGTTTGCAGCTCCTCCAGTGACCGCTGGTCTGCAGGCAGCGAGCGCTGCTCGAGGCAGACCAGCCCCCGTTTCGCGCGGTTGTCCTTCGGGGCGATGGCTGGGCGTGAATCGGGACATGGGCTGTTATGTGAACGGAGTAATGCACCTGGAGGTCGACTGGGAGTGTTCGGATGTTCGAGTGATCGAACGAACGCATCCCGGGTAGTCGATCTCCAACAGAATATACCAAAGGAGTGTACACATTTCTAGCATGTATAAGAAGTCCAGCCTCAGTCAAAGCCATAGAAGGTTTACCTTCAATACTACGCACATCTTCACTAAACTCCTTACTTCTCCACTCATAAATAACGGAGACAAATCAATGGTAAAAATCACAAAGACCGGCTGTCTTGGATAACTTCCTGGAAATTGAGTGGTTCGTGCTCTCGCTCCTTTGAGAAGAAAATATACCTCCAGAAAACCACATTTTGTTGTATGCAGGACACCACTCCTTCAATTTGAAGACCTTGAGATCTTCCCACGTATTCCTTGCACTAGTTCGAACGTCGTGTGGGCGACGATCTTCTGAACTCCATGGATCTCCCTCTCTACTTTCTCTCTCTAGAATTGTGATCTTCAAGTTATGAGAATAGAGAAGACCATGTAGTGCTTTTATAGGTTACGTAGGGGATTTAAAGGAGGTGGAATATTGGGCTTCTAATATTAATGATTAAATTGAGCCCAAACCCAAATCTATTAATCCCATTAATATTAATTAATTTATTTTCCACTATATAAATTAATTGCACTCCCAATATTAAACCATATTATATCAAATAATATTTCTCCGGTAGTATTATTTATTCCGTGCGTTTAAGATAGAAATGTCCATGAATAAAATTAATTTATTGCTAATTAATTTATTCATCTCTTGTAACCGAGACTAGTACCATTCATCCTTAATTATTATGCAGAATAAATCCACCTGCAGGGTTTACATAATAATTCCTTATGAACTCATCTCGGGGACATTATCAACCCTTATCGGGACACACTTTCCCGTCAAGTATTCACGGCATGTCATATATAAAATATAGCGACCCAACTTAACCGGTAATTGACCCAATAATTAAACCGGTCAATTCCTTTGGAAAATCAAAGTCACTTATATTAAATATACACACCCGCAATAGTATCGGGGATTAAGAATAAAATACACTGAGATTTAAATCGATTATCCAAGGCAATCCTAATCGATAAATCTCAAACGATCCGCCCAATACACCAAGTGTACAGGTGTGATAAAATAATCAAGACAGATTATTTTCTCTCTCACACAACGACTATACCGATGGATTGGTCCGTGTCCATCTAGGTCGTGAGCAACTGTTCGATTAAATACGAGTAACCGATAGTATGATCTTCCGTGTGGGCCCGCACACCATACTAACTACAATGTATATAATCTAGGACTATAATTTGCATATATTTAATTATAAATAACTAAACGCAAATAATTGTTTATTTAATTAAATAGATTAATGGCAATGGATCGGGAGTTCATATCACTTAAATCTAGACATTATAGAACGGGAGTTCATATCACTTAAATCTAGACATTAAGTATACAACTCCAACACCGAGAATCAGCGATGATCTCACATAATTTGCGATAAGACCTACTGACACCGTTCATCAACATCTCACGAGTCTCCGCATCTGAGAAGGGACACTTCTGAGAACGACCAGGCGGGCGAGACCCACCCGGAGAAGAGCCCGAACCAAGAGAAGAAGTGGAAGGTAATTTAGATGGATCTATCGGGGTATGTACAGGCGAAGAACCTGATGTTTCACGACGAGGGGATCCTTCTTCATTCATTGCCAGATTCTGGGCTCAAAAGAAGGCACACCCACGGCCGAAAGCTAATAATAATCTAGTCCCTGAGAAATCGCCGGAAAAAACGACGACTCGCCAGAAAATCCCAAGAACCCTAAAATATTAAAATCCCTCCCAAAAAGCACAGAGAAAGGAAAAAGAGATGCAATTAACCCATGCAAAGTGAGAGAGGGCGTACCTGATTGAGGATAAGTATCGCCGGAGAAGGTCACCGGAATTCGAAAGAAAGTCGGCCATCGAAAGAAAAGATCACAGAGGAAAGGAGTCGAAAAGTGTAAAAGGCCTCTTTTGGGGGGTATTTATAAGGCCCAGAGAGGCGGCGGTTTTTCGATTTTCGAAATTCAAAATTGAAAGGACAGCAGTAGGCGGGAGATGAAGAGATTTTTCGACACGTGTCCCCGACATGCAAGGGTTGTCGAACGCCCCGACCTCTTTTATTTGGGGGGAAAATGGGACGACACCGACCGCGAAAAACCTGTTCGGCTCCCACCATCCAGATCCTCCGCGGGGGGGCATTTGTTGTGCCCCATTTTCATTAATCGTTATTATTTATTATTATTATGATATTTATCACTTAAACAGGGCTTTTCTCCCCGGGATATTGCCGAGGACAACCCAGATCGAACGAGCGAGCGCCCGGCCGGACGTCCCAGCCATCCGCCGTATACTAGTCGGGCTGAACGACCAAGAAATATCCTTAGGGCGACCAAAAGGACGCACAGCCCTCGGAGGAATCTGCCCGCTCGGAGGTAATCGGAGGGGAGTGATGTCGAGGGACGGCCAGGGCTCGGCCTCCAAGGCAATTTACGGCGGCGCAATTAAAAGGCATCAATAGTCCTTTTTCCTTTTTAGGTTAAGAGTTATCCTATGTATAAAGCCCAATAAGGAAAGGCCCAATTCCTTTTCTGTAAACCCTAATTAGACTCCTATAAATAGAGGGGCTTTAAGAGGAAAGAGATTCATTCTTTTCTCCCAAGAAAAACCCTCCACATTTATGCAAATATACTTATTTCCATTCTGAGCTAAGAAAAACAGAAGAACTCCACCATACTAGTCCTCGAAAATCTCAGATCTACGTTAATTGATTTTTTGACCCGTTAACATATAGTTATACTTCTTTTGTTATTTGAGCAGAAAGTGTGACTATTATTTTTGTACATAGTTATTATACAGTAAAATTTTATATATTGTTGACGTATATGATTATATTACAAAATTTCAATGTAAAATATCAAATATAATAATTATTTGTTTTTTTCAAAAAAAAATAAACATATTAAATCATTGCTTATTGATATTAAATCTTAAAACATACGGAGTACATATATATTAGAATTGATAGTACTCAACAATTATCAAATTCAAAAAAAAATAAGAAAACAAAATCGGGTAGTAAAATTGTATTATTTTTATGTAATTGTGTATAATATAATTAAAAGTTAATTTTTTTTCTAATTATATTATAAGACTAAAAACTAACTATAGTTTTTAAATCAAACATGTAAAAAAATATCACAATTTAGTTATGCTTTAAACTATATCTTACGAAATGCATTTTTTTTTAATTAAAATAGAGATAATTTATATATTTAATTTTGTAAAACTAATTTTATGTATTCACGTATAATTACTACCGATTTAATTTTTTTTAATAGATCTATAAATATATGATCAAAATTTAAGAATAAATTACAAAAATTACTTTAATGTTTTCTTAAATTACAAAAAAAATCATCATTAAGTAGTACTAATACAATCGAAATTATATTTATTTTAAATAACAAAAGTCTTTTGTATAATAGATTCAATGTGAATTGAATTAGAAAAATTACAATTTTATTCTTAATTTGTTAAATTTTAACAATTTTTTTTTAATTAGGCAATTTTTAATACAGTTCATTTTAATTAATTAATAAAATTAATTTTATTGTGACAATTTTTAAATTTATTAATTGTTTAATTTAATTTATTTAATTAATAAGTTCTTTTTAATTAATTAATAAAATTAATTTTATTGTAACAATTTTTAAATTTATTAATTGTTTAATTTAATTTATTTAATTAATAATTTTTTAGTAAGTGCAAACTTTTTAAATTAAGTAAAATTTAATTTAATTAATCCTTTAATCTATACATATATAATTTCAGAATCCACTAATGCCACGTGTACCAATAGAAAATCAATAAGAATGTTGTGTCCACACTATAAATTATAAATAAAAAAAATTATAAATTCTAAATAGTAATATTATTAAGCATATTTAAATTATATATAAATTATAAATAGTAATTTGAAATTATATATTTTTGATAATAATAATTAATCATAATTCTAAATAGTAATTTTGAAATTATATATTTTTGGTAATAATAATTAATCATCATCTTAAATATATAAGTTTCTATTTCTTTTCTCAAAATTCTTTTTTATTCCATTAATATTAATTTAATTTCAATTAATCGTATCTTATAAAAATCTATCTTCTCCTATTCTCTAATTCACCAGAGTTAGAAAACAATTGATCAAGTATATTATTTTTTCTTCCTGTAATCTGTTTTCGTACGTACTTTTTTATTTTTCTGAACATTGAATCGATTTGCATGTATACGGTTATTCTATTCATTCATTTTTTTACTCAAATTTTTTAATTTTATGTATTAATTATGATTTTTTCGCAGATTCCAAAATCAAATTGTCGATTTATTAATTATGTTCCACTAGTTTTTTTTTTTTTTTAGTTTATCCCTAATTCAATTCTGTAAAATTTGTTTTGCACGTTAACGTACGTTATATTAATATAATTACATTTATGTTATCTCATCCCCTTCATGTTTACCGAGTAAATTAATTTTTTTTATATTTTTATTTATTTTCCATCTTTATCATTTTTATTTTCTATTTATTTTGATTTTTCCCCTACCGGTTTTAAGTATTTGTTGGTAGCGTTTGACACTCGAGAAATGCACAGACGAGAAACGGAATGCAGAGACGAGAAACTTCTCTCCAACCATACCAGAAGCTCCTCAATCGAGTATGATGTAAATTGAGGGATGTGCCCGATTAGCAGACATATGTGGGAGAGAGCCAATAGGTCTAATCCCAATACTAACTTCATAATATTTCAATGAAATTTTGTCATATCCGAGATTCGAACTCTGCGGAGAAATTATACCAACATCACCACAAACCTTACCACTCGGCTATGCCCCAAAAAACTTACATCCTATAAATTACATCAAACAGACGTAATTATTGAAAATAATAAAATTTTCATTATTGAGATAACGATTAATAATGAGATTAATACGAGTTTACAAATTTAAGTGAGAGTTCAATTATTAAATAAAATAATTTTTTAGTTCATTAAGAAATTTTCGGCGAAATACGTTGAAGATTAAATAAAATTTAAAATTATTTTAAATAAATAAATCACGTGCACGGGAAGTGATACTAATTCTTATAAATTACTAGTTCTTATAACTGATCACCTAGTGTAACTGTAGCCTTTTCCACTAAATCCAGACAAAAAACTTCTAATTTTTATCTCCAAATTTCAAACTCCGAAACCCTAAAAGTAGCATAGGCCAAGTTTGAGACTCTCAAAGTCCAACCTATTTGGCCCCATTGAAAGTCCTAAATTCCACATTACATAAAATCAGAGAAAATCATCAATCGCGATAGGGGTGACTATTCGGTACGGACGGGTACCCGCACACGAATTTTTCGGGTACCCGTACCCTAATAATAAAAAAAATTCATCCCACAACCCGACCCTCTTTAGTAAATCGGGTACCCAATACCCGGGCCGGGTAAACGGGTACGGTAATCGGGTACCCAAAATTACCCTAAAATTTTAATTTACAAAAAATCAATAATAATATTCAAATTCAATGATTTATTTTCATCGACTAACAATAAAAAATTATCAATTAAAGTTTAAAATTGCAATAAAAACAAAAATTATAATTAAAAATAATAAAAATATGTCATTTATTATATAAATAATGTTTTAGATTTTTAATTAATATATCAATATATTTATTATTTTAATTTAAATAATTAATCGGGTATTTCGGGCATACCCGAACGGGTAATCGGATATCCTAATACCCAATAGTTTTTAAAATGAATTCCATAACCCTACCTTTACCCAAATTTATTAGGAACGGGTACCCAAAAATCCTAACGGATGCGGGTATTTCGGTACAAACCCGAATACCCGAACCCGAATAGTCACCCCTAAATAGCGATATCAATCTCTAACGATTTCAAAACTTCCATAAAATACAAACATTGTTACCAAACAAATCCAATTATCCAACAATCCTCAAAACTCAATAAAAAAACATCTCTTTGGCAGTATACATTTCAAGCCCAAGAAAAAAAAAAAAAAAAAAAAAAAAAAAAAAAAAAAAAAAGACCAACACACTTTCCTAAAATAAACAATTAGAACTCAAAGGCTCAAATCAAGTCCAAGAACTTCCACAAATCAAGATTTCTCCTTACCCAGCTTCTGTGCATTCATCAAACTCTTAGTCAGCCAGATTGCCGTCTCTCTCGAGGACACTATGTCCTCCCCGAACGGTTTCAGCACGCCCGACAGCTCATCATATTTGTCCTGTTTGAGCAACCTCGCACACAACTCAAGCAACGACTCCAAAGCATCTGCCCTATGTAGGCCGGGCACATGCGACAACGTGTCCTCGATCAATTCCCGGCTTAAGAGCTCTTTCCCCCCTTTCTCAGTTTCGCTTTGGCTACTTGAACTGTCAGCATTATCAGTTGTACCATTGTTCTCTTTAGCTAAAGGCATGACTTTCTCTTCTCCATTACAAATCATAACGGGCTCGTTTACTTGACTGCACTCCGTTGCGTGGGGCCCGGCAGCATCTGTCGGTTTTTCACCCTCATCGATTGATAAATGATTACTGCAGGGGATAGTGTCACAGCTCGTGGCCCCACTTTTGGAATCCTCGCTGTCGTGGGAGATCTTTCCGGAGTAGCTGGTGGGGTCCACACGCTTGGTCTCGATTAGGAAAGTGGGGTCGAGTAGGTTTGGGTATTGAATATCGATGTTTTCTTCAAAGAGTGGGAGCAAGTCTTTCTGTTTGAGCTTTACCTCACTCTCCTTGCGGTGCTCACTCTTGGGACTCGTACCGATGGGCGATTGCTTTTTCTTCTTCTCGTTTGAGTTTTTGGGAGAGGGAGATTTCACCGGGAGGAAGACGGTGGAGAGGTTGTGGCATCGGAGGAGGAACGGTTGTAGATGCGGGTGCCTTAGCAGCTCAGCAGCCTGAGGACAGTTTGAGATATTGCATAAATACCCTTGAGGTTCAATTAGATATCAAAACAACCCCAGCAGCATTTCAAAGTTACAATTACACCCACTTTCAATATTTCTTTCCAGGGATAATTATTACACATTAAGCAAATGCAAACCTCAATGACGAATTTGTAATTCTGAAAAATAACTTGATTTTATCTTTTTTTGTAATTAGGCTAAACATTAGGGTGATGTTTGTAATTTGCCTATAATTTTATTTGCTACACAAGAGTAGAATAAAATGGGTATCGAACTCACCGTTGGCCTGTGTTCCGGGCTCTTCCTTAGCATGGTCTTAATGATCTGTTTTCTGAGATCAAAATAACCATTTTTGCGTCATTTTATATAATAAAAAATTAATATCGTTCATACAAAATATCAAATCCGGTTCGTAGTCAAACGGAGAATGCTTACAGTGTAGACGAGTAGACAATAGGAAGTGGAGAGATCAAAGATCTATTTATCTTGTTGATAAGCCCAGACATATCCTATTTCAACCCATTTGATTTTCAATATTAGCAGTAAGAAAGGATATTATACAACTTTGTTCAAAAAAGAAAAACGAACATACAGAGGCTTTAAATGCTTGATGGTGTGCAGCAATCTCAAACATACAACAACCTGGAATACAAAAATTAATGATTATTTGTGATCATGTTTAATAATAACACGTATGATTGAAATGCACATCTTTTTTGGTTCTTGGTTTTGCTTGTTACCTAGTGACCATATGTCCGATTTATAGCCGTATGGAATACCAGCAAGAAGCTCCGGGCACATATAATTCGGAGTCCCGACAACCTATTTGAGGAACATAAAATGATAAAGTGGTCTTACAGTTTCCCAAATACACATACAGTACCATAAACACGAGTCTCGTTGTGCAGATATTACAATTTACAAATATTATTATACAGTATTACACTTAAGGTTTTACCTACTTACAAAATAACCCGGTTATCTTTTACGTTTCAAGTTTCAACGTCAATTAAAAATAAAAACCTCTAGGATAGTTATGAATTTTACAGATTATATTATAAATGGTTATAATAAACAACAAAATGTGAGGTTAAGGCAATAGCAAAATTCGTACCGAAGAAGCAAGAGCACCCTCATCAAGAAGTTTAGCAAATCCGAAATCGCCTGTAATTTCAATATATAAATAACAAAAAAGAAATGAAAAAAGGGGTATTAATGTAAGAAGCAAACTGTTCTAAAGACTTGCTTCGGCTTTCTTACCAAGACGGATATCATTTTCCTTTGTGAGATATATATTGGACAACTGGAGCAATAAAGAGAGATGTTTTATGTAAGAAATAATCGAATGAACAATGGAATCTTCATGGCAAGTTGATTTTATAATCAAACCTTTAGATCCCTATGAAGGACACGATTGGAATGAAGATGGTCGATAGCTAATAACAATTGAGTCAGCCACTTGCATATTTTCTGAATCACACCAACAAAAGAACATTAAAATTTAGGATGAATTAGCTACTGTGGGTAAAAGGTGATAAACCTTTATAACAAGAATATCAACTAAA
Source organism: Euphrasia confusa (assembly GCA_954870475.1). NCBI lineage: Eukaryota > Viridiplantae > Streptophyta > Magnoliopsida > Lamiales > Orobanchaceae > Euphrasia > Euphrasia confusa. The sequence continues at coordinate 9,647,447 of OX940966.1, read as the reverse complement.
TCACCTCCTCCGTAAAATATGCTCCTCTTGCCCTTCTTATTATCTCGGATCTGCAAAATTACAAACTATAATTATAAACACTGATATATATGGTAGAAAAAAAAGCATCACAGGCCACCCGAACATTCATTACCAAAAATTTGAACGATTACAAAAAACTACTACCACGGGGTTAGGCCTAGCCTATGTTTCACAAAAACATCACCAATCCTTCAAAACTACCAAACAGCCCCTCGAGGTTTGTATTTACATAAAACATACCTACCTACCTCATAAGGGCACAATTCGAAAGAAAATATAACAAAGGTCAAGGGGCGATTTGTAATTTTGAGAATCATTTTCAGTATGGCTAAAGTACTTACATTTCTCCACCTTCACAATAGTTGGTCACGATGCATATACAGCTTCCCTGCCAAACAAACAGGAGTTCTCTTTAGAATTAGCTTGTTTAGTTCAACTAAAAGTAACCGACGACTTAATAATTGGTTTAGCATTCAACCGACGTCTTAAGAAGAAGAACGAAGAAACTTCATAGTACCTTATCCACCCAAGCATCTTTAAATTCGACTATATAAGGATGTTTTAGGTTTGCAATTAAGTTCATCTGCAAAATAGAGTCAAACATGTGTTACACAAAGATAGAGGAGAAAGCAACTTAATGAACAAGTATTTACGCAAACCTCTTGGTGAGCTGTACGCTTGAACTTCTCTGTTTGCTTACTGAGACGGATTTTCTTTAAAACATACCTGACATAGATAATACGAAAACAAACTCAGATATCTGTATGAATTTCTTGAAATTCTACCAACAACAAAACACTTAAATACTGCGAGCGATGTTACTAGTTTGATTTTCTTGCCTATACCATTCACACTCAACAATATCGAAGTAACTCTGCTCGGTATAGACTTTCGACGATTGTTCAGAACATAGATCGGTTAATTTCTCAACTATTTTCCAGAAAACAAACATCCCATTTACATAATACTAACAACAAATATCCACACAACATAGAGTCAAGAGTCCACATCAAATTGAAGCATGCAAAATCCATTAACCAACTAAGAACACGCACTCACTTCTTATTCTCAGCTTTGTGAAGCACGAGAAATGCAGCGCCGAAGGAGCCTCTTCCGATTTGTTCGATTACTTGGTAGTCCTCCATCTTCGACTTCGAATCGCCATTTTCCATCTCCATTTAAGCAAAAGCCCCTTCAAAACCAACTGAGGCTCAAATGGGTCAACCCATTTTCAGCTAAAAATCCAATCTTTTTTTCAGAAAACTAAATTAAACGAGAATTGAACTCACACACCTGCAACAGACCAAGAAGCTTGAGTAAAATCTCGGTTTTTTCCCTTGGAAATTTTGGGCTTTTTCACAGTTAAAGAAACCTTGGTTTCTTGAAATTTATTGGGAGTGAAATGAACACTCTGTCGTGCTCAATGCTTTGACGAAATAAGTGTGTGGTCAAGCGGTACAACTACGGCACCAACCCACAAATGAATGTGTGTGTGTGTGTGTGTGTGTGTGTGTGTGTGTGTGTGTGTGTGTGAGAGAGAGAGAGAGAGAGAGAGAGAATTTGTTGCTGTGTGGAGGGAGGGTTGGTGGTGTTTGTTGGGAAGAAAATGGAATTGGGAAGGTGATAGGGCACAATTATAAATAGTGGATAATTAGAGGGTTCATTATTGCAATACCTCAAACTTTATTGATGTAAATATGTAATATACTATTAAAAAGCTTTATTTAAATGAAAGCTAAAAGAGAAGATTATCTAAAATTTACTCTCAACATATTCTTCCTTCCACATCTACCCTACTATAATGACGTCTAACAAACAAAATATAATTTTATTCGTATTTTTTTCACTTATTTATTATTACTGTATTTTTTTCTATAATTTGTACTTTCTAAAAAAAATATACTAATCCATATTTTTAACATTTATTTTTTTAATTAAAAAATCAAATCTATATACATGTTTAAAAAGTATAATTATATTAGCTATTTGAAACTAAAAAATAGCGTATAAATACCAAATTTTATTTTTACTTTTTCTCATCTAGCTTAATTATACTCCACTAATTAATAATTATATCATGTACAAAGAAAAATATTTTATTATTATTATACTCGATGTATTTGTATCATGTAACTCTTGCGCGTTGTGTCAAAAATAATATTACCTCGTCAACTTCTCTGGAATATACTGTAGACTATATAGTTGTTCACCATGAACATTTTCATGATATTCAATTATTATTTTATACTCTTTCTATTGCATGATAAGAATGACTACATTCTTATTTATTTTTATTGTATTGCAAATACTCAACTTTATTTATAATTATACAACTAATTTTATTAAATAATTATCTTCACACAAATCATTTTACATAATAAAAATATAATATTATTTTTTAATATTTAATTTCAACATCATTCTATGTAATCATTACAACATCTGTATATACAATTTTATGTGGCAAAAATTTGTACTTAAATAGTTAAAAATATCATAAGGGAAATGTACAAATTAAATTGTATCTTACTGTGTGTCTGCACGAATAAAATTAAATTGTATCTTATTTTTTTTGTAAGTTGATATATAAATTGATAGGATATTCGATCCCAATCATAAATTCATAATATTGTAATTATTATTATGATTATTATTATACAAAATAGCACGTGATTTTATATTCTTATGATTTATTTTATGGTTCAACATTTTATTCCACTTATTAATATATTTGTTTTTTCGAGTTCTTGCATGACATTTTACCTAATTTACCTAATTCAATAGTATAATATAAAAAATCTCAAACCATTTTTTAAGACATAATTTTAAATTGGGATAACACTGTAAAATACTTAATTTGTGTCAAAGTTGGGCCAATAACACCTATTAAGGTTGTTCAACTTATATGTGAGCTTTAGGATCTATATCCAACCGATGTGGGATACTTAACACGCCCCCTCACGAGTAGGCTCGGTTTTGTCGGCTCTACTCGTGGACATAGTGTCATCTTTGGGCAAGCCGGAAATTTCATCGGCTGGGGCACCCATCATCGTGTTGGGCCCGCTCTGATACCATGTCAAAGTTGGGCCAATAACACCTTAAAAGGCCTTGTTAAGGTATTAAGGTTGTCCAACTTATATGTGAGTTTTAGGATCTATATTCAACCGATTTGAGATATTTTACAATTTGACTTGACTATGTTACAGAGTAATTAATTCATTAACAGAAATCTACTCCATATAATATATATATTAATCAAACTCAATAAAGTAAGAAGGTTGGGCATGGTGTTTCTAAATTAATATGATGTGGATGTTTGGTCATTATGGAAAGTGAAAGATTAATTAGAACCACTGGCAATACAATAATAAAAGGCAATTTTCAATGACCCCACCTTTAAAATTACATAAAATTCTATGATCCCATCTTCAAATGACCATTTTTTTATGAACACATATACTACGTATTTTGTTTTACTCCCCAGTCAATAATGCATAGCAAATTCTCCATCAAGTTCTGTAGTTAGAATTAAAAAAAAGAAAAACTTGGCAAACAATTTCGAAACGAAAATAGTACTATATCATTTAAATTCTCTTATTTAATTTATATATAAAAATTAAAAACTTCATATTTTAAAGAGTCCTGTGGATTTTCAAACACTTTTATAAGAAGTGTGAGTATTTTGACACACCCCAAAAAATTGTGAGTTTTTCATACAATTTCTACTTGAAAATACTAACTTACCCTCAACTTTTAAATAAACAAAACAAAAGAATTAAAACACAAGAAAAAAACAAAAAGAGGATTAAAAAAATCGTTCCCCACTCCTCTTTTTTTTTTTCTCTCTATCGGTCCCCCCCAAACACCCAAATCCGCCGCTCTCCGTGAGAATTGAAGAAGTGAAATTCCGGCCACTGAACTTCCGGCGACTCAATGGCTGACGACAACGACAACCAGGACGAGCCACAATGGCCGATTCAAGCCCCGGTAAGTGGTCGAACCCTAGTTTTTTGAGTTTCGAAAATTTGAATTTTTTTCAATAATGTGTTCAATTTGATGTGGTAATTGCTAGCCATTGAGTGTATTTGAGTTCCTTATTGCGTTTTAGTTGATTTAGAATCGAAATTCAGTGTTAAATTGGTCTTTGAATCGCCTGAAATTTCTGGTTTTTGGTCGGTGTTTATGGCTACACGGTAGCGCTACACGGTAGCGTTTATAGAGCTGACCGTGTAGCGAGACCACCGTGTTACCGAGCAGCGACCGAGATTTTCTCGGTAACATGGTCAGATTTCTCGGTCACCGTGTTATCGGTTATCCGGTTACACGGTGACCGTGTTACCGGTAACACGGTACACGGTGACCGTGTTATGACCGTGTTACAGAATAATTTTTTTTTTTTTTTTTTTTTGAATTTTGAGTTTTGTTATTTAATTGAATGTCATATTTATTTGTTTTAACTTCATTTTTGCAGGAGGGCTTCGATTGGAAGAGGCCAGAGTTCATAAAGTTGTCGAAGAACCTCAATTTGTACGATCGGTTCGAATTACTAAAGGAAATTAGAGACACGCTGACGTCCGTCGACCCTACCCTTTTACGGACATTTAAGGAAAGTTGTTTCGGGTATTTGCTCTGGCTTAAGAGGGACGGAAGGTCCAATATGGCGATGCACCACCTTCTAGCTCGGGAGATCGTGAGTCCGACGATACCTCCATTCGAGCATTGGTTTTTCGTCGGGGGCCAGACTATTCGCTTTCGAGCACAGGAGTATGCCCTGATTACCGGATTTCGATTTGGTGGTCACGCATTTGATCCTTCGGCCACCACGCACACGATTTCTGAGGACTCTGTTTACTGGAGACACTTCAGACAGACGACGAGCCTTAAAGATCTTCGTACGAGATTCACCTCTCTGAGTATGGGTCAGGACCCGGCCGACTACTTGAAGGTGGCCAACTTGTTGATCTACTATTTTTTCTTGTTGGGCCGAGACGATGCCAAGATCGACACTTGGGCTTGGGCTTTTGTGGAGGACGTTGTCGGATGGGGTTCGTTTCCCTGGGGATCCTACTCCTGGCAGATCATGTCGCAATCTCCATAGCTGCGACGATGCCCGGTCAGGTTCACTCGAGGGGATACCACGTTTACGGCCCAATTTGGGCCTTTCAGCTATGGTCGTACGAGGCGATACCGAGCCTGGGCCGTGTCTGCGGAGTGCAGATGGAGAAAACTGTGAGGCCTCGGTTTTTGAACTGGAAATCGGTTGGATGCACCCTCAATTTCACTGATTTCTTCGAGGACGATGAGGTAAATTTTGTGAAATTAATGTTTTAAATTACTTATTTCCTTTAATTAATGTTTAATAAATTAATTTTCATTTTTTTTCAGCTTGTGGTCCTCTCGACTCTAGAGCCGACACGCAAGGAGGCGAGGACTGAGTACTACACTTCGTTCCTCAACAGAGGAGCAGACGAAGTGAGGTACGTTGCTCCTGCTAGGATTGGACATGCTCCGAGAGGAGCACAGGCTGCAGAACCGGTGAAGAAGAAGAAGTCGAGTTTGATAGCGCGTGTGGCCGGACGCGTGTCCAAGGCAATGGACAAGATGACGGGCGATGGCCAGACTAGTCGACGCACGCGTGATGACAGGACACCCGATTCATCTGCCGAGCGGCATGCATATTAGCGTGCGTCTCACCGTGCCCGACGAGAGTCCTCTCCTGCAGCTGAGGCACCTGAGGCACCTGAGGCTTCAGATGACAGTACTGATCGGCGCATTGATCGACGGCTCCACAAGATCCTCAAAGATGAGTCTGAGACTGGATTTATGGGCCGATTGACTGCCCGGGTGAGGAGGATACAGAAGGAGGGCAACAATAGTCTTATGGAGCAGTTTCGGGGGGTTTTCGGTCGCAGACGATACTCTCGGAGTCGCCCCTGTCCTTCTGATGCATCTCAGGGCGGTTTTCCGGCTGCTCGGCATTCTATCAGCGCGCCTCCTCGCTTTCAGGACTCGGAGCCCGAGTTAGTGGACGTTGATGTCAGGGTTTCGTGTGGGGATTGGCCACATGATTATCACTTTCAGGATGGTTATCGGAGGTCGCCACTTGTCAAGCCGACCCATGCCGAGTCTTTCCATGCCGAGTCGACCCACGTCGAGCAGCAGCCTCAGGTCGAGCAGCAGGAGCCCCTGTACGAGCATGTGCCCCAGTACGAGCAGCAGGTTGTTGGCGATAGCTATCGCACACCGACCCAGATATTCTCGACCGTTGGAGATAGCGGTCAGTTTTCGCCACCGAGGGGGCTGCGTGATTTCCAGGCTGTCTTCGCTCCCTTCCCACAGATTCACACCGACAGCATCTTCAGTCCGACTCCTGTTTATCGGCCAGAGTATGTTCGGCCAGAGGATGATCCTGGTTTTATTGTACCGAAGGAGGCTGATGAACCGCAGATTATCGTTGATGAAGAGACTTTTTTTCCTACTGATTCGCAGGTCGAGTTGTTCAAGCTGACATCTCCCGTGGAGGATGAACACGAAAAGGAGATTGCATTGTCGGAAGAGGAGGAAGAACTTGGGCCTGATGAGGAGGAGGATGATGTCGCCGAGAGTAGTAGTCTCGGACCCCGTGTGAGGAGGCCCTCGGCAGCTCTTCGGAGCCCGTACGTCCAGCAATTCCGACGCACTGGCAGCAAGAAGGTTCCGTCGTGACGGGCATGGAATGAGTGTCAAAATCCCTTACAACGGACTCACTCTGGACCAGGACTACTTCGACCGGATTGAGTCACTACATCATTGGTACTCGAACATGGTAAGTTAATTTGTAGTTAAACTTTGAAATTTATAATGTTTATTAAATTGTGCTTAACTGTGATATGTATATTTTTCAGGAGATTGACATGTACATTTTGTACCTGCAAGACAAGATAAAGCATAACAGGGCTTTAAAAGATGGAGTCTCTCCAAAGAAGACTATACTCTTGTGTACCGAGTTCTTCGTAAGATCCAATCATCCTATCAAATACACGTTTTTTTTTTTTCATTTTCCTAATACTAATCGTTTAAATTTATTTTTAATTAACAGAACGCTTTGAGGACCCAGTACGCTAGGGTTAAGATTCCGGCACAACACGTAAAGAGAAAGAACTTGGAGAGGAAATATGAGACCTGGGCACCGCCGGACTACATGCTGAAATACATCACGGGAGACGAGAGACACGAGAGTTGGGAACTCGCACGAGAGGTAATTTAAAGAACCGTACATTTTTATTCGATTTTAATTCAACTTAATATTTTAATTTAATTGTAAATAACGTTTTTTTTTAAGGTGATAACGGTGTGTAATTCCGGGCAACATTGGATCGTGATACGGATTGACCTGGACCACTGGACTGTACAGTTGTACGACTCGTTGTGGTGGCGTTCTCCGGATCTATCTGTCAAGTCTCTTGTACTGTCTCCGTTGTTGGAGTTGTTGCCTCGTCTCTTGGTGGCTGCAGGATTTTGGGACGGTATAAACCTTTTCCATCGAACCCACAAGAAGACTCCTATCCAAGTCGAAGCCCCGGTAGAGCAGTTTGTCCAAGTCGACAACAACAACTGCGGCCCTTACGTGTGCATGTACCTGAATCGTCTCGTCAACAAGTACCTCAATCACCGGGATAGAGACATCGACGACGGGTACTTGGTGAAGTATCGTCGATATGTCGCTCGGAAAATCTTCAGTTTGAGTCATCGAGTCGATTGATTTGTATTTTGGATGATTTTAGACTTTTTCGTGTGAATGTGTTTGGACAGAGTGGTATGTGTATTGAGATTGATTTGCAGGTTTAGCTTTTATATTAACTAAATAAATCCCGTCAAAATTTTTTAAAATTATTTATAATATATTAACTTATTAATTTAATATAATTTGTAAAACAATTAAACTATTTTAGGTGTGTTTTGATTGATTTAGGTGAAATAGGTGTGTTTTGATTGATTTTGGTGTAATAGGTGTTTGTTTTGATTGATTTAGGTGGAAAGAAGGTGAAAAAACGGGTTCTGCCTCTGCTACACGGTGGTACCGGTAACACGGTCATGTGTACCGGTAACACGGTCACCGTAACACTGACCGTGTAGCCAAGAACTGCCCGGTCAGTTTTCTGGGCAATTACTCGGTAACACGGTGTTACCCGGCTACACGGTGGCCTACACGGTGGTGACCGTGTAGTGTAGAACAAGTTTTGATTTTTCATTGATTTTAAGGCATTTTTCGATTGTTAACTTGTTCTTGTAGTGTAAAACATCATTTTAATAATCAAAATGATTCAAAAAACATGATCAATTATTGAATTTGACTAATTAAGTGATTACGCATGAACAATTTATTACCTATTTTGATAAGATTGTGACAATATTAGTAGAAAGTTCGAAAAACGGTCAACATTCAAAGCATCTCATCTTTGTAGTCCTATATTGGTTGTTTTGTGATGTTTATTGGATGTGTCTAGTGTTTAAAATGATGTTTCATGCTTAACATAACAACAAAAATGCTCGAGAAATGCTTCAAATTCATAAAAAACCAAATCTTTTCTAAGCTACACGGTGGGCTACACGGTAGGCTACACGGTGGAAGGTCCAACACGGTAGAAGGCATTTTCTATTTGTAGTCCTATATTTGTTGTTTTACGATGTTTATTGGATGTATCTAGTGTTTAAAATGATGTTTCATGCTTAACGTAACAACAAAAATGCTCGAGAAATGCTTCAAATTCATAAAAAACCAAATCTTTTCTAAGCTACACGGTGGGCTGCACGGTAGGCTACACGGTGGAAGGTCCTACACGGTAGTTTTCAATTGCTCGGTTTATTTAAAATTACTCGGTAACACGGCTAACCGGGTAACCGGTGAAAGCCGTGTAAAAAGAAAACAAAATGGGGCTCAAAGAATTCGAACCCCTAACCTGATGGAATTAATTCGATTTTTCAAATGGGGCTAACCAGTTGATCTAGAACTCTTCACTGAATATAATTAGAAGAAGTTAATATATATACCTGACAAATATTCTATACACTTAACCTAAACCTTTTTTCAAAACACAATAAAATGTAAAAAAAAACTTTTTTTCTCTCTTCTCTTCGCCACCCCTACCGCCAGCCGTTTTTGAGAATCAAGAAAAATCCGGCCACTTCAATTCCGGTGAATCTCAATGGCAGACAACAACGAACAACAAGAAGAGCAACAACGGCCGATTCAAGCTCCGGTTAGTGTGGTCGAACCTTAGTTTTTCAATTTCGAAAATTTGATTTTTTTTTTCAATAATGTGTTCAATTTGATGCGTTAATTGCTAAGATTTGAGTGTATTAGAGTTCCTTATTGTGTTTTAGTTGATTTAGAATCGAAATTCAGTGTTAAATTGCTCGTGAAAATTCTGAAAAATCTGGGTTTGGGTCGCTGTTCTTGGCAACACGGTAGCGCTACACGGTGGTGATTTTCTCGGTCACCGTGTTGCTTGCCTACCGTGTTACCGGGCAGTGACCAAAAAATGCTGGACTTCTATCCGGTAACACGGTCCTAGTTATCCGGTAACACGGTCCCGGTTATCCGGTAACACGGTGATCGTGTTACCGGACAGAATTGTAATTTTTTTTTTTTTTTAATTTTGAGTTATGTTATTCATTTTTGCAGGAGGGCTTCAAGTTGAGAAGAATAAACATGGATATGCTAAGCGGATTACCAGATGAGATCCTGCATCATGTCCTCTCTTTCCTACCGACCAACCTCTCCGTGCGCACCAGCGTTCTCGCGAGACGATGGAGGTTTTTGTGGGCCCTCGTCCCAAATTTAGAGTTTCGCAGCTCTACGCATTTGGACATCATAGACAGGGTTATATCGATGCACGAAGCAAAACCCCTGGATACTTTTAGCATCTCCAATGTGGAGGGCAGCTCGTATCGACTGGAGACATTGATTATCCACGCCCTCAAGCGCGTCCGAAATATGTACCTTAATTTCGATGATATAGACTACAAGGAGTATATCGCGTGCGGTTTGCCAAGAATTCTCTTCATGTGCAAGACCCTCGTCGACTTGAAGCTAAATAATTGTGGAGTGATCCCCTCTAGTGGGGAGGTGTTTTTGCCTTGCCTCAAGAAGCTTGATCTCAGTAATGTCGATTATGAGGATAAGGATTCCCTCCCTCACTTGCTTTCTGGTTGTCCTGTGATTGAGGAGCTGATCATCGATGATTTCTACAGGGAGGAAGAAACGAACTTGGGTTGCTTTATTATATCTTCACCCACAATAAAAATGTTGAACATTGATTTCTCCTCGAGTCGCGAAGTATACTATGATGATGAGATGTTGATAATAAATCTTCCCGCCCTCGTATATCTTAAGGTGAATGGTTGTTATTTGGAGTATGCCAAAAGTTCGAGGAAGACCATGCCCTCCTTAATTGAAGCGGATATTAAGTTGAATGGATATTGGCATGACTGTCACATTGATTGCATCGAGCATGACTGTTCGAGAGCATTTCTTAGTTCTCTTTGCCATGTGAGGTACCTAAACATCTCAAGCTATTTTCAAGAGAAGGTACGTTTTGATTTTTGAATTGTTCTAATTTTTTTTCTTACTTAATTATATACCCTGCTTGTGGTTTTAAATATGATTTTTTTTGCAGCTGGTTGACATTGTAGGAACGAGTTCAATGCCAAAGTTTGTTAATTTAACCAAACTCGTACTTAATATGAACGCTCAGTGGCATTTTATTGCTAAGTTTCTCGAAGTTGCTGATAATCTTGAAGATCTTGTTGTGTGTTTTGATTGATTTAGGTGAAAAGCAGGTGAAAAAACGGGTTATGCCGGACTGCTACACGGTGGTACCGGTAACACGGTCACGTGTACCGGTAACACGGTCACTGACCGTGTAGCTCTATTTATTGAAAAAAATATCGGTAACACGGCTTATACCGGTAACACGGTTAACCGGGTATCAGCCATGTTACCGGGTAAAAAAAAAAAAAAAAAGGGGGCTCTTAGGATTCGAGCCCCTGACCTATTGATTTCAACCCGCATATTCAAATGGGGCACACCAGTTAGACTAGAACTCTTCACTAACCTTATTTAGCAAATTATTATATATTTACCTTACGAATATCTTTTGAAATCGACCCGCCCTTCCCCCGAGAACCTATTTCCAACCTGTTTTTTCACACATTTCACATTCAAGAGATAAACAAACTCCAAAAACACGTACAATAATCTAAAACAAGCACAAACACCTAAAACACACCAAATATCCAAAATCCAACGAGAGTAAACGACAATAAAACAACCCAAGTCTCAAATAATTCTAAAACTCCGATAAATCAACCAAACCCAATTTAGATCTCTGCCTCCGTGCTCATTGGACATTTTGTTCTCGTGTGTCCCTCGTTTCTGCAGATGCTGCACTTCTTCTTCTGTCTTCTTCGACTCGACTCTTCTGCAGGGACATTTAAATCAACAGCCCCCCCAGGTGGGATAAAGACCGTGCACTTCCGTCTGTTGTGACCCACGCCCTGACATCTCGAACACACCTGCACACGACGACACAATATTAGAGGTTTAAGCCACGACATACATACGATGTTCCTTCTGGATGAACAAACCTGATCACGTCGTGCAGAGCTCTCAACTGCGGAACGAGCACGACTCATCCTCGGACGTCCAGCCTGGCTAACCGCTACTGGAGGATAAACTACGTACGATGCTACATCCGGCGGGACCACCCAATCATCATAATGTGGCACCGGCACAATAGGCGTCGCATACATCTCGACATGGGTGCTCGTCTTGAACCAGGGGCTCACGAAATCGTACGCTCAAAATCTGGCTCGTCTAAATAATATCAACAAACAAGTTAGTGGAATGAGCACTTTAAAATTAATTTTAAAGGCAAAATGATATCATACCTTAAAGCGGCACAAGCATGACGACACGGTATTAGGTCCAAGTCGAACTCCCGACAATCACACGTGCGATTCGCAATATCCACAAGATAAGATCTGTCATCCTCCTCAACTCTGTAAAGGGTATCCGCACTGACCTCCCGAATGGTAAAATAACGGCTCAACATATCTTGATTAGACAACTTGAGGACTGCCTCCTCGGTCAGCTCATGGTCATTCTGTCTCTCGTTAGCTTTCCTTCGTTTCTCGTCAAACCATCTCTCAATCATCGCACGAATGGCCTCGAGCATCGCACAGACAGGTAATCGCCGTGGCCATTTGATAGCAGCGTTGAAGACTTCGGCCGCATTCGATGTCATAAAACCGTATCGTCGTGCAGCACACTTTGACCTCGCCCAATGCTCAACCCCGATATCAGTAAGGCGCCTATAAGCACCCTCTCTACTAAGAGTCTCCACATTCGAAAAATGCCTTTCAAACTCATCCACCCGATAACTATAGGCAGCACAGTATACAGCTTCGACCACCTTATGGCCGTACCGTGCTAGATTCTTCGAGAGGTGGTGATAGCACAACGCACGGGTCGCGTGGGGATAAACACTCCGAATAGCATTTGCTATGCTCTTATGCTGGTCGGACACAATGAGGAGATCATCGTCGTCTGTATCGTAGCATTGCCTGAGGTGCTGTAGAAACCACAACCACTCCTCGTCATTCTCTATCGGACCGATACCAATGGCAAGCGGGAAAATATTTTCATTCCCGTCTTTTGTGACTGCGACAAACATCACACCAGTGTTTTTCCCTTTCAAATGGGTGGCGTCGACTACTATCACAGGCCTCAGAGTGCGATGCTGAAATGCACTAATGCACTGCCCAAGTGCAACAAACATGTGGCAAAACACGCCCTCGCTGGTCGTCTGAATATCATACCGAGTCCCGGGATTATGTTCTCTCAGCATGTAGAGATATGACGGGAGCCTCTGATACGATTCATGGTAGTTGTCGTATGCTATCTCAAGCGCCAAGCTCCTCGTCCGTAGGGCGAAGCTGTAGTCGATGTGAACTCCGTACAATCTCCTCAAATCCTCAACCATATCTTTCGGCTTCAGTTCCCGATTGCCGACTAACTGGCGTGCAAAGAAAGTAGCTGCAACCTTGCTAGACACCTGTCGATCAGTAGTCCGCCCAAATTGTTATGACACTCGTGATTCAAGTTCAGCTTCGTAATCCTCCAAAAGGTGTCATCGGAACCCGTGGAACACAATTTGAACGGGCAATTTTCACTCCCCTGCTTGCACTCGTACGTCACCCGATCAGAGCTAGACCGAGTAGTTTTGCACTCCACTCTATTCTCCATGGGATACATCCCCACCGACACCTTCAAATCCGATTTCTTTCGGAACGTGGCCCCGGCTACCATCTGACCATAAATCGGTTGGGGTTCGATGGAACGCAACGGAACAGCGGGATCAAAGCTCGGCAGTGGAATGATCCAATTGCGCAGCGGATGATTCTATGCATTCTGAGCGCCTTCAGTTTGCTCGCCTCCGCCCGCATTAGAACTCGAGGACATATTACGGCGTGACATAATATTTCTAACCACGCCCGGCTGTCTAATCCATTCGGTCCACTCCGTGGTCAGCGAAGCCAAGAGATCGGTGTGACGGGCTTCTTCTTCGTCCTCGGAAGTCTCGACTGCCTCGCGGTCTGACGGTACACCTTGATCCCGATTCTCTGCTCCAATATTCACCTCCGGCGCAGCTTGTTGTGCCTCTGTTTCGACGACGAACACAAAGCACTCGTGTATTTGCTCGTCTAACATGCGGGATACATCTTCGTCGCGAATCAAAGGAGCCCGCACGCTTCTCGCGTCAATGCCTCGTGTGAAGAAAGACAACATGTACTCGATATTGGGCGGAGGGCGCAAAGCTGTACGAATCCGGCTCACAAGAGTGTCGAGCGTAATTTCATCCCTATTAAAGAAGAGGCACATATCTACTCCATCGACGTAGCCCGCTCGATCCCAACGACCACCGTAACGTACCGTGATTCGTCGATCCGACATCTACGATAAATAAACACGATTGAATTAAGTTAGGGAACCCAAAATATCCATCCAAACGTGTAAAAACAATCCATAATTCGAAAATTAAAAAAAAAAAAATGCTCACTGTACACGGTCAGGTGACCGTGTAGTGTGTCACCGTGTTACCGAGAGACACTTCTCGGAACACGGTGACCGGGATTACCGTGTAGTGCCCTGCTGTGTTACCGGGCAGTGACCGGATAATCTTCATAGCTACACGGTGGCTACACGGTCGAAGCTGCCCACCGTGTAGCCACCGTGTAGCTATGAACTCGAACAAAAAATCGAAAAAAAAAAAAAAAAAAAAACGGCGATTTTCGACGTACCTTTCGGCCGGCGAACCCAGCTCTTCCAACGTAGATTCGGACGGAGCTTTCTTGTAGAAGTGTGTTTGTTTGAGAATTTTAGAGAAATTGGGTTTTTGTGTTTTGAAAAAAATGTAGGGTTTGAAGTTTGAGAGGGTGATATGCATGAGTTAATGCATGGATTTACTCTTTCACCAACCAAAAACTCTGATTTTTTGGGCCCCACTTTTTTTTTTTATGTTTTGTGATTTATTTTAGAATTTTTATTGAATTTTTTGAGTGGAAATAAAAAGTAAGGGTGTTTAAGAGATTTCAAGTGTAGTTTGTATAAAATACTCATGTTTTTATTTAGTGTGTCAAAATTCTCATGTTTATTATTTTTTTGCATGAAAAGTTACATTCCCACTATTTTAAATATGTTCAAATCATTTTATTTTAAATAAACATTATAATAAAAAAATAAAAACATATATGTTTTCTTCCTTTCTCCTATCAATTCACATAATTTTCATTTTTCAATAGTCAAAATAATTAATGCATGTCACACCGGCATCGACTATTTGTACTACCATAACTCGCTCAGACTACGAAAAATTTTCGATTCGATTCGCTGATACCGAATTGATCGGATTACGCATACAAGCACAATAGAAACAATTCATCTATTCCAAATGAAATGATCTGTTATTTTAAATTGATATTGACTGAACTGTACATAATAAGATAAGATGAACAAAATTGAAGTAAACTAAATTAAATTTGTTTGATAAAAATAATAATATTTTTTATAAATTGTTAAATATTTTTAACAAAATATTAATAATATTATAGTATTAATTAAATTGTATATATATAAAAATGATTGATCTCCTAATTCAATTATTTGTTCTTAATACATAATTGCAATCCATGATTAAAATTTTACGTGTTTATGCATAATTTTTTTTTTCGTTGTAAAATACGTAAATCTATCTATTGAGTTATGAATGACATCCATGTAAAACCTCACAAAATAATTTCTCAAGTGAACACTTGGTCAAATAGATGATTATAATTTTTTTATTCATTTAAAACAAATGTCATTCTATTAAAAAAGTTAAGAGTAATTTTGAAACAAAAAAACAAATACGGTACATTAAATAATGATTCAATTGAGAGGTTAACATCAACGACAATTAAATTCAGTGATTTTTTATTTACAGTAGTAATTTTGTGGTTAACATTAACGATAGAAAGCTGATTGTATTGGCTTGATTTGTGTTGCGTTGGTGGGACCGTAACCCCAATCACCCCAAGTAAAAACTATCAAATAAAAGGGAGAATTGATATTTAAAGCGTGTGTGTGTCGGTAGGAAAAAAATCCTGGCTATCCGTCCGTTCGTCCATCGTCTCGTACTCACCCGCAACCAATTTTACATACACTATTTTTATTTTTTATTTAATTTTAATTCATTCTAAATTCTAATTCATATTTATTTGGGTTATTTGTAATTTATAAAGTATCACTTCACATTTTTCTTTTTTTTCAAAATAGTTATCTACATAATTATATCATTAATTATCAATAGGGAGATTCACAAAAAAGGTAATTTATAAGTGTTCAATTGTATTAAAATACCAATCTTTAGTTTAATGGTAAAAAAAGATAAATTTCCAAAACTATCCTTTTTCATTTAATTTTATATACTGAAAATCCCTAACATCGCTTGTAAAAATCTACTTTCAATAAAATAAGAAAACTACGCAGTATTTCGCAACCCAATATTGTCTACGGCCGATGGAAAGAGAACGGTAATTCGGAGAACGTAAAATCCGAGAGTCTAGCTTATTTGATCCCTTCGTCTGACTAAAAAATCTGTAAGAATAAGTATCACTTCCAGAGTCGTGCGACTGAAAAGTAAACCAGCGGCTTCCATGGCACCAAGGTAATCATCGAAATTTAGGTTTTCTTTCATAGTGTGGTTTTTGCATAGTGTTTGTTGGATATCTTTCGTGAATTTTCCCCTTTAATTATCAAAATTACGTATTGGAATTTTTTAATTTTTTGGGGGAAGAATATGTGAGATCTTCAATTGTTCATAAATTGGAACATTAGTTTACAAACAAGTATTTAGTAGTTTAATAGATTCTATTAAGAATCTATTAAAAACACTATATCTTTTGCATAGTGTATTTTGTAGTTATAGATTTATAAAGTGGTTTAATCGTTTACGCATATATAAATTACTATATTAATAGTTGCACTACCTAAAACTTGTTTTTAGACATAACACCTATTAGTGCCAATAGATTAATCTTGATAAAAGGGTTGATTTTGTGTTAATCCATTAAAATTTTAGCTGCATATCAGAATCTGTTACATACACTGTACCCACTTGGATAGTGTAGTTGGTAGTTCAAAATTCATAAATTGGATTATTAGTTTACGAACAAGTATTTAGTAGTTTATTGGATAAATTTAAGAATCTATTGTAAATACTGTACCTTATGCCGGGATAAATTTAAGAATCTATTGCAAACACTGTACCTGCCTCGGGGTTACGAACATGAACTATATTATAACTTTCGAGATGGGTCTTTGTCTTATTCATAGGTACCTGTAAGCTCTAAACACACTGTGTGTTATGATGACTATCCGAAACCGGAGAAGTCTTATGTTAGGATATCGGTAATGTAACGTTTAAGATATCTGACGATTTAACCGTGAGACCGCTGTCTGCTCTCGACGGGCTGGATGTTCCTTTCTGGGATGTCAGCGAGCAGGAAGTTACTATTGAAGTTGAACATGTAACTAATTTTCACATGTAAAAAGACTTTGCAGACTCTTAATTGATGATTTGTACATTCTTGATGCAGGCGTTGAGGATCTTGATGGCGTCTCTTACATTGACGTCTGTTTTATCGATCGTGCTCAGTCCCATGTTGATGAAAAAATCAACACAAGAGTTTTATGTGATCAACATAGACTTATGGTTATTTGATTACTATACATTTTGGAGTTTAATAATGCCACTGCAATATGTGTCGGTTTATTTATTCGTGATGGGGAGAACTAATAAATACTACCGTGTTTACAATCATCGAGTTCACACATGAAGAACTCTGTTGCAGGTGAATTTGTTGATAATTTGAGTTACAATTTACGCCATTTGTTCTCAGACAAGCTTCTTAATTATATTGAGCAGCATATGTCTGTTTAGTTGAACATCTCTATAGTGACTTAACAATACCTATGAGAAATCGCCTCGAGACATTTGCATCAACTATTGCTCTTGTTTCACAATTTTTCATCATTTTGTGGCTTCTTCAATAAGTGACTCAGACCTTTCGACAGTGCACAAGTCGATGAAAGAGATGCCTTTAATATGCACAAAACCTGCAACAAATAAATTTACTAAGCAAGAATATATAATGTGAATTTACTGCTACAAAAGTTACCTCTTGGTGTCCGATTTTCACCGTCAGCTCGTCAACATGAGAAAGGTATGAAGACATGCTAAATGGTGTCACGGTTAAATCATCATTCACCATAAACTTGCTGGGTCCCCTCACATAAAGGCCCTTGCATGTTCGGATCTTGACCGGAAGATATGATGTGGGTGGATGAGTTAAACCTCCTTCTAGTGGATATGAAGTGTGAGACGTAAATTCTTCCTCTAGATAACCGTAGTAATATATTTTTGGAGACACTTCATGATCAAGGAGGGGGAAAATACCGTTTCTGGAGACGAAACCACGGGGAATTTTAGGTCTTGTTAGCATGCTTCTCGCTTTTGTCCTCAGATACTTATTGTCCAGAGGAGATATTGTGTTGCACAAATAAGTTGTCAATTTACTAAAAGGAAAAAAATATGATTTAATAAGAAGGTTATAAAAGACAATTCAAATTTAAAAAACCTACTTAAATTATAAATACATTAAATAATAATATATTTAATTATATATATTCAAAACATTTATTACCTTTTTTTATATTAGACTAAAAATTGATAGTTTATTTTAATTCCTAATTCCATTCTAATTTTTTCTCTAAATTCTTCTTCCTTTAAATTATTAAAATCTAAATTTCTTTTTTTCTTAATAATCTTTTATTAAGTTTCTCTTCGTTCTAAATTTATAGTCATATTTTTTAATTAAAACAAAATGTAATTATTGATTTGAAACAATTAGAGCACTTTTTTAATTACGGGACCTTGATCTATATGGACAAGACAAAATGAATTGCTTTTGTTATATTTGTGGTCTATGCCCTTGTTTAATTGTTTTTATTTTTTGAGTTTTCTCCTCGTCTTATTGCTTTGGGGTATTATCATTTGAAATAAACTCTTCACTTTATTGATCTTGTTTTACCAACATTTGAAAAGTTAGAAATTCAACGAGTAGAAAATGAGCGATTTTAGTAACAAAATCGCAACAAAATGAATAATCAAATGAACGAGTACAAGAAAAGTTCTAACTTATTCGTAGGAGTCAAATTAATTTAATTAATTAATTTTTACTTACTAATTTTAATTTTAAAAAAGTTCTAACTTATTCGTAGGAGTGAAATTAATTTAATTACTTAATTTTGATTTATTAATTTTAATTTTCTTTGGTGGAATATTTATTATTATGAGGAGAATCCAAGCTAAAAAAGAAAAAATATTCAAGATCTAAAGATAAGTTATAAGATCTTTTAGTTATGGAAGAAATATTTTTATCATAGAAAACTAATTACTTGGAAGAAAAGACTTGTACCTTATATATACAATACTCACGTGGATTCAAAACCTAAGCTGAGCCACGTCATCCTTTAGAGAGAAATTTTCAAGCACACAATTTTTATTTTTGTACATATTTATCCGAGTACTAACTATTCAGTAGGATGTTTAATCTTTATTTGTTTTTCTCGGATTATTTTGTATTCACGATTTATAGTGAAAGTTTATTGCTTTTGAAGCAGCTTGATAAGTTGTATTGGTTGATACAACTTACGAAGATTATATCTTTGTTCTTTATGTTTTTATTTGTTGTACTTTTTATTATTTCTGATGCATAACTGAATCTGTTGTTCTGTGACAAAAATACTCAATTTGTTGTTCTCTGGACAACATAATTTAAACTTACTACAGTAACTGATTTTTATGTTTCAATACGCGAGTCGCATTTTCACTTATTATTTTGTGTACATTGTTATTGTTGTTAGGCTTTTGCAACCATCAAATTATGTGACAACTATGTGACAAGTACATTTATAATAAAATGCAATTTAAAAAACAATAATATTCTTTTTGTTCAAAAAGAATTGTTATACTTTTTTTGTAAATTACAAAAAAAATGTAATATTATATTCGATTTTGAAGAGTTTGCACACTTTTTTTGTAAATTACAAAGAAAAATAAGTGTGTAAGCTCTTCAAAATTGAATGGAGTAATCTTAATTTTTTATAGGACGGGACGGACGTATGGGAGGATGGAGGCAGTATTAATAACAAAGCGGCCACTTCTAATTTAAAATAGCATCGCCAATTAACTAGCGTCCACACAAGTCATAACTTGTATTGAAAAGGTTGGCCCATTTTATTGCATTCAGATTCTTTTCTTTTCCACATTTCAATCATTCCCTCTCGTGTGACAATGATGTCCCAACGATATAATTATAAATTAAAAAAAATCATAATAAAACAATTATAGCATTATTGAAAAATATAAAAAACATTATAGATAGAAGAAAATATATGATGGTCTACCTACTTGTCTATTTAATTAAGATTATATAATCTATATCTCTTTTACCAATGATGATATGTGTCCTAAATTAAAAAAAAAAAATTAATTTTTTGATAAAATATTTCTTATTAATAAAATAAATAGCCGAAACAAAATTCTAAAAAAATTAGTAAAACTTTATACTATTTTATTATATATTTTTTTCTATTTTCTAGAAAAAATCATATTTGATTTTTATTGGTATTTCAAACCAATGGTACTCTTCCCTCACTTACACATCTTATACCTTAAAAAAACTTTTAAACTTTTAAAAAAATAAAAGAATAATAATTTAAAAAGAGTATTCTTTAAACTTTTTAAAAAATAAATGAATAATAATTTAAAAATAGTATTCTTAAAAACCTCGTTAGAGCATGTCAATGGTAGGTACAATTAATGCGTGATAACTTAATGATAAATACAATTGGGGATAGATAAAAAAGAGTATTAAAGTTTAGATATTATGTACAATTTGAGTATGTATTTTATATTGTGAGTCTCACATGCATAAAAAAAAATTGTATCTCAAACCATTGAGATGGTAAAGTACACTTATTTTGTGATGTGTCAACTAAATTGTACTTAAGTAACAATTGGAGATGATCTTATGCCCATTTTTGAAAATGGAGGGAGTACTAAAATATTGCAGAAAAAAATTGACAAATAGCTCAAATGGTAAACACAACAGCACTTTGGCGTACGATGGCAAATTATTTTTTTTTGGAGTGCTAAGATGTCGAGGGCATGCTCCTGGAGTTGCCGTCAGCTTCTTAAATTATGCCCAGTTGTATTACCAGCTATACAAATGCGGGTCGGGGATGGATCGCAGTTTTACCTTTGGAGGGACCCGTGGCAATGGCATTCCCTAGGTCGATTGGAGGAGGTGTGTCAGTTAAGATTGTGGCTTAGGAGGCTTCCTAGGACTGCGTCGTTGAGTATGGTCATAGTTGATGGGGCATGGAGGTGGCCTGCAGACTTTGCGGCGGAGTTTGTTGATCTTATGGATAGCTTGTCGAGTATAGATGTGAGGACAAATACAGTGCATTGGACATTGCATCGATCAGAGACATACACCTCTGACTCGGCATATACTCTTTTCCGTCCGGAGGGCCCCAAGGTGCCGTGAGCTGCTACGTATTCCACGACATTGTTTCATTCTTTGGATGGCTATCTGTGGTCGGCTGCCGACTAGGGATATGCGTTGGATTGATTTGGGGGGGGGGGGGGGGGGGGGATGACTCGTGTGTGCTATGTGGTGGGGAGAGCGCGAAAACACACTCTCATCTTTTCTTTGAGTGCCCCTTCCGGAGACTAAAGGTGGAGGTAGGATTTCTATGGCCACGTGGTAGTTGGCGCTGTGATGTATTACAGACTTCTAGTCGATGGCGTGGAAAGAACTTGATATCTTGGGCGTGGACTTCTCGAGTTCTCGTTGCTCTGATTTATTTCATTTGGCTCGAGAGGAACACGAGAATTCATGAGCTAGCCTCGTTCGATGTCGCCTGCAGTGGTGGCATCTCAGAGTCTCAGGCGATTTCTATCATACACGAGAGAATTCGCTCGTTACGACTTCCAGATTCTCTTCAAGCGTGCACTGAAGAGGCTATGACATATAGTCTGGTGATTGTGGTTGTATTCATTAGTGCTATATGTTTACTTGGTTGGTTGGAGAGCTAGTCTGTTAGCTCGGTGATGCGATGTGACGTTCATTTCCTATGCGCTGTACTGTATTATATTTTTATCTTTTCTATTTGATTGAGCTTTACCAAGAAAAAAAAACCTTGTACGTACATAGAAAACTTTTTTTATCATAAAATAAAGTAGTCTTTATAATTTATTATTGGAAAAGAAAACATTTTTTCAATTTAGTCCACATAAGAACTATACATAAACTAGAAAATTGGGGGACATAAAATGACTAGGCACCATTTGATTAAATTTGATTCACCAATTGTATACAAAAATTCACATATTGTTGTCACTTGTCATGCCACTCTTGAACAATATTAAAAGAAAATATAAGTATCGAGAATTTAACCGTATAGAATTCACTCACACCTTCCAAAATTTTGGTTTTTCACCATCATTTACTTTCAATTCCTCCTAAATGGACAAGAACTCTAATTCCCAAATTCGAAGATACTTAATTTTGAAATTCAGCTAATATTGTGCTTAATTATTCTCCAACCTCACTTTAGTATTGTTCTAATCACCAAAATGAAAGACAAGATGAACGAAGCAAAAGAAGTTGAGAATAATTACGTTGTTATTCAATGAATATGCTAATACAACCTATTCTATTTATACAATAATAGAATATTTACTTGCCTAAGACTAAGCCTACAATTAAGGCTACAAAATATACACATAATAAAAAAAGATAAGATATATTTACATAATATTTCTCAATACTCCCCCTCAAGTTGGAGCACTTGGCAAGCTAATGCCCAACTTGGAACGCAGACATTGAAAATCTTCTCCTCCTAATGATTTCGTAAAGATATCTGCCAATTGATCTTTACTTCGTATATAAGCAGTTGAAATGGTTTTATTGAAAATGTGATGCAGCACAAAATGGCAATCGACTTCAATATGCTTGGTGCGATCATGGTGATGGATTTGTATACTTAATGTCTAGATTTAAGTGATATTAACTCCCGATCCATTGTCACTGATCTATTTAATTAAATAAACAATTATTTGCGTTTAATTATTTGTAATTAAATATATGCAAATTATAGTCCTAGATTATATACCTTGTAGTTAGTATGGTGTGCGACGCCACACGGAAGATCATACTATCGGTTACTCGTATATAATCGAATAGTTGCTCACGACCTAGATGGACAAGGACCAATCCATCGGTATAGTCGTTGTATGAGAGAGAAAATAATTTGTCTTAATTATTTTATCATAGTTGTACACTTGGTGTATTGGGCGGATCGCTTGAGATTTATCGATTAGGCTTGCCTTTGATAATCGATTTAAATCTCAGTATATTTTATTCTTAATCCCTGATATTATTGCGGCTGTGTGCATTTAATATTAGTGACTTTGATTTTCCAAAGGAATTGACTGATTAGTATAACCGGTCAATTACCGGTAAATTTGGGTCACGGTATTTTATGTATGACATGCCGTGAATTTTTGACGGGAAAGTGTGTCCCGATAAGGGTTGATAATGTCCCCGAGATGAGTTCATAAGGAATTATTATGTAAACCCTGCAGGTGGATTTGTTCCGCATAATAATTAAAGTTGAATGGTGCTAGTCTCGGATAAAAGAGATGAATAAATTAATTTGCAATAAATATATTTTATTCATGGACATTTTTATCTTAAACGCACGGAATAAATAATACTACCGGAGAGATAATATTATTTGATATAATATGATATAATATTGGGAGTGCAATTATATTTATATAGTGAAAAATAAATATAATTAATAGATTAATTAATAGACTTGGCTTGGGCTCAATTTAATTAATTCTATTGGAAGCTCTATATTCCACCTCCTTTAGATCCCCTACGTAGCCTATAAAAGCACTACATGGTCTTCCCTATTCTCATAACTTGAAGATCACAATTCTAGAGAGAGAAAGGAGAGAAGGAGATCCATAGAGTTCGGAGGATCGTCGCCCACACGACGTTCGAACGAAGTGCAAGGAATACGTGAGAAGATTCAAAGGTCTTTGAATATCTCGTTTCTCCGCGCAACGAGAACAAAAGTAAAATCATGAAAACTCCCTCGATGATTTTAATTTTTTTATTCGCGTATATACATAAACCAAGATCCGAGGGATGAACCCGGGGATGGGGATCGACCTCGCGGTGGTGATCGAAGATCACCGGACCGCGGGAGGTCGGGAGATCCCCGCCGAGATCACACGAGAACCCTCGGCTGGACGTCGAGGGTGGCGATCGATGCCCTAGGGCTCGATCGCCGGTGCACACGGAAGGAGCCCCGGCTGGACGCCAGGGCATGCGATCGAGCTGGGCTCGATCGCCGGGCAGCCGCGTGGCTGGCCGATCGCGGTCCGCTGGGCGGACCGCTCCTCTCCATGAGCGGTGGCGGTGAGTCGCCGGACTCACCGCCGGGGGCTGCTACGAGCAGCCCCGGGGGATGCACGATGCATCCCCGACGATCACCGCGTGTGATCGCGAGCCCCTCGCGGGGCTCGGCTAGGGCACGCGTGGGGTTCTCCCCGCGTGGTGCTTTCGGTCGAGCCCGGTTACGCGTACGGTGGTTCGCGGTGGTTTCCGGCGAAGGGATTTTGATCGGGGTCATGTTTCCGCAATTTCTTTGATCCCGGGATATCGATTTCCAACACATGGAAGACGGGATTTTTAGCGATATGAAGGGCAGCCGTGTTATCACAAAAAATCTCAATGGGAGTATCATGGACAATACCAAGAGAGCTTAGAATAGATTTTAGCCAAATAACTTCACTGGTCACTGCTCCCATGACACGGTATTCTGCTTCCGCACTGGACTTGGCAACAGTTGTTTGCTTTTTAGCTTTCCACGAAATCGGCGAATGTCCCAATGTAACAAAATATCCGGTCAAGGACTTCCTAATCAATGGGCATCGTGCATAATCTGAATTCGAATAACCACGTAGCAATAAATCATTGTCTCGCCTAATCACAATGCCCTTTCCCGGACTTCCTTTGATGTATCGAATAGCCTTTAGAACCGCATCCATATGCTCTCTTCTTGGGGCATGCACAAATTGACTTAGGATGTGAACCGCATACACCAAGTCTGGTCTAGTAATCGTCAAGTAAATGAGACGACCAACTAATCGTCGATACACCTTTGGATCATGGAGCAATTCACCCTCGGACAAGGCTAGAGAATGGTTCGGCTGCATTGGCAGTTCGGTTGGCTTAGCTTCTTCCAAACCCGCCTCCTTTATAATTTCTAGAGCATACTTTCTTTGGCTAAGGAAGAGCCCTTTCGAACTACTTGCAACTTCAATTCCGAGAAAGAACTTTAGGCGGCCAAGGTCTTTAATTCCAAAACTTTTGTCAAGAAAAGACTTGAGACGTGTGCTAGCCTCTTCACTATCACTCACAATTATCATATCATCGACGTAAATCAAAATTCCAATGAAAACGCCATCTTTATTGTAAGTGAATAATGAATAGTCCGCCAAAGATTGAATGAACCCATACCTTGTCAACGAGTTGGTTAATTTAGCATACCAATTCCGCGATGCTTGTTTGAGTCCATATAGGGATTTTTGTAATTTGCAAACTTTACTCGATCTTCCTGTTTCAAAGCCCGGTGGCAACCTCATGTAAACTTCCTCCTCCAAATCTCCGTGAAGGAAAGCGTTATTGACATCTAACTGTGTGATGGTCCACCCCTTCGAAACAGCTACAGCAAGCAAGCAACGCACACTCTTCATTTTTTGCAACGGGTGCAAAAGTCTCATGGTAATCTATCCCTTCAACCTGCGTGTATCCTTGCGCAACAAGTCTGGATTTGTATCTTTCAATGGACCCGTCCGCCTTGTACTTCACCTTGTAAACCCATCGACATCCGATTGGTTTCTTACCCTTTGGGAGGTCAACTACTTTCCATGTCCCATTAGCTTCAAGAGCATCAAATTCTTTTCCCATAGCTTCCTGCCATTCTTTAACTTTGGACGCCTCATTGTAATTCCTTGGTTCTCGTATTGCATCCACTTTCGCCAAAAAACTCATGTAATTATCAGAAAAATAATTGGTGGTAACATAATTGACCAAAGGATAACGAGTACCTCTCTTTGTGGATGTCGATTGTGATGAGTGAGCAACAACAGTGGGGTCTATGAGGCGCGTCGATTTACAGTAGTAATCTTTCTTCCAGTAAGGATCAAATTTTTGGCGCGCAGCTCTTCCTTCTGCCTCGGGTACAGTACCAGCAACATCAGTACCTCTTTCTGGTGTATCTGAACCATTATTTGACACAACTTCTGATTCTTGCCTAACCCCATACAGACCAACTATATTTTCATTCTCAAGTTGTGTTGTTTGCTCAATATTGCTGGCATCATCACGCACTTCTTCAATAAAATCATCCACTAAGAAAGGCATTTCAGGCGTATGACTGACATGGGAGTCTTTCGTGGCTTCCCCAGTAGCAAAATTAAAAATGTGTTCATAAAAAATAACATCTATCGACTAAAAAATTTGTTTGTTTTTCAAGTCATAAACTCGCCACCCCTTTTTGCTACTCGGGTATCCTACGAAAATGCATTTTTACCTCTCTCGTGAAATTTATCTTTCGGCCTATCTTTATTATGGGCATAACAAACACTTCCAAAAACCCGAATATTATCAAAACATGGTCGTTTCCCATACAAGACTTCAAAAGGAGTTAGCCCATCAAGAATACGAGTAGGTGTTCTATTTATCAAATACGCAGCGGTTAAAACGCATTCTCCCCAAAAATCGATGGGCAAGTTTCCTTGAAAACGAAGAGCTCTAGCTTTCTCTAAGATGTGTCTATGTTTCCGTTCCACCCTACCATTTTGTTGCGGGGTTTCGACTTGGCTAGTTTGGAACAACATACCATGGTCATTATAAATGGATTTCATAGTATTTGACAAAAATTCCGTTCCATTATCACATTGAACTACTTTGACACCTTTATTAAATTGTGTCTTGGTCATTTTGCAAAAATTTATCAAGAGATCACTGATCTCTCCCTTGTCACGCATCAATTTTACCCAAACAAACCTACTTTTGTCATCAACAATAGTGAGAAAGTACTGTGCTCCGGATAAACTTTTGGTGTGATATGGTCCCCAAATGTCACAATGTATAAGAGCAAATAAATCCGTACTCCTCTTATTATTTGATTTAACACATAACGAGTTTGTTTGGCCCGACAACACGGGTCACAAATATTGCTAGAATTCCAAGACAAATTAAAACCGACTAAGTCTGAGAAAAGAGGTAAAATACTGCTAGATGGGTGTCCAAGACGTTTGTGCCACAAGCTCGAATTCACTTAATTGACGTTTGCTTGTGCCGCCATATTTCTTCGTTCGCCCTTGAAATAATAGACCCCATCATTGTGCTCACCCCTCCCAATCTTCATCCTCGTAGATTGGTCCTGTATAACACAATGGTCAGTATAAAAAGTTACAACACAATTATTTTTTGTAATTAATTGTTTTATTGAAATCAAGTCACAAGTTAATATCGGGACGTAAAGGACATCTTTTAGTATAAAATTATCACTTAATGTCACTTTGCCATGTTCTTCTGTCACAATTTGTGACCCATCAGGGAGACTGACTGTCGACTTCACACCACGCCAAATATCGTATAGCAAATCTCGTCTACCTGTCATATGATGCGAGCATCCGCTATCGAGTAACCAATGGCCACCATTATTTGTAATCATACCTGATTTTGAGGAAGTACCTTCACTTTTACTACCAAGTAGTGAACGCAATTGTGCCATCTCGTCTGGTGTGAACCCTTGCTTTCCATCGTCATTGGTCGTGGTGGCAGCATTAGCATGCTGGTTCGATGCTCCTCTGCCTCTGCCACGGCCTCTCCCACCCCACGGCCTCTGCCGTGACCAGTGGTACCATGTTTCACCCAACACTTATCCTCGGTATGCCATAATTTCTTGCAATGAGTGCAACGAATGATCCCCGCTGCATCTTCATCCTTACTCGAATCAGAAACACGAGCAATTCCACTCGTCACTTGTGTTGCCATGGATGCTTCCGTGGTTTCTTCCTTAATTTTAGTCACCTGTCGATGACGCTCTTCACGTAGAACTAGGGCATATACCCTACTCAAAGAAGCAATTTCATCCTCCATCAACAAATTGGTTCTAACCTGTCCATAAATTTTCGTGTCGAGCCCCATCAAAAACTGGTGTACTTTCTCTTCCTCTCGATCTTTAACTATTGCAGCAGCCGCGCCACAAGTACACTTTGGTATCTTTGTGTAGTTTCCTAGTTCATCCCATATTGCCTTTAGTTGAGTATAATACTCGACTACATATTGATTTTTCCCTTGCTTGCACTCGGTTAAATCGGCTTTAAGTTGATGAACTCGAGGCGCGTTTCCGGTGGAATATCGATCCCGTAATTCCTGCCATATCTCAACAACAGTTTCAGAAAAAGCAATGCTAGGATGAAGCTTTGGATTAATTGAATTTCGCAACCATGCTTTAATCATTGCGTTGCATTGTCGCCAAGCAACGACCTCCATGGTCTCTTCCGCACCTTCCACCACGACTGGCCTCTTCACGGTACCCTCGATGAAACCTAATTTATTTTTAGCATCGAGACCGTTCCTCACCGCATCTGCCCATAGTTGATAATTATCTCCGTCAAAAATAATTTGTGATAGAGATAGATTAGGGCTTTCTCCTGGGTGTAAATAGAGAGGCGAAGAAGGGGGTATGTGTTCTGTTTTTGAAGTTTGTTTACTTCCTGACTCACCCGTCATCTTGTCAAAATATGTGTGTTGAAAAAAAAAAAATAGCAAAGATCCAGAATCAATGCTCTAATACCATGAAAGACAAGATGAACGAAGCAAAAAAAGTTGAGAATAATTACATTGTTATTCAATGAATATGCTAATACAACCTATTATATTTATACAATAATAGAATATTTACTTGCCTAAGACTAACTAAGCCTACAATTAAAACTACAAAATATACACATAAAAAAAATATATATATATTTACATAATATTTCTCAATACAAAATAAAATAAAAACTGTAAGTCTAACTACAAAGTAAAAACTGATTGCATTGATAACGATTGAATGTGTTAGCCAATCAAAATTTGTCAAGTGGTGTCCAATCATTTTATGTCGTGGAATTCCTCAAAAAAAAAAAAACACGTGAATAGCGCGTGGTTAATTTCCGGTCAAGATAGAATTTTCTGTAAAAAAAAACAGTTTAACTGACATTGCTTTTTAATTTATTTGAAATTAAATTGTAAAAAAATATTTTTGTAAAACATAGATTCTTTATAGCCCTAAGAAGGTTTTTAAATAAATCCATGAGTCAAATAGTACAAAACGTGGAATCAAACCAATTTACAAGATATTTGTGATATTATTTTTAATTAATTTGTAGCAAAATATGTCATTAACCACCTCAGTTATAAAGCATTTTTTAGTGATTGGTATAATGATATTATATGATAATGTGTTAGTAAAATAGGGCAAATTATATCTTGCTCCTCAATGCAAGATACACATCTTACACTCGGTCAAAATTATAAAGCAGTCAGATCAAAAATTAACCTAATTTTCCCCCTTTTTTTTTTATGTTCTCACCCTCTCTCACCTCCCTTCTTTCCGCGCCTCTTCAATTGGTAGACGTAGAGGAATACCAGCACCACGAGGATTCCGACTCCAACGACGTCTCCGGCTACGATGCCGATTATTGTCCCGACTTCAGCCCAGATTTGTTTACTTCGACAGCAGAGCCACTGCTTCCGTCGGTTCTAGGTATGGCGGCGATGGCCGAAGGGGATTCTTCCGCGGCGGCGCTTGGCAGGGTCGCCACCGAGGACGGGATCGGACAGGGGATTCTCAGCGGCTCGCCGCATAAATCGGGGTTGCCGGAGTACAACTTCTTGTCCTAGTTGAAGAACAGATTGGACTCGGGAATCGGGCTGGTTAGGTTGTTGTACGATAGATCTACTGTCGCGTTTCCGGGAATCAAAGCGGCCGAGCAAGCCTTGAAAACGTTATACCGGATTCGAGAACTTGGCTTCTCGACTTCGGTGAGGATATACAACCATCTGCCGGATGCGTTGATCGGCGAGAATAGGTTCTGTATGATCATCCCGACATACGAGAACATGAAGAAAGACGGACTGGAGCTGAATGTGTACACGTACAATATTCTCCTGAAGGCTCTGTGTAAGAATGGCAGTTTATGCGGTGCCCGTAAGTTGCTCGATAAAATGTCTAACAATGGTTGGGACCTGACGGTGTGAGCTAGACGATTGTCGTGTCGTTTCGGTGCGAGTATGGTGGAGTGGAAGAAGCGAGGGATTTGGTTTTGAAGTTCACCCCATGTGTGCCCGTTTATAATGCCTTCATCGATGGGTATTGTCGAGAAGGGAAGATTGAGTGTGCGTTTGAAGTGCTCATAGAAATGTCTGAAAGGATAAGATAGAACTTCATTTTCAAACATATGATCCTTCATATTCATATTTATTATACTTCATTTTTCAACCATGCTTACATTGTAAATATGAATATGAATATGAATATGATACTTCATTTTTTCCACATGTTTTTTTTTTGTTTTTGTTTCTGTTTTGATATACATTATATTAACGTAATTTTGTATTGAAAATTTACATAATAATCTAGTTAATATTTTAAGAAAATTTTGTTTGTAATTGCAGTTTTTAAACGATTCAATAGTATCTGTGATTTATGTAATAAACTAATAAATTTTCTGTTTGTAAAAAAATATTTGCTAAATTAACTTTCAAGCTCTGAAAAAAATTATCATTGGAACTAGTTGAAGACTTGAAGTACTAAATGTGCATTTTCATACCTTGGGTTGGTGTACCGAAATGGATCACCATTGATCCCTCAATAATTCATATTAAGCTTATGTTCATTGCTCGATAATGCAAAATGGTTGAAAAATGAGGAAATTCTTTTTTTTGCTGATAACATATTCTTAACTATCAGCTGAAAGAAATGGCTGGAAACGCAAAATTTCCCACGTCCCAGCTGAAAGAACAGGCATTGCCCGAAAAGTGTTCGATGAAATGGGTGTCACACCATTCCAAGCTGCTCTTGAGCATAAGGTTGGGAAATTCCCGCCGCCGCTGATCTATACCATCCTAGAATGGATAATGATATTCTTTCTGTGCCACCATTCCAAGCTCCTCTTGAGCATAAGCTCAGGAAATTCCCGTCGCTGCTGATCTCCGCCATCATAGAATGGATGATGATATTCTTTCTCTTCATCAACTAATGTATATCTTTTTGTAACATATGTTTTATGATATTTTTTTTTTCATTTGAGGATGATGATAGTTGATTAATATTGAATGAAATAAAAATTAATTTCAAATTAATGATGGATGATGTTAATTAAAATGAAAAGTGATATTAATAAAAATGAAAATTGATGTTCTTCTTAAATGAGTAACGCTTTTATATAATTATGAATTTACAATTAATTCTATTAAATTATTGGTTTAAATTTTATGTGAAATTTTTGTATTTATTTAATGAGTTTTTATGATTTACAATAATGAAGGATTATAGATCGTTCGCCGCCCTCGATTATAGTTCGCGACTTCGATTATAGATTATCACTTCGATACAAGACCTTTCGATACATGACCCCATTGATCCCTTTATAAACCCCCGGAGACGCCGAAGGCGGCCCAATCGTTCGCCGCCCTCGATTATAGTTCGCCGCTCACGATTACAGATCGCCGCCCTCGATTATAGATCGCCACGGTGATGCTTCATTTTTAAAGGTTTGATACTTCAATTTTTAAATGATGATGCTTCATTTTTAAATAATGGTGATACTACAATTTTAAATGGTGATTATTCATTTTTAAACAATGGTGATAGTACATTTTTAAATGATGATACTTCATTTTTAAAGATGTGATACTTCAAATTGGAGATTATTAACTTTCATTTTCTCGTTAAGATTAAAACTGTGAATTTTCAATGACTCTATTGTACAGAATTGGCCACACTTCATATACACATTATACAATCATTCATATTAATATAGCTCATCCTTTATTTTATTATTGTATTCAATTTTTAAATAATACAAGTCTACATTTTTATTTAACATTATTCTTCATTTTGTTCCACATCATTCTTCATTATTTTACAAATGTAATTTCAACTCATTCACAATTACTAAAAGTGTGTATTACAAAAAATCCACAATGTCACTAGACTGTATGAACACACAATCATATGAAAGATTTAAATTCATTAACTCGAGAGCTGTCTCCTCATTCTTCAATTCCTCAGTTTTCTTTTCTCTCAACCTCCAATAGTCGAGTTTGATGGCTATATAGCTACAAGTCGGCCCACACGGAAGAGTAGTCATCGTAGAAATCCGAGATCTCGAAAGCCAACCACAATTTATTAGCAATGAACATGAAAAATTTATTAGATGAACAATTGTTAAATATTATAAAACAATCTCAAGATATAATTTCACAAGTCATTGGTCTTATGTGATACGCTCACCAAAACAATCTCATAAGAACATGTAAAATGTTACATAAAGATAAGAACATTTAAAATTAAATAAATAATATACTTGCGAAGAAACAAAACAAAAATGAAGAAGTAAGAAATAAACAAACAAAAAAAGCAATAAACATACCAAAATAATTAAATTATCTTCACAGATTATTACAATTGTTCATTTGCAAAATGAAGCATGAAACGGTAGGATAATGAAGCATGAAACGGTAGGATAATGAAGCATGAGACGGTATACAAAATACCACAAAAACAAAAACACACATGAACAAACAATAAAAATAACACAGTTCTGAAATTCAAATTCTCGACAGAAATGTTGATACAAATAGCAGCTAGTACAATGGGGTTGTCTCAAGTAGAAGAGATTCTGGACTTTAAAGAGCTTCCAAATGAGCGACGTGTTCCGCTCGTAACAATCTGTTTGTGTGGTCGCGCGCAAGCCTGGTGGCAACAGTTGAAGCAGACTCGTGTTCGCCACGGCAAGACTAAAATTGCGAACTGGGAAAAATTCAAGAAACACCTTAGGATTGCGTTTTTACCTTACAATTTTGATAGAGAATTGTACCAACGCTTCCAGAACCTTCGTCAGGGCTCTCGTTCCGTCGAGGACTACTCGACCGACTTCTACGAGTTCCTCGCCCGTGTCACCCTGCATAACAATACACAACAGACTTTGAATTGGCGAAGGATCGATCAAATGCTTGAATATGCCGGGAAATCAAAGCACAATTTTTTCAGAAAGCCAGAGGCTTCGCCAACGCTTCGTATTCACATAAGTTGGTATTGTTCACTAAATAGTCTAAAATTCATAGTATCACTGCCCTTGAAGTTTTCTTATTTATGGTGGAATGTATTAGATTTTTATTATTATGTAATCATGCCAATAAAAATCATTTCAATGGTTGGAGTGGTAGTAACTAAACATTTAGCAAAATGCTAGATATATTATTTATGAAGCCCTGGAATTATTTAGAGTATACATACTTTCTATTTGTCTGCTGTAGGAAGACTGAATTCAAAATATGATAGAACTTGTTCTCAAATCACCAAGCTACCTACCATCTACACTATCTCTCATATAACCAATAAGAATGTATAGGTAAACAATGTCTAAAAGTGGGACCCATAGTGCTATGGATCCATACATAACAAGTATATCATAAAAAAGAGTTAAACATGGACATAACAGTTATATTTCCATCAACTTAAGAGAACGTACCAAAGGTGGAAAAAACAATAAAACATGCAGAGCCACACTCTTTCCATGGCATACAAAAGATCTCCTTTCAAAGGATGTTGGGAATTTTGCATTATCGAGTTAATATACTGCATAAAATCATAAAGTAATAAACAAGTGTACAAATCATAAAGTAATAAACAAGTGTACGTGTATTAACTAAGTTATTCTACCATACTTCCTTGCTCTTATTTTGAACTATAATTAATCCAACTCTTTTAAGTTCAAATCAACTTAACACTAATCTAGAATTCACAAAACAATCCATCAACAATAACAAAAAGATGAATTTTACCATTGATCACCAGGCCTAAAGGCTGGTAGTTTGAATTGAAGTTGCCACAGTGTAATCCAACACCAAAACACCATCAAGAAACTCCCTGACCATGTCCTTCAGCTCACTCAAGATCTCCGTTTTTTAATCCAACTCCTCCAATTCCTCCATCCCCTTGAAAATCGTAGTCGAACAAATCGAGAAACCCTTAGCCCTGCCCGGCGAGAAGTTCTCCCCAACTGTCAATTGCTCAATCGAAGGAAACTTCTCCTTAATGCCCCTCAAAACCTCGCTCTTCTCGGTCCCCCCCCCCCCCCCGCGCCTTCCTTAACCTTCAGAACGGCCAGCTGCATGGCCGGAGAATCCATCGACAACCCAATCGACGACCATGACGTCTTCGGCAATAGGTTTGACATACATATTGAAGTAAATATAGTTCACATTTTTGTTGAAATGGATAAAAAAATCGAGAATCATGATACCTTGCGTAGTAGTAGTTACAAAGGCGCAGAACTCGAAAGGATTAGCCACAACAAGATCCATATATCTCCGATAAATGAAAACCAACCAATCCCAATAAGCAACGCAAAAATCTATTTCACAAGCACACAATTACAATTATAGCATGACTTGAAGATGAAAAGTATGACAAATGTGGATGAATGTCAAACAACTATATTTATCAATATTAATTAATTAATATTCAGCCTAATATTACCTAGGATTAGCAGACAAATTGCCGTTAGAAATTTCATGAAATTATGAAAAAGGAACTACCCAGGGTTACGAATATTCATGAAACTATGGAGAACGAATTATAAAAAAGGAATTACCTACGTTTCTTCGCCGACATCGTTCGATTTCACTAGCGTCGTTCTGAAGGTCAGTTGAGCAGAGATGTAGTTCACCGACGTTAATTTCAATTACGTTGTTCAGCAGCACAATTAAAGGCAAGGGGGAAGAAGTATATCTGAGCCAGCCCGAGCGCGCTTGTAGAAGAGCTGCGATTGAGGGCCGGCGGGGACTTTAGCACGGTCTGGACTCTGGAATAGGCTGGCGGTGACTTTAGCACGATGTGGAATAGGCGAGAGAAGTTTTTTTTGGAGCGGCAGTGGAACCGATAAAGAATTGAGTGTACGGATTTATGACGTAAGCAATTGAACTGGGTTGGGTCAATTTTTTTATACATTGGGCCTGGAGTAAGATGGACATCTTACTCCTAGGGTGTAAGATATACCAACTCGTAAAATAGTGTGTCCCTAATTTTTTATTTGAAATTATCAAAAAAGAGTGTGTGATTAGTTGACTCGTTCATGCAGTCATAGTGTATTACCGATGTATTTTTTCCTTTTTAAAGTAGTAGAATTTATTGAGAATAATAATAATAATAATAATAATAATAATAATAATAATAATAATAATAATAATAATAATAATAATAATAATAACTCATCATCCTATGATTTTTTTACTAAATACGGAGTACATTAATTATGATATTTCCAAATATATACAATACAAACCTATCTGTCTTCATAGCTCCATTTTCACCTGACTGGAGTGTAGAGATGCTATGCAAAAAATAAAAAATAAAAATCTTAATTGTAATTCGGAGAAACCTCGGGGTAGTTTTTCGATATATGGTAGGTAGTTTACCTGAATTTGGTGGAGAGTCGTAACTTAAAAGAGAGTTATCAGGAGTGATCAAGTTAGGGGTGTCTTCTTCTCTGCCGCAGGATGCCTGATGAATCTCGTTCAAATGAAACGGCTGCTGCTGGTGTTGATGTTGTTTGTACCCATTTATTTGTCCCTCTGCCCAGACATATGGATCGAACATGCTCGGGTAGCTATCATCAATCGGGCATCCACTCTACAAGAGAATCAGAATGTGTAAAGATAAAACAATTAAAATTGTTGGCACGTTTGTTGTTTCTACGATTTGATTTCAAAATAAAAATTCCATACTTCTGCAGCGATGAAGGCATCGAGGTTAAAATCAACTCTTGTGTTTACTGCAGCAAGTCTCATTGACAAAAACTGTATATAATAGTAAAATTTTCCATCAGCCAAATGAAAGATATGCAGTATATGAATAACATAACATTAAAAAAAAAAGGTCAAAAAGAAGAAGAAAATAAAATCTCCCACCTTTTAGGGTATAAATCATTCGATGTAGATGATTAAGGGTAGCTGTAATCTGAATTGTAGTTTACACATATTTAGATTTCTTAATCTTGCAGAAATTCTATTTTTGCGACTTCAACATCCAAAAAGTACAAGTGGATACAGAGCAAGTACTTCACTATCTTCTATTTCGTGCAATAAAAGTTTCCAGTTTTTTGTGGGCTTTAATCTTTGCAAGGTTTATGATAGCCGGATACAAGTATTTTGAGATAAAACGATATCTCATTTCTTAAGTGGAACTCCTTATTCTATCACTATTACTACAATCTACTCAAAATTTAGGCCCAGTGCAGATAAAACTATTACTGAATTCTAGAATTACACAAAAGAGGAGGGTTTGTTGTCAGACCTCCACTTGACGTTGAAGTGCTTGCACATGATTTATTATCTCATCCAGCACCATTGCAGTACCTGAAATCTGTAGGGGAAAACAATCATTACATATACACGTTCCCAATAATTAATGTCTTCGTCAGGAAAAAATCGCTTAGAGAGAAAGAGGGATAATGGATTTACTGTGGAGTTTAAATATTAATTGAAGACTAGCACCTTCGAAACTCTTTACATAAATAATTTTGCGAGCTGAGTATTCTCTCAAAGTTTATTCTTTCGATTCTTGTCCTGGTAATTTACGGTTTATTATGCCTTACAAGTTACAGGATTTGATGGAAAGTGATTCTTCTATGTGCAATCGAAATTAATTATTCATAAGGGACATTCATATTAAACTTAGTCAAGAATCAAGATGTGCGTATATCAACACAAAAACAAAAGCGGACATTAGACATAATCCCATTAGCACGCGGATTTAGTGATCCTCATCGACTGTAACAGCCCCACTTAAATCAAATATGTTACAAACAGAAAACCAAAACCAGTAATTAAAATCTTTCACAGCTATTTTGAGAGATAATCTAAGATTCACAGATCAAAGCACAGAACAACATCCTAGTAAAGGACACAAGGATAACAAACCACAGCAAACGGCCAAAAACGTGAAGACGCAGTGTGAGAATTACACTACAGCAGCGGCCCACTGCTATTTTTGGTGCAAAAGACATCACCTTTTTTCTCTCTTTACCCAATTGAAAAAGTTGAAAGCAACCCCTCTTGGAGTATATACTATCAATATCCATTTTTTAATGAGGAGAGAGGAGAAAAATAGGCATCATCATCAAGACAAAAAAATGATTTTCAGGGCTTGATCCAAAATTTAATGAGACTCAATAACTAACAAGGTTTTATCATAACAAACAATTATTCCGTAACTAATATGGCAATTTTGATAATATCGAAAGCATTTCCCAGCTGACCTTGTTACATCCTGGAACCAGCTCCTGCAATAGCTTCATCCTAGCATTGATCTTCTCTCGCCTGGCCTGTGTATAAAGAGCGCTGAGTAAATGCGAACAAACTTCATAGCAATCGGCGAGTACTAATCAAGATCGAGAAAATGATTAAATAAAGATTACAGAAATTTCGGGAGAATTACTCTTTCAGCTAAGCTATGGCTATCAGTGGCTTGGCCACGGCGGGCGCGGACATGAACGTAAGGCAGCTTCTCGCCACTTACTTTGGAGGCTTCAGTTGCTTCCACTTTTTTACTCTTTTTGTTCAGTTCCTTAACCTGAGTAAACATAAATTTTACAATCCCCAACTCAAATATTAAAGGATGAAAATCAAAACAAGCATTCTAGTTCAAATTGACCTTTTTCTCCCTTTCCTTTCTCTTCCCGGACTTCAGACTCTGATTCGAAACAGCCGGTGAAGAGGAATTCGGGTGGGAGTCCGAATCCAACGGCTCTTTCTTCACTAAATCCAGCTTCATCGAGCTTGAATCCAATAGCACCGCCGGCGAATTATCAGCTGCGGCGAAGACAGAAAACTTGGATGCGCGGTCAATGAGGGCAATATTTGAAGGAAAAATCGGAGGCGGCATAGGACTCGCCGGGAAATCTTCACTGATTAAGAGCTCCACGGCTTTGGGCGGGGGCAGTCCGAGGAGCGCCGTGAAGGAGCTGCTATCCGTCTCCGGTGGACCGCACATTATATTTCGGATTTCGTCAAGCCCGAACCCCAATTCTCCGGGTTTAGGCCCGGACATTCCGGATCCCCAAAATCGACCAAAACCTAGCTCAATCGACACGCGGAAATAGGGATTTCCGCTTCTTCTTCTTCTTCTTCTTCTTCTTCTTCTTTTTGGTCATGAGTAAGGGTTTATACCATGAGGCCCAACCCCAACTGGCAACTGTAGTGCGGAGGTCGAAAGCTGTTCGGTCCCTACTCTGTCTGCCGGCTTTCTCTATCAACGCCAATTATTTGTTTTATAATGTACTCCACTACAGTACTGTACTGTATACCGTTTCCATTCAATGCTATTGCTCCCCCGTTAATGCCACGTACTAATTCAAATTAAAATAAAATAATAATATAAATCAATGCATAATTATCTCAAACACAAACAAATCGAATTCAAATTTAAACTCTACTCGATTGATTAGTATCTTGAAATAGGAGTAATTATGTAAATGATTCTTGGTTAGCAAATTTTACTAAAAAATATTTGTTAGATCATGTAATTTGTAAAATATAAGTGTGATCATTGTCTTTTCTGAAAGATATGAAATACAAAAACAACTCTTTGATTGGAATATAAACTCACTCTTTGATTGGAATATAAACTCGTTGATCAAAGCACTTATTTTTTTTGTCAATCCATACTATTCTAAGAAGGGGCATGCTAAGAATTTAAAATTATTTATATATAAATTTAAAATGGCTAACAAATTATGATTAAAACTATATAAATATATTTTTTATATAATATAATATTGGTAAATAAATTAAGTGTTTAAAGTTAATAAAAAATAATGAATATATGTTAACTGGTTAATTGCATAAACTTGTGTAAATATAATAAAAGTTAAATTGTTAAAAAAAAAAGCTTTTTATATTGAATGAAGGATTTTTAATAGTGCACTTTATATTTATATTGAATGAAGGATTTTTAATGGTGCATTTTTAATATGCAGTGAAATTACATGCGCTCCTCAATCTTACAAAAAAATGTTTTATTAATTTAAATAATAATTTATTTATATTTGGATATATACCATTATTAATTTATATAATGTGAAAAAAAAAATTAAAACTATAATTTTTTAATTAAAAATATTAAATATTTTGGTATTCTAGTTAAAAAAGATTGTTAAATAAAATAAATGTTTTAATATATAAAAATAATATTTTTAAATATTATTTTTATATATATATATATATATATATATATATATATATATATATATATTAAGTAAATTATATTGTTAACAAAAAAAAATCACGCAAAATAAAATTTTTGCCCATGGGGGGCAGCCAATGAAGAATTACCGTTCTAAGAAATTGTGCTTTTAGTGATCAAGTTTAAATCCTTAACAATATTTTCCCAATGTTCAAATTCCTGCCAGATCAATTCATATATTGTACTTCTCAATAATCACAGAGAAGTTGACTCAATTCCTTAGATTTTTTTTAAACTAAGTGAATCAACTATTATGAAACAATTGAAATATTAATTTACGTGCTTTTGTTTTTGTTTTTATTTGATCGTATATTTGAAAAGTGTAATAGCTAAGATTTTCACAACACAATTTTTGAAATTTGAGGAAACACAATTTTTGAAATTTGAGGATACTTTAATTTTTTTTCTTCTATTTTAATTATTTCGGAATTGGCCTTTTGTTTTTGTTTTGTAAAAACATAAAATTAACTATATTTTATTTTTTAATTTTTGAATAAATATTTTTAATTTTTATAAGTATAAGTGTAGAAATAAACATATTTAGGTAACAAATAAGAGCATTTAGGTCTCCTTTTACATCAAGGTATCAAATAAAGTAAGGTATCAAATAAGATGTTAATTGTGTGTCATCTCATCCATTAGAGAGTGTCAAAGGTGTCAAAATTTGATTCGAAATCAAATTTAGATCAACACCCAATCAGACCTCACTCAGACACGTGTGGTCTTATAAACAAATGACATGTGTCATTTGCTTTTTATTTTACCCTTTCATTTTTAAATCAATTTTTATATAATAATTATTCAAAATAAAAATAAAATAAAAATATTATTATTTTTTATTTTTATTATATATATAATTTAGTGATTCTTGCGCAAATATATTTATATTTATATATATATATATATATATATAGTAAATAAATTAATATATGTTAGGAATATTTACGACTTTATACATTTTAAAAAATGTCCTTACTTAGTATTTAAAAAATACAAATTCCTAATAAATAAATAAGTAAAAAATATACAACCCCTAAAAATGAGGTAAAAAAAAATAGGTGTTCAAAATAATATTAAAAATCAATCTGCCCCATATCCTAATATTACCTTATTTTTATCCTCTATATATAGAGAGTAAGTTTGTATCATTTAGACACAAAAAAAAATCACAATTTTTTATTCACGTTTCACTTTTTTTCTCTTCATTATCTCTTTCAATCATCAAACTACTCCTTTCCAACGAATCTTGCACTATGTTATTTTCTATATTTTACATGTGTTTTTTTATTAAAAATTGTGAATAATAATGTGTGTCATATAAAAATAAATATTATTATTTATTATTTTAAAATATTGTGGATTTTTTAAAATTACATTTTGGTAAATTTAAATAATTTTATGTTTGTTAAATTAATTGATAAAATTAATTTATTAGTAATTTTAAATTTTAATAATCATATATTAAATAAATAAATAGAAATGAAATTTATGGTGGGTATAAGATAAGCTGATGTGGAAGACAGAAAAATAATTGACACTTTGATTAACTCTGCTGTGGGAGGTGCTAAAAAGAAAGTGTTAATTGGGAGTGTCAAGCTTACGTGCAAAGAAAGAAGTGTCAAATTTGACACTCGCTGTTATATATATTCTTATGTACAAATTTATGTTATATGTGTGTCACATCAAAAATAAATTATATTGATCAATTTATACTTATATCTCCCAATAATGTAAAGTACGAATTTATTTTTGTATATTCTAACTATACACGTTTTTATTTTATTTATACACATATATATTAAAAATAAATAATAATAATAATAAATAAAAGCAAATTAAATTGACCCACATTTTAAGTTGTACTTATATCAAAATTGATATACTTTTTTAACCTCAATCCTCGTTTGGGTAGTTATGTATAAATTAGTGACATATATAAATTATGCCTAGTATTGGAGGCGCAGTTAGTAATAAGATAATATATGTCCCAGTTAGTAATAAGATAATATATGTCCCAAGATAGTTGACACAATTTACTTGGGGTGATGCAGGGGTTTGAATAATATTAATAGTGATAAAAATACTTATAATTTAAATAATAATAAAAAAAGAGCTCATTAATTTTTCTCGTAAAGGCCTCTTGTTAGTAATTTTGTCTTTTGCAGTTAGTAATAAAATAATATATGTCCCAAGATAGTTGACACAATTTACTTGGGGTGATGCAGGGGTTTGAATAATATTAATAGTGATAAAAATACTTATAATTTAAATAATAATAAAAAAAGAGCTCATTTATTTTTCTCGTAAAGGCCCCTTGTTAGTAATTTTGTCTTTTGCAATATTGTATTTTAGTGCAATTAATAATTATTAGCTACCTTGAGTACTATATTGTCTGAATATTTAGAAAATGCAACCCATTTGGAGCATTTGACCAAGTAAAATGGACTTGTGTACTAAAAAATAATTTTTTTTTTGTATTGAAGCAAATATGAAAATAATTGACATGCCCACTTCTGACATGTGGGCCATAATTTTTTTTTATTATTTCTTTTTGTATATTGTAGTAATAGTATTTAATTAATAAAATTGGAATTTAAAATTTGGAAAGTATGCTTTTGCATTGGAGTGAATTGTCCACTTTTTTCATTTGCTCATTTTAATACGAGGTGGCAATAAATGAGCTCACATTAAGTTAAAAATAGGCTTTGTGCATTGGAGATGCTCTTAAGACCATCCACAACAGGGTGTCAAATAGGGTGTCAAATTGAGTTCAACTCATCCAGTTAAGGGAG
This sequence comes from Euphrasia confusa, assembly GCA_954870475.1. Taxonomy (NCBI): domain Eukaryota; kingdom Viridiplantae; phylum Streptophyta; class Magnoliopsida; order Lamiales; family Orobanchaceae; genus Euphrasia; species Euphrasia confusa. Next base: position 9,605,315 of record OX940966.1, on the reverse strand, counting down.
CATTGAAAGTGTCAAGTTTGACACTTGGTGGGGTCGGAGCAAAATTTGATCCCTGGTCAAGTTTTTTTGACACCCTCTTTCGGCCCCACCACCTATTATTTTAATACAACAATAAATAAAAGAGTTAATCGTTAATTGACACATGACATTTTAATTATTTTTTCTCTTCATTTTAAAATCATTTTTTACAAAATAATTATTTAAAATAAAAATAAAATTAAAATACCATTATTTTTCATTTTTTATCTTCTATAAATAGACTGTAGGTTTATATCATGTGGACACAAAAAAAAATCATAATTTTTTGCACTTGTTTCACTTGTTTTTCTATATTGCTTCTTTCAATCTTTCAATTTTTTATGTTTTATTGCGTGTGTGTTTTAATATTTTCAATATTTTATTTATGTTTTTTTATCAAAAGTGGTGAATAATAATGTGTGATGTATTGAAATAAATTTTATTATTAATTGTTTTAAAATATTGTGAATTTTTTAAAATTATTTTAATTTTAAGTTTTATAAATAAATTAGTAAAATTAATTATGTAGTAATTTTAAATTTTATAATTATATATATATAATAAATAAAGAGAAATGAAAAATATTGTGGAGTATATGAGTGATGTGCAAGAAAGAGAAAATAATTGACACTTTGAATAACACACTGTTGGATTTATGCTGAAAAAAGGGTGTTAATTGAAGGTGTCAAGCTGACGTGACATGAGAAAAGTGTCAAATTTGACACCCAAGAGATAGTCTAAAAAAGCATCTCCAATGCTAAAAAATCCATTTTCACTATTTGTGAACCCTATTACATGCCACCTCATATCAAAGTGGGCACAAAAAAAAGGCAATTGAATACAATGCTAAACCCACTTTTTACTTTTTGATAATCAATTATATTATAGTAAAGTTAATTAAATATTAATAAATAAATAAATCAAAAAGTTAGCATATGATTACCTGAATAGTGAAAATGGTCATGAATACGATGTCAGGCTCACTTTTTGCATATTTGCTCAAATGCTATTATTTTTATTTTTGAGTGTCCAATTTCATTTCACTTGACCAGTCAGCTCAAATGAGCAACATTGTAGATTCCTGTTTAGAGTTAATACATAAAAACACCCGTATTATTATTTCCCCACATTTTTAAATACATGTTGGACCATTAAATCTTTTTGTATTGAATGAAAATCAGAGATTATGTCTCGTCACAAACCATCACAACTTAGGGGAAGTGGGCCTCCATAGGCGTGACATTCACGTGAATGTGGCCCAAAATGCTTAGGGCCCAGCTACACAATTAATCTTAAAAACAAGTCATTCGTGAGTTTATTTACAACTCTAACATTACTAAACTCACCACTATTAATTCACCCCTCTTATTTATTACTCCCTCCTATTTTTTTTATTTGTCGTTTTAGACATTTGCACAGTTATTAATAAATATTTTGTTTACCCATTTTACCCCTTCTTTTACTGCTAATTAATTTTAAGATAACTGTTCCTACAATTTCTCTCAATTCTCAACTAAATCACTATTACTTCGACTCTTCTTCTTCCATTAAAGAATACAAGTATTTTTAACTGTATCACATGATTTTTTTTATTTTTCCATTAAAGAATACAAGTATTTTTTAACTATAGCACATGAATTTTTTTTATTCATTGAATTGGCTCATGTTTGTGTAGATAATTACATAAGTTAATTCTCAGGTTTGGAATGAGTTGAAATAACTAAGTCAATTTTTTATTTTTTATTTTAGAAGCCTGAAAAAAAGAAACTGTTGATTATAAAAATCTATTTTAAAAACCACAAAAAAAACTTAAAATTAAAGAATAAAAAAAATATGGTTTTTCCACAATTTGAAAATTGAAAAAAAAAAGAATAAAAGAAGATAGAACACGATCTAGCATATTGAAAATTAAAGGGATAATTGAGGAGTATTAATTAATGAAGAATTAAATGTTGAAGGGTATAAGAGGGAGAAAATTATAAAACGACAATTAAATTGGAAAAATTAAAAAAGCTAAAACGACAAATAATAAAGATTGGAGGGAGTAACATTACTAAATTCATCACTAGGGTGTTAAAAAAAACGGCAAAATCCGATCCGCTCGCAAACCCGACCGAAATCCGCCCAAAATCCGTAGGTTTAATTTTGAAAAAATTACTCGTCGGTTAAAAATTTTAGCATCCGCCAAAAAATAGGTGGGTAGCAGTTTCGTTAGATACTACCCGCAAATACGCCAACCCGCCCGTATAAATAAATAAATAAATAAATAAATACTAGTAGTATATAATAATTTGGTAAATTGATTTGTTCTCTTTGTCTCCAGAAAAATGTTTTTTTTTTTGAAATTTGACTTATTTATTTATTTGTTTGTCTGAGATGGACAATAACATAGTAAAAATCTTACAAATAACACAACCATGGAGGAATTTGTTTCTCCTAAACCTTTAAAGACACAAAGTTTTTCAAAGCCTAATTCTTTAAAAAAAATAAAAAATACTACGATGATGAATTTGAAAGTCGAAAATCATGTGTGACAACGTTTCAAGAGGTTCAAGAAAGACGAAGAAATTAAAGTATCTTGTAATTTATAGCTTCCGTGAATATGTCGTCCATCCGAAATTGCATGATACAAAACATTTGATAAATCACTTCAATTTATATATTTAAACCCGCTATTTCGCCCGCCATCCGCCCGCACCCGTTTTGGCTCGACCACACGGTTAGAGTAAAAACAAGAGTAGGTACGGTTGATAAAAGTGACAACCCGCCATCATTGGGTCAATTCATTATTTAGCGATATACCCGCCAAAACTCGCCCGTGAACACCCCTACTCACCACTATTAGTTCACCCCTCTTATTTATTAATTCGATAACATCACATCCCATGTAATACTAAATTTACCCTTATTAATTAAACAAAAAATCTCACTTTTTTCATTCGCCGCGAGTGTTTCAATTATTTTTATCAGTTCTTCTTCTTTCTAATTCAACTCGGAATCCTTTCTGGAAAAAAAAAATGGAATTTAAAATAAATCTCATACTACTTAAGAAGACGGAACATGATTCTGTTAATAAATTCGCGTCCGAATTCCCTTCCTGAAAAGCAATACGAACAAACAAGAACGAATATTACGGAAATAAATGACACGAGAGATTATAGTGGTTCACCCGTTAACGAGGGCTACATCCACTTCTTGCCGCTGCAATAATTCACTAGATCGATTATAGTTCTCGATTACACGCTTGTAAAGTTATAAATTCGACTCTAGACTTTCTGGAGGTGTTAACCCTATTAAACACGCATAGAGTTCATATATATAGGGGAAGAAAAACAATTGGGGGAGAAAAAACCCGCTCCTGCGTAAAAGTCCCCGCTATGTCGGCCGACACCAAAACCAGTGTAATCCAATGTCGGCCGACATTGGATTGGCGACCGCCAGACACAAAACGGCGACCGCCGAATTTGTTCTGCGATCGCCGGAGGCCTTTCGGCGCCCGCCGAAAGGGCCAATTCTTGGCAGATTCCCAGCCTCGGTTTCTCCCGGTTTCGGCGCCCGCCGAAACCCATTTGGCGCCCGCCGGAGGCTTTCCGCGATCGCCAAAACCCCTCCGACGACTGCCGTTTCTCCCGTTCGTCGTTTCTCGTCTTCTCGGCGTGAATCGACCTCCATACTCAACAATCTTCCACTTGGAGCTGATTCACGTCCCCTATCTTCTCTTCCCATTGCAGCGGTGTCCCGGTCCTCATCCCAGAAGACCAACCGAGGTTGAACACAACCTCAACTTGTCTCACGGCACCACCTTCGTAAACATGTCGGCCAGATTCTTACTCCCAAGAATCTTCTCCAACACCAAGATGCCTTCCTCCAAGGCTGATCGAATGAAGTGATATCTCAGTTGGATATGCTTTGTTCGAGCATGGTACACCGGATTCTTCGCCAAGTGAATGACGCTCTGACTGTCGGAATACAAGACACTCCCCGAGTGGTCTTGCCTCAGCTCTAGCAAAAATGCCTGTAGCCACATCATTTCCTTCGCGGCTTCCGTCACAGCAACGTACTCCGCCTCACAACTCGATAGTGCTACTATCTTCTGCAACCTCGACACCCAACTAATCGTTGTACCCCCGAAAGTGTACACGTACCCAGTAGTGATCTTCCTACTATCCACGTCACCTCCGTTATCCGCGTCCACGAACCCGAGTAACCCCAAATCTGCCTTTTGGAACCTCAAAACAAAACCGGAAGTCCCTCTCAAGTAACGAAAGATCCACTTGACGGCTTCCCAATGTTGCTTCCCCGGATTACTCATAATCAGCTGACTACTCCCACTGCATGGGCAATGTCAGGCCTCGTGCACACCATAGCATACATAAGGCTCCCAATTGCAGAGGCGCAAGGGACCTTATCCATATGCTCCATCTCCTTCTCGCTCGTCGGCGAGTCCTCCTTTGACAAACGGAAGTGACTAGCCAAAGGAGTGCCAACAGGTTTAACATCCTCCATGTTAAACCTTGCCAGTACCTTCTTCAAGTACTCTTCTGTAGACAACTCAAGACCCTCTTTACTCCTCGTGATTCTCATCCCCAGGATTTGTTTGGCAGCACCCAAATCCTTCACAGAGAACTCCCTCGATAGACATTTCTTGAGCTTGTCGATCTCCGCCAAACACGCCCCGACTATCAGCATATCATCTACATAAAGAAGTAAAATTATGTAGGTACCTCTTCCAAGGCTCTTGAAATAGCAGCAGTGGTCCGCCTCGCACCGCGTGAACTCGACCCGCTTCATGAACATGTCGAACTTCTTGTACCACTGCCTCGGAGCTTGCTTCAACCCATACAAACTCTTTTGAAGCTTACACACCAGCTTCTCCTTGCCTCGGACTTCTAAACCCTCCGGTTGCTTCATATAAATTTCTTCATCTAGATCCCCGTGAAGAAATGCGGTCTTTACATCCATTTGCTGAAGATGTAAGTTCTCCTGTGCCACCAAGCTAAGCACCACCCGGATGGTTACCATTTTGACTACCGGAGCAAAGATCTCCGTGTAGTCGATCCCTTCCTTCTGCTGGAAGCCTTTCACTACTAATCTCGCCTTGTACCGAACGCTTCCATCGTGTTCTTCCTTTGCCCGGAAGACCCATTTATTGTGCAAGGCCTTCTTCTCCTTCGGAAGCTCGGCTAGTTCCCAAGTCTGATTCGACATCAATGAGCTCATCTCCTCTTTCATGGCAGACTCTCACTTGATCGAATCCCTCGCTTGTATAGCCTCGGTGTAGCTCTCCGGCTCACCCCTATCAGTCAGCAAGATATAGTTAAGAGATGGTGAAAATTTATGAGGAGGTCTTCTTACCCTAGTCGACCTCCATGGCTTCGGTGTAACTGGATCGATGTTGGGATGAGTATTCTCATCTTGCTCATCCTCGCTGCTCGTGTTGCTCTCTTCGATCTCCTCGGTCTCCACGACCTCCACCGGAACCTCCCCCGGTTCTTTCACGGGATCAATGATTTCTTCAACATTTTCGTCTTTACCCTTGTACAAGATCGCCTCGTTGAAGATCACATTCTTGCTTCGGATCACCTTATGATTTTCGGCATCCCAAAATCGGTATCCGAACTCCGTGCCGCCATATCAAATGAAGAAGTACTTCTTGGATTTAGGATCAAGCTTGCTACGAGCAGCTTCGTCGATATGGACATACGCCAGACACCCGAACACCCTCAAGTAGGACAGATTCAGCTTCTTCCCACTCCAAACCTCCTCAGGAATCCGATATTCCAAAGGAACCGACGGTGCTCTGTTGATTAAATGAGCTGCCATGTCGATGGCATATGCCCAAAACATCTTAGGCATCCCCGAATGTAACCGCATACTTCGGGCCTTCTCATTTAGCGTCCTGTTCATTCGCTCCGCTATTCCGTTCTTTTGTGGGGTCCCCGGAATAGTCTTAACCATCTTGATCCCACTCTCGACACAAAACTGTTTGAAGTCGGCGTCAACGTACTCACCACCGTTGTCGGACCTCAAACACTTCACCTTGAGATTTGTTTCATTCTCAACCTCGGCTTTCCATTTCCTGAAAACAGAGAACACGTCACTCTTATTTTTCATGAAGTATACCCATACCTTCCTTGTGGAGTCATCGATGAAGGTAACGTAGTAGAGTGACCCTCCGAGTGAGGCGACGGGAGCTGGACCCCAAACATCCGTGTGTACTAGTTCCAGCTTCTCCGCTTTGGGCTCCCTTCCACCTTTGGAAAAACTCACTCGTTTCTGCTTTCCAAGAATGCAGCTCTCGCACACGTGAGACTCAATCGCCTTGAGTTCGGGCAGCAGCCCGTTCTTTGCCATGATCTTCATCCCCTTCTCACTCATGTGCCCCAGCTTGCAATGCCACAATTTGGTCTTCTGGGTGCTATCAACAACACCAACCGAATCCCTCATGCTCGTCGTCAAATAAAGTGTGCCCGTCTTATGACCTCGAGTAATGGTCATGGCGTTCCTCGAAACCTTCCACGACCCATCTCCAAATGACGTCCGGTAGCCATCATTGTCAAGCTGGCCCACCGAAATTAGGTTCCTCATCAACCCCGGCACGTGTCTGACCTTGGTAATCTTCCAGGTTTGCCCATTAGACAGCTTCAGGTTGATATCTCCCATCCCGACTATATCGAGTGGCTCGTCATCTGCAAGAAAAACCTTTCCATAGTCACCCGAGACATAATTAAGCATTACCTCCCGCTGTGCAGTAGTATGGAAAGAAGCCCCTGAGTCCAGCACCCAGGAATCGATCGGTGAGTCGACCGATAAGAGAAGGACGTCCCCATCGTCGTCAGCCTCCTGTGTCACCGCGTTGGCGGTTCCCTTCTTCTTGTTGTCGTTCTTCCCCCGAGAACGACAATCCCTCTTGAAGTGCCCCGTCTTCCCACAATTCCAGCACTCATTATCCTCGGACCTCGAGCTATATCTTCCATTCCTAGACTTGGATCTCCCTCTGTTCCTGTTAGCGTTCCTGCCCGAGTTTCTCCCCCGGTTCTCCACACTCAAGGCCGAACTAGGAGACTTTCCCTTGAAATCCTTTCTCCGGATTTCCTCGGCTAGGATTTTATCTCAAACTTCGGAGAACTGCAGATTCTCCTTCCCCATAGAGTTGCTAACAGCTGCCCGCATGGGCTCCCAACTATCCGATAGAGACGCAAGTAGGATCAAAGCGTAAATTTCATCATCGAAGTTCACCCCGACTCCCTTCAACTTGTCCAAGATGGAATTCAGCTCGTTTATGTGGTTGGTTGCGTTTGCATTGTCCGACATCTTCAGATTGAACAACTGCTTCATGAGATACACCTTGTTGTTCGCTGAAGGTTGCTCGTACATGTTTGATAGGGCAGCCATCAAATCCTTGGTAGTGGTAATCGAGCGCACGTTGAATGATACGTTTGAAGCTAGAAACAAACGTATCAATCCCAACACCTGTCTGTCGAGGCTTTCCCATTCCTCGTCATCCTTGATCTTCTCCGGTCTACCCTTCAAAGAAATTCCGAGCTTTTTCCCATAAAGGTAGTCCTCGATCTGCATCTTCCAGTGTCCATAGTTATTCCCGTCAAATTTTGTAACCCCGAACGAGGTGGTGGTGTCCGTCATCGCTTTTCCCCGATCGCTATAGCCCTAGCGCTCTGATACCAGTTGTTGGGAAATTCGCGTCCGAATTCCTTTCCTGAAAAGCAATACGAACAAACAAGAACGAAAATTACGGAAATAAATGACACGAGAGATTATAGTGGTTCACCCGTTAACGAGGGCTACGTCCACTTCTTGCCGCTGCAATAATTCCCTAGATCGATTATAGTTCTCGATTACACGCTTGTAAAGCTATAAATTCGACTCTAGACTTTTTGGAGGTGTTAACCCTATTAAACACGCATAGAGGAGAAGAAAAATAATTGGGGGAGAAAAAACCCGCTCCTGCGTAAAAGCCCCCGCTATGTCGGCCAACACCAAAACCAGTGTAATCCAATGTCGGCCGACATTGGATTGGCGACCGCCAGACACAAAACGGCGACCGCCGAATTTGTTCTGCGATCGTCGAAGGCCTTTCGGCGCCCGCCGAAAGGGCCAATTCTTGGCAGATTCCCACCCCCGGTTTCTCCCGGTTTCGGCGCCCGCCGAAACCCATTTGGCGCCCGCTGGCGGCTTTCCGCGATCACCGGAACCCCTCCGGCGACCGCCGTTTCTCCCGTTCGTCGTTTCTCGTCTTCTCGGCGTGAATCGGCCTCCATACTCAACAGATTCTTAACCCAAAATTCAATTTCTTTTAGAAAATAATATATACAGTATAAGAGTTTGAGGCGTGTAAATGAGTAAATCTACTGATTAGAGCCAATTTTATTGAATTTTGTAATTATTAAAAATACGAATTGAAGAGGTTGAAGAACTACTATCTCTGCAATTCAAACAACCCAAAATCGTGGATAACGAATGTCGGCATGTCTATCTTCTTGTTCCGTCGGTTTTACTCCTTGTTGTAATTTCGGCTCCCAAAATTACTCCACTCTAAATAGCTTGAAATATTAAATTGATGGTAAAAAGAAAACGATATTAAAGATAGAACACGAATTTACGTGGAAACCCAAAATAGGGAAAAACCACGGGAGGAGGAGAAAATATCACTATAATCGAATCAACGGGGTTACAAATATAGATCTCTCAATAGATCTATCTCACGGAAATCTCTCTCAATAGAAACGCTCTCACAAAACGATGTTCTCAATAACACCGTAGCTCACGATATTCTCAATAATATCGATCTCTCAAATTAATGCTCTCAATAACATTAATCGAGTTTCTTGATGCTCTCAATAACATCATTCTAATAATCAAGTATGGAGATCCCTATTTATAGGTGTAGCAAACCCATAAAATAGGTAACAATAGGATTATGAATAAAACCCTTTTATTCCTATTCCAAATAGAACTCAAATCCTCTTTCCAAATAATATAATTATATCTCCAATATAATTATATTCCTTAATTCGATTGGATTCGAGACACCATTCAACAAATCTCCACCTTGACGAGAATCTTCTACAACCCAAAAACCAAAAGTCACCTAGACTTCAGACGTCGATTATAGCGATCTCCATCTTCTCCTCCACCGGCCCCCGCGGGCTCCTCAATAACTAAAATTGACTAAGTTCGACCCTCGTCGAAACTTAGTCCCCAAATGTGATTTTCTCACCCAAATTGCTTTGTACCTCTTGCGTGCTCTACCGGCATCCCCGCAACACAAAGCACTACTATTCGACTCCCTCGAGTCGCGAAAACGAGCCTCCTCGTTTGTACTAATATGAGTGCCCGTACCACCCATCCATAAAGCCATCGATTTATCCTTAGCGAGCATCGCATGCTCAACTTCCCCAAGACGGCTTGAACCAACGGGTACGACTACATCGCTCCGAGTAATCGTAGATCCTTGTAGGACATAAAATCCTCTGGTCTTTTTCTCTCCTCGAATCACCATACGAGCACGACTGCTCACCTCTAAAACTCCACCTCCAGCGGAGTAGTGATAACCCTTCTCATCAAGGGCACTGAGAGATATAAGACTCACCCTCAAGTCAGGAACGTGCCTCACATTGTCAAGTTTTCGAATCACTCCGTCGAACATCTTGACCCGGATCCTCCCAATGCCAAGTATCTCACACGGTGCGCCATTCCCCATAGCTACAGTCCCAGTACTGGCCAAAGCATCATATGTATCAAACCAACCCTTAAAGGGACACATATGATATGAGCATCCGGAATCCAAAATCCACTCATCGCACGCTCGTGATCCCAAATCAGACGCCAGAAGAAGATCTCCATAATATTCTTCCGCAAAACCGACCTCCGGTTTGCTGCTTAGATTAACAGAATCGTCCTCGCGATTCTTATCCTTCAATCTCGGACAATCTTTCACGATATGGCCCTTCTTCTTGCAATAATAACATTCTCGTTCTCCCTTGGACCGAGAATATCCCTTAGACCTTCCGCTCGCCCCACCTTGGGCGTTAAGGCCTTCACCTATTGCATCAGACCTTCCATCAACGAGAAATTTCATCCTTGTTTTGGTTGTTTTTGTACTTGTCGGTAGTATTTGCTGGTAATTGAGGGTTTTGGTAAACAACACAAAATGGTAAATTTGTTATAAGTAAGCTAGCAAAAGGATTAAGTTATAGCAGAAATCATAAGTAAGAACATGGAAGCTCAAGGCTCCTCTTTATTCAAATATTCATACTTAGAATCCATACTTAAAATCAAGGTTTGCATGTCCCATTTTCCTCTCTCTTACCCTCTATTTATAATACTCTATGCATGGCTTAATTATGCCACCTAATGCCCACATATCGGCTCCTTATTGGACCTCTAGTCCACTAATATGAAGCATTAAATACCCACTAATTTCCCTTAGTGCTTAATCTGCCCCTTTCCCCGTGAGGTCCCAGCTTATTGACTGGTGTCCCTGGAGCCTCCCCAGGCGATTTCCCTGTGAAAGGAGTCTGTTTCTACCGTGCGATCTCTACTGTCCGAGCTCCTCATCCTCTTCTTAGATAGGCCTTTGAAGGTCTTCATGACTGTCTTGGCTGACTTTTTCTCTTGATGACGTGGCCCTTTGATTCGTGACACGTGTCGGTGACTGTTTTCTTGGGTATAACATAGGCCCCCAGGAAAATTAGAGCTTTCAACTCTGATTTCCCTGAAGTTTATGGTCGTCTTCCTCGGTTGACTCGTCTCGGAAATTGCATTCTGACTTTCTGTTGGTGGTTGAGACTTCATTTAATACTGAGTTTTACGCCTTTAAAGGCTCTTCGACTCTGGATTATGGCTTCATATCATGGCTTTTACTTGGAACAGAGAGGTGTACCCGAATCAAATAACCAGCTTTTCTTTTCGGATTAGGAATCGGTCGATGAAAACTAAGTTGCCTCTTTCTTTGTCTTTTTCTCAGAAGTTTCCGGAGCTCGATGGGCAGGATGTCGCTTTGGTAGATGCTTTTGAACGGGTCTGGACAGTTAAGGTAGAGAAGGATGGTCGACGTCTCGCTCTGAGTGACGGCTGGAACAAATTCTGTGAGCGCCGTTTTGTCTCGGTGGATGTGACCATCTTTCTGGAGTTGCGTGGGCAAAAGTCTTTCAATATCGGAGTATTTGGGAGGGATGGAGAGGAGATCATTGATCTGGGAACTGATTCTGAAGACAGCTCGGTTGATTCCGAACCTGAAAATTGTCCTGTAAAAGATAACTGGGGATGTACTTCCCCGTGAGATCTATCCAAAATATAGAAAATTTGTTTTTTCTTTGTCAAATAAGGTTTCCTGGGTTAATTTTCCAGGTTTTGTTTCTCAGGTTTCTTTCCCGGTGAAATAAATAAGAGTTATTGTTTTTGAAGGACTCTTTATATTCGTAAATTTTGATAAGTATCAGAAAACTTATCTCTTACATAAATCAGTAACTTAATAAATAAATAATAAAAAGGTAGAAAAGGATTTCTTCTTGATCTGACCTTTGTCAGTAAATATTTGCCACGTGGCATTATCCTGGCCAAGTATTCTAGGTTTTACGGGGTAGTGGGAGGACACTTGAGTACGTTTTTTATCGGTAACTGCCCTCCCTTCCCCTTCCCTGATCTCAACCGTTGATCAATTCATGAGGCAGGTTTAACTTTCAAAACACATTAACCCTTTTCAAATTTCAAAACTTCACATTTCTCTTCGATTCTCAGATCTAAAAATCGGTAAGAATTTCCTTCCCCCTGCAATTTTACTGTGTAAATTTGTTTAATTTGTAGTGTAAATTTCCTTCTACAACCCTCACCATCATGCCAAAATACACGAGAGTCGTTCGCCCCAAAGTGGTTGAAGAGCCTCACGTCCTGCTCGCTCGTCAGTACAAGGAATTTATGGACAAGGCGGAACCGGCCTTGCCGGAATTCCGACTGGACGAACTAGACGCGGCCCATCCCTACGTTCCCGCTGAGAGGACCATCACTTCGGTTCAACCAGATCCAAATCACCAGGAGTGGGGTGCGCATGGCCGAGATAGCACGGTGACGGCGGACGAACTCACCGACTGGAGGGATGACTGGCGGATTCCCTTCAACGTGCATTTGCATGCGCCAGAAGAGGGAGAATCCGCCTGCTGTCCACCTCCAGGCATGGTGGCCATCGGCTTCGACGCGATGGATCAAGGTCTGCGGTTTCCCCTGCATCCTTCAATTTCAGGCCTGTTGAACCGGTGGGGTGTGGCTCCTCATCAGATTCATCCGAACGGGTGGGCTCAGTTGTATGGGGTTTTGACGGTTCTAGGACAAGTGGGATTTTCTCGACCCCTTACGGGGGATGAATTCCATTTGTTCTTTAGCCCGGTCAATTTCCAGAAAGGGTTGTTGGGTGATTACACAGTTCGTTGCAGGAAAAATATGGTGAAAATAAGAGAGCCGGAAGTTAAAGATCCTACTTGTTGGGATCGATGGTTTTATGTCTCGGGGAGATGGAGAACTCAGACCCGAGAGGGAGAAATTGAAATTCCTTTAACTTATGGCGTTAAGGATGAAAGTAAGTAAATTATACTTTTAAGTTTTTACAGTTTTGACTGATCTAAAATTGGTTTTATGTTTGTAGGTGCCCGAATCTCCAAAACTGACTATAGCATCCCGTGGGATTTGGCTACAGCGAATCTTTTGGCCCAGTGCATTCCTACCACCGAGAGGGACTCAACGTATCTCAACGACGACAGTATTCGTGACGCAGCAGGCTTGTTCTGTCCTCCGTTTGTTGAAGACAAACCTTGTTTTGGTAAAGTTCTGTATTTTCTACAGTTTTTATTTTGTCTTATTTCTTGGGGACATATCCCTCGGGGAAATATCATCAATTTTGTCGGGTGTAATATCTTTACTTTCCCGGTGCAGAATTTTTCTCTACCGTGTTTGACGTGAAACCCCCAAATATGGCGGATAACAGACTATTCGAAAGACTTGGACTTGTAGATCCATCCCAGACGGGGAAAGCCCGTAAATCAAAAACCAGTTCAACCAGCATAGGTGGCCGAGGATCTGTAAAGACTCGGGGTGGGGCAGTAGGTGCCCCGGCTTCCCGGACCAGATCCCGAACTGTCTCCGCCCAGGGCGGCGAGACAGATTCCCTGGGGATTATGGAGGTGGTGGACTCCTACAAAGAATCCTCTACCCCTGCTGATGTGGTGATGACTGATGCTGTTCCCAGTCAGGGTTTGCCTCCCTCTGGGTCGTCCACACTTCTACAAGTCAAGCTCGAAGGAGACAAGAAAAGGAAGAAAGTTGATGGGGGTATAATTGATGTGACTGAATCACCTCCCCGTGCTGACATAAGCCAGTCTGTTTTTGGAGTTGAAAAAGTTCTCTCTGACAAGTAAGTTTTTATTCATTTTATGCTCTTTCTTCTTTTTACAACATATTCAATCTTATCTTTATATTTTATTTCTCGGCTAGGTTTTCCCAGGAAAAACTTCTCTCTGTGCTCCTTCCCTTCTTCTCTGGCAAAGGCCCCATTGACCCTGTCACTACCCTGGGCAATCCTGTAGGTGATTCAATTGATGCAGTTGGGAGGTGCTGGACCTCAGAGCTCAATGACCTGATGGACCATGAGGAACATGCCTTTTCCCTGGCCCTTAAACTGGCCAGTCAAAGTGCAGTTGCCATCTCTGGTGCTCATACTATGGCTGAGAAACTCAGAGCTGAGGTTACCAAGCTTCGCATCACCAGCACTGGTCAAGAAACACAAGTAAAGGAGCTCAATGCAGCCTACATAGCCGCAACAGGGGACAGGGATAGGTGGAAGAAGGTTGCAGACACTGCACGGACAGAGGTGGGGAAGTTGAAGTCTGAGATGCAAGAAGCCTTGAAAACCATCAAGGAAAAAGAAGAACAAATTGAGGATGCCCAGGACAACTTTGTCAGGGAAAAGAAAGAGCTAAAGGATGAGGTGGTCAAAGTCACCAAAGAACTGAAACAAGTCCAGGATGATTTTGCACAGTCCATGGAAAGAGTTGTGGAGCTTGAAACCCTACTGGACTCACCTGCTCACAATCCCAGGGTATTGACTGACCTCCTTTATGTAACTGCATATGCTGATCTCATCAGGTCTGCAACAAAGGAGAAGAATGACGTGGCCAAAGAGTATGGACTCAAACTCCTCAAGGATCACATGGAGGGATGCACTCTGGATTCCAGAGTTCCTCAACCTTTCATGGACCTGGAAGTTGTCCATGGGATTGACATGAAATGGTGGCCATCATACAGTCTCCTCTCTATGCCTGGTGAACCTGCAAAGTTAGCTGATGATGCTCCTGTTGATGAAGATGATTTTGAAGATGAGGGTTTGGATCTGCTTGGTGTTGGGCCTGATGGCAAGCCAAAAGATCCTATGGTGACCCCCCTGGTGATGGTAATTCTACCTCCTGAGTTTAACAATTCAGGAGTCTGCTAAAATGATCTCTACTCTGAGTGTAAAAAGCTCAGAGGTTTTTAAGTTTTATTTCTGATTTGGGCCTGAGGCCATAAGACAATATTTGCTATTTCTGTTTGGATTTTAAAGGAAGTTTTTGCCTGGGACAAGTTTTAATATTTTGCTGGTGTGTAATAACTTAGTAAGTTATTTTTGGATATTATCCTTTGGGTCTTACACATGGCCCTTCCACCGTTTTGTTTAGGTTTCTTTTTACCACAATTATCTATCACTTGACAAGTCAGTTTAAGCTTGTTTGGTGAATCGTAATTCTTGTGAACATATAACTCTTGGCTCACACCCACGTTTTATTTTAAAACTTTGTTGGGACTCTTTGTGAGTTCTTTGTCCTGCAAAAGTGACTTTCGGATTTAGTTACCTCTTGGAATTCTCTGATTCTGAGTAACATTTTTCTCCTCCATCTCTCCTTTTACAAAGACTGTCCGATCCTGTGGTTTGTTCATCATGAATACCCTTTTGAGGTTTAGTTCATTATGAATACCTCTTAGGATTGTCCTCGGACCAATATCTTCCTCCCGCGCGATTCTTGAGTTTCTTTTACTCTGTTGAATCTGTACGCAGAAAGAAGTGTTCGGCCCCGTAATCTACAGATTTTTTGGGTCTTTACCGAACCTTAGTATTCCTTAGGAATACTCAATATTCTTTGTTTTGACCGGGAAATTTATTCTTTTTCCCGGGGTAATATTTTTCCTTGTTATAAATAAAATATAACTTTAAAAACCATTCAAGTATTTTTGGTAAGTACTGAGAAAATTTATAAAGGTAGTAAAAAAGGTTTTACCGAAATAATATTTTTACAAAAAGCCAAAAATTAACCTTTTAATGATAAAATTTCTTTAGATGCAACGCGTTCCACCGATACTGATCCTTGGTCCCGTCGAGAAGCTCTAACTCGTACGCTCCGTTCTGGAGGCAGTGGCTTACTCTAAACGGTCCCTCCCAGTTCGGCCCTAGTGCTCCCTGGTGTGTTCCCAAGATTTTCTTCAGCACCAAGTCTCCTTCTTGGAATTCTCGCGCCTTTACTTTTGAATTAAATAATTTTGCAATTCTTTGTTTGTTCATGGCATTTAGAGAATCAGAAGTTAACCTTCTTTCTTCAAGAAGATCTAACTCTTTCCGGATGGTTATTTCATTCTCCGGGGAGATTTCCTGAGCGGTCCGATGTGATAACACCGTTATTTCCGCTGGAATTACTGCTTCTGTTCCAAAAGCCAAAGAGTAGGGGGTTTCTCTAGTGGCATTTCTAGCTGTGGTACGATATGACCACAGAACCTCTGGAAGTTCATCCGCCCACTTTCCTTTGCGACTTTCCAATTTTGATTTGATGGTATGTTTTAATATTTTATTCACTGCTTCAACCTGACCATTCGTCTGGGGGTGGTAAGGAGTAGAGAACAGCCTTCTGATTTTCCATTTTTCACAGAATTCTTCCACCTCAGCCCCATCGAATTGTTTTCCGTTGTCGGAAATGATTGACTCGGGCAAACCAAATCGACATATAATGTTTTTCCATATGAACTTGATAACCTGTGGTTGATCAATTTTGTTCAATGGTTCTGCTTCAACCCACTTAGTAAAATAGTCGACTGCTACAATCGCATATTTCACTCCGCCCCGTGCGGTTGCTAGTGGTCCGATCAAATCGATACCCCACCGAGCAAATGGCCACGGGCTGTAAATGGATTTCAAGGCTTCTGGGGAAATACGGATGTTAGGCCCATGCGTCTGGCATTTAACACATTTGCGTGCATATCCGACTGCGTCCTTTCTCAGGCTTGGCCAGTAAAATCCTTGCCCCATGGTTTTGTGTGCCAGGGATCTTCCCCCCGCATGGTTTCCACATACACCATCATGTATTTCTTCCAGGATTTTAAATCCTTCTTCCTTCGATACACATTTTAGTAGTGGAAGGGAATAACTTCTTCTGTAAAGTTGTGTATTTATTAAAGTATACTTTGCCGCTCGGGAGCGAAGTTGTTTTGCTTCGGTTTTATCTGCTGGTACTTCCCCGGTCTCTATGTACCGTTGGATGGGAATCCGCCAGTCTTCTCCGGCCCCAGCGAGTATTTGCATTTGCATTTCTCTTTGTTCCACTGATGGGGACATTAATTTTGTCAACACAATATTTGAGAAGTCTGCTGAGCCCTCAGCTGATGCTAATTTTGACAGGGCGTCAGCTTGTGAATTGTGTTCCCGTGGGATTTGTTCGATTAGAACTTCAGGGATTTTTTCGCAAAGTTCCCATACCAATTTTAGGTATTTTACCATTTGTTCCCCTCTGGCCTCGTAGTCCCCACTTACATGGTTTACTACTAGCTGAGAGTCCATAAACACATGGAGTTTCCTTGCCCCGACGGCTATAGCCAATTCCAATCCAGAAATGAGAGCTTCGTACTCTGCTTCATTGTTAGATGTGGGGAATTCAAACTTTACCGCATGGGTTACTGAGTCTCCATCGGGACTGAGTAATACCACTCCTGCCCCCGAGCACGCGGTGGTAGATGATCCATCTACGAACAGCTAGGCGCGTGGTTGACTCTGGGATTTCTCAGGGAAAGTTAATTCCACAATGAAATCTGCCAGTGCTTGTGCTTTGATTGCTGTCCTCGGGGCGAAAGTTATGTCATACTGACTAATTTCTAACGCCCAACGCAGGAGTCTCCCGGAGATATCTGACCGGTGCAATACTTGCCTTAAAGGCATAGTAGTCAAAACTTCGACGGGGTGCTCAAATAAGTACGCCCGGAGTTTTCTAATTGACACTATTAAAGCATATGTTAATTTTTCCAGTGGAGTGTATTTAATTTCTGCCTCATGTAATACTTGGCTCACAAAATAAATCGGGAAGTGTTGTATTCCTTCCGCTCTTGTCAAGACTGCACTGATGGCATGTTCTGAGGCGGCCAGGTATAAATACAGCTTTTCTCCTGGTTTAGGTGCCACCACTACTTTTGGATTGGATAAATATTCCTTTATCCGTACAAAAGCTTGTTGGGCTTCCTTTTTCCAGTGAAATTCCTGTCCTTTGATGGAGGCAAAGAACGGACGAGTTTTATCTCCCAGGCAAGAAATGTATCTATTTAGGGCGGCTAGACGACCCGTGAGTCGTTGTACGCCTTTTACGTCTCGGGGCTCTTGCATGTCCAAGATAGCTTGGACTTTGGTAGGGTTGGGCTCAATGCCTTTCTCGCTAACCACATGCCCCAGGATCTCCCTTTTTTGATTCCGAAGTTACATTTCTTGGGGTTCAGTTTCATATTATAATGCCCCAGAATTTTGAAAACTTCTTCGAGGTCTTTGACATGATCTGATTCGTTTTTACTTTTTACAATAATATCATCAATGTACACTTCCATGGTTCTACCAATTAATTCAGAACACATTAGATTTACCAACCTTTGATAGGTGGCCCCAGCATTCTTCAGGCCAAACGGCATTCTTTCCCAGCAATAGATCCCTTTCTCTGAGTAGAAAGCCGTGTGTTCAACGTCATCTGGATGCATGGGGATTTGATGGTACCCGGCCTTAGCGTCTAGTGTTGAGAATATCGCGTGACCTGTCAAATTATCAACCACATGGTCGATGTGTGGCATGGGAAAAAGGTCTTTCGGACATGCATTGTTTAGATCAGTAAAATCTATACACAAGCGCCATGCCCCCACCGTTTTTGTCACCATTACCGCATTGGAAAGCCAAGTAACATCACTCGAAGCTTTCCTGACCAGTTTGTTTTCAATTAATTTATCTACTTCCCCGGCGAGTGCCTAGCACTTCTCGGGGCCTATTTTCCTACGCTTCTGCGCAATTGGTCTCTTGCATGGATCAATTTTCAATCGATGGCAGGCATGTTTAGGATCTATCTTTCCTAAATACGCACTGGACCATGAGAAAGTGGTAATATTTTCTTTTAGGAACTTTATAATATCACTTCTAGTAGTTGATTCCATATGAGACCCCACAAGTATTTGTTTTTCGGTTTGCTCTGGATCTACAATTATAGAGTCCAGAGCTTCAACCATCTCTACAACGGGTGCTTTTTTGCATTGATATCCACCCCGTGAGCCCCAATCATCCAAGTCTGTTTTGGGTTGGGGCTGCTTTTTCCCAGTAGATGCTAAGTCTATACTGGGTTCTTCCTCGGGGGGATTATCTGTTTCAACCGAGGGAATCTGAATAACTTCACCGTGTGAGTTTTTCTGAGGAGAGTTCATTCCTTCCTCGGGGATTTTAATGACATTTTTAATGTGATCGATTTGTTTTATCTTGCTTTCCTCCAAATTGACTTGGGGAATGTTATTGTTTACTTTGGTTTTAGTTTTATCAAGATCGCGAAAATACATCAAAGTCTTCTTTGCCATTACTAGGTCCCCTCTGACGGTGCCAACTGCACCGGAGGGTGTTGGAAACTTGATACAGTAGTAATAGGACGAGGCGACTGCTTCAAAAGCGTTTAGAAAGGGTCTGCCTAAAAAAGCATTATAGCCACTAACCTTATCTACTATTACAAACATAAGATTCCTAACCATTACGACTTCGGGGTTCTTCGCGTCCATCATTTCCACCGGGAGGATGATTTCTCCGTAGGGAATGACTACATCGTCACCAAAACCTTTCAACACCATATCGCACGGGTTGACATAGCGCGCTAGCTTCCCCATCAGATCCAGGGTCTTTTTGTACAGGACATTAAGATGCGCGCCATTGTCCACCATCGTGCGAGACACGTCCAGACCGAGGATTCTTGCTTTTATCACTAAAGGCACATCCTTCGGGAACTTTGTCTCGGCTCGATCTTCCGGGGTGAAAGTTATCACCGCCGTTTCACTGATTGTTGCTTCCTTTGACGGGGCAGTTTCATACCAAACTTCCCACATCTGGAAGTCTCTTTTCCTTTTGCGGCGGCTCTCCTCGTTCACTGGCCTCAAGCCGCCGATCATCATGATCTGGCCCACTCTTGGTGGATCTTGAGCTAGAGGAGGCGGCGGTGGGACCAGTGCGGGTACTTCCCGGGGAGGAGGCCCCTGCGGATTTCCCCCGGCACCTGGCCTGGGCAAGAATTGCCACAGCTTCCCATCCTGAAAAAGTTTCCACAACAGTTTTACCAGTTGTCTGCATTGGCTGGTGTTGCGACCAATCTTTTCATGAAAGGCACACCATTTGTTGGGATCCAACTTGTCCGGGGAAATTAGGATTGGTGGCGGTTTCTCCAACAGATCAGATTTTTGTACCACCATAATGTTCAGAATATCTGCTGGTGTATGACCAGTCTGCACGGTAAGTTTTCTTTCCAAATCACGGACTTCATCCATTCTTGGATCATGTGGCCTAGGGCATGGTTTTTTGCCAATGTAATTTGGCCTTCGATCGGAGGAAAAAGGAGGTTTTTTCTTTTGCTCGGGGGAGTGTCCCCCACCAGCAACAAGACGCTGGTACGCCACTTGGGCCCCAGCTTTCCTCCTAAAATCCTCATACGATCGGGGATAATTCAACATTGCAGATTTAAACAACTTAGAATTTCTTCTCAAACCTGTCAGTACGGTGTGAAGTTTGAGGTTATCACCAATCTCTTCGCCACCCGCCATGAGGAGTTCTTCGACGCGATCAACATACGACTCGTCTGTTTCATTCTCACCCTGTTTGACTCCCAGCAGTTTCTGACTATATTCCATATGGGAAGCTTTGGATGCAAAGTACGACACGAACCTCTGCACCAAGTCGTCAAAACATTTGATAGAATGCATGGGTAAGCTGATGTACCATTGGTGGGGAATATCGCCCAGGGTGAGTGGGAATAGTTTGCACCGAGTAGCATCAGTGGCTCCCCGGCCGGACATATATGTCTTGAATCTGCTCAAATGCACTTCTGGATCAGTTTTGCCGCTATACAAAGTGGTTTGCATGGGCTGAATTTCCGGTTGCATGGGAGTTTGTTCAACCTCGGGGGCCAAGGGATCATTATGACGACCTGTCGGGGCGGCGAGAATCTGATTTTCGTTCAGTCGCCTTTCCAACTCAGAGTATTTCTGCCTTAAATCGGCTAACTCAGGATCAATACCGGGGGCTCTGTGGGCCCTCGCCGGTGAGAAGTTCGCACGATGCCCGTGCATGTCACTTCTACTTACCTGTCTATGAGGATCTGTAGAAGTAGCTACTGACTCAGCTCTTTGGTTTAGATCTAGGGCCCGACGCATTCTGCGATTCCCCCGGGGAACACGGCCAGTTCGCTCAGGGCCCTTTTCTGGATTTTCCCCGGCGGGTGCATGCATGCCCCTCACCGGGATCACAGGGGTTGTCATCACATATTTCAAAGACATCAGTTCTGCCACTGCTTCATCTATTTTTTGTGGAGTATCTAGACTTGCGAATCTAATCGGAGGCGGAGCCTTGGGCGTCGACGGCCCTCCGATATCGTAAGGATGGAGACGGCGATTCCGACGTCGCGACCGAAGTCGGCGTTGTCGTTGATCTGCCTGACTGCCAGTAGGCTCGTCGGCCTCTGCACGTTTGCTGTTGTGTTCATCGGAGCTGATCTGGGTAGGCGGCGGTTGTTCCTTATTTTCAGGTTCTGGGTTTTTAGGCGGAGATGGAACCTCGGGTTCCACCATCACGGCCTTACCCATTACCGCTCGCCACCTGCCACTTGTGCCGGATGCACCTGATACCGTAGTACCTTCGTCTTCGTTCACCATTTTTGATTTTAATCGAGCTTTTCTGCAACTTAAATACCTGATGCTCGATCCTTCTAGAGCCAACTGTTTTGGTTGTTTTTGTACTTGTCGGTAGTATTTGCTGGTAATTGAGGGTTTTGGTAAACAACACAAATGGTAAATTTGTTATAAGTAAGCTAGCAAAAGGATTAAGTCATAGCAGAAATCATAAGTAAGAACATGGAAGCTCAAGGCTCCTCTTTATTCAAATATTCATACTTAGAATCCATACTTAAAATCAAGGTTTGCATGTCCCATTTTCCTCTCTCTTACCCTCTATTTATAATACTCTATGTGTTGAGGATTCGCACAACAAGGTCTAGAATAACCGAATAAATCCGATTAAACTAAACGTTCATAAACCACACGAATATGAATAATCCAAAACCGCACGAATACGACTTGACTCTCAAGCTCACGATCTCTCACGTATATATGAACTCACAAGAACACGAAAGCAAAGAAAAACGAAAGAACAAGACAAGGTTTACGAGCTTCGGTTTCGCACTGCCTAAGACAAGGCAGCCGCAACCTACGTGCTCGGGGAGAGGGTGTTTCTTCTTTATTATATGAAAACGAGATTACAACTCTTCCTAGTAACCCTAGAACCAACAAGGTGTAAGCGATTACAAGTTTAATCTCTAAAAGAAGAACGTATTCTTTTCTCTCTTAACTCACGCCAATGCCTCTGATCGACGTCCCTTTTATAGAGGACCTGGAGACCGACTCTTGGTAGAATTAGGTTCCTTATGCTCCAAGGATTCCGTAGCCTTTTGAATCACCTCAATCGGATAAGTATGGAAAGAGATATTCAATTTTTGGTTCGTTTCCAAAAATAGAAGATTCTGTCTGCCTCCTGCCAGGGAACTGTCTACGCCTTCGTCCTGCGGCAGAGTTAACTGCCTTCGTCCTGCGGCATAGACCTGCCTTACATAAAAATCCAGAATTTTGAACATATTTTCACAAATCTCCACCTTGTTCAAATTTCTAAACACATGTAACCATCTTGCAGTAGTGATCAAGTACTGCTCATCCCAGACAAGCCAAACAACTCCTTTTCGACTACACCTTATTCGCCATGCCATGATCAAACCCGATCATTCGACTCCAGCCCAATATGATTTCATATCACACTGCTCCCATATGATCATACCCGATCATATTTCTCCTAGTATTGACATTAGGCTTCAGCCTGCCATGCCCAATACTACCGCAGTCCCTACCTTAGGCACTGCCTTCCCAAATTCTTCAACACCACCATGCGGCATCAAGAACTTGTACATGACATAAGTCATAATCCGAAAGTAGATGTTACTCCACCTTCCCGCACCTCCAGAAACCTCCAGAGACGACTTCATCAAGTTAGCAACTCACAGCTCTGCCTGCCGCAGCCTGAATCTCGCTGCCTAACTTGGCCCCCTGCGGCAGCACGAAGCCTACCACAGCTCCTCCGCAATTTCAGCATTGCAAGGTGTCCAGCAGCGATACGAGCTGCTGGCATTGACTAAATTTCTCCCCCGGAAGCAACTTAGTGAAGCTATCGGCCGGATTGATTTCACTAGCAATCTTCTCCACCTTGACAACTCTTTTATCCACAAAGTCTCTAACAAAATATAGCTTCACGTCAATATGCTTGGTCCGCTCATGGAACACTTGATGCTTCGCCAAGTGCACGGCACTTTGACTATCACAATTAACCGAGATTACCTCTTGTGGCACCCCAAGCTCTTGAACTATTCCCTTCAGCCACACTGCCTCCTTTATTGCCTCAGTTAAGGCAATGTATTCGCTCTCCGTAGTTGACAACGCAACCACTGCCTGCTGGTTTGCCTTCCAAACCACTGCCGAGCCAAACAAGGTAAACACATACCCCGTTACCGATTTTCTAGTATCAAGATTATTAGCAAAATCCGCATCCACATATCCAATTAGAGCATCACCCTTGACCTCCATCTTCTTGAATATGATTCCCTTACTCACGCTGCCTTTGAGATATCGCAACATCCATTTCACTGCCTCCCAATGACTCCTACCAGGATTGCTCATAAAGCGTGATACTACACTCATAGCATAGGCAATGTCCGGCCTACTGCATACCATTGCATACATGAGACTGCCTACCGCACTTGCATAAGGCACCGCTGCCATTGCTGCTTCGGCAGGCCCTGCCGCAGGGCAGTCCGAAATAGAAAGCTTCATATGCTGCCCAAGGGGAGTTGAAAGACTCTTAGCTTCATACATGTTGAATCTTTTCAGCACCTTCATAATGTAATCTTGTTGAGATAAGACTAGGGAACCCTCCTTTCTATTCCTAACAATATCCATGCCAAGAATCCTCTTCGCTTCGCCTAAGTCCTTCATCTCAAACTCTGCCTTCAGTAATCTTTTCAATGCCTCCACCTCGACCTTTGATTCAGCAATGAGCATGTCATCCACGTCCAAATAGCATGACGGTTCATAGCTATCCACTCCCTCTGCCACCATAAGGGCATAACAAACAACAAAGGTTTGTGCAAACCTCTTTGGTGGGTGAATGACTCTCCTCTTTCTATCCCTTGTCAACTGATATCCTCCCAAATCAGTTTCATGTTGATCATCATCAACATGGTAGTCGCTGCTGTGATCTACCTCACGGCATTCCTTGCCGCAATCAATGGCAATGCCATTGCTGCTGCCCCTGCCGTTGCCATCGACAATGCGTTGGCCATTGTCTCCACCTTCAACGATGTTTCTTTCATCTTGAAGTTTGGTATTATGGTAGTCGATGATGCGATCTACCCCAGCGCACTTGATGCCGCAGTGAATGCCACTGCCTCTG
Source organism: Euphrasia confusa (assembly GCA_954870475.1). Lineage (NCBI taxonomy): Eukaryota > Viridiplantae > Streptophyta > Magnoliopsida > Lamiales > Orobanchaceae > Euphrasia > Euphrasia confusa. The sequence continues at coordinate 9,581,233 of OX940966.1, read as the reverse complement.
CCGCTGCCTTTGACAATGCCTACGCCGCTGCCTCGAGCGACACCTTCGTCGATGCCTCCACCTCCAGTGATGTATAGATCATCTTGGGGCCTTGTAATCATGGTAGTCTCTGCTTCCGCAGTCCCTACCGCAGTCCTTAAGCCATTCCCGCTGTCACTGCCTTCTTGGTAGTTTCTGCTGCCGCAGTGTCTACCGCAGCCGCTATGCCTGCTGCTGCCTTTGCCAATGATGGACAAGAAATACTTTCCACCATCTTTCGTCTTCGTTCTAGATGGACCCCAGAGATCGGAATGAGTGTAATTTAGGCAGCCCTTGGTTGTGTGCCTTCCGGTGCCAAAGCTTGCCCTCGAAGCATTGCCTAGAGCACGATGATCACAAAAGTTGAGCTTGCGTATCTTATTACCTGAGAATGCCCTTTGCTTTGCCAGCTCCAGCAGCCCTTTCTCTCTAAGATGTCCAAGCCTTTTGTGCCATAGCAAGATCTTGTCACTAGATGTGACGGCAGACCCTGCCGCAGCCCCTGTCTTTCGTCCTGCCGCTGGTTCTGCCTTATTTCTTGAGGCTGCCGCATCACCTGCTTCTGCCACCGCAGTGCTGCCTACAGCTGCCACTGCCCTGCCTTTCAAGAAATACAAGTCATTCCTTTTCTCTCCTTCTAGCACTATCGTGCTGCCTCTCTTCACTTGAAGGCATCCTCCACTAGAACAAAAGTTATATCCCGAGCTATCAAATTGGCCAAGGGAAATAAGATTCCTCTTGAGCTCCGGGATATATCTCACCTTGGTTAGAAGCTTCACCGAGCCATCAACCAACTTCAGACGAATAGAGCCAATGCCCTCAACTTTGCAAGCTAGGTTATTACCAAGAATGACCGAACCTCCATCAATCTCCTCAAAACCTTCAAACCACTGCCGCATGGGACTCATGTGGAATGTGCAGCCCGAATCTAGAATCCACTTCGTCTCCTTTTTCGAAGTGACAGTTAGGACCTCGGCATCGATTGCCCCTGCCCATGCCTCCGCAACATCAGCATGATTGTTGCCCTGATTCTGCTGCTGCTTTAAGAGGCGACAATCCCTCTTAAAGTGACCGGTTTTGTTACAATGATAACACCTTTCGTCACCACTGGATGATGCTTTGTTCTCACTCTTTTGGCCCTTCTTCTTCTTCTTTGTGAAATTCTTGTTCACCGTTACCAATCCTTCGGCTGCGGCATGATGATCCCTTTTGGGCTCTTCCTTTTGCTGCTCCTTTGTCTTTAGGGCAACTTGTACCTCCTCCAAAGTCAAGGCATGCTGCCTGCCAAGGATGATGGCATCCTTAAATTGATCGAGGGATGAAGGCAGAGATCCCAACAAGAGCAATGCTTGATCTTCCTCCTTCAACTTCTCATCAATGTTCTCCAAGTCATCAAGAATCTTCACAAAGTCATCCATCTGATCCACGATGGATTTATCCGAGACCATCTTGAAGGCATACAACTTTTGCTTCAAGTACAATCGGTTTGCCAAGGATTTAGTAAGGTACAAACTCTCTAACTTCTGCCATAGGTCATAGGCAGTCGTCTCGTTTTTCACTTCCCTTAAAACCTTGTCTCCTAGATTCAGAAAAATCACAGCTCGTGCCATGTCTGATATCTCACCGATGTCACCTGAGGCAGACTCTGCCGCAGAGCCTGCGGCACCCTTCTTGGCAGCTTCCTCTGCCTCATCCTTCTTGACCTCAGAACTCTTCCCCTTGCCTTTTCCAGCCCCTGTATGGCTGCCCGGTGGCAGTAGCGCTGCCGCCAATCCTTGTTGCGTTAGTATTGCCCTAATCTTGATCCTCCAAAGACCAAAATCGTTCTTGCCCGTGAACTTCTCAACCTCATACTTCGACGATCCGGACTTCATCTTCTCCTCGTGATTTATCCTTCCCACAGACGGCGCCACTTGTTGAGGATTCGCACAACAAGGTCTAGAATAACCGAATAAATCCGATTAAACTAAACGTTCATAAACCACACGAATATGAATAATCCAAAACCGCACGAATACGACTTGACTCTCAAGCTCACGATCTCTCACGTATATATGAACTCACAAGAACACGAAAGCAAAGAAAAACGAAAGAACAAGACAAGGTTTACGAGCTTCGGTTTCGCACTGCCTAAGACAAGGCAGCCGCAACCTACGTGCTCGGGGAGAGGGTGTTTCTTCTTTATTATATGAAAACGAGATTACAACTCTTCCTAGTAACCCTAGAACCAACAATGTGTAAGCGATTACAAGTTTAATCTCTAAAAGAAGAACGTATTCTTTTCTCTCTTAACTCACGCCAATGACTCTGATCGACGTCCCTTTTATAGAGGACCTGGAGACCGACTCTTGGTAGAATTAGGTTCCTTATGCTCCAAGGATTCCGTAGCCTTTTGAATCACCTCAATCGGATAAGTATGGAAAGAGATATTCAATTTTTGGTTCGTTTCCAAAAATAGAAGATTCTGTCTGCCTCCTGCCAGGGAACTGTCTACGCCTTCGTCCTGCGGCAGAGTTAACTGCCTTCGTCCTGCGGCATAGACCTGCCTTACATAAAAATCCAGAATTTTGAACATATTTTCACACTATGCATGGCTTAATTATGCCACCTAATGCCCACATATCGGCTCCTTATTGGACCTCTAGTCCACTAATATGAAGCATTAAATACCCACTAATTTCCTTTAGTGCTTAATCTGCCCCTTTCCCCGTGAGGTCCCAGCTTATTGACTGGTGTCCCTGGAGCCTCCCCAGGCGATTTCCCTGTGAAAGGAGTCTGTTTCTACCGTGCGATCTCTACTGTCCGAGCTCCTCATCCTCTTCTTAGATAGGCCTTTGAAGGTCTTCATGACTGTCTTGGCTGACTTTTTCTCTTGATGACGTGGCACTTTGATTCGTGACACGTGTCGGTGACTGTTTTCTTGGGTATAACAATCCTCTCTTTAGAATGCAGCGCATCGACTACATCCTGCCTAGTAAGGGTTTCCCGACTGTAGAGCAGCGTATCCCTAAAATTTGCATGAAAAGGAGGCAAGGAACACAATAACCACAACGCCAAGTCTTCACTATCGTACTTTATCCCCAAATTCTCGAGATCCGAGACCGTCTCATTAAAAGCAGATAAGTGATCTTGTAAATTACCTCCTTCGGGCATCTTGTGAAGAAATAATTTTTGCTTGAGATGTAGCTTGCTCGTCAAGCTCTTCACCAAGCAAAGCTCCTCGATTTTCTTCCACATGTCTGCCGCCGTCTTCTCATGCATCACCTCTTCCAATATAGAGGTAGAGAGATGTAGCCCAATAACCCCCCTTGCCTTTCGATCCTTCTTCTCTTTCTCCTCCGTCTTCAACGTGCTTGGCATCTTATCGAGCCCCAACAAAGTCTCGTCTAGATCCAATTGCGCCAAGATCGCCTCCATCTTGAATCGCCATGTTGAAAACCGAGTGTTCCTATCCAACATCGGAATATCGTACTTCATCGCCATCTCCGAAAAATACTCTCAAGCTCTACAGGAATCCCAAGTCGTGAACTCAGGCTCTGATACCACTTGTTGTAATTTCGGCTCCCAAAATTACTCCACTCTAAATAGCTTGAAATATTAAATTGATGGTAAAAAGAAAACGATATTAAAGATAGAACACGAATTTACGTGGAAACCCAAAATAGGGAAAAACCACGGGAGGAGGAGAAAATATCACTATAATCGAATCAACGGGGTTACAAATATAGATCTCTCAATAGATCTATCTCACGGAAATCTCTCTCAATAGAAACGCTCTCACAAAACGATGTTCTCAATAACACCGTAGCTCACGATATTCTCAATAATATCGATCTCTCAAATTAATGCTCTCAATAACATTAATCGAGTTTCTTGATGCTCTCAATAACATCATACTAATAATCAAGTATGGAGATCCCTATTTATAGGTGTAGCAAACCCATAAAATAGGTAACAATAGGATTATGAATAAAACTATTTTATTCTTATTCCAAATAGAACTCAATTCTCTTTCCAAATAATATAATTATATCTCCAATATAATTATATTCCTTAATTCGATTGGATTCGAAACACCATTCAACACTCCTCACCGCCTCCTCCATCATCGTCGGTCAATTAATCCAGACTCAAATTAAACCCTTGGCGGTCAATGATCTGCCCCCATCGTTGTTGGCGTATTGATCTTCGGCTCCAAAGAGACGGGGCGATGCTCTCTACCACACCAAACAAGCAGTACGCCGTGCACCTCAAAGCCCTGCGGAGGGAGGATTATAATTACGTAATTTTATTTATGAACTAATTATTATTTTTATTTTATAAGGGCATTATAGTCACGTAACATTTTTATTAAAAAAATAAAAATGAACAGTGATGAGTTTAGTAAAGAATAGGCGTAAATAAACTCAGCCTTCTAAATTATACTCCGCAGTCGTTCGTTCGAAAAAAAAAAAACTTGTTCGTTTTATAATTTCTTTTAAGGTTCAAATCAAACTTGTGCTTAAAATTAAACTCAAATTATATACATAGTGAAGTTGGGCTTTGTTAAGCTAGTTTTATATAGGTGCAACCTTTTGCTTTTGCAGTAATTATATTATGAATTAACCATATTATCTATACTTATAATATTGTTTTATAACTTTGTTCATATACATGCAAAAATATTAATTAATTTTATATAATTAAAATTATTAAAAGTAGATTATATTATTTTGAATTTTGATAAATTTTATGAATGAGTTTATATAAATTTAAAATTGCTAATTTTTTTAATTTATTTTATTGTAATTTATAGATAGGTCATGTTATGATTTACATGTAAATAATATTGTGAGATGTACTTTATAATTTTTTATTTAAATAATATCAGTGTTGTATATAATTTATGCATTAATTTTTGAATTGATATATTTATTTCTAAAAAAAACATATCCTAAATTAGGGCTTGATATAGGTTCAAGGTCTAATTATCCTTAGAATTGATCTTAAAATTTTCAAGCTAAAATGTCAAAACTCGAAACTCATAATATAGTATTTAAAATTACATGAACTGAATTAGAATTATTCAAAGCCCTTAACCCCTTAGGCCATAGATATGTGTGTCAATTCAACCTGAATTTGTGAGCTGACCCAAGTCGGCTCGAAAATAATGTAAAGCTAGGGCAAAATATTTTTAGCCCAAAAAAAATAGAAATCGATTCGAATCGAAAGAGCCTGATAAACCGATTGTGCTAGCCCAACAAATCGTGAGCTAGCTCACTTGATCTATTTCAATATAATAATTTATTTTTTTTTACATATTTATATTAATATTTTGACTAAATAAAATAATATATTCAAATTAAAAAAAAATGTAAACTCAAATTTTAATTTTAAATATTATTGAATAAATATTTAAAATTTTGGATAATTTAAATATAATAATAATAATGGTTAAATATTAATATATGTTTTTAGTATTAAACTTAAACGGGCATAAACAAATATTTTTATTATAATAATATAAATTTTCCAGCCCGACAGGTTAGTTCGAAACCGCTCGAGACGAAAATTTTAGGGCGGCCTACTAATTTACAGCTCAAAAAATTTCAATTTGAACTAACCCTAAGCGAAGTAGCTCGACAGTTGGTTCAGCCTAAGCGAAGTAGCTCGACAACTTGAATCTGCCGGTCCGGTGATGTGGATGCAATTCTCCGGTGATGCAAATTTGATTATCGGGTGACACAACTTTTTCATTGAAATATTATGAACATTGTTCCGGTGAAAATCATGTATATTATCCGGGCAAATTTTTCGATTTACATTATATCCGATCGAAAGGTCAACAATTTGGACGAGTAGGCAAGAATCAAACCTCGTCCATCCACCTTATAGAAAAATAAATATTCAAAGCCCATCCATAAAGTCGAATTGACAATAATGTAAGTACTCATTTGTTGGAGATGCCATCAAAATCACGAAGAGGGGGCTCCCAGGCATATGTGTCGGCCGACACAGAATGCTGTCGGCCGACAGACTCCAGAGAGAACGCGCTGGAGCACACCCTCTCTCGTCAAACTACTGACGCATCTGGCGCGTTCGCGCTGAGCTGGCGAGCTCTCGCCAGGGACTGTCGGCCGACAGCCTGGACCCGTCGGCCGACACCGAGTCTTCAGCAGCGGGATTTTTTGGAATTAATTCCGAAAATAGGTGGGACTTTTTCCTACTCCTTCTAGGACTCTTATGGGCGAGAATTATTGTAGGACCTCCCTCTATATAAAGAGAGCTTCTCCATGGACACAAACACACCAATTATAATTCTATAGCTATTGCGTGAGATTTGAGGGTTTAGAGCGTATATCATCCTTCTAATCGTGAAGCAGTATTATAGTGAATTGTTCGTCGTTCCTCCCATGGTTTTTCCCGATTTGGGTTTTCACGTAAATTCTTGTCTTCTCTATTTTTCTTGTTGATTTCTTTTCTTCGGTATCCCGTTATTCTCATACTATACATCGTCCCGATCGTCAACAAGTGGTATCAGAGCTAAGGATCTATGACGAGCGTGAAGTATGACATACCGATGTTGGATCTCAGCACAAGGTTCCGAATTTGGCAATACAAGATGAGGTTAGTTCTACGATCCCTGAAGCAAGAGATCGCTCTCAATGGTATTGACAATATGCCGGTTCACATGGAGCATGATGACCGCGTGACGCTCGATCAGATGGCTATGGCGACCATAGGGCTCCATGTCTCGAACAGTTTGGCGGAGGACATCATGGAGATGAAGACAGCGAAAGAATTGTGGGAGAAGCTTGAAGAGATGTGCATCACCAAGACGGTGTCAAGTAAGCACAATTTGAAGAGGATTCTATATTTCCTCAAGATGGCGGAGGGTTCTTCTATCCCCGCACACGTAGCGAAATTCAAGGAGAAAGTCGCCGACCTCGACAACATTGGCGTGAAGATCGAAGATGATGATCTTGCGTTTTGGCTCCTAATTTCTCTACCCCCTTCTATGGCGACCTTCCGTGATACTCTCCTATATTCCGCTCGAGATAGTCTCGCGTTTAAAGACGTTGTTTCGGCTCTCTCATCTAGAGATAATATTTTGATGATGGAGAATCCTAATTCGGGAGAGACGCCAAGTGAAGGATTGAATGTCCGTGGGCGGACCAACCAGAGATCGACGGGGCAAGATATGTCTCGATCGAAGTCACGACATAGTAACAAGGTGTGCAACTATTGCAAGAAGAAAGGTCACATCAAAGCCGATTGCTATTCCTTGAAGAATAGGAAGGAGAGAGAAGGCGGCAACAACAACAAAAATAATTCCGGTAAGAGTTCCGGTGAAGTTGGTGTAGCCGAGAATTATTGTGATCTCCTTATGGCTTTGGGTGAGGTCTCCAAATCAAGCGAGGAGTGGATTCTAGACTCGGGATGTACGTTTCACATGTGCCCGAATCGTGAGTGGTTCGACACTTTTGAGAAGGAGGAACAAGGTGCGGTGACTATGGGCAACAACGCGTCATGCAAGATCGAAGGGATAGGAAGCATCCGGATCAAGATGTTTGACGGCGCGATCCGCACCCTAAGCGAGGTTAGATTCGTCCCCGGCTTAAAGCGGAATTTAATTTCGCTTAGTACTTTGGAGCTTAAAGGTTACTCGTTCACCGGAGAAGGTGGAGTCGTGAAGGTGGCCAGTGGATCTTTGGTTGTTATGAGAGGTGAACGTAAGTCAAATAGGCTTTACGTTCTTGAAGGTACCACGGTGAAAGGTGAAGTAGCCGTGGGCGATTCCAAAGTCCCGGATGTCGATACGACGAGGCTTTGGCATATGCGTCTAGGGCATATGAGTGATTCCGGAATGGCCGAGTTGAGTAGGCAAGGGCTTCTTGGGGATAAGGGCTTGTCGAAGTTGGAGTTTTGTGAGCAGTGCGTCTTTGGGAAGCAAACGAGGGTGAAGTTCACTACCGGCGCTCACACAACTAAAGAGATACTCGGGTATGTCCATTCCGATCTATGGGGACCATCCCCGGTCCCCTCCACTGGAGGTTCTTCCTACATGCTTACCATCATCGATGACTATTCCCGAAAGGTTTGGTCGTTCTTCCTGAAGAACAAGAGCGACGTGTTTTCTACCTTCAGAGATTGGAAGGTGATGATAGAGAAACAAACCGGGAAAGTCGTGAAGAACCTATGTACGGACAATGGCCTATAATTTGTGTCCGAAGAATTCAACCAATTTTGTAAGGATTCGGGGATTGTGAGGCACCACACTGTGAGATACACGCCCCAGCAAAACGGAGTAGCCGAGAGGATGAATCGCACGATTATGGACAAGGTACGTTGCTTGTTAGCAACTTCTGGGTTGAGTAAAGGTTTTTGGGCTGAAGCGGCTTCTTTAGCATGTTACCTTATCAACCGATCCCCGTCCATGGCGATTAATAAGAAGACTCCACAAGAATTGTGGAAGGGATCTCCGGCGAATTATGAGGACTTGAGGGTGTTTGGGTGTCCGGCCTACATGCATGTCAACGACGGGAAATTGAGTGCACGTTCTAAGAAGTGCATATTCGTTGGCTTTAAGGAAGGAGTTAAAGGATACAAGCTTTGGTGTCCAGAGACGAAGAAGATCATTCTAAGCCGTGATGTAGTCTTTGATGAGGCTTCTATGATTGGTGATCGGACGTCTAAAGGGAATCTCGAGGTTCCAAGTACTCCTATTGAGGTGGAGCCGGACAAGGTGCAAGATGAAGATGATGGGCCAAGTTCCCCGACCGATGAGACGAGTAGTTCGACTACTCCGGAATATCCTAAAGAGGTGGAGCCGCAATGCATAGCTAAATATAGACCAAGGCGAGAGACTCGACCACCTAGAAGGTTAGCCGAGTATGAGTTGGTCGCTTATGCCTTGAGTGTAGCCGATGATGTTGATTCATATGAGGAGCCTTCCTCATATGACGAGGCGGTTACTTGTGATGCTGAAGAACAAGAGCGACGTGTTTTCTACCTTCAGAGATTGGAAGGTGATGATAGAGAAACAAACCGGGAAAGTCGTGAAGAACCTACGTACGGACAATGGCCTATAATTTGTGTCCGAAGAATTCAACCAATTTTGTAAGGATTCGGGGATTGTGAGGCACCACACTGTGAGATACACGCCCCAGCAAAACGGAGTAGCCGAGAGGATGAATCGCACGATTATGGACAAGGTACGTTGCTTGTTAGCAACTTCTAGGTTGAGTAAAGGTTTTTGGGCTGAAGCGGCTTCTTTAGCATGTTACCTTATCAACCGATCCCCGTCCATGGAGATTAATAAGAAGACTCCACAAGAATTGTGGAAGGGATCTCCGGCGAATTATGAGGACTTGAGGGTGTTTGGGTGTCCGGCCTACATGCATGTCAACGACGGGAAATTGAGTGCACGTTCTAAGAAGTGCATATTCGTTGGCTTTAAGGAAGGAGTTAAAGGATACAAGCTTTGGTGTCCAGAGACGAAGAAGATCATTCTAAGCCGTGATGTAGTCTTTGATGAGGCTTCTATGATTGGTGATCGGACGTCTAAAGGGAATCTCGAGGTTCCAAGTACTCCTATTGAGGTGGAGCCGGACAAGGTGCAAGATGAAGATGATGGGTCAAGTTCCCCGACCGATGAGACGAGTAGTTCGACTACTCCGGAATATCCTAAAGAGGTGGAGCCGCAATGCATAGCTAGAGATAGACCAAGGCGAGAGACTCGACCACCTAGAAGGTTAGCCGAGTATGAGTTGGTCGCTTATGCCTTGAGTGTAGCCGATGATGTTGATTCATATGAGGAGCCTTCCTCATATGACGAGGCGGTTACTTGTGAGGACTCAAGCAAGTGGATACTAGCTATGCAAGAAGAGATGGAGTCTCTTCATAAGAATGGCACTTGGGAGTTGGTTAATCTCCCTAAAGGCAAGAAGGCCATAAAGTGCAAATGGATCTTCAAAAAGAAGGAGGGCATCCCTGGGGTTGAGGACGAGAGATATAAGACGAGATTGGTGGCTAAAGGTTTTAGTCAAATTCCCGGAGTAGATTTCAATGATGTGTTTTCACCGGTGGTCAAGCATTGCTCGATTCGAGCAATTCTAGGCATTGTGGCAATGCATGATTTGGAGCTTGAGCAAATGGATGTGAAGACGGCCTTTCTACATGGGGAGCTCGATGAAGATATCTACATGGTCCAACCCTAGGGGTTCGAGGGTTCAAACCAAGAGAACAAGGTGTGTTTTCTCAAGAAGTCCTTATATGGTTTGAAACAGTCTCCTAGACAATGGTATAAACGTTTCGACACGTTTATGATTAAGAATGGTTTCCAAAGGAGCTCATACGATAGTTGTGTGTATTTTCGGAAAGGCCGTGATGGGTCTTTAGTCTATCTTCTCCTCTACGTCGACGATATGTTGATAGCGGCTAGGGATAAGTCGGAGGTGGAGAGAGTTAAGGCACAACTTAGCAAGGAGTTCGAGATGAAGGATCTAGGTGCGGCAAAGAAGATCCTTGGGATGGAAATCACTAGAGATCGAAAGGATGGCAAGCTGTATCTTGGCCAAAAGGGGTATATAGAGAAGGTACTTCGTCGATTCAACCTTGAGAATTCGAACCCGGTAAGTACTCCCCTTGGAACACAATTTAGACTTACCTCTGCTTATTCTCCGACTACGGAGAAGGACATCGAGGATATGGCTCGAGTCCCTTATTCCAATGCCGTTAGGTCTTTGATGTACGCCATGGTGTGTACGCGTCCAGATTTGGCCCACGCCGTGAGTGCCGTGAGTCGGTATATGGCGAATCCCGGAAGAGAGCATTGGAAGGCGGTGCAATGGGTGTTGCGCTATTTGAGAGGTACGTCTAACAATAAGCTAGTGTTCGGGAGGAATCAAGATGATGTGCGAGGGTCGTGGATTCTGACTATGGCGGTGATCTAGATAAAAGAAGATCTCTTATCGGGTATGTTTTTACCATTGGTGGGTGTGTTATAAGTTGGAAAGCTATCTTGCAAAGTACGGTGGCCTTATCAACTACCGAGGCGGAGTATATGGCGGTCACCGAGGCTTGCAAGGAGGCTCTATGGTTGAGAGGTTGGTTTAGAGAGCTCTCGAAGAGTTCTAAGACGACGTCAATCTTTTGTGATAGTCAAAGTGCTATTTGCCTCACAAAAGATCAAGTGTTCCATGAGAGAACAAAGCACATTGATATTCGTTATCACTTTGTTCGTGAGGTGATCGCTCGAGGCGATATTAAGGTGAGTAAGATTAGTACTCACGATAATCCGGCGGACATGTTGACGAAGAGTTTACTCGCAACAAAGTTTGAGCTTTGCTCTAGCTTGGTTGGACTTCGATCGAGATATTAGGCCCTTAGGGGCGTTTGGAGGGAGACGGATAGGCGAAAGATGTTCGCGATTTTGTGTCAAGGTGGAGATTTGTTGGAGATGCCATCAAAATCACGAAGAGGGGGCTCCCAGGCATATGTGTCGGCCGACACAGAATGTTGTCGGCCGACAGGCTCCAGAGAGAACGCGCTGGAGCACGCCCTCTCTCGTCAAACTACTAAGGCATCTGGCGCGTTCGCGCTGAGCTGGCGAGCTCTCGCCAGGGACTGTCGGCCGACAGCCTGGACCCGTCGGCCGACACCAAGTCTTCAGCAGCGGGATTTTTTGGAATTAATTCCGAAAATAGGTGGGACTTTTTCCTACTCCTTTTAGGACTCTTATGGGCGAGAATTATTGTAGGACCTCCCCCTATATAAAGAGAGCTTCTCCATGGACACAAACACACTAATTATAATTCTATAGATATTGCGTGAGATTTGAGGGTTTAGAGCGTATATCATCCTTGTAATCGTGAAGCAATATTATAGTGAATTGTTCGTCGTTCCTCCCATGGTTTTTCCCGATTTGGGTTTCCACGTAAATTTCTTGTCTTCTATATTTTTTTTTGTTGATTTCTTTTCTTCGGAATCCCGTTATTCTCATACTATACATCGTCCCGATCGTCAACATCATTGGCAACGAAGAAAAGGTATGAAACGCCCAGCACAATTTTAACCACAAATTGAATGATTGGATAGTTTCTTTTGGCAAAGTATTGTTTACAAATCAAAATTAAATGATTTGATTTTTGATGTTTGATTTTTGTGAATTTACATATTTTTTTAATAAATTTGTGTAAAAGTAAAAAAAGCAAGTGAAAAATTAAAATATAATTATATTTTAAAAGTGATTATAGTTAAGAGCATGTACATTGGTTTGAAAAAATATGAGTTCAAACCCACTTAACTGAACTCATACCAATGCAAGAGTTAGTTCATTTACCCACCCCTCAAACCCACCCACCATCAAATGAACTCAGTTCAAAGTATTGAACTAGCTTTTTTTTTTTTTTTTTTAGTCAGGATGTCAAATCTAATTGGCCATGAAAGGAGGTGACCCCACTTTTGCATGGGCCTGAAGTGCGGCAGCACTTAATGCAACTTTTTTTTTAATTAATCTTTTAATATTATTTTTATATTTCTATAATTTATTTATTTAAATATCTTTTTATTTAAATAATGTAACAAATTAATTTATTGCGTTGCGTATACAATTTTTTAAAATTATATTTTATTTAATTTACAAGAAAAACATATCTAATTATTTTTGTTTAAAATATATAATTAATAATGTAACAAATTAATTTATTGTGTTGCGTATACAATTTTTTTAAATTATATTTTATTTAATTTACAAGAAAAATATATCTAATGATTTTTGTTTAAAATATATATTTAATAATGTAACAAATTAATTTATTGCGTTGCGTATAGAATTTTTTTAAATTATATTTTATTTAATTTAAAAGAAAAACATATCTAATTATTTTTGTTTAAAATATATAATTAATAATGTAACAAATTAATTTATTAGGCGTATACAATTTTTTTGAATTATATTTTATTTAATTTTAAAAAAAACATATCTAATTATTTTTGTTTAAAATATATAATTAATAATGTAACAAATTAATTTATTGCGTTATACAATTTTTTTAAATTATATTTTATTTAATTTACAAGAAAAACATATCTAATTATTTTTGTTTAAAATATATAATTAATAATGTAACAAATTAAAATATAGAGTATTTTATTAAAAATGAAAAAATATTTAAAAGTAAAATAAAATATTGGTAAGATCCATATGTTGAGTTCGAACTAGAAAATGGATGTGAGTGTTAAAATTTTGAGTTCAGTTAAGTGTGTAATAATTGAAAATTGAATAAAAAATGATTAAAATGTGGTAGGTGAGTTTGAACTGAACTCACCGATGCACATGCCCTAAGAGACATGAAAGTATAGTAGTACTACATCTCTCTCACATGAATGAGACGTATGGAATATTTCTTAATCTAGGCGACAATAAATAAAACACACCAGCCAGTTGCATCCAAACAGAGAAAGTATATTTTAATTTATTAATAAAAATAATTTATAATGATGGTGACGGTCAAGAATGTAAATGTTTAATGGCCCACGCTTGGGAAGCAAGGAAGACAGTAAACTTGAGTCGCGTCATTTGCCTCAGAAAACGACGTAACATTCACGGAGTAAATGCACTGCGCCAAATCGTCCAATGCTGCGCCCACTCAAGTGGTCCATGTCCCATACGAAATTTGTCTTTCTTATTCATCTAATTTCCTATTTTTGAGTGTCATTATTAATTAATTATATTTTCATAATTTATCTGAAGGCAACGCGAGGGGATGGTCAACTATCATTGTGTGTGGACAGTGTCCGTTGTGTATGGTCTGCAGCTTGCATGAACAACAACCAAAGTTCAATAACTATTTAGGATGAAATTTTGTGTGAAGTGCTCGATTGGTCCTAACATTGATCGCAGATTATTTGACTAACAAGTTTTTGATTTTTTCATTGGTTAGGAAGATTTGAGTTACATTTGAAATATGATTATTGTGACTGTTATAGAGAGTTTTATTTTGTGATTTGTGTGATAGACATAGATAAATGATAAATCTATATTTTTGTAATCTTGTTCATTCAATTATAGTAATATTTCTCATTCTCAATTGATTTTTCGTTATTTGGGATTGCAACGTAAATTCGTGTTCAATTTTTCTTATTCATTTTTTTCGTCATCAATTATATTATCGACCTTTTCTGTGGAAGGATTTTAGGAGGACCTAAAATTCTAACAAGTGACATCATATGAACACTAGGATCCCGACATGATAATTCAAGATGGAAGAGATATTGACTCAATTGAGAAAGAGAAGAGAAATCGAAAGTCAAAGAGGCTAATAGACTATACCTCCCAACCTCTGTGTAATATATGTGATCAAATCAAGATTCGATAAGAAAGGTTATCAATACTGCCGTTGAATGTGGAGTTTTAAAAGTGAGCATATGTGCTCCTGTGGTTAATGGTGATAAGAAGAGTGAATTTTTTTTACTCCGATTGGTATTTTGGACATTTCACATGACAGGGACATTATGGCCATTTCAGCAAAATTTAAATTCAAATTTCGCGCACAACCAACATGACATTGTTGGGAGCACGGTCATTGCCAACTCAACTACATTTTCGAGGTGAAATCACTTGATTTGATCGAGTGGTTATGAAGAACAGGAAAGTAACTACATTTTAGTTTTAGCTTCTAAGTGTTTGTGATTAATTAATCATCATTGAAACAATGACACACCCTATAAATTAATCAAAGTGTGAGTGTGCTTAAAAACAAATGCAAAGACAACTTGACATATACTGCAATTAGGCCAAACACCAAAGCGATTTCTGTATGTATCCCGATTTACAAAACTGCTAAATATGTCCAAGATTAAGATTAAAATGAAAACAAACTAAACTCCACCTCACAAGTTTACTTGAATTCAGAATGACACAATGGTTATGTTAGCTAGACAGAAAACCAAATAGAGGTTCACCAAATGATAGAGCATCCATCCAAGACTCAGTTTTTGCGAGTTTACGTACTGGAACAGTGTGATAATTTGCCACATTTTTCAGTTGAAACCAAGCCAGCCCAAAGCCTCGTCGTCAAGATCAGTGAACACGGCATACATAGCGGATAAAGCAAGCCTGCACAACATATTTACACATTTCAACTTATTAGTCGAGGAATGGACAACATTGTATAAGATAATCAGAAATAAACCAACATCATGACAGTCTTGATGATCACTTTTACAAAATACGTATCAACTAAACACCCTCGTGAGTGGGAGATTCTTGAGGGAGTATATACAGAAGGCCTTTCATCATCAATCTTCCTAGTTCCTTTGTCAACCTCGTGTATACTTTTGCTTTTAAGTATTAAAAAATACCTAAAAAAAGACATACCGATTTGTATTCTCAAATGCTATTACCCTATACAAGAGCATGCTAGCTATTAAAATTATGAATAATTTAATTCAAATTTAAAGTACGAGTGACAGGTGCATATTCTGATCCGACTTTTGTAAACAAAATAAGCACTTTAACAAAACAGCAGAAAGGGAAACCTAATCAACTCCAAAAGGTGACCCCACTTCTAGTTAGCTCTAAAATTTGTGTGTTGAAGATCGAAAATTGATTCCTTTGTTGTCAGAGAAGACGATTGAGAGAACACCAGATATTATTCCGGCTAACCTGGTAAGGATTAGAGCAAAGAGGACCGTGTAAAAAACCAGCTTGATCAGTCGAACTTTCTTCTCAGCATTAAGTACACTAAAAATTTCAGTGACATCAGTAAGATGTTGACGTTCCATGTACCTGATGTGAAAAACAGAAAGAGTTGATTAGTATAGAATAGAAAAGAAAAGAAAAGAAAAGAAAAAGGGTTTTGACACTCGAATAATTATACACACGGACGAAAAGTATGTGATTGTATCTTATAAATTGCACATATTTCTCAATAGGTGCAATTTTTTAAACAAATATAGACCTCCGGGAGAGATTTTTGTCTCGTCATGTAGTTAAGCTAAACCTCCAACGTAATTTTTATCCTCATATCTAGGGTTAATTACCAAAAAAAAAAACTGAACTATTATTGCCAAAATAAGACAGAGGATTCCAAACACTCAATTGATGATTGTTCGAAAATACCCCTTTTGTTAAACCACCCGATTTACCTAAAAATATTAAAGAAAAAACCCTTGCGTATAAAATAGAATCAATACTCATTTTTGTTTTTAGTTTAAAATTCCCCTTTCTTTCGATCAGCATTGCCACATTTTTAACTGAACCGCAGTGATAAAAAAATAGAGAAAAAAGTAAGTCACTAACAGAACAACGAAGCCATTAAAACCGGTACCTAGAGTTAACTACTTAGTGAAAAACAAGATATAGAATCAATTAGATGAAAACTTACTTCTTCAGATTATAGTAAGCAGGGGGCAGTGAGAGAAGGAACATGATCCATTTCCCTGTCGCAATAAACAGGATAGAGAATGCCCCTTGCAACAAATACTCGTGAATAATCACCGAGTTGATCCGTGATGATAGTTCGTATGGATTCAAATAGTCACACTCCAAGTCTGTAAAACCTAGATACTACAAAGAAAAATCTTTGAGATGCATGCATGGATTTTCAGTCGTGTCGGGATTTTAAGGTAGCTAGGCAAAATGATAGTAGCCAGAATCCCACAAAGAACATAAACGCAGGTTTAAAATTAGAGTAAAACAGGTAGAAGGATGTTTAAACCCATGAGTGAACTTCGACACGAATAGAAGAAACAAAATAAATAAGCCAGGAATAACTCAAGTGACTAAATAGTAAGCTCATTATAGCTTATATATCAATACCAGACTACTGATTCGCAAACTAAATCGAGCTTTCTTACAAACCTAATCCAGACCACATTAAAATCTTCTTGCAAGCAGTGAAACTCCGAATGCCGAATTCGATAAAAACCCAAAACCACACAACCAATTATATGCATTACAGCACGAAATCAGGATAGTCAATATACATTTATTTAGTAATACAAAATTAGTTAATGCATGAATATAATCAATGGAAATCGATAAAACCCAAAACCACACAAGCCAATAATATGCATAACAGCAAGAAATCAGGATAGTCATTCTTTAAAACTGGGTAGGGGTTTCCTTAATTTTTAGCATATAAACAAGAACCCTCGAACAAAACCCAAAATATTTACTGTATTACTTTGCAGCAATCAACTACGCAATGAACAAACCAAATATTCTTAGTCAGGATTTCAATTTTCTGAACAAAAAAATGTAAAACAAAGTAACAAAAAGAGGGTTTAAGGAAAACAAGAAATTTACCTGGTGAAAATTTAAACCTAGGAGAGCGATATTCATAATCGAAAAGATTACCCAGAGAATAGGTTCCAAAACCATTGTTGTTGTTGCTTGAAGGAAACAAGAAATGGGTATTTGCAGAATTTCTTGGATCCTTTGATTAACCACACTTCCGAGAAGAGAAGTGACGTTTGTTTTTCAAGTTGTTTTAGTTTTTTGTTGCGGAATATAATAGCAATTGATTTATAAATATATACCTAATTTGTATTTAGAGAAAATAATTAATCGTATTAAATTTTTATAATTATAAATAAAAATAATTTATTATGAATTATTTTATTTATCTATAAAATAATAATTTATTCATCCTATAAATTAGGGAAAAATGACAATAAGGCCAATTTTCAACATTTTTTCGACAATAAGGCTTTCGAGAAATTACGCGTGTCATTTAGGCCGGTTAAAATGTGTAAAGACCACATTACCCTCTTCCCTCTTTTCTCTTCTCGTTTGCGTCCGTACGCCGAGATCGAACCCTGCCCAATCACACGGATCACCTCTCCCACGCCGCACCGGATCCGCCATCACCTCACCGGAGGATAATCAATGCCGACGGCTCCAGCAACGGCCACAGGTGGCTCGAGTAGAATCGACGGAAGCCTCCGAGCGCGGACACGACGTCCCGCAGTTGCATTGGGCTCCGGTGCCCTCCTCCTATCGAGAGGCTCCGTCTACCATCCCCGCACGGTGCCCTCCCTCGAGGACCACCTCGCCTCGAGCGGCGAGCGACGACCACGACGAGGACGACTTTTTAGCATTCGAGATTTTTTTTTTGTTGTTTTTTGCATTTGTTGGTATAAACAGATTCGCTTACAGGGGATGTTCTCCAAAAGTTTCACATGGCGTTGAGCTTACTGATATAAGTCATATAGCCAAAATGAACGAGGAATCTGAATGTGCACGCGCCGCCGTGAATGAGGCATTGTAAGCGATAGATAGGCATTGTTAGCCTTGATTCACATTTGTTAACATTTTTAGTTTTCTGCATTTTATCATATGCTTTCATTTTGGACCAAGTATCTCAACTATAGTAGAAGAGTCATTGAGAACTCTTTTGTATAAGTCATATACAGTGTGTTTTACTACATTTTTGGTTATTTTCATTGAATATTATGTTATAGTTATATACATCTTGCATACAAAAAATCATTGAACTCTAATGTAAAATATGACACTGGTGTCTTTAGGCGCTATAAATCAAAAAGAAACTATCAGAACTGATGGAGCCGATACAGCTGACGGGAGTCAAGGCAAATAGAGTTCGAGTGAAGAGGAAAACCTTGGAGGAGGTGCTCCAGCAGTGCCAGCTGGCCCTACAACAACTTACCTATGGATGTGATGATGATGACGACGTCGATGGCGAACTTAAAGGTCCCTAAACCTCTGGAGAAACCTCATCTCCCCAGTAAGTGTTCAGTAGATATTGAGAGCAGTTTGCTCTCAACTCGGGCTTATTTATTTTGATATGTGCCTTCTACTGGCATCTAATGGCATCCCTAGTAAGTGTTCAGTGGATGTTGAATTTGAGTGTTATAGCATGTAATGGTATTATATCACTTTGTTACACTACTACTATATACAGTATGTGGATTCCTCTTAATTAATTTAATTGACTCGATCGATCTTGTAGGACACAAGGCACTTGCCTCATTTAATCATTTTGAAGAGATTGAAGCATTATGTTAGAAACAATAAATAACAAGAAATTTTGGCAGGTACATTAAACTAACAGTTCTTGTCCATAGACGAGTTCTAGGTAATCATATTGTTTTTTTGAAGTATTTCATCATGCAATTTGTTTTTGAAAATGTTATGCAGGAATCAAATACCGAAAAGATCTTTTATGGACTGGATGATATAAAGGAAGGAAGTGATATCATCATTGTAAGAGTTACTGCTCTTCTGACTTCTGCTGGTTACATTTAATTTATAATAATATGACTCAAAACTATTTTTTCGTTTCGAAAATGGTGTATTTTACCGTACCGAAAACGAGGTTTGAGCTTTAGAACTGATGAATTTGGGGTTCTGGTTATAGAGGTTGTGAATACGCATATTCATGGAAATTGAATTCGTGTTTTGTTTCAAGTGATTATGTTTTTGTTTCATGTATCAGAAATGTAATGTGTTTTGTCTGTGTTTTCTTAGCTTAGGGATTTAAAGCAAGGCCTTCGGTGATGCTCGAGGACTGTCAAGAGAAAGTGTACACGGTGGTGCACGTGGTCTACCCCGATCGGCCGAAACTTTTGTTCGACATGGTGTGCACGATAACGGACATGAGTACAGTAAAGCATCCATTCAGTCTTTTTTAGTGACATTCAGTGTTTTTAATGATATTCAGTGTTTTTGTAATATTCAGTGTAAAAATCTGACATTCGGTGTTTTTTTATGACATTAAGTGTTTTTTAATGATACTCAGTGTAAAAATATAACATTCAGTGTTTTTTAATGACATTTAGTGTTCTTATAATATTCAGTGTAAAAATCTGTCATTCAGTGTCTTTTAATGGTATTCAGTGTCTGGGGTGACGTTCAATGTCTTTTAATGGTATTAAGTGTCTTTTAATGTTATTCAGTGTCTTTTAATGTTATTCAGTGTCTTTCAGTGTTATTCAGTGTCTTTTAATGTTATTCAGTGTTATTAAGTGTCTTTCAGTGTTATTCAGTGTCTTTTAGTGTTATTCAGTGTCTTTTAATGTTATTCAGTGTCTCTTAATGTTATTCAGTGTTATTCAGTGTTATTCAGTGTCTTTTAATGTTATTCAGTGTTATTCAGTGTCTTTTAATGTTATTTAGTGTCTTTTAATGTTATTCAGTGTTATTCAGTGTTATTCAGTGTCTCTTAATGTTATTAAGTGTCTTTTAATGTTATTTAGTGTTATTTAGTGTTATTCAGTGTCTTTTAATGTTATTCAGTGTCTTTTAATGTTATTCAGTGTTATTCAGTGTCTTTTAATGTTATTCAGTATCTTTTAATGTTATTCAGTGTTATTAAGTGTTATTCAGTGTTATTCAGTGTCTTTTAATGTTATTCAGTGTTATTCAGTGTCTTTTAATGTTATTCAATGTTATTCAGTGTCTGACATTCAGTGTCTGACATTCAGTGTCTTTTGGGGTGGGGTGGGTTGAGTAGAAGAAAAAAATCTGACGTTCAGTGTTTTTTCATGCTATTCAGTGTCTGAGCAGGGGTGAGGTGGGGTAGGTGTGGGGTGGGTTGAGTAGAAATAGAGTAAGGGTATTTTCGTCATTTTATATACATTTTTTTGGCCCAATTGGAACAAAAAAGCCTAATTGACATATAAATTGGAACTTGGTCTTATTGCCCAAAAAATGTTGAAAATTGGCATTATTGCCATTTTTCCCTATAAATTATACAGATTTGATACAGAGATTAAAAACAATATTTTATTATTTTATATTTTTTTTGGTTAAAAATGTATTGTATTTTTAAATTAAAAGCAAAATAATTATAAATAAACTTTAGGAATTATGTAATAAACATTGTATTTTAAAATAAAAATATAAAATAATACTCTTATTTCATTATATTTCAAATTAGGGCTACAAACAAATTATGTTTATTGGGAGCTGCTTCGAGCTGAGCAAGAGTGAATTCGAGCTCAGGCATCTCGTTATTTAAATAAGTCCAGCAAGAGCATAGTATTTTTTTATCGCGAGTAACTTGTCAAGCAGGCTAATGCGCAATTTATCAAAAAACGATAAATTATACATTTTTTCTATGTAAGTTTAAAGAAGTATTATATAATTAGTTGAGACAGATAAATTATAGATTTTTTCTATGTAAGTTTAAAGAAGTATTATATAATTAGTTGAGACAGTATATCAATTATCAAGTCTCGTTATCAAATTACTACCTTACTTTTTTTTTTATATGTGATTGACCTATACAAAAAATAAAGTCTTATGGTCAAATAGTGTTTTAAAAATGAGAAAATATTTTTGTTGGTCCCTTAAAAGTAGTCAAGTCTCATTTCAGTCCACTAAAGGAGGCCACATCCAATTTAGTCTTGTAAACCATCGAAATGTAGTCAATTTAGTCTTATTTGACCGGAAAATTTGAATTTGCGCCGGAAAACAAGCACTTGCCGCTCACGTGACTTGAATTTGGAGCTTTCCGGCTGAACTTGACACATTAGACGCCAAATGTAAATTTGTCATTCGCCCAGTTGAAATAAAAAAATAATAATTTCCAAATGCTAATTTTTTATTGGTACACGTGGCAAGGAATTAAAAAAAAGGAAAAAGAATTTCAGAAACATAAATTTAAAAACGGGATTTCATTTTTCAGGATTAAACTCACTTTGAATTTCAATTTCTCTCTTACAGCTCCATCCCGTAAAAATCCCTCAGCTATTGAACCCTAATTCCCAATTCCATAAACTTGAACCCTAATTCCCAAATCACGAAATTACTCCAATTTCATAGTCTCAGTTCGTCCCTATCACAAAGAAAGCAATAAACCCTAATTTTTCAGAGTTTGATTTTTCAGAAACATGGTAGGTTTCGAAAGAAAGAGAAAAAAAGGTGTTGCACTACCTGGAGCACGAAAATACGGTATGTTCACAATCATCTCACTGTTAGTGATGCAATTTTCTCACTGTTATTTTTATTTTATTTTTTTAATATCAGACAGTAAGAACAATTATCTCACTGTTGTGTTGCACCATGGTGGAGCTTTCTCAAATTCACTCAGAACTGTGTATGAGGGTGGAAAGCAAATTTACTTTGACTGGTGTAAGGCGGCTGAGATGGGTATTTCTTCTTTGAACTCGTTTTCTGAAAGGGTTGGAATTACAGGTATTAGGAGATATCAATTAAGGATGAAAGATGACAGTTTTAAGTTGCTAGTTGATGATGAAGATGTTAAGAAATGGTGTAATGCTTTCCTAACTATTAGAGAAATTCACATTTATACAGAGGTTTTCAATGATGGATCTGATAGTGATGACTCTGATTTCAAGTGTGCTTCTGGTCCTGTTAGCTATGATAGTGATGATTCTGTGTTTGATGAAGTAGTAGACTTTGATGTAGAATATGAGTATGATTCTATTAGTACTGATAATGTCTATGTGGAGGGTCAGTTACCAAATGTTGAGTGTGCTGCTAATGTTGAGGGGTGACGACGACGCGTGTTTGTCGTGGAACAAACGCCGGTCAAAATAAATTTGTAAGTTTCCTAGACCTTTCACCAACAACGAGTATTAGTGGCAAGTATAGGGTCGATCCCACGAGGAGTTTATTTTTACTTTCCCCCGGCTTTGCCCAAAGGGTTGTCACGTTTAAAAAGGGTTTTGTGTTCGCTGTGGGCACAGCGGTTCCGTGATCTCCTTGCTACCTAGACTGAAATAAAACAAAAAAAAATAAATAAAAACGAATTAAAAACATTTGGGCAAGTCGTTACCTTGATCACACTGGTCAAGTGTTTACTGTTCACTGACACTTATATCATTTTGCTAACAGCTTCATCTTCCGGTTATAGGCCCAAAATATTAACGTCCCTATGATGTCACGCACGCCAATACCCCTGACCCTCATTCGCTCTTATGTTTAAAGTCCTATTAGATCTCTCTCAATAGGTCTCCTGTTGGAAATCGATCACCCGGAGTCGTCGTAAAACCGACTCCGATCGACGTCCCGAAAACCCTCTCCGAACAGCCCGGAGACATCGCGGAGGAGCGGTCCGATCGAGCCCTAGCCACGGCCGAAACCGCGACCGCTCGATCGCTCCAACCGCAAGCCACCAGCCGCCGCCTAGGCGGGCGTGGGCTGCCCAGCCGAGAGCTTCCACGGGCTGATCCGTCCAGCCGGGGCTTGAGTCGCTGGCGGTCCGGCGATCCTTGATCGCCACCTCCCGACTCGTCCCGGTTTGGATCCCCGTTTATCGGATCTTGTTTTTCGATAATATTTCAATAAACATGAATTAAATAGCGGAAATATTTAATTCACCTTTTGATTCGTTGTGCGGAGAAACGAGATCTTATTGAAGACCTTGAGACCTTCCCACATATTCCTTGCACTCGTTCGAACGTCGGGTGGGCGACGATCCTCCGAACTCTATGGATCTCCTTCTCTCCTTTCTCTCTCTTGAATTGTGATCTTCAAGTTATGAGAATAGAGAAGACCATGTAGTGCTTTTATAGGCTACGTAGGGGATCTTAAGGAGGTGGAATATTGGGCTTCCAATAATAGTGATTAAATTGAGCCCAAGCCCAAATCTATTAATCATTACTATTATTAATTAATTTATTTTCCATTATATAAATTAATTGCACTCCCAATATTAAACCATATTATATCAAATAATATTTCTCCGGTAGTATTATTTATTCCGTGTATTTAAGATATAAATATCCATGAATAAAATTAATTTATTGCTAATTAATTTATTTATCTATTTGGTCCTTTAAGTCTTTAAAAAATCAAATGTAGTCCTTTCTGGCCAAAATTGACCGGAAAATGCCACATGGCGGCTTATTTGACGGTCAACATGCCATGTCACCTAATTTGGGTCCCACCACTGCCACGTGTGAATTCATGTTTAATAACTAAAATTGATTCATATAGAATTCGAACTCAAGATCAAGTGGAAAGAATAAAAAATAATATATACTACTCACCATTAGACTACAATCAAATTTTATAAATCAAACAATATTGATCGTATATAACTTCTTTGTATGCTTATATTAATAAATAAAAATAAATATAAAGTATTTTAGATATTTATACAAATTAATTATATAAAATATTTAAGTATTATAATTTGTTTTAATATAAATTAAACTAAAACATTTAAAATTAATATACTTATATGGTTTATAGTATATGAAAAAATACAAATATTTTTTTTTTAAATTAAAAAATAAATTTTTAAAAAATATATATATTTGGTTTAAAAATGCGTGTATAAATTTATGAAATAAATTTAGTATAATAGTTTTGTATACACATTAATTTAAAATTTAATTATATTATATTTACTCAAATTAGTTCAAATTTAATAAAAATAAATAAACATAAAATTTCAGATTTTAAATAATTATATTATATATACTAAAATTAATTCAAATTCAATTAAAACAATTAACACGTATTCTTATAAATATAATATAATTAATTTGAAATATAGTTATTAAACAATTATATATATAATTAAAACCAAATAATTATATTATTATTAAAAAAATATCTTATAAAAAGAAAATTTTAACAAATTAAATTTAATAAATAATATACTTTAAACCAAATAATTATATTAGTATTAATTTTAATTTGTTAAAAAATTATAATGTTAAATATTTTAAATATTATTTATATCAAAATAAATTATAATACAATATATCTTATATAAATAATTTGCATAAATATATAAAATAATTGATATTTATTACCATTATTTACAAATATAAGCTTTTAAAGAGTATAAATATGATTCGTAATGATTATATTTTCTTTTGATCTTGAGTTCGTATCTTATATGAACCGATTTTAGTTATTAAACATGAAATCACACGTGGCAGTGGTGGGACCTAAATTAGCTGACGTGGCATGTTGACTGTCAAATAAGCCGCCATGTGGCATTTTCCGGCCAATTTTGGCCGGAAAGGACTACATTTGATTTTTAAAAAACTTAAAGGATCAAATGTGGATTTCGCTTTACTTACAGGACCGTTTGTGATATTATCTCTATTTTCCACTATATAAATTAATTGCACTCCCAATATTAAACCATATTATATCAAATAATATTTCTCCGGTAGTATTATTTATTCCGTGTATTTAAGATATAAATATCCTTGAATAAAATTAATTTATTGCTAATTAATTTATTCATCTCTTTTATCCGAGACTAGTACCATTCAACCTTAATTATTATGCGGAACGAATCCACCTGCAGGGTTTACATAATAATTCCTTATGAACTCATCTCGGGGATATTATCAACCCTTACGGGATACACTTTCCCGTCAAGTATTCACGGCATGTCATATATAAAATATAACGACCCAACTTAACCAGTAATTGACCCAATAATTAAACCGGTCAATTCCTTTGGAAAATCAAAGTCACTTATATTAAATATACACACCCGCAATAGTATCGGGGATTAAGAATAAAATACACTGAGACTTAAATCGATTATCGCCGAAAATCCTAATCGATAAATCTCAAACGATCCGCCCAATACACCAAGTGTACAAGTATGATAAAATAATCAAGACAGATTATTTTGTCCCTCATACAACGACTATACCGATGGATTGGTCCGTGTCCATCTAGGTCGTGAGCAACTGTTTGATTATATACGAGTAACCGATAGTATGATCTTCCGTGTGACGTCGCACACCATACTAACTACAACGTATATAATCTAGGACAATAATTTGCATATATTTAATTATAAATAATTAAACGCAAATAATTGTTTATTTAATTAAATAGATTAGTGACAATGGATCGTGAGTTTCCGTTACTAAAATCTAGACATTAAGTACACAACTCCAACAATCTCCCACTTGTACTAAGGTCTAGTCATTTCCTCCAAACTCCCGACTCCCATACTCATCACGTGCTTAAGTTGTACTTCCAAGAAGTACTATGTGAATGAGCACTCTAGGTTGCCGCTCTGAAGTTATCTTGGTGACTACAGCGTCGTCTCCCTCGACGATGACTCGTATCAGGTGGTACTTGCACTATGTGTTATCTTACACTTATGGACTTGTGATTTCTTACCATTTGACATCGCACCGCTATTTACATAACCTTTGGCAAATTAAGAATCACATCTAAGTCCCAGAGATTATCCCGGAGTTATACCAAAACTTCCGCTGCCTCTGAGGCCGCTATTTGGTTACCCATGGCAGAGTCCGAAAAGCATCGTGCTTATCACTCTTCCATGTTAAAACTCCTTCTCCTTCAATAGTGAAACACATAGCCTGATATCGACTTACACCGGTCCTCATTTGATTAGAAATCTAAGAGAATGTAATCCAAAGGAAATGATCGTCTGCTTCGTAGTCTAGAACAGTACTTCGAAAGTACTTTTACAGCAGTCGAATATTCCTTTCCAGGATTACCTTGATATCCTCCCACTATGCTAACCGCATAGCCGATATCAGGTTCTCGTTTTTCAACATTGCATTTATCAAGCTTTCCACACTCCAAGTGTAGGAAACTGCTTTCACTGCTTCTATCACCTTTATGTGTTCCAAAACACATACCCTTAGATAGATGCATTCCGTGTTTGAAAGGTAGCGAATCTTTCTCGGAACTATGCATGTTAAAAATGAACCATAATCGTACAAGATATCTAGAGAAGTACAATGTTCTTTTCTTGAGATCCTAGATCTTAAGAACATGCTCTAACTTCTTCTTTATCTCATATATCGATTTTTCTAGACAACCATCATTTTATGTCTGACAACATCTTTACATTGTTACCAATGATTAAATGTTATCTACATAAAACCTCCGAGAAACACCACCTTGTTTCCATCATGTTTCCCATACACACGATTCGTCAATGCCTTTTGATGAATCCATCAAATGGACTATCTCATCAATTTGCAAGTACCACGAACTTAATGCTTTGTTTCAATCCATAAATGGATCAACTAAGCTTGTACTCTAAATGATCTCGCCTCTTAACAATAATCCTTATTGTTCTCCAGGAAGGCACATTTAGATCTAGTACCGCCTCTATGTAGATCCAGGGATTGATTTCATGTATACTAGGTCCAGAGTTCGAAACTCTCCTAGTCTTATGAATATCTCCGGTTGTCACACAACCTCCCACTACAACGGCATTCCAGTGTATTAACAGTAATAACAGTAGGTGCAGTTAGTGGTGTACCGCTACTCGGTTTGGCTGGTTTCCAGTCTTTATCGTTTTCTCTCTTTTCAGAAGTATCACGTCATTTTGGGCTTGTGGCTCATCTAATAGTCTTCCTCTAAGAACCGGGCGTTAGAACTTATAACGTCCTTCTGGTTCATAGTACTATTGAACACACATCTTTTGTTCTTCTAGGATATTCTACAACCACATTTGAATGCGCTGTTGTTTCCAGACATATCCATAGAACATAGGTGGTTCCGTATAACTCATGCTTTTACTATTTCTTAAGAGTTCCATTTCTTGTTTATGACACACCATTTCTACACAACAGTGTATGGTGTAGTCATTTGGGATCAAATCCCAATCTCTGATTAGTATGCTATGCATTCCTCAGACAGGTACTTGCCTCCGCGATCGAATTGCAGGCTTTGAATGGATACACCTTGATGGTTCTCCACAATTGCTTAGTGTCCATTGACATGTCAAAACACTTGCTTTTGTGGCACATCAGGTATTCTAATCCATTTCTCGAGTAATCATCAAATGAAGTACTCGTACCTTATTGTCTGAGTAGACATAGGTCTGCATACATCAGAGTCAATCAATTCTTATACTTGTCCGGATCTTATATCTTATATCCATAAAGGATTGCTTAGTCGTATTATCTTCCAAATTAGGTTCTTAGGTCGGAAGGTCCACTCCTTCAACTTAATTGATCTTACAATCAATTTTCGACCTTTGAACTTCTTATTTGAATAAATATGACTTAGCATAAGAATCCACAAGTAAAATTGATTTAACAAAGAAATCTCTTATTAGTAAAACGAGTTATATAAAACGGTTCGTTGCATTGTGGTGGACTTGGGATTCATCATTTATATATTGCTAGCTAATGTACCAGAATAGATAATATCATTATTTCTTCTTATAACCATCAAATGATTAAAAGAAATAAAATATCCATTCATTAGAAATCTAGAACAAAGTTCTTTCTAATAAAATACACTTTCCCGTCAAGTATGTTCTTTCTAATAAAATACACTTTCCCGTCAAGTATTCACGGCATGTCATATATAAAATATAGTGACCCAACTTAACCGGTAATTAACCCAATAATTAAATCGGTTAATTCCTTTGGAAAATCAAAGTCACTTATATTAAATATACACACCCGCAATAGTATCAGGGATTAAGAATAAAATACACTGAGACTTAAATCGATTATCGCCGGCAATCCTAATCGATAAATCTCAAACGATCCGCTCAATACACCAAGTGTACAAGCGTGATAAAATAATTAAGACAAATTATTTTCTCTCTCACACAACGACTATACCGATGGATTGGTCCGTGTCCATCTAGGTCGTGAGCAACTGTTCGATTAAATACGAGTAACCGATAGTATGATCTTCTGTGTGTCCATACACACTATACTAACTACAACGTATAAAATCCAGGACTATAATTTGCATATATTTAATTATAAATAATTAAACGCAAATAATTGTTTATTTAATTAAATAGATTAGTGGCAATGGATCGTGAGTTTCCGTTACTTAAATCTAGACATTAAGTACACAACTCCAACAATCTCCCACTTGTACTAAGGTCTAGTCATTTCCTCCAAACTCCCGACTCCCATACTCATCACGTGCTTAAGTTGTACTTCCAAGAAGTACTATGTGAATGAGCACTCTAGGTTGCCGCTCTGAAGTTATCTTGGTGACTACAGCGTCGTCTCCCTCGACGATGACTCGTATCAGGTGGTACTTGCACTATGTGTTATCTTACACTTATGGACTTGTGATTTCTTACCATTTGCCATCGCACCGCTATTTACATAGCCTTTGGCAAATTAAGAATCACATCTAAGTCCCAGAGATTATCCCGGAGCTATACCAAAACTTCCGCTGCCTCTGAGGCCGCTATTTGGTTACCCATGGCAGAGTCCGAAAAGCATCGTGCTTATCACTCTTCCATGTTAAAACCCCTTCTCCTTCAATAGTGAAACACATAGCCTGATATCGACTTACACCGGTCCTCATTTGATTAGAAATCTAAGAGAAT
This sequence comes from Euphrasia confusa, assembly GCA_954870475.1. Classification (NCBI taxonomy): domain Eukaryota; kingdom Viridiplantae; phylum Streptophyta; class Magnoliopsida; order Lamiales; family Orobanchaceae; genus Euphrasia; species Euphrasia confusa. The sequence goes on along the minus strand of OX940966.1, from coordinate 9,551,963 downwards.
GTAATCCAAAGGAAATGATCGTCTGCTTCGTAGTCTAGAACAGTACTTCGAAAGTACTTTTACAGCAGTCGAATATTCCTTTCAAGGATTACCTTGATATCCTCCCACTATGCTAACCGCATAACCGATATCAGGTTCTCGTTTTTCAACATTGCATTTATCAGGCTTTCCACACTCCAAGTGTAGGAAACTGCTTTCACTGCTTCTATCACCTTTATGTGTTCCAAAACACATACCCTTAGATAGATGCATTCCGTGTTTGAAAGGTAGCGAATCTTTCTCGGAACTATGCATGTTAAAAATGAACCATAATCGTACAAGATATCTAGAGAAGTACAATGTTCTTTTCTTGAGATCCTAGATCTTAAGAACATGCCTAACTTCTTCTTTATCTCATATATCGATTTTTCTAGACAACCATCATTTTATGTCTGACAACATCTTTACATTGTTACCAATGATAAAATGTTATCTACATAAAACCTCCGAGAAACACCACCTTGTTTCCATCACGTTTCCCATACACACGATTCGTCAATGCCTTTTGATGAATCCATCAAATGGACTATCTCATCAATGCGCAAGTTCCACGAACTCTAGCTTTGTTACAATCCATAAATGGATAAACTAAGCTTGTACTCTAAATGATCTCGCCTCTTAACAATAAACCTTATTGTTCTCTAAGAAGGCACATTTAGATCTAGTACTGCCTTCATGTAGATCAATGGATCGATTTCATGTATACTAGGTCCAGAGTCCGAAGACTCACCTAGTCTTGTGAATATCTCTGGTTGTCACACAACCTCCCACTACAACGGCATTCCGGTGCATAAACAGTAATAACAGTAGGTGCAGTTAGTGGTGTACCGCTACTCGGTTCGGCTGGTTCTTAGTCCTTTTTATCGTTTTCTCTCATTCCAAAAGTATCACGTCATTTTGGGCTTGTGGTTCATCTAATAGTCTTCCACTACAAGAAATTTGAGAAATTGCGACGATTTTTTTTGTCATTATAAGGTCAAATTTCGTCATGTTATATGTTTGGTGACGATTTTGTTTCGTCGCAATGATCGTCACCGAATGTGCGTCACAATAGATAAATGTGACGTTATTTTGATTTGTCTCAAAAAGTAGTCATTTGATGACGATAAATATTATTGTCGATATATGATTACGTTATAGTGACAAATAAATCGTCATATTTGTCCTATAAAATTCATCACCAAAGCCCCAATTTCGTCACTAAATTGTAATCTTTACATGACAATTCAATTTTTCGTCACCTAAAACCATCTTTTTATGACGATTATCTATCTAATATTAACCTTATCAAAATTTAGTGATATTAATTTTTGTCACACTAACACAATATTTCATCACAAAAATACTAAAATATGACAAAATATTGTTTCATAGCTATATGTGTCAATATAAAATAATTTAAATTATAATGATAAATTGTGTTCAATTACTAAATATATTAAGAGAAACAAAAACAATAATTAAATTAAAGCTAATAAAATTAAGATTTTGCATTAAAAAAATACTTTTAAGGTTCTAAAAGTAATACAATCCATAACTAAAAATAAATAGGAAAATATAAATCACTAAAGCCTCTTCGACATATATGATTATTTATCTATACAACTCACAATCACTTGAACAAAAAAAATTAAATGATTACAACATTCTTGGAGCTAACTATCACCTCCGTCAAACATCACCATGGTAGCACCAGTAGTTCCTTCTATAATATCACTTCCTTCCTCTAATCTAGACTTCCAGGGTCATCAAGTTAAATTGGAGTCTCGCAGTACATTACTCTTTACCCTATACTTAGAAATTATAAATTAGTTATACAAAAAAAAAAAATGTTTACCTTTTCATCGACGAATCATCGTATATGGAGAAGCATCAAGTTAAATTGGACTCTCGCAGTATATTACACTTTAACCTATACTTAGAAATTAGTATAAATTAGTTATACAAAAAAAAAATGTTTACCTTTTCATCGATGAATCATCGTATATGGAGAAGCCCGTAAGCGGTAATCTAGCAACAATTTTACTGTAAGAACATATTAGCCTCTAGCCACATGGTGAAAACGCTACGCACAAAACAAAAAAGTTTAAAAGATTATGAATTGACAAAAGCAAAGATGATTTATAACAAACCAAAGAATGAATAATTAGAAATAATATATTTCAAACAACTCAGAGAGACCTAATTAATCATCATATCAAGGCAAGCTACCTATATAATTTCAATGTGTCCAGATTCATTCCTAACAACTTACATGACTAGCTAAGAAACCAAACCACCTGCCCAAGACCCTCAAATCACCTAAAAACCCATTTCAAATTAAAGTTTATCCATAAAAAATTCAACTAAAAATTTGTCCACGGAGTAAAAAAAATAAGGACTGTAGATTAATTCTTCAATCAACAATGTCTATAGAAAAATTTACAAAGGGATAACTTGCACTAAAACATTGCACCATTAAGGAAGATAAGTGAGGCATTTCAAGGGCTGGAATACTCGATTTGGATGTCGGAGGAAGACTGATGCAATAAGATATTTACGCTTTCCATTATTACGAAAGTAACGCAATTGACGACACGAGTATACAAAAAGGGTAAAAACCTAACCAAAGTTGAAGCCGGCGCAACCCAAAACACTCAGTGCCCGCCCCTCACGATCGCCGCCCCAAGCACCTTGACGGGTTCAGCCCCGCCCCGCTGTACCCCTTCTGCCCCGTCACCGTGGCCGACACGAACAAGAGAAGCACCAGCACCGCCCCGACGATCACAAATATGAACACGTGCCTCAGCTCCTTTGCCTGCCTGTGGTCATACGCCATCCAAATCGAAGCACATTCGCAATTTCGCAGTAAGTAATTAGGAGGTTACCTTGATGATTTTTTTAGGGAGGAGGTGGAATCGTGGTATTGTGGGGAGATGTAGAAGCGGCACTATGTGGTAGGTTTATTTTCAAGGTTGAGGAAGAGAGAAGATAAATAAATTTACATGCTTTAAAAAATAATTATAAAATTTTATGGCAAATTTTTAATCAAATATTAAAATTTCATAATAATATCATGAAATATAATTATATTTATAAATTATTGTTTTTATAAATAAAACTACAACTAAAAAAATGTTAAAAAAAATAATTAGTGATAAAATTCAAAATAATCATATTTATATAACAATTTATGATAATTTTTTGTTGAGAATAATTTTAATTTAAAATTTACGATTTGTTTATGTTAAACATATCAAATGAGTAATGGTTCTTTAGTATTCATGACGAAGAAAAATGTTAGTCAAACAAGTAAATTAATTAAACACATTACACGAAACGTAAAATCGTCATTAAAATATATTACTCCCTCTTATCTTTTTTGTTTGTCGTCTTAGGCATTGGCACAATTATTAATAACATTTTATTTTTCCTAATTTACCCTTCATTAAGTCTGTTAATTATATTTAAAATAATTATAATTTATTTCTTCCAAAAAAATCATAAACGTTGAACACTTTTTTTCTATTAAAATATATAAGTACTGAATTGTGTAAAAAATTTCAGAACATATAAAGTAAATATTTTATTGATTTTAAATTTTTATTCTTCACAATCTGAAAATTTGTAAAATTTCAAAATATAAAAAAGAAATAATAAAATAGAGTTGTACACTAAACCATATCAAAAATGAATTGCGTAAACTTTTTCACAACATATGACTTAAAATATTTTATTGATTTTATCTTTTTATTCTTCACAATTTCAAGATTTGTAAAATTCCAAAGAATACAAAATAAAGAATAAAATATAGTAGGACACTAAACCGTAAATATTTAAAATTCTATAATTGTTTTCAATTTAATTAACTAATGATGAATTTAATGCAGGGTTATATAAGAGAGAAAAACTTAAAACGACAATTAAATTGAACAAAATAAAAAAAGCTAGAACGACAAATAAAAAAGATTGGAGGGAGTATTATGTGACAAATATTATCGTCACTAATTACAAATTATGATCGTCTCAAATAATATTTTTGACGAATTAATTACGTCACTAATTATTTTAAATAATTAATGACAAAATATAATTTTGTCAAGAAAATGTTTTTTTTATGACTTTGAATATCGCCCCTAATTACAATAAATATCGTCACTAAAACTTTATGTGACAGAATATTAATTTTGGTCACGATAGTAATCAAATGATGACGAAAACATATATTTTTATTGACGAAATAAAATTTTGTCATGAAAAACAACATGTATGGTGACAAAATAAAAATTTGTCACTAAATTTATATATTTAGTGACGAAAGTTCAATTTGTCACTTTTAATTGATAATTCATGACGAATTTTGTGTCGTCACAAAAATAATCGTCACGAAATGTGTCATTTTTTGTAGTGTTCCTCTAAGAACCGGGCGTTAGAACTTATAACGTCCTTCTGGTTCATAGTACTATTGAACACACATCTTTTGTTCTTCCAGGATATTCTACAACCGCATTTGAATGCGCTGTTGTTTCCAAGACATATCCATAGAACATAGGTAGTTCCGTTTAACTCATGCTTTTACTACTTCTATAAGAGTTCCATTTCTTGTTTCCGACACACCATTTCTACAGAGAACTGTATGGTGTAGTCTCTTGGGATCCAATCCCAAGCTCTGATCATAAATCAGAGTCAATCAATTCTAATACTTGTCCGGATCTTATATCTTATATCCATAAAGGATTTCTTAGTCGTATTATCTTCCAAATTAGATTCTTAGGTCGGAAGGTCCACTCCTTCAACTTAATTGATCTTACAATCAATTTTCGACCTTTGAACTTCTTATTTGAATAAATATGACTTAGCATAAGAATCCACAAGTATAAATGATTTAATAAAGAAATCTCTTATTAGTAAAACGAGTTATATAAAACGGTTCGTTGCATCGTGGTGGACTCAGGATTCATCATTTATATATTGCTAGTTAATGTACCAGAATAGATAATATCATTATTTCTTCTTATAACCATCAAATGATTAAAAGAAATAAAATATCCATTCATTAGAAATCCAGAACAAAGTTCTTTCTAATATGAAAGGTACATAAAAGCAATAACTCAAAATGAAATCCTATAAAATGTCCTCCACTGAAACTGCTGCCTCCTCCACAACATTTCCCATGTAGACTACGATTTCTTCTTTTCTAAGTCGTTGGGTTTCCTGGAACCCTTGCATTTAGAATGCACATACCGTCAGTGGTTCCATATCTACACACCAGGTTCCGGTAGATAATACCACTGACTATGTTTCACGACTAAAGAAAAATTTCGTACTTTCTTTGAGAGGATAATCAGACTTCCAATACCCAGACTGTTTGCATCGAGAACACTTGCCTCATGGCTTTATCGTCCCATCTCGTGGTCCAAGTAGCTTAGGACCACTGGGTTTCTTTGCTTGCTTTTCCTTTTTCCCCGATCTTACCCTTAGGTTCGAAACCTTTGGCATTGGCTACAAGAGCTTGCGATTTCCGTCTCAACTCGTCCAAAAGGTCAATCATCTCAAAAACGTGTTTAAGCGTTTCCTCGAAGGACTGGCCTTTATGAGTATCCTCATCGCTTCTTGTCTAGCCGCCTATGTCAATAGGCTCGGGAGGACAAAGCTCACTGAGTACAACCTTGCACTCTTTAACAGTTTGGATAATGTCTAGATCTCTATTCCAATCATTACATTTAGGGACCAGTGAGTTTAAAATCCTTAAGTATCACATAAAGTGGGTTCAAAGCCATTTCCTAATCTATGAGCACATATAACAACAAACAATTGATTTAATCTCCGATATTATCTCCCTCAAATAATATCATTAAATCACTAATCACCTCTAAAATCCCATCAGATATGGCAAGCCACGATAGTGTGGACGTTTACCTATCCAAATGATTTAGCAATTAGATTTGCTTCGGTCGTACATCATCATTAGCGTTACTTCGATGGGAAGAATACTAAGAAGCGTACCTAAGTGTAAACCATTACTCAGTATCTAAGAAGATTGTTTGGGATACGCATATTCACCGCAAGCCACGATAGTGTGGACGTTTACGTTAACATACGCTCCTTCACTCCCTTCTATAACTGTCTACATCAATCGTTCCAAACTCCCATTCAATGTAGCAAGCCACGATAGTGTGGACGTTTACTACACCAAAAGATTTTTACAATTGACTCCCAATTACTTGAATCATTCAATTTTGTAAATCAAGACGCGGAGAATCATAAGTGAAACTCGAAGTTTCTAACCAGTGATTCACCATGCGAACAGCCCTATCTCTCATAGAATGAGGGAGCCGAGCAGACAATCGATCTAGTCATCAAATGACACGAAAGTCTCTAATTTGTGTCCTCGACATGACCAAGTGGCTTTGGCTCCATTCCACTCCCCGGGGTGAGAATGAGTCGACTTGAAATCAGTTTCAGAAAGACAAATTAGGCATTGTTTGATAAACTCAATCAATGTTTCTTGTAAGAGGAATTACAAGAATTCTCCCCCAATGGCTTATCTATACGAACTTCAAAAGTCCATAAAAGTCACCAAGAGAACAGCAATGGAGACCATGGCATTGTTTCCAATCTCTCTCCCACTTAGCTTTTTATAAAAAGGGATACGCTATCTAATGCATAATTAAATACACATAAGCATAATAACAAACATACATTTCATGCAAGTACGTTCACAAATAATCAAATAATTGCTCAAGTAAAATTATTTCTCGATTATTCGTACCTTGATGAATTCCTGCATGCTTGTCTTGAGTCTTCATTCTACGTCTTGAATACTTTGTCGAGTGACGGAAAAATTCTTTGATTCTCATATTTAATTTTATTTTAAATAAAATTCAAGATTCCAATTCAAAATAAATTTGAATCAATCTAATGATTTTAAATAAAATACTCCAATTAAATAAAATCAAATCCATTGATTTCCATATTTAATTCTATTTTAAATAAAATCCAAGATTTTCCAATTTAAAATAAATTTTGAATTAATCTAATGATTTTAAATAAAATACTTAAATTAAATAAAATCAATTTTATTAAAATCCATATTGATTTCCATATTTAATTCTATTCTAAATAAAATCCAAGATTTTCCAATTCAAAATAAATTTTGAATTAATATAATGATTTTAAATAAAATACTTAAATTAAATAAAATAAATTTTATTAAAATCTATTGATTTCCATATTTAATTATATTCTAAATAAAATCCAAGATTTTCCAATTCAAAATAAATTTTGAATTAATCTAATGATTTTAAATAAAATACTTAAATTAAATAAAATCAATATTTTAATAATTTCTCAATCCTATTTAGATTAGATCTCAAGAATCCTAATCAAAATCGAATTTTGATTCTTCTTAAGACTTCTAATCAAGTAGGTATAGGATATCTAGAGAAATTAGGATTTTCTTTCCTAATTTAACTCTCCATCTAATTCCATTATTTAATTCCATAATAAGAAATCTAATCTAAATAGAATTTGAATTAATTCCAAAATTAAATTAAATAAAATTAGAAAGATTAAATTATTTTCGGAAAGATCGGATTTACCGGACGAACCGAAAAGAATTCCGGTCATCCCAATCGAACCAAAAGATGGACCAATCGAAACCATGGCTATCAATTAATTACCTCATGCATGCAATGCATGGAACAAATTAATCTATGATGCATGACCACTTCGTCTAAACGAGCCCATGCAACATTAGCAACCATGCGCCTTTAATAATGAATTAAATTCATTCAGCGGACAGCAGCCCGCATAGGAGCCCGCACAGCCCGCATAGCACGCACAGCAGCCCGCACAGCAGCCACGGGAGGCTTGTCAGCGATCGACATCCGGCGACCACCACCCTTGGTGAATCAAGCCGTCGATCTCCGCCAACATCCCAGCCTGTGCGACCAGCTACCTTCGCCGGAGCAGCCTGACGACGCCCTCGACGTCCCGCCAACGACTTCGCTCCAGCAGCAGCTCGCACACGGAGACCGCCGAGAATGGAGCACCAGCAGCCCGTCCGAGCACGAAGCCGAAGCCTCGACCCATGAGCCGCCGCGCGTAGCGGCTGAACCGCCTGGCCTCTTGGCAGCGGTCGACATCCGGCGACTACCACCGCTGGTGGTTGATGCCGTCGACCCCCAGCCGCCATACAGCCCGGTCCCGCTACAAGCCCTCACGTCCAGCCGCTGCCTTCGATGTCCGAAAGTGAAGCTGTCCGCGAGCATCGAGCACAACCGCCGGCTGCCGGCGAACCACCGCCACTGGTGGCACACGCCGACACGCCCAGTCGTGTTCAGCCCACGTCCAGCAGCTCGCACAGCTCGTGCCTCCAGCTACCTTCCGGCAGCCCGCACCGAGCCCACGAACGATCGATCCGGTTCAATTTCCGAAAACCCTCGATTTTTAATATTTAATTTTTTCCGACAAACACAATTCATACGAGAGAGAAAACATAGACGTAGACCAATATATATAGCACAATAATTTAATAAATTAAATTAATCCATGGCTATAAACAACGACAATCGATTATCGAAACAATTAACGAAAAACGTAATCATACGCTCTGATACCAATTGTTGGAAATCGATCACCCGGAGTCGTCGTAAAACCGACTCCGATCGACGTCCCGAAAACCCTCTCCGAACAGCCCGGAGACATCGCGGAGGAGCGGTCCGATCGAGCCCTAGCCATGGCCGAAACCGCGACCGCTCGATCGCTCCAACCGCAAGCCACCAGCCGCCGCCTAGGCGGGCGTGGGCTGCCCAGCCGAGAGCTTCCACGGGCTGATCCGTCCAGCCGGGGCTTGAGTCGCCGGCGGTCCGGCGATCCTTGATCGCCACCTCCCGACTCGTCCTGGTTTGGATCCCCGTTTATCGGATCTTGTTTTTCGATAATATTTCAATAAACATGAATTAAATAGCGGAAATATTTAATTCACCTTTTGATTCGTTGTGCGGAGAAACGAGATCTTATTGAAGACCTTGAGACCTTCCCACGTATTCCTTGCACTCGTTCGAATGTCGGGTGGGCGACGATCCTCCGAACTCTATGGATCTCCTTCTCTCCTTTCTCTCTCTTGAATTGTGATCTTCAAGTTATGAGAATAGAGAAGACCATGTAGTGCTTTTATAGGCTACGTAGGGGATCTTAAGGAGGTGGAATATTGGGCTTCCAATAATAGTGATTAAATTGAGCCCAAACCCAAATCTATTAATCCTTACTATTATTAATTAATTTATTTTCCATTATATAAATTAATTGCACTCCCAATATTAAACCATATTATATCAAATAATATTTCTCCGGTAGTATTATTTATTCCGTGTATTTAATATATAAATATCCATGAATAAAATTAATTTATTACTAATTAATTTATTCATCTCTTTTATCCGAGACTAGTACCATTCAACCTTAATTATTATGCGGAACGAATCCACCTGCAGGGTTTACATAATAATTCCTTATGAACTCATCTCGGGGATATTATCAACCCTTACGGGATACACTTTCCCGTCAAGTATTCACGGCATGCCATATATAAAATATAGTGACCCAACTTAACCGGTAATTAACCCAATAATTAAATCGGTTAATTCCTTTGGTAAATCAAAGTCACTTATATTAAATATACACACCCGCAATAGTTTCGGGGATTAAGAATAAAATACACTGAGACTCGAATCGATTATCGCCGGCAATCCTAATCGATGAATCTCAACAATCCGCTCAATACACCAAGTGTACAAGTGTGATAAAATAATTAAGACAAATTATTTTCTCTCTCACACAACGACTATACCGATGGATTGGTCCGTGTCCATCTAGGTCGTGAGCAACTGTTCGATTAAATACGAGTAACCGATAGTATGATCTTCTGTGTGGGCCCGACACACCATACTAACTACAACGTATAGAATCCAGGACTATAATTTGCATATATTTAATTATAAATAATTAAATGCAAATAATTGTTCATTTAATTAAATAGATTAATGGCAATGGATCGTGAGTTTCCTTTACTTAAATCTAGACATTAAGTACACAACTCCAACATCTCCTGACATTGACCAATTCGACACTATGTGACCGCATGAGTCTAAGTTGATCAAGCCGCTTTCATCCTCCAAGCAAACCCAGAATGGCCAATAGCATGCCTGGACAGACCCAAGTCATACGGCCACATCTCCAGCAACATGTTGTACTTCGCGGACGCCCAGTCTCCCAGTCGCGTTGATCCACGTACTTGTGTGTTAGGCAAGTCGGGGTTCCCACTGGTCATTGTATGATTGCCCAAGTCCCTAACATCCTCGATATACTACCCTGTTGAATCGGGAACAAAGCTAAGCTAGTTGCTGTCATCAAGAAGCCTCACATTATTTTACACAGCAGCCTGATCAGGATCATAACTTGACCAAACGATGTTAATTCAGCAATACATAATTAAAATAAATAAAGAAAGCAAAAACGAAATTAAATAACTGAAACAAAAAGGAAATTAATTAAGAAAAAACATAATATACAATTTCGCCCAAACGGGCTGCCCAAAAGGGCGGTGTTCCTCCTTACTCGACTCTCAAAACAAATACATATAATCTCTCATAAATTTTGTGTTGTTTTGTGGAGCTCGGGTTGTGTGTTGTTGCGTCCGGTCCTCTCTTTTTCGTGGCTCTCTTCGTGTCTCCTTGTGTTCTTCACGTCCTCATATATTTATAGATGATAGGAGTCTTGGGTAACAAGTAAAAAATCGTTGATCTTGATTGGATAAGGATTCTCTTGAAGACTCCTAGATTTTCAGGATTCTGGACAGTTGCCTGCCCATGCTGACGTCTTGACAGACTCGTGTGTATATAGGACTCTGATTTGATAGAGACGTGTTGGACAATGACTCTAAGGTTGGATGAGAGTCCTTCTTTGATACTTCTCTGAATCTGGTCGCCTTTGAGGACTCCATGATTCCCAGGACTCTTTCGTACACTACTTGTTCAACGTCCGTCTCTGATCAATTGTCGCTCTTGCCCAATTGCTTTATCTTTGATAGCCTTCTTTACGAGGTAGCAGATCATGCGCGGTACTTGGTCGTGCGTCAGTCTTGCTCCACTTTCTGACTCTGTCCCAACTTGCTCAACGGGACCTGGATGTTCCAGTCAGACCATCTTGCTCAACCTGCACCCTTGACCACGAAGGTGATTTCCTTGCCTCTTTTACGCCTCGGTCTTTTCTTTGCCTTGGTTAAGTCATGTATAACGTGTGAGACTTTGGAAGTTGGAAATCTCCGCAAAGTGCCTTCGCCCATAATGGTTGCTTGCCCAAGTAGGCCCAAGTGTTTGAGTCACTGTTGCTTTGATTCCTTGATTTTGGTCCAAGGGACTGGTTCCCTTCATGCATGCGGTGTATGCCCATAGTGGCTGCTTGCTCAACTGTCGGTGATCATTCGAAAGTGAGGGTTTTTCCTACAGTGGGTGATCAGGCCAAAGTAGGTGTTATGCCCAAACCGCCAGCTTGTGCTGTCTTTTACCCAATTGTCAGGACTTCTTCATCTTTCACGTAATTCACTCCAATTATGCCCAAGGTGTTACCTGGTATGCCCTGCATCACTCTTACTCCAAATGTGTCCTCCCAGACATAATAAAATAATAAAAGAGAAAATAAAGACTCGATTACTTGACTCAAAAGAACTAAAAATGAGCCAAAAAATATGGCTAATCACACACACACACTTTACTACGCTTGTCCTCAAGCGTGCGGTGTGACTTACCTGCTCAATTAGAAATCAAAGGGAGGTAGAGATAGAAAAAAAACAGAAGACTCAAGCATGCTTATCAAAATACATAAGTTGATCAAGTGAACAGATAGTCAAAATCATAGTCAATGGAATGCATAAAAAACGGTCAAGAGTTTGCAACAGGATTTTGGGATTCTCACTAAGTGTTTCTCTCTATGTAGTGGATGGGTAGTGTTTCACTCAATGCTGTTTTATAAAGAAGCTTTGCTTTGGGCTTGACGAAGTTCTATCCTGTGAAATTTTCAGTTGAGTTGGGCAATATCTTTAGGGCTTTCTGGGGTTGACTGTATAGGTTATCTTGGGCAATGCCCAGAATTGATCTCAGGTAGGGTTGCGTTTTACTTAGCAACTTTTTCCTCCTAATCTCTTCTCGTTATCTCACGGGCCTTAGCACACCCTTTTATTCATGGATCTATTTTTGTTTTTTTGTTTTTTTTTTCGCTTTTTTTTTTTTTTTTTTTTTAGAAGACTTTGCCCTGACCTGCTATTTTTATGTACTTGAGCATATCTGTAGGTTGGCCAGGCAGTGGGAGTTTTCCCCCAGGTGATCAAGAAAATAGGCTCGGCTCAAGGGGCTAACAAGGGTCTTCTTTTCATTTATAGTACAGAACAAAATGCCTAAATCATTTACTACCTTAACTCAATTTCAATTATCACAATGGTCAGAACTTGGGCAAGCTTCAGCATCACAAACTTTTTAAGCAACTACTCTCAAGAAAGAAATATATCACACAAATGTAGGCTCAAATTCTCACAGCTTACCTAGTTGCAATTCCATCGTCCCTAATATTTTTCATGCATAGACTATTAATTTTGAAAACTGTTCAAATTGAACAAGTATTTATCAAGCATGTGACTCGATCAGACTATGGGGTTGCTCTTGCCATTCCCCCACTCACACACTTTGCCTCCGGCAAAGTGTGCAAATAGTAATAAGATGGGCAAGCATCTCCCCTGACTCTAAACTCAGACTCCGAACGATGTTGGCGCACCTTCCCACATACACACTTTGCCTTGGGCAAAGTGTGCAAATAAGGAGGTCGACCCCATCGACCAAGGTCTTCAGACTCAAATAAAAATATGTCAATGGGAGGAACGCATTCAAGAGGAGAGATCAGCAAGGTACCTTTGCCCAGTGTGGGCATTGTGTGCAGGCAATACCTCTGGTCTCAGTCAAGGCCCTTCCCAAAATCTTTAATTTGACCTCAGCTGGCTTGCCATACGATTCTATCTTTTCTGGTCATGGCAGTTGCCCAAGGTCTCTGTTCTTGCTCAACGCGCATCTTCCTCCTCCAGCTTTTTCTCCTTGCCCATTATCTGCAACACAAAACACACTACCTTTCGAGGAGAACACTGCTCAAGGCTTATTTATTGAATAAAATAAAAAAAAGGAAATGATACTACCAGGTTGCCTCCTGGCTAGCGCCTAAGTTATCGTCATGGGCATGGCGTTGGGTTGCACGTGCAGTTTGCCTTGCTCTCCCTGTTCTGCCTTCAATTGCCCTGTATGGTCAAGCTAAAGCAGAACAAAAATCACAAGTCAAATAGCACGGAGAAAGTAACTGGAATTTAAACTCCCCGGCAACGGCGCCAATTTTGACGACGACGCGTGTTTGTCGTGGAACAAACGCCGGTCAAAATAAATTTGTAATTTTCCTAAACCTTTCACCAACAACGAGTATTAGTGGCAAGTATAGGGTCGATCCCACGAGGTGTTTATTGTTACTTTCCCCCGGCTTTGCCCAAAGGGTTGTCACGTTTAAAAAGGGTTTTGTGTTCGCTGTGGGCACAGCGGTTCCGTGATCTCCTTGCTACCTTGACTGAAATAAAACAAAAAAAAATAAAAATGAATTAAAAAACATTTGGGCAAGTCGTTACCTTGATCACACTGGTCAAGTGTTTACTGTTCACTGGCACATATATTATTTTGCTAACAGCTTCATCTTCCGATTATAGGCCCAAAATATTAACGTCCCTATGATGTCACGCACGCCAATACCCCTGACCCTCATTCGCTCTTATGTTTAAAGTCCTATTAGATCTCTCTCAATAGGTCTCCTGACATTGACCAATTCGACACTATGTGACCGCATGAGTCTAAGTTGATCAAGCCGCTTTCATCCTCCAAGCAAACCCAGAATGGCCAATAGCATGCCTGGACAGACCCAAGTCATACGGCCACATCTCCAGCAACATGTTGTACTTCGCGGACGCCCAGTCTCCCGGTCGCGTTGATCCACGTACTTGTGTGTTAGGCAAGTCGGGGTTCCCACTGGTCATTGTATGATTGCCCAAGTCCCTAACATCCTCGATATACTACCCTGTTGAATCGGGAACAAAGCTAAGCTAGTTGCTGTCATCAAGAAGCCTCACAGTATTTTACACAGCAGCCTGATCAGGATCATAATTTGACCAAACGATGTTAATTCAGCAATACATAATTAAAATAAATAAAGAAAGCAAAAACGAAATTAAATAACTGAAACAAAAAGGAAATTAATTAAGAAAAAACATAATATACAATTTCGCCCAAACGGGCTGCCCAAAAGGGCGGTGTTCCTCCTCACTCGTCTCTCAAAACAAATACATATAATCTCTCATAAATTTTGTGTTGTTTTGTGGAGCTCGGGTTGTGTGTTGTTGCGTCTGGTCCTCTCTTTTTCGTGGCTCTTTTCGTGTCTCCTTGTGTTCTTCACGTCCTCATATATTTATAGATGATAGGAGTCTTGGGTAACAAGTAAAAAATCGTTGATCTTGATTGGATAAGGATTCTCTTGAAGACTCCTAGATTTTCAGGATTCTGGACAGTTGCCTGCCCATGCTGACGTCTTGACAGACTCGTGTGTATATAGGACTCTGATTTGATAGAGACGTGTTGGACAATGACTCTAAAGTTGGATGAGAGTCCTTCTTTGATACTTCTCTGAATCTGGTCGCCTTTGAGGACTCCATGATTCCCAGGACTCTTTCGTACACTACTTGTTCAACGTCCGTCTCTGATCAATTGTCGCTCTTGCCCAATTGCTTTATCTTTGATAGCCTTCTTTACGAGGTAGCAGATCATGCGCGGTACTTGGTCGTGCGTCAGTCTTGCTCCACTTTCTGACTCTGTCCCAACTTGCTCAACGGGACCTGGATGTTCCAGTCAGACCATCTTGCTCAACCTGCACCCTTGACCACGAAGGTGATTTCCTTGCCTCTTTTACGCCTCGGTCTTTTCTTTGCCTTGGTTAAGTCATGTATAACGTGTGAGACTTTGGAAGTTGGAAATCTCCGCAAAGTGCCTTCGCCCATAATGGTTGCTTGCCCAAGTAGGCCCAAGTGTTTGAGTCACTGTTGCTTTGATTCCTTGATTTTGGTCCAAGGGACTGGTTCCCTTCATGCATGCGGTGTATGCCCATAGTGGCTGCTTGCTCAACTGTCGGTGATCATTCGAAAGTGAGGGTTTTTCCTACAGTGGGTGATCAGGCCAAAGTAGGTGTTATGCCCAAACCGCCAGCTTGTGCTGTCTTTTACCCAATTGTCAGGACTTCTTCATCTTTCACGTAATTCACTCCAATTATGCCCAAGGTGTTACCTGGTATGCCCTGCATCACTCTTACTCCAAATGTGTCCTCCCAGACATAATAAAATAATAAAAGAGAAAATAAAGACTCGATTACTTGACTCAAAAGAACTAAAAATGAGCCAAAAAATATGGCTCATCAAGGGGGCTGATGTGGATGATGAAAACACTGAAATGGATTCATTTGAGGATCCAGATTTCACCTCAGGTGATTCTACCAGTGAAGCAACTGATGCAACTGATGCAGCTAATGATGAGCTATTTGAGGAGGAAGTTGACAGGTTTGATGATGAATTTGATACCATTGATGCAAATAACATAATTGATGATGATGGTCAGACAAAAAATGCAGCTGTGGATGATGAAGACACTGATAGTGACAGTGGAGATGAGTCTGATGTTGTAGAAGCTAAAGATTATTTTGAGGGTGGAAGGGTGATGAGCCATATTTTTTGGCTCATTTTTTAAGTTTTTAGAGTCGAGTAAATCGAGTCTTTAGTTTGTTTTTACTTTATTTGTGTCTGGGAGGGCACGCTTGGGTACTTGGGCAAGTTTTGCAGGTGGGCAGGTAAAGGAGTGAAAAGAGGAGCGCACTGTGTGAAAGATGCAAGGAAATCACCTTCCATGGTCAGGAGCACTCGTTGAGCAAGCCAGGCTGACGAAAAGGGTCCAGCAGAGTTGAGCAAGCAACCAGGACATCAACAGGTGGAGCAAGACTTGAGTCCGACCAAGTACCGCACATAGTCCGCTACCTCAATCAGTCAGAGAAGGAAGTACATGGGCAAGCGCTAACATTGACGGAGACGGAACGTTGGGCACGCGGTGTACCAGGAGTCCTGAAATTTGCGGAGTCTTCAAAGGCGACCAGATTCAAACTCCAATCCAAGTAGGACTCTCATCCGCGTTTGGAGGTATTTTCCCCCACATGTCTCTTATCATCTGAAGTCCGTCTATATAAGTTGAGTGACTGATGAAGAAACCCTAAGACGTATGAGCGACGAAGACGGATCAAAGACCTACCTGCCCAGCGAAGAAGACGGCAGCCGCGTGAGCAACAAAACTCGTCGGCGTTTATTTCTTGTTAAGCCTTCGGGCCAAAAACAATCTTGTGTTTTATGCTTTCAAATTCCGTACATAGTTTTATTTTCTTGTTGAACAATTTCCCGTTTTCAATGCATAATTTAGTTCGTCTTATTTCCTTTGTTTTATTTTCTGTTTTAATTATGTCAAGTAGCTAATCTGTTTGTATCTGGGCAAAGACAGTACCTGACCAACCCTAAGACGTGATCATGCCGGGAGGCTTAGTGAGGACAGCAACTAGCTGAGTTTTGTTCCCGATTCAACAGGGTAGTATATTAAGCATGTTAGGGACTTGGGCAATCCTACAGTGACCAGTGGGAACCCCGACTTGCCTAACACAGGAGTACGTGGATCAACGCGACCGGGAGACTGGGCGTCCGCGAAGTACAACATGTTGCTGGAGATGTGGTCGTATGACTTGGGTCTGTCCAGGCATGCTATTGGCCATTCCGGGTTTGCTTGGAGGATGAAGGCGACTTGATCAACTTAGACTCATGCGGTCACATAGTGTCGAATTGGTCAATGTCAGGAGACCTATTGAGAGAGATCTAATATGACTTAAACATAAGAGTGAATAAGGGTTCGGGGTATTAATATGCGTGACATTATAGGGATGTTAATACTTGGGATCTATAACTAGAAGACAGAACTGTTAGCAAAATGATATACGTACCAATGATCGGCAACACATAGGTCAAGGGGGTAGTCAGGGGAGTCAATACCTGGATACTTTAGTCTTTATTTGGTTTCTTATTTGTTTAGTCAAGTTTGTTAATTGCTCAATTTGTTAGTTAAGTTGCATGCTAGTTTATTTTCCCTTAAGTTATTCGTTATTCTTCAGTCAAGTAAACACGGTGACCACGGTTCGGCATGCCCAACTGCTTTCCAGAATAAAACCTTTTCAAACGTGACAACCCAATTGAGCAATCAAAGCCGGGATAACTATAAGCTAAATCTCCTCCTCGTGGAATCGACCCTATACTTATTACTAGTACTTGTGCTAGTGAATAGTTTAGGTTTTATAAATATTATTTTGCGCTACTCCACGACGGTAGCGTCAAAATTGGCGCCGTTGCCGGGGAGGCAATATTCCAAGCCAATAGTTTTCCGTGCTAACGCTTGACTTGTTTTTGTATGCAGGATTCTGACTCATCGGGAAGCAAGGATACAAGGCCACTACTATTTGATCCTGAAATCGAGCGAACCGCAAGGAAGAATCGAAAAGCAGCAAGGCAAAAACAAGCACTAGCACGTGCCGCTCAAGTAACTCAGTTGACCATAACTGAGGGAGGAGAGCCGATCTCGGACACATCGAGAGAAGACTCACCGAACGCATCCAGGTCACCTACGCGATCAAGGATGGGAGAAGAAAGAGCCAAGACATTGAGGGACACGATGTTCCCTGAGAACTTGAACTTGAAACCGCTGGGCATCACCTTGCCCACGGTGGAAAATAATACTTGCGAGATGAGGCATGGCTTCATCCAGATCTTGCCCAAGTTTAGTGACATGCCACTGGAGGACCCCCAGAGACACCTCCAAGACTTTGAATTGGCATGCGGCACCATCCGAGCAAGTGAAGGGCAAGGGGAGTACATCAAGCTCCTAGCCTTCCCTTTCTCACTAGCTGAAGGTGCCCGAGAGTGGCTTTACACTCTGCCTGCTGGAGAAGTGACCACCTAGAGTCAACTTCAGCAAAAGTTCCTTGAGAAGTACTTCCCAGCTGCACGCATTCAACAAATGAGAAAGAAGATTAACAGCATCAAGATGGGAGGAGGAGAGAACTTCAATGACTACTGGATCAGGTTCAAGCAGATGTTGGCCAAGTGCCCACAACATCAGATCCTTGACCATGATCTGGTCCAGTACTTTATCTCTGGATTGAGAGAAACAGAGAGAACATGGGTCAATGCAGCCTGTGGAGGATCCATTCTAAACAAGAGGGCCGACGAAGCATTCAAAATTTTCAAGGAAATGGCCGAAGAAACAAGGGAGGATGGCAGTGACCTACCCAGGAGTAACTTGCCCGTACCATCTGCAACTGAAGTCAAGTTGGACAAACTTTGCAACATAGTTGAGCAACTGGTACTCAACCAAAACCCAGGGCAAAAAGAGCAGTCAAGGCATGCCAAATCTGCAAGGAAAGTAACCATGCCACTGACGAATGCCCTGAGCTATTTGATGAAGAGGTCAAGGTAATAATGCAGAACAATGGGAACGGGCAGAGGCCCAATGGGAACACGTACAACTCGAACAACTGGAAAAATCATGACAACAACCGGTATGGAAACAACAACTACCAGGGTGGAGGAAACCAAGGCAATCACGGCCAGCAATACCATGGCCAGAACAATCATCAGAGGAATAACTACCAAAATCAGGGCAACCAGCAGAACCAGAGCAATGACCCGACTTTGGCAGACATGATGCAGACCTTGGTCACTGAAAATATTAAAGCCCAACAGGAAAATGACCGGTACAAACAGGACAACGAGAAGTACAAGGTAGAGACTCGAGGTCAACTTCAGAATATCAATGCTCAAATGCTTGAGTCGCGCGGGCAATTCCAGAACATCAATGCCCAACTAGCGCACTTGACACATGCAATGACCGAGATGAAAAAGAAGACCAACGGTCTACCTCCCCAAATTGAACTCAATAACGCCCAACTGAATGCAATTCACCTCAAAAATGGAAAGGTCCTGGCTGAAGCGCCCAAGAAGCCCACTCCACCACCTCAAGTGGAAGGGATTGTTGAAGAGGTCAACGAAGAGGAAGAATCAGAGGAAGAACTTGAGCTGATACCACCCAAGCAGAAGGAAACATCAGTACCTGCCCAAGCAGGAACACCACCAAAAATCTACCCTCCCTTCCCAGGCAGATTGAGCAGGAAGAAGGAGAATGAGGACACCAATGAGATGTTTCAGATGTTTAAAAAGGTAGAAATCAACATGCCTCTGTTGACCATTCTGAAGTCCATGCCCAGATGTGCCAAATTCCTAAAGGAGTTGTGCACCAAGAAGGTGAAATACCAAGACGATGCCAAATTCGAAGTGGGAAAGAATGTTTCAGCGGTGCTCCAGAGGAATGTGCCAAGGAAATGTGCAGACCCTGGAATGTTTTATATTCCCTGCATAATAGGCAACATGAACATAGAGAAAGCCATGATCGATTTGGGAGCATCGATCAACGTCATGCCTAAGTCAATGTACGAAGACTTGGGTATATGACCAATGAAGTCGACAAGGGTAGTGATCCAGTTAGTAGATAGATCAAATGTGTACCCCGAGGGAATTCTGGAAGATGTACTGGTCAAGGTAGAAGAGCTCATTTTCCCTGTCGATTTCTATGTCTTGGACATGGGTAGATCAAGTAAGCAGCCAGTCATGATCTTGGGCAGACCATTCTTGAAGACAGCAAGAACGCACATTGACTGCGAGACTGGAAAGCTGACCTGGAAATTTGAAGGAGAGACGGTCACATTTGACTTGTTCAAATCAATGAAACACCCAGAGTACACTGAGCAAGTACATTATGTTGACCAATTCGATGAAATGATCGAGGAGCAAGCTCTGGGATATAGAGTCTCGGACAAAGTCGATCTGGTGATCCAAAGGGTACTGACCAGGGAAGATGCTAAGGATGAGCAACTTGAAGTTCAACAAATAGTTGAGCAGCTAGGGGCTCTGGAAAATCACCCCATGGGCATGAGCAAGCTGCCACCCCATGAAGTCACAATCATGGTACCATCCTCGGAAAAACCACCAGAACTGGAATTGAAGAAACTCCCTGCACATCTCAAGTACATGTTTCTTGGGCAAAACGGCACATTGCCCGTGATCATAAGTTCGAAATTAAAGGAGGAAGAAAGCAGGCTAAGGAACATCCTTGACCATTACAAGCAAGCCATTGGATGGACCTTAGCAGACATAAGGGGAATCAGTCCCACCATATGCCAACATCACATATTGCTCGAGGAAGAGTCAAGTCCAGTACGTGATCTACAGAGGAAACTGAACCCTGCTATGAAGGAGGTGGTGCTCAAGGAGATACTCAAGTTGCTTAACTTGGGCATTATCTACCCTGTTTCAGACAGCAAATGGGTAAGTCCAGTTCATGTGGTGCCCAAGAAGTCAGGAATTCAAGTGATCGAAAACGAGAAAAAGGAGCAGATAGCCACTCGACTTCAAACCGGATGGAGAGTGTGCATAAACTACAGGAAGTTGAACAAGGTAACAAAGAAAGACCACTTCCCCCTTCCTTTTATTGACGAGATGCTCGAGAGGCTAGCTGGGAAGACACATTTTTGCTTCCTTGACGGATACTCAGGTTACATGCAAATTTGGGTGGCCCCGGAAGACCAGGACAAGACTACTTTTATTTGCCCATACGGTACCTTCGCATATAGACGCATGCCCTTTGGGCTATCCAACGCCCTTGGGACTTTCCAAAGATGCATGATGAGCATTTTTTCCGATCTGCTCGAGCAAGGGATAGAAGTCTTCATGGATGATTTCACTGTGTATGGCAGCTCGTTCGAGACATGCTTGAACAACCTGGAGTTGGCCCTCAGCAGATGTGTGGAGAAAAGTTTGGTACTTAACTACGAAAAATGTCACTTTATGGTCGAGGAAGGAAAAGTCCTTGGGCATGTGGTTTCTGCCAAAGGAATTGAAGTTGACCGAGCCAAGATAGAGACAATATCAAAGCTTCCCTATCCCAGGAACGTCAAACAAGTAAGAGGCTTCCTTGGGCACGCTGGATTCTACAGGAGGTTCGTGAGAGACTTTGCCAAGATTGCCCAACCTCTGCCCAGACTGTTGCAAAATGAGGTTGACTGGAACTTTGATGATGACTGTCAAGCTGCCTTCAACCACCTCAAGGAGAGGTTAGTCACTGCCCCTATTATCTAACCACCCGAATGGGGAATGCCATTTGAGCTCATGTTCGACGCAAGCGGATATGCCGTGGGAGCTGTACTCGGGCAAATGAAGGGCAAGGAGCGGCATGTAATCTACTATGCATCCAAGACATTGAACCCTGCCCAATGCAACTACGCGACCAAGGAGAAAGAACTGCTAGATGTGGTATTCGCATTCGAGAAGTTTAGATCTTACTTGCTCGGGAGCAAAATAATAGTCTACACTGACCATGCCGCACTGAAGTATCTGATGGCCAAAAAAGAGACCAAGTCACGGCTGATAAGATGGATCTTGTTGCTGCAAGAGTTCGACATCGAAATCAGAGACAAGTCAGGTAACCAAAATTTAATGGCTGACCACTTGAGCAGGATATTCCAGCAAGAAGAAGGCATGCCCATCACGGAGACTTTTCCAGATGAGTACTTATATCAAATTTCAACCCACCCGGAGGAGCCATGGTATGCAGACTTGTCCAACTACATAGTCACTGGAGACATAAGAGAAGACATGACCCTCTAGGGTAAGAACAAGCTCAAAACGGAGAGCAAGAAGTACATCTGGGATGATCCCTACATGTGGAAGAGGGGAGAAGACCAAGTGCTAAGACGCTGCATCCCTGAAGCCGAGCAAGCATACATTCTGAAGCATTGACATGAGCAAGCCTGCGGAGGGCATTTCGGCCACCGACGTATAGCAAGGAAGATACTTGACTGTGGTTTTTATTGGAAAACTCTCTTGAGAGATTGTTTTGAGTGGTGCAGGAGCTGTGATAAGTGCCAGAGAGAGGGGAACGTGACCAAGAGGGATGAGATGCACATGATGCCCATCATGCCCATGGAAGTTTTCGACGTATGGGGCATCGACTTTATGGGACCATTGCCCAATTCCAGAGGAAAAGAGTACATACTTTTGGCAATTGACTATGTATCCAAATGGGTCGAGGCAAAGGCAACATCAACTAATGATTCGAGAGTAGTAACCGCCTTCCTCAAGGGCGACATATTCAGCAGATTTGGTGTACCCCGCGCGTTGATCAGTGACCAAGGTACACATTTTTGCAATTATATAATTGAAAGGTTGCTCAGGAAGTATGGAGTGCACCACAGGATCTCCACGGCATATCACCCACAGGCCAATGGACAGGCCGAGTTATCCAATCGTATCATCAAAACCATCTTGAGGAAGACGGTCAAGCCAGAAGGTAAGGATTGGAGTGAAGCTCGATGATGCACTTTGGGCCTACAGAACCGCCTACAAAACACCTTCAGGGATCTCTCCCTACCGCATGGTGTTTGGCAAGTCGTGCCACTTGCCCGTGGAAATCGAACACAAGGCGCATTGGGCAGTGAACAAGGTCAATTTCGACTGGGATGCGGCCAGCGAAGGGCGTAAACTTGACCTAACTGAGCTGGAGGAGATAAGGATTGAAGTGTTTGACAACGCGGTCAATTATAAAGAGCGGAAAAATAGAGCCCACGACAAAATTATCAAGAAGAAGAAGATTGAACCTGGTCAACTGGTTTTGGTTTACCAAACCAAGTTCAAATTCAAGGCCAAAAATCTATCCACCAAATGGGCAGGACCATTCATAGTCCATACTGTTTGCCCAAATGGTTCGGTTGAGCTATTTAAGCCAGGTGATGATCAGATTTTCAAGGTGAATGGGCAGAGAGTCAAGGCGTACTATGGAAATGAGGACCTCAAGGGGATGATACCCCCAAAGCCAGCCGCTTGACCAAGTGAAGCCAGAAAAATAAGTCAAGCCCATGACAATAAATAGAGGCAAATACCGAAGGCGAACTCGGTATGTATACTATGCTTTTTCCATTTGTTTTATTTACTAATAAATTCACCTCGCCAAGGAGTATCCTTGGGCAGGAAAGGGTTTTGTTCTGTCTTTATCTTCAGGAAACAGGAAATTGGAGCGAGCAAGTGCGGAGATTGAGCAATGGACAGAAGAGGGCAGTTGTGATGATTGCGGAATTCTCGGGAATCCGCATAAGAGTCTCATCGACTCTGAATTTGCAGAGTCCTAAACTAATTAAAACTCTAATTCATCTACACCTCTACCCCACTACTTCAAAACCGCACACAACTCCTCAACTTCCCCCCACTACCACCACTCCCCAAAACCCTAACTCCCTCAACCATGGTGTCTACCCGTCCCAAAAACACCAAACTGGACAAGATACCCCACGGTACCAAAATAGATCTCACAAGCCCTCAACCGCAACCACCGAAAAAGATGGCCGGAGGAAAAGCGTCAAAAACTGCCGTCGCCGCCGATGTGCCCGCGAAGGAAAAATCACCACCACCACCGGAAAAAGAAAGCATTCCCTCGCCGGCCAAACAGAGCCCACAGCGCGAAGCAAGTCCACCACCTCTCAACACCGAATTAGTTGACCAACTAACGGCAGAAATCGAAGCCCCAAAATTGTCCGATCTCGACACGACCCCAAAGCCGTCCAACGAGTCAGCTCCGGCAAGTCAGAGCGGCGAGCTAAGCGAAGACATCGTGAAGAAGAGGAAGTTCACGGCGGAGGAAAAAGGTAAGTTCAAGAAGCCCTGTGAAAACACGCCGCCCGCCACCATGGAATCGTTATCCGACGAGAAGCCCGACGACATGTCCACTGCTGGCGGCGACGAGGATGAAAAAGACGGTGAGGAAGAGACGGAGGTTAAAGAGGAATCAGAGCACTCTATTCCGGTCACCACGCCTAAGAAATTCAAAACTCCGGCGTCGACCCGAGTCACCCGAGGCAAGGGCAAGCAGTCAGTGCCCCCACCCTCAAACATCCAGAAAAGGGCAGTTGTCGTGCCCAAGACGGTATGTTTCGAAACCCTTAAAGATTTGAATATTGAAACTCAAGTTAAGGGTTATTTTGCAGCCATAGGGTGGGAGGACATCTTGACCTGGCCAGGGCAAGTCTCTGAGAAATTGGTCAAGGAGTTCTATGAGAACTTGGAGGTGAGGATGAATCCAGAAGGTGGGCCGTTGGGCATTTCATTCAAATTGATGGGATCGTATAATGAGGCGAGCATCTTCGAGATCAACATGGCCATTGGAGCGGCCAGTTTCAAAGAAAAGTTTTCTAAAGAGTACAAGGACAGGTTGACCACGCCACCAGAGCGCACACAGAAGGAGAGGAACGAGATCTGGAGGGCCTTGAGCAAGAAGAAAGAGTTCAAGTCACAGGAGGCCAAAATTTTCCAGCTCAAGGACGAAGCATTGCGCATCTGCTACCGTATACTGGCGTACAACTTTTATGGGAAGAAGGACAACAGCAACACAGTCTCCTTTACAGAGCTTGATCTACTATGGTGCATGACCAAGAAGATCAAGGTCAACTTTGGAGCTTTCCTGTGCGCACAACTGAAGAACATCTTGATCATGCTTGTTTGAACCGGATGGCTAATATCAGAATTGATGGAGAGGATTGGGTGTTCACAAACCCAGAAGAAGTGAAGGCCTTGGCACTGGCAGCCAAGGCGAAAGTGAAGACCGAGCCTGTGAGTCGACCAAGCATAAGGGTCGAGTCGCAGAAGGAGGAGATTCTTGAGCAATTGGATGTCCTCAAGGAGAAGCAGGATCAAATCGGAGAGAAGCAGGAAGAGATACACGCTGCCCTACTTGCCTACTTCGTCCACGTTGGTTTCAGGTATCCACCTGAACCCAAACCCTAAATGTACCCTCCCTTTGTTTTAGTAGATTAGGTTTTTATTTTTTGTTTTGTTTTTATTTTGGTCTTGAGTCTGCCCAACTCATGTCTGATAGGGTCGACCTCTTTATTTGCACACTTTGCCCAAGGCAAAGTGTGTATGTGGGAAGGTGCGCCAACATCGTTGGAGTCGGAGTCAGGGGGGATGCTTGCCCAACTTATTACTGTTTGCACACTTTGCCGGAGGCAAAGTGTGTGAGTGGGGGAACGGCAAGAACAACCCCATAGATTGATCGAGTCGCATGCTTGATAGATACCCTGATCAACTTGAACAGTTTTCAAAATTAATAGTCTATGCATGAAAAATATTAGGGACGATGGAATTGCAACTAGGTGAGATGTGAGGATTTGAGCCTACATTTGTGTGTTATATTTCTTTCTTGAGAGTAGCTGTTTAAAAGTTTGTAATGCTGAAGCTTGCCCAAGTTCTGACCATTGTGATAATTGAAATTGAGTTGAGATAGTAAATGATTTAAGCATTTTGTTTTGTACCATAAATAAAAAGAAGACCCTTGTTAGCCCCTTGAGCCGAGCCAATATTTCTTGATCACCTGGGGGAAAACTCCCACTGCCCTGACCAACCTGAAAATATGCTCAATCACATAAAAAGAGAAAGTCAGGGCAAAGTCTTCTCTAGAAAAACAAAAGAAAAAAAAAAGAGAAAAACAAAAGAAAAAGAAAAAATATATATCCATGAATAAAAAGGGTGTGCTAAGGCCCGTAAGAAAGAGGAGAAATTAGGAGGAAAATTGCTAAGTAAAATGCATGTCCTACCTAAAATCAATTCTGGGCATTGCCCAAAATAGCTTATACAGTCACCCTAGAAAGCCCTAATGATATTGCCCAACTCAATTGAAAATTTCACAGGATAGAACTTGATCAAGCCAAAAGCAGAACTTCTTTTAAAAACAGCATTGAGCGAAACACTACCCATCCACTACCTAGAGAGAAACACTTAGTGAGAATCCCAAAATCTTGTTGCAAACTCTTGACTATTTTTTATACATTCCATTGACTATGATTTTGACTATGTGTTCACTTGATCAACTCTCTGTATTTTTATAAGCATGTTGTCCTTGAGTCTTCTGTTTTCTTTCTATCTCTACCCCCTGTTTGTTTTCTGCTTGAGCAGGCAAGTCACCGTACACGCTTGAGGACAAGCAAAGTAAAGTGTGTGCGTGTGATGAGCCATATTTTTTGGCTCATTTTTAGGTTTATAGAGTCAAGTAAATCGAGTCTTTAATTTGTTTTTACTTTATTTGTGTCTGGGAGGGCACGTTTGGGTACTTGGGCAAGTTTTGCAGGTGGGTAGGTAAAGGAGTGAAAAGAGGAGCGCACTGTGTGAAAGGGGCAAGGAAATCACCTTCCATGGTCAAGAGCACTCGTTGAGCAAGCCAGGCTGACGAAAAGGGTCCAGCAGAGTTGAGCAAGCAACTAGGACAACAGCAGGTGGAGCAAGACTTGAGTCCGACCAAGTACCGCACATGGTCCGCTACCTCAATCAGTCAGAGAAGGAAGTACATGGGCAAGCGCTAACATTGACGAAGACGGAACGTTGGGCATGCGGTGTACCAGGAGTCCTGAAATTTGCAGAGTCTTCAAAGGCGACCAGATTCAAACTCCAATCCAAGTAGGACTCTCGTCCGCGCTTGGAGGTATTTTCCCCCACACGTCTCTTATCATCTGAAGCCCGTCTATATAAGTTGAGTGACTGATGAAGAAACCCTAAGACGTATGAGCGACGAAGACGGATCAAAGACCTACCTGCCCAGCAAAGAAGAAGGCAGCCGCGTGAGCAACAAAACTCCCCGACGTTTATTTCTTGTTAAGCCTTCGGGCCAAAAACAATCTTATGTTTTATGCTTTCAAATTCCGTACTTAGTTTTATTTTCTTGTTGAACAATTTCCCATTTTCAATGCATAATTTAGTTCGTCTTATTTCCTTTGTTTTATTTTTTGTTTTAATTATGTCAAGTAGCTAATCTGTTTGTATCTAGGCAAAGACAGAACCTGACCAACCCTAAGACGTGATCATGCCGGGAGGCTTAGTGAGTACAGCAACTAGCTGAGTTTTGTTCCCGATTCAACAGGGTAGTATATTAAGCATGTTAGGGACTTGGGCAATCCTATAGTGACCAGTGGGAACCCCGACTTGCCTAACACAGGAGTACGTGGATCAACGCGACCGGGAGACTGGGCGTCCGCGAAGTACAACATGTTGCTGGAGATGTGGTCGTATGACTTGGGTCTGTCCAGGCATGCTATTGGCCATTCCGGGTTTGATTGGAGGATGAAGGTGACTTGATCAACTTAGACTCATGCGGTCACATAGTGTCGAATTAGTCAATGTCAGGAGACCTATTGAGAGAGATCTAATAGGACTTAAACATAAGAGCGAATAAGGGTTCGGGGTATTAATATGCGTGACATTATAGGGATGTACTTGGGATCTATAACTGGAAGACAAAACTGTTAGCAAAATGATATACGTACTAATGATCGGCAACACATAGGTCAAGGGGGTAGTCAGGGGAGTCAATACCTGTATACTTTAGTCTTTATTTGGTTTCTTATTTGTTTAGTCAAGTTTGTTAATTGCTCAATTTGTTAGTTAAGTTGCATGCTAGTTTATTTTCCCTTATGTTATTCGCTATTCTTCATTCAATTAAACACGGTGACCACGGTTCGGCATGCCCAACTGCTTTCCAAAATAAAACATTTTCAAACGTGACAACCCAATTGAGCAATCAAAGCCGGGAAAACTATAAGCTAAATCGCCTCCTCGTGGGATCGACCCTATACTTACTACTAGTACTTGTGCTGTGAATAGTTTAGGTTTTATAAATATTATTTTGCGCTACTCCACGACGGTAGCGTCAAAGGGTGTCACAGGATGATGAAGATGCAGACCAATACCCTTTTTTCAACACCAAGACAATGTTCAATCCTGAGTTTGTCCTGAAACAGGTCTTCTCAACAAAGAAAGTGTTCAAGACTGTTGTTGAATCACAAGCTATCAAGCTCAGAAGGAATATTAAGTTCACAAAAAATGACAAGAAGAGGATGTATGCTAAGTGTCAACATCCTGGTTGCAAATGGATGATACATGCTTTGAGAATGAAGGATGACACTGCTTTCCAGATAAGAAAGATTATTGATAAGCATTCATGTGCTCCAAGTAACAAGATAAAGAGTATGACATCTACTTGGCTCAGTGAAAGATTTCTCCAGAGACTCAAAAGTGACAGTGGTAGATCTCTCAAAGGCTTCATGGTTGATGCTATGCATGACACAAGGGTTGAGATATCAAAGACAAGAGCCTATAAAGCCAAGAAGAAGGCATTGGAAAAACTTGAAGGGGATCCAGATTCTCAGTATTCTAAACTGTGGGCTTATGCAGATGAGCTGAGGAACACAAATCTAGGTTCAACTATAACTTTGGGCTGGAGTTACTATGTTCAGTAGCTTTTATGTGTGCTTTAATGCACTGAAACAAGAGTTCATGAGGGGCTGCAGGAAGTTACTTGGAGTAGATGGATGTTTCTTGAAAGGGAAACATGGTGGTATGTTGTTAACTGCTGTTGGGGTGGATGGGAATAACAACCCTTTTCCAGTGGCTTATGCAGTGGTGGAGAAGGAAAGTCAGGACATATGGGAATGGTTTTTGCACCTTTCGAAGCAGGATTTGGAAATCAAAGTGGATGAGTTCACTGTCATGTCTGATAAACAAAAAGGGCTCAGAGGTGCTATGGAGGCAATATTTCCAGGAGTTGATCATGGGTTTTGTGTGAGGCACTTAATCAACAACATGAAAGTAGCTGGTTTCAGAGGGGTTGACTACCAGCAAGCACTGTGGAAGGCAGCTTACAGTACTACTGAGGGGCAGTGGAATGTGGCTTTGAATGAGTTGAAAGCATTGGGTGAGGGAGCATGGGAATGGATTCAGAATAAGCCACCTCACCAGTGGTCTAAAGCATTCTTCAAGGAGAAGTCAAAGTGTGATTTACTACTCAACAACATTTGAATCATTCAATGCCAACATCCTGGAAGCAAGGGATAAGCCAATTATAACTATGCTTGAGTGGATAAGAGAAAGCTTGATGGTTAGACATCAGAGAAATAGTGACAGAGCCCTTAAGAATGGAAAGGAAAGATCTGCCCCAAGATTCAAAAAAACATGAATAGAAACACTGAGAAAGTGAATGATTGTATATCCTTGAAGTCTTCAGATACTCATTATCAGATTTCTTGCTTTGATAGATCTCAGTACACTGTTGACTTGATATGACAAGTGTGCACATGCAAGAGCTGGCAGTTAACTGGGATTCCTTGCACACATGCCATTAGTGCAATGCTTAGACAAAAGCTTGACCCTATGGATTTTTTAAGTGATTTCTACACTATTGATACTTATGCAGATCCCATTTTTGGCATTAGTTATGATGTGTTGTGGGGTGAATCAATGTTCATACCTCCACTGCCTCCCAATTTTGGGCAAAGAGCTAAAAGAGGAAGAAAGCCTCACAAGAGAAGGGTGGGACCTTTTGAAGCTGAAGAGAGGAAAAATAAAGGGAAGCTACAGAAGATGAAAAGACAGTGCAATCCATACAAATGCAAAAAGTGTGGTCAATTAGGTCACAACAGCTTGTCATGTGGTAAGGAAAAAAGAAAATATGTGAAGAAACCAAGGACTGACTCTGGGAATCCAGGAACAAGCAAATCAGCTGAATGCAGCTCTCCCCAACCTGTTGGCCATGTAATTTTCTTTTCAGTTTACTTTTGACTTTCATTTGCTGACTATTTATCACATTCACTGACCTGGAATTATCACATTCCAGATGGCTCCTCCATTACCAAGAAGGGTTGAAGACTGTCATATTGAAGTTGAAGATGGAGGCACACAACAAAGTCAAATTACAAGTGACACAGCCCACAGGCCAAGGGTGGCTGGACCATCCATTCACCAGCAAATTCAGATGGGAAGAGCCAAGAAATGAACTTTGATGTGTTGTTTTTGTTTTTGTGACTTCTGGATGTAGTACACTATGTGTTTTGGTGATGTGGTACACACTGTTTTCTGTGTGATCAGTCTCAAACTGATGTGTTTTGGTTATGTTTTGTGGCCTTTATAAAACCTTGGCCTTTTGTTGATTCACTTTTGTAATGAACCAGAAATTGGTACTTTTGTTGAAATGTCAGTGGCTTTTGATTAGTTTGTTTATTTTGTATTATGCTTTCATAAGTTTACCTCAATGTGCAACCAAATGTAACCAACACATAAACATGATGAAACAATATTCATTCCAAAATACAAATGGTTCAAAATACATCTGGTTCAACACAGAAATACAGAAATACAACTTAGTCTAATGAACCCAAATAGTTGCCAACTGAATAATCACTAGTACAAGAATTATTTTGTACAGAATGAGAGACTTCTTGTTATTCATTGCCTTCATCTTTTTGATCTTTTCTTTCAGCCGTTCAACTTCGAGCTTCAACACCTTATTCTCCATGTCTACACCTTCTTTCATATTGTCCACAGAATTCCCATCCATATCTCGTTCATTTAACCGTCTCAACAAGCTTGGAATTATTTGCTTCGACCTCTCACATATTGGAGGATCAATCCATTTGAAAATTTTGCAATGTCCAGGATTCTACAAAAAAGAAATTAAATTACATTTTCCAGTTAATCCCTAAAATAATGAAATGAACAATTGCTTACCGGAAATTTTTTACAACCCACAAAACGTCGGCCGGGATGATCTTTCTTCCAAGTGGTAGACTGAAATGCGACTTCTTGGCAAAAACATAAATTGAGCTGCGTTGAAGCACTTGATTGAGACACAGAGAAATTGAGATGGGGTTCTAGAACTGATATTCGAGAATTTGAGAAATTGACAAATTGCGATTGAGACTCAAAGAGAGAGCTTTGGAAGAAATTGGAGAATTAGGGTTCGAGCTATTGAACCCTAGAAAGATAATTGGGGAAAGAAATGAAATCTGAAATTCATCTATCCCCGTTTTTTATTTTTATGTTTCTGAAATTCTTTTTCCTTTTTTTAAATTCCTTGCCACGTGTACCAATCAGAAATTAGCATTTGGAAATTATTTTTTGATTTCAAACTGGGCGAATGACAATATTACATTTGACTTCTGATGTGTCAAGTTCAGCTGGAAAGCCCCAAATTCAAGTCACGTGAGCGGCACGTGCTTGTTTTTCGGTGCAAATTCGAATTTTTCGGTCAAATATGACGGAATTGACTACATTTTGATGGTTTACAGGACTAAATTGAATGTGGCCTCCTTTAGTGGACTGAAATGAGACTTGACTACTTTTAGGGGACCAACAAAAAAAAATTCCCTTTAAAAAATTACACTTAAGTCTAAGATATAATATAGCAAAATACTAATACTATTTCAAGTTCAATTTATATAGTTAAGTGAAACTTACTGACCATTTGGATTTAGGGGTCGTGCAATGTAGTGCACTTTTGCACTGCATAATAACCAGTGCAGTTTATTATTCAGTTAAATTTCTATAAATTAATACTTGATAACTTAATAACTTTATTTGATAGTACTTATAACTTAATAACCTCAATTGATAGAATCTTCCGGTCCCAACTTGATCTTTTAAATAAAAAAAATTCTCGATAAATTAATAATCTCTATAAATTAATAAAATTTCACGGTCCAAAGTATTAATTTATGGAGGTTTGACGGTAGTTGTTTAGATTATTTGATCTCACGTTCACAAATTAAAAATTCTTTAACTGTTAAAAAAATTTTAATGTCCCAAATTATAATCTACCTTATTTATTGCTTTTTTTAATTTTCATTTTTTTATATTGTATAATTTTAATTTTGAATATTGTATAAAATTAAAATTAATGTATTAAATAAATAGATATTTTATAATATTATTTTAAATATATAAATTTAAAAAAAGGTTTGCTAAGTAAAAGAAGGTAAATTACTCTTTAAAATTGAACAGTAATTTGATCTATTTATTTATTTATCTTAATTGGGCCAATTACAGGTCTCTTCCACAACTGGCCCAGCCGTAAAACGCCGTCGTTTTAGAGCTTTGCTTATACCGACATTATAGAAACATCTCGAGAACTTGGAAGCTTTGAGCAGGACATTACAAACCCATTTTCTATCCAGGTCTGGTAACTAACTGTTCTTCACTCGAAAGATTATTTTATTATTTATTTTTTCAATAATAAATTTGATTTTTTGATTTTTTGATTATTTGTATGTCAAAAGGTACTAAATTTCTCATATCTGTTGTTATATTTATTAATGGTGGAATTGAAACAGGTTTTTAGCTTATTGAGTTTTTGCACATTTGATTTCAGGATTTTATTTTTTTAATATTTCTGTTTATTTAGCTATTGATGGTAACTAATGGCTTTTATTGTGTGTATAAAATGTTGCAGTCAATGTTTTAGTTATTTTCATTTCTTCAATTTTGTGTTGTGTGCTGTTGTTCTTCAAGATTTGTTTTGATCTTTTTTCGTTCTCTGATTATATAATCCTTGTGCTTCCCTCGATATCTTTATATGTAGTGATAACTAGTTAGTTGATTTTATAGATGTTTATACTATGTGAAATCATGTGTGAGCTTAACCTGTTATGGCCTAATGGGTCTGATTATATGTTAGGTTTCTTCCTTTTGTTTCCTCTTAAGGCTATGCCAAGATATGATGATCATTATATATATCTTACTTTAATTTAATTTGTTTCATTTCAAATATGCAACGAGATAATTAGATTATTCTCGCTTTTCGTCAATCATCATACTATTAAAAGATTACATAACGCGCGCATCACTTTCTGAAAAGTTGATTTGAGGATTTCTGCTCATACAATCGCGGGTTTTTTAAATTAGATGAAACAGTGTTTTTTTTTTCTTTGAGACATCACCGCCTTTTATATTTATTGGAAGGTTGATTTCTTTTTCGACTTCTGAAGCAGGTTCTTATGCCGAAGCACGTGAGGAGGGCAATGAAAATAAAGACAGTTGCTTTGATGCCTCGTCTGTTCACTACTCTGTGCTTGAGTGGTGGTATCTAACTATCTGTTTCACCTTTATTATTTCATGTATTGATTTTTCACATAACTTAATCCTTAACTCGATCCAAATGGTACATTTTATAGAAGATAAATGCAACATACTGCATACGTATGTATACCTGGAGTCGGAAAGGTTTATTTCGTTCGGATGGGAATGGAGCTTGAATACGATCGAGAAAGCCTGCTCCGAATGACAACCTTCAAATGAACTAGAGATGTCAGATATGAATTACAGGAAAAGAGTATGTTTTGTATTTCATTTTGTAATTAGGTTGAACCTCAGGGGTAGTTTTATAAATTATAAATTTAAATTAATTTTATTTTCATTTCCTTCAATTAATTTTCATTTCCCCCCCAATGAAATACTTCCACTCAAAAAACAGTTATTGGGTCCCGCACTTACCGTTGGTCTTTCATTTCCCATCTCAAGAAAAAACACTTTCTTTGAAGGAAAAAAAAAAAACTCTCATTTCAACAAAAAAAACAGATTGATGAATAGCCCCGTAAGAACCCTAATCCCAAATCTTTAATTTGATTCCTCTATTCCTATTTGAATTTTGAAACCCATCCCAAACTGCCAAAACAAATCTACGATTCTTCTGTAATTTCCTTGGTCTCGAACGAAGAAAATTCGTCGCATGAGTCGTCATTCTTTAGATCTGCGCATATGATCCATTGACAGGGGAATCAAATATTGGTAAAATATATATATATTTTGTTGATGTTTCTTTCCCCCCACGTTGTAAAGATTATATGCTATTCCGAGAGTTTGATCAAAGGGGAGACCAAGAGTGGCTTTTGGGCGTTTGAGGGTTCGTGACGATGTCTAATTTGTACGGTGGGGATTTTAATCAGAAGATCGATTACGTGTTTAAAGTCGTGTTGATCGGAGATTCGGCTGTCGGGAAATCCCAACTGTTGGCTAGGTTCGCTAGGAACGAGTTCAGCTTGGAATCAAAGGCCACGATCGGCGTCGAGTTTCAGACCAAGACACTTGTGATTGATCAGAAGACAGTCAAGGCACAGATTTGGGACACCGCCGGTCAAGAAAGGTTAGGTCTCCGGCCTTCCTTATAAACTTTTCCGATCGGGTGAATCGTTAGGGTTATATAGATGCCACTCCTGTAGTACTACGGTTCCAGTTTTGTTTTTTCGGGAATTGGAACCGAATCAGGGTTCATAGTTTCGGTCAAAGTGCTTCCGGTTCCGGTTCTAAATTATACTTTTTTGAAACTATGCTGATTTTGAACTGAAACTGCCTGTTCAGGTTCCATCTTATCTGGAACCGGAATCAAACCGGCTAAAAAACAAAGACCAGATGTTTGATTGTGTGTACTTAATATAATAAATTAATAATATAAGAAAGATTATGTCTCGGCCTTCCTTATAATCTTTTTCCGATCGGGTGAATCTTTAATTTTCGATGTTGATGCTACTCCCGAAGAACTACGGTTCGGGAATTGGTGGTTCCGGTTTGTTAGTTAACGAGTATATCTGTTTTCTTTAGCCGAATGAAACGATTTGTATGTGTTTGTTTTTCGTTTGGTATCGTATAGGTATCGAGCAGTAACGAGCGCGTACTACCGAGGTGCGGTCGGTGCGATGTTGGTGTACGACATATCGAAGCGTCAGTCTTTCGACCACATGGCGAGATGGCTGGAGGAGCTGAGGGGGCATGCCGACAAGAACATCATCATAATGCTGATTGGGAACAAGTCCGATTTGGGGACTCTACGGGCCGTCCCCACGGAGGATGCCCAAGAGTTTGCAGAGAGAGAGAACTTGTACTTCATGGAGACTTCGGCCCTCCAGTCGACAAACGTCGAGAGCGCTTTCATGATGATACTCACGGAGATTTATCGGACGGTCAGCAAAAAGACTCTGGCTGCTGGCGACATCTCGGGTTATGCAAAGTCGTCTTCGTTGAAGGGTACGAAGATCTTTGTTCCTGGGGATGAGTCCGAAGGGAAAGGGGGTTGTTGCATGTCGTCGTGAGTTCGATAGATCGATCTCCCGTTTCTTCCCGACTGTTTTTTAATTGTACGATTGGTTTCGATCGGTTTGGAATGTATTTTTAGGGACCTTATGTGTTTATTTATTCATCGGTGTATAACTCTGGGTGAATTTGCTAATGAATCAAGGAAAATTTACACTTCTTTCTTCGGCTTTAATTGTTCTTTGTTTGGTATTTTTTGGTTTAGCAACCCAATTTTTTTTTTTACCAAAACGCATTTCTGTTTGATTTGAAGAAACTAGAAATTGTTATAATGATCCAATTTTATCATAAAATGAAAACATAAATTCATATTCTTAATAAAACACTACTCCATATTCTACCAATATAAACAAACAATTAATCCAAAATTATGTGTACAACAGGCATCTTGGATTCTTGGGTCTACTAAACCCTTATCAAAATTGCCGAAAATGCTTGTCAGGTCGCGCATGCACCAGGTCACACGAGGTGCCTCAATGTCGAAGCTTACACACTTAAGTTCTGTTCTTTTTGATAGAATTCAAATGAATTGAATTGATCATTGAAGTCATCTTAAATGAATTGAATTGATGCTTAGCGAGAATCTTCGTACACGGGTGAATAACCAAATTTCAATTGAAATGAAATTTGTAGAATAATTATTTTAAAAAAATGAATAATTTTCTTAAGCATAAGTTAGAGTGTACATATGACATTATTACTTATAATTATTTTTTCAAATTTCAAAAACAATTAATTGATTGAAAGAATTAAATTAGAGGGTGAATTTCAAAAAGGTATTGTCTATATTATACTATAATCTCATTTTTTTGTCTAATTATAAAAAAGAAAAATTTACCCAATTCACTATTTTAATTCTTTAAAACTATTCAATATTCAATATATTTAATAAAACCAAAATTATGCATCTCTTAATTTGGTGGAACACAATATGCAATTTTCAATTTAGACAATAATCTACCAAATAAACATATACAACAAACACCATTAATATTGTAACTTAATCTACCCCAACTCTCCCAACTCAAAAGTGTTTCCCCGGCAATTTATACTTTGTTCTCAGAGTACGATTCTAATTGTATGCTGCCAAACGGACGGCGTATCAAGTTTTGATATCGGAAAGAGCACCTATATCTGTTTCGAAACTGCGGAGTCTCGATTAAGGTATTATTCATCCGTTATTATTTTCAATAGTTTCTCAATTGCAAATATTGTCGGTTCAATCTTGAGTGTTTAGAGTTCCGTCAAGATCTAAGGTGTTGGATCTAGGTATTAATTCCACACAATTTATTAGTCATTTTTCAGAATTTGACTTAGTGTTCTCAATAACTTCATGCATGTCGTTCTGTTGATGGAAGGCTTACAGATCTGGTCTAGTACATTTTTTTTTTCAATTTTTTGTGTTGGTCGTTTGTGCTTGTTGCAAGTCTTCTTCAGGCAATGTAATACATAGTTTGTGAATTAAATTGTGAAACTTTTATGTGGAGATTTTCCAATTTTAGTCCGGCTCAATCGTTTCTACATTTGTAATATATTAAATATGAGCCGTACATCACCAAATATTTGATTGGGTTCATGTTTACTAATATGTGATGTATATGTT
This sequence comes from Euphrasia confusa, assembly GCA_954870475.1. Taxonomy (NCBI): domain Eukaryota; kingdom Viridiplantae; phylum Streptophyta; class Magnoliopsida; order Lamiales; family Orobanchaceae; genus Euphrasia; species Euphrasia confusa. The sequence continues at coordinate 9,515,139 of OX940966.1, read as the reverse complement.
TGTTAATTCACATACCTATTAAATATGTAACATTTTGAAACCCACGCACAAAGTATGGTCTTGGTGAAAACACTGTGAATTTTATTGGTCACTCATTGGCTCTGCACAGAGATGATCGTTACTTAACTGAACCAGCGTTGGACACTGTGAAAATGATGAAGGTGATTCTCTGCCTTCCTTAAGCAGGTGTTGTTTTTATTACTATTATTTATAAGGTGTATAAGAATCGTTATTAATATGTTTATTTGAATGTAGCTTTATGCAGAGTCTTTAGCACGGTTTGCTGGAGGATCACCATACATCTACCCTATGTATGGTCTTGGAGAGCTTCCCCAAGTCTGCATCTCTACTCTATTTCTCCTTTTGTATTTGTACACCCACCTTCTTATTAGTTGTTTATTAAAGTAGTTTTTTCTCTCGCCTTCTAGTTCTTACTTCTTACTGACTTTGCACTTATGTTTCTGTAAGGCCCCGTTTTTCATAAAGCGGAAGGTGTTTGATTTTAACAATAAAATAATTCGAGCGCTACTTTAAATAATTTTAAAACAATTTTTAATAAAATAAAATACTTAATCGAATATGTAAATTTTGAAATTAAATCGAATATCATGAATTTCAGAAAAATAACTTGAAAATATAATTAACCTTTGAAAAATGTAACTAAATTAATTTACAACATTAAAATCATTTTAAAACATTTAAGTCTTAAATTTACCATATTTAATAAACATCTTATCATATCCACGTCATGAACCACGCTCGACATCCCCGAACAATCCTGGAAAAAAAATGTCGTTGAAGGAATGAGCTCAACGTACTCAGTAGGTCATCCCTTATCCATAATTAATACTCGATCAATCATACGTAAAACGTGCATATAACATGAATCAAATAGAACATATAGCCACACATAACATAACGTTGCATATAACATGAATCACATGAAACATATAGTGTCACACATCACGTACATAGTCATTCACTTCTTAGAACACAGTGGGTTCACCCCGGTGACCTAAGTCACTGACCTTTTATGTCGGTCGCTGTTTCTAACATACATGCGATTAAACACAGTAGGTTCACCCCGGTGACCGTAGTCACTGACCTTTTCAGTCGGTCGCTGTTTTAATCGTAGCGCAGCGGGTTCAGCCCGATGACCGTAGTCACTGACCCTTTATCCAGGCCACTGGCTATTCAACATTCTCATACCATGTAGCATCGCGGTTACACCCCGATGACCGTAGTCACTGACCCTTTTTTCAGGCCACGAGCTAAGTAACATTTCCATAACATGTAGCACCGCGGGTACACCCAGATGACCGTAGTCACTGACCCTTTTTCCAAGCCACGGGCTAAATCACATTTCCGTACTGTATCATTCACATTCGCATCATATCATCAATATTCGTATCATGAAATAAATATTCACATATAACATATCCACGTAAGCACATATTATAAACAAGTAGCACATACTTTTGAAATAAGCATTAAGTAGAGATAAGAAAATCCTTACCTCTTACAGGGTGAGCGTTTACCCTTTACAATTGACTCCTAAAGTTCAAAATCCTCCTAAACTCAGAAGTCGATCCTTAAGTCTCAAATGTTCTCCTACACATTAAATTATAATTGGGTATAATTATGCACTTATAAATTATTGGGGAATAAATAATGATAAATTGTGATATAATTAGTTACATTCTGTTTAACAAATGCGTAACTATAAAAGTAGGCTTTTCTTTTGGTTGTTTTGATTTTTAGACGTGGGCTGCAAATTAACTATTGAGTAATGGCTGCATGTGGTAAGTTATTAGACTTGAGAGATCAAATGTCATTGGACTGTGGTAAAAGAAATTGGGCCAAAAATTGAAAGGGAAAAAAATAGAGTGGAAACATGCATGATCGTAATTGAAAAGGGATCGAGAAACCTAATCTCGTCCTCTACCTTCTTTACTTACAGAGAAAGAGAACGAAGGGGAGCGATGGCAGAAAGTTGGTAGTGCAGTCAATCGGAGGGCTATATGTCATCGTGATTGAGTCTATAGGCAGAGGTTCATCAGGATCGATTCTTCACTCGATCTGCATGGTGTCTGTTGGAATTATAGGTGTTGGCCCATTTCCATTTAATCACTATGGCAGCCGGCCCGACCTAGTGAGGTGTCAGCCCATTAGACTCTAGCCCAATGAGCTCATTTGCCATCTCTTATACAGCCCAGCCCATTGAGTATTGTTTTCTGAAAAACAATTAAGTCCAGCCCGGTTTATTAATACCTTGACCATTCTTGACCGTCTGATGTAGGGTTGTTGTGTGAGATGCAATCTGGGCCGTCCATTGGCTATGATATATTAAACCTCCTCTTCAGCCTACTCACTTTACGCCTCTCACTTGACCTAATCCAGTGTGTGCGATTTCACAGAGTGTGTGTGCGTTCTGTCACTTCTCCGGCCACCCATCTCCGACGACTGCCCCTGGCGTCTCCGGTGACCTCCTTGTGAGCTCTGCGGCTGGAGACGTCTTGTGAAGCGCTGGTGAAGGTGGTTCCCTCTTCTGTGAGGCGGAGGCTTACGGTGAGATAGAGTGGTGTGAGCTTGAGTGCTCCTGGGTCGCCGGCGAGGCCGCTGTGACATCACTGCCTGTTCGCCGCTACCACCAGTCATAGCTACGATGACGGATCTACAGTCCTGAGCCGAAAAACATATTGATATCTGTTTTTCTTTATAGATCTATTATATATATATTCTGATCTGTTCTTCTTCTTCTCATTTCTGCCGCTGCATGTACCTTTAGCTTCTGTCTAAGCCCATCACCTGTTATACGGACCGGATCTGCCCAGATCTGCTGACTGTTGTGCGCTGGGATTTTGGACAGTCTAAAGGTTGAGTTCAGATCTGATTTGTGCTTCGTGCTTTGTTTTGCAGGTGCCTCGAAGCGACGCCCGCCGACGTGGACTCCCAACAGTGGTATCAAAGCTTCACGGAGGCGGAGTTCGGCAACCGGATCTGTAGATCTGACCCCGTAGGGCTCCAGATCTGCAAGTCAAGGAGGGTCGTACGTTGCTCGGCACTGCTCGGTAGGAGGCCCAGGTAGCAGATCCGAATTAGGTACCCCCGGCCATTGTAAATTGAGATTTCATCACCCCCTTGGTTGTGTAAGGTTGGTACCCGGATCACCTGTGAAACGCGAAACGTGAACTGCACTTCGGGTCACTTGCGAATACCCGGCAAGGTGAGCTTCTGAACCTCCTCATTCTGTGATGGTCAGCCCGCCTGGAGGCATTATGATACGAACCTCGTCGGGGATAGAAAGATAGAAGAAGAAAGAAGAACAAGAAAGATAAAAGATACCGGCGGAAGTCCCAAAACCTCTGAACCTGAATTCGTGAAATCAATTAGGGACGGAACCCTAACCCCCAACACGAAATCGATGCAGCAACTCGGGGATGATGAAGACACACAAACGAGATTTGACTGGCTCGCTGATTCGTCGGTTGAACTCTTTTGGATAATCGGGATAGAATTCGAACCCGAGAGAGATTTAATAAAACTCACAAAACATACTTTTTTATTTATCAATTCATGGTTGGTTGTTCACAATGAAATAGAAAAGCCTTTAAATAGGCAAACAAAACCCTAAAAGCTGAAAATACGAAAATAACTTAATAAAAACGCTAAAACATCAAAAATCCGCCGTCGCTGCCGTTTTTGTGAAGATGTCGGCCGACAATATAGGGTGTCGGCCGACACCAAGGCAAAATCTGCGCCCGCGGGTTTTCCTGCGAGCGCGGCCTTGATCCGCTGTCCAACTTGTTGTTTTCTGAAGGTGTCGGCCGACAGTCCTTGGTGTCGGCCGACACCAAGCCAACAGGCCGACCGAGCTCTTCGTCTTCGTCTCGACGTACGCCCAACTCTCGTTCCGACGTCTTCTTCGCCGTTCTGGTCAGAATATGATCACCTTGCCTAATCAACGGTCCTTGGGTTGCATCATTCCCCTCCTCTTGAAGAGGATTTGTCCTCAAATCCACGTCGATGCCAGGGTCGAACACCAATCTCACGAACAAACTCGGAACGTCATAATTCTGCAGCTCACACCCTCGATGTAGCGGAAAACTAGGAGATCTTTCTTCAGGGAAGTCATCATGAAATTCCTGAAAAGCAAAAGGGTGTAGAGACAATATAACGTTAGTGTAGAACGTCGCATCCCCGCACAACACCACAGACGTCGGTTGTCCCTCTTTCGTTGCTTGTTCCACCATGGATAACTCCAATTGCGGAAGGTCCTCGGATTTTGTCAATTCCTCATCGTTGTCGGACTCCATCGAAGCCTCTCCCTCGGACTCTACCGAAACCTCCTCCTCGGACTCTATCGACTCCTCCGCGACGTCAAAATCCACCGAAACCGACGATGTCGGTTCGTCGTACTTGTCAACGAGCTCCACCGAAGTCGAATCCTCTTCGGAATACACCAAGACCGACTCTTCTTCGGACTCCACCACTGCCTTCGGTGCTGGTTTCTCGCCTTCTTCATTAGTCGCTAATTTCCCAGGGCTCATTGCCGCTTGTATCCGCTCCCAACGCTCAGCTCTGGCCCTCCTCTCGTCGTCCAAGCGCTCAGCTCTGGACCTCCTCTCGTCTTCCCAACGCTCAGCTCTGGCCCTCCTCTCGTCGTCCAAACGCTCAGCTCTGAACCTCCTCTCATCACGACGCTCCCGACTAAGCTCACGGGCTCGATGATAGCCACTCTGAACTTCTCGGTATCCGTTGCCACTTCTCCGATTCCATGCATCTTCACGATGAGCTTTCTCCTCTAAGGCGGTAAGTCGTGCATTCACCACCCTCATCTTCGATTTAAGCAACCCTTCGAACCGTGCCATCGTCTTCTCCATGATGAGCTCAGCTTGGGTGTAATCCATGTCAGCTATCCTGCAAAAAAAATGTTAGAAACACAATAGAAAATTCCTCACCACTCTCGTGTATCACTCAATATGGTAAGTCACTCTCGCTCGATTTTCTCTCTCAAGGAATCGAACTCAACGCCACACGAATCACGACACCACAACAACGTTCGTCGGAAAGAAAGTACACAGAAAGTGCGGAAAAATCGGAGATCTCCAAAGGACACGGAAAACGTAGATGACTCTATACGATGTCCGAAAACCCTCGGAAACAAACGAACCAATTACGCCCAATTTTTTTTTTTTTTTTTTTTTTAATAATTACTGTTCATATGAACAGTGATTTTCGGAAATAAAATAAATTTATTTTTTTTTTTTAAACAAGAAAGAAGAAAGAAACGAAGAAGAAAGAATAAGAAACGAAAAAAGAAAAACGAGGTTACGTAATCGTAAAATAAAGAACCCAAACCTGGGCTCTGATACCAACTGATACGAACCTCGTCGGGGATAGAAAGATAGAAGAAGAAAGAAGAACAAGAAAGATAAAAGATACCGGCGGAAGTCCCAAAACCTCTGAACCTGAATTCGTGAAATCAATTAGGGACGGAACCCTAACCCCCAACACGAAATCGATGCAGCAACTCGGGGATGATGAAGACACACAAACGAGATTTGACTGGCTCGCTGATTCGTCGGTTGAACTCTTTTGGATAATCGGGATAGAATTCGAACCCGAGAGAGATTTAATAAAACTCACAAAACATACTTTTTTATTTATCAATTCATGGTTGGTTGTTCACAATGAAATAGAAAAGCCTTTAAATAGGCAAACAAAACCCTAAAAGCTGAAAATACGAAAATAACTTAATAAAAACGCTAAAACATCAAAAATCCGCCGTCGCTGCCGTTTTTGTGAAGATGTCGGCCGACAATATAGGGTGTCGGCCGACACCAAGGCAAAATCTGCGCCCGCGGGTTTTCCTGCGAGCGCGGCCTTGATCCGCTGTCCAACTTGTTGTTTTCTGAAGGTGTCGGCCGACAGTCCTTGGTGTCGGCCGACACCAAGCCAACAGGCCGACCGAGCTCTTCGTCTTCGTCTCGACGTACGCCCAACTCTCGTTCCGACGTCTTCTTCGCCGTTCTGGTCAGAATATGATCACCTTGCCTAATCAACGGTCCTTGGGTTGCATCACATTACTTGATGGTGTGGCCCGCCTGGTGGTCGTTTTAGTGTTGTGTGTTGAAAACCTGTTTTCAAAACCTTGTTCAAAATTATTTTCTGAAAAATTGATTTTGTGAAATCTTTACTTGTGAAAATATGATGAACAGCCTGCTTCTATGACTTTTGTGTTGCTCTGTTTGTTGCCTGAACTTGCTTGAACCCTTGCTGTCTGCACTGCTGTGTGTTTAGATTTAGGGTTTCTTCTGTGATACCAGAAACCTATAGTAACTTAACCTATTTTGGAGAGGTGAGTGCCTGTGTAGAGTTCAAAGTGGTGGCCCCCGGCACACCAAACTTCCCTTGCTACACTTCCTTGAGGGGTGTGAGTATATTGCGAAGACTTGGGTGTCCATTTGTCTGAGGACAATACCTGCTCACCATAGGGTCTGAGTTACTCAATAGGAAGTAAGGCGTTTAGGACCTTTTTCTCTCACTTTTGGTGAGAAATAGAAGTGTGTGTGTGTTTGCCTGTTGTGGTGCTCACTATCTTTTGTCAACTGCTGTTGTGTGGTTCTCTGAAAATTGCTTAACCTACTGCTTTCAAAACTGTTTTCCAAAAACTGAGTCATCAAAATCTATTTTCAAAAATGTCTGGTTTTAACTTGACACTATTTTATGGAAAAGGAGATTTTGCTATTTGGAAACAAAAGATGAAAGGGATTTTGATCCAACAAAAGGTTTACAAAGCAATTAGTGGTGGTTACTCCACTGATGACTCTGATGAAGTTAAGTTTGAAACAAATGAACTTGCCCATTCTGCTATAATTCTGTGTCTATCTGAATCTGTTTTGAGGAAAGTAGGTGAACTTGAATCTGCTAAAGAATTGTGGGAAAAATTGCATGAACTTTATACTGAAACTTCACTAAACAGCAAACTTTTCTTACTGGAAATTTTTTTTAGATTCAAACTGGATATGAGTAAAGATATATCTGATAACATTGATGCTTTTACAAAACTTATTCAAGATATCAAATTGACTGGTGATAGACACATTGATGATTATACCCCTATTGTGTTATTGAATGTCATTCCTGATTCCTATTCTGATGTTAAGTCTGCTATTAAGTATGGTAGAGATACTGTGACCTTAGAAACTGTGATTAATGGGCTTAAAAGTAAAGAGCTAGACTTAAGGTCTAATAGAGGCCATAGGGTTTCTGAAGTTAATCAAGTTAGAGGGAGGTCTAAGTCTAGGAACACTGGTAACCAGAACCACAAAGGTAATGGTAATCAAAACAATGACAGGAAAAAGGGGAGGGGTAAGTCAAGGTCTAAGTCCAGACCTAAAGGAAAGAAATGCTTTAACTGTGGTGAGCTGGGACACTTCATAAAGGACTGTCCCAAGCCCAAAAAGGTCAAGGGTGACCATGCAAATGTTGCTGCTGAACATGAACATGCTGGTATGGTTTATATGCTTTCTGAGAATTCTGTGATTCCTGATGTAAATGCTGCACATGTTTTATTTGATGAAAACAAATGGTTGATTGATTCTGGCTGCACATATCATATGACTCCTTATCTGCATCTATTCACTTCATACAAAAAGCTGCATAATACTTCTGTTAGTATGGCTAATGATAAGAGATGCATGGTAGAGGGGATTGGGGATGTATGTGTTAAGTTTGATACTGGGTATTTGCATACACTTAGGAATGTTAGACATGTACCTGATTTGTGCCAAAATCTGATCTCCTGTGCTGAATTAGAATCTGATGGAATTTCTGGAAAGTGGGGAAATGGTTTTATGACTATTGTGAAGGGTTCAATTATCATGTGTAAAGCTACTAAATGCCATAATCTGTACATCTGCAATGCATATCCTTATTTGAAAGAATCTGCTCATGTTGTGCATGATAGTTCCTCTGAGCTGTGGCATAAGAGGCTAGGGCATATAAGTAGAAAAGGCATGGAATTTTTGAAAGCTGATGGTTACTTTGGTAATGATAAAATGACTTTCCTGTCTTTCTGTGAAACATGTGTGTTAGGAAAGCAAACTAGGGTTAGTTTTCCTGTGAACCCTCCCCCAAATGTGCCCAAATCTTCTGCTGTGTTAGAATACTTGCATGCTGATTGTTGGGGCCCTGCCCCTGAACCCACTCAAGGTGGTAATAGGTATTTTCTTTCCATAATTGATGATTTCTCCAGAAAAACTTGGGTGTTCTTGATGAAAAACAAGTCTGATGTGTTTGCTAAATTCTGTGACTTTAAAACTTTGATTGAAAATCAAACTGGTAATATTAGGACTGATAATGGTCTAGAATTCTGCAACTCTGAAATGAACAACTTGTGTGCCCAAACTGGTATTAGGAGACATAGGACTGTGCCCTACACCCCTCAGCAAAATGGAGTTGCTGAGAGGATGAATAGAACCTTACTAGAGAAAGTTAGGTGTTTGTTGACATCCTCTGGCCTCAGCAAGAGGTTCTGGGGTGAAGCTGTTATGACTGTTTCTTATCTGATCAATAGGTCACCTAGTGTGCCCTTGAAAGGGAAATGTCCTGAGTCTGTTTTCTGTGGTAAAAATGTGAGTTTGGATAATCTGAAAGTGTTTGGCTGTGCTGCCTATGTGCATCAATCTGTTGATAAACTTGAACCTAGGTCTAGGAAATGTGTTTTCCTTGGATATCCTGAGGGCACAAAGGGCTACAGGCTGTGGCTCAAAAGTGAACCTGGTTTTAGGACAATTGTGAGTAGAGATGTGGTTTTCAATGAAAATGAAATGCCTTGTTTGAATGTTAGTAACCCTAAGGTTGGTGATACCTCTGGTGAGGTGGAGTCTTCTCCCTCAATAGGTCCCTTAGGTGAACATTCTACTGATGCCTCTGCTGAAAATGTGCCTGAAAACTTGCCTGTTAATCCTGCTGATAATCTGCAAAATGATAATCTGCCTGCTGAACATGACTTTCCTGATAATCCAAACCCTGAAAATCCAAATCATGTGAATCCAAATTTGCCTGCAAATGATAATCCCCCCATGCATGCTGAACATGAACCTTTGTATTTTCAAGATGAGACAGTTACTGATGTGAATCCAAATCTGACTAGTTATCAATTAACTAGGGATAGGGCTAGGAGGAATCCTAGGTTGCCTGCAAGATTTAATGATTTTCAACTTGGTAAATTTGTGTTCAATATGCATGATCTGATCAATAACTGTGAACCTAAGACTTTTGCTGATGCTGTGAAATCTGATAATTTCTCTATGTGGTTGTCTGCAATGCATGAAGAAATGAATTCTTTAATTAAAAATGACACTTGGTCACTTGTTGCTAATCCACCTAATTGTTCCTTAGTTAATTGTAAGTGGATTTACAAACTGAAAAGTGAAGGTAACGAGGTCAGATATAAAGCTAGGCTTGTAGCAAAAGGGTTTTCACAAAAATAAGGGGTTGATTATAATGAGATTTTTAGTCCAGTTGTCAAATTCACTACAGTTAGAATTATGTTGTCTTTATGTGCACAGTTTGACTGGGAATTGAAACAAATGGATGTAAAAACTGCTTTTTTGCATGGTGAACTTGATGAGAAAATCTATATGTCCCAACCTGAAGGTTTTGTTGATAAATCTAAAGCTGACTTTGTGTGTTTGCTTAAAAAATCTCTGTATGGATTAAAACAGTCACCTAGACAGTGGAATAGGAAGTTTGATGAATTTATGATGTCTTTAAAATTCTGTAGAAGCTCCTATGACCCATGTTTGTACTATCAGTTTGCTGCAAATGTGCCTGTGTTCCTTGTACTGTATGTTGATGATATGCTTATCATGAGTCCTTGTTTGAAAGCTGTGAAATTTGTTCAGAAAAATTTGAGTGCTAAATTTGAAATGAAAGATTTAGGAGATGCTAAAAGGATTCTAGGCATGAACATTGTTAGGAACAGATCTGAAAATTGCATTCATTTGAACCAATCTGATTATGTGGTGAAATTGTTGGAGAGATTTTCTATGGTTGGATGTAGAACTGCTGCAGTACCCTTAGCTGGACATTTTGTGTTGTCTAAGGACCAATGTCCAAAGACAGAATATGAATATGCTTCTATGAGTTTTGTACCTTATGCATGTGCTGTTGGATCTGTGATGTATTTGATGGTTTCTACTAGGCCAGATATTGCTTTTGCTGTTAGTTTCCTTAGTAGATATATGTCTAATCCTGGTAAGCCTCATTGGGAAGCTATGAAATGGTTGCTTAGGTACTTAGCAGGTTCTAAAACTTTGGGGTTGAAATTTTGTAAGTCAAAATCAGATGTGTCTTTGTGTGGATTTGTTTATGCTAATTATGCCAATGATAGAGATACTAGGAAGTCATCTACATCTTATGTGTTTACTGTGTGTAATGGATGTGTTAGCTGGAAATCTCAACTACAACATGTTGTTGCTTTATCTACCACTGAGTCTGAGTATATTGCTATAACTGATGCATTTAAAGAGGCTATTTGGTTGAAGGGATTGCTAACTGAAATAAAGATGTTGAGTGCTTCTGTGACTGTATTCTCTGATAGTCAATCTGGTATACAACTTTGCAAAAATCCTGTGTTTCATGATAGAACTAAACATATTGATGTTAGGTTCCATTTCATTAGAGATCATGTTGAACAAGGTGATGTTTTGCTTGAAAAAGTTTCCACACATGATAATCCTGCTGATATGGGGACTAAGCCCCTGCCCCTTGAGAAATTCAAGCACTGCTTGCAGCTGCTGAATTTTTCCTCACTGGACTGATGCTGTGCCAGCGGGACCCCCTGGGGTGCTGCTGTTGTGTGGCCAGTCCAGGAGATGTTCTTTTACTTGTTGCTTTGGGTGCAACAAGTGTTTCTACACATAGAAACATCCTTAAAGCCCACGCTTTTCCACTCCCCCTAAGTCAGTGGTGTTTCAGAAGAAACATGTTTTGTAGCTCTCACCCTTTGGGGTGTTAGCTGTCACTTAAGTGTGACGGTTGCTCAGGGCAACCACCCTTTCTGTTTAGGCAGTAGGGAAAGTCCCCGTTGCTCCGGCAGCGGGGCTAGGCGATGATGAGACTGTACTTGTATTCCATACTTGTTATTGATTGTGTTCCTAGTAGCAGGTGTATGACTGTGTGGTGGTGGCCCAACAAGGTGGAGAATGTTGGAATTATAGGTGTTGGCCCATTTCCATTTAATCACTATGGCAGCCGGCCCGGCCCAGTGAGGTGTCAGCCCATTAGACTCTAGCCCAATGAGCCCATTTGCCATCTCTTATACAGCCCAGCCCATTGAGTATTGTTTTCTGAAAAACAATTAAGTCCAGCCCGGTTTATTAATACCTTGACCATTCTTGACCGTCTGATGTAGGGTTGTTGTGTGAGATGCAATCTGGGCCGTCCATTGGCTATGATATATTAAACCTCCTCTTCAGCCTTTACTCACTTTACGCCTCTCACTTGACCTAATCCAGTGTGTGTGCGTTCTGTCACTTCTCCGGCCACCCATCTCCGACTACTTCCCCTGGCGTCTCCGGTGACCTCCTTGTGAGCTCTGCGGCTGGAGACGTCTTGTGAAGCGCTGGTGAAGGTGGTTCCCTCTTCTGTGAGGCGGAGGCTTACGGTGAGATAGAGTGGTGTGGGCTTGAGTGCTCCTGGGTCGCCGGCGAGGCCGCTGTGACATCACTGCCTGTTCGCCGCTACCACCAGTCATAGCTACGATGACGGATCTACAGTCCTGAGCCGAAAAACATATTGATATCTGTTTTTCTTTATAGATCTATTATATATATATTCTGATCTGTTCTTCTTCTTCTTCTCATTTCTGCCGCTGCATGTACCTTTAGCTTCTGTCTAAGCCCATCACCTGTTATACGGACCGGATCTGCCCAGATCTGCTGACCGTTGTGCGGTGGGATTTTGGACAGTCTAAAGGTTGAGTTCAGATCTGATTTGTGCTTCGTGCTTTGTTTTGCAGGTGCCTCGAAGCGACGCCCGCCGACGTGGACTCCCAACAGTGTCGACTTTAGGTCGCGAGTGGTCAACGTCGGCCGTGAGAATATCCAATGGTGGGGCTGCGCTAGGCGGCGACGGGACTGGAGGTACCACGATTATCGTTTCTGATCCAAGCTCTCCGTAAAATAAGTTTGACGTGGTGGCGGCAGCGGTGTTTCCTCAGTACTAGACGATGGCCTCGATTTCCGGGAGCGACGATGAGAGGGACGATCGTCGGACGGCAGCCGGACCTTTGGTGTTTTGGGGAGTCCGGCGAAGCAACAACTATCGTCTCAACTATGGCCGCTTCAAGTACTCGGAAACGGTAATGGCTTTCGAGTCTAGATTAGGGCTGAGAGAGGAATGACTTTGTTTTGGTGTATAAGTATTTGATTTTAGTGTTACATATATTATTAGGTCACGTGGAATATAAGCCGAAAAGGAAGATGATATATAAGGAGAAAAGACGTGTCAAAACTTGTTACCGAATGTGTCAAATTGAAGTTGAGTGATTTGGGGCGGAGTAATAGGAAAATACTTTGATTTTTATTTACTTGGTTTAAGTTACTTGACTCAGCTTTTAAATACTAATAATAATAATAATAATAATAATAATAATAATAATAATAATAATAATAATTTAGTAATATATTAATTATAGTTCAAAAACTATAGTTATAATGTGATAATTATATTTATGAGAGATTTTAATTTTATCTTATTAGTTTTAATTAATTTTAACAAACCAAATTTAAATTGAGTTATAAAAAAAAATTAAATATGAGATTTATTTATTTAAATATATGTTTAAATCTTAAAAGCAAAATTCGGGTGTTACAGTATCTGTTAGGCATTTGCACGTCTTAGTGTCGTTTATAGTGGGACTTACATGTTGAGTAAACCTGATTGCAGGGCACTAAATAAAGCTTATATGAGGCCGTATTTAGTTTGCCCAAAATGAAAAAAGATATTGACATGTATGTACTTTCAGAATATATAAATAACGAAAAGCAACCCCTCCTCTGTATTGTCGTTTGTCAGGCCGTTTATGTGCTACCTTATGGAGTAGGTTAAGCGAAGAATGGTAATCGGTAACCTAAGTTTATTATTTAGATTTGTTGTTATAACTTTCAAGATTACAGAAGAATGGTAATCGGTAACCTAAGTTTATTATTTAGATTTGTTGTTATAACTTTCAAGATTACAATTGGAAGCTTTCTTGACTTGGGATGTGACATGTTGATTCTTTTAGGTACCTGTTTTATTGTTCTTATTCTCACAATGTTTCTCCAAAGGGAAGCTTTACGGGCCGATGATGTTGTTTTGCCTAATAGATTTCTCAATCCGAAGATTTATATGGTAGTGTAGTTTATACACTGGAAGTTTACAAACATCATTACTGTTAGGTTGAAGAATTCACTTCGGATTGTCTCATTCTTTACTACATCACTAGCAAATATATACTGAATTGTCTTAAAGTTTAGTTGATAGTTCTAAAGAGAAATGGTGGATGATAGTTTACCAGAAAGTGTTTAAACAGTTCCAAAAAGTTTGATTACATGTTTTAATCAGAATAGTGTACCGACTAGTTTGTACGATGAGTAATCTTATGGGGATCACAATATTGTAAAAATAATATCAAAGTACAGAGGATAATTTTACGTTGAGAAGACCAGATTCTAATATGTGATGTTTTGTTAGATCATATCATGTACTGGCTGTCCGGTGAAGTTGGTAGTTCAAAAGGCCGAAAGTGGACTAATAGTTTACGAACCAGTGCTATAATAGCTTGAAAGTTTCAATAATTAGTGTTTGGTCATAGGCTTAAAAAGTGTTATTCAAATAGTTTAATCTTGATTACAAATTTATAATCTATACATGGCAGTTTAACATGTATTCAAATTCTATGCTTAGTCATTTGTGGGTTCAATTAATTATTGTTAATTACATTCCACTAATCCTCACTGTTACTTTGATATCTTCCATCCTAATATGTCTAAAAATTAAATTCATCAAACCGTGTGTGTAGTGGTCTTTTTTTTTTATGAACACATCAGTAGACAGTAGTTAATGTTTTTTTAGTATAATTTGAAAGTTGACTGCTAGTTTAGGAAGAAGTGTTATAATATTTCTAGTAAGGTTGGTATGCCTGTTTAATCTGATTAGTGTTTAATCTGATTAGATTGTACGATGAGTAATCGTTTGTTTGTCACACTATTGTATTATGCATTAAGAAAGTGGGCCAATTTTATGTATATAGTATAATTCCTAATGAGTCATGTTGTATTATATTGAACCATGATTTTGGTTGCTCAAGTTATATGATAGTTCAAAAGGAACTTGTTGAGTAATAGTTTACGAACACGTGGTATAATACTGCAGTCATTTTTTTCCCCAATTCATACCGCATAGTGTAAAAAATAGTTTGTAAGATGTATAATCCCTTTTGCGTCACAACATCTTTTTATGAACAAATAAAAGGTACTATTTTTTTGTTGAACATATCAATTCCTAATTTGTCTAGCTGTATTTAAGTCTGTCAATTGGGCCATATGGGTTGGGCTTTGATTGGCCTTGACTCAGCCCATGGAATTTTAAGGGCTATGAGCTTCGAGCTTTGGCATTTTGGTTTGAAAATTTCAACCTCAAGCTCGGCCTATATAAATATTAGGGTTTCGAGCTTAAAATGGGCTAAGCCCTAACATCTTAATCTAAAATTATTTTCACAAATTTTTTCATAAATATATAAAAAAAAATATTAGAATGAATTGAGTAGCAACAAAACAAACATAAAAAAATAATATTATCAAAGCAAAAGTAAGAATTATCATATTTTAAATCTTATCCGCTTCAACCAATGTTGTCAAAACTTCTACTTAGAAAGATCTGAAAACATAAATATTAAAAAATAAGAATTAATAAAATCATAAAAATAAATATAAATAAGAAGAGAAAAAATAAATTTATTACAAGAAAAATATTATTTGTATAAATATTAAAAAATAAGAATTAATAAAATTATAAAAATAAATATAAATAAGAAGAGAAAAAATAAATTTATTACAAGAAAAATATTATTTGTACTAACATGGATCGTATTCTTAATCATAATTTTAAATTTATTTTTATTTATAAAATTAAATTAATTAAAATTAATTATTATATAGGGTCGTGCACTCGGGCCTACATGAGGCCGAGCTTACTAAAGCCCAAGCTCAACCTATATATAATATGGGCTTCATTTTTCGGCCCAAGCTCGGCTCGACCTTAAATAATATTAATCGAACAAGGCTATTCTTAGGGCCGAACGAGCCGAGTTAGGGCTGACCCGACCCGATTGACAGGCCTAGATGTATTACACCATATCATGTTATTGTTTGCACAGTCTAATTGATAGATTGATTGAGAAATCAATTGTAAAAAAGAGAATTCTGTTGATGTTTTAAACTAATGCATATGCTACCTTCAGAATAAAATAATCTGATATAATTGTTTCCCGTACAGGTAGCGTCAGAGAATTTGGACACAGTGGCGATGGCGATGCATGAACTGATATTTGAGTCGCTTTATGAGTATTTGGGCAGTGCCCACTCGATCATGATTCCGCTAACACACAGGGGTAAAATCCATTTCATGCTCTTAACATTCGACACTGTGGCAAAAGCTTTTTTCCACATGAAGAATACTTGGGGATTCCGTTTGACGAGACAACGACTATGGTTTCAGAGCTGAACTTGTAGACAAATTTGCAAGAAGTTCGGAATGCTGAAGGGCAGCTCAGTAGACACTCCATTGAAGTTGTTTCTTTTTTCAAACAATAATAATTATGCAGCATGAATTTTCAACAACAAACTTATATTTTTGTTCATAACTTTTGGGTTCCAATTTAAAAGATTTTTTTCGTTTTCATTGTGAATTTGAAAGTGTGACTCTGTTCATTGGAAAGTTTCTCAAATCAATTGATAGTTTGTCATTGGAGTTTTACCTTAGAGCTTTATATTTTCTATTTTTATAGGTAAAGTGTCACACCCCGACCCCAAAACAACCGACAAAACAGGTTTAATACCTTAAACACAATTAACACAACAAATGTACTAAATAGAATATAATGATACAACAAAATTAACAATAAAACTCAGGACATGAACTACAAACAACAATCTCTATAAATATACACATTTACAAATCGAGTGCGCAAAATAGATACAATCACAACGCTACACAAACTCCCAAGGACCCCAGAGACTGACTAACGGACGAGACACGACAATGACCACGATCTCCTTATGTACCTGCAAAACTCAAAATCTGTGTGGGGGTGAGTACGCCACATCGACTCACCATTTAACATTTTCACATAAATAACAATACTCGTTTAATACTAATATATATCTTATCACAAGTCTTATCACGTATTTCATCAATATCACAACAATCACATTTTCGTATCACGTAAAGTCACCAATATCAAAACAATCACATTGTTTTATCACATAAGTCACCAATATCACAACAATCAAATATGTCAAACTCCAATATCACCAATCGACTCAAAACAAATCACAACATCCAGCACAATCATCACACTCCAAAACAATCATAGAATACAACTTCAATCATCTATAAACATGCACAATGCAACAATCAATCCAAGCTACTATGCAATCTCATACGTGCCATGACTCACACACCCGGGCCCATCATCGTACAGCTCTTTGGCCGATAGTACCCCAGCCTACTTGCTGAAGTTTCAAGCCCTACTTGGCTTTTATGCCCTGCTTGGCATTTTATGCACGTGCCATGGCATAATAAATCGTGTCATGCATGTTTTACATCTCAGTCAACCACGTCATGATCAACACACATGACAAAACACAATCACGTAATCACAATACAAGATTCACACCAATCAAATCACAAAATACAATCCACAAAACTCAGATCACATCTCAAAACATCACACTGCAAAGCATCACATAACGTCACATCGCATTATATCACATCACACCGAGTCACCAAAAAAAACACACCATCCTCACATCACATCACATCACATCGCAAAACATAGCACACGATAACATGATATCACATATATCACTCAGTTTACATAATCATATAATTACACAAATAATTTAGGTTATACTTTTACCCACCTTTGTACGTCGCATTCAAGGTCTCGTAAAACTCTCCCTCGTCCCTTTCATGTGCCTCGTGTACTCCGCTCGGCAAAGGATCACTTCTTTATTTTCTGTCTCGGTACAAATAGTCTCAATTTCGAACTCCCCGTACGCCTAAATTATACTTCATATATAGTTAGTTACAACATAACATTTATAGCTTATTCGAATGTCTAACATTTCTGCCGAACGAACTCCAATTTCGATATATGGTTTAGAAGTTATGCTCAATTTAATAACACTACACATGCTTAATATTCCAGGTTATTCAAACGTCATTTCAGTCTGTTTCAAAGGCATTTTGAGTCATAAATATTTCAATTCAGTATTCAGTTATTAGTAAAAAGATGAAGATACTTCAATTGGCTTCTGACCCCAACAAACAAATCGAAGTTTCGATCAACCGTTTAGGAGATATAACACTATTCCTAGACCTGCCCGTAAAACCATACTCACAGTCCATTAGTCAACTTTCTAGGCTCACCGAGGTCACCTTCATAACTGTGTATAGGTTCTTACATAAAACATGTAAATAAAACAGATTATTAACATTTACAACAAACAAAACATGTATCGGATCAACGAGTTTTAAATTGGGTCTGTTTTCGTAAAACCGCTCAAAGCTGTTATTTACACCACAATTGAAATAATAATTTTTCAAGAATTTTCATAATTTTCATACTCTATAAATAACTTTGAAAATCAACAACCAACTCACTGACCACGTTATCTAAACCTTGATATTTTTATAAAATTTATTCTTTAAACTGATAAAGATCCAAAACGGTTTCAAAACAATTATCACATCTCCCGTTTTTCACATTTCAGCCACAACCCTAATTTTTGTCAAACCAACTGATTTCCTTTCAACCATTTTTCAACACCAAATCAGTCAATAAAGAAAACCCTATTAATCTAATTTTCAAACCATCAAGCCAATTGCAATTTGGGTCAAGGATCTATCAAATATGATCTAAACATTACACCTTGTTCAATCAAACCTAAAAATTCCAGGTCGGCCACAGTTCGGTAGAAAAATTATTATAAATTCCATACTTTTCCATAAATTACCAGATTTCACATGAAGACACTAGACTCAACAAGGACTGCCCAGAAATTTACATATAAGATTTTGACGAACATAAGCTATCAAAAATAACCGCACAATCAGTATGGAAACATTACACAACAAACAGCAAACACTAACCAATTTAATTTCCGTTTTCGACACCTAAAAATTGACTTAATCAACAAACTAGAAACTACAAAGTCGAAGCTTACCTCATTAAGAACAACTTTTATGTTTTACGAAATCAGATTCGGAGCTTCAAAATATTACCGCGAATTTCGCTTTGTACATTGGTTCTTCCATTTCTCCGTGACTCACGTCTGTTCTCCTCCCTCTCTCCCTTAATTATCCTCTTTTATTATTTATATTATTAATTATTAATAGCTTCTTAATTATTACCATCTTGACACGTAGTCATCCAAAAGCATGTGTAACCGCCTTTAAATTTTATTATCGTTATTGATATCATTATCATTTATATTATTATTATTGTTGATAATTGACATTAAAATTCTACGGATTTCACAACAAGTGTCAAAGTGAATTAACAAAACACCAGTGTAACTTTGCTTGGATTTCACATCAAGTGTCAAAGTGAATTAACAAAACACCAGTGTAACTTTGCTTGGACGCTCAAAACTACAAAAATCAATTGATAAAGAAACAAGTGCATCCTTTAAACTGCTGCATCCTGTAAAATACCGTGTAAATTAAGGTGATAAATACAACGTCCTAGGATACGAAAACATAACCTGAAAAACTTTGACGTTTTTTTTTTTACATTATGACTATCTGTTATGCTAATTGGAAAATAGGAACGAGAGGTTTAACAACGTATTCCCAAAATAACACAACCAAGTTTTGTATTTTCTTTTCCCTCATGAGATGGATACATTAGCCAATAATGCCCATTTCAATCTACTAGTATTATGACAACCTAATGCTCAGCTCATGAAGCTAGTTGATTATCCAACGTGATATTACCCCACTTTTCTGTGTACCACGTTCAATGAGTGTTATAGGTCAAACTCCACCTGGTTGGATTTTGTTTTTTCCCTTTGGTATTTGATTAAACACAAAAAGTAAGACAGTTGCTCCTGCCTTGTACATTTGACAATCGGGCGACAAATTCTTCAAAATATTGATGCTATTATTATAGCTATTTTCGGTAGTTTATAAATAAAAGAGACAAAAAACATGCGACCAATGAAATGAGTTCGGAAGTCAGATAGAGATTGTCAAGTCAATGGACAGGTAACAGACGAACCAGAAATAATTATACCAAAGTACCAAAAAAAAAACAAATTCAACCTCGATTGAAAAACATGAAGTTCAACTACTATAAAAAATCTCTACACAAAGTTTTGGATTCACGTGTCGAAGTTTTTGGAGGTTGTATATTAACGGCATGTGCAACCATCTGAATTGGCTTCGAGATTTCGATTCCCTCTGGTAAAGATGAGCACATGCAACGCATCTGCACTTGAAACATCTCCGAAAGCTCACCCTCCAATACGTACGTCGACATCCCGGAAGAAATACTCGACGATATACTCTCCAAATGCCCGTCCCTCGCGAGATGCACAGGCTTCACAAGAATCGAACCGAAGCACCTTGGAAGCCTCGGAGAAATTTGTTTCAATGATGACGACAGAGGTGACACTTGTTTTGCAATGGGCGACGGGAACATCCCTGTTAGAAACCGCTTCACCTAAAAGCTCGCACTGGTAGAGAAGTTGGACTTATTTACACTTATATTAATGAGTCGAATATAATCCCGACTCTTAGAAGCATCGAAATTGAACACTGTTTGTTTTCCTTTAATTTCAACCGCCGGGTTTACTTTTCTCAGTTTAGAAAATTGACGATGAGAAACATGACACTGTCGTCGTCACTATTGTTCAGGCATCAATGACTTCATCCTGTCGAGCCCCTCGATGAAGCGAATGGAGATTTCCAACACCAACAACCCGTTCGAGGTTACAGTCGATGCCTCGAGCATAGTTAGCTTTCGTTACAAGGGAGTATAATAAATTGGGTGATTTGGAATAAAAAGGAGTTTTTAAAATTTCCTTAAAATTAAAAGACTCAATTTTTCCTAATTATTAATAGAAGCAGATTATATAATTTTATTTTAATTTTGTTAATTTACCCAACAATTATTACACAATTTTATAATTATAATTTTAAAATACTTTTATTAATAAAAAATCTAAAAAAATGAAACATTAAATTGTAAGCGTTATTTAACTTAAAAATTGATAGTTTATTTTAATTGTTAAAATTAGTTTTATTTTTTCTTTAAATTACTCTAAATAACCCCTAAAAAAGTTAGTAGTATAAAAGGGCGACAATACCATTACCATTATTCCGATCAATCTTTCGTCTACCCTACGCCCCCCACAATATTTCAATCCATCATCATCATAATTAGATATGTCTTTCTACAGCCCCAGTTCTGATGCATCTCCCTCCTTCTACAGCCCCGATTCTGATCCATCTCTGGGCTACATCCCCCCCTACTACTACAGCCCCAGTTCTGATGCATATGAGGTACACGTATATTTTGATGTTTTTGTTTTCATATATCCCTAATAAAATTACTATCCCTAATTAATAATCTGATTGCCTATTTGTTGATGTATGTATTCTTGTTTCCTGAATGAGTATGGGTTGTTTGTTTGTTTGGTTTTCTTGTTCCAACAGTTTCGTGCAAAGAAATTTATGCTATTGAATGGGCCTTCATATCCTATGGTGGCATCAGGAGAATATAGACAGGGTGGTTCTTCTTCCCACAAAACCTGTGAGGGTGACAAAACCTATCTTGCTATCTTTTGTGCCACAGGTGTGTCTCAGCTGTTGCTTATCCGTGTATCGCTCCACAGCTTGCTGCTAAGCCCCCGTATCAAAAAAATCATGTATAACCACCGATATGACCTAAAGAAACATTACACGAGTATGTCTTGTCTCCATCCAACTGAGCTAACCAAGGATTTCGTAGACTTGTTGCCAGCTGGATCTCCTCGTATTGGGTCTATGTGTGCCATATGCACTTCCTCCTCCTCTGTTGTTGGTGGTCTAGGACAATCTATCTTCCTGTTTAATTCTCGATCTAATTCCAAGGAGGTGTTTCGATACAATCTGCATCAACCAGATATGGGGTTCCACACATGCGCAAACATGGCAGCAGCAGCAGTAAATAACTCTCTATATGTGCAAATTGGTGACTTTATCTACGTGCTCAGCTATGAAGGTGGTAATCAACCTGTTGTTCAAAAGTACGACATTGAGAAAGACATCTGGACTCTTGTCAAAGATAATATCATAACTAGGTGCAATTACACCGACCAGTACGACCTTTCCATGATTTCTGTGCCTCACGTAGTCATCAATGGCAAGCTACATATTTCCTTCGGCTACAACTCCTTTGCTTTCGACACTCAAACAGACACATGGGAGCATAGCAACTTATTTGACACATTTTGGTTGAAGCACTACCCATTCGACTTTCATGGACAACATGTACCCTGGGGCCCGATTGACAAGGCTCATTGGAGGTTTGCTTATCGAACCTTTGGATTTTATGGAAGAGGGATAGTCTGGGATGAAGATATATTGCTTGCTGTTCTTTATTCAACAAAATGTCAGTTGGTTGCCTTTCAATTGATTGATAACAAAGTCGTAAATAGCCAGCCTTTTACTTTCACAAATCGTGAGTTTGATGGGACCCAACTTGTTGACCTTGGGCAAGGTTACTTTGGCCTGCTGCACGTTACTTATAGCTGCTTCACCACTAAGAACGACAAGTCTGATTTGGAGCTGGTGACGATTCTGGTTTCGAAACCAGCACAACCACGAGCCGACTGCTTCCTAGAATGTCGAATTGTCCGCAAAGACATTGTTGCTGAAAATTTAAATGAAAGTGCCGCCAGGCTTTATTCTAAAGCCTTTTCTGTGTGATCGGATTTCTTTCTTTATTTCTATCAGTCTGTGGTTTACTAATTTAAGATTGTAAGACATAATTTATCATTTGGTACTAATGTTATTTCTGTTAAACACATTGTGTTTGTTTAGTTACCATTACAATCATTGAATTTTCTTATTTATATTACATTTGTATGTTTTGAAATGGTAAGTTATTTACTTCTTTTTGTATTATGTATACTTGTTTCCTGAATGGGTATGGGTTGTTTGTTTGTTTGGTTTTCTTCTTCCAACAGTTTAGTCCAAAGGAATCTATGCTATCGAATGGGAATGGGCCTTCATATGCTATGGTGGCATCAGGAGGATGCAGACGAGGTGGTTCGCTGCCTAAGCAATATAGACAGGGTCAAACCTTGAAGGGTTCAAATTTTTAATGTTTTTCTTCTAATTGAATATGTGGGTCCCACCTCCAGTCTCCACGTCAGCTTTCCGGCGCCAGGTAAGCAGGCACGTGAGAAGCACGTGCGATTTCTTGCCGGAACAGTAGAAAAAGGATGAACAGTTGAACTTTCATTACTTATGGGATTCGTTTTGAAATCGGCCTCCGTCGAAGGGACCATTTATGATTCTAACTCGTTCAATGAGTGTTATAGGTCAAACTCCACCTGGTTGGATTTTGTTTTTTCCCTTTGGTATTTGATTAAACACAAAAAGTAAGACAGTTGCTCCTGCCTTGTTACATTTGACAACGGGCGACAATTGATGCTATTATTATAGCTATTTTCGGTAGCTTATAAATAAAAGAGACAAAAAACATGCAGCCAGTGAAAGGAGTTCGGAAGTCAGATGGAGATTGTCAAGTCAATGGACAGGTAACAGACGAACCAGGAATAATTATACCAAAGTACTAAAAAAAAAACAAATTCAACCTCGATTGAAAAACATGAAGTTCAACTACTATAAAAAAATCTCGACACAAAGTTTTGGATTCACGTGTCGAAGTTTTTGGAGGTTGTATATTAACGGCCTGTGCAACCATCTGAATTGGCTTCGAGATTTCGATTCCCTCTGGTAGAGATGAGCGCATGCAACACAGCTGCACTTGAAACATCTCCGAAAGCTCACCCTCCAATACGTACGTCGACATCCCGGAAGAAATACTCAGACGATATACTCTCCAAATGCCCGTCCCTCGCGAGAAGCACCTTGGAAGCCTCGGAGAAATTTGTTTCAATGATGACGACAGAGGTGACACTTGTTTTGCAATGGGCGACGGGAACATCCCTGTTAGAAACCGCTTCACTTAAAAGCTCGAACTGGTAGAGAAGTTGGACTTCTTTACACTTATATTAATTGTCGAGTATAATCTCCAATAATCCCGACTCTTAGAAGCATCGAAATTGAACACGGTTTGTTTTCCTTTAATTTCAACCGCCGAGTTTACTTTTCTCAGTTTAGAAAATTGACGATGACAAACATGACACTGTCGTCGTCACTATTGTTCAGGTATCAATGACTTTATCCTGTCGAGCCCCTCAATGAAGCAAATGGAGATTTCCAACACCAACAACCCGTTCGAGGTTACAGTCGATGCCCCGAGCATAGTTAGCTTTCGTTAAGAGGGAGTATAATAAATTGGGTGATTTGGAATAAAAGGGAGTTTTTAAAATTTTCTTAAAATTAAAAGACTCAATTTTTCCTAATTATTAATAGAAGCTGATTATATAATTTTATTTTAATTTTGTTAATTTACACAATGACTATTAATTAATATTTATTATATTAGGTAGGTTATTACACTATTTTATAATTATAATTGTAAAGTACTTTTATTAATAAAAAAATTTAAAAAAATAAAACATTAAATTGTAAGCGTTATTATAAATTTATATTAACTTAAAAATTGATAGTTTATTTTAATTGTTAAAATCAGTCTTATTTTTTCTATACTATCTTTTCGCTAAATAGTTCTAATAAATTTATATTAACTTAAAAATTGATAGTTTATTTTAATTGTTAAAATCAGTCTTATTTTTTCTTTAAATTACTCTAAATAACCCCTAAAAGTTAGTAGTATAAAAGTGCGACAATACCATTACCATTATTCCGATCAATCTTTCGTCTACCCTACGCCCCCCACAATATTTCAATCCATCATCATCATCATAATTCAAGATATGTCTTTCTACAGCCCCAGTTCTGATGAATCTCACGTATACTGCAGTTCTAATCCATCTCTGGTCTACACCGCCCCCTACTTCTACAGCCCCAGTTGTGATGAATTTGAGGTACGTATATTTTGATGTTTTTGTTTCCATATATCCCTAATAAAATTACTATCCCTAATATATATTCTGATTGCCTATTTGTTGATGTATGTATTCTTGTTTCCTGAATGGGTATGGGTTGTTTGTATGTTTGGTTTTCTTGTTCCAACAGTTTAGTGCAAAGGAATCTATGCTATTGAATGGGAATAGGCCTTCATACGCTATGGTGGCATCAGGAGGATGCAGACGAGGTGGTTCGCTGCCTAAGCAATATAGACAGGGTGCTTCTTCTTCTTCTTCCCACAAAACCTGTACTGGTGACAAAACCTATCTTGCTATCTTTTGTCCCTCAGATATGTTTCACCTGTTGCTTATCCGTGTATCGCTCCACAGCTTGCTCCGTAACAAAGAAATAATGATGTCGTCGTCGTCTCTTGATAATAACCACCCATATGACCTAAAGAAACATTACACGAGTATGTCTTGTCTCCATCCATCTCAGCTAACCAAGGATTTCATAGACCTGTTGCCAGCTGGATCTCCTCATCTTTGGTCTATGTGTGCCGTATGTACTACTTCCTCCTCTGTTGTTGGTGGTCTAGGACCATGTATCTTCCTGTTTAATTCTCGATCTAATTCCAAGGAGGTGTTTCGATACAATCTGCATCAACCAGATATGAGGTTCCACACATGCGCAAACATGGCAGCAGCAGCAGTAGAAAACGCTCTATATGTGCAAATTGGTGACTTTTTCTACGTGCTCAGCTATGCAGGTGATAATCTACCTGTTGTTCAAAAGTACGACATTGAGAAAGACATCTGGACTCTTGTCAAAGATAATATCACAACTAGGTGCAGTTTTACCCACAACCCTTCCATGATTTCTGTGCCTCACGTAGTCATCAATGGCAAGCTACATATTTCCTTTGGATACGACTCCTTTGCTTTCGACACTGAAATGGACACATGGGAGTGTAGCAACTTATTTGACACATTTTGAAAGCAAAATCCATTCGGCTTTAATGGACAAGTACCCTGGAGCATGATTGAAACAGATAATTCGAAGTTTGTTAATCGACCCTTTGGATTTGGATTTTATGGAAGAGGGATAGTCTGGGATGAAGATATATTGCTTGCTGTTGTTTATTCATCAGAATGTCAGTTGGTTGCCTTTCAATTGATTGATAACAAAGTCATAAATAGCCGGTCTTTTACTTTCACAGATCACGAGTTTTCTGGGCCCCGACTTGTTGACCTTGGGCAAGGTTACTTTGGCCTGCTGCATGTTACTATGAGCTGCTTCACCACTAAGCCCGACTGGTGCTGCTATGAGTTGGAACTGGTGACAATTCTGGTTTCGAAACCTAAACAACCACGAGACGACTGCTTCCTCGAATGTCGAATTGTCCGCAAAGACATTGTTGCTGAAAACTTAAATTATGGTGCCATGAATGCATATAAAGCCTTTTCTGTGTGATCGGATTTCTTTATTTATTTCTAGCAGTCTGTGGTTTACTAATTTAAGATTGTAAGACGTAATTTATCATTTGGTACTACTGTTATTCCTGTTAAACACATTGTGTTTGTTTAGTTACCATTATAATCATTGAATTTTCTTATTTATATTACATTTGTATTTTGTGAAATGGCAAGTTATTTACTTCTTTTTGTTATTCTGTTCTAAATCGCAAACAATTTCCATTGACCGCCTTTTTCTTTCTCAGCTAACCAAACATATTTGATAATCATTAAGGCTCTTTCATTATCATTAATCGTTTTTTCGTGTATTGGTCTTGGGATTTTTTTTATGAGTCATGTTCCAGTTCTGTTCTTATATGTTGTGTTTTATTTTGTCAGTACGAAGTACATGAGAGTGGATATCAAGTTTTGGCATTTGTAATTATATTTATGTTAACCTCGAGTACTTTATTTATTTTTTGCTGTCATCTAATGGGATAGTTTGTTAAGTCTTAAGACGACACACCAATTGAGGTATTTTCGTTCTTAAACCTCGAGTATTTTCGTTCTTAAAAAAAAAAGAGTTTTTTATTTCCCATTTTTTTCCCACTTTTCAAACCAGTTCAAACTCCATACACACTCGCACACACCAAATAATTCCATCCTATTTTTTTTTTATTTTAGTCTTCATCAAGAACCATTTTTTGTAAGCATTTAATTGACCACATTTTATATTCTTAACTATTGATCACTGAGTACTGTGATTTCTTTTTATTATGTGCACCAGTTCACTAATCATGTTTTTAATTAATTAATTATTTATCATGTAGGTGGATAACAAAGATGAATATATCACAAAGGAGGATGTTATGGATGTAATTTTTCGATTTTTATTTTTCAGTTAATTTATTTTATTTTATCAATTATTAATTATTCAGTTTCGATGAGACGATCACAGATTCACAGTAGTCTGCCATGCAATTGATCTGAGGATTTTAATCGTTTGTTAGTGGCATACAATGTGTTGTTGCCGTATTGTCTTTTTTTTTCAAATAAGCGATGATTAATTTATAGTATTATTTTGAATAATAAATTAATAAAATAAAAAGTGAGATTTATTTGGTTATTCAATGCACCTACTCCTCGTTAACGATGGATTTGGTTGGGGTAAATTTGTAATTGCGCATGTTTGTTTTTTATTTATGTACGTAGATCATTATGGTGAGTGTCTGATACGTACCTCGTTGATGGATTGAGCGGAAGAAGAAGAAACAATTAAAATCGGATACCTGGCAGATGATCCCAAACCTCTGAATCTGATTCGTAAAATAATTTAAGGACGGAACCCTAAACCCCAACACGCGATCGATGCAGCAACTCGGAAATCGATGTATGACACACAAACGAAGTATGTATGCTTCGTTGATTCGTTGGGTTAATCTCTTTTGGCACAATCGAAAGAGAACGAAAAAGATGAGAGAATAAACTCACAAATTAAATTAATTATGATCAAAGTTGTGTTCTAACAAAGGGGTTCAAAGTTCTATATATAGGCTGACCTAAAAAGTAAAGGAAAAAAGGAAACAAAACAATAAAACGTCAAAAAGTCGCGACGCTGGTAAAAATCACGATTCTGAATTCAGTGTCGGCCGACAGGAAAAGGGTGTCGGCCGACATTCAAATGTCGTCCGCCAGTAAAAGGCTGTCGCCCGACATTTAACCCGAAGTGCGGGCTGATCCTCGGATTGATCCTCGTGTTCCACAGAATGTCGCCTCCAGCCCATTGTCGGCCGACAGGGATATGGTGTCGGCCGACACCAAGCCATTTTCGTGGCTAGACTCTTCGGCGCGTCCTCGACTCACGTCTGACCTCCATTCCGGCTGCGTCTTCATGGTTCCAGCTTGAAACTCAAAGTCTTCTGTTGGATCGGCCTCCTCGTACGCAATCATGTTGATAAGGCTTGGCTTTTCCACATCACCAATGGGTTTCTTCCATAACTCTTGCGCCCAGACTTCTTGAATCATCACCATCAAGTTTGCCTTGAACTTCTTAGCTCTCGAGCGCGTAACTGGTCCAACCGGAACTTGCACCGGGTCTTGTATCATCGACGACTCTTGGGCTGCATCATTCCCCTCCTCTTGAAGAGGATTTGTCCGCAAATCCAAGTTGTCACCTGCATCGAACAAACTTAAGTCAGTAATATTGAAAGTAGCACTAACATTGTACTCACCTGGGAGGTCCAATTTGTAGGCGTTGTCGTTGATACGCTCCATCACTTGGAATGGTCCATCGACACGAGGAAGTAACTTCGATCGGCGCTGCAATGGGAACCTCTCCTTGCGCATATGCAACCACACCCAATCACCAGGCTCAAACACTACTTTGCGACGTCCTTTGTTGGCTTGTTCCGCGTATTGCTTGGTCCGCCTCTCTATGTTCATCCTAGCCGTCTCGTGTATCTGTTTCACAAAATCAGCCCTTTTCTGGCCATCAAGATCAGTATGCTCATGCACAGGTAAAGGAGATAAATCCAAAGGAGTCAACGGATTAAAACCATACACAATCTCAAATGACGAAAACTTAGTAGCAGAATGAACACAACGATTATATGCAAACTCAACATGAGGCAAACATTCTTCCCAAGACTTAATGTTCTTCTTAATAATAGCACGTAGTAAAGTAGACAAGGTCCTATTTACTACCTCAGTTTGACCATCAGTCTGGGGATGACAAGTAGTAGAAAATAACAACTTCGTACCTAGCTTACACCACAATGTCTTCCAGAAATAACTCAGAAACTTAGAATCCCTGTCAGACACAATAGTCCTAGGCATGCCATGCAATCTAACAATTTCTCTAAAGAATAATCCAGCCACATGAGATGCATCATCAGTTTTATGACATGGAATAAAATGTGCCATCTTAGAGAAACGATCAACTACCACAAAAATAGAATCACTACCCCGCTTAGTCCTAGGTAAACCCATCACAAAATTCATAGAAATATCAATCCAAGGTGATGCAGGAATAGGCAAAGGCGTATACAATCCATGGGCACTAACTCTAGACTTAGCCTGTTTACATGTAAGACAACGACCACATATTCTCTCAACATCACGTTTCATATGAGGCCAAAAGAAATGCTCATGCAGAACAGATAAAGTCTTAACAATACCAAAATGTCCCATTAAACCCCCACCATGAGATTCAAGCAACAATAAATCACGCAAAGAGCATTTAGGCACACACAGTTTATTTTTCCTAAAGAGAAAATCATCATGCCTAAAATAATCCCCACTAGCAGTATGTACACATGCTTTATAAATCTCACCAAAATCATCATCATGCTCATATAGACCCTTAATATGCTCAAACCCAAGTAACTTAGCATCTAAGGTCGAAATTAGAGCATACCTCCGAGAAAGGGCATCAGCCACCACATTCTCCTTACCTTGCTTGTATTTGATAACGTATGGAAACGTCTCAATGAACTCCATCCATCTCGCATGACGCCTATCCAGCTTGTGCTGCCCTTTGAGGTGCTTCAATGACTCATGATCTGTGTGAATAATGAACTCCCGAGGCCATAGATAATGCTGCCACGTCTGAAGAGCTCTCACTAGGGCATACAACTTCTTATCATACGTCGGATAGTTCAACGTAGCTCCGTTTAGCTTCTCGATGAGGTAGGCTATCGGACGACGTTCTTGCATCAACACTGCACCAATACCAATTCCAGAAGCATCACATTCAATCTCAAAAGATTTAGAAAAGTTAGGAAGAGATAATACCGGGGCATGTGTCAGCTTGTCCTTCAATCTCTGAAATGCTTCATCTTGCGCCTTTCCCCACTTGAACTCCACGTTCTTCTTGATCACGGCGGTTAAAGGTGCTGCCATGCTGCTGAAGTTAGGCACAAACCGTCGATAAAAGCTGGCCAGACCATGGAAACTCCGCACGTCTCCAATGTTCTTTGGCGTTGGCCACTCTTGGATAGCTCGTATCTTTTCCTCGTCAACCTGTACACCCTGTGCACTAACAACAAAACCAAGGAAAACGACCCTATCTGTGCTAAAGACGCACTTCTTACGGTTAGCGTACAATTTCTCCTGCCTAAGTGCAATCAAAACTTGTCTCAAATGAAACACATGCTCGTCATGAGTTTTGCTATATACCAAGATATCATCAAAGTACACAACAACAAAATTTCCAATAAACGCACGCAACACATGATTCATCAATCGCATAAAAGTACTAGGAGCATTAGTAAGTCCAAAAGGCATAACTAACCACTCATATAAACCAATTTTTGTTTTGAAAGCAGTTTTCCATTCATCTCCCTCCTTAATCCTAATTTGATGGTATCCACTACGTAAATCTATTTTAGAAAATACGCAAGAACCATACAATTCATCAAGCATGTCATCAAGTCTAGGAATGGGATGTCGATACTTTACCGTGACGTTGTTAATAGCTCGGCAATCGCAACACATCCTCATCGTGCCATCCTTCTTGGGTACGAGAAGTACAGGTACCGCACAAGGACTCAGACTCTCCTTCACGTGCCCTTTGGTCAACAACTCGCCAATCTGCTTCTCCAACTCCTTTGTTTCCTCCGGGTTGGTGCGGTAAGCCGGGCGGTTTGGTAGCACAGCTCCAGGCACAAAGTCGATCTGATGCTCTATCCCTCGGATGGGTGGTAGACCTGTTGGTGTATCCTCCGGGAAAACATCATCGAACTCCTGCAAAACAAGCTGAATAGAAGGGGGTAGAGGGGGTAGATCGTTAGTAATAACCAAGTTCCCCTTCCACAACAGCACGAACATCTGCCTCTTCTCATTCACTGCTTCTTTCACATCACTAGCCCTTGCAAGGTAGGCTCTGTGAAGCAAGGCATTTTCCTTTGTTTGTAAGGACTGCTCTTTGGTAGATGCCATGTCTGCTTCCTTTTGTAGCTGCACTTGGTCATCGTAAACTTGTTTAGGAGTAAGAGGAACAAGTGATACCTTATTGTTGTGATACTCAAACGAGTACTTGTTGGTGAAACCATCATGGATAGCCCTCCTATCGAATTGCCACGGTCGTCCTAATAAAATGTGACTCGCTTGCATAGGAATGACGTCGCACAGTACCTCATCCTCATACTTCCCAATGCGGAAAGGTACCTTCACTTGCTTGGTCACCCTGATGATACCGCAATCATTCAACCACTGCAGACGGTATGGCTTTGGATGTTTCACCTCTGGTAACTCCAATCTCTGAACCATGGTTGCACTTACCACGTTCGTACAACTCCCACCATCAATGATCACACTACACACCTTATCCTTCACATGACATCTCGTGTGGAAAAGGTTCTCCCGCTGCTCCCTCTCCTCGGGCTGTGTATGTGCACTCAAGACTCTCCTAGCTACAAACAGTTTACCATCGATGGCTAGGATCTCCTCCTCATCCTCGGAATCCACTGTAGCTGTAGGTGTCGGTTCCTCGTCTTCACCATCAGTCACGACTTCTCCGTCGTCTCTCAAGAGCATGAGTCGTCTGTTAGGACACTCACTCATAATGTGCCCAAATCCCTGACACTTGAAGCACTTCTTGTCTCGGTTGCGACTATCAGGATTGGATGGGCTGACCTGAGTCGCTGGACTTGCTCCCTCCGAACGACCCTTAAAGTAGGTCTTCTTCTCATCTCGAGGTGGAACCTCTTTCTTCCATTGGTTCCCTTTAGGTGTAGAACCACTCGGGCCTTGGGGTGATCTCCAAGAAGACTGATTCGGCTTTGCACTACTTAAACTACCCCTCCTCTTGTGCTGGTTCTCAATCTTGATCGCCATGTGAACCATATCCTCTAACTCGACGTACGGTTGCAACTCCACAGCATTACGAATCTCCCAATTCAGTCCAGCCAAGAACCGAGCCATGGTAGCTTCCCTATCCTCTTCAATGTTGGCCCGAATCATTGCCACCTCCATCTCCTTAAAATATTCATCTACGCTCTTCGTCCCCTGTCGTAAATTCTGCAGTTTGATGTACAACTCCCGGTAGTAGTGGGAAGGTACAAATCTCTTTCGCATCACAGACTTCATCTCGGCCCATGTTTCAATAGGCTGCTCATAGATTCTCCTCCTACTGGCAACCAGCTGATCCCACCAAACCAAGGCATAGTCAGAAAATTCGATTCCCGCCAATTTCACCTTCTTGAGCTCTGAATAGTTGTGGCAGTCAAACATCATCTCGACCTTTCTCTCTCATTCGATGTACAACTCTGGATCGTTCTTCCCCATGAATGTGGGAACAGTCATCTTGATGGTGCTCAAGTTGTTATCCATTTCTTCAGCCTCATCGTCTTCGGGGTTGGCACACCTGTGTCGCCCATTACGACGATGCTGGTCATTTCGGCCGACATTGCGCATTGCGACTCTCCGATTCTCTGTATTCTCTCGACGAGATTTGTCCTCTAGGGCAAGGAGTCGGTCATGTACCACATCCATCTCAGTTGATAAGAGCTTTGCCAGTCGGTCATGTACCACATCCACGATGAACTGCAATTGGACGTTGTTAATAGACCCCTCAGCTGTCTCCTTATTTTTCGCGTCTTCAGACATCCTGCACAGAAAAAGTTAGTAATAAAACAAAAAGTAAAAGAAACCTCACCACCTCACAAACGCTCGTGTATCACACTCAAGATTGGATTCACTCAGCACTCGTGTTTCACTCAGGTATGGCTTTTTTTCACTCTAATATTCTCACACGCTCTGCCTTTTACCACTCAAATTCTCCCTCAATGTATCGAACTCCTCGATCTACCAGACGAGATCAGAACCGACAAGATCCACAAAAACACACAATACGACGTAGAAATGAATAAAAATCGGAAAATTTCGGAATGAAAATTACGATAGCACCAAATTGGCTCAAAACGATGCCGGAAAACTCAGGAATCACACACAAAACTATGGTCGAAGAAAATTTTTCCCGCCAAAATACACTGCTTTTTTTTTTTTAAATTGGCTGAGAACGAACGACTACCAGAATCGAGAATCCAAAAAAATTTTCGAGAAAAAACGGAGTCGAAATAAGTTTTATATAATTTTTTTTTTTTGATTACGGATGAAAGAGATCTGATTCAGCAAGAAGAAAAGAAGTACGGAAAGAAAAAGAGAATCAAGGTCACGTAATCAGAAATTAGAAACCCTAACCTGGGCTCTGATACCAGATGATACGTACCTCGTTGATGGATTGAGCAGAAGAAGAAGAAACAATTAAAATCGGATACCTGGCGGATGATCTCAAACCTCTGAATCTGATTCGTGAAATAATTTAGGACGGAACCCTAAACCCCAACACGCGATCGATGCAGCAACTCGGAAATCGATGTATGACACACAAACGAAGTATGTATGCTTCGTTGATTCGTCGGGTTGATCTCTTTTGGCACAATCGAAAGAGAACGAAAAAGATGAGAGAATAAGCTCACGAATTAAATTAATTATGATCAAAGTTGTGTTCTAACAAAGGGGTTCAAAGGCCTATACATAGGCTGACCTAAAAAGTAAAGGAAAAAAGGGAAACAAAACAATAAAACGTCAAAAAGTCGCGACGCTGGTAAAAATCACGATTCTGAATTCAGTGTCGGCCGACAGGAAAAGGGTGTCGGCCGACATTCAAATGTCGTCCGCCAGTAAAAGGCTGTCGCCCGACATTTAACCCGAAGTGCGGGCTGATCCTCGGATTGATCCTCGTGTTCCACAGAATGTCGCCTCCAGCCCATTGTCGGCCGACAGGGATATGGTGTCGGCCGACACCAAGCCATTTTCGTGGCTAGACTCTTCGGCGCGTCCTCGACTCACGTCTGACCTCCATTCCGGCTGCGTCTTCATGGTTCCAGCTTGAAACTCAAAGTCTTCTGTTGGATCGGCCTCCTCGTACGCAATCATGTTGATAAGGCTTGGCTTCTCCACATCACCAATGGGTTTCTTCCATAACTCTTGCACCCAGACTTCTTGAATCATCACCATCAAGCTTGCTTTGAACTTCTTAGCTCTCGAGCGCGTAACTGGTCCAACCGGAACTTGCACCGGGTCTTGTATCATCGACGACTCTTGGGCTGCATCAGTGCCTCTGCAAACAATTTATCGAGATTGAAAGAGCAAGCTCTGATCATGGAAGAGCTGGATCTCGAGCGGCTCGAGTACATCGAGGTATTTTTCACACATATGTATCATTTTTCTATGGATTGTGTAGATGTTAGTTTTGTCAACAACATATGTGTTTGTTGTTTGTTAGTGTTTTCAGGTGATGTATCTCTTGAGGGGGAGATTTGCTGGATCTCTTTGTACTCATTGTCTCTCATATTAGTTGTGCCAAAAAGGGGGAGATTATCATGATTGACGTGTTTCACAAGAGTTGTACCAAAAAGGGGGAAATTGTAAATACAAGTTTTTGGCATCAACTTTGTGTGTTCCTTGCGCTGTCCGTCGACTATTGTCATATCTTCTTCGTACGAGCTCCGATTGTGTTGATTCAAAATGCTATGGAATCCAGACTTCAAGAGCTACGTATGCATTTCATGCGACAGGAGTCCCGTGCGACTGAAGTCGCACAACATCATGCGACAGGAGTCGCGTGCGACTGGAGTCGCACAACTTGTCGTTGGATGTGCAGTCCGTCGATTTTAGCTATATCTCCTTCATACGAGCTCCGATTGACTTGATTCAAAATGCTATTGAATCCACACTTCATGATCTACGTATACATATCATGCGACAGGAGTCGCGTGCGACTGGAGTCGCACAACTTGTCGTTGGATGTGCAGTCCGTCGATTTTGGCCATATCTCTTTCATACGAGCTCCGATTGACTTGATTCAAAATGCTATGGAATCCACACTTCAAGAGATACGTATACATATCATGCGACAGGAATCGCATGCGACTGGAGTCGCACAACATAATGCGACAGGAGTCGCGTGCGACTGGAGTCGCACAACTTGTCGTTGGATGTGCAGTCCGTCGATTTTGGCCATATCTCCTTCATACGAGCTCTGATTGACTTGATTCAAAATGTCATGGAATCCACACTTCAAGAACTACAAAGAACCAACATCATGCCACTAGAGTCGCATGCGACAGGAGTCGCACGGTCCTCCTTGCCCATCTCGTGCGACAGGAGTCGCACAACATGCCCTCTTCCATCTCGTGCGACAGGCGTCGCATGACTCTACCTCTCCATGTCATGCGACAGGAGTCGCTTGGTCTCCTTGGCCAACTTGTGCGACTGGCGTCGCACGCGACATGCGTCGCTTGTCCGGTGTTGAGCGACAGGAGTCGCTTGATGCAGCCGCTTCATTCCGTGCGACTTGAGTCGCACGCCTTGGTTCTTTTCACCTCGTGTGTCAACTGATGCATGAAGTGTTATGTACTACTTCAACTCTATTGATGACAATAAAGACGATGAAATATGTTATGTTCAACGACGAGTGTTCACCAAGATAAAGTTGAAGATGAAGTATTGAGATCGACGGAGTCAAGATGTGTTGAAGTCTGAAGTTAGAGAAATCGAAGATTCAAGATTCGAAGATTCAAGAATCGAAGATTCAAGATTCCAAGATTCAAGAATCGATGATTCCAAAAGTGATGTCATCCATGGAATTGTTGCATCATCCAAGCATGCGACGAATCAGATCGTGCCATGTCAACGTCTCGCATGTGTGGATCACCTATATATACCCATGGAGTTTCAAGACTTCACTTGACGATTTTGAGATAACGAAATCCGATATCCGAGTATCAACGTTCGTTGTTTACGGCTTTCTGCCTTTAGAGTTTTGGTAGTTGTTTTGTGCTGTGCACCAATAGTAGAGTTATGCGATTTAGCTCTAGGTGATATAGTACTAGATCATTAGTTCGTTAGAGTGCTACGTCACTTGGGATACGACTCTTGATCATTCCGTCTACCTTTCTCCACATGTGTAATAGTTTAGTTTTGTTTATCAATGAAATGAAAACTATTACATAACTTTGTCTTCAGCACTTTACTTTACTCTTGTTGAGTTCGAACACACATCATAAACCATACAACATACAAAGCAAGCAAGAGCTGAGTGTGTGCGAACGAAGTTGCTGAAGTGACAGTGTTTAAGACCGACTTCACGAAAAGTTGGTATCCTACGTCGAAGACGTAATTTCAATTGGTATCAGAGCGGGACGTCATACGTATAAGACGTGATCCGTTACTTGACTTCATATTTCCGCTACAATGGAGTCGACTATGTTTGTTCAGAAACCTATTATGCTTACTCATCAGAACTACTCTAACTGGAAAGCCAAAGTGTCTGCTAGAATCAAGGGCTATGACTCAAGAGCTTGGATGGCTGTGTTGGAAGGATGGGAGCGTCCTTACACTGAAGATGCTGATGGTCTGAGAACTCCAAATCCTGAACGTAGTTGGACTAGAGAAGAGCATGACTTATCTACTGCTAATAGCAAAGCTCTTCTACTTATTTGTGAATGGCTAGAACTCAGCTTGTATCAGTTGGTCAAGAACTGTACCTCAGCGAAAGATGCATGGGAGACGTTGCAGAGAACGTGTGAGGGAAGTCACGCTGTCAAGCGCTCTAAGATCCGAACCATAACTGCCCAATTTCATCAACTCCGCATGAGAGAAGATGAAGACATAAATGACTATCTGGACAAGATCATGAGATATGTCAACGAGGCATATGAACTTGGAGAGATCTTTCCTGCCATCATGGTCTATGAGAAGACTCTATCTAGTGTCAGTTCCAGATTCGAGAGCAAGGTGCTAACTATTGAAGCACGCAATGAAGGAAATAAGAACTGGGACTATGCTGATTTAATGGCTGACTTGAGAAACTACGACTTGACCCTAAAAGTGCGGAGTAACCCTGATATGGCACTCGTCTATGAACCGATGACCACACTGAAAATTTCTGAGAAAGGGAAGAGTTCGCGAAGCACGAAATCTCAACAATCTCGTTTGAAAAATGAGAAGTGTGAAAGTAGTTTCTCAGCTGATGTGAATGAGTCTGACGATGAGGAAGCAGAGGACATTGAACGGTTGATGAATTCGAACAACCCAGATAAGCTTGCTTTGTTGACTGACATAGTCACCTATCTTGTGAAACAAGATTTTAAGAGAAAGAACCGAGCTCGAAATTTCCGAAAATTTCAGAAAAGTTCTAACTCATATCCGAACACTCCGGACAATCGAAATCAAGGGTCTTCATCTGACAAGAGGTTTAAAGGCACGAAGCTATCACCATACACTTCTAATAGCAAAGATGTTTCGAAAATGCAGTGCTATGAGTGCAAGGGATATGGACACATCAAGAATGAATGTCCGAACTTGCATCGAAAGAAGAAGCTACCAGTGAGTTACTTGGTGATTGATGATGAAGATGTGATCTCTGAGAATGATGGGTCTGATGATGATAACTCGGATGAAGATGAGGACAACGCTCTCGTTGTCACGTTTGATGAAGGCTTTGACCTTGAGAATTTTGAAGTTGAAAACTTTCAACTTGATGCTTTTCTAAAAGACACTGCTACAGCAGAAAACATTTTCCGTGTGGCTTCGATAAATCGAAATTTCTGTGATGACGATATTTTCTCAGATGATGAATCTGAGTCTGAAGCTGAAGAGATAGAGAGGACACCTGAAGTGTGTCAAGCTGAAGTTGTGTGTGATGAGTTACTCACACTAAGAGAGAGTCATGTTGAACTGAAAAGACTACATGATTTAGCTATCACTGAGAATAACTCACTCGAAGTGTCTCTGAAGTTTCTGACAGAATCTATTGCTGAACTCTCGAATGAGAAACACAAGATGTATGATGAGACCGTTGAGTTGAAAAACTCGCTTGAAAAGACGGAGGATGAGAAGAAAAGGTTGAATAACTCTCTGACAATTCTGAAAATTAAATTTGATGCTCTCTTCGAAGAGAAACACAAATACTACAAAGAAGTTGTTGAACTAAGAGTATCATTTGAGAAGTCGAGCTCTGAAAATTCGAAACTGAAGGCATCACCTAAGAAGGAGACAGCTGAAGTGAAGAAACTCCAATCTCTCTTCAAGAACTCTGATGCTGAGAACGACGAGTTGAAGTCATCCTTGACAAAAGCTCAGACTGAGTTAGCTATGTGTGACAAAGAACGGTATGTCTTGAAAGAGAAGCTTCACATGACTGATGAACTTCTAAAGAAGATGAACACGAAATCGTCTGTGTTTGATAATGCTGCTTCTTACATGAACCCAGGTCGGGTTGGACTTGGATTTCAGAAAGTTTTTGAATCTATCTATACTGCACCCGAAAAGAAAGAAGTGACCTTTGTCAAAGCTTCTACTGACACTACTGAGAGTATGACCAAAGATGATTCTGAAAGGTTGAAACGTAAGGAAATTGCAGAAGGAAAGAAGGTTGCTACATCTCCGAAAGCTGAAACTCAAAAGTCGATCTCGACTACTAGCTTGAAGGCGGAGACATATCAATTTCCTAAGTCCATTGTGAAACATCCTCGTGGTATCTTACCATACGAGAAGACGTTGTTGAAGAAGCTGAGCAAACCTCAGAACATGAAGCTGAATGTTAAATTCTCTCACTCTAAACCTGTTATGGTTAACACTTCGACGAATGCTGAAGTTCATCAAAAGAGAAGATATGTGTGTCACTACTGCTATGAACCCGGACACATCAGAACTTTCTGCTTTAAGCTGAGAGATGACATAAACCGGGATTTCGTGACTGAGAAAAGAAGAGTGTAGTAGTCAAGAGTGTGAAGAAACACACGTCTCCAGTGCCGAAAGTTGAAAAGAATGAAAAACTTGCGACTGAGACTAAGTCTCGAAATTTTGGTATGAAGAAGAAGTGGGTTCCTAAGTCCCAAAAGAGTGAAGTTAAGCTTAACTCCACCACTTCGACTACCTGGAGACCAAGATAACTTATTTTCTGCAATGTAGCACTGAATGCCTCCGATTCTGGAAACAAAGGCATTTGGTATTTTGACAGCGGATGTTCCCGACACATGACAGGAACTAAGAAATTTCTGAAAGAATACGAGCCTATGACTGGCTCTCCTGTGGTGTTTGGAGGGGGAGCTAAAGGTGTCTTCATGGGTAAGGGAACACTGCATATTAAAGGGTTACCGCCAATCCAAAATGTGGTACACGTAAAGGGTCTCGTGGCAAATCTCATCAGCATCAGCCAACTCTGTGATGAAGGGCTGAATGTTAGCTTTGATAGAGACTCTTGCAAGGTTTTTGATGTTGAATGGAAGTGCATCATGGAAGGTCCACGTGCGGAGAATAATTGTTATACAACTGAGTATAGTTGTTTCTCTGTGACTGTTCCTGATGAAGTCAATTTGTGGCATCAACGCCTTGGACACACTAGCACTCGAAACTTGAGTAAACTGGTTAAGGGGGAGATAGTTCGAGGAATCTCTCAACTCCCCAAAATCGAGAAAAGAGTGTGTGGTGACTGTCAGAAGGGTAAGCTGACGAGAACTCCTCATCCTGCACTACCTACATTGATGAGCACTTCAGCTCCTTTTGAACTACTTCACATGGATCTCATGGGTCCAATGTAAGTGAAGAGTATTGCTAAGAAAGAGTATGTGCTGGTGGTTGTTGATGATTTCTCTCGCTATACTTGGACAAGATTTCTGGCTACTAAGGACGAGACTTTCAATGCTTTAAAGGGTATTGTGAAATGGATTCGAACGAATCATGAAGCTAAGGTGAAGAGGATCAGGAGTGATCATGGAACTGAATTTGAGAACTCTAGCTTCAATGAATATTGTCTGATGAAGGGGATTCATCATGAATACTCAGCTCCTAAAACGCCCCAACAGAATGGGATAGCCGAACGTAAGAACCGTACGCTGCAAGAGATGGCTCGTGTTATGCTAATCTCGAAAAATCTTGCTCGTACTTTTTGGGCGGAAGCCGTCTCTACCGCTGGATATATCCTTAATCGTATAAGCATTCGATCCGGCACAACGGCAACCGCCTATGAACTTGTACATGGCAAG
This sequence comes from Euphrasia confusa, assembly GCA_954870475.1. Taxonomy (NCBI): domain Eukaryota; kingdom Viridiplantae; phylum Streptophyta; class Magnoliopsida; order Lamiales; family Orobanchaceae; genus Euphrasia; species Euphrasia confusa. The sequence continues at coordinate 9,475,145 of OX940966.1, read as the reverse complement.
AAGCCATCTGTATCTCACTTTCGTGTCTTTGGTTGTACGTGCTATATCTTGAAGGATCGTGATCCTCTGAAGAAGTTTGAAGCCAAAGCTGATCGTGGTATCTGTTGGAAATCGATATCCCGGAATTAATAAATTAATTAAAATTAATTATCTAATTAATTCCAACCGAAATCCTTTGGAGATCGAATATCCGGAGTTGTAAAATTTGCGGAACGACAACTCCAATCGACTCCCGGTTGCCGGAACATCCCGCCACGAACCACCACGAATCCGGTTTCAGCCAAACCCTAACCGCGGGTGAACCCGCGGCTTGTTCGATCGAGCCCTCGCGAGGCTTCGCGGCTGTACACGGCAGCCGCCTAGGGCTGCCCTTGGCAGCCCGCTGGGCATCCCAGCCACGCCCCGCTGATCGCCCTCAAGCCACGGTTGAACCGTGGCTAGCGATCAGCCCGCAACCACCGCCGCGCGAGCGGCGGTCCAGCCGCGCGAGCGGCTGCCCCTCCGCGTGAGCGGAGGCAGCCCCGCGCGAGCGGCGCTTGGCGTCCAGCTGGGCTTCACGCCCTCGACCCATCCCCGATCGAGCCGACGAGCCGCCGGCGGTCCGGTGGTCTTCAACCACCACCGCCCGGTTCGTCCTCGTCATGGGTCGCGTGTTTCGGATCTTGGTTCATGATAATTTTACGATAAATAAACGATAAAATCATAAAGAGGGTTTTACGATTTACCTCGTTCTCGTTGTTCGGAAAAACGAAGAACTCAATTTGACGACCTTGAGATCTTCCCGCGTATTCCTTGCACTAGCTCGGACGTCGTGTGGGCGACGATCTACCGAACTCCATGGATCTTCCTCTCTACTTTCTCTCTCTCCCTAGAATTGTGATCTTCAAGTTATATGAGAATAGAGAAGACCATGTAGTGCTTTTATAGGCTACGTAGGGGATCTTAAGGAGGTGGAATATTGGGCTTCCAATATTGAAGATTAAATTGAGCCCAATGCTCAAGTCCATTAATCCTTATCAATATTAATTAATTCTATTTTCCACTATATAAAATTAATTGCACTCCCAATATTAAACCATATTATATCAAATAATATTTCTCCGGTAGTATTATTTATTCCGTGTATTTAAGATATAAATATCCATGAATAAAATTAATTTATTGCTAATTAATTTATTCATCTCTTATATCCGAGACTAGTACCATTCAACCTTAATTATTATGCGGAACGAATCCACCTGCAGGGTTTACATAATAATTCCTTATGAACTCATCTCGGGGATATTATCAACCCTTCCGGGATACACTTTCCCGTCAAGTATTCACGGCATGCCATATATAAAATATAGCGACCCAACTTAACCGGTAATTAACCCAATAATTAAATCGGTTAATTCCTTTGGAAAATCAAAGTCACTTATATTAAATATACACACCCGCAATAGTATCGGGGATTAAGAATAAAATACACTGAGACTTAAATCGATTATCGCCGGCAATCCTAATCGATAAATCTCAAACGATCCGCTCAATACACCAAGTGTACAAGTGTGATAAAATAATTAAGATAAATTATTTTCTCTCTCACACAACGACTATAACGATGGATTGGTCCGTGTCCATCTAGGTCGTGAGCAACTGTTCGATTAAATACGAGTAACCGATAGTATGATCTTCTGTGCGCCCATGCAACACCATACTAACTACAACGTATAAAATCCAGGACTATGATTTGCATATATTTAATTATAAATAATTAAACGCAAATAATTGTTTATTTAATTAAATAGATTAGTGGCAATGGATCGTGAGTTTCCGTCACTTAAATCTAGACATTAAGTACACAACTCCAACAATCTCCCACTTGTACTAAGGTCTAGTCATTTCCTCCAAACTCCCGACTCCCATACTCATCACGTGCTTAAGTTGTACTTCCAAGAAGTACTTTGTGAATGAGCACTCTAGGTTGCCGCTCTGAAGTTATCTTGGTGACTACAGCGTCGTCTCCCTCGACGATGACTCGTATCAGGTGGTACTTGCACTATGTGTTATCTTACACTTATGGACTTGTGATTTCTTACCATTTGTCATTGCACCGCTATTTACATAGCCTTTGGCAAATTAAGAATCACATCTAAGTCCCAGAGATTATCCCGGAGTTATACCAAAACTTCCGCTGCCTCTGAGGCCGCTATTTGGTTACCCATGGCAGAGTCCGAAAAGCATCGTGCTTATCACTCTTCCATGTTAAAACTCCTTCTCCTTCAATAGTGAAACACATAGCCTGATATCGACTTACACCGGTCCTCATTTGATTAGAAATCTAAGAGAATGTAATCCAAAGGAAATGCTCGTCTGTTCCGTAATCCAGAACATAGTCTAGTACTTCGAAAGTACTTAAAATGTTCATTACAATAGTCGAGTATTCCTTTCCAGGATTACCTTGATATCCTCCCTCTATGCTCACGGCATAGCCGATATTAGGTTCTCGTTTTCAACATTGCATTTATTAAGCTTTCCACACTCAAAGTGTAGGAATCTGCTTTCATTGCTTCTATCTCCTTTTGTGTTCCAAAACACATATCCTTAGATAGATGCATTCCGTTTCTGAAAGGTAACGAACCTTTCTCGGAATCTTGCATGTTAAAACCAACCATAATCGTATAAGATATCTAGAGAAGTACAATGTTCTTTTCTTGAGATCCTAGATCTTAAGAACATGCTCTAACTTCTTCTTTATCTCATATATCGATTTTTCTAGACAACCATCATTTTATGTCTGTTAACATCTTTACATTGTTACCAATGATAAAATGCTATCTACATAAAACCTCCGAGAAACACCACCTTGTTTCCATCACGTTTCCCATACACTCCATTCGTCTATGCTTTGATGAATCCATAAAATGGACTATCTCATCAATTTGCAAGTACCACGAACTCAATGCTTTGTTTCAATCCATAAATGGATCAACTAAGCTTGTACTCTAAATGATCTTGCTTCTTAGCAATAATCCTTATTGCTCTCCAAGAAGGCACATTTAGATCTAGTACTGCCTTCATGTAGATCAAGGGATTGATTTCATGTATACTAGGTCCAGAGTCCGAAGACTCACCTTGTCTTATGAATATCTCTGGTTGTCACACAACCTCCCACTACAACGGCATTCCGGTGTATAAACAGTGATAACAGTAGGTGCAGTTAGTGGTGTACCGCTACTCGGTTCGGCTGGTTCTTAGTCTCCTTCGTTCTCTCTCATTTCAAAGTTTCACGTCATTTTGGGCTTGTGGTTCATTACATAGTCTTCCTCTAAGAACCGGGCGTTAGAACTTACAACGTCCTTCTGGTTCATAGTACTATTGAACACACATCTTTTGTTCTTCCAGGACATTCTACAACCGCATTTGAATGCGCCGTTGTTTCCAGATATATCCATAGAACATAGGTAGTTCCGTTTAACTCATGCTTTTACTATTTCTATAAGAGTTCCATTTCTTGTTTACGACACCATTTCTACACAACAGTGTATGGTGTATTCATTTGGGATCAAATCCCAATCTCTGATTAGTATGCCATGCATTCCTCAGACAGGTACTTGCCTCCGCGATCAAATCGCAGGCTACAAATGGATATACCTTGATGGTTCTCCACAATTGCTTAGTGTCCATTGACTTGTCAAAACACTTGCTTTTGTGGCACATCAGGTACTCTAATCCATTTCTCGAGTAATCATCAAATGAAGTACTTGTACCTTATTGTCTGAGTAGACATAGGTCTGCATACATCAGAGTTAATCAATTCTTATACTTGTCCGGATCTTACATCTTATATCCATAAGGATTGCTTAGTCATGTTATCTTCCAAATTAGATTCATAGGTCGGAAGGTCCACTCCTTCAACTTAATTGATCAAAATATCAATTTTCGACCTTTGAACTTCTTATTTGAATAACCATGACTCAGCATAAGAATCCACAAGTATAATTGATAAAGAAATCTCTTATTAGTAAAACGAGTTTCATACTACGGTTCGTTGCATCGTGGTGGACTCAGGATTCGTCATTTATATAATGCTAGCTAATGTACCAGAATAGATAATATCTTTATTTCTTCTTATAACCATCAAATTATTAAAAGAAATAAAATATCCATTCATTAGAAATCCAGAACAAAGTTCTTTCTAATATGAAAAGTACATAAAAGCAATAACTCAAAATGAAATCCTATAAAATGTCCTCCACTGCAACTGCTGCCTCCTCCACAGCATTGCCCATGTAGACTACGATCTTTTCTTTTCCAAGTCGTCGGGTTTCCTGGAACCCTTGCATTTAAAATTCACATACCGTCAGTGGTTCCATATCTACACACCAGGTTCCGGTAGATAATACCACTGACTATGTTTTACGACTAAAGAAAATTTCGTACTTTCTTTGAGAGGATATTCAGACTTCCAGTACCCAGACTGTTTGTATCGAGAATACTTGCCTATTGGCTTTCTCGTCCCATCTCGTGGTTCATGTAACTTATGACCATTGGGTTTCTTTGCTTGCTTTTCCTTTCCCCCGATTTTGCCCTTAGGTTCAAAACCTTTGGCATTGGCTACAAGAGCTTGCGATTTCCGTTTCAACTCGTCTAAAATGTCAATCATCTCAAAAACGTGGTTAAGCGTTTCCTCGAAGCGACTGGCCTTTATGAGTATCCTCATCGCTTCTTGTCTAGCCGCCTATGTCAATAGGCTCGGAAGGACAAAGCTTATTGAGTACAACCTTGTACTCTTTAACAGTTTGGGTAATGTCTAGATCTCTATTACAATCATTACATTTAGGGACCAATGAGTTTAAAATCCTTAAGTATCACATAAAGTGGGTTCAAAGCCATATCCTAATCTATGAGCACATATAACAACAAACAATTGATTTAATCTCCGATATTATCTCCCTCAAATAATATCATTAAACCACTAATCACATCTAAAATCCCATCAGATATGGCAAGCCACGTGGTGTGGACGTTTACCAATCCAAATGATTTAGCAATTAGATTTGCTTCGGTCATACATCACTTATAGCGGAACTTCGTGGGGAAGAATACTATAATGCGTATCTAAGTGTAAACCATTACTCAGTACCAAAGTAAATCGTTTGGAATTGCTACATCACCGCAAGCCACGTGGTGTGGACGTTTACGGCAACTTCACAACTCTTCACAATTTCTTACAACTGTCTACATCAATTAATCCAAAATCCGTCAGCACAGCAAGCCACGTGGTGTGGACGTTTACTACACCAAGAGACTTTTATAATTGAATCCCAATTACTTGATCCATTCAATCTTGTAAATCAAGACGCGGAGAATCATAAGTGAAACTCGAAGTTTCTTACCAGTGATTCACCATGCGAACGACCCTATCTCTCATAAATGAGGGAGCCGAGCAGACAATCGATCTAGTCATCAAATGACACGAAAGTCTCTAATTTGTGTCCTCGACATGACCAAGTGGCTTTGGCTCCATTCCACTCCCCGGGGTGAGAATGAGTCGACTTGAAATCAGTTTTGGAAAGACAAATTAGGCATTGTTTGATAAACTTAATCAATTTTTCTCGTAAGAGGAATTACAAGAATTCTCCTCCAATGGCTTATCTACATGAACTTCGAAAGTTCATAAAAGTCACCAAGAGAACAGCAATGGAGACCATGGATATGTTTCCATACCCTCTCCCACTTAGCTTTTTATAACAAAGGGATACGCTATCTAATGCATAATTAAATACACATAAGCATGCATACATGAAATAAAGCACATAGAATATTATCACATAATCAAAATAATACTAGAATATTATTTTCCGACTATCATGGCTTTATCGCATCCCCGTACGCATCTTCTAGTCTTCAGTCTTCGTTCTTGAATGCTCCATGTGACGGGAATATTAATTCCAATATTTAAATCTATTTATTTTCAATTAATCCAAAAGTTACTTAATTCGAAAATTAAGTCAATCGAATATATCAAAAATAAAATTAAATATTATTAATATTTTTATTATTTTTATTTTCCTTTTCTACTTCATTAAATCTCTAGAATAATCTATCCAAGACCCACTTGGAATATTCTAGAAGACTTCCATAATGAAATAAGGAAATAAAATAATTTATTTTATTTTCCCTTTCTACTTCATTAAATCTCTAGAATAATCTATCCAAGACCCACTTGGAATATTCTAGATGATTTCCATAAAGGAATAATTAAATAGGAAAAATTAATTAAGGACTCTTCTACTTTCCAAAATTAATTAATTTCCATGTCCATGAAAATTCCCATAAAATAGGAATAATCAATTAGGAAATAAATTAATTTAATAATTAATTATTTTCCTTTCCAATTCTATTAAATCTCTAGAATCCTATTCCAAGTAGAACTTAGAATATTCTAGAAGACTTCCATAATAGAATAAGGAAATAAATTAATTCCAATTAATTCTTTTCCTATTTCCATGAGAATTCCCAAAACTAGGAATACTCAAAATAGGAAAACCGAATCAATTAGGAAAGTTGGATCTTGGTAGGAATAGCATGGGTTGGGGATCCCCACGCCATCCCCACCATTGACCGCCACTACCACCGCCGGCCAAGGCTCACGCGCCACCACCCTTGGTGGCCGGCGTGGCCGAGAGCCCTAGGGCAGCCCGGGCGATCGATCCTCATGGGATCGATCCTCGTGATCGATCCCCGGTCCTCCCTCTCTTCGTCTCCTCCGTCACACTTTTCCGGCGTTCGTTTCGTCATCGATCCAACGTAAATAAATTACAAATTTATTACTACGTTCTCCGGTATCGATTCTCTACATGAAATCGACCTCATACAATTTCCGGAAAAATAAGAACAAGCATTCACCACACAAGAACAAATATTGACATCACCGAGAGTTTAATAATCAAGAACATTATTATGACATTAATTAACAATAATTAAATCTAGCCATAATAATCGGAAACCCTGCAAGGTAGAACAATTTATCGAAAAATACCATGAACTAAAACCAACGCTCTGATACCAATTGTTGGAAATCGATATCCCGGAATTAATAAATTAATTAAAATTAATTATCTAATTAATTCCAACCGAAATCCTTTGGAGATCGAATATCCGGAGTTGTAAAATTTGCGGAACGACAACTCCAATCGACTCCCGGTTGCCGGAACATCCCGCCACGAACCACCACGAATCCGGTTTCAGCCAAACCCTAACCGCGGGTGAACCCGCGGCTTGTTCGATCGAGCCCTCGCGAGGCTTCGCGGCTGTACACGGCAGCCGCCTAGGGCTGCCCTTGGCAGCCCGCTGGGCATCCCAGCCACGCCCCGCTGATCGCCCTCAAGCCACGGTTGAACCGTGGCTAGCGATCAGCCCGCAACCACCGCCGCGCGAGCGGCGGTCCAGCCGCGCGAGCGGCTGCCCCTCCGCGTGAGCGGAGGCAGCCCCGCGCGAGCGGCGCTTGGCGTCCAGCTGGGCTTCACGCCCTCGACTCATCCCCGATCGAGCCGACGAGCCGCCGGCGGTCCGGTGGTCTTCAACCACCACCGCCCGGTTCGTCCTCGTCATGGGTCGCGTGTTTCGGATCTTGGTTCATGATAATTTTACGATAAATAAACGATAAAATCATAAAGAGGGTTTTACGATTTACCTCGTTCTCGTTGTTCGGAAAAACGAAGAACTCAATTTGACGACCTTGAGATCTTCCCGCGTATTCCTTGCACTAGCTCGGACGTCGTGTGGGCGACGATCTACCGAACTCCATGGATCTTCCTCTCTACTTTCTCTCTCTCCCTAAAATTGTGATCTTCAAGTTATATGAGAATAGAGAAGACCATGTAGTGCTTTTATAGGCTACGTAGGGGATCTTAAGGAGGTGGAATATTGGGCTTCCAATATTGAAGATTAAATTGAGCCCAATGCTCAAGTCCATTAATCCTTATCAATATTAATTAATTATATTTTCCACTATATAAAATTAATTGCACTCCCAATATTAAACCATATTATATCAAATAATATTTCTCCGGTAGTATTATTTATTCCGTGTATTTAAGATATAAATATCCATGAATAAAATTAATTTATTGCTAATTAATTTATTCATCTCTTATATCCGAGACAAGTACCATTCAACCTTAATTATTATGCGGAACGAATCCACCTGCAGGGTTTACATAATAATTCCTTATGAACTCATCTCGGGGATATTATCAACCCTTCCGGGATACACTTTCCCGTCAAGTATTCACGGCATGCCATATATAAAATATAGTGACCCAACTTAACCGGTAATTAACCCAATAATTAAATCGGTTAATTCCTTTGGAAAATCAAAGTCACTTATATTAAATATACACACCCGCAATAGTATCGGGGATTAAGAATAAAATACACTGAGACTTAAATCGATTATCGCCGGCAATCCTAATCGATAAATCTCAAACGATCCGCTCAATACACCAAGTGTACAAGTGTGATAAAATAATTAAGATAAATTATTTTCTCTCTCACACAACGACTATAACGATGGATTGGTCCGTGTCCATCTAGGTCGTGAGCAACTGTTCGATTAAATACGAGTAACCGATAGTATGATCTTCTGTGCGCCCATGCAACACCATACTAACTACAACGTATAAAATCCAGGACTATGATTTGCATATATTTAATTATAAATAATTAAACGCAAATAATTGTTTATTTAATTAAATAGATTAGTGCCAATGGATCGTGAGTTTCCGTCACTTAAATCTAGACATTAAGTACACAACTCCAACAGTATCTTTGTTGGCTACAGTCAAAATAGTCATGCTTACCGTGCATACAACCTCCGAACTAAGAAAGTCATTGAAACGGTGAACATCAACTTCGATGAACAAGACTTTCTCGGAAAGGACACGTATGAAGACTGGGTTAAGGAAGGGATTCTGGAGTATCGTACATTTTCATCTATACCCACTACTGTGGTGCCAGACACTCCTACTCATAACACTTCATCTGAAGTTGGAGAGACTAGTCAACGAAACAATGACACTTCATCGTCTGATGGTGAAGAAAATGAACAAGTTGACAACCCAGCTGATGCTCCAAGAGATGCACCTGGGTACATTAAAAAACGCCATCCTCCGACTCAGATGATTGGAAATCTGAATGAGCGAACTACGCGCTCAAAGAAGCCGACATCATCTCCAGACGAACTCTATAACATATGCACTCCAGCTGTATGTCATGAAATCGGGGTCTCTTGCTTCTTATCTGAAACGGAACCGAAGAACTATAAGGAAGCAATGAAAGATGACTTCTGGATAATGGCTATGCAAGAAGAACTCAACGAGTTCACGAGAAACAATGTTTGGTCCTTTGTTCCCCGTACTTCGAATGTTAATGTTGTTGGAACTAAATGGATTTTTAAGAACAAAACGGATGAGCATAACCAAGTTGTTCGAAATAAAGCTCGTCTCGTTGCACAAGGCTATGCCCAAGTTGAAGGGATAGATTTTAATGAAACCTTTGCTCCAGTTGCTCGCATTGAGTCTATTCGTCTCCTGATTGCTATTGCATGCCATCTCGGCATCAAACTTAGACAAATGGATGTCAAAGCTGCATTCCTAAATGGAGTATTGGAAGAAGAGGTGTACGTTGCTCAACCGAAAGGCTTCGAGGACCCTAAGAAGCCAAATCATGTCTATAAGCTACACAAAGCGCTATACGGATTGAAGCAAGCTCCTCGTGCTTGGTATGGGTGTCTGACGGACTACCTACTGAAGTTTGGTTTCGAACGCGGCTCAGTGGACAAGACTCTCTTCATCAAACGTGATGGGAAACACATGATCGTTGCCCAGATTTACGTCGACGACATTGTCTTCGGTGCTACTTGCTCTAAGCTCATGAAAGCATTCACGGATTCTATGTCTTCAACATTTCAGATGAGTCTTGAAGGCGAGCTACATCAATTTTTGGGTCTTCAGATATCTCAACGACCGAATGGAATTTTCGTATCTCAAAGCAAATACGCTAAAAATATGGTTGAGAAATTTGAGATGCACCATGCCAAGCCCGCCAACACTCCCATGGCGACAATCGACCGGTTATCTATGTCGACTAAAAGTCGAAGTGTTGATCAAACTCTCTATCGTTCTATGATTGGGAGTTTACTTTATTTAACTGCTACTCGCCCTGACATAATGTTTAGTGTTTGTATGTGTGCCAGGTACCAAGCTGATCCTAAGGAGGACCATCTACGAGCTGTGAAACGGATACTCCGCTACATCTCTGGAACATCGGATCTCGGTCTTTGGTATGCATGTCAAATCTCGTCGGTTACTCCGATGCGGATTGGGCGAGTGATAATGATGAACGAAAGAGCACTTCTGGATGCTGCTGCTTCCTTGGCAATAACATAGTGTCATGGCATAGTCGGAAGCAAAATTGCATCGCTCTATCGACAGCTGAGTCTGAGTACGTTGCAGCCGGGAGTTGCTGCACTCAATTGCTTTGGCTAAAGCAGATGTTGGATGATTATCTTATCGAGAGTGCTCCCTTGGTGATGTACTGTGATAACCAAAGTGCTATCAAAATCAGCGAAAATCCTGTTCAGCATACTCGCACTAAACACATCGACATTCGACATCATTTCATTAGAGATTTGGTTGATCGTGATATAGCTAGTCTATAGCATATTTCAACAGAAAAATAACTCGCTGACATCTTCACCAAACCTCTTGACTTTGAGAGATTTAAAAAATTAAGAAATTCTCTCTGCATGTGTTCTCTCTAAGAGTTCACGAAAATTTTGAAGTCTGAAAGATTGTTTTCTTTACTTTTGAATACGCACTATGGATCGTCGTGGATTAATCTAATAAGATGAACATGGATTCGAGGCCGCTTTAGTCTTCGGACCCAAGTGCATTTATTCCTCTGAGTGCAAACATGTGAACTTGGCATATAACTCCCATAAGCTCATTTGCATAGATCCATAATACCAAGTAACGGAGGACGCCGGATCATTTGTCCGCCGGCTCCCCTCTTCGAAAGGTAGCACATGGACGCTCTAATTTAAGATGTTCAACCATCACACTTCGGAGATGCAGGATGATCCTTGCTCCCCTCTGACTGCTGTAATGAGCATCTGTTGCATAATCATATAAAGCTAAAACTCGTCTGGAGGACGCCGGATCATTAATCCGTCGGCTCCCCTCTGATTGAAGTAAAGCTAGTCCCAAGTGGAGTGCCTTAAAAGTTCACCTTGCACTCATGAATTAAAATCTCTTGTGCGGTGTTAACTCACCATATATGTTCCGATGAAACACGATTGCATTCTTGTGATTGCGACGAAGGTCAAGTTAAACTTATTTCAACATACTTCGGTCCGTTTCACCGGTTTTTAATTCGAGAGTTATTTCATTATACCTCAAAGTTTTATTCACCTTGTGTGATATTTTTGATTTGGAGATTGATGATAAGTGAAATTTTTTTTGGGAAAATATTTGCTCTTCACTGCCTCGTATCACCGCTTGAATCTCCACTAAAATGTTTTTGAATGTTTTGTTGTGTGTTGAACGCTTGAATGCTAACTCGGGATGTGTTGTTTTGATTGGTACTCTTGTAGTTCATGTTCAGCATCTCGAAGGAGTTCATCCTTTAAGGCGTAAGTTGAGTGTAGCAGCATCCGATGTCAACCATTACTCAAAGATTGCTACTACGATACCTCAACTCCATCAGCGCTCATGTCTCATTTTCTACTACCTTCACCAGATGTCCCATCAAGGGGGAGGTTTAGGTGAGATGCTGGTTCATCTGGCAAAGGACTGCATGTTGCATGGTTTCTCGAATTTGTATAACTCTTGAACTATTCCGTTTGCATGCATAAGTCGTGATTTTTGGTATTTTGACTAAGTGTGGTTTGTTTTTCATATCTTATCAATGATAGTTCTTCATTGTTGGATGGTTGATTGTTTAATTTTTACTTAGTTGCTTTTGTTGCTATGCTTCTCCTGAGGGGGAGATTTGTGTATCTCCTTATGCTAACTCCTGTTCATATGAGTTGTGACAAAAGGGGGAGATTGTAGATGTTAGTTTTGTCAACAACATATGTGTTTGTTGTTTGTTTGTGTTTTCAGGTGATGTATCTCTTGAGAGGGAGATTTGCTGGATCTCTTTGTACTCATTGTCTCTCATATTAGTTGTGGCAAAAAGGGGTAGATTATCATGATTGACGTGTTTCACAAGAGTTGTACCAAAAAGAGGGAAATTGTAAATACAAGTTTTTGGCATCAACTTTGTGTGTTCCTTGCGCTGTCCGTCGACTATTGTCATATCTTCTTCGTACGAGCTCCGATTGTGTTGATTAAAAATGCTATGGAATCCAAACTTCAAGAGCTACGTATGCATATCATGCGACAGGAGTCGCGTGCGACTGAAGTCGCACAACATCATGCGACAGGAGTCGCGTGCGACTGGAGTCGCACAACTTGTCGTTGGATGTGCAGTCCGTCGATTTTAGCTATATCTCCTTCATACAAGCTCCGATTGACTTGATTCAAAATGCTATGGAATCCACACTTCAAGAGCTACGTATACATATCATGAGACAGGAATTGTGTACGACTGGATTCGCACAACATCATGCGACAAGAGTCGCGTGCGACTGGAGTCGCACAACTTGTCGTTGGATGTGCAGTCCGTCGATTTTGGCCATATCTCCTTCATACGAGCTCTGATTGACTTGATTCAAAATGCTATGGAATCCACACTTTCAGAACTACAAAGAACCAACATCATGCCACTAGAGTCGCATGCGACAGGAGTCGCAAGGTCCTCCTTTCCCATCTCGTGCGACAGGAGTCGCACAACATGCCCTCTTCCATCTCGTGCGACAGGCGTCGCATGACTCTACCTCTCCATGTCATGCGACAGGAGTCGCTTGGTATCCTTGGCCAACTTGTGCGACTGGCGTCGCACGCGACATGCGTCGCTTGTCCGGTGTTGAGCGACAGGAGTCGCTTGATGCAGCCGCTTCATTCCGTGCGACTTGAGTCGCACGCCGTGGTTCTTTTTCACCTCGTGTGTCAACTGATGCATGAAGTGTTATGTACTACTTCAACTCTATTGACGACAATGAAGACGATGAAATATGTTATGTTCAACGACGAGTGTTCACCACGATGAAGTTGAAGATGAAGTATTGAGATCGACGGAGTCAAGATGTGTTGAAGTCTGAAGTTAGAGAAATCGAAGATTCAAGATTCGAAGATTCAAGAATCGAAGATTCAAGATTCCAAAATTTAAGAATCGAAGATTCCAAAAGTGATGTCATCCATGGAATTGTTGCATCATCCAAGCATGCGACGAATCAGATCGTGCCATGTCAACGTCTCGCATGTGTGGATCACCTATATATACCCATGGAGTTTCAAGACTTCACTTGACGATTTTGAGAGAACGAAATCCGATATCCGAGTATCAACGTTCGTTGTTTACGGCTTTTTGCCTTTAGAGTTTTGGTAGTTGTTTTGTGCTGTGCACCAATAGTAGAGTTATGCGATTTAGCTCTAGGTGATATAGTACTAGATCATTAGTTCGTTGGAGTGCTACGTCACTTGAGATACGACTCTTGATCATTCCGTCTACCTTTCTCCACATGTGTAATAGTTTAGTTTTGTTTATCAATTAAATGAAAACTATTACATAACTTTGTCTTCAACACTTTACTTTACTCTTGTTGAGTTCGAACACACATCATAAACCATACAACATACAAAGCAAGCAAGAGCTGAGTGTGTGTGAACGAAGTTGCTGAAATGACAGTGTTTAAGATCGACTTCACGAAAAGTTGGTATCCTACGTCGAAGACGTAATTTCATATTGTGATATCAGTGAGGTCGTACGTGTTGATTTGTTTGTTCGATTGACAATGATATTTCTATTCCCTTAAGTTAATACCATAAATATGCCTCACATCTCACCGCAAAGCCACGTCTCATGGAATAAATTGTTATTTTTCAAAAACACAGTATACTGTAATTTATTATTTGGAACTACCTTCGAATGCTGGAACCAATGAATTTTAGCATTACATATGCACAACTCTTTTCTTACGTACAAATTGCAGGTATGTATGGATATTGTTGGGGGTGTTTATAAAACAAGAATCAGAGTTACAATTTATTATATTTACTTTATTATTTTTTGTTTTTTTAAGCTCGATGCTAAGTATTTGTATAATCTTTACATCAAAATATTTTGCTATAGGGCTCTAAATATATTCTTATGCGTATTTGTAGTTTCTTAATATATGTTGATTTATATATTCATATTTTTTATAGATTTATATTATGTAACAATAATTTTACACAATTTTTGTTTGTTGTGCAGGGTACAAACCTTTTTCAAATAGTTTTATATTAACTTAAAATTTTATATTAACTTAAAAATTGATAGATTATTTTAATTCTTAAAATCAATCTTATTTTTTCTCTAAATTACTCTATGTTGAGTGTGGAGGCCGATTCACGCCGAGAAAGACGAGAAAACGAAGAAGGGAGAAACGGCGGTCGCCGGAGGAGCATCGGGCGACCGCGGGCTGGAAACGGCGGGCGCCATTTGGGTTTCGGCGGGCGCCGAAACCGGGAGAAAGCGGGGCTGAGCTACTGCATGTTTTCGGGCCTTTTGACGGGCGCCAAAAGGTATTCGGCGGTCGCCGAATTTGTTCAGCGGGCGCCAGAGCAAAACGGCGGTCGCCGTTTTGCAGATCGCTGAAAGCGCGTTTTTCTTGTCCCCCAAGTTTTGTCCCCCCTATATAAACCCTATGTGCGTGAATAATAGGGTTAACACCTCCAAAAAGTCTAGAGTCGAATTTATAGCTTTACAAGCGTGTAATCGAGAACTATAATCGATCTAGTGAATTATTGCAGCGGCAAGAAGTGGACGTAGCCCTCGTTAACGGGTGAACCACTATAAATCCTTGTGTCTCTTTTATTCCGTATTTTTGTTCTTGCTTGTTCGTATTGCTTTTCAAGAGGGGAATTTGGACGCGAATTTCCCAACAACTGGTATCAGAGCGCTAGGGTTTTAGCGATCGGGGAAAAGTGATGACGGACACCACCACCTCGTTCGGGGTTACGAAATTTGACGGGAATAACTATGGGCACTGGAAGATGCAGATCGAGGACTACCTTTACGGGAAGAAGCTCGGAATTCCTTTGAAGGGTAGACCGGAGAAGATCAAGGATGACGAGGAATGGGAAAGCCTCGACAGGCAGGTGTTGGGATTGATACGTTTGTCCTTGGCTTCAAACGTGTCATTCAACGTGCGCTCAATTACCACAACCAAGGATTTGATGGCTGCCCTATCAAACATGTACGAGCAACCTTCAGCAAACAACAAGGTGTATCTCATGAAGCAGTTGTTCAACCTGAAGATGTCGGACAATGCAAACGCGGCCAACCATATCAACGAGCTGAATTCCATCTTGGATAAATTGAAAGGAGTCGGGGTGAATTTCGATGATGAAATTTACGCTTTGATCCTACTTGCGTCTCTGCCGGATAGTTGGGAGCCCATGCGGGCAGCTGTTAGCAACTCTATGGGGAAGGAGAATCTGCAGTTCTCCGAAGTTAGAGATAAGATCCTAGCCGAGGAAATCCGGAGAAAGGATTTCAAGGGAAAGTCTTCTAGTTCGGCCTTGAGTGTGGAGAACCGGGGGAGAAACTCGGGTAGGAATGCTAACAGGAACAGAGGGAGATCCAAGTCTAGGAGTGGAAGAGATAGCTCGAAGTCCGAGGATAATGAGTGTTGGAATTGTGGGAAGATGGGGCACTTCAAGAGGGATTGTCGTTCTCGGGGGAAGAGTGACAACAAGAAGAAGGGAACCGCCAATGCGGTAACTCAAGAGGATGACGACGATGGGGACGTCCTTCTCTGTTCGGTCGACTCACCGATCGATTCCTGGGTGCTGGACTCAGGGGCTTCTTTCCATACTACTGCACAGCGAGAGGTGATGTTGAATTACGTCTCGGGTGATTATGGAAAGGTATTTCTTGTAGATGACGAGCCACTCGATGTAGTCGGGATGGGAGATATCAACCTAAAAATGTCAAATGGGCAAACTTGGAAGATTTCCAAGGTCAGACATGTGCCGGGGTTGAAGAGGAACCTAATTTCGGTGGGCCAGCTTGATAGTGATGGTCACCGGGTGTCATTTGGAGATGGGTCGTGGAAAGTTTCGAGGAACGCCATGACTATAGCTCGAGGTCATAAGACGGGCACACTTTACATGACGACGAGCGTGAGGGACTCGGCTGGTGTTGTTGATAACACCAAGAAGACCGAGTTGTGGCATTGCAGGCTGGGGCACATGAGTGAGAAGGGGATGAAGATCATGGCAAAGAACGGGCTGCTGCCCGAACTCAAGGCGATTGAGTCTCACGTGTGCGAGAGCTGCATTCTTGGAAAGCAGAAACGAGTGAGTTTTTTCAAAGATGGAAGGGAGCCCAAGGCGGAGAAGCTGGAATTAGTACACACGGATGTTTGGGGTCCAGCTCCCGTCGCCTCACTCGGAGGATCACTCTACTATGTTACCTTCATCGATGACTCCACAAGGAAGGTATGGGTGTACTTCATGAAAAATAAGAGTGACGTGTTCTCTGTTTTCAGGAAATGGAAAGCCGAGGTTGAGAATGAAACAAATCTCAAGGTGAAGTGTTTGAGGTCCGACAACGGTGGTGAGTACGTTGACGCCGACTTCAAACAATATTGTGTCGAGAGTGGGATCAAGATGGTGAAGACTATTCCGGGGACCCCACAACAGAACGGAATAGCGGAGCGGATGAACAGGACGCTAAATGAGAAGGCCCGAAGTATGCGGTTACATTCGGGGATGCCTAAAATGTTTTGGGCATATGCCATCGACATGGCAGCTCATTTAATCAACAGGGCACCGTCGGTTCCTTTGGAATATCGGATTCCTGAGGAGGTTTGGAGTGGGAAGAAGCTGAATCTGTCCTACTTGAGGGTGTTCGGGTGTCTGGCGTATGTCCATATCGATGAAACTGCTCGTAGCAAGCTTGATCCTAAATCCAAGAAGTGCTTCTTTCTTGGATATGGCGGCACGGAGTTCGGGTACCGATTTTGGGATGCCGAAAATCATAAGGTGATCCGAAGCAGAAATGTGATCTTCAACGAGGCGGTCTTGTACAAGGGTAAAGACGAGGTTGTTGAAGAAATCATTGATCCCGTGAAAGACACGGAGGAGGTTCCGGTGGAGGTCGTGGAGACCGAGAAGATCGAAGAGGACAACACGAGCAGCGAGGATGAGCAAGATGAGAATGCTCATCCCAACATCGATCCAGTCACACCGAAGCCATGGAAGTCGACTAGGGTAAGAAGACCTCCCCATAAATTTTCACCTTCCCTTAACTATATTTTGCTGACTGATAGGGGTGAGCCGGAGAGCTACACCGAGGCTATACAAGCGAGGGATTCGATCAAGTGGGAGTCTGCCATGAAAGAGGAGATGAGCTCATTGATGTCGAATCAGACTTGGGAACTAGCCGAGCTTCCGAAGGAGAAGAAGGCCTTGCACAATAAATGGGTCTTCCGGGCAAAGGAAGAACACGATGGAAGCGTTCGGTACAAGGCGAGATTAGTGGTGAAAGGCTTCCAGCAGAAGGAAGGGATCGACTACATGGAGATATTTGCTCCGGTAGTCAAGATGGTAACCATCCGGGTGGTGCTTAGCTTGGTGGCAAAGGAGAACTTACATCTTCAGCAAATGGATGTAAAGACCGCATTTCTTCATGGGGATCTAGATGAAGAAATCTATATGAAGCAATCGGAGGGTTTCGAAGTCCGAGGCAAAGAGAAGCTGGTGTGTAAGCTTCATAAGAGCTTGTATGGGTTGAAGCAAGCTCCGAGGCAGTGGTACAAGAAGTTCGACATGTTCATGAAGCGAGTCGAGTTCACGCGGTGCGAGGCGGACCACTGCTGCTATTTCAAGAAACTCGGAGGTACCTACATAATATTGCTCCTTTATGTAGATGATATGCTGATAGTCGGGGCGAGCTTGGCGGAGATCGACAAGCTCAAGAAGAGTCTATCGAGGGAGTTCTCTATGAAGGATTTGGGTGCTGCCAAACAAATCCTGGGGATGAGAATTACGAGGAGCAAGGATGGTCTTGAGTTGTCTCAAGAGGAGTACCTGAAGAAGGTATTGGCGAGGTTTAGCATGGAGGATGCAAAACCCGTGAGCACCCCTTTGGCTAGTCACTTCCGTCTGTCAAAGGAGGACTCGTCGACGAGCGAGAAGGAGATGGAGCATATGGATAAGGTCCCTTACGCCTCTGCGATTGGGAGCCTTATGTATGCCATGGTGTGCACGAGGCCTGACATTGCCCATGCAGTGGGAGTTGTCAGTCGATTTATGAGTAATCCGGGGAAGCTACATTGGGAAGCCGTCAAGTGGATCTTCCGATACTTGAGAGGGACTTCCAATTTCGCTTTGAGGTTCCGAAAATCAGATGTGGGGTTACTTGGGTTCGTGGACGCGGATAACGGAGGTGACGTGGATAGTAGGAAGAGCACTACTGGGTACGTGTACACTTTCGGGGGTACCGCGATTAGCTGGGTGTCGAGGTTGCAGAAGATCGTAGCATTGTCGAGTTGCGAGGCGGAGTACGTCGTTGTGACGGAAGCCGCGAAGGAGATGATGTGGCTACTGGCTTTCCTGCTAGAGTTGAGACAAGACCACTCGGGGAGTGTCTTGTATTGCGACAGTCAGAGCGCCATTCACTTGGCGAAGAATCCCGTGTACCATGCTCGAACGAAACATATCCAGCTGAGATATCACTTCATTCGATCGGCCTTGGAGGAAGGCATTTTGGTGTTGGAGAAGATTCTTGGGAGTAAGAATCCGGCCGACATGTTTACGAAGGTGGTGCCGTGCGAGAAGTTGAGGTTGTGTTCAACCTCGGTTGGTCTTCTGGGATGAGGACCGGGGACGCCGCTGCAATAGGAAGAGAAGATAGGGGTCGTGAATCAGCTCCAAGTGGGAGATTGTTGAGTGTGGAGGCCGATTCACGCCGAGAAAGACGAGAAAACGAAGAAGGGAGAAACGGCGGTCGCCGGAGGAGCATCGGCGACCGCGGGCTGGAAACGGCGGGCGCCATTTGGGTTTCGGCGGGCGCCGAAACCGGGAGAAAGCGGCCGGGGCTGAGCTACTGCATGTTTTCGGGCCTTTTGACGGGCGCCAAAAGGTATTCGGCGGTCGCCGAATTTGTTCAGCGGGCGCCAGAGCAAAACGGCGGTCGCCGTTTTGCAGATCGCTGAAAGCGCGTTTTTCTTGTCCCCCAAGTTTTGTCCCCCCTATATAAACCCTATGTGCGTGAATAATAGGGTTAACACCTCCAAAAAGTCTAGAGTCGAATTTATAGCTTTACAAGCGTGTAATCGAGAACTATAATCGATCTAGTGAATTATTGCAGCGGCAAGAAGTGGACGTAGCCCTCGTTAACGGGTGAACCACTATAAATCCTTGTGTCTCTTTTATTCCGTATTTTTGTTCTTGCTTGTTCGTATTGCTTTTCAAGAGGGGAATTTGGACGCGAATTTCCCAACACTCTAAATAACCTAGTAGTATAAAAGGGCGACAATACCATTACCTTTTTTCTGTGTGATCGGAATTCTTTCTTTTTTCTAGCAGTATGTGGTTTACTAATTTAAGATTGTAAGACGTAATTTATCATTTGGTACTAATGTTATTCCTGTTAAATACATTGTGTTTGTTTAGTTACCATTATAATCTTTGAATTTTCTTATTTATATTACATTTGTATTTTGTGAAATGACAAGTTATTAACTTCTTTTTGTATTCTGTTCTAAATCGCAACCAATTTCCATTTACTGATGTTAATTGAATTGAATGGATTTGAACTCAATTGAAATGAACTACATTGATTTTTTTTTTTATAAAAAAAATATTTCTTGAAACGGAGATTAAGAAAATTATACACGCTACTTTTACTTTTGGTGAAAAGTTTATGAAAAATATAACTTTATTTTGCTCTACCAAATGATGGCAACGTCTGAATCCAAAGTTCTTCATTCAATCGTTATGAGATACACTGAACACTCCCTTCACGACTCACTAGTAGGCCAAAAATTCTTTCATCTCTACTTGTGCATCAATGTATCATCTTTGGGCAAGTCAAAAATTTCATCATCGTATTGAGTTTGCTATGATATCCTGTCAAAATAGAGTCAATAATGCATGATGGTAAGTATATGTAAGTATAAAGTTTTTTATGTAATCCATGTAAGATATTTAACAAAGATCAATCAAAATAGTTCTAAAATTCGCGTAAGCTTATTGCTCAAGAAAGCCACCCAACAGACACATGCACACTCGCCATGGCACATCACCCGTTTTGACTCCCCTAATAAATACTCCATGAAATACAGGTTTGTAGCACCTTAACGTGTGTGACCTCGCCTATTTCGATCTATGTTTGCTTACTTAAGATTATTTTTTGTTGATCAAATTCGAATCATATTGCAACATTCAGTTTAATACCTCATCTATACGGGTGTTGTAAGTAAAGTAATATAGAGTATTGAATAATTTAATTAACAAAATTATGATATAAATGTAAATAAATGATTATTACATTAAAAAAAATATTAAAAACGTTTCTATTTTGGATAAACAAACGATTATGGGATTGAATAAAAATGAGATTTCACAAACAATATGACAGTTACACTCTTTTAATATACAATTTGAACATGGATTAGAGCAACTCCAACCCTAAGCTTATTTTGAAGTAGAAAAAATGGACATTGAATACTATAAGTGTGAATGTATGTTTTGGCTACAACTTTGTTTTTCCTTGTTGTTCTATTTTGCAGGATCAAACCTCAAAGGATGACATCTCAAAGGAGTTGAAGATTGGAATCTTGATCCTTGGATGATTAGGCGCGGAGCGCATGGACCAGGCGCGAGGCGCCTTGGCTGGGAACGTGATCGCATGCGTATCGGGCGCCTAGCTCATCTCCCGAAGATGCATGCGCGAGGCGCCAGGCGTGGAGTATCAGGCGCACAACCCGTCCCTTGAAGATGCAATGCGCGAGGCGCATTGCTTGATGCATCAGGCGCATTTTCGCTTCATTGAAGGTGCATGCGCGGGGCGCATTGCTTGGAATCTCAGGCGCCGGATCCTATCCTTGAAGATGCATGCGCGGGGATCCTTGAGGTGGGCGCATCAATCCTCTGAGGATGCTACCCTCCAAGAATGCAATCCTCTGAGGATGCTATCTTCCAAGAATGCAACCCTCTAAGGATGCTACCCTCTAAAGGATGCAATCCTCTGAGAATGAAATTCTCTAAGGATGCGCATGGCATGCGCTTGAAGATTAAGCGCCCCGAATTGAAGTCGCGCTATATCAACATTCATCAAATGCAATGAAGATGACGACACGCCCAAACTTCAACACTTGGAATATTTTCATGCTAAATTGAAGGTGAAGCGTAGACGAGCTTTGGAGCTGTGCATCCGTTGAAGCGCGCCCAGATTCAAGATTCGAAGATTCGAAGATTCGAAGTTTCAAGGTTCGAAGATTCAAGATTCGAAGATGGTTCTGGAAGTGTGACGTCAAGAATTTCCGTTTGACGTCAGCCGAACGTGTAACCAATGAGGATCACTTTCCTCCGGCGTTCTCACGTGCGGCACTCCTATAAATACCCTCAAACCCGATTTGGAAAATTACTTCTCACACCCTTACTTTTCAAATCGAGTTTTTACTTAGAATATTTTAGGAGTTTTAGGATTGTCGCTTGTTGCGCATTCCTTGAGAGAGTTTTCGTGTAGTTTGTTTTCGCTGAGCGTCGTGTATTAGAGTTATGTGATTTATCTCTAGACGCAAAACGGTGGATCCTTGGAGTGCTAGAGTGCTGCGTCACTTGTGATGGAGTAGTATACTTAATGTCTAGATTTGAGTATTCTGAACTCTATGTACACTTTCATTTACCTATTAATAACGAACATTCATTTGCTTTAATTATTGTTAATTAAATATATGCAAATTATAGTCCTGGATTTTATACGTTGTAGTTAGTATGGTGTTGCATGGGCACACAGAAGATCATACTATCGGTTACTCGTATTTAATCAAACAGATGCTCACGACCTAGATGGACACGGACCAATCCATCGGTATAGTCGTTGTGTGAGAGAGAAAATAATTTATCTTAATTATTTTATCACACTTGTACACTTGGTGTATTGAGCGGATCGCTTGAGACTTATCAATTAGGATTGCTCTGTGATAATTGATTTAAGTCTCGGAGTATTTTATTCTTAATCCCTGAAACAATTGCGGGTGTGTATATTTAATATTAGTGACTTTGATTTTCCAAAGGAATTAACCGATTTAATTATTGGGTTAATTACCGGTTAAGTTGGGTCACTATATTTTATATATGGCATGCCGTGAATTCTTGAAGGGACAGTGTATCCCGGAAGGGTTGATAATATCCCCGAGATGAGCTCATAAGGATTTATTATGTAAACCTCGCGAGTGGATTTGTTCCGCATAATAAATAAGGTTGAGTGGTACTAGTCTCGGATATAAGAGATGAATAAATTTATTAAGCAATAAATAAATTTTATTCATGGATATTTAAATCTTAAATACACGGAATAAATAATACTAACCGGAGAAATATTATTCGATATAATATGGGTAAATATTGGGAGTGCAATTTTATTTATATAGTGGAAAATAAATAAAATTAATATTGATAAGGATTAATTGTCACACCCCGTCCCAAAAACAAATACTAAACTTGTTTAGCACGATAATACAAATAGCACAATACACACGAGGCATGAACTCTTACAAGTGCTACATTTTTTATTTTTTTTAAATACACACATAGTACTCAAACTAAAAATATAAACAATCCTACACAAAAGCCCAAGAATCCTAGAGACTAACTGATTTACGTTCGCGGTATTTTCGATAAAATTGTTCTACCTTGCAGGGTTCCGACTATTATGGCTTGATGATTATTCGTTTAATTATTTTTTCATGTGATTGTTGGTTTAATTAAACTCTCGGACATGTCGAGATTCGTTTTTGGTGGTGAATGCTTGTAATAGTAAAAATTCGGGGGTTGACCGAATTTAGGATTTATTATTATTGTTTTATTTTTTCCGGAAAATGTATAAGGTCGATTTCATGTATAGAATCGATACCGGATAGTGTAAAATTAAATTGTAATTTATTTTGCGTTGGATCGATGCCGAAACGACCGCCGGAGAAGACGTGTGACGAAGGAGATGATCGAGAGGGTGAACGGGACAAGGATCGATCAATCCCCATGATCGATCCATGAGGATCGATCGATCGCAAGGTGAGGCGCCGAATTCGCGCCTCTCGGCGGCGATGCCACCGGTGGTGGTGGCTCGCCGGCTGGGCGGTGGTCCTCGGCCGGCGATGGCGGTCCGGTGGGGGGGCGCGGAGGTCCTTGTGATCTTCGTGCTCTCCCGGTGATTCTACTTTCCTAATTAATTCGTTTTTCCTATTTGAGTTTTCCTATTTTTGGGAATTCTCATGGATTAGAAAAAGAATTAATTGGAATTAATTTTATTTCCTTATTCTATTATGGAAGTCTTCTAGAGTATTCCGAGTTCTACTTGGAATAGGATCCTAGAGATTTAATAGAATTGGAAAGGAATAAAAGTTAATTTAGGATTGATTTATTTCCTAATTGATTATTCCTATTTTTTGGGAATTTTCATAGTAATGGAAATTAATTAATCTTGGAATGTAGAAGAGTCCCAAATTATTTTATTTCCTTATTTCATTATGGAAATCATCTAGAATATTCCAAGTGGGTCTTGGATAGATTATTCTAGAGATTTAATGAAGTAGAAAGGGAAAATAAAATAAATAAAAAATATTAATAATATTTAATTTTATTTTTGATTTATTCGATTGACTTAATTATTTTTAATTAAGTATCTTTTGGATTTATTAAAAATAAATAGATTTAAATATTGGAAATTAATATTCTCGTCACATGGAGCATTCAAGAACGAAGACTGAAGACTAGAAGATGCGTACGGAGATGGAGTAAAGCCATAATAGTCGGAAAATAATATTCTAGTATTATTTTGACTATGTGATAATATTATGTGCTTTATTACATGTATGCATGCTATATGTGTTTACTTTATGCACTAGATAGCGTATCCCTTTATTGTAAAAAGCTAAGTGGGAGATGGTATGGAAACATACCCATGGTCTCCATTGCTGCTCTCTTGGTGACTTTTATAAACTTTTGAAGTTTATATAGATAAGTTATTGGAGGAGAGTTCTTGTAATTCCTCTTACGAGAAACATTGATTAAGTTTATCAAACAATGCCTAATTTGTCTTTCCAAAGCTGATTTCAAGTCGACTCATTCTCACCCCGGGGAGTGGAATGGAGCCAAAGCCACTTGGTCATGTAGAGGACACAAATTAGAGACCTTCGTACCATTCTTTGATAGATGGATCGATTGTCTACTCGGCTCCCTCATTTATGAGAGATAGGGTTGTTCGCATGGTGAATCACTGGTTAGAAACTTCGAGTTTCACTTATGATTCTCCGCGTCTTGATTTACAAGATTGAATGGATCGAGTAATTGGGAGTCAATTATAAAAATCTCTTGGTGTAGTAAACGTCCACACCACGTGGCTTGCTATGCCGACGGATTTTGGATTAATTGATGTAGACAGTTGTAAGAAATTGTGAAGAGTTGTGAAGTTATCGTAAACGTCCACACCACGTGGCTTGCGGTAATGTAGCGATTCCAAGCGATTTGCTTTGGTGCTGAGTAATGGTTTACACTTAGATACGCCTTATAGTATTCCTCCCCACGAGGTTCCGCTATAAGTGATGTATGACCAAAGAAAATCTAATTGCTAAGTCGTTTGGGTGGGTAAATGTCCACACCACGTGGCTTGCCTTACCTGATGGGATTTTAGAGGCGATTAGTGATTTAATGATATTATTTAAGGGAGATAATATCGGATATTAAATTGTTTGTTTGTTTTATGTACTTATAGGTTAAGAATGACTGTGACCCCACTTTGTGATATACTTAAGAATGAAAACTCACTGGTCCCATATAGTACTGATTGGAAAAGAAATCTGGACATTGTTCAGACTGTCAAGCTTTCTGAATCCACTGTTGTTCCAACTACGTTGAGACATTGTGTGGAAGCTAGGCAAGAGGTGTTTAACATACCCACGGAATTGTTCCTCAATGAGTCCCTTAAAAACGGCTCGGCGAAGGCGATTTTTGTGCGTAAGTTAAGAGAAACACGAGCTCTTGTGGCTAGGCTAAAAGAAAAGCGTGCAAAGAGACCCAGTGGTCTAAAACCACGGATTGGGAAAGGCAAGCCGTTAGGCAGATGCTTTCGATGCAAACAGTTTGGGCACTGGAGGTCTGATTGTCCTCTCATCAAAGGTACAAAATTTTCCTTAGTCACCGAAACATTATCAGTGGTGTTATCTACCAGCACCTGGTGTGTAGATACGGGGGCCACTGATCATGTCTGCAATTCATTGCAGGGGTTCCAGGAAACCCGGAGACTTAGAGAGGGAGAGATCGTGGTCTACATGGGCAATGCCGCGAGGGTGGCGGCTGTTGCAGTGGGAGACGTTCACTTACGCTTTAGTAGTGATAGGGTTTTAGTTTTACATAATTGTCTTTATGTACCCAACTTTAGAAAGAATTTAATTTCGGTTTCTAAACTTATTATGAATGGATATTCTGTTTCTTTTGACCACTCTGTGATCATAAGAAGAAACAGTGAGATTATCTGTTCTGGTACATTGGTGGATGATTTGTATGTGCTAAATCCTGAGTCTAACACGATGCAACACATCTACGAACACCAATAAGAGAAAGGAACCTTCTAGGATGAATCAATTATACTTGTGGCATCTAAGGCTAGGTCATATAAACTCAAATAGGCTTCAAAGGTTGAAAACTGATGGTCTAATCAGCAATGTTGAAGGAGAGGACCTTCCAACCTGCGAATCCTGTTTAGAGGGTAAAATGACCAAGCGTCCTTTTTCTGGTAAAGGACGGAGAGCTGAACAAGTATTGGATTTGATTCACTCTGATGTATGCGGACCTATGTCTACTCAGGCAAGGGGAGGGTACGAGTATTTCATCACCTTTACTGATGATTACTCAAGGTATGGATATGTATACCTGATGCGCCACAAGAGTGATTCTTTTGACAAGTTCAAGGAATTCAAGGCTCTTGTGGAGAACCTTCGTGGTAAATCCATAAAATGCCTGCGATCTGATCGCGGAGGCGAGTACCTGTCTGGAAAATTCAAGGCATACTTGGCAGATAATGGGATTGAATCCCAACTGACCTCACCATATACTCCTCAGCAGAATGGTGTGTCAGAAAGAAGGAATAGGACTCTTATGGAGATGGTGCGATCAATGATGAGTTACTCGGATTTACCTGTTATGTTCTGGGGACTTGCCTTGGAAACAGCGGCGTACATTATGAATAGGGTTCCGACCAAAACAGTACCAACAACACCCATGGAATTGTGGAGTGGGCGTAAGCCTAACTTGGGACATATTCGGATCTGGGGTTGTCCAGCACATGTGTTGCGACAAGGTGCTGATAAGTTAGAACCTAGATCGGAATTACGGCTGTTTGTAGGTTACCCGAAAGGAACTAAAGGTGGCATGTTCTATAGTCCTACGGACCAGAAGATAGTTATAAGTACTAACGCTCGGTTCTTAGAGGAAGACTATATCATGGACCACAAGCCCAAAAGTAACATAATACTCGATGAGTTGAGAGGAGACAAGGAAGACTTAGATACAGCCGAACCGAGTGTAGATACACCACTAGAACCTGCACCTAATACTGTCACTGTTAATACACCGGAACGCCGTCGTAGTGGGAGGGTTGTTAAACAACCAGATAGATGGATTGGACTGGGTGAGTCTTCGGACTCTGGACCTAGAGTTCATGAAATCGATCCCTGGACCTATGATGAGGCGGTACAAGATATAGATGCGTCTTCTTGGAAGAAAGCAATGAAATCCGAAATAGAATCTATGGATTCTAATAAAGTCTGGGATCTTGTAGAACCACCAAGCGGCGTGAAGCCAATTGGGTGTAAATGGGTCTACAAGAGAAAGAGAGGATCTGACGGAAAGGTTGAAACCTTTAAAGCTCGGCTTGTTGCGAAAGGCTATACTCAGAAAGAAGGAATCGATTATGAGGAGACCTTTTCGCCCGTAGCCAAGATAAAGTCGATCCGGATTCTCTTATCCATAGCAGCTCATATGGATTATGAGGTGTGGCAAATGGATGTCAAGACAGCTTTCCTAAATGGAAGTCTTGACGAGACGATTTATATGAAACAGCCAGAAGGATTCATTGCTAAGGGGCGAGATCATCTAGTGTGCAAGCTTAATCGATCCATTTATGGATTGAAACAAGCCTCGAGATCGTGGAACCTGCGGTTTGATGAAGTAGTCCAATTTTATTTTGGATTCATTCAAAGCATGGACGAATCGTGTGTGTATTGGAAACGTGATGGAAAGAAGGTGGTGTTCCTCGTGCTTTATGTAGACGACATTCTTCTCATTGGAGACAGTGTGAAAATGTTATCAGACATAATGGGATGGTTGTCTAGACAATTCGATATGAAAGATTTGGGAGAAGTCGGGCATGTTCTAGGGATCAAGGTTATAAGGGATCGCCGGAATAGAACATTGTACCTATCCCAGCAATCTTACATAGACACGATTCTGGCTCGTTTTAACATGCAAGATTCCAAGAAGTGTGAACTGCCCTTCAGTAAAGGAACTTATCTTTCTAAGGAGATGTGTCCTCGGACACAGAAGGAGAAAGATGAAATGAAAGCGGTTCCCTACGCTTCGGCTGTGGGAAGCTTAATGTATGCAATGTTATGCACGAGGCCTGATATCTGTTATGCGGTTGGCATAGTAGCGAGATATCAGAGTAACCCTGGAAAGGCTCATTGGACTGCCGTAAAGAGCATTTTCATGTATTTGCGAAATACTAAGGATTATGTTCTGAGTTACGGGGCAGACAATATGATTCCTTTGGGTTACACGGATTCAGATTTCCAAGCTGATAAAGACCAGTGTAAGTCGATATCAGGCTATGTGTTCACTTTTAGAAAGAGGTGGAACTATGAAATGAAAGAGTGATAAGCAGGACGCTTCTCAGACTCTATCATAACCGAATAGCAGCCTCAGAGGCAGCGGAAGTTTTGGTTAGGTTCCGGGATAACCTCTGGACTTGGATATGACTCTTAGTTTACCAAAGGCTATTGGATAGCGGTGCACGGTAAACTGGAAGAAGTCATAAGTCAAAAAGTGATGATAACACATAGAGCAAGTACCACCTGATTCGAGACATCGTCTAGGGAGACGACGCTGTAGTCACCAAGATAGCTTCAGAGCGGCAACCTAGATTGCTCATTCACATGGTACTTCTTGGAAGTACAGTTTAAGCACGTGATGAGTATGGGAGTCGGGAGTTTGGAGGAAATGACTAGACCTTAGTATAAGTGGGAGATTGATGGAGTAGTATACTTAATGTCTAGATTTGAGTATTCTGAACTCTATGTACACTTTCATTTACCTATTAATAACGAACATTCATTTGCTTTAATTATTGTTAATTAAATATATGCAAATTATAGTCCTGGATTTTATACGTTGTAGTTAGTATGGTGTTGCATGGGCACACAGAAGATCATACTATCGGTTACTCGTATTTAATCAAACAGATGCTCACGACCTAGATGGACACGGACCAATCCATCGGTATAGTCGTTGTGTGAGAGAGAAAATAATTTATCTTAATTATTTTATCACACTTGTACACTTGGTGTATTGAGCGGATCGCTTGAGACTTATCAATTAGGATTGCTCTGTGATAATTGATTTAAGTCTCGGAGTATTTTATTCTTAATCCCTGAAACAATTGCGGGTGTGTATATTTAATATTAGTGACTTTGATTTTCCAAAGGAATTAATCGATTTAATTATTGGGTTAATTACCGGTTAAGTTGGGTCACTATATTTTATATATGGCATGCCGTGAATTCTTGAAGGGACAGTGTATCCCGGAAGGGTTGATAATATCCCCGAGATGAGCTCATAAGGATTTATTATGTAAACCTCGCGAGTGGATTTGTTCCGCATAATAAATAAGGTTGAGTGGTACTAGTCTCGGATATAAGAGATGAATAAATTTATTAAGCAATAAATAAATTTTATTCATGGATATTTAAATCTTAAATACACGGAATAAATAATACTAACCGGAGAAATATTATTCGATATAATATGGGTAAATATTGGGAGTGCAATTTTATTTATATAGTGGAAAATAAATAAAATTAATATTGATAAGGATTAATTGTCACACCCCGTCCCAAAAACAAATACTAAACTTGTTTAGCACGATAATACAAATAGCACAATACACACGAGGCATGAACTCTTACAAGTGCTACATTTTTTATTTTTTTATTTTTTTTAAATACACACATAGTACTCAAACTAAAAATATAAACAATCCTACGCAAAAGCCCAAGAATCCTAGAGACTAACTGATTGGAGAATCACGACACGACAGTGACGATGATCTTCCTTGGTACCTGCAAAATTCAAAACCTGTGTGGGGGTGAGTACACCACCTCGACTCATCATTTTATCAAATTAAAAAAAATAACACAAACTCGTTTCATACTAATCATATATCCTATCTCATTATTTTATCATGTATGTCAAT
Organism: Euphrasia confusa; assembly: GCA_954870475.1. Classification (NCBI taxonomy): domain Eukaryota; kingdom Viridiplantae; phylum Streptophyta; class Magnoliopsida; order Lamiales; family Orobanchaceae; genus Euphrasia; species Euphrasia confusa. The sequence continues at coordinate 9,445,253 of OX940966.1, read as the reverse complement.
AATGTCACCACAAGATTATCATATAACTAAATGTCACAATTCAGTCCATAGCAAGTCATAATGCCAAACATAATATTCATAAACACAATCGAACATAGCACACAAGCCAATCATAATTAAATATGCACAATGCATCAATCAATAAAAGTTACTGTGCAATCTCATACATGCCATGACTCACACACCCGGGCCCATTCCGGATCCCATCCGGTACCAGATCCCATCTGGAATTAATATGTAAGGCTCTTTGGCCCTCCGGATCCCATCCGGGAAATCAATATCGGCATATAGCCATAACACCCTCGTCCCACGAGAGTACCAAGGTCCCACCTTGGATTTTATGCCATAACAATACGTACAATGCATGTTTCACAATTCCAACCACAATCACATAAGTAATCAAATCATGATCATATAAAGATATTACATATACCTCGTACACATCACACATCGCATATAAATATCTCAGTCATTGTCATACCACATCACATATTCATAACTTCATATCATACATATATAAGTAATCTAACAGAAGCATGTAATTTAGAGATTACTCAAATCATATATCATATCAATATACAATTAGTTTGGTTATAGCTTTTACCCACCTGATTCGACGCTCCGAAAGCCTATGCACTATCCCTCGTCTCGTCTCGTGCCTCGTGCACCCCGCTCGTAGATGTGTTATGTCCTCAAGAATAACAACTTGGTGTTTGAAGAATTCCGACTTGATGCCTCAAGAATTACTACAAATTATCCTTCCCAAACCATCTATTTTTTTTTATTAGGTCTGTGTGTTTATTTTTTTTTGTTATTCTCCGTAAAAAAAATGAACTAATCCTTATCTATATAATGTTTTTCTCTTTTCCAGAAAGAATAGCCGCCTCTCTTTTTTTATTTTTTTATTGTTAAGTCGGTTTATAATAATAATAATAAAAATTATTGTTATTATTATTATTATTATTATTATTATTATTATTATTATTTATACTTTATTATTATTATTATATTTTCAATAATAAATGTTTATAAATTGTTAATTATCCTTTCAACTTTTACGAGTCTCACAACTCTCCTCCCCATAAAAAGAATTTCGTCCCGAAATTTACGTACCGTTTTCAAATAAGTGAGGGTGCTGAGCCCTCATACTCTTTTCTGTCTCCCACGTCATTTCTTCTATGGTTTGACTTCGCCACAACACCTTGACCATCGGAATGATTTTATTTCTCAATTGTCTCACTTGACGATCAAGTATAGCCACGGGCTTCTCTTCAAAAGACAAATTTTGGTCCAAGTCCGCTGGTATCGTCTCTAACACATGAGATGAATCTGCAACGTATTTCCTCAACATCGACACATGAAATACATCATGTAGTCGTGCTAGCTCCTCCGGTAATCTCAACCGATAAGCAGTTATACCAACTCTCTCAGTAATCTCAAATGGCCCAATGAACCTCGGAGCCAACTTCCCTCGCTTCCCAAATCTTAATACTCCTTTCCACGGAGAGACTTTTAGGAACACATGGTTTCCAACAGCAAACTCTAACTCACGACGTCGTTGATCAGCATAAGATTTTTGACGGCTTTGCGACGTTCTCAATTTCTCCCGAATCAAATCAACCTTAGTCGACGTTTCTTGGATAATTTCCGGCCCAAAAACCCGACTCTCCACCTTCTTTTCTCCAGACTCATTCCAACAAATAGGTGTTCGACACTTACGACCATATAGTGCCTCAAATGGAGCCATTCCAATGCTACTGTGAAAACTGTTATTATAAGCAAACTCAATCAACGGTAGGTGTTTTTCCCAACCTCCCGTAAATTCCATCACACATGCTCGTAGCATATCTTCTAGAGTCTGTATTGTTCTCTCTGACTGCCCATCTGTTTGAGGATGAAACGATGTACTGAACTTGAGTTTCGTGCCCAAAGCCGTATGTAAATGCCTCCAGAAATGAGACGTGAAATTTGGATCACGATCTGATATAATCGACACTGGAGTTCCGTGCAATCTCACGATCTCTGACACATAGATACGGGCATACTGCTCCAGCGTGGTTGTTGACTTCACCGGTAAAAAGTGCGCTGATTTAGTCAACCTGTCTACAATCACCCATATTGAATCACTACCTCGCTGAGAGACTGGCAGACCCCGTACAAAGTCCATTGTTACATGTTCCCATTTCCATTCCGGAATCGATAGCGGTTGTAACAAACCTCCTGGTCTCTGGTGCTCTGCTTTTATTTGCTGACATACAAGACATCGGGCTACATACTCGGCCACTTCTCGTTTCATCGCAGACCACCAATAGTGAGGTTTAATTGTATGGTACATCTTGCTACTCCCTGGATGCATTGCATACGCTGAACTATGTGCTTCCTCTAGTATGTCTCGTCTTAAACCCTCATCTCGTGGCACACATAATCGATCTCTGAAACACAACATTCCATCATCTCGAACTCGAAAATCTGATCTTTTTCCCTCAGTTACATCAGTCCGAATACTCTCTAATCTGGAATCATTCTTTTGTAGTTCTCGTATTCTGTCGACTAACAGTGGTCGCACATGAAACGTAGCTACAATACCTTCTGTCCCCGAAGGAATCAACTCAATCCTCAATGATTTCATATCTTGTATGAAGTCAACCCCCGTGCATTGTAAACATGCCACTAAACCCCTCGACTTGCGACTCAATGCATCAGCTACAACGTTCGCTTTACCAGGATGGTAATGAATATTACAGTCGTAGTCTTTTATCAACTCTAGCCAACGCCTTTGTCGCAAGTTCAATTCTTTCTGTGTAAACAAGTATTTCAAACTCTTATGGTCAGTAAATATCTCGCACTTCACCCCGTACAAATAATGTCTCCACAATTTCAAGGCAAATACAACCGCTGCCAACTCAAGATCATGAACTGGATAATTCACCTCGTGGGGTTTCAATTGCCGAGACGCATAAGCAACTACTCGGCCTTCTTGCATTAGTACACACCCTAATCCCTGGTGTGACGCATCAGTATATACTTCTAAATCTTTTCCACTCACCGGAATAGTTAACACCGGTGCCTGTGTCAATCGTTTCTTCAACATTTGGAACGCATTCTCACAATCATCAGTCCAATTATATTGCATCCCTTTTCTCGTCAGTTTTGTCATTGGCAAAGCTATCGTCGAGAAGTTCTGAATAAACCGACGATAATATCCTGCTAAACCCAAGAAACTCCTGATCTCAGTCACATTCACTGGTGTCGTCCAATTCACCACTGCCTCAACTTTTATTGGATCTACTTGAATACCTTCGCTCGAAACCACATGTCCGAGAAACTCCACCTTATTCAACCAAAACTCACATTTTGAAAATTTTGCATATAATCTTTCATCTCTTAATTTCTGTAGCACATGCTTCAAGTGTTTTTCGTGCTCCTCGATACTTTGTGAATACACCAAAATATCATCAATGAATACAATCACAAAATCATCTAAAAATGACTTGAACACTCTGTTCATAAGATCCATGAAGACTGCTGGCGCATTTGTCAACCCAAATGGCATTACCAAGAATTCGAATAATCCATAACGTACCCTGAATGCGGTCTTCTCAACATCTTTATCCCGGATCTTTACTTGATAGTACCCTGATCTCAAATCAATCTTAGAGAATACTTTGGCTCCGTGCAGTTGATCAAATAAATCATCGACTCGCGGAATTGGATACTTGTTCCGAATTGTCACCTTGTTTAATTGACGATAATCAATACATAATCGCCACGTCCCATCCTTCTTCTTCACAAATAACACTGGTGCTCCCCAGGGTGATGAACTCGGTTGAATAAAACCTTTTGCCAATAAATCATCTAGTTGAGTCTTCAACTCTTTCAATTCAGTCGGCGCCATTCGATACGGTGGCATAGAAATAGGTGTAGTCCCTGGAATCAGATCAATATTGAATTCGATTTCTCTCTGGGGTACAGCTCCTGGCAATTCATCGGGAAACACATCCTCAAACTCATTCACTACTGGAATCTCTTCTATTTTCTTCTCTTCTTTAGTTGCATCAATCGCATAGGCTAACACAGCTTCACACCCTTCATTTAGCAGTTTTCTCGCCTCAATCGTGGATATCACGCTTGTTGGCACAACTCTACGTTCACCCTTGTACACCAATTTCTGGTCGTCAGATATCTCGAAGGTAATCTCTTTCAAGTAGCAATCAATGTTAGCTCTATGTGTTGAAAGCCAGTCCATACCAAGAATAACATCAAAATCCTCCAATTCCAGCGGCATCAACCTTGCTATCATCACTTCTCCTTCTATCTTAACTGGTACATTTTCAAAATTTTCACTTATAACAATTTTACCCCCCATAGGTGTAGACACCAACATTCTTTCTTTTAGCTCACTCTTAGGTAATCCCAACATATCGACACATATTTGCGAAATAAAAGAGTGAGTAGACCCAGAATCAAATAATACCTTGGCCGAAAAATCACAGATAGGAATTATACCAGTCACAACGTGTGGAGCGGTTGCCGCCTCCTGTCGGGTCATCGCAAAAACTCTAGCTTGACCTCCTGTGCGCGACAAAGTCGCCTCTGAACTGCGTCCTCTCAATTGTCCTCGACCCTGACCCCGTCCCATACCCACTGCAGGTGCTGGAGACGAGGTTACTGAAGGTGATACTGTAGTTGGTGTCGTAGGGCAATGTCTAGCCACATGGCCTGTCACCCCACATTGGAAACATACGCGAGTGTCCACAGGTTTCGTGCAATCTCTAGAATAATGTCCTGGGGCTCCACACCGAAAACAGGTCACCGTACCAACTGATCGGCTTCTATCCAAAGGTGGACGCATCTCACCAAATCTCGGTCTGCTCACAGTAGGTGTCATGCTCACTGCTCTCCCAAATCGAGTAACACCCTGTCCACGTCTAACTCCGGAACCCTCCGACATCCTTGGACGAGGCTCCCCGTGACTCGATCTATCTATCCCACCTCGGCTCCTCTTTCGCTCCTCTCTGAATCCAAAAGCCTCTTTGACTTCTCTTTCTGCAATCTTGGCCCTCTCTACCAACTCCAAATAGTTGTTTAGATTAAGCACCGATACTTTGGACCGAATCGAAAAGTGAAGTCCATTCTCGAACTGCCTGCATCGATCACCTTCATTCTCAATCACCGATCTCGCAAACTGAGATAGACTCGTGAATCTTGCCTCGTAGTTTGCTACCGACATGTCTCTATCTTGTCTCAGATTAAGGAAATCTCTCCTCATTTCATCCCTGAAAGACCTCGGGAAATATTTCTCATGGAAAACTCTGTCAAATGTCTCCCACGTAATCGTTCTTGGCTCCAATCGATCTCCTGTTGGGACTCGTAGCATAGCATATGTATCCGTCCACCACTCAGCAGCTCGGTCAGCGAGATGATATGTCGCCAATAGGACTCTCTGATCAGTCACTAATCCCATCATCTCAAATATACTCTCCATCTTTTTGAACCATACGTCTGCCCCAACCGAAGGATCTCCGCCTGCAAAAGTAGGTGGACGAAGCTTCAAAAACTGTTCCATCACCTTCCCTGTATCGTCATCTCCGGATCGAGCCCTACTAGATCCTGTCATCTGCTCAACTCGAGACTCAATCAATCGAGTTATCGCCTCAACGAAATGTACTGAAGTAGTTTCCCCCGTGTTATCATCACTCGATTGATTATCACCTGATCCCCTAGCTCTACTACTTCCTTCACCAGAGCTCATCTTATCACACTCCTGATTTGACGAAACACTTTAATTTTAAACATTCACATAAACAGTGTATCTTAATACATCAATCCTATATACGCAAAAACTCAATCAATATGGTAGCCAAATAACATTTAGTATACATAAACCACATAACTCACATATCATTTTATTCTTAATCAAATTACTACCAGACAAATTCTCATACTAGACACACACACGAACGTCACTGTCATGACTAGAACTTGTCAGTCTCTGGTTCTAAGACCTATGGCTCTGATACCAAGTTGTCACACCCCGTCCCAAAAACAAATACTAAACTTGTTTAGCACGATAATACAAATAGCACAATACACACGAGGCATGAACTCTTACAAGTGCTACATTTTTTTTTTATTTTTTTTTTTTAAATACACACATAGTACTCAAACTAAAAATATAAACAATCCTACGCAAAAGCCCAAGAATCCTAGAGACTAACTGATTGGAGAATCACGACACGACAGTGACGATGATCTTCCTGGGTACCTGCAAAATTCAAAACCTGTGTGGGGGTGAGTACACCACCTCGACTCATCATTTTATCAAATTAAAAAAAATAACACAAACTCGTTTCATACTAATCATATATCCTATCTCATTATTTTATCATGTATGTCAATAATGTCACCACAAGATTATCATATAACTAAATGTCACAATTCAGTCCATAGCAAGTCATAATGCCAAACATAATATTCATAAACACAATCGAACATAGCACACAAGCCAATCATAATTAAATATGCACAATGCATCAATCAATAAAAGTTACTGTGCAATCTCATACATGCCATGACTCACACACCCGGGCCCATTCCGGATCCCATCCGGTACCAGATCCCATCTGGAATTAATATGTAAGGCTCTTTGGCCCTCCGGATCCCATCCGGGAAATCAATATCGGCATATAGCCATAACACCCTCGTCCCACGAGAGTACCAAGGTCCCACCTTGGATTTTATGCCATAACAATACGTACAATGCATGTTTCACAATTCCAACCACAATCACATAAGTAATCAAATCATGATCATATAAAGATATTACATATACCTCGTACACATCACACATCGCATATAAATATCTCAGTCATTGTCATACCACATCACATATTCATAACTTCATATCATACATATATAAGTAATCTAACAGAAGCATGTAATTTAGAGATTACTCAAATCATATATCATATCAATATACAATTAGTTTGGTTATAGCTTTTACCCACCTGATTCGACGCTCCGAAAGCCTATGCACTATCCCTCGTCTCGTCTCGTGCCTCGTGCACCCCGCTCGTAGATGTGTTATGTCCTCAAGAATAACAACTTGGTGTTTGAAGAATTCCGACTTGATGCCTCAAGAATTACTACAAATTATCCTTCCCAAACCATCTATTTTTTTTTATTAGGTCTGTGTGTTTATTTTTTTTGTTATTCTCCGTAAAAAAAATGAACTAATCCTTATTTATATAATGTTTTTCTCTTTTCCAGAAAGAATAGCCGCCTCTCTTTTTTTATTTTTTTATTGTTAAGTCGGTTTATAATAATAATAATAAAAATTATTGTTATTATTATTATTATTATTATTATTTATACTTTATTATTATTATTATATTTTCAATAATAAATGTTTATAAATTGTTAATTATCCTTTCAACTTTTACGAGTCTCACATTAATGGACTTGAGCATTGGGCTCAATTTAATCTTCAATATTAGAAGTCCAATATTCCACCTCCTTTAGATCCCCTACGTAGCCTATAAAAGCACTACATGGCCTTCATAAAGAACAAGACAAGAATATCATTAGTTGATAGTTCTAGAGAGTTGAAGGAGATCCATAGGAGTTCGATAGATCGTCGCCCACCCGACGTTCGAACGGAGTGCAGGGAATACGTGGGAAGATTCAAAGGTGTTTGATTTCGTTTCTCCGAACAACGAATCGAAGGTATAATATCTAAACCCTCTCGATATTATTTCGATTTTGATTTATTGAAAATACCGTAGAACGAAGATCCAGAAAAGTCGAACCCGGATTAGACGAACGATCACGCGGTGGTGGCGAAGCCACCGGACCGCGGGATCGCCCGCTAGGGTTTGGCGAGGCGCGGAGGAGGCGACCCTCGGCTGGGCCGAGGGCGCGCGATCGATCACAAGGATCGATCGCTGGGACGGGCTGGTGCCGTCCCATCCCCACCTCGACGGTGGGGGAACCTCCAGGCGGCGGCGAGTCACCGGACTCGCCGCGGGGGCTGCCGGTGCAGCCCCACCCGATCGCGTGGGACGCGATCATCGATCGCGTGAACCCCGGCTCGCGGGGGTTCGGCTGGGGGCGGGCTGCGTGCCTTCGGGTGCGTGGTCTCCAAAGGTCGGACTCCGGCGGATGAGTCGGCGTTCATGTGATCTCCGGCGAGGGGTTTTTGATCGGGCTATGATTTCCGAAAATTTTAATAGCCCGGGATATCGAATTCCAACAACTTGGTCTGCATCCTTTGATCATTTTATCTACCGTTCTCTACCTTGTAATAGTTTTGTTTGATTCTAAATGAAATGAAACATATTACATATATCTTGTCTCCTATCTACTTGCTGTTTAAGATTACTAGATTGTGATTTGAGTACTTTTCTATGAGAGGGTGATTCTCTAAGAGACTGGGTTTCTCCTCTGAGTGCATTGCTTCAGGCGCCCAGAGACTTGTTGATGGAATTCGATATCCCGGGTTATCTAAATTTGCGGAAACCGACAACCCGACCGAAATTCCGTCGCCGGAGATCCAACCGCGAACCACCGCACGAGCCGGAGCTCAACCGAGCACCACCACGGTCCGCCCGTGGTGACCAGCCGAGCCCCCGCACGGGGCTCGCGATCGATCGATCGCGTGGGGCTGCCTAGCAGCCCCCAGCGGTGAGTCCGGCGACTCACCGCCACCACCGACCGGAGGGGGGACCACCAGCCGCGGCGCGAAGCCGCGACGGTCCCCGGCGATCGAACTAGGGTTCGATCGCCCCCTAGCCGCGGCGTCCAGCCGCGGGTTTCCTTCGGTGCGCGCCGGCGGTCGTGCCCTAGGCCGACCGCCACCCTCGGCTCCCAGCCGAGGGTTCTCTCGAACCTTCGCCGGGGACTCGAATCCCCGTCCCCGAAGTTCGTCGTTTACCCGGATCATGCGTTCATGTATGTATCACAATTAATCCACATAAAATCATAGAAGGGAGTATATGATTTTACCTTTTAATTCGTTGTGCGGAGAAACGAATCTAAGTTGATGACCTTACGATCTTCCCACGTATTCCTTGCACTCCGTTCGAACGTCGGGTGGGCGACGATCTATCGAACTCCTATGGATCTCCTTCAACTCTCTAGAATATCAAGTATGATAATCTTGTCTTATTCAAGTCTTGAATTATGAAGGCCATGTAGTGCTTTTATAGGCTACGTAGGGGATCTAAAGGAGGTGGAATATTGGGCTTCCAATATTGAAGATTAAATTGAGCCCACTCAACCTTTAATCCGAGACTAGTACCATTCAACCTTAATTATTGTGCGGAACGTATCCACTCATGAGGTTTACACAATAATTCCTTATGAACTCATCTCGGGGATATTATCAACCCTTCCGGGATACACTGTCCGGTCAATCATTCACGGCATGCCATATATAAAATATAGTGACCCAACTTAACCGGTAATTAACCCAATAATTAAATCGGTTAATTCCTTTGGTAAATCAAAGTCACTTATATTGAATATACACACCCGCAACAATATCGGGGATTAAGAATAAAATACACTGAGACTCGAATCGATTATCGCCGGCAATCCTAATCGACGAATCTCAACGATCCGCTCAATACACCAAGTGTACAAGTGTGATAAAATAATTAAGATAAATTATTTTCTCTCTCACACAACGACTATACCGATGGATTGGTCCGGGTCCATCTAGGTCGTGAGCCACTGTTTGATTAAATACGAGTCACCGATAGTATGATCTTCTGTGTGCCCATGCAACACCATACTAACTACAACGTATAGAATCTAGGACTATGATTTGCATATATTTAATTAATAATAATTAAAAGCAAACAATTGTTTATTAATTAAATAGATTAAATGCTATGATCGGGAGTTTACTGTTACTTAAATCTAGACATTAAGTACACAACTCCAACAATCTCCCACTTGTACTAAGGTCTAGTCATTTCCTCCAAACTCCCGGTTCCCATACTCATCACGTGCTTAAGGTGTACTTCCGAGAAGTACTATGTGAGTGAGCAATCTAGGTTGCCGCTCTGAAGTTCACTTGGTGACTACTACGTCGTCTCCCTCGACGATGACTCGTATCAGGTGGTACTTGCTCTATGTGTTAACATCACTTTTTACTTACGACCTCTTCCAGTTTACTTTGCACCGCTATCCAATAGCCTTTGGTAAACTAGGAGTCATATCCAAGTCAAGAGGTTATCCCGGAACCTAACCAAAACTTCCGCTGCCTCTGAGGCTGCTATTCGGTTATGAGAGAGTCTGAGAAGCGTCCTGCTTATCACTCTTTTATGGTTCCACCTCTTTCTAAAAGTGAACACATAGCCTGATATCGACTTTCACTGGTCCTTTCTTTGATTTTTGGATCTGAGGATTTGTAATCAAAGAAGATTTTGTCTTGCTTAATAATTCAGTACTTTGCAAGTACTATTACAGCATCCGAAAATCTCTTGTCTAGATTACCTTGATATCCTCCCACTACGCAAACCGCATAGTTGATATCAGGTTCTTGTTTTACAACATTGCATCTATAAAGCTTTCCATACTTGAAGTATAGGAAACTGCTTTGTCCATCTCCTTCATGTGTACGAACACAAAATCTTTAGATAGATGTTTATTCTGTCTCTGAAAGGCAATAACCTTTCTCAGAAGTATGCATGTTTAAAACAAACCACAATCGTATAAGATGTCTAGGAGAAGTACAATGTTCTTATCTCTAGATCAAAGATCTTAAGAACATGATCTAATTTCTTCTCAATCTTATATCTCGATTTATTTAGACAACCATCATTTTATGTCTGACAACATCTTTACATCGTTGCCAATGATAAAATGTTATCTACATAAAATCTCCGAGAAACACCACCTTGTTTCCATCACTTCTCTAATACACCTTTCGTCTTTGCCTTTTGATGAATCCATCAAATGGACTTTCTCATCAATTCGCAAGTTCCACGATTTATAGCTTTGTTACTATCCATAAATGGATTTACTAAGCTTGTATTCTAAATGATCTAGCCTCTTAACAATAAACCTTATTGTTCCAAGCAGGCACATTTAGATCTAGTACCGCCCTCATGCAGAGCTAGGGGTCGATTTCATCTCTACTAGATCCAGAGTCCGAACTCCTCTAGTCTTATGAATATCTCTGGTTGTCCGACAACCTCCCACTGCAATGGCGTCCCGGTGTATAACAGTAATAACAATAGGTGCAGTATGTGGTGTACTTCTACTCGGTTTGGCTGGTTCCTAGTCTTTTGTCCTTCTCCTCATTCCAAGGTATTACGTCAATTTTAGGCTTTGTGGTTCATCTCAAGTCTTCCTCTATGAGCCGGACGAGACGTCCCTCTGGTTCATAGTACTATAGAACACACAATACTTCGTTCTTCTAGGATATCCTACAACCATATTCAATATGCCGTTGTATCTAGGAATATCCATAGAACATAGGTAGTTCCGAACAACTTGTCCTTTTACTATTAGATTTCCATTTCTTTACAACGCACCATCTCTACACGTAAGTGTATGGCGCGGCCCTTTGGAATTGAATCCCAATTTTTGATTACGCTATGTGTTATTCAGATAGGTGATGGCCTCCGCGACCGAGTCGCAGGCTTCTAATGGATATACTTTGATGGTTCCCCATAATAGCTTTGTGTCCATTGACTAGTCAAAACACTTTGCTTTTATGGCACATCAAGTATTCTAATCCATCACCGAGTATTCTTGAAAGAATTACTCGTACCTTTCTAATATACACATATGTCTCATATCTAATCATTTTCAATACTTTTCTGAATTCTTATCCTTTTTCCAGAAAGGTTTGCTTAGACGTATTATCCTCCAAATTCAATTCTTAGGTCGGAAGGTCCATTCCTTCAACTATAATTGATCAAATCAATTTCGACCGTTTGAATCTTATTTGAAAATACTACTAAGTATAAGAATTCACAAGTATAATGATTCAGTAAAGAAATATATATCTAACAAGTAAAACAAGTTATAGAACGGTTCGTTGCATCGGGGTAGACTTAGAATCTATCATTCATATATTGCTATCTAATGTACCAGAATAGATAATGCCATTATTTCTTATCAAAATCATCCAATGATTAAAGAAATAAAATATCCATTCATAAATAATAGAAATCCAGAACAAAACGTTCTTTCTAAAGTAAAGGGGTACATAAAGCAATAACTTTGAAATGAAATCCTATTTAACTACTAAAGCAGATAAATGTCTTCCACCGCAACCGCTGCCTCCTCTACAGCTTTGCCCGTGTAGACTCGAACTCTTCCTCTCTAAGTCGCCGGGTTTTCTGGAACCCCTGCATTCAAAAATGCACATACCGTCAGTGGTTCCATATCTACACACCAGAATTCTGGTAGATAATACCGCTGACTATGTTTTTACGACTAAAGAAAAATTCGTACCTTTGAGAGGACATTCAGACTTCCAGTGTCCAGTCTTGTTGCATCGGAAGCACTTGCCCTTTGGCTTTGCAGCCCCCACTCGTAGTACAGTCCTCTTGACACCACTGGGTTTCCAGGCTTGCTTCCTCCTCTTGCCCCTACCTCCACCAGGCTTAAAGCCTTTGGACTTAGTAGCTACAAGCGCTTGAGACTTGCCCTTCTTGTAGATCCCCTCTGCCGCCTTCAGTTCAGTCAGGAGTTGCGCAAGAGAATAAGATAGTTTACCCATATTATAGCTCATGCGAAACTGCTCAAAACTAGGGGTCAGAGACTGGAGTATGATGTCGACTTGCGTCTCAGCATCAATTTGAGCTCCTAGGATCTCAAGCTCATTCAACAGACCCATCATCTTAAGAACGTGCTCCCCTACGGGCGTTCCTTCAGACTGAGTAGTTGTCATGAGGACTCTCATGGCTTCTTGCCTTGCCGCACGATCTTGCTCCCCAAACATCTCCTTGAGGTTAAACATCATATCATAGGCAGTGTCCATCGACTCATGTTGGGTTTGGAGTACATTTGACATGGAAGCCAAAATATAGCACCTAGCCATTTCATCAGCCTTTTTCCACTTCCGATATGTCAGTTTTTCCTCATCAGTTGAGGCAGCCGTGGGCTCAGCAGGGCATACTTCATGGAGTACAAACTTGTACTCCTCCGAAGTTAGGACAATGTCTAAATTTCTCTTCCAATCAATATAGTTGGGGCCAATGAGCTTATGCTCCTTGAGTATCATAGAAAGTGGGTTCATAGCTATTCTCTAAACCTATAAGCACATTTAAACAAACAATCAATTTAATATCCGATATTATCTCCCTCAAATAATATCATTAAATTACTAATCACATCTAAAATCCCATCAGGTAAGGCAAGCCACGTTGTGTGGACGTTTACCCACCCAAATGATTTAGCAATTAGTTTTTCTTTGGTCATACATCGCTTATAGCGGAACCTCGGTGGGAGGAATACTATAAGGCGTATCTAAGTGTAAACCATTACTCAGCACCAAAGTAAATCGTTTGGAATTGCTACATCACCGCAAGCCACGTTGTGTGGACGTTTACGATAACTTCACAACTCTTCACAATTCCTTACAACTGTCTACATCAATTAATCCAAAATCCGTCAGTATAGCAAGCCACGTTGTGTGGACGTTTACCACACTAAGAGACTTTTATAATTGACTCCCAGTTACAAGATCCATTCGATTTCGTAAATCAAGACGCGGAGAGTCAAAAGTGAAACTCGAAGTTTCTAACCAGTGATTCACCATGCGAACAACCCTATCTCTCATAAATGAGGGAGCCGAGCAGACAATCGATCCATCTATCAAAGAATGGTACGACTGCCTCTAATTTGTGTCCTCGACATGACCAAGTGGCTTTGGCTCCATTCCACTCCCCGGGGTGAGAATTAGTCGACTTGAAGTCAGTTTCAGAAAGACAAATTAGGCATTGTTTGATAAACTTAATCAATGTCTCTTGTAAAAGGAATTACAAGAATTCTCCTCCAATGACACATCTATACGAACTTCAAAAGTCCATAAGAGTCACCAAGAGAACAGTAATGGAGACCATGGGAATGTTTCCATCCCCTCTCCCACTTAGCTTTTTATAACAAAGGGATACGCTATCTAATGCATAATTTAAACACATAAGCATGCATACAAGCAATAAAGCACATAGCACATAGTCAAAATAATACTAGAAAAATTATTTTCCGACTATCATGGCTTTATTCCATCTCCGTATGCGTCTTCTAGTCTTCAGTCTTCGTTCTTGAATGCTCCATGTGACGAGAATATTAATCCCAATATTTAAATCTATTTATTTTCAATAAATCCAAAAGATACTTAATTCGAAATTAAGTCAATCGAATAAATCAAAAATAAAATTAAATATTATTAATATTTTTATTTATTTATTTTTCCTTTCTAATTCTATTAAATCTCTAGAATAATCTATCCAAGTGAAACTTGGAATATTCTAGAAGACTTCTATAATAGAATAAGGAAATAAAATAAAATTAGGACTCTTCTACTTTCCAAGATTAATTAATTTCCATGTCCATGAAAATTCCCATAAAAAAAGGAATAATCAAATAGAAATAAATTAATTCATTAATTAATTATTTTCCTATCTAATTCTATTAAATCTCTAGATTCCTATTCCAAGTAGAACTTGGAATATTCTAGAAGACTTCCATAATAGAATAAGGAAATAAATAATATTAATTAATTCTTTTCCTATCTCCATGAGAGTTCCCAAACTTAGGAATACTCAAAATAGGAAAACTTGAATCAATTAGGAAAGCGAATCTAGGTAGGAGTAGGAGTAGCACGGGTTGGGGATCCCCGCACCACCACCACCACCACCACCGATCGACCACCGGGAGGGAGCACCCGCCGCCGCCACTCCAGCCGGCCAGTCGCCACCGTTGCCGGCGACAACCCACGGCCGAAGGGGGCGACGCCCCTCTCCCCTTTGATCGATCATGGGGTCGATCATGGGGTGATCGACCCCTTCGGTCCTTTCTCCCTCTCATCTTCTTCTTCGTCACACGAGTTCTCCGGCGGTCGTCTCGGCATCGATCCAACGTAAATAAATTACAAGAAATAAATTTACAATTCCGGTATCGATTCTATATGAAATCGACCCTATACACTTTCCGGAAAACATAGAACAATAATAATAAATCTAAATTCGGTCAACCCCCGAATTTTTACTATTACAAGCATTCATCCACACAAAACGAATCTCGACATGTCCGAGAGTTTAATAAACGAACAATCATGGTAAATTAAATAGCGATTAATTAAACGAATAATTAACAATCAATTAAACCATGATAGTCGGAATCCTTGCAAGGTAGAACACAATTGAACACATACATGAACACGAAACCAAACGCTCTGATACCAATTGATGGAATTCGATATCCCGGGTTATCTAAATTTGCGGAAACCGACAACCCGACCGAAATTCCGTCGCCGGAGATCCAACCGCGAACCACCGCACGAGCCGGAGCTCAACCGAGCACCACCACGGTCCGCCCGTGGTGCCCAGCCGAGCCCCCGCACGGGGCTCGCGATCGATCGATCGCGTGGGGCTGCCTAGCAGCCCCCGGCGGTGAGTCCGGCGACTCACCGCCACCACCGACCGGAGGGGGGACCACCAGCCGCGGCGCGAAGCCGCGACGGTCCCCAGCGATCGAACTAGGGTTCGATCGCCCCCTAGCCGCGGCGTCCAGCCGCGGCCTTCCTTCGGTGCGCGCCGGCGGTCGTGCCCTAGGCCGACCGCCACCCTCGGCTCCCAGCCGAGGGTTCTCTCGAACCTTCGCCGGGGATCTCGAATCCCCGTCCCCAAAGTTCGTCGTTTACCCGGATCATGCGTTCATGTATGTATCACAATTAATCCACATAAAATCATAGAAGGGAGTATATGATTTTACCTTTTAATTCGTTGTGCGGAGAAACGAATCTAAGTTGATGACCTTACGATCTTCCCACGTATTCCTTGCACTCCGTTCGAACGTCGGGTGGGCGACGATCTATCGAACTCCTATGGATCTCCTTCAACTCTCTAGAATATCAAGTATGATAATCTTGTCTTATTCAAGTCTTGAATTATGAAGGCCATGTAGTGCTTTTATAGGCTACGTAGGGGATCTAAAGGAGGTGGAATATTGGGCTTCCAATATTGAAGATTAAATTGAGCCCACTGCCCAAGTCCATTAATCCTTATCAATATTAATTAAATTTATTTTCCACTATATAAATTTAATTGCACTCCCAATATTAAACCATATTATATCAAATAATATTTCTCCGGTAGTATTATTTATTCCGTGTATTTAAGATTTAAATATCCATGAATAAAATTAATTTATTGCTAATTAATTTATTCATCTCTTTAATCCGAGACTAGTACCATTCAACCTTAATTATTGTGCGGAACGTATCCACTCATGAGGTTTACACAATAATTCCTTATGAACTCATCTCGGGGATATTATCAACCCTTCCGGGATACACTGTCCGGTCAATCATTCACGGCATGCCATATATAAAATATAGTGACCCAACTTAACCGGTAATTAACCCAATAATTAAATCGGTTAATTCCTTTGGTAAATCAAAGTCACTTATATTGAATATACACACCCGCAACAATATCGGGGATTAAGAATAAAATACACTGAGACTCGAATCGATTATCGCCGGCAATCCTAATCGATGAATCTCAACGATCCGCTCAATACACCAAGTGTACAAGTGTGATAAAATAATTAAGATAAATTATTTTCTCTCTCACACAACGACTATACCGATGGATTGGTCCGGGTCCATCTAGGTCATGAGCCACTGTTTGATTAAATACGAGTCACCGATAGTATGATCTTCTGTGTGCCCATGCAACACCATACTAACTACAACGTATAGAATCTAGGACTATGATTTGCATATATTTAATTAATAATAATTAAAAGCAAACAATTGTTTATTAATTAAATAGATTAAATGCTATGATCGGGAGTTTACTGTTACTTAAATCTAGACATTAAGTACACAACTCCAACACTTGTAACTCAGCGCATACCTCTTAGGCGTCGAGTATTGATTTGAGTGCCTCACCTAGGCGCTTGAATGTTAGGCGCCCAATATTGAGTGAGCGCTGAGTGGTTCGACTCTTTGAAGGTTTCACGCTTTTTACACCAACTTCGCGAAAAGTTGGTATCCTACGTCGAGGACGTAATTTCAATTGGTATCAGAGCGGGACGTCATACGTATACGACGTGATCCGTTACTTGACTTATTATCTTCCGCTGCAATGGAGTCTCAAATGTTTGTTCAAAAACCGATAATGCTTACTCATCAGAATTATTCCAACTGGAAAGCCAAAGTCTCGGCTAGAATCAAAGGTCATGACTCTCGTGCATGGATGGCGGTATTAGAAGGATGGGAGCGTCCATATACCGAAGATGCCGATGGACTTAGAATTCCTAAACCTGAGCGTAGCTGGACAAGAGAAGAACATGACCTATCTACTGCTAATAGCAAGGCTCTTCTCCTCATTTGCGAATGGCTGGAACTTAGCATGTACCAGCTGGTTAAGAATCGCACTTCAGCAAAAGATGCATGGGAAACTCTTCAGAGAACTTGTGAGGGAAGCCATGCCGTTAAACGCTCCAAGATTCGAACCATCACTGCTCAATTCCATCAACTCCGTATGAGAGAAGATGAGGACATAAATGAGTATTTGGACAAAATCATGAGATATGTCAACGAGTTGTATGAACTTGGAGAAGTTCTTCCAGCTATCATAGTGTATGAGAAAACACTTCATAGTCTTAGTTCCAGATTCGAAAGCAAAGTGCTAACGCTTGAAGCACGTGATGAAGGTAATCAAAATTGGGACTATGCCGACTTGATGGCGGATTTAAGAAACTATGACTTGGCCCTAAAGGTACGAAGTAACCCTGATATGTCTCTCGTCTATGAGCCAATGACTGCTCTTAAAATTTCTGAGAAAGGGAAGAGCTCAAGGAGTACGAGGGTCAAGAAATCGAATTCACAAGCAGAAAAATCTGAAAATAGTTTCTCCGCCGATTTGAATGAGTCTGATGATGAGGAGGCAGAGGATATTGAGAGATTGATGAATTCCAACAATCCTGATAAACTTGCTGTGTTGACGAACATAGTCACTTATCTTGTGAAACAAGATTTTAAGAGGAAGAATCGTGCTCGAAACTTCCGAAAATTTCAGAGAAACTCTAACTCCTATCAGAATACTCCTGACAACCGAATTCAAGCTTCTTCCTCGGACAAAAAGTTTAAAGGCACTAAACTATCACCTTACTCTTCTAACAGCAAGGATGTGTCTAAGTTGCAATGCTTCGAGTGCAAAGGTTTTGGACACATCAAAAATGAATGTCCAAATTTATATCGGAAAAAGAAGCTACCTGTCAGCTACGTGGTGATCGACGATGAGAATGTGATCTTCGAGGATGATGAGACTGAGGATGAAAGCTCGGAAGAAAATGAGGACAACGCTCTTGTTGTCACCTTTAATGAGGATTTTGAATTTGATGATTTCTTGAAAGATAAGGCAACTGCCGAAAATATTTTTTGTATGGCTTCAAAGAACAAAGAATTATGTGATGAAGGGATTTTCTCAAATTGTGAATCAGAGGTTGAATCTGAAGTAGAAGAGACAACTCGCCTTATGGTTCAAGAGAAAGTAGAATCTGCTGAAATGCATGTCTTGAAGGAAAGCTTCTCGAATCTCCAAAAATTACATGAAGAATCTATCATCAAGAACGGAGCGCTTGATATCTCTCTAAAATACTTGGAAGAATCCATCAACGAATTCTCTAAGGAAAAACGAAAATTCTCCGAGGAAGCTGTCAAGCTGAGACACCTCCTTGAGGAGTCAAACTCAGAAAATCTAAAGTTGAAAAATTCTCTAAAAATCCTGAGGATCAAATTTGATGATCTCTTCGAAGAAAAACACAAGTATTTCAAGGAAGTCGTTGAACTAAGAGAATCATTTGAGAAATCGAGTTCTGAAAACTCGAAATTTAAGGTTTCCTTGAAAAAGGAAACAACTGAGGTTAAGAAACTCCAAACTCTCTTCAAGAACTCAGATACTGAAAACGATGAGCTAAAATCTTCATTGATAAAAGCTCAAACTGATCTTGCAATGAGTGAAAAAGAGTGTTATGTGCTGAATGAGAAACTTCAAATGACTGATGAACTCTTGAAGAAAATGAATACGAATTCTTCGGTGTTTGACAACGCCGCCTCCTACATGAATCCAAAGCGGTATGGACTTGGGTTCCAAAAGGTGTTTGAATCCATATATGCTGCTCCTGAAAAGAAGGAAGTAAAGTTCATCAAAGCTTCTGATAATCCTCAAGAGGTTGCAGAGAAAGAAATCTTGAGTGAATCTGAATTGTTTAAGAGAAAGGAGATCGCCGAAGGGAAGAAGGTGGTGACGTCTCCTGATGTTGATCCTCAAAACTCAAACTCGACAAACCACTCTAAATCTCAGACTTACCAATTTCCTAAGTTTATTGTGAAACATCCTCGAGGGATTCTACCATATGAAGAAACTCTTCTGAAGAAGCTGAGCAACACCAAAATCTTGAAATCTGATGAAAATTCTCCTAACTCAAAAACTGTCAGGAGTGGAGCTCCTGTAAGACAAGGATCTCGAAGAGAAAGAAAGTATGTGTGCCACTACTGCAACCAACCTGGACACATTAGACCGTTTTGCTACAGACTGAAAAATGATATGAATCGTGGCCTTGTGACTGAGAAAAACAAGAATGGCTCAGCTAAGAAAGTTAAGAAGGTGGATCCTATTCAAACTCTCAAAGAAAATTTCTCAAGACAAAATCCTCAGAGAAAACTTCTCAGAGGTAAATCCTCAGAGAAAAACTCTCTACCTCAGAGAAATCAGAAAAACGCAAATTCTATGATTTCGAGAGATTCTCAAAATTTCAATATCAAGAAGAAATGGCCAACGAATCAAAGGAGTGACACAAAACTCAATCCCACAGTCACAAATGTTTGGAAGCCAAGGGAACTTATCTTCTGCAATGTTGCTTTGAATGCCTCTGAGAAAGGTTCCAAGGGCATTTGGTATTTTGATAGCGGGTGTTCCCGACACATGACTGGAACAAAGAAATTCTTGAAAGAATACGAACCCATGACTGGTGCCCCCGTGGTATTTGGAGGGGGAGCTAAAGGAGTCGTCAAAGGAAAGGGAACTCTTCACATCAAGGGATTGCCTCCGATCAAGAATGTTGTCCACGTCAAAGGTCTTGTTGCAAATTTAATAAGTATCAGCCAGCTGTGTGATGAGGGGCTGAATGTTAGTTTTGACAAGGATTCTTTCAAAGTCTACAACAATGAAGGAAAGTGCATAATGGAAGGTCCAAGAGCCAAAAATAATTGTTATACAACGGAATATAGTTGTTTCTCGGTAACCGTCTCTGATGAAGTTGATCTTTGGCATCAACGTCTTGGCCACACAAGCTCGAGAAACCTGAGTAAACTTGCTAAGGGGGAGATAGTTCGAGGAATCTCTCAACTCCCCAAGATTGAGAAACGATTTTGTGGAAATTGCCAAAAGGGAAAACTCACGAGATCTTCATATCCACCACTCCCAAGTCTGATGAGCACTTCTGCTCCTTTTGAACTTCTTCACATGGATCTGATGGGACCTATGGAAGTGAAGAGTATAGCAAAGAAAGAATATGTTCTCGTGGTGGTTGATGATTTTTCTCGATATACTTGGACGAGATTTCTAGCCTCTAAACATGAAACTTTCAATGCCTTCAAAGGCATTGTAAAATGGATTCGCACAAATCATGAAGCTAAAGTTAAGAGGATCAGGAGTGATCATGGCACCGAATTTGAAAACTCCAGCTTCAATGAGTTTTGCCTTCTCAAAGGAATCCATCATGAATACTCAGCTCCCAAAACGCCTCAACAAAATGGGATCGATGAAAGAAAGAATCGTACTCTCCAAGAAATGGCTCGAGTTATGCTAATCTCTAAGAATCTTGCGAGATCGTTTTGGGCAGAAGCTGTATCTACTGCTGGATATATCTTGAATCGAATAAGTATAAGATCTGGAACCACAGCAACTGCCTATGAACTTATAAACGGGAAGAAGCCATCTGTTGGACACTTCAGAATCTTTGGATGCACTTGTTATATCTTGAAGGATCGTGATCCTTTGAAGAAGTTTGAGGAAAAAGCAGATCGAGGAATTTTTGTGGGTTATAGTCAAAATAGTCATGCTTACAGAGCTTATAATCTTCGAACAAGGAAAGTGATGGAGACCGTGAATATCAACTTCGATGAGCAAGACTATCTCGGAAAACAAGAAGAAGAAGATTGGGTCAAGGAAGGAGTCCTGGAATATCAAACTTTCGAAAATTCTCCTAATAATGAAACCTCAGAAACCTCTACTCCTAATACTTGCCATGAAGAAGGAGAACCCAGCAACTCACATAATGATTCTTCCTCTGAGGATGAAGAAGTTACACCTGTTGAAAATCCAGCAGATGCTCCGAGAGAAGCTCCTGGATACATTCAGAAATGACATCCTCAAACACAAATGATTGGAAATCTAAATGAGCGAACTACTCGCTCCAAGAAAACGACAAATCCTCAAGATGAACTTTACAATATTTGTACCTCTGCTATTTGCCATGAAATCGGCATTTCTTGCTTTCTCTCAGAGAATGAGCCGAGAAATTACAAGGAAGCTTTGAAAGATGATTTTTGGATCATGGCTATGCAAGAGGAGTTGAATGAATTTACAAGAAACAATGTGTGGTCCTTGGTTCCTCGTACTTCAAACATAAATGTTGTTGGAACTAAATGGATCTTCAAAAACAAGACAGATGAGTATAACCAAGTGGTGAGAAACAAAGCTCGCCTCGTTGCTCAAGGATATGCCCAAGTCGAAGGCATTGATTTTGATGAGACTTTTGCTCCAGTAGCTAGGATTGAATCCATAAGACTCTTGATTGCGATCGCATGCCATCTAGGCATCAAACTTCGACAAATGGATGTCAAAGCTGCTTTTCTGAATGGAGTGTTGGAGGAAGAAGTGTATGTCGCCCAGCCTAAAGGATTCGAGGATCCTTCTAAACCAAATTATGTCTACAAGCTTCATAAAGCTCTTTATGGATTGAAGCAAGCTCCACGTGCTTAGTATGGATGCTTAACGGATTATCTCTTGAAGTTTGGCTTTCTGCGAGGCTCCGTCGACAAGACTCTCTTCATCAAATGGGAGGGCAAGCATATGATTGTTGCCCAAATCTATGTTGACGACATCGTTTTTGGAGCTACTTGCTCTAAGCTTGTGAAAGCCTTCACAGAATCTATGTCTTCCACTTTTCAAATGAGCCTTGAAGGAGAATTGCATCAATTCCTTAGACTTCAAATCTCTCAACGACCTGATGGGATCTTCGTCTCTCAAAGCAAATATGCGAAAAATATGGTCGAAAAATTTGAGATGCATCAAGCAAAGCCAGCAAAGACTCCGATGGCCACGACTGAACGCTTATCAAAATCGACGAAGAGCCGGAGCGTGGATCAAACTCTTTATCGTTCCATGATTGGAAGTTTACTCTATCTAACGGCTACTCGTCCTGACATAATGTTTAGTGTTTGCATGTGTGCTAGGTACCAAGCAGATCCCAAAGAAGATCATCTCCGAGCTGTTAAACGGATTCTCCGATACATTTCCGGGACTTCGGATCTAGGCATCTGGTATACGGGCGACACCTCCTCAAATCTTGTCGGATTCTCTGACGCTGATTGGGCAAGTGACACGGATGAGAGAAAGAGCACTTCGGGATGTTGTTGCTTTCTTGGAAATAACATCGTCTCTTGGCATAGCCGCAAACAAAAATGTATCGCACTCTCAACGGCGGAATCTGAGTATGTCGCTGCCGAGAGTTGCTGCACTCAATTACTTTGGATCAAGCAAATGTTGGATGACTATCTCGTCGAGAGTGCTCCCTTGGTGCTGTTTTGTGATAATCAAAGTGCTATCAAAATTAGCGAAAATCCTGTCCAGCATTCTCGAACTAAACACATCGACATTCGACATCATTTCATTAGAGATTTGGTTGATCGTGATATAGTCAGTCTACAGCATATTTCAACGGAAAAACAGCTCGCTGACATCTTTACCAAACCTCTTGACTTTGAGAGATTTCAAACTCTAAGAAATTCTCTCTGCATGTGTTCTCTTTAAGAGTTCACGAAAATTTTGAAGTCTGAAAGATTATTTTCTTTACTTCTGAATATGCACGTTGAATCATCGTGGATTAGTCTAATAAGTTGAACATGGATTCGAGACCGCTTTAGTCTTCGGACCCAAGCATTTATTCCTCTGAGTGCAAACATGTGAACTTGGCATATAACTCCCATAGCTATCATTTGCATAGATCCATAATACCAAGTAACGGAGGATGCCGGATCATTTGTCCGCCGGCTCCCCTCTTCGAAAGGTAGCACATGGACGCTCTAGTTTAAGATGCTCTCCCATCACACTTCGGAGATGCAGGATAACCCTTGCTCCCCTCTGACTGCTGTAATGAGCATCTGTTGCATTTCATTTAAAAGCTAAAACTCGTCTGGAGGACGCAGGTCGAACCTTGCTCCCCTCTGATTGTAGTAACGCTTAGTCCCAAGTGGAGTGCCTTAAAAGTTTACCTTGCACTCATGAATTAAAATCTCTTGTGCGGTGCAAACTCATCAAATATGTTTCGACGAAACACGGCATGTGTTCTTGTGATTGTGACGAAGGACAAGTTAAATATCTATCAATATACTTCGGTCCGTTTCACCGGTTTTTAATATGAGAGATTTTTTCTTATACCTCAAAGTTGCTATCACCTCATGTGAAATTTTTGTTTTTTGGCAAGTGATGAAATGTGAACTCTTTTCTGGGAAAATATTTGCTCTTCACTGCCTCGTATCACCACTTGAATCTCCACTAAAATGTCGTTGAATGTTTTGATTCGTGTTGAACGCTTGAATGCTAACTCGGGATGTGTTGTTTTGATATTGATTTCTTGCAGATTCATATTCAGCGCCTCGGGGTCTCACTCTTCGGATATTCAAACTTCAAGGAGCCTGGCACCTAACGCATTCTCGGCGTGTGACATACTCTCCGCGCCTGAAACTCATCATCGATCTCTGGCGTGTGTTCACTGAGGCGCCTAACGCCTTCTTGGCGCCTCTCAAATCCAAGCCTCATTACCCTCCAAGGCGCCTAACATACTTCCTAGGCTCCTCAAATCTTTGGCGCCTCACAAATCCTTGGCGCCTAAATGCCTTCCAGGCGCCTCACTCTCTCTAGGCGCTTGATGCCTCCGGAAGAGCTCTCGGCGCATGAATTTGAAGACTCTTAATTTCTCCAAGATCATTGGTCTAGGCGCCTAATGATACATACAAGGATCTCAGAGCGTGATTTCTTGCGGACTTCTCGCGTCGATTCCGTTATCCTCGCAAGAACGGTTCCAGCTTAAATTTTTGGGCCTCGATTGTTTTATGGGCTGAACTTGTGCAAAGCCCGTACAAATTGTGACTTTTGGGCTTCTAGGGTTTTGAAAACTATAAATAGAGCACTTCGTCTTTCATTTGTTTCTTTACGCTCTCATATCTCTCGATTCTCTCTGCACGTTCAAGAACGTTCAAGAACATTCAAACTTGTTTTTCAAAAATTTACTAAGTTTGATCTTCTTTCTATCTCTACTTCTTCTAATTCCTTGTTCCTGTTCTTGAAACCGCTTCATGTCTCTTATCCTCTTGAGTTTATGTTTGATGCAGGATGACTGATGCTGTTGATGAAGCGAATAAGGAGATGCTAAAATACTTGACTCAAAGGTTTAAGGAGGCGCCTCCAGAAGAAAAGAAGCAGGCCTTCGAGGAACTCAAGGCGCACCGCGCCTCCATGGCATCTGGCCCTTCTCCCACGCCCTCACTTATGGCAGTTACTGAATCCAAGGATGGTGCCCTCTCGACGTCATCAAAGAAATCTTCTGGCTCTCAAAAATCTGGGAAATCCAATCCTCTCAAAATCAGGATTAAACAACACAAACAAGGTACTCAATCTCCTCCCAAAACACTTCAACAAAAGATTGATGCTGGTCTCATACCCTCGAAAGCTTCACTTTCTCAAATCGAGGAGGAAACAACTGCTGTCTCTGAGGCGCGTGAATCTGAGGAGGTCTCTCTTCAGGCGCCTAGCACTCAGGCGCCTGGCGCATCCGGTTCTGCTACTGGGGCGCTTGCCTCCAAGGCGCCTACTACAGAGGCACGATCACTTGAGATTTCTGCAACTCCATCCTCTGACAAAGATAAATCTACTTTACCTCCTCATGTCGGCTCATCAGGGACTAATCCTTCGAATCCTAAGGCGCAGAAGAAATTGATACAATACGCCCAAACCATTGATGAGATCCCACCCGCCTACTCTTCCGATTTCTACAAGGAACGTTCCAAGAGCCGAATGGAGAAGATGCAAGTCATGACCATTCATCCTGACAAAACCTTTGGGAAGGATCAATTCGAGGAGTACAATATTTCTGATGCATTTGATGAAATGCGCCTCTATCAAGCTGCTCATGCGCGGTATCAGTACTCTCCCTATGTTGTGCGCGCATTCTATGCTGCCCTCGATGAGGACTTCATCAATCCTCGAAGTAAATTGTTTGGCAGATTTGTCTTTCGAGGTAAAGTTTACAAATTTCAACCGAAACATATCAACGAACATTTTGGGCGCTATGACGATGAAATGCGCAAGAACAAGTGGGTCAGGCCATCTCCCGAGGAAGTGGCGCAAGAACTCAAGATTGGCACTTTTGTGACGGGTGGCAAGAGAAAAACCAAATTGCCTGAGGTAGCCGACCTCAATTCCTTCTATACCATGATTTTTCGTATTGCCTCCTCGAATTGGGTACCACATAACAGCCTCAAGACGTTAACTCCACTAGTACTCATGCATGTGATGTATCGGGTTGGCACTGGCCAACAGTTTGATCTTGGCATGATGACATTCATGGTGATGGCTGAGATTGCGAAACTTAAAAATTCAAAAATCTCTAAGGATATTCTCTTACCTTTCCCGTGCCTCATATGCTCAATGCTGAATCGTCAAGAGTTTCAATACAACATGTTGGATAACTCGCCGGATCTTCCTCTCAAGAAATCGTCAACTATTGCCATTGCAAAAACATACTTGGATCCTGATAATAAGCGGGTGGATCTTCCTTGGAAGGGTTTTATTCTTCCGTCTGATGTGCCTGAACCCGTGACCCCTACACCTTCTCCTCGAAAACCTACCTCGAAGCGTAAAGCTTCCAAGGCGTCTGGCGACTTTGCTCCTAAGCGCCTACGCGCCTCCTCCCTGGATACTTCCATTAAGGCGCCTGAATCCTCTCCATCCAAGGCGCCTGACGATATCACGTTCTCAAAGGAACAAATGACTGGCTCCTATTCGGTTGTGGCGTCCAGCATTCTTGAAGAATTGATTGATGCCTCAAACGACTTGATGATCAAGCGTGCTGATAACATCAAAACAACTAACGAGTTGATTGTCTCTGAGAACAACCATCATGCTATTCTCATGAGGTATCATCAGGCTGCCCGCCAAGGGGGAGGAATCGGAGCCTCGGATTCACTTCATGGTACCTTCATGTACCAACTTATGCAGGATGTATTGAGTGAGATCATGAGGAAGTTTGGAGTTCAAGTAAAGGAGGAAGAAGACTCAAAGACTGAAGTCTCAAATCTCTTTGAAATGGAAGTTTCGGGCTCTAAGGATCTGAAGATCGTAACTGACGAAAAAGCCAAGGCTCTTGTTTCTTCCTCTGAACTTGCAGGTACAAAAGATATCAAGGGGAAAGGGATTGCAGTTGATATCTCCGATGATGAAGGAGGTGATGATGAAGACAACGAGGATGATGGCGGTGAGGATGATGCCTCTGAAGATGAGGTTGTTGAAGAAGAAGAAGACGTTGAGCGTGATGTCATAGAGAATGAAGAAGAAGAAATACATGCTGAAGGCGCCAAGAATATGGAGATTGACACTGAAGTCAATTCTCCCATTGAATTTTCTGACTCTTCCCTTTGAACTATTCTAAATGTTTTTCTCTTGAACTTTCTACTGTTTGTTTTGGATTGTGCCTTGCATGCATTAAACTCTTGAACAATTGCATGCATCTTGTTTTAGCGCCTGAGGCGTGTGACTTTGAGTTTTTCATAAATCTGAATTCTATGTTATTTTATTTCCCTTAATTCCCTATTTATCTAAGTTTACTTTTACTTAGAATGTTTGAATGTTTGTTTGAGGGAGAGTTTCTCACTTATTTAGCTCGTCTGCGAGTTGTGCCAAAAAGGGGGAGATTGTGAATGTATGTTTTGGCTACAACTTTGTTTTTCCTTGTTGTTCTATTTTGCAGGATCAAACCTCAAAGGATGACATCTCAAAGGAGTTGAAGATTGGAATCTTGATCCTTGGATGATTAGGCGCGGAGCGCATGGACCAGGCGCGAGGCGCCTTGGCTGGGAACGTGATCGCATGCGTATCGGGCGCCTAGCTCATCTCCCGAAGATGCATGCGCGAGGCGCCAGGCGTGGAGTATCAGGCGCACAACCCGTCCCTTGAAGATGCAATGCGCGAGGCGCATTGCTTGATGCATCAGGCGCATTTCCGCTTCATTGAAGGTGCATGCGCGGGGCGCATTGCTTGGAATCTCAAGCGCCGGATCCTATCCTTGAAGATGCATGCGCGGGGATCCTTGAGGTGGGCGCACCAATCCTCTGAGGATGCTACCCTCCAAGAATGCAATCCTCTGAGGATGCTATCTTCCAAGAATGCAACCCTCTAAGGATGTTACCCTCTAAATGATGCAATCCTCTGAGAATGAAATTCTCTAAGGATGCGCATGGCATGCGCTTGAAGATTAAGCGCCCCGAATTGAAGTCGCGCTATATCAACATTCATCAAATGCAATGAAGATGACGACACGCCCAAACTTCAACACTTGGAATATTTTCATGCTAAATTGAAGGTGAAGCGTAGACGAGCTTTGGAGCTGTGCATCCGTTGAAGCGCGCCCAGATTCAAGATTCGAAGTTTCAAGGTTCGAAAATTCAAGATTCGAAGATGGTTCTGGAAGTGTGACGTCAAGAATTTCCGTTTGACGTCAGCCGAACGTGTAACCAATGAGGATCACTTTCCTCCGGTGTTCTCACGTGCGGCACTCCTATAAATACCCTCGAACCCGATTTGGAAAATTACTTCTCACACCCTTACTTTTCAAATCGAGTTTTTACTTAGAATATTTTAGGAGTTTTAGGATTGTCGCTTGTTGCGCATTCCTTGAGAGAGTTTTCGTGTAGTTTGTTTTCGCTGAGCGTCGTGTATTAGAGTTATGTGATTTAGCTCTAGACGCAAAACGGTGGATCCTTGGAGTGCTAGAGTGCTGCGTCACTTGGTCTGCATCCTTTGATCATTTTATCTACCGTTCTCTACCTTGTAATAGTTTTGTTTGATTCTAAATGAAATGAAACATATTACATATATCTTGTCTCCTATCTACTTGCTGTTCAAGATTACAAGATTGTGATTTGAGTACTTTTCTCTGAGAGGGTGATTCTCTAAGAGACTTGGTTTCTCCTCTGAGTGCATTGCTTCAGGCGCCCAAAGACTTGTAACTCAGCGCATACCTCTTAGGCGCCGAGTATTGATTTGAGTGTCTCACCTAGGCGCTTGAATCTTAGGCGCCCAGTATTGAGTGAGCGCTGATTGGTTCGACTCTTTGAAGGTTTCACGCTTTTTACACCAATTTCGCGAAAAGTTGGTATCCTACGTCGAGAACGTAATTTCAATAAGCAAGCCTATTTTAAGTAAAATATTTAAATTTTAGTTTACACTATTCAAAAACTAAAAACTTTATTATTCATAAACAAGTCATTTCTCTTTAACAACTTAATAAATATGACCACAAACTTTTAATTTCTTATTTAATTATTTTTCATTTTTTTCACTTCATAAAATATATATATTTTACTTTATATATATATATATATATATATATATATATATATATATTACTTTATTATGAAAAAGGAAATAAACATGTTTTTAATTAGAATAAAATATATTATAAAAGACTATATTATATTGTTAAAAAATAACTACCAAATTTATTCAAAAGGGTAAAATAACTACATAACTCATTTTTATAATTAAAAACAACTAATTTATTTACTTATAAATAAACTTAAATATTTACTCATTATCCAAATTTTCTGTTAATTATTTTATTTTTATTTTTTAAATGAAATGAACATTTTTGTTTTTACAATTATAAACATGTTTATTATTTTTTTAAATTAAAATATTTTATGAATAATCATATCATTAATAATTAAAATAAAATGCAATAAAATATTTTTGATATAATATGAAAATATATAATACAAATTACATTGAAAATTTTAAGAAAAACACAGTTGTAAATATTTTTAATAATAATACAAAAATATTAAAAGAAAATAAAAAAATTGGAGAATTTTATTTAAATTTATTTTGAGTTCATATTTTGATATTTCGATCAGAGATTTTGAACATTAAATGTAGGGTAGCGATGACACCTCAAAACACATCATCATCGTCCACTTTGATTGGTTGTTTTGTTGGGTTGGCCAATATATTTAAATATAAATATAAAGAAAGAATAAAAAATAGATAGACACTATGCACATGGGCCATCATCATATGATATGATCCAAATCCGCCGTGTCAAACCACCACCACCACCACACCCTCCGGCCTCCGCCCCCAGTTTCATTTGAGCATTTTTTTTCTGCTTTCCTTTCAACGTCAATGCGAATTAAATTCCTTTTTCCCAATCTTTTATCTCCCAATTTGTTGTAACACCACCATCTTCATCAATCAAATTTCTTAGGTCACCAGATCGAGTTTTGAAAATCCCTTAGGGAAAAAATAATCTCAGTTTTTTGAAAATCATGGTTACTGTAAACATGGGCACCCTTCACTATTTACTGGACCATGTGTACGGTGCGCTATTGCACAGGACGAAGATAAGCCCTCCTTTTTTCTCGAGGGGTTGGGGTGGCCATAAGCTCGAGCTTTTGGAGAAGATGAGAAACCAATTGTTCCCTGAAATAGAAGGTCAAAATTGGCCTCCTGCCTTAGTTCAGCCCATTTGGAAAACTGTCTGGGAATCGAAAACCGCTTGCCTCAGGGAAGGGGTTTTCAGGACACCTTGCGACGACCAGCTTCTGAATGCACTGCCCCCTGAGAGTCATACAGCCAGGGTTTCTTTCCTCGCCCCAAAATTCGTCCCGCCCCAAAAGATGGCTTGTGTTGTTCATCTTGCAGGTGTGTGTTATTACTCATATCGATGTTGTTGGTATTGTAATTGTATCACTGATTGGTTGTTGAGGTGATTGCCGTGAAATTTGTTCGATTGGGGAAATTAGTTTCTTCGAATCGTGGGGCGATCGGCTTAACAAGTGTTTACAAAAGGAGTTTTGTTTCTGGAGAAAATTGTGTCTTGTATCATAAAACGAAAGTAGATGGGAATTGGGTGTGAAATATAGGTCCGTCCGTGTTTGGCTTAGTTTGTTGCTATTCCTACTTTCTAGTGCATGATGGGAGGTATCAAACTCATAGAAATCTATAATTAAACCCCATACCCATTCCTATTCCCACACAATTTACCAAGAACAATGTCGGATCCTCGATCTTACTAATCCATGGTCTTTGTTCTACCGTTGTTTGCGAGATTTTGAATGGTCTGGGTACTTGTGGGCTGTGCACACATCTGCATTTATTTACTCTTCCTCAAAGAATACCAACTCAATGTATTATAGAAGCAAGGATTATAAATCAATTTCTGAGTGTGACCTGATTTAGTCCTTCGATCTCTTAATGTGGCAATCCGGGTACTTCAATAATTTTTCCCTTGGTTCAATTAACAATTTTAGTCCTGAAATGTTCATATTCATTTTTGAGAAAATTATGTAATAAAGCGCACCATGGGAATTAATGATTTATTCAAAGTCATTTAGGATCAAAATCTCATTGGTTTGGTTTTCGTACTCATAGAACTAAAATTGCAAAATGCAAATCTCACGGGACAAAAATTGCTAGTTTGCATACTTACATTGTCATGGGACCTATTGTGCTACTGCTATGAAATCTTTTTTCCCTGTTTTTTTGAAAAGAAAAAATCTGCCAGTAATGAAAACTGGTAATAACATACGTCCTTTCTTTTAGGCACAGGAGATCACACATTTGAGCGGAGGCTCCGTCTTGGTGGGCCCCTGTTGAAGGAAAACATAGCAACCATGGTGCTCGAGAGGTTAAACTCAAATACCACGACTTTAATAATTAAATCTCCAACAAACTTCAGTATATTTTTTCATGTCATTGGGTCTTCTTTAAATCTGTGTGTTGTTTTACAGCCCTTTCTACGGTAGAAGACGTCCTGTGCTGCAACGTGGCGCCAAGCTCTTGTGTGTCAGTGACTTGATCTTATTAGGAAGAGTTACCATTGAAGAGGCACGTAGTCTTTTGTATTGGTTGGATTCTGAGGAGGGCTATGGCAAAATGGGTGTATGCGGGCTTAGCATGGGTATGAATTAAAATTTAAAATAAAACATTTACTTCATTTTAGCATATACGATTTAAAAATTAGTATTAATGTATGATCTTTTGAGTTGATAAACATGTGTTCACCTCACACGGATAATTATATATTATTTTTTAAAACTTAATTTTATACTTAACTAAGAGTCATTTTTAAGTATTGTTTTTCGTATTTCACTTTTTGCCTTTGACAAATGTTATGTATACCTCATTTTTTTACACGATTATAGGTGGAGTACATGCTGCCATGGTGGGATCATTGCACCCCACGCCTGTAGCAACACTCCCGTTTCTTTCTCCACATTCGGCTGTAGTGGCATTTTGTGACGGGGTATTAAAGCACGCGACTGCATGGGAAGCTCTTCTGGAAGACCTTCCTATTCAGAAGCCTCCCATGACGCTTGAGGAAGTGAGGGCCCGCATGCGCAATGTTTTGTCTCTAACCGATGTCACTCGGTTCCCTATACCCAAAAACCCCAATGCCGTTATATTTGTTGCTGCCACTGTAAGTAATAACAAACTTCACTTTTTTTGCTTATAATATCATACCAAAAGTGCATACATCCAATGCAGACTATGCAGTATTTTCATTGAATTAGTAAATTGTTTCAAGGTTGATAATTTCAGGTTTCCTTTTAATGTTTAATCGTATACGGAGTAGTTGATTCAATCAATTGTCAACCTCATATGTTACTTGTGGATTAAGCTAAATTAATTTTGTTACGAAAAGGCTTAGGCTGCGGAACTGTTTATAATGAGAATCCAGTACCTTTAGGGTACGATACCTATGTGTTTTATATGCTTCACTTGTAACTTAATTTGTATGTATCGGAAATTTATGTCCATTGACTAGTCTTCTGAATTTGCATTTGAGTGTTTTCCTTTTTGTAAATAAAAAAATTCAGGATGATGGCTATATTCCGAAACACTCGGTATTGGAGCTTCAAAAGGCTTGGCCAGGATCAGAGGTGAGATGGGTTTCTGGTGGGCATGTATCGTCTTTCATTCTTCACAACGGGTCTTTCCGTAGGGCCATTGTGGATGGCCTTGATCGATTACCGTGGAAAGAGTCTCCATTGTGATTTCTTCATGTATCATACGAACAACTATGAAGTGAAGTTATATACTCCATGGTATGCTGAATTAGTTAGTTGAACATCGAGTCACCCAATCAGATTGGACGGGTGCTTTGTAAGTTTTCGATCTCTAATTGTTGTTATTGGTGAAAAACTTGGTAAAATGATATTGAAATTTGTTCATATCAATACATCTCATTGATTCTTTCACTGTTGTCGGCCTCTGATAAACTCATTCCTTTCGATTTAGTCGTCAGTAGGAAAAGTGGACCGTTGTTTCATCGATATATGCAGTTCGAATGGTATTAACTCAATCCAGTTCAGGAGTGCGAAGGCTTCCTTCTCTTGACTTTTCCTGTAGCTGAAATGTATTCACAAGTATTCTGTCTATACGTAGTACCGCAAAGCTTTGATTTGATATTTCATTCCTTCATAAATGGAGTTGGATGAATAAAAAATTAAAATGATAACTAAATTATAGAAAATTAAAAAATTAAAATGATAACTAAATTATGGAAAATTGAATATAATTTCAAAAGTTATTGAAAAAAAAAACAGTGAATCAATTAATACAACTGTGGATTGTGAATTGGATTGAATCTCAGTCTCAGAAGTTACAGTCTCCATTATATAGTTTAAAAAAAACTAATTTATTTTGTCTTAAATTGGGTAGAAAGTGTTTATGCCTGGACGGTGGGGCCTGGGGAAGGGTCCAGCCCAACTGGGACAGCACATCCCCACGTCGAGCTCACCTCTAAATCGACTTAATTACTCATTGGGCCGAATTCACAACATGTTATACGAATAACACAATGACTAAATTTACCGGTAATCGACCAAACATACTGATGCAAGAAGCGTCTAAAGAAACCGTTGATTTCTTGAATGAAATACCGGTAAACACAAGATTAAGGATAAACCTTACTTTTTATTTCATTTCTCTTTTTTCTTCACAAGCCAATATCCTTTCTTTTAAAAGTTTACAAAGAGATGGTCAAACATAATAATTG
Source organism: Euphrasia confusa (assembly GCA_954870475.1). NCBI lineage: Eukaryota > Viridiplantae > Streptophyta > Magnoliopsida > Lamiales > Orobanchaceae > Euphrasia > Euphrasia confusa. Next base: position 9,411,440 of record OX940966.1, on the reverse strand, counting down.
TTCTTGAATTTGAAGGACAATAAATATAGATTGGACTGAAATCTTCATGCACTTTCATCCGCATCATTCACGCCCGGTTGAAAACGATTCGACCTCGAATCGCTAGTAGTAGCGTCGCTAGGTATGTTCTCCCCAGTATAAGGAACAAGGTGTTTGACATTGAAGACATCCGAAGTGCGAAGGTGATCTGGTAAACGTAGACGATATGCATTAGGATTGATGACCTGGATGACTTCAACTGGTCCGATCTTTCGAGACGCAAGCTTGTTATATTCATGTTGAGGAAAACGATCCTTAGTTAAAATGGCCCACACCAAATCCCCTTCTTGGAATATCACGGTGCGTCGCTTTGAGTCTGCACGACTTTTGTACTCGACAGTTGAAGACTCGAGTTACGTTTTGGTTTGCCTATGAATACGCTGAATGTCATGGATGAGGTCTTTGGCTCTTCGATCTGTAGGAACTTGAGACGGTACATGATAAAATCTGTTGGTCCTCTTGGCAAAATTCCATAAACAATCTGGAATGGGGATAAATGTGTGCTGCGATTAATGGAAGAATTGTGGGCGAATTCTGCTTGTGGAATTATTGCATCCCAAGATTTTGGTTTTTCACCAACGAGACAACGAAGAAGATTTCCGAGTGATCTACAATTTGGAATGCACAATGCCAGGCCCCTGAATAAAAAACCTTCATGTAAATGATATTTGCCTTCCGAGCCATCTTTGAGGTTCTGAAAAATGGGACCAAAAAATGGATCACTTGTGTACAAATTCCTTATGTCATCAAAACCTGGGATGTCGATACGAAGCTCCGAAAGTAAAAATGAGCGACGACTTAAAGCATCAGCAACACGATTAGAGCTTCCTGATATGTGGCGAACCACGAATGTGAACTGCTGGAGAAAAGCCGACCATTTAGCATGTCGGGCAGATATGTTCGTTTGAGACGATTGGTGTTTGAGAGCCTCGTGATCCGAGAATAAAATAAATTCTCGATGGAAAAGATAGTGTCTCCAATATTGAATGGCCCGCACGATAGAATAGAACTCGATATCGTACGTAGAATAACGAATTTGTGCCCCAGAGAGTTTTTCACTATAAAAAGCAATGGGACGTCCCCCTTGGCTAAGTACAGCTCCTATTGCTAGCTTTGAAGCATCACAATTTAGTTCAAACGGCGAAGCAAAGTCAGGTAGAATAAGAAGAGGAGCTGATGTGAGTTGAGAATTGCACTTGTTCGGAGCCGCATAGAGTTGAGAATTTCGTAGGATCAGAAAAACTGCTCGAAGATGCTCAAGATGTGTTGTCGTTGATTTACTATAGACGAGGATATCGTCAAAGTATACGACCACACAAATGCCAATAAGGGGTCGAAGAGTTTGGTTCATCACTCTCATGAATGTGCTGGGTGCATTGGAAAGGCCAAAAGGAATCACCATCCATTCAAATAGGCCTTCACGAGTTTTGAAAGATGTTTTCCATTCGTCGCCGGGGCGGACACGAATTTGATGATAGCCACTCCGTGAATCGAGCTTGCTGAACACACTAGCCCCGGCAAGTTGATCAAGTAGATCCTCTAAACGAGGAATTGGGAAGCTATAGCGAATGGTGATTTTATTAATGGCTCTGCTATCGACACACATTCTCCAATCACCTGTCTTCTTTGGAATGAGTAAAGCTGGGACTGCACAAGGGCTAATGCTTTGTCGTATAAGGCCTTTTTGCAGCAGTTGTTCGACATGTCGACGAAGTTCCTCATGCTCTTTAGGACTCATTCGATAGTGAGGGTGGTTGGGTAAAGGAGCACCTGGAATCAAATCGATTTGGTGTTTTGAGCTTCAGGCGTAATGTTTAGTTTGGTGAGGGCATCGGCTGCGATGACGTTCTCACAAGACCCTGAATCGATTATGAAGCGACAAACTCGTCCTTTAATCGTGCAAGTAGATTCAAAGATGACATTGCGCATCGTCATGTCGGACTGTTGTTTGGGTTGAAGAAAAGTACGGCGCAGAACCAAAGCTTTGTCAGTATCTCCATCTAATAACTCAAGTGAATCATTAAAAATAGGTTCCTCATCATAGATAGGAGGAGTTGAGTACTGATCATCCTCATTTTCGAGGACATGGTCAGTAGGAGGTAAATCATCAAGTAAGAGACCCCGATTACGCCGCGGACAAGCTGAAATGTGATGACCTTTTTCCCCACATTTAAAACACGCTCCAGGGCGAGATTGTACTGTGTTTGTCGAAGGAGTATCAAGCTTTTGTGTGAGAGCTGGTGAAGGACGTGAATTGCTGGTCGACGTCGAATGATCCTTATGAAAATTGGTTGAAGGAAGAAAAGAGCCTCCGTGATAATTAAACTGTTGCTCCAAAATTCTCGCTCGTTGATAGGCATCGGAGACAGATATGGGTGAGAATAAATTAAGCGTATCACGAAATTGGAGTCTTAATCCTCCAATGAAACGGGACACCAGTTGATCTTGTGATTCAGAAATATCAGCTCTTGAATTGCCAATAATTGGTACAACTCTTCTGCATAAGCTTCAACAGTGGGAGTACCTTGTCTAAGATTTTGTAATTTTTGGTATAACACTCGTTCATAATTCTGCTCTCAAATATTTGATAAATTTTTCCAAGATAAGAAGGGAGATTTACCAAGACGCAGACGTGACGCCTTGAGTTGCTGCCACCAAGCGACTGCTCTTCCACGGAGTCGAGTTACAACTAGTTGTACACGACGATCAGAGGGAATTTCTGTGTATGTTAAGATATCCTCAACTGCCGACAACCAATCTGTTGAGTGTGAAGGGTGAATTCACGCGGAAAATTGACAAAAAACAGGCTCAGCACCCGCCGGGGGGTCTGGCGGGTGCCAGACAAGCTCCAGCGGGCGCCGGGAGAGTCCAGCGGGCGCTGGACTGCTCCAGCGGGCGCCGGACAAGGCCAGCGGGTGCTGGCCCTTCACAAAAAGTGGGCAGAATGCTTTGACGTTTCGGGAGCTCCTTTTTTAGCGGGCGCTGGACATTTTCAGCGGGCGCTGAACATGTAAAATTCCAGTTTCGGGATTTTGACTTCTCCTCCAAGTTTCTCCTCCCTATATAAACCCTATGCTATTGTAAAATAGGGTTAACACCTCCAGAAAGCCTAGAACCGAATTATACCATTACAAAGTCTTGTAATCAAGTTCTATAATTGTTCTAGTGAATTATTGCAGCGGCAAGAAGTGGACGTAGCCCTCGTTAACGGGTGAACCACTATAATTCTTCGTGTCATTTATTTCCGTAATTTTCGTTCTTGTGTGTTCGTATTGCTTTTCAGGAGGGGAATTCGGACGCGAATTATCCCAACAACTGGTATCAGAGCGCTAGGGTTTTAGAGATCGGGGAAAAGCGATGACGGACACCCACCACCTCGTTCGGGGTTACGAAATTTGACGGGAATAACTATGGGCACTGGAAGATGCAGATCGAGGACTACCTTTACGGGAAGAAGCTCGGAATTCCTTTGAAGGGTAGACCGGAGAAGATCAAGGATGACGAGGAATGGGAAAGCCTCGACAGGCAGGTGTTGGGATTGATACGTTTGTCCTTGGCTTCAAACGTGTCATTCAACGTGAGCTCAATTACCACAACCAAGGATTTGATGGCTGCCCTATCAAACATGTACGAGCAACCTTCAGCGAACAACAAGGTGTATCTCATGAAGCAGTTGTTCAACCTGAAGATGTCGGACAATGCAAACGCAGCCAACCATATCAACGAGCTGAATTCCATCTTGGATAAATTGAAAGAGTCGGGGTGAATTTCGATGATGAAATTTACGCTTTGATCTTGCTGGGATTCGATGTCCCGGGCTATCAAAAAAAATTGCGGAACCGATAACCCGACCGAAACCCTATCGCCGGAAACCGATCACGAACAGCACGTCACCGGAGTCCGACAAGGGAATCGCCGCGAGGGCGAAACCCTAGCCGAACCCCACGCGGGGTTCGCGATCGCATGCACATGCGATCGCCGGGGCTGTCCAACAGCCCCCGGTGGTGAGTCCGGCGACTCACCACCACCGCCGGAGGAGGGCGGTCAGCCTCCAGCTGACCCGCCGCGGCTGCCAGCCGCGGCTTTCCCGCGATCGACCTCACGGTCGATCGCCTGCCCCGGCTTCAGCCGGGGCTCCTCCCGTGCGCTTGTCGCCGGTCGAGGTGGCGGGGGGGACCTGCTGCCGTGGCACCAGCCCACGGCGGTCTCCCCGCGATCGACCCATGGTCGATCGCTTGCCCCGGCGGTCCAGCCGGGGCTCCCTCGTCCGCGCGCGCCGGCGGTCGAACCTTAGGGTTCGGCCGCCCCTCTCGATCCCGACGGGGATCGCGTGATCCCCGTATCCCGGTTTTGACGTCTTCCCGGATCGTCTTGTTCATGTATACATCACGATTATTACGAACAAATAATCATAGAGGGGGTTTATGATTATGTACCTCGATTCGTTGTACGGAGAAACGAAATCAAACGTTGATGACCTTGCGATCTTCCTACGTATTCCTTGCACCTTGTTCGAACGTCGTGTGGGCGACGATCTATCGAACTCCTATGGATCTCCTTCAACTCTCTAGAACTATCAACTATTGATATTCTTGTCTTATTCAAGTTATTAATTATGAAGGCCATGTAGTGCTTTTATAGGCTACGTAGGGGATCATAAGGAGGTAGAATATTGAGCTTCTAATATTGAAGATTAAATTGAGCTCAATGCTCAAGTCCATTAATCCTTATCAATATTAATTAATTTATTTTCCACTATATAAATTAATTGCACTCCCAATATTAAACCATATTATATCAAATAATATTTCTCCGGTAGTATTATTTATTCCGTGTATTTAAGATTTAAATATCCATGAATAAATTTATTTATTGCTCAATAAATTATATTCATCTCTTGTATCCGAGACTAGTACCATTCAACCTTAATTATTGTGCGGAACAAATCCACTCATGAGGTTTACACAATAATTCCTTATGAACTCATCTCGGGGATATTATCAACCCTTCCGGGATACACTTTCCCGTCAAGTATTCACGGCATGTCATATATAAAATATAGCGACCCAACTTAACCGGTAATTAACCCAATAATTAAATCGGTTAATTCCTTTGGAAAATCAAAGTCTCTAATATTAAATATATACACTCGCAATAGTATCGGGGATTAAGAATAAAATACTCTGAGATTTAAATTGATTATCCAAGGCAATCCTAATCAATAAATCTCAAGCGATCCGCCCAATACACCAAGTGTACAAGTGTGATAAAATAGTTAAGATAAATTATTTTCTCTCTCACACAACAACTATACCGATTGATTGGTCCATGTCCATCTAGGTCGTGAGCAACTGTTCGATTAAATACGAGTAACCGATAGTATGATCTTCTGTGTGCCCATGCACACCATACTAACTACAACGTATAAAATCCAGGACTATATTTTGCATAATTAATTAATAATAATTAAATGCAAATAATTGTTTATTAATTAAATAGGTTAAATGCTATGACCGGGAGTTTACCGATACTTAAATCTAGACATTAAGTACACAACTCCAACAGATCCTACTTGCGTCTCTGACGGATAGTTGGGAGCCCATGCGGGCAGCTGTTAGCAACTCTATGGGGAAGGAGAATCTGCAGTTCTCCGAAGTTAGAGATAAGATCCTAGCCGAGGAAATCCAGAGAAAGGATTTCAAGGGAAAGTCTTCTAGTTCGGCCTTGAGTGTGGAGAACCGGGGGAGAAACTCGGGCAGGAATGCTAACAGGAACAGAGGGAGATCCAAGTCTAAGAATGGGAGAGATAGCTCGAGGTTCGAGGATAATGAGTGTTGGAATTGTGGGAAGACGGGGCACTTTAAGAGGGATTGTCGCTCTCGGGGGAAGAACGACAACAAGAAGAAGGGAACTGCCAACGCGGTAACACAAGAGGATGACGACGATGGGGACGTCCTTCTCTTATCGGTCGACTCACCGATCGATTCCTGGGTGCTGGACTCAGGGGCTTCTTTCCATACTACTGCACAGCGAGAGGTAATGCTGAATTATGTCTCGGGTGACTATGGAAAGGTTTTTCTTGCAGATGACGAGCCACTCGATGTAGTCGGGATGGGAGATATCAACCTGAAGATGTCAAATGGGCAAACTTGGAAGATTTCCAAGGTCAGACATGTGTCGGGGTTGAAGAGGAACCTGATTTCGGTGGGCCAGCTTGACAGTGATGGTCACCGGGTGTCATTTGGAGATGGGTCGTGGAAAGTTTCGAGGAACGCCATGACCATAGCTCGAGGTCATAAGACGGGCACACTTTACATGACGACGAGCGTGAGGGACTCGGCTGGTGTTGTTGATAACACCAAGAAGACCGAATTGTGGCATTGCAGGCTGGGGCACATGAGTGAGAAGGGGATGAAGATCATGGCAAAGAACGGGCTGCTGCCCGAACTCAAGGCGATTGAGTCTCACGTGTGCGAGAGCTGCATTCTTGGAAAGCAGAAACGAGTGAGTTTTTCCAAAGATGGAAGGGAGCCCAAGGCGGAGAAGCTGGAACTAGTACACACGGATGTTTGGGGACCAGCTCCCGTCGCCTCACTCGGAGGATCACTCTATTATGTTACCTTCATCGATGACTCCACTAGGAAGGTATGGGTGTACTTCATGAAAAATAAGAGTGACGTGTTCTCTGTTTTCAGGAAATGGAAAGCCGAGGTTGAGAATGAAACAAATCTCAAGGTGAAGTGTTTGAGGTCCGACAACGGTGGTGAGTACGTTGACGCCGACTTCAAACAATATTGTGTCGAGAGTGGGATCAAGATGGTGAAGACTATTCCGGGGACCCCACAACAGAACGGAATAGCGGAGCGAATGAACAGGACGCTAAATGAGAAGGCCCGGAGTATGCGGTTACATTCGGGGATGCCTAAAATGTTTTGGGCATATGCCATCGACATGGCAGCTCATTTAATCAACAGAGCACCGTCGGTTCCTTTGGAATATCGGATTCCTGAGGAGGTTTGGAGTGGGAAGAAGCTGAATCTGTCCTACTTGAGGGTGTTCGGGTGTCTGGCGTATGTCCATATCGACGAAGCTGCTCGTAGCAAGCTTGATCCTAAATCCAAGAAGTGCTTCTTTCTTGGATATGGCGGCACGGAGTTCGGGTACCGATTTTGGGATGCCGAAAATCATAAGGTGATCCGAAGTAGGAATGTGATCTTCAACGAGGCGGTCTTGTACAAGGGTAAAGACGAGGTTGTTGAAGAAATCATTGATCCCGTAAAAGACACGGAGGAGGTTCCGGTGGAGGTCGTGGATACTGAGAAGATCGAAGAGGGAAACACGAGCAGCGAGGATGAGCAAGATGAAAATGCTCATCCCAACATCGATCCAGTTACACCGAAGCCGTGGTGGTCGACTAGGGTAAGAAGACCTCCCCATAAATTTTCACCTTCCCTTAACTATATCTTGCTGACTGATAGGGGTGAGCCGGAGAGCTACACCGAGGCTATACAAGCGAGGGATTCGATCAAGTGGGAGTCTGCCATGAAAGAGGAGATGAGCTCATTGATGTCGAATCAGACTTGGGAACTAGCCGAGCTTCCGAAGGAGAAAAAGGCCTTGCACAATAAATGGGTCTTCCGGGCAAAGGAAGAACACGATGGAAGCGTTCGGTACAAGGCGAGATTAGTGGTGAAAGGGTTCCAGCAGAAGGAAGGGATCGACTACACGGAGATCTTCGCTCCGGTAGTTAAGATGGTAACCATCCGGGTGGTGCTTAGCTTGGTGGCACAGGAGAACTTACATCTTCAGCAAATGGATGTAAAGACCGCATTTCTTCACGGGGATCTAGATGAAGAAATCTACATGAAGCAACCGGAGGGTTTCGAAGTCCGAGGAAAGGAGAAGCTGGTGTGTAAGCTTCAGAAGAGCTTGTATGGGTTGAAGCAAGCTCCAAGGCAGTGGTACAAGAAGTTCGACATGTTCATGAAGCGGGTCGAATTCACGCGGTGCGAGGCAGACCACTGCTGCTATTTCAAGAAACTCGGAGGTACCTACATAATTTTGCTCCTTTATGTAGATGACATGCTGATAGTTGGGGCGAGCTTGGCGGAGATCGACAAGCTCAAGAAGAGTCTATCGAGGGAGTTCTCTATGAAGGATTTGGGTGCTGCCAAACAAATCCTGGGGATGAGAATTACGAGGAGCAAGGATGGTCTTGAGTTATCTCAAGAGGAGTACCTGAAGAAGGTACTAGCACGGTTTAGCATGGAGGATGCGAAACCCGTGAGCACCCCTTTGGCTAGTCACTTCCGTCTGTCAAAGGAGGACTCGCCGACGAGTGAGAAGGAGCTAGCGCATATGGATAAGGTCCCTTACGCCTCCGCGATTGGGAGCCTTATGTATGCTATGGTGTGCACGAGGCCTGACATTGCCCATGCAGTGGGAGTTGTCAGCCGGTTTATGAGTAATCCGGGGAAGCAACATTGGGAAGCCGTCAAGTGGATCTTTCGATACTTGAGAGGGACTTCCAATTTTGCTTTGAGGTTCCAAAAATCAGATGTGGGGTTACTCGGGTTCGTGGACGCGGATAACAGAGGTGATGTGGATAGTAGGAAGAGTACTACTGGGTACGTGTACACTTTCGGGGGCACCGCGATTAGCTGGGTGTCGAGGTTGCAGAAGATCGTAGCATTGTCGAGTTGCGAGGCGGAGTACGTCGCTGTGACGGAAGCCGCGAAGGAGATGATGTGGCTACAGGCATTCCTGCTAGAGCTGAGGCAAGATCACTCGGGGAGTATCTTGTATTCTGACAGTCAGAGCGCCATTCACTTGGCGAAGAATCCGGTGTACCATGCTCGAACGAAGCATATCCAGCTGAGATATCACTTCATTCGATCGGCCTTAGAGGAAGGCGTCTTGGTGTTGGAGAAGATTCTTGGGAGTAAGAATCCGGCCGACATGTTTACGAAGGTGGTGCCGTGCGACAAGTTGAGGTTGTGTTCAACCTCGGTTAGTCTTCTGGGATGAGGATCGGGGACGCCGCTGCAATGGGAAGAGACGATAGGGGTCGTGAATTAACTTCAAGTGGGAGATTGTTGAGTGTGAAGGGTGAATTCACGCGGAAAATCGACAAAAAACAGGCTCAGCACCCGCCGGGGGGGTCTGGCGGGTGCCAGACAAGCTCCAGCGGGCGCCGGGAGAGTCCAGCTGGCGCTGGACTGCTCCAGCGGGCGCCGGACAAGGCCAGCGAGCGCTGGCCCTTCACAAAAAGTGGGCAGAATGCTTTGACGTTTCGGGAGCTCCTTTTTTAGCGGGCGCTGGACATTTTCAGCGGGCGCTGAACATGTAAAATTCCAGTTTCGGGATTTTGACTTCTCCTCTAAGTTTCTCCTCCCTATATAAACCCTATGCTATTGTAAAATAGGGTTAACACCTCCAGAAAGCCTAGAACCGAATTATACCATTACAAAGCCTTGTAATCAAGTTCTATAATTGTTCTAGTGAATTATTGCAGCGGCAAGAAGTGGACGTAGCCCTCGTTAACGGGTGAACCACTATAATTCTTCGTGTCATTTATTTCCGTAATTTTCGTTCTTGTTTGTTCGTATTGCTTTTCAGGAGGGAAATTCGGACGCGAATTATCCCAACACAATCTAGAAAAGTATCTGCATCCATAGATCCTTTAAATTCAGGAAGATCTGTTTTAAATGTTGTGTGACCACGATCGAATCGAGGTTGTTGACGAGAATTTGGAGCAGCAAAGGGGTTTTCAGGAGTTTCTTCATCGTCTTCGGAGGAGGCATTGAAACCGTGTGGATCATTGGGTGTAAGCGGTGGTTGTTGTCGAGATTCTTGCGACGCTAAAAGTTGTGCCAAACTATGTTGAATTTCAGCCATTTGAGTCTGAAAATCATCCATTCGCCGATTGATGTTGGCGACCTCTTGTTTGGTTGTTTGATTTTGTTGATTACGCGGCGGCATATTAAGGATGGTGGCTGGACTTCTGATACCAGATGATGCAGGAAGCGTCTAAAGAAACCGTTGATTTCTTGAATGAAATATCGGTAGACACAAGATTAAGGATGAACCTTACTTTTTATTTCATTTCTCTTTTTTCTTCACAAGCCAATATCCTTTCTTATAAAGGTTTACAAAGAGATGGTCAAACATAATAATTGTTCTTGAATTTGAAGGACAATAAATATAGATTGGACTGAAATTTATATTATGACTCTTCATTCTTGACTCTTCATGCACTTTCATCAGCATCACATACAATTTAGTCTCTCTCATTGGCAAGTCAAAGTTACTAATGCTAAACGCACACACTCATAATTATATCGAGAATTAAGAATTTAATGCATTGATATTTAGTTCTATTATCTAAAACAATCTTAATCGAACACTCTGTAGCGGTCCACTCAATACACTGAGTGTACAAGTGCAACATAATAGTTAAGACAAACTATTTTCAGTCACACTACGAATATACCAATGAAGAGTTAATGTCCATCTAGGTCGTGAGGTACTGTTAAATTATATACGAAAAATCGATAGTATGATCTTTATCGATTATACTATTTTATCAATTTTATCAATTTTATCAATGCAACGTATATAATTTTTATCAATTTTATATATTTAATTAAACATAAATAAAAGTAATTAATATTTATTATATTAAATAGGATAAACATATTTAATTAAACAGTAATTAATTTCAAATCAACACATTTAAACTATAAAAAATAATCATTGATGAGAATATTTCTAACTGCGCTAGTTAAAGGAATTGAATGTTACTCGTGAAAATATTAGTTTGATTATTTTCTTTTTTTCGGATATTCGTTTTTTTATAATGAAGTGCAAATAGTATAAATATATCTATAAATATGTATGTTGTGTAGAGATAATATATGATATCCAACATTGTAACCCAATACACAAATATACTTCTAATAAATTCTATGAGTTTTTAAATATTGTTACCCAATACACAAATATACTTCTAATAAATTCTATGAGTTTTTAAATGTATCCCTTGAGTTACCACTTACTATAATCAACTAAAATAATTTCTATATTGCATGATCGAAACTAGGACTATTTAGTACTCAGTATTTATTTTAGTACCTTAAAAAATAACTATAATGCTTTTTTAATAAATAAAAAAACAAACTACTTTGGTTTTAAAAGAATGGTCACATATGACCCAACAAGATTAAAAATATATTATTTTATTGATTTTTATCAATAAAAATAAAAATATAATTTAAAAAAAAAATAATTGATTAAAAGAAAGAATGGTCACATATGACCAAACAAGATTAAAAATATATTATTTTATTGATTTTTATCAATAAAGATAAAAATATAATTTAAAAAAAAAAATAGTTGATGAAAAGTGAGTATATATGATTTTTAAAAAGAGAAAAATAAAAATACTTACTACAGTATAGTATTTTTTTAAATGAAGGATTGATATTAGACAACATAAAAATGTATGATTGTTAACACATGATAGATAAAGTATTATAAATTTATTTTTCTTAAGGGTGCAAGTGCAACCTCAAATTGAAGGCATTGCAATTTGCAATTACACTACTAAAGGGTAAGATTGTCAGAAAAGAAAGACAGAAACAAATTAATTGAAGAATCACTTTTAGGTTTCGAAGAGAAAAAAATGAATTATAATCACAGCTGAAAGCTATAAGCTTTACAGAAGAATAAAGAGATAGAGAATAAAGTTTATCAGCATGGGCATCTAATAATATATACTGTAATACATACACTGGTATGTATTGTCAACCTCCAATTCCTTCTCCTTCACTTCTTCAATTTCTTGTATAATTGTATCCCTTAGATTCAAATCAATTTATTTTCTGTTTTTCTTTTAATTTCATAATATATGTGCATTTTTTTTATTCAATTCCATGTGTGAATTTCCTTATTATCAATTTCAAGAATCTCTGGAAAAAAAGATGGAACAATTTTTTTCATTTTAGAAGTCTAAAAGCCAAGGTTTGTCATGATGGATGTGTCAATAAAAACACCTTTTTGGGAATGAATATTTAACACTGACTAACAATGCATTGTATTTGTATTCATCCATTCATACTATACTTAAAAAAAGCAGAGCAACAAAACAGAGTGCATTAAGAAAAGAATATGAAGAGATAACATTTTCTCAGCACATACATACACTTCCTACCAAAAACACTTCAAGAAAAAAAAAACAAAAACAAAAGAGTGATGAGTTCTCAACCTCCTTCTAACCCTCAAGACGACTACAAGATCAAGAACACGAAGCCGGAGCTCGGTGAGCGATGGCCCCACGGCGGCTTCCGAGGTGGCGGCGGTTGGATCAGCAGCGAGCGGGCCGCCAGCACTTACGACCTAGTCGAGCAAATGTACTACCTCTACGTTCGCGTGGTCAAAGCTCGAGACCTCCCCCCTAACCCCGTCACGGGAAGCTGCGACCCATACGTCGAGGTCAAGCTCGGCAACTACAAGGGCAAAACCCAGAAATTCGAGAAGAAATCGAACCCAGAGTTCAAACAAGTCTTCGCCTTCTCCAAGGAGAAGATCCAGTCGTCCGTCCTCGAGGTGTTCGTCCGAGACAGGGAGATGGTCGGGCGAGACGACTACCTCGGGCGGGTCGTCTTCGACATGAACGAGGTCCCGACAAGGGTCCCGCCCGACAGCCCGCTTGCCCCGATTTGGTATCGGCTCGAGGATCGACGAGGCGAGACGAGGACGAGAGGGGAAGTCATGGTTGCTGTCTGGATGGGGACTCAGGGGGACGAGGCCTTCCCTGAAGCTTGGCATTCGGACGCTGCTTCTGTTCACGGAGAAGGGGTTTACAGTGTAAGGTCGAAGGTGTACGTTTCGCCTAAGCTGTGGTACCTTCGAGTCAACGTGATCGAGGCTCAGGACGTTGAGTCGGAGGACAAGAGTCAACTCCCGCAGGTTCTGGTGAAGGCGCAAGTAGGGAGCCAGGTGCTGAAAACGAAGCTGAGCTCGAATAAAACGACGAACCCGTTTTGGAATGAGGATTTGGTGTTTGTAGCGGCCGAGCCTTTCGAGGAGCAGTTGGTGTTGACAGTCGAGAACAAGGTGTCTTCGTCGAAGGACGAGCTTGTTGGGAGGATAAGTTTGCCGTTGAATCTGTTTGAGAAGCGGTTGGATCATCGCCCGGTTCATACCCGTTGGTTTAACCTCGAGAAGTTCGGGTTTGGGGTGTTGGAAGGGGATAAGAGGAAGGAGCATAAGTTCTCGACTCGAATCCATTTACGAGCCTGCCTTGAAGGAGGGTATCATGTCTTGGATGAGTCGACGATGTATATAAGCGATCAGAGGCCGACTGCTCGACAGCTGTGGAAGCAACCGATTGGGATACTCGAAGTCGGGATTCTGAGCGCTCAAGGTTTGGTTCCAATGAAGAAGAACGAGGGGCGAGGGTCCACGGATGCTTACTGTGTAGCCAAGTACGGGCAGAAATGGGTGAGGACTCGAACGATCGTCGAGAGCTTCAGCCCGAAATGGAACGAGCAGTACACGTGGGAAGTTTACGACCCGTGCACTGTCATCACTCTAGGCGTCTTCGACAACTGCCACCTGGGCGGAAACAACGGAAAAGATTCCAGAATCGGAAAAGTGAGGATCCGTTTATCGACTCTAGAGACCGATCGCATCTACACGCACTCGTATCCTCTGCTAGTTCTGCAACCTTCCGGGCTGAAGAAAACGGGCGAGCTCCAGCTGGCGTTCCGTTTCACTTGCCTCTCGTTGGCCCACATGGTTTACTTATACAGCCGCCCATTACTCCCGAAGATGCACTACCTCCATCCCTTCACAGTGAGCCAGCTCGACAGCTTGAGATACCAAGCCATGAACATCGTGGCTTCGAGGTTGGGCCGGGCCGAGCCGCCTCTCAGTAGAGAGGTAGTCGAGTACATGCTAGACGTCGACTCTCACATGTGGAGCATGAGGCGGAGCAAGGCCAACTTCTTCCGGATCGTCTCCTTCTTCTCTGGAGCGATCTCGATGAGCAAGTGGCTTTCGGAAGTTTGCCAGTGGAAGAACCCTGTTACAACTGTCTTAGTTCATGTCCTCTTCTGTATTCTCATTTGCTATCCAGAGCTGATCCTCCCGACAGCCTTCCTCTACATGTTCCTGATCGGCTTATGGAACTTCAGATTCAGACCGAGGGTCCCACTCCACATGGACACGAAGCTCTCGTGGGCCGAGGCAGTCCACCCGGACGAGATGGACGAGGAGTTCGACACTTTCCCGACTTCCAAACCTCAGGACGTGACTCGGATGAGGTACGATCGGCTGAGGAGCGTGGCGGGGAGGATTCAGACGGTGATTGGTGACATGGCGACTCAAGGGGAGAGGTTTCAGTCGTTGCTGAGCTGGCGGGACCCGCGGGCAACGAGCGTGTTCGTTGTCTTTTGTCTGATATCGGCGGTTGCTCTCTACGTGACTCCGTTCAAGATCGTGACTTTGATGGCGGGACTGTATTGGCTCAGGCACCCGAGGTTTAGGAGCAAGATGCCTTCTGCTCCGAGTAGCTTTTTCCGAAGGCTGCCGTCTCGAGCAGATAGCATGCTGTGATGAAGGTCTGTCTCTCTTTCTCTTTCCTTTTTCCCATTTTGCTCTGAACTATAGAGTAAAGAGTGCTGTATTTTATGGTTTGAAATGTGAAAACATTTTACAAATAATTATAAAAAGTACCCCTGAAGTTTTGAATATTTGGAAAAAGTACCCAAATAATTGTTGTGCAAGTGAATTATGAATAAACTCCAGAGGCAAGAATAAAGCACAATGCTAACAAAGTACACAATATAGATTACCACATCAGAGATGGATTCATAAACCCTAAAATTAAACAAGAATTATCGCAAAGTACACATAGACCCCTGAAGTTTTGAATATTTGGAAAAGTACCCAAATAATTGTTCTGCCAAGTGAATTTAGAATAAACTCCAGAGGCAAGAATGAAACACAAAGAGTACACAGATAGATTACCATATCAGAAATGGATTCTAAAACGACATATAAACCCTAAAATTAAACGAGAAATATCGCAAAAGACATCTTACATAAAAAACGAGCTTTGCCAGCTTATTCTACACCAACTGGAAGAATAATGGCACCACCTGAACACAAACCACAAAACCAAAAAACGAACACAGCTCACAACATGCAGTCGGTCCTAGCTGGTAGCCTCCTGAAGAAGTTGAGCGGCACAGACGGAAGCTTGTGTCTGAACCTAGGGTGCCGCAAAGTGTAAAACCCAGCCAGAAGCGCCACCACCTGAAAGGGAGTCACGTACAGCACGACAGCAGCCAACAGGCAGAAGATCACAAAGAGGGCCGTCGCTCGCGGGTCCCGCCAGCTCAGCAACGACTGCAGCCTCTCTCCCTGCGTCGCCAGGTCACCAACCACCGTCTGTATCCTCCCCGCGATGCTCCTCAGTCGATCGTACCTCATCCGCACGATATCCGCGGGTCGAGAAGTCGGAAAGGTATCGAACTCCTCGTCCAGCTCGTCTGGATGAGCACTGTCAGCGCACGAGAGGCGAGTGTCCATGTGGGGAGGATGCCTCGGCCTCCATCTGTAGTACCAAACCCCAATCAAGAACAAGTACAGAAAAATAGTCGGCAAGATGAGCTCGGGGTACATGACGAGTATCAAAAAGAGGATGTGGATGAGGACAGTCGTGATCGGGTTCTTCCAGTTGCATATCTGGTCGAACCATTTCCCTACGGCGATCAAACCACTCAACACGCCCATTATTCTGAAGAAGTTGGCCTTGCTTCTTCTCATGCTCCACATGTGCGACCCGACATCGAGCATGTACTCGACAATCTCCTTCCGGAGAGGCGGCTCGGCTCGGCTGAGCCGGATAGAGACAATCTGGGTGGCTTGGTGCCTCAGGCTGTCGAGTTGACTGACGGTCAAAGGGTGGATGTAGTGCATTTTCGGGAGCAACGGCTGAGAGTACATGTGCATCATGTTCACCAGGGAAGAACAAGTGAATCTAACTGCTAAATGTATCTCGCCCATCTTTTTTACCCCGGACGGGTGAAGAACCAGGAGGGGATAAGAGTGTGTGTACACACGATCAGTTTCCAAGGTCGAGAGGCGGATTCTCACTTTCCCGATTCTCGAGTCTCTTCCAGGTTTATCCGCACCACCATGCAAATGACAGTTGTCGAAAACACCGATAGTTACGACTGTACAGGGGTCGAAAACTTCCCAAGTGTACTGCTCATTCCACTTGGGTGAGAAGCTGTCGATAATCGTCCTTGTACGGACCCACTTCTGCCCGTACTTGGCGACACAATACGCATCGGTGGTGGCCCGGCCGTCTTTCGACTTCATAGGCGAAAGTCCCTGGGCATTAAGAACACCCAGCTCCAAGACCCCAATGCTCGACTTCCAGAGCGGTTTAGCAGTTGGCCTGAGATCACTACTGTAGTGAGTCGACTCATCCAGCACATGGTAACCGCCTTCCAAACAAATCCTCATATGGATCTTGCTGGCAAACTTCAAGTCCTTTTTCTTCTCCCCTTCAACCATAATGTGCTTCTCGAGATTAAACCACTTCGTATTCACCGTCTTATGATCCAATCTCCTGTCCACGTACTGCAAGGGAATCGCACACCTCCCCAAAACCTCGTCTTTATTCGGAGCCACACGATCCTCGACGCTCAGGATCAACGGCTCTTCGAACGGCTCAGCCGCCACAAACATCAAATCCTCGTTCCACATGGGATTGATGCTCTTGCTCATCGAGACCCTCGTCCGTAAAGCCTGGTTTCCCAAAATAGCTTTCACGTACACTTCCGGAAATCGGCTCTTGTCGCTCGGAATCAAATCCTGAGCCTCGATCACATTCACCCGTAAATACCAAAGCTTGGGCGAGAGATAAACTTTCGATCTCATGCTGGCGAGCCCGTCGACCCCACTCACAGTGGCGGCATCTGAATGCCAGGCTTCCGGAAACGCCTCGTCAGCTTGGGTCCCCATCCATACAGCAAGCATTAATTCCCCCTTAGCCTTCTCGTTCTTTCTGTCCTCAAGCCGATACCATTGCGGGGCCAGTGGGCTGTCGGGAGGGACCCGTTTTGGAATCTCGGCGAGGTCGAAGATGACTCGGCCGATGAAGTCGTCCTTAACAACGTCCTTGTCCTTAACGTTGACCTCGAGGAAGGAGGCCTGTATACGTTCTTTGGAGAAGGCAAAGACCTGGTTCCACTCTGGATTTGATTTTTTCTCGAAATGACGGGTTGTGCCCTTGTAGTTTCCCAGGCGGACCTCGACATAAGGGTCGCAGCTTCCAGTAACGTCCTTCCCGGGTAGGTCTTTGGCTTTCACAACACGGACGTAGAGGTACTGCATTTGCTCGACGAGGTCATAGGTGCTCGTCAGCTTGTCACCGGAGATTTTTCCCCCACCGAGGTGGGGTTTGGTTTCCTTGAGGGAGAAGTCTTCCGGCGGAGGCCTCTGCATTTTTGCTGACTTTTTTGTTTATGGTTTAAACCTGTGATGAACTAGATTCAGAAATCAAAAGTTATTCGAGTGTTGAAGAAGTTTCGAAAGGCAGACAGTCCAAAACTTGAGATTTTATTTACCTTTTCCTGAGGGGGAAAACAAAGGCGATGAAGAACAGTAATAGGTTAAGCCCAAAGCCTCGATTTGAAGCTATGGATATCGACAAAATCCCCCTAAAAACACATCAACACAGGCTATTGATTAGCATTTGATTAGAAGTAAGAACCCATAATACACTATTCATATATTTGTACAATACATATTGTATTAGGTCATAGTACATTTCATTAGGATAATCGATGCAGCGAAAAATAAGAAACCAGAAGCTAAATCACATAGTATTTGGTTGTGAACACACACACACATACCAAAAACATAAATAGATCTCTGCAGAAATAATTATGATCACACACCCAAAATATTCAATAATTTGTACAAAACCAAGAACTAAACTCACAAACCCAGAAATACCCGAAAAAAAATGTTTTGTATTTTTTGGTAAAAATAATGACCCATATGAAGAAGAAGCTGGTATGCTCAAGACCTTAACTCAAAGCTTCAGATCTGAGTGCACAAACCCTATGAGACAAATTAACAGAAGAAATAAAAATAACATAAGACTAAAAATAATAATAATAATTCATAGACAAAATAAGAAAAAGGGCTTTGAATAAAGGGGAAAAAAGAGAGATGAATGAATATACCTTGAGATTGAGGTGGGTTCATGATAAGGTTCTTCTACACAGCAACAGCAGCTGAGGCGAGAAATTAAATTAAATAAGAAAAAAAACAGAGAGAGAGAGAGAGAATAAAGTAGGTGCTAGAGAGAGAATGGTATTTGTTGTTGTAATTTCTTGAATCAAGAAAACAAAAACACCCAACTGTGTGTACTGTGCATTAATTGGGTTTTTCCTTTATTTTCTTTGAGAAAGGAAAAAAGGAAAAAAGGAGGAGGGTGGGTGGGTGGTGGGGGTGGGGGTCACTCAGAGATTGGTGATGAATCGGCTTTTTCAATTCACCGAAACCCAACTGTGTGTGTCTACTGTGTGTATTTTTCTTGCACAATTAATTTGTATTGTGCGTCTTTATTCTCTCTTTAGTTTTCCTTCTACTTTACTGCCCGGAGCTTTGACCGTGGGGGCCACGTCACGCGTGCCGGGCCAGGAGTTTGGTTGGTGCATTGCACGTGCCAAAATCTATTGCTGCAACTTATTTTGACCGACGCAATCTATTAATAAAATAAAACAGACCGAGTTGTCTTTCGGTTACTCATCAAGCTTGAGTCAAATAAACAATTGAGACTTTTTGTTTGGGGCGAATTGTATATTTCCAAGCACAAGGAGTATGCTATCATTACTGGACGCATAACTTTGATCCCATACATAGACGTCCATGACATTCCTGAAGATACATCTACATTCGATATTTTGAAAAGTGAAAAGAGTTTTACCGAAGATTTAAATCTATGGAGTTAGTCATGATGCAAATGACTATTCGAAGGATGCTAACTTATTGATATATTAACTATATCTCCTATGTTGAAACAATATCGTCATAGAGATGACGTTGACAAATGAGATGTTTCTCTGGGTTCATATTCTTTTCGGATCATATCTCACTACACCAATAATCAATATTGTCGTGATGAAGTCAGATCAGTTCTTAAAAGGTAGAAAAAAATCACGAAATGAAGAACGGAATTGACTATAGTAATACCCAAAATTTACAAATGATAGTTATCTCTAAAAACTCTCTATAATACTCTCAATATACGATGTGGTGTACTTAAGTCATGTAGAAAACGGCCTTGCATAGAAATCAAAGGAGGAATTGACTATAAGGGCAACCCCAATGGTCATGAAATGGCCCTTGCCATTTCCAAAATTTGGCAAAAACAAAAAAAAACCTACCCCAAATGGTGAAAATGGCAAGGGCCAAAAAATAGCCATGGCCAAAATTCTAGCTATTTATCCTTATTATTTGGGTGGAAAAATGGCTAGGGCTATTCTTGCCACCTCACACTACACATAAATAAATTAATAAAATAGTACATTTTTTGTTTATTTAATTATTATTAATAATAATAAAAATGATCACTTTTCAATAAATTCAATAATTTCATATACAAAGAAAAAATCAAACAAAATTTACATAAAAAAAACTATATTTATTTAATAAATTATTTTAGATTTTACTATTGTATATATAATTTAATGTATAAATTTACTATTGTATATATGATAGACAATTTAATGTGATTGTTGTAGGGTTGATTGAGTTGTTTAATTTAATATCAAAGTGTAGGTTGATAGTTGGTACTTGATAGGTGATCAATTTAATAAATTATTTTAAATTCTAATATTGTATATATAATTTATGAAAAAAATTATATTAAAAAAATGTCAAAAAGTTAAAAATATTATTTTTTTAATAAAAAATGGTTTTAGCTATTTTTATACCATTGGGGTATATTTTAAAAATGGCAAATGACAAGGGCTATTTTTTGGCCAAAATAGCAAATGGCAAGAGCCATTTTGAAAAAACCATTGGGGTTGCTCTAACAACTCTAAAATTATTCAAATGATAAATAAATATTTCTATAATACTCTCAATATAGGATGCGGTGTAGTTAGCCAGGTAGAAAACGCCTCTATTTATAGTGCATAGTCCAAACATAGTTTAGACGATACTTACAAAGAAAGAAAACGAAAATTACTAATTACTACTATAATTGCTATATAAATAATTTTTAATTGTATTTTATATGAATTCATTTTTTTTTTTTTAGCCAAAGTCGCTTTATTGTTGCATGGTAAAAAAAAATGAAAGCATGAGCAAACAAGACAGTCACAAAATGAATGATCCTACAAAGCAAAATACAAAGTTCCTCAATTGCTTCCACATGAAGAAACACACCCAAAAGGGAGAATCTACATCATCAGCCTTTTCAAAGTGACCAATGCATATGGTGGACAGGAGAATCATACCCCTTCGACTGCTCGATTTCATCGGGCCGTCGGCCCTCGCTCGGTCGAGCAAGCCCGACGTCCCCACCCCTAAAAGGCCCACTCGAAGTCTGATTCGAAATCGCCGCAGCTAAGCCCATATCCGGGCCCACCTCGTGAAGTGAGTCACCGCCTTGATTGCCCCTGTAACCCCACGGGGCAAACGGAAACTGACCATCGGCCGATGGTTGGACCGTGTTGGGTCCGAGAAAAGTGTTTGCACCAAGGCTCAGAGCGTGTTGATTTCTCGAGCTCCATGATTCGTTTGACAGAAGAGAGAGAGCACCGGTGCTGGAATTCGAGGCCCCGTCGTAACATCCTTCTGAAGGCCCCTGCAGAAGATTGTAAGGGAGAGGGTTTTGTGAGGTGCTCGGCCATGAGAGTTCGTACTTTTGTGCGACGGTCACTTGATTTGATAATCCTCGTCCGGATGCAGGCGGGGTCAGCCAAGAGTCTCTTCCGGTGGTTACGGTTGTTGAGTAACCGCTAAAGTCCATCAAGAAACTTCCGGATTTGCCATGGTTATCTGCCGATACATGAAAATGTAATTACACAAAATAGTGACATATTAACAAGCAAAGAGTGACATGTAAAAATGACAAATTGCTATTAAGTCTATTAAGCATATTTCTCGACTTATTACGGAAAACAAAATCTTTCTTTCGAAATCATGAATATAACCTCTTAAGGCTCTGCTCTTTTGAACTGAAACGAGCTGAACTGAAATTAACCGACTTTCTTATAAAAATAATAGTAATAATTTTTATAAATTGTACAAAGAAAACATTATGACACGATGATCTAGTGTTTGAAATAATAACCATATTTCTCGACTTATTACGGAAAACAAACGCGTTTATTTCGAAATTATAAATGTAACCTCTTAAGTCATTGATAGTTACACGATTTAGGTCAACCGAGTAGTTCTAAGTTGTAACAGTTTTGTTAAGTAAATTAAGTGTCTAACCGAATGTGGACGGGCTTCCGTAGCGGGACGGCAATAAGGGTCCAGGTGGCGGCTTTCTCCGACGTTCGTTGTGGCCAGCAAGGCGCCTGCGGCAACTCCTTTTTCCTTGGTCAAACTCGGGCAGTTGATGAAACCTGTCAAAAGGGCTCACCTAATATGAGCTAGATTCATAGTAATTACTACCCTTTTGGGGCTATTGCCGGAAAAAACTTAACTATGTTATGACTAAATTACCCTTTGTAGTTTGTATATCCAGTTTCACAACAAGGAGAAAAATATAAAAAGTTGTAGCCACAATTTCATGGCAATCTTTTTCTTTTGTTTTTCCAAAAACAGGGGAGATGATCAAGATTATTTATTATAAAAGCTACCCCTGAAGTTTAGCCTAATTATAGAAACCTCCCCATTTCATTTGTAATTAAGAGAAAGCTCAGGGCAGTTATTGTAATTAAGACCAAACTTATCTATCCAAAAGCCCAAGTGAAGATAAGAAAACAACAAAAAGCTATTTATCTCTATTGGGACAAATAATCAAACACAAACATCACAATCAAAAGGAAAATTCAAAAGAAAAATTAAAAAAAAAAAAAGAGAGAGAGAGAAGAAGAACCTGCTGCACTGCTGGCAAAACCTTTGTTCAATCCCTGCAACAACGACCTTGGGAGACTTAGAGTGCATCCCACAGACTTTGTGCCTACAGTAATACGCCTTCGCATCGCTCAGATCTACACTGCATCCCTCCACCTGGCACCGCGGCGGCTGCCCGCCCTGCGCCGCCGCGCCGCTCCGCCCTCTGAAGTAGATTTTCTTGACGGAAGAGGAAGAGGAAGAAGAAGACGAAGAGCCCTTTTCCATAGTTTAGTTGGAGTATCTAATAATACTAAAACCCATCCGGGGCATGCATTATTCCTCAACTAAAAAGGGAAAGTGATTAAACTAAGGTTTCGGATTCCACTAATAGAAAGATAAAGACTGCACCTTTTTCACTCCAAAACACAACACAATTTCATTTTTCTTTATCCTTCTAATAAAAAATTCAGTGGGTTTTTTTCTTTAATTTTTTTTATTAAGATGGACAGACAAATTTGGGGTGTTTCAAATGAAATTTTCGGTGAACAAATTCATATTATATGAAACTCAATTCTTGATTTTGGGATGATTTCTTGATATGGGGGTGTGTGTGGTGTAAAAAGTGGGCACCTGACAAACGGGCCCATAATGCCAGCTCGCGGTTTGTGTGAGAGAGTGTGTTTTGAAAGATTGTGGTGTCCAAAATAATGGAGAGGGACAACAGCCAAAAGAAGGAGACAGTCTTGTGAGAATTTTCTTTTCGAAAAAAAATAAACTTTAGAATGCTTTTGGAGAGTTGTTAGCAGCTTTTCATAACCATCACTTTAGCTGCTGCCATCAAACTCCAACTGTCGCTTTTATGAACCCTTTTGTGTGTGAGACTGTATGTGTGTGAGAGAGAGAGAGAAGATATATGCAACAAAGCTTTTGAATGATAGTAATATAGTACTCTTATTTCGTTCTATGCTCCATGTAGAGTATTTAGGGAATGTGTTGGTACCTAGCATCTATTCAATTGAATTTAATCCTACTGAATTGTGTTGTACGTGTATATAATCTCAAGAGATCGCACGTATCAAGGAGAGGGAACCGACCAAAGTGACTAACGAAGACGAGTCGCCAGAGTGGGGAGTAATTGAGCCGGAAGAAAATCAAATCTCCCCCATATTTCACAATGATAAAATTGTGAAATACGGAAAAGGTGTTGAAAGATGCTATGATCATTGCTCGTGGTTGAAAGACAGACTCTCTTTACACTACGGATGGATGTCGTGATATTGGTGTGGCCGAAAACACTGACGCATCTGACATTGTGGACAGAGTAATATGAGCGAAAGTTCGGGGGAGACTCGTAATATTGATCGGATTCTGGTTCTCGACAAGTAGAGGATCGTTCGATTTTCGGTGATCGAGAAAGAATCGAAAGATGGAGATCTGAGATATAATTCGGAAAATGTGAGAAACGGGTTAATGCATTCGGGTAAATTTTCTTTGGAGGAAAATTTATGAAAAAGTGGAAGTGCATTGTGAAGAAAGTGTGGAAAGTCATGTGGAGTCGTGAGGAGTCGAAGTTGGCGAAAATTTTGATGAAACTTTGTTAATAATGATCGGGGACGCCGCTGATGTGGGAGGTGATCGAGACTTGCCTCCAAGTGGGAGGTTGTTGGACAGTGTAGTCAAAATCGGGAACGAAGAAAGACGAAAACGTCGAAGACGGAAATAGCTGTCGCTACAGGGCGCCAACAGTCGTTGGGCATGAGGCGCCCGCTATGGGGTCGCCACCGGCCGCTGATACGTGGAAAATCGGTACATGACTTACGACTATGCGAGATGACGGAGGCAGCGATCGCTACCTAATTGCAGCGCCCGCTGAATAAATACTGTGGGTAGCGGGGGATTTTGATGTGCTATATTTTGTGTCCTACTTCGGCGTTGATATCTACCTTAATTGTGATTAGGGTTTTGTATAAGACTAGCCTATATAAGAGGGTCCCCAACAATGTTATAGTATCATTGTGAGTCATTATAATTGATAGAATAGCCGAGACCGTGAGAAAACTAAGATACGCAATTGCATTTGTAAACTTCCCAAAATTGTCTATTGAATATTCTAGTGAGATGTGCAGCAGCAAGTGGACGTAACCCTCGTTAACGGGTGAACTCCTATAATTCTCGTGTTCTTTTGCTTTTTTTTTTTTTAATTTCTCGTTTGTGTTTGTATTTATCTCTTGCAGCGACGTAGTTGATGTAAATATATCCCAACAATTATAAGTATCCTTGTCGCTTACGTTAAAAGGAGAGAACATAAAAAACAAATTCTATAATTGTTATTTTGACCGGCAAAAAACATAAAAAACAAATTCTATAATTGTTATTTTGACCGGCAAAAATTCACATTTGCATCAATAGTTTTATAAAGGGTAAATGTATATCGGCATATTATGTTCATGGGCAGAATCTTATATTCTATGTCCACAAACAATAGACACACTTTTTTCGTATTGTAACAAAGAAGTGTGTCTAATGGACGAAGTATTATTAGAGGTGTTTATCGGTCCAAAATCGCAAAAACATATGACTCAAAAAACGAAATTATGAAAAAATATGATCTCGGAAACCGGACCGGAATAATACCGGTCCGAACCGAACCGGACCGGTAATTCAAGTCCGGTCCGATTTTAAACCGGATAAAATCAGAATAATTTAAAATATTAATAAATTAAATATAAAATAATAATTAAAATTAATTTTTATATTTATAAATTTTAAATATTATTCATTAAAAATAAAATATCATTTTTAAGTAAATAAAATATTTTTAAAATTTAAAAATATTTATTTATTTATATATTATTTTATTATATGAAGTACTAATAATTTAATATATAATAAAAAAATTAGTAAATAAAAAAAATTATATTTGATAAATTGAACAATTTTTAAATAAAAATAATAATTTATCAAGTTATTTATTTTTTAAAAATATGACGATTTATATTATTAAAATTATATATATATATATATATATATGTGTGTGTGTGTGTGTTGTTGGAGTTGTGTACTTAATGTCTAGATAACGGTAACTCCGGTCATAGCATTTAATCTATTTAATTAATAAACAATAGTTTGCATTTAATTATTGATAATTAAATATATACAAAATATAGTCCTGATTCTATACGTTGTAGTTAGTATGATGTGCGGGCCCACACAGAAGAACATACTATCGGTTACTCGTATTTAATCGAACAGTTGCTCACGACCTAGATGGACACAGACCAATCCATATAGTCGTTGTGTGAGAGAAAAAATAATTTATATTAATTATTTTATCACACTTGTACACTTGGTGTATTGGGCGGATCGCATGAGACTTATCAATCAGGATTGCTGTTGATAATTGATTCAAGTCTCAGAGTATTTTATTCTCAATCCCCGATACTATTGCGGGTGTGTATATTTAATATAAGTGGCTTTGATTTCCCAAAGGAATTAACCGATTTAATTATTGGGTTAATTACCGGCTAAATTTGGTCACTATATTTTATATACGACATGCCGTGAATACTTGACGGGAAAATGTATCCCGGAAGTGTTGATAATATCCCCGAGATGAGTTCATAAGTAATTAATATGTAAACATCATGAGTGGATTCTTTCCGCATAATAATTAAGGTTGAATGATACTATTCTCGGATACAAGAGATGAATAAATTAATTAGCAATAAATTAATTTTATTCATTGATATTTAAATCTTAAATACACAGAATAAATAATACTACCGGAGAAATATTATTTGATATAATATGGTTTAATATTGGGAGTGCAATTAATTTATATAGTGGAAAATAAATTAATTAATATTGATGAGATTAATAGATTTGGGATTGGGCTCAATTTAATCATCAATATTGGAAGCCCAATATTCCACCTCCTTTAGATCCCATACGTAGCATATAAAAGCACTACATGGTCTTCACAATTTAATACACCATAAGAATATGGTAGTTGATATTCTAGAGAGTTCGTGAAGTAGATCCATAGAGTTCGGAGGATCGTCGCCCACACGACGTTCGAACGAGGTGCAAGGAATACGTAGGAAGATTCAAAGGTCTTCAATTGATTTCGTTTCTCCGCACAACGAATCAAAGGTAAAATCATAAACTCCCTTGTATGATTTTATGTGAATATAATTGTGATATATACATGAACGCACGATCCGGGAAAACGACGATCTTCGGGGACGGGGATTCGAGATCCCCGGCGAAGTATCGAACGAACCCTCGGCTGGGAGCCGAGGGCGTGGCGGTCGAGACCTAGGGCTTCGACCGCCGGCAACGGTCACACGAGGGGAGCCCCGGCTGGACGCCGGTGTTGGAATTCGATATCCCGGAGTTGCCGGAATTGCGGAACATGACAACTCCGATCAAAAACCTTCGCCGGAGATCACATGAACGCCGACTCATCCGCCGGAGTCCGGCCTTTGGAGACCACGCACCCGAAGGCACGCAGCCCGGGAGTTTACCGATACTTAAATCTAGACATTAAGTACACAACTCCAACAATCTCCCACTTGTACTAAGGTCTAGTCATTTCCTCCAAACTCCCGACTCCCATACTCATCACGTGCTTAAGTTGTACTTCCAAGAAGTACTATGTGAATGAGCACTCTAGGTTGCCGCTCTGAAGTTATCTTGGTGACTACAGCGTCGTCTCCCTTGACGATGATTCGTATCAGGTGGTACTTGCACTATGTGTTATCTAACACTTATGGACTTGTGATTTCTTACCATTTGCCATCGCACCGCTATTTACATAGCCTTTGGCAAATTAAGAATCACATCTAAGTCCCAGAGATTATCCCGGAGTTATACCAAAACTTCCGCTGCCTCTGAGGCCGCTATTTGGTTACCCATGGTAGAGTCCGAAAAGCATCGTGCTCATCACTCTTCCATGTTAAAACTCCTTCTCCTTCAATAGTGAAACACATAGCCTGATATCGACTTACACCGGTACTCATTCGATTAGAAATCTAAGAGAATGT
The DNA here is from genome assembly GCA_954870475.1 of Euphrasia confusa. NCBI lineage: Eukaryota > Viridiplantae > Streptophyta > Magnoliopsida > Lamiales > Orobanchaceae > Euphrasia > Euphrasia confusa. The sequence continues at coordinate 9,384,249 of OX940966.1, read as the reverse complement.
AATCCAAAGGAAATGCTCGTCTGCTTCGTAGTCTAGAACAGTACTTCGAAAGTACTTTTACGGCAGTCGAATATTCCTTTCCAGGATTACCTTGATATCCTCCCACTATGGTAACCGCATAGCCGATATCAGGTTCTTGTTTTCAACAATGCATTTATCAAGCTTTCCACACTCCAAGTGTAGGAAACTGCTTTCACTGCTTCTATCACCTTTATGTGTTCCAAAACACATACCTTAGATAGATGCATTCCGTCTCTGAAAGGTAACGAACCTTTCTCGGAATCTTGCATTTTAAAACGAACCAAAATCATATATATGTAAGATGTCCAGGAGAAGTACAATGTTCTTTTCTTGAGATCCTAGATCTTAAGAACATGCTCTAACTTCTTCTTTATCTTATATATCGATTTTTCTAGACAACCATCATTTTATGTCTGGCAACATCTTTACATTGTTACCAATGATAAAATGTTATCTACATAAAACCTCCGAGAAACACCACCTTGTTCCATCACGTTTCCAATACACACGATTCGTCAATGCCTTTTGATGAATCCATCAAATGGACTATCTCATCAATGCGCAAGTTCCACGAACTCTAGCTTTGTTACAATCCATAAATGGATCAACTAAGCTTGTACTCTAAATGATCTCGCCTCTTAACAATAATCCTTATTGCTTTCCAAGAAGGCACATTTAGATCTAGTACCGCCTCTATGTAGATCTAGGGATCGATTTCACGTATACTAGGTCCAGAGTCCGAAGACTCACCTAGTTTTATGAATATCTCCGGTTGTTATACAACCTCCCACTACAACGGCGTTCCGGTGTATAAACAGTAATAACAGTAGGTGCAGTTAGTGGTGTACCGCTACTCGGTTTGGCTGGCTTCCAGTCATTATCGTTTTCTCTCTTTTCAGAAGTATCACGTCATTTTGGGCTTGTGGTTCATCTAATAGTCTTCCTCTAAGAACCGGGCGTTAGAACTTATAACGTCCTTCTGGTTCATAGTACTATCGAACACACATCTTTTGTTCTTCTAGGATATTCTACAACCACATTTGAATGTGCCGTTGTTACCAAGACATATCCATAGAACATAGGTAGTTCCGTTTAACTCATGCTTTTACTATTTATATAAGAGTTCCATTTCTTATTTCCGACACACCAATCTTACAGAGGACTGTATGGTGTAGTCACTTGGGATCCAATCCCAAGCTCTGATCATAAATCAGAGTCAATCAATTCTAATACTTGTCCGGATCTTATATCTTATATCCATAAAGGATTGCTTAGTCGTATTATCTTCCAAATTAGATTCTTAGGTCGGAAGGTCCATTCCTTCAACTTAATTGATCTTACAATCAATTTTCGACCTTTGAATTTCTTATTTGAATAAATATGACTTAGCATAAGAATCCACAAGTATAAATGATTTAATAAAGAAATCTCTTATTAGTAAAACGAGTTATGTATAACGGTTCGTTGCATCGTGGTGGACTTAGGATTCATCATTTATATATTGCTAGCTAATGTACCAAAATAGATACTATCATTATTTCTTCTTATAACCATCAAATGATTAAAAGAAATAAAATATCCATTCATTAGAAATCCAGAACAAAGTTCTTTCTAATTTGAAAGGTACATAAAAGCAATAACCCAAAATGAAATCCTATAAAATGTCCTCCACTGCAACTGCTGCCTCCTCCACAGCATTGCCCATGTTGACTACGATTTCTTCTTTTCTAAGTCGTCGGGTTTCCTGGAACCCTTGCATTTAAAATGCACATACCGTCAGTGGTTCCATATCTACACACCAGGTTCCGGTAGATAATACCACTGACTATGTTTCACGACTAAAGAAAATTTCGTACTTTCTTTGAGAGGATAAATAGACTTCCAGTACCCAGACTGTTTTTATCGAGAATACTTGCCTCATGGCTTTCTCGTCCCATCTCGTGGTCCAAGTAACTTAGGACCACTGGGTTTCTTTGCTTGCTTTTCCTTTCCCCGATTTTGCCCTTAGGTTCAAAACCTTCGGCATTGGCTACAAGAGCTTGCGATTTCCGTCTCAACTCGTCCAAAAGGTCAATCATCTCAAAAACGTGTTTAAGCGTTTCCTCGAAGCGACTGGCCTTTATGAGTATCCTCATCGCTTCTTGTCTAGCCGCCTATGTCAATAGGCTCGGAAGGACAAAGCTCACTGAGTACAACCTTGCACTCTTTAACAGTTTGGGTAATGTCTAGATCTCTATTCCAATCATTACATTTAGGGACCAATGAGTTTATAATCCTTAAGTATCACATAAAGTGGGTTCAAAGCCATATCCTAATCTATGAGCACATATAACAACAAACAATCGATTTAATCTCCGATATCATCTCCCTCAAATAATATCATTAAACCACTAATCACATCTAAAATCCCATCAGGTAAGGCAAGCCACGTGGTGTGGACGTTTACCCACCCAAATGATTTAGCAATTAGATTTGCTTCGGTCATACATCACTTATAGCGGAACCTCGTGGGGAGGAATACTATAACGCGTATCTAAGTGTAAACCATTACTCAGTACCAAAGTAAATCGTTTGAAATTGCTACATCACCGCAAGCCACGTGGTGTGGACGTTTACGACAACTTCACAACTCTTCACAATTTCTTACAACTGTCTACATCAATTAATCCAAAATCCGTCAGCATAGCAAGCCACGTGGTGTGGACGTTTACTACGCCAAGAGACTTTTATAATTGACTCCCAATTACTTGATCCATTCGATCTTGTAAATCAAGACGCGGAGAATCATAAGTGAAACTCGAAGTTTCTTACCAGTGATTCACCATGCGAACAACCCTATCTCTCATAGAATGAGGGAGCCGAGCAAACAATCGATCTAGTCATAAAATGACACGAAAGTCTCTAATTTGTGTCCTCGACATGACCAAGTGGCTTTGGCTCCATTCCACTCCCCGGGGTGAGAATGAGTCGACTTGAAATCAGTTTTGGAAAGACAAATTAGGCATTGTTTGATAAACTTAATCAATGTTTCTCGTAAGAGGAATTACAAGAATTCTCCTCCAATGACTTGTCTATACAAACTTCAAAAGTCCATAAAAGTCACCAAGAGAACAGCAATGGAGACCATGGATATGTTTCCATACCCTCTCCCACTTAGCTTTTTACAATAAAGGGATACGCTATCTAATGCATAATTAAATACACATAAGCATAATAACAAACATACATTTCATGCAAGTACGTACACAAATAATCAAATAATTGCTCAAGTAAAATTATTTCTCGACTATTCGTACCTTGATGAATTCCTGCATGCTTATCTTGAGTCTTCATTCTACGTCTTGAATACTTTGCCGAGCGACGGAAAAATTCTTTGATTCTCATATTTAATTTATTTTAAATAAAATCCAAGATTCCAATTCAAAATAAATTTGAATCAATCTAATGATTTTAAATAAAATACTCCAATTAAATAAAATCAATTCCATTGATTTCCATATTTAATTCTATTCTAAATAAAATCCAAGATTATCCAATCCAAAATAAATTTTGAATTAATCTAATGATTTTAAATAAAATACTTAAATTAAATAAAATCAATATTATTAAAAAACCATTGATTTCCATATTTAATTCTATTCTAAATAAAATTCAAGATTATCCAATCCAAAATAAATTTTGAATTAATCTAATGACTTTAAATAAAATACTTAAATTAAATAAAATCAATATTTTAATAATTTCTCAATCCTATTTAAATTAGATCTCAATAATCCTAATCAAAATCGAATTTTGATTCTTCTCAAGACTTCTAATCCAAGTAGGTATAGGATATCTAGAGAAACTAGGATTTTCTTTCCTAATTTAACTCTCCATCTAATTCCATTATTTAATTCCATAATTAAGAAATCTAATCCAAATAGAATTTGAATTAATTCCAAAATTAAATTAAATAAAATTAGAAAGATTAAATTATTTTCGGAAAGATCGGATTTACCGGGACGAACCGAAACAATTCCGGTCATCCCAATCGAACCATGCAAACACATGCAATAAATTGGTTCCATGCATGAACACATGTACACCAACGTGCATACCATGCCATGCAAGGGAATGAATTAATTCATTCAGCATACCCATGAATTCACGCACATGCATAACCAGAAAGCACATTGTGTCGGACGACAGGAAAAAGTGTCGGCCGACACCCTTTGTTAATTTCAGCAGCGCGCATAAAATTGATCGTCTTCTCCGGCGAACTGTGCACGACTCTGGTTGATTTCCGGCATGGCGTCTCCTCTGACGACACACGCCATCAACCTCGACACAGTCCACGCACGAGCAGCCCGCGATCAAGTCGAGCGAAACGCCGTTCGATCGATCGCGCCGGCGCTCGCCTGGACTTTCGCCGGAGCAGCCGACTTCCGGCGTGAAGACGCCCTCGACGTCCCATGCCATCGACTTCGACACAGCATCAGCCCGCACGCCGAGCATGGAGCCGCCACGCGTAGCGGCTGAACCGCCTGGCCTCTTGGCAGCGGTCGACATCCGGCGACTACCACCGCTGGTGGTTGATGCCGTCGACCCCCAGCCGCCATACAGCCCGGTCCCGCTACAAGCCCTCACGTCCAGCCGCTGCCTTCGATGTCCGAAAGTGAAGCTGTCCGCGAGCATCGAGCACAACCGCCGGCTGCCGGCGAACCACCGCCACTGGTGGCACACGCCGACACGCCCAGTCGTGTTCAGCCCACGTCCAGCAGCTCGCACAGCTCGTGCCTCCAGCTACCTTCCGGCAGCCCGCACCGAGCGCACGTTCGATCCGGTTCGATTTCCGAAAACCCTCGATTTTTAATATTTAATTTTTCCGACAAGCACAATTCATACGAGAGAGAAAATCATAGACGTAGAACAATATATAGCACAATAATTTAACGCAATTAAATTAATCTATGGCCATATACATCGAGAATCGATTATCGAAACAATTAACGAAAAACGTAACCGTACGCTCTGATACCAATTGTTGGAATTCGATATCCCGGAGTTGCCGGAATTGCGGAACATGACAACTCCGATCAAAAACCTTCGCCGGAGATCACATGAACGCCGACTCATCCGCCGGAGTCCGGCCTTTGGAGACCACGCACCCGAAGGCACGCAGCCCGCCCCCAGCCGAACCCCCGCGAGACGGGGTTCACGCGATCGAAGATCGCGTTCGATCTTCGCGATCGATGGGGCTGCCCAGCAGCCCCCGCGGCGAGTCCGGCGACTCGCCGCCGCATGGGAGGTCGGCCCGCCTCCAGCTGGGCCGTCGCGGGGCCCAGCCCGCTGCCGGCGATCGATCCTTGGATCGATCGCATCCCCGGCGTCCAGCCGGGGTTCGCTCCATGCGCGCACGCCGAAACCCTAGGCGGCGATCGCCGTGGTCCGGCGATCCTAGATCGCCACCACGCGTTCGTCGTCTAATCCGGGGTTCGATCCTTGGATCTTGTTTTTCGATAATTGATTCAATAAAACAAGAATTAAATAGCAATTATTTAATTCACCTTTCGATTCGTTGTGCGGAGAAACGAGATCTTATGATGACCTTGAGATCTTCCCACGTATTCCTTGCACTAGCCCGGACGTCGTGTGGGCGACGATCTACCGAACTCCATGGATCCTCCTCTCTACTTTCTCTCTCTAGAATTGTGTTCTTCAAGTTATGAGAATAGAGAAGACCATGTAGTGCTTTTATAGGCTACGTAGGGGATCTTAAGGAGGTGGAATATTGGGCTTCCAATATTGAAGATTAAATTGAGCCAAATGCTCAAGTCCATTAATCCTTATCAATATTAATTAATTCTATTTTCCACTATATAAAATTAATTGCACTCCCAATATTAAACCATATTATATCAAATAATATTTCTCCGGTAGTATTATTTATTCCGTGTATTTAAGATATAAATATCCATGACTAAAATTAATTTATTGCTAATTAATTTATTCATCTCTTTTATCCGAGACTAGTACCATTCAACCTTAATTATTATGCGGAACGAATCCACCTGCAGGGTTTACATAATAATTCCTTATGAACTCATCTCGGGGATATTATCAACCCTTCCGGGATACACTGTCCGGTCAATTATTCACGGCATGTCATATATGAAATATAGTGACCCAACTTAACCGGTAATCAACCCAATAATTAAATCGGTTAATTCCTTTGGTAAATCAAAGTCACTTATATTAAATATACACACCCGCAATAATATCGGGGATTAAGAATAAAATACACTGAGACTCGAATCGATTATCGCCGGCAATCCTAATCGATGAATCTCAACGATCCGCTCAATACACCAAGTGTACAAGTGTGATAAAATAATTAAGATAAATTATTTTCTCTCTCACACAACGACTATACCGATGAATTGGTCCGTGTCCATCTAGGTCGTGAGCTACTGTTCGATTAAATACGAGTAACCGATAGTATGATCTTCTGTGCGCCCATGCTTGCACCATACTAACTACAACGTATAAAATCCAGGACTATGATTTGCATATATTTAATTATAAATAATTAAATGCAAATAATTGTTTATTTAATTAAATAGATTAATGGCAATGGATCGTGAGTTTGCGTTACTTAAATCTAGACATTAAGTACACAACTCCAACAGCCGGGGCGAGCCATCGACCTAGGGTCGATCGCTGGGGGCTGCCGCGGGCTTACGCCGCGGCTGGGCGCCCCCTCCCTGGTCGGTGGTGGCGATGAGTCGTCGGACTCACCGCCGGGGGCTGCTAGGCAGCCCCACGCGATCGATCTCGATCGCGAGCCCCACGGTGGGGCTCGGCTAGGGTTTCGGCCGCGGGTTCATCCCGCGGCGATGCTCCGGTCGGGCTCCGGATATCGTGGTGCACGCGATCGGTTTCCGGCGATGGGATTTCGGTCGGGGTTATCGGTTCCGCAATTTTTGATACCCCGGGACATCGAATTCCAGCATGTGTGTGGGTAAATTACAGTTTCATACCTGAGGTTTACGACTTTTTACACTTTCTAACCTGATCGGAAAATCGTTGCACGTTACTACCTGAAGTTTAACACATTAACAAAAACCTACATCAACTCACCAAAATAGAATATTCTAAGAAATATTCCGAGAATGTGGATTACACGCTCTCTTAATGTGAGTATGCTTTATTATAATTGTGTGAAACTGAGAGGATATTATTGTAATTACACATTTTATTAATTAATTAATTTAACAAATAAAGTAAAAAAATGAAAAAAGGGCAATTTATACCTTGTTTCTAGGAGTACGATTCTAATTGTACAATTATGAGTGTATCTTCACGTATTTTTTAATAAATATTCATTAGGTATGCTAAAATATTTATTGTTATGCTAATTTAATGTTTATAATAATTGTTGTTTGTTTATATTGTACTCCTGGGAGTACGATATAGGTATTGAAAAAAAAAGGGAGAGATGTAATCCAAAAAGTGTAATTCCAATTCCCTCATTCCTTTTCTACCAAGAACTCAACAAAAAAAATCAGAATTGAAACATATTTTAACATTCACGCTGTAAAAAAAATATTAATCGATTCCCAAAATATTAAAATCAAATCTATCTTCCTCCTCCGATAACTCTAATAGCAAATTTAAGATCTATGAAGTTTTTGCAGATTCAGATCCAACTAGAGGAATTTCGAGAGGTCGCCGTCGTCGTGTCTCCGAGCCTCAAACCCGTCTTTATCCAGTTTTCGGACGATGGGCCACCACCACCGCGCCTCTCCCGTCAGTCGAGCTTGCCATAGCTATCGAGGTCGTTGCCCCCCGCCCCCCCACCTCTTCTCTCTCAGCCGCTGCCCTCGTCGAGGTGACAAAGTCGATGACGTGTCTCTCCTCTTCCCGTTGAGGATTATCGTGCGATCTCCATTGTGCCTTCTGCATTTGCACAAATGACGTCCATTGTTTTTTAGAATAGTTTTTTAATTTTATTATTGAAATTGTTTTTTAGATCTCTATACGGTTAACTGATAATTTTTTATAATTGAATTTGCAATGTAATTTTTTTTAAAGAAGATATGTAATTTTTAATTTCAATTTTTATTTTAATCTTCAATTAATTTTTAAAATGATTTTATTTTAATTTATTTTCATTTTGTTTTTATATTTTATTATTAAAATAATGTTGACTAAATGTTGATTGAGGGTGCATCGGTAATTAACCAAAAATATAAGTAGGTGGTTACAAATTTACCCTTCAGATCGAAATAATCCTCTGAATATTCAATTTTGGCATGTCGGGGTTTGTTTATGTAAATTTGTTAAAGTATAGGTAGCAACCTGTAATGATTTTCCGATGAGGTAGAAAAGTGTAAAAAGTCATAAACCTCAGGTAGGAAACTGTAATTTACCTTAAATATATATTAATAAATTAAATTCCGATCCAATTCGGTCCAAACCGGATTTTACCGGTTTTTAATCGGAACCAGCCCAAAAATCAGAATCTCCCTTTCAGTTGAACCGAAAATCGGTCCGAAATTTTACCTGTCCAGACCAAATCGGACCAACCGGTCCAATTTCAGTCCGATTCCAGTTCGATTTCCTGCCTGGTCATTTTATGAACACCCTCTAGTATTATATAATATTGAGAGATTTGTAAAAGTAGAAATTTTAAGTGTTAGATTATAGTTAAACACCTTTCTTTTATATAATTATAAAAGAAGGTAAAGAATCTAAACTATTCTTTTTATTGGGTTTTAAACAATTACATAAAAATATATACACAATCATTTAATTTAAGAAAACTCTATCTCACTGTTATACAAAATCTATCTACGTCTCATAAACTAAATAAACTATCCTAAAAGCACCTCTATTTCTTTCCAAAAGTTATTCTGTATAATTCGTTCATTTCGAGAGATAAAAATTTAAAATTATTGTTCTCATCCTCGCATTCTACAGACGACAACGTAAAAGGAAGCTGAATTTTGAGCACCAAGATCCGACTACCTAGATTGTGAGACATTTTAATTTTTTATATGATTAAATAAAGTGTATAATATAATATTTATGTAATAATATCAATTTTATTTTTATTTTATATTTTTAAAATATATATTATTACTTAATAGACTTTTTTAATTTGAATAAATAAATATGCTATAATTTTAACTAAAAATTTTATATTTATATTTGTTTACACAATATATGTTAAACATAATGTAACTTATCATAATAATTATCTAATAATAAATAAAATAAAATTTAAATTTAAAAATTAATTTTTAAAGGATTCTTGGCATTGGCATGGGCAGAATCTATTTGCCCATTTAGCAATACTCTTTTATAACATTATGATATTTTTATTAAATCAAATCATCTAAATATTATGTACATAGTTATTACTAAGAATTTATATTATTGTTTTTTTTTTGAACATTACTCCTAAAATATTTTTATTTTCTTACAAAATTGTTTTATTTCCATATAATAATTGTTTACACGTTTTAAGTTTTTTTTCACACACTTCACTATCATAGTATCTTAATTTAGTTTCTCATTCTTATGAGATCAGTTGTTTGAGTATTTTTGTAGCAATACTATTTTAATATATTTATGAGTAAAAAATGTAAATAAAATATTTTTTTAAAAAGTTATACAAATTCATGTACAAAACTTTTCTTAAAAAAAAACACCGGGCAAAAATTGAGATAAAAATTAAATTTTACTTCACTTTATTAATGTCTTAATATGTTTTTTTAATCGCATGATTTTGCCTATGTGATTTGGAAATTGTTTTGAATATTGTATAAATTAAAACAAGCTAGAGAGAAAATGACACGTCTTTGTTTATCACGAAAATGTCTCACGTTCAAAGCATCTCAATGGTATGTATAATTTCTACAAAGTATGAAATTATACTTAAGTACACCATTGGAGAGATAGTAACCCTCACAAATTTTAAGAGTCGACGGCTAAATTAATAAGATTACTTTCAATAAATATTGTTGGGAAATTCGCGTCCGAATTCCCCTCCTGAAAAGCACACGAACAACACAAGAACGAAAAATACGCAAAATAAAAGACACGAGATGTATAGCCGTTCACCCGTTAACGAGGACTACGTCCACTTCTTGCCGCTGCAATAATTCACTAGAATATTATAGATCCCCGTTACAAGCTTGTAAACTCTATAATTGAATTCTAGACTTTCTGGAGGTGTTCACAGGTGTTAACCTAATTAATATATGCAGTGTATATATATATAGAGGGGGGGAAGGAATCGGGAGAAGAGAAAACCCGTTGGGCCCTTAATTTCTCAAACCTTTCGGCCGACAAGAATGAGTGTCGGCCGACACTCAACACGAATTTCGTGTTCTACCTCGGGCTGGAGCTCGCGTTCCACAGAATGAGTTCGACCGACCTCCTGTCGGCCGAAGGGGCCTGGTGTCGGCCGAAGGGGCCTGGTGTCGGCCGACACCAGCCCGAAACTCCGGTTGGACATCCTCGACACCTCCTCGGCGCCTCCCAGATGCCTCCTCGACTCCGTCGTCTTCTCCGATCGTCTCCGGCATCGATCTCCGGCGTTAATGCGCTTCACACCCAACAATCTCCCACTTGAAGTAAATTCACAGCCTCTATCATCCTTTCCCATTGCAGCAGCGTCCCCGGTCCTCATCCCAGAAGACCAACCGAGGTTGAACACAACCTCAACTTATCACACGGTACCACCTTCGTAAACATGTCGGCTGGATTCTTACTCCCAAGAATCTTCTCCAACACCAAAACGCCTTCCTCTAAGGCTGATCGAATGAAGTGATATCTCAGCTGGATATGCTTCGTTCGAGCATGGTACACCGGATTCTTCGCCAAGTGAATGGCGCTCTGGTTGTCACAATACAAGACACTCCCCGAGTGATCTTGTCTCAACTCAAGCAGAAAAGCCTGTAGCCACATCATCTCCTTCGCGGCTTCCGTCACAGCAACGTATTTGAAGGTATCGGTACACCGATCCGATCGATATACCGTGTGTGCGGAAGCGTTTAAAGCATAAAGTCTATCATGGTTGGATCTTAGTGCACACATAATATGTATAAGAACACATATAAACATATATATATATATATATATATATATATATATATATATATATATATATATTGTGATGCGTGCCTCGTTGATGTTGTTGAAGGTGGTGTTGAGTCGATTGAACCACCTTAATGGATCAGCAACTCAAAGCTCTCCTTGTGAATGACCTCGTCACTCCTTTAGATCGTCCGGATGTTGAAGCCGCACAAATGGCCCGGCCTCTACGTGTTGCACACGAACCCGGATGATGAACACCTTGCTTGGTTGAAGTGGTTCTCCAAGAACACTCTCTATTCTCTCCTTTTTGGTGTGAATTTCGTGGGTAAGCATCAAGTAACATGAAAAATCAGATTTTCATGTTTATATTCATGTCCATTTACCACTCCATGTAACCCCCCATTATGTGCATCATAATGCACAAGTAATGGTGGTTAATGGGTAGATGAAAAGACACCTCCACATAATCATGCCAAATCATGATATGTGGTCTCACTTGCTTGTGTAGTATGTCATGTCACACTATGTGACATGCATTCCATGCAAGCCATGCATCCCATGCATGTACTAATCCACGTAAATATTGATTCTAAATCAATATAATTAACAAGCTACATAGTACATCATCAAGTCCGTGTGTGACCCTGTAGGTATGATTTATAGATCAATATTATATTGTTCCCAGCAATTAATATTATCGAATAATAATTTAACATCCATAGACGACCTTATGACTTTATCGATTGCACACGTAGGATCGAAGGACATATCCCAACAATCTCCCACTTGGACTTCAGAGCCAGTGTGCTGCCAACTTCCTGTTGTCACTTGATGTCTAAGTTTGAACTTGAGGCAAGACTCGAGTCATCCTCAATCGGTTCAAACCTTTCTTGGACTATGAGACAGACTGTAAAACCAGATTTATCACTATGATACGAATCTGGACGTGGCCACGTATTTTCTACAGTCTCGACTCTCCAAGTGGCCGGTAAGACATGTATCCCATTATAAAATGGAGGACAATCCCATCTTGTCAATCCAAGCTCTCCCACTTGCTTCCTTATATACCCAATAACAAGTTTTTAACCTCCTTTTACGAAAGGCGTTTACTTGTATCAAAGTACACCATTTCACAATGGAATCACTCTGGACTACTCATGTCATAGGAAATTGCTCGACAGTCAATGAAATAGTATTATGACTCGAAATCTTAAATACTATTCCAGTCGGGTCTGTTCGATCATTAGCTCCCAGCTAATATCTATGTAATTGTACTTGATGTCCCACATCACTAGCCTATGAAGCGGCGCTATAGTACACATTACAATCTAGTTCATTGTATTATCGGTTTGTCCGTACTCGATTATACGAACCAGGAACAACTATATGATTCACGTATATCAGTTCAACCATTGGGACTTCATTATGCGGTAATTCGATCTCATAACCCAATTGATATAACTTAATCATTTGGACAATTCATATAAATTAAATCAAATTTATATGAAGAAATATGTGTAACACATTTAAGTGGTTGTTTACCAAATCTCCAAAAGTATCTAATACAGTAATAGAAATCGCAATCCATCTCTAAGATGTCAAATCTCTATTGCAGTCGTGAAAGCCTCAAGCTTAAGCTGCTGGAGAGGTTTTAGAAAATGTGTTTCCAACCTTACCAAAAGTTGCAACTTTATAATCTCGATGTCTCCACAAAACAATCTCCCAGATAATGTGGAACTTTCTGAGCACCAGTTTAGACTTGTGGTGCTCCCTTGGCTCATTGGCTTGCGCGATAGCTCTACTATAAATAGAGAACTATCAGATGGGCCGAGCTAGTTACGACACCTAGTTCACTAAAGAACTTTCAAAACTTAACTGCCAACATTATTGCATCCAATGCAATACTGTACTCAGCTTCTGTAGTTTAATCAGCTATATTGCATTGCATGGAACTATTCCAGCAAATTTCACCTCTATCTAGACAAAAGATATAACCAGATTAAAATCGGAAATTATCTTAGTCTGTTATGAATTTTGCATTCAAATAGCTTGGTAACATCAACTCTTTTTTTCTTCCAAAGACAACAAAATATTCTTTTGTCCATCTAAGGTACATAAGAATATTCTTGGTCACAGTCTAACGCGCCTCACCTGGGTTTCCTTGAAACTGACTCGTCATGCTCAAATCATACGATACGTCCGGTCGTGTACATATCATGGCGTACATTATAGACCCTATTGCCGAATCATAAGGAATGTTTTCCATCCTCTTTTGCTCATCAAGTCCCGTAGGGCATTGACTCTTGCTAAGAGATGTTCCATGAGTAATTGGAATGAGACCCTTTTTGGCGTCTTTCATTATGAACTTATCAAGCACCTTTTCAAAATAGGTCGCTTTACTAAGTCCAAACATCCTTTCGATCTGTTCCGACAGATCTTGATGCCCAATATGTATTGTGCTTCTCCAAGATCCTTCATTGACAAACATTTTCAAAGCCATTCTTTAACAGAATTAAGCATATGAATGTTGTTTCCAATAAGGAGTATGCCATTGACATACAACACATTAAACACAACGTAACTCCCACTGACCTTCTTGTAAACACAAGATTCTTCTGTGTTCCTCTGAAATCCAAAATCCTGTATGGATTCATCGAACCGAAGATTCCAACTCCGAGATGCTTGCTTTAATCCATAAATGAATCTATTAAGCTTGCATACTCTCTCAGCCTGATTAGAATCGATAAAACCCTCTGGTTGTGTCATAAACACATCCTCTTCTAGAATCTAATTCAAGAAGACGATTTTATCATCCATTTTCCATATCTCATAATCATAATGAGCTGCAATGGCTAAGAGAATCCGAATTATAGCAACTGGTGAAAAGTTTTCATTATAATCCACCCCGTGAAAAATCCTTTTGCCACCAACCTTGCTTTGAAAACACTAGGTTTTCCATCCATGTCTATTTTTATCTTGTAAATCCATTTGCTTCCAATGGGCCTAGCCCCTTTAAGCAAATCGACCAAGTTTCAAACTTGATTTTCAGACATCGATTCCATTTCGGATTTCATGGCACCCTGCCATTTCTCGGAATCTGGACTCGTCATTGCTTGGATATAGGTCGAAGGTTCATTGCTTTCTAAAAGCATGATTTCATTGCTCTCATTTTGTTGGAATAGGTGACCGGCGAGCCAACGGTTGGCCGAGCGGTTAACCGTATTCCGTTATATAACGGTTTATTTCGTTAATTAATGAAACCTATATTAATGGCATATACTATATCTGCTCCCAATGTTGAATCATAGATATAGTCCTGTATAGTTACACATGTTGTATGAATTCGGTTTTGTGGAAACCGAGAGATAATTCTGTTAACGCAACGTAACTGGTCAAACTCAGTTCCTAGTCGATGGGTTACGCCAATAACAAGGATACCTGGCCTTTCCCCCTTGAGACTAGCACTTAGTGTATGTGGGCTAATCTCGAGCCTCGGTGTTGGGACATCGACATACTTGAGTGGGTGCTCACTGTTGATGAGTTCACTGAACCCCCTCTCCCTGGAATCTCTAAGTGGTTATCACTGATCGAGTAGAGAATTCCATAATATAGTTGTACACAATTAATCCTTAGGACCCAGACATCACCGTGACTTCATCAGAGGACTAGCTGTATCGTGACGTGTCTCTGATTCCCTGGAAAGGGAGTAAGTCGAAAAAGGAGACAATGTTCGTGCAGTTCGAAATCTGATGTGAAGTCTGTGCATGGTAGTAGGGGATCTGATCGCTTGATATAGATCATGGATGTCCTGTGTGTTCTGATGGTTCGTAGTCCCGGAATCTCTGGCCAGAGTTGAATAGTGAGGTGATTAGAGAAATGTGTTTCTCTGAATCAATCACGACTGGATTTTACGAAACCTAGAACGTACGCACAGTTATCAAACTCAACAAGAGATCTCGATTAACCAATATCTCTAGTTTGATCGGGACATATGTATCGGAGGGATCGTACTGTACGCTAACTATATTACAAGGTTCTTGCAGGCACTTCATTTGTATCTAGGGAATTAGTGAAGCGTGGCTGCTAGACGCTCGTCACTGATTCGTTGGGCACCGACTTGTTCGGAGATTAAATAATATGATTATTAATCTAAAACTCTTGGTTGAAATAAGAACAATATGTTGTTCGAATCACAATATGTTGTGAGCCCACGGCTAGTTATACACCTGAACCATTGAGGGTCACATTCTCGTGTAAACCGATCCTTGAATACGATCATGTATTAATTAACTGTTAATTAAGTACATATAGTCGGAGGTCAATATGATTGAATCCGAGATTCATAATTGTGATTATGAGTTGGAAATAATAATGAGCTAAAGAAAACGGACACGATGGTGTACACTTTCTATTTTGGGAAATTTCCCGATTTAGCAGTACCCCTGAAATGGGCTTTCCGATTTTGTGAAATTGGAAAATTTTATTTTTATCTCATATTGATGAGAAAATTAAAACGAGAAAGAAAATATAATCGTTATATTTTTCGGAGATGAAATTGATTGTCAATTTTGGAGAAACGTAATGACGGCTAATGTATTGGGCCGGCTAGGGTTAATGGATCCGATCCATTAGGGTTTGAGCCCAACAAGCTCCTTTCTTCACCTATAAAAGGAGCTCCATAGGCATGAGAATAAACACACCAATGTGAAGAGCTCAAAACCCTAGCCTCACTTTCTCTCCTCTCCTCTCTCCCTCTCGTCCGCCCCCTCGGCGCCTCCCTCGGAGGACCGCCGACAACCGGAGCCGCTGCCCGCCGCCGCCTAGTGCCGCCGCCGGCAGCTGCCTCCCCTCGCCGGAATCCGATTCCGGCACCGTTTTTCCGGCCCGTTTTTCCCGTCGTATTCTCCCTTACGTGTTTCTAGTGCAATACGTAAGTTGGATTACCTATACGAGGTGAAACCTGATTAGACGAGAGACGCCGAAGGAACGCCCGAGCACAGCCCGAGTCGCGTCCGTGCGCTCCAGCCAAGACACACGAGTCCAGCCGAGAGCCCCGCCACTCGCTCGGCTCTCCCCGCACACGACCCGTGCCGTCCCCGCGTCGCATCCGCGCGACTTCCGACGAACCTCGTTTCGTCCGATGAATCCCTGAGGTACTCACGATTAAATTTAGATTTAATTGTTTGCGTTAAATGTTTGCGCTATGTACTGTTAATGTTTTCGCTATGGAATTTTTAATTGATAAAGAAAAATTAATTGTGATTAATTTAAATGTCAATTAAATTCAAATTGATTCGAATTAAATAATATGATTATCTTAATTGTCAATTTTACGCAAACTGATTATGTGCACATGTAATTAATTATATATGTGTAATTAATTAATTTGATTAATTTAATTGCACTTGATTAGAATTAAATAATATGATTATGTTAATTGTCAATATGATGCAAATTAATTATGTGCGGATGTTTACATAAACTCAAGTTGATTAGAATTAAATAATAAGATTATGTTAATTGTCAATTTGACGCAAATTAATTATGTCTGGGTAATTAATTGTAATATATTAATATGATTAATATAATTGCTAATTATGTCTGGGTAATTAATTGTAATATATTAATATGATTAATATAATTGCGCTATAAGTAATATATTAATATGATTAATATAGTTGCGCTAGAAGTAATTAATTTATATGATAAATATAATTGCGCTAGATTTAATTTGTGTAGTATGGGATGCATGAATTAAATATTTAATTATTTGATAATTAAATTAAATGGTGAATTATTTATTCTAATTAGATTTGAATTAAGTCAATTAATGCATGTAATATTGAAAATATGATTTTCAATAAAATAAAATAAATATAATGTAAAATGTTTACATTAATGAAAAACGGTTTTTCATAAAAATTTTGTTTTCCGCTGCGTATACATGCACGATCCCCAACACATTTGTCATAATACCTAAGTATCTGTCAGGTTAAGTTCTAATCCTTCCGGACCTTCGAGGGTTATGTGTGGTTTCCAAAACCACTGGAGTACTCTTGACCAAGTCATGAGTATCCATATCAGTTTGTTCTACTTGAACCTCGTACAAGACAACTTAGCTCCCACTGACTTTCTAGGAAAGATAACTCTTTTCAAGAAAATCAATATCCCGAGCAACAAAAACATTGTTCTCAGATAGATCGTAGAAGTTGTACCCTCGAGTTTCTTATGGACATACCATAAGGAAACTTTTATCCTATTTGAGTTCAAGCCCTGTAGAGATAAATCTCTTCATAATCTATAGAACCTCAAATCTTGATGTAAGACATTTTAGGGACCCTCCCTTTTCATACCTAGTATGGGTCTTATCAACAGTTTTTTACAGTGTCCTATTCAGTGTATAAGTTGAAGTCAAGAATTGTGTGTTCCCAAAAGAGACCAGTAGTTCACTTAGACCCCTCATCGAATAGTCGAGCTATATATAATATAGTTTGTTTTCTCTTTTTCGAAACATAACCTTCATGTGCTTGTGAACTGATAGGTTCCACATACATCAGTATGGATC
Organism: Euphrasia confusa; assembly: GCA_954870475.1. NCBI lineage: Eukaryota > Viridiplantae > Streptophyta > Magnoliopsida > Lamiales > Orobanchaceae > Euphrasia > Euphrasia confusa. Next base: position 9,366,578 of record OX940966.1, on the reverse strand, counting down.
ATCCCTAATTAATCACTCACATGTTCTCATTTCTCCAAGAAAGATAAAATTGTTATTTTGTCCATCACACATCATTCACATGTATTAAATGACTCCAAGTCAAATGATTCTAGAATGCATTCTAAAAGAAGCTTCGTTACATGTTTAGATGTTGATTTGACCTAATAAACAATGTTATAGTTATGTCTCATTGAGACTTATTCGATTCGTCCTTTGGTGTTAATGTTATATATGATTTGTCAGTTAAAGTATACATAAACAATATAATAATCGTACCAAAACAAAGAATAATTCACAATTAAAATAGTTACCCAACTATTTAATAATGAAAAACTAATCCATCAGTATCCAATACTGAACCAATATTCATTGTTTATTGAAGGTACGAAAAATACATAATTATAATACTTAAACAAGGCCCCAAGGCATAACAACATCATATGATCATACGGCTAGTGCAGCGACCTCCACTACTTCCAGCCCGTAGATCGACATTTCTACTTTCCAAACTCCTACTTCTGTGTAGTTCCTTTCACTTACAATTGTGAGAACCACAAATGGCATCCAATACCCAAGAAGTAAAATTTGCGAAATTTAATGTATATAACATTAATACCTGAAGATGAAGCAACCCCGTTCTTCACATCTTCTTTGAACTTTGGGCAAATTCAATTATTCCCAATAATTGACTCTTATTCGATTCTCGTTCATAATTATCCCAATATCAAAAACGTGATAAATCGTAAGTGAAAAGTCGATGTTTTCTAACCAGCGATATTATCATGCAATTGAATCCCTATCTCTCATAAAATATGAGGGAGTCAACCAGACAATCGACTAACGTCATCCAATGGCTCGAAAGTCTCTAATTTGTGTCATTAATGAACTAAGTGTTTTGGATTAAATCACTCCCCGAGGTGAAAATAATCATAACTTTAGAATTCATCATATGAAGGACAAATTAGGCATTTGTTTGAAATTGAATAAATATGAATTTATACATGTTTGCAATTAGTGTCCGACACTTTTGCAGTATACGCATTCAGATTCCCTAGGAACCCTAGTAGCCTTCTTGCCCATGCTCTTTTGAATACCTCATCCCTTATCATAAGAATATCCCTCTCAGGGTCCTTTTTAATTGACGACTCATCATCTTAGAAAAATTTAGGAGATCACTTAAAGCAAATAATCCAATCATTTGCTACTCATGTGGTCCCTATAGGTTTCTCTTTTCCAACCTAGCTGAAGCGATGACCCTGGTCATTCAGAACTTTTCAATCTTAGCATATTCCCCGAACATGCTATTGAGTTGTTCAATGATATCTTAGGATGTGGTTATATAACACATTTTCCTTTTCTTCGTATTTGAGGACCATCCTCAAATTACGTTGTTAATCAAGAAAATTTATGTTGTTCAATTTTTCAAAATCAAGAATTGAACCAAACTTGAATTGAGTTGACAAAAGAAAGATAAATAAAGTAGGTAAACATCCACAAAGCGGTAAACAATTAAGGTTGTCTATCAAAACTATTTATTTGTTCCATTTTATTGAATTGATATCCAATATCTATGTTCCCTTAAACAAAACGATACCAAGACCCTCATCTTGTAAATCCTTAAGCCAATTGAATCCGCACTTAAGAAAACTAAGATAAGTAAGTCACACGTATGCTAACTCATTTTTTTCTAATTCTACCTAAAAAAAACTTTTAACGCATCTAACTATTTTATGCAAAAAATAAATTTAATAAGTCCTACCACTTACTTATTTTATACTTTTTATTTATTATTTATATTTAAATAATAATAATAATAATAGTAAAAGTTAAAAAATAATTTTTAGATTGAATAAAATAAATAATTAATATTTTATATAATTCATGATTAAAATAATTTGTAACACTAAAAATTTAACTATTTAAAAATTCTTATTTTTAATTAAATTTTATATAAAATACAAAATAATCCTTAAAATTTTAACTATTTCAAAATGTTGAATTTTAATTAATTTTTTATATAAAATAAAAATATAAATAATTCGCAACGCTAAAAATTTAATTTTTTCAAATTTTTTATTAATTTTTATATAAAATACAGAATAATTCTTAGAATTTTAACTATTTTAAATTTTTTAATTTTAATTAATTTTTATATAAAATAAAAAAATATAAATACTTCGTAACGGTTAAAAATTTAAGGAAAATTTTGAATTAAGTGAAAATTTTAAAGTTCCATTAAAAAAATTAAGTAACTCGTTTTTTCTTAATTATTAATATTAGCACTATATCCTTCCTTATAATATATAATTCAGTTAGCAATTGTCTCAGGTGTCATATATTTTAGGGATTATTACAAAAACCTGCCCAAGGTTTCGACTTTTTGGCACTAACTTACTCGACCTGAAAACCTGCCCAAGGTTTCGACTTTTTGGCACTAACTTACTCGACCTGAAAACCGTGACACCCGACTACCTAAACTTTGCTCCGTTTTGCACTTACCTTCTTTTTTCGGATGGATCAGAATATTCCGTAGAATATTCCGTTATCTCTATTTTTTTATAATTTTTAATGATTGATTACATAAATACCCTTCTCTACTTCTCTCTTACAACATCTAGCATAAATTAAAAATCAAATATATTAAATCAAACATTATTTTTATAAACAAATAAAAAAAAACATGAAATCATCTATTTCAATATCATCTTCAACAATCGATTTCCAGAAATTAACAAAAAAGAAAGAAAATCATGTTTGAATAAAAAAACGACGGAGTCTCCCGACGATGACGAGAGGAAGAGAGAAACGACATCGTCTTTCTCTTCGACAAAGGTAGCACGAACGAACGGGATATCAATTGTTGATTCTCTGAGTGCCCATTCCTCTGAATCTACGCTCACCGGCGTCGATAATGGGCTGCGCGGCGTCGAAGCTGGACAGTGAAGACACCATCCGCCACTGCAAAAATCGCTCCCGCCTCATCAAAGAAGCCGTCTTCGCCCGCCACCCCCACGTCGTATCCCACCACGTCCCCGCCGTCCTCCTTCTCATCCGCCGCCGCCTCTAAACCCCCTGCCTTCGTGCCCCAGCCGCCGCAGTGACGAAATCCCTCCCCGTCGCCGCACCTCCCCTGACCTCCTCCTTCTCGACCCACCACCACCAAAAAGCCTCCGCCCCGCCACCATCAACTTCAACCTGCATTCGCTCACCGCCGACGATGCGCGAAATCGAGCCTCCTTCTTCAATATTGGGATTTTTTTTGGGGATTAATTTTGGATCGGGATTTTTTGATTTGGAATTTTTTTGATTTAGGATTTTTTTATAATCTGAAATGAATTAGGGTTATGAGATTTTTTGATTTGGAATTTTTTTGATTAAGGCCCGCCGCTCTCTCCCTTTTATTTTTTGTTTTTGTTTAATTAAAAAAAATTAATATGTATTAATACAAAAATGCCCTTATAATTTGACTTGAATTTGACCAACCTGGCAAGTGAATTACACGCTTCCGGAATATGCTAAAAAATATTCCGATCCGGCTTAAAAAGTAGGTAAGTGTTTAACGGCATAAAGATAGGGTACCTAACGGTAAAAGATTTCCGTTCAGGTAGGTGAGTGTAAAAAACACCAAACCTTGGGCAGGTTTATGTAATAATCCCTATATTTTAACCGTTTAATTTTTTTTTGTGTTCACACTTATTAATAAACAATCACCGTTAAATTAAATTTGTGTTGTCATTATTAATTTTATTTTTAGCTTAATTAATTAGCGTAATTATTTTTAATTAATTAGCAATTATTTTTAATTAATTAGCGTAATTATTTATTTATTTATATAATATAATTTAGTTTTTTATAATCTTCTTAATATACTTCTTAATTGTAGTAAATATTGACTGAAATATTCAAAATATCACATTTTATTCCTTATTTATCTTTCTTAATTAAGTTTAGTCTATTATACTAATAAAATTAATTATCGTAATTAAGGAATGATAAGAGAGAATCTGCATTTTTTATTAATATATTTAATTGATTAATTAATTAATTTATATTATACAAAGAATAATATCGAAATTTAAGGTAATTCAAATTTATTATATTTAAAAAATAATAATTATTATCAAACTTTACTTCAAATCCGTATATATAAAACGTCACGCATTCCCTACCTATAACTTTTCATTTCACTTTCATTTCAGCTATTTTTTTTATTTGTTTATCTTCACATTTATTTATTTTTTTGCAGAACTTTACGTAAGTTTTGTTTTTTTTTTTTTATTTTGTATATTTTTCATTTCACCTATTCTTTTTATTTGTTTATACTCACATTTTTTTTTGCAGAGCTATGTTTTATTTTTTGTTTTTTTTTTGTTTTTTGTATTTTTGCACCTTTTCATTTCAGCTATTTTTTTTATTTGTTCATGTTGACATTTTTTTTCATGGCTCTATTTAAGTTTTGTTAATTTTTTTTGTTGTTTTTTGTTTATTTGTTCATGTTGACATTTTTTTTCATGGCTCTATGTAAGTTTTGTTAATTTTTTTTTGTTGTTTTTTGTATTTTTTGTAGCTAATTCGATTTTAATTTAAATTTGATTGTTTGATAATTAATGTTTTTATTTTTTGTAACCTTCAAATGTAAGTATATCTTTACTCAAATTTAATTTTAATATTATTGTTTAATCATTAATATTTATATTTTTTTGCAGCGTAAGTATTTTTTACTAATTTGAATTTTAGTTGTAATATTATTGTTTGATTATTAATATTTATATTTTTTCGTAAATATAACAACTTATTTGGTAATGATTTTTGTATTTTTTTTTAAATTTTTTGAATTTTTTATTATTTTTGATGATTCATTTTTTCTATGTAAGTTTTGTTATTTTTTTTGTTGTTTTTTGTATTTTTTGCAGCTAAGTATTCTTTTACTAATTCGATTTTAATTTAAATTTGATTGTTTGATAATTAATGTTTTTATTTTTTGTAGCCTTTTAATATTATTGTTTAATCATTAATATTTGTATTTTTTTGCAGCGTAAGTATTTTTTACTAATTTGAATTTTAGTTTTAATATTTTTGTTTAATCTTTAATATTTTTATTTTTTTATGTATTTTTTACTAATTAATATTAGCGTTTTGTTGATTATAATTGTATTGTAAATATAACAATGATAATGATTTTTGTATTTTTTTTCAAGTTTTTTGAATTTTTTATTCTTTTTTATGATTCTTTTTTTTCGCAGAAATTTTGGATTTCCTACTGTTTTTTGTTTATTTTGTAGGTTTTTTTATAACTATTTATGTTGTAGGTTTCATTATAAGTAAAATAATCTGCAAATGGAACAATTAGAAGTACATGAAGAAAGATCGAAACATTAGATTACACAAATGAGGATATATTCCAAGTTTTTGTTTATGTTCCTAATAAAATTAGAGTAGTTTGTGTTAATTTTATTTATGATATAATTTACTCAATTTACTATAATTTACTATAAAATTTAAGCAATTTACAATAATTCTATTTAATTTTATTCTAATTTTGTTTATGTTGTAACTTAGTATCTTTATTTGTATTACTTACAAATATCACTAAAACATAATTAAAATCATTGATTAAGTTAATAAAATAAAATCGTATTTAATAATTATTGAATAATTGAAAAAATAATAATACAATTGATAATTATTATTTTTTACAAAAGAATTGTTTATTATTAGATTTTTAAATTTTTTTTTTATTTACGCGAAATAAATTCAAAAATAATTTATGTATTTTAGTTCGATCTTTTTTTTTATATATAAATAATAATAATAATTGTGATTTAATTAATTTATGTATTTTAATTATAGGAATTACATATAATTAAAGTAATAAATTACAAAAATAATTATTATATCAATTAGTCATCCAACCATATTCGATGTATAAATAATATTATAAATTTATAAAATAAAATTATATCCTTAATTAGAGAAATCAAATAAATTTTTTATTATTTCTGATTATAAATTATATATCAATTATATTATTAATTATGAGTATGGTAAATCTATTTCCTCATTTTAAACTAGATAAATTCAAAGTTCAACTAAAATTATATATCATAATATTATTAATTATGAGTATGTTAAATCTATTTATTTTAAGCAACTAAATAAATTCAAAAGTCAACGTAATTAATTTGAGAATTAAATAATAATAATAATAATTCAATTTTTTTTGTTAATTTACAATAAAAAATAATATTATCCTCTATTTATATTACTTTAATTATGCAGCATTAAAAAATATTTTACCATAAATTAATAAATTCAAAAACAATTCATTATTCAATTAATCACTTGAAACTAAATTAATATATTTTAAATTAAAAAACAATTCATTATTCAATTAATCACGCTTGAAACTAAATTAATATATTTTTATTTATTTAAATAAAGAATATTCAGAATATCACATTATTCTTTATTTATCTCTTTTAATTACTTTTATTCTATTATACTACTATTTATTTATAGTACTATATTAATTTGTGATTTTGTATTCCGTTCATTCTTTCTCATCCCTCTAATTGTCTAGAGATCTTTGTATAATAATTTCATTTTTTTTTCCACTCTTTAGTAATCATTTTCGTAAGAATCTATGTCTTTTTATATTCTTATTTGTGTGATGTCAATCTCTCCCAAAAAACTTCCGTGGTATATTATTGAATTTAATGACCTAAATACATTTTATTATTATATATGTGTAATAAATAAGTGATTTATAATTGTTATTATATTTACAGCATCGTATTAAATTTTGCACAACTATTAAAATTCATGAAAAATTGTTCGAGCGATGTTGTTAATGGCATAATTTGCCCCACATGCAATCATTCACAAAATGTCAATTATTGCAATTTTGTGTGCTATTTTTGTCATCTTAATCTTATTCGTCACACCAAGTTTAAAATTCATCTTCATGTTCATGACGGAAAGCACTTCGCGAATTTTGTATTGATGAATGAAGTTGCATTATTTCTAAATCAGAAATCAGTTGATCGAATTATTCACAGAATGTCAATAATTGCAATTTTGTGTTCAATTTTTGTCATTGTGATCTTATTCGTCACACCAAGTTTAAAATTCATCTCCAAGTTCATGACGGAAAGCACTTCGCGAATTTTGTATTGATGAATGAAGTTGCATTATTTCTAAATCAGAAATCAACTGATAGATTGGTTCTTTCAATCCTCGGTATTTAATTCTCTCTTACATATATATCAAAAAAAATTTATGTAATTTTATTTTTCTCTCATTTTATAACTGTATTTTTTATTATATTAATTAATTAATTAATAATGCAATGTATCTTTATCTATACAAGGATAATGCCGACGATCAAAGTATAAACAAAGTAACTCATGCGGTTGTATGATTTCTTAATGAAAACGAGTTTATGTTTAAGTTCAGAGTTGATGGAGATAATCTTTTAGGAAGATTATGCCGTTGCATTGTAGATATGCGAAATTTGGATTCTATATTATTATAGCTGCACAAAAGACTAATCCGTAATCCGTCATACCTTACAATTCTTGATGTGGTCTCCGAACTAATTAAGAAGTCGAACGATGATTCCTCCAATTATCCATCCGATGATGATGTCCTTTGAAGCGATAAAGAATTATGCCACTTTTTGAACTTATTTTTTACCTTTAGTACTATTATCTATTTTTGTAATTTTTTCCTTTCAGAACTTTGTATCATGATACCATTTCAACTTAATTTTTTACTTTTCCGTACTTTTTGTTAATCTATAATTTTTTTTAATATCAACTTATTATTATCAAATTTCTATTTTATAATTTTTAAATCATGATATTTATTTAATATCATTCAACAACTATTGAAATCTAATATATTATAATTGAAAACAGTTTGTCATAATATATAATTCACTATGCAATTGTTATTTTAGTTCAAGATAATTATTAATCTTTTTTCATATTTATCACAAGAACCAACAAGTAAGATACTTATTTCCGTTTATTAATATAAAATTATTAAATAAGGAAATCATTCAAAGAACTTAAACTATAATATTTCCGTTTATTAATATAAAATTATTAGATAATAAAATCACTCAAAGAACTTAAACTACAATAAGAATACCGAAGCTTAGGGGCGGACCCAGAATTTTAGGTGAAGGGGGCTAAAATTATATTTTAAATATTTAGGATTTGCGTAATCAAATAGTTTAACTTTTAATATGGTAGACTTCTCTCTTAAATTTTTATTTACTTATCAAGTAGATTAGTAGTTTATTGGAGTATTGATTTAAAATTAAATTACTCATATTTTCAATTTTATAATAAATATTATTAACTGCTAAATTGTAATTAAAAAAATTATTAACTGCTAAATTGTAATTAAAAAAATTACTGATATTTTCTATTTTACCATAAATATCTGAATTGTAGTACAAAATAATAGTAAATAGAAGTTTATGTAATTAAATATTGTTCTAGAATTTCAAATTAACTTATTTATGACAAATAATTTATTTTAAATTTTTACTATTATTTAATATTTTTAATTAACATTTGTTAATTATACAACTATTTACCATTTATTATTCATACTATTTATATCTTTCAAGTGTCTAATAAAAAAATCCAAAATTATTATTAGAAAACACTTCAAAGGATGTTTTTTGATTTTCTATATAATTATAAATATAAATAAATTATTAAAATAGTGTTATTGAAAAATATAGTTGAAATAAAAATAATAAAACTATTCATTAATAATTTAATATTAATATAAAAATTATTATATATTTTAAAAGATCAATCAAAAAGTGTTAATTATGATTAAAAAAAACTTCAAGTTTTATTTTATTTTATTTTTTGTATCATTATAAAAATTAAAAAAACAAAATAAGAAATGAGATAGATAAAATAAAAACAAAATTATTGAAAAATCTAATTTTATTAATTATATCATTCCACATTTATAATTTATTATATGTTTCAAGAGAATAATGAAAAGATTGCAGTTATTTAAAAACACTCTTAAATTATGTTTTAATTTTATTTTCTTTATAAAAAATGATTCATTTTTAATAATTGGCATGAATTTTATATTTAAAATGAAAAATAAATGCTGATTTTTTTGATTGAATTTTGATAAATATATCATTTTTTGATTTTCTAAGACAAATAAATTAATAAATCAATTATATTTATATAGAAGATACTTGAAATACAAATAAACATAATTATTCATAAAATCAATCATGCAACTTTTGTAATTTTCAGGGTAATATATTTTCAGGAGGAGATTTTCTTCAAATTTGACCAGTCATGCTTAAATGTACGAAGTAGGATATAGTTGTTGGAATTCGATATCCCGGGCTATTAAAATTTGCGGAAACAATAACCCGAACGAAAACCCTCGCCGGAGATCACATGAACACCGACTCATCCGCCGGAGTCCGGCCTTTGGAGACCACGCGCCCGAAGACGCATAGCCCGCCCCCAGCCGAACCCCCGCGAGCCGGGGTTCGTGCGATCGAAGATCGCGTTCGATGGGGCTGCATCCGGCAGCCCCCGGCAGCAGGTCCGGCGACCTGCTGCCCGCCGTGGAGGAGCCCCCACCGTCGAGGTGGGGAGGTGACGGTGATGGTACCGGTATACCGATCCGATCGATATACCGTGTGTGCGGAAGCGTGTAAAGCAATAGATCTACTATGCCATGATCTTAGTGCACACAAATATGTATAGACACATATTTATATATATATATATATATATCCAATATATATATATAGAGAGAGAGATTAACAAGAACACTTACAACCGGTGTAGCGTGCCTCGTTGATGTTGATGAAGGTGGTGTTGAGTCGATTGAACCACCTTCATGGATCAGCCTTGAGAATGACCTCGTCACTCTTCTTGTCTAGATCGCCCGGATGTTGAAGCCGCACAAATGGCCCGGCCTCTACGTGTTGCACACGAAACCGGATGTCGAATATATTGCTTGCTTGAGTCGGTTCTCCAAGAACACTCTCTATTCTCTCCTTTTGGTGTGAATTTCGTGGGTAAGCATGAAGTGATATGAAAATCAGATTTTCATGTCTATATTCATGTCCATTTACCACTCCATGTAACCCCCCCATTATATGCATCATAATGCACAAGTAATGGTGGTTAATGGGGAGATGAAAAGACACCTCCACATAATCATGCCAAATCATGATATGTGGTCCCACTTGCTTGTGTGGCATGCCATGTCACACTATGTGACATGCATCCATGCAAGCCATGCAATGCATCCCATGCACGTAAAATCCACATGTATTGATTCTAAATCAATATTATTATCAAGCAACGTATATCAACATCGAGTTCGTGTGTGACCCTGTAGGTTTGATTATCGATCAATATTATATTGTTCCCAACAATTAATATTATCGACTAATCATTTAACATCCATAGACGACCTTATGACTTTATCGATTACACACATAGGATCGAAGGACATATCCCAACAATCTCCCACTTGGCCTTCAGAGCCAGTGTGCTGCCAACTTCCTTTTGTCACTTTATGTCTAAGTTTGAACTTGAGGCAAGACTCGAGTCATCCTCAATCGGTTCAAACCTTTCTTGGACTTTGAGACAGACTGTAAAACCAGATTTATCACTATGATACGAATCTGGACGTGGCCACGTATTTTCCACAGTCTCGACTCTCCAAGTGGCCGGTAAGACATGTTTCCCATTATAAAATGGAGGACAATCCCATCTTGTCAATCCAAGCTCTCCCACTTGCTTCCTGATATACCCAATAACAAGTTTTATAACCTCCTTTTACGAAAGGCGTTTACTTGTATCAAAGTACATCATTTCACAATGGAATCACTCTGGACTACTCAGGTCAGAGGAAATTGCTCGACAGTCAATGAAATAGTATTATGACTCGAAATCTTAAATACTATTCCAGTCGGGTCTGTTCGATCATTAGCTCCCAGCTAATATCTATGTAATTGTACTTGATGTCCCACATCACTAGCCCATGAAGCGGCGCTATAGTACACATAACAATCTAGTTCTTTGTATTATCGGTTTGTCCGTACTCGATTATACGAACTAGGAACAAGCATATGATTCAAGTATATCAGTTCAACCATTGGGACTTCATTATGCGGTAAGTCGACCTCATAACCCAATCGATATTACTTAATCATTTGGACAATTCATATAAATTAAACCATATTTATATGAAGAAATATGTATTATACATATGAGTGAATGTCTACCAAATCTCCAAAAATATCTAATACAGTAATAGAAATCACAACCCATCTCTAAGATGTCTGATCTCTATTGCAGTCGTGAAAGCCTTAAGCTTAAACTGCTGGAGAGGTTTAGAAAGCGGGTTTGCAACCTTACCAAAAGTTGCAAATTTATTATCTCGATGTCTCCACAAAACTATCTCCCAGATAATGTGGAACTTCCTGAGCACCAGTTTTAGACTTGTGGTGCTTCCTAGCTCATTGGCTTGCGCGATAACTCTACTATAAATAGAGAACTATCGGATGGGCTGAGCTAGTTACGCCACCTAGTTCATTCAAGAACTTTCAAATCCTAACTGCCAACATTACTGCATCCAATGCAATACTGTGCTCAGCTTTTGTAGTTTAATCAGCTATATTGCATTGCATGGAACTATTCCAGGAAATATCACCTCTAACCAGACAAAAGATATAACCAGATTAAAATCGGAAATTATCTTAGTTTGTTTTGAAGTTAGCATTCAAACAGCTTGTTAATATCAACTCTTTTTGTCTTCCAAAGACAACAAAATTCTTTTGTCCATCTAAGGTACATAAGAATATTCTTGGTCGCAGTCTAACGCGCCTCACCTGGATTTCCTTGAAACTGACTCGTCATGCTCAAAGCATATGATACGTCCGGTCGTGTACATATCATGGCATACATTATAGACCCTATTGCCAAAGCATAAGGAATGTTTTCCATCCTCTTTTGCTCATCAAGTCCCGTAGGGCCTTGCATCTTGCTAAGAGATGTGCCATGACTCATTGGAATGAGACCCTTTTTGGCGTTTTTCATCCTGAACTTATCAAGTACCTTATCAAAATAGGTCACTTGACTAAGTCCAAACATCATTTTCGATCTGTTCCGACAGATCTTGATGCCCAATATGTACTGTGCTTCTCCAAGATCCTTCATTGAAAAACAATTCCCAAGCCATTCTTTAATAGAATTAAGCATAGAAACATTGTTTCCAATAAGGAGTATGTCACCGACATACAACAAAATTAATACAACGTAACTCCCACTGATCTTCTTGTAAAACAAGACTCTTCCGAGTTCCTCTGAAATCCAAATCCCAGTATGGATTCATTGAACTGAAGATTGCTACTCCGATATGCATTCTTTATTCCATAAATAGAACTATAAGCTTGCATAATTTCTCAGCCTTATTAAGATCGATAAAACTCTTTGGCTGTGTTAAAACACAGCCTCTTCTAGAATCCAATTCAAGAAGTTAGTTTTAACATCCAATATTACCATAACTCATTATCAAGATGAGTAGTAATGGCTAAGATAATCTGAATGATTTAATCAAAGCAATTGATGAAAGTTTTTCCATAATCCACCTCGTGAATAAAACTTTTACCATCAACCTTGCTTTGAAAACCCTAGGTTTTCCATCTGTCTGTTTAGATCTTAAAGATCTATTAGCATTCATTGGGTCTAACCCTGTGATGCAAATATATCAAGTTCCAAACATGATTATCAGATATTGATATCATCTCAGATTTCATGGCACCATGCCAATTTTCAGTAGCTGGACTCGTCATAGCTTGGAATTAGGTCGAAGGTTCACCGCTTTCCAAAAGCATGAATTCATATCTCTCATTGGTCACAATATCTAAGTATTTGAATAATAGAGATAGATTTATGCCTTTCGGACCTACGAGGGCTGATATGGCTTCCAAAATCATAAGAATACTCTCAACCCAGTCTTGAGTATTCATCGTTGGTTGTTTCACTTGAACCTCATTCAAAACAACCGAGCTCCCACTGAATTTCTAGGAAAGATAACTCTTTTCAAGAAAATCACTATCTCGAGCAACAAAATATTGTTCTCAGATAGATCGTAGAAGTTGTACCCTCGAGTTTCTTATGGATACCATAAAGGAACTTTTATCCCATTTGAGTTCAAGCTCTATAGAGATAAATCTCGTCAGAGACGCTTTTAGAACCTCAAATTTTGATGAAAACAATTTAGGGACCCTCCCTTTCCATACCTAGTATGGTGTCTTATCAACAGCTTTTGACGGCTTCCTATTCAGTGTATAAGTTGAAGTCTAGAATTGTGTGTTCCCAAAAGAGACCAGTAGTTCATTTAGACCTCTCATCGAATGGTCGAACTATATCTAATATAGTTTGTTTTCTCTTTTCCGAAACATAACCTTCATGTGCTTGTGAACTAATAGGTTCCACATACATCAGTATGGATCATCCCTAATTACTCACATGTTCTCCTTTCTCCAAGAAAGATGACATTGTTATCTTTTCAATCACACATCATTTACATGTATCAAATGACTCCAAGTCAAATGATTCTAAAATTCCTTCTAAAAGAAGCTTCGTTACATGTTTAGATTTTGATTTGATCTAATCAACAATGTTTCAGTTATGTCTCATCGATACTTATTCGATTTGGCCTTTGGTCTTAATGATATATATGATTTGTCAAGTTTAAAGTATACATAAACAATATAATAATCGTACCAAAACAAAGAATAATTCACAATTAAAATAGTTACCAAACTATTTAATAGTGAAAAACTAATCCATCAGTATCTAATACTGAACCAATATTCATTGTTTATTGAAGGTACGAAATTACATAGTTATAATACTAAAACAAGGCCCTAAGGCAAAACAACATCATATGATCATACGGCTAATGCAGCGACCTTCGCTCCATTTCTTGCCTGTAGATTGACATCTCTATTCACCGAACTTATACTTCTATGTAGTTCCTCCACATAAAATGTGAGAACCACATTTGGCATCCAATACCCAAGAAGTAGAATTTGTGAAGTTTAATGTCTATATCATTAATACTTGAAGATGAAGCAACCCCGTTCTTCATATCTTCTTTGAACTTTGGGCAAATTCAATTATTCCCAATAATTGAATCTCATTCAAATTTCCATTCAAAATTATCTCAATGTCAAAACGTGATAAATCGTAAGTGAAAAATTGAAGTTTTCTAACCAGCGATATTATCATGCAATTGAAGCCCTATCTCTCATAAAATATGAGGGAGCCAACCAGACAATCGATTCACGCCATCCAATGGCTCGAAAGTCTCTAATTTGTGTCATTGATGAACTTAAGTGTTTTGGATTAAATCACTCCCCGAGGTGTAAATAATCCTAACCTTATAATCCATCAAATGAAAGACAAATTAGGCATTTGTTTTGAAATTGAATAAAATATGAACTTTTATATGTTTGCAAGTAGTGTCCAACACTTTTGCAGTAGACGCATTGAGATTCCCTAGGAACCCTAGTAGCCTTCTTGCCCATGCTCTTTTGAATACCCTATCCCATATCATAAGAATTTCCCTCTTAGGGTCCTTCTTTATCGCCGGCTCAGGAGCCTTGAGCATCCCGTGGAGCTCACGAAGCGATTTCTTCAAACCATTCATATGGAAATTTTAGCCTAAAGGCATTATAACCATCATGAAATTGAAGTATGAAATCGGTTGCCAAATAATCATCATAGGAAAAATCTAGGCGGTCACTTGAAGCAAATAATCCAATCATTTGTTGCACATGTGATTCCATAGATTTCCATTTTTCCAGCATAGCTGAAGCAATGACCCCGGTCATACCGAACCGCTCAATCTTAGCATATTCCCCGAACATGCTATTGAGTTGTTCAATGATATCTTAGGATGTGGTTATCTAACACATTTTCATTGTCTTCGTATTTGAGGACCATCCTCGAATTACGTTGTGAATCAAGAAAATTTATGTTGTTCAATTCTTCATAATCAAGAATTGAACCAAACTTGAATCGAGTTGAAATTAACATGATAAACTACAAAAGAAAGATAAATAAAGTATGTAAACATCCACAAAGCGGTAAACAAATAGGGTTGTCTAACAAGTTACTTATTTATTCCATTTTGTTCAATCGATATCTAATATCGTTGTTCCCTTGAACAAAGCGATCCCAAGACCCTCATCTTGTGAATCCTTAAGCCGACTGAGTCCGCACTTAAGAAAACCAAGATAGGTAGACATCCCATGTCAATGACATCTAATGTCATTCTCGGTCGATAAGAATCACATTCTTATCTCATGTCTCGATAGCCACGCCTGCAGTGGATCTATCGATGAGAAAACCAAACTCACGTGTAAGGGTCTAACCCTTACTCCCACTATCCCAAGATAACAAGTAGTACCCCGCTGAGGCGGACCTACCAACTTATGATCGAGGGCTTCATGAGTGTGACGTTTTGGACAAGACATTATACTCATTATTATTGAGAACTTGCATGCATAGGTTTGTTTATATGTAAGTTGAACATTTATAACATAAAACAACCTATAACTAGCAAAGCATATAAATACGAAATCGAAAGGCCCCTAGAACCTCACAACTCTCAAACGAAAAGAATTAAAGTAATAACAAAAGCCTTGAACATCTTCTGGACTGGTCCTCGCCCTCCGTTTTAGTTCCGTGCTCGCCGATTTTGGTCAAAACAAGTCATTACCTCAAAAACCACGAACAGCGCCCGCCGTTTTACAACCAGCGGTCGCTGAACACCACCGGCGGTCGCCGTTTCCAAAACGGCGCCCGCCGAAAAGGCAAAAAACCCATCTGCCCCAAAAAAGGCCTTTCGGCGGTCGCCGTTTCCAAAACGGCGCCCGCCGAATCAAAACGGCGCCCGCCGGAGCTCAAACGGCGACCGCCGTTTGGCTCCAGCAGCCCGGTTTGCTTCGTTTGGCTTCGTTTTGCTTCGTTTCTTCTCGTTTTCGCCGGAGAGCTGAGATCCTCCATCGAACCATGGACCAAGTCCATCGCTTACAAGTTTGAACAATACAAATTGAAATAGAAAACCTATCTATTACAAATGATTCCAAGGGACGCAGCCCTCCAAAACTATGGCCAATCGAAACGTAAAAAACGACAATTTCATTCACCCGACCACTAACGGTGGCCGGCCTTACATCTAATCACATAATCACAATTAAACAAATAAGTCAATTATGTTGATTAAAATTTTTTTTGTGTCCAACACAAAAGTGTGCACGAGCCCTAGGCTCTGATACCAATTGATGGTACCGGTATACCGATCCGATCGATATACCGTGTGTGCGGAAGCGTGTAAAGCAATAGATCTACTATGCCATGATCTTAGTGCACACAAATATGTATAGACACATATTTATATATATATATTTATATATATATATATATATATATATATATATATATATATATATATCCAATATATATATAGAGAGAGAGAGATTAACAAGAACACTTACAACCGGTGTAGCGTGCCTCGTTGATGTTGATGAAGGTGGTGTTGAGTCGATTGAACCACCTTCATGGATCAGCCTTGAGAATGACCTCGTCACTCTTCTTGTCTAGATCGCCCGGATGTTGAAGCCGCACAAATGGCCCGGCCTCTACGTGTTGCACACGAAACCGGATGTCGAATATATTGCTTGCTTGAGTCGGTTCTCCAAGAACACTCTCTATTCTCTCCTTTTGGTGTGAATTTCGTGGGTAAGCATGAAGTGATATGAAAATCAGATTTTCATGTCTATATTCATGTCCATTTACCACTCCATGTAACCCCCCCATTATATGCATCATAATGCACAAGTAATGGTGGTTAATGGGGAGATGAAAAGACACCTCCACATAATCATGCCAAATCATGATATGTGGTCCCACTTGCTTGTGTGGCATGCCATGTCACACTATGTGACATGCATCCATGCAAGCCATGCAATGCATCCCATGCACGTAAAATCCACATGTATTGATTCTAAATCAATATTATTATCAAGCAACGTATATCAACATCGAGTTCGTGTGTGACCCTGTAGGTTTGATTATCGATCAATATTATATTGTTCCCAACAATTAATATTATCGACTAATCATTTAACATCCATAGACGACCTTATGACTTTATCGATTACACACATAGGATCGAAGGACATATCCCAACAGACGGCACCAGCCCGCCACCGCCGGCGATCGCGCCCCATGGCAGCGATCGCCCCCCTCGGCCGAAGCCGAGGGCTCCTCATGCTCGCCGAACCCTAGGCGGGCGATCCCCACGCGGTCCGGTGGCTTCGCCACCACCGCGTGGTCGTTCGTCTAATCCGGGTTCGATCCTTCGGATCTTGCGTTCTACGGTATTCTCGATAAACCAAAAACCGAATAATATCGAGGGTGTTAGGATAGCATACCTTTCGATTCGTTGTTCGGAGAAACGGAATCAAGATGACCTTTGAATCTTCCCACGTATTCCTTGCACTCCGTTCGAACGTCGGGTGGGCGACGATCTATCGAACTCCTATGGATCTCCTTCAACTCTCTAGAATATCAAGTATGATAATCTTGTCTTATGAATTATGAAGGCCATGTAGTGCTTTTATAGGCTACGTAGGGGATCTAAAGGAGGTGGAATATTGGGCTTCCAATATTGAAGATTAAATTGAGCCCAATGCTCAAGTCCATTAATCCTTATCAATATTAATTAATTTATTTTCCACTATATAAATTAATTGCACTCCCAATATTAAACCATATTATATCCAAATAATATTTCTCCGGTAGTATTATTTATTCCGTGTATTTAAGATATAAATATCCATGAATAAAATTTATTTATTGCTTAATAAATTTATTCATCTCTTTTATCCGAGACTAGTACCACTCAACTTTATTTATTATGCGGAATTAAATCCACTCGCGAGGTTTACATAATAAATCCTTATGAGCTCATCTCGGGGATATTATCAACCCTTCCGGGATACACTGTCCCGTCAAGAATTCACGGCATGCCATATATAAAATATAGTGACCCAACTTAACCGGTAATTGACCCAATAATTAAACCGGTCAATTCCTTTAGAAAATCAAAGTCACTTATACTAAATATACACACCCGCAATTGTATCGGGGATTAAGAATAAAATACACTGAGTCTCAAATCAATTATCGCCGAGCAAACCTAATTGATGAGTCTCAATCGATCCGCGCAATACACCAAGTGTACAAGTGTGATAAAATAATTAAGATAAATTATTTTCTCTCTCACACAACGACTATACCGATGGATTGGTCCGTGTCCATCTAGGTCGTGAGCATCTGTTCGATTAAATACGAGTAACCGATAGTATGATCTTCTGTGTGCCCATGCAACACCATACTAACTACAACGTATAAAATCCAGGACTATAATTTGCATATATTTAATTAACAATAATTAAAAGCAAATGAATGTTTGTATTTAATAGGTAAATGAAAGTGTACAAGGAGTTCATAATACTCAAATCTAGACATTAAGTATACTACTCCAACAATCTCCCACTTATACTAAGGTCTAGTCATATCTTCCAAACTCCCGACTCCCATACTCATCACGTGCTTAAAAAGTATTTCCAAGAAGTACCAAGTGAATGAGCAATCTAGGTTGCCGCTCTGAAGCTATCTTGGTGACTACTGCATCGTCCCTCTGACGATGACTCGTATCAGGTGGTACTTGCCCTATGTGTTTTCTTACACTCATGGACTCGTGATCTCTTAAAGTTTGCCACTGCACCGCTATTTACATAGCCTTTGGTAAACTAAGAATCACATCTAAGTCCCAGAGGTAATACCGGAGCCATACCAAAACTTCCGCTGCCTCTGAGGCCGCTATTTGGTTACCCATGGGAGAGTCCGAAAAGCATCGTGCTTATCACTCTTCCATGTTAAAACTCCTCCTCCTTTAATAGTGAAACACATAGCCTGATAACGACTTTCGCCGGTCCTTATCAGCTTGGAAATCCGAATCCGTATAACCCAAAGGAATCAGATTGTCTGCCCCGTAACTTAGAACATAATCCCTAGTATTTCGCAAATACTTGAAAATGCTCTTTACGGCAGTCCAATGAGCCTTTCCAGGGTTACTCTGATATCTCGCTACTACGCCAACTGCATAGCACATATCAGGCCTCGTGCATAACATTGCATACATCAAGCTTCCCACAGACGAAGCGTAGGGAACTGCTTTCATTTCATCTTTCTCCTTTTGTGTCCGAGGACACATCTCCTTAGAAAGATAAGTTCCTTTACTGAAGGGTAGTTCACCCTTCTTGGAATCTTGCATGTTAAAACGAGCCAGAATCGTGTCTATGTAAGATTGCTGGGATAGGTACAATGTTCTATTCCGGCGATCCCTTATAACCTTGATCCCTAGAACATGTCCGACTTCTCCCAAATCTTTCATATTGAATTGTCTAGACAACCATCCCTTTATGTCTGATAACATTTTCACACTGTTGCCAATGAGAAGAATGTCGTCTACATAAAGCACGAGAAACACCACCTTCTTCCCATCACGTTTCCAATACACACACGATTCGTCCATGCTTTGACTGAATCCAAAAGATTGGACTACTTCGTCAAACCGCAGGTTCCACGATCTCGAGGCTTGTTTCAATCCATAAATGGATCGATTAAGCTTGCACACTAGATGATCTCGCCCCTTAGCAATGAATCCTTCTGGTTGTTTCATATAAATCGTCTCGTCAAGACTTCCATTTAGGAAAGCCGTCTTGACATCCATTTGCCACACCTCATAATCCATATGAGCTGCTATGGATAAGAGAATCCGGATCGACTTTATCTTGGCTACCGGCGAGAAGGTCTCCTCATAATCGATTCCCTCTTTCTGAGTATATCCTTTCGCAACAAGCCGAGCTTTAAAGGTTTCAACCTTTCCGTCAGATCCTCTCTTTCTCTTGTAGACCCATTTACACCCAATTGGCTTTACGCCGTTTGGTGGTTCTACAAGATCCCTAGACTTTATTAGAATCCATAGATTCTATTTCGGATTTCATCGCTTTCTTCCAAGAAGGCGCATCTATATCTTGTACCGCATCATCATAGGTCCAGGGATCGATTTCATGAACTCCAGGTCCAGAGTCCGAAGACTCACCCAGTCCAATCCATCGGTCTGGTTGTTTAACAACCCTCCCACTACGACGGCGTTCCGGTGTATTAACAGTGATAGTAGGTGCAGGTTCTAGTGGTGTATCACTACTCGGTTCGGCTGTATCTAAGTCTTCCTTGTCACCTCTCAACTCATCAAGTATTATGTCACTCTTGGGCTTGTGGTCCATGACATAGTCTTCTTCTAAGAACCGAGCGTTAGTACTTATAACGATCTTCTGGTCCGTAGGACTATAGAACATGCCACCTTTAGTTCCTTTCGGGTATCCTATAAACAGTCGTAATTCTGATCTAGGTTCTAACTTATCGGCGCCTTGTCGCAACACATGTGCTGGACAACCCCAGATCCGAATGTGTCTCAAGTTAGGCTTGCGCCCACTCCACAATTCCATGGGTGTGGTTGGTACCGTTTTGGTTGGAACCCTATTCAAGATATACGCCGCTGTTTCCAAGGCATGTCCCCAGAACATAATAGGTAAGTCCGAGTAACTCATCATCGATCGCATCATTTCCATAAGAGTCCTATTCCTTCTTTCTGACACACCATTCTGCTGGGGAGTGTATGGTGAAGTCAATTGGGATTCAATCCCATTCTCTGCCAAGTATGCCTTGAATTCTCCAGACAGGTACTCGCCTCCGCGATCAGATCGCAGGCATTTTATGGATTTACCACGAAGGTTCTCCACAAGAGCCTTGAATTCTTTGAACTTGCCAAAGGATTCGCTCTTGCGGCTCATCAGGTATACATATCCATATCTTGAGTAATCATCAGTGAAAGTGATGAAGTACTCGTACCCTCCCCTTGCCTGAGTAGACATAGGTCCGCATACATCAGAGTGAATCAAATCCAACACTTGTTCAGCTCTTCGTCCTTTACCAGAAAAAGGACGCTTAGTCATTTTTCCCTCTAAACAGGATTCGCAGGTTGGAAGGTCCTCTCCTTCAACATCGCTGATTAGACCATCAGCTTTCAACCTTTGAAGCCTATTTGAGTTTATATGACCTAGCCTTAGATGCCACAAGTATAATTGATTCATCCTAGAAGGTTCCTTTCTCTTATTGGTGTTCGTAGATGTGTTATTACTCTCGGTTAGTTGCATCATGTTAGACTCAGGATTTAGCACATACAAATCGTCTACCAATGTACCAGAACATATAATATCACTATTTCTTCTTATGATCACAGAGTGGTCAAAAGAAACAGAATATCCATTCATAATAAGTTTAGAAACCGAAATTAAATTCTTTCTAAAGTTGGGTACATAAAGACAATTATGTAAAACTAAAACCCTATCACTACTGAAGCGTAAGTGAACGTCTCCCACTGCAACAGCCGCCACCCTCGCGGCATTGCCCATGTAGACCACGATCTCTCCCTCTCTAAGTCTCCGGGTTTCCTGGAACCCCTGCAATGAATTGCAGACATGATCAGTGGCCCCCGTATCTACACACCAGGTGCTGGTAGATAACACCACTGATAATGTTTCAGTGACTAAGGAAAATTTCGTACCTTTGATGAGAAGACAATCAGACCTCCAGTGCCCAGACTGCTTGCATCGATAGCACTTGCCTCGCGGCTTGCTCTTCCCATTCCGTGGTTTGGAACCACTGGGCTTCTTTGCTTGCACTTCCATCTTAGCCACAAGAGCTTGTGACTTTCTGACCTTACTTATAAGTTCGGTTCTTTTCAAATCGTTTTTAAGCGGTCTCTAAGAGGACTGAATTTATAGAGTATGTCAATCACTTCTTGTCCGGCTTCCACACTATGTCTCAACATCATTCTGAGGTCATTCCAAATGTCCTCATGAGTTGGGTCATCAGTGGATTCGGAAGGATCAACAGTCTGGACAGTGTCTAGATTTCTTTTCCAATCAGTACTATATGGAACCAGTGAGTTTTCATCTTTAAGTATATCACAAAGTGGGGTCACAGTCATTCCTAACCTATAAGCACATAAAACAAACAAACAATTTAATATCCGATATTATCTCCCTTAAATAATATCATTAAATCACTAATCACATCTAAAATCCCATCAGGTAAGGAAAGCCACGTGGTGTGGACGTTTACCCACCCAAACGACTTAGCAATTAGATTTTCTTCGGTCATACATCACTTATAGCGGAACCTCGTGGGGAGAAATACTATAAGGCGTATCTAAGTGTAAACCATTACTCAGCACCAAAGTAAATCGCTTGGAATTGCTACATTACCGCAAGCCACGTGGTGTGGACGTTTACGATAACTTCACAACTCTTTACAATTTCTTACAACTGTCTACATCAATTAATCCAAAATCCGTCGGCATAGCAAGCCACGTGGTGTGGACGTTTACTACACCAAGAGATTTTTATAATTGACTCCCAATTACTTGATCCATTCAATCTTGTAAATCAAGACGCGGAGAATCATAAGTGAAACTCGAAGTTTCTAACCAGTGATTCACCATGCGAACAGCCCTATCTCTCATAAATGAGGGAGCCGAGCAGACAATCGATCCATCTATCAAAGAATGGTACGACTGCCTCTAATTTGTGTCCTCGACATGACCAAGTGGCTCTGGCTCCATTCCACTCCCCGGGGTGAGAATGAGTCGACTTGAAATCAGCTTTGGAAAGACAAATTAGGCATTGTTTGATAAACTTAATCAATGTTTCTCGTAAGAGGAATTACAAGAACTCTCCTCCAATAACTTATCTATATAAACTTCAAAAGTTTATGAAAGTCACCAAGAGAGCAGCAATGGAGACCATGGGTATGTTTCCATACCCTCTCCCACTTAGCTTTTTACAATAAAGGGATACGCTATCTAGTGCATAAAAGTAAACACATATAGCATGCATACATGTAATAAAGCACATAGTATTATCACATAGTCAAAATAATTACTAGAATATTATTTTCCGACTATTATGGCTTTACTCCATCTCCGTACGCATCTTCTAGTCTTTAGTCTTCGTTCTTGAATGCTCCATGTGACGAGAATATTAATTTCCAATATTTAAATCTATTTATTTTTAATAAATCCAAAAGATACTTAATTAATAATAATTAAGTCAATCGAATAAATCAAAAATAAAATTAAATATTATTAATATTTTTATTCATTTTATCTTCCCTTTCTACTTCATTAAATCTCTAGAATAATCTATCCAAGACCCACTTGGAATATTCTAGATGATTTCCATAATGAAATAAGGAAATAAAATAATTTAGGACTCTTCTACTTTCCAAATTAATTAGATTCCTAATCCATGAATATTTCCATAAAAATAGAAATAATCAATTTAGGAATCCTAATCAATTCCAAATTGATTCTTTTCCTAATCCATGAGAGTTCCCAAAAATAGGAACACTCAAATAGGAAAAACCCAAACCAATTAGGAAAGTGAATTACCGGACCGGGATAGCACGGGGTGGGGATCCCCGCGCCACCCATCGACCGCCGCCTAGGAGGTGGCCGGCCACCGTCGCCGGCGGCCCCTCCATGCAAGGGTCGATCGATCCTCATGGGATCGACCATGGGGATGGTCGATCCTTGTCCCGTTCACCCTCACGATCATCTCCTTCGTCACGCGTCTTCTCCGGCGGTCGTTTCGGCATCGATCCAACGCAAAATAAATTACATAATCTAAATTACAATTCCGGTATCGATTCTATACATGAAATCGACCCTATACAATTTCCGGAAAACGTAGAACGTAATAATAAATCCTAAATTCGGTCAACCCCCGAATTTTTACTATTACAAGCATTCACCACCAAAAACGAATCTCGACATGTCCGAGAGTTTAATCAAACCAACAATCATGACAAAATAAATTAACAAAAATTAATTAAGCCATAATAGTCGGAAACCCTGCAAGGTAGAACAATTTTATCGAAAATACCGCGAACGTAAACCACGCTCTGATACCAATTGTTGGAATTCGATATCCCGGGCTATTAAAATTTGCGGAAACAATAACCCGAACGAAAACCCTCGCCGGAGATCACATGAACACCGACTCATCCGCCGGAGTCCGGCCTTTGGAGACCACGCGCCCGAAGACGCATAGCCCGCCCCCAGCCGAACCCCCGCGAGCCGGGGTTCGTGCGATCGAAGATCGCGTTCGATGGGGCTGCATCCGGCAGCCCCCGGCAGCAGGTCCGGCGACCTGCTGCCCGCCGTGGAGGAGCCCCCACCGTCGAGGTGGGGAGGTGACGGCACCAGCCCGCCACCGCCGGCGATCGCGCCCCATGGCAGCGATCGCCCCCCTCGGCCGAAGCCGAGGGCTCCTCATGCTCGCCGAACCCTAGGCGGGCGATCCCCACGCGGTCCGGTGGCTTCGCCACCACCGCGTGGTCGTTCGTCTAATCCGGGTTCGATCCTTCGGATCTTGCGTTCTACGGTATTCTCGATAAACCAAAAACCGAATAATATCGAGGGTGTTAGGATAGCATACCTTTCGATTCGTTGTTCGGAGAAACGGAATCAAGATGACCTTTGAATCTTCCCACGTATTCCTTGCACTCCGTTCGAACGTCGGGTGGGCGACGATCTATCGAACTCCTATGAATCTCCTTCAACTCTCTAGAATATCAAGTATGATAATCTTGTCTTATGAATTATGAAGGCCATGTAGTGCTTTTATAGGCTACGTAGGGGATCTAAAGGAGGTGGAATATTGGGCTTCCAATATTGAAGATTAAATTGAGCCCAATGCTCAAGTCCATTAATCCTTATCAATATTAATTAATTTATTTTCCACTATATAAATTAATTGCACTCCCAATATTAAACCATATTATATCCAAATAATATTTCTCCGGTAGTATTATTTATTCCGTGTATTTAAGATATAAATATCCATGAATAAAATTTATTTATTGCTTAATAAATTTATTCATCTCTTTTATCCGAGACTAGTACCACTCAACTTTATTTATTATGCGGAATTAAATCCACTCGCGAGGTTTACATAATAAATCCTTATGAGCTCATCTCGGGGATATTATCAACCCTTCCGGGATACACTGTCCCGTCAAGAATTCACGGCATGCCATATATAAAATATAGTGACCCAACTTAACCGGTAATTGACCCAATAATTAAACCGGTCAATTCCTTTGGAAAATCAAAGTCACTTATACTAAATATACACACCCGCAATTGTATCGGGGATTAAGAATAAAATACACTGAGTCTCAAATCAATTATCGCCGAGCAAACCTAATTGATGAGTCTCAATCGATCCGCTCAATACACCAAGTGTACAAGTGTGATAAAATAATTAAGATAAATTATTTTCTCTCTCACACAACGACTATACCGATGGATTGGTCCGTGTCCATCTAGGTCGTGAGCATCTGTTCGATTAAATACGAGTAACCGATAGTATGATCTTCCGTGTGCCCATGCAACACCATACTAACTACAACGTATAAAATCCAGGACTATAATTTGCATATATTTAATTAACAATAATTAAAAGCAAATGAATGTTTGTATTTAATAGGTAAATGAAAGTGTACAAGGAGTTCATAATACTCAAATCTAAAATTTACCTTATTCCTTCGGAAAGGGTGATCGGCTTCAAGAAACTTCCGGTGGTTATCAAACCACGATTGTTTTCCACTGCATCGTAAGCTGAACGCTTCAGAACGTTCCATACAGTAGGGACATGCTTCTTTACCTGCAGTACTTCTACCCGATAACATCGAGTAAGCTGGGAAATCACTAATTGTCCACAACAATGCAGCACGAAGCATGAAATTTTGTTTCCTAGATATGTCATAGGATGCAACACCATTTTCCCACAAATTAAGCAATTCAGCTATCAATGGCTGTAGGAACACGTCAATTTTGTCCTTCGGGTTTTTTGGTCCTGGGATCAATACGGTTAAAAACATGTACTGGTCTTTCATGCACATATGCGGTGGCAAATTGTAAGGTGTGAGTATTACGGGCCATGAAGAGTACTGTTGACCAAAACTTCCAAACGGTTGAAACCCATCGGTACATAAACCTAATCTGACATTTCGAGAATCAGCTGCGAAGTCTGGATGTTCTTGGTTGAAATGCTTCCAAGCCATTGAATCTGATGGATGATGCATAATATCGTCTTTGACAACATGTTCGGCATGCCATCTCATGTCCGCAGCTGTGGCATTAGATGCATACAAACGCTGCAAACGGGGCGTCAAAGGAAAATAATGCATTCTCTTGTACGGTGTGCTTGTCTTCTTCCGTTTGTTACTGGTCGTGTTCACTGGTTTGAATCGCGGATGATCACAAATCTTACAACTCTTTCTGTCACGGTCTTCGCTTCCCCAGTATATCATACAGTTATTGATACACGTGTCAATTTTCTCAACTGGTAAACCCATGCCTCGAAGTAGTTGCTTGCTCTTGTAGAAGTTTTCAGTTACCAAGTTACCAGCGGGCAACAGTTCTTTGATCAACGATCCGTATAGGTCGTAACCTTTCTCTGAGATGTGACACTCGGACTTTATATTCATCGTTCTAGCAACAAAAGACAACTTCGAATGCGTCTCACATCCTTTGTACAATGGGTCATTCGCTGCTTTCAACATATCATAAAATCTTTGAGCCTCTGGATTGGGTGGTTCCTCAACTGTTTCAGACTGATTGAATGAAGGACCAGCAGCATCACGGATCATATCGATGTATGGATTTGGATCGGCCGGAATGTTTGATTGGCTTCGAACAGGGATCACATTCTGATTCTGAACGTGTTCATAAAGATGGCCTTCGCCGTGGAATAGCCATGTGTAATAACCCGGAACAAACCCATGTTTCAGCTTATGCTGCGTGATTGTCTCAATGTCCAAGTAATTAATATTGCTACACCTCTTTCGACTACAAGGACATTTCAACTTATCACCGTCTCTCCATTCAGCATTTATTCTTGCAAACTCAATGAATGACTCTACTCCATCAATATATTCCTTAGACAGATAACCGCCAACCCTCCGTTTGTACATCCAATTACGATCAGAGTTCATTCTATAGAATTAAAACGATAATTTTTAAACAAAATAAACAATCATACACATTTAAGAAAGTATACTAAACAATCATACACATTTAAAAAAGTTAATGAGATAATTTTTAAACAAAATAAACAATCATACACATTTAAGAAAGTATACTAAACAATCATACACATTTAAAAAAGTTAATGAGATTTTGACATGAATTCGACAGCACATATGCGTTGTAATTGCTTTATTGGTAAGGGTCATATCCCATTCAAGAATGTGATATGATGTTCTTTGTTAGTTAGTGTCTCGAATGGACTTAAAAAATTTGGCAGCACTTCCCTACAGTTCTCTAAGTACATGTGTTTCAATGTACCCGAGAACGTAGAGAAATAACTAACCAAATCTTAAAATAAGTCCATAATCGAAACACATATCAACTAACAAAGAACATCATAATCACATTCTCAAACTGTCCAAAAATGGGACAATTCAAGATTCAATATCGAATGGTAAGTTCGATATTAAATCTCAAACGGGTCTAAGCTCTTAATTCATGTAAATCAAAACATTACGATTACTTCAAAAAATAAAAACAAATAATGAAAACATTACTATTACTTCAAAAAATCAAAACATTACTACTACTTCAAAAAATGGGACACTATCATTTTAAAATTATAAGTTTCAAAATTTCAAAACATAACTTACATTTCCAATAACTTACACTTTCAAAAAATAACTTACACTTTCACAAAATACGTTACACTTTCTATTTTAATTACAAAAACTAAAAGAGAGGGAGAGTAGTTAATTTACCTCAAACAAATGGTCTAAGAATAAGTGACAAAGATCCCGTGAATACCAACTGCCTCGTTCGATCGACTCGACCTCGTTCGGCTCGCTCGATCTTTAAAATCTTGTTTTCTACCAACAAACCCCAAAATCGAAAATATATCGAAACTTCAATTAAATTATCTCAACATTTACTTATTAAACCGGCTGAAAACAGCCCAAAACAATTAAACCCCAAAAATTATTCAAGATCGAAATTCAAAAAAACCCTAAATTTTGAAATTTATCAAACTTCATATCCAAAATCAAGATAATACATACTCCTCTACTCTAGCACAATCAATAACAATAATACGAAATACATTCTACCCAAAAAATAGATTTTCGGAACAAACCCTAATTTTTTTGAAATTGAAAAACCAAACAAATTAAAAGACAAAAATCAGAATCAAACCTTAGTAGTGAGGATAATCGAATGGGTTGAGGTCCTTCTTGCTTGAATTCGCCGGTGGAAGATGGAAATCGCCGGACCCGTCGTCGCCCCTTTTCTGAGATTGTGAAAAACGCGAATGAAAAGGGTTCTGTAATCTGTTCTGATATACGCGGAATCCCTACGGCTACCCCTACGGCTCTTCGCCGTAGGCCATAAGTAAGTATTTAAAACGATGACGTTTTAATAATCCCCTACGGGGACTTTCCCGTAAGGGTCCCCTACGGGGATTGCCGTAGTGGGAATTAATAATGCCCGTAGGGCATAAGTCAGCTTCATAAAACGGTGCCGTTTAATAATCCCCTACGGGGAGTTGCCGTAAGCCACCCCTACGAGATATCAGCCGTAGGGTTCCCTTACGGGGTATTGCCGTAGGGGTCCTCAATTATAATCCCCTACGGGGAATACGCCGTAGGGTTTAATGGCCTACGGGTCTCCCGTAGGGGACCCCGTAGTACGTATTGGAGGGAAATTAGGCGCGCCAAAGCGCGCGCTTCCCCCTACGGGTAACCCCTACGGGATTCACCCCTACGGCTACAGCCGTAGTAGTGCCCGTAGGGATCATTTATATAGAATTCCCCGTAGGGGATCCCGTAGGGGAGGCCTACGGCAAATTTCCCGTAGGGGATCCCCGTAGGGGATCCGCGGTTTTTTTGTAGTGTATACTACTCCAACAATAGTTCATGCCACTATTAATTCTTCTAATATATGAATAAATTGCAAAGTTTTGCGCTTGACCAAGAACATGAGGTTGCAAAATATCGGCAATGAAAATGATGGTCGTAGGTTGCGTGCGTTCTCTGATTGGCTCTTCTATAGGGGATGGTACTACTGACGGCGAGAACGACGGGGAAGTAGATATAGAGATCCCGAATGAATATTTAATAATTCAATCGAATAATTATATTGAATCGATTGTTCATGCCGCGTACCCATATTTCCATGATTACATCGAGAATATCAATTTTCTAGAAGGACGAGCGATTCTAGCGCCGACCCTGGATGACATTAATGAAATCAACGATTACATGGTTGCAATGCATAATACGGACGAAATGATTTACTTGAGTTCGGATAGTATTTTACCTACCGAATGCGGAGATAATATGTTTGATTAAATGCATTCGGTTGAGTTCTTAAATACCAACAAGTGTTCCAAACTACCAAACATTGAAGTTGAAGGTTGGTATTATTATAAAATTTCTTACTAAAATCTAATTCTATTAATTAATATAGTAATATATATATATATATATATAGACTTATTTTTCTTTAAGGAACAATTTATATAGTCATGTCATATTCTATTGCGGAATATGGATGCCTTTGTCGGACTATGCAATGATACTAGGATGGTTGTAACACAAATTGGTAATTATATTATCCACGCTAAAGTATTAGGAGGAAATAATTCTGGGGAAATGGATTTTAATACTCGAACTAGGATGGTTGTAACACAAATTGGTAATTATATTATCCACGCTAAAGTATTAGGAGGAAATAATTCTGGGGAAATGGATTTTAATACTCGAATTGCTCTGACGCCCTCGGATACCAAATTCCAGTTTGCTTTCCAACGAATACAATTTCCGATTATGATATCGTATGTCATGACTATTAATAAGAGTCAAGGTCAGTCGTTGACAAATGTTGGAATATTTTTGAAGACACCAGTATTTACGCACGATCAATTGTACGTTGCGTTGTCCGGAGTAACCAACACGACCGAGTTGAAGCTTCTGCTTTGTGACCAGCGTGGTCGTCTTACGAATAGAACAAGTGTAGTCTATAAAAAAGTATTCCAGAATTTGTAATATGAATGTAATTTTTTTTATTGTACTATTTCAATTAGATCATTCATTTAATATTTATTTGTTCATTATCAATGTCTACATCTAATATTAAGCAGAAAGAGCACTATTCCGAGAAAGAGCACCACTCCGAGTAACAACAAATTGAATTAAATACACGTGCATCGCACGGGTAGGAGGACTAATTATTTCAATTTTATTAATTTAAACAACGGTTATTAAATTTTATTTATTATAATGTATAAAGCATACGGTTATTACACTATTAACTAATTAAAATCTATTAATTATACTAATAAATAACAAAATTAAAAAAAAATTGAACACTAAATTTAAACGTAAATTTATGCAACGTAAGTTAAAATATTATAAATTACAATACACATTTTCATAAATACTTCAAAATTTAACTAGTTTAAAATTCTTATTTTTTATTAATTTTTATATAAAATAAAAAATAATCGTTAAAATATAAAATAATTCTTAAAGTTAAAATTTTAAATCTTTTAACTCTTACCCGTTACTTTCAATGAGATTTATCTCATTTTTGGGTGAGAGTAGTAATCCTTGTATGACTCCTCACCCTCGTTGGAGATGCTCGAACAATAATTATTTTCCTAGTGTCAGCATAAAACAATAATTGTAAAAATTTTGAAAAATGTTTGGTGCTCACATGAACCACATGGTGAATAAAAATTTGTGCAAAAAAATTAAAAATTGAAAGATTTTCTTCAATACACAATGTCCACATGCTGTTGTACACACCGAAACACAAAATTGAAAAATAATCTTAAGTCTGGTGGCGCACACAGTGAAGCACACCACATCCACATAAAATAAAATATAAATTCAATTCGAATCAACAAATCACTCATCTTAAAAAGATCAAATATTTATTTGAAATTCAAATCATTATTTAAATGCATTAATTTTGCTGAAAATAAAATGTGTTTTCTCAGATTATTTGTTTATTTTCTGGAGTCGTGTGATGGAAAATAAAAGGAGAAAATGTGTGAAGATTTTGTTGGTTTAAAATAAAAACAAACTCTATCTATTATGGTAAAATGATTGGAAAACGTTAGACTTTAATATGTTTTCATTAATGAGTGTTGTAACTTGTAACAAACGGTATACAAACTCGTATATGTTTATTAAAGGGGTTTAAAACAAAAATTGTGTGGTGGTGCATTTTTTATAATTATTTAAGTAATTAATAGTGAAAATAAAATATTTTTATTTTTTAAATATTTTTGGTGAGACAGAACGGAAGATTACTATTTTTCCATTTATAATAATTTGATGTTTGAAAAGTAGTGTTTGTGTATGTAATAAAAACAGGAGACAAATAATGAAGGGCATGAAAAAGGTTGATGTATTGTTTGGTCCATACCTCATTCAATACTTCCGTCAGAAAAGGACATTTCGAAGGATGGACGGACGTGCCCCCTTAATTTCTGGGCCAGCCCATTTGTTGCAATATTTACTTCAACTCTTTACATAAACTCAATATGCCATCTCCTCATCCTAATATGTATAGGTGATTGTACCCTTATGGTTGACTAGGGTGTAGATGATCCATCTCGCTTGAGTCGAATTGAATCGAATTATATAACATTATTGATTGAATTATACTATAACGATATCGATGTGTTTGATGCGTTTGTGAGTGATCAGATTTTGACTCAGAAAAATCACTCTCGAGCACCTATGATCAAATTAGAGTTCTGAGAGATTATGATACTGTGTGAGAGTGAATATTGGATCACCAATGACCGTGATAAGAATTAATTACTAATTTATACACTTGATATTATCTTCTATATTCTTCTAAAAGTTTTAATGTGATCCAAAAATCTTACAAACAAATTGACACCTCCCTCACTCCATTTCTCACGACTTCACAATGCTTCACTCAATCCATCATAGTAAAAGCTCCACCCACCAAAATGTATAAAACCACCAAAAGATGAGAATGCATTTACGCGTCGTCAATAAACGACAATGAATCGCGAATGCTCCATCTTATGTTTCATGCTATAGAATCATATCTACCATAATAGTAATACTTGCACAAACTTAAGAAGCTCGATGAATTTGTCAAAATAATGAAAAACAAAAAACCGAAAGGCCCTATAAGCCGAGGCTTATTTTTCCTTCTGCTTCCATTTTGCCTAAAGCCAACAGAGTTCATCGAGACATTACTCCCCAGCCCGTTTTCCTCTTTTACTAAACCGGCATTCTCCTTAACCTGCAAGCACGTTTTCCTCTTTTTGCGATTATGCAAGGAATCATGATTAACGCCTTTCGTACCCTTATCAACACGATCACATTCTTCATCTTCTATGCTTGCAACTTCGTATTCCGGGGCAATTTCGTCTTTGTTACTTTGTGTGGCCTTCCCCTTCTCCTCACGGGTAATTTCTCGTCCCCGGTGATCACATTTTCATCGCTGGCAATCGCAGATTGTTTTTCCCTTTTCCTCTCCCTCTACCCATGTATTTCTCAATCGAACTAGTAATATTTGAGATAAATTATAACACTTCTGCAATAAGAACACTGCACATCAGGCTTTCGAAGAGTAGCCATTTCATATCAGAAGTAGAATGCAAAACAGATAAAATTCAGACGACGAATCAAAAACGGATAATCCAAACAACGAATAATCCAAAACTAAATAAACTCAATGGAACACATAAGCAACAATAAAACTACTAGTAATTTTTTTAATTATCATCAACAATAGTGAAACCCTTTGAGCCATGGAAACAGTCATAACCATTGTCCAACTGTTAATTCACTACTAAAGAAATCTGTTTTGATGATAATTAAAAAAATTATTGTATTCTCGGGCACATTCTTCGATTTACGTGTTCTATTTTTTTCTTCTTTTTTGATAAGGAGGAGAGACGAGAAACTCCACCCTACCTGATCGTAAGCCCCTCGATATGTAAATCGAAGGATGTGCCCGAGTAGCAAACATATGTGCGAAAGAGCCAACAAGTCTCACTCCAAGACAAATTTCATAATATTTCAATGAAAATTTGTCTCACCCGAAATCATCACATGTCTTACCACTCGGCTATGCCCTTAAGGGCTATATGTTCTATTTTTGTTTAGTGAGAGCTTAGGGAACAATGTGTTTTAATATGGGTATTTCGATTTGTGTGTTTGTAATTATTTAAATCTTACATTTTCGATTTTAAATCAATGATCACACTTATTATATTTTTTTTGTGTTGTGAGATTTATTTAGTTGGTGAGATGATGTTAAAAAGGTAACAATTAGAAGTACATTATGAAAGTTATGAACTAACGCACCAAAAAAGAAAGTAAAACACTTGATTAGTGACATAATTGTGAGTAACATCTTTAGCCGACCTCTTGTTCATCTAGTGAGCATTATGTCCATCACTGTTTCAAATCTCGGACTAGTGATCGTAATTAATCTGATCCATAACTATGACAAGCTCAAAACACTACTTCAGAAACTCAATAACGCGGCATATTCAACTCCACATCTGGGAGCATATCCAGTCCTACACCCGAGAGCACATCAGACAAGTATAAACATTCGCATAATTTGCTTGTGAAGTTTGCTTGTGACATGGAAAGATCAAAGCAATCTTGCTTAGCATCCCTAATTGAAATCCAGAAGAAATTTATGACAACATTAACTTCACAATAATCGAGTCCTCAATCTAACAAATGAATAACTGACAAAAAGAAGAAAATCAACAAATTGTCGCAAGTATTATAAACGAGCTACAGTCTTAGTCACTAATCGACAACCACATTGTTCAGACTACTGAATTTTGATTTCAATATTTAATTGATGATAACTAATTTCTTCCCCAGCAACAACTACATTGCGAAAAACACTAGTAAGAAGATACCGATAACAAAAAAATAGAAACAGGTTTATCCTTGTTACAAGAAACAAGCTGGGTGTTTCTGTCATCGGACTACATCAGTGTTTCTTGTTTTTGTTTTTCAAAATTGATCCTTAAAAAGAATTAAACACACTAGTTAGTACTTAGTGTAAAAAGCACATACCACATCGTAATTAAGTTTCCAAGCAGTTATTGGTTATAGTAAGGGTATCCAGTGTGGGATGGCGGCATTTCTCTCTTAAACCCATATTGAGGATAAGGGTATTGTGGCTGGGCAGAGTATGTAGTAGCTGCTGGGCAGCTTTTGTTGACCGACTTTCCCTTTGCAATTATCAGCAAGCTTCACTGTAATATTTCGTCCCTGCAATTATTGAAATGGATTTTTTTTATAATTTATTTAACTATTAACATGACTCGGATAAGCATGAGTAATGTTCAACAAATCTATTTGTAATGTTAGTATTATTTTGGGATCATAACAAAAAATATTGAGGTTTGAACTTTGAACTAATTGCCAAGACAAATCCCTTTGTTTCTGTATTAATTGATGTGCTGAAAATTTATTTATTTTATAATTTAAATACATATTTGTTCTAATTCTATCATACCACTATCTCAATATAAGTTCTAATCTCCTATACCAATACTTGCATTTTTTTTTATTATTTGAAGGGTGAATTACTCAAATTTTCAGGTCCCCTACTCTTTGAAACAAACTCCAAACAAAAAGATACAAGTGCTTATTTATAAATGGAGTGAGTAAAAATATAAGCATCTTCCAATATTACAACAAATGCCCCCCTAGAGTATACACTAATTTAAAGCTGAAACAAATCTCAAGAAGGCATTCGTAGTTTTGAAAGATAGTCAGCTTTTGTAATTAGACTAAAACTCTTAGGTATTATCCATTAAAAAAAAAAAGTAAGAAGTATACGATGGCAGCTAAGTTCATTAAGTTCGTTTTAATATTATTATATTCTAAAAGGAAATCTACTCACTCCAAGCATCTTCTGGGAGTCGTTTATAGCTTTCTTTGCTGCCTCCACGGTCTTGTAAGTCACGAAGCCGAATCCACTTCAAGAACACCCAAAATAATTAGCCTAACACAAAGAATTTTGTTATCATTATGAAAAGAGAAAATATGAGTACACCGTTTTACCGGGATCTTGTAGAGTCCTTGTCGTACGCAACCGAACCCTCTTCAATGTCACCATGCCTTCGGAAATAGGAAAGCAGCATCTCACTGGTTGTCTCAGGGGACAAACCTCCAATGTATAGCTTCCTCAGGGCTTGATCAGCTGTGCTGCTGGTGTTGGTTAACCCATCACTTGCAAGATTACATACAGCCATACGACCCTATTGAAAAACATGCCACAATCAAATGGCCCATTTCATTTCAACATTATTTTT
This sequence comes from Euphrasia confusa, assembly GCA_954870475.1. Taxonomy (NCBI): domain Eukaryota; kingdom Viridiplantae; phylum Streptophyta; class Magnoliopsida; order Lamiales; family Orobanchaceae; genus Euphrasia; species Euphrasia confusa. The sequence continues at coordinate 9,330,919 of OX940966.1, read as the reverse complement.
TTTTAATATTTTTTATTTCTTATTTAATTTGGTGGAGTGGGGCCCTTGGGGGTAACAAACCACAACACACTCACATCAAGCATTTTGCTGGGTGCTTTTAAAGCTCTTTGAGCAGACTCCATATCCTTATAGGTAATAAATCCATAACCGCGTGACTTTCCAGTTACTTTGTCGCAGATTACAGCACCCTCTTCGATTTCACCGTGCTCTTGAAAGGCCTGCATCGAATTACAGAGTTCAAGCAACTACCCACGGAATAGGAAATTCTACTCATAATTCATCCAACGGGTAATACAGTAGTTGTATCGCAATGCACAAGCAGCAACATTCACTCACATCAAACAAAGTTTCAGAAAAAGTGTCCCATGCTAAACCACGAACAAAAAGCTTTCGTAGGGCGGGATCAGCATTTGCAATACTGTTAATATCTTCAGCAATAGAAGGGTACTGGGATCCTCTTCACGCCATAAACATGCAAACAAGCACACACAATCAACGTCGAATCCACACAGCACACAACACCGAAGACGATGAACGAGAAATGCCGTTCCAAGGGCAGAACAAATGGATGATATAATCGCAAGACCCATAACTATTTAAGTCCCAATAAAAAGCCCCTAAAAGTAATGTAGTAAAGCCCAATCATACAATACAGATTTTTCAAATTTTTTAGCTACTGCATACAATGAATCAGGTCAACACGAATTCTAATTTCCTAATAAAGAAAAATGGATATGCAGCGAGAATAGGGTTGTGAAAATTACGCTTTAGCGAGGAGGTCGACGAGCTGCGGCTTAGAGAGCGGCTCAAGGAGCGCACGCAATTCTCCGACGGACGAAAACGCCGCCGTCTCGTTCTGGTTGGGTAACGATTCGTCGTCTTCGATATCCACTAGCTTTCTCTTCTTCACGTCTTCCATTTTTAAGCTTCTCTCGTTTTCGCTCTCTGTTATTATAGTTTATGTCCGGTTTTCCTCTTTCTGAGAAAGGAGAATTGTGTGTTTGATTTTGTTCGCGGGCATGAACTGGAAACCCTTCTTTTATTTCAGAATCCAGAAACGAAAAAAACAACAGAAAATTCCGGTCGGACCGGGCAAAAACTCTAACGCCTCGTTTGGTCACCCGGTTAAAACTTAAAAGTACAATAGTTATATAACCAAGTAATTGTGTTTCCATCTTATCGGACCTTGCCGTTTCACAACCGTTGAGGTTGCTCTTTCAATGTGAAAGGTTGGCCTAACTCATTATCGGGACCTTGCCGTTTCACAACCATTGAGGTTGCTCTTTCAATGTGAAAAGTTGGCCTAACTCAAGTAAATAGAATTCATGTTAATTGATGAAATTATTAAATTACTTTTCATGTAGTTTTTCATGTAGTGTATACTCATTTGTCCCGCATTAATGATATACGTGAACAACATTGACTTTTTGTGTGCATATGATAAATAGTATACAAATGTTATGAAAAAATAACTAAAATAAAATTTAATTGTTAAACTTTATTTTAGTTATTTTTTCATAATTTTTTATACTATTTATCATATCTATTGTACGGATAAAAAATAACGTTCCTATGTCCATTAGTTCGGAACAAAGAGAGTAGTAGTCTGTAGTATATACATGAAGGGTAACTAGAATAAGTATTGATTCATTTAAACATAATTTCAATTTAAATTACTTCAGTTAAATTCAATTCAATTCATCCTGATTAATTTATTTTCAAAATAAAATAAATAAAAAATAATTGAAATTAATAATTTTATATATTCAATCTTCTTATTACTAAAATATTATTAATATTTTTTTAAGATATATATATATATATATAACAATTTATAATTTATTTTTTTATTAAAAAGATCAATTTATTTGTTAAGTTCAGATTAATTAAACTTAATTAGTTCAATTCAATAGCATGTTTTACTCCAAAGGAACAAGTTCTAATAGTTCAAAATTAGTGTAATTCGGATTTTAAAAAAGGTTATTAGGAAAACACATGGCGAGAATGACACTTTGTCTCCGCTTAACGTACGTGATCTACTTGTCGGCATATCGTCTATATGATTTGTATGGAAAGGAATACTCGCCTCTCTAAGGCGACTATTCATATTATTCGAGTTAGATTTATTGTTCCTTCGTGTTAAAATATGACTCCAATCCGTAGGAATTTTGTTTCCTTATTTAGGAAAATTAGAATTATATTTAATATAATATAATTCTATTCCTTATGGATTTAGGAGTCATATATTAGGAAAAAGGGTTTATTCATATTTCTATTGGTAACCTAATTTATGGGTTTTCTACACCTATAAATAGGGATCTCCATAGACACAATTAGAACACGAGTTAACACAAGTTAATACCATCATAGAGAGAGATAATATTGTGTGAGATTAGAGGGTTTTAGAGTGGATATCAATCCTTGTAATCGTGAGGCAATATTATAGTGAAAGTTCTCGTCGTTCCTCCCGTGGTTTTTCCCGATTTGGGTTTCCACGTAAATTCCTTGTCTCCTTTATTTATTGTTGAGTTATATTCGGGGTTCCGCATATTGTTCGTACTATACATCGTCGATCTGCAACAAGTGGTATCAGAGCTTTGGTTTCGATGGCGAGCGTGAGGTACGATCTACCGAATTTAAGTCTCAACACGAGGTTTTCTATTTGGCAATACAAGATGAGGTTAGTCCTCAGATCTCTTAAGCAAGAGATTGTTCTACTTGGTATTGACAACAAGCCGAAAGACATGAAGCATGACGAGTGGGTGGAGCTCGATCAGATGGCTATGACGACCATAGGGCTTCATGTTTCGGATTCGTTGACTGAGGAAACGACGGAGGCGAAGACCGCAAAGGAATTATGGGAGTTGTTGGAATCGATGTGCGTTGAGAAAACGGTGTCCAGCAAGCATCACTTGAAGAGAAATCTCTACTTCCTCAAGATGGCGGAGGGGTCGTCGATTCAAGACCATGTAGCGAGATTCAAGGAGCGTGTAGCTGACCTTGGGAAAATTGGCGTGAAGATCGAAGATGATGATCTTGCGTTTTGGATGTTATGCTCGCTACCCCCCTCCATGGCGGCTTTTCGGGACACGCTTCTCTATGGACGAGATAGTCTCACGTTTAAAGACGTAACTTCGGCTCTCTCGTCAAGGGAAAACGTACAAAGGATTGAGTCCAACAAGGATGGTATGCCCGATGTGGGTGAAGGACTTAGCGTCCAAAAGAAGTACCGTGATAAAGGGAGCGACTCGGGGAATTCGAAGTCGCGACACGGGAATAAGGAGTGTTTCTATTGCAAGAAGAAGGGACACATAAAGTCGGAGTGCTACGCGTGGAAGAAAAAGGAGAGCAACAACAATAATTCCGGTAATCGGAATTCCGGTGACGTTGGATTAGTAGATGGGAATTTCTATGGAGAACTACTAATGGCTCTAGGCGAGCACTCCAACTTTTGTGGTGATTGGATCTTAGACTCGGGTTGCTCGTTTCATATGTGTCCGGACCGGTCGTTGTTCGAGACTTATGAATCTTTGGAGCATGGTGCGGTGTTCATGGCTAATGACACCTCGTGCAAGGTCGAAGGGATTGGAAATATCCGCTTGAAGATGTTCGATGGCACGGTGCGCACGTTAGGCGAGGTAAGACATGTCCCTGACTTGAAGAGGAATTTGATTTCCTTGAGTACCCTTGATATGAAGGGCTATAAACTCACTTGTAAAGGTGGAGTTTTAAGAGTTACCAAAGGTGGTTTGGTAATATTGCGAGGAAAGAGAAATGCGAGTCGCCTTTATGTCCTCGATGGAAGCTCGGCGAAGGAAGTAACCGAGGTTGATAAAAGCTACACCGGAGAAGGTGGAGTTTATGAGGCTACCGAAGAGGCTTTGGTAGTGTTGGGAGGAGACGAAAAGGCGAGACGACCTTATGTCCTCCAAGAAGGCGCGGTGAAGGAAGTAACCGGGGCCGAAACCCGACTCTTAGTAGAAGAGTCTATCCGGCTTAGAGGCGCGCAACCAAGTAAGGCCGGAGTGACCAAGCTGATTAAAGATGAAGCGGTTAACGAAGTAACCGTGGGAAAAACTAGGCTCTCGGGTGAAGAGTATACACGACTAGACCATGTGCGGCTTGGGCATGTGAGGAAAGTCGACAAGAAGGATCGAGTGTTTCTCCATCTATGGAGTGTTTCTAAACCTGGTGAGCCATGTGCGCTTGGAAAGCGGTCGAGAGGGTATATCTCGAATTGGGCTCACAATTCGAAGAAGACACTCGGGTATGTACGTTCCGATTCATGGGGACCTTTGATGGTCCAGACTTCTAGGAACTAGGCCCGTTGGGGCATTTGGAGGAAGACGAGGGACGAGACTATTGAGGGCGATGTGATTTCGCTTTATGGTTTGATGTGCGATGAGATTTCGCATGCGCGATGGGATTTCGCGGCTTTGTGTTACATGTGATGTGATTTCACATGAGCGATGGGATTTCGCGGTTTCTCGTCAAGGTGGAGATTGTTAAAATATGACTCGAATCCGTAGGAATTTTGTTTCCTTATTTAGGAAAATTAGAATTATATTTAATATAATATAATTCTATTCCTTATGGATTTAGGAGTCATATATTAGGAAAAAGGGTTTATTCCTATTCCTATTGGTAACCTAATTTATGGGTTTTCTACACCTATAAATAGAGATCTCCATAGACACAATTAGAACACGAGTTAACACAAGTTAATACCATCATAGAGAGAGATAATATTGTGTGAGATTAGAGGGTTTTAGAGTGGATATCAATCTTGTAATCGTGAGGCAATATTATAGTGAAAGTTCTCGTCGTTCCTCCCGTGGTTTTTCCCGGTTTGGGTTTCCACGTAAATTCCTTGTCTTCTTTTCTTGTCTCCTTCTTTATTTATTGTTGAGTTATATTCGGGGTTCCGCATATTGTTCGTACTATACATCGTCGATCTGCAACACTTCATCGCAAGACTCCCTCCAGGCGAGGCCCTTAGGCGTATAACGCGCAAAGGTATATAGTAGGTATTGAATATACTAGCATTTATCTCGTTTTACTTTTTAGTTGTTTGAGAGGTAGCATGTTAACTTTTGGTTGCAATAATGAATTCTCTTATTTGATTGTTTATATTCCAATTTTATTTTATGAAATTGACTTTTAAATCAAAATTGATGAATCGAGCTCAAAATCTCAAAGTTTCCTCCAACAATTGAAAATAAATAAATTAATGAAGTCAATGTTAATGGATTGATCCAATTGTACATTCCAATAGCTTAAACAATATCTAGCAATTATAGTGTTTAATTATGACCACAACAACTTGCGTGTACATGAACTATTCAAGGGAGCATTAAATTCTTATTAATTAGTCAAAATATAGAAGTTTACTCTTATATTAGCAAACATGCGAGCAGGGCGGAGCCAGAAAAAAAAGTAGGAAGAGCTGAAATTATTTTACATATAATATGTATATACACACATATTTTAGGAGGGGCTAAGCATAAGATAAATATAATTTTTCAAAAAAAATTAGAAAAAATATAAAGGAATATTTTTTTAGGGGGGGCTTAAGCCCCCCTTACCCATAAGGTGTATCCGCCCCTGCATGCAAGTGAACAATACTCCACCTATATACGTGATCAACAATATACTCAGCAATAATCGTTCGATTAAAAATAAAAATGGTGAGATATTGTTCGTCAAGTCAACATCTTCCTGTTGAAGATGAAATCGCTCGAATTCGTTAAGGGGTTGCAGTTTTGCAAGAAACGTGTAGCTAGTCATCTAAGATCATGGTTAAAATGTACACGAAAAATCATTTTCGGGGGCAAAATCGACAAAATGCACTGCAAGTGCAAAATGATAATTTTACCAGGATTTGAAATTCCCGCAAGACCAAAACGGCGTCGTTTCTTGGATGAACTGGCGCGCGGGTGCAAGGTCTAGGGCGGTCGATTTCTCACTCGATCCTTAACCATTTCACATGATTCTTGTGGCTACGTGATCCTTGCCAGCTCATCTACAAGACGCACATGGAATCGAACGCTTTGATCGCACGGTCAAGATTTGAGAGGTTGTTACAGGTCGACGGTGCTGATGACGAGTTTGATTTTGTGCATTTCGTTTTCAGCATATAATCGTGAGTGTTAGCGATTGATATGCAAGCATTGAGCTAGAGAGAGTTTTGTACAATCGGTTTTGAGCTTCGTATAATATCAGATCACCCTTCCCCTCCACCGTGCGCGTAGATCACTATTCTGGTGATTGAAGCACGTAAAATCGTTGTTGTGTGTGTGTTTTCTCTTCGTGTTTGTGTTCGTAGTATTCAATACAAGCTCGTGGTGAAGTGTGTGTTAAGTGATTACGAGTTAAGTGCGATTTTAGTTTTTGCTCCGGTTATTATGTTTTATTGTTTGAGCTCGAGTGTCGCCGGAGCTCGCGATTGTTTCCGGCCACGTTTCTCAACAATTATATGAACAAATGAAACTCATCAAATCAAATGGACACAAAACACAATCGATGTATGGTCATAGTTGTTACTTGTTAGGTTGATGAAATATTGTTCAATGATTGAACATAACATATGGCAACTCATTTAAGGGTCTAAATGCATATAATGGTTTGATACATTGCGAAAGAAAAAAAGATTCAGTGGATCTTCACACTCCCAAAAGCCAAATATTTTTGCTTCGTCATAATCTTGATCTCATAGTCATATTACATACTGTATTATTATTGGTATATCTTGTTAAGCATTTTTCAATATATTAGTAGTATGTAATACTATTGTAGACTTGTACATTGAATGCAACTTTTAGTACAGAACTAAAGTGTTACCATATGCTGTTTTACCATTTCTTTTGGCCTTGCTTTAAGTTCAAAATTATGTATTTTTTTTTTATATTTTGATAACAATTCAAAAATAAAATAAAATTGTGATCTTAATTTAGCTAACTATATTGTTTACACAAGTAAACAAAATAATATAATTACATCTACCAAAAATATTTCAATATTATTATTATTATTATTATTATTATTATATATATTCCTTATGTCTCATAGTTGTTTGTTGTCGTATTTTTTTTGTAATTAAATATCAAAAGGAGTGCGACAACGTATTGAAACAAGGTAGTAGTATATTTCCCCCCTCTATTTCCTCTCTATTTTTTGTGTACGTAATTAAAATGAAGCCATGGACCACTTAATTATTTTGTTTCTTTGATACATAAACCGACATTTGTTTTTTGACACTTTCGTGTTGGCTACTAAGAATTGCCTCCTGCAAGAGTTCAAAATTGCAAAGCGGGCTGTCGGTATTATTCAATGACTGTTCCAGGGGCTGTTTCGTAAATTCACACCCTTTATGCAATATACTGTACGTACCATCGATAAATTTATATATATATATTTAAATTTCTTGATGTCAAAAATGTATATATCAAAGATCATCTATGAATGAACGAACTCTTTTTTATTTATTTTTTCTGACTCCGCCCCTCGTTTCGAACCACCGGTGATCGATCGAGTTCCACAACAACAACAAAAACTCGTAGTTCAAACGAGTCATCGAGAACACTTGTTCCGATACACAAAACCAAAGAGGACAAACAAACACACACAAAGAAAAAGTCATGCACTTCAAAATCTGCAAAGTTGTTGCTACTTTATTCAAAAATCACCTACTAACTAGTAACAATTTGGAAACCAACATATTTAAAATCACCCCCCACTAAACACACATTTTCTTGCACCACCAAAAGACACACACACACACAATGGCTAATTCCATTCACATCTTCACCATGAAACCACCCTCTTCTTTAACCTCCACCAAACTCAAAACCCTCTTCAAGACCTTCCTACTTTCCCACATGCACCCGATTTCCCATGCTCTCGGCAAGGCCAAGTCGTTCCTACTCAAACTCGCCAATGAAGCACACATCACGATACACTTTCCAGACTTCCCTATAACATTAATCAAGAGAAAAGACAAGACCAACAACAACAAGCAAAAGACGAAGAAGCTCTTCTTCGGATCCTTCCGGCTACACTACAACTGGTGCTCGTCCCACGTTACCCCGTTAGGGCACGAGACCTACGGTGTTAAACCGACGCCTTTTGATGACTATTATCATCATCAACATGAGGACGAGCTCTCGGGGTACTTGCAATGGCTCGAGGAGAAGAAGGGGAATGGCGATGAGCGTGCGGAATGTAACGAGATCGATAAGCTTGCCGATTTGTTCATTGCGGATTGCCATGAGAAGTTCAGGCTCGAAAAACAGGAGTCCTATAGAAGGTTTCAAGAGATGATGGCTAGAAGTGTATGAATTAATTAAAGTTTATATTTATATAACATTGCTATTTTTGTGTCTTTTTTTGTGGGTTTTTGGGTTAATTGAGGGCTATTATGAGAATTTGTGGAAATTAAATTAAGTGTTTGGATTGGATTTTTGGATATTATAGTATAGTATATACAATCAACTTCTACATTGCCTTTTGATATGTATGCTGCAAAAGTTGAAGGAGTACATGGGACTGTGTCAATTATTTGACTAGTCTGCATTTATACTAGTACATATTTTTAAATTTTGTTTTTTATAACTTTTAATCAATAGGTAAGAAACTCATATTTTTATGTAAGAAGCTAAATAACTTCTCGTGAAAGCATTTATACTATAGTACATACAGTATTTGTAAATTCTGTTTTAATTTAATTTATAACTTTTAATCAATATGTAAGAAACTCATATTTTTATGTAAGAAGCTAAATAACTTCTTGCTTTATCAAAATGGATCATTTAAATTAATTGGAACATTTAAAAAAAAGTAAACATAGTTACCTACACTACATAAATTTACCGAGATAATACATAAATTTACCGAGATAATAATCCGTGTTTTGAACTTAATGAATTTGAATTGAATTTAAATAAATTAAATTGTTTTTTTATAAAAATAAAAAATAATAATTTAATAAATTATTAAATATTTTTTTTTTTAAAATATTAATAATATTTCACCATTAATTAGATGTTATAAAAATTGATTCAAATTATTTTTTATTTATTTTATTTAAATTTATTTTAAAACAAACTTAATTGAGTTGAATGAGTTTGAAGAACTTAAGAACTGAAATCAAGTCCATAAAACATGTTTTAACAAGTGTAATATCGTGTAATATATTGAAATAGATCTATTTGTCACCTATTTTTATGCATCTAACTAATTGGATGGAACCGTTGGCCTTTTTGTTTTTTTTTTGTTTTTTTTTAATTATTTAATTAAAAATACAGAACAATTAAAATCAGTTTTTACAAAACTTAAATATTTTTACAATTTTTAAATTTACAAAACGCAAACATAAAAATCAATTAAAAAGCAATTTTAAATATCAATTAAGTCTGCGTTTATACTTACTCGTATTAACTTCTTCATAAATTTGAAAAGATAATACGTTTTTTATTTTTAAAAATTAAATAATAAATATAAACAAATACGTACTAAACTTCTAAATAATTTCTGATATTAGATCGAAAAATTATAAAAAAATTAAAACGCCTTAACAAAAATAAATTATACTATAAAATACTTATTATAATTTAAAATATTCAATAAAATGTAAAAATATTTACGTTTATAAAAAGCAATTTTAATTAATTTTATTTACAAACGTGTGTTTTTAATTAAATAATTAAAAAAACAAAAAAACAAAACAAAAAAGACAACGGTCTCATCCGATTATTTAAATGTGCACATAACATTCTCGCATAAGTATAATTACGCAAATCCTATAGATTTATCTATAATAATAGTACAAAATATTAATTACGCAAATCTCTATAGAGTTTTATATAATAATATAACTATATTTAATTTATGTTTTATAAATAAAAATAACTAAAAAATATTTTTATTTTGTATCAAAAATAATTATAACTGCTATTTTTATTTTCAATAAAATTAAGATAAATCTAATTAAAGTAAACAAATAACGCTAATTATTCATCAACATTGTGAAAATAGATATAATTACCTCTCAATATGTTTTACAAAATTAGTAATTATCAAAATATATAGTATTTTTTTATGTCATTTTCTAAAATTTTGAAAACTAAATTTCTTAATCTCAAAATTTGTAATTAAGCCCCCAAAAGTATTAGAGTCCATGTAATAATTTGACTTGCCATCTATTTAGAGGTGTAACGGTTCAAATAGTTATCGAGTATTCGGGTCCATTGCAACAGCTTATTAATAGGCCCAAAAACATATCCGGAGCACCTCTCTCTCTCTCTCTCTCTCTATAAATCTTCATCGTCGTCTTCGAGTATCGAAAATAAATCTTCATTTTTTATAAATAGCAGAGAATAAAATTTTAATTTAATTACTTCTATTTTGAGAAAACGAAAATAAGAAGAAGGAGCTGAAGGACGACAACATTTCAGTCGGATTGGAATCGTCTTTCTATGGAATATGGAGTTTTAGATAGCAGCGGTGAGTATATTATTTAACCCCCTTTTATCTTCAATTACGCGAGAAAAAATGAACATGCCTTTGCTGAAATTGATTTCTTCATATTCTTTTACTGGACGACATGGATATGTTCGTCGATGGGTTTTGGAATTCTTAGATCTTAGGCGAGTTTCAGGCGTTTCTTACTGAATTTCTAGGGTTTTGTCAGCAGCTCCTGATAACGGTACGGAGGTTTCATGGCTTTATTGGTGGTGTTAGCCTGTTAGGCACGGTTGAGAAATTGGGGGTTAGGGTTTTGATGATGTTAGAAAGTTTAATTCTTGAACTTTAATTTTTTTTTCCTGTTTGTTTTGAATAAATTGATGCTTGAACCTTGCCTCCCCGAGCTAATTTAGAGAAGAACCATAATTCCCCTTGCCATTATTTCCATAGTAATAGTTGGGGTGCGGATGATGATAAGAAAATTGAACATGGATAACTTTTATCATACCCCTATACCCTATTTACCATCTCTGGTTTTGGGTATATAGTTTTAGGATAATATTTTAGTGGTTCTACTGCTGAAGTACCTTCAATCGCGATTGTAACCATGCTATTTGTTTGTTAACATCTATTTCAACTTTATTGGAGTTTATATGTTTATTCGCAAGTCCAAGAAAGTGGTTATATCTGATACATTCGATAATCATTCCGTGTGTTGAAATAAGCGCAGGCACTGATGATGAGAATTCTCAACCAATATATAACAGAGTCCCCTTAGGCGGTCGTGTGGTGGGAAACGGAAGATCATTTGTAACCTCAGCCCCATATCAAAGGATGCAATTTGACATGGAATCCGAAATCCACAATCTGGAGCAGATAGCATATGGTGCAGTCCTTCGAGCTTTTAAAGCCCAATCTGATGCACTCACATGGGTATATTTCTCATTTGCGGCTTGTTATATTTATTATACTTGTAGAATTTTGCTTGTGGTTTGATGAGTATATATATAAAATATATGCTTGTTGACTGTTGTTACTCAGGAGAAAGAAGGTCTTATAACAGAACTGAGGAAGGAACTAAGAGTTTCTGATGATGAGCACAGGGAACTACTCACCGATGTCAATGCTGACGATCTCATCCGAAGGATCAGAGAGTGGAGAGAGGCCGGAGGGAACCGTAACGTACCTCACAATGGGCCCCAGCACCCCCAGCACATTAACAACCAGTTGCAGAGCCCAACAGTCTCGGCATCTCGCAAAAGGCAGAAGGCATCCCTATCGAATCCATTTGGCACACAATCTCAGTCTTTACATCCTCAGGCAATGCCGGGTACGGCCCCTGCGAAATGGGGACCCTCTCCAGGGATTGGGCGAAGGCAAAATGCTGTATGTTCAAGCTAATAAAAAAATAAGGATTAGCAAGACAATATTAAAAAAGGTTACTTTGATAATTAATTGTGTGCCTTTATGTTGTTACGTAGGGTCAGCCAGCTTTTCCTCCAGCAAAGCCTCTGCAGTATCAGTATACGGATCATATGGGGGCTATGGATGACCCTTCAGAAAGCACACGTGACTCATTAGTTGGTCGAAGGGTGATGATAAGGTGGCCTGCGGACAATAATTTTTATGAGGCTGTCATAACTGAATACAATCCTGCAGAAGTATGTCTCTGTCTTTTTTTAACCCTTTCCCCTCTTTATGTGGTCCATTGATTTGGAAGATCTTTTTAAAATTATGTTTGGTAGGAAACTCCATGGCTGGAAACATATCTGTGCGCATTTCTTTCAGTCACATCTATTGCACTTAGAAATGAAGAATACATATAGAAAGTAGAAACCTTAAAATACATTTATTATGCTGGTACTTCTATTCAGTTATCGATTGTGTAAAAATTTAGCCAAAAATACACTCTAAATTAGTTGGGTACAATGTGATTTAGTTATGTTTTGTTTTCCTCACTTCTATTTATTTTATGTTATTTGCTCTATTTGTATTTCTTGATCTTTTAACTGTCTTCCAAGTGTTTATGTTTTAATTTGTGTATTTTCACTCACTTTTCTGACAATTTGAAAACCAAGTTCTATCGCTGGAATGTTTTGTTGACGTGACCTTCATTTGCATTTCAGTTATACTGAAATTGTGAAATTGTGTCTAGCGGCCATTTTTCCATTTCATAGACTTTAATGCATTGTGATTTTTTTTCTTTCCACACATTTATATTTTCCAACTACTATCATAGTAATTACTACAAATCTTGTGCCTTTTTTATAATTTCAAAAACCAAATCGACCTTCATTCTGATAACCCCTAAAAAAATCATGTTCAATGTTAAAACATCACAAATCTATCAATCACATCATGTGGGTCCCACTAAAACCACCATCATAATCTTAAACTAAGTTACCCCGACTCTCCCTTCCGGTGCCGTGTACATGTCGGACACGACACGTGTCCGACACTCAAGGAAAAAATCTAAAATGTCATGTCCGAGTAACCTAGATCTTAAATAATATACTCTCTTTCCTCTTATAAAAGTTTTTGCACACGCAAAATAGAAATATATCTCGCAATCTCTCTCTTCACTAGACATACTTATTTACACCACATGCCATTAGTTTTTAGTGACATGCACAATCCCTCATTATTGTAAATATAATTTACCTGTTTTGCCCTCCACATACTTATCTGCGACGGAGGGAGTACTATCTTAAAGTTATATCTATATCTTGTTCCAATCTATATTTTAGCAGTCATTCAGTTAATTAATTAAGACCCCAACCCGTAAATGCTTTCAAATTTTTTTATACTTAAAATACTGTTCCTGTATTCAACATAATCTCTGTTTTCACACGAAAATTGATAAATTCTCAATGAACACAAAATTGGATATGGAAACAAAAAGTTTTGAATGCCATGAACTTATTGATATTATTCAAAAGAAAATGGGATCCCAATGGTTGTCAATTTTCATTTACTTTGCACTTCTACTTGTATGTTACATTTCTCTAATTTCTGCAATTCGTCTGTTACTTTGTTAGTGAAATAACATAATGAATTTGCAATTGCACTGCTTTTATCCAGGGCCGCCATTCTCTGGTTTATGATAGCAATACTCCTAATGCAACATTGGAATGGGTTAACATCAAAGAGGTATCTATCTTTTAATTCCGGAACCTGAAATATTCTCTGAAAATTCGCTCGAATTTCAATATGCGTAATAACATTTTGATTATTTTTTATAGATTATATAAATACACAAAGGATGTTTGTTTGGTTGACTCAAATATAAATGAGATTTACTGCCAGAAACCAACATTTCCTGTATGCCTTTATGCAACATAATCTTATCTTCTTTAAGTTTTTTGCTTAAAAATGGACTTTTGAGAGGATATTTAATAATTAATTAATTTTCACCCACTTATCGTTTCAGTCAATGCTTGTTTGACTGATTTTTATCGTTTCATTCAATGCTTGTTCACTGATTTGTGTGGGTCTTTATATAATTGTTCTTTACCATAACTATTCTTTTGTCCATAGTTGATCTCAAACCATTTTATTATTTCTTTTTTTACTCGATGCAGTTTCCCCCAGAGGATATCCGGTGGGTGGGTGAGGATCCTGTAATATCACGACCAGTTGAGGCGGGTGCACCCAATTCCGGAAGAGTGGGGCCATCCTCAATGAAGAAGTTCCCTAATGGAATTCAGCCTCCATCACTTAATGGTGTTGTGACGGACGATTATGAGGAAATTGAAATATTGCATACAGACACTTTGATTAAGAAGGTATTATTCAATTCATAAAAGAAGACCATTGGGATTTTTGCACGTTTACTTGTGATTTTCATTAGTCTTTTTTGGCGTACTAGGTGGAGAAGGTGCTTGATGCAACCCATCCTGATATATTAGAGATTGACAAGGCTAAGAAATTGCTTAAGGTTGTCTTTGATTTTACTTTTACTACAACAAATAATAAGTTCTTTTGATTCAAATAATTGGCTCTAAAAATCTCTGTTATGAATAATCTCGGTGATTGCAGGAACATGAACAGACATTGATCCAAGTGATCCAGAAACTTGCGGCCGCGTGTGATAGTGGTAATGAGTACTTTTAATTAAGATTTGATTTTTTCTATCATCTATTTCAGCACAATGTTTCTTAATTACAGTCAACTCTCAATATTTCAGCACAATGTTTCTTAACTTTTATTTTTTTTTTCTGATTATTTACTTCATTTGAAATTATTGCATTAGATGATGACGGTCCACCTGTTCAGGGGCATTCGGCTGACAGACCACATAACATCGATCATCATGAACCGAGCCGTGAGATTGATATTGTTGGCAGTTTATGAATTGGCTAAAAATATTGTTGTCAGTAGATTATCGACCCCCTGAATCCTTTGGTTTTCCTAGGGCAATTTCTTTAATATTTTTGTGATTAATGTGATTTGATGATGATGATCATTAATAATATAGATTTTTTAGAGTATTGAAGCTACTTTAATTTTTTCTTATATGTATTGTAGATACAGATTTTTGTATTGTTTTTTTTTTTTTTTTTTTTTTTTTTGGTATAGGTCAATTGCAATGTCTTGGGATTAACCAAGGACCTCAAGTCCCCAATTCAAGTGCTCAACCAACTGAGCTAACAACCCTTGACATTTTTGTATTGTTATTTGGTTTCAACTGTAGTAAAATACTGTAGATTTTTATGTGTATTTTTGAAGTAAAATGGGATTTCCATAAGAACTTACAGATCTCTTTAATATTAAAATACAACATAAACCTAAAAACCAAACATTCTTACAATGTTGAATTAAATTCTACGATTAGTTTCGCCATCTGCTCATCGTAATCGGGCCCTTCCATTTGAAAATGGCTAGCTCCTTGGATCAAATGCATTCGATTATTCCCAGAGGCATTCTTCAACTTGTTCTCAAGCTGTTTGACGCTTGTGAAACCATCCTTCGTCCCCATGACGAATAGTTTAGGTTTCGAGGATTGCAGCAAGGATTTGTGATGCCTGCCGAAAAGAATGGATGCGGTTAATCCAAACGGATAACCTAAGCTCACATACCCAACTGCTTCGTCAATCTTATCTAGAGCAGAGCCAGCAATCGGTGCACCTGAATTAGATACGAAACATTTCATCGGTTTCAACTCGATTCAATTTCAATTTCAGACACTATTTGATCCAATTACCAAAAATAGAACACACAGTTGAATTTCACTTTCACACAATAATTCCTCACGGAATCAATCGACACAAAATCGAAAGGGATAGCTCTACCTGCTGAAGAACCCACGAGGAGAATGCGGCGGGCGGAGAGATTTAGGGAAGCCCAGTTGCACACGGAGACGACGTCGTCGACCTCCGCGAAACCCGTGATCGATGCCCGGCCCGTTGACTTGCCAACGCCCCGCATGTCGAAGGTGACGGCCGTGAGCCCTCTATCGGCCAGCCGCCGAGCTATTCCCTTCATCAACCCCTGAAACCCTCCGAGCACGGAGTATGGGTGCACCAAAACCACCACCGATTCGCCGCCGCCGCCGCCGTCGTCGGGTCGGTATACTCGGGCATCCAAATTGATGCCCCCTTTCGACTCGATTTTGCAAATCTCTCTATTGCTGCTCATCTCCTCTCTGAGATTTTTGTTGAGAGCTTTGGACCCTTTGAAAAAATGGTGTTTGGTTGAGAAGTTAGGGCGAATAATTGAGGGGTAAAAATGTACGAACAAATTTTATGAATTGCATTTGGGAATTTATCTTCACATTCTTTCTCTCAGTCTGGAATATCTTTGTATTTCTATTTTTATGAACAATAAAATTAAAAATATATACTCTCAATAAATTATTTATACTTTTTCGAAAAAAAAAAAAAAAAAACTAGTCCATTTGACTGTGCTTTGCACTCTTGAAGGAATTATTTTTTACTGTGTATTCCAAGGAATTATTTTTTACTGTGTGTTTGTTATCATGTTTACATTACTTATTTTTCATGTAACTCATATTAATATATACGTTAAACTTGATTATTTGTCACAAAATAGATAAATAAAATATTAAAATTAATGTATTATACGTAAATAATTATAATTAATTAACATTATCACTTATTTTGTATCACAATGAATTTACAAATTTTGATTTATTAACATTATCACTTATTTTGTTTCACAATGAATTTACAAATTTTGATTAATTAACATTATCACTTATTTTGTATCACATTGAATTTACAAATTTTGAACGAACTCCTTGTATATTAAATTTGTGGTTTTGTTAGTGAGATTGGCGTTTTGAGATTGAAAGTGTGTTAAGAAATGTAAAGAATAATTTTAAACTTTTAAAATGTGATTCAAAAGAAAATCTAATGAGTACACAATGTGCGAAAACCAATCACATAGGGCTAATGGATCTATGTGAGTAGAATTTCTACAAAAACATCAAAAGAAAAAAAAAATACTCCGTAATTATTTTATGTGAAAAGGTATTATAAATATTCTATTCACCCTTCTAGAATTGAATTAACCATGGTTTATTCCTTCTCTCGCGAAATTAGTTTCCCTCTTCCAAAATTTTCATTAAATATTTTTTAATGCACGAGAAAGGTGAAGTATGAAATTACTCAACCTTAAACAATATTCTAGGTTAAGTTCACACACGCACATTTAGAACGCAATCAAAAGGCACTCCTCCGCCAAAAGGGATTTCAGTCGGATCAAACCAAAACCAAAACCAAAAATCTATAAAGAAAGATCAAAGTTGTTAAATACAAATATCCCCTAACCTTATACCCCAAATTTCATTTCCCTATATCTTCCTTAACCTCTTCTTCGGCTGCTGTTTTCCCGGCGGTGTCTCTGTTTCCTCTTTCTCCCTCCCACGTTTTCCTGCTGTCGCCGCCACAGCTGCTGCCCCTCTCTTTGGTGGCCGCCCAACATTCCTCTTCCCCGGGCTCCCCTTTTCCTTTTCCTTTTCCTTTTCCTTTTCCTTTTCCTTTTCCTTCTCCTTTGCCTGCCTCGTCGCCTCTGCAGAACTCTTCCTTGTAACTTGCTCCTTCTCCCCACGTTTCACATTCTCGTTTTTCTTCTGTTCGGACGATCCTCCTCCCTTTCTACCCCCCTCGTTAGTCACCAACGGCGTGCTCTTCAATGCGTCTACCAAGGCCCCATTGTTGTTCGAGGACGATGAGCCTTGCTTCATCCGGTTCAGAAAATTAGCCGCCCCTCGTTTCTTAGAGTCCGATTGGATCTTCTTGTTGCTGTCCCCTTTCAGGTTCTCGGAAGAGGACCCCCCTCCTCCTTTCCCTGCTTGCTTCGTATTGCTGTTGCTGACTTGATTATTGTTCTTCACGTTGCTTTTCTTTGTGCTAGCCGGCGGGTTCGGAGTAGTAGTAGTAGTAGTAGTAGAAGAAGGAACTCGATTGTCTCTTGTTCTCTTTTTCGTGATTTTCGGCTCCTCTGATTTGCTCGGAGATTTTTTCCGCTCCTTTTCTTCTGTGGCAAGCATCGTAGTTTTTTGCTGCTGCTGCTCTTTCTTTTTATCCGAGGAAGATGCCTTTGCTGCTATCGAGCTTCGTTTGCGGCAAACTATCAAGGATCCAGGAATCCTTGGCTTAAGCATGAGGGGGTTTGAAAGCTCGTCGGGCTCTTCGGGTTTCTTGGATAGGGATTGCAGGGAGGCTTGTTTCACAGAGGAAGAATCTGACCTGGCCTTTTTGTGGGAGATCTCTTTCGAGACAAGGGTCCGGATCTCGATGGCAGCATTGAATTCGGCAGATTTTTTAGGGAAGAAGACGAGGGCGTTGTTGGCGAGGAGCATGAGGTCGCGAAAGAACTTGGTGCGAGGGCCTGAGTACCAGCCTTTTCTCAACCTGGTTTCGATCGTCTCCAGGTCAATGTGTTGGAGGATCAGCTTCTTATAGATTGAGCTCTCCTGTATTTGTGTAGAAAATTACATTCAAGATTTTGTTTTTGTATCTTCTGTTCGATAATTGCAGTTGCAAAAAGTAGCTAGCTAATCCAACCAAACACTAAAAAAATATTTCAAATAAATATGAGTAAAAGACCATTTTGCCCCTCATCGTTTTTATTTATTTTCAAGGTGTACCACAAACGAAAAGTTGACCGGTCAATCGCATAAAGAACGCAAAAAGCCCTAAAAACTGATTTTAAAATAAAAACTAAAAATTGAGAAAAAAAACATTTTGATTTTAACAAATACTAACCTGGCTCCGGAGGCGGCGTTCGAAGGTCGGGCCGAGCTTACGAGCCCGGATGGATTGGAGAAAGTCAAACAACGGCTGCGATTGGGCAGAGAATTCTTTGACGCCTCGAGATTGATCCTCATGCTCAATCTCATCGCTAATCGTGTTCCCGCGCCGCACCTTATCACTTCCCCCCTTTTCTTCCTCCCCCTTCTTCGATCTGCTTGCGGTGCTCTGCACGTCGCTGTTATCTTTCGCCGTTTCCTCTCCGCCGTCGGACTCGGCCTCCGGCTCGTTCTTCTCTATGCTGTTCGAACTGCCGTTGCAGGAGTCTTCCCGTCCCGATTTTCGATCCGGTTCCAGATTTATCTCGGCCGGCTCTTCGCTTGTTTTCCCGGTTCGATCCGGACTGACCTCGTCCGCTCCGGTTCCGCCCGGCTCCGATTCTTTCTCGCCGGTTCCCAATTTCTCCGCCTCGGGATCTGTCGAGTTAGACTCGTTCACGGACAACTGATCCTTCTCCGAGTCCTCCCCGAGAACACGGTCGCCGCCGCTCGCCGGCTCTGCCTCCGGTTCATCGTCTCTCTTCTCATCTTCGCCCTTGATCTCTAGATCCGAATCGCCTTTCTCTCTCCTCGGTTTTTTCTCACGCTCCTCCTCCATACTTTTCACCTTTAACTCCAACGACCTGTAAAATCAGACGAATCTGGAATCGGATTTACGAATAAAATTAAATTGCAATCGCTCTCTAATTTCAGAACCATTTTTGAACGTTCAGATCCCTAACAAATAATCCATATACGCATGGTATCAGTACTCGATGTTGAGATCGTAACGTTGCACTTCTCGCCGGAGTTCCGCCACTCTCAGTTTCCTCAGCTCCTCCAGCAAGGGCGCGGCGGACTCGTCGACGCTCGATTCGCCTCCGTCCGTATCATCGGCGACGTAACGGCGTTTGAGGTCGAGATACTTCAACCTGCAGGTGTGCGCGGTGAGAGAGAGGTTCGGGTCGGAGGTCCGTTTCTGGAGTTCCGAAGAGATGGAGTCCCAGGAGGCGGTGCCGTGGCGGTTGACGGCGAAGGCGAGGATAAGCTCCTCCCAAGTCCCCCAGGAAGGGGAAACGTCGTCGTCCTGGGCCTCCGGCGCGACGCCGTCGGGTTTGGTCATGAATAAATAAATAAATAAATAAATAAATAATTAAAAAGTTTGAAGGGAGGGTTACTACGGTACGGTACTGTGCGGTGCGTACAGTTATAATTTGGCAGATATATAGTGTGTTTATGTTGTGTGGTATTTTAAAATATGGTTACGAGGAGAGGAGAGGAGATGGTTTATGAAAGGCTTGGGCCTAGGCCTAGGGTTGTCCATATTCATATACAAATCCATGTTTTGTTTTTATTTTCACTTTACTCAAATCTTCAAAGTCTCGTTTTTATTTTATTTAGGTGCCATACACTAAATATTCTTAATTATTATTTACTAATTCAAATATATAAATATATTATATAAAATAAAGTAATAGTTTATATTATTTATTAATCAAATAAATTACTCAAAAATAATATTTTATCCAAATTCACATACAAAGAGAAAAAATAAAAAATTAATAAATTCGTAATTTATATGCAACTTATTAATTATATTTTAAAAATATTTTTTTTTCATACCATAAATATTAAAATTATTTGGATATAAAAATTAAATTACATTATGGAAATTAAAATTTATTTAAGATTGTTTCCAAATATAATGAGATTTAATCTCATCTTAATCATAATTATTTTTGTCATTAAATAATTTATTATTAATAATTAATAATTTTAATTTAAATGCTAAAATAATATTCCATTTATTTCATAAAAGATAACACGCCTTATTTGCAAATTATAATTGAAGAAGACCATCTTTCCTGAGAAAGAGAAAGTATTATTATGGATAATTGATTACTTAATTTACCATAGTAGGAAAAATTAGAATTAAATATTTGGTTTAACCAATATTTGACTGATTTTTTATGGCTAAATATTAATTCAAGTTGGAATTAATTTGTTATTAATTTTCTACGGTATTGCGTAGATAATTATAATATTTTATTTTGTCAAAATCCGATTTTTCGGTGAGTGAAAAATAAATAATAAATTAGTAAGTGAAAAGACATTATTGAATGAGAATTGTAAAGTGTCATTCCACATCGAAATGTGGTAGATAATGAGTTTGTGAGAACCATTATAAAACACTACAAAAAAATCAGGGAATCGAAATGTGGTAGATAATGAGTTTGTGAGAACCATTATAAAACACTACAAAAAAACCAGGGAACCCCTACAGGAATTCCTACGACTTTTTCCCGTAGGGGTTTCCCTACGGCATTCCCTACGGGGATCGTTTTCTGAGATCCCCTACGGCATTCCCTACGGCCTCGCCGTAGGAGTAACTCCCGTAGGGGATCCCCGTAGGGGACTGCGCGCGCATTCGCGCCCTACAAGAGGCCCTACGGGGTCCCCTACGGCTAGGCGTAGGAAAATACTCCCTACGGGCATACCCAGTAGGGTAGTAATAAATCTAATTTCCCCGTAGGGTCCCCTACGGCTATTTCCCGTAGGGGAGTAGATAAATTTATTTCCTAAGACATTTGCTATGCGCCAATTACAATTTTATAAACATAATTTTTGTACAATTTTATAAACATAATTTTTGTACAATTTTATAAATATAAGTAATTAGAAAAATTACGCAATTACGCAAAAAATTGCGCAATTTTATAAAAATAATTAATTAAAAATAATATCTCAATTACGTAAAAATTACAGAAAAAATAATAAAAAGAGTTTTATACATTAAACACATCTCAAAAACTACTATTAAATAATACTTAAATTTAAGTAAAACTTATAAAAGCAAAAATAAAATAAAAAACAAGAGTCCTTAAAAATTAATAAAAAACGATTGTGAGTTCTATTTAATTTAATATATTTAAATACCCTTTTATTTTAAATTATCTTTTTTAAAACCACTATTTATATTTATAATTTTTTATATATATATATATATATATATATATTATCTTATTATTACATTTTTACATAATAAATATAAGTTAATGAATACATATATATTATCTTTTAAAAATTGTACATATAACAAACATTGGGCTATGCAATACACATTATTAATTAATACGAAAAGGGAATGGCAGTAGGGATTTTTGTCCCTGTTCCCTACGGATTTTACTGAGAATATGAGGGATTTTTGTCCCTGTTCCCTACGGATTTTACTGAGAATATGAAAAGTCTCAAATTTCCCCTACGGCGTGATTCCCGTAGGGAATGCCAGTTTTTTTTGTAGTGAAAGGTCTTGTGTATTAATTACTGAGAATATGAAAAGTCTCAAATTTCCGTAGGGGATGCCGTAGGGAATGCCAGTTTTTTTTGTAGTGAAAGGTCTTGTGTATTAATTACTAAGAATATGAAAAGTCTCAAATTTCACATTGAATGTGGTGAGAAAGTTAATATTTTGTGATGTTATATGAGGAATTAGAAAATGTTTCAACTTTTGAGTAAGTCCATTGACTTGAATTATTATTCTTGGTCAATTTTATTATTCTTGGTCAATTGAGAATTGACGATTTGGACTTGGGCCTCCGAGATTTTTTTTTGGGCCTAGTAGAGTCTAATAAGTACAAATTTTATTTGTATTGAGCCTGTTAAATAATAACAAGATGGTTATTATGGCTTGGACTTACCGGGCCTTTGGGCTGAGTAAAATTAGTTGAAACTTTTTTATTGGGTTAAGCTGTTGGGCTAGCCTAAATGGGTTGTACGAAATTTGGATAGTCATCCCAATATGGGTTGTACGGAATTTGAATAGTCGGCCCAAAGACTTGAAAAGTCATCAGAATTTTATTTATATATTTAATAAAAATATATATAAATTAATCCTCATAATGGTTGTGATTTTTGAGTTGCTGTGACTTTTGGCATGCCTTTTGTCTTTTGATACTCCCCCCAATGGGTATAAATAGAGCATATTAGTTGAGAAGAGGGGAGAAAACAATTTATTCCATACTTCATATCCCACATATGAAATCTTTTCTCTCTAAGCTCATAAGCATTCTAGTGTTAGAATATTGTGTAGTCAATATTAGTTCCTTGCATTTGCATATGCTCGGTTCTCTCTCTTTCTCGTTCGACGGAGCTTCTAGCTGGTGTGCCTCAGACTAGAAGATGATTGAAAGTCGTTGTATCTTTGGGGACTAACGTCGCAAAACCGTAGCATACACGGGGCGTTTTAGTCTTGCGGATAGCGAAAGCGCCTCGACTACCCGCAACAATTTTCTGTTTGAAGTCCGATTCAAGGTTAATTTATTTATTTATTTTATTTAATTTTATTCTGGAATTGTAAAGATCAGTAGTAATGTTCTAGTCCAGATGTTATTTTATTTTATGATTCGAATTTAGACATTTTGTACAAAAATAGCCAACAAAATTAAACTCTCTCTTTTTCATAAGTATGATCACAACTTTATTTATAATTTACAAAAAAAAATGTAATTATTTTGAATGATCACATTTTTTTTGTAGTTTACAAATAGAATGTAATTATTTTTATAAGACATGTATATTAATAATTTTTAAAATTATGATCCATTCACACTAACATTTTTATATTCAGTATTAGTTAATATATATTATTATAAAATAATAATCTATATATTCATTTTATATCAATAATAATAATAATAATAATAATAATAATAATAATAATAATAATAATTTTATAGATTAAAAATAGATTTTATTTGATAAGGAAAGTATAAATTTGATTAGGAAAGTATATAATATATTTAGGTGGTGTATTCAAGTTACATCTCATTCAAATTTAAAAAATATATAAAATTTAAAAAAAAAATCATAAAGTTTAATGATATTTTTTTATTGATTTATATGAATTTTGATAGAGTTTAACTGTTTTTTCAATTAATTTATATGAATTTTTATAAATTTTAAAAATAAATTTGAATATTTTTTATTGATAAAAATTAATTTTCGTAAATTTTAATTAGATATTAAAATTTTGAAATTAATTAGATTGGATAAATTTTATCTAGTTCAACAATTGATCATATGTATACAATTAACAAGCTATCAAAATTATATATATACATATAATTATATATATATATATATATATATATATATATATATATATATAAACATATAAAAATAAATTATTTTAAAAAAAACTCTTTTTTTATTTATTTTTATATTTTTTTACTATATTATGTTTATTTATATTTTTTTAAGTTTTATTATTTTTAATAATAAATTAATTAATTATAATAAAACATATAAAAATATTGTTATAAACTTAAAAGGAATTAGAATAATAGAGTAGTAAGATTGTTCTTTCATTTATGGGAGACCCCTTAAGTATACAAAGTAGAGTTTTTGTCTTGTTCACCAAAAAAGGGTAAACTAGTCATTCACTACTTAATAATATTCATAACAAATATCATATATTAACAAGAGATTTCATAAAAGTTTTTTTTTTTGGATAAAAAAATCAATAGATTTTTTAAAATTTTTTAAAATTCTCGTTGAATACTTATTTTAATGGATTTTAAAAATTCGAATTTGATAATCTTAAACTTGAAAAGTCCAAAACAATTCATACATAAACTTAATTGAATACACCCTTTTTTGTACTTTTCACTTTTGGTCTAAAAGTAAAAAACTAGTACAGTATTTTTTTTAATTTCCTGACTCAAAAAAATAATTTTATATTTACAAAAGGGATATGAAGTATAAGTATTTTATTTGTGAATTGTGGATTTTTTTTTGCAGAGATTAAGAGAACTAATATTTAATGTGTGTAGTGAAGTTTGACAAGAATTAATTTAATATTTAAATTTTATTTTTTTAAATATAATAAAATAATAAAGTAGAGTGATGAATAATAATTAATGGTTCCCGCAAATATTATAAATTAATAGATTAAATATTATTTTTTCATTTAAGTAAATGTTGCATTTTTAATTGGACATTTGTACGTTGTATTATTAGAGCATCTCCGATGATGTACATCTCCAATGATGTACCTAGTTGATAATTGATACAAAGCAAAATACTCAATATAGTATATATCACAGTACTTTGAGTAGCTATACCACACAAAGTTCTTAATTTATTTCTTGGTTATTTACAAAAATATATCCAATGATTATAATTTATAATCATTGACACCTCAATATATCAAATAATTATAACTACGAACTTATTAAATTTATAAAATATTACTTCTCTACACCTCAATATATCAAATAATTATAAATACAAACTTATTAAATTTATAAAATATTACTTCTCTAACGAAATTTAGAAGTAATGATTACACTTTCTTTATATTTTGTGACAAAAATGTGAAATATCACTCATTTCATAAAATATATATAAAAAAAATTATCTATTTGAAAACAATTTTTTTTTTTAATAAAAAGCAGTGTGATTAATTGAGGAGATCAAGGTAATGATCATTTCAAATTTGCACAAAATTAAAAATGTGAGTAATTGTTATCAATATTAAATGAAATTAAATAAGAGTGCAATATTATATTTAATATTATTAAAATTATGTTTAATTTTGAGTTTATTTAATGTAACATATAAATATAGTTTTATTTCCACTTTTTGTAAATCTTGTACATAAATTATGAGAGTAATTGATAAACTTTTCTTTTTAATATGTTTTGTATCAATAGACACTCTCTATTAAAAAAAGCACTCTTATCTTTTATTGTAAAATCAATTAAAGTATATTTTGCTTTTTTATTTAATTATTTCAATTAATTTATTAATTTAAAAATATATGTAGAACAAGTAGGTAAGGGATAAAGGGTATTTTTAGTGGGCCGGGCCCGACTCCTTTTCGGGTTCGCTCGGCTCATTCACGTGATTATCTATCCAGTATAGTACGTACAGTGCTAATATATTTTCCGTGCGTACATCGATCCTAAATTTTAACAAATTGGAAATAAATTTGATAAATCACTTTTACAATAGATAGAGATTGAATTGATTAAAAAATTACCACCCGCTTTGGCCAATATGAGTTCACCTGGTACTAGCAGTTTTATCGGAGAATTTCTAATCTAAGTAGGAGCTTTCCAAAGAAATAGCTTAGTAGCGATATTAGCAGCGCTTGGGATGATTTTAGGTGCAGCCTACTCCCTTTGGCTATATAATCGTCCGGTTTCTGGGAATTTAAAACTCAATTTCCTCCATAAGTTCTCCTATCCAAATGATAGTCAAAATTTGTATTCATTTTTACGATGTTATGCGTGAAAACTGAAGGAATTACTTAAACGACATAAGCAATTCGATAAAAATAGATTAGAAGACTTATTTGTCTTCGATGCGAAAACGTAAATCGAACGGATCAAATCTTCTTGTTGCGTGTTGCTTCTCGTGCTATGCAGTGTCTACAACACTCTCCCGATTGGAGTGTTGAATTCTTCTTCACAATCTAAGAACTCCAATGTATTGTACTGTGTTGTAATTTCGGCTCCCAAAATTACTTCACTCTAAATAGCTTGAAATATAAAATAGATGATAAAAAGAAAACGATATAAAAGACAGAACACGAATTTACGTGGAAACCCAAAATAGGGAAAAACCACGGGAGGAGGAGAAAATATCACTATAATCGAATCAATGGGGTTACAAATATAGATCTCTCAATAGATCTATCACACAAAAATCTCTCTCTCAATAGAAACGCTCTCACAAAACGATGTTCTCAATAACACCGTGGCTCACGATATTCTCAATAATATCGATCTCTCAAATTAATGCTCTCAATAACATTAATCGAGTTATGATGCTCTCAATAACACCATACTAATAATCAAGTATGGAGATCCCTATTTATAGGTGTAGCAAACCCATAAAATAGGTAACAATAGGATTAGGAATAAAACCCTTTTATTCCTATTCCAAATAGAACTCAAATCCTCTTTCCAAATAATATAATTATATCTCCAATATAATTATATTCCTTAATTCGATTGGATTCGAGACACCATTCAACAAATCTCCACCTTGACGAGAATCTTCTACAACCCAAAAACCAAAAGTCACCTAGACTTCAGACGTCGATTATAGCGATCTCCACTTTCTCCTCCACTGGCCCCCGCGGGCTCCTCAATAACTAAAATTGACTAAGTCCGACCCTCGTCGAAACTTAGTCTCCAAATGTGATTTCCTCACCCAAATTGCTTTGTACCTCTTGCGTGCTCTACCGGCATCCCCGCAACACAAAGCACTACTATTCGACTCCCTCGAGTCGCGAAAACGAGCCTCCTCGTTTGTACTAATATGAGTGCCCGTACCACCCATCCATAAAGCCATCGATTTATCCTTAGCGAGCATCGCATACTCAGCTTCCCCAAGACAGCTTGAACCAGCGGGTACGACTACGTCGCTCCGAGTAATCGTAGAACCTTGCAGGACATAAAGTCCTCCGGTCTTTTTCTCTCCTCGAATCACCATACGAGCACGTCTGCTCACCTCTAAAACTCCACCTCCAGCGGAGTAGTGATAACCCTTCTCATCAAGGGCACTGAGAGAAATAAGACTCACCCTCAAGTCAGGAACGTGCCTCACATTGTCAAGTGTTCGAATCACTCCGTCGAACATCTTGACCCGAATCCTCCCAATGCCAAGTATCTCACACGGTGCGCCATTCCCCATAGCCACAGTCCCAGTACTGGCCAAAACATCATATGTATCAAACCAACCCTTAAAGGGACACATATGATATGAGCATCCAGAATCCAATATCCACTCATCGCACGCTCGTGATCCCAAATCAGACGCTAGAAGAAGATCTCCATAATATTTTTCCGCAAAACCGACCTCCGGTGTGCTGCTCTGATTAACAGAATCGTCCTCGCGATTCTTATCCTTCAATCTCGGACAATTTTTCACGATATGGCCCTTCTTCTTGCAATAATAACATTCTCGTTCTCCCTTGGACCGAGAATATCCCTTAGACCTTCCGCTCGCCCCACCTTGGGCGTTAAGGCCTTCACCTATTGCATCAGACCTTCCATCAACGAGAAATTTCATCCTCTCTTTAGAATGCAGCGCATCGACTACATCCTGCCTAGTAAGGATTTCCCGACTGTAGAGCAGCGTATTCCTAAAATTTGCATGAGAAGGAGGCAAGGAACACAATAACCACAACGCCAAGTCTTCACTATCGTACTTTATCCCCAAATTCTCGAGATCTGAGACCGTCTCATTAAAAGCAGATAAGTGATCTTGCAAATTACCTCCTTCGGGCATCTTGTGAAGAAATAATTTTTGCTTGAGATGTAGCTTGCTCGTCAAGCTCTTCACCACACAAAGCTCCTCGATTTTCTTCCACATGTCTGCCGCCGTCTTCTCATGCATCACCTCTTCCAATATAGAGGTAGAGAGATGTAGCCCAATAACCCCCCTTGCCTTTCGATCCTTCTTCTCTTTCTCCTCCGTCTTCAAGGTGCTTGGCATCTTATCGAGCCCCAACAATGTCTCGTCTAGATCCAATTGCGCCAAGATCGCCTCCATCTTGAACCGCCACGTCGAGAACCGAGTGTTCCTATCCAGCATCGGAATATCGTACTTCATCGCCATCTCCGAAAAATATTCTCAAGCTCCACAAGAATCCCAAGTCGCGAACTCAGGCTCTGATACCACTTGTTGTAATTTCGGCTCCCAAAATTACTCCACTCTAAATAGCTTGAAATATAAAATAGATGATAAAAAGAAAACGATATAAAAGATAGAACACGAATTTACGTGGAAACCCAAAATAGGGAAAAACCACGGGAGGAGGAGAAAATATCACTATAATCGAATCAACGGGGTTACAAATATAGATCTCTCAATAGATCTATCACACAAAAATCTCTCTCTCAATAGAAACGCTCTCACAAAACGATGTTCTCAATAACACCGTGGCTCACGATATTCTCAATAATATCGATCTCTCAAATTAATGCTCTCAATAACATTAATCGAGTTATGATGCTCTCAATAACACCATACTAATAATCAAGTATGGAGATCCCTATTTATAGGTGTAGCAAACCCATAAAATAGGTAACAATAGGATTAGGAATAAAACCCTTTTATTCCTATTCCAAATAGAACTCAAATCCTCTTTCCAAATAATATAATTATATTTCCAATATAATTATATTCCTTAATTCGATTGGATTCGAGACACCATTCAACATACTGTTTATTTTCTTTTTCTTTTGTGTTTTGCAGGTTTCACCATTATATTGCTTAACTCCAATCAATCTGTATATTATACAAAGCAGACAAATAACTGCATATTGGATAACGTAGTATAGCAGTTAGAATATATATATTTATAATATATATAATATTACAAAAATAATATATATATTATAAAATAAATTAAAATACTTTTATTTTAATTCTTTAAAGAGTCGGGTCGAGCCCGGGCGACCCTAATCCTATCAAAAACTTTTATGAATTATCTAAGAAAGAAAAGTGGACAAACTCTTAATAACCATTATGTAGAAGTACTTTTTTTTTAATGTTTAACACTCTTAAAAAAAATACACCATCCATCTTTTATAATAGTAAGTACTTTCTATTTTTTTTGTTCCTTAAATATGTTTTCATAATTTTATCCTACCAATAGATATTTATTTACATTTATACCATTATGTTTTTATACTTTATTACTTACACGAGTTTTTGGTTGTTCCATAAAACATTGCACATCTATAAATAAAATATATTTTAATAACTTTATTCTCTCAATTCATATTTATTTACACTTATACAATTATTTTTTCATACTTTATTACTTACACGGTATTGCACTCCTAAAATTTATAAGTACACTTACTTTCTTATTAGACACTAACAGAAAGAATGAAATATTAATTTTTTACTTAGAGTGTGTTTGACCGAGCTTATAAATTCTTTAAACCGCTTATAAGTTGTATTAAAGAGCTTATAAGCTCTTAAAATTTATTTAGTAAACTTTAAAAAAAATCATAATAAAGTATGAAAAATAAGTTGTTTAACAAATTATAAGCTGTTTAAAAAATAAGTAGGAGAAAATATTTTTTTCTAAATAACTGATAAACTTTTGTAACTTATACAATAAAAGACCAAAATACCTTTAAAATTACTACATTTTATATATATACAAATTCTAAATTTATTATTTAGTTAATATATATTTTTTCTTAATTTTTTTTTTCATATATAAAATTTTATTTTTGGTAATTTTATTTATATAAGATCTTAGATTGATAAATAAATTAATATCTTATAAGTTTATATATTTTTCTTATTAAAGCAGTTTAATAACTTATTTATAAATAAGTATCTTATAAACTTTTTTAAATAAATTCCTATCTTATAAGCTCTTTTAGATAAACTTTTTTTATTTCTAATATACTTTTTATGATAAAAAAATTACGTGCTTAGCTAAAAACATAATGTAGTAAATATGTAAAATACACTTTTTTTTATTTCTAATATACTTTTTATAATAAAAATTACGTGCTTAGCTAAAAACATAATGTATTAAATATGTTAAATACTACTTCTGTCCTATTTGTATGATTCTAGTTCCTTAGTGATCTAGTTCCTTAGTTCCTTAATTTACAAAGGAACTACCATACATATATGGGAGAAAGAGTGGGTATTTGAAAATAAGTACTAAGTAAATAAAGAAAGATAATTGTAACACTACTTTAAAATCACCTAAATTTCAATCTGAAATTCTAGGATCCAAAGCTATTTAGTTAAAAACTCGAGGCATCCTAGCTCTGCGATCAAGCCAGTGAACTGTGAATGTTAAATTCTTCAACTTTTGAGTGCAGTGTTCTTCGACTTTTGAATGCAGAGGGCCAAGTGACGGGGGACAACGGTGCCAACAAGATGTAACTTTATAGGCAAACTGATGCTTGCTTAGTATACATTTCTACTAAGATTGGTCTTCACAATCATTCAAAGTCTACATTTCTACTAAGATTGGTCTTCACAATCATTCAAAGTACTATGTGTCAATTTAAACAGGTTTCTGAATTTCTCTTTTACTTTCTTGTTTACCAAAATAGCCAATCTCAAAGGATTCAAATGCAAGGATGAAATCGAACACTGGATAGATGTATACTCCGCTTACACAACACCAAAAAAGACATAAAAACGATATGATCATATTTATAATGCATTTTACTTGTTCATCTTATAAAAAAAGTACCTTAAACAAAACTATAAACCTTCCCATTCACAGCCGCATGAACGAAAAACGCAGGAACAAAATACGATAATACCCGCCCCCACCATAGATCAAACGACCTTCGATCCATCTTTGAATTCCCCACCTAAACCCTTGGCTCCCTTCGCTTCCAAAGACTTCATATCCCCATTGGCCTTAGCTGTATATTTACTTCGGAGGTGGTGGTTTTCGTCCAAGAAGTTCATTTTCCCGGCAGCTATATCCGATCTCAAATCACCCAAAGCCTTACCCAACAGCCCATTCTCAGCTTGAATCACCTCAAGCTGCTTCTTCACATCAAAACAGGCCTCAGCCACTTTATCGTACTTATCACTCGCCCCTGCCTTCGAGCTAACCTTCGCCACATGTTCGATTCCGATTTTGTTCATCACCAGTAGAGGCAGCTTAATCCCTCCATACCGATTTCCCTTCCTTCCCACAATCACTGCATCCTCCTCCTCCGCCACAGCGTCCTGTGACGGAACCCTGAGCCCCCACCGGAAATTCACCTTCGCGAAATCACGCAGGGGCATGGACGTCCTGGCGCCCACCTCCACGCCTTTCACCAGCCCGTTCACCACCTGCCCCGCCGCCGCCTTCGACTCCGCCGTCGCCGGGAAAAAGCTCGCCCCGTTGAAATACCCGTTGTTCACGAATCCCTCCTCGCTGGAGTGGACTTTCTTAACGAGGTCAGAGGAGTGCGACTTCTTGAGCGAGAAATCGCCGAGATTGGGCTTGAAGTGGATGAAGAAGCTAGGGTTTTGGTTCCTGATCGGATTGAACTCGGCGCTCATCGTCAAGGGGCTGTTCGCCGGGGAACCGAAATTCCCGATGCCGGTTTTGAAGATGAATCCGAACGGGTTTTTGGAATCGTTCGGGCGGTACGAGAATTTGAGCGACGGGCCGGAATCGAAGAAGGTGCTGAGATTGAGCGACAGGTCTTTGGATTCTCCGGCGACAACACCGGCTTGGAACGGGAGAGCTAGAACGTTGATCGGGACCTTGGCCCTCAACAATGGCTTCTGCTCATCGCGAAACTTGATCGAAGCTTTCATGATTGAGTTTGAATTCGTAATTATTTTTTTCTTTTTGGGGATTAGGGTTTAACGCGTGTGGGAATATATAGTGCGAGCGGAGCGGATATTAGGGCGATGAGGTATTCAAATTTGGGCGTATCTGTCAGCGAAATGACCGTTTTGCCATTGGGATTATGTGATTGTGAGGGTGGATTTGAGATTTCAATCGAGTGAAAATTGAATAATCGGCTAATAGTACCAAAGTTTATTTCAAACATTTTTGAATATTTGAATCTCATCAAATTAAGAAATAGAATTTCTGACTTATAGCAAATTAGTTGCCATTTAAATTTATATATAAATTAGGAAAAAATATATATACTATTTTTTGTCTCAAAAAATTAATTTATTTTTATCTTTTGAAAAATTATGGACCGTTGCTTTAGAATAAGATATTATAAGTATGTGAATTTAAAATTTAAAATTTTAAAAAAAAATTAAAATTTTATATTTTGAATTTAAATTTATAATTCATAAAAAGAAAATAATATATCATCCATATTATTATTTCTTAATTTTTTTAAATATTATTTTAATTTATTTTATTCAAATAAATAAATAAAACTTGAACTAAAAGATCGCCCTAAGCCCAGTTTCTTTTGAGCCCGGCCCGACTGTGCCGGCCCGACTGATTGAAGATATTTTTATATTAAAATGTACGGTAATTTATAGTAAATGTAAAAAAAATAAAAGTAATTATTTTGGTTAGGAAGAGAATTTAGGTGTAAATATATTGCATCTATTTTTTCAGTTTTTTGGATAGTTAAGATTTTGATTTATTAATTTTAGATTGAAGCAAACTTTAAGATTTAAAATTTACAGTAGGAGCATTATCTTGAGCATGAATGTTTGCTCAATGTTTTGGTTTTGTTATCAATATCCTTATAAACCTCTCATGCAAATATATTAAGTTTAGTTTCCTTCTTTGTTTCAATTCATTTTTTTTATTACTTTTCTATATAAGTTTTACACTTCTTTTTAATTGTGTCACATAATGAATAATATTAACCACGGACAAAAAAAAAAAACATAAAACATGCGTATTTTTTATGTATATTTTTTTATTTTTTTATTTTATGTATTTTTTTACTTAAAGTTGTAAATAATTTAATTTTTTCAAGATTACCCATTTTGTTACAATCATAAGTTATACATATACCAGCAAAACAACTAAGGCCATGTTCTTTTGGACTTAATTTCAGTTCAGTTCAGTTCAATTCTATTTAGTTTAGTTCAGTTCAGTTCAGATCCGTTCAGTTCAATTCAGTTTCAGTTCCAGTTCGGTTTTTAATAATAATAATAACAACAACAACAATAACAATAATAATAATAATAATAATAATAATAATAACAATAATAATAATAATAATAATAATAATAATAATAATAATGTCAATAAATATTAAATGTTTGTAATTGATGAGCCATTTTATTTGCTCATCTTAGAGCGTTTTTTCACCTTTTATTGAGTCAGTTTGAGTCAATAGTGTGTCTGGGAGGGCACAATTAGGTGTTTGGGCAAAATCTGCAGGGATGCAGGTGACAGGTGGAGAATGGTGTGGAAAAGGCAAAGAAATTATACACTTTGGGCAAACTCTGAGATCCGAGGCAAAGTGACTGGAGTAGTTTGACCCAAGGAGGCAAAGTCTTCACTATGGGCAAGGTCGACACTATGGGCAAAGTGACTGGAGCAGTTGGACCCAAGGAGGCAAAGTCGTCACTGTGGGCAAAGTCGGCACTATGGGCAAAGTGACTGGAGCAGTTGGACCCAAGGAGGCAAAGTCGTCACTGTGGGAAAAGTCGACACTATGGGCATGAAGGTACCGGTATACCGATCCGATCGATATACCGTGTGTGCGGAAGCGTGTAAAGCAATAGATCTACTATGCCATGATCTTAGTGCACACTTAATGTGTATAAGAACACATATAAACATATATATATACACATCCAATATATATATATATAAGGTTCAACGATTACTTACTTATGGTGACGAAGTGATTTGTTGATGTCATTGAGGTGGTGTTGAGTCGATTGAACCACCTCAAATGGATCAGCCTCTCGAAGCTCTCCTTGTGAATGACCTCGTCACTCCTCTTGTCTAGATCTTCCGGATGTTGAAGCCGCACAAATGGCCCGGCCTCTACGTGTTGCACACGAACCCGGATGACAAACACTTTGCTTGATCGAGTCGGTTCTCCAAGAACACTCTCTCCTTTCTCTCTTTTGTGTGGATTTCGAAATATGTGATTAAGTTGTGTGAAAATCTGATTTTCACCCTCTTATTCATCTCATTATGGTCACATAATTGTCCCATTATCAACCTTGTAACCCCCCACCTTAATGTGTGTCATCAACACACATAATGGGGTGGTTTATGGTGAATATGAATGGTCATACCACATCATCATGCCAACTAGCATAAGACATGGTCCCACTAGCTTGTGTGGCATGCCATGTCACACTATGTGACATGCATCCATGCAAGCCATGCATCCCATGCATGTGAATTAAATCCACGTAAATATTGATTCTAAATCAATATATTTATCAAGCAACGTACATCATCTTTGAGTCCGTGTGTGACCCTGTAGGTATGATTTATCGATCAATATTATATTGTTCCCAACAAATAATATTATCAAATAATCATTTAACATCCATAGACGACCTTATGACCTTATCGATTGCACACGTAGGATCGAAGGACATATCCCAACAATCTCCCACTTGGCCTTCAGAGCCAGTGTGCTGCCAACTTCATGTTGTCACTTTATGTCTAAGTTTGAACTTGAGGCAAGACTCGAGTCATCCTCAATCGGTTCAAACCTTTCTTGGACTTTGAGACAGACTGTAAAACCAGATTTATCACTATGATACGAATCTGGACGTGGCCACGTATTTTCCACAGTCTCGACTCTCCAAGTGGCCGGTAAGACATGTATCCCATTATAAAAATGGAGGACAATCCCATCTTGTCAGTCCAAGCTCTCCCACTTGCTTCCTGATATACCCAATAACAAGTTTTATAACCTCCTTTTACGAAAGGCGTTTACTTGTATCAAAGTACACCATTTCACAATGGAATCACTCTGGACTACTCAGGTCAGAGGAAATTGCTCGACAGTCAATGAAATAGTATTATGACTCGAAATCTTAAATACTATTCCAGTCGGGTCTGTTCGATCATTAGCTCCCAGCTAATATCTATGTAATTGTACTTGATGTCCCACATCACTAGCCCATGAAGCGGCGCTATAGTACACATTACAAACTAGTTCATTGTATTATCGGTTTGTCCGTACTCGATTATACGAACCAGGAACAACTATATGATTTAAGTATATCAGTTCAACCATTGGGACTTCATTATGCGGTAAGTCGACCTCATAACCCAATTGATATCACTTAATCATTTGGACAATTCATATAAATTAAACCATATTTATATGAAGAAACATGTATTATACATATGAGTGAATGTTTACCAAATCTCCAAAAGTATCTAATACAGTAATAGAAATCACAACCCATCTCTAAGATGTTTGATCTCTATTGCAGTTGTGAAAGCCTCAAGCTTAAACTGCTGGAGAGGTTTAGAAAACGGGTTTGCAACCTTACCAAAAGTTGCAACTTTATTATCTCGATGTCTCCACAAAACTATCTCCCAGATAATGTGGAACTTCCTGAGCACCAGTTTTAGACTTGTGGTGCTTCCTAGCTCATTGGCTTGCGCGATAACTCTACTATAAATAGAGAATTATCGGATGGGCTAAGCTAGTTACGGCACCTAGTTCATTCAAGAACTTTCAAATCTTAACTGCCAACATTACTGCATCCAATGCAATACTGTGCTCAACTTCTGTAGTTTAATCAGCTATATTGCATTGCATGGAACTATTCCAGCAAATTTCACCTCTAACCAGACAAAAGATATAACCAGATTAAAATCGGAAATTATCTTAGTCTGTTTTGAAGTTAGCAGTCAAACTGCTTGTTAATATCAACTCTTTTTGTCTTCCAAAGACAACAAAATATTCTTTAGTCCATCTAAGGTACATAAGAATACTCTTGGCCGCAGTCTAATGCGTCTCACCTGGGTTTCCTTGAAACCGAATCGTCATGCTCAAAGCATACAATACGTCCAGTCGTGTACATATCATGGCGTACATTATAGACCCTATTGCCGAAGCATAAGGAATGTTTTACATCCTCTTTTGCTCATCAAGTACCGTAAGGCCTTGCATCTTGCTAAGTGATGTGCCATGAATCATTGGAATGAGACCCGTTCTGGCGTCTTTCATTCTGAACTTATCAAGCACCTTATCAATATAGGTCGCTTTACTAAGTCCAAACATCCTTTTCGATCTGTTCTGACAGATCTTGATGCCCAATATGTACTGTGCTTCTCCAAGATCCTTTATTGAAAAACAATTTCCAAGCCATTCTTTAATAGAATTAAGCATAGAAACATTGTTTCCAATAAGGAGTATGTCACCGACATACAACACAATTAATACAACGTAACTCCCACTGATCTTCTTGTAAAACAAGACTCTTCCAAGTTCCTCTGAAATCCAAATCCCAGTATGGATTCATTGAACTGAAGATTGCTACTTCGATATGCATTCTTTATTCCATAAATAGAACTATAAGCTTGCATAATTTCTCAGCCTTATTAAGATCGATAAAACTCTTTGGTTGTGTTAAAACACAGCCTCTTCTAGAATCCAATTCAAGAAGTTAGTTTTAACATCCAATATTACCATAACTCATTATCAAGATGAGTAGTAATGGCTAAGATAATCTGAATGATTTAATCAAAGCAATTGGTGAAAGTTTTTTCCATAATCCACCTCGTGAATAAAACTTTTACCATCAACCTTGCTTTGAAAACCCTAGGTTTTCCATCTGTCTGTTTAGATCTTAAAGATCTATTAGCATTCTTTGGGTCTAACCCTGTGATGCAAATATATCAAGTTCCAAACTTGATTATCAGATATTGATATCATCTCAGATTTCATGGCACCATGCCAATTTTCAGTAGCTGGACTCGTCATAGCTTGGAATTAGGTCGAAGGTTCACCGCTTTCCGAAAGCATGAATTCATATCTCTCATTGGTCACAATATCTAAGTATTTGAATAATAGAGATAGATTTATGCCTTTCGGACCTACAAGAGCTGGTATGGTTTCCAAAACCATAGGAATACTCTCAACCCAGTCTTGAGTATTCATCGTTAGTTGTTTCACTTGAACCTCGTTCAAGACAACCGAGCTCCCACTGAATTTCTAGGAAAGATAACTCTTTTCAAGAAAATCACTATCTCGAGCAACAAAATATTGTTCTCAGATAGATCGTAGAAGTTGTACCCTCGAGTTTCTTATGGATACCATAAAGAAACTTTTATCCCATTTGAGTTCAAGCTCTATAGAGATAAATCTCGTCAGAGAAGCTTTTAGAACCTCAAATTTTGATGAAAACAATTTAGGGACCCTCCCTTTCCATACCTAGTATGGTGTCTTATCAACAGCTTTTGACAGCTTCCTATTCAGTGTATAAGTTGAAGTCTAGAATTGTGTGTTCCCAAAAGAGACCAGTAGTTCATTTAGACCTCTCATCGAATGGTCGAACTATATCTAATATAGTTTGTTTTCTCGAAACATAACCTTCATGTGCTTGTGAACTGATAGGTTCCACATACATCAATATGGATCATCCCTAATAAATCACTTACATGTTCTCCTTTCTCCAAGAAAGATGACATTGTTATCTTGTCCATCACACATCATCCACATGTATCAAATGACTCCAAGTCAAATGAATCTAGAATGCATTCTAAAAGAAGATTCGTTACATATTTAGATGTTGATTTGACCTAATCAACAATGTTATAGTTATGTCTCATTGAGACTTATTCGATTCGGCCTTTAGTGTTAATGTTATATATGATTTGTCAAGTTTAAAGTATACATAAACAATATAATAATCGTACCAAAACAAAGAATAATTCACAATTAAAATAGTTACCAAACTATTTAATAGTGAAAAACTAATCCATCAGTATCCAATACTGAACCAATATTCATTGTTTATTGAAGGTACGAAATTACATAGTTATAATACTAAAACAAGGCCCTAAGGCAAAACAACATCATATGATCATACGGCTAATGCAGCGACCTTCGCTCCATTTCTTGCCCGTAGATCGACATCTCTATTCACCAAACTTATACTTCTATGTAGTTCCTCCACATAAAAATGTGAGAACCACATTTGGCATCCAATACCCAAGAAGTAGAATTTGTGAAGTTTAATGTCTATATCATTAATACTTGAAGATGAAGCAACCCCGTTCTTCACATCTTCTTTGAACTTTGGGCAAATTCAATTATTCCCAATAATTGAGTCTCATTCAAATTTCCCATTCAAAATTATCTCAATGTCAAAACGTGATAAATCGTAAGTGAAAAATCGAAGTTTTCTAACCAGCGATATTATCATGCAATTGAAGCCCTATCTCTCATAAAATATGAGGGAGCCAACCAGACAATCGATTCACGCCATCCAATGGCTCGAAAGTCTCTAATTTGTGTCATTGATGAACTTAAGTGTTTTGGATTAAATCACTCCCCGAGGTGTAAATAATCATAACCTTAGAATCCATCATATGAAAGACAAATTAGGCATTTGTTTTGAAATTGAATAAAATATGAACTTTTATATGTTTGCAAGTAGTGTCCAACACTTTTGCAAAGACGCATTGAGATTCCCTAGGAACCCTAGTAGCCTTCTTGCCCCTGCTCTTTTGAATACCTTATCCCATATCATAAGAATTTCCCTCTTAGGGTCCTTCTCTATCGCCGGCTCAGCAGCCTTGAGCATCCCGTGGAGCTCACGAAGCGATATCTTCAAACCATTCATATAGAAAATTTAGCCTAAAGGCATTATAACCATCATGAGATTGAAGTATGAAATCGGTTGCCAAATAATCATCATAGGAAAAATCTAGGCGGTCACTTGAAACAAATAATCCAATCATTTGTTGCACATGTGATTCCATAGATTTCCATTTTTCCAGCCTAGCTGAAGCGATGACCCTGGTCATACCGAACCGCTCAATCATAGTATGTTCCACGAACATGCTATTGAGTTGTTCAATGATATCATAGGAATTGGTAATCTAACACATTCTCTTTGTATTCGTATTTGAGGACCATCCTCAAATTACGTTGTCAATCAAGAAAATTTGTGTTGTCCAATTTTTCACAATCAAGAATTGAACCAAACTTGAATTGAGTTGATATTTAACATGATAAACTACAAAAGAATGATAACTAAAGTATGTAAACATCCACAAAGCGGTAAACAAATAAGGTTGTCTATCAAAATTACTTATTTGTTACATTTTGTTCAATCGATATCTAATATCGTTGTTCCCTTAAACAAAACAATCCCAAGACCCTCATCTTGCGAATCCTTAAGCCGACTGAGTCCGCACTTAAGAAACTCCAAGATAGGTAGACATCCCATGTCAATGACATCTAATGTCACTCTCGGTCGATGAGAGTCCCATTCTCATCTCATGTCTCGATAGCCACGCCTGCAGTGGATCTATCGATGAGAAAACCAAACTCACGTGTAAGAGTCTAACCCTTACTCCCACTTATCCCAAGATAACAAGTAGTACCCCGCTGAGGCGGACCTACCAACTTATGATCGAGGGCTTTATGGGTGTGATGTTTTGGACAAGACATTATACTCATTATTTTGGGAACTTGCATGCATAGGTTTGTTTATATGTAAGTTGAACATTTATAACATAAAACAACCTATAACTAGCAAAGCAAATAAGTACGAAATCGAAAGGCCCCTAGAACCTCACAACTCTCAAACGAAAAGAATTAAAGTAATAACAAAAGCCTTAAACATCTTCTGGACTGGTCCTCGCCCTCCGTTTTAGTTCCGTGCTCGCTGATTTTGGTCAAAACAAGTCATTACCTCAAAAACCACGAACAGCGCCCGCCGTTTTACAACCAGCGGTCGCTGAACACCACCGGCGGTCGCCGTTTCCAAAACGGCGCCCGCCAAAAAGGCAAAAAACCCATCTGCCCCAAAAAAGGCCTTTCGGCGGTCGCCGTTTCCAAAACGGCGCCCGCCGAATCAAAACGGCGCCCGCCGGAGCTCAAACGGCGACAGCCGTTTGGCTCCAGCAGCCCGGTTTGCTTCGTTTTGCTTCGTTTGGCTTCGTTTGGCTTCGTTTCTTCTCGTTTTCGCCGGAGAGCCGAGATCCTCCATCGAACCATGGACCAAGTCCATCGCTTACAAGTTTGAACAATACAAATTGAAATAGAAAACCTATCTATTACAAATGATTCCAAGGGACGCAGCCCTCCAAAACTATGGCCAATCGAAACGTAAAAAACGACAATTTCATTCACCCGACCACTAACGGTGGCCGGCCTTACATCTAATCACATAATCACAATTAAACAAATAAGTCAATTATGTTGATTTAACCTTCGTGTCCAACACAAAAGTGTGCACGAGCCCTAGGCTCTGATACCAATTGAAGGTACCGGTATACCGATCCGATCGATATACCGTGTGTGCGGAAGCGTGTAAAGCAATAGATCTACTATGCCATGATCTTAGTGCACACTTAATGTGTATAAGAACACATATAAACATATATATATACACATCCAATATATATATATATAAGGTTCAACGATTACTTACTTATGGTGACGAAGTGATTTGTTGATGTCATTGAGGTGGTGTTGAGTCGATTGAACCACCTCAAATGGATCAGCCTCTCGAAGCTCTCCTTGTGAATGACCTCGTCACTCCTCTTGTCTAGATCTTCCGGATGTTGAAGCCGCACAAATGGCCCGGCCTCTACGTGTTGCACACGAACCCGGATGACAAACACTTTGCTTGATCGAGTCGGTTCTCCAAGAACACTCTCTCCTTTCTCTCTTTTGTGTGGATTTCGAAATATGTGATTAAGTTGTGTGAAAATCTGATTTTCACCCTCTTATTCATCTCATTATGGTCACATAATTGTCCCATTATCAACCTTGTAACCCCCCACCTTAATGTGTGTCATCAACACACATAATGGGGTGGTTTATGGTGAATATGAATGGTCATACCACATCATCATGCCAACTAGCATAAGACATGGTCCCACTAGCTTGTGTGGCATGCCATGTCACACTATGTGACATGCA
Source organism: Euphrasia confusa (assembly GCA_954870475.1). Classification (NCBI taxonomy): domain Eukaryota; kingdom Viridiplantae; phylum Streptophyta; class Magnoliopsida; order Lamiales; family Orobanchaceae; genus Euphrasia; species Euphrasia confusa. The sequence continues at coordinate 9,289,621 of OX940966.1, read as the reverse complement.
TCCATGCAAGCCATGCATCCCATGCATGTGAATTAAATCCACGTAAATATTGATTCTAAATCAATATATTTATCAAGCAACGTACATCATCTTTGAGTCCGTGTGTGACCCTGTAGGTATGATTTATCGATCAATATTATATTGTTCCCAACAAATAATATTATCAAATAATCATTTAACATCCATAGACGACCTTATGACCTTATCGATTGCACACGTAGGATCGAAGGACATATCCCAACAGGGCAAAGAGCTGCTATGGGCACGTCAGCGCAACAGATTCCTGAAAAAGGGGGATTCTGCCTAATCCGTCCAGGGTTGTTCAGCAGCTCCTATTTTCAAGGGCAGACGCATCTAACCACTTTCCTAACCCTAATTGAAGACTATAAATATAATATTGAGGACGAAAATCACACACACCAGATACACATCACGAAATACAAAGAGACCGAGAGCAGCCGCCGGAGATCGGGAAGAGATCGGAGCCACCACGGCTCGGTTCTTCCTTTTGTTTTGTAGTAGATCGGGCCTACGGGCCACAAACAATTTCATGCTTTGATGTTTTTAATTTCGTTTTTACATTTTCGTTTTCAAAACAATTTCCTTTTCTTAGTTATGAATAATATAGATCGTTTTCCTTTTATTTATTTTTGTTTTATTTCCGGTATGAGTAGCTAAGCAGGTTTAGCGTCTGGGCAGAGGGCAGATCAAAGGGGATTCTGGGCTAAGATAGAACCGCGAGGCTGATGGGGCTAAAGTAACCGGTTGGGCGTTTGTTCCCGAGGCAAAGTTGGTTGAGGTTTATTTTTGGGGAGTTTGGGCAAACTAGGACGACCACTAGTGAACCTTTACAAACTGGGATACTGGTGATTGGCAAACCGCATAGATGTACCTTGTAGTATTGTTGCGGGCATAGCACTAGAACTTGCAGGAGATGCGGTCGTATGTTTCGAGCATGCTATTGGCCGAGCGGGTCTGTCTAGAGGGTAATGCGGGGTTGGGCAAACTAGATCCATGTTTGGTCGCATAGGTTATCGAATTGTTCAGATCTAGGAGTTTAGGTATAGTTAGCTTGCCTTCTCTTACACAGTAAGGATAGATAAGGGGTGGGGCAATTGCTGGGCGTGACGCAATAGGACCACTTTTATTTTTGCACCCTATAACTGCTGACAAACCGCTGGTAGAAATCTTTAGTGCCTATGACCGGTAGTGTGCCCAGATGACCCTGAGAGACGCTGTATGCCCAGATGCTTATTTTCCATTATTTATTTTTTGTTATTTTAGTTATCTGTCCAGTTTGGTCGTAGTGTTTATTTATAATCTGCATGTTTAGATTGGTCATAGTTAATTTATATTTAATTGTTTGAGTTCAGTAGTTAGATAAAAATCGCTGTGCCCACAGCAACAATTCAAAAACTTTTTTCAAAATCGTGACAACCATTTGGGCAAGCCGAGATCACCTACTACAATTGCCTCCTCGTGGGACCGACCCCACGCTTACCACTATGCCCATAGTGTTGAGTTTTGGCAGAATTATAAATTTATTTTGACCGGCGTTTGTTCCACGACAAACATTCGTCGCCGTCAAAATTGGCGCCGTTGCCGGGGAGGCAATATTCCAGCAGTAAGTCTTCTGTGCTATTTGACCTGATATTTTTTTGTCTTTGCTCCAGGTTGACCATATAGGGCAGAAAGGAGCTAGACGAGGAAAGCAGGGCAAACAGCACGTGCAGCCCAAAGTAACTATCCTGCCCAAACAAGAGCCAGGGCAGATGAGACAAGAAGAGTTTGCCCCATACTAATCTCAAAATCCACGATGGGAGAGGCAAACAGGACACTAAGGGACATGATGTTCCCAACAAATCTGAATTTGCGACTTCTGGGCATAGTGTTGCCCCATATTAATGAGAATTGGGAGATGAAGCATAATTTCCTACAAATTCTGCCCAAATTCAGTGACATGCCGTGGGAGGATCCTCAAAGGCATATCCAAGACTTTGAACTAGCATGTGGAACGATCCAAGGAGCAGCCCCTTTGGGCGAATACATCAGACTTTTGGCGTTCCCATTCTCTTTGGCCGATGCAGCAAGAGATTGGCTCTATACTTTTCCCAAAGGAGAGGTGACCACCTGAGCACAGCTCCAGCAGAAGTTTCTTGAGAAGTATTTCCCAATATCAAAGATTCAGCAGGTGAGGAACAGGATCTACAACATAAAGATGGGGAATAATGAGATCTTCCATGACTACTGGGCTAGGTTCAAAGAAATTTTGGTCAAATGTCCTCAACATCAAATCCCAGACCATGATCTGATCCAATACTTCATGTCTGGACTTTGCCCAACAGAGAGGAAACTCGTCAATGTTGCATGTGGAGGATCAGTGTTAAACAAGAGTGCGGATGATGCGTTCAGATTGCTCAAGGAGATGGCAGAGGCTTCGAGAGAGGATGGAAGTGATCTGCAGCGACAGACTCCAAAATCGACAAGTTGTGTAGTACCATGGAGCGATTCATGGAAACCATGGTGATGGCGTCAAATACAGTGGTCAAGGCATGTAAAATATGTAAGGATGAAGATCACGCTACAGATCAATGCCCAAGACTTTTCTTTAAAGAAGTGAATCCAATGGGCCATGCCAACGGATACGGGCAAAGCTGGGGAAAACATCACTTGGACCCCCACTCAGACGTATACAACCTTGGATGGAGATACCATGAAGATTTCAGGTACGGACACAAACAAGTGGAGGATCAGCATGCAAATCAATATGCCCAGCACTACCATCAGCACCAATTCCAGGGGCAATACCCTCAGCAGAACCAAAACAATGAACCCTCACTTGCAGAACTGGTCAATACCATGGCTAGGGAGAATTTGAGGGCTCAACAAGAGAATGAGAGGTTCAAGGCTGAGGCACGTGGGCAATTTCAGAACCTTAATTCACTATCCGAGATGGTCCAGACTTTGGTCAAAGAGAGCCTGAAGTCCCAGCAGGAGAATGAAAAGTTCAAGGTGGATACATGTGGGCAAATTCAAAATATTAATTCACAGCTGGCGTACCTTACCCAGACAGTGGCCAAAGAAGAAAAGAAAAAAGAGGAGTTGTCTGCCCAAACCGAACTGCACAAGGCTCAAGTGTATGCGATTCACGTTAAGAGCGAGAAATATCCACCAGAAGTAGTTGGACCAGTAGAGAAGGATCAAGAATCTGGAGAAGAACATAAAGAAGAGCCCCAAGGACAAACCGCAGATGACCAAAGGACGAAAGAGACGTCACTTAGGGCAAAGCGAGACAAGCCGCCACCTCCTGTGATCCGACCTCCCTTCCCAAGCAGATTGATTAGAAATAATGAAGGGGGGGATGCAATCGAGATGATCCAAAAGTATAAAAAGGTAAAAATTAATATGCCTCTTCTTACCATTTTGAACTCTATGCCCAGGTGTGCCAAGTTCTTAAAGGAGTTGTCTACAAAGAAAGTCAAATACCGTAGGGATGCAATGTTTGAAGTCAAAGAGAATGTGTCCAGGATTATAAAGAACAATGGATTGACCGGGTGTGGAGGCCCAGGGATGTTTCACGTTCCATGCATCATTGGTAGGAGGAAAATCGAAAAAACCATGTTGGATCTGGGCACATCAATCAATATCATGCCAAAGACATTGTATGACGATCTGGGCATACGGCAACTGAAATCCACGAGGGCTATAATTCAGTTAGCCAACGGGTCAAATGTCTACCCCGAGGGCATACTGGAAGATGTTTTGGTCAAAGTGAAGGACTTCATTTTTCCTGTTGATTTCTATGTGCTGGATATAGGTGAATCGAATAAAGAGCCAGTGATGATCATGGGCAAACCGTTCTTGAAATCGACCAAGACTGACGTTGATTGTCAAACTGGGAGGCTGAGATGTAAATTTGAGGAAGAGACGGTCACCTTTGACCTATACAGGCCTAAGAATCACTTCGTAGGCACTGAAGAGGTTCAATATGTCTATCAAATCGAGAAGGTCGTTGAGGAAATATCTAACGAATGTGGGGTCTATGACCAAACTGACCAAGAGTTTAGGTCGCTGGAAAATAACAATGGCGGTTTGGGCATACTGTCAACACCAGAGGAGACTGTCATGACACACCCTCTTGATAAACCATCAATGTTAGAACTCGATATGCCTCCAGGGAATTTGAAGAACTTGTTGCTAGGGCAAACCGACACTTTGCCTGCAAGCGTCAATGCATTTTCTGTTGGAAATCGATATCCCGGAATTAATAAATTTAAATAAATAAATTATCTAATTAATTCCGACCGAAATCCTTTGGAGATCGAATATCCGGAGTTGTCGAATTGCGGAATAACAACTCCAATCGACTCCCGGTTGCCGGAACATCTCGCCACGAACTACCACGAAGCCGGACTTAACCAAACAAGCCGCCGCGGGGATAGCCCGCGGCTGTCCGGTCGAGCCCCCGCATGGGGCTCGCGGCTGTACACGGCAGCCGCCTAGGGCTGCCCTTGGCAGCCCGCTGGGCATCCCAGCCACGCCCCGCTGATCGCCCTCAAGCCACGGTTGAACCGTGGCTAGCGATCAGCCCGCAACCACCGCCGCGCAAGCGGCGGTCCAGCCGCGCGAGCGGCAGCCCCTCCGCGTGAGCGGAGGCAGCACCGTGCGAGCGGTGCTGCTCGGGCAGCAAGGGTTCGTGCCCAGCAAGGGCACGATCGAGTCTCGGCGTCCAGCCGAGGCTCTCGCCCTCTCGACCCCTCCAGCCGAGCCGACGATCCACCGGCGGTCCGGTGGTCTTCGACCACCACCGCCCGGTTCGTCCTCGTCATGGGTCGCGTCTTTCGGATCTTGGTTCATGATAATTTCACGATAATTAAACGATAAAATCATAAAGAGGGTTTTACGATTTACCTCGTTCTCGTTGTTCGGAAAAACGTAGAACTCAATTTGACGACCTTGAGATCTTCCCACGTATTCCTTGCACTAGCCCGGACGTCGTGTGGGCGACGATCTACCGAACTCCATGGATCCTCCTCTCTACTTTCTCTCTCTAGAATTGTGATCTTCAAGTTATGAGAATAGAGAAGACCATGTAGTGCTTTTATAGGCTACGTAGGGGATCTTAAGGAGGTGGAATATTGGGCTTCCAATATTGAAGATTAAATTGAGCCCAATGCTCAAGTCCATTAATCCTTATCAATATTAATTAATTCTATTTTCCACTATATAAAATTAATTGCACTCCCAATATTAAACTATATTATATCAAATAATATTTCTCCGGTAGTACTCCCTCCATCCAAAGACAGTTGTCATACTTTCCTTTTTGGGGTGTCCAACAATAGTTGACACACTCCAAAAAAGGAAATAATTATTCTAACTTTTTCATTTTAATATACAATTTTATTCTACTTTACCCCACCTACTTTTTAAACTTTACTCACAACTACTTTACTTTTTACTTTTAAAATATATTTTTACCTTTTACTTTTCAATTAAATAATACAAAAATAACAATTTTCTTAAACTCCGTGTCCAGCAAAGTATGACATCTATTAATGGCCGGAGGGAGTATTATTTATTCCGTGTATTTAAGATATAAATATCCATGAATAAAATTAATTTATTGCTAATTAATTTATTCATCTCTTTTATCCGAGACTAGTACCATTCAACCTTAATTATTAAGCGGAACGAATCCACCTGCAAGGTTTACATAATAATTCCTTATGAACTCATCTCGGGGATATTATCAACCCTTACGGGATACACTTTCCCGTCAAGTATTCACGGCATGTCATATATAAAATATAGTGACCCAACTTAACCGGTAATTAACCCAATAATTAAATCGGTTAATTCCTTTGGTAAATCAAAGTCACTTATATTAAATATACACACCCGCAATAGTTTCAGGGATTAAGAATAAAATACACTGAGACTCAAATCGATTATCGCCGGCAATCCTAATCGATGAATCTCAACGATCCGCTCAATACACCAAGTGTACAAGTGTGATAAAATAATCAAGATAGATTATTTTCTCTCTCACACAACGACTATACCGATGGATTGGTCCGTGTCCATCTAGGTCGTGAGCAACTGTTCGATTAAATACGAGTAACCGATAGTATGATCTTCTGTGCGCCCATGCAACACCATACTAACTACAACGTATAAAATCCAGGACTATAATTTGCATATATTTAATTATAAATAATTAAACGCAAATAATTGTTTATTTAATTAAATAGATTAGTGGCAATGTATCGTGAGTTTCCTTTACTTAAATCTAGACATTAAGTACACAACTCCAACAATCTCCCACTTGTACTAAGGTCTAGTCATTTCCTCCAAACTCCCGACTCCCATACTCATCACGTGCTAAAGTTGTACTTCCAAGAAGTACTATGTGAATGAGCACTCTAGGTTGCCGCTCTGAAGTTATCTTGGTGACTACAGCGTCGTCTCCCTCGACGATGACTCGTATCAGGTGGTACTTGCACTATGTGTTATCTTACACTTATGGACTTGTGATTTCTTACCATTTGCCATCGCACCGCTATACACATAGCCTTTTGGTCAAATTAAGAATCACTTCTAAGTCCTAGAGATTATCCCGGAGTTATACCAAAACTTCCGCTGCCTCTGAGGCCGCTATTTGGTTACCCATGGCAGAGTCCGAAAAGCATCGTGCTTATCACTCTTCCATGTTAAAACTCCTTCTCCTTTAATAGTGAAACACATAGCCTGATATCGACTTACACCGGTCCTCATTCGATTAGAAATCTAAGAGAATGTAATCCAAAGGAAAAACTCGTCTGCTTCGTAGTCTAGAACAGTACTTCGAAAGTACTTTTACGGCAGTCGAATATTCCTTTCCAGGATTACCTTGATATCCTCCCACTATGCTAACCGCATAGCCGATATCAGGTTCTTGTTTTCAACAATGCATTTATTAAGCTTTCCACACTCAAAGTGTAGGAAACTGCTTTCATTGCTTCTATCTCCTTTTGTGTTCCAAAACACATATCCTTAGATAGATGCATTCCGTCTCTGAAAGGTAACGAACCTTTCTCGGAATCTTGCATGTTAAAACGAACCATAATCATATATGTAAGATGTCCAGGAAAAGTACAATGTTCTTTCTAGAGATCCAAGATCTCAAGAACATGTCCAACTTCTTCCTTTATCTTTCATAATGATTCATCTAGACAACCATCATTTTATGTCTGATAACATCTTTACATTGTTGCCAATGATAAGAGTGTCATCTACATAAAACCTCCGAGAAACACCACCTTGTTTTCCATCACGTTTCCAATACACACAATTCGTCTATGCTTTTGATGAATCCATAAAATGGACTATCTCATTAATTTGCAAGTACCACGAACTCAATGCTTTGTTTCAATCTATAAATGGATCAACTAAGCTTGTACTCTAAATGATCTCGCCTCTTAGCAATAATCCTTATTGCTCTCCAAGAAGGCACATTTAGATCTAGTACGGCCTTCATGTAGATCTAGGGATCGATTTCATGTATACTAGGTCCAGAGTCCGATGACTCTCCTAGTCTTATGAATATCTCCGGTTGTCCCACAACCTCCCACTACAATGGCATTCCGGTGTATAAACAGTGATAACAGTAGGTGCAGTTAGTGGTGTACCGCTACTCGGTTCGGCTGGTTCTAAGTCTTAATCTTTCTCTCTCATTTCAAAGTATTACGTCACCTTGGGCTTGTGGTTCATTATATAGTCTTTCTCTAAGAACCGGGCGTTAGAACTTGTAACGTCCTTCTGGTTCATGTTGGAGTTGTGTACTTAATGTCTAGATTTAAGTGACGGAAACTCACGATCCATTGCCACTAATCTATTTAACTAAATAAACAATTATTTGCGTTTAATTATTATTAATTAAATATATGCAAATCATAGTCCTAGATTTTATACGTTGTAGTTAGTATGGTGTTGCATGGGCACACAGAAGATCATACTATCGGTTACTCGTATTTAATCAAACAGTGGCTCACGACCTAGATGGACCCGGACCAATCCATCGGTATAGTCGTTGTGTGAGAGAGAAAATAATTTATCTTAATTATTTTATCACACTTGTACACTTGGTGTATTGAGCGGATCGTTGAGATTCATCGATTAAGATTGCCGGCGATAATCGATTCGAGTCTCAGTGTATTTTATTCTTAATCCCCGATATTATTGCGGGTGTGTATATTTAATATAAGTGACTTTGATTTACCAAAGGAATTAACCGATTTAATTATTGGGTTAATTACCGGTTAAGTTGGGTCACTATATTTCATATATGGCATGCCGTGAATAATTGACCGGACAGTGTATCCCGGAAGAGTTGATAATATCCCCGAGATGAGTTCATAAGGAATTATTATGTAAACCCTGCAGGTGGATTCGTTCCGCATAATAATTAAGGTTGAATGGTACTAGTCTCGGATATAAGAGATGAATAAATTAATTAGCAATAAATTAATTTTATTCATGGATATTTATATCTTAAATACACGGAATAAATAATACTACCGGAGAAATATTATTTGATATAATATGGTTTAATATTGGGAGTGCAATTAATTTTATATAGTGGAAAATAGAATTAATTAATATTGATAAGGATTAATGGACTTGAGCATTGGGCTCAATTTAATCTTCAATATTGGAAGCCCAATATTCCACCTCCTTAAGATCCCCTACGTAGCCTATAAAAGCACTACATGGTCTTCTCTATTCTCATAACTTGAAGATCACAATTCTAGAGAGAGAAAGTAGAGAGGAGGATCCATAGTGTTCGGAGGATCGTCGCCCACCCGACGTTCGAACAAGTGCAAGGAATACGTGGGAAGATCTCAAGGTCATCATAAGATCTCGTTTCTCCGCACAACGAATCGAAAGGTGAATTAAATTTCCGCAATTTAATTCTAGTTTATTGATCAATTATCGAAAAACAAGATCCGAAGGATCGAACCCGGATTAGACGAGGGACCACGCGGTGGTGGCGAAGCCACCGGACCGCGTGGACCGCACGCCTAGGGTTCGGCGCGCGAAGGAGAACCCTCGGCCTCGGCCGAGGGGGCGATCGCTGGGAGCGATCGCCGGCGGTGACGGGCTGGTGCCGTCACCTCCCCACCGCGACGGTGGGGGCTCCTCGACGGCGGGCAGCAGGTCGCCGGACCTGCTGCTGGGGGCTGCCGGATGCAGCCCCATCGAACGCGATGTTCGATCGCGTGAACCCGGCTCGCGGGGGTTCGGGTGGGGGCGGATTGCGTGCCTTCGGGCGCGTGGTCTCCAAAGCCCGGACTTCGGCGGATGAGTCGACGTTCTGGATATCGAATTCCAACAGTTCATAGTACTATTGAACACACATCTTTTGTTCTTCTAGGATATTCTACAACCGCATTTAAATGCCCCGTTGTTTCCAGACATATCCATAGAACATAGGTAGTTCCGTATGACTCATGCTTTTACTCTTTCTATAAGAGTTCCATTTCTTGTTTACGACACACCATTTCTACACAACAGTGTATGGTGTAGTCATTTGGGATCAAATCCCAACCTCTGATCAGTATGCTATGCATTCCTCAGACAGGTACTTGCCTCCGCGATTAAATCGCAGGCTACAAATGGATATACCTTGACGGTTCTCCACAATTGCTTAGTGTCCATTGACTTATCAAAACACTTGCTTTTGTGGCACATCAGGTATTCTAATCCTTTTCTCGAGTAATCATCAAAAGAAGTACTCGTACCTTATTGTCTGAGTAGGCATAGGTCTGCATACATCAGAGTCAATCAATTCTTATACTTGTCCGGATCTTACATATATCCATAAAGGATTGCTTAGTCATGTTATCTTCCAAATAAGATTCTTAGGTCGGAAGGTCCACTCCTTCAACTTAATTGATCAAATATCAATTTTCGACCTTTGAACTTCTTATTTGAATAAACATGATTCAGCATAAGAATCCACAAGTATAATTGATAAAGAAATCTCTTATTAGTAAAACGAGTTTTGCTACGGTTCGTTGCATTGTGGTGAACTCAGGATCCATCATTTATATATTGCTAGCCAATGTACCAGAATAGATACTATCTTTATTTCTTCTCATAACCATCAAATGATTAAAAGAAATAAAATATCCATTCATTAGAAATCCAGAACAAAGTTCTTTCTAATATGAAAGGTACATAAAAGCAATAACTCAAAATGAAATCCTATAAAATGTCCTCCACTGCAACTGCTGCCTCCTCCACAGCATTGCCCATGTAGACTACGAATTTTTACTTTCCAAGTCGTTTAGGTTTCCTGGAACCTCTTGCATTTAAAAATGCACATACCGTCAGTGGTTCCATATCTACACACCAGGTTCCGGTAGATAATACCACTGACTATGTTTTACGACTAAAGAAAATTTCGTACTTTCTTTGAGAGGATAATCAGACTTCCAGTACCCAGACTGTTTGTATCGAGAACACTTGCCTCCGGGCTTTCTCGTCCCATCTCGTGGTCCAAGAAACTTAGGACCACTGGGTTTCTTTGCTTGCTTTTCCTTTCCCCCGATTTTGCACTTAGGTTCGAAACCTATGGCATTGGCTACAAGAGCTTGCGATTTCCGTCTCAACTCGTCTAAAAGGTCAATCATCTCAAAAACGTTTTTTAAGCGTTTCCTTGAATCGAATGGCCTTTATGAGTATCCTCATCGCCTCTTATCTAGCCACTACGTCATGTCTAAACCTTGAGTTTGAACATGATATCAAAATCAGTCCTTTCCTCAGAAGTTAAGACATTTATAGGCTCGGGAGGATAAAGCTCACTGAGTACAAACTTGTACTCTTCAACAGTCTGGACAATGTCTAGATCTCTATTCCAATCATTACATTTAGGGACCAATGAGTTTAAAATCCTTACGTATCACAGAAAATGGGTTCAAAGCCATATCCTAATCTATGAGCACATATAACAACAAACAATCGATTTAATCTCCGATATTATCTCCCTCAAATAATATCATTAAACCACTAATCACATCTAAAATCCCATCAGATATGGCAAGCCACGTTGTGTGGACGTTTACCTACCCAAACGATTTAGCAATTAGATTTGCTTCGGTCGTACATCAATTATAGCGTAACTTCGTTGGGAAGAATACTATAAAGCGTACCTAAGTGTAAACCATTACTCAGTACTAAGGTGAGTCGTTTGGAACCGCAACATCACCGCAAGCCACGTTGTGTGGACGTTTACGATAACTCACAATCCTTCACAACTCCCTATAACTGTCTACATCAATTAATCCAAAATCCGTCGATATAGCAAGCCACGTTGTGTGGACGTTTACTACACCAAGAGACTTTTATAATTGACTCCCAATTACTTGATTCATTCAATCTTGTAAATCAAGACGCGGAGAATCATAAGTGAAACTCGAAGTTTCTTACCAGTGATTCACCATGCGAACAACCCTATCTCTCATAGAATGAGGGAGCTGAGCAGACAATCGATCTAGTCATCAAATGACACGAAAGTCTCTAATTTGTGTCCTCGACATGACCAAGTGGCTTTGGCTCCATTCCACTCCCCGGGGTGAGAATGAGTCGACTTGAAATCAGTTTTGGAAAGACAAATTAGGCATTGTTTGATAAACTTAATCAATGTTTCTCGTAAGAGGAATTACAAGAATTCTCCTCCAATGGCTTATCTATATGAACTTCGAAAGTTCATAAAAGTCACCAAGAGAACAGCAATGGAGACCATGGATATGTTTCCATACCCTCTCCCACTTAGCTTTTTACAATAAAGGGATACGCTATCTAATGCATAATTAAATACACATAAGCATGCATACATGAAATAAAGCACATAGAATATTATCACATAATCAAAATAATACTAGAATATTATTTTCCGACTATTATGGCTTTATCGCATCCCCGTATGCGTCTTCTAGTCTTTAGTCTTCGTTCTTGAATGCTCCATGTGACGGGAATATTAATTCCAATATTTAAATCTATTTATTTTTAATAAATCCAAAAGTTACTTAATTCGAAAATTAAGTCAATCGAATAAATCAAAAATAAAATTAAATATTATTAATATTTTTATTTATTTTTATTTTCCCTTTCTACTTCATTAAATCTCTAGAATAATCTATCCAATACCCACTTGGAATATTCTAGAAGACTTCTATAATGAAATAAGGAAATAAAATAATTTATTTTATTTTCCCTTTCTACTTCATTAAATCTCTAGAATAATCTATCCAAGACCCACTTGGAATATTCTAGATGATTTCCATAATGAAATAAGGAAATAAAATAATTTAGGACTCCTAGTCCTTCCAAATTAATTCATTTCCTAATCCATTAAAAATTCCATAAAGGAATAATTAAATAAGGAAAAATTAATTTAGGATTCCTAAACTTTCCAAATTAATTATTTTCCTAATCCATTAAAAAATTCCATAAAGGAATAATTAAATAGGAAAAATAAATTAATTATAAATTTATTCCTTTTCCTAATCTATGAAAATTTCCAAGAATAGGAATAATCAATAAAGAAAAATAAATTTATTCTAAATTTATTCTTTTCCTATTCCATGAGAATTCCCAAAAATAGGAATACTCAAAATAGGAAAACCGAATAATTTAGGAAAGTTGGATCTTGGTAGGAGAGCACGGGTTGGGGATCCCCGCACCCCCCACCATCATCGCCGGCCGAGAGCATCACCACCGCCAACCCCAGCCCACGCGCCACCACCATTGGTGGCCGGCGTGGCCGAGAGTCATCGCGGGGCAGCCCTTCGCGGTCGATCGATCCCCGTGGATCGCCCATGGGGATGGACGTCCCTTGTCCTCCCTCTCTTCTTCACCTCCGTCACACTTTTCCGGTCGTCGTTTCGGAATCGATCCAACGTAAAATAAATTACAAATTTATTACTACGCTATCCAGTATCGATTCTCTACATGAAATCGACCTCATACAATTTCCAGAAAAATAAGAACAAGCATTCACCACACAAGAACAAATATTGACATCACCGAGAGTTTAATAATCAAGAGAAATATTATGACATTAATTAACAATAATTAAATCTAGCCATAATAATCGGAAACCCTGCAAGGTAGAACAATTTATCGAAAAATACCATGAACTAAAACCAACGCTCTGATACCAATTGTTGGAAATCGATATCCCGGAATTAATAAATTTAAATAAATAAATTATCTAATTAATTCCGACCGAAATCCTTTGGAGATCGAATATCCGGAGTTGTCGAATTGCGGAATAACAACTCCAATCGACTCCCGGTTGCCGGAACATCTCGCCACGAACTACCACGAAGCCGGACTTAACCAAACAAGCCGCCGCGGGGATAGCCCGCGGCTGTCCGGTCGAGCCCCCGCATGGGGCTCGCGGCTGTACACGGCAGCCGCCTAGGGCTGCCCTTGGCAGCCCGCTGGGCATCCCAGCCACGCCCCGCTGATCGCCCTCAAGCCACGATTGAACCGTGGCTAGCGATCAGCCCGCAACCACCGCCGCGCGAGCGGCAGCCCCTCCGCGTGAGCGGAGGCAGCACCGTGCGAGCGGTGCTGCTCGGGCAGCAAGGGTTCGTGCCCAGCAAGGGCACGATCGAGTCTCGGCGTCCAGCCGAGGCTCTCGCCCTCTCGACCCCTCCAGCCGAGCCGACGATCCGCCGGCGGTCCGGTGGTCTTCGACCACCACCGCCCGGTTCGTCCTCGTCATGGTTCGCGTCTTTCGGATCTTGGTTCATGATACTTTCACGATAATTAAACGATAAAATCATAAAGAGGGTTTTACGATTTACCTCGTTCTCGTTGTTCGGAAAAACGTAGAACTCAATTTGACGACCTTGAGATCTTCCCACGTATTCCTTGCACTAGCCCGGACGTCGTGTGGGCGACGATCTACCGAACTCCATGGATCCTCCTCTCTACTTTCTCTCTCTAGAATTGTGATCTTCAAGTTATGAGAATAGAGAAGACCATGTAGTGCTTTTATAGGCTACGTAGGGGATCTTAAGGAGGTGGAATATTGGGCTTCCAATATTGAAGATTAAATTGAGCCCAATGCTCAAGTCCATTAATCCTTATCAATATTAATTAATTCTATTTTCCACTATATAAAATTAATTGCACTCCCAATATTAAACCATATTATATCAAATAATATTTCTCCGGTAGTATTATTTATTCCGTGTATTTAAGATATAAATATCCATGAATAAAATTAATTTATTGCTAATTAATTTATTCATCTCTTTTATCCGAGACTAGTACCATTCAACCTTAATTATTATGCGGAACGAATCCACCTGCAGGGTTTACATAATAATTCCTTATGAACTCATCTCGGGGATATTATCAACCCTTACGGGATACACTTTCCCGTCAAGTATTCACGGCATGTCATATATAAAATATAGTGACCCAACTTAACCGGTAATTAACCCAATAATTAAATCGGTTAATTCATTTGGTAAATCAAAGTCACTTATATTGAATATACACACCCGCAATAGTTTCGGGGATTAAGAATAAAATACACTGAGACTCGAATCGATTATCGCCGGCAATCCTAATCGATGAATCTCAACGATCCGCTCAATACACCAAGTGTACAAGTGTGATAAAATAATCAAGATAGATTATTTTCTCTCTCACACAACGACTATACCGATGGATTGGTCCGTGTCCATCTAGGTCGTGAGCAACTGTTCGATTAAATACGAGTAACCGATAGTATGATCTTCTGTGCGCCCATGCAACACCATACTAACTACAACGTATAAAATCCAGGACTATAATTTGCATATATTTAATTATAAATAATTAAACGCAAATAATTGTTTATTTAATTAAATAGATTAGTGGCAATGGATCGTGAGTTTCCTTTACTTAAATCTAGACATTAAGTACACAACTCCAACATTTTCGAAGCGCCCAGAGGAAGAAAAGCTCACGGAAGCGATTGGGCAACACAAGAAAGGAATAGGATGGCCAGTGACAGACATCAGGGGTATTAGCCCTACCATATGCAAGCGTCACATCATGTTTGAAGAAGTAGCTGAGCCCATACGAGACCCCCAGCTGAAGTTCCTAAGTGTGAAGAAAGAGAGCAAGTTGCCCCTGACCAACGTGCAAATACGAATTTGTTTTGGCAAACTACCAGGCACTTTACATGGATGGATGATGAGCAACTGCACAGACTTACTCAAGTGCCTGAAGGCCTCATATGGGCATAACGAGGAGAAGCTTAAGCCCTTCCATCATGAAGAATGGTAAACATTTATCACGTCATGCCCATGACGACAACAAGGGCGCTAACCAGGAGGCAAACTGGTATGTTTTTCTTTCATTTTATTTAAGAATAAAACTTCTTCGCGGATATAGCACTTTGACTTGTCTCAACCCTAGAGAGAGGAAGGGTTTGTTCGTTCTTGATGTGCAGGATACAAGGGGCATAAGAGGACGGTGTGGGCATAGCGCAGGACAGCCCAGCTCACAGTAGAAGATGAATGAGCTCCCTGAAGTTTCAAGGATGACCCCTGGAACGAAGTCAAGGTCTGGGCAAACGCGCTCAAGCTACTGATTCCGGGCAAAGTCCTAAGGCGACAAGGCAGCATGTAAAAAGGCATGGCAGAGCTACATAACACATTAATGGTCCACTTTGCCCGTGCCCAATTCAGGTTCTACCTTGCATTTACCTCCTCCTTATTTGCCCTCCCAATTGTTTTCTTTTTTCTTTTATTTTTTTAGTCGGTTTTCCTTTGAGCCAAGGATTGATCTTTTCATTGACACACTTTGCCCAAGGCAAAGTGTGTGAGGGGGAAGGTGCGCCGACGATTTTAGAGTCATAGTCTGGTCGTGGGTAGCCCCTACCAATCTTATTACTTTTGCACACTTTGTCAAGGCAAAGTGTGTGAAGGGGGAAAGGGAAAGGGCAAACCCTGTTTCTAATCGAGTCAGCATGATTATGTGATCACTTTGGGCAAACATACATACAGTAACTCAAACTTCATAGTTAAGGTGCATGAAATAGGGATGATGGAACTGTTCTAGGCAAACTGTGAGAATTGAGCCAACATTGATATATGATTTCTTTCTTTGAGAGTCTGTTGTGATATTTACAATGCTTGTCTTTGCCTGTTTGCTGAAATGAGTAGTTTGACTGAGTAGGGTTGTTAGATGATTAGGGCATTTTCTTGTTTTATTTTGCTTGAATAAATAACACTGCCCCCTTGCTAGCCCTTTGAGCCTGATTGAATATTCTTTGTGAACCCATCTGGTATTATGCCCACATTACATAGGCAGCCAGAGAGATAAGAGGGAGTTAGGGCATAGTGTTCAAAAAAAAAAGAGAAAAAAACAAATCAGAAAAAAATAATAAAGCTGTTGAGCTAAGGCCCGTAAGAAGGGGCAAAGTGGCAGAGAAAAGGCTAACATCAAAAAGCCCTCTACCCCAAATAGAGTCAACTCCTCAAAATCTACCCATATGAGCCCTACACTACAACCCAATAAAAGTCCCACTGATAATCCCCCTGCTTAGTTAAAACAAACTCAAATTAGCAATATGGCAAATTTTGGCAAAGTGGAGTCACAGCAGAAAATGAGTGTCATTGAGCCCATACACTAAAAAGAGAGAAACACTGTGAGGGAGTGACCCCAAAGACCTTGAACAGAATCTTGACTTGTTTTTAGCTTTACTTGAAATTTGAGTTTTCAGTATGTACTATGCCCTGTACTGATCATGCTAAAGTCCTTTGTTTTGTTTCCCCCTACTTCTTTCATTTCTGTTTTCACTTTGGTCTTGAGTCAGACAAATCAGAGTCCACGATTGGGGACAAGCGTATCCAAGTGTGTGCGGTTCTGATGAGCCATTTTATTTGCTCATCTTAGAGCGTTTTTTCACCTTTTATTGAGTCAGTTTGAGTCAATAGTGTGTCTGGGAGGGCACAATTAGGTGTTTGGGCAAAGTCTGCAGGGATGCAGGTGACAGGTGGAGAATGGTGTGGAAAAGGCAAAGAAATTATACACTTTGGGCAAACTATGAGATCCGAGGCAAAGTGACTGGAGTAGTTTGACCCAAGGAGGCAAAGTCTTCACTATGGGCAAGGTCGACACTATGGGCAAAGTGACTGGAGCAGTTGGACCCAAGGAGGCAAAGTCGTCACTGTGGGCAAAGTCGGCACTATGGGCAAAGTGACTGGAGCAGTTGGACCCAAGGAGGCAAAGTCGTCACTGTGGGAAAAGTCGACACTATGGGCAAAGAGCTGCTATGGGCACGTCAGCGCAACAGATTCCTGAAAAAGGGGGATTCTGCCTAATCCGTCCAGGGTTGTTCAGCAGCTCCTATTTTCAAGGGCAGACGCATCTAACCACTTTCCTAACCCTAATTGAAGACTATAAATATAATATTGAGGACGAAAATCACACACACCAGATACACATCACGAAATACAAAGAGACCGAGAGCAGCCGCCGGAGATCGGGAAGAGATCGGAGCCACCACGGCTCGGTTCTTCCTTTTGTTTTGTAGTAGATCGGGCCTACGGGCCACAAACAATTTCATGCTTTGATGTTTTTAATTTCGTTTTTACATTTTCGTTTTCAAAACAATTTCCTTTTCTTAGTTATGAATAATATAGATCGTTTTCCTTTTATTTATTTTTGTTTTATTTCCGGTATGAGTAGCTAAGCAGGTTTAGCGTCTGGGCAGAGGGCAGATCAAAGGGGATTCTGGGCTAAGATAGAACCGCGAGGCTGATGGGGCTAAAGTAACCGGTTGGGCGTTTGTTCCCGAGGCAAAGTTGGTTGAGGTTTATTTTTGGGGAGTTTGGGCAAACTAGGACGACCACTAGTGAACCTTTACAAACTGGGATACTGGTGATTGGCAAACCGCATAGATGTACCTTGTAGTATTGTTGCGGGCATAACACTAGAACTTGCAGGAGATGCGGTCGTATGTTTCGAGCATGCTATTGGCCGAGCGGGTCTGTCTAGAGGGTAATGCGGGTTTGGGCAAACTAGATCCATGTTTGGTCGCATAGGTTATCGAATTGTTCAGATCTAGGAGTTTAGGTATAGTTAGCTTGCCTTCTCTTACACAGTAAGGATAGATAAGGGGTGGGGCAATTGCTGGGCGTGACGCAATAGGACCACTTTTGTTTTTGCACCCTATAACTGCTGACAAACCGCTGGTAGAAATCTTTAGTGCCTATGACCGGTAGTGTGCCCAGATGACCCTGAGAGACGCTGTATGCCCAGATGCTTGTTTTCCATTATTTATTTTTTGTTATTTTAGTTATCTGTCCAGTTTGGTCGTAGTGTTTATTTATAATCTGCATGTTTAGATTGGTCATAGTTAATTTATATTTAATTAGTTTGAGTTCAGTAGTTAGATAAAAATCGCTGTGCCCACAGCAACAATTCAAAAACTTTTTTTCAAAATCGTGACAACCATTTGGGCAAGCCGAGATCACCTACTGCAATTGCCTCCTCGTGGGACCGACCCCACGCTTACCACTATGCCCATAGTGTTGAGTTTTGGCAGAATTATAAATTTATTTTGACCGGCGTTTGTTCCACGACAAACATTCGTCGCCGTCAGTAATATTGAAAAAAATCACAAAAATTACAAAATTTAAACAATCAGTCAATCTACTTTCATATGATCTACCTCCTTATCATTTTGTTGTACTCCATCTTCATGCTCTTCGGTGTTGTTATCTTTCCAAATAGCTTCGGCTATATCCATCCTTACCTTAGACATGAGCTTCATTCGATTTTTGTCATCTAAGTTTGTATCTGTTCTCTTACTGACAACATCATGATGTACAATTGGAATACCACTCTCGTGCATTCGTATGAAATTATGAAGTGTGAAACAAGAAACAATAATTGACATTTGATACTTTTGTGATATTTGAGGCATAATTTTCAACACTTTCCACCTTTTTTTCAACTAACCAAAAGCACATTCAACTTTAATTCTTAATGAAGAATGTCGGTAATTGAAATGTTCTGAAATTCCTCTAAGTGTCCATGCTTATATTATCTGACGTTGGGATCGCAAATAGGAGACAAATATCCAAGAGTATTAAGATATCCAGAGTCTACTAAATAGTATTTACCTACAACGTAAAATAAATTTTGCATCAAAATTAAAGAAACAATGTGCTATAATAAAATAAAGCAATTTATTTAATTATTACCTTTTGGTGGATGTGGAAAAATATATTTTGAGACAGTTAAAGAATCTCGCCATACAGTTAGATCATGTGCGCTCCCTTCCCAACCCACATTAATAAATGTGAAAATACTATAAAATGAGCAGCAAGCCATCACGTTCCAACTCTTATTACCACTACGATCTCGAAATGGCGTACCAATACGATCGCTAATAATTACATGAACAATTTTGTGTAATATCGAAACTTCTAACAAAAAAAAAAATAGTGTAATTACATGAACAATTTTGTGTAATATCGAAACTTTTAACAAAAAAAAATAGTGTCTTAAATAAGTATACTTTGTTTGAGTATTCACATGAACAATTTATTTGAATTTATCGATTAACCATAAAAGTTATAGAATGTAAATCATTTTTTAATTTTTTTAACCTCATAAAAAAATAAGAAATTTAATAAAATTGTTTATAATATAGAAAATATTGAAATTTTAACAATACTAATTTTAGTTTTTCATTATTTTAAGTTTCTTATTTTGAACTTAATTTCAGTTCAGGTCCATTAAGTTCAGTTATCTATTCAGTTCACAGTTCAGGTCCATTAAGTTCAGTTCAGATCTATTCATAAAGTTAAGTTAGTTTCAGTCCAAAAGAACAAAGCCTAAATCATAAAATAGTACATGTATTACACATGTAAAAGAGGTCGATACTCGATAAAGAATCTACAAATAATTTTTTTTTTTAATTTGGTCCCTCATTCCATTCAAAAGTGATGGCTCGTCTGCCTCTGATAATACATCAAATTCTCAGAAAATACAAACCCATTTTTATTTGATGTTTGTTCGGATAATCCAGTTCTTTTTTTTTTTTTTTTGTCGGGATCAACCCACGGACTGTAACTCTTCAACTCTTCTGGGCTTTTGGAATATCGAGATCCCGAAAAACAGGGCTATCAACTCCAACTCCCATCGCGTTAAGACCATTGTCCACATAAACAACAGCTCCAGTTATGGCTGAAGCCAATGGGGATGCCAGAAAAGCAGCAACATTTCCGACCTCGTCTGTTTACATTCATTTCTCAAGCTTAGAGTTGAGAATACTAAAACAAACTAAAAAAAACACTACACTTTATGCATTTCTTCTTTAGAAACATCCCTGAATTGTGAGGTGTGTAAGCTAATTTTTGAAGATATTGGGGGTATTTTTGTAATTTGACAAAAACTCAATTTTTTTTTTCTTAATAGAATAATACAAGAAAGAAGGAAGATGACGACTCACCAGCAGTAAGCTCCTTCTGCAAAGGTGCATTCTCCAAAGAGTAGTCGATCATCATGTCGATAAAACCGATAGCTTTCGCAGCACGGCTTCTTAACGGACCTGGAAAATTTCAATTCATAATCGTAATTACAATATCGAAAACACTATAAAAGTCTTTACATATAACGTATGACATGCTCAAGAAAAATTCATAGCATTGAAGTACCTGCGGATATGGTGTTGACTCGAACATTGTGTTTTCTCCCGGCTTCAAAAGCAAGCACCTAAACCAATTGTATGATAGGTCTCAACTCTTAAGATAATAAATAAGATTAAACACGAATGAAAAAGGCGACTAACTAACCTTTGTGTCACTTTCCAGAGCAGCCTTGGCTGAACTCATGCCACCACCATACCTGTAAGAAACGGCAAAGGGTGGTTTCATTATGAAAAGGGATAACACTTCGAATAGTACCCTTTTAAATGTAGGAACACCAAACCATATAAAAATAAAGGAATATTACCCTGGAATTATCTTCTCGGATGCAATGTACGTCAAAGAAAGTGTGGCACCACCTATCAACAAGATGTGAAGACTTAGTTAAATGGTGCAGCAGGAAACAGATTAAAACTATGACATATTTCATGGGAATTCCCGATGAAAGATGCGGAAAGGGAGATCATTACCGGGATTAATGATGGGGATGAAATGTTTAAGAAGAGAAACGAAGGAGTAACTTGATGCGGATATGGCAGCAAGATAACCGTATCTGGAGGTCTCCAGAAGTGGCTTAGTAACCTACACGGGATTGTACATAATCGATACATTAGAAGAAAAATACGGTGATTTGTAGTAATTGATTAAAACGAGTGAAAAAAGCACCTCAGGACCATTTGCAAGTGAATGGACGAGAATATCAATTGTGCCAAAATCCTGTTTCACTGACTCGGCAGCTTCCTGCCAGAGAAAAGCTTTTAACACGCGAATTAACATAAATTTCTAAATTTATTTGTGCCACTATAAATGTGATCGGAATACGACTAATCAAGACTCTGGTTTGAAACAAAAAATATTTTCCCCTGAAAAACATGGGAGCAAAATAATAATAATGTTTGAAGCCGAAACCTTCACAGTCCATTTTGAAGATCCAGCATATCGTTTATTTGTTTTGACCTGCAACAAGGAATAATTAATCTTTACGAGAAAAAACACTTAAAAGTTGGGAATATAGATATATTATGAAAAGGCTTCTTACATCTTCAGGTACATCCTCTGGAGAGTCATAAACAGCATCCAATGGGTACACTTTAGTAATTTCCATCAAAGAACCATCCGGCAGCCTATAATTTAAAATTCCAAAACAATTATCGACAAACAAAGAAAAACAAAACTAACTAAAGAGTTATCAATATATTTAACATATTAAATCTTACACGCGCGATTCATCAAACTTTCCACGCCGTAAGCTGCTCTCGAAGATATTTAGCGCCTTAAGTTTATATTGTCATTAGCACTTATAAAAAGAAAATAACAGTAAGAATAAAATAAAAATAAAATAGGACAAATACATACAGGAACCCATGTACCAACAAGAATTTCAGCACCGGCAGCTGCAAGGGACTTTGCTATTGCCCATCCGTACCCGTTGTCATCAGCTACACCAGCAATAAATGCCCTTTTCCCTGCACACAACGAGAAAAAAAAAACGAGATTTAATCGTCTTACACACACATTCTAAATAATGAAACATAGATTGCTAAATGCATAAAAAAAGGTTCCGACCTCTCAGATCAACAGGCAGTCCAGGCAGAGGCTGTTTATCATCACTTGCTCCCGACATTGCTTTCACGCAACGCTTTACGGGCCCTTTCGACAGGTGGCATTCGTAGATTCTGGAAAAGGATTGCGTAGAAGAATGTAGGGAAGATGAGTTCCTGAGCTTCGTCCAGGGCGTGCTTTTGGTTTCACCGCCAAAACATGCAATGCTTGGCCTAGAAATTCTACGAGAAGCGGATAAGAGAGGCTTAGGTGGCACGACTTGAGTGCCGGGAGTTGCAGGTGCAGACATGGCCTCTTAGGTAAGATAATGCTGCATTCGGTTCACGGGATTTAGTGAAGAAAATATGGATAATTTGAAGCAGAAAACACATGAAATGAGAAGAAACGAAAAAAAAAAGGTTACATCTCTAAACCCAAAATTTCACACCTGATTGTTGATATAAATAACCAAATTTCACTTTCTAAACCCAAAATTTTAATTTCTCTCTTGAAAAAAGAACTAAAAAAAACTTCACCCACATGAAATTTTATAATAAAAATGTGCAATACTAAGTATATAACAATAACATTGAATCAATCAATAAAAAAATAACAACAAAAACTCATCAACCCAGAAATCAAGAAAAATTGACATCCCACGAAAAATATTTACAAGAAAAATAAATTAAAATCCTGAAAATGGAAACACACAGATCAAACCGAGAAATCGAGCCCATATTCATACAAACCCTTTTCTTTTACTGTAAATGCGGGGGCGTTGAGAACTCACCTTTGTTTAAAATGCTTGGTAAGAAAGTGCAAGCTTTTGCTAAGAAACAAGAAAACTTGTTCTAAGATATATAGGGGCGTCGATGAAAACTATGTTTGGTTGGTTTGAGACTGTTGGGAAAGCTTTGAAAGTGGCGCTGTGTAGTGAGTGAGAGTGAGATCTCGACGACTTCACCCTAATACTGTTATGTTGGATTAATGATTTGCACAACAAAATTACTATTCTCGCCCCCTCCCTCTTTATAATCGACTTAATTTATTTACTCCGTGTTTTTTAAGTACTTCAGCTCCATAGAAATTTCTAATTTGTACCCGTTTAAGATTTTAAATTTTTTATTCTTATTTGGCGAATCAATAAATATCCAACGATTTTTCAGTCCGTTTATTCTAATGAAAACTAAAAATATTTTTTCATCGAGTCGAATTGAAATTAAATCGAAAATAACTGAGAGTACGATACCTGAAAAGAATTTTCTCATAACTCTAAAATGAACGTGGGGGTATTTGAAGTAATTTTTTCGAATTACTTTTACATATGAAAACTATTTTTAAGTTGATATATAAAAATTGTAGTACTATACAATACAAATACAATGTGAATCTTTTTATTTGATTTCTTATTCTAAAATTTTGAATCCATATGAATTCAAACTGCGAATCCAAACAAAATAAAATTGATTATGTATTGTGCCCAAAAAATCAGCAAACGTTTCTACATAAAATCTCATCAACATATTGAAAAACATTAACATAAAGCTCTTTGTCAACATTAACCGTGTGTATATATGCGTTTCAAATTCTGAAAATTAATAAAACTTCAGCAGTTGATATTGGATGTTATCAGTAATGCAGGAGCTATCACTGGATTTACCTTAGGAATCGCGGGAATGTGAGACCTATAGTAAACATTGCAACCGAACCGAGAGAAGTGGCTATAAGGCTTTGTCGCATATTATTTACTTCATTTTGTTCGCATTATTATCTCCATTTCACAGTATTGAACATCTCTTTTCAAGTATAAATCAGATTCACGACTTTGATTAAACGGGTAAACGAACCTTAGTAGGATTTTAACGAAGCAACATATTTCCTTACTCTGCAAGTGTTATTTCCTTCAACTTTGATATTCATCTACTGGTTCTGCCACGAGCGATGGCCCAGGATCTAATCTTGTAAGCACTTCCGGCACTCCACCACAATCCCTTATTACCTGAAATTAATAAAACGAAAAAAAACTGTATATACTGATGATATTTCAAAAAAACTTTATATGGAACTTACCAAGATCTCATCATCAAGATACGTGATGAAGAACCACCTCTCCAACGGCCCACCTGCGATCATTCATAATAAAACAATCCATTGATATAATTCGAGTTGCTAAAGTTATCTATCGAAAAATGCTCACCAAGTGGGACCCTCATTCCGCCGGTCAGAACATCTCTAATAGGAACGGGAAGTTGTTGTGCGGTGCTAAGTGCTTGGTTCAAAGCACCTCTGAGTTGTTGAGGTATGGATTCTTCTTTGACTTTTGGGGATTCTATGAACCCTTCGATATATTCCTCTTTCATACGGAGAGGTCCCTCCACGGATAATTTGCTAGAGATGGTAAATTTGCTTTCTATCTGTATTTGACCGAGATTATTTGTTAGTGCATGCATGTCTATAATAATACTCGTACTAACCATGTGATTAGAACGAAACTTCTCAGTAAACAATCAATTACAAAAAAAGCATATGATACCGAATTTAGAAGTTTCAAACTTGCTGCGACTTTTGTGTATCCATCCTTGATCACCACATCCACTTTCGATAAATTTGCTAGTTCCACAGGAAATCTCCTGTAAAATATAATGTAAACTGCATCAGAATTATCATTTCATTCTCAATGAAAACCGAGTCTTTTTACATATCTATGTGGATGGTTTCTACATCTCTTACAATCTTTATTCTTCTATTTCAAATCCTTTATGAATCAATATATGAAAGAGAACAAAACTTTTACTCAAACAAAAAACGAGCAGCAGACAGCCCCGAGCTTCCTGATCCAAACCACTCGAAATTCCACAGGCCTTCCAGATAAGGCGATCTGAGTTGCCCAAAAACACCAAATGGACATAACATATATAGTAACAATCACAGCACCACTACATTTAGCTTGTAATTAAAACAAAAGAAATTACGTTGTTGGTCGAGGCGTAGGATTCAGCCGTTCGAGCCCAGAAATTCTCTCATTCACATCGAGTCGTTGCAAATCCGTTGTTTTCCCGGTGACAAGTGACCCGAATCCCCCAGAGTCTCTGAACTGAAACACATTCAACACAAACTCTTGGCCATATATTATCATATCCGAAAACCAAACACCATAAAAACTGAACAATATATGAACCGCAAATTCTTGAGAAAAATCTGAATAATCATTTCATTAAAAAATTCGAAACTTTAAGCAGAACACAGCGAAATTGAAGTAAAGAAAAGAAACCCATTAATTGAGAATCGATTAAGAAGGTTCTTACAGCGAGAAGCAGAGATTCTTTAGCAGAGAGTCTTTCCATTTCTTTGGCAAAGGCAGCCGAAGGCCCTTGCGCGTATTGCTGCACCACGCCTCTGCAAATTCTGGGACTTTTTCTATTTTTGGCATTGCTTACCTCGAGAGAAAATGATGATGGAAGTTTAGAGGCGGACGATAAAAGGGTTTGAATTGGAATTGGAATTGAAATTGACCACGCCATAGTCATTGGATTTAAACGCACAATCTTTTGGGGAAGAAGGGATACAAAAGGATTATTAATAGACCCGCTACCCGACCGGGGCTACGCTCCGCCTACAAAAATCCGACTAAGCTCGATGCTCGACTCCTTTAATATAGTACTAACAAAATTCAATTTTTTTCTAAACCATAAAAGCCTATAAGCCTTGTAAGGTTCAAACGCCGGCGATAAATGCTCCGAGGTACCTGAAAAATTAAAACACGAAACAAGTCAGATCCGTTATACAGCCCTTAGTTCAGAGCAAGGCCCCAGACCACAGCAGTCAACGGATCTACAGAGATCCGGCCCGCGGGAGGATCTGGGCTTGATGAAGGTTAAGAGCAAAGCAGCGGAAATACAGAAAGGAGAGAGATGCAGATCTATATGTATATATATAATTAAAATACAGATCTCCAAATACTACGGCTCAGCGGTTGCACGCCGTAGTATATAGCAGCAGTAGGATGACCGGACCGGCACCGAACAAGGAGAGCACAGAGACCTCGCCGGAGAAGCCCAGGAGCACACACACACAGTACGCTCACACCTCTCGGGTACAGCTCCACCTCACAAAGCACACAACACACCCGAAGCTTCACAGCTCGTCTCCAGTCACCGGGATCTAAAGATCCAGACCGAAGACGATCAGGGAAGGCGGCGGTGGAGGGTGGTCGGAGGAGCAGGAAATCGCACACACTCGTAGGGGTAATCGCACACAGAGATTAGGGTTAGAGTGAATGACGAAGTGAGTTAAGGCTGAGGGGTGGAGTTCATTATATCATACATGGTGGATGGACAGGATTTGTTCTCAGCCGAAAACCCTAAAGATCGACGGTCCACAAAGGTCAGAGGGGGGTCAACATTATTTGTATATCAGAAACAAATAATAAGTGGGCTGAAAACAAATGGGCTGTATAATGAACACTGGGCCTAACACTCAAATGGGCTGCACTCCACTGGGCTCCCGGCTGCCTAAGTAAATGGATCAAGTGATAAAGCCCAATGGCCAACACATATAAATCCAACAATCTCCACCTTGTTGGCCAATCACACAATCACAAAACTGCTACACATACTACGGAAAATGAACAAAACATTTTAGTAAGCAAGTAATAAACAAGCAAACACACATGCAACCTTCATCATAGCCCCAGTCCTGCTGTCTAGCAACAGGACTGGTCCCTGCAGCCTAAACTGCAGGGTGGCTGCCCTGAGCAGCCGCCACCTTAGTGACAGTCAAACCACCCAGTGGGATGACTAACTGGTTTCTACTGAAACACCACTGCCCTCAGGGGACAGTGGCAAAAGAGTTCCCCACCAACAGATAAGGCAACAAGTTTCTTCCAGAAACACCAACTGGACAGGTACAGCTGGCAAAACAGCCCCAGGACTGGTCACACCTAGTGGCCAGGTGGGGTCAGCACACTGGCACAACTCAGTCCAGAGAATCAAAGTTCAAGAACTGTAAACAGAACTTAAACTTATCAAGGGGCAGGGACTTGGTCCCCATATCACTGGGGTTGTGGTGAGTAGAGATCTTTTCCAACAGAATCTCACCTTTCTCAACAAGGTCCCTGATAAAATGGAACCTAACATCTATGTGTTTGGTTCTATCATGGAATACAGGGTTCTTACAAAGTTGAATGCCAGACATGCTATCAGAGAACACAATCACAGAATCACACAACATCTTGACTTCAGTTAGCAAACCCTTTAACCAAATAGCCTCTTTGAAAGCATCAGTTATAGCTATGTATTCAGACTCAGTGGTAGACAAAGCAACAACATGTTGTAATTGGGATTTCCAGCTAACACAAGATCCACACACAGTAAACACATAAGAAGTTGAAGATTTCCTAGTGTCTCTATCATTAGCATAATTAGCATCAACAAAACCATTCAACACAACACCAGTTTTACACTTAGAAAATTTCAGGCCGTATGACTTAGTACTAGACAAGTACCTAAGTAACCATTTCATAGCTTCCCAATGTGGCTTACCAGGGTTAGACATATACCTACTCAAGCAACTAACAGAATATGCAATATCTGGCCTAGTAGTAACCATCAAATACATCACTGACCCTACAGCACAAGCATAAGGCACATTGTTCATGGCAGAAATTTCAAGTTCAGTTTTAGGACATTGGTCCTTGGACAACACAAAGTGACCAGCAAGAGGTACATTCACAGATTTACAACCAACCATATTAAATCTCTCAAGCAGTTTAGACACATAGTCAGTTTGGTTTAAATGTATGTTGCATGCAGCCCTATCTCTAACAATGTTCATGCCTAGAATCTTCCTAGCATCACCTAAGTCTTTCATTTCAAATTTACCACAAAGATCATCTTGAACAGACTTTATAGCTTTCAGGCATGGACTCATAATCAGCATATCATCAACATATAATACCAAGAAAATAGGAGCAGCAACATCAATCATGTAATACAGGCAAGGATCATAAGAGCTTCTACAGAATTTTAAAGACAACATAAATTCATCAAACTTCTTATTCCACTGCCTAGGTGATTGTTTTAAACCATAGAGAGATTTTTTCAGAAGACACACAAAGTCAGGTTTGGTTTTATCCTCAAAACCCTCAGGTTGTTTCATGTAAATTCTTTCCTCAAGTTCACCATGCAAAAAAGCAGTTTTTACATCCATCTGTTTTAATTCCCAGTCAAAATGTGCACACAAAGCCAACATTATCCTAACAGTGGTGAATTTAACAACAGGTGCAAAAATCTCATTATAATCAACCCCTTCTTTTTGTGAAAACCCTTTTGCTACAAGTCTAGCTTTGTATCTGACCTCACAACCCTCATTTTTAACTTTGTAAATCCATTTACAGTCAACTAAAGAGCACTTGAGTGGTTTTGAAACAAGTTTCCAAGTATCATTTTTCAACAGACTATGCATTTCTTCACTCATAGCACTTAACCACATAGAGGCATTATCAGATTCAACAGCTTCAGAGAAAGACTTGGGTTCACAGTGTTCAATTAACTCATGCATGTTAAACACAAAATTACCAAGGTGAAAATCCCCTAATCTAGCAGGCAACCTAGGGTTCCTTCTAGTCCTATCCCTAGTTACAGATAACCAGATAAGTCAGGATTATTATCAACAATGGTTTCATCTTGTTCATAAACAGCAAGTTCAGAGGGATTCAGATTTGCAGGCAAATTATCATTTGGATTTTCAGGATTTGGATTATCAGGAGCAGTATTATCAACAGGCAAATTATCAGCATGCACAGTACCATCATCAACAGGTTCAACATCAGAATCATCAGATAAATCATTAACAGGAACAACAGTAGTAGGGGCATCAAATTGTTCACCTAAGGGACCTACAGAGGGAGAAGACTCCACCTCACCAGAGGTATTACCATCCTTAGGGTTTCTAACAATTTTACAGGGCATATCATCTTCATTAAACACCACATCCCTACTTACTATAGTTCTAAATCCTGGTTCACTCCTAAGCCACAGCCTGTAGCCTTTAGTCCCCTCAGGATATCCAAGGAAGACACACTTCCTAGACCTAGGTTCCAATTTATCAACATTCTGATGAACATAAGCAGCACAGCCAAATACTCTCAAATTATCCAAGTTAAGTGGTTTACCAGTAAAGACAGACTCAGGGCACTTGCCCTTCAAAGGTACAGAAGGTGATCTATTAATCAAATAAGCAGCAGTTAGCACAGATTCACCCCAGAACCTCTTGCTGAGGCCTGAGGAGGCAAGCATACACCTAACCTTCTCTAGAAGGGTCCTATTCATCCTCTCTGCAACTCCATTTTGCTGAGGGGTATAAGGCACACTCCTATGTCTTCTAATACCAGCATTAACACACAAAGCATCCATCTCAGAATTACAAAATTCTAATCCATTATCAGTTCTCAAAGTTTTAATTTTCATGCCAGTTTGATTCTCAATTAGTGTTTTAAAGTCACTGAATTTTTGAAACACATCAGATTTGTTCTTAAGCAGAAAAACCCACACTTTCCTAGAGAAATCATCAATCACAGACAGAAAATATCTACTACCACCTTGGGTAGGCTCAGGGGCAGGGCCCCACACATCAGCATGCATATATTCAAGTATGGAAACAGATTTGGGAACATTGGGGGGAGGGTTCACAGGAAAGCTAACCCTAGTTTGTTTACCAAGTATGCATGTTTCACAGAAAGGAATGCAAGTCATATCAGTTTTACCAAAACAGCCATCTTTCTTTAGAAATTCCATGCCCTTTTTACTCATATGCCCTAATCTTCTATGCCATAAATCAGAAGTACTATCATGCACAGAATTAGCATATGCATACAAACAGGGTACAACTTTGCAGATATACAGATTATGCTGCCTAGCAGCCTTGCACAGAATCATAGACCCTCTAGCAATAGTCATGCAACCCTTTCCCCATTTCCCAGTCAACCCATCATACTCTAATGCAGCACATGAAATCAAGTTTTGTGATAAATCAGGGACATGCCTCACATTTTTCAAAGTATGCACATGACCAGTTTCAAATTTTACACATACATCACCTATTCCAGCTACCATGCATTTTTTATCATTTGCCATAGACACAGAGGAGTTCTCAAGTTTATCATATGAAGTAAATAAATGCAGATAAGGTGACATGTGGTAAGTACAGCCAGAATCCAAAATCCAATCAGTTTCACACAGAAAATCAGACTTAGCAGAATTCACATTTGAAAGCAAGGTCATATCAGATACCATAAACACATTCCCATCATCATCAGTTTTAGCAGCATTAGCCTGGTCACCATTGACCTTTCTGGGTCTGGTACACTGCTTCATAAAGTGTCCAGACTCACCACAGTTATAGCACTTCCTATTCTTAGGTTTGGACTTAGACCTAGACTTGCTTCTGCTCTTCTTACCATTGTTTTGACCACCAGACCCTTTCTGGGCTTGGTTGCCATTGTTCCTGGACTTAGTTCTCCCCCTAACATAATTAACTTCAGAAGACCTAGGATTTCTATTTGATTTTAAATCAAGTTCCTTACTCTTCAAACCATTAATCACAATATCCAGGGTAATAGAGTCTCTACCATATTTAATAGCAGATTTCACATCAGCATATGAATCAGGAATAGCATTCAACAAAACAATGGGAGTATAATCATCAATATGCTTATCACCAGTCAACTTAATATCTTGAACCAATTTAGTAAAGGCATCAATATTATCAGAAATATCTTTACTCATATCAAGTTTGAATCTGAAAAACTTTTCCAACAAAAACATTTTTGAGTTCAAGGAGGTTTCAGTGTATAAATCATGCAGTTTTTCCCAAACTTCTTTAGCAGACTCCAATACACCAACTTTCCTAAGCACAGATTCAGATAAGCATAGAATTATAGCAGAATGAGCAAGTTCATTAGTCTCAGCTTTTATTTCAGCAGTGTCAGTAGCAGAATAGGCACCAGAAATGGCCTTATAAACTTTTTGCTGAACCAAAATACCTTTCATCTTTTGTTTCCAAATTGCAAAATCACTTTTCCCATCAAAAGGTGCCAAGTTAAAACCAGACATTTTTAAAAGATTTTGAAGACTCAGTTTTTGAAAACAAAGCAGAAATCAGGAAGCACACAACTATCAAATTGTAGAAGTAATTAACACAAAGTAACAACAACTGACAGTTGACCAAATCCACAGATCAAGTCAAAGAGAGTGAGCACACAAGCTACACCTATCAGAGTCCCTACAACAGTGGGGACTCACTACACAGCAACAAAATTTTAAGTGTTACTGCTGAGTGAGTAACTGAGAGCCTATGTTAAGCAGGTAAAGCCCTCAGACAAATGACTGCCCCAGCCTCCACAATATACCAACACACCTCAAGGGTATGCAGCAAGGGGAGTTTGGTATGCCGGGGGCCACCACTTTGAGCCCTACACTCGCACTTAACTAACTCCAATAGGATCAGTTACTATCAGTCTCACACTGCACACAAACCCTAGAACTAACACACACAGCAAGTTCACAGTTTATGCAGATCAGAGACAAAACAAGAACACCAAGTTCACAGCAGACCCAACAAACAACTCAAGTCACAGAAAACATATTGTTCATGCTATTTTCACTTTAAAAAATTTCAAACACTTAGTTTCAAAAAGATTTTTCCAGAAAATATTTTGAACAACACTTTGAAAAAAAGATTTTCAACTCTACAGAAATTAAAACGACCACCAGGCGGGCCACACCATCATAGAATGCCTCCAGGCGGGCTGACCATCACGTTGACAGGAAAGAGAGGGGGTTCAGAAGCTTACCTTGCGAGGTATTCGCAAGTGACCTCAAATGCAGGGCCCGTTTCGCGTTTCACAGGCGATCTGGGTAGACTCGACCAAGGGGGGCATCACTCCCATTTTTACAATGGACTGACTACCTTTCAGATCTGCTACCTGGGCCTCCTCCCACGCAGGTACCGAGCAACGAACGACCCTTCGCGGTTGCAGATCTGGAGCCCTACGGGGTCAGATCTGCAGATCCGGTTGCCGATCTCCGCCGTGAACGCGCTCTGATACCACTGTAAGGTTCAAACGCCGGCGATAAATGCTCCGAGGTACCTGAAAAATTAAAACACGAAACAAGTCAGATCCGTTATACAGCCCTTAGTTCAGAGCAAGGCCCCAGACCACAGCAGTCAACGGATCTACAGAGATCCGGCCCGCGGGAGGATCTGGGCTTGATGAAGGTTAAGAGCAAAGCAGCGGAAATACAGAAAGGAGAGAGATGCAGATCTATATGTATATATATAATTAAAATACAGATCTCCAAATACTACGGCTCAGCGGTTGCACGCCGTAGTATATAGCAGCAGTAGGATGACCGGACCGGCACCGAACAAGGAGAGCACAGAGACCTCGCCGGAGAAGTCCAGGAGCACACACACACAGTACGCTCACACCTCTCGGGTACAGCTCCACCTCACAAAGCACACAACACACCCGAAGCTTCACAGCTCGTCTCCAGTCACCGGGATCTAAAGATCCAGACCGAAGACGATCAGGGAAGGCGGCGGTGGAGGGTGGTCGGAGGAGCAGGAAATCGCACACACTCGTAGGGGTAATCGCACACAGAGATTAGGGTTAGAGTGAATGACGAAGTGAGTTAAGGCTGAGGGGTGGAGTTCATTATATCATACATGGTGGATGGACAGGATTTGTTCTCAGCCGAAAACCCTAAAGATCGACGGTCCACAAAGGTCAGAGGGGGGTCAACATTATTTGTATATCAGAAACAAATAATAAGTGGGCTGAAAACAAATGGGCTGTATAATGAACACTGGGCCTAACACTCAAATGGGCTGCACTCCACTGGACTCCCGGCTGCCTAAGTAAATGGATCAAGTGATAAAGCCCAATGGCCAACACATATAAATCCAACAAGCCTAATGCATTTACGTGAACGGTGAAGTTTAATTTTTTTTCTCTTTTAAGCAAACCAAGTTCAAGGCTCGGTTAGACTCTACTCCTTTAATAAACTAGTACTCCCTCCTCCCTTCGACCCTAAGAAATGATCACATTTGGTCAACGTTGACTTTTTTTATTATTCAATACATATGATAAAAAGTGTTCAAAAATTATGAAAAAATTACTAAAATAAAATATGTATTGTACGTACAAAAAAATTAACGTTGACCATCTGTGACCATTTTTCAGGGGAGGAAGTAGTAAAATTCAAGCTTTTTCAACAAAATAGAATATGATTCTAGGAGCCAAAGCCTAGTCCATTTATGTAAAAGCTCAAGTTTTTTCTTGAACTCGACTATGCTCGAGTCTCGGATCGATTTGACTCGTTTAATAAATTAGCAAAATTTAAGTCTTTTCAAAAAGGTAGAATATGTTCGGAGAGCTTAAGCCTAATTCATTTATGTAAAAAAAAACAACCTAAGTTTTTGTAAGAGCTTTTTAAAAATTCAATAAGTCAAACTATTTAATATTTTTTTCATCTTTAGATAAGGTGGCATAAAATTAAGATTTTTTTTGATAAAAAATTATATTCAATTTAAAAAATAAAGTTTAAAACAGAAGACTAAAATTGAATTTTAAATTAAAAAAAATCTTAACTATTATTGCAAGACGTTCATTTTACAAAATATATAAATATAATTTAATAACCAGTAAAGTGAATAATATGGCCAATTTAATTCATACATACATGTATTATATGAATTATCAATTAATTTTTTTAATAGAAACTAATTATAAAAATATTTTTCAGAAAAATTATTATTTTATTATTATCATAAATTTTTACATAATCTCAAATTGAGACAGAAAATTTACAAGTTTTTTTACATTTACGGTAAATTTGAGTCTTTGACCAAAAATATGGTGCTAAGGAATTAAAAAAGACCGGGGATAAAATGGTAATTAAACAAGTAGAACTCGTAAAACAACACTAGGAAAATAAAATAAAAATCCTTATGCTGTTGAAAGACTCCCCGAATTCTCCCTGAATCATGTGCGTCCAATTACTTAATCCAACAACCCTAAAAAAACCCTAATTCCCCAAAGCTCTTCATTTCATACTTCTCACTTGATTCAATATCAGCCTCTCTCGTTCACTTCTCATCATAGACTTAACCTATTGAAGTATATTAATAGAAATACAACACGGGAATGGAAATAGTCTTATGCGCACAAGGAATACGACATGGAAGGAGAGCTATGCGCACAAGGAAAACGATATGATGCGCACAATGAAAACACATGCACACAAGGAATATAGTCCTATTTTCATAATTGTCTTATTTAGTTTATTTCCATTTTTTATTCATTACCTTATTTATTTTGCGCATTCATAGAGTACTCAATCAATTTTCAATCAATAAACAATATCAAGTTTTGTTTTTATTTTTCTTCTCCAATTTATTCTTCATAAATTAACACAGCCGAGTAGGTAATCGAAATCCAATGGCTCACAATCCACCACAATATGCACCACTACCTGTGCCACCACCTCCTCACGGTTGTGGTGCACTTGTAGTTTCGTACAACGATTTGATAAACAATCCTCTATGTATTGAGTTTCTTCATCGATTTATCATCGTCGTGTTGCTTTACGATGAAAGACTATATCACCAGTCAGCTTAGTCCTGCACGTGAAATTTTGTTCAAAAGGCTTAAGCCCCCTAATTTGTTATTTTTGTCTTTTTATATGTAATATTTATATAAAAGAGCCGTGAGATAAAATTATTAATGAGTAGGGACTGATTATTATATATAATAAATTTTACTAATAAAAATATTAATGCTCAGGATTAATTGCTTAATAAATTCAACAAGAACCATTATTTTTATTATTGCAGTTTCGAAAATTTACTAATGTCTAATAAATATAATATTAATAAATTAATATAATCTTTAAAATTCCAATAAATTTAATCAATAATTAATAAATATAATGGACGTTCTATTTGAACAAAAAAGACATTTAAATAAAAATAAATGTTTTAATATATAAAATAATGTGTAAAAATATTATTTTTACATATATATTAAGTAAATTATATTGTTAACTGTATAAAAAAAATAAAACAAAAAAATAACGCAAAATTAAAATTTTGTACATGAAAAATTATCGTAAATATAATATTAATAAATTAATCTAATCTTTAAAATGCCAATAAGTTTAAATTATTATGTTAATAAACCAACAAATTTAATCAATAATCATCATGTTAATACATCATTTTAAATTTCATAAGTTCTATATTATGTAGATTAAATTATAATATTTAAATATTTAATTAGATTGATATTTATTTATCTAAAAAATATATTTAAATATTTTTTTTTTAATTTTTAACATTTTTTATGTAAGTTATTAAAAATAATCTTACAAATAATTAGTAGTATTCTAATTAAACATATTTTATATTTAATATAATTATTTTTATTAGTTTTTATATTTTATTGTATCAAATATTTAAATATATTATTTTTATTATATATATATATATATTACTAAAATTCCTATAACATAATTTTTCTGGCTCCAAATGTATGCATAAGTATTTTGAGTTTTAGAAAATATTTGAAAGAAAAGTATTTTGAGTTTTAGAAAATATTTGAAAGAAAGAGTGAAAATAAAATAGATTTTGTTCAACTTAAAAAATTGACGTGGAGCATGTGGAACAAATATGCATGAGTATTTTTAATTAGTTTTAGAAAATATTTGAAAGAAAGAATGAGAATAACATATATGTATATATATAATAGAAATTTATTTTTCTATTTATTTTGAGGCTAAGTAACAAAAATCCATTAGAGAAAAAATCAAAAATTTATGGATTATCATGATTAAAATACTTAATACGGTATTAACAAGGCCTTAACAAAAAAATTTGTAAAAATAATTCTAAATACATTTTTAAAATGTGAAATATAGATAGATATCAACAATATTTTATATATATGATATATCACAATATATAAACATAAGTGACATTTCATAATTTTAAATAATCAAATTACTTATTATAATAATAATTTAAATTTAATATTTAATCACAATAATAATTCATTAAAACATATATATATATATATATATATATATATATATATATATATATATATATATATATATATATATATATATATATAATCAATTAATTAATTTATAATTATAACTTTAAAATTAAGTAAATAACCAAAATTTTATGGATAATTATGATTAAAAAGAATCCTTACAGTAAAATTTAGCCATATATCTAATACTGGTTGTAGTGATGAAAATAATTCCGGGCCAACCTTGCGCTGTAGCACAGCATGGAGGATATATAATCACAAAGTGAAATTATAGTCATGGTCAAACTTAAAATAATGATTACATCCTTATAATATATAATTCAGCTAACAATTGTCTATGTGTCATATATTTTAACCGTTTGATGTTTTTGTGTTCACACCTATTAATAAACAATCACCTTTAGATTAAATTTGTGTTCACACTGGTTATTATTAATTATTATTTTTAGCGTAATTAATTAACGTAATTAATTTTAATTAATTAGCGTAATTATTTATTTCTTTATATAATATAATTTATATTTATAATCTCCTTAATATACTCCTTAATGTTAGTAAATATTAGTTTGAAATATTCAAAATATCACCTTTATTCCTTAATTATCTCATTTTTATTAAGTTTATTCTATTATACAAACAATAATATCGAATTTAAGGTAATTCAAATTTTTTATATTTAAAAAATAATAATAATTATCAAACCTACTTCAAATCCTATATAAAGGACGTTATCTTCACTCACTTCCTACTTTCTACTTTTCATTTCAACTATTTTTTTATTTGTTAATGCTCACATTTAGTCATCTTCACTCATTTCCTACTTCCCACTTTTTATTTCAACTATTTCTTTTATTTGTTAATGCTCACATTTATATATTTTTTTTGCAGAGTTCTATGTAAGTTTTTTTTTTTTTTTTTTTTTTTTTTTGCAGCATTTTCATTTCAGCTATTTTTTTATTTGTTCACTCACATTTTTTTTATGTAAGTTTTGTTGTTTTTTTGTTGTTTTCTGTATTTCTTTTATTTGTTAATGCTCACATTTATTTATTTTTTGCAGATTTCTATGTAAGTTTTGTTGTTTTTTTTTTTTTTTTTTGTATTTTTTCCCCTTTTCATTTCAGTTATTTTTTTATTTGTCCATACTCACATTTTTTTTTCAAGATTTATGTAAGTTTTGTTGTTTTTTTGTTATTTTTTGTAGTTAAATATTATTTTACTAATTCGATTTTAATTTAAATTTGATTGTTTGATAATTAATGTTTTTATTTTTGTAGCCTTCAAATGTAAGTATTTTTTACTAATTTGAATTTTAATTTTAATATTATTCTTTAATCATTAATATTTGTATTTTTTGCAGCATGTAAGTATTTTTTTTACTAATTTGAATTTTAGTTTTAATATTATTATTTGATCATTAATATTTTTTTTTTGCATTTATTACAAATTTGAATTTTAGTTTTAATATTATTGTTTGATTATTAATATATATATATATTTTTTTTGTAGCTTTTAATGTAAGTATTTTTTACTAATTAATATTACCTTTGTTAGATTATAATTGTATTGTAAATACAACCATTTATTTGATAATAATTTTTGTATGTTTTTTCAAGTTTTTTGAATTTTTTATTTTTTTTGATAATTTATTTTTTTTTTAGAAATTTTGGGTTTTTTATTTTTTTTTTTTGTTTATTTTGTAAGTTTTTTTATAACTATTTCTTTTGTAAGTTTCATTATAAGTAAAATACTCTACGTACGAATCGAACAATTAGAAGTTCATGAAGAAAGATTAAAACATTGGATTTCACAAATTTTAAATGGATTCCAAGTTTTTGTTTATGTTTCCTAATAAAATTAAAGTCATTTTTGTTAATTTTATTTATAATGTAATTTACTCAATTTACTGTAATTTTAGAGTAGTTTGTTTTCATTTTATTTATGATGTATTTTATCTATTTACTTTAATTTACGCAATTTACAGTAATTCTGTTTAATTTTATTCTAATTTTGTTTATGTTGTAATTTACGCAACAATATCTTTATTTCTAATTTTGTTTATGTTGTAATTTACGCAATAGTATTTTTATTTGTATTACTTACAAATATCACTAAAACAACATAATTAAAATCTTTGATATAGTTAATGAAATAAAATCGTATTTAATAATTTTTGAATAATTGAAAAAACAACAATACAATCGATGATTATTATTTTTATACAAAATAATTGATTATTATTAGATTTTTTCAATTTTTTTAATTTACGGAAATAAATTCAAAAATAATTTATGTATAATAATAATAATAAGAATAATAATAATAATAATAATAATAATTTTGATTTAATTAATTTATGTATTTTAATTATAGGAATTACCGATAATTAAAGTAATAAATTATAAAAATAATTATTATATCAATTAGTCATCCAACCATGTTTGATGTATAAATAATATTATAAAATTATAAAATAAAATTATATCCTTAGAAATCAAATAAATTTTTTATTATCTTGATTATAAATTATATATCAATTATATTATTAATTATGAGTATGTAAATATATTCATTATTTTAAGCAACTAGATAAATTCAAAGTTAACTAGATAAATTCAAATGTCAACTAAAATTATATATCAATAATATTATTAATTATGAGTATAGTAAATATATTCCTTATTTTAAGCAATTGGATAAATTCAAATGTCAACTAAAATTATATATCAATAATATTATTAATTATGAGTATAGTAAATCTATTACTTATTTTAAGCAACTAAATTAATTCAAAGGTCGACTTAATTAATTTGAGAATAAAATAATAATAATTCAATTTTTTATTAATTTACAATTAGAAATAATATTATCCTCTATTTATACTACTTTAATTGTGCAGCATTAAAAAATATTTTACCATAAATTAATAAATTCAATAACAATTCATTATTCAATTAATCACGCTTTAAACTAAATTAATATATTTTGATTTATTTAAATAAGGAATATTCCGAATATCACATTTATTTCTTATTTATCTCTTTTAATTACGTTTATTCTGTTATACTACTATTTATTTATTTATAGTACTAAATAAATTTGTGATTCTTTAATTGTATTCAGTTCATTTTTCCTCATCCCTCTAATTGTCATAGATCTTTGTATAATAATTTCATTTTTTTTTTCAACTCTTTACTAATCATTTTCAATCAATGTATTGGTTATATTCTTCTTTGTCAATTCCTCCGAAAAAGACTTTCGTTCAATTTTACTAAAGATATATTATTGAATTTAATGTGTATAGACATAAATACATTTTTATTATATATGTGTAATAAATAAGTGATTTATAATTGTTATTATATTTACTGCAGGTTATTAAAATTTGCACATCTTTTAAAATCCATGAAAAACTGTCCGAGCGAGGTTGGTATTACATAATTTGCCCTACTTGCAATCATTCACAGAATGTCAATTATTGCGATCTAGGTAATTTGGTATTAAGACGGAACTCATTATATGGGACGAGGCTCCTGCACAGGTATTAACAATCAATTAATCAGATTTTGTTGTCTTACTATCTTATATTTTTGTGTTTATTATATAATTATTAATACAACATAATCATATTTATTCTATTTTGGTTTTGATTTTTGTAGGAATTGTTTTGAAGCACTAGATCGAACAATGCATGATATCATGAGCTCCCATCGACCTGAAGCTCAGCATCTGCCTTTCGGAGGCAAGGTTGTTGTGTTTGGAGGAGATTTTCAACAAATTTTCCTCTAATTTTACCAGTCACACTATTAATTCTTCCAACATATGGATAAATTGCAAAGTTTTGCGCTTGACCAAGAATATGAGGCTGCAAAAT
This sequence comes from Euphrasia confusa, assembly GCA_954870475.1. Classification (NCBI taxonomy): domain Eukaryota; kingdom Viridiplantae; phylum Streptophyta; class Magnoliopsida; order Lamiales; family Orobanchaceae; genus Euphrasia; species Euphrasia confusa. The sequence continues at coordinate 9,249,378 of OX940966.1, read as the reverse complement.
ATCGGTGAGGGAAATGATGGTCGTAAGTTGCGCGAGCTCTCTGATTGGCTGTCTTCTATAGGGGATGGTACTATTGGTGACGATAACGACGGAGAAGTGGATATAGAGATCCCGGATGAATATTTGATAACTCATTCGGATAATCATATTGAATCTATTATTTGATGGAGTTATATTCTAAATGTCTAGTTTAGTGACAATATGGAACTCCTTATCTGTGTTTTACATTATCTAATAATCAAACTGTCGGCATTTTTTTGTCTTTCTTGTACTTGAATGCAATAGTCCTAGATATATACGTTGTAGACAGTATGGCGTGAGGAGACGCGCGGAAGATCATACTGTCGGTTACTCGTATACTATCGAACAGAAGCTCACGACTTAGATGGACAGGGACAATCCATCGGTACGTCGTAGTGTGACTGGGTAATAGTTGGTCTTGACTATTATGTTACACTAGTACACTTGGTGTATTGAGCAGGACCACGGGAGGGCGTTCGATTTATACTAATCAACGTAATCGAACTAGACCTCAGAGATTACGGATATACGAATTCCTAATCCCTATATAATTATAGGTGCGTGTGTCCAATTCTCGGTTCTTTAACTTGCCAATGAGTGAGACTAATTGATTAGTCGAGATACTCGGTAAATTGGGAATCGGAATTGTACACACGGCATGCTATAGATTATAGACAGGAAACCGTGTCCCGTTTATCGGGTTGATAACGTCCCCGAGATGAGCTCATAAAGTTTATCATGTAAACCCTGCAGGTGGATTTGTTCCACATGATAATAAGGATGAGTGGTACTAGTCTCGGATAATAAGAAACGAATTAATTTAATTATTAGTAATTAAATAAATTCGTGGACGTTCGATATCTTAAACACGGGGAAAGTCGTATATGTAATTTCGGCGGAAATATTATTGTTGAATTAATATTAAATTAATTTCGGGAATTCAATTATTATTTTATAGTGGAGTTAATAATAATTAAAATTGAAATCGATTAATTAAGGAATTGCGTTTACGTATTCCAAGTTAATTAATATTTCAATTTAGCCCCTAATTAATTTACCTAAGAGGTCCCTAGCGTAACTCTATAAACCCCCCCCCCCCCCCCCCCCTTGCCCTCTCTTAAACCTACTGTCCGCAGCCTTTTTATTTTTCTGAGAAAAAGAATTGTTAACGCAATTATATTTTTTTCTCTCTAAAATAAAATAGTTAGCGCTGATATTTTTCTCTGATTGAGAAAAAGAATATCACGCTGGTAGATCAAGAGAGAGCAGAAAAGGGAGACCCAACGGATCGTTGCCCACACAGCGGTTGGAGTCGGGAAGAGGCATACGCTAGCAATCGCTAAGGTTTCAACAATTCGACCGCTAAGGTATGAGATCGGATCTTTAATTCCGCACTTATTCGATCTCACTTTTATCTCGTTGATCATACTTTGAACGTACGATCGGGATCCGGGCATCGTGGATCGCATTCCTCGACTACTGGGGGTTCTAGGACCTTCGGATCGGTAGTCGGATGAGGAAAAACGACCCGGAAACGAGCCCGGAACAGCAACGTCGCGTTGCTGTTCGCGGAGAAACGGCGACCGCCGTTTCCAAACGGCGCCCGCCGTTTTGGCCTTTTTCTGGCAGCCCGCTCGGTTCGCGCGGTTGTCCTTCGGGGCAATGGCTGGGCATGAATCGGGGCACGGGCTGGAAAAGCGAACGAAGTAGCGACTTCGGAGGTCGACTGGGAGCGTTCGGATGTTCGAGCGATCGAACGAACACCTCCCGGGTAGTCGATTTCCAACAATTGGTATCAGAGCCGGTTATGCGTTCTTGTATTGTTTGCGAGTTTGTTTTGCAGGTCACCCGATTATTATGGTCATGTTTATTGTACTGTAATTTTTTGTGGTTTGTTAAACTCTCGGGGTTGTCGAGATTTTTGTTTTTAACGTTGCTTGTTTGTAATAGATTAAAACGACGGGTTGAGTCGTTTAGGGTTTTCTATTTCGTTTTCATTTATCCGGGTGTATAGGATCGATCGATATGTATAGGATCGATGCCGGAAGTAGTTAGTGTTACTTATGTAATGTTGCTGCTGCTTGGTGGATCGAGACGAGATCGAGGGCCGGACGAACGAGGGTCGAGAAATCGAACCCGCGGCTGCTGAAGGGCAAAACGGCGGTCGCCGTTTCGCTGGATTTCGGGCAGCAGCTCCGCGGGGTTCGACGAACGTCACGGATCGCTTGTCGAGGGCCCGGGATGATACTCCAGTGGGAGGGGTTCGTCTCTTGGTCCTTAGACGAGTCGGTGATGGACCGAGACCGAGACGAGCAACGAGACGAAGATCCGAGAAGACGTGCATTGAAGACTTTAAAGACCATAATAATCGGGCCACGTTAATTGCTTCTTGTGTGTTTAACGTGTTTTATTATGCTTTAATTTCTATATGCATGTGCTTGTATATCCCTAAATCGTAAAATACTAAGTGGGAGAGGGATTGGAAACAATCCCGCGGTCTCCATTCTCTGTTTCGAGAGTGATGTGTATTGACTTACGAGTTGGCTTTAGTGTCATCCTCCCTATCGGATAAAGTCGATACACGGAAATCACTTTGATCGAAATTCGAATGAAATTCCACTTTTAAAATTGAACAATTAAGTTTTCAAAGCAATGCCTAATCTGTCTTTCAAAGACTAATTTCAACTCGACTCATTCTCACCCCGGGGAGTGGAATGGAGCCAAAGCGCTTGGTTATGTCGATGACACAGATTAGAGACATTCGAGTCATTTGATGACTAGATCGATTGTCTGGTTGGCTCCCTCACTTTGTGAGAGATAGGGCTCAATTGCATGATTGATCGCTGGTTAGAAACTTCGAGTTTCACTTACGAGATATCAAGCTTTGATTAACGAAATTGTGAAATTTATTAAATGGAATTCAATTAACAAAGTTGTTTGTTTAGTAAACGTCCACACTATCGTGGCTTACTAGACGGAAACGGAACTTTGGGTTAATTGAGGCTCGACAGTTATAGGAAATCGTAAAGGGACCGCATGTCAACGTAAACATCCACACTAACGTGGCTTGCGGTGGGCGTGTAGTTTCCGAGCGGTTAACTTAGTACTGAGAAATGGTATACACTTAGGTACGCTTTACAGTATCCTCCCCATCGGAGTCACTGCTGTAATGATGTACGACCGAAGTAAAAGTCCAGTTATAAAATCGTTTGGACTAGTATACGTCCACATGAACGTGGCATGCTAGTCTGATGGGATTTTAGGATTGATTGGTAGATTTAATGATATTAATTAAGGGAGTTAATATCGAATTAAATTTGACAGTTTGATTTGTCTCTTTTATAGATATGGCACTCAACCCGCTGTCCATTATACTAAAAGAAAACAAACTCACTGGTCCGAACTATGTTGATTGGAAACGAAACTTGGACATTGTCCTAACTGCTGAGGAGTACAAATATGTACTCCATGAGGTTTGTCCTGATGAACCTATTGACACCTCCACTCCTGAGGAAAAGGAAGCTCATCGGAAGTGGGTCAAGGCTGATCAGATGGCGCGGTGCTACATTTTGGCTTCTATGTCAAATGTGCTGCAACATCAGCATGAGGCCATGACCACTGCCTATGATATGATGCTTAACCTCAAGGAGATGTTTGGTAGTCAGGATAGGGCAGCCAGGCAAGATGCCATGAGAAAACTCATGACGGCCACTATGTCCGAAGGAACGCCCGTAAGGGATCACGTTCTTAGGATGATAGGCTATCTGAATGAGATAGAGATTATGGGAGGAGCTATCGATGGGGAAACCCAGATCGATATAGTGCTCCAATCTCTGCCTAGGAGTTTTGAGCAGTTCCGCCTGAACTATAACATGAACAAGAGGTTATATTCGTTGGCGGAGCTCCTGACTGAACTCCAGGCGGCAGAGGGAATCTTTAAGAAATCTCAGGCACTTGTGGCTGTGAAACTTCCTGGCCCTCCGGGGACTAAGAGGAAGAAGAAGCAAGGACGGAAACCCAGTGGACCCAGAAATGGTGGACCACAGAATGGAGTGAACAAGCCCAAGGGCAAGTGTTTCCGTTGCAAGCAGTCTGGACATTGGAAGTCGAATTGTCCTCTCAGACAAGGAGGTACGAACTTTTCCTTAGTCACTGAAACATGTTTAGCGGTGTTATCCACCGGTACCTGGTGTGTGGATACGGGAGCCACTGATCATGTCTGCAATTCTTTGCAGGGGTTCCAGGAAACCCGGCGGCTTAGAGAGGGAGAGATCACTATCTACATGGGCAACGCGACGAAAGTGGCGGCTGTTGCAGTGGGAGATATTTATTTATCTTTTAATAATAAAGTTTTAGTATTGAATAATTGTCTTTATGTACCGAATTTTAGAAAGAACCTTGTTTCGGTTTCTAAATTGGTTTTGAATAAATATTCTGTTTCTTTTGATAGTTCTGTTATTATCAAAAAGAATGGTGAGTATATATGTGATTCGTCCGTTTTAGTGCCGTTTATTTTTATGTTTTCCGATTATTCTAGTGTTAGTCGTAGTGTCCTTTGTGTATATTTTCATTTTGTTGGGTGTTTTATTGTCCGGACAGGGTTAGGCGAGACGAGGAGTGGAAACGAGCTTAAACGGCCAAGAAACGAGCAATGGGCGAAGAAGATTTTCCGATGAATTCCAGCATCGCGCAGCTGCGGGAAAATAGTCATTACGGCTTCGTCTACCGTCGGATCGGCCTCAAATTCTCACGGGATGACAAGGACCTCATGATCTACATTTTGACCGAAGGGATCGACGAGATTAAGTACGAGGCAAGAGATATCGAGCCAAGACGGAAGAGGTAAAAACCAGTCAAAGACTGACGCGTTTGCGCCATCCTGGCGCATTTGCGTCAAGCGGCTGGGAGCGTGGCGCATTTGCGCCACAGAATGTTGACTTGGTTTGACCTGCTTTTGACCACCCACTTGAAGACTTTTTTGGGGGGCATTTTAGTCTTTTCTAGTAGGATTTTTGCCAAGACTTTGTGCATGTTGCACTATAAGACAACTTTGTTAGTTGGAGAATTTGGACACACTCTCATTCTCACTTGTTTTGAATCCTTGTCTTGATATTGTTCTTGAGAAAAATATTTTGTTCTTGATTTTTAATCCCAAATATTTAGATTTCTTTTAATCGATTTATTGCCTCACAAAACATCATTCACGAACATCGATCACCTCACCGAGCCCGTCGTTTCTATCGGAGCCATTTCTTCGGGTGACACGTTGAAGTTCGGCTCGATTCCGGAAGCACGGTTCGTTCTCGTTTCGCCTCCCCAACATCTTTGTGAGCTTATTTCGATCATGAGTATTCTATATATTACATGCTTGTTTGTTTGTGTTATCATGAGTAGCTAGGTCTCTTGTTAGGGTTCTAGGGTACTTTGCTTAGAGGCTTGAGTCGACAATGTCTTGAGGGTTTTAAATGAATCGAGGAGTCGATCGGTTCGAGTTGTGGGGTCTCGTGTTGAATATCCTCTCCGAGGAACATCACTAGTGGATCACACACCCGAGTCGAGCGATGTTTAGGTACGGTTCAATGTCGTCTCGTGTTGAGGACCTCATCGAGGTGCATCACTAGTGGACGACGCGATCGTACCTAAACACCTCGTTTATAAATTGAAGAATTGCTTAGATTCGAGTTGTGGGGTTTCGTGTTGAATATCCTCTCCGAGGAACATCACTAGTGGGCCACACACTCGAGTCGAGCGGCGTTTAGGTGCGACTCAAGGTCGTCTCGTGTTGAGGGCCTCTTCGAGGCGCATCACTAGTGGACGACGCGGTCGTACCTAAACGACCTCGTTTTTATCAAAATCTCGGTTTTTAAAGATTCGACTCGGTTCTCAAAAGCGAAGGACTCTAACCCCTAACCCTTTCTCATTTGATATCACATCTCGTTTACTTGTCTACTTGTTTTAATTCTCGCATTTAGTTAATTAATTATCTCAAATCACAAACCCCCCCAAAATGGTTACTACTTGACAACGTGTTATTTACTTGCTTTTACGACAAACAATCGAATCGTATTACACCGCCGATAGTATTATTCCTCGTGAGACGACATTTGGGTTATTAAATACAACGACACTTTCGTATCAAACAATTTTTGGCGCCGTTGCCGGGGAATAATTTAGGCGTAGTGTTTTAAGTTTTGATTGCTTGTCTTTTTAAGTGCTTTTTCTTTTATTTGCTTTACTCTTGATTCCACTCGGTACGTGTAATCCTTTGTTGCGTGTTGTGTATGCAAGGTAGAAGAAGTTTGGGAGGAGCATTGGTGCCTTATATTGACAACGTCCACCGAACTAAGCTTCTAAGGTCTTCTACTTGGCCACCTATCGCACAACCGGAGCTAGCTCCCTTACAATTGACCTACAACGACCGAGTGAACGAGACGGAGCAAATGGATGACCGACAACCTCATATGCCTTACATTCCACCTCTTCAAGGCCACCTAGCGCCACCTACTACTCCAAACTCGAGGATTGGAATTGGAAACGGGAACCAACGAGATCAAGAGGACCATCGGGAGATTCGCCAAGAACGAGAGCCTAGTGTTCATGATCTTAGTGACGGGTCCCACCGAAGCCGACGGTCTCAACACGGCAATATTAGTGATGCTTCCCTAGGGAGCCGGAGAGTCCACTATGGTGATGACCGTGAGGTACACCGTCGATACCAAGGAGAGTCCGATGACGATTCCCACTTTGACGAAGCAAGGTATTACTCGGATAACTACCGACACCGGGACAACTACCGGAATAGAGAGCCATACCGGAATAGGGAGAGAGAGGAGAGACACCCTCGTGGCAACTACCAACGAGAAGAGAGGGGTAACTATGGCAACCACCGAGAGTACAACTATCATGCGGAGGATCGCCGTGAACCTCCTAGGCCAAGGATCGCCGACTTCTCTAAGCCGAGGGTGAATGCCGACACATCTTGCATCGTTCTAAGCCCCGAGGCCCGTAACTACGAACTTAAGCCACATCTTCTCAACCAACTTCCTACCTTCCACGGGTTGCCAAGGGAGGACGTCATGGACTTCATCCGAGAGTTTTATTCAACAATGAAGGATTTCCCGCTCAATGGGATCTCGGAAGAGCAACTATGGATGAAATTTTTCCCTCATTGTCTCAAGGAAAAGGCCAAGACATGGTTTAATGCGCAAACCGGGAACTCGTTGCGTACGTGGGAAGCGGTCTTCGACAAGTTCATGGGACGTTACTACCCTCAACAAAAGACCCATGATTTGAGGGAAAAGTTGCTCGGCTTCCGACAAGAACGGGATGAGCCCTTTCATGAGACATTGGAGAGATTCAAGGGACTCGAACGAGCTTGCCCTCACCATAACTTCTCACCCGAGCTAATCAACCAATTCCTCTACAATGGAGTCGAATCGTCTTACAAGAGGATCTTGGATCAAACCGCGGGAGGCAACTTTTGCAAGCTCCATGCCGATGAGACGAACGAGATCCTCGAGCAAATGGCCGAGACCTCACTACAAGACACATTTAGTTCCCGAGCGAGACCCAACAACCAATCCCTTGAGGTGAACATGGGGATGGCCAAACAAATCTCCGATTTGACGAAATGTGTGAACACATTGATGGCAAGGGATGAGAGACGGGAGAAGAAGAAGGTGACGTTCGAACCATGTTGTGTTTGTGGGGAAGAAGACCACCTAGGAGATGCTTGCCCCCAAACCGGAACCCCACCTCTAAATTTGGAGCTCGATGTCATCTACGAGGAGGAAGTGAATGCCATCCAAGGTGGGCCCCCGAAGAACCCTTATGCGTCGACTTATAACACGGGGTGGAGGGATCATCCCAACTTTAGTTGGTCCAACAACAACCAACCGAGACCCCCCGGTCCATCTCAAGGGCCCCGACCTACGTACAATGCCAACACCTCCCAACCTCCTCGACCATCTCTTGTCCAAGAGTTTCATGCCTATGTACAAGCTTCTACAAAGAGGATGAATGAGCAAGATCAAAAGATAGCCGCCCTTGAAGCCACCGTAAAGCATCTCGAGACCCAAAATGGGCAACACTCTACGAGCCTCGGTGAGATCCACCAACAACTTCAAAAGGGGAAGTTTCCTACCCAACTCTCACACGTGAAGGCTATTACTATGCTTAGGAGTGGCCGAGTGGTGGATAACAAAGTGGGAGAACCCACTTCGGAGTATGAACCGGAGGGTGTAGCGGTGGATGCGCCGGAAGGCGAGGAGAGTGACTTTGCCGAAAATCAAGCCGAGGAGCCCATGCCGGCTAAAGAACAAGTCCTACACAAGACGGCTAACCCGTACCGGCCACCACTTCCATACCCGGGCCGTCTCCGTAATGAGAAGCAAGACCGCCAATTCGAGGACATCTACAAGCTTCTTTCCAAGGTGAACATCAATCTTCCTTTACTCGATGTTATCCGAACTATTCCGGCCTATGTGAAGTTCTTCAAGGACTTGGCATCCAAGAAGAGGAGGTTCAATGAAGACGAGAAGGTAGTGGTGTCCGAGGTGGCGAGTGCTATCTTGCAACATCAACTTCCGGCCAAGCAAGGAGATCCCGGGAGCTTCAACATCAAAATTGCTCTCGGTAACGGGAGAGAGGTGTCGGGAATGTTAGATTTGGGAGCCGGAATCAACCTTATGCCGTTTTGTGTCTTCGAGCAACTCGATTTGGGTGATCTTAAGCCAACGAGGATGTGCCTTCAACTAGCCGACCGGTCCGTGAGGTATCCGAAGGGAGTAGTGGAGGATGTTCTTGTGAAGGTTGGAGGGCTTATTGTTCCGGTGGATTTCGTGATCCTTGATGTTGGGGAAGTGAAGGAGAATGGCCGAGACCATGCTATCTTGCTTGGGCGTCCGTTTATGGCCACAACAAATACATTGATCGATGTGAAGAGTGGCTCTCTACAAATGACGGTGCTCGGGGAGACCGTTAACTTCTCGGCTCGGGATGGTAAGGCTATCTCTACCTCTCAACTTATGGAAGAATGCTCTTATCTCGATCTTATGGATCAATTGACCGAGGAAAGCTTTATTGAGGACCATGAACCCCTTTCTATACTTGGTTCGGATTGTGATGAAGGTTTGGATGGAGAGTATGCATTGGATATAGGTGATGATCTTGTTATGGATGGAATTGTAGATGTAAGTGGGATTGATGAGAGCATGGTGGATGTGGATGAGGTGTGTGATGAGAATTTGGAGAAATTTGAGGTGAAGGGAGAAATGAAGCCACCCGGGCTTAAATCCGAGCTTAAGGAGCTCCCTCACCATTTGAAGTACATCTTTCTTGGCGATGACGATTCTAAGCCCGTCATCATTAGCTCGACCCTAGCCCCTCACGAAGAAATCGCCTTGAAAGAGGTGTTAAAGAAGAATGTTCGGGCTTTTGGGTGGAGTTTATCGGACCTTCGAGGCATCAATCCGGCTCAATGCATGCACCGTATCAATCTCGAGGATGGTGCCGTGCCGAAGCGAGATGGCCAAAGGAGATTGAATCCGGTTTTGATGGCGGTGGTGAAGAAGGAGATCGGGAAGTTGTTGAAGGAGGGGTTGATTTACGCGATCTCGGATAGCCGGTGGGTAAGCCCGGTTCATGTGGTGCCAAAGAAGGGAGGCATCACGGTTATTGTCAATGATAAGAATGAGTTTATTCCCACTCGGGTGACAGAGGGGTGGAGGATGTGCATCGATTATAGGAAGTTGAATGCGGCGACTAGGAAGGATCACTTTCCGTTGCCCTTTATCGATCAATTGCTTGATAGGCTTTCGGGGCACGCCTTCTTTTGCTTCCTCGACGGACTTTCCGGGTACTATCAAATCATCATTGCCCCGGAAGACCAAGAGAAGACGACGTTCACTACCCCGTTCGGCACCTATGCGTGGAGGAGGATGCCATTCGGGCTATGTAATGCACCGGGAACCTTTCAACGGTGTATGATGGCCTTATTTTCGGATTTCATCGGAGACTTTCTCGAAATATTCATGGATGATTTCTCCTTGTTTGGGAATTCCTTTGATGATTGCCTCTCCAAACTTGATCGAGTGCTTAATCGGTGTATAGAGTCTAGTTTGACTTTAAATTGGGAGAAGAGCCACTTCATGGTGAAGAGTGGTGTAGTCCTTGGGCATGTTGTCTCCGAGAAGGGAATAGAGGTGGACCCGGGTAAGGTAGCCGTAATTGCTAAGTTACCACCTCCGGTGAACGTCAAGGGTATCCGAAGCTTCTTGGGACATGCCGGGTTTTATCGACGATTTATCAAGGATTTCTCTAAAGTCTCTCAACCGTTATGCCGACTTCTAAGCCAAGATGTTGAGTTCCGTTTTGATGAAGGATGTTTGGAGGCCTTTGAGATTTTGAAGGAGAAGCTTACTACGGCACCCGTCGTGGTTGCCCCGGATTGGACTCTTCCTTTTGAGATTATGTGCGACGCCTCCAACCTAGCCGTGGGAGCGGTTTTGAGCCAAAGAGTGAACAAGCTCTCTCGCGTAATCTACTATGCGAGTTTAACGTTAACGGGTGCCCAAGTGAACTATACAACCACGGAGAAGGAGCTTCTTGCGGTTATGTTTTCGTTGGAGAAGTTTCGGTCCTACATTATTGGATCAAAGGTCATCATCTTTAGCGATCACGCGGCACTCCGGTATTTGCTTACCAAGCCACACTCCAAGCCTCGGTTGATTCGATGGATTCTCTTACTCCAAGAATTTGATCTTGAGATTCGTGACCGGAAGGGGAGTGAGAATGCGGTTGCCGACCATCTTTCTCGACTTGAGCTCGTGGGTGAGTTTTTGAAGGAGAATAGCTATAAGGCAATAACCGAGACCTTTCCTTTTGAGGATGTAATGATTGCCTCACCTCTACCGTGGTATGCGGATATCGTGAATTACCTTGCGGCCGGAGTAACGAGGAAGGGGATGTCGTCTCAAGAACGGAAAAGGTTCGTGATTCAATGCCAATACTACTTTTGGGCCGACCCTTATTTGTACAAGATTGGGAAGGATGACGTGATTCGCCGTTGCCTACCCGAACATGAGCAAAGAGACGTCTTGGTGTGTTGTCATTCGGACCCTAGTGGAGGCCATTTTGGTGGAAAGAAAACGGGATACAAAGTGCTTCAATCGGGATTATATTGGCCTACCTTGTTCAAGGATTCCCATGCATTTTGTGCCTCTTGCGATAGGTGTCAACGATTTGGGAATATTGGTTGGAGGCAAGAGATGCCTTTGCAAATCAATCTTGTTGTGGAGGTGTTTGATGTGTGGGGGATCGACTTCATGGGGCCGTTTCCGAGTTCTCGAGGCTATGAGTATATACTCCTTGCGGTGGACTACCTTTCCAAGTGGGTGGAAGCCATTCCTACCCGGAGATGTGATGCCAATACGGTGATCAATTTCATTCACGAGTATATCTTCTCCCGTTTTGGATTCCCGAAGGCGATTATAAGTGATGGTGGTACTCACTTTTGCAACAAGCTTTTTGAGAAGCTCATGAAGAAGAGTGGAGTGAGTCATAAGGTGGCTACGGCCTACCATCCCCAAACATCCGGGCAAGCGGAGACGAGTAACCGTCAAATCAAGGGGATTCTTGAGAAGACCGTCAAACCATCCCGGAAAGATTGGTCGGAGAGGTTGGTTGATGCTCTATGGGCCTATAGGACGGCTTATAAGACCGTTGTGGGAATGAGCCCGTTCCGGCTCGTGTACGGTAAAGCGTGCCACCTACCGGTCGAGATCGAGCACCGGGCGTATTGGGCTATCAAGGCGACTAACCTCGATGTCGAGAATGGAGGAGCAAATCGGTTATTGGAAATGTCGGTATTGGAGGAACTTCGAGAGGAGGCCTACGAGAACAACAAAATCACTAAGGAGAAGGTGAAACGAGCCCATGACAAGCACATTGTACCTAAAGAGTTGTTCGCCGGAATGCAAGTGCTACTCTTCAACTCACGGCTAAGGCTCTTCCCGGGAAAGCTCAAATCTCGTTGGAGTGGGCCATTTGAAGTATTGGAGGTGTTCCCATACGGTGTCGTTAAGCTCTATGATCCTAAGACGAAGTCGGCGTTTCAAGTCAACGGGCACCGAGTCAAGCCTTATTTGGAGAGTGAGCCGTGCAAAGAGACGTTGGAGTCCTTTGCCTTGACCGACGTCGAGTATACGAAAGAAGGATAGGCTCGGGTCCTAGACCGAGCGCCTCGTGGGGGCAAGCCCACGGACGTCGGGCTTAAGACGTAAAATTAAGCGCCTCGTGGGGGCGAACCCACGAAACGTCGAGCTAACGACGTTAAACCAAGCGCTTTCGTGGGAGGCGACCCACGTGTTTTGTATTACTAATGTCTTTTCTTTTTGTTCGTTTTTGGTGTGTAGGTGTGTTTCGTTCTTAAAGATTGGTTGTCTCATTATTTGGAGGAATTGGAGTGTTAGAATCGGTGTTATTGGGTTGTTCGGGACTATAACGAGGTTGGAGGAGTTGTTGCGATCGTTAAATTGCATTTCAGAAGAGAAAATCGAGATAAGAGCCTTTTACCCAGCGCATTTGCGTCACACCTAACGCATTCGCGTCAAACCCCCAGCTGCTTGACGCATTTTAGCCCCTTCCAGCGCATTTGCGTCACACCTAACGCATTCGCGTCAAACTCTCAGTAGTTTGACGCATTTTAGCACTCCTCAGCGCAATTGCGTTAGTACATAAAAAAAAAATTAATTTCAAAATTCAAATTTGGGGATAAGGTCTTTCAGTTTTCTCACCACACATTTTCACCAACCTATTCACCCTCCTTCTTCATTCCCCCCGTTTCCTTCTCTACATCGCCGACGCCACCACACCACCACCCAACCTCGCCGGCAAACCTCCCGTCCGACGACCGCCAACTACACCACCACCGTCGACCACCAGAACCACCACAGAACCGACGCCGCCGCGCCCCTGCTCCGCTCCACCGTCTCGCAGCCCTCTCCCGCCTCCGTCCAACGCCGACCACCACCACAGCCGCCCCGTCGTCCATTGCCTGAACCCAGTCGCCGTCCGACACCGCTCAGCCCCGAAACCACCTCCTCCGTCCACCTCGCTCCACCATGGCCTGAAATCTGACGAACCCAGAACCACCGCATCCCGTCTCCGCCCGAGAACGCCGCCGACCGAAACCTTACACGGCCGTATCTCCTCGCCGCGTCTCCGAACAGCCTCCGCCGCCGTCCCCGTTCACAGCCTAGCACCACCGAAGCCTCTCAGTCCCCGGACCACCACCCGTCCAGCCGCCCGAACCACCGCAGAGCCACGCCCCTGCTCAGCCCCGTCTCCGAGCCGACCTCAACCCGACAGCTCGCGTTCGTCCTCAACCGCTACCCCGTTCTTCGACCCAGACTCCAATTTTATTTCGGTACATTGGCTATACTCTCTCTACAGTGTGTTTGAGTTGGATTCTTGAATGGAGATTGAGTGCTACTATGTTGTTGGAGGTTAACTGTTGGTAGGAGTTGTGTTGACTGTTGTGTTTGAGGCTTCACTGAGTTTTGGTTTCGATTATCTCTAAAGACAAGATGATCCATGTACGCGCCATCGACTCCGAACAACTTTCTCATGGAGGGTTCCTTAAGAATGAGCACAATGTTCGGCCGTGGGCTAAGCGCAAAGTTGTGAAAGAGTACTTACAACGCGTGAATGGGATTACCTTGTCGACACAAAAGGGGAAGAAGCCTATGACACCCCTCGATGAAGATGCCGAGAACAATAACAACAAGGACGAGGCCGAAGATAATAAGGAGGCCGAGGATAATGAGGCCGAGGATGAGGAGGGAGATGATGATGACGAGGAGGAGAATGCCGAGAGCGATGTGGTGCCCGAGAACGACCCCAACCGATCCTCCGGTAGCCGGGAGTTTGAGGTTGAGAGGACTTGGACTACCAGGGAGCTTGACGAGCGCACGACTAGGGAGCATGAATGGGTTACCCGAGAGTTGGACACGCGCATGGGGGCGCTACAAGCTTGGTTCACACAAGAGTTGGACACACGCATGGGGGCGCAACAAGCTTTGTACAACCGGGAGATGGATGCCCGCACGACGAGGGAGCACGCTTGGTATCAAAGCCAATGGGAGACGCAATCGGCTCAACTTCGTGAGGAGATCGTGACCTTGCTCCGCCCACCACCTCCGGCCAACCCTTGAGTCCCCGTATTTGGTTGTCTCCTCCCTTATCTCTTTTACTTGCTTATCTTGTTTGGACATGTTCTTCGACTTTGTTATTTCTTGTTTTGGGGATTGTTCTACTATTTTATTTTCGTATGCTTGGTGGATGCTCGTAAAACTTTGGTTTGTTTGGGGATGTTTCCCTTTTATTGGTGGAGATTTTACCTTGGGTTGGTTTATTTTTCATGTGATGTTTTTCATGTTTAGTTCTTATTTTGTTGTGTATCATTGTTTTTGTGGTTGTTTGGTTGTTCCCGGCACTTATTTATACGAGAAGTTCATGCCGAAATTTTTATTGAAGATGTTTAGGTGTTATTCGCATGTGGACATGCTCGGGTTTTAAGTGTGGGGGGGTCTTGGAGAGTTGTACATATATTGTCTCGTGTGTGTTTTATTTTTTCTAAACCATTGAACTCTCCTTCTTTTATAAAAAGTTTATGCACCTTTTAAAAATATAAAATTTTGGCTATTTCAATTTTAAAACTCGTGTGGCATATTTAATTGACTTAAAGACATGAAAAATGGCTCAAACTAAATTTCCAAAACCTTGTGAGATTTCATTGCTATTTTCCTTTTCTTGGAGCGTATTTAACATCATATCTCTCGTTGTTTCCATGCCTCAAAGAATTTTTCGATCTTTCAATGATTTTTGTGTCAAGATTTATCAAGAGAGCACTAGAACTTGCATGTGAAAAATTTCAAAACCGTATATCATAACTTGTTTGATCGATTACGTGATAAGAATGATCGTTTAGGATTAACCTTCCGGCCATATTCATAAATATTACCCTTGAGCCCGTCGTGGGACACCTTAGTTAACCCCGTTGAGCCTACATGTAAACCGTTTCTTTGACTCCCTTATACACTTATCCCTTGTTGATGAGATGATAGAGTTGCATGTGTCGGCCCTTCGTACATATTGTTCGATCCTTGTGGGTGTGCTAGTAGCCACGATTGTGATTTATGATCCGTTCTCGAGTGACGTCTTGTGACGAGTTTGTCGTTCGATGTCGACATATACATATACACATATATAAAAAAAAAAAAAAAAAAGAGAGAAAAGCTATGAGAAAAATGGTGTTTACACCTCCCAAAAAGAGAAATATATCCAATTATTATCAATAATAATAATAATAATATCTTGGTGCCTTTGTTCGTGCACCTTTGAATGTGTCCGATTTTATTGAGACGAGAACGTGACCTTTTTGTGATGCAATATAGGGACGAGCCCTTAAGTGCCGAGTCGGTGTTCGTATAATACGTAATGTGGTGTTTGGAAGGAGTAAGGAGATGAGTCGTGTTGATACGAGTCCACTTTTCCCAAATTTCCCGAATTCCCTTAACCGACCCCCATTACACCCTTTTAGACGATCGGTATTCTTTGATTTTCGAGATAACCAACTTTGATAGGTGGAGTCTTTTCTTACGTGTAAGCGTATGGTGGTGAATATCTTGACACTCATATTCATTACTTGAGGCATTCTTGTTTAAATTCTTTCATTCGAGCCGATTATTCTTATGCGCAAGTTTTGTTCGACTTTTGCTTCCTTCACTTGCATGTTGATTTTTATTGAGTGAACCTAGCTTGTGTGGAAAAAGAAGAGGGTTAGCTTGTGAGGGAAATACATTTGAGCCGTGATTCTATACTTTAAGTCGGTGGAATATGTTGTATCGAGTTGGAAAGTTGCCGTAGTTGTTTTGATGGAGCGTGGTGCATAGTTCTTACGATGAATTGGTTGAGTGCATTGATTTAGAGCCTTTTGTGTTCATTCATGTTTCCTTTGGTGGTGTTGTGTTGCTTGAGGACAAGCAATGTCTTAAGTGTGGGGGGATTGATTCGTCCGTTTTTGTGCCGTTTATTTTTATGTTTTCCGATTATTCTAGTGTTAGTCGTAGTGTCCTTTGTGTATATTTTCATTTTGTTGGGTGTTTTATTGTCCGGACAGGGTTAGGCGAGACGAGGAGTGGAAACGAGCTTAAACGGCCAAGAAACGAGCAATGGGCGAAGAAGATTTTCCGATGAATTCCAGCATCGCGCAGCTGCGGGAAAATAGTCATTACGGCTTCGTCTACCGTCGGATCGGCCTCAAATTCTCACGGGATGACAAGGACCTCATGATCTACATTTTGACCGAAGGGATCGACGAGATTAAGTACGAGGCAAGAGATATCGAGCCAAGACGGAAGAGGTAAAAACCAGTCAAAGACTGGCGCGTTTGCGCCATCCTGGCGCATTTGCGTCAAGCGGCTGGGAGCGTGGCGCATTTGCGCCACAGAATGTTGACTTGGTTTGACCTGCTTTTGACCACCCACTTGAAGACTTTTTTGGGGGGCATTTTAGTCTTTTCTAGTAGGATTTTTGCCAAGACTTTGTGCATGTTGCACTATAAGACAACTTTGTTAGTTGGAGAATTTGGACACACTCTCATTCTCACTTGTTTTGAATCCTTGTCTTGATATTGTTCTTGAGAAAAATATTTTGTTCTTGATTTTTAATCCCAAATATTTAGATTTCTTTTAATCGATTTATTGCCTCACAAAACATCATTCACGAACATCGATCACCTCACCGAGCCCGTCGTTTCTATCGGAGCCATTTCTTCGGGTGACACGTTGAAGTTCGGCTCGATTCCGGAAGCACGGTTCGTTCTCGTTTCGCCTCCCCAACATCTTTGTGAGCTTATTTCGATCATGAGTATTCTATATATTACATGCTTGTTTGTTTGTGTTATCATGAGTAGCTAGGTCTCTTGTTAGGGTTCTAGGGTACTTTGCTTAGAGGCTTGAGTCGACAATGTCTTGAGGGTTTTAAATGAATCGAGGAGTCGATCGGTTCGAGTTGTGGGGTCTCGTGTTGAATATCCTCTCCGAGGAACATCACTAGTGGATCACACACCCGAGTCGAGCGATGTTTAGGTACGGTTCAATGTCGTCTCGTGTTGAGGACCTCATCGAGGTGCATCACTAGTGGACGACGCGATCGTACCTAAACACCTCGTTTATAAATTGAAGAATTGCTTAGATTCGAGTTGTGGGGTTTCGTGTTGAATATCCTCTCCGAGGAACATCACTAGTGGGCCACACACTCGAGTCGAGCGGCGTTTAGGTGCGACTCAAGGTCGTCTCGTGTTGAGGGCCTCTTCGAGGCGCATCACTAGTGGACGACGCGGTCGTACCTAAACGACCTCGTTTTTATCAAAATCTCGGTTTTTAAAGATTCGACTCGGTTCTCAAAAGCGAAGGACTCTAACCCCTAACCCTTTCTCATTTGATATCACATCTCGTTTACTTGTCTACTTGTTTTAATTCTCGCATTTAGTTAATTAATTATCTCAAATCACAAACCCCCCCAAAATGGTTACTACTTGACAACGTGTTATTTACTTGCTTTTACGACAAACAATCGAATCGTATTACACCGCCGATAGTATTATTCCTCGTGAGACGACATTTGGGTTATTAAATACAACGACACTTTCGTATCAAACAATATGTTCTGGTACATTGATAGGCAACTTATATATACTGAATCCTGATTATTCCACGATGCAACGAGTAGAGTCAAATAATACATCTAGTACCAATAAGAGAAAGGAGCCTTCTAGAATGAATCAAAAGTACTTATGACATCTTAGGCTAGGTCATATTAACTTGGGTAGGATTCAAAGGTTGATAACTGATGGAATACTCAGTGGTGTGAAAGATGAGGACTTTCCAACCTGCGAATCATGCCTGGAAGGAAAAATGACCAAGCGACCCTTTAGTGATAAGGGGTATAGATCCAAGGAAGTACTGGAATTGATTCACTCTGATTTGTGCGGGCCTTTATCTGTCCAAGCGAGAGGAGGTTATGAATATTTCGTAACCTTCACTGATGACTACTCAAGGTATGGTTTTATATACCTGATGCGCCGCAAGAGCGAGTGCTTTGACAAGTTCAAGGAGTACAAAGCTCTTGTGGAGAACCTTCATGGTAAAACCATAAAGACTCTACGATCTGATCGTGGAGGAGAGTACCTCTCGGGAGAGTTTAAGGCGTACTTATTAGAGAATGGGATTGATTCCCAGATGACTGCACCATACACGCCCCAGCAGAATGGTGTAGCAGAAAGAAGGAATAGGACTCTTATGGAAATGGTAAGATCTATGATGAGTTATTCAGAACTACCAGTTTCGTTCTGGGGATATGCCTTGGAAACAGCGGCGTATATCCTGAACTTAGTTCCCTCTAAATCAGTCCCTAAGACGCCCTCGGAATTGTGGACCGGGCGAAAGCCAAATTTGAAACACATTCGGGTCTGGGGTTGTCCAGCACATGTGCTGAAGCATGGGGCTGATAAGTTGGAATCTCGTTCAGATATTCGGTTGTTTATAGGATATCCTAGAGGAACGAAAGGTGGTCTATTTTATAGTCCTAAGGACCAGAAGATCGTTGTTAGCACCAACGCTCGGTTCTTGGAAGAGGATTATATAATGGACCACAAGCCCAAGAGTGAGATAATACTAAACGAACTGAGAGGGGACGATCAAGACTTAGATCCAACCGAACCGGGTGATACGCCACCACAGTCTGCACCTGTAGTTACTGAGGTTACACCGGAGCCTCGTCGTAGTGGGAGGGTTGTTCGACAACCCGATAGGTTCATGTTTATAGGTGAGTCTTCGGACTTGTTACCTGGAGAACATGAAGCCGATCCCTGGACCTATGGCGAGGCGCTTAAAGATCAAGATGCTCAGTCTTGGCAAAAAGCGATGAAATCTGAGATTGAATCAATGGATTCAAATCAGGTCTGGAATCTTGTAGCACCGCCCAAAGGTGTAAAAGCCATTGGTTGCAAGTGGGTGTACAAGAGAAAAAGAGGGTCTGAAGGGAAGGTTGAAACCTTCAAGGCTAGGCTTGTTGCGAAAGGGTATACTCAGAAAGAAGGGATCGATTATGAGGAAACCTTTTCGCCGGTAGCTATGCTAAAGTCGATCCGGATTCTTTTGTCTATAGCATCTTATATGGATTATGAGGTGTGGCAAATGGACGTCAAGACAGCATTCTTGAATGGGAATCTTGACGAGACCATTTACATGAGACAGCCAGAAGGTTTCATCAAGAAAGGCCAAGAGCATCTAGTGTGTAAGCTAAACCGATCCATTTATGGATTGAAGCAAGCTTCTAGATCTTGGAACATGCGGTTTGATGAGGTTATCCAGTCTTATGGATTCATTCAAAGCATGGACGAGTCGTGTGTATACCGGAGAAGTGACGGAAACAGTGTGGCGTTTCTCGTGCTTTATGTAGACGACATCCTTCTAATTGGCAACAATGTGAAGATGTTGTCAGACATAAAGGGATGGTTGTCCAAGCAATTCGATATGAAAGACTTAGGACAAGTTGGGCATGTTCTTGGGATCAAGGTTATAAGGGATCGCCGGAAAAGAACATTAAGCTTGTCCCAGGCTTCATATATTGATACGATTCTGGCTCGTTTCAACATGCAGAATTCCAAGAGAGGTGCTCAACCTTTCTGCCATGGAATTCATCTATCTAAAGACATGTGTCCCAAAACACAAAAGGAGATAGATTACATGAAGAAGGTTCCTTATGCTTCGGCAGTAGGAAGTCTAATGTATGCCATGTTGTGCACGAGACCTGATATCTGCTATGCCGTGGGCATGGTAGCTAGATATCAGAGTAACCCTGGACAGGGTCACTGGACTGCTGTAAAGAACATACTTAAGTACCTGCGAAAGACTAGGAATTATGTTCTGAGTTACAAAGCGTCCGAGTTGATTCCTATTGGTTACACAGACTCGGATTTCCAATCTGATAAGGATCAGCGAAAGTCTACATCAGGCTATGTGTTCACATTGGGAGGTGGGGCAGTCTCATGGAAGAGTGTTAAGCAGAAATGCATTTCGGACTCTACCATGGAAGCCGAATATGTAGCAGCCTCTGAGGCAGCTAAAGAATCGGTGTGGCTCCGGAACTTCCTTATGGACTTAGATGTGGTTCCTAAAATGCCTAGAGCTATCACAATTTATTGTGACAATAGCGGTGCAGTGGCAAATGCAAAGGAACCACGAGCCCACAATGCGAGTAAACACATAGATCGCAAGTACCACCTGATTAGAGACATCGTCAGGAGAGGCGATGCGGTTGTCACCAAGATTGCATCAGCGGATAACCTGGCTGACCCCTTTACGAAGGCACTTCCAGCGGAAGCGTTCAAGAGACACGTGAAGGGGATGGGTATCGGATGTATGGTAGAGGGCAACTAGAGATTTAGTATAAGTGGGAGATTGATGGAGTTATATTCTAAATGTCTAGTTTAGTGACAATATGGAACTCCTTATCTGTGTTTTACATTATCTAATAATCAAACTGTCGGCATTTTTTTGTCTTTCTTGTACTTGAATGCAATAGTCCTAGATATATACGTTGTAGACAGTATGGCGTGAGGAGACACGCGGAAGATCATACTGTCGGTTACTCGTATACTATCGAACAGAAGCTCACGACTTAGATGGACAGGGACAATCCATCGGTACGTCGTAGTGTGACTGGGTAATAGTTGGTCTTGACTATTATGTTACACTAGTACACTTGGTGTATTGAGCAGGACCACGGGAGGGCGTTCGATTTATACTAATCAGCGTAATCGAACTAGACCTCAGAGATTACGGATATACGAATTCCTAATCCCTATATAATTATAGGTGCGTGTGTCCAATTCTCGGTTCTTTAACTTGCCAATGAGTGAGACTAATTGATTAGTCGAGATACTCGGTAAATTGGGAATCGGAATTGTACACACGGCATGCTATAGATTATAGACAGGAAACCGTGTCCCGTTTATCGGGTTGATAACGTCCCCGAGATGAGCTCATAAAGTTTATCATGTAAACCCTGCAGGTGGATTTGTTCCACATGATAATAAGGATGAGTGGTACTAGTCTCGGATAATAAGAAACGAATTAATTTAATTATTAGTAATTAAATAAATTCGTGGACGTTCGATATCTTAAACACGGGGAAAGTCGTATATGTAATTTCGGCGGAAATATTATTGTTGAATTAATATTAAATTAATTTCGGGAATTCAATTATTATTTTATAGTGGAGTTAATAATAATTAAAATTGAAATCGATTAATTAAGGAATTGCGTTTACGTATTCCAAGTTAATTAATATTTCAATTTAGCCCCTAATTAATTTACCTAAGAGGTCCCTAGCGTAACTCTATAAACCCCCCCCCCCCCCCCCCCCCTTGCCCTCTCTTAAACCTACTGTCCGCAGCCTTTTTATTTTTCTGAGAAAAAGAATTGTTAACGCAATTATATTTTTTTCTCTCTAAAATAAAATAGTTAGCGCTGATATTTTTCTCTGATTGAGAAAAAGAATATCACGCTGGTAGATCAAGAGAGAGCAGAAAAGGGAGACCCAACGGATCGTTGCCCACACAGCGGTTGGAGTCGGGAAGAGGCATACGCTAGCAATCGCTAAGGTCTCAACAATTCGACCGCTAAGGTATGAGATCGGATCTTTAATTCCGCACTTATTCGATCTCACTTTTATCTCGTTGATCATACTTTGAACGTACGATCGGGATCCGGGCATCGTGGATCGCATTCCTCGACTACTGGGGGTTCTAGGACCTTCGGATCGGTAGTCGGATGAGGAAAAACGACCCGGAAACGAGCCCGGAACAGCAACGTCGCGTTGCTGTTCGCGGAGAAACGGCGCCCGCCGTTTCCAAACGGCGCCCGCCGTTTTGGCCTTTTTCTGGCAGCCCGCTCGGTTCGCGCGGTTGTCCTTCGGGGCAATGGCTGGGCATGAATCGGGGCACGGGCTGGAAAAGCGAACGAAGTAGCGACTTCGGAGGTCGACTGGGAGCGTTCGGATGTTCGAGCGATCGAACGAACACCTCCCGGGTAGTCGATTTCCAACATTATTCAAGCCAAATAACCGAATTTCCATGACCACATTGGTGGTATCAATTTCTAGACGGACGGACGATTCTGGCGCCGACCCTGGATGACGTTAATGAAATCAACGATTACATGGTTGCAATGCATAATACTGATGAACGAATTTACTTGAGTTCGGATAGTATCGTCTCTACCGAACGCGGGGATAATATGTTTGCTCAAATGTATTCTGTTGAGTTTTTAAATACCATCAAGTGTTTCGGACTGCCAAACCTTGAGCTGAAGTTGAAGGTTAGTATTACTATAACTTTTTTTTTTCAAATCTATTTCTATTAATTAATTAATATAGTAGTTAATATAGACATTCAAATATGATCGTTATATAGCTGTGCGACTAATATATATATATTAGTGAAGAATAATCAATCACTTTTGATTATTCATAATATTTATATTCATACAAATATATATATATATATATATATATATATATATATATATATATATATATATATATATATATATATATATATATATATATATGTATTCAAATTGTAACTTTGGTTTTTTTATGCAACCATTTATGCAGCTATATTCTATGTATTGTATTCATTAAATAATTAATTAAAAGAATTAATTCAATTTTGTGAGATGTTACATATTTTTGATACATGAATTGTTTTTTATTAGGTTGGTGTGCCCATTATATTACTACGGAATATGAATGACGCTTTGGACTATGCAATGGTACGAGGATGCTTGTAACACACTTTGGTAATTATGTTATGCAGGCGAAAGTATTAGGAGGAAATAATTCTGGGGAATTGGTTTTTATTCCTCGAATTGCTCTGACGTCATCAGATACCAAATTCCCGTTTTCTTTTCAACGAATACAATTTCCGATTATGATATCGTATGCCATGACGATTAATAAGAGTCAAGGTCAGTCGTTGAGAAATGTTGGAATATTTTTGAAGAGACCAGTATTTACGCACGGTCAATTGTACTGTCTAGAGTAACCAACATCACCGGGTTGAAACTTCTGCTTTGTGATGATCGTGGCCGTCTTACAAATAGAACAATAAATGTAGTTTATAAAGAAGTATTCCAAAATTTGTAATTTCATTGTAATTTCTTATCAGATATTACAATTAGATCACAAATTTAAAGTTTATTTATGCATTATCAATGTCTATTTCGAATTATTTGTTAGGTTAAACATCAAATATAAACAGAAAGAGCTTACTTCGAGTAACAAAAATTTAAAATTTATTAGCGTGTATCGCACGGGCAAGAAGACTAGTTTAATAGAAACTTAAAATAATGATAACATTTAATAGAAAAAAATATGTTAACATAAAAAATAGTGAACATAAAAAATAATGATAACATTTAATAGAGTAATAAATTAAGTTTTAAAAAACTTAATTATTTATTGGTGTCATTTTGGTGTTCAGACTAGCTGTAAGATTTTGTTCAACTTAAAAAATTGATGCGAGCATGTGGAGCAAATAAAAACTTTAAAAATATATACATATATTTTATTATCACTTTTTCTTTCAAATATTTTCTAAAACTAAAAATACTCATGTATATTTTAATTATTTACGTCAAATTTATGCAATTTTGAAAAAAAAAAAAACATTAAAAAAATTTATTAATTGTTTACTACTATTACTACTGTAACTAATTTTATTATTATAATTTAATTTTTTGTTTGCGTGTAAATTTGTAATTGTTTACAAAAAAAAAATAGTAAATTGATTTATTGATTGTATAATAATTTAATTTTAATACTTATAAATAACAAGATTGAAATAATATTTTTTAATATAAAATAAAATTTATTTTATTTTAAATTTTAAAATAAATTTTTATCTCTACTTTTTTATTTTATTTTTAAATTTTACTAACAATTTTTTTCTTTTTTCAACTTAACAAATTATTTTTACCCCTCATGTTTTAGATTAAAAATAAAAATAAAAATAACATTTTTAATTTTATTTACATAAATAATATAGTAGGAATAGAAGTACTTTTTTTTATCTGGTTGGAAGTGTTTATCCTTATTATTTAGTAAAAATATCACAAATTTAATATTATAATTTAAAAAATATTTAATTAAAACAAAATCATATATAAATATATGGGGACCATATTTTTATTATATTTTTCTATAAAAAATAAGAGAATTTTTTACCAAAAAAAATACTAACGAACTGGATGTGATCTGGATGTGATCGGTAAGTTTTTTTTCTCATAAAATGTTTGTCTAGATTTGGAAAAAGGGCACTTGTAGTTTTCTACTTTTCATTTATTTACTACAATCGCAAATATATATCATCTTCAAAAGGCAAGACAACATCGTTTTATTTACAATCGCAAAAATATAGCACAACATTGGGTAAACAAAGCTAGTAGATAGTAGAAAACTCAGTTATCGAAAAAGGTAGACTAGACTACTGGTGCCATTACTTACACAAGTCACTGTGAAAACATGAGAAAGAATACGAGATTCGTATCGCAAATAAAATGAAACTGAATCCTCTATCGACAATCTTTTTTTCCATGAAGTGTGTTCTTCAGGAAAATGAATTTTAGCATGCTCGTTGTATTTTTGAGAGCGAGGAAAAACGAGGATTTCTTCAACCAAAGAAGAAGAAGTCTTTCTATGCCAAGGAAGACGGATGGATGGCCGAGATTGTCCAACCGATGTCCTTGGAGTGGTTGCCGTGCTCCCAAGGAGTTTGCACCCAATGAGACGAGGAGAAGTAAGGTAACTATGTGCTTTAATTTGTCACCTTTTTCATTTCTTCTTTAATTTTCCCAAACTCCTGTTCGGGTTCTCCAACTCTAGACCTCATTCTTTCCATGTCAACTTTTAGGTCTTGGTTTTCCCGGACAACTCTTACCCATCCTTCTTGCTGGTTTCTTTGGCAGGGTGCAGGGGCGCTTTCGGTATCCATAATGTTTAGAGACGTTCGTAAGTGCATCTGCTCGAAGAAAATGACTTGTAATATGATTCTAAGAGGAAGTCAGTCTCTGGTTTTGAGTTGCATGGGCACATGCCGAAAATCTCTGATATTGCAGAGGTTCTCGCACTCTTTGCCTGCACATTTCAACAAATTACTTTTAAGTGAAGAGTTGATTAGTAGCATAAGTTTCCAACATAGAGGCATATATATTCACACTGTTGAAGGGGTAGAAACAAAAACTCTTTAATAACACCCAAGTTATTATTTAAAATCACAAATACCCAATTGAAGTGTTTACAAACGCAGCCTTAAGTTTTTAACATATGGCTGAATTAGTAACATGAAAACAAATATCAAGTGGTCATTTGTAATTTGAAAAGGCAACTATTTTTGGTAACTAGGGGAAACATCAGGGGAAGTTTTGGGAACTTTTTGTAATCAAGCCAAAATGCAATATAAACCACATGCCAATCAAAACTCGATTTCATCAGGAACCTTATACCAACTTTAGATATGCACATCAAGTCTCCCAGAAGAGAAAATGAAAACATGCAAATAGATCATCCAAACCTTTAAGTACATATCCAGCGTTCGGTACAACCAGTCATGCAATCTTCTAGAAGCTTCTGGTAACTTCTCCGCCAACGAACGCATCTTCTCAGGTTTCAAATTCACATCTGAAGCAATCTCCGCTAAATACTCGTCTACCAGCCTACCCACCCTCCTCAACCGTCCAGATTCAATTGTCATGTCAAAGTCAACCGACGAACAAGCAGACCCCGCCAAATCTGTCTCAGACGACACAAAATGAATAACCATCCTCTGCAAACAATCACTATCATACAAAACATCCGAATCCGAATAACTAGGTATGAGTAAATCATCCAATATAGAAAACTCCAGCTGTAAACCTATTCTCTTCTCCAAGGAATCCAAACACTCCCGGTCAACTCCCAATATCAATGCGACCCGTAAAAGCCCGAGTAAAAAACGGCAGAAAGACTCACCCTTCTTCTCGGGCAGTAATTTCACTACACTTTTCAATAAAACAATTTGATCAACACTAATGGCCTTCTTCACGGTAAAGCTATTGACAGTTTGTGATAATAATACACTACTCTGTTGGTGTTGTTCCGCCTGCCACCGACCCAGGCCTGGAAGGTGTTTTCTACAATAGTAAATTATGACACGTGTAACAATTTCTGGTTTTATCCCTTTCGTTTCCATGGTAAGCATTAGCCTCTCAAATAATTCGACACATAAATATGAGACATCCTCAAACCACCAATCGGATTAAGTTCCCGTCACTGGCGTTGATTTTCGCGCCCGTGTTTATCCCATTCCAAAGGATGCTACCTCCGGGGCTCTGGAGACTGCCGTACATCATCATGGGCCCACCCGAATAGAGTGGGGTCTGTGCATATCATGATGGATAAGGCATTCACACAACGGTTCACGATTTGGAGTTTGTCGGCTCTCGGGACGATTAGCTGGCAGCTCTGGAGGGCTAAAAATGCAGTCTTTCCATTGTCGGAGAGTGTGCTTCTGGAAATAACTCTCTGAATTGTAGAACAAGTTACCTTCGTCAGTCATTTTAAGGTAATCAGCCGCACAGTATATGACCACGATGTTTCTTGGGTTGAATTCTATGCGGTTGTTGTAGCAGAACTTGACTACAGTGAAGAATATGTCGGGCCCACCGGGGAAGTCTTTGAGGGTTAGTGTGGGTGTGTTGTCAGTGATGGTTTGGGATTGTTCGAGGTCGGTTGATATCTTCCCACATCTTGATATCAGAGGAAACTGAAAGAGAAACACTCATTTTATAAAAAATAATGACAATGATGAAATTGAAGTGTTGACTGCTAAAAGATAATCCAAAGAAAAGTGATTATAGATTACTAGTACAAAGGATGGGCATCCTACAAAGAAACAAAACATGTTTTCGGATGGAAGATGTGAAACTGGAAACTAAGATGAACTATATTTATAAAACAAAACATATATAACGTATATTTATAAATAATCAACAAGTAAGCTAAAGATTGCCTTATTGGTTAAAGATTATAAAACAGGAACATAATTTTAAGTTACACACTTTGTCGAGCCGAAGGATTCAGCCGTTCGAGCCCAGAAATTCTCTCATTCACATCGAGTCGTTGCAAATCCGTTGTTTTCCCGGTGACAAGTGACCCGAATCCCCCCAGAGTCTCTGAACTGAAACACATTCAACACAAACTCTTGGCGATATATTATCATATCCGAAAACCAAACACCAAAAAAACTGAACAATATATGAACCGCAAATTCTTGAGAAAATCTGAATAATCATTTCATTAAAAAAATCGAAACTTTAAGCAGAACACAGCGAAATTGAAGTAAAGAAAAGAAACCCATTAATTGAGAATCAATTAAGAAGATTCTTACAGCGAGAAGCAGAGATTCTTTCCAATTCTTTAGCAAAGGCAGCCGAAGGCCCTTGCGCGTATTGCTGCACCACGCCTCTGCAAATTCTGGGACTTTTTCTATTTTTGGCATTGCTTACCTCGAGAGAAAATGATGATAACTTTAGAGGAGGACGATAAAAGGGTTTGAAGTGGAATTGGAATTGAAATTGAGGGATACAAAAGGATTATTGAATTTGAAGAGTAAGGGTGGGAATAGACCCGCTACCCGACCGGGGCTACGCTCCGCCTACAAAAATCCGACTAAGCTCGATGGACGGCCCCCCTGAGTAAAAAAAAAAAGGACTATATATATATATATATGTATGTTTACACTTATATGTATCATGTATGTGTCTATGTATGTCATTGTAATATGCAGTAGGAGTCTTAAGTTAGGCGTGTTTGTTAAATGACTAACAATTTTTATAATAAAAATTATTAAAAAATTTATAAACAATTTCGATTTGTCCATAAAATTTTTATTAGCTTCTTTCCAATTTAAAAAAATATTCTCTTATTTAATAATAATATGATCACTTTATTTAAATGGATAATTTAACAATTCTCTTGTTTTTTTAATTTAAAATACAATTTTACTCTTAATTAAAATAAATACTTTTACTTTTTCAATTTTACTAACAATTATTTTACTTTTGAAAGATAAAAATACATTTAAACCCTTCATTTTTGTCAAAAAAATCACATTTTAGTTAATTTAGTGTCCGTAAAAGTGATTTTATATTTTTAAAACAGAGAGAATTATATTTTTTGAATTTTTTTATGTTAAAATTTAAAAAAATAGGTGTTTTTTTTAGCAGTTTACATATTATTGTATATATTAAATTGAGATGAAAAAAACAGTAAAAGTGGGCCTCCTGACCAAATTTCTATATTGTCACTGAATATAGTACTAAGTACTAACAAAATTCAATTTTTTCTTTAAGCATAAGCCTATAAGCCTAATGCATTTTATGTGAACGGTGAATCTTAATTTTTTTTTTCTTAAATTAAATATAATTAAATAACGACTCAAGTGAATAATAGAGTCAATTTAATTCATACATACATGTATTATATGAATTATCAATTAAATCACTTTGAATTCAAGGTTAATGATTTAAAATGTATAAATATAATTAAATGGATAAAGATTGATATCCATATTCTGGATGGGTCCTGCTATTTGAGCAGAATCTGCCCAAAGCAGAATTTTTTTAAAAAATTATTATAATATTTTTATTATTATTTTGTTATATATTATAATTAATTACACTATATCAAATATATATTGCAGAAAAAAAATAAAAAAAAAAATTTATATAAAGATATTAAATATTTTTATATTTATACTAAAATAATCATTTGATTAGAAAAAAATTAATTTAATATATAAAAATGAAAGATAAAAATTTTATTTTAATAAACTTAGTAAGTTAATTATATTTATAATCATATAAACATAAAAAAATAAAAAAAAAACAATAATTTTGGGCAGTTCTGCCCATGGGCAGAATCTACCCACAAAGAATTACGATTCTGGATATCCAGAATTCAATTTAACTTTGTAAGTTTACTTTTGTACCCTTATTGAAAGTTTATGTGTATTTTCAGTTTTCTTAATCAATGCCGCTAACTGTTTGAAAAAGTGACTTTGTAATTTGGGTCTCTTTAATTATTTAATAATTATTTTTGAAATTTGAGTTTTGATTTTAATTAATTAATTATTGAGTAGTGTTATGGATATTATTAATTAGTGAATGACTAGTTTACCCTTTTTTGGTGAACAAGACAAAAACCCAGGGTCTCCTCATATGAATGAGATAACAATTCATAAGAATTCATAACAATTCTATTCTCCTCTCGTATTTTTTCTCTTTCTAATCTATTATTCTCTCTCAATTCTCTTGAGTTTATAACACGTTATCAGCACGAAAGCTCAACCGGCGTCTTTCATCGAAGTTCTACTCATCCAAGATCCGAACTCTAAGGCAATAATTTATATTTTTGTTTATATTCATTAATAATTATAAATATATCTACTTCTCCTCCCTTCTTCTTAATATCATATGTTCCCTGTTAAAATATGACTCGAATCCGTAGGAATTTTGTTTCCTTATTTAGGAAAATTAGAATTATATTTAATATAATATAATTCTATTCCTTATGGATTTAGGAGTCATATATTAAGAAAAAGGGTTTATTCCTATTCCTATTGGTAACCTAATTTATGGGTTTTCTACACCTATAAATAGGGATCTCCATAGACACAATTAGAACACGAGTTAACACAAGTTAATACCATCATAGAGAGAGATAATATTGTGTGAGATTAGAGGGTTTTAGAGTGGATATCAATCCTTGTAATTATCGGCAATATTTTAGTAAAAGTTCTCGTCGTTCCTCCCGTGGTTTTTCCCGATTTGGGTTTCCACGTAAATTCCTTGTCTCCTTCTTTATTTATTGTTGAGTTATATTCGGGGTTTCCGCATATTGTTCGTACTATACATCGTCGTTCTACAACAAGTGGTATCAGAGCTTTGGTTTCGATGGCGAGCGTGAGGTACGATCTACCGAATTTAAGTCTCAACACGAGGTTTCCTATTTGGCAATACAAGATGAGGTTAGTCCTCAGATCTCTTAAGCAAGAGATTGTTCTACTTGGTATTGACAACAAGCCGAAAGACATGAAGCATGACGAGTGGGTGGAGCTCGATCAGATGGCTATGGCGACCATAGGGCTTCATGTTTTGGATTCGTTGACTGAGGAAACGACGGAGGCGAAGACCGCAAAGGAATTATGGGAGTTGTTGGAATCGATGTGCGTTGAGAAAACGGTGTCCAGCAAGCATCACTTGAAGAGAAGTCTCTACTTCCTCAAGATGGCGGAGGGGTCGTCGATTCAAGACCATGTAGCGAGATTCAAGGAGCGTGTAGCTGACCTTAGGAAAATTGGCGTGAAGATCGAAGATGATGATCTTGCGTTTTGGATGTTATGCTCGCTACCCCCCTCCATGGCGGCTTTTCGGGACACGCTTCTCTATGGACGAGATAGTCTCACGTTTAAAGACGTAACTTCGGCTCTCTCGTCAAGGGAAAACGTACAAAGGATGGAGTCCAACAAGGATGGTATGCCCGATGTGGGTGAAGGACTTAGCGTCCAAAAGAAGTACCGTGATAAAGGGAGCGACTCGGGGAATTCGAAGTCGCGACACGGGAATAAGGAGTGTTTCTATTGCAAGAAGAAGGGACACATAAAGTCGGAGTGCTACGCGTGGAAGAAAAAGGAGAGCAACAACAATAATTCCGGTAATCGGAATTCCGGTGACGTTGGATTAGTAGATGGGAATTTCTATGGAGAACTACTAATGGCTCTAGGCGAGAACTCTAACTTTTGTGGTGATTGGATCTTAGACTCGGGTTGCTTGTTTCATATGTGTCCGGACTGGTCGTTGTTCGAGACTTATGAATCTTTGGAGCATGGTGCGGTGTTCATGGCTAATGACACCTCGTGCAAGGTCGAAGGGATTGGAAATATCCGCTTGAAGATGTTCGATGGCACGGTGCGCACGTTAGGCGAGGTAAGACATGTCCCTGACTTGAAAAGGAATTTGATCTCCTTGAGTACCCTTGATATGAAGGGCTATAAACTCACTTGTAAAGGTGGAGTTTTAAGAGTTACCAAAGGTGGTTTGGTAATATTGCGAGGAAAGAGAAAGACGAGTCGCCTTTATGTCCTCGATGGAAGCTCGGCGAAGGAAGTAACCGAGGTTGATAAAAGCTACACCGGAGAAGGTGGAGTTTATGAGGCTACAAAGAGGCTTTGGTAGTGTTGGGAGGAGACGAAAAGGCAATGCGACCTTATGTCCTCCATGAAGGCGCGGTGAAGGAAGTAACCGGGGCCGAAACTCGACTCTTGGTAGAAGAGTCTATCCGGCTTAGAGGCATGCAAACTAAGGCCGGAGTGACCAAGCTGAATGAAGATAAAGGCGCGGTGAACGAAGTAACCGTGGGAAAAACTAGGCTATCGGATGAAGAGTCTACACGACTAGACCATGTGCGGCTTGGGCATGTGAGGAAAGTCGACAAGAAGGATCGAGTGTATATCGATCGATGGAGTGTTTCTAAATCTAGTGAGCATTGTGCGCTTGGAAAGCGGTCGAGAGGGTATATCTCGAATTTGGCTCACAACTCGAAGAAGACACTCTGGTATGTATGTTCCGATTCATGGGGACCTTTGAAAGTCCAATCTTCTAGGAACTAGGCGCGTTAAGGCGTTTGGAGGAAGACGAGGGACGAGACTATGGAGTGCGATGTGATTTCGCATGGGCGATGTGATTTCGCTTTATGATTTGATGTGCGATGAGATTTCGCATGCGCGATGGGATTTCGCGGCTTTGTGTTATATGTGATGTGATTTCACATGAGCGATGGGATTTCGCGGTTTCTCGTCAAGGTGGAGATTGTTAAAATATGACTCGAATCCGTAGGAATTTTGTTTCCTTATTTAGGAAAATTAGAATTATATTTAATATAATATAATTATATTCTTTATGGATTTAGGAGTCATATATTAGGAAAAAGGGTTTATTCCTATTCCTATTGGTAACCTAATTTATGGGTTTTCTACACCTATAAATAGGGATCTCCATAAACACAATTAGAACACGAGTTAACACAAGTTAATACCATCATAGAGAGAGATAATATTGTGTGAGATTATAGGGTTTTAGAGTGGATATCAATCCTTGTAATCATCGGCAATATTATAGTAAAAGTTCTCGTCGTTCCTCCCGTGGTTTTTCCCGATTTGGGTTTCCACGTAAATTCCTTGTCTTCTTTTCTTGTCTCCTTCTTTATTTATTGTTGAGTTATATTTGGGGTTCCGCATATTGTTCGTACTATACATCGTCGTTCTACAACATTCTCGAAGAACATTATAATATGATATTCCTGAAGTAATATCATATGTTCCCGAAGAACATTATAATCCGATATTCCTGAAGTAATATCATATGTTCCGAAGAAAATTATAATCTGATATTCCTGAAGTAATATCAAATTAATTATGATTAAGTTCCTGAAGAACATTATAATCTGATATTCTTGAAGTAATATCAAATTAATTATGCTTAGTAAATCGATTAAATTTTTGATGTTCCTGAAGAACATTGTGATATGATATTCCCGAAGAAATATCAAAATTAAAAATTAAATGTTCTTGAAGAACATGATATGATATTCCTGACAAAATATCAAAATTAAATGTTCCTGAAGAACATCGTGATATGATATTCCTGCAGAAATATCAATATCAAATTGATTATGATTATATACTAATAATCTCGAAAATATTTTTGAAAATTGACCGTGAAAGATCCAATAGTTTTGTGGAAAGATTTAAAAGAAATATACGATCACCCGAAGTTGGTCGTACTACCAAAACGTGGTATGATTGAATCCACATTAGATAACGAGATTTTAAATCTGTCGAGGCACATATAATAAAGCTTTCATAAAAGTAACTTCTCACAAGTTTGAGTCGCATTATAATTAGATATTCCTGAAGTAATATCAAATCAAGTATTCTTAATAATCAATTAAATTGAATGTTCCTGAAGAACATATACTCCTGGTTTAAATATTATATTGATCGTTCTGGAAGAACATCATGATTTGATATTATTCGATAAATATCAAATTAAATTGCTGTCGTAGTAGCAATAAGCTGTAAATGTTTCCGAAAAACATTATGATATGATATTTATGAATAAATATCAAAATAAAACTTTAAATGTTTCTGAAAAACATTAACTAATAAATTTATGTTCTTGAAGAACTTCATGATATGATATTCCCGCAGCAATATCAAATCTCCCGAAGAAGCAAATTTCAAAGTTTTTGAATAAAGTTACATGTTCCCGAAGAAGCAAAGTTCAAAACATTAAATGTTTTTTAGTAAAGTTACATCATGATACTCAAAGTGAAATGCCAAATTCGATTGTTCTCGTTGAAACAATGATTACATATGAATTATCCCTGAAGGATATCTTTTTGAAAATCGAGAATAAATGTACTAAGTGATGGAGTAGTATACTTAATGTCTAGAATTGAGTATTCTGAACTCCTTGTACACTTTCATTTACCTATTAATAACGAACATTCATTTGCTTTTAATTATTGTTAATTAAATATATGCAAATTATAGTCCTGGATTTTATACGTTGTAGTTAGTATGGTGTTGCATGGGCACACAGAAGATCATACTATCGGTTACTCGTATTTAATCAAACAGTTGCTCACGACCTAGATGGACACGGACCAATCCATCGGTATAGTCGTTGTGTGAGAGAGAAAATAATTTATCTTAATTATTTTATCACACTTGTACACTTGGTGTATTGAGCGGATCGTATGAGACTCATCAATTAGGTTTGCTCGTCGATAATTGATTTGAGACTCAGTGTATTTTATTCTTAATCCCCGATACAATTGCGGGTGTATATATTTAATATAAGTGACTTTGATTTTCCAAAGGAATTGACCGGTTTAATTATTGGGTCAATTACCGGTTAAGTTGGGTCACTATATTTTATATATGGCATGCCGTGAATTCTTGACGGGACAGTGTATCCCGGAAGGGTTGATAATATCCCCGAGATGAGCTCATAAGGATTTATTATGTAAACCTCGCGAGTGGATTTAATTCCGCATAATAAATAAAGTTGAGTGGTACTAGTCTCGGATAAAAGAGATGAATAAATTTATTAAGCAATAAATAAATTTTATTCATGGATATTTATATCTGAAATACACGGAATAAATAATACTACCGGAGAAATATTATTTGGATATAATATGGTTTAATATTGGGAGTGCAATTAATTTATATAGTGGAAAATAAATTAATTAATATTGATAAGGATTAATGGACTTGAGCATTGGGCTCAATTTAATCTTCAATATTGGAAGCCCAATATTTCACCTCCTTTAGATCCCCTATGTAGCCTATAAAAGCACTACATGGCCTTCATAATTCATAAGACAAGATTATCACACTTGATATTCTAGAGAGTTGAAGGAGATCCATAGGAGTTCGATAGATCGTCGCCCACCCGACGTTCGAACGGAGTGCAAGGAATACGTGGGAAGATTCAAAGGTCGTCTTGATTCCGTTTCTCCGAACAACGAATCGAAAGGTATGATATCCTAACACCCTCGATATTATTCGGTTTTTGGTTTATCGAGAATACCGTAGAACAAGATCCGAGGTACGAAACCATGAACGGGGGACGATCGCGTGGTGGTGGCGAAGCCACCGGACCACGAGCGATCGCCCGGGCTAGGGTTTCGCACGGGCATGGAAGGGCGAACCCCGGCTGGACGCCGGGGGTGCGATCGATCATCATGATCGATCGCTGGCCGCGGGCTGTGACCCGCGGCGGCCCTGCTGGAGGCGGGCCAGCCTTCCAGGCGGCGGCGAGTCGCCGGACTCGCCGCGGGGGCTGCTGGGCAGCCCCTCCCCGATCGATCGCTCCATGCGATCGGTCCTTCGATCGCGCGAACCCCGCGGGCGGGGGTTCGGGCTGGGCGCGCACGCGACTTCGGTCGTGTTGTGCGTTCGGCTCGTACTCCGGTTCGTTCGTCGGCGTTCGTGTAATCTCCGGCGATGGGTTTTTTGATCGGGCTATGGTTTCCGCAATTTTAAATAGCCCGGGATATCGAATTCCAACAATTGGTATCAGAGCGTGGTTTACGTTCGCGGTATTTTCGATAAAAATTGTTCTACCTTGCAGGGTTCCGACTATTATGGCTTGATGATTATTCGTTTTAATTATTTTGTCATGTGATTGTTGGTTTAATTAAACTCTCGGACTTGTCGAGATTCGTTTTTGGTGGTGAATGCTTGTAATAGTAAAAATTCGGGGGTTGACCGAATTTAGGATTTATTATTACGTTCTACTTTTTCCGGAAATTGTATAGGGTCGATTTCATGTATAGAATCGATACCGGAATTGTAATTTAGATTATGTAATTTATTTTGCGTTGGATCGATGCCGAAACGACCGCCGGAGAAGACGTGTGACGAAGGAGATGATCGAGAGGGTGAACGGGACAAGGATCGACCATCCCCATGGTCGATCCCATGAGGATCGATCGACCCTTGCATGGAGGGGCCGCCTGCGACGGTGGCCGGCCACCTCCTAGGCGGCGGTCGATGGGTGGCGCGGGGATCCCCACCCCGTGCTATCCCGGTCCGATAATTCACTTTCCTAATTGGTTTGGGTTTTTCCTATTTGAGTGTTCTTTTTTTTTGGGAACTCTCATGGATTAGGAAAAGAATCAATTTGGAATTGATTAGAATTCCTAAATTGATTATTTCTATTTTTATGGAAATATTCATGGATTAGGAATCTAATTAATTTGGAAAGTAGAAGAGTCCTAAATTATTTTATTTCCTTATTTCATTATGGAAATCATCTAGAATATTCCAAGTGGGTCTTGGATAGATTATTCTAGAGATTTAATGAAGTAGAAAGGGAAAATAAAATAAATAAAAATATTAATAATATTTAATTTTATTTTTGATTTATTCGATTGACTTAATTATTATTAATTAAGTATCTTTTGGATTTATTTAAAATAAATAGATTTAAATATTGGAAATTAATATTCTCGTCACATGGAGCATTCAAGAACGAAGACTAAAGACTAGAAGATGCGTACGGAGATGGAGTAAAGCCATAATAGTCGGAAAATAATATTCTAGTAATTATTTTGACTATGTGATAATACTATGTGCTTTATTACATGTATGCATGCTATATGTGTTTACTTTTATGCACTAGATAGCGTATCCCTTTATTGCAAAAAGCTAAGTGGGAGAGGGTATGGAAACATACCCATGGTCTCCATTACTGCTCTCTTGGTGACTTTTATAAACTTTTGAAGTTTATATAGATAGGTCATTGGAGGAGAGTTCTTGTAATTCCTCTTACAAGAAACATTGATTGAGTTCATCAAACAATGCCTAATTTGTCTTTCCAAAACTGATTTCAAGTCGACTCATTCTCACCCCGGGGAGTGGAATGAAGCCAGAGCCACTTGGTCATGTCGATGACACAAATTAGAGGCAGTCGTACCATTCTTTGATAGATGGATCGATTGTCTGCTCGGCTCCCTCATTTATGAGAGATAGGGTTGTTCGCATGGTGAATCACTGGTTAGAAACTTCGAGTTTCACTTATGATTCTCCGCGTCTTGATTTACAAGATTGAATGGATCAAGTAATTGGGAGTCAATTATAAAAGTCTCTTGGTGTAGTAAACGTCCACACCACGTGGCTTGCTATGCCGACGGATTTTGGATTAATTGATGTAGACAGTTGTAAGAAATTGTAAAGAGTTGTGAAGTTATCGTAAACGTCCACACCACGTGGCTTGCGGTAATGTAGCAATTCCAAGCAATTTACTTTGGTGCTGAGTAATGGTTTACACTTAGATACGCCTTATAGTATTCCTCCCCACGAGGTTCCGCTATAAGTGATGTATGACCAAAGAAAATCTAATTGCTAAGTCGTTTGGGTGGGTAAACGTCCACACCACGTGGCTTGCCTTACCTGATGGGATTTTAGATGTGATTAGTGATTTAATGATATTATTTAAGGGAGATAATATCGGATATTAAATTGTTTGTTTGTTTTATGTGCTTATAGGTTAGGAATGACTGTGACCCCACTTTGTGATATACTTAAAGATGAAAACTCACTGGTTCCATATAGTACTGATTGGAAAAGAAATCTAGACACTGTCCAGACTGTTGATCCTTCCGAATCCACTGATGACCCAACTCATGAGGACATTTGGAATGACCTCAGAATGATGTTGAGACATAGTGTGGAAGCCGGACAAGAAGTGATTGACATACTCTATAAATTCAGTCCTCTTAGAGAATCGCTTAAAAACGATTTGAAAAGAGCCGAACTTATAAGTATGGTCAGAAAGTCACAAGCTCTTGTGGCTAAGATGGAAGTGCAAGCAAAGAAGCCCAGTGGTTCTAAACCACGGAATGGGAAGAGCAAGCCGCGAGGCAAGTGCTATCGATGCAAGCAGTTTGGGCACTGGAGATCTGATTGTCCTCTCATCAAAGGTACGAAATTTTCCTTAGTCACTGAAACATTATCAGTGGTGTTATCTACCAGCACCTGGTGTGTAGATACGGGGGCCACTGATCATGTCTGCAATTCATTGCAGGGGTTCCAGGAAACCCGGAGACTTAGAGAGGGAGAGATCGTGGTCTACATGGGCAATGCCGCGAGGGTGGCGGCTGTTGCAGTGGGAGACGTTCACTTACGCTTTAGTAGTGATAGGGTTTTAGTTTTACATAATTGTCTTTATGTACCCAATGTTGGAGTTGTGTACTTAATGTCTAGATTTAAGTGACGGTAAACTCCCCGTCATAGCATTTAATCTATTAAATTAACGAACAATTGTTTTGCTTTTAATTACTTGATAATTAAATAAATGCAAACCATGGTTCTGGATTTTATACGTTGTAGTTAGTATGGTGTGCATGGGCACACAGAAGATCATACTATCGGTTACTCGTATTTAATCGAACAGTTGCTCACGACCTAGATGGACACGAACTAATCTATCGGTATAGTCGTTATGTGAGAGAGAAAATAATTTATCTTAATTATTTTATCACACTTGTACACTTGGTGTATTGAGCGGATCGTTGAGATTCATCGATTAGGATTGCCGGCGATAGTCGATTCGAGTCTCAGTGTATTTTATTCTTAATCCCCGATATTGTTGCGGGTGTGTATATTTAATATAAGTGACTTTGATTTACCAAAGGAATTAACCGATTTAATTATTGGGTTAATTACCGGTTAAGTTGGGTCACTATATTTTATATATGGCATGCCGTGAATGATTGACCGGACAGTGTATCCCGGAAGGGTTGATAATATCCCCGAGATGAGTTCATAAGGAATTATTGTGTAAACCTCATGAGTGGATACGTTCCGCACAATAATTAAGGTTGAATGGTACTAGTCTCGGATTCAAGAGATGAATATAAATTAATTAGCAATAAATTAATTTTATTCATGGATATTTAAATCTTAAATACACGGAATAAATAATACTACCGGAGAAATATTATTTGATATAATATGGTTTAATATTGGGAGTGCAATTAATTTATATAGTGGAAAATAAATTAATTAATATTAATGGGAGATTAATAGATTTGGGCTTGGGCTCAATTTAATCATTTATATTGGAAGCCCAATATTCCACCTCCTTTAGATCCCCTACGTAGCCTATAAAAGCACTACATGGTCTTCTCTTTTCTACACACATCATAACTTGAAGATCATAATTCTTCTAGAGAGAGAAAGTAGAGAGAGAGAGAAGAGGATCCATAAGCTTGGAGGATCCTCGCCCACCCGACGTTCAAGCTAGTGCAAGGAATACGTGGGAAGATCGTAAGGTCATCATCTTGATTCCGTTTCTCCGCACAACGAATCAAAAGGTAAAATCATATACTCTCTTCTATGATTTTATGTGGATTAATTGTGATACATACATGAACGCATGATCCGGGAAAAACGATGAACTTCGGGGACGGGGATTCGAGATCCCCGGCGAAGGTTCGAGAGAGCCCTCGGCTGGGAGCCGAGGGGGTGGCGGTCGGCCTAGGGCACGACCGCCGGCGCGCACCGAGGAAAGGCCGCGGCTGGACGCCGCGGCTAGGGGCGATCGAACCCTAGTTCGATCGCCGGGGACCGTCGCGGCTTCGCGCCGCGGCTGGTGGTCCCCCCTCCGGTCGGTGGTGGCGGTGAGTCGCCGGACTCACCGCCCGGGGCTGCCGGAGCAGCCCCACGCGATCGACGGCGATCGCGAGCCCCACGGTGGGGCTCGGCTAGGGTTTAGCCGCGGGTTTATCCCGCGGCGATGCTCTTGACGAGCCCGGTTCTTCGTGGTGTTCGTGATCGGTTTCCGGCGAGAGGATTTCGGTCGGGTTATTATTTTCCGCATTTTTTTTAATGGCCCGGGATACCGAATTCCAACAATTGGTATCAGAGCGTTTGGTTTCGTGTTCATGTATGTGTTCAATTGCGTTCTACCTTGCAGGGATTCCGACTATCATGGTTTAATTAATTGTTAATTATTCGTTCAATTAATTGCTATTTAATTTACCATGATTGTTCGTTTATTAAACTCTCGGACATGTCGAGATTCGTTTTGTGTGGATGAATGCTTGTAATAGTAAAAATTCGGGGGTTGACCGAATTTAGGATTTATTATTACGTTCTATGTTTTCCGGAAAGTGTATAGGGTCGATTTCATGTATAGAATCGATACCGGAATTGTAAATTTATTTCTTGTAATTTATTTACGTTGGATCGATGCCGAGACGACCGCCGGAGAACTCATGAGACGAAGAAGACGATGAGGACGAAAAGAAGGGGGGGTCGATCATCCCCATGATCGATCCCCATGAGGATCGATCGACCCCACGCCCGGGGCTGCCCGTTAGGGTTTCCGGCCACGCCGGCCACCGGTGGTGGTGGCGCGTGGCTGGGGGACGGCGGCGGTGGTGCCCGGCGGTGGTGGTGGTCGGCGGTAGGGGGTGGTGCGGGGATCCCCAACCCGTGCTACTCCTAATCCTACCAAGATTCTACTTACCTAATTGATTCAAGTTTTCCTATTTTGAGTATTCCTAACTTTGGGAACTCTCATGGAAATAGGAAAAGAATTAATTGGAATTATTTTTATTCCTTGTTCTATTATGGAAATCTTCTAGAGTATTCCGAGTTCTACTTGGAATAGGATCCTAGAGATTTAATAGAATTGGAAAGGAATAAAAGTTAATTTAGGATTGATTTATTTCCTAATTGATTATTCCTATTTTATGGGAATTTTCATAGTAATGGAAATTAATTAATCTTGGAAAGTAGAAGAGTCCCAATTTATTTTATTTCCTTATTCTATTATAGAAAGTCTTCTAGAATATTCCAAGTTTGACTTGGATAGATTATTCTAGAGATTTAATAGAATTAGATAGGAAAATAAATAAATAAAAATATTAATAATATTTAATTTTATTTTTGATTTATTCGATTGACTTAATTTTCGAATTAAGTATCTTTTGGATTTATTAAAAATAAATAGACTTAAATATTGAGATTAATATTCTCGTCACATGAAGCATTCAAGAACGAAGACTGAAGACTAGAAGACGCATACGGAGATGGAATAAAGCCATGATAGTCGGAAAATAATTTTCTAGCTTATTTTGACTATGTGATATGTGCTTTATTACTTGTATGCATGCTTATGTGTTTAATTATGCATTAGATAGCGTATCCCTTTGTTATAAAAAGCTAAGTGGGAGCGGGGATGGAAACATTCCCATGGTCTCCATTATTGTTCTCTTGGTGACTCTTATGGACTTTTGAAGTTCGTATAGATGTGTCATTGGAGGAGAATTCTTGTAATTCCTTTTACAAGAGACATTGATTAAGTTTATCAAACAATGCCTAATTTGTCTTTCTGAAACTGACTTCAAGTCGACTCATTCTCACCCCGGGGAGTGGAATGGAGCCAAAGCCACTTGGTCATGTCGAGGACACAAATTAGAGGCAGTCGTACCATTCTTTGATAGATGGATCGATTGTCTGCTCGGCTCCCTCATTTTATGAGAGATAGGGTTGATCGCATGGTGAATCACTGGTTAGAAACTTCGAGTTTCACTTATGATTCTCCGCGTCTTGATTTACAAAATCGAATGCATCTTGTAATTGGGAGTCAATTATAAAAGTCTCTTAGTATAGTAAACGTCCACACAACGTGGCTTGCTATACT
Organism: Euphrasia confusa; assembly: GCA_954870475.1. NCBI lineage: Eukaryota > Viridiplantae > Streptophyta > Magnoliopsida > Lamiales > Orobanchaceae > Euphrasia > Euphrasia confusa. The sequence goes on along the minus strand of OX940966.1, from coordinate 9,207,907 downwards.
GACGGATTTTGGATTAATTGATGTAGACAGTTGTAAGGAATTGTGAAGATTTGTGAAGTTGTCGTAAACGTCCACACAACGTGGCTTGCGGTGATGTAGCAATTCCAAACGATTTCCTTTGGTGCTGAGTAATGGTTTACACTTAGATACGCTTTATAGTATTCCTCCCACCGAGGTTCCGCTATAAATGATGTATGACCAAAGCAAATCTAATTGCTAAATCGTTTGGGTGGGTAAACGTCCACACACCGTGGCTTGCCTTACCTGATGGGATTTTAGATGTAATTAGTAATTTAATGATATTATTTGAGGGAGATAATATCGGATATTAAATTGATTGTTTGTTTAAATGTGCTTATAGGTTTAGAGAATAGCTATGAACCCACTTTCTATGATACTCAAGGAATTCAACGCACTAGTTCCATACTGTGTTGGATGGAATAACGAGTTAGACTTTTCCCAGACTGTTGCTGAGTACAAGTTTATACTCAGTGAACTTTGTCCTCCTAAACCAACTCATGTCTCAACTACTGAGGAAAAAGATGATTTTGAGAAGTGGCACAGTGCTTTTGCATTAACCACCAATCATGATATCATGCTAAAACTCAAGCTTATGTTTAGAGACAACGAGAAGGTTAGAAAAGAGGCGATGAGGATACTCATAAAGGTCAGTCGCTTCGAGGAAACGCTTGAACACGTTTTCGAGATGTTGGACCTTTTGGATGAGTTGAGACAATCGCGAGCTCTTATGGCCAAAGCCAAAGGTTTCGAACCTAGGGGCATAAACCATGGAATGGAGAAGCAGACAAAGAAGCCCTGTAGTTCTACTCTTGGACCACGGAAAAGGGTGAGAAAGCCTTCGGGCAGTCATTCTCAAAGAAAACTTTCTGGGGACTGGAAGTCTTTATTTTCTCCTGGAGAAGGTATGAGATTCTCTCCTTAGTCTTTAAAACATAGTCAGCTGGTTTATCTACCAGAACCTGGTTGGTAGATATGGATCCACTGACGGTATGTATGCATTTAAAAATGCAGGGACACCAGGGAACCCAAAGACTTGGAAATGGAGGAATAGTCAAGGCAAAGCTGTAGAGGAGGCAGCGGTTGCGGTGGAAGACATTTATCTGCTTTAGTAGTTAAATAGGATTTCATTTCAAAGTTATTGCATTATGTACCCCTTTATTTTAGAAAGAACGTTTTGTTCTGGATTTCTATTATTAATGAATGGATATTTTATTTCTTTAATCATTAGATGATTTTGATAAGAAATAATGGCATTATCTATTCTGGTACATTAGATAGCAATATATGAATGATGAATCCTTAGTCTACCACGATGCAACAAACCGTTCTATAACTTGTTTTACTTGTTAGATATTTCTTTATTAATCATTATACTTGTGAATTCTTATACTTAGTAGTATTTTTCAAATAAGATTCAAATGGTCGAAATTGATTTGATCAATTAAAGTTGAAGGAATGGACCTTCCGACCTAAGGGTTTAATTTGAAGGATAATACATCTAAGTAAACCTTTCTGGATAAAGGATAGAATTCAGACAAGTATTGGAAATGATTAGATATGCAGACATATGTGTAAATTAGAAAGGTACGAGAAATTCTCTCAGAGAATACTCGGTGATGGATTAGAATGCTTGATGTGCCATAAAAGCAAAGTGTTTTGACTAGTCAATGGACACAAAGCTATTATGGGGAACCATCAAAGTATATTCATTAGGAGCCTGTGACTCGGTCACCAAGGCCATCACTTATCTAAGTAACACATAGCATAATCAAAGATTGGGATTCAATCCCAAAGGACCGCGCCATACACTTGCGTGTAGAGATGGTGCGCTATAAAGAAATGGAAAATCTAATAGTAAAAGAACAAGTTGTTCGGAACCACCTATGTTCTATGGATATTCCTGGATACAACGGCATATTGAATATGGTTGTAGGATATCCTAGATGAACGAAGTATTGTGTGTTCTATAGTACTACGAACCAGAGGGACGTCTCTCGTCCGGTTCATAGAGGAAGACTATTAGATGGACCACGAAGCCTAAATTGACGTAATACCTTGAAATGAGAAGAAGGACAAAAGACTAGGAACCAGCCAAACCGAGTAGAAGTGCACCACATACTGCACCTATTGTTATTACTGTTATACACCGGGACGCCATTGCAGTGGGAGGTTGTCGGACAACCAGAGATAATCATAAGACTAGAGGAGTTCGGACTCTGGATCTAGTAAAGATGAAATCGACCCCTAGCTCTGCATAAGGGCAGTACTAGATCTAAATGTGCCTGCTTGGAACAATAAGAATTATTGTTAAGAGGCTAGATCATTTAGAGTACAAGCTTAGTAAATCCATTTATGGATTGAAATAAAGCTACGAATCGTGGAACTTGCGAATTGATGGGATAGTCCAGTTGATGGATTCATCAAAAGGCATAGACGAAAGGTGTATTGAAAACGTAATGGAAACAAGGTGGTGTTTCTCGGAGATTTTATGTAGATAACATTTCAATCATTGGCAACAATGTAAAAATGCTGTCAGACACAAAATAATGGTTGTCTAAATAAATCGAGATATAAGATTGAGAAGAAGTTAGAGCATGTTCTTAAGGTCTCATGATCTAGAGATAAGAACATTGTACTTCTCCTAGATATCTTGTACGATTAAGGTTTGTTTTTAACATGCATACTTCTGAGAAAGGTTATTGCCTTTCAGAGACAGAATAAACATCTATTTAAAGGTTATGTGTTCGAACACATGAAGGAGATAGATGAGGACAAAGCAGTTTCCTATGGAAAGCTTTATAGATGCAATGTTGTAAAACAAGAACCTGATATCAAACTATGCGGTTTGCGTAGTGGGAGGATATCAAAGTAATCTGGATAAGGGATGTTCGAATGCTGCAAGAATACTTTCATAGTACTGACTTAAGCAAGACGAAATCTTCTTAGATTACAGATTCTCAGATCCAAAAATCAGAGAATGACCAGTGAAAGTCGATATCAGGCTATGTGTTCACTTTTAGAAAGAGGTGGAACCATGAAGTGAAAGAGTGATAAGCAGGACGCTTTTCAGACTCTCTCATAACCGAATAGCAGCCTCAGAGGCAGCGGAAGTTTTGGTTAGGTTCCGGGATAACCTCTTGACTTGGATATGACTCTTAGTTTACCAAAGGCTATTGAATGGCGGTGCACGGTGAACTAGAAGAGGTCATAAGTCAAAAGTGATGTTAACACATAGAGCAAGTACCACCTGATACGAGTCATCGTCAGGGGAGACGACGTAGTAGTCACCAAGATAACTTCAGAGCGGCAACCTAGATTGCTCACTCACATAGTACTTCTCGGAAGTACACTTTAAAGCACGTGATGAGTATGGGAACCGGGAGTTTGGAGGAAATGACTAGACCTTAGTACAAGTGGGAGATTGTTGGAGTTGTGTACTTAATGTCTAGATTTAAGTAACGGTAAACTCCCCGTCATAGCATTTAATCTATTAAATTAACGAACAATTGTTTTGCTTTTAATTACTTGATAATTAAATAAATGCAAACCATGGTTCTGGATTTTATACGTTGTAGTTAGTATGGTGTGCATGGGCACACAGAAGATCATACTATCGGTTACTCGTATTTAATCGAACAGTTGCTCACGACCTAGATGGACACGAACTAATCTATCGGTATAGTCGTTGTGTGAGAGAGAAAATAATTTATCTTAATTATTTTATCACACTTGTACACTTGGTGTATTGAGCGGATCGTTGAGATTCATCGATTAGGATTGCCGGCGATAGTCGATTCGAGTCTCAGTGTATTTTATTCTTAATCCCCGATATTGTTGCGGGTGTGTATATTTAATATAAGTGACTTTGATTTACCAAAGGAATTAACCGATTTAATTATTGGGTTAATTACCGGTTAAGTTGGGTCACTATATTTTATATATGGCATGCCGTGAATGATTGACCGGACAGTGTATCCCGGAAGGGTTGATAATATCCCCGAGATGAGTTCATAAGGAATTATTGTGTAAACCTCATGAGTGGATACGTTCCGCACAATAATTAAGGTTGAATGGTACTAGTCTCGGATTCAAGAGATGAATATAAATTAATTAGCAATAAATTAATTTTATTCATGGATATTTAAATCTTAAATACACGGAATAAATAATACTACCGGAGAAATATTATTTGATATAATATGGTTTAATATTGGGAGTGCAATTAATTTATATAGTGGAAAATAAATTAATTAATATTAATGGGAGATTAATAGATTTGGGCTTGGGCTCAATTTAATCATTAATATTGGAAGCCCAATATTCCACCTCCTTTAGATCCCCTACGTAGCCTATAAAAGCACTACATGGTCTTCTCTTTTCTACACACATCATAACTTGAAGATCATAATTCTTCTAGAGAGAGAAAGTAGAGAGAGAGAGAAGAGGATCCATAAGCTTGGAGGATCGTCGCCCACCCGACGTTCAAGCTAGTGCAAGGAATACGTGGGAAGATCGTAAGGTCATCATCTTGATTCCGTTTCTCCGCACAACGAATCAAAAGGTAAAATCATATACTCTCTTCTATGATTTTATGTGGATTAATTGTGATACATACATGAACGCATGATCCGGGAAAAACGATGAACTTCGGGGACGGGGATTCGAGATCCCCGGCGAAGGTTCGAGAGAGCCCTCGGCTGGGAGCCGAGGGGGTGGCGGTCGGCCTAGGGCACGACCGCCGGCGCGCACCGAGGAAAGGCCGCGGCTGGACACCGCGGCTAGGGGCGATCGAACCCTAGTTCGATCGCCGGGGACCGTCGCGGCTTCGCGCCGCGGCTGGTGGTCCCCCCTCCGGTCGGTGGTGGCGGTGAGTCGCCGGACTCACCGCCCGGGGCTGCCGGAGCAGCCCCACGCGATCGACGGCGATCGCGAGCCCCGCGGTGGGGCTCGGCTAGGGTTTAGCCGCGGGTTTATCCCGCGGCGATGCTCTTGACGAGCCCGGTTCTTCGTGGTGTTCGTGATCGGTTTCCGGCGAGAGGATTTCGGTCGGGTTATTATTTTCCGCATTTTTTTTAATGGCCCGGGATACCGAATTCCAACACCCAACTTTAGAAAGAATTTAATTTTGGTTTCTAAACTTATTATGAATGGATATTCTGTTTCTTTTGACCACTCTGTGATCATAAGAAGAAACAGTAAGATTATCTGTTCTGGTACATTGGTGGACGATTTGTATGTGCTAAATCCTGAGTCTAACACGATGCAACTAACCGAGAGTAATAACACATCTACGAACACCAATAAGAGAAAGGAACCTTCTAGGATGAATCAATTATACTTGTGGCATCTAAGGCTAGGTCATATAAACTCAAATAGACTTCAAAGGTTGAAAGCTGATGGTCTAATCAGCGATGTTGAAGGAGAGGACCTTCCAACCTGCGAATCCTGTTTAGAGGGAAAAATGACTAAGCGTCCTTTTTCTGGTAAAGGACGAAGAGCTGAACAAGTGTTGGATTTGATTCACTCTGATGTATGCGGACCTATGTCTACTCAGGCAAGGGGAGGGTACGAGTACTTCATCACTTTCACTGATGATTACTCAAGATATGGATATGTATACCTGATGAGCCGCAAGAGCGAATCCTTTGGCAAGTTCAAAGAATTCAAGGCTCTTGTGGAGAACCTTCGTGGTAAATCCATAAAATGCCTACGATCTGATCGCGGAGGCGAGTACCTGTCTGGAGAATTCAAGGCATACTTGGCAGAGAATGGGATTGAATCCCAACTGACTTCACCATACACTCCCCAGCAGAATGGTGTGTCAGAAAGAAGGAATAGGACTCTTATGGAAATGGTGCGATCGATGATGAGTTACTCGGACTTACCTATTATGTTCTGGGGACATGCCTTGGAAACAGCGGCGTATATCTTGAATAGGGTTCCAACCAAAACGGTACCAACCACACCCATGGAATTGTGGAGTGGGCGCAAGCCTAACTTGAGACACATTCGGATCTGGGGTTGTCCAGCACATGTGTTGCGACAAGGCGCCGATAAGTTAGAACCTAGATCAGAATTACGGCTGTTTATAGGATACCCGAAAGGAACTAAAGGTGGCATGTTCTATAGTCCTACGGACCAGAAGATCGTTATAAGTACTAACGCTCGGTTCTTAGAAGAAGACTATGTCATGGACCACAAGCCCAAGAGTGACATAATACTTGATGAGTTGAGAGGTGACAAGGAAGACTTAGATACAGCCGAACTGAGTAGTAATACACCACTAGAACCTGCACCTACTTTCACAGTTAATACACCGGAACGCCGTCGTAGTGGGAGGGTTGTTAAACAACCAGACCGATGGGTTGGACTGGGTGAGTCTTCGGACTCTGGACCTGGAGTTCATGAAATCGATCCCTGGACCTATGATGATGCGGTACAAGATATAGATGCGCCTTCTTGGGAGAAAGCGATGAAATCCGAAATAGAATCTATGGATTCTAATAAAGTCTGGGATCTTGTAGAACCACCAAACGGCGTAAAGCCAATTGGGTGTAAATGGGTCTACAAGAGAAAGAGAGGATTTGACGGAAAGGTTGAAACCTTTAAAGCTCGGCTTGTTGCGAAAGGATATACTCAGAAAGAGGGAATCGATTATGAGGAGACCTTCTCGCCGGTAGCCAAGATAAAGTCGATCCGGATTCTCTTATCCATAGCAGCTCATATGGATTATGAGGTGTGGCAAATGGATGTCAAGACAACTTTCCTAAATGGAAGTCTTGACGAGACGATTTATATGAAACAACCAGAAGCATTCATTGCTAAGGGGCGAGATCATCTAGTGTGCAAGCTTAATCGATCCATTTATGGATTGAAACAAACCTCGAGATCGTGGAACCTGCGGTTTGACGAAGTAGTCCAATCTTTTGGATTCAGTCAAAGCATGGACGAATCGTGTGTGTATTGGAAACGTGATGGGAAGAAGGTGGTGTTTCTCGTGCTTTATGTAGACGACATTCTTCTCATTGGCAACAGTGTGAAAATGTTATCAGACATAAAGGGATGGTTGTCTAGACAATTCGATATGAAAGATTTGGGAGAAGTCGGACATGTTCTAGGGATCAAGGTTATAAGGGATCGCCGGAATAGAACATTGTACCTATCCCAGCAATCTTACATAGACACGATTCTGGCTCGTTTTAACATGCAAGATTCCAAGAAGGGTGAGCTGCCCTTCAGTAAAGGAACTTATCTTTCTAAGGAGATGTGTCCTCAGACACAAAAGGAGAAAGATGAAATGAAAGCAGTTCCCTACGCTTCGGCTGTGGGAAGCTTGATGTATGCAATGTTATGCACGAGGCCTGATATCTGCTATGCAGTTGGCGTAGTAGCGAGATATCAGAGTAACCCTGGAAAGGCTCATTGGACTGCCGTAAAGAGCATTTTCAAGTATTTGCGAAATACTAGGGATTATGTTCTAAGTTACGGGGCAGACAATCTGATTCCTTTGGGTTATACGGATTCGGATTTCCAAGCTGATAAGGACCGGCGAAAGTCGACATCAGGCTATGTGTACACTTTGGGAGGTGGAGCCGTATCATGGAGGAGTGTTAAGCAAAAGTGCATTTCAGACTCTACCATGGAAGCTGAATATGTTGCAGCCTCAGAGGCAGCGAAAGAGTCAGTTTGGTTCCTTAATTTCCTCCAGGACTTAGATGTGATTCCGAGTTTGCCCAGAGCTATGACAATTTATTGTGATAATAGCGGTGCAGTGGCAAACAGTAAGGAACCACGGTCCCATAGTGCTACGAAACACAAAGAGCGCAAGTACCACCTGATTCGAGTCATCGTCAAGAGGGGCGATGCGATAGTCACCAAGATAGCTTCGGAGGACAACCTAGCGGACCCTTTCACCAAGATACTTCCCAAGGAAGTATATTTCAAGCACTTGGAGGGTTTGGGAGTCAGAAGTTTGGAAGATAAGACTAGACCTTAGTATAAGTGGGAGATTGATGGAGTAGTATACTTAATGTCTAGAATTGAGTATTCTGAACTCCTTGTACACTTTCATTTACCTATTAATAACGAACATTCATTTGCTTTTAATTATTGTTAATTAAATATATGCAAATTATAGTCCTGGATTTTATACGTTGTAGTTAGTATGGTGTTGCATGGGCACACAGAAGATACTACTATCGGTTACTCGTATTTAATCAAACATTTGCTCACGACCTAGATGGACACGGACCAATCCATCGGTATAGTCGTTGTGTGAGAGAGAAAATAATTTATCTTAATTATTTTATCACACTTGTACACTTGGTGTATTGAGCGGATCGTATGAGACTCATCAATTAGGTTTGCTCGTCGATAATTGATTTGAGACTCAGTGTATTTTATTCTTAATCCCCGATACAATTGCGGGTGTGTATATTTAATATAAGTGACTTTGATTTTCCAAAGGAATTGACCGGTTTAATTATTGGGTCAATTACCGGTTAAGTTGGGTCACTATATTTTATATATGGCATGCCGTGAATTCTTGACGGGACAGTGTATCCCGGAAGGGTTGATAATATCCCCGAGATGAGCTCATAAGGATTTATTATGTAAACCTCGCGAGTGGATTTAATTCCGCATAATAAATAAAGTTGAGTGGTACTAGTCTCGGATAAAAGAGATGAATAAATTTATTAAGCAATAAATAAATTTTATTCATGGATATTTATATCTTAAATACACGGAATAAATAATACTACCGGAGAAATATTATTTGGATATAATATGGTTTAATATTGGGAGTGCAATTAATTTATATAGTGGAAAATAAATTAATTAATATTGATAAGGATTAATGGACTTGAGCATTGGGCTCAATTTAATCTTCAATATTGGAAGCCCAATATTCCACCTCCTTTAGATCCCCTACGTAGCCTATAAAAGCACTACATGGCCTTCATAATTCATAAGACAAGATTATCACACTTGATATTCTAGAGAGTTGAAGGAGATCCATAGGAGTTCGATAGATCGTCGCCCACCCGACGTTCGAACGGAGTGCAAGGAATACGTGGGAAGATTCAAAGGTCGTCTTGATTCCGTTTCTCCGAACAACGAATCGAAAGGTATGATATCCTAACACCCTCGATATTATTCGGTTTTTGGTTTATCGAGAATACCGTAGAACAAGATCCGAGGTACGAAACCATGAACGGGGGACGATCGCGTGGTGGTGGCGAAGCCACCGGACCACGAGCGATCGCCCGGGCTAGGGTTTCGCACGGGCATGGAAGGGCGAACCCCGACTGGACGCCGGGGGTGCGATCGATCATCATGATCGATCGCTGGCCGCGGGCTGTGACCCGCGGCGGCCCTGCTGGAGGCGGGCCAGCCTTCCAGGCGGCGGCGAGTCGCCGGACTCGCCGCGGGGGCTGCTGGGCAGCCCCTCCCCGATCGATCGCTCCATGCGATCGGTCCTTCGATCGCGCGAACCCCGCGGGCGGGGGTTCGGGCTGGGCGCGCACGCGACTTCGGTCGTGTTGTGCGTTCGGCTCGTACTCCGGTTCGTTCGTCGGCGTTCGTGTAATCTCCGGCGATGGGTTTTTTGATCGGGCTATGGTTTCCGCAATTTTAAATAGCCCGGGATATTGAATTCCAACACTAAGTGGGTACTAATGGAATATCGAAAAGTCGATTCCAATTTATTAATTTGATTGCTGAGAAAATTATATATTGAGATTTATTTTGTTTTCCAAAAAGGTTTGGGTGAAATAATTAAAGAAGAAAACACGAAATCCTTGCAGGACCGTGAATAAAGTTTGAATGACACAAGTATTTTGATCCTCGAAGGATCATTAGTAAAGATACTGTATCCCCGAAGGATTATTGGTAAAGATAGTGTATCCCCGAAGGATTATTGGTAAAGATACTGTTATGCAAATTATGACATATTAAGAGTGGGTTCCGGAAGAACTTTACAAATGTACTTAAACATGAAAATGATGCATATCATGATGTGTGGAAATGAATCAAACATTTTACATCTGCGAATTATTTTTATATATGCAAGTTATATTCACCATTAAAGTGTATTTTTATGAACGGCCATAAAAAAAAATAAGGTATATTAAATATCTTGAGCCCGCGATCCTGAAGATCGGTTTACAACAATAATGCTGATTTGCATATTTAACGAAGATTATTTCCCGGCATTAGGGGAGATAAGAATATAAAAGATATAAATGCCGAGAAATTTCAGTGAATGAAAACGATCTTTAATTCTAGATCCAAACACCAATCAATTGAACCCGAAGTTCATGAAAATAAGCGACTTGCAATATTTAGCAAGTAATCTGCCAAATTCATTTACGAAGGTGTGACAAAATCACCTATTTGTGATAAAATGAACTATAAGAGTTCAAATACCAAAGAGATCAACTCAAATGTTGATTCTAATATACGCCCGAAGCGTAGTAGATCGATCTCAAGATATTAAATAAATTCGCGGTAATAAAATTTAGTCACCCTCAAAATCTCCTGAAGAGAGTTATATGGAAATCTCATTGAAAAAAATGTGCACATGATAATAGAAAATCGTGGGATTGCGGAACAACCAAATTAAATATTTTGGGAAATGATTAAAGATTTGGTTGATATGTTGAATTGTCATCAACATGGAAAAAGTCGTCAACGACATATTTGTCTCAAGAGTTGCTCTAAAAAAACTGGATCCAAAACTTAAATCAATGATAGTGTGCCAGCAGCACTCGAAAAATAGAAACGAGCAATTGAGGCTGAGCATGACTCGCTAAATAAAGATATATATTTTGACTCTATAGTACACACCTCAAAGTATTATCCCAGAAGGATATACGTGGGTGTTCGTAAGAAAAACGAGTAATGATGTGGTGAGATATAAAAGCGAGATTAGTTGCTCAAGAGTTTTTCGCAGAAACTCGATATTTTTAAGGATGACATTAAATTCCGCTACCTTATAGTTCTGGCAGCAACAACGATAAATATAGATATGCATGAATGTATGATTTGACCATGTAAAAGTCATTATAATGAGACATACATGAAAATCCTAGATGGATTTTAAGATTCCTGAAATGAAAGGAAATGAAAATCAGAATATGTACAATATCATATTACTATGTCATTATGGACACAAATGATATTGAAGACAAGGTCCCGAAGACTAGTGATTTTGGTCCCGAAGACCAGTGAATCAGTGATTGCACTCTTTTTCCCTCTACTAAGTTTTTCCACGGGGTTTTCTTAGTTAAAGGTTTTTAACGAGACAATCACCACAATATAAATGTGAATGTCGTGTACTTTTTTTCTCGAGTATATTTTCCTACAAGGTTTTATAACGTGGTTTTTAACGAGGCATGTACATCACTCGATAATAATGAGGACATCAGAATGTTCCATATGAGTTTATTTTCGAGATAAAGTGAGATATTGAACCTGAAGTTCAAATGATTGTGAATTGGAGTTCACATTATTGTTCATTTGTCAAGAAATGTATATAGAACACTAGACGCATCTAAAATACTCCAGAAGAGTTACCGGCCGGTTATAGCAATTGCGAATGCTCTAGTCAATAGATGTCTGGTAAAGGCATGTCCCAGAAGGACGAAAAATATACGATAATACAAATGAATGTGAAACTCGACAATTCGATGGTTGTGTCCTGAAGAACAAAATGTATATTTGAATAACTAAGTTTTTCCTATATGGTTTTATTAGTTACAGGTTTTAATGAGACTGATTGATCACAAAGTCAAAAATCTTCGGTGATTACAATCAGGGGGAGCAAGTTGTACTCTTTTTCCTTCGTCGAGGTTTTATCCCACTGGGTTTTCCTGGCAAGGTTTTAACGAGGCAACAATCCTGTAAATAGTCATTCAAGGGGGAGTGTTATGAATATTATTAATTAGTGAATGACTAGTTTACCCTTTCTTGGTGAACAAGACAGAAACCCTATTTTGTATCCTATATAAAGGGGTCTCCTCATATGAATGAGATAACAATTCATAAAAATTCATAACAATTCTATTCTCCTCTCGTATTGTCTCTCTTTCTAATCTATTATTCTCTCTCAATTCTCTTGAGTTTATAACAAGTAGTAATTATTTACTCCTAATTGATACAGTACTAAAATACAAACGTCCTTTTACTCCTAATATTTTTCATATCGACAATACTTTGAAAATAAATGTTCGTAAGTCAGTAAGTGGTAAGTATAATTTTTTATCTCATAGCATAATAGGAATATATGACACTGTTGTTTAATATATTTGCTAAAAATATATATTTACTTTATATGTTAAAATGATATTTTTTTATAAATCAAAATATTCTCTTATTTTGTAGATATTTTTAAGGGAAAAATGGCAATAAGACCAATTTTCAGCATTTTTTCGGCAATAAGGCTTTCGAGAAATTACGCGTGTCAATTAGGCCGCCTAAAATGTGCAAAGACATCGTTGCCCTCGCATATATACACATTTGAACAAACACGGTTTCAGCATTAATTTCATTTACCGTGCACGAACTCCCCCACGAAACCCACACCTCCAATTACTCTCTCCTTTTTTCTCTCTCGGCTCCCGCTACAACAACTCACAGAAAACCCGAAACCAAGCTTCGTAACCACCGCAACCAACACACGAAATACTCTCATCTCTCAGCTACCTGTTCGATTATCAATGGCTCCGTCGAAGAAAACCGCCGCCGCGAAGAAAACCGTCGGGAAGAAATCGACTCCAACCGCCGCTGCTGCTTCCGAAAACACTGAACGGAGGCTTGTTCAGTACACTCCGTCGAGTGAAGAGCAGGCGAGCCCTATCCCTCAGCCTGCCGCCGGCGAGAAGAAGGAGAGGAAGTAAGTATTTTGAACCCTAATTCAACTGATTTTCACTTTCAATCGGTTTATTTCCATTGCATGCCTGAATGTGTAGTGTTTTGATGGAGGTTCGGTGTTAATATGTCCTGTTCAGTGTTGATTGTGTGTGTTGGTTCCTGTTCAGTGTTAATATGTCCTGTTCAGTGTTAAATTATGCTTGTTCAGTGTCTCTGTATGCCACCCAGTGCCTTGTGTGTGCCACTCAGTGTTGATTGTGTGTGTTGGTGCCTGTTCAGTGTTAATATGTCATGTTCAGTGTTAAATTATGCCTGTTCAGTGTCTCTGTATGCCACCCAGTGCCTTGTGTGTGCCACTCAGTGTTGATTGTGTGTGTTCGTGCATGTTCAGTGTTAATATGTCCTGTTCAGTGTTAAATTATGCCTGTTCAGTGTTGTACATGCCATTTAAGTGCCTACTCAGTGTCATTGCATGGCCACTCAGTTTTTTGATTGTGTGTGTTGGCGTATGTTCAGTGTTAAAATGTTCTGTTCAGTGTTGTGTATGCCTGTTCAGTGCCTCTTCATGCCTGTTCAGTGCCTCTGCATGCCACTCAGTGCAATTACATGGCCACTCAGTGTTGTATGTGCCTGTTCAGTGTTGTATATGCCTGTTCAGTGCCTTGTGTGTGCCACTTAATGTTTGTACTCACATCGGTGTGTGTTTTTTTGGTGTTCCAGGTCCTATGAACAGATGAGGTCCAACTTGCTGACCATCATCCGGACTATTGATGATATTAAGGACAAGCTGAAACCGAGGCACAACGAGTACTTGAAGATGACCCCCTTCTACCATCTCTTCAAGGGCATAAAGGATCAGAAGCTGACCATCCTCCACACCCGAAAGAGCGACGCTGCGATAGCTGCCGTGCTGGAGCAGATGGATGTCGGTGCTCGTACTATTAAGCTGGGCAGCAAAGATGTCCGGATCACTCCCGAGGATGTCGATCTCATTTTTGGAATCGTAGGCGGCAGTAGGAAGCTCGATATCAGTTCGAGGTCCAAGAGTAATAATAAAAGATTCAGGGAGAGGATGTTCCTAGGAGAGAAGACGCGAAACCCGAAGATGCTGAAGGAAAAACTTGATAGTTTGGTGAAGCGTCAGAGTCGCACGCCTCAGGCTCTTGCTGATGTAGCTCGGCTCCTGTCGTTGATACTGATCGGCACTGTCTTCTTCTCCACTTCCTCCGTCACAATCCAATGGAAATGGTTGGATTATGTGGTGGATTTGGACTCGATGCAGAGCTACAACTGGGGCGAGGCGATTCTGAAGGCCCTTTTCGACTCGGCAGCTCTGCACAGGGACAACCCGCAGAAAACACAAGGCTGCACGATACTGCTACTGGTATGTGCTTCTACTTGCTGTTCTTCACATTCGTCTTGCTGTTTACTTCTACTTGCCGTCTTTTTTTTATTTTTCATTCCTTGATATTTACCTTGGTTTTTTTTTATTTTTGTGTAGTTATGGCTTTGTGAGCACACGAAGCTGGCAAAGAGGCTGGAGAACGAGCACCTCCCCCGGGTCCTGAACTGGAATCTCCCTGATCTTTCGAATGTGACCAAGGAGACTCTAGCGGGCCTTGCGGAAGAGGCGGTAAATATCTTTTCTCTTTCTTTTTCTTCTTCTCTATTTATGTTGTTCAGTGTCAAAGTCTGTCTGTTCAGTGCTTATTTATGCCATTCAGTGTCAAAGTAGGATAACTGACTGTGATGTTCAGTGCTTATTAATGCTGTTCAGTGTTAATTAGGATAACTGTGATGTTCAGTGCTTATTAATGCTGTTCAGTGTCACTCACTTGAGGATGATGTTTTTTTTTTTTGTTTGAGTTCTAACGCGTGTTGTCCGTGTCTGACGGGTGGATGCTCGTCTTCTGAAACACGGCAAGACGGTGGCAGAGACCCAGGCGTACAGGGGCCACCTTTCTTATAAAGCAATCGTGAACACTCCGCGTGCGGCGGAGAGCGAGGACGAAGAGCAGTCTGAGGAGCTGCCTTCTGGAGAGGACAACAGTGACGATGATGAGCATCCGCGCTCTGATTCGTCGAGCGAGGAAGAGGAACGAAAAGGAAAAGGCCCGGAGAGCGGGCCTTCTGGAAAAGACGAGCAGTCGTCCGATGGGGATGACGACGACAGTTCTTCCGGGGGGCATCCGATGGAGATGACCTGCGTAGTCCAGGAGCCGGAGGAGGAGGGTGGGCGGCCTTCCGAACAGCAGCCCGATGAGGAACGCCCTGCTGTTTCTGCTGCCGAAGCCGAGAAGTTGCTCAACAACCTCCTGTCGGAGAAACAAGATATCTCCGCCACTGTGAGGGATCTCCAATCCAAGCTCGATAGCACGACTTCTCAGCTGAACGATCTGAGAAGTGCTAACGTCGAGCTGGAAGGTGATAACCAGCGACTGAAGAGCGAGCTTTCGGAGCAGCTTGCGAAGATCGACGCGGAGACGGAGGTGGCAGCAGGCGAGGCAGGTGGAAGCTCCGAGGAGGAGGAGGAGTTGAAACTTTTTAGGACGCGAGTGAAAGAGCTCGAGGAAGAATTGATCAAGAAGGCAAATGATCAGACTCATCCAACAGTGACCGAGGACCCCGGGGCGGGCGAGGATCGAAGCTCCGGTGAGGAGGAAGTGCGACTTCTGAGGGCTAGAGTCAAAGAGCTCGAGGATGAAGTGACAAATTTGAAGGATGCGTTGGCTGACCTTCAGATGTCTTCGGTCATGAACGACTACGAAAAAGTCCGGCTTGAGAATCTGGAGGCGGACATGAAAGCACAAGAAACCGTCCACAGAGCCCAGATCGAGGCTCTGCAGAACAGCGTCAAGGCACGGGAAGATGAAATCTTGAGTCTCCAGGCTGAGTTGTGCGTCTACGAGATTGACGGCAACAAGGATGATGAAGAAGAAGAAGGAAGCCCGTTGAGAACAGAAGCCGAGAAAACAGAGTCTTCGACCAAGGCGAAGACCAGGTCGATGGTGCGACTTGTCAAGGGCAGGAAAAGGAAGCCAGCCAACGGCGATGACGATGATTTTCAGTACGATCCCCCTGCCCCTGCTGCCAAGAAAAAGGCGATCAAGAAGGGTAAAAAGGTGGCGGCAAGCCAGAAACCGATCCGCAGTGATTTCAATGACGAACATGTAAAGTTCTTGGTCGACGTGAACAAGGATTTTGACCTGAACTGCGGATTCGAATTGGAGCCGAAAGTCCTCGACAAAATCATCCTGCACAGCAGCGAACAAAAAATGTAAGTGAAGTTTCGTTTATTTCTTTCTGTCTTTCTTTCTTTCTTTCTTTCTTTCTTTCTTTTTTTTTTTTTTGTGCTAGCTAAGAATGTGTTTTTTCTTTTTTTTTTTCCTTTTTTTCACAATCAGGTGGACAATGAAGTACTTTCCCCGTATATCCACAGTTGTTTCGGTGTCTGACATGACCGACATGATGAAGTGCACCTTCATCAGCAACCATGTGGTCGACGCCTTTGCTGAGTCGCTGCATCGAGACCACAACAAGATGTTGGAGGCTCTGATACTCCCCGGGCACTGTTGGGTGAGTCTTTCTGCCTTTGTATTCAGTGTTTTTTGTGGTTATACAGTGTGTTAGGGGGGTTGTCAGTGTTTGTGTGTGCTGTTCAGTGTTATTGATGGTTGATCAGTGTTTGTACATGCTGTTCAGTGTTTTAATGTGCTACTCAGTGTTTGTGTGTGCTGTTCAGTGTTATTGATGGTTGATCAGTGTTTGTACATGTTGTTCAGTGTTTTAATGTGCTACTCAGTGTTTGTACATGCTGTTCAGTGTTTTAATGTGCTACTCAGTGTTTGTATGCTCTGTTCAGTGTTATTGATGGTTGATCAGTGTTTGTCATCAACAGTCAGTGCTTTTATGTGACATTCAGTGTTATAATGTCCTGTTCAGTGCTCATTGAATTCATTCTTCCTTAATAAAAACTCTGTTTTTTTTTTCTCCTCTCGCAGACCTCCATTGTCATGGAACGTCATGACCACCAGAAACTGTACAAAACAATCACAGATATGATCCCGTGCTTGCGGAAAGGGATTATAATTTTCCCGATTGTGTCGCCTGGGTCGAGAAAGAATACAGAACCGAACCATTGGACGCTGCTCGTCTGCGACTTCGTCCAACAAAAATGGCGATTCTACAACTCTATTCAACCCAGGGGGGCGAAATCGAAGGACCATTACATGGCGAATGCAGTGGAATTGGTACGTCTACTGTATTTTAGTCGATTTTTTAAAAAAATGTTCCCTTTCTAACGATAACTGACAAACTGTTTTGTTTCATACGTTTCAGAAGGAAAAGGTGGAAACCAACGTGAGCCAAATGCTGGAGAAAGCGGAGAAGTGTGGTTTCCCGATAATGAAATCGAGGCCGTGAAGCCTCTCCCACAGCAAGCCCCAACTCTGTAAGTATCAGTGCTTATTAATTAACCCATTTCAGTGTTGTGTTTCTGTGTTCATTTTATGCCTGTTCAGTGTTATATTTGTGCATTCAGTGTCAGTGTATTTTTTTTTTTTCTTTGACTCCTCCACGTCTGTGTGTGTCCAGGAATGAATGTGCTTTGTACGTATGCTACTACATGGAGAGGATTATGAAGAAAGAGGCCATTCCGGAGAAGGTCAGGACAGAAGAGTTCCAAGTATTCAAGGCTCACGTGATACGAACCATCCTGACCATGAAGGAAAAATAGTGATTGAGGGTTGTGCGTTTTTTGTTTAGTTCTGTTTGAAAAAAAAAAAACAAGAAGTGTTTTTCTGTAAATGTATGAACATGATTGTGATTGTCTTTTGGATTTTAGTTTCTGTAAAAAACAAAACATGTTTTTTGTTCATATTTCTGGGCAGTCTTGATATTGTCTATTATTCAGTGTTTGATATTGTCTATTATTCAGTGTTAATTCTGTCTGTTCAGTGTTGGCAGTGTTTATTCTTCTAATTCAGTGCCATCAGTGTTAATCTTGTCCACTCAGTGTCAGCAATTAAGACTTGTTGAATTGAAACATTAAAAAACAAGCAAAATGCAAAAATTACAATACAAGAACAATTAAAAACACTCTAAGAGTATAACTGATCAAGAAATAAATCACATAATGTTAAAATCCTGTGTTTTTTTAATAAATGACAGTCAGTCAGTGTATTTATGAGCCAAACAGTGTCTGTCACTGACAGTCAGTGTTTTTTCACCCCATTCAGTGTCACTGAATACAGAAATCATGTCGAAAAAAGAAAAAAAAACCGATAAGAAAAATTCGATAAGAAAAAGCCTACTAACTAGGGTGCATCTGCTACTAACTAACTACTGTATAGGCTCCGTGCACGTTTTCTTGTTGTGATTGCCGACACGTCCGCACCTCCCACACTTCATGGCTCTCGGAATGTGCTCACCCCTGGACGGAATCCTCTTCTTCTTAGGTCTTCCAGGAGGCCTCTTCGTTGTCGGCGGCTCGATCAGGACGTTCTCTGGTACGTTCGAAGGTTGATCAAACATGGAAACCGGCTGAAGGGGATCGGCATAAGACCTGACGTAGCTCTCTGCACGGTAAAACTTGTCCACGAACGAGGCCATCGGCTTCCCGGACCGCAGAATGCACGCAGCTGCGTGGGAGCACGGAACCCCTGTAATCTGCCACTGACAGCAGGTGCACGTCTGATCGGCAATATTCACCACGACGGACGGAACGCACTGCACTTCGAAAACAGTTTCGGACGACCCCACAACCACCCATTTCCTGCCTTCGTTGACGGCTTCACTCAGCTTCTTCTCAACGGACGGGCAAAATTCCGTAGTCCATCCCCTGCTCCTGGCCCCCCTGTCTGATTCAGTGTTAAACAAGGCCAGTCAGTGTTTCAGCAAGGGCCAACAGTGTTAAAAAAGGGCCAACAGTGTTAAACAAGTCCAGTCAGTGTTTGAGCAAGGGCCAACAGTGTTAAAAAAGAGCCATCAGTGTTTGAGATGTGTATTTTTTTTTTTTTCATACCGTGGAAAAAGGTCATCATCTTCAGCCTGATGTTGTTGACCAACGCCGTGATCGGAAGATGCCGGGCTTCCAAGATCCATTTATTGAACGACTCCGCGGCGTTGGACGACATCTCCCCGTATCTCTTCCCTGAGAAGTACACGTTGGCCCAATGCTTTGGATCCATGTTCTCGAAAAACACTTTTGCTGTCTGGCCTCCCTCTTCCAACAGCTTGTCCATGCTCAGTTGGTAGGCTTCGACGGTGGTTGCGTAGGCACATTTCAGGAAATTCCACACCAAGCCGTCTCGTAAAACCTTGGTCGCCCATCTGCTTCTGAATTTGTCTTTCAGGTTCAACTTTAAGTGAATATACAGTAGCCGTGCGGGGACCCTGGGAACACCCTGCTCATCGCCTCGAGCAGCCCGAGATTCCTGTCCGACACGAACGTAACAGTGCGAGAAGGAGATAGGATGTGCTTCAGGTTGTCCAAAAACCACTTCCAGTTAGCATAGTTCTCGGAATCGACAACTGCGTAAGCCAGTGGGTACAACCCTGCATTCGCGAGGGACACGAAAAAAAAAAAAGGTGAGAAACACTTCAGTCATTGTGAATATCACTCATTCAGTGTTGAAAATACAGATTCAGTGCTGCAAGCAACAAGGGTCAGTTTCAGTGTGCATTTCAGACCAGTCAGTGTTAAAAAGATGGATTCAGTGCGTGCTCAAAACTGTACTGCACATACCTCCGTTGCCGTCCTTGCCCGTAGCAGCGAGCAAATGGCCCTTGAACCTTCCCTTCAGAAATGTGCCGTCCAGAAACAGCAAAGGGCGACAATGGTTCATCCCGTCGATACAAGCCTTCATCGAGATGAAGACTCTGCGAAACTTCCTGGACGCCTCGTTGAATTCGAGCAGCAGGTGTTGTTGGGATATGTCCTTCGATCCTACGTGTGCAATCGATAAAGTCATAAGGTCGTCTATGGATGTTAAATGAATATTTGATAATATTAATTGTTGGGAACAATATAATATTGATCAATTAAATCATACCTACAGGGTCACACACGGACTCGAAGATAATGTACGATGATTGATATATATATTGATTTAGAATCAATATTTACGTGGATTTAATTCCCATGCATGTGATGCATGGCTTGCATGGATGCATGTCACATAGTGTGACATGGCATGCCACACAAGCAAGTGGGACCACATACAATGCATAGTGGCATGTGTATGTGGCATGACCTTTCACCTCCTTTGTAACCTTTTTTTCATGTTAATGGTGCATCTTTATGCACATTAAGATGGAGGTTACAAAGAGGTGTAATGGTGTGAATAATGGTGTGTTTATATAGATGAAAATCTGATTTTCATCACACACAAGCATCAGCCACGAAAATCCACACAAATAGAGAGAAAAGAGGTGATCTTGGAGATCCATTCTCAAGCAATCAAAGGTGTTCATTATCCGGGTTCGTGTGCAACACGTAGAGGCCGGGCCATTTGTGCGGCTTCCACATCCGGACGATCTAAAGGAGTGACGAGGTCATTCACAAGGAGAGCTTCGAGAGGCTGATCCATTTGAGGTGGTTCAATCGACTCAACACCACCTCAACGACATTAACCAAAGTCAACGATCACCAAAAGTAAGTAATCGTTGAACCTTATATATATATATATATATATATATATATATATATTGGATGTGTATATATATATATATGTTTATATGTGTTCTTATACACATTAAGTGTGCACTAAGATCATGGCATAGTAAATCTATCGCTTTACACGCTTCCGCACACACGGTATATCGATTGGATCGGTATACCGGCAACTTCAATTGGTATCAGAGCCTAGGGCTCGTGCACACTTTTGTGTTGGACACGAAGGTTAAATCAACATAATTGGATTATTTGTTTAATTGTGATTATGTGATTAGATGTAAGGCCGGCCACCGTTAGTGGTCGGGTGAATGAAATTGTCGTTTTTTTTACGTACGATTGGCCATAGTTTTGGAGGGCTGCGTCCCTTGGAATCTTTTGTAATAGATAGGTTTTTTCTATTCAAAAATGTATTGTTCAATGTGTAAGCAATGGATTGAATCCATGGATCGACATTGGATATCGGCTCACCGGCGAAAACGAGAAGAAACGAAGCAAAACGAAGCAAAGCGAACAAAATCGGGCTGCTGGAGCCAAACGGCGGGCGCCGTTGTAGCTCCAGCGGGCGCTGTTTTGTTTCGGCGGGGGCCGATTTGGAAACGGCGACCGCCGAATGGTCTGATTCTTGGCAGATTGTTCCGTGCCCTTTCGGCAGGCGCCGTTTTGGAAACGGTGACCGCCGGTGGTGTTCGGCGACCGCTAATTGTGAAACGGCGGGCGCCGTTCGTGGTTTTATGGGTACGGAATAGATTTGACCAAAATCGGAGGGCACGGAACTAAAACGGAGGGCGAGGATCAGTCCAGAAGATGTTCAAGGCCTATTTTGTTGCTTTTAATCTTTTCGTTTGAGAGTTGTGAGGTTCTAGGGGCCTTTCGATTTCGTATTTATTTGCTTTGCTAGTTATAGGTTGTTTTATGTTATAAATGTTCAACTTACATATAAACAAACCTATGCATGCAAATTCCCAAAATAATGAGTATAATGTCTTGTCCAAAACATCACACCCCTAAAGCCCTCGATCATAAGTTGGTAGGTCCGCCTCAGCGGGGTACTACTTGTTATCTTGGGATAAGTGGGAGTAAGGGTTAGACCCTTACACGTGACTTTGGTTTTCTCATCGATAGATCCACTGCAGGCGTGGCTATCGAGACATGAGATGAGAATGGGATTCTCATCGACCGAGAGTGATATTAGATATCATTGACATGGGTGTGTCTACCTATCTTGAAATACTTAAGTGCGGACTCAGTCGGCTTAAATATTTACAAGATGAGGATCTCGGGATCGTTTTGTTCTAAGGGACAATGATATTGGATATCAATTGAACAAAATGAAATAAATAAGTACAATTGTTAGACAACCTTATTTGTTTACCGCTTTGTGGATGTTTACATACTTTATTTATCTTTCTTTTGTAGTTTATCATGTCTAATATCAACTCAATTCAAGTTTCGTTCAATTCTTGATTGTGAAAAATTGAACAACATAAATTTTCTTGATTAACAACGTAATTTGAGGATGGTCCTCAAATACGAAGTCAAGGAAAATGTGTTAAATAACCACATCCTAAGATATCATTGAACAACTCAATAGCATGTTCGGGGAATATGCTAATATTGAAAAGTTCTGAATAACCAGGGTCATCGCTTCAGCTAGGCTGGAAAAGAGAAACCTATAGGGGCCACATGTACAACAAATAATTGGATTATTTGTTTTAAGTGATCTCCTAAATTTTTCTAAGATGATGAGTCGTCAATTAAAAAGGACCCTGAGAGGGATATTCTTATGATAAGGGATGAGGTATTCAAAAGAGCATGGGCAAAAATGCTACTAGGGTTCCTAGGGAATCTGAATGCGTCTACTGCAAAAGTGTAGGACACTAATTGCAAACAAGTAAAAGTTCATATTTTATTCAATTTCAAAACAAATGCCTAATTTTTCTTTCATTTGATGGATTATAAGGTTAGGATTATTTACACCTCGGGGAGTGATTTAATCCAAAAACACTTAAGTTCATCAATGACACAAATTAGAGACTTTCGAGCCAGTGGATGGCGTGAATCGATTGTCTGGTTGGCTCCCTCATATTTTATGAGAGATAGGGCTTCAATTGCATGATAATATCGCTGGTTAGAAAACTTCGATTTTTCACTTACGATTTATCACGTTTTGACATTGAGATAATTTTGAATGGGAAATTTGAATGAGACTCAATTATTGGGAATAATTGAATTTGCCCAAAGTTCAAAGAAGATGTGAAGAACGGGGTTGCTTCATCTTCAAGTATTAATGATATAGACATTAAACTTCACAAATTCTACTTCTTGGGTATTGGATGCCAAATGTGGTTCTCACATTTTTTATGTGGAGGAACTACATAGAAGTATAAGTTTGGTGAATAGAGATGTCGATCTACAGGCAAGAAATTGAGCGAAGGTCGCTGCATTAGCCGTATGATCATATGATGTTGTTTTGCCTTAGGGCCTTGTTTTAGTATTATAACTATGTAATTTCGTACCTTCAATAAACAATGAATATTGGTTCAGTATTAGATACTGATGGATTAGTTTTTCACTATTAAATAGTTTGGTAACTATTTTAATTGTGAATTATTCTTTGTTTTGGTACGATTATTATATTGTTTATGTATACTTTAAACTTGACAAATCATATATATCATTAAGACCAAAGGCCAAATCGAATAAGTATCGATGAGACATAACTGAAACATTGTTGATTAGATCAAATCAAAATCTAAACATGTAACGAAGCTTCTTTTAGAAGGAATTTTAGAATCATTTGACTTGGAGTCATTTGATACATGTGAATGATGTGTGATTGAAAAGATAACAATGTCATCTTTCTTGGAGAAAGGAGAACATGTGAGTAATTAGGGATGATCCATACTGATGTATGTGGAACCTATCAGTTCACAAGCACATGAAGGTTATGTTTCGGAAAAGAGAAAACAAACTATATTAGATATAGTTCGACCATTCGATGAGAGGTCTAAATGAACTACTGGTCTCTTTTGGGAACACATAATTCTAGACTTCAACTTATACACTGAATAGGACACCGTCAAAAGCTGTTGATAAGACACCATACGAAGTATGGAAAGGGAAGGTCCCTAACTTGTCTTATATCTAGGTTTGGGGATGTGAAGCTTATGTGAAGAGAAATATCTCAACAAAGCTTGAACCCAAATCGGATAAATGTTTCTTTGTTGGTTATCCAAAAGAAACACGAGGGTACCACTTTTACAACCAATCTGAGAACAAAGTCTTTGTTGCTCGAGATGGTGTATTTCTTGAAAAGGAATATCTTTCCAAGAAAGTAAGTGGGAGCTCAGTTGAATTGAACGAGGTTCAAGAAGATCAAACTGAGATGGACACTCAAGAACAAGTCGAGAGTGCTCCAGTGGTTTTGGAAAACACACCTAACCCTCGAAGGTCCGGAAGGATTAGAACTCAACCTGACAGATACTTAGGTATTCTGACAAACGAGAACTATGAAGTCATGCTTTTAGAAAGCAATGAACCTTCGACCTATATCCAAGCTGTGACGAGTCCAAATTCTGAGAAATGGCAGGGTGCCATGAAATCCGAAAATGGAATCAATGTCTGAAACTCAAGTTTGGAACTTGGTCGATTTGCCTAAATGGGCTAGGCCCATTGGATGCAAATGGATTTACAAAATAAAAACAGACATGAATGGAAAACATAGTGTTTTCAAAGCAAGGTTGGTGGCAAAAGGATATAAACAAATTCACGGGGTGGATTATGATGAAACCTTTTCACCAGTTGCTATGATTAAATCCATTCGGATTCTCTTAGCCATTGTAGCTCATTATGATTATGAGATATGGAAAATAGATGTTAAAACCGCCTTCTTGAATAGGATTCTAGAAGAGGATGTGTTTATGACACAACCAGAGGGTTTTATCGATCCTAATCAGGCTGAGAGAGTATGCAAGCTTAATAGATCCATCTATGGATTAAAGCAAGCATCTCGGAGCTGGAATCTTCGGTTCGATGAATCCATACAAGAGTTTGGATTTCAAAAGAACATGGAAGACTCTTGTGTTTACAAGAAGGTCAGTGGGAGTTACGTTGTATTCATTGTGTTCTATGTCGATGACATACTCCTTATTGGAAACAATGTTTCTATGCTTAATTCTATTAAAGAATGGCTTGGAAATTGTTTTTCAATGAAGGATCTTGGAGAAGCACAGTACATATTGGGCATCAAGATCTGTCGGAACAGATCGAAAAGGATGTTTGGACTTAGTAAAGCGACCTATTTTGAAAAGGTGCTTGATAAGTTCAGAATGAAAGACGCCAAAAAGGGTCTCATTCCAATTACTCATGGCACATCTCTTAGCAAGATTCAAGGCCCTACAGGGATTGATGAGCAAAAGAGGATGGAAACATTCCTTATGCTTCGGCAATAGGGTCTATAATGTACGCCATGATATGTACACGACTGGACGTATTGTATGCTTTGAGCATGACGATTCGGTTTCAAGGAAACCCAGGTGAGACGCATTAGACTGCGGCCAAGAGTATTCTTATGTACCTTAGATGGACTAAAGAATATTTTGTTGTCTTTGGAAGACAAAAAGAGTTGATATTAACAAGCAGTTTGACTGCTAACTTCAAAACAGACTAAGATAATTTCCGATTTTAATCTGGTTATATCTTTTGTCTGGTTAGAGGTGAAATTTGCTGGAATAGTTCCATGCAATGCAATATAGCTGATTAAACTACAGAAGCTGAGCACAGTATTGCATTGGATGCAGTAATGTTGTCAGTTAAGATTTGAAAGTTCTTGAATGAACTAGGTGGCGTAACTAGCTTAGCCCATCCGATAATTCTCTATTTATAGTAGAGTTATCGCGCAAGCCAATGAGCTAGGAAGCACCACAAGTCTAAAACTGGTGCTCAGGAAGTTCCACATTATCTGGGAGATAGTTTTGTGGAGACATCGAGATAATAAAGTTGCAACTTTTGGTAAGGTTGCAAACCCGCTTTCTAAACCTCTCCAGCAGTTTAAGTTTGAGGCTTTCACAACTGCAATAGAGATCAAACATCTTAGAGATGGGTTGTGATTTCTATTACTGTATTAGATACTTTTGGAGATTTGGTAAACATTCACTCATATGTATAATACATGTTTCTTCATATAAATATGGTTTAATTTATATGAATTGTCCAAATGATTAAGTGATATCAATTGGGTTATGAGGTCGACTTACCGCATAATGAAGTCCCAAATGGTTGAACTGATATACTTAAATCATATAGTTGTTCCTGGTTCGTATAATCGAGTACGGACAAACCGATAATACAATGAACCAGTTTGTAATGTGTACTATAGCGCCGCTTCATGGGCTAGTGATGTGGGACATCAAGTACAATTACATAGATATTAGCTGGGAGCTAATGATCGAACAGACCCGACTGGAATAGTATTTAAGATTTCGAGTCATAATACTATTTCATTGACTGTCGAGCAATTTCCTCTGACCTGAGTAGTCCAGAGTGATTCCATTGTGAAATGGTGTACTTTGATACAAGTAAACGCCTTTCGTAAAAGGAGGTTATAAAACTTGTTATTGGGTATATCAGGAAGCAAGTGGGAGAGCTTGGATTGACAAGATGGGATTGTCCTCCATTTTATAATGGGATACATGTCTTACCGGCCACTTGGAGAGTCGAGACTGTGGAAAATACGTGGCCACGTCCAGATTCGTATCATAGTGATAAATCTGGTTTTACAGTCTGTCTCAAAGTCCAAGAAAGGTTTGAACCGATTGAGGATGACTCGAGTCTTGCCTCAAGTTCAAACTTAGACATAAAGTGACAACAGGAAGTTGGCAGCACACTGGCTCTGAAGGCCAAGTGGGAGATTGTTGGGATATGTCCTTCGATCCTACGTGTGCAATCGATAAAGTCATAAGGTCGTCTATGGATGTTAAATGAATATTTGATAATATTAATTGTTGGGAACAATATAATATTGATCAATTAAATCATACCTACAGGGTCACACACGGACTCGAAGATAATGTACGATGATTGATATATATATTGATTTAGAATCAATATTTACGTGGATTTAATTCCCATGCATGTGATGCATGGCTTGCATGGATGCATGTCACATAGTGTGACATGGCATGCCACACAAGCAAGTGGGACCACATACAATGCATAGTGGCATGTGTATGTGGCATGACCTTTCACCTCCTTTGTAACCTTTTTTTCATGTTAATGGTGCATCTTTATGCACATTAAGATGGAGGTTACAAAGAGGTGTAATGGTGTGAATAATGGTGTGTTTATATAGATGAAAATCTGATTTTCATCACACACAAGCATCAGCCACGAAAATCCACACAAATAGAGAGAAAAGAGGTGATCTTGGAGATCCATTCTCAAGCAATCAAAGGTGTTCATTATCCGGGTTCGTGTGCAACACGTAGAGGCCGGGCCATTTGTGCGGCTTCCACATCCGGACGATCTAAAGGAGTGACGAGGTCATTCACAAGGAGAGCTTCGAGAGGCTGATCCATTTGAGGTGGTTCAATCGACTCAACACCACCTCAACGACATTAACCAAAGTCAACGATCACCAAAAGTAAGTAATCGTTGAACCTTATATATATATATATATATATTGGATGTGTATATATATATATATATGTTTATATGTGTTCTTATACACATTAAGTGTGCACTAAGATCATGGCATAGTAAATCTATCGCTTTACACGCTTCCGCACACACGGTATATCGATTGGATCGGTATACCGGCAACTTCAGGTGCGACCCAGGGTTGGAATCCGATATTGCCTGCAGGTGCTTAGTCAGCGCGCCGAAGGAATCTTTATCGTCGCCGTGAATCAGCTTCCTGGCCTTCTCGAGCGCATCCAGAGCGAGGCCAGACGAGATCTCCAGGCCGTAGTGATGCTGGAAGTTTCTCACGATTTGGATCGGACGAGTCAGTGTGCTTTTCCGTACCTCCTCGACTATCAAACTGGAAACCAAGTCCGAGCAGACGCGCCTGTGCTTCAGGATTTCTGAGGAGAATAAAAAAATATAAATAAATTTCTATAATTAAATAATTAAATTAAAACATTATTTCTTAATTTAACTCATTAATTAAAAATAAAATTTTAATTATAGGTAACACACTACACAGTGAATTTTATATTAAATTTAAGGAAACATAGGAGTGTTAAGGAAATAAATATAATCAAATCATATATATTTGATTATAAAAATAAAACATATCTTTGTAATTAGAGAAGAAACAAAGTATTACAATTAAAAAATCACAAATTAATTTAGTACTATAAATAAATAGTAATATAAACAATAATATAATATTAAAATCAATTTGATAGCATAGATTTCTCAATAGAATAAAAATATATAAATAAATTTTTATAATTAATAATTATATTAAAACATCATTTCTTAGTTACGCTCATTAATTAAAAATAAAATTTTAATTATAGATCAACTACCATGCTACACGAGTGAATTTTCATATTAAATTTAGGGAAATATTATTATCCATAATATAGATATTTATAAATCAATGAATATTTATTTTTAATTCTAGTTTTAAATTTAATATAAAAATATGTAATATATTATAAATAAAATAAATTATTTACAAAATATAAATTAATATAATGCAAACTAATATTAATATGTAATCCTTAAAACAAATAAATTATTGAAATACGTAAGTTATTCACATCATACCTAATTTTCAATATCATATATATATATATATATATATATATATATATATATATATATATATATATATATATATATATATATATCACTATATATATATAGCGAAGGGGAAGATGTCCACGTTTCATCTCATTTACTTACGCTTATTGTATGTATAGGTTAATTAAAATTAAATCTTTAAATTCACATTATCTCTTTACAAGTCCATGATATTATAATAAGAGGCCTGTGGATTTTTGGTCAAGTTAGTAAGAATTGTGAGTTTTTTGTGCTCAATTATAAGAGCATGAGTTTTTTACACCAATTGCATTTGAAGTACCTATTATACCCTTGAAAGTAAAAGAAAAAGACAAGAAATAAAAATAATATTGGTCCCCACTTTTTTTTCTCTCTTTTCTCTCTTTCTCTTCCGGAAACCCGCCCGCCCCCGTCACCGTTTTTTTTTTTCAATCGAATCAACCGGAGCAATGTCATCGTCGGCGACACCATCTGATTCCGAGCATGAGGAAGAACAACAACAAGAAGAACCGCTGCTCCAACCGCCGGTAAATCCCAAATCCGAAACCCTTTTTTTCGATTTTTTTTTCGAGAATTCGAGCAATGTGATGGATTATATGGTGCTTTAGATGCTTGGTTGAGTTCTTACTAGTGTTATAAGTGATTTAGAACTGTAATTTGAGTTGAATTGTCTGAAATTCTGATTTCTGAAATGTGTTCTTGACTGCTCGAACGCGTTGGTCGATGGCAGTCGATTAGTGCCATCGACTAACCCCATCGATCAACCAATCGAGCAACCAATTCGATTAACCTCATCGACTAGTCAGATTGGTTGGTCGATTTGGTTGGTCGATGTGGTTACTCGAAAACGTTGGTCGATGGGGTTACTCGAAATAGGTTGGTCGATGGGGTTACTCGAAATAGGTTGGTCGATGGAGGCAGAAACCTTTTTTTTTGTTTTTTTTTTGTTTTTGATCCTATTGATATGTTTTTAATTGCTTCTTCTCCATTTGTGCAGGCTGGTTTCCGATGGAGGAGACCGGATTTCGTCAACATTTCGAGAGCGATAAATTGCGGAGATCGACGCGGTGTACTGAAAATCGTACAAGATACACTGAGGGATGTGGGTGGGGAAGATGGCCTCGCGGAGTACGAACAGACGTTTCTGTTCAGTCAGTTCTTTCCCATTTCCAGTGCAGACCGATCGAACAAACCTCTGCACAAGCTGCTATCGAGAGAGATCGTTAGCAAAAGCAGAATACCGGAGTTTGAGCACTGGTTTGCTATAGGGGATCGTATCGTAAAGTTCCGAGCACAAGAATACGCCCTGATCACCGGCCTGAGCTTTGGGGATAGTAACTTCAATCCCTCAGACCAAGGTCATGTCGCTCCCAGTACAGGCATCCATCGGAGGTTATTCCGATGCAGAGTGATGAAGATTGAAGCACTGCTCAGTTCGTTCAAGGATCAGCGGATCAGCGGATGTCATATATGTTGATCAGGATAGCTCGGGAAGGGGTAACAAATGAAGAGTATCGTTAGGATTATTTATTTTCGACACTTTAGAGACTTGTTTAGTATTGTTTGGTATTAGACTTGTTTTGGATGAAATATTGTTTAGTATTGTTGGTATTTTTGTATTGGATGTTTGGTATATTGAATGTTTGGTTAGAATGTTGCAGGTTTGGGTTTAAAAATGTGTAAAAAAGTCATTTTTCATTCTGCCCAGAGGTTACTCGAATGGACTGTTCCATCGAGTAACCATCGAGTAATCAAGAACAGGTCCATCGAGTAACGTAGAATGAGGCCTGAATCTGCAAGAGTACTTAAAAAAGGTTAGTCGAAATGGTTAATCGAAGGGTTACTCGAAATGGTTAAGCGAAAGGGTTACTGGAATTGGGTTACTCGAAATAGGTTACAGGAAAAGGTTACTCGAATTGCCATCCTGTAATCATAAATCTCCAAGGTTGGTCGATGGAATGTTACTCGAACGACCATCGACTAACCATCGACTAACCTTTCAAAATTAGTATTTTTTGGCCTTTTTTTGGATAATTAAGTTGTTTTTTGCACTAATAAGTTCAATTTAGAGCAATAAAACATTATTAAAACAGTTTAGATAATCAATCGATTCGTTTAGAGTGAAAACAAGTGAAACGTGGAACATTAGTCATATTTTCTAAATATCTTAAGTAAGTTTACAACAAACAAACTATGATATTGTTCAATGTTGAGATGTTATGGATTAGAACTCCAAAATTGAACATCAAAACATGTTTAATGAATGTTTTTTATCATTAAAATGAAGTTACATACGCAAAAACACAATTAGAAATTGACGAACGACCTTAAAATTGAAAAAAATGGGTCCTTCAAATGAGTGGCGTCGACTACTATGATGGGACGCAGAGTGCGCTGCTGAAATGCACTAATGCACTGCCCAAGTGCAACAAACATGTGACAGAACACGCCCTCACTGGTCGTCTGAATCTCATACCGAGTCCCTGGATTGCATTCTTTCAGCACGTGCAGATATGACGGGAGCATCTGATATGAATCCTGATAGTTGCCGTACCTCATTTCAACGGCCAGGTTCCTCGTCCGCAGGGCGAAGCTGTAATCGATCACTACTCCGTACAATCTCCTCAGATCAAAAATCATCGTCTTCGGCTTCAGTGTGATCTCATCGTCGACTAGCTGACGTGCAAAGTAAGTAGCGGCAACCTTGCTCGACACGTGACGATCGGCAGTCCGACTCAAATCATTGACACACTCGTGATTCAAGTTCAGCCTCGTAATCTTCCAGAGTGTTTCGTCATTCCCAGTAGCACACAATTTGAACGGGCACTTCTCAGAACCTTGCTTGCAGACGAACGCTACCCGTTCAGTGGTCGAGCGTTTAGTGGCACACTCCACCATATGCTCCATGTGATACATCCCCACCGCTATCTTCAGATCCGATTTCGTTCGGAATGTCGAGCCGACTGCAATGTGACCATACACCAGTTCGGGAGGCTCGACCGATCGCAATGGAACCGCGGGGTCAAACTCCGGCAGTGGAATGATCCAGTTGCGCATTGGATTATTCTGAGCATTCTGAGCTGCTTCGGGATGCTCGCCGGCTCCCACACTAGAACTCGAGGACAGATTACGGCGTGACAGAATATTTGTGATGACCCGCGGCTGTCTAATCCATTCTGTCCATTCAGTGGTCAACGACTGCAACAGATCGGTCTGACGAGCTTCTTCGTCGTCCTCGGAATTCTCAGCATGCCTCTCGCCCTCGGTCGGTACATCCGGATCCACTTCTGGAATATTCACCTCGGGGGCATTTGGTTGTGCCTCCTCTAGCATCTCGGTGACGAAAATGAAACAATCGTCCTTTTGCTCGTCTAGCATGCGGGATACATCGTCGTCGCTAAGCAAAGGACACCGCACGCTCCTAAAATCAATGCCTCGTGTTAAGATGAACAACATGTACTCGATATTCGGCGGAGGGCGCAAAACGGCACGAATCTGTCTCACAAGACCATCGAGGGTAAGTTGATCCCTCCTGAAGAAAAGGCACATATCTATCCCGTCGACGTAGACCGCTCGTTCCCAACGACCACCGTAACGTATCGTGATTCGTTGATTCGACATCTACATTCACAAAAAACATTATTGAATTAGGTTAACTAATAAAACATATCCATATAAATCGACGAAACAAACCAAAAAATACGAAAAATGCATTTTTTGGCAAAAAACAGGCCATGTTACTCGAATGGACTGTTCCATCGAGTAACAGGATGGACAGTTTTATTCGAGTAACAGGATGGTCATTCGAGTAACCTCCATTCGAGTAACCTCCATTCGAGTAACCTCATCAGTTCGAGTAATCTCACATTACTCGAATCAGTGTTCCTGGAATGAGGTTAGTCGAAACATGTTACTGAAATTAGGGTTAATCGAAAAACTACTCGAAGGCATTTCGGGTAACCTCAGTTCGATTAACCTCATTTCGAGTAATGTTTCGCTTCATAAATTCATAGTTACTCGATGGGTTACTCGATGGAGCGTACCATCGAGCAACCCATCGAGCAACAGACGCAGAAAATAAAAATCAAAAAAACTTGAACACGTACCTCTCGTTTTCGCTCGTTGAGGCACGCGTATATCCGACGGCTTTTTCCAGAATTTAACGGGGCAACATGATGGAATTTTTTTGAGAGAATTTTGAGAGAGTTTTGAAATTTTTTTGGTAGGTTTGGATGATGAATATGGGGGATATGAATGCACAATTAAACCTACACCAAACCCTCAACTCAACAAAAAATCTGATCTCGTGGGCCCCACAAGTTATTTTGATTTTGTTTTTATTTTATTTGAGATTGTTTTTGTTTATTTTGGATTTATTTAAATAGTAAGGGTATAAGAGACATTTTATGTTCAATTGGTGTAAAAAACTCACACTTTTATAGATGGGGACTTTAAACTCATCTCTTTATCAATTGTGACTAAAAAGTCACATTCCCACTTATAATAATTATATGTATATTAGATAAAACTAAATACTGTATTATCTCTAACCAGAACAAGAGGTAAAAAAGTGAACCGATGGAGTCGATAGATCTGGTTCTCTTCTTCTTCTCTGCTTCTTTCTCAAAGCAACTGATTAGATTTATTTATTTGTGTTTTTCTTTCTCACTCACTTTTACTCTCATATCGTTGTTTCAGATTAGGGTTTTCCGATCTACCTATCGAAGCACATCAGAATCAGGTACTACCTTCTCGTACCTCAATTTATTGACGGGAATTTTTTTCCCGTGTGTCGCTTCGATATCTTTAAAGGTCTGTTAGAATCTGGTAACCATTGGTATGCTGAAGCTTAAACTTGAGTTTTTTTCTTGAATATTTATTTTTGTTATTGAACAGGCGGCGGTAGCGAAAACAAATGTAAATTCAAGTGAAATTGTGGTGGGCTCGGTGTTGTCACCTGGGTCTGTAAGAGCAAGTGAATGCAGGTCAAACATGTGTTGTTGGAATCCCATATTCCCATGTGAGTGAGATTTGATTCTGTACCCAAATTCATTTCTAGATTTCACCTTCAAAAGTTGCTAACTTTTGGAGTCACACAACACCAGTTCTCATCTTGTTTTTTTTTATATCCCTTTGTGCATAAACTTCGTGTGACTCGTGTGCGTATGCACCATCATCATCTATAGATTAAGAAAGTGAACCACACTTGTAAACTCAGTGTCCACTTATGTGTTGTTGTGGGGTGTGATTTTGAGCGCAATTAACCTGTGTGGAGTTTGGTAGGTTACCTGATGAGTACTAAGCTATGGGTCATTTATCTTCGATGTTCAAAGGGCTGGCAATATCTAGAAGAACGGGTGCAAGGGGAGGGGCGCGGTGGAGGCCTAGCCAAGGACGCCAAGAGAGACGAGTTGATACTGAGGACGTCGGGGGTTGTTAATGTCGATGAGTTGAAAACCATGGCCACCATTTTCTCGAAGAGATGACAGAAAGTTGTGAACCAAGATTGTTGCATTGTTTGGGAGGTAGGTATACCCATGTCAAGATAATTACTTGATCTGTTATTCGATCACTTTCGTCATCGTAGTAGGTTTTGATCAATGATTCGACGGTACTCTTCGATTCATTGTCGTCCCTCCTTCTCGCAGGTTCTTTTTTATTTTTATTTACAATTATTTGTATAATTTATCATTGCCATGGGGTCTAGGAGTTTTTGATTCTCCCTGGGTTGATTTCTCCCTATTTGACTATTAAATTACACGCGTGGCTCTAGAGAATTTTCAAATAAGTTCTACTGCAGTTGTAAGTATTTCTTATTTTTCAAACATTGAACAAGTTATACAATTGCATGTTTTATTCCTTGGGGATGCTGGGCCATGATATCATATTTCGGTTAGTAGACTAAAATAGAAGTTAATGACAAATTCCTAAATATGTCTAGCATTCTAAAATATGTGTTGAAAATAAACCCACTTTCAATGTCCATAGATTTTTTAAGCAAATGATGAGTCATTAAACTGTTGCTTTACTATTTAGGAATTAATTTTGTGTTTGCTAATCAAAATGATGTGAGAGTTATATGTAAGAGGTGGAATCCTTGGTGCAGAAGTGTGGAAAACCCAAAATGCTCGACGCAATTACATTGCCTCATCTGGAGCTCTATAAACACGTCGAAGTATGTTATACTGTTCTCATCTGTGAAAGATTTTATGCTAAATGACAAATGTTCTTGTTTTGTATCTGTATTTTAGTACTAAAACTTGTTCTTTGAGTGAAAAATATTAGAACCATCTGTTTTTCTGGGGGATGAGTTTCTTAATGCCAAAATAACCTTTTATTATGAACTTTTATTTTCCTTTTTTACTACCTACTTCCAATTTATACTTTTGTGATATTTTCTATTCTCTTATGTCTCTTCTCTGACTCTAAGTGGTGGAGCCTTTCACTCCGAGACTATTAAAACCCAAAAATAGTTTAAGCAACATAAATTTGTGTTGGTGGTGTAAAAATTCAGAACAATGTAATACAAAAAAAATTGACTCATTGATGTATAAGCATTTTATTATGTCATGATGGCGAGTTTTGAAATTATTCAGGAAATTGCAGGCGATAAATTAGTTAAAGCACTACAAATAAAGAACAATATCCCAAGAAGAAAGGCTTTGTCCTCTTGGGATACTTCAGCTGCAAAACAAAGGGAGTTTGAGCAAGATGCAGGATGAATAGTATACTTTTTTGTTCCCTTATACTTTTTTGTTCCCTTTGAGTTGTACTACATTGTTTCATTTTTTCTTTTGGTGTCCGCCAAGGGCTGTATTGATTCGTAGTAAATTTAGACACAAGCAGGTGTCTTCCTCCACAATTCTGCATTAGGCGTGATGATACTTTGTATGCTTTGTAAATGTCTTATTATAAATTACACCGATGTACATAAATTTACAAAGTTCCCTGGGCCCTCGTCTTGTCATGCAAGACGATCCCTCTCTAGTATATATATATATATATGGACGTACTCCATCCAGAGTCCAGACAATTAAAAAACTTGGTATTAAGGAATGGTTCATATTATGGAGATTAAAATAGTAACCTGATATTACATAAATATTAATCAACATTAAAATTTGGTATACACTTATACCATTATTATGAAATAATTTGTTTACAAAATGTTTAACCATTCAACGATTGTTGAATTAAAATTTTCAAATCATTTAGGTGAAGGTGACGGTCATCTTTTTCCCAAGTATGTGAATAAAGTATACTAGTAAAATTCAACAAAATTTAAAAACAATATAATATTATCAGTAATTTAATATATGGATAAATAAATTATAATTAAAATAAAATTTATTTATCTATACATATATAATTCTTTAATCTCTCTATCCCACGTGGACCAATAGAAAAAGTTAATATTTTTGTGTTCACACTATAAATTATAAATAAAAATAATAATATTATTATTAAGTTAAAATTTATACATTAATATTATTTTTATATTTATTAAATTTCCATAACAATTAATAGATGTAGATTAGAATAATATCACAAATAATACAAATATTTTACGTACAATTAATTTTCTATAAAAATAAAATCTAAAAAATAAAAATTAGTTATTCAAATTATTTCATACGATTAATTTCAAAAAATTTATATATACATGGCACGGGGAGTGATGATATTCAATAAAATAAATGACTATTTTATTTTATACGTTTTTTATTTCTTTCCATCTGCATAAATAACTTCTTGATTCTCATCAAACACATTCTCCTCCTATTCCCAAATTTCAACCGATCCGCTCATATTCTCAAGAAAAAATTGGTCGCGTTTCATAGAACATCTCAAGATCAATTCGTCGAGGTATTCTCTATTCTAATGCTTCAATATTTATGCGTATATATATTAGTCGGATTTTTCTTATCTTTTCTAAAATTTCATATACGTTTTAATTATTTTATTATCAATGTTTTTTTTCATTTTTCTCTAATTCAAATGTGGAATGAGATTCTTTTCAGACAAACGACGACTATAGAAAGGTTAATTAGCATATCTATTCAAGATTCAAAATTGCTTCTAACGAACCAAAAAATGCAACTTGCATGGTGCTGACAAATTTTTCGCTCCAAAGCATATGACAGATTAAAAGAATATTGTTTTTCTACGGTGTTGTTTGATTTTTCGATTTTATTGCTCGAACTTAATTTGTGTCGTTTAATTTATAAGAATTGAGTTTGGTTGTGCAAGTGAAGTTGCACGTCATTCAAGTTGACACGGTCGCCTCTCGCCCCGTGTGATGCACAGAAGCACTTTCCACAATCAACATCAGTGGCTATGATGCTTACAACGTGCACTCTAGGCATTCTAGGATGCAATTAATTCTATTTGCTAATTGAAATGTTAATTGATCGGAAAAGAAATAAATTAACCTTTTCAATTTTACAGTTCTATTTTCGATGAAGTAATTACGTACGGGCCGCAGCCGCGATGGTTCTCGAACTTGAGCTGCCCCCTTCACAGCTTAATCATGATTCTCGACTCTTGCTCCCTATGCTCTATATTTTTTACACTATAGGTTAGATCAATATGACGGTGCCGAATTTTTAAATATTAAAAATAATCAAATAAATAAAATATCTTCTATAATTAGATTTTATACTTTATTTTCATAGTTTTATTATTATTTCGTCGAGAATGAGATGTAGTTTAACCAAAAAAATTATAATTATTTATCAATATAATTTAATTTAATTTAATAGATCACCTTATATACGTATGAAGTTTGAATTATAAGAAAATTAATTGGCTTATAAAAATAATTATTCAACAATTTAATTTCTAAATCACATGAGTTATATAATTTAAGAGATCAATAAGCACATTGAAAAATTAAGTAAGGAGATAATAAAACATATTTTTGAGTTTTGTATTAGTATTAATACTAATATAATGGATAAATTCCTAACAACTTAATTAAAAAAAGAATATATTTTTTATATTGTTAAGTTATAATTATTAATAATTTCCCAAAAGAAATATTATTTAATTATTATAATTAAAATATATATATGGATAAAATATGAAAGATATATGTAATTAAATTTTAATAATATTTTTTATAAAATTATTATGCATTATTAATTATTTTTAAAGTTTTTATATTGTAATGAGAATGAAACACTCACAAATAAAATCTGAATGTTGTTTATTAGGAGATTCCAATTTCCAATGATAATATTTGATTTTATAATTCTCTTTTTGTTTTATAATTTGCTATACATATTAAATATTACTTCAAACACGCATAATCTTTCAATTTAAATAAAACATTTTATATTTGAGATAATGATCGATAATGAGCTTCAATAGGAGTTTACAAATTAGTAGAGGTGGACACATTGTCCCGGATCCGATCACGTCCCGATTCTATCCGGAAAGTTAACGAGATAGGAAGTGATCAATTTTAAAAATGGCAATCATGTTCTGTCTCATCTCGATTTATTTTTTTCATAATGGGACGGGATGAGATCGGGACGATCCCGTTCTATCACGTCCCTTCCCGCAAATTTATATATATATATATATATATATATATATATATATATATATATATATATATATATATATATATATATATATATATAAGTATTATTTTTTCATAAAAATTAATAAAAATATCAAAATATTAATTCAATTAAATTTATTATTTAATTAATATATTTTCACAAATCTCATAATAATTTTATTTTTTTATATATATATTTTTTAAAATACTTAAATATTTATATTTTAAAATTTATAAAAAATCTTTTATAAATTGAATAATTTAACTTATTTCTCTTAAAATTTTATTTTTTTATTTTATTTGTATTTTAATTATTTTATAAGTCGATAATATTAAATTTAATTTTAATTTTAATTTTAATTTTAATTTTAATTTTATTTTTAATTTTATAATTTTATTTCAAATTTTAGGAGGTCTCGATCCCGTCTCGATCTCGACCCGAATATAAATTATCGAGACGGGACGAGATTTCCTTAATCCCGTCACATCCCGTATCATGTTCGCCCCTACAAATTAGATTGCGAGTTGAATTATGAAATAAAATAAAAAAATTCGTTCGCAATAATTAAAAAAAATACCACGTGCATCGCACGGGACAGTGTACTAGTTAAATCAATACATAATGAAACTGTGAAAAACACACACGTACGTGTTTGTATATATGAAATACGGGAGTATCATACTTACAAACTTACAGAAATGAGTATCATATTTTAAAATTTACAGAAATTTTAATAGATATAATGTTTGTAATAACTAATTATAAGTGCTTACGTATCTATAGACTATGACTAATACTACTATATTTTTTTTGTACTTTTTTTAAACTTGTCTATCTATATATATTATTTTTTAAAATTTTCTAAAACATATGAAATTATTAGTACTTTATTAATGATTTGATATTATAAATTTTTAATTCTAATTTTAAACTGTGTGTAAAATTTATACATTGCCCAATATTTCTGTTAACAACGGACAAGTGACACATGATGTTTGAATTGTAGTACTCAGGGACGGATGCACACTAGGCCCAGGGGGGGCACTGGGCCCCCCTGCAATTTAAAAAAAAATCAGGGGTATAATAGTAATTTTACATATTTCAATTAAAATAAATAAATAAATAAATAAAATAAAATCTTAATCCAACTAATGTGTCTAATTAATAAATACTGATGCTCAAAATCCTAAGTACACGTCTTGTTTTTTATCCCTCTCTCTTCCTTTTTTTATCTATTTTATTATTTCCTCCCCAAACAATTGTTCGACCAATATCGCAAGAAATCTGTGAAGAACCTGCCACAAGAATATACTTCCTTAACCCACGTACTCACTTGCTGTCTGCTGACTTGCATCATCCTATTTATTGGTGAGTTAGTAATCTTCTTGTGATAAATTTTTTATTTAAAAAGGGTTTTAGAAAATACTAGGTTTTATGTGGTTTACTTGATTGGAAACTTAGGCTATGGTATATTGGTATGGGTACTTCAAAATTGAATCGTATTTGTTGATTAAGATTATTTTATACGGATTGCTAATTGTATTTTATTCCAGTGTATTCACCAATATTTATGAAGCTGTTTATGTTAAAATTTCCTTTTGATTGGTTATTAATTATTTAAGTATACATTGTGAATTCAATATTATATTATCTTTATATTTATATTATTTAGTTGGAGACTTGAAAATATGTTGAATTTGTGGTGTATATTTTGGTTGATCAACATTTTAATTCTATCATGTAGATAATGAAACGATTTTTTAAAGCAATACCTCAAGGCATTGAGGGATCATCTTCGTCAATTAAAGCTCCTCTCACTACAGACACATCCGTATCATCTTTATCACCAAGACCAGTGAATAGGCCAGAGGATAGTGAAATTGATTTGAAAAATCTTCCAAGTGATCCTGGACTACGACCTAGCATAACGAGTTATCCGCCAAACTTGATTGAACAGGTTCGTAGAGCTTACTTGTTAAAAGGTC
Organism: Euphrasia confusa; assembly: GCA_954870475.1. Taxonomy (NCBI): domain Eukaryota; kingdom Viridiplantae; phylum Streptophyta; class Magnoliopsida; order Lamiales; family Orobanchaceae; genus Euphrasia; species Euphrasia confusa. The sequence continues at coordinate 9,167,993 of OX940966.1, read as the reverse complement.
CATGTCAACCACGTGAACATGAATTTCCTCAAACGCAAGACGGAAATAGGAAACGTAAATTTGTCGCATCTTGGTTTGATGAATATAGTGACTGGTTGGAGTATAGCATTGAAAAAGACACTGCATTTTGTTTATATTGTTATCTTTTTTCTACGGGATCTAGTGAAAAAGGGCACGATACTTTTGTACACAAAGGATTTAATGCTTGGCGTAAGAAAGAAAGAATAAGGGATCATGTCGGAAATCATTCTAGCGATCATAACATGTGTAGATTGGCTTGTCAGTATTTGATGAATCAAGCACAACACATTGAAGTATCTATTTCGAAAGCATCTAAGCAGTCCAAGATTGATTACCGTTGTAGATTAAATGCGTCGGTTACTTGTTTGCGCTTTCTTCTTATGCAAGGGTTGGCTTTTCGAGGTGATGACGAGTCTGAGGAATCGTTGAATCAAGGAAATTTTATTGAGCTTCTGAAACTTATTGCTTCGTGCAACGATGATATAAACAAAGTTTCTCTGAATAATGCTCCTGAAAATCATAAACTTACATCTCCATTGATTCAGAAGGATATTATTAATGCAGCCGCGATAGAGACGACCAATACTATTATTGGAGATCTTGGAAATGATATGTTTTCCATTTTAGTTGATGAATGTCGGGATATTTCAGTCAAAGAGCAAAGTTACTAAGTTATACTATTATATATACGGAGTACTTACTAAGTTATACTATTAGTCACGTATATATTTATGCTTTAGTTATATATATTTACCAAATTATTTTATTAATTAATTTGTAATTATCAAGCAAAACAGTGTATTATTTATACGCAATTTATCTCATATATTAGGTAGAATATATTAAATTAAATATTTAATACTCAAAATTTTTGTAATTGTAAAAATTACAAAAATATACTTATATTATGTAAGTATACATAGTATGGACTAGTGTATTAGCATGTACGCACGGGCCCTTTCAAATTATTAATTACATTGAGATTACTTTAAACCTATTATTCTCTTGTCGGATTAGTCGGCAGTCCTACGACAACGTCGAATGTTGGCGTGCTAGTGGTTAAAGGCGACTAACGACAATGGTGGTATTTTCGATGGGGCCGACAATGTTCAATCAACGACGTGAGGACACATCATATTGGTTTGGGCTGTCCGAACCTTCTTGTCGAAGCTTGGTCGGAAGACGATCGGGCTTTGAGTTATCATCTATGTGAAAGAAGTGTGAGGAGGTTGTTATCTTCCTCAGATTACTAGGTTTGCATGATTTTAGATCGAGTCTCTATTTTATTGATAATTAATTTCACATACACACTACTACATAATTTACCTTTAACAACACTTAATTTACATCGGTTCCGGTGTAATTGATGTAAAATGTAACATTTACATGGGTTCCGGTGTGACCGAGGTAAGGAACTTTACACACAACGGTTATATTGCTAACCGTTGTAACACTCATGACCGGGTTACGGGAATTATTAAAAATAATCGATCTCTTCTTCGTATCCTCAAATTAAATAACTAGGGTTTGCAACTTCCCCCAAATTTCAATTTCTGTCTCTCCAGAATCTCAACATCGACCCCCTCTTCCTCCGCCCGTGACCACCATTGCCTCTGCTCGCGATACCCTGTTCCTCCGCCTGTGACCACTGCTGTGTTAGCTCGTCGCCCGTGACCACCATTGTCTCTGCCTGCGACTACCGCTGCGTTTAGCTCGTCGCCCGTGACCACCGCTGCGTTTAGCTCGTCGCCTATCACAGGCGTCGCTCTCTTCGTCCTTAGTTGTTGCCGCTCTCTTCATCCTCGACTGTCGCAGCTCTCTTCTTTGTGGTATGCCGCAATTAGTTGCTTCTCTTATTGTCTGAATCACTGCTTCTGCTCCTCCCCTTCTAATCCCCGTAAGTCCGTCATCTCAGTTCTTCTCTTATCATCATTACTGATCTTCTCATAAGAATTGGGTTTGTTGAAATTGTTGTTGAACTTATTACACTTTAACTCCACAAAATTAGTTGTTGAATCTGTATCAAAATTATTTTTCGCACATCCTTGCATTGCTGGGTATAGGACTTTTTGTGTTCGTGCTTTGCATCTCTTTACTCCATCACCATTTTTTTTTAAATTTCTTTTGTTGAGTAAGTGGTGTTTTTTTCGAATTCCATTCGTTTCAGATTTAATGCTACTGGTGTGGATTTGTTAATACATACGATGGACACTATATTTTGGAATTTTGCACTAGGCATATATTGATATTTTGTTATTGAATGCATTGATTAGTGTGGGCTTGTTTAAGAATTTTGCAGTAGGCATATAGCGAAATATTAATTCTATATGTTTTTATATACTTTAGCTCGAGTATTGAATTAGAATGGATCGAAGTTGGATGAATGCAAGTCGCGTAAGCGATGAATTCGAAAATGGAATAGATGAACTGTTGAAATTTGCTAAACAACATAGACCGGAGCCAGATGGAAAATATTTTTGTCCTTGCATCAATTGTTTGAATGGGAGACGCCACGATGAGGAGAAAATCCGAGAACATCTTATTTGTGATGGGATCGATAAGAGTTATACAATATAGATATGGCATGGTGAATCGTTAAACGCTCCAACGAACTCAAATGAACCAAACAACGAACATTGGGACAATAGATTTGATGATATGATTCGTGATGTTGGAGTCGAATCTTTTTATCAGTCGCGGGTGTATGATGATCTGAAAAATGACTCTAAAATACCTTTGTACCCGGGGTGCAAGACTTTCACACGCTTGTCAGCAGTGTTGAAATTGGTGATCGTGAAGGCAAGAAATGGATGGACTGATAAAAGTTTCACCGAATTGTTGGAGTTGTTGAAAGAGATGCTTCCAGAAGATAACACTTTGCCAAATCGAAATTACGAGGCAAAAAAAGTATTATGTCCGATGGGTATGGAGTACAAAAAAATACATGCGTGCCCAAATGACTGTATATTGTATCGGAAAGAGTTTGAAGCATTGAATAAGTGTCCTCGATGTGGGGTATCACGATACAAAGAAAAGTATGATGATTGTAGCGGTGATAACAATAATAAGACGGGTCCTCCAGCGAAAGTGTTATGGTATCTTCCAATTATTCCCAGATTCAAAAGATTGTTTGCTAATGTCGTTGATGCAAAAAACCTTACATGGCATGCCAATGGAAGAAAGTGTGATGGACAACTTCGACATCCTGCTGACTCTTCACAGTGGAAGAAAATTGATCGTTTGTTTCCAGGTTTTGGTAACGAAGAAAGAAACCTTAGGCTTGGACTTGCTACTGATGGAATGAATCCATATGGGAACTTGAGCACTAACCACAGTTCGTGTCCTGTTCTTCTTGTGATATACAATCTACCACATTGGTTGTGCATGAAACGTAAGTATGTTTTGTTATCTATGATGATATCGGGGCCAAAACAACCAGGAAATGATATCGATGTTTATCTAAGCCCCTTGATTGAATACTTGAGATTGTTGTGGGATGAAGGGATAGAGGTGTTTGACGAGTACCGCCAACAAAATTTCATTTTGCGTGCAATTTTGTTTTGTACTATTAACGACTTCCCGACATACGGAAATTTGAGCGGGTACAGTGTCAAGGGGCATCATGCATGCCCTATTTGTGAAGAAGACACAAGTTTCATACAACTAAAACATGGAAGAAAGACCGTTTACACTCGACATCGAAGGTTTCTGAGGCGTAATCACCCATATCGTAGATTGAAAAAATCTTTCAATGGATGTCAAAAGGATGGAATTGCTCCCACGCTATTGACTGGAAAACAAGTCTATGATCGTGTGAAGCACATCGACAATATATTTGGAAAGACACAAAAGAAGAGCACCGTGAAAAACACATGGAAGAAGAGGTCAATATTTTTTGATCTTCCATATTGGAGTGATCTAGATGTTAGACATTGCATAGATGTTATGCATGTTGGGATTCGATGTCCCGGGCTATCAAAAATTATGCGGAATCGATAACCCGACCGAAACCCCGTCGCCGGAAACCACGAACGCGAACCACACACGAAGCCGGGCTCGACAAGAGCATCGCCGCGGGACGAACCCGCGGCTAAACCCTAGCCGAACCCCATCGCGGCTGGGGTTCGCGATCGCCGTGCATGGCGATCGCCGGGGATGCGCGTGCGTCCCCGTGGGGCTGTTCGGAACAGCCCCCGGCGGTGAGTCCGGCGACTCACCGCCACCATCCGACGGGAGGAAGGCCTCCAGTCGCGGCACCAGCCCGCGACTGCCCTCCTCGATCGACTTCGGTCGATCGCCCGCTCCGGCTTCGGCCAGAGCTTTCCCGCGCGCACGCCGCCGGCAGGGAGGACGGGGAGGTCATCCGCCGTGGCACCAGCCCACGGCGACTTCCCCAGCGATCGACCCTTGGTCGATCGCGTGCCCCGGCGTCCAGCCGGGGCTTCCCCTTGCCGCGGTACCGGCGGTCGAAACCCTAGGGTTCGACCGCCCCTCGTTCGATCCCCACGGGGATCCAACGATCCCCGTATCTAGGTCTCGAAGCTTTCCCGGATCGTCTTGTTCATGTATACATCACAATTAAACGAACATATAATCATAGAGGTGGTTTATGATTATGTACCTCGATTCGTTGTACGGAGAAACGAAATCAAACGTTGATGACCTTGCGATCTTCCTACGTATTCCTTGCACCTCGTCCGAACGTCGTGTGGGCGACGATCTATCGAACTCCTATGGATCTCCTTCACTCTTCAAGACTTTATGATTGGCGTAGGTTAGTTATGAATTGTGAAGACCATGTAGTGCTTTTATAGGCTACGTAGGGGATCAAAAGGAGGTGGAATATTGAGCTTCTAATATTGAAGATTAAATTGAGCCCAGCCCAAATCTATTAATCCTTATCAATATTAATTAATTTATTTTCCACTATATAAATTAATTGCACTCCCAATATTAAACCATATTATATCAAATAATATTTCTCCGGTAGTATTATTTATTCCGTGTATTTAAGATTTAAATATCCATGAATAAATTTATTTATTGCTCAATAAATTATATCCATCTCTTATATCCGAGACTAGTACGATTCAACCTTAATTATTGTGCGGAACAAATCCACTCATGAGGTTTACACAATAATTCCTTATGAACTCATCTCGGGGATATTATCAACCCTTCCGGGATACACTTTCCCGTCAAGTATTCACGGCATGTCATATATAAAATATAGCGACCATATTTTACCGGTAATTAACCCAATAATTAAATCGGTTAATTCCATTGGAAAATCAAAGTCTCTAATATTAAATATACACACCCGCAATAGTATCGGGGATTAAGAATAAAATACTCTGAGATTTAAATTGATTATCCAAGGCAATCCTAATCAATAAATCTCAAGCGATCCGTCCAATACACTAAGTGTACAAGTGTGATAAAATAATTAAGATAAATTATTTTCTCTCTCACACAACGACTATACCGATGGATTGGTCCGTGTCCATCTAGGTCGTGAGCATCTGTTCGATTAAATACGAGTAACCGATAGTATGATCTTCTGTGTGCCCATGCACACCATACTAACTACAACGTATGAAATCCAGGACCATATTTTGCATAATTAATTAATAATAATTAAATGCAAATAATTGTTTATTAATTAAATAGGTTAAATGCTATGACCGGGAGTTTACCGATACTTAAATCTAGACATTAAGTACACAACTCCAACAATCTCCCACTTGTACTAAGGTCTAGTCATTTCCTCCAAACTCCCGACTCCCATACTCATCACGTGCTTAAGTTATACTTCCCAGAAGTATTATGTGAATGAGCAATCTAGGTTGCCGCTCTGAAGTTATCTTGGTGACTACTGCGTCGTCTCCCTAGACGATGACTCGAATCAGGTGGTACTTGCTCTATGTGTTATCATCACCTTTTGAACTTATGACTTCTTCCAGTTTACCATGCACCGCTATATACATAGCCTTTGGTGAACCAAGAATCATATCCAAGTTCAGAGGTCATCCCGGAACCTAACCAAAAACTTCCGCTGCCTCTGAGGCTGCTATTCGGTTCATGATAGAGTCCGAGAAGCATCATGCTTATCATTCTTTCATCTTTAGGTTCCACCTCCTTTTAAAAGTGAACACATAACCTGATATCGACTTACACTGGTCTTTCTCTGATTTTGGATCTGAGAAACTGTAATCCAAGAAGATTTCGTCTTGCTCCGTAAGCCAGTACTTTGAAAGTACTCTTACAGCATTCGAACATCCCTTATCCAGATTACTTTGATATCCTCCCACTATGCTAACCGCATAGTTGATATCAGGTTCTTGTTTTACAACACTGCATTTACAAAGCTCTCCACACTCGAAATGTAGGAAACTGCTTTGTCTATATCTATCTCCTTTATGTGTTCAAAACACATACCTTTAGATAGATGCATTCTGTTCCCGAAAGGCAATAACCTTTCTCAGAATCATGCATGTTTAAAACAAACCATAATCGCATAAGATATCTTAAGAGAAGTACAAATGTTCTTATCTAGAGATCGAAAGATTCTAAGAACATGATCTAACTTCATCTTAATCTTATATCTCGATTTATTTAGACAACCTTTATTTTATGTCTGATAACACTTTTACGTTGTTGCCAACGATGAAGTGTTATCTACATAAAATTCCGAGAAACACCACCTTGTTTCCATTACGTCTCTAACACACCTTTCTTTGTCTTATGCACTTTGATGAATCCATCTCATGGACTATCTCATCAGTTCGCAAGTTCCACAATTTACAGCTTTGTGATAATCCATAAATGGATCCACTAAGCTTGTACTTCTAAATGATCTTGCCTCTTAACAATAATAGTTATTGTTATCCAAGTAGGCACATTTAGATTAGTACTGCCTCCTATGCAGAACCAGGGATCGATTTCATGCCTACTAGATCCAGAGTTCAAAACTCCTCCAGTCTTATGAACATCTCCGGTTGCTTAACAACCTCCCACTGCAATGGCGTTCTGGTGTATAACTGTAATAACATTTAGGTGCAGTTAGTGGTGCACTACTACTCGGTTAGGCTGGTTCTCAGTCTTTCCTTTTCCTCATTTTCAAGTACCTTGTCAGTTAGGGCATTGTAGTTCACCTAATAGTCTTCCTCTAAGAACCGGGTGAGGACACCCCTCTGGTTCATAATACTATTGAACATACAATTACTTGTTCTCCTAGGATATTCTACAACCACATTAAATGTGTCGTTGTATCCAGAAATATCCATAGAACATAGGTAGTTCCGAACAACTTGTCCTTTTACTATTAGAATTCCATTTCTTATCCCTGACACACCATATCTACACTCCAGTGTATGGTGCAGTCCTTTGAGACTTAATCTCAATCTTTGATTTATGCTATGTGTTGTTTAGATAGGTGATAGCCTCCGCGAACAAGCCGCAGGCTTCCAATGGATATACTTTGAAGGTTCCCCATAATAGCTTTGTGTCTACTGGAAAACGCTTTGCTTTTATGGCACATTAAGTATTCTAATCCATCTTCGAGTATTCTTTGAAAGAATGACTCGTACCTTTCTAATTACACATGTTACTGCATTAATCATGAATCATTCTTAATGCTTGTCCGAATTCAAGAATTCACAAGCATAATGATAAAGAAATACATCTAATAAGTAAAACAAGTTATACATAACGGTTTGTTGCATCGTGGTAGACTAAGGATTCATCATTCACATATTGCTATCTAAAATGTACCAGAATAGATAACACCATTATTTCTTATCTAAATCACTGAATGATTAAAGAAATAAATATCCATTCATTAATAAAGAAAAAACCAGAACAAAAGTTCTTTTCAAAATAAGGGGTACATAAAGCAATAACTTGAAATGAAATCCTAAAACTACTGAAAGCAGATAAATGTCTTCCACTGCAACCGCTGCTACCCCAACAGCTTCGCCCATGTAGACTCGAACTCTTATTTTCTAAGTCGTCGGGTTTTCTGGAACCCCTGCATTTAAAATAATGCACATACCGTCAGTGGTTCCATATCTACACACCATAATTCTGGTAGATAATACCGCTGACTATGTTTTTACGACTAAAGAAAAATCCGTACCTCTGAGAGGACATTCAGACTTCCAGTGTCCAGACTTGTTGCATCGGAAGCACTTGCCCCTTGGCTTACTAGCCCCCACTCGTGGTCCATTCCTCTTGGCACCACTGGGTTTCCAGGCTTGCTTCCTTTTCTTGCCCCTACCTCCAACAGCTTTCAAGCTTTTGGACTTGGTAGCTACAAGGGCTTGAGACTTGCCCTTCTTGTAGATCCCCTCTGCCGCCTTCAGTTCAGTCAGGAGTTGCGCAAGAGTATAAGATAGTTTACCCATATTATAGCTCATACGAAACTGCTCAAAACTAGGGGCCAGAGACTGGAGTATGATGTCGACTTGCGTCTCAGCATCAATAGAAGCTCCTAGGACCTCAAGCTCATTCAACAAACTCATCATCTTAAGAACGTGCTCCCCAACGGGCGTTCCTTCAGACTGAGTAGTCGACATGAGGACTCTCATGGCTTCTTGCCTAGCCGCACGATCTTGCTCCCCAAACATCTCCTTGAGGTTGAACATCATATCATAGGCAGTGTCCATCGGCTCATGTTGGGTTTGGAGTACATTTGACATGGAAGCCAAAATATAACACCTAGCCATTTCATCAGCCTTTTTCCACTTCCGATATGTTTCTTTTTCCTCATCAGTCGAGGCAGCCGTTGTTGGGATTCGATGTCCCGGGCTATCAAAAAAATTGCGGAACCGATAACCCGACCGAAACCCTATCGCCGGAAACCGCGAACGCGAACCACCGTACGACCCGAGGCTCGACCGAGCACCGCACTGGCGAACCCGCGCGCCCAGCCGAGCCCCCGCACGGGGCTCGCGATCGCTCTCGTAGCGATCGCTGGGATCGCTCGTAGCGATCCCCGGGGCTGCTCGCAGCAGCCCCGCAGCGAGTCGCTGACTCGCTGCTCGCATGGGGTCAGCCCCGTGCGCCTCTGCTACGGGAACTCCCGTAGCGCGCACGAGGCAGCTGCGGGTCAGCCCCGCAGCGACCCGCGATCGAGCTCACGGGCTCGATCGCCCCTCGGCTTCGGCCGAGGGCTTTGCGTCCAACGCGCCGCCGGCGATGGCGGCTGGGATCCGCCGTGGCACCAGCCCACGGCATCCCGGACGATCGACCCTCGGTCGATCATGTGCCCCTTCGCCGCGCGTTGCGGCGGTCCGAACCCTAGGGTTCGACCGCCCCTCGATCCTCGCCGGGGATCTCGAATTCCCGTCCCCGAGGTTCTTTGTTTACCCGGATCGTCTTGTTCATGTATACATCACAATTATTACGAACAAATAATCATAGAGGGGGTTTATGATTATGTACCTCGATTCGTTGTACGGAGAAACGAAATCAAACGTTGATGACCTTGCGATCTTCCTACGTATTCCTTGCACCTCGTTCGAACGTCGTGTGGGCGACGATCTATTGAACTCCTATGGATCTCCTTCAACTCTCTAGAACTATCAACTATTGATATTCTTGTCTTATTCAAGTTATGAAGGTCATGTAGTGCTTTTATAGGCTACGTAGGGGATCATAAGGAGGTGGAATATTGGGCTTCCAATATTGAAGATTAAATTGAGCTCAATGCTCAAGTCCATTAATCCTTATCAATATTAATTAATTTATTTTCCACTATATAAATTAATTGCACTCCCAATATTAAACCATATTATATCAAATAATATTTCTCCGGTAGTATTATTTATTCCGTGTATTTAAGATTTAAATATCCATGAATAAATTTATTTATTGCTCAATAAATTATATTCATCTCTTGTATCCGAGACTAGTACCATTCAACCTTAATTATTGTGCGGAACAAATCCACTCATGAGGTTTACACAATAATTCCTTATGAACTCATCTCGGGGATATTATCAACCCTTCCGGGATACACTTTCCCGTCAAGTATTCACGGCATGTCATATATAAAATATAGCGACCCAACTTAACCGGTAATTAACCCAATAATTAAATCGGTTAATTTCTTTGGAAAATCAAAGTCTCTAATATTAAATATACACACCCGCAATAGTATCGGGGATTAAGAATAAAATACTCTGAGAATTAAATTGATTATCCAAGGCAATCCTAATCAATAAATCTCAAGCGATCCGCCCAATACACCAAGTGTACAAGTGTGATAAAATAATTAAGATAAATTATTTTCTCTCTCACACAACGACTATACCGATGGATTGGTCCGGGTCCATCTAGGTCGTGAGCATCTGTTTGATTAAATACGAGTAACCGATAGTATGATCTTCTGTGCGCCCATGCACACCATACTAACTACAACGTATGAAATCCAGGACTATAATTTTGCATAATTAATTAATAATAATTAAATGCAAATAATTTTTTATTAATTAAATAGGTTAAATGCTATGACCGGGAGTTTTACCGATACTTAAATCTAGACATTAAGTACACAACTCCAACAATCTCCCACTTGTACTAAGGTCTAGTCATTTCCTCCAAACTCCCGACTCCCATACTCATCACGTGCTTAAGTTATACTTCCCAGAAGTATTATGTGAATGAGCAATCTAGGTTGCCGCTCTGAAGTTATCTTGGTGACTACTGCGTCGTCTCCCTAGACGATGACTCGAATCAGGTGGTACTTGCTCTATGTGTTATCATCACCTTTTGAACTTATGACTTCTTCCAGTTTACCATGCACCGCTATATACATAGCCTTTGGTGAACCAAGAATCATATCCAAGTTCAGAGGTCATCCCGGAACCTAACCAAAAACTTCCGCTGCCTCTGAGGCTGCTATTCGGTTATGAGAGAGTCCGAGAAGCATCATGCTTATCACTCTTTCATCTTTAGGTTCCACCTCCTTTTAAAAGTGAACACATAGCCTGATATCGACTTACACTGGTCTTTCACTGATTTTGGATCTGAGAAACTGTAATCCAAGAAGACTTCGTCTTGCTCCGTAAGCCAGTACTATGAAAGTACTCTTACAGCATTCGAACATCCCTTATCCAGATTACTTTGATATCCTCCCACTATGCTAACTGCATAGTTGATATCAGGTTCTTGTTTTACAACACTGCATTTACAAAGCTCTCCACACTTGAAGTGTAGGAAACTGCTTTGTCTATATCTATCTCCTTTATGTGTTCAAAACACATACCTTTAGATAGATGCATTCTGTTCCCGAAAGGCAATAACCTTTCTCAGAATTATGCATGTTTAAAACAAACCATAATCGTATAAGATATCTTAAGAGAAGTACAAATGTTCTTATCTAGAGATCGAAAGATTCTAAGAACATGATCTAACTTCATCTTAATCTTATATCTCGATTCATTTAGACAACCTTTATTTTATGTCTGACAACACTTTTACATTGTTGCCAACGATGAAGTGTTTTCTACATAAAATTCCGAGAAACACCACCTTGTTTCCATTACGTCTCTAACACACCTTTCTTTGTCTTATGCACTTTGATGAATCCATCTCATGGACTATCTCATCAGTTCGCAAGTTCCACAATTTACAGCTTTGTGATAATCCATAAATGGATCCACTAAGCTTGTACTTCTAAATGATCTTGCCTCTTAACAATAATACTTATTGCTATCCAAGTAGGCACATTTAGATTAGTACTGCCCCTTATGCAGAGCTAGGGATCGATTTCATGTCTACTAGATCCAGAGTTCAAAACTCCTCCAGTCTTATGAACATCTCCGGTTGCTTAACAACCTCCCACTGCAATGGCGTTCTGGTGTATAACAGTAATAACATTAGGTGCAGTTAGTGGTGTACTACCACTCCGTTAGGCTGGTTATCAATCTTTCCTTTCCTCATTTTTAAGTACCTTGTCAGTTAGGGCATTGTAGTTCATCAAATAGTCTCCCTCTAAGAACCGGGTGAGAACACCCCTCTGGTTCATAGTACTATTTAACATACAATTACTTGTTCTCCTAGGATATTCTACAACCACATTAAATGTGCCGTTGTATCCAGAAATATCCATAGAACATAGGTAGTTCCGAACAACTTGTCCTTTTACTATTAGAATTCCATTTCTTATCCCTGACACACCATGTCTACACTCCAGTGTATGGTGCAGTCCTTTGAGATTTAATCTCAATCTTTGATTTATGCTATGTGTTGTTCAGATAGGTGATAGCCTCCGCGAACAAGCCGCAGGCTTCCAATGGATATACTTTGAAGGTTCCCCATAATAGCTTTGTGTCTACTGAAAAACACTTTGCTTTTATGGCACATCAAGTATTCTAATCCATCTTCGAGTATTCTTTGAAAGAATGACTCGTACCTTTCTAATTACACATGTTACTGCATTAATCATGAATCATTCTCAATGCTTGTCCGAATTCAAGAATTCACAAGCATAATGGTAAAGAAATACATCTAATAAGTAAAACAAGTTATACATAACGGTTTGTTGCATCGTGGTAAACTAAGGATTCATCATTCATATATTGCTATCTAAAATGTACCAGAATAGATAACACCATTATTTCTTATCTAAATCATTGAATGATTAAAGAAATAAATATCCATTCATTAATAAAGAAAATCCAGAACAAAAGTTCTTTTCAAAATAAGGGGTACATTAAGCAATAACTTGAAATGAAATCCTAAAACTACTAAAAGCAGATAAATGTCTTCCACTGCAACCGCTGCTACCCCAACAGCTTCGCCCATGTAGACTCGAACTCTTCTTCTCTAAGTCGCCGGGTTTTCTGGAACCCCTGCATTCAAGAATGCACATACCGTCAGTGGTTCCATATCTACACACCAGAATTCTGGTAGATAATACCGCTGACTATGTTTTTACGACTAAAGAAAAATTCGTACCTTTGAGAGGACATTCAGACTTCCAGTGTCCAGACTTATTGCATCGGAAGCACTTGCCTCTTGGCTTTGCAGCCCCCACTCGTGGTCCACTCCTCTTGGCACCACTGGGTTTCCAGGCTTGCTTCCTTTTCTTGCCCCTACCTCCAACAGCTTTCAAGCTTTTGGACTTGGTAGCTACAAGAGCTTGAGACTTGCCCTTCTTGTAGATCCCCTCTGCCGCCTTTAGTTCAGTCAGGAGTTGCGCAAGAGTATAAGATAGTTTACCCATATTATAGCTCATACGAAACTGCTCAAAACTAGGGGCCAGAGACTGGAGTATGATGTCGACTTGCGTCTCAGCATCAATAGAAGCTCCTAGGACCTCAAGTTCATTAAACAAACTCATCATCTTAAGAACATGCTCCCCAACGGGCGTTCCTTCAAACTGAGTAGTCGACATGAGGACTCTCATAGCTTCTTGCCTAGCCGCACGATCTTGCTCCCCAAACATCTCCTTGAGGTTGAACATCATATCATAGGCAGTGTCCATCGGCTCATGTTGGGTTTGGAGTACATTTGACATGGAAGCCAAAATATAACACCTAGCCATTTCATCAGCCTTTTTCCACTTCCTATATGTTCCTTTTTCCTCATCAGTTGAGGCAGCCGTGGGCTCAGCAGGGCACACTTCATGGAGTACAAACTTGTACTCCTCAGAAGTCAGGACAATGTCTAAATTTCTCTTCCAATCAATGTAATTGGGACCAGTGAGTTTATGTTCCTTGAGTATCACAGAAAGTGGATTCATAGCTACTCTCTAAACCTATAAGCACATATAAACAAACAATTAATTTAATGTCCGATATTATCTCCTTTAAATAATATCATTAAATTACTAATTACATCTAAAATCCCATCAGGTAAGGCAAGCCACGTGGTGTGGACGTTTACCCACCTAAATGATTTAGCAATTAGATTTTCTTTGGTCATACATCGATTATAGCGTAACTTCGTGGGGAAGAATACTATAACGCGTATCTAAGTGTAAACCATTACTCAGCACCAAAGTACATCGTTTGGAATTGCTACATCACCGCAAGCCACGTGGTGTGGACGTTTACGATAATTTCACAACTCTTCACAATTACTTATAACTGTCTACATCAATTAATCCAAAGTCCGTTAGTATAGCAAGCCACGTGGTGTGGACGTTTACTACACCAAGAGACTTTTATAATTGACTCCCAATTACAAGAATCATTCGATTTTTGCAAATCAAGACTCGGAGAATCATAAGTGAAACTCGAAGTTTCTAACCAGTGATTCACCATGCGAACAACCCTATCTCTCATAAATGAGGGAGCCGAGCAGACAATCGATCCATCTATCAAAGAATGGTACGAAGGTCTCTAATTTGTGTCATCCACATGACCAAGTGGCTTTGGCTCCATTCCACTCCCCGGGGTGAGAATGAGACGACTTGAAGTCAGTTTCAAAAAGACAAATTAGGCATTGTTTGATAAACTTGATCAATGTTTCTTGTAAAAGGAATTACAAGAATTCTCCTCCAATGACATATCTATATGAACTTCGAAAGCTCATAAATGTCACCAAGAGAACAGTAATGGAGACCACGGGAATGTTTCCATCCCCTCTCCCACTTAGCTTTTTATAACAAAGGGATACGATATCTAATGCATAATTAAACACATATAGCATGCATACAAGCAATAAAGCACATAGCATCACATAGTCAAAATAATGCTAGAAAATTATTTTTCCCGACTATCATGGCTTTATTCCATCTTCATATGCATCTTCTAGTCTTCAGTCTTCGTTCTTGAATGCTCCATGTGACGAGAATATTAATCCCAATATTTAAATCTATTTATTTTTAATAAATCCAAAAGATACTTAATTCGAAAATTAAGTCAATCGAATAAATCAAAAATAAAATTAAATATTATTAATATTTTTTATTTATTTATTTTCCTATCTAATTCTATTAAATCTCTAGAATAATCTATCCAAGTAAAACTTGGAATATTCTAGAAGACTTCCATAATAGAATAAGAAAATAAAATAAATTAGGACTCTTCTACTTTCCAAGATTAATTAATTTCCATTACTATGAAAATTCCCATAAAATAGGAATAATCAATTAGGAAATAAATCAATCCTAAATTAACTTTTATTCCTTTCCAATTCTATTAAATCTCTAGGATCCTATTCCAAGTAGAACTCGTAATACTCTAGAAGACTTCCATAATAGAATAAGGAAATAAAATTAATTCCAATTAATTCTTTTCCTAATCCATGAGAATTCCCAAAAAAAAGAAAAACTCAATTAGGAAAACCGAATCAATTAGGAAAGTGAATCTTTGGTAGGAGTAGCATGGGTTGGGGATCCCCGCACCACCCCCACCGCCGACCACCACCATCACCGGGCACCACCACCGCCGCCCCCTAGCCACGCGCCACCACCACCGGTGGCCGGCGTGGCCGGAAGCCCTAGCGGGCAGCCCCATGGTGGGGTCGATCGATCCTCATGGGGATCGATCATGGGGATGATCGACCCCCCGGTTTTTCGTCCTCTTCGTCTTCTTCGTCACACGTGTTCTCCGGCGGTCGTCTCGGCATCGATCCAACGTAAATAAATTACAAGAAATAAATTTACAATTCCGGTATCGATTCTATACATGAAATCGACCCTATACATTTTCCGGAAAACATAGAACGTAATAATAAATCCTAAATTCGGTCAACCCCCGAATTTTTACTATTACAAACATTCAACCACACAAAACGAATCTCGACATGTCCGAGAGTTTAATAAACGAATAATCATGATAATTAATTAACACAATAATTAAATCCAACCATGATAGCCGGAAATCCCTGCAAGGTAGAACAATAATCGAACGTATACATGAACACGATACCAAACGCTCTGATACCAATTGCTGGGATTCGATGTCCCGGGCTATCAAAAAAATTGCGGAACCGATAACCCGACCGAAACCCTATCGCCGGAAACCGCGAACGCGAACCACCGTACGACCCGAGGCTCGACCAAGCACCGCACGGGCGAACCCGCGCGCCCAGCCGAGCCCCCGCACGGGGCTCGCGATCGCTCTCGTAGCGATCGCTGGGATCGCTCGTAGCGATCCCCGGGGCTGCTCGCAGCAGCCCCGCAGCGAGTCGCTGACTCGCTGCTCGCATGGGGTCAGCCCCGTGCGCCTCTGCTACGGGAACTCCCGTAGCGCGCACGAGGCAGCTGCGGGTCAGCCCCGCAGCGACCCGCGATCGAGCTCACGGGCTCGATCGCCCCTCGGCTTCGGCCGAGGGCTTTGCGTCCAACGCGCCGCCGGCGATGGCGGCTGGGATCCGCCGTGGCACCAGCCCACGGCATCCCGGACGATCGACCCTCGGTCGATCATGTGCCCCTTCGCCGCGCGTTGCGGCGGTCCGAACCCTAGGGTTCGACCGCCCCTCGATCCTCGCCGGGGATCTCGAATTCCCGTCCCCGAGGTTCGTTGTTTACCCGGATCGTCTTGTTCATGTATACATCACAATTATTACGAACAAATAATCATAGAGGGGGTTTATGATTATGTACCTCGATTCATTGTACGGAGAAATGAAATCAAACGTTGATGACCTTGCGATCTTCCTACGTATTCCTTGCACCTCGTTCGAACGTCGTGTGGGCGACGATCTATCGAACTCCTATGGATCTCCTTCAACTCTCTAAAACTATCAACTATTGATATTCTTGTCTTATTCAAGTTATGAAGGCCATGTAGTGCTTTTATAGGCTACGTAGGGGATCATAAAGAGGTGGAATATTGGGCTTCCAATATTGAAGATTAAATTGAGCCCAATGCTCAAGTCCATTAATCCTTATCAATATTAATTAATTTATTTTCCACTATATAAATTAATTGCACTCCCAAT
Source organism: Euphrasia confusa (assembly GCA_954870475.1). Classification (NCBI taxonomy): domain Eukaryota; kingdom Viridiplantae; phylum Streptophyta; class Magnoliopsida; order Lamiales; family Orobanchaceae; genus Euphrasia; species Euphrasia confusa. The sequence goes on along the minus strand of OX940966.1, from coordinate 9,151,073 downwards.
ATTAAACCATATTATATCAAATAATATTTCTCCGGTAGTATTATTTATTCCGTGTATTTAAGATTTAAATATCCATGAATAAATTTATTTATTGCTCAATAAATTATATTCATCTCTTGTATCCGAGACTAGTACCATTCAACCTTAATTATTGTGCGGAACAAATCCACTCATGAGGTTTACACAATAATTCCTTATGAACTCATCTCGGGGATATTATCAACCCTTCCGGGATACACTTTCCCGTCAAGTATTCACGGCATGTCATATATAAAATATAGCGACCCAACTTAACCGGTAATTAACCCAATAATTAAATCGGTTAATTCCTTTGGAAAATCAAAGTCTCTAATATTAAATATACACACCCGCAATAGTATCGGGGATTAAGAATAAAATACTCTGAGATTTAAATTGATTATCCAAGGCAATCCTAATCAATAAATCTCAAGCGATCCGCCCAATACACCAAGTGTACAAGTGTGATAAAATAATTAAGATAAATTATTTTATCTCTCACACAACGACTATACCGATGGATTGGTCCGTGTCCATCTAGGTCGTGAGCATCTGTTCGATTAAATACGAGTAACCGATAGTATGATCTTCTGTGTGCCCATGCACACCATACTAACTACAACGTATGAAATCCAGGACCATATTTTGCATAATTAATTAATAATAATTAAATGCAAATAATTGTTTATTAATTAAATAGGTTAAATGCTATGACCGGGAGTTTACCGATACTTAAATCTAGACATTAAGTACACAACTCCAACAATGCATGTCGAAAAAAATGTGTGTGATAGTTTGGTGGGTACACTTCTAAACATTAAGGGCAAGACAAAGGATAGTGTGACGACTCGTCAGGATTTACTAGAGATGGGGATACGGCCAGAGTTGCATCCACAATCAGTAGGAAACCGAACATATTTGCCCCCATCATGTCATACTTTATCACGTAAAGAGAAGGAGAGTTTATGCCGGTGTCTACGAGGTGTAAAAGTGCCACAAGGATACTCTTCAAATGTTAAGAGGTTGGTTTCGTTGCAAGATTTGAAGTTAATCGGTATAAAATCGCACGATTGTCATGTTTTGATGCAACAACTCCTTCCAGTAGCAATACGTGGCGTCTTACCTAAAAATGTAAGACATGTGATAACACGACTGTGTTATTTATTCCACTTTATTTGCACTAAAGTGATTGATCCTTTGAAGTTGGATGACCTGGAAAGTGAGGCCGTTGTTATCTTATGCCAATTAGAGATGTTTTTTCCTCCCTCGTTTTTTGACATCATGGTTCATTTGATTGTTCATTTGGTGAATGAGATTAGAATGTGTGGTCCGGTTTATTTAAGGTGGATGTACCCTATGGAACGATACATGAAGATCTTAAAAGGGTATAGCAAGAATCCGGCTCGTCCAGAAGCATCTATTGTTGAAAGGTACATTGCCGAAGAATCTATTGAGTTTTGTACAGACTACATGTCTCAGGTCAAAGTTGTAGGGCTTCCAAATGCTCGTCATGAGGGGAGACGATTAGGAAAGGGTACACTTGGAATCAAAGTTAAAACTAAGACGAGAGAAGAAGTGTTTCAGGCGCACTTATATATATTGAATAACAAAGATGAGGTCCTCCCATTTATAAGCACTCACAAAAATCTCGTGAAGCGAAATAACCCTCGAATGAGTGAAAAATGGTTGTTGAATGAGCACAACAAGACTTTCATTAAGTGGTTCGAAGATGAAATCAACAGTGATAATAGTGTTTCAGTGACACTAAAATGGTTAGCACGTGGGCCTAAGTTTGATGTCATAACTTGGAAAGCATATGATATCAATAATTACTCATTTTATACGAAGTCACAAGATGAAAATAGTACTTTTCAAAATAGTGGGGTTACTCTTAAAGCCGAATCCATGCATTTTTCTAGCTCCAAAGATAAAAATCCGATTGTGGCATCCATTAATTACTTTGGAGTTATTGAAGATATATGGGAGATGGATTATGTTAAAAATAGAGTGCCCATTTTTAAGTGTAAATGGGTTGATTATAACACGGGTGTTCATATTGATGATTTGGGCTTCACATTGGTGGACTTTAAAAAAGAAGGCTACAAAGACGAGCCTTTCATCATGGCATATCAAGCGAAACAAGTGTTTTATATAATGGATCCATGTGATAAAAGGTTTTATGTGGTTTTCCATGGAAGAACAATGGAGGGTGCGCATGAAGATGAAAATTTAACATTTTACAACTTTCAAACTCCGTATTTTGCAACAAGCATGCCAACAAGTATTGAAGAAGATGAAGTAGATGACGTGCATGCTATTCGTGATGATCACAATGAAGGCATATGGGAGAACATTGCTATATAGCTCACACGAGGAGGCAAGAGTGTAAGTGCATACATCAAGGACTTGAAAATATTTGAGATTGTTTAATATACTCTGTTTCTGTATAGTTGCATTATATTGTTTAATTTTACAAATAATTAGTGACTTGATCTCTGTACTTTATTATTTTATTAAAGATATTTTTTATGCAGGCACATATGGATAGTACATCGATGTCTCATTCTTCGGAAGAGACTCATTCATCATCTGCTCAACATACAACATCGTCTTTGAAACCTAGAAAATCTACACGATGTAGACATATGAGTAAATTACGCGTGATTGGAAAAAAACTACCTCTTGACGTGAATGAGCTAACGGGCAGAATTAAACAATCTGATCGATCTAAATTGAGCACATACTTGGGAAACTTAGCTCGGGACCATGTATCAATCTTGCACAGTGATTGGGATCAAGTCCCTCATCATGTTAAGGCGATGATCTGGGATGATGTTTCGGTAAGTCCAGTACTATCATTCTTAAAAGAACCATCTGACTTTTGTTGTATGTATATAAGCATAATTTGACCATAGTTTTTTTAGGTAAACTTTGACATTACTCCTGATATGGAAAAGTACATAATACAATCTATGGGCATGAAATGGAGGCAGTTTAAAACGTACTTGACCAGTAAATATGTATTCGGAGAATTAAAGGAAAAGTCTCCGTGTGGACATTATGGTATCTCCAATGATGATTGGGCAAAATTTAAAAAGAGTCGCTTAAATGTTGCATGGGAGGTAAGTTTAAAAGATCAGTAACTTATTTTTTTATTTTTTTTATTACTTTTCGAATATTAATGATATTTTTTTTGTGCCAAATATATTTTTTATAGGAAAAGAGAAAAAAAGCACAAAATATACAAAGGATGAACATCGTCCCACACACTCTGTCTCGTGGAGGTTATATTCTTCTAGAAGAGAAGTTAATGGAAGAAAAAAAGAAGAAACGTCAAGAAGAAACCTCTTTGTTTGATAATATGGATATGATTCTTGATCCACCATCACCTCCTAAACGACATGAGATGTTTAAGCAAGCACGCACTAAAAAAAATGGAGAAATGGTTTCTGATACCGCACGGAATATTGCTGCAAAGATTGTAAGTTTTATTAAAATGCTAATTTGGTGATTAATGTTCTAGGAGTGATTACCGCACGGAAAATGTTCTGGAAGTGATTAATGTTATAAGACTTGATTTTTCAATTTTCCAATGTTTGCATGTTTTTATATTTTCAAAATTACTTAAAATACCACAAGTTCATGTGTGAAATCACAAACAGTAGCAAAAATAAATCGTCTTTAAGCATTATATCTTCATCTATAAATCTATAATTTCTTGGATGTAGGATGAGTTTGAGGAACAAGAGAAACAAGGAACATTTATCCCCGAAGGACGGCAAGATATATTAGCTATGGCACTCGGGAAATCGGAGCACCCAGGTCGTGTTCGTGGTGTTGGATCGGGTGTAGGTATTCGACGTTACTTTGGAGGACGTTCAAGTAGTTCCACTACATCAGTTGTAAGTCAAGAGACTTTGAAGAAGATCACCATGGAAGTTACTAAAAACATAATGGGGAAATTTGGTCCAGCTTTTGATTCATTTATTGCTCAGTCCCAACATACTCCAGTAGAGGTGCATACACATGATGCTGCACGTACCAGCACTAAAGGGAGTTGTATTAATCCTACTCCTCCCTCAGCGGGAGAGGAGACTTGCAAGGGTAATTCTAAATGTGTTGGATTATTTATTGATGAAAAACCTGAACGCATGGTGGCCATCGGGAGAGTTTATGACGGGGCTTCAACTTTACACGGTGTGTCATTACCCGATGATTTGGTAAAGGTTGTAGTTGAGGAGGTTCGAGAGGTCGATGCTCCAATCCCTATACCCACTGACGAGGTTCACATAGTTGGCCAGGCTGTCGGTGGTTTCATTGCATGGCCTAGACATCTTGTGAAGACTATATCTTCTCCTAAGGTATGTTATTCGTTTTTTTTTTGTTCTAACATGTCGCTATAAATAATTTATGTTTTTCAGTTAGGATATTAAGCAGCAAAGTAAACCTCGCTATAAATCATTTATGTTTTTCAATTAGGATATAAAGCTGCAAAGTAAACAAGTTCAACATGCAGCCACCAAAGATCCGATTCGTGAATTGATTAATATCACTCTGTTTCTTTGTGATCATCCTTTGCAAGTGGTATGGGATACTAATGTCTTTGGGTATGAGAATGAATTCCCATTGTTCATACATCACAGTGACGTTTTAGAGATCATAAAGGGCAAGATGTGGCTTAACATCTCAATTATACAAGTTTGGATCTTGTAAGCAGATTTAACTTTTTATTCATTACATATATGTTTAACAAAATTACTAATTCATATTATATAGGTTTTTGAAATCAGTAAGTGTGGACGTCAAAAATGATGATTTGTATGGATACCTTGAACCGCATTTCTTGCAAAGTATTGGAAATAAGAAAGAAGAAACGGTCAAGTACATTATTCAACATATCAGAAATTCAAAGAAGAAAATTTATTTAGGAGCTTATCACAAAGAGTAAGCACAAACATATATATTATAATTTGTAGGTAAATAATTAATTATTGATTGCTTAATCAATTTTTTTTCAATATAGATCTCATTGGCAACTCTTGGTGATTGTCCCTGATAAGAGAGTTGTGGTTTGGCTTTGTTCACAACATCGTAAGCCCACTGACGACATCACACGTATGGTGCAGAGGTCAGTTTTTTTAGTTTTAATATGCAATTAAGTTCATTAATGATTACTTCATCATCTTACCATAGTTTTATTCCTATTTTGTTTTCTTATATCACAACTTCAAAGTGTCCTGACAACACTTAGCTTATTGGATGGCAAACCCACGAGTAAATCTAAGAATTCAATTCAATGGATTAAACCTAAAGTAAGTTTATTTTATGTTTTTTAATTGTTTACTGTTAACTAATTGATATTGTCAAACTTCAATTAATGGTTAAAATGACAATGGTTATGTTTGTATTATTTATTAAATATCAGTGTCATAAGCAAAAGGGAAATTGGGAGTGTGGATATTTTGTTATGCATTGGATGTGGACAATAGTTCAAGTTAGCATTCAAGAAAATTGGAATGAGGTGATATTTTTTGTTTATTTTTATCTAATCATTAAGTAATAAATAAATGTAATTATGTCTTAATTTTTTTATGGTTTGTTGTAGGTATTTTCTGATACAAGTTCACTCGATGAAAATGACATTGCCGAAATTCGAATTCGATGGGAAAAATATATTTTAGAAATCAAGGACAAATCATCGTATGATTAGTTTATGATTTTTGAATCATATATATATGTAGGGACTGAATGTTTGTCTTTTTTGTAGGAGTATAAACTTGACTTTTGGTTTATTAATCAAGTATATTTTGAATTTGTGTCATTTTATTGATGTTTTTGTATTTTGGCATATTGAATTAAATGCTGTGTAATTTAGGAAAAATAAAAATAAACATCGGTTATTAATTTAACCGATTTAAAATGAACATATTTACATCGGTTACAATCCGAACTGATGTAAAAATATTTCAATACTTACATCGGTTTTCCCCATTACTTGACCGATGTGTAAATTGTACTCTTACATCGGTTCCGGAAACCGATGTGTCAGGTAGTCAATACAACGATTGTTTAACCGATGTAACAAAAGTGTCAGATTAATGTCGCGTCCAAATACATCGGTTCATCAACCGATGTAAATACTTATTTTAACCGATGTAAAAGCACTTTTTCTGTAGTAGTGACATTTGGCTTCTGGATTCATGGTTAGATGCATGCATGGTGCAAAGAGAGGTCTCTATTTTGTTTTAGTAACCAATTATGGCTACACATGGGTCTGTTTTTGGCTGCGTACGTGCTTGTTGAGTATTTGTGTTTGTTTGAGTATTCGTGGAGGCGTAGCAGCGATGGGTCTAAATAATTGGTCTGGTTTTAAAGGAGGAATTAAAAGACGAAGGTTTCGAGAGTCAATGATGATCCCAAAGGCTTCAAAATTGAGTTTTACTTTGATACTAATCCATGTTTCAAGAACTATGTTCTGACAAAAAAAAATTATTATCACATAATTGAGAAAAGGCTAGCTCATGCATGTATAGAGAATTGCTAGAAGAAGGTAAATGTCGAGACCGTTCTTGGAATCTGCTCATGCCACAAAGCTTGGAGAGGAGGTCTGTTACTTCGCACTCATTTTCATTCTTTCCGCATGCATGGAAAATATATATGCAATGAATTAGGTGATGTCGATCGAGAAGACCATCTTTATCTTTGTCAAGATGGAATATTCCACCTACTGCTGCAAAGATGTTGGCCACCTACGAGAAAATTAATGACAAAAAATGGCTAGCTCTACATGAAGTGGAGTCGAGCTGGTAATCACGTCAATTGGTTTGGTGTCAATATTTTCTCGGCAAGATGAGAATTCAAAATTTGTATTCTCATCTTGAGGGAGGGTATTGAAGTATGGAGACCCGTTTATACTATGGATCGAAGCCCGTTTATATCTTTTCCTTATTTGTTAAATTCCTTATTGTTATGATTAGGGTTTCCTGTGTCTATATAAACACGCACGCAGATGTAATCGTTTAATCATCAAGTTAATAATAAAGAGTATCCACAATTTTATTTTTATATTTCTTCGTCTCCTTTATTCTCGTCTCTTTTTTTATCTTTTATCACAAAATCAACAAGAGGAAATATTGTATTCTCTCCGTCTAATAACACTTGTCAGATTTTTTTTATTTACGAGAGATTATTTAAATAAAAAAATATATTACTTTGTATTAAAATCACAAGCACACATACAATTCGGACATAACCATCACCTGTATTAAAATGTATCAATTTAATTAAAAATGATTAGATTTTTTTTTATTTACGAGAGATTTTTTAAATAAAAAAATATATTACTTTGTATTAAAATCACAGGCACACATACAATTCGGACATAACCATCACCTGTACTAAAATGCCTGTACTAAAATGTATCAATTTAATTAAAAATGATTAATATCAATCGAATACGTGCTTACTCTAAAAAATGTAAGGATATTTTGAAAAAAAGAAAGATAGTTATATATTTAATTACATCACTGATTATCAACATATTTAAATAATAATTACACATTTCGTGGATTTTTTTTTATTATTTCAAAAATCAAAATTTCTCGTTTCTTCTTAATAACTCCAAATTGTATTCATATTTTATTATTTATTTTTACAACTTAAGCATTCATTTCCCTTGTATGATTTAAAAAATCTATCTGTAAACATTTAGATTTAAGATTAAAAAAAACAGCATTTATAAATCATATATATATATATATATATATATATATATATATATATATATATATATATATATATATATATATATATATATATATATATATATATATATATATATATATATATATATATATATATATATATATATATATACCTCTATACTTGAATTGAATTGGAATTGAAGTTTGAATATTCCAATGATGTAAAATTCCAGCATACGGAAGTGGAATACTGTTTCTATATGACCTTACAAGACAAGAAACATGCGACAATGATTGAGAGCTAATGAATCTGAAACAATTTAAATAGTTAAAGGCTTTACATCAAAGCAAGTTGGCTAATTTTAAAGGTACTGCTAAAAGGGGCATAATCTGCCAAGACATAAACTCTTAAAAAATATGTTTTGCTTAATTTAAATAATAATTTATTTATATTTAGATATGGATTAATATAAATTATATTATTATTCATCTATATTATGTAAAAAAACAAAAAAAATAAAATTTTAATTACAAATAATAAATATTTTATTATTTTAGTTAAAAAACACATTTAAATAGAAATAAATATTTTAACATATAAAAATAATAAATAAAAATATAATTTTTACATATATATTAAGTAAATCATATTTTTAATATTATACAAAAAAGAAACAAAAGAATTATCGTAAAATTTAATTTTTGTCCATGGGCAGAATCTGCCCAGGAGAATTACCGAATTTTAAATTTTAATTACAAATTTAGACAATTAAAATATTACCAAATGGAATACAATGCTGAGTTGGCAATGCCCCACTTTTGAATCAATCCTCGCACTTATTTATTATTGCTCTTCTCACTACACGTCTACACCTACCCACTACTCCAACCAAATACAATATAACATAGGATTTAGGGGGGTCCTGTGCTTTTTTACACTGCACCATAAGCAGTGCAATCTTACGCCATTGAATAATATCAAACAAAAATCTAACGTGATTATATTATTTAAATAAATGACAATATATGTAAGCTGACCGATGTTTATATTTATTTTTCTTCTAAATTTTATTTTAGAGTTATTATTAATAATTTATTTTTTTCATATATAAAAATTAAATCACACAAAATGATTTTTTTTTCTTTATAAAAAAATCAAATAATATCAAATTGAGAATATATAATAAATCATTTTTACTTATATTATACAGAGTATAATATTATTTATAAAAAAATAAATATGTTAATTATTTTATATAATTATTAGTATTTTAAAATTAAATAAAAATTTCTTGTATTTTATATTTTTAAAATTTAAAAAATATTATTCTTAATAACTAGATAAACTATATAATATTCATATTAATTATATAATTCAATTTTAGAATATATAAAAAATAAATAAAGTAATTAATAGAAGAAAAATAATAAATTATCAATAATTACTCTAAAATAAAATTTTATTAAATATATAATTGCGTTGAAATTTTGTAATATAAAAATTATTAAAAATTTGTGATATTAAAGTTATTAAAAATATAATTGCGTTAAGATTCTTTGATTTAAAATTTATTACAAATATAATAACAAGTTAAAATTTTGTGATATTAAAATTATTAGAAATATAATAATTTTAAAATAAAATGTTATTAAAAAAATAACCACAAATAACCACGTTAAGATTTTGTGATATAAAAATTATTAAAAAATTTGTGATATAAAAGTTATTAAAAATATAATAACCTTAATATATAAATATAAATTAATTATGAAAGTAATATTAATATTAATGAATAATAGTAGTAATTTTTTAAGAGTTAAATGAACAAATAAATAAACGGGCAGATGTTAGGCATATGTTATATTTATTTGGGCAGTATAATAACAGTTAGATTTTGTGTTGTGATATTAAACATACTACTTCCTTGGTTTTATCTATGCTACTTCCTTGTCTCACCATGATTGACCATATCTTTCATTTCCAATTGTAATAAAAAAGTTGTCACACTAAAACATAAATAAATTATTCTAATTATTTTTTATTTTAAAATATAATTTTTTATTTTAATTTACTTTAAACATTACTCACATGTACTTTGTTTTTACTTTAAAATATATTTTTATTTTTTATTTTTTCCAAAAAAAAAAAAAAATTCACTCTTTACTTTTTCCAAAAAATAAAAAATTTAATACTTATTATATATTCTTTATATTATGCGCCGAGGTTATGTCAAGCCTTATTAGGAAAGCTGTCGAGATGGGTTCATTACATGGGATCAGGGTGGCACCGAATGCGCCAGTTGTTTCACACCTTTTATTCGCGGATGATAGTATATTTTTTGTGAAAGCATGTGAGAAGGAGGCGAAACTTGTGTTAGATATCTTGAGAAAATATGAAGTTGCATCCGGGCAAATGATTAATCTTGATAAGACAACGATCTCTTTTAGCAAAGGAACGACGACAAGTAGGAGACAGAAGGTGACCACGGTTCTGGGGGTGCGAATTGTTGAAGAGCAGGAGAAATATTTAGGGCTCCCGACGGTTATGGGGCATTCTAAGAAATTGTTGACCGGGATTATTAGAGATAAACTAAGTAAAAGATTGCAGGGTTGGAGGGGAATGTTGCTCAGCAGGGCGGGTAGGGAAGTTTTGATTAAGGCGGTAGCCCAATCTATTCCTACATATGCGATGAGTGTTTTCTCTTTACCGGCGAATTTTTGCGATGAGCTGCGGTCCTTGGTGTCCGGCTTCTGGTGGGGTTCGAACAATGGAAAGAAAAAGATTTCGTGGGTTGCTTGGGGGAAATTGTGTAGGCCGAAATGTAAGGGAGGGCTCGGATTTCGAGAATTTAACAAATTTAACAGAGCTCTTCTTGGGAAACAAGCTTGGCGACTCCTTACTAATACTGATAGTCTTATGACGCGAGTTCTGAGAGGGAAGTACTTTTGGGGTAAGTCGTTTATCGATGCTGATTTGGGTAATAATCCGAGCTTCACCTGGCGCAGCATATGGGGTGCGAAGGATGTGTTAAATTTGGGGATTAGGAGGCGAATAGGAGATGGGCTATCGACCAGAGTGTGGGTCGATCAGTGGGTTCATGGAACTCAATCTAGGCGGGTCATTTCTCCTAGACAAGAAAGCGATGAGTCGATGGTGGTGGCGGAGCTAATCGATGCTAATGAAATGGCGTGGCGAAGATCGTTGGTTGAAAGCATTTTCCTACCTTTCGAAGCGGAGCGAATTCTGAAAATTCGATTGAGCTCTCTGAGGCCGAATGATAACTGGGCATGGGATCTCGAGAAAGATGGTTGTTATTCGGTGAGGTCGGCGTATAAACTCCTTGCTGATGGTGATATTGAGGCGGAACAATCCGACTATACGAAGGAGAAATGGCTATGGAATTGCATTTGGAAGCTCCCTGTTTTGCCCCGCATTAAAATGTTCTTTTGGCAATTATGTAATGATGCTCTAGCTACGAGGCGTAATATCGCAAAGCGGCTAAAACACGTTGATGATAGGTGTCCTCTTTGCTGTAACAATGTTGAGACTTGTCTCCACATTGTGAGGGATTGTGGGTGGGTGGGAGAGATATGGGAAGGGTTGGGAATGGAGACGATATTGGAGAAGGGGGTTGAGCGGGTGAGGGAGTGGGTGGAAGAAGTATTGAAGGAGCTCGGGGAGGCGGAGCGCGTGATATTCGTTACTGGCTGTTGGGCTATATGGGAAAGGCGGAATAAACTAATCTTCGAGGGGGATAGCTGGTGTGAGGGGGCTGTGATCAAACGTGCACAAAGCTTGTTATCGGAGATGCGGCAGGAGAAGGTGGAGGAGGTGAAGAGGGGGGCCTGGACTGGGAGGCGTTCGACTGGGAAGAAGGGAGCTAAGGAGGTGGCAAGATGGGAGACACCGAGAGCAGGGGAGTTTAAATTAAACGTGGATGCAGGGGTCTTAGACGCTTCGGGGGTGGGGATTGGTGTGGTTTGTAGAAATGAGCATGGTGAGGTTTGCTGGGGAGTCACGGTCCAGGAAAAGTGGTCGAGAGAACCTAAGGAGGCGGAGGCGGAAGCGGTGTTGGTCGGGATAAAAGAAGCTTGGATGGCCGGTTGCTCGAAGATTGTCATTGAAGGAGATTGTGTTGGTGTCATAGAAGATCTGTCAAAGCGGAAGCATGGGAGAAGCAATATTTTCTTAGTTTATGATAAAATTTTATCTTATTTTAATAATTTTGAGTCGGTTAGATTTTCATATGTTAGCAGAAAGTTTAATAGGGTGGCGCACGAGTTAGCTCATGTTCGCCCTTGGGCATACGGTAGACGAACTTGGTCTAGTTTGCTTCCTCAAAATATCGCCGATGTAGTGACAGAAGATTTAAGTTAATACATTAACCCTTGTGGTTCTTTCAAAAAAAAAAAAAAAAAAAAAAAAGAGAGTAATTTTATTTAAATAATATAATTATTTTTTAAATAAATATTTAACAATGATAAATATATATATATATATATATATTATATATATATATTATTTACTTTTTAACTTTAAAATACTAATTTACCATTACATTTACACTTATTTTTATACGAAATATAAACATTTTAAAATTACAAAAAATATTACATAAATAGTTGAGACATAAAGATTATTATATTTAACTTTTTACAAAAAATGTAAAAAGTGAAATTTTAAATTAAAATTTAAAGAAATTTTGGTAAAATTTAAAAGTGAAATTAAATTGTATTTTAAAATACAAAAATAAAAATTTCAAATTCTTTTTATTGTGAAAAGTCAAATTTTAAAAAACATGTCTATTAATTATTAATGGACATATATATTTAATAAATAATATTTAATTTTTTAAATTAAAATATCTTCCAATCACGAAATATAAATAAATAATGAGATCTTAATATTGTAAAATATTATAACATCAATTTTAAATAATTATTGAAAATTTATTATGAATTGTATACTTGTTCACACATAGTGTTTTAGTTTAGAGAGATTTTGAATAAAGTAAAATTGTTTAAGTTTCTTTACAATTTAAGTATCTCACTTTTTCCTAATCATTAATAAGTGTAATTTATTTAATATTATTTAATTTTTATTAATTTAACAACGATTATTAGTTATTATTTATTATATAGAGTACAACACTTATTACATTATTCTATAATTAAATTTTAAAATTACTTTAATAAATGAAAAAATTAAAAAATTAAATATTAAATTGTAAACTGAATTTTATACATTAAGTTATAATCTTATAAATTATAATACACTTTTTCTTAAATTACTCTTTAGTTTAAAATCTTATATTTAATTTTAAACAATGATATTTTTCCAAAAACAACCACATGTATAGTAATTATTTTTAAATTAGCGTGTCATACTACAATACCAATACAATACTTTGTAATAATTTCTCTATCATTCTAAAATATTTGTAAAATTTTCTCTAATTTATTCCTTTGCAAATTTTAAAATTTTATTTTGAACATCCAATCAAATAATTTTATTCATTTTAATTTTACTTTATTATAATAATTAATGCGTCCATAATAGTAATAATATTAATTTTCTTAATAATGTGAATTTATTATTGCAGATTTAATGATAGTAAATCATTATTGCAGATTCATTTTCCTGCAAAATTATTATTCATTATTCAAAAATCATGTGGATGACAAAAGATGGAGAAAGATCAGCCTAATCTTTAAAAAGAAAATGGGACTGTAATAATAAATAAATACTTCCATCTTTTTTTATAAAGAAAAAGAGAGGAAAAGATCAAGAACCGGTATTCCCGGATTTGACCTTCAAAGATTCATCAGGTCACGTGAGAAAAGGGTCTTTGTCTAGGGGCAAATACGTACTCTCACATTCAACTGAATTGCATACGCCACCGATACAAATCATAGCAAAATCAACGGCCCTGATCTTCCGGGGTGTGAATTTGAGGTTAATTTAAGCCGAATTTCGTCACAGTCTGAGCATCTTCTTTATTCTCTTTCTCGTGTTCTTCAAACGCACACTGACGGAGAAAAAAAAACGCACACTTTTCTTCACCAAGGTACGCTCTCAAAACCGTCCGATCTTTCCTCGATTATTTGTGTCCAAGTGATTTCATTCTATTTTTGAAATAAATATTTGATTTTGACTGTTAACGACTCGCTTGCTCTTTTATTTTCTTTGGTTATTGTTGGTTATGGCTTCAGATCTGTTTGTTTTAAGGTTTTTGTAATGATTTTTGTTCATGGATCTGGAAATTGTTTTTTCGAATTATGGCCCAGATGTTGAGTTTCTCTTATAATCGTAGTAAATTCAGGTGTTTAATTGGTCCAAAATCGAAAAACAGCATGTATGTGAAGCTTTGAAAATGAGGATACAGATTCAACTGATGTCTTGTGTTGCTTCTTCTTCTCTGTTTTATGTATGAAGTAAATTATAAGTGATGTATTATATATGTATGATCAGTCTTGTTAGCGCCTTTGATTTGAAGATGGCGATGCTAGTTTTGTAAGATTTGTCATACTCCATTGATCTATCACTATGGCCTCATTTTCAAGATTTCATAAAATGTTTTATGAATTTTTCTTTATCGTTTTGCCAATGAATTAAAAGGGGGTTTTGTTTTATTATCTTCAGATCACATTAATAGATGGCGGACGCAGAGGATATTCAGCCCCTTGTTTGTGACAATGGAACTGGAATGGTCAAGGTAAATCCCTCATTATCAAATACATTGTATGGCTCGTTGTTATAATGCCCAAAGGGTTAATTTTGGTTGATCTCAATCTTTTTAGGCTGGGTTTGCTGGTGATGATGCTCCAAGGGCTGTCTTCCCCAGCATTGTGGGCCGCCCCCGTCACACTGGTGTGATGGTTGGTATGGGCCAGAAAGATGCTTATGTTGGTGATGAGGCCCAATCCAAGAGAGGTATCTTGACACTTAAGTACCCAATTGAACATGGAATCGTCAACAACTGGGATGATATGGAGAAAATATGGCATCACACATTCTACAACGAGCTTCGTGTCGCCCCAGAAGAGCACCCAATTCTCTTGACAGAAGCTCCTCTTAATCCCAAGGCCAATCGAGAAAAAATGACTCAAATCATGTTCGAGACCTTTAACGCTCCTGCCATGTATGTTGCAATCCAGGCTGTTCTCTCCCTTTATGCCAGTGGTAGAACAACTGGTGAGGAATTCGCTAAATCTTTTTTTTTTTTTTTTTGGTATTTAAAGAATTACTGATGCATGACATATTAAAGGCCTTTTCTTTTAGCTTCTGAAAAATCTGCAACCATATATAAATGCGAACCTATACTTTTAAATCATTTTCTGAATTTTGTCCTCTTTTTCATGAATACTGCATGCTGGAACTTGAAAATTTTCACTGTGAATCGGTATTTGAGTGAGAGAAATCGCAATGGTGCATCACTTAACCATGCCTTGATCAATTTGTTTTATTGAAGAAAAAATTAGGGACATGAATTTGTTATGTTAAAAACATAATATTGAAATAACTCAAAAATGAGTCGCTGCCCTAGCATTTATTAATCACTTCTGCTTCAACTTAATTCTCTCTCCTCCCAGGTATTGTTCTCGACTCTGGTGATGGTGTCAGCCACACTGTCCCCATCTACGAAGGTTATGCGCTCCCCCATGCGATCCTGCGTCTTGACCTTGCTGGACGTGATCTCACTGATGGCCTCATGAAGATACTGACTGAACGAGGCTATTCCTTCACCACCACTGCTGAACGGGAAATTGTGAGGGACATAAAGGAGAAACTCGCCTACATTGCTCTCGACTATGAGCAGGAGCTAGAAACAGCAAAGACTAGCTCCGCTGTTGAGAAGAACTATGAGCTGCCCGACGGACAAGTCATCACCATCGGAGCTGAGCGGTTCCGCTGCCCAGAGGTCCTATTCCAGCCGTCAATGATTGGAATGGAAGCTGCTGGGATCCATGAGACCACTTATAACTCAATCATGAAGTGCGATGTGGATATCAGAAAGGATCTGTATGGGAACATTGTCCTCAGTGGTGGTTCCACCATGTTTCCGGGCATTGCTGACAGGATGAGCAAGGAGATTACTGCTTTGGCGCCGAGCAGCATGAAGATTAAGGTGGTGGCTCCTCCAGAGAGGAAGTACAGTGTCTGGATTGGAGGTTCTATTTTGGCCTCTCTCAGCACATTCCAGCAGGTGCGTATACAAATGAACCTTTACTATATTTTGAAATTGATAAACATATTTATATTAGCTTTTAACTTAGAAATTGTGTGGGTATTTGTTAAGTTAATAATACAGAACTCTTAATATCTTGGGGTATAATTTGAAAATATAAGAGAACTGGACTTGTTATGTTTATTAGACTGTTGATGAGTAATTTTGAAAATTTGGAATAAGAATTTGAGTTTTAGTTTGCTGATTTAATATTCGTTTTGCTTTCTGTTGCAGATGTGGATAGCCAAGGCAGAGTATGACGAGTCTGGTCCATCAATTGTTCACAGAAAATGCTTCTGAAACAACAAACATGGCCGAAGAGAGTTCCTACCTGAATCGTATGATGTGGTCTGAAGTTGCATGCCTTTTGCTTTTCCTTATGGATTTCTTTTCTTATTGGATATGGGAAAAAGACAGTATTCATATTTCTTTTCTTATCTTTTTTTCCTTGTTATGTTAATTTGTAGAAGGGTTGTGTATTTTTGAAAATTTGGAAAAAAAAATAGTACTATGCTTTTGAGTTTTTGAATGTGAGAACTTTATGTTATGGTAGTCATCTGTTTCTTGGATTCAGTTTGTAACATACCTTGATTTATTGAATATCAGTTTGCAAGTCTTTGGAACTTTTTACTTAAGTGTTATTTACCCAATTGCTAAAACCATAATTACAGCAACTACACTGTACACATCATTTTACTCTCACAATGTACTTTTTCCATGACTAAAAAAATGATATTGGTCCATTGATTTGAGATGGTATCAAGTATGATCATTGATTTGATAATACCTTCATCCATTGACTCGACGGTAGAAAGCATGATCATTGATTTGATACTACTTCGTTCCATTGGTTTGAGATTGTAGAAAGTATGATCATTAATTAGTTTAAAACAGACAAAAATTGTCCATTGATTTGAGTTGGTAGAAAGTATGATCATTGGTTTAAAACATACAAAAACCAATGGTTTGAGATTGTAGAAAGTATGATCATTAATTAGTTTAAAACAGACAAAAATTGTCCATTGATTTGAGATGGTAGAAAGTATGATCATTGGTTTAAAACATACAAAAACCGTAACAAAAAATAGAATTGAAACGAAATGAAATTATATTTAACAACTGAGAATCAAAGAAAAAGATATACAACCAGCCAAAAAAGGTCTCACTACCAATACCGTAGAAAGTAGCTTTTTTTTTTCTTTCGTAAAAACAAACACAGCTTGCTGCAGTAAAGGTTCGCTAAGTAAAAAACCAATGCAGGGTTGGGTTTTACCTAAGCTAAAAATTAAAATTTGACGGCCCCACAGCATCCACAAACCCTCGTACCGAAAACTCCGGAGTAGGATCTATGTTATCCAACATCTCTTGGTCTAGAAAGATGACAACAACAGTGATGTCATCATGTATAAGCCTCCTGGTACCCTGATCGAGCTTCTTTACTTGGCTATATGGTAACTGTCTGGTCGTAGCTGCTTTCTCCAAAGCTGACACTATGAGTCTTCTAGCTATACCCTGATGTTGTGTGCCAGGAAACATATAGGCCAGAGGCAATCAAGAAATAGCAATGATAAATAAATAAGATGGGATGGTTATGAATACTAAACTAAAGTTTAGTGTAATTACGAAAAGACTCAGTAATCTTTAAAGATTACAAAAAGAACCCGGGAGTTTTGTAGTTGGGCTAACATGTGTCAAGGAGAGCATATGTAGATTGCTGACATCATCAAAAGGTTTTAAATTTACAGATATCCTCAGTCTCACATTTGGAAATTTACAGTTACAAACTTACATCCCTCAAATTTTCAATGTATTAAAAATAATCTGATAAAATGTTGGGGGATATTAGTAATATATTGAAAATTTAGGGGCATAACCAGATGTCATCACCTAGTTCTGTTAGGTAAACTAACAATTGGCTTTGAACAACAATTTTTGTGATTATTGTTTTTGGTTACTAGGCTAAACCTCGGGGGCAGTATTTATTATTATCCCCCCAAAAAAATAGGTAAACAAGAAGATGAGAGCAAACAACACACGCACCATTCTTGGGTTATTGTGGACTATCTCAACAGCCTCTTGATTCGTCAAGTGCTCCCAAAGGCCATCAGAGGCGAAAATGATGAATTTGTCATTTCTTTGTAAATCTCTAATGAACATGGCTGGATCGGATCTCAACACCGGCTGACTAAGAGGCTCGGGTAGGTGAAATCTAGGAAAAGAGGAGTCGAGAGCAAACTCCGGCCTTTTCAGATAAGCATCACCAATGGATCTAGATACCTGGAGAAAATTAAGTCAAAAGTAAAACACGCTGGCATCCTAAACATCAACACAAAAATCAATATCTTCAATATGACTATTTGTTTTTTGTAATTTGTTGAAATCACAGACAAGTTTTGTAATCATCCCTATTCGTAATTTCAAAAGCATTCATTATTTCTGCAACGAAACAAATTGTATTCATTAAACATAAAGTGATTGTATACCTGTATAATGCCCTTGATGCGCCAAACCCCTTGCTTCATAACTAGGATTTGAGGATCTTCTGGATGCACAGCCTTCAACTCTTTTCGAACCTCCTCCAAGCTGGCATTGTGATCTCTAGTCAGCTGCTCGGAAACAATTTTATCCGACCTGTCTGTATAACCCAATACGGCTCTAGAATCCCCTAAATTACCAACAAATAATGTCCCCTTCCAGATAACTCCAACCAAACAACAGGAACCGATGGCTGCAATCGCCGGTTTAATGGCGTAAGCCCGTCTCACGAGGGTTATGAAACCATTTTCTGTTTCGGATAGTGCGTTCTTGATGACATCTGTGGATATCTTCCCGCTTTCTTGTGCAAATCCTGTAGAAAAGAATACTTGGGGGTCATGTCATGCATCGCGAAAATCAATGAGTAAAATAATAGCAGCAAGATATATAGCTAATCTAAACTCCCGAGGATGATAAATTAGAGAAACTATCCTTGAGGCTCGGATAACTTAAGAAAAAAACCATCTAACTAAAACTTACGAAAATCACCCATGAGGTTACCACCGTCTTAGTGGAGCTTACAAAAAATCCTTCCAGCATTAATTACGTTTATAATTCCTTAAATATCTTTATATATTGCAAATAATTCAAAGGGCAGATTACAGAAGTTACCGTTGAGGTTTGGGCAGATTAACATTGTTGTACATTTTATGCATCTCTAAATTGAAATTGTTGATGCCATCAAATATTTTTACTCATAATACCTTCAGCCTCATCATTTCTAAATATTACACATAACCCCAAATCTCCGCCTGTCCTTTTATCAAGAGGATTAATTACAAGAAACACCTTAGGTTCAATTAAATTGCAAAAAAAAAAAAAAAAAACTACTTTGGAAATTACAAAACCATCGTTGACGAAACTGCTGACTTCATCATAATATATTCAAAAGAATTCCTCAACATTTCTAAACTACAAATGAGTCCAAACCCCATCTTACATTTTACGTTTACAACATATGATTTCTCTCAAGTGTATAAATGGCGACATGAAATAAAAAAAAAAGAGGGCAAGTATCAATGGGGGCAAAATGTAAAGGGAATGAAACCTTAAGGGAGGAAGGGTTGTATTTTTCAAAAGCTTGTCTGAGTTTTCTTGCAAATACCACAAAACCCGGGGGGATAGTTGTTGTAATTATTCCTAATTTGAGTTCGGAGACTCTCAAAATACATAAATGATACAACAAGCTACTAAAATTTATAACACAACAAAGAGTCAAAGACCTTTGCCATATTTACCATGCCAGTATTATTTAAAGCAATTAATATCCACCTAAAAAAGCGAACAAACGACAGCGAAAGATGACTCACTCAGTAAATGGCGAAACAAGTGGTCGCATATGTACCTCGAGGCCTCAGGCCCACCGTGGCCGTCATAGACCCCGACAAAGGTGGCATTCCGGCCAGTCTCCACCTGGCTGTGATCCTCTATGACTTCATTAGCCTGGACCACAGCAAACGAGAACTCCCCCTGGTAGTGCTTCTCCAGGTCCTTTGACCATAGCAGCGAGTCGTCCAAACCCTCGTCGGCTTCATCCTTCTTCATACGGGCATATCGACTCAAAGGACGCAAACACGATGACACGGATCTTCCTATCGTGGAGCACATCCCTCATTTCCTTTCTACAGTTTCAGGGCAATGCCTATCAATTGTGGTTACAACAAAAAAGAGAGTTCAGTAGCAAATATTTTTACAGCATGATTAGAAAAAAAAACACAAGAACTTTAGGCAGGGCAAACTAAATTAGTATAAAACAGAATCATTGAAATCTGGGATCTAAGTTAAATTTGGTCAACGCTGAAAATTGACTTTTGATGAGAAA
This sequence comes from Euphrasia confusa, assembly GCA_954870475.1. Classification (NCBI taxonomy): domain Eukaryota; kingdom Viridiplantae; phylum Streptophyta; class Magnoliopsida; order Lamiales; family Orobanchaceae; genus Euphrasia; species Euphrasia confusa. Next base: position 9,130,767 of record OX940966.1, on the reverse strand, counting down.
AAAAACCCTGAAATCCCAATTCCTAAGCAACAACTCTGAAAAAAAAGGGCCTTAAAATCCTTCGAAACAAATGTCAATATGAATTCAAGAAATCAGAAAGAAAAAAGAAAAATAAATTCAATCAACTACAAACAACTAACCAACACTAATATTGTGAAACTATAAGATGTAAATATCTACGAGATCAAGAACCCAATACATAATAAAGGTTTCTTGTACAGAAATTAATAAGATATGTGCGGCTTTGAAGATTTATGGGAAGCAAGAACAAATTTGAAAAGTTACCAAAACAGGATAAAATCTTAGAGAAGAAACGGATCTGGGCCTTCCAATTTCAAGGATTTCGCAATTTATAAATCTTTTTATTTTGTGTGTGTGTGTGTAAGTACAGTTTTATTTGTACGTATATATAGAGATAGAAAATGAAGTGGACTCGAGAGACTTGAAATATGAAGAAAGCATGTTAAATATTTTTTCTTATTTTAATCCGGTACCAATAATCATATTTTTATTTTCTTCAATCTTATAAGAATCTTATAAGAGTATAATTTCAAACTATATAAAAATAAATAATTAAACTTAACTTTTTTATTTTAAAAAATAATTTATTTATTTTTAAAAAAATTTTATTAACGATTATTTTACTTTATTAATTTTTAAAAAAATACAGTACATTTCTTTTAATTTTTTTTTAAAAAAACTCAATAAAGTAAGATCATGTGCCTTTCTTGTCTATACACTATAAAGTAATTATGCCTCACAAATCACAATAGTATTCACAATGTGTGCAACTACTATAGGAATAGAGTACGACAATGTTTTTTTCAACTTATTTTTAATTTTGATTTAGTTCAATTAATTTCATCTCGAATAAGTTTAATTCCATCTGATTCATTTGATTTCAAGATAAAATTATAAAACAATAAAATAAAATTTACATAAATAATTTTAAATATACAGCTCAATCATCTGATTTCAAAATAAAATTATAAAACAATAAAAATAAAATTTACATAAATAATTTTAAATATACAGCTCAAAATAAATATTCTTAAATAATTTTTATTTGTGTTAAAATATTATTCTTAATTTTTAATATATATATATATATATATATATATATATATATATATATGTGTGTGTGTGTGTGTGTGTGTGTGTGTGTGTGTGTGTGGTTCGATATACTCTTTTAATCCCACAACATATTTTACATATTTTATTTGGCCGTCCATAAATTTACATTTTTTAAATAACAAAATCTAATAGTAACTTTTCATTATAATACTGTAATTACTAAATTACACACTAAACTCTATAATTTTCCGTTTGTGTTTTTACTTTATTGTTAAGTTTCAAGAAAAGAAAAAAGAAATTAAATAATAATAGTAAATTATTTTAGATTAAATCTTATTTTTATATAAATAAAGTTTGCATAGTAGTATTATTTAAAAAAAAAAAAAAGGAATTTAGATTTTTCTTAGCCGTTGATAACTTGATATGAAAAAATAAAAGTTTGGAAACTTCTTAACACCCCATACATCATACATGATACATGTGAATATGTGATTATGTGAATAATGAATACGGTGTGGTGCTACGTAATACTAGTAAAATCCTTTTTGTGGGGCAAGCAACTTTTGACAAATGTATGAAGTCGACTAAATGTAAAAAGCCCACAAAAAGTAGTTAGTAGTTGTAACCTACCATGAAAAAGATTTGTGTGATTGCATTTTCGATTTTCTCACTGATTAAAAAAAAAATCCAACTAATGTAGTGCATCTTATGTACCTAAAAAATAAATATATTTTAGTTGATAAATCACAAATAATTTATATATACCTCAACATCTCATTAGTTTGTGGTATAATTATTTATATTTATGTATGCACGTGAGACTCATAATATAAATCTCATATAAAATTATGCATAGTATCAAATATTTGATATTTATTTTTGTTTCTCTAAAATTATACATCACTGCTTAATGATCCTTGAGTACAAATTGATGACATATGTGAATTGTAATTTGTACATATAATTGAGAATAAGCTTATGCACACATTGTTTTGTGACAAAGATTGATTAAAAAAATACATTTTTTTTAATTTAATTTACTTGAAAGTAATAATAAAAATACATTTTTAAGTTAATAATTAAAATAAGTATGAGTAAAATTAAAAAAATAAATAAAACATATTTAAAATAAAATAAAAATGTTTCTTTTTGAATATTTGCATATTAGTACTATGAGACCTACCTCAAAAGTGTGCATAATATATTGGGGAAGGTATTCTACTTTCGTCCCCCTCACCATAACCATAAGTATCCTATTTTTATATCAGACATTCTATAGATAGTATTATTATTTTCTTTTATATAAAAAAAATATTATTCTCTATAGTAAGAATAAATTAAAATTTATTTATTTTGGGCATATAATTGTAAGAATAATTTATTTTTATGTGCATAGTCCGATTCAAAAATTTGCCAAGGGGTCATTTTTAAGTAACACAAACAAATACTTAATTTGTTATTTTCTAAGCGTTTGCACAATTTTTGTAGTGTGTGAGTGCGGTCAGGGGCGGACCCAGGAATTGAACTGAGGGGGCCAAATTTTTTCAAATGAACTCTTGATTTGTTTTTAGTTTTTTTTACTATAAAAATATAGTTTCACGGTTTTTAAAGAGTTAAAGATACATTTTTTAACAAAAGAGTTTAAGAAAAATATTTTTCTTTTATCAAAAATTCAAAAATAAAAAAATATATTTAAATTCAAAATTAAAATAATTATAATTAAAGTTTGAAAAATACTGAATAAAATTAAAGTAACATTATATTTCAAAATAAAAAAATATTTAAAAAATAAATTGAGTCAAATATTTTGGGACTAGAAACTAAAAACAATATTTTATATTAAAAAATATCAATAAAATGAAAAGTATAAAAGGAACCAAGAAAAAATATCATAATTGATTCAAATAAATAATTAAAAATTCATAAAATTTAATTTTATGTTTAATAAATACTTGTACAAACTAAAAAAAGTGAATAAATTTTATTTACATAAAAATATTCATAATTTATCACACTTTTAAATGAGCTATAAATTTCTATTTAATTATATTTCATCTAAAGTTGACTATTTAATTCAATCTTTTATATAATTAAATCCAATTTATATAAAATATGGTTATTCATCTTTAATTGGTTTGACACAATTTTTAAATGAGATTTTGGACTTTTGTTTAGCCCAAGTTGAAATAAGTGCCCGTATAACATTATTATATATCTACTATTTAAAGCTATTGGATATTGGAGTATTATGCAAAACTTTCTTTAATTTCAAGTGTGGCCTTCTTTAAAAAATTAACATATTAGTACTATATATATATATAAAATAATATAGGAGATATATATATATATATATACCTACTTTTTTTTTTCAGGGGGGCGGAGGCCCACCCTGGTCCTAGTGTGGGTCCGCCCCTGAGTGCGGTTCCACGACTAGTCCACAGAGACGAGAAAAAGAGATTCAAGACACATGTAGATGTTCCATCCGAGACACGCAGGGAAGTTCCATTTTAAAATTAATTGGTACTAAGTGGAGTAGCGATGCTCTCTCTCTTTACGTACAACTTCGATGTGGAACAACTTACAAATGACCACAATTTCGATGTGAAACAACTCACAAGTGGCACAATTTTAACAACTTCATTCTTGTAATACATACTGTATTTATTTACACTTGTATCCTTAGTTTTTCAACAAAATCAATCCAATGTTTCGATGTTCACCGGCTCATTTGCTTCAAAAATTAGATGAGAAGAGCATATTTTTTAATATTTTTATTTGGTCACATGTGATTATTATTGTGAGATGAAAGATATATAATTAAATAAAAAATCAATATAGTAAATATATATACATACTTAATTTGGAGAAAAAAAAGTACATATAACTTTAAAATTAAGTTAATTTATATGATTAAAAAATTGTAGAAATTTAGAAAGTTTTACAATAATAAATGTAAATATTAAATTAAGTTAAACTTTTTAGAAAATAGTGATTTGTAAAACTTGAAATTCTATAAAGACAAATAGTGTATGGATGGATGAAATGTTGTTTGTAATTTTTCTTAGAACTTATACGCTTACCTATATTGGTAAACTCGCTATTTCGTCCACGATCCGTTCACTTCTGCCGCGGTTTGAATAAAAACAAAGATTAGTACAGTTGATAAATTGGTAATCCGCCATTATTTGGCTTGGTCATTTTTTAAAAGAATATTCTTCTAAACTGGCCCGTAAACACCCTAACACAATTGGTCACTTTTTTGGGTAAATTGATAAATTGGTAACTCGCCATTATTTGGACGGATTTTCCACTTTTTTTGGGTAAGATGGCTTTTAGTGATATGGGTTCAGATATTGAATGGGCCTGCGTTTATGATCCAACTACAAACCCATATTTTGTATTGGACCAAAATTGGGCCTATTCTTAAGTGTATCCATTGGAGTACGCTGGCCCTATTTTACTTTGATGCCGACGTGGATTATGGGCCCCACTCCCATGGGTGTCCAGCTACACCAAAATTTACTACTTGCAGAGAATCTCTCTCTCCCACTCTCTCTCTATCCCTCCCTCTCTCTTCGACTTCGTTCTGAGTCGAAACAAATATCTCATCTCTCTCAAACAAACTCCCACAAATTACAGCCCCACCCAGATCCCTATTTTTATTTCCTCAACAATAATAATAATAATAATATTAAAAAAAAAGATTAATCGAAAAACCCATATATATGCTCAACTGGAGCTCTTCAATCTCTCTCGTCAAAAAAATGCAATCTTTTTCATCTCTAAAGGTCACTCCCTTTATCTCAATCTCTGTGTTTCTTAATTGAACTGTTTTGCACCTTCAATTTCGTTTCTTTCCTTTTTGTCTGAAACCCTTAATTTATTTCTTACTGTTCTCTTTGTTTGTTGTGTTGATCGATGCTTGTAAATTTCACAATTTTTTTTTTGCTATGTATGTATATATGCTCAGTGCTCTTCTTGTTTTTTCTTTCCGCTCGTTTTCAGCTCTGATATGAAGCCGTGGGTTTCTTCTTACTCGGTTGAAGAAGCTAGGGTTTCAGTTGACCCCAACCCATTTGGGGATTTAGGGTTTTTGAATTCTTCGATTCTGATTTTGGGATTGAACATCTGATTACTCCTAGTTCTAGCTAGGGAAAAACAATTTGGTGCTTTTCTTTCGTCTCAAGATCCCCATCTCAATGGCAGAGGAGGAGAACACCACCACCATGAACCTCGACCTCAACTTGGGCCCTGTCGATAATAATAATAACTCCGGCGAAGAAGATACAGTCCCCGTTGGCGCCATGAACTTGCAGGACTGGTTAGACAGCCCGGCCCGATCTCGCCACAGGAACCACCGATGGAGGTCTTTGTGGAGACAGATCCCAATTACTCCCGAGACCAGAGACCTCGCTCTCGAACTGATTGCCCCCGAAAACGGCGAGGCCTCCAATGAAGCTGCCAAGACTCTCGAAGAAGACGATGGGAACAAGAAAGACTGCGAGGAAAACAGTCACTGCGAAGAAGAAGGGAGCTTTTTCGACTGCAACATATGCTTGGACATGTCCAAGGACCCTGTAGTAACTTGCTGCGGCCACTTGTTCTGCTGGACCTGTCTCTACCGGTGGCTCCACCACCACTCCGACGCCAAGGAATGCCCCGTCTGTAAAGGCGAGGTCACTGCCAAAAACGTGACCCCGATTTACGGGCGTGGTAATAATAATAATAATAACAATAATAATAATAATAATAATAGTGCTCGTGTGGCTAATACAGATTCTAGTCTCAAGATTCCTCTGAGACCACAGGCCCGGAGAGTTGAAAGCTGGCGACAGGCCATACAGAGGTCGGCCTTCACGATCCCGATGGAGGAGATGATTAGGCGGCTTGGAAGCACGTTCGATCTTAGCAGGGAGCGTTCGCAGGTGCAGAGTCAAGATCTAGACGGGCCCCCTGTTGACTCGCCCGGCATCAATAATAACAACAACAACAGCTCGTTGCTAAATCGTATTTTGACTTCAAGAGGGCTGAGACGGGAACGGGCCCCGCTTGCCGACGATGTGATTGATCTCACGGCGGAGGATAATAGTAATAGCAATACTAATAATAACAATAATAATAATAATAATAGCAATAATTATAGTACTACCCGTCGGATCTCGTCGATGTTGCTCCGGCGGTCGAGCTCGCACAGGGCAACCTCTCTGTCGAACTTGGCTTCGGCTCTGCAGTCGGCTGAGAGCCTGGCGGCTGTCGAGTCGTATTTCAACAACAGCCCTGTAGATGGGGAGCAGGGGCGGGGCCCGCATGTTGATGATAGGGACTCTGTCTCGAGCATTGCGGCGGTTATACAGTCGGAGAGCCAGACGGTGGATAACACGGTGGAGATTGATTCGAGGGTGTCGCTGTCGACATCTTCTTCTAGAAGGAGAGTTGATGCTTCTAGAATCTCGGATGTGGACAGTGGGGACTCTCGGGCGCCTAGGAGGAGGAGGTTGAACTGATGAACGGTACTCGGTTTTACTTTTATGTGTCTTCTTTATCTTATTGTTGTTGGATTCGGTTAGCATTGAACTTTTTCTACAGGTTGTGTTGTAGTGTCTGAAAGAACTGTCTTGAAGTTTTGTTTTGTAGTTTGATGTATTATTATTATTTTTGTTTTTATTTTTATACCTTGTAACTGAATGATGTTTTATTAAATCTTACTATTTTATATGAATTTTTAATGAATAAATCTTGTGAGGTTCGTAGGATTTGCTCATTTTCAGGCAAGTAGGAGCTGTATTCATATTTCATTGATTGATTTTGTATTAAAAAAGTATAATTTGGTACACACATTCACCTCACACAACTCTTTTTTCAATAGGTGGAGAATTTTTGACACACAATTACTAAAAATTGTATCTTTACTTTCTAGTTAAATAATGTGAAAGGTAAATAAAATTGACAGGAACTTTATGATAATAATGGGTAAAGAAAGTTGTTGAATTAAGGAAGAGGAATGCTCCCCTGCTGATGTATTTTTATATCTCACAGTTTGGGCAGATCTTTTAGTTCTATTAATAAGTTTCCATAGATTGCTTAGTTTTGTTCATTTTCAGTTCTGATATAGCTTCACTTTAGCTCACAAGATGAATGCAAGGCCACCACGATCGCAATGGACATCCTTCGAGAGATGTCTAGGGATGTCAAGGGTGAATGACCCGGTCTTGACGAGCCAACCAAGGCATATTTAAGACGTACAATAAAAAATCTTAATTTTCAAGCGAGATTGTACATTCCGATTTTATTTGGGTCGAAGGGATATTCAGAATTGTAATTTTTACAAGATCTAGAATGAGATCGAAATTTAGTACTAGTATTGTTCTACTTTTAATTGTGAGCTCACACAAATTATTGTTAATAGAAACACTTTTTATGTTAATTCCTACATTTTAATATTTTAAATTAAGATCATAATCTAATAAATGTAGTATACACTATACACTATAAACTTTACAAATAATATTATGCAGTATTTAAGAGTAAATAGAAGCTGAAATTCCAGGTACGAAAGTAAGAAATGGTAAAGCTCAGGGGGCAAAGTGCAAAAGATCATAAAAATCTCTTGTTTTTAGTTTATAGGGAAAAAAAGAGGTTTCATTTCATTTCAGAAGAACCGCAGCAAAACCCCAAGAAAAAAAAATCGAGACAATGGAAGTGGAAAAAAGCGCAGAGAAAATGGAGGTTTGGAGCAGAGAAACAGTTCCGAAGGTGATGCAGATTGTTAGCACGATACTTCCTCAGAGAGACCTAATTTCCCTTTTGCTCGTCAGCCCTCAGATTCTTCGAAATTTGATTTCACACCCTTCTCTCTGGCTGGTAAATGTCAGTTTTTTTAATTTTTCTGTACAGGCCCTAATGGTATGATTATGTGAATATTAATTTACCTTTTACTTTTCACTCTTTTAATTAAAGCTTGAAGCTTTGATATTTGAGCTTAATATGATACTCACAGTGTTATTGGAGTGATGTTTCTTGTTTTTTTATTCTTTGGCTTGTTCTCTCTCACTCAGGTTCTTGATTTTCATGAGATGAATAATGTCGGTGATCGCCTTGTGGAAGCTCTCTCACTGGTGAGTGTAGAATAGAGGAGAAATTACTTTTGATATCGGGTTTCTTAAGTTGGCCGATGCATATTCCGATTCTTGATTTTATGATACCAGGATATCAATTACACTTATAGTGAACTCGTTTTTGAATTAAAGTGAATTGTGAAACTTGCCAATTTAGAATCGTGTTCGTGTCTAACAATGTTCTTTTATTTTTTATTTTCTGTTTAAATTGTTTTGCAGTCAAGATACCAGAATGTGAAGCGTATAAACCTCGAGTTCGCCCGTGATATCGAAGACAGGCATCTTGAAAATTTTAGGAGCAAGGTGGTATTTCAAGCTAAACGTTAAAAGATGAATAAATAGAATTACTACAAAAAACAGAAGCTTTTTGTGTATACATAAGAAATTATGATCTAAAGTTGAAGTCATTGTCAAATACGGAGTATGTATTTAGTTTGTATACACATTAAGCATAGTGAATATGTTTTTCTCTTTCACACAAAGTCTAGACTATTCATCTCAGCAAGCAAAGTGAATATAAGACAGACACTTGTTCATATTCATCCGATTTTGTAACATATTTTGTTTGCTTATCTTCAGTGTGGACATTCTATTAAAAATCTGGAGGTTCTTAATTTGAACGGCTGCCAAAAGATATCCGACACAGGAATCGAGAATATAACATGCAACTGCCCGAACCTAAAAGTGTTCTCAATCTACTGGAATGTCAGGTATGTTTTGGGAAGTACGAATTTGAAATAAAAGTCAAAGTTATACGATTATGGATTTATATATTCAATTTCAATCCAGGGTTTCAGATCTCGGTATTAAGAACTTGGTGAAGAATTGCAAACTCTTGATTGATTTGAACCTTAGTGGTTGTAAGGTATATCGAGTCTACTTGTTTTTTCTCTTCAATATTTTGTCAGTCCTTGTCTAAAATGATCGTTTAAATCACAGAATATCACTGATGAAAGCTTGAAATTGATTGCGGAAAATTATCAAGGGCTGCACCATTTGAATCTAACTAGGTATTTTGCTGCCTTTTTGGTCACATAAATCAGTGGTTCCATTAGGCAACCCTTTAAAAGGTTTTTTTTTTTTTTTTTTTTTTTTAAATTCTGAAATTCTAACTTTTAAATTTATTTATCATGTCGAATGAATTTAGATGTGTCAAGTTAACGGATAAAGGATTGCAAATGATATTGGTCAAGTGCTCCTCACTCAGAAGCTTGAATCTCTATGCCCTTTCCAGGTAAAAACTATAAGAAAAATAGTTTATCTGTCACGCTCTTCTCCGAATTACAGATTTTAAAAAAATGTGGTAATTTTGTATACAGTTTCACGGATATTTCTTACCAGAAGATATCACTTTTGACTCACCTCGAGTTTTTAGATCTCTGTGGTGCTCAGGTATGATTTTAGCCTACTCACTATTTTACTTGAACACAATTTGTAAATTTGAAATTGCTTTTAGCAATCAATCTGGTTTAATTTACGTATCAGAATCTTTCGGATGATGGGGTTTCTCATATAGCCAAGTGCAAAAGGTTGACTTCTCTCAATTTGACATGGTACGCATAATAATAGTCTCAGATTTTTTGTTTCGAACAAACTACAATAATCAAAGTTATAATTATAATAATAATAATGATGCAGGTGCGTGCGAGTCACGGATATAGGAGTCTTGGCTATTGCAGAATCCTGCAGGTCTCTTGAATTTCTGAGGTCAGTATTTCTATCAAGAAATCAGATCCGTTGATCACAGCTATCTTTGTGATTCCTATGACCATTCGCGAGCCCCTTGTGTATGTGCAGCCTGTTTGGAATAGTTGGGGTTACGGACAAGAGCTTGGAGGCCCTTTCGAGCTCCTGTCGTAATACAATTACGACCCTGGATGTCAATGGTTGTATTGCCATTAAGGTACTAACTAAGCTTTCCCTTTCAAGTAGTCACAAGTGAATGAACTATGTAATGTAGTAGTATTTTTTTTTCTTCCTTGCAGAGACGAAGCCGTGACCAACTGCTTCAGTTGTTTCCAAATCTGCAATGCTTCAAAGTCCATAGCTAAAGTTATTATGGCATGTGGAAGAGAACGACGTCTTTCGTTTTTTGATATAGAGCTCACTGAAATTGACATTCGTAACTCTGATTAGATCCCTCGAGAAATTATGTTGACATAATACATATGAAATGCCTACGATCCGCACTCAATGTAGGATGAGACTGAGGAATTTATAGCAATTGAATCGTTAATTTTGTAGTGTGTATGAGATGAAGGATCTGGGAAAATGCATGTTTTGCCCTTCTTCTATGTGTACTCTGCTTTCACGCCTTTCAGTATTTTTGGATTCGTTCTCTCCAAAATGACGATATAACCTCCTTTCTTATATTCATATATTTATGGTTTTGTTTCAGTGTTGGAAAATGATGACCTCCATTTTACTCATAGCAAGTCCAATGAGAAGAAATGGTGATAAGCTTATTTTGGAACCTTGGTAAGATAGCTTACACTACCTCCTGAAAAGCAGGCAGCTTGCACAATGAAATGCGTCTCTATACATCGTCTCAGATAGCCCAAACATCACATCTAGAAGATCCATCACTTCTCCAGACTTCACTAGCTCAACATGATCCACCTCAAAGCTCGACCTAGGTGTGGCTTATTATAAGTTTGATGATTTACTGGCTCGACCCAGTGATCGATTGAAATTCAACTTCCACATGTAACATCTAATGATCTAATCAATATAAGAGTGTCACCACAACATAAATTTGGTGATGTGTCGACAAATACGAGTCTATAAGCATCTAATACACGCAACATAAGTCATCGGCCATAAACAAAAAAAGGAAAAGCATTTGAGCATATTAAAACTGCAAATTCAGTACTAAAAGTAAGAATAGTCATATTTCTTTCCAAAACTGCTTCCAAGTAAGTACCTTGAATAGAAATACAACATGATGATGACATCAGATCATACAATAATAGTACATCACTTCTTAATTCTTATATCTCAAGCAGGAAATATTAAATAAGACCCTTGAAATATACTTTTTCTATAAGACACAACAGGGTGGGGCATGATACAAGGCTTAAAAAGCTCATACAACAAGTTCCTCCAACGAGGATACATATACCTAAGAGAACGAACGGGTCAAAATGGTCAGCCATCACAAACTCTTCTTTGTTCTCATATATTTTACCAGCTACTATGTGTACTGTATTATTTATTCCTTCATTAGGCCAGACCTGCAATAAACAAAACCAAAAAGAATTAGTATAAAATTCATTGTTTTTTCAAATTTTCTCGTGAACAGAGGAGAGCAGAAACCTCGTCTAGTCCTAGGCTTGCAGCGGAATTCAGCTAAGAGAGCAATGTGATCTGAAGACCATTCGGGAGAAGGGAGAGCCGTATCCTTCCTCAAGCTGTCCTCATCCAACAGCTCCAACAGAGACTCCACCGTTAACGAGTCCGCTACAAGGATCAAATAAAATTGAACCCAAAATTAAAATAACAAGGGGTTCTCGATAAAAATTCTAGATCTTATATTTTGGAGGACAGTTCTATTAAAAAAAAGGGACTATCATTTCATGGGTCTTGCTGCCATCCCATAATCAGGTGTATTGAGGGTATTTTGGTCAGAAAGATAGGGATATAGGTATAAACCATATAATCAAGTGAGGAAATCAGGAAACAAATTATCTACCCAGGAATTTCTTTTGCTGGAGTATGAGCTGAATACCTTTTGTGAGTGCATATAATAATAATAAAAAAAATTGAACAGCTTGAGTATACCTGAATAGAATATGTAATCATGAGTACCGATAAAATCTCTTGTGCAATTTGTAAATAGAGGTTCATTAGTAGTAGGATCCATTTTCCTCCTCTGCTCTAGGCCGAGACCAACACCAACTCTTGCAAAGGATGAGTAAGCACTTACCTAGAGCATGCAAACGCAACAAAATGATTTAAAAATAGGGATATGATTAAAACTCTAGTTATACAACAACTGTTCAAGATAATTATTAGGTTTATTAAATACCAATGGCAACTGGTGTGTTAGCTTGGTAGTCGGGCGGAGAATCCCAAGGGGGTCCACGGCCAAGTCCGGATGAAGAGGATCGACTTTCCCCATGGCAAGGAGGGTGTGTGGAGCACTGTAATATAAAATGAAAATGTTACCCTATGGATGGAACTTCAAATATCATAAATAAAAATATAAAATAGAAGAGACGTGAGCGTGCACCTTCCGGGCACTGAACTGAAATCACCACACACCAACATTGGGATATCTGCACTTGCAGCTATTTTTTCTAGACCTTTCAATAGTGTATGAACCTGATACGGGGAAATACAGATAGAACTTCAGTAATACATAGAGAAAGCATGAACATAATGTTTGAGACAGAGAGAATAGATCCAACAAAAACCTACTTGCCAGAGTTTGACATCTTTCATGTCTTGAGACACATGTACATGTGTGTTTGCCTGTGTTCGAAAAAAGGGAAAAGGTCAGCACAATAATTTAGCTGAACTATTGGGAAAAAAAGTGTATGTGATGAAATCATACCACACAAAAAAGCTGGCGCTTTCCGGGATTATCAATACTTGGGCTACCAAATTTGGCTTCTAGAACTAAAATCAGTGCAACATTATCCTGTACGAAAGAGAAAAATAATAGTATCAACTGTGTGATATATGTGAGTATATTTAAAATATTTCAGGAAAAAAAGGGGGGATTTGTATAGAATTTACCCTAACCAACCGATGTAGAGCATTCCTCTTCTGTGCACTAGGAACGAAAGCATCAGTCAGAGAGTGTGCAGCTTTGTTGAACTCGACCTATAAAGGATTGATGCCAGCATTTAATAGTTAATATAAACTGAGCTCGGAAACATAAAGACAAACATTAGGGCAGTTGATCACCTCGTATTTTTTGACATGAGAGAATCTATCGCGGCGGAAGAAAGTAGCACAACCATCAACACTATTAATTGATGCAACAAAAACCTGTGAAGGACAATTTCATAGAATGGATCAACAAAACTATTAAAACGTGACTTTAATTGTATAAATACATTAGATTATTTAGCCAACCTCTGCAGTTTTCCTTTTAAAACAACCTTGATAGCCATGTTTATCTAGCTCCGGAGCAAAGAACTCATCAAAATGATCACTTTGAACCTGAAAGGAGATTGTTTTTTAATAAATAAAAATTTAAAAAAGGAAGAGGTTTAAGATTACAAAGGTGATATTATTTCATCAAACTGTATTAGCATTCAACAAGTCAAATCCACTTTTATAACTATAGGCAAATAACTTAAATGACCAAATTTATCTCGGACGAGTTAAAAAATATCTTTAAGAAAAGTTTGCAAAATTATTTACCCCAACATTATAATGAAAGAAAAGATATTACATCAAACCAAATTATCACTAGCATACAATAAAATCCACTAGAGAGTAAATCATCTTTTCACAATAAGATATCAGCCAAGATGAATCTACCTGAGATTCTACTAAAGCAAGTTCAATAACTCCACTGCATACCATTTCTTGGGCCACGGGAATACAATATACTTAAGCTTGTCATGTCTTTAAAATACTTTAAGTGGAGAGGAAAAAATTCAGGCATCATTTTAATTCAAAAAATTGGGCATTTTCTAGTGATAGCGTGTACCTCTTGAAGACAAACGACATCCGCATGGTAGCCAATTATCTCCCGTAACAGGTTTTGTCTCCGGTAAGTCCAAGAAAGAGCCCAAGACGGGCAATAGCTGTACTCATTTGTTGCATACTTATCTGACAAAATATTGTAAGAGAGCACCGTGAATGCCCCAGATGACAAAACCTGTCCGTCCAAATCCAGATTTCCAGCAACATCAATCCCAGTCAACAGGATCAACCGTCTTGGAGTTGGCAATGGTGCCGGAATTACACGGGATGTCAACAGGGTACATGCAGGCCCCACAGTTAGTCCAGTCTCAGCGTCCACCACGGCACACTCGAACTTGAGGACGTGTCCGACATCGTCGGTCGTGGGTGTGTACGACTTGAGATACCCGACCTCGAACCACGTCTCATTGCCATTCCTCTGGGCGACTGCGGCTGGGTAAGCAGAATTTATGCTACCATTTGACAATGTGGGGTTTGATTGTGATGTAGTCAGGCGACCGAAAAGTTCCTCCTCCTCGTTTCCGTTTTCATTGATGGCAGAGGATGCACGTTCGTGGAGGGAGCGGTGGTGCTGCCAGGCATCGGAGAAGCATTTTGACGTGCAGTGGTAACTCTTGGAGACGGGTATTTTTGCCTTCACACATAGAATGCATTGTAAGGTGGCCTGCTCAGTTGGGTGGACACTGCAAACTGTGACTTTCCTGTCACTTTGCACACGGTACCTACAATTGATGTATGATACAACGTAAAAAAAATCTTATGCATACAAATGCAATATGGAATCAAGCAGTATTTTTTTTCTTTGAGATTCTTCTGGTAATTTTTGTACTTACCTCAAACCTAGCAAAGATTTTGTAACTATCCGTAAAAACCAAATCTATATTGCAAACACATGTTCGCATTTGTTTACGAATCACAAAAGATCACATATATACTATCAGGTAATTATGTGAACACTATGTTCTACAAATCCTTCTGTAGCTCTGCTTAGGCATCACCTAGGCTCTAGGCTGAGATTGACCATCTAGATGGCACCTAGGTTCTAGGTGGAGCTCAGCCGCCCGTATTTCAAACTGCAGTTGCAAATCAACCATTATGTACAACTAGTTCCATGCAAATCACAATATTTTTTAACACTAATTCATTTTGGTGACCGTTTAGCATTTTTTGGAACATCACTGTGAACAATAAACTGAACCTATAGAAATTTAAGAAAGATTCACAGGATTGCATAACTGACCTCTATATAGACCTACAGATCATTGAATAAAAAAAGTGTGTAGTTAGAAAAAGAATTCCCCGAAGCAAAGTAAACCTTATCCTTCTCCGTACATTTTCAGGCAGGTTGAGAAACAAATGCTGGTCACTCAAACTACGGGACAATAAAAAACACTTGCAAAAAAATCAATTGAAATTGATGTCACTTGAGCGTGTAACACTTGTTTTGGAGATTACTAACCCCACATGGCTACAAAGCTGATTTTTGAAAGATTATTTCCGAACATAAACGCAAATAAATAACGTGAAATTCACAAAAAACAAGTTGTGGGTAAAATTGCAAGTACCTAGAATTAATTACTAATATATGCGAAATGCAAATAAAGACAACACTTTATCCTTTCCTAAGAATTACGAATACAGACAACAAAATGTGCGGCAACCAACGATCAAACACGTGCTATGCACACATATGACAGTCCGTAAATCTAGGTGATTACACACCAAAGAGAAAGTAATAATGGCAAAGAAAATCTATCAAGTAGCTTCCAAAAAAACTTCCATCAAAAGGAATGATGATCAAGAAGACTCCAAAACAAATTCCCAATTTATTTTCAATTTCACAATTCTTCCTAAAATCTCCCCTGCTGATAATATCATTTTAACTCCTTGACATTTCCCTACAGCTTTCATGGACTAACACTATTCTCATTACAGATTATCATCCGCACTCACACAATCACCAGAATCTAATTACTCGATAAACCCACTAACTAATCACTTCGTTTCGACCAATTCTGAACTTAGACTTAGAAATATAAACATAATAAAAAACCCAGCTTGGGTTAACACAGTGAGATCCATCATTGATAGCGGAAAGGGACAAAGAACACGCATTGGAAACTCACCATTTATATCTCAAGAAATAACCGTCAACGGGATTGAACTCTGAAACATCTTCGGTACTAGGGGGCTTATTAGGGCGCTTCAAGAGCACATATGGAGTCAACTCGCATCCCACGATCGGTATATCGGACGGCAGGTGCACCCTTAGAACACTCAGCATTTTAACCCTAATCCTTAACGGAGTTCGACGGCTCAGATTCTACTTCCAACTCAAAACCAGAGAAAAGCGGGAATTCAGGCACCAGCTCTCGGCGGACTTGTGGCGGATCCGCCATCACCTATACGGGGAAAGAATCGCCAGCGCTGAGGTCTGAATGGTCTAACGAGTCTCGAAATGCAGAACATCAATTCATCGGAAATCAACGCTCTCGGAGGAAGTTGAGAAAAAACGAAATATTTTTTCTATAGGGAATTGAAAAACTGGGGGATTAGGTATGATTTTCACGAGGAATTTAAGATAGGAGAGAGGAAGCAGGTTCTGGGAATGGATCGATTTGAGGAATTAGGGTTTAACTGCACAGTACATAGACAAATGAGGGAGAAGAGAAGGGGTGCGGAAAGGGACTACTGACTCCTTGTATTATTTTACTGTATTATATTGTATTTTATATATTAAAAAAATGAGCAAATTAAGAAAAAAAAACTTAACACGCACAAACACACGTGTGTGTGCGACTAGGGGAGTAGCTCTACACTTGGTTACGTTTGCTAAATAAGCATATTGGTAAAAATTCAAAATACATTTTTCTTTTCTTTTTTTGCATCAAAAAATATTTGAACCAAAATTCAAATCATAAATGTTTAGTTAATATAAAATTCAAAAATTCGAGACTTTACTAATCAAATCATAAAATGTTTAGTTAGCATAAAATTCAAAAATTAGAGACTTTACTACTCAAATCATAAACGTAAATGATTCTCGGCGATGCTCCTATCTACGGAATATTAAGAACAATGGTGTCCTTGTTCTACTCCGGTGAATGAGACACCTCGTGTAGGAGATGACGGTTGTTCAGAGGCACAAATTGTTGGGATTTGCGCCCAATTCCGTCTACAAGAAACGATGAACAAACACGAACGAAATTAAACGAGAATAAAAGAACACAAGAATTATAGTGGTTCACCCAAATAGGCTACGTCCACTCTCGCCGCTGCAGATCTTTCACTAGAATAATAATAGACGACTCCGGGAGTTTACAAACGCACACACACGTATCACAGTATTCTCGCTCTCGTCTATTCTATCTCTCTAGTATTCTATCTCGATGATGCTATCATCATATCATCATACTAATTACATTGTTGGAAACCCTCTTATATAGGCTTAGACATATAAGAAACCCTAATAGTAATTAAGGTAGGAGTCCACGCCGAAAAGGACACGAAAATCGCGAAACTTGGCGAGCAAGACAAATCCCGTCGCCAGAAATCCGCAAAACGGCGCCCGCCGTTTTGCCTTCGGCGCCCGCCGAAATGGCCAGAAAACCATCTGACCCAATTTCCTGGTTTCGGCGCCCGCCGAACCTTTTCCGCGCCCGCCGGCGAGGCTCCGGCGACCGCCGTTTTTCTCCTGCGCTCGCTGGTCACACCTAGCGGGTGCTAGCCTACCTAGCGGGTGCTAGGTGCCCAGATTTCATCCGACTTCGTTTTTCCTCCGTTTTCGTCCTCGATTTCGACTCCACATCCCAACAATCTCCCACTTGGAGGCGAAACTCGATCACCTCCCACTGCAGCGGCATTCCCGGTCATTACCAACGTCGCCCAGTCGAAGTTTCAACCAACTTCGACGCACCGCGACTTCTCAGGTTCTTCCAGGACTTCATCACATTGCCATCCCCGTTAACCTTATCATCACCTCGCAACTCCCTTTCAGACCTCCAAACCCGCAACATTGAAACCAAGCTTCTCAAAGCTCCCAAACGTCGCTTCCCCGAATTGCTTGTGAACCGGCTAACTCCCACTGTATGGACAACGTCGGCATTCACATGCCCGTCGTCTATCCTTGACGACCCTTTTCGAAATCCTCCAACATTCTCACCGTTAGCTTCACGATTCCCTTGCATACTCCTCTTCGTTTCTAGAATCCTAATCACCGGACTCTTTCCAAAACGATCCTCAGATATGCATCCAAATCGTCTAACAACTCCCACCGCATGGGAAATGTCGGACTTCTCATCAATGCTATTCGAATTTTTCATAAGACTTCCTCCAGCAGAGTCGCAAGGAATCTTACCCGAACGCATTACCTCGTCTCTTACCAACGAGTCACTCTTTGACAATAACGAGCTCATCCCGTTTCTCATTGCCCTATTGCTCGAATTTTCAGCCAACATTGCTACGTCGTCTCGCTGTGAAAGCATATGATTGAACATCGAGACCTCCTCCGGTTGGTCTACATGGGCCACATCTACCGGAACATCTCCCAAATCATATCTCAGCTCTCCATCTTCCGATTCTCTCTCGGCTACCGAGAATCGTACTCTTCTTTGCTTCTCGAGACACGAACTCCGATCCATATGAGGTTCCTCCGAACTCACTTTTGACTGCAGTCTTCTTTCGCTCATACGACCTAGCCCACAATGCTCAGGCTCATTGGTGTCGTCGGCCACACCAATATAACGACAACAAGTCGTAGTGTAAAGGGTACTTGTCCTTCGACCACGAGCAATAATCATCGCACCCTTTGACACCTTCAAAGACCCATTCTCGAACGTAACTTTGTGTCCACCCCTCTCAAGCTGGCTAACCGAGATCAAATTCCCCCACAGCTTCGGCACACACCTCACATTCGACAGCTTCAACGTCTGCCCAAACGACGTCATCAACTTTACGTTACCAACACCCACGACGCCCAAGGTCTTTCCATCCGCAAGATGAACCTTCCCGTGATCTCCGGCAACAAAATCTTCCATGCCTTCACGTCTCGTCGTTGTGTGAAACGATGCTCCCGAGTCAAGTACCCAAGAGGCTCCGAGAGGCTCATAAGATGTTAGCAAGACATCTCCACTCTCGTCTTTTTCCGTCACCGCATTTGTCCCGCCTCCGATCCCCGAAAGCTCTCCACAATGCCTCTTTAAGTGACCGATTTTTCTGCAATTCCAGCACTTGAATTGCTTCTTCTTTCGGTTGCTCGAACTCACCCTTCCGCTGCGTTTAGAATTCCCATAGCGATGCTCACATCGGCTCATAGACATGGCCGACGTAGTTGAAGTAGATGCTTCCCCGAAATCCCTCCTCCGAACTCCCTCGGCAAGGACGCGGTCCCTCACATCTTCAAGCTTCAACTTCCCACCTCCCATGGAATCACCCAACGCCTTTCTTATTGGTTCCCAGCTAATCGGTAGCGATGCCAATAAGGTCAGGGCCAGAACTTCATCATCAACCTCGATTTCAAACGAAGCCACTTCTTTGACAATCGAGTTGAACTCGTTCACATGAGTCGCAACCACACCATCGTCTTCCATCTTCAAATGGAACAACCTCTGCAACAAGGCCACTTTGTTCGTCACCGATGACTTCTCATACAGCTCGGACAACATCTTCATCATCCCCGCGGTTGTCTTCTCCTTCATCACCTTCTTCGCGATGTTTTCCGACAACGTCAAACGAATAATTCCGAGTACTTGTCGATCAAGGATAGCCCAGTCCGCCTCGCTCGTCTCCTCCGGCTTCGCGCCTTCCAACGAGTGATGAATATTTTTCTCGTCCAAATAGTTCACGATTTCCATCCTCCAAGATGCGAAACCCAAGCCATCAAATCTCGTAACTCCAAAGGTCGTGATGTCTCCCATCGTTTCTTCGATTGCCCAGCTTTTCCAACCAAAGCTCTGATACCAGTTGTTGGGATTTGCGCCCAATTCCGTCTACAAGAAACGATGAACAAACACGAACGAAATTAAACGAGAATAAAAGAACACAAGAATTATAGTGGTTCACCCAAATAGGCTACGTCCACTCTCGCCGCTGCAGATCTTTCACTAGAATAATAATAGACGACTCCGGGAGTTTACAAACGCACACACACGTATCACAGTATTCTCGCTCTCGTCTATTCTATCTCTCTAGTATTCTATCTCGATGATGCTATCATCATATCATCATACTAATTACATTGTTGGAAACCCTCTTATATAGGCTTAGACATATAAGAAACCCTAATAGTAATTAAGGTAGGAGTCCACGCCGAAAAGGACACGAAAATCGCGAAACTTGGCGAGCAAGACAAATCCCGTCGCCAGAAATCCGCAAAACGGCGCCCGCCGTTTTGCCTTCGGCGCCCGCCGAAATGGCCAGAAAACCATCTGACCCAATTTCCTGGTTTCGGCGCCCGCCGAACCTTTTCCGCGCCCGCCGGCGAGGCTCCGACGATCGCCGTTTTTCTCCTGCGCTCGCTGGTCACACCTAGCGGGTGCTAGCCTACCTAGCGGGTGCTAGGTGCCCAGATTTCATCCGACTTCGTTTTTCCTCCGTTTTCGTCCTCGATTTCGACTCCACATCCCAACACAAATGTTTGCGGCGGTCTGCTCTGACGGTGGTGGAGGACGACAATCATTGTTTCTGGTTCCCCTCCAAATAAATAGTTTTATATCCAACATAATTTTGGAGATAAATTTAAAAGAAACAAAAAGATCATTTTAAAATTTTCGAATAAAAACAATAAATGTCTTTAATTGAGAACAAAAAAATCTGGAAATTTTGGAATTATTGATTTTAACGTTGACCTTACTAATATTTCATAAAATGATATTATAATCATTTAATAGTATTGTTTTAAAAACTAAAAATAATAGAGGTGAGTATAGTAACTATGGAGGTAAAAATAAATTAAGCTTTTGAAACTGTATCCCATAATGTTTTAATTTTTATTTTTATTTCTAAAGCTTTATGTTGAGTTGTAGTAGTACAAAAAAACAAAAAAAAAATGTTATTATAACATATGAATTCTTTTTAAGAATAATGTTATTATAACATACACGAATAACTTTTTTTTCTAAAGTTAATTGCAATGTTTTTAGTTCAAACCTTGAACTTTAGGTCTTCAATTCAAGTGTTCAATCAACTAAGCTAATAACTGATAATATACAAAAATAACTTGCCAGAGACATTGTCGTGTTTTGACGAGCACACATTTTAAATAACAATGAAGAAGAAAGCAACAATTTTTTGATGCCAGAAATCGAATCGTTGTCAGTCAACAGCGAGTTCGCGAGCGAAATCGTCAAAGAGTACGAGCTGCTAATCATCTTTAATGGGGTGTAATTATTGATATCTTTAATGGGTGTGGCGTAATTATAAATTTCATATAATATTAGAAAAAAACTTGATTTAGGGGGTGAGATAATATGAGAGGGGTTAATAAATTAAGACATACTTTAAATTACTTTACACACCCTTCTATTATTTTTACACCTCCTGAATTACTTTACACACCCTTCTATTATTTTTTTTTTTTTTTATAAAATGATACAATGTCTATATTGACCTTGTTGAAATATTACCGTCTTCATCAAAATACATAAATAAATAAAAAGAACTTCTCCCCTTTATCCCAAGTTTGTCGATAGTACTCCAACAACTCGGTGATTACGAGCTGAAGGCGTCGTTACTACGATTTTGCAAAGAGCGTTTTGGCTTCATTGACAGTTTTCTGCCCCGTCGTCCGTCGACAAAGCCCTGAAATCGTTCGAGTCGAAGTACAAAATCCTACTCTGCGAACTTTTGGCAACAGAAGGCTTCACTCCTACTCGGCTAACTATCTCCAGAAGACACCATAAATTAGTGATGACAAATTCTTCACTTAATCATCAAGAATAAGCAATAAAATTCGGAAAAAAAAAAATTAAACTTTCCAAAACAATTTTTTAATTTCAATGTTATTTTCAAAATGTGATTCTCCAAAATAATCAAAATAATAATTCTACAATCTTCAACATATTGTTGCGATTATTCATGAATGAGTTTTTATCACTATTTTGCTTTTTTTTCTTTCTCAGATATCTGTTCAGTTATTAGATGAAGAAACTCAATTCCTCTTAATTTCGATTTCTGAGAACACAGTTGAGAAGAGAGGTGTACTAAATAATAACAAGGGCAATATAGATATTTTACAAATAATAACAAATAAAATAAAATAAAAGAAGGTGTGCAAAGTAAGTATGGAGGTGTAAATATCTTCACACCTCCATACTTAGTATTGGGCCTTAAATATCTTTTTAATGGGTTATGTTTAGGTCATTAGTATTCAACGAGCCTCCATATCTGTTGGAGTTGTGTACTTAATGTCTAGATTTAAGTATCAGTAAACTCCCGGTCATAGCATTTAACTTATTTAATTAATAAACAATTATTTGCATTTAATTATTATTAATTAATTATGCAAAATATAGTCCTGGATTTTATACGTTGTAGTTAGTATGGTGTTGCATGGGCACACAGAAGATCATACTATCGGTTACTCGTATTTAATCAAACAGTTGCTCA
The DNA here is from genome assembly GCA_954870475.1 of Euphrasia confusa. Taxonomy (NCBI): domain Eukaryota; kingdom Viridiplantae; phylum Streptophyta; class Magnoliopsida; order Lamiales; family Orobanchaceae; genus Euphrasia; species Euphrasia confusa. Next base: position 9,108,313 of record OX940966.1, on the reverse strand, counting down.
TGACCTAGATGGACATGGACCAATCCATCGGTATAGTCGTTGTGTGAGAGAGAAAATAATTTATCTTAATTATTTTATCACACTTGTACACTTGGTGTATTGGGCGGATCGCTTGAGATTTATTGATTAGGATTGCCTTGGATAATCAATTTAAATCTCAGAGTATTTTATTCTTAATCCCCGATACTATTGCGGGTGTATATATTTAATATTAGAGACTTTGATTTTCCAAAGGAATTAACCGATTTAATTATTGAGTTAATTACCGGTTAAGTTGGGTCGCTATATTTTATATATGACATGCCGTGAATACTTGACGGGAAAGTGTATCCCGGAAGGGTTGATAATATCCCCGAGATGAGTTCATAAGGAATTATTGTGTAAACCTCATGAGTGGATTTGTTCCGCACAATAATTAAGGTTGAATGGTACTAGTCTCGGATACAAGAGATGAATATAATTTATTGAGCAATAAATAAATTTATTCATGGATATTTAAATCTTAAATACACGGAATAAATAATACTACCGGAGAAATATTATTTGATATAATATGGTTTAATATTGCGAGTGCAATTAATTTATATAGTGGAAAATAAATTAATTAATATTGATAAGTATTAATGGACTTGAGTATTGGGCTCAATTTAATCTTCAATATTGGAAGCCCAATATTCCACCTCCTTATGATCCCCTACGTAGCCTATAAAAGCACTACATGGCCTTCATAATTAATAATAATCATAAGACAAGAATATCATTATTTGATAGTTCTAGAGAGTTGAAGGAGATCCATAGGAGTTCGATAGATCGTCGTCCACCCGACGTTCAAACGGAGTGCAAGGAATACGTAGGAAGATCGCAAGGTCATCAACGTTTAATTCGTTTCTCCGCACAACGAATTGAGGTAACATAATCTAAAACCCCCTCTTTGATTATGTGTTCGTTAATCGTGATATATACATGAACAAGACGATCCGGGAAAGCGTCGAGACCTAGATACGGGGATCGTTGGATCCCCGTGGGGATCGAACGAGGGGCGGTCGAACCCTAGGGTTTCGACCGCCGGTACCGCGGCAAGGGGAAGCCCCGGCTGGACGCCGGGGCATGCGATCGACGTGAAGTCGATCGCTGGGGAGTCGCCGTGGGCTGGCGCTACGGCAGACGACCTCCCCGGTCCTCCCTTGCCGGCGGTGGCGCACGAGGAGAAGCCGCGGCTGGGGGCGATCGAGCCCTAGCTCGATCGCCGGGGGGACTGCCGCGGGCTGGCGCCGCGGCTGGTGGCTCCCCCCACCTCCGGCGATGGCGGTGAGTCGCCGGACTCACCGCCCATGGCTGCCGGTGCAGCCCAACGATCGCATGTGCATGCGATCGCGAACCCCGCGTGGGGTTCGGCTAGGGTTTCGCCCTCGCGGCGATTCCCTCGTCGGACTCCGGAGACGTGGTGTTCGTGATCGGTTTCCGGCGACGGGGTTTCGGTCGGGTTATCGGTTCCGCAATTTTTTGATAGCCCGGGACATCGAATCCCAGCAATTGGTATCAGAGCGTTTGGTTTCGTGTTCATGTATATGTTCGATTATTGTTCTACCTTGCAGGGATTTCCGGCTATCATGGTTGGATTTAATTATTGTGTTAATTAATTATCATGATTATTCGTTTATTAAACTCTCGGACATGTCGAGATTCGTTTTGTGTGGTTGAATGTTTGTAATAGTAAAAATTCGGGGGTTGACCGAATTTAGGATTTATTATTACGTTCTATGTTTTCCGGAAAATGTATAGGGTCGATTTCATGTATAGAATCGATACCGGAATTGTAAATTTATTTCTTGTAATTTATTTACGTTGGATCGATGCTGAGACGACCGCCGGAGAACACGTGTGACGAAGAAGACGAAGAGGACGAAAAACCGGGGGGGGGGGGGGGGGGGTCGATCATCCCCATGATTGATCCCCATGAGGATCGATCGACCCCACCATGGGGGTTGCCCGCTAGGGCTTCCGGCCACGCCGGCCACCGGTGGTGGTGGCGCGTGGCTAGGGGGCGGCGGTGGTGGTGCCCGGTGATGGTGGTGGTCGGCGGTGGGGGTGGTGTGGGGATCCCCAACCCATGCTACTCCTACCAAAGATTCACTTTCCTAATTAATTCGGTTTTCCTAATTGAGTTTTCCTATTTTTGGGAATTCTCATGGATTAGGAAAATAATTAATTGGAATTAATTTTATTTCCTTATTCTATTATGGAAGTCTTCTAGAGTATTCCGAGTTCTACTTGGAATAGGATCCTAGAGATTTAATAGAATTGGAAAGGAATAAAAGTTAATTTAGGATTGATTTATTTCCTAATTGATTATTCCTATTTTATGGGAATTTTCATGGTAATGGAAATTAATTAATCTTGGAAAGTAGAAGAGTCCTAATTTATTTTATTTCCTTATTCTATTATAGAAGTCTTCTAGAATATTCCAAGTTTTACTTGGATAGATTATTCTAGAGATTTAATAGAATTAGATAGGAAAATAAATAAATAAAAATATTAATAATATTTAATTTTATTTTTGATTTATTCGATTGACTTAATTTTCGAATTAAGTATCTTTTGGATTTATTAAAAATAAATAGATTTAAATATTGAGATTAATATTCTCGTCACATGGAGCATTCAAGAACGAAGACTGAAGACTAGAAGATGCATATGAAGAAGGAGTAAAGCCATGATAGTCGGGAAAAATAATTTCCTAGCATTATTTGACTATGTGATATGTGCTTTATTACTTGCATGCATGCTTATGTGTTTAATTATGCATTAGATAGCGTATCCCTTTGTTATAAAAAGCTAAGTGGGAGAGGGGATGGAAACATTCCCGTGGTCTCCATTACTGTTCTCTTGGTGACATTTATGAGCTTTCGAAGTTCATATAGATATGTCATTGGAGGAGAATTCTTGTAATTCCTTTTACAAGAAACATTGATCAAGTTTATCAAACAATGCCTAATTTGTCTTTCTGAAACTGACTTCAAGTCGACTCATTCTCACCCCGGGGAGTGGAATGGAGCCAAAGCCACTTGGTCATGTGGATGACACAAATTAGAGACCTTCGTACCATTCTTTGATAGATGGATCGATTGTCTGCTCGGCTCCCTCCTTTGTGAGAGATAGGGTCGTTCGCATGGTGAATCACTGGTTAGAAACTTCGAGTTTCACTTATGATTCTCCGCGTCTTGATCTACGAGAATCGAATGGATCTTGTAACTGGGAGTCAATTATAAAAGTCTCTTAGTGTAGTAAACGTCCACATCACGTGGCTTGCTATACTGACGGATTTTGGATTAATTGATGTAGACAGTTGTAATTAATTGTGAAGAGTTGTGAAATTATCGTAAACGTCCACACCACGTGGCTTGCGGTGATGTAGCAATTCCAAACGATGTACTTTGGTGCTGAGTAATGGTTTACACTTAGATACGCGTTATAGTATTCCTCCCCACGAGGTTCCGCTATAAGTGATGTATGACCAAAGAAAAACTAATTGCTAAATCATTTAGGTGGGTAAACGTCCACACCACGTGGCTTGCCTTACCTGATGGGATTTTAGATGTAATTAGTAATTTAATGATATTATTTGAGGGAGATAATATCGGACATTAAATTAATTGTTTGTTTAAATGTGCTTATAGGTTTAGAGAATAGCTATGAACCCACTTTCTGTGATACTCAAGGAGCATAAGCTCACTGGTCCAAATTACATTGATTGGAAGAGAAATTTAGACATTGTCCTGACTTCTGAGGAGTACAAGTTTGTACTCCATGAAGTGTGCCCTGCTGAGCCCACGGCTGCCTCAACTGATGAGGAAAAACTGACATATCGGAAGTGGAAAAAGGCTGATGAAATGGCTAGGTGTTATATTTTGGCTTCCATGTCAAATGTACTCCAAACCCAACATCAGCCGATGGACACTGCCTATGATATGATGTTTAACCTCAAGGAGATGTTTGGGGAGCAAGATCGTGCGGCTAGGCAAGAAGCCATGAGAGTCCTCATGTCGACTACTCAGTCTGAAGGAACGCCCGTTGGGGAGCACGTTCTTAAGATGATGAGTTTGTTGAATGAACTTGAGGTCCTAGGAGCTTCTATTGATGCTGAGACGCAAGTCGACATCATACTCCAGTCTCTGGCCCCTAGTTTTGAGCAGTTTCGTATGAGCTATAATATGGGTAAACTATCTTATACTCTTGCGCAACTCCTGACTGAACTAAAGGCGGCAGAGGGGATCTACAAGAAGGGCAAGTCTCAAGCTCTTGTAGCTACCTAGTCCAAAAGCTTGAAAGCTGTTGGAGGTAGGGGCAAGAAAAGGAAGCAAGCCTGGAAACCCAGTGGTGCCAAGAGGAGTGGACCACGAGTGGGGGCTGCAAAGCCAAGAGGCAAGTGCTTCCGATGCAATAAGTCTGGACACTGGAAGTCTGAATGTCCTCTCAAAGGTACGAATTTTTTCTTTAGTCGTAAAAACATAGTCAGCGGTATTATCTACCAGAATTCTGGTGTGTAGATATGGAACCACTGACGGTATGTGCATTCTTGAATGCAGGGGTTACAGAAAACCCGGCGACTTAGAGAAGAAGAGTTCGAGTCTACATGGGCGAAGCTGTTGGGGTAGCAGCGGTTGCAGTGGAAGATATTTATCTGTTTTCAGTAGTTTTAGGATTTCATTTCAAGTTATTGCTTTATGTGCTGGAATTCGATATCCCGGGGTATCAAAATTGCGGAACCGATAACCCCGACCGAAAAACCCGTCGCCGGAAACCGATCACGAGCTCCACGATGTCCGGAGCTCAACCGGAGAATCGCCGCGGGATGAACCCGCGGCCGAAACCCTAGCCGAGCCCATCGCGGGCTCGCGATCACCATCGATCGCGTGGGGCTGCTCCGGCAGCCCCGGGGCGGTGAGTCCGGCGACTTCACTGTTGGAATTCGATATCCCGGGTTATCAAAATTGCGGAACCGATAACCCGAACGAACCCTTCGCCGGAGATCATACGAACGCCGACTCATCCGCCGGAGTCCGGGCTTTGGAGACCATGCATCCGAAGACGCACAGCCCGCCCCCACCCGAACCCCCGCGAGCCGGGGTTCATACGATCGAGCGATCGATCGCGCGCCGGCGATCGATCGGGGTGGGGCTGTTCGACAGCCCCCGCGGCGGGTCCGGCGACCCGCCGCCACCAGGAGGCCCCCGCCTTCACGGCGGGGTAGGGCACGGCACCAGCCCGTGCCCTAGCGATCGATCCCGCGATCGATCGCACACCCTCGGCCCAGCCGAGGGTTCGCCCCCATGCCCCACGGCCGAAACCCTAGCCGGGCGATCCGCGGTCCGGTGGCTTCGCCACCACCGCGTGATCGTTCGTCTAATCCGGGCTTCGATCTTCGGATCTTCATCCTACGGTATTCTCGATAAAAAACAATTCGAACAATAATCAAGTGGGTTGAGAATTGTACCTACGATTCGTTGTTCGGAGAAACGAAATCGACGACCTCGTGATCTTCCCGCGTATTCCTTGCACTCCGTTCGAACGTCGGGTGGGCGACGAGCTATCGAACTCTTATGGATCCTCTTCACTCTTCAAGACTTTATGATTGGCGTATCTTAGGTTTTTTTTTTCTTTTTTTGAAAAAGTGAAGACCATGTAGTGCTTTTATAGGCTACGAGGGGGATCAAAAGGAGATTAAATATTGGGCTTCTAATATTGAAAATTAAATTGGGTCCAACCCAAATCCATTAATTCTTATCAATATTAATTTTATTTATTTTCCACTATATAAATAAAATTGCACTCCCAATATTTATCCATATTATATCAAATAATATTTCTCCAACTTAGTATTATTTATTCCGTGTATTTAAGATTTAAATATCCATGAATAAAATTTATTTATTGCTTAATAAATTTATTCATCTCTTATATCCGAGAATAGTACCACTCAACCTTATTTATTATGCGGAACAAATCCACTCGCGAGGTTTACATAATAAATCCTTATGAGCTCATCTCGGGGATATTATCAACCCTTCCGGGATACACTGTCCCTTCAAGAATTCACGGCATGCCATATATAAAATATAGTGACCCAACTTAACCGGTAATTAACCCAATAATTAAATCGGTTAATTCCTTTGGTAAATCAAAGTCACTTATATTAAATATACACACCCGCAATTGTTTCAGGGATTAAGAATAAAATACTCCGAGACTTAAATCAATTATCACAGAGCAATCCTAATTGATAAGTCTCAAGCGATCCGCTCAATACACCAAGTGTACAAGTGTGATAAAATAATTAAGATACATTATTTTCTCTCTCACACAACGACTATACCGATGGATTGGTCCGTGTCCATCTAGGTCGTGAGCATCTGTTCGATTAAATACGAGTAACCGATAGTATGATCTTCTGTGTGCCCATGCAACACCATACTAACTACAACGTATAAAATCCAGGACTATAATTTGCATGTATTTAATTAACAATAATTAAAAGCAAATGAATGTCTGTAATTAATAGGTAAATGAAAGTGCATACAGAGTTCAGAATACTCAAATCTAGACATTAAGTATACTACTCCATCAATCTCCCACTTATACTAAGGTCTAGTCTTATCCTCCAAACTTCTGACTCCCAAACCCTCCAAGTGCTTGAAATATACTTCCTTAGGAAGTATCTTGGTGAAAGGGTCCGCTAGGTTGTCCTCCGAAGCTATCTTGGTGACTATCGCATCGCCCCTCTTGACGATGTCTCGAATCAGGTGGTACTTGCGCTCTATGTGTTTCATAGCACTATGGGACCGTGGTTCCTTACTGTTTGCCACTGCACCGCTATTATCACAATAAATTGTCATAGCCTTGGGCAAACTCGGAATCACATCTAAGTCCTGGAGGAAATTAAGGAACCAAACTGACTCTTTCGCTGCCTCTGAGGCTGCAACGTATTCAGCTTCCATGGTAGAGTCTGAAATGCACTTTTGCTTAACACTCCTCCATGATACGGCTCCACCTCCCATAGTGTACACATAGCCTGATGTCGACTTTCGCCGGTCCTTATCAGCTTGGAAATCCGAATCCGTATAACCCAAAGGAATCAAATTGTCTGCCCCGTAACTTAGAACATAATCCTTAGTATTTCGCAAATACTTGAAAATGCTCTTTACGGCAGTCCAATGAGCCTTTCCAGGGTTACTCTGATATCTCGCTACTACGCCAACTGCATAGCAGATATCAGGCCTCGTACATAACATTGCATACATTAAGCTTCCCACAGGCGAAGCGTAGGGAACTGCTTTCATTTCATCTTTCTCCTTTTGTGTCCGAGGACACATCTCCTTAGAAAGATAAGTTCCTTTACTAAAGGGTAGTTCACCCTTCTTGGAATCTTGCATGTTAAAACGAGCCAGAATCGTGTCTATGTAAGATTGCTGGGATAGGTACAATGTTCTATTCCGGCGATCCCTTATAACCTTGATCCCTAGAACATGTCCGACTTCTCCCAAATCTTTCATATCGAATTGTCTAGACAACCATCCCTTTATGTCTGATAACATTTTCACATTGTTGCCAATGAGAAGAATGTCGTCTACATAAAGCACGAGAAACACCACCTTCTTTCCATCACGTTTCCAATACACACACGATTCGTCCATGCTTTGACTGAATCCAAAAGATTGGACCACTTCGTCAAACCGCAGGTTCCACGATCTCGAGGCTTGTTTCAATCCATAAATGGATCGATTAAGCTTGCACACTAGATGATCTCGCCCCTTAGCAATGAATCCTTCTAGTTGTTTCATATAAATCGTCTCGTCAAGACTTCCATTAAGGAAAGCTGTCTTGACATCCATTTGCCACACCTCATAATCCATATGAGCTGCTATGGATAAGAGAATCCGGATCGACTTTATCTTGGCTACCGGCGAGAAGGTCTCCTCATAATCGATTCCCTCTTTCTGAGTATATCCTTTCGCAACAAGCCGAGCTTTAAAGGTTTCAACCTTTCCGTCAGATCCTCTCTTTCTCTTGTAGACCCATTTACACCCAATTGGCTTCACGCCGCTTGGTGGTTCTACAAGATCCCAGACTTTATTAGAATCCATAGATTCTATTTCGGATTTCATTGCTTTCTTCCAAGAAGGCGCATCTATATCTTGTACCGCATCATCATAGGTCCAGGGATCGATTTCATGAACTCCAGGTCCAGAGTCCGAAGACTCACCCAGTCCAATCCATCTATCTGGTTGTTTAACAACCCTCCCACTACGACGGCGTTCCGGTGTATTAACAGTGACAGTATTAGGTGCAGGTTCTAGTGGTGTATCTATACTCGGTTCGGCTGTATCCAGGTCTTCCTCATTACCTCTCAACTCATCAAGTATTATGTCACTTTTGGGCTTGTGGTCCATGACATAGTCTTCCTCTAGGAACCGAGCGTTTGTACTTATAACGATCTTCTGGTCCGTAGGACTATAGAACATGCCACCCTTAGTTCCTTTCGGGTATCCTACAAACAGCCGTATTTCTGATCTAGGTTCTAACTTATCGGCGCCTTGTCGCAACACATGTGCTGGACATCCCCAGATCCGAATGTGTTTCAAGTTAGGCTTACGCCCACTCCACAATTCCATGGGTGTGGTTGGTACCGTTTTGGTCGGAACCCTATTCAGAATGTACGCCGCTGTTTCCAAGGCAAGTCCCCAGAACATAACAGGTAAGTCCGAGTAACTCATCATCGATCGCACCATCTCCATAAGAGTCCTATTCCTTCTTTCTGACACACCATTCTGCTGAGGAGTATATGGTGAGGTCAGCTGGGATTCAATCCCATTCTCTGCCAAGTATGCCTTGAATTCTCCAGACAGGTACTCGCCTCCGCGATCAGATCGCAGGCATTTTATGGATTTACCACGAAGGTTCTCCACAAGAGCCTTGAACTCTTTGAACTTGCCAAAGGATTCGCTCTTGCGGCTCATCAGGTATACATATCCATATCTTGAGTAATCATCCGTGAAAGTGATGAAGTACTCGTACCCTCCCCTTGCCTGAGTAGACATAGGTCCGCATACATCAGAGTGAATCAAATCCAATACTTGCTCAGCCCTTCGTCCTTTACTAGAAAAAGGACGCTTAGTCATTTTTCCCTCTAAACAGGATTCGCAGGTTGGAAGGTCCTCTCCTTCAACGCCAGTGATTAAATCATCAGCTTTCAACCTTTGAAGCCTATTTGAGTTTATATGACCTAGCCTTAGATGCCACAAGTATAATTGATTCATCTTAGAAGGTTCCTTTCTCTTATTGGTGTTCGTAGATGTGTTATTACTCTCGGTTAGTTGCATCGTGTTAGACTCAGGATTTAGCACATACAAATCGTCTATCAATGTACCAGAACAGATAATTTCACTATTTCTTCTTATGATCACAGAGTGGTCAAAAGAAACAGAATATCCATTCATAATAAGTTTAGAAACTGAAATTAAATTCTTTCTAAAGTTGGGTACATAAAGACAATTACGTAAAACTAAAACCCTATCACTACTGAAACGTAAGTGAACGTCTCCCACTGCAACAGCCGCCACCTTCGCGGCATTGCCCATGTAGACCACGATTTCTCCCTCTCTAAGTCTCCGGGTTTCCTGGAACCCCTGCAATGAATTGCAGACATGGTCAGTGGCACCCGTATCTACACACCAGGTGCTGGTAGATATCACCGCTGACAATGTTTCAGTGACTAAGGAAAATTTCGTACCTTTGATGAGAGGGCAATCAGACCTCCAGTGCCCAAACTGCTTGCATCGATAGCACTTGCCTCGCGGCTTGCTTTTCCCACTCCGTGGTTTGGAACCACTGGGCTTCTTTGCTTGCACTTCCATCTTAGCCACAAGAGCTTGTGATTTTCTGACCATACTTATAAGTTCAGCTCTTTTCAAATCGTTTTTAAATGATTCTCTAAGAGGACTGAATTTATAGAGTATGTCAATCACTTCTTGTCCGGCTTCCACGCTATGTCTCAACATCATTCTGAGGTCATTCCAAATGTCCTCATGAGTTGGGTCATCAGTGGTTTCAGAAGGCTCAACAGTCTGGACAGTGTCCAGATTTCGTTCCCAATCATCACCATATGGAACCGGTGAGTTTTCATCTTTAAGTATATCACAAAGTGGGGTCACAGTCATTCCTAACCTATAAGCACATAAAACAAACAAACAATTTAATATCCGATATTATCTCCCTCAAATAATATCATTAAATCACTAATCACATCTAAAATCCCATCAGATAAGGCAAGCCACGTGGTGTGGACGTTTACCCACCCAAATGATTTAGCAATTAGATTTTCTTTGGTCATACATCGCTTATAGCGGAACCTCGTGGGGAGGAATACTATAAGGCGTATCTAAGTGTAAACCATTACTCAGTACCAAAGTAAATTACTTGGAATCGCTACATCACCGCAAGCCACGTGGTGTGGACGTTTACGATAACTTCACAACTCTTCATAATTACTTATAACTGTCTACATCAATTAATCCAAAGTCCGTCAGCATAGCAAGCCACGTGGTGTGGACGTTTACTACACTAAGAGACTTTTATAATTGACTCCCAATTACTTGATCCATCTAATCTCGTAAATCAAGACGTGGAGAATCATAAGTGAAACTCGAAGTTTCTAACCAGTGACTCACCATGCGAACGACCCTATCTCTCATAAATGAGGGAGCCGAGCAGACAAACGACCCATCTATTAAAGAATGGCACGAAAGTCTCTAATTTGTGTCCTCTACATGACCAAGTGGCTCTGGCTCTATTCCACTCCCCGGGGTGAGAATGAGTCGACTTGAAATCAGCTTTGGAAAGACAAATTAGGCATTGTTTGATAAACTTAATTAATGTTTCTCATAAGAAGAATTACAAGAACTCTCCTCTAATGACCCATCTATATAAAATTCAAAAGTTTATAAAAGTCACCAAGAGAGCAGCAATGGAGACCATGGGTATGTTTCCATACCCTCTCCCACTTAGCTTTTTACAATAAAGGGATACGCTATCTAGTGCATAAAATAAACACATATAGCATGCATACATGTAATAAAGCACATAGTATTATCACATAGTCAAAATAATTACTAGAATATTATTTTCCGACTATTATGGCTTTATTGCATCCCCGTACGCATCTTCTAGTCTCCAGTCTTCGTTTCTTGAATGCTCCATGTGACGAGAATATTAATATTCAATATTTAAATCTATTTATTTTCAATTAATCCAAAAGTTACTTAATTCGAAAATTAAGTCAATTGAATATATCAAAAATAAAATTAAATATTATTAATATTTTTTATTTATTTTATTTTTCTTTTTCCACTTCATTAAATCTCTAGAATAATCTATCCAAGATATACTTGGAATATTCTAGATGATATCCATAATGAAATAAAGAAATAAAATAATTAGGACTATTATACTTTTCCAAATTTATTTTATTCCTAATCCATGAATATTCCCATAAGAAGGAATAATCAAATAGGAAAAATAAATTTAGTACTAAATTAATTCTTTCTCTATTTTTCTAGAATATTCCTTAAAGAAATAATCAAAATAGGAAATAATGAATTAATTAGGAAAGTATATTTCCGGTAGGAGTAGCCCGGGTTGGGAGACCCCGAACCACCCCCACCATGTCCGACCGCCAGCCACGGGGAGGAGCGCCGCCGCCCAGCCACGCCGCCAACCACTGAACCGGTGGCAGCCGCGGCTAGGGCAACAGCCCCATCGCCCATAGCCATCGATCCGGGCATCTCCATGGGGATCGATCCAATCGATCCCTAGCCCTTCGTCCATCCCGTCACTTCGTCTTCTCCGGCGGTCTTCGATACGTCGATCCAATCGCAAAATAAATTTACAAAAATCTAAATTACAATTCCGGTATCGATTCTATACACGAAATCGACCCTATACATTTTCCGGAAAAACAATGAACATAATAATAAATCCTAAATTCGGTCAACCCCCGAATTTTTACTATTACAAGCATTCACCACCAAAAACGAATCTCGACATGTCCGAGAGTTTAATAAAACCAACAATCACATGACAAAATAATTAAACGAATAATCATCAAGCCATAATAGTCGGAAACCCTGCAAGGTAGAACAATTTTATCGAAAATACCGCGAACGTAAACCACGCTCTGATACCAATTGTTGGAATTCGATATCCCGGGTTATCAAAATTGCGGAACCGATAACCCGAACGAACCCTTCACCGGAGATCATACGAACGCCGACTCATCCGCCGGAGTCCGGGCTTTGGAGACCATGCATCCGAAGACGCACAGCCCGCCCCCACCCGAACCCCCGCGAGCCGGGGTTCATACGATCGAGCGATCGATCGCGCGCCGGCGATCGATCGGGGTGGGGCTGTTCGACAGCCCCCGCGGCGGGTCCGGCGACCCGCCGCCACCAGGAGGCCCCCGCCTTCACGGCGGGGTAGGGCACGGCACCAGCCCGTGCCCTAGCGATCGATCCCGCGATCGATCGCACACCCTCGGCCCAGCCGAGGGTTCGCCCCCATGCCCCACGGCCGAAACCCTAGCCGGGCGATCCGCGGTCCGGTGGCTTCGCCACCACCGCGTGATCGTTCGTCTAATCCGGGCTTCGATCTTCGGATCTTCATCCTACGGTATTCTCGATAAAAAACAAATCGAACAATAATCAAGTGGGTTGAGAATTGTACCTACGATTCGTTGTTCGGAGAAACGAAATCGACGACCTCGTGATCTTCCCGCGTATTCCTTGCACTCCGTTCGAACGTCGGGTGGGCGACGAGCTATCGAACTCTTATGGATCCTCTTCACTCTTCAAGACTTTATGATTGGCGTATCTTAGGTTTTTTTTTTCTTTTTTTGAAAAAGTGAAGACCATGTAGTGCTTTTATAGGCTACGAGGGGGATCAAAAGGAGATTAAATATTGGGCTTCTAATATTGAAAATTAAATTGGGTCCAACCCAAATCCATTAATTCTTATCAATATTAATTTTATTTATTTTCCACTATATAAATAAAATTGCACTCCCAATATTTATCCATATTATATCAAATAATATTTCTCCAACTTAGTATTATTTATTCCGTGTATTTAAGATTTAAATATCCATGAATAAAATTTATTTATTGCTTAATAAATTTATTCATCTCTTATATCCGAAAATAGTACCACTCAACCTTATTTATTATGCGGAACAAATCCACTCGCGAGGTTTACATAATAAATCCTTATGAGCTCATCTCGGGGATATTATCAACCCTTCTGGGATACACTGTCCCTTCAAGAATTCACGGCATGCCATATATAAAATATAGTGACCCAACTTAACCGGTAATTAACCCAATAATTAAATCGGTTAATTCCTTTGGTAAATCAAAGTCACTTATATTAAATATACACACCCGCAATTGTTTCAGGGATTAAGAATAAAATACTCCGAGACTTAAATCAATTATCACAGAGCAATCCTAATTGATAAGTCTCAAGCGATCCGCTCAATACACCAAGTGTACAAGTGTGATAAAATAATTAAGATACATTATTTTCTCTCTCACACAACGACTATACCGATGGATTGGTCCGTGTCCATCTAGGTCGTGAGCATCTGTTCGATTAAATACGAGTAACCGATAGTATGATCTTCTGTGTGCCCATGCAACACCATACTAACTACAACGTATAGAATCTAGGACTATGATTTGCATATATTTAATTAATAATAATTAAAAGCAAACAATTGTTTATTAATTTAAATAGATTAAATGCTATGATCGGGAGTTTATCGTTACTTAAATCTAGACATTAAGTACACAACTCCAACAATCTCCCACTTGTACTAAGGTCTAGTCATTTCCTCCAAACTCCCGGTTCCCATACTCATCACGTGCTTTAAAGTGTACTTCCGAGAAGTACCATGTGAATGAGCAATCTAGGTTGCCGCTCTGAAGTTATCTTGGTGACTACTACGTCGTCTCTCCTGACGATGACTCGTATCAGGTGGTACTTGCTCTATGTGTTAACATCACTTTTGACTTATGACCTCTTTTAGTTCACCGTGCACCGCTATCCAATAGCCTTTGGTAAACTAAGAGTCATATCCAAGTCAAGAGGTTATCCCGGAACCTAACCAAAACTTCCGCTGCCTCTGAGGCTGCTATTCGGTTATGAGAGAGTCTGAGAAGCGTCCCGCTTATCACTCTTTCACTTCATGGTTCCACCTCTTTCTAAAAGTGAACACATAGCCTGATATCGACTTTCACTGGTCCTTCTCTGATTTTTGGATCTGAGAATCTGTAATCTAAGAAGATTTCGTCTTGCTCTGTAAGCCAGTACTATGAAAGTACTCTTGCAGCATTCGAACATCCCTTATCCAGATTACTTTGATATCCTCCCACTACGCAAACCGCATAGTTGATATCAGGTTCTTGTTTTACAACATTGCATCTATAAAGCTTTCCATACTTGAAGTATAGGAAACTGCTTTGTCTATCTCCTTCATGTGTTCGAACACATATCCTTTAGATAGATGTTTATTCTGTCCCTGAAAGGCAATAACCTTTCTCAGAAGTATGCATGTTTAAAACAAACCTTAATCGTACAAGATGTCTAGGAGAAGTACAATGTTCTTATCTCTAGATCATAAGATCTTAAGAACATGCTCTAACTTCTTCTCAATCTTATATCTTGATTTATTTAGACAACCATTATTTTATGTCTGACAATATTTTTACATTGTTGCCAATGATAAAATTTTATCTACATAAAGTCTCCGAGAAACACCACCTTGTTTCCATCACTTCTCTAATACACCTTTCGTTTTTGCCTTTTGATGAATCCATCAAATGGACTATCTCATCAATTCGCAAGTTCCACGATTCATAGCTTTATTTCAATCCATAAATGGATTTACTAAGCTTGTACTCTTAAATGATCTAGCCCCTTAACAATAAACTTTATTGTTCCAAGCAGGCACATTTAAATCTAGTATCGCCCTTATGCAGAGCTAGGGGTCGATTTCATCTCTACTAGATCCAGAGTCCGAACTCCTCTAGTCTTATGAATATCTCTGGTTGTCCAACAACCTCCCACTGCAATGGCGTCCCGGTGTATAACAGTAATAACAATAGGTGCAGTATGTGGTGTACTTCTACTCGGTTTGGCTGGTTCCTAGTCTTTTGTCTTTCTTCTCATTTCAAGGTATTATGTCAATTTTAGGCTTTGTGGTCCATCTAATAGTCTTCCTCTATGAACCGGACGAGACGTCCCTCTGGTTCATAGTACTATAGAACACACAATACTTCGTTCATCTAGGATATCCTACAACCATATTCAATATGCCGTTGTATCTAGGAATGTCCATAGAACATAGGTAGTTCCGAACAACTTGTCCTTTTACTATCAGATTTTCCATTTCTTTATAGCGCACCATCTCTACACGCAAGTGTATGGCGCGCCCCTTTGGGATTGAATCCCAATCTTTGATTATGCTATGTGTTACTTAGATAAGTGATGGCCTTCGCGACCGAGTCGCAGGCTCCTAATGGATATACTTTGATGGTTCCCCATAATAGCTTTGTGTCCATTGACTAGTCAAAACACTTTGCTTTTATGGCACATTAAGTATTCTAATCCATCACTGAGTATTCTTTGAGAGAATTTCTCGTACCTTTCTAATTTACACATATGTCTGCATATCTAATCATTTCCAATACTTGTCTGAACTCTATCCTTTATCCATAAAGGTTTGCTTAGATGTATTATCCTCCAAATTCAATCCTTAGGTCGGAAGGTCCATTCCTTCAACTATAATTGATCAAATCAATTTCAACCATTTGAATCTTTATTTGAAAATACTACTAAGTATAAGAATTCACAAGTATAATGATTAATAAAGAAATATCTAACAAGTAAAACAAGTTATAGAACGGTTTGTTGCATCGGGGTAGACTCAGGATCTATCATTCATATATTGCTGTCTAATGTACCAGAATAGATAATGCGATTATTTCTTATCAAAATCATCCAATGATTAAAGAAATAAAATATCCATTCATTAATAATAGAAATCCAGAACAAAACGTTCTTTCTAAAATAAAGGGGTACATAAAGCAATAAATTTGAAATGAAATCCTATTTAACTACTAAAGCAGATAAATGTCTTCCACCGCAACCGCTGCCTCCTTTACAGCTTTGCCTTGACTATTCCTCCATTTCCAAGTCTTTGTATTTCCTGGTGTCCCTGCATTTTAAATGCATACATACCGTCAGTGGATCCATATCTACCAACCAGGTTTCTGGTAGATAACACAGCTGACTATGTTTTTAAGACTAAGGAGAAAATCTCATACCTTCTCCAGGAGAAAATAAAGACTTCCAGTCCCCAGAAAGTTTTCTTTGAGAATAACTGCTCGAAGGCTTTCTCACCCTATTCCGTGGTCCAAGAGCAGAACTACAGGGCTTCTTTGTCTGCTTCTCCATTCCATGGTTTATGCCCTTAGGTTCGAAACCTTTGGCTTTGGCCATAAGAGCTTGCGATTGTCTCAACTCATCCAAAAGGTCCAACATCTCGAAAACGTGTTCAAGCGTTTCCTCGAAGCGACTGACCTTTATGAGTATCCTCATCGCCTCTTTTCTAACCTTCTCGTTGTCTCTAAACATAAGCTTGAGTTTTAGCATGATATCATGATTGGTGGTTAATGCAAAAGCACTATTCCACTTCTCAAAATCATCTTTTTCCTCAATAGTTGAGACACGAGTTGGTTTAGGAGGAAAAAGTTCACTGAGTACAAACTTGTACTCAGCAACAGTCTGGGAAATGTCTAACTCGTCATTCCATCCAACACAGTAAGGAACTAGTGCGTTGAATTCCTTGAGTATCATAGAAAGTGGGTTCATAGCTATTCTCTAAACCTATAAGCACATTTAAACAAACAATCAATTTAATATCCGATATTATCTCCCTCAAATAATATCATTAAATTACTAATTACATCTAAAATCCCATCAGATAAGGCATGCCACGATAGTGTGGACGTTTACCCATCCAAATGATTTAGCAATTAGATTTGCTTTGGTCGTACATCACTATAGCGTTACTTCGATGGGAAGAATACTATAGAGCGTACCTAAGTGTAAACCATTACTCAGTACTAAGAAGTTTGTTTAAGATTCGCATGTTACCGCAAGCCACGATAGTGTGGACGTTTACGTTAACCTACGTTTCCTTCACTCCCTTCTATAACTGTCTACATCAATCGTTCCAAAATCCCATTCAATGCAGCAAGCCACGATAGTGTGGACGTTTACTACACCAAAAGATTTTTACAATTGACATCCAATTACTTGAAGCATTTGATTTTGTAAATCAAGACGCGGAGAATCATAAGTGAAACTCGAAGTTTCTAACCAGTGATTCACCATGCGAACAACCCTATCTCTCATAAATGAGGGAGCCGAGCAGACAATCGATCCATCTATCAAAGAATGGTACGACTGCCTCTAATTTGTGTCATCCACATGACCAAGTGGCTTTGGCTCCATTCCACTCCCCGGGGTGAGAATGAGTCGACTTGAAGTCAGTTTCAGAAAGACAAATTAGGCATTGTTTGATAAACTTAATCAATGTTTCTCGTAAGAGGAATTACAAGAATTCTCCTCCAATGACACATCTATACGAACTTCAAAAGTCCATAAGAGTCACCAAGAGAACAGTAATGGAGACCATGGGAATGTTTCCATCCCCGCTCCCACTTAGCTTTTTATAACAAAGGGATACGCTATCTAATGCATAATTAAACACATAAGCATGCATACAAGTAATAAAGCACATATCACATAGTCAAAATAAGCTAGAAAATTATTTTCCGACTATCATGGCTTTATTCCATCTCCGTATGCGTCTTCTAGTCTTCAGTCTTCGTTCTTGAATGCTCCATGTGACGAGAATATTAATCCCAATATTTAAATCTATTTATTTTTAATAAATCCAAAAGATACTCAATTCGAAAATTAAGTCAATCGAATAAATCAAAAATAAAATTAAATATTATTAATATTTTTATTTATTTGTTTTCCTTTCTAATTCTATTAAATCTCTAAAATAATCTATCCAAGTCAAACTTGGAATATTCTAGAAGACTTCTATAATAGAATAAGGAAATAAAATAAATTAGGACTCTTCTACTTTCCAAGATTAATTAATTTCCATGTCCATGAAAATTCCCATAAAATAGGAATAATCAAATAGAAATAAATTAATTTACTAATTAATTATTTTCCTATCTAATTCTATTAAATCTCTAAATTCCTATTCCAAGTAGAACTTGAAATATTCTAGAAGACTTCCATAATAGAATAAGGAAATAAATAATATTAATTCTTTTCCTATCTAATTCTATTAAATCTCTAGATTCCTATTCCAAGTAGAACTTGAAATATTCTAGAAGACTTCCATAATAGAATAAGGAAATAAATAATATTAATTAATTCTTTTCCTATCTCCATGAGAGTTCCCATACTTAGGAATACTCAAAATAGGAAAACTTGAATCAATTAGGAAAGCGAATCTAGGTAGGAGTAGCACGAGATCACGAGGACCCCGCGCCCCCCCACCTTGATCGCTGACCGGGACCACCACCGCCGCCATCCCCAGCCCACGCGCCACCACCTCCGGTGGCCGGCGTGGCCGAGGAGCCCCGCGGGCAGCCCCTCCGATCGATCTCCATGGGATCGATCCCATCGATCCCAAGCCCTAGTTTTCCCTCTCTTCTTCTCCTTCGTCACATGAGTTCTCCGGCGGTCGTCTCGGCATCGATCCAACGTAAATAAATTACAAGAAATAAATTTACAATTCCGGTATCGATTCTATACATGAAATCGACCCTATACACTTTCCGGAAAACATAGAACGTAATAATAAATCCTAAATTCGGTCAACCCCCGAATTTTTACTATTACAAGCATTCATCCACACAAAACGAATCTCGACATGTCCGAGAGATTAATAAACGAACAATCATGGTAAATTAAATAGCAATTAATTAAACGAATAATTAACAATTAATTAAACCATGATAGTCGGAATCCCTGCAAGGTAGAACACAATTGAACACATACATGAACACGAAACCAAACGCTCTGATACCAATTGCTGGAATTCGATATCCCGGGGTATCAAAATTGCGGAACCGATAACCCCGACCGAAAAACCCGTCGCCGGAAACCGATCACGAGCTCCACGATGTCCGGAGCTCAACCGGAGAATCGCCGCGGGATGAACCCGCGGCCGAAACCCTAGCCGAGCCCATCGCGGGCTCGCGATCACCATCGATCGCGTGGGGCTGCTCCGGCAGCCCCGGGGCGGTGAGTCCGGCGACTTCACCGCCCACGCCGTCGGGAGGGGCGGTCAGCCCAGCTGACCACCGCGGCAACAGCCGCGGCTCGCCCCCGCGATCGAGCCCAGCTCGATCGCTAGCCCCGGCGTCCAGCCGGGGTCCCTTCGCGCGGATCGCCGCGATCGAACCCTAGGTTCGATCGCACCCCTCGGCTCCCAGCCGAGGGTCCTTCGAACGTTCGCCGGGGATCTCGAATCCCCGTCCCCGAAGTTCGTCGTTTTCCCGGATCGTGCGTTCATGTATGTATCACAATCAATCCACATAAAATCATAGAAGAGAGTATATGATTTTACCTTTTAATTCGTTGTGCGGAGAAACGAATCTAAGTTGATGACCTTACGATCTTCCCACGTATTCCTTGCACTAGCTTGAACGTCGGGTGGGCGACGATCCTCCAAGCTTATGGATCCTCTTCAACTCTCTAGAACTATCAAGTATTGATATTCTTGTCTTATGAAAAAGTGAAGACCATGTAGTGCTTTTATAGGCTACGTAGGGGATCTAAAGGAGGTGGAATATTGGGCTTCCAATATTAATGATTAAATTGAGCCCAAGCCCAAATCTATTAATCTCCCATTAATATTAATTAATTTATTTTCCACTATATAAATTAATTGCACTCCCAATATTAAACCATATTATATCAAATAATATTTCTCCGGTAGTATTATTTATTCCGTGTATTTAAGATTTAAATATCCATGAATAAAATTAATTTATTGCTAATTAATTTATTCATCTCTTGAATCCGAGACTAGTACCATTCAACCTTAATTA
Source organism: Euphrasia confusa (assembly GCA_954870475.1). NCBI lineage: Eukaryota > Viridiplantae > Streptophyta > Magnoliopsida > Lamiales > Orobanchaceae > Euphrasia > Euphrasia confusa. The sequence continues at coordinate 9,088,058 of OX940966.1, read as the reverse complement.
TTGTGCGGAACGAATCCACTCATGAGGTTTACACAATAATTCCTTATGAACTCATCTCGGGGATATTATCAACCCTTCCGGGATACACTGTCCGGTCAATCATTCACGGCATGCCATATATAAAATATAGTGACCCAACTTAACCGGTAATTAACCCAATAATTAAATCGGTTAATTCCTTTGGTAAATCAAAGTCACTTATATTGAATATACACACCCGCAACAATATCGGGGATTAAGAATAAAATACACTGAGACTCGAATCGATTATCGCCGGCAATCCTAATCGATGAATCTCAACGATCCGCTCAATACACCAAGTGTACAAGTGTGATAAAATAATTAAGACAAATTATTTTCTCTCTCACACAACGACTATACCGATGGATTGGTCCGGGTCCATCTAGGTCGTGAGCCACTGTTTGATTAAATACGAGTAACCGATAGTATGATCTTCTGTGTGACGTCGCACACCATACTAACTACAACGTATAGAATCTAGGACTATGATTTGCATATATTTAATTAATAATAATTAAAAGCAAACAATTGTTTATTAATTTAAATAGATTAAATGCTATGATCGGGAGTTTATCGTTACTTAAATCTAGACATTAAGTACACAACTCCAACATTATGTACCCCTTATTTTAGAAAGAACATTTAGTTCTGGATTTCTATGAATGGATATTTTATTTCTTTAATCATTTCATGATTTGGATAAGAAATAATGGTGTTATCTATTCTGGTACATTAGATAGCAATATATGAATGATGAATCCTTAGTCTACCACGATGCAACAATCCGTTATGTATAACTTGTTTTACTTATTAGATGTATTTCTTTATTAATCATTACACTTGTGAATTCTTATACTTAGTAGTATTTATTCAAATAAAGATTCAGAAGGTCGAAATTGATTTAATCAATTATAGTTGAAGGAATGGACCTTCCGACCTAAGAATTAAATTTGGAAGATAATACAACTAAGCATACCTTTCGGTAAAGGATAGAATTCGGACAAGTATTAAGAATGATCAATGATATGTGTAAGGTGCGAGTAGTTCTTTTAAGAATACTCGAAGATGAATTAGAATACTTGATGTGCCATAAAAGCGAAGTGTTTTAGTCACAAAGCAATTATGGGGAACCTTCAAAGTATATCCTGAAGGTACCGGTATACCGATCCGATCGATATACCGTGTGTGCGGAAGCGTGTAAAGCATATAAATCTATCATGCTTGGATCTTAGTGCACACATAATGTGTATAAGAACACATACAAATATATATATACACATCCAATATATATATATATATATAGGGATCAACGAGTTCTTACATTTGGTGATCGTTGAAATTGGTTAAGGTGGTGTTGAGTCGATTGAACCACCTTAATGGATCAGCCACGGATTGTTCACCTCTGGAATGACCCCGTCACGCCTTTGGATCGCCCGGATGTTGAAGCCGCACAAATGGCCCGGCCTCTACGTGTTGCACACGAACCCGGATGATGACTTGCTTGATTGATCGAGTTGATTCTCCAAGAACAACCTCTTTTCTTTCTCTCTTTTTGTGAATTTCGTGGGTGAAAAATTATGCTGAAAAATCAGCATTTGTTCACCTTAAAATGCCATCAAAACCCCCTTGTAACCTCCTCCTTAATGGTGATATTGATGCCCCATCATTATCACACATTAAGGTGTGATTATGGTGAATTTGAATGGACATTTCCACCTCATTATGCCACATGACATTAGATGGTCCCACTTGCTTGTGTGGCATGCCATGTCACACTATGTGACATGCATCCATGCAAGCCATGCATCCCATGCATGTGTATTAAATCCACGTAAATATTGATTCTAAATCAATATATTTATCAAGCATTGTACATCATCTTTGAGTCCGTGTGTGACCCTGTAGGTATGATTTATTGATCAATATTATATTGTTCCCAACAATATAATATTATCAAATAATCATTTAACATCCATAGACGACCTTATGACTTCATCGATTGCACACGTAGGATCGAAGGACATATTCCAACAATCTCCCACTTGGCCTTCATAGCCAGTGTGCTGCCAACTTCCTGTTGTCACTTTATGTCTAAGTTTGAACTTGAGGCAAGACTCGAGTCATCCTCAATCGGTTCAAACCTTTCTTGGACTTTGAGGCAGACTGTAAAACCAGATTTATCACTATGATACGAATCTGGACGTGGCCACGTATTTTCCACAGTCTCGACTCTCCAAGTGGCCGGTAAGACATATGATCCATATTAAAATGGAGGACAATCCCATCTTGTCAATCCAAGCTCTCCCACTTGCTTCCTGATATACCCAATAACAAGTTTTATAACCTCCTTTTACGAAAGGCGTTTACTTGTATCAAAGTACACCATTTCACAATGGAATCACTCTGGAATACTCAGGTCAGAGGAAATTGCTCGACAGTCAATGAAATAGTATTATGACTCAAAATCTTAAATACTATTCCAGTTGGGTTTGTTCGGTCATTAGCTCCCAGCTAATATCTATGTAATTGTACTTGATGTCCCACATCACTAGCCCATGAAGCGGCGCTATAGTACACATTACAATCTAGTTCATTGTATTATCAGTTTGTCCGTACTTGATAATACGAACTAGGAACAATTCTATGATTTAATTATATTAGTTCAACAATTGGGACTTCATTTATGTGGTAAATCGACCTCATAACCCAATTAATATAATTTAATCATTTGGACAATTCATACAATTTAAACCACAATTATATGAAGAAATTTATTGAATATCATAAAAGATACGTGAATGTTTACATAAACTCCAAAAGTAAACAATACAGTAATAGGAATCACAATCCATCTCTAAGATATCGTATCCCTATTGCAGTCGTATGAGCATCATGCTTTGACTGCTGGAGTGGTTTAGTTAACGGGTCTGCAACATTATCATCAGTTGCAACTTTATTTATCTCGATGTCTCCACGACTAACTATCTCCCTGAGAATGTGGAACTTCCTGAGTACATGTTTGGATTTGTGGTGCTCCCTAGGCTCCTTGGCTTGCGCGATAGCTCCACTATTATCACAATAGAGAGCTATCGGATGGGCCGAACTAGGTACGACACCGAGCTCATCTAAGAACTTTCTCATCCAAACGGCCTCCTTTGCTGCTTCTGATGCAGCAATGTACTCAGCCTCTGTAGTAGAATCAGCTACGGTGGGTTGCTTGGAACTCTTCCAGCTCACCGCACCTCCATTCAGACAAAAGACAAATCCGGATTGAGACCGGAAATCATCTTTGTCTGTTTGGAAGCTTGCATCCGTATATCCTGTCACAACCAACTCTTTTTGTCCTCCAAAGACAAGAAAATACTCTTTAGTCCTTCTAAGGTACTTAATAATATTCTTGGCCGCAGTCCAATGCGCCTCACCTGGGTTTCCTTGAAACCGACTCGTCATGCTCAAAGCATACGATACATCCGGTCGTGTACATATGATGGCGTACATAATAGACCCTATTGCCGAAGCATAAGGAATATTTGCCATCCTTATTTGCTCATCAGGTCCCGAAGGGCACTGACTCTTGCTTAAAGATGTACCATGAGTCATTGGAATGAGACCCTTCTTGGCGTCTTTCATTCTGAACCTGTCAAGCACCTTATCAATATAGGTTGCTTGACTAAGTCCAAGCATCCTTTGTGATCTGTTCCGACAGATCTTGATGCCCAATATGTACTGTGCTTCTCCAAGATCCTTCATTGAAAACCATCTTCCTAGCCATTCTTTAACAGAATTAAGCATAGGAATATTGTTTCCAATAAGGAGTATGTCATCGACATACAACACAATGAATACAACGTAACTCCCACTGACCTTCTTGTAAACACAAGAGTCTTCCATGTTCTTTTGAAATCCAAACTCTTGTATGGATTCATCGAACCGAAGATTCCAGCTCCGAGATGCTTGCTTTAATCCATAAATGGATCTATTAAGCTTGCATACTCTCTCAGCCTGATTAGGATCGATAAAACCTTCTGGTTGTGTCATAAACACTTCCTCTACTAGAATCCCATTCAAGAAGGCGGTTTTAACGTCCATTTGCCATATCTCATAATCATAATGAGCAGCAATGGCTAAGAGAATCCGAATGGATTTAATCATAGCAACTGGTGAAAAGGTTTCATCATAATCCACCCCGTGAATTTGTTTATATCCTTTTGCCACCAACCTTGCTTTGAAAACACTAGGTTTTCCATTCATGTCTGTTTTTATTTTGTAAATCCATTTGCATCCAATGGGCCTAGCCCCTTTAGGCAAATCGACCAAGTTCCAAACTTGATTTTCAGACATTGATTCCATTTCGGATTTCATGGCACCCTGCCATTTCTCGGAATCTGGACTCGTCATAGCTTGGATATAGGTCGAAGGTTCATTGCTTTCTAAAAGCATGACTTCATAGCTCTCATTTGTCAGAATACCTAAGTATCTGTCAGGTTGAGATCTAATCCTTCCGGACCTTCGAGGGTTAGGTGTGGTTTCTAAAACCACTGGAGCACTCTCGACTTGGTCTTGAGTGTCCATCTCAGTTTGATCTTCTTGAACCTCGTTCAAGTTTTCTTGAACTTCGTTCAGTTCAACTGAGCTCCCACTTACTTTCTTGGAAAGATATTCCTTTTCAAGAAATACACCATCTCGAGCAACAAAGACTTTGTTCTCAGATTGGTTGTAAAAGTGGTACCCTCGTGTTTCTTTTGGATAACCAACAAAGAAACATTTATCCGATTTGGGTTCAAGCTTTGTAGAGATATTTCTCTTCACATAAGCTTCATATCCCCAAATCTTGATATAAGACAAGTTAGGGACCTTCTCTTTCCATACCTCGTATGGTGTCTTATCAACAGCTTTTGACGGTGTCCTATTCAGTGTATAGGCCGCTGTTAAAAGTGCGTGTCCCCAAAAAGATTTTTGTAGTTCACTAAGGCTCATCATCGATCGAACCATATCCAATAAGGTTCTATTCCTCCTTTCGGAAACACCATTCATCTGGGGTGTTCCAGGAGGAGTGAGTTGATATAGAATACCACAACTCATAAGATGATCATCGAATTCTTGGCTAAGATATTCACCACCTCGATCCGATCGAATGGCTTTTATCTTCTTACCAAGTTGATTCTCAACTTCATTTTGGAATTCTTTGAACTTTTCAAAGGCTTCCGACTTATGCCTCATTAAATAGATATAACCATATCTACTTAAGTCATCGGTAAAAGTTATGAAGTAGAAATAACCTCCACGTGCTTGTGAGCTCATTGGACCACATACATCAGTATGGATTAAACCCAATAGATCACTTGCACGTTCTCCTTTTCCTAGAAAAGGTGACTTTGTCATTTAGCCCATCAAACATCCTTCACATGTATCGAATGACTCCAAGTCAAAAGATTTGAGAATACCTTCTTTAAGAAGTTTCTCTACACGTTTAACGTTGACGTGGCCTAATCGACAATGCCAAAGGTATGTTTCATTGAATTCATTCGATTTGGCCTTTTTGGTATCAATGTTATATATATGATTGTCAAGTTGAAGTATATATAAACCATGTTCTAATCGTGCCGAACCATAGAACACTCTACTTTTTGAAATAGTAAATAAACCATTTATTATAGTGAAGGAAAATCCTTCAGTATCCAATACTGAAATAGAAATGATGTTCTTGGTAATACTTGGAACGAAATAAACATTATTCAATACTAAAACAAGGCCCGAAGGCAAACACAAATCATAAGATCCTACGGCTAATGCAGCGACCCTCGCTCCATTTCCAACCCGCAGATCGACATCTCCCTTTACCAAAGTTCTACTTCTTTGCAGTCCCTGCACATGTGAAACAATGTGAGCACCGCATCCGGTATCCAATACCCAAGAAGAAGAATTTGTAAAGTTTATGTCTATGACATAAATACCTGAAGATGAAGGAACGACACCGTTCTTCACATCCTCCTTGAACTTGGGGCAATCTCGCTTGTAGTGTCCAACACTCTTGCAGTAGAAACACTCAGATTCCCCAGGAACCTTAGAAGCTTTCAAGAACCTTTTGGAAGGAGTTGCCACAACTTTCCCTTTCCCTTTGCCTTTCACTTCTGGTTTCTTAATCCCCTTGAACTTTTTGGTACCTCCTTCCCGAATCATAAGAACTTCCCTCCTAGGGTCCTTCTTAATCGCCGGCTCAGCAGCCTTAAGCATCCCATGGAGCTCATGAAGTGATTTCTTCAGTCCATTCATGTGGAAATTCAGCCTAAAGGCGTCATAACCATCATGAAGAGAATGGAGAATGAAATCGGTAGCCAACTCGTCATCATATGCAAAACCGAGGCGAGCACTTGAAGCAAATAATCCAATCATTTGCTGCACATGTGGTCCCACGGGTTTACCCTTTTCCAGCCTAGCTGTTGCTATAGCCCGGGTGACACCGAAGCGCTCAATCCTAGCCTGTTCCCCGAACATGCTCTTGAGCTCTTCTATGATGTCATAGACTTCCATGAACTCGAATTGTTTTTGCAACTCGGGTACCATGGATGCCAACATCAAACATGTCACCTCATTCGAGGCTTTCTTAGCAAGGGCATATGATGCCTTTTGGGCATCCGTGCCCCCATCAGCGGGAAGCACGGGAAGGGGTTTGTCCAACACACTTTCCTTTTCTTCGTATTTGAGGACTATCCTCAAGTTACGTTGCCAATCAAGGAAATTGGTGTTGTTCAACTTTTCTCTATCCAAGATAGAGCTGAACTTGAATTGAGTTGAGACAGACATATTATACTACAGAAGAAAGATAAATAACGTAAGTAAACATTCACAAAGCGGTAAACAAATAAGGTTGTCTATCAAAACTACTTTATTTGTTCCATTTTGTTCATTCGATATCTAATATCGTCATTCCCAATTATTTCAATGACAAAAAACGTGATAAATCGTAAGTGAAAACTCGAGGTTTTCTAACCAGCGATCTTATCATGCAATTGAAGCCCTATCTCTCATTAAAATGAGGGAGCCAACCAGACAATCGATTCACGCCATCCAATGGCTCGAAAGTCTCTAATTTGTGTCATTGATAAACTTAAGTGTTTTGGATTAAATCACTCCCCGAGGTGTAAATAATCCTAACCTTATAATTCATCGAATGAAAGACAAATTAGGCATTTGTTTTTGAAATTTTAATAAATTAGAACAAAATGATCCCAAGACCCTCATCTTGCGAATCCTTAAGCCGACTGAGTCCGCACTTAAGAACTCCAAGATAGGTAGACATTCCATGTCAATGACATCTAATGTCACTCTCGGTCGATGAGAGTCTCATTCTCATCTCATGTCTCGATAGCCACGCCTGCAGTGGATCTATCGATGAGAAAACCAAACTCACGTGTAAGGTTCTAACCCTTACTCCCACTTATCCCAAGATAACAAGTAGCACCCCGCTGAGGCGGACCTACCAACTTATGATCGAGGGCTTTATGGGTGTGATGTTTTGGACAAGACATTATACTCATTATTTTGGGAATTTGCATGCATAGGTTTGTTTATATGTAAGTTGAACATTTATAACATAAAACAACCTATAACTAGCAAAGCATATAAATACGAAATCGAAAGGCCCTTAGAACCTCACAACTCTCAAACGAAAAGAATTAAAGTATTAACAAAAGCCTTGAACATCTTCTGGACTGGTCCTCGCCCTCCGTTTTAGTTCCGTGCCCTCCGATTTTGGTCAAAACAAGTCATTACCTCAAAAACCACGAACAGCGCCCGCCGTTTTACAACCAGCGGTCGCTGAACACCACCGGCGGTCGCCGTTTCCAAAACGGCGCCCGCCGAAAAGGCAAAAACCCATCTGCCCCAAAAAAGGCCTTTCGGCGGTCGCCGTTTCCAAAACGGCGCCCGCCGAATCAAAACGGCGCCCGCCGGAGCTCAAACGGCGACCGCCGTTTGGCTCCAGCAGCCCGATTTGCTTCGTTTTGCTTCGTTTGGCTTCGTTTGGCTTCGTTTCTTCTCGTTTTCGCCGGAGAGCCGAGATCCTCCATCGAATCATGGATCAAGTCCATCGCTTACAAGTTTGAACAATACAAATTGAAATAGAAAACCTATCTATTACAAATGATTCCAAGGGACGCAGCCCTCCAAAACTATGGCCAATCGAAACGTAAAAAACGACAATTTCATTCACCCGACCACTAACGGTGGCCGGTCTTACATCTAATCACATAATCACAATTAAACAAATAAGTCAATTATGTTGATTAAACTTTTTGTGTCCAACACAAAAGTGTGCACGAGCCCTAGTCTCTGATACCAATTGAAGGTACCGGTATACCGATCCGATCGATATACCGTGTGTGCGGAAGCGTGTAAAGCATATAAATCTATCATGCTTGGATCTTAGTGCACACATAATGTGTATAAGAACACATACAAATATATATATACACATCCAATATATATATATATATATATATAGGGATCAACGAGTTCTTACATTTGGTGATCGTTGAAATTGGTTAAGGTGGTGTTGAGTCGATTGAACCACCTTAATGGATCAGCCACAGATTGTTCACCTCTGGAATGACCCCGTCACGCCTTTGGATCGCCCGGATGTTGAAGCCGCACAAATGGCCCGGCCTCTACGTGTTGCACACGAACCCGGATGATGACTTGCTTGATTGATCGAGTTGATTCTCCAAGAACAATCTCTTTTCTTTCTCTCTTTTTGTGAATTTCGTGGGTGAAAAATTATGCGGAAAAATCAGCATTTGTTCACCTTAAAATGCCATCAAAACCCCCTTGTAACCTCCTCCTTAATGGTGATATTGATGCCCCATCATTATCACACATTAAGGTGTGATTATGGTGAATTTGAATGGACATTTCCACCTCATTATGCCACATGACATTAGATGGTCCCACTTGCTTGTGTGGCATGCCATGTCACACTATGTGACATGCATCCATGCAAGCCATGCATCCCATGCATGTGTATTAAATCCACGTAAATATTGATTCTAAATCAATATATTTATCAAGCATTGTACATCATCTTTGAGTCCGTGTGTGACCCTGTAGGTATGATTTATTGATCAATATTATATTGTTCCCAACAATATAATATTATCAAATAATCATTTAACATCCATAGACGACCTTATGACTTCATCGATTGCACACGTAGGATCGAAGGACATATTCCAACATATCCATTGGAAGCCTGCGACTTAGTCGCGGAGGCTACCACATAACACAATCAAAGATTGAGATTAAGTCTCAAATGACTACACCATACACTTACGTGTAGAGATGGTGAAGTAAGAAATAGAATTCTAATAGTAAAAGGACAAGTTGTTTGGAACTACCTATGTTTTATGGATATTCCTGGAGACAACGGCATATTCAATATGGTTGTAGGATATCCTAGATGAACAAAGTGTTGTGTGTTCTATAGTACTATGAACCAGAAGGACGTGTAACGCCCGGTTCCTAGAGAAAGACTATTAGAAGAACCACAAAGCCCGAAATGACGCGGTACCTTGAAATGAGAAAAAGGACAAAGACTAGGAACCAGCCAAACCGAGTAGAGATACACCACACACTGCACCTACTGTTATTACTGTTGTACACCAGGACGCCGTTGCAGTGGGAGGTTGTTGAACAGCCAGAGATGTTCATAAGACTAGAAGAGTTTCGGACTCTGGATCTAGTAAAGATGAAATCGATCCCTAGCTCTGCACAAAGGCAGTACTAGATCTAAATGTGTCGGCTTGAAAAACAATAAGGATTATTGTTAAGAGGCAAGATCATTTAGAGTACAAGCTTAGTAAATCCATTTATGGATTGAAACAAAGCTATGAATCGTGGAACTTGCGAATTGATGGGATAATCCATTTGATGGATTCATCAAAAGGCATAGACGGAAGGTGTATTGGAGGTAATGGAAACAAGGTGGTGTTTCTCGGAGAATTTATGTAGATAACATTTTATCATTGACAACAATGTAAAAATGTTGTCAGACATAAAATAATGGTTGTCTAAATGAATCGAGATATAAGATTGAGTAGAAGTTAGAGCATGTTCTTGAGGTCTTTCGATCTAAGGATAAGAACATTGTACTTCTCCTAGATATCTTATACGATTATGGTCTGTTTTGAACTTGCATACTTCTGAGAAAGGTTATTGCCTTTCAGAGACAGAATATACATCTATCTAAAGGATATGTGTTTCGAACACATGAAGGAGATAGATGAAGACAAAGCAGTTTCCTACACTTTAAGTGTGGAAATCCTTATAGATGCAATGTTGTAAAACAAGAACCTGATATCAACTATGCGGTTTGCGTAGTGGGAGGATATCAAAGTAATCTAGACAAGAGATTTTCGGATGCAGTAATAGTACTTGCGAAGTACTGGATTACTAAGCAAGACGAAATCTTCTTGGATTACATGTTCTCAGATCTCAAATCAAAGAAGGACCAGTGTAAGTCGATATCAGGCTATGTGTTCACTTTTAGAAAGAGGTGGAACCATGAAGTGAAAGAGTGATAAGCAGGACGCTTCTCAGACTCTCTCATAACCGAATAGCAGCCTCAGAGGCAGCGGAAGTTTTGGTTAGGTTCCGGGATAACCTCTTGACTTGGATATGACTCTTAGTTTACCAAAGGCTATAGGATAGCGGTGCACGGTAAACTGGAAGAAGTCATAAGTCAAAAGTGATGTTAACACATAGAGCAAGTACCACCTGATACGAGTCATCGTCAAGGGAGACGACGCAGTAGTCACCAAGATAACTTCAGAGCGGCAACCTAGAGTGCTCATTCACATAGTACTTCTTGGAAGTACAACTCTAAGCACGTGATGAGTTTGGGAGTCGGGAGTTTGGAGGAAATGACTAGACCTTAGTACAAGTGGGAGATTGTTGGAGTTGTGTACTTAATGTCTAGATATAAGTATCAGTAAACTCCCGGTCATAGCATTTAACCTATTTAATTAATAAACAATTATTTGCATTTAATTATTATTAATTAATTATGCAAAATATAGTCCTGGATTTTATACGTTGTAGTTAGTATGGTGTTGCATGGGCACACAGAAGATCATACTATCGGTTACTCGTATTTAATCAAACAGTTGCTCACGACCTAGATGGACATGGACCAATCCATCGGTATAGTCGTTGTGTGAGAGAGAAAATAATTTATCTTAATTATTTTATCACACTTGTACACTTGGTGTATTGGGCGGATCGCTTGAGATTTATTGATTAGGATTGCCTTGGATAATCAATTTAAATCTCAGAGTATTTTATTCTTAATCCCCGATACTGCTGGAATTCGATGTCCCGGGTTATCTAAATTTGCGGAAACCGACAACCCGACCGAAAACCCGTCGCCGGAGATCCAACCGCGAACCATCGTACGAGCCGGAGCTCGACCGAGCACCGCACGGGACGAACCCGCGCGCCCAGCCGAGCCCCCGCACGGGGCTCGCGATTGATCGATCGCGTGGGGCTGCTCCGGCAGCCCCGGGGCGGTGAGTCCGGCGACTTCACCGCCCACGCCATCGGGAGGGGCGGTCAGCCCAGCTGACCACCGCGGCAACAGCCGCGGCTCGCCCCCGCGATCGAGCCCAGCTCGATCGCTAGCCCCGGCGTCCAGCCGGGGTCCCTTTGCGCGGATCGCCGCGATCGAACCCTTAATTCGATCGCACCTCGGCTCACAGCCGAGGGCTCCTCTCGAGCTTCGCCGGGGATCTCGAATCCCCGTCCCCGAAGTTCGTCGTTTTTCCCGGATCGTGCGTTCATGCATGTATCACAATTAATCCACATAAAATCATAGAAGGGAGTATATGATTTTACCTTTTAATTCGTTGTGCGGAGAAACGAATCTAAGTTGATGACCTTACGATCTTCCCACGTATTCCTTGCACTAGCTTGAACGTCGGGTGGGCGACGATCCTCCAAGCTTATGGATCCTCTTCTCTCTCTCTCTACTTTCTCTCTCTAGGAGAATTATGATCTTGTGTTATAATGTGTGTGTAGAATAGAGAAGACCATGTAGTGCTTTTATAGGCTACGTAGGGGATCTAAAGGAGGTGGAATATTGGGCTTCCAATATTAATGATTAAATTGAGCCCAAACCCAAATCTATTAATCTCCCATTAATATTAATTAATTTATTTTCCACTATATAAATTAATTGCACTCCCAATATTAAACCATATTATATCAAATAATATTTCTCCGGTAGTATTATTTATTCCGTGTATTTAAGATTTAAATATCCATGAATAAAATTAATTTATTGCTAATTAATTTATTCATCTCTTGAATCCGAGACTAGTACCATTCAACCTTAATTATTGTGCGGAACGAATCCACTCATGAGGTTTACACAATAATTCCTTATGAACTCATCTCGGGGATATTATCAACCCTTCCGGGATACACTGTCCGGTCAATCATTCACGACATGCCATATATAAAATATAGTGACCCAACTTAACCGGTAATTAACCCAATAATTAAATCGGTTAATTTCTTTGGTAAATCAAAGTCACTTATATTGAATATACACACCCGCAACAATATTGGGGATTAAGAATAAAATACACTGAGATTCGAATCGATTATCGTCGGCAATCCTAATCGATGAATCTCAACGATCCGCTCAATACACCAAGTGTACAAGTGTGATAAAATAATTAAGACAAATTATTTTCTCTCTCACACAACGACTATACCGATGGATTGGTCCGGGTCCATCTAGGTCGTGAGCCACTGTTTGATTAAATACGAGTAACCGATAGTATGATCTTCTGTGTGGGCCCGACACACCATACTAACTACAACGAATAAAATCCAGGACTATGATTTGCATATATTTAATTAATAATAATTAAAAGCAACCAATTGTTTATTAATTAAATAGATTAAATGCTATGACCGGGAGTTTATCGTTACTTAAATCTAGACATTAAGAACACAACTCCAACAATCTCCCACTTGTACTAAGGTCTACTCATTTCCTCCAAACTCCCGGTTCCCATACTCATCACGTGCTTTAAAGTGTACTTCCGAGAAGTACTATGTGAGTGAGCAATCTAGGTTGCCGCTATGAAGTTATCTTGGTGACTACTACGTCGTCTCCCCTGACGATGACTCGTATCAGGTGGTACTTGCTCTATGTGTTAACATCACTTTTGACTTATGACCTCTTCTAGTTCACCGAGCACCGCTATCCAATAGCCTTTGGTAAACTAAGAGTCATATCCAAGTCAAGAGGTTATCTCGGAACCTAACCAAAACTTCCGCTGCCTCTGAGGCTGCTATTCGGTTATGAGAGAGTCTGAGAAGCGTCCCGCTTATCACTCTTTCACTTCATGGTTCCACCTCTTTCTAAAAGTGAACACATAGCCTGATATCGACTTTCACTGGTCCTTCTCTGATTTTTGGATCTGAGAATCTGTAATCTAAGAAGATTTCGTCTTGCTCAAGCCAGTACTTTGAAAGTACTCTTGCAGCATTCGAACATCCCTTATCCAGATTACTTTGATATCCTCCCACTACGCAAACCGCATAGTTGATATCAGGTTCTTGTTTTACAACATTGCATCTATAAAGCTTTCCATACTTGAAGTATAGGAAACTGCTTTGTCCTCATCTATCTCCTTCATGTGTTCGAACACATATCCTTTAGATAGATGTTTATTCTGTCCCTGAAAGGCAATAACCTTTCTCAGAAGTATGCATGTTAAAAACAAACCTTAATCGTATAAGATATCTAGGAGAAGTACAATGTTCTTATCTCTAGATCACAAGATCTTAAGAACATGTTCTAACTTCTTCTTAATCTCATATCTCGATTTATTTAGACAACCATTATTCTATGTCTGACAGCATTTTTACATTGTTGCCAATGACGAAATGTTATCTACATAAAATCTCCGAGAAACACCACCTTGTTTCCATTACGTCTTTAATACACCTTCCGTATATGCCTTTTGATGAATCCATCAAATGGAATATCCCATCAATTCGCAAGTTCCACGATTCGTAGCTTTATTTCAATCCATAAATGGATTTACTAAGATTGTACTCTAAATTATCTAGCCTCTCAACAATAAACCTTATTGTTCCAAGCAGGCACATTTAGATCTAGTACCGCCCTTATGCAGAGCTAGGGGTCGATTTCATCTTTACTAGATCCAGAGTCCGAACTCCTCTAGTCTTATGAATATCTCTGGTTGTCCGACAACCTCCCACTGCAATGGCGTCCCGGTGTACTACAGTAATAACAATAGGTGCAGTATGTGGTGTACTTCTACTCGGTTTGGCTGGTTCCTAGTCTTTTGTCCTTCTTCTCATTTCAAGGTATTACGTCAATTTTAGGCTTTGTGGTTCATCTGATAGTCTTCCTCTATGAACCGGACGATAGACGTCCCTCTGGTTCGTAGTACTATAGAACACACAATACTTCGTTCATCTAGGATATCCTACAACCATATTCAAAATGTCGTTGTATCTAGGAATATCCATAGAACATAGGTAGTTCCGAACAACTTGTCTTTTTACCATCAGATTTCCATTTCTTTACAACGCACTATTTCTACACGTAAGTGTATGGTGCGGCCCTTTGGGATTGAAACCCAATCTTTGATTATGCTATGTGTTATTCAGATAGGTGATGGCCTCCGCGACCGAGTCGCAGGCTCCTAATGGATATACTTTGATGGTTCCCCATAATCGCTTTGTGTCCATTGACTAGTCAAAACACTTTGCTTTTATGGCACATCAAGCATTCTAATCCATCACTTGAGTATTCTTGAAAGAATCACTCGTGCCTTTCTAATAAACACATATGTCTGCATGTCTATTCATTTCTAATACTTGTTTGAATTCTATCCTTTTTCAAGAAAGGTTTGCTTAGACGTATTATCCTCCAAATTCAATCCTTAGGTCGGAAGGTCCATTCCTTCAACTATAATTGATCACATCAATTTCGACCATTTGAATCTCATTTGAAAATACTACTAAGTATAAGATTTCACAAGTATAATGATAAAGAAATATCTAATAAGTAAAACAAGTTATAGAACGGTTCGTTGCATTGGGGTAGACTTAGGATCTATCATTCATATATTGCTATCTAATGTACCAGAATAGATAATGCCATTATTTCTTATCAAAATCATTCAATGATTAAAGAAATAAAATATCCATTCATAAATAATAGAAATCCAGAACAAAACGTTCTTTCTAAAATAAAGGGGTACATAAAGCAATAACTTTGAAATGAAATCCTATTTAACTACTAAAGCAGATAAATGTATTCCACCCCAACCGCTGCCTCATCCACAGCTTTTGCCCGTGTAGACTCGAACTCTTCTTCTCTAAGTCGCCGGGTTTTCTGGAACCCCTGCATTCAAAATGCACATACCGTCAGTGGTTCCATATCTACACACCAGAATTCTGGTAGATAATACCGCTGACTATGTTTTTACGACTAAAGAAAAATTCGTACCTTTGAGAGGACATTCAGACTTCCAGTGTCCAGACTTGTTGCATCGGAAGCACTTGCCCTTTGGCTTTGCAGCCCCCACTCGTGGTATAGTCTTCTTGACACCACTGGGTTTCCAGGCTTGCTTCCTCCTTTTGCCCCTACCTCCACCAGGCTTAAAGCCTTTGGACTTGGTAGCTACAAGCGCTAGAGACTTGCCCTTCTTGTAGATCCCCTCTGCCGCCTTTAGTTCAGTCAGGAGTTGCGCAAGAGTATAAGATAGTTTACCCATATTATAGCTCATACGAAACTGCTCAAAACTAGGGGCCAGAGACTGGAGTATGATGTCGACTTGCGTCTCAGCATCAATAGAAGCTCCTAGGACCTCAAGTTCATTCAACAAACTCATCATCTTAAGAACGTGCTCCCCAACGGGCGTTCCTTCAGATTGAGTAGTCGACATGAGGACTCTCATGGCTTCTTGCCTTGCCGCACGATCTTGCTCCCCAAACATCTCCTTGAGGTTAAACATCATATCATAGGCAGTGTCCATCGACTCATGTTGGGTTTGGAGTACATTTGACATGGAAGCCAAAATATAACACCTAGCCATTTCATCAGCCTTTTTCCACTTCCGATATGTCAGTTTTTCCTCATCAATTGAGGCAGCCGTGGGCTCAGCAGGGCACACTTCATGGAGTACAAACTTGTACTCCTCCGAAGTTAGGACAATGTCTAAATTTCTCTTCCAATCAATATAGTTGGGGCCAGTGAGCTTATGCTCCTTGAGTATCATAGAAAGTGGGTTCATAGCTATTCTCTAAACCTATAAGCACATTTAAACAAACAATCAATTTAATATCCGATATTATCTCCCTCAAATAATATCATTAAATTACTAATTACATCTAAAATCCCATCAGATAAGGCAAGCCACGATAGTGTGGACGTTTACCCATCCAAATGATTTAGCAATTAGATTTGCTTTGGTCGTACATCACTATAGCGTTACTTCGATGGGAAGAATACTATAGAGCGTACCTAAGTGTAAACCATTACTCAGTACTAAGAAGTTTGTTTAAGATTCGCATGTTACCGCAAGCCACGATAGTGTGGACGTTTACGTTAACCTACGTTTCCTTCACTCCCTTCTATAACTGTCTACATCAATCGTTCCAAAATCCCATTCAATGCAGCAAGCCACGATAGTGTGGACGTTTACTACACCAAAAGATTTTTACAATTGACATCCAATTACTTGAAGCATTCGATTTTGTAAATCAAGACGCGGAGAATCATAAGTGAAACTCGAAGTTTCTAACCAGTGATTCACCATGCGAACAACCCTATCTCTCATTAGATGAGGGAGCCGAGCAGACAATCGATCCATCTTTCAAAGAATGGTACGACTGCCTCTAATTTTTGTCATCCACATGACCAAGTGGCTTTGGCTCCATTCCACTCCCCGGGGTGAGAATGAGTCGACTTGAAGTCAGTTTCAGAAAGACAAATTAGGCATTGTTTGATAAACTTAATCAATGTTTCTCGTAAGAGGAATTACAAGAATTCTCCTCCAATGACACATCTATACGAACTTCAAAAGTCCATAAGAGTCACCAAGAGAACAGTAATGGAGACCATGGGAATGTTTCCATCCCCGCTCCCACTTAGCTTTTTATAACAAAGGGATACGCTATCTAATGCATAATTAAACACATAAGCATGCATACAAGCAATAAAGCACATATCACACAGTCAAAATAATGCTAGAAAAATTATTTTCCGACTATCATGGCTTTACTCCATCTCCGTATGCGTCTTCTAGTCTTCAGTCTTCGTTCTTGAATGCTCCATGTGATGAGAATATTAATCCTAATATTTAAATCTATTTATTTTTAATAAATCCAAAAGATACTTAATTCGAAAATTAAGTCAATCGAATAAATCAAAAATAAAATTAAATATTATTAATATTTTTATTTATTTATTTTCCTATCTAATTCTATTAAATCTCTAGAATAATCTATCCAAGTCAAACTTGGAATATTCTAGAAGACTTCTATAATAGAATAAGGAAATAAAATAAATTAGGACTCTTCTACTTTCCAAGATTAATTAATTTCCATGTCCATGAAAATTCCCATAAAATAGGAATAATCAAATAGAAATAAATTAATTTACTAATTAATTATTTTCCTATCTAATTCTATTAAATCTCTAGATTCCTATTCCAAGTAGAACTTGAAATATTCTAGAAAACTTCCATAATAGAATAAGGAAATAAATAATATTAATTAATTCTTTTCCTATCTCCATGAGAGTTCCCATACTTAGGAATACTCAAAGTAGGAAAACTTGAATCAATTAGGAAAGTGAATCTAGGTAGGAGTAGCACGAGATCACGAGGACCCCGCGCCCCCCCACCTTGATCGCCGGCCGGGAGCACCACCGCCGCCGTCCCCAGCCCACGCGCCACCACCTCCGGTGGCCGGCGTGGCCGAGGAGCCCCGCGGGCAGCCCCTCCGATCGATCTCCATGGGATCGATCCCATCGATCCCAAGCCCTAGTTTTCCCTCTCTTCATCTCCTTCGTCACATGAGTTCTCCGGCGGTCGTCTCGGCATCGATCCAACGTAAATAAATTACAAGAAATAAATTTACAATTCCGGTATCGATTCTATACATGAAATCGACCCTATACACTTTCCGGAAAACATAGAACGTAATAATAAATCCTAAATTCGGTCAACCCCCGAATTTTTACTATTACAAGCATTCATCCACACAAAACGAATCTCGACATGTCCGAGAGTTTAATAAACGAACAATCATGGTAAATTAAATAGCAATTAATTAAACGAATAATTAACAATTAATTAAACCATGATAGTCGGAATCCCTGCAAGGTAGAACGCAATTGAACACATACATGAACACGAAACCAAACGCTCTGATACCAATTGCTGGAATTCGATGTCCCGGGTTATCTAAATTTGCGGAAACCGACAACCCGACCGAAAACCCGTCGCCGGAGATCCAACCGCGAACCATCGTACGAGCCGGAGCTCGACCGAGCACCGCACGGGACGAACCCGCGCGCCCAGCCGAGCCCCCGCACGGGGCTCGCGATTGATCGATCGCGTGGGGCTGCTCCGGCAGCCCCGGGGCGGTGAGTCCGGCGACTTCACCGCCCACGCCATCGGGAGGGGCGGTCAGCCCAGCTGACCACCGCGGCAACAGCCGCGGCTCGCCCCCGCGATCGAGCCCAGCTCGATCGCTAGCCCCGGCGTCCAGCCGGGGTCCCTTTGCGCGGATCGCCGCGATCGAACCCTTAATTCGATCGCACCTCGGCTCACAGCCGAGGGCTCCTCTCGAGCTTCGCCGGGGATCTCGAATCCCCGTCCCCGAAGTTCGTCGTTTTTCCCGGATCGTGCGTTCATGCATGTATCACAATTAATCCACATAAAATCATAGAAGGGAGTATATGATTTTACCTTTTAATTCGTTGTGCGGAGAAACGAATCTAAGTTGATGACCTTACGATCTTCCCACGTATTCCTTGCACTAGCTTGAACGTCGGGTGGGCGACGATCCTCCAAGCTTATGGATCCTCTTCTCTCTCTCTCTACTTTCTCTCTCTAGGAGAATTATGATCTTGTGTTATAATGTGTGTGTAGAATAGAGAAGACCATGTAGTGCTTTTATAGGCTACGTAGGGGATCTAAAGGAGGTGGAATATTGGGCTTCCAATATTAATGATTAAATTGAGCCCAAGCCCAAATCTATTAATCTCCCATTAATATTAATTAATTTATTTTCCACTATATAAATTAATTGCACTCCCAATATTAAACCATATTATATCAAATAATATTTCTCCGGTAGTATTATTTATTCCGTGTATTTAAGATTTAAATATCCATGAATAAAATTAATTTATTGCTAATTAATTTATTCATCTCTTGAATCCGAGACTAGTACCATTCAACCTTAATTATTGTGCGGAACGAATCCACTCATGAGGTTTACACAATAATTCCTTATGAACTCATCTCGGGGATATTATCAACCCTTCCGGGATACACTGTCCGGTCAATCATTCACGACATGCCATATATAAAATATAGTGACCCAACTTAACCGGTAATTAACCCAATAATTAAATCGGTTAATTCCTTTGGTAAATCAAAGTCACTTATATTGAATATACACACCCGCAACAATATCGGGGATTAAGAATAAAATACACTGAGATTCGAATCGATTATCGCCGGCAATCCTAATCGATGAATCTCAACGATCCGCTCAATACACCAAGTGTACAAGTGTGATAAAATAATTAAGACAAATTATTTTCTCTCTCACACAACGACTATACCGATGGATTGGTCCGGGTCCATCTAGGTCGTGAGCCACTGTTTGATTAAATACGAGTAACCGATAGTATGATCTTCTGTGTGGGCCCGACACACCATACTAACTACAACGTATAAAATCCAGGACTATGATTTGCATATATTTAATTAATAATAATTAAAAGCAACCAATTGTTTATTAATTAAATAGATTAAATGCTATGACCGGGAGTTTATCGTTACTTAAATCTAGACATTAAGAACACAACTCCAACAGATACTATTGCGGGTGTATATATTTAATATTAGAGACTTTGATTTTCCAAAGGAATTAACCGATTTAATTATTGGGTTAATTACCGGTTAAGTTGGGTCGCTATATTTTATATATGACATGCCGTGAATACTTGACGGGAAAGTGTATCCCGGAAGGGTTGATAATATCCCCGAGATGAGTTCATAAGGAATTATTGTGTAAACCTCATGAGTGGATTTGTTCCGCACAATAATTAAGGTTGAATGGTACTAGTCTCGGATACAAGAGATGAATATAATTTATTGAGCAATAAATAAATTTATTCATAGATATTTAAATCTTAAATACACGGAATAAATAATACTACCGGAGAAATATTATTTGATATAATATGGTTTAATATTGGGAGTGAAATTAATTTATATAGTGGAAAATAAATTAATTAATATTGATAAGGATTAATGGACTTGAGCATTGGGCTCAATTTAATCTTCAATATTGGAAGCCCAATATTCCACCTCCTTATGATCCCCTACGTAGCCTATAAAAGCACTACATGGCCTTCATAATTAATAATAATCATAAGACAAGAATATCATTATTTGATAGTTCTAGAGAGTTGAAGGAGATCCATAGGAGTTCGATAGATCGTCGCCCACCCGACGTTCGAACAGAGTGCAAGGAATACGTAGGAAGATCGCAAGGTCATCAACGTTTAATTCGTTTCTCCGCACAACGAATTGAGGTAACATAATCTAAAACCCCCTCTTTGATTATGTGTTCGTTAATCGTGATATATACATGAACAAGACGATCCGGGAAAGCGTCGAGACCTAGATACGGGGATCGTTGGATCCCCGTGGGGATCGAACGAGGGGCGGTCGAACCCTAGGGTTTCGACCGCCGGTACCGCGGCAAGGGGAAGCCCCGGCTGGACGCCGGGGCATGCGATCGACGTGAAGTCGATCGCTGGGGAGTCGCCGTGGGCTGGCGCCACGGCAGACGACCTCCCCGGTCCTCCCTTGCCGGCGGTGGCGCACGAGGAGAAGCCGCGGCTGGATGCCGCGGCTGGGGGCGATCGAGCCCTAGCTCGATCGCCGGGGGGACTGCCGCGGGCTGGCGCCGCGGCTGGTGGCTCCCCCCACCTCCGGCGATGGCGGTGAGTCGCCGGACTCACCGCCCAGGGCTGCCGGTGCAGCCCGGCGATCGCATGTGCATGCGATCGCGAACCCCGCGTGGGGTTCGGCTAGGGTTTCGCCCTCGCGGCGATTCCCTCGTCGGACTCCGGAGACGTGGTGTTCGTGATCGGTTTCCGGCGACGGGGTTTCGGTCGGGTTATCGGTTCCGCAATTTTTTGATAGCCCGGGACATCGAATCCCAGCAATATCTTCTTAATGTCTTACACCTCCATACTTACTTTCCACGCCCCCAAGATAATTACACCCTACTTAAAATACAAAATTTATAAACACCCTCCAATAAAGTTCCCAAATTACCCTTTTTAAATTATACTCTTAATATAATTAGGTTTCCTTTTAGAATACGGAATTCACGTCTTTTTTTCATGTGTCGTCTTCTTCCCTTTCTTAGCCGCTTGCACAAAAGATGGATGAAGAACCAGACGTAGCCCCTTCGTCGGTGGCCGAAGATGGTGTCGATCACCATCGTGCTTGAGGAGCTTGGCGGAGGACGATGAGGATGGGAAGGGTACCTGGTTTTCCGCATCAAAGATATCGTCTTAGAGGGAGGTGTTGAGACGCTTCTTGGTGGTGGCGGAGGACGATGACAGATTGGCAGGGTCGCGGCTGTGCGGACTTTGTGGATCATGGATGTAAGGAAAGAAGAAACGGCGGTCGGCGGAGGGTGTCGATCTTCGTCATCGATTGAACAAACATTTTCTTTTCAATATAATTAATATTTAATATCAATTGGTTTTCAAGAAAAAAAGTTGTCTTGCTCGCAAAAAAACAGTGAGAAAAATAGCTTTTTTATCGCCGAAAAAAAGACAAGAGTTAAAAAAGAAAGCTTTCTCCGGCGCTTCCAATTACCGTCGTGACGTACTACGTAATCGTCCCTCGCTTCCAAGCCCTAGAGTCTAAAGAATAAAGACAACCAACACGTAGTCGTCGCCTCGTCCACCCAATTGTCGTAGAAATCTAGGCACACGAGAAACTAAGGTTTACGTTGCGGCTGCTTCGCTTGCCTCCATGAACCAATACAGTTTGGAGTTCGGATCATCGCCGTGTTAGACTTTCATAGTCACACGGTGGAACGGTGGAAGGGGTTGATGACATAATTTATTTTTTTTAATTATTTTTATATCGGGTTAATGAAAAGATTTTTTTTTAATTATTTATTTTTATCGTAGTTAACGCCTTAACGCAGTTGAAAATATTACTAATATATATTTTAACAAGGGCAATTTAGATATTTTCTAATTTCATTTATATTAAAAAAATAAGTGAAGGGTGGTTAAATAAATAGCGAAGGTGTAAATAGTCGAACCCTATTTTTATTATTATTTGTGGTTCTAAAGCTTTATGTTAGAGTTGTACTTAGTAGAGTACAAAAGAAAATTTTAAACAAGAAAGTACAAAAAAAAAGTTATTACACATGGAGATTATAACATTATCTGTGAGTAGTTGTACCAAATATCGCAGCCCATTTAAATGTAGAAATCCATTTTTGTGGGTAATTCATTTACATCTTGGAGTAATTCACCAAATTTGTTGAGCAATTTCGACGTTTAGGTCATTTTGTCGATTTGATTTTTCGATTATCTGTGAGTAGTTGTACCAAATATCGCAGCCCATTTAAATGTAGAAATCCATTTTTGTGGGTAATTCATTTACATCTTGGACGTAATTCACCAAATTTGTTGAGCAATTTCGACGTTTAGGTCATTTTGTCGATTTGATTTTTCGATAAGAGCATCTGTCAAAGTTGGGCCAATAACACCTTAAAAGGCCTTGTTAAGGTGATAAGGTTGTCCAACTTATATTTGAGCTTTAGGATCGTTAACCAACCGATGTGGGATACTCTAACACTCCCCCTCACGAGTAAGCCGGAAATTTCATCGGAATTACTCGTGGCCGGAAATTCATCGGCTGGGGCACCCTCATCACCGGAAATACATCGGTGGCCGGAAATACGTCGGCTAGGGGCACCCACATCGTATTGGGCCTGCTCTGATACCATGTCAAAGTTGGGCCAATAACACCTTAAAAGGCCTTGTTAAGGTGATAAGGTTGTCCAACTTATATTTGAGCTTTAGGATCGTTAACCAACCGATGTGGGATACTCTAACAGCATCACACGTTGAAAACATGTACAATATTTTCCAATATCATTATAATTTGTTTAAATTGCACTCCTACTGTATTTTTCGATGTGAACGTCTACGAATTTGTTTTATTGATATTTTCTTAATTTTTATTGTTGAAATATAAAATTCAATGCCTTTAACAAAACAAACAAAAATAGAAATTTGTATTTGTATGTGTATAGAAATTCAGTTTGCTTCCATGTAATATTCATTTTTAAATTCTGAGTCTTTTTAGACTAAATTGTATGAATAATTTATTGTTTTTGATAATTTAGAAATAATCTACCTCTTTGGAGTATAAAATCTTCTGTAAGAAATATGACAATATTCATTCCAAAACTATTTATCAGTTAATAGTTAATTTATCAAATACTTAATATATTTTTTTTTGAGGTCTAATGAGTACAAATTGAATTTTTTCCTTCTCAAATTGGATTATTGATCCAGTCGCTTTCTTCAAATATTCCACTCTTAGTGTCAGAACGACGTCGCCGTTGTATATCACTGCTTTGGCGTCAAGCTTGAAGTGGAAGACGATGATCGGTCAAGCTGAATAGGGACGTCGCCGTTGTATATCACTGCTTTGGCGTCAAGCTTGAAGTGGAAGACGATGATCGGTCAAGCCAACTATTCAACGATCGTCGCTAGATTGGAGATAAAGATTACCGTGATTGTGGATTTTTTTTAGGAATGCTCATTAATTCATTGAAGATGTTTCGATTTATGTAAAAAAATATCAATTTAATTTTGTTATATAATAATATAAATGATTTATGTAAAATTTTGAAGATTATTGTTTGAATATTTATTTGATTAATTAGATATATTCATAATTTATCCTAAATTTTTATTTGTTTTGTCAATTTTTATCCAATGAATCATTATAGACCCATTGATTAAAATCATCATTTAATTAAAACTAAAATATTAAAATTATCATTAATTTTATTTCATTCTCTCAAATAAATATTTATTGTTTTATTGATGAAAATTATATTGCATACTTATTTCAATTTTCTCTAGTGATTAAATTAATTTTTAATATTACATGAGAGACTAAAATATACTGAGAGAAAAAAAGCATAAATATATGAAGAGAGAGAAAACAAATTGTCTAATGAAAATTTAGGTTAAAAATTAATTTATATATTAGTTTTTAGTTTTTAAAAATATATTAGCTCTGTATATTCATTGAAGATGTATGGTATAAATTGTATTGTTCAATTCTTTTTAAAAATAATTTTATACAAGAATAAGTTTAAAGTTAAAGTTAAAATCAATTCTAGCTAATTATACATAGGTAGGCAACTAAGTAAGATGCTTAATTTATTGAAACATGCTTATTTCTTAAGTCTTTTTACTATGATAATAATCAAAGATAAAGTAAAAATAATATTAGGTAATCTTCAAAAGAAACAATAGGCCTTGTACTTAATACAAATAACAAATTAATAAAAAAAAATGTTAAAATTACTTTAATTCTATAGATTGTGGATTTTTAAGGAGATTTTAATTCGATATATAGATTGTGGATTTTTTATGAATGTTCATTTATATATTCATTGAAGATGTTTCGATTTATGTAATTTTTTCGATTTAAGTTTGTTATATATTAATATAAATTATTTATGTAAAATTTTCAAAGATTATTAATTGTTTGAATATTCATTTGGTTAATGTGATATTCATAATTTATCACTTAAATTTTTATTTGTTTTGTCAATTTTTGTCTAATGAATCATTTTAAGCACATTGATGAAAATCATCCTTTAAATTAAAGTAAAATATTAAAATCCTCATTAATTTTTTCATTCTTTTCGATAAATATTTATTGTTTTATTGATGAAAATTATATTGGATACTTATGTCAATTTTCTTCAATGATTAAATTAAATTTTAATATTACATGAGAAACTAAAATATATTGAGAAAAAAAAAAACATAAATATATGAAAATAGAGAAAAAAGGTTGACAAATGAAAATTTAGGTTAAAAATTACTAATTTATATATTCCCTCCTCTCTTTTTTTATAAAACATTTAAGGATTTTTTTAATTATTTTCATTTTATAAGATATTTTAACTTTATTAAATGATGTAATAACATTAATTCATAACTTTTTCAATTTTTCATGTTTTTTCTCTTCACCAATCACATTTCATTGTTTTAATTATTTTATTTTTTTCAATGTATATTAATTGAAATTAAATAACTTCTTAATATATTTGTTAAAATTTAGGGTGTCTTATAAAAAAAAATAGTAGGGGTATTAGTTTTACCATGCTATGTATTCCTTTTAAGAATAAAGTTATACAAGAATAAGTTTAAAGATTAAAGTTTAAGGTAATTTTAGGTAATTATACATAGGTAGGCAATTAAGTAAGATTCTTTATTGAAGCACGCTTATTTTTAAGTCTTTTTACTATGATAGTAATAATTACAGATAGGAAAATTCTATCGTACCCGTAGGAGTTCTATACATGGTACACCTAATTATTAATTATATAAACTTAATTTTTAACCTAAACTTATTTTTTCCCTTTTTTTTCTCTTTTGGTTTCTCTCTTCCCTTTCATCTATTTTCTCTATCCTCTATTAAAATTACAAAGAAAAATTCTTGTTAATGCGAATCGATAAAATCAACATCCTCCAATAAAATAAAAAGTTTATTAATTAAGATGAATGAAAAAATTTAAATATTTTTAATTACACAATTGTGAATGATAATGATAATAAAAAATTGAATTTATAAATGAATATTTCAGTTATAAGTCATGAATATTTTAACTTTATATAATGATGATTTTAAATAATTTAATTAATAATTTTTGAAAAATATATGAATGAATATTTTAGTTATAAGTAATAAATGTTTTAAATTTATGTAATGATAATTTTAAATAATTCAATTAATACTTCGTGAAAAATATATGAATGAATATTATAAGATATATGAATGAATATTTCAATTACAAGTAATGAAGATTTTGACTTTATATACGAATGATTTTAGACAATCGAATTATATGTCGTGAAGAATATATGAATGAATCTTTTATCTATATATGCAAAAACCATTGAATATTTTAATTATAGATGATTAAGATATTACATTCGTTCAATGATGATTTTATTTAAAAAAAACTTTATTAAAATTTCTTATTCAATTAAGCATAAATTCAAAAATAATTATATTATTTCTTTCATCCAATATATAACAACAATAACTATGAGACAATCGCACAAAATCAACTTTCAATTGAATTATAAATCTTAATAATATAATTGTATCGTAGAGATTAAAGAGATCCATCTAATAAATGCACCAACAAACGTCGATCTGAGAACGACTCGCTTTTCCAAGCAAAGAACTCGACCGCTGACCACAAATTTCGAAGTTAAAACAGGCACGATGCAAATAGCTCAGATCTTCAGCGGCAGAATTGTTTTTTTGGAAGATTAGGTTTGGAAAACAAAAAGAATTGATTGTTTTTAATTTATATATTTGAATTGTTTTATTTGAGCTTTTGTTATTAATGTGCCCGGTGTACCATACATGGTACACGTATGTGTATGGTAGACACACTCTTAAACATATTTTATAGTAAAAAAGAATACTAGGTGTAATCATACATCGATCCAAATAACAATAGGCCTTGCACCTAATTTGTTTAAACAAATAACAAATTAATAAAAAAAAATAGTTAAAATTACCTTAATTTTACTATATATATGATTTGTGTTTGTGTTTGTGATCAATATCTTATTTTCATAGGCATCGTATAAATTTAGTGATCCGTGATGGCCCACTTGACACCCTTGTTGATTCTCATTCTCACTATCATCTCCCCATCTCATTCCATGCGTCTGCATGATCAATCCTCGAAGAAATCCACAAGCCTCACATTTTACTTCCACGACACACTCTCCGGCAAAACCCAATCCGCTTGGGCCGTAGTCCCACCGGTCTCCAAGTCCGGTTTTGGGTCCGTGACGATGTTTGGGCCCAAACATTGAGTCCGTACAAATTGGGAGAGCCCAAGGAATGTACGCCTCTGCCGATTCGAAGACGTTGGGCCTCCTCATGGTCATGACTTTCGTGTTCAACAAAATGTCGAGGTACGAAAACAGCACGCTCAGCGTGCTCGGCCGGAATGAGGTGTTTACAAAAGTCAGGGAGATGCCGGTCGTCGGAGGCACCGGAGAGTTCCGGTTCGCCAGTGGGTTCGCTCAGGCGGAGACGGCCCACATTGACCAACAGACTGCTGTTGTTAAGTACGTTGTCCAATTCGATCACTCCTGATCATCGATCTGCCCACAAATCTAATAATAATAATAATAATAATGATGTGTAATTTAGATACTCCTATACTGTACTAATTTTGTTTTTGGAATAATAAAAAAGGATAATTATAATTTAGTAGCTGAACTATAAGCACTTTCAGACTTTGGGGACTCATCTTTTTTTTTGTGTGATTTAGTACCTGAATTAAGGGTTAATTAGACTTTGGTGGCTGAATCGGCGGATTCCCGCCACACGTGCCTGACATGTGTTTGATTTCGTGGTCAAGATGAGAGATGAAGGGTATTATCGGTCTTTTTTTTTATATTATTAATATATAAATAATTAAAAATATTTATAAATAAATAAAAATAATTATAAATAAATAAAAATAAATAAAAATATTTATAAATAATTATAAAAATAATTAAAAATATTTATAAATAAATAAAAATAATTAAAAATATTTATAAATAAATAAAAATAATTAAAAATATTTATAACTACCGTCACTTCACTTGCACCTCTCCCGCGATGACTACTCTTTCTCCGCTGTGAAAAAATTCTCTCTTTTCCCCTTTTCCCAGAGTACGCGCTCCAAAATCGTTGGGTTTTTTTAGCGCTGCTTCAAAGCTTTCTTCTTCGCCTGATACAACGATTTCCCGCTTTAAAGATTCATTTTTTTCTCCCGAAGTTCTGGCTTTCCATTTTTGGGTGTTCTTGCTTATTGGGTTTGTCAAAAAAAAATCCCAATTTTTGTTTTTAATATGTCACCAAACCCTAATAAATGCTGTTGGAGTCAAATTAATTAATTTAATTAATTTGACTTTGACTAATTTTGACTTTCTTTGATGTGATATTTATTTTGGGAATATTTATTATTGGGAGGAGAATCTAAGTAATTAAAGAGAGAAAGATATTCAAGATATACAAGATAAGGGAATAAGATCTTCTAGTTATGGAAGGAGTCTTCTTACAAGACTAATTACTTGGAGGAGAAGACTTGTCTCTTATAAATAGAAGACTCACGTGATTGAAGAAGAAAGCTGGAGCGCCATATTTTAAGAGAGAAATATTTTCCAGCACACGTTTTTATTTTTTAGATATTTATCTGAGTAGTAACTATACAATCTCGTGATTGTTTAGTCTTTATTTTTCTCGGATTATTTTTTATTCACGATTATAGTGAAAATTTATTGCTTTTGAAGCAGCTTGGTAGGTTGTATTGATTAATACAACTTACGAAGATTATATCCTTGTTCTTTACGATTTCCAGTTGCTGTACTTTTTACTATTTCCGCTGCATAACTGAATCTGCTGTTCTGTGACAGCAGTACTCAATTTGTTGTTCTCTGGACAGCAGAACTTAAATTTGTTACAGCGACTGACTCTTCTGTTTCAGTACGTGAACTGCGAGTCAACCTCTTTTTCAATTGGTATCAGAGCGGGCCACTTGACATACGAAGTGAGATTCGTGGAGTCGACTCAAGATGGATTCACGTTACCAGATTCGTACTATTGTACTTGACGGATCCAACTACCCCCAATGGAAGGTACGTACTCGTTTAAAAATTAAGTCTATTGACTCACATGCTTGGGATGTAGTTGAAGACGGATGGGAACATCCGATGTATGATTACCGTGGGGACTAAGTTCGCAAGCCCTCTAAACTATGGACGAAAGACGAAAAAAGATGTGACCTTAGCAAACGAAAAGGCATTGAAAGAAATTTATGCTTCCGTTGACACACACATGTTTAGGCTGATAAAGAACTCAAAATCAGCAAAGGAGGCTTGAGACACGTTGCAGAAACACTGTGAAGGAAACAAATCTGTGATAGAGTCTCGATTGAGAGTTCTCACAACTAAGTTCGAGAGCATCAGAATGGGAGAAGACGAAAGTGCAACAAGTTACTTCAAGGCGATGTACGAAATTGCCAATGAATGTGCTGAACTGTAAGAACCAATTTTGAACAAAACTCTTGTGTCCAAAGCTCTTCGGACGTTGTCATCAAAGTTCCTTGACCAGGTAAAAATTATCGAAAGTACTAAAGTTGCAGGTGACATCGAGTTTTCTGAGTTGATGAGCAAGATCAAGTCATATGAAATGACAGTACTAGAACGAGATAGAGACTCAACAGTTTCAGGACTTCCCTTAAACGTTAAAGTACTAAGACAAAATGTTGAGTCCACAGGTGTCTCAACACGTTCAGGAGGTTCCAAGTCATCAAGTCAGGAGACTGAAGAGGAAGATGAAGATGATGATGCAGAGCTGCTGGAGCTAATGAAATAAAAAACTGATGACAAACTTGATTTGTTGACTAGACAAATGACTTATTTGTTTAAAAAGCAGTTACAGGACCGGCGAAATCAAAAGAGACAAATGCGAGAAGGAAGCTTACAGCGAAGTTCATACCCTCAGCAGACGACTCCTAAAGGAACTAAACGTTCACTCAGCATCTCAGGTCTGAACAGTTACTCAACCATCAAGTGTAGAGCATGTAAAGGGTTTGGTCACATTGCCAATGAGTGTCCCAACACATTGCGCAAGCATGGAAACCCGTGAGTTTCATAACATTTAGTGATGGTGAAGCATCATCTGATGAAGAACGGTTAAGTCCTACGACTGGAGAAAGTGCACTGATTGCTCATGTTGATGAGAGAACATTGTCCGATGTTGAATGGTCTGATGACTCAACAATATCAAAAACTCATGTCAGATATGATGATGATTGCTCAAAACCATTGTGCTTAAATGCTGCTTGTGATGAATCAAGTGATGAAAAAGAAATTTCTCAAGAGGAGACGGTTCATATTCTTTTTGAACTCAAAGAATTGCATGATAGTCTTCGAGAAAGGTATAAAAAGCAATGTAAGAATTGTCTATTGCTTCGGTCTGAGAACACATCACAAAAAGAAACTCTATCAAGACTTGAAAGCATGCTGACAAAAAGGGATTTTGAGTTGACAAAGAAGGATCAAGAACTGAACAAGACTATAACCAAGTTGGAGGAAGCTAACGCAACATTCAAGAAGATGAACAAAGGTAAAACCACTCTTGATGAATTGCTAGTTATGAGTCATGATGATAAATGTGGTTTAGGTTTTAAAAAATATGATGATGAAGTACAAAATCAAAAACCTTCAAACGTTGTTTTCTCAAAAGTGTTGGAGTTGTGTACTTAATGTCTAGATTTAATTAACGGTAAACTCCCGGTCATAGCATTTAATCTATTTAATTAATAAACAATTGTTTGCTTTTAATTATTATTAATTAAATATATGCAAATCATAGTCCTGGATTTTATACGTTGTAGTTAGTATGGTGTGTCGGGCCCACACAGAAGATCATACTATCGGTTACTCGTATTTAATCAAACAGTGGCTCACGACCTAGATGGACCCGGACCAATCCATCGGTATAGTCGTTGTGTGAGAGAGAAAATAATTTGTCTTAATTATTTTATCACACTTGTACACTTGGTGTATTGAGCGGATCGTTGAGATTCATCGATTAGGATTGCCGGCGATAATCGATTCGAGTCTCAGTGTATTTTATTCTTAATCCCCGATATTGTTGCGGGTGTGTATATTCAATATAAGTGACTTTGATTTACCAAAGGAATTAACCGATTTAATTATTGGGTTAATTACCGGTTAAGTTGTGTCACTATATTTTATATATGGCATGCCGTGAATGATTGACCGGACAGTGTATCCCGGAAGGGTTGATAATATCCCCGAGATGAGTTCATAAGGAATTATTGTGTAAACCTCATGAGTGGATTCGTTCCGCACAATAATTAAGGTTGAATGGTACTAGTCTCGGATTAAAGAGATGAATAAATTAATTAGCAATAAATTAATTTTATTCATGGATATTTAAATCTTAAATACACGGAATAAATAATACTACCGGAGAAATATTATTTGATATAATATGGTTTAATATTGAGAGTGCAATTAATTTATATAGTGGAAAATAAATTAATTAATATTGATGGGAGATTAATAGATTTGGGCTTGGGCTCAATTTAATCATTAATATTGGAAGCCCAATATTCCACCTCCTTTAGATCCCCTACGTAGCCTATAAAAGCACTACATGGTCTTCTCTATTCTACATAACACAAGATCATAATTCTCCTAGAGAGAGAAAGTAGAAAGAGAGAGAAGAGGATCCATAAGCTTGGAGGATCGTCGCCCACCCGACGTTCAAGCTAGTGCAAGGAATACGTGGTAAGATCGTAAGGTCATCAACTTAGATTCGTTTCTCCGCACAACGAATTAAAAGGTAAAATCATATACTCCCTTCTATGATTTTATGTGGATTAATTGTGATACATACATGAACGCATGATCCGGGAAAACGACGAACTTCGGGGACGGGGATTCGAGATCCCCGGCGAACGTTCGAAGGACCCTCGGCTGGGAGCCGAGGGGTGCGATCGAACCTAGGGTTCGATCGCGGCGATCCGCGCGAAGGGACCCCGGCTGGACGCCGGGGCGAGCGATCGAGCTAGGCTCGATCGCGGGGGCGAGCCGCGGCTGTTGCCGCGGTGGTCAGCTGGGCTGACCGCCCCTCCCGACGGCGTGGGCGGTGAAGTCGCCGGACTCACCGCCCCGGGGCTGCCGGAGCAGCCCCACGCGATCGATCGATCGCGAGCCCCGTGCGGGGGCTCGGCTGGGCGCGCAGGTTCGTCCCGTGCGGTGCTCGGTCGAGCTCCGGCTCGTGCGGTGGTTCGCGGTTGGATCTCCGGCGACGGTATTTCGGTCGGGTTGTCGGTTTCCGCAAATTTAGATAACCCGGGATATCGAATTCCAGCAATTGGTATCAGAGCGTTTGGTTTCGTGTTCATGTATGTGTTCAATTGTGTTCTACCTTGCAGGGATTCCGACTATCATGGTTGAAATTAATTGTTAATTATTGGTTTAATTAATTGCTATTTAATTTACCATGATTGTTCGTTTATTAAACTCTCGTACATGTCGAGATTCGTTTTGTGTGGATGAATGCTTGTAATAGTAAAAATTCGGGGGTTGACCGAATTTAGATTTATTATTATTGTTCTATGTTTTCCGGAAAGTGTATAGGGTCGATTTCATGTATAGAATCGATACCGGAATTGTAAATTTATTTCTTGTAATTTATTTACGTTGGATCGATGCCGAGATGACCGCCGGAGAACTCATGAGACGAAGAAGACGAAGAGGACGAAGGACCGAAGGGGTCGATCACCCCATGATCGACCCATGATCGACCAAGGGAAGGGGGCGTCGAGCCCCTTCGGCCGTGGGCTGTCGCCGGCGACGGCGGCGGCTGGCCGGTTGGAGTGGCGGCGGCGGGTGCTCCCTCCCGGTGGTCGGTGGTGGTGGTGGTGGTGGTGCGGGGATCCCCAACCCGTACTACTCCTACTCCTACCAAGATTCTACTTACCTAATTAATTCAAGTTTTCCTATTTTGAGTATTCCTAAGTTTGGGAATTCTCATGGATTAGGAAACGAATTAATTGGAATTAATTTTATTCCTTATTCTATTATGGAAGTCTTCTAGAGTATTCCGAATTCTACTTGGAATAGGATCCTAGAGATTTAATAGAATTGGAAAGGAATAAGAGTTAATTTAGGATTGATTTATTTCCTAATTGATTATTCCTATTTTATGGGAATTTTCATAGTAATGGAAATTAATTAATCTTGGAAAGTAGAAGAGTCCTAATTTATTTTATTTCCTTATTCTATTATAGAAGTCTTCTAGAATATTCCAAGTTTGACTTGGATAGATTATTCTAGAGATTTAATAGAATTAGATAGGAAAATAAATAAATAAAAATATTAATAATATTTAATTTTATTTTTGATTTATTCGATTGACTTAATTTTCGAATTAAGTATCTTTTGGATTTATTGAAAATAAATAGATTTAAATATTGGGATTAATATTCTCGTCACATGGAGCATTCAAGAACGAAGACTGAAGACTAGAAGACGCATACGGAGATGGAATAAAGCCATGATAGTCGGAAAATAATTTTCTAGCTTATTTTGACTATGTGATATGTGCTTTATTACTTGTATGCATGCTTATGTGTTTAATTATGCATTAGATAGCGTATCCCTTTGTTATAAAAAGCTAAGTGGGAGCGGGGATGGAAACATTCCCATGGTCTCCATTACTGTTCTCTTGGTGACATTTATGAACTTTCGAAGTTCATATAGACATGTCATTGGAGGAGAATTCTTGTAATTCCTTTTACAAGAAACATTGATTAAGTTTATCAAACAATGCCTAATTTGTCTTTCTGAAACTGACTTCAAGTCGACTCATTCTCACCCCGGGGAGTGGAATGGAGCCAAAGCCACTTGGTCATGTCGAGGACACAAATTAGAGGCAGTCGTACCATTCTTTGATAGATGGATCGATTATCTGCTCGGCTCCCTCATTTATGAGAGATAGGGTTGTTCGCATGGTGAATCACTGGTTAGAA
Source organism: Euphrasia confusa (assembly GCA_954870475.1). Classification (NCBI taxonomy): domain Eukaryota; kingdom Viridiplantae; phylum Streptophyta; class Magnoliopsida; order Lamiales; family Orobanchaceae; genus Euphrasia; species Euphrasia confusa. Next base: position 9,053,807 of record OX940966.1, on the reverse strand, counting down.
ACTTCGAGTTTCACTTATGATTCTCCGCGTCTTGATTTACAAAATCGAATGCTTCAAGTAATTGGGAGTCAACTATAAAAGTCTTTTGGTGTAGTAAACGTCCACACGAACGTGGCTTGCTATGCTGAATGGGATTTTTGGAAATAGTTGATGTAGAAAGTTATAGGGAATTGTAAAGGATTGTGAGTTATCGTAAACGTCCACACTAACGTGGCTTGCGGTGACGTAGCGATTCCAAATGATTCACCTTAGTACTGAGTAATGGTTTACACTTAGGTACGCTTTATAGTATTCTTCCCAACGAAGTAACGCTATAATGATGTACGACCAAAGCAAATCTAATTGCTAAATCATTTGGGTGGGTAAATGTCCACACGAACGTGGCTTGCCTTACCTGATGGGATTTTAGAAGTGATTAGTAATTTAATGATATTATTTGAGGGAGATAATATCGGATATTAAATTGATTGTTTGTTTAAATGTGCTTATAGGTTTAGAGAATAGCTATGAACCCACTTTCTATGATACTCAAGGAGCATAAGCTCACTGGCCCCAACTATATTGATTGGAAAAGAAATTTAGACACATTCCTAACTTCGGAGGAGTACAAGTTTGTACTCCATGAAGTGTGCCCTGCTGAGCCCACGGCTGCCTCAACTGATGAGGAAAAACTGACATATCGGAAGTGGAAAAAGGCTGATGAAATGGCTAGGTGTTATATTTTGGCTTCCATGTCAAATGTACTCCAAACCCAACATGAGTCGATGGACACTGCCTATGATATGATGTTTAACCTCAAGGAGATGTTTGGGGAGCAAGATCGTGCGGCAAGGCAAGAAGCCATGAGAGTCCTCATGTCGACTACTCAATCTGAAGGAACGCCCGTTGGGGAGCACGTTCTTAAGATGATGAGTTTGTTGAATGAACTTGAGGTCCTAGGAGCTTCTATTGATGCTGAGACGCAAGTCGACATCATACTCCAGTCTCTGGCCCCTAGTTTTGAGCAGTTTCGTATGAGCTATAATATGGGTAAACTATCTTATACTCTTGCGCAACTCCTGACTGAACTAAAGGCGGCAGAGGGGATCTACAAGAAGGGCAAGTCTCAAGCGCTTGTAGCTACCAAGTCCAAAGGCTTTAAGCCTGGTGGAGGTAGGGGCAAGAAAAGGAAGCAAGCCTGGAAACCCAGTGGTGTCAAGAGGACTGTACCACGAGTGGGGGCTGCAAAGCCAAAGGGTAAGTGCTTCCGATGCAACAAGATGGGACACTGGAAGTCTGAATGTCCTCTCAAAGGGGTTCCAGAAAACCCGGCGACTTAGAGAGGAAGAGTTCGAGTCTACACGGGCAAAGCTGTAGAGGAGGCAGCGGTTGCGGTGGAAGACATTTATCTGCTTTAGTAGTTAAATAGGATTTCATTTCAAGATTATTGCATTATGTACCCTTTATTTTAGAAAGAACGTTTTGTTCTGGATTTCTATTATTTATGAATGGATATTTTATTTCTTTAATCATTGGATGATTTTGATAAGAAATAATGACATTATCTATTCTGGTACATTAGATAGAAATATATGAATGATAGATCCTAAGTCTACCCCAATGCAACGAACCGTTCTATAACTTGTTTTACTTATTAGATATTTCTTTATCATTATACTTGTGAAAATTTATACTTAGTAGTATTTTCAAATGAGATTCAAATGGTCGAAATTGATTTGATCAATTATAGTTGAAGGAATGGACCTTCCGACCTAAGGATTGAATTTGGAGGATAATACGTCTAAGCAAACCTTTATTGAAAAAGGATAGAATTCAAACAAGTATTGGAAATGATTAGATATGCAGACATATGTGTATATTAGAAAGGTACGAGTAATTCTTTCAAGAATACTCAAGTGATGGATTAGAATGCTTGATGTGCCATAAAAGCAAAAGTGTTTTGACTAGTCAATAGACACAAAGCGATTATGGGGAACCATCAAAATATATCCATTAAGAGCCTGCGACTCGGTCGCGGAGGCCATCACCTATCTGAATAACACATAGCGTAATCAAAGATTGGGATTCAATCCCAAAGGGGCGCGCCATACACTTACGTGTAGAGATGGTGCGTTGTAAAGAAATGGAAATCTGATGGTAAAAGGACAAGTTGTTCGGAACTACCTATGTTCTATGGATATTCCTGGATACAACGACATATTGAATATGGTTGTAGGATATCCTAGATGAACGAAGTATTGTGTGTTCTATAGTACTACGAACCAGAGGGACGTCTATCGTCCGGTTCATAGAGGAAGACTATCAGATGAACCACAAAGCCTAAATTGACGTAATGCCTTGGAATGAGAAGAAGGACAAAAAGACTAAGAACCAGCCAAACCGAGTAGAAGTACACCACATACTGCACCTATTGTTATTACTGTTATACACCGGGACGCCATTGCAGTGGGAGGTTGTTGGACAACCAGGGATATTCATAAGACTAGAAGAGTTCGGACTCTGGATCTAGTAAAGATGAAATCGACCCCTAGCTCTGCATAAGGGCAGTACTAGATCTAAATGTGCCTGCTTGGAACAATAAGGATTATTGTTGAGAGGCTAGATCATTTAGAGTACAAGCTTAGTAAATCCATTTATGGATTAAAATAAAGCTATGAGTCGTAGAGCTTGCGAATTGATGGGATAATCCATTTGATGGATTCATCAAAAGGCATAGACGAAAGGTGTATTGAAGACGTAATGGAAACAAGGTGGTGTTTCTCGGAGATTTTATGTAGATAACATTTCATCATTGGCAACAATGTAAAAATGTTGTCAGACATAAAATAATGGTTGTCTAAATAAATCGAGATATAAGATTGAGAAGAAGTTAGAGCATGTTCTTAAGATCTTATGATCTAGAGATAAGAACATTGTACTTCTCCTAGACATCTTATACGATTAAGGTTTGTTTTTAAACATGCATACTTCTGAGAAAGGTTATTGCCTTTCAGAGACAGAATAAACATCTATCTAAAGGGTTTGTGTTTATACACATGAAGGGGATAGACAAAGCGGTTTCCTATACTTCAAGTATGGAAAGCTTTATAGATGCAATGTTGTAAAACAAGAACCTGATATCAACTATGCGGTTTGCGTAGTGGGAGGATATCAAAAGTGATCTAGAAAAGAAATTTTTCGAATGCTGTAAGCAATACGAAATCTTCTTTGATTACAAATTCTCAAATCCTAAAAATCAAAGAAAGGACCAGTGTAAGTCGATATCAGGCTATGTGTTCACTTTTAGAAAGAGGTGGAACCATAAAAGAGTGATAAGCAGGACGCTTTTCAGACTCTCTCGTAACCGAATAGCAGCCTCAGAGGCAGCGGAAGTTTTGGTTAGGTTCCGGGATAACCTCTTGACTTGGATATGACCCTTAGTTTACCAAAGGCTATTGGATAGCGGTGCACGGTGAACTGGAAGAGGTCATAAGTCAAAAGTGATGATAACACATAGAGCAAGTACCACCTGATACGAGTCATCGTCAAGGGAGACGACGTAGTAGTCACCAAGATAACTTCATAGCGGCAACCTAGATTGCTCACTCACATAGTACTTCTCGGAAGTACACCTTAAGCGCGTGATGAGTATGGGAACCGGGAGTTTGGAGGAAATGACTAGACCTTAGTACAAGTGGGAGATTGTTGGAGTTGTGTACTTAATGTCTAGATTTAATTAACGGTAAACTCCCGGTCATAGCATTTAATCTATTTAATTAATAAACAATTGTTTGCTTTTAATTATTATTAATTAAATATATGCAAATCATAGTCCTGGATTTTATACGTTGTAGTTAGTATGGTGTGTCGGGCCCACACAGAAGATCATACTATCGGTTACTCGTATTTAATCAAACAGTGGCTCACGACCTAGATGGACCCGGACCAATCCATCGGTATAGTCGTTGTGTGAGAGAGAAAATAATTTGTCTTAATTATTTTATCACACTTGTACACTTGGTGTATTGAGCGGATCGTTGAGATTCATCGATTAGGATTGCCGGCGATAATCGATTCGAGTCTCAGTGTATTTTATTCTTAATCCCCGATATTGTTGCGGGTGTGTATATTCAATATAAGTGACTTTGATTTACCAAAGGAATTAACCGATTTAATTATTGGGTTAATTACCGGTTAAGTTGGGTCACTATATTTTATATATGGCATGCCGTGAATGATTGACCGGACAGTGTATCCCGGAAGGGTTGATAATATCCCCGAGATGAGTTCATAAGGAATTATTGTGTAAACCTCATGAGTGGATTCGTTCCGCACAATAATTAAGGTTGAATGGTACTAGTCTCGAATTAAAGAGATGAATAAATTAATTAGCAATAAATTAATTTTATTCATGGATATTTAAATCTTAAATACACGGAATAAATAATACTACCGGAGAAATATTATTTGATATAATATGGTTTAATATTGGGAGTGCAATTAATTTATATAGTGGAAAATAAATTAATTAATATTGATGGGAGATTAATAGATTTGGGCTTGGGCTCAATTTAATCATTAATATTGGAAGCCCAATATTCCACCTCCTTTAGATCCCCTACGTAGCCTATAAAAGCACTACATGGTCTTCTCTATTCTACATAACACAAGATCATAATTCTCCTAGAGAGAGAAAGTAGAAAGAGAGAGAAGAGGATCCATAAGCTTGGAGGATCGTCGCCCACCCGACGTTCAAGCTAGTGCAAGGAATACGTGGGAAGATCGTAAGGTCATCAACTTAGATTCGTTTCTCCGCACAACGAATTAAAAGGTAAAATCATATACTCCCTTCTATGATTTTATGTGGATTAATTGTGATACATACATGAACGCATGATCCGGGAAAACGACGAACTTCGGGGACGGGGATTCGAGATCCCCGGCGAACGTTCGAAGGACCCTCGGCTGGGAGCCGAGGGGTGCGATCGAACCTAGGGTTCGATCGCGGCGATCCGCGCGAAGGGACCCCGGCTGGACGCCGGGGCGAGCGATCGAGCTAGGCTCGATCGCGGGGGCGAGCCGCGGCTGTTGCCGCGGTGGTCAGCTGGGCTGACCGCCCCTCCCGACGGCGTGGGCGGTGAAGTCGCCGGACTCACCGCCCCGGGGCTGCCGGAGCAGCCCCACGCGATCGATCGATCGCGAGCCCCGTGCGAGGGCTCGGCTGGGCGCGCGGGTTCGTCCCGTGCGGTGCTCGGTCGAGCTCCGGCTCGTGCGGTGGTTCGCGGTTGGATCTCCGGCGACGGTATTTCGGTCGGGTTGTCGGTTTCCGCAAATTTAGATAACCCGGGATATCGAATTCCAGCAAAAAGTTGTCTCAGCAAGTGGAAAACCGTTTGTAAAAGCTGGTACTAGTACTTCATCTGACATAACTAGTCCTGATACTTTTGAACTTGTTACTGAACATCAAGTTGTTACTGTTGTCTCAGCAAATGAAAAATATTTTGCAAAATCTGGTACTAGTACTTCGACTGACATAACTAGTCCCAGTACTTCTGAACTTGTTAATGAAAAACAACAAGTTGTACCTAAACAAACCATAAAGAAAAAGAAGTACATTTGTCATTACTATTTTGTATCAGGACATATTAAGCCATATTGCAGGATAAGGATGAGAGACAATAGACAAAGATTTGTGAACAAATCTGGTTCATGTACCAAAACTGCAATGAGTACAGGACATGCCAACAAAGCCTCAAACCCTGTTCAGAGACCAGAAGTTGTTTGGGTACCAAAGTCCCAGATTTTTTTGTAATAGTGTACTGACATTTTCTAAATCAAATTTTGCAAGTGCATGGTACTTTGACAGTGGTTATACTAGTCACATGACAAAAATTGTTTAGTGGACTACACTCCTTACAACGGAGGTTATGTAACTTACGGTAGTGGTGGTAAGGGTAAGATTGTTGGTAAAGGAGTTCTGAATGTTGATGGTTTACCTAACTTGACTAATGTATTTCATGTCAAAGGACTAAAATAAAATCTTATAAGTGTTGGTCAACTTTGTCAAAATGGTTTAAATGTGAAGTTCAACAAAGAGTCTTGTGAAGTGTTTGATGAAGATTCTAAGTGTATTATGAAAGGTGTTAGGTCACTGAATAATTGCTATTATGCTGGAAACACCATGTCTACTATTTTGCAGGTAGAAACTGTTCCAGTACCAGTACCTGTTGCAAAACAAGTTCCAAAACCTGTTACGAGACTTGTTCCAGAACATTGTTCATTTTATTCATTTTAAACACATTGTTTCAAATCATCATTTAATTAAGGTATAATATCATTATATGTCCTTTTTCAGCAGCTCAGTTTCAAAATTGTCATTTATCTCATTTTTGTATCGAAAAATGTCATTCCGGTCACTTTTCCGACATGGGAGTCACGTTTTTTTTATCACGTGATGGCTTATTGGCATCGGAGTGCACACGTGGCACAAAAAATATTGCCCTACATGCGCAATCATCTTATTTATTGAATTTTAATTTTAGAATTGAGAAACCTTAATTCTATTTTAACAAAACATTCGCTCCCGTAGGGCTATATTTTTTGTGCTACGTGTGCACTCCGGTGCCAATAGGCCATCACGTGATAAAAAATGTGACATCCATGTCGAAAAAGTGATCGGAAGGACATTTTTCGATACAAAAATGAGATAAAAGACAATTTGAAATCGAACTGGTGGAAGAGAACATATAATGATATTCTCCCTTTAATTAAAGTAAAATATTAAAATCCTCATTAACTTTTTTATCCTCTTCAATAAATATTTATTGTTTTATTGACGAAAATTATATTGCATACTTATATCAATTTTCTTGAATGATTAAATTAAATTTTGATATTACAATAAAGAAAAAAACATATTGAGAAAAAAAATGGTTCACAAATGAAAATTTAGGTTAAAAAATAATCTACATATTAGTAGATGCACCAGAGTCTATTCATCTAGATGTATGATATAAATTGGCTTGTTGAATTCTTTTTAAGAATAATATTATACAAGAATAAGTTTAGAGTTAAAGGTAATTCTAGCTAATTATACCTAGGTAGGTAATTAAGTAAGATGCTCCATTAAAGCACGCTTATTTCTTAAGTCCTTTTGCTATGATAATAATCAAATATAAAGTAAAAAGTGTTATAAACTCGAGAAATTCATAAAATAATAAAGTAGAAAGAGAGACAATATGAGAGAAGAATAAAATTGTTGTTTCATTCATATGGGGAGACCCTTTTATATAGAATACAAAGTAGGGTTTCTGTCTTGTTACTAAGAAAAGGTAAACTAGTCATTCACTAATTACAATATTTATAACACTACCATTTGAATGACTATTTACAAGATTGTTGCTTCGTTAAAACCTTGCCAGGAAAACCCAGTGGGACAAAACCTAAGCGAAGGAAAAAGAGTACAACTTGCTCTCCCTGATTGTAATTACAGAAGATCTTTGACTTCTTGAAAGTAGTTATTGGTGATCAATAGTATCATTAAAATCTGTAACTAATAAAATCATATAGGAAAAACTTAGTTATTCAAATATAAATTTTGGTCTTCAGGACCCAACATTCGAATTGTTGAGTTTCACATTCATTATATTATTGTATATTTTTCGTACGTCAGGGACATGCCTTTACCAGACATCTATATTCACTAGAGCATTCGCATTGCTATAATCGTCCGGTAACTCTTCTGGAGTATTTTAGATGCGTCTAGTGTTCAATATATATTTCTTGACAAATGAACAATAATGTGAACTCCAATTCACAATCATCTAGAAGATTATATTTTTCTTTTGAACTTCAGGTTCAATATCTCAGTTTATTTCGAAAACAAACTCGTATGGAACATTCTGATGTTCTCATTAATTATTATCGAGTGATGTACATGATGGATTTGTATACTTAATGTTGGAGTTGTGTACTTAATGTCTAGATTTAAGTAACGGTAACTCCCGGTCATAGCATTTAATCTATTTAATTAACAAACAATTATTTGCATTTAATTATTCGATAATTAAATATATGCAAATTATAGTCCTGGATTTTATACGTTGTAGTTAGTATGGTGTGCGGGCCCACACATAAGATCATACTATCGGTTACTCGTATCTAATCAAACAGTTGCTCACGACCTAGATGGACACGGATCAATCCATCGGTATAGTCGTTGTGTGAGAGAGAAAATAATTTGTCTTAATTATTTTATCACACTTGTACACTTGGTGTATTGGGCGGATCGCTTGAGATTTATCGATTAGGATTGCCTTGGATAATCGATTCAAGTCTCAGAGTATTTTATTCTTAATCCCCGATACTATTGCGGGTGTATATTTAATATATGTGACTTTGATTTTCCAAAGGAATTAACCGATTTAATTATTGGGTTAATTACCGGTTAAGTTGGGTCACTATATTTTATATATGACATGCCGTGAATACTTGACGGGAAAGTGTATCCCGTAAGGGTTGATAATATCCCCGAGATGAGTTCATAAGGAATTACTATGTAAACCTCATGAGTGGATTCGTTCCGCATAATAATTAAGGTTGAATGGTACTATTCTCGGATACAAGAGATGAATAAATTAATTAGCAATAAATTAATTTTATTCATGGATATTTAAATCTTAAATACACGAAATAAATAATACTACCGGAGAAATATTGTTTGATATAATATGGTTTAATATGGGAGTGCAATTAATTTATATAGTGGAAAATAAATTAATTAATATTAATGGGATTAATAGATTTGGGATTGAGCTCAATTTAATCATTAATATTGTAAGCCCAATATTCCACCTCCTTTAGATCCCCTACGTAGCCTATAAAAACACTACATGGTCTTCACAATTCAAGACACCAATCATAAGATTATCATACTTGATATTCTAGAGAGTTCGTAAAGGAGATCCATAAGCTTGGAGGATCGTCGCCCACACGACGTTCAAGCTAGTTCAAGGAATACGTAGGAAGATTCAAAGGTCTTCAATTTGATTTCGTTTCTCCGCACAACGAATCAAAGGTAAAATCATAAACTCCCTTGTATGATTTTATGTGAATTAATTGTAATACATACATGAACACACGATCCGGAAAACATCGAGACCGGGGACGGGGATAGACCGGGCGGTGGTGGTCGAAGACCACCGGACCGCCGACGGCCTAGGGATCCTCGCCGGAATCGACCCTCGACTGGGAGCCGAGGGGTGCGATCGAACCTAGGGTTCGATCGCGGGCATCGCGTGAAGCCCCGACTGGACGCCGGGGGCGATCGAGCCCGTGAGCTCGATCGCGGATCGCTGCGGGGATGACCCGCAGCTGCCTCGTGCGCGCTACGGGAGTTCCCGTAGCAGAGGTGCACGGGGCTGACCCCATGCGAGCAGCGGGTTCGCTGACCCGCTGCGGGGCTGCTACGAGCAGCCCGGGGATCGATACGAGCGATCCCAGCGATCATCCGTGAGATGATCGCGAGCCCCGTGCGGGGGCTCGGCTGGGCACCACGGGCGGAACCGTGGTGGTGCTCGGTTGAGCTCCGGCTCGTACGACGGCGCGCGGTCGGATCTCCGGCGATCGAGGATTTCGGTCGGGTTATTATTTCCGCAAATTTTAATAGCCCGGGATATCGATTTCCAACACTTAATGTCTAGATTTAAGTGATATTATCTTACATGCATTGCCATTTAATCTATTTAATTAATAAATAATTATTTGCTTTTAATTATGTTTAATTAAATATATACAAATTATAGTCCTGGATTATATACGTTTTAGTTAGTATGGTGTGCGACGTCACACGGAAGATCATACTATTGGTTACTCGTATATTTATCGAACAGTCACTCACGACCTAGATGGACAGAGACCAATCCATCGGTATAGTCGTTGTATAATAAGAGAAAGTAATTTATCTTAATTATTTTATTATACTTGTACACTTAGTGTATTGAGTGGACCGCTTGAGATTAATCGATTATGATTGCCTTGGATAATCGATTTATATCTCAATGTATTATATTTTTAATCCCCGATATTATTGCGGGTGTGTACATTTAATATTAGTGACTTTGACTTTCCAATGGAATTGACTAATAAGATATTGAGCAATTACCGGCAAAATTGGGTCACTGTATTTTATGTATGACATGTTGTATATTCTTGACGGTAATGCGTGCCCGATAAGGGTAGATAATGTCCCCCAGATGAGCTCATAAGGAATTATTATGTAAAACTCATGAGTGGATTTGTTACGCATAATAATTAAAGTTGAGTGGTATTATTTTCGGATATAAGAGATGAATAACTTAATTAGCAATTGTTTTGGTTGTTTTTGTACTTGTCGGTAGTATTTGCTGGTAATAGAGGGTTTTGGTAAACAACACAAAATGGTAAATTTGTTATAGGTAAGAAAGCAAGAGGATTAAGCTAAATGCAGAAATCATAAGTACTGGAAATGGAAGCTCAAGGCTCCTCTTTATTCAAATATCCATACTTAGAGTACATGATTAAAATCAAGGTTGCATGTCCCTTTTCCACTATCTAAATCCCACTATTTATAATACTCCATGCATGGCTTAATTATGCCACCTAATGCCCACATATAGGCCTCTTATTGGACCTCTACTCCACTAATATGAAGCATTAAATATCCACTAATTTCCCTTAGTGCTTAATCTGCCTCTTTCCCCGTGAAGTCCCAGTTCATTGACGGGCGTCCCAGGAGTCTCCCCAGGCGATTCCCCTGTGAAAGGAGTCTGATTCTACCGTGCGCTCTCTACTGTCCAAGCTCCTCATCTTCTTCTTAGATATGCCTTTGAAGGTCTTTCATGATTGTCTTGGCTGAATTTCTCTCTTGATGACGTGGCCCTTTGATTCGTGACACGTGTCGGTGACTGTTTTCTTGGGTATAACATAGGCCCCCAGGAAAATTAGAGCTTTCAACTCTGATTTCCCTGAAGTTTATGGTCGTCTTCCTCGGTTGACTTGTCTTGGAAATTGCATTCTGACTTTCTGTTGGTGGTTGAGACTTCATTTAATACTGAGTTTTACGCCTTTAAAGGCTCTTCGACTCTGGATTATGTCTTCATATCATGGCTTTTATTTGGAACCGAGAGGTGTACCCGAATCAAATAACTAGCTTTTCTTCTCGGATCAGGAATCGGTCGATGAAAACTAAGTTGCCTCTTTCTTTGTCTTTTTCTCAGAAGTTTCCGGAGCTTGATGGACAGGATGTTGCTTTGGTAGATGCTTTTGAACGGGTCTGGACAGTTAAGGTAGAGAAGGATGGTCGACGTCTCGCTCTGAGTGACGGTTGGGACAAATTCTGTGAACGCCGTTTTGTCTCGGTGGATGTGACCATCTTTCTGGAGTTGCGTGGGCAAAAGTCTTTCAGTATTGGAGTATTTGGGAGAGATGGAGAGGAGATCATTGATCTGGGAACTGATTCTGAAGACAGCTCGGTTGATTCCGAACCTGAAAATCTTCCTGTAAAAGATGACTGGGGATATTCTTCCCCGTGAGGTTTATCCAGAATATAGGAAATTGGTATTTTCTTTGTTAAATCATATTCCCCCGGTTTTATTTCCCGGTGAAATGAATAAGTTTTGTTGTCTTTGAAGGACTCTTTTATTTTGTAAATCGTGATAAGTATCATAAACTTTCTTTCTGTGATAAATCAGTAAACTGATTAACAAATAAATAATAAAAGAATGTAAAAAGAGAGGTTTCTTTTCAACCTGGATTTTGTCAGTAAATATTTGCCACGTGGCATTATCCTGACCAAGTATTTTAGGTTTTACGGGGTAGTGGGGGATACTTGAGTGCGTTTCTCATCGGTAACCGCCCTCTCTTCCCCTTCCTTGATCTCAGCCGTTGATCAAATCAGGAGGCAGGGTTAACTTTCAAAACACATTAACCCTTTTCAAATTTCAAAACTTCACATCTCTTTCCTCGATTCTCAGATCTAAAGATCGGTAAGAACCTTCTCCCCCTGCAATTTTACTGTGTAAATTTATTTAGTTTGTAGCGTAAATTTTCATCTGCAACCCTCACCATCATGCCAAAGTACACGAGAGTCGTTCGCCCCAAGGTGGTCGAAGAGCCTCACGTCCTGCTCGCTCGTCAGTACAAGGAATTTATGGACAAGGCGGAACCGGCCTTGCCAGAATTCCGACTGGACGAACTAGACGCGGCCCATCCCTACGTTCCCGCTGAGAGGACCATCACTTCGGTTCAACCGGACCCAAATCACCAGGAGTGGGGTGCGCATGGCCGAGATAGCACGGTGACGGCGGACGAACTCACCGACTGGAGGGATGACTGGCGGGTTCCCTTCAACGTGCATTTGCATGCGCCAGAAGAGGGAGAATCCGCCTGTTGTCCACCTCCAGGCATGGTGGCCATCGGCGTCGACGCGATGGATCAAGGTCTGCGGTTCCCTCTGCATCCCTCAATTTCAGGCCTGTTGAACCGGTGGGGTGTGGCTCCTCATCAGATTCATCCGAACGGGTGGGCTCAGTTGTATGGGGTTTTGACGGTTCTAGGACAAGTGGGATTTTCTCGACCCCTCACGGGGGATGAATTCCATTTGTTCTTTAGTCCGGTCAATTTCCAGAAAGGGTTGTTGGGTGATTACACAGTTCGATGCAGGAAAAACATGGTGAAGATAAAGGAACCGGAAGTTAAAGGTCCTACTTGTTGGGATCGATGGTTTTATGTCTTGGGGAGATGGAGAACTCAGACCCGAGAGGGAGAAATTGAAATTCCTCTAACTTATGGCGTTAAAGATGAAAGTAAGTTATACTTTTTAAGTTTTTTACAGTTTTGACTGATCTAAAATTGTTCTTATGTTTGTAGGTGCCCGGATCTCCAAAACTGACTATAGCATCCCGTGGGATTTGGCTACAGCGAATCTTTTGGCCCAGTGCATTCCTACTACTGAGAGGGATTCGACGTACCTTAACGACGACAGTATTCGTGACGCAGCAGGCTTGTTCTGTCCTCCATTTGTTGAAGATAAACCTTGTTTTGGTAAATTCCTGTATTTTCTACAGTTTTTGTTTTGTCTTATTCCCTGGGGACATATCCCTCGGGGAAATATTGTCAATTTTGTCGGGTGTAATATCTTTACTTTTCCCCGTGCAGAATTTTTCTCTACAGTGTTTGACGTGAAACCCCCAGAGATGGCGGATAACAGATTGTTTGAGAGACTTGGACTTGTGGATCCATCCCAGGTGGGGAAAGCCCGTAAAGCAAAAACCAGTTCAACCAGCATAGGTGGCCGAGGATCTGTGAAGACTCGGGGTGGAACAGTAGGTGCCCCGGCTTCCCGGACCAGATCCCGAACTGTCTCCGCCCAGGGCGGTGAGACAGATTCTCTGGGGATCATGGAGGTGGTGGACTCCTACAAAGATTCCCCGGCCCCCGCTGATGCTGTGATGACTGATGTTGTTCCCAGTCAGGGTTTGCCTCCTTCTGGGTCGTCCACTCTTCTACAAGTCAAGCTCGAGGGCGACAAGAAAAGGAAGAAAGTTGATGGGGGTATTATTGATGTGACTGAATCACCTCCCCGTGCTGACATGAGTCAGTCTGTTTTTGGAGTTGAGAAAGTTCTCTCTGACAAGTAAGTTTTTATTAACTTTATATTTTTTCTTTATCTTTACAAAGTATTCACTCTTATCCTTATGTTTTATTTCTCGGCTAGGTTTTCCCAGGAAAAACTTCCATCTGTGCTCCTTCCCTTCTTCTCTAGCAAAGGCCCCATTGACCCTGTCACTACCCTGGGCAATCCTGTTGGTGATTCAATTGATGCAGTTGGGAGGTGCTGGACCTCAGAGCTCAATGAACTGATGGACCATGAGGAACATGCCTTTTCCCTGGCCCTTAAACTGGCCAGTCAAAGTGCAGTTGCCATCTCTGGTGCTCATACCATGGATGAGAAACTCAGAGCTGAGGTTACCAAGCTACGCATCACCAGCACTGGTCAAGAAACACAAGTGAAGGAGCTCAATGCAGCCTACATAGCCGCAGCAGGGGACAGGGATAGGTGGAAGAAGGTTGCAGACACTGCACGGGCAGAGATGGGGAAGTTGAAGTCTGAGATGCAGGAAGCTTTGAAAACCATCAAGGAAAAAGAAGAACAGATTGAGGATGCCCAGGACAGCTTTGTCAGGGAAAAGAAAGAGTTAAAGGATGAGGTGGTCAAGGTCACCCAAGAGCTGAAGCAGGTCCAGGATAACTTTGCACAGTCCATGGAAAGAGTGGTGGAGCTTGAAACTCTACTGGATTCTCCTGCTCACAATCCCAGGGTATTGACTGACCTCCTTTATGTAACTGCATATGCTGATCTCATTAGGTCTGCAGCAAAGGAGAAGAATGATGTGGCCAAAGAGTATGGACTCAAACTCCTCAAAGATCACATGAAGGGATGCACCCTGGATTCCAGAGTTCCTCAACCTTTCATGGATCTGGAAGTTGTCCATGGGATTGACATGACATGGTGGCCATCATACAGTCTCCTCTCTATGCCTGGTGAACCTGCAAAGTTAGCTGATGATGCTCCTGCTGATGAGGATGAATTTGATGATGAGGGTGTGGATCTACTTGGTGTTGGGCCTGATGGCAAGCCAAAAGATCCTCTGGTAACCCCCCCTGGTGATGGTAATTCCACCTCCTGAGTTTAACAACTCAGGAGTCTGCTAAAATGAACCCTACCCTGAGTGTAAAAAGCTCAGGGGTTTTTATGTTTTATTTCTTATTTGGGCCCAAGGCCATAAGACAATATTTGCTATTTCTGCTTGAATTTCAGAGGCAGTTTTTTGCCTGGACAAGTTTTTATATTTTGCTGGTGTGTAATAACTTTAGTAAGTTACTTTTGGATATTATCCTTTGGGTCTTACACATAGCCCGTCCACCATTTGTTTAGGCTTTCTTCTACCATAATTATCTGTCACTTGACAAGTCTATTCTAGCTTGTTTGGTGAATCGTAATTCTTGTGAACAGATAATTCTTGGCTCACACCCACGTTTTATTTTAAAACTTTGTTGGGACTTCTTCGTGAGCTCTTTGTCCTGCAAAAGTGATTTTCGGATTAAGTTACCTCTTGGAATTCTTTGATTCTGAGTAACATTTTTTTCCTCCATCTCTCCTTTTACAAAGACTGTCCGATCCTGTGGTTTGTCCATCATGAATACCCTTTTGAGGTTCAGTCCATGATGAAATACCTCTTAGGATAGTCCTCGGACCAATATCTTCCTCCCGCGCGATTCTTTGATTTTTTCTTACTCTGTTGAATCCGTACGCAGAAAGAAGTGTTCGGCCCCTAATCCGCAGATCTTTTGGGTCTTTACCGAACCTTAGTATTCTTTTAGGAATACTCAACATTCTTTATTCTGACCGGGAAATTTATTCCTTTTCCCGGGAAAATGTTTTTCTTTATTATAGAGAAAATATAACTTTGAAATCATACAAGTATTTTTAAATACCGAGAAGATTTATAAGATAGTAAAAAGGTTTTTATAAAATAATACTTTTACAAAAAAGCCAAAATTAACCTTTCGGTTTTAGTGATAGAATTTCTTTAGGTGCAACGCATTCCACCGATACTGATCCTTGGTCCCGTCGAGAAGCTCTAACTCGTACGCTCCGTTTTGGAGGCAGTGGCTCACTCTAAACGGTCCCTCCCAGTTCGGCCCCAGTGCTCCCTGGTGCGTCCCCAAGATTTTCTTCAACACCAAGTCTCCTACTTGGAATTCTCGTGCTTTTACTTTAGAGTTAAATAGTTTTGCAATTCTTTGTTTGTTCATGGCATTTAGAGAATCCGATGCTAACCTTCTTTCTTCAAGAAGGTCCAGCTCTTTCCGGATAGTTACTTCATTCTCCGGGGAGATTTCCTGGGCGGTCCGATGTGATAACACCGTTATTTCCGCTGGAATTACCGCCTCTGTTCCAAAAGCTAAAGAGTAGGGGGTTTCTCCAGTGGCATTTCTGGCTGTGGTACGGTACGACCACAGGACCTCTGGAAGTTCATCCGCCCACTTTCCTTTACGACTTTCTAATTTTGATTTGATGGTGTGCTTTAGTATTTTATTCACTGCTTCAACCTGACCATTCGTCTGGGGGTGGTAAGGAGTAGAGAATAACCTTCTGATCTTCCATTTTTCACAGAATTCCTCCACCTCAGCCCCATCGAATTGTTTTCCGTTGTCAGAAATGATTGACTCGGGCAAACCGAATCGACATATAATGTTTTTCCATATGAACTTGATAACCTGTGGTTGATCAATTTTGTTCAATGGCTCTGCTTCAACCCACTTGGTAAAATAGTCGACTGCTACAATCGCATATTTCACTCCGCCCCGTGCGGTTGCTAGTGGTCCGATCAAATCGATACCCCACCGAGCAAATGGCCACGGGCTGTAAATGGATTTCAAGGCTTCTGGGGAAATGCGGATGTTAGGCCCATGCGTCTGGCATTTAACACATTTGCGTGCATATCCGACTGCGTCCTTTCTCAGGCTTGGCCAGTAAAATCCTTGCCCCATGGTTTTGTGTGCCAGGGATCTTCCCCCCGCATGATTTCCACACACACCATCATGTATTTCCTCCAGGATTTTATATCCTTCTTCCTTTGACACACATTTTAGTAGTGGAAGGGAATAACTTCTTCGATAAAGTTGTGTGTTTATTAAAGCATACTTTGCTGCTCGGGATCGGAGTTGTTTTGCTTCGGTTTTATCTGCTGGTACTTCCCCGGTATCTATGTACCGTTTAATGGGAATTCGCCAGTCTTCTCCGGCCCCGGCAAGTATTTGCATTTGTATCTCTCTTTGTTCTATTGATGGAGACATTAATTTTGTCAGAACAATATTTGAGAAATCTGCTGAGCCCTCAGCTGATGCTAATTTTGACAGGGCGTCAGCTTGTGAATTGTGTTCCCGTGGGATTTGTTCGATTAGAACTTCAGGGATTTTTTCACAAAGTTCCCATACCAGTTTCAGGTATTTTATCATTTGTTCCCCTCTGGCTTCGTAGTCCCCACTTACATGGTTTACTACTAGCTGGGAGTCCATAAACACATGGAGTTTTCTTGCCCCGACGGCTATAGCCAATTCCAACCCAGAAATGAGAGCTTCGTACTCTGCTTCATTGTTAGATGTGGGGAATTCAAACTTTACCGCATGGGTTACTGAGTCTCCATCGGGACTGAGTAATACCACTCCTGCCCCCGAGCACGCGGTGGTAGATGATCCATCTACGAACAGCTGCCAGGCGCGTGGTTGATTCTGGGATTTCTCAGGGAAAGTTAATTCCACAATGAAATCGGCCAGGGCTTGTGCTTTGATTGCTGTCCTCGGGGCGAAAGTTATGTCATACTGACTAATTTCTAACGCCCAACGCAGGAGTCTCCCGGAGATATCTGACCGGTGCAATACTTGCCTTAAAGGCATAGTAGTCAAGACTTCGACGGGGTGCTCGAATAAGTACGCCCGGAGTTTTCTAATTGACACTATTAAAGCATATGTTAATTTTTCCAGTGGAGTGTATTTAATTTCGGCCTCATGTAATACTTGGCTCACAAAATAGACCGGGAAGTGTTGTATTCCTTCCGCTCTCGTCAAGACTGCACTGATGGCATGTTCTGAGGCGGCCAGGTATAAATACAACTTTTCTCCTGGTTTAGGTGCCACAACTACTTTCGGATTGGATAAATATTCCTTTATCCGTACAAAAGCTTGTTGGGCCTCCTTCTTCCAGTGAAATTCCTGTCCTTTAATGGAGGCAAAGAACGGTCGAGTTTTATCTCCCAGGCAAGAAATGTATCTATTCAGGGCGGCTAGACGACCCGTGAGTCGTTGTACGCCTTTGACGTCCCGGGGCTCTTGCATGTCCAAGATAGCTTGGACTTTGGTAGGGTTGGGCTCAATGCCTTTCTCGCTAACCACATGCCCCAGGATCATCCCTTTTTTGATTCCGAAGTTACATTTCTTGGGGTTCAGTTTCATATTATAATGCCCCAGAATTTTGAAAACTTCTTCGAGGTCTTTGATATGGTCTGATTCGTTTTTACTTTTTACAATAATATCATCAATGTACACTTCCATGGTTTTACCAATTAATTCAGAAAACATTAGATTTACCAACCTTTGATAGGTGGCCCCAGCATTCTTTAGGCCAAAGGGCATTCTTTCCCAGCAATAGATCCCTTTCTCTGAGTAGAAAGCCGTGTGTTCAACGTCATCTGGATGCATGGGAATTTGATGGTATCCGGCCTTAGCGTCCAATGTCGAGAATATCGCGTGACCTGTCAAATTATCAACCACATGGTCGATGTGTGGCATGGGAAAAAGGTCTTTCGGGCAAGCATTGTTTAGATCTGTAAAATCTATACACAAAAGCCATGCCCCGGCCGTTTTTGTCACCATTACCGCATTGGAAAGCCAAGTGACATCACTCGAAGCTTTCCTGACCAGTTTACTTTCAATTAGTTTATCTACTTCCCCGGCGAGTGCCTGGCACTTCTCGGGGCCCATTTTCCTGCGTTTCTGCGCAATTGGCCTTTTGCAGGGATCAATTTTCAATCGATGGCAGGCATGTTTAGGATCTATCTTTCCTAAATCCGCACTGGACCATGAGAAAGCGGAGATGTTCTCCTTTAGGAATTTTATCAAGTCGCTCCTGACAGTGGATTCCATATGAGACCCCACAAGTGTTTGTTTTTCGGTCTGCTCTGGATCTACAATTATAGAGTCCAGAGTTTCAACCATCTCTACACCGGGTGCTTTTTTGCATTGATATCCTCCCCGTGAGCCCCAATCCTCTAAGTTTGTTTTGAGTTTAGGCTGTTTTTCCCCAGGAGATGCTAAGTCTTCACTGGGTTCTTTTTCGGGGGGATTATTCATGTCATCCGAGGGGATCTGAAGAACTTCTCCGCTCGGGTTTTTCCCGGGGGAGCTCATTCCTTCCTCGGGTATTTTAATGATATCTTTGATGTGATCGATTTGTTTTATGTTGCTTTCCTCCAAAATGATTTGGGGAATGTTAGCTTTTACTTTGTTTTTGATTTTATCAAGATCGCGAAAATACATCAAAGTCTTCTTAGCCATTACTAGGTCCCCTCTGACGGTGCCAACTGCACCGGAGGGTGTTGGAAACTTGATACAGTAGTAATAGGACGAGGCGACTGCTTCAAAAGCGTCCAGAAAGGGCCTGCCTAACAAAGCATTATAGCCACTAACCTTATCAACTATTACAAACTTAAGATTCCTAACCATCACGACTTCGGGATTCTTCGCGTCCATCATTTCCACCGGGAGGATTATTTCTCCGTAGGGGATGACTACGTCGTCACCAAAACCTTTCAGCACCATATCGCACGGGTTGACATAGCGCGCCAGCTTCCCCATCAGATCCAGGGTCTTTTTGTAAAGAACATTAAGATGCGCGCCATTGTCTACCAGCGTGCGAGACACGTCCAGACCGAGGATTCTTGCCTTTATCACTAAAGGCACATCCTTCGGGAACTTTGTCTCGGCTCGATCTTCCGGGGTGAAAGTTATTACCGCCGTTTCATTAATTGCTGCTTCCTTCGATGGGGCAGTTTCATACCAAACTTCCCACATCTGAAAGTCTCTTTTCCTTTTGCGGCGGCTCTCCTCGTTCACCGGCTTTAAACCACCGATCATCATGATCTGACCCACTCTTGGGGGATCCTGAGCCGGAGGAAGCGGTGGTGGAGCTGGTGCGGGTACTTCCCGGGGAGGAGGCCCCTGCGGATTTCCCCCGGCACCTGGCCTGGGCAAGAATTGCCATAGTTTCCCATCCTTGAAAAGTTTCCACAACAGTTGTACCAGTTGTCTGCACTGGCTGGTGTTGTGACCAATCTTTTCATGAAAGGCACACCATTTGTTGGGATTCAACTTGTCCGGGGAAGTTAGAATTGGTGGTGGTTTTTCCAACAGATCGGATTTTTGTACCACCATGATATTCAGGATATCTGTTGGTGTATGACCAGTCTGAGCAGTGAGTTTTCCTTCCCACTCACGGATCTCATCCACTCGTGGGTCATTTGGCCTAGGGCCTGGTTTTTTGCCAATATAGTTTGGCCTTCGATCGGAGGAAAAAGGAGGTTTTTTCTTTTGCTCGGGGGAGTGTCCCCCGCCAGCAACAAGACGCTGGTAGGCCACTTGGGCCCCAGCTTTCCTCCTAAAATCCTCATACGATCGGGGATAGTTCAACATTGCAGATTTAAACAACTTAGAATTTCTTCTCAGACCTGCCAACACTGTGTGCAGTTTGAGGTTATCGCCAATCTCTTCTCCGCCCGCCATCAGTAGTTCCTCCACGCGATCCACATACGACTCGTCTGTTTCGTTCTCACCCTGTTTGACCCCAAGCAGCTTCTGACTATACTCCATATAGGAAGCTTTGGATGCAAAATACGACACAAACCTATGCACCAAGTCGTCAAAACACTTAATAGAATGTGTAGGTAATCTGACGTACCATTGGTGAGGAATATCGCCCAGGGTGAGTGGGAATAGTTTGCACCGAGTAGCATCAGTGGCTCCTCGGCCGGACATGTATGTCCTGAATCTGCTCAAGTGCACTTCTGGGTCAGTCTTGCCGCTGTACAAAGTAATTTGCATGGGCTGAATTTCCAGTTGCATGGGAGCTTGTTCAACCTCGGGAGCCAAGGGATCATTATGACGACCTGTCGGGGCGGCGAGAATTTGATTTTCGTTCAATCGCCTTTCCAGTTCAGAGTACTTCTGCCTCAAATCGGCCAGTTCAAGATCAGCACCGGGGGCTCTGCGGGCCCTCGTCGGTGAGAAATTCACACGTTGACCGTGCATGTCACTTGCCTGTCGATGAGGATCCGTAGAAGTAGCTACTGATTCGGCCCTTTTATTTAGATCTAAAGCCCGGCGTGTTCTGCGGTTCCCCCGGGGAGCTCGGGCAGTTCGCTCAGGGCCCTTCCCTGGATTTTCCCCGGCGGGTGCATGCATGCCCCTCACCGGGATCACAGGGGTTGTCATCACATATTTTAAAGACATCAACTCAGCCATTGCTTCATCAATTTTCTGTGGAGTATCAAGACTTGCGAATCTAATCGGAGGTGGAGCCATAGGCGTCGACGGCCCTCCGATCTCGTAAGGATGAAGACGGCGATTCCGACGCCGTGACCGAAGTCGACGTTGTCGTTGATCTGCCTGACTGTCAGTGAGCTCATCGGCCTCTGCACGTTTGCTATTGTGCTCATCGGAGCTGATTTGGGTAGGCGGCGGTTGTTCCTTATTTTCAGGTTCTGGGTTTTTAGGCGGAGATGGAACCTCGGGTTCCACCATCACGGCCTTACCCATCACAGCCCGCCACCTGCCGCTTGTGCCGGATGCACCTGACACTGTAGTGCCTTCGCCTTCGTTCACCATTTCTGATTTTAATCGAGCTTTTTCTGCAACTTAAATACCTGATGCTCGTCCTTCTAGCGCCAACTGTTTTGGTTGTTTTTGTACTTGTCGGTAGTATTTGCTGGTAATTGAGGGTTTTGATAAACAACACAAAATGTGAATTTGTTATAAGTAAGCTAGCAAAAGGATTGAGTTAAATGCAGAAATCATAAGTACTGGAAATGGAAGCTCAAGGCTCCTCTTTATTCAAATATCCATACTTAGAGTACATGATTAAAATCAAGGTTGCATGTCCCTTTTCCACTATCTAAATCCCACTATTTATAATACTCCATGCATGGCTTAATTATGCCACCTAATGCCCACATATAGGCCTCTTATTGGACCTCTACTCCACTAATATGAAGCATTAAATATCCACTAATTTCCCTTAGTGCTTAATCTGCCTCTTTCCCCGTGAAGTCCCAGTTCATTGACGGGCGTCCCAGGAGTCTCCCCAGGCGATTCCCCTGTGAAAGGAGTCTGATTCTACCGTGCGCTCTCTACTGTCCAAGCTCCTCATCTTCTTCTTAGATATGCCTTTGAAGGTCTTTCATGATTGTCTTGGCTGAATTTCTCTCTTGATGACGTGGCCCTTTGATTCGTGACACGTGTCGGTGACTGTTTTCTTGGGTATAACAGCAATAAATATAATTTATTCATGAACATTTATTTCTTAAACATGCGGAATAAAATAATACTCCGGAAAATATTATTTGATATAATATGGTTTAATATAGGGAGTTGCAATTATATTTATATAGTGGAATTAAATATAATTAATAGAATAACTAATAGACTTGAGCTTGGGCTCAATTTAATTATTTCTATTGGGAGCCCAATATTCCACCTTCTTAAGGTCCCTACGTAGGCTATAAAAGCACTACATGGTCTTCTCTAACACAATAATAAGACAAGAATATTATACCTGATATTCTAGAGAGAAAGAGAAGGAGATCCATAGAGTTCGGAGGATCTTCGCTCACCCCAACGTTCGAGCTATTGCAAGGAATACGTGGGAAGGTTTCAAGGTCTTCAATAGATCTCGTTTTTTCGGACAACGAGAACAAGGTAAAATCATGAAAACCCCCTGGATGATTTTAATGTTTAATTCGTTTATACCATGAACCAAGATCCGAGGGACGAACCCCGGGGACGGGGATTGACCGGCGGTGGTGGTCGAAGACCACCGGACTGCGGCGGTCGAGATCCCCGGCGGGGATCAAGGCGCACGCACCAGGAAGCCCCGGCTTGACGCCGGGGCATGCGATCGAGCTGGGCTCGATCGCTGGGCAGCCTTCGGCTGTGCCCGTAGCGGCTCGCTGGGCGAGCCGCCCTCCTCCGCGAGCAGCGAGTCGTCGGACTTGCTGCGGGGCTGCTACGAGTAGCCCCGGGGATGCTCGATGCATCCCCAGCGATCGCGTCGTGCGATCGCGAGCCCCTCGCGGGGGCGGGGCTGGCAGCCGTGGGTTCATCCCACGGCGGTGTTCGGTCGGGCCCCGGCTGGCGCGGTGGTTCGCGTGTTCTCCGGCGAACGAGAATTTCGGTCGGGGTTGTTTTTCCGCTTTTATCGACAATACCGGGATGCCGATTTCGAACAGTACATGCCTCGTTGAAAATCTCGTTATAAAACTTTGTAGGAAAAAATACTAGAGGAAAAGAGTACATGACATTCACATTTATATTGTGGTGATTGTCTCGTTAAAAACCTTTTCTAAGAAAACCCTGTGGGAAAAACTTAGTAGAGGAAAAAAAGAGTGCAATCACTGGTCTTCGGGATCAATCACTGGTCTTCGGGATCAATCACTGGTCTTCGGGATCATGTCTTCAATATCATTTTTGTCCATAATGACATATGTATTATGATATTGTACATGTTCTGATTTTCATTTCCTTTCATTTCAAGAATTTTAAAATCCATTTAGGATTTTAATGTATAAATCGTTCTAATGACTTCTACATGGTCAAATCATACATTCGATGCATATATCTATTGTTGTTGCTGCCATAAATATTAAGTAGCGGAACTTAATGTCATATTTCAAAATATTTGATTAACATCGAGTTTCTGCGAAAAACTCTTGAACAACTAATCTCGCTTTTATATCTCACCATATCATTATTCGTTTTTCGTATGAGCACCCACGTATATCTTTCTGGGATAATATTTTGAGGTGTTTACTATAGAGTCAAAATATACCATTTATTCAACGAGTCATGCTCAACCTCAATTGTCCTATTTTATTTTTTTTAGTGCTGCCGACACACTATCATTGATTTAAGTTTTGGATCCAAATTTTATAGAGGAACCTAAAAGCAAATATGTCATTGATGACTTTTTATTTTTCCATATTGATGACAATTCAATATATCAACCAAATCTTAAATCATTTCCCAAAATATTTAATTTAGTTGTTCCACAATCCCACAAATTTCTAGAATCATGTGCACATGCTTTTTCAATGTGATTTCCATCTAACACTCTTCAGGAGATTTTGAGGGTGACTTAATTTTTTTTATTTTTCCGCGGATTTATTTTATATCTTGAGATCGATCTACTAACGCTTCAGGCGTATATTAGAATGAACATTTGAGTTGATCTCTTTGGTATTTGAACTCTTATAGTTCATTTTATCACAAATATATGTGATTTTGTCACACCTTCTATGTAAATGAATTTGGTAGATTATTTGCTGAATATTGCAAATCACTTATTTTCATGAACTTCAGGTTCAATTGATTGGTACGTGGATCTAGAATCGAAGATCGTTTTCAATCAATGAAATTTCTCGACATTTATATCTTTTATATTCTTATCTCCCCTAATGTCGAGAAATGATATTTGTTAAATATGCAACTCATCGTAATTGCTATAAACCGATCTTCTGGATCGTGAGCTCGAGATATTTAATATACCTTATTTTCTATTATGTTCGTTCATAAATATTCACTTTAGTGGTGGTATGAATATAAGTTGCATATGTAAAATTAATTCGCAGATGAGAAATGTTTGATTCATTTCCACGCACTTATTAATAATCATGATATGCATCATTTTCATTTTTAAGTACATTTGTAGTACTCATGGGGATAATTAGTAAAGCTCTTCCGGAGCCCACTCTTTACCAATGATCCTTCGGGATCAAAATATTAGGTTTTACAAATGATCCTTCGGGATCAAAATATTGGGTTTTTTACTCAACCTTTTGAAGATCAAAATAAATCTCAATATATAGTTTTCTCAGAAATCGAGTTTTTTGATATTCCATGAGTACTCACATAGTAAGATACATTTGTTCTCGATTTTCAAAAGATATCATTCAAAGATAATTAATATGACGAGAACAATCGAATTTGGCGTTTTTTTTCGAATATCATGATATATATATATTAGTTATTAGATGTACGATATAAATTTACTTGTTGAATTATTCTTAAAAATAATGGTATACAAAAATAAGTTAAAAAGTTAAAATTAAAGTTAGAGTTAAAGGTAATTCTAGCCAATTATACATAGGTAGATAATTGGTAATTCTAGCCAATTATACATAGTTAGATAATTAAGTAAGATGCGGGCTTATTTCTTAAGTTTTTTAACTATGATATAATTAAAGATAAGGTATTTTTGAAATAAAAAGCACACTAATTTATTAAATTACATTTAATATTTTATAAAATAAAATTTAAAATTTAGTATTGATTATATTTTTCCTTTTTTATTAATTAAAATATAATATAGTTATAATTATAAAAAGAAAAAGAATTAACAGCATGTTATTAAGTACCATTAATTAACATAAATTACCATTATAATTAATTAAAACAATTTCCTACTTATTTATAATTAAAAAAAGGTGTAAAACTTAATTCTAAATAATTATTAAAAATTACCCCTAATCCAAAATTACCTTAAATCACCCTAAAGATAAAGTAAAAAAAAGAATATTAAGTAATCATCCATCCAAATATTTTTCGTCAAATGAAACACTAGCCTTGCACCTAATACAAATAACAAATTAATAATAATAATAAAAAAAAGGTTAAAATTACCTTATAATTTTACTTTGTCAAATTTAACTTTCTATATATATGATTTGTGTTTGTGTTAATTTCATAGTCATAGTATTAATTTAGTGATCCGTGATGGCCCACTTGACACTACTCTTGTTGATTCTCATTATTCTCACCATCATCTCCCCATCTCATTCCATGCGGCTGCATGATCAATACTCGATGAAATCCACAAGCCTGACATTTTACTTCCACGACACACTCTCCGGCAAAAACCAATCCGCGTGGGCCGTTGTCCCCCCGGTCTCCAAGTCCGGTTTCGGGTCGGTGACGATGTTCGACGACCCTCTATTAATGAAGGGCCCAGAGATTTCCTCCACGGTCTTGGGGAGAGCCCAGGGAATGTACGCCTCTGCCGATTCGAAGACGCAGGGCCTTCTAATGCTCATGACTTTCGTGTTCAACAACATGTCAGGGTACGAAAACAGCACGCTCAGCGTTCTCGGCCGGAACGAGGTGTTTACAAAAGTCAGGGAGATGCCGGTCGTCGGAGGCACCGGAGAGTTCCGGTTCGCCAGTGGGTATGCTCGGGCCATGAAGTACAACATTGACCGGCGGACTGCTGTTGTTAAGTACGTTGTCGACTTCGTTCACTCCTGATCATCGTCATTCACATCAATTTCGATCTGCCCATAATAATAATAATAATAATAATAATAATAATGTGTGATTTAGTTAAAAAAAAATGACACTATTTTAAATAGTGTGATATATACCGATATACCACAACTACGGTAGAGACTATGCACCTTCAGGGATGCACCGTACTAATTTTAGAATATTGCACCGTACTGAAATTAACGATATCGATCGGTACTAGTTTCGGTATACTATCGATATCCAAAAAAATCATATCGATACCCAGGAGCGGATGCAGGATTTAATAGAGGGGTGAGCTGAAAAATATATTCCGTCACTGTAATTTTATAAATAACAAAATATTTTAATGTTCAAATAAATTGTGCCCTATAAGACTTCAAAGCATAAAACTCAGTGATAACTGATTTTATGTCAAATTTTATTATAAAATTTAGTTCTATATAAAGGATCAAATAATCTTTAAAAAACTTTTTTTTTTTTTGCAATTGATTGTTATTTGATTGACGCTATATTTAAAATTCTGAAACAAAAATAAAGTTCATATTGCGACGGTTGACTCTGAATTCGTACAATTTGGCAAAAACTTAAAAAGAAAATCAATTCAAAATTTAAATCTCAATCACCTAAATTTTTATTTTTAGTGTTTATAGAATTATGAATGAGACAATATATAAAAAGAAAAAAATAAAATTTTATATTTAGAGTTTACAAACTTGAGAAAATTTGAAAAAAAAAAACAGTTTTTAGAAATTTGAAAATGAAAAAAAAAATTAAAAAGTACTCCCAAAAACAATTCCTAACAAAATGATTTGTCATTAATATAAAATAAAATTGAATTTTTGAGTCTACAAATAAATCGATCCACACATGAAATAGTAATCCAAATTAATACTAAACATGTATATAGTATATATTTGAAAAAAATTCATTGGGCTCAAGCCCAGCGCGGGCCGTACCTAAATCTGCCCCTGTCGATACCGTACCGAACTTTCGTTATACCAAAAATATCGAAATTTTTATTGTCTAATTATATCGAAAATATCGATATACTGAGTACCGAACTTTCGTTATACCAAAAATATCGAAATTTTTATTGTCTAATTATATCGAAAATATCGATATACTGAATCATAACGATTTTTTTTTCATACTCAAATATATATATACAGAAATATCAAACTATGCTGACTATTTTCGATATATAAGTATATATTAAAATATCGAAATATTAAAATTTTCATAACGATATATCGTACCAAAAATTATCGATACGATATCATACTATACTGGAAAAGTTCAATATTACTAAAAAATTGATATTTTTCAAGATTCTTGGTACGATAAGTTCAGAATTTCAATAGTTTAGTATTTTTTTTTTTCACCCCTAGAAACCAAACCACCTACACACTAGGAAAGTGTTTGTGATGACTATTGACTAACCCTTTTGTTCTCTACGATCTTTTTATTTGTTGATTCTTGGCCATCCTGGGTAGCTAGTTCTCTCGCTCGTGATGATACAAATAAAAAAGGTCCACCAAATAAAAAGGCCATTTTGTCCAATGCCCAGTCCAGCAGATAACCCATCTTCAATTAAAAAACTGATTTGTTTCGAAGGGAATAAAAATGCATGTGACATATGGTTTCGAAGCCCAAACAGTCTAGAATATTTTGGAACAGACGAGAGGTCATTTGAAGCTGTCTACGAAAATTTATAGCATTAATGGTGAAGTGTGGCAGTTTCGGGCAGATTCATGGAGGAAGTGCAAAAATGCTTAGTTTACTTATTTTCATGTCTTTTCAATTCTTGTTTTTAATATCATTATATGTCTAAGTTAAGAGTCTAAATAATTGATGTAATAAATGCATGTTAATGCATGAAGTGTCTTGGCTAGGATATAAAGATCAACTGATCGTAATGTGAGGGTATCACATATTGAATAATAATCATCTTTGAAGTCTTTCGACTTGTTTTTTTTTTTCTCTTATCCTTTTGGTGGATTCTATAAGGTGGCGAGTCATTTCGATCTCTTTGGTGGATTACTTAGAGAAAGAAATATCATTTGAGTGTGTTCTCGTGTTACTCCTTATTTCTCGTAATTTACCGGTATCAAAGTGGTATCAGAGCCCAGTCTGTTGGGGTAATTCGCGTCCGAAATCCCCGCCTGAAAAGCAATACGAACAAACAAGAACGAAAATTACGGAAATAAATGACACGAAGAATTTATAGTGGTTCACCCGTTAACGAGGGCTACGTCCACTCTTGCCGCTGCAATAATTCACTAGAACAATTATAGAACTTGATTACAAGGCTTTGTAATGATATAATTCGGTTCTAGGCTTTCTGGAGGTGTTAACCCTATTATTCACGCACATAGGGTTTAAATAGGGAAAATAAAACTTGGGGGACAAGAAAAACGCGTTGCCAGAAATCGGCAAAACGGCGACCGCCGTTTTGCATTTGGCGCCCGCCAAATCCACCCGGCGACCGCCGAACCTCAAATGGCGCCCGCCAAAGGGGCCCAGATCCGTGCAGATCATCTGCCCCGTTTTCCTTGGTTTCGGCGCCCGCCGAAACCTTCCTTGCGACCGCCGGAGGCAGCCCGCGATCGCCGAAGCCCTTCTGGCGACCGCCGTTTCCCTGCTGCCTCGTTTTCTCGTCTACTCGGCGTGAATCGGCCTCCATACTCAACAATCTCCCACTTGGAGCTGATTCACGTCCCCTATCTTCTCTTCCCATTGCAGCGACGTCCCGGTCCTCATCTCAGAAGACCAACCGAGGTTGAACACAACCTCAACTTCTCGCACGGCACCACCTTCGTAAACATGTCGGCCGGATTCTTACTCCCAAGAATCTTCTCCAACACCAAGACGCCTTCCACCAAGGCTGATCGAATGAAGTGATATCTCAGCTGGATATGCTTCGTTCGAGCATGGTACACCGGATTCTTCGCCAAGTGAATGGCGCTCTGACTGTCGGAATACAAGATACTCCCCGAGTGATCTTGCCTCAGCTCTAGCAGAAATGCCTGTAGCCACATCATTTCCTTCGCGGCTTCCGTCACAGCAACGTACTCCGCCTCACAACTCGATAGTGCTACTATCTTCTGCAACCTCGACACCCAGCTAATCGCGGTACCCCCGAAAGTGTACACGTACCCAGTAGTGCTCTTCCTACTATCCATATCTCCTCCGTTGTCTGCGTCCACGAACCCAAGTAACCCCAAATCTGATTTTTGGAACCTCAAAACAAAACCGGAAGTCCCTCTCAAGTATCGAAAGATCCACTTGACGGCTTCCCTGTTGGAGTTGTGTACTTAATGTCTAGATTTAAGTAACGGTAAACTCCCGGTCATAGCATTTAATCTATTAAATTAATAAACAATCGTTTGCTTTTAATTATTATTAATTAAATATATGCAAATCATAGTCCTGGATTTTATACGCTGTAGTTAGTATGGTGTGCATGGGCGCACAGAAGATCATACTATCGGTTACTCGTATTTAATCGAACAGTTGCTCACGACCTAGATGGACACGGACCAATCCATCGGTATAGTCGTCGTGTGAGAGAGAAAATAATTTATCTTAATTATTTTATCACACTTGTACACTTGGTGTATTGAGCGGATCGTTGAGATTCATCGATTAGGATTGCCGGCGATAATCGATTCGAGTCTCAGTGTATTTTATTCTTAATCCCCAATATTATTGCGGGTGTGTATATTTTATATAAGTGACTTTGATTTACCAAAGGAATTAACCGATTTAATTATTGGGTTAATTACCGGTTAAGTTGGGTCACTATATTTCATATATGGCATGCCGTGAATGATTGACCGGACAGTGTATCCCGGAAGGGTTGATAATATCCCCGAGATGAGTTCATAAGGAATTATTGTGTAAACCTCATGAGTGGATTCGTTCCGCACAATAATTAAGGTTGAATGGTACTAGTCTCGGATTAAAGAGATGAATAAATTAATTAGCAATAAATTAATTTTATTCATGGATATTTAAATCTTAAATACACGGAATAAATAATAC
This sequence comes from Euphrasia confusa, assembly GCA_954870475.1. Classification (NCBI taxonomy): domain Eukaryota; kingdom Viridiplantae; phylum Streptophyta; class Magnoliopsida; order Lamiales; family Orobanchaceae; genus Euphrasia; species Euphrasia confusa. Next base: position 9,023,615 of record OX940966.1, on the reverse strand, counting down.
TACCGGAGAAATATTATTTGATATAATATGGTTTAATATTGGGAGTGCAATTAATTTATATAGTGGAAAATAAATTAATTAATATTGATAAGGATTAATGGACTTGAGCAGTGGGCTCAATTTAATCTTCAATATTGGAAACCCAATATTCCACCTCCTTTAGATCCCCTACGTAGCCTATAAAAGCACTACATGGCCTTCATAAATAATAAGACAAGATTATCATACTTGATATTCTAGAGAGTTGAAGGAGATCCATAGGAGTTCGATAGATCGTCGCCCACCCGACGTTCGAACGGAGTGCAAGGAATACGTGGGAAGATTCAAAGGTCTTCGATTGATTTTGTTTCTCCGCACAACAAATCAAAAGGTACAAATCATAAACTCCTTTGTGTGAATTTATGTGAATTAAATTGTGATACATGCATGAACACACGATCCGGGAAAACGATGAACTTCGGGGACGGGGATTTGAGATCCCCGGCGAACGTTCAAAGAACCCTCGGCTGGGAGCCGAGGGAGTCGATCGAACCCTAGGGTTCGATCGTGTGGCGCGAAGGAGCAGCCCCGGCTGGACGCCGGGGCGGGCGATTGATCATGCGATCGATCGCCGGGGCAAGCCGCGGCTGGAGCCGCGGCAGTCCGCTGGGCGGACGGGGCCCCTCCGGCGATGGCGGTGAGTCGCCGGACTCACCGCCGGGGGCTGCTACGAGCAGCCCTGGGGATGCGTTCGTGCATCCCCATGCGATCGCTTAACGCGATCGCAAACCCCACATGGGGGTTCGGCTAGGGCTAGCCGCGGGCTTGCCCGCGGTGGTGTGCTCGAACCGGGCTCCGGCTCGTGTGGTGGTTTGCGATAAACTCCGGCGAGAGGATTTCGGTCGGGTTATTATTCTTCCGCAATTTTTGATACCCCGGGATATCGATTTCCATCAATTGGTATCAGAGCGTTTGGTTTCGTGTTCATGTATGTGTTCAATTGTGTTCTACCTTGCAGGGATTCCGACTATCATGGTTAATTAATTGATTAATTGTTTAATTAATTTGTTATTTAATTTTACCATGATTATTAAACTCTCGGACATGTCGAGATTCGTTTTGTGTGGATGAATGCTTGTAATAGTAAAAATTCGGGGGTTGACCGAATTTAGATTTATTATTATTGTTCTATGTTTTCCGGAAAGTGTATAGGGTCGATTTCATGTATAGAATCGATACCGGAATTGTAAATTTATTTCTTGTAATTTATTTACGTTGGATCGATGCCGAGACGACCGCCGGAGAACTCGTGTGACGAAGAAGACGAAGAACCGGGGGGGTCGATCAACCCCATGATCGACCCCATGACCAAAGCCATGGGGAGGGGTCGATCGCCCTCGGCTGGGGCTGCCGCCGGTATGGTGGTGGCCGGCCGGCTGGGGAGGCGGCGGCGGTGCCCTCTCCGGTGGTGGCGGCGGTCGGTGGTGGTGGTGGTGGTGCGGGGATCCCCAACCCGTGCTACTCCTACTCCTACCTAGATTCACTTTCCTAATTGATTCAAGTTTTCCTATTTTGAGTATTCCTAAGTTTGGGAACTCTCATGGAGATAGGAAAAGAATTAATTAATATTATTTATTTCCTTATTCTATTATGGAAGTCTTCTAGAGTATTCCAAGTTCTACTTGGAATAGGAATCTAGAGATTTAATAGAATTAGGTAGGAAGATAATTAATAAATTAATTTATTTCTATTTGATTATTCCTATTTTATGGGAATTTTCATGGACATGGAAATTAATTAATCTTGGAAAGTAGAAGAGTCCTAATTTATTTTATTTCCTTATTCTATTATAGAAGTCTTCTAGAATATTCCAAGTTTCACTTGGATAGATTATTCTAGAGATTTAATAGAATTAGATGGGAAAAACAAATAAATAAAAAATATTAATAATATTTAATTTTATTTTTGATTTATTCGATTGACTTAATTTTCGAATTAAGTATCTCTTGGATTTATTAAAAATAAATAGATTTAAACATTGGGATTAATATTCTCGTCACATGGAGCATTCAAGAACGAAGACTGAAGACTAGAAGACGCATACGGAGATGGAATAGAGCCATGATAGTCGGAAAATAATTTTCTAGCTTATTTTGACTATGTGCTATATGCTCTATTGCTTGTATGCATGCTTATGTGTTTAATTATGCATTAGATAGCGTATCCCTTTGTTATAAAAAGCTAAGTGGGAGCGGGGATGGAAACATTCCCATGGTCTCCATTACTGTTCTCTTGGTGACTCTTATGGACTTTTGAAGTTCGTATAGATGTGTCATTGGAGGAGAATTCTTGTAATTCCTTTTACAAGAAACATTGATTAAGTTTATCAAACAATGCCTAATTTGTCTTTCTGAAACTGACTTCAAGTCGACTCATTCTCACCCCGGGAAGTGGAATGGAGCCAGAGCCACTTGGTCATGTGGATGACACAAATTAGAGACATTCGTACCATTCTTTTGAAGATGGATCGTTTGTCTGCTCGGCTCCCTCATCTAATGAGAGATAGTGTTGTTCGCATGGTGAATCACTGGTTAGAAACTTCGAGTTTCACTTATGATTCTCCGCGTCTTGATTTACGAAAATCGAATGGATCTTGTAACTGGGAGTCAATTATAAAAGTCTCTTAGTGTAGTAAACGTCCACACAACGTGGCTTGCTATACTGACGGATTTTGGATTAATTGATGTAGACAGTTGTAAGGAATTGTGAAGAGTTGTGAAGTTATCGTAAACGTCCACACAACGTGGCTTGCGGTGATGTAGCAATTCCAAACGATTTACTTTGGTGCTGAGTAATGGTTTACACTTAGATACGCTTTATAGTATTCCTCCCAACGAGGTTACGCTATAAGTGATGTATGACCAAAGAAAATCTAATTGCTAAATCATTTGGGTGGGTAAACGTCCACACACCGTGGCTTGCCTTATCTGATGGGATTTTAGATGTGATTAGTGATTTAATGATATTATTTGAGGGAGATAATATCGGATATTAAATTGATTGTTTGTTTAAATGTGCTTATAGGTTTAGAAAATAGCTATGAACCCACTTTCTATGATACTCAAGGAGCATAAGCTCACTGGCCCCAACTATATTGATTGGAAGAGAAATTTAGACATTGTCCTGACTTTGGTGGAGTACAAGTTTGTACTCCATGAAGTGTGCCCTGCTGAGCCCACGGCTGCCTCAACTGATGAGGAAAAACTGACATATCGGAAGTGGAAAAAGGCTGATGAAATGGCTAGGTGTTATATTTTGGCTTCCATGTCAAATGTACTCCAAACCCAACATGAGTCGATGGACACTGCCTATGATATGATGTTTAACCTCAAGGAGATGTTTGGGGAGCAAGATCGTGCGGCAAGGCAAGAAGCCATGAGAGTCCTCATGACAACTACTCAGTCTGAAGGAACGCCCGTAGGGGAGCACGTTCTTAAGATGATGGGTCTGTTGAATGAGCTTGAGATCCTAGGAGCTCAAATTGATGCTGAGACGCAAGTCGACATCATACTCCAGTCTCTGACCCCTAGTTTTGAGCAGTTTCGCATGAGCTATAATATGGGTAAACTATCTTATTCTCTTGCACAACTCCTGACTGAACTGAAGGCGGCAGAAGGGATCTACAAGAAGGGCAAGTCTCAAGCGCTTGTAGCTACCAAGTCCAAAGGCTTTAAGCCTGGTGGAGGTAGGGGCAAGAGGAGGAAGCAAGCCTGGAAACCCAGTGGTGTCAAGAAGACTGTACCACGAGTGGGGGCTGCAAAGCCAAGGGGCAAGTGCTTCCGATGCAACAAGTCTGGACACTGGAAGTCTGAATGTCCTCTCAGAGGTACGAATTTTTCTTTAGTCGTAAAAACATAGTCAGCGGTATTATCTACCAGAATTCTGGTGTGTAGATATGGAACCACTGACGGTATGTGCATTTTGAATGCAGGGGTTCCAGAAAACCCGGCGACTTAGAGAAGAAGAGTTCGAGTCTACACGGGCAAAAGCTGTGGAGGAGGCAGCTGTTGCGGTGGAAGACATTTATCTGCTTTAGTAGTTAAATAGGATTTCATTTCAAGATTATTGCATTATGTACCCTTTATTTTAGAAAGAACGTTTTGTTCTGGATTTCTATTATTTAATGAATGGATATTTTATTTCTTTAATCATTGGATGATTTTGACAAGAAATAATGGCTTATCTATTCTGGTACATTAGATAGCAATATATGAATGATAGATCCTAAGTCCACCACGATGCAACGAACCGTTCTATAACTTGTTTTACTTGTTAGATATTTCTTTATTAATCATTATACTTGTGAATTCTTATACTTAGTAGTATTTTCAAATAAGATTCAAATGGTCGAAATTGATTTGATCAATTATAGTTGAAGGAATGGACCTTCCGACCTAAGGATTGAGTTTGGAGGACAATACGTCTAAGCAAACCTTTCTGGATAAAGGATAGAATTCAACAAGTATTGGAAATGATTTGATATGCAGACATATGTGTAAATTAGAAAGGTACGAGTAATTCTTTCAAGAATACTCGGTGATGGATTAGAATACTTAATGTGCCATAAAAGCAAAGTGTTTTGACTAGTCAATGGACACAAAGCTATTATGGGGAACCATCAAAGTATATCCATTAGGAGCCTGCGACTCGGTCGCGGAGGCCATCACTTATCTAAGTAACACATAGCATAATCAAAGATTGGGATTCAATCCCAAAGGGCCGCGCCATACACTTACGTGTAGAGATAGTGCGTTATAAATAAGAAATGGAAATCTAATAGTAAAAGAACAAGTTGTTCGGAACTACCTATGTTCTATGGATATTCCTAGAAGACAACGGCATATTCAATATGGTTGTAGGATATCCTAGATGAACAAAGTGTTGTGTGTTCTATAGTACTATGAACCAGAGGGACGTCTATCGTCCGGTTCATAGAGGAAGACTATCAGATGAACCACAAAGCCTAAAAATTGACATAATACCTTGGAATGAGAAAAAGGACAAAGACTGGGAACCAGCCAAACTGAGTAGAAGTACACCACATACTGCACCTATTGTTATTACTGTTATACACCGGGACGCCATTGCAGTGGGAGGTTGTCGGACAACCAGAGATATTCATAAGACTAGAGGAGTTCGGACTCTGGATCTAGTAGAGATGAAATCGATCCCTAGTCCTGCATAAGGGTGGTACTGGATCTAAATGTGCCTGCTTGGAACAATAAAGGTTTATTGTTAAGAGGCTAGATCATTTAGAGTACAAGCTTAGTAAATTCTTTCATGGATTGTTACAAAGCTGTAAATCGTGGAACTTGCAAATTGATGAGATAGTCCATTTTATGGATTCATCAAAATGGCAAAGACGATAGGTGTATTAGAGACATAATGGAAACAAGGTGGTGTTTCTCGGAGATCTTATGTAGATAATATTTTATCATTGGCAACAATGTAAAGATATTGTCAGACATAAAATAACGGTTGTCTAAATGAATCGAGATATAAGATTGAGTAGAAGTTAGAGCATGTTCTTAAGATCTTTCGATCTAAGGATAAGAACATTGTACTTCTCCTAGATATCTTATACGATTATGGTTTGGTTTTAAACATGCATACTTCTGAGAAAGGTTATTACCTTTCAGAGACAGAATATACATCTATTTAAAGGGTATGTGTTTCGAACGCATGAAGGAGATAGATGAGGACAAAGCAGTTTCCTATACTTTAAGTATGGAAAGCTTTATACATGCAATGTTGTAAAACAAGAACCTGATATCAACTATGCGGTTTGCGTAGTGGGAGGATATCAAGGTAATCTAGACAAGAGATGTTCGAATGCTGTAAGAGTACTTTCAAAGTGCTGGCTTACGGAGCAAGACGAAATCTTCTTAGATTACAGTTTCTCAGATCCAAAAATCAAAGAAGGACCAGTGTAAGTCGATATCAGGCTATGTGTTCACTTTTAGAAAGAGGTGGAACCATGAAATGAAAGAGTGATAAGCGGGACGCTTCTCAGACTCTCTCATAACCGAATAGCAGCCTCAGAGGCAGCGGAAGTTTTGGTTAGGTTCCGGGATTACCTCTTGACTTGGATATGACTCTTAGTTTACCAAAGGCTATTGGATAGCGGTGCAAAGTAAACTGGAAGAGGTCATAAGTCAAAAGTGATGATAACACATAGAGCAAGTACCACCTGATACGAATCATCGTCGAGGGAGACGACGTAGTAGTCACCAAGATAACTTCAGAGCGGCAACCTAGATTGCTCACTCACATACTACTTCTCGGAAGTACACTCTAAAGCACGTGATGAGTATGGGAACCGGGAGTTTGGAGGAAATGACTAGACCTTAGTACAAGTGGGAGATTGTTGGAGTTGTGTACTTAATGTCTAGATTTAAGTAACGGTAAACTCCCGGTCATAGCATTTAATCTATTAAATTAATAAAAAATCGTTTGCTTTTAATTATTATTAATTAAATATATGCAAATCATAGTCCTGGATTTTATACGCTGTAGTTAGTATGGTGTGCATGGGCGCACAGAAGATCATACTATCGGTTACTCGTATTTAATCGAACAGTTGCTCACGACCTAGATGGACACGGACCAATCCATCGGTATAGTCGTCGTGTGAGAGAGAAAATAATTTATCTTAATTATTTTATCACACTTGTACACTTGGTGTATTGAGCGGATCGTTGAGATTCATCGATTAGGATTGCCGGCGATAATCGATTCGAGTCTCAGTGTATTTTATTCTTAATCCCCGATATTATTGCGGGTGTGTATATTTTATATAAGTGATTTTGATTTACCAAAGGAATTAACCGATTTAATTATTGGGTTAATTACCGGTTAAGTTGGGTCACTATATTTCATATATGGCATGCCGTGAATGATTGACCGGACAGTGTATCCCGGAAGGGTTGATAATATCCCCGAGATGAGTTCATAAGGAATTATTGTGTAAACCTCATGAGTGGATTCGTTCCGCACAATAATTAAGGTTGAATGGTACTAGTCTCGGATTAAAGAGATGAATAAATTAATTAGCAATAAATTAATTTTATTCATGGATATTTAAATCTTAAATACACGGAATAAATAATACTACCGGAGAAATATTATTTGATATAATATGGTTTAATATTGGGAGTGCAATTAATTTATATAGTGGAAAATAAATTAATTAATATTGATAAGGATTAATGGACTTGAGCAGTGGGCTCAATTTAATCTTCAATATTGGAAGCCCAATATTCCACCTCCTTTAGATCCCCTACGTAGCCTATAAAAGCACTACATGGCCTTCATAAATAATAAGACAAGATTATCATACTTGATATTCTAGAGAGTTGAAGGAGATCCATAGGAGTTCGATAGATCGTCGCCCACCCGACGTTCGAACGGAGTGCAAGGAATACGTGGGAAGATTCAAAGGTCTTCGATTGATTTTGTTTCTCCGCACAACAAATCAAAAGGTACAAATCATAAACTCCTTTGTGTGAATTTATGTGAATTAAATTGTGATACATGCATGAACACACGATCCGGGAAAACGATGAACTTCGGGGACGGGGATTTGAGATCCCCGGCGAACGTTCAAAGAACCCTCGGTTGGGAGCCGAGGGAGTCGATCGAACCCTAGGGTTCGATCGTGTGGCGCGAAGGAGCAGCCCCGGCTGGACGCCGGGGCGGGCGATCGATCATGCGATCGATCGCCGGGGCAAGCCGCGGCTGGAGCCGCGGCAGTCCGCTGGGCGGACGGGGCCCCTCCGGCGATGGCGGTGAGTCGCCGGACTCACCGCCGGGGGCTGCTACGAGCAGCCCCGGGGATGCGTTCGTGCATCCCCATGCGATCGCTTAACGCGATCGCAAACCCCACATGGGGGTTCGGCTAGGGCTAGCCGCGGGCTTGCCCGCGGTGGTGTGCTCGAACCGGGCTCCGGCTCGTGTGGTGGTTTGCGATAAACTCCGGCGAGAGGATTTTGGTCGGGTTATTATTCTTCCGCAATTTTTGATACCCCGGGATATCGATTTCCATCATTCCCAGTGTTGCTTCCCCGGATTACTCATAAACCGGCTGACTACTCCCACTGCATGGGCAATGTCAGGCCTCGTGCACACCATAGCATACATAAGGCTCCCAATCGCAGAGGCATAAGGGACCTTATCCATATGCTCCATCTCCTTCTCGCTCGTCGGCGAGTCCTCCTTTGACAAACGGAAGTGACTAGCCAAAGGGGTGCCCACGGGTTTCGCATCCTCCATGCTAAACCGTGCTAGTACCTTCTTCAGGTACTCCTCTTGAGACAACTCAAGACCATCCTTGCTCCTCGTGATTCTCATCCCCAGGATTTGTTTGGCAGCACCCAAATCCTTCATAGAGATCTCCCTCGATAGACTCTTCTTGAGTTTGTCGATCTCCGCCAAACTCGCCCCGACTATCAGCATATCATCTACATAAAGGAGTAGTATTATGTAGGTCCCTCTTCCAAGACTCTTGAAATAGCAGCAGTGGTCCGCCTCGCACCGCGTGAACTCGACTCGCTTCATGAACATGTCGAACTTCTTGTACCACTGCCTCGGAGCTTGCTTTAACCAATACAAGCTCTTTTGAAGCTTACACACTAGCTTCTCCTTGCCTCGGACTTCAAAACCCTCCGGTTGCTTCATGTAGATTTCTTCATCTAGATCCCCGTGAAGAAATGCGGTCTTTACATCCATTTGCTGAAGATGTAAGTTCTCCTTTGCCACCAAGCTAAGCACCACCCGGATGGTTACCATCTTGACTACCGGAGCAAAGATCTCCGTTTAGTCGATCCCTTCCTTCTGCTGGAAGCCTTTCACCACTAATCTCGCCTTGTACCGAACGCTTCCATCGTGTTCTTCCTTTGCCCGGAAGACCCATTTATTGTGCAAGGCCTTCTTCCCCTTCGGAAGCTCGGCTAGTTCCCAAGTCTGATTCGACATCAATGAGCTCATCTCCTCTTTCATGGCAGACTCCCACTTGATCGAATCCCTCGCTTGTATAGCCTCGGTGTAGCTCTCCGGCTCACCCCTATCAGTCAGCAAAATATAGTTAAGGGAAGGTGAAAATTTATGGGGAGTTCTTCTTACCCTAGTCGACCTCCACGGCTTCGGTGTGACTGGATCGATGTTGGGATGAGCATTCTCATCTTGCTCATCCTCACTGCTCGTGTTGTCCTCTTCGATCTTCTCAGTCTCCACGACCTTCACCGGAACCTCCTCCGTGTCTTTCACGGGATCAATGATTTCTTCAACAACCTCGTCTTTGCCCTTGTACAAGACTGCCTCGTTGAAGATCACATTTCTGCTTCGGATCACCTTATGATTTTCGGCATCCCAAAATCGGTACCCGAATTCTGTGCCGCCATATCCAAGGAAGAAGCACTTCTTGGATTTAGGATCAAGCTTGCTACGAGCAGCTTCGTCGATATGGACATACGCCAGACACCCGAACACCCTCAAGTAGGACAGATTCAACTTCTTCCCACTCCAAACCTCCTCAGGAATCTGATATTCCAAAGGAACCGACGGTGCTCTGTTGATTAAATGAGCTGCCATGTCGATGGCATATGCCCAAAACATCTTAGGCATCCCCGAATGTAACCGCATACTCCGGGCCTTCTTATTTAGCGTCCTGTTCATTCGCTCCGCTATTCCGTTCTGTTGTGGGGTCCCCGGAATAGTCTTCACCATCTTGATCCCACTCTCGACACAAAACTGTTTGAAGTCGGCGTCAACGTACTCACCACCGTTGTCGGACCTCAAACACTTCACCTTGAGATTTGTTTCATTCTCAACCTCGGTTTTCCATTTCCTGAAAACAGAGAACACGTCACTCTTATTTTTCATGAAGTACACCCATACCTTCCTTGTGGAGTCATCGATGAAGGTAACATAGTAGAGTGATCCTCCGAGTGAGGCGACGGGAGCTGGACCCCAAACATCCGTGTGTACTAGTTCCAGCTTCTCCGCCTTGGGCTCCCTTCCATCTTTGGAAAAACTTACTCGTTTCTGTTTTCCAAGAATGCAGCTCTCGCACACGTGAGACTCAATCGCCTTGAGTTCGGGCAGCAGCCCGTTCTTTGTCATGATCTTCATCCCCTTCTCACTCATGTGTGATTTGTCTCGTATTTGTGTGTTTTTCATTTATGTTTTTGTGTTGTGTTTGAGTCGTTTTGTGTAGTGTTGATGTTATTTAGTATGTTTTGTGTTTATTTGTGTTTGTCAGTTCTCACGGGTGTGTAGAGGGTTTTTGGTCAAGTTTCAGGTCATTCATCGAAGAGAAGTCGAAGAATCGAGCAAAGAGCGAGAAATGGAGAAACGGCGGGCGCCAGACCACCTTCGGCGCGCGCCGAAAGGCCTGGAAAAGCACCAGAATTCCGGCACACAAAACGGCGACCGCCGTTTTGGTTTCTGCGGTCGCCGAAATGATTCGGAGGTCGCCGAAATACATCGGCGGTCGCCGGACGATGCTGGACAGGCGCGACGTCGGCGGTTACGGGGCGGTTTCTTGGGCGTTTGAAGTCCGATTTAAGTGATTCTTTTTGCATTGGAAAGCTAACTTCCGCCTTCTGAACTTGGGTAAAAGATAGGGGACGAAGCCATTGACAACGGCAACGTTCACGAGTCGAGAAGCACGATCAAAGTTCTACGGCCACTACTTTTACTAGTTTGAACTTTAAACTTGATTTCGATTATTTGTTTTACTTTTCTTTGCTTCTTTTCATGCTTTTAACTTCTAGTAATAAATATCTAGATTTCTAATTGTTTGATGTTATTTTTATTAATGCTTTGTCTTATTTTAATTCTAGATCATGTCTCTTTTGATTATCGTTGTTAAATATTTTGTCAAGATGTTGAACTAAGTTTGTAACTCGGATGATGGTATGATTTACGAAAGAATTGATTTGTATTAACCGGAAGATCAAATGCGATTATCATAATCTTAGAATCGTAACCCGATCGGGAGCGAACCTCTAAGTGGATTAAACGTAGTTTTTACGAGTTAAGCAACCCGACCGGGAACTTGACATTCGTGTGTTTAATCGTGTTGGTTGAAAAAGGAGACATATAAATCTAATTCCTAAGTTTGATTATTATCGTCCGAGTCTTTTCAATTTAAGTATTTAAGTTATTTCTTTCATGTTCTTATTTACTTTCTTTGTTAATCGAACTTGAACCTAGGATTTTAGAATAATGAAAAATGCATCTAACACTAGTTATTCACTTAAGCTCTACTCTTCTGTTTCCTTGGATTGATACCGAGTCAAGCTACAATTGACCTCGGATTTTGACGAGAGACGCACAAAAAACGTCTAATCAAAATTGGCGCCGTTGCCGGGGAAACGGATAGTTTTGTTTAAGTGTTTGTTAGTATTAGTTTCATATTTCATTTAGTTTAGTTAGTGTAATTGTCTTGTTGTTTTCTAACCATTTACTTGAGCGTGCATGGTTAACACAAGAAGCAAGGCATTTGAAGAGCTCTATCAACGCAAACTACATAAAAGATGTATTCACCGATTATGAATCATTATGCTCAAGATCAAATGATGCATCCTCAACCATTTGGATATTCTTTCCAACAACAAGGTGTACATGGAGTAGGTCAACCACAAGGGAAATTCATGATGTCAAATACGATGTTGCAAGGAGGGTATGGAATGCAATACGATGAATATGTATGGAATCCTCAAATGAACGCCCCATTAAGGGTTGAAGAGCAGCAAATGATGGGTGAGCAACAATACCAATCTCATGATTCGAGTTCTCAATTCGAAGAATGGATGATGAAGTATGTGGAAAAAAATGATTTGAGGATGAACAACCTTGAAGTGAAAATTGGAAGCTTTGATGCGGTGTTGGAAGACATTAGTACACAACTTGGGCAAATGGCTACGACACTTGGGAAGCTACAATCAAAAGATGAGGTCGAAATCTTTCCAAAGAAACCATCACATGCTAAGGCTCTTACAGTTTTAAGAGCAGAGAAAGTTGAGGATAACAAAGTGCAAATACCGGAAGACAGGGAAGATGATAACCTTGCTAAAGAGGAGAAAAACGAGGAGAGTGAAGTTGAGGAGGTAGAGGATGAGAAGAAGAAGAGGAGGAGAGTTGCAGAAGATGAAACGAAAAAGGGCTGCTTGCACGAGTTTGAAAAGTTATATCATCCGCCTTTTCAGTTTCCAAGCAACCTCTTAAGCAAGAAGCAAGACCAACATTTTCAGCACATGTATAATTTGTGGGCGGAAGTTTATTTTAAGGATGTAGTCAAGGCGGAGAACATCCTATTATATGGAAGCGGACCGAAAGTGGGAGCAACGGAGGATGATTGGGTGCCTCCGATTCATTTGATTCCAAAGAAAAGAGTAGGCAAGGAAGAAGAGAAGAAGAAGAAGAGAGGCTTCGAAAGTAAGTCGCATGTAGAAGACGACAAGGATTGGCGACTTGATAAGAAGAAGGGCTGATGTGAGAAGAGAAATAAGTCAAGCTCTCGACATAAAATTGAGCAATAATAAAGGCTAGGAACGAGATCGTGTTTCAAGAAGTACTTAGCAGCCCACGAACCAAAACTTCCCACCACCCGACATGTGAGAGAGGTCGTGCTAGGTACGACCTTGGTACGTTTTTCTTTTCTTTTTATGTCTTTGTACATATGTGTGGTGCTTTATTGTTTTGTGTGGTTTAGTTATGTTTCTTTTCATTGTTAGTTTGTTTGATTTATGTGAATTGCTTTTCTATGCTCAAAATTTTGATTTGTCCCGAATGTGGTGTGTTTGCATGTGGATATGGTCAAGTTGTTGCTTGAACTCACTTGGTTGAAGGTTGAACCACTTGTTAAGTGTCGAGAAAATGAGTATATGTTATTCATGAGTTTCTTTCCTAGCTATATATACATGTGAGCTTTTGAGCCTATTTTCCTTGGAGCGAAATTATAATTATTTTCTCGAGTTGTGAGCATGAGATGATTGAGAATGCATGATTGGAGTAGTTATTGACATCATTTGTTATATGAAGTTACTTTGACTTTGTTAAGAATGAGAATATGACGTATGAGATTGCTAGGATTTAACTCCACATTTTTAAAATTTCCCAAAAATGATCGTGCCCGTCGAGGGACTCCCTAGTTAACCTTTTGAGCTTACATGGTTCCTTTTCTTGTAACCGAGAGTTCCACGAGCGATGTGAGATTTTGAGAGGTGTTGCAAGATTGTTTTGAAGGTTAATACGGGATTGTGATGATTGTAAACGTGTTTTCTCGTATAAAGGCAAGCTATAATAAGAAAAAGCTTACCCCCTATAAAAAAAGTAAAAAAAACGAATACTCTTTGGTTGTGAAAACAATTGATGAGGGATATAAAAAAAAAAGCAAAAAGAGAAAAAAACATAAAATAAAAAAAATAAAAAAGTAAAAAGCGGGGAGTACTAATAATAAAGGCCTAACGAGAACATGATTTATTTGATGTGTATTGATGTTATAAGAGTGGTTGTGATGTGAGAACATTTGGCGTAGGAGGTTGTCGAGGGAGGAGCCTATTTGCCTAGCTTATTATTTTTCTTTCGATCCTCACCTATGACCCGAGCCTACCATATTGCAATCTCGTACCGATTCTTGGTTCTTCTTTGTCAAAGTATGCGGATTTTCTTGTGATGTATTGATTTATATATTCTCGATGTGCTTGATGAGTGGTGACCATTTCATTTTCCGAGGGATACATTTTGAGAAATGAGGTGAACTTGAGTGACATGATATTACTATTCTCATTTTTTTTCGTATATGACAAGTTGGTTGGTACTTGGTTTGTAGTGAGTTCAAAGTACGTGATTTTTGCAAACACGTTGTTGGTTGATTTTTACCTTGCTCGGGACTCGCAAGGACTTGAGCGTAGGGGGGTGATTTGTCTCGTATTTGTGTGTTTTTCATTTATGTTTTTGTGTTGTGTTTGAGTCGTTTTGTGTAGTGTTGATGTTATTTAGTATGTTTTGTGTTTATTTGTGTTTGTCAGTTCTCACGGGTGTGTAGAGGGTTTTTGGTCAAGTTTCAGGTCATTCATCGAAGAGAAGTCGAAGAATCGAGCAAAGAGCGAGAAATGGAGAAACGGCGGGCGCCAGACCACCTTCGGCGCGCGCCGAAAGGCCTGGAAAAGCACCAGAATTCCGGCACACAAAACGGCGACCGCCGTTTTGGTTTCTGCGGTCGCCGAAATGATTCGGAGGTCGCCGAAATACATCGGCGGTCGCCGGACGATGCTGGACAGGCGCGACGTCGGCGGTTACGGGGCGGTTTCTTGGGCGTTTGAAGTCCGATTTAAGTGATTCTTTTTGCATTGGAAAGCTAACTTCCGCCTTCTGAACTTGGGTAAAAGATAGGGGACGAAGCCATTGACAACGGCAACGTTCACGAGTCGAGAAGCACGATCAAAGTTCTACGGCCACTACTTTTACTAGTTTGAACTTTAAACTTGATTTCGATTATTTGTTTTACTTTTCTTTGCTTCTTTTCATGCTTTTAACTTCTAGTAATAAATATCTAGATTTCTAATTGTTTGATGTTATTTTTATTAATGCTTTGTCTTATTTTAATTCTAGATCATGTCTCTTTTGATTATCGTTGTTAAATATTTTGTCAAGATGTTGAACTAAGTTTGTAACTCGGATAATGGTATGATTTACGAAAGAATTGATTTGTATTAACCGGAAGATCAAATGCGATTATCATAATCTTAGAATCGTAACCCGATCGGGAGCGAACCTCTAAGTGGATTAAACGTAGTTTTTACGAGTTAAGCAACCCGACCGAGAACTTGACATTCGTGTGTTTAATCGTGTTGGTTGAAAAAGGAGACATATAAATCTAATTCCTAAGTTTGATTATTATCGTCCGAGTCTTTTCAATTTAAGTATTTAAGTTATTTCTTTCATGTTCTTATTTACTTTCTTTGTTAATCGAACTTGAACCTAGGATTTTAGAATAATGAAAAATGCATCTAACACTAGTTATTCACTTAAGCTCTACTCTTCTGTTTCCTTGGATTGATACCGAGTCAAGCTACAATTGACCTCGGATTTTGACGAGAGACGCACAAAAAACGTCTAATCAATGTGCCCCAGCCTGCAATGCCATAGCTCGGTCTTCTTGGTGTTATCAACAACACCAGCCGAGTCCCTCACGCTCGTCGTCATGTAAAGTGTGTCCGTCTTATGACCTCGAGCTATGGTCATGGCGTTCCTCGAAACTTTCCACGACCCATCTCCAAATGACACCCGGTGACCATCACTGTCAAGCTGGCCCACCGAAATCAGGTTCCTCTTCAACCCCGGCACATGTCTGACCTTGGAAATCTTCCAAGTTTGCCCATTTGACATCTTCAGGTTGATATCTCCCATCCCGACTACATCGAGTGGCTCATCATCTGCAAGAAAGACCTTTCCATAATCACCCGAGACGTAATTCAGCATTACCTCTCGCTGTGCAGTAGTATGGAAAGAAGCCCCTGAGTCAAGCACCCAGGAATCGATCGGTGAGTCGACCGATAAGAGAAGGACGTCCCCATCGTCGTCATCCTCTTGTGTTACCGCATTGGCGGTTCCCTTATTCTTGTTGTCGTTCTTCCCCCGAGAGCGACAATCCCTCTTGAAGTGCCCCGTCTTCCCACAATTCCAACACTCATTATCCTCGGACTTCGAGCTATCTCTTCCATTCCTACACTTGGATCTCCCTCTGTTCCTGTTAGCGTTCCTGCCCGAGTTTCTCCCCCGGTTCTCCACACTCAAGGCCGAACTAGGAGACTTTCCCTTGAAATCCTTTCTCCGGATTTCCTCGGCTAGGATTTTATCTCTAACTTCGGAGAACTGCAGATTCTCCTTCCCCATAGAGTTGCTAACAGCTGCCCGCATGGGCTCCCAACTATCCGGTAGAGACGCAAGTAGGATCAAGGCGTAAATTTCATCATCGAAGTTTACCCCGACTCCCTTCAACTTGTCCAAGATGGAATTCAGCTCGTTTATGTGGTTGGCTGCGTTGGCATTGTCCGACATCTTCAGATTGAACAACTGCTTCATGAGATACACCTTGTTGTTCGTTGAAGGTTGCTCGTACATGTTTGATAGGGCAGCCATCAAATCTTTGGTAGTGGTAATCGAGCGCACGTTGAATGATACGTTTGAAGCTAGAGACAAACGTATCAATCCCAACACCTGTCTGTCGAGGCTCTCCCATTCCTCGTCATCCTTGATCTTCTCCGGTCTACCCTTCAAAGGAATTCCGAGCTTTTTCCCATAAAGGTAGTCCTCGATCTGCATCTTCCAGTGTCCATAGTTGTTTCCGTCAAACTTCGTAACCCCGAACGAAGTGGTGGTGTCCGTCGTTGCTTTTCCCCGATCGCTATAACCCTAGCGCTCTGATACCAGTTGTTGGGGTAATTCGCGTCCGAAATCCCCTCCTGAAAAGCAATAAGAACAAACAAGAACGAAAATTACGGAAATAAATGACACGAAGAATTTATAGTGGTTCACCCGTTAACGAGGGCTACGTCCACTCTTGCCGCTGCAATAATTCACTAGAACAATTATAGAACTTGATTACAAGGCTTTGTAATGGTATAATTCGGTTCTAGGCTTTCTGGAGGTGTTAACCCTATTATTCACGCACATAGGGTTTAAATAGGGGAAATAAAACTTGGGGGACAAGAAAAACGCGTTGCCAGAAATCGGCAAAACGGCGACCGCCGTTTTGCATTTGGCGCCCGCCAAATCCACCCGGAGACCGCCGAACCTCAAATGGCGCCCGCCAAAGGGGCCCAGATCCGTGCAGATCATCTGCCCCGTTTTCCTTGGTTTCGGCGCCCGCCGAAACCTTCCCTGCGACCGCCGGAGGCAGCCCGCGATCGCCGAAGCCCTTCTGGCGACCGCCGTTTCCCTGCTGCCTCGTTTTCTCGTCTACTCGGCGTGAATCGGCCTCCATACTCAACACAGTCGTAATGCCTCCTCGTCGACGGAATAACCTCGCCGGAAATCCTAGAAACAAGCGAGATCTACAAGATATCGAGTTGGACGAATTGAGGAGACAAGTGCAACAACTCGAGCAGCGTCTTGAACAACACATCCCTTTTGAACGTGAAGGAAGGCATGGTCCAGAAAGTGAACAAAATGATGACGAGGACGACAATCCTTTTCATCATGAAAATGATTCAAACGGTGGGTCTCAAAGGAGGGTTAATGCTAACCAAAATCGTGGATTTCAACAAAATTTTCATGCAAGAGTTGATATCCCCGAATTTGAAGGAAGAATGCAACCGGAAGAGTTCGTTGATTGGTTGCATACCGTTGAAAGAATTTTTGAATATCATGATCGCATGGTGAAGTTAGTCGCCATCAAATTGACGAAGTATGCTTCACTTTGGTGGGAGAATCTTCGAAAACAACGTGCTCGAGATGGAAAAAGTCGAATTTTGACATGGGAAAAAATGAAGAAAAATCTCAAGAGAAAGTTCTTGCCCGACAATTATCGACAAGATAAAAAGTTTTCACAACTTCAGACAAAGAGAAAAAAATGTGGAAGAATCACGGCAGAATTTGAGCGTCTTATGATGCGATGTGAAGTTGAAGAGTCGGGGGAACAAACCATAGCTCGCTATCTTGGAGCATTACGGCCTGAAATTTCTAATGTTGTCCAACTTTAACAATATTGGAATTATAATGATGTGGTTAAGCTTGCAATAAAGGTGGAGAGACAAATCAAGGAAGCTCCGAAAAATAATCTATCGTGGAACAAAGATGTCTTTCCCAACAGAAGCAATAGTTCTTTTCCAAAGCCTCCACCAACAAAACCAAGTCCATCAAAGCCGATTTTCAAAAAAGACGAAGAACCAAAATCAAGTAATACTAATTCTTCATATTCTCGCAAATGCTTTAAATGCCAGGGATTCGCCCATATCGCTTCCGATTGTCCGAATAGAAGAATTATTTCACTTGTCGAAGAAGATGAACCCAAAGAAGAGGAGGAGCCAAAATATGACGAATATGAAGATGAAGAAGAGGTCACATATGCTGATCGTGGTGAAATTCTTGTGGCAAGAAAGTGCTTAAGTATTATCCAAGAAGAAGATGATTGGCTTCGACACAATATTTTCCATACGAGATGTACTTCCAATGGAAAGGTATGCAACATCATTATTGATGGCGGTAGTTGCGAAAATATGGTGTCAAATGAAATGGTGGAGAAACTCAAACTCAAGACAGAGAATCATCCACATCCTTATAAACTCTCTTGGCTTTCGAAAGGAAATAAATTGAGGGTTGAAAGAAGATGCTTGGTAAATTTTTCGATCGGCAAGAATTATCAAGACAACATATGGTGTGACATTCTACCTATGGATGCTTGTCATATACTTCTTGGGAGGCCGTGGTTATATGATCGAAAGGTGATGCATGATGGATATAAGAATACTTATTCTTTTCAGAAAGATGGTGTAAAAATTGTGTTGGGTCCTTCCAAACTTGAGAGTATTTCTAAATCAACAAAAGGCGAGGGAAATATTTTACTCTCTAAATCTCAATTTGATGCAGCTGTGGAAGACTCTAATGAAGCTTATGTTCTTCTCATCATGGAAGAAAATGCAACAAATATGGAAATCCCATCCATAATGATTCCTCTTCTTGAAAAGTTTAAAGACGTAGTCCCCGACGATATTCCTCCGGGACTTCCTCCGATGAGAGACATTCAACATTGTATTGATTTTATTCTGGGTGCGTCCATTCCAAATAAGGCTGCCTATCGAATGAATCCGAAAGAGCATGAAGAGTTGCAAAGGCAAGTACAAGAACTTATGGAAAAAGGCTTGGTGAGAGAAAGTATGAGTCCATGTGCAGTCCCTGCTCTTCTCGTTCCGAAAAAAGACAATTCTTGGTGCATGTGTATCGATAGTAGGGTGGTGAATAAAATTACAATCAAATACCGCTTTCCGATTCCCCGCTTGGAAGACCTTCTCGATCAACTACAAGGTGCGTCAATTTTTTCAAAAATTGATCTCCGAAGTGGCTATCAACAAATCCGCATGCGGCCCAGTGACGAATGGAAAGCGGCCTTTAAAACAAGAGACGGACTTTACGAATGGATGGTAATGCCTTTTGGTCTTTCTAATGCTCCCAGCACTTTTATGAGGTTGATGAATCAAGTTTTCAAACCTTATATCGGAAAGTATGTCGTCGTTTATTTCGACGATATTCTAATTTTTAGCAAGAGTGAAGAAGAACACTTGGAGCATCTTGAGAATGTTTTGAGCACTTTAAATAATGAAAAATTGTATGCCAATTTGAAGAATTGTGAATTTTTCTTCAAGAGCCTTGTTTTCCTAGGCTTCATCATATCCGACGAGGGCATGAAAGTGGATCCGAACAAAGTGGAAGCAATTGTAAATTGGCCAGTCCCTACAACCATTCGGGATGTTCGGAGTTTTCATTGTCTTGCTTCATTTTATCGACGGTTCATGAAAAATTTTAGCACTCTTGTAGCTCCCATAACAGAGTGTTTGAAAGGAGGAAAATTTCAATAGTCAAAAGAAGCGGAAAAAAGTTTTGAAGTCATCAAGGAAAAAATTACAGCAACACCTATTCTTGCTCTTCCATATTTTGGAAAATTATTTGAAGTGGATTGTGATGCTTCTAATGTGGGTATTGGGGCAGTGCTTAGCCAAGAAGGTAAACCTATCGCTTTCTTTAGTGAGAAGTTGAATGGAAGTCGAAGGAATTATTCTACGTATGACAAGGAGTTCTATGCAATTATTAAAACTTTGGATCATTGGAGTCACTATCTTATATGCAAGGAGTTTATTCTATTCTCCGACCAAGAGGCATTAAAATATATCAATGGTCAGCATAAGCTCAATAGCAGGCATGCTAAATGAGTTGAGTTTCTTCAATCTTTTACATTCAACATCAAGCATAAATCTGGAAAGCAAAATCAAGTGGCGGATGCTTTGAGTCGACGACATTCTCTACTCTCGACATTGGAAGTAGAAGTTTTGGGATTTGACAATCTTAAAGAGCAATATGAACATGATCCTCATTTTCAGAAAATATGAGAAGAATGTTCAAAGGGGCTTTCAAATCATTTTTTGATACAAGGTGGTTTTCTTTTTAAAGATAATCAATTGTGCATTCCTGAAGGGTCTCTTAGAGTATCTATCATTAAGGAAGCTCATGGTGGAGGACTTGCTGGACATTTTGGGAGAGATAAAACTTTAGCTCTCATCAAAGAATTTTTTTTTTTGGCCAAGGATGGATAGAGATGTGGCGAGGTTCGTGGATCGTTGTCAAATTTGTCATTTGGCAAAAACTCGTGGGCAAAATACGGGTTTATACACTCCTTTACCAGCCCCGTTAGCTCCATGGGATGACGTGAGCTTAGATTTTGTGGTTGGGTTGCCGAGAACTCAAAGAAATAAAGATTCAATTATGGTTGTTGTTGATCGGTTCTCCAAAATGGCTCATTTTGTGCCATGTATCAAAACGATGGATGCTTCAAATGTAGGTGATCTTTATTTTCGAGAAATTGTGAAGCTTCATGGCGTTCCTAAATCTATGACTTCTGATCGGGATCCAAAGTTCAAGAGTCATTTTTGGCACACTTTTTGGCGAAAGATGGGAACAACTTTGCAATTTAGCACCTCTCATCATCCTCAAACGGATGGACAAACAGAAGTTGTCAATAGAAGCTTGGGGAATCTCTTGAGGAGTCTGGTACGTTCTAATATTCGGCAATGGGATCTTACACTTGAACAGGCGGAGTTTGCTTACAATCGCTCTCGTAATCAAACTACGAAAACCAGTCCTTTCGAGGTTGTTTATGGTGATAATCCGAATAGCCCTTTGGATTTAGTTCCTATTGCAACTACTCATTTATATAGCAAAGATGCTGAAGAAAGAGCCAAGTTCATAAAAAAGATGCATCAAGAAATTCACAATCGAATTGTCAAGCAAAATGAAAGGTACAAAAAGAATGCGGATAAACATCGGAAGGCTGCCGCATTCAAAGAAGGAGATATGGTTTGGATTGCGTAAGGAAAGGTTTCCCAGGGGAAACATGGAAAACTTAGTCCACGAGCTGATGGACCATTTAAAGTTCTTAAACGCATAGGAGAGAATGCCTACAAAATTGAACTTCCCAGAGACTGGTGTTTCGGCAACTTTTAATGTAGCTGATTTATCTCCTTACCATGATGATGAAGATGGTAGTAGTGAGGATGAAGACAACAGAAACTCGAGGGCGAGTTTAAACGCAGTGGAAGCGAATGATACAAATAAAAAAGGTTCACCAAATAAAAAAGCCATTTTGTGCAATGCCTAGTCCAGCAGATGGTCCATCTTCAATTAAAAAACTGCTTTGTTTCGAAGGAAATAAAAATGCATGCAACATATGGTTTCGAAGCCCAAACAGTCTAGAATATTTTGGAACAAACGAGAGGTCATTTGGAGTTGTCTACGAAAAGTTATAGCATTAATGGTGAAGTGTGGCAGTTTCGGGTAGATTCATGAAGGAAGTGCAAAAATGCTTAGTTTACTTATTTTCATGTCTTTTCAATTCTTATTTTTAATATCAGTATGTGTCTAAGTTAAGAGTCTAAATAATTGATGTAATAAATGCATGTTAATGCATGAAGTGTCTTGGCTAGGATATAAATCCTAGCAAAGACACATATGTGAGGGTATCACATATGTGCAAAAGTTATTATTCAATATGTGAGGGTATCACATATTGAATAATAATGATCTTTGAAGTCTTTCGACTTTTTTTTTTTTTCTCTCTTATCCTTTTGGTGGATTCCATAAGATGGCGAGTCATTTCGATCTCTTTGGTGGATTCCTTAAAAAAAGAAATATCATTTGAGTGTGTTCTCGTGTTACTCCTCATTCTCATAATTGACCGGGTATCACGTGAAGATCTTGCAAGGTTATAAGTAATTATTTTTTTATTTACATTTTTCAATGTTCATCTTTTTGAACTTGTACAGATTGGCAAGATCCCATGGATTATGTCACTTTACCTACCACATTGTAGCCAAAAATAAACATTTTTTATTTAGCTAATGTAGTGTTTCTTTCAAATACTAACAAGTGTGATTTTATTCAATCCTCTTTGCCTTGTCTATGTGAAAGCGTAAAATAAACGAAAAAACTAACAAAAATAAAGTTAATTATTCTTTTTTGTTAGATATTTCAAATTGATCGAATAAAAAAATTGAACTCAAATATATGTTGAACAATTTTATCACGTTTTTTTTAAGTGTTGTTGGTCTATAAGTTTAAGATGGTGCCCATGAGATAGAATTTTTTACTTACCCAAAGCAATGACACATTAATTATCTAAGCCGGAAATTAAATAGATATACTAGATTATGAGGGGTAGTGTTAGATATACCACATACCTAAAGACGATGTCACAATAATAATCGGAGAATGTTAGATATACACATCGATCGAAATAAGTACATATATTGAGCTGAAATATAAGTTTAATATATAATCTTATCAACTCAAGAAGTTCCATTGGTCAAACTTTAACAACTTATATCTTTAATTTTCCCTCAAAAACCAACTAAAGATGTAAATCCAAACTCACGTGATCCTTGGACGACTCGTAACCGAACCGCAACTGCGAACTAGGAAGCCCGCTAAGCGCAGGCAGTCCAATCTGCTGAGCTGGCGGCATTCGCCACAAACCCAAAGAGCGGTTGTATCTCAGCAAGGCGAAAGCGGACTGAAAGTGGGCCCGCTTGGCAAGCTGGCGTTCCTTCTTATGTGCGTTCTGGTGGCCGCCGAGGGCTTGCGAAGTCGGGAAGCTTCTGCAACAGTAATGGCATACGAATCTCCGAACACGACGTTCTTTGTTCTCATGATCTTCATGATGGGCAATATTACTATTAGTGTTAATAATATTGTTCTCTTCAAAGGAGGAATCGACACCGAATTCTTTGCCAAAGAGCCGAATGGCTTTGGTAGGCCGAGAGGAAGACTCGACGACGACGTCCATGAAATGATCACGAGATTAATTTGTCCGTGGAAGTATTGAATGTGAGATTGTTGAACATAATAAATCAGAAAATTGTGTACGTGTTTTATGGACCACTTTTAGAATGGCAGCACGTACTACATTTATACATACACTAGTTTTAGACATGTTTTGCTATTGCTATTGCTATTGCGGAATAGAGACACACAACAACTAGTTGTGCACGTAGTACTCTTGCAACATTACTTAACGTTCACTTTGAAAATCTAATTAATAATAGTATTAATTATATAAGTATATATTCCTTTTGTTTTAAAAAAGAAGTATACATTTTCTTTGTAATTTAAAAAAAAAAATGTATTTAGTTCTTTCGGGACAAATGGAGTAGTTTACAATAATCGATTATTAATTAGATTTTCTCGATATATATATAAAAACACACCTCTCTTCAATAATCGATTTCTCGATATTTCACATCATAAGTACTCCATACTACTATATTTTTAATTGGGTAGAACAACTTTCCCTGTCATGATTGTAGTACGTACGTTCCTCCTTTAATAATCCTCTTCAATTCCATGCCGTGTGTTTTCAAAGTATGGACCACGTGGATTGGAACTCACCTTATAATATTATTACATGCAGGGGGGCCTCCTACAAGCACAGGCACACCTATAAAAACAAGTTTAACCTTGGAAGTTAAATTCAAGTTAAAATAGCTCGATGGTGTTGTTGTTATATATAATTTGAAGTTTTAATTTTGAACTAATTTTGCATCCAAATTAGATATTGGGCACAATGTCATTTATGCCCTTAAAGATGCATCTTGCAGCTAGCGAGCTCTTTTACTCCCTCCGCTAATCATGCTCACCGTCATGTCTTTCTGTTCAGGTCAATTCCGTTTTGATTTTTTTGGACTGAAAATACTCAAAACATTGAATTAGGGTTGGATTGACATCCTAACCACAGTACACAATAATGCTTTTCAGATATGTTGCATTAATCATCCTCCTCGCAAAGCAACAAGAAACCCTTAACTGAAAACATTGAATTAGCATGAGTGCCTTGAGTGACATAAGTGAAAATATGTGGAGCCCACTGGTTCATTGAATTGGAACCAAATTGCTGGTGAAATATCATTTTCCTAAAATCTTATAAGGATCTTGATGTTTCTTTTTGTCACATATGAGCATTTTGCTTTGATGCTGAACCTATATATTATTCAAATGGTCCTGCTCCTGCATCGATCAATTAATCAAGAACCACCATGTGTCTCTCTATGTGTGTATATATATGTTTTCAGACGATTTAAGTACCTTTCGATTCGCCTAGCCACACACAATTTTCTGTGGGGATAAGTGTTTTGGCAGAAATACAACACACGTTGATCGATGATCGATCGGTATATATAAACTAATACCGTGTATTCTATTTATCGTTCGATTCTTGTACAACGACTACAGGTAGCATAAGATTTCATGTGCAATATTCATGTCTCAGGGGGGTAGTTATGATATTACTATAAATGCAGGGGACAATAATTAGTTAGTCAAAGTTGCGAAATCCAAATGAGTAGTGCATAACAAAAGGTCCACATTCTTGATATCAGATGTTGGCTCAACTAAAGGCCAAGAATGGTAAGCATGGCTACAAAAACCCAATCAATTAAGTCGTCTCTGAGCCAAGTTTGCACCTCGTAGTATGCTACTACGCTCGACTTTCGTGTTTTCATTTTTGCATTCGGAGTTCTGTAACAATATTGTGACTTGACATACTTGAATAGTGAGTCTTTGGCACTGCAATTACATGTTCATAAACACACTACCTTTGCTTTTTCTTCTTTGACATTACATACAAAGTGGTCCCAAAACAAAACACTCAGAATTATGGTCCTTGAAAGAATTCAACTCTATCTACTATTCTCTTCTCTTCCTCCAAAATAATTCAATCTGCACATGGGTGAATTGAGTTTCTTGATCTTCTCCATATCAGAGGAAGTTTATTGTGCCCGCCGACTTACGAATCAATAGGTATTACAGCTATACTGGAACAAACAATCATCAAGGGATATATGTCACAAGGAAAAAAATAAACATAAAAGTCATGGGATCAAAATTGTCCTCATATGCAAGAAGGCATCTGAAACAAGGGGACGTAAATCGCAACAACAAACATTAAAAATCACCAGGAACTGTGCAACTACGCTCTACCAAAGAAAGACACCTCTCCCGTAATCCCAAACGTTTGGGATTACACGTTTAATCAAGGTATATGTTATCCCCAAACGATAATATTTCAATAAAAATGTGTACTACTATATGTTATCCCCAAACGATACATTTCATCATTATATAGCTTAAGCATCATCATCATCATCAAATCAATCCCAAGCACTAGTCGCTCCAGCAGCAGTATATCCACCACCACTATATCCGCCACCACCACCACCATATCCACCACCACCACCACCGCCTCCTCCATAATATTCTCCACCTCCTCCACCCCTACTATAAGACGAATCTTTCCTGAAATCTCGACCCCCAAATTTCCCGCCCCCACGCCTGCTCTTACCTCCTCCGTAGGTTGACCGGCTTGCAAACCTGGTCAGCCAATCGGGCACCTCCTGATTCGCCTCCTTCATAAGGTCAGCTAAAGGCCTTGCCATCGACATGTTGTTCTCATTGAAGAAAGCAGTGGCCAATCCCGACTTGCCAGCTCGCCCCGTGCGCCCTATGCGGTGTACGTAGTCGTCGATGTCATTCGGGAGGTCGAAGTTGATGACGTGGGACACGTGCGGGATGTCGAGCCCGCGGGCTGCCACGTCGGTAGCGACTAGAATCGGTGTGTTTCCGCTCTTGAAAGATCTCAGTGCTTGCTCTCTTTCCTGCATATGATCAAGGGTATGTTTGTAATTTTGAAAAATAGATATTGTGTGAGTGAAGTCAGCATGTAGAAATTAGTAAGAAGAATAACAAGACGAAAACTAATGTTCATGCACTTCTAATAATGTCTCCTTTAATTTACCTGTTGAGTTCTGTCCCCGTGAATAGTAGTAGCAGGAAAACCATTGAGACATAACCAATGTTCCAACGAGTCAGCACCTTTCTTTGTTTCCACAAATACTAACGTGAGAGATTGCTGCCAAGTAAGATAGAAATCAGGAAAGGGGAAAAATAAAACAAGGAACCTGAGATAATGGAAGAGTGTTGAATATGACAACTCAACAAGACGTGTGAAATAAACAAGTTTCGACTAATTTGATCGTTAATAGATCTTATAGTGTTCACACTAGAACCTAAATTATGTTTATAATTCATAAGAAAGTTAACCAACCTTCCCTTGAGCTCCATTTGCCTTCTGTGCATGAAGAAGATCCATCAAATAGCTTCGCTTGTCACCATCGTGAACATATTCAACTCTTTGAACAATTAAGTCTGTGCTAGAACCAACCCTTCCAACCGCCAAGAAAATGTAATTTGAGAGAAAATCGGATGCCATTCTCTGCATGCCAACAGAAAATTTTAAGTAATGATGCAGTAATCTTCATAACTATAGAAGAATCCTCTTCACCGCAACATAGTCAATTGCTAGGTAAAGTTTGCAGCAAACAAAGAGAAATCTGAATTTATAGAACAAATATACTTGTTTACTTTTTAAGTCACTTCTAAAGTCAAGTATAAAGTTAAAGAAATTTTTAGTTACAAAGGGTGATATTTGTTTACTTTCATTTTGGAACTTTTCTTTGGGTTGAGAAATTGATTCTAAGAAAAACTAGGAAATGATGAGTAACGATGATTTGATATAAAACAAAAAGGTAAAATAAAGTTTTAGTTAAATTTGTGAGTGGAAAAATATGTAATACTACTTATTAGTGAATCGATGTTATTTTTAGAAAAATGGGTTAAATTAGAGGGACCAAAAATGTGGAAGTGGATAACTAGTTAAATTTAATGAATTCTTTATTAAAAAAAATAAAAATGAAATGGTATCAAATTCACACTTGACGACAAACATCAAGGTATAGATTTGAAAATGTGTAACAACAAAGTTCAACTTGCTAACAGTCGCTCTTTCATTTTTTTTTTTTTTCTAATTAAAACAAAAATTGTGAGCATTTTAACTACATGTAAGAGATTTAATATGGCAAAATCGGTGAAACAAGTAATGATGACAGAACTAAAAATTAAGGATCTATAACAAAGACCTGGATCTCTTTCGGAAAGGTGGCACTAAACAGCATTGTCTGTCTCTGACCACGAGGTGGCATGTCCATCTGTTCCACTATCTTTCTGATCTGAGGCTCAAACCCCATATCGAGCATCCTATCTGCCTCGTCAAGAGCCAAATATTTTATCATTTGTAATGAGACTTTGGCTCTCTCAAGCAAGTCAACCAGTCTTCCGGGAGTTGCCACCAGAATATCAACTCCCCTCTCAAGTTCACGCAGCTATTGACGAATGAATGAATGAAAGTTAGTCAACTGGGAGTATTTTAACAAACACATCCAACACATCAAATGATAACAAAAATTAACCCTTAGTTTGGTGTACTAAAGAAAAAATCGGTTTTAAGGTTGGGCAGGGAGTTTATTAACGAGTGGATCCTTGTGTTTAGTCATGTTCTTTTTTGGTAATACTAATAATTGGTTTGATTTTGAACAGCATTACATTGACGAAAAAAAAGACAATCATTGATAATACAAGATAGTCACCTGAACTGACATGTGTTTGATTTATACAGGATCATCCAAATTAATTATCAGTAAAGTTTAACCGATTTTATAATTACTTATAGCTATGTCATTGCTACATAGCTATAAGTTACAACAGCACCAGCCCTTATACAATAGGATATATAACTATATAAAAATGACTTAGCTAGATGTAATTAAGATATTTTACTCATATTATATGATAAATTTTACTTTTAATGAATTAGGATGATCCCATATTCTTTAAACATGTCTCATTTCTGAAGAAAAGATAATAAATTCTACATATACAAGAAGTGCATAATTCAGGAATTGTGCCAGTGTAATTAGTGTCATAAGAAAAAAGAGGGAAAGGCAAGGTAGAAAATTACATCTCTAGTTTTATTCACTTTAAACCCTACAAATTAGCATGCAAACAATTTTTTTTTTTTCAGTTTTAAACCTTACGATGCTAACCAAATTTCCAATAGGTAAGCTCAAAAGGCAAAAAATGTAAATTTATAAGAAACAAAAGATAGATGTTACAAATATATTTGACCAAGTAAAATTCCAAATAATCGTGTAATGTTACTAAATATATCACATATAAATTCAATATAAATTAACAAATTATGCAATTAAACATGGTAGTGAAATTTAAACATAGTCAAATTCCATGTGAGTGTGATTATGTGTGGGAGAATGAGATACTAGAACTTATGTAAAATGTACATTATGCATTATCTAAAAATTCACTGTATTTTCTAATACTGTTTCTACTTTGAAAACCAAATAAATAGTTCTTTGAAATGCTATGAAACAGGTTCGATGAAGAATTCACTCACGGATCTAACAGTTGTAGACAGAAACACAGAATATACACACAAACAACATACTTTGTGGCTTTGGTCCTTACATGTGAAAATATGAATTTATACAAACCCCACGAAACAGAAGTGTAAAAAAGAGAATAAACTTGAAAACAACAATAAAAACGATCGCATAAAACCTGTTGATGGATAGGCGCTCCTCCATAAACAACGACGACTCTCACACCAGTTTGATATGCAAATCTTTTAGCCTCCTCATGTATCTGCAGGTCAGAATCGACATAGCCAACAGATTAGATAAAAAACCAAAAACAAAAAACATAATATATTCACCAAATTAGAAGCCAACCTGCATTGAGAGTTCTCTAGTCGGAGAAAGAATAAGCGCCAGCGGAAAAACCGTTCGAACTCCATGCTGCCTCTGTGGGAAATTATCTTTTTTACTTTTCATGATCCCACTAATGATCGGGAAGCAAAAAGCAGCAGTCTTCCCCGACCCAGTCTGAGCACAAGCCATCAAATCCCTTCCGGCCAGCGAAATCGGAATAGTGTGCCTCTGCACAGGAGTCGGCCTCACGTACTTGCACCTTCGGATGTTCAGATTGACTTCATCCCCCAAATCGATGTCAGCAAACGTGTTCACGGGCGGGGGCACATTCTCCCCGCTCGTCTCGACAGGAATATCCTCGTACGCATCAAAGTTAATCCCCGTATTCTCCTGCTCGTTAAAAACTTGCTCTGCATCAGTATCAACAGCATCTTCGTCGTTAGCAAAAGGGTTGGCCTCTCGTTCCCTACCACCACCACCACCACCACCCCAGCCACCACCACGGCCTCCACCCCAACCACGGCCTCCACCGCCACTGTACCCCTGGCGGCCATAATCATTGGGCCTAGGATTAGCCCACTGGGGTCCTCCGTTGGGCCCTCTGTAGCCCGACCGATCGTTGTTTCCAGGCGGTGGAGGCCCACCTAGAGATGGAGCAGGTGGGTCCGACGAAGGAGGTCTGTTCCTGAGGTGAGGCGGAACATACGCAGGCTTAGTGGGGCGGTCACCCCCACCGCCCGAAGATCCGTTTTCAACAGCATCTGCCCAAGAACTCATTTTTCACAAAATCTGCGATCCCAAAATCAGCTGGGATGTATGGATCAAAACCCTGTTTCCAGATACCAACTAAAAAAGAAAGAAAAACAGATCACAGACCCTATTACGAACCAGAGCAATCTGAAAAGTCCCTAATTCAAAACAAATCAGAAAAAAGAAACGATTTTTCGGCTGAGAAAGTAAATTAATTGCAGAAATTAATACAATAAAATTCCAGAAACTAAAATGTGAGGACACATAGATGAAGGGGGAGGGAAAGAGAGAACCTGAGAAAGATGGATGAGCGAAAAGTATATCGTCGGCCTGTGTGGAGAGAATCTTTGAAGTAGAAAGACGGTGAAAGAAATAGTTTAGAAAACCCTAGCGAGAAAATATAGGACCAAAGCATACAATCGGACAATGAGGCGAAATATTTGGACTCGTCTTTGTTGTTGTTGTGTTCTCCTAGGATTCACTCGTTACTACCCTCCTTCCTTGGCTCGGAGTAGTGTTGATAACATAACTAAATTAGGTTGTTAATTAGCTGTTTTTTTACTCATTACACACAATATTTTATTTGGAACTAATTAATTTTTTATAAAAATAATAAATTGTTAATTTTTTTAAATATTAGTAATATTATATTATTAACTTGAAATTATTGATTCCAATTATGTTTTATTTATTTTACTTTATTTATTTTGAAACAAATTTAATTGAGTTTAACTGAATAAATCTGAAATTAAGTCCAACAACATATCCTTAATATTGTAGATTGCACAAAATAATGAAGATGATTTTTTATTTTAAAAAACGTTTAACCTAAGCAAATAAATCTAAAATCACCAAAAATTAAAATGAATTGCAAACTTGTAGTGTGTGCAACGTGCATCTGAGTAGTTGTCCAAGTTGCGGTGCGAACATCTCATTCTGAACAACAACTGCAGCCTGAAAATTAGCTTGCACATAGTTTTAAAAATCGATTTTCATACGTTGTTCAACGTTGTGTGCTCCAACTTTTCCCAACATCTTATTCCTAAAGTTCTTTTAATACGTTTGTCTTATTTTGGTTGTGTTTTCCTTTGATTTTCATATTGGATTGTTCATTGTTGTTCAACCATGTTTACTCCAAATTCCCCAATAATTTATTCCTAAAGTTCTCTTAATATTGGATTGCCTTGTTTTTATTGTGTTTTCCTTTGTTTTGTTTTTGCTTGATAACAATCAAGCGTGTAAGTGTGGGTGCATGGGTTGGGTGTCCAATTTGTGTGCTTTTTGAACGTTTTTACGTTGATTTTGAGCCAAATGTATGAATATCGGTTGGTTGGTCTTAAGAAATGTTATGATTTGTAATTTCTCCATTTGTGTATTAAGAATACTCTTGTAATCTCATCTTTACTTGCGTGAGGTCTATAAATAAATAAATGGTGGTAATTTTAAGGATAAGGACTTTTTAGTTTTTCTAATTAAAATCAACTCCCAAATATTTTCATCCGATATATTGTTATGCGGGAAAATATCAACTCAGTTCCGAGCATATCAGGCCCCTCATCGATTGAGGGAGGATGAGGTGAGAACAAACAAGCGACAAGCCCGCTTAGACCGGCCCCCCTTAATAGGCGAATGCAATAGACCTGGGCGAGCGTGCAACGTGTTCGATAGGAATCGGAAAGTGTGTTCGGTCGCGGCAGAGAAGAAGGGCGGTCGAGCATCTTTAATGTGCTCGGCATTCAGGAAAGACGATCTGTCTATTCCTGGGCCGGAAATATTGAAAATGGGCTTGGTAGTGGGCTTGGCCCATTATCCAACTTTAGTAACCCTAATTTGTATACTCTATAAATAGAAGGGACAAAACCTCATAAAAGGGATCCACACATTTCCCCAAAAATTCCTAGAGAGCACTATTATCTTGTTTACTACTCAATCCCCAAAATATCTATTTTTTAGTTGGTAATTGGAGAACACGATTTTTCCACCATCAACAATTGGTGCTAGAAGGAGGGGGGATCCTCGGGCGTTGAGTAGATTTTGAACAAGCAAGGATGAATCATCCGAGCAGCATGGCGGGTCTTCAGATTGTGGCCGGGGTGTCGGGCCTATCCTCGGCGGAGAAGGGAAAGGGACCCGAGGAGCCCAATAACGTCAGAACAGGAGAGACGGAGATGTCCCGAGAGGAGAGGGCCCAGCTCGATCACATTGAAGTGTTGCGGGCCGAACAAAGGGAGATAGGAGAGGAGCAGAGAGTCCAAGAGAAGAGGAGGGAAGCCATCAGGAATCGACGACCCATTGAGAGCTTGCCCGACCTGAACCTTGAATGTCTCCAGACCCCTGAGGATATCAAAAGGACCATACGGCTACTGCAAGAGAAGTCAGCCCGAATGGAGAAGGCAAACAGAAATCCGGCTCAGGGACCCGTAGTAAGGAATCTGGATGAGGATTTCCGAAATGAAGAGTTCGAAGAACAAGAAACCCGCAGAGTTTCCCCGGTGCGACCTCGCAAGAAAGTTCGCGGGTTAGGGATGGCTCGACAAGAAGAGTATGATGGCGGCTCCAGCGAATCCCAAGAGTCGGATGATGTCTATGAAGGATGGGACGACCAGAGGGGAGTTCGAGCACTCCGGCAACCCAGGAGACGTGGTCAGCGACGTCCGGACGACGATGTCATCCGAAGGCTGGAGGAAATGGAAAGACAAATAGCCTTGCAAAAAGGTGAAGGGCCCCGGAAGACAACCTTAACGGACCCTCTATCCCGCCGGCTTGCGAGCGCAAGAATGCAGTTGGATATTGCCCCGATGATGAACTTGACATATGATGGAAAAGCAGACCCAGAGGTCCATTTGAGCAAATACAACATCTATATGATCGGAAGAAGCGCAAGCGACGCGACGAAGTGCAGGGTTTTCCCTCTCACTTTGGGAGATGTAGCGCACAAGTGGTACACTAATCTACCAAACTGGTCGGTTGATAGTTTCGAGGAATTAGGAGATCTGTTTGTTACTTATTTTGCCGCTAAGATACAACGCCCGGAGAGCAGGCAGAGGCTCATGGGTCTAAAACAAGGAAATGAGGAGACAGACGAGCAATATCTCGACCGGGTAGAAAAGATAGCCACCCACGGGGAGCCCATAATTGATGATGTACTCGTTCACGCTGTTGTGGGAGGTTTGAAGCCCAGCTCGGAATTATTCAAGCCCATGATGCGCGAGTACCCCAAGACGTATGCAGAGTTTCGCCGGCGAGCGGGCGAGGAAATTATCCAACAGCGGGTATACGAGCAGAGACTTAAAGAGGTGGAGAATCTAGTCAGGAAAGAGAAGCCGAACTTTGAAAAGAGAGATTGGGTTAAGAAGAACACCGGCCCGAGGAATTTCAATGGCCCGAGAAGAGAACAACAGAACGAAGCGGGAGAGAACGGAGTGTTTCATGGGAAGACGGCAGGAAAAATTCTAGAGATTTTTCGAGATAACAACGTGTTCGCTCTTATGCCACCACCACCTCTCATCGGGCCGCCTGAGAGGAGGAATCCGAACAAGTGGTGCGAATTTCATGAGGATATCGGACATCCTACGGATGAGTGTAGGCAGCTGCTCGACCAGCTAAAGCAACTGTTCCGGGAAGGAATGTTAGAGCAACTGCTGAGAAGACCGGGGAAAGGAAGGGGCAGACGGGGAAACGGCCACCAAAACCGACCATACGTGCCACGTAACCAGAGGTTACCAAAACCCCAGAGGCCGCAAATCGAACAGCCTCCACCTCCTCCTCCGGTTGAAGTAGGAGGAAATAGAGATATGCCCCCGATGAGAGAGGGCAGAAGAATTAACATGGTAGGCGGCATAACTCCTGTGACGCAAAGGTCAAAAAGGCAGAGAAAGGCCGAGCTGCGAGCATGGGAGGGCATCAATGCTGTTATCCCACTGAAAGAGCCGGGCATCGCCAAGGGCGTTGTCATCCAGTTTACTGATCAAGACCGGGTGGGGTTCAGGTACCCGAAGGTAGAATCTTTGGTCGTCATGGCCAGGATTCAAGGGGTTGAAGTAGCCCGCATCCTGATCGACAATGGCGCCCATTGCAATATTTTGTTCAAGAGAACTTTTGATCAGCTGGGGGACATGTCTGAATATCTGAAGTCGTATGAAGGGTCGCTGAGGGGATTCGGCGATGTAGAGGTGAAACCCTATGGGAGGATCAAGCTGGCTGTGGAGCTCGTCGACTATCAGGATGCTGCAGTTCGTATTACGCGAACTACTGAGTTCGTCGTGGTCGACATTGAGAATGTTTATAACGATTTCCTAGGTAGGCCGTTTCTGGAGGCATTCGAGGCCGTGGCCTCGTCCCACTATTATTGTATTAAGTTTCCCACCCTGAACGGATCTGTTGGGACCGTGAAGGGAGACCAATATATGGCAAAGAAATGTTTTGATTATGATTTGTGTTCGAGTGAAAGCGCGGCGAGATCCACTCAAAGAACTAACGGAACCCCCCACACTAAAGTCACGAGGAGAATAACCGAGGACGGAAGGATCGAGGTCAGAGAAATCGATCCCACAAGGGAAATGGAGATCGAAGATGGCGAGTACTTGACTAATCTATGGGAAGAAGGAGAGATCGGTCAGCCAAGTCCACTCATCGCGGAGGTCGGCGAAAGCCAAAGGGCCGAGGATGATGTGGAGCCTCGCATAGGCGAAGAAATCGAAGAAATTTCCGATCCCCGAGGTCCGTCTCAATGTTCGGCAGTGGACGGCCTGGAAAGTATATGTTTGGACCCCAGCCGACCGGAGACGGTAGTGTTGATCGGAGCAAGATTGCCCGACGATATAAAGCGGGAATTGGTCGCATGCTTGCGGAGAAATATGGATGTGTTCGCCTGGTCACACAAGGATATGACGGGAATCGACCCGAAGCACGCATGTCATCACCTCAAAATTGACCCTATGAAAAAACCCGTGGCTCAGAAGCGGCGCATGATGGGTCCGGAGAAGTATGAAGCTTTAGCCGTGGAGGTAAAGAAGTTGATAGATAACGATTTAGTGGTGGAAGCCCGAGGAGAACCTCAGTGGCTGTCCAATTCCGTGCTCGTGAAAAAGACGGGGAACGCATGGAGATTATGCGTGGACTTTACAGACCTCAACCGAGCATGTCCAAAGGACCATTTCCCCATGCCCCACATCGACCACCTCGTTGATAACACTTCGGGCTATGCAATGCTCTCTAAATGTGACTGTTATTCAGGTTATCATCAGATCCCGATGGCCCCCGAGGATATCGAGCATACCTCTTTCTACACCGAAAAGATGGTGTTGAGCTGGAAATGGATGCCATTCGGGTTGATGAATGCGGGGGCCACATACCTGCAATTAGTGAACAAAATGTTTTCCGAGCAGATCGGCGAGACCATGGAGGTATACGTGGACGATCTCATTATCAAAAGCAAAGTATTGGGAGACCACGTGAGAGATGTAGAAACCACATGTGAGATTTTGAGGAAGTATAATATGAAGCTGAACCCGAAGAAGTTTCATTTCGGGGTTTTTGAGACGAAGTTCTTAGGACACATCGTGAGCACCAGGGGGATCGAGGCAAACCCGAGCAAGATACAGGCCATAGTCGACCTGAGGGAGCCCCGGTGTTTGAAGGATTTCCAGCGCCTGACCGGTTGCCTGGCCGCGCTGAGCAGATTCATACCTCGACTAGGGGATAAGAGCCGACCATTCTTCCAAGCCATAAAAAACCAGAAGTTTAAGTGGAAGAAGGGAAGCCAAGAGGCATTCGATAGGTTGAAATTTCACCTACAGGATCCCCAGATCCTCTCGAAGCCGGTTCGAGGAGAGAAGTTATTCCTTTATCTGGCGGCATCCGAACACGCCATCAGTTCGGTCTTGGTACGAGCAGAGGATAAACTCCACAAGCCTATCTATTATGTCAGTCAAACCCTGCAAGATGTCGAGTCGAGGTACACGCCATTGGAGAAACTCGCGTACGCTCTAGTGATGAGCGTTCGAAAATTGAGGTCTTAATTCTTCGATCATCCCGTCGAAGTATTAACAACCATGCCATTAAGACAGGTGTTACAGCTGCCGGACACGACAGGCCGTCTGTTAAAGTGGAGTTTGGAAGTGGGACAATATGATATTACTTTTGCGCCGAGGACGACAATCAAGGGTCAGGCGTTGGCCGATTTCATTGTAGAACTTACCTTTCCACGAATTGATTCCTCGCTCCCTATCCCACCGTGGAAGCTCTACCTTGAAGGATCGTCCACGAGCTCCCGCGCTGGGGCTGGAATAGTCCTGGTCGGGCCTGGGAATTAATCCTCTGCGCATGCTGTAAGTTTCGAGTTCGACGCCACTAACAACGAGGTTGAGTACGAGGCACTAGTAGCAGGATTGGAGCTCTCTTTGGCCTTCGGGGCCGAACAGTTGAAAATCTTTACAGATTCCTTGCTGGTGGTGAATCAGGATAGAGCAATATTACGAACATGTGATGAGAATGATAGGCAGATTCCCTCGAGTCGAAATCGAACAGATTCCTCGAGAACTGAACACTCAGGCAGATGCTTTGTCCAAATTAGCCTCGTCGGAAGGGACGGCCGACCTATCTAACGTAATCCTGCTAAGTCAGAGCCGATCAGCGTTGGATAGAGTCGAGGTCAACCGAGTCGAGCTGATAAATCGAGGAGAAAGCTGGATGGGACCCATCTTGAATTATTTGCGAACAGGCGAAGTGCCCGATGACAAGATAGAAGCTCGACAACTCCGAATACGCGCGTCGCGATATACGCTAATTGGAGGAGCACTGTATAGGAGAAGCTTATCTATGCCGCTGCTGCGATGTATAACTCCTGCCGAAGGAAAAAGAGTATTCGGAGAGATCCACGATGGAGTGTGCGGAAACCATGCAGGTGGGCAATCTCTGGCGAACAAAACCATCAGACAAGGCTATTACTGGCCGTTCGCAACCTGGGGAATCGACCTGATCGGACCTCTCCCAACGGGACCAGGGGGTCAAATACGCGGTGGTAGCCGTTGATTATTTCTCTAAGTGGGCAGAAGCTGAGCCACTAAACAAGATCGACCAGCCCCAAATTATCCGATTCATATGGAAGAACTGTTGGAGTTGTGTACTTAATGTCTAGATTTAAGTAACGGAAACTCACGATCCATTGCCACTAATCTATTTAATTAAATAAACAATTGTTTGCGTTTAATTATTTATAATTAAATATATACAAAACATAGTCCTGGATTCTATACGTTGTAGTTAGTATGGTGTGTCGGGCCCACACAGAAGATCATACTATCGGTTACTCGTATTTAATCAAACAGTTGCTCACGACCTAGATGGACACGGACCAATCCATCGGTATAGTCGTTGTGTGAGAGAGACAATAATCTGTCTTGATTATTTTATCACACTTGTACACTTGGTGTATTGAGCGGATCGTTGAGATTCATCGATTAGGATTGCCGGCGATAATCGATTCGAGTCTCAGTGTATTTTATTCTTAATCCCCGAAACTATTGCGGGTGTGTATATTTAATATAAGTGACTTTGATTTACCAAAGGAATTAACCGATTTAATTATTGGGTTAATTACCGATTAAGTTGGGTCACTATATTTTATATATGGCATGCCGTGAATACTTGACGGGAAAGTGTATCCCGTAAGGGTTGATAATATCCCCGAGATGAGTTCATAAGGAATTATTATGTAAACCCTGCAGGTGGATTCATTCCGCATAATAATTAAGGTTGAATGGTACTAGTCTCGGATATAAGAGATGAATAAATTAATTAGCAATAAATTAATTTTATTCATGGATATTTATATCTTAAATACACGGAATAAATAATACTACCGGAGAAATATTATTTGATATAATATGGTTTAATATTGGGAGTGCAATTAATTTTATATAGTGGAAAATAGAATTAATTAATATTGATAAGGATTAATGGACTTGAGCATTGGGTTCAATTTAATCTTCAATATTGGAAGCCCAATATTCCACCTCCTTTAGATCCCCTACGTAGCCTATAAAAGCACTACATGGTCTTCTCTATTCTCATAACTTGAAGATCACAATTCTAGAGAGAGAAAGTAGAGAGGAGGATCCATGGAGTTCGGTAGATCGTCGCCCACACGACGTCCGGGCTAGTGCAAGGAATACGTGGGAAGATCTCAAGGTCATCATAAGATCTCGTTTCTCCGCACAACGAATCGAAAGGTGAATTAAATAATTGCTATTTAATTCTTGTTTTATTGAATCAATTATCGAAGAACAAAGATCCAAAAGTTCGAACCCCGGATTAGACGACGAACACGTGGTGGCGATCTAGGATCGCCGGACCACGGCGATCGCCGCCTAGGGTTTCGGCGGCGTGGCGCATGGGACGATCCCCGGCTGGACGCCGGGGCGCGATCGATCAAAGGATCGATCGCGGGCAGCTGCTGGGCACGACTGCCCAGCTGGGGGCGGGCCACCCCAGGCGGCGGCGAGTCGCCGGACTCGCCGCGGGGGCTGCTGGGCAGCCCCACCCGATCGCGCGGTGGCGCGATCCGTTGATCGCGTGAACCCCGTACTCGCGGGGGTTCGGCTGGGGGCGGGCTGCGTACCTTCGGGTGCGTGGTCTCCAAAGGCCGGACTCCGGCGGATGAGTCGGTGTTCGTGTGATCTCCGGCGAAGGGTTCGTTCGGGTTATTGGTTTCCGCAAATTTAAATAACCCGGGATATCGAATTCCAACAATTGGTATCAGAGCGTACGGTTACGTTTTTCGTTAATTGTTTCGATAATCGATTATCGTTGTTTATAGCCATAGATTAATTTAAATTGTTAAATTATTGTGCTATATATTGTTCTACGTACTTGTTTTCTCTCTCGTATGAATCGTGTTTGTCGGAAAAATTGATTATTAAAAATCGAGGATTTTTTTTTTTCGGAGAAAAACGAACCTTGTCGATCGCGGCTTGAGCACGCCTTTGCGCGGGCTGCTGTGCGGGCTGTATGGCGGCTGGAGGTCGACGGCATCAACCACCAGCAGTGGTGGTCGCCGGATGTCGACCGCTGCCAAGAGGCCAGGCGGTTCAGCCGCTACGCGCGGTGGGTCGCGGCTTCGGTTCGTGCTCGGTACGGGCTGCCGGGGAGGTGGCTGGAAGCACGGGCTGTGCGGGCTGCTGGAAGCGGGCTGAACGCAGCTGGGCGTGTCGGCGTATGCCACCAGTGGTGGTGGTTCGCCGGCAGCCGGCGGCGGCGTTCGAAGGTCACGATTGGCGGCATCGGCTTCGGTTCGCGGCTTCGGCTTCGGATCGTGGGCTGCTGGTGCGCCAAGGCTCGGAGCTTGATGGCTGCTGAACGTGATCGGGGCACGGCTGGGCGTGCCGGCGTAAGCCACCAGTGGTGGTGGTTCGCCGGCAGCCGGAGGCTAAGCTCGGCGATCACGTTGGCGGCTTCGGAGTCGAGCTCGGCGATCTCGATCGCGGGCTGTTCGTGCGGTGGGTCGCAGCAAGTCGATGGCATAGATAGTCGGAGGAGACGACGTGCCGGAGATCGACTAGGCCGCTGCACCCCTCGCCGAAGAAGACGATCGCTGCTGAAATTTATTAAAGGTGTCGGCCGACATCGGTTTTGTCTTTGGCCGACACCATGCGATTTCTGGTGCATGTGCGAGTGCGTGAACTAATTAACTGGATGCATTGCATGGTCTTTTGATGCATGCTGGATATGCATGATATTGGGTTAATTAATTGTGCATGTGTTTACATGCATGGAACCAACTCACTGCACATGGGTTCGATTGGGATGACCGGAATTTATTTTTGGTTCGTCCCGGTAAATCCGATCTTTCCAGAAATAATTTAATCTTTCTAATTTTATTTAATTTAATTTTGGAATTAATTCAAATTCTATTTGGATTAGATTTCTTAATTATGGAATTAAATAATGGAATTAGATGGAGAGTTAAATTAGGAAAGACAATCCTAGTTTCTCTAGATATCCTATACCTACTTGGATTAGAAGTCTTAAGAAGAATCAAAATTCGATTTTGATTAGGATTCTTGAGATCTAATTTAAATAGGATTGAGAAATTATTAAAATATTGATTTTATTTAATTTAAGTATTTTATTTAAAATCATTAGATTAATTCAAAATTTATTTTGGATTGGAAAATCTTGGATTTTATTTAGAATAGAATTAAATATGGAAATCAATGGATTTTAATAATATTGATTTTATTTAATTTAAGTATTTTATTTAAAATCATTAGATTAATTCAAAATTTATTTTGGATTGGAAAATCTTAGATTTTATTTTAAATAGAATTAAATATGGAAATCAATGGAATTGATTTTATTTAATTGGAGTATTTTATTTAAAATCATTAGATTGATTCAAATTTTTTTTTGAATTGGAATCTTGGATTTTATTTAAAATAAATTAAATATGAGAATCAAAGAATTTTTCCGTCGCTCGGCAAAGTATTCAAGACGTAGAATGAAGACTCAAGGCAAGCATGCGGGAATTCATCAAGGTACGAATAGTCGAGAAATAATTTTACTTGAGCAATTATTTGATTATTTGTGTACGTACTTGCATGAAATGTGTGTTTGTGATTATGCTTATGTGTATTTAATTATGCATTAGATAGCATATCCCTTTGTTATAAAAAGCTAAGTGGGAGAGGGAATGGAAACATTGCCATGGTCTCCATTGCTGTTCTCTTGGTGAATTTTATGGACTTTTGAAGTTCGTATAGACAAGTCATTGGAGGAGAATTCTTGTAATTCCTTTTACAAGATACATTGATTAAGTTTATCATACAATGCCTAATTTGTCTTTCTGAAACTGATTTCAAGTCGACTCATTCTCACCCCGGGGAGTGGAATGGAGCCAAAGCCACTTGGTCATGTCGAGGACACAAATTAGAGACTTTCGTGTCATTTGATGACTAGATCGATTGTCTGCTCGGCTCCCTCATTCTATGAGAGATAGGGTTGTTCGCATGGTGAATCACTGGTAAGAAACTTCGAGTTTCACTTATGATTCTCCGCGTCTTGATTTACAAGATCAAATGGATCAAGTAATTGGGAGTCAATTGTAAAAATCTTTTGGTGTAGTAAACGTCCACACTATCGTGGCTTGCTACATTGAATGGGATTTTGGAACGATTGATGTAGACAGTTATAGAAGGGAGTAAAAGAGCGTATGTTAACGTAAACGTCCACACTATCGTGGCTTGCGGTGAATATGCGTATCCCAAACAATCTTCTTAGATACTGAGTAATGGTTTACACTTAGGTACGCTTCTTAGTATTCTTCCCATCGAAGTAACGCTAATGATGATGTACGACCGAAGCAAATCTAATTGCTAAATCATTTGGGTAGGTAAACGTCCACACTATCGTGGCTTACCATATCTGATGGGATTTTAGATGTTATTAGTGGTTTAATGATATTATTTGAGGGAGATAATATCGGAGATTAAATCGATTGTTTGTTGTTATATGTGCTCATAGATTAGGAAATGGCTTTGAACCCACTTTCTGTGATTACGTAAGGATTTTTAAACTCACTGGTTCCTAAATGTAATGATTGGAATAGAGATCTAGACATTACCCAAACTGTTGAAGAGTACAAGGTTGTACTCAATGAGCTTTATCCTTCCGAGCCTATTGACATAGGCGGCTAGACAAGAAGCGATGAGGATACTCATAAAGGCCAGTCGATTCGAGGAAACGCTTAAACACGTTTTTGAGATGATGGACCTTTTAGACGAGTTGAGACGGAAATCGCAAGCTCTTGTAGCCAATGCCAAAGGTTTCGGACCTAAGGATAAAATCGGGGGAAAGGAAAAGCAAGCAAAGAAACCCAGTGGTCCTAAGTTACTTGGACCACGAGATGGGACGAGAAAGCCATGAGGCAAGTATTCTCGATACAAACAGTCTGGGTACTGGAAGTCTGATTATCCTCTCAAAGAAAGTACGAAATTTTCTTTAGTCGTAAAACATAGTCAGTGGTATTATCTGCCGGAACCTGGTGTGTAGATATGGAACCACTGGCGGTATGTGCATTTTAAATGCAAGGGTTCCAGGAAACCCGACGACTTAGAGAAGAAGAAATCGTAGTCTACATGGGCAATGCTGTGGAGGAGGCAGCAGTTGCAGTGGAGGACATTTTATAGGATTTCATTTTGGGTTATTGCTTTTATGTACCTTTCATATTAGAAAGAACTTTGTTCTGGATTTCTAATGAATAGATATTTTATTTCTTTTAATCATTTGATGGTTATAAGAAGAAATAATGATATTATCTATTTTGGTACATTAGCTAGCAATATATAAATGATGAATCCTGAGTCCACCACGATGCAACGAACCGTTTTATATAACTCGTTTTACTAATAAGAGATTTCTTTATTAAATCATTTACACTTGTGGATTCTTATGCTAAGTCATATTTATTCAAATAAGAAGTTCAAAGGTCGAAAATTGATTGTAAAATCAATTAAGTTGAAGGAGTGGACCTTCCGACCTAAGAATCTAATTTGGAGGATAATACGACTAAGCAATCCTTTATGGATATAAGATATAAGATCCGGACAAGTATTAGAATTGATTAACTCTGATGTTTGATCAGAGCTTGGGATTGGATCCCAAGAGACTACACCATACAGTCCTCTGTAAGATTGGTGTGTCGGAAATAAGAAATGGAACTCTTATAGAAATAGTAAAAGCTTGAGTTATACGGAACTGCCTATGTTCTATGGATATGTCTGGAAACAACGACGCATGTGGTTGTAGAATATCCTAGAAGAACAAAAGATGTGTGTTCGATAGTACTATGAACCAGAAGGACGTTATAAGTTCTAACGCCCGGTTCTTAGAGGAAGACTATTAGATGAACCACAAGCCCAAAAATGACGTGATACTTCTGAAAAGAGAGAAAACGATAATGACTGGAAGCCAGCCAAACCGAGTAGCGGTACACCACTAACTGCACCTACTGTTATCACTGTTTATACACCGGAATGCCATTGTAGTGGGAGGTTGTAGGACAACCGGAGATATTCATAAGACTAGGAGAGTCTTCGGACTCTGGACCTAGTATACATGAAATCGATCCCTAGATCTACATGAAGGCAGTACTAGATCTAAATGTGCCTTCTTGGAAAGCAATAAGGATTATTGCTAAGAGGCAAGATCATTTAGAGTACAAGCTTAGTTAATCCATTGATGGATTGAAACGAAGCTAGAGATCGTGGAACTTGCGAATTGATAGTCCATTTGATGGATTCATCAAAAGGCATTGACGAATCGTGTGTATGGGAAACGTGATGGAAACAAGGTGGTGTTTCTCGGAGGTTTTATGTAGATAACATTTTATCATTGGTAACAATGTAAAGATGTTGTCAGACATAAAACGATGGTTGTCTAGAAAAATCGATATATGAGATAAAGAAGAAGTTAGAGCATGTTCTTAAGATCTAGGATCTCAAGAAAAGAACATTGTACTTCTCTAGATATCTTGTACGATTATGGTTCGTTTTAACATGCAAGATTCCGAGAAAGGTTCGTTACCTTTCAGAGACGGAATGCATCTATCTAAGGATATGTGTTTTAGAACACAAAAGGAGATAGAAGCAATGAAAGCAGATTCCTACACTTTGAGTGTGGAAAGCTTAATAAATGCATTGTTGAAAACGAGAACCTGATATCGGCTATGCGGTTAGCATAGTGGGAGGATATCAAGGTAATCCTGGAAAGGAATATTCGACTGCTGTAAAAGTACTTTCGAAGTACTGTTCTAGACTACGAAGCAGACGAACATTTCCTTTGGATTACATTCTCTTAGATTTCTAATCGAATGAGGACCGGTGTAAGTCGATATCAGGCTATGTGTTTCACTATTGAAGGAGAAGGAGTTTTAACATGGAAGAGTGATAAGCACGATGCTTTTCGGACTCTGCCATGGGTAACCAAATAGCGGCCTCAGAGGCAGCGGAAGTTTTGGTATAACTCCGGGATAATCTCTGGGACTTAGATGTGATTCTTAATTTGCCAAAGGCTATGTAAATAGCGGTGCGATGGCAAATGGTAAG
Organism: Euphrasia confusa; assembly: GCA_954870475.1. Lineage (NCBI taxonomy): Eukaryota > Viridiplantae > Streptophyta > Magnoliopsida > Lamiales > Orobanchaceae > Euphrasia > Euphrasia confusa. Next base: position 8,979,841 of record OX940966.1, on the reverse strand, counting down.
AAATCACAAGTCCATAAGTGTAAGATAACACATAGTGCAAGTACCACCTGATACGAGTCATCGTCGAGGGAGACGACGCTGTAGTCACCAAGATAACTTCAGAGCGGCAACCTAGAGTGCTCATTCACATAGTACTTCTTGGAAGTACAACTTAAGCACGTGATGAGTATGGAAGTCGGGAGTTTGGAGGAAATGACTAGACCTTAGTACAAGTGGGAGATTGTTGGAGTTGTGTACTTAATGTCTAGATTTAAGTAACGGAAACTCACGATCCATTGCCACTAATCTATTTAATTAAATAAACAATTGTTTGCGTTTAATTATTTATAATTAAATATATGCAAAACATAGTCCTGGATTCTATACGTTGTAGTTAGTATGGTGTGTCGGGACCACACAGAAGATCATACTATCGGTTACTCGTATTTAATCAAACAGTTGCTCACGACCTAGATGGACACGGACCAATCCATCGGTATAGTCGTTGTGTGAGAGAGAAAATAATCTGTCTTGATTATTTTATCACACTTGTACACTTGGTGTATTGAGCGGATCGTTGAGATTCATCGATTAGGATTGCCGGCGATAATCGATTCGAGTCTCAGTGTATTTTATTCTTAATCCCCGAAACTATTGCGGGTGTGTATATTTAATATAAGTGACTTTGATTTACCAAAGGAATTAACCGATTTAATTATTGGGTTAATTACCGGTTAAGTTGGGTCACTATATTTTATATATGGCATGCCGTGAATACTTGACGGGAAAGTGTATCCCGTAAGGGTTGATAATATCCCCGAGATGAGTTCATAAGGAATTATTATGTAAACCCTGCAGGTGGATTCATTCCGCATAATAATTAAGGTTGAATGGTACTAGTCTCGGATATAAGAGATGAATAAATTAATTAGCAATAAATTAATTTTATTCATGGATATTTATATCTTAAATACACGGAATAAATAATACTACCGGAGAAATATTATTTGATATAATATGGTTTAATATTGGGAGTGCAATTAATTTTATATAGTGGAAAATAGAATTAATTAATATTGATAAGGATTAATGGACTTGAGCATTGGGCTCAATTTAATCTTCAATATTGGAAGCCCAATATTCCACCTCCTTTAGATCCCCTACGTAGCCTATAAAAGCACTACATGGTCTTCTCTATTCTCATAACTTGAAGATCACAATTCTAGAGAGAGAAAGTAGAGAGGAGGATCCATGGAGTTCGGTAGATCGTCGCCCACACGACGTCCGGGCTAGTGCAAGGAATACGTGGGAAGATCTCAAGGTCATCATAAGATCTCGTTTCTCCGCACAACGAATCGAAAGGTGAATTAAATAATTGCTATTTAATTCTTGTTTTATTGAATCAATTATCGAAGAACAAAGATCCAAAAGTTCGAACCCCGGATTAGACGACGAACGCGTGGTGGCGATCTAGGATCGCCGGACCACGGCGATCGCCGCCTAGGGTTTCGGCGGCGTGGCGCATGGGACGATCCCCGGCTGGACGCCGGGGCGCGATCGATCAAAGGATCGATCGCGGGCAGCTGCTGGGCACGACTGCCCAGCAGGGGGCGGGCCACCCCAGGCGGCGGCGAGTCGCCGGACTCGCCGCGGGGGCTGCTGGGCAGCCCCACCCGATCGCACGGTGGCGCGATCCGTTGATCGCTTGAACCCCGTACTCGCGGGGGTTCGGCTGGGGGCGGGCTGCTTACCTTCGGGTGCGTGGTCTCCAAAGGTCGGACTCCGGCGGATGAGTCGGTGTTCGTGTGATCTCCGGCGAAGGGTTCGTTCGGGTTATTGGTTTCCGCAAATTTAAATAACCCGGGATATCGAATTCCAACAAGAACATCATATGCCGATTCGGGATACCTCACACTATCTTTCGGATAACGGAAAGCAGTTCGACGGACTGGAGATCATGAAGTTTTTCGATAAGTGGAAGATAAGGAAGGTGTTCTCCACACCATATCACCCTCAAACCAATGGACAAGTGGAGGCGGTGAAAAAAAATTTGAAGCACACGCTAAAGGCCAGGATAGAGGAAAGCCAAGGAAGATGGGCAACCGAGCTCCCCGACGTCTTGTGGGCTTATCGCACGACGAGCAAAGCGGCCACAGGAGAAACACCATTCGCCCTTGCCTTCGGATACGAAGTCGTCGTGCCTTATGAGGTAGAAATACCCACCCATCGAACGACGCAAGAGCTGACTGATCAGAACGACCAGATGATGCGAGTCGAATTAGATCTACTGGAAGAGAGGAGGATCAATTCGGTGTATCGAAACGCGGCGGCTAAGCAGAGGGCCGAGAAGTATTTCAATTAAAAAGTGAAGGTAAGGAAGTTCAAACAGGGTGATCTGGTGCTGAAAGAGATATTGGGAGCCAACCCAGGGGCCCTAGGACTGACGTGGGAATGACCATTTCGGGTGAGAAAAGTCCTAGAGAACGGATCGTACGAGCTGGAACACCTGAATGGGGTGGCCGATCAGTATTTCTGGAACTCCACACACCTCAGGAAATACTATCAGTAAGTTTTGACATTGTATCGTGATCGTTTTTGCATTAATAAAGAAAGGAAAATGTCGAAAATTTCTCTCATAATTTCATAAATATAAGGGGTAGAGCTTGGCTCCCCCAGAGCCCGATGCGACCGAGCATGGACCAGGTGTCCCTCGAGTCCGGGAGATTTATAATTTAACCCAAGGGGTAGAGCCTGGCTCCCCCAGAGCCCGATGCGACCGAGCATGGACCAGGTGTCCCTCGAGTCCGGAAGAGTTAAGATTACATGGAAGAAGCAGGACTTGATAAGCATACTGGGGCATTTTTGGGCGAGTAGTAGCCCGCCCAAAAATAGAATAAAAACGATTCAATCAAAACAACCACAAGAGAAGGTAATCTATTACATAAGACATCAGTCATGTCCGAACGAGGACTAAGGCATTTTCGGCGAGGAAAGTTCTTCTTCGCCGAAAATCCCGAACGAAGCAAACAAAAAGAAAGAACGAACGCACATCAAAGGCCCAGAGGCCTAAATTGAACAGGAAGCGTTACGAGCTGGTCGTTAGCGTCAAACACCGCGACAGCCCACCCGCGGTTAACATCGAAACGAACACGAACAGTGTTCGTCGCCTGAAGACCGAACTGACGAACAAAGCCCCTCCACCACGGACCTTCGAACAAGTACTGCCCGCGACGATGAGAAACATATATGACCCACCGATCACCGTTCACGTCCACCAACGGAAGGAATCGGGGGAGCGCGGACTCGCGATCCAGGTCGGCGGTAAACTCAACAGGCAGGGGAAGCCTCACCGCGTAGCGACGATCGTTGAACGGAAGCTCGAACCACTTGGATCCGTTCGGGCCGACATAAATGCGCACCATCAAAATGATCGTTCGTCGCGATACCAGGCGAATAGATAAGTTTTCGAAAAGGAAAGAGGTTGGATTATTGGAGAGGAATACTAAGATCATGGGATTGTATATATATAAGACCAAACGTACGAAAAAAAAGACTACGCGAAAAGACGTGCAAGTAGCACGCGGACTTGTAAGAAATTATTCGCGCATAAAAAGGCGCGAAAGGTAAACGGAATGACAAGTCGTACAGACTTTATTCATGAAGGGTCACATCCTTGCATGAAAGAGAACAAAAAGACAAAAACAGTATAAAAAGGAATTTAGGGTGGGGCCAGATGCTTTCCCTCCCCTTCATAAACGCGAACAGTGGAACCCTCGTCATCGGACCACCGAAGTCAAGTAAACCACCCATGGCGAAAGTTCATCGGCCGAACAAAACGTTCCCAAGCAGGCGGAGGAAACCTCCGACAATGCCACCGACCATTGAACATCTGGTCAACATAGCAAAAAATATTCTCGGCGAATTACGCGAACCATGGTCGGCCAAATTAAAAAACTACTTGTTATCGAAAAGAGAAGCGAGACGAAACCGATCACATATTACATGGTAGGACAAGTTCGAGCAATATGAAGCGAAGATAAAAAATACTTAATACTTGCCATCTTCGAAATAAAACATACAAGTACACGAGTCTTGAACATAGAAAAAGATTGTCCGGAGAATAACCATAGTAACAACAATAAATGCAAGTTAAAATATCAGGAGAAGGCGAGCAAGGATATAGTCATCTTCGACATGAATAGGATCTTCCACCGCCGCCTCTGGCTCAGCTGCGACGAGCTGACTTAGATCTGGCCACCAGGCAAGATCGACATTGTGAAGCTCGACCAGATCAAGGACGGGGAAAAGAAAACTGGTGTCGAGATTGACATCTAGACGATGAGCACGGAGATCGTCCATGATTAGGTTGTACGGTAAGCCAGCCCGAGCATGACCACGAATGCAGTCGAAGTGGCTCAGGCAGTAGGAATATGAACTATATTGATCCAGGTCCTGCATGGGGTCCGCCTTGCGCTCCGCCTCAGCTCTCTCGATCGCTTCGGTGAGAGCATTCAATTGATCGATCAGTAGATCCATGCTCTGGCGATTCTCCTCAGCTCGCCGCACTTTCTCCTCCATCTCTAGAAATCGATCCTGCTTGGCAACCATCTCAGCCTTCAATTTAGCCAACTCTTCCTTCCCGAGGTCTCGCTCCCTAGCCATCCCCGCCGCGCTCGTCTCCGCCTCTTCGATTCGGGTTTTATGTTTCCCCTCATCTTCTTGATACTGATTGACCAGGGTTTGCAAGCTGGCCAGCTCAAGTTCGAGCTCGGCCACCCGGTCGGCCGAACCATCGAGAACATTTAGAGGATTGGCCGGTTGGGGTGGACCGGAGCGAGTCTTGCTAAGAGACACCAAAAACATGAGCACCCGGGAAGCCATCAGAATAGCCACTTGCTCGGCTTGCTCGGGCCTTTGGCACACCATCTCGGCCTGAGTGGTCCAGGTTCGAGGAATACACTCCATAGCCTCATGCATAAGAGGAGGCAAGCTCGGAAAGTCGTGGGGACGAGCTGCTAGGAATTAAGCCAAGCTAGCGGCCATGGTAGGGCGTCCACCCAAACTGAAAAGCGAATAAAAAACTTAGACCAGAAAAGAAAAGAGAGGGCGTTCAAAGACTACTTACCGAGCAAAAAGCTCTTCGTCAATGGAGGCAACCGAGCTGTAGGGAACATTCTCGGGAATCTCCTGTATGGGCTCCTTGCCGCGACGGCGCTTTGGAATCCGACCAGTCGAAGGCACCACCTCGGATGGCCCCTCGGGAATGACGGTTGAGGTTGGCGGAGGAAGCGAGCTGGCCCTCGTCGTAGGAGGAACAGAAGTGGCTTCAGAGTTAACCGATCGGGCAGGTCGAGCAGGCTTGACAAGAGGAACATTGGCTTGATTGCCTGCAGCCACTTCGGCCGCCCGACGATTACGTTCAGCAAGCGCAGCCATCCGAGCTCGAGGAGTATTTCCAACCATGTCTACTGGAGTATCGGGAAAAGAAGGAAACCTAACCACTGCAATAAAAATACGAACGGTAAGACAGTTAAAACGAACAAACGAACAAAACTCAAAACACAACACTCACGAGGATATCGATCCCGAACATGTCGGGGAATAGTAATAAAGCGAGAAGACCGAACACGGGCCCTAGTAAACACATTCTCAATGAGCAGTTGGGTATCAGGGAGAGAGCGAACACGCTCACAAACAGTAGCAAAATCCCAATCAAGTTCGAAGATAGTTGGGGCCTGAGGACCTGCCGAACACAGAGCGTCCGATCGGGAAAAGGTCAGAACAAAATAAGAAAGCACCAAAAATAAGGGAAAAGTGTAAGAAAGTAAGACTAACGACGACATTTGCGAGCAAAAGAGTTCGGAATTGGGAACGCTTCGGACCCCCAGGCGCCATCCACGTAAAACCAATCGGCCCACCAGGCCGTCACCTTGCTCGGCAAGCTTTCAAGAAGTTTGCTCGGGGCACGCAAATAATGGTCCCCGCCTCTGAAATGATTGATGATAAGGAGTAGGGTGGTCTCGGAGACAGAAAGGTGGCGGTAGAGGCCATAATGACCGAACATAATGTTTAAGCTTATCATCAAGGACAAGGAATTCGCATGAAGCTGCATGGGAGCGACCCCCCACGCTTGCAATGCGGCGGCTAAAGAATCATGGATGGGAAATCGAAGTCCCGCCTCCATCATCGTGCTCGTCACAACAACCATGCCCGGCGGGGGGCAGTTCACCCGCTCGTCGGGAGTAGGGCAATAAATGTGGACGTCCGAAGGGATTCCCCAAACCGACCTCATGCTTTGAAGTTTATCTTCATCGACAATCGAGCTGCGATCGTTAGCGAACATACCCACTTGGTCGGGCCCAGGACGAACACCGAACCTCGTACGTTCCACGAAAACGTAGGGGTTCTCGTGCAGATAATGGGTATAGATAAAAGGAGGAAGGGGGCCCCGCATCTCGCCCATCATATCAATGAAGCGGCGGTAACAATCGCTAACACCAACGGCGAACAACTCTAGCTTCTCCGCCTCGGAGAAACTGACCACAGCTGCCACATCGTTTCCCGACGAGGAAGAGGCAGAAGCATCAGAATCGGACGAACCAGCAGAAGCGAGAAGGTCCGATAAGGTGGCGGAGCTATCATGGTCACTCATTCTCGCTCGTGTATTGAAGTTTTGTCCGATTATTCTATGTTATCAGCAAAGCCTACCGCTAAAAAAACCCCCAAATAAGTGCAAGAGAAAATAGCGAGAGAAACCTACGTGATTGTTCGAGGCTGAATAGAGCGAGCACAATGCCGAACACGTCTGAAAGAGCCGAGCACACAGATCAAGATGTCCGGAAATCAGTGCCAGGATGGAGAAAAGTGTAAAATGAAAAATGTGGGGGACTATTTATAGGGGTGAGAGGCGATAAAATTCAAAATTTGAATTTGAAAAGACGGTTGGCGGAAGTCGAGGCATCACGTCAGAAAAGTGCCAATAGGAAGAGGACAGGTGGCAATAACCGCCCGTCAACATTAAATGACCCATCGAAATCATCACCCGGAAATGTATGCTCGGAAAGCAAGAATTAATCCGCATACCGAGGTCGATCTTTTCTAACGAATAGAACGACCTCGGGGGGCATTTGTTATGCAGGAAATTATCAACTCAGTCCCGAGCATATCAGGCCCCTCATCGACTGAGGGAGGATGAGGTGAGAACAAACAAGCGACAAGCCCGCTTAGACCGGCCCCCCTTAATAGGCGAATGCAATAGACCCGGGCGAGCGTGCAACGTGTTCAATAGGAATCGGAAAGTGTGTTCGGTCGCGGCAGAGAAGAAGGGCGGTCGAGCATCCTTAACGTACTCGGCATTCAGGAAAGACGATCTTCCTATTCCTGGGCCGGAAATATTGAAAATGGGCTTGGTAGTGGGCTTGGCCCATTATCCAACTTTAGTAACCCTAATTTGTATACTCTATAAATAGAAGGGACAAAACCTCATAAAAGGGATCCACACATTTCCCCAAAAATTCCTAGAGAGCACTATTATCTTGTTTACTACTCAATCCCCAAAATATTTATTTTTTAGTTGGTAATTGGAGAACACGATTTTTCCACCATCAACATATATAAAGGCTCGCTAGTTTTTATGTTTGTTTAGTTTAGGGTATTAAGAGTTGTGTAATTGTTAATCAAGACACTACGTGTTATTTATGTGGTCGATATTACCCTTAGCATAATATTTGCATAATATGAACTTTTATTGCGCAATTCTTTATTTGGATAATATTTTAATTATTATAATTTGTTACAAAAATGATTTGTATTGTTTTATTTATTTTATTTTTTGTATTTAATTAAATATAAAAATTTTACTTTATTTTATAAAATATTTTACAACGGTTGTATTTAATAATCTTGTGTATTTGCTGCGTATAATTATTTTATATTTTATAATACATGAATAAAAATTAAAATAAAACAATACAAATCATTTGTAACATATCAAAATAATTAAACTATTACGCAAATAAATAATTGCACAATCACCGTTCAAATTATTAAATGTATACGTGTATGGTGCAAGATTGCACTCTTATTATTCAGTGTAAAAAACCCCAAACATTTTTAATAAATAATTGATAATGAATGTATATTATGATGCAAGATTGCACTGCTTATTATCCAGTGTAAAAATGCACGCCCCAAACATTTTTAATAAATAATTGATAATGAATGTATACTATACAAGCATAAGGGTAATATTGGTAGTAAACCTGTAAATACGATGAATGAAAAGTTTTGGAGTTACGTGTAATATATATACTTGCTTTACCTCCATTAAAAAATACCCCTAAATAAATCTTCCACACTTGTGAAGATGAACATTTTCTATTTTTCAAATTTACACTTTTATGTAATTCAATTTTACTTTCCCTTCTCTCTTCTTTCTCTTTCGAGAATTTTGGGATTTACATTTTACGTTTCTTCAATAACTTTTGATTATTTCTCCGATCACGTTGATTTCGATGTGTTATGCCTTATACTCGTCTCAGAATAGGCTTCACATATCTAATTTTAATTTCGTGGATTAAGCTTGTTTACATTCGAAGTCGATTTAGGTATTTTTTACGATTTTTGCATAACTCAGTTTGTAGTCAATTTTTTTTGTTGATTTTGCGTGTAACTTCATTATGCATGGCTAAGTTATCTTGCTAGGGCATGTGTAAATGAACTTGTTTAATTGATTGAGAATTTTGAGTTAGGGCATGTGTAAATGAACTTGTTTAATTGATTGAGGATTTTGAGTTTGATTTTGAGGGAGGTGAATTTGAGGATTTGTTGATTAAATTGTAATTGCATCAATATCTTGTTGAATTGACCTAATCAAAATAAATTCACAAGATATATTAATATGTTATTGAAATTACATAATATAAATATACCTAGCCAAGGAAATTTAGTTGAAATTCGTGATGAAAGCAATGAAGTTGATGCAAAGGAAGAAATGTCAAGGTTATCTCGATCGTTAGCTTAGCTTAGCTTAGCTGATAAAATGAACCCAAAACCGATTTAAACTGTGGTAATTAGAACTACCGATTCTAACAACTATAAGCAACTCTTTTTTTTTCAAAGTTCTCCCAAAAAAAAAATGGTAATTCTAAGAACTATAAGCAACTCTTTTTTTTTTCAATATTCTCCCAAGAAAAATGGTGAATCTAACTGGTTAACAGCCAATTAGAGTTCAACCCAATTGTTTGTCTAGAGTTCAACCCAATTGTTTGTTTAGGACGGTTATACACCTCTAAATTAAAAAATGAGGTGTAAATATTTAATAAAAATGCTTCAAAGTTAAAAATAGAATCATAAAAATACTATTAAAAAACAAACAAACGAAAAAAAACTTAGAATCCAATAAAAAAAGAAAGTTAATCTAAAAATTGAATGAAAAAAAACAATTGTAATTTTTTTTAAACATTATAGCTACGCACAATACAATACATGCTTAAAGCCCAAAGGACGGTGATAAAATAAATGATTAAAATTATCCAACAATAGACAAAAAATCACAACCACATTACCACACTGATGGCGGAAGCTATTAAATACATGATTAATACTCGTTGATTCTAAGAATACCTGAGAATTAATTAAATCAAAGTATCGTTGATTCTTCAGAATATCGAAAATTGTTAAATTTCAAGAAAACCTTTTGAAGAAGAGAAAACTCTCTTTTTATTTTAAACAACTGTTGAATAAATGAAAGTACTAGAGATATAAATAATGCTCAAACTCTAAAAAAACTTTGGCTTTATTAAAAAGAGAAAACCCTATTAAACACAGAGGAGACGAAGAGAGGGCTCGGGCTCGGTTCGGCCATCCCCATGGCCGAGCCATGGATCGAGCGCGTGAGGAGCTCTCGACCGTGCTACTCGGTCGTGCGATGTCACCGGCGGTGGTGACGTGTCGGTTGGGTGGTGGCTGTGGTGGGAGTGCTCCTCGGCCAAGCTCGGGGATGGACACGGGGATCCCCAATCCGTGTTCGTCCGGTAAAGATTCTATTCCTAATATAATTCTAGTTTCCTTATTTAATTATTTATATTTTAAAAATTAATCCAATTAATTTTTTATTAAGATTCTTTTATGGAATTTTTAATATATTAGGAGAAGAATTATTTTGGAAAGTTTAAAAGTTCTAAATTAATATTTCTTTATTTAATTATTCCTTTATGGAATTTTTCATGGATTAGGAAAATAATTAATTTGGCAAGTTTCGAAAGTCCTTAATTAATTTTTCCTTATTTAATTATTCCTTTATGGAATTTTTAATGGATTAGGAAATGATCTAATTTGGAAGAATTATGAGTCCTAACTTATTTTATTTCCTTATTTTATTATGGAAATCTTCTAGAATATTTCAAGTGGGTCTTGGATAGGATCTAGAAATTTAATGGAATTAGATTAGGAAAATAAAAATAATAAAAATATTAATAATATTTAATTTTATTTTTGATTTATTCGATTAACTTAATTTTCGAATTAAGTAACTTTTGGATTTATTAAAAAAAAAATATTTAAATATTGGAATTAATATTCCCGTTACATTGAAGCATTCAAGAACGAAGACTGAAGACTAGAAGAAGCATACGTGAATGCGATAAAGCCATAATAGTTGGAAAATAATATTCTAGTATTATTTTGATTATGTGATAATATCTTATTTGCTTTATTTCATGTATGTATGCTTATGTGTATTTATTTATGCATTAGATAGCGTATCCCTTGTTGTAAAAAGCTAAGTGGTTTCTCTTGGTAACTTTTATAAACTTTTGAAGTTTATATAGATAAGTTATTAGAGGCCTCTTACGATAAACATTGATTGAGTTTATCAAACAATGCCTAATTTGTCTTCCTAAAACTGATTTCAAGTCGACTCATTCTTACCCGGTGAGTAGAATGGAGCCAAAGCCACTTGGTCATGTCGAAGACACAAATTAGAGACTTTCGTGTCATTTGATGACTTGATCGATTGTCTGGTCGGCTCCCTCATTCCATGAGAGATAGGGTTGATTGCATGGTGAATCACTGGTTAGAAACCTCGAGTTTCACTTATGATTTACCGCGTCTTGATTAACAAGATTGAATGATTCATGTAGTTGGATGTCACTTATAAAACTCTTTTGGTGTAGTAAACGTCCACACTATCGTGGCTTGCTGCACTGAATGGGATTTTAGATTAACTGATGTAGACAGTTATAGGAGAAAGTGAAGGACCGTCTGTTAGCGTAAACGTCCACACTATCGTGGCTTGCGGTGATATGCAAATCCCAAACAATCTTCTTAGTACTGAGTAATGGTTTACACTTAGGTACGCTTCATAGTATTCTTCCCATCGAAGTAACACTATGATGATGTACGACCGAAGCAAATCTAATTGCGAAATCGTTCGGATAGGTAAACGTCCACACTATCGTGGCTTACCATATCTGACGGGATTTTAGATGTGATTAGTGATTTAATGATATTATTTGAGGGAGATAGTATCGGAATTAAATCGATTGTTTGTATTATGTGCTTATAGGTTAGAAATGACTTTGCCCCACTATGTGATATACGATAAGGCAATTATACTCACCTGACCCTTAGAATGTTGATTGGAATCGAAATCTGGACAATGTCCTAACTGCTGAGTAGTACAATGTGTACTTCATTATCTTTGTCCTCCCGTGTCAAGAAATGGTTTTGAACCTATGGACGGGTAGAGGGAAAAGAAGAAGCAAGATACGGAAACATAGTGGTCCTAGTTTTGAACCACGAGATGGGGTATGCAAGCCGCAAGGCAAGTGTTTTCCGTTGCAAGCAGTCTGGGCACTGGAAGTCTGATCGACCTCTCATAAAAACAAAGAGTGAACTTTTCCTTAGTCAATGATACATTTTCAGTGGTATTATCTACCAGCACCTGGTGTGTAGATACGGAGGCCATTGATCATGTTTTGCATTTCTATGCAAGGGTTCCAGGAAACCCGGCGACTTAGAAAGGAAAAGATCACCATCTACATGGGCAATGCTGCGAAGGTGGTGGCTGTTGCAGTGGGAGATATTCATTTACTTGTAAGTAATGAAAGGATTTTATACATTGTCTTTAGGGGTGTTCAAAAAACCCGTCAAACCCGATCCGCCCGCCAACCCGACCGAAAGCCGCCCGAACCCGTCGGTTTTATTTTGAACAAACTACCCGACGGTTAAAATTTCTAAAACCCGCCAAAATTCGGGTGGGTAGCGGTTTCGTTAGTGACTACCCGCAAATAAACCGACCCGCCCGCACATAATATATATATATATATATATATATATATATATATATATATATATAAAATTTTCTTAACTAGTTTTTTATGTATGCTTTTTTTTCTATTTACAATTAAATATTTATTTAAATATGTCATTTTACCCGCCAAACCGCCCGCACCCGCCCGCACCCGCTTTCACCCGCACCATACGGTTGGAGTAAAAAAATGGGCGGGTATGGTTGATAAAATTGAAACCCGCCATCAATGGGTCGGGTGATTTTTATGGATGTACCCGCCCAAACCCGCCCGTGAACACCCCTAATTGTCTTTATGTGCCTGAATTTAGAAAGAATTTGACTTCAGTTTCTAAACAAATGGATATTCTATTTCCTCTGATAATTCGATGATTATAAGAAGAATAAATGATAATATCTGTTCTGGCACATTAGTTGACAATTTAAATCCTGAGTCTACCACGATGCAACAAACTGAAACTAGTAACACATTATCTAACACCAATGAGAGAAAATAACCTTATAGTATTAATCTATTATACTTGTGGTATCTTAAGCTAAGTCATATTAATCCAAATGGGATTCAAAGGTTGAACAACTGATGGTCTAATCAGTGGTGTTGAAGGAGAGGACCTTCCTACCTGCGAATCAAGTTTGGATGGTAAAATGACCAAGTAACCTTATAAGGATAAAAGCTATAAAGATCCGGACAAGTATTGGAATTGATTCATTCTAATGCGGACCTATGTCTTCTCACACAAGAGGAGGGTACGAGTACTTCATGTTGGAATTCGATATCCCGGGCTATTTAAAATTGCGGAAACCATAGCCCGATCAAAAACCCATCGCCGGAGATCATATGAACGCCGACTCATCCGCCGGAGTCCGGCCTTTGGAGACCACGCGCCCGAAGACACGTAGCCCGCCCCCAGTCGAACCCCGGCGAGCCGGGTATTCACGCGATCGAAGGATCGCGTCCCACGCGATCGGGTGGGGCTGCATCGGCAGCCCCCGCGGCGAGTCCGGCGACTCGCCGCCGCCTGGAGGTCCCCACCGTCGAGGTGGGGTGGGGTGCGGCTCCAGCCCGCGCCCCGGCGGTCGATCCTTGTGATCGACCGCGCGCCCTCGGCCCAGCCAAGGGTCGCCTCCTCCGCGCCCGCCAAACCCTAGGCGGGTCGATCCACGCGGTCCGGTGGCTTCGCCACCACCGCCTGATCGTCCGTCTATTCCGGGTTCGATCTTTCGGATCTTCGTTCTACGGTATTCTCGATAAATCAAATCGAACAAAATCAAGGGCGTTTAGATTTTTACCTTTCGATTCGTTGTTCGGAGAAACGAAATCAAGACGACCTTTGAATCTTCCCACGTATTCCTTGCACTCCGTTCGAACGTCGGGTGGGCGACGATCTATCGAACTCCTATGGATCTCCTTCAACTCTCTAGAATATCAAGTGTGATAATCTTGTCTTATGATTTATGAAGGCCATGTAGTGCTTTTATAGGCTACGTAGGGGATCTAAAGGAGGTGGAATATTGGGCTTCCAATATTGAAGATTAAATTGAGCCCACTGCCCAAGTCCATTAATCCTTATCAATATTAATTAATTTATTTTCCACTATATAAATTAATTACACTCCCAATATTAAACCATATTATATCCAAATAATATTTCTCCGGTAGTATTATTTATTCCGTGTATTTAAGATATAAATATCCATGAATAAAATTTATTTATTGCTTAATAAATTTATTTATCTCTTTTATCCGAGACTAGTACCACTCAACCTTATTTATTATGCGGAATTAAATCCACTCGCGAGGTTTACATAATAAATCCTTATGAGCTCATCTCGGGGATATTATCAACCCTTCCGGGATACACTGTCCCGTCAAGAATTCACGGCATGCCATATATAAAATATAGTGACCCAACTTAACCGGTAATTGACCCAATAATTAAACCGGTCAATTCCTTTGGAAAATCAAAGTCACTTATACTAAATATACACACCCGCAATTGTATCGGGGATTAAGAATAAAATACACTGAGTCTCAAATCAATTATCGCCGAGCAAACCTAATTGATGAGTCTCAATCGATCCGCTCAATACACCAAGTGTACAAGTGTGATAAAATAATTAAGACAAATTATTTTCTCTCTCACACAACGACTATACTGATGGATTGGTCCGTGTCCATCTAGGTCGTGAGCATCTGTTCGATTAAATACGAGTAACCGATAGTATGATCTTCTGTGTGCCCATGCAACACCATACTAACTACAACGTATAAAATCCAGGACTATAATTTGCATATATTTAATTAACAATAATTAAAAGCAAATGAAAGTTCATTATTAATAGGTAAATGAAAGTGTACAAGGAGTTCAGAATACTCAAATCTAGACATTAAGTATACTACTCCAGCAATCTCCCACTTATACTAAGGTCTAGTCTTATTCTCCAAACTTCTGACTCCCAAACCCTCCAAGTGCTTGAAATATACTTCCTTAGGAAGTATCTTGGTGAAAGGGTCCGCTAGGTTGTCCTCCGAAGCTATCTTGGTGACTATCGCATCGCCCCTCTTGACGATGACTCGAATCAGGTGGTACTTGCGCTCTATGTGTTTCGTAGCACTATGGGATCGTGGTTCCTTACTGTTTGCCACTGCACCGCTATTATCACAATAAATTGTCATAGCTCTAGGCAAACTCGGAATCACATCTAAGTCCTGGAGGAAATTAAGGAACCAAACTGACTCTTTCGCTGCCTCTGAGGCTGCAACATATTCAGCTTCCATGGTAGAGTCCGAAAAGCACTTTTGCTTAACACTCCTCCATGATACGGCTCCACCTCCCAAAGTGTACACATAGCCTGATGTCGACTTTCGCCGGTCCTTATCAGCTTGGAAATCCGAATCCGTATAACCCAAAGGAATCAGATTGTCTGCTCCGTAACTCAGAACATAATCCCTAGTATTTCGCAAATACTTGAAAATGCTCTTTACGGCAGTCCAATGAGCCTTTCCAGGGTTACTCTGATATCTCGCTACTACGCCAACTGCATAGCAGATATCAGGCCTCGTACATAACATTGCATACATTAAGCTTCCCACAGCCGAAGCGTAGGGAACTGCTTTCATTTCATCTTTCTCCTTTTGTGTCCGAGGACACATCTCCTTAGAAAGATAAGTTCCTTTACTGAAGGGTAGTTCACCCTTCTTGGAATCTTGCATGTTAAAACGAGCCAGAATCGTGTCTATGTAAGATTGCTGGGATAGGTACAATGTTCTATTCCGGCGATCCCTTATAACCTTGATCCCTAGAACATGCCCGACTTCTCCCAAATCTTTCATATCGAATTGTCTAGACAACCATCCCTTTATGTCTGATAACATTTTCACACTGTTGCCAATGAGAAGAATGTCGTCTACATAAAGCACGAGAAACACCACCTTCTTCCCATCACGTTTCCAATACACACACGATTCGTCCATGCTTTGACTAAATCCAAAAGATTGGACTACTTCGTCAAACCGCAGGTTCCACGATCTCGAGGCTTGTTTCAATCCATAAATGGATCGATTAAGCTTGCACACTAGATGATCTCGCCCCTTAGCAATGAATCCTTCTGGTTGTTTCATATAAATCGTCTCGTCAAGACTTCCATTTAGGAAAGCTGTCTTGACATCCATTTGCCACACCTCATAATCCATATGAGCTGCTATGGATAAGAGAATCCGGATCGACTTTATCTTGGCTACCGGCGAGAAGGTCTCCTCATAATCGATTCCCTCTTTCTGAGTATATCCTTTCGCAACAAGCCGAGCTTTAAAGGTTTCAACCTTTCCGTCAGATCCTCTCTTTCTCTTGTAGACCCATTTACACCCAATTGGCTTTACGCCGCTTGGTGGTTCTACAAGATCCCAGACTTTATTAGAATCCATAGATTCAATTTCGGATTTCATCGCTTTCTTCCAAGAAGGCGCATCTATATCTTGTACCGCCTCATCATAGGTCCAGGGATCGATTTCATGAACTCCAGGTCCAGAGTCCGAAGACTCACCCAGTCCAATCCATCGGTCTGGTTGCTTAACAACCCTCCCACTACGACGGCGTTCCGGTGTATTAACAGTGACAGTGTCAGGTGCAGATTCTAGTGGTGTATCTATACTCGGTTCGGCTGTATCTAAGTCTTCCTTGTTACCTCTCAACTCATCAAGTATTATGTCACTTTTGGGCTTGTGGTCCATGACATAGTCTTCTTCTAAGAACCGAGCGTTAGTACTTATAACGATCTTCTGGTCCGTAGGACTATAGAACATGCCACCCTTAGTTCCTTTCGGGTATCCTACAAACAGCCGTAATTCTGATCTAGGTTCTAACTTATCGGCACCTTATCGCAACACATGTGCTGGACAACCCCAGATCCGAATGTGTCTCAAGTTAGGCTTGCGCCCACTCCACAATTCCATGGGTGTGGTTGGTACCGTTTTGGTTGGAACCCTATTCAAGATATACGCCGCTGTTTCCAAGGCATGTCCCCAGAACATAATAGGTAAGTCCGAGTAACTCATCATCGATCGCACCATTTCCATAAGAGTCCTATTCCTTCTTTCTGACACACCATTTTGCGAGGAGTATATGGTGATGTCATTTGGGAATCAATCCCATTCTCTGCCAAGTATGCCTTGAATTCTCCAGACAGGTACTCGCCTCCGCGATCAGATCGCAGGCATTTAATGGATTTATTTTGAAGGTTCTCCACAAAAGCCTTGAACTCCTTGAACTTGTCAAAGGATTCGCTCTTGCGGCGCATCAAATATACAAATCCATACCTTGAGTAATCATCAGTGAAAGTGATGAAATACTCGTACCCTCCCCTTGCCTGAGTAGACATAGGTCCGCATACATCAGAGTGAATCAAATCCAATACTTGTTCAGCCCTCCGTCCTTTACCAGAAAAAGAACGCTTGGTCATTTTACCCTCTAAACAGGATTCGCAGGTCGGAAGGTCCTCTCCTTCAACATCGCTGATTAGACCATCAGCTTTCAACCTTTGAAGCCTATTCGAGTTTATATGACCTAGCCTTAGATGCCACAAGTATAATTGATTCATTTTAGAAGGTTCCTTTCTCTTATTGGTGTTCGTAGATGTGTTATTACTCTCGGTTAGTTGCATCGTGTTAGACTCAGGATTTAGCACATACAAATCGTCCACCAATGTACCAGAACAGATAATCTCACTGTTTCTTCTTATGATCACAGAGTGGTCAAAAGAGACAGAATATCCATTCATAATAAGTTTAGAAACCGAAATTAAATTCTTTCTAAAGTTGGGTACATAAAGACAATTATGTAAAACTAAAACCCTATCACTACTGAAGCGTAAGTGAACGTCTCCCACTGCAACAGCCGCCACCCTCGCGGCATTGCCCATGTAGACCACGATCTCTCCCTCTCTAAGTCTCCGGGTTTCCTGGAACCCCTGCAATGAATTGCAGACATGATCAGTGGCCCCCGTATCTACACACCAGGTGCTGGTAGATAACACCACTGATAATGTTTCAGTGACTAAGGAAAATTTCGTACCTTTGATGAGAGGACAATCAGACCTCCAGTGCCCAAACTGTTTGCATCGAAAGCATCTGCCTAACGGCTTGCCTTTCCCAATCCGTGATTTTAAACCACTGGGTCTCTTTGCACGCTTTTCTTTTAGCCTAGCCACAAGAGCTCGTGTTTCTCTTAACTTACGCACAAAAATCGCCTTCGCCGAGCCGTTTTCAAGGGACTCATTGAGGAACGATTCCGTGGGTATGTTAAACACCTCTTGCCTAGCTTCCACACCATGTCTCAACGTAGTTGGAACAACAGTGGATTCAGAAAGCTTGACAGTCTGAACAATGTCTAGATTTCTTTTCCAATCAGTACTATATGGAACCAGTGAGTTTTCATCTTTAAGTATATCACAAAGTGGGGTCACAGTCATTCCTAACCTATAAGCACATAAAACAAACAAACAATTTAATATCCGATATTATCTCCCTTAAATAATACCATTAAATCAATAATCACATCTAAAATCCCATCAGGTAAGGCAAGCCACGGTGTGTGGACGTTTACCCACCCAAACGACTTAGCAATTAGATTTCCTTCGGTCATACATCGCTTATAGCGGAACCTCGGTGGGAGGAATACTATAAGGCGTATCTAAGTGTAAACCATTACTCAGCACCAAAGTAAATCGTTTGGAATTGCTACATCACCGCAAGCCACGTTGTGTGGACGTTTACGATAAATTCACAACTCTTCACAATTTCTTACAACTGTCTACATCAATTAATCCAAAATCCGTCAGTACAGCAAGCCACGTTGTGTGGACGTTTACTGCACTAAGAGATCTTTATAATTGACTCCCAATTACTTGATCCATTCGATCTTGTAAATCAAGACGCGGAGAATCATAAGTGAAACTCGAAGTTTCTAACCAGTGATTCACCATGCGAACGACCCTATCTCTCAAAAATGAGGGAGCCGAGCAGACAATCGATCCATCTATCAAAGAATGGTACGACTGCCTCTAATTTGTGTCCTCAACATGAGCAAGTGGCTCTGGCTCCATTCCACTCCCCGGGGTGAGAATGAGTCGACTTGAAATCAGCTTTGGAAAGACAAATTAGGCATTGTTTGATAAACTTAATCAATGTTTCTCGTAAGAGGAATTACAAGAACTCTCCTCCAATAACTTATCTATATAAACTTCAAAAGTTTATAAAAGTCACCAAGAGAGCAGCAATGGAGACCATGGGTATGTTTCCATACCCTCTCCCACTTAGCTTTTTACAATAAAGGGATACGCTATCTAGTGCATAAAAGTAAACACATATAGCATGCATACATGTAATAAAGCACATAGTATTATCACATAGTCAAAATAATTACTAGAATATTATTTTCCGACTATTATGGCTTTACTCCATCTCCGTACGCATCTTCTAGTCTTTAGTCTTCGTTCTTGAATGCTCCATGTGACGAGAATATTAATTTCCAATATTTAAATCTATTTATTTTTAATAAATCCAAAAGATACTTAATTAATAATAATTAAGTCAATCGAATAAATCAAAAATAAAATTAAATATTATTAATATTTTTATTTATTTTATCTTCCCTTTCTACTTCATTAAATCTCTAGAATAATCTATCCAAGACCCACTTGGAATATTCTAGATGATTTCCATAATGAAATAAGGAAATAAAATAATTTAGGACTCTTCTACTTTCCAAATTAATTAGATTCCTAATCCATGAATATTTCCATAAAATAGAAATAATCAATTTAGGAATCCTAATCAATTTCAAATTGATTCTTTTCCTAATCCATGAGAGTTCCCAAAAATAGGAACACTCAAATAGGAAAAACCCGAACCAATTAGGAAAGCGAATTACCGGACCGGGATAGCACGGGGTGGGGACCCCCGCGCCACCCCTCGACATCCGCCTAGGCACCGCCGCCGTCCAGCCCACGCGCCACCTCCATTGGTGGCCGGCGTGGCCGGAGCTCCCACGGGCAGCCCCTTTGGGCGAGGGTCGATCGTCCTCGTGGGATCGACCATGGGGCGGTCGATCCGAGCCCTTTCACCCTCACGATCATCTCCTTCGTCACGCGTCTTCTCCGGCGGTCGTTTCGGCATCGATCCAACGCAAAATAAATTACAAAATTGATTTTACACTATCCGGTATCGATTCTATACATGAAATCGACCCTATACAATTTCCGGAAAAACGTAGAACGTAATAATAAATCCTAAATTCGGTCAACCCCCGAATTTTTACTATTACAAGCATTCACCACCAAAAACGAATCTCGACATGTCCGAGAGTTTAATCAAACCAACATACATGACAAAATAAATTGAACGAATAATCATCAAGCCATAATAGTCGGAACCCTGCAAGGTAGAACAATTTTATCGAAAATACCGCGAACGTAAACCACGCTCTGATACCAATTGTTGGAATTCGATATCCCGGGCTATTTAAAATTGCGGAAACCATAGCCCGATCAAAAACCCATCGCCGGAGATCATATGAACGCCGACTCATCCGCCGGAGTCCGGCCTTTGGAGACCACGCGCCCGAAGACACGTAGCCCGCCCCCAGCCGAACCCCGGCGAGCCGGGTATTCACGCGATCGAAGGATCGCGTCCCACGCGATCGGGTGGGGCTGCATCGGCAGCCCCCGCGGCGAGTCCGGCGACTCGCCGCCGCCTGGAGGTCCCCACCGTCGAGGTGGGGTGGGGTGCGGCTCCAGCCCGCGCCCCGGCGGTCGATCCTTGTGATCGACCGCGCGCCCTCGGCCCAGCCGAGGGTCGCCTCCTCCGCGCCCGCCAAACCCTAGGCGGGTCGATCCACGCGGTCCGGTGGCTTCGCCACCACCGCGTGATCGTCCGTCTATTCCGGGTTCGATCTTTCGGATCTTCGTTCTACGGTATTCTCGATAAATCAAATCGAACAAAATCAAGGGCGTTTAGATTTTTACCTTTCGATTCGTTGTTCGGAGAAACGAAATCAAGACGACCTTTGAATCTTCCCACGTATTCCTTGCACTCCGTTCGAACGTCGGGTGGGCGACGATCTATCGAACTCCTATGGATCTCCTTCAACTCTCTAGAATATCAAGTGTGATAATCTTGTCTTATGATTTATGAAGGCCATGTAGTGCTTTTATAGGCTACGTAGGGGATCTAAAGGAGGTGGAATATTGGGCTTCCAATATTGAAGATTTAATTGAGCCCACTGCCCAAGTCCATTAATCCTTATCAATATTAATTAATTTATTTTCCACTATATAAATTAATTGCACTCCCAATATTAAACCATATTATATCCAAATAATATTTCTCCGGTAGTATTATTTATTCCGTGTATTTAAGATATAAATATCCATGAATAAAATTTATTTATTGCTTAATAAATTTATTCATCTCTTTTATCCGAGACTAGTACCACTCAACCTTATTTATTATGCGGAATTAAATCCACTCGCGAGGTTTACATAATAAATCCTTATGAGCTCATCTCGGGGATATTATCAACCCTTCCGGGATACACTGTCCCGTCAAGAATTCACGGCATGCCATATATAAAATATAGTGACCCAACTTAACCGGTAATTGACCCAATAATTAAACCGGTCAATTCCTTTGGAAAATCAAAGTCACTTATACTAAATATACACACCCGCAATTGTATCGGGGATTAAGAATAAAATACACTGAGTCTCAAATCAATTATCGCCGAGCAAACCTAATTGATGAGTCTCAATCGATCCGCTCAATACACCAAGTGTACAAGTGTGATAAAATAATTAAGACAAATTATTTTCTCTCTCACACAACGACTATACCGATGGATTGGTCCGTGTCCATCTAGGTCGTGAGCATCTGTTCGATTAAATACGAGTAACCGATAGTATGATCTTCTGTGTGCCCATGCAACACCATACTAACTACAACGTATAAAATCCAGGACTATAATTTGCATATATTTAATTAACAATAATTAAAAGCAAATGAATGTTCATTATTAATAGGTAAATGAAAGTGTACAAGGAGTTCAGAATACTCAAATCTAGACATTAAGTATACTACTCCAGCACTTCATCTAGTGATGATTACTCAAGGTATGGATTTGGATACCTGATGCGCCGCGAGAGCAAGTACTTTGACTAGTTTAAGGAGTACAAAGCTCTTGTGGAGAACCTTCATGGTAAATCCATTAAATGCCTACGATCTGATCGTGGAGGCAAATACCTGTCTGGAGAATTCAAGGCATACTGATCAGAGAATGAGATTAACTCTATACCATTTACTCCTCTATGGAATGGTGTGTCAGAAAGAAGGAAAATGACTCTTTTGGGAATGGTGAAAACTATAATGAGTTATTCGGACTTACCTTTATGTTCTAGGGATATGCCTTGGAAACATCGGCGCACATCCTAAACTTGGTTCCTTAGAACCTCGTACGGAAGTGCAGTTGTTTTTAGGATATCCTAGAAGAACATAAGTTGTGAGTTCTATAGTCCTAAGGACCATAAGGTCGTTATAAGTTCTAACGCCCGGTTCTTAGAGGAATGCTATGTGATGAACCACAAGCCCACAAGTGATGTGATACTTTATGGAATGAGAGAGAATGATCGAGACTTAGAACCAGCCGAACCGAGTAGTACACCACTAGAACCTGCACCTGTTATCACTGTTAATACACCGGAATGCTGTCGTAGTGGGAGGGTTGTGAGACAACCGGAAAGATTCGTGGGACTAGGTGAGTCTTCGGACTCGACACCTGGAGTACATGAAATCGATCCCTGAACCTATGATGAGGCAGTAAAAGATCTAAATACGCCTTCTTGGGTAAGGTGATGAAATCCGAAATAGAATCTGAGGATTCTTATAAAGTCTGGGATCTTGTAGAACCACCGAAAGGCGTGAAGCCAATCGGGTGATGGAACTACAAGAGAAAGAAAGGATCTGACAAGAAGGTCGAAACCTTCAAAGCGAGGCTTGTTGTGAAAGGATATACTCAGAAAGAAATTGATCGATTATGAGGAGATCTTTCGCCGGTAGAAATGCTAAATTCAATCCGGATTCTTCTAACATCTCATATGGATTATGAGGTGTGGTAAAATGGTTGTTGAGACAGCTTTCCTTAAATTGAAGTCTTGACGGAACCATTTATATGAAACAACCATAAGGATTCATTGCTAAGAGGCAAGAACATTTAGTGTGCAAGCTTAGTCGATCCATTTATGGATTGAAGCGAGCTACACGATCGTGGAACATGGGATTTGATAAGTCCATTCTTATGGATTTATTCAAAGCATGGACGAATCGTGTGTGTATTGGAAACGTGATGGAAACAAAGTGGTTTCTCGTGTTTTATGTAGACGACATTTTTCTAATTGGCAACAATGTGAAAATGTTATCAGACATAAAAGAATGGTTGTTCTAGAAAATTCGATATGAAGAACTTAGGAGAGGTTGGACATGTTCTTGGGATCAGTTCCCTAAACACAAAAGGAGATAGAAGAAATGAAAGCAGTTCTCTATGCCTCGACTATGGAAGCTTAATGTATGTTATGCACGAGACCTGATATCTACTATGTCGAGCATAGTGGGAAATATCAAATTTACCTTGAAAAGGAACATTGGACTGCTGTGAGCAATCGAACTTATTTCATGTGGGTTACACAGATTCAGATTTCTAATCGCAGAGGGAAAGTTGTAAGTCGAAGTCAAGCTATGTGTTCACACTAAGAAATGGAGATCTCATATGGAAGAGTGTAAAGCAAAGCATTACGGACTCTACCACGGAAACCGAATAGGTAGCAGCCTTTGAGGCAGCTAAAGGATCGGTGTGACTCCGGAGATTCCTCCAGGACTTAGATGTGGTACCTTGTTTGCCTAATGCTATTGTGACAATAGCGGTGCAGTGGAAAAAAGGAACCACGAGTCCATAGTGTGAGATAACACATAGAGCAAGTACCACCTGATTCGAGATATCGCCAGACGATATAGTCGTTACCTAGATAACGTCAGGGGACAACCTAGAGTACTAGTTCACTAAGGCCCTGCAAGCGAAAGCGTTCAGTAGGCACGTGGATGGTATGTGAGTCAGATGTTTGGGAGAAAGCGACTAGACCTTAGTATAAGTGGGAGATTGATGGAGTTGTATACTTAATGTCTAGATTTAAGTAACATGTGAACTCCGTCTAAAGCATTTATCCTATTTAATAATAAACAATCATTTGCATTTAATTATATTTAATTAAATATATGCAAATCATAGTCCTAGATTATACACGTTGTAGTTAGTATGGTGTGCGACGTCACACGGAAGATCATACTATCGGTTACTCGTATATAATCGAACAGTTGCTCACGACCTAGATGGATAAGGACCAATCCATCGGTATAGTCGTTGTATGAAAGAGAAAATAATTTGTCTGAATTATTTTATCATACTTGTACACTTGGTGTATTGGGCGGACAGCTTGAGACTTATCGATTAGGATCGCCTTAGATAATCGATTTAAATCTCAGTGTATTTTACCTGATATTATTGCGGGTGTGTGCATATTGTTGGAATTCGATATCCCGGGTTATTTGAATTTGCGGAAACCAATAACCCGAACGAACCCTTCGCCGGAGATCACACGAACACCGACTCATCCGCCGGAGTCCGGCCTTTGGAGACCACGCACCCGAAGGCACGCGGCCCGCCCCCAGCCGAACCTCCGCGAGACGGGGTTCACGCGATCGAGGATCGCGTTCGATCTTCGCGATCGATGGGGCTGCCCAGCAGCCCCCCCGCGGCGAGTCCGGCGACTCGCCGCCGCCTGGAGGAGCCCCGCCTTCACGGCGGGTGGGGTGCGGCACCAGCCCGCGCCCCCAGCGATCGATCGCGAGCCCTCGGCCCAGCCGAGGGTTCCTCTCCTCCGCGCGCCGCCAAACCCTAGCGGGCGATCCCGCGGTCCGGTGGCTTCGCCACCACCGCGTGATCGTTCGTCTAATCCGGGTTCGACTCTTGGATCTTGTTTTTCCGATAATTGATTTCAATATACATGAATTAAATAGCGGAAATATTTAATTCACCTTTCGATTCGTTGTGCGGAGAAACGAGATCTTATGATGACCTTGAGATCTTCCCACGTATTCCTTGCACTAGCCCGGACGTCGTGTGGGCGACGATCTACCGAACTCCATGGATCCTCCTCTCTACTTTCTCTCTCTAGAATTGTGATCTTCAAGTTATGAGAATAGAGAAGACCATGTAGTGCTTTTATAGGCTACGTAGGGGATCTTAAGGAGGTGGAATATTGGGCTTCCAATATTAATGATTAAATTGAGCCCAAGCCCAAATCTATTAATCCATTAATATTAATTAATTCTATTTTCCACTATATAAAATTAATTGCACTCCCAATATTATACCATATTATATCAAATAATATTTCTCCGGTAGTATTATTTATTCCGTGTATTTAAGATATAAATATCCATGAATAAAATTAATTTATTGCTAATTAATTTATTCATCTCTTATATCCGAGACTAGTACCATTCAACCTTAATTATTATGCGGAATAAATCCACCTGCAGGGTTTACATAATAATTCCTTATGAACTCATCTCGGGGATATTATCAACCCTTACGGGATACACTTTCCCGTCAAGTATTCACGGCATGCCATATATAAAATATAGTGACCCAACTTAACCGGTAATTAACCCAATAATTAAATCGGTTAATTCCTTTGGTAAATCAAAGTCACTTATATTAAATATACACACCCGCAATAGTTTCGGGAATTAAGAATAAAATACACTGAGACTCGAATCGATTATCGCCGGCAATCCTAATCGATGAATCTCAACGATCCGCTCAATACACCAAGTGTACAAGTGTGATAAAATAATCAAGATAGATTATTTTCTCTCTCACACAACGACTATACCGATGGATTGGTCCGTGTCCATCTAGGTCGTGAGCAACTGTTCGATTAAATACGAGTAACCGATAGTATGATCTTCTGTGAGCCCATGCAACACCATACTAACTACAACGTATAAAATCCAGGACTATAATTTGCATATATTTAATTATAAATAATTAAACGCAAATAATTGTTTATTTAATTAAATAGATTAGTGGCAATGGATCGTGAGTTTCCGTCACTTAAATCTAGACATTAAGTACACAACTCCAACAATCTCCCACTTGTACTAAGGTCTAGTCATTTCCTCCAAACTCCCGACTCCCATACTCATCACGTGCTAAAGTTGTACTTCCAAGAAGTACTATGTGAATGAGCACTCTAGGTTGCCGCTCTGAAGTTATCTTGGTGACTACAGCGTCGTCTCCCTCGACGATGACTCGTATCAGGTGGTACTTGCACTATGTGTTATCTTACACTTATGGACTTGTGATTTCTTACCATTTGCCATTGCACCGCTATACACATAGCCTTTGGCAAATTAAGAATCACCTCTAAGTCCCAGAGATTATCCCGGAGTTATACCAAAACTTCCGCTGCCTCTGAGGCCGCTATTTGGTTACCAAAACTCCTTCTCCTTCAATAGTGAAACACATAGCCTGATATCGACTTACACCGGTCCTCATTCGATTAGAAATCTAAGAGAATGTAATCCAAAGGAAAATGTTCGTCTGCTTCGTAGTCTAGAACAGTACTTCGAAAGTACTTTTACAGCAGTCGAATATTCCTTTCCAGGATTACCTTGATATCCTCCCACTATGCTAACCGCATAGCCGATATCAGGTTCTCGTTTTTCAACATTGCATTTATCAAGCTTTCCACACTCAAAGTGTAGGAAACCGCTTTCATTTCTTCTATCTCCTTTTGTGTTCCGAAACACATGTCCTTAGATAGATGCATTCCGTGTCTGAAAGGTAACGAACCTTTCTCGGAATCTTGCATGTTAAAACGAACCATAATCGTACAAGATATCTAGAGAAGTACAATGTTCTTTTCTTGAGATCCTAGATCTTAAGAACATGCTCTAACTTCTTCTTTATCTCATATATCGATTTTTCTAGACAACCATCATTTTATGTCTGACAACATCTTTACATTGTTACCAATGATAAAATGTTATCTACATAAAACCTCCGAGAAACACCACCTTGTTTCCATCACGTTTCCCATACACACGATTCGTCAATGCCTTTTGATGAATCCATCAAATGGACTATCTCATCAATTCGCAAGTTCCACGATCTCTAGCTTCGTTTCAATCCATCAATGGATTAACTAAGCTTGTACTCTAAATGATCTTGCCTCTTAGCAATAATCCTTATTGCTTTCCAAGAAGGCACATTTAGACCTAGTACCGCCTCTATGTAGATCCAGGGATTGATTTCATGTATACTAGGTCCAGAGTTCAAAACTCTCCTAGTCTTATGAATATCTCCGGTTGTCAAACAACCTCCCACTACAATGGCATTTCGGTGTATAAACAGTAATAACAGTAGGTGCAGTTAGTGGTGTACCGCTACTCGGTTTGGCTGGTTCTAAGTCTTTATCGTTTTCTCTCTCCTCAGAAGTATCATGTCATTTTGGGCTTGTGGTTCATCTAATAGTCTTCCTCTAAGAACCGGGCGTTAGAACTTATAACGTCCTTCTGGTTCATAGTACTATTGAACACACACTTTTTGTTCTTCTAGGATATTCTACCAAGACATATCCATAGAACATAGGTAGTTCCGTTTAACTCATGCTTTTACTATTTCTATAAGAGTTCCATTTCTTATTTCCGACACACCAATCCTACACAACAGTGTATGGTGTAGTCATTTGGGATCAAATCCCAATCTCTGATTAGTATGCCATGTATTCCTCAGACAGGTACTTGCCTCCGCGATCAAATCGCAGGCTACAAATGGATATACCTTGATGGTTCTCCACAATTGCTTAGTGTCCATTGACTTGTAAAAACACTTGCTTTTGTGGCACATCAGGTATTCTAATCCATTTCTTGAGTAATCATCAAATGAAGTACTCGTACCTTATTGTATGAGTAGACATAGGTCTGCATACATCAGAGTCAATCAATTGTTATACTTGTCCGGATCTTATGTCTTATATCCAAAAAGGATTGCTTAGTCATATTTTCTTCCAAATTAGATTCTTAGGTCGGAAGGTCCACTCCTTCAACTTAATTGATCAAACAATCAATTTTCGACCTTTGAACTTCTTATTTGAATAAATATGACTTAGCATAAGAATCCACAAGTATAAATGATTTAATAAAGAAATCTCTTATTAGTAAAATGAGTTATATAAAACGGTTCGTTGCATCGTGGTGGACTCAGGAATCATCATTTATATATTGCTAGCTAATGTACCAAAATAGATAATATCATTATTTCTTCTTATAACCATCAAATGATTAAAAGAAATAAAATATCCATTCATTAGAAATCCAGAACAAAGTTCTTTCTAATATGAAAGGTACATAAAAGCAATAACTCAAAATGAAATCCTATAAAATGTCCTCCACTGCAACAGCTGCCTCCTTACAGCATTGCCCATGTAGATTACGATTTCTTCTTTTCTAAGTCGTTGGGTTTCCTGGAACCCTTGCATTTAGAATGCACATACTGTCAGTGGTTCTATATCTACACACCAGGTTCCGGTAGATAATACCACCGACTATGTTTCTCGACTAAAGAAAATTTCGTACTTTTGAGAGGATAATCAGACTTCCAGTACCCAGACTGTTTGCATCGAGAACTCTTGCCTCATGGCTCTCTCGTCCCATCTAGTGGTCCAAGTAACTTAGGACCACCAGGTTTCTTTGCTTGCTTTTCCTTTTTCCCCGATCTTGCCCTTAGGTTCGAAACCTTTGGCATTGGCTACAAGAGCTTGCGATTTCCGTCTCAACTCGTCCAAAAGGTCAATCATCTCAAAAACGTGTTTAAGCGTTTCCTCGAAGTGACTGGCCTTTATGCGTATCCTCATCGCTTCTTGTCTAGCCGCCTATGTCAATAGGCTCGGGAGGACAAAGATCACTGAGTACAACCTTGCACTCTTCAACAGTTTGGGTAATGTCTAGATCTCTATTCCAATCATTACATTTAGGGACCAGTGAGTTTAAAATCCTTAAGTATCACATAAAGTGGGTTCAAAGCCATATCCTAATCTATGAGCACATATAACAACAAACAATCGATTTAATCTCCGATATTATCTCCCTTAAATAATATCATTAAACCACTAATCACATCTAAAATCCCATCAGATATGGCAAGCCACGTGGTGTGGACGTTTACCAATCCAAATGATTTAGCAATTAGATTTGCTTCGGTCATACATCACTTATAGCGGAACCTCGTGGGGAGGAATACTATAATGCGTATCTAAGTGTAAACCATTACTCAGTACCAAAGTAAATCGTTTGGAATTGCTACATCACCGCAAGCCACGTGGTGTGGACGTTTACGACAACTTCACAACTCTTCACAATTTCTTACAACTGTCTACATCAATTAATCCAAAATCCGTCAGCATAGCAAGCCACGTGGTGTGGACGTTTACTACACCAAGAGACTTTTATAATTGACTCCCAATTACTTGATCCATTCAATCTTGTAAATCAAGACGCGGAGAATCATAAGTGAAACTCGAAGTTTCTTACCAGTGATTCACCATGCGAACGACCCTATCTCTCATAAAATGAGGGAGCCGAGCAGACAATCGATCCACCTTCAAAAGATGGTACGACTGCCTCTAATTTGTGTCCTCGACATGACCAAGTGGCTTTGGCTCCATTCCACTCCCCGGGGTGAGAATGAGTCGACTTGAAATCAGTTTCAGAAAGACAAATTAGGCATTGTTTGATAAACTTAATCAATGTTTCTCGTAAGAGGAATTACAAGAATTCTCCTCCAATGACTTGTCTATACGAACTTCAAAAGTCCATAAAAGTCACCAAGAGAACAGCAATGGAGACCATGGCAATGTTTCCATTCCCTCTCCCACTTAGCTTTTTACAATAAAGGGATACACTATCTAATGCATAATTAAATACACATAAGCATAATAACAAACATACATTTCATGCAAGTACGTTCACAAATAATCAAATAATTACTCAAGTAAAATTATTTCTCGACTATTCGTACCTTGATGAATTCCTGCATGCTTGTCTTGAGTCTTCATTCTACGTCTTGAATACTTTGCCGAGCGACGGAAAAATTCTTTGATTCTCATATTTAATTTTACTCCAATTAAATAAAATCAATTCCATTGATTTCCATATTTAATTCTATTTTAAATAAAATCCAAGATTTTCCAATCCAAAATAAATTTTGAATTAATCTATTGATTTTAAATAAAATACTTAAATTAAATAAAATCAATATTATTAAAATCCATTGATTTCCATATTTAATTCTATTCTAAATAAAATCCAAGATTATCCAATCCAAAATAAATTTTGAATTAATCTAATGATTTTAAATAAAATACTTAAATTAAATAAAATCAATATTATTAAAATCCATTGATTTCCATATTTAATTCTATTCTAAATAAAATCCAAGATTATCCAATCCAAAATAAATTTTGAATTAATCTAATGATTTTAAATAAAATACTTAAATTAAATAAAATCAATATTATTAAAATCCATTGATTTCCATATTTAATTCTATTCTAAATAAAATCCAAGATTATCCAATCCAAAATAAATTTTGAATTAATCTAATGATTTTAAATAAAATACTTAAATTAAATAAAATCAATATTTTAATAATTTCTCAATCCTATTTAGATTAGATCTCAAGAATCCTAATCAAAATCGAATTTTGATTCTTCTTAAGACTTCTAATCCAAGTAGGTATATGATATCTAGAGAAACTAGGATTTTCTTTCCTAATTTAACTCTCCATCTAATTCCATTATTTAATTCCATAATTAAGAAATCTAATCCAAATAGAATTTGAATTAATTCCAAAATTAAATTAAATAAAATTAGAAAGATTAAATTATTTCCGGAAAGATCGGATTTACCGGGACGAACCGAAACAACGAGATTCCGGTCATCCCAATCGAACCCACGTGCATCACATGCATGGCCGTGTATCTCACCATGCTAAACTCATGGCCACACAAAATCAATTCCAAGAATCGATCGACCCATGCATTTCATGCACATGCACAGCAAGCCTAAGACCATGCAATTATCATGTACAGCGGGAGAAAAAAAAAAAAAAAAAAACAGCACATGCATGCTTAGCTTGCAATCGAGATTCTTGTGCAGCCCGTCGATTTCCGGCACGACGTCTCACAGACGACCCATGCCATCGACAGCAGCAGCCCGCGCATGGAGACCGCCGAGCATGGAGCACCAGCAGCCCGCTCACGCAACCACCGAGCACAACCGCCGGCTGTCGGCGAACCACCACCGCTGGTCGCACACGCCGACGTCCGAGCCCAGCAGCAGCCCGCTCCGAGCCCGTACAGCCCGCAGCCCGCTCCGAGCCCCCGGCAGCCCGCTCCGAGCTCACGTTCGATCTCCTCCGGTTCGATATTTCCGAAATCCCTCGGTTTTTAATAATTAATTTTTCCGACAAACACAATTCATACAAGAGAGAAAAACAAGTACGTAGAACAATATAGCACAATAATTTAACAAATTAAATTAATCTATGGCCATATACATCGAGAATCGATTATCGAAACAATTAACGAAAAACGTAACCGTACGCTCTGATACCAATTGTTGGAATTCGATATCCCGGGTTATTTGAATTTGCGGAAACCAATAACCCGAACGAACCCTTCGCCGGAGATCACACGAACACCGACTCATCCGCCAGAGTCCGGCCTTTGGAGACCACGCACCCGAAGGCACGCGGCCCGCCCCCAGCCGAACCTCCGCGAGACGGGGTTCACGCGATCGAGGATCGCGTTCGATCTTCGCGATCGATGGGGCTGCCCAGCAGCCCCCCCGCGGCGAGTCCGGCGACTCGCCGCCGCCTGGAGGAGCCCCGCCTTCACGGCGGGTGGGGTGCGGCACCAGCCCGCGCCCCCAGCGATCGATCGCGAGCCCTCGGCCCAGCCGAGGGTTCCTCTCCTCCACGCGCCGCCAAACCCTAGCGGGCGATCCCGCGGTCCGGTGGCTTCGCCACCACCGCGTGATCGTTCGTCTAATCCGGGTTCGACTCTTGGATCTTGTTTTTCCGATAATTGATTTCAATATACATGAATTAAATAGCGGAAATATTTAATTCACCTTTCGATTCGTTGTGCGGAGAAACGAGATCTTATGATGACCTTGAGATCTTCCCACGTATTCCTTGCACTAGCCCGGACGTCGTGTGGGCGACGATCTACCGAACTCCATGGATCCTCCTCTCTACTTTCTCTCTCTAGAATTGTGATCTTCAAGTTATGAGAATAGAGAAGACCATGTAGTGCTTTTATAGGCTACGTAGGGGATCTTAAGGAGGTGGAATATTGGGCTTCCAATATTAATGATTAAATTGAGCCCAAGCCCAAATCTATTAATCCATTAATATTAATTAATTCTATTTTCCACTATATAAAATTAATTGCACTCCCAATATTATACCATATTATATCAAATAATATTTCTCCGGTAGTATTATTTATTCCGTGTATTTAAGATATAAATATCCATGAATAAAATTAATTTATTGCTAATTAATTTATTCATCTCTTATATCCGAGACTAGTACCATTCAACCTTAATTATTATGCGGAATAAATCCACCTGCAGGGTTTACATAATAATTCCTTATGAACTCATCTCGGGGATATTATCAACCCTTACGGGATACACTTTCCCGTCAAGTATTCACGGCATGCCATATATAAAATATAGTGACCCAACTTAACCGGTAATTAACCCAATAATTAAATCGGTTAATTCCTTTGGTAAATCAAAGTCACTTATATTAAATATACACACCCGCAATAGTTTCGGGAATTAAGAATAAAATACACTGAGACTCGAATCGATTATCGCCGGCAATCCTAATCGATGAATCTCAACGATCCGCTCAATACACCAAGTGTACAAGTGTGATAAAATAATCAAGATAGATTATTTTCTCTCTCACACAACGACTATACCGATGGATTGGTCCGTGTCCATCTAGGTCGTGAGCAACTGTTCGATTAAATACGAGTAACCGATAGTATGATCTTCTGTGAGCCCATGCAACACCATACTAACTACAACGTATAAAATCCAGGACTATAATTTGCATATATTTAATTATAAATAATTAAACGCAAATAATTGTTTATTTAATTAAATAGATTAGTGGCAATGGATCGTGAGTTTCCGTCACTTAAATCTAGACATTAAGTACACAACTCCAACAATCTCCCACTTGTACTAAGGTCTAGTCATTTCCTCCAAACTCCCGACTCCCATACTCATCACGTGCTAAAGTTGTACTTCCAAGAAGTACTATGTGAATGAGCACTCTAGGTTGCCGCTCTGAAGTTATCTTGGTGACTACAGCGTCGTCTCCCTCGACGATGACTCGTATCAGGTGGTACTTGCACTATGTGTTATCTTACACTTATGGACTTGTGATTTCTTACCATTTGCCATTGCACCGCTATACACATAGCCTTTGGCAAATTAAGAATCACCTCTAAGTCCCAGAGATTATCCCGGAGTTATACCAAAACTTCCGCTGCCTCTGAGGCCGCTATTTGGTTACCAAAACTCCTTCTCCTTCAATAGTGAAACACATAGCCTGATATCGACTTACACCGGTCCTCATTCGATTAGAAATCTAAGAGAATGTAATCCAAAGGAAAATGTTCGTCTGCTTCGTAGTCTAGAACAGTACTTCGAAAGTACTTTTACAGCAGTCGAATATTCCTTTCCAGGATTACCTTGATATCCTCCCACTATGCTAACCGCATAGCCGATATCAGGTTCTCGTTTTTCAACATTGCATTTATCAAGCTTTCCACACTCAAAGTGTAGGAAACCGCTTTCATTGCTTCTATCTCCTTTTGTGTTCCGAAACACATGTCCTTAGATAGATGCATTCCGTGTCTGAAAGGTAACGAACCTTTCTCGGAATCTTGCATGTTAAAACGAACCATAATCGTACAAGATATCTAGAGAAGTACAATGTTCTTTTCTTGAGATCCTAGATCTTAAGAACATGCTCTAACTTCTTCTTTATCTCATATATCGATTTTTCTAGACAACCATCATTTTATGTCTGACAACATCTTTACATTGTTACCAATGATAAAATGTTATCTACATAAAACCTCCGAGAAACACCACCTTGTTTCCATCACGTTTCCCATACACACGATTCGTCAATGCCTTTTGATGAATCCATCAAATGGACTATCTCATCAATTCGCAAGTTCCACGATCTCTAGCTTCGTTTCAATCCATCAATGGATTAACTAAGCTTGTACTCTAAATGATCTTGCCTCTTAGCAATAATCCTTATTGCTTTCCAAGAAGGCACATTTAGACCTAGTACCGCCTCTATGTAGATCCAGGGATTGATTTCATGTATACTAGGTCCAGAGTTCAAAACTCTCCTAGTCTTATGAATATCTCCGGTTGTCAAACAACCTCCCACTACAATGGCATTTCGGTGTATAAACAGTAATAACAGTAGGTGCAGTTAGTGGTGTACCGCTACTCGGTTTGGCTGGTTCTAAGTCTTTATCGTTTTCTCTCTCCTCAGAAGTATCATGTCATTTTGGGCTTGTGGTTCATCTAATAGTCTTCCTCTAAGAACCGGGCGTTAGAACTTATAACGTCCTTCTGGTTCATAGTACTATTGAACACACACTTTTTGTTCTTATAGGATATTCTACCAAGACATATCCATAGAACATAGGTAGTTCCGTTTAACTCATGCTTTTACTATTTCTATAAGAGTTCCATTTATTATTTCCGACACACCAATCCTACACAACAGTGTATGGTGTAGTCATTTGGGATCAAATCCCAATCTCTGATTAGTATGCCATGTATTCCTCAGACAGGTACTTGCCTCCGCGATCAAATCGCAGGCTACAAATGGATATACCTTGATGGTTCTCCACAATTGCTTAGTGTCCATTGACTTGTCAAAACACTTGCTTTTGTGGCACATCAGGTATTCTAATCCATTTCTTGAGTAATCATCAAATGAAGTACTCGTACCTTATTGTATGAGTAGACATAGGTCTGCATACATCAGAGTCAATCAATTGTTATACTTGTCCGGATCTTATGTCTTATATCCAAAAAGGATTGCTTAGTCATATTTTCTTCCAAATTAGATTCTTAGGTCGGAAGGTCCACTCCTTCAACTTAATTGATCAAACAATCAATTTTCGACCTTTGAACTTCTTATTTGAATAAATATGACTTAGCATAAGAATCCACAAGTATAAATGATTTAATAAAGAAATCTCTTATTAGTAAAATGAGTTATATAAAACGGTTCGTTGCATCGTGGTGGACTCAGGAATCATCATTTATATATTGCTAGCTAATGTACCAAAATAGATAATATCATTATTTCTTCTTATAACCATCAAATGATTAAAAGAAATAAAATATCCATTCATTAGAAATCCAGAACAAAGTTCTTTCTAATATGAAAGGTACATAAAAGCAATAACTCAAAATGAAATCCTATAAAATGTCCTCCACTGCAACAGCTGCCTCCTTACAGCATTGCCCATGTAGATTACGATTTCTTCTTTTCTAAGTCGTTGGGTTTCCTGGAACCCTTGCATTTAGAATGCACATACTGTCAGTGGTTCTATATCTACACACCAGGTTCCGGTAGATAATACCACCGACTATGTTTCTCGACTAAAGAAAATTTCGTACTTTTGAGAGGATAATCAGACTTCCAGTACCCAGACTGTTTGCATCGAGAACTCTTGCCTCATGGCTCTCTCGTCCCATCTAGTGGTCCAAGTAACTTAGGACCACCGGGTTTCTTTGCTTGCTTTTCCTTTTTCCCCGATCTTGCCCTTAGGTTCGAAACCTTTGGCATTGGCTACAAGAGCTTGCGATTTCCGTCTCAACTCGTCCAAAAGGTCAATCATCTCAAAAACGTGTTTAAGCGTTTCCTCGAAGTGACTGGCCTTTATGCGTATCCTCATCGCTTCTTGTCTAGCCGCCTATGTCAATAGGCTCGGGAGGACAAAGATCACTGAGTACAACCTTGCACTCTTCAACAGTTTGGGTAATGTCTAGATCTCTATTCCAATCATTACATTTAGGGACCAGTGAGTTTAAAATCCTTAAGTATCACATAAAGTGGGTTCAAAGCCATATCCTAATCTATGAGCACATATAACAACAAACAATCGATTTAATCTCCGATATTATCTCCCTTAAATAATATCATTAAACCACTAATCACATCTAAAATCCCATCAGATATGGCAAGCCACGTGGTGTGGACGTTTACCAATCCAAATGATTTAGCAATTAGATTTGCTTCGGTCATACATCACTTATAGCGGAACCTCGTGGGGAGGAATACTATAATGCGTATCTAAGTGTAAACCATTACTCAGTACCAAAGTAAATCGTTTGGAATTGCTACATCACCGCAAGCCACGTGGTGTGGACGTTTACGACAACTTCATAACTCTTCACAATTTCTTACAACTGTCTACATCAATTAATCCAAAATCCGTCAGCATAGCAAGCCACGTGGTGTGGACGTTTACTACACCAAGAGACTTTTATAATTGACTCCCAATTACTTGATCCATTCAATCTTGTAAATCAAGACGCGGAGAATCATAAGTGAAACTCGAAGTTTCTTACCAGTGATTCACCATGCGAACGACCCTATCTCTCATAAAATGAGGGAGCCGAGCAGACAATCGATCCACCTTCAAAAGATGGTACGACTGCCTCTAATTTGTGTCCTCGACATGACCAAGTGGCTTTGGCTCCATTCCACTCCCCGGGGTGAGAATGAGTCGACTTGAAATCAGTTTCAGAAAGACAAATTAGGCATTGTTTGATAAACTTAATCAATGTTTCTCGTAAGAGGAATTACAAGAATTCTCCTCCAATGACTTGTCTATACGAACTTCAAAAGTCCATAAAAGTCACCAAGAGAACAGCAATGGAGACCATGGCAATGTTTCCATTCCCTCTCCCACTTAGCTTTTTACAATAAAGGGATACACTATCTAATGCATAATTAAATACACATAAGCATAATAACAAACATACATTTCATGCAAGTACGTTCACAAATAATCAAATAATTACTCAAGTAAAATTATTTCTCGACTATTCGTACCTTGATGAATTCCTGCATGCTTGTCTTGAGTCTTCATTCTACGTCTTGAATACTTTGCCGAGCGACGGAAAAATTCTTTGATTCTCATATTTAATTTTACTCCAATTAAATAAAATCAATTCCATTGATTTCCATATTTAATTCTATTTTAAATAAAATCCAAGATTTTCCAATCCAAAATAAATTTTGAATTAATCTATTGATTTTAAATAAAATACTTAAATTAAATAAAATCAATATTATTAAAATCCATTGATTTCCATATTTAATTCTATTCTAAATAAAATCCAAGATTATCCAATCCAAAATAAATTTTGAATTAATCTAATGATTTTAAATAAAATACTTAAATTAAATAAAATCAATATTATTAAAATCCATTGATTTCCATATTTAATTCTATTCTAAATAAAATCCAAGATTATCCAATCCAAAATAAATTTTGAATTAATCTAATGATTTTAAATAAAATACTTAAATTAAAT
Source organism: Euphrasia confusa (assembly GCA_954870475.1). NCBI lineage: Eukaryota > Viridiplantae > Streptophyta > Magnoliopsida > Lamiales > Orobanchaceae > Euphrasia > Euphrasia confusa. Next base: position 8,942,219 of record OX940966.1, on the reverse strand, counting down.
AAAATCAATATTATTAAAATCCATTGATTTCCATATTTAATTCTATTCTAAATAAAATCCAAGATTATCCAATCCAAAATAAATTTTGAATTAATCTAATGATTTTAAATAAAATACTTAAATTAAATAAAATCAATATTTTAATAATTTCTCAATCCTATTTAGATTAGATCTCAAGAATCCTAATCAAAATCGAATTTTGATTCTTCTTAAGACTTCTAATCCAAGTAGGTATATGATATCTAGAGAAACTAGGATTTTCTTTCCTAATTTAACTCTCCATCTAATTCCATTATTTAATTCCATAATTAAGAAATCTAATCCAAATAGAATTTGAATTAATTCCAAAATTAAATTAAATAAAATTAGAAAGATTAAATTATTTCCGGAAAGATCGGATTTACCGGGACGAACCGAAACAACGAGATTCCGGTCATCCCAATCGAACCCACGTGCATCACATGCATGGCCGTGTATCTCACCATGCTAAACTCATGGCCACACAAAATCAATTCCAAGAATCGATCGACCCATGCATTTCATGCACATGCACAGCAAGCCTAAGACCATGCAATTATCATGTACAGCGGGAGAAAAAAAAAAAAAAAAAAACAGCACATGCATGCTTAGCTTGCAATCGAGATTCTTGTGCAGCCCGTCGATTTCCGGCACGACGTCTCACAGACGACCCATGCCATCGACAGCAGCAGCCCGCGCATGGAGACCGCCGAGCATGGAGCACCAGCAGCCCGCTCACGCAACCACCGAGCACAACCGCCGGCTGTCGGCGAACCACCACCGCTGGTCGCACACGCCGACGTCCGAACCCAGCAGCAGCCCGCTCCGAGCCCGTACAGCCCGCAGCCCGCTCCGAGCCCCCGGCAGCCCGCTCCGAGCTCACGTTCGATCTCCTCCGGTTCGATATTTCCGAAATCCCTCGGTTTTTAATAATTAATTTTTCCGACAAACACAATTCATACAAGAGAGAAAAACAAGTACGTAGAACAATATAGCACAATAATTTAACAAATTAAATTAATCTATGGCCATATACATCGAGAATCGATTATCGAAACAATTAACGAAAAACGTAACCGTACGCTCTGATACCAATTGTTGGAATTCGATATCCCGGGTTATTTGAATTTGCGGAAACCAATAACCCGAACGAACCCTTCGCCGGAGATCACACGAACACCGACTCATCCGCCAGAGTCCGGCCTTTGGAGACCACGCACCCGAAGGCACGCGGCCCGCCCCCAGCCGAACCTCCGCGAGACGGGGTTCACGCGATCGAGGATCGCGTTCGATCTTCGCGATCGATGGGGCTGCCCAGCAGCCCCCCCGCGGCGAGTCCGGCGACTCGCCGCCGCCTGGAGGAGCCCCGCCTTCACGGCGGGTGGGGTGCGGCACCAGCCCGCGCCCCCAGCGATCGATCGCGAGCCCTCGGCCCAGCCGAGGGTTCCTCTCCTCCGCGCGCCGCCAAACCCTAGCGGGCGATCCCGCGGTCCGGTGGCTTCGCCACCACCGCGTGATCGTTCGTCTAATCCGGGTTCGACTCTTGGATCTTGTTTTTCCGATAATTGATTTCAATATACATGAATTAAATAGCGGAAATATTTAATTCACCTTTCGATTCGTTGTGCGGAGAAACGAGATCTTATGATGACCTTGAGATCTTCCCACGTATTCCTTGCACTAGCCCGGACGTCGTGTGGGCGACGATCTACCGAACTCCATGGATCCTCCTCTCTACTTTCTCTCTCTAGAATTGTGATCTTCAAGTTATGAGAATAGAGAAGACCATGTAGTGCTTTTATAGGCTACGTAGGAGATCTTAATGAGGTGGAATATTGGGCTTCCAATATTAATGATTAAATTGAGCCCAAGCCCAAATCTATTAATCCATTAATATTAATTAATTCTATTTTCCACTATATAAAATTAATTGCACTCCCAATATTAAACCATATTATATCAAATAATATTTCTCCGGTAGTATTATTTATTCCGTGTATTTAAGATATAAATATCCATGAATAAAATTAATTTATTGCTAATTAATTTATTCATCTCTTATATCCGAGACTAGTACCATTCAACCTTAATTATTATGCGGAATAAATCCACCTGCAGGGTTTACATAATAATTCCTTATGAACTCATCTCGGGGATATTATCAACCCTTACGGGATACACTTTCCCGTCAAGTATTCACGGCATGCCATATATAAAATATAGTGACCCAACTTAACCGGTAATTAACCCAATAATTAAATCGGTTAATTCCTTTGGTAAATCAAAGTCACTTATATTAAATATACACACCCGCAATAGTTTCGGGGATTAAGAATAAAATACACTGAGACTCGAATCGATTATCGCCGGCAATCCTAATCGATGAATCTCAACGATCCGCTCAATACACCAAGTGTACAAGTGTGATAAAATAATCAAGATAGATTATTTTCTCTCTCACACAACGACTATACCGATGGATTGGTCCGTGTCCATCTAGGTCGTGAGCAACTGTTCGATTAAATACGAGTAACCGATAGTATGATCTTCTGTGAGCCCATGCAACACCATACTAACTACAACGTATAAAATCCAGGACTATAATTTGCATATATTTAATTATAAATAATTAAACGCAAATAATTGTTTATTTAATTAAATAGATTAGTGGCAATGGATCGTGAGTTTCCGTCACTTAAATCTAGACATTAAGTACACAACTCCAACAATCTCCCACTTGTACTAAGGTCTAGTCATTTCCTCCAAACTCCCGACTCCCATACTCATCACGTGCTAAAGTTGTACTTCCAAGAAGTACTATGTGAATGAGCACTCTAGGTTGCCGCTCTGAAGTTATCTTGGTGACTACAGCGTCGTCTCCCTCGACGATGACTCGTATCAGGTGGTACTTGCACTATGTGTTATCTTACACTTATGGACTTGTGATTTCTTACCATTTGCCATTGCACCGCTATACACATAGCCTTTGGAAAATTAAGAATCACCTCTAAGTCCCAGAGATTATCCCGGAGTTATACCAAAACTTCCGCTGCCTCTGAGGCCGCTATTTGGTTACCAAAACTCCTTCTCCTTCAATAGTGAAACACATAGCCTGATATCGACTTACACCGGTCCTCATTCGATTAGAAATCTAAGAGAATGTAATCCAAAGGAAAATGTTCGTCTGCTTCGTAGTCTAGAACAGTACTTCGAAAGTACTTTTACAGCAGTCGAATATTCCTTTCCAGGATTACCTTGATATCCTCCCACTATGCTAACCGCATAGCCGATATCAGGTTCTCGTTTTTCAACATTGCATTTATCAAGCTTTCCACACTCAAAGTGTAGGAAACCGCTTTCATTGCTTCTATCTCCTTTTGTGTTCCGAAACACATGTCCTTAGATAGATGCATTCCGTGTCTGAAAGGTAACGAACCTTTCTCGGAATCTTGCATGTTAAAACGAACCATAATCGTACAAGATATCTAGAGAAGTACAATGTTCTTTTCTTGAGATCCTAGATCTTAAGAACATGCTCTAACTTCTTCTTTATCTCATATATCGATTTTTCTAGACAACCATCATTTTATGTCTGACAACATCTTTACATTGTTACCAATGATAAAATGTTATCTACATAAAACCTCCGAGAAACACCACCTTGTTTCCATCACGTTTCCCATACACACGATTCGTCAATGCCTTTTGATGAATCCATCAAATGGACTATCTCATCAATTCGCAAGTTCCACGATCTCTAGCTTCGTTTCAATCCATCAATGGATTAACTAAGCTTGTACTCTAAATGATCTTGCCTCTTAGCAATAATCCTTATTGCTTTCCAAGAAGGCACATTTAGACCTAGTACCGCCTCTATGTAGATCCAGGGATTGATTTCATGTATACTAGGTCCAGAGTTCAAAACTCTCCTAGTCTTATGAATATCTCCGGTTGTCAAACAACCTCCCACTACAATGGCATTTCGGTGTATAAACAGTAATAACAGTAGGTGCAGTTAGTGGTGTACCGCTACTCGGTTTGGCTGGTTCTAAGTCTTTATCGTTTTCTCTCTCCTCAGAAGTATCATGTCATTTTGGGCTTGTGGTTCATCTAATAGTCTTCCTCTAAGAACCGGGCGTTAGAACTTATAACGTCCTTCTGGTTCATAGTACTATTGAACACACACTTTTTGTTCTTATAGGATATTCTACCAAGACATATCCATAGAACATAGGTAGTTCCGTTTAACTCATGCTTTTACTATTTCTATAAGAGTTCCATTTATTATTTCCGACACACCAATCCTACACAACAGTGTATGGTGTAGTCATTTGGGATCAAATCCCAATCTCTGATTAGTATGCCATGTATTCCTCAGACAGGTACTTGCCTCCGCGATCAAATCGCAGGCTACAAATGGATATACCTTGATGGTTCTCCACAATTGCTTAGTGTCCATTGACTTGTCAAAACACTTGCTTTTGTGGCACATCAGGTATTCTAATCCATTTCTTGAGTAATCATCAAATGAAGTACTCGTACCTTATTGTATGAGTAGACATAGGTCTGCATACATCAGAGTCAATCAATTGTTATACTTGTCCGGATCTTATGTCTTATATCCAAAAAGGATTGCTTAGTCATATTTTCTTCCAAATTAGATTCTTAGGTCGGAAGGTCCACTCCTTCAACTTAATTGATCAAACAATCAATTTTCGACCTTTGAACTTCTTATTTGAATAAATATGACTTAGCATAAGAATCCACAAGTATAAATGATTTAATAAAGAAATCTCTTATTAGTAAAATGAGTTATATAAAACGGTTCGTTGCATCGTGGTGGACTCAGGAATCATCATTTATATATTGCTAGCTAATGTACCAAAATAGATAATATCATTATTTCTTCTTATAACCATCAAATGATTAAAAGAAATAAAATATCCATTCATTAGAAATCCAGAACAAAGTTCTTTCTAATATGAAAGGTACATAAAAGCAATAACTCAAAATGAAATCCTATAAAATGTCCTCCACTGCAACAGCTGCCTCCTTACAGCATTGCCCATGTAGATTACGATTTCTTCTTTTCTAAGTCGTTGGGTTTCCTGGAACCCTTGCATTTAGAATGCACATACTGTCAGTGGTTCTATATCTACACACCAGGTTCCGGTAGATAATACCACCGACTATGTTTCTCGACTAAAGAAAATTTCGTACTTTTGAGAGGATAATCAGACTTCCAGTACCCAGACTGTTTGCATCGAGAACTCTTGCCTCATGGCTCTCTCGTCCCATCTAGTGGTCCAAGTAACTTAGGACCACCGGGTTTCTTTGCTTGCTTTTCCTTTTTCCCCGATCTTGCCCTTAGGTTCGAAACCTTTGGCATTGGCTACAAGAGCTTGCGATTTCCGTCTCAACTCGTCCAAAAGGTCAATCATCTCAAAAACGTGTTTAAGCGTTTCCTCGAAGTGACTGGCCTTTATGAGTATCCTCATCGCTTCTTGTCTAGCCGCCTATGTCAATAGGCTCGGGAGGACAAAGATCACTGAGTACAACCTTGCACTCTTCAACAGTTTGGGTAATGTCTAGATCTCTATTCCAATCATTACATTTAGGGACCAGTGAGTTTAAAATCCTTAAGTATCACATAAAGTGGGTTCAAAGCCATATCCTAATCTATGAGCACATATAACAACAAACAATCGATTTAATCTCCGATATTATCTCCCTTAAATAATATCATTAAACCACTAATCACATCTAAAATCCCATCAGATATGGCAAGCCACGTGGTGTGGACGTTTACCAATCCAAATGATTTAGCAATTAGATTTGCTTCGGTCATACATCACTTATAGCGGAACCTCGTGGGGAGGAATACTATAATGCGTATCTAAGTGTAAACCATTACTCAGTACCAAAGTAAATCGTTTGGAATTGCTACATCACCGCAAGCCACGTGGTGTGGACGTTTACGACAACTTCACAACTCTTCACAATTTCTTACAACTGTCTACATCAATTAATCCAAAATCCGTCAGCATAGCAAGCCACGTGGTGTGGACGTTTACTACACCAAGAGACTTTTATAATTGACTCCCAATTACTTGATCCATTCAATCTTGTAAATCAAGACGCGGAGAATCATAAGTGAAACTCGAAGTTTCTTACCAGTGATTCACCATGCGAACGACCCTATCTCTCATAAAATGAGGGAGCCGAGCAGACAATCGATCCACCTTCAAAAGATGGTACGACTGCCTCTAATTTGTGTCCTCGACATGACCAAGTGGATTTGGCTCCATTCCACTCCCCGGGGTGAGAATGAGTCGACTTGAAATCAGTTTCAGAAAGACAAATTAGGCATTGTTTGATAAACTTAATCAATGTTTCTCGTAAGAGGAATTACAAGAATTCTCCTCCAATGACTTGTCTATACGAACTTCAAAAGTCCATAAAAGTCACCAAGAGAACAGCAATGGAGACCATGGCAATGTTTCCATTCCCTCTCCCACTTAGCTTATTACAATAAAGGGATACACTATCTAATGCATAATTAAATACACATAAGCATAATAACAAACATACATTTCATGCAAGTACGTTCACAAATAATCAAATAATTACTCAAGTAAAATTATTTCTCGACTATTCGTACCTTGATGAATTCCTGCATGCTTGTCTTGAGTCTTCATTCTACGTCTTGAATACTTTGCCGAGCGACGGAAAAATTCTTTGATTCTCATATTTAATTTTACTCCAATTAAATAAAATCAATTCCATTGATTTCCATATTTAATTCTATTTTAAATAAAATCCAAGATTTTCCAATCCAAAATAAATTTTGAATTAATCTATTGATTTTAAATAAAATACTTAAATTAAATAAAATCAATATTATTAAAATCCATTGATTTCCATATTTAATTCTATTCTAAATAAAATCCAAGATTATCCAATCCAAAATAAATTTTGAATTAATCTAATGATTTTAAATAAAATACTTAAATTAAATAAAATCAATATTATTAAAATCCATTGATTTCCATATTTAATTCTATTCTAAATAAAATCCAAGATTATCCAATCCAAAATAAATTTTGAATTAATCTAATGATTTTAAATAAAATACTTAAATTAAATAAAATCAATATTATTAAAATCCATTGATTTCCATATTTAATTCTATTCTAAATAAAATCCAAGATTATCCAATCCAAAATAAATTTTGAATTAATCTAATGATTTTAAATAAAATACTTAAATTAAATAAAATCAATATTTTAATAATTTCTCAATCCTATTTAGATTAGATCTCAAGAATCCTAATCAAAATCGAATTTTGATTCTTCTTAAGACTTCTAATCCAAGTAGGTATATGATATCTAGAGAAACTAGGATTTTCTTTCCTAATTTAACTCTCCATCTAATTCCATTATTTAATTCCATAATTAAGAAATCTAATCCAAATAGAATTTGAATTAATTCCAAAATTAAATTAAATAAAATTAGAAAAATTAAATTATTTCCGGAAAGATCGGATTTACCGGGACGAACCGAAACAACGAGATTCCGGTCATCCCAATCGAACCCACGTGCATCACATGCATGGCCGTGTATCTCACCATGCTAAACTCATGGCCACACAAAATCAATTCCAAGAATCGATCGACCCATGCATTTCATGCACATGCACAGCAAGCCTAAGACCATGCAATTATCATGTACAGCGGGAGAAAAAAAAAAAAAAAAACAGCACATGCATGCTTAGCTTGCAATCGAGATTCTTGTGCAGCCCGTCGATTTCCGGCACGACGTCTCACAGACGACCCATGCCATCGACAGCAGCAGCCCGCGCATGGAGACCGCCGAGCATGGAGCACCAGCAGCCCGCTCACGCAACCACCGAGCACAACCGCCGGCTGTCGGCGAACCACCACCGCTGGTCGCACACGCCGACGTCCGAGCCCAGCAGCAGCCCGCTCCGAGCCCGTACAGCCCGCAGCCCGCTCCGAGCTCACGTTCGATCTCCTCCGGTTCGATATTTCCGAAATCCCTCGGTTTTTAATAATTAATTTTTCCGACAAACACAATTCATACAAGAGAGAAAAACAAGTACGTAGAACAATATAGCACAATAATTTAACAAATTAAATTAATCTATGGCCATATACATCGAGAATCGATTATCGAAACAATTAACGAAAAACGTAACCGTACGCTCTGATACCAATTGTTGGAATTCGATATCCCGGGTTATTTGAATTTGCGGAAACCAATAACCCGAACGAACCCTTCGCCGGAGATCACACGAACACCGACTCATCCGCCAGAGTCCGGCCTTTGGAGACCACGCACCCGAAGGCACGCGGCCCGCCCCCAGCCGAACCTCCGCGAGACGGGGTTCACGCGATCGAGGATCGCGTTCGATCTTCGCGATCGATGGGGCTGCCCAGCAGCCCCCCCGCGGCGAGTCCGGCGACTCGCCGCCGCCTGGAGGAGCCCCGCCTTCACGGCGGGTGGGGTGCGGCACCAGCCCGCGCCCCCAGCGATCGATCGCGAGCCCTCGGCCCAGCCGAGGGTTCCTCTCCTCCGCGCGCCGCCAAACCCTAGCGGGCGATCCCGCGGTCCGGTGGCTTCGCCACCACCGCGTGATCGTTCGTCTAATCCGGGTTCGACTCTTGGATCTTGTTTTTCCGATAATTGATTTCAATATACATGAATTAAATAGCGGAAATATTTAATTCACCTTTCGATTCGTTGTGCGGAGAAACGAGATCTTATGATGACCTTGAGATCTTCCCACGTATTCCTTGCACTAGCCCGGACGTCGTGTGGGCGACGATCTACCGAACTCCATGGATCCTCCTCTCTACTTTCTCTCTCTAGAATTGTGATCTTCAAGTTATGAGAATAGAGAAGACCATGTAGTGCTTTTATAGGCTACGTAGGAGATCTTAATGAGGTGGAATATTGGGCTTCCAATATTAATGATTAAATTGAGCCCAAGCCCAAATCTATTAATCCATTAATATTAATTAATTCTATTTTCCACTATATAAAATTAATTGCACTCCCAATATTAAACCATATTATATCAAATAATATTTCTCCGGTAGTATTATTTATTCCGTGTATTTAAGATATAAATATCCATAAATAAAATTAATTTATTGCTAATTAATTTATTCATCTCTTATATCCGAGACTAGTACCATTCAACCTTAATTATTATGCGGAATAAATCCACCTGCAGGGTTTACATAATAATTCCTTATGAACTCATCTCGGGGATATTATCAACCCTTACGGGATACACTTTCTCGTCAAGTATTCACGGCATGCCATATATAAAATATAGTGACCCAACTTAACCGGTAATTAACCCAATAATTAAATCGGTTAATTCCTTTGGTAAATCAAAGTCACTTATATTAAATATACACACCCGCAATAGTTTCGGGGATTAAGAATAAAATACACTGAGACTCGAATCGATTATCGCCGGCAATCCTAATCGATGAATCTCAACGATCCGCTCAATACACCAAGTGTACAAGTGTGATAAAATAATCAAGATAGATTATTTTCTCTCTCACACAACGACTATACCGATGGATTGGTCCGTGTCCATCTAGGTCGTGAGCAACTGTTCGATTAAATACGAGTAACCGATAGTATGATCTTCTGTGAGCCCATGCAACACCATACTAACTACAACGTATAAAATCCAGGACTATAATTTGCATATATTTAATTATAAATAATTAAACGCAAATAATTGTTTATTTAATTAAATAGATTAGTGGCAATGGATCGTGAGTTTCCGTCACTTAAATCTAGACATTAAGTACACAACTCCAACAATCTCCCACTTGTACTAAGGTCTAGTCATTTCCTCCAAACTCCCGACTCCCATACTCATCACGTGCTAAAGTTGTACTTCCAAGAAGTACTATGTGAATGAGCACTCTAGGTTGCCGCTCTGAAGTTATCTTGGTGACTACAGCGTCGTCTCCCTCGACGATGACTCGTATCAGGTGGTACTTGCACTATGTGTTATCTTACACTTATGGACTTGTGATTTCTTACCATTTGCCATTGCACCGCTATACACATAGCCTTTGGAAAATTAAGAATCACCTCTAAGTCCCAGAGATTATCCCGGAGTTATACCAAAACTTCCGCTGCCTCTGAGGCCGCTATTTGGTTACCAAAACTCCTTCTCCTTCAATAGTGAAACACATAGCCTGATATCGACTTACACCGGTCCTCATTCGATTAGAAATCTAAGAGAATGTAATCCAAAGGAAAATGTTCGTCTGCTTCGTAGTCTAGAACAGTACTTCGAAAGTACTTTTACAGCAGTCGAATATTCCTTTCCAGGATTACCTTGATATCCTCCCACTATGCTAACCGCATAGCCGATATCAGGTTCTCGTTTTTCAACATTGCATTTATCAAGCTTTCCACACTCAAAGTGTAGGAAACCGCTTTCATTGCTTCTATCTCCTTTTGTGTTCCGAAACACATGTCCTTAGATAGATGCATTCCGTGTCTGAAAGGTAACGAACCTTTCTCGGAATCTTGCATGTTAAAACGAACCATAATCGTACAAGATATCTAGAGAAGTACAATGTTCTTTTCTTGAGATCCTAGATCTTAAGAACATGCTCTAACTTCTTCTTTATCTCATATATCGATTTTTCTAGACAACCATCATTTTATGTCTGACAACATCTTTACATTGTTACCAATGATAAAATGTTATCTACATAAAACCTCCGAGAAACACCACCTTGTTTCCATCACGTTTCCCATACACACGATTCGTCAATGCCTTTTGATGAATCCATCAAATGGACTATCTCATCAATTCGCAAGTTCCACGATCTCTAGCTTCGTTTCAATCCATCAATGGATTAACTAAGCTTGTACTCTAAATGATCTTGCCTCTTAGCAATAATCCTTATTGCTTTCCAAGAAGGCACATTTAGACCTAGTACCGCCTCTATGTAGATCCAGGGATTGATTTCATGTATACTAGGTCCAGAGTTCAAAACTCTCCTAGTCTTATGAATATCTCCGGTTGTCAAACAACCTCCCACTACAATGGCATTTCGGTGTATAAACAGTAATAACAGTAGGTGCAGTTAGTGGTGTACCGCTACTCGGTTTGGCTGGTTCTAAGTCTTTATCGTTTTCTCTCTCCTCAAAAGTATCATGTCATTTTGGGCTTGTGGTTCATCTAATAGTCTTCCTCTAAGAACCGGGCGTTAGAACTTATAACGTCCTTCTGGTTCATAGTACTATTGAACACACACTTTTTGTTCTTCTAGGATATTCTACCAAGACATATCCATAGAACATAGGTAGTTCCGTTTAACTCATGCTTTTACTATTTCTATAAGAGTTCCATTTCTTATTTCCGACACACCAATCCTACACAACAGTGTATGCTGTAGTCATTTGGGATCAAATCCCAATCTCTGATTAGTATGCCATGTATTCCTCAGACAGGTACTTGCCTCCGCGATCAAATCGCAGGCTACAAATGGATATACCTTGATGGTTCTCCACAATTGCTTAGTGTCCATTGACTTGTCAAAACACTTGCTTTTGTGGCACATCAGGTATTCTAATCCATTTCTTGAGTAATCATCAAATGAAGTACTCGTACCTTATTGTATGAGTAGACATAGGTCTGCATACATCAGAGTCAATCAATTGTTATACTTGTCCGGATCTTATGTCTTATATCCAAAAAGGATTGCTTAGTCATATTTTCTTCCAAATTAGATTCTTAGGTCGGAAGGTCCACTCCTTCAACTTAATTGATCAAACAATCAATTTTCGACCTTTGAACTTCTTATTTGAATAAATATGACTTAGCATAAGAATCCACAAGTATAAATGATTTAATAAAGAAATCTCTTATTAGTAAAATGAGTTATATAAAACGGTTCGTTGCATCGTGGTGGACTCAGGAATCATCATTTATATATTGCTAGCTAATGTACCAAAATAGATAATATCATTATTTCTTCTTATAACCATCAAATGATTAAAAGAAATAAAATATCCATTCATTAGAAATCCAGAACAAAGTTCTTTCTAATATGAAAGGTACATAAAAGCAATAACTCAAAATGAAATCCTATAAAATGTCCTCCACTGCAACAGCTGCCTCCTTACAGCATTGCCCATGTAGATTACGATTTCTTCTTTTCTAAGTCGTTGGGTTTCCTGGAACCCTTGCATTTAGAATGCACATACTGTCAGTGGTTCTATATCTACACACCAGGTTCCGGTAGATAATACCACCGACTATGTTTCTCGACTAAAGAAAATTTCGTACTTTTGAGAGGATAATCAGACTTCCAGTACCCAGACTGTTTGCATCGAGAACTCTTGCCTCATGGCTCTCTCGTCCCATCTAGTGGTCCAAGTAACTTAGGACCACCGGGTTTCTTTGCTTGCTTTTCCTTTTTCCCCGATCTTGCCCTTAGGTTCGAAACCTTTGGCATTGGCTACAAGAGCTTGCGATTTCCGTCTCAACTCGTCCAAAAGGTCAATCATCTCAAAAACGTGTTTAAGCGTTTCCTCGAAGTGACTGGCCTTTATGAGTATCCTCATCGCTTCTTGTCTAGCCGCCTATGTCAATAGGCTCGGGAGGACAAAGATCACTGAGTACAACCTTGCACTCTTCAACAGTTTGGGTAATGTCTAGATCTCTATTCCAATCATTACATTTAGGGACCAGTGAGTTTAAAATCCTTAAGTATCACATAAAGTGGGTTCAAAGCCATATCCTAATCTATGAGCACATATAACAACAAACAATCGATTTAATCTCCGATATTATCTCCCTTAAATAATATCATTAAACCACTAATCACATCTAAAATCCCATCAGATATGGCAAGCCACGTGGTGTGGACGTTTACCAATCCAAATGATTTAGCAATTAGATTTGCTTCGGTCATACATCACTTATAGCGGAACCTCGTGGGGAGGAATACTATAATGCGTATCTAAGTGTAAACCATTACTCAGTACCAAAGTAAATCGTTTGGAATTGCTACATCACCGCAAGCCACGTGGTGTGGACGTTTACGACAACTTCACAACTCTTCACAATTTCTTACAACTGTCTACATCAATTGATCCAAAATCCGTCAGCATAGCAAGCCACGTGGTGTGGACGTTTACTACACCAAGAGACTTTTATAATTGACTCCCAATTACTTGATCCATTCAATCTTGTAAATCAAGACGCGGAGAATCATAAGTGAAACTCGAAGTTTCTTACCAGTGATTCACCATGCGAACGACCCTATCTCTCATAAAATGAGGGAGCCGAGCAGACAATCGATCCACCTTCAAAAGATGGTACGACTGCCTCTAATTTGTGTCCTCGACATGACCAAGTGGATTTGGCTCCATTCCACTCCCCGGGGTGAGAATGAGTCGACTTGAAATCAGTTTCAGAAAGACAAATTAGGCATTGTTTGATAAACTTAATCAATGTTTCTCGTAAGAGGAATTACAAGAATTCTCCTCCAATGACTTGTCTATACGAACTTCAAAAGTCCATAAAAGTCACCAAGAGAACAGCAATGGAGACCATGGCAATGTTTCCATTCCCTCTCCCACTTAGCTTATTACAATAAAGGGATACACTATCTAATGCATAATTAAATACACATAAGCATAATAACAAACATACATTTCATGCAAGTACGTTCACAAATAATCAAATAATTACTCAAGTAAAATTATTTCTCGACTATTCGTACCTTGATGAATTCCTGCATGCTTGTCTTGAGTCTTCATTCTACGTCTTGAATACTTTGCCGAGCGACGGAAAAATTCTTTGATTCTCATATTTAATTTTACTCCAATTAAATAAAATCAATTCCATTGATTTCCATATTTAATTCTATTTTAAATAAAATCCAAGATTTTCCAATCCAAAATAAATTTTGAATTAATCTATTGATTTTAAATAAAATACTTAAATTAAATAAAATCAATATTATTAAAATCCATTGATTTCCATATTTAATTCTATTCTAAATAAAATCCAAGATTATCCAATCCAAAATAAATTTTGAATTAATCTAATGATTTTAAATAAAATACTTAAATTAAATAAAATCAATATTATTAAAATCCATTGATTTCCATATTTAATTCTATTCTAAATAAAATCCAAGATTATCCAATCCAAAATAAATTTTGAATTAATCTAATGATTTTAAATAAAATACTTAAATTAAATAAAATCAATATTATTAAAATCCATTGATTTCCATATTTAATTCTATTCTAAATAAAATCCAAGATTATCCAATCCAAAATAAATTTTGAATTAATCTAATGATTTTAAATAAAATACTTAAATTAAATAAAATCAATATTTTAATAATTTCTCAATCCTATTTAGATTAGATCTCAAGAATCCTAATCAAAATCGAATTTTGATTCTTCTTAAGACTTCTAATCCAAGTAGGTATATGATATCTAGAGAAACTAGGATTTTCTTTCCTAATTTAACTCTCCATCTAATTCCATTATTTAATTCCATAATTAAGAAATCTAATCCAAATAGAATTTGAATTAATTCCAAAATTAAATTAAATAAAATTAGAAAGATTAAATTATTTCCGGAAAGATCGGATTTACCGGGACGAACCGAAACAACGAGATTCCGGTCATCCCAATCGAACCCACGTGCATCACATGCATGGCCGTGTATCTCACCATGCTAAACTCATGGCCACACAAAATCAATTCCAAGAATCGATCGACCCATGCATTTCATGCACATGCACAGCAAGCCTAAGACCATGCAATTATCATGTACAGCGGGAGAAAAAAAAAAAAAAAAAAAACAGCACATGCATGCTTAGCTTGCAATCGAGATTCTTGTGCAGCCCGTCGATTTCCGGCACGACGTCTCACAGACGACCCATGCCATCGACAGCAGCAGCCCGCGCATGGAGACCGCCGAGCATGGAGCACCAGCAGCCCGCTCACGCAACCACCGAGCACAACCGCCGGCTGTCGGCGAACCACCACCGCTGGTCGCACACGCCGACGTCCGAGCCCAGCAGCAGCCCGCTCCGAGCCCGTACAGCCCGCAGCCCGCTCCGAGCCCCCGGCAGCCCGCTCCGAGCTCACGTTCGATCTCCTCCGGTTCGATATTTCCGAAATCCCTCGGTTTTTAATAATTAATTTTTCCGACAAACACAATTCATACAAGAGAGAAAAACAAGTACGTAGAACAATATAGCACAATAATTTAACAAATTAAATTAATCTATGGCCATATACATCGAGAATCGATTATCGAAACAATTAACGAAAAACGTAACCGTACGCTCTGATACCAATTGTTGGAATTCGATATCCCGGGTTATTTGAATTTGCGGAAACCAATAACCCGAACGAACCCTTCGCCGGAGATCACACGAACACCGACTCATCCGCCAGAGTCCGGCCTTTGGAGACCACGCACCCGAAGGCACGCGGCCCGCCCCCAGCCGAACCTCCGCGAGACGGGGTTCACGCGATCGAGGATCGCGTTCGATCTTCGCGATCGATGGGGCTGCCCAGCAGCCCCCCCGCGGCGAGTCCGGCGACTCGCCGCCGCCTGGAGGAGCCCCGCCTTCACGGCGGGTGGGGTGCGGCACCAGCCCGCGCCCCCAGCGATCGATCGCGAGCCCTCGGCCCAGCCGAGGGTTCCTCTCCTCCGCGCGCCGCCAAACCCTAGCGGGCGATCCCGCGGTCCGGTGGCTTCGCCACCACCGCGTGATCGTTCGTCTAATCCGGGTTCGACTCTTGGATCTTGTTTTTCCGATAATTGATTTCAATATACATGAATTAAATAGCGGAAATATTTAATTCACCTTTCGATTCGTTGTGCGGAGAAACGAGATCTTATGATGACCTTGAGATCTTCCCACGTATTCCTTGCACTAGCCCGGACGTCGTGTGGGCGACGATCTACCGAACTCCATGGATCCTCCTCTCTACTTTCTCTCTCTAGAATTGTGATCTTCAAGTTATGAGAATAGAGAAGACCATGTAGTGCTTTTATAGGCTACGTAGGAGATCTTAAGGAGGTGGAATATTGGGCTTCCAATATTAATGATTAAATTGAGCCCAAGCCCAAATCTATTAATCCATTAATATTAATTAATTCTATTTTCCACTATATAAAATTAATTGCACTCCCAATATTAAACCATATTATATCAAATAATATTTCTCCGGTAGTATTATTTATTCCGTGTATTTAAGATATAAATATCCATGAATAAAATTAATTTATTGCTAATTAATTTATTCATCTCTTATATCCGAGACTAGTACCATTCAACCTTAATTATTATGCGGAATAAATCCACCTGCAGGGTTTACATAATAATTCCTTATGAACTCATCTCGGGGATATTATCAACCCTTACGGGATACACTTTCCCGTCAAGTATTCACGGCATGCCATATATAAAATATAGTGACCCAACTTAACCGGTAATTAACCCAATAATTAAATCGGTTAATTCCTTTGGTAAATCAAAGTCACTTATATTAAATATACACACCCGCAATAGTTTCGGGGATTAAGAATAAAATACACTGAGACTCGAATCGATTATCGCCGGCAATCCTAATCGATGAATCTCAACGATCCGCTCAATACACCAAGTGTACAAGTGTGATAAAATAATCAAGATAGATTATTTTCTCTCTCACACAACGACTATACCGATGGATTGGTCCGTGTCCATCTAGGTCGTGAGCAACTGTTCGATTAAATACGAGTAACCGATAGTATGATCTTCTGTGAGCCCATGCAACACCATACTAACTACAACGTATAAAATCCAGGACTATAATTTGCATATATTTAATTATAAATAATTAAACGCAAATAATTGTTTATTTAATTAAATAGATTAGTGGCAATGGATCGTGAGTTTCCGTCACTTAAATCTAGACATTAAGTACACAACTCTAACACATATAATATCAGTGACTTTGATTTTCCAAAGGAATTAACTGATTAGAATAACCGGTCAATTACCAGTAAAGTTGGGTCACTGTATTTTATGTATGACATGCTGTGAATTCTTGACGGGAAAGCTTGTCCCGATAAGGATTGATAATGTCCCCAAGATGAGCTCATAAGGATTATCATGTAAACCTTGCAAGTGGATTTGATCCGCATGATAATAAAGTTGAGTGGTACTATTCTCGGAATTATAAGAGATGAATAAATTAATTAGCAATAAATATAATTTATTCATGGACATTTATATCTTAAACATGCGGAATAAATAATACTACCGGAAGATTATTATTTGGTATAATATAGTTTAATATTGGGAGTACAATTATATTTATATAGTGGAGTTAAATATAATTTATGGATTAATTAATAGATTTGGGCTTGAGCTCAATTTAATTAATTCATAGGAAGCCCAATATTCTACTTCCTTAAGGTCCCCTACGTAGCCTATAAAAGCACCCCTATTGTCTTCTCTTCGTTCTCAAGACTCATAAGTCTCAAGACATGAATTATTCATAACATAATTCTAGAGAGAGAAGGAGATCCATGGAAGCTTGGAGGATCTTCGTCCACCCTGACGTTCAAGCTAGTGCAAGAAATACGTGGGAAGATCTCAAGGTCATCAACTAGATCTCGATTTTCCGGCAAACGAGAACAAGGTAAAATCATAGAACCCCCTTTATGATTTTAAGATTTAATTATCGTGAAAATACCGTTGAACCAAGATCCGATGGACGAGACCCGACACGAGGTCGAACCGGGCGGTGGTGGGCGCGGACCACCGGACCTGCTGGAGTAGTATACTTAATGTCTAGATTTGAGTATTCTGAACTCCTTGTACACTTTCATTTACCTATTAAATACAAACATTCATTTGCTTTTAATTATTGTTAATTAAATACATGCAAATTATAGTCCTGGATTCTATACGTTGTAGTTAGTATGGTGTGTCGGGCCCACACAGAAGATCATACTATCGGTTACTCGTATTTAATCGAACAGATGCTCACGACCTAGATGGACACGGACCAATCCATCAGTATAGTCGTTGTGTGAGAGAGAAAATAATTTGTCTTAATTATTTTATCACACTTGTACACTTGGTGTATTGAGCGGATCGATTGAGACTCATCAATTAGGTTTGCTCGGCGATAATTGATTTGAGACTCAGTGTATTTTATTCTTAATCCCCGATACAATTGCGGGTGTGTATATTTAGTATAAGTGACTTTGATTTTCCAAAGGAATTGACCGGTTTAATTATTGGGTCAATTACCGGTTAAGTTGGGTCACTATATTTTATATATGGCATGCCGTGAATTCTTGACGGGACAGTGTATCCCGGAAGGGTTGATAATATCCCCGAGATGAGCTCATAAGGATTTATTATGTAAACCTCGCGAGTGGATTTAATTCCGCATAATAAATAAGGTTGAGTGGTACTAGTCTCGGATAAAAGAGATGAATAAATTTATTAAGCAATAAATAAATTTTATTCATGGATATTTATATCTTAAATACGCGGAATAAATAATACTACCGGAGAAATATTATTTGGATATAATATGGTTTAATATTGGGAGTGCAATTAATTTATATAGTGGAAAATAAATTAATTAATATTGATAAGGATTAATGGACTTGGGCAGTGGGCTCAATTTAATCTTCAATATTGGAAGCCCAATATTCCACCTCCTTTAGATCCCCTACGTAGCCTATAAAAGCACTACATGGCCTTCATAATTCATAAGACAAGATTATCACACTTGATATTCTAGAGAGTTAAAGGAGATCCATAGGAGTTCGATAGATCGTCGCCCACCCGACGTTCGAACGGAGTGCAAGGAATACGTGGGAAGATTCAAAGGTCGTCTTGATTTCGTTTCTCCGAACAACGAATCGAAAGGTAAAAATCTAAACGCCCTTGATTTTGATCGATTTGATTTATCGAGAATACCGTAGAACGAAGATCCGAGGATCGAATCCCGGAACGAGGGTCGAGCCGGGCGGTGGTGGTCGAACCACCGGACCGCCGGCGGCTCGTGGATCCCGCGTGGGGATCGCGCACGGAAATCCTCGGCTGGGAGCCGAGGATCGATCGGACCCCTACGGGGCCGATCGCTGGGAGCTGCGGGGTTACCCGCAGCGGGTCGCTGGGGACGAGCCCCAGCCATGCGAGCAGCGGATCAACGGATCCGCTGCGGGGATGCCGTGAGGCATCCCGTGCGATCGCTGGGAGCGATCGCGGGTTCCCGCGGGGGTGCGGCTGGGCGCGCACGCGTCCTCGTGCGCGTTGTGCGTTCGGTCGAGCCCCGGCTCGCGTGGACTCGTGATTTCTCCGGCAATCGAGGTTTTTGATCGGGTTATTATTTTCCGCAAATTTTAATAGCCCGGGATATCGAATTCCAACAATTGGTATCAGAGCGTGGTTTACGTTCGCGGTATTTTCGATAAAATTGTTCTACCTTGCAGGGTTCCGACTATTATGGCTTGATTTATTATTCGTTTAATTTTTTTTGTCATGATTGTTGGTTTGATTAAACTCTCGGACATGTCGAGATTCGTTTTTGGTGGTGAATGCTTGTAATAGTAAAAATTCGGGGGTTGACCGAATTTAGGATTTATTATTACGTTCTACGTTTTTCCGGAAATTGTATAGGGTCGATTTCATGTATAGAATCGATATCGAAATTGTAATTTAGATTATGTAATTTATTTTGCGTTGGATCGATGCCGAAACGACCGCCGGAGAAGACGCGTGACGAAGGAGATGATCGTGAGGGTGAACGGGACAAGGATCGACCAACCCCATGGTCGATCCCATGAGGATCGATCGACCCTTGCATGGAGGGGCCGCCGGCAATGGTGGCCGGCCACCTCCTAGGCGTGGGTCGAGGGTGGTCCGGGGATCCCCACCCCGGGCTATCCCGGTCTGGAGATTTACTTTCCTAATTGGTTCGGATTTTTCCTATTTGAGTATTCCTATTTTTGGGAATTCTCATGGATTAGGAAAAGAATTAATTTGAATTAATTTTATTTCCTTATTCTATTATGGAAGTCTTCTAGAGTATTCCGAGTTCTACTTGGAATAGGATCCTAGAGATTTAATAGAATTGGAAAGGAATAAAAGTTAATTTGGGATTGATTTATTTCCTAATTGATTATTCCTATTTTATGGGAATTTTCATAGTAATGGGAATTAATTAATCTTGGAAAGTAGAAGAGTCCTAAACTATTTTATTTCTTTATTTCATTATGGAAATCATCTAGAATATTCCAAGTGGGTCTTGGATAGATTATTCTAGAGATTTAATGAAATAGAAAAGGAAAATAAAATAAATAAAAATATTAATAATATTTAATTTTATTTTTGATTTATTCGATTGACTTAATTATAATTAATTAAGTATCTTTTGGATTTATTAAAAATAAATAGATTTAAATATTGGAAATTAATATTCTCGTCACATGGAGCATTCAAGAACGAAGACTAAAGACTAGAAGATGCGTACGGAGATGGAGTAAAGCCATAATAGTCGGAAAATAATATTCTAGTAATTATTTTGACTATGTGATAATACTATGTGCTTTATTACATGTATGCATGCTATATGTGTTTACTTTTGTGCACTAGATAGCGTATCCCTTTATTGTAAAAAGCTAAGTGGGAGAGGGTATGGAAACATACCCATGGTCTCCATTGCTGCTCTCTTGGTGACTTTTATAAACTTTTGAAGTTTATATAGATAAGTTATTGGAGGAGAGTTATTGTAATTCCTCTTACTAGAAACATTGATTAAGTTTATCAAACAATGCCTAATTTGTTTTTCCAAAGCTGATTTCAAGTCGACTCATTCTCACCCCGGGGAGTGGAATGGAGCCAGAGCCACTTGGTCATGTCGAGGACACAAATTAGAGGCAGTCGTACCATTATTTGATAGATGGATCGATTGTCTGCTCGGCTCCCTCATTTATGAGAGATAGAGTTGTTCGCATGGTGAATCACTGGTTAGAAACTTCGAGTTTCACTTATGATTCTCCGCGTCTTGATTTACAAGATCAAATGGGTCAAGTAATTGGATTTCAATTGTATAAGTCTTTTGGTATGGTAAACGTCCACACTATCGTGGCTTGCTATATCGAATGGGACTTTAGAACGATTGATGTAGACAGTTATAGAAGGGAGTGAAGGATTCGTGTGTCAACGTAAACGTCCACACTATCGTGGCTTGCGGTGATGTGCGAGTCTCAAACAAACTTCTTAGTACTGAGTAATGGTTAACACTTAGGTACGCTTCATAGTATTCCTCCCATCGAGGTAACGCTATTGATGATGTACGACCGAAGAAAATCTAATTGCTAAATCATTTGGGTGGGTAAACGTCCACACTATCGTGGCTTGCCTTACCTGATGGGATTTTAGATGTGATTAGTGATTTAATGATATTATTTAAGGGAGATAATATCGGATATTAAATTGTTTGTTTGTTTTATGTGCTTATAGGTTAGGAATGACTGTGACCCCACTTTGTGATATACTTAAAGATGAAAACTCACTGGTTCCATATAGTACTGATTGGAAAAGAAATCTAGACATTGTTCAGACTGTCAAGCTTTCTGAATCCACTGTTGTTCCAACTACGTTGAGACATGGTGTGGAAGCTAGGCAAGAAGTGTTTAACATACCCACGGAATCGTTCCTCAATGAGTCCCTTGAAAACGGCTCGGCGAAAGCGATTTTTGTGCGTAAGTTAAGAGAAACACGAGCTCTTGTGGCTAGGCTAAAAGAAAAGCGTGCAAAGAGACCCAGTGGTTTAAAATCACGGATTGGGAAAGGCAAGCCGTTAGGCAGATGCTTTCGATGCAAACAGTTTGGGCACTGGAGGTCTGATTGTCCTCTCATCAAAGGTACGAAATTTTCCTTAGTCACTGAAACATTATCAGTGGTGTTATCTACCAGCACCTGGTGTGTAGATACGGGGGCCACTGATCATGTCTGCAATTCATTGCAGGGGTTCCAGGAAACCCGGAGACTTAGAGAGGGAGAGATCGTGGTCTACATGGGCAATGCCGCGAGGGTGGCGGCTGTTGCAGTGGGAGACGTTCACTTACGCTTCAGTAGTGATAGGGTTTTAGTTTTACATAATTGTCTTTATGTACCCAACTTTAGAAAGAATTTAATTTCGGTTTCTAAACTTATTATGAATGGATACTCTGTCTCTTTTGACCACTCGGTGATCATAAGAAGAAACAGTGAGATTATCTGTTCTGGTACATTGGTGGACGATTTGTATGTGCTAAATCCTGAGTCTAACACGATGCAACTAACCGAGAGTAATAACACGTCTACGAACACCAATAAGAGAAAGGAACCTTCTAAAATGAATCAATTATACTTGTGGCATCTAAGGCTAGGTCATATAAACTCGAATAGGCTTCAAAGGTTGAAAGCTGATGGTCTAATCAGCGATGTTGAAGGAGAGGACCTTCCGACCTGCGAATCCTGTTTAGAGGGTAAAATGACCAAGCGTTCTTTTTCTGGTAAAGGACGGAGGGCTGAACAAGTATTGGATTTGATTCACTCTGATGTATGCGGACCTATGTCTACTCAGGCAAGGGGAGGGTACGAGTATTTCATCACTTTCACTGATGATTACTCAAGGTATGGATTTGTATACCTGATGCGCCGCAAGAGCGAATCCTTTGACAAGTTCAAGGAGTTCAAGGCTTTTGCGGAGAACCTTCAAGGTAAATCCATTAAATGCCTGCGATCTGATCGCGGAGGCGAGTACCTGTCTGGAGAATTCAAGGCATACTTAGCAGAGAATGGGATTGATTCCCAAATGACATCACAATATACTCCTCAGCAGAATGGTGTGTCAGAAAGAAGGAATAGGACTCTTATGGAGATGGTGCGTTCGATGATGAGTTATTCGGACTTACCTACAATGTTCTGGGGACATGCCTTGGAAACAGCAGCGCACATTCTAAACTTGGTTCCATCCAAAACGGTTCCTTCAACACCCATGGAACGATGGAGCGGGCGCAAGCCTAGCTTGAGACACGTTCGGATCTGGGGGTGCCCTGCACATGTGTTGAAGGTAGGTGCCGATAAATTAGAACCTCGTACTGAAGTGCGGTTGTTTATAGGATATCCTAGAGGAACTAAGGGTGGCATGTTCTATAGTCCTACGGACCAGAAGATCGTTATAAGTACTAACGCTCGGTTCTTAGAAGAAGACTATGTCATGGACCACAAGCCCAAAAGTGACATAATACTTGATGAGTTGAGAGGTAACAAGGAAGACTTAGATACATCCGAACCGAGTATAGATACACCACTAGAATCTGCACCTGACACTGTCACTGTTAATACACCGGAACGCCGTCGTAGTGGGAGGGTTGTTAAGCAACCAGACCGATGGATTGGACTGGGTGAGTCTTCGGACTCTGGACCTGGAGTTCATGAAATCGATCCCTGGACCTATGATGAGGCGGTACAAGATATAGATGCGCCTTCTTGGAAGAAAGCGATGAAATCCGAAATTGAATCTATGGATTCTAATAAAGTCTGGGATCTTGTAGAACCACCAAGCGGCGTAAAGCCAATTGAGTGTAAATGGGTCTACAAGAGAAAGAGAGGATCTGACGGAAAGGTTGAAACCTTTAAAGCTCGGCTTGTTGCGAAAGGATATACTCAGAAAGAGGGAATCGATTATGAGGAGACCTTCTCGCCGGTAGCCAAGATAAAGTCGATCCGGATTCTCTTATCCATAGCAGCTCATATGGATTATGAGGTGTGGCAAATGGATGTCAAGACAGCTTTCCTAAATGGAAGTCTTGACGAGACGATTTATATGAAACAACCAGAAGGATTCATTGCTAAGGGGCGAGATCATCTAGTGTGCAAGCTTAATCGATCCATTTATGGATTGAAACAAGTCTCGAGATCGTGGAACCTGCGGTTTGACGAAGTAGTCCAATCTTTTGGATTTAGTCAAAGCATGGACGAATCGTGTGTGTATTGGAAACGTGATGGGAAGAAGGTGGTGTTTCTCGTGCTTTATGTAGACGACATTCTTCTCATTGGCAACAGTGTGAAAATGTTATCAGACATAAAGGGATGGTTGTCTAGACAATTCGATATGAAAGATTTGGGAGAAGTCGGGCATGTTCTAGGGATCAAGGTTATAAGGGATCGCCGGAATAGAACATTGTACCTATCCCAGCAATCTTACATAGACACGATTCTGGCTCGTTTTAACATGCAAGATTCCAAGAAGGGTGAACTACCCTTCAGTAAAGGAACTTATCTTTCTAAGGAGATGTGTCCTCGGACACAAAAGGAGAAAGATGAAATGAAAGCAGTTCCCTACGCTTCGGCTGTGGGAAGCTTAATGTATGCAATGTTATGTACGAGACCTGATATCTGCTATGCAGTTGGCGTAGTAGCGAGATATCAGAGTAACCCTGGAAAGGCTCATTGGACTGCCGTAAAGAGCATTTTCAAGTATTTGCGAAATACTAGGGATTATGTTCTGAGTTACGGAGCAGACAATCTGATTCCTTTGGGTTATACGGATTCGGATTTCCAAGCTGATAAGGACCGGCGAAAGTCGACATCAGGCTATGTGTACACTTTGGGAGGTGGAGCCGTATCATGGAGGAGTGTTAAGCAAAAGTGCATTTCGGACTCTACCATGGAAGCTGAATATGTTGCAGCCTCAGAGGCAGCGAAAGAGTCAGTTTGGTTCCTTAATTTCCTCCAGGACTTAGATGTGATTCCGAGTTTGCCTAGAGCTATGACAATTTATTGTGATAATAGCGGTGCAGTGGCAAACAGTAAGGAACCACGGTCCCATAGTGCTACGAAACACATAGAGCGCAAGTACCACCTGATTCGAGTCATCGTCAAGAGGGGCGATGCGATAGTCACCAAGATAGCTTCGGAGGACAACCTAGCGGACCCTTTCACCAAGATACTTCCTAAGGAAGTATATTTCAAGCACTTGGAGGGTTTGGGAGTCAGAAGTTTGGAGGATAAGACTAGACCTTAGTATAAGTGGGAGATTGCTGGAGTAGTATACTTAATGTCTAGATTTGAGTATTCTGAACTCCTTGTACACTTTCATTTACCTATTAAATACAAACATTCATTTGCTTTTAATTATTGTTAATTAAATACATGCAAATTATAGTCCTGGATTCTATACGTTGTAGTTAGTATGGTGTGTCGGGCCCACACGGAAGATCATACTATCGGTTACTCGTATTTAATCGAACAGATGCTCACGACCTAGATGGACACGGACCAATCCATCGGTATAGTCATTGTGTGAGAGAGAAAATAATTTGTCTTAATTATTTTATCACACTTGCACACTTGGTGTATTGAGCGGATCGATTGAGACTCATCAATTAGGTTTGCTCGGCGATAATTGATTTGAGACTCAGTGTATTTTATTCTTAATCCCCGATACAATTGCGGGTGTGTATATTTAATATAAGTGACTTTGATTTTCCAAAAGAATTGACCGGTTTAATTATTGGGTCAATTACCGGTTAAGTTGGGTCACTATATTTTATATATGGCATGCCGTGAATTCTTGACGGGACAGTGTATCCCGGAAGGGTTGATAATATCCCCGAGATGAGCTCATAAAGATTTATTATGTAAACCTCGCGAGTGGATTTAATTCCGCATAATAAATAAGGTTGAGTGGTACTAGTCTCGGATAAAAGAGATGAATAAATTTATTAAGCAATAAATAAATTTTATTCATGGATATTTATATCTTAAATACACGGAATAAATAATACTACCGGAGAAATATTATTTGGATATAATATGGTTTAATATTGGGAGTGCAATTAATTTATATAGTGGAAAATAAATTAATTAATATTGATAAGGATTAATGGACTTGGGCAGTGGGCTCAATTTAATCTTCAATATTGGAAGCCCAATATTCCACCTCCTTTAGATCCCCTACGTAGCCTATAAAAGCACTACATGGCCTTCATAATTCATAAGACAAGATTATCACACTTGATATTCTAGAGAGTTGAAGGAGATCAATAGGAGTTCGATAGATCGTCGCCCACCCGACGTTCGAACGGAGTGCAAGGAATACGTGGGAAGATTCAAAGGTCGTCTTGATTTCGTTTCTCCGAACAACGAATCGAAAGGTAAAAATCTAAACGCCCTTGATTTTGTTCGATTTGATTTATCGAGAATACCGTAGAACGAAGATCCGAGGATCGAATCCCGGAACGAGGGTCGAGCCGGGCGGTGGTGGTCGAACCACCGGACCGCCGGCGGCTCGTGGATCCCGCGTGGGGATCGCGCACGGAAATCCTCGGCTGGGAGCCGAGGATCGATCGGACCCCTACGGGGCCGATCGCTGGGAGCTGCGGGGTTACCCGCAGCGACTCGTAGCGAGCTGCGGGGTTACCCGCAGCGGGTCGCTGGGGACGAGCCCCAGCCATGCGAGCAGCGGATCAACGGATCCGCTGCGGGGATGTCGTGAGGCATCCCGTGCGATCGCTGGGAGCGATCGCGGGTTCCCGCGGGGGTGCGGCTGGGCGCGCACGCGTCCTCGTGCGCGTTGTGCGTTCGGTCGAGCCCCGGCTCGCGTGGACTCGTGATTTCTCCGGCAATCGAGGTTTTTGATCGGGTTATTATTTTCCGCAAATTTTAATAGCCCGGGATATCGAATTCCAACAGGACCGCCGGCGGCTCGATGGCTCATGTCGAATGGGTCAATGGGCGTGAGCCTCGGCTGAGCGTCGAGACTCAATCTAGCACAAGCTCGATCGCCCGGAGGGGTTCGACGCGAGCTGCGGGTTTTCCCGTAGCGGACTCGCGTGCGATGCGAGCCTCGTCCGGGGATGACCAGCGGGCTGCCGCGAGCAGCCTGTGCGTGATTGCCAAGCGCCGCTCGCACGGTGCGATCCCCGCTCACGCGGGGTGACCGCCGCTCACGCGGGTGGACCAGCGCTCGCGCGGCGGTGGCTGTGGCTGTGGTTGATCGCTAGCCACGGTTCGACCGTGGCTGGAGGGCGATCAACCAGGGCATGGCTGGGCAGCCACGTGCGGCTGCTACGAACAACCGCGAGCTCCACGCGGGGGCTCGATCGGAAAGCCGCGGGTTCTCCCAGCGGTTAGGGTTTCGATTGGGCTATCCCCGTGGTGGTTCGTGGCGAGTTCCGACGACCGGGATTTCGAGCGGAGTTATCTTTTCCGTGTTCCCGACGATCCCGGGATGTCGATTTCCAACATCAGCCACTTTACGCGATTATTAATAGACAAAAAATGTAATAAAAAGACTAAAAATACTCACTTGAGAATCATGCTCTTCTTTTAAATCTTCGTCTTGATTCCTTCTGTTGTAGTATAAGGTAACAACTCCTTCAACTAAAGATTGTTTGATGCTCCCGAATTTCGCATACAAATCCACAAGCGAAGAAGCAACATAATCGTTTGCATCGAACCCCATTTTACACACGACTGCGTGCAGTTGTTTCCCTTAGATTAAAGCAGCCAAGGCAGAGCAAGAACTGAGAACCGAAGAAACAACGAACGGGTTCGATTCCACACCACTCCTCTGTGCACTCAGAAACAAAGTCAAACCCTCATCGTAACGATCGTTCCACACGAACCTAGCGATCATCGAACTCCAAACCACCTCGCTCTTTCTCGGACTCGAACACTCGGAAAGCGTCCTCGATGAAACCGCACTTGGCGTAAACATCGAGCACCGCGATGCCCACGTTCGACTCCATCGACGCCTTGATCGAAAAGGCGTGCAATTGTTTGCCCTCGAACGATAGACTCCTGGAGGCACAAGCGCAGAGCACGCTCGACATGGCGAACTCGCTGCACCTGGACCCGTCTCTCAGCATTCCTTCCTCGTTCCTGCTTCTGCTGTAAGCACTTATGATGGTGTTCCAGGAAGTGACGCTTCTTGCAGGCATTTCGTCGAACACCTTGCGGGCGTAGTCAAACACCCGCCGTTCTCCTAACTCCTCTGAGACATTTCATCAGTAATCTTGCGCCCAATGGAGGAAAGGCCGGAGACGGAGCTGATAAAACGTGGATCGCCCTAGCTGTAGGTGATGACACATGTCGTCGGGGATGGGCTCCGGCAACACCTCAGTGACACCAACACCACTGCTCGGAGCACGCGTTAGGCCGAGAACCGCGAGCTCCAACCCCGTCGCATCTCCGTCGTGAACCTGCACCACCGTCGACCTCGCTCTCAACTGAGCACAGCCCCGACTCCGACCAACCCCGCAGCAACTCCGGTCCTTTTCATTGTCGAGCTCGACAGCCGCACCTCAACCCGACAGTTTAAAATTTTAAATTAAGGTCACAACCGCCGTCGACCTCCATCACGCCGGTGGCTCTGCCGTCGTCTCCATCGGTCCCGCATTGACGGAGGATTTCAGGCGGCAGGGCAGGGTGGGGCGCAAGCGTCGATCGTGGCGAGGTGGTGGTGCTGGGAACGATAGGGATTGAAGAATTGGAGTGAATTCGGGGAAGAGGGTACCGTTGTCTTTACACATTTTAGGTGGCATAAATGACACGCATTTTAATTCATTTCAAATCGCTTCATTTCCGTTTAGTTTAGTTCAGTCAATTTCAGTCCAAAAGAACATGTCCTAAATCATAAACTCAATTGAATTTAATTAGGTAAAACAAAAATAGAACCCAAATGTATTTAATGTTTGGCAAGGCACTTTTCTGAAAATTAATTTATAAGATCCGGATCGAGGGGTGCGAAGCGATGCACTTTATGCCTTGCCAAACATTGGGTTCTGATTTTGTTTTACTTAATTAAATTCAATTGAGTTTATCTTGATAATTGAAATAGACTTATCCCCCTACTCTTTACACCATTATGACTTGGCTACCTAATAATAATAATAATAATAATAATAATAATACCCAACAACAAGTTAACAATTAATTACAAAAAATAATTTAATCAGCATTTTTCTTAGCCAAGTGTATTTTTCATTGCCTTGACATAGTTCTTTTTTCTTTAGAAGAGTCACCTAAGTACCTCTGCAACACTAATGGAGGCTTTCTCCCTGAGCTGCTCCGTCTCCGTCGCTCAAAGACACACCATTGCAACGAAGAATAACCAGAAAATCGAACGGATCAGCAAGAGGACGACTAACTGTTGCCATAGGATCAGTAGTGGCATTAACCATGCATCGAAAAAGTCATCGACTTTGATCCGCCAATTAGATCAAGGCCCAGCGCTGCCGCTGGTTTCTCACGATGATGACGGTATCGGCATTGTTGTTTCTGAAAGGGAAAACGTTTCTCATCACTGGTGCAACTGGATTTCTAGGGAAAGGTTTTCATATTCATCCTTGATTTTTTTCATTTTTATATATAGATAATTCAATTTGTTTTAATCATGAATTTTCAGTCCTTGTCGAGAAAATGCTGAGGACTGCTCCCGATATCCATAAGATATTCGTCCTGATCAAACCGAAGAACAACCAAGACGCACTCGACAGACTGAAAAACGAAGTATATATGTGCTGCAGTTCATGTGATAAAAACAAAAGTAAAAAATCTTGTATTGATTACATTTTTTTAATATTAATTTGTAGATCATCGATGCCGAGCTTTTCGAGCATCTGAGGCGGATCCACGGGAAATCCTATCAGGCTTTCATGCTGAGCAAGTTGATTCCAGTGGCGGGAAATGTCAGCCAGACCAACCTCGGTTTAGACCAAGACGCGGCTCGTCTCATGTCCAAGGAGGTCGACGTCGTCCTAAATTCCGCGGCTAACACCACTTTTGATGAAAGGTCGATTACAGTCATATATACTATCTAGTTCAGTTGTTGTCTTAAATTTATCGGATATTTAATACATGGTGATTTAATTTTTCAGGTACGATACGGCTCTTGATATAAACACGATCGGGCCCGCTCGGCTCATGCGTTTCGCCAAACAATGCGCTAAAGTGAAGCTCTTTCTGCAAGTATCGACAGGCGAGTATATATTAGAAATGTAATTTTTTGAAGCATATATGAGATCGACTGCGGAGGTTTTATATATTAATTGCATCAGCTTATGTAAGTGGACAAAGGCGAGGCAGAATCATGGAGGAGCGTTTCGAATTCGGCGTAGGTGATCGGTCGACTGTTGTTTACAAGAATCCACACCAACCGTCGCTTCCCGAATTGTGTGTCGAAGATGAAATTAAGATAGCCTTGGAGGAGTCGAAGAGAGGAGGTCGGGTGATGAAAGATTTAGGATTACATAGGTCGAAAAGATTCGGTTGGCAAGATACGTATGGATTCACAAAGGCAATGGGAGAAATGATGATCGACAGTCTGAGGGGAGACATGCCGGTAGTCGTGATCAGGCCGAGCGTTGTCGAGAGCACGTACAAAGAACCATTCCCCGGATGGATAGAAGGAAACAGGTACTATATTTTTCATGTTCGATACATAATTAATATATATTGTTCGGCTGAAAGATTATTTCGGTTAACTAGCTAGTGTTCGATTTCCAGGATGATGGATCCGGTTATCCTGCAATATGGAAAGGGGCAGCTCACGGGTTTTCTGGCCGACCCCGATGGAGTTCTTGATGTAGTAAGGCTCTGTAATTTTGAATTTAATTTTAGTTCAGACTCAAAATATTTGAAAATCGTAATTTTTTTCAGTTTAGTTCAGTTAGTTTCAGTTGAAAATAACAGTGATGTGATTGCCAAACTAATTAAGTAGTTTTAGTAATTTCTTGAGCCTAAGGGTTGGTTGGTTTCAGGTTCCGGCGGATATGGTTGTGAATGCTACCTTAGCAGCAATGGCAAAGCACGAATCGAAACCGGAATGCGGTGTTTACCATGTGGCTTCGTCTGTGGTCAACCCTTTAAGTTTCAGGGACTTAGCCGAATCGGTCTACCGACACTTTGAATCTTCCCCGTTCGTAGACTCATCAGGGCGACACGTTATAGTACGGAAAGTGGTGCTATTCAGCTCAATGGAAGATTTCGCCTCTAACCTCTGGAGGCACACGGATGGGAAGTCGTCTCGTAAACTCGAAACCATCCGTAAGAGGTCGATGGAACAAGCAAAGTATTTGGCAAACATATACGAATCCTACACTTTCTACGGCGGAAGGTAAGTACACACAAATAAAAAAATCGTCTAATGATCGATGCTTACAGGACACTGAATGAGGGAATGGTATAATGATAAATGAACGTCTGCAGGTTCGACAACAGCAACACGAAGAGATTGATGGGTTTTATGTCGAAGGAAGAGAGGCGAGAGTTTGGGTTTGAGGTGGAGACGATAGATTGGAAAGACTACATCCCTAACATCCACATTCCAGGACTGAGGAAGCACGTCATCAAGGGACGAGGAGGACTCTGCAGTTAGAAGCTCATTCGTCGCATGTTTTATGAAACAAACGGAGGAAGTAAGTTTTTGTCTAAATGTTAATTTTGTGCTACATTAGTATATGTTACTCCACATTTCCACAATATAAGCAAATACAACATAAACACCTTCGATACAAGAAAATTTATTCAATATAAAAAAAAAAAAAAAAAGTTTGAAATTCCTCTTTGATCCAATACATAGAATTACTTAGATATTTTTTGCAAAGAAGTTGAGAAAGTGGAATTGGAAGCTCTCCATCTCCTCTTCAGTAGGCCTTTGAACCAACACATTAACTCCTCCTCCTCCGTCGACTGCACAAGGGAATATCCAACAGAAACGCTCCATCTGATTCACCACCGGCACGCAGCACGCGGGCCGACCCCACGGGAACGCCACGTCATCCAAACCCAACCTCAACCAAGAACTCACCATGCAATCCCCTAAAGGAACACCTCTATTAATCTCCATCCAATCAATCGCAGACTCCACGTACTCATCCGTCACCTCACCGATCCCTCCCAACACCATTCTCACCACCTCCGAAAACGGCATCAACCTCCCGATTTCTTCGCACTTCCCCGACGCATACCCTCCGTATATCGCATTGCCACAATACTCAGCCGGCAAATAATTACTACAAGCACTCCCCCTCATGAGCCTCGACCTCAAATCCATGACCGTCATAATCGAAGTCATCGTTCTTCCATCAGCCGATAACTTATTGTCCGACAAAGCCCTGCACCTCCACAGGAGCGCCCCCACCACGATGGAGGTGCCGACCCTCCCGACGTCGGCCTCCGACTTCAGGAAGCCGATGTCGGTCGAGCTCAATTTAAAGACCCTGGAGCTCAGTGCTTGTTCGGGAACTTGAACCGGGAGGCCGAGGACCGGGCCAGCGGGCTTGAAAAACTCTGGGTGAGGGAATGTCACGATCGGCGGTGATCTGGCAGCGAGGAGGTGGCGGTTGTGGAAGGGGACGAACGGGAGAGGTCGATCCTCGTCATCGAATGCCTGTGATGCTAGATTCTCTAGGAACATTTTGACGCCAAGCCCGTCGAAGAGCATGTGGTTTATAGACATCCCGATCACGAAACCGCCACACTTAAACGATGTCACCTACAACATTAATTAGTATATATAAATGTTATACAAATAACACTCAAACTGAAACTTAATTGAACTGAATTGATTTTCTTATAAAAATAATAATAATTATATATAAGATAATCTATTCATGTGATGCATTAATGATATATTTACTAATTATTACCTGGAAGATGCAGAGTGGTTGATCATGATTTTCGTTATTATCGGAAGGACGATCCAAGTTTTGAACGGCTAGCTGCCTGAACCCCAAGTTAGGACAAGCCAAGTCGCCTATCTCGTCAACTGAAAACTCGGAGGAAGCCACCACGAAGCCAGCCCCGGCCGCGTTGCACTCGATCTCGGCCCGGCCCGACTCGTTGTTCCACTTCACTCTGCCTGCCATGAAGTCGTACGGCACCAGCAGTTTCTCTAAGGCTATCTTGAGCCTACGCGAGACGATCTCCGGACGGAAATCGAGGTTGGCCCGGAAAAAGAAGGCTGTCTCAACGTTGAAATTGGCAAACTGATCTAGGTTGGACAAGAACAAGATTCGTTTGTCTTGTTTAGAGATGGGGAAAACAAGTGTGGAGTGTTTGTGTGTGATCTTAAGGTCTTGCATGGCGGAGTCGGGCGAGATAGCGGCCATTGTATACGTTGTATCGATCGGTAGAATACGATTGGATCAGAATTGAAGCTTGATTTATCGTGTGGAGATTGTGAGATTGTGTAGGTATATACACGTATGCATGTGCATATATGCATCGCAATGCGCTTACGCAATTAACGTAAAAATATATTTTTATTTTGTATTTTTTTTAAATTAATATTTTATCTAATATTATGTGTGTTCTATTTTACAGCATTATTGTCTAAAACATACCTAAAAAGTTTGATGTTGATTTAACATTTTTATTTAAAAAAATGTTTTAAACTCTTACCGTTTAAACAAAAAGTCAAATTTTGTACTCCCTCAATTCAAAAAAAAAAAAATTGTTTGTCGGTTTCTTTTTTAAATTTACAAATGAGGAAGTAGTACGTATTTAAATATTAATATTAAATCATATGGCTAATGACTTTTCATTTTCTAATATAAAAGCATGTTAAGAAAAGTGAAAACCAGCGCGAACCAGCCAACCTTGAAAATTTAATTTAGTTCTTTTTTTGACTACTGACCACTACTTGAAAAGGAGAAACATTAAAAAAAAGTGAAAAAAATTAAAATAACATCTTTTAAGATAAAATAATACCAGGAATTTTTAAAATTGAGCAAATCTAAATAATGAAAGAAAAAGAATTTTTAATAATGAAAGAAAAAGAATATAAACAAAATCACAGCCCACCACATCGGGTTTTGGAAAATCTCAATTTCAAAATTGGTTTTATTAATGCTTGACCGAGTTGACTGACTATAAAATTAATTTGGATTAGAAATTAATTGGTACGATAAATTTCTACGTCGTGAGTAGATAATTATAGAATTTTATTTCGTCAAAATTCAATTTTCGTTGAGTAAAAAACAAATTATTAAACATAGCTTAGTAAAAGAACATTTAAATAAAATATAATAAAATTTAATTTAATTAAGAATTTATTATATTGAAAGATTTCATCTTTGTTTTTCTAAACTGAACTGAATGTACCTGAACTGAACATGACTGAACTGAATTGAATTTTTTATAAGAAAATAATAATATTTATAAATTTGACGCTACCGCTACCGTCGTTAGATAAGCAAAATAATATTTATAGTTTCTAAACTCTTCATTAATAAGTACTAGCGGCAAACATAAAGTCGATCTCCCGAGGAGGTAATTAGCTTTTAGTTTTCCCGGCGTTGCCCAAAAGAGTTTGTCACGTAAAAAGATTTTGTTTCGGGAAGCAGTTGGACACTGCCAAACCGTGGTCACCTTTATTACTTGACTGAAAATAAACAAATTACCTATGTTAACTAACGGGAAAATAACTGAATAACAAATAAAACAATTGTAAACTATTGAACTAAAGCTAAGAGGTTGCTCAATTAACAGAATTGACTAAACAAAGAATAAATCAAATAAATATAAAAGTATACAGGCATTGACTCCTCTAATCTCCCCTGATATATGTTGTGGATCATTGTTACATAGGATTTTGCTATCAGTTTCATCTTTCAGTTGTAGGTTGTCCAATTAAAATATTAACGCCCCTACGTTGTCACTCACGCTAATACCTAACCCTTATTCGCCATTTCAGTTTAAAGTATTACTAGATCTCTCTATGTAAAACCCCTAGTATTGACTAATTCGACACTATGTAACCGCATGAGTCTAAGTTGATCAAACTGCTTTTAACATCTAAGCGAACCCGAAATGGCCAATAGCATGCCCGGGACACCCGAGTTATATGACCACACCTCCAACAACATGTTATACTTTGTGGACACCCAGTCTCCCCGCGCGTTGATCAACGTATGTGTGTGTTAAGTGAGATAAGTATTCTACTAGTTACTGTAGGTTGCCCAAGTCCCTAACATACTCAAAATTACTACCCTGTTGAATCGGGAATGAAACTAAGTTAGTTGCTATAACCGTTAAGCCTCCCGGCGATTCACATCGCATGGTTGATCAGATTCTCTCGTTGCCCAAACACAAATAGATTAGCTACTCAACATGATAAAATAAAAAAAAAAAAAAGAAATCGGGTGAACTATTTTATGCATTACGAAAGAGAAATTGTTCAAAAGCAAATAAAAACTAAGTACTAAAATTGAAAGCATCAAAACATAAATAAATTGTTTTTGGCCTGAAGGAAATGGATCAAACAAACGCTGGCGAGCAGTGTGCTCACGCGGCTGTTCGCTGGTCAGGTAGGGTTCTCCGTCTTTGTGCTCGTTCATGTGTCGTATTCTTCTTCATTCACTTCTCATATTTATAGTTCTTCGAAATTATGAGAGACGTGTGGGGGGATACCTCTAAGATCGGACGAGAGTCCATCTTTAACTTTATCTCTGAACTTGGTCGTCTTTGAAGACTTCAAGATTTTCAGGATTCTAGGTACCCCGATTGCTCAACGTTCTGCCTCTAGTCAATTGTCGCTCTTGCCCATTTGCTGAAATAGAAGACCATGTGCGGTACTTGGTCGTGCATCAGTCTTGCTCCACTTTTTGACTCTGTCCCAACTTGCTCAACTCCACTTGGACACTCCAGTCAGATCAACTTGCTCAGCTTGCACTTTTGACCAGAAAGATGATTTTCTTGTCTCTTTCACACAGTATGCTCCTCTTGTCCTGCCCACCAGCATCACTTGACCACAGACCCAAAACGTGCAGTGTATCGCTCATAGTCCAGGTAATACATAAAAAAATGGTCAAGAGTTTGCAACAAGATTTTGGGTACTCTCTTTAAGTGTTTCTCTCTTTTAGTGTATTGGCAGTGTATCGCTCAATGCTGATTCAAAATAAGTTTTGCTTTGGCTTGACCAATTTTTATCCTGCGACTAATTTTAGTTTAGTTGGGCAATATCATTAGGGCTTTTTATGGTTTACCGTATAAGCTTACTTGGGTATTCCCCATAATTGATCTCTTAGGTAGGGCCGCATTTTACTTAGCAACTTTTTCCTCCTAATTTTTTTCACTTTTCTGGCCGACCACGATGGAGTTCTTGATGTAGTAAGTGATTTCCAAACTAATTAACTAGTTGTATAGTAATATTTTCATAATCCTAAGGGTCATAGGGTTTGTTGGTTTCAGGTCCCTACGGATATGGTTGCGAATGCCACCTTGGAAGCAATGGCAAAGCACAATACTAATCATCAGAAACCGAAATGCGGTGTTTACCAGGTGACTTCGTATGTGGTCAACCCTTTGGGTTTCAGGGACTTAGCCGAATCGGTCTACCAACACTTTGAATCTTCCCCGTTCATAGACTCATCAGGGCACCCCGTTATAGTACGGAAAGTGGAGCTATTCAGCTCAATGGAAGATTTCACCTCTCACCTTTGGAGGGACACTGATGGGAAGTCGTCTCGTAAACTCGAAACCATCGCAATCAAAGTATTTGGAAAACATATAGGATTCCTACACTTTTAAGGCGGAAGGTAAGCACAAAAGATAATAAAAATCGTCTAGTGATTGATGGTTGCAGGACACTGAATGGTTTAACGATAAATGAAAGGCTGCAGGTTCGACAACAGCAACAAAGAGATTGATGGGTTTTATGTTGAAGGAATAGAGACAAGAGTTTGGGTTTGAGGTGGAGAAGATAGATTGGAAAGACTACATCGCTAACGTCCACATTTCGGGGCTGAGGAAGCACGTCGTCAAGGGACAAGGAGGACTCAACAATTAGAAGCTCGTTGTTCGCATGGTTTATACTCCCTCTGCTTCATAACAACATAACTCATTTATTCCCAAAATACAAAGGACATAGTCATATTATTACAAAACAAACGGAAGAAGTAAGCTTTTTTCTAAATGTTTTGTGCTATAAATGTTACTCCACATATAAGCAAATAAGTACAACATAACACCTTCAATATAGTATAAGAAAATTTATTCAATATAAAAAAATAGTTTGAAATTCCTCTTTGATCCAATCATAGAATTACTTAAATATTTTTTGCAAAGAAGTTGAGAAAGTGGAATTGGAAGCTCTCCATCTCCTCCTCAGTAGGCCTTTGAACCAACACATCAACTCCTCCTCCGCCATTGACTCCACAAGGAAATATCCAACAGAAACGCTCCATCTGGTTGACCACCGGCACGCAGCACGCGGGCCGACCCCACGGGAACGCCACCTCATCCAAGCCCAACCTCAACCAAGAACTCACCATGCAATCCCCTAAAGGAACACCTCTATTAATCTCCATCCAATCAATCGCCGACTCCACGTACTCATCCGTCACCCCACTGATCCCTTCCAACACCATTCTCACCACCTCCGAAAACGGCAACAGACTCCCGATTTCTTCGCACTTCCCCGACGCATACCCTCCGTATATCGCATTGCCACAGTACTCGGCCGGCAAATAATTAGCATTCCTCCTCATGAGCCTCGACCTCAAATCCATCACTGTCATAATCGAAGTCGTTCTTCCATCAGCCGATAACTTGTCCGACAAGGCCCTGCACCTCCACAGGAGCGCCCCCACCACGTTGGAGGTGCTGACCCTCCCGACGCCGGCCTCCGACTTCAGGAAGCTGATGTCGGTTGAGCTCAACCTGAAGACCCTGTAGCTAAGTGTTTGTTCGGGAACTTGAACCGGGAGGCCGAGGACTGGGCCCGCAGGCTTGAAAAACTCGGGGTGCGGGAATGTAACGATTGGTGGTGATCTGGCAGAGAGGAGGTGGCGGTCGTGGAAGGGGACGAATGGGAGAGGTCGGTCCTCGTCTTCCTCGAATGCCTGTGATGCTAGATTCTCCAGGAACATTTTTGCGCCCAGCCCGTCGAAGAGCATGTGGTTTATAGACATCCCGATCGCGAAACCGCCACATTTAAACGATGTCACCTACAACATTAGTATATAATGTATTATAGAATATATTCGAGTCACTATTATAAATGTGAAGTTGTTCAACTACTCTAACAGTTGAAGGTTTTAGATGAAGCGGATTCTAATATGGTATCAGAGCGTTAGGCTAACGCTGATGCCCTGAGTTCGACTCCACTCGAATTAATTATCTACTTGTTGTAGGGGTGACTATTCGGGTTCGGGTATTCGGGTTTGTACCGAAATACCCGCACCCGGGTTTTTGGGTACCCGTACCCAATAAATTTGGGTAAAGAGTAGGGTTATGAAATTCATTTTAAAAAATATTGAGTATTAGGGTACTCGATTACCCATTCGGGTATACCCGAAATACCCGATTACTTATTTAAATTAAAATAAAAAATATATTAATATATGAATTAAAAATCTAAAATATTATATAAATAATAAATGATATTTTATTATTATTTTTAATTATTATTTTTGTTTTTTATTGCAATTTTAAACTTTAATTGATAATTTTTATTGTTTGTTGATGAAAATAAATCATTGAATTTAAATATTATTATTAATTTTTTGTAAATTAAAATTTTAGGGTAATTTTGGGTACTCGATTACCGTACCCGTTTACTCGGCCCGAGTATTGGGTACCCGATTTACTAAGAGGGTCGGGTTATGAGATTGATTTTTTTTTTTATTATTAGGGTACGGGTATCCGAAAAATTCGAGTGCGGGTACCCGTCCGTACCGAATAGTCACCCCTAACTTGTGGGCCTCTCAAAAAAGTTGAAATTAGCCCACAAGTAAAGAGAAACATCGTAGAATATATTCAACTTACTAAATAATATATTCACCCCTAATTTTACTTTTCATTTTTTCAAATTATTTTTTAATTGGTTAATATATTTTTATAATTAAAAAATTGAAAAAATATTATTCATTTTATTATATTATTTGTTATTTTAATTTAAAATTATAATAAAAAAATATCATATATTTAAAATATTAACAATAAAAAAATGAGTGAAATTATTATTTAAAATATAACAATACTGATCTCTAATTGTAGATCATAAAAAATATGAATTTTTATATAATTATATATATATATATATATATATATATTGTTTTAGTAATTTAATAAAATTCAAGTTATAAAAACATTTTAAATAATAATTAAACAGACGAATGATACGATGACACATGTCATTAGTTGGCATTAAAGAAAATATAGTGTTATTGACTTTTTGATAAAAAAATTAAGGTTAAAATGTATTTTTAAATTAATAAAATATGTAATTGAGAGTAGTTTTAAAAAAGTAATTAAAATTGTAATGGTATATACTGTAAGTTTTTTTAAATAAAATACTGGGAATAATTATTTTTTTAAATAAATGAGGTGTGACTATTTATATGGGATAACTCAGAAAACAAAGTATAACTATTAATATACGACAGAGACATGTGTTGCAATGATATTTTTACTAACTTGGAAGATGCAGAGTGGTTGATCATGATTTTCGTTATTATCGGAAGGATGATCCAAGTTTTGAACGGCTAGCTGCCTGAACCCCAAGTTAGGACAAGCCAAGTCGCCTATCTCGTCAACTGAAAACTCGGAGGAAGCCACCACGAAGCCAGCCCCGGCCGCGTTGCACTCGATCTCGGCCCGGCCCGACTCATTGTTCCACTTCACTCTGCCTGCCATGAAGTCGTACGGCACCAGCAATTTCTCTAAGGCCATCTTGAGCCTACGCGAGACGATCTCCGGAGGAAAATCAGGGTTGGCCCGGAAAAAGAAGGCCGTCTCCACGTTGAAATTGGCAAACTGATCTAGGTTGGACAAGAATAAGATTCGTTTGTCTTGCTGAGAGATGGGGAAAACAAGGGTGGAGTGTTTGTGTGTGACCTTGAGGTCTTGCATGGCGGAGTTGGGCGAAATGAGAGCTGCCATATAGATAATATATTATTTTCGATCCACAAAATTAAATGTTCAAATTAAAGCTTGATATTATTATGTTTAGCTAACCTTAATTTATATGCATGAAGAGTCTTGTTTCATTATGAGACATGGGACTCGCATGCTCTATATTATTCCCTCGGTCATGCATTATCACATGTAATCATATTTATTCCCATAAATATTTACAAGTATAACAATAATGACTAGTCATATTTAACTATCAAAATAACTCTATAATTTAATTAGAGTTTATTTATAATGTAATTTTAAGCATGCATTAAGTCATTTAAAAAAAAGTGCTTATAGGGTTTAAGGATTTAAAATAACTGATCTAGGTTGGACAAGAACACGATTCGTTGTTTGTCTTGCATGTTGAGAGATGGGGAAAACAAGTGTGGAGTGTTTGTGTGTGATCTTAAGGTCGTGCATGGCGGAGTCGGGTGAGATCACGGCCATCGTATCGATCGATAGAATTCGTTGAAATTGAAGCTATTGATTATATGGAGATTGTGAGATTGAGTCCAGTACGTATACGACGTGTATTTATGCCTCACGAGTCTGATCAGCAGTATATTGACAGTAGATATATATATATATATATATATAGTTAATAATATTAAATTTACATAGATAAAACCGTATTAGTCAAGAAATTCTAGATTACTTTTTTCTCAAATTCAGAGTATTTGATGAAATGTTTTTCTTGGTTGATAATATAAAAAGTGAGATTATTATGGATTCCGAAATCCTCAATTTTCAATGTATACCGACCCGGCGACCCCTCAAGTTCAAACCAATACTCACGCGTCACGCCAAAGCCCCGAAATAATAATTAAAAGGATACTCAGGCCACCGCACCGAAAGAGTATTTTAATAAAAATGATTTTTTTTTTTATTTTTTTATGTTTTTATTAAATTATTTATCATATAATGTAGATGTAATTTAGGAGAATTTATTCGATTAAAAAAAATCTAAATTCATACAACCAGTTTGACTCACTTTATTATTAATTTATATAAATTTTTATAATAAATTTTTCTAGATTTCAAAAAATTGTAAAATCTATTACTTTTTATTGATTTAATAAAATTTTATAAATTTCAACTATTGATACGAATGGATATATGACTTGTATATAAACAACTTATTATTTTTAAAAAAAATATATATTATTATTCTAATTTTTATTTTTATCACTGTAAAGACATGTTCTTTTGGATTTAATTTCGATTCAGTTCGGTAAGGACATGTTTATTTTAGTTATTTTTTCATAATTATTGTATATATGTATTGGACAGAAAAACAGTCAACCTTGACCACATATGTCATTGGTGTGGGACATATTAGTATATACTCATCTGTCCCGGGTAAACGTTGATTTTTTTATCCATTTAATATATATGATAAATAGTATACGAAAATTATGAAAAAAATAACTAAAATAAAATTAAATAGTTAAATTTTATTTTAGTTATTTTTTCATAATTTTTGTATACTTATTTATCATATTCAACGAGAGGGAGTATTTAACTCTTGTATAAAAAATTAAAAAGTTAATAGTCGTAAAAGTATTAATTTTTATTTTTATCAAGAATTCTTAAAGTGTTCAATTATATATATATATATATATATATATATATATATATATATATATATATATATATATATATATATATATACTAGGTGCGATCGTCTTGCCATGCAAGACGAGGGCCCTTAGAATTTGTTGTCGAACTCTATACATTTAGAGCGCCTAATGTAAAATAGTTATATAATAGAGCATATTTACAAAATATACAAAGTGTTATTTATAAACAGGAATAATAAGTCATTATAGAGTCAATAAGTCACCTACACATGTGTAACCTTTGATTTATTCAAGTATCATAGGCTCCTTCAAATATGCAATTGTTCACAATCAGCTCATAGAAACTGTGTTGTTGCAACAAGGAGAAAGAGAAAAACATTTCCATAAGCTCAAGGTCAACTTTAACCTGTAGTGAAAAAATAAATACTCCCATAATCAAGTATGTGGTCTTACATGTGGAATAATGAGATCTTCTTTCACATAATTCTCCACTGAGGTAGTCCTTACCTCTTGAAATTCAGGGGCAAGCTGCTGCTGAACAGCACAAATGAACTCCCCAATGGTATCACCTTTCTGAACCTGATATAAATGACAAACAAATTCAAAAATCAACTTAGACATAGAATCACATAAAATCGAATGAATCTCTGAATTACGAGAACATGCAAAATATTAACCCGAATCGCTCGTCAATGGCCAGTACTAAAAAAATTGAAGGAATATATAAGAAATTAAACATTTCATTCAAGAATTATAAGACTTAGTTTTGATTCGTGTCTTCTCAAGAAGCCACTATTTCCGCAAATGTTCACGTTCAGCTTCTTGAAATGTAAGTAAAAAAGTTGTCGACGGTCTGTAACTTCAATATTCATTATATATTTATATTCAGATGAATTGGTCGACTTATATTCGAAAAATAGATCGATAAAGAAATCTTATAAACAAAATAAAAGATGTCTAAATAAAATTATATACAAATATATATATTGAATGATTTTTTAAGGTGGGGCCGATCATACTTAAATTGTATGCATACTTGTATACAATTATATTGAATGATCTTTGAAGGTGGAGCCAAGCATACCTAAATTTTATGCATACCTGTATACAATCTGTATTGATCAGCTCATTGAGTTAAGTCACAAATAACAACTGTAAACTTGTGGACGTTGTAGTCAATTAATGATGAACCTGCATAAAATATATCTATCAAGTCGAGTTAAGCCGATTAAAACATTAAGTCGAGTTAAGCCGCAAATAAAATCTGTTTATATAAAATAAATCGATGTATAAAAATAAATATTAAAATGAACCCTTGACATTGAAAACAAAAGAAAATAAACGAAAAATGTAGACTAAATGGAGAGCTTGAGATCGAATAATTGTAGTACTATTCAAAATTTAAATAAAATTTAACATTTACAAATTTTGATAATTATTGACCTGATAATCAACAATCAACATATAGAGCTTTGTGCATTTAAATTTGAATTGCAACTTTGAAAAACCACGTTGCCCCTGAAATTATAAATTACATCATTCAAAAATAAAAATAAAAAAAATTATACCCTAAAATTAGAATTAAACTTTGAGAAAATTAGAAGTAAG
Organism: Euphrasia confusa; assembly: GCA_954870475.1. Lineage (NCBI taxonomy): Eukaryota > Viridiplantae > Streptophyta > Magnoliopsida > Lamiales > Orobanchaceae > Euphrasia > Euphrasia confusa. The sequence goes on along the minus strand of OX940966.1, from coordinate 8,898,988 downwards.
CACAAATAAAATTCTTACAATTATAAAATATTTACCTGAAATATTATTACAATTATAAAATGTTTGGCTGAAAAAACAAAATACAAAGAAATAAGAATTATAAAAATAAAGAAAATACAAAAACAAAAACAAGAACATAAATTATGATAAGTGCAGCAGTCTATATTGCTAAATAAAATTAATCTAAAAACTTGAGGTCATATATTTAATATAGTCCCAAATAAAAAACTATAGTTATATGTTTCTGAAAATAACAATTTATTCCATGATAAGTGGCTTTGAGGTGAGATAAGAGGCATATATATGATCTAAACAGAAATGAACAAACAAAAATGCTGCAATGTTAATCGAACAAACAAATAAACACATAAAACTTTACTATCACGATTCCAAGGAAAACAATATATTTATGTGTGGAAAAGAATATTCATGGCACGTGCAACTTCAAAAAGTTACAGTGGATGAACATTGGTAGTTTTTAATATTTACATATGCAAAACTAAATGTTGCAAATAAATTACCCTTTTCGGCACCGGTGTTGTACTCGCACCCTCTTCAACTCCCATAGCTTTATCGCCACTCCCACCGTCTACTCTATTAAAAGCTGGTTCCCTAACCCCAGCACCAACAGCTTGATGAAGAGGCTCACAAGGTAGCTCTAGACTCAAATCCATTAACCTTACTCACCTGCCTCGACCAGCACCAGTAGGCCAAGCGGGTGTTGCTGCAGAAGACCCTTTTGCTACAGCAGTTGCTGCTGCATTTCCTCTCCCTCTCCCTCTTTTTCTGGTGGTTCTATTCGGAGCAGCAGGTGCATCAAGGTTCTCTTCTTCCTGAGGAGGCTGGAGATCACCAAGCCGTTTTAATCTCCTTGCTCCGCTACCGAGTTCCGCATCATCACCCATGCAAATTACCTGCCATTTACTTCTAAATTCTGCTCGAAATCTTTCAGGAGAAAAATACAATTTAAAAACGTCAGAAAAAGGCGAAACATAGTACGAAAAAAATCCTTCCAAACAAAATTTAATGACAAAGGAACAAAACCCATAAAAAAATGTTAAATCACAGAAGTCCTACTCAAAGAAATAGCAAATACATCAATTCCCCCAAACCCTAAAAAAACCATCAAAAGAGAACGATTCAAGAGCGAGAAAAAGGAGAAGATTAATTACTCGTGATATCGCAGAGAGGAAGAAGCGAGCCGAAGAAAAGCGAAGAACTCGACGACGACAATCGAAATTTTAAGATGACGCGAGAAATCGAATTTACTCGGATAATAGAATAAACTAATTCTTGAACAAAGAAGAGCGACTTGGACAGTGGTCTTCAACGGCACAGATCTGAAGGTTTGAAGAGATGGAGGCCCGGAGCGCGGCCAGAGCTTCTCTCCCGTTTCAGATCTGGAATCGAGATGTGGACTGCTTTTTCTACAAAAAGATAATGTAAAGAATAAAAAAAATATTTAAGTATTTGAATTAACCGATACGTACACCTATAGTTACATAATTTAGGGGAGACGTGGCGTTAGTAATCTTAGCATTATATATATAATGATATATATATATATAAAACTTGTATAAAAAAATCAAAATCAATACCGTGGTGAATGGTCTAATGGAATAGACCAAAATTTAAAATTGTATAAGTGAATGTGGAAAAAAATAGTGGAAAACCACTTTTCATTCACAAATATAAAACATATACAGTAGAAATTCTACATAGTAATACTCCATATAGGAATAAACTTCCTATAGTAATAAAAAATTCAAGTCCCAATTTGGGACTAGTTATAAATAGGAATAAACTCCACATTATCATAAGTCATACATTTTCTAAGTCTCGTCTTAAGGATTTATACCTCTGTAGAGGAATAAATGATTAATATTTAATAAAAATATTTATTAATAATATTTTTATTTATTAAAATCAATAAAATGTTTAAGATGACTTGAAATATTTATCAAAATTAATAACATATAGTATATGATCAAAGTTTATAGTTCTTAGATTCATTAATATTTTATTTAGTTTGTATGTTAAACACAATTTTTACACATATATAGTCAAATTTTATTATTCAAAACTATTAAATTGATTTTATAAATTTAAAGATAGATAATATTGTATGTGTTATGAATATTATTAATTAGTGAATGACTAGTTTACCCGGTGAACAAGACAAAAACCCTACTTTGTATCCTATATAAAGGGGTCTTTGAATGGAATAAGAATTCATAACAATTCTATTCTCCCCTCATATTATCTCTCTTTCTACTATATTATTCTCTCTCAATTCTTTTTAGTTTATAACACGTTATCAGCACGAAAGCTCAACTGCGTTCTTCATCGAAGTTTACTCGTCCAAGATCCGAACTCAAAGGCAAGAATTTATATTTATATTTATTAATAATTATAAATATATCTACTCCTCCTCCCTTCTTCTTAAATTCAACTATTCCCGAAGAACATTATAATCTGATATTCCTGAAGTAATATCATATGTTCCAGAAGAACATTATAATCTGATTGAAGTAATATCAAATTAATTATGTTTACTAAATCAATTAAAGTTTTTAATATTCCTGAAGAACAATGTGACATGATATTCCCGAAAAAATATCAAAATTAAACGTTCTTGAAGAACATGATATGATATTCCTGACGAAATATCAAAATTAAATGTTCCTGAAGAACATCGTGCGAGTCTTTCGTGATCAAGTCATGTATGTGCGAACTCGACCCATGAATCAATTGAGGTATTTCCTGAATTTCAAAGTGGGTGGAACTTTAGGAAAAGTTAATCCAAACCTTGTTGAATAGCCCAATGATTATTTGCTTGAATATTGGGATAACCACATGAGTTTGAATCCCCATGAAAATTTGATATTCATGAAGTATTATCAAATCAATTATTCTTAATAATCAATTAAATTAAATGTTTCTGAAGAACATATACTCTGGTTTAAATATTATATTGATCTTTTAAGATAATCCTGATTTGATATTATTCGAGAAATAACAAATCAAATTATCCTTTGAATATTCCTGAAGAGATATTATGATAATATCATCATGTGATATTTATAGAGGAAATATCAAATTAAATTGCTCCCGTAGTAGCAATAAGTTTTAAATGTTCCCGAAAAACATTATGATATGATATTCATGAATAAATATCAAAATTAAATTTTAAATGTTCTTGAAGAACATCATGACCGCAGAAATATCAAATCAAATTGCTTGTAGCAATTAAACTTTAACTATTTTAAATCGAAATTGATATTTATAAGAAATAATACAAAATATTCGTGAAAGAATATTTTTATTGATTGCTCCCAAGAAGCAAAGTTCAAACACTAAATGTTTTTAATAAAGTTACATCATCATACTCATAGTGAAACGCCAATTTCGATTGTTCTTACATAAGAATTATCCCTGAAGGATATCTTTTGAAAATCGAGAACAAATGTATCTTATTATATGGGCATTCATGGAATATCGAAAAAGTCGATTCCAATTAAATGTAATTTTCTGAGAAAATTATATATTGATTCCTGAAGGATCATTTGTAGAGATATTGTATCCCGAAAGATGATTGGTAAAGATACTGTATCCCCGAAGGATCATTGGTAAATATATTATTACGCAAATGATGACATACTAAGAGTGAGCTCCGGAAGAGCTTTACTAATTATCCCCACGAGTACTACAAATGTACTTAAAAATAAAGATGATGCATATTATGATTATTATGAAGTGCGTGGAAATGAATCAAACGTTTCCCATCTGCGAAAATAGAAAATAAGGTATATTAAATACCTCCAGCCACGATCCAGAAGATCGATTTATAGCAATTACGCTGATTTGCATATTTGAGGAAGATCATTTCCCGGCATTAGGGGGAGATAAGAATATAAAAGTTATAAATGCCGAGAAGTTTCATTGAATGAAAACGATCTTCAATTTTAGATCCACGCATCAATCAATTGAACCCGAAGTTCATGAAAATAAGTGACTTGCAATATTTAGCAAGTAATCTGCCAAATTCATTTACATATTAATGAAGTTGTGACAAAATCACATATATTTGTGATAAAATGAACTATAAGAGTTCAAATACGAAAGAGATCAACTCAAATGTTGATTCTAATATACGCCTGAAGCCTAGTAGATCGATCTTAAGATATAAAATAAATCCGCGGAAAAACAAAGAAATTAAGTCACCCTCAAAACCTCCTGAAGAGAGTTAGATGAAAATCCCATTGAAAAAACATGTGCACATTATAATAAAAAATCATGGGATTGCGGAACAACCAAATTAAATATTATGGGAAATGCTTTGGTTGATATATTGAATTGTCATCAACATAGAAAAATAGAAAGTCGTCAACGACATATTTGCCTCAAGAAGTTGCTCTTGAAAAATTGGATCCAAAACTTAAATCAATGTAGTGTGTCAGCAGCACTCGAAAAATAAGAAACGAGCAATTGAGGTTGAGCATGACTCGCTAAATAAAAGAGATATTTTGACTCTATAATACACACCTCAAAATATTATCCCAGAAGGATATATGTGGGTGTTCGTACGAAAAACGAGTAATGATGTGGTGAGATATAAAAGCGAGATTACTTGTTCAAGAGTTTTTCGCAGAAACTCAATGTTAATCAAATATTAATAAGGATGACATGTAGTTCCGCTACTTAATAATTATGGCAGCAACAACGATAGATATATGCATCGAATGTATGATCTGACCATGTAAAATATCATATTACATATGGACAAAAATGATATTGAATATAAGGTCCCGAAGATCAGTGATTGGTCCCGAAGACCAGTGATTGCACTCTTTTTCCCTCTACTAAGTTTTTTCCACGGGATTTTCTTAGTTAAAGGTTTTTAACGAGACAATCACCACAATATAAATGTGAATATCATGTACTCTTTTCCTCGAGTATTTTTTTCTACAGGGTTTTATAACGAGGTTTTTAACGAGACATGTACATCACTAGATAATAATTAATGAGAACATCTTAGAATGTTCCATATGAGTTTGTTTTTTTAGATAAGTTGAGATATTGAACCTGAAGTTCAAAAGAAAAATATAATCTTTTAAATGATTGTGAATTGAAGTTCACATTATTGTTCATTTGTGAAGAAATGTATATTGAACAATAGACGCATCTAAAATAATCCAGCAGAGTTACCGGCCGGTTATAGCAATTGCGAATGCTCTAGTCAATATAGATGTCTGTTAAAGGCATGTCCCTGAAGGACGAAAAATATACTATAATACAAATGAATGTGAAACTCAACAATTCGAAGGTTGAGTCCTGAAGACCAAAATTTATATTTGAATAACTAAGTTTTTCCTATATGGTTTTATTAGTTACAGGTTTTAATGAAATTGATTGATCACAAAGTCAAAGATCTTCGGTGATTACAATCAGGGGGAGCAAGTTGTACTCTTTTTTCCTTCGTCGAGGTTTTATCCCACTGGGTTTTCCTGACAAGGTTTTAACTAGGCAACAATCCTGTAAATAGTCATTCAAGAGGGAGTGTTATGAATATTATTAATTAGTGAATGACTAGTTTACCATTTCTTGGTGAACAAGACAGAAACCCTACTTTGTATCCTATATAAAGGGGTCTCCACATATGAATGGAATAAGAATTCATAACAATTCTATTCTCCCCTCATATTATCTCTCTTTCTACTATATTATTCTCTCTCAATTCTTTTTAGTTTATAACAGTATTGTATATTATTTTTATATTTATATTATTTTTTATAGAAAAAATTATTTTTATTTTGTAAAACTCTGTATAAGAATAACTCTCTATAGTAATATTTTTCCCGGTCCCAACGATAAAACTGTACGGAATTGGAATTTCTACTGTATCATTTTTAACACCCTTTATAAAAACACACCAATTTTATACACTTTGTAAAGGAAATGTCTTCTTTACCCTTACTTTTATTTTCACTCTTTTAATAAACTAAAAAACAATTAAAAAATCTTAAAAAATCAAAAATAAAAGATGTGGGGCCCACCTTTAACAAAAATCAAAATTTTGAGGTTGGTGAAGTGTAAATGCATGCATGAATGTTATCTTCTCTACCACCTCAAACCTTCATACCCTCAAAACCCATTAAAAAAATCTCTCGTACAAAAATCACATATACAAGAAAGTTCGGTCGGAATTATATGTGGAAAGGACTAGGTTTCGACGGGAATACGGTACGTTGCACGCGACGATTCCTCCCTCATTTTTTTTTGTAATTTTCTGTGTTTTTATTTGGCACTCGGTCGAAAACTTGACTGAGGGCACGACCGAGGGCATTGATACCCAACTGGGTTCTTGACTTGGTGTTATTTGAATTGATTTTGGTGAAAAAATGGGGAAAAAACAGGTGCACTTGGTCGCCGCACTTGGTGGGTGCACTTGGTGGCTGCACTTGGTCGGTGCACTTGGTGGCTGCACTTGGTCGGTGCACTCGGTCACCACCAAGTGCACTTGGTAGCCGGTTAACTAACCGAGCGTTACTCGGCACTTAGTCACGGTGACCAAGTGCACTTGGTGGTGACCGAGTGCAGAGGCCACCAAGTGCCTCACCAAGTACCCCACCAAGTGTCCCACCAAGTACTTTTAAACATTTTTTTTAATGAATTTTAGGCCAACGAGCGATAATTAAGTTGTTATGTTGACATTAAAGATCATTTTGAATCCTATAAACATCGAATAAACATGAAAAACAAAGCTAAATTAGGACTATTAAGATGAAACATAGAAGTTTGACCGTTTTTTGAACTAACTAGTAATATTGTTACAATGTTAACTACATACTTATCAAATTGTTCATGATCCGCATGCGTAATCACTTAATTCACCTAATTCAACGGTTGACCATGTTTTTTGAATTATTTTGATTATGAAATTTATGTTTAATGTTAACATAACAACTTAACAATTGAATAAAAAAAGCTTTAAAATCAATAAAATTGAATTTATGTTATACAACACTTGGTAGAGCACTTGGTGGGACAAGTGCAGAATTTAAAAATTATTTTTTTTTCTCATCTACCAAGTGCAAGCTAACAAGTGCAAATTAAAAAAAAAATTAATTATATTTTTTTTATATATTTTTGTTTTATAAAATTATATATTTGTTTGAATTAGTTTATAAAATAATATTAAAATATTTATTTTTTTAAAAATTATATTAAATTAAATACAAACCTATTAAAATAGCATTAAAATATTTAATTTTTTTTACAAATTATATTAAATTAAATACAAACATATTAAAATATTATTAAAATGTTTATTATTTTTTACAAATTATATTAAATTAAATACAAACATATTAAAATAGTATTAAAATGTTTGTTTTTTTACAAATTATATTAAATTAAATACAAACATATTAAAACAATATTAAAATGTTTTGTTTTACAAATTATATTAAATTAAATACAAATTCAATTTTTTCGTCTTGTGAATGTATTGTGGTCTCCTCCACTGGAATCCATCCTGCAAAAACACAATTAAGTTAAATAAATAAAAATAATATTTTAAATTAAACATAATATTGTAAATATCATATATCAAAAAAAAAAATTAAAAAAAAAAATTCTTTACTTGGTCGACCCCTCGGTCGTGACCAAGTGCACCGGGTGACCGAGTGACCGAGAACTGCCCTCGCTCGGTCATTTGGCCGATCACCAAGTGTTTTCGGCCGGTCACCTTCTTCCTCGCGACCGAGGGCTCGACCGAGGGATCGACCGAGGGCAGTAGAACTCGTGATTTCCAGAGCATTTTAATCGCAATTCAACACTCAATTTCGACTCTAAACACATCAACGAACTCAAAAGGTAGCAATTCAAGCATGAAACTGAAGACATTATTGAAAAAAATCAAAATTCGAAATCTAGGTTTTCGACACTTACCGGAGCTTGGAGCGGTCATTGTTGCTCTTCTTAGTGCTTCGCTTCGTGCTCGTCATCGTGCTCGTCTTCGTGCTCATTTTCCGACTAGCGGCCGGAATTCTCGAAGATCGCCGGCGGAGGCTAGTTGTGTGTGGGGACCGGGGAGAGAGAAAAATGGATTTGGGAGGACCGATTTTTTAATTTTTTTTTTTTTTTGTCTTTTTCTTTTTCTTTTTATTTATTTTGTTGTGTTTTAAAAAAGAGAGTAAATGAGACTTTTACTTTACAAAATATATAGATCGAGTGTATTTTTATTTAGGGAATTAAATATTATGTGTTTTATAAAATTTACCATTTAAATTTTTCTTAAAAAAAAATAGGGAGAATTATAGACAATGTACTCTAGATTGTAGCCGAATAAAATCATCCTGTCGGCCAAATGATTTTTAGCCGAAAATAGTTGGAAGTTGGAACTTTCCAGTTCTGAAAGACGGCAATCTATGTAATTGTTCTTCGCTTTTTCCTGCAACATCAACACATCATCATCATCGCCTTCGATTCACAGCAAAACACTGATATTTTCAGGTAAATATTCATTCAAGCTTATAAGGTTGAAATCTGCAAAAATATATTTGATTGATTTTTTCTTGTGTAACCATGATCAAAGCTTTGTATATGGGTTTCTTATTTGCTTAAGCTTCATTCCATAGATATGGGTAATTGACCATGGGCGATCAACGCCGTTTAATTCTTCGCGATCTGTTCTGGTTATAATGTTTGGGTATTTGGGCATTTAGATTTAGTTCCTAATTGATCGCGATTTCGATCCCCAGTTTTCACCATGAACCTACCCACCGATGACGCCGATTTTAAACCCGAAAAACTCGAAGAAGAAAAGGAGAGAGGCGCTTCTTTCCATTGTGACCTATACGATGCAGATATAGTTCACAAAATATCCAAGGAGTTCCTTCCCGGTTTGGCCTCGGCGTGTGTCGACAACACCACCGGTGGCCTCTTCGCAACTCCAGCTTCCGTGGCCGTCGGGATCAGAAAAGAAATGGTTGACTTTCTCATACAGCGGAGCGAGAATTTTGTGGCCGAGTCTGTTGTCCTAGACGGGGCCTCGGATGTAGAATTACCAGAGGACCCTTATGATATCATCTCCGATCTCATCGACGATTTCTCAAGTTTGAAACGGAACTTCTTCAGCAGAGTTTCGGGATGGCTACTGAGCGAAAAGAGAGAGGACAGGATAGAGGAGTTTGCAGAAGAGATGGAGGTTAATGGTTTCTGGAATTTGAACAGGAGGGAATGTGTTGCCCGGACTGTTTTAAAGAATATCGACTTTAAAAACACGTATCACTGTGGCATGAGCTTCAAGTCTCCGGGAGATGTGGAGGTCCTGGAGGAGCATAAACTGAACTGTGGCTTTAAGACAGTGAGTTGTCCGAACGAGGGGTGTGATTCTAGATTCAGTGCTGCTCAGTTGGACCATCATGATTTGGTGTGTCCTTTTAAAGTACTTGAATGCGAGCAGAATTGCTCGGAGAGCGTAATGAGGCGTGGGATGGACAAGCACTGTTTAACTGTTTGTCCTATGAAGCTCGTGAAGTGTTCCTTCTATTCTGTAGGCTGTCACTCCTCTGTTCCTCTGAGTAAAGTCGATCAACACCGTTCAGAGAATCTCGACTCACACTTGCTTTGCATTCTGCAACGTGTTCACACGGGTGCGTCGGTAGAGGATCTGAAGGGAAGGGTTGAAGAAATTACTCAGGTAAAGAGTAAAACTTGCCTGTATGATTTGTTGTTTGGTTCGGAATGTTGATAAATTATTCGTTTTGTTGGGGTTAATGTGTGGGATGCTGGTTTTGATTACACGTTGCTTTGTAAAAATTATTTCTCTTTTGATGTCTGCGATGCTTTATATCTTCTGCAGGTCATGTCGTGTCCTATGATACCTGGACGCGGGTACGGGTGTCGGATACGGGTACGAATCCGGGTGTCGGGTACTTAAAAATTATTTATTGTAGATACGGGGACACGTACCCATATTTGGACACGGGTACGGGGATACGGCGAACCCAAATTATTTTTCATTTTTTTATATATTAAATTTTATAATATAAACGATGATAAAAATAAGAATAATATGATATAATTGAAATTAAAGCAAAATAAAGTTCAATTTATTAGAGCAACATAAAAAACTAAAATAATAAGTCTAAAGATAATTTCTACTAATTATTTCCATCCTCGTCAATATTTAAAGCCTCTTCAAATGTGATTGCTTCAAGTTCAGGCTCACTAATGGAAAGATCAGCAAGTTGGTTCATTTCTTTATCAATGTCGAACTTGTCTCCACCTATAAAATAAAATAATAGACATTATTATTAATATAGCTCCAGCCTCAAAGTATATTATTTAATTAAATGATATAAAAAAAATACTTACATATGTCCCAATATTTTGATGGCCCTTCCGTATACGATTTCTTCTTTCTCGATAAGAGACGAGTATTTGCATGAACATAAACCAAATCTTCAGCTCTGGTACTCGTCAACTTGTTTCTCTTCACATTGTGAATTTGAGAATACGTGCTCCAGTTTCTTTCACAACATGATGATGAGGCCGGTTGGGATAACAATTTGAAGGCCAACGATTGCAATAGTTTTGCACTAGACCCATAATTTGCCCACCATGAAATTGGTTCTTCATAAACCATTGCATCTTTAACAAAAGAATCGCTAAACGGGCCAGTCCCACTCGAAAATTGTCCATATTCAATAGAAACTTTTTTAAGATCATCGGAGTTTTCAAAAATCCGTCTCAAACACTTCACACGGTTCAAAGAGACTTCTTCATCTTCATGAGGTGACACTCTTCCTACACCTTCTTCACTTTTAAGCCATGTATCGGTGTAGTACTTCGGAACCAGGCAATGTGCTAGGCAATGCAAAGGCGTGTTGCTTTTGTTCCATCTTTCCTCCAAAATTAGATGGACGGCATTGAAAAAATCCGACTCCCCAACTAATACATCTTTGCCTTCATGATAAAAAACAATAGCTTTTGTTTTTTCTATCATAGAATCCCACATGTCATAGACAAGATGTAGAATGGGAGAATCAGTATCACCAGCTCGAATAAAATCTATGATAGGACCAGTGAGATTCAATAAATACTCGAGGTCATCCCACCAACTATCATCGACGATGCATTTTTTGACTTCACGAGCCTTAGTGTCAACTAAGCTCTTTCCATCTGGTCTATAAGTTTTCCACTTTTCATCTATTATCATCTTTTCCAAAGAAGGTCTCACCTTATTTATACGCTCCGCCATGATTATCCCCGATGCAAATCTTGTTTCAGCAATTTTTAACAACTTTAAAGATGAATAGTTGTTAAAAATCGAATTCGCCATGTCATGATTGACAATGAAGTTTCTGATAGTCTGACAATCTTGAATTAATTTCGAAATCCAACCACAATGAATGGACGCATCAGTATTTTCTGGAGGATCGCACATTTTCTTCAATGCCAAATTCAAGCTATGCACCACACAAGGTGTCCAAAAAATGTGAGGAAATTTTTCCTCAATAATTACCCCAGCAGCTTTATAATTACTAGCATTATCGGTAATAATTTGCACAACATTATTCGACCCAATTCCTTCAATTGCATTAAAAAAAATATTGGCAACAAAATTAGCATCTTTTACCTCTCCGGTTGCGTTGGTCGATGAGATGAACATTGCTCCACTTTCCGATGCTGCCATGATATTTATTAGGGGATTTCTTTGAATATCGGTCCAACCATCAGAACAAATAGACACCCCCTTTTTATTCCAGCTATCTCGAATGTGTTGAAGTTTCACATTAATATGAGCTTTTTCTTGTGCTAGAAGAGTAGTACGCAATCTATCATAACTCGGAGGCACATAGCTAGACAAATTATTGTTGGCCAGAAAGAGAGAATACTTTCTGAATTGTGGGCTGCGAACAAGGTTGAATGGTAGAGCACAAGCATAAAACATTCTTGCACACAACTTATCGGCAACATCTCTATCGGCAACATTAAAAGCATGTTCTATCGAACCTTTTCTTTTTTTATTTTGCAAGAGATCGGTGCCACGGGGTAAGCTCAGAAAATCGGATTGCTTCCTAGCATGAATTGCTTTATTTGACTTGTTCTTCTCGGCGTTTTCATGCTCTGCTTTGATCATCTTGGCAACATCATCTGAAATTGAATTGCACATCATCACGTTTTGTCCAGGAATTCGTAGTAAATGACCTTTCACCTTAGAATATGATCCTGTAACTTTTTTGTTACAATAATTACAAGACCATACTCTATTTCCGCCTCCTCCGGACGCCAAACTTATAACTTTGACGTGATTCCACAACGGTGTATCATCAAAGTTATTTTTTTGTGGTCTAAAAACCATTTTTTCTTTTCCTTTGTTTGAAGAAGACATTATTTTTTTGTGTGAATTTTGCTCTAATTTATGTTATTATTTATAGACAAGTACGTGCGTGAATCTTAATCAATGTTACGCGTGAATCTTAATCATGTTACGTATCGTGATCTTAATTAATATACGTAATGTTATTCCTATTCTGACTCTACAATGTTATTCCTATTCTGACTTTTAAATAAAAATTTTAATTAATCCTACTGTGAATAGGATGGATTTTATTGACTCTTTGTATTATTAAAAATATTAATAAAATAATCTACTAAAATAATCGGATTGAATCTGATTTTTTATAGGAATAAAAAATTGTTTCTAGAATATTATTTTAAAAACATTAAAATAGGTAAAAAAAACCCTAATACTTTAACCGCCGCAACTTTTTTTTCTATTCTTTCTGTCTTCTTCACTTCATCGTCTTCGCCGCAACTTTTTTTTCTATTCTTTCTGTCTTCTTCAGTTCTTCTCGTCTCTCAATCTTCATTCAAAAATCAAGTCTTCAATTCATCATAGCTTGATTCAGGAGCACATCTCCGTCATTTATACGGTAAGTTTTTTTTTTCCTCTTTTTTTCTTCTTAGATCCGGTCAACGTATCCGGTCATTTTGACCGGATCTGACACAGATCCCGTACCCGTGTCAGTGTCGTGTCGTGTCGACACGGGTACGTTGCCGGTTTCCGGCGAGTCCGGGTAACGTAGGTCGTGTCTTGTAATCTGCAAGAACCAATTCATGGACTGATTTGATAATTCATTTTCTTATTATGGCAACGCATTACTACGTTTTCTAAAGATTAATCCTCCAGTTCATAATTTGAATTTCTCTAATTTTTATTGTGGCAGTTATCTGGCATTGAACAACTAGCGGCTCGTGATGCACGATCCTTAGTGTATGTAATCAAGGATCTCGATGCAAAGCTTGGTCCATTGAAAGTCAACACGGATGAAAAGAACAAAGACAAGATCCAAGGTTTGACGGACGAAAAAGTCGGTGCTGAAGAGTTTCCTCTTCTGGCAGCAAACACAGAAAGTGTCAACTCGCCCTCGAAATGTGGTGATGCGAAAGGAGACGTGTTACTCGAGTCTTACTGTGCAGTTAATGTCCCAACAAAACTAAAGAGAGACAACTAAGGAGGAGATGAAACAGACAAGGGCACCCTGTTGCATGAATCTCTTAAGGTTCACTTGCAAAGAGAGACGGACAATCATACTGAAACAAGATAAACTAATTGAAATATAGGAAAGAGACTAAGGAGTCATCGACAAGCAAATATACACAGGTTTGGCCTACTTTTGTTAGCTAGGTAGAGAGCAATGAGTGGAAATCCTTGAGCTGAACAGCATTGTTTTCTAGTAGAGATCTTGTTAAAAGCTTATTTTCCAATCAACATATCATAACATAAGTGTGATATTAATTCCTAAATACCGACATGGAGATAATGCCTACCATTCGTCTCACTTTCAAATTCCTGTTTTTTTTTTGTTTTTTTTTTCATTTTTCGGTCACCCCTCTCTTTATTGAGTTCTTTTTTTCTCAAACATTCTCCTAAGTCTGATCTTTGTAAGATGTCGTATTATCACTGAAATGACGTTTTCAACGCAGACTGAATGTATTACCCCTATTTTAAAATTTAAAAATAAGATTTTTTTACTAAATACACCATAAAGAGAAGATATATTCAAAACTGATTACAATAAAAATGTAAAGGATGAGCACCCTATTTCCTCAAAGTACACTTACTAAGAGCATGTACAATGGTACCAATTTTTTTGAGTTTGAACTCATTAAAGTGAACTCGTACCATTGGGAGTTCTAGTTCATTATACCCACCCTACTTATCCCACCCCACCAAATTGAACTCGGTTCAAAAGTATGAACTAGGGGTGGGCGTTTGGTCCCAAAATCCCGATCTCGTCCCGATCCCGTTCTTAAATGGGACGGGACGAGACGGGATTGAAATATAAAAAGTGTTAATCCCGTCCCGTTCCGATCCCGAATTAAATTAATGGGACGGGAGCGGGATTAGTTAAATAAATCCCGTAAGATCCCGTCCCGTCCCGCTATATATTTATATATATTAAAAATATATTTTTAAATTATTTATAATATATTAATGTATTTAATGTTACTTAATTTGTAAGAAATAAACTTTACAATACTAAAATTTAAACAAAATCAAACAATTATAATTTTTATTAAAAGATAATAATATGTTTTATAATAAATAATTAAATTAAGTGTATAAAATTGTTTTTAAAAGTATATAATATTTTTTTTATTGAAATTAGTTCAATTAAACGGGATCCCGTTTTAATCCCGATCCCGTCCCAATTTTTTAGGGATCCCGAGCTCACGGGATCAATTTTTAAAAAGTGTGATCCCGTCCCGGTCCCGTCCCGTTCAAAAATTTATGGGACGAGACCGGGATGAGGTAAATCCCGTCCCATCCCGGCCCATGCCCACCCCTAGTATGAACTGAGTTTTTTTTTTTTTGGTCAGAGTACACAAATATTCCCAAATAAATGGACAGAAATGCTGCGTGGAAGACACGCCCCAAATGCGCAATTAAGCTATAATCATAATTTTTAATTTTAGGAGGGTGTATTCGATTATTCTGTATACCCGGAATACCACATTGACTCAATGACGTGGTGTACCAAACCTATAAGAGTATGACATTTGTCACTTTAATAAAAAAAAATGAGAATTCTTATTAATTTTAAGCTTTTGTATCTCCGTTAAGAAAACCCCAAAATTCCTAAATCAATATTTTTTTTAATATATAAACAGAGTCCAATACAGAACCTTACAAATAATCATTTTTTTATTAAAGTGACAAATGTCATACTCTTATAGGTTTGGTACACCACGTCATCGAGTCAATGTGGTATTCCGGGTATACAAAATAATTCCTCTCGATTCAGATTTTAATGGATTTTTTTGGACTTTAAGAAGTCGATAGATTTAAGAAGTCCATAAACTCTATAGACTGATTTCTTTTGTGATTTATATGGATTTTCATAGACTTGATTGTATTTGTTAATATATTTTTTTATGAGTTTTATTGATGGTTGCGCTATAATTATTGATGCAAATAATAAATATAAAAAAATATTAAACAATATTATTTTTATATTTCTTTTTTAATATATAATTTTTAAATTTTATTATTTTTTAACAATAATTTAATTTATTAAAAGAAAATTAAATATAATTTTTTTATATAATTTTTCAAGTATTATTATTTTTAATAATAATTTATTTAATTAAAATAGAAATAAATTTTAATATAATTTTTTATTTAATTTTTAAAGTTTTATTATTTTAATAATGATTTAACTTGTTAAAAGTGAAATCCATGAAAATCTTTTCTGATTAGGAGAGATTTTAAAGAGTGAAAGTATTCACGATTTTAGACCAGAATCCAACAAAATCTATATAATTTTAAAATCCAATAAAATCCATATATTTTTGAATACCGGTAGATTTTTAAAGACTTTTTAAAATCCGTATTAAATACCTCCAGATTTTTTTGGACTTTTCAAAATCCTGGTTGAATACCGCAAGACTTTAAAAGTCCTATAAAATCCAATAAACTCTCTAACCAATACACCCTCCTTAATTGCGTTAAATTAAAATTTATTAAATTAAAATTATTTACGTTAAACTATAATCATAGTTTTTAATTTTAATTGTGTTAAATTAAAATTATTAAATTAAAATTATTTGCGTTAAACTATAATTATAATTGTTAATTTTAATTTAATTTTAATTGTGTTAAATTAAAATTATTTGCGTAAAACTCTATTTGCACAAATCAGAAGCAAAAGCAACTCAATCCAGTCAAATTCATAAATTATTAATTTATGAATTTTAATTTATTTTTAGTTTTTTTTGCTGTTTTTTATTTATTTATGAAAATTAAATAATTTAAATTATTTGTTAATTAAATTAAAATATAATTATTTTTTTAATTTAAATTATTTTACACATAATTTTAAATTATTAACAAAATCAAATACAATTTATTATTTTTATACATAATAATGAATAATAAATATTTGTAATTCAAATGTATATTTTATTTAATAAAAATATATATAATTAAAAAAAGTAAAAGTTTGTATGACCCACCCAAACTTTATATTAAAATACAAAGTTTGTATTAAAATACAAAATCAAATACAATTTATTAAAAAAGTTTGTATAACTCACCCAATTTGGATTCAAACCAAAAAAACCAATGCAAGTATAGATTATGTAGTTCAGTACTTCAGTTAATAAGAAAAGTGATTAAAAATAAATTAATAAATTATTAATTTGTGGTGGGTTGGTATGAACTGAACCACCATTGTACATGTTCTAAGTACACCAACTTTTAAAATTTTAAAATATGATTTTTTACTAAATACGAGTACACCACTAAGGACCTGTTCTTTTGTACTGAAACCGGCTGAACTGAACTGAACTGAAGCGATCTGAACTGAACTGAACTGAACTGGTTTTTTATAAAAAATAATAATAATTTGTATAAATTATTAAATATTTTTTAAAAAATATTAATAATATTACGATGGTAACTAGATTTTATATTTAAAATTATAGATTCAAATTATTTTTCGTTTATTTTATTTTAATTTATTTTGAAACTAACTAAAATCGATCTGAACTGAACTGAAGCGATCTGATCTGAACTGAACTGAACTGAACTGGTTTTTTATAAAAAATAATAATAATTTGTATAAATTATTAAATATTTTTTAAAAAATATTAATAATATTACGACGGTAACTAGATTTTATATTTAAAATTATAGATTCAAATTATTTTTCGTTTATTTTATTTTAATTTATTTTGAAACTAACTAAAATCGATCTGAACTGAACTGAAGCGATCTGAACTGAACTGGACTGAAATTAAGTACAAAAGAACAGATGCTAACTAATCCTAATATACACTTAATAAAAATAATCCAATACTCTTTAAATTTTTGTAATAAGAATTTATAAAATCACACTTTAATTAAAAAATAAAACAAAATATTTAACATTTAATTTTTCAAATAAATTATATTTTATATTAAAATTATATTACTACAACATTATCCGTTATGTTATTTATATTAATGAATCGAGAATAAAAATAAAATAAAAAATACTGTAATTGATTTATTTTTCAACTAATTTTATTATTTAATTAAAAAAATAATATTTTATTTTTTAATTAACTTTATTATTTAATTATATATTACTTCAGTTGTCCCAGAGCTATAAATATTTTGATTTTTTTTACCGTCCAATATATAAGATAAACATATACAAAAATTATGAAAAAATTACCATCATTGGACTGTAAAAAAAATCAACATCATTGGGACAAATGAGTAATACTTATTATAAGTTTACTTTATTTTATAATATTTAGTTTTTTTCTTATACAGCGGTAAAAACACTTGATAAATATTGCCAGGACGGAAAGAATACAATATTTAAAATTTTCGACAGCACACTGTGACAACCCAAAAATTGGTAATGAAAAATACTATAGTTAATTGGGCTTTTAGTTTTGTGGGCTTCAGTAATATATGGGTCGATCCCGTAGCCCATAACCAGTCCCCGTCTCCAAAAGTATTAAAGCAAATTTAGGGTTTGCTCTTTTCCACCTCTGTCGTCTCATTCCGCATTTTGTGCTTGCTATCACTCCAAAGTCTAAGAGACGAACGCCGTCGCAGGTTTCTTAGTTCGAACCAAATCTCTTTCTAAGTTTGTTTGCTGCTTCTGAGAGTTACAGCTGCTGACGTAATGTTTGCTTGATTCAGGTGAACTAGAAAGAAACTATGGCGACCGAACCGGAACCAGTGTTGGTAGCGGATGTTCCTCCTCCAGCTGACGGAGAAAAGGTTCATACCGAAATTATGCTGTTCAATCGTTGGTCATACGATGATATTCAGGTAGCTTTCATTCTGTTGAAATATTCTCTCATTTTGTTGTTCACCGATTTTATTTTTATTATTGTTAGAAGTGATATGATCTTGCTTTCGAAGTCGTATGCTTTCTCTTTTTTTTGGATGAATTATTGTCAGTTTGATTTAATTTTGTATTTTATCTTGTGGGTTTTGTTTTCGTGTTTGATTGAACTGTGTAATTGATTAACATGGGTTTGAGCTTACTTGTTAGCTAATTGTTGTTGGTAGAAATGTATTTTCTGCACTACACTATTGTTCTGCAGATTGCGATTATACATTTATATAAAAAGTTTTGGTTTCAGAACTCTTACATTTGTTATTATTTTTCAATAGCATTGCCTTGATCAACAATTGATAAGGTTTTGTAAGTTGATCAAATGATTAAAGATTTTACATTTTTAGATATATTTGAATTTTGCTGATATCACATTTCTTTAACAATTTAGCGTGCTAAGTGGACCAATTATAAAATTATTAAGTTAATCTTGTAGTGCTAACCCTTTTACTGCCTTTGATTATGATTCAGCCAGATTATGATTTTCATAAATAACTGACTTACAATCAATTGTCTTGTGGTTGTTATTTTTGTTAAGGTGACTGATATCTCTGTTGAAGATTACATCACTGCCACTGCTTCCAAGCATCCAGTGTACATGCCTCATACATCAGGAAGGTACCAGGCCAGGCGTTTCAGGAAGGCTCAGTGCCCGATTGTTGAGAGGCTGACCAACTCCCTTATGATGCACGGTCGCAACAACGGGAAGAAGCTCAAGGCTGTCAGGATTGTCAAGCATGCAATGGAGATCATACATCTGTTGACTGACCTCAACCCTATTCAAGTCATTGTTGATGCTGTTGTCAACAGGTTTGAAATTTGTGTTTTTTTCTTTGTATATTTGTTTCATATGATACTATCAACTTGTGTTCCTATCTCCGACTTGTGGATAATCATTGCAGTGGGCCAAGGGAGGATGCTACCCGTATTGGGTCGGCTGGAGTTGTGAGGAGGCAGGCAGTTGATATCTCTCCACTCCGCCGTGTGAACCAGGCTATTTATCTGCTGACAACTGGGGCCCGTGAGAGTGCTTTCAGGAACATCAAGACCATTGCTGAGTGCCTTGCTGATGAACTTATCAATGCTGCAAAAGGATCTTCAAACAGGTGAGAGAAATGCCCTTTATTTGCATTTAGTATCCTTGGGATTTGTTTCTTCTGTAAAACTAATATGATGGTTTGGACATTTTTTTGCAGCTATGCTATTAAGAAGAAAGATGAGATTGAGAGAGTTGCCAAGGCCAATCGTTAAAATTATGTTGTTTTGTGCATGGCAGGGCTATTTCTTTCCTTTGTGTTAGGGTGTTATTGAAAATCTTTTTTTTTTATGGTGGATGTATGAGCATGTAATGTTTTTGCATGACAGAAGACCTCAAGATTTTGTTTCTGAATTTTAAGTTTTGTTGAGAAATGAAAACATGGATTTTATAACTTCCTTACAAGTGAATGACTTTGAAGTATTAGTAGATTCTGCTGTTTCCAGTTACTTTTAGTTTCAATTGAGGATTGGCTTGTACCTATCACTACTAGGAGTTCTGATGTGAGTTCCCCTTGTAACCAAAGATCATGAAGGGAGAACACTACTATCACAATCGATGAAACTTTGGGTGTTTCATGGTTTTTCTTTGATATAATCATAAATCCTTTGACTTTGGGTGTTTCATGGTTTTTCTTTGATATAATCATAAATCCTTTGACGAAAATGGATCCAGAATTATTACCTTGGTGCTGGGATTCTCGCAGTCTGATGTCATTCAACGTCTCGAGTTCAATGTTAGGAAACTCACAAATGCAAATGTGACTTCACACCTAGACAATATCAACAATGAATTCATATCAAATCTACTTTATTGCCTTGCTCCATTTGTAAGCATTCTCCATACATTTATAAAGTCATCAGACAAATCACTAATTCATTGAGAACACTAGAGCATGTAAAATTGAGACGTAAATGACAAATTTAGTGCAAACACAACATATCCCGGTCAATATAAGAAATCCAAACACGATGAAATTCTTGAGCATAGACAACAAAGTATTTGCGGATGCAATGTATTTGGATTCATCGAGCATTAATAACAAACTTAGTCTCACTGTTAGTTTTCAGACATTTGGTCTATATCATATTAAGTGTTTGGATGCAACAACAAACAACCTCGCTCCCAATTTTGTTTTCTCTGTAGATTATCCTCTCAACCAAGTGTTGCGATATGAAGAGTTGTCACGCAATGAAGCATTGTGGGGCTTGTAATCCATCACATAGCTATGTGGAAGTTTCAAATGTCGCTTGATAGCATCCCTCAGCCCCATCACCGCCTAATGAAAAAGAACTTTTTTACATTTTCCATTTAACAATACAAGAAATACAACGATTATATATATATATATTAGGAAACGATAAATAAAGGCTTGGCTAACCTGGCGATCAGATGCATTACGGTTCCACACACTCAATATATCCTCATTTAGTCGAATACTTAGCACCACACCACAAATATTGTCACTGTAATCAAGTTGACCTCCTACTAATGCTAGAACCTGGAAAGTAAAATATGAGAAAGAATACACAAATGCTAGTTCTAGGTTATGTGTATGATACAATAATGAAAATGATTGACACACTAATTGAACCATACCAGGTCCTCCCAAAAACGGCCCGACACAGACTTTTTAAATCTAATAATCCATTTCCCACCATTGCAGTTTGCGGAATCCTGATAAATAATGGAGTAATAATAATATAAAAACTAGTAGAAGCAAGTCAAGCAAATGTAAATTATTCTAATTGAGTTTATAATACACACCTCCCATAGAGGACGGATACCCTCCTTGAATAAATGCAAATCAGTTGGGTTCGGCAACAAGGAAGAACGAGCTAAGTGACAATAGCAGACCCAGAAAGCTTCAACCTTAAGTCAATCAATTCATAAGAATTAACGCCTTTTCAAGATCATGAGGTAGGCAAAGAGCCTAAAAGGCTTATATGAAGAGATAAAAAAATCACTTACTGTACTGAATTCCACAATTTTCTTAATATTATCCTCATACGATGTTTGAGTGCCAGGGGGCCGCCCCGTGTACCAAAACACAAATTTGTGCTGTAGTAAATCATTTTAGTTAGACATTATAAGATGGCATATAGATATTATGAGGAGGCGGATAGATTGCACTGGTGACAAAAACATAAATGTAACCAATATTAACATTGGGCTCTTGATAGTCAGAACTCAGAACAGAATAAAACACAGGCTAATAGATAATTGTAGTTATGCGTCTCTAGGTGAGCTAATGGCATGACCCCTTACCAAATATTCAAGTTCGCAACGTAAGAATGAGAATTATAGAACAATAAGTCGAGGTTTTCGCTTCTTGAAGAATGAAGAGTTCTAGACAACTTCTCGGATACTTCTAAACGAATAGAATAAAACTCGTGAAGTATTTGACTTTGTTTGGCCTATGACTATGTTAAAAGATTGGAGTAGGGTGATAAAATCTTAAGATGAACAAGGGTTTCTCTTCATTTGATTTTGAAGGGAACATCCTACCAAAATACAATCAATTTCATTTGTCACCCTAGATCAGAAAACGGTCCTGGATCCATTGCTCTCATTCGGGGTAACTACAAATCCGAATGTGGGCTCGAAAAAGAACGGGTCGCAAACAAGTAAAATCAATTTTTGCAGCTGATGAAAGCATGAAAATAGCAGAAATCTAAATCAAATTCCCAAAAAAAAAAACATCGATTCAGATGAATTTCAAATATTGGGTGATTCATTTATGTGCATAATAAGAAACACACACACACAAAGAGGAAGTATACAAACATTGAGAGGATGGAGACCAGCTTTGAGATCGGTGGCAAATCGTTCGGCAAGTTGATCAGAGAATGGTGGAGTATTGATACTGTTGTTATCGTCTGCTATCAATTCCATTCGGCTTCTTGTTCTCCGGTGACTGCTGCTGCTCAATAATCAAGCTTTTTCGCCTTTCCTATCGTCTTCTCTTGTTTCTGTCGAGTGTAGATTTACCGATGACGTCGTTTTTTTTTCTTTCTGGATTTCCAATTAATGGGCATGTGTAATCGTAGCCCAATTAGGAGGAGCCCAATCCAGTCCAATATACATTTGAAGTTTATAGGTGTTTTTGGATATTTTTGGGCTTCAAATACAAAATCATCATTTTTTATATTTTTTACACTCAAATTAATAGTCACAACTCATTTACAAATTAAAAAAAAAACAAAATTAAGTATTACCTTAGATACGGAAATAGTAAAATTCAACTCGATCAAAAATTACAAAAAGATTTAGTTTTTCACAAAGAAGCCTGTTTCCTGCGTCTTCCTCACGCGACTTCGATCATCGATTAATCACATGTTTCTCAAACAAACGATTTAAGTTATTCCATATTTTATATTGGTGATGTATTGTTTTGTTTTCTTATTATGTTGGATTTTCTTAATTGTTGTAGAATAATTTATGATCGTCTTGAGAGCATTAATAATACCAAATCACCGTGTCTGCAGGTAGATTTATTTTCTATCATAAGCATGTAAAAATCTTCTTCATTTTCTTTGATGTTAATTGTTTCTATAAAAGTTCAAAGTTACTTTTATAATCAATCAATTAAAAGTTTGAAGTCAAAATCAAACTATGTCATTTTTGGTGCTTGAAGCTCGATTTCAACCTTTGAGCTATTGTTGTGATTGTGTGTTTTTCTTGTTCGAATCCACAACAAATTAAAATATAATGTTAGAAAATTATTTATTTTTTATTAAATTTTTTTGTAGGTAATATGTATTATATTAACTATTTATTATTTATGAATTTAATATCTATAATTTTACTATTTCAAGAAATTATGCACATTTTTTTCGTAATTTAAAAAAGAAAAGTGGAAACACAATTTTTTGAAACGTACTACTAATATACTATTAAAAAAGGTAAGCGATTTCTCTCCAATAATCAATTAAAAGGATGCATTTTTCATTATTCTCTAAAAAAGCGTAAGAAAAAAAAATGTTGTGTAATTAAATTTGTGTTAATTTGTAGCTATTTTAAAAAATAATACGAGTAAAAAATAAAAATATATTTAATGGAACAAAAATAAAAATAATTTTGACACTACGAAGGGAATATTTTATATCAATATATACCATTTAAAAAATAAAATAACATGGGAAACGTTAGATTGTGTTACAAAAATTAAAATGTTGAATTTTTCTTGCAAACGAGTGAATGCATCTCTCCTTTTCATTCTAGCTAGTTAGGTAAGACTTAAGAATAGCAGAAAGTGAGATTGAGAGTGGTCCATGGGAATGAATCACCACTATAATTTTGGCATATCATTCTCCACGTATAATATTTTGATGCATATATTTAATTTCTTTTTACGTGTCAATATAAGTTACCGCAAAAGACACGTCTTATTTTTCGAAAACATATTGAATACTTCATTGATCTTATATTTTTAGGGAGGCTCCAGAGTACATCGATGTATGGTACCTTCATTTTATTTTTAGCCATTAGATTTGAAACTTAAATATCAACCTTTAGATTTAATGAGAGACCACGCTATAAAATGAGGTATAATACACATAAGTTTTACTCCATTTTTGTAACTTATTGAACATATTATTCAATATGTATTTTTTAAAATAAAAAATATATTGCACAGTATGTTACAACAATAATTATTTTACTATTCAATTAAATTATTTTTTTTCAAAAACCATAAATTGTTAAATTTTTTTATTTTTTTATATGAAAATCTTAACTCCTAATCAACTAGTACTAAAAAAATATTTTTTTATAAAAATTAAAATTATTAAAAACTAATTAAAAATAAATATTTAAATTATTTAAATCAAATAATTAATTAATTACTTAACAATATATATCACCGTTTTTTAAGTTGTATTTTTACAAATTTAAATAATAAAAATTTTGTGTTGCTGGGATATGAATCCTTGAAATAATTAAAATAAAAATATTTTAATTTATTTTATAATACACATATTATTTGTGTAATAAAATATATATTATAAATATTTTTCTATATAACGTCTCTATTACTGCGATTATGTATGAGTTATCTTAATAATTAAACATATAGAGATATATTATACTGATTGAATACTGCAAGAGATAACTCAATAATATTGATGCAGAACAAAGCATATAAGATAAACATACCGTTCAATATCATTGTGGTTCTTAGATCGTGAAGAACAATTCAACACTCCGATCGAGAGAGTGTTTTAGCCGCTTAGCACGAGAAGCAACACGCAACAAGTGGATTCGATCAGTTCGATTTACGCTTTCGCATCGAAGATAAGTAAGTCTTCTAATTAATTTTTATCGAATTGCTTATGTCGATTAAGTAATTATTTCATTTACAAATTAGAAGATACGATCTTATATATGTCTCTATAAGTTACTTTCTTCGTTGAGCTTCATGTCATTTTTTCTAAGTTAATTTGTAAGATTGTAATTATTTAATATAAATAAATAAAAATTAATTAATTTAATGGGAAGCCCGAAAAAAATTTGAGATTGGAGAACATTATTAATCATTCACGTGAACTACATATATACACAACATATTAATTCCAAATTTGGGGGCCATATATGTGCTCCAATGAGATGACAAATTGAAATATAAGTCATTAGCTTTTGGACTGAATCGAGAATCCAAAGGCATCTTCGTGGCCCTTAAATTGTTGTTTTAGAGAATAACATACTTAGCTTAAATGTTTGAGAAAGATTTTGAGAATCAAATGTGGTCCATTTACTTGATCGAGACAACCGAGTGTAGAGAACGCATTTTTGGAAAATAATTATGGTGTTAGGTGTTGTGCTATATATCCCTTAGATTGATCATACCATTATACTCTGCGTGAAGTCGACATCTCGAAATCACATCATGCATGTGCAGTTATAAATAACGAATTGGCTTTCCCATAACCTTGGGTAGTTCGGACCGTCAACAAGAATACTAAACGACATGTAACAAGATTCACACAGTTGTCCAAGCATTATTAGATAGATGATCATCTCATCTCATCTCAACATATAAGTTTGTTTATTTGACCGTTAATTCACATAATCAAGTGTTGGGACGTGACTCAAAATTGCGTGAAGTCGAAATCGGAAAAGTTTCAGTCGAAACGGGCGAGAAAAACGGTTGGAACATGAAACCGCGTTTGCACCATGCTTCAAAGACGGTGGTACAGATGCACTCGAAATTGGAAGACTGTCGTCCGACAGCCCTACCCGTTAGTCGACAGAAGGATTTTCAGCCGCGCGTGATTTTGGAAATCTTTCATTTTCCTTTCCGATTTGTTTCAAACTATTTTTATAATTGTTTGGACGTGAGGTATTGCTCTCATACAATATTTAGAACTCTGCTTTATATAAAGAGAGTTTATCCATGACACAAACACAAGACATACCAAAAACACATAATTATTATAGAATTTTGAGCGAATATCAATCATTTTGTAAATTATCAATCGTGCAAGATATAGTCAAAGAACAAACACAACAAATTGTTGCCAAAACATACATTTACAGTAGTCCAAGGTGACAATGTCATTTCTAACTATTCAAATTAATTTTGAACTCAAAATTGAATATTATACGTGCACATTCTCTTTATTTTAATTCATAAATTACTGTATTAGAATTTAATTAATGTACAACATTTAACTACCTATTTTAAGAAATATATAAAACAATAATTTTGAAACTCAAAATTGATGATAATATTTTAGTGTCAATTAAAGCTTAAGAAGTAGCTATAGCCACATGCTGTCATTGACTTTTTTTGTCCATCTAATAAAAAGTATACAAAAATTATGAAAAAATAACTAAAATAAAATTTAATTATCATATCTATTGGAAGGACAAAAAAAAACCAACGTTGACCAGTTTTGCTTATAACTCTGGTACAGAGAGAGTATGCAATAATGCATTCGTTAACAAAATAAGTACTCCTTTGATATTTAATTATGTTTTCCATAAAGTTTGTAAAATAAATAAATAAAGAGATTGTAGGCTAAAAAATGGATTTTTCTTCTCATTTATATATGTATTCAACTCCAATTGATATTGTATTGCATTGCTGCATCTTTTTGTCCATTTGCACTTTCTTCATATTTGTATCCAACTCCATCAAGCTACCTTCTTATCTCTATACAAATATCTTGTCCATTTTCTTTCTTCAAGCATTATTGAATATTGATATTTATCGAAACATAAATATATATAAAAAAATATCTCAAGTAGCTTTGATAAATCAAACAAGTCTTTGTTCTTTGTGGTGCCCATACACACCATATAATTCTCCTTTATTTTTTTTGCCGTCACCTATTACAAACTATAAACCTTCTCACTACTAACAAGAAAAAAAAAAAAAAGCAATCTTGCTCCACAAGATGGATCTCGACGAGTGGGAGCTCCTCCCCGCCGCCGACGGGTTTCTTGAGATCAACGACGACGAAAAGGTCTATTCGCACAACAACTCCAAGAGCTCATCCTCTGTTTTCCAGATGAATTACTTCATCTGCCCTGAAAAAACTCTGCCCGTGCCGATTGATTTAAAGCCGCCCGCTGCCCCAGTTGAGGTCATTAAGATTGCCCCAGAACCTGACCCGGTTTCCCAGGTCTTCTTCAAGAAGGAAACTGAATTCGTCGACATGAAGGTGGACTCGCCAAAGTCCGGCTCGGGCAGGGAGGTCATGCCTCAGATGGATTTTCAGTTCGAGGAGAAGGAACTAGAATTGGAAGAGGACGATGATCGAGTTGAATTGGATCGTGGTGAAGCAGCTGGGGTCAACATATGGAAATGGAGCTTGACCGGAATCGGGGCGATTTGTACGTTTGCAGCCACTATTTGCTTCATTGGTCTCAGCGGCCAACACATGGTTCAAAAGGGTCACCAGAAGAAGCTTCAGTTTCAGTTTTACACCAATGATAAGGTTAGAAGCTTCTTAGAGAAACTCGTTTGTGATTGTGAAAATAACATGATCAATTTGAACTCAACGGGTGTTTGTGTGTGTGTGAATGCAGAGAATGAAGCAAATGGTTCATCATGCAAGTAAAATAAACGAGGCGATATGGGCGGTGAGAGGAGTTCCGATCAGCAGAGCCCAGATCACTTTTGGGGGTTACTACGATGCATCTTCTCACTGACTTGAGATCCAAGAAAGGAACTAAAGAATTATGGTCGAATATTCATAGGTGAAATTCATATATGCCTAATTCCTTCATCATCACCAACATCTAGTATTCAGTATTTTGTGTTGTGAATATGTATGTATGTATAGTGTTGCCCTTCCTTGTATTTTACTATTTTGTGATGAATCAATTTATAATTTCATGAATCAATTTTTTTATATCTATTTTCATTACACCATTTGAAAACGGCTCTTATGATCAGAAACGAAATGTTCCTGAAAAGTCTTGCTCCCATAGTCCCATTGGACCATTTGTGTATCCCGATTCATGAATCTCTTGGTTCGAGAAATAAAGAAGAAGATCGAAACATTTCGTCTGATTCTTTAAAATTCAAAAAATGTTGATTGATCATAAATTTCATTATAATTCTGTGATTCAGATTATTCTTTCCTATTTGATTCCTTTGAATAATCATCACTAGAATTAAGTGAGTCTATATATTTTAGATGAAAACCCTGGCCAAGACATAGTAAGATGAACACTGTAACCACAAATTAAACATGCTAGTATTTCAATAGGAATTCTACTGAATTATTATATATAATCGTCAAAATGCTCAGTGATTACAACATATCAAAGAATCAATAGACACCGGAATCAAAAAAACAAGCCCAGGAAAATCTCGATCTGCCGAAAACGCGCTCAACCGGATCCTCCACAATAATTAAAAAACATAATAAAAAAAATCAGCCAAATTGAAATTAATTAAAAGCAGGAAAGAAGATCGATCGAATCAATTCGATCAATGGTTCAGAAAAGCATTCCGAAGGCCAACGCCGCGATGGAAGCGAAGACAGCCGGAACGAAGGCGGCGGCGTCGGAGACGGGGCTGGGTGCAGGCGATGGCGCCTCGTCCATAGCCGCCACATTCTGCGCCGCCATTAACAAGGCAACAACGATGGCTACCAAGAAAAAGTTCATCCTCAAAGCCTCCATTTCTGTTATTTAGTTTTTTTATTGGAAAAAAAATGCAAAAAGAAAATAAAATACAATACGCAGGATGGATGATGATGAGCGATGAATGTTTGTGAGAGATGTGGGTGCCGTCGTGATTTTTAAATAGGGGCTCCTTGTTACGGGCAGTGCTGACCGAACAGACCGTTGGTGTGAGGTCGACCACATACGGACCAGAAATACACGGAACATGGTTCGATTTTTTAAATTTTAAATTATTTCGAATGCTTTTGTGGCTGCCCGGAATGCCCGTAACATGGGTGGCGTACAGCTGCCGCCCAACGGGTAGTGGGGCCCAATTGACGTGTGCTGTTAGTGGGGGACCTCTAAATGAGGGGGGACGCCTGTTTTTAGAATTTTATATTTCAGGTGAAATGTTTTTCCACACAGTCAAAGGTAACATGTTATGAGGTCAGAGAGGGGGTAATTGGTAATTTGGCTACGTCACCATACATTTTGAACGATTTTCTTAAACTAATTTTTGATTTTCTATTAATATACTTTATCTTTTATCCCAAAAGAGAGTGATCGCACATTTTTTTGTAAATTATAAATTAAGTATAAATAATTTTATGAGACGAATGGAGGTACTTTGAGAAGTGCACAACCGGTTCGAACATGAACCGGCCGATTTATGACGGAGTTGGGACCGAATAATCCGAGGTTAGTCGATTTTTAAACTTGAACCTTGAATCGATTCAAATTAAGATTATCACTCTATATATAAACATAGGACACTTCTACGGTGCATTGAAGGTACGGTACATTTTTTTTTTTTTCATTTCAAATATTAGATTTAATTAAGTAATATGAACCGTTCAAATTTATTAAAGAATATGGTAAGTAGAGTGGAGATTACAACACGCAATTATTATTTTCTATATGGACTAACATATAAAATCGGTGATATACATTAATATTTGGATAATTCAGAGAAAAAAATAAGAATGATTTTTAGATTTTTAAAAAAATATCATAGTTTAGCTTTCTATTAAAAAAGGTAATTAATTAATTACATTTATATAATTAAATACCATAAATTTTAATATAATCACAATTTAGGTAGTGTATTGAAATTTGAATTGTCATTTTTAACCTTTGTATTAAATCAATTTTATATGATTTTATTACATACCTTATATAATTTATTGCATATAAAATCTTAAACGTTTTAGCTGAAGATTTTTCATATCAATCACCGAATTTTTTTTCGGTAACTAGTTTAGGTTTGAGATTTGAATTTTTTTTCAAAATTTCTCACTAACTAGTCGTGGTCTTTCAACTATAATCCGCAGGTAGTGTTTCTCTATTTCTCTCAATCACAGAATTGATTTTTTCTTGATCCGGATAGTGTTTCCTCTGTAACTCTCGGGTAAATCGTTTTTTTCATCTGCCTCACCACCTCTTCGCCTCTTGATATTTCGATCAATTGACACCTGTGTATTTTGGTGAATTTAATTTTTTGAACTTTGAATTGGATCAATATCGACCCATGTGATTTTTTTCTTTTCTCCGGTCGTGTTTGTGGGCATCATCGCAACCTTCAATGATATGGATTTTATTGTAGGATCTTTAGTCGTGCCCATCGGTCAGACACATAATTGGGGACGAATTCGAAATTCAGTGTGTATAATATTAATTGCTAGTTTCTGTTTAATTTTTCTTTTGGTTTTTGGTGGCCGGAGGTGTAGTTTGTTTTGGTTATGTTTTTTTGTTGGCACGTGTTAGCTATTTTGTTAGCTATTTTGTTGGTTCACTGGACTCAATTCACCCTTTAACAATGGCAGGTACAATATAGTTTTATATTGCTAGGATATTGTATAATGAAGAAGGGGCATCAATCTCGTTCGGGGGTCGAAATGGTTGCACATGCCGTTATATATTCAGCCTCCACTTACTAAAAGACTTGTTGGCAGACTTAAAAACACTAGGCACAAGAGCAAGAACGAATCAAACGTATAATCAAGTGCATCAGAAGTAAAAAAACGTGTGGCCATAACAGGAAGACATGTAAATAAGTAATTTAGGGTTGATCATTGGTTTAACCTTCAATTTCTTGGCTTGAATATTTATTTCTAAAACTATGAGTCACTTGTTTCAACCCGAGGTTATATAAGAACGGTTTGTAACCAGTTGAATAATAATAACAGTCACTTTTTGTGTTTATTGGAATAATTCTGGTATTATGGACCTGTTCTTTCCTAAACTTAATGAAAACACCAAATAGTTTTCTTGATTTATAATGTGTGTAATATATTCCATCATAATGTGTAATTGATTTCATTGTTAGTAACATCGCCCAAATACTTTTCGTGATTGTTTTTGTCAGCATTCTTCAAATGGTTTCAGTGGTTGTTTTTGAAAGCATGACACAAATAATACATGAGATTGTTCTTAGAGAATCCCCAGACATCTGGTGACATTAGAATAGGTTTTATTTCAATGCTATTCTCAATAGTCCATTCATTGTTTACCATGGATACGAATCTTAAACCAATAAAAATCTATCAGCACAAAATAGTTTGTGTTGTAATTTATTTATACACCATGTCACCCAGTACTAGTCTTTTAACAATATATGATAACTAGTAAGAACAAGAGATTAAATCGTGAAACGTAATGAATTGACATCATGTCACCCATTACTAGTCTTTTAACAATATATGATAACTGGTAAGAACAAGAGATGAAACAGTTAAACATAATTAATTGATATGCATGGCCCAAATCACAAATATTCATAAAAGAATATGAGCTTAGACATTAAGAGTTATGACGGCAATATATCCAAAAGAAGTAAGCTCGTTGACACGACCTAAACAACATGTTTGCAACTAAAAGTAGAGCTTGGACAACAATCAAATCCATCAGCTTCTCCTTTTTTGCGGACTGTTCAAGCCTCTCTTCATACTCTAGTATAGCTTGGACAACAATCAAATCCATTTGCTCTTCTACAAAATAAAGCATAAGAAAATAAATTTAGTTGTATGTTGTTTTAATATATAATGAAACCCAACGTTAAAAACTATCATCCATCAACGCTTCTGATCCTCCGACCGTGTCCCCGTACCTCACGTTTCCTTCATCTCCACTCAAAAGAACATCCCATTGCTCACTGCCACCTGCGATATGAGTCAACGTACACAATATGTTTAACCAAATTCAACAACATCAAACAAGAAGATATCTGATAGTAATTATATTACAAACGATCGTACACATTATGTTTTTATGAACCCATTACATCTGATTACAGTTATTGGTTTTACATATATGTATGAAATAGTAGTACCCAACATAGATTCACTAGCTTGTGTCAACATTTTCAAACTAACCACCACACATAGTTAGAAACATAGATAAGTTTAATGTTATTATGTAATTCGATAAATACGTGATTACACTACTATCAAAACACACAATAGTTTAGTGCATTAGATCGGTGACTTACGCATGTTTTCTTCTTAAGCAGCGACTGATTTGACTGGAAATCATCGTCACTATCAAGTGACTTTTCTGACTCCTACAAAAAATAAAATTTGTTACACATTAGGTTGTTAACATTAGGTTGTTAGTGTTTTTTCTTGGCTTGAAAAATAAGCAGTTGTACAGTGTATATATACAATAACTTTGTAGCTATTAAAACACTTGTTTGTAAACTATAATGGCACATTATACCTTTTGAACTAGCAGCTACACTAGACTACCATTGTACAGTGTATGTAAGAGATTCTGACTGGCAGTTTAACTATCAGGAATAGAACAAAGACCAACCTATAATCAATGTTAAACTATTGTGACTAATAGGTGTTATGTCTATCACCAAATTATAATTAGTGTAACTATGAAGCAATTAAAACACTTGTTCGTAAACTATTAATTCACTTTATGCATTTTGAACTATCAATTACACTGCACAACCAGATAGAGTGTATCAACCAGATTTAATTAAGTAATATGAACCGTTCAAATTTATTAAAGAATATGGTAAGTAGAGTGGAGATTACAACACGCAATTATTATTTTCTATATGGACTAACATATAAAATCGGTGATATACATTAATATTTGGATAATTCAGAGAAAAAAATAAGAATGATTTTTAGATTTTTAAAAAAATATCATAGTTTAGCTTTCTATTAAAAAAGGTAATTAATTAATTACATTTATATAATTAAATACCATAAATTTTAATATAATCACAATTTAGGTAGTGTATTGAAATTTGAATTGTCATTTTTAACCTTTGTATTAAATCAATTTTATATGATTTTATTACATACCTTATATAATTTATTGCATATAAAATCTTAAACGTTTTAGCTGAAGATTTTTCATATCAATCACCGAATTTTTTTTCGGTAACTAGTTTAGGTTTGAGATTTGAATTTTTTTTCAAAATTTCTCACTAACTAGTCGTGGTCTTTCAACTATAATCCGCAGGTAGTGTTTCTCTATTTCTCTCAATCACAGAATTGATTTTTTCTTGATCCGGATAGTGTTTCCTCTGTAACTCTCGGGTAAATCGTTTTTTTCATCTGCCTCACCACCTCTTCGCCTCTTGATATTTCGATCAATTGACACCTGTGTATTTTGGTGAATTTAATTTTTTGAACTTTGAATTGGATCAATATCGACCCATGTGATTTTTTTCTTTTCTCCGGTCGTGTTTGTGGGCATCATCGCAACCTTCAATGATATGGATTTTATTGTAGGATCTTTAGTCGTGCCCATCGGTCAGACACATAATTGGGGACGAATTCGAAATTCAGTGTGTATAATATTAATTGCTAGTTTCTGTTTAATTTTTCTTTTGGTTTTTGGTGGCCGGAGGTGTAGTTTGTTTTGGTTATGTTTTTTTGTTGGCACGTGTTAGCTATTTTGTTAGCTATTTTGTTGGTTCACTGGACTCAATTCACCCTTTAACAATGGCAGGTACAATATAGTTTTATATTGCTAGGATATTGTATAATGAAGAAGGGGCATCAATCTCGTTCGGGGGTCGAAATGGTTGCACATGCCGTTATATATTCAGCCTCCACTTACTAAAAGACTTGTTGGCAGACTTAAAAACACTAGGCACAAGAGCAAGAACGAATCAAACGTATAATCAAGTGCATCAGAAGTAAAAAAACGTGTGGCCATAACAGGAAGACATGTAAATAAGTAATTTAGGGTTGATCATTGGTTTAACCTTCAATTTCTTGGCTTGAATATTTATTTCTAAAACTATGAGTCACTTGTTTCAACCCGAGGTTATATAAGAACGGTTTGTAACCAGTTGAATAATAATAACAGTCACTTTTTGTGTTTATTGGAATAATTCTGGTATTATGGACCTGTTCTTTCCTAAACTTAATGAAAACACCAAATAGTTTTCTTGATTTATAATGTGTGTAATATATTCCATCATAATGTGTAATTGATTTCATTGTTAGTAACATCGCCCAAATACTTTTCGTGATTGTTTTTGTCAGCATTCTTCAAATGGTTTCAGTGGTTGTTTTTGAAAGCATGACACAAATAATACATGAGATTGTTCTTAGAGAATCCCCAGACATCTGGTGACATTAGAATAGGTTTTATTTCAATGCTATTCTCAATAGTCCATTCATTGTTTACCATGGATACGAATCTTAAACCAATAAAAATCTATCAGCACAAAATAGTTTGTGTTGTAATTTATTTATACACCATGTCACCCAGTACTAGTCTTTTAACAATATATGATAACTAGTAAGAACAAGAGATTAAATCGTGAAACGTAATGAATTGACATCATGTCACCCATTACTAGTCTTTTAACAATATATGATAACTGGTAAGAACAAGAGATGAAACAGTTAAACATAATTAATTGATATGCATGGCCCAAATCACAAATATTCATAAAAGAATATGAGCTTAGACATTAAGAGTTATGACGGCAATATATCCAAAAGAAGTAAGCTCGTTGACACGACCTAAACAACATGTTTGCAACTAAAAGTAGAGCTTGGACAACAATCAAATCCATCAGCTTCTCCTTTTTTGCGGACTGTTCAAGCCTCTCTTCATACTCTAGTATAGCTTGGAAAACAATCAAATCCATTTGCTCTTCTACAAAATAAAGCATAAGAAAATAAATTTAGTTGTATGTTGTTTTAATATATAATGAAACCCAACGTTAAAAACTATCATCCATCAACGCTTCTGATCCTCCGACCGTGTCCCCGTACCTCACGTTTCCTTCATCTCCACTCAAAAGAACATCCCATTGCTCACTGCCACCTGCGATATGAGTCAACGTACACAATATGTTTAACCAAATTCAACAACATCAAACAAGAAGATATCTGATAGTAATTATATTACAAACGATCGTACACATTATGTTTTTATGAACCCATTACATCTGATTACAGTTATTGGTTTTACATATATGTATGAAATAGTAGTACCCAACATAGATTCACTAGCTTGTGTCAACATTTTCAAACTAACCACCACACATAGTTAGAAACATAGATAAGTTTAATGTTATTATGTAATTCGATAAATACGTGATTACACTACTATCAAAACACACAATAGTTTAGTGCATTAGATCGGTGACTTACGCATGTTTTCTTCTTAAGCAGCGACTGATTTGACTGGAAATCATCGTCACTATCAAGTGACTTTTCTGACTCCTACAAAAAATAAAATTTGTTACACATTAGGTTGTTAACATTAGGTTGTTAGTGTTTTTTCTTGGCTTGAAAAATAAGCAGTTGTACAGTGTATATATACAATAACTTTGTAGCTATTAAAACACTTGTTTGTAAACTATAATGGCACATTATACCTTTTGAACTAGCAGCTACACTAGACTACCATTGTACAGTGTATGTAAGAGATTCTGACTGGCAGTTTAACTATCAGGAATAGAACAAAGACCAACCTATAATCAATGTTAAACTATTGTGACTAATAGGTGTTATGTCTATCACCAAATTATAATTAGTGTAACTATGAAGCAATTAAAACACTTGTTCGTAAACTATTAATTCACTTTATGCATTTTGAACTATCAATTACACTGCACAACCAGATAGAGTGTATGTACTAGATTCTTAATAGAAGTTAAACTATAACGAATAAACCAAAGACCATTGATTAATCAGTGTTACATCAGACTAGTTTACAAGTTATCAGATTGTAAACTATACGTAATTTTAATGGACAATCATCATAATACACTGTATAAAACACTTGCGCCTGCGTGTGAAACAAGGATCAGATCATGTAAAACACTTACCCATGCGCATCCTCCTAGCCGTTCTCGAATACGCCTCACGGTTTTGTACTTTCTTCTTCAAACGCCTGTTCCAAAATACAAACTGTTAAAAATGTACGTTAACCAAAAATACATTATAGCAACAGATTAACAGCTAGCTGAAACATGAACACAATAAAATCTACATTATTTAATTGGGAAATCTATTAGGAAAACCAAGTGATTTGATAAACTAAGTATGAACACATAAAAAGCTCGTACATCAGACAATGTTTATTTCAAATTAATATAATGTCAAACATCACAAATTATTATTAATATAAGTTTTGAAGAAGGTAATGAGGTAATTTACAATTCTCGTTTTGAGCACATGGAACATGGGGGCATTGCTGACAGCCATGATAAAACTATAAAAGCATGTGACCAATTTTGAAACTCTAGAGATGGCAAAAGTCTGAATGACGTAATAGACTACATTCCAAGACAATCCATAATTCTACTATTGCTTTTAACTCTAAATATGCTGATAATTTTACTCAAATGATCATAACTTTTATGAATCATATATATACACGCACCGCGAAATCTATTTGAAACGTGATTTTTGGAAACAGTAACTAGAACTAAAACTGTGGATTAATTTTTTTCCCTCTTTTTACATGTGTAATAAGTATTCGCTTGTGTTACGCACATAGTTTGAGAAGAAACCCTAGATATAGAAACAATTGAAATAGTAGGAGCCACAATTCAAATATATTTCACCAGGTTCAGAGCATTAATAAAAAATCTAGAAAGGGACAAATCCAGTACCTCAAAATTTGAAGAAACCATCAAAGCTATAAATGTCATATTTGTTGGAGTTGTGTACTTAATGTCTAGATTTAAGTAACGGTAAACTCCCGATCATAGCATTTAATCTATTAAATTAATAAACAATTGTTTGCTTTTAATTATTATTAATTAAATATATGCAAATCATAGTCCTAGATTTTATACGTTGTAGTTAGTATGGTGTTGCATGGGCACACAGAAGATCATACTATCGGTTACTCGTATTTAATCAAACAGTGGCTCACGACCTAGATGGACCCGGACCAATCCATCGGTATAGTCGTTGTGTGAGAGAGAAAATAATTTGTCTTAATTATTTTATCACACTTGTGCACTTGGTGTATTGAGCGGATCGTTGAGATTCATCGATTAGGATTGCCGGCGATAATCGATTCGAGTCTCAGTGTATTTTATTCTTAATCCCCGATATTATTGCGGGTGTGTATATCTAATATAAGTGACTTTGATTTACCAAAGGAATTAACCGATTTAATTATTGGGTTGATTACCGGTTAAGTTGGGTCACTATATTTCATATATGGCATGCCGTGAATAATTGACCGGACAGTGTATCCCGGAAGGGTTGATAATATCCCCGAGATGAGTTCATAAGGAATTATTGTGTAAACCTCATGAGTGAATTCGTTCCGCACAATAATTAAGGTTGAATGGTATTAGTCTCGGATTAAAGAGATGAATAAATTAATTAGCAATAAATTAATTTTATTCATGGATATTTAAATCTTAAATACACGGAATAAATAATACTACCGGAGAAATATTATTTGATATAATATGGTTTAATATTGGGAGTGCAATTAATTTATATAGTGGAAAATAAATTAATTAATATTGATAAGGATTAATGGACTTGGGCAGTGGGCTCAATTTAATCTTCAATATTGGAAGCCCAATATTCCACCTCCTTTAGATCCCCTACGTAGCCTATAAAAGCACTACATGGCCTTCATAAATCATAAGACAAGAATATCATACTTGATATTCTAGAGAGTTGAAGGAGATCCATAGGAGTTCGATAGATCGTCGCCCACCCGACGTTCGAACGGAGTGCAAGGAATACGTAGGAAGATTCAAAGGTCTTCAACTTGATTTCGTTTCTCCGCACAACGAATCAAAGGTATGATCATAAAACTCCTTGTGTGATTTTATGTTCAATTAATTGTGGCATATACATGAACGCACGATCCGGGTAAACGTCGAACTCCGGGGACGAGGATTCGAGATCCTCGGCGGAGCTCGAGAAGAACCCTCGGCTGGGCGCCGAGGGAGCGATCGAACCTAGGGTTCGATCGCGTGCACACGCGAGGAACCCCGGCTGGGAGCCGGGGTGGGCGATCGACCGCGGTGGTCGATCGCCGGGCAGCCGCGGCCGGAGCCGCGGCGGGTTCGCCGCTGGGCGAACCGCCCTCCTCGGGCGGTGGCGGTGAGTCGCCGGACTCACCGCCCGGGGCTGCCGGAGCAGCCCCAGCGATCGCCTCGTGGGCGATCGCGAGCCCCACGGTGGGGCTCGGCTAGGGTTTAGCCACGGTTTCATCCCGCGGCGATGCTCTTGCCGAGCCCGGTTCTTCGTGGTGTTCGTGATCGGTTTCCGGCGACGGGATTTCGGTCGGGTTATTATTTTCCGCAATTTTAATGGCCCGGGATATCGAATTCCAGCAATTGGTATCAGAGCGTTTGGTTTCGTGTTCATGTATGTGTTCAATTGTGTTCTACCTTGCAGGGATTCCGACTATCATGGTTTAATTAATTGTTAATTATTCGTTTAATTAATTGCTATTTAATTTACCATGATTGTTCGTTTATTAAACTCTCGGACATGTCGAGATTCGTTTTGTGTGGATGAATGCTTGTAATAGTAAAAATTCGGGGGTTGACCGAATTTAGATTTATTATTATTGTTCTATGTTTTCCGGAAAGTGTATAGGGTCGATTTCATGTATAGAATCGATACCGGAATTGTAAATTTATTTCTTGTAATTTATTTACATTGGATCGATGCCGAGACGACCGCCGGAGAACTAGTGTGACGAAGAAGACGAAGAGGACGAAGAACCGGGATCGATCAAACCCCTTGATCGACCCCAATCAATCGACCCAAGAGGAGGGGGCCGATCGCCCTCGGCTAGGGCTGCCGCCGGCGACGGTGGCGGCTGGGCTGGGCGGCGGTGCTCCTCCGGGGGTGGGTGGTCGAAGGTGGGGTGGCGTGGGGTCTCCCGATCTCATGCTACTCCTACCTAGATTCTACTTACCTAATTGATTCGGTTTTCCTAATTGAGTTTTCCTATTTTTGGGAATTCTCATGGATTAGGAAAAGAATTAATTGGAATTAATTTTATTCCTTATTCTATTATGGAAGTCTTCTAGAGTATTCCGAGTTCTACTTGGAATAGGATCCTAGAGATTTAATAGAATTGGAAAGGAATAAAAGTTAATTTAGGATTGATTTATTTCCTAATTGATTATTCCTATTTTATGGGAATTTTCATAGTAATGGAAATTAATTAATCTTGGAAAGTAGAAGAGTCCTAATTTATTTTATTTCCTTATTCTATTATAGAAGTCTTCTAGAATATTCCAAGTTTACTTGGATAGATTATTCTAGAGATTTAATAGAATTAGATAGGAAAATAAATAAATAAAAATATTAATAATATTTAATTTTATTTTTGATTTATTCGATTGACTTAATTTTCGAATTGAGTATCTTTTGGATTTATTAAAAATAAATAGATTTAAATATTGGGATTAATATTCTCGTCACATGGAGCATTCAAGAACGAAGACTGAAGACTAGAAGACGCATACGGAGATGGAATAAAGCGATGATAGTCGGAAAATAATTTTCTAGCTTATTTTGACTATGTGCTATGTGCTTTATTGCTTGTATGCATGCTTATGTGTTTAATTATGCATTAGATAGCGTATCCCTTTGTTATAAAAAGCTAAGTGGGAGAGGGGATGGAAACATTCCCATGGTCTCCATTACTGTTCTCTTGGTGACTCTTATGGATTTTTGAAGTTCATATAGATGTGTCATTGGAGGAGAATTCTTGTAATTCCTCTTACGAGAAACATTGATTAAGTTTATCAAACAATGCCTAATTTGTCTTTCTGAAACTGACTTCAAGTCGACTCATTCTCACCCCGGGGAGTGGAATGGAGCCAAAGCCACTTGGTCATGTGGATGACACAAATTAGAGGCAGTCGTACCATTCTTTGATAGATGGATCGATTGTCTGCTCGGCTCCCTCATCTAATGAGAGATAGGGTTGTTCGCATGGTGAATCACTGGTTAGAAACTTCGAGTTTCACTTATGATTCTCCGCGTCTTGATTTACGAAAATCGAATGGATCTCATAATTGGGAGTCAATTATAAAAGTCTCTTGGTGTAGTAAACGTCCACACCACGTGGCTTGCTATACTAACGGATTTTGGATTAATTGATGTAGACAGTTGTAAGGAATTGTGAAGAGTTGTGAAGTTATCGTAAACGTCCACACCACGTGGCTTGCGGTGATATAGCAATTCCAAGCGATTTACTTTGGTGCTGAGTAATGGTTTACACTTAGATACGCATTATAGTATTCCTCCCCACGAGGTTACGCTATAAGTGATGTATGACCAAAGAAAACCTAATTGCTAAATCATTTGGGTGGGTAAACGTCCACACCACGTGGCTTGCCTTACCTGATGGGATTTTAGATGTGATTAGTAATTTAATGATATTATTTGAGGGAGATAATATCGGACAATAAATTGATTGTTTGTTTAAATGTGCTTATAGGTTTAGAGAATAGCTATGAACCCACTTTCTATGATACTCAAGGAGCATAAGCTCACTGGCCCCAACTATATTGATTGGAAGAGAAATTTAGACATTGTTCTGACTTCGGAGGAGTACAAGTTTGTACTCCATGAAGTGTGCCCTGCTGAGCCCACGACTGCCTCAACTGATGAGGAAAAACTGACATATCGGAAGTGGAAAAAGGCTGATGAAATGGCTAGGTGTTATATTTTGGCTTCCATGTCAAATGTACTCCAAACCCAACATGAGTCGATGGACACTGCCTATGATATGATGTTTAACCTCAAGGAGATGTTTGGGGAGCAAGATCGTGCGGCAAGGCAAGAAGCCATGAGAGTCCTCATGACAACTACTCAGTCTGAAGGAACGCCCGTAGGGGAGCACGTTCTTAAGATGATGGGTCTGTTGAATGAGCTTGAGATCCTAGGAGCTCAAATTGATGCTGAGACGCAAGTCGACATCATACTCCAGTCTCTGACCCCTAGTTTTGAGCAGTTTCGCAT
Organism: Euphrasia confusa; assembly: GCA_954870475.1. Lineage (NCBI taxonomy): Eukaryota > Viridiplantae > Streptophyta > Magnoliopsida > Lamiales > Orobanchaceae > Euphrasia > Euphrasia confusa. The sequence continues at coordinate 8,857,958 of OX940966.1, read as the reverse complement.
GAGTTATAATATGGGTAAACTATCTTATTCTCTTGCGCAACTCCTGACTGAACTGAAGGCGGCAGAGGGGATCTACAAGAAGGGCAAGTCTCTAGCGCTTGTACTTACCAAGTCCAAAGGCTTTAAGCCTGGTGGAGGTAGGGGCAAGAGGAGGAAGCAAGCCTGGAAACCCAGTGGTGTCAAGAAGACTATACCACGAGTGGGGGCTGCAAAGCCAAAGGGCAAGTGCTTCCGATGCAACAAGTCTGGACACTGGAAGTCTGAATGTCCTCTCAGAGGTACGAATTTTTCTTTAGTCGTAAAAACATAGTCAGCGGTATTATCTACCAGAAATTCTGGTGTGTAGATATGGAACCACTGACGGTATGTGCATTTTTTGAATGCAGGGGTTCCAGAAAACCCAGCGACTTAGAGAAGAAGAGTTCGAGTCTACACGGGCAAAAGCTGTGGAAGAGGCAGCTATTGCGGTGGAAGACATTTATCTACTTTAGTAGTTAAATAGGATTTCATTTTTAAGATTATTGCATTATGTACCCTATGAATGGATATTTTATTTCTTTAATCATTGGATGATTTTGATAAGAAATAATGGGCATTATCTATTCTAGTACATTAGATAGCAATATATGAATGATAAATCCTTAGTCTACCACGATGCAACGAACCGTTCTATAACTTGTTTTACTTGTTAGATATTTCTTTATCATTATACTTGTGAATTCTTATACTTAGTAGTATTTTCAGATAAGATTCAAATGGTCGAAATTGATTTGATCAATTAAAGTTGAAGGAATGGACCTTCCGACCTAAGGATTGAATTTGGAGGATAATACGTCTAAGCAAACCTTTCTGGATAAAGGATAGAATTCAGACAAGTATTGAAAATGATTAGATATGCAGACATATGTGTAAATTAGAAAGGTACGAGTAATTCTCTCAAAGAATACTCGGTGATGGATTAGAATACTTAATGTGCCATAAAAGCAAAGTGTTTTGACTAGTCAATGGACACAAAGCTATTATGGGGAACCATCAAAGTATATCCATAAGGAGCCTGCGACTCAGTCGCGGAGGCCATCACTTATCTAAGTAACACATAGCATAATCAAAGATTGGGATTCAATCCCAAAGGGCCGCACCATACACTTACGTGTAGAGATGGTGCGTTGTAAATAAGAAATGGAGATCGAATGGTAAAAGAACAAGTTGATTCGAAACCACCTATGTTCTATGGATATTCCTGGATACAACGGCATATTTAATATGGTTGTAGGACATCCTAGATGAACAAAATGTTGTGTGTTCTATAGTACTATGAACCAGAGGGACGTCTCGTCCGGTTTATAGAGGAAGACTATTAGATGAACCACAAAGCCTGAACTGAAGAAATACCTCGGAATGAGAAAAAGGACAAAGGACTGGGAACCAGCCAAACCGAGTAGAAGTACACCACACACTGCACCTACTGTTATTATTGTTATACACCGGGACGCCATTGCAGTGGGAGGTTGTTGGACAACCAGAGATATTCATAAGATTAGAGGAGTTCGGACTCTGGATCTAGTAGAGATGAAATCGATCCCTAGTTCTGCATAAGGGTGGTACTGGATCTAAATGTGCCTGCTTGGAACAATAAGGTTTATTGTTAAGAGGCTAGATCATTTAGAGTACAAGCTTAGTAAATTCATTCATGGATTGTAACAAAGCTGTAAATCGTGGAACTTGCAAATTGATGAGATAGTCCATTTTATGGATTCATCAAAATGGCAAAGACGATAGGTGTATTAGAGACATAATGGAAAACAAAGTGGTGTTTCTCGGAGATCTTATGTAGATAATATTTTATCATTGGCAACAATGTAAAGATATTGTCAGACATAAAATAATGGTTGTCTAAATAAATCAAGATATAAGATTGAGAAGAAGTTAGAGCATGTTCTTAAGATCTTATGATCTAGAGATAAGAACATTGTACTTCTAGAAATCTTATATGATTATGGTTTGTTTTAAACATGCATACTTCTGAGAAAGGTTATTGCCTTTCAGAAACGGAATATACATCTATCTAAAGGATATGTGTTTTGAACACATGAAGGAGATAGATGAAGACAAAGCAGTTTCCTACACTTTGTGTGGAAAGCTTAAATGCATTGTTGGAAAACAAGAACCTGATATCAACTATGCGGTTTGCGTAGTGGGAGGATATCAAAGTAATCTGGATAAGGGATGTTCGAATGCTGTAAGAGTACTTTCATAGTACTGGCTTACATAGCAAGACGAAATCTTTTAGATTACAGATTCTCAGATCCAAAGAATCAAAGAAGGACCAGTGTAAGTCGATATCAGGCTATGTGTTCACTTTTGGGGAGGTGGAACTTTTAATATGAAAGAGTGATAAGCAGGACGCTTCTCGGACTCTCTCATAACCGAATAGCAGCCTCAGAGGCAGCGGAAGTTTTGGTTAGGTTCCGGGATAGCCTCTAAGACTTGGATATGACTCTTGGTTTATCAAAGGCTATTACATAGCGGTGCATGGTAAACCGGAAGAAGTCATAAGTCTAAAAGTGATGATAACACATAGTGCAAGTACCACCTGATACGAATCATCGTCGAGGGAGACGACGTAGTAGTCACCAAGATAACTTCAGAGCGGCAACCTAGATTGCTCACTCACATAGTACTTCTCGGAAGTACACTTTAAAGCACGTGATGAGTATGGGAACCGGGAGTTTGGAGGAAATGACTAGACCTTAGTACAAGTGGGAGATTGTTGGAGTTGTGTACTTAATGTCTAGATTTAAGTAACGGTAAACTCCCGATCATAGCATTTAATCTATTAAATTAATAAACAATTGTTTGCTTTTAATTATTATTAATTAAATATATGCAAATCATAGTCCTAGATTTTATACGTTGTAGTTAGTATGGTGTTGCATGGGCACACAGAAGATCATACTATCGGTTACTCGTATTTAATCAAACAGTGGCTCACGACCTAGATGGACCCGGACCAATCCATCGGTATAGTCGTTGTGTGAGAGAGAAAATAATTTGTCTTAATTATTTTATCACACTTGTGCACTTGGTGTATTGAGCGGATCGTTGAGATTCATCGATTAGGATTGCCGGCGATAATCGATTCGAGTCTCAGTGTATTTTATTCTTAATCCCCGATATTAATGCGGGTGTGTATATCTAATATAAGTGACTTTGATTTACCAAAGGAATTAACCGATTTAATTATTGGGTTGATTACCGGTTAAGTTGGGTCACTATATTTCATATATGGCATGCCGTGAATAATTGACCGGACAGTGTATCCCGGAAGGGTTGATAATATCCCCGAGATGAGTTCATAAGGAATTATTGTGTAAACCTCATGAGTGGATTCGTTCCGCACAATAATTAAGGTTGAATGGTACTAGTCTCGGATTAAAGAGATGAATAAATTAATTAGCAATAAATTAATTTTATTCATGGATATTTAAATCTTAAATACACGGAATAAATAATACTACCGGAGAAATATTATTTGATATAATATGGTTTAATATTGGGAGTGCAATTAATTTATATAGTGGAAAATAAATTAATTAATATTGATAAGGATTAATGGACTTGGGCAGTGGGCTCAATTTAATCTTCAATATTGGAAGCCCAATATTCCACCTCATTTAGATCCCCTACGTAGCCTATAAAAGCACTACATGGCCTTCATAAATCATAAGACAAGAATATCATACTTGATATTCTAGAGAGTTGAAGGAGATCCATAGGAGTTCGATAGATCGTCGCCCACCCGACGTTCGAACGGAGTGCAAGGAATACGTAGGAAGATTCAAAGGTCTTCAACTTGATTTCGTTTCTCCGCACAACGAATCAAAGGTATGATCATAAAACTCCTTGTGTGATTTTATGTTCAATTAATTGTGGCATATACATGAACGCACGATCCGGGTAAACGTCGAACTCCGGGGACGAGGATTCGAGATCCTCGGCGGAGCTCGAGAAGAACCCTCGACTGGGCGCCGAGGGAGCGATCGAACCTAGGGTTCGATCGCGTGCACACGCGAGGAACCCCGGCTGGGAGCCGGGGTGGGCGATCGACCGCGGTGGTCGATCGCCGGGCAGCCGCGGCCGGAGCCGCGGCGGGTTCGCCGCTGGGCGAACCGCCCTCCTCGGGCGGTGGCGGTGAGTCGCCGGACTCACCGCCCGGGGCTGCCGGAGCAGCCCCAGCGATCGCCTCGTGGGCGATCGCGAGCCCCACGGTGGGGCTCGGCTAGGGTTTAGCCGCGGGTTCATCCCGCGGCGATGCTCTTGCCGAGCCCGGTTCTTCGTGGTGTTCGTGATCGGTTTCCGGCGACGGGATTTCGGTCGGGTTATTATTTTCCGCAATTTTAATGGCCCGGGATATCGAATTCCAGCAATATTGGTTTTAGGAGTTTCATGGTCCAAACTATTGAGAGTCAAACGCGCAGATTCCATGTCATGCCACAAAAACACTTGCATGAGACATTTTCTACTAGATGTTTAGATGGAGGGTGAGCTTATGTAGTTGTTACCACAATAAATTGAATGGAGTAGATTCAGCTCAATATTTCAAAAATATGAAGCTTGTTACAATAACAATGGTATGGTTTGTGATTAAGAAAAACCCCAGTGGTAGTTTTTGTAATTAAACAAAGGTAACTAACGAAAGAATTATGCACCAGCGATGATAGGTCCACCTACCTTTAGCTGACAATTTGAAGAATGGGATAAAATGGACCAGCAAGCATAGCCAGAAAGCACATACTAGGTTCTGCCTGCAATCACTTGTAGTGTATGACAAATAAATTTTTCTCCGGTGTCAAGGGGGCTATATATATATATATATATATATATATATATATATATATATATATATATATATATATATATATATATATATATACCTCAATGTGAGGAAGAAACCTAGCTAGCCTGCTTGTGCATCTTGAAGCAACTACAAAACAAATAGAGATCAAGAAAACCCAAGCAACTGAAATGGATTTTAAAAAAATACATGTTTGTTTCACATGTTATTTATGATATAGTTGGTTTACCTGAATAAATTTCAGTTGAAAGAGAACTTACCTTAAACTGTCAAAAATTTGAGGTTTTGGAAGAGAAACTACGGCTTGGACACTGTAAGAGGAATCGCAAATCGCCGGGTGTAGGAATTGAATTATACGTTTCAGTATAAGAGGAGGAGTGATTTGGGTAGAATCAAATACCAAATCCAAGAACCCTAAATCAAGTATGGTATCTAGTCACCCAATAATTTCAATTGATAATGATTTGAGAAAATTTACCTTTAACACGAGTACGCTTCGAGGTTTGAGAGGAGACACTACGATGACGACACCGGTGGAGGAATCAAAAATCGGCGTTTTACTGTATAATGCTTCGAGTTTTCAGTTTAGTTTTCCAATTGCGATATTCGTAGTGTATTGATAATAGCTTTGGGTTATATGGGAAGTTAATAATTAATACCGTGATATTTTTAATTTTGTAGTGTATTATCCAATATGGTAAGTGTATATTTAATAGCATCAAGAGAGACCACATAATGTTTGAATAATGAAATATATTACATAGTTTTTAATAATTAAAAGGGTTATTTGGGTAAATCTAATTTTTTTATAAATAGTGTAAAGATTGATCTTACTTTATAATTGAGAGTAAGATATTTACCCTTTTTGAAAATCTCCCTATATATTTTGATTTTTCAAAGGATCGTTAAGCAATTTTGTAAACTAATAAAAAAATTAAAAAATTATAATATTTTATTTGAAAATAAAATATAAAATTATATAAAAAGTAATTATTCAAAAATATAAAATTATTAATACATGGAATATTTTCCCGTCATAAAAAATACTCAATATTTTAAAATTTAAATATGTATTAATTCGAATCGAATGAATATTTTTATTTTTCAAATATTTTATATTTTTATTTCTATTTTTATATGTCAGAATATATTGTGTTTATTTTTATATTTTTATTTCTATTTTTATATGTCAGAATATACTGTGTTTGCGCAACTTTAATTTTTTCTGATTTTATTTGCATGTCTTAAATTTATTTGTTTGCGCAATTTTTTTATTTTTGTTTTTTCAATATTTTTATTTGTGTATATTGATATTTTTATTTGTCAGAATATATTGTTTTTTCCATGAATGAATATTTTTAGTTATTGTCCAAGAAATAAACAGTGCACTTTTATTTTTCTCTCTAAAATAAATTAATTGATGTTTAAAAATATATTTAAACATAAATATTTTGTTTTAAAAAATAATTTTTTAGATAAATACATTATTATTTGTACTATTTAATTAAATTAGTCAAGTATTTAAACATTTTTTTATTAATAAAACTGGCTAAGCAGTTACTCTCTATTTATTAATTAGAAAATTAATTTTTGTTGTAATTATATGTGGTATGCTGCATAGTAAAAATTGAATTGTCATTAGTTTATTGGTTATGTTATAAATGTACCGTACATTCAATTTTAAGAAATGTACTGGAGTATTCTCCTATAAACATAAATAGAGATACAATTTTATAAATCATGAAATTCAAAATAATATTAAAATTTAGTTTTAAAAATTAAAATTTGTAAGATTATAGATTAAAATTTTATTTTTATTAAATATGAAAAAAAATCAAGCTTGAGCCTGAAACCAACTGATTCAGGTTCGTAATCGAGACCAGTTAAAATCAAGTCAATTAATAATTTGAATGTTGATTAAGTGTACAATGGTTAGAGTCCGTAAGACTAATGCAAACTAGTCGAATATTGAGTTTATCAAACATGTTTAATAAAAATTTAAACAAGTTCAAGCTCGCGTTAAATTTTTTATCGAGCTACTCGATAATTCCAGTATTTTTTTATCAACTAAATATTACTCCTTCCGTGCCCGACTAATGTCACACCTCTTTTGTATTTAATTTGTAAAAGAAATTTGACAACTCTTTTGTATTTAATTTGTAAAAGAAATTTGACAATTAATTTGAGACATATGTAGTATTTAAATAAAATAATGAAAATATAGCATATCTATTAATTATAAAGCGGCTTACAACGAGTTGATGCTTGTTAGCTAGCTCGATAAGCAACTCGATAAGCCACTTACGAGCTGAAAAAGATGATGTTGATTGTTTCGCACGTTTTTATGCGATATTTTCTATTGTTTTGTGTGACTTCATTGTATTGTTTTTGTGCTTATATTCATCCTATTAATATGATTATGTGTTTATGTTGTCATGGTTTTGGTTTGGTAGAGTTTGGACGAGAATCGAGTGAAAACGAGAAGAAATACACAAAAAGGTTCATGTCGATTCCAGCTTTGCGCAGTCGTAGAAGAATCGTAATCCCGACATTTCAGCCGTTGGATCGTCCCCAAATTTCTACAGAATATAGAAGACTTCTAGAGCTACAATTTCAACGGTCACTTTGCTGAGATGAGTTCCGAGGACGAAGATAAGAGCCAGAGAAGTCGGAGTAAGAATCCAGATTTTTTAAGGAGTAAAAACGTGAAGATGTCGGCCGACAACTGAGACCCGTCGGACGACATCAACATGTCGGACGACAACACTTTTCCGTCGGCCGACATCCAGCTGTCGGACGACACCCGAAGCTGCCGGACGCCAAAATCACCGCGAGCGACGCGATTCGAGCTGAAGCGACGCGTGGTCCAGTGCACCTAGCCTTCGATCGACGAGGATTTACCGCGAGCGACGTGAAGATGTCGGACGAAAAACTTTACCGTCGGACGACATGAGGCTTGTCGGACGACAGGACCTCGAGGGGTGAAACTCTCGTGTGTGTCGTGATTGAGTGGAGACGATCATTGGTGAGGGAGAACGTGACAACACCGTTATCTTTAGTCCGATTATTAGTTAATTGAGAGTTTTATAAATATCGTCAACTCTAGTTCGTTAGGAAGAGTAATCGATACACCCTTGCTTCCAAAACTCATTTGTTACAACTCGATCTTTAATTACTCGTTCTTAAATACTCGTTCTAGTTGTTAAACAAACACTCTTTGCAAACCCCCCTTAGTTATAATGATTTTATTTCCCGTTTTTAGACTCGTACTTAGCATATACAAAGTGACGTTCACGTGCCGATAGCATTTCTCCTTGAGATCGACTCGGGGGGGTTATGTTCGTAAACCTTTCGGTTTTATAAATAGTTTTTGAGCAATCAAAATGGCGCCGTTGCCAGGGAGCAATTTAGGCGACGTGAATTGAATTTTGTGTTAGTTAAGTTCTTGTTTCGTTGTTTATTTTTTTCCTTTTGTTTATTTTAGTCCTTTCTCGTGTTATCGTTGTATTTTACACTCGGTGCGTGTAATCCTTTTCTTTGAGTGTTGAGTATGCAAGGTTAAAGACATTCTCCCTTTCATATTTCCATCTTTCCTACAACGACCGAGTTGATAAAATGGCTAGACGCAACGATAACCGAGCTTCTTACTTTGATGATTATGATTATCCGTCCGAGAGGGGTAGTTCTTCTTCAAGTCATCGGTACAATCAACGAGTTCATGAGCCATATCACCGACCTCGGCAAACCAATGTTGAATATGAGGACGACCGAGATTATTCACCTCCTCGTCACCGGAAACATCTTGGGTATCGTGAGTATTCTTATGACGAGAGGGAGTCCATGTCACCACCTTCTCGGGAATATCGAAGGGAAAGAGAGACATCCAAAGATCAAAACCATGGACACTACCGTAAGGAGAATGTTGGGAGTAGAAATGGATATCATCGTCAACCTTCTTTAGAACAAGGTGCTAACCGGAGACCAATAGGAGATTTCTCCAAACCACATCTCCATTTGTCGGGGAGCCGCTATGATGATAAAGAACCTTATGCTAGGCACCGTTCCAACTCCTCTAGCGAAAGTTGTAAGCCGAGGGCCCGAGAAGAGAAGCTCACGTCCCAGCATTTGTCTCAATTGCCTTCATTTTCCGGATTGTCGAGTGAGAATGCCATTAAGTTCCTCAAAGACTTTTCTATTGTGGTTGACACCTTTCCGTTAACCGGTTTTGGTAAAGATGAGTTGAGAGTGTGGTGTTTTTGCTATTGTATGAGGAATGAAGCTATGGATTGGTTCTCGAGTTTGCCACCTTCTTCCAAGTCTACAAGGGATGATATTTTTGAGGTATTCATTGATCGCTTTTTTCGAGAGGCACCAAAATCTTCCACACCACTTTCTCCTCCTTTGGAAATTTTTATAGATGTGATTGAGGTTGAGATAGACCATTTGCTCCTTGATGCTATTATCGATTATGTGGAAGAGTTCTCGTGCTTTGATTTGATTTCCGATGATGACCTTGATAGAGTTTCCTTGGTGATCACCCCATCGAAAGAGAAAGTTGTTCTAGTATCCAATGAGAGTAAAGAGACATCAAATGTCCCGATGACCTTTCCTATCCTAGATATTCCGGGTGAGTCCCTTCTTGAAGCTCCAATTTCTTTGGAATATACCAATGCTCTCTCTTTTTTATAAGAACATGATATTGTCGGAAGTGGGTGAGGTTAAAGAGACCTTAAATGTGGTATCCCTTGGAGTGTGATGTTGAGTTCTTAGATTACGAGGTGATACCTTATCCGGTTGATCTTGACGGGGATGTTGTTAAAGACATGGAGAAGGTTTTAGAAGAGCATGTTCATTGTGATTTCATGATTGAGATTCCTAATCCTTCTCCGGTTCCGGATGTTCAAGAGAAGAGGAAATCATGGGGTTTTGGTCGGAGAATTTATGGTTTAGAGGATTTGGGAGTTGATATTGGATTATACACTTCTTGTGTGCTCCCTCCCTTGTCTATTGAGACTCACGAGGACGATGATGGTGATCTCGACCCGCCTAAGCCGCCTAATCCGGGTAATAGATTTATTGACATTATTTGCGGTTTGAGTGAGAGTTTATTAGATTTATTTGAGTTGAGAACCGAGGGTGAATTTGTTGATGGTCGGTTGAGTAATGATTTCTATATTGATGCTCGTGAGCCATTGCCTGAGACGGTATTCCTCCGGAAATATAGTTCGATATTTTTAGAGAGTCCGGTGGATGAGAGACATGACTTTGGGTCGATGGACCCGTTTCCAAATTTATGGCGAGCCTTCACTTCTTTCCATTTGGAGGATCGAGCTCCTTCGACCGAAATGCTTTACTTGAGGAAGTATAGCTCGATATTTTTAGCGGTCGAGATGGCGGATGTCTACTTTTTACATCTAGATGCAAGTGTGGGGGAGATCGGTATTTCATGCACTACTATTCGACATCTCGCCATACGTGCTCTAGCTCTCCTTACTCTCGAGGACCGTGCTCCCTTAGCCGAGTTAGTCTTCTTGAGAAAGTATAGTTCGATATTTTTAGCCTTGACATGGTATAGCTCGGAGCCATAAACCGAGTGCCACGTGGGGGCATGCCCACGAACGTCGAGCTAAAGACGAAAAACAAGCGCTTATTGGGAGGCAACCCAAGGCGTTATCCATTATGTTTATTCTTCCTTTTGTAGGAGAGTGTGTGGATGCTCTATGACCCGATGCCTAAGCCCTTTGATGTGACGATTCTCTATTCTCGCCTATTTCTACCATTCCATGACCAAGCGCCATGATAGGATTGATGTTTTGTATTTGAGGATGGATGTTATGAGTACATGGACTACGAGAGACACCGCACCCCCGAGAATTGAAAATTCGGTGATCTCTAACCCTTTTGCTCTCCTCGTAGTGATTGTGAACTTGTGGTTTGTAGGGATGTTCCCTTTTATTTGGTGGATATTTTACCTTGGGATGTTTATTATTGTGTGTTGTTTTATTTTGAGTTTATTTTAGGTTGTTGATATTTGTTGTGTGGTTTTGGTTGTTCCCCGGTTCCTTTATATACGTAGAGGTCATGCCCGATTTTTTATTTGAATATGCATGTTGATTGTTCGCATGGGGGCATGCTATAAGCACATATAAACAAACAATCAATTTAATGTCCGATATTATCTCACTCTAATAATATCATTAAATTACTAATTACATCTAAAATCCCATTAGATATGGTAAGCCACAATAGTGTGGACGTTTACCTATCCAAATGATCTCGTAATTAGATTTGCTTTGGTCGTACATCATTATAGCGTTACTTCGATGGGAAGAATACTATAAAGCGTACCTAAGTGTAAACCATTACTCAGTACTAAGAAGATTGCTTGAGACTCGTATATTACCGCAAGCCACGATAGTGTGGACGTTTACGTTAACACACGATCCTTCACTTTCTTCTATAATTGTCTACATCAATTATTCCAAAATCCCATTCAGTATAGCAAGCCACGATAGTGTGGACGTTTACTACACCAAAAGATTTTTATAATTGACTCCCAATTACTTGATCCATTCGATTTTCGTAAATCAAGACGAGGAGAATCATAAGTGAAACTCGAAGTTTCTAACCAGTGATTCACCATGCGAACAACCCTATCTCTCATTAGATGAGGGAGTCGAGCAGACAATCGATCCATTTCAAGAAATGGTACGAAGGTCTCTATTTTTGTCATCCACATGACCAAGTGGCTTTGGCTCCATTCCACTCCCCGGGGTGAGAATGAGTCGACTTGAAGTCAGTTTCAGAAAGACATATTAGGCATTGTTTGATAAACTCATCAATGTTTCTCGTAAAAGGAATTACAAGAATTCTCATCAAATGACTTGTCTATATGAACTTCGAAAGCTCATAAAAGTCACCAAGAGAAAAGTAATTGAGACCATGAGATTGTTTCCAATCCCTCTCCCACTTAGCTTTTTACAACAAGGGATACGCTATCTAGTGCATAAAGTAAACACATATAGCATGCATACAAGTAATAAAGCACATAGTATTATCACATAGTCAAAATAATACTAGAATATTATTTTCCGACTATCATGGCTTTATTCCATCTCCGTACGCGTCTTCTAGTCTTCAGTCTTCGTTCTTGAATGCTCCATGTGACGAGAATATTAATCCCAATATTTAAATCCATTTATTTTTAATAAATCCAAAAGATACTTAATTCGAAAATTAAGTCAATCGAATAAATCAAAAATAAAATTAAATATTATTAATATTTTTATTTATTTATTTTCCTTTCTAATTCTATTAAATCTCTAGAATCCTATCCAAGTAAAACTTGGAATATTCTAGAAGACTTCTATAATAGAATAAAGAAATAAAATAAATTAGGACTCTTCTACTTTCCAAATTAATTAATTTACATGTCCATGAAAATTCCCATAAAATAGGAATAATGAATTAGGAAATAAATTAATTCCAAATTAATTATTTTCCTTATCCATGAGAGTTCCCATAAAAAAAAGAACACTCAATAAGGAAATAAATTAATTCCAATTAATTCTTTTCCTATTCCATGAGAGTTCCTAAACTTAGGAATACTCAAAATAGGAAAACCGAATCAATTAGGAAAGTTGGATCTTGGCAGGAGACACGAGATCAAAAGGACCCCGCGCCCCCACCATGATCGCCGGCCGGGAGGAGCACCGCCGCCACCTCAGCCCACGCGCCACCACCATCGGTGGCCGGCGTGGCCGAGGGTTCCCGCGCGCGGCCCCCACGCCCACTTTGCAATCGATCTTCATGGGATCGATCCTCATGATCGATCCCCGGTCCTCCCTCTCTTCTTCTCCTTCGTCACAGTTCATCTTTTCCGGCGGTCGTTTCGGCATCGATCCAACGTAAATAAATTACAATAATTTAAATTACAATTCCGGTATCGATTCTATACATGAAATCGAACCTATACATTTTCTGAAAAACATAGAACAATAATAATAAATCCTAAATTCGGTCAACCCCCGAATTTTTACTATTACAAGCATTCATCCACACAAAACGAATCTCGACATGTCCGAGAGTTTAATAAACGAATAATCATGATAAAATAATTAACGAAATTATTAAACCATGATAGTCGGAAATCCTTGCAAGGTAGAACGATAATCGAATACATACATGAACACGAAACCATCGCTCTGATACCAATTGTTGGAAATCGATATCCCGGGGTTAACGGAATTGCGGAAAAATTAACCCCGACCAAAATCCCATCGCCGGAATCATGCGAACCACCAAACGGAGCCGGGCCCGACGAGAGAATCATCGCCGCGGGAAAAACCCGCGGCTAGAAACCCTAGGCTCACGATCGCGCACATGCGATCGCCGGGCTGCTCCGGCAGCCCTGGGCGGTGAGTCCGGCGACTCACCGCCATCATCGGAGGTGGGGGGATCCACCAGCCGCGGCGCCAGCCCGCGCCAGTCCCCCCGGCGATCGAGCTAGGGCTCGATCGCCCCAGCCCCGGCGTCCAGTCGGGGCTTCCCTTCGATGCGCGCTGGCGATCGAACCCCTAGGGCTCGACCGCCACCCTCGGCTCCCAGCCGAGGGTTTCTCTTGATCTTCGTCGGGGATCTCGAATCCCTGTCCCCGAAGTTCATACGTTTCCCGGATCGTTCGTTCATGTATGCATCACAATTAAATCCACATAAAATCATAGAGGGAGTTTCATGATTTTTACCTTCGATCTTGTTGTGCGGAGAAACAAGATGATTTGAAGACCTTTGAATCTTCCTACGTATTCCTTGCACTTCGTTCGAACGTCGTGTGAGCGACGATCCTCCGAACTCTATGGATCTACTTCACGAACTCTCTAGAATATCAAGTATGATAATCTTGTCTTATGATTTGTGAATACCATGTAGTGCTTTTATAGGCTACGTAGGGGATCTAAAGGAGGTGGAATATTGGGTTTCCAATATTAATAATTAAATTGAGCTCAAGCCCAAATCTATTAATCTCATTAATATTAATTAATTTATTTTCCACTATATAAATTAAGGGATAATTGTAAGCTAGTAGTTGACCTATAAGCACTTTTGTACTTTGGTTACCTACCTTACATTCTGTACATCCGAGTAGTTGAACTTTAAAGAATTTGCACTTTCATGCAAAATCGAGCGAAATCCGGCGACACGTGACTTATAATGGCATTTTCGTTATTATATGTTGATTTGATAAATGTGTAATTACACAAACACCCTCATCTTCTTACCCTTTCTATCTTCATCTTCATCCCTCAATTAAATTATTTAATTTTAGAAAAATAAAAAACAAATAATTGATAAATGGACAACCCTTCAACAACATCACCGGCTCCCTGCCCGAAACCCTCCTCGCCCAAATCGACAACCTCCAGTACCTCGACCTCTACTACAACAACATCTCCGGCCCGATTTTCGGCCTACGAATCGACCGCTGCGGATCCCTCACGCATCTCGATTGGTCCGGGAACCAGATCGCCGGGCCCTTGCCCCCCTCACTCGCCAACTGCACGCGCCTGACCGATTTGCTCTGCCCGAGAATTCCCTGACCGGCGAAATCCCCACAAATTTCGGGTCGCTGAAAAACCTCCAGAAACTGGAATTAATAAATTTAATTGAGGATGGATGAGAGAGAGAGGAAAGCATTGTGGGAAGAAGATGATGGCTGCTATTTAAAATCATCTTTTTATAATAAAATCATCTAAAATCAAATTACTATTACTCTCCATTAATTAATTATGGTGGTGTGTGAAGATTTAATATATTATCACTTAGAGTTTTATTAATCTTTCTAAGAAGAAGATAATCAAGCTCTCACCCACATGAATTAGGGGCCGACCCACTCGCCCATTTCTCAGTGGCATTGGAATTCGGTGATGGCGGCGACACAAAATTTACCGGGCCCGCCTCTTCATCTTTATCATCATCATCACCATTTGTTGACCAGTAATATGTCAACGACTGATCGACTGATCGACCTCCCCATTTTCAGCGTTCAACCCTTCATTCCGTATGCCCTTCAAACCCTCCAAAACTTGCTCCATCGACTGATCGCCTCATATCCCTCTCTTGTTTTTTTTTTTAATTTTTCTGTAATTAATAAATTTAATTGAGGGATGAAGATGAAGATAGAAAGGGGAAGAAGATGAGGGTGTTTGTGTAATTACACATTTATCAAATCAATGTATAATAACGAAAATGCCATTATAAGTTACGTGTCGCCGGATTCCGCCCGATTTTGCATGAAAGTGCAAATTCTTTACAGTTCAGCTACTCGGGTGTACAGAATGCAAGGTGAGTAACCAAAATACAAAAGTGCTTATAGGTCAGCTACTAGTCTACAATTATCCCATAAATTAATTGCACTCCCAATATTAAACCATATTTTATCAAATAATATTTCTCCGGTAGTATTATTTATTCCGTGTATTTAAGATTTAAATATTCATAAATAAAATTTATTTATTGCATAATAAATTTATTCATCTCTTTTATCCGAGAATAGTACCATTCAACTTTAATTATTATGCGGAACAAATCCACTCATGAGGTTTACATAATAATTCCTTATGAACTCATCTCGGGGATATTATCAACCCTTACGGGATACACTTTCCCGTCAAGAATTCACGGCATGTCATATATAAAATATAGTGACCCAACTTTACCGGTAATTGACCCAATAATTAAATCGGTAAATTCTTTTGGAAAATCAAAGTCACTTATATTAAATATACACACCCGCAATAGATCGGGGATTAAGAATAAAATACTCTGAGATTTAAATCAATTATCAAAGGCAATCCTAATTGATAAATCTCAAGCGATCCGCTCAATACACCAAGTGTACAAGTGTGATAAAATAATTAAGACAAATTATTTTCTCTCTCACACAACGACTATACCGATGGATTGGTCCGTGTCCATCTAGGTCGTGAGCAACTGTTCGATTAAATACGAGTAACCGATAGTATGATCTTCCGTGTGACGTCGCACACCATACTAACTACAACGTATATAATCCATGACTATATTTGCATATATTTAATTATCAAATAATTAAAAGCAAACAATTGTTTATTAATTAAATAGATTAAATGCTATGATCGGGAGTTTTCGTTACTTAAATCTAGACATTAAGTATACAACTCCAACAATCTCCCACTTGTACTAAGGTCTAGTCATTTCCTCCAAACTCCCGACTCCCATACTCATCACGTGCTTAAGTTATACTTCCCAGAAGTATTATGTGAATGAGCAATCTAGGTTGCCGCTCTGAAGTTATCTTGGTGACTACTGCGTCGTCTCCCTAGACGATGACTCGTATCAGGTGGTACTTGCTCTATGTGTTATCATCACCTTTTGAACTTATGACTTCTTCCAGTTTACCATGCACCGCTATATACATAGCCTTTGGTGAACCAAGAATCATATCCAAGTTCAGAGGTCATTCCGGAACCTAACCAAAACTTCCGCTGCCTCTGAGGCTGCTATTCGGTTATGAGAGAGTCTGAGAAGCGTCCTGCTTATCACTCTTTCATTTCATGGTTCCACCTCTTTCTAAAAGTGAACACATAGCCTGATATCGACTTACACTGGTCTTTCTTTGATTTTTGGATCTGAGAAACTGTAATCTAAGAAGATTTCGTCTTGCTCCGTAAGCCAGTACTTTGAAAGTACTCTTACAGCATTCGAACATCCCTTATCCAGATTACTTTGATATCCTCCCACTACGCAAACCGCATAGTTGATATCAGGTTCTCGTTTTTCAACATTGCATCTATAAGGATTTCCACACATAAAGTGTAGGAAACTGCTTTGTCTTCATCTATCTCCTTCATGTGTTCGAAACACATATCCTTTAGATAGATGTATATTCTGTCTCTGAAAGGCAATAACCTTTCTCAGAAGTATGCATGTTTAAAACAAACAATAATTGTATAAGATATCTAGGAGAAGTACAATGTTCTTTATCGTTAGAACGAACGATCTTAAGAACATGCTCTAACTTCTACTCAATCTTATATCTCGATTTATTTAGACAACCATTATTTTACGTCTGACAACATCTTTACATTGTTGCCAATGATAAAATGTTATCTACATAAAATCTCCGAGAAACACCACCTTGTTTCCATTACGTCTCCAATACACCTTTCGTCTATGCCTTTTGATGAATCCATCAAATGGATTATCCCATCAATTCGCAAGTTCCACGATTTATAGCTTTGTTTCAATCCATAATGGATTTACTAAGCTTGTACTCTAAATGATCTTGCCTCTTAACAATAATCCTTATTGTTTTCTAAGCAGGCACATTTAGATCTAGTACTGCCTTTGTGCAGAGCTAGGGATCGATTTCATCTTTACCAGATCCAGAGTTAAAACCTCTTCTAGTTTTATGAACATCTCCGGTTGTCTTAACAACCTCCCACTGCAATGGCGTCCCGGTGTATAACAGTAATAACAGTAGGTGCAGTATGTGGTGCACTTCTACTCGGTTTGGCTGGTTCCTAATCTTTGTCCTTTTTCTCATTCCAAGGTACTGCGTCAGTTCAGGCTTTGTGGTTCTTCTAATAGTCTTTCTCTAAGAACCGGGCGTTACACGTCCTTCTGGTTCATAGTACTATAGAACACACAATACTTTGTTCATCTATAATATCCTACAACCATATTGAATATGCCGTTGTCTCCAGGAATATCCATAGAACATAGGTAGTTCCAAACAACTTGTCCTTTTACTATTAGAATTCTATTTCTTACTGACTCACCATCTCTACACGTAAGTGTATGGTGTAGTCATTTGAGACTTAATCTCAATTTTTGATTGTGTTATGTGGTAGCCTCCGCGACTAAGTCGCAGGCTTCCAATGGATATACTTTGAAGGTTCCCCATAATTGCTTTGTGACTAAAACACTTCGCTTTTATGGCACATCAAGCATCCTAATCCATCTTCGAGTATTCTTAAAAAGAACTACTCGCACCTTACACATATCATTGATCATTCTTAATACTTGTCCGAATTCTATCCTTTACCGAAAGGTATGCTTAGTTGTATTATCTTCCAAATTTAATTCTTAGGTCGGAAGGTCCATTCCTTCAACTATAATTGATTAAATCAATTTCGACCTTTTGAATCTTTATTTGAATAAATACTACTAAGTATAAGAATTCACAAGTATAATGATTAATAAAGAAATACATCTAATGAGTAAAACAAGTTATATATAACGGATTGTTGCATCGTGGTAGACTAAGGATTCATCATTCACATATTGCTATCTAATGTACCAGAATAGATAACACCATTATTTCTTATCCAAATCATGAAATGATTAAAGAAATAAAATATCCATTCATAAATAATAGAAATCCAGAACAGAAGTTCTTTCTAAAATAAAGGGGTACATAATGCAATAAACTTGAAATGAAATCCTAAAACTACTGAAAGCAGATAAATGTCTTCCACTGCAACCGCTGCTACCCCAACAGCTTCGCCCATGTAGACTCGAACTCTTCTTCTCTAAGTCGCCGGGTTTTCTGGAACCCCTGCATTCAAGAATGCACATACCGTCAGTGGTTCCATATCTACACACCAGAATTCTGGTAGATAATACCGCTGACTATGTTTTTACGACTAAAGACAAATTCGTACCTTTGAGAGGACATTCAGACTTCCAGTGTCCAGACTTGTTGCATCGGAAGCACTTGCCTCTTGGCTTTGCAGCCCCCACTCGTGGTCCATGCCTCTTGGCACCACTGGGTTTCCAGGCTTGCTTCCTTTTCTTGCCCCTACCTCCAACAGGCTTCGAGCCCTTGGACTTGGTAGCTACAAGCGCTTGAGACTTGCCCTTCTTGTAGATCCCCTCTGCCGCCTTTAGTTCAGTCAGGAGTTGCGCAAGAGTATAAGATAGTTTACCCATATTATAGCTCATACGAAACTGCTCAAAACTAGGGGTCAGAGACTGGAGTATGATGTCGACTTGCGTCTCAGCATCAATAGAAGCTCCTAGGACCTCAAGTTCATTCAACAAACTCATCATCTTAAGAACGTGCTCCCCAACGGGCGTTCCTTCAGACTGAGTAGTCGACATGAGGACTCTCATGGCTTCTTGCCTAGCCGCACGATCTTGCTCCCCAAACATCTCCTTGAGGTTAAACATCATATCATAGGCAGTGTCCATCGGCTCATGTTGGGTTTGGAGTACATTTGACATGGAAGCCAAAATATAACACCTAGCCATTTCATCAGCCTTTTTCCACTTCCGATATGCCAGTTTTTCCTCATCAGTTCAGGCAGCCGTGGGCTCGGCAGGGCACACTTCATGGAGTACAAACTTGTACTCCTCAGAAGTCAGGACAATGTCTAAATTTCTCTTCCAATCAATGTAATTGGGACCAGTGAGCTTATGCTCCTTGAGTATCACAGAAAGTGGGTTCATAGCTATTCTCTAAACCTATAAGCACATTTAAACAAACAATTAATTTAATGTCCGATATTATCTCCCTCAAATAATATCATTAAATTACTAATTACATCTAAAATCCCATCAGGTAAGGCAAGCCACGTGGTGTGGACGTTTACCCACCCAAATGATTTAGCAATTAGATTTTCTTTGGTCATACATCGATTATAGCGTGACTTCGTGGGGAAGAATACTATAACGCGTATCTAAGTGTAAACCATCACTCAGCACCAAAGTACATCGTTTGGAATTGCTACATCACCGCAAGCCACGTGGTGTGGACGTTTACGATAATTTCACAACTCTTCACAATTACTTACAACTGTCTACATCAATTAATCCAAAATCCGTCAGTATAGCAAGCCACGTGGTGTGGACGTTTACTATACTAAGAGACTTTTATAATTGACTCCCAGTTACAAGATCCATTCGATTCTCGTAGATCAAGACGCGGAGAATCATAAGTGAAACTCAAAGTTTCTAACCAGTGATTCACCATGCGAACGACCCTATCTCTCACAAATGAGGGAGCCGAGCAGACAATCGATCCATCTATCAAAGAATGGTACGAAGATCTCTAATTTGTGTCATCCACATGACCAAGTGGCTTTGGCTCCATTCCACTCCCCGGGGTGAGAATGAGTCGACTTGAAGTCAGTTTCAGAAAGACAAATTAGGCATTGTTTGATAAACTTGATCAATGTTTCTTGTAAAAGGAATTACAAGAATTCTCCTCCAATGACATATCTATATGAACTTCGAAAGCTCATAAATGTCACCAAGAGAACAGTAATGGAGACCACGGGAATGTTTCCATCCCCTCTCCCACTTAGCTTTTTATAACAAAGGGATACGCTATCTAATGCATAATTAAACACATAAGCATGCATGCAAGTAATAAAGCACATATCACATAGTCAAATAATGCTAGAAAATTATTTTCCCGACTATCATGGCTTTATTCCATCTTCATATGCATCTTCTAGTCTTCAGTCTTCGTTCTTGAATGCTCCATGTGACGAGAATATTAATCCCAATATTTAAATCTATTTATTTTTAATAAATCCAAAAGATACTTAATTCGAAAATTAAGTCAATCGAATAAATCAAAAATAAAATTAAATATTATTAATATTTTTATTTATTTATTTTCCTATCTAATTCTATTAAATCTCTAGAATAATATATCCAAGTAAAACTTGGAATATTCTAGAAGACTTCTATAATAGAATAAGGAAATAAAATAAATTAGGACTCTTCTACTTTCCAAGATTAATTAATTTCCATTACTATGAAAATTCCCATAAAATAGGAATAATCAATTATGAAATAAATCAATCCTAAATTAACTTTTATTCCTTTCCAATTCTATTAAATCTCTAGGATCCTATTCCAAGTAGAACTCGGAATACTCTAGAAGACTTCCATAATAGAATAAGGAAATAAAATAAATTTCAATTAATTCTTTTCCTAATCCATGAGAATTCCCAAAAATAGAAAAACTTAAATAGGAAAACCGAATTAATTTAGGAAAGTGAATCTAGGTAGGAGTAGCATGAGATCGGGAGACCCCACGCCATCCCACCTTCGACCGACCGGCCCCCCGGGGAGGAGCACCGCCGCCCAGCCACGCCGGCCAGCCACCGAACCGGCGGCAGCCCGCGGCAGGGGCGATCGAGCCCCTCGCCCATGCCATCGATCGATCTCATCATGGGATCGATCCAATCGATCCCCGGTCCTCCCTCACGTCTTCTCCTTCGTCACATGTGTTCTCCGGCGGTCGTCTCGACATCGATCCAACGTAAATAAATTACAAGAATTAAATTTACAATTCCGGTATCGATTCTATACATGAAATCGACCCTATACATTTTCCGGAAAACATAGAACGTAATAATAAATCCTAAATTCGGTCAACCCCCGAATTTTTACTATTACAAACATTCAACCACACAAAACGAATTTCGACATGTCCGAGAGTTTAATTAACGAATAATCATGATAATTAATTAACACAATAATTAAATCCAACCATGATAGCCGGAAATCCCTGCAAGGTAGAACAATAATCGAACATATACATGAACACGAAACCAAAACGCTCTGATACCAATTGCTGGGATTCGATGTCCCGGGCTATCAAAAAATATGCGGAACCGATAACCCGACCGAAACCCTATCGCCGGAAACCGATCACGAACGCCACGAAGAACCGGGCTCGACAAGAGCATCGCCGCGGGATGAACCCGCGGCTAAACCCTAGCCGAACCCCATCCGCGGGGTTCGCGATCGCCGTGCATGGCGATCGCTGGGGCTGCATGGGGCAGCCCCCGGCGATGAGTCTGGCGACTCACCGCCACCGCCAGGAGGGGCGGTCAGCCTCCAGCTGACCACCGCGGCAACAGCCGCGGTTCGCCCCCGGCGATCGATCTCACGATCGATCGCCCACCCCGGCGTCCAGCCGGGGTGCCTTGTTGCACACGCCGCCGGCGAGGCGGCTGGGATCCGCCACGGCACCAGCCCGTGGCATCCCGGCGATCGACCGAAGTCGATCGCATGCCCCGGCGTCCAGCCGGGGCTCGCCCCTCGTCGCGCGTAACCGGCGGTCGAACCCTAGGGTTCGGCCGCCCCTCTCAATCCCGACGGGGATCGCGTGATCCCCGTATCCCGGTTTCGACGTCTTCCCGGATCGTCTTGTTCATGTATATATCACGATTAACGAACACATAATCAAAGAGGGGTTTTTAGAGTATATTACCTCAATTCGTTGTGCGGAGAAACGAATTAAACGTTGATGACCTTGCGATCTTCCTACGTATTCCTTGCACCTCGTTCGAACGTCGTGTGGGCGACGATCTATCGAACTCCTATGGATCTCCTTCAACTCTCTAGAACTATCAACTATTGATATTCTTGTCTTATGATTTATGAAGGCCATGTAGTGCTTTTATAGGCTACGTAGGGGATCATAAGGAGGTGGAATATTGGGCTTCCAATATTGAAGATTAAATTGAGCCCAATGCTCAAGTCCATTAATCCTTATCAATATTAATTAATTTATTTTCCACTATATAAATTAATTGCACTCCCAATATTAAACCATATTATATCAAATAATATTTCTCCGGTAATATTATTTATTCCGTGTATTTAAGATTTAAATATCCATGAATAAATTTATTTATTGCTCAATAAATTATATTCATCTCTTGTATCCGAGACTAGTACCATTCAACCTTAATTATTGTGCGGAACAAATCCACTCATGAGGTTTATGTTGGAGTAGTATACTTAATGTCTAGATTTGAGTATTCTGAACTCCTTGTACACTTTCATTTACCTATTAAATACGAACATTCATTTGCTTTTAATTATTGTTAATTAAATATATGCAAATTATAGTCCTGGATTTTATACGTTGTAGTTAGTATGGTGTTGCATGGGCACACAGAAGATCATACTATCGGTTACTCGTATTTAATCGAACAGATGCTCACGACCTAGATGGACACGGACCAATCCATCGGTATAGTCGTTGTGTGAGAGAGAAAATAATTTATCTTAATTATTTTATCACACTTGTACACTTGGTGTATTGAGCGGATCGATTGAGACTCATCAATTAGGATTGCTCGGCGATAATTGATTTGAGACTCAGTGTATTTTATTCTTAATCCCCGATACAATTGCGGGTGTGTATATTTAGTATAAGTGACTTTGATTTTCCAAAGGAATTGACCGGTTTAATTATTGGGTCAATTACCGGTTAAGTTGGGTCACTATATTTTATATATGGCATGCCGTGAATTCTTGACGGGACAGTGTATCCCGGAAGGGTTGCTAATATCCCCGAGATGAGCTCATAAGGATTTATTATGTAAACCTCGCGAGTGGATTTAATTCCGCATAATAAATAAGGTTGAGTGGTACTAGTCTCGGATAAAAGAGATGAATAAATTTATTAAGCAATAAATAAATTTTATTCATGGATATTTATATCTTAAATACACGGAATAAATAATACTACCAGAGAAATATTATTTGGATATAATATGGTTTAATATTGGGAGTGCAATTAATTTATATAGTGGAAAATAAATTAATTAATATTGATAAGGATTAATGGACTTGGGCAGTGGGCTCAATTTAATCTTCAATATTGGAAGCCCAATATTCCACCTCCTTTAGATCCCCTACGTAGCCTATAAAAGCACTACATGGCCTTCATAATAGACAAGACAAGATAATCATACTTGATTAGTCTAGAGAGTTGAAGGAGATCCATAGGAGTTCGATAGATCGTCGCCCACCCGACGTTCGAACGGAGTGCAAGGAATACGTGGGAAGATTCAAAGGTCATCTTGATTTCGTTTCTCCGAACAACGAATCGAAAGGTAAAAATCTAAACGCCCTTGATTTATTCGATTTTGGTTTATCGAGAATACCGTAGAACGAAGATCCGAAAGATCGAACCCGGAATAGACGGACGATCACGCGGTGGTGGCGAAGACACCGGACCGCGTGGATCGACCCGCCTAGGGTTTGGCGGGCGCGGAGGAGGCGTCCCTCGGCTGGGCCGAGGGCGCGCGGTCGATCACAAGGATCGACCGCCGGGGGGCGGGCTGGAGCCGCACCCCACCCCACCTCGACGGTGGGGACCTCCAGGCGGCGGCGAGTCGTCGGACTCGCCGCGGGGGCTGCCGATGCAGCCCCACCCGATCGCGTGGGACGCGATCCTTCGATCGCGTGAACACCCGGCTCGCCGGGGTTCGGCCGGGGGCGGGCTGTGCGTCTTCGGGCGCATGGTCTCCGAAGGTCGGACTCCGGCGGATGAGTCGGTGTTCATGTGATCTCCGGCGGATGGTTTTGATCGGGTTATTGGTTTCCGCAAATTTAAATAGCCCGGGATATCGAATTCCAACAATTGGTATCAGAGCGTGGTTTACGTTCGCGGTATTTTCGATAAAATTGTTCTACCTTGCAGGGTTCCGACTATTATGGCTTAATTTATTATTCGTTTAATTTATTTTGTCATGTATGTTGGTTTGATTAAACTCTCGGACATGTCGAGATTCGTTTTTGGTGGTGAATGCTTGTAATAGTAAAAATTCGGGGGTTGACCGAATTTAGGATTTATTATTACGTTCTACCTTTTTCCGGAAATTGTATAGGGTCGATTTCATGTATAGAATCGATACCGGAATTGTAATTTAGATTATGTAATTTATTTTACGTTGGATCGATGCCGAAACGAACGCCGGAGAAGAAGCGTGACGAAGGAGATGATCGTGAGGGTGAAAGGGCTCGGATCGACCGCCCCATGGTCGATCCCACGAGGACGATCGACCCTCTCCCAAAGGGGCTGCCCGTGGGAGCTCCGGCCACGCCGGCCACCAATGGAGGTGGCGCGTGGGCTGGACGGCGGCGGTCCCTAGGCGGATGTCGAGGGGTGGCGCGGGGATCCCCACCCCGTGCTATCCCGGTCCGATAATTCGCTTTCCTAATTGGTTCGGGTTTTTCCTATTTGAGTGCTCCTATTTTTGGGAACTCTCATGGATTAGGAAAAGAATCAATTTGGAATTGATTAGGATTCCTAAGTTGATTATTTCTATTTTATGGAAATATTCATGGATTAGGAATCTAATTAATTTGGAAAGTAGAAGAGTCCCAAGTTATTTTATTTCCTTATTTCATTATGAAAATGATCTAGAATATTCCAAGTGGGTCTTGGATAGATTATTCTAGAGATTTAATGAAGTAGAAAGGGAAGATAAAATAAATAAAAAATATTAATAATATTTGATTTTATTTTTGATTTATTCGATTGACTTAATTATTATTAATTAAGTATCTTTTGGATTTATTAAAAATAAATAGATTTAAATATTAGAAATTAATATTCTCGTCACATGGAGCATTCAAGAACGAAGACTAAAGACTAGAAGATGCATACGGAGATGGAGTAAAGCCATAATAGTCGGAAAATAATATTCTAGTAATTATTTTGACTATGTGATAATACTATGTGCTTTATTACATGTATGCATGCTATATGTGTTTACTTTTATGCACTAGATAGCGTATCCCTTTATTGTAAAAAGCTAAGTGGGAGAGGGTATGGAAACATACCCATGGTCTCCATTGCTGCTCTCTTGGTGACTTTTATAAACTTTTGAAGTTTATATAGATAAGTTATTGGAGGAGAGTTCTTGTAATTCCTCTTACGAGAAACATTGATTAAGTTCATCAAACAATGCCTAATTTGTCTTTCCAAAGCTGATTTCAAGTCGACTCATTCTCACCCCGGGGAGTGGAATGGAGCCAAAGCCACTTGGTCATGTCGAGGACACAAATTAGAGGCAGTCGTACCATTCTTTGATAGATGGATCGATTGTCTGCTCGGCTCCCTCATTTATGAGAGATAGGGTTGTTCGCATGGTGAATCACTGGTTAGAAACTTCGAGTTTCACTTATGATTCTCCGCGTCTTGATTTACAAGATTGAATGGATCAAATAATTGGGAGTCAATTATAAAAATCTCTTGGTGTAGTAAACGTCCACATCACGTGGCTTGCTATGCCGACGGATTTTGGATTAATTGATGTAGACAGTTGTAAGAAATTGTAAAGAGTTGTGAAGTTATCGTAAACGTCCACACCACGTGGCTTGCGGTAATGTAGCGATTCCAAGCAATTTACTTTGGTACTGAGTAATGGTTTACACTTAGATACGCCTTATAGTATTCCTCCCCACGAGGTTCCGCTATAAGCGATGTATGACCAAAGAAATTCTAATTGCTAAATCGTTTGGGTGGGTAAACGTCCACACCACGTGGCTTGCCTTACCTGATGGGATTTTAGATGTGATTAGTGATTTAATGATATTATTTAAGGGAGATAATATCGGATATTAAATTGTTTGTTTGTTTTATGTGCTTATAGGTTAGAAATGACTGTGACCCCACTTTGTGATATACTTAAAGATGAAAACTCACTGGTTCCATATAGTACTGATTGGAAAAGAAATCTGGACACTGTCCAGACTGTTGAGCCTTCTGAATCCACTGATGACCCAACTCATGAGGACATTTGGAATGACCTCAGAATGATGTTGAGACATAGCGTGGAAGCCGGACAAGAAGTGATTGACATACTCTATAAGTTCAGTCCTCTTGAGGAGTCGCTTAAAAACGATTTCAAAAGAGCTGAACTTATAAGCATGGTCAGAAAATCACAAGCTCTTGTGGCTAAGATGGAAGTGCAAGCAAAGAAGCCCAGTGGTTCCAAACCACGGAATGGGAAGAGCAAGCCGCGAGGCAAGTGCTATCAATGCAAGCAGTCTGGGCACTGGAAGTCTGATTGTCCTCTCATCAAAGGTACGAAATTTTCCTTAGTCACCGAAACATTATCAGTGGTGTTATCTACCAGCACCTGGTGTGTAGATACGGGGGCCACTGATCATGTCTGCAATTCAATGCAGGGGTTCCAGGAAACCCGGAGACTTAGAGAGGGAGAGATCGTGGTCTACATGGGCAATGCCGCGAGGGTGGCGGCTGTTGCAGTGGGAGACGTTCACTTACGCTTCAGTAGTGATAGGATTTTAGTTTTACATAATTGTCTTTATGTACCCAACTTTAGAAAGAATTTAATTTCGGTTTCTAAACTTATTATGAATGGATATTCTGTTTCTTTTGACCACTCCGTGATCATAAGAAGAAACAGTGAGATTATCTGTTCTGGTACATTGGTGGACGATTTGTATGTGCTAAATCCTGAGTCTAACACAATGCAACTAACCGAGAGTAATAACACATCTACGAACACCAATAAGAGAAAGGAACCTTCTAGGATGAATCAATTATACTTGTGGCATCTAAGGCTAGGTCATATAAACTCAAATAGGCTTCAAAGGTTGAAAGCTGATGGTCTAATCAGCGATGTTGAAGGAGAGGACCTTCCAACCTGCGAATCCTGTTTAGAGGGAAAAATGACCAAGCGTCCTTCGTCTGGTAAAGGACGAAGAGCTGAACAAGTGTTGGATTTGATTCACTCTGATGTATGCGTACCTATGTCTACTCAGGCAAGGGGAGGGTACGAGTACTTCATCACTTTCATTGATGATTACTCAAGATATGGATATGTATACCTGATGAGCCGCAAGAGCGAATCCTTTGGCAAGTTCAAAGAATTCAAGGCTCTTGTGGAGAACCTTCGTGGTAAATCCATAAAATGCCTGCGATCTGATCGTGGAGGCGAGTACCTGTCTGGAGAATTCAAGGCATACTTGGCAGAGAATGGGATTGAATCCCAACTGACTTCACCATACACTCCCCAGCAGAATGGTGTGTCAGAAAGAAGGAATAGGACTCTTATGGAAATGGTGCGATCGATGATGAGTTACTCGGACTTACCTATTATGTTCTGGGGACATGCCTTGGAAACAGCGGCGTATATCTTGAATAGGGTTCCAACCAAAACGGTACCAACCACACCCATGGAATTGTGGAGTGGGCGCAAGCCTAACTTAAAACACATTCGGATCTGGGGTTGTCCAGCACATGTGTTGCGACAAGGTGCCGATAAGTTAGAACCTAGATCAGAATTACGGCTGTTTATAGGATACCCGAAAGGAACTAAAGGTGGCATGTTCTATAGTCCTACGGACCAGAAGATCGTTATAAGTACTAACGCTCGGTTCTTAGAAGAAGACTATGTCATGGACCACAAGCCCAAAAGTGACATAATACTTGATGAGTTGAGAGGTAACAAGGAAGACTTAGATACAGCCGAACCGAGTATAGATACACCACTAGAACCTGCACCTACTGTCACTGTTAATACACCGGAACGCCGTCGTAGTGGGAGGGTTGTTAAACAACCAGACCGATGGATTGGACTGGGTGAGTCTTCGGACTCTGGACCTGGAGTTCATGAAATCGATCCCTGGACCTATGATGAGGCGGTACAAGATATAGATGCGCCTTCTTGGAAGAAAGCGATGAAATCCGAAATTGAATCTATGGATTCTAATAAAGTCTGGGATCTTGTAGAACCACCAAGCGGCGTAAAGCCAATTGGGTGTAAATGGGTCTACAAGAGAAAGAGAGGATCTGACGGAAAGGTTGAAACCTTTAAAGCTCGGCTTGTTGCGAAAGGATATACTCAGAAAGAGGGAATCGATTATGAGGAGACCTTCTCGCCGGTAGCCAAGATAAAGTCGATCCGGATTCTCTTATCCATAGCAGCTCATATGGATTATGAGGTGTGGCAAATGGATGTCAAGACAGCTTTCCTAAATGGAAGTCTTGACGAGACGATTTATATGAAACAACCAGAAGGATTCATTGCTAAGGGGCGAGATCATCTAGTGTGCAAGCTTAATCGATCCATTTATGGATTGAAACAAGCCTCGAGATCGTGGAACCTGCGGTTTGACGAAGTAGTCCAATATTTTGGATTTAGTCAAAGCATGGACGAATCGTGTGTGTATTGGAAACGTGATGGGAAGAAGGTGGTGTTTCTCGTGCTTTATGTAGACGACATTCTTCTCATTGGCAACAGTGTGAAAATGTTATCAGACATAAAGGGATGGTTATCTAGACAATTCGATATGAAAGATTTGGGAGAAGTCGGGCATGTTCTAGGGATCAAGGTTATAAGGGATCGCCGGAATAGAACATTGTACCTATCCCAGCAATCTTACATAGACACGATTCTGGCTCGTTTTAACATGCAAGATTCCAAGAAGGGTGAACTACCCTTCAGTAAAGGAACTTATCTTTCTAAGGAAATGTGTCCTCAGACACAAAAGGAGAAAGATGAAATGAAAGCAGTTCCCTACGCTTCGGCTGTGGGAAGCTTAATGTATGCAATGTTATGTACGAGGCCTGATATCTGCTATGCAGTTGGCGTAGTAGCGAGATATCAGAGTAACCCTGGAAAGGCTCATTGGACTGCTGTAAAAAGCATTTTCAAGTATTTGCGAAATACTAGGGATTATGTTCTAAGTTACGGAGCAGACAATCTGATTCCTTTGGGTTATACGGATTCGGATTTCCAAGCTGATAAGGACCGGTGTAAGTCGTGATCAGGCTATGTGTTTCACTATTAAAGGAGGAGGAGTTTTAACATGGAAGAGTGATAAGCACGATGCTTTTCGGACTCTCCCATGGGTAACCAAATAGCGGCCTCAGAGGCAGCGGAAGATTTGGTATGGCTCCGGTATTACCTCTGGGACTTAGATGTGATTCTTAGTTTACCAAAGGCTATGTAAATAGCGGTGCAGTGGCAAACTTTAAGAGATCACGAGTCCATAAGTGTAAGATAACACATAGGGCAAGTACCACCTGATACGAGTCATCGTCAGAGGGACGATGCAGTAGTCACCAAGATAGCTTCAGAGCGGCAACCTAGATTGCTCATTCACTTGGTACTTCTTGGAAGTACAGTTTAAGCACGTGATGAGTATGGGAGTCGGGAGTTTGGAAGATATGACTAGACCTTAGTATAAGTGGGAGATTGTTGGAGTAGTATACTTAATGTCTAGATTTGAGTATTCTGAACTCCTTGTACACTTTCATTTACCTATTAAATACGAACATTCATTTGCTTTTAATTATTGTTAATTAAATATATGCAAATTATAGTCCTGGATTTTATACGTTGTAGTTAGTATGGTGTTGCATGGGCACACAGAAGATCATACTATCGGTTACTCGTATTTAATCGAACAGATGCTCACGACCTAGATGGACACGGACCAATCCATCGGTATAGTCGTTGTGTGAGAGAGAAAATAATTTATCTTAATTATTTTATCACACTTGTACACTTGGTGTATTGAGCGGATCGATTGAGACTCATCAATTAGGATTGCTCGGCGATAATTGATTTGAGACTCAGTGTATTTTATTATTAATCCCCGATACAATTGCGGGTGTGTATATTTAGTATAAGTGACTTTGATTTTCCAAAGGAATTGACCGGTTTAATTATTGGGTCAATTACCGGTTAAGTTGGGTCACTATATTTTATATATGGCATGCCGTGAATTCTTGACGGGACAGTGTATCCCGGAAGGGTTGCTAATATCCCCGAGATGAGCTCATAAGGATTTATTATGTAAACCTCGCGAGTGGATTTAATTCCGCATAATAAATAAGGTTGAGTGGTACTAGTCTCGGATAAAAGAGATGAATAAATTTATTAAGCAATAAATAAATTTTATTCATGGATATTTATATCTTAAATACACGGAATAAATAATACTACCAGAGAAATATTATTTGGATATAATATGGTTTAATATTGGGAGTGCAATTAATTTATATAGTGGAAAATAAATTAATTAATATTGATAAGGATTAATGGACTTGGGCAGTGGGCTCAATTTAATCTTCAATATTGGAAGCCCAATATTCCACCTCCTTTAGATCCCCTACGTAGCCTATAAAAGCACTACATGGCCTTCATAATAGACAAGACAAGATAATCATACTTGATTAGTCTAGAGAGTTGAAGGAGATCCATAGGAGTTCGATAGATCGTCGCCCACCCGACGTTCGAACGGAGTGCAAGGAATACGTGGGAAGATTCAAAGGTCATCTTGATTTCGTTTCTCCGAACAACGAATCGAAAGGTAAAAATCTAAACGCCCTTGATTTATTCGATTTTGGTTTATCGAGAATACCGTAGAACGAAGATCCGAAAGATCGAACCCGGAATAGACGGACGATCACGCGGTGGTGGCGAAGCCACCGGACCGCGTGGATCGACCCGCCTAGGGTTTGGCGGGCGCGGAGGAGGCGACCCTCGGCTGGGCCGAGGGCGCGAGGTCGATCACAAGGATCGACCGCCGGGGGGCGGGCTGGAGCCGCACCCCACCCCACCTCGACGGTGGGGACCTCCAGGCGGCGGCGAGTCGCCGGACTCGCCGCGGGGGCTGCCGATGCAGCCCCACCCGATCGCGTGGGACGCGATCCTTCGATCGCGTGAACACCCGGCTCGCCGGGGTTCGGCCGGGGGCGGGCTGTGCGTCTTCGGGCGCATGGTCTCCGAAGGTCGGACTCCGGCGGATGAGTCGGTGTTCATGTGATCTCCGGCGGATGGTTTTGATCGGGTTATTGGTTTCCGCAAATTTAAATAGCCCGGGATATCGAATTCCAACAGTTTACACAATAATTCCTTATGAACTCATCTCGGGGATATTATTAACCCTTTCGGGATACACTTTCCCGTCAAGTATTCACGGCATGTCATATATAAAATATAGCGACCCAACTTAACCGGTAATTAACCCAATAATTAAATCGGTTAATTCCTTTGGAAAATCAAAGTCTCTTATATTAAATATATACACCCGCAATAGTATCGGGGATTAAGAATAAAATACTCTGAGAGTTAAATTGATTATCCAAGGCAATCCTAATCAATAAATCTCAAGCGATCCGCCCAATACACCAAGTGTACAAGTGTGATAAAATAATTAAGATAAATTATTTTCTCTCTCACACAACGACTATACCGATGGATTGGTCCATGTCCATCTAGGTCGTGAGCAACTGTTCGATTAAATACGAGTAACCGATAGTATGATCTTCTGTGTGCCCATGCACACCATACTAACTACAACGTATAAAATCCAGGACTATATTTTGCATAATTAATTAATAATAATTAAATGCAAATAATTGTTTATTAATTAAATAGGTTAAATGCTATGACCGGGAGTTTACCGATACTTAAATCTAGACATTAAGTACACAACTCCAACACCTATTTGCTGGAGGCAGAGGAGGCAAAGTTGAGAAATGTGCTAGGGCAGTACAAACAAGCCATAGGGTGGACTTTGGCTGACATTAGAGGGATAAGTCCAAGCATCTGCCAACACCACATTCTTCTGGAAGATGACTCTGTGCCCGTACGTGACCCTCAAAGGAAGCTCAACCCAGCAATGAAGGAAGTTGTGCTCAAAGAGATGAAGAAGCTTCTCAGTGTGGGCATAATATACCCAGTGTCTGATAGCAAGTGGGTTAGCCCAGTACATGTGGTACCAAAGAAGTCTGGAATTCAAGTCATAGAGAATGAAAGAAATGAGCAGATTGCCACACGACTACAAACTGGGTGGAGAGTTTGCATCGACTACCGCAAACTGAACAAGGTAACCCGCAAGGATCATTTCCCTTTGCCCTTCATTGATGAAATTTTAGAGAGATTGGCTGGGAAGAAGCACTTTTGCTTTCTGGATGGCTACTCAGGGTATATGCAGATATGGGTGGCTCAAGAGGATCAGGATAAAACCACCTTCACTTGTCCTTTTGGCACCTTTGCCTACAGAAGAATTCTCTTTGGCCTATGCAATGCACCAGGGACTTTTCAAAGGTGCATGATGAGTATCTTCTCTGATCTGCTCGAGAATGGGATCGAAGTGTTCATGGACGATTTCACCGTGTATGGCAACTCCTTTGACTCCTGCCTGGAACACTTAGAGATGGTGCTTCAACGGTGTGTGGAGAAGAGCCTTGTTCTGAATTACGAAAAATGCCATTTCATGGTCGAAGAGGGAGTTGTCCTTGGACATGTCATTTGAGCCAAGGGCATAGAGGTGGATAAGGCAAAGATAGAAGTTATCTCAAAGCTGCCATACCCAAGGAATGTAAAGCAAGTCAGAGGGTTCCTTGGGCATGCTGGTTTCTATAGACGCTTTGTGAAGGGCTTTGCCCAAATTGCTCGCCCTTTAACTAGGCTGCTCCAGAATGATGTAGAATGGGATTTTGATGAGGACTGCAAGGCTGCCTTCAACCATTTGAAGGAAAGATTGGTCACAGCGCCTATTATTCAACCACCAGAGTGGGGCATGCCATTCGAGCTGATGTGTGATGCAAGTGGATATGCAGTAGGAGCTGTGTTAGGGCAAATGAAAGGGAAAGAAAGGCATGTGATCTACTATGCCTCGAAGACCCTTAATGCTGCCCAAAGCAACTATGCCACGACCGAGAAAGAACTTTTGGCCATAGTCTTTGCCTTTGAGAAGTTTAGGTCATACCTGCTGGGCAGTAAGACCATAGTGTATACAGACCACGCTGCACTGAAGTACCTCATGGCAAAGAAGGAGACTAAACCAAGACTTATTCGATGGATCCTGCTACTCCAGGAGTTTGACATCGAAATTAGAGTCAAGTCTCAGAATCTCGTGGCAGATGATCTCAGTAGAATTCTCCAGAAGGAAGAGGATATGCCTATCACCGAGACATTCCCGGATGAGCACTTATATTTTATTACCGCTTTGGGCGAAGAGACATGGTTTGCTGACCTTGTGAACTTTATGGTTACAGGAATTTTTAGGGAAGGCATGACGTATTATGAGAAAAACAAGATGAGACGTGAGGCAAGGAGCTACGTCTGGGATTAACCTTATCTATGGAAGAGATGTGAAGACCAAGTCCTTAGAAGATGCATTCCTGAGTCTGAGCAGCAGGGCATAGTGGATCACTGCCACTTTGGGCCTAGGCGTACGGCGAGAAAGGTTCTGGATTGCGGATTCTACTGGAACACTTTGGTCAGAGACTGCTATGACCTATGCAAGAAATGTGATGAGTGTCAGAAGGAAGGCAACTTGACCAAGCGCAACGAAATGCCCTCTGTGCCCATACTGCCTGTAGAGATCTTTGATGTCTGGGGCATAGACTTCATGGGGCCATTTCCGAATTCAAAAGGTAAGGAATACATACTCCTAGCAGTTGATTATGTCTCTAAATGGGTCGAGGCAAAGGCTACTACCACCAATGATTCACGTATTGTGGCTGAATTCCTCAAAGGGAATATCTTCACTCGATTTGGTGTGCCCAGAGCGCTCATAAGTGATCAGGGGACCCATTTCTGCAACTATATCATTGAGAGGCTACTACGAAAATATGGAGTCACTCATCGAATCACCTGTGCCTATCACCCCCAGGCAAACGGCCAAGCAGAACTTTCCAACAGGATTATCAAAGCTATTCTGAGGAAGACAGTTAGGCTAGAGGGGAAGGACTGGGCAGGCAAACTGGATGATGCACTGTGGGCATACCGCACTGCGTTTAAAACTCCATTTGGCATCTCTCCATACCGAATGATATTTGGGAAGGCTTGTCATTTTCCCGTAGAGATTGAGCACAAGGCACACTGGGCTGTAAACAAAGTCAACTTTGACTGGGATCTCGCAGGGAATGAGCGTAAACTTGACTAGGTCGAATTGGAGCAGCTTCGCATTGAGGCCTATGACCATGCTGCTCACTACAAGGAAAGGACTAAGAGAGCCCATGACAAGTTGATCAAGAGAAAGAAGATTGAGGTGGGTCAGTTGGTCTTGCTATACCAAACTAGGAATCAGTTCCGTTCGGGCAAAATGTCTTCCAAGTGGGGAGGACCGTATGTGGTTCATCAGGTTAGCCCAAACGGGTCTGTGGAGCTCAAAAGCAGTAAAGACGATGACTACATCTTCAAAGTGAATGGCCATAGAGTGAAGCCCTACTTTGGGCAAGAGAATCTGGAAGGGCAACTTGCCCTGATTGAGTGATCGAACAAAACAATTGGGTCCTGCCCGGGACTATAAATAGGGCGCTGGCCAGGAGGCAACCTGGTATGTTGTTTATTTTTGTTATTTCCCTTTTATTTAGATTAGGAATAAAACTACTTGTAACAAGGAACTTTGACTATGCTGTGAGGAAGGTATGTTTTGTTTTGATGTTACAAGAGGACTTAGGGTAGACTGAAACTTTGGGAAAATGGAACGCAAGTGGGCAGTTGCGGTTTTCAAGGGATGAGGCCGTCCCATCAGGGACTCTGCAGTTCCACCATCATCATAACTCCCCCACGATTATCGATAACTGCCACCCCCGATTTTTCAGCCTTTTTCAAAATTCAAAAACACAATTATATACTCCCCTTCTCTCCATATGGTGTCTACCCGTGCGAAAAAACAAGTTAAGAAAAATACCCACCGGAACCTTAATTGATCTAACCATTGGAACCGATGCAACCAAACTGAAAAGGATGGTGTCCCCCAAGCAATCGAGCCCGGCGAAGCCCAAATCCCCCACCGCCGAAGAAACCATCCACGCCGTGCCACTGGCCACCATACCACCAAGCCCCGCCACGACGGAGACGGATAACACCCCAATCGACGATCTGGCCAAAGAGATCGATGAGACCACCGGCGAGAAGGACTTATCAACCCTAGCCGCCGCCGCTGAAGAAGAAGAGGGCAAAACCGCCGACAGCCCGCCCAAGAAGAAACCGAGGAAGGCGGCGGGCAAAGGAAAGAAGAAGGTCTCTCCCACCCCCACTGCCAGATCCACCTCCGACGAGAAGCAGAAGGAGGAATCGACGGCCGCCGGCAAGACTCCGATGGAGGAGGACGAGGTGGAGGAGGTGACCTAAAAAACCCCCAAGAGTCGGACCCGCGCATCCACAAAGAAGAGGAAGGCGGTTGACACATCGGCGCGCGAAATCGCGGCCCCCAAAACGGTGTGCTTTGAATCGCTCAAACTGATGGGTGTGGAGAAGGAGGTTCGAGGCTATTTCCAGGCCATAGGGTGGGAGCCGTTTCTCGAATGGTCTGGGAAGATCAATGAAGGCGTCGTGAGAGAGTTCTTTGGGTCTCTGGGTATCAAAGAGACCAAGGACGAGGGAGTTATAGGGATTCAGTTTGAGTTGTTTGATCGAGCTGTTTCTATTGGTGGTAATGAATTGGATTTATGTTTGGATATGGCAGGTATTGCGGATCTGAAGTCAAAGGCCTACCAGGAAGCACTGAGGACTTTCCCGGAGTACACAAAGAGGGAGCTGCAGAAAATCTGGAAAGAGTTGGGAAAAGGAGGGGAGTTCATTGGGCAAACCACCAAGTCTTTCCAGTTCAAGAGCCATGCCCTCAGAGTTTGCCACCGAATCCTGGCGATCAACTTCTTTGGCAAGATCGACAGCAGCAGTGCGGTCTCCCATATCGAGTTGGGCATACTGTGGTGCATGACCCAAAAGATCAGACTGCATTTCAGTTCATGCCTCTGTGCCCAGATGAAGTGGCTCAATACACACACCCTCCAGCGCTTCTCACTGGCCCATTTCTCGATGGTATATGCTGCTAAGATGAACCTGATCAAGAAGGGCACAAAGCTGGACATGATGGTGGAGAGCAAGTTTGACATCCAGTGTTTCAAGCGTATGCAGGACATTGTGCCTTTGAGTGATGGCAGTGTGAAGTTCCTGGAAGAGAAACCAGTGGCGGTGAAGGCTGAGGCGAGAGATCCAATTGCAGAGGCTAAGGCCAAAGAGGAGATTGCAAAGAGGCAAGGCGCGATCGAGGCGCGGCTGGACAAGATCGAGAAGGTGTTCGAGGATGTGAAGGCGATGATGATCGCATACTTTGACTACTGTGGATTCAGGTACGCACCTGCTTCCACCTCATAATTTGTACCCTCCCTTGTTTTTAGTAGTTGTTAGGTTTTATTTTTATTTTGTTTTGTTTGTTTTTTTTATGGTCACCCCCGAGTCACTTTGGTTAGGGGGAGACTAGGTTGATCTCCCTGCTGACACACTTTGCCCAGGCAAAGTGTGTGAGGGGGCAGGTGCGCCAAACTTTTTGAGTCACAGTCTGGTCGTGGGTAGCCCCTACCAATCTTATTACTTTTGCACACTTTGCCCAGGCAAAGTGTGTGAGGGGGGAAAGGAAAAGGGCAAACCCTTGTTTCTAATCGAGCCAGCATGATTATGTGATCACCTTGGGCAAACATACATACAGTAACTCAAACTTCATAGTTAAGATGCATGAAATAGGGATGATGGAACTGTTCTAGGGAAACTGTGAGAATTGAGCTAACATTAATATATGATTTCTTTCTTTGAGAGTCTGCTGTGATATTTACAATGCTTGTCTTTGCCTGTTTGCTGAAATGAGTAGTTTGACTGAGTAGGGTTGTTAGATGATTAGGGCATTTTCTTGTTTTACTTTTCCTGAATAAATAACACTGCCCCTTGCTAGCCCTTTGAGCCTGATTGAATATTCTTTGTGAACCCATCTAATATTATGCCCACATTACATAGGCAGCCAGAGAGAAAAGAGGGAGTTAGGGCATAGTGTTAAAGAAAAAAAAAAGAAAAAAAAAAAGAAAAAGAAAAAAAAAAGAAAAGAAAAAAAGAAAAGAAAAAAAAAGAAAAAAAAAGGGAAAAAAAATAGAATAAATAGTTGTTGTGCTAAGGCCCGTAAGAAAATGGGCAAAGTGGCAGAGAAAAGGCTAACATCAAAAAGCCCTCTGCCCAAATAGAGCCTACTCCCAGAAATCTACCCATATGAGCCCAATACTACAATCCAATAAAAGTCCATTTGATAACCCCCTACTTAGTTAAAACAAACTCAGGTTAGCAATATGGCAAATTTAGGCAAAGTGGAATCACAGCAGAAAATGAGTATCATTGAACCCATACACTGAAAAGAGAGAAACACTGTGAGGGAGTGAACCCAAAGACCTAGAACAGACTCTTGACTTATTTTTGTCTTTAATTGAATTTTGTGTTATCTGTATGTACTATGCCCTGTACTGATCATGCTAAAGTCCTTTGCTTTATTTCTCTCTACTTCTTTCATTTCTGTTTTTACTTTGGTCTTGAGTCAGGCAAACCAGAGCCCACGCTTGGGGACAAGCGTATCCAAGTGTGTGCGATTCTGATGAGCCATTTTATTTGCTCATCTTAGAGCATTTTTACACCCTTTATTGAGTCAGTTTGTGTCAGTAACGTGTCAGGGAGGGCACAATTAGGTGTTTGGGCAGAGTGTGTGTGGATGCAGGTAACAGGTGGCGCACTGGGCAAAAGAGGCAAGGAAATCCCCTTCTTTGGGCAAATCAGATTCTGGAGCGGTAGTGCTAAGCAACAGTTTGACCACATCGGGCAAATGGGTAAGGTCATGAAGCAGAAGACCCAGAATTCTTACCAAGTACCGTGCCTGGTCCGATCACCTGTGGAGGAGAAGAAATACCTGCGGATTTCAGTTTGGACAGAGAACGGCTGAAGACAGAAGATTCCCTGTGGGCAAGGAGTCAGCGCACCAGAATCCTTGGATTCGGGGGGATCTGACTTATCCCCCAACCCATTGACCGCTGACTCCTATTCTTTAGGGAAGGAGAAACAGCCGCGGATTCAAATTCAAATTGAAGTCTTTAAAAAGGGGCGCGGCGGGCAGCAAGAAAAAACAACACATTACGCATCGAGAAATCGAGAGAGCCGCCGGTCTCGCAGTCGTCGTCGCCGCCGGAGGAGTCGCCGGAGAGAGATCGGAGCTGTTCGTCCGAGTCTCTTTGTTTGTTTTGAGTAGATCCAGCCTTCGGGCTGAGAAACAATTTATTTTTATGTTTTGTTTTTAAGTTTTTAATTCCGTATTTCGATTCCCTTAAGAAACGTTTTTTACGATTTGAAGCTATGAATAATATAGATCGTTTTCCCTTATTTACTTTGCCTTTTAATTTCAGCATGAGTAGCTAAGTTGTTTAGCATCTGGGCAGGGGCGGATCGATGGTGATTTAGGGTTCTTAGTTTAAGCCGCGAGGTTGATGGGGCTAGAGTAGCCGGTTGGGGGTTTGTTCCCGAAGCAAAGTTGGTTGAGGAATATTTCTGGGGAGTCTGGGCAAACTAGAACAGCCAATAGTGAACCCTTACAAACTGGGATACAGGTGATTGGCAAACCGCATAGATGTACCTTGTAGTATTGTTGCGGGCATAGCACTAGAACTTGCTGGAGATTGCGGTCGTATGACTCGGAGTTCCGGGCATGCTATTGGCCGAGCGGGTCTGTTTAGAGGGTAATGCGGGTTTGGGCAAACTAGATCCATGTATGGCTGCATAGGTTATCGAATTGTTCAGATCTAGGGGTTTAGGCATAACGTTAGCTTGCCTTCTCTTTAAACTGGAAGGATAGATAAGGGGTGGGGCAATTGTTGGGCGTGACGCAATAGGACCACTGTTGTCTTTTTAAAGCACCCTATAACTGCTGACAAACCGCTGGTAGAAATCCTTAGTGCCTATGACCGGTAGTTTGCCCTAATGATCCTGAGTGAAGTCATCTGCCCGGATGCCTTGTTTATCATTTGATTTCAGTCCTTCCCTTTAGTAATCTGTTAGATATGAGTCTTTAGTTTGTCTACTCTTTAAATCTGTCTTATTTGCATGTTAGTTTGGTTAGCCGTAGTAGGTCAAAGTGTTGAAACGATTGCAAAACCGCTGTGCCCACAGCACCCCAAACCAAAATCTTTTTGTGACAACCCCTTGGGCAAAGCTGAGATGACCTACTGTAATTGCCTCCTTGTGGGACCGACCCCACGTACTTGCCATTATCTACGTTTTGTAGTTATAAGAGTACTGGCTAAATATAAATATCATTTTGACCGCGCGTTTGCCTTAACGACAGCATTCGTGCGTCGTCAATGAGAGAGAAAATAATTTGTCTTAATTATTTTATCATACTTGTACACTTGGTGTATTGGGCGGATCGCTTGAGATTTATCGATTAGGATTGCCTTAGATAATCGATTTAAATTTCAGTGTATTTTATTCTTAATCCCCGATATTATTGCGGGTGTGTATATTTAATATTAGTGACTTTGATTTTCCAAAGGAATTGACCGATTAGAATATTGGATCACGGTATTTTATGTATGACATGCCGTCAATTCTTAACGGGAAAGTGTGTCCCGATAAGGGTTGATAATGTCCCCGAGATGAGTTCATAAGGAATTATTATGTAAACCCTGCAGGTGGATTTGTTCCGCGTAATAATTAAGGTTGAATGGTGATACAAGAGATGAATAAATTAATAAGCAATAAATTAATTTTATTCATGGAAATTTCTATCTTAAACGCACGGAATAAATAATACTACCGGAGAATAATATTATTTGATATAATATGGTATAATATTGGGAGTGCAATTATATTTATATAGTGGAAAATAATTAAAATTAATATTAATGGATTAATAGATTTGGGCTTGGGCTAAATTTAATCATTAATATTGGAAGCCCTATATTCCACCTCCTTTAGATCCCCTACGTAGCGTATAAAAGCACTACATGGTCTTCTCTATTCTCATAACTTGAAGATCACAATTCTAGAGAGAGAAAGTAGAGAAGGAGATCCATAAGAGTTCGGAGGATCGTCGCCCACCCGACGTTCGAACGAAGTGCAAGGAATACGTGGGAAGGTCTCAAGGTCTTAATAAGATCTCGTTTCTCCGTACAACGAGAACAAAGGTAAAATCATGAAAACCCCCTCGATGATTTTAATCTTTAATTCGTAGTATACACATGAACCAAGATCCGAGGGACGAACCTCGTGGACGAGGATCGACC
This sequence comes from Euphrasia confusa, assembly GCA_954870475.1. NCBI lineage: Eukaryota > Viridiplantae > Streptophyta > Magnoliopsida > Lamiales > Orobanchaceae > Euphrasia > Euphrasia confusa. Next base: position 8,817,216 of record OX940966.1, on the reverse strand, counting down.
TCGGGGTGGTGATCGAGGATCACCGGACCGCGGAGGCCGAGAGATCCCCGACGGGGATCGCGTGAAGCAAAGACCCTCGGCTGGACGCCGAGGGGTGGCGCTCGAACCCTAGGGTTTCGATCGTCGTGCGCACAAGGAGGGGCCCAAGCTGGACGCTGGGGCACGCGATCGAGCTGGGCTCGATCGCCGGGCAGCCTCGAGACTGGCCCGATCGCAGTCCGATCACAAATTTGTGAACTGATCGTTTTTGGAAAGCCTTCTTCTGTTGGCATAATTTATTCCACTATTTTGAAGGCTACTGCGAAGGCACCTCCACTTATCCAACTGATCGTTTTTGAAAAGCCTTCTTCTGTTGGCATAATTTATTCCACTATTTTGAAGGCTACTGCGCAAGGCACCTCCACTTATCCAATAAAGTCTTTACAGCAAATGGGCTATGTAGCATAGGAAATATGCCAATGGAAGTTGGTGATTATCCACTGCTTGACACGAGTTAGTGTGCTTGTCTCTCGTAAATCGCAAGTTGAGTCTCGTACATGGCAAGGAAGTGGTTCTGTTCCTTGTCGAGTTCAACATGTGTCTCCGATGGAAACAACCCGACTATTTTCTGAATTAACTCACTTTTCTTTTCCTCCTATGTAACGACATCCTACATCCCACAGGATAATTTGTGACAGTTAACATATATATAATTATAATTTAAATTGTTATGCTTGTACGATGCTCTGATACCGCTTGTTGCGAATATCTAAACTAAATCTCTCACGGCTCTCGAAATATATATGAGATGCGAAGAAAAATAAACGAAAGAACGAACACACAATTTACGTGGAAACCCAAAACACGGGAAAAAACCACGTGAAGAAAGAAATCCATTACATCGTTGAGGCTTACAATAATTCACCCTATTATTTCGTCTACCGGAGAACCTCAATTTATAGGTATAGCAAATCTATCAAATTGGTAACAATTAGAATTAGAAATAAATCTTTTTCCTAATATATGACTCCTAAACTATTAAGAAATATAATTATATTCTAATATAATTATATATTCCTAAATACTAAACAATTAAAAAAGGAACCACAATTCCAGTTGAACGAACGAACGAGAAATCCATGCCCACGTGATGATGTCAGATGATGTCATCGATGACATCATTCCACCCACCATAATTGACCATGGACGACGTGTCCCATAATTAATTAGCATCCCATAATTAATTAGCAATCAATCGGAAATGTTTTCTCGCGCGTCTTCTACAACTAAGTCCCGTTTTATCTCGATTCGAGTCTTATTTTAACAAATCTCCACCTTGACGAGAATCCCCGCGACTCCAAGTCGCCCAACTCCAACGATCGGAGACCAATTTTTCTTTCTTCCACCCAGCCCCGCGGGACTCACTCAAAACATGAGCAACCTAAGTTTGAACCGCACCAAACTTAGTAAAAGAATGCGAAGTTGCACCGATCATCCCTTGGGTACCACCAAGCTCTATGACCTCCACGCAATCTCCATTCTCAAATCTCGCCTTCCCACTACTATCAGCACCACCTGCATTCGTCAATACTTCAGTGCGATTCATAGCATGCCTAGGCTCGATTCTCCAAATTTGAATACTATTCAGGTTAGTATTCCCGGTGTCCCCGACACCAACACACATGCACATGACTTTTAAAAAGTGAACCCGACTCACCTTCCAGCGAATGACTTCCTTGGACAGAGGCAGTTGTCCACTTGGTAATTGTGTTGCCGCATAGCTCATACAATCCACCAAATCTTTCTCTCGCCTCGCAAAATAATTAGTCGCCCCGACTTACTTTCAACACTCCACCTTTACCGAAGTTGGTACCCATTCAGATCTAAGGTCTATGAGAGATAAGATTACCATTCAGGACCGGAACGTATCTTGCAGTACCGAGGGTTCGAATATGCCCATCGACCATCTTGATTCTCAAAGTTCCCGTGTCGCGTATCTCACACGATGTATCATGCCCCATGACCACCGATCCACCGACACCATCGAACATCTAGAATCCAAGATCTACCCCTCACTCGTTCCCCAAATCAGAGACAACCAGGAGTTCCACATCGATGAAACCTCCTTCTCCGTAATCGGCCACCTTCGATTCCTTTCTCCGATTCTTCAGGGCCTGACAGTCCCCCTTCACGTGGCCATCTTCCTTGCAGTAGTGACAAACCCCCTAGAATTTCTTCCATGCTCCACCTTGGCCATTAAGAAATTCACCTAGATTTTCACCACGCCCCTTTTCTTGTAGTAATGACAAACCCCCTGAAATTTCTTCACCTTTGCCCAAACCTGGACATGCACCAAGACATTCCCCTGAATTTTCATTACTCAAAACCTCCTTTATCGTCTCCCTCGATCGGAAAGCCGCGACCGCATGAGACAAATCACCGGAGGGATAGAGTGCAATTATACCTCACCTTTCTATTCTTCCATACCTTCTCTTATGGCTCCATCGCGCTTGACATCGTCCATGCTCCAGCAACGCATCATCAAGATCCATGTTGGTTAGAACCACTGAACCAACTCCACCTTGAACCGCCATGAAGAGAACCACGTGTTTCGATCTAACACCGAATATCAACCATCGTCGCCATCTCCCAAAATATTCTCGAGCTCCACCTGAATCTAGAAACACCAATATCCGCAACGCCCGCCTTGTATGGATTCCCCGTCCAGGATCCCCACGAAAGCTCTTGATAACAGGTCACAGGATCGTAACCTAGCTCTGATACCACTTGTTATGCTTGTACGATGCTCTGATACCGCTTGTTGCGAATATTGAAACTAAATCTCTCACGGCTCTCGAAATATATATGAGATGCGAAGAAAAATAAACGAAAGAACGAACACACAATTTACGTGGAAACCCAAAACATGGGAAAAAACCACGGGAAGAAAGAAATCCACTACATCGTTGAGGCTTACAATAATTCACCCTATGATTTCGTCTACCGGAGAACCTCAATTTATAAGTGTAGCAAACCTATCAAATTGGTAACAATTAGAATTAGGAATAAATCCTTTTCCTAATATATGACTCCTAAACTATTAAGAAATAGAATTATATTCTAATATAATTATATATTCCTAAATACTAAACAATTAAAAAAGGAACCACAATCCCAATTGAACGAACGAACGAGAAATCCATGCCCACGTGATGATGTCAGATGATGTCATCGATGACATCATTCCACCTACCATAATTGACCACGTTGACGACGTGTCCCATAATTAATTAGCATCCCATAATTAATTAGCATCAATCGGTGGTTGAATGTTTTTTAGCGCGTCTTCTACGATTAAGTCCCGTTTTATCCCGATTCGAGTCATATTTTAACATAAATAAAAATAGATCTTTTTAAGAAACCTTTGTGTATTAAAGAACAATGGACTTGTATTATGTCGATTGCCAACTGTATTAAAGCCCTGAGCTCCACTCCTCGTTTCAGGATTCAATAATATGATATTTTTTTTAATTTTTCATATTTTGATGGTTTTCTTGTTTCCTTTGATATGTCCAGGATAAAAATATGGATGCTACTCGTTTTTCTTGAGAGCCTTATACTTATCTACTAGAAGTATTGACAATTGAGTATTTAATTTGTATGAAAGTATGACATTGACACTGCGCAAAGAAAAAAAAATAGCGCATGCGCAAATAAAAAAAATTAAACTCTAAGTTAAAAAAAAAGCGGAAATAAGCAAATAAAAATTAAAATAAAGTAAAAAAATTGAAAATAGAACAAATAAATTTTAAATATTGTTTTTTAAAAAAATTAAAAAAATAGCGCGAATTTCATTTGAAAGTTTTTACAAATTTGCGAACTGATCCTTTTTGGAAAAGCTTCTTCTGTTTGCATAATTTATTCCACTATTTTGAAGGCTACTGCGCAAGGCACCTCCACTTATCCAATAAAGTCTTTACAACAAATGGGCTAGGTAGCATAGGAAATACGCCAACGGAAGTTGGTGATTATCCACTGCTTCACCCGAGTTAGTGTGCTTTTCTCGTAAATCGCAAGTTGAGTCTCGTACATGGAAAGGAAGTGGTTCTGTTCCTTGTCGAGTTCAACATGTGTTTCCGTTGGAAACAACTTGACTAATTTCTAAATTAACTCACTTTTCTTTTCCTCTTATGTAACGACATCCCACAGGATAATTTGTGACAGTTAACATATATATCATTATAATTTAAATAAAAATAGATCTTTTTAAAAAACTTTTGTGTATTAAAGAGCAATGACCGTGTATTATGTCCATTGCTAACTGTATTAAAACCCTGAGCTCCACTCCCCGGTTCTATAATATGATATTTTCTTAAATTTCTCATATTTTGATGGTTTTCTTGTTTCCTTTGATATGTGAGGTGGATGCTGCTTCTTTTCTTGAGAGCCTTCTGCTTGTCTATAAGAAGTATTGACAATTGAGTCTTGAATTTGTATGAAAGTATCACATTGACATTGCGCCAAAAAAAAAAAAGTGCATGCGCAAATAAAAAAAATTAAAGCGTAAGTGAAAAAAAAGAAGCGAAAATAAGAAAATAAAAAATAAAATAAAGTAAAAATATTGAAAAATAGATCAAATAAATTTTAAATAACTTTTTAAAAAAAAAACTGAAAAAATAGCGCGAATTTCATTTGAAAGTTTTTACAAATTTGTATCGTTTTTGGAAAGCTTTCTTTTGTTGGCATTATTTATTCCACTATTTTGAAGGCTACTGCGCAAGGCATCTCCACTTATCCAATAAAGTCTTTACAACAAATGGGCTAAGTAGCATAGGAAACAAGCCAACAGAAGTTGGTGATTATCCACTGCTTCACACTAGTTAGTGTGCTTGTCTAGTAAATCTCAAGTTGAGTCTCGTACATGACAATGAAGTGGTTGTGTTCCTTGTCGAGTTCAACATTTGTCTCCTTTGGAAACAACCTGACTATTTTCTGAATTAACTCATGTTACAACCTGGAGACGCAACTACCAGTACCTGTACTAAATTAAAGCAGCGGAAATTAAAACGACAACGGGGATTAAAAATTTACAAGTTGTTCTTCACTCGAACAACTTGCAACAGCCTCAAGGCCACAAAATTTACTCATAAAAGATTACAATATTCGCTCGAAAATACCAAGACTACAATACAGTCGTAGTACTTGAAATAAAATCTCACGAAAATGATAAAGAAAAATATCGAAAACTCTTCACTCGAGCAACTCTATTTTTCTTCTCTCTTTAGCTTCAATCTGGAAAGTTGTCGGGCTCTCAAAAATGATAAGAAAAAAATATCGAAACTCTTCACTCGAGTACTCTCTATTTTTCTTCTGGATTTTCCTCAATGTAAGCCGTAAGAATGATGATCTTGAATCTTCAATTTATAGTACATCATTCTTCATAGGTAGTGGGTCTTCAACTTCCATTCTCCATGACTCCATCTTCTTCCCACTACTTCAAGTCAGTAACTGCCCGCACCAACTGGTCAGCTCCATGACTGCATTTTCTGCCCACTACTCATGTCACTAACTGCAACCACCAACTGCCCAGCTCCATGACTTGTAACTTGCAGCCCATGATGCCTCACCATAACTCCTTTGTTCCAGCCACGAAATCAGTCAAAGGACTTCACATGTTGGGCTTAATATCTTCATTTATGCAGCCCATTTACTTTAACTGTTTAGCCCATGAGCTCAATGATTGACCCAACATTCTTCAACATGTTCAACCCACTTTGATGTGCATATCACTTTTCAACTCACGTAAACTCCTGAACCTTAGAAAAAGAAACACAAACGTAAAATGCTTATTAATTAAAGACGTTGGCAAAACCAACCCCAACAAACTCCCCCTTTTTGCCAACCGTCTTGAAACCGATGTCCATCCTTCAATGTTATTCCTGCAGAAAGGAACAAACAATACAAGACAAAAGACAAACACAATCCAGTCTCAAAACAGTAGCATTCAAAGAGAAGTTTAAGAACATCAAAAGCATTTAAACATTAAGTCAGGAGTTTTAAAGCAATAGCATAGTTCCAAAACAGAAGCAACCTTTTGTGTTGTACCAACACTCCCCCTGAAAACGTATTTCCAAGTGAAAAGGAACAACACGTTCAAGTTCTGAAACTCATCAAGCATTTCACGTTCTGGGACTCATCAAGCTGCATTCATGTTCTGGGACTCATCAAGCTGCATTCATGTTCTGGGACTCATCAATCGGTGTTCATGTTCTGGGACTCATCAAGCTGCATTCATGTTCTGGGACTCATCAATCGGTGTTCATGTTCTGGGACAGACAAAATTGCGTTCATGTTATGGAACTGACAAAGCTGCGGCATCCGAACCAAACAACACAATGAACTATTCTCCCCCTTTCTGATACGCTATACACTAAACTCCCCCTTAGTCTCATAACCGTTTCACCTGTCCCTTAGTCATGAACCTGATCAACAAGTCAAATCCACTACAAACCATGTCTTCACACAACAAAGTTAGTCATCGCATCATGAAATTCACACTTGGAAGATAAAGGAATCATACTTAAAGTATATTATACAGAAATAAGCAAGTGATAATTCCAACACCATGAAGTACACAGACCAATTCCAATACACCCAATCACGTCACAGGGTCTCCACAACCCACACCTGTTCGAGTTAGGATCTTACTCGAGACGTCCAAAAAGAATCTATCACAAAAACATCAAGTAACACAACACTGAAAAGTAAATCCAGTCATCTAACCAGTTAATCAAAACATCAGTTTATCCCCTGAAAAGGCAAATCGAGACTTAAACCAACCAAGGTCCATAATCAACGAGGCCTACCTAGTCGCAGTTGAGACCGAACTCACTCAAGAATCCAAGTCAACAATGTCAAACAACAAAAGGCAGGTGAGAATGAGATCAGTCAAGTCCCCGTATCAACACGTACCACTAAATATATACACTAAGTAGTCGAGACTGAAATCAATCACAATCCCAAGTCAACGAGTACTCTACAGCATAGTAGTCGAGACCAAGATCAGCCAAGATCCCAAATCAACGAGTACTCTAAATAGTAGTCGAGTGTGAGATCATTCAAGTTCCCAGCACAACGAGTACCTTTTTTTCTCTCTTTTTTTTTTTTTTTTTTTTTTTTTTTTTTTTTTTTTTTTTTTTTAACTACTCAGGGGAAGGATAGATGTAACCAGATCAACATACAGATGACAATAAGGAAACTTTCAAAAGAAAGCATAGACAGTGTGATTACCAAAGACATTCAGTGATAGAACAACACATAAGCATAGAAGTCTCAAGACCAGATCCCAACCCGAACAGCCCATTCATATGGTACCCAGACATAAAGAGTTTTTGAGGAATGTAAATCTTTCATAGTTCAAGGGTTTTGTAAATATATCAGCAAGTTGTGTTTCAGTATTAATATATTCAAGTTTGATTACCTTATCTGCAACAAGATCCCGAATAAAGTGATGTCGAATGCTGATATGTTTTGTGTGTTGGTGTTGAGTTGGGTTGTTACTCATCTGGATTGCGTTGTTGTTGTCACAGAACATCACCAAGGGTTCTGAGTTAAACGCATAGTTATCTAACATATTCTTGAGCCACAACAGTTGAGTGCACCAGTTTCCAACAGCTATGTACTTGGACTCAGCAACAATGTTGTTTCCGCTAGTACTTTTCTTGATGATTCGCTTCACAGCATTGTGATGAACTTCCTTTGGTCTGGATTGGTACCTAGCACAAGTATAGACACTAAACATGATATCAGGATGAGTAGATGTTAAGTACAGTTGCCTGCCAATAATTGGACAATATAAAGTTGATTCAACATGAACAACAAGTTCTTGTCCTGGTACATCTCTTCGTATAATGTGTTGTTCTGCATTGATGAGAATTTTTGTTGTCGCTGGTTCTGAATCTAGTTGACTGCGTTCATCATCAGTTGAATTAGTTTCTGCATCAGTATTGACACTTTGATGTTCGATGTTTTCTGGTTCAGTGTCAGTGACTGGATCTGAGTCTTCAGTCTCAGTACTTGCAGATGAGATGTGCGGTTCAATCTTGACAAGTGCACATTGGTTGTTGTACTTTCCTCTGAGTGAGGAGTAGACTTCTTTGGGGACCATCTGGTACTTATTTGGATCGGTGACCAACATCTCATCGCTTCCTGAGTCAGACACAACTGTGGTTAGACAAAATAAATTTGAGTATTCAGTTTCATACCCCTCTAGATGAGTTTCAAGTTCTGAGTCTGTCTGTGCTGATTCCATGTGCTCTATCAGTAGGGCACTTTCTTCATTGGGAGGAGTTTTCGAGCCATCAGCAGCTTCATTCACACTCATTGTTTCCTCAGGGAGTGTACCATATGCTACGTTCCTTCCCATTTTCCGATAAGTGTTGGAACACTCATTTGCAAAATGACCGATTCCTTGGTATTCGTAGCTTTGGACAATTGAGTAGTCCCTGGACTTCGTGCCTTCGATGATGTTTCGATTGTTGTTCGTCCTCGGCTTAAACCCCTCGGATTTTGGGCTTGTAAGCTTCGTGCTTGATTCATCATTCCTGTCTGAGAAGTTCTGACCCCTGGTTTGCCTGGTCTTTCTTTTGTAAAGATGCTTCAATTGTCTGTCGATCAGTTCAATTTTGTCCTCGTCTTTCGTATTCATGAGTTCCATGAAGTCAGCTTCTCCATCACTGTCCTTCTGGTCACTTGACTGAGTTGGGAACATTGTTTTTGACTTGCTCCCTTTTCCATTTGACCATAAGACCGTGACATTTAAGAGATTTGGATTGCGTTGTTCCTTCTCAAGCATTGTCATTTCATACATCTTCACGATATTCATCACTTCTCTGAAGTCGAGGCCTTCGGCGTTCCTCACGGTCTCAAGTGCTGTGACTTCGCCAGTGAACTTTGGAGATAGAGTTCTCAGCTTCTTAGACACCAGTGTCTTGTTCAGAATAGGTTCATCAAGTTCTGCACACTTAAGTTGTTCTTGACTTTCTTTTGGATCTGGAGTCTCTGTACTGACAGGTTCAGTGACCGGTTCTGGGACTTCATCATCAGTTGAGTCTGTCTCAGCACCTGTATGGTCAACTGCAAGTTCTTGACTTTGATCTGGATCTGGTTCTAGAACTGCAAGTTCTGGACTCAGTTCTGTGACTGCTTCTGTGACAAGTTCTGGGACTCCATCCGTTAAAGTTTCTGTAATTGGTTCTGGAACACCACCTGTGGAAGGTTCTGTGACTGTATTTGCATTGATTGGTTCTGGAACCGTCAAACATGGAGGAGGTTGATCTTGTACATCGTCACTATATGAATCACAAACAACAGATGTTAGAGGAATTAATGTAGAATAATCATTGTCATACCTTGTCGTATGTCCATCATCTGGATATGTTGCCACTTTTCTACCCAACTTTCTATGGGTGTTGGCACACTCATTTGCACAGTGTCCGAACCCTTTGCATTCATTGCATTGAATCGTTGAGTAGTCTCTGGACTTTGATCCCTCGTAGTATGATCGTTTCTTGTTGGTCTCTGAACTTCTGTTGGATCCTTCAAAAAGGTTCTGCAACTTGTCCCAAGCCTCCTTCGCTGACTTTGAGTCCTTGACCAATCTGAACATATAGGTGTCGACTGAACTGTAGATAACGGACTTCGCCTTCTCATTTGCGCATGCAGCCTCTCTTTCCTCTTTGGTCCATAGACGTGATGGTTTGTGGACTGTAACACCACGATCTTCGTGCATCGGAGGTTCCCATCCATCTTCAACTCTGTCCCATGCTCGCGTGTCGATGGACTTGATTTTGCACCTTGTGTGAACTTTCCAATGTGAGTAATTTGTCCCGTCGAGTACGATAGTACGTAGCAAGTAGTTGGTATCCATACCCAGCGATCAACACTCGGTCAGTTGAGTGCACTGCTCTGATACCACTTGTTAGAACCTGGAGACGCAACTACCAGTACATGTACTAAATTAAAGCAGCGGAAATTAAAACGACAACGGGGATTAAAAATTTACAAGTTGTTCTTCACTCGAACAACTTGCAACAGCCTCAAAGCCACAAAATTTAATCATAAAAGATTACAATATTCGCTCGAAAATACCAAGACTACAATACAGTCGTAGTACTTGAAATAAAATCTCACGAAAATGATAAAGAAAAATATCGAAAACTCTTCACTCGAGCAACTCTATTTTTCTTCTCTCTTTAGCTTCAATCTGGAAAGTTGTCGGGCTCTCAAAAATGATAAGAAAAAAATATCGAAACTCTTCACTCGAGTACTCTCTATTTTTCTTCTGGATTTTCCTCAATGTAAGCCGTAAGAATGATGATCTTGAATCTTCAATTTATAGTACATCATTCTTCATAGGTAGTGGGTCTTCAACTTCCATTCTCCATGACTCCATCTTCTTCCCACTACTTCAAGTCAGTAACTGCCCGCACCAACTGGTCAGCTCCATGACTGCATTTTCTGCCCACGACTCATGTCACTAACTGCAACCACCAACTGCCCAGCTCCATGACTTGTAACTTGCAGCCCATGATGCCTCACCATAACTCCTTTGTTCCAGCCACGAAATCAGTCAAAGGACTTCACATGTTGGGCTTAATATCTTCATTTATGCAGCCCATTTACTTTAACTGTTTAGCCCATGAGCTCAATGATTGACCCAACATTCTTCAACATGTTCAACCCACTTTGATGTGCATATCACTTTTCAACTCACGTAAACTCCTGAACCTTAGAAAAAGAAACACAAACGTAAAATGCTTATTAATTAAAGACGTTGGCAAAACCAACCCCAACAACTCACTTTTCTTTTCCTCTTATGTAACGACATCCCACAGGATAATTTGTGACAGTTAACATATATATCATTATAATTTAAATAAAAATAGATCTTTTTAAAAAACTTTTGTGTATTAAAGAGCAATGGACGTGTATTATGTCGATTGCCAACTGTATTAAAACCCTGAGCTCCACTCCCCGGGTTCTATAATATGATATTTTCTTAAATTTCTCATATTTTGATGGTTTTCTTGTTTCATTTGATATGTGAGGTGGATGCTGCTCGTTTTTCTTGAGAGCCTTCTGCTTGTATTGACAATTGATCCTTGAATTTGTATGAAAGTATCACATTGACATTGCGCAAAAAAAAAAAAGTGCATGCGCAAATAAAAAAAATTAAAGCGTAAGTGAAAAAAAAAGAAGCAAAAATAAGAAAATAAAAAATAAAATAAAGTAAAAAAATTGAAAAATAGATCAAATAAATTTTAAATAACTTTTTTTTAAAAAAAGTGAAAAAATAGCGCATTTCATTTGAAAGTTTTTACAAATTTGCGAAAAAATTAAAGCGTAAGTGAAAAAAAAAGAAGCAAAAATAAGAAAATAAAAAATAAAATAAAGTAAAAAAATTGAAAAATAGATCAAATAAATTTTAAATAACTTTTTTTTAAAAAAAGTGAAAAAATAGCGCGAATTTCATTTGAAAGTTTTTACAAATTTGCGAACTGATCGCTTTTGGAAAGCTTTCTTTTGTTCGCATAATTTATTCCACTATTTTGAAGGCTACTGCGTAAGGCATCTCCACTTATCCAATAAAGTCTTTACAACAAATGGGCTAGGTAGCATAGGAAACACGCCAACAGAAGTTGTTGATTATCACACGAGTTAGTGTGCTTGTCTCGTAAATCTCAAGTTGAGTCTTGTACATGAAAATGAAGTGGTTCTGTTCCTTGTCGAGTTCAACATGTGTCTCCGTTGGAAACAACCTGACTATTTTCTGAATTAACTCACTTTTCTTTTCCTCTTATGTAACGACATCCCACAGGATAATTTTTGACAGTTAACATATATATCATTATAATTTAAATAAAAATAGATTTTTTAAAAAAACTTTTGTGTATTAAAGAGCAATGGACGTGTATTATGTCGATTGCCAACTGTATTAAAACCCTGAGCTCCACTCCCCGTGTTCTATAATATGATATTTTCTTCAATTTCTCATATTTTGATGGTTTTCTTATTTCATTTGATATGTGAGGTGGATGCTGCTCGTTTTTCTTGAGAGCCTTCTGCTTGTCTACAAGAAGTATTGACAATTGAGTCTTAAATTTGTATGAAAGTATCACAGCATGCGCAAATAAAAAAAATTTAAACGTAAGTGAAAAAAAAAGAAGCAAAAATAAGAAAATAAAAAATAAAATAAAGTAAAAAAATTGAAAAATAGATCAAATAAATTTTAAATAACTTTTTTTAAAAAAAAGTGAAAAAATAGCGCGAATTTCATTTGAAAGTTTTTACAAATTTGCGAACTGATCGTTTTTGGAAAGGTTTCTTTTGTTGGCATAATTTATTCCACTATTTTGAAGGCTACTGCGTAAGGCACCTCCACTTATCCAATAAAGTCTTTACAACAAATGGGCTAGGTAGCATAGGAAACACGCCAACGGAAGTTGGTGATTATCCACTGTTTCACACGAGTTAGTGTGCTTGTCTCGTAAATCTCAAGTTGAGTCTCGTACATGGCAAGGAAGTGGTTCTATTCCTTGTCGAGTTCAACATGTGTCTCCGTTGGAAACAACCTGACTATTTTCTTAATTAACTCACTTTTCTTTTCCTCCTATGTAACGACATCCCACAGGATAATTTGTGACACTTACATATATATCATTATAATTTAAATAAAAATTGATATTTTTAACAAAAACTTTGTGTATTAAAGAGCAATGAACGTGTATTATGTCAATTACCAACTGTATTAAAGCCCTGAGCTTCACCTCTCTGTTTCAGGGATCAATAATACGATATTTTCTTCAATTTCTTATATTTTGATTGTTTTCTAGTTTTTTTTATGTCGAGGATAAGTATCTGGATGCTCCTCGTCTTTTTTTTAGAGCCTTCTGCTTGTCTACTAGAAGTATTGACACTTGAGTCTTGAATTTGTATTGCGCAAATAAAATGAAAAAAATAAAAATTTAAGTGAAAATAAAATAAAAAACAAAAGCGAAAATAAGCAAATAAAAAATAAAATAAAGTAAAAAAATTGAAAAATAGATCAAATAAATTTTAAATAAATTTTTTTTTAAAAAAAGTGAAAAAATAGCTCGAATTTCATTTGAAAGTATTTACAAATTTGCGAACTTATCGTTTTTGGAAAGCTTTCTTTTGTTGGCATAATTTATTCCACTACTTTGAAGGCTACTGCTTAAGGCACCTCCACTTATCCAATAAAGTCTTTACAACAAATGGGCTAGGTAGCATAGGAAACACGCCAACGGAAGTTGGTGATTATCCACTGCTTCACACGAGTTAGTGTGCTTGTCTCGTAAATCTCAAGTTGAGTCTCGTACATGACAAAGAAGTGGTTCTGTTCCTTGTCGAGTTCAACATGTGTCTCGTTGGAAACAACATGACTATTTTCTGAATTAACTCACTTTTATTTTCCTCTTATGTAACGACATCCCACAGGATAATTTGTGACAGTTAACATATATATCATTATAATTTAAATAAAAATAAATCTTTTTAAAAAACTTTTGTGTATTAAAGAGCAATGGACGTGTATTATGTCGATTGCCAACTGTATTAAAACTCTGAGCTCCACTCCCCGGGTTCTATAATATGATATTTTCTTCAATTTCTCATATTTTGATGGTTTTCTTGTTTCCTTTGATATGTGAGGTGGATGTTGCTCGTTTTTCTTGATATCCTTCTGCTTGTCTACAAGAAGTATTGACAATTGAGTTTTGATTTGTATGAAAGTATCACATTGACATTGCCCAAAGAAAAAAAAAAGTGCATATGCAAATAAAAAAAATTAAAGTGTATGTGAAAAAAAATAAGCAAAAATAAGAAAATAAAAAATAAAATAAAGTAAAAAAATTGAAAAATAGATCAAATAAATTTTAAATATCTTTTTTAAAAAAAAATTGAAAAAATAGCGCGAATTTCATTTGAAGGTTTTTACAAATTTGCGAACTGATCGTTTTTGGAAAGCTTTCTTTTGTTGGCATAATTTATTACACTATTTTGAAGGCTACTGCGTAAGGCTCCTCCACTTATCCAATAAAGTCTTTACAACAAATGGGCTATGCAGCATAGGAAATACGCCGACGGAAGTTGGTGATTATCCACTCTTCACCCGAGTTAGTGTGCTTGTCTAGTAAATCGCAAGTTGAGTCTCGTACATGGAAAGCAAGTGGGAAAGCAAGTGGTTTTGTTTCTTGTCGAGTTCAACATGTGTCTCCGTTGGAAACAACCTTACTATTTTCTGAATTAACTCACTTTTCTTTTCCTCTTATGTAACGAAATCCCACAGGATAATTTGTGAAAGTTAACATATATATCATTATAATTTAAATAAAAATAGATCTTTTTAAAAAACTTTTGTGTATTAAAGAGCAATGGACGTGTATTATGTCGATTGTCAACTGTATTAAAACCCTGAGCTCCACTCCCCGGGTTCTATAATATGATATTTTCTTCAATTTCTCATATTTTGATGGTTTTCTTGTTTCATTTGATATGTGAGGTGGATGCTGCTCGTTTTTCTTGAGAGCCTTCTGCTTGTATTGACAATTGAGTTTTGAATTTGTATGAAAGTATCACATTGAAATTGCGCCAAAAAAAAAAAGTGCATGCGCAAATAAAAAAAATTAAAGCGTTAGTGAAAAAAAAAGAAGCAAAAATAAGAAAATAAAAAATAAAATAAAGTAAAAATATTGAAAAATAGATCAAATAAATTTTAAATAACTTTTTTTAAAAAAAACTAAAAAATAGCGCGAATTTCATTTGAAAGTTTTTACAAATTTGTATCGTTTTTGGAAAGCTTTCTTTTGTTGGCATTATTTATTCCTGTAAATGTTGATTTTGGCGACAACGTTTTTGTACTTGTGTTTTTGTTGAGTTTCAGGATTGCAGGTGCATGGAAAAGGAGACTAGAGTCTCCGGTTTTGGCACGATGGAATGTGCATGGAACGGCGACCAGCGTCGCCGCTTATGGCATGACAGGAACGGCGACAGGAGTCGCCGATTTTGGGGCACTAGAGGAATGGCAGTGGAACGGCGACAGGCGTCGCCGTTTTTGGTACAAGTCGTGGAACGGAGACAGCAGTCTCCGGTTTGTGTGCATGGCCAGTCTCCGCTTTTGGCATCCTTGGAACGGCGACCAGCGTCGCCGTTTTTGACAACGCAATGGAACGGCGACTGGAGTCGCCGTTTGTGGCATTGGCAGTGACATGGAATCGGCGACTCCTGTCGCCGGTTTTGGCATTGTGCATGTCATGGAATTGGCGACTCCTGTCGCCGGTTTTTGGCAATGGCACGAGTTCCGCGACGCTGGTCCTCAAGGCACGGTGCCAGCGACTATGACATTCTTCAACGACGATTTTCACATAAGTACTTTCTACGTGATCTCTTTCACCAAGTACACAAATCAAGGAATGAAGAATGGTTTCAGTGCTTTCTACTTCAATGATATCGACGACCATGAAGACGATGAAATTCCGAGGCTTCAACACTTAGAGTTCTTCACGAGAGTTTGAAGATGAAGAATTGAGATCGACGGAGTCAAGATTGAATTGAAGTTCTGACTTTGAAATTGAAGATTCAAGATTCGAAGATTCAAGAATCGAAGATTCAAGATTCCAAGATTCAAGAATCCAAGTTCTACAAGAGTGATGTCATCCATGGAGAAGTGACGTCAGCCAAGCATGTGACCAACCAGAACGTGCCACGTCATCACCTCACATGTGCGGGCTGCCTATATAAACCCATGGATTTCGATTTCACCTTCGACGATTTTGAGAGAACGAAATCTGATTTTTTAGAATCGTGACCGACAGCTTCGATCTTCGAGTTTGTGTAGTAGCTTTTGCGCCTTGTGCCAAGAATAGAGTTAGGAGTTTTAGCTCTAGGTACTCGTGTGCTAGATTGCAAGTTAGTGGGAGTTGTTGCGACACTCGGGAAACTTCTTGTAATCGTTTTGCCTACCATACTCAGTGTAATAGTTTAGTTTCGTTTTTCAATGGAATGAAACATATTACATAACTTTGTCTTCCGTCTTTCATTCCACGAACTTGTGTGACTGTTACCTTGACTGAAACTGCTGATCGTGCTTTTAAGTCCAACTTCGCGAAAAGTTGGTATCATACGTTGAAGACGTAATTTCAATTGGTATCAGAGAGGGGACGTCATACGTATAAGACGTGATCCGTTACTTGACTTCTTTTTTCCGCTACAATGGAGTCGTCCATGTTTGTCCAGAAACCGATTATGCTTACTCATCAGAACTACTCTAACTGGAAGGCAAAAGTTTCTGCTAGGATTAAGGGTTTTGATTCCAGATCTTGGATGGCAGTGTTAGAAGGATGGGAACGCCCATATACGGAAGACGCCGATGGCGTGAGAATTCCGAAACCGGAACGTAGTTGGACGAGAGAGGAACATGACTTGTCCACGGCTAACAGCAAAGCCTTACTTATTATCTGTGAATGGCTGGACCTCAGTATGTATCAGCTGGTCAAAAATTGCATATCTGCCAGAGATGCATGGGAAACGTTACAACGAACTTGTGAGGGAAGTCATGCTGTTAAGCGATCAAAAATCCGAACTATCACTGCTCAATTCCATCAACTCCGGATGAGGGAAGACGAAGACATCAATGACTACTTGGACAAGATCATGAGATATGTGAATGAAGCTTTTGAACTTGGTGAAATTTTTCCTGCTCCCATGGTATATGAGAAAGTTCTCTCCAGTGTTAGCACTAGGTTCGAGAGTAAGGTGCTGACTATCGAGGCACGAAATGACGAGAACCAAAACTGGGACTATGCCGACTTGATGGCTGATTTGAGAAACTATGACCTGACTCTCAAAGTTCGAAGCAACCCAGACATGTCTCTTGTCTACGAACCGATGACTGCTCTAAAAATTTCTGAGAAAGGAAAAAGTTCAAGAAGCTCCAACTCTCGAAAGACTCATTTGAAAAATGAGAAAACTGAAAGTAGTTTGTCTGCTGATCTGGGTGAATCTGATGATGAGGAAACTGAAGAAATTGAAAAACTGATGAACTCTAATAATCCGGACAAACTGGCTGCACTGACTGAGATAGTCACTTATCTCGTGAAACAAGAATTTAAGAGAAAGAACCGTGCCCGAAATTTTCTAAAATTTCAGAAAAGTTCTAACTCATACCCAAATACTCCTGACAACCGAAATCAGGGATCGTCGTCTGACAAAAAGTTCAAGGGGACTAAACTTTCGCCATACTCCTCTACTAGCAAAGATTTCTCTAAAATGCAATGCTATGAGTGTAAGGGATATGGACACATTAAAAATGAATGTCCTAATTTACATCGTAAGAAGAAGCTACCAGTTAGCTATGTTGTGATTGACGATGAGGATGTCATTTCTGAGAACGACGAGTCTGAGGACAACAATTCTGACGATGATGAAGATAATGCTCTAGTTGTCACTTTTGGTGAATCATTTGATCTCGAAAATGTGGAGGTCGAAAACTTTGTTTTTGATGCATTTCTGAAAGACACTGCAACTGCAGACAACATTTTCTGTGTGGCATCGTCAAACCGAAATTTTTGTGATGATAACATTTTCTCAGATGATGAATCTGAGTCTGAAGTCGAAAGGGAAGAGATGGCATCTGATGTCCATCAAAGTGTGACCAAGTCTACTGAACTGGCTGATCTGAAAGAGAGTCATTCTAAACTCGAAAAATTGTGTGACACAGCTATCACTGAAAATAGCACTCTTGAAGTGTCTCTGAAGTGCTTGACTGAATCCTTTAATGAACTCTCGAATGAACAACTCAAGATGTGTGATGAAGTGGTAGTGTTGAGAAAGTCAGTTGAGAAGACTGAGGATGAGAAGAAGAAGTTGAACAACTCCTTGACAATTCTCAAAGTAAAATTTGATGACCTTTTCGAAGAAAAACATAAGTATTTCAAGGAAGTTGTCGAACTGAGAGAGTTGTGTGACAAAATGAGTTCTGAAAACTCTAAACTGAAGACGTCACTGAAAAAGGAGTCAACTGAAGTGAAGAAACTGCAGACTCTTTTTAAGAACTCGGATGCTGAGAATGATGAATTGAAGTCATCACTGATGAAAACTCAAACTGACCTTGCCATGACTGACAAGGAACGATATGCCTTGAAAGAAAAACTTCATATGACTGACGAGCTGTTGAGGAAGATGAACACGAATTCTTCCGTGTTTGACAATGCTGCTTCATACATGAATCCTAACCGTTACGGTCTTGGATTCCAAAAAGTTTTTGAGTCTATATACTCGACACCTGAAAAGAAGAAGGAGGTGAGTTTTGTTAAGGCATCGGATGGTCAGCCTGAAGATAAAAGTAAGGATGATGCTGAATCATCTAAACGGAAGGAGATTGCTGAAGGGAAAAAGGTTGCTAAGTCTCCAGAACCAAAAACTCAAAAGATAATCTCGACTTCAAAATCTGAGACATATCAATTTCCGAAGAATATTGTCAAACATCCTCGTGGTATCCTACCCTATGAGAAGACGTTGCTGAAGAACTTAGAGAAATCTCAGAACGTGAAGAAAAATGGACAAACCTCTCGCACTAAAACCGTTTTGGTCGAGACGTCTACAAAGGTTGAAACTCGTCAAAGGAGAAAGTATGTATGTCACTACTGTGACCAACCTGGACACATTCGACCATTTTGCTACAGGATGAAAGAGGACATGAGCAGAGAATTTTTGACCTTGAAGAAAAAGTCTGACGTGACTAAGGAAATGAAGAAATCCATTTCTCCAAATCCGAAAGCTAAGACAACTCTGAAAGCTGTGACTGAGAGAAATGTCCAAATGAATAGCAAGAAGAAATGGGTGACTAAGTCCCAAAAGAGTAAAGTTGAACTTAACTCTAAAACCAGCTGTTGGCAACCAAGAGAACTGATTTTCTGCCATGTTGCACTAAATGCTTCTGAAGCTGGCAACAAAGGCATTTGGTACTTTGATAGTGGCTGCTCCCGACATATGACCGGCACAAAGAAATTCTTAAAAGAATATGAGCCGATGACAGGTTCCCCCGTGGTGTTTGGAGGGGGAGCAAAAGGTGTTGTCAAGGGAAAGGGAACGCTTCAAATCAAAGGGTTACCTCCTATCAGGAATGTTGTCCATGTCAAGGGACTTGTAGCAAACTTAATCTCCATCAGTCAGCTGTGTGATGAAGGATTTAATGTTAGCTTTGATAAGGAATCTTGCCGAGTTTTTGATGTTGAGGGAAAGTGTATAATGGAAGGTCCACGTGCTAAAAACAATTGCTATACAACTGAGTATAGTTGCTTCTCTGTGACCGTTCCTGATGAAGTTGACTTGTGGCACCAACGACTTGGCCACACTAGCACTCGAAATCTGAGCAAACTGGTTAAGGGGGAGATAGTTCGAGGAATCTCTCAACTCCCCAAAATTGAGAAAAGAGTGTGTGGCGACTGTCAGAAGGGCAAGCTAACACGAACCCCTCATCCAGCACTTCCAACACTCATGAGTACTTCAGCTCCTTTCGAACTTCTGCACATGGACTTGATGGGTCCAATGGAGGTGAAGAGCATTGCTAAGAAAGAATATGTGTTGGTTGTTGTCGATGATTTTTCCAGATACACATGGACGAGATTTCTGGCGACCAAGGATGAGACTTTCAATGCCTTCAAAGGTATTGTGAAATGGATTCGAACGAATCATGAAGCTAAGGTTAAAAGGATCAGGAGTGATCACGGCACTGAATTTGAAAATGCTAGCTTCAATGAATTTTGTATGCTGAAAGGAATCCATCATGAATACTCGGCCCCAAAAACGCCTCAACAAAATGGGATCGCCGAACGGAAAAATCGAACACTGCAAGAGATGGCGCGTGTGATGTTAATTTCTAAAAATCTGGCTCGAACTTTTTGGGCAGAAGCTGTCTCTACAGCTGGCTACATTTTGAATCGAATAAGTATTCGATCTGGCACTACTGCTACTGCCTATGAACTTGTCAATGGCAAGAAACCTCCGGTGGCACACTTTCGTGTTTTTGGCTGTACTTGCTATATTTTGAAGGATCGTGATCCTCTAAAGAAATTTGAAGCCAAAGCAGATCGTGGAATTTTCGTTGGCTATAGCCAAAACAGTCATGCCTACCGTGCGTACAATCTACGAACGAGGAAAGTCATAGAAACTGTCAACATCAATTTTGATGAACAAGACTTCCTAGGAAAAGATGCAGAGGCTGATTGGGTTAAGGAAGGAATTCTTGAAGTTCGAACATTTCCTTCAACACCTACTACTGTGACTTCCGAAAATGCTACTCCTAATACTTCACCTGAAATTGGAGAGTCTAGCAACCGAAACGATGACACTTCGGTAACTGAGGATGACGATGATGATCAAGTTGAAAACCCAGCTGACGCTCCGAGAGAGGCACCTGGTCATATTCAAAAACGTCACCCACCGAACCAAATGATCGGAAGTTTGAATGAGCGAACTACACGCTCAAAGAAACCAATGAACTCTCCTGACGAACTCTACAACATTTGTACTTCTGCCGTGTGTAATGAAATCGGCATCACTTGCTTTCTCTCCGAAAATGAGCCGAAAAATTACAATGAAGCCATGCAAGATGATTTTTGGATCATGGCCATGCAAGAAGAGTTGAATGAGTTCACGCGGAATAATGTTTGGTCCTTAGTTCCCCGTACTTCAAACATCAATGTTGTTGGAACTAAATGGATTTTCAAGAATAAAACAGATGAGCATAACCAGGTTGTCCGAAACAAAGCTCGTCTTGTTGCCCAAGGATATGCCCAGGTGGAAGGCATAGATTTTGATGAAACTTTTGCTCCGGTCGCACGAATTGAGTCCATCCGACTCTTAATAGCTATTGCATGCCATCTTGGCATCAAACTTCGACAGATGGACGTCAAAGCTGCTTTCTTAAACGGTGTTCTGGAAGAAGAAGTCTACGTTGCCCAACCTAAGGGTTTTGAGGATCCGAAAAAGCCAAACCATGTCTACAAGCTTCACAAAGCTCTATATGGCTTGAAACAAGCGCCTCGCGCCTGGTACGGATGTCTTACGGATTTTCTTCTAATATTCGGCTTTGAGCGTGGATCGGTGGACAAAACTTTGTTCATCAAGCGAGAAGGCAAACACATGATTGTTGCCCAAATTTACGTTGACGACATTGTCTTCGGAGCGACTTGTTCCAAACTCGTGACTTCATTCACAGAAGCTATGTCCTCGACCTTTCAGATGAGTCTTGAGGGAGAGCTGCACCAATTTCTTGGCCTTCAGATTTCTCAACGACCAAATGGGATTTTTGTATCTCAAAGTAAGTATGCCAAAAACATGGTTGAGAGGTTTGAAATGCATCATGCCAAGCCAGCCAACACTCCTATGGCGACTACGGAACGCTTGTCAATGTCAACAAAAAGTCGGAGTGTAAACCAAACTCTTTATCGTTCCATGATTGGAAGCTTACTTTATTTAACTGCCACTCGTCCTGATATTATGTTTAGTGTTTGTATGTGTGCCAGGTACCAAGCTGATCCAAAGGAGGACCATTTAAGAGCTGTGAAACGGATTCTCCGCTACATCTCTGGAACTTCTCAGCTAGGTCTGTGGTATGCGCGCGACACTTCATCCAACCTTGTCGGCTTTTCTGATGCTGACTGGGCGACGGACACGGACGAACGAAAGAGTACCTCTGGCTGCTGTTGCTTCCTTGGCAATAACATAGTGTCTTGGCATAGTCGCAAGCAAAACTGTATCGCACTGTCCACTGCCGAGTCGGAGTACGTTGCGGCTGGAAGTTGCTGCACTCAACTACTTTGGTTGAAACAGATGTTGAATGACTATCTCCTTGAGAGTGCTCCATTAGTGCTGTATTGTGATAACCAGAGTGCCATCAAAATCAGCGAAAATCCTGTCCAGCACTCAAGAACTAAACACATCGACATTCGACATCATTTCATTAGAGATTTGGTTGATCGTGATATAGTCAGTCTACAGCATATTTCAACGGAAAAACAGCTTGCTGACATCTTTACCAAACCTCTTGACTTTGAGAGATTCAAAACCTTAAGGAATTCTCTCTGCATGTGCTCTCTCTAAGAGTTCACGAAATTTTTTGAAGTCTGAAAGAGTAGTTTCTTTACTTCTGAATATGCACTCGGAATCGTCGTGGATTAGTCTAGTCAGACAAACATGGATTCGAGGCCGTTTCTAGTCTTCGGACACAAGAGTATTTATTCCGCTGAATGCGAACATGTGAACATGGCTTAAACTCCTCGCTTCATTTGCATAGATCCATAAAGCCAAGTAACGGAGGACGCCGGTTACCCCGGCTCCCCTCTTCGAAAGGTTGTACATGGACGCTGATCTTTAAGACACTCTCCCATCACACTTTGGAGGACGCAAGTGAACCTTGCTCCCCTCTGACTGCTGTAATGAGTGTCTGTTGCATTTCATTTAAAGCGAAAAACTCGTCTGGAGGACGCCGGTTACCCCGGCTCCCCTCTGATTGAAGTAATGCTAGTTCCTGATCGGAGTGCCTTAAGTGTTCACCTTGCATTCATGAATTAAAATCTCTTGTGCGGTGCTAACTCTGCCATTATGTTTCGATGAAACACGACTGCCTCCTTGTGACTGACGAAGGACAAGTAAACATGTCTATCACATACTTCGGTCCATCTCACCGTTTTTTAATATGAGAGATCCTTCATTACCTCAAAGTTCTATTCACCTCGTGTGAAATTTTTGGTTTTGGAAAAATGATGGAAGTGTCTCTTTTCTGGGAAAATATTTGCTCTTCATTGCCTAATATCACCCCTCGAATCTCCACTAAAATGTGTTTGAATGTTTGCGTGTGTTGAACTCTTGAATGACTAACTCGGGATGTGTTGTTTTTGTTTGGCATTTCTGTAGTTCATACACAGGGCTACGTGGTTTACCATCTCGGAAGTCTAAACATTGAGTGCAACGACGACAATATTCGAATGTGGGTGACATTGGAAAACGAAAAATCGGCGACTCATGCCAAACACCAAAAACGGAGACTCATGCCCATTGTCAAATCCGGCGACTGCTGTCGCTGACAAAAACGGAGACTCTCCAAACAGGAGACTCCTGTCGCCGTTTTCGACAACACCTTGCCCATGACAAAATCCGGAGATCACAGTCGCTGGAAAAGCGGCGACACCAAGCCTTGTCCATCGCCATGCCATTTCCGGAGATTCGAACCTATGGCACTGAACTTCGTCATTCCAACCTTCGGTTTGATCTTCGGTTTTTCACTTTTTCATTTTTTTTTAATTTATTTATTTTTATTTATTAATTTTGAAAATTATTATTTTAATAATATTTTCAAATTAATAAAATTTTGTTCGTCTAATGGGCTCAAATTTTCTTCTTGAGATGGGCTTTTTACAGGTCTTGAGCTGTGTATTTTAAATCCGGACGGGCGGCCCAAAATTTTCCTATATATAGCCCCTGGGGTGATTCCTTCGTGGTTACGCTTACATCGCTTTTTAGAACTCTCGAACTCTCGACTCTCAGCTGCTGACTGCTTGTCCATCGTTCTTAGGTTCTTAGTTTTTTCTATACTTAGTTGCATCCGGCAACTCTAGCTTTGCGCACCCGGCGCCCCGTCCTCGTTTCCGTGACTGTGTTACTCTCCCAAGTGTTAGAATATTTTCCAAGTTTTCCGAAATGTCTGCTGCAAAGAACTTAGATGATATGTTGGCTGACATGACTGTCTATCTGAATGAACAATTTGAGAAAGCTCCTTCGCCCACGTCCAAAAAGGCGGCCTATGAAGAGCTAAAGGCTCACTTGGACAAAGTTGAAAAACGCAAGGCTGCGTCCACTGAACCGTCCATTGAACTGACTACTACTGCCAAACCGGCACACTCTTCTGTCCGTCAGCCGGGCAAAGACAAGGTGTCATCAGTTCGTATTTATTCTGGTGTGGTGAGTAGGGCTGAATACCATAGGTTACTCGCAGCTGGCGAGATAACTAAGGAAGGAAAGAAAGTTGTTAACATTCCTTCGGTAGCCACTGTGACTGCTGCCACTGATCCAAAACTTGCTAAGCCGTCTGGCTCAGGTAAGAAACCGGCGACTCCAGCTGGGAGTGCCGAAGGCACGAAACCATCCGCCAGTGGAGGTGGTGTGAAAAACTCCACTCCGAAAAACTCTGGTGAACAAGTCACCAAGTCTCGAACTCACAGTTCGCAGAAACCGCCACTTTCTTCGGGGTCAGCTGGATCCCACCGGTCGACTGATACCTTCAAGTATATCTCGGAATTTTCCGAGTGTCCTAAACCACATTCTCGTGACTTCTTCACTGCAACTGCTGAACGTCGCCACAAACTGATTCAGACTTTACCGATCCTCACCGATCGAACTATTCTGAAGGAAGATTATGACCGTCACGGCATAACAGATTTTCTGAGCAAGATGCATATGCTCAAATCAGTAAGCTTGACTTACCGCTATTCCATTCCCATACTTAACAAATTTTACGCCAGCTTGTCTCCTGATTTCGCTAACCCGAAGAGCCGTCTGTATGGCTGTTTTGTTTTCCGTGAGAAGTTGTACAAATTCCGCCCTTTCTCCATCAACAAATTTCTTGAGAGGTTGGAAGTGGATTCCAATTGGACTTCGCCCTCAGCTGAGGAACGGGCTGAAGACCTCACCATCGGCACTTTCGTTACTCAAAAGAAAGTTAAGTCCGAACTGCCGCCGCCGAACAAACTGTCTGCCTTTTACGGCATCTTGCAGCGCCTTGGCATGTCCAACTGGACAGCGTACAAGGACGAATCTGTCTTGACTCCGGAATTGATGCATATCATTTTCCGCCTTGGTTGCGGTGAGCAAATCAACCTCGGCAAAATTATTTTCAATGACTTATGCAAGATCGCCAGGACGACGGACGAGACCATTCTTCGCCAAGCTGACTGGCCAGAGGCACAGAAACTTCAACTCACGCATCCGTGTTTGATCTACGGCATGCTTCACGCTCAAGGCTTTACTCCTGATAATGACTTTGAGAAAAAGTTAAAGAAAAATGGAGCTGTTAAGATCACTGGCACGTACCTCAATCCGTCAAACCGTGTCATCGATCTCCCCTGGCTCGAGACTGTTGATCGGAATGCGCTTCCGGAAATTCTTACTCCTCCACCATCTCCACAGAAAAAGAAGCGAAAATCAGTAGCCAAGAAACCTAAGTCTCCTCCGGCCAAGAGACAGAAAAATGAATCGACAGCTGCAGCTGCTGAGACGGAACCTCGAACTTCACATGAACCCAGAATCGTTCCTCGCGGTTTTGGACCTACCTCCAATATTCCTTCTTATAAGAATCCCTATCATCCTATCCACAGTCATCGAGCTGTAGTGCCATCAGCTTGCGTAAAGGAGTTTTATGCTGACACCCTTGCTCTGGAAAAGCGTCAGGAAGAACATGCCTTAGCCTATAACAGGATGATTGACGCACAGAAGAAACAAAAGTCATCCTTTGACAAACTTCAGCGTGAGATCCAACAAGGGGGAGGACTCGGTGATGTTGGAGCCCCCGATGCAAGTTTGAAGGATACGTTCATTTTGAAGATGGTTAGGGATGCTATCCAAGAGGCGCATATTCAGCTGTCCAAAGGAAACAACATCTCTGTTGAACATATTCCTGATGATGCTGATGATGGTGAGAAGACAGATGAGGAAATTTTTGATGATGTGAAAATGGCTTCTCGCAAAGGAAAAGCTAAAGTTGGGGAAACGTCAAATCCGGAGGTGTCGAGGGCGATGCCGTCCGATGGACTGAAAGATCAAGATGATGATGACGATGTCAATGTCATTGATGTCGAAGATGAAGGTGGAAAAGATTTCGGTGAGTACGAGATTTTTGGTCTAGGTGATGAGACCGATGAGGACGAGAAGGAAGATTCAAGTTCTGATGACGGATTTGACTATGGCGAGGACGAAGAAGAAGTGCTGGAGAGTCCAGAACGTGAATCCACTCCAGCTGGCTCGCCAAAGAAATGAAGTTCAAGATCTTAAGTTCCAAATTTCCAAGTTCAAGTTTCTATTCCAAGTTTTTCTTTTCAGTTTTTCATAACTCTTGAACTCGTTTTTCATATTCTGTTTCTGCATGCATCAAACTCTGAATTTGTCCATGCATATGTTTTTCATATCTCTCTATCTCTTGGATAATGTTTTTGTTTTGAATTTTTATCTAAGTTTTTTTTTGATGTTTGGTTTGAAATTTTGGCTAAGTCTTTTTATGGTTTTCATTGATTGAATGATTGATGTTTTTCCATCTTTTACTTAGCTTGTTTTTGTTGATATATTCGATTGAGGGGGAGATATGTTTATCTCGTTTTTCACTTAACCTTGTTTTTATGGGTTGTGCCAAAAAGGGGGAGATTGTAAATGTTGATTTTGGCGACAACGTTTTTGTACTTGTGTTTTTGTTGAGTTTCAGGATTGCAGGTGCATGGAAAAGGAGACTAGAGTCTCCGGTTTTGGCACGATGGAATGTGCATGGAACGGCGACCAGCGTCGCCGCTTATGGCATGACAGGAACGGCGACAGGAGTCGCCGATTTTGGGGCACTAGAGGAATGGCAGTGGAACGGCGACAGGCGTCGCCGTTTTTGGTACAAGTCGTGGAACGGAGACAGCAGTCTCCGGTTTGTGTGCATGGCCAGTCTCCGCTTTTGGCATCCTTGGAACGGCGACCAGCGTCGCCGTTTTTGACAACGCAATGGAACGGCGACTGGAGTCGCCGTTTGTGGCATTGGCAGTGACATGGAATCGGCGACTCCTGTCGCCGGTTTTGGCATTGTGCATGTCATGGAATTGGCGACTCCTGTCGCCGGTTTTTGGCAATGGCACGAGTTCCGCGACGCTGGTCCTCAAGGCACGGTGCCAGCGACTATGACATTCTTCAACGACGATTTTCACATAAGTACTTTCTACGTGATCTCTTTCACCAAGTACACAAATCAAGGAATGAAGAATGGTTTCAGTGCTTTCTACTTCAATGATATCGACGACCATGAAGACGATGAAATTCCGAGGCTTCAACACTTAGAGTTCTTCACGAGAGTTTGAAGATGAAGAATTGAGATCGACGGAGTCAAGATTGAATTGAAGTTCTGACTTTGAAATTGAAGATTCAAGATTCGAAGATTCAAGAATCGAAGATTCAAGATTCCAAGATTCAAGAATCCAAGTTCTACAAGAGTGATGTCATCCATGGAGAAGTGACGTCAGCCAAGCATGTGACCAACCAGAACGTGCCACGTCATCACCTCACATGTGCGGGCTGCCTATATAAACCCATGGATTTCGATTTCACCTTCGACGATTTTGAGAGAACGAAATCTGATTTTTTAGAATCGTGACCGACAGCTTCGATCTTCGAGTTTGTGTAGTAGCTTTTGCGCCTTGTGCCAAGAATAGAGTTAGGAGTTTTAGCTCTAGGTACTCGTGTGCTAGATTGCAAGTTAGTGGGAGTTGTTGCGACACTCGGGAAACTTCTTGTAATCGTTTTGCCTACCATACTCAGTGTAATAGTTTAGTTTCGTTTTTCAATGGAATGAAACATATTACATAACTTTGTCTTCCGTCTTTCATTCCACGAACTTGTGTGACTGTTACCTTGACTGAAACTGCTGATCGTGCTTTTAAGTCCAACTTCGCGAAAAGTTGGTATCATACGTTGAAGACGTAATTTCAATTCCACTATTTTGAAGGCTACTGCGTTAGGCATCTCCACTTATCCAATAAAGTCTTTACAACAAATGGGCTAGGTAGCATAGGAAACACGCCAATAGAAGTTGGTGATTATCCACTGCTTCACACGAGTTAGTGTGCTTGTCTCGTAAATTTCAAGTTGAGTTTCGTACATGACAATTAAGTGGTTCTGTTCCTTGTCGAGTTCAACATGTGTCTCCGTTGGAAACAACCTGACTATTTTCTGAATTAACTCACTTTTCTTTTCCTCTTATGTAACGACATCCCCCAGGATAATTTGTGACACTAAACATATATATCATTATAATTTAAATAAAAATAGATCTTTTTAAAAAACTTTTGTGTATTAAAGAGCAACGTGTATTATGTCGATTGCCAACTGTATTAAAACCCTGAGCTCCACTCCCTGGGTTCTATAATATGATATTTTCTTTAATTTCTCATATTTTGATGGTTTTCTTGTTTCATTTGATATGTGAGGAGGATGTTGCTCGTTTTTCTTGAGAGCCTTCTGCTTGTCTAAAAGAAGTATTGACAATTGAGTCTTGAATTTGTATGAAAGTATCACATTGACATTGCGCAAAAAAAAAAAAAAAAATGCATGCGCAAATAAAAAAAATTAAAGCTTAAGTGAAAAAAAAAGAAGCAAAAATAAGAAAATAAAAAATAAAATAAAGTAAAAAAATTGAAAAATAGCTCAAATAAATTTTAAATAACTTTTTTAAAAAAAAAGTGAAAAAATAGCGCGAATTTCATTTGAAAGTTTTTACAAATTTGCGAACCAATAGTTTTTGGAAAGCTTTCTTTTGTTGGCATAATTTATTCCACTATTTTGAAGGCTACTGCGTAAGGCACCTCCACTTATCCAATAAAGTCTTTACAACAAATGTGCTAGGTAGCATAGGAAACACGCCAACGAAAGTGGTGATTATCCACTGCTTCACACGAGTTAGTGTGCTTGTCTCGTAAATCTCAAGTTGAGTCTCGTACATGGCAAGGAAGTGGTTCTGTTCCTTGTCGAGTTCAACATGTGTCTCCGTTGGAAACAACCTGACTATTTTCTGAATTAACTCACTTTTTTTTTCCTCTTATGTAACGACATCCCACAGGATAATTTTTGACAGTTAACATATATATCATTATAATTTAAATAAAAATAGATCTTTTTAAAAAACTTTTGTGTATTAAAGAGCAATGGACGTATTAAAACCCTGAGCTCCACTCCCCGTGTTCTATAATATGATATTTTCTTCAATTTCTCATATTTTGATGATTTTCTTATTTCATTTGATATGTAAGGTGGATGCTGCTCGTTTTTCTTGAGAGCCTTCTGCTTGTCTACAAGAAGTATTGACAATTGAGTCTTGAATTTGTATGAAAGTATCACATTGACATTGCGCAAAAAAAAAAAAAGTGCATGCGCAAATAAAAAAAATTTAAACGTAACTGAAAAAAAAGAAGCAAAAATAAGAAAATAAAAAATAAAATAAAGTAAAAAAATTGTAAAATAGATCAAATAAATTTTAAATAACTTTTTTTAAAAAAAAGTGAAAAAATAGCGCGAATTTCATTTGAAAGTTTTTACAAATTTGCGAACTGATCGTTTTTGGAAAGCTTTCTTTTGTTGGCATAATTTATTCCACTATTTTGAAGGCTACTGCGTAAGGCACCTCCACTTATCCAATAAAGTCTTTACAACAAATGGGCTAGGTAGCATAGGAAAATCTCATCCATACCCTAATATATGGATTTACGTATTTTACAAGCATGAAAAGGTGCGGAAGAAAGAATCATGCATAAACACGTAAAACCCTAATCATGGATCTAGTGCGCACGTATGTAGTAAGAACAATTAATGAGTTAGTTTAAGAATCGTGTACCTTGTGATTCTTCTTAATAACTGATGCCCGGACGTAGATGGATCAGCCGCGAAAGTACCCAGCCTCAATTCGTTGCACGAACCCTCCTTGATCCTTGAAACGACGTGAACTTGGACTTGGAACGAACCCCGCTCGATTCCTCGATTCCTTCGGCCTCTCCACGAAATTCTCTCACGAATATATGATAATGTAGTAGTCAATTTCGTGGTCATAGGGTCCCTTTATATAGGAGTAATCCCATAGGGTTTCCTAGTAGGCGTAGGAGTCCAAAAAGGAAAATTCTGGAAAATTACCAAAAATTCACGATCTGGCGCAGCGCGGCGCGCTACTGCAGGTCGAATCCTCAAAGCGCGGCGCGCCTGCCTTTTAGTGAAAATCCAGCGCGGCGCGCTAGCTGCGCTCAACGCGCTCGTTTTTCCGGCGTGCTCGTCGTTTCACCCCGGTTCTCAACCGAAGTTTGTACACTCCAAGTATACATGATCAAGAGGGCCGTGTGACTCATTTGGCATGATCATCGAGTGTTAAGTTCGTGTTCTCGACAAGACACATAACACCGACTAATCGATCCATCTACATAGGACGCACTATATAACTTATCTCGGTACAACACACGTGGAATGAAGGACACAAATCCAACAATCTCCCACTTGGACTTCAGATCTAGTGTGTATCCATGTTTCCCTTATCTCTTGATGTCTAAGTTCGAATTATAGGTAAGACCAGTGTCACCCTCGTTCCGTTCGAACCTTTCTCGGATATATGAGCGGATTGCGAACCAGATGATCACTATGATACATATCCGGGCGTGGCCACGCAGTTTTGCAATCCCAACTCTCCGAGTGGCCTTTAAGACATTTAATCCTACCTCGTAGGAGGATAATCCCATCTTGTCAATCTAAGTGCTCCCACTTGCTTCTTGAGGTATCCAACGACTATCTTTATAGCTCCGTTTTACCGAAAGCGTTTGACAGCGTCAAAACACAACATTCCACAATGTAGCTACTCTAGACTACTCAGGTCTGAGGAGACGTTCGAAAGCTATAAGATTTGGTATTATGACACACTGCCTTATATACCATTCTTAGGCGAGTCACGTCCGACACCCAGCTCACAGCCGTTGTCTATACAATTGTACTTGACGTCCCACGTCTAGCCCATGAGGTGGCGCTATAGTACAACTTGCAATCTAATCTTTATATTGATCAATTGTGTCTGTTCGTACAGGATGATCTAGATTAGGGACTTAAGTTGATTTTAATTTTAGTTCAATCACTGAGCCTCATTATGTGACATTATCACATAACTCAGATAAAATTTAAAATCTACATTTGAAAAGTTCATATAATTCAAACCAATAAAATATGAATAAGTTGATTTATCAATCAACTTTGAATGTTTACTTTACAATCTCCGTTTGTAAATAAATTATAGCATAAGAATTTAGTCTCTAAGACGTTTAATTCCTATCGCAGTGCTTAAAGCCTCGTGCTTTGACTGCGGGAGAGGTTTGAATAATGGGTCAGCAACGTTATCCTCGGTTGCTACTTTGCAAATTTCAATATCACCTCTCTCCACGATCTCGTGAAGAATGTGAAACTTCCTGAGCACGTGTTTGGATTTATGGTGATCCCTCGGCTATTGTGCCTAGGCTATAGCTCTACTATTATCACAATAGAGAACTAAAGATTTGACAGCACTAGAGATGACACCAAGCTCCTCGAGGAACTTTTTCATCCATACACATTCCTTTGCAGCCTCCGAGGCCGCAATGTACTCAGACTTTGTAGTTTAGTCGGCGATAGTGCTTTGCTTGGAACCCTTTAAACTAAAAGCACATCTTATTCAGACAAAAGACATAACTAGATATAGACCGGAAATCGTCTTTAACAGTCTGAAAACTCGCATCCGTATATCCCGTCATTTCTAACTCTTCTTGTCCCCAGAGACAAGATAATTCTCCTTAGTCCGGTTAAGGAACTTGAGAATATTTCTGGCCACATCCCATGCGCCTCACCCTAGTTTGATTTAAAACGACTCGTCATGCTCAAAGCATACGATATGTTTGGCCTCATAAATATCATGGCATACATAATCGATCCTATTGCAGAAGCATAAGGAACATTATACATGAACATTATACATCCTCTTTTGCTCATCAGCTCCTTGCGGACACTGAGTCTTGCTAAGAGACTTGTCATGTGTCATGTATTGTGCTTCTCCCAGATCCTTAATAGAGAAACACTTTCCGAGCTACTCCATCACAGAGTACAACTTCGGAATGTCATTTCCTATAAGGAGTATGTCATCGACATACAACACAAGAAAACGATTGCGCTCCCACTGACCTTCTTGTATACACAAGATTCCTCTGAGTTTCGTTTAAAGCCGAATTCCTTTACGGCTTCGTCGAAAAGAAGATTCTAACTCCGAGTGCCTGCTTGAGTCCATAAATGGACCTCTTAAGCTTGCATACCTTCTTAGCCCTTTTTGGATCGATAAAACCCTTAGGTTGTGTCATATACACATCCTCTTCAAGAACCACATTCAAGAAGGCAGTTTTAACATCCATTTGCCAGATCTCATAATCATAATGAGCGGCAATGGCAAGAATTATCTTAATGGACTTTGTTCATGTCGGTCTTTACCTTAAAGACTCATTTACACTCAATAGGCATCACCCCTTGAGGTAAATCGATCACGTCCCAGACTTTTGATTCTCAGACATGGAGTCTATTTCGGATTTCATGGCTCTCAGCCATTTCTCGGAATCCAGACTTGTCATGGCTTGACTATAGGTCGATGGTTCGTTACTCTCTAAGAGAAGAACCTCCTATGTGACCTACGAGGAACAGTTACCGCCTCCAAGGGTGGGAAAGATTCTACGACCTCGTCGTTTGTTTCCTCGGTAACTGGTTGTTCATCATGGACCTCGTCCAGAACAACCTTACTCCCACTATCTTTCTTAGAAAGTAATAACTTTTCCAGAAAGATACCATCGCGAGCAACAAAAGCTTTGTTCTCCAATTGATTGTAGAAATAATATCCTCGGGTTTCTTTTGGTTAACCCACAAAGAAAACCTTGTCAGATTTGGGTTCAAGCTTACTAGAGATATATCTCTTGACGTAGGCTTCGCAACCCCAAATCTTGAGATAAGACAAATTCGGGACCCTCCCGCTCCATATCTCATATGGTGTCTTATTCACAGCCTTTGACGATGTCCTATTCAGTATTAGAGCAGCATCAGAGAGTGCATGTCCACAAAAGGATATAGGAAGTTTCGCTAAGCTCATCATAGATCGAACCATGTCCAACAAAGTTCGATTCCTTCTCTTAGACACTCCATTCAACTGAGAAGTTCCAGAAGGTGTGATTTGAGATCTAATCTCACACTTCACTAGATGATCGTCAAACTCTTGACTCAGATATTCGCCTCCTCGATCCGATCGAAGAACTTTTATCGTCTTGCCAAGTTGATTTTCACGTAACCACCTCGTGCCGGTGAACTCATTGGTCCACACACATCAGGGTGTAGTAGGCACAATAGATCACTAGCTCGCTCACCAGTTCTCAGAAGTGGTGATTTTGTCATTTTGCCTAATAGACATATCGCATGTATCAAATGATTCCAAATCAAATGATTTTATAACACCCTCCTTGAGGAGTTTCTCAACACGCTTTGTTGTTTATATGGCCCAAACGACAGTGCCAGAGGTACATTTCATTAATCTCGTTTGATTTAGCTCATTTGGTATTTATGTTGTATATTCGTTTATCTAAATCGAGCACGTATAAGCCCCGCTCTAGACGTGTCATACCATAGAATACATTACGATTAAACAACGAAAAAATTCTGTTAATAATCGTAAAATTAAATCCTTCAACATCCAATGCTGAAATGGAAATAATATTCATAGTAATACTAGGAACAAAATAAACATTATTAAGTTCTAGCACGAGCCCCGAGGGCGACGATAAACAATAAGACCCTACGGCTAATGCAGCGACCCTCGCTCCATTCCCCACACGTAGATGGACTTCACCTTTCTCTAACTTCTTAGTTCTTTGTAGGCCCTCCACACATCTAACAATGTGAGTCCCACATCCGGTATCTAATACCAATGAAGTAATGTTAGAAAGGTGTATATCTACAACATAGATACTTGAAGATGAAGGGGAAACCCCACTCTTCATATCTTCCTTGTATTTAGAACAATCCCTTTTGAAATGGCCCACGCCATCGCAATAGAAGTACTTTGGTCCCACC
Organism: Euphrasia confusa; assembly: GCA_954870475.1. NCBI lineage: Eukaryota > Viridiplantae > Streptophyta > Magnoliopsida > Lamiales > Orobanchaceae > Euphrasia > Euphrasia confusa. The sequence goes on along the minus strand of OX940966.1, from coordinate 8,783,268 downwards.
GAAGTTTTCTTGTCTTTGGCCTTAGGTGCAGCAACAACTTTACCCTTGCCAATGGACTTGGATTTGTTCTTTCTTATAGAAATTCCACATTCCTTTATCATAAGAACATCTCTCCCAGAGTTGTTCTTGATCGTAGGCTCTACAGTCTCCAAATGACTATGTAGATCCATCAACGATCTATGTACTCCGTTCACATGATAGTTCGTCCTCAAGGAGTCATAACCATCATGCAACGAGTGCAGAACGATATTCGTTTCGGAAAGCACAAGAATTGGATTTTCATTAGCATTCTCTCGTTTTTCAACTTTGAGATCCAATCTCATGTTTCGATGTCAATCGAGAAAGTTAGTACCGTTCAGTTTTTCCTTCTCAAGGATTTCCTTCTCAAGGATTGAACGCATAGTAACTTGGGTGATAGAGTTTAGATGAGATATATTAACTACAGAAAGAAAAAAGCAAGTATTCAGTAAACATTCAAAAGTTTGACAACAAGTCGTTCCTCGAACACTTATTTAGTTGTCTATTTTGTCCTCCAATGTCCAACATTGGTGTCTCTAGGACAAAATAATTCCAAAATCCTCATCTCGCAATTTCTCGAGCCAAGGAGAGCTTGACACTCAAAAAATCCAAGATAGGTAGACAATCTCATTGTCAATGTTATTTCAATAGTCCCACTATCGACAATAACACTCTCGGTCGATAAGAATCTCATTCTTATCTCCTCGCCTCGACTACCACGCCTGCAGTGGGTTCGTCGATGAGAAACCAAAAACATGTTGTAGAGGCCTCGTTGTTCCTCTACCCTCACCTTATCTCAAGATAAAAAATATAGCACCCCGCGGAGGCGGAACCTACTAATTGATGATCGAGAGCTTTAGGGGGTGTGCCTATTTGGACAAGGCGATAACTCATTTTATGAGACATAGCATGCAGGTTACGTTTTAATCGATTGAACATGATATTAAACGCAAAATAAAACCTAAAGCATGCATACTACCACAGCACATAAAACGCACTCCAATGGCCCCTAAGTTCTATACTATGAAAACGATAAATTACAAATTGGTATCCTCCTCGAGGTACTTGTAATCTTGAGTCTCACTCACGTCTTCGTCTTCTCGAGTCTCACTCGATTATAGCTTTGCGTCTCCTCGAATCTTTGTCTCTTGTAAGGCCTTCAATTGTGGATCCCACCACAGCTTACATTGTAAAAATGGCACGCAGGCCATAGCACAAAATAAAACTATACTATTACAAAAGATTTGATGGCACGCAGTCTATATAAAACTCTAAGGCCATTGAGTACGAAAAACGCAGGGCATTCATCCAACAACTAACGGTTGTTGGCCTTACATCTAGCAAGCAACAAGAATTCTCAATTCATAGCAAGCAAGATGCAACATATAACTCAAATATGCCTATTAATTTCATTCTCAATAAAATCAGATTTTAATTGTTCAATAACGATTATTCCCAATAATCGTCTTTTAATTGTATCTCCGTCATAATTATCCCAATAATCAAAACGCGATAAATCGTAAGTGAAAACTCGAGGTTTCTAACCAGCTATTTATCATGCAATTGCGCCCTATCTCCCATGTGACATGGGGGAGCCAACCAGACGATCGTACCATCCCATGGTTCGAAAGTCTCTAATTTGCATCATCGACTAATTTAAGAACTCTGGTCTCATTTCCACTCCCCGAGGTGAGAAATAGATCGGCTTGAAATTAATCTTTGAAAGACAAATTAGACATTGTTATGAAAATTTGATAAAACATGAACTTCATGAAAAATACAAGAATTCTAATTTTTTTTTATTTATCATGATTAAGAGATAAAATTGACAAATAATATTTCAAATAAATTTATCAATTCCGAATTTCACATCATGGGGATTTGATTTATGCATACAAAAATAATCGAATAAATTTTTAACATCAAATCAAGTAATATTTTTCCAAAAAATATTCCATGAAAAATTACATGAATAAATCACAAAAAATTTATGGACACTTGATTTATGAAAAATAATCCAATTAAATTAACATACAATCAAACACTATTTTTCCAAAAATAGTCCATGGAAAAATTCACAAATAAAAATAAAAACAATTTTTATAGGCACTTGTTCTACGCGCATACGCAAAAGCACGACCAAGGCTCTGATACCACTGTTGGTTTTTGTATGAATCTCATCCATACCCCAATATATGGATTTACGTATTTTACAAGCATGAAAAGGTGCGGAAGAAAGAATCATGCATAAATACGTAAAACCCTAATCATGGATCTAGTGCGCACGTATGTAGTAAGAACAATTAATGAGTTAGTTTAAGAATCGTGTACCTTGTGATTCTTCTTAATAACTGATGCCCGGACGTAGATGGATCAGCCGCGAAAGTACCCAGCCTCAATTCGTTGCACGAACCGTCCTTGATCCTTGAAACGACGTGAACTTGGACTTGGAACGAACCCCGCTCGATTCCTCGATTCCTTCGGCCTCTCCACGAAATTCTCTCACGAATATATGATAATGTAGTAGTCAATTTCGTGGTCATAGGGTCCCTTTATATAGGAGTAATCCCATAGGGTTTCCTAGTAGGCGTAGGAGTCCAAAAAGGAAAATTCTGGAAAATTACCAAAAATTCACGATCTGGCGCAGCGCGGCGCGCTACTGCAGGTCGAATCCTCAAAGCGCGGCGCGCCTGCCTTTTAGTGAAAATCCAGCGTGGCGCGCTAGCTGCGCTCAACGCGCTCGTTTTTCCGGCGTGCTCGTCGTTTCACCCCGGTTCTCAACCGAAGTTTGTACACTCCAAGTATACATGATCAAGAGGGCCGTGTGACTCATTTGGCATGATCATCGAGTGTTAAGTTCGTGTTCTCGACAAGACACATAACACCGACTAATCGATCCATCTACATAGGACGCACTATATAACTTATCTCGGTACAACACACGTGGAATGAAGGACACAAATCCAACAAACGGAAGTTGGTGATTATCCACTGTTTCACACGAGTTAGTGTGCTTGTCTCGTAAATCTCAAGTTGAGTCTCGTACATGGCAAGGAAGTGGTTCTGTTCCTTGTCGAGTTCAACATGTGTCTCCGTTGGAAACAACCTGACTATTTTCTTAATTAACTCACTTTTCTTTTCCTCCTATGTAACGACATCCCACATGATAATTTGTGACACTTACATATATATCATTATAATTTAAATAAAAATTGATATTTTTAACAAAAACTTTGTGTATTAAAGAGCAATGAACGTGTATTATGTCAATTACCAACTGTATTAAAGCCCTGAGCTTCACCTCTCTGTTTCAGGGATCAATAATACGATATTTTCTTCAATTTCTTATATTTTGATTGTTTTCTTGTTTTTTTTATGTCGAGGATAAGTATCTGGATGCTGCTCGTCTTTTTTTAGAGCCTTCTGCTTGTCTACTAGAAGTATTGACACTTGAGTCTTGAATTTGTATTGCGCAAATAAAATGAAAAAAATAAAAATTTAAGTGAAAATAAAATGAAAAACAAAAGCGAAAATAAGCAAATAAAAAATAAAATAAAGTAAAAAAATTGAAAAATAGATCAAATAAATTTTAAATAATTTTTTTTTTAAAAAAGTGAAAAAATAGCGCGAATTTCATTTGAAAGTATTTACAAATTTGCGAACTTATCGTTTTTGGAAAGCTTTCTTTTGTTGGCATAATTTATTCCACTACTTTGAAGGCTACTGCTTAAGGCACCTCCACTTATCCAATAAAGTCTTTACAACAAATGGGCTAGGTAGCATAGGAAACACGCCAACGGAAGTTGGTGATTATCCACTGCTTCACACGAGTTAGTGTGCTTGTCTCGTAAATCTCAAGTTGAGTCTCGTACATGACAAAGAAGTGGTTCTGTTCCTTGTCGAGTTCAACATTTCTCTCGTTGGAAACAACACGACTATTTTATGAATTAACCCACTTTTCTTTTCCTCTTATGTAACGACATCCCAAAGGATAATTTGTGACAGTTAACATATATATCATTATAATTTAAATAAAAATAAATCTTTTTAAAAAACTTTTGTGTATTAAAGAGCAATGGACGTGTATTATGTCGATTGCCAACTGTATTAAAACTCTGAGCTCCACTCCCCGGGTTCTATAATATGATATTTTCTTCAATTTCTCATATTTTGATGGTTTTCTTGTTTCCTTTGATATGTGAGGTGGATGTTGCTCGTTTTTCTTGAGATCCTTCTGCTTGTCTACAAGAAGTATTGACAATTGAGTTTTGATTTGTATGAAAGTATCACATTGACATTGCCAAAGAAAAAAAAAAGTGCATATGCAAATAAAAAAAATTAAAAAAAAATAAGCGAAAATAAGAAAATAAAAAATAAAATAAAGTAAAAAAAATTGAAAAATAGATCAAATAAATTTTAAATATCTTTTTTTTAAAAAAAAGTGAAAAAATAGCGCGAATTTCATTTGAACGTTTTTTGAAAGCTTTCTTTTGTTGGCATAATTTATTCCACTATTTTGAAGGCTACTGCGTAAGGCTCCTCCACTTATCCAATAGAGTCTTTACAACAAATGGGCTATGCAGCATAGGAAATACGCCAACGGAAGTTGGTGATTATTCACTCTTCACCCAAGTTAGTGTGCTTGTCTAGTAAATCGCAAGTTGAGTCTCGTACATGGAAAGCAAGTGGGAAAGCAAGTGGTTTTGTTTCTTGTGGAGTTCAACATGTGTCTTCGTTGGAAACAACCTTACTATTTTCTGAATTAACTCACTTTTCTTTTCCTCTTATGTAACGAAATCCCACAGGATAATTTGTGAAAGTTAACATATATATCATTATAATTTAAATAAAAATAGATCTTTTTAAAAAACTTTTGTGTATTAAAGAGCAATGGACGTGTATTATGTCGATTGCCAACTGTATTAAAACCCTGAGCTCCACTCCCCGGGTTCTATAATATGATATTTTCTTCAATTTCTCATATTTTGATGGTTTTCTTGTTTCATTTGATATGTGAGGTGGATGCTGCTCGTTTTTCTTGAGAGCCTTCTGCTTTTATTGACAATTGAGTTTTGAATTTGTATGAAAGTATCACATTGACATTGCGCCAAAAAAAAAAAAGTGCATGCGCAAATAAAAAAAATTAAAGCGTTAGTGAAAAAAAAAAGAAGCGAAAATAAGAAAATAAAAAATAAAATAAAGTAAAAATATTGAAAAATAGATCAAATAAATTTTAAATAACTTTTTTTAAAAAAAACTGAAAAAATAGCGCGAATTTCATTTGAAAGTTTTTACAAATTTGTATCATTTTTGGAAAGCTTTCTTTTGTTGGCATTATTTATTCCACTATTTTGAAGGCTACTGCTTTAGGCATCTCCACTTATCCAATAAAGTCTTTACAACAAATGGGCTAGGTAGCATAGGAAACACGCCAATACAAGTTGGTGATTATCCACTGCTTCACACGAGTTAGTGTGCTTGTCTCGTAAATTTCAAGTTGAGTTTCGTACATGACAATTAAGTGGTTCTGTTCCTTGTCGAGTTCAACATGTGTCTCCGTTGGAAACAACCTGACTATTTTCTGAATTAACTCACTTTTCTTTTCCTCTTATGTAACGACATCCCCCAGGATAATTTGTGACACTAAACATATATATCATTATAATTTAAATAAAAATAGATCTTTTTAAAAAACTTTTGTGTATTAAAGAGCAATGGACGTGTATTATGTCGATTGCCAACTGTATTAAAACCCTGAGCTCCACTCCCTGGGTTCTATAATATGCATGATATTTTCTTCAATTTCTCATATTTTGATGGTTTTCTTGTGTCGTTTGATATGTGAGGTGGATGCTGCTCGTTTTTCTTGAGAGCCTTCTGCTTGTCTACAAGAAGTATTGACAATTGAGTCTTGAATTTGTATAAAAGTATCACATTGACATTGCGCAAAAAAAAAAGCATGCGCAAATAAAAAAAACTAAAGCGTAAGTGAAAAAAAAAGAAGCAAAAATAAGAAAATAAAAAATAAAATAAAGTAAAAAAATTGAAAAATAGCACAAATAAATTTTAATTAACTTTTTTTAAAAAAAAGTGAAAAAATAGCGCGAATTTCATTTGAAAGTTTTTACAAATTTGCGAACCAATAGTTTTTGGAAAGCTTTCTTTTGTTGGCATAATTTATTCCACTATTTTGAAGGCTACTGCGTAAGGCACCTCCACTTATCCAATAAAGTCTTTACAACAAATGGGCTAGATAGCATAGGAAACACGCCAACGGAAGTTGGTGATTATCCACTGCTTCACACGAGTTAGTGTGCTTGTCTTGTAAATCTCAAGTTGAGTCTCGTACATGGCAAGGAAGTGGTTCTGTTCCTTGTCGAGTTCAACATGTGTCTCCGTTGGAAACAACCTGACTATTTTCTGAATTAACTCACTTTTCTTTTCCTCCTATGTAACGACATCCCACAGGATAATTTGTGACACTTACATATATATCATTATAATTTAAATAAAAATTGATATTTTTAACAAAAACTTTGTGTATTAAAGAGCAATGAACGTGTATTATGTCAATTACCAACTGTATTAAAGCCCTGAGCTTCACCTCTCTGGGATCAATAATAGGATATTTTCTTAAATTTCTTATATTTTGATTGTTTTCTTGTTTTCATTATGTCTAGGATAAGAATCTGGATGCTGCTCTTCTTTTTTTAGAGCCTTCTGCTTGTCTACTAGAAGCATTGACACTTGAGTCTTGAATTTGTATTGCGCAAATAAAATGAAAAAAATTAAAATTTAAGTGAAAATAAAATAAAAAACAAAAGCGAAAATAAGCAAATAAAAAATAAAATAAAGTAAAAAAATTGAAAAATAGATCAAATAAATTTTAAATAACTTTTTTTAAAAAAAAGTGAAAAAATAGCGCGAATTTCATTTGAAAGTTTCTACAAATTTGCGAACTTATCGTTTTTGGAAAGCTTTCTTTTGTTTGCATAATTTATTCCACTATTTTGAAGGCTACTGCACCTCCACTTATCCAATAAAGTCTTTACAACAAATGGGCTAGGTAGCATAGGAAACACGCCAACGGAAGTTGGTGATTATCCACTGCTTCACACGAGTTAGTGTACTTGTCTTGTAAATCTCAAGTTGAGTCTCGTACATGGCAAGGAAGTGGTTCTGTTCCTTGTCGAGTTCAACATGTGTCTCCGTTGGAAACAACCTGACTATTTTCTGAATTAACTCACTTTTCTTTTCCTCCTATGTAACGACATCCCACAGGATAATTTGTGACACTTACATATATATCATTATAATTTAAATAAAAATTGATATTTTTAACAAAAACTTTGTGTATTAAAGAGCAATGAACGTGTATTATGTCAATTACCAACTGTATTAAAGCCCTGAGCTTCACCTCTCTGTTTCAGGGATCAATAATAGGATATTTTCTTAAATTTCTTATATTTTGATTGTTTTCTTGTTTTCTTTATGTCGAGGATAAGAATCTGGATGCTGCTCTTCTTTTTTTAGAGCCTTCTGCTTCTCTACTAGAAGTATTGACACTTGAGTCTGAATTTGTATTGCGCAAATAAAATGAAAAAAATTAAAATTTAAGTGAAAATAAAATAAAAAACAAAAGCGAAAATAAGCAAATAAAAAATAAAATAAAGTAAAAAAATTGAAAAATAGATCAAATAAATTTTAAATAACTTTTTTTTAAAAAAAAGTGAAAAAATAGGGCGAATTTCATTTGAAAGTTTCTACAAATTTGCGAACTTATCGTTTTTGGAAAGCTTTCTTTTGTTTGCATAATTTATTCCACTATTTTGAAGGCTACTGCGTAAGGCACCTCCACTTATCCAATAAAGTCTTTACAACAAATGGGCTAGGTAGCATAGGAAACACGCCAACGGAAGTTGGTGATTATCCACTGCTTCACACGAGTTAGTGTGCTTGTCTCGTAAATCTCAAGTTGAGTCTCGTACATGACAAGGAAGTGGTTCTGTTCCTTGTCGAGTTCAACATGTGTCTCCGTTGGAAACAACCTGACTATTTTCTGAATTAACTCACTTTTCTTTTCCTCTTATGTAACGACATCCCACAGGATACTTTGTGACAAGTTAACATATATATCATTATAATTTAAATAAAAATAGATCTTTTTAAAAAACTGTTAAAATATGACTCGAATCCGTAGGAATTTTGTTTCCTTATTTAGGATAATTAGAATTATATTGTATTCAATATAATTCTATTCCTTATGGATTTAGGAGTTATATATTAGGAAAAGGGTTTATTCCTATTCCTATTGGTTACCTAATTTATGAGTTTTCTACACCTATAAATAGGGATCTCCATAGACATAATTATTTGTGTGTTGAACACCAAGAGACACCATGTGATAATATTGTGTGAGATTAGAGGGTTTTAGAGTGGATATTATTCGTACTATACATCGTCGATCTGCAACAAGTAGTATCTAGTGGCACCGGTCTTGATCGTGTGGCGTTCAGAGCTTTGTCCTGTAACAAGTGGTATTAGAGCCAGGTTACGATCCTAAAAGCTAACAAGTGGTATCAGAGCCAGGCAACGATCTCGTGACCTTCCAGACTACGATCCTACTACCTTCCGGAGCAAGGTTTCGATGACGAGCGTGAGGTACGATCTACCGAATTTAAGTCTCAACGGGGGGTTTCCTCTTTACCACCACGACATGGAGGAGTCCAGAAGGATTGAGCTCGATCGGAAGGTAATTTCAATTGACCTTCATATATCGAACTTCATGACCGAGGAAACCATTGAGACAAGGTCCGCAAAGGAGTTGTGGGAATTATTTGAAAAGTTGTGGCAACTTTTCGAGATAATATCCTATGTAGCCGTGTTATTGGCGCTATTAGCGGGGGAGAACGTGAAGAGAATTGGTGTGGGTGTCTCCAATGTGACATTGTGTGATGGACTTGACGTCCAAAAGAAGTACCGTGATAAAGGGAGCGACTCGGGGAATTCGAAGTCGCGACACGGGAATAAGGTATGTCACTATAGCTCGGTGAAAGAAGTAACCGGAGTTATGTTTAGCTACACCTGTGAAAGTGGAGTTTTAAGGGTTACCAAAGGTGTTTTGGTAATATTTGTTGGAAATCGACTACCCGGGATGCGTTCGTTCGATCACTCGAACATCCGAACGATCCCAGTCGACATCCGGTGTCGCTACTTCGTTCGCTTTTCCAGCCCGTGCCCCGATTCACGCCCAGCCATTGCCCCGAAGGACAACCGCGCGAACGGAGCGGGCTGCCAGAAAAACGCCAAAACAGCGGTCGCCGTTTGGAAACGGCGGTCGCCGTTTCTCCGCGAACAGCAACGCGACGTTGCTGTTCCGGGCTCGTTTCCGGGTCGTTTTTCCTCATCCGACTACCGTTCCGGAGGTCCTAGAACCCCCAGTAGTCGAGGAATACGATCCACGACCCCGGAACCCGATCTACGTTCATGTATGATCAACGAGGAAATTGAGATCGAATAAAAGCGGAATTAAAGATCCGATCTCATACCTTAGCGGTCGAATTGTTGAGACCTTAGCGATTGCTAGCGTATGCCTCTTCCCGACTCCAACCGCTGTGTGGGCAACGATCCGTTGGGTCTCCCTTTTCTGCTCTCTCTTGATCTACCAGCGTGATATTCTTTTTCTCAATCAGAGAAAAATATCAGCGCTAACTATTTTATTTTAGAGAGAAAAAATTATAATTGCGTTAACAATTCTTTTTCTCAGAAAAATAAAAAAAGCTGCGGACTGTAGGTTTAAGAGAGGGCAAGGGGGGGGGGGGGGGGGGGGTTATAGAGTTACGCTAGGGACCTCTTAGGTAAATTAATTAGGGGCTAAATTGAAATATTAATTAACTTGGAATACGTAAACGCAATTCCTTAATTAATCGATTTCAATTTTAATTATTATTAACTACACTATAAAATAATAATTGAATTCCCGAAATTAATTTAATATTATTTCAACAATAATATTTCCGCCGAAATTACATATACGACTTTCCCCGTGTTTAAGATATCGAACGTCCACGAATTTATTTAATTACTAATAATTAAATTAATTCGTTTCTTATTATCCGAGACTAGTACCACTCATCCTTATTATCATGTGGAACAAATCCACCTGCAGGGTTTACATGATAAACTTTATGAGCTCATCTCGGGGACGTTATCAACCCGATAAACGGGACACGGTTTCCTGTCTATAATCTATAGCATGCCGTGTGTACAATTCCGATTCCCAATTTACCGAGTATCTCGACTAATCAATTAGTCTCACTCATTGGAAAGTTAAAGAACCGAGAATTGGACACACGCACCTATAATTATATAGGGATTAGGAATTCGTATATCCGTAATCTCTGAGGTCTAGTTCGATTACGTCGATTAGTATAAATCGAACGCCCTCCCGTGGTCCTGCTCAATACACCAAGTGTACTAGTGTAACATAATAGTCAAGACCAACTATTACCCAGTCACACTACGACGTACCGATGGATTGTCCCTGTCCATCTAAGTCGTGAGCTTCTGTTCGATAGTATACGAGTAACCGACAGTATGATCTTCCGCGTGTCTCCTCACGCCATACTGTCTACAACGTATATATCTAGGACTATTGCATTCAAGTACAAGATAGACAAAAATGCCGACAATTTGATTATTAGATAATGTAAAACACAGATAAGGAGTTCCATATTGTCACTAAACTAGACATTTAGAATATAACTCCATCAATCTCCCACTTATACTAAATCTCTAGTTGCCCTCTACCATACATCCGATACCCATCCCCTTCACGTGTCTCTTGAACGCTTCCGCTGGAAGTGCCTTCGTAAAGGGGTCAGCCAGGTTATCCACTGATGCAATCTTGGTGACAACCGCATCGCCTCTCCTGACGATGTCTCTAATCAGGTGGTACTTGCGATCTATGTGTTTACTCGCATTGTGGGCTCGTGGTTCCTTTGAATTTGCCACTGCACCGCTATTGTCACAATAAATTGTGATAGCTCTAGGCATTTTAGGAACCACATCCAAGTCCATAAGGAAGTTCCGGAGCCACACCGATTCTTTAGCTGCCTCAGAGGCTGCTACATATTCGGCTTCCATGGTAGAGTCCGAAATGCATTTCTGCTTAACACTCTTCCATGAGACTGCTCCACCTCCCAATGTGAACACATAGCCTGATGTAGACTTTCGCTGATCCTTATCAGATTGGAAATCCGAGTCTGTGTAACCAATAGGAATCAACTCGGACGCTTTGTAACTCAGAACATAATTCCTAGTCCTTCGCAGGTACTTAAGTATGTTCTTTACAGCAGTCCAGTGACCCTGTCCAGGGTTACTCTGATATCTAGCTACCATGCCCACGGCATAGCAGATATCAGGTCTCGTGCACAACATGGCATACATTAGACTTCCTACTGCCGAAGCATAAGGAACCTTCTTCATGTAATCTATCTCCTTTTGTGTTTTGGGACACATGTCTTTAGATAGATGAATTCCATGGCAGAAAGGTTGAGCACCTCTCTTGGAATTCTGCATGTTGAAACGAGCCAGAATCGTATCAATATATGAAGCCTGGGACAAGCTTAATGTTCTTTTCCGGCGATCCCTTATAACCTTGATCCCAAGAACATGTTCAACTTGTCCTAGGTCTTTCATATCGAATTGCTTGGACAACCATCCCTTTATGTCTGACAACATCTTCACATTGTTGACAATTAGAAGGATGTCGTCTACATAAAGCACGAGAAACGCCACACTGTTTCCGTCACTTCTCCGGTATACACACGACTCGTCCATGCTTTGAATGAATCCATAAGACTGGATAACCTCATCAAACCGCATGTTCCAAGATCTAGAAGCTTGCTTCAATCCATAAATGGATCGGTTTAGCTTACACACTAGATGCTCTTGGCCTTTCTTGATGAAACCTTCTGGCTGTCTCATGTAAATGGTCTCGTCAAGATTACCATTCAAGAATGCTGTCTTGACGTCCATTTGCCACACCTCATAATCCATATGAGATGCTATAGACAAAAGAATCCGGATCGACTTTAGCATAGCTACCGGCGAAAAGGTTTCCTCATAATCGATCCCTTCTTTCTGAGTATACCCTTTCGCAACAAGCCTAGCCTTGAAGGTTTCAACCTTCCCGTCAGACCCTCTTTTCCTCTTGTACACCCACTTGCAACCAATGGCTTTTACACCTTTGGGCGGTGCTACAAGATTCCAGACCTGATTTGAATCCATTGATTCAATCTCAGATTTCATCGCCTTTTGCCAAGACTGAGCATCTTGATCTTTAAGCGCCTCGCCATAGGTCCAGGGATCGGCTTCATGTTCTCCAGGTAACAAGTCCGAAGACTCACCTATAAACATGAACCTATCGGGTTGTCGAACAACCCTCCCACTACGACGAGGCTCCGGTGTAACCTCAGTAACTACAGGTGCAGACTGTGGTGGCGTATCACCCGGTTGGGTTGGATCTAAGCCTTGATCGTCCCCTCTCAGTTCGTATAGTATTATCTCACTCTTGGGCTTATGGTCCATTATATAATCCTCTTCCAAGAACCGAGCGTTGGTGCTAACAACGATCTTCTGGTCCTTAGGACTATAAAATAGACCACCTTTCGTTCCTCTAGGATATCCTATAAACAACCGAATATCTGAACGAGATTCCAACTTATCAGCCCCATGCTTCAGCACATGTGCTGGACAACCCCAGATCCGAATGTGTTTCAAATTTGGCTTACGCCCGGTCCACAATTCCGAGGGCGTCTTAGGGACTGATTTAGAAGGAACTAAGTTCAGGATATACGCCGCTGTTTCCAAGGCATATCCCCAGAACGAAACTGGTAGGTCTGAGTAACTCATCATAGATCTTACCATTTCCATAAGAGTCCTATTCCTTCTTTCTGCTACACCATTCTGCTGGGGCGTGTATGGTGCAGTCATCTGGGAATCAATCCCATTCTCTAATAAGTACGCCTTAAACTCTCCCGAGAGGTACTCTCCTCCACGATCAGATCGTAGAGTCTTTATGGTTTTACCATGAAGGTTCTCCACAAGAGCTTTGTACTCTTTGAACTTGTCAAAGCACTCGCTCTTGCGGCGCATCAGGTATATAAAACCATACCTTGAGTAATCATCAGTGAAGGTTGCGAAATATTCGTAACCTCCTCTCGCTTGGACAGATAAAGGCCCGCACAAATCAGAGTGAATCAACTCCAGTACTTCCTTGGATCTATACCCCTTATCACTAAAGGGTCGCTTGGTCATTTTTCCTTCCAGGCATGATTCGCAGGTTGGAAAGTCCTCATCTTTCACACCACTGAGTATTCCATCAGTTATCAACCTTTGAATCCTACCCAAGTTAATATGACCTAGCCTAAGATGCCATAAGTACTTTTGATTCATCCTAGAAGGCTCCTTTCTCTTATTGGTACTAGATGTGTTATTTGACTCTACTCGTTGCATCGTGGAATAATCAGGATTCAGTATATATAAGTTGCCTATCAATGTACCAGAACAGATATACTCACCATTCTTTTTGATAATAACAGAACTATCAAAAGAAACAGAATATTCATTCAAAACCAATTTAGAAACCGAAACAAGGTTCTTTCTAAAATTCGGTACATAAAGACAATTATTCAATAACAAAACATTATTATTAAAAGACAAATAAATATCTCCCACTGCAACTGCCGCCACTTTCGTAGCGTTGCCCATGTAGATAGTGATCTCTCCCTCTCTAAGCCGCCGGGTTTCCTGGAACCCCTGCAAAGAATTGCAGACATGATCAGTGGCTCCCGTATCCACACACCAGGTACCGGTGGATAACACCGCTAAACATGTTTCAGTGACTAAGGAAAAGTTCGTACCTCCTTGTCTGAGAGGACAATTAGACTTCCAATGTCCAGACTGCTTGCAACGGAAACACTTGCCCTTGGGCTTGTTCACTCCATTCTGTGGTCCACCATTTCTGGGTCCACTGGGTTTCCGTCCTTGCTTCTTCTTCCTCTTAGTCCCCGGAGGGCCAGGAAGTTTCACAGCCACAAGTGCCTGAGATTTCTTAAAGATTCCCTCTGCCGCCTGGAGTTCAGTCAGGAGCTCCGCCAACGAATATAACTTCTTGTTCATGTTATAGTTCAGGCGGAACTGCTCAAAACTCCTAGGCAGAGACTGGAGCACTATATCGATCTGGGTTTCCCCATCGATAGCTCCTCCCATAATCTCTATCTCATTCAGATAGCCTATCATCCTAAGAACGTGATCCCTCACGGGCGTTCCTTCGGACATAGTGGCCGTCATGAGTTTTCTCATGGCATCTTGCCTGGCTGCCCTATCCTGACTACCAAACATCTCCTTGAGGTTAAGCATTATATCATAGGCAGTGGTCATGGCCTCATGCTGATGTTGCAGCACATTTGACATAGAAGCCAAAATGTAGCACCGCGCCATCTGATCAGCCTTGACCCACTTCCGATGAGCTTCCTTTTCCTCAGGAGTGGAGGTATCAATAGGTTCATCAGGACAAACCTCATGGAGTACATATTTGTACTCCTCAGCAGTTAGGACAATGTCCAAGTTTCGTTTCCAATCAACATAGTTCGGACCAGTGAGTTTGTTTTCTTTTAGTATAATGGACAGCGGGTTGAGTGCCATATCTATAAAAGAGACAAATCAAACTGTCAAATTTAATTCGATATCAACTCCCTTAATTAATATCATTAAATTTACCAATCAATCCTAAAATCCCATCAGACTAGCATGCCACGTTCATGTGGACGTATACTAGTCCAAACGATTTTTTATAACTGGACTTTTACTTCAGTCGTACATCATTACAGCAGTGACTCCGATGGGGAGGATACTGTAAAGCGTACCTAAGTGTATACCATTTCTCAGTACTAAGTTAACCGCTCGGAAACTACACGCCCACCGCAAGCCACGTTAGTGTGGACGTTTACGTTGACATGCGGTCCCTTTACGATTTCCTATAACTGTCGAGCCTCAATTAACCCAAAGTTCCGTTTCCGTCTAGTAAGCCACGATAGTGTGGACGTTTACTAAACAAACAACTTTGTTAATTGAATTCCATTTAATAAATTTCACAATTTCGTTAATCAAAGCTTGATATCTCGTAAGTGAAACTCGAAGTTTCTAACCAGCGATCAATCAAGCAATTGAGCCCTATCTCTCACAAAGTGAGGGAGCCAACCAGACAATCGATCTAGCCATCAAATGACTCGAATGTCTCTAATCTGTGTCATCGACATAACCAAGCGCTTTGGCTCCATTCCACTCCCCGGGGTGAGAATGAGTCGAGTTGAAATTACTCTTTGAAAGACAGATTAGGCATTGCTTTGAAAAACTCAAGTGTTCAATTCTATAAACGGAATTGAATTCGAATTTTGATCCAGTGATATCCGTGTGTCAACTTTATCCGATAGGGAGGATGACACTAAAGCCAACTCGTAAGCGACACACATCACTATCAAAACAGAGAATGGAGACCGCGGGATTGTTTCCAATCCCTCTCCCACTTAGTTTTTACGAGAGGGATTAACAAGCATGCATAAAATTTAAAGCACAATAAAAACACGTTAAACACACAAGAAGCAATTAACGTGGCCCGATTATTATGGCCTTTAAAATCTTCGATGCACGTCTTCTCGGATCTTCGTCTCGTTGCTCGTCTCGGTCTCGATCCATCACCGACTCGTCTAAGGACCAAGAGACGAACCCCTCCCACTGGAGTATCGTCCCGGGCCCTCGACAAGCGATCCGTGATGTCCGTCGAACCCCCGCGGAGCTGCTGCCCGAAGTCCAGCGAAACGGCGACCGCCGTTTGAGAAACGGCGACCGCCGTTTGCCCTTCAGCAGCCGCGGGTTCGACTTCTCGACCCTCATTCGTCCGTCCTTCGATCTTCTCTCGATCCACCAAGCAGCAACAACATTACAAGAGTAATACTAACTACTTCCGGCATCGATCCTATACAGGAATGATCGATCCTATACACCCGGATAAACGAAAAAAAACGAAAAACCTTAAACGACTCAACCCGTCGTTTTAAACTATTACAAACAAGCAACGTTAAAACCAAAAGATCTCGACAATCCCGAGAGTTTAACACACCACAACATACAGTACAACAAACATGACCATAATAATCGGGTGACCTGCAAAACAAACTCGCAAACAATACAAGAACGCATAACCGGCTCTGATACCAATTGTTGGAAATCGACTACCCGGGATGCGTTCGTTCGATCACTCGAACATCTGAACGATCCCAGTCGACATCCGGTGTCGCTACTTCGTTCGCTTTTCCAGCCCGTGCCCCGATTCACGCCCAGCCATTGCCCCGAAGGACAACCGCGCGAACGGAGCGGGCTGCCAGAAAAACGCCAAAACGGCGGTCGCCGTTTGGAAACGGCGGTCGTCGTTTCTCCGCGAACAGCAACGCGACGTTGCTGTTCCGGGCTCGTTTCCGGGTCGTTTTTCCTCACTTGACTACCGTTCCGGAGGTCCTAGAACCCCCAGTAGTCGAGGAATACGATCCACGACCCCGGAACCCGATCTACGTTCATGTATGATCAACGAGGAAATTGAGATCGAATAAAAGCGGAATTAAAGATCCGATCTCATACCTTAGCGGTCGAATTGTTGAGACCTTAGCGATTGCTAGCGTATGCCTCTTCCCGACTCCAACCGCTGTGTGGGCAACGATCCGTTGGGTCTCCCTTTTCTGCTCTCTCTTGATCTACCAGCGTGATATTCTTTTTCTCAATCAGAGAAAAATATCAGCGCTAACTATTTTATTTTAGAGAGAAAAAATTATAATTGCGTTAACAATTCTTTTTCTCAGAAAAATAAAAAAGCTGCGGACTGTAGGTTTAAGAGAGGGCAAGGGGAGGGGGGGGGGGGGGGGGGGGTTTATAGAGTTACGCTAGGGACCTCTTAGGTAAATTAATTAGGGGCTAAATTGAAATATTAATTAACTTGGAATACGTAAACGCAATTCCTTAATTAATCGATTTCAATTTTAATTATTATTAACTCCACTATAAAATAATAATTGAATTCCCGAAATTAATTTAATATTATTTCAACAATAATATTTCCGCCGAAATTACATATACGACTTTCCCCGTGTTTAAGATATCGAACGTCCACGAATTTATTTAATTACTAATAATTAAATTAATTCGTTTCTTATTATCCGAGACTAGTACCACTCATCCTTATTATCATGTGGAACAAATCCACCTGCAGGGTTTACATGATAAACTTTATGAGCTCATCTCGGGGACGTTATCAACCCGATAAACGGGACACGGTTTCCTGTCTATAATCTATAGCATGCCGTGTGTACAATTCCGATTCCCAATTTACCGAGTATCTCGAAATCAATTAGTCTCACTCATTGGAAAGTTAAAGAACCGAGAATTGGACACACGCACCTATAATTATATAGGGATTAGGAATTCGTATATCCGTAATCTCTGAGGTCTAGTTCGATTACGTCGATTAGTATAAATCGAACGCCCTCCCGTGGTCCTGCTCAATACACCAAGTGTACTAGTGTAACATAATAGTCAAGACCAACTATTACCCAGTCACACTACGACGTACCGATGGATTGTCCCTGTCCATCTAAGTCGTGAGCTTCTGTTCGATAGTATACGAGTAACCGACAGTATGATCTTCCGCGTGTCTCCTCACGCCATACTGTCTACAACGTATATATCTAGGACTATTGCATTCAAGTACAAGATAGACAAAAATGCCGACAGTTTGATTATTAGATAATGTAAAACACAGATAAGGAGTTCCATATTGTCACTAAACTAGACATTTAGAATATAACTCCATCAATCTCCCACTTATACTAAATCTCTAGTTGCCCTCTACCATACATCCGATACCCATCCCCTTCACGTGTCTCTTGAACGCTTCCGCTGGAAGTGCCTTCGTAAAGGGGTCAGCCAGGTTATCCACTGATGCAATCTTGGTGACAACCGCATCGCCTCTCCTGACGATGTCTCTAATCAGGTGGTACTTGCGATCTATGTGTTTACTCGCATTGTGGGCTCGTGGTTCCTTTGCATTTGCCACTGCACCGCTATTGTCACAATAAATTGTGATAGCTCTAGGCATTTTAGGAACCACATCCAAGTCCATAAGGAAGTTCCGGAGCCACACCGATTCTTTAGCTGCCTCAGAGGCTGCTACATATTCGGCTTCCATGGTAGAGTCCGAAATGCATTTCTGCTTAACACTCTTCCATGAGACTGCTCCACCTCCCAATGTGAACACATAGCCTGATGTAGACTTTCGCTGATCCTTATCAGATTGGAAATCCGAGTCTGTGTAACCAATAGGAATCAACTCGGACGCTTTGTAACTCAGAACATAATTCCTAGTCCTTCGCAGGTACTTAAGTATGTTCTTTACAGCAGTCCAGTGACCCTGTCCAGGGTTACTCTGATATCTAGCTACCATGCCCACGGCATAGCAGATATCAGGTCTCGTGCACAACATGGCATACATTAGACTTCCTACTGCCGAAGCATAAGGAACCTTCTTCATGTAATCTATCTCCTTTTGTGTTTTGGGACACATGTCTTTAGATAGATGAATTCCATGGCAGAAAGGTTGAGCACCTCTCTTGGAATTCTGCATGTTGAAACGAGCCAGAATCGTATCAATATATGAAGCCTGGGACAAGCTTAATGTTCTTTTCCGGCGATCCCTTATAACCTTGATCCCAAGAACATGTTCAACTTGTCCTAGGTCTTTCATATCGAATTGCTTGGACAACCATCCCTTTATGTCTGACAACATCTTCACATTGTTGCCAATTAGAAGGATGTCGTCTACATAAAGCACGAGAAACGCCACACTGTTTCCGTCACTTCTCCGGTATACACACGACTCGTCCATGCTTTGAATGAATCCATAAGACTGGATAACCTCATCAAACCGCATGTTCCAAGATCTAGAAGCTTGCTTCAATCCATAAATGGATCGGTTTAGCTTACACACTAGATGCTCTTGGCCTTTCTTGATGAAACCTTCTGGCTGTCTCATGTAAATGGTCTCGTCAAGATTACCATTCAAGAATGCTGTCTTGACGTCCATTTGCCACACCTCATAATCCATATGAGATGCTATAGACAAAAGAATCCGGATCGACTTTAGCATAGCTACCGGCGAAAAGGTTTCCTCATAATCGATCCCTTCTTTCTGAGTATACCCTTTCGCAACAAGCCTAGCCTTGAAGGTTTCAACCTTCCCGTCAGACCCTCTTTTCCTCTTGTACACCCACTTGCAACCAATGGCTTTTACACCTTTGGGCGGTGCTACAAGATTCCAGACCTGATTTGAATCCATTGATTCAATCTCAGATTTCATCGCCTTTTGCCAAGACTGAGCATCTTGATCTTTAAGCGCCTCGCCATAGGTCCAGGGATCGGCTTCATGTTCTCCAGGTAACAAGTCCGAAGACTCACCTATAAACATGAACCTATCGGGTTGTCGAACAACCCTCCCACTACGACGAGGCTCCGGTGTAACCTCAGTAACTACAGGTGCAGACTGTGGTGGCGTATCACCCGGTTGGGTTGGATCTAAGCCTTGATCGTCCCCTCTCAGTTCGTTTAGTATTATCTCACTCTTGGGCTTATGGTCCATTATATAATCCTCTTCCAAGAACCGAGCGTTGGTGCTAACAACGATCTTCTGGTCCTTAGGACTATAAAATAGACCACCTTTCGTTCCTCTAGGATATCCTATAAACAACCGAATATCTGAACGAGATTCCAACTTATCAGCCCCATGCTTCAGCACATGTGCTGGACAACCCCAGATCCGAATGTGTTTCAAATTTGGCTTACGCCCGGTCCACAATTCCGAGGGCGTCTTAGGGACTGATTTAGAAGGAACTAAGTTCAGGATATACGCCGCTGTTTCCAAGGCATATCCCCAGAACGAAACTGGTAGGTCTGAGTAACTCATCATAGATCTTACCATTTCCATAAGAGTCCTATTCCTTCTTTCTGCTACACCATTCTGCTGGGGCGTGTATGGTGCAGTCATCTGGGAATCAATCCCATTCTCTAATAAGTACGCCTTAAACTCTCCCGAGAGGTACTCTCCTCCACGATCAGATCGTAGAGTCTTTATGGTTTTACCATGAAGGTTCTCCACAAGAGCTTTGTACTCTTTGAACTTGTCAAAGCACTCGCTCTTGCGGCGCATCAGGTATATAAAACCATACCTTGAGTAATCATCAGTGAAGGTTGCGAAATATTCGTAACCTCCTCTCGCTTGGACAGATAAAGGCCCGCACAAATCAGAGTGAATCAACTCCAGTACTTCCTTGGATCTATACCCCTTATCACTAAAGGGTCGCTTGGTCATTTTTCCTTCCAGGCATGATTCGCAGGTTGGAAAGTCCTCATCTTTCACACCACTGAGTATTCCATCAGTTATCAACCTTTGAATCCTACCCAAGTTAATATGACCTAGCCTAAGATGCCATAAGTACTTTTGATTCATCCTAGAAGGCTCCTTTCTCTTATTGGTACTAGATGTGTTATTTGACTCTACTCGTTGCATCGTGGAATAATCAGGATTCAGTATATATAAGTTGCCTATCAATGTACCAGAACAGATATACTCACCATTCTTTTTGATAATAACAGAACTATCAAAAGAAACAGAATATTCATTCAAAACCAATTTAGAAACCGAAACAAGGTTCTTTCTAAAATTCGGTACATAAAGACAATTATTCAATACCAAAACATTATTATTAAAAGACAAATAAATATCTCCCACTGCAACTGCCGCCACTTTCGTAGCGTTGCCCATGTAGATAGTGATCTCTCCCTCTCTAAGCCGCCGGGTTTCCTGGAACCCCTGCAAAGAATTGCAGACATGATCAGTGGCTCCCGTATCCACACACCAGGTACCGGTGGATAACACCGCTAAACATGTTTCAGTGACTAAGGAAAAGTTCGTACCTCCTTGTCTGAGAGGACAATTAGACTTCCAATGTCCAGACTGCTTGCAACGGAAACACTTGCCCTTGGGCTTGTTCACTCCATTCTGTGGTCCACCATTTCTGGGTCCACTGGGTTTCCGTCCTTGCTTCTTCTTCCTCTTAGTCCCCGGAGGGCCAGGAAGTTTCACAGCCACAAGTTCCTAAGCTCATTAAAGATAAAGCGGTGAACGAAGTAACCGTGGTAAAAACTAGGCTCTCGGATGAAGAGTCTACTCGACTAGACCATGTGCGGCTTGGGCATGTGAGGAAAGTCGACAAGAAGGATCGAGTGTATATCGATCGATGGAGTGTTTCTAAATCTGGTGAGCATTGTGCGCTTGGAAAGCTGTCGAGAGGGTATATCTCGAATTTGGCTCACAACTCGAAGAAGACACTCTGGTATGTATGTTCCGATTCATGGGGACCTTTGAAGGTCCAAACTTCTAGGAACTAGCTAGGCCCGTTGGGGGCATTTGGAGGAAGAAGAGGGACAAGACTATGGAGTGCGATTGGATTTCGCATGCGCGATGAGATTTCGCGGTTTCTCGTCAAGGTGGAGATTGTTAAAATATGACTCGAATCCGTAGGAATTTTGTTTCCTTATTTAGGATAATTAGAATTATATTGTATTCAATATAATTCTATTCCTTATGGATTTAGGAGTTATATATTATGAAAAGGGTTTATTCCTATTCCTATTGGTTACCTAATTTATGAGTTTTCTACACCTATAAATAGGGATCTCCATAGACAGAATTATTTGTGTGTTGAACACCAAGAGAGACACCATGTGATAATATTGTGTGAGATTAGAGGGTTTTAGAGTGGATATCAATCCTTGTAATCGTCGCCAATATTATAGTGAAGTTCTCGTCGTTCCTCCCGTGGTTTTTCCCGATTTGGGTTTCCACGTAAATTCCTTGTCTTCTCTTTTATTGTTGAGTTATTTTCGGGGTTCCGCATTATTATTCGTACTATACATCGTCGATCTGCAACAAGTAGTATCTAGTGGCACCGGTCTTGATCGTGTGGCGTTCAGAGCTTTGTCCCGTAACAAGTGGTATTAGAGCCAGGTTACGATCCTAAAAGCTAACAAAAACTTTTGTGTATTAAAGAGCAATGGACGTGTATTATGTTGATTGCCAACTGTATTAAAACCCTAAGCTCCACTCCCCGCGTTCTATAATATGATATTTTCTTCAATTTCTCGTTTTTCTTGAGAGCCTTCTGCTTGTCTACAAAAAGTATTGACAATTGAGTCTTGAATTTGTATGAAACTATCACATTGACATTGCGCAAAAAAAAAAAAACATGCGCAAATAAAAAAAATTAAAGAGTAAGTGAAAAAAAAAGAAGCAAAAATAAGAAAATAAAAAATAAAATAAAGTAAAAAAATTGAAAAATAGATCAAATAAATTTTAAATAACTTTTTTTTAAAAAAAAGTGAAAAAATAGCGCGAATTTCATTTGAAAGTTTTTACAAATTTGCGAACTAATCGTTTTTGGAAAGCTTTCTTTTGTTGGCATAATTTATTCCACTATTTTGAAGGCTACTGCGTAAGGCACCTCCACTTATCCAATAAAGTCTTTACAACAAATGGGCTAGGTAGCATAGGAAACACGCCAACGGAAGTTGGTGATTACCCACTGCTTCACACGAGTTAGTGTGCTTGTCTCGTAAATCTCAAGTTGAGTCTCGTACATGGCAAGGAAGTGGTTCTGTTCCTTGTCGAGTTCAACATGTGTCTCCTTTGGAAACAACCTGACTATTTTCTGAATTAACTCACTTTTCTTTTCCTCCTATGTAACGACATCCCACAGGATAATTTGTGACACTTACATATATATCATTATAATTTAAATAAAAATTGATATTTTTAACAAAAACTTTGTGTATTAAAGAGCAATGAACGTATATTATGTCAATTACCAACTGTATTATGTTGATGATTTAAGTGAAATCATTGTCCATTTAATGTAATTGGATTCATACAAAGTTTCGGTTATAATCCTAAGGCACTATAATGTGATTAAGGAGGTGCGGAGTGCACGATCATGTAAAAGTGATAAAGGATTATGTGTTGGATAAGTGATAGTATATATGCTGAAATTAATACTTGATTTTAGTATATATATGATGTTAATTTCGTGGTTGCATGTTTAGATATGCTAATCACGTAATTGCATGCATGGAAAATATTTGAATTATTTTCCAAAAGGTGTGACCATTATGAAATGGTGCAACTCTTCCCAAAGGGTGCAGCCCTTCATGAAAGGGCATTTTCACTATCCAAAGGGGTGTTTCAACACCTATATAAGGGTGTTGAAAATCAGATTCTAAGACCCACGAAATTAAGAGCTTTGTGTTAACGAAGTATAGCGAATAAACATTCTATAGTATACTTGTTTCTACGCCAAAGAACAAGTGCGGTATTGTCTTATCCTAGAAGAAGTTTCGTGATACCTTGGCTGTTATAGGGTCGAAATATTCTTTAAGGAAAACGTGTAAACCGTGATTCAATATTTTCCAAAGCCTCCTCATTCAGAAACACACAAAAATTACAACATATTAAAGCCCTAGCTTCACCTCTCTGTTTCAGGGATCAATAATAGGATATTTTCTTCAATTTCTTATATTTTGATTGTTTTCTTGTTTTCTTTATGTCGAGGATAAGAATCTGGATGCTGCTCTTCCTTTTTTAGAGCCTTCTGCTTGTCTACTAGAAGTATTGACACTTAAGTCTTGAATTTGTATTGCGCAAATAAAATGAAAAAAATTAAAATTTAAGTGAAAATAAAATAAAAAACAATATCGAAAATAAGCAAATAAAAAATAAAATAAAGTAAAAAAATTGAAAAATAGATCAAATAAATTTTAAATAACCTTTTTTAAAAAAAAGTGAAAAAATAGCGCGAATTTCATTTGAAAGTTTCTACAAATTTGCGAACTTATCGTTTTTGGAAAGCTTTCTTTTGTTTGCATAATTTATTCCACTATTTTGAAGGCTACTGCGTAAGGCACCTCCACTTATCCAATAAAGTCTTTACAACAAATGGGCTAGGTAGCATAGAAAACACGCCAACGGAAGTTGGTGATTATCCACTGCTTCACACGAGTTAGTGTGCTTGTCTCGTAAATCTCAAGTTGAGTCTCGTACATGACAAGGAAGTGGTTCTGTTCCTTGTCGAGTTCAACATGTGTCTCCGTTGGAAACAACCTGACTATTTTCTGAATTAACTCACTTTTCTTTTCCTCTTATGTAACCACATCCCACAGGATACTTTGTGACAAGTTAACATATATATCATTATAATTTAAATAAAAATAGATCTTTTTAAAAAACTTTTGTGTATTAAAGAGCAATGGACGTGTATTATGTTGATTGCCAACTGTATTAAAACCCTAAGCTCCACTCCCCGGGTTCTATAATATGATATTTTCTTCAATTTCTCATATTTTGATGGTTTTCTTGTTTCGTTTGATATGTGAGGTGGATGCTGCTCGTTTTTCTAGAGAGCCTTCTGCTTGTCTACAAGAAGTATTGACAATTGAGTCTTGAATTTGTATGAAAGTATCACATTGACATTGCGCAAAAAAAAATAAAAATGCATGCGCAAATAAAAAAAATTAAAGCTTAAGTGAAAAAAAATAAGCAAAAATAAGAAAATAAAAAATAAAATAAAGTAAAAAAATTGAAAAATAGCTCAAATAAATTTTAAATAACTTTTTTTAAAAATAAGTGAAAAAATAGCGCGAATTTCATTTGAAAGTTTTTACAAATTTGCGAACTGATCGTTTTTGGAAAGCTTTCTTTTGTTGGCATAATTTATTCCACTATTTTGAAGGCTACTGCGTAAGGCACCTCCACTTATCCAATAAAGTCTTTACAACAAATGGGCTAGGTAGCATAGGAATTAAGAAACACGCCAACGGAAGTTGGTGATTATCCACTGCTTCACACGAGTTAGTGTGCTTGTCTCGTAAATCTCAAGTTGAGTCTCGTACATGGCAAGGAAGTGGTTCTGTTTCTTGTCGAGTTCAACATGTGTCTCCGTTGGAAACAACCTGACTATTTTCTGAATTAACTGACTTTTCTTTTCCTCCTATGTAACGACATCCCACATGATAATTTGTGACACTTACATATATATCATTATAATTTAAATAAAAATTGATATTTTTAACAAAAACTTTGTGTATTAAAGAGCAATGAACGTGTATTATGTCAATTACCAACTGTATTAAAGCCCCGAGCTTCACCTCTCTGTTTCAGGGATCAATAATAGGATATTTTCTTCAATTTCTTATATTTTGATTGTTTTCTTGTTTTCTTTATGTCGAGGATAATAATCTGGATGCTGCTCTTCTTTTTTTAGAGCCTTCTGCTTGTCTACTAGATGTATTGACACTTGAGTCTTGAATTTGTATTGCGCAAATAAAATGAAAAAAATTAAAATTTAAGTGAAAATAAAATGAAAAACAAAAGCGAAAATATGCAAATAAAAAATAAAATAAAGTAAAAAAATTGAAAAATAGATCAAATAAATTTTAAATAACTTTTTTTAAAAAAAAAGTGAAAAAATAGCGAGAATTTCAATTGAAAGTTTCTACAAATTTGCGAACTTATCGTTTTTGGAAAGCTTTCTTTTGTTTGCATAATTTATTCCACTATTTTGAAGGCTACTGCGTAAGGCACCTCTACTTATCCAATAAAGTCTTTACAACAAATGGGCTAGGTAGCATAGGAAACACGCCAATGGAAGTTGGTGATTATCCACTGCTTCACACGAGTTAGTGTGCTTGTCTCGTAAATCTCAAGTTGAGTCTCGTACATGAGAAGGAAGTGGTTCTGTTCCTTGTCGAGTTCAACATGTGTCTCCGTTGGAAACAACCTAACTATTTTCTGAATTAACTCACTTTTCTTTTCCTCTTATGTAACGACATCCCACATATTGGTGATTATCCACTGCTTCACACGAGTTAGTGTGCTTGTCTCGTAAA
Source organism: Euphrasia confusa (assembly GCA_954870475.1). Taxonomy (NCBI): domain Eukaryota; kingdom Viridiplantae; phylum Streptophyta; class Magnoliopsida; order Lamiales; family Orobanchaceae; genus Euphrasia; species Euphrasia confusa. Next base: position 8,757,150 of record OX940966.1, on the reverse strand, counting down.
TCTCAAGTTGAGTCTCGTACATGAGAAGGAAGTGGTTCTGTTCCTTGTCGAGTTCAACATGTGTCTCCGTTGGAAACAACCTGACTATTTTCTGAATTAACTCACTTTTCTTTTCCTCTTATGTAACGACATCCCACAGGATACTTTGTGACAAGTTAACATATATATCATTATAATTTAAATAAAAATAGATCTTTTTAAAAAACTTTTGTGTATTAAAGAGCAATGGACGTGTATTATGTTGATTGCCAACTGTATTAAAACCCTAAGCTCCACTCCCCGGGTTCTATAATATGATATTTTCTTCAATTTCTCATATTTTGATGGTTTTCTTGTTTCATTTGATATGTGAGGTGGATGTTGCTCGTTTTTCTTGAGAGCCTTCTGCTTGTCTACAAGAAGTATTGACAATTGATTCTTAATTTGTATGAAAGTATCACATTGACATTGCGCAAAAAAAAAAAACATGCGCAAATAAAAAAAATTAAAGAGTAAGTGAAAAAAAAAGAAGCAAAAATAAGAAAATAAAAAATAAAATAAAGTAAAAAAATTGAAAAATAGATCAAATAAATTTTAAATAACTTTATTTAAAAAAAAGTGAAAAAATAGCGCGAATTTCATTTGAAAGTTTTTACAAATTTGCGAACTGATTGTTTTTGGAATGCTTTCTTTTGTTGGCATAATTTATTCCACTATTTTGAAGGCTACTGCGTAAGGCACCTCCACTTATCCAATAAAGTCTTTACAACAAATGGGCTAGGTAGCATAGGAAACACGCCAACAGAAGTTGGTGATTATCCACTGCTTCACACGAGTTAGTGTGCTTGTCTCGTAAATCTCAAGTTGAGTCTCGTACATGGCAAGGAAGTGGTTCTGTTCCTTGTCGAGTTCAACATGTGTCTCCGTTGGAAACAACCTGACTATTTTCTGAATTAACTCACTTTTCTTTTCCTCCTATGTTTTGTGACACTTACATATATCATTATAATTTAAATAAAAATTGATATTTTTAACAAAAACTTTGTGTATTAAAGAGCAATGAACGTATATTATGTCAATTACCAACTGTTTTAAAGCCCTGAGCTTCACCTCTCTGTTTCAGGGATCAATAATAGGATATTTTCTTCAATTTCTTATATTTTGATTGTTTTCTTGTTTTCTTTATGTCGAGGATAAGAATCTGGATGCTGCTCTTCCTTTTTTAGAGCCTTCTGCTTGTCTACTAGAAGTATTGACACTTGGGTCTTGAATTTGTATTGCGCAAATAAAATGAAAAAAATTAAAATTTAAGTGAAAATAAAATAAAAAACAAAATCGAAAATAAGCAAATAAAAAATAAAATAAAGTAAAAAAATTGAAAAAATAGCGCGAATTTCATTTGAAAGTTTCTACAAATTTGCGAACTTATCGTTTTTGGAAAGCTTTCTTTTGTTTGCATAATTTATTCCACTATTTTGAAGGCTACTGCGTAAGACACCTCCACTTATCCAATAAAGTCTTTACAACAAATGGGCTAGGTAGCATAGAAAACACGCCAACGGAAGTTGGTGATTATCCACTGCTTCACACGAGTTAGTGTGCTTGTCTCGTAAATCTCAAGTTGAGTCTCCTACATGGCAAGGAAGTGGTTCTGTTCCTTGTCGAGTTCAAAATGTGTCTCCGTTGGAAACAAACTGACTATTTTCTGAATTAACTAACTTTTCTTTTCCTCTTATGTAACGACATCCCACATGATACTTTGTGACAGTTAACATATATATCTTTATAATTTAAATAAAAATAGATCTTTTTAAAAAACTTTTGTGTATTAAAGAGCAATGGACGTGTATTATGTCGATTGCCAACTGTATTAAAACCCTGAGCTCCTCTCTCGGGGTTCTATAATATGATATTTTCTTCAATTTCTCATATTTTGATGGTTTTCTTGTTTCGTTTGATATGTGAGGTGGATGCTGCTCGTTTTTCTTGAGAGTCTTTTGCTTGTCTACAAGAATTATTGAGAATTGAGTCTTGAATTTGTATGAAAGTATCACATTGACATTGCGCAAAAAAAAAAAAAGCATGCGCAAATAAAAAAAATTAAAGCTTAAGTGAAAAAAAAAAAAAGCAAAAATAAGAAAATAAAAAATAAAATAAAGTAAAAAAATTGAAAAATAGCTCAAATAAATTTTAAATAACTTTTTTTAAAAAAAAAAGTGAAAAAATAGCGCGAATTTCATTTGAAAGTTTTTACAAATTTGCGAACTGATCGTTTTTGGAAAGCTTTCTTTTGTTGGCATAATTTATTCAACTATTTTGAAGGCTACTGCGTAAGGCACCTCCACTTATCCAATAAAGTCTTTACAACAAATGGGCTAGGTAGCATAGGAAACACGCCAACGCAAGTTGGTGATTATCCACTGCTTCACACGAGTTAGTGTGCTTGTCTCGTAAATCTCAAGTTGAGTCTCCTACATGGCAAGGAAGTGGTTCTGTTCCTTGTCGAGTTCAACATGTGTCTCCGCTAGAAACAACCTGACTATTTTCTGAATTAACTCACTTTTCTTTTCCTCCTATGTAAGGATATCTCACAGGATAATTTGTGACACTTACATATATATCATTATAATTTAAATAAAAATTGATATTTTTAACAAAAACTTTGTGTATTAAAGAGCAATGAACGTATATTATGTCAATTACCAACTGTATTAAAGCCCTGAGCTTCACCTCTCTGTTTCAGGGATCAATAATAGGATATTTTCTTCAATTTCTTATATTTTGATTGTTTTCTTGTTTTCTTTATGTCGAGGATAAGAATCTGGATGCTGCTCTTCCTTTTTTAGAGCCTTCTGCTTGTCTACTAGAAGTATTGACACTTGAGTCTTGAATTTGTATTGCGCAAATAAAATGAAAAAAATTAAAATTTAAGTGAAAATAAAATAAAAAACAAAATCGAAAATAAGCAAATAAAAAATAAAATAAAGTAAAAAAATTGAAAAATAGATCAAATAAATTTTAAATAACTTTTTTTAAAAAAAAGTGAAAAAATAGCGCGAATTTCATTTTGAAAGTTTCTACAAATTTGCGAACTTATCGTTTTTGGAAAGCTTTCTTTTGTTTGCATAATTTATTCCACAATTTTGAAGGCTACTGCGTAAGGCACCTCCACTTATCCAATAAAGTCTTTACAACAAATGGGCTAGGTAGCATAGGAAACACGCCAACGGAAGTTGGTGATTATCCACTGCTTCACACGAGTTAGTGTGCTTGTCTCGTAAATCTCAAGTTGAGTCTCCTACATGGCAAGGAAGTGGTTCTGTTCCTTGTCGAGTTCAAAATGTGTCTCCGTTGGAAACAAACTGACTATTTTCTGAATTAACTAACTTTTCTTTTCCTCTTATTTAACGACATCCCACATGATACTTTGTGACAAGTTAACATATATATCATTATAATTTAAATAAAAATAGATCTTTTTAAAAAACTTTTGTGTATTAAAGAGCAATGGACGTGTATTATGTTGATTGCCAACTGTATTAAAACCCTAAGCTCCACTCCCCGGGTTCTATAATATGATATTTTCTTCAATTTCTCATATTTTGATGGTTTTCTTGTTTCGTTTGATTTGTGAGGTGGATGCTGCTCGTTTTTCTAGAGAGCCTTCTGCTTGTCTACAAGAAGTATTGACAATTGAGTCTTGAATTTGTATGAAAGTATCACATTGACATTGCGCAAAAAAAAAAAAAAATGCATGCGCAAATAAAAAAAATTAAAGTGTAAGTGAAAAAAAAAGAAGCAAAAATAAGAAAATAAAAAATAAAATAAAGTAAAAAAATTGAAAAATAGATCAAATAAATTTTAAATAACGTTTTTTAAAAAAAAGTAAAAAAATAGTGCAAATTTCATTTGAAAGTTTTTACAAATTTGCGAACTGATCGCTTTTGGAAAGCTTTCTTTTGTTGGCATAATTTATTCCACTATTTTGAAGGCTACTGCGTAAGGCATCTTCACTTATCCAATAAAGTCTTTACAACAAATGGGCTAGGTAGCATAGGACACACGCCAACAGAAGTTGGTGATTATCCACTGCTTCACACGAGTTAGTGTGCTTGTCTCGTAAATCTCAAGTTGAGTCTCGTACATGACAATGAAGTGGTTCTGTTCCTTGTCGAGTTCAACATGTGTCTCGTTGTAAACAACCTGACTATTTTCAGAAATTAACTCACTTTTCTTTTCCTCTTATGTAACGACATCCCACAGGATAATTTGTGACAGTTAACATATATATCTTTATAATTTAAATAAAAATAGATCTTTTTAATAAACTTTTGTGTATTAAAGAGCAATGGACGTGTATTATGTCGATTGCCAACTGTATTAAAACCCTGAGCTCCTCTCTCGGGGTTCTATAATATGATATTTTCTTCAATTTCTCATATTTTGATGGTTTTCTTGTTTGGTTTGATATGTGAGGTGGATGCTGCTCGTTTTTCTTGAGAGTCTTTTGCTTGTCTACAAGAAGTATTGAGAATTGAGTCTTGAATTTGTATGAAAGTATCACATTGACATTGCGCAAAAAAAAAAAAAAGCATGCGCAAATAAAAAAAATTAAAGCTTAAGTGAAAAAAAAAGCAAAAATAAGAAAATAAAAAATAAAATAAAATAAAAAAATTGAAAAATAGCTCAAATAAATTTTAAATAACTTTTTTTAAAAAAAAGTGAAAAAATAGCGCCAATTTCATTTGAAAGTTTTTACAAATTTGCGAACTGATCGTTTTTGGAAAGCTTTCTTTTGTTGGCATAATTTATTCCACTATTTTGAAGGCTACTAAGGCACCTCCACTTATCCAATAAAGTCTTTACAACAACTAGGTAGCATAGGAAACACGCCAACGGAAGTTGGTGATTATCCACTGCTTCACACGAGTTAGTGTGCTTGTCTCGTAAATCTCAAGTTGAGTCTCCTACATGGCAAGGAAGTGGTTCTGTTCCTTGTCGAGTTCAACATGTGTCTCCGCTGGAAACAACCTGACTATTTTCTGAATTAACTCACTTTTCTTTTCCTCCTATGTAACGACATCCCACAGGATAATTTGTGACACTTACATATATATCATTATAATTTAAATAAAAATTGATATTTTTAACAAAAACTTTGTGTATTAAAGAGCAATGAACGTATATTATGTCAATTACCAACTGTATTAAAGCCCTGAGCTTCACCTCTCTGTTTCAGGGATCAATAATAGTATATTTTCTTCAATTTCTTATATTTTGATTGTTTTCTTGTTTTCTTTATGTCGAGAATAATAGTATATTTTCTTCAATTTCTTATATTTTGATTGTTTTCTTGTTTTCTTTATGTCGAGGATAAGAATCTGGATGCTGCTCTTCCTTTTTTAGAGCCTTCTGCTTGTCTACTAGAAGTATTGACACTTGAGTCTTGAATTTGTATTGCGCAAATAAAATGAAAAAAATTAAAATTTAAGTGAAAATAAAATAAAAAACAAAATCGAAAATAAGCAAATAAAAAATAAAATAAAGTAAAAAAATTGAAAAATAGATCAAATAAATTTTAAATAACTTTTTTAAAAAAAAGTGAAAAAATAGCGCGAATTTCATTTTGAAAGTTTCTACAAATTTGCGAACTTATCGTTTTTGGAAAGCTTTCTTTTGTTTGCATAATTTATTCCACAATTTTGAAGGCTACTGCGTAAGGCACCTCCACTTATCCAATAAAGTCTTTACAACAAATGGGCTAGGTAGCATAGGAAACACGCCAACGGAAGTTGGTGATTATCCACTGCTTCACACGAGTTAGTGTGCTTGTCTCGTAAATCTCAAGTTGAGTCTCCTACATGGCAAGGAAGTGGTTCTGTTCCTTGTCGAGTTCAAAATGTGTCTCCGTTGGAAACAAACTGACTATTTTCTGAATTAACTAACTTTTCTTTTCCTCTTATGTAACGACATCCCACATGATACTTTGTGACAAGTTAACATATATATCATTATAATTTAAATAAAAATAGATCTTTTTAAAAAACTTTTGTGTATTAAAGAGCAATGGACGTGTATTATGTTGATTGCCAACTGTATTAAAACCCTAAGCTCCACTCCCCGGGTTCTATAATATGATATTTTCTTCAATTTCTCATATTTTGATGGTTTTCTTGTTTCGTTTGATTTGTGAGGTGGATGCTGCTCGTTTTTCTAGAGAGCCTTCTGCTTGTCTACAAGAAGTATTGACAATTGAGTCTTGAATTTGTATGAAAGTATCACATTGACATTGCGCAAAAAAAAAAAAAATGCATGCGCAAATAAAAAAAATTAAAGTGTAAGTGAAAAAAAAAGAAGCAAAAATAAGAAAATAAAAAATAAAATAAAGTAAAAAAATTGAAAAATAGATCAAATAAATTTTAAATAACTTTTTTTAAAAAAAAGTAAAAAAATAGTGCAAATTTCATTTGAAAGTTTTTACAAATTTGCGAACTGATCGCTTTTGGAAAGCTTTCTTTTGTTGGCATAATTTATTCCACTATTTTGAAGGCTACTGCGTAAGGCATCTTCACTTATCCAATAAAGTCTTTACAACAAATGGGCTAGGTAGCATAGGACACACGCCAACAGAAGTTGGTGATTATCCACTGCTTCACACGAGTTAGTGTGCTTGTCTCGTAAATCTCAAGTTGAGTCTCGTACATGACAATGAAGTGGTTCTGTTCCTTGTCGAGTTCAACATGTGTCTCGTTGTAAACAACCTGACTATTTTCAGAAATTAACTCACTTTTCTTTTCCTCTTATGTAACGACATCCCACAGGATAATTTGTGACAGTTAACATATATATCTTTATAATTTAAATAAAAATAGATCTTTTTAAAAAACTTTTGTGTATTAAAGAGCAATGGACGTGTATTATGTCGATTGCCAACTGTATTAAAACCCTGAGCTCCTCTCTCGGGGTTCTATAATATGATATTTTCTTCAATTTCTCATATTTTGATGGTTTTCTTGTTTCGTTTGATATGTGAGGTGGATGCTGCTCGTTTTTCTTGAGAGTCTTTTGCTTGTCTACAAGAAGTATTGAGAATTGAGTCTTGAATTTGTATGAAAGTATCACATTGACATTGCGCAAAAAAAAAAAAAAGCATGCGCAAATAAAAAAAATTAAAGCTTAAGTGAAAAAAAAGCAAAAATAAGAAAATAAAAAATAAAATAAAGTAAAAAAATTGAAAAATAGCTCAAATAAATTTTAAATAACTTTTTTTAAAAAAAAGTGAAAAAATAGCGCGAATTTCATTTGAAAGTTTTTACAAATTTGCGAACTGATCGTTTTTGGAAAGCTTTCTTTTGTTGGCATAATTTATTCCACTATTTTGAAGGCTACTAAGGCACCTCCACTTATCCAATAAAGTCTTTACAACAAATGGGCTAGGTAGCATAGGAAACACGCCAACGGAAGTTGGTGATTATCCACTGCTTCACACGAGTTAGTGTGCTTGTCTCGTAAATCTCAAGTTGAGTCTCCTACATGGCAAGGAAGTGGTTCTGTTCCTTGTCGAGTTCAACATGTGTCTCCGCTGGAAACAACCTGACTATTTTCTGAATTAACTCACTTTTCTTTTCCTCCTATGTAACGACATCCCACAGGATAATTTGTGACACTTACATATATATCATTATAATTTAAATAAAAATTGATATTTTTAACAAAAACTTTGTGTATTAAAGAGCAATGAACGTATATTATGTCAATTACCAACTGTATTAAAGCCCTGAGCTTCACCTCTCTGTTTCAGGGATCAATAATAGTATATTTTCTTCAATTTCTTATATTTTGATTGTTTTCTTGTTTTCTTTATGTCGAGGATAAGAATCTGGATGCTGCTCTTCCTTTTTTAGAGCCTTCTGCTTGTCTACTAGAAGTATTGACACTTGATTCTTGAATTTGTATTGCGCAAATAAAATGAAAAAAATTAAAATTTAAGTGAAAATAAAATAAAAAACAAAATCGAAAATAAGCAAATAAAAAATAAAATAAAGTAAAAAAATTGAAAAATAGATCAAATAAATTTTAAATAACTTTTTTAAAAAAAAGTGAAAAAATAGCGCGAATTTCATTTTGAAAGTTTCTACAAATTTGCGAACTTATCGTTTTTGGAAAGCTTTCTTTTGTTTGCATAATTTATTCCACTATTTTGAAGGCTACTGCGTAAGGCACCTCCACTTATCCAATAAAGTCTTTACAACAAATGGGCTAGGTAGCATAGGAAACACGCCAACGGAAGTTGGTGATTATCCACTGCTTCACACGAGTTAGTGTGCTTGTCTCGTAAATCTCAAGTTGAGTCTCCTACATGGCAAGGAAGTGGTTCTGTTCCTTGTCGAGTTCAAAATGTGTCTCCGTTGGAAACAAACTGACTATTTTCTGAATTAACTCACTTTTCTTTTCCTCTTATGTAACGACATCCCACATGATACTTTGTGACAAGTTAACATATATATCATTATAATTTAAATAAAAATAGATCTTTTTAAAAAACTTTTGTGTATTAAAGAGCAATGGACGTGTATTATGTTGATTGCCAACTGTATTAAAACCCTAAGCTCCACTCCCTGGGTTCTATAATATGATATTTTCTTCAATTTCTCATATTTTGATGGTTTTCTTGTTTCGTTTGATTTGTGAGGTGGATGCTGCTCGTTTTTCTAGAGAGCCTTCTGCTTGTCTACAAGAAGTATTGACAATTGAGTCTTGAATTTGTATGAAAGTATCACATTGACATTGCGCAAAAAAAAAAAAAATGCATGCGCAAATAAAAAAAATTAAAGTGTAAGTGAAGAAAAAAGAAGCAAAAATAAGAAAATAAAAAATAAAATAAAGTAAAAAAATTGAAAAATAGATCAAATAAATTTTAAATAACTTTTTTTAAAAAAAAGTAAAAAAATAGTGGAAATTTCATTTGAAAGTTTTTACAAATTTGCGAACTGATCGCTTTTGGAAAGCTTTCTTTTGTTGGCATAATTTATTCCACTATTTTGAAGGCTACTGCGTAAGGCATCTTCACTTATCCAATAAAGTCTTTACAACAAATGGGCTAGGTAGCATAGGACACACGCCAACAGAAGTTGGTGATTATCCACTGCTTCACACGAGTTAGTGTGCTTGTCTCGTAAATCTCAAGTTGAGTCTCGTACATGACAATGAAGTGGTTCTGTTCCTTGTCGAGTTCAACATGTGTCTCGTTGTAAACAACCTGACTATTTTCAGAAATTAACTCACTTTTCTTTTCCTCTTATGTAACGACATCCCACAGGATAATTTGTGACAGTTAACATATATATCTTTATAATTTAAATAAAAATAGATCTTTTTAAAAAACTTTTGTGTATTAAAGAGCAATGGACGTGTATTATGTCGATTGCCAACTGTATTAAAACCCTGAGCTCTTCTCTCGGGGTTCTATAATATGATATTTTCTTCAATTTCTCATATTTTGATGGTTTTCTTGTTTCGTTTGATATGTGAGGTGGATGCTGCTCGTTTTTCTTGAGAGTCTTTTGCTTGTCTACAAGAAGTATTGAGAATTGAGTCTTGAATTTGTATGAAAGTATCACATTGACATTGCGCAAAAAAAAAAAAAAGCATGCGAAAATAAAAAAAATTAAAGCTTAAGTGAAAAAAAAAGCAAAAATAAGAAAATAAAAAATAAAATAAAGTAAAAAAATTGAAAAATAGCTCAAATAAATTTTAAATAACTTTTTTTAAAAAAAAGTGAAAAAATAGCGCGAATTTCAATTGAAAGTTTTTACAAATTTGCGAACTGATCGTTTTTGGAAAGCTTTCTTTTGTTGGCATAATTTATTCCACTATTTTGAAGGCTACTAAGGCACCTCCACTTATCCAATAAAGTCTTTACAACAAATGGGCTAGGTAGCATAGGAAACACGCCAACGGAAGTTGGTGATTATCCACTGCTTCACACGAGTTAGTGTGCTTGTCTCGTAAATCTCAAGTTGAGTCTCCTACATGGCAAGGAAGTGGTTCTGTTCCTTGTCGAGTTCAAAATGTGTCTCCGTTGGAAACAAACTGACTATTTTCTGAATTAACTCACTTTTCTTTTCCTCTTATGTAACGACATCCCACATGATACTTTGTGACAAGTTAACATATATATCATTATAATTTAAATAAAAATAGATCTTTTTAAAAAAATTTTGTGTATTAAAGAGCAATGGACGTGTATTATGTTGATTGCCAACTGTATTAAAACCCTAAGCTCCACTCCCTGGGTTCTATAATATGATATTTTCTTCAATTTCTCATATTTTGATGGTTTTCTTGTTTCGTTTGATTTGTGAGGTGGATGCTGCTCGTTTTTCTAGAGAGCCTTCTGCTTGTCTACAAGAAGTATTGACAATTGAGTCTTGAATTTGTATGAAAGTATCACATTGACATTGCGCAAAAAAAAAAAAAATGCATGCGCAAATAAAAAAAATTAAAGTGTAAGTGAAAAAAAAAGAAGCAAAAATAAGAAAATAAAAAATAAAATAAAGTAAAAAAATTGAAAAATAGATCAAATAAATTTTAAATAACTTTTTTTTAAAAAAAAGTAAAAAAATAGTGCGAATTTCATTTGAAAGTTTTTACAAATTTGCGAACTGATCGCTTTTGGAAAGCTTTCTTTTGTTGGCATAATTTATTCCACTATTTTGAAGGCTACTGCGTAAGGCATCTTCACTTATCCAATAAAGTCTTTACAACAAATGGGCTAGGTAGCATAGGAAACACGCCAACAGAAGTTGGTGATTATCCACTGCTTCACACGAGTTAGTGTGCTTGTCTCGTAAATCTCAAGTTGAGTCTCGTACATGACAATGAAGTGGTTCTGTTCCTTGTCGAGTTCAACATGTGTCTCGTTGGAAACAACCTGACTATTTTCAGAAATTAACTCACTTTTCTTTTCCTCTTATGTAACGACATCCCACAGGATAATTTGTGACAGTTAACATATATATCTTTATAATTTAAATAAAAATAGATCTTTTTAAAAAACTTTTGTGTATTAAAGAGCAATGGACGTGTATTATGTCGATTGCCAACTGTATTAAAACCCTGAGCTCCTCTCTCGGGGTTCTATAATATGATATTTTCTTCAATTTCTCATATTTTGATGGTTTTCTTGTTTCGTTTGATATGTGAGGTGGATGCTGCTCGTTTTTCTTGAGAGTCTTTTGCTTGTCTACAAGAAGTATTGAGAATTGAGTATTGAATTTGTATGAAAGTATCACATTGACATTGCGAAAAAAAAAAAAGCATGCGCAAATAAAAAAAATTAAAGCTTAAGTGAAAAAAAAAAGCAAAAATAAGAAAATAAAAAATAAAATAAAGTAAAAAAATTGAAAAATAGCTCAAATAAATTTTAAATAACTTTTTTTAAAAAAAAGTGAAAAAATAGCGCGAATTTCATTTGAAAGTTTTTACAAATTTGCGAACTGATCGTTTTTGGAAAGCTTTCTTTTGTTGGCATAATTTATTCCACTATTTTGAAGGCTACTGCGTAAGGCACCTCCACTTATCCAATAAAGTCTTTACAACAAATGGGCTAGGTAGCATAGGAAACACGCCGACGGAAGTTGGTGATTATCCACTGCTTCACACGAGTTAGTGTGCTTGTCTCGTAAATCTCAAGTTGAGTCTCCTACATGGCAAGGAAGTGGTTCTGTTCCTTGTCGAGTTCAACATGTGTCTCCGCTGGAAACAACCTGACTATTTTCTGAATTAACTCACTTTTCTTTTCCTCCTATGTAACGACATCCCACAGGATAATTTGTGACACTTACATATATATCATTATAATTTAAATAAAAATTGATATTTTTAACAAAAACTTTGTGTATTAAAGAGCAATGAACGTATATTATGTCAATTACCAACTGTATTAAAGCCCTGAGCTTCACCTCTCTGTTTCAGGGATCAATAATAGTATATTTTCTTCAATTTCTTATATTTTGATTGTTTTCTTGTTTTCTTTATGTCGAGGATAAGAATCTGGATGCTGCTCTTCCTTTTTTAGAGCCTTCTGCTTGTCTACTAGAAGTATTGACACTTAGTCTTGAATTTGTATTGCGCAAATAAAATGAAAAAAATTAAAATTTTAGTGAAAATAAAATAAAAAAAAAATCGAAAATAAGCAAATAAAAAATAAAATAAAGTAAAAAAATTGAAAAATATATCAAATAAATTTTAAATAACTTTTTTTAAAAAACAGTGAAAAAATAGCGCGAATTTCATTTTGAAAGTTTCTACAAATTTGCGAACTTATCGTTTTTGGAAAGCTTTCTTTTGTTTGCATAATTTATTCCACTATTTTGAAGGCTACTGCGTAAGGCACCTCCACTTATCCAATAAAGTCTTTACAACAAATGGGCTAGGTAGCATAGGAAACACGCCAACGGAAGTTGGTGATTATCCACTGCTTCACACGAGTTAGTGTGCTTGTCTCGTAAATCTCAAGTTGAGTCTCGTACATGACAAGGAAGTGGTTCTGTTCCTTGTCGAGTTCAACATGTGTCTCCGTTGGAAACAACCTGACTATTTTCTGAATTAACTCACTTTTCTTTTCCTCTTATGTAACGACATCCCACAGGATACTTTGTGACAAGTTAACATATATATCATTATAATTTAAATATAAATAGATCTTTTTAAAAAACTTTTGTGTATTAAAGAGAAATGGACGTGTATTATGTTGATTGCCTACTGTATTAAAACCCTAAGCTCCACTCCCCGGGTTCTATAAAGTTTTAGCACGTTTTAGTCGGGTAGCATAATACGGGGCTGGGCTGTGTATAGAGGGTTTGAAACGATACTAATACATGTTAGTTTATATTCTGGAGTAGGGGTTGGACTAGATCTGGAGAAGAACAGAGGTTTTGAGCTTTTAAGCTTCTTCTGAAGGATTTCTATTATCCACTCTTTTAATATCGAGTATATTCACTAATTAGTGCCGCCCCCTTTTCTGAAGGGACAAGCCCCCTATTTATAGGGAATTATGGAATGATTACATTCAGACCACGTACTACGTCTATATCATTAAATGAATCTAGTAACGACCCGGGGCCCGTGACTCGGAGTGCAGACGATGCATGTGGGCTCACGTGGGCGATGCCTCCGTTCTTCCTGGGATGAGCCCTCCCTTAGATACCGATCGCGTGACCCGGGCCGCTGGCTGGATCTTCGTCGTCTCTACGCACGGGACGCATGACGGGCTCGTGAAGATGGATCAAAGGCGTGACCTGGGGTCAGTACCCCTGTATGGCTCGCGTGACGACATCGTGATCCGAGCCCCGGGACGTGCGTATATCTCGCCTTATATTCTTCCGAGGTTCGTCCTTCCTGATTCGTGACCCGTGTCGCGGTCGTGCCCTGAGTCTCTTCCCTGCGCCATTTGCCCACGGGATACGTGACCCGTGACCCGAGACGCGTCGCGTCCCTCATCGTCGCCTCCCCGCCTGGCACGCTTGGGGAAAGTTCTTGCCCGCGTGCCGCATGATCCGAGCCGTGAGCCGTGCTCGGGTCCCGCGCTTCTTTCCGCATGATTAGCCCCCCGGGGGGGGGGGGGGGGGGGGGCCCTTACCCGCGCGCCCCGTCTTGGAGACACGTTTTCGTATCTTGGTTTTTACTCTCCCAACATTGGCCCCCGGAGAGATCGCCGGAGGTCCTTCTTTCGGTGATGTCTCCGTCCATTGGGAATATCTGATCGGTCGTATCTCAGCCTTGCGCCAGGGTAGAATCTCCCCATCGGACACCCTCTGGGAGAGACAAAGGGTCTTTGCAGGTTTTGGGCGAGTAGAGCGGTTTTTCTCGGGGCGCGAGGTTTCTTTGTGTTGGAGTTGTGTACTTAATGTCTAGATTTAAGTAACGGTAAACTCCCGATCATAGCATTTAATCTATTTAATTAATAAACAATTATTTGCATTTAATTATTTATAATTTAATATATGCAAATCATAGTTCTGGATTTTATACGTTGTAGTTAGTATGGTGCTGCATGGGCGCACAGAAGATCATACTATCGGTTACTCGTATTTAATCGAACAGTTGCTCACGACCTAGATGGACACGAACTAATCATCGGTATAGTCGTTGTGTGAGAGAGAAAATAATTTATCTTAATTATTTTATCACACTTGTACACTTGGTGTATTGGGCGGATCAGCTTGAGATTTATTGATTAGGATTGCCTTGGATAATCAATTTAAATCTGGGAGTATTTTATTCTTAATCCCCGATATTATTGCGGGTGTGTATATTTAATATTAGAGACTTTGATTTTCCAAAGGAATTAACCGATTTAATTATTGGGTTAATTACCGGTAAAATTGGGTCGCTATATTTTATATACACATGCCGTGAATAATTGACAGGAAAGTGTATCCCGGAAGGGTTGATAATATCCCCGAGATGAGTTCATAAGGAATTATTGTGTAAACCTCATGAGTGGATTCGTTCCGCACAATAATAAAGGTTGAACGGTACTAGTCTCGGATATAAGATATGAATATTATTTATTGAGCAATAAATAAATTTATTCATGGATATTTAAATCTTAAATACACGGAATAAATAATACTAATCGGAGAAATATTATTTGATATAATATGGATTAATATTGGGAGTGCAATTTTATTTATATAGTGGAAAATAAATAAAATTTAATATTGATAAGGATTAATGGATTTGGGTTGGACCCAATTTAATCTTCAATATTTAGAAGCCCAATATTTATTCTCCTTATGATCCCCTACGTAGCCTATATAAGCACTACATGGTCTTCACTTTTGAAGAGAGAATTAATTGACCTACGCCAATCATAAAGTCTTGAGAGTGAGGAAGATCCATAGGAATCCGATAGATCGTCGCCCACACGACGTTCGGACGAGGTGCGAGGAATACGTAGGAAGATCGCAAGGTCGTCAACCGATTTCGTTTCTCCGTACAACGAATCGAAGGTATAATCGAGAATCCCCCTCTTTGATTATTTGTGCTTGTTAATCGTAATATGTACATGAACAAGACGATCCGGGAAAAACGACGATCATCGCGGACGGGGATTCGAGATCCCCGGCGAAGATCGAAGGGGGCGGTCGAAACCCTAGGGCTCGACCGCCCGGCGCGCGCGACGAGGGGCGAAGCCCCGGCTGGACGCCGGGGCACGCGATCGACTTCGGTCGATCGCTGGGGTGCCACGGGCTGGTGCCGTGGCGGACCCCAGCCGCCCTCGACGGCGGCGTGCGCAAGGGAGGAGCCCCGGCTGAAGCCGGGGCAAGCGATCGACCGCGTGGTCGATCGCATGGGAAAGCCGCGGCTGATGCCGCGGCGGGTCAGCCGGGAGCTGACCGCCCTCCTCCGGCGAAGGTGGTGAGTCGCCGGACTCACCACCGGGGGCTGTTTGGCAGCCCCAGCGATCGCCATGCACGGCGATCGCGAACCCCAGCCGCGATGGGGTTCGGCTAGGGTTTAGCCGCGGGTTCATCCCGCGGCGACGCTCTTGTCGAGCCCGGTTCTTCGCGTGTGGTTCGCGTTCGTGATTTCCGACTCGCGGGAGACTTCGACTGGGGGCGGGCTGCGTGTCTTCGGGCGCGTAGTCTCCAAAGGTCGGACTCCTGCGGATGAGTCGGTGTTCGTGCGATCTCCGGCGACGGGTTTTCGGTCGGGTTATCGGTTCCGCAATTTTTGATAGCCCGGGACATCGAATCCCAGCAAATGGTATCAGAGCGTTTGGTTTCGTGTTCATGTATATATTCGATTATTGTTCTACCTTGCAGGATTTCCGGCTATCATGGTTGATTTAATTATTGCTTAATTAATTATCATGATTATTAAACTCTCGGACATGTCGAGATTCGTTTTGTGTGGTTGAATGTTTGTAATAGTAAAAATTCGGGGGTTGACCGAATTTAGGATTTATTATTACGCACTTTTTTTTCCGGAAAATGTATAGGGTCGATTTCATGTATAGAATCGATACCGGAATTGTAATTTAGATTATTGTAATTTATTTTACGTTGGTTCGATGATGAGACGATCGCCGGAAGACGAAGAAGTGACGAAGAGGATAGGGCTTGGGATCGATCCCATGATGGTGATCGACCCATGGCCTAGCCGGGGTGGCTAGGCGGCGGCGGCGCTCCTCCCCGAGTGGCCGGCCGATCCATCTAGGTGGGGATGGTGTGGGGTCTCCCAATCCCATGCTATTCCTACCAAGAAATTACTTTCCAAATTAATTCGGATTTTTCCTATTTGATTGTTCTCCTTTTGGAAACTCTCATGGAATAGGAAAAGAATTAATTAGAATTAATTTTATTCCTATTGATTTATTTCCTTCATGGAATTATTCAAAGATTGAGAATTTAATTAATTTAGTACTAAATTTATTTTTCCTATTTGATTATTCCTACTCATAGGAATATTCATGGATTAGGAATAAAAATAAATTTGGAAAGTAGTAAGTCCTAATTTATTTTATTTCCTTGTTCTATTATAGATATCTTCTAGAATATTCCAAGTTTTACTTGGATAGATTATTCTAAAGATTTAATAAGAACTAGATAGGAAAATAAATAAATAAAAATATTAATAATATTTAATTTTATTTTTGATATATTCAATTGACTTAATTTTCGAATTAAGTAACTTTTGGATTAATTGAAAATAAATAGATTTAAATATTGGAAATTAATATTCTCGTCGCATGGAGCATTCAAGAAACGAAGACTGAAGACTAGAGGATGCATATGAAGATAAAGCCATGATAGTCGGGAAAATAATTCTCTAGCATTATTTTGACTATGTGATCTATGTGCTTTATTGCTTTCATGCATGCTTATGTGTTTAATTATGCATTAGATAGCGTATCCCTTTGTTATAAAAAGCTAAGTGGGAGAGGGGATGAAAACATTCCCATGGTCTCCATTACTGTTCTCTTGGTGACTCTTATGGACTTTTGAAGTTCGTATAGATGTGTCATTGGAGGAGAATTCTTGTAATTCCTCTTACAAGAAACATTGATCAAGTTTATCAAACAATGCCTAATTTGTCTTTCTGAAACTGACTTCAAGTCGACTCATTCTCACCCCGGGGAGTGGAATGGAGCCAGAGCCACTTGGTCATGTGGATGACACAAATTAGAGACCTTCGTGCCATTCTTTGATAGGTGGGTCGATTGTCTGCTCGGCTCCCTCATTCATGAGAGATAGGGTTGTTCGCATGGTGAATCACTGGTTAGAAACTTCGAGTTTCACTTATGATTCTCCGCGTCTTGATTTACGAAAATCGAATGGATCTTGTAATTGGGAGTCAATTATAAAAGTCTCTTAGTGTAGTAAACGTCCACACCACGTGGCTTGCTACACTGACGGATTTTGGATTAATTGATGTAGACAGTTGTAAGGAATTGTGAAGAGTTGTGAAGTTGTCGTAAACGTCCACACCACGTGGCTTGCGGTAATGTAGCAATTCCAAACGATTCACTTTGGTGCTGAGTAATGGTTTACACTTAGATACGCCTTGTAGTATTCCTCCCCACGAGGTTACGCTATAAGTGATGTATGACCAAAGAAAATCTAATTGCTAAATCATTTGGGTGGGTAAACGTCCACACCACGTGGATTGCCTTACCTGATGGGATTTTAGATGTGATTAGTAATTTAATGATATTATTTGAGGGAGATAATATCGGATATTAAATTGATTGTTTGTTTAAATGTGCTGATAGGTTTAGAGAATAGCTATGAACCCACTTTCTGTGATACTCAAGGAGCATAAGCTCACTGGTCCCAATTATATTGATTGGAGGAGAAATTTAGACATTGTCCTGACTTCAGAAGAGTACAAATTTGTACTCCATGAAGTATGCCCTGCTGAGCCCACGGCTGCCTCGACTGATGAGGAAAAACTGGCATATAGGAAGTGGAAAAAGGCTGATGAAATGGCTAGGTGCTATATTTTGGCTTCAATGTCAAATGTACTCCAAACCCAACATGAGTCGATGGACACTGCCTATGATATGCTGTTTAACCTCAAGGAGATGTTTGGGGAGCAAGATCGTGCGGCAAGGCAAGAAGCCATGAGAGTCCTCATGACAACTACTCAGTCTGAAGGAACGCCCGTAGGGGAGCACGTTCTTAAGATGATGGGTCTGTTGAATGAGCTTGAGATCCTAGGAGCTCAGATTGATGCTGACACTCAAGTCGACATCATACTCCAGTCTCTGACCCCTAGTTTTTGAGCAGTTTCGCATGAGTTATAATATGGGTAAACTATCTTATTCTCTTGCGCAACTCCTGACTGAACTGAAGGCGGCAGAGGGGATCTACAAGAAGGGCAAGTCTCAAGCGCTTGTAGCTACCAAGTCCAAAGGCTTTAAGCCTGGTGGAGGTAGGGGCAAGAAAAGGAAGCAAGCCATGAAACCCAGTGGTGCCAAGAGGAGTGGACCACGAGTGGGGGCTAGTAAGCCAAAGGGCAAGTGCTTCCGATGCAACAAGTCTGGACACTGGAAGTCTGAATGTCCTCTCAAAGGTACGGATTTTTCTTTAGTCGAAAAAACATAGTCAGCGGTATTATCTACCAGAATTCTGGTGTGTAGATATGGAACCACTGACGGTATGTGCATTAAATGCAGGGGTTCCAGAAAACCCGGCGACTTAGAGAAGAAGAGTTCGAGTCTACATGGGCAAAGCTGTTGGGATAGCAGCGGTTGCAGTGGAAGACATTTATCTGTTTTAAGTTTTCATTTCAGTTATTGCCTTATGTACCCCGTATTTTTGAAAAAGAACTTTTGTTCTGGTTTTCTTTATTATTAATGGATATTTTATTTCTTTAATCATTTGATGGTTTGGATAAGAAATAATGGTGATATCTATTCTGGTACATTAGATAGCAATACATGAATGATGAATCCTTAGTCTACCACGATGCAACAAACCGTTGTATATAACTTGTTTTACTTATTAGATGTATTTCTCTTGTCAATCATTATACTTGTGAATTCTTGAACTTGGTAGTATCTATTAAAAAAGGATTCAAAAGGTCGAAATTGATTTGATCAATTATAGTTGGAGGAATGGACCTCCCGACCTAAGAATCGATCTTGAAAGATGATACAACTGAGTTAACCTTTCTGATAAAAGATGGAATTCAGACAAGTATAGGAAATGATTTATGGTTAATGCGGTATGTGAAATTAGAGAAGGTACGAGTCATTCTTTCAAGAATACTCGAAGATGGATTGGACTACTTGCTGTGCCATAAAGGCGGAGTGTTTTCAACACAAAGCCATTATGGGGATCCTTCAAAGTATATCCATTTGTAGCCTGCGACCTGATCGCGAAGGCTATCACCTATCTAAATAACACATAGCATAAATCAAAGATTGAGATTAAGTCTCAAGCGCATGCACTGATGTGTAGACATGGTGTGTCAGGAATGAGAAATGGGATTCTAATGGTAAAAGAACAAGTTTGTTCGGAACTACCTATGTTCTATGGATATTTCTGGACACAACGGCACATTCTATGTGGTTGTAGAATATCCTAGAAGAACAAGTAATTGTATGTTCAATAGTACTACGAACCAGAAGGGTGTTCTCGCCCGGTTCATAGAGGAAAAACTATTAGATGAACTACAATGCCCTAATTGACAAAGTACTTTAAAATGAGGAAAGGGAAAGACTGAGAACCAGCCTGACCGAGTAGTAGTACACCACTAACTGCACCTAATGTTGTTACTGTTATACACCGGAACGCCATTGCAGTGGGAGGTTGTTAAGCAACCAGAGATGTTCATAAGACTGGAGGAGTTTTGAACTCTGGATCCAGTATACATGAAATCGATCCCTAGGTCTGCATAGGAATTTGCGAAGAAGGTGTGTTAGAGACGTAATGGAAACAAAGGTGGTGTTTCTCGGAATTTTGTGTAGATAACACTTTGTCATTGGCGACAATGTGAAAATGTTGTCAGACATAAAATAGAGGTTGTCTAAATGAATCGAGGTATAAGATTAAGATGAAGTTGGATCATGTTCTTAGAAATCTTTCGATCTCTGGATAAGGACATTTGTACTTCTCTTAAGATATCTTATACGATTATGGTTTGTTTTAAACATGCGCAATTCTGAGAAAGGTTATTGCCTTTCGGGAACAGAATATATCTATCTAAAGGTGTGTGTTTCGAACACATGAAGGAGATAGATATGGACAAAGCAGTTACCTACACTTCTTGTGTAGAGAGCTTTGTAGATGCAATGTTGAAAAACCAGAACCTGATATCAACTATGCGGTTAGCGCAGTGGGAGGATATCAAAGTAATCTAGACAAGAGATGTGCGGATGTTTTAATAGTACTTGCAAAAGTACTAGACATTAAGCAAGACGAAATCTTCTTTGATTACATGTTCTCAGATCTCAAATCAGAGAAAGACCAGTGTAAGTCGATATCAGGCTATGTGCTCACTTTTAGAAGAGGTGGAACCTAAAAGATGAAAGAGTGATAAGCGTAATGCTTCTCGGACTCTATCCGAATAGCAGCCTCAGACGCAGCGGAAGTTTTGGTTAGGTTCCGGAATGACCTCTGAACTTGGATATGACTCTTGGTTCACCAAAGGCTATGTACATAGCGGTGCATGGAGAACTGGAAGAAGTCATAAGTTCGAAAAGTGATGATAACACATAGAGCAAGTACCACCTGATACGAATCATCGTCAAGGGAGACGACGTAGTAGTCACCAAGATAACTTCAGAGCGGCAACCTAGAGTGCTCACTCACATAGTACTCGGAAGTACACCTTAAGCACGTGATGAGTATGGGAACCGGGAGTTTGGAGGAAATGACTAGACCTTAGTACAAGTGGGAGATTGTTGGAGTTGTGTACTTAATGTCTAGATTTAAGTAACGGTAAACTCCCGATCATAGCATTTAATCTATTTAATTAATAAACAATTATTTGCATTTAATTATTTATAATTAAATATATGCAAATCATAGTTCTGGATTTTATACGTTGTAGTTAGTATGGTGCTGCATGGGCGCACAGAAGATCATACTATCGGTTACTCGTATTTAATCGAACAGTTGCTCACGACCTAGATGGACACGAACTAATCCATCGGTATAGTCGTTGTGTGAGAGAGAAAATAATTTATCTTAATTATTTTATCACACTTGTACACTTGGTGTATTGGGCGGATCAGCTTGAGATTTATTGATTAGGATTGCCTTGGATAATCAATTTAAATCTCGGAGTATTTTATTCTTACTCCCCGATATTATTGCGGGTGTGTATATTTAATATTAGAGACTTTGATTTTCCAAAGGAATTAACCGATTTAATTATTGGGTTAATTACCGGTAAAATTGGGTCGCTATATTTTATATACGACATGCCGTGAATAATTGACAGGAAAGTGTATCCCGGAAGGGTTGATAATATCCCCGAGATGAGTTCATAAGGAATTATTGTGTAAACCTCATGAGTGGATTCGTTCCGCACAATAATAAAGGTTGAACGGTACTAGTCTCGGATATAAGATATGAATATTATTTATTGAGCAATAAATAAATTTATTCATGGATATTTAAATCTTAAATACACGGAATAAATAATACTAATCGGAGAAATATTATTTGATATAATATGGATTAATATTGGGAGTGCAATTTTATTTATATAGTGGAAAATAAATAAAATTTAATATTGATAAGGATTAATGGATTTGGGTTGGACCCAATTTAATCTTCAATATTTAGAAGCCCAATATTTATTCTCCTTATGATCCCCTACGTAGCCTATATAAGCACTACATGGTCTTCACTTTTGAAGAGAGAATTAATTGACCTACGCCAATCATAAAGTCTTGAGAGTGAGGAAGATCCATAGGAATCCGATAGATCGTCGCCCACACGACGTTCGGACGAGGTGCGAGGAATACGTAGGAAGATCGCAAGGTCGTCAACCGATTTCGTTTCTCCGTACAACGAATCGAAGGTATAATCGAGAATCCCCCTCTTTGATTATTTGTGCTTGTTAATCGTAATATGTACATGAACAAGACGATCCGGGAAAAACGACGATCATCGCGGACGGGGATTCGAGATCCCCGGCGAAGATCGAAGGGGGCGGTCGAAACCCTAGGGCTCGACCGCCCGGCGCGCGCGACGAGGGGCGAAGCCCCGGCTGGACGCCGGGGCACGCGATCGACTTCGGTCGATCGCTGGGGTGCCACGGGCTGGTGCCGTGGCGGACCCCAGCCGCCCTCGACGGCGGCGTGCGCAAGGGAGGAGCCCCGGCTGAAGCCGGGGCAAGCGATCGACCGCGTGGTCGATCGCATGGGAAAGCCGCGGCTGATGCCGCGGTGGGTCAGCCGGGAGCTGACCGCCCTCCTCCGGCGAAGGTGGTGAGTCGCCGGACTCACCACCGGGGGCTGTTTGGCAGCCCCAGCGATCGCCATGCACGGCGATCGCGAACCCCAGCCGCGATGGGGTTCGGCTAGGGTTTAGCCGCGGGTTCATCCCGCGGCGACGCTCTTGTCGAGC
This sequence comes from Euphrasia confusa, assembly GCA_954870475.1. Lineage (NCBI taxonomy): Eukaryota > Viridiplantae > Streptophyta > Magnoliopsida > Lamiales > Orobanchaceae > Euphrasia > Euphrasia confusa. The sequence continues at coordinate 8,734,576 of OX940966.1, read as the reverse complement.
CCGGTTCTTCGCGTGTGGTTCGCGTTCGTGATTTCCGACTCGCGGGAGACTTCGACTGGGGGCGGGCTGCGTGTCTTCGGGCGCGTAGTCTCCAAAGGTCGGACTCCTGCGGATGAGTCGGTGTTCGTGCGATCTCCGGCGACGGGTTTTCGGTCGGGTTATCGGTTCCGCAATTTTTGATAGCCCGGGACATCGAATCCCAGCACTTTGCAGCCCGATCCCACCCCTCGGGCCGGTGGGTGCCGCCCCTGGTTTTCACATCACACAATCATGCCATGAATAAGTGGCGGGGGTATTCCCGCCTAATTTCGCCCCACTGAGCCCCCTTCCCGCCCCTATAAAGGCTAGGTGTTCAGGCAATTTTGGGGAAACTTTAGTTTGCGCTTTCTTCATTAGGCGAACACCTCTTAATGAGGCCAGAAGTCCTCTCGTCCCCTTCAGGGTGGCGACGCTTGTCTCGGAAATTCAAAGGTCGATGGCACTACGGCAATTTCCCCCTCCCGATGGCATTCATTCGGCCGTTGGAGGGTTCACTGGGCCCTGAGATTACGCTGACCGACGACGGAGGCCAGGTGTGGACGGTCTCCAAGACCCGCCTGCGCCGGCAGATAGCTCTCGGGGGTCAAGGCTGGATCCGATTCGTGCAGCATACCGGGCTCCGGAAGGGATGGCACATCCACTTGGTGTGGAACCCTGGGTCCGGGTTTTCCATCTCCGTCTTTGATAGCCAATGGAACAGGAGGTCCTGGCCGGATCGTGCCTCAGAGAGCCCCGATTCCTCGAGCGCTTGACCCGTGCGGCAGTCTCTGTTTCTTTTTTTTTTTCTTCTTTGTAACCCTAGTCTTGATCTCTTGATGTAATGGGTTCTCCCCCAGCTGGAGATTTGTTTTAATGAAGTTGTGTTTATCTTTCGAGTCTTCTTGTTGCCAATCTCTCTCCGATCGACTTTAATACCTCTGCGGCACAAAACGGTATGCCCTTTTGCTCGGTTACGCCCTTCCGACGCCGGGAACGCGGCGCGCGCGATTAATCGGGATCGCGGGTCGCTTCCCTGTAGCAATCCGTGTTTTGTGCGGGAAATTCTGCGAATTGGCAGGCTGTTTCCGGAGATACGCCGTACTCATCAAGACGGATCACCCCGTACCGGGTACTCCCCCCGTGATACGGGTCCCGGGGCGCCAACTTCTGGAATCAGTCCCATGTCCCGGTACGCGGGCCTAAGTTAACTGTGAACGGTCCGTATTTGTTTGGGCCCCCTCTTTTGCGTGTTGGGCTTCGAGAGTACTCGAGTACTTTCATAAAAAACCGTTCCCGCTTATCCCCTTTTTGGTGCAGCTTTCCTCTATAAGAAACCCCAAAATCCGCGTCGGTTTCTTTTTCGCCTCTTTGATTCCGCTTGACTAACCCTAGAAATTTCCGGATTCTCGCCCCCAAGCCATTCAGAGTCCTTCTCAAGGTAAACCCTTCGTTATCTTCCTCTTATTTCCTTTTTCACAGGTTCTGATGTCGTCGTCCCGGGGGAAAGAGATCATGTTGTCGGATTCCTCATCCGACGATGCGGCGGGAGGAGAAGGTCAAGGCGGGTCCTCGTCGGACACGGAGCCGGATATGAATATCCTATTCCAACAGTTCGATGCGTTGATGGACGAGGAATACCCTCCGCCTGCTGTGTTTCTTTGGGACTCCTACTTCCGTGAGAATCCCTACCCTGGCGCGCCGCCACGGCTCCCCGCCCGTTCGCTGCGCGTTTGCAGTACCCCCGCATGGGAAGCCCACGGTCGGGCGAGCATTGTGACTCCCGCCATGATAAACAGGGGGGAATGGCGGATCCCCAATGACGTCCACGTCTACATACCTCGGGCCGGGGAATCGGCTTGCTGCCCGCCTCCGGGGATGGTGGCGATCGGGACGGAGGCGCTGGAATTTGGGCTCCGGTTCCCCCTGCATCCCAATGTTAGCGCTGCTCTCCGATTTTGGGAGGTGGCCCCACACCAGATTCATCCCAACGGTTGGTCGCAACTCGTCGGGGTGCTCTCGATGCTGGGCAACGTCGGCCTATACCAGACCCTTACCGACTCAGAGATCCGGCGTTCATTCACGATCGCCCGATTCGGGGGGGGGGGGGGGCATGGTGATTATACCGTCAAAGGGCGCCCCGGGATCCCCTCAGTGGATGTGAAGGTGTCCAAGGTGGACCTCCCCTGGGCGCAGTGGGTGTATGTCTCCGGGGCATGGCGGACCCAGACCCCCAGCGGGGAGATCGACGTCCCCACCCGTTATCATGACAAAATCGCCAGTAAGTTTCGAGTTGTTTCTCAGTTTTCCCCGCCGTACTGATTTTAACTCTTCCTATTGACTTCACAGGCGTGAGCACTCGTCGAGAGGGACCGCTGAATTGGGATTACCAGGTCGCTCTGAAGTTCGCCGCTGCTCTGCCGTCGAGACGCCGTCGGGCCGACCATTTGTGCACTGAGGAGTCCCGGGACGCCGCTCGCCTGATCTGTCCCCCCAGACATCTGTTCAACCCGTATCCAGGTAATATCGCCCTGTTCTTGTTTCCACCTAGATTGACGGGTTGTTATCCTTTCGTGCGCTAATGGAGTTGACGGCCGTGTTGCAGCCCCGTTTAATCGAGCTTTCGAAGATCGCCCCCGCGACAAGATGTCCAAGTGCCGAGGAGTCCCTGACCGGAAATTGCCATCTTCAGGGCCGCCGCCTCGCAGGCCTGCCCTTAGAGCGAGGACCCGCGGTTTGGTCGCCGCACCGCCGCCTGTGATCCTGGCTCGGTCCGCCCCCCGGGTTCGCCGAGACCCCCAGTCCTCGCCGCTGCCATCGCAGGAAACGGCGGGATCCCGGGACTCGGGGCCACTCCCCGAGATCCCTCATGGTCCCGCCATTGTAGACGCGGGAGGCGTGGTCCACGCGTCTCCCCCTGGCGGCCGCGTTCCCGGGTCCCGGGGCGAGGGTCCCGCTGACGTTGTCTCGGACGGGTCGTCCCCCGCGAGGGAGCCTTTGACGGGGTCCTTTCCCGATTCGCCCTTTGGCGGGGTATTCTCTCAGGATCTCCCCGAGATGCCCGAACCGTCTCTGTCCCGGAAGCGGAGGGCGCTCTTCGCCCCAGAGGAGGTCGGTTCCGGTCCCTGGGCCGGCGTCGAGCCGCCGCAGATGGGGTCTCCCGGGGCCGCTCCGGCCATGGGGAGCACGCCGATTTACGGGGTCGACCCGGGCGTCGCTCAGAGGTAGGCGCCTTGCCGCTTTAGTCTTTGTATCCTATTCTGACACTCCTTTGCCGTGGTTAACGATTTGGCATGTCGTATGTTTGTGATGGCAGCGTCTCGGGTCCGGCGCCTTATTTAGCGCCGCTGCTGCTTCAGTATACCGCGAGTCGGGGGCCCTTGCCTCCCGTATCTACCCCCGGGCTCCCGGTGGGCCGGGCAATCGACTCGGTGGCTCGCTGCTGGACCTATGAGCTACAAGCCATCAACCGGAGTCCCGACGAGGCATTCCTCCTTGCGTCCATGCTGCAGAGTCAGGCCACCGTAGCCATGGCCGCGGCCCATGACTGGCTCGAGGGGCAGGCCCGCCAAATCAAGCACTGGATGGATCTGGCCAATGAGAGGGAAAAGACCATCGAGGAACTAGGCCGCCTGAACGTGGACGTGGTCTCCCGGAACGAACAGCTGAGCGGCGAGCTCAAGGAGAACGAGGAGGCCCTCCGGCAGAGCACCGAGGCCCTCGCCGCTTCGTCAGGAGACCGGGATAAATGGCGCGCCGTGGCGGATCTCCGGGGAGAGAAATTGGAGGTGGCGGTCGCTGGGACTGCTGCGGCGGAGGCCCGGGTTGCGCAGATATCTACTGCGCTTACCGAGGCGACGGCCCGCGCGACGCAGCTGGAACAATTTCTCTCCACCCGGGATGCGGAGATTGCGTCTCTCCGGGAACGGCAGGCTGAGGCCGATGCCCGCACAAACGAGCTGGAGGCCTATCTTGAGAGTCCCTGGACCGACCACGCGATTCTCCTGGACCACTTCTACTCTCGCTCCATGGCGGATATCGTCCGGCATGCTCACCGAACTAATGATCAAGTAATCCTTGATGGCGTCCTGGCCTATTGGAAAAGGTATATGACGGGGCGCGAACTCAATCCCGGGATTGCCGAAACCTTCCTCGATCTAGAAGAGGACCTCCATATCGACATGAAGTGGTGGCCCACCTATGATCGTTTGGTCCGACCAAGTTCGCCCCCTGCTCATGCCACTCCTTCGAGACCGGCGGAGGTTGCCTCGTCTGCCGCTGAAGAGATGGCGGGAACCGCCGACCATGCCTCGGAAGTGACGGGGGAGAATGCCGGTGTGGTCCCCGAGGCGGTCCCGGAGGCGAAAAACGATCCGAATCCCAACCAGGAGGTGACCATGGAGGAGGTGGTGTCCGGCTTCCCGGAGAAGTCTTTCGATGCCTTCACGGCCGGCGTCGATCCGGTTGGAGATGTCCCCGCGGTGCCGGCTCCCGGGCAGGAAGATATGTTGATGTCCGAGGCGGATGGCCTGCGTCCTGGTGAAGCAGAGGGCTCAGAGTGACGGCAGTCCTCCTCGAGGGGTCTTTGATTAACACCATTATTATCTTTTGTTCTGCTTTTTTGTAGCGGCCGTTGGTGGCCGGGGGCGTTTAGCCCAAGACAATTTTCGTTTCGTGCTCTGGATTCTGTACTTTTATGTTTTTGTCGAGGCTTCGCCTCTTTGGATTTTTATTTGGATGTTTACTTAGTGTTTTCAGCTATTTCCGGTGCATAGTGTTCACCGTAGCGCTGTTTCCCTTTAGCAATTTTGGGTGCCCAACCCGATTCTACCTGGTAAGTGGACCGTACCCCTTTTCCAGGGATTTCCTAGGATGGACGGATGGAAATTATAAAGGCCTGCGAGGCTATTCTACTTCTTTATCTCGGGATCATGGGTCCCGGGTGGAGGATATAAGTCCGAGATGCCGTTTCGCGGCCCCGTTTTGAAAATGCGGGACGTGGTCTCGGGTGTGGGTACCGGGGGCCCGTCGCGGATTTCTATACGCGATTCTGGGATCTTCTTTATCCTGATTAGGGCCGTGTGGTCCCGCGATTGTCCCGCGCCCTTTTACTGGGGATCGCTCGTGGTTTCGTTTTGCGGAAGATATCCGTCTTTTCCCCCGCACGTTATGACTCTTGACCCGGAGGTCTTTTTAGGAGCTCATTAGTTTTACCGGGATCTTTGGCATTTAGCTGTGCGGAAATATCCGTTTTTATATGTTCCCCCGTACGTTATGACTCTTGACCCGGAGGTCTTTCTAGGAGCTCATTAGTTTTACCGGGATCTTTGGCATTTAGCTGTGCGGAAATATCCGTTTTTATATGTTCCCCCGCACGTTATGACTCTTGACCCGGAGGTCTTTTTAGGAGCTCGTTAGTTTTACCGGGATCTTTGGCATTTAGCTGTGCGGAAATATCCGTTTTTATATGTTCCCCATTTAGGAATAAGGGCCAAAAATCGCTTTCCTTGACCCGGAACCGCGGCGGCTCCCCCTTAGTGGTAGAACCTCTTCAAGTGTCGCGCGTTCCATCGGTATTGATCCGGGGTCCCGTCTGGCAACTCCAACTCGTACGCTCCGTTTAATAGGCATTTGGTGATCCGAAACGGCCCTTCCCACGTCGGTTCGAGGGCCCCGGAATGCGTCCCGAGCAGCTTTTTCAACACCATGTCCCCAATCTCGAACTCGCGAGAGCGGACCCGCGCGTCATAAGCTTTGGCGATCCTCTGTTTGTTCATCGTGTGGAGGGAGCCGGAGCTTAGCCTTCGCTCCTCCAGAAGATCCAGCTCCAGACGCAAGACCGCCTCGTTCTCCGGGGTGATGGCCTGGGCGGTTCGGTGCGAACGGACCGTGATCTCGGCTGGGATCACTGCTTCAGAACCAAATGCCAGGGCGTATGGCGTTTCTCCTGTGGCGTTCCGGGCCGTGGTTCGGTATGACCACAGCACTTCGGGTAACTCCTCGGCCCATTTCCCCTTCCGCGACTCAAGCTTCGCCTTAAGGGTATGCTTCAAGATTTTGTTCACTGCCTCAACTTGCCCGTTCGTCTGTGGATGGTTGGGGGTGGAAAACGTCCTCCGGATCCCCCATTGCTCACAGAACTCCGCGACCACGGTTCCGTCGAACTGCTTGCCGTTTTCCGAGATGATGGACTCGGGCAAACCGAAACGGCAGATTATGTTCCTCCAGATGAACTTGATCACTTTGGCTTGATCGATCTTCTGGACCGCCTCCGCCTCGGCCCACTTGGTGAAGTAGTCTACCGCCACGATCGCGAACTTGACTCCTCCCGGCGCCGGGGCTAGAGGTCCAATGATATCAATCCCCCACCGGGCGAACGGCCACGGAGAGTATATTGGCTTGAGTTCTTCAGGGGCCACCAGGATGTTTGGCCCCATAACCTGGCACTGGAGGCATTTGCGGGCGAAGTTGGTCGCGTCCCGACGCAAGCTCGTGTTGGAGTTGTGTACTTAATGTCTAGATTTAAGTAACGTAAACTCACGATCCATTGCCACTAATCTATTTAATTAAATAAACAATTATTTGCGTTTAATTATTTATAATTAAATATATGCAAATTATAGTCCTGGATTCTATACGTTGTAGTTAGTATGGTGTATCGGGCCCACACAGAAGATCATACTATCGGTTACTCGTATTTAATCGAACAGTTGCTCACGACCTAGATGGACACGGACCAATCCATCGGTATAGTCGTTGTGTGAGAGAGAAAATAATTTATCTTAATTATTTTATCACACTTGTACACTTGGTGTATTGAGCGGATCGTTGAGATTCATCGATTAGGATTGCCGGCGATAATCGATTCGAGTCTCAGTGTATTTTATTCTTAATCCCCGAAACTATTGCGGGTGTGTATATTTAATATAAGTGACTTTGATTTACCAAAGGAATTAACCGATTTAATTATTGGGTTAATTACCGGTTAAGTTGGGTCACTATATTTTATATATGACATGCCGTGAATACTTGACGGGAAAGTGTATCCCGTAAGGGTTGATAATATCCCCGAGATGAGTTCATAAGGAATTATTATGTAAACCCTGCAGGTGGATTCGTTCCGCATAATAATTAAGGTTGAATGGTACTAGTCTCGGATAAAAGAGATGAATAAATTAATTAGCAATAAATTAATTTTATTCATGGATATTTATATCTTAAATACACGGAATAAATAATACTACCGGAGAAATATTATTTGATATAATATGGTATAATATTGGGAGTGCAATTAATTTTATATAGTGGAAAATAGAATTAATTAATATTGATAAGGATTAATGGACTTGAGCATTGGGCTCAATTTAATCTTCAATATTGGAAGCCCAATATTCCACCTCCTTAAGATCCCCTACGTAGCCTATAAAAGCACTACATGGTCTTCTCTATTCTCATAAGTTCATAACTTGAAGATCACAATTCTAGAGAGAGAGAGAAAGTAGAGAGGAAGATCCATGGAGTTCGGTAGATCGTCGCCCACACGACGTCCGAGCTAGTGCAAGGAATACGTGGGAAGATCTCAAGGTCGTCAAATTAAGTTCTTCGTTTTTCCGAACAACGAGAACGAGGTAAATCGTAAAACCCTCTTTATGATTTTATCGTTTAATTATCGTGAAAATATCATGAACCAAGATCCGAGGGACGAACCCCGTGGACGAGGATCGACCTCGCGGTGGTGATTGAAGATCACCGGACCGCGGAGGCCGAGAGATCCCCGGCGGGGATCGCACGCAACGAAACCCCTCGGCTGGACGCCGAGGGTGGCGGTCGAACCCTAGGGTTTCGACCGCCGGCGCGTATAAGGGACCCCGGCTGGAGCCGGGGCTTGCGATCGACCACGGTGGTCGATCGCTGGGGGCAGCCGCGGGCTGGTGCCGCGGCAGTCGCCCCTCCTCCCGGCGATGGCGGTGAGTCGCCGGACTCACCGCCGGGGGGGCTACTACGAGCAGCCCCGGGGATGCGCGACGCATCCCGGCGATCGCCTCGTGCGATCGCGAGCCCCCTCGTGGGGGCTCGGCTGGACAGCCGCGGGTTTATCCCGCGGCGGGGTGTTCGGTCGGGCCTCGGTTCGCGTACGGTGGTTCGCGGTGGTTTCCGGCGAAAGGATTTCGATTGGATTGTCGGTTCCGCAATTTTGACAATCCGGATATTCGAAGGATTTCGGTCGGAATTAATTAGATAATTTATTTATTTAAATTTATTAATTTCGGGATATCGATTTCCAACAATTGGTATCAGAGCGTTGGTTTTAGTTCATGGTATTTTTCGATAAATTGTTCTACCTTGCAGGGTTTCCGATTATTATGGCTAGATTTAATTATTGTTAATTAATGTCATAATATTTCTCTTGATTATTAAACTCTCGGTGATGTCAATATTTGTTCTTGTGTGGTGAATGCTTGTTCTTAAATTTTCCGGAAATTGTGAGGTCGATTTCATGTAGAGAATTGATACCGGATAGCGTAGTAATAAATTTGTAATTTATTTTACGTTGGATCGATTCCGAAACGACAACCGGAAAAGTGTGACGGAGGAGACGAAGAGAGGGAGGATTCCGGGGATCGATCAACCCCATGATCGACCCAAGGGATGGATCGATCGACCACAAAGGGGCTGCCCGTAGCCCTCTCGGCCATGGAGTCGCCGGCGACGGTGGCTGGCCGGCTGGGGGCGGCGGCGGCGGTGCTCCTTGGGGTGGTCGATGGTGGTGGTGGGGCTCGAGGATCCCCAACTCGTGCTCTCCCGCCAAGATCCAACTTTCCTAAATTATTCAGTTTTCCTATTTTGAGTATTCCTGTCTTTGGGAATTCTCATGGAATAGGAAAAGAATAAATTTAGAATAAATTTATTTTTCCTTATTGATTATTCCTATTCTTGGGAATATTCATGGATTAGGAAAAGGAATAAATTTGGAATTAATTTATTTTTCTTATTTAATTATTCCTTTATGGAATTTTTTAATAGATTAAGAAAATAATTAATTTGGAAAGTTTTAAGAGTCCTAAATTAATTTTTCCTTATTTAATTATTCCTTTATGGAATTTTTAATGGATTAGGAAAGGAATTAATTTGGAAGGACTAGGAGTCCTAAATTATTTTATTTCCTTATTTCATTATGGAAATCATCTAGAATATTCCAAGTGGGTCTTGGATAGATTATTCTAGAGATTTAATGAAGTAGAAAGGGAAAATAAAATAAATTATTTTATTTCCTTATTTCATTATGGAAGTCTTCTAGAATATTCCAAGTGGGTCTTTGATAGATTATTCTAGAGATTTAATGAAGTAGAAAGGGAAAATAAAATAAATAAAAATATTAACAATATTTAATTTTATTTTTGATTTATTCGATTGACTTAATTTTCGAATTAAGTATCTTTTGGATTTATTAAAAATAAATAGATTTAAATATTGGAATTAATATTCCCGTCACATGGAGCATTCAAGAACGAAGACTGAAGACTAGAAGATGCGTACGGGGATGCGATAAAGCCATAATAGTCGGAAAATAATATTCTAGTATTATTTTGATTATGTGATAATATTCTATGTGCTTTATTTCATGTATGCATGCTTATGTGTATTTAATTATGCATTAGATAGCGTATCCCATTATTGTAAAAAGCTAAGTGGGAGAGGGTATGGAAACATATCCATGGTCTCCATTGTTGTTCTCTTGGTGACTTTTATGGACTTTTGAAGTTCGTATAGACAAGTCATTGGAGGAGAATTGTTGGAGTTGTGTACTTAATGTCTAGATTTAAGTAACGGTAAACTCCCGATCATAGCATTTAATCTATTTAATTAATAAACAATTATTTGCATATGCAAATCATGGTTCTGGATTTTATACGTTGTAGTTAGTATGGTGCTGCATGGGCGCACAGAAGATCATACTATCGGTTACTCGTATTTAATCGAACAGTTGCTCACGACCTAGATGGACACGAACTAATCCATCGGTGTAGTCGTTGTGTGAGAGAGAAAATAATTTGTCTTAATTATTTTATCACACTTGTACACTTGGTGTATTGGGCGGATCGATTGAGACTCATCAATTAGGATTGCTCGGCGATACTTGATTTGAGACTCGGAGTATTTTATTCTTAATCCCTGAAACAATTGCGGGTGTGTATATTTAATATAAGTGACTTTGATTTACCAAAGGAATTAACCGATTTAATTATTGGGTTAATTACCGGTTAAGTTGGGTCACTATATTTTGTATATGGCATGCCGTGAATTCTTGAAGGGGCAGTGTATCCCGGAAGGGTTGATAATATCCCCGAGATGAGTTCATAAGGAATTATTGTGTAAACCTCATGAGTGGATTCGTTCCGCACAATAATTAAGGTTGAATGGTACTAGTCTCGGATTCAAGAGATGAATATAATTTATTAAGCAATAAATAAATTTATTCATGGATATTTAAATCTTAAATACACGGAATAAATAATACTAAGATGGAGAAATATTATTTGATATAATATGGAATAATATTGGGAGTGCAATTTTATTTATATAGTGGAAAATAAATAAAATTAATATTGATAAGAATTAATAGATTTGGGTTGGACCCAATTTAATTTTCAATATTGAAGCCCAATATTTATTCTCCTTATGATCCCCTACGTAGCCTATATAAGCACTACATGGTCTTCACTTTTCAAAAACCTAAGTTACGCCAATCATAAAGTTCTGAGAGTGAGGAAGATCCATAAGAATCCGATAGATCGTCGCCCACACGACGTTCGGACGAGGTGCAAGGAATACGCGGGAAGATCACAAGGTCGTCAACCGAATTCGTTTCTCCGTACAACGAATCGAGGTAATAATCGAGAAACCCCCTTCTATGATTATTTGTGCGTTGAATAATTGTGATGTATACATGAATACGCGATCCGGGAAAACGACGAACCTCGGGGACGGGGATTCGAGATCCCCGGCGAGGATCGAGGGAGGCGGTCGAACCCTAGGGTTCGGACCGCCCCATCGCGCGACAAACGGCGTGCCCCGGCTGGACGCCGGGGACACACGATCGACTCCGGTCGATCGCCGGGGTGCCACGGGCTGGTGCCGTGGCGGACCCCAGCCGCCGTCGTCGGAGGCGCGAAGCCCTCGGCTGGAGCCGAGGGGCGATCGAGCCCGTGAGCTCGATCGCGGGTCGCTGCGGGGATGACCCGCAGCTGCCTCGTGCGCGCTGCGGGTGGTCCCGTAGCGGATGCGCACGGGGCTGACCCCATGCGAGCAGCGAGTCCACGACTCGCTGCGGGGCTGCTACGAGCAGCCCCAGGGATCGCCCGTAGCGATCCCAGCGATCGTCCGTAGACGATCGCGAACCCCTCGTGGGGGTTCGGCTGGGCACACGGGGCCTTCGGGTCTCGATGGCGTTCGGTTGGACCCCGGCTCGTGAGGTGGTTCGTGTTCGTGGATCCGACTCGTGGGAGAAAATCGGCTGGGGGCGGGCTGCGTGTCTTCGGGTGCGTAGTCTCCAAAGGTCGGACTCCTGCGGATGAGTCGGGGATCCAATCTCCGGCGATCTAGGGTTTCGGTCGGGTTATCGGTTCCGCAATTTTTGATAGCCCGGGACATCGAATCCCAGCAAATGGTATCAGAGCGTTTGGTTTCGTGTTCATGTATATGTTCGATTATTGTTCTACCTTGCAGGATTTCCGGCTATCATGGTTGGATTTAATTAATTGTTTTTTAATTAATTATCATGATTATTAAACTCTCGGACATGTCGAGATTCGTTTTGTGTGGTTGAATGTTTGTAATAGTAAAATTCGGGGGTTGACCGAATTTAGGATTTATTATTACGCACTTTATTTTCCGGAAATTGTATAGGGTCGATTTCATGTTTAGAATCGATACCGGAATTGTAATTTAAATTTTGTAATTTTAATTACGTTGGTTCGATGATGAGACGATCGCCGGAAGACGAAGAAGTGACGAGAAGACAAGGGCTTGGGATCGATCACATGATGGTGATCGACCCATGGCCTAGCCGGCGATGGCTAGGCGGCGGCGGCGCTCCTCCCGAGTGGCCGGCCGATCCATCATCGTGGGGATGGCATGGGATCTCCTAATCCCGTGCTATTCCTACAAAAATCTACTTTCCCAATTAATTCAGATTTTTCCTATTTGAGTACTTTCCTTTTAGAAACTCTCATGGATTAGGAAAAGAATTAATTTAAATTAATTTTATTTTCTATTGATTTATTTCCTTCATGGAATTATTCATAGATTAGAAATTTAATTAATTTAGTACTAAATTTATTTTTTCCTATTTGATTATTCCTACTCATGGGAATATTCATGGATTAGGAATAAAAATAAATTTAAAAAGTAGTAGTCCTAATTTATTTTATTTCCTTGTTCTATTATAGATATCTTCTAGAATATTCCAAATTTTAATTGGATAGATTATTCTAGAGATTTAATAGAACTAGATAGGAAAATAAATAAATAAAAATATTAATAATATTTAATTTTATTTTTGATATATTCGATTGACTTAATTTTCGAATTAAGTAACTTTTGGATTAATTGAAAATAAATAGATTTAAATATTAGAGATTAATATTCTCGTCACATGGAGCATTCAAGAAACGAAGACTGAAGACTAGAAGATGCATATGAAGATAAAGCCATGATAGTCGGGGAAAAATAATTTCTCTAGCATTATTTTTGACTATGTGCTATGTGCTTTATTGCTTTCATGCATGCTTATGTGTTTAAATATGCATTAGATAGCGTATCCCTTTGTTATAAAAAGCTAAGTGGGAGAGGGGATGGAAACATTCCCATGGTCTCCATTACTGTTCTCTTGGTGACTCTTATGGACTTTTGAAGTTCGTATAGACGTGTCATTGGAGGAGAATTCTTGTAATTCCTCTTACAAGAAACATTGATCAAGTTTATCAAACAATGCCTAATTTGTCTTTCTGAAACTGACTTCAAGTCGACTCATTCTCACCCCGGGGAGTGGAATGGAGCCAGAGCCACTTGGTCATGTGGATGACAAAAATTAGAGACTTCCGTGCCATTCTTTGATAGATGGGTCGCTTGTCTGCTCGGCTCCCTCATTTATGAGAGATAGGGTCGCTCGCATGGTGAATCACTGGTTAGAAACTTCGAGTTTCACTTATGATTCTCCGCGTCTTGATTTACGAAAATCGAATGGATCTGGTAATTGTGAGTCAATTATAAAAGTCTCTTAGTGAAGTAAACGTCCACACCACGTGGCTTGCTGCACTGACGGATTTTGGATTAATTGATGTAGACAGTTGTAAGAAATTGTGAAGAGTTGTGAAGTTGTCGTAAACGTCCACACCACGTGGCTTGCGGTAATGTAGCAATTCCAAGCGATTCAATTTGGTGCTGAGTAATGGTTTACACTTAGATACGCCTTGTAGTATTCCTCCCCACGAGGTTCCGCTATAAGCGATGTATGACCAAAGAAAAACTAATTGCTAAATCATTTGGGTGGGTAAACGTCCACACCACGTGGCTTGCCTTACCTGATGGGATTTTAGATGTGATTAGTAATTTAATGATATTATTTAAGGGAGATAATATCGGATATTAAATTAATTGTTTGTTTAAATGTGCTTATAGGTTTAGAGAATAGCTATGAACCCACTTTCTATGATACTCAAGGAGCATAAGCTCACTGGCACCAACTATATTGATTGGAAGAGAAATTTAGACATTGTCCTAACTTCGGAAGAGTACAAGTATGTACTCCATGAAGTGTGCCCTGCCGAGCCCACGGCTGCCTCAACTGATGAGGAGAAACTGGCATATCGGAAGTGGAAAAAGGCTGATGAAATGGCTAGGTGTTATATTTTGGCTTCCATGTCAAATGTACTCCAAACCCAACATGAGCCAATGGACACTGCCTATGATATGATGTTTAACCTCAAGGAGATGTTTGGGGAGCAAGATCGTGCGGCTAGGCAAGAAGCCATGAGAGTCCTTATGTCGACTACTCAATCTGAAGGAACGCCCGTAGGGGAGCACGTTCTTAAGATGATGAGTTTGTTGAATGAACTTGAGGTCCTAGGAGCTTCTATTGATGCTGAGACGCAAGTCGACATCATACTCCAGTCTCTGGCCCCTAGTTTTGAGCAGTTTCGTATGAGCTATAATATGGGTAAACTATCTTATACTCTTGCGCAACTCCTGACTGAACTGAAGGCGGAAGAGGGGATCTACAAGAAGGGCAAGTCTCAAGCGCTTGTAGCTACCAAGTCCAAAGGCTTTAAGCCTACTGGAGGTAGGGGCAAGAAAAGGAAGCAAGCCTGGAAACCCAGTGGTGTCAAGAGGACTGCACCACAAGTGGGGGCTGCAAAGCCAAAGGGTAAGTGCTTCCGATGCAACAAGATGGGACACTGGAAGTCTGAATGTCCTCTCAGAGGTACGAATCTTTCTTTAGTCGTAAAAACATAGTCAACGGTATTATCTACCAGAATTCTGGTGTGTAGATATGGAACCACTGACGGTATGTGCATTTTTGAATGCAGGGGTTCCTGAAAACCCGGCGACTTAGAGAAGAAGAATTCGAGTCTACATGGGCGAAGCTGTTGGGGTAGCAGCGGTTGCAATGGAAGACATTTATCTGTTTTAAGTTTTCATTTCAGTTATTGCTTATGTACCCCTTTTATTTTGAAAAAGAACTTCGTTCTGTTTTTCTTAATGGATATTTTATTTCTTTAATCATTGGATGGTTTGGATAAGAAATAATGGTGATATTCATTATGGTACATTAGATAGCAATATGTGAATGATGAACCCTTAGTCTACCACGATGCAACAAACCGTTATATATAACTTGTTTTACTTATTAGATATTTCTTTATCATTATACTTATGAAATCTTATACTTAGTAGTATTTTCAAATAAAATTCATATGGTCGAAATTGATTTAATCAATTATAGTTGAAGGAATGGACCTTCCGACCTAAGGATTGAATTTGGAGGATAATACGTCTAAGCAAACCTTTCTGGAAAAAGGATAGAATTCAGAAGAGTATTGGAAATGATTAGATATGCAGACATATGTGTATATTAGAGAGGTATGAGTAATTCTTTCAAAGAATACTCAGTGATGGATTAGAATGCTTGATGTGCCATAAAAGCAAAGTGTTTTGACTTGTCAATGGACACAAAGCTATTATGGGGAACCATCAAAGTATATCCATTAGAAGCCTGCGACTCGGTAGCGGAGGCCATCACCTATCTAGATATCACATAGCATAATCAAAGATTGGGATTAATTCCCAAAGAGACGCGCCGTGCACTTACGTGTAGAGATGGTGCGTTGTAAAGAAGTAGAAATCTAATAGTAAGAGAACAAGTTGTTCGGAACTACCTATGTTCTATGGATATTCCTGGAGACAACGACATATTCAATATGGTTGTAGGATATCCTAGATGAACGAAGTATTGTGTGTTCTATAGTACTATGAACCAGAGGGACGTCTCGTCCGGTTCATAGAGGAAAAACTATTAGAAGAACTACAATGCCCTAATTGACAAAATACTTTAAAATGAGGAAAGAGAAAGACTGAGAACCAGCCTGACCGAGTAGTAGTACACCACTAACTGCACCTAATGTTGTTACTGTTACACACCGGGACGCCATTGCAGTGGGAGGTTGTTAAGCAACTAGAGATGTTCATAAGACTGGAGGAGTTTTGAACTCTGGATCCAGTGTACATGAAATCGATCCCTAGGTCTGCGTAGGATTAGCAAAGAAGGTGTGTTAGAGACGTGACGGAAACAAAAGTGGTGTTTCTCGGAGATTTTATGTAGATAACATTTTATCATTGGCGACAATGTAAAAGTGTTGTCAGACATAAAATAGAGGTTGTCTAAATAAATCAAGATATAAGATTAGAAGAAGTTAGAGCATGTTCTTAAGATCTTATTATCTAGAGATAAGAACATTGTACTTCTCCTAGACATCTTGTACGATTAAGGTTTGTTTTAAACATGCATACTTCTGAGAAAGGTTATTGCCTTTCAGAGACAGAATATACATCTATCTAAAGGGTGTGTGTTCGAACACATAAAGGAGATAGATGAGGACAAAGCAGTTTCCTATACTTCAAGTATGGAAAGCTTTATAGATGCAATGTTGTAAAACAAGAACCTGATATCAACTATGCGGTTTGCGTAGTGGGAGGATATCAAAGTAATCTGGATAAGGGATGTTCGAATGCTGCAAGAGTACTTTCATAGTACTGGCTTGAGCAAGACGAAATCTTCTTAGATTACAGATTCTCAGATCCAAAAATCAGAGAAGGACCAGTGAAAGTCGATATCAGGCTATGCGTTCACTTTTAGAAAGAGGTGGAACCATGAAGTGAAAGAGTGATAAGCGGGACGCTTCTCAGACTCTCTCATAACCGAATAGCAGCCTCAGAGGCAGCGGAAGTTTTGGTTAGGTTCCGGGATAACCTCTTGACTTGGATATGACTCTTAGTTTACCAAAGGCTATTAGATAGCGGTGCATGGTGAACTAGAAGAGGTCATAAGTCAAAAGTGATGTTAACACATAGAGCAAGTACCACCTGATACGAGTCATCGTCAGGGAGACGACGTAGTAGTCACCAAGATAACTTCAGAGCGGCAACCTAGATTGCTCACTCACATAGTACTTCTCGGAAGTACACTTTAAAGCACGTGATGAGTATGGGAACCGGGAGTTTGGGGGAAATGACTAGACCTTAGTACAAGTGGGAGATTGTTGGAGTTGTGTACTTAATGTCTAGATTTAAGTAACGGTAAACTCCCGATCATAGCATTTAATCTATTTAATTAATAAACAATTATTTGCATATGCAAATCATGGTTCTGGATTTTATACGTTGTAGTTAGTATGGTGCTGCATGGGCGCACAGAAGATCATACTATCGGTTACTCGTATTTAATCGAACAGTTGCTCACGACCTAGATGGACACGAACTAATCCATCGGTGTAGTCGTTGTGTGAGAGAGAAAATAATTTGTCTTAATTATTTTATCACACTTGTACACTTGGTGTATTGGGCGGATCGATTGAGACTCATCAATTAGGATTGCTCGGCGATAATTGATTTGAGACTCGGAGTATTTTATTCTTAATCCCTGAAACAATTGCGGGTGTGTATATTTAATATAAGTGACTTTGATTTACCAAAGGAATTAACCGATTTAATTATTGGGTTAATTACCGGTTAAGTTGGGTCACTATATTTTGTATATGGCATGCCGTGAATTCTTGAAGGGGCAGTGTATCCCGGAAGGGTTGATAATATCCCCGAGATGAGTTCATAAGGAATTATTGTGTAAACCTCATGAGTGGATTCGTTCCGCACAATAATTAAGGTTGAATGGTACTAGTCTCGGATTCAAGAGATGAATATAATTTATTAAGCAATAAATAAATTTATTCATGGATATTTAAATCTTAAATACACGGAATAAATAATACTAAGATGGAGAAATATTATTTGATATAATATGGAATAATATTGGGAGTGCAATTTTATTTATATAGTGGAAAATAAATAAAATTAATATTGATAAGAATTAATAGATTTGGGTTGGACCCAATTTAATTTTCAATATTGAAGCCCAATATTTATTCTCCTTATGATCCCCTACGTAGCCTATATAAGCACTACATGGTCTTCACTTTTCAAAAACCTAAGTTACGCCAATCATAAAGTTCTGAGAGTGAGGAAGATCCATAAGAATCCGATAGATCGTCGCCCACACGACGTTCGGACGAGGTGCAAGGAATACGCGGGAAGATCACAAGGTCGTCAACCGAATTCGTTTCTCCGTACAACGAATCGAGGTAATAATCGAGAAACCCCCTTCTATGATTATTTGTGCGTTGAATAATTGTGATGTATACATGAATACGCGATCCGGGAAAACGACGAACCTCGGGGACGGGGATTCGAGATCCCCGGCGAGGATCGAGGGAGGCGGTCGAACCCTAGGGTTCGGACCGCCCCATCGCGCGACAAACGGCGTGCCCCGGCTGGACGCCGGGGACACACGATCGACTCCGGTCGATCGCCGGGGTGCCACGGGCTGGTGCCGTGGCGGACCCCAGCCGCCGTCGTCGGAGGCGCGAAGCCCTCGGCTGGAGCCGAGGGGCGATCGAGCCCGTGAGCTCGATCGCGGGTCGCTGCGGGGATGACCCGCAGCTGCCTCGTGCGCGCTGCGGGTGGTCCCGTAGCGGATGCGCACGGGGCTGACCCCATGCGAGCAGCGAGTCCACGACTCGCTGCGGGGCTGCTACGAGCAGCCCCAGGGATCGCCCGTAGCGATCCCAGCGATCGTCCGTAGACGATCGCGAACCCCTCGTGGGGGTTCGGCTGGGCACACGGGGCCTTCGGGTCTCGATGGCGTTCGGTTGGACCCCGGCTCGTGAGGTGGTTCGTGTTCGTGGATCCGACTCGTGGGAGAAAATCGGCTGGGGGCGGGCTCCGTGTCTTCGGGTGCGTAGTCTCCAAAGGTCGGACTCCTGCGGATGAGTCGGGGATCCAATCTCCGGCGATCTAGGGTTTCGGTCGGGTTATCGGTTCCGCAATTTTTGATAGCCCGGGACATCGAATCCCAGCAAGAATTCTTGTAATTCCTCTTACGAGAAACATTGATTAAGTTTATCAAACAATGCCTAATTTGTCTTTCCAAAACTGATTTCAAGTCGACTCATTCTCACCCCGGGGAGTGGAATGGAGCCAAAGCCACTTGGTCATGTCGAGGACACAAATTAGAGACTTTCGTGTCATTTGATGACTAGATCGATTGTCTGCTCGGCTCCCTCATTTATGAGAGATAGGGTCGTTCGCATGGTGAATCACTGGTTAGAAACTTCGAGTTTCACTTATGATTCTCCGCGTCTTGATTTACAAGATTAAATGAATCAAGTAATTGGGAGTCAATTGTAAAAGTCTTTTGGTGTAGTAAACGTCCACACTATCGTGGCTTGCTACATTGAATGGAATTTTGGAACGATTGATGTAGACAGTTATAGAAGGGGTAAAGGAGCGTATGTTAACGTAAACGTCCACACTATCGTGGCTTGCGGTGAATATGCGTGTCCCAAACAATCTTCTTAGATACTGAGTAATGGTTTACACTTAGGTACGCTTCTTAGTATTCTTCCCATCGAAGTAACGCTAATGATGATGTACGACCGAAGGAAATCTAATTGCTAAATCATTTGGATAGGTAAACGTCCACACTATCGTGGCTTGCCATATCTGATGGGATTTTAGATGTGATTAGTGGTTTAATGATATTATTTGAGGGAGATAATATCGGAGATTAAATCGATTGTTTGTTGTTATATGTGCTCATAGATTAGGATATGGCTTTGAACCCACTTTCTGTGATACGTAAGGATTATAAACTCACTGGTCCCTAAATGTAATGATTGGAATAGAGATCTAGACATTACCCAAACTGTTGAAGAGTACAAGGTTGTACTCAATGAGCTTTGTCCTTCCGAGCCTATTGACATAGGCGGCTAGACAAGAAGCGATGAGGATACTCATAAAGGCCAGTCACTTCGAGGAAACGCTTAAAAACGTTTTTTGAGATGATTGACCTTTTAGACGAGTTGAGACGGAAATCGCAAGCTCTTGTAGCCAATGCCAAAGGCTTCGAACCTAAGGGAAAAATCGGGGAAAGGAAAAGCAAGCAAAGAAACCCAGTGGTCCTAGGTTTCTTGGACCACGAGATGGGACGAGAAAGCCATGAGGCAAAAGTTCTCGATGCAAACAGTCTGGGTACTGGAAGTCTGATTATCCTCTCAAAGAAAGTACGAAATTTTCTTTAGTCGTAAAACATAGTCAATGGTATTATCTACCGGAACCTGGTGTGTAGATATGGAGCCACTGACGGTATGTGCATTTTAAATGCAAAGGTTCCAGGAAACCTAACGACTTGGAAAAGAAGAAATCGTAGTCTACATGGGAAATGCTGTAGAGGAGGCAGCAGTTGCAGTGGAGGACATTTTATAGGATTTCATTTTGAGTTATTGCTTTTATGTACCTTTCATATTAGAAAGAACTTAGTTCTAGATTTCTAATAAATGGATATTTTATTTCTTTTAATCATTTGATGGTTATAAGAAGAAATAATGATATTATCTATTTTGGTACATTGACTAGCAATATATAAATGATGAATCCTGAGTCCACCACGATGCAACGAACCGTAGTATGAAACTCGTTTTACTAATAAGAGATTTCTTTATCAATTATACTTGTGGATTCTTATGCTGAGTCATGTTTATTCAAATAAGAAGTTCAAAGGTCGAAAATTGATATTTGATCAATTAAGTTGAAGGAATGGACCTTCCGACCTAAGAATCTAATTTGGAAGATAATACGACTAAGCAATCCTTTATGGATATAAGATATAAGATCCGGACAAGTATAAGAATTGATTAACTCTGATGTATGCAGACCTATGTCTACTCAGACAATAAAGAACGAGTACTTCATTTTATGATTACTCGAAAAATGGATTAGCATACCTGATGTGCCACAAAAGCAAAGTGTTTTGACAAGTCAATGGACACAAAGCTATTGTGGGGAACCATCAAGGTATATCCATTTGTAGCCTGCGATTTAATCGCGGAGGCAAGTGCTTGTCTGAGGAATGCATAGCATACTGATCAGAGATTGGGATTTGATCCCAAATGACTACACCATACACTTTTGTGTAGAAATGGTGTGTCATAAACAAGAAATGGAACTCTTATAGAAATAGTAAAAGCATGAGTTATACGGAACTACCTATGTTCTATGGATATGTCTGGAAACAACGACGCATTCAAATGCGGTTGTAGAATATCCTAGAAGAACAAAAGATGTGTGTTCAATAGTACTGTGAACCAGAAGGACGTTATAAGTTCTAACGCCCGGTTCTTAGAGGAAGACTATGTGATGAACCACAAGCCCAAAGTGACATGATACTTTGAAATGAGAGAGAAAGATTAAGACTTAGAACCAGCCGAACCGAGTAGCGGTACACCACTAACTGCACCTACTGTTATTACTGTTTATACACCGGAATGCCATTGTAGTGGGAGGTTGTGGGACAACCGAAGATATTCATAAGACTAGGAGAGTCTTCGGACTCTGGACCTAGTATACATGAAATCGATCCCAGGATCTACATGAAGGCCGTACTAGATCTAAATGTGCCTTCTTGGAGAGCAATAAGGATTATTGCTAAGAGGCGAGATCATTTAGAGTACAAGCTTAGTTGATCCATTTATGGATTGAAACAAAGCATTGAGTTCGTGGTACTTGCAAATTGATGAGATAGTCCATCTTATGGATTCATCAAAAGCATAGACGAATCGTGTGTATGGGAAACGTGATGGAAACAAGGTGGTGTTTCTCGGAGGTTTTATGTAGATGACATTTTATCATTGGTAACAATGTAAAGATGTTGTCAGACATAAAATGATGGTTGTCTAGAAAAATCGATATATGAGATGAAGAAGAAGTTAGAGCATGTTCTTAAGATCTAGGATCTCAAGAAGAGAACATTGTACTTCTCATGTTATAAACATATATATGATTATGGTTCGTTTTGAACATGCAAGATTCCGAGAAAGGTTCGTTACCTTTCAGAGACGGAATGCATCTATCTAAGGATATGTGTTTTGGAACACAAAAGGAGATAGAAGCAATGAAAGCAGTTTTCTACACTTTGAGTGTGGAAAGCTTAAATAAATGCATTGTTAAAAACAAGAACCTGATATCGGCTATGCGGTTAGCATAGTGGGAGGATATCAAGGTAATCTTGGAAAGGAATGTTCGACTGCTGTAAAAGTACTTTCGAAGTACTGTTCTAGACTACGAAACAGACGAGCATTTCCTTTGGATTACATTCTCTTAGATTTCTAATCAAATGAGGACCGGTGTAAGTCGATATCAGGCTATGTGTTTCACTATTGAAGGAGAAGGAGTTTTAACATGGAAGAGTGATAAGCACGATGCTTTTCGGACTCTGCCATGGGTAACCAAATAGCGCCTCAGAGGCAGCGGAAGTTTTGGTATAACTCCGGGATAATCTCTGGGACTTAGAGGTGATTCTTAATTTGCCAAAAGGCTATGTGTATAGCGGTGCGATGGCAAATGGTAAGAAATCACAAGTCCATAAGTGTAAGATAACACATAGTGCAAGTACCACCTGATACGAGTCATCGTCGAGGGAGACGACGCTGTAGTCACCAAGATAACTTCAGAGCGGCAACCTAGAGTGCTCATTCACATAGTACTTCTTGGAAGTACAACTTAAGCACGTGATGAGTATGGGAGTCGGGAGTTTGGAGGAAATGACTAGACCTTAGTACAAGTGGGAGATTGTTGGAGTTGTGTACTTAATGTCTAGATTTAAGTAACGTAAACTCACGATCCATTGCCACTAATCTATTTAATTAAATAAACAATTATTTGCGTTTAATTATTTATAATTAAATATATGCAAATTATAGTCCTGGATTCTATACGTTGTAGTTAGTATGGTGTATCGGGCCCACACAGAAGATCATACTATCGGTTACTCGTATTTAATCGAACAGTTGCTCACGACCTAGATGGACACGGACCAATCCATCGGTATAGTCGTTGTGTGAGAGAGAAAATAATTTATCTTAATTATTTTATCACACTTGTACACTTGGTGTATTGAGCGGATCGTTGAGATTCATCAATTAGGATTGCCGGCGATAATCGATTCGAGTCTCAGTGTATTTTATTCTTAATCCCCGAAACTATTGCGGGTGTGTATATTTAATATAAGTGACTTTGATTTACCAAAGGAATTAACCGATTTAATTATTGGGTTAATTACCGGTTAAGTTGGGTCACTATATTTTATATATGACATGCCGTGAATACTTGACGGGAAAGTGTATCCCGTAAGGGTTGATAATATCCCCGAGATGAGTTCATAAGGAATTATTATGTAAACCCTGCAGGTGGATTCGTTCCGCATAATAATTAAGGTTGAATGGTACTAGTCTCGGATAAAAGAGATGAATAAATTAATTAGCAATAAATTAATTTTATTCATGGATATTTATATCTTAAATACACGGAATAAATAATACTACCGGAGAAATATTATTTGATATAATATGGTATAATATTGGGAGTGCAATTAATTTTATATAGTGGAAAATAGAATTAATTAATATTGATAAGGATTAATGGACTTGAGCATTGGGCTCAATTTAATCTTCAATATTGGAAGCCCAATATTCCACCTCCTTAAGATCCCCTACGTAGCCTATAAAAGCACTACATGGTCTTCTCTATTCTCATAAGTTCATAACTTGAAGATCACAATTCTAGAGAGAGAGAGAAAGTAGAGAGGAAGATCCATGGAGTTCGGTAGATCGTCGCCCACACGACGTCCGAGCTAGTGCAAGGAATACGTGGGAAGATCTCAAGGTCGTCAAATTGAGTTCTTCGTTTTTCTGAACAACGAGAACGAGGTAAATCGTAAAACCCTCTTTATGATTTTATCGTTTAATTATCGTGAAAATATCATGAACCAAGATCCGAGGGACGAACCCCGTGGACGAGGATCGACCTCGCGGTGGTGATTGAAGATCACCGGACCGCGGAGGCCGAGAGATCCCCGGCGGGGATCGCACGCAACGAAACCCCTCGGCTGGACGCCGAGGGTGGCGGTCGAACCCTAGGGTTTCGACCGCCGGCGCGTATAAGGGACCCCGGCTGGAGCCGGGGCTTGCGATCGACCACGGTGGTCGATCGCTGGGGGCAGCCGCGGGCTGGTGCCGCGGCAGTCGCCCCTCCTCCCGGCGATGGCGGTGAGTCGCCGGACTCACCGCCGGGGGGGCTGCTACGAGCAGCCCCGGGGATGCGCGACGCATCCCGGCGATCGCCTCGTGCGATCGCGAGCCCCCTCGTGGGGGCTCGGCTGGACAGCCGCGGGTTTATCCCGCGGCGGGGTGTTCGGTCAGTCCTCGGTTCGCGTACGGTGGTTCGCGGTGGTTTCCGGCGAAAGGATTTCGATTGGATTGTCGGTTCCGCAATTTTGACAATCCGGATATTCGAAGGATTTCGGTCGGAATTAATTAGATAATTTATTTATTTAAATTTATTAATTCCGGGATATCGATTTCCAACAGCTCGGCCAGTAATAACCCTGGCCCATCGTCTTGTGGGCGAGAGATCGGCCCCCGGCATGGTTTCCGCATAGTCCTTCGTGGATCTCCGAAAGTACCCGCATCCCGTCTTCTTTGGAGACGCATATCAAGAGTGGCATCGAGAAACTCCTGCGGAATAATTGAGAGTTTAGGATCGTGTACCTCGCGGCGCGTATGCGGAGCTGCTTTGCTTCGACTCGGTCTGAGGGGAGGGTCCCGGATTCGATGAACTGCAGCACCGGGTCGCGCCAATCCATTCCGGGCGTCGCTTCTGGAGCCGTCCCGGGAGCCGGGTCAACTGGCATAACTTCTGCCCGGGCCGCGATCGATGGCGAGTTCAACTGGGTCAAGATGACTCGGGACAAATCCGCGGATCCTTCGGCCGAGGCTAGTTTGGACAGGGCGTCGGCCTGCGAGTTGTGCTCCCGCGGGATTTGTTCGATACGGACGTCCGGGATTTTCTCGCAGAGGGACCACATTAAATCCAAATATTTCTTCATCTGTTCGCTCTTTGCCTCGTAATCACAGGTGACTTGGTTCACCACCAGTTGCGAGTCCATGAATATGTGGAGGCGGGGAACGCTGACCGCCACGGACATTTCTAAACCTGCTACCAATGCCTCATACTCGGCCTCGTCATTAGTTGCGAAAAAATTAAACTTTACCGCGTGAGTGAACGAATCTCCGTCTGGCCCCAGGAGCACCACCCCGGCCCCCGAGCACGCGCTGGTTGAGGACCCGTCCACGTGAAGCTGCCAGGGGCGTGCTGATCCCGTGCTCCGTGGGGGAAAAGTGAGCTCCACGATGAAATCCGCCAGGGCTTGTGCCTTGATCGATGTGCGGGGTGCAAAAGTCAGGTCGTATTGACTTAACTCCAGACTCCTACGAAGCAACCTTCCCGAGACATCCGATCTGTGCAGCACTTGTCGTAACGGCATTGTCGTGAGTACCTCGACCGGATGTTCGAAAAGGTAAGCTCTCAGTTTCCGGACCGAGATTATGAGGGCGTAGGCAAGCTTCTCGAGGGGGGTATAGCGGGTTTCAGCTTCGTGCAACACGTGGCTTATGAAATAGATGGGCATGTGGAGGGTACCTTCGGCTCGGACCAACACGGCGCTAACCGCGCCTTCCGTCGCGGCGAGGTACAAAAACAGATTTTCTCCCGGCTTCGACACCGCGAGCAAGTGTGGGCCGGCGAGATATTCCTTGATCTGGGTGAACGCCTTCTGGCTGTCCTTCTTCCAATGGAACTCCTGATTTTTTATCGACCCGAAAAAAGGGCGCGTCTTGTCACCGAGGCGAGAGATGTACCGGCTAAGGGCCGCCAAGCATCCCGTGAGGCGTTGAACCCCCTTGATGTCCCGTGGTTCCTGCATGTCGATTATTGCCTTGACCTTTGCTGGGTTGGGCTCGAGCCCGTTTTCTCCGAACACGTGGCCTAGGAACATCCCCTTCCGGATCCCGAAGTGACATTTCCTGGGATTCAGCTTCATATTATACTGACCCAGGGCCTCAAACACTCGGGCCAGATCTTTGACGTGGTCGAACTCGTTTTTGCTCTTGAAGATGATGTCGTCGATGTAAACCTCGACTGTTTTCCCGAGTTCTCCGGTGAACATGGTGTTTACTAGCCTTTGGTAAGTGGCCCCTGCGTTTTTCAGACCGAACGGCATCCGCTCCCAGCAGTAGACGTTGCTTCCTGTATAGAATGCCGTGTGCCGGGTATCGTCGGGATTCATTGGGATTTGATGGTATCCGGAGCTCGCGTCCATGATTGAGAACATGGCGTGTCCCGCGGTGCTGTCCACTAGCTGGTCGATGTGCGGCATTGGGAAATGATCCTTGGGGCACGCGTCGTTGAGGTCGGTGTAATAGATGCAGAGCCTCCATTTCCCCTGGGTTTTCCTCACCATGACCGCGTTCGAGACCCATGTCACGTCATGCGGGGCGAGTCGGATCAAGCCATCTTGGAGAAGCTTGTCTACCTCGGTGTTAAGCGCCTCATTTTTCTCGGGGCCCATCTTCCGGCGTCTTTGGGCTATGGCGCGGCGCTTGTTATCCAGCCGTAGGTGGTGGCAGGCGCGTCCCGGGTCAACCCTGCCGAGTTCCCCACTTGTCGACGCAAATGTAGGCAGGTTGACTCGAAGGAATTTCTCGAGTTCGTCCTTTGTTGCAGGCGCCATTGACGATCCAACGAGCAACTGACGCGGAAGTTCGTGGCTTCCGACTTCGAGGGGGACAGTTTTCTCCAGAGCCTCCACCCCTATGTTGTCCCGGTTTCGGGTCCCCGGAAGCGAGTCATGGATGTCCCGGATTTGACCATAGGGTTCCGTATTCCGTGAAGTGGGTCCGATCGCCGGCCCTTTATCCAGATAGGGTCTCGGCCCAGGGTCCGGGGCTATATCTTCCCGTGATGTTAACTCGAGTTCGTGATCCGAAACTGCGACGGGGTCCGAGGCCCGTCCTGCAGTTGCCGCGTCCGGGGTACGTTCTAATTCGGAATCTGGGTCCTCCTTAGTAATTGCTGCGAGAGACTTTTCTAGGTTTTTCTCACATTTTTCATCCCGGGCCCCGGGTGTTTCGGGATTGATCCCGAGTTTCGGGTCCACTGAGACTACTCCCTCGTGAGTATTTATTTCACTGATTTCTTCACTAAAGGAGTACAACAAACATCTTTTTGCCATTAATTGGTCTCCTCGGACGGTGCCAATGGCCCCGGAGGAGACTGGGAACTTGATACAGTAATAGTACGAGGAGGCCACAGCTTCAAAAGCTTCTAGAAAGGGCCTCCCCAAAAGTGCGTTATATCCGCTAACTTCATCGACTATTACGAAGGTCAAGTTCCTCAATAGCTTTATTTCGGGGTTCTTCTCGTCTCTCAATTCCAGAGGTAGCACCACCGTCCCGTAGGGAATCAGCACGTCTTTCCCCACGCCTTTCAGTCTTACGCTACTGGGGAGTATGTATTGCGCCATGTTGTCCATCTGGTCGAGGGCCTGCTTGTACAATATATTGCAGTGGGCCCCGTTATCGACCAGAAGCCGCGCAACTTCTACTCCGAGTATCGCGGTGGTGATCACCAAAGCCTCGCTCTTGGGGTAGCCAACCCCTTCGCGGTCCTCCGGGGAGAACGTGATCATCGCGCATTCCGTGATGCTTCGAGGGGGAGCGGGGTTCGTCTCTTGGTAGACCCTCCAGATCTCTACCTCACGTTTCCTCTTCCTTCTGCTCTCACTTGTGACGGGCTGCAGCCCGCCAATCATCAAGATCTGTCCGATGTATCCCGGGGACTGGCCGTGGTTCTGCCCTCCGCGGCCCGGGGTCGCGACCACATTTCTTCCGCTGTCCGGGTTGGCCACCCGGCCTGTTCCCCGGTCCCCGGGTCTGCCGAGGAGCTCCCAGAGTTTCCCTTCCTCAAATAACTTCCATAGTTGCCTGAGCAGCTGACGACACTGGCCGGTGGGGTGCCCATGCTGCTCGTGGAAGGCGCACCATAGGCGCATGTCGAGCTTATCCGGCGAGATCCTCATGGGCTCGGGTTTGGTCAGGGCGTCCTCCATGGCTTGGAGTGCGTGCATCATGGCCATGGTGTCCTGCCCGATGACCTCGACCAGTCGGACCTCCATCTCGCGGTAACTCGGGGCAGGACGGTCCCGTTCCGGGGCCTTAGGAGGGCCTCTCCTGGGAACGTGGGCCGGTCTTGCCTCCATGGGAGCAGGATCTTTCCGTCTCGTGTCCCCGGGGGCTTCCGTACCGCGCATGAGGCGCTGGTACCAACACTGTGCCGCGGCCTTCACGCGGAAATCCTCGTAGGTCTGTGGATAGTTGAGCATCAGATGCTTGAAAAGCTCGGAATTCTTCCTGAGCCCGTTCATCGCCGTGTGCAGCTTGAGATCGTCGCAGACCTCTTCTCCGCCGAGCAGGATGTCCCCGACTCGGTCCACGTATCGCTCGTCGCCTTCCTCCATACTTTGGCGAATGCCGATCAGACGCTGGATCTGCTCGAGACGGTTCACCTTGGAGGCGAAGTGCGCCACGAAACGCTGGACGAGGTCGTCGAAACAGTGGATCGAGCGGGAGGAGATCCCCGCGAACCATTTGTGGGCCACATCCCCGAGGGTGAGGGGGAAAAGCCTGCACCTCGTGGCGTCGCTGGCTCCTCTCCCGGACATGTATGTACGGAAGCGGCTGAGGTGGATCTCGG
Organism: Euphrasia confusa; assembly: GCA_954870475.1. Lineage (NCBI taxonomy): Eukaryota > Viridiplantae > Streptophyta > Magnoliopsida > Lamiales > Orobanchaceae > Euphrasia > Euphrasia confusa. The sequence goes on along the minus strand of OX940966.1, from coordinate 8,706,088 downwards.
GATCCGTCTTTCCATCGTACAGGGTGGTCTGGAGGGGCTGGATCTCGTACTGCATGACCGCATGTTCGACCTCCAGGGCCAAAGGCTCTTTGCAGTAATCGACCCGCTCCGGTCGGGCCTGGGCCTCGGCCAGCTTTCTCTCCATCTCGGACACCTTGCTGTAGAGGTCCAGGAGCCCCGCCTCGGGTCCCGGTGGTCGCGGGACACGGGTCCCGGGACCCTGCTCCGGCTCGGCGCGACGAGTCTTCTCCTCGCCGTCTCCCCCGATCCGGTTTGCTGGGGCCGACTGGTTGCCGGCCTCCTCGCCGAGATCGAAGACGAGTCGTCGGGCGGGGATTGTATAGCGGTTGGAGCCGGCACGACATGCTCCGAGGCGGTCGAACGCGCTGTGGCTGGCGTGACCGGGCCCCAGACGGCCGAACGCGCTTCCTTTCCCAATCTTCTCACCTGGACGAATAGAGAGGGAGGTCAGAGCACGCTTACGCTGTATGAGGTCGTACATGGCAACGTCGATCTTTTCGGGGGTGTCCAAAAGGAGGTGCAATTCCCGGGCCGGTGTCTCGGAGGGAGGTGGTCCGCGTCTGAACTCGGGATCCGAGCGATGCGCATGGCGGTGGGTCTGCTTGCGGCGTCTGAGGCGTCGGGCCTCGGAGCTGCTACGGAGGTATTGGTTGGACGTGTTGTGGCCGTCCAGCTCCCCGGTGATGGCGGCGTCGTCGTTCCCGGGGACGTTCCCCGGGACCTTTGGGGAGAGTGGCGGGGCGGCGTCTGACTCGACGGCGGGCATCTTCCCTCTCTCCAGCTTCTTCCTCGTGGCGGAGCGGGAGGAATCTGACGCGGTGGCTCCATCAGACATGGCTTCGGCTCTTCTTTCTTTTCCTGGGTCTAGTATAACAACCCCCTCCTTCTAGCGCCAAATGTTTTAGCACGTTTTAGTCGGGTAGCATAATACGGGGCTGGGCTGTGTATAGAGGGTTTGAAACGATACTAATACATGTAAATTTATATTCTGGAGTAGGGGTTGGACTAGATCTGGAGAAGAACAGAGGTTTTGAGCTTTTAAGCTTCTTCTGAAGGATTTCTATTATCCACTCTTTTAATATCGAGTATATTCACTAATTAGTGCCGCCCCCTTTTCTGAAGGGACAAGCCCCCTATTTATAGGGAATTATGGAATGATTACATTCAGACCACGTACTACGTCTATATCATTAAATGAAGCTAGTAACGACCCGGGGCCCGTGACTCGGAGTGCAGACGATGCATGTGGGCTCACGTGGGCGATGTCTCCGTTCTTCCTGGGATGAGCCCTCCCTTAGATACCGATCGCGTGACCCGGGCCGCTGGCTGGATCTTCGTCGTCTTTTGTTGGCATAATTTATTCCACTATTTTGAAGGCTACTGCGTAAGGCACCTCCACTTATCCAATAAAGTATTCACAACAAATGGGCTAGGTAGAATAGGAAACACGTCAACGGAAGTTGGTGATTATCCACTGCTTCACACCAGTTAGTGTGCTTGTCTCGTAAATCTCAAGTTGAGTCTCGTACATGGCAAGGAAGTGGTTCTGTTCCTTGTCGAGTTCAACATGTGTTTCCGTTGGAAACAACCTGACTATTTTCTGAATTAACTCACTTTTCTTTTCCTCCTATGTAACGACATCCCACAGGATAATTTGTGACACTTACATATATATCATTATAATTTAAATAAAAATTGATATTTTTAACAAAAACTTTGTGTATTAAAGAGCAATGAACGTGTATTATGTCAATTACCAACTGTATTAAAGCCCTGAGCTTCACCTCTCTGTTTCAGGGATCAATAATAGGATATTTTTTTCAATTTCTTATATTTTGATTGTTTTCTTGTTTTCTTTATGTCGAGGATAAGAATCTGGATGCTGCTCTTCTTTTTTTAGAGCCTTCTGCTTGTCTACTAGAAGTATTGACACTAGAGTCTTGAATTTGTATTGCGAGGGATCAATAATAGGATATTTTCTTCAATTTCTTATATTTTGATTGTTTTCTTGTTTTCTTTTTGTCGAGGATAAGAATCTGGATGCTGCTCTTCTTTTTTTAGAGCCTTCTTCTTGTCTACTAGAAGTATTGACACTAGAGTCTTGAATTTGTATTGCGCAAATAAAATGAAAAAAATTAAAATTTAAGTGAAAATAAAATAAAAAACAAAAGCGAAAATAAGCAAATAAAAAATAAAATAAATTAAAAAAATTGAAAAATAGATCAAATAAATTTTAAATAACTTTTTTTAAAAAAAAAGTGAAAAAATAGCGCGAATTTCATTTGAAAGTTTCTACAAATTTGCGAACTTATCGTTTTTGGAAAGCTTTCTTTTGTTTGCATAATTTATTCCACTATTTTGAAGGCTACTGCCTAAGACACCTCCACTTATCCAATAAAGTCTTTACAACAAATGGGCTAGGTAGCATAGGAAACACGCCAACGGAAGTTGGTGATTATCCACTGCTCCACACGAGTTAGTGTGCTTGTCTCGTAAATCTCAAGTTGAGTCTCGTACATTACAAGGAAGTGGTTCTGTTCCTTGCCGAGTTCAACATGTGTCTCCGTTGGAAACAACCTGACTATTTTCTGAATTAACTCAATTTTCTTTTCCTCTTATGTAACGACATCCCACAGGATACTTTGTGACAAGTTAACATATATATCATTATAATTTAAATAAAAATAGATCTTTTTAAAAAACTTTTGTGTATTAAAGAGCAATGGACGTGTATTATGTTGATTGCCAACTGTATTAAAACCCTAAGCTCCACTTCCCAAGTTCTATAATATGATATTTTCTTCAATTTCTCATATTTTGATGGTTTTCTTGTTTCATTTGATATGTGAGGTGGAAGCTGCTCGTTTTTCTTGAGAGCCTTCTGCTTGTCTACAAGAAGTATTGACAATTGAGTCTTGTATTTGTATGAAAGTATCACATTGACATTGCGCAAAAAAAAAAACATGCGCAAATAAAAAAAATTAAAGACTAAGTGGAAAAAAAGAAGCAAAAATAAGAAAATAAAAAATAAAATAAAGTAAAAAAATTGAAAAATAGATCAAATAAATTTTAAATAACTTTTTTTAAAAAAAAGTGAAAAAATAGCGCCAATTTCATTTGAAAGTTTTTACAAATTTGCGAACTGATAGTTTTTGGAAAGCTTTCTTTTGTTGGCATAATTTATTCCACTACTTTGAAGGCTACTGCGTAAGGCACCTCCACTTATCCAATAAAGTCTTTACAACAAATGGGCTAGGTAGCATAGGAAACACGCCAACGGAAGTTGGTGATTATCCACTGCTTCACACGAGTTAGTGTGCTTGTCTCGTAAATCTCAAATTGAGTTTCGTACATGGCAAGGAAGTGGTTCTGTTCCTTGTCGAGTTCAACATGTGTCTACGTTGGAAACAACCTGACTATTTTCTGAATTAACTCACTTTTCTTTTCCTCCTATGTAACGACATCCCACAGGATAATTTGTGACACTTACATATATATCATTATAATTTAAATAAAAATTGATATTTTTAACAAAAACTTTGTGTATTAAAGAGCAATGAACGTGTATTATGTCAATTACCAACTGTATTAAAGCCCTGAGCTTCACCTCTCCGTTTCAGGGATCAATAATAGGATATTTTCTTCAATTTCTTATATTTTGATTGTTTTCTTGTTTTCTTTATGTCGAGGATAAGAATCTGGATGCTGCTCTTCTTTTTTTTAGAGCCTTCTGCTTGTCTACTAGAAGTATTGACACTTAGTCTTGAATTTGTAATGCGCAAATAAAATGAAAAAAATTAAAATTTAAGTGAAAATAAAATAAAAAACAAAAGCGAAAATAAGCAAATAAAAAATAAAATAAAGTAAAAAAATTGAAAAATAGATCAAATAAATTTTAAATAACTTTTTTTAAAAAAAAGTGAAAAAATAGCGCGAATTTCATTTGAAAGTTTCTACAAATTTGCGAACTTATCGTTTTTGGAAAGTTTTCTTTTGTTTGCATAATTTATTCCACTATTTTGAAGGCTACTGGGTAAGGCACCTCCACTTATCCAATAAAGTCTTTACAATAAATGGGCTAGGTAGCATAGGAAACACGCCAACGGAAGTTGGTGATTATCCACTGCTTCACACGAGTTAGTGTGCTTGTCTCGTAAATCTCAAGTTGAGTCTCGTACATGACAAGGAAGTGGTTCTGTTCCTTGTCGAGTTCAACATGTGTCTCCGTTGGAAACAACCTGACTATTTTCTGATTTAACTCACTTTTCTTTTCCTCTTATGTAACGACATCCCATAGGATACTTTGTGACAAGTTAACATATATATCATTATAATTTAAATAAAAATAGATTTTTTTAAAAAACTTTTGTGTATTAAAGAGCAATGGACGTGTATTATGTTGATTGCCAACTGTATTAAAACCCTAAGCTCCACTCCCCGGGTTCTATAATATGATATTTTCTTCAATTTCTCATATTTTGATGGTTTTCTTGTTTCGTTTGATATGTGAGGTGGATGTTGCTCGTTTTTCTCTGCTTGTCTACAAGACGTATTGACAATTGAGTCTTGAATTTGTATGAAAGTATCACATTGACATTGCCCAAAGAAAAAAAAAAGTGCATGCGCAAATAAAAAAAATTAAAGCGTAATTGAAAAAAAAAAAGAAGCGAATATAAGAAAATAAAAAATAAAATAAAGTAAAAAAATCAAAAAATAGATCAAATAAATTTTAAAAAACTTTTTTTAAAAAAAAGTGAAAAAATAGCGCGAATTTCATTTAAAAGTTTTTACAAATTTGCGAACTGATAGTTTTTGGAAAGCTTTCTTTTGTTGGCATAATTTATTCCACTATTTTGAAGGCTACTGCGTAAGGCACCTCCACTTATCCAATAAAGTCTTTACAACAAATGGGCTAGGTAGCATAAGAAACACGCCAACGGAAGTTGGTGATTATCCACTGCTTCACACGAGTTAGTGTGCTTGTCTCGTAAATCTCAAGTTGAGTCTCGTACATGGCAAGGAAGTGGTTCTGTTCCTTGTCGAGTTCAACATGTGTCTACGTTGGAAACAACCTGACTATTTTCTGAATTAACTCACTTTTCTTTTCCTCTTATGATACTTTGTGACAAGTTAACATATATATCATTATAATTTATATAAAAATAGATCTTTTTAAAAAACTTTTGTGTATTAAAGAGAAATGGACGTGTATTATGTTGATTGCCAACTGTATTAAAACCCTAAGCTCCACTCCCCAGGTTCTATAATATGATATTTTCTTCAATTTCTCATATTTTGATGGTTTTCTTGTTTCGTTTGATATGTGAGGTGGATGTTGCTCGTTTTTCTTGAGAGCCTTCTGCTTGTCAACAAGAAGTATTGACAATTAAGTCTTGAATTTGTATGAAAGTATCACATTGACATTGCGCAAAAAAAAAAAAAAAAAAAACATGCGCAAATAAAAAAAATTAAAAAGTAAGTGAAAAAAAAAGAAGCAAAGATAAGAAAAAATAAAATAAAATAAAGTAAAAAAATTGAAAAATAGCTCAAATAAATTTTAAATAACTTTTTTTTAAAAAAAAGTGAAAAAATAGCGCGAATTTCATTTGAAAGTTTTTACAAATTTGCGAGCTGATCGTTTTTGGAAAGCTTTCTTTTGTTGGCATAATTTATTCCATTATTTTGAAGGCTACTGCGTAAGGCACCTCCACTTATCCAATAAAGTATTTACAACAAATGGGCTAGGTAGCATAGGAAACACGCCAACGGAAGTTGGTGATTATCCACTGCTTCACACGAGTTAGTGTGCTTGTCTCGTAAATCTCAAGTTGAGTCTCGTACATGACAAGGAAGTGGTTCTATTCCTTGTCGAGTTCAACATGTGTCTCCGTTGGAAACAACCTGGCTATTTTCTGAATTAACTCACTTTTCTTTTCCTCCTATGTAACGACATTCCACAGGATACTTTGTGACAAGTTAACATATATATCATTATAATTTAAATAAAAATAGATCTTTTTAAAAAACTTTTGTGTATTAAAGAGCAATAGACGTGTATTATGTTGATTGCCAACTGTATTAAAACCCTAAGCTCCACTCCCCGTGTTCTATAATATGATATTTTCTTCAATTTCTCATATTTTGATGGTTTTCTTGTTTCATTTGATATTTGAGGTGGATGCTGCTCGTTTTTCTTGAGAGCCTTCTGCTTGTCTACAAGAAGTATTGACAATTGAGTCTTGAATTTGTATGAAATTATCACATTGACATTGCGCAAAAAAAAAAAAAAAACATGCGCAAATAAAAAAAATTAAAAAGTAAGTGAAAAAAAAGAAGCAAAAATAAGAAAATAAAAAATAAAATAAAGTAAAAAAATTGAAAAATAGCTCAAATAAATTTTAAATAACTTTTTTTAAAAAAAAGTGAAAAAATAGCGCGAATTTCATTTGAAAGTTTTTACAAATTTGCGAACCATCGTTTTTGGAAAGCTTTCTTTTGTTGGCATAATTTATTCCACTATTTTGAAGGCTACTGCGTAAGGCACCTCCACTTATCCAATAAAGTATTATTTACAACAAATGGGCTAGGTAGCATAGGAAACACGCCAACGGAAGTTGGTGATTATCCACTGCTAGTGTGCTTGTCTCGTAAATCTCAAGTTGAGTCTCGTACATGGCAAGGAAGTGGTTCTGTTCCTTGTCGAGTTCAACATGTGTCTCCGTTGGAAACAACCTGACTATTTTCTGAATTAACTCACTTTTCTTTTCCTCCTATGTAACGACATCCCACAGGATAATTTGTGACACTTACATATATATCATTATAATTTAAATAAAAATTGATATTTTTAACAAAAACTTTGTGTATTAAAGAGCAATGAACGTGTATTATGTCAATTACCAACTGTATTAAAGCCCTGAGCTTCACCTCTCTGTTTCAGGGATCAATAATAGGATATTTTCTTCAATTTCTTATATTTTGATTGTTTTCTTGTTTTCTTTATGTCGAGGATAAGAATCTGGATGCTGTTCTTCTTTTTTTAGAGCCTTCTGCTTGTCTACTAGAAGTATTGACACTAGAGTCTTGAATTTGTATTGCGAGGGATCAATAATAGGATATTTTCTTCAATTTCTTATATTTTGATTGTTTTCTTGTTTTCTTTATGTCGAGGATAAGAATCTGGATGCTGCTCTTCTTTTTTTAGAGCCTTCTGCTTGTCTACTAGAAGTATTGACACTAGAGTCTTGAATTTGTATTGCGCAAATAAAATGAAAAAAATTAAAATTTAAGTGAAAATAAAATAAAAAACAAAAGCGAAAATAAGCAAATAAAAAATAAAATAAATTAAAAAAATTGAAAAATAGATCAAATAAATTTTAAATAACTTTTTTTTAAAAAAAAAAGTGAAAAAATAGCGCGAATTTCATTTGAAAGTTTCTACAAATTTGCGAACTTATCGTTTTTGGAAAGCTTTCTTTTGTTTGCATAATTTATTCCACTATTTTGAAGGCTACTGCCTAAGACACCTCCACTTATCCAATAAAGTCTTTACAACAAATGGGCTAGGTAGCATAGGAAACACGCCAACGGAAGTTGGTGATTATCCACTGCTTCACACGAGTTAGTGTGCTTGTCTCGTAAATCTCAAGTTGAGTCTCGTACATGGCAAGGAAGTGGTTCTGTTCCTTGTCGAGTTCAACATGTGTCTCCGTTGGAAACAACCTGACTATTTTCTGAATTAACCTTTTCTTTTCATCCTATGTAACGACATCCCACAGGATAATTTGTGACACTTACATATATATCATTATAATTTAAATAAAAATTGATATTTTTAACAAAAACTTTGTGTATTAAAGAGCAATGAACGTGTATTATGTCAATTACCAACTGTATTAAAGCCCTGATGTAAGGATAAATATGTTTGGGCATTACAATGCCTTAAATGTACCTAGGCAGAAGTTGTCTTGCTAACATATTTATTTGTTTTATTTCTTTCTTCACAATTTAAACTGTTGTAATCACTGGTCATATTGGTGATTTGATTTAGCATAGTTCATTAGTTGGAACGTGCTTGAAAAACAATCAACATAGAAGCTTTCTGCCGCAGCACAGCCAGGCAGAGTCATGCCGCAAGCAGTGCAAGGCTTGGACAAGAGGTTGAGTCAAGATATCGAGCGAAGCATGAGCGTAGGGCAAAGGATTGCTGAAGTCCAGAGAGTATGGAAGGCATTGCAGTACGGCAGAGCATTCCAGAAGAACTTCAGAAGGCATTCCTGGGGCAGTGGTCAAAACAGCCTGCCCTAGAATATCTCAACCGATTGTTGACCTAGCAAAATGAGGAAATCAGTTGGAGACTCTCACCTATAAATAGAGGACGACCCAGCTGCATTTAAAAAACACTCATACAAAGACTTCATTCTTGAAGCTCGTCGTGCCGTGTGTTCTCTCGTCCCTAAGAGAGTTCGTTTGTTCAGCCGATGATTCGATAGCTTAGTATAGGTGTTCATTTCAGTAGCTAGGTTTTTGTTGTTGATTGTTCATACTCTTCGGATACGATTCATACGAAGGCATACATGTGTATAGCCTTTGGTAATATCTTTGTAAATCCAAGAGTATTATTTTGTAAAGACTCGTTCTTTAATAAAGTTTCTGGCCGTAAGGCCGTTTCGTATGTGTATAATTTAAATACACATACAAAGATTTAAATTTGTGTTCTTTACTTTTTCGTACGTGTGTATGTGTTCGTTCGAAGTGATTTATTTTTATTAATTCCGCTGCAATTCTTATACATATATCACATATAATTTTAACAAGTAAACAACTTGGTTAATCTGGATAAAATACTTAAACTTAATTAAATCACGTAAAACGAACGTTTTCTGTACAAGGCATCGTGCTGCGGCATACGCTGTTCTGCCGCAGAACACTGCCTTGTCTAGGCAGCGCATTTTACTGCGTTTTATTTACTGCCTACGTCTTTCAAGTGGTATCAGAGCGGGCACTAGACTTACTTAGTGTTTAAGGTCCGTCTGATCACGCACACTTACAATGGCAGATCCATCTTACATCGTACGAACACCGGTTGTTCTTGACGGTAGTAATTATGGATTTTGGAAAACCCGCATTGAAGCAAGGATCAAATCAATTGATCGCAGTGCGTGGCTATCCGTACTTCGAGGATGGAAACCACCTCAGGAGGAAATCCCTGAAGGCGGCACGATTGAAAAATCACCGGAGAAGTGGTCTATCGATGAAACTGCCGCAGCTACTGCCAACGATAGGGCAAGGTGTGCCATCCTTGAATCCATCGATTGCAATATGTACAGAATTGTCAAACAATGTACTACTGCCAAACAAGTATGGGATTTGCTGGCTCTTCATTGTGAAGGTAACAACGCAGTGAAGAAAACCAAGGTCCGTATGCTTATGTCTCGTTTCGAGAACTTGCGTATGAACGAGGACGAGACTTGCCTTCAGTACTTTGGAGAATTAATGTCCATTGTTACTGAATGTGCTGACCTTGGCTCACCCATTAGCAACCCGGCAGTGTGTAGTAAGATTATGCGATCGATGAGCAAAAAGTTCCTGCCGAAGGTCACTGCCATAGAAGACAGCGAAATGTCTGAAGAAGATTTTGTTTCATTAATGGCGATCTTCAAGAACTATGAACTGAACCATGAAGATCGTGAAACTCACGGGAAATCACGTCCACGAAGCGACGAGAGGAACATTGCCTACATCGTGGCAAAGCCCGACGGCAGAGAACAAGGAAATAGTTCTCAAGGCAGCAGCCCCACCTCTACCAATGACTTGACCGATGAAGAGATCTACGAGCTACTTGGATCTGATGGTGGAGATGACCAGTTTGCATTCCTCGCCCGGAAAATGGATGCTGTACTTGTTCGCTCGCTGAAGAAGTCGTACGATCCCCGACGAAGGAAGTTCCCGGCAAGGTCACCACAAACTCAAGATCGACGACTTGTGATCCGCCAACCAAGCACGAGATCAATCTCAAGTTCAAGTCCAAATTCAAAGGACTGGTCAAGGATCAAATGCCACGTATGTCAAGGGATTGGACACTTCTCAACCGAATGCCCTTCAAAAGATCGAGGCATTGGAATTTTGAATTCCATGGTTGCGCAAGAAGATATGGAACAATATTGCCTTGAAGACTCAACCACTGCGCTTACTGCTCAACTCGAAGGCACAACCCTATCTGACGCTGAAGATGACAGTCCATCCAATGCGAATGCACGACGGCATGTTGCATTCTTTGCCTCTGCCGCAGAAACGACTGAAAGCCCTGCCGCAGAGAACTGTCTGTGCCTCACTGCCTCGGTCAATGGCTATGAATCTGAAGAAGAGACCATTCCCATTGATATTTTCATCAAGCTCAAAGAAAGTTTCGATGAGCTACGCATGAAATTTACCCGGCAGACCAAGATGATGAAGATGCTTACGTCAACCAAAGCCGGATATGAAGAAAAAGTGAAGAAGTAGGCCATGGCAATTGAACAAATGCTCATAGAAAAGAACACCTTTGAAGAACGATTGAAGAAACTGATGTCCAACTCACCAGAAAGGATATGGAGGCCGAGAAACTGAAAATTGACTTTAATCGTGTAAATGGAAAACTCGAAGTTGCTAACAATACTTTTGTAAAACTTAACACAGCAACAACAAAATTAGATGCCGTAATGAGTATTTCACATGTTGAACGGCAAGGCCTCGGACATCAAAAAGTTGTAGATGCCGTTTTTCCAAAGAAAAACCCAATGGACATGGCATTTGTAAAGGCATCAAATGACGATTCAAACGCTGCCGCACAATTCTCAACTCCAGAAAGGGATGAACAAACCGAAGGCAAGGCCACTGCCCCAGCAAAAGACTGCCGCAGAAGGCCGAAGCAAAGGCAGGCACCATCAGGCAGGATGAAGACAAGGAAGCCCCTGCCTAAGCAACATTTTAAATCAACGAGACAATATGTTTGCCACTACTGCCTAGTACCTGGTCACATTCGACCCTTTTGTTGGAGACGCGAAGAGGATCAAGCGAGAGGACATTACTTTCACTCCAACACTGGACCACGGCATCCCAAATACTTCTCGCATTCTCTGTCTTCACGACACTTTTTCAAAAAGAAGGCAACAATTATACGCAAATGGGTGCCCAAAACTAAACTCTCTACGAATGTTTGCTTTACAGGTCCCTCCGATGACTCCTCTGCCGCATCAAATGCCATCCAAAGTGCCGAAACATGCAATGTCATTTTCATTGCCCTCAAAGCTACCAAGGATGATAAATGGTACTTCGATAGTGGATGCTCGCGGCACATGACCGGAAATAGTGATCACCTCATCGACTACAAAGCTTTTCACGGAGGAGAGGTCACGTTTGGAGGAGGGTCCAGTGGTTCAATTGTTGGCCGAGGCACTTTAAATGTGAAAGGGCTGCCAAAGCTACAACAAGTGCTTCATGTTGAAGGCCTCATCACAAACCTCATAAGCATAAGTCAACTATGCGATGAAGGCATGAATGTAAAGTTTACTCACCAAATGTGTGAAGTGTTTGATAGTGCAGGGAACCCACTCATTCAGGGGGAGCGTTCCAAGGCAAACAACTGCTACTCCATTGGAGAAACATGCCTCTCTGCACAAGTCAAAGATGACATAGACCTATGGCATCAAAAACTTGGACACACAAGTCTTGGGAATTTAGAGCGTCTAATCAAGCTCAATGCTGTTCGTGGACTTCCAGCTCTCCCAAAAATCCAGAAGACAACATGTGGGCATTGCAAACAAGGAAAAATGACTCGTACAAGTCATCCAGCAATACCTGCCGCAGGACAGACTGATGCCTCTGCCGCAGGACCTGCCAACTCCAAGGCATAACTGGATTTAATGGGACCCAATCGAGACGAGGAGCCACTCTGGAAAACGCTACGTACTTGTCGTAGTAGATGATTTCTCAAGATATACTTGGGTGCGTTTTCTCCAAGACAAGAGTGAGACATTTGATGAGGTGTCCAAACTAATTAGGTGGATAAAGACCAACCATGAAGCCTCAGTAAAGAGAATAAGAAGTGACCATGTCACTGAGTTTGAAAACCAACGACTTTCTCGTTTTTGTGACACGCATGGCATTGTCCAAGAATTTTCTGCCCCCATAACACCGCAACAAAACGGCGTGGCTGAAAGGAAGAACCGAACCCTGAAGGAAATGGCGTGTACCATGCTGATCGCCAAGGGCCTAAGCAAGCAATTTTGGGCAGAAGCATTCAATGCCGCATGCCATATCCTGAACCGCATCAGCATACGTTCAGGAACAACAAAAACGGCCTATGAAATTTTGAACAATAGGAAGCCTAATCTGAAATACTTTCATGTGTTTGGCTCTGTTTGTTATGTTCTGAATGATAGGGAACCTAGATCTAAACTTGATCCAAAATCACTTAAAGGATTATTTGTTGGATACTCTAGGAATAGTCATGCCTATCGTATTTTTATCATACAAACTAGAACCATCATTGAATCTGTAAATGTTGATTTTGATGATCTTAGTCGACTCAGGAAACCCAAAGAAGAGAATGTAGAAGGTCTGCTCGAGCCTGCCGCAGTAGCAGAAATTGAAGGCAGTTTCACTCCTACGCAGCCTACTGCCGCACCCACTGGCTCGAATAATGATGATCAGCCCTCTACAGCGTCTCCCGAGCACTCAAATGATGATAGCTCGCCTCAACAAACAGATTCATCAGATGTCGAAGAAACACCAATCCGACGACGAAGGGATCCCCCAAGACATGTTATCCGAAACCACCCTTCGAGTCAACTGTTGGCCACACGCATGAGAGCTCGTCCATACATCAACTACCGCAACATGACCAAGAATGTAAGCATGTATGCCACATGCATTGAAATAGGCATTGCCTCGTACCTCTCAACGATCGAACCAAAGAATGCCGAAGAAGCATTGGCCGATGAATTTTGGCTTATGGCAATGCAAGAAGAGATGAACGAGTTTGAAAGAAACAAAGTTTGGAAGCTCATTCCTCGTCCCAAAAACAAGAATGTCATCGGGACAAAGTGGATTTTCAAGAACAAATCGAATGAGCATGGGCAGGTTGTGCGCAACAAGGCAAGACTAGTGGCGCAAGGCTATACGCAAGTTGAAGGCATCGACTTCGATGAAACTTTTGCTCCCGTTGCACGCATGGAGTCCATACGTTTACTTATTGCCATTGCATGCCACCTCAACATCACCTTATATCAAATGGACGTGAAAGCAGCCTTTCTCAACGGCATACTTGAAGAGGAGGCATATGTTGCACAACCCAAAGGCTTCGAAGATCCGAAATATCCTGACCATGTGTATCAACTACACAAGGCATTGTACGGCCTAAAACAAGCTCCTAGAGCTTGGTATGGCTGCCTAACTGATTTTCTACTCAGTTTCGGATTCACTCGAGGCACTGCCGACAAAACACTGTTTGTGAAATTCAATTCTTCTAATATTTTAATTGCACAAATTTATGTTGATGATATTGTCTTTGGATCCACATGTGAGAATATGCTTAAGGCATTTACCTCTGCCATGGCATCAAAATTTGAGATGAGCATGGTAGGAGAACTAACTCATTTCTTAGGGCTCCATATCAAGCAATCATCAACTGGGACGTTTATCTCACAAGCTTCATACGCTAAGAATCTCATCAAAAGATTCCAACTTGAAGGATCCAAGCCCATGAAAACACCTATGGGCTCAACGGACAAAATCTCCCGAGGCACTGATACTGCCGCAGTGGATCAGACACTCTACCGATCCATGATAGGGAGTTTACTTTACCTTACGGCAACTAGACCTGATATTATGTACAGCGTTTGTTTATGTGCCAGGTTTCAAGCTGATCCGAGGGAAGAACACTTGAAAGCAGTCAAACGCATCATACGATATGTTGCCGCATTAGTCGAGTTAGGCATATGGTATACCAAAGATACCACCACCGATTTGGTTGGATTTTCAGATGCCGAATGGGCAGGAGACACGGATGAGCGCAGGAGTACAAGCGGAGGATGTTGCTTTCTTGGAAACAACATCATTTCATGGCAAAGCCGCAAGCAAAACTGCATTTCTCTATCCACTGCCGAATCAGAATACATTGCCGCAGGGAGTTGCTGTACCCAATTGATTTGGTTGAAGCACATGCTTGATGACTACCACCTGGATAGCAATGTCCTTACACTCTACTGCGACAATACGAGTGCCATAAATATCAGTCATAATCCAGTGCAGCACTCAAGAACCAAACACATCAGCATAAGGCATCATTTCATCCGAGATTTGGTGGAGAAACGACTCTTGAGGATTGATCACATCCCAACAGAAAATCAAATAGCAGATATCTTCACCAAGCCACTGAACTCAGATCGATTCATTGCTTTGAGAAAATCTTTGTGCATGTGCACCATGCCTTAGATGCTGATCTGCATCATGCTGCCGCACTGTCATGCCTACTGAACCTCTGCCACAGCATTCTGCCTTAGTCAATTTATGAGATTAAAATTTTCCGAAGGAAGAGAAAATACCCAAACCACTTTAGGCAACATGGTCAAACCCATATACATGTAATTAATACTCAATGGGTTGAGATACTATGTACTAGGTGACCTAAGTATTTGATAATCTCGTTTTTGACATTGGCATTATACCTAAGTGGAGTATAAGTACTTATGATGCAGCATGATGTTTCATTAGGATTAGATGTTTTTATTTTTTTTCCTAATTTTGCTTTGTAAGCCTCGATTTTTCACACCACAAAAATATTTTACTTATTTTATTCAAAAAAAAAAAAAAATATTTGAAAAATGAAAAATAGAAAATGAAAAGACTCTAAAAACAGAAAAAGAGAAAAATTAAAAACAGAAAAATAGATAAACAAAAAAAAAAAGGGGGATTTTGGATTTTCATTTTTTTTGCAACAACCTGCCGCAGAGCCTTGCCCCACTTGACCGTTGGGCAGCACTTGAGTATGCGGCAGGCGACGGTTCAGCTTCAAAAAGTAACCGTTGCCTAGTTGCCCATCCCATCAACTGCCATCCGTTTCTTTCTCTTAAAACTCTTTTCAAGTTTTATTTTTAATATCCAGAAATCAAAAGTCCTAATTCTACTCTAACTCTTTCTCTATCACAAATCCGATCAAGAGTTTAATTTTTCCGAAATTCTTCAACCCTAGTTTTTCTCTGAAACGCACAAGTATAAAATCATCATCTTCTTTGCGTTAAAACGTGCACTCTGTTTTTTTTAAAACCCTAATTTCATCAAGAACTTCGAATTCAATGGCATCATCTCCTTTCGCCTTTGCTCGCTACTACTCGGACCCACGTCTGGTGGAGCTCATCAAAGAATCTCGCCCCGATGCAACTATGGAGGATATTCAACCCGCGGAGTCTCTGCCGTTCATCAACCGCCTCATCGCCATCGACGCCGCCGCCGCCGCAGCTGCCGCCGCCGCAATCGACGCCGCTTCCCAGCCGCCGCACGTAGAGGCCGGAGAACGATCAGGTAAGGCTTCTCCCATGAACATCTCCCCGGACCATGATGCAGGGGGAGAAGCTGCCGCAGAGGACGAACCTGCCGAAGAGGAACGAGTCTATCCCGAACCGACTCCACTGTCTATCATCCGCCCTGAAGATGATGACATCTCCGGCGACACTGAGCCGTCTCAGACTCCACGACCACCGGTAGTTATTCCGGGAGTTGATGATGTGCTTGCATACGAGGCTGCCCAGAATGAACGATCATTCCACACCTCTGACTTAAAAGGGCTTTTTACTCCTGAACCCTCTGTCACTGCCGCATCATCTGCCTTTCCACAGGCAGACCCTGAAGTGCAGCAGCAAGGCAAGCAGATGCCTTACAACAGGAGGGATGATGATGATGATTTCAATTATGCCGAGCTCTACGACAACTATCCCATATCTCAGAAAAAGACCAAGGCTCGCAAACCGACTCCTTATCCATCTACAACTCCACTCTCTGATGCGGAAGATTCCGTGCACTCAAGTCAACAGCAGCATGATGCCGCAGATGCCTCTGACACAGAATCAGACCCACTGCTGCAGGATCTTGCCTCCAGGAAGCGCAAGAAACAGCAAATGCCCATCACTCGCCGGCCGTCCACCAGATCCGCCACTGCCTATGCTAAAGGCAAAGGCCCGGCTGTGCCCCCAACCTCAATGGAAAATCCCATTGACGTCGAAGCCACCACTGCTAAGAAATCCCGTAAAGGGAAGGAGAAGGCTGCCGCATCCAAACCCGACAGCTCGCATAGTGGTGATGCCGCAGTTATACCTGCTGCGAAGAAGGGCAAGGCACCGAAAATTGATGCCCCCAAGGAGGATTCTGATTCTGGGCAGCCGAGGCAAAAATGGCAAAGAGCACTGTGTTGAGGATGTTGAAGAGGCGCATTGATCAAGACCTAAAAGAAGTTGAAGCTGATGAAGCTGCAGAGAAGGATGCTGCCGCAGCAGAGAAGGCTGCCGCAGACACTGCAGCAGAGATTGATGGAGAGGATCGTGATTCGTCGCCCGAGCCCGAAGTTTGAAGGATTGCAGTTCTCAAGACCCGAAGAAATATCATTTCTTCTTTTGCTTTTAGTCTTTATTTATTCTGAACAATTTAATTAATTTCTGTTTTATTTGCTTTTGAACAATTTGGTTTTTAAGTTTTATTTGGTTGAACAATGTTTATTCAAGTAGTTATTTTCCTTTTGAAAAATTTGGTGTGTTATTTTTAAGGCTTACTGAGTTACTTGTTTTTGTTCTATTAGTTAGTTAGTTGTTTAAATAAATTTTTGTTCTACTTAGGAAGTATTAACTAAGGGGGAGTTTTATGCCTTAGTTGTTTTGTCAAGATAAAATCCATAAACTTCCAAGTAAGATGTATTTCATTGAGGGGGAGTGCTCATTGCGCTGCTGCCTCATGGTTTTGTGAAGAAAGATAAAAAGGGGGAGTTTGTAAGGATAAATATGTTTGGGCATTACAATGCCTTAAATGTACCTAGGCAGAAGTTGTCTTGCTAACATATTTATTTGTTTTATTTCTTTCTTCACAATTTAAACTGTTGTAATCACTGGTCATATTGGTGATTTGATTTAGCATAGTTCATTAGTTGGAACGTGCTTGAAAAAAATCAACATAGAAGCTTTCTGCCGCAGCACAGCCAGGCAGAGTCATGCCGCAAGCAGTGCAAGGCTTGGACAAGAGGTTGAGTCAAGATATCGAGCGAAGCATGAGCGTAGGGCAAAGGATTGCTGAAGTCCAGAGAGTATGGAAGGCAGTGCAGTACGGCAGAGCATTCCAGAAGAACTTCAGAAGGCATTCCTGCGGCAGTGGTCAAAACAGCCTGCCCTAGAATATCTCAACCGATTGTTGACCTAGCAAAATGAGGAAATCAGTTGGAGACTCTCACCTATAAATAGAGGACGACCCAGCTGCATTTAAAAAACACTCATACAACATATTAACACCTCCAGAAACACATTTCCTTCGGGAATCGATCATCGAGCTTTTAGAGCCGCGACTTCATTCTTGAAGCTCGTCGTGCCGTGTGTTCTCTCGTCCCTAAGAGAGTTCGTTTGTTCAGCCGATGATTCGATAGCTTAGTATAGGTGTTCATTTCAGTAGCTAGGTTTTTGTTGTTGATTGTTCATACTCTTCGGATACGATTCATACGAAGGCATACATGTGTATAGCCTTTGGTAATATCTTTGTAAATCCAAGAGTATTATTTTGTAAAGACTCGTTCTTTAATAAAGTTTCTGGCCGTAAGGCCGTTTCGTATGTGTATAATTTAAATACACATACAAAGATTTAAATTTGTGTTCTTTACTTTTTCGTACGTGTGTGTGTTCGTTCGAAGTGATTTATTTTTATTAATTCCGCTGCAATTCTTATACATATATCACATATAATTTTAACAAGTAAACAACTTGGTTAATCCGGATAAAATACTTAAACTTAATTAAATCACGTAAAACGAACGTTTTCTGTACAAGGCATCGTGCTGCGGCATACGCTGTTCTGCCGCAGAACACTGCCTTGTCTAGGCAGCGCATTTTACTGCGTTTTATTTACTGCCTACGTCTTTCACCTGAGCTTCACCTCTCTGTTTCAGGGATCAATAATAGGATATTTTCTTCAATTTCTTATATTTTGATTGTTTTCTTGTTTTCTTTATGTCGAGGATAAGAATCTGGATGCTGCTTTTCTTTTTTTAGAGCCTTCTGCTTGTCTACTAGAAGTATTGACACTTGAGTCTTGAATTTGTATTGCCCAAATAAAATGAAAAAAATTAAAATTTAAGTGAAAATAAAATAAAAAACAAAAGCGAAAATAAGCAAATAAAAAATAAAATAAATTAAAAAAAATTGAAAAATAGATCAAATAAATTTTAAATAACTTTTAAAAAAAAAGTGAAAAAATAGCGCGAATTTCATTTGAAAGTTTCTAAAAATTTGCGAACTTATCGTTTTTGGAAAGCTTTCTTTTGTTTGCATAATTTATTCCACTATTTTGAAGGCTACTGCGTAAGGCACCTCCACTTATCCAATAAAGTCTTTACAACAAATGGGCTAGGTAGCATAGGAAACACGCCAACGGAAGTTGGTGATTATCCACTGCTTCACACGAGTTAGTGTGCTTGTCTCGTAAATCTCAAATTGAGTCTCGTACATGACAAGGAAGTGGTTCTGTTCCTTGTCGAGTTCAACATGTGTCTCCGTTGGAAACAATCTTACTATTTTCTGAATTAACTCACTTTTTTTTTCCTCTTATGTAACTACATCCCACAGGATACTTTGTGACAAGTTAACATATATATCATTATAATTTAAATAAAATAGATCTTTTTAAAAAACTTTTGTGTATTAAAGAGCAATGGACGTGTATTATGTTGATTGCCAACTGTATTAAAACCCTAAGCTCCACTCCCCGAGTTTTATAATATGATATTTTCTTCAATTTCTCATATTTTGATGGTTTTCTTGTTTCATTTGATATGTGAGGTGGATGCTGCTCGTTTTTCTTGAGAGCCTTCTGCTTGTCTACAAGAAGTATTGACAATTGAGTCTTGAATTTGTATGAAAGTATCACATTGACATTGCGCAAAAAAAAATAAAAAAAAATATGCGCAAATAAAAAAAATTAAAGAGTAAGTGAAAAAAAAAGAAGAAAAATAAGAAAATAAAAAATAAAATAAAGTAAAAAAATTGAAAAATAGATCAAATAAATTTTAAATAACTTTTTTTTTTTAAAAAGTGAAAAAATAGCGCGAATTTCATTTGAAAGTTTTTACAAATTTGCGAACTGATCGCGCAAATAAACAAAATTAAAGAGTAAGTGAAAAAAAAAGAAGAAAAATAAGAAAATAAAAAATAAAATAAAGTAAAAAAATTGAAAAATAGATCAAATAAATTTTAAATAACTTTTTTTTTAAAAAAGTGAAAAAATAGCGCGAATTTCATTTGAAAGTTTTTACAAATTTGCGAACTAATCGTTTTTGGAAAGTTTTCTTTTGTTGGCATAATTTATTCCACTATTTTGAAGGCTACTGCGTAAGGCACCTCCACTTATCCAATAAAGTCTTTACAACAAATGGGCTAGGTAGCATAGGAAACACGCCAACGGAAGTTGGTGATTATCCACTGCTTCACACGAGTTAGTGTGCTTGTCTCGTAAATCTCAAGTTGAGTTTCGTACATGGCAAGGAAGTGGTTCTGTTCCTTGTCGAGTTCAACATGTATCTCCGTTGGAAACAACCTGACTATTTTCTGAATTAACTCACTTTTCTTTTCCTCCTATGTAACGACATCCCACAGGATAATTTGTGACACTTACATATATATCATTATAATTTAAATAAAAATTGATATTTTTAACAAAAACTTTGTGTATTAAAGAGCAATGAACGTGTATTATGTCAATTACCAACTGTATTAAAGCCCTGAGCTTCACCTCTCTGTTTCAGGGATCAATAATACGATATTTTCTTCAATTTCTAATATTTTGATTGTTTTCTTGTTTTTTTTATGTCGAGGATAAGAATCTGGATGCTGCTCTTCTTTTTTTAGAATCTTCTGCTTGTCTACAAGAAGTATTGACACTTAGTCTTGAATTTGTATTGCGCAAATAAAATGAAAAAAAATTTAAAATTTAAGTGAAAATAAAATAAAAAAACAGAAGCAAAAATAAGAAAATAAAAAATAAAATAAAGTAAAAAAATTGAAAAATAGATCAAATAAATTTTAAATAACTTTTTTTTTTTAAAAAAAGTGAAAAAATAGCGCGAATTTCATTTGAAAGTTTTTACAAATTTGATCGTTTTTGGAAAGCTTTCTTTTGTTGGCATAATTTATTCCACTATTTTGAAGGCTACTGCGTAAGGCACCTCCACTTATCCATTAAAGTCTTTACAACAAATGGGCTAGGTAGCATAGGAAACACGCCAATGGAAGTTGGTGATTATCGACTGCTTCACACGAGTTAGTGTGCTTGTCTCGTAAATCTCAAGTTGAGTGTCGTACATGGCAAGGAAGTGGTTCTGTTCCTTGTCGAGTTCAACATGTGTCTCCGTTGGAAACAACCTGACTATTTTCTGAATTAACTCACTTTTCTTTTCCTCCTATGTAACGAAATCCCACAGGATAATTTGTGACACTTACATATATATTGAAAGTCGTAGGCAGTAAATAAAACGCAGTAAAATGCGCTGCCTAGACAAGGCAGTGTTCTGCGGCAGAACAGGGTATGACGCAGCACGATGCCTTGTACAGAAAACGTTCGTTTTACGTGATTTAATTGAGTTTAAGTATTTTATCCAGATTAACCAAGTTGTTTACTTGTTAAAATTATATGTGATATATGTATAAGAATTGCAGCGGAATTAATAAAAATAAATCACTTCGAACGAACACACACGTACGAAAAAGTAAAGAACACAAATTTAAATCTTTGTATGTGTATTTAAATTATACACATACGAAACGGTCTTACGACCAGAAACTTTATTAAAGAACGAGTCTTTACAAAATGATACTCTTGGATTTACAAGGATATTACCAAAGGCTATACACATGTATGCCTTCGTATAAACCGTATCCAACGAGTATGAACAATCAACAACAAAACCTAGCAACTACTGTATCACACCTATTCTAAGCCTACGATCATCAGCATGAACAAAGAACACTCCCAGAGATGAGAGGTACACGGCACGAAGAACAAGTCTTCGGCTCTAAAGCTGATCGATCGAACTAGAATGGAAATTGAAGTGTATAAGGTGTAATTGTGTTGTATGAAAGTTGCTGAATAGTGTTGGGGTCGTCCTCTATTTATAGGAGGAGATTCCCAACTGAATTCCTTGATTTGCTAGGTCAACAATCGGTTGAGATATTCTAGGGCAGGCTGTTTTGACCACTGCCGCAGGAATGCCTTCTGAAGTTCTTCTGGAATGCTCTGCCGTACTGCACTGCCTTCCATACTCTCTAGACTTCAGCAATCCTTTGCCCTACGCTCATGCTTCGCTCGATAACTTGACTCAACCTCTTGTCCAAGCCTTGCACTGCTTGCGGCATGACTCTGCCTGGCTGTGCTGCGGCAGAAAGCTTCTATGTTGATTGTTTTTCAAGCACGTTCCAACTAATGAACTATGCTAAATCAAATCACCAATATGACAAGTGATTACAACAGTTTAAATTGTGAAGAAAGAAATAAAACAAATAAATATGTTAGCAAGACAACTTCTGCCTAGGTACATTTAAGGCATTGTAATGCCCAAACATATTTATCCTTACAAACTCCCCCTTTTTATCTTTCTTCACAAAATAATGAGGCAGCAGCGCAATGAGCACTCCCCCTCAATGAAATACATCTTACTTGGAAGTTTATGGATTTTATCTTGACAAAACAACTAAGGCATAAAACTCCCCCTTAGTTAATACTTCCTAAGTAGAACAAAAATTTATTTAAACAACTAACTAACTAATAGAACAAAAACAAGTAACTCAGTAAGCCTTAAAAATAACACACCGAATTTTTCAAAAGGAAAATAACTACTTGAATAAACATTGTTCAACCAAATAAAACTTAAAAACCAAATTGTTCAAAAGCAAATAAAACAGAAATTAATTAATTTGTTCAAAATAAATAAAGACTAAAAGCAAAAGAAGAAATGATATTTCTTCGGGTCTTGAGAACTGCAATCCTTCAAACTTTGGGCTCGGGCGACGAATCACGATCCTCTCCATCAATCTCTGCTGCAGTGTCTGCGGCAGCCTTCTCTGCTGCGGCAGCATCCTTCTCTGCAGCTTCATCAGCTTCAACTTCTTTTAGGTCTTGATCAATGCGCCTCTTCAACATCCTCAACACAGTGCTCTTTGCCATTTTTGCCTCGGCTGCTGGTACTCCCCCTTTTTGTGGAGGAAAGCCCTCTTCTGTAAGAAAGAAAGTAATTGCATCCACTATTGCTTTGGCCATGTAGTCCTGCATGATGACTATATGGTTTGCAGCAATTTGGTCTGCAAATGCCTGGAGACGGGCATGAATACCCGGCTGTGGAGCAGATGAGCTAGGGGCATCAGTCTGCGGCAGCTTTGGTGCCTTCTTTTGAATTGGAGTTGGAGGCACTGCGGCAGTGGCATGAAAACCAGTCCACGGTAGATCATTGTACTCACGAAGATGTGGCTTGTAAGCATTGGGGACTGCAATCAGTTGATCAGCACTATTGTACGAGAGCCCTTGGACCTTCAACATTTCCCAGATCAGGGAAGGGAACGCAAGGCTCTGCGTCTGAGTGATGTTCTCTGCCTGTGACTCGATCTTCTCAAAAATGAGTTCGCCCAAGTTCACTTGTCTACCTGCACCAAGGTGAAACAAGACCTCCCCCATTTGGGTATGCACAAAGTGCACATTGGATGTGGGAATCCAGTTGTGCCTAGCAACAGTGAACAATAAATAATAAAAAGAAGAGAGTTTTGAGCAAGTGATGTTGTTGGCTGCATCAGGTGGTGATTTGGTCAGACGGTTAGAGACTGCGGCAACAGTAGGGTCATCAACTGCGGCAGGATACTCGATATCAGAGCGCTCAAGGAAGGCATTAATGGCAGAAGGGGTAAAATTAAAAATTTTCTCCCTGAGATACACCTTCCCATAGCCACGGGAACCATCATCACCAAAGCAGGGGCGCAAGTTAGCATAAAGATCGCGCACCAAGTCCTCGCAGTAGGGTCCTGCGTAGGTGACTGCCTTGACCAACTTCATCCTCTTCAGGAACTTATCAACTTTGTGTCTGGCACAAGTCGGCATGTCCACACAGCGATTCGTTTGAATGGGCTTGTTGGAGTAGAATTGGGGCCCAATCACTGAACGGCGTTCTGACCAGAATCGCCTCGAGTAACCCTTGCCGGGTTTCATATCAGAATCTGAATCCTCCTTGGGGGCATCGATTTTTGGTGCCCTGCCCTTTTTCGCAGCAGGATGTGCTGCGGCATCACCACTTTGAGAGCTGTCGGGTTTGACTGCGGCAGCTTTCTCCTTCCCTTTACGGGATTTCTTAGCAGTGGTGGCTTCGACGTCAATGGGATTTTCCATTGAGGTTGGGGGCACAGCCGGGCCTTTGCCTTTAGCATAGGCAGTGGCGGATCTGGTGGACGGCCGGCGAGTGATGGGCACTTGCTGTTTCTTGCGCTTCCTGGAGGCAAGATCCTGCAGCAGTGGGTCTGATTCTGTGTCAGAGGCATCTGCAGCATCATGCTGCTGTTGACTTGAGTGGCCGGAATCTTCCGCATCGGAGGGTGGATTTGCAGATGGATAAGGAGTCGGTTTGCGAGCCTTGGTCTTTTTCTGAGATATGGGATAGTTGTCGTAGAGTTCGGCATAGTTGAAATCATCATCATCATCCCTCCTGTTGTAAGGCATTTGCTTGCCTTGCTGCTGCACTTCAGGGTCTGCCTGAGAAAAGGCAGATGATGCGGCAGTAACCGATGGCTCAGGAGTGAAAAGGCCCTTGAAATCAGAAGTGTTGAGGGATCTTTCATTCTGGGCAGCCTCGTAAGCAAGTACATCGTCGACGTCTGAAATAACCACCGTCGGGTGAGGGGTTTGAGACGGCTCAGTGTCGCCGGAGATGTCCACATCTTCAGGGCGAATGATGGACAGTGGAGTTGGTTCAGGGTAGACTCGTTCCTCTTCGGCAGGTTCGTCTTCTGCGGCAGCTTCTCCCCCTATGTCATGGTCCGGAGAGATGTTCATGGGAGAAGCCTTACCTGATCCTTCTCTGGTCTCGACTTGTGGCGGCTGGGAAGCGGCGTCGATTGCGGCGGCGGCAGCTGCGGCGGCGGCGGCGTCGATGGCGATGAGGCGGTTGATGAACGGCAGAGACTCCGCGGGTTGAATATCCTCCATAGTTGCATCGGGGCGAGATTCTTTGATGAGCTCCACTAGGCGTGGGTCCGAGAAGTAGCGAGCAAAGGCGAATGGAGATGATGCCATTGAATTCAAAGTTCTTGATAAGCAATTTAGGGTTTTAAAAAGAAACAGAGCACAAACAATCGAACGTAAGAAGATGGGGGATTTTATACTTTATGTTCGATAGAGAAATTAGGGTTTTGAGAATTCAAGAAAATTCAAACTCTTTGAATCTGATTTGTATGAGAAGTGTAGTTGAATTAGGAGTTTGAATAATAGATAAAGAAAATAGGAGAGAAAAACGGGTGGCAGTTGATGGGATGGGCAACTAGGCAACGGTTACTTTTTGAAGCTGAACCGTCGCCTGCCGCATACTCAAGTGCTGCCCAACGGTCAAGTGGGGCAAGGCTCTGCGGCAGGTTGTTGCCAAAAAAAGAAAATCCAAAATTCCTTTTTTTTTTTTTTTGTTTATCTATTTTTCTGTTTTTAATTTTTCTCTTTTTCTGTTTTTAGAGTATTTTCTTTTTCTATTTTTCATTTTTCAATTTTTTTTTTTTTTTTTTTGAATAAAATAAGTAAAATATTTTTGTGGTGTGAAAAATCGAGGCTTACAAAGAAAAATTAGGAAAAGAATAAAAACATCTAATCCTAATGAAACATCATGCTGCATCATAAGTACTTATACTCCACTTAGGTATAATGCCAATGTCAAAAACGAGATTATCAAATACTTAGGTCACCTAGTACATAGTATCTCAACCCATTGAGTATTAATTACATGTATATGGGTTTGACCATGTTGCCTAAAGTGGTTTGGGTATTTTCTCTTCCTTCGGAAAATTTTAATCTCATAAATTGACTAAGGCAGAATGCTGTGGCAGAGGTTTTAGTAGGCATGACAGTGCGGCAGCATGATGCAGATCAGCATCTAAGGCATGGTGCACATGCACAAAGATTTTCTCAAAGCAATGAATCGATCTGAGTTCAGTGGCTTGGTGAAGATATCTGCTATTTGATTTTCTGTTGGGATGTGATCAATCCTCAAGAGTCGTTTCTCCACCAAATCTCGGATGAAATGATGCCTTATGCTGATGTGTTTGGTTCTTGAGTGCTGCACTGGATTATGACTGATATTTATAGCACTCGTATTGTCGCAGTAGAGTGTAAGAACATTGCTATCCAGGTGGTAGTCATCAAGCATGTGTTTCAACCAAATCAGTTGGGTACAGCAACTCCCTGCGGCAATGTATTCTGATTCGGCAGTGGATAGAGAAATGCAGTTTTGCTTGCGGCTTTGCCATGAAATGATGTTGTTTCCAAGAAAGCAACATCCTCCGCTTGTACTCATGCGCTCATCCGTGTCTCCTGCCCAGTCGGCATCTGAAAATCCAACCAAATCGGTGGTGGTATCTTTGGTATACCATATGCCTAACTCGACTGATGCGGCAACATAGCGTATGATGCGTTTGACTGCCTTCAAGTGTTCTTCCCTTGGATCAGCTTGAAACCTGGCACACAAACAAACGCTATACATGATATCTGGTCTAGTTGCCGTAAGGTAAAGTAAACTCCCTATCATGGATCGGTAGAGTGTCTGATCCACTGCGGCAGTATCAGTGCCTCGGGAGATTTTGTCCGTTGAGCCCATAGGTGTTTTCATGGGCTTGGATCCTTCAAGTTGGAATCTTTTGATGAGATTCTTAGCGTATGAAGCTTGTGAGATAAACGTTCCAGTTGATGATTGCTTGATATGGAGCCCTAAAAAATGGGTTAGTTCTCCTACCATGCTCATCTCAAATTTTGATGTCATGGCAGAGGTAAATGCCTTAAGCATATTCTCACATGTGGATCCAAAGACAATATCGTCAACATAAATTTGTGCAATTAAAATATTGGAAGAATTGAATTTCACAAACAGTGTTTTGTCGGCAGTGCCTCGAGTGAATCCGAAACTGAGTAGAAAATCAGTTAGGCAGCCATACCAAGCTCTAGGAGCTTGTTTTAGGCCGTACAATGCCTTGTGTAGTTGATACACATGGTCAGGATATTTCGGATCTTCGAAGCCTTTGGGTTGTGCAACATATGCCTCCTCTTCAAGTATGCCGTTGAGAAAGGCTGCCTTCACGTCCATTTGATGTAAGGTGATGTTGAGGTGGCATGCAATAGCAATAAGTAAACGCATGGACTCCATGCGTGCTACGGGAGCAAAAGTTTCATCGAAGTCGATGCCTTCAACTTGCGTATAGCCTTGTGCCACTAGTCTTGCCTTGTTGCGCACAACCTGCCCATGCTCATTCGATTTGTTCTTGAAAATCCACTTTGTCCCGATGACATTCTTGTTTTTGAAGGCTACTGCCTAAGACACCTCCACTTATCCAATAAAGTCTTTACAACAAATGGGCTAGGTAGCATAGGAAACACGCCAACGGAAGTTGGTGATTATCCACTGCTTCACACGAGTTAGTGTGCTTGTCTCGTAAATCTCAAGTTGAGTCTCGTACATGGCAAGGAAGTGGTTATGTTCCTTGTCGAGTTCAACATGTGTCTCCGTTGGAAACAACCTGACTATTTTCTGAATTAACTCACTTTTCTTTTCCTCCTATGTAACGACATCCCACAGGATAATTTGTGACACTTACATATATATCATTATAATTTAAATAAAAATTGATATTTTTAAGAAAAACTTTGTGTATTAAAGAGCAATGAACGTGTATTATGTCAATTACCAACTGTATTAAAGCCCTGAGCTTCACCTCTCTGTTTCAGGGATCAATAATACGATATTTTCTTCAATTTCTAATATTTTGATTGTTTTCTTGTTTTCTTTATGTCAGGATAAGAATCTGGATGCTGCTCTTCTTTTTTTAGATTCTTCTGCTTGTCTACTAGAAGTATTGACACTTGAGTCTTGAATTTGTATTGCGCAAATAAAATGAAAAAAAAAATTAAAATTTAAGTGAAAATAAAATAAAAAACAAAAGCAAAAATAAGCAAATAAAAAATAAAATAAAGTAAAAAAATTGAAAAATAGATCAAAAATATTTTAAATAACTTTTTTTAAAAAAAAAGTGAAAAAATAGCGCGAATTTCATTTGAAAGTTGAGGATAAGAATCTGGATGCTGCTCTTCTTTTTTTAGAGCCTTCTGCTTGTCTACTAAAATAAAATGAAAAATATTAAAATTTAAGTGAAAATAAAATAAAAAACAAAAGCGAAAATAAGCAAATAAAAAATAAAATAAAGTAAAAAAATTGAAAAATAGATCAAATAAATTTTAAATAACTTTTTTTAAAAAAAAAGTGAAAAAATAGGCGAATTTCATTTGAAAGTTTCTACAAATTTGCGAACTTATCGTGTTTGGAAAGCTTTCTTTTGTTTGCATAATCTATTCCACTATTTAAAAGGCTACTGCGTAAGACACCTCCACTCATCCAATAAAGTCTTTACAACAAATGGGCTAGGTAGCATAGGAAACACGCCAACGGAAGTTGGTGATTATCCACTGCTTCACACGAGTTAGTGTGCTTGTCTCGTAAATCTCAAGTTGAGTCTCGTACATGACAAGGAAGTGGTTCTATTCCTTGTCGAGTTCAACATGTGTCTCCGTTGGAAATGACTATTTTCTGAATTAACTCACTTTTCTTTTCCTTTTATGTAACGACATCCCACAGGATACTTTGTGACAAATTAACATATATATCATTATAATTTAAATAAAAATAGAGCTTTTTAAAAAACTTTTGTGTATTAAAGAGCAATGGACGTGTATTATGTTGATTGCCAACTGTATTAAAACCCTAAGCTCCACTCCCCGGGTTCTATAATATGATATTTCTTCAATTTCTCATATTTTGATGGTTTTCTTGTTTCATTTGATATGTGAGGTGGATGCTGCTCGTTTTTCTTGAGAGCCTTCTGCTTGTCTACAAGAAGTATTGACAATTGAGTCTTGAATTTGTATGAAAGTATCACATTGACATTGCGCAAAAAAAAATAAAAACATGGCAAATAAAAAAAATTAAAGAGTAAGTGAAAAAAAAAGAAACAAAAATAAGAAAATAAAAAATAAAATAAATTAAAAAAATTGAAAAATAGATTAAATAAATTTTAAATAACTTTTTTTTAAAAAAAAAGGTGAAAAAATAGCGCGAATTTCATTTGAAAGTTTTTACAAATTTGCGAAATGATCGTTTTTGGAAAGCTTTCTTTTGTTGGCATAATTTATTCCACTATTTTGAAGGCTACTGCGTAAGGCACCTCCACTTATCCAATAAAGTCTTTACAACAAATAGGCTAGGTAACATAGGAAACACGCCAACGGAAGTGATGCAACCCAGGAGTCATCAATGATACAAGATCCGGTGCATGTTCCAGTTGGACCAATTACGCGATCAAGGGCTAAGAAGTTCAAAGAGAGCTTGATGGTGATGATTCAAGAGGTGTGGACTCAAGAGCTATTGAAGAAGCCTATTGGTGAGATGGATAGTCCGAGCGTTGTTAATCTCATTACATGCGGAGGAGACGGTTCCGAAGAAGACGTTAATCAGGCCGGAACGATGAAGAAAGGCACCGGAAAGAGAGTCGAGAGAGTGCCGGGAACGCACCGAGAAGGTGGCCAAAATTCTGTGGAACCCGAGGATCAACCCGAGGATCGACCCAGGCCCTTTGCACTAAACTCGGGATGATATGCGGGATAGGCAGAAATCCAAATTCTGGGGAACCCGAGGATCAACCCGAGGATCAACCCAGACCCTTTGCACTAACCTCGGGATGATATGCGGGATAGGCAGAATTCCCAATTTCGCGGCCGGACCTTTTTGTGTGCGGAATTTTTATTCCTTTTCCTTTTTTGGCGTGACTTTTTGTCCAAGATACTCCTTTTCCTTCACTTTTTAGGTTTGCCTATATAAAGGCTTTGTGAGACTTTATTTTAAACACAACTTTTATGATAATTAATTATTTTGCGAGATTATTCTCTCTACTCTTTTCGTTCTCTTTTCGATTGTGCCAAAAGAGATCAACCCGACAAATCAACGAAGCATACATACTTCGTTCGTGTGTCTTCATCAATTCCAAGTAGCTGCGTCAATTCCGTTTTGGGGGTTAGGTTCTTCAATCTAATCAATTCAACGAATTAGGTTCAGAAGTTTGGGATCTTCATCTACCCAGGTATCCGAAACCCGAATTCCGTGTTCTTCGTATCAATTCATCTATCTTTCCAACGAGGTACGTATCATCTGGTATCAGAGCTAGGGTTCGTATCATTTGGTATCAGAGCTAGGGTTCGTATCATTTGGTATCAGAGCTAGGGTTCGTATCATTTGGTATCAGAGCTAGGGTTCGTATCATTGGTATCAGAGCTAGTGTTCGTATCAGGAAGTTGGTGATTATCCACTGCTTCACACGAGTTCGTGTGCTTGTCTCGTAAATCTCAAGTTGAGTCTCGTACATGGCAAGGAAGTGGTTCTGTTCCTTGTCGAGTTCAACATGTGTCACTGTTGGAAACAACCTGACTATTTTCTGAATTAACTCACTTTTCTTTTCCTCCTATGTAACGACATCCCACAGGATAATTTGTGACACTTACATATATATCATTATAATTTAAATAAAAATTGATATTTTTAACAAAAACTTTGTGTATTAAAGAGCAATGAACGTGTATTATGTCAATTACCAACTGTATTAAAGCCCTGAGCTTCACCTCTCTGTTTCAGGGATCAATAATACGATATTTTCTTCAATTTCTTATATTTTGATTGTTTTCTTGTTTTCTTTATGTCGAGGATAAGAATCTGGATGCTGCTCTTCTTTTTTTAGAGCCTTCTGCTTGTCTACTAGAAGTATTGACACTTGAGTCTTGAATTTGTATTGCGCAAATAAAATGAAAAAAATTAAAATTTAAGTGAAAATAAAATAAAAAACAAAAGCGAAAATAAGCAAATAAAAAATAAAATAAAGTAAAAAAATTGAAAAATAGATCAAATAAATTTTAAATAACTTTTTTTAAAAAAAAGTGAAAAAATAGCGCGAATTTCATTTGAAAGTTTCTACAAATTTGCGAACTTATCGTTTTTGGAAAGCTTTCTTTTGTTTGCATAATTTATTCTACTATTTTGAAGGCTACTGCGTAAGACACCTCCACTTATCCAATAAAGTCTTTACAACAAATGGGCTAGGTAGCATAGGAAACACGCAAACGGAAGTTGGTGATTATCCACTGCTTCACACGAGTTAGTGTGCTTGTCTCGTAAATCTCAAGTTGAGTCTCGTACATGACAAGGAAGTTGTTCTGTTCCTTGTCGAGTTTAACATGTGTCTCAGTTGGAAACAACCTGACTATTTTCTGAATTAACTCACTTTTCTTTTCCTCTTATATAAAGACATCCCACATGATACTTTGTGACAAGTTAACATATATATCATTATAATTTAAATAAAAATAGATCTTTTTAAAAAACTTTTGTGTATTAAAGAGCAATGGACGTGTATTATGTTGATTGTCAACTGTATTAAAACCCTAAGCTCCACTCCCCGGGTTCTATAATATGATATTTTCTTCAATTTCTCATATTTTGATGGTTTTCTTGTTTCATTTGATATGTGAGGTGGATGCTGCTCGTTTTTCTTGAGAGCCTTCTGCTTGTCTACAAGAAGTATTTACAATTGAGTCTTGAATTTGTATGTAAGTATCACATTGACATTGCGCAAAAAAAAAAAAAAAAACATGCGTAAATAAAAAAAATTAAAGAGTAAGTGAAAAAAAAAGAAGCAAAAATAAGAAAATAAAAAATAAAATAAAGTAAAAAAATTGAAAAATAGATCAAATAAATTTTAAATAACTTTTTTTTTAAAAAAAGTAAAAAAATTGCGCGAATTTCATTTGAAAGTTTTTACAAATTTGCGAACTGATCGTTTTTGGAAAGCTTTCTTTTGTTGGCATAATTTATTCCACTATTTTGAAGGCTACTGCGTAAGGCACCTCCACTTATCCAATAAAGTCTTTACAACAAATGGGCTAGGTAGCATATGAAACACGCCAACGGAAGTTGGTGATTATCCACTGCTTCACACGAGTTAGTGTGCTTGTCTCGTAAATCTCAAGTTGAGTCTCGTACATGGCAATGAAGTGGTTCTGTTCCTTGTCGAGTTCAACATGTGTCTCCGTTGGAAACAACCTGACTATTTTCTGAATTAACTCACTTTTCTTTTCCTCCTATGTAACGACATCCCACAGGATAATTTGTGACACTTACATATATATCATTATAATTTAAATAAAAATTGATATTTTTAACAAAAACTTTGTGTATTAAAGAGCAATGAACGTGTATTATGTCAATTACCAACTGTATTAAAGCCCTGAGCTTCACCTCTCTGTTTCAGGGATCAATAATACGATATTTTCTTCAATTTCTTATATTTTGATTGTTTTCTTGTTTTCTTTATGTCGAGGATAAGAATCTGGATGCTGCTCTGCTTGTCTACTAAAAGTATTGACACTTAGTCTTGAATTTGTATTGCGCAAATAAAATGAAAAAAATTAAAATTTAAGTGAAAATAAAATAAAAAACAAAAGCGAAAATAAGCAAATAAAAAATAAAATAAAGTAAAAAAATTGAAAAATAGATCAAATAAATTTTAAATAACTTTTTTTTAAAAAAAGTGAAAAAATAGCGTGAATTTCATTTGAAAGTTTCTACAAATTTGCGAACTTATCGTTTTTGGAAAGCTTTCTTTTGTTTGCATAATTTATTCCACTATTTTGAAGGCTACTGCGTAAGACACCTCCACTTATCCAATAAAGTCTTTACAACAAATGGGCTAGGTAGCATAGGAAACAAGCCAACGGAAGTTGGTGATTATCCACTGCTTCACACGAGTTAGTGTGCTTGTCTCGTAAATCTCAAGTTGAGTCTCGTACATGACAAGGAAGTGGTTTTGTTCCTTGTCGAGTTCAACATGTGTCTCAGTTGGAAACAACCTGACTATTTTCTGAATTAAATCACTTTTCTTTTCCTCTTATGTAAAGACACAGGATACTTTGTGACAAGTTAACATATATATCATTATAATTTAAATAAAAATAGATCTTTTTAAAAAACTTTTGTGTATTAAAGAGCAATGGACGTGTATTATGTTGATTGCCAACTGTATTAAAACCCTAAGCTCCACTCCCCGGGTTCTATAATATGATATTTTCTTCAATTTCTTATATTTTGATGGTTTTCTTGTTTCATTTGATATGTGAGGTGGATGCTGCTTGTTTTTCTTGAGAGCCTTCTGCTTGTCTACAAGAAGTATTGACAATTGAGTCTTGAATTTGTATGAAAGTATCACATTGACATTGCGCAAAAAAAAAAAAAAACATGCGCAAATAAGAAAAATTAAAGAGTAAGTGAAAAAAAAGAAGCAAAAATAAGAAAATAAAAAATAAAATAAAGTAAAAAAATTGAAAAATAGATCAAATAAATTTTAAATAACTTTTTTTTTAAAAAAAGTGAAAAAATAGCGAATTTCATTTGAAAGTTTTTACAAATTTGCGAACTGATCGTTTTTGGAAAGCTTTCTTTTGTTGGCATAATTTATTCCACTATTTTGAAGGCTACTGCGTAAGGCACCTCCACTTATCCAATAAAGTCTTTACAACAAATGGGCTAGGTAGCATAGGAAACACGCCAACGGAAGTTGGTGATTATCCACTGCTTCACACTAGTTAGTGTGCTTGTCTCGTAAATCTCAAGTTGAGTCTCGTACATGGCAAGGAAGTGGTTCTGTTCCTTGTCGAGTTCAACATGTGTCTCCGTTGGAAACAACCTGACTATTTTCTGAATTAACTCACTTTTCTTTTCCTCCTATGTAACGACATCCCACAGGATAATTTGTGACACTTACATATATATCATTATAATTTAAATAAAAATTGATATTTTTAACAAAAACTTTGTGTATTAAAGAGCAATGAACGTGTATTATGTCAATTACCAACTGTATTAAAGCCCTGAGCTTCACCTCTCTGTTTCAGGGATCAATAATACGGTATTTTCTTCAATTTCTTATATTTTGATTGTTTTCTTGTTTTCTTTATGTCGAGGATAAGAATCTGGATGCTGCTCTTCTTTTTTTAGAGCCTTCTGCTTGTCTACTACAAGTATTGACACTTGAGTCTTGAATTTGTATTGCGCAAATAAAATGAAAAAAATTAAAATTTAAGTGAAAATAAAATAAAAAACAAAAGCGAAAATAAGCAAATAAAAAATAAAATAAAGTAAAAAAATTGAAAAATAGATCAAATAAATTTTAAATAACTTTTTTTTAAAAAAAGTGAAAAAATAGCGCGAATTTCATTTGAAAGTTGAGGATAAGAATCTGGATGCTGCTCTTCTTTTTTTAGAGCCTTCTGCTTGTCTACTAGAAGTATTGACACTTGAGTCTTGAATTTGTATTGCGCAAATAAAATGAAAAATATTAAAATTTAAGTGAAAATAAAATAAAAAACAAAAGCGAAAATAAGCAAATAAAAAATAAAATAAAGTAAAAAAATTGAAAAATAGATCAAATAAATTTTAAATAACTTTTTTTAAAAAAAAGTGAAAAAATAGGCGAATTTCATTTGAAAGTTTCTACAAATTTGCGAACTTATCGTGTTTGGAAAGCTTTCTTTTGTTTGCATAATCTATTCCACTATTTAAAAGGCTACTGCGTAAGACACCTCCACTCATCCAATAAAGTCTTTACAACAAATGGGCTAGGTAGCATAGGAAACACGCCAACGGAAGTTGGTGATTATCCACTGCTTCACACGAGTTAGTGTGCTTGTCTCGTAAATCTCAAGTTGAGTCTCGTACATGACAAGGAAGTGGTTCTATTCCTTGTCGAGTTCAACATGTGTCTCCGTTGGAAACAACCTGACTATTTTCTGAATTAACTCACTTTTCTTTTCCTCTTATGTAACGACATCCCACAGGATACTTTGTGACAAGTTAACATATATATCATTATAATTTAAATAAAAATAGAGCTTTTTAAAAAACTTTTGTGTATTAAAGAGCAATGGACGTGTATTATGTTGATTGCCAACTGTATTAAAACCCTAAGCTCCACTCCCCGGGTTCTATAATATGATATTTTCTTCAATTTCTCATATTTTGATGGTTTTCTTGTTTCATTTGATATGTGAGGTGGATGCTGCTCGTTTTTCTTGAGAGCCTTCTGCTTGTCTACAAGAAGTAATGACAATTGAGTCTTGAATTTGTATGAAAGTATCACATTGACATTGCGCAAAAAAAAAAAAAACATGGCAAATAAAAAAAATTAAAGAGTAAGTGAAAAAAAAAGAAACAAAAATAAGAAAATAAAAAATAAAATAAAGTAAAAAAATTGAAAAATAGATTAAATAAATTTTAAATAACTTTTTTTTTAAAAAAAAGGTGAAAAAATAGCGCGAATTTCATTTGAAAGTTTTTACAAATTTGCGAAATGATCGTTTTTGGAAAGCTTTCTTTTGTTGGCATAATTTATTCCACTATTTTGAAGGCTACTGCGTAAGGCACCTCCACTTATCCAATAAAGTCTTTACAACAAATAGGCTAGGTAACATAGGAAACACGCCAACGGAAGTGATGCAACCCAGGAGTCATCAATGATACAAGATCCGGTGCATGTTCCAGTTGGACCAATTACGCGATCAAGGGCTAAGAAGTTCAAAGAGAGCTTGATGGTGATGATTCAAGAGGTGTGGACTCAAGAGCTATTGAAGAAGCCTATTGGTGAGATGGATAGTCCGAGCGTTGTTAATCTCATTACATGCGGAGGAGACGGTTCCGAAGAAGACGTTAATCAGGCCGGAACGATGAAGAAAGGCACCGGAAAGAGAGTCGAGAGAGTGCCGGGAACGCACCGAGAAGGTGGCCAAAATTCTGTGGAACCCGAGGATCAACCCGAGGATCGACCCAGGCCCTTTGCACTAACCTCGGGATGATATGCGGGATAGGCAGAAATCCAAATTCTGGGGAACCCGAGGATCAACCCGAGGATCAACCCAGACCCTTTGCACTAACCTCGGGATGATATGCGGGATAGGCAGAATTCCCAATTTCGCGGCCGGACCTTTTTGTGTGCGGAATTTTTATTCCTTTTCCTTTTTTGGCGTGACTTTTTGTCCAAGATACTCCTTTTCCTTCACTTTTTAGGTTTGCCTATATAAAGGCTTTGTGAGACTTTATTTTAAACACAACTTTTATGATAATTAATTATTTTGCGAGATTATTCTCTCTACTCTTTTCGTTCTCTTTTCGATTGTGCCAAAAGAGATCAACCCGACGAATCAACGAAGCATACATACTTCGTTCGTGTGTCTTCATCAATTCCAAGTAGCTGCGTCAATTCCGTTTTGGGGGTTAGGTTCTTCAATCTAATCAATTCAACGAATTAGGTTCAGAAGTTTGGGATCTTCATCTACCCAGGTATCCGAAACCCGAATTCCGTGTTCTTCGTATCAATTCATCTATCTTTCCAACGAGGTACGTATCATCTGGTATCAGAGCTAGGGTTCGTATCATTTGGTATCAGAGCTAGGGTTCGTATCATTTGGTATCAGAGCTAGGGTTCGTATCATTTGGTATCAGAGCTAGGGTTCGTATCATTGGTATCAGAGCTAGGGTTCGTATCAGGAAGTTGGTGATTATCCACTGCTTCACACGAGTTCGTGTGCTTGTCTCGTAAATCTCAAGTTGAGTCTCGTACATGGCAAGGAAGTGGTTCTGTTCCTTGTCGAGTTCAACATGTGTCACTGTTGGAAACAACCTGACTATTTTCTGAATTAACTCACTTTTCTTTTCCTCCTATGTAACATCCCACAGGATAATTTGTGACACTTACATATATATCATTATAATTTAAATAAAAATTGATATTTTTAACAAAAACTTTGTGTATTAAAGAGCAATGAACGTGTATTATGTCAATTACCAACTGTATTAAAGCCCTCAGCTTCACCTCTCTGTTTCAGGGATCAATAATACGATATTTTCTTCAATTTCTTATATTTTGATTGTTTTCTTGTTTTCTTTATGTCGAGGATAAGAATCTGGATGCTGCTCTTCTTTTTTTAGAGCCTTCTGCTTGTCTACTAGAAGTATTGACACTTGAGTTTGAGTCTTGAATTTGTATTGCGCAAATAAAATGAAAAAAATTAAAATTTAAGTGAAAATAAAATAAAAAACAAAAGCGAAAATAAGCAAATAAAAAATAAAATAAAGTAAAAAAATTGAAAAATAGATCAAATAAATTTTAAATAACTTTTTTTAAAAAAAAGTGAAAAAATAGCGCGAATTTCATTTGAAAGTTTCTACAAATTTGCGAACTTATCGTTTTTGGAAAGCTTTCTTTTGTTTGCATAATTTATTCTACTATTTTGAAGGCTACTGCGTAAGACACCTCCACTTATCCAATAAAGTCTTTACAACAAATGGGCTAGGTAGCATAGGAAACACGCAAACGGAAGTTGGTGATTATCCACTGCTTCACACGAGTTAGTGTGCTTGTCTCGTAAATCTCAAGTTGAGTCTCGTACATGACAAGGAAGTGGTTCTGTTCCTTGTCGAGTTCAACATGTGTCTCAGTTGGAAACAACCTGACTATTTTCTGAATTAACTCACTTTTCTTTTCCTCTTATATAAAGACATCCCACATGATACTTTGTGACAAGTTAACATATATATCATTATAATTTAAATAAAAATAGATCTTTTTAAAAAACTTTTGTGTATTAAAGAGCAATGGACGTGTATTATGTTGATTGTCAACTGTATTAAAACCCTAAGCTCCACTCCCCGGGTTCTATAATATGATATTTTCTTCAATTTCTCATATTTTGATGGTTTTCTTGTTTCATTTGATATGTGAGGTGGATGCTGCTCGTTTTTCTTGAGAGCCTTCTGCTTGTCTACAAGAAGTATTTACAATTGAGTCTTGAATTTGTATGTAAGTATCACATTGACATTGCGCAAAAAAAAAAAAACATGCGCAAATAAAAAAAATTAAAGAGTAAGTGAAAAAAAAAGAAGCAAAAATAAGAAAATAAAAAATAAAATAAAGTAAAAAAATTGAAAAATAGATCAAATAAATTTTAAATAACTTTTTTTTAAAAAAAAGTGAAAAAATAGCGCGAATTTCATTTGAAAGTTTTTACAAATTTGCGAACTGATCGTTTTTGGAAAGCTTTCTTTTGTTGGCATAATTTATTCCACTATTTTGAAGGCTACTGCGTAAGGCACCTCCACTTATCCAATAAAGTCTTTACAACAAATGGGCTAGGTAGCATATGAAACACGCCAACGGAAGTTGGTGATTATCCACTGCTTCACACGAGTTAGTGTGCTTGTCTCGTAAATCTCAAGTTGAGTCTCGTACATGGCAATGAAGTGGTTCTGTTCCTTGTCGAGTTCAACATGTGTCTCCGTTGGAAACAACCTGACTATTTTCTGAATTAACTCACTTTTCTTTTCCTCCTATGTAACGACATCCCACAGGATAATTTGTGACACTTACATATATATCATTATAATTTAAATAAAAATTGATATTTTTAACAAAAACTTTGTGTATTAAAGAGCAATGAACGTGTATTATGTCAATTACCAACTGTATTAAAGCCCTGAGCTTCACCTCTCTGTTTCAGGGATCAATAATACGATATTTTCTTCAATTTCTTATATTTTGATTGTTTTCTTGTTTTCTTTATGTCGAGGATAAGAATCTGGATGCTGCTCTGCTTGTCTACTAAAAGTATTGACACTTAGTCTTGAATTTGTATTGCGCAAATAAAATGAAAAAAATTAAAATTTAAGTGAAAATAAAATAAAAAACAAAAGCGAAAATAAGCAAATAAAAAATAAAATAAAGTAAAAAAATTGAAAAATAGATCAAATAAATTTTAAATAACTTGTTTTTAAAAAAAGTGAAAAAATAGCGTGAATTTCATTTGAAAGTTTCTACAAATTTGCGAACTTATCGTTTTTGGAAAGCTTTCTTTTGTTTGCATAATTTATTCCACTATTTTGAAGGCTACTGCGTAAGATACCTCCACTTATCCAATAAAGTCTTTACAAAAAATGGGCTAGGTAGCATAGGAAACAAGCCAACGAAAGTTGGTGATTATCCACTGCTTCACACGAGTTAGTGTGCTTGTCTCGTAAATCTCAAGTTGAGTCTCGTACATGACAAGGAAGTGGTTTTGTTCCTTGTCGAGTTCAACATGTGTCTCAGTTGGAAACAACCTGACTATTTTCTGAATTAAATCACTTTTCTTTTCCTCTTATGTAAAGACACAGGATACTTTGTGACAAGTTAACATATATATCATTATAATTTAAATAAAAATAGATCTTTTTAAAAAACTTTTGTGTATTAAAGAGCAATGGACGTGTATTATGTTGATTGCCAACTGTATTAAAACCCTAAGCTCCACTCCCCGGGTTCTATAATATGATATTTTCTTCAATTTCTTATATTTTGATGGTTTTCTTGTTTCATTTGATATGTGAGGTGGATGCTGCTCGTTTTTCTTGAGAGCCTTCTGCTTGTCTACAAGAAGTATTGACAATTGAGTCTTGAATTTGTATGAAAGTATCACATTGACATTGCGCAAAAAAAAAAACAAAACATGCGCAAATAAGAAAAATTAAAGAGTAAGTGAAAAAAAAGAAGCAAAAATAAGAAAATAAAAAATAAAATAAAGTAAAAAAATTGAAAAATAGATCAAATAAATTTTAAATAACTTTTTTTTTAAAAAAAGTGAAAAAATAGCGAATTTCATTTGAAAGTTTTTACAAATTTGCGAACTGATCGTTTTTGGAAAGCTTTCTTTTGTTGGCATAATTTATTCCACTATTTTGAAGGCTACTGCGTAAGGCACCTCCACTTATCCAATAAAGTCTTTACAACAAATGGGCTAGGTAGCATAGGAAACACGCCAACGGAAGTTGGTGATTATCCACTGCTTCACACTAGTTAGTGTGCTTGTCTCGTAAATCTCAAGTTGAGTCTCGTACATGGCAAGGAAGTGGTTCTGTTCCTTGTCGAGTTCAACATGTGTCTCCGTTGGAAACAACCTGACTATTTTCTGAATTAACTCACTTTTCTTTTCCTCCTATGTAACGACATCCCACAGGATAATTTGTGACACTTACATATATATCATTATAATTTAAATAAAAATTGATATTTTTAACAAAAACTTTGTGTATTAAAGAGCAATGAACGTGTATTATGTCAATTACCAACTGTATTAAAGCCCTGAGCTTCACCTCTCTGTTTCAGGGATCAATAATACGATATTTTCTTCAATTTCTTATATTTTGATTGTTTTCTTGTTTTCTTTATGTCGAGGATAAGAATCTGGATGCTGCTCTTCTTTTTTTAGAGCCTTCTGCTTGTCTACTAGAAGTATTGACACTTGAGTCTTGAATTTGTATTGCGCAAATAAAATGAAAAAAATTAAAATTTAAGTGAAAATAAAATAAAAAACAAAAGCGAAAATAAGCAAATAAAAAATAAAATAAAGTAAAAAAATTGAAAAATAGATCAAATAAATTTTAAATAACTTTTTTTTAAAAAAAGTGAAAAAATAGCGCGAATTTCATTTGAAAGTTTTTACAAATTTGCGAACTTATCGTTTTTGGAAAGCTTTCTTTTGTTTGCATAATTTATTCCACTATTTTGAAGGCTACTGCGTAAGACACCTCCACTTATCCAATAAAGTCTTTACAACAAATGGGCTAGGTAGCATAGGAAACAAGCCAACGGAAGTTGGTGATTATCCACTGCTTCACACGAGTTAGTGTGCTTGTCTCGTAAATCTCAAGTTGAGTCTCGTACATGACAAGGAAGTGGTTCTGTTCCTTGTCGAGTTCAACATGTGTCTCAGTTGGAAACAACCTGACTATTTTCTGAATTAAATCACTTTTCTTTTCCTCTTATGTAAAGACACAGGATACTTTGTGAAAAGTTAACATATATATCATTATAATTTAAATAAAAATAGATCTTTTTAAAAAACTTTTGTGTATTAAAGAGCAATGGACGTGTATTATGTTGATTTCCAACTGTATTAAAACCCTAAGCTCCACTCCCCGGGTTCTATAATATGATATTTTCTTCAATTTCTCATATTTTGATGGTTTTCTTGTTTCATTTGATATGTGAGGTGGATGCTGCTCGTTTTTCTTGAGAGCCTTCTGCTTGTCTACAAGAAGTATTGACAATTGAGTCTTGAATTTGTATGAAAGTATCACATTGACATTGCGCAAAAAAAAAAACATGCGCAAATAAAAAAAATTAAAGAGTAAGTGAAAAAAAAGAAGCAAAAATAAGAAAATAAAAAATAAAATAAAGTAAAAAATTGAAAAATAGATCAAATAAATTTTAAATAACTTTTTTTTTAAAAAAAGTGAAAAAATAGCGCGAATTTCATTTGAAAGTTTTTACAAATTTGCGAACTGATCGTTTTTGGAAAGCTTTCTTTTGTTGGCACAATTTATTCCACTATTTTGAAGGCTACTGCGTAAGGCACCTCCACTTATCCAATAAAGTCTTTACAACAAATGGGCTAGGTAGCATATGAAACACGCCAACGGAAGTTGGTGATTATCCACTGCTTCACACGAGTTAGTGTGCTTGTCTCGTAAATCTCAAGTTGAGTCTCGTACATGGCAATGAAGTGGTTCTGTTCCTTGTCGAGTTCAACATGTGTCTCCGTTGGAAACAACCTGACTATTTTCTGAATTAACTCACTTTTCTTTTCCTCCTATGTAACGACATCCCACAGGATAATTTGTGACACTTACATATATATCATTATAATTTAAATAAAAATTGATATTTTTAACAAAAACTTTGTGTATTAAAGAGCAATGAACGTGTATTATGTCAATTACCAACTGTATTAAAGCCCTGAGCTTCACCTCTCTGTTTCAGGGATCAATAATACGATATTTTCTTCAATTTCTTATATTTTGATTGTTTTCTTGTTTTCTTTATGTCGAGGATAAGAATCTGGATGCTGCTCTTCTTTTTTTAGAGCCTTCTGCTTGTCTACTAGAAGTATTGACACTTGAGTCTTGAATTTGTATTGCGCAAATAAAATGAAAAAAATTAAAATTTAAGTGAAAATAAAATAAAAAACAAAAGCGAAAATAAGCAAATAAAAAATAAAATAAAGTAAAAAAATTGAAAAATAGATCAAATAAATTTTAAATAACTTTTTTTTAAAAAAAGTGAAAAAATAGCGCGAATTTCATTTGAAAGTTTCTACAAATTTGCGAACTTATCGTTTTTGGAAAGCTTTCTTTTGTTTGCATAATTTATTCTACTATTTTGAAGGCTACTGCGTAAGACACCTCCACTCATCCAATAAAGTCTTTACAACAAATGGGCTAGGTAGCATAGGAAACAAGCCAACGGAAGTTGGTGATTATCCACTGCTTCACACGAGTTAGTGTGCTTGTCTCGTAAATCTCAAGTTGAGTCTCGTACATGACAAGGAAGTGGTTCTGTTCCTTGTCGAGTTCAACATGTGTCTCAGTTGGAAACAACCTGACTATTTTCTGAATTAAATCACTTTTCTTTTCCTCTTATGTAAAGACACAGGATACTTTGTGACAAGTTAACATATATATCATTATAATTTAAATAAAAATAGATCTTTTTAAAAAACTTTTGTGTATTAAAGAGCAATGGACGTGTATTATGTTGATTGCCAACTGTATTAAAACCCTAAGCTCCACTCCCCGGGTTCTATAATATGATATTTTCTTCAATTTCTCATATTTTGATGGTTTTCTTGTTTCATTTGATATGTGAGGTGGATGCTGCTCGTTTTTCTTGAGAGCCTTCTGCTTGTCTACAAGTATTGACAATTGAGTCTTGAATTTGTATGAAAGTATCACATTGACATTGCGCAAAAAAAAAAAAAAACATGCGCAAATAAAAAAAATTAAAGAGTAAGTGAAAAAAAAAGAAGCAAAAATAAGAAAATAAAAAATAAAATAAAGTAAAAAAATTGAAAAATAGATCAAATAAATTTTAAATAACTTTTTTTAAAAAAAAATTGAAAAAATAGCGCGAATTTCATTTGAAAGTTTTTACAAATTTAAAGCTTTCTTTTGTTGGCATAATTTATTCCACTATTTTGAAGGCTATTGCGTAAGGCACCTCCACTTATCCAATAAAGTCTTTACAACAAATGGGCTAGGTAGCATAGGAAACACGCCAACGGAAGTTGGTGATTATCCACTGCTTCACACGAGTTAGTGTGCTTGTCTCGTAAATCTCAAGTTGAGTCACGTACATGGCAAGGAAGTGGTTCTGTTCCTTGTCGAGTTCAATATGTGTCTCCGTTGGAAACAACCTGACTATTTTCTGAATTAACTCATTTTTCTTTTCCTCCTATGTAACGACATCCCACAAGATAATTTGTGACACTTACATATATATCATTATAATTTAAATAAAAATTGATATTTTTAACAAAAACTTTGTGTATTAAAGAGCAATGAACGTGTATTATGTCAATTACCAACTGTATTAAAGCCCTGAGCTTCACCTCTCTGTTTCAGGGATCAATAATACGATATTTTCTTCAATTTCTTATATTTTGATTGTTTTCTTGTTTTCTTTATGTCGAGGATAAGAATCTGGATGCTGCTCTTCTTTTTTAGAGCCTTCTGCTTGTCTACAAGAAGTATTGACACTTGAGTCTTGAATTTGTATTGCGCAAATAAAATGAAAAAAATTAAAATTTAAGTGAAAATAAAATAAAAAACAAAAGCGAAAATAAGCAAATAAAAAATAAAATAAAGTAAAAAAATTGAAAAATAGATCAAATAAATTTTAAATAACTTTTTTTAAAAAAAAGTGAAATTAAAATTTAAGTGAAAATAAAATAAAAAAACAAAAGCGAAAATAAGTAAATAAAAAATAAAATAAAGTAAAAAAATTGAAAAATAGATCAAATAAATTTTAAATAACTTTTTTTAAAAAAAAGTGAAAAAATAGCGCGAATTTCATTTGAAAGTTTCTACAAATTTGCGAACTTATCGTTTTTGGAAAGCTTTCTTTCATCGATGAAGGTAACATAGTAGAGTGATCCTCCGAGTGAGGCGACGGGAGCTGGTCCCCAAACATCCGTGTGTACTAGTTCCAGCTTCTCCGCCTTGGGCTCCCTTCCATCTTTGGAAAAACTCACTCGTTTCTGCTTTCCAAGAATGCAGCTCTCGCACACGTGAGACTCAATCGCCTTGAGTTCGGGCAGCAGCCCGTTCTTTGTCATGATCTTCATCCCCTTCTCACTCATGTGCCCCAGCCTGCAATGCCACAATTCGGTCTTCTTGGTGTTATCAACAACATCAGCCGAGTCCCTCACGCTCGTCGTCATGTAAAGTGTGCCCGTCTTATGACCTCGAGCTATGGTCATGGCGTTCCTCGAAACCTTCCACGACCTATCTCCAAATGACACCCGGTGACCATCACTGTCAAGCTGGCCCACCGAAATCAGGTTCCTCTTCAACCCCGGCACAT
The DNA here is from genome assembly GCA_954870475.1 of Euphrasia confusa. NCBI lineage: Eukaryota > Viridiplantae > Streptophyta > Magnoliopsida > Lamiales > Orobanchaceae > Euphrasia > Euphrasia confusa. The sequence goes on along the minus strand of OX940966.1, from coordinate 8,662,025 downwards.
GTCTGACCTTGGAAATCTTCCAAGTTTGCCCATTTGACATCTTTAGGTTGATATCTCCCATCCCGACTACATCGAGTGGCTCGTCATCTGCAAGAAAAACCTTTCCATAGTCACCCGAGACATAATTCAGCATTACCTCTCGCTGTGCAGCAGTATGGAAAGAAGCCCCTGAGTCCATCACCCAGGAATAGATCGGTGAGTCGACCGATAAGAGAAGGACGTCCCCATCGTCGTCATCCTCTTGTGTTACCGCATTGGCGGTTCCCTTCTTCTTGTTGTCGTTCTTCCCCCGAGAGCGACAATCCCTCTTGAAGTGCCCCGTCTTACCACAACTCCAGCACTCATTATCCTCGGACCTCGAGCTATCTCTTCCATTCCTAGACTTGGATCTCCCTCTGTTCCTGTTAGCGTTCCTGCCCGAGTTTCTCCCCCGGTTCTCCACACTCAAGGCCGAGCTAGGAGACTTTCCCTTGAAATCCTTTCTCCGGATTTCCTCGGCAAGGATTTTATCTCTAACTTCGGAGAACTGCAGATTCTCCTTCCCCATAGAGTTGCTAACAGCTGCCCGCATGGGCTCCCAACTATCCGGTAGAGACGCAAGTAGGATCAAGGCGTAAATTTCGTCATCGAAGTTCACCCCGACTCCCTTCAACTTTTCCAAGATGGAATTCAACTCGTTGATATGGTTGGCTGCGTTTGCATTATCCGACATCTTCAGATTGAACAACTGCTTCATGAGATACACCTTGTTGTTCGCTGAAGGTTGCTCATACATGTTTGATAGGGCAGCCATCAAATCTTTGGTAGTGGTAATCGAGCGCACGTTGAATGATACGTTTGAAGCTAGAGACAAACGTATCAATCCCAACACCTGTCTGTCGAGGCTTTCCCATTCCTCGTCATCCTTGATCTTTTCCGGTCTACCCTTGAAAGGAATTCCGAGCTTCTTCCCATAAAGGTAGTCCTCGATCTGCATCTTCCAATGTCCATAGTTATTCCCGTCAAATTTCGTAACCCCGAACGAGGTGGTGGTGTCCGTCATCGCTTTTCCCCGATCGCTATAACCCTAGCGCTCTGATACCAGTTGTTGGGAAATTCGCGTCCGAAGTCCCCGCTTGAAAAGCAATACGAACAAACAATAACGAAAAATACGCGAAATAAAGAACACGAGATTTATAGTGGTTCACCCGTTAACGAGGGCTACATCCACTCTTGCCACTGCAATTCTTTTACTAGAACAATTATAGAACGTAATTACATGACTCATAATAGCTATAATCTCAATTCTAGTGATGGAGGTGTCAACACTAAAATTCACGCACATAGGGTTTAAATAGGGGGAATAAAACTTGGGCGACAAGAAAATTCCGCGCTGCCAGTAATCTCAAAACGGCGACCGCCGTTTTGCTTTCGGCGCCCGCCGAAAGCTTTCCGCGACCGCCGGAGCTGTTTTGGCGCCCGCCGAAAGGGCCCAAAACCTGGCAGATATTCTGACCCGTTTCTCCCGGTTTCGGCGCCCGCCGAAACCCATTTGGCGCCCGCCAAACTTGGCCCGCGATCGCCGGAACTCCTCCGGCGACCGCCGTTTCTCCCGTCGTCATTTTCTCGTCTTCTCGGCGTGAATCGGCCTCCATACTCAACACGTACATGGCAAGGAAGTGGTTTTGTTCCTTGTCGAGTTCAACATGTGTCTCCGATGGAAACAACCCAACTATTTTCTGAATTAACTCACTTTTGTTTTCCTCCTATGTAACGACATCCTACATCCCACAGGATAATTTGTGAAAATTAACATATATATAATTATAAGTTAAATAAAAATAGATCTTTTTAACAAACCTTTGTGTATTAAAGAACAATGGACGTGTATTATATCCATTGCCAACTGTCCTTCGATCCTACGTGTGCAATCGATAAAGTCATAAGGTCGTCTATGGATGTTAAATGATTATTCGATAATATTAAATTGTTGGGAACAATATAATATTGATCAATTAAATCATACCTACAGGGTCACACATGGACTCGAAGGTAATGTACGATGCTTGATATATATTGATTTAGAATCAATATTTACGTGGATTTAATATACATGCATGGGATGCATGGCTTGCATGGATGCATGTCACATAGTGTGACATGGCATGCCACACAAGCAAGTGGGACCACATACAATGCATTGTGGCATGTGTATGTGGCATGACCTTTCACCTCCTTTGTAACCCCTTTTGTGTGTTAAATGGTGCATCTTTATGCACATTATGAAGGAGGTTACAAGGAGGTGTAATGGTGTGCATAATGAAGTGATTATATAGATGAAAATCTGATTTTCATCACACACAATATTCAGCCACGAAATTCCACACAAATAGAGAGAAAAGAGGTAATCTTGGAGATCCATTCTCAAGCAAGCAAAGGTGTTCATTATCCGGGTTCGTGTGCAACACGTAGAGGCCGGGCCATTTGTGCGGCTTCCACATCCGGACGATCTAAAGGAGTGACGAGGTCATTCACAAGGAGAGCTTCGAGAGGCTGATCCATTTGAGGTGGTTCAATCGACTCAACACCACCTCAACGACATCAACGAATCACTTCGTCACAAAAGTAAGTAATCGTTGAACCTTATATATATATATATATATTGGATGTGTATATATATATGTTTATATGTGTTCTTATACACATTAAGTGTGCACTAAGATCATGGCATAGTAGATCTATTGCTTTACACGCTTCCGCACACACGGTATATCGATTGGATCGGTATACCGGGACCTTCAATTGGTATCAGAGCTTAGGGCTCGTGCACACTTTTGTGTTGGACACAAAGGTTAAATCAACATAATTGGATTATTTGTTTATTTGAATCTATGTGATTAGATGTAAGGCCGGCCACCGATAGTGGTCGGGTGGATGAATCGTGTTTTTTACGTGTTGAATGGCCATAGTTTTGGAGGGCTGCGTCCCTTGGAATCTTTTGTAATAGATAGGTTTTTCTATTCAAAAATGTATTGTTCAATATGTAAGCAATGGATTTATCCATGTATCGGAGTTGGATTTCGAAGCCCAAGCGAAAACGAGAAGAAACGAAGAAAAACGGAACGAAACGAACGAATTCGGGGCTGCTGGAGACAAACAGCGCCCGCTGTTGTAGCAACAGCAGTCGCTGTTAGGGGTTCAGCGGGCGCTGTTGTGGCAACAGCGACCGCTGTTCTTGCAAAACTCAGGTCCAAACATTCTGCCCTCTTTTGTTGCTTTCGGCGGGCGCCGAATGCAAAACGGCGACCGCTGTTTCATTTCAGCGGGCGCTGTTTGCATAACAGCGACTGCTGTTCCGGGGTTTTTGAGGGCAGATCTGAGAGGACCAAAGCAAAGGTCTCTACCTTGGAGGTAGGGGTCGTGGACCTGACCAGGTGCAGCCAAGTTCAGCCGGATCAAGTCGGGATGATTTCAAGACGTTTCGATAGTTTTATATCGTTTTTCTTTTGAGTGTTGTGAGGTTCTAGGGGCCTTTTCAATACGTATTATTTGCTTTGCTAGTTATAGGTTGTTTTATGTTATAAATGTTCAACTTACATATAAACAAACTTATGCATGCAAGTTCCCAAAATAATGAGTATAATGTCTTGTTCAAAACATCACACCCCTAAAGCCCTCGATCATAAGTTGGTAGGTCCGCCTCAGCGGGGTACTACTTGTTATCTTGGGATAAGTGGGAGTAAGGGTTAGACCTTACACGTGAGTTTGGTTTTCTCATCGATAGATCCACTGCAGGCGTGGCTATCGAGACATGAGATGAGAATGGGACTCTCATCGACCGAGAGTGACATTAGATGTCATTGACATGGGATGTCTACCTATCTTAGACTTCTTAAGTGCGGACTCAGTCGGCTTAAGAATTTGCAAGATGAGGGTCTTGGGATTGTTTTGTTCAAGGGAACAAAGATATTAGATATCGATTGAACAAAATGAAATAAATAAGTAGCTTGTTAGACAACCTTATTTGTTTACCGCTTTGTGAATGTTTACATACTTTATTTATCTTTCTTTTGTAGTTTATCATGTTAATTTCAACTCGATTCAAGTTTGGTTCAATTCTTGATTATGAAAAATTGAACAACATAAATTTTATTGATTCACAACGTAATTTGAGGATGGTCCTCAAATACGAAGACAATGAAAATGTGTTAGATAACCACATCCTAAGATATCATTGAACAACTCAATAGCATGTTCGGGGAATATGCTAAGATTGAGCGGTTCGGTATGACCAGGGTCATCGCTTCAGCTAGGCTGGAAAAATGGAAATCTATGGAATCACATGTACAACAAATGATTGGATTATTTGTTTCAAGTGACCGCCTAGATTTTTCCTATGATGATTATTTGGCAACCGATTTCATACTTCAATCTCATGATGGTTATAATGCCTTCAGGCTAAATTTTCCATATGAATGGTTTGAAGAAATCGCTTCGTGAGCTCCACGGGATGCTCAAGGCTGCTGAGCCGGCGATAGAGAAGGACCCTAAGAGGGAAATTCTTATGATATAGGATAGGGTATTCAAAAGAGCATGGGCAAGAAGGCTACTAGGGTTCCTAGGGAATCTCAATGCGTCTACTGCAAAAGTGTTGGACACTACTTGCAAACATATAAAAGTTCATATTTTATTCAATTTCAAAACAAATGTCTAATTTGTCTTTCATTTGATGGATTATAAGGTTAGGATTATTTACACCTCGGGGAGTGATTTAATCCAAAACACTTAAGTTCATCAATAACACAAATTAGAGACTTTCGAGCCATTGGATGGCGTGAATCGATTGTCTGGTTGGCTACGTCATATTTTATGAGAGATAGGGCTTCAATTGCATGATAATATCGCTGGTTAGAAAACTTCAATTTTTCACTTACGGTTTATCACGTTTTGACATTGAGATAATTTTGAATGGAAATTTGAATGAGATTCAATTATTGGGAATAATTGAATTTGCCCAAAGTTCAAAGAAGATGTGAAGAACGGGGTTGCTTCATCTTCAAGTATTAATGATATAGACATTAAACTTCACAAATTATACTTCTTGGGTATTGGATGCCAAATGTGGTTCTCACATTTTATGTGGAGGAACTACATAGAAGTATAAGTTTGGTGAATAGAGATGTCGATCTACGGGCAAGAAATGGAGCGAAGGTCGCTGCATTAGCTGTATGATCATATGATGTTGTTTTGCCTTAGGGCCCTGTTTTAGTATTATAACTATGTAATTTCGTACCTTCAATAAACAATGAATATTGGTTCAGTATTAGATACTGATGGATTAGTTTTTCACTATTAAATAGTTTGGTAACTATTTTAATTGTGAATTATTCTTTGTTTTGGTACGATTATTATATTGTTTATGTATACTTTAAACTTGACAAATCATATATATCATTAAAGGCCAAATCGAATAAGTATCAATGAGACATAACTGAAACATTGTTGATTAGATCAAATCAAAATCTAAACATGTAACGAAGCTTCTTTAAGAAGGAATTTTAGAATCATTTGACTTGGAGTCATTTGATACATGTGAATGATGTGTGATTGAAAAGATAACAATGTCATCTTTCTTGGAGAAAGGAGAACATGTGAGTAATTAGGGATGATACATACTGATGTATGTGGAACCTATTAGTTCACAAGCACATGAAGGTTATGTTTCGGAAAAGAGAAAACTATATTAGATATAGTTCGACCATTCGATGAGAGGTCTAAATGAACTACTGGTCTCTTTTGGGAACACACAATTCTTGACTTCAACTTATACACTGAATAGGACACTGTCAAAAGCTGTTGATAAGACACCATACTAGGTATGGAAAGGGAGGGTCCCTAAATTGTTTTCATCAAAATTTGAGGTTCTAAAAGCTTCTCTGATGAGATTTATCTCTATAGAGCTTGAACTCAAATGGGATAAAAGTTTCTTTATGGTATTCATAAGAAACTCGAGGGTACAACTTCTACGATCTATCTGAGAACAATATTTTGTTGCTCGAGATAGTGATTTTCTTGAAAAGAGTTATCTTTCCTAGAAAGTCAGTGGGAGCTCGGTTGTCTTGAACGAGGTTCAAGTGGAACAACTAATGATGAATTTCAAGACTGGGTTGAGAGTATTCTTATGGTTTTGGAAACCATACCAGCCCTCGTAGGTCCAGAAATGCATAGATCTCTATTATTCAAATACTTAGATATTGTGATCAATGAGAGATATGAATTCATGCTTTTGGAAAGCGATGAACCTTCGACCTATATTCAAGCTATGACGAGTCCAGCTACTTAAAATTGGCATGGTGCCATGAAATCTGAGATGATATCAATATCTGATAATCAAGTTTGGAACTTGATATATTTGCATCACGGGGTTAGACCCAATGAATGCTAATAGATCTTTAAGATCTAAACAGACAGATGGAAAACCTAGGGTTTTCAAAGCAAGGTTGATGGTAAAAGTTTTATTCACGAGGTGGATTATGGAAAAACTTTCACCAATTGCTTTGATTAGATCATTCAGATTATCTTAGCCATTACTACTCATCTTGATAATGAGTTATGGTAATATTGGATGTTAAAACTAACTTCTTGAATTGGATTCTAGAAGAGGCTGTGTTTTAACACAGCCAAAGAGTTTTATCGATCATAATAAGGCTGAGAAATTATGCAAGCTTATAGTTCTATTTATGGAATAAAGAATGCATATCAGAGTAGCAATCTTCAGTTCAATGAATCCATACTGGGTTTTGGATTTCAGAGGAACTCGGAAGAGTCTTGTTTTACAAGAAGATCAGTGGGAGTTACGTTGTATTAATTGTGTTGTATGTCGGTGACATACTCCTTATTGGAAACAATGTTTCTATGCTTAATTCTATTAAAGAATGGCTTGGAAATTGTTTTCAATAAAGGATCTTGGAGAAGCACAGTACATATTGGGCATCAAGATCTGTCGGAACAGATCGAAAAGGATGTTTGGACTTAGTCAAGCCACCTATATTGATAAGGTGCTTGACAGGTTCAGAATGAAAGACGCCAAGAAGGGTCTCATTCCAATGACTCATGGTACATCTCTGAGCAAGAGGCAGTGCCCTTCGGGACCTGATGAGCAAAGGAAGATGGAAAACATTCCTTATGCTTCGGCAATAGGGTCTATAATGTACGCTATGATATGTACACGACCGGATGTATCGTATGCTTTGAGCATGACGATTCGGATTCAAGGAAACCCAGGTGAGGCGCATTAGACTGCGGCCAAGAATATTCTTATGTACCTTAGATGGACTAAAGAATATTTTGTTGTCTTTGGAAGACAAAAAGAGTTGATATTAACAAGCTGTTTGAATGCTAACTTCAAAACAGACTAAGATAATTTCCGATTTTAATCTGGTTATATCTTTTGTCTAGTTAGAGGTGAAATTTGCTGGAATAGTTCCATGCAATGCAATATAGCTGATTAAACTACAGAAGCTGAGCACAGTATTGCATTGGATGCTGTAATGTTGACAGTTAAGATTTGAAAGTTCTTGAATGAACTAGGTGGCGTAACTAGCTCAACCCATCCGATAGTTCTCTATTTATAGTAGAGTTATCGCGCAAGCCAATGAGCTAGGAAGCACCACAAGTCTAAAACTGGTGCTCAGGAAGTTCCACATTATCTGGGAGATAGTTTTGTGGAGACATCGAGATAATAAAGTTGCAACTTTTGGTAAGGTTGCAAACCCGCTTTCTAAACCTCTCCAGCAGTTTAAGCTTGAAGCTTTCACGACTGCAATAGAGATCAGACATCTTAGAGATGGGTTGTGATTTCTATTACTGTATTAGATACTTTTGGAGATTTGGTAGACATTCACTCATATGTATAATACATATTTCTTCATATAAATATGGTTTAATTTATATGAATTGTCCAAATGATTAAGTTATATCAATTGGGTTATGAGGTCGACTTACCGCATAATGAAGTCCCAATGGTTGAACTGATATACTTGAATCATATAGCTGTTCCTGGTTCGTATAATCGAGTACGGACAAACCGATAATACAAAGAACTAGATTGTAATGTGTACTATAGCGCCGCTTCATGGGCTAGTGATGTGGGACATCAAGTACAATTACATAGATATTAGCTGGGAGCTAATGATCGAACAGACCCGACTGGAATAGTATTTAAGATTTCGAGTCATAATACTATTTCATTGACTTTCGAGCAATTTCCTCTGACCTGAGTAGTCCAGAGTGATTCCATTGTAAAATGGTGTACTTTGATACAAGTAAACGCCTTTCGTAAAAGGAGGTTATAAAACTTGTTATTGGGTATATCAGGAAGCAAGTGGGAGAGCTTGGATTGACAAGATGGGATTTTCCTCCATTTTATAATGGGATACATGTCTTACCGGCCACTTGGAGAGTCGAGACTGTGGAAAATACGTGGCCACGTCCAGATTCGTATCATAGTGATAAATCTGGTTTTACAGTCTGTCTTAAAGTCCAAGAAAAGTTTGAATCGATTGAGGATGACTCAAGTCTTGCCTCAAGTTCAAACTTAGACATAAAGTGACAACAGGAAGTTGGCAGCACACTGGCTCTGAAGGCCAAGTGGGAGATTGTTGGGATATGTCCTTCGATCCTACGTGTGCAATCGATAAAGTCATAAGGTCGTCTATGGATGTTAAATGATTATTCGATAATATTAAATTGTTGGGAACAATATAATATTGATCAATTAAATCATACCTACAGGGTCACACATGGACTCGAAGGTAATGTACGATGCTTGATATATATTGATTTAGAATCAATATTTACGTGGATTTAATATACATGCATGGGATGCATGGCTTGCATGGATGCATGTCACATAGTGTGACATGGCATGCCACACAAGCAAGTGGGACCACATACAATGCATTGTGGCATGTGTATGTGGCATGACCTTTCACCTCCTTTGTAACCCCTTTTGTGTGTTAAATGGTGCATCTTTATGCACATTATGAAGGAGGTTACAAGGAGGTGTAATGGTGTGCATAATGAAGTGATTATATAGATGAAAATCTGATTTTCATCACACACAATATTCAGCCACGAAATTCCACACAAATAGAGAGAAAAGAGGTAATCTTGGAGATCCATTCTCAAGCAAGCAAAGGTGTTCATTATCCGGGTTCGTGTGCAACACGTAGAGGCCGGGCCATTTGTGCGGCTTCCACATCCGGACGATCTAAAGGAGTGACGAGGTCATTCACAAGGAGAGCTTCGAGAGGCTGATCCATTTGAGGTGGTTCAATCGACTCAACACCACCTCAACGACATCAACGAATCACTTCGTCACAAAAGTAAGTAATCGTTGAACCTTATATATATATATATATATTGGATGTGTATATATATATATATGTTTATATGTGTTCTTATACACATTAAGTGTGCACTAAGATAATGGCATAGTAGATCTATTGCTTTACACGCTTCCGCACACACGGTATATCGATTGGATCGGTATACCGGGACCTTCAATAAAATGATCAAAGGATGCAGACCAAGTGACGCAGCACTATAGCACTCCAAGGATCCACCGCTTTGCGTCTAGAGCTAAATCACATAACTCTAATACAAGGCGCTCAGCGAAAACAAACTACACGAAAACTCTCTCAAGGAATGCGCAACAAGCGATAATCCTAAAACTCCTAAAATACTCTAAGTAATAAACTCGATTTCAAAAGTAAGAGTGTGAGAAGTGATTTTCCAAATCAGGATCGAGGGTATTTATAGGAGTGCCGCACGTGAGAACGCCGGAGGAAAGTGATCCTCATTGGTTACACGTTCGGCTGACGTCAAACGGAAATTCTTGACGTCACACTTCCAGAACCATCTTCGAATCTTGAATCTTCGAACCTTGAAACTTCGAATCTTCGAATCTTCGAATCTTCGAATCTTCAATTCTTCAAATCTTTGATTCTGGGCGCGCTTCAACGGATGCACAGCTCAAATGCTCGTCTACGCTTCAACTTCATTTTGACATTAAAATCTTCTAAGTGTTGAATTTGGGTGTGTCATCATCTTCATTGCATTTGATAGATGTTGATATAGCGCGACTTCAACCGGGCGCTTAATCTTTCAAGCGCGTGCCAAGCGCATCCTTAGAGAATTTTATTCTCAGAGGATTGCATCCTTAGAGGGTAGCATCCTCAGAGGATTGCATTCTTAGAGGGTCACATTCTTAGAGGATAGCATCCTCAGAGGATTGCATTCTTGGAGGGTAGCATCCTCAGAGGATTGCAATCTTGGAGGGTAGCATCCTTAGAGGGTTGCATTCTTGGAGGATAGCATCCTCAGAGGATTGCATTCTTGGAGGGTAGCATCCTCAGAGGATGGATGCGCCCACCTCAAGGATCCCCGCGCATGCATCTTCAAGGATAGGATTCAGCGCTTGATGTCCTAAGCAATGCGCCCCGCGCATTGCACCTTCAAGAGACAGGTTGAGCGCCCGATACTCCACGCCAGGCGCCTCGCGCATGCGATCACGTTCCCATCCAAGGCGCCTCGCGCCTGGTCCATGCGCTCCGCGCCTAATCATCCAAGGATCAAGATTCCAATCTTCAACTCCTTTGAGATGTCATCCTTTGAGGTTTGATCCTGCAAAATAGAACAACAAGGAAAAACAAAGTTGTAGCCAAAACATACATTCACAATCCCCCCCTTTTTGGCACAACTCGTAAACGAGCTAAATAAGTGAGAAACTCCCCCTCAAACAAACATTCAAACATTCTAAGTAAAAGGAAACTTAGATAAATAGGGAGTTAAGGGAAGTGAAGATAACATAGAATTCAGAGTTATGAAAAACTTAGAGTCACACGCCTCAGGCGCTAAAACAAAATGCATGCAAATGTTCAAGAGTTTAATGCATGCAAGGAAGCAATTAAAAAAACTTAAGTAAGAAAGAAAAAAAAGTTCAGCAGTGAATCAATTCAAACAGTTAATCAGAATCTTCGGGGAACTCGATGGGAGAATTAACTTCGACGTCGATGTCCATGTTCTTGGCGCCTTCTTCATGCACCTCCTCCTATGCGCCTTCATTCTCAGCATCTTCTTCTTCTTCAACAGCTTCATCATCAGAAGCATCATCTTCACCGCCATCATCTTCACCGTCTTCATCATCAACGCCTTCATCATCAGAGATGTCAACCGCAATCCCTTTTCCCTTGACGTCTTTAATACCTGCAATATCAGAGGGAGTGGTAGACGTTGTGGCTTTCACCTCATCAGTTATAATCTTGAGATCTTTAGGGCCTGAAACCTGCATCTCAAACAGGTTAGAAATTTCAGTTTTTGAGTCCTTCTCCTCCTTTACTTGAACCCCATACTTCCTCGTGATCTCACTCAATACATCCTGCATACGGTTATACATAAAAGTACCATGAAGTGACTCCGAGGCTCCGATTCCTCCCCCTTGGCGTGCAGCCTGATGATACCTCATGAGAATAGCATGATGGTTGTTCTCAGAGACAATCAACTCATTAGTTGTTTGTATATTCGCAGCACGTTTGATCATCAAGTCGTTAGAGGCATCAATCAGTTCCTCAAGGATGCTGGACGCCACAACCGAATAGGAGCCCGTCATCTGTTCCTTTGAGAAGGAGAGAGGTTCAGGCGCCGTGGATGGAGAGGTGGTAGGCGCTATACTCGATGTTTCGAGGGAAGAGGCGCGGAGGCGCTTGGCAGCTGAGGCGCTAGGCGCCTTGGAGGCTTTACGCTTTGAGGAAAGTTTCCGAGGAGAAGGAGGAGGAGTCACAGGGTCAGGCACATCAGCGGGAGAAACAAATCCCTTCCAAGGAAGATCCACCCGCTTATTTTCAGGATCCAAGTACGTTTTTGCAATGGCAATAGTCGATGATTTCTTGAGTGGAAGATCTGGTGAATCATCCAACATGTTGTATTGAAACCCTTGACGACTCATCATAGAGCAAATGAGACAAGGAATAGGTAAGAGAATGTCCTTAGAGAGTTTTGAATTTTTGAGCTTTGCAATCTCAGCCATTGCCATGAACGTCATCATGCCAAGATCAAATTGTTGGCCAGTGCCAACTCGATACAGCACATGCATCAAAAGAGGAGTCAAGGTCTTGAGACTATTGTGTGGTACCCAGTTTGATGATGCAATACAAAAAATCATGGTATAGAAGGAGGTCAGATCAGCTACCTCAGGCAATTTAGTTTTTCTCTTGCCGCCCGTAACAAACGTACCAATCTTGAGTTCTTGAGCCTCTTCCTCGTGAGATGGCTTGACCCACTTTTGTTTGCGCATTTCTTCATCATAGCGCCCAAAGTGTTCGTTGATGTGTTTGGGTTGAAACTTGTAAACTTTTCCTCGAAACACAAACCGGCCAAATAATTTACTTCGAGGATTTATGAAGTCCTTATCAAGAGCAGCATAGAAGGCGCGCACGACATATGGAGAGTATTGATAGCGCGCATGAGCAGCTTGATAGAGGCGCATCTCATCAAATGCATCAAAGATCTGGAAATCCTCAAACTGATCCTTTCCAAATGTTTTATCAGGATGGATTGTCATGATCTGCATACGCTCCATTCGTTGCACAGATCTTTCCTTGTAGAACTCCGAGGAGTAAGCAGGTGGGATCTCATCAATCGTTTGAGCATATTGGATTAACTTCTTCTGCGCCTTAGGATTCGAAGATTTTGTCCCTGATGAGCCGACAAGAGGAGGTAGAGTAGATTTGTCTTTGTCAGAGGATGGAGTTGCAGAAATCTCAAGTGATCGTGTCTCCTGAGAAGGCGCCTTGGAGGCAAGCGCCTCAGTAGCAGAACCTGAAGCGCCAGGCGCCTGAGAGCTAGGCGCCTGAAGAGAGGCCTCCTCAGATAGAGACGCCGTATAGGTTATATTTTCCTCCACAATTTGCGATAATGTAGATTTTGATGGAATAAGCCCAGCATCGATTTTTTGTTGAAGAGTTTTGGGTGGCGATTGATTACCCGGTTGATGCTTTTTCGTATTAATTCTGATCTTCAAAGGATTTGAGCCGCCTGATTTTAGTGATCCAGACGATTTCTTTGAAGATGTCGAGAGGGCGCCATCCTTCGATTCGGTAACTGCCATGAGTGAAGGCGTGGGAGAGGGTCCTGTTGACATAGAGGCGCGATGCGCCTTGAGCTCCTGGTATGCTCGCGCCTTCTCCTCTTGAGGCGCCTTCTGAAATTGCTCCGTCAGGTATTTGAGCATCTCCTTGTTCGCTTCATCCACGGCATCAGACATCCTGTAACAAGGATTAGAGAATCGAAAAAAAATCATAAGTATGAGATTCCACAAAACAAACATGAAACATAAATAAAAAAACAAGGAAAGAAATCAAACTTAGAAAAATTTCGGAAAAAAGTTTGAATGTTCTTGAGTGTTCTTGAGAACTTTCAGAGAGTATCGAAGGATAAGAGAGCGTAAAAAAAATTGAAAGATGAAAAGATCTATTTATAGTTTCCAAAAACCCTAGAAGCCCAAAAGTCACAATTTGTACGGGCTTTGCACACAAAACAGCCCATAAAAGAAACGATGCCCAAATAATTCGAATTTGTAACCGCTCTTGCGAGGATAACGGAATCGACGCGAAGATCTCGCAAGATATTAAGCTCCGAGATTCTCTGAGTAGCATTAGGCGCCGAGATCATTGGTCTTGAAGAAGTTGATGCGCCTTCAAGTGTAAGCGCCAAGAGTTTTCGTAGAGGCATCAGGGGCCTGGTGATCTTTCCATCAGGGATTTGGGGTTGGACTCTTAGACGAAGTGAGGCGCCTGGAGAGAGACGAGGCGTCAAAAATTTGAGGCGCCTAGGAGGTCAGGCGCCTTCGGGATCACACGCCAGGGTTATAAGTCGAGAATCAGGCGCTGAGAGTATGTCACGCGCCGAGATTACCGTAGGCGTTAGGCTCCTTGATGTTTGAAAATCCGAAGAGTGAGATCCTCGAGGTGCTGAATATGAATCTGCAAGAAATCAATTATCAAAAAAACACATCCCGAGTTAGCATTCAAGCGTTCAACAAGAATCAAAACATTCAACGACATTTTAGTGGAGATTCAAGTGGTGATACGAGGCAGTGAAGAGCAAATATTTTCCCAGAAAAGAGTCCACATTTCATCACTTCCCAAAAACCAAAAATTTCACACGAGGTGAAGTAACTTTGAGGTATAATGAAAAATCTCTCAAATTAAAAACCGGTGAAACGGACCGAAGTATATTGATAGACATTTAACTTGTCCTTCGTCACAATCACAAGAACACATGTCGTGTTTCGTCGAAACATATTTGATGAGTTTGCACCGCACAAGAGATTTTAATTCATGAGTGCAAGGTGAACTTTTAAGGCACTCCACTTGGGACTAAGCGTTACTACAATCAGAGGGGAGCAAGGTTCGACCTGCGTCCTCCAGACGAGTTTTAGCTTTTAAATGAAATGCAACAGATGCTCATTACAACAGTCAGAGGGGAGCAAGGGTTATCCTGCATCTCCGAAGTGTGATGGGAGAGCATCTTAAACTAGAGCGTCCATGGGCTACCTTTCGAAGAGGGGAGCCGGCGGACAAATGATCCGGCGTCCTCCGTTACTTGGTATTATGGATCTATGCAAATGATAGCTATGGGAGTTATATGTCAAGTTCACATGTTTGCACTCAGAGGAATAAATGCACTTGGGTCCGAAGACTAAAGCGGCCTCGAATCTATGTTCAACTTATTAGAATAATCCACGACGATTCAGCGTGCATATTCAGAAGTAAAGAAAATAATCTTTCAGACTTCAAAATTTTCGTGAACTCTTAAAGAGAACACATGCAGAGAGAATTTCTTAGAGTTTGAAATCTCTCAAAGTCAATAGGTTTGGTAAAGATGTCAGCGAGCTGTTTTTCCGTTGAAATATGTTGTAGACTGACTATATCACGATCAACCAAATCTCTAATGAAATGATGTCGAATGTCGATGTGTTTAGTTCGAGAATGCTGGACAGGATTTTCGCTGATTTTGATAGCACTTTGATTATCACAAAACAGCACCAAGGGAGCACGTTCGACGAGATAGTCATCCAACATTTGTTTGAGCCAAAGTAATTGAGTGCAGCAACTCCCGGCAGCGACATACTCAGATTCCGCCGTTGAGAGCGCGATACAATTTTGTTTGCGACTATGCCAAGAGACGATGTTATTTCCAAGAAAGCAACAACATCCCGAAGTACTCTTTCTCTCATCCGTGTCACTTGCCAAATCCGCATCGGAGTAGCCGACAAGATTCGAAGAGGTGTCGCCCGTATACCAGATTCCTAAACTAGAGGTCCCAGAAATATATCGAAGAATTCGCTTGACAGCTCGAAGATGATCTTCCTTAGGATCCGCTTGGTACCTAGCACACATGCAAACACTAAACATTATGTCAGGACGAGTAGCCGTTAGATAGAGTAAACTTCCAATCATGGAACGATAAAGAGTTTGATCCACGCTCCGGCTCTTCGTTGATTTTGATAAGCGTTCAGTCGTGGCCATAGGAGTCTTTGCTGGCTTGGCTTGGTGCATCTCAAATTTTTCGACCATATTTTTCGCATATTTGCTTTGAGAGACGAAGATCCCATCAGGTCGTTGAGAGATTTGGAGTCCAAGGAATTGATGCAATTCTCCTTCAAGGCTCATTTGGAAGGTGGAAGACATAGATTCTGTGAAGGCTTTCACAATCTTAGAGCAAGTAGCTCCAAAGACGATGTCGTCAACATAAATTTGGGCAACAATCATATGCTTGCCCTCCCTTTTGATGAAGAGAGTCTTGTCTGTTGGAAATCGATATCCCGGAATTAATAAATTTAAATAAATAAATTATCTAATTAATTCCGACCGAAATCCTTTGGAGATCGAATATCCGGATTGTCAAAAATTGCGGAACCGACAACCAAATCGAAATCCCTTTCGCCGGAGAAACCACGAACACACCACGTGACCCGGGGCACGACCGAACACCACACGCGGGAAACCCCGCGTGCGTCCAGCCGAGCCCCCGCGTGGGGCTCGCGGTTACTCATAGCAACCGCTGGGGCTGCTCGTAGCAGCCCCGCAGCGAGTCCTCGACTCGCTGCTCACGGGGATGGGGTCCCCGTACGAACGCACGGGCTGCTCCCAGCAGCCCGCTAGGCACGCCCCGGATGCGATCCGCATCGCCCGCGTGCCCGCTGCGGGAACTCCCGCAGCTCGCGGCGATGCCGTCCGGGGAGATCGAGCCCAGCTCGATCGAGCCCTCGGCTCCAGCCGAGGCTCACGCCCGGCAGCGCCTTTAGGCGAGAATCCATGAGCCGCCGGCGGTCCGGTGGTTCGACCACCACCGTCCGGTTCAATCTCACTTATGGGGTTCGTCCCTCGGATCTTGGTTCAAGGTATTTTCACGATAATTAAACGATAAAATCATAAAGAGGGTTTTACGATTTACCTCGTTCTCGTTGTTCGGAAAAACGAAGAACTCAATTTGACGACCTTGAGATCTTCTCACGTATTCCTTGCACTAGCTCGGACGTCGTGTGGGCGACGATCTACCGAACTCCATGGATCTCCCTCTCTACTTTCTCTCTCTAGAATTGTGATCTTCAAGTTGTGAGAATAGAGAAGACCATGTAGTGCTTTTATAGGCTACGTAGGGGATCTTAAGGAGGTAGAATATTGGGCTTCCAATATTAATGATTAAATTGAGCCCAAGCCCAAATCTATTAATCCCATTAATATTAATTAATTTATTTTCCACTATATAAATTAATTGCACTCCCAATATTAAACCATATTATATCAAATAATATTTCTCCGGTAGTATTATTTATTCCGTGTATTTAAGATATAAATATCCATGAATAAAATTAATTTATTGCTAATTAATTTATTCATCTCTTGTAACCGAGACTAGTACCATTCAACCTTAATTATTATGCGGAACAAATCCACCTGCAGGGTTTACATAATAATTCCTTATGAACTCATCTCGGGGATATTATCAACCCTTACGGGATACACTTTCCCGTCAAGTATTCACGGCATGTCATATATAAAATATAGCAACCCAACTTAATCGGTAATTGACCCAATAATTAAACCGGTCAATTCCTTTGGAAAATCAAAGTCACTTATATTAAATATACACACCCGCAATAGTATCGGGGATTAAGAATAAAATACACTGAGATTTAAATCGATTATCCAAGGCAATCCTAATCGATAAATCTCAAGCGATCCGCCCAATACACCAAGTGTACAAGTGTGATAAAATAATCAAGACAGATTATTTTCTCTCTCACACAACGACTATACCGATGGATTGGTCCGTGTCCATCTAGGTCGTGAGCAACTGTTTGATTAAATACGAGTAACCGATAGTATGATCTTCTGTGTGGGCCCGACACACCATACTAACTACAACGTATAGAATCCAGGACTATAATTTGCATATATTTAATTATAAATAATTAAACGCAAATAATTGTTTATTTAATTAAATAGATTAGTGGCAATGGATCGTGAGTTTCCGTTACTTAAATCTAGACATTAAGTACACAACTCCAACAATCTCCCACTTTTACTAAGGTCTAGTGATTTCCTCCAAACTCCCGACTCCCATACTCATCACGTGCTTAAGTTGTACTTCCAAGAAGTACTATGTGAATGAGCACTCTAGGTTGCCGCTCTGAAGTTATCTTGGTGACTACAGCGTCGTCTCCCTCGAAGATGACTCGTATCAGGTGGTACTTGCTCTATGTGTTATCTTACACTTATGGACTTGTGACTTCTTACCATTTGCCATCGCACCGCTATTTACATAGCCTTTGGCAAATTAAGAATCACATCTAAGTCCCAGAGATTATCCCGGAGTTATGCCAAAACTTCCGCTGCCTCTGAGGCCGCTATTTGGTTACCCATGGCAGAGTCCGAAAAGCATCGTGCTTATCACTCTTCCATGTTAAAACTCCTTCTCCTTTAATAGTGAAACACATAGCCTGATATCGACTTACACCGGTCCTCATTCGATTAGAAATCTAAGAGAATGTAATCCAAAGGAAATGCTCGTCTGCTTCATAGTCTAGAACAGTACTTCGAAAGTACCTTTACAGTAGTCGAATATTCCTTTCCAGGATTACCTTGATATCCTCCCACTATGCTAACCACATAGCCGATATCAGGTTCTCGTTTTCAACATCGCATTTATCAAGCTTTCCACACTCGAAGTGTAGGAAACCGCTTTCATTGCTTCTATCTCCTTTTGTGTTCCAAAACACATATCCTTAGATAGATGCATTCCGTCTCTGAAGGGTAACGAACCTTTCTCGGAATCTTGCATGATAAAACGAACCATAATCATATATATGTAAGATGTCCAGGAGAAGTACAATGTTCTTTCCCAGAGATCCAAGATCTCAAGAACATGTCCAACTTCTTCCTTCATCTTTCATATTGATTTATCTAGACAACCATCATTTTATGTCTTGACAACATCTTTACATTGTTACCAATGATAAGAATGTTCTCTACATAAAACCCGAGAAACACCACCTTGTTTTCCATCACGTTTCCAATATACACGATTCGTCAATGCTTTTGATGAATCCATACAATGGACTATCTCATAAATTTGCAAGTACCACGAACTCAATGCTTTGTTTCAATCCATAAATGGATCAACTAAGCTTGTACTCTAAATGATCTCCCCTCTTAGCAATAATCCTTATTGGTCTCCAAGAAGGCACATTTAGATCTAGTACGGCCTTCATGTAGATCTAGGGATCGATTTCATGTACACTAGGTCCAGAGTCCGAAAACTCTCCTTGTCTTATGAATATCTCTGGTTGACCCACAACCTCCCACTACAACGGCATTCCGGTGTATAAACAGTAATAACAGTAGGTGCAGTTAGTGGTGTACCGCTACTCAGTTCGGCTGGTTCTCAGTCCTTATCGTTCTCTCTCATTTCAAAGTATCACGTCACTTTGGGCTCGTGGTTCTTCTAATAGTCTTCCTCTATGAACCGGGCGTTAGAACTTATAATGTCCTTCTGGTTCATAGTATAATTGAACACACATATTTTGTTCTTCTAGGATATTCTACAACCGCATTTGAATGCGCCGTTGTTTCCAGACATATCCATAGAACACAGGTAGTTCCGTATAACTCATCGTTTACTATCTATAAGAGTTCCATTTCTTATTTACGACACACCATTTCTACACAACAGTGTATGGTGTAGTCATTTGGGATCAAATCCCAACCTCTGATCAGTATGCTATGCATTCCTCAGACAGGTACTTGCCTCCGCGATTAAATCGCAGGCTACAAATTGATATACCTTGATGGTTCTCCACAATTGCTTAGTGTCCATTGACTTGTCAAAACACTTGCTTTTGTGGCACATCAGGTATTCTAATCCATTTCTTGAGTAATCATTAAATGAAGTACTCGTACCTTATTGTCTGAGTAGACATAGGTCTGCATACATCAGAGTCAATCAATTCTTATACTTGTCCGGATCTTATATCTTATATCCATAAAGGATTGCTTAGTTATGTTATCTTCCAAATTAGATTCTTAGGTCGGAAGGTCCACTCCTTCAACTTAATTGATCAAATGTCAATTTTCGACCTTTGAACTTCTTATTTGAATAAACATGACTTAGCATAAGAATCCACAAGTATAAATGATTTAATAAAGAAATCTCTTATTAGTAAAACGAGTTATGTACTACGGTTCGTTGCATCGCGGTGGACTTAGGAATCATCATTTATATATTGCTAGCTAATGTACCAGAATAGATAATATCTTTATTTCTTCTTATAACCATCAAATGATTAAAAGAAATAAAATATCTATTCATTAGAAATCCAGAACAAAGTTCTTTCTAATATGAAAGGTACATAAAAGCAATAACCCAAAATGAAATCCTATAAAATGTCCTCCACTGCAACTGCTGCCTCCTATACAGCATTGCCCATGTAGACTACGATTTCTTCTTTTCCAAGTCGTCAGGTTTCCTGGAACCCTTGCATTTAAAATGCACATACCGTCAGTGGTTTCATATCTACACACCAGGTTCCGGTAGATAATACCACTGAATATGTTTTACGACTAAAGAAAATTTCGTACTTTCTTTGAGAGGATAATCAGACTTCCAGTACCCAGACTGTTTGCATCGAGAACACGCTTTCTTGTCCCATCTCGTGGTCCAAGTGACCTAGGACCACTGGGTTTCTTTGCTTGCTTTTCCTTTCCCCGATTTTACCTTTAGGTTCGAAACCTATGACATTGGCTACAAGAGCTTGCGATTTCCGTCTCAACTCGTCTAAAAGGTCAACCATCTCAAAAACGTGTTTAAGCGTTTCCTCGAAGTGACTGGCCTTTATGAGTATCCTCATCGCCTCTTGTCTAGCCTCTACGTCAGTTAAGACATTCGTAGGCTCGGGAGGACAAAGCTCACTGAGTACAAACTTGTACTCTTCAACAGTCTGGACAATGTCTAGATCTCTATTCCAATCATTACATTTAGGGACCAATGAGTTTAAAATCCTTACGTATCACAGAAAGTGGGTTCAAAGCCATTTCCTAATCTATGAGCACATATAACAACAAACAATCGATTTAATCTCCGATATTATCTCCCTCAAATAATATCATTAAACCACTAATCACATCTAAAATCCCATCAGATATGGCAAGCCACGTGGTGTGGACGTTTACCTACCCAAATGATTTAGCAATTAGATTTGCTTCGGTCATACATGACTTATAGCGTAACCTCGTGGGGAAGAATACTATAATGCGTATCTAAGTGTAAACCATTACTCAGCACTAAAGTAAATCGTTTGGAATTGCTACATCACCGCAAGCCACGTGGTGTGGACGTTTACGACAACTTCACAACTCTTCACAATTCCTTATAACTGTCTACATCAATTAATCCAAAATCCGTTAGTATAGCAAGCCACGTGGTGTGGACGTTTACTACACCAAGAGACTTTTATAATTGACTCCCAATTACTTGATCCATTCAATCTTGTAAATCAAGACGCGGAGAATCATAAGTGAAACTCGAAGTTTCTTACCAGTGATTCAACATGCGAACGACCCTATCTCTTATCAAATGAGGGAGCCGAGCAGACAATCGATCCATTTTAAAACAAATGGTACGAAAGCCTCTAATTTGTGTCCTCGACATGACCAAGTGGCTTTGGCTCCATTCCACTCCCCGGGGTGAGAATGAGTCGACTTGAAGTCAGTTTTGGAAAGACAAATTAGGCATTGTTTGATAGACTTAATCAATGTTTCTCGTAAGAGGAATTACAAGAATTCTCCTCCAATGACTTATCTATACGAACTTCGAAAGTCCATAAAAGTCACCAAGAGAACATCAATGGAGACCATGGCATTGTTTCCAATCCCTCTCCCACTTAGCTTTTTATAACAAAGGGATACGCTATCTAATGCATAATTAAATACACATAAGCATGCATACATGAAATAAAGCACATAGAATATTATCACATAATCAAAATAATACTAGAATATTATTTTCCGACTATTATGGCTTTATCGCATCCCCGTATGCGTCTTCTAGTCTTTAGTCTTCGTTCTTGAATGCTCCATGTGACGGGAATATTAATTCCAATATTTAAATCTATTTATTTTTAATAAATCCAAAAGTTACTTAATTCGAAAATTAAGTCAATCGAATAAATCAAAAATAAAATTAAATATTATTAATATTTTTATTATTTTTATTTTCCTTTTCTGATTCCATTAAATTTCTAGAATCCTATCCAAGACCCACTTGGAATATTCTAGAAGATTTCCATAATGAAATAAGGAAATAAAATAATTTAGGACTCCTAGTCCTTCCAAATTAATTCCTTTCCTAATCCATTAAAAATTACATAAAGGAATAATTAAATAAGGAAAAATTAATTTAGGACTCCTAAACTTTCCAAATTAATTATTTTCCTAATCCATTAAAAATTTCATAAAGGAATAATTAAATAGGAAAAATAAATTAATTCTAAATTTATTTATTTTCCTAATCCATGAATATTCCCAAGAATAGGAATAATCAATAAGGAAAAAATAAATTTATTCTAAATTTATTCTTTTCCTATTCCATGAGAATTCCCAAAAATAGGAATACTCAAAATAGGAAAACCGAATAATTTAGGAAAGTTGGATCTTTACCGGAACGAACACGGATTGGGGATCCCCGTGTCCATCCCCGTAGCATCGACCGAGGGTCGCCAACCGCCCGGCTAGCCTCACCGGCGATCCACCACCACCGGTGGAGTCGGCGGTTCCGGCCATCCACGATTGAGGCATCCCCGCGGCCTTCGATCCTTCATGGTTCGACCATGGGGATGGCCGAACCGAGTCCTCCCTCTCTTCGTCTCCTCCGTCACACTTTTCCGGTCGTCGTTTCGTCCTCGATCCAACGTAAAATAAATTACAAATTTATTACTACGCTATCCGGCATCGATTCTCTACAAAAACGACCTCAAACAATTTCCGGAAAAATAAGAACAAGCATTCACCACACAAGAACGAATCTCGACATCACCGAGAGTTTAATAATCAAGAGTAATATTATGACATTAATTAATTAAAATTAAATCTAGCCATAATAATCGGAAACCCTGCAAGGTAGAACAATTTATCGAAAAATACCATGAACTAAAACCAACGCTCTGATACCAATTGTTGGAAATCGATATCCCGGAATTAATAAATTTAAATAAATAAATTATCTAATTAATTCCGACCGAAATCCTTTGGAGATCGAATATCCGGATTGTCAAAAATTGCGGAACCGACAACCCAATCGAAATCCCTTTCGCCGGAGAAACCACGAACACACCACGTGACCCGGGGCACGACCGAACACCACACGCGGGAAACCCCGCGTGCGTCCAGCCGAGCCCCCGCGTGGGGCTCGCGGTTACTCATAGCAACCGCTGGGGCTGCTCGTAGCAGCCCCGCAGCGAGTCCTCGACTCGCTGCTCACGGGGATGGGGTCCCCGTACGAACGCACGGGCTGCTCCCAGCAGCCCGCTAGGCACGCCCCGGATGCGATCCGCATCGCCCGCGTGCCCGCTGCGGGAACTCCCGCAGCTCGCGGCGATGTCGTCCGGGGAAATCGAGCCCAGCTCGATCGAGCCCTCGGCTCCAGCCGAGGCTCACGCCCGGCAGCCCCTTTAGGCGAGAATCCATGAGCCGCCGGCGGTCCGGTGGTTCGACCACCACCGCCCGGTTCAATCTCACTTATGGGGTTCGTCCCTCGGATCTTGGTTCAAGGTATTTTCACGATAATTAAACGATAAAATCATAAAGAGGGTTTTACGATTTACCTCGTTCTCGTTGTTCGGAAAAACGAAGAACTCAATTTGACGACCTTGAGATCTTCTCACGTATTCCTTGCACTAGCTCGGACGTCGTGTGGGCGACGATCTACCGAACTGTTGGAGTTGTGTACTTAATGTCTAGATTTAAGTATCGGTAAACTCCCGGTCATAGCATTTAACCTATTAAATTAATAAACAATTATTTGCATTTAATTATTATTAATTAATTATGCAAAATTATAGTCCTAGATTTTATACGTTGTAGTTAGTATGGTGTTGCATGGGCACACAGAAGATCATACTATCGGTTACTCGTATATAATCAAATGGTTGCTCACGACCTAGATGGACATGGACCAATCCATCGGTATAGTCGTTGTGTGAGAGAGAAAATAATTTATCTTAATTATTTTATCACACTTGTACACTTGGTGTATTGGGCGGATCACTTGAGATTTATTGATTAGGATTGCCTTGGATAATCAATTTAAATCTCAGAGTATTTTATTCTTAATCCCCGATACTATTGCGGGTGTATATATTTAATATTAGAGACTTTGATTTTCCAAAGGAATTAACCGATTTAATTATTGGGTTAATTACCGGTTAAGTTGGGTCGCTATATTTTATATATGACATGCCGTGAATACTTGACGGGAAAGTGTATCCCGGAAGGGTTGATAATATCCCCGAGATGAGTTCATAAGGAATTATTGTGTAAACCTCATGAGTGGATTTGTTCCGCACAATAATTAAGGTTGAATGGTACTAGTCTCGGATACAAGAGATGAATATAATTTATTGAGCAATAAATAAATTTATTCATGGATATTTAAATCTTAAATACACGGAATAAATAATACTACCGGAGAAATATTATTTGATATAATATGGTTTAATATTGGGAGTGCAATTAATTTATATAGTGGAAAATAAATTAATTAATATTGATAAGGATTAATGGACTTGAGCATTGGGCTCAATTTAATCTTCAATATTAGAAGCCCAATATTCCACCTCCTTATGATCCCCTACGTAGCCTATAAAAGCACTACATGGCCTTCATAAATTATAAGACAAGAATATCAATACTTGATAGTTCTAGAGAATTGAAGGAGATCCATAGGAGTTCGATAGATCGTCGCCCACACGACGTTCGAACGAGGTGCAAGGAATACGTAGGAAGATCGCAAGGTCATCAACGTTTAATTCGTTTCTCCGCACAACGAATTGAGGTAACATAATCTAAAATCCCCTCTTTGATTATGTGTTTGTTAATCGTGATATATACATGAACAAGACGATCCAGGAAAACATCGAGACCTAGGTACGGGGATCGTTGGATCCCCGTGGGGATCGAACGAGGGGCGGTGGAACCCTAGGGTTTCGACCGCCGGTACCGCGGCAAGAGGAAGCCCCGGCTGGACGCCGGGGCATGCGATCGACGTGAAGTCGATCGCTGGGGAGTCGCCGTGGGCTGGCGCCACGGCAGACGACCTCCCCGGTCCTCCCTGGCCGGCGGTGGCACACGAGGAGAAGCCGCGGCTGGACGCCGCGGATGGGGGCGATCGAGCCCTAGCTCGATCGCCGGGGGGTGGACTGCCGCGGGCTGGTGCCGCGGCTGGTGGTGCCCTCCCATCTCCGACGACGGCGGTGAGTCGCCGGACTCACCGCCCAGGGCTGCCGGAGCAGCCCGACGATCGCGTGCATGCGATCGCGAACCCTAGCGGGGTTCGGCTAGGGTTTCTAGCCGCGGGTTTATCCCGCGGCGATGATACTCTCGTCGAGCCCGGTTCGTTGGTGTTCGCGATCGGTTTCCGGCGATAGGGTTTCGGTCGGGTTATCGATTCCGCTTAATTTTGATAGCCCGGGACATCGAATCCCAGCACGAACTCCATGGATCTCCCTCTCTACTTTCTCTCTCTAGAATTGTGATCTTCAAGTTGTGAGAATAGAGAAGACCATGTAGTGCTTTTATAGGCTACGTAGGGGATCTTAAGGAGGTGGAATATTGGGCTTCCAATATTAATGATTAAATTGAGCCCAAGCCCAAATCTATTAATCCCATTAATATTAATTAATTTATTTTCCACTATATAAATTAATTGCACTCCCAATATAAACCATATTATATCAAATAATATTTCTCCGGTAGTATTATTTATTCCGTGTATTTAAGATATAAATATCCATGAATAAAATTAATTTATTGCTAATTAATTTATTCATCTCTTGTAACCGAGACTAGTACCATTCAACCTTAATTATTATGCGGAACAAATCCACCTGCAGGGTTTACATAATAATTCCTTATGAACTCATCTCGGGGATATTATCAACCCTTACGGGATACACTTTCCCGTCAAGTATTCACGGCATGTCATATATAAAATATAGCAACCCAACTTAACCGGTAATTGACCAAATAATTAAACCGGTCAATTCCTTTGGAAAATCAAAGTCACTTAAATTAAATATACACACCCGCAATAGTATCGGGGATTAAGAATAAAATACACTGAGATTTAAATCGATTATCCAAGGCAATCCTAATCGATAAATCTCAAGCGATCCGCCCAATACACCAAGTGTATAAGTGTGATAAAATAATCAAGACAGATTATTTTCTCTCTCACACAACGACTATACCGAGGGATTGGTCCGTGTCCATCTAGGTCGTGAGCAACTGTTTGATTAAATACGAGTAATCGATAGTATGATCTTCTGTGTGGGCCCGACACACCATACTAACTACAACGTATAGAATCCAGGACTATAATTTGCATATATTTAATTATAAATAATTAAACGCAAATAATTGTTTATTTAATTAAATAGATTAGTGACAATGGATCGTGAGTTTTCGTTACTTAAATCTAGACATTAAGTACACAACTCCAACATTGTCGACGGAACCTCGCAGAAAACCAAATTTCAAGAGATAATCCGTTAAGCATCCATACCAAGCACGTGGAGCTTGCTTCAATCCATAAAGAGCTTTGTGAAGCTTGTAGACATGATCTGGCTTAGAAGGATCCTCGAATCCTTTAGGTCGACATACACTTCTTCCTCCAACACTCCATTCAGAAACGCAGCTTGGACATCCATTTGTCGAAGTTCGATGCCTAGATGGCATGCGGTCGCAATCAAGAGTCTTATGGATTCAATCCTAGCTACTGGAGGAAAAGTCTCATCAAAATCAATGCCTTCGACTTGGGCATATCCTTGAGCAACGAGGCGAGCTTTGTTTCTCACCACTTGGTTATACTCATCAGTTTTGTTCTTGAAGATCCATTTAGTTCCAACTACATTTATGTTTGAAGTACGAGGAACCAAGGACCACACATTGTTTCTTGAAAATTCATTCAACTCCTTCTGCATAGCCATGATCCAAAAATCATCTTTCAATGCTTCCTTGTAATTTTTCGGCTCATTCTCAGAGAGAAAACAAGAAATGCCAATTTCATGGCAAACAGCAGAGGTGCAAATATTGTAGAGTTCATCTTGAGGATTTGTCGTTTTCTTGGAGCGAGTAGTTCGCTCATTCAAATTTCCAATCATTTGCGTTTGAGGGTGTCGTTTTTGAATGTATCCAAGAGCTTCTCTCGGAGCATCTGCTGGATTTTCAACAGGAGTAATTTCTTCATCCTCAGAGGAAGAATCATCATGTGGGTTGCTGGGTTCTCCTCCTTCATGTGGAGTATTTGGAGTTGAGATATCTGGAGTCTCAGTAGTAGGAGAATTTCCAAAAGTTTGAAATTCAAGGATTCCCTCCTTAACCCAATCTTCTTCTTCTTGTTTTCCGAGATAGTCTTGCTCATCGAAGTTGATATTCACAGTTTCCATCACTTTCCTTGTACGTAGATTATACGCTCTGTAGGCATGACTATTTTGACTATAACCCACAAAAATTCCTCGATCGGCTTTTTCCTCAAACTTCTTCAGAGGATCCCGATCCTTCAAGATATAACAAGTGCATCCAAAGATTCTGAAGTGTCCAACAGATGGCTTATTTCCATTTATAAGTTCATAAGCAGTAGCCGTGGTTCCAGATCTTATACTTATTCGATTCAAGATGTATCCAGCAGTGGATACAACTTCTGCCCAAAAACTTGCAAGATTCTTAGAAATTAGCATAACTCGGGCCATTTCTTGGAAAGTACGATTCTTTCTTTCAGCGATCCCATTTTGTTGAGGCGTTTTGGGAGCTGAGTATTCATGATGGATTCCTTTGAGAAGGCAAAACTCATTGAAGCTGGAGTTTTCAAATTCGGTGCCATGATCACTCCTGATCCTCTTAACCTTAGCTTCATGATTCGTGCGAATCCATTTTACAATGCCTTTGAAGGCGTTGAAAGTTTCATCTTTAGAGGCTAGAAATCTCGTCCAAGTATATCGAGAAAAATCATCAACCACCACGAGAACATATTCTTTCTTTGCTATACTCTTCACTTCCATAGGACCCATCAGATCCATGTGAAGAAGTTCAAAAGGAGCAGAAGTGCTCATCAGACTTGGGAGAGGTGGATGTGAAGATCTCGTGAGTTTTCCCTTTTGACAGTTTCCACAAACACGTTTCTCAATCTTGGGGAGTTGAGAGATTCCTCGAACTATCTCCCCCTTAGCAAGTTTACTCAGGTTTCTCGAGCTTGTGTGGCCAAGACGTTGATGTCAAAGATCAACTTCATCAGAGACTGTTACCGAGAAACAACTATATTCCGTTGTATAACAATTATTTTTGGCTCTTGGACCTTCCATTATGCACTTTCCTTCATTGTTGTAGACTTTGCAAGAATCCTTGTCAAAACTAACATTCAGCCCCTCATCACAAAGCTGGCTGATACTTATTAAATTTGCAACAAGACCTTTGACGTGGACAACATTCTTGATTGGAGGTAATCCTTTGATGTGTAGAGTTCCTTTTCCCATTACGATGCCTTTCGCTCCCCCTCCAAACACCACGGGAGCGCCTGTCATTGGCTCGTATTCTCTTAAGAATTTCTTCGTTCCAGTCATGTGTCGGGAACACCCACTATCAAAATACCAAATGCCTTTGGATCCTTTCTCAGAGGCATTCAAAGCAACATTGCAGAAGATAAGTTCTCTCGGTTTCCAACCACTTGTGAAGGTGGCATCAAGTTTGGTTTCACTCCTTTGTTTCGTCGCCCATTTCTTCTTGATATCGAAACTCTGAGATTTTCTCGAAATCATAGATTTTGCGTTTTTCTGATCACTCAGAGGTAAAGAGTTTTTCTCTGAGAATTTTTCTCTGAGAAATTTTCTCTGAGAATTTTGTCTTGAGAAATTTTCTTTGAAGGCTTGAATAGAATTTTCCTTCTTGACTTTCTTAGTTGAACCATTCTTGTTTTTCTCAGTCACAAATCCATGATTCATATCATTTTTCAGTTTGTAACAAAACGGTCTAATGTGTCCAGGTTTGTTGCAGTAGTGGCACGCATACTTTCTTTCTTTTCGAGATCCTTGTCTTACAGGAGCTCCACTCCTGACAGTTTTTTAGTGAGGAGAATTCTCATCAGATTTCAAGATTTTGGTGTTGCTCAGCTTCTTCAGAAGAGTTGCTTCATATGGTAGAATCCCTCGAGGATGTTTCACAATAAACTTAGGAAATTGATAAGTCTGAGATTTAGAGTGGTTTGTCGAGTTTGAGTTTTGAGGATCAACATCAGGAGACGTCACCACCTTCTTCCCTTCGGCGATCTCCTTTTTCTTAGACAATTCAGATTCACTCAAGATTTCTTTCTCAGCAACCTCTTGAGGATTATCAGAAGCTTTGATGAACTTTACTTCCTTCTTTTCAGGAGTAGCATATATGGATTCAAACACCTTTTGGAAACCAAGTCCATAACGCTTCGGATTCATGTAGGAGGCGGCGTTGTCAAACACTGAAGAATTCGTATTCATCTTTTTCAAGAGTTCATCAGTCATCTGAAGTTTCTCTTTCAGCACGTAACACTCTTTGTCACTCATTGCAAGATCAGCTTGAGTTTTTATCAACGAAGATTTTAGCTCATCGTTTTCAGTATCTGAGTTTTTGAAGAGAGTTTGGAGTTTCTTAACTTCAGTTGTTTCCCTTTTTAGAGAGATTTTAAGTTTCGAGTTTTCAGAACTTGTTTTCTCGAAAGCTTCTCTTAGCTCAACCACTTCCTTGAAATACTTGTGTTTTTCTTCGAAGAGATCATCAAACTTGTTCCTCATATTTTTTAGAGAATTTTTCAACTTTAGATTTTCAGAGTTTGACTCCTCAAGGAGGTTTCTCAGCTTGACAGCTTCCTCGGAGAATTTTCGTTTTTCCTCAGAGAATATGTTGACGGATTCTTCCAAGAATTTTAGAGAGATATCAAGCGCTCCGTTCTCGATGATAGATTCTTCATGTAGTTTTTGGAGATTTGAAAAGCTCTCCTTCAAGACATCCATTTCAGCAGATTCTACTTTTTCTTGAACCACACCGTGAGTTGTCTCTTCTACTTCAGATTCAACCTCCGATTCACAATCTGAGAAAATCCCTTCATCACATAATTCTTTGTTCTTTGAGGACATACAAAAAACATTTTCGGCAGTTGCCGTATCTTTCAAGAGATCATCAAGTTCAAAATCCTCATTAAAAGTGACAACAAGAGCGTTGTCCTCATCTTCTTCCGAGCTTTCATCCTCAAACTCATCATTCTCGGAGATCACATTTTCGTCGTCCATCACCACATAGCTGACAGGTAGCTTCTTTTTCCGATGTAAATTTGGACATTCATTTTTGATGTGTCCAAAGCCTTTGCACTCGAAGCATTGCAATTTAGACACATCCTTGCTGCTAGAGGAGTAGGGTGATAGTTTGGTGCCTTTAAACTTTTTGTCAGAGGATGAAGCTTGAAATCTGTTGTAAGGAGTATTCTGATAAGAGCTAGAGTTTTTCTGAAATTTTCGGAAGTTTCGAGCACGGTTCTTCCTCTTAAAATCTTGTTTCACAAGATAAGTGACTATGTCAGTCAACACAGCAAGTTTATCAGGATTATTGGAATTCATCAATCTCTCAATATCCTCAGCTTCCTCATCATCAGAGTCATTCAAATCAGCAGAAAAACTATTTTCGGATTTTTCGCTTAATGAGTGAGATTTTTGAGCTTTCGAACTTCTGGAGCTCTTTCCTTTCTCAGAGATCTTAAGTGCAGTCATTGGCTCATAGACGAGAGACATATCAGGGTTACTCCGCACTTTTAGAGTCAAGTCGTAGTTTCTCAAATCGGCCATTAGCTCAGCATAGTCATGTTTCTGATTGACTTATTCTCGAGCTTCAAGCGTTAGGACTTTAATTTCAAATCTAGAGCTCAGACTATGGAGAGTTTTCTCATAGACCATGATGGCAGGATAGATTTCTCCAAGCTCATACACCTCATTCACATATCTCATAATTTTGTCTAAGTATTCATTTATATCCTCATCCTCTCTCATCCGGAGTTGATGGAATTGAGCAGTGATAGTTCGGATCTTAGAACGTTTAACGGCTTGGCTACCCTCGCAAGTTCTTTGAAGAGTTTCCCAAGCATCTCTCGCTGAGGTGCAATTTTTCACAAGTTGATACATGCTAAGTTTCAGCCATTCACAGATGAGGAGAAGAGCTTTGCTGTTAGTGGTAGATAGCTCATGTTCTTCTCGCGTCCACTCACGTTCGAGTTTGTAGATTTTCACCCCCTCACTGTCAATAACGAATGGGCGTTCCATCCTTCCAAAACAGCCATCCACGCACGAGAGTCATATCCTTTAATTCTGGCTGAAACTTTCGCCTTCCAATTCGAATAATTTTGATGAGTGAGGATGATAGGTTTCTGGACAAACATAGGAGACTCCATTGTAGCGGAAAATATGAAGTCAAGTAACGGATCACGTCGTATACGTATGACGTCCCGCTCTGATACCAATTGAAATTACGTCTTCGACGTAAGATACCAACTTTTCGCGAAGTCGGTGTAAAAGGCGTAAAACCTTCGAAGAGTCGAACCTCTCAGCGCTTTACTCAATACTGGGCGCCTAAGATTCAAGCGCCTAGGAGAGGCACTCAAATCAGTACTCGGCGCCTAAGAGGTATGCGCTGAGGTACAAGTCACTGGGCGCCTGAGTGCACACACTCAGAGGAGAAACCAAGTCTCTTAGAGAATCACCCTCTCAAGGAAAAAATACTCAAATCACAATCTTGTAATCTTGAATCAGCAAGTAGATAGGAGACAAGATATATGTAATATGTTTCATTTCATTTAGAATCAAACAAAACTATTACAAGGTAGAGAACGGTAGATAAAATGATCAAAGGATGCAGACCAAGTGACGCAGCACTCTAGCACTCCAAGGATCCACCGCTTTGCGTCTAGAGCTAAATCACATAACTCTAATACAAGGCGCTCAGCGAAAACAAACTACACGAAAACTCTCTCAAGGAATGCGCAACAAGCGACAATCCTAAAACTCCTAAAATACTCTAAGTAAAAAACTCGATTTCAAAAGTAAGAGTGTGAGAAGTGATTTTCCAAATCAGGATCGAGGGTATTTATAGGAGTGCCGCACGTGAGAACGCCGGAGGAAACTGATCCTCATTGGTTACACGTTCGGCTGACGTCAAACGGAAATTCTTGACGTCACACTTCCAAAACCATATTCGAATCTTGAATCTTCGAACCTTGAAACTTCGAATCTTCGAATTTTCAATTCTTCAAATCTTTGATTCTGGGCGCGCTTCAACGGATGCACAGCTCAAATGCTCGTCTACGCTTCAACTTCATTTTGACATTAAAATCTTCTAAGTGTTGAAGTTCGGCGTGTCGTCATCTTCATTGCATTTGATAGATGTTGATATAGCGCGACTTCAATCGGGCGCTTAATCCTTCAAGCGCATGCCAAGCGCATCCTTAGAGTATTTCATTCTCAGAGGATTGCATCCTTAGAGAGTAGCATCCTTAGAGGATTGCATTCTTAGAGGGTCACATTCTTAGAGGATAGCATCCTCAGAGGATTGAATTCTTGGAGGGTAGCATCCTCAGAGGATTGTATTCTTGGAGGGTAGCATCCTTAGAGGGTTGCATTCTTGGAGGATAGCATCCTCAGAGGATTGCATTCTTGGAGGGTAGCATCCTCAGAGGATTGATGCGCCCACCTCAAGGATCCCCGCGCATGCATCTTCAAGGATAGGATTTAGCGCTTGATGTCCTAAGCAATGCGCCCCGCGCATTGCACCTTCAAGAGACAGGTTGAGCGCCCGATACTCCACGCCAGGCGCCTCGCGCATGCGATCACGTTCCCAGCCAAGGCGCCTCGCGCCTGGTCCATGCGCTCCGCGCCTAATCATCCAAGGATCAAGATTCCAATCTTCAACTCCTTTGAGATGTCATCCTTTGAGGTTTGATCCTGCAAAATAGAACAATAAGGAAAAACAAAGTTTAGCCAAAACATACATTCACAGTATGACATTGATAATACGCAAAGAAAAAAAAAATAGCCCATGCGCAAATAAAAAAAATTAAAGCCTAAGTTAAAAAAAAAGCGAAAATAAGCAAATAAAAATTAAAATAAAGTAAAAAAATTGAAAAATAGAATAAATAAATTTTAAATATTGTTTTTTAAAAAAAGTGAAAAAATAGCGCGAACTTCATTTGAAAGTTTTTACAAATTTGCAAACTGATCATTTTTGGAAAAACTTCTTCAGTTGGCATAATTTATTCCACTATTTTGAAGGCTACTGCCCAAGGCACCTCCACTTATCCAATAATGTGCTTTTCTAGTAAATCTCAAGTTGAGTCTCGTACATGACAAGGAAGTGATTCTGTTCCTTGTCGAGTTCAACATGTGTCTCCGTTGGAAACAACCTGACTATTTTCTGAATTAACTCACTTTTCTTTTACTCTTATGTAACGACATCCCACATGATAAATTGTGACAGTTAACATATATATCATTATAATTTAAATAAAAATAGATCTTTTTAAAAAACTTTTGTGTATTAAAGAGCAATGGACGTGTATTATGTCGATTGTCAACTGTATTAAAACCCTGAGCTCCACTCCCGGGTTCTATAATATGATATTTTCTTCAATTTCTCATATTTTGATGGTTTTCTTGTTTCCTTTGATATGTGAGGTGGATGCTGCTCGTTTTTCTTGAGAGCCTTCTGCTTGTCTACAAGAAGTATTGACAATTGAGTCTTGAATTTGTATGAAAGTATCACATTGACATTGCGCAAAAAAAAAAACTGCATGCGCAAATAAAAATAATTAAAGCGTAAGTGAAAAAAAAAGAAGTGAATATAAGAAAATAAAAAATAAAATAAAGTAAAAAAATTGAAAAATAGATCAAATAAATTTTAAATAACTTTTTTTAAAAAAAAGTGAAAAAATAGTGCGAATTTCATTTGAAAGTTTTTACAAATTTGCGAACTGATCGTTTTTGGAAAGCTTTCTTTTGTTGGCATAATTTATTCCACTATTTTGAAGGCTACTGCGTAAGGCAACTCCACTTATCCAATAAAGTCTTTACAACAAATGGGCTAGGTATCATAGGAAACACGCCAACGGAAGTTGGTGATTATCCACTGATTCACACGAGTTAGTGTGCTTGTCTCGTAAATCTCAAGTTGAGTCTCGTACATGGCAAAGAAGTGGTTCTGTTCCTTGTCGAGTTCAACATGTGTCTTTGGAAACAACCTGACTATTTTCTGAATTAACTAACTTTTCTTTTCCTTCTATGTAACGACATCCCACCGGATAATTTGTGACACTTAACATATATGTCATTATAATTTAAATAAAAATTGATATTTTTAACAAAAACTTTGTGTATTAAAGAGCAATGGACATGTATTATGTCAATTACCAACTGTATTAAAGCCCTGAGCTTCACCTCTCTGTTGCAGGGATCAATAATACGATATTTTCTTCAATTTCTCATATTTTGATTGTTTTCTTGTTTTCTTTATGTCGAGGATAAGAATCTGGATGCTGCTCGTCTTTTTTTAGAGCCTTCTGCTTGTCTACTAGAAGTATTGACACTTGAGTCTTGAATTTGTATTGCGCAAATAAAATGAAAAAAATTAAAATGTAAGTGAAAATAAAATAAAAAACAAAAGCGAAAATAAGCAAATAAAAAATAAAATAAAGTAAAAAAATTGAAAAATAGATCAAATAAATTTTTAATAACTTTTTTTAAAAAAAAGTGAAAAAATAGCGCGAATTTCATTTGAAAGTTTTTACAAATTTGCGAACTGATAGTTTTTGGAAAGCTTTCTTTTGTTGGCATAATTTATTCCATTATTTTGAAGGCTATTGCGTAAGGCACCTCCACTTATCCAATAAAGTCTTTACAACAAATGGGCTAGGTAGCATAGGAAACACGCCAACGGAAGTTGGTGATTATCTACTGCTTCACACGTGTGCTTGTCTCGTAAATCTCAAGTTGAGTCTCGTACATGACAAGGAAGTGGTTTTGTTCCTTGTCGAGTTCAACATGTATCTCCATTGGAAACAACCTGACTATTTTCTGAATTAACTCACTTTTCTTTTCCTATTATGTAACGACATCCCACAGGATAATTTGTTACAATTAACATATATATCATTATAATTTAAATAAAAATAGATCTTTTTAAAAAACTTTTGTGTATTAAATAGCAATGGACGTGTATTATGTCGATTGTTAACTAACTGTATTAAAACCCTGAGCTCCACTCCCGGGTTCTATAATATGATATTTTCTTCAATTTCTCATATTTTGATGGTTTTCTTGTTTCCTTTGATATGTGAGGTGGATGCTGCTCGTTTTTCTTGAGAGCCTTCTGCTTGTCTACAAGAAGTATTGACAATTGAGTCTTGAATTTGTATGAAAGTATCACATTGACATTGCGCAAAGAAAAAAAAAAGTGCATGCGCAAATAAAAAAAATTAAAGCGTAATTGAAAAAAAAAAGAAGCGAATATAAGAAAATAAAAAATAAAATAAAGTAAAAAATCAAAAAATAGATCAAATAAATTTTAAATAACTTTTTTTAAAAAAAAGTGAAAAAATAGCGCGAATTTCATTTGAAAGTTTTTACAAATTTGCGAACTGATAGTTTTTGGAAAGCTTTCTTTTGTTAGCATAATTTATTCCACTATTTTGAAGGCTATGCGTAAGGCACCTCCATTTATCCAATAAAGTCTTTACAACAAATGGGCTAGGTAGCATAAGAAACACGCCAACGGAAGTTGGTGATTATCCACTGCTTCACACGAGTTAGTGTGCTTGTCTCGTAAATCTCAAGTTGAGTCTCGTACATGGCAAGGAAGTGGTTCTGTTCCTTGTCGAGTTCAACATGTGTCTCCGTTGGAAACAACCTGACTACTTTCTGAATTAACTCACTTTTCTTTTCCTCCTATGTAACGACATCCTACAGGATAATTTGTGACACTTAACATATATATCATTATAATTAAAATAAAATTGATATTTTTAACAAAAACTTTGTGTATTAAAGAGCAATGGACATGTATTATGTCAATTACCAACTGTATTAAAGCCCTGAGCTTCACCTCTCTGTTTCAGGGATCAATAATACGATATTTTCTTTAATTTCTCTTATTTTGATGGTTTTCTTGTTTTCTTTATGTCGAGGATAAGAATCTGGATGCTGCTCGTCTTTTTTTAGATCCTTCTGCTTGTCTACTAGAAGTATTGACACTTAGTCTTGAATTTGTATTGCGCAAATAAAATGAAAAAAATTAAAATGTAAGTGAAAATAAAATAAAAAACAAAAGCGAAAATAAGCAAATAAAAAATAAAATAAAGTATAAAAAATTAAAAAAATAGAACAAATAAATTACAAATAATTTTTTCTTAAAAAGTTAAAATATAGCGCCAAAATTCATTTGAACATTTTTACAAATTTGTCAACAGATCGTTTTTGGAAAGCCTTCTGTTGGCATAATTTATTCCACCATTTTGAAGGCTACTGCGCAAGACACCTCCACTTATCCAAAAAAGTCTTTACAATAAATGGGTTATATAGCATAGGAAATACGCCTACGGAAGTTGGCGATTATTCAGTGTTTCGCACGAGTTAGTGTGTTTGTCTCGTAAATCGCAAGCTGAGTCTCGTAAATGGAAAGAAAGTGGTTTTTTTCCTTGTCGAGTTAAGCATGTGTCTCCGTTGGAAACCAACCAACTATTTTCTGAATTAACTCACTTTTCTTTTCCTCCCATTTAAACATCCCATAAGATAATTTGTGACAATTAACATATATATCATTCGATAATTTAAATAAAAATAGATATTTTTAACAAACCTTCGTGTATTAAAGAGCAATGGATGTGTATTATGTTGATTATCAACGTCATTAAAGCCCCCTGAGCTCCACCTCCCCGTTTCAGGGTTCAATAATACCATATTTTCTTCTATTTCTTATTTTCCATGGGTTTCTTGTCTCCTTTGATATGTGGAGGATGTGAATCTGGATAGTACTTGTTTTTTTTAGAGCTTTTTGCTTGTCTACTAGAGTATTGACATTAGAGTTATTTTGAATTTGTATGAAAGTATCACATTGACATTGCGCAAAGAAAAAAAATAGCGCATGCACAAATAAAATAAATTAAAGCCTAAGTGAAAAAAAGAAGCGAAAATAAGCAAATAAAAAATAAAATAAAGTAAAAAAATTGAAAAATAGAACAAATTTTTTTTAATGTTGTTTTCTAAAAAAAGTGAAAAAATAGCGCGAATTTTAATTTGAAAGTTTTTACAAATTTGTGAACTGATCCTTTTTGGAAAGCCTTCTTGTGTTGGCATAATTTATTCCACTATTTTGAAGGCTACTGCGAAGGCACCTCCACTTATCCAACTGATTGTTTTTGGAAAGCCTTCTTCTGTTGGCATAATTTATTTCACTATTTTGAAGGCTACTTCGCAAGGCACCTCCACTTATCCAATTATTCCACTATTTTGAAGGCTACTGTGCAAGGCACCTCCACTTATCCAATAAAGTCTTTAAAGCAAATGGGCTATGTAGCATAGGAAATATGCGAACGGAAGTTGTTGATTATCCACTACTTCACATGAGTTAGTGTGCTTGTCTCTCGTAAATCGCAAGTTGAGTCTTGTACATGGCAAGGAAGTGGTTATGTTCCTTGTCGAGTTCAACATGTGTCTCCGATGGAAACAACCCGACTATTTTCTGAATTAACTCACTTTTCTTTTACTCCTATATAATGTTGTATATTTAGGGTGTAACTGAAAGAAGAGAGGCTTGGATAAATATTGAATCGCGTAGCAACGCTTTCCTTAAAGAGTATTTCGACCCTATAAGCCTGGGTATCACGAAATCCCTCGCAGGATAAGACAATATCAACACTCGAGTCTTAGGCTTAGAACACGAGCAACTTATCGAATATTCCGCTTTATTTGTTTCTTCAAAGCTTCTTATTTTTGTATGTGTTTTCAAGTGTATTCTCAAGTGTATTCATCAAATGAATTTTACTTCCTTATATAGGTAGTAGACACCCTTTCATTTGAATATAAGCACCTCTTGGTCGAATAGGTACATTTATGAAAAGGTACATTTTCATTCGACACATATTCATGTATAGGTACCTTTTAGTGAATATACCCTTTCACTTTGGCACCTATTCATGTTGTTTTGCATGGGAAGACATGCAATTTCGAATTTGCATCATATTAATGATGTAATATCATCATCTAGCCATGCAAACATGCAACCACGAGATCACACTCGACATGCATTATTATGCTTATTCAAATACTTAAACCATATCAATTTTATATAACCGTGTACTCCACACTTCTCCAAAATTATATTATATTGACTAGATTTAATCCAAAGCCTTGAATGATTCCAATTAC
Source organism: Euphrasia confusa (assembly GCA_954870475.1). Classification (NCBI taxonomy): domain Eukaryota; kingdom Viridiplantae; phylum Streptophyta; class Magnoliopsida; order Lamiales; family Orobanchaceae; genus Euphrasia; species Euphrasia confusa. Next base: position 8,623,732 of record OX940966.1, on the reverse strand, counting down.
ATTAAATGGACAGCAATTTCACTTAAATCACCAACATATAACGACATCCTACATCCCACAGGATAATTTGTGACAGTTAACATATATATAATTATAATTTAAATAAAAATAGATCTTTTTAACAAACCTTTGTGTATTAAAGAACAATGGACGTGATTGCCAACTGTATTAAAGCCCTGAGCTCCACTCCCCGTTTCAGGGTTCAATAATATGATATTTTTTTCAATTTCTTATATTTTGATAGTTTTCTTGTTTCCTTTGATATGTCCAGAATAAGAATCTGGATGTTGATCGTTTTTCTTGAGAGTCTTATGCTTGTCTACTAGAAGTATTTACAATTGAGTATTTAATTTGTATGAAAGTATGACATTGACATTGCGCAAAGAAAAAAAATAGCGCATGAATAAAAAAATTAAAGCCTAAGTTAAAAAAAAAAAAAGCGAAAATAAGGAAATAAAAATTAAAATAAAGTAAAAAAAATTGAAAAATAGAACAAATAAATTTTAAATATTGTTTTTTAAAAAAAGTGAAAAAATAGGGCGAATTTCATTTGAAAGTTTTTACAAATTTGCGAACTTGATCCTTTTTGGAAAAACTTCTTCTGTTGGCATAATTTATTCCACTATTTTGAAGGCTACTGCACAAGGCACCTCCACTTATCCAATAAAGTCTTTACAACAAATGGGCTATGTAGCATAGGAAATACGCCAACGGAAGTTGGTGATTATCCACTGCTTCACCCGAGTTAGTGTGCTTGTCTCGTAAATTGCAAGTTGAGTCTTGTACATGGCAAGGAAGTGGTTATGTTCCTTGTCGAGTTTAACATGTGTCTCCGTTGGAAACAACCTGACTATTTTCTGAATTAACTAACTTTTCTTTTCCTCTTATGTAACGATATCCAACAGGATAATTTGTGACAGTTAACATATATATCATTATAATTTATATAAAAATAGATCTTTTTAACAAACCTTTGTGTATTAAAGAGCAATGGACGTGTATTATTTCGATTGCCAACTGTATTAAAACCCTTAGCTCCACTCCGCGGGTTCTATAATATGATATTTTCTTCAATTTCTCATATTTTGATGGTTTTCTTGTTTCTTTTGATATGTGAAAATAAGAAACAGGATGCTGCTTGTTTTTCTTGAGAGCCTTCAGCTTGTCTACTAGAAATATTGACAATTGAGTCTTGAATTTTTATGAAAGTATCACATTGACATTGCGCAAAGAAAAAAAATAGTGCATGCGCAAATAAAAACATTAAAGCGTAAGTGAAAAAAAAAGCGAAAATAAGCAAATACAAAATAAAATAAAGTAAAAAAATTGAAAAATAGAACAAATAAATTTTAAATATTGTTTTTTAAAAAAAGTGAAAAAATAGCGGGAATTTCATTTGAAAGTTTTTACAAATTTGCGATCAGATTGTTTTTGGAAAGCTTTCTTTTGTTGGCATAATTTATTCCACTATTTTGAAGGCTACTGCGTAAGGCACCTCCACTTATCCAATAAAGTCTTTACAACAGATGGGCTAGGTAGCATAGGAAACACGCCAACGGAAGTTGGTGATTATCCACTGCTTCACACGAGTTAGTGTGCTTGTGTTGTAAATCTCAAGTTGAGTCTCGTACATGGCAAGGAAGTGGTTCTGTTCCTTGTCGAGTTCAACATGTGTCTCCGTTGGAAACAACCTGAATATTTTCTGAATTAACTCACTTTTATTTTCCTCATATTACACTGGATAATTTGTGACACTTAACATATATATCATTATAATTTAAATAAAAATAGATCTTTTTAACAAAACATTGTGTATTAAAGAGTAATGGAAGTGTATTATGTCAATTACCAACTGTATTAAAGCCCTGAGTTTCACCTCTCGGATCAATAATATGATATTTTCTTCAATTTCTCATATTTTGATGGTTTTCTTGTTTTCTTTGATATGTTGAGGTTGATATGTTGAGGATAAGAATCTGGATGCTGCTCGTATTTTTTTAGAGCCTTCTGCTTGTCTACTAGAAGTATTGACACTTGAGTCTTGAATTTGTATTACGCAAATAAAATGAAAAAAATTAAAATGTAAGTGAAAATAAAATAAAAAACAAAAGCGAAAATAAGCAAATAAAAAATAAAATAAAATATAAAAAATTAAAAAATAGAACAAATAAATTACAAATATTTTTTTCTTAAAAAGTGAAAATATAGCGCGGAAATTCATTTGAACATTTTTACAAATTTGTCAACAGATCGTTTTTGGATTAAAGCCTTCTGTTGGCATAATTTATTCCACCATTTTGAAGCCTACTGTGCAATATACCTCCACTTATCCAAAAAAGTCTTTACAATAAATGGGTTATATAGCATAGGAAATACGCCTACTGAAGTTGGCGATTATTCAGTGTTTCACACGAGTTAGTGTGCTTGTCTCGTAAATCGCAAGCTGAGCCTCGTAAATGGAAAGAAACTGGTTTTTTTCCTTGTCGAGTTAAGAATGTGTCTCCGTTGGAAACTAACAAACTATTTTCTGAATTAACTCACTTTTCTTTTCTTCCCATTAACGACATCCCACAAGATAATTTGTAATGGTAAGAAAGTGGTTTTTTTCCTTGTCAAGTTAAGAATGTGTCTCGGTTGGAAACCAACGGACTATTTTCTGAATTAACTCACTTTTCTTTTCTTCCCATTTAACGACATCCCAAAAGATAATTTTGACAATTAACATATAATTTAAATAAAAATAGATATTTTTAACAAACCTTCATGTATTAAAGAGCAATGGATGTGTATTATGTTGATTATCAACGTCATTAAAGCTCCCTGAGCTCCACCTCCCCGTTTCAGGGTTCAATAATACCATATTTTCTTCTATTTCTCATTTTCCATTGGTTTCTTGTCTCCTTTGATATGTGGAGGATGTGAATCTGGATAGTGCTTGTTTTTTTGAGAGCCTTTTGCTTGTCTACTAGAAGTATTGACAATTGAGTCTTATTTTGAATTTGTATGAAAGTATCACATTGACAAATAAAAAAAATAGCGCATGTACAAATAAAATAAATTAAAGCCTAAGTGAAAAAAAGAAGCGAAAATAAGCAAATAAAAAATAAAATAAAGTAAAAAAATTGAAAAATAGAACAAATTTTTTTTTAATGTTGTTTTCTAAAAAAAGTGAAAAAATAGCGCGAATTTTAATTTGAAAGTTTTTACAAATTTATGAACTTATCGTTTTTTGAAAGCCTTCTTGTGTTGGCATAATTTATTCCACTATTTTGAAGGCTACTGCGAAGGCACCTCCACTTATCCAACTGATTGTTTTTGGAAAGCCTTCTTCTGTTGGCATAATTTATTCCACTATTTTGAAGGCTACTGCCCAAGGCACCTCCACTTATCCAATTATTCCACTATTTTGAAGGCTACTGCGCAAGGCACCTCCACTTATCCAATAAAGTCTTTAAAGCAAATGGGCTATGTAACATAGGAAATATGCCAACGGAAATTGTTGATTATCCACTACTTCACACGAGTTAGTGTGCTTGTCTCTTCGTAAATCGCAAGTTGAGTCTCGTACATGGCAAGGAAGTGGTTATGTTCCTTGTCGAGTTCAACATTTGTCTCCGATGGAAACAACCCGACTATTTTCTGAATTAACTCACTTTTCTTTTACTCCTATATAACGACATCCTACATCCCACTGTCCCACAGGATAATTTGTGACAGTTAACATATATATAATTATAATTTAAATAAAAATAGATCTTTTTAACAAACCTTTGTGTATTAAAGAACAATGGACGTGTATTATGTCGATTGCCAACTGTATTAAAGCCCTGAGCTCCACTCCGCGGGTTCTATAATATGATATTTTCTTCAATTTCTCATATTTTGATGTTTTTCTTGTTTCCTTTTGATATGTGAGAATAAGAATCTGCTTGTTTTTCTTGAGAGCCTTCTGCTTGTCTATTAGAAATATTGACAATTGAGTCTTGAATTTGTATGAAAGTATCACATTGACATTGCGTAAAGAAAAAAAATAGTGCATGCGCAAATAAAAAAATTAAAGCGTAAGTGAAAAAAAAAAGCAAAAATAAGCAAATAAAAAATAAAATAAAGTAAAAAAAATTGAAAAATAGAACAAATAAATTTTTAATCTTGTTTTTTAAAAAAAGTGAAAAAATAGGGCGAATTTCATTTGAAAGTTTTTACAAATTTGCGATCTGATTGTTTTTGGAAAACTTTCTTTTGTTGGCATAATTTATTCCACTATTTTGAAGGCTACTGCGTAAGGCACCTCCACTTATCCAATAAAGTCTTTACAACAAATGGGCTAGGTAGCATAGGAAACACGCCAACGGAAGTGGGTGATTATCCACTGCTTCACACGAGTTAGTGTGCTTGTCTTGTAAATCTCAAGTTGAGTCTCGTACATGGCAAGGAAGTGGTTCTGTTCCTTGTCGAGTTCAACATGTGTCTCCCTTGGAAACAACCTGACTATTTTTTGAATTAGGTCACTTTTCTTTTCCCCCTATGTAACGATATTCCACTGGATAATTTGTGACACTTAACATATATATCATTATAATTTAAATAAAAATAGATCTTTTTAAAAAAACTTTGTGTATTAAAGAGCAATGGACGTGTATTATGTCAATTACCAACTGTATTAAAGCCCTGAGTTTCACCTCTCGAATCAATAATACAATATTTTCTTCAATTTCTCATATTTTGATGGTTTTCTTGTTTTCTTTGATATGTTGAGGTTGATATGTTGAGGATAAGAATCTGTATGCTGCTTGTATTTTTTTAGAGCCTTCTGCTTGTCTACTAGAAGTATTGACACTTGAGTTTTGAATTTGTATTGCGCAAATAAAATGAAAAAAATTAAAATGTAAGTGAAAATAAAATAAAAAACAAAAGCGAAAATAAGCAAATAAAAATTAAAATAAAATATAAAAAATTAAAAAATAGAACAAATAAATTACAAATATTTTTTTCTTAAAAAGTGAAAATATAGAGCGGAAATTCATTTGAACATTTTTACAAATTTGTCAACAGATCGTTTTTGGATTAAAGCCTTCTGTTGGCATAATTTATTTCACCATTTTGAAGCCTACTGCGCAAGACACCTCCACTTATCCAAAAAAGTCTTTACAATAAATGGGTTATATAGCATAGGAAATACGCCTGGCGATTATTCAGTGTTTCACACGAGTTAGTGTGCTTGTCTCGTAAATCGCAAGCTGAGTCTCGTAAATGGGAAGAAAGTGGTTTTTTTCCTTGTCGAGTTAAGAATGTGTCTCCGTTGGAAACCAACGGACTATTTTCTGAATTAACTCACTTTTCTTTTCTTCCCATTAACGACATCCCACAAGATAATTTGTAATGGGAAGAAAGTGGTTTTTTTCCTTGTCGAGTTAAGAATGTGTCTCGGTTGGAAACCAACGGACTATTTTCTGAATTAACTCACTTTTCTTTTCCTCCCATTTAACGACATCCCACAAGATAATTTGTGACAATTAAAATATATATCATTCGATAATTTAAATAAAAATAGATATTTTTAACAAACCTTCGTGTATTAAAGAGCAATGGACGTGTATTATGTTGATTATCAACGTCATTAAAGCCCCCTGAGCTCCACCTCCCCATTTCAGGGTTCAATAATACCATATTTTCTTCTATTTCTCATTTTCCATGGGTTTCTTGTCTCCTTTGATATGTTTGATATGTGGAGGATGTGAATCTGGATAGTGCTTGTTTTTCTTGGGAGCCTTTTGCTTATCTACTAGAAGTATTGACAATTGAGTTTTATTTTGAATTTGTATGAAAGTATCACATTGACATTGCGCAAAGAAAAAAAAATAGCTCATGCACAAATAAAAAAAATTAAAGCCTAATTGAAAAAAAGAAGCAAATAAAAAATAAAATAAAGTAAAAAAATTGAAAAATAGAACAAAAAAAAATTTAATGTTGTTTTCTTAAAAAAGTGAAAAAATAGTGCGAATTTTAATTTGAAAGTTTTTACAAATTTGTGAACTGATTGTTTTTGGAAAGCCTTCTTCTGTTGGCATAATTTATTCCACTATTTTGAAGGCTACTGCGAAGTGTTGGAAATCGATATCCCGGGCTATTAAAAAAATATGCGGAACCGATAGCCCGACCGAAATCCTTCATCGCCGGAGATTGGATCCCCGACTCATCCGCAGGAGTTCGACCTTTGGAGACTACGCGCCCGAAGACACGCAGCCCGCCCCCAGCCGATTTTCTCCCGCGAGTCGGATCCACGAACGCGAACCACCGTACGACGGAGCCGGGCCCGACGAGAGCTCCACCGCGGACAAGCCGCGGCAAAACCCTAGCCGAGCCCCCGCCGCGAGGGGGCTCACGATCGCACGCCGCGATCGCCGGGGCTGTCTAGCAGCCCCCGGTGGTGAGTCCGGCGACTCACCACCATCGCCGGAGGAGGGGCGGTCAGCCCCCAGCTGACCCGCCGCGGCTCCAGCCGCGGCTTTCCCCGCGATCGACCTCACGGTCGATCGCATGCCCCGGCTCCAGCCGGGGCTCCTCCGTCGCGCCTGGCCGCCAGTCGAGGTGGCTGGGGGGACCAGCTGCCGTGGCACCAGCCCACGGCGGTCTCCCCGCGATCGACTCAAGGTCGATCGCTCGCCCCGGCTCCATCCGGGGCTCCCTCGTCCGCGCGCCGCGATCGAACCCTAGGGTTCGATCGCCCCCCCTCGGCTCCAAGCCGAGGGTTCTCTCGATCTTCGCCGGGGATCTCGAATCCCCGTCCCCGAAGTTCGTACGTCTATCCGGATCGTGTGTTCATGTATATGCTACAATTGATTCACATAAAATCATAAAAGAGGGTTTATGATTTTACCTTCGATTCGTTGTGCGGAGAAACGAAATCAAACACCTTTGATGACCTTGCGATCTTCCCACGTATTCCTTGCACCTCGTTCGAACGTCGTGTGGGCGACGATCTATCGAACTCCTATGGATCTTCCTCACTCTCAAGACTTTATGATTGGCGTAGGTCAATAAATTGTGTTTTTAAAAATGAAGACCATGTAGTGCTTATATAGGCTACGTAGGGGATCATAAGGAGAATAAACATTGGGCTTCTAAATATTGAAGATTAAATTGGGTCCAACCCAAATCCATTAATCCTTATCAATATTAAATTTTATTTATTTTCCACTATATAAATAAAATTGCACTCCCAATATTATTCCATATTATATCAAATAATATTTCTCCGGTAGTATTGTATATTCCGTGTATTTAAGATTTAAATATCCATGAATAAATTTATTTATTGCTCAATAAATATTATTCATCTCTTATATCCGAGAATAGTACCATTCAACCTTAATTATTATGCGGATTAAATCCACCTGCAGGGTTTACATAATAATTCCTTATGAACTCATCTCGGGGATATTATCAACCCTTACGGGATACACTGTCCCTTCAAGAATTCACGGCATGCCATATATAAAATATAGTGACCCAACTTAACCGGTAATTAACCCAATAATTAAATCGGTTAATTCCTTTGGTAAATCAAAGTCACTTATATTAAATATACACACCCGCAATAATATCGGGGATTAAGAATAAAATACTCTGAGACTTAAATTGATTATCTTAGGCAATCCTAATCAATAAATCTCAAGCTGATCCGCCCAATACACCAAGTGTACGAGTGTGATAAAATAATTAAGATAAATTATTTTCTCTCTCACACAACGACTATACCGATGGATTGGTCCGTGTCCATCTAGGTCGTGAGCAACTGTTCGATTAAATACGAGTAACCGATAGTATGATCTTCTGTGTGCCCATGCAACACCATACTAACTACAACGTATAAAATCCAGGACTATATTTTGCATAATTAATTAAATGCAAATAATTGTTCATTAATTAAGTAGGTTAAATGCTATGATCGGGAGTTTACCGTTACTTAAATCTAGACATTAAGTACACAACTCCAACACGAAGGCACCTCCACTTATTCAACTGAAAGCCTTCTTCTGTTGGCATAATTTATTCCACTATTTTGAAGGCTACTGGCACCTCCACTTATCCAATAAAGTCTTTACAGCAAATGGGCTATGTAGCATAGGAAATATGCCAACGGAAGTTGGTGATTATCCACTGCTTCACACGAGTTAGTGTGCTTGTCTCTCGTAAATCGCAAGTTGAGTCTCGTACTGTTGGGAAATTCGCGTCCGAAGTCCCCGCTTGAAAAGCAATACGAACAAACAAGAACGAAAAATACGCGAAATAAAGAACACGAGATTTATAGTGGTTCACCCGTTAACGAGGGCTACGTCCACTCTTGCCGCTGCAATTCTTTTACTAGAACAATTATAGAACGTAATTACAAGACTCGTAATAGCTATAATCTCAATTCTAGTGCTGGAGGTGTTAACCCTAAAATTCACGCACATAGGGTTTAAATAGGGGGAATAAAACTTGGGGGACAAGAAAATTCCGCGCTGCCAGTAATCTCAAAACGGCGACCGCCGTTTTGCTTTCGGCGCCCGCCGAAAGCTTTCCGCGACCGCCGAAGCTGTTTTGGCGCCCGCCGAAAGGGCCCCAAACCTGGCAGATATTCTGACCCGTTTCTCCCGGTTTCGGCGCCCGCCGAAACCCATTTGGCGCCCGCCAAACATGGCCCGCGATCGCCGGAACTCCTCCGGCGACTGCCGTTTCTCCCGTCGTCGTTTTCTCGTCTTCTCGGCGTGAATCGGCCTCCATACTCAACAATCTCCCACTTGAAGCTGATTCACGTCCCCTATCTTCTCTTCCCATTGCAGCGGCGTTCCCGATCCTCATCCCAGAAGACCAACCGAGGTTGAACACAACCTCAACTTATCGCACGACACCACCTTCGTAAACATGTCGGCTGGATTCTTACTCCCAAGAATCTTCTCCAACACCAAGACGCCTTCCTCCAAGGCTGATCGAATGAAGTGATATCTCAGCTGGATATGCTTCGTTCGAGCATGGTACACCGGATTCTTCGCCAAGTGAATGGCGCTTTGACTGTCACAATACAAGACACTCCCCGAGTGGTCTTGTCTCAACTCTAGCAGGAAAGTCTGTAGCCACATCATCTCCTTCGCGGCTTCCGTCACAGCGACGTACTCCGCCTCGCAACTCGATAGTGCTACTATCTTCTGCAACCTCGACACCCAGCTAATCGCGATACCTGATTAGACGTTTTTGTGTGCGTCTCTCGTCAAAATCCGAGGTCAATTGTAGTTTGACTCGGTATCAATCCAAGGAAACGAAAGAGAAATGTTTAAGTGAAAGAAAAGTAGTCGAATCATAATTCATTGTACTAAATCCTAGATTCATTGTGAAACTCTCGATATAAATGGCAAGCTTGAAATTACAATAAGAAAAACACTCGGACGATAATAATCTAGACTTAGATCTTAAATTGTAGTCCTCTTTGTCAACTCGATATAATCGACACACGAAAGTCAAGTTCCCTGTCGGGTTGCTTAACTCGTTAGAAACGTTTAATTCACTTGAATTCTCGCTCCCGGTCGGGTTACGAGTTCAAGATTATGCCGATTATATATAGTCTTCCGACTCCTACAAATACTCAACCTTGTCCGTCATATTATCATCCGAGCCAAACGATTAGTTCATCATCTTCATAATAAAATGAACAACAAAAACAACAACTAACAACATGAACGACTTTAAAAGATTATCGACTATGAATAAAAAGTTGAGCAAAAGAACTGAACAAAGGAACAATCTTAAGAAGTCTTTAATTACTAAAACATTCATTAAAGCAAACATTCAAGCATTTCCAGATTCTTAAACATTCAAAGTTTTGCTAGAAATGAAATACATGAAAAGGAAATCAATCTAGAATTCTCGAAAGTGAAAAGCAACTACGATTACGGTAATTAAATAGGCTTAGGACTTGCTCGATCATGCTCTCGGAGTTGTCGGCTCCGAATTGGTCTCCCGTGCTTCCCGATTCAATCCCAGGCGAAAAAGATGCTTTTTTCCCTTCAAAACCTCGCCTAAATACACCTTTGACTTCGCTTGGAACCGCCCTGAAACTGCCTCAAAACGGCGCCCGCCATTCCCAGTTCCGCGACCGCCATTTGTTTTCGGCGACCGCCGTTTACAAAACGACGACCGCCGTTTCTGCCCAAAGACTTGGCTGGCTACTGCATCTTTTCGGCCCTTTCGGCGGTCGTCATTTTATCTCCGGCGACCGCCGTTTACAATTTGGCGACCGCCGTTTGGATCCTCGATTCCTTCTCGTTTCTTCGACTTTCTTCAACTTTTCACCTAGAAAACAAACTTAAACCACTCCAACACACCCCGTGAGATCCGACACACACAAAAACATCAAAAATAACTAAAAAGACACAAACATAACAAAACACGACTCACAAACGACTTAAAACATAAACGAAAAAACACACACACACGACATAAATCACCCCCCCACGCTCAAATCCTTGCTAGTCCCGAGCAAGGTAAAATCAACCAACACGTGTTTGCATAAATCACGTACTTTGAACTCACTAACCAACCACAAACCAATCACTTGTCAAGAACGAGAGAAATAAGAAATATGAAAACATGTCACTCAAACTCGCCAAACTCTCCAAGTGTATCTCTCGAAAAATATGAAATGGTTTCACTCATCCGGCACATCGAGAATATGTACATCAATATCATCACAAGAAAATCCGCATACTTTGACAAAGAAGAACAAGAATCGGAATAAGATTGCAATCAAGGTAGGCTCGGGTCATAGGTAGGAATCGAAATAATAATACAAGATAAATCGCTCTCGACTCCCTCCTCCACCAAATGAACTCATAAATCACCCTCCTACACCAAATGGAAATCATTCAACCCCCTTATAACATCAATACACATCATAAACTACATGTTCTCGATAGGCTAATATTATTTAATACTCCCGCTTTTTACTCTTTTTTTTTTTACTTTCTTTTCTCATTTTTATTTCTTTTTGCTTTTTGCTTTTTTTTTTTTATTTTCATCCCTCATCAATTGTTTTCACAACCGAAGAGTATACTTTTTTTTTTTTTATTTTAGGGAGTAAGCTTTTCCTCTTATAGCATGCCTTTAAACGAGAAAACATGTTTACAATTCATCACAATTTCCCATAGTAACCTTCTCAATCAAACTTGCAACACCCCCTCAACCTCACATCGCTCGTGGAACGCTCGGTTTCAAGAAAAGGTATAATGTAGGCTCAAAGGGTTAACTAGGGAGTCCCTCGACGGGCACGGTCATTTTGGGGAATTTAATATATTTGGAGTTAAATCCTAGCAATCTCAAAACGTCATTTCCTCATTCTTAACCACGGCAAAGTAACTTCATATTCATGCAACGACATACAAAATCAAATCATCCATTCTCAACACTAATCGCAAGATATCTCATGTTACACTCAAAGAATATCGATGGTTCTCTCCAATGAAATAAGGCTCAAAAGCTCACATATAACAAGGAAAAACTCATGTTTTCATATACTCATTTTCTCGACTCTTAACAAGTGGAACATCCAACTAACCAAGTGAGTTCAAGCAACAACTTGACCATATCCCATGCAAACACTACCACATTCGGGACAAAACAATTCATAAAGCATAGAAGAGTAAATCAAACCAAACACACAAACTCACAATGAAAAAGAAACATAAGTAACCCACCTAAAACAACTAAAACACCAACACAATATTTACAAAGACATAAACAAAAAGAAAAACGAAAACGTACCTAGGTCGTGCCAAGCACGACTTCTCTCACATATTGGGTGGTGGAAAGTGGCCTCCTCCTCTAGCATAGGCCTCCATTCGAGCCGTCCAACGTTGATCATTTTCCTCCAATGCCTCCCTCACAATCCGGCGATTGGTCTCCTCGTAGTAGCTCCTCTCGACCGCCATCCGATTCGTCCATGTAGCATCGTCGAGAGCCATTCGGTCCATCCTTGCATTAAGTGCATCATATGCCCTAGCATTGGCATTAATAATTTCTTGGAGATCGTCGGGATGCATTCTCCTCGAATCCGAGTAGTAGTTTCCGGTTTGAGGAATCTCGTATGAAGGACTCCAATTCATTCCCGAGTTAGTCCATCCGGCATCTTGGTTCCCTTGTGCTCCGTAGTCCGTGTATGCTTGCTCCCACACCGGATCTCTTGTCGACGTCCCGTCGACCATATTGATGCCTCTTCCCGACGATGTACCCGCTCTCTCTCGCATAAGGTTCTCCTCTTCAAGTTGAGCTTCTCTCATAAGCGACGAACTCACTCTTTCTCCCGCTAACTCCAACTTCCATTTTTGAATACGGGCCGCGTTCTTTTGTCGATAATCCACCATTACTTGTGGATCCTTGGCGGTTCGGATTTCATGCGGCACGAACTCTCCGGCCAAAATTAATCCGCTAGCCTCAAACTCCTCAACATCCAAAGCTCGCGGTACTTCCCACGGATCTCCATTATACGTCTCATCATCTTCACCAATAATTTGATTGTTAATTGCAAGGTGTCGAGCAAATTGGAACAAGGCCCCTCGAGTCCGTATCCCTCTAGCCGCTTGATCCATCAAACCCCACACTTTCTTCAATGGAGTCGAGTCGTGTCCATTCACGGCCGCATTAATGAATGAGAACTCCAAGGAGTTAACTTTGTTTCCCTCCACCTTTCCGAAAATGTTGTAGGTCAAGAACTTGTGGACTATGCATAGCACGGGATCGATGAATGCAATTGAACGACCGTGATCCTTCCATTTCTCATTCGGGCCGGCTAACTCTTGCCAATGTGTTGTCTTCACGGTCCCACTTTCACGTTCTTCGGTAAGCCTACGCTCTCCATCTTGAATTCCGAACACCTCGTCCATACTTTTTTCCGTTATCGTAACCTCTACTCCATTGAGTCGACACGTAGCATACGATGGCTTCCTCTTCTCATTAACTAGCTTGAATGTGCTAAGCATCTCCAATCCAAGCTTCGTGGAGTACTTGAAGTCCATCTCCGCGAATATCCTTAGGCTCATACACCGGAAAATCCCTATAATCCTCTCCGTAACCTTCAATTTCTCCATTAACTCCCAATCAATCGGACGAGGTAAAATATGTTCACCCTTCGATATCAACTTCTGGAAAGCTATCCCTTCTTTGTCGTCGAAAATCGGAAACGGGGCTCCATAACGGTCAGAGATGTCTCGAGGCCCGGTTGAAGCGGAGGTAGTAGCGGCTCCTCGTCCTCTTTTCCTTGGTGGAGGTGGTGGAGAACCACGAGCTCCTTGCCTATTACGAGTTTGAGTCATTGAATCGGTTGGAGAAAGTAGAAATTTAGTTCGGAACTTTTGTCGAACACCTTGTGTGCACCTCAAGAACTTGAGAATTTCTTGATATTTGGCTGATGAAATTCCCCAAAACCTGCAAATCAAAGTTCTCAAGATATAGGTAAGTGTTTTGGTGGAAGAAATTTGGTTGAATTCGGTTAAGAATCGAGGGAGATATAATTTCGCAAGAGAAAGTGAAGAAAAAGGGTTTGTGTATTGTGAGAATTCTGCTCAGCCCGTCCTCTTTTAATTTCCTGAATTTCGAAAACGGCGACCGCCGTTTTGGTTTGGCGGTCGCGGAAATGTTTCGGCGGTCGCGGAAATGCAAATGGCGACCGCCGTTTCGCCAAATTCTTGGCAGACTACCTGCCCCGTTTTCTCCCTTATTCAGCGCCCGCCGTTTTGGTTTTGACGATCGCCGTTATGCTGTGGCGACCGCCGTTTTGGTTTTGGCGGTCGCCGAAATCCTAGTCCCCTCGATTTTTTCTTTTCCTGCCCTTTTCTTCGATTTCGACGCTTCCGAGCTCGTCCAAGTCCAGTAGCCTTTATTCATGCTCAGTTTAATGTCCAGAGCTGGACTTATTCCAATTTTTGAAGTTCAAACGTCAACTTTCTCGAGTCGAAAAGCGTCGACTTCCTCGTTTTTCGACTCTCCTTCATAGTACCGTTTCACTAAATAACCGTTGACCTTAAACTCATGTTCATCACCTTCTTTCCTCAATGTGACTGACCCATTCTCATGTACCGTTACAACATCATATGGCCCGACCCATCTTGACTTAAGCTTCCCCGGAAATAACCGAAGTCGAGCATTGAATAAAAGTGTTTTCATACCCGGTTGCAAGTCTTTTTCAATCAATTTCCGGTCATGAGCTTTCTTCATTTTAGCCTTTGAAATCACAGCATTGTCATAAGCTTCGTTCCTAAGCTCTTCTAACTCCTCGATTTGCAAAGCACGCTCTTTCCCGGCTTTTGTCATTTCCAAGTTTACTTTCTTGATAGCCCAAAAAGCCTTGTGCTCAATCTCAACCGGTAAATGGCACGACTTCCCATACACAATTTGGAACGGAGTTGCATTAAGGATCGTCTTGAAAGCCGTCCGGTAAGCCCAAAGTGCCTCTCGAAGTTTTTCCGGCCAATCTTTCCTTGATGGCTTCACGGTCTTAGCAATAATCGTCTTGATTTGATTGTTGCTCGTCTCAGCTTGACCGGAAGTTTGAGGATGGTAAGGAGTAGCTACTCGATGATCAATCCCATTTAATCTCATCAACCTCTTGAAAAGTTTGTTGCAAAAATGTGACCCTCCATCACTAATGATAGCTTTTGGAAATCCAAAACGAGATATGATATTCTCCTGCACAAACTTTAAAACAACATCAGCTCCACAAGTTCGAGTGGGGATTGCCTCAACCCACTTCGAAACATAATCAACGGCTAATAAGATGTACTCGTACTTGTTAGCATTAATAAAAGGACCCATGAAATCGATACCCCACACATCAAAAATTTCACACACAAGATTAACTTGCATGGGCATTTCGTTCCTTTTACCAATGTTACCAATACGTTGACATCGATCACATGAGAGAATAAAGAAATGGACATCTTTGAACAAAGTAGGCCAGAAAAAACCCGATTGTAGAATCTTAGCTCCGGTCTTCCTACTAGCAAAGTGTCCTCCCGATGCATCCTCATGGCATTTTGAGATTATAGCTCGTTGCTCTCCTTCCGGTACACATCTTCTCAACAAATTGTCCTTCCCAAGCTTGAACAACAAAGGATCGTCCCAATAGTAATACCTACACACATGCAACAAACGTTTGCGTTCTTGGGAAGTAATTCCCTCACACATCTCTCCACTTGCCAAATAATTAGCAATATCGGCATACCATGGAACTTTTTCATCAATAGCATTCACAAGCACGGATTGTTCATATGGAAAAGTTTCAGAGATAGGAACATTAGCAATCACATTATTATCACACGATTCAAGTCTAGATAAGTGATCGGCAACCGCATTTTCACAACCTTTCCTATCTCTTATTTCCACATCAAATTCTTGCAACAAAAGTATCCATCTGACGCTACCGTCGTTTGAGTAGCGCAAAATAAATTTATAAGAACCTAAAGCTTCACACCAACAACAAGTATTAGTGGTAAGTATTAGGTGTCGATCCCACGAGGAGTTTATCGTTATTTTCTCACGGCTTTGCCCAATGTGGGTTGTCACGATTTTAGAAGGAGTTTTGATTGAATAACCAGCTAAAATAACTAAAAGCAAATAATAAATTAACTAAATCTAAAAGCAAGAAATAAAATACTCAACTACTGAACTTGACCAATACGAAAATAAACTACTCAACTATTGAACTTGACCAAACTGTAAAACAGAGCATCTGGGCACAGTCGTCACCTTGTCTACCTGATCAAGTTTCTACTGTTCATCGGCACATAAGATTTTGCTAACAGCTTTATCTTTCGGTTATAGGTTGTCCAATTAAAGTATAAACGCCCCTATGATGTCACGCACGCAAATACCCCAACCCTTATTCACTCTTTCGGTTTAAAGTCTTACTAGATCTCTCTAAGTAAAACCCCTAGTATTGATCAATTCGACACTATGTTAGCCGACATGAGTCTAAGTTGACCAAACTGCCTTAACAACTAAGCGAACCCGAAATGGCCAATAGCATGCCCGGACAGACCCGAGTCATACGACCACATCTCCAGCAACATGTAATACTATGCGGACGCCCAGTCTCCCGGCACGTTGATTCGCGTATGTGTGTGTTAGGTGAAAAGGGGTTCCTACTGGCTACTGTACGTTGCCCAAGTCCCTAACATGCCTGTAGATACTACCCTGTTGAATCGGGAATAAAACTCAGTTAGTTGCTATAATCAAAAGCCTCTCAGTAATTTAGAAAACAGACAGACCAAGTTCGGACCTTGCCCAGGCGCAGATTTCTAGCTACGCATGAACAAACATAAAATAAATAAAATAAAATAAAAGGAAAACATGCTTGAATTAAACTAACAAATCAAAGTAACAATTGTCTTGAATAATTAAAAATTAAAATACGAAAATAAAAACATAAAACAAAACGGAATTGCCCAGCTATGCCCGAAGGCGATAGCCGGCGAGAACTCGTCTTCCTCTTCCTCCGATCTTCTTTGGTGGGCTGAATATTTTCGTATGTGAGTTTCTTGTATGTATATCCAATGTTATCCTTAGTTAGCCACGTGATTTCTAGGGTTTCATGTGTATTTATAGATGCTGGAAGTCTTGGGCTCCAAGTAAAATCGCTGACTTGATCAGTTTAATTGAGATAAGGAAAGAAAAGATTCCTTCCTAATCCAATCCTGAAAAATAGGGATCCTGCCGCGTCCTTGACCAATTCCGTGTATATATAGGACTCAATCTGATGTAGAGACGTGTTGGACAATGACTCTAACGTTGGATGAGAGTCCATCTTTGATATTTCTATGAATCTGGTCGCCTTTGAAGTCTTTTGGATTTCCAGGACTCTTCGTACACTGCTTGCTCAACGTCTGTCTCTGGTCAACTCCGATCTTTGTCCAACCTCTTTACTTCGTACGGTACTTGATCAAGCTTCGGTCTTGGTCACTTTCTGACTTTGCCCATTATGACATGGGTGTTCGTTCCAGCGTAACTTGCTCAACCAGCATACTTGCTCAATGCGACGATTTCTTTCCAAATGTTCGTCTTTTCACGTTCCACCTGCATAACTTGACCATAGACTCCAAATGTGCCCTCCCAGACACAAACAAGGTGAAAACAAATAAAAAGAATCGATTAACTTGACTCAAAAGAACTAAAAATGAGCCAAAAAATATGGCTCATCACACGCACACACTTTAATTACGCTTGTCCTCAAGCGTGTGGTATGACTCGCGCTGCTCAAGTAGAAAACAATGGAGGGAGGGAAAGAAATAAAAAGAAGACAATAGCATGCTTTTCAGAATATTACCTTGAGCAAGTAAACAGATAGTCAAAATCGTAGTCCAGGGGATGCATAAAAAATAGTCAAGACACTGCAATAGGATTTTTGGTTTCTCTCCCTAAGTGTTTCTCTCATCAGTGTATGGGTAGTGTATCGCTCAATTATGTTTTGGAATGCGCTCTGCCCTGGGCTTGACCGATTTCTATCCTATGACAATTCTTAGTTGAGCTAGGCATATCATCAGGACTTTTTAGGGTGATTGTGTAGGCTGTATTGGGCATATCTCCATGTTGACCGTAGGTAGTGTTGCTTATTTTACTTAGCAACTTTTTTTTTCTACCTCTAATTCACCTCCCTTCTTACGGGCCTTAGCACAACCCTTTAATTCAGAAGTTTTTTTTTTTTTTTTTTTTTTTTTTTTTTTTTTTTTTTTTTTTTTTTTTTATAACTTGGTCAATCAGTTCGCAGGATTTGCTTACTGCCATTGACAAGTTTTTTTTTTTTTTTTTTTTTTTTTTTTTTTTTTTTTTTTTTTGCTGAAGACATACTTTCTGACTTGCCCCTTTTATGTGCTCGGGCACGTTTTCATGTTGGTCAGAGTTTCCCCCAGGTGATCAAAGAACAGGCTAGGCTCAAGGGGCTATCAAGGGTTTCGTTATTTATTGACAAAAATGAAAAAAATTGCCTAAGTCATCTAATACCTCAACTCAACAATCAAATCACACAAGCAGAAATAAGGCAAACCTCAGCATTACGGCATTCCAAACAAACTCTCAAGAAAGAAATATTTTCATAACGTTGGCTCAAATCTCACGGCTACCTAATTGCAGTTCCATCGTCCCAAATTTGATGCATAGACTAATAATTTTGAAAACTGTTCAAATTGACCAAGTATATTCATCAAGCATGCGACACGACCAAGGACAGGGGGTTGCTCCTACCCGTTCCCCCACTCACACACTTTGCCTCCGGCAAAGTGGGTGAAATAGTAATAAGATTGGGCAGGGACTTCCCTTATCATAAACTCCGACTCCAAACGACGTTGGCGCACCTCTCCACTCACACACTTTGCCTTGGGCAAAGTGTGTCAATGAAGAGATCAACCCTTGACTCGAAAGGAAAGAAATAAAAGAAAAAAAGTGGGAGGGCAAGTGAGGAGGAGGTAAAGTCAAGGTAGAACCTGAATTGAGCATGGGTGAAGTGGACCATTAATGATTTCAGCAGCTTTGTGAGGTCATCTTAACATGTTGCCCTGATGCCTTAGGACTACGCCCTCAGTCAGTAACTTGGGCACGCCTACCCAGGCCTTGACTTCTCTCCAGTGGTCATCCTTGAGACATCAGGGAACTCATCCATCTTCTAGCGTAAACTGCTGAAAGTTGACCAAGTAGCCTTGCGGTATGCTCAAGCAGCTACCTTTATGTCCTCCTTGACCTGCACATCAAAAAACAAACAAGAGCCTTTCTCCTTTTGGATTAAGACAAGTCAAGTTCTCTATCCGATTTTATTCAAAATAAAAGAAAAGAAAACTAAAATAATATACAAGAAATACCAGGTTGCCTCCTGGTCAGCGCCTTAGTTATCGTCATGGGCATGACGTGATGTATGCTCACCATTCTTCACGGTGAAAGGGTTTGAGCTTCTCCTCGTTATGGCCATAAGAGGCCTTCAGGCACTTGAGTAAATCTGTGAAGTTGCTCATCATCCATCCATGTAAAGTGCCTGCTGGGTTGCCCATACCAAATGGTAACTGCATGTTGGTCAGGGGCGAATTCCTCTTCTCTTCCGGATTTTGGGCGAACAACCCTTGTGTCTTCCTTTCTGAACCTTCACTTAAAACATCACTATTGATCTCACTGATTGTATCCCCTTGTCCAAAGTAGAGATATTTCGTGTGCTTGGGCAATATCTTTGATTTTTGCTCGGGTGCCCGTTCAAAGGCTGGCTCCAATCTCTCTTCTCGGACATCATTCTTAGTTTGCCTCGTCTGGATTAAAATATCAGATGGTTGAAACATGCCAATATGAAATACCTCATGTTTCCTCACTTGGACGATATTTAGTTTCTGCTCTTGGGCAAGTTGCTCCTCTTGGGCAGGTTGCTCTTCTGTTGCAGGTTGCTCCTCTTGGTGGTTGTTATGCCCATAACCAAAACTAGGTGTGTTGGCCAGGGCATACTGGTCGTAGCAGTTCTGTCTGTCTTGCCCATAACTGTGCATTGGGCAACCTGCGTGTCTTCCCTCATAGTGTAGTAGTGGGCGCTGGTCATGATCAACTTCATTTGTTTCGACTGCTTTGAGTGGTCTTGTGGCCATAATCTCCGTGAGTTTCTCGATGGTGCCGCAAAGTTTATCAATTTTATCTTCGGCAGACTTGGGCATAGCAGATGTCTGCTTGGGCAAGTTGTCTTCATCTTCACGGGATCCTTCGGCCAAGTCTTTCAATATTTTGAACGCCTCACTTGCTGTTTTATCGAGAATAGAACCTCCACATGCAGCATAAATCATCATTCTTTCTTGTCCTCTCAGTCCGGATTTGAAGTATTGGATCAATTCATGATCCGGAAATAGACGATATGGGCATTGTGCTTGAATCTCATTGAATCGTACCCAATAGTCATGGAAAGATTCTCTTGTACCCATTTTGAGGTTGTAAATCATCTTCTTGATCTGCATGATCCGAGATATGGGGAAGTGCTTCTTTAAGAATTGATGTTGGAGCTGCTGCCATGTTGTAATTTCGCCCCTGGTCAAGGTGTATAGCCATTCTCTTGCCTCGCCGGCAAGGGAGAAGGGAAAAGCTAATAGTCGGATGTACTCTGCCAGGTTGCCCATAGCAGGTATAGTCCCACATGCTAGCTCAAAATTTCGCAAATGTAGTTGAGGGTCCTCCCATGGCATATCGCTGAACTTGGGCAACAGCTGCAGAAAACTGGGTTTCATTGACCAATCTGTAGTGATGTTGGGCAAGGTTATGCCCACAAGTTTAAAGTCCAAAAAGTTAGGGAAATTTAATTCCCTCAGTGTCTGCTCCACTCGTCGGTTGTTCAAGTCGTCCATCTTTTCTGTCCTCTGCTCAACTCTGGATCTTGAGCAAAGGTGGGTCTCTTGGCTGCACGTGCTGCTTGACCTGCTTTCCTCGTCCTGCTCCTTGCTGTCCTCTTTGGTCAACCTGGAACAAAAACAAAAAAATCGCAAATCAAATAGCACAAAGAAAATAACTGGAATATAAACTCCCCGGCAACGGCGCCAATTTTGACGCTACCGTCGTTTGAGTAGCGCAAAATAAATTTATAAGAACCTAAAGCTTCACACCAACAACAAGTATTAGTGGTAAGTATTAGGTGTCGATCCCACGAGGAGTTTATCGTTATTTTCTCACGGCTTTGCCCAATGTGGGTTGTCACGATTTTAGAAGGAGTTTTGATTGAATAACCGACCAGCTAAAATAACTAAAAGCAAATAATAAATTAACTAAATCTAAAAGCAAGAAATAAAATACTCAACTACTGAACTTGACCAATACGAAAATAAACTACTCAACTATTGAACTTGACCAAACTGTAAAACAGAGCATCTGGGCACAGTCGTCACCTTGTCTACCTGATCAAGTTTCTACTGTTCATCGGCACATAAGATTTTGCTAACAGCTTTATCTTTCGGTTATAGGTTGTCCAATTAAAGTATAAACGCCCCTATGATGTCACGCACGCAAATACCCCAACCCTTATTCACTCTTTCGGTTTAAAGTCTTACTAGATCTCTCTAAGTAAAACCCCTAGTATTGATCAATTCGACACTATGTTAGCCGACATGAGTCTAAGTTGACCAAACTGCCTTAACAACTAAGCGAACCCGAAATGGCCAATAGCATGCCCGGACAGACCCGAGTCATACGACCACATCTCCAGCAACATGTAATACTATGCGGACGCCCAGTCTCCCGGCACGTTGATTCGCGTATGTGTGTGTTAGGTGAAAAGGGGTTCCTACTGGCTACTGTACGTTGCCCAAGTCCCTAACATGCCTGTAGATACTACCCTGTTGAATCGGGAATAAAACTCAGTTAGTTGCTATAATCAAAAGCCTCTCAGTAATTTAGAAAACAGACAGACCAAGTTCGGACCTTGCCCAGGCGCAGATTTCTAGCTACGCATGAACAAACATAAAATAAATAAAATAAAATAAAAGGAAAACATGCTTGAATTAAACTAACAAATCAAAGTAACAATTGTCTTGAATAATTAAAAATTAAAATACGAAAATAAAAACATAAAACAAAACGGAATTGCCCAGCTATGCCCGAAGGCGATAGCCGGCGAGAACTCGTCTTCCTCTTCCTCCGATCTTCTTTGGTGGGCTGAATATTTTCGTATGTGAGTTTCTTGTATGTATATCCAATGTTATCCTTAGTTAGCCACGTGATTTCTAGGGTTTCATGTGTATTTATAGATGCTGGAAGTCTTGGGCTCCAAGTAAAATCGCTGACTTGATCAGTTTAATTGAGATAAGGAAAGAAAAGATTCCTTCCTAATCCAATCCTGAAAAATAGGGATCCTGCCGCGTCCTTGACCAATTCCGTGTATATATAGGACTCAATCTGATGTAGAGACGTGTTGGACAATGACTCTAACGTTGGATGAGAGTCCATCTTTGATATTTCTATGAATCTGGTCGCCTTTGAAGTCTTTTGGATTTCCAGGACTCTTCGTACACTGCTTGCTCAACGTCTGTCTCTGGTCAACTCCGATCTTTGTCCAACCTCTTTACTTCGTACGGTACTTGATCAAGCTTCGGTCTTGGTCACTTTCTGACTTTGCCCATTATGACATGGGTGTTTGTTCCAGCGTAACTTGCTCAACCAGCATACTTGCTCAACCAGCATACTTGCTCAATGCGACGATTTCTTTCCAAATGTTCGTCTTTTCACGTTCCACCTGCATAACTTGACCATAGACTCCAAATGTGCCCTCCCAGACACAAACAAGGTGAAAACAAATAAAAAGAATCGATTAACTTGACTCAAAAGAACTAAAAATGAGCCAAAAAATATGGCTCATCACCATCTTATGATTCTCGGTTTAGCTTGTGCTTTAGTCATCAAATACCTAAGAGCCGCATGATCACTATGAACAATAACCTTAGTACCAAGCAAATACGACCTAAATTTGTCTAGCGAGAAAACAACCGCTAACATTTCTTTTTCCGTAGTCGTATAATTCACTTGTGCATCATTCAAAGTCATACTAGCATAATAAATCACATGCAACATCTTATCAATTCTTTGACCCAACACCGCACCCACAGCAAAATTAGAAGCATCACACATTATTTCAAATTCAAGATTCCAATTTGGTGATACTAAAATAGGTGCACTCACAAGCTTTTCTTTCAAAGTATTAAATGCATGCAAACATGAATCATCAAAGACAAACTCAACATCTTGACCAAGTAAATGACACAAAGGTTGTGCAATTTTTGAAAAGTCTTTAATGAAACGTCTATAAAAACCCGCATGCCCAAGAAAACTTCTAACGCCTTTCACATTAACCGGGGGTGGCAGATTTTTAATCACTTCAATTTTCGAGGGATCAACTTCTATCCCCCTTCTAGAAACCACATGCCCAAGTACAACCCCATGTGTAACCATGAAATTCGATTTTTCCCAACTCAAAGTAAGGTTACACTCAATGCATCTTTTCAAAACCGTATCAATCTTTTTCAATGCATCATCAAATGACGAACCAAATACGGGAAAATCATCCATGAAAACCTCAACAAAGTCCCCTACCATCTCTGAAAATATTGAAAGCATGCAACGTTGAAACGTACCTGGGGCATTGCAAATCCCAAATGGCATCCTCTTCCATGCAAATGTTCCGAAAGGGCTCGTGAATGTCGTCTTGGATTGATCCTCCGGTGCTATGAATATTTGGTAATAACCTGAAAGTCCATCAAGATAATGATATAAGAAATTACCGGCAAGTTTATCAAGCATTTGGTCAATAAAAGGTAAAGGAAAATGATCCTTTTTCGTAGCGGCATTCAACTCCCTATAATCCATGCACATTCTCCACCCGGTCCTCTCCCGAGTAGCTATGAGTTGGCCCGCTTCGTTCTCTTCAACCGTTATCCCTCCTTTCTTAGGAACCATATGAATCGGTGATACCCATTCACTATCCGCTGCCGGTAGAATCAAGCTACCACCATGTAGCTTAATAATCTCCTTCTTCACGACATCACTAAGAAGTGGATTAAGTCGTCTTTGGGGCTGCCTCTTCGGAGTTGCATTCTCGATCAAGTTAATACGATGCATGCACATAGAAGGGCTGATTCCCTTCAAGTCCTCGATACTCCAACCAATGGCGGCCTTATTCTCTTGTAGAACTTCAACCAATCTCACCTCTTCCTCTATGGTCAACTTTGATGAAATAATGACCGGCTTGTTTTCACCTTCTTCCAAAAACACGTACTTGAGGTTTGGAGGCAAATCCTTCAAAACCAACTTCACACTCTTTGTTGGTAACGAAACTTCTTTCTTTCGATCCTCTCCCCCCACGCTCAAGTCGACAAACCGTGGAGCTTGCTCATTCACTTCTAGTTCTTCTAAATCCTCGTCTCCAAGCTCCACTTCATTCTCCTCCTTAATCTCCAAAACTTGCATGGTCAATGTATCGATAACATCAATAAATGAACATTCCTCCATCAAAGTTGCAGCTGGAGCCAAATTCTTCTTTCTCACCGGAATTGACACCGTTTCTCCAAGTACCGACATTTGGAGTTGCCCTTTCTTAACATAAATGAGAGTATTAGTAGTGGCCATGAAAGGACGTCCCAATAAGATAGAGTGGTCTTGAGAATTCTCCGGTATATCACCAACATCTAAAACGACAAAATCCACCGGCACTATTAATCCTCCGACTTCAACTAAAATGTTTTCAACAATTCCTCTTGGATATCTAACCGACCTATCGGCTAGTTGAAGGCAAATTCTTGTTGGTTTCAAATTGTCAAGCTTCAATTGATCAAATATAGCCAATGGCATCAAGTTGATCCCGGCTCCTAAGTCTAGCATATCGGACACGTCATTTCCGGACCCGATCACAATTTTGATCACAAAGCTTCCCGGATCACTCTCTTTTGGTGGTACCTGATGTTGCATCACGGCATTTGCACCTGCAAACAACACAACCTTCTCGTTCTCCTCGAACTTTCTCTTGTTAGAAGCCAATTCCTTAAAAAATTTCACATAAGAAGGAATGTTAGAAATCATATCAAGCAAAGGGACATTTACCTCAACCTTTGCTAGAAGATCGTATAGTTGCTGAAATTGTTTATCCTTCTTTTTGTTCCTAAGATTAGTCGGATAAGGAACTGGAGGCTTGTACGGATTCTTCGACTTATGAAGAACTACCTTTTCACTTCCGACCTCGGCTTCTACTCTTTTTCCTTTCTTCCTCTCTTCTTCTTTCTTTTTAATTTCATCTTCCTCTTCCTTTTCTTCTTCTTTTTCCTCCTCCTTTTCATCACAAATAATCTCCTCAATATCTTCCTCATTTTCTTCCTCAAACACCGATGGCCTTTTGTCTTTTTCAACTTCTTCACCCGGCATCCTCACTTTGTTGTCTATAATCTTCCCCGACCTTGATACCGTAAGAGCTTTTGCATGGGATGGTTGACTTGGAAGTCTTCCCGAGTCTTCTTTAGCTTGCATTTTTCCAAGTGTAGTAGCCATTTGCCCCATTTGAGTGTTGATGCTATTAAGCACCGCATCATATCCTCCCACTTTCACCTCTAAGCTATCCATCCTCAAGTCATTTTTCTCGGCATACTTCTTCATCCATTCTTCAAAATTATTGCTCGATGGTTGTTGAGGTGGCCTTAGGGGCTGTTGTTGCTGAGTAGGAGCTTGATACGGAGCTCGGTATTGTTGACTCGTGCTTGATAAGGAGCTCGGTAAGGTGTGCTCGAAGATTGACCTTGCTGAAAATTTTGCCTCGGTTGCCATTGTTGAGGTTGTGGCCTTGGTTGATAAGGATAATTAGGCCTTTGATTCCCTCCTTGTTGATTATTGTAGTAGCTTCCTTGTTGGTTATACGGCTGTACTACCGAAGCTTGTACTTCCGGAATCACCATTTCACCTTGTTGTTGTGGTTGGTATGGAACGAATGCCATATTCCCTTGCTCTCCAACCATAGGCTGCCCTTCAATCAACAAAGGAGCTTGCATTTGAGGCATCGGGCAAGTAGCTGGTCCATGCCCTTGATAACCACACAACGTACATACTTCCATTTGATTCAAAAGAAGTTGTGTCTTCAAATTTCCCTCCTCCATTTTCAAATCCTTGATTTCCTTAGCCATCTCCTTGATTTTTATGTTAA
This sequence comes from Euphrasia confusa, assembly GCA_954870475.1. Classification (NCBI taxonomy): domain Eukaryota; kingdom Viridiplantae; phylum Streptophyta; class Magnoliopsida; order Lamiales; family Orobanchaceae; genus Euphrasia; species Euphrasia confusa. The sequence continues at coordinate 8,598,030 of OX940966.1, read as the reverse complement.
GGTTGCTAGCTTCCACTTCCTTAACATCATTCACCACTCTTCTTCTCGAACTTTTCCTCCTTGAATTCCCAGCCATGGTCTTGTAGATAGTAACCATCTCTTCCGGTGATCGATATGTGATGTCACCTCCGGCTTGATTATCTACCGACCCTTGCAAAGAATCTGTCAAAGAGTCATAGAAAATTTGATTAAGTAAGACTTGAGTAAAAGTGTGATGTGGACATTTAAGAAGTAAATCTTGAAATCGATCCCAAGTCTCGTGGAAAAATTCTCCCGGACGACTAGTGAAACCACATATTTGGTTCCTAAAGTCCGTCGTCTTGTGATGTGGGAAAAATTGACTCATGAACTCATCATAGATGTCGTTCCAATTTTGTAAAGAGTTTGGTGGCAATGCTATCCACCACGACTTGGCCTTGTCCTTCAATGTCATCGGAAAGAACCGACAACGCAACTCGTCTTCTTGAAGTCCATTCAATGGAAAGGTATGAATGGTGTTGTAGAAGTCTCGGATAAAACTCAACACATCCTCATTGTTATTCCCATGATACTCCGGTAGTTGATTGAAATCCATAGGATTAACCTTATAATTCTTCACCACTTCCGGTAAATCCACACATGCCGGAGTTGCTCCAATAATAGGTCTTGTAATGTCACCTTGTTGAACTCGTCGTGCCGCTGGATTTACATATTGGTTCCACTGATTCGGTTGCATCCCATAACCCCCATACGGCATCATATTAGGCATCATGTTTGTCCATTGTTGTTGGAATTGACCTTGCATGTTTTGATTCACTTGAACTCCGGGTTGCTGAAATGGATACCCGTAGTTTTGTTGATATGCCATGTTTTGATTCATCATGTTTGGATTCATCATCGGTGGTTGGTTCATCATCTGAGGATTCATCATTGGAGGATTCATCATTGGAGGAGGATATCCAACGTTAGGACTCATCACATTATGAGGAGTAGAATGATGATCTTCTTCTGGTAAATTTAGAGGTGTTGGAGGAGTAAGTTGTGCTTGAACATTGAACTGAGGAATTTGAGTATGTAAATTACTTCCTCCCTCTTGATTGTTGCTATTTTGAGGAGCTCCCAAAGGTAGAAGAGGTCCTTGAGAATTCGGAGATAGAACATATCTTTGGGAAGGTTGACCTTTCTTTAATCCCGAAGATTCTTGTCCGGTTTCATCTTCAATATCAACCCTTTCTTTATTCTTCTCCATTCCTTCGGTAGATGAACCTTGTTGCTCACTAGCCGCCTTACTTCTTGTAGTGACCATGCACACTCAAAGTAGAAGATTAGTAATAACAAGACAATTAACTAAATTAACTAAAGGAAATACGAACTAAAACTAAACAAACACTTAAAAAAACTATCCGTTTCCCCGGCAACGGCGCCAATTTTGATTAGACGTTTTTGTGTGCGTCTCTCGTCAAAATCCGAGGTCAATTGTAGTTTGACTCGGTATCAATCCAAGGAAACGAAAGAGAAATGTTTAAGTGAAAGAAAAGTAGTCGAATCATAATTCATTGTACTAAATCCTAGATTCATTGTGAAACTCTCGATATAAATGGCAAGCTTGAAATTACAATAAGAAAAACACTCGGACGATAATAATCTAGACTTAGATCTTAAATTGTAGTCCTCTTTGTCAACTCGATATAATCGACACACGAAAGTCAAGTTCCCTGTCGGGTTGCTTAACTCGTTAGAAACGTTTAATTCACTTGAATTCTCGCTCCCGGTCGGGTTACGAGTTCAAGATTATGCCGATTATATATAGTCTTCCGACTCCTACAAATACTCAACCTTGTCCTTCATATTATCATCCGAGCCAAACGATTAGTTCATCATCTTCATAATAAAATGAACAACAAAAACAACAACTAACAACATGAACGACTTTAAAAGATTATCGACTATGAATAAAAAGTTGAGCAAAAGAACTGAACAAAGGAACAATCTTAAGAAGTCTTTAATTACTAAAACATTCATCAAAGCAAACATTCAAGCATTTCCAGATTCTTAAACATTCAAAGTTTTGCTAGAAATGAAATACATGAAAAGGAAATCAATCTAGAATTCTCGAAAGTGAAAAGCAACTACGATTACGGTAATTAAATAGGCTTAGGACTTGCTCGATCATGCTCTCGGAGTTGTCGGCTCCGAATTGGTCTCCCGTGCTTCCCGATTCAATCCCAGGCGAAAAAGATGCTTTTTTCCCTTCAAAACCTCGCCTAAATACACCTTTGACTTCGCTTGGAACCGCCCTGAAACTGCCTCAAAACGGCGCCCGCCATTCCCAGTTCCGCGACCGCCATTTGTTTTCGGCGACCGCCGTTTACAAAACGGCGACCGCCGTTTCTGCCCAAAGACTTGGCTGGCTACTGCATCTTTTCGGCCCTTTCGGCGGTCGTCATTTTATCTCCGGCGACCGTCGTTTGGATCCGGCGACCGCCGTTTACAATTTGGCGACCGCCGTTTGGATCCTCGATTCCTTCTCGTTTCTTCGACTTTCTTCAACTTTTGACCTACAAAACAAACTTAAACCACTCCAACACACCCCGTGAGATCCGACACACACAAAAACATCAAAAATAACTAAAACGACACAAACATAACAAAACACGACTCACAAACGACTTAAAACATAAACGAAAAAACACACACACACGACATAAATCAGTACCCCCGAAAGTGTACACGTACCCAGTAGTGCTCTTCCTACTATCCACGTCACCCCCCGTTATCTGCGTCCACGAACCCGAGTAACCCCAAATCTGATTTTCGGAACCTCAAAGCAAAACCGGAAGTCCCTCTCAAGTATCGAAAGATCCACTTGACGGCTTCCCAATGTTGCTTCCCCGGATTACTCATAAACCGACTGGCCACTCCCACTGCATGGGCAATGTCAGGCCTCGTGCACACCATGGCATACATAAGGCTCCCAATCGCGGAGGCGTAAGGGACCTTATCCATATGCTCTAGCTCCTTCTCGCTCGTCGGCGAGTCCTCCTTTGACAAACGGAAGTGACTAGCCAAAGGAGTGCTCACGGGTTTCGCATCCTCCATGTTAAACCGTGCTAGTACCTTCTTCAGGTACTCCTCTTGAGACAACTTAAGACCATCCTTGCTCCTCGTGATTCTCATGCCTAGGATTTGTTTGGCAGCACCCAAATCCTTCATAGAGAACTCCCTCGATAGACTCTTCTTGAGCTTGTCGATCTCCGCCAAACTCGCCCCGACTATCAGCATATCATCTACATAAAGGAGCAATATTATGTAGGTACCTCCGAGTTTCTTGAAATAGCAGCAGTGGTCTGCCTCGCACCGCGTGAATTCGACCCGCTTCATGAACATGTCGAACTTCTTGTACCACTGCCTAGGAGCTTGCTTCAACCCATACAAGCTCTTTTGAAGCTTACACACCAGATTCTCCTTTCCTCGGACTTCGAAACCCTCCGGTTGCTTCATGTAGATTTCTTCATCTAGATCCCCGTGAAGAAATGCGGTCTTTACATCCATTTGCTGAAGATGTAAGTTCTCCTTTGCCACCAAGCTAAGCACCACCCGAATGGTTACCATCTTGACTACCGGAGCAAAGATCTCTGTGTAGTCGATCCCTTCCTTCTGCTGGAAGCCTTTCACCACTAATCTCGCCTTGTACCGAACGCTTCCATCATGTTCTTCATTTGCCCGGAAGACCCATTTATTGTGCAAGGCCTTCTTCTCCTTCGGAAGCTCGGCTAGTTCCCAAGTCTGATTCGACATCAATGAGCTCATCTCTTCTTTCATGGCAGACTCCCACTTGATCGAATCCCTCGCTTGTATAGCCTCGGTGTAGCTCTCCGGCTCACCCCTATCAGTCAGCAAGATATAGTTAAGAGATGGTGAAAATTTATGAGGAGGTCTTCTTACCCTAGTCGACCTCCATGGCTTCGGTGTGATTGGATCGATGTTGGGATGAGCATTTTCATCTTGCTCATCCTCGCTGCTCGTGTTTCCCTCCTCGATCTCCTCGGTCTCATTGACCTTCACCGGAACCTCCTCCGTGTTTCCCACGGGATCAATGCTTTCTTCAACAACCTCGTCTTTACCCTTGTACAAGACCGCCTCGTTGAAGATCACATTTCTGCTTCGGATCACCTTATGATTTTCGGCATTCCAAAATCGGTACCCGAACTCCGTGCCGCCATAAGGAAGAAGCACTTCTTGGATTTAGGATCAAGCTTGCTACGAGCAGCTTCGTCGATATGGACATACGCCAGACACCCGAACACCCTCAAGTAGGATAGATTTAGCTTCTTCCCACTCCAAACCTCCTCAGGAATCCGATATTCCAAAGGAACCGACGGTGCTCTGTTGATTAAATGAGCTACCATGTCGATGGCATATGCCCAAAACATCTTAGGCATCCCCGAATGTAACCGCATACTCCGAGCCTTCTCATTTAGCGTCCTGTTCATTCGCTCCGCTATTCCGTTCTGTTGTGGGGTCCCCGGAATAGTCTTCACCATCTTGATCCCACTCTCGACACAAAATTGTTTGAAGTCGGCGTCAACGTACTCACCACCGTTGTCGGACCTCAAACACTTCACCTTGAGATTTGTTTCATTCTCAACCTCGGCTTTCCATTTCCTGAAAACAGAGAACACGTCACTCTTATTTTTCATGAAGTACACCCATACCTTCCTTGTGGAGTCATCGATGAAGGTAACATAGTAGAGTGATCCTCCGAGTGAGGCGACGGGAGCTGGTCCACAAACATCCGTGTGTACTAGTTCCAGCTTCTCCGCCTTGGGCTCTCTTCCATCTTTGGAAAAACTCACTCGTTTCTGCTTTCCAAGAATGCAGCTCTCGCACACGTGAGACTCAATCGCCTTGAGTTCGGGCAGCAGCCCGTTCTTTGCCATGATCTTCATCCCCTTCTCACTCATGTGCCCCAGCCTGCAATGCCACAATTCGGTCTTCTTGGTGTTATCAACAACACCAGCCGAGTCCCTCACGCTCGTCGTCATGTAAAGTGTGCCCGTCTTATGAACTCGAGCTATGGTCATGGCTTTCCTCAAAACCTTCCACGACCCATCTCCAAATGACACCCGGTGACCATCACTGTCAAGCTGGCCCACCGAAATCAGGTTCCTCTTCAACCCCGGCACATGTCTGACCTTGGAAATCTTCCAAGTTTGCCCATTTGACATCTTTAGGTTGATATCTCCCATCCCGACTACATCGAATGGCTCGTCATTTGCAAGAAAAACCTTTCCATAGTCACCCGAGACATAATTCAGCATTACCTCTCGCTGTGTAGTAGTATGGAAAGAAGCCCCTGAGTCCAGCACCCAAGAATCGATCGGTGAGTCGACCGATAAGAGAAGGACGTCCCCATCGTCGTCATCCTCTTGTGTTACCGCATTGGCGGTTCCCTTCTTCTTGTTGTCGTTCTTCCCCCGAGAGCGACAATCCCTCTTGAAGTGCCCCGTCTTACCACAACTCCAGCACTCATTATCCTCGGACCTCGAGCTATCTCTTCCATTCCTAGACTTGGATCTCCCTCTGTTCCTGTTAGCGTTCCTACCCGAGTTTCTCCCCCGGTTCTCCACACTCAAGGCCGAGCTAGGAGACTTTCCCTTGAAATCCTTTCTCCGGATTTCCTCGGCAAGGATTTTATCTCTAACTTCGGAGAACTGCAGATTCTCCTTCCCCATAGAGTTGCTAACAGTTGCCCGCATGGGCTCCCAACAATCTGGTAGAGACGCAAGTAGGATCAAGGCGTAAATTTCGTCATCGAAGTTCACCCCGACTCCCTTCAACTTGTCTAAGATGGAATTCAGCTCGTTGATATGGTTGCCTGCGTTTGCATTGTCCGACATCTTCAAATTGAACAACTGCTTCATGAGATACACCTTGTTGTTCGCTGAAGGTTGCTCATACATGTTTGATAGGGCAGCCATCAAATCTTTGGTAGTGGTAATCGAGCGCACGTTGAATGATACGTTTGAAGCTAGAGACAAACGTATCAATCCCAACACCTGTTTGTCGAGGCTTTCCCATTCCTCGTCATCCTTGATCTTCTCCGGTCTACCCTTCAAAGGATTTCCGAGCTTCTTCCCATAAAGGTAGTCCTCGATCTGCATCTTCCAATGTCCATAGTTATTCCCGTCAAATTTCGTAACCCCGAACGAGGTGGTGGTGTCCGTCATCGCTTTTCCCCGATCGCTATAACCATAGCGCTCTGATACCAGTTGTTGGGAAATTCACGTCCGAAGTTCCCGCTTGAAAAGCAATACGAACAAACAAGATCGAAAAATACACGAAATAAAGAACACGAGATTTATAGTGGTTCACCCGTCAACGAGGGCTACGTCCACTCTTGCCGCTGCAATTCTTTTACTAGAACAATTATAGAACTTAATTACAAGACTCGTAATAGCTATAATCTCAATTCTAGTGCTGGAGGTGTTAACCCTAAAATTCACGCACATAGGGTTTAAATAGGGGGAATAAAACTTGGGGGACAAGAAAATTCCGCGCTGCCAGTAATATCAAAACAGCGACCGCCGTTTTGCTTTCGGCGCCCGCCGAAAGCTTTCCGCGACCGCCGGAGCTGTTTTGGCGCCCGCCGAAAGGGCCCAAAACCTGGCAGATATTCTGACCCGTTTCTCCCGGTTTCGGCGCCCGCCGAAACCCATTTGGCGCCCGCCAAATTTGGCCCGTGATGAGCCATTTTATTTGCTCATCTTAGAGCACTTTTACACCCTTTATTGAGTCAGTTTGAGTCGTTAACGTGTCTGGGAGGGCACAATTAGGTGTTTGGGCAGAGTGTGTGGTGATGCAGGTAACAGGTGGCGCACTGGGCAAAAGAGTCAAGGAAATCCCCTTCTTTGGGCAAAGTTCTGGAGCAGTAGTGACAAGCAACAGTTTGACCACATCGGGCAAATGGGTAAGGTCACGAAGCAGAAGAACCAGAATTACCAAGTACCGTGCCTGGTCCGACCATCTGTGAAGGAGAAGAAATACCTGCAGAATTTCAGTTTGGGCAAAAGACGCGGCAGACAGGAGATTCGCTGCGAGCAAGCTGGCAGCACACCAGAATCCCTGGATTCGGGGGATCTGACTTATCCCCAACTCCTTTGACCGCTGACGCCTATTCTTTAGGGAAGGAGAAACAGCCGCGGATTCAAATTCAAATTGAAGTCTTTAAAAGGCGGGGCGCGACGGGCAGCATGGGAGACGACACATTACGCACCGATTCATCGGAAGAGCCGCCGGTCCCGCAGTTCGCCATCGCCGCCGAAGTCGCCGGAGAGAGATCGGAGCTGTTCGTCCGAGTCTCTTGTTTGTTTTGAGTAGATCTGACCTTCGGGTCGAGAAACAATTTCATATTTTTATGTTTTTAAGTTTTAATTCCGTACTTTGATTTCCTTCAAAAACGATTATCGATTTGAAGCTATGATTAATATAGTTTGCTTTTCCTTAATTATTTCGTCTTTTAATTTCTGTATGAGTAGCTAAGTTGTTTTGCATCTGGGCAGGGGCGGATCGAAGGTGAAATTAGGGTTTAGTTAGACCGCGAGGTTGGAGGGGCTGAACTAACCGGTTGGGTGTTTGTTCCCGAGGCAAAGTTGTTTAAGTTTTATTTCTGGGGAGTTTGGGCTAACTAGGACGACCACTAGTGAACCTTTACAATCTGGGATACTGGTGATTGACAAACCGCATAGATGTACCTTGTAGTATTGTTGCGGGCATAGCACTAGAACTTGCAGGAGATGCGGTCGTATGTTTCGAGCATGCTATTGGCCGAGCGGGTCTGTCTAGAGGGTAATGCGGGTTTGGGCAAACTAGATCCATGTTTGGTCGCATAGGTTATTGAATTGTTCAGATCCAGGGGGGTTTAGGCATAGTGATAACTAGCCTTCTCTTTACACAACAAGGATAGATAAGGGGTGGGGCAATTGCTGGGCGTGACGCAATAGGACCACTTTTGTTTTTGCACCCTATAACTGCTGACAAACCGCTGGTAAAAATCTTTAGTGCCAATGAACGGTAGTTTGCCCTAACGATCCTGAGTGAAGTCGTCTGCCCGGATGCTTTGTTTCCCATTTGATTTCAGTTTTTCCTTTGAGTATTCTGTTAGATCTGAGTGTTTGGTTTGTTTACTTTTTTTTTTAGATCTGTTTAACTTGCATGTTAGTTTGGTTAGCAGTAGTAGGTCAAAGTGTAGAAACGATTGCAAAACCGCTGTGCCCACAGCAACCCAAAATCAAATCTTTTTGTGACAACCCCTTGGGAAAAGCCGAGATCACCTACTGTAATTGCCTCCTTGTGGGACCGACCCCACGTACTTGCCATTATCTACGTTTTGTAGTAATAAGAGTACTGGCTAAATATAAATTTCATTTTGACAGCTTGTTTGCCCCTAACGACAAGCATACGGGCTCGTCAAAATTGGCGCCGTTGCCGGGGAGGCAAATTTCCAACAGTAAGTCGTCTGTGCTAACAGTTTGACTTGTTTTGTTTATGCAGGATTCCACTTCGGGCAAAGAGATTGTACCCTGGTACGACCCTGAGATCGAAAAGACCGCGAAACGAATCCGAAAAGAGACAAGACTAGCCAAAGCGTTAGCACGTGCCGCCCAAGAAGCTGCCCGAACACCAAGGGCAGAAAATCCGAGAAGGGCAAGGAGAGGTGAACCAATTACCCCACCACGACCTTCACCGGAACCAGCCATAATGGCAACCCTCAGGGAAATGATGTTCCCTGCCAATCTGAACCTCCAACCATCAGCCATCACTTTGCCCACCATCAACGAGAACTGGGAGATGAAACACAATTTCATCCAAATACTGCCTAAGTTCAGCGATATGCCCATGGAAGACCCACAGAGGCATCTTCAAGATTTCGAGTTAGCCTGCGGAACCATAAGGGGAGGGCCCCCTTTGAGTGAATACATCCGACTGCTGGCTTTTCCCTTTTCACTTGGGGATGGAGCACGAGAGTGGCTCTACACTCTGCCCGAAGGACAAATCACTACTTGGGCACAGCTCCAGCAGAAGTTTTTGGAAAAATACTTCCCTGCCGCCCGGATCCAACACATGCGAAGGAACATCAGTAGCATTAGGATGGGCAGGCGAAGAGTTTCCCGCTTATTGGGCACGGTTTAAGCAGATGTTGGCAAAGTGTCCTCAGTACCAAATCCCTGATCACGATTTGATCCAGTACTTTGTGTCTGGGCTAAGGATGCACGAGAGAACCCTCTTGCATGCTGCCAGTGGAGGGTCCATCCTGAATAAAAGTGCTGAGGAGGCATTTAAACTCTTCAAGGAGATGGCAGAGGAGTTCAGAGATGATGGAAGTGAGTTGCCCAGGACCAATTTGGGGACAACCACTGCTGCGGATCTAAAAATCGACAAACTATGCAGCGCGATGGAAAAATTTATGAACACTATGGCCACCGGGCCAAAGAGAGGTGTGAAAGCTTGCCAGATCTGCCAGGGCATAGAGCATGCCACTGATGAATGCCCCTCACTGTATGACGAGGAGGTCAAAGCGATGGGGCAGAGTAACGGTAATGGGCAAGGAAGGGGGAAACCATACTATGATAATAGGTATGGGAATAGCAACAACTACAATGAGGGGTATAATGGTAACCAGAATTTCCAGCGCTACAATCAGCAGGGGCAGTACCAACAGCAAGGCCCAGGGATGTACCACCAGCCCGCTCAGACCAAAGGGCCTACCTTGTCTGAAATGATGGAAACTTTGGTCAAAGAGAATATTAAGTTCCAGCAAGAGAATGCCAAAGCCCACCAAGAGAATGAGAAATTCAAGCAAGAGACTAGAGGGCAGTTCCAAAATCTAGGAGCCCAAGTCTCGCATCTTACTCAAGTGGTGGCAAAGCTGGAACAGAAAGGAGGTAGTTTGCCCCCAAAAGTCAAAGTGAACAATGCTCATGTTAATGCCGTCCAGCTCAGGAGTGGCAAACCACTCACCATAGTGGAAAAGTCTGCAGAAAAGGGCAAAGAGCCCGTGTTAGATGGCCCCCCAGTCATTGAGGAAGACCCTGGGACAGATATTGAGCAAGAAGAGCTGACAGTCAGGGCAAAGAGGGACAAATCTCCACCACCGGAAATCAAGCCACCCTTCCCGGGCAGACTGAGTAAAAACCGTGAGAAGGAAGAAACTCAAGAGATGTTCAAAATGTTCAAGAAGGTAGAAATCAATATGCCCCTTCTGACCATACTGAACGCTATGCCCAGATGTGCTAAGTTCTTGAAGGAGCTTTGCACAAAGAAGGTCAAATATCAGGATGATGCAAAGTTTGAGGTGGGAGAGAATGTCTCTGCCGTTATTAAAAAGACTGGACCTACAAAGTGTGGAGACCCAGGCATGTTCTACATTCCGTGCATCATAGGGCATATGAAGATAGAGAAGGCAATGCTCGATCTGGGAGCATCAATTAACGTTATGCCCAAAACGATGTACGAAGACCTGGAAATCGGGCAACTGAAACCCACTCGAGTTGTGATCCAACTGGCTGATAGATCTAATGTTTATCCTGAGGGCATACTGGAAGATGTCCTGGTCAAAGTGGAAGAGTTGATATTTCCTGCTGATTTCTATGTACTCGATATGGGCAGATCAAGTAAAGCCCCTGTGATGATATTGGGCAGACCGTTCCTCAAAACAGCAAGGACCCACATCGACTGTGAAACCGGAAGGCTAACGTGCAAATTCGAAGGAGAAACGGTCACCTTTGACCTCTACAAATCCATGAAGCACCCAGCCGACACCGAAGAAATCCACTACATTGACCAAATTGAGAAAGCAGTGGAGGCAAAGGCACTCCAATGTGGGAAGTATGACCATACTGAGATAGCCATTCAGCAAGGGCTTACTGAGTTTGATATGGAGGGCGAACCAGAAGAATTACAAGAAGCAATTGAGCAGTTAGACTCTCTGGAGGATTTCAAAGGCAACCCGGGCAAACCGATAGAGATTGAAGAAATGATCATGGTGCCTTCCCTTGAAAAGCCACCAATGCTGGAATTGAAAAAACTGCCCAAGCATCTCAAGTATCTATATTTGGGAGATAATGACACTTTGCCCGTCATCATAAGTGCCTATTTGCAAGAGGCAGAGGAGGCAAAGTTGAGATATGTGCTGGGGCAGTACAAACTGGCCATAGGGTGGACTTTGGCTGAAATCAGAGGGATAAGTCCAAGCATCTGCCAACACCACATTCTTCTGGAAGATGACTCTATGCCCGTACGTGATCCCCAAAGGAAGCTCAATCCAGCAATGAAGGAAGTTGTGCTCAAAGAGATCAAGAAGCTTCTCAGTGTGGGCATAATCTATCCAGTGTCAGACAGCAAGTGGGTTAGCCTAGTGCATGTGGTGCCAAAGAAGTCTGGAGTTCAAGTCATAGAGAACGAAAGGAATGAGCAGATTGCCACACGACTACAAACTGGGTGGAGAGTTTGCATCGACTACCGCAAACTGAACAAGGTAACCCGCAAGGATCACTTCCCTTTGCGCTTCATTGATGAAATGTTAGAGAGATTGGCTGGGAAGAAGCACTTCTGTTTTCTAGATGGCTACTCAGGGTATATGCAGATATGGGTTGCTCAAGAGGATCAGGACAAAACCACCTTCACCTGTCCCTTTGGCACCTTTGCCTACAGAAGGATGCCCTTTGGCCTCTGCAATGCACCAGGAACTTTTCAAAGATGCATGATGAGTATCTTCGCTGACCTGCTCGAGAATGGAATTGAAGTGTTCATGGACGATTTCACCGTGTATGGCAACTCCTTTGACTCCTGCCTGGAACACTTAGAGATGGTGCTCAAAAGGTGTGTGGAGAAGAGCCTCGTACTGAATTACAAAAAATGCCATTTCATGGTCGAAGAGGGAATTGTCCTTGGACACGTTATTTCAGCTAAGGGCATAGAGGTGGATAAAGCAAAAATCGAAGTCATCTCGAAGCTACCATATCCAAGGAATGTGAAGCAAGTCAGAGGGTTCTTAGGGCATGCTGGTTTCTACAGACGCTTTGTGAAGGACTTTGCCCAAATTGCTCGCCCTTTGACCAGACTGCTTCAGAATGATGTAGAATGGGACTTTGATGAGGACTGCAAAGCTGCTTTCAACCACTTGAAGGAGAGATTGGTCACAGCGCCTATTATTCAACCACCAGAGTGGGGCATGCCATTCGAGCTGATGTGTGATGCAAGTGGATATGCAGTGGGGGCTGTGCTAGGGCAAATAAAAGGGAAAGAAAGGCATGTGATCTAATATGCCTCGAAGACCCTTAATGCTGCCCAAAGCAATTATGCCACGACCGAGAAGGAGCTTTTGGCCATAGTCTTTGCCTTCGAGAAGTTTAGGTCATATCTGCTGGGCAGTAAGACCATAGTGTACACAGACCATGCTGCATTGAAGTACCTCATGGCAAAGAAGGAGACTAAACCAAGGCTTATTCGATGGATCCTGTTACTCCAGGAGTTTGACATCGAAATTCGAGACAAGTCTGGGAATCAAAATCTGGTGGCGGATCACCTTAGTAGGATTCTCCAGAAAGAAGAGGATATGCCTATCACCGAAACATTCCCCGATGAGCATTTATATTCTATTACCACTTTGGGCGAAGAGCCATGGTTTGCTGACCTTGTGAACTTTATGGTTACAGGGATTTTCAGGGAAGGCATGACGTATTATGAGAAAAACAAGATGAAACGCGAGGCAAGGAGCTACGTTTGGGATGAACCCTATTTGTGGAAAAGATGTGAAGACCAAGTCCTTAGAAGATGCATTCCTGAGTCTGAGCAGCAGGGCATAGTGGATCACTGCCACAAGCAACCCTGTGGAGGCCACTTTGGGCCTAGGCGAACGGCAAGAAAGGTTCTAGATTGCGGATTCTACTGGAACACTTTGCTCAAAGACTGCTATGACCTTTGTAAGAGGTGTGACGAGTGTCAGAAGGAAGGCAACTTGACCAAGCGCAATGAAATGCCCTCTGTGCCCATACTGCCAGTAGAGATCTTTGATGTCTGGGGCATAGACTTCATGGGGCCATTTTCGAATTCACAAGGTAAGGAATACATACTCCTAGCAGTTGATTATGTCTCTAAGTGGGTCGAGACAAAGGTTACCACCACCAATGATTCGCGCATTGTGGCTGAATTCCTCAAAGGGAATATCTTCACTCGGTTTGGTGTGCCCAGAGCGCTTATCAGTGATCAGGGGACCCACTTCTGCAACTATATCATTGAGAGGCTTGCGAAAATATGGAGTCACTCATCGAATCACCTGTGCCTATCACCCCAGGCAAACGGCCAAGCAGAACTCTCCAACAGGATTATCAAGGCTATTCTGAGGAAGACAGTTAGGCCAGAGGGGAAGGATTGGGCAGGCAAACTGGATGATGCACTATGGGCATACCGCACTGCGTTCAAGACTCCATTTCGCATTTCTCCCTACCGAATGATATTTGGGAAAGCTTGTCATTTGCCCGTAGAGATAGAGCACAAGGCACACTGGGCTGTGAATAAAGTCAACTTCGACTGGGATCTGGCTGGGAACGAGCGTAAACTTGACTTGGTCGAATTGGAGCAACTTCGCATTGAGGCCTATGACCATGTTGCCCACTACAAAGAACGGACCAAAAGAGCCCATGACAAACTGATTAAGAAGAAAAAGATTGAGGCTGGACAGTTAGTCTTACTGTACCAAACCAGGAATCAGTTCCGTTCGGGCAAACTGTCCTCTAAGTGGGAAGGACCCTACTTTGTTCACCATGTCAGCCCAAATGGATCTGTGGAGTTGAAAAGCAAAGAAGATGATGACTATATATTCAAAGTGAATGGTCATAGAGTGAAGCCCTACTTTGGGCAAGAGAATCTGGAAGGGCAGCTTGCCCTGATTGAGTGATCGAATCAAGCAATTGGGTCCTGCCCGGGACTATAAATAGGGCGCTGGCCAGGAGGCAACCTGGTATGTTTGTTTATTTTTGTTATTTTCCCTTTTATTTAGATTAGGAATAAAACTACTTGCAACAAGAGACTTTGACTATGCCGTGAGGAAGGGTATGTGTGTTTTTGATTTTGCAGGAGTTTACTTTGGGCAGACTGAGACTTTGGGCAAACAGGAGCGCAAGTGGGCAGTTGCGATTTTCAAGGGCTGAAAACCGTCCCATCTAAGGACTCTGCAACTCCACCATCATCACGCCCCTATTCATCCGCGATTCCCGATAACTGCCAATAACTCCTTCTTTTTCAAAATTCAAAAACACAATTATATACCCCCCTTCTCTCTCTATGGTTTCTACCCGTGCAAAAAACAAATTGAGAAAACTACCTAACAAAACCCTAATTGATCTTACCATAGGTACCGCTGCATCAAAGTTGAAAAAGATGGTGTCACCGAAGAAATCAAGTCCGGCGAAGCCCAAGTCCCCTACCGCCGAAGAAGCTCTCAACGCCGTGCCTCTGACCACCATCCTACCTAGCCCCGCCACGACGGAGACAGACAACACCCCTATCGACGATCTGGCCAAGATGATCGACGAGTCCAAAACCACTAGCGAGAAAGATCTGGAAACCCTAGCCACCGCCGCTCAAGAGGAGGAGGGCAAAGCCGCCGCTGATAGCCCCCCGAAAAAGAAGCAGAAAAAGGCGGCGGGCAAAGGCAAGAAGAAGGTCACTCCCACCCCCACTGCCGGATCCACCTCCGACGACAAGGAGAAAGAGGAATCGACGGTCGCCGGTAAAACACCGATGGAGGAAGACGATGTGGAGGAGTTGACCTACAAAACCCCCAAAAGCCGGACCCGCGCATCCACGAAGAAGAGAAAGGCGGTTGACACATCGGTGCGCGAAATCGCGGCCCCCAAAACGGTGTGCTTTGAATCGCTCAAACTGATGGGTGTGGAGAAGGAGGTTCGAGGGTATTTCAAGGCCATAGGGTGGGAGCCGTTTCTTGAGTGGTCTGGGCAAATCAGTGAGGAGGTGGTGCGAGAATTATTTGGTTCACTGGGAATCAAGGAAACCAGAGATGAGGGAGTTATAGGGATCCAGTTTGAGTTGTTTGATCAAGCTGTTTCTACTGGTGGTAATGAACTTGATTTGTGTTTGGATATGGCAGGTATTGCGGATCTGAAGTCAAAGGCGTACCAGGAGTCACTGAGGGCTTTGCCAGAGTACACAAAGAAGGAGCTGCAGAAGATCTGGAAGCAGCTGGGCAAAGGAGGCGAGTTCGTGGGGCAAAGCACCAAGTCAATCCAGTTGAAGAGCCATGCACTCAGGGTTTGCCACCGGATCCTGGCCATCAATTTCTTCGGCAAGATCGACACCAGCAGTGTTATTTCCCATCTCGAGCTGGGCATACTATGGTGCATGACTCAGAAGATCAGGCTACACTTCAGTTCTTGTCTCTCTGTCCAAATGAAGTGGTTGCAAACTCACCCCCTCCAGCGCCTATCATTGGCCCATTTTCCGATGGTGTACGCGGCCAAGATGAGCCTGATCAAGAAGGGCAAAGAGTTGGAGATGATGGTGGAGGGCAAGTTTGACATCCAGTGCTTCAAGCGCATGCAGGACATAGTCCCTTTGAGTGATGGCAGTGTGAAGTTCCTGGAGGAGAAACCAGTTGCGGTGAAGGCAGAGGCGAGAGATCCGGTTGCTGAGGCTAAGGCCAAAGAGGAAGTTGCAGAGAGACAGGGAGCCATCGAGGCTCGTTTGGAAAAGATCGAGAAGGTGTTCGAGGAAGTGAAGGCGATGATGATCGCATACTTTGACTACAGTGGATTCAGGTACACACCTGCCTCCACCTCCTAATTTTTACCCTCCCTTGTTTTTAGTAGTTGTTAGTTTTTATTTTTCTATTTTTGTTCTGTTTTTGTTAAGGTCACCCCCGAGTCACTTTGGTTCGGGGGAGACTAGGTTGATCTCCCTGCTGACACACTTTGCCCAGGCAAAGTGTGTGAGGGGGGAAAAGGGAAAGGGCAAACCCCTGTTTCTAATCGAGTCAACATGATTATGTGATCACTTTGGGCAAACGTACATACAGTAACTCAAACTTTATAGTTAAGATGCATGAAATAGGGATGATGGAACTGTTCTAGGCAAACTGTGAGAATTGAGCCAACATTGAGATATGATTTCTTTCTTTGAGAGTCTGCTGTGATTTTTACAATGCTTGTCTTTGCCTGTTTGCTGAAATGAGTAGTTTGACTGAGTAGGGTTGTTAGATGATTAGGGCTTTTCTTGTTTCCTTTTTGCTTAATAAATAACACTGTCCCTTGCTAGCCCCTTTGAGCCTGATTGAATATTCTTTGTGAACCCATCTGGTATTATGCCCACATTACATAGGCTGCCAGAGAGATAAGAGGGAGTTAGGGCATAGTGTTGAAAAAAAAAAAAGAGAAAAAAGAAAAAAAAAAGAGCAGAAAAAGAAAAAAAATAGAATAAATAGTTGTTGTGCTAAGGCCCGTAAGAAAAGGGGCAAAGTGGCAGAGAAAAGGCTAACATCAAAAAGCCCTCTGCCCAAATAGAGCCTACTCCTCAAAATCTACCCATATGAGCCCAACACTACAACCCAATAAAAGCCCCTTTGATAACCCCCCCTGCTTAGTTAAAACAAACTCAGATTAGCAATAAGGCAAATTTAGGCAAAGTGGAATCACAGCAGAAAATGAGTGTCATTGAACCCATACACTGAAAAGAGAGAAACACTGTGAGGGAGTGAACCCAAAGACCTAGAACAGACTCTTGACTTATTTTTGTCTTTACTTGAATTTTGTGTTATCTGTATGTACTATGCCCTGTACTGATCATGCTAAAGTCCTTTGTTTTATTTCTCCCTACTTCTTTCATTTCTGTTTTCACTTTGGTCTTGAGTCAGGCAAATCAGAGCCCACGCTTGGGGACAAGCGTATCCAAGTGTGTGCGGTTCTGATGAGCCATTTTATTTGCTCATCTTAGAGCACTTTTACACCCTTTATTGAGTCAGTTTGAGTCGTTAACGTGTCTGGGAGGGCACAATTAGGTGTTTGGGCAGAGTGTGTGGTGATGCAGGTAACAGGTGGCGCACTGGGCAAAAGAGGCAAGGAAATCCCCTTCTTTGGGCAAAGTTCTGGAGCAGTAGTGACAAGCAACAGTTTGACCACATCGGGCAAATGGGTAAGGTCACGAAGCAGAAGAACCAGAATTACCAAGTACCGTGCCTGGTCCGACCATCTGTGAAGGAGAAGAAATACCTGCAGAATTTCAGTTTGGGCAAAAGACGCGGCAGACAGGAGATTCGCTGCGGGCAAGCGGGCAGCACACCAGAATCCCTGGATTCGGGGGATCTGACTTATCCCCAACTCCTTTGACCGCTGACGCATATTCTTTAGGGAAGGAGAAACAGCCGCGGATTCAAATTCAAATTGAAGTCTTTAAAATGCGGGGCGCGACGGGCAGCATGGGAGACGACACATTACGCACCGATTCATCGGAAGAGCCGCCGGTCCCGCAGTTCGCCATCGCCGCCGAAGTCGCCGGAGAGAGATCGGAGCTGTTCGTCCGAGTCTCTTGTTTGTTTTGAGTAGATCCGACCTTCGGGTCGAGAAACAATTTCATGTTTTTATGTTTTTAAGTTTTAATTCCGTACTTTGATTTCCTTCAAAAACGATTATCGATTTTAAGCTATGATTAATTTAGTTTGCTTTTCCTTAATTATTTCGTCTTTTAATTTCTGTATGAGTAGCTAAGTTGTTTTGCATCTGGGCAGGGGCGGATCGAAGGTGAAATTAGGGTTTAGTTAGACCGCGAGGTTGGAGGGGCTGAACTAACCGGTTGGGTGTTTGTTCCCGAGGCAAAGTTGTTTAAGTTTTATTTCTGGGGAGTTTTGGCTAACTAGGACGACCACTAGTGAACCTTTACAATCTGGGATACTGGTGATTGGCAAACCGCATAGATGTACCTTGTAGTATTGTTGCGGGCATAGCACTAGAACTTGCAGGAGATGCGGTCGTATGTTTCGAGCATGCTATTGGCCGAGCGGGTCTGTCTAGAGGGTAATGCGTGTTTGGGCAAACTAGATCCATGTTTGGTCGCATAGGTTATCGAATTGTTCAGATCCAGGGGGTTTAGGCATAGTGATAACTAGCCTTCTCTTTACACAGCAAGGATATATAAGGGGTGGGGCAATTGCTGGGCGTGACGCAATAGGACCACTTTTGTTTTTGCACCCTATAACTGCTGACAAACCGCTGGTAAAAATCTTTAGTGCCAATGAACGGTAGTTTGCCCTAACGATCCTGAGTGAAGTCGTCTGCCCGGATGCTTTGTTTCCCATTTGATTTCAGTTTTTCCTTTGAGTATTCTGTTAGATCTGAGTGTTTGGTTTGTTTACTTTTTTTTAGATCTGTTTAACTTGCATGTTAGTTTGGTTAGCAGTAGTAGGTCAAAGTGTAGAAACGATTGCAAAACCGCTGTGCCCACAGCACCCCAATTCAAAATCTTTTTGTGACAACCCCTTGGGCAAAGCCGAGATCACCTACTGTAATTGCCTCCTTGTGGGACCGACCCCACGTACTTGCCATTATCTACGTTTTGTAGTAATAAGAGTACTGGATAAATATAAATTTCATTTTGACAGCTTGTTTGCCCCTAACGACAAGCATACGGGCTCGTCAGCCCGCGATCGCCGGAACTCCTCCGGCGACCGCCGTTTCTTCCGTCGTCGTTTTCTCGTCTTCTCGGCGTGAATCGGCCTCCATACTCAACACGTACATGGCAAGGAAGTGGTTCTGTTCCTTGTCGAGTTCAACATGTGTCTCCGATGGAAACAACCCAACTATTTTCTGAATTAACTCACTTTTCTTTTCCTCCTATGTAACGACATCCTACATCCCACAGGATAAATTGTGACAGTTAACATATATATAATTATAAGTTAAATTAAAATAGATCTTTTTAACAAACTTTTGTGTATTAAAGAACAATGAACGTGTATTATATCCATTGCCAACTGTTTTAAAGCCCTGAGCTACACTCCCCCGCTTCAGGGTTCAATAATATGATATTTTTTTCAATTTATCATATTTTGATGGTTTTCTTGTTTCCTTTGATATGTCCAGGATAAGAATCTGGATGCTGCTCGTTTTTCTTGAGAGCCTTATGCTTGTCTACTAGAAGTATTGACAATTGAGTATTTAGGGGGGTGTATTGGATTAGGACTCTACAGGATTTTAATGGACTTTAAAGTCTGAGGGTATTCAATTCGGATTTTTTAAAGTCTTTAAAAATCTAGAGGTATTCAATATGGATTTCAAAAAGTCTTTAAAAATCTACCGGTATTCAAAATTAATGGATTTTAATGTTCTATGGATTTTCTTTGATTTTATACTCAAATTACAGAAAGATTTCACTATTTGAAATCTCTGGTAAATAGATGAGATTTCGGTGGATTTCTATTTTAATGGTAAAAAATAATAAATTATGTACAACTATATAAATAAGTAAAATAGGGTTACGTAAAATAGAGAAACAGAAGAAGAAGAAGAGATAGAAGAAAGAAAACGAATAGAGCCCAGATTTTTTTTCATTCTTCAATCTGCCCGTCTTCAGGTAATGTCGATTGCTTTTCGATATGACTATTACTTTATTTTCTGTTTTTTGTTTATTCTTCAGTTAATTGCTTGTTTATTTGATTTGCTTGATCAACCTATAAGTTCAATTCATAAGCTTCTTTTCAATTTTTGAATGCGATTATCGAGATGATAAGTTCAATTCATAAGCTTCTTTTCAATTTTTGAATGCGATTATCGAGATGACGGCTAGTTCATATACTCCCTACAAATTTGATTTGTTTATTTGACGGCTAGTTATCAAGTGTACAGTACAAAGAGCTCGCCTCTCATCAAAATTGTGTGTGTGTGTGCGTGTGGGGGGTGGGGGTGGGGGGGGGGGGGGGGGGGTGTTCTTCGGTTAGAAGTTACAAGAAAGAAGCCTATCTCTTCTTTCTTTTTTTGTGAACAACATAATGTTACTATATGTATACCAAATGCCTGATCTGTGCAACTAGCTTCCTTGTGGGGCTTTATATAATTCTGAACATTGTTTCATCTTTATTTGTGTCTATTAATATAGTTATTATTATGGGAGATCCACAACAAGATACAAAAAAAAAAGACATCCTATGAACAATGGACTAAGGAACAAAGCGACTTCTTGTTAGAACTAATGGTTGATGGTGCGACTCGGAGATGGCGTGATAATAGTGGTATTTTTACCAAAACAACAGTGGAAGAAAGAATACTTCTTGCTCTTAATGAAAAGCTTGGGTGTAATAAGACATATAACAATTACCAAAGCCGTCTCAAATGGTTTAAAATTCGTTGGTCAGCGTATTCAAATCTTATGAAGTTTAGCTCTGGTTTTGGGTATGATCATTCTACTAAAAAGTTTACAGCTTCAGATGAAGTATGGGATGCATATATAAAGGTAAGCTTCTTTAGTATCATATTACAATAATATTATAAAATAATTTATTTTGAGAATATAGTGAATTAATAAATTATTTTCTTTATTTATGCTAGGCTCACTCAAAAGACGCGAACTTGCGTGTAGGAGAATTTCCTGATTATGAGGACTTGGAAATTGCTATAGGAAATGGTGTTGCTGTAGGGAAAAGTTCAATTGGGTTAGGTAGTGCTACTGATGCAAGGACATTAGGAGATGACGAAAATAAATATGTGCGCATAGAAGATTTGGATTATGATGCTGAAAATGAGATATTTGTAGGCCTATCTCAAAATGATCAACCATTTGGTGCCATGCTACCTTCAGAGTTCCCTACAGTGTCCGAGGTCGCCACTCAAAGAAGAAGTCAAACAAAAAGAAGTAGATATCACTATGATGCACAATCTAGCTCTACTGAAAATATTCCTCATAATGGTCTCATGGAAGAGCTTAAAAAACTAACAAGTACTTTTGAAGGAGTTCATAGTCTCTTAGAAAAAAGAGATACCATACTAGAGAAAAGAGAGAAGGAAAGAGCTTACACTACTTGGGATGCTATCAAAGAGATCCCAAATATGGATGAGGACGTTCGTCTCAAGGCATTCGACTTGCTTGACACCAAGTCAAAAAAAGATGGTTTTCTACGGATGACTACTGATGAAAGAGCCAAATGGATAGCTCACAAGATTAAATGATATTGGTTATTTGAGTCATATATTAGTCATTATGTTTTTTTAGGAGAACTTTGTAAGACTTTTTTTTTATCATGTATTTGAAATTTATGAATTTCGTATTTTTATTTTTATTTGAATCGTGTTTGGCTTTATGTTTTATGTATTTCAATATAAGAATCTTTGAATTTGTGTTAGAACAATTATTTGTTTAATCCATAGTGTATGGTTTATATAATCTTATTTTTCATTTTCAATTTCCTTATATGCAGCATGGAAAATTGTGAAATTCTGGAAGAAGAAATAGAAGAAGAAGAAATGGAAGAAGAAATAGATGAAGATTTGGAGATGGAACTTTACGAAAAGGTTAGGCTCTTGATGTTGGGAATTAAGGCAGTGATAGTTTTGTTAGGAAAGACTACTACTATGCCTCAGCTTATTGAACCTTCTTTGAAGCGACGACCAATTACTAGAATTGGATATCATTTTGTACGTAATATGATAGAAGGAGATCCACAGAGTTTTCGAGAGTTGTATAGGATGTATCCAGACGTTTTTATAAAGTTATGCACTGTCATTAGAGAGAAAACTCTTCTAGAAGATACACGATACATATGTGTTGAAGAAATGGTGGCAACATTCTTGATCATCGTAGGACACAATGACCGATATGGTAATGTTCGCCAAAGGTTCGGTCGTTCGCATTTTACTACTAGTCGAAACTTCAACAAAACTTTAAAGGCATTGAACACTATAGCACCGGAAATGATGGTTGCGCCGTCTACTGGAATGCCTGCTAAAATTCAAGACAGTACAAGATTTAACCCATTTTTTAAGGTATTGATGAGCCATTTTATTTGCTCATCTTAGAGCACTTTTACACCCTTTATTGAGTCAGTTTGAGTCGTTAATGTGTCTGGGAGGGCACAATTAGGTGTTTGGGCAGAGTGTGTGGTGATGCAGGTAACAGGTGGCGCACTGGGCAAAAGAGGCAAGGAAATCCCCTTCTTTGGGCAAAGTTCTGGAGCGGTAGTGACAAGCAACAGTTTGACCACATCGGGCAAATGGGTAAGGTCACGAAGCAGAAGAACCAGAATTACCAAGTACCGTGCCTGGTCCGACCATCTATGGAGGAGAAGAAGTACCTGCGGACTTCAGTTTGGGCAGAAGACGCGGCAGACAGGAGATTCGCTGCGGGCAAGCTGGCAGCATACCAGAATCCTTGGATTCGGGGGATCTGACTTATCCCCAAGCCCATTGACCAAGGACGCCTATTCCTAAGGGGCGAGAAACAACCGCGATCTGAAATTCAAATTCGAAGTCTTTAAAAGAGCGGGGCGCGACGGGCAGCAAGGACACAACACATTACGCACTGATTCATCGGAAGAGCCGCCGGTCCCGCAGTTCGCCATCGCCGCCGGAGTCGCCGGAGAGAGATCGGAGCTGTTCGTCCGAGTCTCTTGTTTGTTTTGAGTAGATCCGACCTTCGGGCCAAGAAACAATTTCATGTTTTTATGTTTTTAAGTTTTAATTCCGTACTTTGATTTCCTTCAAAAACGATTATCGATTTGAAGCTATGATTAATATAGTTTGCTTTTCCTTAATTGTTTTGTCTTTTATTTTCTGTATGAGTAGCTAAGTTGTTTTGCATCTGGGCAGGGGCGGATCGAAGGTGAAATTAGGGTTTAGTTAGACCGCGAGGTTGGAGGGGCTGAACTAACCGGTTGGGTGTTTGTTCCCGAGGCAAAGTTGTTTAAGTTTTATTTCTGGGGAGTTTGGGCTAACTAGGACGACCACTAGTGAACCTTTACAAACTGGGATACTGGTGATTGGCAAACCGCATAGATGTACCTTGTAGTATTGTTGCGGGCATAGCACTAGAACTTGCAGGAGATGCGGTCGTATGTTTCGAGCATGCTATTGGCCGAGCGGGTCTGTTTAGAGGGTAATGCGGGTTTGGGCAAACTAGATCCATGTTTGGTCGCATAGGTTATCGAATTGTTCAGATCCAGGGGGTTTAGGCATAGTGATAACTAGCCTTCTCTTTACACAGTAAGGATAGATAAGGGGTGGGGCAATTGCTGGGCGTGACGCAATAGGACCACTTTTGTTTTTACACCCTATAACTGCTGACAAACCGCTGGTAAAAATCTTTAGTGCCAATGAACGGTAGTTTGCCCTAACGATCCTGAGTGAAGCCGTCTGCCCGGATGCTTTGTTTCCTATTTGATTTAAGTTTTTCCTTTTAGTATTCTGTTAGATCTGAGTGTTTGGTTTGTTTACTTTTAGTTTTATTTATTTGCATGTTAGTTTGGTTAGCCGTAGTAAGTCAAAGTGTTGAAACGATTGCAAAACCGCTGTGCCCACAGCACCCCAAAATCAAATCTTTTTGTGACAACCCCTTGGGCAAAGCCGAGATCACCTACTGTAATTGCCTCCTTGTGGGACCGACCCCACGTACTTGCCATTATCTACGTTTTGTAGTTATAAGAGTACTGGCTAAATATAAATATCATTTTGACAGCTTGTTTGCCCCTAACGACAAGCATACGGGCTCGTCAGGTATAAATTTTCTTAATAATATATATATAAGTAACTTGTATGCGAGATGTTTATATTAGCTGCTGTGTGTTTGGTTCTTTTATACTTCAAGTGTATGTATCTACTGTTGTTGCTAATCGCTAGATGAACAACCCTTGTTTTATTACTCCTAGTTAATTTGTTCTCAGTTGGTTTTTTCTCAAGACCCATGGCTATTCCATAGTTCCATATTGAATGGCAGGTAATGGGGGAGCTTGTCGACATTGTATATATTAGCTGCTGCATTAAGCAGCAGCATATTTAGGTTATATATTATGTTGTTTATATCTATATGTATATGTACTAGGTGTAAATATATAGTGGTAGTTGCTGATATCACTTATATGTATCAAATGTTAATTTTTTTTATGAATTGTTCACTTTATTTTAGGATTGCATCGGAGCTATAGATGGAACTCATATCCCGGCAATGGTAACAGGTCGAGAAGTAAGCAGTTATCGTAATCGACATGGTATTCAATCACAAAACGTTTTGGCAGCTTGCAACTTTGATTTGCAATTCATGTATGTGCTTAGTGGTTGGGAAGGTTCGGCACATGACTCGAAACTTTTAACGGATGCACTATCAAGAAGAAATGGACTTCGGGTGCCTCAAGGTAAAATAAAAAAAATATCGTGTTTATATATTTTATAAAGAGTGACAAACTAATTAATTTTAAATTTTGAATTTTTAGGTAAATATTTTCTCGTGGATTGTGGATTTGCTAATCGACGTCAATTTTTAGCTCCATTACGTGGTGTTCGATATCATCTAAAAGATTTTGGTGGTCAAGGTCGTCACCCCAGAAATGCAAGTGAGTTATTCAATCTTCGTCATGCATCATTAAGAAATGTGATTGAGAGAATTTTTGGTATTTTCAAATCGCGATTCACTATTTTCAAAACCGCACCTCCGTTCCCATTTCAAACACAAGCAGAGTTAGTATTGGCTTGTGCTGGATTACACAATTTTCTTCGAAAAGAATGCCGCTCGGATGAATTTCCAGTCGAATATGAAGAAGATCAAGATTCACCACAACTCAACACTGAAGAGGAAATTTTGGAATTGCTTTCTCAAAGCCAAGTTCAACAAAGAAGTGAAGCTAATGCATGGAGAATGAGTATTGCTAATGCTATGTGGGACATGAGGCCAATGTATAATAATGATGCAGATGAAAATGAAAATAATAATGAAAAATAATTATTTTTTTATTCAAACTGATGTATTTTTTTTTCTAGACATTTTGATTTTTTTTATATACAATTGTGTTTCATATAAATTTGTATAAATATTTATAGTGTTTGAATTTATGTAAATTCATATAAATCAATTAAAAAATGTATTTCACAATCATGTTAAATCCATGAAAATCTATATAAATCCATTAAAAAAGTCGGTCAAACTCTGCATTAACTCCGCGGATTTTCTAAATCCACAAAAATCCACGAACTTTTAAAAGTCCATTAAAATCCTGTAGAGTCCTAATCCAATACACCCCCCTTAATTTGTATGAAAGTATGACATTGATAATGCGCAAAGAAAAAAAAATAGCGCATGCGCAAATAAAAAAATTAAAGCCTAAGTTAAAAAAAAAGCGAAAATAAGCAAATAAAAATTAAAATAAAGTAAAAAAATATTGAAAAATAGAACAAATAAATTTTAAATATTGTTTTTTTAAAAAAGTGAAAAAATAGCGCGAACTTCCTTTGAAAGTTTTTACAAATTTGCGAACTGATCCTTTTTGGAAAAACTTCTTCTGTTGGCATAATATATTCCACTATTTTGAAGGCTACTGTGCAAGGCACCTCCACTTATCCAATAAAGTCTTTACAACAAATGGGCTATGTAGGATAGAAATACGCCAACGGAAGTTGGTGATTATCCACTGCTTCACCCGAGTTATTGTGCTTGTCTCGTAAATCGCAAGTTGAGTCTCGTACATGGCAAGGAAGTGGTTCTTTTCCTTATCGAGTTCAACATGTGTCTCCGTTGGAAACAACCTAACTATTTTCTGAATTAACTCACTTTTCTTTTCCTCTTATGTAACGATAACCCACATGATAATTGTGACAGTTAACATATATATCATTATAATTTAAATAAAAATATATCTTTTTAACAAACTTTAGTGTATTAAACAGCAATGGACGTGTATTATGTCGATTGCCAACTGTATTAAAACCCTGAGCTCCATTCTGCGGGTTCTATAATATGATATTTTCTTCAATTTCTCATATTTTGATGGTTTTCTTGTTTCCTTTGATATGTGAGAATAAGAATCTAGATGCTGCTTGTTTTTCTAGAGAGCCTTCTGCTTGTCTACTAGAAGTATTGACAATTGAGTCTTGAATTTGTATGAAAGTATAACATTGACATTGCGGAAAGAAAAAAAAATAGCACTGCGCAAATAAAAAAAAATTAAAGCGTAAGTGAAAAAAAAAATAAGCAAATAAAAAATAAATAAAGTAAAAAAATTGAAAAATAGAACAAATAAATTTTAAATATTTTTTTTTTAAAAAGTGAAAAAATAGCGTTAATTTCATTTGGAAGTTTTTACAAATTTGCGAACTGATCGTTTTTGAAAAGCTTTCTTTTGTTGGCATAATTTATTCCACTATTTTGAAGGCTACTCCGTAAGGCACCTCCACTTATCCAATAAAGTCTTTACAACAAATGGGCTAGGTAGCATAGGAAACACGCCAAGAAGTTGGTGATTATCCATTGCTTCACACGAGTTACTGTGCTTTTCTTGTAAATCTCAAGTTGAGTCTTGTACATGGCAAGGAAGTGGTTCTGTTCCTTGTCGAGTTCAACATGTGTCTCTGTTGGAAACTGTTAGAATATATTTATATTTTAGTTATTATATTTATAGAATTATGGTTTACCTTTTGTTTATAGGATTAGGGTTTACCTTTTGTTTTGGCTATATAAAGCCTCTCTCTTGTATATTTTAGATTACGCTTATTTTGTTCTAATAACACAAGTTCTCTACGTTTATCTTTTCCTTTTCTTTAACCCTTGTTGGATTATATAAATCCTAACATGGTATCAGAGCCAGCAATCATTTTTTTTTCTGATCGTTTCGTTTAATTTTTTCTGATCGTTTCGGTTGTTGGCGTTTTCGTTTTTCGCTTGTTTTCCAATGGCTTCTAGTGAGGACTCGTTGCAGTCAATTGGTGTTCGTTTGGATGTGGCTTCTTCTCAGAATAATTCTATGGATGCTCTTGCAGAACAGTTTCAACGATTCCTTGCTACTTAGTCTTCGTCCTCAAGTCAGACAGTTCCCCTGCCTCAGCATCTTGCCATGACTACTCGTTCTCCATCAGGTTTGCCTTCATCAAAACCCTCAGGTATATCATCATCTCTTTGGGTCTTGGACTCTGGGGCTTCGTTTCATATGTCTCCTGATCCATCTAAGTTTACATCCTTATCTTCTGAGTCTTGTTCCCCTACTGTTGTTACTGCTGATGGTTCATCCTTACCATTAGTTGGCGTTGGCACTGTTAACACTCCTCACGTATCTCTCTCAAATGTCTATTGTATACCTAAGCTTACTCTAAGTCTTGCATCTGTTGGTCAATTATGTGATTCTGGATATTCCGTTCATTTTTCTTCCACCTCTTGTTATGTAACGGATCCCAACTCAAAGAGGCTGATTGGGACAGGCCGTAGACAGGGGGGTCTCTATGTTTTGGATGAGCTGCGCACTCATGGCTATGCAGCTGCCACCTCTGTTGATTTATCTTCCTTTCATTTAACCAAGTCATCCTCTGAGTATTTTTTATGGCATTCTAGACTCGGTCATGTTTCACACTCTCGTTTAAAATTTTTGTGTAATACTGGCGTTTTGGGTGATTTAAAATCTCATGATATTTCTGATTGTCGTGGATGTAAACTTGGGAAATTTTCTGCTTTGCCTTTTCCTCATAGTTCATCAAAATCTTCTGCACCTTTTGATTTAGTCCACTCTGATGTTTGGGGACCCGATCCTATTCCTACTAAAGGAGGGTCTAGATATTATGTGTCCTTTATTGATGACTATACTCGTTATGTTTGGGTGTTTTTTATGAAAAATCGTTCTGAGTTCACTAAGATTTATACAGATTTTCAAGCCTATGTTAAAACCCAACACTCCGCTGTTGTTAAGTGTTTTCGTTCTGATTTGGGTGGGGAATACACTAGTAGAACTCTTTCTGATCTTTTTTTGTCTGAAGGTACTGTGCATCAGTCCTCGTGCACTGATACCCCTCAGCAGAATGGTGTTGCTGAGAGAAAACACCGACATATTGTTGAAACTGCCAGGTCTATGTTGTTATCCGCTAGTGTTCCAAATGAGTTTTGGGGAGAAGCTGTCCTTACCTCCACTTACATTATTAATCGTATTCCGACTGCTCATAACTCTGGCACTTCTCCTTATGAGCAGTTATTTGGCCAAACACCAAATTATTCTGTCTTAAGAGTCTTCGGTTCCACTTGCTTTGTTCTTCGTCCACATGTTGAACTGTCCAAACTTTCCTCTCGGGTTGCTATATGTGTTTTTCTTGGGTATGGTATAGGTCAAAAAGTTTATCGTTGTTATGATCCCTCCTCTAGAAAATTATATGTGTCTCGCCATGTCTCCTTCCTTGAGCATATCCCCTTCTTTACCATTCCCTCCAGCACACACAACTTGACTAAATCTGATCTTATTCACATTGATCCCTTCTCTTCTGACTCTTCAATTTCTACTGCACCTATTGTTGACGACTCTCCGACCCCTGACACGGCTACCCAATCACCACTTGTGACTACGGATCTTGCTGCGCCACGCTATCCAGTGCGCATACGTAAGTCTACTCAATTACCTGATTTTGCATACTCTTGTTATTCTAAGTCCTTTGCGTCATTTCTTGTTTCCATTGATCCAATCTCTGAGCCTTCCTCCTATAAGGAGGCTGTCCGATCCCGTGATTGGCAAAATGCTATGGCTGAGGAACTATCTGCCTTAGACAAGACTGGTACTTGGGACCTTGTTGATCTTCCTGCCGGTAAAAAGGCTATTGGTTCTAGATGGGTGTACAAAGTTAAGACGAAATATGATGGTTCTATTGAGCGATACAAGGCCCGCTTAGTTGCTAAGGGGTTTGCTCAAGAGTATGGTTTAGATTATGAGGAGACTTTTGCTCCGGTAGCCAAGATGACTTCAGTTCGTGTCCTCATTGCTGTTGCTTCTGTTCAACAGTGGCACATATCTCAGATGGATGTTAAAAATGCTTTTTTGAATGGGGAATTGAAGGAAGAAGTGTATTTGGTTCCCCCACCAGGCGTCTCTCATGCTCCAGGACAGGTTTGTCGCCTTAAGAAGGCGTTGTATGGCCTTAAACAAGCCCCTCGTGCTTGGTATGATAGATTTTCTCGAGTTGTGATTTCCATTGGTTTTGTCTCTAGCCCTTATGACTCGGCTTTATTTGTTCGATCGACTTCTGCTGGCCGTGTTCTCCTTCTGTTATATGTTGATGATATGATTATTACGGGTGATGATGTTGATGGTATTCTGGGTTTGAAAGAAACCTTGTCCCGTTGTTTTGAGATGAAAGATTTGGGCCCTTTACGATACTTTCTGGGAATTGAAGTTGCCTCTTCTCCTCGAGGTTACCTCCTCTCTCAGTCCAAGTATGCTGCTGATATTCTTCACCGAGCACGACTCACTGACACTCGCACCACTGACACTCCTCTCGAGCTGAACGCAAAGTATACTCTAGATGATGGCACTCCTCTACAAGATCCCACTCTGTATAGGTCCATTGTTGGTAGTCTTGTTTATTTGACGATCACTCGCCCTGATATTGCCTATGCTGTTCACATTGTTTGTCAGTTTGTTTCAGCACCCACGACTGTACATTGGGCTGCTGTTGTGCGTATTTTACGTTACCTACGGGGATCTCTTTATCAGAGTCTTTTGTTTCCATCCACTTCTTCATTGGAGCTTCGTGCCTATTCTGATGCCGATTGGGCTGGTGATTCGACTTCTCGGAAGTCCACTACTGGGTTTTGTATTTTTCTTGGTGATTCTCTTATTTCTTGGAGAAGTAAGAAACAAGATGTAGTTTCCCGTTCATCCACCGAGGCAGAGTATCGTGCTATGGCTTCCACTACGGCTGAGATTATATGGTTGCGCTGGTTACTGGCTGACATAGGAGTCACTCTTTCTGACCCCACACCTATGTACTGCGATAATAAGAGTGCCATTCAGATTGCTCACAACACGGTGTTTCATGAGCGCACCAAACACATTGAGATTGATTGTCATTTCACTCGGCATCATTTGGATCGAGGAACCATTTCTCTACCATTTACTCCGTCGTCCTTACAGCTGGCTGACTGCTTCACGAAGTCTCATTCTATCAGCCGTCATAGATTTTTCGTTGACAAACTCTCGATGCTTCTTGCTGTACCATCGTGAGTTTGAGGGGGGGTGTTAGAATATATTTATATTATAGTTATTATATTTATAGAATTATGGTTTACCTTTTGTTTATAGGATTAGAGTTTACCTTTTGTTTTGGCTATATAAAGCCTCTCTCTTGTATATTTTAGATTACGCTTATTTTGTTCTAATAACACAAGTTCTCTACGTTTATCTTTTCCTTTTCTTTAACCCTTGTTGGATTATATAAATCCACTTATCCAATAAAGTCTTTACAGCAAATGGGCTATGTGTATAGCATAGGAAATATGACAACGGAAGTTGGTGATTATCCACTGCTTCACACGAGTTAGTGTGCTTGTCTCTTGTAAATTGCAAGTTGAGTCTCGTACATGGCAAGGAAGTGGTTCTGTTCCTTGTCGAGTTCAACATGTGTCTCCAATGGAAACAACCCGACTATTTTCTGAATTAACTCACTTTTATTTTCCTCCTATGTAACGACATCCTACATCCCACAGGATAATTTGTAACCGTTAACATATATATAATTATAATTTAAATAAAAATAGATCTTTTTAACAAACCTTTGTATTAAAGAACAATGGACGTGTATTATGTGGATTGCCAACTGTATTAAAGTCCTGAGCTCCACTCCCCTTTTCAGGGTTCAATAATATGATATTTTTTTTAATTTCTCATATTTTGATGGTTTTCTTGTTTCCTTTGATATGTACAGGATAAGAATCTGGATGTTGCTCGTTTTTCTTGAGAGCCTTATGCTTGTCTACTAGAAGTATTGAAAATTGAGTATTTAATTTGTATGAAAGTATGACATTGATAATCCGCAAAGAAATAAAAAATAGCGCATGCGCAAATAAAAAAAATTAAAGCCTAAGTTAAAAAAAAAGCGAAAATAAGCAAATAAAAATTAAAATAAAGTAAAAAAATTGAAAAATAGAAAAAATAAATTTTAAATATTGTGTTTTAAAAAAAGTGAAAAAATAGCGCGAACTTCATTTGAAAGTTTTTACAAATTTGCGAACTGATCCTTTTTGGAAAAACTTCTTGTCATAATTTATTCCACTATTTTGAAGGCTACTGCATAAGGCACCTTCACTTATCCAATAAAGTTTTTACAACAAATGGGCTATGTAGCATAGGAAATACGCCAACGGAAGTTAGTGATTATCCACTGCTTCACCCGAGTTAGTGTACTTGTCTCGTAAATCTCAAGTTGAGTCTCGTACATGGCAAGGAAGTGGTTTTGTTCCTTATCGAGTTCAACATGTGTCTCCGTTGGAAACAACCTGACTATTTTCTGAATTAACTCACTTTTCTTTTCCTCTTATGTAACGATATCCCACAGGATAATTGTGACAGTTAACATATATATCATTATAATTTAAATAAAAATAGATCTTTTTAACAAACCTTGGTGTATTAAAGAGCAATGGACGTGTATTATGTCGATTGCCAACTGTATTAAAACCCTGAGCTCCACTACGCGGGTTCTATAATATGATATTTTCTTCAATTTCTCATATTTTGATGGTTTTCTTGTTTCCTTTAATATGTGAGAATAAAAATCTAGATGCTGATTGTTTTTCTTGAGAGACTTCTGCTTGTCTACTAGAAGTATTGACACTTGAGTCTTGAATTTGTATGAAAGTATTACATTGACATTGCGCAAAGAAAAAAAATAGCGCATGCGCAAATAAAAAAAATTAAAGCGTAAGTGAAAAAAAAACAAAAATAAGCAAAAAAAAAATAAAATAAAGTAAATTTGCGAACTTATCGTTTTTGGAAAGATTTCTTTTGTTGACATAATTTACTCCACTATTTTGAAGGCTACTGCGTAAGGCACCTCCACTTATCCAATAAAGTCTTTACAACAAATGGGCTAGGTAGCATAGGAAACACGCCAACGTAAGTTGGTGATTATCCACTGCTTCACACGAGTTAGTGTGCTTGTCTTGTAAATCTCAAGTTGAGTCTTGTACATGGCAAGGAAGTGGTTCTGTTCCTTGTCGAGTTCAACATGTGTCTCTGTTGGAAAAACAACCTGACTATTTTCTGAATTAACTCACTTTTCTTTTCCTCCTATGTAACCACATTCCAAAGGATAATTTGTGACACTTAACATATATATCATTATAATTTAAATAAAAATAGATCTTTTTAACAAAACTTTGTGTATTAAAGAGCAATGGACGTGTATTATGTCAATTACCAATTGTATTAAAGCACTGAGCTTCACCTCTCGGATCAATAATACGATATTTTCTTCAATTTCTCATATTTTGATTGTTTTCTTGTTTTCTTTGATATGTCGAAGATAAGAATCTGGATGCTGCTGCTCGTCTTTTTTTTAGAACCTTGTGCTTGTCTACTAGAAGTATTGACACTTGAGTCTTGAATTTGTATAGCGCAAATAAAATGAAAAAAATTAAAATGTAAGTGAAAATAAAATAAAAAACAAAAGCGAAAATAAGCAAATAAAAATTAAAATAAAGTATTAAAAATTAAACAATAGAACAAATAAATTACAAATACTTTTTTCTTAAAAAGTGAAAATATAGCGCTAAAATTCATTTGAACATTTTTACAAATTTGTCAATTTATTCCACCATTTTGAAGGCTACTGCGCAAGACACCTCCACTTATCCAAAAAAGTTTGTACAATAAATGGGTTATATAGCATAGAAATACGCGGAAGTTGGCGATTATTTAGTGTTTCACACGAGTTAGTGTGCTTGTCTCTTAAATCGCAAGCTGAGTCTCGTAAATGGGAAGAAAGTGGTTTTTTTTCCTTGTCGAGTTAAGCATGTGTCTCCGTTTGAAACCAACGAACTATTTTCTGAATTAACTCACTTTTCTTTTCCTCCCATTTAACGACATCCCACAAGATAATTTGTGACCATTAACATATATATCATTGGATAATTTAAATAAAAATAGATATTTTTAACAAACCTTCGTGTATTAAAGAACAATGGACGTGTATTATGTTGATTATCAACGTCATTAAAGCCCCCTGAGCTCCACCTCCCTGTTTCAGGGTTAAATAATACCATATTTTCTTCTATTTCTCATTTTCCATGGGTTTCTTGTCTCCTTTGATATGTGGAGGATGTGAATCTGGATAGTGCTTGTTTTTCTTGGGAGCCTTTTGCTTATCTACTAGAAAAGTATTGACAATTGAGTCTTATTTTGAATTTGTATGAAAGTATCACATTGACATTGCGCAAAAAAAAAAAAAAATAGCTCATGCACAAATAAAATAAATTAAAGCCTAATTGAAAAAAAGAAGCGAAAATAAGCAAATAAAAAATAAAATAAAGTAAAAAAATTGAAAAATAGAACAAAAAAAAATTTAATGTTGTTTTCTTAAAAAAGTGAAAAAATAGTGCGAATTTTAATTTGAAAGTTTTTACAAATTTGTGAACTGATCGTTTTGGGAAAGTCTTCTTCTGTTGGCATAATTTATTCCACTATTTTGAAGGCTACTGCGAAGGCACCTCCACTTATCCAATAAAGTCTTTACAGCAAATGGGCTATGTGTATAGCATAGGAAATATGACAACGGAAGTTGGTGATTATCCACTGCTTCACACGAGTTAGTGTGCTTGTCTCTTGTAAATTGCAAGTTGAGTCTCGTACATGGCAAGGAAGTGGTTTTGTTCCTTGTCGAGTTCAACATGTGTCTCCAATGGAAACAACCCGACTATTTTCTGAATTAACTCACTTTTCTTTTCCTCCTATGTAACGACATCCTACATCCCACAGGATAATTTGTAACCGTTAACATATATATAATTATAATTTAAATAAAAATAGATCTTTTTAACAAACCTTTGTATTAAAGAACAATGGACGTGTATTATGTGGATTGCCAACTGTATTAAAGCCTTGAGCTCCACTCCCCTTTTCAGGGTTCAATAATATGATATTTTTTTAAATTTCTCCTATTTTGATGGTTTTCTTGTTTCCTTTGATATGTCCAGGATAAGAATCTGGATGTTGCTCGTTTTTCTTGAGAGCCTTATGCTTGTCTACTAGAAGTATTGAAAATTGAGTATTTAATTTGTATGAAAGTATGACATTGATAATCCGCAAAGAAATAAAAAATAGCGCATGCGCAAATAAAAAAAATTAAAGCCTAAGTTAAAAAAAAAGCGAAAATAAGCAAATAAAAATTAAAATAAAGTAAAAAAATTGAAAAATAGAACAAATAAATTTTAAATATTGTGTTTTAAAAAAAGTGAAAAAATAGCGCGAACTTCATTTGAAAGTTTTTACAAATTTGCGAACTGATCCTTTTTTGGAAAAACTTCTTGTCATAATTTATTCCACTATTTTGAAGGCTACTGCATAAGGCACCTTCACTTATCCAATAAAGTCTTTACAACAAATGGGCTATGTAGCATAGGAAATACGCCAACGGAAGTTAGTGATTATCCACTGCTTCACCCGAATTAGTGTGCTTGTCTCGTAAATCTCAAGTTGAGTCTCGTACATGGCAAGGAAGTGGTTTTGTTCCTTATCGAGTTCAACATGTGTCTCCGTTGGAAACAACCTGACTATTTTCTGAATTAACTCACTTTTCTTTTCCTCTTATGTAACGATATCCCACAGGATAATTGTGACAGTTAACATATATATCATTATAATTTAAATAAAAATAGATCTTTTTAACAAACCTTGGTGTATTAAAGAGCAATGGACGTGTATTATGTCGATTGTCAACTGTATTAAAACCCTGAGCTCCACTACGCGGGTTCTATAATATGATATTTTCTTCAATTTCTCATATTTTGATGGTTTTCTTGTTTCCTTTAATATGTGAGAATAAAAATCTAGATGCTGCTTGTTTTTCTTGAGAGACTTCTGCTTGTCTACTTGAAGTATTGACACTTGAGTCTTGAATTTGTATGAAAGTATGACATTGACATTGCGCAAAGAAAAAAAAATAAAAAAAATTAAAGCGTAAGTGAAAAATAAAACAAAAATAAGCAAATAAAAAATAAAATAAAGTAAAAAAATTGAAAAATAGAACAAATAAATTTTAAATATTTTTATTTTAAAAAAGTGAGAAGTTTTTACAAATTTGCGAACTGATCGTTTTTGGAAAGATTTCTTTTGTTGGCATAATTTATTCCACTATTTTGAAGGCTACTGCGTAAGGCACCTCCACTTATCCAATAAAGTCTTTACAACAAATGGGCTAGGTAGCATAGGAAACACGCCAACGTAAGTTGGTGATTATCCACTGCTTCACACGAGTTAGTGTGCTTGTCTTGTAAATCTCAAGTTGAGTCTTGTACATGGCAAGGAAGTGGTTCTGTTCCTTGTCGAGTTGAACATGTGTCTCCGTTGGAAAAACAACCTGACTATTTTCTGAATTAACTCACTTTTCTTTTCCTTCATGTAACCACATTCCACAGGATAATTTGTGACACTTAACATATATATCATTATAATTTAAATAAAAATAGATCTTTTTAACAAAACTATGTGTATTAAAGAGCAATGGACGTGTATTATGTCAATTACCAATTGTATTAAAGCACTGAGCTTCACCTCTCGGATCAATAATACGATATTTTCTTCAATTTCTCATATTTTGATGGTTTTCTTGTTTTCTTTGATATGTCGAGGATAAGAATGTGGATGCTGCTGCTTGTCTTTTTTTAGAACCTTGTGCTTGTCTACTAGAAGTATTGACACTTGAGTCTTGAATTTGTATAGCGCAAATAAAATGAAAAAAATTAAAATGTAAGTGAAAATAAAATAAAAAACAAAAGCGAAAATAAGCAAATAAAAATTAAAATAAAGTATAAAAAATTAAAAAATAGAACAAATAAATTACACCTCCACTTATCCAAAAAAGTCTTTACAATAAATGTGTTATATAGCATAGAAATACGCCTACCGAAGTTGGCGATTATTCAGTGTTACACACGAGTTATTGTGCTTGTCTCGTAAATCTGAGTCTCGTAAATGGGAAGAAAGTGGTTTTTTTCCTTGTCGAGTTAAGCATGTGTCTCCGTTTGAAACTAATGGACTATTTTCTGAATTAACTCACTTTCTTTTCCTCCTATTTAACGACATCCCACAAGATAATTTGTGACAATAAACATATATATCATTCTATTGGAGAATATATTCCGCCCATTAATATAAGTGTAAAGAAGTCCAACTTCTCTACCAGTTCGAGCTGTTGGATGATGCGCATCTAACATGGATATAGAGCCTTGGGATAACCCGAGGTCCTGGGTTCGACTCCCGCCAGTGGCGACTCCACCCGATTTAATTATCCACTTGTTGGGCCTCCCCAAAGAGGTTGAAATCGGCTTTTAGATGAAGCGGTTTCTAACACATTCGACTCCACCCGATTTAATTATCCACTTGTTGGGCCTCCCCAAAGAGGTTGAAATCGGCTTTTAGATGAAGCGGTTTCTAACACATTCGATAATTTAAATAAAAATAGATATTTTTAACAAACCTTCGTGTATTAAAGAGCAATGGACGTGTATTATGTTGATTATCAACGTCATTAAAGACCCCTGAGCTCCACCTCCTTGAAATCGGCCCACAAGTGAGGGGGAGTATTGGAGAATATATTCGGCCCATTAATATAAGTGTAAAGAAGTCCAACTTCTCTACCAGTTCGAGCTTTTAGATGAAGCGGTTTCTAACACATTCGATAATTTAAATAAAAATAGATATTTTTAACAAACCTTCGTGTATTAAAGAGCAATGGACGTGTATTATGTTGATTCATTCCATAATTTAAATAAAAATAGATATTTTTAACAAACCTTCGTGTATTAAAGAGCAATGGACGTGTATTATGTTGATTATCAACGTCATTAAAGCCCCCTGAGCTCCACCTCCCCGTTTCAGGGTTAAATAATACCATATTTTCTTCTATTTTCTCATTTTCCATCGGTTTCTTGTCTCCTTTGATATGTGGAGGATGTAAATCTGGATAGTGCTTGTTTTTCTTGGGAGCCTTTTGCTTTGTTTTTCTTGGGAGCCTTTTGCTTATCTACTAGAAGTATTGACAATTGAGTCTTATTTTGAATTTGTATGAAAGTATCACATTGACATTGCGCAAAGAAAAAAAATAGCGCATGCACAAATAAAATAAATTAAAGCCTAAGTGAAAAAAAGAAGCGAAAATAAGAGAATAAAAAATAAAATAAAGTAAAAAAATTGAAAAATAGAACAAAATTTTTTTAATGTTGTTTTCTAAAAAAAGTGAAAAAATAGCGCGAATTTTAATTTGAAAGTTTTTACAAATTTGTGAACTGATCGTTTTTGGAAAGCCTTCTTCTGTTGGCATAATTTATTCCACTATTTTGAAGGCTACTGCGCAAGGCACCTCCACTTATCCAATAAAATCTTTATAGCAAATGGGCTATGTGTATAGCATATGAAATATGGCAACGGAAGTTGGTGATTATCCACTGCTTCACACGAGTTAGTGTGCTTGTCTCTTGTAAATCGCAAGTTGAGTCTCGTACATGGCAAGGAAGTGGTTATGTTCTTTGTCGAGTTCAACATGTGTCTCCAATGGAAACAACCCGACTATTTTCTGAATTAACTCACTTTTCTTTTCCTCCTATGTAACACATCCTACATCCCACAGGATAATTTGTAACCGTTAACATATATATAATTATAATTTAAATAAAAATATATCTTTTTAACAAACCTTTGTGTATTAAAGAACAATGGACGTGTATTATGTCGATTGCCAACTGTATTAAAGCTCTGAGCTCCACTCCCCTTTTCAGGGTTCAATAATATGATATTTTTTTCAATTTCTCATATTTTGATGGTTTTCTTGTTTCCTTTGATATGTCCAGGATAAGAATCTGGATGTTGCTCGTTTTTCTTGAGAGCCTTATGCTTGTCTACTAGAAGTATTGACAATTGAGTATTTAATTTGTATGAAAGTATGACATTGACATTGGGCATAGAAAAAAAAATAGCGCATGCGCAAATAGAAAAAATTAAAGCCTAAGTTAAAAAAAAGCTAAAATAAGCAAATAAAAATTAAAATAAAGTAAAAAAATTGAAAAATAAAACAAATAAATTTTAAATATTGTTTTTTAAAAAAAGTGAAAAAATAGCGCAAAGAATTTCATTTGAATGTTTTTATAAATTTGCAAACTGCTCCTTTTTGGAAAAGCTTCTTCTGTTGGCATAATTTATTCCACTATTTTGAAGGCTACTGCGCAAGGCACACCTCCACTTATCCAATAAAGTCTTTATAACAAATGGGCTATGTAGCATAGGAAATACGTCAACGGAAGTTGGTGATTATCCACTGCTTCACCCGAGTTAGTGTGCTTGTCTCGTAAATCTCAAGTTGAGTCTCGTACATGGCAAGGAAGTGGTTTTGTTCCTTATCGAGTTCAACATGTGTCTCCGTTGGAAACAACCTGACTATTTTCTGAATTAACTCACTTTTCTTTTCCTCTTATGTAACGATATCCCACAGTATAATTGTGACAGTTAACATATATATCATTATAATTTAAATAAAAATAGATCTTTTTAACAAACCTTGGTGTATTAAAGAGCAATGGACGTGTATTATGTCGATTGCCAACTGTATTAAAACCCTGAGCTCCACTACGCGGGTTCTATAATATGATATTTTCTTCAATTTCTCATATTTTGATGGTTTTCTTGTTTCCTTTAATATGTGAGAATAAAAATCTAGATGCTGCTTGTTTTTCTTGAGAGACTTCTGCTTGTCTACTTGAAGTATTGACACTTGAGTCTTGAATTTGTATGAAAGTATGACATTGACATTGCGCAAAGAAAAAAAAAATAAAAAAAATTAAAGCGTAAGTGAAAAAAAAAACAAAAATAAGCAAATAAAAAATAAAATAAAGTAAAAAAATTGAAAAATAGAACAAATAAATTTTAAATATTTTTATTTTAAAAAAGTGAGAAGTTTTTACAAATTTGCGAACTGATCGTTTTTGGAAAGATTTCTTTTGTTGGCATAATTTATTCCACTATTTTGAAGGCTACTGCGTAAGGCACCTCCACTTATCCAATAAAGTCTTTACAACAAATGGGCTAGGTAGCATAGGAAACACGCCAACGTAAGTTGGTGATTATCCACTGCTTCACACGAGTTAGTGTGCTTGTCTTGTAAATCTCAAGTTGAGTCTTGTACATGGCAAGGAAGTGGTTATGTTCCTTGTCGAGTTCAACATGTGTCTCCGTTGGAAAAACAACCTGACTATTTTCTGAATTAACTCACTTTTCTTTTCCTCCTATGTAACCACATTCCACAGGATAATTTGTGACACTTAACATATATATCATTATAATTTAAATAAAAATAGATCTTTTTAACAAAACTTTGTGTATTAAAGAGCAATGGACGTGTATTATGTCAATTACCAATTGTATTAAAGCACTGAGCTTCACCTCTCGGATCAATAATACTATATTTTCTTCAATTTCTCATATTTTGATGGTTTTCTAGTTTTCTTTGATATGTCGAGGATAAGAATGTGGATGCTGCTGCTTGTCTTTTTTTAGAACCTTGTATTTGTCTACTAGAAGTATTGACACTTGAGTCTTGAATTTGTATAGCGCAAATAAAATGAAAAAAATTAAAATGTAAGTGAAAATAAAATAAAAAACAAAAGCGAAAATAAGCAAATAAAAATTAAAATAAAGTATAAAAAATTAAAAAATAGAACAAATAAATTACACCTCCACTTATCCAAAAAAGTCTTTACAATAAATGTGTTATATAGCATAGAAATACGCCTACGGAAGTTTGCGATTATTCAGTGTTTCACACGAGTTAGTGTGCTTGTCTCGTAAATCTGAGTCTCGTAAATGGGAAGAAAGTGGTTTTTTTCCTTGTCGAGTTAAGCATGTGTCTCCGTTTGAAACTAATGGACTATTTTCTGAATTAACTCACTTTCTTTTCCTCCTATTTAACGACATCCCACAAGATAATTTGTGACAATAAACATATATATCATTCGATAATTTAAATAAAAATAGATATTTTTAACAAACCTTCGTGTATTAAAGAGCAATGGACGTGTATTATGTTGGTTATCAACGTCATTAAAGCCCCCTGAGCTCCACCTCCCCGTTTCAGGGTTAAATAATACAATATTTTCTTCTATTTTCTCATTTTCCATCGGTTTCTTGTCTCCTTTGATATGTGGAGGATGTAAATCTGGATAGTGCTTGTTTTTCTTGGGAGCCTTTTGCTTTGTTTTTCTTGGGAGCCTTTTGCTTATCTACTAGAAGTATTGACAATTGAGTCTTATTTTGAATTTTGTATGAAAGTATCACATTGACATTGCGCAAAGAAAAAAAATAGCGCATGCACAAATAAAATAAATTAAAGCCTAAGTGAAAAAAAGAAGCGAAAATAAGAGAATAAAAAATAAAATAAAGTAAAAAAATTGAAAAATAGAACAAAATTTTTTTTAATGTTGTTTTCTAAAAAAAGTGAAAAAATAGCGCGAATTTTAATTTGAAAGTTTTTACAAATTTGTGAACTGATCGTTTTTGGAAAGCCTTCTTCTGTTGGCATAATTTATTCCACTATTTTGAAGGCTACTGCGCAAGGCACCTCCACTTATCCAATAAAATCTTTATAGCAAATGGGCTATGTGTATAGCATATGAAATATGGCAACGGAAGTTGGTGATTATCCACTGCTTCACACGAGTTAGTGTGCTTGTCTCTTGTAAATCGCAAGTTGAGTCTCGTATATGGCAAGGAAGTGGTTATGTTCCTTGTCGAGTTCAACATGTGTCTCCAATGGAAACAACCCGACTATTTTCTGAATTAACTCACTTTTCTTTTCCTCCTATGTAACGACATCCTACATCCCACAGGATAATTTGTAACCGTTAACATATATATAATTATAATTTAAATAAAAATATATCTTTTTAACAAACCTTTGTGTATTAAAGAATAATGGACGTGTATTATGTCGATTGCCAACTGTATTAAAGCTCTGAGCTCCACTCCCCTTTTCAGGGTTCAATAATATGATATTTTTTTCAATTTCTCATATTTTGATGGTTTTCTTGTTTCCT
Source organism: Euphrasia confusa (assembly GCA_954870475.1). Classification (NCBI taxonomy): domain Eukaryota; kingdom Viridiplantae; phylum Streptophyta; class Magnoliopsida; order Lamiales; family Orobanchaceae; genus Euphrasia; species Euphrasia confusa. Next base: position 8,556,753 of record OX940966.1, on the reverse strand, counting down.
TTGATATGTCCAGGATAAGAATCTGGATGTTGCTCGTTTTTCTTGAGAGCCTTATGCTTGTCTACTAGAAGTATTGACAATTGAGTATTTAATTTGTATGAAAGTATGACATTGACATTGGGCATAGAAAAAAAAATAGCGCATGCGCAAATAGAAAAAATTAAAGCCTAAGTTAAAAAAAAGCTAAAATAAGCAAATAAAAATTAAAATAAAGTAAAAAAATTGAAAAATAAAACAAATAAATTTTAAATATTGTTTTTTAAAAAAAGTGAAAAAATAGCGCAAAGAATTTTGATTTGAATGTTTTTATAAATTTGCAAACTGCTCCTTTTTGGAAAAGCTTCTTCTGTTGGCATAATTTATTCCACTATTTTGAAGGCTACTGCGCAAGGCACACCTCCACTTATCCAATAAAGTCTTTATAACAAATGGGCTATGTAGCATAGGAAATACGTCAACGGAAGTTGGTGATTATCCACTGCTTCACCCAAGTTAGTGTGCTTGTCTCGTAAATCTCAAGTTGAGTCTCGTACATGGCAAGGAAGTGGTTTTGTTCCTTATCGAGTTAAACATGTGTCTCCGTTGGAAACAACCTGACTATTTTCTGAATTAACTCACTTTTCTTTTCCTCTTATGTAACGATATCCCACAGTATAATTGTGACAGTTAACATATATATCATTATAATTTAAATAAAAATAGATCTTTTTAACAAACCTTGGTGTATTAAAGAGCAATGGACGTGTATTATGTCGATTGCCAACTGTATTAAAACCCTGAGCTCCACTACGCGGGTTCTATAATATGATATTTTCTTCAATTTCTCATATTTTGATGGTTTTCTTGTTTCCTTTAATATGTGAGAATAAAAATCTAGATGCTGCTTGTTTTTCTTGAGAGACTTCTGCTTGTCTACTTGAAGTATTGACACTTGAGTCTTGAATTTGTATGAAAGTATGACATTGACATTGCGCAAAGAAAAAAAAAATAAAAAAAATTAAAGCGTAAGTGAAAAACAAAAACAAAAATAAGCAAATAAAAAATAAAATAAAGTAAAAAAATTGAAAAATAGAACAAATAAATTTTAAATATTTTTATTTTAAAAAAGTGAGAAGTTTTTACAAATTTGCGAACTGATCGTTTTTGGAAAGATTTCTTTTGTTGGCATAATTTATTCCACTATTTTGAAGGCTACTGCGTAAGGCACCTCCACTTATCCAATAAAGTCTTTACAACAAATGGGCTAGGTAGCATAGGAAACACGCCAACGTAAGTTGGTGATTATCCACTGCTTCACACGAGTTAGTGTGCTTGTCTTGTAAATCTCAAGTTGAGTCTTGTACATGGCAAGGAAGTGGTTATGTTCCTTGTCGAGTTCAACATGTGTCTCCGTTGGAAAAACAACCTGACTATTTTCTGAATTAACTCACTTTTCTTTTCCTCCTATGTAACCACATTCCACAGGATAATTTGTGACACTTAACATATATATCATTATAATTTAAATAAAAATAGATCTTTTTAACAAAACTTTGTGTATTAAAGAGCAATGGACGTGTATTATGTCAATTACCAATTGTATTAAAGCACTGAGCTTCACCTCTCGGATCAATAATACTATATTTTCTTCAATTTCTCATATTTTGATGGTTTTCTAGTTTTCTTTGATATGTCGAGGATAAGAATGTGGATGCTGCTGCTTGTCTTTTTTTAGAACCTTGTATTTGTCTACTAGAAGTATTGACACTTGAGTCTTGAATTTGTATAGCGCAAATAAAATGAAAAAAATTAAAATGTAAGTGAAAATAAAATAAAAAACAAAAGCGAAAATAAGCAAATAAAAATTAAAATAAAGTATAAAAAATTAAAAAATAGAACAAATAAATTACACCTCCACTTATCCAAAAAAGTCTTTACAATAAATGTGTTATATAGCATAGAAATACGCCTACGGAAGTTGGCGATTATTCAGTGTTTCACACGAGTTAGTGTGCTTGTCTCGTAAATCTGAGTCTCGTAAATGGGAAGAAAGTGGTTTTTTTCCTTGTCGAGTTAAGCATGTGTCTCCGTTTGAAACTAATGGACTATTTTCTGAATTAACTCACTTTCTTTTCCTCCTATTTAACGACATCCCACAAGATAATTTGTGACAATAAACATATATATCATTCGATAATTTAAATAAAAATAGATATTTTTAACAAACCTTCGTGTATTAAAGAGCAATGGACGTGTATTATGTTGATTATCAACGTCATTAAAGCCCCCTGAGCTCCACCTCCCCGTTTCAGGGTTAAATAATACCATATTTTCTTCTATTTTCTCATTTTACATCGGTTTCTTGTCTCCTTTGATATGTGGAGGATGTAAATCTGGATAGTGCTTGTTTTTCTTGGGAGCCTTTTGCTTTGTTTTTCTTGGGAGCCTTTTGCTTATCTACTAGAAGTATTGACAATTGAGTCTTATTTTGAATTTGTATGAAAGTATCACATTGACATTGCGCAAAGAAAAAAAATAGCGCATGCACAAATAAAATAAATTAAAGCCTAAGTGAAAAAAAGAAGCGAAAATAAGAGAATAAAAAATAAAATAAAGTAAAAAAATTGAAAAATAGAACAAAATTTTTTTTAATGTTGTTTTCTAAAAAAAGTGAAAAAATAGCGCGAATTTTAATTTGAAAGTTTTTACAAATTTGTGAACTGATCGTTTTTGGAAAGCCTTCTTCTGTTGGCATAATTTATTCCACTATTTTGAAGGCTACTGCGCAAGGCACCTCCACTTATCCAATAAAATCTTTATAGCAAATGGGCTATGTGTGTAGCATATGAAATATGGCAACGGAAGTTGGTGATTATCCACTGCTTCACACGAGTTAGTGTGCTTGTCTCTTGTAAATCGCAAGTTGAGTCTCGTACATGGCAAGGAAGTGGTTATGTTCCTTGTCGAGTTCAACATGTGTCTCCAATGGAAACAACCCGACTATTTTCTGAATTAACTCACTTTTCTTTTCCTCCTATGTAACGACATCCTACATCCCACAGGATAATTTGTAACCGTTAACATATATATAATTATAATTTAAATAAAAATATATCTTTTTAACAAACCTTTGTGTATTAAAGAACAATGGACGTGTATTATGTCGATTGCCAACTGTATTAAAGCTCTGAGCTCCACTCCCCTTTTCAGGGTTCAATAATATGATATTTTTTTCAATTTCTCATATTTTGATGGTTTTCTTGTTTCCTTTGATATGTCCAGGATAAGAATCTGGATGTTGCTCGTTTTTCTTGAGAGCCTTATGCTTGTCTACTAGAAGTATTGACAATTGAGTATTTAATTTGTATGAAAGTATGACATTGACATTGGGCATAGAAAAAAAAATAGCGCATGCGCAAATAGAAAAAATTAAAGCCTAAGTTAAAAAAAAGCTAAAATAAGCAAATAAAAATTAAAATAAAGTAAAAAAATTGAAAAATAAAACAAATAAATTTTAAATATTGTTTTTTAAAAAAAGTGAAAAAATAGCGCAAAGAATTTCATTTGAATGTTTTTATAAATTTGCAAACTGCTCCTTTTTGGAAAAGCTTCTTCTGTTGGCATAATTTATTCCACTATTTTGAAGGCTACTGCGCAAGGCACACCTCCACTTATCCAATAAAGTCTTTATAACAAATGGGCTATGTAGCATAGGAAATACGTCAACGGAAGTTGGTGATTATCCACTGCTTCACCCGAGTTAGTGTGCTTGTATTGTAAATCGCAAGTTGAATCTCGTACATGGCAAGGAAGTGGTTATGTTCCTTGTCGAGTTCAACATGTGTCTCCGTTGGAAACAACCTGACTATTTTCTGAATTAACTCACTTTTTCTTTTCCTCCTATGTAAAGACATCCCACATCTCACAGGATAATTTGAGACACTTAACATATATATCATTATAATTTAAATAAAAATAAATCTTTTTAACAAAACTTTGTGTATTAAAGAGTAATGGACGTGTATTATGTCGATTGCCAACTGTATTAAAGCCCTGAGCTCCACTCCCCGTTTCAGGGTTCAATAATATGATATTTTCTTCAATTTCTCATATTTTGATGGTTTTCTTGTTTCCTTTGATATTAGAGGATAAGAATTTGGATGCTGCTTTCTTAAGAGCCTTCTGCTTGTCTATTAAAGTATTGACAATTAAGTCTTGAATTTGTATGAAAGTATCACATTGACATTGCGCAAAGAAAAAAAAAATAGTGCATGCGCAAATAAAAAAAATTAAAGCCTAAGTAAAAAAAAAACGAAAATAACCAAATAAAAAATAAAATAAAGTAAAAAAATTGAAAAATAGAACAAATAAATTTTAAATATTGTTTTTAAAAAAAAAAAGTGAAAAATAGCGGGAATTTCATTTGAAAGTTTTTACAAATTTGCTAACCGAAAACATTCTTCTGTTGGCATAATTTATTCCACTATTTTGAAGGCTACTGCGGAAGGCACCTCCACTTATCCAATAAAGTCTTTACAACAAATGGGCTATGTAGCATAGGAAATACCCCAACGGAAGTTGGTGATTATCCACTGCTTCACCCGAGTTAGTGTGCTTGTCTCGTAAATCGCAAGTTGAGTCTCGTACATGGCAAAGAAATGGTTTTGTTCCTTGTCGAGTTCAACATGTGTCTCCGTTGGAAACAACCTAACTATTTTCTGAATTAACTCACTTTTCTTTTCCTCTTATGTAAAGAAATCCCACGGGATCATTTGTGACAGTTAACATATATATCATTATAATTTAACTAAAAATAGATCTTTTTAACAAACCTTTGTGTATTAAAAAGCAATGGAAGTGTATTATGTCGATTACCAACTGTATTAAAGCCCTGAGCTCTACTCCCCGTTTCAGGGTTCAATAATATGATATTTTCTTCAATTTCTCATATTTTGATGGTTTTCTTGTTTCCTTTGATATGGCGAGGATAAGAATCTGGATGCTGCTACTTTTTTTTGAGAGCCTTCTGCTTGTCTACTATAAGTATTAACAATTGAGTCTAGAATTTGTATGTGTTAGACTCCTTGATAATAGCCGACTTTTTGTTAATATTGATATACTATATTTATTTTGTACATCTCTTAGGCTTAATTATAGGTAATTAGTTTTGACTATCTTTGTATTTATAATCTTGGTTTGTGAATAGAAAAGCACGATTGATTCTCTATTATGGTATCAGAGACCCAACTAATCCTAAAAACTTAAGCTTCCGCCGCTTCTATCTTCTTCTTCCTCCCCACTGGTTTTTGTTCGTTCCAAACCGGCAGCCATGACGGAATCTTCTTCCACAAAATTCCATCTCGCCCTCGCCGTTTCGAACATCAAGAATTCCATTCCTATTCGACTGGAACAGGAGAAGGGACCGTATGCTCCTTGGGCTGAATTGTTCAAAACGCATTGTCGTGCCTACAATGTCTACGAACACATCATCCCAGCAAGCCATTAACGGAGAAAGAAATCGAACCAGACTTCGAAAAGGAACTTTGGACCCGTCTCGTTGTCATCGTCCTCACTTGGATCTACGACACCATTTCACCAGAACTCTTAATCATGATCTTGAAGCCCAATTCCACCGCAACGGCTCAATGGAATCGACTTGCAAGCATGTTTCTTGATAACAAGAATGCCCGTGCGTCTGCCTTGGAGAATCGATTCTCCAACGCTTTTCTTGACGACTTCGCTGACATCTCCTCTTACTGTCAGGAATTAAAAGATTTGGCCGATCAACTCGCAAATGTGGACGCTCCGGTTTCAAACCATCTGTTAGTTCTTCGCCTAATCAACGGTTTGAATGATAACTATGACATTGTTGCTTCTAACATATCTCAACTAGATCCATTGCCGGATTTCTTTGCCGCTCGCTCTCGTTTAATCTTGGAAGAAACGAGGAAAGCGAGATCGTCTGAGGCACGCACACCCTCACAAGCAATGGTTGTTCAGCAGACAGCTGATGGCACACATCAGCCTTCAAATAATTCCTCTACACGTACTCCACAAAATAAGACTCAAAATAATTCCTCCAACCGTAACCAGTCCTCAAATCGTAACAAAGGCAAAGGACGTGGTCGAAATAACAATGGCAACAATGGTGGAAAATGGGGCAGGGGATCACATAACAATGGTGGCCGAAATCAGCCTTCTCCACAGGCCTGGCATAAACCTTCAGCGCTTCTACCTTGGGCCGTGCCTTGGGGCCAAAATTGGCAATATCCCCCCTGCCCTTACCCCACTAATTCATGGGCACGTACACCACCCCCATCCGGGCAGTCCGGTGGCATTTTGGGAAGTCGTCCGCAACAGGCTTACAATACACAATTTCAACCGACGGGTTTGGAGCAGGCTTTTCAAACTATGACGTTGAACCCTTCGGACAACAACTGGTACATGGATACGGGTGCTACTTCACATATGACAAGCGAGGGAGGTAATCTTACATCTTATTTTAATTTGAGGAAAAACAATAATATTATTGTCAGTAGTGGGCAGGAAATTCCAATTCATGGATATGGACAAAAATCCCTCCCCACACCTTACCCTCCTCTTCGTTTAATGAATGTGCTTCATGCCCCGAAACTAATTAAAAACCTTGTGTCTGTTCGTCGCTTTACATGTGATAATAATGTATCAATAGAATTTGTCCTTTCGGTTTCTCTGTAAAGGAAATTCATAATGGGAAGGTGATAATGCGATGCAATAGCACGGGCGACCTCTATCCAATTACCACCACCTCACGTCATACAGCTTCCCCCGCTTCCAGTTTTGCTGCTTTGTCTCCCAGTCTTTGGCATAGTCGCTTAGGACACCATGGGAATTTCTATTTTGCATTCTCTTAAGAATAAAAGAGTTATTGATTGTAAACTAATTTCAAACACTAGTTCTTGTCAATCTTGTGTTTTTGGTAAACATGTCAAACTTCCATTTTACTCCTCTTCTTCGTGCACTTTATTACCTTTTGATATCGTGCATAGTGATTTGTGGACATCACCTGTGTTGAGTTCTGCAGGGCATAAATTTTATGTGTTCTTCCTTGATGATTATAGCGATTTTTTGTGGACTTTTCCCATTGGCAAGAAGTCACAAACTCTTCCCATCTTTAAAGCTTTTGGCACTTTTATTCAAACTCAATTCCAAAAGCAAATTAAAGCATTCCAATGTGACAATGGGACAGAATTTAGGAACAACGCTTTCAAACTTCTTTGTAAACAAAATGGTCTTGATTTCCGTTTCTCTTGCCCCTATACATCCCCACAAAATGGAAAAGCCGAACGGAAAATACGCGCTATCAACAATATCATGCGAACACTACTTGTTCACTCATCCTCACCACCTAGTTTTTGGCATCACGCCTTGCAAATGGCCACATATCTTCTCAACATTATCCCTCACAAATTACTTCAAAATCGTTCACCTACAGAAATTTTGTATCATAGGGTTGTTGGGGATCGTGCATGTATACGCAGCGGAAAACAAAAATTTTATTTTATTTTATTTTATTGAAAATCATATTTTCAATAATTAAAATCTATTAAATAAATAATCCACCATTTAATTTAATTATCAAATATTTAATTCATGCAATACTACATAAATTAAATCTAGCGCAATTAAATTTATCATATAAATTAACTATTTCTAGGGCAATTACATTTATCATATAAATTAATTACACTGCTCAATTAATTACGCACACATAATTAATTGTGTCAATTTGACAATTAACATAATCACAATTATATAATTCAAATCAAATTGATTTTAATTAACAATTAAATTAATCTCTATTAATTTTATTTGTCAATTATAATCTCAGTACTTAGCGCAAACAATTAACGCAAAACAATTAAATCCAGATTTAATCGTGAGTACCTTAGGGGTTCGTCGGACGAAACGAGGTTCGTCGGAAGTCACGCGGATGCGACGCGGGGATGCACGCGGGGCGTGCGAGCTGCACACGGGGAGAGCCGAGATGGCTCTCGGCTGGTCGCAGCGGCGCTCGAGCGCGGGCGGGCTTGGCTAAGTCGTGCTCGGGCGTTACTCGTTCAAACCTCCGGCGTCTCTCGTCAAATCAGGTTTCACCTCGTATAGGTAATCCCACTCGCGTATTGCACTAGAAATACGAGAGGGAGAATACGACGGGAAAAACGGGCCAGAAAAACGGCGCCGGAATCAGATTCCGGCGAGGCGGGCGGTTGCCGGTGGCGGCGGCGGGCGGCGGCGGGCGGCGGCTCCGGGCGGCGTTCCTCCGAGGGAGGCGGCCGAGGGGGCGGCGGCGAGAGAGGGGAGAGGGAGAGAGGAGAGGCTAGGCTAGAGCTCTCTAGGTTTTTGGTGTGTTCTTCTTCATGCCTATGGAGCTCCTTTTATAGGTGAAGAAAAGAGCTTCTTGGGCTTAAACCCTAATGGATCGGATCCATTAATCCTAGCCGGCCCAATTCATTAGCCGTCATTACGTTTCTCCCAAATTGACAATCAATTCGATCTCCGAAAAATATAACGATTATATTTTCTTTCTCGTTTTAATTTTCTCATCGATATGAGATAATAATAAAAATTCCTAATTTCACAAAATCGGAAAGCCCATTTCAGGGGTACTGCTAAATCGGGAAATTTCCAAAAATAGAAAGTGTACACCATCGTGTCCGTTTTCTTTAGCTCAGTAATATTTCCAACTCATAATCACAATTATGAATCTCGGATTCAATCATATTGACCTCCGACTATATGTACTTAATTAACAGTTAATTAATACATGATCGTATTCAATGATTGGTTTACACGAGAATGTGACCCTCAATGGTTCAGGTGTATAACTAGCCGTGGGCTCACAACACATTGTGATTCGAACAAGATATTGTTCTTATATCAACTACTCCCGAGAGTTTTAGATTAATAATCATATTATTTAATCTCCGAACAATTCGGTGCCCAACGAATCAGTGACGAGCGTCTAGCAACCACGCTTCACTAATTCCCTAAATACAAATGAAGTGCCTGCAAGAACCTTGTAATATAGTTAGCGTACAGTACGATCCCTCCGATACATATGTCCTTATCAAACTAGAGATATTGGTCAATCGAGATCTCTTGTTGTGTTTGATAACTTTGCGAACGTTCTAGGTTTCGTATAATCCAGTCGTGAGTGATCTAGAGAAACACATTTCTCTAATCACCTCACTGTTCAACTCTGGCCAGAGATTCCGGGACTACGAACCACATAGGACATCCATGATCTATATCAGTCGATCAGATCCCCTACTACCATGCACAGACTTCACATCAGATTTCGAACTGCACGAACATTGCCTCCTTTTTCGACTTACTCCCTTTCCAGGGAATCAGAAACACGTTGCGATACAGCTAGTCCTCTGATGAAGTCACGGTGATGTCTGGGTCTTAAGGATTAATTGTGTACAACTATATTATGGAATTCTCTACTCGATCAGTGATAACCACTTAGAGATTCCAGGGAGAGGGGGTTCAGTGAACTCATCAACAGTGAGCACCCACTCAAGTATGTCGATGTACCAACACCGAGGCTCGAGATTAGCCCACATACACTAAGTGCTAGTCTCAAGGGGGAAAGGTCGGGTATCCTTGTATTGGCGTAACCCATCGACTAGGAACTGAGTTTGACCAGTTACGTTGCGTTAACAGAATTATCTCTCGGTTTCCACAAAACCGAATTCATACAACATGTGTAACTGTACAGGACTATATCTATGATTCAACATGGGGAGTAGATATAGCATATGCCTTAATTAATCATAATTAATAATCTTTCATAATTTCGAAATAAATTGATAATATTTATTAATTAAATAATAAATTAGGTTCGACCACAGCCACAGGTTGGCTTGTTGGTCACCTACTCTATCAATCTCCCACTTGACCTAAAGCCAACTGCTCTCGTATCTAAGTCCCATCGACTTTCGATGTTTCTCGTGGACTGATCTAGACAAAGGCTTGGTAAAGGGATCAGCTATATTATCTCCCGAAGTGACTCTTTCGACCAAGACGTCACCTCTCTCAACGATCTCGCGGATCAGATGATATTTCCTCAGTACATGTTTGGATTTCTGATGAGATCTCGGTTCCTTAGCTTGTGCTACGGCCCCCGTGTTATCACAGTACAACGTTACTAGATCACTTGCGCTCGGAACGACTCCCAACTCTTGGATGAAGTTCCGTATCCAAACAGCCTCTTTTGCAGCTTCACTTGCCGCAACATATTCAGCTTCGGTGGTGGAATCAGCCGTGGTTTTCTGCTTGGAAGTTTTCCAACAGACGGCACCTCCGTTCAGCTTGAATATGAATCCCGATATCGACTTAGAGTTGTCCACGTCAGATTGAAAACTAGAGTCCGTAAACGCCTTTATTTTCAAATCGTGACCTCCATAGACTAAGAACATCTCTTTGGTATTTCGCAAATACCTAAGAATGTCCTTCACGGCTTTCCAATGAGCCGGTCCAGGATTAGACTGATATTTGCTCGTGACGCTCACAGCATGTGCAATATCAGGTCTAGTACATAGCATGCCGTACATCACGCTTCCAATACCGGATGCGTATGGTGTGCGATTCATCCGCTCGATTTCTAGTTCCTTTGCTGGACACATGGTTTTTGAGAGACGAATTCCATGACACATTGGCAAAAACCCTCTCTTGGAGTTTTCCATGTTAAACCGTTTTAAAATGGTTTCTATGTACAAGGATTGTGATAGGCCGATCATCTTTCTAGATCTATCTCTATAGATTCGTATTCCTAATACGTAAGATGCCTCACCTAAATCCTTCATCGAGAAACGTGTGGACAACCATGCTTTCGTTGCCTGCAGCATACCTACATCATTCCCAATGAGTAGTATGTCATCAACTTATAGCACTAAAAACGTCACGGCGCTCCCACTAACCTTCTTGTATACACAAGGTTCCTCCGGGTTCTTGACAAAATCAAACTCTTTGATTGTGTTGTCAAAACGTTTGTTCCAACTTCGGGATGCTTGTTTCAATCCATAAATGGATCGCTGGAGTCGGCAAACCTTTTGCTCTTCTCCAGGAGATATGAAGCCTTCCGGCTGCGCCATATATATTTCCTCCTCAATGTCCCCATTGAGAAACGCGGTCTTCACATCCATTTGCCATATCTCGTAGTCGTACCACGCAGAGATGGCCAGCAAAATCCTAATGGATTTAAGCATAGCGATTGGTGAAAAGGTTTCCTCATAGTCAACACCTTGCTTTTGAGTATATCCTTTTGCCACCAACCTAGCTTTAAAGGTCGCAACCTTTCCATCAGCTCCAACTTTCCTTTTATAGATCCACTTGCAGCCTATGGGAACGATTCCTTTAGGTGGGTCTACCAACGTCCATACGTTGTTGGAATACATGGAGTCCATTTCGGATTTCATGGCAGTAAGCCAATGTCCCTTGTCCGTATCCAATACGGCTTCATTGAAGGTTCTAGGATCGGATCCATCATCAATGATTTCGTGATCACTATCAACGAGGAACAACCGATCAGGCAACCTCCGAACTCTTTCGGATTTACGGACTGTCGGTCGTGGATGGGTATCAGTGGTTTTTTGAATTGGCTCTGGTTCAGGGACTAGTTCATGAACTTCAGTTTGTGGGTCGTCATCTCGAACCTCTTCGAGATCTACTATGCTGCCTTTTCCATCCGCTAGGAATTCCTTCTCAAGGAACACAGCATTTCTCGAGACAAACACTTTTGCCTCAGAAACATAGTAGAATTCATATCCCATGGAATCTACGGGATATCCCACAAAGTAGCATAAGTCGGACTTACTATCCAACTTATCTCCCACTAGCCGCTTCACGTAAGCGGGAAAACCCCATATCTTTATATGTTTGAACGTGGGCTGTCGGGAATGCCAAAGTTCATAAGGTGTGGATTTAACTGCTTTAGTGTTAAGTCTATTCAGCAAATAGGCGGCTGTCAAGAGTGCGTGACCCCACAAGTACGCCGGTAACTCAGTGACACTCATCATAGATCGAACCATGTCCAACAGAGTTCGGTTACGACGCTCGGACACTCCGTTCAACTGAGGTGTTCCAGGAGGAGTCCACTGAGAGAGAATCCCATTCTCTTTTAGATAGTCTATAAACTCAGCGCTTAAGTATTCGCCACCACGATCGGATCGTAGTTGCTTAATACGAAGCCCAAGTTGATTCTCTACTTCATGTCGGAAGTCTTTGAACCTTTCAAAAGTCTCCGATTTGTGCTTCATTAAGTACACGTAACCATACCTTGAATAATCATCGGTAAAGGTTACGAAGTAGTTGAATCCACCCCTCGCACTAACACTTAGTGGACCACACACGTCGGTATGGATCAGATCCAATAGACCTTCAGCACGTGCCATTGTCCCTTTGTAGGGAGACTTGGTCATTTTCCCTTTGAGGCAAGCTTCGCAAGCTTGGAGCGATTTCACATCATCGAGTGTGAATAGCCCTTCCTTCAGGAACTCATTCAATCGTCTCAGGGAAACATGTCCTAGTCGGGCATGCCAAAGTTGTGCGGGGTTAAGACTAATTTCTTTTCGTTTTGCTGTTAGCACATTAACAGGGATCTCGTTTAAGTTAAGTTCATATAAATTGTTTGACAGACGTCCCTTACATATCACTTTATCGTCCTTTTGTATAAGGCAAATCGAATTTCCAAAAACAAAAGAATAACCTTCATTATCCAAAACAGGAATAGAAATAAGGTTCCGAATAAGTGATGGAACTTAAAGACAATTGTTCAAAACTAATTTAAAACGAGAATCAGAAACATCTAAGTAAATAGTCCCGATGGCTTCAGCAGCAACTCTTGCTCCGTTCCCCATCCTCAAGAAGGTCTCACCTTCCTTGAGCTTCTTACTTCTTGTCATGAGCTGCAAATCATTACAGAGATGTGAGCCACAACCGGTATCCAATACCCATGAAGAAGAATTTAAGGATAAATTTACTTCTATGTAAAACGTACCATTCCCAGAACGTTTATGATCAAGGTACTCCTTGCAGTTACGGCGCCAATGGCCTTTCTTTCCACAATGGTGACAAACGTCATCAACAGATTTGACGACTTTGTCCTTAGATCCACCTTTCTTCCTTTTATAGACCATCTTGCTCGAGGAAGAAACATTTTCTTTCCTCTTCTTCAGATAGGAACGCTTCCTCTCAGAAGTCGAAGCAATGAGAACAGACTTCTCCTTTTTGATGGTCGTTTCAAAACTGACCAACATGTTAAGCAACTCCTCGAGAGGTGGTGCCAGTTTGTTCATGTTGAAGTTCACTATGAACGGTTCATACGAACTTGGGAGAGACAGGAGGATCATATCCACCGAGAGCTCTTCAGGTAGTACGACCTTGAAATTCACTAGCTTCTCAATGAGACTGATCATTTTGATACCATGCTCGTAGACCGAAGCCCCTTCGCGTAGTTTCATAGTGGTCAGCTCCTTCGTAGCAGTGAACCTTGCGGTCCTAATATTCTCACTGTATAGGCCATCAAGATGAATCTTGATCTCATGAGCCGATACATATGATTCATATTTCCTAGCAAGCTCATGAGACATCGCAGCTATCATATAGCACCGGACAGTATTATTGTCCTCTCGATATTTCTCATATTCAATGTTCTTCTCCACATCGTCAGTTGAGGAATACTCATCCCTATCGTTCAAAACGTAGGTGAGGTGATCATGTTGCAGCACAAGTTTGAGATTGCGTAGCCAATCAAGATAGTTTGGGCCAGTGAGTTTGTTTTAGTCGAGGATCGACGCTAGGGGATTCTTGTTGGGATATGTCCTTCGATCCTACGTGTGCAATCGATAAAGTCATAAGGTCGTCTATGGATGTTAAATGATTATTCGATAATATTAATTGTTGGGAACAATATAATATTGATCGATAAAATCATACCTACAGGGTCACACACGAGCTCGATATTGATATACATTGCTTGATAAATATATTGATTTAGAATCAATATTTACGTGGATTTAATACACATGCATGGGATGCATGGCTTGCATGGATGCATGTCACATAGTGTGACATGGCATGCCACACAAGCAAGTGGGACCACATACAATGCATAGTGGCATGTGTATGTGGCATGACCTTTCACCTCCTTTGTAACCCCTTTTGCATGTTAATGGTGCATTATGATGCCCATTATGTTGTAGGTTACAAAGGGGAGTAATGTGGTGAATAATGAAGCCATTATATGGATGAAAATCAGATTTTCATCACATCACATCTTGACCCACGAAATTCACACCAAAGAGAGAAAGGAGAGAGTGTTCTAGGAGAACCGACTCGATCAAGCAAAGGGTTCGTCATCCGGGTTCGTGTGCAACACGTAGAGGCCGGGCCATTTGTGCGGCTTCCACATCCGGACGATCTAAAGGAGTGACGAGGTCATTCACAAAGAGAGCTTCGAGAGGCTGATCCATTTGAGGTGGTTCAATCGACTCAACACCACCTCAACGACATCAACGAATCACTTCGTCACAAAAGTAAGTAATCGTTGAACCTTATATATATATATTGGATGTGTATATATATATGTTTATATGTTTTCTTATACACATTAAGTGTGCACTAAGATCATGGCATAGTAGATCTATTGCTTTACACGCTTCCGCACACACGGTATATCGATTGGATCGGTATACCGGTACCTTCAATTGGTATCAGAGCCTAGGGCTCGTGCACACTTTTGTGTTGGACACAAGAAGTTTAATCAACATAATTGGATTAATTGTTTAATTGTGATTATGTGATTAGATGTAAGGCCGGCCACCGTTAGTGGCTGGGTGAATGAAATTGTCGTTTTTTACGTTTCGATTGGCCATAGTTTTGGAGGGCTGCGTCCCTTGGAATCATTTGTAATAGATAGGTTTTCTATTTCAATTTGTATTGTTCAAACTTGTAAGCGATGGACTTGGTCCATGGTTCGATGGAGGATCTCGGCTCTCCGGCGAAAACGAGAAGAAACGAAGCAAAACGAAGCCAAACGAAGCAAACCGGGCTGCTGGAGCCAAACGGCGGTCGCCGTTTGAGCTCCGGCGAGCGCCGTTTTGATTCGACGGGCGCCGTTTTGGAAACGGCGACCGCCGAAAGGCCTTTTTTGGGGCAGATGGGTTTTTTGCCTTTTAGGCGGGCGCCGTTTTGGAAACGGCGACCGCCGGTGGTGTTCAGCGACCGCTGGTTGTAAAACGGCGGGCGCTGTTCGTGGTTTTTGAGGTAATGACTTGTTTTGACCAAAATCGGAGGGCACGGAACTAAAACGGAGGGCGAGGACCAGTCCAGAAGATGTTCAAGGCTTCTTTTAATACTTTAATTCTTTTCGTTTGAGAGTTGTGAGGTTCTAGGGGCCTTTCGATTTCGTATTTATATGCTTTGCTAGTTATTGGTTGTTTTATGTTATAAATGTTCAACTTACATATAAACAAACCTATGCATGCAAGTTCCCAAAAATAATGAGTATAATGTCTTGTCCAAAACGTCACACTCATGAAGCCCTCGATCATAAGTTGGTAGGTCCGCCTCAGCGGGGTACTACTTGTTATCTTGGGATAAGTGGGAGTAAGGGTTAGACCCTTACACGTGAGTTTGGTTTTCTCATCGATAGATCCACTGCAGGCGTGGCTATCGAGACATGAGATGAGAATGGGACTCTCATCGACCGAGAGTGACATTAGATGTCATTGACATGGGATGTCTACCTATCTTGGAGTTTCTTAAGTGCGGACTCAGTCGGCTTAAGGATTCGCAAGATGAGGGTCTTGGGATTGTTTTGTTTAAGGGAACAACGATATTAGATATCGATTGAACAAAATGTAACAAATAAGTAATTTTGATAGACAACCTTATTTGTTTACCGCTTTGTGGATGTTTACATACTTTAGTTATCTTTCTTTTGTAGTTTATCATGTTAAATATCAACTCAATTCAAGTTTGGTTCAATTCTTGATTGTGAAAAATTGAACAACACAAATTTTCTTGATTGACAACGTAATTTGAGGATGGTCCTCAAATACGAATACAAAGAGAATGTGTTAGATTACCAATTCCTATGATATCATTGAACAACTCAATAGCATGTTCGGGGAACATACTATGATTGAGCGGTTCGGTATGACCAGGGTCATCGCTTCAGCTAGGCTGGAAAAATGGAAATCTATGGAATCACATATGCAACAAATGATTGGATTATTTGTTTCAAGTGACCGCCTAGATTTTTCCTATGATGATTATTTGGCAACCGATTTCATACTTCAATCTCATGATGGTTATAATGCCTTTAGGCTAAATTTTCCATATGAATGGTTTGAAGAAATCGCTTCGTGAGCTCCACGGGATGCTCAAGGCTGCTGAGCCGGCGATAGAGAAGGACCCTAAGAGGGAAATTCTTATGATATGGGATAGGGTATTCAAAAGAGCAGGGGCAAGAAGGCTACTAGGGTTCCTAGGGAATCTCAATGCGTCTTTGCAAAAGTGTTGGACACTACTTGCAAACATATAAAAGTTCATATTTTATTCAATTTCAAAACAAATGCCTAATTTGTCTTTCATATGATGGATTCTAAGGTTATGATTATTTACACCTCGGGGAGTGATTTAATCCAAAACACTTAAGTTCATCAATGACACAAATTAGAGACTTTCGAGCCATTGGATGGCGTGAATCGATTGTCTGGTTGGCTCCCTCATATTTTATGAGAGATAGGGCTTCAATTGCATGATAATATCGCTGGTTAGAAAACTTCGATTTTTCACTTACGATTTATCACGTTTTGACATTGAGATAATTTTGAATGGGAAATTTGAATGAGACTCAATTATTGGGAATAATTGAATTTGCCCAAAGTTCAAAGAAGATGTGAAGAACGGGGTTGCTTCATCTTCAAGTATTAATGATATAGACATTAAACTTCACAAATTCTACTTCTTGGGTAGTGGATGCCAAATGTGGTTCTCACATTTTTATGTGGAGGAACTACATAGAAGTATAAGTTTGGTGAATAGAGATGTCGATCTACGGGCAAGAAATGGAGCGAAGGTCGCTGCATTAGCCGTATGATCATATGATGTTGTTTTGCCTTAGGGCCTTGTTTTAGTATTATAACTATGTAATTTCGTACCTTCAATAAACAATGAATATTGGTTCTGTATTGGATACTGATGGATTAGTTTTTCACTATTAAATAGTTTGGTAACTATTTTAATTGTGAATTATTCTTTGTTTTGGTACGATTATTATATTGTTTATGTATACTTTAAACTTGAAAAATCATATATAACATTAACACTAAAGGCCGAATCGAATAAGTCTCAATGAGACATAACTATAACATTGTTGATTAGGTCAAATCATCATCTAAATATGTAACGAAGCTTCTTTTAGAATGCATTCTAGAATCATTTGACTTGGAATCATTTGATACATGTGGATGATGTGTGATGGACAAGATAACAATGTCATCTTTCTTGGAGAAAGGAGAACATGTGAGTGATTTATTAGGGATGATCCATACTGATGTATGTGGAACCTATCAGTTCACAAGCACATGAAGGTTATGTTTCGGAAAAGAGAAAACAAACTATATTAGATATAGTTCGACCATTCGATGAGAGGTCTAAATGAACTACTGGTCTCTTTTGGGAACACACAATTCTAGACTTCAACTTATACACTGAATAGGAAGCTGTCAAAAGCTGTTGATAAGACACCATACTAGGTATGGAAAGGGAGGGTCCCTAAATTGTTTTCATCAAAATTTGAGGTTCTAAAAGCTTCTCTGACGAGATTTATCTCTATAGAGCTTGAACTCAAATGGGATAAAAGTTTCTTTATGGTATCCATAAGAAACTCGAGGGCACAACTTCTACGATCTATCTGAGAACAATATTTTGTTGCTCGAGATAGTGATTTTCTTGAAAAGAGTTATCTTTCCTAGAAATTCAGTGGGAGCTCGGTTGTCTTGAACGAGGTTCAAGTGAAACAACCAACGATGAATACTCAAGACTGGGTTGAGAGTATTCTTATGGTTTTGGAAGCCATACCAGCCCTCGTAGGTCCGAAAGGCATAAATCTATCTCTATTATTCAAATACTTAGATATTGTGACCAATGAGAGATATGAATTCATGCTTTTGGAAAGCGGTGAACCTTCGACCTAATTCCAAGCTATGACGAGTCCAGCTACTGAAAATTGGCATGGTGCCATGAAATCTGAGATGATATCAATATCTGATAATCAAGTTTGGAACTTGATATATTTGCATCACAGGGTTAGACCCAATGAATGCTAATAGATCTTTAAGATCTAAACAGACATATGGAAAACCTAGGGTTTTCAAAGCAAGGTTGATGGTAAAAGTTTTATTCACGAGGTGGATTATGGAAAAACTTTCACCAATTGCTTTGATTAAATCATTCAGATTATCTTAGCCATTACTACTCATCTTGATAATGAGTTATGGTAATATTGGATGTTAAAACTAACTTCTTGAATTGGATTCTAGAAGAGGCTGTGTTTTAACACAGCCAAAGAGTTTTATCGATCTTAATAAGGCTGAGAAATTATGCAAACTTATAGTTCTATTTATGGAATAAAGAATGCATATAGGAGTAGCAATCTTCAGTTCAATGAATCCATACTGGGATTTGGATTTCAGAGGAACTCGGAAGAGTCTTGTTTTACAAGAAGATCAGTGGGAGTTACGTTGTATTAATTGTGTTGTATGTCGGTGACATACTCCTTATTGGAAACAATGTTTCTATGCTTAATTCTATTAAAGAATGGCTTGGAAATTGTTTTTCAATGAAGGATCTTGGAGAAGCACAGTACATATTGGGCATCAAGATCTGTCGGAACAGATCGAAAAGGATGTTTGGACTTAGTAAAGCGACCTATTTTGAAAAGGTGCTTGATAAGTTCAGAATGAAAGACGCCAAAAAGGGTCTCATTCCAATTACTCATGGCACATCTCTTAGCAAGATTCAAGGCCCTACAGGGCTTGATGAGCAAAAGAGGATGGAAAACATTCCTTATGCTTCGGCAATAGGGTCTATAATGTACGCCATGATATGTACACGACCGGACGTATCGTATGCTTTGAGCATGACGAGTCAGTTTCAAGGAAATCCAGGTGAGGCGCGTTAGACTGCGACCAAGAATATTCTTATGTACCTTAGATGGACTAAAGAATATTTTGTTGTCTTTGGAAGACAAAAAGAGTTGATATTAACAACCTGATTGAATGCTAACTTCAAAACAGACTAAGATAATTTCCGATTTTAATCTGGTTATATCTTTTGTCTGGTTAGAGGTGATATTTGCTGGAATAGTTCCATACAATGCAATATAGCTGATTAAACTACAGAAGCTGAGCACAATATTGCATTGGATGCAGTAATGTTGGCAGTTAGGATTTGAAAGTTCTTGAATGAACTAGGTGGCGTAACTAGCTCAGCCCATCCGATAGTTCTCTATTTATAGTAGAGTTATCGCGCAAGCCAATGAGCTAGAAAGCACCACAAGTCTAAAACTAGTGCTCAGGAAGTTCCACATTATCTGGGAGATAGTTCGTGGAGACATCGAGATAATAAAGTTGCAACTTTTGATAAGGTTGCAAACCCGCTTTCTAAACCTCTCCAGCAGTTTAAGCTTGAGACTTTCACGACTGCAATAGATATCAGACATCTTAGAGATGGGTTGTGATTTCTATTACTGTATTAGATACTTTTGGAGATTTGGTAAACATTCACTCATATGTATAATACATAATTCTTCATATAAATATGGTTTAATTTATATGAATTGTCCAAATGATTAAGTTATATCAATTGGGTTATGAGGTCGACTTACCGCATAATGAAGTCCCAATGGTTGAACTGATATACTTGAATCATATAGCTGTTCCTGGTTCGTATAATCGAGTACGGACAAACCGATAATACAAAGAACTAGATTGTAATGTGTACTATAGCGCCGCTTCATGGGCTAGTGATGTGGGACATCAAGTACAATTACATAGATATTAGCTGGGAGCTATTGATCGAACAGACCCGACTGGAATAGTATTTAAGATTTCGAGTCATAATACTATTTCATTGACTGTCGAGCAATTTCCTCTGACCTGAGTAGTCCAGAGTGATTCCATTGTGAAATGGTGTACTTTGATATAAGTAAACGCCTTTCGTAAAAGGAGGTTATAAAACTTGTTATTGGGTATATCAGGAAGCAAGTGGGAGAACTTGGATTGACAAGATGGGATTGTCCTCCATTTTATAATGGGATACATGTCTTACCGGCCACTTGGAGAGTCGAGACTGTGGAAAATACGTGGCCACGTCCAGATTCGTATCATAGTGATAAATCTGGTTTTACAGTCTGTCTCAAAGTCCAAGAAAGGTTTGAACCGATTGAGGATGACTCGAGTCTTGCCTCAAGTTCAAACTTAGACATAAAGTGACAACAGGAAATTGGCAGCACACTGGCTCTGAAGGCCAAGTGGGAGATTGTTGGGATATGTCCTTCGATCCTACGTGTGCAATCGATAAAGTCATAAGGTCGTCTATGGATGTTAAATGATTATTCGATAATATTAATTGTTGGGAACAATATAATATTGATCGATAAAATCATACCTACAGGGTCACACACGAGCTCGATATTGATATACATTGCTTGATAAATATATTGATTTAGAATCAATATTTACGTGGATTTAATACACATGCATGGGATGCATGGCTTGCATGGATGCATGTCACATAGTGTGACATGGCATGCCACACAAGCAAGTGGGACCACATACAATGCATAGTGGCATGTGTATGTGGCATGACCTTTCACCTCCTTTGTAACCCCTTTTGCATGTTAATGGTGCATTATGATGCCCATTATGTTGTAGGTTACAAAGGGGAGTAATGTGGTGAATAATGAAGCCATTATATGGATGAAAATCAGATTTTCATCACATCACATCTTGACCCACGAAATTCACACCAAAGAGAGAAAGGAGAGAGTGTTCTAGGAGAACCGACTCGATCAAGCAAAGTGTTCGTCATCCGGGTTCGTGTGCAACACGTAGAGGCCGGGCCATTTGTGCGGCTTCCACATCCGGACGATCTAAAGGAGTGACGAGGTCATTCACAAAGAGAGCTTCGAGAGGCTGATCCATTTGAGGTGGTTCAATCGACTCAACACCACCTCAACGACATCAACGAATCACTTCGTCACAAAAGTAAGTAATCGTTGAACCTTATATATATATATTGGATGTGTATATATATATGTTTATATGTTTTCTTATACACATTAAGTGTGCACTAAGATCATGGCATAGTAGATCTATTGCTTTACACGCTTCCGCACACACGGTATATCGATTGGATCGGTATACCGGTACCTTCAATTCTTAGACATGATTACTGAGAAAAGTTTAAGAAGATTAATTAGTGATAGTTCGAATTATGATTGCAATTAAAATTGTAAGGACTTTTAGGAATTTTAATTGCCTCCCACTAAATTTTTCGAATTCCACTATCCTCTAGTGAACAGACGGGAAAATCCAATTTTCCTTAGATGGGCTTTAGGTCCAAAGGCGTAAACCATAACTCGTAGTTAATCTAGCCCAGTTATGTTTACCCAATGGTAGAAAACTAATTTTTCAATCACATCTCTATGTGATCCTAAAGTTAGCTTTTCCTCACCATGACAATGAACTACGTTAATCGTACCCTTCAAAATCAACCATGTGTCAAGACCGACCCACCGATATGAGAAGTGAAAGTTGGATTCCAATAAACGTGCACAACCCATAGTTAATCTATCCGACTGCACAAGTCTAAGGGAATCGTGGCCAACACGTCTCCATCATATGTCGGTAAATCACAGCTTGACTCACAAGCAGTACTCCCCGCTAACACGGCATACCATACTACTTGCAAGTGGCTTTCTCATGATTTGCCGTCGGCAGAAGGAAAGAAGAAAGAACGACACATCGGTTCTTCTTTATGGCTTGATATACATTCTCGGGAGAGAATGGAGGACTACAGGATTATTTATCTCATCAGATTGAGTGAGCGATCGATTGTTGATTCCTAAAAACTATGTTCTCTATAGGCCATCCTAATGGAGTACATACGATCATAATATATATCACAATATATAAATCTCACAAAAGTCATATAATTCACATAGCATTTAATCACAATTAAAACGAGGTATGTAAATTAAATTGGTGCTCTATTAATTAACTTGATTTAACAATTAAATCAAATAATTAATCTATCACCTTGTTGATCGAATATTTAAATCAATTATTTAATTGGTCAATAAATAATTTCACTAAATTAAATATTGATACTTCTTTTCTATTTCAATTTATTAATATCCCAATACTCAAACGTGATGTGTCGTAAGTGAAGACTCGAAGCTTCTAACCAGCGATTCATCATGCAAACGACCCTATCTCCCATAAATGGGGAGGCCGAGCAGATCATCGATTTTATGTCATCATATGACTCGAAGATCTCTAATTTGTTTTAACAAAAACAAGTCTAGATGAATCACTCCCCGAGGTGAATTCACGTTTGACATTGAATTGCTACTTAATAACAAATTATGCATTGTTTGAACTATTAGATAAAAATAAATGTCTTAATAGAAAAAACTAAGTCCCAATCAAATAACATTAAATCAATCAATTCAACAAACAGCATGCTTAAAGGTGATTATATTTATAGACAATTAATCAATTTCAGAACCTATGCTCTGATACCACTTTGAGGATCGTGCATGTATACGCAGCGGAAAACAAAACGGAAAACAAAATTTTTATTTTATTTTATTTTATTGAAAATCATATTTTCAATATTAAATGCATTAATTGATTTAATTCAAATCTATTAAATAAATAATCAACCATTTAATTTAATTATCAAATTATCAAATATTTAATTCATGCATCCCATACTACATAAATTAAATCTAGCGCAATTAAGTTTATCATATAAATTAATTATTTCTAGCGCAATTACATTTATCATATAAATTAATTACACTACTCAATTAATTATGCACACATAATTAATTGCATCAATTTGACAATTAACATAATCACAATTATATAATTCAAATCAAATTGATTTTAATTAACAATTAAATTAATCTCTATTAATTTTATTTGTCAATTATAATCCCAGTACTTAGCGCAAACAATTAACGCAAAACAATTAAATCCAGATTTAATCGTGAGTACCTTAGGGATTCGTCGGAAAAACGAGGTTCGTCGGAAGTCGCGCGGATGCGACGTGGGGATGCACGCGGGGCGTGCGAGCTGCACACGGGGAGAGCCGGGATGGCTCTCGGCTGGTCGCAGCGGCGCTCGGGCGCGGGCGGGCTTGGCTCGGTCGTGCTCGGGCGTTGCTTGTTCAAACCTCCGGCGTCTCTCGTCAAATCAGGTTTCACCTCGTATAGGTAATCTCACTCGCGTATTGCACTAGAAATACGAGAGGGAGAATACGACGGGAAAAACGGGCCAGAAAAACGGCGCCGGAATCAGATTCCGGCGAGGCGGGCGGCTGCCGGCGGCGGCGCTGGGCGGCGGTCCTCCGAGGGAGGCGGCCGAGGGGGCGGCGGCGAGAGAGGGGAGAGGGAGAGAGGAGAGGCTAGGCTAGAGCTCTCTAGGTTTTTGGTGTGTTCTTCTTCATGCCTATGGAGCTCCTTTTATAGGTGAAGAAAAGAGCTTCTTGGGCTTAAACCCTAATGGATCGGATCCATTAATCCTAGCCGGCCCAATTCATTAGCCGTCATTACGTTTCTCCCAAATTGACAATCAATTCGATCTCCGAAAAATATAACGATTATATTTTCTTTCTCGTTTTAATTTTCTCATCGATATGAGATAATAATAAAAATTCCTAATTTCACAAAATCGGAAAGCCCATTTCAGGGGTACTGCTAAATCGGGAAATTTCCAAAAATAGAAAGTGTACACCATCGTGTCCGTTTTCTTTAGCTCAGTAATATTTCCAACTCATAATCACAATTATGAATCTCGGATTCAATCATATTGACCTCCGACTATATGTACTTAATTAACAGTTAATTAATACATGATCGTATTCAATGATTGGTTTACACGAGAATGTGACCCTCAATGGTTCAGGTGTATAACTAGCCGTGGGCTCACAACACATTGTGATTCGAACAACATATTGTTCTTATATCAACTACTCCCGAGAGTTTTAGATTAATAATCATATTATTTAATCTCCGAACAATTCGGTGCCCAACGAATTAGTGACGAGCGTCTAGCAACCACGCTTCACTAATTCCCTAGATACAAATGAAGTGCCTGCAAGAACCTTGTAATATAGTTAGCGTACAGTACGATCCCTCCGATACATATGTCCTTATCAAACTAGAGATATTGGTCAATCGAGATCTCTTGTTTTGTTTGATAACTTTGCGAACGTTCTAGGTTTCGTATAATCCAGTCGTGATTGTTCTAGAGAAACACATTTCTCTAATCACCTCACTGTTCAACTCTGGCCAGAGATTCCGGGACTACGAACCACATAGGACATCCATGATCTATATCAAGCGATCGGATCCCCTACTACCATGCAAAGACTTCACATCAGATTTCGAACTGCACGAACATTGCCTCCTTTTTCGACTTACTCCCTTTCCAGGGAATCAGAAACACGTTACGATACAGCTAGTCCTCTGATGAAGTCACGGTGATGTCTGGGTCTTAAAGATTAATTGTGTACAACTATATTATGGAATTCTCTACTCGATCAGTGATAACCACTTAGAGATTCCAAGGAGAGGGGGTTCAGTGAACTCATCAACAGTGAACACCCACTCAAGTATGTCGATGTCCCAACACCGAGGCTCGAGATTAGCCCACATACACTAAGTGCTAGTCTCAAGGAGGAAAGGCCTGGTATCCTTGTTATTGGCGTAACCCATCGACTAGGAACTGAGTTTGACCAGTTACGTTGCGTTAACAGAATTATATCTCGGTTTCCACAAAATCGAATTCATACAACATGTGTAACTGTACAGGGCTATATCTATGATTCAACATGGGGAGTAGATATAGCATATGCCTTAATTAATCATAATTAATAATCTTTCATAATTTCGAAATAAATTGATAATATTTATTAATTAAATAATAAATTAGGTTCGACCACAGCCACAGGTTGGCTTGTTGGTCACCTACTCTATCAAGGGTCCCTACCTACACCTAATTACGAGTGTTTGGTTGTCTTTGTTTCCCTCTCTTTCCTTCCCCAACTATTAACAATCTCCAAGCACGTTCCACCCCGTGTGTCTTCTTAGGTTACTCACCTAATCATAGAGGGTATAAATGTTATGATATTTCCTCCCAGAAAATTATCATTTCGCGTCATGTCGTCTTCGACGAAACTCGGTTTCCATTCGCCGAAATGAATTCACCCCGACCTTCCTCCTATAATTTTTTGGACGCTACATTACATCCCAATGTCCAACATCATTTTGGCTTTCCTAGGCCCACTCCTCCTGATGGGCCACTCCCATCAGCGCCTCCAAGCCAGCCACAACCTTCTGCCTAGATATCCCCAATGCTTGAGCCCAGCTCTTCCTCTGGTCACACAAAGTCCATCCCTGAGCTCAGCGTCCCCAGTCCATCCCAGTTTGTTCCCATAAATTCACAGTCACTTCGTTCAGATCATTCAGTCCAAACAGTTCCCAATCAACCAAACTCGGTCCGCACTGTCACCACTAGAAGCATGCATGGGATTACTTGTCCCAAACGTTAATTTAATTTGATCTCCACCACACCATCACCTCTTCCCCGTAACCCCAAATCTGCATTGTCCGACGTGAATTGGAAATCCGCCATGAACGATGAATATGATGCTCTTATTAATAATAATACGTGGTATTTAGTACCACGCCCATCTAATTTGAATGTTATTCGTTCTATGTGGATTTTTCGTCACAAAAAGAATTCTGACGGTTCTTTTGAGCGATATAAGGCTCGTCTTGTAGGTGATGGCAGGGGTCTCAGCAAATTTGCGTGGATTGTGACGAAACTTTCAGCCCCGTGGTAAAGCCCGCAACAATTCGCACTGTGCTTAGCATTGCTTTATGTCACTCTTGGCAGATTCATCAATTGGATGTAAAGATTGCGTTCCTCCATGGACATCTAAATGAAACAGTGTACATGCATCAACTGTTGGAATTCGATATCCCGGGCTATTAAAATTTGCGGAAAATAACAACCCGATCAAAAACCCTTCGCCGGAGATCACACGAACGGCGACGAACGCGCCGGAGTCCAGCCGAGGAGACCACACGCCCGAAGACGTGCGGCTTCCCCCAGCCGAACCCCCGCGTCGCGGGGTTCATGCGATCACCGATCGCATCGTGCGATTGGTTGGGGTGGGGCTGCCCAGCAGCCCCCGCGGAGAGTCCGGCGACTCGCCGCCGCCTGGAGGGCCCCACCGTCGTGGTTGGGTGGAGCGCGGCTCCAGCCCGCGCTCCAGCGTTCGATCGCAAGGATCGACCGCTAGCCCTCGGCCCAGCCGAGGGTTCGACCCCTCCCGCCCCACGAAACCCTAGCCGGGCGATTGGCATGGTCCGGTGGTTTCACCACCACCATGCGATCGTCCGTTTACTCCGGGGTTCGATTTTCGGATCTTGCGTTCTACGGTATAATCGATAAATAAATCGAATAAAATCATAAAGATGGTTTTGATTATATACCTTTGATTCGTTGTTCGGAGAAACGAAATCAAGATGACCTTTGAATCTTCCCACGTATTCCTTGCACTCGTTCGAACGTCGGGTGGGCGACGATCCTCCGAACTCTATGGATCTACTTCACGAACTCTCTAGAATATTAAGTGTAATATTCTTGTCTTGTATATTATGAATTGTGAAGACCATGTAGTGCTTTTATAGGCTATGTAGGGGATCTAAAGGAGGTGGAATATTGGGCTTGCAATATTAACGATTAAATTGAGCCCAAGCCCAAATCTATTAATCCCATTAATATTAATTAATTTATTTTCCTCTATAAATTAATTGCACTCCCAATATTAAACCATATTATATCTAATAATATTTCTCCGGTAGTATTATTTATCCGTGTATTTAAAATATGAATATCTATGAATAAAATTTATTTATTGCTTAATAAATTTATTCATCTCTTATATCCGAGAATAGTACCACTCAACCTTATTATTATGCGGGAACAAATCCACTCGCGAGGTTTACATAATAAATCCTTATGAGCTCATCTCGGGGATATTATCAACCCTTCCGGGATACACTGTCCCGTCAAGAATTCACGGCATGCCATATATAAAATACAGTGACCCAACTTAACCGGTAATTGACCCAATATTTAAACCGGTCAATTCCTTTGGAAAATCAAAGTCACTTATATTAAATATACACACCCGCAATTGTATCGGGAATTAAGAATAAAATACACTGAGACTTAAATCAATTATCACAGAGCAATCCTAATTGATAAATCTCAAGCGATCCGCCCAATACACCAAGTGTACAAGTGTGATAAAATAATCAAGACAGATTATTTTCTCTCTCACACAACGACTATACCGATGGATTGGTCCGTGTCCATCTAGGTCGTGAGCAACTGTTTGATTAAATACGAGTAACCGATAGTATGATTTTCTGTGTGACATCGCACACCATACTAACTACAACGTATATAATCCAGGACTATAATTTGCATATATTTAATTAACAATAATTAAAAGCAAATGAATGTTCATTATTAATAGGTAAATGAAAGTGCACAAGGAGTTCAGAATACTCAAATCTAGACATTAAGTATATTACTCCAACAATCTCCCACTTATACTAAGGTCTAGTCTAATCTTCCAAACTTCTGACTCCCAAACCCTCCAAGTGCTTGAAATATACTTCCTTAGGAAGTATCTTGGTGAAGGGGTCTGCTAGGTTGTCATCTGAAGCTATATTGGTGACTACAGCGTCGCCTCTCTTGACGATGTCTCGAATCAGGTGGTACTTGCGATCTATGTGTTTCGTAGCACTATGGGACTGTGGTTCCTTACTGTTTGCCACTGCACCGCTATTATCACAATAAATTGTCATAGCTTTGGGCAAACTCGGAATCACATCTAAGTCCTGGAGGAGATTAAGGAACCACACTGATTCTTTCGCTGCCTCTGAGGCTGCTACATATTCAGATTTCATGGTAGAGTCCGAAATGCACTTTTGCTTAACACTCTTCCATGATACGGCTCCACCTCCCAAAGTGTACACATAGCCTTATTTCGACTTACGCCGGTCCTTATCAGCTTGGAAATCTGAATCTGTGTAACCCAAAGGAATCAGATTGTCTGCCCCGTAACTTAGAACATAATCCTTAGTATTTCGCAAATACTTGAAAATGCTCTTTACGGCAATCCAATGAGCCCTTCCAGGATTACTCTGATATCTCGCCACTATACCAACTGCATAGCAGATATCAGGTCTCGTGCATAACATTGCATACATTAAGCTTCCCACAGCCGAAGCGTAGGGAACCGCTTTCATTTCATCTTTCTCCTTCTGTGTCCGAGGACACATCTCCTTAGAAAGATAAGTTCCTTTACTGAAGGGTAGCTCACCCTTCTTGGAATCTTGCATGTTAAAACGAGCCAGAATCATGTCTATGTAAGATTGCTGGGAAAGGTACAATGTTCTATTCCGGCGATCCCTTATAACTTTGATCCCTAGAACATGTCCAACTTCTCCCAAATCTTTCATATCGAATTGTCTAGACAACCATCCCTTTATGTCTGATAACATCTTCACACTGTTGCCAATGAGAATAATGTCGTCTACATAAAGCACGAGAAACACCACCTTCTTTCCATCACGTTTCCAATGCACACACGATTCTTCCATGCTTTGAATGAATCCAAAAGATTGGACTACTTAATCAAACCGCAGGTTCCACGATCTCGAGGCTTGTTTCAATCCATAAATGGATCGATTAAGCTTGCACACTAGATGATCTCGCCCCTTAGCAATGAATCCTTCTGGTTGTTTCATATAAATCGTCTCGTCAAGACTTCCATTTAGGAAAGCTGTCTTGACATCCATTTGCCACACCTCATAGTCCATATGAGCTGCTATGGATAAGAGAATCTGGATCGACTTTATCTTGGCTACCGGCGAAAAGGTCTCCTCATAATCGATTCCCTCTTTCTGAGTATATCCTTTTGCAACAAGCCGAGCTTTAGGTTTCAATATTTCCGTCAGATCCTCTCTTTCTCTTGTAGACCCATTTACACCCAATTGGCTTTACGCCACTTTGTGGTTCTACAAGATCCCATAATTTATTAGAATCCATAGATTCAATTTCGGATTTCATCGCTTTCTTCCAAGAAGGCGCATCTATATCTTGTACCGCCTCATCATAGGTCCAGGGATCGATTTCATGAACTCCAGGTCCAGAGTCCGAAGACTCACCCAGTCCAATCCATCTGTCTGGTTGTTTAACAACCCTCCCACTACGACGGCGTTCCGGTGTATTAACAGTGACAGTAGGTGCAGGTTCTAGTGGTGTATGACTACTCGGTACGGCTGTATCTAAGTCTTCCTTGTTACCTCTCAGCTCATCAAGAATTATGTCACTCTTGGGCTTGTGGTCCATGACATAGTCTTCCTCTAAGAACCGAGCGTTAGTACTTATAACGATCTTCTGGTCCGTAGGACTATAGAACATGCCACCTTTAGTTCCTCTAGGATATCCTATAAACAGCCGTACTTCAGTACGAGGTTCTAACTTATCGGCTCCCGTTCTCAACACGTGCGCAGGGCACCCCCAGATCCGAACGTGTCTCAAGCTAGGCTTGCGCCCGCTCCAACGTTCCATGGGTGTTGAAGGAACCGTTTTAGATGGAACCAAGTTTAGAATGTGCGCCGCTGTTTCTAAGGCATATCCCTAGAACATAACAGGTAAGTCCGAGTAACTCATCATTGAACGTACCATCTCCATAAGAGTCCTATTCCTTCGTTCTGACACACCATTCTGCTGAGGAGTATATGGTGACGTCATTTGGGAATCAATCCCATTCTCTGCTAAGTATGCCTTGAATTCTCCAGACAGGTACTCGCCTCCGCGATCAGATCGCAGGCATTTAATGGATTTACCTTGAAGGTTCTCCACAAGAGCCTTGAATTCCTTGAACTTGTCAAAGGATTCGCTCTTGCGGCGCATCAAGTATACAAATCCATACCTTGAGTAATCATCAGTGAAAGTGATGAAGTACTCGTACCCTCCCCTTGCCTGAGTAGACATAGGTCCGCATACATCAGAGTGAATCAAATCCAATACTTGCTCGGATCTTCGTCCTTTACCAGAAAAAGAACGCTTGGTCATTTTGCCCTCCAAACAGGATTCGCAGGTTGGAAGGTCCTCTCCTTCAACACCACTGATGAGACCATCAGCTTTCAACCTTTGAATTCTATTTGAATTAATATGACCTAGCCTCAGATGCCACAAGTATAATTGATTCATTTTAGAAGGTTCTTTTCTCTTATTGGTGTTCGTAGATGTGTTATTACTCTCGGTTAGTTGCATCATGTTAGACTCAGGATTTAGTACATATAAATCGTCTACCAATGTACCAGAACAGATAATTTCACTATTTCTTCTTATGATCACGGAGTGATCAAAAGAAACAGAATATCCATTCAGAATTAATTTAGAAACTGAAATTAAATTCTTTCTAAAGTTCGGTACATAAAGACAATTTTGCAAAACTAAAACCCTATCACTACTAAAGCGTAAGTGAACGTCTCCCACTGCAACAGCCGCCACCTTTGCAGCATTGCCCATGTAGACCACGATCTCTCCCTCTCTAAGTCTCCGGGTTTCCTGGAACCCCTGCAAAGAATTGCAGACATGATCAGTGGCCCCCGTATCTACACACCAGATGCTGGTAGATAACACCACTTCCATCTTGTGATTTTCTGATCATACTTATAAGTTCCATTCTTTTGAAATCGTTTTTTAAGTGATTCCTCAAGAGGACTGAACTTAATGAGTATGTCAATCACCTCTTGCCCGGCTTCCACACTATGTCTCAACATCATTCTGAGGTCATCCTTAATGTCCTCATCAGTTGGGACAACAGTGGATTCGGAAGGCTTAACAGTCTGAACAATGTCCAGATTTCGTTCCCAATCATTACTATATGGAACCAGTGAGTTTTCATCCTTAAGTATATCACAAAGTGGGGTCACAGTCATTCTTAACCTATAAGCACATAAAACAAACAAACAATTTAATACTGATATTATCTCCCTTTAATAATATCATTAAATCACTAATCACATCTAAAATCCCATCAGGTAAGGCAAGGCACGATAGTGTGGACGTTTACCTACCTAAATGATTTAGCAATTAGATTTACTTTGGTCGAACATCATCAATAGCGTTACTTCGATGGGAAGGATACTATGAAGCGTACCTAAGTGTAAACCATCACTCAGTACTAAGAAGTTTGTTTGGGACTCGTGTATCGCCGCAAGCCACGATAGTGTGGACGTTTACGTCAACACACGATTCCTTTACTCCCTTCTATAACTGTCTACATCAATCGATCAAAAATCTCATTCAGTATAGCAAGCCACGATAGTGTGGACGTTTACTATACCAAAAGATTTTTACAATTGACATCCAATTACTTGATCCATTTAATCTTGTAAATCAAGACGTGGAGAATCATAAGTGAAACTCGAAGTTTCTTACCAGTGATTCACCACGCGAACAACCCTATCTCTCATAAATGAGGGAGCCGAGCAAACAGTCGATCCACCTTCAAAAGGATGGTACGAAGGTCTCTAATTTGTGTCCTCGACTTTGGCTCCATTCCACTCCCCGGGGTGAGAATGAGTCGACTTGAAATCAGTTTTGGAAAGACAAATTAGGCATTGTTTGATAAACTTAATCAATGTTTCTTGTAAGAGGAATTACAAGAACTCTCCTCCAATAACTTATCTATATAAACTTCAAAAGTTTATAAAAGTCACCAAGAGAGCAGCAATGGAGACCATGGGAATGTTTCCATACCCTCTCCCACTTAGCTTTTTATAACAAAGGGATACGCTATCTAGTGCATAAAGTAAACACATATAGCATGCATACATGTAATAAAGCACATAGTATTATCACATAGTCAAAATAATAATAGAATATTATTTTCCGACTATTATGGCTTTATCGCATCTCCGCATGCATCTTCTAGTCTTCAGTCTTCGTTCTTGAATTCTCCATGTGACGAGAATATTAATTTCCAATATTTAAATCTATTTATTTTTAATAAATCCAAAAGATACTTAATTAAAAAATTAAGTCAATCGAATAAATCAAAAATAAAATTAAATATTATTAATATTTTTATTTATTTTATTTTCCTTTTCTATTTCATTAAATCTCTAGAATATTCTATCCAAGACCCACTTGGAATATTCTAGAAGACTTCCATAATGAAATAAGGAAACAAAATAATTTAGGACTCTTCTACTTTCCAAATTAATTAGATTCCTAATCAATGTTTATTATCATAAAATAGAAATAATCAATTTAGGAATCCTAATTAATTCCAAATTGATTCTTTTCCTTTTCCATGAGAGTTCCCAAAAATAGGAATACACAAAAAGGAAAAACCTGAATCAATTAGGAAAGAAAATCACCGAACCGGGGTAGCATGGGGTGGGATACCCCACGCCGCCATCGACCGCCGCCTAGGAGGTGGCCGGCCACCATCGCCGGCGGCCCCTCCATGCAAGGGTCGATCGATCCTCATGGATCGACCATGGGGATGGTCGATCCTTGCCCTAATCCCTCACGATCATCTCCTTCGTCACACGTCTTCTCCGGCGGTCGTTTCGGCATCGATCCAACGCAAAATAAATTACAAATTTAATTTTACACTATCCGGTATCGATTCTATACATGAAATCGACCCTATACATTTTCCGGAAAAATATAGAACAATAATAATAAACCTAAATTCGGTCAACCCCCGAATTTTTACTATTACAAGCATTCACCACCAAAAATGAATCTCGACATGTCCGAGAGTTTAATCAAACCAACAATCATGACAAAATAAATTAACGAAATACTTAATTAAGCCATAATAGACGGAAACCCTGCAAGGTAGAACAATTTTATCAAAAATACCGCGAACGTAAACCACTCTCTGATACCAATTGTTGGAATTCGATATCCCGGGCTATTAAAATTTGCGGAAAATAACAACCCGATCAAAAACCCTTCGCCGGAGATCACACGAACGCCGACGAACTCGTTGGAGTCCAGCCGAGGAGACCACACGCCCGAAGACGTGCGGCTGTCCCCAGCCGAACCCCCGCGTCGCGGGGTTCATGCGATCACCAATCTCATTGTGCGATCGGTTGGGGTGGGGCTGCCCAGCAGCCCCCGCGGCGAGTCCGACGACTCGCCGCCGCCTGGAGGGCCCCACCGTCGTGGTGGGGTGGAGCGCGGCTCCAGCCCGCGCTCCAGCGATCGATCGCAAGGATCGATCGCTAGCCCTCGGCCCAGTCGAGGGTTCGACCCCTCCCGCCCCACGAAACCCTAGCTGGGCGATTGGCATGGTCCGGTGGTTTCACCACCACCATGCGATCGTCCGTCTACTCCGGGGTTCGATTTTCGGATCTTGCGTTCTACGGTATAATCGATAAATAAATCGAATAAAATCATAAAGGGCGTTTAGATTTTATACCTTCGATTCGTTGTTCGGAGAAACGAAATCAAGATGACCTATGAATCTTCCCACGTATTCCTTGCACTCGTTCGAATGTCGGGTGGGCGACGATCCTCCGAACTCTATGGATCTACTTCACGAACTCTCTAGAATATTAAGTGTAATATTCTTGTCTTGTAGATTATGAATTGTGAAGACCATGTAGTGCTTTTATAAGCTACGTAGGGGATCTAAAGGAGGTGGAATATTGGGCTTGCAATATTAATGATTAAATTGAGCCCAAGCCCAAATCTATTAATCCCATTAATATTAATTTATTTATTTTCCACTATATAAATTAATTGCACTCCCAATATTAAACCATATTATATCCAATAATATTTCTCCGGTAGTATTATTTATTCCGTGTATTTAAGATATGAATATTCATGAATAAAATTTATTTATTGCTTAATAAATTTATTCATCTCTTATATCCGAGAATAGTACCACTCAACCTTATTATTATGCGGGAACAAATCCACTCGCGAGGTTTACATAATAAATCCTTATGAGCTCATCTCGGGGATATTATCAACCCTTCCGGGATACACTGTCCCGTCAAGAATTCACGGCATGCCATATATAAAATACAGTGACCCAACTTAACCGGTAATTGACCCAATAATTAAACCGGTCAATTCCTTTGGAAAATCAAAGTCACTTATATTAAATATACACACCCGCAATTGTATCGGGGATTAAGAATAAAATACACTGAGACTTAAATCAATTATCACAGAGCAATCCTAATTGATAAATCTCAAGCGATCCGCCCAATACACCAAGTGTACAAGTGTGATAAAATAATCAAGACAGATTATTTTCTCTCTCACAAAACGACTATACCGATGGATTGGTCCGTGTCCATCTAGGTCGTGAGCAACTGTTTGATTAAATACGAGTAACCGATAGTATGATTTTCTGTGTGACATCGCACACCATACTAACTACAACGTATATAATCCAGGACTATAATTTGCATATATTTAATTAACAATAATTAAAAGCAAATGAATGTTCATTATTAATAGGTAAATGAAAGTGCACAAGGAGTTCAGAATACTCAAATCTAGACATTAAGTATATTACTCCAACAATCTCCCACTTATACTAAGGTCTAGTCTAATCTTCCAAACTTCTGACTCCCAAACCCTCCAAGTGCTTGAAATATACTTCCTTAGGAAGTATCTTGGTGAAGGGGTCTGCTAGGTTGTCATCTGAAGCTATATTGGTGACTACAGCGTCGCCTCTCTTGACGATGTCTCGAATCAGGTGGTACTTGCGATCTATGTGTTTCGTAGCACTATGGGACTGTGGTTCCTTACTGTTTGCCACTGCACCGCTATTATCACAATAAATTGTCATAGCTTTGGGCAAACTCGGAATCACATCTAAGTCCTGGAGGAGATTAAGGAACCACACTGATTCTTTCGCTGCCTCTGAGGCTGCTACATATTCAGATTTCATGGTAGAGTCCGAAATGCACTTTTGCTTAACACTCTTCCATGATACGGCTCCACCTCCCAAAGTGTACACATAGCCTTATTTCGACTTACGCCGGTCCTTATCAGCTTGGAAATCTGAATCTGTGTAACCCAAAGGAATCAGATTGTCTGCCCCGTAACTTAGAACATAATCCTTAGTATTTCGCAAATACTTGAAAATGCTCTTTACGGCAATCCAATGAGCCCTTCCAGGATTACTCTGATATCTCGCCACTATACCAACTGCATAGCAGATATCAGGTCTCGTGCATAACATTGCATACATTAAGCTTCCCACAGCCGAAGCGTAGGGAACCGCTTTCATTTCATCTTTCTCCTTCTGTGTCCGAGGACACATCTCCTTAGAAAGATAAGTTCCTTTACTGAAGGGTAGCTCACCCTTCTTGGAATCTTGCATGTTAAAACGAGCCAGAATCATGTCTATGTAAGATTGCTGGGAAAGGTACAATGTTCTATTCCGGCGATCCCTTATAACTTTGATCCCTAGAACATGTCCAACTTCTCCCAAATCTTTCATATCGAATTGTCTAGACAACCATCCCTTTATGTCTGATAACATCTTCACACTGTTGCCAATGAGAATAATGTCGTCTACATAAAGCACGAGAAACACCACCTTCTTTCCATCACGTTTCCAATGCACACACGATTCTTCCATGCTTTGAATGAATCCAAAAGATTGGACTACTTAATCAAACCGCAGGTTCCACGATCTCGAGGCTTGTTTCAATCCATAAATGGATCGATTAAGCTTGCACACTAGATGATCTCGCCCCTTAGCAATGAATCCTTCTGGTTGTTTCATATAAATCGTCTCGTCAAGACTTCCATTTAGGAAAGCTGTCTTGACATCCATTTGCCACACCTCATAGTCCATATGAGCTGCTATGGATAAGAGAATCTGGATCGACTTTATCTTGGCTACCGGCGAAAAGGTCTCCTCATAATCGATTCCCTCTTTCTGAGTATATCCTTTTGCAACAAGCCGAGCTTTAGGTTTCAATATTTCCGTCAGATCCTCTCTTTCTCTTGTAGACCCATTTACACCCAATTGGCTTTACGCCACTTTGTGGTTCTACAAGATCCCATAATTTATTAGAATCCATAGATTCAATTTCGGATTTCATCGCTTTCTTCCAAGAAGGCGCATCTATATCTTGTACCGCCTCATCATAGGTCCAGGGATCGATTTCATGAACTCCAGGTCCAGAGTCCGAAGACTCACCCAGTCCAATCCATCTGTCTGGTTGTTTAACAACCCTCCCACTACGACGGCGTTCCGGTGTATTAACAGTGACAGTAGGTGCAGGTTCTAGTGGTGTATGACTACTCGGTACGGCTGTATCTAAGTCTTCCTTGTTACCTCTCAGCTCATCAAGAATTATGTCACTCTTGGGCTTGTGGTCCATGACATAGTCTTCCTCTAAGAACCGAGCGTTAGTACTTATAACGATCTTCTGGTCCGTAGGACTATAGAACATGCCACCTTTAGTTCCTCTAGGATATCCTATAAACAGCCGTACTTCAGTACGAGGTTCTAACTTATCGGCTCCCGTTCTCAACACGTGCGCAGGGCACCCCCAGATCCGAACGTGTCTCAAGCTAGGCTTGCGCCCGCTCCAACGTTCCATGGGTGTTGAAGGAACCGTTTTAGATGGAACCAAGTTTAGAATGTGCGCCGCTGTTTCTAAGGCATATCCCTAGAACATAACAGGTAAGTCCGAGTAACTCATCATTGAACGTACCATCTCCATAAGAGTCCTATTCCTTCGTTCTGACACACCATTCTGCTGAGGAGTATATGGTGACGTCATTTGGGAATCAATCCCATTCTCTGCTAAGTATGCCTTGAATTCTCCAGACAGGTACTCGCCTCCGCGATCAGATCGCAGGCATTTAATGGATTTACCTTGAAGGTTCTCCACAAGAGCCTTGAATTCCTTGAACTTGTCAAAGGATTCGCTCTTGCGGCGCATCAAGTATACAAATCCATACCTTGAGTAATCATCAGTGAAAGTGATGAAGTACTCGTACCCTCCCCTTGCCTGAGTAGACATAGGTCCGCATACATCAGAGTGAATCAAATCCAATACTTGCTCGGATCTTCGTCCTTTACCAGAAAAAGAACGCTTGGTCATTTTGCCCTCCAAACAGGATTCGCAGGTTGGAAGGTCCTCTCCTTCAACACCACTGATGAGACCATCAGCTTTCAACCTTTGAATTCTATTTGAATTAATATGACCTAGCCTCAGATGCCACAAGTATAATTGATTCATTTTAGAAGGTTCTTTTCTCTTATTGGTGTTCGTAGATGTGTTATTACTCTCGGTTAGTTGCATCATGTTAGACTCAGGATTTAGTACATATAAATCGTCTACCAATGTACCAGAACAGATAATTTCACTATTTCTTCTTATGATCACGGAGTGATCAAAAGAAACAGAATATCCATTCAGAATTAATTTAGAAACTGAAATTAAATTCTTTCTAAAGTTCGGTACATAAAGACAATTTTGCAAAACTAAAACCCTATCACTACTAAAGCGTAAGTGAACGTCTCCCACTGCAACAGCCGCCACCTTTGCAGCATTGCCCATGTAGACCACGATCTCTCCCTCTCTAAGTCTCCGGGTTTCCTGGAACCCCTGCAAAGAATTGCAGACATGATCAGTGGCCCCCGTATCTACACACCAGATGCTGGTAGATAACACCACTTCCATCTTGTGATTTTCTGATCATACTTATAAGTTCCATTCTTTTGAAATCGTTTTTTAAGTGATTCCTCAAGAGGACTGAACTTAATGAGTATGTCAATCACCTCTTGCCCGGCTTCCACACTATGTCTCAACATCATTCTGAGGTCATCCTTAATGTCCTCATCAGTTGGGACAACAGTGGATTCGGAAGGCTTAACAGTCTGAACAATGTCCAGATTTCGTTCCCAATCATTACTATATGGAACCAGTGAGTTTTCATCCTTAAGTATATCACAAAGTGGGGTCACAGTCATTCTTAACCTATAAGCACATAAAACAAACAAACAATTTAATACTGATATTATCTCCCTTTAATAATATCATTAAATCACTAATCACATCTAAAATCCCATCAGGTAAGGCAAGGCACGATAGTGTGGACGTTTACCTACCTAAATGATTTAGCAATTAGATTTACTTTGGTCGAACATCATCAATAGCGTTACTTCGATGGGAAGGATACTATGAAGCGTACCTAAGTGTAAACCATCACTCAGTACTAAGAAGTTTGTTTGGGACTCGTGTATCGCCGCAAGCCACGATAGTGTGGACGTTTA
This sequence comes from Euphrasia confusa, assembly GCA_954870475.1. NCBI lineage: Eukaryota > Viridiplantae > Streptophyta > Magnoliopsida > Lamiales > Orobanchaceae > Euphrasia > Euphrasia confusa. The sequence continues at coordinate 8,518,047 of OX940966.1, read as the reverse complement.
CGTCAACACACGATTCCTTTACTCCCTTCTATAACTGTCTACATCAATCGATCAAAAATCTCATTCAGTATAGCAAGCCACGATAGTGTGGACGTTTACTATACCAAAAGATTTTTACAATTGACATCCAATTACTTGATCCATTTAATCTTGTAAATCAAGACGTGGAGAATCATAAGTGAAACTCGAAGTTTCTTACCAGTGATTCACCACGCGAACAACCCTATCTCTCATAAATGAGGGAGCCGAGCAAACAGTCGATCCACCTTCAAAAGGATGGTACGAAGGTCTCTAATTTGTGTCCTCGACTTTGGCTCCATTCCACTCCCCGGGGTGAGAATGAGTCGACTTGAAATCAGTTTTGGAAAGACAAATTAGGCATTGTTTGATAAACTTAATCAATGTTTCTTGTAAGAGGAATTACAAGAACTCTCCTCCAATAACTTATCTATATAAACTTCAAAAGTTTATAAAAGTCACCAAGAGAGCAGCAATGGAGACCATGGGAATGTTTCCATACCCTCTCCCACTTAGCTTTTTATAACAAAGGGATACGCTATCTAGTGCATAAAGTAAACACATATAGCATGCATACATGTAATAAAGCACATAGTATTATCACATAGTCAAAATAATAATAGAATATTATTTTCCGACTATTATGGCTTTATCGCATCTCCGCATGCATCTTCTAGTCTTCAGTCTTCGTTCTTGAATTCTCCATGTGACGAGAATATTAATTTCCAATATTTAAATCTATTTATTTTTAATAAATCCAAAAGATACTTAATTAAAAAATTAAGTCAATCGAATAAATCAAAAATAAAATTAAATATTATTAATATTTTTATTTATTTTATTTTCCTTTTCTATTTCATTAAATCTCTAGAATATTCTATCCAAGACCCACTTGGAATATTCTAGAAGACTTCCATAATGAAATAAGGAAACAAAATAATTTAGGACTCTTCTACTTTCCAAATTAATTAGATTCCTAATCAATGTTTATTATCATAAAATAGAAATAATCAATTTAGGAATCCTAATTAATTCCAAATTGATTCTTTTCCTTTTCCATGAGAGTTCCCAAAAATAGGAATACACAAAAAGGAAAAACCTGAATCAATTAGGAAAGAAAATCACCGAACCGGGGTAGCATGGGGTGGGATACCCCACGCCGCCATCGACCGCCGCCTAGGAGGTGGCCGGCCACCATCGCCGGCGGCCCCTCCATGCAAGGGTCGATCGATCCTCATGGATCGACCATGGGGATGGTCGATCCTTGCCCTAATCCCTCACGATCATCTCCTTCGTCACACGTCTTCTCCGGCGGTCGTTTCGGCATCGATCCAACGCAAAATAAATTACAAATTTAATTTTACACTATCCGGTATCGATTCTATACATGAAATCGACCCTATACATTTTCCGGAAAAATATAGAACAATAATAATAAACCTAAATTCGGTCAACCCCCGAATTTTTACTATTACAAGCATTCACCACCAAAAATGAATCTCGACATGTCCGAGAGTTTAATCAAACCAACAATCATGACAAAATAAATTAACGAAATACTTAATTAAGCCATAATAGACGGAAACCCTGCAAGGTAGAACAATTTTATCAAAAATACCGCGAACGTAAACCACTCTCTGATACCAATTGTTGGAATTCGATATCCCGGGCTATTAAAATTTGCGGAAAATAACAACCCGATCAAAAACCCTTCGCCGGAGATCACACGAACGCCGACGAACTCGTTGGAGTCCAGCCGAGGAGACCACACGCCCGAAGACGTGCGGCTGTCCCCAGCCGAACCCCCGCGTCGCGGGGTTCATGCGATCACCAATCTCATTGTGCGATCGGTTGGGGTGGGGCTGCCCAGCAGCCCCCGCGGCGAGTCCGACGACTCGCCGCCGCCTGGAGGGCCCCACCGTCGTGGTGGGGTGGAGCGCGGCTCCAGCCCGCGCTCCAGCGATCGATCGCAAGGATCGATCGCTAGCCCTCGGCCCAGTCGAGGGTTCGACCCCTCCCGCCCCACGAAACCCTAGCTGGGCGATTGGCATGGTCCGGTGGTTTCACCACCACCATGCGATCGTCCGTCTACTCCGGGGTTCGATTTTCGGATCTTGCGTTCTACGGTATAATCGATAAATAAATCGAATAAAATCATAAAGGGCGTTTAGATTTTATACCTTCGATTCGTTGTTCGGAGAAACGAAATCAAGATGACCTATGAATCTTCCCACGTATTCCTTGCACTCGTTCGAATGTCGGGTGGGCGACGATCCTCCGAACTCTATGGATCTACTTCACGAACTCTCTAGAATATTAAGTGTAATATTCTTGTCTTGTAGATTATGAATTGTGAAGACCATGTAGTGCTTTTATAAGCTACGTAGGGGATCTAAAGGAGGTGGAATATTGGGCTTGCAATATTAATGATTAAATTGAGCCCAAGCCCAAATCTATTAATCCCATTAATATTAATTTATTTATTTTCCACTATATAAATTAATTGCACTCCCAATATTAAACCATATTATATCCAATAATATTTCTCCGGTAGTATTATTTATTCCGTGTATTTAAGATATGAATATTCATGAATAAAATTTATTTATTGCTTAATAAATTTATTCATCTCTTATATCCGAGAATAGTACCACTCAACCTTATTATTATGCGGGAACAAATCCACTCGCGAGGTTTACATAATAAATCCTTATGAGCTCATCTCGGGGATATTATCAACCCTTCCGGGATACACTGTCCCGTCAAGAATTCACGGCATGCCATATATAAAATACAGTGACCCAACTTAACCGGTAATTGACCCAATAATTAAACCGGTCAATTCCTTTGGAAAATCAAAGTCACTTATATTAAATATACACACCCGCAATTGTATCGGGGATTAAGAATAAAATACACTGAGACTTAAATCAATTATCACAGAGCAATCCTAATTGATAAATCTCAAGCGATCCGCCCAATACACCAAGTGTACAAGTGTGATAAAATAATCAAGACAGATTATTTTCTCTCTCACAAAACGACTATACCGATGGATTGGTCCGTGTCCATCTAGATCGTGAGCAACTGTTTGATTAAATACGGTAACCGATAGTATGATCTTCTGTGTGACGTCGCACACCATACTAACTACAACGTATATAATTCAGGACTATAATTTGCATATATTTAATTAACAATAATTAAAAGCAAATGAATGTTCATTATTAATAGGTAAATGAAAGTGAACAAGGAGTTCAGAATACTCAAATCTAGACATTAAGTATACTACTCCAACATCAACCACTCGGTTTCAGGGACTCCACCCGCCCCGACTACGTATGTCTCTTGAAGAAATCTCTCTACGGTCTAAAACAAGCACCACGTGCTTGGTATCAACGGTTTGCCGATTTTTTTGCCACTATTGGGTTCTCTCACTGCAAATCTGATCACTCCTTGTTCATCTACAAACAAGGACATGACTTGGCTTATCTACTTCTCTACGTTGACGACATCATTCTGACCACGTCATCCCCGACACTTCGTAAGTCGATTATGTCTCTTTTAGCTTCGGAATTTGCTATGAAAGACTTAGGGCCACTTGGTTACTTCTTGGGGATAGCGGTAACACGTAACTCATCTGGTCTCTTTCTCAGTCAATCGAAATATGCGGAGGAGATTCTCGAAAGAGCTGGAATGACTACTTGCAATCCATCACATACACCTGTTGATACAAAAAGTAAACTTAGTCATGCTTCGGATCCTCCATTCGACGATCCCACGCATTATCGAAGTTTAGCAGGTGCATTACAGTATCTAACATTCACACGACCGGATATATCATACGTCGTCCAGCAAGTTTGTTTACACATGCACAACCCCAAACCCGCCCACATGAATGCTCTTAAACGCATACTTCGGTATGTCAAAGGAACACTTGATCTTGGTTTGCAGTTTTATAAATCATCGGTTTCTGGACTTATATCATACACAGACGCCGATTGGGGTGGCTGTCCTGACACACGCCGCTCAACATCCGGGTATTGTGTTTTTCTTGGCGACAATTTGCTCTCTTGGTCCTCGAAACGACAACCTACCCTTTCCCGTTCCAGCGTCGAGGCTGAGTATCGAGGAGTCGCAAATGTTGTTTCTGAATCGTGTTGGCTGCGTAACTTACTACTTGAGCTCCATTTTCCGATTCAGAAGGCTACGATAGTTTTAGTTTATTGCGACAATATTAGTGCTATTTATCTATCCGGTAACCTAGTTCAACATCAACGCACTAAACATGTCGAAATGGATATTCATTTTGTACGCGAAAAAGTTGTTCGCGGCCACGTTCGAGTACTTCACGTTCCATCTCGGTACCAAATTGCTGACATCTTCACCAAAGGGCTTCCCCGAATACTTTTTGATGATTTCCGAGACAATCTAAGCGTACGCAAACCTCCCGCTTCGACTGAAGGGGTGTGTTAGACTCCATGATAATAGCCGACGTTTTGATAATATTGATATACTATATTTATTTTGTAAATCTCTTAGGCTTAATTATAGGTAATTGGTTTTGACTATATTTGTATTTATAATCTTGGTTTGTGAATAGAAAAACACGATTGATTCTCTATTAGTATGAAAGTATCACATTGACGCAAATAAAATTAAAAAAAAAAAAAGACAAGGGTTATTAGCTAAGTTAGTTGAGCATTCGACTTGAGAACCGTAAATTCGAACCAAGACATGTGTGTGTGAGTATTTAAATATCTCCAATTACCTAGACCAAAAAAAATGAAAAAATAGGGCATAGGCAAATAAAATAAAAAACAAAAGCAAAAATAAGCAAATAAAAAATAAAATAAAGTATAAAAAATTAAAATATAGAACAAATAAATTACAAATAATTTTTTTTTAAAAAGTGAATATATAGCGCGGAAATCTAGACAAAAAAAATGAAAAAAATAGGGCATACGCAAATAAAATAAAAAACAAAAGCGAAAATAAGCAAATAAAACATAAAATAAAGTATAAAATATTAAAATATAGAACAAATAAATTACAAATAATTTTTTTTTTTTAAAAAAATGAATATATAGCGCGGAAATTCATTTGAACGGTTTTACAAATTTGTCAACTGGTTGTTTTTTGAAAGCCTTCTTATCATAATTTATTGGGAAAATATCATGTTTGGTCCTGCGTGGGTGTCATTTCCAATAAGTAGTCATTTATCTTAAAAAATTATCAAAATTGGTCCTGATTGTTTTTTGAAAGCCTTCTTATCATAATTTATTGGGAAAATATCATATTTGGTCCTGCGTGGGTGTCATTTCCAATAAGTAGTCATTTATCTTAAAAAATTATCAAAATTGGTCCTTTGACCTGCTGTAACAGGTAAAAAATATAACGTGGGTGTCATTTCCAATAAGTAGTCATTTATCTTAAAAAATTATCAGTGGGTGTCATTTCCAATAAGTAGTCATTTATCTTAAAAAATTATCAAAATTGGTCCTTTGACCTGCTGTAACAGGTAAAAAATATAAAATCATAAATTGGATTCGTTAGGAGTTGAACTCATGACTACTTGAATACTTAAAACCAAAAATACACACCTACCATTATACCAAATATCAAGAATTAACAAAAATAGAATATTAAATTATAATATACTGTAAATAATTCATTAATAAACAAATAAAATAACTTCAATTTAATCGATTAATCACAAAATAATTCTTTCGAAAATATAATAAAAACATTAATTTATTTATTTTTAATGATTAATTAATTAATTAATTAACAAAGTTATAGCTTTAAAATTAAAAAATACAAATTAATTTAAAGTTTATAATAAACTAATAAAAAATAATAATTATCAAAAAATATCATAAAAAATAATAAATTATATAATAAATTTAAATTTAATAATATCTAAGTTTACATTTATTACTTAATTAATAGTAAAAATATATTAATCAAAAACTTAATAAACAAAATTATACCACTAAAAATTAATTAAATACAAAATAATTCAAATTTAATAATTAGTTATTTTGCATTTATTAATTAATTAACCATCAAAAATATTTTATTATCAAAATTTATAAGGCATGAAAATAATTAATTTTTTACTTAATAATTTACATTAATTAATTTAATTTGGTAATTATTTTTTTATTTTCAATGTCAAATTAAAATAATTTGTAATTTTATATAGTGTTTAATTTATTTTTAGAATGATTTATATATTTAATTTATGATTTGATTTTTGTTATTACATATAAAAAAATATTTAACTATTTATTTTTTATTTTTACTGTTTTCTTTTTTTTAATAATATTATGGTAGTAATTGTTAAATACTTCTAGTACAAATAAATTAATCGTTCATTATATACAATTTGATGTTCATGGTCAAGCGGGTTTTACCGGTTTAATAAGTTACCAACTGCCACGTCACATTTTTACTTGTTATAGCAGGTCAAAGGACCAATTTTGATAATTTTATAAGATAAAGGACTACTTATTGAAAATGACATCCACACAGGACTAAATGTGATATTTTCCCTAATTTATTACACTATTTTGAAGGCTACTGCGCAAGACACCTCCACTTATCCAAGAAAGTCTTTACAACAAATGGGCTATATAGCATAGGAAAATCGTCAACGGCGATTATCCACTGCTTCACAGAGTTAGTGTGTTTGTCTCATAAATCGCAAGCTAAGTCTCGTACATGTGAAGAAAGTGGTTTTGTTCCTTGTCGAGTTCAACACATGTCTCCGTTGGAAACCAACTTACTATTTTCTGAATTAACTCACTATTCTTTTCCTCCCATGTAACCCACAGGATATATGTAACGGTTAACAAATATCATTCGATAATTTAAATAAAAATAGATTTTTTAACAAACTTTCGTGTATTAAAAAGCAATGGACGTGTATTATGTCTATTACCAACGCCATTAAACCTCATGAGTTCCACCTCTCAGTTTCGGGGTTCAATAATACGATATTTTCTTCTATTTTTCATTTTCGATGGGTTTCCCGTCTCCTTAGATATGTCGAGGATGTGAATCTGGATAGTGCTCGTTTTTCTTGAGAGCCTTCTTCTTGTCTACTAGAAGTATTGACAATTGAGTCTTGAATTTTGAATTTTAATGAAAGTGTCACAGGGACATTGCACAAAGAAAATGAAAAAAATAATGCGCAAATAAAAAAAAAATTAAAGCCTAGTGAAAAAAAATGAAGCGAAAATAAGCAAATAAAAAATAAATAAAAAAAGTAAAAAAAATTGAAAAATAGAACAAATAAATTTTAAATATTTTTTTTTAAAGTGAAAAAATGGCGCAAATTTCAATTTAAAGTTTTTACAAATTTGTGAACAAATCTGTTTGAAAAGCCTTCTTCCGTTGACATAATTTATTCCACTATTTTGAATCCTACTGCGCAAGCCACCTCCACTTATTCAATAAAGTTTTTACAACAAATGGGCTATGTATCATAGAAAATACGCCAACGGAAGTTGGTGATTATCCACTGCTTCACCCGAGTTAGTGTGCTTGTCTCGTAAATCGCAAGTTGAGTCTCGTACATGGCAAGGAAGTGGTTCTGTTCCTTATCGAGTTCAACATGTGTCTCCGTTGGAAACAACCTGACTATTTTCTGAATTAACTAACTTTTCTTTTCCTCTTATGTAACGATATCCCACAGGATAATTTGAGACAGTTAACATATATATCATTATAATTTAAATAAAAATAGATCTTTTTAACAAACCTTTGTGTATTAAAGAGCAATGGACGTGTATTATGTCGATTGCCAACTGTATTAAAACCCTGAGCTCCACTCTGCGGGTTCTATAATATGTTGTTTTCTTTAATTTCTCATATTTTGATGGTTTTCTTGTTTCCTTTGATATGTGAGAATAAGAATTTGGATGCTGCTTGTTTTTCTTGAGAGCCTTCTGCTTGTCTACTAGAAATATTATCAATTGAGTCTTAAATTTGTATGAAAGTATCACATTGACATTGCACAAAGAAAAAAAATAGTGCATGCGCAAATAAAAAAATAAAGCTTAAGTGAAAAAAAACGAAAATAAGCAAATAAAAAATAAAATAAAGTAAAAAAATTGAAAAATAGAACAAATAAATTTTAAATATTGTTTTTTAAAAAAAGTGAAAAAATAGCGCGGAATTTCATTTGAAAGTTTTTACAAATTTGCGATCTTGGCGATTATCCACTGCTTTCGGGGGCGGATTTTAGTCGAGGGGGAACAAAATTTAAAAATAGTGTTCGAAGTTAATTATGAATTTTTTTTTACTCATGTTCGGAATCTTACAACATTTTGCATTTTTTCGATATTTCACAAGATAAATCTTTTACGATAAAGATAGTTTTCAACTTTTATTATTACTATCTTATACATTTATTTACATATTATGTTTTTTTTTTAAACACTCGTTATCATTTATTACATAATTTTTTTTCAAATATAAAAAATAAATATCACAATAAAATAATTATTTAAATTAAAAGTATCATTAAAATATTTTTAAAAAGTAATTTAGAAAAAATAAAATTGATAAAGAACGTTAATTTCAAACAATTAATTAACAATAAAATTAAAATATATTAAAATAATTAATTAAATTTTTTAATATTTAAAAATAGAGAATTCTCAATTAATCATCAATAGTTTTATATAAAAAATCAAGCTAAAACTTGTTGGACAATTAACTATTCGATTCAAAATTAAACAATTTTAATTTTCATTAATGATCCTGCCCGTATAATCTCGCCCTTAATTAACTTGTTGGACAATTAATTACGGAGCAATGTATATCCACATATATAAGTATATAGTAGGGCCATATAGTGAAAATATATAGCAATAATTTTTTTGAGGGTGGGCCATGTATTACCGTGTGAAAATATATATACTAAGCCCATATATATAGGCAGTAAAACAAAAAGGGCCTAACGTGGGTCCGCCCCAGACTGCTTCACACGAGTTAGTGTGCTTGTCTCGTAAATCGCAAGCTGAGTCTCCTACATGGGAAGAAAATGGTTTTGTTCCTTGTCGAGTTCAACATGTGTCTCCGTTGGCAACCAACTGACTATTTTCTAAATTAACTTACTTTTCTTTACCTCCCATGTAACGACATCACACAGGATATATGTGACAGTTAACAAATATATCATTCGATAATTTAAATAAAAATAGTTTTTTAACAAACCTTCATGTATTAAAGAGCAATGGACGTGTATTATGTTGATTACCAACGTCATTAAAGCCTCCTGAGCTCCACCTCTCCGTTTCAGGGTTCAATAATACTGTTAGAACCTGGAAACGCAACTACGGTACCTGTACTAAATTAAAGCAGCGAAAATTAAAACGACAACGGGGATTAAAAATTCACGAGTTGTTCTTCACTCAAACAACTCGCGACAGCCTCAAGGCCACAAAATTTAATCATAAATGATTACAATATTTGCTCGAAAATACCAAGACTACAATACAGTCGTAGTACTTGAAATAAATTCTCACGAAAATGATAAAGAAAAATATCGAAAACTCTTCACTCGAGTAACTCTATTTTTCTTCTCTCTTTAGCTTCAATCCGGAATGTGTGTCGGCTCTCAAAAATGATAAAGGAAAATATCGAAACTCTTCACTCGAGTATTCTCTATTTTTCTTCTTTGATCTTCAATGTTGGAAAGCTTGAATTGTGAAATGAAAGATGTCTCCAATATATGCTTCAACATTCTTGTGTACATTGTGGAGGAAGATCATGGTCACCCCACTTCTCACTTAACTCCTCCAGCCACTACTTTGAGTTGTAAACCGTCATCCATGATGTAGCAAAGACCAATCCACTATTTCACTTCTTTGTTCAGCCTAACTAACTCCACAATAACAGCCCACTCCTTTGACTTGTCCAGCCCACTAATTTGATGTGCTCATTATTTTTCAACTCCCGTAAACTCCTGAAACTTAGACAAAAAAACACAAACGTAAAATGCTTATTAATTTAAAGACGTTGGCAAAACCAACCCCAACAAACTCCCCCTTTTTGACAACCGTCTTGGAACCGATGTCCATCCTTCAATGTTATTCCTGCAAAAAGAAACAATCAATACAAAACAAAAGACAGACACAATCCAGTCTCAAAACAGCAGTAGTCAAAGAAAAGTTTAAGAACATCAAAAGCATTTAAACATATAGTCGGGAGTTTTAAAGCAATAACATAGTTCCAAAACAGAAGCAACCTTTTGTGTTGTACCAAAACAAAAGCAACCTTCAAGCTGTGTTTATGTTCTGGGTTTATGTTCTGGGACTCATCAAACTGCGTTCATGTTATGGAACTGACAAAGTTGCGTCATCCGAACCATAGAACATTGCGCACTGGGCAAAAGAGGCAAGGAAATCCCCTTCTTTGGGCAAGTCAGTTCTGGAGCGGTAGTGACATGCAACAGTTTGACCACATCGGGCAAATGGGTAAAGTCATGAAGCAGAAGAACCAGAATTCTTATCAAGTACCGTGCTTGGTCCGACCACCTGTGGAGGAGAAGAAATACCTGCAGACTTCGATTTGGGCAGAGAACGGCTGTAGACAGAATATTCCCTGTGGGCAAGGCGCCAGCGTACCAGAATCCCTGGATTTGGGGGATCTGACTTATCCTCCAACGCGTTGACTGCTGACGCCTATTCTTTAGGAAGGAGAAACAGCCGCTGCAATTCAAATTCAAATTGAAGTCTATTAAAGGGGCGCGACGGGCAGCAGAAGAGGACAACACATACGCATCGAGAAATCGATAGAGCCGCCGGTCCCGTAGCAAGTCGCCGGAGAAGAGATCGGAGCTGTTCGTCCGAGTCTCTTTATTTGTTTTGCAGTAGATCCGACCTTCGGGTCGAGAAACAATTTCGTTTTATGTTTTTTTTTAAGTTTTTAATTCCGTATTTCGATTTCCTTCAAAAACGTTTTTACGATTTGAAGCTATGAATAATATAGATCGTTTTCCCTTATTTACTTTGTCTTTTATTTCCAGAATGAGTAGCTAAATTCGTCGTGCATCTGGGCAGGGGCGGATCGAAGGAGAAATTAGGGTTTAGTTAAGCCGCGAGGTTGATGGGGCTAGAGTAGCCGGTTGGGGGTTTGTTCCCGAAGCAAAGTTGGTTGAGAAATATTTCTGGGGAGTCTGGGCAAACTAGAACAGCCACTAGTGAACCCTTACAAACTGGGATACTGGTGATTGGAAAACCGCATAGATGTACCTTGTAGTATTATTGCGGGCATAGCACTAGAACTTGCTGGAGATTGCGGTCGTATGACTCGGAGTTCCGGGCATGCTATTGGCCGAGCGGGTCTGTCTAGAGGGTAATGCGGGTTTGGGCAAACTAAATCCATGTATGGCTGCATAGGTTATCGAATTGTTCAGATCTAGGGGTTTAGGCATAACGTTAGCTTGCCTTCTCTTTAAACTGGAAGGATAGATAAGGGGTGGGGCAATTGTTGGGCGTGACGCAATAGGACCACTGTTGTCTTTTTTTAAAGCACCCTATAACTGCTGACAAACCGATGGTAGAAATCCTTAGTGCATGTGACCGGTAGTTTGCCCTAATGACCCTGAGTGAAGTCATCTGCCCGGATGCTTTGTTTCCTATTTGATTTTAGTTTTCCTTTTTAGTAATCTGTTAGATCTGAGTGTTTGCTCGGTTTACTTTTAGATTTGTTTATTTGCATGCTATTTCTGTTAGCCGTAGTTAGATCAAAGTGTTTGAAACGTTTGCAAAACCGCTGTGCCCACAGCACCCCAATTCAAAATCTTTTTGTGACAACCCCTTGGGCAAAGCCGAGATCACCTACTGTAATTGCCTCCTTGTGGGACCGACCCCACGTACTTACCACTACCTACCCTTTTGTAGTGATAGGTTATTGGCTAAATATAAATATCATTTTGACAGCTTGTTTGTTCTAACGACAAGCATACGGGCTCGTCAAAATTGGCGCCGTTGCCGGGGAGGCAAATTTCCAACAGTAAGTCGTCTGTGCTAACAGTTTGACTTGTTTTGTTTATGCAGGATTCCACTTCGGGCAAAGAGATTGTACCTTGGTATGACCCTGAGATCGAAAAGACCGCGGAGCGAATCCGAAAAGAGACAAGGCTAGCCAAAGCGTTAGCACGTGCCGCCCAAGAAGTTGCTCGAACACCAAGGGCAGAAAATCCGAGAAGGGCCAGGAGAGGTGAACCCATTACCCCACCAAGACCTTCACCGGAACCAACAACGATGTACGGTCCACACAACCGGACCCTCAGGGACATGATGTTCCCTGTCAATCTGAATCTCCGTCCATTGGGCATCACTTTGCCTACCATCACAGAGAACTGGGAGATGAAACACAATTTCATCCAAATCCTGCCGAAATTCAGCGATTTGCCCATGGAAGACCCTCAGAGGCACTTGCAGGACTTCGAGAGTTAGCCTGTGGAACCATAAGGGGAGGACCCCCTTTGAGTGAATACATCCGATTGCTGGCTTTTCCCTTTTCACTAGGGGAGGGAGCAAGAGAGTGGCTCTACACTCTACCCGAGGGGCAAATCACCACTTGGGCACAGCTCCAACAGGCATTCTTGGAGAAGTATTTCCCTGCCGCTAGAATCCAACATATGAGAAGGAATATTAGCAGTATCAAGATGGGGCAGGCGAAGAATTCCCAGCATACTGGGCACGGTTCAAGCAAATGCTGGCAAAATGCCCTCAACATCAAATCCCAGACCACGATTAGATCCAATATTTTGTGACTGGTCTAAGGATGCACGAGAGGACACTACTACATGCTGCCAGTGGGGGGTCAATCTTGAATAAGAGTGCTGAAGAGGCATTTAGACTTTTTAAGGAAATGGCAGAGGAATTCAGAGAGGATGGAAGTGAGTTGCCCAGGACCAATTTGGGGGCAACTACCGCTGCGGACGCTAAAATCGACAAACTATGCAGCGCGATGGAGAAGTTTATGAACACTATGGCCACCGGGCCAAAGAGAGGAGTGAAAGCCTGCCAGATCTGCCAGGGCACAGAGCATGCCACTGATGAATGCCCCTCACTATACGACGAGGAGGTCAAAGCAATGGGGCAGAGCAATGGTAATGGGCAAGGAAGGGGGAAACCATACTATGATAATAGTTATGGGAATAGCAACAACTACAATGAGGGGTATAATGGTAACCAAAATTTCCAGCGCTACAATCAACAGGGGCAGTACCAACAACAAGGCCCCGGGATGTACCACCAGCCCGCTCAGACCAAAGGGCCTACCTTGTCTGAAATGATGGAAACTTTGGTCAAACAGAATATTAAGTTCCAGCAAGAGAATGCCAAAGCCCACCAAGAGAATGAGAAATTCAAGCAAGAGACTAGAGGGCAGTTCCAGAATCTAGGAGCCCAAGTCTCACATCTTACTCAAGTGGTGGCAAAGCTGGAACAGAAATGAGGTACTTTGCCCCCAAAGATCGAAGTGAACAATGCCCATGTTAATGTCGTACAGCTCAGAAGTGGCAAACCACTAACTATAGAAGAGAAATCTGCAGTGAAGGGCAAAGAGCCCGTATCAGATGGTCCCCCAATCACTGAGGAAGATCCTGGAACAGATATTGAGCAAGAAGAGGTGATAGTCAGGGCAAAGAGGGACAAGTCCCCACCTCCCAAAATCAAACCACCCTTCCCGGGCATACTGAGCAAAAACCGTGAGAGGGAAGAAACTCAAGAGATGTTTAAGATGTTCAAGAAGGTTGAGATTAATATGCCCCTTCTGACCATACTGAACGCTATGCCCAGATGTGCTAAGTTCTTGAAGGAACTCTGCACAAAGAAGGTTAAATATCAAGATGATGCAAAGTTTGAGGTGGGGAGAATGTCTCTGCAAAGTCTGGGCTAAGGATGCACGAGAGAACCCTCTTGCATGCTGCCAGTGGAGGGTCCATCCTGAATAAAAGTGCTGAGGAGGCATTTAAACTCTTCAAGGAGATGGCAGAGGAGTTCAGAGATGATGGAAGTGAGTTGCCCAGGACCAATTTGGGGACAACCACTGCTGCGGATCTAAAAATCGACAAACTATGCAGCGCCATGGAAAAGTTTATGAACACTATGGCCACCGGGCCAAAGAGAGGTGTGAAAGCTTGCCAGATCTGCCAGGGCATAGAGCATGCCACTGATGAATGCCCCTCACTGTATGACGAGGAGGTCAAAGCGATGGGGCAGAGTAACGGTAATGGGCAAGGAAGGGGGAAACCATACTATGATAATAGGTATGGGAATAGCAACAACTACAATGAGGGGTATAATGGTAACCAGAATTTCCAGCGCTACAATCAGCAGGGGCAGTACCAACAGCAAGGCCCAGGGATTTACCACCAGCCCGCTCAGACCAAAGGGCCTACTTTGTCTGAAATGATGGAAACTTTGGTCAAAGAGAATATTAAGTTCCAGCAAGAGAATGCCAAAGCCCACCAAGAGAATGAGAAATTCAAGCAAGAGACTAGAGGGCAGTTCCAAAATCTAGGGGCCCAAGTCTCACATCTTACTCAAGTGGTGGCAAAGCTGGAACAGAAAGGAGGTACTTTGCCCCCAAAAGTCGAAGTGAACAATGCTCATGTTAATGCCGTCCAGCTCAGGAGTGGCAAACCACTCACCATAGTGGAAAAGTCTACAGTAAAGGGCAAAGAGCCCGTGTTAGATGGCCCCCCAGTCATTGAGGAAGACCCGGGGACAGATATTGAGCAAGAAGAGATGATAGTCAGGGCAAAGAGGGACAAATCTCCACCACCAAAAATCAAGCCACCCTTCCCGGGCAGACTGAGTAAAAACCGTGAGAAGGAAGAAACTCAAGAGATGTTCAAAATGTTCAAGAAGGTGGAAATCAATATGCCCCTTCTGACCATACTGAACGCTATGCTCAGATGTGCTAAGTTCTTGAAGGAGCTTTGCACAAAGAAGGTCAAATATCAGGATGATGCGAAGTTTGAGGTGGGGGAGAATGTCTCTGCCGTTATTAAAAAGACTGGACCTACAAAGTGTGGAGACCCAGGCATGTTCTACATTCCATGCATTATAGGGCATATGAAGATAGAGAAGGCAATGCTCGATCTGGGAGCATCAATCAACGTTATGCCCAAAACGATGTATGAAGACCTGGAAATAGGGCAACTGAAGCCCACTCGAGTTGTGATCCAACTGACCGATAGATCTAATGTTTATCCTGAGGGCATACTGGAAGATGTCCTGGTCAAAGTGGAAGAGTTGATATTCCCTGTTGACTTTTATGTGTTCGATATGGGCAGATCAAGTAAAGCCCCGGTGATGATATTGGGCAGACCGTTCCTCAAAACAGCAAGGACCCACATCGACTGCGAAACCGGAAGGCTGACGTGCAAATTCGAAGGAGAGACGGTCACCTTTGACCTATACAAGTCCATGAAGCACCCAGCTGACACCGAAGAAATCCACTACATTGACCAAATTGAGAAGGCAGTGGAGGCAAAGGCACTCCAATGTGGCATGTAACAACCCAAAATTTTATTCACAAGAACATTTAATTCACGTAAATAAATATACAAATATATAAACTAATTTAATAAATTAAAATTACAAAATAGAATATATTTTAATTAAACTTTAAATTTGATAAATAATAATAATTATATATTTAATACTTTGATTCAACCCAATATAATTAATATAATTTAAAATTTAATTATTAAAAGATATCTTACAAAGCAAAAAATCCCAATATTTAAAACTTAACAAAATCAAATAAAAACCCTAATAGAATTTACCCCTATTTTATCCTTATAAATACCACCTCTCATCCTCTAATATGACCATACCAAAATCATACCTAAACCCACGACAAGGTTGTCCGCACGATCATCTACCTCCTTACAGACATGCAGCCTTCGAAGTTCGAACCATAATTGTGCTGGAAAAGTCTTCCATTAAATTCCACAACTCGGTCGAGCTGACCCCTATCACCAAATATTATTTTCTGGCCGAAACCCCCGAAAGACGAAAGTCCAATCCAGTAGTGCCACCAACATCCCCTTGTTCTCTCTACTGTTTCCCGTTGTCGTCAATAAAGAAGAAAAGGAAAAGAGGATTTCCTATCTCACAACTACAACTACAGTACTACAGTACGTATTTCTATTCAATATAGATAATATTTCTATATGGTCCCTAACTTATAGTAAAACTGTGGGCCACTCCACAATTAAATCATAATAAAATTATTAAGTCCATACTAAGTATTTAAATTATTAATTCAGTCCATGAAGTTTTGTAATTCGCTAATTCAACCTCTAAGGTCTTAGAAGCACTTTGGATTTTCTCGTTCACGTCACAGCTCATCGAGGTAGGTGTCATGTTGTCGATTTACCTTTTTTATTACTTGTTTCACTATGTGTGTCTCTATGTGTGCATTTATGTGAATTTATTAAAAATATATTTTCCGTTGTAACCGAGACCTGGGAAAAGGGTCAAAGGGGACCGACGCAATAGTTGGCGCAACTCGCAATATCCAGATTATTAAATGGATCTCATGTTTTATTATCGTAATATCCAGATTATTAAATGGATATCATGATTTATTAAAATTACAATATTTTCATGTTATGTTCATTGGTTATACATGTATTTGATTCTGGTATTTGATGAGGTAATTGTTGAAATATATATAATATTAAACTTGATTAGTATTAATTAAAATAGAATTATTAGTCTGTACTTTTGAGAATTATGTAGAAGCAGTAGAAAAGTCATGGTACTTCTAGAGTAGTCCACATTCACGTAAGTATGTTATATATGGGTACCTCTCTTTGTAATGAAAGTAGCATGAAAAGAAAAGTTTATTTATAAAAGAGAGTTTAATATTTTGAGAGTTTCTTTTCTGATTAATTCACGTCCATACACTTTCCCAAATAAAAAAAAAAACACTCTTCTTCTTCCCCTTTTACTCTGCAACAAATTGGTATCAGAGCCACAAAGTTCCAACTTGAGAAATGGCTAACCTACAATCTTTTCAAGTCCCTGTGCTCAATAACAATTTCGATAATTGGAGTATCAAGATGAAAGCTCTACTCGGAGCTCACGATGTGTGGGAGATCGTTAAAACCGGGTATGAAGAGTCGAAGGACGAGGCCGGGTTATCCCAACAACAGAGAGATAATTTGCGTGATGCGAGGAAGAGAGACAAGAAAGCTCTCTACCTAATTTATCAAGCACTGGGGACGATGATTTCGAGAAAATCTCGAGTGCGAGCACCGCCAAAGAAGCTTGGGAAAAGCTACAAAATTCTTACAAAGGTGCAGAGTAAGTAAAAAAGGTACGACTTCAAACATTAAGGGGGGAATTTGAATCTTTACATATGAAAGAGTCAGAACTAGTTTCAGATTATTTTTCAAGAGTATTGGCGGTCTCAAATCAAATGAAAAGGAATGGAGAAAAATTGGATGATATAAGAATAATGGAGAAAATATTACGCTCTTTAACTTCAAATTTTGAGCATATAGTGGTGACAATTGAAGAAACAAAAAATTTGGGGGAAATGTCTATTGATTTATTATTGGGCTCGTTACAAGCTTACGAGGAGAAACACAAGAAGAAACAAGAAATTGTAGAACAACTCTTAAAATTACAAGTCTGCACGAAAGATAAAGAAGAAAGTTCGAGCAATGGAGGTGGCCGACAAGGAAGAGGTCGCGGACAAGGACAATTTCGAGGTCGTGGCTATGGACGTGGACGTGGACGGGGACGGGGACGAGTAAATTTCCCCAATGAAGAACGAAGGAAATTTCAAAAAGGCGGAAGAGGAAGCAACAATCCACAGTCGAGGTACGAAAAATCTTCCATAAAGTGTTATAATTGTCAAAATTTTGGGCATTATGCTTCCGAGTGTAGATACGCAAAACCAAAAGTGGAAGAGAAAGCTAATTACGCCCAAAGCTCGAGCGAAGAAAATGCTAGTGTTCTACTAGCTTATAAAGGAGAAGGAGAAAGACAAGATGGCATGTGGTACCTTGACACAGGAGCGAGCAATCACATGTGTGGAAAAAGAGACATGTTCGTGGAGCTCGACGAGTCTGTAAGTGGCAATGTCTCATTTGGAGATGAATCTAAAATACCAGTAAAAGGGAAAGGCAAAATTTTAATTCAACTAAAAAACGGAAATCATGAATTTATTTCAAACGTCTACTACGTGCCCAATATGAAAAATAATATTTTGAGTATAGGACAACTCTTGGAAAAGGGCTATAATATTCACATGAAAGATTACAACCTTTCAATAAGAGATTTAAAAAATAATCTTATCGCTAAGGTGCCTATGTCGAAAAATAGAATGTTTTTATTAAACATTCAAAATGATGTTGCAAAATGCCTTAAGACATGTTATAAAGATGCATCTTGGCTATGGCACATTCGGTTTGGACACTTGAATTTTGGAGGCTTGGAGTTGTTATCAAAGAAGGAGATGGTTAGGGGGTTACCGTCCATCAAACATCCCGATCAGCTCTGCGAAGGATGCCTACTTGGAAAGCAGTTCCGAAAGTCGTTCCCAAAGGAGTCCAGTTCAAGAAGTCAAAAGCCACTAGAGTTAATTCATGCAGACGTGTGCGGACCAATAAGGCCTAGTTCCCTCGGTAAAAATAATTATTTTTTGCTTTTTATTGATGATTTTACAAGGAAAACGTGGGTTTATCTCTTGAAGCAGAAATCTGAAGTTTTCGAAGCTTTCAAAAAGTTCAAAGTCGCCGTTGAAAAAGAAATTGGAAGAGATATCAAAGCCTTGCGAACTGATCGTGGCGGAGAATTCACGTCAAAGGAGTTTCTAGAATTTTGCAATGCAAATGGAATTCGACGGCTACTAACTGTCCCAAGATCCCCCCAACAAAATGGCGTAGCTGAAAGAAAGAACCGTACTATTATGGAGATGGCGCGAAGCATGCTAAAGACGAAAAATTTACCCAAAGAGTTCTAGGCTGAAGCAGTGGCATGTGCAGTGTACCTAACCAACCGATGTCCAACAAGGAGTGTTTGGGGGAAAACACCACAAGAAGCTTGGAGCGGCCGAAAGCCGGGAGTCAACCACCTACGAGTGTTCGGGAGCAAAGCATATGCACATGTACCAGATCAGACAAGAAGCAAGCTCGATGACAAAAGCGAACCATTTATCTTCATCGGGTACGACTCGAATTCCAAAGGCTACAAGTTATATAATCCAATTACAAAGAAAACTGTGATAAGTCGAGACGTGGAGTTTGATGAAGAAGGAGTATGGGATTTTGGGTGCAACAATGACTTCACCTTCATCCCACAAACTGATGATATAGTCGAACAAGGTGCAGATGTCCAACAAGAGTCGCCAACTACTCCATCCACTCCACCAATACCAGAACAAGATTTTGAAGATTCGCCGCCACCTTTCTTGAATGAAAGAGCCACGCTACGTTCAAGGAGTTTGCACGATATTTATGAAGACACAGAAAGGTTAGAAGATTTTACTTTATTCTGTTTATTTGCTGATTGTGAACCAAATAATTTTGAAGAAGCTACACAAAGCAAGAAATGGCGAGAAGCAATGGATGAAGAAATAAAGGCCATAGAGAAAAATGAGACGTGGGAGCTTGTGTCGTTACCGAAAGGGCAGAAGGCTATCGGAGTAAAGTGGGTTTATAAAGCTAAGAAAAATTCCAAAGGAGAAATCGAAAGATATAAAGCAAGACTCGTGGCAAAAGGATATAGTCAGAGAGCTGGAATTGATTATGATGAGGTATTTGCTCCAGTCGCTCGCTTAGAAACAATTAGACTAATAATTTCTCTTGCAGCCCAAAATAGATGGAAAATTCATCAGATGGATGTTAAGTCAGCCTTCTTGAATGGAGTACTCGACAAAGATGTCTACATCAAGCAACCAATGGGCTACGAAGCGAAAGGAGAAGAAGATAAAGTTCTCAAGTTGAAGAAAGCTTTGTACGGATTAAAGCAAGCGCCAAGGGCATGGAATTGCAGGATTGATCAGTACTTGGAGAATAAAGGGTTCATTAAATGTCCACATGAACACGCCCTCTATCTTAAAGTCAAAGATGATGATATTTTAATAATGTGCTTATATGTAGATGACTTGATTTTCACAGGAAACAACCCAAGAATGTTTGAGGAGTTCAAGACGGCGATGACGAAAGAATTCGAGATGACTGACATTGGGTTGATGGCATACTACCTCGGTGTAGAAGTCAAACAAACAAACAATGGAATTTTTATCACACAAGAAGGATATACAAAAGAAATTCTAAAAAGGTTTAAGATGGAGGACTGCAAAGCAATTAACACACCGATGGAATGCGGGATCAAGTTATCCAAGAACGACGAAGGAGAGAAGGTGGATCCGACACTATTCAAGAGTTTGGTGGGAAGCCTACGATATCTAACCTGCACAATGCCAGACATTGTTTATGCGACAGGAGTCGTAAGCCGTTATATGGAGAATCCAACTACGAGTCATTTGAAGGCAGCAAAAAGAATACTTCGCTATCTCAAAGGTACGATCAACTATGGTCTATTATATTCAAATACTGATAATTATAAACTTGTTGGATATAGCGATAGCGATTGGGCCGGAGATAATGATGATCGTAAAAGTACAAGTGGGTTCGTATTTTTCTTCGGGGACACTGCCTTCACCTGGACGTCAAAGAAGCAACCGATAGTCACATTATCTACATGTGAAGCTGAGTATGTTGCTGCAACATCATGTGTTTGTCACGCAATCTGGCTAAGGAGTTTATTAATGGAGCTTGGATGGTTACAAGAAGAGCCAACAATGATTTGTGTGGACAACAAGTCGGCAATCGCATTAGCAAAGAATCCGGTGTTTCATAACCGAAGTAAGCACATTGACACTCGATTCCACTACATCAGAGAATGCATCATAAAAAAGGAAGTTCAAGTGAAGTACGTAAAATCGCATGATCAGATTGCCGACATGTTTACGAAGCCACTCAAGTATGAAGATTTCACCAGGTTGAGAAGTTTGCTTGGGATGACTAATCAAGTTTAAGGGGGAATGTTGAAATATATATAATATTAAATTTGATTAGTATTAATTAAAATAGAATTATTAGTCTGTACTTTTGAGAATTATGTAGAAGCAGTAGAAAAGTCATGGTACTTCTAGAGTAGTCCACATTCACGTAAGTATGTTATATATGGGTACCTCTCTTTGTAATGAAAGTAGCATGAAAAGAAAAGTTTATTTATAAAAGAGAGTTTAATATTTTGAGAGTTTCTTTTCTGATTAATTCACGTCCATACACTTTCCCAAATAAAAAAAAAAACACTCTTCTTCTTCCCCTTTTACTCTGCAACAGTAATGACCCTATTGAGCGTTGAGCTCACCCTATCGACAACAATTATTTTTTTTAGGTACACACGAGGATGCCGAGCGAGGAGAGTGATCAAGGATGGAGGAATAAAATAAAATAAATAATTGTTTCTCTATGATTACTTTATTACCATTAACTCTTATTTGGATTATGAAATTGTTTGACGTTTTAAACTTGCATCTAAATTCTTCAGTTATTACATTCTATGATTTCAGTATTTGTCATTTCAGTTAGTTAATGGTGTAGGTTGACACAAGTTTATGGCATAAATATATGTTTGCATGTAAATATATGTTTGCATGCGGATCTTACTCATATAAGATGACTTAGATATTTATAATTATATGTATATACATGGTTATGTTTATTTTGCATGCTACCTGGTGTCGTTTAATTTATATATACACATACATATACTGATATATATATAAATATATATAAATACGTGTATGGGTATGTAGTAATATTGTTGTTCTTATATAATAGTGTAAATATGCACGCACTTTCAAAAAGTATTATTAAGAATTGTTAGTTAATTTTTCTAACGTAAAATTTTGTGACGCCCGCACTTTATTAAATGTTATTTTCAAAATTAACACCTTTCGCTGTTTTATAAAAAATACGGGTCGTTACATGGCAAGTATGATCATACTGAGATAGCTATTCAACAAGGGCTTACTGAGTTTGACATGGAGGACGAACCAGAAGAATTGCAAGAGGCAATCGAGCAGTTAGACTCTCTGGAGAATTTCAAAGGCAACCCGGGCAAACCAATAGAGATCGAAGAAATGATCATGGTGCCTTCACTTGAAAAGCCACCAATTCTGGAACTGAAGAAGTTTCCCAAACACCTCAAGTATTTATACTTAGGAGATAATGACACTTTGCCCGTCATCATAAGTGCCTATTTACAAGAGGCAGAGGAGGCAAAGTTGAGATATGTGCTGGGGCAGTACAAACAAGCCATAGGGTGGACTTTGGCTGACATCAGGGGGATAAGCCCGAGCATATGCCAACACCACATTCTTCTGGAAGATGACTCTGTGCCCGTACGTGATCCTCAAAGGAAGCTCAATCCAGCAATGAAGGAAGTGGTGCTCAAAGAGATCAAGAAGCTTCTCAGTGTGGGCATAATCTACCCAGTGTCGGACAGCAAGTGGGTCAGCCCAGTGCATGTGGTGCCAAAGAAGTCTGGAGTTCAAGTCATAGAGAATGAAAGAAATGAGCAGATTGCCACACGACTACAAACTGGGTGGAGAGTTTGCATTGACTACCGCAAACTGAACAAGGTAACCCGCAAGGATCACTTCCCTTTGCCCTTCATTGATGAAATGTTAGAGAGATTGGCTGGGAAGAAGCACTTTTGCTTTCTGGATAGCTACTCAGGGTATATGCAGATATGGGTTGCCCAAGAGGATCAGGACAAAACCACCTTCACTTGTCCTTTTGGCACCTTTGCCTACAGGAGAATTCCCTTTGGCCTCTGCAATGCACCAGGAACCTTTCAAAGGTGCATGATGAGTATCTTCGCTGACCTGCTCGAGAATGGAATTGAAGTATTCATGGACGATTTCACCGTGTATGGCAACTCCTTTGACTCCTGCCTGGAACACTTAGAGATGGTGCTCAAAAGGTGTGTGGAGAAGAGCCTTGTACTTAACTACGAAAAATGCCATTTCATGGTCGAAGAGGGAATTGTCCTTGGACACGTTATTTCAGCTAAGGGCATAGAGGTGGATAAAACAAAGATCGAAGTTATCTCAAAACTGCCATACCCAAGGAATGTGAAGCAAGTCAGAGGGTTCTTAGGGCATGCTGGCTTCTACAGACGCTTTGTAAAGGACTTTGCCCAAATTGCTCGCCCTTTGACCAGACTGCTTCAGAATGATGTAGAATGAGACTTTGATGAGGACTGCAAGGCTGCCTTCAACCACTTGAAGGAGAGATTGGTCACAGCGCCTATTATTCAACCACCAGAATGGGGCATGCCATTCGAGCTGATGTGTGATGCAAGTGGATATGCAGTGGGAGCTGTGCTAGGGAAAATGAAAGGGAAAGAAAGACATGTGATTTACTATGCCTCGAAGACCCTTAATGCTGCCCAAAGTAACTATGCCACGACTGAGAAGGAGCTTTTGGCCATAGTCTTTGCCTTTGAGAAGTTTAGGTCATATCTGCTGGGCAGTAAGACCATAGTGTATACAGACCACGCTGCATTGAAGTACCTCATGGCAAAGAAGGAGACTAAACCAAGGCTTATTCGATGGATCCTGTTACTTCAGGAGTTTGACATCGAAATTCGAGAAAAGTCTGGCTATCAGAATCTCGTTGCAGATCATCTAAGTAGGATTCTCTAGAAAGAAGAGGATATGCCTATCACCGAGACATTCTCTGATGAACATCTGTATTCCATCACCGTTTTGGGCGAAGAGCCATGGTTTGCTGACCTTGTGAACTTCATGGTTACTGGAATTTTCAGAGAAGGCATGACGTACTATGAGAAAAAAAAGATGAGACGTGAGGCAAGGAGTTATGTCTGGGATGAACCCTATTTGTGGAAGAGATGTGAAGACCAAGTCCTTAGAAGATGCATTCCTGAGTCTGAGCAGCAGGGCATAGTGGATCACTGCCACAAGCAACCCTGTGGAGGCCATTTTGGGCCTAGGCGAACGGCAAGAAAAGTTCTGGATTGCGGATTCTACTGGAAAACTTTGGTCAGAGACTGCTATGACTTGTGCAAGAAGTGTGATGAGTGTCAGAAAGAAGGGAAATTGACCAAGCGCAATGAAATGCCCTCTGTGCCCTCGGTTACTCGTATTTAATCGAACAGTTGCTCACGACCTAGATGGACACGGATCAATCCATCGGTATAGTCGTTGTGTGAGAGAGAAAATAATTTATCTTAATTATTTTATCACACTTGTACACTTGGTGTATTGAGCGGATCGAATGAGACTTATCAATTAGGTTTGCTCGGCGATAATTGATTTAAGACTCAGTGTATTTTATTCTCCGATACAATTGCGGGTGTGTATATTTAATATACGTGACTTTGATTTTCCAAAGGAATTGACCGGTTTAATTATTGGGTCAATTACCGGTTAAGTTGGGTCACTATATTTTATATATGGCATGCCGTGAATTCTTGACGGGACAGTGTATCCCGGAAGGGTTGATAATATCCCCGAGATGAGCTCATAAGGATTTATTATGTAAACCTCGCGAGTGGATTTGTTCCGCATAATAAATAAGGTTGAGTGGTACTAGTCTCGAATAAAAGAGATGTATAAATTTATTAAGCAATAAATAAATTTTATTCATGGATATTTATATCTTAAATACACGAAATAAATAATACTACCGGAGAAATATTATTTGGATATAATATGGTTTAATATTGGGAGTGCAATTAATTTATATAGTGGAAAATAAATTAATTAATATTGATAAGGATTAATAGACTTGGGCTTGGGCTCAATTTAATTATCAATATTGGAAGCCCAATATTCCACCTCCTTTAGATCCCCTACGTAGCCTATAAAAGCACTACATGGCCTTCATAAATCATAAGACAAGAATATCAATACTTGATAGTTCTAGAGAGTTGAAGGAGATCCATAGGAGTTCGATAGATCGTCGCCCACCCGACGTTCGAACGGAGTGCAAGGAATACGTGGGAAGATTCAAAGGTTATCTTAATTTCGTTTCTCCGAACAACGAATCGAAGGTATAATATCTAAACACCCTTGATATTATTTGATTTTGTTTATCGTAAAATACCGTAGAACGAAGATCCGAAAGTCGAATCCCGGAGTAGAGGACGATCGCGTGGTGGTGGCGAAGCCACCGGACCACGGGCGATCGACCCTAGGGTTTCGGCGTGGGCATGGGATGAACCCCGACTGGACGCCGGGGTGCGATCGATCAACCGATCGATCGCGGGCAGCTGCTGGGCACGACGGCCCAGCTGGAGGCGGGCCACCCCAGGCGGCGGCGAGTCACCGGACTCGCCGCGGGGGCTGCTGGGAGCAGCCCCACCCATCGATCGCGACGACGCGATCGGGATCGCGTGAACCCCTCGACGCGGGAGTTCGGCTGGGGGCGGGCTGCGTGCCTTCGGGTGCGTGGTCTCCTCGGCTGGACTCCGGGGCGTTCGTCGGCGTTCATGTGATCTCCGGCGAAGGTTTTTGATCGGGTTATTAGGTTCCGAAAATTTTTAATAGCCCGGGATATCGAATTCCAACACTATGGGCATACCGCACTGCATTCAAGACTCCCTTTGGTATCTCCCCTTACCGAATGGTATTTGGGAAAGCTTGTCATTTGCCCGTAGAGATAGAGCACAAGGCACACTGGGCTGTTAATAAAGTCAACTTTGACTGGGATCTGGTCGGGAACGAGCGTAAACTTGACTTAGTGGAGCTGGAGCAACTTCGCATTGAGGCCTATGACCATGCTGCCCACTACAAGGAAAGGACGAAGAGAGCCCATGGCAAGTTGATCAAGAGGAAGAAAATTGAAGTCGGTCAGTTGGTTTTGCTGTACCAAACCAGAAATCAGTTCCGCTCGGGCAAACTGTCTTTCAAGTGGGGAGGACCGTATGTAGTGCATCATGTTAGCCCAAACGGATCTATGGAACTAAAAAGCAACAAAGACGATGACTACATCTTCAAGGTGAATGGACATAGAGTGAAGCCCTACTTTGGGCAAGAGAATCTGGAAGGGCAACTTGCCTTGATTGAGTGAACAAGAAAGCAATTGGGTCCTGACCGGGACTATAAATAGGGCGCTGGCCAGGAGGCAACCTGGTAAGTTTGTATAATTTTGTTATTCCATTTTCTGTAGATTAGGAATAAACTACTTGCAACAAGAGACTTTGACTATGCCGCGAGGAAGGGGATTGTGTGTTTTTTATTTTTGCAGAGCATACTTTGGGCAGACTGAGCCTTTGGGCAAACAAGGACGCAAGTGGGCGGTTGCGATTTTCAAGGACTGGAGGCCGTCCCATCAGGGACTCTGCAGTTCCACCATCATCACACCTCTATCCACCCGCGATTCCCGATAACTGCCAATAACTCCCCTATTTTCAAAATTCAAAAAACACATTATATATCTTTTACCTTTCTCTTTCATGGTATCCACCCGTGCAAAAAACAAACTAAGGAAAATACCCACCGGAACCCTAATTGATCTAACCATTGGAACCGCTGCAACCAAACTGAAAAAGATGGTGTCTCCCAAGCAATCGAGTCCGGCGAAGCCCAAATCCCCCACCGCCGAGGAAGCCATCCACGCCGTACCCTTGGCCACCATACCACCGAGCCCCGCCACGACGGAGAGCGCACCAGTCGACGATTTCGCCAAGGAGATCGACGAATCCAAAACCACCGGCGAAAAGGAAGATCTGGAAACCCTAGCCACCGCCGCTCAAGAGGAGGAGGGCAAAGCCACCGTTGACAGCCCCCCGAAAAAGAAGCAGAAAAAGGCGGCGGGCAAAGGCAAGAAGAAGGTCTCTCCTACCCCCACTGCCGGATCTACCTCCGACGAGAAGGAGAAGGAAGAATCAACGGCCGCCGGCAAGACTACGATGGAGGAAGACGATGTGGAGGAGGTGACCTACAAAACCTCCAAAAGCCGGACCCGCGCATCCACAAAGAAGAGGAAGGCAGTTGACACATCGGCGCGCGAAATCGCGGCCCCTAAAACGGTGTGCTTCGAATCGCTCAAACTGATGGGTGTGGAGAAGGAGGTTCGAGGCTATTTCAAGGCCATAGGGTGGGAGCCGTTTCTTGAGTGGTCTGGGCAAATTAATGAAGGCGTCGTGAGAGAGTTCTTTGGGTCTCTAGGTATCAAAGAGACCAAGGATGAGGGAGTTATAGGGATTCAGTTTGAGTTGTTTGATCGAGCTGTTTCTATTGGTGGTAATGGATTTGTGTTTGGATATGGCAGGTATTGCGGATCTGAAGTCAAAGGCCTACCATGAAGCACTAAGGACTTTGCCGGAGTACAAAAAGGAGCTGCAAAAGATCTGGAAAGAGTTGGGCAAAGGAGGGGAGTTCATTGGGCAAACCACCAAGTCCATCCAGTTCAAGAGCCATGCCATCAGAGTTTGCCACCGGATCCTGGCTATCAACTTCTTTGGCAAGATCGACACTAGCAGTGCAGTTTTCCAGATCGAGTTGGGCATACTATGGTGCATGACCCAGAAGATCAGGCTACATTTCAGTTCCTGCCTCTGTGCCCAAATGAAGTGGCTGCAGACTCACCCCCTCCAGCGCCTCTCATTGGCCCATTTTCCAATGGTGTACGCGGCCAAGATGAACCTGATCAAGAAGGGCAAGGAGCTGGAGATGATGGTGGAGGGCAAGTTTGACATCCAGTGCTTCAAGCGCATGCAGGATATTGTGCCTTTGAGTGATGGCAATGTGAAGTTTTTGGAGGAGAAACCAGTGAAGGTGGAGGCGAGAGATTCGGTTGCTGAGGCTAAGGCCAAGGAGGAAGTTGCAGAGAGCCATCGAGGCTCGTTTGGACAAGATTGAGAAGGCGTTTGAGGATGTGAAGGCGATGATGATCGCATACTTTGACTATTGTGGATTCAGGTACGCACCTGCTTCCACCTCCTAAATTGTACCCTCCCTTGTTTTTAGTAGTTGTTAGATTTTTTTTATTTTATTATTTTTTTTGTTTCTGTTAAGGTCACCCCCGAGTCACTTTGGTTCGGGGGGGACTAGGTTGATCTCCCTGCTGACACACTTTGCCCAGGCAAAGTGTGTGAGGGGGCAGGTGCGCCAAACTTTTTGAGTCATAGTTTGGTCGTGGGTAGCCCCTACCAATCTTATTACTTTTGCACACTTTGCCCAGGCAAAGTGTGTGAGGGGGAAAGGGAAAGGGCAAACTAATAGGAACCCTGATTCGTATCCCGTAGAATACTACGAGGTGACGCATGGAAGTGCTAAGAGCGAGACCATCGCTACGAGACCGTACGAGGCAGCGTACGAATCACTCGTAGAGGCTTCGGTAGAAGCTCGTATTTGCGAGTCACCACGTGGAATACATGAGCCCAAGGACGTATTAACGTCAAATCATGGAGTAGTATACGAGACATTAGTCGAGTTACTAGCCTTGATGCAGAGCGAAGATGCGCTCGTGCATAAGTGTGGGGTCAAGAACGAGACAGCGTTCCATCCCCGTAGCACATTCGTGCTATCTACGCATCCCATTGAATCTATGATTCATATGTGGTATGGAGTAGAATTACTCGTATTCATACGAGGAATCTACGAGAGACCCGGGATTGTGTACGAGGTTTACATGAGGACATGGAACGAGCCAGCGTTCAAGTCCATAGCACTCCGTAGCGAGCCACTTGAGAGGTTTTCTATGCGTTCTCGCATGATTCCTATGAGGCGACACGAGAGTGGATGCGAGATACCATTGAGCACTCGGGGCGAGACAGCGCTCAATGCTAATGATGCGGTAGTACGCGATGCTTCCCGCAGCGCGATACGAGTCCGTACGGCAGTTCTCGTAGCTCTTAGTAGCGAGATACTAGCCATGAGCGTCTACGGTAGTACTCGTAGCATCTCGCGGCGATGTACGAGCCAAGGGACGAGGCGTGATAGAGATCACGTAGGCGATCTCTATGGGACTCATTGGCCACATGCACATGAGGCGAATGATGATGGCTAACGACGGCGTCGAGGGATTAGGAATATTCCGGCGAATATTCCGGCTACATACGGCGGTCGAAGGCGACGGTAGTGGGCGGCCGAGAGACGTCGCGTCCATCCTATCCGATTAATTAATATTAATTTATTAATATTAATTAATCATTAGTTTAGTTTTATTTTCTTTTTATTTATTTAATTAATTAGTTTATTTAATTAAGTAATTAGGGAAAATAGTATCTTGAGTATCTTTAGGATTCTCTAGATTAGGATGTGATAGAGTTTCTGATTAGACGTTTTTGTGTGTGTCTCTCGTCAAAATCCGAGGTCAATTGTAGTTTGACTCGGTATCAATCCAAGGAAACGAAAGAGGAATGTTTAAGTGTATGAAAAGTAGAAGAAACGTAGTTCATTGTACTAAATTCTAGATTCAATTTGTTCGACAAGCAAAGTTAACAGATTAAGCAAATAACAAGTAAGAAAAGCACTTGGATAATAATAATCAAAACCTTAAGATAATTTCACAAACTCAAGATTCAATCAATACGTTTTACACATGAAAGTCAAGCTCCCGGTCGGGTTACTTCACACGTTTAAATAACTTTTAATTCACTTAGAGAATCGCTCCCGGTCGGGTTACGATTCTAAGATCGTGCTAGTGTATTGAATTTGTGCTAGAAATTGCTAGTTCTCTTATTCATTCATCATATCATTATCCAAGTTAGAAAATTTAGTTCATCATTAGAATTAAAGTAAAAGCATAAAACAAGTAAAAGCAATTAAGCATGAGATCTTAAATTCAAGTAGACAAACACTTTAAGAAGAATTCTACTACAAGATGATTAACATTCTCAAACCAAATTCTTAAGAAAACATGAAGTTTAAAGCAAACATAATCTGAAAATAGAAATTCAAACTTAGAAATACATTAATCATTACGAGTATGCTAAATGGCTATCGAACTAGAACGTGCTTCCGAAGTTGTCGGCTTCGGATCGGACTGCTCCTACACCCTCCTTGAAGTTCCCAGCGAAAAGATGATCTCGAAAACCTATTTTTCTTCGCCTAAATACCTCAGCAAAGTTGCCCATAACCGCCAAAGAACTGCCCCAATTCAGCGCCCGCTGGGCTGGCAACAGCGCCCGCTGGTGCTCTTTCAGCGGTCGCTGAATAAGAAACAGCGACCGCTGTTTATGCTATTTTGCATGGCAGACATTCTGCATCTTTTCTGACCTTTCAGCGCCCGTTGTAATAGCTCCAGCGCTCGTCAATATCGACCAGCGGTCGCTGGTAAACTTCAGCGAGCGCTGGTTCCCTTAGTTCAGCTCCTCTTCTTGATTCTTCGACTTTTCAACGATAAAAGACCTGAAAATTGCCTAAACACGCAACTCCAACCAAAGTGAGATCCAACACACACACAAATATCCAACACAACGAAAAGACATGAAAACAAAACACATGACACACACTCGACACCAAAAACACAAACTAAAAACACACAAATACGATATAAATCACCCCCCCCCACACACTCAAATTCTTGCTAGTCCCGAGCAAGGTATAATCTTCCAACACATGTTTGCACAAATCACGTACTTTGAACTCACTATCAAACCACAACCAACCACTTATCAAGAACGAGAAAAATAATAAATATGAAAACATGTCACTCAAACTCGCCAAACTCTCCAAGTGTATCTCTCGAAAAATATGAAATGGTTTCACTCATCAAACACATCGAGAATATGAACATCAATATCATCACAAGAAAATCCGCATACTTTGACAAAGAAGAACAAGAATCGGAATAAGATTGCAATCAAGGTAGGCCCGGGTCATAGGTAGGAATCGAAATAATAATACAAGATAAATCGCTCTCGACTCCCTCCTCCACCAAATGAACTCACAAATCACCCTCCTACACCAAATGGAAATCATTCAACTCCCCTTATAACATCAATACACATCATAAACTACATGTTCTCGATAGGCTAATATTATTTAATACTCCCGCTTTTTACTTTTTTTTTTTTTTACTTTCTTTTCTCATTTTTATTTCTTTTTGCTTTTTGCTTTTTTTTTATTTTTTTATTTTCATCCCTCATCAATTGTTTTCACAACCGAAGAGTATACATTTTTTTTTTTTTAGGGAGTAAGCTTTTTTTTTTTTTTTTTTCTTATAGCATGCCTTTAAACGAGAAAACATGTTTACAATTCATCACAATTTCCCATAGTAACCTTCTCAATCAAACTTGCAACACCCCCTCAACCTCACATCGCTCGTGGAACGCTCGGTTTCAAGAAAAGGTATAATGTAGGCTCAAAGGGTTAACTAGGGAGTCCCTCGACGGGCACGGTCATTTTGGGAAATTTAATATATTTGGAGTTAAATCCTAGCAATCTCAAAACGTCATTTCCTCATTCTTAACCACGGCAAAGTAACTTCATATTCATGCAACGACATATAAAATCAAATCATCCATTCTCAACACTAATCGCAAGATATCTCATGTTACACTCAAAGAATATCGATGGTTCTCTCCAATGAAATAAGGCTCAAAAGCTCACATATAACAAGGAAAAACTCATGTTTTCATATACTCATTTTCTCGACTCTTAACAAGTGGAACATCCAACTAACCAAGTGAGTTCAAGCAACAACTTAACCTTATCCACATGCAAACACTACCACATTCGGGACAAAACAATTCATAGAGCATAGAAGAGTAATTCAAACCAACACACAAACTAACAATGAAAAAGAAACATAAATAACCACATAAAACAAATAAAACACCAACACAATATTTACAAAGACATAAACGAAAAGAAAAGAAAACGTACCTAGGTCGTGCCAAGCACGACCTCTCTCACATATCGGGTGGAAATTGGCCTCCTCCTCTAGCATAGGCCTCGTAAAGTTGTCGTTGCTCTTGTCGCATGTTCTCCATCGCTTCATTCACAATCCGGCGGGTCGCTTGCTCATTGTAGCTCCTCTCGACCGCCATTCGGTTAGTCCATGTAGCATCGTCAAGAGCCATTCGATCTATCCTTGCATTTATCGCCTCAAATGCCGATGCATTCGCATTCATTATAGCTTGGAGATCGTCGGGATGCATCCGTCCCGAATCCGAGTAATAGTTACCGGTTTGCGGCATTTCATATTGTTGATCGTTCCAATCCATTCCCGAGTTTGTCCACCCGGAATCTTGATTTCCTTGTGCTTCATACTCGGTGTAAGCTTGCTCCCACACCGGATCTCTTGTCGACGTCCCGTCGACTACATTGTTTCCTCCTCCCGACGAAGATCCCGCTCTTGCAAGCATGAGGTTCTCCTCCTCTTGTCGAGCTTCTCTCATCAAACTAGAGCTCACTCTCTTTCCGGCCAACTCCAACTTCCATTTCTTAATTCGAGCCGTGTTCAAATCTTTATAATTTTTCCATACGTCCTTGCCCTTAGTTCGGATTTCGTGCGGAACAAAGTCACCGGCTAAAATTAGACCCATTGCTTCCAACTCATCAACATCTATAGGTCTTGGAATTTCCCATGGCTCTCCATCATATGCCCCGGCATCATGTTTATCAATGATATTGTTTTTAATTGCAAGAAGTCGAGCAAATTGAAACAATGATCCTCGAACTCGCTTCCCTCGAGCCGCTTGATCCATCACTCCCCATATTTTCCATAAAGGAGTCGAGCCATATCCGTGCACCGCCGCATAAATAAAAGTACACTCCAAAGAGTTAACCTTATTACCTTCCGTTTTTCCGAAAACATTATACGTCATGAACTTGTGGACGATGCACAATACCGGATTAATAAAAGCAATAGTACGACCATTTTCCTTCCACTCCTCATCCGGTCCGGCTAGCTCGTGCCAATGTGTAATTTTTAGAGTAGGCTCGTCTCTTTCTTCGAATAGGAATCGTCGATCCGTACTGAAATTGAACACCTCATTCATCATTTCTTCCGTAATCACAATCTTTTGACCTTTAAGACGACATGTACAATACGTCGGCTTATTCCTCTCCTCGATCATCTTGAAAGTACAAAGCATCTCTAGCACCAATTTGGTTGAATACCGAAAATCCATCTCCGAAAAATCATCAAGGCTCATGTGGTCGAATAACTTCAAAATTTCCTCTTTAACCTTGAGCTTTTCCATTAGCTCCCAATCTATCGGTCGAGGAAGCACATGATCCGTTTTGGAGATCAATTTCATATACGCCTCTCCTTCCTCTTTATGGAAAATTGGAAACGGAGCACCATATTGATCGGAGATGTCCGAAGAACCCGTCGGCGTGGAAGTGCTTCCGGAACCACGTCCCTTCTTCTTTGCGGGCTGAGATTGTCGTGGAGGATATTGGGCTTCCTTATTTACTCGAGTTTTCACCATTGTTAGAGTTGAAGAACTTGAAAAGTTGATTCGGAACTTTTATCGAACACCTTGCGTGCTCACTCAAAACCTCGAATTTCTTGAAACTTGGCCGATGTAATTCCCCAAAACCTGCAAATCAACGTTCTCAAGAGAATTGTAAGTGATTTGGTGGAAGAATTCTCAGTGAATTTGATAAAGTATCGTAAGGAAAATCGCCAAAGATAATTGAAGAGAAAAGAGTGAAATAGAATATGAGATTCTGCCCTAGCCCGCTGAGTTTAATTCTGATTTTTTCGAAAACAGCGACCGCTGTTTCTTAGTTAGCGGTCGCCGAACGATTTCAGCGGTCGCTGAAGCTACACCAGCGACCGCTGTTTTTACTTAAAAACGGGGCAGACATTCTGGATGATTTTTGCCGTTTCAGCGACCGCCAATGACAAATCAGCGCCCGCGGAAAGGTCTCCAGCGACCGCTGGTAGTAAATGGCGGGCGCTGATTTTGTTTCTCTCTCGATTTTCCCTTTTTCAACTCGTTTCTTCGATTCTTTCGCCTCCAGAGTCCATCCAAGTCCAATAGCCTTTATTCATGCTCAGTTTAATGTCCAGAGCTGGACTTATTCCATTTTTCCAAATTCAAAAACCGATTCCCATTAGTCGACTCTCTTCGACTCGTTCATTCTTGGGCACTTTCATATTTTGAGGTATCCACTCATTTTCCAGGCCCGAAGTCATCATTCCAGCTCTACTAGACTTCTTTGAATTATTCTTAAGTCGATGGTTTTCCCCCACACTCAAATCTAAGAACCGAGATGCTCTTTTCTTCTTTTCAACTTTTTCACCTCCGACTTCATATTTAACCTTGTCGTCTTTATCTTTGGTCTCCAACAAAATCATATTTGATGTTTGAATAACATCATCCTCTGCACATTCTTTCTTCTCGATAGCTACTTGTGTTATATTTTTCTTTCTTACTGAGATAGAGACCGTTTCCCCTAACACCGACATTTGCACTTGGCCTTTCTTAACATCGATCAAAGTGTTAGTTGTAGCCATGAATGGTCGTCCCAAAAGTAATGCATGATCTTTAATATTTTCTGATAATCCCCCGACATCCAAAACCATGAAGTCTACCGGCACAATCAATCCTCCAACTTCAACAAGAACATCTTCTACTATACCCCGAGGATATCGAACCGAACCATCGGCCAATTGGAGACATATTCTAGTCGGTTTTAAATTCTCTAACTTCAGCTTATCAAAAATTACCGACGGCATCAAATTAATCTCAGCCCCCAAATATAACATCCCTAAAAGTTCATTTCCCGCTCCAATCACCATCTTCATCACAAAACTTCCCGGATCACTCTCTTTAGTTGGCATTTTGCATTGCATCACCGTACTAGCTCCCTAAAAAAAATCACCTTCTCATTCTCTTCAAGTTTTCTTTTATTAGAAGCCAGCTTCTTGAAAAACTTGACATAAGAAGGAAAATTTTTAACTTTCTCCAATAAAGGAACATTGACTTTGTCTTTAGCAAGCAAATCATATACACCTTTGTATTGATCACCTTCCCTTTTAATTTCAAGCTGACTTGGAATTTGCATAGGAAGTTTATAAGGGTATTTAGACTTGAGAATTTCAACCTTCTCATTCACAACTTCTTTTTCAGCGACTTCTTCTTTTTCTTCCGGTATTTCAACTTTATTGTCTGACTCTTTTCCGGATCTCACAACCGTGATAGATTTAGCATGTGCCGGTTGACTTGGGAGTTTACCGGGTTCTTCCTTTGCTTGCATTCTTCCCAAGGTAGTAGCCATTTGACCCATTTGAGTATTAATACCATTCAAAACCGCATCAAATCCTCCAACCTTAACTTCAAGATTATCCATTCTCATGTCATTTTTCTCAACATATTTCTTGATCCACTCTTCAAATTGAGATCCTGATGCTTGTAGTGGAGGTGTTGATTGTTGTTGAGTCGACATTTGATAGGGAGCTCGATATGGTGAATTTTGAGATTGAATATATGGAGCTCGATATTGTGAAGATGATTGTCCTTGCTCAAAATTATTCCTTGGTTGCCATGTTTGAGGTTGAGGCCTTTGTTGATACTGATTTTGATACCCATAATTCGGCCGTTGAACACCTCCTTGATTGTTGTATGGTTGCACTACCGAAACTTGCATTTCATTAGTAACTCCCCCTTCACTCGGTAGTTGATACGGTACACAAGTCATATTTCCTTGCTCTCCAACCATGGGCCCTTCGATCATCAACTGAGCTTGCATTTGAGGCATAGGACAAGTAGACGGTCCATGCCCTTGATATCCACACAATGTACACACTTCTATTTGGTTCAAAAGAAGTTGTGTCTTTCGGTTCCCGTCCTCCAATTTCAGCTCTTTGATGTCCTTTGATATTTCCTCGATTCTAATATTGAGATTATTGGCTTCCACCTCTTTAACATCATTCACCACACGTCTCCTTGAACTCTTCCTTCTTGAATTTCCAGCCATGGTTTTATAGATGTTAACCATTTCCTCCGGAGTTCGGTAACTGATGTCGCCTCCGGCTTGATTATCCACGGACCCTTGTAAGGAATCTGTCAAAGAGTCATAAAAATTTTGATTAAGTAAAACCTGAGTAAAAGTATGGTGAGGACATTTAAGAAGTAAATCTTGAAACCGATCCCAAATCTCATGGAAAAATTCTCCCGGACGACTTGTAAAACCACAAATTTGATTCCGAAATTCTGTCGTCTTATGATGAGGAAAGAATTGACTCATGAACTCGTCATAGATGTCATTCCAATTTTGGAGAGAATTTGGTGGCAAAGCTATCCACCAAGACTTGGCCTTATCTTTCAATGTCATCGGAAAGAAACGACATCTCAACTCGTCTTCTTGAAGACCATTCAACGGAAAGGTATGAATAGTATTGTAGAAGTCTCTGATAAAACTCAACACATCCTCGTTGTTATTTCCATGATACTCCGGTAGTTGATTAAAATCCATCGGATTAACCTTATAGTTCTTCACCACCTCCGGTAAATCCACACATGCCGGAGTTGCTCCAATGATAGGCCTTGTGATGTCACCTTGTTGAACTCGTCGAGCCGCTGGATTTCCATATTGATTCCACTGATTCGGTTGCATCCCATAACCCCCATATGGCATCATATTGGGCACCATGTTTGGCCATTGTTGTTGGAATTGTCCTTGCATGTTTTGATTGACTTGAACTCCGGGTTGCTGAAATGGATACCCGTAGTTTGGTTGATAAGCCATGTTATTCATCATGTTCGGATTCATCATCGGTGGTTGATTCATCATCTGAGGATTCATCATCGGTGGAGGATATCCAACATTAGGACTCATCACATTATGAGGAGTAGAATGATGATCTTCTTCTGGTAAATTTAGAGGTGTTGGAGGAGTAAGTTGTGCTTGAACATTGAACTGAGGAATTTGAATCTGTAAATTACTTCCTCCCTCTTGATTATTGCTATTTTGAGGAGCTCCCAAAGGTAGAAGAGGTCCTTTAGAATTCGGAGATAGAACATATCCTTGGGAAGGTTGACCTTTCTTTAATCCCGAAGATTCTTGTCCGGTTTCATCTTCAATGTCAACCCTTTCTTTATTCTTCTCCATTCCTTCGGTAGATGAACCTTGTTGCTCACTAGCCGCCTTACTTCTTGTAGTGACCATGCACACTCAAAGTAGAAGATTAGTAATAACAAGACAATTAACTAAATTAACTAAAGGAATTACAAAACTAAAACTAAACAAACACTTAAACAAACTATCCGTTTCCCCGGCAACGGCGCCAATTTTGATTAGACGTTTTTGTGTGTGTCTCTCGTCAAAATCCGAGGTCAATTGTAGTTTGACTCGGTATCAATCCAAGGAAACGAAAGAGGAATGTTTAAGTGTATGAAAAGTAGAAGAAACGTAGTTCATTGTACTAAATTCTAGATTCAATTTGTTCGACAAGCAAAGTTAACAGATTAAGCAAATAACAAGTAAGAAAAGCACTTGGATAATAATAATCAAAACCTTAAGATAATTTCACAAACTCAAGATTCAATCAATACGTTTTACACATGAAAGTCAAGCTCCCGGTCGGGTTACTTCACACGTTTAAATAACTTTTAATTCACTTAGAGAATCGCTCCCGGTCGGGTTACGATTCTAAGATCGTGCTAGTGTATTGAATTTGTGCTAGAAATTGCTAGTTCTCTTATTCATTCATCATATCATTATCCAAGTTAGAAAATTTAGTTCATCATTAGAATTAAAGTAAAAGCATAAAACAAGTAAAAGCAATTAAGCATGAGATCTTAAATTCAAGTAGACAAACACTTTAAGAAGAATTCTACTACAAGATGATTAACATTCTCAAACCAAATTCTTAAGAAAACATGAAGTTTAAAGCAAACATAATCTGAAAATAGAAATTCAAACTTAGAAATACATTAATCATTACGAGTATGCTAAATGGCTATCGAACTAGAACGTGCTTCCGAAGTTGTCGGCTTCGGATCGGACTGCTCCTACACCCTCCTTGAAGTTCCCAGCGAAAAGATGATCTCGAAAACCTATTTTTCTTCGCCTAAATACCTCAGCAAAGTTGCCCATAACCGCCAAAGAACTGCCCCAATTCAGCGCCCGCTGGGCTGGCAACAGCGCCCGCTGGTGCTCTTTCAGCGGTCGCTGAATAAGAAACAGCGACCGCTGTTTCTGCTATTTTGCATGGCAGACATTCTGCATCTTTTCTAACCTTTCAGCGCCCGTTGTAATAGCTCCAGCGCTCGTCAATATCGACCAGCGGTCGCTGGTAAACTTCAGCGAGCGCTGGTTCCCTTAGTTCAGCTCCTCTTCTTGATTCTTCGACTTTTCAACGATAAAAGACCTGAAAATTGCCTAAACACGCAACTCCAACCAAAGTGAGATCCAACACACACACAAATATCCAACACAACGAAAAGACATGAAAACAAAACACATGACACACACTCGACACCAAAAACACAAACTAAAAACACACAAATACGATATAAATCAGTTTCCAAGTGTTGGGATTCTCTTATCATTTATTTATTATTTTCTTTAGCTTAGGGACCAAGGAACTACTCCTATATAAGGAGCCTCATACCATTGTAAAAATCATCTTTTGATCAATAGAAAAACCGTGTGGTTTATTAACAAGCAGTGCTTGTATAGTTGGGTGTTATCTAAAACACTAGAGCCGATTACAAGGCTATAAATTCGTTACCCTTTGCCAAGTCAAGTGCGTGATCACTTTGATTTGAGGAACCACAAGTTGATCGGAATAATCACTTGTTGGGACAAGCGTGTGGTGTAGATTGTAATAATCGAACCCACGTACACATCTCGCGAGTCGAGGAAGGCCAAGAACCTCTCGATTCATCCATCACCCGAAGCCGACGATTCAACACAACTCGCGTGAAGGTCGATCTACTCAACCGAGGCGTGCGGAACGTGAAGAATTCATTGTACTCTCGAGCCAAACAAGACTTGTGAAACCGCGCAAGCGCCTCAACAAACTTGGATGGTAAGATATTATTTCGGTAGACCCTTACACCAAACGAGCTTTGGCCGCGCAAGCGTCTTAACTAGACTTGGTGTTTGGTGTCAGGGCCTGATCGACGACTGGGGTCCCCATCAACTGGTGCTCTCATTGAGAGGAGTTTTTCGAAAGTAATTTTTCGAAGGGCTCCGATTTTTGAGTTGTATTGAGTTGGCCACGAAGTTGGTGAAGAGCTCAAGGGATTCGAAGACGATGCCGCGAAGCAAAGTCACGAGAACCCTACTTCCGAGGCAAGATGCTCTCGAGGCGGCCACGAAGATGGCTAAGTCCACAATCTTTGGTGCTCGAAGATTGGAGGAGGTGCGGCGTAGCACACGGAGATTCACAACACCTGTTGCTGTGAAGAACCGCGAGAAGGATGCTCCAAGGACACACGATCGTGAGTTCAAGTGGAGGCTATCCAAGGCAAGGCGAGAAGACTCGAAGGACCACGTAATATGGTACGAGAGGAAGCAAGCCAAGCCACAGCGTGATGCATCATGGCGTCAAAGATCGAGACTCATCGGAGACGAACGATGGATCGATTTCCATGTTGAAGGCCGAGGCACGACTCTGTCATGGAGAAGCGTTCGGGACTGATGGAGTAGTATACTTAATGTCTAGATTTGAGTATTCTGAACTCTGTATGCACTTTCATTTACCTATTAATTACAGACATTCATTTGCTTTTAATTATTGTTAATTAAATACATGCAAATTATAGTCCTGGATTTTATACGTTGTAGTTAGTATGGTGTTGCATGGGCACACAGAAGATCATACTATCGGTTACTCGTATTTAATCGAACAGTTGCTCACGACCTAGATGGACACGGACCAATCCATCGGTATAGTCGTTGTGTGAGAGAGAAAATAATTTATCTTAATTATTTTATCACACTTGTACACTTAGTGTATTGAGCGGATCGCTTGAGACTTATCAATTAGGATTGCTCTGTGATAATAGATTTAAGTCTCGGAGTATTTTATTCTTAATCCCTGAAACAATTGCGAGTGTGTATATTTAATATAAGTGACTTTGATTTTCCAAAGGAATTAACCGATTTAATTATTGGGTTAATTACCGGTTAAGTTGGGTCACTATATTTTATATATGGCATGCCGTGAATTCTTGAAGGGACAGTGTATCCCGGAAGGGTTGATAATATCCCCGAGATGAGCTCATAAGGATTTATTATGTAAACCTCGCGAGTGGATTTGTTCCGCATAATAAATAAGGTTGAGTGGTACTATTCTCGGATATAAGAGATGAATAAATTTATTAAGCAATAAATAAATTTTATTCATGGATATTTAAATCTTAAATACACGGAATAAATAATACTAAGTTGGAGAAATATTATTTGATATAATATGGATAAATATTGGGAGTGCAATTTTATTTATATAGTGGAAAATAAATAAAATTAATATTGATAAGAATTAATGGATTTTGGTTGGACCCAATTTAATTTTCAATATTAGAAGCCCAATATTTAATCTCCTTTTGATCCCCTAAGTAGCCTATAAAAGCACTACATGGTCTTCACTTTTCATAACATAAGATACGCCAATCATAAAGTCTTGGAGAGTGAAGAGGATCCATAGGAGTTCGATAGCTCGTCGCCCACCCGACGTTCGAACGGAGTGCAAGGAATACGCGGGAAGATCACGAGGTCGTCGATTTCGTTTCTCCGAACAACGAATCGTAGGTACAATATCTAAACCCCCTTGATAATTGTTCGATTTGTTTTATCGAGAATACCGTAGGATGAAGATCCGAAGATCGAAGCCCGGATTAGACGAATGATCACGCGGTGGTGGCGAAGCCACCGGACCGCGGATCGCCCGGCTAGGGTTTCGGCCGTGGGGCATGGGGGCGAACCCTCGGCTGGGCCGAGGGTGTGCGATCGATCGCGGGATCGATCGCTAGGGCACGGGCTGGTGCCGTGCCCTACCCCGCCGTGAAGGCGGGGGCCTCCTGGTGGTGGCGGGTCGCCGGACCCGCCGCGGGGGCTGTCGAACAGCCCCACCCCGATCGATCGCCGGCGCGCGATCGATCGCTCGATCGTATGAACCCCGGCTCGCGGGGGTTCGGGTGGGGGCGGGCTGTGCGTCTTCGGATGCATGGTCTCCAAAGCCCGGACGGCGGATGAGTCGGCGTTCGTATGATCTCCGGCGAAGGGTTCGTTCGGGTTATCGGTTCCGCAATTTTGATAACCCGGGATATCGAATTCCAACAGGGACGAGACACGGAGGGGCGTCGAGCAACGACGAAGCCACGAAGGGTCGAGGCTAAGTCATGGGTACTCATGGGAGTACGAGAGGAGCGTAGCTCGAAGGGTTGGCAACCTGGACAAGCGACGAGACTCTACAAGGAAGTTCCATGGGGATGACGAGGACTTCAAAGCTCTACGATTGGATCGTTTAAAGAGCGAATCCTGTGGACCCATAGAACGAGGACGGTGGTCCGAGGCGGAGCACTTGAAGCGAGGCGCGTTGGCACGGCAAAACCAACAAGACTCGAAGATCAAGTACGAAGCTAAGGAGCGAGCCATGGGCCAAGTAGCGTTGAGTGAACAACACTATCAGAATTGGTGCTACCATGATTGGTGTCATCAAGATTGGTGTACTCATCGAGACAGAGGTCGTATGGACAGAGCCGTGGTGAAGCTTGGAGTTTCAAGGGCGTGGCACCCACGAGACGTACAAGACAACACCGAGGACAAGGCTAGGGCCGTGTTGGGATTTTCTCAACAAGACTCAAGCATGGGCGACGAGCAGCGATGCTGCAAGCCACATGGACGCATCGAGGATGATGCCACGAAGTGGACATGGTGCATAGCGCCGAATCAATCGAAGGGCGATGTGATCGCATCGATGATTCAAGAGGGGCGTGGTACAAGGACTAAGCGGGAGATGCTTACACGCGTAGGAGGCTACGATGACCAAGGCCATGAGGAGCTGAGGATCGAACCTCTACCAAGGAGTTGGGGCACAACAAGTTATTCCTACTCGGAATCCATACTTGAGGACAAGTATGTTTTTCAAGGCGGGGGGGATAATAGGAACCCTGATTCGTATCCCGTAGAATACTACGAGGTGACGCATGGAAGTGCTAAGAGCGAGACCATCGCTACGAGACCGTACGAGGCAGCGTACGAATCACTCGTAGAGGCTTCGGTAGAAGCTCGTATTTGCGAGTCACCACGTGGAATACATGAGCCCAAGGACGTATTAACGTCAAATCATGGAGTAGTATACGAGACATTAGTCGAGTTACTAGCCTTGATGCAGAGCGAAGATGCGCTCGTGCATAAGTGTGGGGTCAAGAACGAGACAGCGTTCCATCCCCGTAGCACATTCGTGCTATCTACGCATCCCATTGAATCTATGATTCATATGTGGTATGGAGTAGAATTACTCGTATTCATACGAGGAATCTACGAGAGACCCGGGATTGTGTACGAGGTTTACATGAGGACATGGAACGAGCCAGCGTTCATGTCCATAGCACTCCGTAGCGAGCCACTTGAGAGGTTTTCTATGCGTTCTCGCATGATTCCTATGAGGCGACACGAGAGTGGATGCGAGATACCATTGAGCACTCGGGGCGAGACAGCGCTCAATGCTAATGATGCGGTAGTACGCGATGCTTCCCGCAGCGCGATACGAGTCCGTACGGCAGTTCTCGTAGCTCTTAGTAGCGAGATACTAGCCATGAGCGTCTACGGTAGTACTCGTAGCATCTCGCGGCGATGTACGAGCCAAGGGACGAGGCGTGATAGAGATCACGTAGGCGATCTCTATGGGACTCATTGGCCACATGCACATGAGGCGAATGATGATGGCTAACGACGGCGTCGAGGGATTAGGAATATTCCGGCGAATATTCCGGCTACATACGGCGGTCGAAGGCGACGGTAGTGGGCGGCCGAGAGACGTCGCGTCCATCCTATCCGATTAATTAATATTAATTTATTAATATTAATTAATCATTAGTTTAGTTTTATTTTCTTTTTATTTATTTAATTAATTAGTTTGTTTAATTAAGTAATTAGGGAAAATAGTATCTTGAGTATCTTTAGGATTCTCTAGATTAGGATGTGATAGAGTTTCCAAGTGTTGGGATTCTCTTATCATTTATTTATTATTTTCTTTAGCTTAGGGACCAAGGAACTACTCCTATATAAGGAGCCTCATACCATTGTAAAAATCATCTTTTGATCAATAGAAAAAACGTGTGGTTTATTAACAAGCAGTGCTTGTATAGTTGGGTGTTATCTAAAACACTAGAGCCGATTACAAGGCTATAAATTCGTTACCCTTTGCCAAGTCAAGTGCGTGATCACTTTGATTTGAGGAACCACAAGTTGATCGTAATAATCACTTGTTGGGACAAGCGTGTGGTGTAGATTGTAATAATCGAACCCACGTACACATCTCGCGAGTCGAGGAAGGCCAAGAACCTCTCGATTCATCCATCACCCGAAGCCGACGATTCAACACAACTCGCGTGAAGGTCGATCTACTCAACCGAGGCGTGCGGAACGTGAAGAACTCATTGTACTCCATACCAAACGAGCTTTGGCCGCGCAAGCGTCTTAACTAGACTTGGTGTTTGGTGTCAGGGCCTGATCGACGACTGGGGTCCCCATCACAAACCCCTGTTTCTAATCGAGTCAGCATGATTATGTGATCACTTTGGGCAAACGTACATACAGTAACTCAAACTTCATAGTTAAGATGCATGAAATAGGGATGATGAAACTGTTCTAGGCAAACCGTGAGAATTGAGCCCACATTATGATATGATTTCTTTCTTTGAGAGTCTGCTGTGATATTTACAATGCTTGTCTTTGCCTGTTTGCTGAAATGAGTAGTTTGACTGAGTAGGGTTGTTAGATGATTAGGGCATTTTCTTGTTTTATTTTTGCTTGAATAAATAACACTGCCCCTTGCTAGCCCTTTGAGCCTGATTGAATAATCTTTGTGAACCCATCTGGTATTATGCCCACATTACATAGGCAGCCAGAGAGATAAGAGGGAGTTAGGGCATAGTGTTAAAAAAAAATAATAAATAAAAAAAAAAAATAGAATAACAGTTGTTGTGCTAAGGCCCGTAAGAAAAGGGGCAAAGTGGCAGAGAAAAGGCTAACATCAAAAGCCCTCTGCCCAAATAGAGCCTACTCCCAGAAAACTACCCATACGAGCCCAACACTACAACCCAATAAAAGCCCCTTTGATAACTCCCTACTTAGTTAAAACGAACTCAGGTTAGCAATATGGCAAATTTAGGCAAAGTGGAATCACAACAGAAAATGAGTGTCATTGAACCCATACACTAAAAAGAGAGAAACACTGTGAGGGAGTGAACCCAAAGACCTTGAACAGACTCTTGACTTATTTTTATCTTTACTTGAATTTTGTGTTATCTGTATGTACTATGCCCTTTACTGATTATGCTAAAGTCCTTTGCTTTATTTCTTCCTATTTCTTTCCCTTTTGTTTTCA
The DNA here is from genome assembly GCA_954870475.1 of Euphrasia confusa. Classification (NCBI taxonomy): domain Eukaryota; kingdom Viridiplantae; phylum Streptophyta; class Magnoliopsida; order Lamiales; family Orobanchaceae; genus Euphrasia; species Euphrasia confusa. The sequence goes on along the minus strand of OX940966.1, from coordinate 8,473,460 downwards.
CTTTGGTCTTGAGTCAGGCAAATCAGAGCCCACGCTTGGGGACAAGCGTATCCAAGTGTGTGCGGTTCTGATGAGCAATTTTATTTGCTCATCTTAGAGCACTTTTACACCCTTTATTGCGTCGGTTTGAGTCGGTAACGTGTCTGGGAGGGCACAATTAGGTGTTTGGGCAGAGTGTGTGTGGATGCAGGTAACAGGTGGCGCACTAGGCAAAAGAGGCAAGGAAATCCCCTTCTTTGGGCAAGTCAGTTCTGGAGCGGTAGTGACATGCAACAGTTTGACCACATCGGGCAAATGGGTAAAGTCATGAAGCAGAAGAACCAGAATTCTTATCAAGTACCGTGCTTGGTCCGACCACCTGTGGAGGAGAAGAAATACCTGCAGACTTCAATTTGGGCAGAGAACGGCTGTAGACAGAAGATTTCATGTGGGCAAGACGCCAGCGTACCAGAATCCCTGGATTTGGGGGATCTGACTTATCCTCCAACGCGTTGACTGCTGGCGCCTATTCTTTAGGAAGGAGAAACAGCCGCTGCAATTCAAATTCAAATTGAAGTCTATTAAAGGGGCGCGACGGGCAGCAAAAGAGGACAACACATACGCATCGAGAAATCGATAGAGCCGCCGGTCCCGTAGCAAGTCGCCGGAGGAGTCGCCGGAGAAGAGATCGGAGCTGTTCGTCCGAGTCTCTTTATTTGTTTTGCAGTAGATCCGACCTTCGGGTCGAGAAAAAATTTCGTTTTATGTTTTGTTTTTAAGTTTTTAATTCCGTATTTCGATTTCCTTCAAAAACGTTTTTACGATTTGAAGCTATGAATAATATAGATCGTTTTCCTTTATTTACTTTGTCTTTTATTTCCAGAATGAGTAGTTAAATTCGTCGTGCATCTGGGCAGGGGCAGATCGAAGGAGAAATTAGGGTTTAGTTAAGCCGCGAGGTTGATGGGGCTAGAGTAGCCGGTTGGGGGTTTGTTCCCGAAGCAAAGTTGGTTGAGAAATATTTCTGGGGAGTCTGGGCAAACTAGAACAGCCACTAGTGAACCCTTACAAACTGGGATACTGGTGATTGGCAAACCGCATAGATGTACCTTGTAGTATTGTTGCGGGCATAGCACTAGAACTTGCTGGAGATTGCGGTCGTATGACTCGGAGTTCCGGGCATGCTATTGGCCGAGCGGGTCTGTCTAGAGGGTAATGCAGGTTTGGGCAAACTAGATCCATGTATGGCTGCATAGGTTATCGAATTGTTCAGATCTAGGGGTTTAGGCATAACGTTAGCTTGCCTTCTCTTTAAACTGTAAGGATAGATAAGGGGTGGGGCAATTGTTGGGCGTGACGCAATAGGACCACTGTTGTCTTTTTTTAAAGCACCCTATAACTGTTGACAAACCGCTGGTAGAAATCCTTAGTGCCTGTAACCGGTAGTTTGCCCTAATGACCCTGAGTGAAGTCATCTGCCCGGATGCTTTGTTTCCTATTTGATTTTAGTTTTCCTTTTTAGTAATCTGTTAGATCTGAGTGTTTGCTCGGTTTACTTTTAGATTTGTTTATTTGCATGTTATTTCTGTTAGCCGTGGTTAGATCAAAGTGTTTGAAACGTTTGCAAAACCGCTGTGCCCACGGCACCCCAATTCAAAATCTTTTTGTGACAACCCCTTGGGCAAAGCCGAGATCACCTACTGTAATTGCCTCCTTGTGGGACCGACCCCACGTACTTACCACTACCTACACTTTTGTAGTGATAGGTTATTGGCTAAATATAAATATCATTTTGACAGCTTGTTTGTTCTAACGACAAGCATACGGTAGACAAGCAGACACATTTTATATATATATATAACCATGCAAGACGAAGGCCCTTAGAATTTGCGGCCATTGTTTGTCACGATAGAAATCAATACTTTTACAGCGTATGTTGTAGAATAGTTATACAAAGTGCATATTTACAATTTGCGGAGTAATAGGGCATATTTACCAAATATACAAAGTGACATTGTGACTAATGCGAAACAAAGCTCTGATTTCATTTAACCTTTGGTTTTTGTGCCCTGCATCAGATTAAGCAGATGTTTTATTTGCGGAACTCACTAAAACCACTAAAACCGGATTGCTGGGAGTGCACTCATAAGTTGGGTAGACATGAACAAGGATTTTCTACGGTTGAGTTGTCATTGAGCAGATGGTTTGAAGTATCAATTTGCCCCTGAAAACAAAGTGAATAATGTAAGAGATACATCCTCCTAAATGCCTTGTTTTAACCATATGAATTAAAGACTATATAGACTCAAAAATGCAGAAGGAAATAGATTCATAAAAATTATTGACACTAACAAGTACAGTATCAGATTTAAAAACCACACACCAACGATAATATATTATCAAAAAGAACATAATAAACAGAACAAATTAAACACGCTAATATATAAAGTGATAATATATTATCAAAGAGAACACAATAAACAGAACAGATGAAGAGGAATGATAGAGAAAATATGTGGGACATACCTCGACGAACTGAATAAGAAGGCGAGAAACAAGAACTCAAAAATATAGGTTGTGAACGTGAGAGAAGTAAACATCAATCACTCTTACCTTTTGCATGGTCTGACGTAAATCACGCTTCTTACTGACCGGAGATAAACTCAAGAAAATAAATTGCGAACGCGAGAGAGATAAGCAGTAATCAATCTTCTCGCGAGAGAACTAAACAGACAATGCGTGATAAAGTTTCTAAAAGCTAATAGTGAATATCAAAAAGCATTATGCAAAAATAAAGGTAGTTGTGCATTGATAAAACCAAATACTACAAATGGTGAAGAAACAAAAGGAAAGCACAAGAAAAAATGTTGTTCCATGATCACACAACAGTGAACATCATTATAGGATCACTGCAACGGAAAAGCAATAACACAAGCTTGATTAAGTTGTGATTAAAACAGCCTTGAATATGTAACCTAATCACAGCTTAATCAAGGGTGTAGGCATCTATGCATTTCCCCTCAATGTAAATAAATCTAGCTTATTGCCTAAAAGTTTTGTGAATAATATTAATGACAATATATGATATAATATATATGACATTTTTGAATAATATTAACGTCAATATAACTGTTATAAATTTCAGAATACAAGTAAAAAAGTTCTTGACTATCTATAACTTTAGTCATGGTTATATCATATATGATTGTATATATTTTTGTTTAGAACAACTTATATTTTGTTTATAAGAGCTCTTTATCGATCTTTTTTTCCAATATAAGTCAACAAATTCATATGACTATATTCACTACTTTTCAATGAAGTTAGTGATGCTATGGAACTTCTAATAACCCTATATAAAGTGGTGCATTTTCAGAAAATGCAAAAAAAAAATAAAATAAAAAAATAAAAAATAAAATACCAGGGCAGTAGTGCTATTGTGCTGGGCCTTCGAAACAGTCGGCGACGTGCAGAGCTCGAAAAGCGCAAATTGTAATAGTTCTTCCAAACAAAATCGAATGCACAAGAAACGAATATCCATTAATTCCACAAAAAAATCACATAATGAGAAGAAGGCGAAGAAGTCTTACAAAATCTATAACCCATCAATTCCGAAGACAAATAAAAAAAACAACAGTAATCAGAGAATCATGAAACAAATGATGTCATTTGTACAACCACAAGACAAATAAATATGTTATATTAATATACTGGACACATAACATAAACCCTTTGATCCAAATACAAATGTAATGTATCGAAAAAAGATACGTAGGGCAAAATCTCAAATTCCATTTAGTTCAATCAATAGGCGAGATGTGGAATAACAAAAGTAAATATAGTTCACATCTTGCCTTGGGGATACAACAGCTATGCTAATATCAATGTAGTCACAGTAAATGATCATGTATCACCATCAATAACAAAATTCAGTATTGTTTGTTTCTGAAAGCAATGATAGCCGCCTAAAATTCTGAAAAAGAGCAAGTTCAGGTAACATTAAGCATGAATTAAGATGTTTTTAAGCCTTCATACCCGACTTCACACCTTCACAAAGCCAGACATTAGTCCCAGCTTTACAAAAATCACCCTTGAGTTTCACCTAAATTACAAAGAAACACATTTTAGCATCATTTTGATATTGATTTTGATATCAACTAATGAACGAACGCGATGCACTAAGTCCAGTTGGCAAAAGGATACAATCAAATAATTTTGGGAAACAACGAATCACACATCACGGACCATTGAAAGTGAACGAGATATTGACAGAAAATGTAAGGTTCGACACTGTTACTATCAAGCATCGGAAGTGAAATCAACGAATCAAGAAAGTAAATTGTACCTGATCAGGGATCTCGCCAGCAGTTAAAAAATTTGAAAAATCCCAAGCGCACAAAAAAACAGTAATTAATTTAAGGAAGAAAAAGGCAGTAGAAGTAGGGCAAGTGAAATAACCAGTGGAGAAGGAGACTGGAGAGCGAGCGGCCACACGCATCATGTATATATAGCTGAAGAGGCGAAAATGGGTTGTTGGATTGCCGGAAGAAGCATAATTTTCTCTTCACAATCAATTCAAAGAACTCGCGGCGGACATATCTGGTTCCTTTCTTGAATTGTCTGGATCTGGTGCAATTTTTTTATTTGAGTAGATAACTATTTATCCTAACCTTACGAAAGCGATTTTTTTTGCAGCTTCGAAAGCGGCGGTGCATTTTTTTTCAGATCTGTTTTTTTATTTCCATGGTTGTACATAGATACATATATACGTACATGTTGGGGAGGGTACGTGGGCTCATTCACCTTCTCTTTGTCGCGGCGCAAACGCCGGTCAAAATAAATTTATAATTCTGCCAAAAGTCAACATTATGGGCACAGTGGTAAGTGTGTGGGGTCGGTCCCACGAGGAAGCAATTGCAATAAGTGATCTCGGCTAGCCCAAGGGTTGTCACGTTTTAAAAAAGTTTAGATTGGTTGCTGTGGGCACAGCGGTTTTAATCAAGCTACCAAACTCAAACAATTAAATATAAACTAACTATGACCAAACTGAACAGATAACTAAAATAACTAAAATTAAATAATGGAAAACAAGCATTTGGGCATACAACGTCTCTCAGGGTCATCTGGGCACACTACCGGTCATAGGCACTAAGGATTTCTACCAGCGGTTTGTCAGTGGTTATAGGGTGCTTTAACAAGACAAATGTGGTCTTATTGCGTCACGCCCAAAGTTGCCACACCCCTTATATATCCTTACTGTGTAAAGAGAAGGCAAGCTAACGTTATGCCTAAACTCCTAGATCTGAACAATTCGATAACCTATGCGGCCAAACATGAATTTAGTTTGCCCAAACCCGCATTACCCTCTAGACAGACCCACTCGGCCAATAGCATGCCCGAAACTCCGAGTCATACGACCGCAATCACCAGCAAGTTCTAGTGCTATGGCCGCAACAATACTACAAGGTAAATCTATGCGGTTTGCCCAATCACCAGTATCCCAGATTGTAAAGGTTCACTAGTGGTCGTCCTAGTTTGCCCAAACTCCCCGGAAATAGTCCTCAACTAACTTTGCTTCGGGAACAAACCCACAACCGGCTACTCTAGCCCATCAACCTCTCAGTCTCACTTTGCCCAAAATCCCCCTCGATCTGCCTTTGCCCAATCGCAGATTACTAGCAATGCATAATCAAATAAAAAAAATAAAAATAAAAACAAAACAAAACATGCTGGAATTAAAACTTAAATTAAAGTACTGGATGTCTAGAACATAAAGAAATTATTTGACGAAAATAAAAACATGAAATTGAAACGAATTCGCCCTACTATGCCCGAAGGCCCATAACCGGCGAGAACTCGACTCCTTCTTCTTCAACCCATCAATGGCATTTTTCTGAATTTTTGGGTGTTGATTTCGTCCCTCTCTCTCTCCTGTATATGGTGTGCTTCCTTTGCTGATCAGGTATGTGCGGTCTCTAGGGCATCAGATTTGTATTAATGGGCTGATGGGCTGATGGGCCTGGTGGGCTTGGGCCGTCTGAGCGTAGTTCGTCCAGAGTTTGTTCTTGCTGGGACTCTTGGTGGTCAAAGAAAGTCCTTGTCTTTAAGGATTCTTTCCTTATCAGCTGACCGGATAGATATAAAGGATTAGGCAGAATCCCCCAATTTTCGGACTTTGTTGCTCTGGTATGCCCGATACTCGCCGTTTGCCCAAAGTGTGTCTTCACCCAGAGTCTTGACTTTGCCCAAAGTGTGCCTTCACCCAAAGTCAGTGATGACTTTGCCTCCTTGGTTCAAACTGCTCTAGTCACTTTGCCCATAGTGTCTACTTTGCCTCCTTTGGTCAAACTGATCAAGTCACTTTGCCTTGGATCCCCGTGTTTGCCCAAAGTGGACCATTTCTTTGTCTCTTTTGCCCAGTGCGCCACCTGCTACCTGCATCCCTGCACACTCTGCCCAAACACTCCACTGTGCCCTCCCAGACACACAAATGACTCAAACTGACTCAATAAAATAATAAAAAGTGCTCTAAGATGAGCAAATAAAATAGCTCATCAGAACCGCACACACTTGGAACACGCTTGTCCCCAAGCGTGAGGTCTGATTTACCTTTCTCAAGACCAAAGTGAAAAAAGAAATGAAGGAAGGAGGGGTAAATAAAACAAAGGACTCTAACATGATCAGTAAATGGCATAGTACATACAAACAAATCAAAATTCAAGTTAAGATAAAAACAAGTCAAGATTCTGTTCAAGGTCTTTGGGTCACTCCCTCGCAGTGTTTCTCTCTTTGTAGTGTATGGGTTTAATGACACTCATTTCTGTCGTGACTCTACTTTGCCCAAATTTGACATATTGCTGACCTGAGTTTGTTTTAACTAAGTAAGGGTCTTATCAAAGGGGCTTTTATTGGGTTGTAATGTGGGCTCATATGGGTGGATTTTGAGGAGTATGCTCTATTTGGGCAGAGGGCTTTTTGATGTTAGCTTTTTCTCTACCACTTTGCCCCTTCTTACGGGCCTTAGCACAACAACTTTATTATTTGTTTTTTTGCTTTTTTATTCTGATTTTTTTTTCATTTTTTTTTTTCTGAACACTATGCCTTTACTCCCTCATTTTCTCTGGCTGCCTATGTACTGTATGGGCTTAATACCAGATGGGTTTACAAAGAAATACAGTATCAATTCAGGCTCAAAGGGGATAACAAGGGACAATGTTATTTATTCAGGCAAACGAAAAAAAGAAAATGCCCTAATCATTTAATCATCCAACTCAGTCAAACTACTCATCACAGCAAATAGGCAAAGGCAGGCATTGTAAGAATTCACAGCAGACTCTCAAGAAAGAAATCCTATAACAATGTAGGATCAATTCTCACAGTTTGCCTAGAACAGTTCCATCATCCCTATTTCATGCATCTTTACTACAAATTTTAAGTTGATGTATATATGTTTGCACATAGTAATCACAAAATCATGCTAACTTGATTAGAAACTGGGGTTTGCCCTTTCCCTTTCCCCCCTCACACACTTTGCCTTGGCAAAGTGTGCAAAAGTAATAAGATTGGTAGGGGCTACCCACGACCAGACTATGACTCTAAAATCGTCGGCGCATCTTCCCCCTCACACACTTTGCCTTGGGCAAAGTGTGTCAGTGAAAAGATCAACCCTTGACTCAAAGGAAAACCGACTCAAAAATAAAAGAAAAAAGAAAACAATTGGGAGGCAAATAAGGAGGAGGTAAATGCAAGGTAGAACCTGAATTAGGCACGGGCAAAGTGGGCCATTAGTGTGTTCAGCAGCTCAACGAGGCCTTGTTACATGCTGCCTTGTCGCTTTAGGACTTTTCCAAGAATCAGTAGCGTGAGCATGCCTGCCCAGACCTTGACTTCGTTCCAGGGTCATCCTTTCAACTTTAGGTAGCTCATCCATCTTCCGGCATAATCTGCAGTTTGACCAAGTAGCCAGTATGCCCACACAGCTACCCTTTCGCCCTCCTTGACCTGCACCTCAAAAACAAAGAAAGCCTTTCCCCCTTCTGGGATCAAACAAGTCAAAGTCCTCCATTCGATTTATTCAAAATAAAATAAAATAAAACTAAAATATTATAAAAAAAGATACCAAGTTGCCTCCTGGTCAGCGCCTTAGTTATCGTCATGGGCATGACGTGATGTATGCTCACCATTCTTCATGGTGCGAGGTTTAAGCTTCTCCTCGTTGTGCCCATAAGAGGTCTTCAGATACTTAAGTAGATCTGAAAATTTGCTCATCACCCATCCTTTTTGTAACAACCCAAAATTTTATTTACTAAAATCTTAAATTCACCAAATTAAATTTACAAATATATAAACTAATTTAATAAATTAAAATTACAAAATAGGATATATTTTAATTAAACCTTAAATTTCATAAATATATAATAATAATTATATAATTAATATTTTGATTTAATCTAATATAATTATTATAATTTAAAATTTAATTATTAAGAGATGTCTTACCAAGCAAGAAATACTAATATTTAAAGCTTACTAAAATTAAATAAAAACCCTAATAGAATTATCCCTATAAATATACATCTACCCTTCTCCGCACACCACCATCTACATTACAAACAATACACGTTCTCTCCCATTATCAAGTAATCGTCTTCTTCCCCCACCATCCAACATATATTATAAGTATTCCATCCATCAGCCAACATATATAAATATACAGAGAACTTTTGCCACGAGAATTCCTCCAACTCCACCAACATTGCCACCCGCTGCTCATGGTCCCTCTTTCAATCTCTTTGTGATTAACAACACCAATCCATGTCCAAGAAATTCACGAAGCCAAATTATTAAATAAGGAGAAATTGCAAACAGGTCATGGACTTTGAGGTAACTATTGTCCACTCCAATATTAAATCTTAATAATATTATTAAGTCCAAACTAAATCTTAAAACTATATATTCAGCCTCGGAAGTTTTGAGAATTTCTAGTTCGACTCTAAAGCCTTAGACGCACTTTGGTTTTTCTCGTTCACATCCCAGCTCATCGAGGTAGGTGTCATGTTGTCGATTCACCTCTTCTATTACTTGTTTCATTATGTGTGTCTCTATTTGTGCATTTATGTGAATTTATTAAAAATATAATTTCCGTTGTAACCGGAGACCGGGGAAAAGGGTCGAAGGGGACCAACGCAATAGTTGGCGCAACTCGCAATATCCAGATTATTAAATGGATCTCATGTTTACTAAAATTACAATATTTTCATGTTATCCAGATTATTAAATGGATCTCATATTTTTATTAAAATTACAATATTTTCATGTTATGTTCATTGGTTATGCATGTATTTGATTCTGGTATTGGATGAGGTAATGACCCTATTGAGCGCGTTGAGCTCACCCTATCGACAACAACTATTTTTAGGTACACACGAGGATGCCGAGCGAGAAGAGTGATCAAGGATGGAGGATTTAAACTAAATAAATGACCTAGTTTAATTTGTGTTTTATTTATTATTAACAATTTATATTATGACATTGTCTATTCCTGACTTTCACGTATACATCTAATGACTTTCTCTTAATTTCTTTTATATTTATCTCAAACATAATTTTTGTATGCTATACGTGTCTCTATGTTCATATATATGCATGTTGTAATATTATTTACATATACTGAAACATACGAGTGTGGTATAAATATATGAGTAGACTATGTGTGTAAGTATATATATATATATATATATATATAAGTAGGTGTGTGTGTTTATTATATGTATGTTAACATGAGTATATATCTATTAACATACTTACAGTAAGATAAAATATGTAGATGCATGTTAATGTGTGTGGTCTATACGTGCTCAATAGATAGTACTAAGTATAAATATGTAATGTGTTTATTTGTTAAAGTGAAGTTCAATTTGTGGATATGAAAAGCTATTAATTTTCAGAATAAAATTTTGTGACGCCCGCACTTTATTGAAATATTATTTACAAAATTTAACACTTTTCGCTGTTTTAAAAATACGGGTCGTTACAGTTGGTATCAGAGCATTACGATCCTGTCGGGTAAGTAAAATTTGATAATTTCTCTTATGTGTACTATATGATAATTAATATTAATCTCTTCCATCCTCGTCATATCTCGTCGGCTCCTCAAGGTACGTCACACTTAAACCATTTACATTTTCAAGTTCACTTTACTTAATATTTTAGGTTGCTAGAGCCTTTAAACTAGATGCTGAAAACTTACACTAGTATAAGTATTGCCGGATTATTCATAAATCTAGTAAGTTATCCAATTTCGAGGACGAAATTAAAATTAAGGGGTGTAGATTGTAACAACCCAAAATTTTATTTACTAAAATCTTAAATTCACCAAATTAAATTTACAAATATATAAACTAATTTAATAAATTAAAATTACAAAATAGGATATATTTTAATTAAACCTTAAATTTCATAAATATATAATAATAATTATATAATTAATATTTTGATTTAATCTAATATAATTATTATAATTTAAAATTTAATTATTAAGAGATGTCTTACCAAGCAAGAAATACTAATATTTAAAGCTTACTAAAATTAAATAAAAACCCTAATAGAATTATTCCTATAAATATACATCTACCCTTCTCCGCACACCACCATCTACATTACAAACAATACACGTTCTCTCCCATTATCAAGTAATCGTCTTCTTCCCCCACCATCCAACATATATTATAAGTATTCCATCCATCAGCCAACATATATAAATATGCAGAGAACTTTTGCCACGAGAATTCCTCCAACTCCACCAACATTGCCACCCGCTGCTCATGGTCCCTCTTTCAATCTCTTTGTGATTAACAACACCAATCCATGTCCAAGAAATTCCTGAAGCCAAATTATTAAATAAGGAGAAATTGCAAACAGGTCATGGACTTTGAGGTAACTATTGTCCACTCCAATATTAAATCTTAATAATATTATTAAGTCCAAACTAAATCTTAAAACTATATATTCGGCCTCGGAAGTTTTGAGAATTTCTAGTTCGACTCTAAAGCCTTAGACGCACTTTGGTTTTTCTCGTTCACATCCCAGCTCATCGAGGTAGGTGTCATGTTGTCGATTCACCTCTTCTATTACTTGTTTCATTATGTGTGTCTCTATTTGTGCATTTATGTGAATTTATTAAAAATATAATTTCCGTTGTAACCGGAGACCGGGGAAAAGGGTCGAAGGGGACCAACGCAATAGTTGGCGCAACTCGCAATATCCAGATTATTAAATGGATCTCATGTTTACTAAAATTACAATATTTTCATGTTATCCAGATTATTAAATGGATCTCATATTTTTATTAAAATTACAATATTTTCATGTTATGTTCATTGGTTATGCATGTATTTGATTCTGGTATTGGATGAGGTAATGACCCTATTGAGCGCGTTGAGCTCACCCTATCGACAACAACTATTTTTAGGTACACACGAGGATGCCGAGCGAGAAGAGTGATCAAGGATGGAGGATTTAAACTAAATAAATGACCTAGTTTAATTTGTGTTTTATTTATTATTAACAATTTATATTATGACATTGTCTATTCCTGACTTTCACGTATACATCTAATGACTTTCTCTTAATTTCTTTTATATTTATCTCAAACATAATTTTTGTATGCTATACGTGTCTCTATGTTCATATATATGCATGTTGTAATATTATTTACATATACTGAAACATACGAGTGTGGTATAAATATATGAGTAGACTATGTGTGTAAGTATGTATATATATATATATATATATATATATATATATATATATATATATATATAAGTAGGTGTGTGTGTTTATTATATGTATGTTAACATGAGTATATATCTATTAACATACTTACAGTAAGATAAAATATGTAGATGCATGTTAATGTGTGTGGTCTATACGTGCTCAATAGATAGTACTAAGTATAAATATGTAATGTGTTTATTTGTTAAAGTGAAGTTCAATTTGTGGATATGAAAAGCTATTAATTTTCAGAATAAAATTTTGTGACGCCCGCACTTTATTGAAATATTATTTACAAAATTTAACACTTTTCGCTGTTTTAAAAATACGGGTCGTTACACTTTTAAAGTATCAGGAGCTTTGCCCAAACCAAATGGTATTCGCGTGTTCGTGGGGGGCGTCTTCCTCTTGTCTTCTGGATGTTGGGCAAACGACTCATGGGCTTTCTTTTCTGAACTTTCGTTTGACTCATCACTGCTGATCTTGGAGATTTTATTCACTTGTCCTAGGTAGAGATATTTGATAAGTTTGTGCAACTTCCTCAATTCTTGCTCGGGTGCTTGCTCAAAGGGCGGCACCAATCTCTCATCTGGGATAAATTTATTAGTTGGGCTCGTGGGGATGAAAGTATTAGATGGTTCTAGGATTCCAATATGTAGTACCGCCTCCATTTTCTCTTCCATTTCGTCATCTTTGGCAAACTATTCAACATTCGCCGCTTTGCCCAAACCGTTTGCTACGTTTAGACCTGCTTCTCTGCCCAAACTATTAGGTGTGCCCAAATGTTTGTGTTCTGATTTATTTACCTTTGCTAACCTTCCTGGAAATGGAGGTTTGATCACTATAGTATGTGGTTTGGGCTTTGACTCCTTGATTTAGGCAGGCTTGTCTTCACGTTTGAAAAGTTTCTTTAGGGCTTCAAATTCTAAAATGTCTCAGTTTGGTCTCTTTCCCTTCTTTGGAAGTATGTCTTCACTCTTCATTTGGACGGTACATTGTTGCGCCTCCTGGGCAGATTGCTCCTCTTGGGCAGACTGCTCCTCTGTTTTCTCTTCCAATCTTTCCACAGTTTGTGCAAGCTGTGATATTTGGGCATTAAGATTCTGAAATCCTTCCGCCATCTCCGTCTTGAACTTTTTGGTCTCTTGTTGAGCTTTTATGTTCTCTTGTTGAGCTTTCATGTTCTCCATCATGACACGATTCACAAGCTCAGCTAGAGACGAATCTTGATTTTCATCATACTGTTGGGGTTCAAAGTATTGTTGATCACGCTCTTGGCTTCCCTCTTGATAGTTGTCTTGCTCATACCCAAAATTCTCTTGATATCTAATTTCTGGTATGCTGGTATGGGCATACGGGTCATAGTAATCCGTTCTGCTTTGCCCAAAGCTATTAAGTTCACATCTATCGACTGCCTTGAGTGGTCTTGTGACTATATGCTCCATGAATTTCTCAATGGTGCTGCAAAGCTGATCGATTTTATTTTCAGTTGCTATGGGCATAACAACTGTATGTTTGGGCAATTCGTATTCATCTTCACGGGATTCTTCACCAACTTTTTGAATATTTTGAACGCCTCACTTGCACTTTTATTCAGAATAGAACCCCCACATGCTGCACGAATTATCATTCTCTCTTGTCCTCTTAGCCCGGATACGAAGTATTGGACCAATTCATGATCTGGTATCTGATGGTATGGGCATAGCGCTAGAATTTCTTTGAATCGAACCCAATAGTCATGGAAAGATTCTCCAGTGCCCATTTTGATGTTGTAAATTCTCTTCTTCACTTGCAAGATTCGAGACATGGGGAAGTACTTCTTCAAGAATTGGTGCTGCAATTCTTGCCATGTTGTAATTTCGCCTCTAGGCAAACTGTAAAGCCATTCTCTTGCCTCATCAGCAAGGGAGAAGGGGAAGGCTAACAGTCGAATGTCTTTTTCCAGTGTGCCCATAGCACGTATAGTACCACATGCCATCTCAAAATCTTGCAAATGTCGTTGAGGGTCCTCCCAGGGCATATCGCTAAATCTGGGCAAGATTTGAATAAAACTCTGCTTCATCTCCCAATCTGCAATGATTCTGGGCAAAGTGATGCCCAGAGGTCCGAAGCTCAAATCGGTGGGGAACATCATTTCCCTCAAGGTCTGGACTACTGGTGGGTCGTATTGGTCACCCATCTCTCTTCTCTAGTCAAAAGGGTACTGCCCTCTTGCTCTTCTTTGGACTGCACGTGCTCTTTGCCCTGCTCCTCTCGTTCTGCCTAACTTTGCCCTGTACGGTCAAGCTGGAGAAAAAACAAAAATCACAGGTCAAATAGCACAGAAGACTTACTGCTGGAATATTGTCTCCCCGACAACGGCGCCAATTTTGACGACAAAGAATGTTTGTCGCGGAGCAAACGCCGGTCAAAATAAATTTATAATTCTGCCAAAACTCAACACTATGGGCATAGTGGCAAGTGTGTGGGGTCGGTCCCACGAGGAAGCAATTGCAATAAGTGATCTCGGCTAGCCCAAGGGTTGTCACGTTTTAAAAAGGTTTTGATTGGTTGTTGTGGGCACATCGATTTTAATCAAGCTACCAAACTCAAACAATTAAATATAAACTAACTATGACCAAACTGAACAGATAACTAAAATAACTAAAATTAAATAACGGAAAACAAGCATCTGGCCATACAACGTCTCTCAGGGTCATTTGGGCACACTACCGGTCATAGGCACTAAGGATTTCTACCAGCGGTTTGTCAGTGGTTATAGGGTGCTTTAACAAGACAAATGTGGTCCTATTGCGTCACGCCCAAAGTTGCCCCACCTCTTATCTATCCGTACTGTGTAAAGAGAAGACAAGCTAACGTTATGCCTAAACTCCTAGATCTGAATAATTCGATAACCTATGCGGCCAAACATGGATCTAGTTTGCCCAAACCCGCATTACCCTCTAGACAGACCCACTCGGCCAATAGCATGCCCGGAACTCCGAGTCATACGACCGCAATCACCAGCAAGTTCTAGTGTTATGGCCGCAACAATACTACAAGGTACATCTATGCGGTTTGCCCAATCACCAGTATCCCAGATTGTAAAGGTTCACTAGTGGTCGTCCTAGTTTGCCCAAACTCCCCGGAAATAGTCCTCAACCAACTTTTCTTCGGGAACAAGCCCCCAACCGGCTACTCTAGCCCCATCAACTTCTTAGTCTCACTTTGCCCAAAATCCCCCTCGATCTGTCTTTGCCCAGACGCAGATTACTAGCTATGCATAATCAAATAAAAAAAATAAAAATAAAAACAAAACAAAACATGCTGGAATTAAAACTTAAATTAAAGTACTGAATGTCTAGAACATAAAGAAATTATTTGACGAAAATAAAAACATGAAATTGAAACGAATTCGCCCTGCTATGCCCGAAGGCCCATAACCGGCGAGAACTCGACTCCTTCTTCTTCAGCCCATCAATGACGTTTTTCTAAATTTTTGGGTGTTCATTTCGTCCCTCTCTCTCTCTCTCTCCTGTATATGGTGTGCTTCCTTTGCTGATCAGGTATGTGCGGTCTCTAGGGCATCAGATTTGTATTAATGGGCTGATGGGCCTGGTGGGCTTGGGCCGTCTGGGCGTAGTCCGTCCAGAGTTTGTTCTTGTTGGGACTCTTGGTGGTCAAAGAAAGTTCTGGTCTTTAGGGATTCTTTCCTTATCAGCTGACCGGATAGAGATAAAGGATTAGGCAGAATCCTCCAATTTTCGGACTTTTTGCTCTGGTATGTCCGATACTCGCCGTTTGCCCAAAGTGTGTCTTCACCCAAAGTCTTGACATTGCCCAAAGTTTGTCTTCATCCAAAGTCTTGACTTTGCCCAAAGTGATGACTTTGCCTCCTTGGTTCAAACTGCTCTAGTCACTTTGCCCATAGTGTCTACTTTGCCTCCTTTGGTCAAACTGCTCAAGTCACTTTGCTTTGGATCCCCGTGTTTGCCCAAAGTGGACTATTTTTTTGCCTCTTTTTTCCAGTGCGCCACCTGCTACCTGCATCCCTGCACACTATGCCCAAACACTCCACTGTGCCCTCCCAGACACACAAATGACTCAAACTAACTCAATAAAATAATAAAAAGTGCTCTAAGATAAGCAAATAAAATGGCTCATCATATATATATCATAATAAAATTGTATATTTTTCTTACATGAACAAAAGAAAGTAAAGTGAAAAAACTAATACACATAAATTCTAAATATTTATATTTTATTAAATTTGATAATGATATGTAAAAAAACTAGAACTTAGTAATATAAGATAAGTATTTTCATCAAAATTGATTATGATATGAAAAAGAAAAGAGAAAAAATCGTTATATTAAAATAAAATATAAAATATGTTGGTAGAAACTATGTACTTATCGAGTACCAACCGTACCAATTAGTTGGTATACCAACATAATTTGTTGGTATAAATTACAATTTTTTTATACCAATTACATATTACTTGGTACACGGTATAAGAAAAATACAATTGGTATACCTATTAATCCAGCTCTATAAGAATCTAGCCTTGTGGCAGATATTGGGTTCGACTCCCGCCATGAGCAACTTCACCCGAAACTTGCTGGGTCTTGAAATCGGCCCACAGAGGGGGAGTATTGGAGAATATATTCGGCCAAGCGGTTTCTCTCTTATTCTACAGATCTATTTTTGATTTGCTATTACTGGTTGTGCTTTTGAATAATCTCTGCTGTGGTTAACTTGATTCCTTGTTATCTGTTCTGTTATTTGGAGTATTGGAGAATATATTCGGCCAAGCGATTTCTCTCTTATTTTACAGATCTGTATTTTTGATTTGCTATTACTGGTTGTGCAACTTGTGCTTTTGAATAATCTCTGCTGTGGTTAACTTGATTCCTTGTTATCTGTTCTGTTATTTTACTTATCATGTATTCATATGATCTGCTTTTCTTTTTGTGAAGGTATGAATAAGATGGTTATAAATCATTTGGGTAAAATCTATATCACAAATGATGCTGCAACAATCATGATTGAGCTGGAGGTTCAACACCCCACCACAAAACTTTTGGTCCTGGCTGGCAAAGCACAGCAAGAGGATCGGCGACGGAGCCAATTTGACGGTTTCTTTCGCCGGGGAGCTTCTTCAAAAAGCTGAGGTGCTCATTAGGATGGGATTGTGATGGAAACCTTCCTATTCCAGCAGTTGACCAAATGTATGGAAGGAAATATCAAAGAAGGAAAAGCACAGAGAATCAGGAGAATTAATTATTTGATTTATATCAAAGAAGGGAGGAGACAAGGAATAAGGGAAATTAATATTTAATTGATTTTTAGATTGTTATTGCTTAGCCTATTTATACAGGGAATAAAGGTTGTAAGAAGGATTCTGAAATACAATTTGAAAAGCTACAGCAGATTTCGCTGATTACTAGAGTTTTCGTGCATCTATTCGAAATTCTAGAATACCTCGTAACGAGGTTCTATCAATTGGTATCAGAGTCAGGTTACAAATCAGTTACCACACTTACACAACGATGGTTTCGAACAAGAAAAGGTTCGAAGACTTGGAAACGTCCATCAATCGCTTGAGCAACATTGTGCAGTCACTGCAGGTGGGGAATCGCTCGGACGTTGAGGGCAGCGAACGCCGAGATAGGCGTGGTGGGAGAGAGGGTCAAAGAACAGGCATTATTGATCAAGGGCAAGGGCTGCGTCGTTTTCGACGACGCATGGAGGGGGACGAAAGCTTCCGTGATGCACACCGAAGAGGACACCAGGATCATGACCTTCGGTTTGCACGAAGGCAGGGCGAGAATACAGAAGGACGCAGCGTGAGGGATCTTTGTTTGAGAACAATTTTGCCACACATCCTGATCTTTTCCGTCGAGATAGCCCTGAGCACAGCCCTGCTGACAGTGAGAATGGGCACTGGAGCGAATCATCGGATGAGTCAGAACATTCAATCCGTACCAAAAGAGACCAAGCACCTCAAGATTATAGACACAAAGCTCCTCGGGTTGATTTTCCGAAATTCGGAGGAGATGATGCGCTTAACTGGGTTGATAAAGCAGAACAATACTTTGAGTGGCAAGAAATAAAGGTACGCGATTGTGTGAAAATCGCATCCTATTATTTGGAAGGGGAAGCTCGACAATGGTGGCGCTGGTTTGAGCAAGTCAATGGAGAAGGCGATATATCATGGAAATCTTTTAAACAGGTAGTTCTGGCACGATTTGGAAATGCTCAACATGAAGACGCTAATGAGATTATGAGCAAGTTACGTCAAACGGGAAATTTTCGTAATTATTTACGAGAATTCGAGAAAGCCATGAGTCGCGTCCCTCATTGGCCTGCAAGTGCGCTGCTGGGCACCTTTATGGCGGGATTAAAATCTGAGATCGCCATAGAGCTTAAGATGTGGCGACCCCATGACTTAAGAGAGGCAATCGAACTTGCTACACGAAACGAAGAACAATTGCGGTTGGCAAGAACTTCTATGCTGCCAAACCGAAATTTTGCAACTACCAGCAAAGGATTTCTACCCCAAAATACAATTTCGAGTCAACCTCCTATACGCAACAACTCGACGACTGAGACCTCCCTAAAGCCACGTAATTCCACCCTAATAATTGGCAGGGGTCGAGTACAACTATCGAATGAAGAGATACACAGGCGCCGGCAAGCAGGCCTCTGTTTCACGTGTAATGAAAAATACACTTGGAATCACGTTTGTAGCAATGCCAAAATCATGAGTTTAACTGTTGATGATGTGATAATCAGCAACGATTATAATCAGCCCCCTAAATATGATGATAAAACGATCGAGGAAGCAACTGACCAGAACAAAGAAACCGAGGGCCGAGAAGTAGAGATCTCATTTAATCACTACGGAGGAAATCAGAAACATGCATTGAGGCTACATGGGTTAATCCACAACCAATCAGTGGCCATATTGGTGGATAGTGGGGCCACCCTCAATTTCGTATCTACTGATCTTGCCAAGCATTTAAACTTACAGGCAACAAAAGGAGGCACAAGTATAGAAATCGTGGCTGGAAATGGACAGAAAATGACATGCAGTGAATGGTACGCTCATGTACCTGTAATGGTACAAGGAATTTGTTTCAAAATGACATTTCATGCACTTCCGATGCCCCATTTGGACCTTATATTTGGATGGCCGTGGTTTGAAAGTGTGAGCCCGTTGTTATTCGATGCCAAAGAATTATCGTGTAATTTTTGGTTGGGAGATCAACTTGTTTTACTAAAAGGCATTGGTTATACGCCACCCCAACTGGAGGAATCAATTGCAATGGAGAAAGAGATTGCACAGGGAAGCGAATTTTTTTTTGCTTACATCCTTAGGCACAATGCACGAGACAGGACAAGGGCAGAATAATTTTTCGGATGAAATATCAAAGTAATTATCCGAATTCAAGGAAGTATCAGAACCGACGAGCAAATTACCACCTCCGCGAGAATTCGATCATCGCATTCGGTTAGTCGATGAATCGAAACCAGTTAATGTAGCACCTTATCGATACGCTCATTTTCAGAAGGAGGAAATTGAAAAACAAGTTCAAGAAATGATGAGCGCCGGACTTATTCGTTACAGCACCAGTCCATTTTCATCCCCAGTGCTATTAGTCAAGAAAAAAGATAACACATGGAGGTTTTGTACGGACTTCAGGGCCTTGAACGCAGCGACCATTAAGGATCGATTTCCGATACCTACGATCGACAATATGCTCGACGAGTTGCATGGAGCTATGTTTTTCTCCAAGCTAGATTTACGAGCGGGTTACCATCAAATTCGTATGCATCCAGACGATATTCACAAGGCAGCATTCCGGACGCATATCGGGCATTACGAGTATCTAGTAATGCCATTCGGTTTGAGCAACGCGCCTTCCACATTTCAAGCCACTATGAACCACATATTTCGACCCCATCTACGAAGGTTAGTACTTGTGTTTTTCGACGATATTTTGGTATTCAGTAAATCAGGGGAGGACCACCTTTGTCATTTGAGAAAGGTGTTGAATATATTACGAGAAAATCAATTCGTAATAAAAACTTCGAAGTGTTTCTTTGGAGTTAGAGAAGTCGAGTATTTAGGCCATTTTATATCTTGCGAGGGAGTGCGAGTGGATCCTCGAAAAATAGAAGCAGTTCTAGATTGGCATTTACCGATGACGGTGACGGAGTTAAGGGGATTTTTGGGGCTAGCCGGGTACTACAGAAAATTTTGTCCTAGATTTGGGGAGATAGCCAGACCGTTGCATAATTTGACAAAGAAAAATAAGTTCTCTTGGTCTACAGAGGCTAAAAAATCTTTTGAGGATTTGAAGAAAGCCATGTGTTCAACCCCAGTTTTAGCTCTGCCTAATTTTGAGGAAGAATTTGTAATAGAGACGGATGCTTCAGGGTTCGGCATAGGGGCTGTTCTTTCTCAAAATAAACGACCATTGGCTTATATGAGCAAAGCGATCGCTGAAGCAAAACGATCGTGGTCTATCTATGAAAAAGAGATGATGGCTATTCTTGAAGCTATTCGATGTTGGAGACCTTATTTAGTGGGAAGGAGATTCAAAATTATTACAGATCAACGAAGTCTTCGATATCTATTGGAACAACGAATTACAACTCCAGAACAACAAAAGTGGATATCAAAACTGGTAGGGTTCGACTACGAAATTATTTATCGTTCGGGGAAAGAGAATAATGCGGTTGATGCATTATCCAGACAAAAAGGAGATCGAGAAAGTATGTCGATGACAGCATTATCAGCCCCTATCGCTGGCATATGGACATAGATAGCAGCGGCTACACGTTTAGACAACGAGTTGGGCCCATTAATGCAACAAGTTACAGTAGATGGGAAAGGGGAGTTGCAGCTCCGACACGGTTGTTTGGCAAAGAAAGGCATCATTCTGGTGCCCTCAGGGGAGTTAAGAAATCGTTTGATAAGAGAGTTTCATGAAAGTGTGTTCGGAGGACACTCTGGAATTTTTCGAACATTTAAAAGAATTTAAAAAGTGTTCACTTTGCCGAGCTTGAAGGCAGAAGTAGCAGATTTTGTTCGAGCATGTGACGTGTGCCAAAGGAACAAATCGGATAGCCGGACACCGGCAGGTTTATTAGCACCGCTGCCCATTCCAGAGCAAGTATGGGTGGACATTTCAATGGATTTTATTACAGGGCTACCACGTTCGAAAGGAAAAGACGTGATTATGGTAGTGGTGGATCGTTTGTCGAAATATGCACATTTCATCTCTTTAAGTCATCCCTACACCGCTAAAGATGTGGCTGATTTGTTCATGCGACATGTGATCAAATTACATGGAATACCAAAAAGTATTGTCTCGGATCGGGATCGAATATTCACGAGCGCTTTTTGGAGCGAGTTATTCAAATTACAAAAGACGAGTTTGAAAAAGAGCTCAGCTTATCACCCACAGACTGATGGGCAAACTGAGGTGGTAAACCGCTGTTTAGAGCAATACTTGCGGTGCTTCGTATTTAATAAACCAAGAGAATGGGAAAAATATTTAGCATGGGCTGAATATTGGTATAACACGACCTATCAGAAATCAATTTCCATGACACCATTTGAGGTTGTCTATGGACGAGCAGCAGCCCCTATCCCTTATCATGAGCCAGGGTCAACTTCAGTACATGAGGTGGATATTCAATTACGGGATCGAGATAGCCTACTTCGAGAACTACGATTTAATCTTGAGGGAGCTCAAAATCGCATGAAGCAATATGCGGATTCAAAGAGACGAGAAGAGGAATTTGCAGAAGGTGATTGGGTTTACTTGAAATTGCAACCATACCGCCAACAGTCCGTATTCAAACGCGCTAACCAAAAGCTTGCAAGTAAGTTTTATGGACCCTTTCAAATAGAGAAAAAAATTGGCAGTGTTGCATATCGCTTGGTGCTTCCACCAGGCTCTATGATTCACCCGGTTTTCCATGTTTCGTTGTTGCGACGAAAGGTGGGCGAAACAAATGCGACACAACCTACATTACCACCATACTCAGCAAACGGGGTATCAATAATTGAACCACAATCGGTGCTTCAGTATCGCTGGAAACAAGTTGGAAAGGGACATGTTCGTGAGGCTTTGATATGGTGGAAAGGATTTGATCAAGCTGATGCAACTTGGGAAGCAGTAGAAGAGTTAAGAGTTCAGTTTCCAGTCATTAACCTTGAGGACAAGGTTCATTTCGAAGGGGGGAATGATGATGGAAACCTTCCTATTCCAGCAGTTGACCAAATGTATGGAAGGGAATATCAAAGAAGGAAAAGCACAAAGAATCATGAGAATTAATTATTTGATTTATATCAAAGAAGGGAGGAGACAAGGAATAAGGGAAATTAATATTTAATTGATTTTTAGATTGTTATTGCTTAGCCTATTTATACAGGGAATAAAGGTTGTAAGAAGGATTTTGAAATACAATTTGAAAAGCTACAGCAGATTTCGCTGATTACTAGAGTTTTCGTGCATCTATTCGAAATTCTAGAATACCTAGTAACGAGGTTCTATCAGATTGCACCCCAGTGAGATCATAGTTGGATACTCTAAGGCAATTAATAAGGTTTGTCGCTATCAGTATCGTTTGTACCTATTGATAACGACGTTTTCAAGATCTTTTTTTTTTCCTGTTCACCATTTCAGACTGTTCAAAGACTGGAGGAATTGGTGGAAGAAGGTTCTGAAACTATGAATGTGAGAGATATGGATGAAGTAATCTTACGAATGAAATCTACAGTAGCCAGCAAACAATTTGGGCTAGAGGATAATTTATGCACTCTCATTGCTGAGATAAATTTACATGTCTGTATCTTTTGTATACAAATTTAATTTATCATTTGATAAGTCTGAGTGGAAATGCACTTTTCGATGAAGGCATGCATACAAGTTTGTCCCAAGAACCCAGTAAATTTCAATGTTGATAATGTGCGAGTTGCGAAGCTATTGGGTGGAGGTTTGCATGATTCCACCGTGGTGTTGAAGAGTGATGCAGTTGGTACTATAAAGTGAATGGAAAAGGCTAAGGTGAGTATTATAATCGAATAAAGTGGTTAATGTATGTCTGATTTTGTGTTATTAGCCCTTGCACTTGCTAATACGTTCTATGCTTATATATGGGCATGCATAAATAATGAGGAAGAACCTAACACAGCAGAAGCAAAATAAGAAGAAATAAGACAAACAGCTGTGGAGTTGTGACTGGGGTAGGTGGATGCTGAATCAGTAATAAATAACTAAAGTGGAACCCTAATTGATATGCCGAAGTGTCTTTTTGCAGTAGTCTTTCACTCAATTGCCATTTCATGTTGAATATTCATGCAAATTAAAGATGTTTTTCTACTGAATTTCTGGATTGTATTGCATTACCATACACATCCGTTAACATTCATTGTGCCAGGTTGTTGACTTGTTGTTTTTGTTGGGGGAGTTGATACAACCGCTACAGAAACCAAAGGAACCGTCCTTATAAATAGTGCTGAGCAGGTATTCCTGAACTTAATGTTCCATCAGTTTTCAAAGAGTTATACTACTTATTATATACATCATTCTTTGTTCTTTGCTTGATATGTGAGTTAAGTTAACAACTATTCTGAAAATTCTTACTAGTATGTCATTTCTCATTTTTTTATAAAAAGAGGATTGAGAATTCTAATTGAAGTTGGCTAATGGATTTCTTTCTCTACTTTATGTTCAATGTAAAATTAAAATCAAGGCCGAGAGAACATCATAACAAAAAATGATGACTTGCCACTAGGTACACTGACTACTGTTTCCTGCCCCAAAACAACATTCCCTCATTTTTCACTTGTTCATTTCACTTTGTACATCAGAGCCCAGAAACCCTCGAGGTTGTGTCTATTTTCAGACTTGTGTTACACCTATGACTGATTGTGTAGCTACCCTTAAGACCACGATCCATTTATCTTTTGTTTTACCACTTACATTTTCACCGTGCAGCTTGAAAATTATGCAAAGACTGAAGAAGCTAAGGTTGAAGAGCTAATTAAAGCAGTTGCTGATTCTGGTGCAAATATCATTGTTAGTGGATCAGCTATTGGGGAAATGGCTTTGCATTTTTGTGAGCGCTACAAGTACAATCTCTATGCCTCTTAGTTACTGTTTTCTCATGATTTTAAGTTACTTCCTGTTGAGATTTATCATTTATAGTATTGAATATTTATACAATGCCCTTTTGACCTAATGGTTGTTGATTCTAAATTTCTACGTTGTCTATTAAAGAAATGGAATGCTGCATTTTATTATGTGGTTCTGTTGTTTCTTTTGTGTAGTGTATTGAATATTGATAATTTGTGTACTTTTTCTTAAGAAAATGGGGATAGATAAGCCGTATGGGGTAGGGTACTCTAGCAATCATTTGGAACCTAATCTTGTTTCTAATGTATAAATGGTGATAGATATCTTGTTCTTTGTTATGTTTTCATGTTCTTTTGTAGAAATGGATAATATTGCCTATTATTTTTCATGATTAGACAGGGGTTTAAGCTTTTGGGACATTGTGTGATAATAGGTGATTGATAAAATTTGTACTGATTCCCTCAAAATATATGTTTGAAAATCCAGCTCATCGTTTCTGTTGTATTTGCTCAATCCGATTCATTTGAATTTTTAAATATTTATGTGATCCTATTTTTCCTATCAATATGTGTGTGTGTGTGTTATTCATGTGTCTAATTTAACATTCAAACATGACGTTGTAGCCTTGTAGGCTCATGGTGTTAAAGATCAGCTCCGAATTTGAATTACAAAGATTTTGCCGCACCTCTGGTGCCGTTGGTATTGTAAGCATGGAAAATTGAATTTGATTCATGTTTGAATGATAATTTTTCCTCCTTGATGATCCTTTTTTCTTGTTATTTGTGTGTGGGAACAGTTAAAGCTAAGTCAGCCGGGTCCAGACGATCTTGTTTATGTTGACTCTGTTTCAGTGGAGGAAATAGGCGGGGCTAGAGTATGATAATCTACATTCTTGTGCTTTGGTTTATTGTCACAATTCTGTTCTTACTCATTGGATTTTAAATAGTTGTGAGAAACGAGCAAGGTGGAAATTCTGTTGCCACTGTAGTGTTGCGAGGAAGCACTGATAGCATATTGGATGACCTTGAAAGAGCAGTAGATGATGGTGTGAATGCATACAAGGTATTTTGTATTGTCTAGTTTTTAATCTAGTGTTGATGAGCTGATCAAATAATTTATAATCGTTCATAACTTCATATGCTGTTTTCCGCCAGGCAATGTGCAGGGACAGTCGAATAATACCTGGAGCAGCAGCTACTGAAATTGAATTAGCTAAAAGGCTGAAGGAATTTTCTTTCAAAGAAACCGGGTATGTATACAATGAATCTCTGTGCAGCTTATGGCTTTTGGTAATCGTGATTCGTGTGTCTTTATTTCTGGCATTCGTCTACCCAACTTGCCTTCTCATGAGATACAATAGCATTGAGTTTGTTGATTCGGCTGAAGAAATAAATTGGTCTTAGAAGAGTCTGTCATGTGATCTCATATTCCATAAAAGGTTGAGCTTGTCTAGATTGCTTAATGTCCCTAATAAAACAACCCAAGCTTGAAACTTATAAGCTCTCACCGAACACCCTCTAATTTTGGTTTATATTTGTATTCCTTGTGCTCGACTTTTTCTAAGACTGACTTGACTATATTCCAGGTTGGATCAATATGCGATTGCAAAATTTGCTGAGAGTTTTGAAATGATACCAAAGATATTGGCGGAGAATGCTGGACTTAATGCGATAGAATTTATATCATCTTTATATTCTGAACATGCTATTGGTATTTAGTAACACCAAAGTGGGTATCGACTTGGAGGAAGGTGCCTGCAAGGTCACCAAGTAAGCTGCTGGCTTCTTTGTATTGTGGAATAACGTAGCGATTATTGATTACAAACTTCTTTTTCTATCTTTGCATTCTGGTTGATGATAGATTGATGCGACTGACTTGTGTTTAATTTGTCCTTTTCTGGCACCAGATTATTCGCCCTGAAGTATGCCGCAGATGCTGCATGTACTGTCCTCCGAGTTGATCAGGTAAAATCTATCACAGCTTCACAATTCATTTTTTTTTTTTTTTTCGATTTTTTCGGTTGCCAGTTTATTTTTGTAATCCTGAATTGTGAAAAATGTTTCATCTCCTGGACTGCAGATCATAATGTCAAAACCTGCTGGTGGTCCAAAGAGGGACCCACCTGCAGGGATGGATAACGAGGATTAGTAAATTTCTTGTGGAGATACATTGATTTTGGGTGGGATCACATGGTACCTTTTAAATTTGCACTTGGTATTTTGGTGCATGCCATTTTTTTTGGCCTTTTATTTTTTTAGAAGAACTGAAAATTTCGGTGTTGATTGATTGTCTCCATTTGATTTTAACATAATGTGTACATTATTATAATTCATTTCACAAGTAAATAATTGTAACTTTGCTGATATCTTCAAATAAAATTTAAATATATATGTAAATCGTAGTAGTACTATAAAACTATAAACTTTGTACAAATAAAACTTGAATATTAATATAAACCATGTAAAAAAATTTAAAAATCTTTCATAGGCAACTTAACAATTAAAAGAAGACAAGATTTTGCTCTTTAGAGATCCTCCTCTAAAATAGAACTAGAGAAGGGAAACTTAAACCATGTAAAAAAAATTAAAATCTTTCATAGGCAACTCAACAATTAAAAGAATACAAGATTTTGCTCTTTAGGGATCCTCATCTCAAATAGAACTAGAGAAGGGAAACTTATTTTTAGCTTAAAAAGATATTTCACTGACTGAAGACTATGAACAATAGTTGACTTGTTATTAAAGTAGAAAATGAGAAATCAAAGGGTTTTATCGAATGACCGAGTTCATCGAGAGATACGACAGGTTGATTTTTTCATCATTCGAATACTCGAGAAAAATCAGTATGATCATAGTATGCATTAATTTGACTAAAGATAAAGAATCTTATTCGTTGTTCGTTCAGGACTTTCACAGGTAATCAATCACATGCGCTACTGCTCAACACCATGAGCAGCAAAAGAAACAATCATTTCAAGAGTGCAAAGATCAACTCAAGTGCCAATACTCAAAACTCCATAGTACTCATCAAAACTGATCCAAAACCAAAGCAAAGTAGCTCACTTGAGTGAGAGGTATTTACATTACACGGGTTCAAAAAATACGATCTTATATCAATAATAACAACAACAACAAGACCGTCAAATACGCCACACGTGATGATAACCCAGACGCAGCAGACGAGTACGATTTTATCTGAACCGGAAAATTGCAGTTGGCCTGCGATATATTCTGATCAGTCTCCACCGCCAAACCCTGAAAATTACAGCTCAGCTCGTTCTGATTCTGCACCTGGAAATACATATTAAACGCATACGAAGCATTCCCATTCGCATCCAACCCATTGCAAGAAGAACCGTACCCAAGAGCAGTACAATCCCCAAAAGTGCACGCGAAATCAATATTCTCCTTGAGCTTGCTCAGGTCCTTCGCATCCTGCCTAAACATACACCATTTCTTCGGTAGATACTCGACGTTTTGCACCCCCACAAGATACTTGCCCGGCTGCTGCTGCCCGGACAAGTCCATGGGGAACTTGGGCTGCCCGTCGAACTTAAATATCCCCCAGTGCCGCTCGAAGTTGCCCGGAGCTATACTCTTGATGTCCTCATCGAGAAGCCCGAACAGATAGACTTCGATGTAGCCGGGCCTAAGTGGGGTCCCTTTATTTCCCGCGAGTCGAGGGAGGAGGCCCGAGTAAAATCTGAGGGCGAAGTTGACGTTTGCGTTCACATCTCCTTCAGTGGGCCAGCCGACCTCCCCGACGATTATCGGCATGTCCCCGAAGCCGACGGCCTTGAGGGAGGAGACGAGGGTGTCGAAGTTGGCGTCGAAGACGTTGGAGTATTGGATGGGCCCGTCGAGGATGGGGGCGGGGGCCCCGTCGAAGAAGGCGTAGTCGAGGGGGAAGTCTTTGTTGAAGTAGAGGCTGAGGAAAGGGTAGATGTTGACGGTGAAGGGGGCGTTGTTCTGGTGGAGGAACTGGACGATTTGGGTCATCTGGGAGAGGATGTCGGGGCGGAATCGGCCGGCGGAGGGGACGGGGTTGGTCGCCGGGGAGGCGTAGACGTCGGCGTTGAGGGGGACGGTGGCTTTCACGGACTCGCCGTAGCCGGATTCGTTGATGGCCTTCTGGATGTTTTGGAGGGCGGGGAAGGTCGTGTTCAGGAACGAGTTGTTGTAGGAGGTGAGGAAGGGCTCGTTCCCCACTGCAACATATCTGGAAACAAGTTAAATTAGGTTAAAATTAAAATTAAAATTAAAATTACTCCGATGAAATCAGAAAAAAAAAGAAGATAAAATCGATTGTACTTGATATTAACGCCGCCGTGGAAATTGTAATGGGTGATGTTGAGCTCGACCCATTTTTTGGCGCGGGCGTAGCTGCCGGCCATGACGGCGAGCTGGTCGTTGGGGATGGCGACCATGACCTCGATGTCGGTGCCGGCCAAGGCGGACATGGTGGAGCGCTCGGCGTCGAAGAGCTTCACCTTCTTGATGCCGTTGTCGAGGAGCATCTGAACCACCGCCTTCGGCGGAAGCTTGTGGGTCGCCATTGTACCCCAATTCACACCCAGGCTTTCGACACAGTATAAATTAAAACCACCCCCAAATACTATAAGAAATAATAAATAATTAAAAACACAAAATCTAGGCATTATTATTGTTGCGAAATAATTGCGGTGTAGGTACAGACCAGATGAACTAGTGTTGGGATTTTTTTTGTTTGAGATTTATATATTATATATATATGGGGAGGAGAAGAGGGTTTATGTTGATCGGAAAAGGGGGAGCGAATACAGGGCAAGGGCCAAGGGTTGTTAATATCCAAAAATGGACCGGGTCGGGTCGGGTAAACGCGTTCGAAAATTTGGGAAAGATGTAGCGGTAATGGTGATGAGATTGCAGAGCCAAATTATAGTATGCGGGCCCCACCTGTTTAGTGAAACAAGGCTCCTTAATTCAAAATGCGAGGTGTCAAAATTCAAAAACATGATTGATGTTGGGATGGGTTCGGTGGGTGGCAACGGCTATGTACATTTTTTTTTTCTTATTTCATTTTGGTCATATATGCTAATACTAAAATCTATTTTCTTTGAAGGGGTTTTGCGTATCTCACATGAAAATGCACAACAAATTCTATACTATAAATAAAATAAATTAAGACAATTATTTTTTTAACATAAAAGTGCAATTTTACTTTTTATTTTTTTTATATAAAGAAAAAATACTCCACAACATTTTTTTTAATCTCAAGTAAATTGAGACATACTACCTCTGTCCCATATTAATAGTCACACTTCCTTTGTTATTTGTGAATGAAGTGTGACTATTGTCTTGTAACTATAGACTCAAAATGTTACATAAAAGATGACTAACCTCTTTTGTAATTTATAAAAGAATTGATTGTTTTATCTTGATCGTTGACCATGATGATTAGGAGTCTCTTTGAACGAGCTTATTTAAAGAAACTTATAATATGTTAGGTTTTATAAGTTTTAAGAGTTTTTATTTAATAAATAAGTTGTTAAACTGTTTAAATAAAAACTAAACGTAAACTTATAAACTAAACTTGTTAATTTGTTTAACAATTTTAAATTTTATATTACCATTTTTATCAAAAAAAATGTTATGGATGAAAATAAAAATAAAAAAATGGTGCAAATAAAATAATAAATTTAGAATTATTATTATTATTATTATTATTATTATTATTATTATTATTATTATAATAAATTTAGAATTATTATTATTATTATATATATATATTATGTAATAATTTTAGAGTGTAATCTGATCTTTTAAATTTAAAAAAACAAATATATATATATATATATATATATATATATATATATATATATATATATATATATATATATATATATATATATATATTATGTAATAATTTTAGAGTGTAATTTGATCTTTTATTGTTAAAGTAATAAGAATTCGTTTAAAAAAAAGTACATTCTTTTATTTTTTTTTAAACAGGATAAAACAATTATTTTTAAATTTTATAAGATTTTTTTTTTTAAATTTACCTATAGCTTATTTAAGTTATATAAAAAAAATTACAAAATATATTGTAAGTAAGAGCTTATAAGCTTTTTATTATTTTAAAATTTTAAAAGATCTTTTTTAAAAAATTTACCAAAAAAATTGTAAGAAGAGATTATAAACTCTCCGGGATCCTTTGTGAAAACTAACCCATCCAACCATAGTTAACTCTTCATCAATTGATTAGTCGACCTGCTCTAACACCGCAAAACATTTTAGCGAGCCAAGTGTGACCTGCTCTAACACCGCAAAACATTTTAGCGAGCCAAGTGTCAATCCGCTTGTCTCCTTTACCTCACACGAAAGGATGGATTGAGATAGATCTCAAACAAGCTAGGATCATATAAAGCTCAAAATTTTGAGGCACATTAAAAAATGACAGATAAATGAACTTACAAGATTTGCCTTGGTCCTGAAAAATAAGTAAAAAAAGGATTACACAAGTCTTGATGTTCGAGTCTTATACTCGTTTCACGCTTTTGTTGATCCTAGACAAAAATGAGTACAATTTGGAAAAAAAAAATCCAAACAGAGAAGAAACTCAGTTACAGAATTACACTGCAAAAACTAATGTATTGCAGACAAATAATTTTATTGCTCCAATACAGAGTATGTACGGCTCGGAGCAGGTGCATACAATGTCTGCGATTAGGATTTTACGATTAGACAATTCCTTCTTGCACATCTTATACTCCCCTCCAACACCTGAGTAAACATCCAGTTGAGAAAATAAACAAATAGCCGATGAATAGTTTGTCACATTTTAATATGATAGGTTTGAGAGTGGAGGAAACACATACGCTCTGTCGAATTAATTCTTCATATGGTTTGCAACTGAGAAAAAGAAATACGAATGGTGGAGCCATTGAGTGAAGTTGCATGTTTGCACACAAGGGCATCCGTAGCCTGCTCTTCGTTTTCAAAGAGGACAAGAGACTGCTTCTTTCCATTCATCTCAAAGAGTTTGGTATTAATGATTGCTCCATGCTCTTCCAGGTGATTAATAATGTCTTCCTCACTCACATCTGCGGGGAGGGTTGAGATGTGTATCATCTTCGTTGGAGAACAACAATACTTGTAATTCTTGGCCGCATTTCTATTGAAACGGTTCAGGTTTGAATTGGAGTACTCATGTGTATCAGCTCCGGTTGTGATACTTGGATGCTTCGAATAATTCACCTCCAAACGCTTTCCAAACAGCATGGCACCCTATATATAATAATTATAATAATTATTTTAAGAGGGAGAGATGCAATTAATTAATTTACAATACAAGAGCAATTGAGGGCATATACAGAAAATGTGAAATTCAAAAGATAGTAGTATTATACTCAGACCTTTAAAAAGTGAACAGCCAACTCAGACTGAAAACCATCACCCATTTGAACCAATGCATGATCTGGTTTATTTCGGAGAAGTTTTATTCTAATAATGTTCCCATATATCGAGAACAGATTAAAGAGCTTATCCTCGTCTATTTTCTGTAAAAAAAAGGTAAGGTGATGTGAGAGGAGGGAGGGAGTGACACGGGGAGAATACCATTTAAAATCTTACATCAGGATTCAGATTGGATACGAGAAGTGTACACCTATCATTTGTACCACTTATACCGGGCGGCAAGCCTCCTCCAAAGGCAGCAGCAATAGCAGCAGCATTGCCCATCTGCAGTTAAGACAACAACAAAAACGATCATGATAAATTCCAAATAGAAAAAACAGCAACTTTGCAACACTATGAACAGGAAATTGTAGCAGCATGTCCTTGTTATGCAGAGGTGTTAAAGAATGTAACATCAGTGTGAGCCATAATACGCAGCAAGGTACCCACCTGCGGAAATCCAACTAGAGAGAGGGAGAGAGTTAGAGAGTAATTGAGCTAAAACAGGAAATTAAAAGTTAAAACAATACACATAATATAATAACTAGCTAATTAAGCACCTGGATGGGCATACATGCCTGCATCTCCATACCCAGACTGCCATACAAAATAAGCCAAATTTGAATGCACTATCAGAAAGTCTGAATGACCAAAATAGCTAAAAATATGAATGTTGTAATAGAGAAGTTTGCATTTACTTGTGAGGACTTTCCCTTTTGCTCCGAAGGCAAGGATGGGTTTGTAAAATCCCTATACAGCAACAAAACAACATACATTAAATATACTATTCGCATTACACCAAACGTAAAAAATAAAAATAAATCTTTAATGAATATAAAACCCAAACTAACCTAGAGCGCTCATTGTTATAGTTCACTTGCAATTCATCAAGGCTGGAGAAAAAACAATTTTTTGATGAATATAAAACATAAAGTGGTGGATGCAATTTACATTACAAGATCAACTCACTTTGAGAACTGAATATCCAGCTGGCAGCAGCCATCATATATATTACGTCCCTGTATTAAGTTATAAAATTGGCCTCAATGTCAAATAAGTGTGAGCGACACTAATGTTTAGTAGCACTAAATAAATAATACCTGAAGAGAGTTTCTCGCAGAAATAGCACTCTGGTGTGATTGATACTGAATCAGAGCTTGAAATCCTACACATTTTACAATATGAGATTTATAGATCCATCTTACAATTAATAATGCATGTCATACATACAACGTAAGAAACAATTCATAGTAATACATCAAATTTCCATTAAAAAGGACATGTAAACAAACATCCATGAGGTATGTATTCATATGATGACACAACATTTAGATAACCTTAACCACTGTTAAATTTAAGAAAGAGAGAGGAGAAAAATTTGGAGATGCTGACCAGCCGACTTCTGAAAGGTGACGATCTTCTCTACAAATCCATGAGGAGAAAAAACTTGATGCAGCACTTCCACAGTAATAGGATATAGCATGTGATGTATCGTAGCTAAGAGGATTCGGTTAGGCTTTGATATCCAGAGAATAGAGAGAGAGAAGACCCCACAGCAAACCAGCAAGCAGAGAGAGAAGAGAAGGGAATGAATAGAAAAGAATACAGAAAGACGAACGAAAACGGACATATATAGCTAGAATAACCAACACCAAGCAATCAATCTCATGCAAACACAAAATAGTACATGAAAAAAAGAAATCAGGAGTCTGAGTAGAGAAATAATTGACTATTTGCAAACAAAAAAATTCATTTAACAAATAAATGAATGATACAGTATCATGGGTCACCAACTTAAAATAATTAAAAATTAAAATTAAAATAGAATAGATCCAACTTGCATCCAGGTATTTGTGATGATTTTAATTAATGATAGATAATTGATATGCATATTGAGTTGTTTGATAAAATTATTCCAGCTCAAATCAAGATGGCAAGGAGTGTTATAATATTAATAGACCAAATAATCCCTTATAATGACGACAGCAACGAGTTGCACTATATGTAATATTGCAATTCTGAATATTAGACCCCATTCACTGATAATCCTTGCCTTATACCCACATTTGGAAACTTTATAACATTTAACTAATTAGAACTTGAACTAACTTTCATGGATGTTGAATCCACCTTTATTATTTTTTTAATAAAAAACTTATTGAGAAAGTAAGGGAAAACGGAGTATGAAAAACGGAAAAGGGATTAATAACATCTTTTATTTTATTTCTAATCTTCTTATACACTCTTAACAATTATATGTATTTTTCATCCATCTAGAATTTATTTTTTCATGCCACATTTTACTGACCAGAAAAGAACCCACCATATGTAACTTTAAATGCACCTCTATATCATTTAAGCCAGCAAAAAATTGCCAAGTAGTTTACAATAGTTACCTCATCTCCCCGTGCTTGAGCATTCTGATCCATAACTGTTAGTTCTTGATGTGATGAAAATTGAACATAAACATTCCTTCCCCTATTATCCAAATCAGTAATAAATTAGAAAATGACAAAAACAGGTAAGTAGACTTACAATGGAGTTCAAATCATCTATCAAAAAACCTTATGCTTGGCTGAACATTAGCGTAGAATTGCAATGCATTTACAGCCATAGGGAGATCTTGCATTTGGAGGAGGGCCTGGAAACTCAAATAGCAATAGCAACAGCAATATTAGAAACAGATTTACTTATGGCCACATAGTGCAACATCTTTGGCATTTATTCAAGAATGTAACCTGATTCTTGGCACGAAGCATCACAAGCTTGTTGACAACTCCAAATGGTTGGAAAAGCTGGAGCAAGTCATTCTGTAGATAAATGCAAAGATTAAACTTAGGAGGCTACGCAAGCAAAAAAAATCATATGATGTTCCTGTGTAGTCTGAACTAACAAAATATGAAAATTAACTTATTTCAGCATTAGGATTGATTTCCAATTTTGAATATACAGACAAATTTCTTTCATGCATATAGTACTAACATACTCCAAAATCTGGAAGTGCACTATATACCTCAGAAATTTCATGACCCACATTACGAACATGAATGACTTTGGAAGGCTCTGCCATAATCAACACCCCTGAAACCAAAGAATGAAACTGTGAGGCATTATACACTACAAGGAAATAAACAAGATTTTGATTTGGTGCTAGCTTGCAAATTAACAGAAACTAAATGCAGTAAATTGCAGAAACCCTCACTTCAAATGTACTGCCCGTAATATGCTTGATGTGACTGCCAGCTCATATTACTCAACGATTACACACACGAAGTCAAAATGATTCCATACGAACATGGTGATGTTCAATGTTCAAGCTCATTTGAATTAAAATTCAAGATTTAAAAATAATGTTTGAGCTTGTTAGATTAATAATCGAAACAAGCCTGAACAAACTTTAATCGAGTAGAATACAAGTAGTTTGATATTTTACATACATTATATTCTTCTTTTTACTAATCAAGTAGAGCAGTTGGACCAAACTTTATATCTTATCGAACCAAAATATGCGTTCAAGCTTGGCATAATGCAAGGAACCGAGCTCAAAAGAGCTTTAAATGAACAATCTGTGTTTAAAATGAAACAATGTTTTAAAACCCACAACTCGTAGTGAATGCATTGTTCTCAGCGAGACATGCACCTCAACATTATTGAAAAGAAAAAATATAAGAAATTCTAAAATGATAAACACACTAGTTTTTTCCAGCACAAATATATCAACTTAATGCTCAAGTATTAATTAGATTAAATAATTTTACATTGCCCATCATTAAGTTTCATCTGTTTATCCTATAGTATTAATGATTTCAAGAATTAAGATTTAGTGTAATCTAGAGAACCTTAGGTATCACAATTATTTTCCGATTACACATGACACGTGCCCGGTGCCTCCTTGCGGCATCGATAATCTAATCATCTTCACAAGTTATCATAATATTAATCATTTATCAAAAAAAAAAAAATCGATTACACATGACACGTGCCCGGTGCCTCCTTGCGGCATCGATAATCTCATCATCTTCACAAGTAATCATAATATTAATCATTTTTTAACAACATTCACAGGTTAATGTGTCATACTTCGAAGCATTTTAATTTGTTTATAAAATTTTAACTTTATATCCTCCACTACAGCTAACAATATACAATTCACCACTTCAACCCATGGTTTTCTCAACAAAATAATTGTATATTTAAAAAAACAGAATAATTTCAAATAAAATAAAATACAGTACCTGTAACACACACGCAGAGAGAGACGAGAAAATTATCCGAGAGTATAGTGATGAAGAGAGAGACGATCGGAGTCGGAGACGGAGTGGATGACGGTCGGAGTAGGAGTGGATGGCGGTCGGAGTCGGACAGGGAGGACGAAGAGAGAGATCTGAGATTCTGAGCGGCGAACCTTTTAGAAATTAGAAGTGATAAAATAAATAAATAAATAGGGTACACTACTGTACTTGGTGAAATGACGAGCAACTCCGACGCTATCTATAATATAAGGGGCAAATAAGTAATTCCCACAAAAATTAAACCTATTTCTATTTCAATTTCTATTTCTGGACAACGCTTTTAATTTTCTAGGTTTTTAAACCTAAATTTCCACAAAATGTCAATTAAATTGTTGGCCCACTTTTAATTTTAATAGTGAGAACAAGAGGGTTGATGACAGAATTTAACAACCGATTCATTTCACGGTAATGATGAGATTAAACAAAAATAAGGGACTTTTTTTTAGGATTGAGGGGAGGTGCAGTGCCAAAATCTACTGCATAATAAGCAGTGTGCATCTGCACCGTTAAAATCTCATTAACAAATTTTTTTCAATAAGCAGTGTGCATGTTAAAATCTCAATAACAAATTCTTTTCAATCCTTACCGCAATTTAATTTATATATTTTTATTAAATATACAATTTATAACAAAATCTTTTTCTTCTGTTAAAATCTTTAATTAATTTTATTAATTGTACAATTTATTTTTAATGCAATCTTAAAACTAATAATTATGTTAAAATACAATCTTAAAACTAAAAATTATGTTAAAATTTTAATTTAAATATTTTTATTAATTGTATTAATTGTACAATTTATTTTTAAACAATTTATTTTTAACGCAATCTTAAAACTAAAAATTATTAATGGTAAACTTACAATCACATATTTAAAATATTTTTAATAATTTTATTTAAATAATTTATTTACACCTAAATATAAAATAATATATTATTACTGCATTATTTCAAATTTATTTATTTATTTATATTAATTTGTATAATTTATTCTAATTTATTTAGCCATTTGATTTAATAATTTATTCTTACCAATATTCTAAAATTATAAGTATATAAGTAATTTATAAAGTTAGTACTTTTATTTATTTTTTATTTATAAAAATACATTTAGTATCAAATTTTAGTATAATATAAAAAAAACTCAAATACTTATTAAATTAATTTGTATAAGACAATTTTAGTATACTATAAAAAAATACTCAAATACTTATTAAATTAATTTGTGTAAAACGTTAATTTTTGTAGAGTAATAAAAATATGTATTTTTTTATTAATAAAAAGATTGCGTTAAAAATAAATTGTAAAAAGATTGCTTTGAAAATAAATTCTATAAATTAAATTTTAACGGTAAAGATTGAAAAGAATTTGTTAATGGGAGCAGATGCACACTGCTTATTATGCAGTGGATTTTGGCACCGCACCGTCCCTCAATCCCTTTTTTTATGCTAAAAAAATATTTGTTTACCAAATTATATAATATAGTAATTAAATTTGACATAAAATAATATTATTGTTCTTTACAATGTTTAGATTTGAGGAAAAATATTGAACACATGTTCTAAATTTTGTAAAGCAGGAAATCGAAACATTTGCATTTTTTTATAAAACTAATGCAAAAATGTTCTAAATTTTGTAAAGCAGGAAATCGAAACATTTGCATTTTTTTATAAAACTAATGCAAAATGTCATGTGTACGTTTTATGCCATGAACTCTAAAAAAAATACTAACTTCTCATAATTTAAAGCATAACAAGTAGAATTTTCGACAAGTAAGAAAAAAAATTGAACGAATAACTATTATATGTATTGAACTAATATGTGAAAATAGCTTCCTATACATTTATTGATATAGCAAAGTACGCTTCTCTTTTACATATTCATTTAATAAATGGTTTTATCCATATATTAATCACGATAAACTCTAAACACTCTTACAATCAATCGAAATAAATAACCCTAAAATGCATAAATCACCTCGATTCCATAAATAACGGAGATTATCCCAATATGGAGGTAGAAGTGGCAGAGTTCAAGAAGCTCATATTATCTATTAATATATAAATCCCGAATCAACTAATATCCCGAAAGCCAATAAAAACTCTTAATTTCGCCACGTAAGATCAATTGACCAATAGAAATGTAAGATCAATTGACCAATAGAAATGCTCAATTTTATTTGCGTTCACACCCAATGTCAATCTTTTCAACCTATTCTTAATTATTAATTTAAATAAAAATAAGTAAATGTTCGGTCAACTATCACATTTTTACATTCATTCTTCCGCTTGATCCGCTTCCAAATTCCAAATTATCAAATTCCGACTCTCCTGCTATCTTCGTCTCTTCCCCTTTCAGAATTAGGGTTTTGATCGAGGTTTTTTCTCTCTTCTCTATTAGAATTAATAATCTTATCGGTTTTTTTTTTTTGTTTTTTTCTGCAGTTTCAGAATCATAATATGTTGAAGATTTTTTCCCTTTTTGCAGATTAAGGTCTCGATCATCCTTCATCTCCTCTTTTTGCAAATTTCATCCCTTTTTGCAAATTTCAGTATGTATTTTTCTTCAATTATCGTTTTCTCTTCTTAAATATCGACGCTTAAAGTATATGCTAATCGTTCGTCACCATGTAGTATCAACCATTCCGTGTGAAGATTGTCTTTTTTTTGCAGATAAAGTTTTCATCTTTCATCTCCTCCCAACTTACATTAGAATTATAAATAGAAGAAAGTAAGGAATCCAAATTGCAAATTATAACTTGCCGATTAAGTTCTCATCGGTTATCTTCTTCGCATTTAAGGTATTCCCAAAATCCTGTCTCTCCTCTCATTCTCACTCGTCCGTTTCTTATCCTCTTCAAAGATCTAATTTTTTTTTTGCAGTCTGAGAATTACAAGGGCTGATTGTCTCTCGAATCTCTTGATGTGCCCTATAATCACCGATCTCTCGCTCGGCATCACATCAGATCTATGCAAGGGGATGATGCGAACGATCGATTTCTCGATATCTAGGTTCTTCTCCCATGAGGGGCTATCGAATTTGGTGATTGAATTGCGAAAATCTGGTCGATATTCCCGAGCTCAGGGACTCGACGGCTATTCAACGAGAATCTGGTGAGTATTGCATTTGTTATTATTATACTGATTTTCACTTTCATAGCCTTGAACCTTAATTTGATTGTTAATGCTTCACGATTAACAATTGTCATAATTTTCGCAATGTACTGTATTAAGAAATTAAACAAATATATAGAGCAAAAATTCTAAACCTTTTAGACAAATATATAGAGCCTCAAACTTTTATTTCATGCTTTTTAATCGGATCGTCTCTACTGCAGCTTTGCGCCTATCGATCTTTCCGTCTTATCGGGACTCCTATACGTTTCTTTTTTATGGTCTCTTTTAATTCATTTTTGTCCGAATTCGCTAATTTTTGTCGGAGTCTTAATGGACTTATTGGATTTGTATATATTGTTGTTTTCAGATTTTGGGTTGATCAAGTTTAAGGTTTAGTTCATAGTTTTTTTTATGCACTTAATGGATTACTGTTGGTGAAGATGTTGATGGTCCTGATGATAACATGAGGAGTCCTATACTTGATGGAATCCAATAGACTTTGGTAAGACTTTTCTGTAATTACTCATGCATCTGTATATATTTTCCTTTTCAATAACTGTTTGCATTGTATTTCCTTTAGTATTTGATGTCGACATTGGAGATGGTGAGCCTGTACGTAAATTGCCTTACAATCGTTCAGGTATACTCTTGATTAAAACTGTTTATTTTTAGTATTTGATTTTTTTATTATCTTATTTCTTTAGATTGTGCAATGCTTTGTCATGATAATTGAGTCTTGGTGTGCATTGATGAGAGATTTGCGACTCCTCTTAACCAGAAGGTGCCGACTCTTACTGCTGCTCTTACTGCTGATATTGTTCGCAACTTGCATCATAGTATGGGTGGGAGTTTATCGTCTTGGCCATGTATTATTGTCTCACCACATAGAATATCATGCTAAGCTTATGTGGTTAATAATTTTCTTTATGTATTTAAACATGATGTAATTAGATATGGAAAATAGGCAGCCTGAACTCAGTGCACTTCCCAGTGATTTTATCAAGCACTTAACAACACAAAGGATGACCGAGATTATAGAGGCACATCAGGTATGTATGAATTCTCATTTCTGATATTTCTTATTTTTATTCTTAGCATATATGGTTTAGAGCTATATCTTTTATTCAATTTTGTATAAGGTGATAAAAAAGGAGTTTTATTTTAGAGGTAAATCTTTAGGAAAGTGAAAGTGAATAAAAA
This sequence comes from Euphrasia confusa, assembly GCA_954870475.1. NCBI lineage: Eukaryota > Viridiplantae > Streptophyta > Magnoliopsida > Lamiales > Orobanchaceae > Euphrasia > Euphrasia confusa. The sequence continues at coordinate 8,433,530 of OX940966.1, read as the reverse complement.
TATGAGATTGTTGAAATATCATTTCTTTAACATTGCAATTTTAAAAGTTTCTTTTTTTCCTCGCTATTCATTAATTCATAATTGATTATTGATTTTATTTTCTTCTAATTTTGTAATTTCTATCTTTGTTTTGGTATAGTAATTTCGATTGTTTTTTTTTTTATTCTATCGTTAGGGTTTTGTTAACATTTTTTTTTTAGTTTTTTATATCATTTTTTTTTTCTAATGTGTATTTTTAGTTGCAGATCTATAATTATCTGTTGATGCCATTCCAGAAATGGCTTCTCTCTTTGCTTCCTAAGTATCTTCTCAAATGATTAATTTTTTTTTTTCATTCTAGCAATTTCAAGTATATATTTTATAGATACTATTGATTCTAGAAATTTCATGCTCTTGTGAGTTTTCATAAAAAATCAATTCACAATATTTATTGATAGTAGTAATCATTCAAATGATTTTAATGATTTACTTATTTAATTAGCATCATATGATGTTTTAAGAATTCTTACATAATTATTGAAAACCTATATTATATTGTACTATTTAATAAGAAATATTTTTTTATTCATATTAAAAATAAATTCATATTTCATAATATTATATTATATTATTGAATAAGAAATTCATAAAGTCATATTTCATATTCAAAATGGCATGTCCCAATTTAGTTGGTAATCAAAATTAATAATTGTATTATATTATTTTCACACCATAATTTTAATTAAATAATAAAATTATATATTTTTATGTTAGAAGTAAGAGGAAGAAAGTAAATAAGATTAAGAAAATAAATTAATGGTTCAATTAATAAATACTTGAATCCTTAATTCCTTATAATCAATTCAGTTATTATTAATCCTTAATTCCTTATAATCAATTCAGTTATTATTGATTTCGTAATATACCTTTCCAAACTTTAATCATAGTAACATTAAAAATATTTTAAAAATTAAATTAAATTCATAATTGTAGTACATAAATAAAATCAATGGAATCTCATAATACATATCATTCCTTAATTATAGTATCATTCCTTAAAACAAAGTAATATGTACTCCTTAAATTAGAAAGGAACATGGTTGAATCACAAAGACAAAATGTTATAAATATGAATGTAAAATTTATTAAAACAACTAATATCAAATATTTTAAAATAATTTTATTTTATTAATTATACAACAATTCATTTTTTATAATTTACACGATTTATATAATGAAAGTTGTTAATTATATATTTGTATAAATATATTTTCTATACCATTATAAATTTTTTAGAAAAACATTTCATTTTTTTTTATTTTCTATACAATATAATGGCAAATAAATTAATAAATTCTATCATTCTTTAACGTATTTTATTGTTTTTTTTCAGTTTTTTAAAATATCTTTAAAATATATTTATATATATGTTGTATATTTAAAATATATTTTAAATTTTAAAATATGTTGTATATTTTAAAATATAATTAAAATATATTTTAAATCTTGAAATATTTTGTATATTTTTAATTTTTTAAAATATAATCAATATATGTTTTATATTTTAAAATATAACTAAAATATTTCTTAAATTTAAATAAGTTAATTTATTCTGAAATCTAAATTAGTTAATATAAAATGTAAATTATGAATTTATTTCTCAATTAATTTTAAATAAATTTTCTTAATTATTTCACTTCCACATTTATAGATCTTTTGTTGATTCACAATTTTTTTATAAAATTAAGAACAAATATATTAACAACAAAATATCTAATTTATTATTATTATTATTATTTATATTTTTAAATGGAATACAAACCGACAATGATAATTATTATACAATTATTTTAAAATTTTATTTTATTAACTATACAACCACTCAATTTTTATAATTTAATGTCACACATTGTTGAAGGAATACCTGTTGAACAAGTATCAATTGCAATTCAGACGTCCAGGTATATTCTTTTAATATATTTTTTATATCGTGACAATTTTAAATTAATTTATTTTAATCTTAATTCAATTATGATCTTAGTCTTTCTTTTATTTTTATACAGCCCTCATTCTCACCGAAGATCAATTAAAAAAACTATGCTTGTGTGAGATTGAAACACTCTTACCGTCCAATGGGAAATATGTAGTATTCTTCCATGCAATATCCTCAAGATATTGATTCTCATTCTTTGGAAATTCCAAGCTTACCACTTTCTCTCCGTCTGATTCAAAATTGTCATTTCGATTTCAACGTCGTCAATTCCCAATTATGATTATGCTATGACGATTAACAAAAGTCAAAGGCAATCTTTGTCAAAAGTAGAGATTCTGTTGAGAAGGTCGGTATTCACGCACGGGCAGTTGTATGTTGCAATTTCAAGAATCCTTTATAAAGTAGGTTTGAAAATTTTATATTGTAATCAAAATGGGAACCTCACGAATAAGACTACTATTGTAGTTTACAAGAATGTGTTCAAAAATTTGCAGTGAAACAGGAACTACTTTGATCATTGTTTATTCATGTAAGTTAATATTTTCCAGTTATTGATCTACTTTTTACGATAAAAGTTTTTTCATTTAAAAAGAAAATTATATTGAATTTTATATGCCAAGGAGATGAGTAGTCTAAAAACATTTGTCCATATCTATTAACACAATAAACATTCGGCCCGTGCGTTGCACCGACCGGGATGATTAACTGTAGTTTATTCCTGTATTTATGAATTTTTGATACATATATATATATATATATATATATATATATATATATATATATATATGTATGTATCAAAAATTCATAAATACAGGAATAAACTAAAGTTAATCATCCCGGTGCAACGCACGGGCCGAATCAACTAGTAATCTTAATTTTGAATTGTGTACAAACTTAAAAATTTTCAATTATGATTTAATTTTGGATATTTTGTTAAAAAATAAATGTGGTTTGATTAATTATATAGGTAGTATTATTTTCGGCATGATTATGTTACACAATTTTGATTAGTTTTATACAGTATATAATTTTGGTTTTTACTCTTTCTTAATTTTTTTTATTTGTCGTTCTAAACATTTGCACAGTTTTTAATAAAAAAATTTTTTACCCAAATTACTCTTTCTTTGTAAAATTATTTTAAGACTATTACTCCTATAACTCCTCCAAAGTCTTACTCCTCATAACCATCCAACTCTTCTTCTTAAAAGATTGAATTTACATTAAAACAAATAATAGAAGAGCCATAATAGTGGGAATTAAAGAAAAAAATGAATTGTGTTAATTAATGAGGTATTTAAAGTATAAGGGTATATGAGGAAGATATTGTCAAAACGACAATTAAAATAGAAAAAAATAAAAAAAAAGTGTAACAACAAATAATAAAGATTGAAGGGATAATATTTTGTTGAAGACGACATATATTTATTTTATATTTAATTTTATTTTTCCCATGTTGATTAATTCGTGCCAAACATAATATAATTATTTTGAAATTCTTGAATTAACTTGATCTCCAACTCATGGTATGATTGAGTTAGATTTCTAATCATGACATAATTGATTTAATTTTTTTAAATTATTTTATTTATGCATTTATCTATATATAATTGATTTAGCTTTTTGAGTTTTATTTGGTCTTCCCTTACTTAATTTAGTCTTAAAATTATATATTTGGTAATCGACTTAAATGTTCGGCCTTTAGCTTTAGCTTACATATTTGATCTTGATTTACATATTTATTCTCCAAGTTTCCTTTAGCAAATAAATTAGTCATCAGCCATAATTGAAATATTTATAAAATTATACATGTAAAAAAACTTTTTTATTAAATTTGTGTGTAAATCAGAAAAAGCGTTATAACAATAAGTGCATTTTTAAAAAAATTCCAACTAATATTGTCAAATACTACTATGAGAATCTAACAATAAAAGTTAGATATGCTACTCCAAGGATCGAACTCGAGCAACCCAAAATTTCCAACAAAGCTCTACCAGCCCACCAACTACCTCATTTGAAACATAACTGACACTTTCTTGTTTTATACCAATATATCAACCATTGCTAAAGCAATTAATAAAAAAACTAAATTTTAAAATTATATTATAAAAACAGAATTAATGTATAAAAACTTAATATTTGTTTATAAAAAATCAATTCAATTAAATATTGCGCATTAAATAAAAAATATTGTATACAAAATTGATTGTATTTAAAAATATATATTTTAAAATATAAAAATTGAGAAATATTTAATATTTTTCAAGTAGTACGTAATATGAAATAAATAAATAGTAAGAATGAAGAAGATTAAAATTATTGAAAATAATATAATATTTTTAGTATAACAATTAAGAAAAATATATTAAAATGCAAATGCAAATATTATTATAATAAATAATTGACAATTAATTAATAAATTATATTGGAAATAGATTAAAATATATAATTGATAATTTATTCACTACTTATTTTTTAATTGAATTTTAATCCATTTTTATATAGTAAAGAATATATGAAAAATAAAATTTAAAAAAATAAAAAATATTAAATTTAAAGAAATGTTACATAAAAAATAAAAACATTTAAACCTTTTTTTATTATATTAAAAAAATTAATCAATATAAAGATAATTAATTAAATAAAACATTTAAACCCTTTTTTTTAGCTATTTTTTCCTTTTAATTTGAATTTTTTTAATCGACTTGATTTCTTATAAAAAAAAATTAATTTAATATAATTGTTTAAATTTGATTTTTTTTATTAATTTATGTAGCAATGGTTGATATAATGGTATAAATTAATTAAGTGTTATTTTTTTTAGTTGTCTTTTAGTTCAATTGGTTAAAAATGGCTCATATTATTTAGAGTACTCATGGATTCGAATTTTAGATACAACAATTTATTTAATTTTGATTTTAATTTTTAATTTCCACATGGAGAGATGTGATTGGCTGGATAATTGTGTCAGAATTTTAGTGCCACATTAGCATCACATACATTTTGACGGGTTGTTTACTTAAAAACCGGATGAAAGGACTATACGTGGAAAAAAAACGAAATAAAAGACTACTTACGGAAACACGCGTGGAAAAAAACTATTTGTGATTTTATCTCACTTTCTATGTCTCACTGAAAATGTGTCACTCATTTTTTTAATATTTTCTGAAAAATATCTCATACCAAAAATAACAATTTAACATAAAATTTATAATATTATAATGTCATTAACTTATTACAAACAACTCCACATCCATCTAGTCTCTACACATCATATTAAAATACATTATTCTTTATTACGTACTAAAAATTGGACAAAAAATATTATATTATTACCAATAAAATTGATGATTTTTTTTTATTTTATAATTTACTCCCTCCATCTTCGGTGGTTACATGTCCTTTGTATTTTGTGGAAAAAGTATGAACATTGATTTAGAACAAAGGTAGTATGTTTATATTTTATACAAGATGTCTCAAACGACTAAAAAAGCAACAAAGCATCACAATATTAATGAAAAATATTTAGTTTTCATATTTGGTCTATTCTATTTAATAAAAAAAAAAATCATAGTTCTAGAAAATATAACATTTTATATTGTATTAAGAAAAATACTTATGTTCAATAAAATTGTGCATAATTTGTTGGACGAGAGACATTTGTAAAAACTTATACTAAATGTGGTTATTAACTCATCATACACCCCTCTAAATGTTGTTAGTATTATCATTAGTAATAAATAACATCCATGATTTTTTTTCTTGCAATGGGTCCAATTATTTTCATTTAGGTGGACTTTCCAAATTAAACAACTTCAATATGTTTTTTTTTATGACGAGAGAACCAACACCGGCTACTCTTCGAGTGCGGAAACCCAAATATGGTTTTAGAGCACGTATTGACAAGGATGACAATAGACGATTTATTAATCAGTCAGAAGTTTGGCTGGTAATCCAAGAATTCAATTTATCAACTTATAATGAAAAACCAACCCTTAAATGTGAGACTCTTCTAAGGCATCGTGAGAGTTATGCCATCATTAAAGAAAACCGAACCATGATTACTTCCATGTCGTTTTGAAAAAAATATTGATACATCCCGCATGAAAGACAGGTGCTTGACCACATTATATGAAATTAGCCTAAATTTTAACACTCCTCTTGCCACTGTTTAATCACCTGTATATCAACACACAAGAAAATTTGCAATCTCTGTTTGTTGGACAAAAAGACTTTTTGGGGTTTGTGGAGTCCTGAATTTATTGCAAAAGGCAGCAACCATCACTGAATTGAAGAATGACTAATTTTATTTTATTATGAATGGAATTTTGAACAACTTAGTACCACAATGAGGCGGTCGATGGACTGCACTACGAACCATAAGTAGAACTGATAAAGTGTCGAAGGAGATAAATATTTACTAGTACTACTATATGATTAGATCATCTTCAAGGTAATTGTACTCGAAAGTGAACTCTGTCTTGATTCTCTGACACCTGAAAGACAGCAAGGGCACAACAAACCAGATTAGGTAGAAATAGATTGATTAACAAAGTGAAATGATAAACTCTGGTCGATGCATGAAGATAAACTCGCACATGAATGAATGGAACACAAAATTCTAAGATTGGTTCCCTCAGGTTAGATTATTGATACGATCACTTTCAAAAGTACGAAGCAACAACAAAATCAAGATTTTTGCTTACCAGCAGCACGGAAATAACAATAATGCCCATCATATCAAATCGAAACATATAAAACAAGTATGATTCGGTAATAAAATTTTGAAATACAGAAAAAAAAAAGCATTTTCACTTGACAACATGACAACTAATTGTCCAATTGCAGCAGTCCTTCAGTTGCAGTATTTGACAGATTATCCTCGTCCACTTTCTAAGACAATCAATAAGTTTATATGCCCACCACCCACCCGAAAGGTTCACTCAACAATCCGGAAATACCATTAGAGAACGCAAAAAATCAAAACAGAAATGATATGCCTATCCCCAAAAGATCATTTCAAGCCCCCTACAATTTCAGGTAGGTTCGTGTAGTGGCCTTAAAATTATATCGATGTTGAAAGCACAATAGTAGAGATGACTTATTATCTAACTACGAAAAGTGGTGGCACAAATGTAACAATAAAAGGCACAGGTAGTCGGTCTCACTAATCTGACTGCTAGGACATACTAAATTGATGGCACGGCATAAACCGAAAATTAACTTCCTAAACTTCATATCCATTTTTGTTATTGTAACAATAATCATAGCACACATTCCACCAATCGTATTTTCAAAGATTACTCATTCAGTAATAAGATTGCCATGACCAATAATCATCATAAGAAACATAAACATTGTTTTCAATAATTACCCATAATAAGATAACCAAAACCAATGATGACAAAAAAAAAAAAAAAAAAAAAAAAGGGAGATAGTATGTTAGGTTGAAGTAGATGCAACTACAGCAAGGCATATAATGTAACAAAATCTTCAAAATAATGTAACTAGTTATCAAAAGAGATACAAATAATATAAGATGTAAAAAATAATGGCAAATAATGGGTTACATGGAATAATGACCTATCAGGAACTTCCAGTCAAACACAGTTCACATAAAGGTCTTGATGTATATAACAAAAGAATCGGAAGTGCAATAACAAAGATGGAAGTATAGGAAAATGGAACTTTGAAACTGAGAAAATCTTACCATCCATGTTGTTCATCGCTGGCAATATGGAAATCAAAGTACACATATGTCCCCTGTTCAAAATCATCTGTGGCGAGTTCTGGCTCCTTGTGTCGTTGGAACCATGTGTTATATTTTCTGTGGTATCTCCAGGACTGTTTTTTCAATTCCTTAGCAGCCAAATATTGCTGGTAAGTATTCTGCAGATAAAGTAAGCATCTGAACAGGGTCAAGAACACCGAAACAACTGTAAGGTTGAAGATGCCTAAATAAAGAGGATAAGAGTTCCAAACAACCTGTTGATAATAAAATGAAAAGAACAGGGTATCAGTGCCGAAAGTATCTGCGCCGAGCCGCTCCCAGAAGGCAGGATTATTGACAATAGGCGCCTGCACTTGAGGATAGCTTGGAGGGGTGACTGCCGGGCGTCTCTGTACATTGCCAAAACAAGCATTGGAATAGTTAAGAGAGTAATGGCTTGAGAAACAAATATAGACTAACTAAGCTGCATACTGGAGTATAGGTCCTTGCACGTTCGGAATCTTTAGGTTGAGGAAGTCTATAATAAGCACTCTCTAACATCTGCAAATTGTATAATTGATCATGCATTCCTCCCAAATTAACAGTAGATGCGCTGAAGTTATCTCCAATAGCACCAAGGTCAGATACACTTCTTCGACCAATAACACCAAGACTTCCAGATGATGAAGCCGACTGCAAAGGTTGCCCAGGGGATAGGTCAATTTCCCTACTCACTTGCGATGGTTCAGGAAGCGAGCCATCAGCAATGGCAGTCTGCAGGGAAATAATTGCATATCAACAAAATGTTTTTATTATATGTACAAAGATTGATTGAAAATTACGTCACAATAAACATAACACATTAATTTATCCATCATGAAACCATGTTCTTGGGAATATAGAAATTTCAAATAATCTTGCAGACTTTTCATCTTACAGTGACCCCAAGGTGCTAAAATGGATGTATCTTATCAACATCCACATAACTATTTTGAGGATTTGGAGAGCTAAACACACAAGCACTCGCCACCCGCTATACTTAGTATTAGAGAACAAATCCTAGTATCCTACAGTTACTAAGATATCCCATATCCATACACAATTTTAACATTTGAATTCAATGTTTCAAATGATTTTCCCACAAGAAAACAAATAAAGATCTGTCACATACCGCGGTATCTAAAGCATATGAAGCTTTCAGTTCATCTTCTTGAATGGGATTTTTCCCAACAACTCCAGAGTTCAAACCAGAATCTGCGGGTGGATCTTCAGTGAGGGGCTGTTGTTGTAACTCTTCTACTTTTGTAACACCAGTTTCTGCACATACATAAAATTTGACATTAGAAATCTGGAAAATGAAATTAGAAAATGCACTGTGAAATGTTGTAGGTCTTACTTAAGATGGTATATATATATATATATATTTTGTTTTTTGTTTTTTTTTTGAACCCATAGTGTTAGATACTATAGGCTAGAGCTAGACCCAAAAATCTATCCTCCATTAGATAATACATGAAAATGATTGAAGTTTTTAAATGCGTCATGCAGCCATGCGGTATGACTCCTGGAGCCCCATCTTAACAGCAATCAATCTACTCTATAGTTAGAGAACACAAAGTTAAACTACCAAAACAACATTGAAAGACTAGATTTTAAATTGTTTATCCAGTTAATTGGGATAGACACTTGGATGCACTGCTATTTAAACAAGTGTGAACTTCTATCAAGTTATATTCCAAGCCTACTTAAATAAGTGACGATCTATATAGTTTCACCTATTCATCGATACTCACAGCACCATTTCTAGTTCAGTGAAGGCTTAGATCAAATGAATATAGTAATTAAGTTAAAACTCAAGCTTAGATTTTGGACATAACCCTTCAAAATTACAGCACAAGCTACTCTTGAGTCTTGACTATGCAGCTAGTGTATCAGTGAAATAAATACCAAGGTGTATTACCAAGCTTCAACATACAAGTACTGTATATGGACAGTCAAATACAGACTTCAAAATACAAATAAGGCCCCAATCTTTTGAACTTAATTTAAGTTCAATTCAATTAAGTTCAGTTCATTTTAAAATTTTGAAAAAAGGATGTAAAAAACAATTAGGTTCATTTAAACAATATAGTTCATGCTACAATTAAGTTCAGATCACTTCAGTACATTCCAAAATTTAAAAAAAAAATGTAAAATAATAAACAACTAGGATGAATGATTTAATTTAAACAATCTAAGTCATGCTAGAACAATATTATTATTATACAAAATTCAATTCAGTTTAGTTCAAGTTCACTCAGTTCAATTCAGATCATATGATTCATCCCAAAAGAACAGAGCCTAAGTGAGCAACATTACCGGCATCCTTAGAAATTGAAGATATGATTGTCTGCGGATTAGATGGTTGGTGGATGGCACTTGGATGCGGCTGCAATGAAGATGGTGTAGCACTATTAGGACCTGATGCTTGGAGTCCAATCCCCGAACCAAGTTGAGGTGAGAGAGAAGAGGTTTGAGCATTAAACTGAAAGGGGGTTATAACAAGTGAAGACAAGTTTCAATACATTAAATAAGAAGGATTTAAAAGTTATCAGATTTTTTCATAGCAAAGAGAAAAGAGAACATTTGCAAATCCATGGTTGGAGCCTTTCTCCGTATTCTCTTTTAGTTTCTTTTGAACTTTAGGAGTTAGCAGCACATAGAATTATAGAATATATACATATTTAGACTCATGAGTCACCTTCCAATAAACTTGCTAAAATTCGCAACTAGCACTCAAATGCAAAATTGGATGGATAAATTAATTGTTACACCTCCAGGAAAATATGTTTTTTTATGTTGGAACATATAATAATTCTAAAATGTAATGTTTTGTTCTACTATTAGTGTTTGATTTCACTCAATCAAATGCATCTAACATAGTGAAAGCCTTGGCGGGAGGACCTTCTGAACTTGCAAATGACTAAACTACATCATTGAGTGCAGCATATCCTTTAGTGGTGAACAAGGGGTGAATCAAATATAATGCGGCAAAGGGGATATGAACGCATTAGTAAGATATGAACACAATCACGCATTACAAAGGAGATTTTAGGAAAGAACAAATCCCCAAAGACAGAAAGTTATCTGGCAAAAAGCACCTTAAGTTTATTTAGAAACCCATAACACGACACTTAGCCACTTAAGAGATGTGTGAACAACAATGTATTTAATGACTTGCCACAATCTTAAAAGGTCAGTCGAAAGGTTAAGAAACAGGAAATATAGTATTTGATGAAAATTTAAGGAAAAGGTACCTGCTGTAAGAGTAGGCTCTGCTGCTGGGCAGAGTACTGCTTCCCCCCAGCAAGAGTAGACATACCAAGAAGATTAGTCTGGCCTTGCTGCTGCACCTGCTGAAATCTTTGTAAAAACTTCTCCCTTTGATCAGGAGCAATTTCAGTTCTTCCACGAAATTGGCCCTAATGATACAGAAAGTCAAAATCATCTTCAAATTGAAAAAATAGTAAACTGTGCCAATGTGAGCTGGGAAGATTATATTCCAAAAGCATGTTACAAAACATTTCTGTATAATAAACATCAACATTAATTGCAAAAATAGGGAAGAGAAATCCCTAGGTCTGATTACAAAGTTAGATTGTATAGCATTATACTAATTTCTAGAGACATCTGATACCGGAATGCCACTTTATATTTGATTCTATCCCATATCTCACCAAGAGATTCACATTAATCATAAAAATTCCTTCTATTCCCTCAACCCAAATATACCATAACTGCTGAGAAAGTAACACTTTAGTATATTCACTTTTTAGCTAACAGATCGTTCAAAATTAATTAAAACCAAGGCCAAAAATTCATCTGGAAGAACCCAACGCACGCTCAATTCGTCAAAACCCATGTACCACAGTTCTCTAGCAAACAGACAATGATGTAGCATCCTTTTGGAATCAAAATACCAAGCAATCAAGCATTCACAAACTAAATCATTGCCTATTTCACCAGTAAACATTTACAATCTAAACTTCCATCATTGTAGGAACCCAAAGCAAATAAAAGATTGGGGAGAGAGGATATGAAAATTTGGGTGTAAAAGGATAATGTTTCATTCCATTCATTTTTATATTCTTTAAGTTTTCTCAATCTTTGCATTCTTTAAGTGAAAGACAGTAAATGTAGACACCAGAGTGTGTGGATGTGGAGTTCAAAAACAAATGGCAAAGACTGATGTGATGGAGAATATTTTAGAGATGGTGATTGTTTGTGGAAATAATTAGTTACAATTTTAATTTTGAATTTAAGTTCTAATAGTTATACAAAAAAGATAGGCAATGTGGAAATTAATAAAAATCAAGATAAACTAATGAACTTAACGGAATTCCTTTTAACGCTTTGACTAGAAGTATGTGGACTGAATGAGAAGAGACATATATAGTGAAATACTGTAATAATGTGATTAGGACAGTAAAATATTTTGTTTTTCATTATTTTGTGAGCAAATATGTTGTAGCGATTTGGATACACAGAAGAAAAAAACTAATGATCCTACACAAGTACAAGTTTTAACAATCTTTTCGCTCAACGATGAATAAAGCAAAATATCTAGTGGGCATCCACACACCGTTTAATTTTGATTTCAAACTAAGTAATACAAACATACCGCTTCATTCTGGTTTTGGAAGGAACTTCCAGGCCTCCATTGCATGCCCGGAACCACAGGAGAAGAAAAGACTCTGCTGCCCATAATTGCAGCATCACTCACATTTCCACTATCAGTCGAGCCAAGTCCATCACTAGCCTTGGTAGCTTGTGGCAACATCATTTTATTACTTATGGGGGATATAAGTGATTGTGCCATACCACTGCTCCTATCATCGGGTCCCAAAATATTCCTTTTCCCCATTTCAGAAGCCGGAGACATGGTGGTACCAAGTCCAAGAGCTCCATTACTGGGAATTGTGTTTCCAGAGCTCACTATGATGTTTGATGTTTGTTGACCAGGCAAGCCACCTCTACCGATAGCTCTTAATCCAGTTTCAGGAAGAGTTGGTGATAGCTTCCGCACAGGGAAGTTTGTAATATCCTCTTCTTTTGAAGCACTTGGCACAGCTACTGGAGTCGATACACTAACAGAACCTGATTATTCAAAAGAAGAATTAGGAACTCAAAGAAAAATAGGAGAGCATCCATGTAAAGCAAAAAGGTATTGTTGACCAACTTGTGATGGCAGGAGTAGCATGGCCTGCTGCTGGTGGTGTTTGCGGTACTGGTGCAGAAGGACTGAGTGCGCCACTTTTAGGAGGTGGGGTTCTCGCAACTGCATCATTCTGGAGGACTGTTTCATCTACATGATCGTGAGCAACTTGTTGGGTGGAAGCTGAGGTTGTTGGCTGGAAAAGATATCAAGTAATAACATAGCAGAGATGTCATGTCAGCAACATCCATGAAAATTTACAGGTAAAATAGTTCAGATCATTACAGGTAAAAGAAAAATGAAACCAGTAATATTATTAAGTTAGTATATATTTCTGTGGTCTGGACAATATTTCAAAACCTTCTTGGACAGTTTTAAGATTGAAAAGGAGCATATCTTTTGCAAAGTTAAACTCATACTCCTCAATATGAAGAGAGAAAGAGAGAAAAGATGCAAGACATAAAACACTACATTTAACAGTTTAATCAACTGATATCATGAAGAAGTAAGAGACTGAAAACTCAACGTGCCATTTAAGGTTTGATCAAGGGAAATTACTATAGCAAAACAACACAAGTGAGCAAATCCTCCAACAAAAAATAGAATTCATGTTGACAACTTGTTCGAAAAAAAAATGGATGTTGCAAATAAGTAGACATGATTGTTGTAAGTTTCAAGTTCATATAAGTAATAGTGACAGAAGAGGACTTTTGCTTAGTGTTTTAGGGCCAATGGTTGCAGAGTAGCGGGTGATACAAAAGAATTACTTATTTTCCATCATTGTAATACGCAGTTGGAAAATGAACATACTGGAGCCTGGGCAGGTGTAGCAGCCAAAGATGGTTTCATAGTTAAAACTGCACTGGAGTTATTGACACCCTGCCAAAAAAAAGAGCAGGGTGTAGAAGTGATTACATCTAGTCCAACGATTACTCTCCATCTCAAAATAAATACTATATAAAACTACCCACATCGTGACACTGCATATAAAGGGACTACTAAATGATTATAATCTAGCTTGTTCTATGTTCATGAGCCTTAATTATCATCATTTTCTAATGCATTATGTGCTAGAAGGTCTATACCACATGGACAATATGATTTGAAATCTATACCACATGGAAAATATATCTGGATTCCAGAAACCTTTTGTAAAATATAAACACACACACACACACACACACACATATATATATATATATAGAGAGAGAGAGAGATGGGGGAGGGGGGGAGGGGGGAGAAAAAAAAACTAAAGCTGAGAAGACAGAAATTTCTGAAAGAGAAGTAGAAACTGTGGGGCAAATCATTCACCTTTACAAGAGCAGGAGGACCAATAATAACTAGATCTTCAAGTGACTCCACCTTGTCTAGAGGTAAAGAACTGTAAAGCTCGTCCACATCACTAAATTCTTCAAAGTCTTCCTGTAAGTTATACATCAAAAGGAAAATTATAGAGCCATATATAAACTTAACAGTTCATCAACAATTACAGCCAAATAAAAACATACAAATAAGACTACAAGCCATATTAATAATCACAAATTACAAGCCCTATTGAGCCAAATCACGCGAACAATCATGGTAACCTAAGCATTACAGTAATGCAATAAGACAACTTAAACTGGATCAGGACCTGATTTCTTTCAACATAGTCATCCAAGAAATCCTTCACGTCATTGACTTGGTCTGGGCTCAATTCATCGTTATCCAACAGCCTTAGAATTAATTCTAACTTCATAATATGAGCCTTGTGCCGAACAATGGATGCCTCTAGATGTGTCTGCAAAACAAAGATATTACATCATACGAAGATAATTCAATTGTACTGAATTAATGAGCGTTTTATTTTCGACATACCAATCTGGGAGGCCTCGTCTTCCCTTTCTTCACAGTAAGTCCCTCTATTTCAGCTTCAAAGCTATCTATTTGGTTTTCAAGCTCGCTGACCTAATCAATGGGAACATAACATCTTCATAACTATTGACTGATTATATATAAATGGTAGCATGAATATATTACATTATGCAAATCAGTGCATCAATCTGAAAAAATGCTCTGAGACGTACAATATTACATAAACTACACTACAGAAATTTAATATCCAACTACTCTTAAAAGAGATTTTAACTGTCAACATCTCTACAAATATCGGAAATTTTAGTTAAATCGTCTTAAATGCCATGACACTTGGTACCTGGTTTGGGACAGCGAGTTTGGCCAAAAGTATACTGAAATCATGACACACTCATGAGATAACAACTGAACCGATAAACCAATATATGGGAAAAACAAATTACGGTTATTGAGTTATTGGGTTTAGCTGCTTCTGCTTCACTAGTCTTAACAATCAAATTATTAGAGCTACAGTTAAGTATGCAGCTCAGGTGAAAGAAATGCAAAATTGCATACCCCATTATTCAACCAATCTCTTGTCTCTGATTTAGCTTTCTCCCTCGGATCCTACATCATAAGAAGTTAAAACATGATAAATGCAAATCACAAAACCATAAAAATTACACTTATGTTAAATAAAAGAGATACATAGCCCATACAATAAAAAAGCTCCCCATATATATTAGAAAGAAGGAAGCGAATTTCATTACTAATGCGGAAAAATCCCATCTAATAAACCGAAATTATATTTCGCATGACAGGGATTGATAATGCTATTAACCTCATTGATTGCATTTATGTAATGATCTATTGCACCCATATTGAAAGTTGATTGTATTGAACTTAATATCAATGGAATTGATAACGCTATTAACCTCATTGATAATGCTATTAACCTCATTGATTAACCTCATTGATAATGCTATTAACCTCATTGATTGCATTTATGTAATAATTATATTTCCAAGTATCAATGGAATGCACACCGTTTTAGGTTGTTGTCCAAGGCCTTCTTTCGAGAATGCTTTTGTCTTCGTCTCTTTTTCACATATTTTAAATCGTTCCATTTCTCGTTCAATTAGCTTTCGAGAGTCCATCAGAGCCTGCTCATAAGATGAATTAAACTATGTCAAAATGTATTAACAAAAAGTACATTGTCAACATCAGATAAATATCAGAATTATCTGAGCTACTGCAAAAATAACTAACAATGATATACGGGAACGGTACCACAAATACAGTGGCAGAAGTATGATTGATGAATTGCACATAGGCAAGTGACACAAATCTCTTTGCAACAGAATGGACATTAGAACCATCATCGGAACTAAAAGAAATATACTTTAGCCCACTTAAATAAGAGCTTGCTAAAAGTTACACTGCAAAAGATAGAGGCAGAAGCAGCATGTCATGTTTGAATGTGCGTCATGCAGCTCTTAATCACCCGCCGACGTCCGATTACAGAGGTTTAGTGCGCCACCTCGTGTCTTGGAGATTGATGTAACGATCTTTGAGACTTATGCAGCAGAAAACCTTGATTATAATGTTAAGGTGAACACTCGAAACGATCCTCACAATAATCGAAACTCGCTAATTCTAGGAAGATCAATCACCCTCGCGAATATATGTATAATAAACTCGAAACAATACAAGTAAGAAGAATAAGAACATGTAGCATATATAATGAATAAACATATAATGTATTTTATCCCTCAAACAAGCAAGACATTAGAAGGGTAACACCCTCTTATTTATCCTCCCCATGACTCACGCATCCTAGCTTGAATGACCCCTCAAATTATTTATTTTAACTTGTAATATTACCCAGACTATAACCATATTTGTTCTAGTCTAATCTAAGAGACTTGTTGTCTAAGGAAAATCCCTGCCCCCAAGATATCCTCTACAAATCGTCCAAGATCCCCAAAAAAAGGGAAGCCCAAATCATGCTAGGATTCTCCTCCTACAAGTCTACCTAATTCAAAAGCATCAAAAAGGGAAGTCCTAGATCCTCTAAGAGACTTCCTCTCAAATAGAAATCTATATATAAATCTAAAGACTTGTTAGATGATAGAAAGCTTTTTTTATCTAGAGGAGGTAAAGTTACTTTGATTCAACCATTCTAGAAGCTCTACCAGTGTACTTCATGCCATTGTTTAGGATCCCAATTGGTGTTGTCAAAAAAATTGAGATGATGAGACTTCTCATGGGAAATAGTGAAAGAAAAAGTAGCAATCATTTAGTGGCTTGGCAGACAATGCCCCAACCCAAAGATGTTGGGGTTAGGAAATAGGTGGCTTCTTTTTATAAATAAAGCCTTGTTAGGAAAATGGTAGTAGCACTTCTACGATGAAAGAGAATCACTATCTCGTGTGTATCAAGATTTTTGCAGTCGGTGGAAGTTGTTAAGAAAGGGGCCAAAGGGCAACTTGGTATGTTTTCTATGTTGTTTCATTTGTCATCTGCTCAATCAGCCTGTCATTATTTTTTTACATCTAACTCTGATCAAAATGCTTACATTCTGTCATTGTCTCGTTGAACTTTAGCTTATATAGAAATCTAAGGGATAGGGAGGTCGACGAGCGAGACAACTCATGCTGCTAGATATAGAGGTTATGGAGATGATCACAGGGTGGAGAAGATTAATTTGTTAGGTTTTGTTCGGCCATTTTCTGTGATTCAACATGGTTTAGAAGGCTCCGATTCCGCAGAAAAATTAAGATTTCAGTGGTTTATTGTTTTGGATAACTTGTGTGCCTATGATTATGTTAAAAAGTGGATACCGTAATTGCTCCTTTCTTCCAAGTCAGTGTGTTTTATGCAGGAACTACTAGGAGGAACTAAATCATTTACTCTTACACTGTCTTTAGCTCGACACTTATTGTAGCCTTGTAGGACGGAGCTGTTAAAAGCTCTACCAAGGATAGAAGCAGCAGTAAAAAATACTTGAGACTGCTCAGGGAGGCAGCGATAGAATTTTTAAAGATAGATTTAAATCTCTTGATTATATATGAGAGCTAATTAAATATAAAGTTGACTCGTGGTCTAAGTCAGAATATTTTTTAGGGCAATTATATTTCAAATTTTTATGTTTCTTATTAAGAAAAATCTTGACATGGAAGAAGGTGGTTGTGCTTCCCCTACCTGAAAATATGTTTGAATGGTAAAGGGGGGAAATAGAAACAATTTTGATGACAATTTTGAGGGAAATAAAAATGTAAATGATGCAAGAAATGTTCGGCTCTTGTGCTAAAATAAAACTAAAAGTAGCTAGTATAAATGTTTCTCAGCTTTGCAGCTGAATTACTATAGGGAAACACAACCTCTTGGCGAAGAACTTACACCTATAAATAAATGATATCTAATCAACCAAACGATAAGGCAAATAGTTTCAGACAATACAAAATCCAAACTTCATGGCCTCAAAGACTGAGAACTGCATTCATAACGCACACAGGCGTTCATTGAAAAACTAGAAACTGAAGGCAAACTGGTTGAAAAAATCAAAAAGGTGTTAAAAGCGCCTGTTCTGGTGCTAGTATAACTGGAATGAAACAAATCATTAGTCTAAGTTGCATACCAAAAAAAAAAAAGGGCGAGGCACGATAGACTGATAACCCAAGAATGCTACATTCTAAATTCCACTGCTTGCGTGAAGAAACTATAGTGGTGGAAAAACATACCTTCTTATCCTTAATCTCGCTGGATTGTATCCATGTCTTAATCTGGTCTCTGTACCTCTGCAACTTCTTTATCTCTTTCTTCAAGTCCGCCTCGAATTTTTCCTTCTGATTCGCATTATCCGTATCGTAAACCTGAACAGAGTATACACCGAATCAATTACAATATGGAGTAAGAGACGTGTGTTTTGAAATTAAAAAAAATAAATAAAAATAAACCAGAAACCTTGTTCCAAATGCTGTCGAATACATCGACGCCCTCTTGAACCTTCTTGAGTACTCTGTCTATCTCTCCCTGCAGCTTCCGACTTGCCCCCATCGGCGATACCTCAAAAGGACAGACAAAGATTAAACCCTAGGTAGGGCTCTCAGAGTCTCAGATAGATATTTACACGGAATAAAGAAGGAATATAAGTTATGCCGTTCTTGGTCTCCGGTGCGTTATAAAAACGTTTGTGATGCCGGCGATTGGGAAGGTCAATATCGAGAACAGATTATATTTAGCCGGCGATTGGATAGGTCAATACCGATAACAGATTATATTTAGCAGATGGCGCCGAAATACAGTAATTTATACCTAAATTTTGTGCATATAATGAATTTTTGATAAGTACACTAGGAGAAGGAATGTTCAAACCCGGTCCAAAGATTAACAAACTCGGTCCAAGATTAACATTTTAGATTTTGTTTGGATATAAGCTTATAAAATTTGTTTGGTAAACTTTAAAAAAAAAATTAAAAAACTTAAAAATAAGTTGTTAAAAGAAAATAAAGGAAACTTTTGTTTTTTAAACAGCTTACAACCTCTTCTAAGTTAAACAATAAAAAACCAAAATACATTTAAAATTATTACCTTTTATATATATGCAAAAATTTCAAATATATTATTTAATTAATATAATTATTTTTAATTATTTTTTTATATATAACAATTTATTTTTAATAATTTTATTTATATATAATATATAATTCAGCTAGCAATTGTCTTATGTGGCATATTTTTACTATTAGATTTTGTTGTGTTCACACTTATTAATAAACAGAACCGTTAGATTAAATTTGTGTTCACACTATTAATTAATTAGCGTTTTGTTGTGTTCACACCTATTAATAAACCAGAACCGTTAGATTAAATTTGTGTTCACACTATTAATTAATTAGCGTAATTATTTTTAATTAATTAGTAATTATTTATTTTTTTATATAATATAATTTACATTTATAATCTCCTTAGTAAATATTGACTTGAAATATTCAAAATATCACTTTTCTTCCTTATTTATCTTTTTTAATTAAGTTTATTATATTATACTACTATTTATTTATTTAGTTTATTATATTATACTACTATTTATTTATAGTACTAAAATTATTAGCGATTAATGATGATAGAGAATGCATTTTTTTATTAATATATTTAACCGGTTAATTAATTAATTTATATTATATAAGCAATAATATAGGAATTTAAGGTAATTCTACTACTAAACAACTAAATAAATTTGATATTATCTACTATTTATATTACTATAATCACGAATAATTCAAATTCTATATAAAAGACGTTATCTTCATCCTTATCTCTCACTATTATATTTTTTTAATTTGTTCATGCTCACACTTTCTTTTGCAGAGCTATATGTATATGTAAGTTTTGTTATTTTTTTGTATTTTTTGCAGCCTTAAATGTGTAAGAATTATTTTACTAATTCAATTTTAATTTAAATATTATTGTTTGATAATTAATGTTTTTATTTTTTGTAGCTTTCAAATGTCTTCAAAATGTAAGTATTTTTTACTAATTCGAATTTTAATTTTAATATTATCGTTTAATTATTAATATTTTTATTTTTTGCAGCATTCAATCTAAGTGTTTTTTACTAATTCAATTTTAGTTTTGATATTTTGTTGATTATAATTGTATTAATATTTTTATTTTTTGCAGGTTTCAATCTAAATATTTTTTACTAATTCAAATTTAAGTTTTGATATTTTGTTGATTATAATTGTATTGTAAATATAACAATTTATTTGGTAATGATTTTCGTATTTTTTTCTAGGTTTTTTGGATTTTTTTTATGCTTTTTAATGATTTATTTTTTTGCAGAACTTTTGGATTTCTTACTTTTTTTTGTTTATTTTGTAGGTTTCTTTATAAGTAAAAAACTCTGTTTATTTTGTAGGTTTCTTTATAAATAAAAGACTCTGCAAATCAACAATTAGAAGTCAATGAAGAAAAATCAAATATTGGATTGCACAAGTTTTAAATCAAACATTTGATGAGTTTGCACCGCATAAGAGATTTTAATTCATGAGTACAAGGTGAACTTTTAAGGCACTCCACTTGGGACTAACTTTTTACTTCAATCCGAGGGGAGCCGGGGGAACCGGCGACCTCCAGACGAGTTTATAGCTTTAAATGAAATGCAACAGACACTCATTACAGCAGTCAGAGGGGAGCAAGGTTCACTTGCGTCCTCCAAAGTGTGATAGAGAGTGTCTTAAAGATCAGCGTCCATGTGCCACCTTTCGAAGAGGGGAGCCGGGGTAACCGGCGTCCTCCGTTACTTGGTATTATGGATCTATGCAAATGAAGCTTATGGGAGTTATATGCCAAGTTCACATGTTCGTACTCAGAGGAATACATGCACTTGGGTCCGAAGACTAAAACGGCCTCGAATCCATGTTCAACTTTATTAGACTAATCCACGACGATTCGGCGTGCATATTCAGAAGTAAAGAAAATAATCTTTCAGACTTCAAAATTTTCGTGAACTCTTAAAGAGAACACATGCAGAGAGAATTTCTTAGAGTTTGAAATCTCTCAAAGTCAAGAGGTTTGGTAAAGATGTCAGCGAGTTTTTTTTCTGTTGAAATATGCTGTAGACTGACTATATCACGATCAACCAAATCTCTAATGAAATGATGTCGAATGTCGATGTGTTTAGTTCTTGAATGCTGGACAGGATTTTCTCTGATTTTGATAGCACTCTGATTATCACAAAACAGCACCAATGGAGCACTCTCGATGAGATAGTCATTCAACATTTGTTTCAACCAAAGCATTTGAGTGCAGCAACTTCCAGCTGCAACATATTCAGACTCGGCAGTCGAGAGAGCTATGCAATTTTGTTTGCGACTATGCCACGAGACAATATTATTTCCAAGGAAGCAGCAGCATCCAGAAGTGCTTTTCCGTTCATCAGTATCGCTTGCCCAATCCGCATCGGAGTAACCGACAAGATTTGATGAAGTGTCGCATGCATACCAAAGGCCAAGTTCAGAAGTTCCAGAGATGTAGCGGAGAATCCGTTTGACAGCTCGTAGATGGTCCTCCTTTGGATCAGCTTGGTACCTAGCACACATACAAACACTAAACATAATGTCAAGGCGAGTAGCGGTTAGATAAAGTAAACTGCCAATCATGGAACGAAAAAGAGTTTGATCAACACTTCGACTTTTAGTAGATTTAGATAACCGTTCAGTCGTCGCCATGGCAGTTTTGGCGGGCTTAGCGTGGTGCATCTCAAATTTCTCGACCATGTTTTTCGCATATTTGCTTTGAGAAACGAAAATCCCATCCGGTCGTTGAGAAATTTGTAGCCCAAGAAACTGATGTAGCTCTCCTTCAAGACTCATCTGAAATGTCGAAGACATAGATTCCGTGAAAGCTTTCACGAGTTTAGAGCAAGTAGCGCCAAAGACAATGTCATCAACGTAAATCTGAGCAACCATCATGTTTTTCCCATCCCGTTTAATGAAAAGAGTTTTGTCCACAGAGCCACGTTCAAAACCGAACTTTAGAAGATATTCCGTCAAACATCCATACCAAGCGCGAGGCGCTTGTTTCAAGCCATAGAGAGCTTTGTGAAGTTTGTAGACATGATTCGGTTTCTTAGGATCCTCAAAACCTTTCGGTTGAGCTACATAAACTTCTTCTTCCAAAACCCCATTTAGGAATGCAGCTTTGACATCCATTTGTCTGAGTTTGATGCCGAGGTGGCATGCAATAGCAATTAAGAGTCTGATGGATTCAATTCGTGCAACTGGAGCAAAGGTTTCATCAAAATCAATACCCTCAACTTGGGCATAGCCTTGTGCAACAAGTCGTGCTTTGTTTCGAACAACTTGGTTGTGTTCATCAGTTTTGTTCTTAAAGATCCATTTAGTTCCAACTACATTCATGTGTGACGTTCTGGGAACTAAGGACCAAACATTATTTCTAGTAAACTCATTCAACTCTTCTTGCATGGCCATGATCCAAAAATCTTCTTTCATGGCTTCCTTGTAGTTTTTCGGCTCATTTTCAGAAAGAAAGCAAGAGATGCCGATTTCATTATAGATTGCAGAAGTGCAGATGTTGTAGAGTTCATTCGGAGAATTTGTCGGTTTCTTTGAGCGCGTAGTTCGCTCATTTAAGTTCCCAATCATTTGGGTCGGAGGATGTCGTTTTTGAATATGTCCAGGAGCTTCTCTTGGAGCATCAGCAGGATTTTCAATTTCCTCATTTTCATCATCCTCAGAAGAAGTATCATTGTTTTGATTGCTAGAATCTCCAACTTCAGGTGAAGTGTTTGGAGTAAGAGTTTTAGGAGACAAATTCTCAGAACCAGCAGTTGTGGGTGTCGATGGAAGATTTTGATATTCCAAAATTCCTTCTTTTACCCAGTCTTCCTCAGCATCTTTTCCCAGAAAGTCTTGTTCATCAAAATTTATGTTCACAGTTTCGATGACTTTCTTAGTTCGAAGATTGTAGGCACGGTAAGCATGGCTATTTTGACTATAACCAACAAAAATTCCACGATCAGCTTTGGCTTCAAATTTCTTTAGAGGATCACGATCCTTCAAAATATAGCAAGTACAGCCAAAGACACGAAAGTGTGCAACTGAAGGTTTCTTGCCATTCACAAGTTCATAGGCAGTTGCGGTCGTCCCAGATCGAATACTTATCCGATTCAAAATGTAACCAGCAGTGGAGACGGCTTCTGCCCAAAAAGTTCGCGCAAGATTTTTCGAGATAAGCATTACACGTGCCATTTCTTGCAGTGTACGATTTTTGCGTTCGGCAATCCCATTTTGTTGAGGAGTTTTTGGGGCCGAGTATTCATGATGAATTCCCTTCATCATACAGAATTCGTTGAAGCTAGCATTTTGAAATTCAGTTCCGTGATCACTTCTGATTCTTTTTACTTTAGCTTCATGATTTGTCTTGATCCATTTCACAATGCCTTTGAAGGCATCAAAAGTTTCATCTTTGGTGGCCAAAAATCTTGTCCAAGTGTAACGAGAAAAATCATCAACTACAACCAACACATATTCTTTCTTTGCAATGCTTTTGACTTCCATTGGACCCATTAAGTCCATATGCAGCAATTCAAATGGAGCCGAAGTGCTCATTAATGTTGGCAGTGCAGGATGAGGAGTTCTCGTCAGCTTTCCCTTCTGACAGTCACCGCACACTCGCTTTTCAATTTTGGGGAGTTGAGAGATTCCTCGAACTATCTCCCCCTTAACCAGTTTACTCAGGTTTCGAGTGCCAGTGTGGCCAAGTCGTTGATGCCACAAATCAACTTCATCAGGAACGGTCACAGAAAAACAACTATACTCAGTTGTATAGCAATTATTTTTAGCACGTGGACCTTCCATTATGCAATTTCCTTCAACATCAAAAACTCTGCAAGACTCCTTATCAAAACTCACATTCAGTCCTTCATGACACAGTTGACTGATGGAGATCAGATTAGCAACTAGTCCCTTCACATGGACAACATTTCTGATAGGAGGTAAACCTTTGATTTGTAGAGTCCCCTTTCTTTTTACGACGCCTTTCGCTCCCCCTCCAAACACTACGGGAGCTCCAGTCATAGGCTCGTAATTTTTTAGAAACTTTTTCGTGCCAGTCATATGACGGGAACAACCACTATCAAAATACCAAATTCCTTTGGTTCCGGTTTCAGAAGCATTTAGTGCAACATTGCAGAAAATGAGTTCTCTTGGTTGCCAGCTGACTTTTTCGGAGTTAGAGTTAAGTTCAACTTTACTCTCTTGAGACTTAGGCACCCATTTCTTCTTGTCATTAGGAGTATGGACATTTCTCTCAGTCACAGTCTTCAGATTTGTTTTAACTTTTAAGTTTGGAGAAATGGTTTTCTTTGAGTCCTTAGCAACCTCAACCTTTTTCACATCAAAAGTTTGCAACTTTGTTTGAATCACAGACTTCATATTTTTCTCAACACTCAACTTTTGAGAATTTCGTGATTTGTCATCCTTAGTCATCAACTCACGGTTCATGTCAGCTTTAAGTTTGTAGCAAAACGGTCTTATGTGTCCGAGCACATTGCAGTAGTGACAGACATATTCACGTCTTTGACGAGTTTCAGCTTTTGTTGGCGTTTTGACAAAATCATTATTTGAGTGAGGAGATTTTCTGTTAAGTTTCAAGTTCCGAGGTTCATCCAACTTTTTCAGCAACGTTTTCTCATATGGCAAGATCCCTCGAGGATGTTTCACAATATTTTTGGGGAATTGATATGTCTCAGATTTAGAGTTCGAAGTCGAGGCCGACTTCTGAGGTTTAGTTTCAGGAGACTTAGCAATCTTTTTCCCGTCAGCAATGTCCTTCCGTTTCAATATTTCAGACTCAGCTTTAAGTTCATCCTCTGGTTGATCATTTGATGCTTTGACAAATGTCACATCTTTCTTCACTGGTGTAGAGTAAATAGACTCAAAAACTTTTTGAAAGCCGAGTCCATAGCGATTAGGATTCATGTAGGACGCAGCATTATCAAACACAGAAGAATTTGTATTCATCTTCCTCAAAAGTTCGTCAGTCATGTGAAGTTTTTCCTTCAAAACGTAACGTTCCTTGTCTGTCATGGCAAGGTCAGTCTGAGCTTTCAGAAGGGATGACTTTAGTTCATCATTCTCAGCATCGGAGTTTTTGAATAAAGTTTGAAGTTTCTTAACTTCTGCAGTTTCCTTCTTCAGGAGAGCTTTCAGTTTCGAATTTTCAGAATTCGACTTCTCAAAAGATTCTCTTAGTTCGACAACCTCTTTGTAGTATTTATGTTTTTCTTCGAAGAGAGTATCAAACTTGATCTTCAGAATTGTTAGAGAATTATTCAACCTCCGTTTCTCGTCTGTCGTCTTTTCAACTGAGTTTTTCAACTCTACAGCCTCGTCATATATCTTCCGGTTAGCAATTGAGAGTTCGTTACAAGATTCTGTAAGAACTTTTAAGGACACTTCAAGTGCACCATTCTCAGTGATAACTAGGTCATAGGATTTTGAGAGTTCAGAGTTACTCTCGTTCAAGGCAAGCAACTCAGCACTTACACATTCAGTTTAAGATACTTTAGGAGTCATCTCATTTTCCACAGACTCAGTCACGGATTCAACATCCGAAAAAATATCATCATCACAGAAATTTCGATTTTCAGACGCCACACGGAAAATGTTGTCTGCGGTAGCAGTATCCTTTAGAAAGGCAGCAATTTGAAAATTTTCAACTTCAAAGTTTGCAAGGTCAAAACCTTCATCAAACGTGACAACTAGAGCGTTGTCCTCATCATCATCAGAATTTTCATTCTCAGATTCCTCATTTTCTGAGATTACATTTTCATCATCAAAGACTACATAGCTCACGGGCAGTTTCTTTTTGCGATGTAAGTTAGGACACTCGTTTTTGACATGTCCAAATCCTTTGCATTCAAAGCACTGCATTTTGGAAACATCCTTGCTAGTGGAAGAATATGGAGAAAGTTTTGTCTCCTTAAATTTTTTGTCAGAGAATGAGGTTTGATTTCGGTTGTCTGAGTTTCTCTGAAAAGAGTTAGAATTTTTCTGAAATTTCCGAAAGTTACGGGCACGGTTCTTCCTCTTAAATTCTTGTTTCACAAGATAGGTGACTATCTCAGTCAGTGCAGCAAGTTTGTCCGGATTATTAGAGTTCATCAGTCTCTCAATATCCTCAGCTTCCTCATCATCAGATTCACCCAGATCAGCAGAAAAACTACTTTCAGATTTCTCATTTTTCACATGAGGTTTTCGAGAGTTCGAGCTTCTTGAACTCTTCCCTTTCTCAGAAATCTTGAGAGCAGTCATTGGTTCGTAGACAAGTGACATATCTGGGTTACTTCGAACTTTGAGAGTCAAATCATAATTTCTCAAATCAGCCATCAAGTCAGCATAATCCCAGTTATGATTCTCGTCGTTGCGAGCTTCGATAGTTAGCACTTTGCTTTCGAATCTGGAGTTTACACTTGATAGGACCTTCTCATAGACCATGGGAGCAGGAAAGATTTCTCCCAGTTCAAAAGCTTCGTTGACATATCTCATGATCTTGTCCAAGTAATCATTGATGTCTTCATCTTCTCTCATCCTAAGTTGATGGAATTGAGCAGTGATAGTTCGGATTTTCGATCGCTTAACTGCATGACTTCCCTCACACGTTCTTTGTAAAGTTTCCCATGCATCTCTGGCAGATGTGCAATTTTTGACCAGCTGATACATACTAAGGTCCAGCCATTCACATATAATAAGTAGAGCTTTGCTATTTGCAGTTGACAAATCATGCTCTTCTCTAGTCCAGTTACGTTCAGGTTTGGGAGTTCTCACGCCATCTGCGTCTTCAGTATATGGGCGTTCCCATCCTTCTAACACTGCCATCCAAGATCTAGAGTCAAGGCCTTTAATTCTAGCTGAAACTTTAGCTTTCCAGTTAGAGTAGTTCTGATGAGTGAGTATAATCGGTTTCTGGACAAACATTGGCGACTCCATTTTAGCGGAAATATGAAGTCAAGTAACGGATCACGTCTTATACGTATGACGTCCTGCTCTGATACCAATTGAAATTACGCCATCAGCGTATGATACCAATTTTTCGTGAAATTGGTCTTGAACACACAGACAGCAGCTTCGGTCTGTCAAAACACTCGCACAAATTTGTAGTACAAAAGTGGAGACAAAGTTATGTAATAGTTTTCATTTCATTGATCACAAAACTTAAACTATTACACTTGTAGAGTATGGTAGGCAAAACGATTACAAGAAGTTTCCCGAGTGTCGCAACAACTCCCACTAACTTGCAATCTAGCACACGAGTACCTAAAGCTATATCTCCTAGCTCTAATCTTGGCACACGGCGCAAAAGCTACTACACAAACTCGAAGCTCGACTACGATTCTAAAAAATCAGATTTCGTTCTCTCAAAATCGTCAAATGATGAAATGAACATCCATGGGTATTTATAGTAGAGCCGCACATGTGAGAGTGATGACGTGGCACGCTCTCATTCGTCGCATGCTTGGCCTATGTCACTTTTCCTTAGATGACATCATCATTGTAGAACTTGGATTCTTGAATCTTGGAATCTTGAATCTTTGATTCTTGAATCTTCGAATCTTGAATCTTCAATTTCAAAAACAAACTTCAATTTCAATCTTGACTCCATCGATCTCAACTCTTCATCTTCAATTTCTTGTGAAAATCTCTAAGTGTTGAAGCCTCAGAATTTCACGTCTTCATGGTCGTCGATCTTGTTGAAGTTGCAAACTTGGAACAATTCTTTATTTCCTTGAACTGAGTACCTGGTGAAAGAAATCACGTAGTAAGTACTTAGTCTTAGAATTAAAACACAAAAACATGAGTCGCCGTTTTTCAAGTACACCAAAACCGGCGACTCCATTCTCCGGAAAAATGACATGTGCAAGAGTCGCCGTTTTCATGACCAGACCCCAAAACCGGCGACTCCAGTCGCTGGAAATTCCCAAGCACCAAAAACGGCGACTGGAGTCGCCGTTTCTTCAACACATCAAAAACAGCGACTCTTGTCGCTGGAAATTTTCCATGTCACAAAACCGGCGACTCGAGTCGCCGTTTCCATGCACATCAGCTTTGAAACAAAAGCGGCGACACGAGTCGCCGTTTTCCTCGCGTCACCAAAAGCGGCGACAGCTGTCGCCGTTTCCATGCCACTTCAACCTTGCACCAAAACCGGCGACAGGAGTCGCCGTTTCCTTGCATCACCAAAAGCGGCGACTCTGGTCGCCGTTTTCATGTAAACCCAAAAGTGGAGACTCAAGTCTCCATTTCCATGCACAAGCTAGTTGACTTCGGATTCTTAACCTGTAACCCTGAAAATCAACAAAAACAAAAAAAACACAAGGAAAAATACGTTGTCGCCAAAATCAACATTTACAATCTCCCCCTTTTTGGCACAACTCATAAAAACAAGGTAAGTAAAACGAGATACAAGTATCTCCCCCTCAACCAAACAAACTATCAAAAAGTAACTAAGTAAAAAGATGGAAAAACATTAATCATACAATCAATGAAAAACCATAAAAATACTTAGAGAAATTTTCATACCAATCAACAAATCAAAGATAGAGAATTCAAACCAAGTAACAAAAACCAGAATTCCAGAGTTAAGCAAATATGAAAAACATGCATGGACGAATAAGTTTAGAGTGAAATGTATGCAAAACAAAAACAAGAGAAATGTGTTCAAGAGTTAAACAAAAACAGAAATTTAGAAAACTTGGGCTTGAACTTGAACTTCAATCAACTTCAACTTCAGGGAGATGGATCGCGTTCCGGACTTCCGATCAACTCCTCTTCATCATCTTCATAACTGAAGCCATCATCAGAACTGGAGTCATCACTTTCATCGGAGTCTGTTTCCGGATCTCCAAAAATTTCATGTTCGCCCAAACCGTCACCAGCATCTTCATCAACATCCACAACATCAACATCATCCTCGTCTCTCAGACCATCAGACGGCATCGCGAACGACGCCTCTGGATTTGTAGAATCCTCCATCTTCTTCTTTCCTTTATCACGAGCATCAAAGACTCCATCAAAAATATCGTCATCTGTTTTCTCAGCATCATCAGATTTATCACCGTCATCTTTAACAACTTCAATCAGCTTGCTTTTGGACAGCTGCGAATGAGCTTCCTGAATTGCGTCCCTCACCATCTTCAAAATAAAAGTATCTTTCAAACTCGCATTTGGGGCTCCAACATCTCCAAGTCCTCCCCCTTGTTGGATCTCCCGTTGCAGTTTCTGGAAAGATTTTTTCTGCTTGTCCTGCGCCTCGATCATCCTGTTGTACGCAACAACATGTTCAGCTTGATGCTTTTCAAGAGCCAGGGAATCGACATAGAATTCCTGAACTACAGCCGAAGGAACTACAGCACGGTGACTATGGATCGGATGATAAGGATTCTGATGAGAAGGAATTCCAGAACTTGGACCAAAACCCTGGGGCACAACTCTTGGTGACTTCGCACCATCAGCTTCAGTTTCATCGACAGCAGCTGTCGTCTGTGATTTCTGGCGCTTAGCAGCTGGTGACTTAGTTTTCGGAGTGACAGGCTTGCGCTTCCTTGAAGACTTAGGAGTTGGGGGCGGAGTTAAGATTTTCGGCAGCGCATTGCGGTTGACAAGTCCATGCCAAGGCAGATCGATTACGCGCTTTGCCGGGTTCAGATATTTTCCGGTTATCTTGACAGCCCCGTTTTTCTTCATCTTTTTCTCTGGGCCAGGGTTCGGAAGAAATTCTTGGGCATGGAGCATCCCATAAATCAGACACGGGTGTGTAAGATGGATTCTCTTTTCTTCGGGCAACTCTGCTTGCTTAATAATCCTTTCATCCGAAACCTTGGCGATTTTGCATAAGTCATTAAAAATAATTTGGCCAAGGTCAACCTGTTCGCCGCAACCGAGGCGAAAAATCAGATGCATCAATTCAGGAGTCAGGACTGAGGGATCCCTGTTAGCTATCCAGTTAGACATCCCCAAACGATGAAGGACGCCATAAAAAGCAGACAGCTTGGAGGGCGGCGGCAGTTCAGACTTGACTTTCTTTTGGGTGACAAAGGTCCCAACTGTCAAGTCATCAGCTCTCTCAGTAGCTGATGGTGTTGTCCAAGTGCCATCAATGTCAAGTCTTTTCAGAAAATGATTAATGGTGAAGGGACGAAACTTGTAAAGTTTGTTGCGAAAGATAAAGCAACCATACAACCGATTCTTCGGATCGGCAAATTCTGGAGTCAAGCTTGCGTAAAACTTGTGGATGATAGGAATCGAGTAACGGTAAGTCAGATGGACAGAGTCAAAAAGCTTCATCTGATTCAAAAAATCCATGATTCCATGGTTTTCGTAATCCTCTTTCAGGATAGTTCTGTCAGTGTGAATCGGGAGTTTGGCAATCAGTTTATGGCGACGTTCAGCAGTCGCCGTAAAAAATTCTTCAGAGTGAGCTTTGGGACACTCGTCAATCCTTCGAACATATTTGAAGGCATCAGTTGATTTTTGGGATCCAGCTGATCCCGATGAAGGAGGCGCCAAAGGCGGTTTCTGAGAGCTGTGGGTTTTAGATTTTGCAGCTGACCCACCAGCTGAAGTTTTTGGAGTCGAAGTTTTCTCTCCACTGCCTACAGGTTTCTTTCCAGAACCACTTCCAGTTGGAAGCGATGATTTCGGTGTCTTTGGATCTTTCCCTGCAGACACAGTTGCCGTTGATGGAATGTTTACAACCTTCTTTCCATCCTTAGTTATCTCGCCAGCTGCGAGTAACCGATTGTATTCAGCCCTTGATACGGTTCCCTTATAGATGCGAAGGGAAGTATCTCTCTCTTTCATTTTCCCAGACTTAGGTTCTTTGCCACGGGCAGTTGAGAGTTCGGGAGTTGCGGTTCTAGTTAAGTCCACTGAAGTTTCAGCAGACGCAGCTTTGCGACGGTCAACTTTGTCAAGATGAGCTTTGAGTTCTTCATAAGCTGCTTTCTTGGAAACAGGAGAGGGAGCCTTGTCAAACTGCTCTTGTAGATACGCAGTCATATCGGCCATCATGTCATCAAAATTTTTGGCCATGTCGAAGTTAAGGTAAGTGACTGAGAGTTGGTAGCTGCGAAAAAGTGAACCACGAAAACGAAGTTCAACTTCAGAAACTAGGACAGGGCGCCGGATGCGCAAAGCTAGAGTTGCCGGATGCAACGGAAAAGCAAGAACTTAGAACTAAGAGTTTTGGATGCCGAACTTGCAGTTGAGAGTTAAGAGTTCGAGAGCTTGAGAGTTAGAGAATTCTGATGTAAGCGTAAATGAATAAGGTTTTCATCGAGGCCTATATATAGGAAAATTTTGGGCCGCCCGTCTGAATGAAAAAGCCCAGTCCAAGACCTGTAAAAAACTCATCTCAAGAAGGAAAATTAGGTCTAAAAGACGAACAAAAATTTATTAATTTGAAAATATTATTAAAATAATAATTTTCAAAATTAATAAAAATTAAATAAATAAATAAAAACAATAATAATAAAAAAAATCAAACCAAGGCATGAGAACCGAAGTTGAGAACCATCGGTTTAGAAACGAAGTTGAGAGCCATTGGTTGAGAAACTTGAGTTGTCAATTTTTCGTTGACGCTGAAAAATCCGCTAAGGCAAGAAACGAGAGTTGGCAGTTTTAGTTTCAAAATCCAAGTCTCCGGAATTTGGAACATGGGTTGAGTCTCCGTTTTTGTGGCATTGAGATGAGTCTCCGGTTTTGTGTGTTCAGCTGAGAGTCTCCGGATTTTTGCATCAGTCAGTGTTGCCAAGAAAATGGAGACTAGATTCTCCGGTTTTGTGCCAAAGTGAGAGTCGCCGTTTTTCTGGCGACTTGAGTCTCCGGTTTCGTGTAAGTTGAGTCTCCGGTTTTTGGCACAGTCATGGTAGCCAAGAAACTGGAGACACGAGTCTCCAAAAAGTTGTCACTTGAATTTTGCGAGTTGGCCGTCGCTACACTCAAAATTTAGACTTCAGAAATGGTAAACCACGTGGCGCTGGATATGAACTACAAAAATGCAAAATCAAAACAACACATCCCGAGTTAGTCATTCAAGTGTTCAACACACTACAAACATTCAAAACCATTTTAGTGGAGATTCGAGGGGTGATATTAGGCAATGAAGAGCAAATATTTTCCCAGAAAAGAATCCACATTTTCATCATTTTCCGAAACCAAAAAAATTTTCACACGAGGTGATAGCAACTTTGAGGTATATGAAAATCTCTCATATTAAAAACCGGTGGAATGGACCGAAGTATTTGATAGATATTGAACTTGTCCTTCGTCACAATCACAAGAATACATGCCGTGTTTCGTCGGAACACATTTGATGAGTTTGCACCGCATAAGAGATTTTAATTCATGAGTACAAGGTGAACTTTTAAGGCACTCCACTTGGGACTAACTTTTTACTTCAATCCGAGGGGAGCCGGGGGAACCGGCGACCTCCAGACGAGTTTATAGCTTTAAATGAAATGCAACAGACACTCATTACAGCAGTCAGAGGGGAGCAAGGTTCACTTGCGTCCTCCAAAGTGTGATAGAGAGTGTCTTAAAGATCAGCGTCCATGTGCCACCTTTCGAAGAGGGGAGCCGGGGTAACCGGCGTCCTCCGTTACTTGGTATTATGGATCTATGCAAATGAAGCTTATGGGAGTTATATGCCAAGTTCACATGTTCGTACTCAGAGGAATACATGCACTTGGGTCCGAAGACTAAAACGGCCTCGAATCCATGTTCAACTTTATTAGACTAATCCACGACGATTCGGCGTGCATATTCAGAAGTAAAGAAAATAATCTTTCAGACTTCAAAATTTTCGTGAACTCTTAAAGAGAACACATGCAGAGAGAATTTCTTAGAGTTTGAAATCTCTCAAAGTCAAGAGGTTTGGTAAAGATGTCAGCGAGTTTTTTTTCTGTTGAAATATGCTGTAGACTGACTATATCACGATCAACCAAATCTCTAATGAAATGATGTCGAATGTCGATGTGTTTAGTTCTTGAATGCTGGACAGGATTTTCTCTGATTTTGATAGCACTCTGATTATCACAAAACAGCACCAATGGAGCACTCTCGATGAGATAGTCATTCAACATTTGTTTCAACCAAAGCATTTGAGTGCAGCAACTTCCAGCTGCAACATATTCAGACTCGGCAGTCGAGAGAGCTATGCAATTTTGTTTGCGACTATGCCACGAGACAATATTATTTCCAAGGAAGCAGCAGCATCCAGAAGTGCTTTTCCGTTCATCAGTATCGCTTGCCCAATCCGCATCGGAGTAACCGACAAGATTTGATGAAGTGTCGCATGCATACCAAAGGCCAAGTTCAGAAGTTCCAGAGATGTAGCGGAGAATCCGTTTGACAGCTCGTAGATGGTCCTCCTTTGGATCAGCTTGGTACCTAGCACACATACAAACACTAAACATAATGTCAAGGCGAGTAGCGGTTAGATAAAGTAAACTGCCAATCATGGAACGAAAAAGAGTTTGATCAACACTTCGACTTTTAGTAGATTTAGATAACCGTTCAGTCGTCGCCATGGCAGTTTTGGCGGGCTTAGCGTGGTGCATCTCAAATTTCTCGACCATGTTTTTCGCATATTTGCTTTGAGAAACGAAAATCCCATCCGGTCGTTGAGAAATTTGTAGCCCAAGAAACTGATGTAGCTCTCCTTCAAGACTCATCTGAAATGTCGAAGACATAGATTCCGTGAAAGCTTTCACGAGTTTAGAGCAAGTAGCGCCAAAGACAATGTCATCAACGTAAATCTGAGCAACCATCATGTTTTTCCCATCCCGTTTAATGAAAAGAGTTTTGTCCACAGAGCCACGTTCAAAACCGAACTTTAGAAGATATTCCGTCAAACATCCATACCAAGCGCGAGGCGCTTGTTTCAAGCCATAGAGAGCTTTGTGAAGTTTGTAGACATGATTCGGTTTCTTAGGATCCTCAAAACCTTTCGGTTGAGCTACATAAACTTCTTCTTCCAAAACCCCATTTAGGAATGCAGCTTTGACATCCATTTGTCTGAGTTTGATGCCGAGGTGGCATGCAATAGCAATTAAGAGTCTGATGGATTCAATTCGTGCAACTGGAGCAAAGGTTTCATCAAAATCAATACCCTCAACTTGGGCATAGCCTTGTGCAACAAGTCGTGCTTTGTTTCGAACAACTTGGTTGTGTTCATCAGTTTTGTTCTTAAAGATCCATTTAGTTCCAACTACATTCATGTGTGACGTTCTGGGAACTAAGGACCAAACATTATTTCTAGTAAACTCATTCAACTCTTCTTGCATGGCCATGATCCAAAAATCTTCTTTCATGGCTTCCTTGTAGTTTTTCGGCTCATTTTCAGAAAGAAAGCAAGAGATGCCGATTTCATTATAGATTGCAGAAGTGCAGATGTTGTAGAGTTCATTCGGAGAATTTGTCGGTTTCTTTGAGCGCGTAGTTCGCTCATTTAAGTTCCCAATCATTTGGGTCGGAGGATGTCGTTTTTGAATATGTCCAGGAGCTTCTCTTGGAGCATCAGCAGGATTTTCAATTTCCTCATTTTCATCATCCTCAGAAGAAGTATCATTGTTTTGATTGCTAGAATCTCCAACTTCAGGTGAAGTGTTTGGAGTAAGAGTTTTAGGAGACAAATTCTCAGAACCAGCAGTTGTGGGTGTCGATGGAAGATTTTGATATTCCAAAATTCCTTCTTTTACCCAGTCTTCCTCAGCATCTTTTCCCAGAAAGTCTTGTTCATCAAAATTTATGTTCACAGTTTCGATGACTTTCTTAGTTCGAAGATTGTAGGCACGGTAAGCATGGCTATTTTGACTATAACCAACAAAAATTCCACGATCAGCTTTGGCTTCAAATTTCTTTAGAGGATCACGATCCTTCAAAATATAGCAAGTACAGCCAAAGACACGAAAGTGTGCAACTGAAGGTTTCTTGCCATTCACAAGTTCATAGGCAGTTGCGGTCGTCCCAGATCGAATACTTATCCGATTCAAAATGTAACCAGCAGTGGAGACGGCTTCTGCCCAAAAAGTTCGCGCAAGATTTTTCGAGATAAGCATTACACGTGCCATTTCTTGCAGTGTACGATTTTTGCGTTCGGCAATCCCATTTTGTTGAGGAGTTTTTGGGGCCGAGTATTCATGATGAATTCCCTTCATCATACAGAATTCGTTGAAGCTAGCATTTTGAAATTCAGTTCCGTGATCACTTCTGATTCTTTTTACTTTAGCTTCATGATTTGTCTTGATCCATTTCACAATGCCTTTGAAGGCATCAAAAGTTTCATCTTTGGTGGCCAAAAATCTTGTCCAAGTGTAACGAGAAAAATCATCAACTACAACCAACACATATTCTTTCTTTGCAATGCTTTTGACTTCCATTGGACCCATTAAGTCCATATGCAGCAATTCAAATGGAGCCGAAGTGCTCATTAATGTTGGCAGTGCAGGATGAGGAGTTCTCGTCAGCTTTCCCTTCTGACAGTCACCGCACACTCGCTTTTCAATTTTGGGGAGTTGAGAGATTCCTCGAACTATCTCCCCCTTAACCAGTTTACTCAGGTTTCGAGTGCCAGTGTGGCCAAGTCGTTGATGCCACAAATCAACTTCATCAGGAACGGTCACAGAAAAACAACTATACTCAGTTGTATAGCAATTATTTTTAGCACGTGGACCTTCCATTATGCAATTTCCTTCAACATCAAAAACTCTGCAAGACTCCTTATCAAAACTCACATTCAGTCCTTCATGACACAGTTGACTGATGGAGATCAGATTAGCAACTAGTCCCTTCACATGGACAACATTTCTGATAGGAGGTAAACCTTTGATTTGTAGAGTCCCCTTTCTTTTTACGACGCCTTTCGCTCCCCCTCCAAACACTACGGGAGCTCCAGTCATAGGCTCGTAATTTTTTAGAAACTTTTTCGTGCCAGTCATATGACGGGAACAACCACTATCAAAATACCAAATTCCTTTGGTTCCGGTTTCAGAAGCATTTAGTGCAACATTGCAGAAAATGAGTTCTCTTGGTTGCCAGCTGACTTTTTCGGAGTTAGAGTTAAGTTCAACTTTACTCTCTTGAGACTTAGGCACCCATTTCTTCTTGTCATTAGGAGTATGGACATTTCTCTCAGTCACAGTCTTCAGATTTGTTTTAACTTTTAAGTTTGGAGAAATGGTTTTCTTTGAGTCCTTAGCAACCTCAACCTTTTTCACATCAAAAGTTTGCAACTTTGTTTGAATCACAGACTTCATATTTTTCTCAACACTCAACTTTTGAGAATTTCGTGATTTGTCATCCTTAGTCATCAACTCACGGTTCATGTCAGCTTTAAGTTTGTAGCAAAACGGTCTTATGTGTCCGAGCACATTGCAGTAGTGACAGACATATTCACGTCTTTGACGAGTTTCAGCTTTTGTTGGCGTTTTGACAAAATCATTATTTGAGTGAGGAGATTTTCTGTTAAGTTTCAAGTTCCGAGGTTCATCCAACTTTTTCAGCAACGTTTTCTCATATGGCAAGATCCCTCGAGGATGTTTCACAATATTTTTGGGGAATTGATATGTCTCAGATTTAGAGTTCGAAGTCGAGGCCGACTTCTGAGGTTTAGTTTCAGGAGACTTAGCAATCTTTTTCCCGTCAGCAATGTCCTTCCGTTTCAATATTTCAGACTCAGCTTTAAGTTCATCCTCTGGTTGATCATTTGATGCTTTGACAAATGTCACATCTTTCTTCACT
This sequence comes from Euphrasia confusa, assembly GCA_954870475.1. Taxonomy (NCBI): domain Eukaryota; kingdom Viridiplantae; phylum Streptophyta; class Magnoliopsida; order Lamiales; family Orobanchaceae; genus Euphrasia; species Euphrasia confusa. The sequence goes on along the minus strand of OX940966.1, from coordinate 8,396,496 downwards.
GGTGTAGAGTAAATAGACTCAAAAACTTTTTGAAAGCCGAGTCCATAGCGATTAGGATTCATGTAGGACGCAGCATTATCAAACACAGAAGAATTTGTATTCATCTTCCTCAAAAGTTCGTCAGTCATGTGAAGTTTTTCCTTCAAAACGTAACGTTCCTTGTCTGTCATGGCAAGGTCAGTCTGAGCTTTCAGAAGGGATGACTTTAGTTCATCATTCTCAGCATCGGAGTTTTTGAATAAAGTTTGAAGTTTCTTAACTTCTGCAGTTTCCTTCTTCAGGAGAGCTTTCAGTTTCGAATTTTCAGAATTCGACTTCTCAAAAGATTCTCTTAGTTCGACAACCTCTTTGTAGTATTTATGTTTTTCTTCGAAGAGAGTATCAAACTTGATCTTCAGAATTGTTAGAGAATTATTCAACCTCCGTTTCTCGTCTGTCGTCTTTTCAACTGAGTTTTTCAACTCTACAGCCTCGTCATATATCTTCCGGTTAGCAATTGAGAGTTCGTTACAAGATTCTGTAAGAACTTTTAAGGACACTTCAAGTGCACCATTCTCAGTGATAACTAGGTCATAGGATTTTGAGAGTTCAGAGTTACTCTCGTTCAAGGCAAGCAACTCAGCACTTACACATTCAGTTTAAGATACTTTAGGAGTCATCTCATTTTCCACAGACTCAGTCACGGATTCAACATCCGAAAAAATATCATCATCACAGAAATTTCGATTTTCAGACGCCACACGGAAAATGTTGTCTGCGGTAGCAGTATCCTTTAGAAAGGCAGCAATTTGAAAATTTTCAACTTCAAAGTTTGCAAGGTCAAAACCTTCATCAAACGTGACAACTAGAGCGTTGTCCTCATCATCATCAGAATTTTCATTCTCAGATTCCTCATTTTCTGAGATTACATTTTCATCATCAAAGACTACATAGCTCACGGGCAGTTTCTTTTTGCGATGTAAGTTAGGACACTCGTTTTTGACATGTCCAAATCCTTTGCATTCAAAGCACTGCATTTTGGAAACATCCTTGCTAGTGGAAGAATATGGAGAAAGTTTTGTCTCCTTAAATTTTTTGTCAGAGAATGAGGTTTGATTTCGGTTGTCTGAGTTTCTCTGAAAAGAGTTAGAATTTTTCTGAAATTTCCGAAAGTTACGGGCACGGTTCTTCCTCTTAAATTCTTGTTTCACAAGATAGGTGACTATCTCAGTCAGTGCAGCAAGTTTGTCCGGATTATTAGAGTTCATCAGTCTCTCAATATCCTCAGCTTCCTCATCATCAGATTCACCCAGATCAGCAGAAAAACTACTTTCAGATTTCTCATTTTTCACATGAGGTTTTCGAGAGTTCGAGCTTCTTGAACTCTTCCCTTTCTCAGAAATCTTGAGAGCAGTCATTGGTTCGTAGACAAGTGACATATCTGGGTTACTTCGAACTTTGAGAGTCAAATCATAATTTCTCAAATCAGCCATCAAGTCAGCATAATCCCAGTTATGATTCTCGTCGTTGCGAGCTTCGATAGTTAGCACTTTGCTTTCGAATCTGGAGTTTACACTTGATAGGACCTTCTCATAGACCATGGGAGCAGGAAAGATTTCTCCCAGTTCAAAAGCTTCGTTGACATATCTCATGATCTTGTCCAAGTAATCATTGATGTCTTCATCTTCTCTCATCCTAAGTTGATGGAATTGAGCAGTGATAGTTCGGATTTTCGATCGCTTAACTGCATGACTTCCCTCACACGTTCTTTGTAAAGTTTCCCATGCATCTCTGGCAGATGTGCAATTTTTGACCAGCTGATACATACTAAGGTCCAGCCATTCACATATAATAAGTAGAGCTTTGCTATTTGCAGTTGACAAATCATGCTCTTCTCTAGTCCAGTTACGTTCAGGTTTGGGAGTTCTCACGCCATCTGCGTCTTCAGTATATGGGCGTTCCCATCCTTCTAACACTGCCATCCAAGATCTAGAGTCAAGGCCTTTAATTCTAGCTGAAACTTTAGCTTTCCAGTTAGAGTAGTTCTGATGAGTGAGTATAATCGGTTTCTGGACAAACATTGGCGACTCCATTTTAGCGGAAATATGAAGTCAAGTAACGGATCACGTCTTATACGTATGACGTCCTGCTCTGATACCAATTGAAATTACGCCATCAGCGTATGATACCAATTTTTCGTGAAATTGGTCTTGAACACACAGACAGCAGCTTCGGTCTGTCAAAACACTCGCACAAATTTGTAGTACAAAAGTGGAGACAAAGTTATGTAATAGTTTTCATTTCATTGATCACAAAACTTAAACTATTACACTTGTAGAGTATGGTAGGCAAAACGATTACAAGAAGTTTCCCGAGTGTCGCAACAACTCCCACTAACTTGCAATCTAGCACACGAGTACCTAAAGCTATATCTCCTAGCTCTAATCTTGGCACACGGCGCAAAAGCTACTACACAAACTCGAAGCTCGACTACGATTCTAAAAAATCAGATTTCGTTCTCTCAAAATCGTCAAATGATGAAATGAACATCCATGGGTATTTATAGTAGAGCCGCACATGTGAGAGTGATGACGTGGCACGCTCTCATTCGTCGCATGCTTGGCCTATGTCACTTTTCCTTAGATGACATCATCATTGTAGAACTTGGATTCTTGAATCTTGGAATCTTGAATCTTTGATTCTTGAATCTTCGAATCTTGAATCTTCAATTTCAAAAACAAACTTCAATTTCAATCTTGACTCCATCGATCTCAACTCTTCATCTTCAATTTCTTGTGAAAATCTCTAAGTGTTGAAGCCTCAGAATTTCACGTCTTCATGGTCGTCGATCTTGTTGAAGTTGCAAACTTGGAACAATTCTTTATTTCCTTGAACTGAGTACCTGGTGAAAGAAATCACGTAGTAAGTACTTAGTCTTAGAATTAAAACACAAAAACATGAGTCGCCGTTTTTCAAGTACACCAAAACCGGCGACTCCATTCTCCGGAAAAATGACATGTGCAAGAGTCGCCGTTTTCATGACCAGACCCCAAAACCGGCGACTCCAGTCGCTGGAAATTCCCAAGCACCAAAAACGGCGACTGGAGTCGCCGTTTCTTCAACACATCAAAAACAGCGACTCTTGTCGCTGGAAATTTTCCATGTCACAAAACCGGCGACTCGAGTCGCCGTTTCCATGCACATCAGCTTTGAAACAAAAGCGGCGACACGAGTCGCCGTTTTCCTCGCGTCACCAAAAGCGGCGACAGCTGTCGCCGTTTCCATGCCACTTCAACCTTGCACCAAAACCGGCGACAGGAGTCGCCGTTTCCTTGCATCACCAAAAGCGGCGACTCTGGTCGCCGTTTTCATGTAAACCCAAAAGTGGAGACTCAAGTCTCCATTTCCATGCACAAGCTAGTTGACTTCGGATTCTTAACCTGTAACCCTGAAAATCAACAAAAACAAAAAAAACACAAGGAAAAATACGTTGTCGCCAAAATCAACATTTACAGTGCTCAAGATCTAGAGCATTGGATGGGCATGCAATTGAATATTTTAATTTAAGTTGAGCTTTAATTTCAGGTATATCGTGTTGATCATTCAAAATGTTTGATCTTTCTTTGGTTGAGTTATTACTATTCGGTTTCAAACTATCACTTCAAGCTAGTTTCAAATTTGACAACTCTAAGTTCCATTTGGTTCCAAATTAAGAATTCATATAATAAATACTTATGGAGAAATTAAGAATTCATATAATAAATACTTATGGAGCACAAAAATATTAAATTAAATATTTGTGCTTTATTGTGAAGTAAGAACAAGTGGTTCATCTAATAAATATTTATGGAGCACAAAAATATTAAATTAAATATTAAATATTTGTAGAGCAATTAAAATAATAAATAGAATAAAAGAAAACATAATTTAATATAAGTAATAATTTGTGTACTTAAAATAATAAAGAGAATGAAACACAAATGGGAGCAACTAAAATAATAAATAGAATAAAAGAAAATATAATTTAATATAAATAATAATTTGTGTGGTTTATTTAATATAAATTGTTCATTTTCATCTTCTTATATTATTTTAATTATCATTCCACACATAATTCACATATTTATTATAATTGTATTTCATTCTTTAATGATTTAATAGAAATGGTTTATTTTCACTCTTATATTATTTTAATTATCATTCCACCCATAATTCACATATGTATTTTATTATTTTAATTCTCACTCCACACATAATTCACATATTTATTATATTTGTTCATAAAAATTATAATTCACATATTTATTATATTTGTTCATAAAAATAATAATTATGAGTAAAAGAATGAACCATGCAAATAATAAATGTTTGTTTTTTAATAATTATGTTTAAAAAATGAACCACGAAAATAATAAATACTTTGTGGAGCAAAAAAACAATAAATTAAATATTTGTGAAGCGAAAATAATAAATACTTTGTGGAGCAAAAAAACAATAAATTAAATATTTGTGAAGCAATATTTGTTAAGAAGCAATATTTGTTAGGAAGCAAATATATATATATATATATATATATATATATATATATATATATATATATATATATATATATATATATATATATATATATATATATATATATATATATATATATCGTTAAGAATACAACACAATGAAATTATTGATCTTTTTTAATCTATTTTTTTTGCTTAATTTGTTTTACAATATATATATATATATATATATATATATATATATATATATATATATATATATCTCGTTAAGAATACAACACAATGAAATTATTGATCTTTTTTAATCTATTTTTTTTGCTTAATTTGTTTTACAAAGTTAAAAAACAATGACATTTTGAACAAAGTTTAAATTAAAAAGGTCACGTCACGCCTATACAATTTCCTATATTATTTTCGTTAAAATTAATGTTAGTACAAGTAAAATTTTAAAAGTAAAAAAAAAAAATAAAGATAAATATATTATGTATAGAGTAAAAATAAGTTAAAAAAAGTTGTCTTAATATGAAAATATTTTGTGAAAATTTTGAATATCCATACAAATAAAAAAAAAGTAAAATATTATAATAAAGTGTGAATATCCCTACAAATAAAAAAAGTAAAATATTATAATAAAATATTAGAACTGTGATATTTTAGAAAAAAATGTACTATTTCTTATTATTTACTAAAATAAATATAGTCATACTTGATACTAAAATTAATATAATAAATGTATAATATAAAAGAAATTCATAAATTTTCTCGTTAAAGTTTGTGTAGTTGTGCTTTAAAAAATAATTTAATTGTGAGAAAAAGATGAGATCATTTAAATTTTACTTAGATGTATCTCAATTCCCAAATAATGAGTCCACTTCCTGTATTTAAAATTTTTAATTCTTACTTAAATAATAAGTCCACACTTTGTATTTTTAAGGGGTAATTTTTTTTAGGAGCAAATTTATAACAGATGTTATATTCGCTTCCCATATTTTTTTTATATTAAAATTAAGGGCATAACTGTTCTAAAACTCACACAATCACTTGAAAATAAAAATATAACCGTTCTAAAACGGACACAATCACGTGAAAATAATAAAACATGAAACCAATAGAAAAATTAAAAACCAAACAACAGCCCCGCCCCTGAAAATTAATAAAAAAAAATAAAATTGGGAGTTATAATTAATTTAATAAATTAAGAGTCCTATTTATTTAAAATTATCTTTTTTAATTCTTAAATATTTACATATACTAAATGAATAATATGTAAGATTTTGAAAAATCTCAAGGTGGGCCAAGGCCCACACTCTCTATAGATAGGTCCGCCAAAGTATGAAATTATTTGAAGCAAATATTACTATTAGTACATTTTTTCCCTTTTAAATATATAATTATAACATTTTTTTCACTTTTAAATATATAATTATTTTTAAAATTTAACTCAATCGATTTATGTCAACTGAATTGACTAACATGTCATTGTGGAAACTAAATATCCACCAACAGCGTGAGGAGGTGGTGGTGGATTTGGTGGAGGTGGTAGTGCGACATGGATTTTGGAGACGGCTGTGTATTTATGTGATATGAAAGTATGAAATTATGTGATATGAAAGTATGAAATTATTTAAGCAAATATTACTATTAGTACATTTTTTCATTTTTAAATATATAATTATAACATTTTTTCACTTTTAAATATATAATTATTTTTCATACAATGACATTGTTATTATAAAATTTAACTCCATCGATTTATGTCAATCAATTGGTCTCAAATGTATATATTACTTGTATATATTTACTAATTATTTTAATTATATATTTATTTTTTATTATCACGACAAAATACAATGTAATTCATACATATATTTTCACTAATATAATTATTTAAATTAAAATCAAATAAAATTTTAATATATATATTTTCACTAATATAATTATTTAAATTAAATTCAAATAAAATTTCAATATATATTAATTTAAGGTAACATATACCGGATGTTTGTTTAATTGTTTAATTTGAATGGTTGAGTGGGTATAGATGACAGGGAAGACTGCTTTTCAGTTTGTTGAGTTTTGCGCGTCTTTTTTTTCGTCGAATGATTTTCAAACCTTATTCTGCAAAACAAATCTGTATAAATGTAAATTGCGGACAAAAGTTCAATAAAAACGAAAAATAAGAATTTGCTTTTCTGAAATCGAATAAGTTAACCACATAATTAAATCGGGATAAAAAAACTCAAACGGTGTAATAAAAAATGAAACATATTTGGTACAGATGATTGGAAGAAACAAATAGTTTAAAAAAAGTGATAAACAGTGAAGTAATGGAAAATGAGTGTAATCCCTAAAATTATTAATATTTATGTGGGAAAATTTACAAAAACATATTTAAAAGATATAAAAATTTGTATTTATAATTTGATATAGAAAATAAAAAAAATTGTTGAAGTGTTTTAACCTAAAAGAGTAATTTCTAGCGTTGTTATTTAAATCATATAAGGCTGGCTTGTTAATTATTTCAAAGATAATGATTGTATAATTAATAAAATTAAATAATTGAATAATTATTTTTATTTTTATTTCAATTATCTTATTTTTCAATTTTGTTAATGAGTTATTTGTATTAATAATTATAAAGAAAATAAAAAAAATTGAAAGCGTACGAAAACTACGAAATATATAATATTTAGAGTTGTTTGGATGAGCTTATAAGCTATTTAAAACAGCTTATAAGTTGTTTAAAAGCTTATAAACTCCTAAAATTTGTTTGGTAAAATTTAAAAAAAAATAATTTTTTTTTTAAATAAGCTATTTAACAGCTTATAAGTTGTTTAAAAAAAAGTAAAGGAACTTTTTTTAAAACAACTTATAAGCCCTTCCGATTTAAATACTAAAAGATCAAATTACCGTTAAAATTATTACTTTTTATATATATACAAAAATTCCAAATTTATTATTTAGTTAATATAATTTTTCTAATTTATTTTTCATATATAATAATTTAATTTTGGAATTTTATATATATAAAATCTTAATAGTTGTATATTTAATAAAATGAAATTGTTAAAATAAAACACAAATAAAAGAAAAATGTTTTATTAACAACTGAACCGATAAACCAATATATGGAAAAAACAAATTACGGTTATTGAGTTATTGGGTTTAGCTGCTTCTGCTTCACTAGTCTTAACAATCAAATTATTAGAGCTACAGTTAAGTATACAACTCAGGTGAAAGAAATGCAAAATTGCATACCCCATTAGTTTAATATTGAATTTCAATAAATTAGTTTACCCATTTTCATAATATTTTCATAATGTGCTATTTTCTTTTTCACGTTGTTTGATTGATTGTGCACGGTCCAATTTCAAATTTGAAAACCCAAAATTCTATCTGGTTCAGTCTTTGTTGTGTCTCTCTTGCAAAACCAAATAATTTTATTTTCTATTAAACCATGTTGAAACTGTTTTATCGTAAAGTAAGAACATTGTTCATCTAATAAATACTTGTGGAGCACAAAAATATTAAATTAAATATTTATTGTCAAGTAAGAACATGTGGTTTTAAAATAATAAAGAGAATGAAACACAAATTGGAGCAATTAAAATAATAAATAGAATAAAAGAAAACATAATTTAATATAAGTAATAATTTGTGTGCTTAAAATAATAAAGAGAATGAAACACAATGTGGAGCAACTAAAATAATAAATAGAATAAAAGAAAACATAATTTAATATAAATAATAATTTGTGTGTAATTTGGAGCAACTAAAATAATAAATAGAATAAAAGAAAACATAATTTAATATAAATAATAATTTGTGTGGTTTATTTAATATAAATTGTTCATTTTCATCTTCTTATATTATTTTAATTATCATTCCACACATAATTCACATATTTATTATAATTGTATTTTCATTCTTTAATGATTTAATAAAAATAGTTTATTTTCACTCTTATATTATTTAATTATCATTCCACCCATAATTTACATATTTATTTTTATTATTTTAATTTTCGCTGCACACGATAATTCACATATTTATTATATTTGTTCATAAAAATAATAATTACGAATAAAGAATGAACTATGCAAATAATAAATGTTTGTTTTTTAATAATTATGTTTAAAAAATGAACCACGAAAATAATAAATACTCTGTGGAGCAAAAAAATAATAAATTAAATATTTGTGAAGCAATATTTGTTAGGAATATATATATATATATATATATATATATATATATATATATATATAACCCAATAAAATTATTGATCTTTTCTAATCTATTTTTTTGCTTAATTTGTTTTACAAAGTTAAAAAACAATGACATTTTGAACAAAATTTAAATTAAAAAGGTCACATTAAAAAGGTCACGCCTATACAATTTCCTATATTATTTTCGTTAAAATATTTATTAATTAAAATTTAATAAATATTATATATAAATGTAACAATAAGTTAATCATCATATTTTATGCAAAATGATGGGTCAATTTGTGCGCAAATTTATCAATAATGAATTATGTAAATATTATTAATAATTTTGGTGCCTAACTCAAGTATTTAAGCAAATACTACTATCAGTACATTTTTTTTCACTTTTAAATATATAACAATGACATTGTTATTATAAAATTTAAATAATTATATTAGTTAAAATATATGTATGAAATTCATGTAATTGCGCTCATCATATAACAACTGAAGAAACATTAATGATAAAACGGTCCAGATAAACTGAATTGGTTTGATATGAAAGTATGAAATTATTTAAGCAAATATTACTATTAGTACATTTTTTCACTTTTAAATATATAATTATAACATTTTTTTCACTTTTAAATATATAATTATTTTTACATTTTTTCACTTTTAAATATATAATTATAACATTTTTTTCACTTTTAAATATATAATTATTTTTACATTGTTATTATAAAATTTAACTCCATCGATTTATGTCAATCAATTAGTCTCAAATGTATATATTACTTGTATATATTTACTAATTATTTTAATTATATATTTATTTTTTATTATCACGACAAAATACAATGTAATTAAAATCAAATAAAATTTCAATATATATATTTTCACTAATATAATTATTTAAATTAAATTCAAATAAAATTTCAATATATATTAATTTAAGGTAACATATACAGGATGTTTGTTTAATTGTTTTAGTGAAAATTAAAAAAATACTACAATATACTAAATATTACAATTAGACTTTCATTCGCTTTGACATTTGATGCAAACAATAAATTAATCAATACAAAAGTATGCTATCCATATTACGGATATTATTTTGAGGTAGGATAAAGTAAAATATATAATGTGATAGTACTCTTTTTAACAACAAGACTTTTTCTTTCGCAAAATACAAAGAATATATTAGAATGGAGTATTTTTTTGAATGAAAAATAAAAAAAATTAAAATGATGTGAATGAAAAATAAAAGTAAAGGTGGAAAAAAGAGATAAACATGAATGAAAAGATAAATTAACCATTATTGTACATGGTCTTTCAGGATGAAACATGAAGACCTATCTATATATTCAAATTAAACTGAAAACATAGCTGCAAAGATGTAAAATATGCAGCAAGACATCCACTTGATAAATCTTTAACAAAACTCGTATATGTAAACACACGAGTTCACTTGGATATGTGAGGGGAAGGAAAACTGTTTAATAAAAGGAAAAAAAACAAGTTTTCCATTAGTTACTCTCCAATCTAATGCAACACAATATGGATATGGGATCATGAATGCAACACAATATAATGGAAGTTCTGTCATTTCAGCATACTGTGTATAAAATGAGAGAAAAAAACATTGTGTATGGATATCCAAGTATAACTAAAACAAAAAAGAACAATGGAAATTGAGAAGAGTTCTAGCAAGCAGGCACCCAGGGCAAGTTGCATCAATTTACACGAGGCACAGTCAAAAGCATGATTGATAGAGAGGGGCAATGATGCATATGCCTTTCCAGCATAGATAGGTAATTAGGTACGAGTACCCGTTACGAATGAAATTAAAAAGACTCAGATTGTTGGCTCCGGGGGCAATACTTTGAAATTCCGCATCCACTCACAGAAGCTAGGATCATCAAAGTGAATAAAACTACTTTTGAGTTTTGTTCGTTGATCTACAGTCAAAGTTCGAAGCTGAGGAAATCTTGCTTCCTGCAGATGCCGCCATGTATACATATATAAGGTATAATTTTCCAATTTTACAGATAAATTAGCATCTAGAAAAAATAGCAAAGCAACATGCATACCTGTTCATAAGGAGGATCTTTATGTGCTGGTATGAGGCGAGAAACAAAATATCGAGCCTGAGAGCTACCCTCCTGTTTTTACAAACAAACATAAGAAATTACATTCTTCTGAAGAGCAACTAATACGGATATTCCATGGCAAGAAAATTGATTGAAATTCACAGAAAGAAACCTTAAATGCAAGAATCCTAGGAGCTGGAAATCGCAGCTCACTAAGCTCTTCAGCCAGTGTCCTACAAGCTGCCAAAGCTGATGCACTCTTTCCTTCCTGTGCAGCAAGTTCAGCACCCTGAATAAAAAGAAAACACAATGTTTGTTTAGAAAAAATAATGATAATAATATGAATGATGATCTAAGAACCAATATTACATCAAAAACACATGTTTAATTTTGAAATTTCACTAAAAAAAAGATGGTTATCTATCCTAAAGTGCAACGAAACGACATTTTTCACAAATATGGATACTGATATAGCAGTACCTTTGTTGTTCTCTGTTACTAATAGCTCAAGGAATGACAACTAAAAATATAATAAATATAACATATTCATGGTAGAGATTTCAAAACAGAATTTTCAGTTTTGCACTATTCATAAAATGTAATACTGTAAAATTACAAAAAAGAAAAATTGAAAGTAGAGACCCCATCACTATCAATTTCAAAATTATAAGATACTATAGAATAATTCCAAAACTACATAGAAATTATCTCAAGCTCCAAACTAATATAATTATACTCCTACGTCCATACATAAATTCAATCATAGAGACCAAGAACTCTCAAACTTCATTTTCTATCTCTAGATGCTGGAAATGGCTTATGATAAACACATACATTCACACTCTAAAATTAGCTAGTTGTTGAGTGACCAATTTAAAACATTAGGTTTTGCTGTAAGCAGCCTATCCGTCTCCAACGCTTCGTTACCTGACATATAAAAATTACCTGACACTCCAATATACTAATATCCATTTAAAAGAAAAAAACTACAATTCACAGATTTTATGATCTAAAAGCTGCAATTAAAGAATATGTCGTGTACGTGGGACAACACAAGATTCAGATGTATTTTAACAGACAGAACAGAAATGGTGAAAATCTTATACTTTTCTGCAAACTTAGCTGCATAGGCAATAGAGCAGAAGATGGATGAAGCTTTATATGAGTAATGTTGAAATTTTAATGAGTCAAAAGACTTGGGAAATGGCATACCAGCCAAATAAAGACATCAGTGCCATGATCAAGAACAACTGCAACATCAGACTGCATAGCGAGGTCATAAGCCGGTAGTTCCTCAAAAGTCCCACCTTCTCGATGCATTAGACACCGAGGTGCCAGCATCCGAAGGGAAAGATCAAAGGGAACCGAACTTACTTTCATATCAACATCTTTAATTCTCTCATCCAGTGTTACCCGCATATCAACAGAATCGCGGGAGTTTTTGGCTCGCAAGAGAGTCCTTTTACCAATAATAACAGCAACCACTTCACTTTGAACACTCTCCACGTAAGCTGAGATACTATCCACAGTAGGGAGCCTAACAGTAATTACTCTTGAGATATCAGCTTGATATATATTTGAATACTGAATTCCAAATTGGAAGTACACAAAATCACTCTTGATGTCTCCACGAGTCCCCATAGATACTGCAAATTAACAGTAGATGCGCTGAAGTTATCTCGAATAGCACCAAGGTCAGATACACTTCTTCGACCAATAACACCAAGACTTCCAGATGATGAAGCCGACTGCAAAGGTTGCCCTGGGGATAGGTCAATTTCCCTACTCACTTGCGATGGTTCAGGAAGCGAGCCATCAGCAATGGCAGTCTGCTGGGAAATATTTGCATATCAACAAAATGTTTTCATGATATGTACAAAGATTAATTGAAATTACGTCACAATAAACATAACACATTGATTTATCCATCATGAAACCATGTTCTTGGGAATATTTAAATTTCAAATAATCTTGCAGACTTTTCATCTTACAGTGACCCCAAGTTGCTAAAATGGATGGATCTTATCAACATCCACATAACTATTTTGAGGATTTGGAGAGCTAAAAAACACACAAGCACTCGCCACCCACGTACTTAGTATTAGGGAACAAATCCTAGTATCCTACATTTACTTAGATATCCCATATCCATACACAATTTTAACATTTGAATTCATGTTTCAAATGATTTTCCTACAAGAAAACAAATAAAGATCTGTCACTTACCATGTTATCTAAAGCATATGAAGCTTTCAGTTCATCTAATTGAATGGGATTTTTTCCAACAACTCCAGAGTTCAAACCAGAATCTGCGGGTGGATCTTCAGTGAGGGGCTGTTGTTGTAACTCTTCTACTTTTGTAACACCAGTTTCTTCACATGCATAAAATTTGCCATTAGAAATCTGGGAAATGAAATAAGAAAATGCACTGTGAAATGTTGTAGGTCTTACTTAAGATGGTGTATATATATATATATATATATATATATATATATATATATATATATATATATATATATATATATATATATATATTTGAACCCATAGTGTTAGATATTATAGGCTAGAGCTACACCCAAAAATCAATCCTCCATTAGACAATACATGAAAATGATTGAAGTTTTTAAATGTGTCATGCAGCCATGAGATATGACTCCTGGAGCCCCATCTTAACAGCAATCAATCTACTCTATAGTTAGAGAACACAAAGTTAAACTACGAAAACAACATTGAAAGACTAGATTTTAAATTGTTTATGCAGTTAATTGGGATAGACACTTGGATGCACTGCTATTTAAATAAGTGTGAACTTCTATCATGTTATATTCCAAGCCTATTTAAATAAGTGACGATCTATATAGTTTCACCTATTCATCGATACTCACAGCACCTTTTCTAGTTCAGTGAAGGCTAAGATCAAATGAATATTATAATTAAGTTAAAACTCAAGCTTAGATTTTGGACATAACCCTTCAAAAATACAGCACAAGCTACTCTTGAGTCTTGACTATGCAGCTAGTGTATGTGTATCAGTGAAAATAAATACTTAGTTGTATTACCAAGCTTCAACATACAAATAATGTATATGGACAGTCAAATACAGACTTCAAAATACAAATAAGGCTCCAATCTTTTGAACTTTATTTAAGTTCAATTCAATTAAGTTCAGTTCATTTTAAAATTTCTAAAAAAGGATGTAAAAAACCATTAGGTTCATTTAAACAATATAATTCATGCTACAATTAAGTTCAGATCACTTCAGTACATTCCAAAATTTTGAAGAAAAAAAATGTAAAATAATAAACAATTAGGATGAATGATTTCAATTAAACAATTTAATTCATGCTAGAACAATATTATCATTATTATACAAAATTCAATTCAGTTTAGTTCGGGCTCATTCAGTTCAATTCAGATCATATGATTCAACATTACCGACATCCTTAGAAATTGAAGATATGATTGTCTGCGGATTAGATGGTTGGTGGATGGCACTTGGCTGCGGCTGCAATGAAGATGGTGTAGCACTATTAGAACCTGATGCTTGGAGTCCAATCCCCGACCCAAGTTGAGGTGAGAGAGAAGAGGTTTGAGAATTAAACTGAAAGGGGGTTATAACAAGTGAAGACAAGTTTCAATACATTAAACAAGCTTACAGGATTTAAAAGTACTCAGATTTTATCATAGCAAACAGAAAAGAGAACATTTGCAAATCCATGGTTGGAGCCTTTCTCCGTATTCTCTTTTAGTTTCTTTTGAACTTTGGAGGAGTTAGCAGCACTCAGAATTATAGAATATATACATATTTAGACTCATGAGTCATGACTGCCCAGATGCAAATACCAAAACAGAAAAAAGTTCACCTTCCAATAAACTTGCTAAAATTCGCAACTAGCACTCATATGCAAAATTGGATGGATAAATTAATTGTTACACCTCCAGGAAAATACGTTTTTTTATGTTGGAACATATAATAATTCTAAAATGTAATGCTTTGTTCGTCTATTAGTGTTTGATTTCACTCATTCAAATGCATCTAACATAGTGAACGTCTTGGCAGGAGGACTTTCTGAAATTGCAATTGACTAAACTACATCATTGAGTGCAGCATATCTTTTAGTGGTGAACAAATGGTGAGATATGGGATAGAATCAATTATAATGTGGCAAAGGGGATATGAACACATTAGTAAGATATGAACACAATCACGCATAGGGGTGGGAAAAAATACCGAAAACTTATGTACCGAAAAATGCCGAAAAAATTGAATTTTCGGTATATTGAAAATTTCGGTACCGTATCGATAATTTTCGGTACGGTATCGGTATGAAATTTTTAATATTTCGGTATTTCGGTATATACCGATATACCGATAATAGTCGATAGTATATATATACTTCGGTATGCAAAAAAAAGCCGGTATGATTCGGTATATTGATATTTTCGGTATAATTCGATAATACAAATTGATATGGTTATAACGAAAATTCGGTACAATATCGGTATGAATTTTTCCGATACCGAAATTTCGGTATATCGATAATCGGAATACCGAAATTTTCGGTACGGTACGGTACGGTATCCCAGCCCTATCAGCGCATTACAAAGGAGATTCCAGGAAAGAACACATCTCCAAAGACAGAATATTATCTAGCAAAAGCACCTTAAGTTTATTTAGAAACCCATAACATGACACTTAGCTAGTTAAGAGATGACTCGCCACAATCTTAAAAGGTGAGTCGAAAAGGTACCTGCTGTAAGAGTAGGCTCTGCTGCTGGGCAGAGTACTGCTTCGCCCCAGCAAGAGTAGGCATACCAAGAAGATTAGTCTGGTCTTGCTGATGCACCTGTTGAAATCTTTGTAAAAACTTCTCCCTTTGATCAGGAGCAATTTCAGTTCTTCCACGAAATTGGCCCTAATGATACAGAAAGTCAAAGTCATCTTCAAATTGAAAAAAATAGTAAACTGTGCCAACGTGAGCTGGGAAGATTATTTTCCAAAAGCATGTTACAAAACATTTCTGTATAATAAACATCAACATTAATTGTGAAAATAGGGAAGAGAAATCCCTAAGTCTGATTACAAAGTTAGATTGTATAGCATTATACTAACTAGAATCTTTTTGACCCGTGCAATGCCCGGGAATATCTTTCTTCATTTTCTCCGCTACTATTTTAATTTATGTTTAAATAATTTTGGAGAAATTGATCTAGTGATGTTGTATAAAATGATGACTAAGATCGACAAAAAATCTTAGTTGATAATAGATAAAAAAAACCATAAAATGTTAAAGGTCAATTTACATTTTGGAACACATCCTTGTAAACGACATTTAATTTGTAGTCTTATTCGTGAGGTTACCATTCGAATCACAAATTAAGAATTTCAATCCCGCTCGATTAGTAACTCTTGAAACTGCAAGATATAACTGCCCGTGTGTGAACACCGGTCTTCTCAACAGAATCCCAATTTTTGACAAAGATTGTCCTTGACTTTTGTTAATTGTCTTAGCATAAGATATCATAATTCAGAATTACCGACGTTGGAATCGAAAGGAAAATTTTGAATCTGAAGATGTAAGTGACACTTTTGAATCAGAAAGCGTAAGTGACAATTTTGATTAAGAAGGCGTAAATGACAATTTTGTTGATATGGAACGCTAATATTTTTTTTTAAATAATCGAAATGTGAATCAATATAAAATCTAGTAGTATAAGATTTAGTATTATGATATTATAAATAAATTAGCTTTAATATTGAAAATAAATAAACCGGACAAAAAATTAATAAAGTAAGTGAAGATGAATAACTTCTTATATCATTTTCGAAAATAAATATTAAAAAATCAACGAATTAATCTAAATATTTAGTCAATCAATCGATTCAAAACATTTGGTATAAAAAACTAATTGATTACCAATATATTAAAAAATATTTGTTTTGAGATAATATTGATTTTTTTCACGTTTATAAGTAAGAAAAATTTGATTAGAGAACACTGATATTAAAAAATATTTGATTAGAGACAATATATTTAAAAAAAATTATAATGTTTACTATAATTAAGAAATATTTGATTAGAAATAATATTGATTTTATTAATGTACTAAAATTGAGGATCCAATTTAATTTATAAAATAATTCTTAAATGCTACTATAATTGTAGGATAATTTGAATCATTACGTTTATAATTTGAATGGTTGAGTGGGTATAGATGACAGGGAAGACTGCTTTTCAGTTTGTTGAGTTTTGCGCGTCTTTTTTTTCGTCGAATGATTTTCAAACCTTATTCTGCAAAACAAATCTGTATAAATGTAAATTGCGGACAAAAGTTCAATAAAAACGAAAAATAAGAATTTGCTTTTCTGAAATCGAATAAGTTAACCACATAATTAAATCGGGATAAAAAAACTCAAACGGTGTAATAAAAAATGAAACATATTTGGTACAGATGATTGGAAGAAACAAATAGTTTAAAAAAAGTGATAAACAGTGAAGTAATGGAAAATGAGTGTAATCCCTAAAATTATTAATATTTATGTGGGAAAATTTACAAAAACATATTTAAAAGATATAAAAATTTGTATTTATAATTTGATATAGAAAATAAAAAAAATTGTTGAAGTGTTTTAACCTAAAAGAGTAATTTCTAGCGTTGTTATTTAAATCATATAAGGCTGGCTTGTTAATTATTTCAAAGATAATGATTGTATAATTAATAAAATTAAATAATTGAATAATTATTTTTATTTTTATTTCAATTATCTTATTTTTCAATTTTGTTAATGAGTTATTTGTATTAATAATTATAAAGAAAATAAAAAAAATTGAAAGCGTACGAAAACTACGAAATATATAATATTTAGAGTTGTTTGGATGAGCTTATAAGCTATTTAAAACAGCTTATAAGTTGTTTAAAAGCTTATAAACTCCTAAAATTTGTTTGGTAAAATTTTAAAAAAAATAATTTTTTTTTTAAATAAGCTATTTAATAGCTTATAAGTTGTTTAAAAAAAAGTAAAGGAACTTTTTTTAAAACAACTTATAAGCCCTTCCGATTTAAATACTAAAAGATCAAATTACCGTTAAAATTATTACTTTTTATATATATACAAAAATTCCAAATTTATTATTTAGTTAATATAATTTTTCTAATTTATTTTTCATATATAATAATTTAATTTTGGAATTTTATATATATAAAATCTTAATAGTTGTATATTTAATAAAATGAAATTGTTAAAATAAAACACAAATAAAAGAAAAATGTTTTATTAACAACTGAACCGATAAACCAATATATGGAAAAAACAAATTACGGTTATTGAGTTATTGGGTTTAGCTGCTTCTGCTTCACTAGTCTTAACAATCAAATTATTAGAGCTACAGTTAAGTATACAACTCAGGTGAAAGAAATGCAAAATTGCATACCCCATTAGTTTAATATTGAATTTCAATAAATTAGTTTACCCATTTTCATAATATTTTCATAATGTGCTATTTTCTTTTTCACGTTGTTTGATTGATTGTGCACGGTCCAATTTCAAATTTGAAAACCCAAAATTCTATCTGGTGCACAAAAATATTAAATTAAATATTTATTGTCAAGTAAGAACATGTGGTTTTAAAATAATAAAGAGAATGAAACACAAATTGGAGCAATTAAAATAATAAATAGAATAAAAGAAAACATAATTTAATATAAGTAATAATTTGTGTGCTTAAAATAATAAAGAGAATGAAACACAATGTGGAGCAACTAAAATAATAAATAGAATAAAAGAAAACATAATTTAATATAAATAATAATTTGTGTGTAATTTGGAACAACTAAAATAATAAATAGAATAAAAGAAAACATAATTTAATATAAATAATAATTTGTGTGGTTTATTTAATATAAATTGTTCATTTTCATCTTCTTATATTATTTTAATTATCATTCCACACATAATTCACATATTTATTATAATTGTATTTTCATTCTTTAATGATTTAATAAAAATGGTTTATTTTCACTCTTATATTATTTAATTATCATTCCACCCATAATTTACATATTTATTTTTATTATTTTAATTTTCGCTGCACACGATAATTCACATATTTATTATATTTGTTCATAAAAATAATAATTACGAATAAAGAATGAACTATGCAAATAATAAATGTTTGTTTTTTAATAATTATGTTTAAAAAATGAACCACGAAAATAATAAATATAATTCACATATTTATTATATTTGTTCATAAAAATAATAATTACGAATAAAGAATGAACTATGCAAATAATAAATGTTTGTTTTTTAATAATTATGTTTAAAAAATGAACCACGAAAATAATAAATACTCTGTGGAGCAAAAAAATAATAAATTAAATATTTGTGAAGCAATATTTGTTAGGAATATATATATATATATATATATATAACCCAATAAAATTATTGATCTTTTCTAATCTATTTTTTTGCTTAATTTGTTTTACAAAGTTAAAAAACAATGACATTTTGAACAAAATTTAAATTAAAAAAGTCACATTAAAAAGGTCACGCCTATACAATTTTCTATATTATTTTCGTTAAAATATTTATTAATTAAAATTTAATAAATATTATATATAAATGTAACAATAAGTTAATCATCATATTTTATGCAAAATGATGGGTCAATTTGTGCGCAAATTTATCAATAATGAATTATGTAAATATTATTAATAATTTTGGTGCCTAACTCAAGTATTTAAGCAAATACTACTATCAGTACATTTTTTTTCACTTTTAAATATATAACAATGACATTGTTATTATAAAATTTAAATAATTATATTAGTTAAAATATATGTATGAAATTCATGTAATTGCGCTCATCATATAACAACTGAAGAAACATTAATGATAAAACGGTCCAGATAAACTGAATTGGTTTGATATGAAAGTATGAAATTATTTAAGCAAATATTACTATTAGTACATTTTTTCACTTTTAAATATATAATTATAACATTTTTTTCACTTTTAAATATATAATTATTTTTACATTGTTATTATAAAATTTAACTCCATCGATTTATGTCAATCAATTAGTCTCAAATGTATATATTACTTGTATATATTTACTAATTATTTTAATTATATATTTATTTTTTATTATCACGACAAAATACAATGTAATTAAAATCAAATAAAATTTCAATATATATATTTTCACTAATATAATTATTTAAATTAAATTCAAATAAAATTTCAATATATATTAATTTAAGGTAACATATACAGGATGTTTGTTTAATTGTTTTAGTGAAAATTAAAAAAATACTACAATATACTAAATATTACAATTAGACTTTCATTCGCTTTGACATTTGATGCAAACAATAAATTAATCAATACAAAAGTATGCTATCCATATTACGGATATTATTTTGAGGTAGGATAAAGTAAAATATATAATGTGATAGTACTCTTTTTAACAACAAGACTTTTTCTTTCGCAAAATACAAAGAATATATTAGAATGGAGTATTTTTTTGAATGAAAAATAAAAAAAATTAAAATGATGTGAATGAAAAATAAAAGTAAAGGTGGAAAAAAGAGATAAACATGAATGAAAAGATAAATTAACCATTATTGTACATGGTCTTTCAGGATGAAACATGAAGACCTATCTATATATTCAAATTAAACTGAAAACATAGCTGCAAAGATGTAAAATATGCAGCAAGACATCCACTTGATAAATCTTTAACAAAACTCGTATATGTAAACACACGAGTTCACTTGGATATGTGAGGGGAAGGAAAACTGTTTAATAAAAGGAAAAAAAACAAGTTTTCCATTAGTTACTCTCCAATCTAATGCAACACAATATGGATATGGGATCATGAATGCAACACAATATAATGGAAGTTCTGTCATTTCAGCATACTGTGTATAAAATGAGAGAAAAAAACATTGTGTATGGATATCCAAGTATAACTAAAACAAAAAAGAACAATGGAAATTGAGAAGAGTTCTAGCAAGCAGGCACCCAGGGCAAGTTGCATCAATTTACACGAGGCACAGTCAAAAGCATGATTGATAGAGAGGGGCAATGATGCATATGCCTTTCCAGCATAGATAGGTAATTAGGTACGAGTACCCGTTACGAATGAAATTAAAAAGACTCAGATTGTTGGCTCCGGGGGCAATACTTTGAAATTCCGCATCCACTCACAGAAGCTAGGATCATCAAAGTGAATAAAACTACTTTTGAGTTTTGTTCGTTGATCTACAGTCAAAGTTCGAAGCTGAGGAAATCTTGCTTCCTGCAGATGCCGCCATGTATACATATATAAGGTATAATTTTCCAATTTTACAGATAAATTAGCATCTAGAAAAAATAGCAAAGCAACATGCATACCTGTTCATAAGGAGGATCTTTATGTGCTGGTATGAGGCGAGAAACAAAATATCGAGCCTGAGAGCTACCCTCCTGTTTTTACAAACAAACATAAGAAATTACATTCTTCTGAAGAGCAACTAATACGGATATTCCATGGCAAGAAAATTGATTGAAATTCACAGAAAGAAACCTTAAATGCAAGAATCCTAGGAGCTGGAAATCGCAGCTCACTAAGCTCTTCAGCCAGTGTCCTACAAGCTGCCAAAGCTGATGCACTCTTTCCTTCCTGTGCAGCAAGTTCAGCACCCTGAATAAAAAGAAAACACAATGTTTGTTTAGAAAAAATAATGATAATAATATGAATGATGATCTAAGAACCAATATTACATCAAAAACACATGTTTAATTTTGAAATTTCACTAAAAAAAAGATGGTTATCTATCCTAAAGTGCAACGAAACGACATTTTTCACAAATATGGATACTGATATAGCAGTACCTTTGTTGTTCTCTGTTACTAATAGCTCAAGGAATGACAACTAAAAATATAATAAATATAACATATTCATGGTAGAGATTTCAAAACAGAATTTTCAGTTTTGCACTATTCATAAAATGTAATACTGTAAAATTACAAAAAAGAAAAATTGAAAGTAGAGACCCCATCACTATCAATTTCAAAATTATAAGATACTATAGAATAATTCCAAAACTACATAGAAATTATCTCAAGCTCCAAACTAATATAATTATACTCCTACGTCCATACATAAATTCAATCATAGAGACCAAGAACTCTCAAACTTCATTTTCTATCTCTAGATGCTGGAAATGGCTTATGATAAACACATACATTCACACTCTAAAATTAGCTAGTTGTTGAGTGACCAATTTAAAACATTAGGTTTTGCTGTAAGCAGCCTATCCGTCTCCAACGCTTCACATGGTACACAATAAGAGCTTTCTTAATGATGTTTGGTGCTTGTAGTTCTCGGTAAAGTAGTATTTAGTGGCATCTCTTGATGCCTTGAGGAAAATCTTCTACATACATGTCAAGCTTCTCAGCATTTGTATTAACACTTGAATCAGATACCACAAGGAATGCCATAAGTGTCATCAAAATTCACTGCCTTGTTCCTAATTATAACTTAAAAGATTACTTCAATAAGTACTCTGTACGGTCAGAACCCACAATTTGATGTTGGCTAGGAGATGGGAAAGTAAAAAAGGTAAAGATTAATGTAACATGTCTAGAAATCCACCCAGATGTCACCACATGCTAAAACAACACTTGGTACCCACTTAATAAAAGAAATAATACTGTTATCAGAAGACAGAAGTCACATACAGGTAGGCTTAGGTGAGGTGTTCATCACCTGACACTCCAATATACTAATATCCATTTAAAAGTAAAAAACTACAGTTCACAGATTTTATGATCTAAAAGCTGCAATTAAAGAATATGTCATGTACGTGGGACAACATAAGATTCAGATGAATTTTAACAGACAGAACAGAAATGGTGGAAATTTTATAATTTTCTGCAAACTTAGCTGCATAGGCAATAGAGCAGAAGATGGATGAAGTTTTATATGAGTAATGTTGAAATTTTAACGAGTCAAAAGACTTGGGAAATGGCATACCAGCCAAATAAAGACATCAGTGCCATGATCAAGAACAACTGCAGCATCAGACTGCATAGCGAGGTCATAAGCCGGTAGTTCCTCAAAAGTCCCACCTTCTCGATGCATTAGACACCGGGGTGCCAACATCCGAAGGGAAAGATCAAATGATGCATTGAGGAATATAGACCGCAAAACAGACCTTTCATCTTCATGACCAAGTATACTTCCCAAGAGAGGTCCCCTTCTAAGATGAAACAAAAGTTCGGGCAATGGTGACAGTTCTTTAGGGTACCGATAGTGCTTTGACTTGGGAGCCTGGGAACCGAACTTACTTGCAACATCTTTAATTCTCTCATCCAGTGTTACCCGCATATCAACAGAATCGCGGGATTTTTTGGCTCGCAAGAGAGTCCTTTTACCAATAAGAACAGCAGCCACTTCACTTTGAACACTCTCCAGGTAAGCTGAAATACTATCCACAGTAGGGAGCCTAACAGTAATTACTCTTGAGATATCAGCTTGATATATATTTGAATACTGAATTCCAAATTGGAAGTACACAAAATCACTCTTGATGTCTCCACGAGTCTCCATAGATACTGCAAAACTTTGTGTTTCTTCAACACTAAGCATCCGTATAGCAAGAGCACTATCAGCCTTAAAAGACTCTTGCCTATCCACATGTGCCTCCTCACCAGGGCCCACCACTTGATTAACAAAAATATTATCTGAACACCGGATTTCCAATAAACCATGGGAACCTGCAGCCCTTGTGGATGCCCTCTGCAAATTCACACCAAATGCTTCCCCAAAGTCATCATGGAGAATCAGAACACCTCCAGATGATTTTGCAAGAGGTTGCAAAATAGGAACACGTACAGGGCATGTCCCAGCGCAAAGTATATCAACTACTGTACTGCAACGTTTAGCTTCACAGCCTAGACTCTCCATCCATTTTATTGCTGTTTTCTCTAAATGTGGGTAGTTTGGATGGTCAAAAGAATGTGGAACTGAACCAGGCCCATAAGTGTTTGGCCCACCAGCACACACTATAATCCTACTATTTCCACCAGGTCTTTTAACGACCCCTCTTGACATTTCAGCTGATGGTCCCTGAATGATTGCCAATGCAACCTCCACAGCAGTACCTAAGCAACGATCTCTTGAAACTTCAGGCAAGTTCAGTTTATATGCAGTCAAAGATGACAAGATTGTGTGTGCTACCGGAAGAGAAGCGTGAATTGTTGACAAATATATCCCACTTCCATATATCAACGCCCTTAAGGCTTCGTCAGTTGGTGATTTATCACCAGGAAGTACATCAGCAGATGCCATTGATTCTTCAGAGAAATCATACACTGAAACTGTACGGCCATATAGCACGATTCCAAGTCTAGTTGTTGGGGGCAAGGAATCTATAAATGCATGCAAGGAGCTCTGCAGATGCTGCAAATGTTGTTCATCTAAACATTCATCTATTACCAGAACAATAGGGGCTGCTGCTCTAGATTCAGATACAGAAACAAAACCAGGTCTTTTGTTGCTAGTCCGAACATAATCAACCAGAGGAGATGATAGTTCAGGTAGATTTCGGAGCTCTTCTTTGCTTGGAGCTATGTATTCTCCTTCACTTCCATTCAAGTTCCTACATATTACACATTGCCACTGGCCTGAACCGAGTAAGATATTGCAGTACAGATTAGCATAAGCTCCGCAATTGTGGCAGCGATGCGGCTCACGTTGAATTATCTGAGGACCTAGTGAAACATCCCTACCAGGAGATACTAGTGCGCCAAATCCTAAACTGGGTACATTAGCCAGTTTCTTTTGTTTCAGAACCTGAGAGATCAAACAGTAAGATAAAACCAAAATTAGGAGATGTATAATATAAATTTGACCTTCATATTGAAAGAAGCAACTAAAATCCCTAACAATAAGTGATTTTGGGATAGATACACATATAAACCACACAAAACAAACCAAAATCCCAAATAAAAGCATGGACACTACCATCAGTTTATCATACTACGCATTTGTTTTTCAAATCATAGCTTTACATTGTGTTTAACAATTCCTTTATCGAACTACCCATAATGTTAAATAAAAGAACAGAATAGAGATTAAATAAAAGATACCTTATGAGCTGAGAACAAAACATTTGGAAACTCAGAAGCATTGACCAGCTCCTCTACAACGCCTGGTATTTGATGCTGCAACTCTACTGACCCATTTGAAAAAGGGGGAGGTGGCGACGATGTGGGCAAGGAGGAGGAATAAGCATAGGGCTGAGGCGTTGCAGGAGAAGTTCTAAATGGGACAGCAGCTGGTTTGAGAGGTGATGAGAAAACCGGCGGGCCAGGAGGAGTGCTCATGTGAGGAGCTGGACTTCCGGTTCCCGATCGGATCACATTTGCTGGAGTGGGAGTCTTTATTGATGGAGAAGGTATCTGATTTGGCTGTAATGTTATGGGCGGGGGAGGGAACCTAGGTATCGACGGAGAAGATGAGGAAGGTGAGGGATAAGAGGGAGGAGCTCTGAATTTCGTATCCAGATGAGGAGGAAGAGGGGGAGGAGGAGGAGTAACAGTAGAGGAGTATCCCGGAGACGATTTCTGACGACTGTCCATTAAAATTCAACGCTTACCCTGTAATCCAGATTTTGAACGAAAACAAAACAAGTCGCAGTTAGGCGAAATCACAATCGGAACTGCCTGATTCAAGACAACGCTGTATAGTCCACTACAGATAGCCGGAGAACGAAACAATGCCAGGAATCAAGCTCCGATGATTGCTACGGAGTCGAACTTTCCGGGATCAATACACGACTGATTGATCGGTAGATCGATCTTTCCCTGATGAAGAAATCCCCTTTGCCGCCCCGTAGACCCTTTTACTTGAAGCACAGCAGCGAACGAGTCGGCGGGGTGGGTGAGTTGAAGGGGATGATGATCAAACTAGGATTGCCATTAGGGTTTCGATTCAGGATTCAATACTCTGCTTGATTTTGCGTTACTTTTTTACTTGTCGTTGTCAAACTGAGAAACACGGAATGGCAATTGCATTTTGCACCCTCCAATTAGCGAATTGCCATTTTGAACCTTAAAACTTGGGGTGCAAATGCAAACAATGTTACATTTTCTGTTTTTGTCAAATTTCATTTAATTTAATTTTTTATCATTTTTTATTTAAAAAATATTTTTACCTTATAGCCGTTTTAACTTTTGGGTGAGAATTAAGTCATTTGTGAGCCGATTCACACTTTTTATACTCTTACCTAAAAAAATTCTAACCCATCCATCCGACCATTTTACCCACAAAATAAATTTTATAGTTCTCACCACTTACTTATTTTTTATTTTTTATTTTTTATTTATATTTAAATAATAGTAAAAGTTAAAATAAATAATTTTTAGATGGAAAAAAATAAATAATTAATATTTCATATAAAATACGAATTATAATTTTATATTTCAAAATTTTTATTTTTAATTATTTTTTATTTTTAATTATTTTTTTCATAAAATACGATTATAATTTATAAAAATAATCACGTATGTATTGATTTTTTAAAATTTAACTATTTTAAAATTTTAATTTTTAATTAAATTTTATATAAAATAAAAAATAATTGGTAACACTAAAAATTTAACTATTTCAAAATTCTTAATTTTAATTCATTTTTATATAAATAATTTATAACACTAAAAAATTAACTATTTGAAAATTCTTATTTTTTATTAATTTTTATATAAAATCTAATAATTAGTTAAAATACAGAATAAGTTAAAATTTAATTTATTTCAAAATTCTTAATTTTATATTACAACCACAATATTAATTTTTTTAATTAATAATAGTAAAAAATAATAATAAATTAATAATAAAAAATAACAATAATAAAATAATAATATAATTTATCTCTATAGGTAGAAGTTCTTGTACCCAGAACTTTTAGAAACTTTTAACCGTCATCGCACCTTCAATCGCTTCTACCACATCTTTGGGTGAGAGGTAGAATGTATACTTCTAACTCTCCATTGGAGATGCTCTTATAATAGTTATTTTTTCATAATTTTTTCATATGTATTAGAAGATGGACAAAAAAAATCAACATTGATCCCTATGACCATTTCTTATGATCGGAGTGAGTAACTTTTAACTTATTTAAAGAGTAACTTATTTTTTAAAACTTACCCGTTTATATATGTTTATTAAAAAAAGTTTATAAAATGTTATATCTTATAAGTTGTTTTTAAGAATTATTAAGATGTAATGTATTATTTAATAAATAAGTTGTTAAAATGTAAAGATGTTAAAGTTCTTTCTTTTGGACTGAAATTAAATCGACTTAACTTAAGTGAAATGAACTTAATGAACCTGAACTAAACTTGACTGATTGATTTACTTATAATAGTAATAATTAGTTATTATAAGTTGTTAAATATTTTTTTAAAAATATTAATAATATTCTAACATTAATTAGATTGTATATTTAAAATTATTGATTCGAATTAATTTTTATTTAGTTTATTTTAATTTATTTTGAAACTAACTTATTGGAGTTGAATTGAACTCAACTGAACTAAAATTAAGTTCAAAAGAATAGAACATAATTTGTTGAAATTTAACATATTATATAAATAAAATTACCAAAAAATAAATGTTATATATGAAACTTTGTGTATTAAAGAACAATTGATGTGTATTACGTCGCTTACCAACGGCATTAAGGCTAGGGGTGTTCATAAAATGTCTCGGACCGGATTTCGGAACAAAACCGGATCGGTTGGTCCGGTTCGGTCTAAACATGTAAAATTCCGGACCGGTTTCCGGTTCAACTAAAATCGAGATTCCGGTTTCCGGTTCAACTAAAATCGAGATTCCGGTTTCCGGTTCGATTCCGGTTAAAAACCGGTCTGGACCGGGTTGAACCGGAATTTAATTTATTAATATATATATAATATTTTTTAAATTGTTATATTTTAAAAAAAATAAATAGATAACTTGATAAATTATTTTTTCTAATTTAAAAATTGTTCTACTTATCAAATATAATTTTCTTTATTAACTAAAAATTTCACTGTATATTAAATTATTAATACTTAATATAATTAATATAGTATTAATATAATTAATATAACAAAATAATTTATAAATAAATAAATAAAAATATATTTTTTTAATTTTAAAATATTTTATTTACTTAAAAATTACATTTTATTTTTATTGAATAAAATTTAAATTTTATAAATATAAAAATTAATTTTAATTATTATTTTATATTTAATTTATTAAAATTTTAATTATTTCCGTTTTATCCGGTCCAAAACCGGACCGAACCCGAATTTACCGGTCTGGTTCGGTTTAGACCGATATTATTCCGGTCCGATTTCCGAGTCATGATTTTTCACGATTTCGGTTCCGGTCCAAGCCGGTTCCGGTCCGGTTCGGTCCGGTTTTGGACCGATAAACACCTCTAATTAAGGCCATGAGCTACACCTCATCGTTTTTTATACATTTTTATTCTAACCTCAACATAGTACTTATCAAGAGTCTTTGCTGACATCATTGTACGCAGTTTGTTTTTTCCTCCTCTTCTGATTCTCAGGGTTTAATAATACTATAGTTTCTCCAATTTTTCATATTAAGATGGTTTTCCCAGAACTTCTGCTTATCTTCGAGAAGTATTGACAATTAAGTCTTTAATTTGGAAAACAAAAAAAATACTGTGGAAGAAATTTATTTTGTTCCATACAATTTAGAGCTTTGAAATAAACATGGAAAAGTGTTAATTAAACCAAAAAATAAAAATATATTACACATTAATATTGCACAAACAGAATTAAAAAAAAGTCCAGGCGAAAATAAAATAATTTTTTTTAAAAATAATGTGCATAAAAAATCAAAAAAATAAAAAATAAAAGTAAAAAATAAAAATACGCAAATAAAATAAAAAATAAATAAAGTGAAATAATAGCGCAAGCCAAATAAAATAAAAAATAAATTGTGCAAGCAAATAAATTATAAAATAAAGTAAAAAACTAAAAAATAGAACAAATAAATTACAAATAATTTTTATAAAAAAATGAAAAAATAGTGCGAAAATTCATTTGATTTTTTTTTACTAGATTTGCCAATCGATTGTTTATGGAAAGCCTTCTGTGAGTATAATTGATTCCACTATCTTGAATACTCGCTACTACAAAAAAAAACTTTAACAACTATTAAAAATAGCTATTTACATCGTTTGTCCAATCGATGTCCAAGAGGCGTAAATATGCCGGTCAATTCTGTTGATGATTTAAGTGAAATCATTGTCCGTTTAATGTAGTTGGAATCATTCAAGGCTTCGGATTAATCCTAGTCAATAGAATATGAATTTGGAGAAATGTGGAGTACACGTTCATATAAAATTGATACGGATTAATACTTTGAATAAGCATGTTGATGCATGTCGAGATTAATCTCGTGGTTGCATGGTTGCATGGCTAAGTAATGATTTAATATCATATATTGTATGCAAATTCGAAATTGCATGAATAACCATGCAAAACAACATGAATAGGTGCCATTTGAAAGGGTGCTTTCACTAAAAGGTACCTATTCAACTAAAGGGTGTTTATGTTCAAAGGAAGGGGTGTCTAAAACCTATATAAGGGAGTGTAATTCATTTTCTGAATACACACAACATCACCTACGAATTTGAGAGCTTTGAAGCAACAAATATTACATAAAGTTCCATAAGTTGCTCGTGTTCTAAGCCTAAGACGCGAGTGTCGTTATTGTCTTATCCTGCGAGGGATTTCGTGATACCCAGGCTTATAGGGTCGAAATACTCTTTAAGGAAAGCGTTGCTACGCGATTCAATATTATCCAAGCCTCTCTTCTTTCAGTAACACCCTAAAAATACAACAGTCTTAAAGAGTATTTCGTATACTGAAAGATGGATGCGGTTCGAGAAATGACCAACAAGTTCGGCAAGTTGGAGAAATTTGAAGGCGTAGACTTTAGAAGGTGGCAAAAGAAGATTGCATTTTATGCTAACAACATTGAAGGTGGTGTACGTGCTAAGCACTCCACAACCAGAAGCAAAGGACAACGAAACAACGGAGGAAACTCGGAAAAGGTGCAAATGGGAAAACGACGACTATATATGTCGTGGGCATATATTAAACGGTATGTCTGACTCCCTTTTTGACATATATAAAAACGTTGAATCTGCTAAAGAACTATGGGATAGTCTTGAATCCAAGTACATTGACGAGGACGCTTCTAGTAAGAAGTTCCTGGTTGGTAATTTTATGAATTACAAAATGTGCGACGGAAGGCCGGTAATGGAGCAATATAATGAATTGCTGCGGATATTGGGTCAATTTTCCCAACATAATATGAAGATGGATGAGTCCATCTCGGTGTCTAGTATTATAGACAAATTACCGCCGTCGTGGAAAGACTTCAAACACACCCTGAAGCATAAAAAGGAAGAGTTGTCTTTAGTGCAACTCGGTAGTCACTTGCGCATAGAGGAATCTCTAAGGGCGCAAGAGGGTGAAAAACCCAAGGACAAGGAACCTATAAGGTCTGCAACTATCAATATGATGGAAGCAGGGGAGAGTTCGTATAAGAACCGAGGGACAAAGCGTCCCTATAACAACAACAACAACAACAATGCTGGGAGTAAGAAGCCTAAGGGCGCTTGCTGGATATGCGGAAAAGCGGGTCACTTTAAAAGTGATTGCCATGCAAACAAGAATAAGAAGGGAACGATGAACAATCGCTCGGGACAAAGGTCTAATGACCAGGGTCCGAACACCAATCAAGGTGAGACTAAGACTCATAATTTAGTTGTTGATATAAATTATGTGCCTATAGTTTCTGAAGCATTTTCTATGCAGGATGATTCGGTGGCATGGTGGATTGACTCGGGTGCAACCAAGCATGTATGCAAAGATCGTCATTGGTTTCAGAAGTATGAACCGGTTGAAGATGGATCAGTGCTTTACATGGGAAACGAGTCAACTGCCCCTATTCTTGGTCGCGGAGAAGTGTTGTTAGAATTTAGTTCCGGAAAGTCCTTAGTATTATTAGATGTATTACATGTACCCGGAATAAGGAAAAACCTTGTATCCGGTAGTGTTTTATCCAAGTACGGATATAAACAAGTGTATGAATCTAATAAATATGTATTGACTAAGAACGGTGTGTTTGTCGGCTTTGGATATCAATGTAATGGGATGTTCATGCTTAATATTATGAATAAAAATTCTGATTCGGTGCTTATGATTTCTTCTAATGTTAATGATTCATTACTATGGCATGCTAGACTAGGACATGTTCATTATAAGCGTATGATTGAAATGTCTAAACTTGATCTAATTCCTGCCATTAACTTAGAAGAAGATAAGTGTAACACATGCATGCTAACTAAAATTGTTAGGCAGCCATTTAAAGATGTTCAACGTGAATCTAGTATGCTTGAACTTGTGCATAGTGACTTATGTGATTTCCATGCTACACCTTCGTTGGGAAATAAGAAATACTTAGTAACTTTCATAGATGATTATTCTAGATTTTGCTATGTATTTCTGCTAAGTACTAAAGATGAAGCGCTAGAAAATTTTAAGGTATTTAAAACTGAAGTTGAACTACAACAAGAATGCATGATTAAAAAGTTGAGAACCGATAGGGGAGGCGAATATTATGATCCTGTTTTGTTTGAATCATGTGGTATTATTCATGAAATAACTGCGCCCTATACTCCTCAACAAAACGGTATATCCGAAAGGAAGAATCGTGTACTAAAGGAAATGGTGAATTCCATGTTATCCTATTCGGGTTTGAATAGTGGATTCTGGGGAGAAGCCGTGTTAACGGCTTGCTATTTATTAAATAGGGTTCCTAACAAAAGGAACAAGGTTACTCCCTATGAACTTTGGTACAAAAAGAAGCCTAACCTGAATTATCTTAAGGTTTGGGGCTGTCGGGCTGTCGTAAGACTACCGGATCCCAAAAGGAAAACTTTGGGAGAAAGAGGCATTGATTGCATCTTTGTTGGATATGCTGTGCATTCCAAGGCGTATCGATTCTATGTGATTGAACCAAATGATTCAGTTGCGATTCATTCAATCATAGAATCGAGGGATGCCATATTTGATGAAACTCGTTTTTCATCAATGGTTAGGCCCAAGGATCTGGTGCCTAAGGTGGCTGAAAGTAAGGAATTAACCTTGCCCGAACCTGAGTCACTTGAACCTCGTCGAGGCACGAGGATAAGGACTAAGAAATCGTTCGGTCCCAATTTCCATACTTTTTTGGTTGAAGGATCAAGGGACGAAGTTGGCTTCCAATACTCGTATTGCTATCATGTTGATGATGAGCCTAAAACATACGAGGAAGTCATGAAATCGCAAGATGTTGCATTTTGGAAAGAAGCCATCAATGATGAGATGGATTCCATAATGGGAAACAACACTTGGGTGCTTGCTGATCTACCTAACGGTTGTAAACCATTAGGATGCAAGTGGATCTTCAAAAAGAAGATGAAAATTGATGGTTCAATCGACAAGTATAAAGCCCGATTGGTCATCCAAGGCTTTAGGCAAAAGGAAGGCATTGATTATTTCGATACATATGCCCCTGTTGCAAGAATAACTACGATTCGATTATTGATAGCTTTGGCTGCAATAAACAATCTAGTGATCCATCAAATGGATGTAAAAACCGCATTCCTTAACGGTGAGTTAGAGGAAGAGATTTACATGAAACAACCCGAAGGGTTTGTTATGCCTGGTAATGAGCATAAAGTTTGTAAACTCGTTAAATCCTTGTATGGATTGAAACAAGCACCTAAGCAGTGGCATCAAAAATTTGATGAAGTAATCTTGTCGAATGGATTTAAATTAAATCAATCGGACAAGTGTGTGTATAGCAAATTCGATGACTTTGGTAAAGGAGTCATCATTTGTCTATATGTTGATGATATGCTTATCTTTGGTACTGACCAAAGACAAGTGGACCTTACTAAGGCATTTCTATCATCAAGCTTTGACATGAAGGATATGGGGGAGGCGGATGTGATTTTGGGAATAAAAATCAAACGCGAGAACAATGCTATTACTTTAACACAATCTCATTACATTGAGAAAGTGTTGAAGAAATTTCATTGCGATGACTATTCTCCGGTTAGCACCCCTTATGATCCAAGTGTGAAACTTATGCCTAATACGGGTGTTGCGGTGTCCCAGCTGGAATACTCCAAGGTAATCGGATGTCTTATGTATGCTATGACTAGCACAAGACCGGACATTGCATTTGCAGTGGGCAAACTAAGTAGATACACAAGTAATTCTAGCACACATCATTGGCAGGCTGTTAGGCGTGTATTGAAATATTTAAAGGGAACCAAAGACCTTGGTTTGACGTATGTCGGATATCCTTCGGTACTAGAAGGGTATTCTGATGCGAGTTGGATAACCAATATAGAGGATCATTCCTCTACTACTGGTTGGGTTTTCTTACTCGGAGGCGGTGCTATAAGTTGGGCTTCAAAGAAGCAAACTTATATTACGAGTTCTACTATGGAATCGGAATTTATAGCACTCGCGGCAGCTGGTAAAGAAGCTGAATGGCTAAGGAATTTGGTGTATGAAATTCCTTTGTGGCCGAAGCCTATTTCGGCATTTTCTATTCATTGTGACAGTGCAGCCACTTTGGCTAAGGCATACAGTCAAGTATACAATGGCAAGTCAAGGCACTTGGGCGTTAGACATAGCGCGATCCGTGAGCTGATCACTCATGGAGTAATCTCAATAGATTTTGTGAGATCTCAACATAATCTCGCTGATCATTTGACCAAGGGATTAGCGAGGGACTTGGTAGCAAAGTCGGTAACTGGGATGGGTCTTAAGCCTCTCTGAATCTTCAAATATGGGATACCAAATTCATTTCTAATTACATTAGAACCAGAATTCAATTGGGAAGCCTATATTTGAGATTGAAACACATGGAAATTATCCCAAAGGTATGTGTTTGAACCTGCATGTTAAGGTTGAATTTAATTCTTAATGAGTCTTTTGACAAAGTGCATTGTGCAGGTGCACGAAGAAAAGATTCACCTATATGAGTGGGAAGTGTGGCAACTTCAAGAGTCGTGGCTAAGCTCTATATACGCTCAAGAATGGATAGGGACACAAGGCCTAATTTTGTGTCGGTTTTCCTTATGGAATTGTAATAAACTTGTGTGTGTTTTGTCTTCATGTATTCAGATGAGTTGAACGGTTCAATCTTTAAGACACCGTGATTCTCGAATATTTGTAAAGTATAATTCACTAAGATGAAAATTCAATCTTTAAGACATTTTCATTTTATGCACGAGTTTGGTTTTATTTGTTGATTTTGTATGATTCAAGGATTACACTTAAATGGGGGAGGAATGTTGATGATTTAAGTGAAATCATTGTCCGTTTAATGTAGTTGGAATCATTCAAGGCTTCGGATTAATCCTAGTCAATAGAATATGAATTTGGAGAAGTGTGGAGTACAAGTTCATATAAAATTGATACGGATTAATACTTTGAATAAGCATGTTGATGCATGTCGAGATTAATCTCGTGGTTGCATGGTTGCATGGCTAAGTAATGATTTAATATCATATATTGTATGCAAATTCGAAATTGCATGAATAACCATGCAAAACAACATGAATAGGTGCCATTTGAAAGGGTGCTTTCACTAAAAAGTACCTATTCAACTAAAGGGTGCTTATGTTCAAAGGAAGGGGTGTCTAAAACCTATATAAGGGAGTGTAATTCATTTTCTGAATACACACAACATCACCTACGAATTTGAGAGCTTTGAAGCAACAAATATTACATAAAGTTCCATAAGTTGCTCGTGTTCTAAGCCTAAGACGCGAGTGTCGTTATTGTCTTATCCTGCGAGGGATTTCGTGATACCCAGGCTTATAGGGTCGAAATACTCTTTAAGGAAAGCGTTGCTACGCGATTCAATATTATCCAAGCCTCTCTTCTTTCAGTAACACCCTAAAAATACAACAAATTCACATCGGTTAATTGACCGATGTAAACACTAAACCATTAATATGGGTTTTGTAGTAACCATTGTAGATATATTCGATTATACCAGCATCACATTGACAAATGATGTAAGTTCGCAATTTTCACAACCGATCATTAGAAAAACCGTTTTAATTTTAAATTTCTGACATCGGTTATCATTTTTTACCGATGTTACTTGAATTTTATTAACATCAATTATTTTATAATCGATGTGAGAATGTATTTAAAAAATAAAAATAAAAATCAAATATTATATACCTGAATAATTATTTGAAAATTGTACATTAAAACAAATATCCAATTTCATACAACTAATTTTTCAAATACACTTTGTATCACTACAATGAAAATTGACCAACATTTGATGAACTTAGAACTCAGAAGTTCTATGTATCACAACAGGTAGCTCTATGTATCATACAGGTCCTGACAAAAATGAGTAGATAATAATTTAAAAACTACACAAAAATTGTGGACAAAAAAATAGTGTTGTTTAAGTAATAATAATGTTAATTTCTTTGGTTACAAAGGATTTTGTATATAATTGATGTTTTTTTTACAACGGTTCTATTTATAGTCATATCAATACATTGTGTTACAACAGTTCTATTAGTTTATTTATAACCGATGTTAATTATTTTTTTCGTTACAACGGTTTTATTTATGGCCGATGTCAATATATTTTGTTACAACAGTTCTATCCATAAAAGATGATAATTTATTTTTTGTTACAATGGTCCTATATATAATGATGTTAATTTATTTTGGTGACATACTACATTAACATCAGTTCCTCAACAACCGATGTTAACAAGGTGTTATTAAAAGCTATTTTTGTTGTAGTGCGTACTACTGAATAAAGCACCCCTTTATCCAAGAAAGTCTGTACAACAAATGAACTATATATGTAGCATAGGAAATACGCTTACGGAACTGCTTCACACGAGTTAGTGTGCTTGTCTCGTAATTCGCAAGCTGAGTCTCGTACATAGCAAGGAAGTGGTTATGTTCTTTGTCGAGTTCAACATGTGTCTCCGTTGGAAACCAACTGACAATGCCTGAAACTTAAATCTTGAATATGTTTGAAAAAAAAAATTGTGAATGAAATTTACTTTTTTTTATACAATTTAGAGCTTTGAAATTAATAAAGAAAAGTATAAAAATGAAAAAAATAGGGCATGCGCAAATAAAATAAAAAAATTTAAAGCGTAAGTGAAAATAAAATAAAAAACAAAAGCGAAAATAAGTAAATAAAAAATAAAGTAAAGTAAAAAACTAAAAAATAGAATAATTATATTACAAATAAGGTTTTTTTTTTTTAAAGTGAAAAAATAGTGCGGAAATTAATTTGAACGAGATTTGTCAACCGATTGTTTTTTAAAAACCTTCTGTTGACATATTTGATTCACTATTTTGAAGGCTAATGCCCAATGCACCTCCCCTTATTCAAGCAAGCAACAAATGGGCTATGTAGCATAAGAAATACGTCTATTCACTGTTTCTGTAATACTCGTTTTATTTTCCAGTATTAAAATATAATATTTTGTGTTGACCGTTGACTTTTTAACCGGTAAATCAATTTATCGATCGTTGAGATATTTTCAGATTAATATTTCGAGACCCGAATTAATTGATGTGTATTTTATAAATGATTTTGGTGTAGAAGAACCAAAATATATTATAGAGTATATTTTTATATACTCTATTATATATATATATATATTGAAGGCGGTTTAAGGAAATGGAATTGATAAGTATCAATTCATTTACCCCTTTTTATACACACGTGCCCTGCCCTCCCCCACTTACGAATCCCACACACACATAACACACACATTCAGAGAAAGAAAGGAGAGCAAGGAAAAGAAGAACAGAGAGGAGAAGGAAACTGGAGATCGACCAAGCTGAGATTTTTCTGGAAAATCATTAAGGAGGAGAGCTAGCCACTCGTCCCGTGAATTCATATCTCTAGCAAGATCAGCGGATAGAGGCAAGTGAAATTTAGAGTTTTCGTAGTTATATTATCGAAAATATTTCGACCCCAGCTCGATTAAGTGTTATTATGTTTCGATATTCGATATCTATATCATTGAGTAGCCCTCGTTGAGCAGATCATTTCGGTATAGAGAACTTATCTCGTTGCAGTCGAAAAAGGCAAGGATTTGGTTTTCGTCGTTTTCGATATCGATAATGTTTCGTCTACCTTTATATTTCGTGTTGTTGAGTTTCTGTACTTGAATTATATACCGTTAGATATCTCTCGTCGCGAGGATCGTTTCTATATATAGAACTCTTATTTTCGTCGCTAGAATCAAAAGTTATCTTCGCCGGAAGCTCGGGGGAGCGCGCTGGCCGCGCTGGAGACGACCAGGGGTAGCGACCGCTACATGCCCACAGCGGGCGCTGCTTTGGTGTTTCGAATTGTTTTCGTTCCGAACTTCAGAAATTCATATCTTTTGACTCGTAACTCCGTTTGACTATTATGATATAGTTTCGAAATCCTCTTTCTGCGTACTTCGACACAGGATTGATTTCAGTTGATTTTGTGATTTTTCAGAGATAATGATTTTGGTGATTAGTTATCCTATATGATTTATATGATTGTGTATGTAAATCATGGTTATTGTTGATTGTATCCCTACTGGTATGTAATATACTTGTTGTATATGTGTATATGGGTATATGATACCGATGATGGCTGGTATAGCCGAGGTGGATATCATGTGGTATATTGTTGATTGTATGCCTTGTTGATATGTATTATACTTGTTGTATATGTGCATATGGGTATATGATACCGATGATGGCTAATATAGCCGAGGTGGATATCATGTGGTATATTGTTTATTGGGATCAGGTGATCCGTGATTTTATGATTTACTCGATTTGAGTCTTTTGATCTTTCGAGTTCTGTGTTTGACACGTGTTGGCTTTTGTTGCCGTTTATGCACGTACATCGGTGACGACCGATAGCCCTACGGGAGGCGAACATGGATGTAGATGCGCAGCCTCGAGCGCGCTTTTTGATTGGCATCTGGGATGTCAGAGGTGCGTAGTCTAATCCATGTAGACCGAGGTCTGTAGTGACGGGGTCACTATAGACGAAGGTCTAACCAACGGGTAGTGACAGAGGTGTTCGCCTGTAGTTTGGGTCGCGCCCTTCTGACAGCTTCACAGTCTGCTTACCCGGATGACATTTAGAATCTGTTGTGTGCGATCGACGTGATTCTATTGTCGACCCCATCGGCGACATTTGTTATGTTCGTGCGTATGGGTTTAGACTTCGTGAGTGAGTGTCACTGGGGATGGACCGCGAGTGTCTCCCGGGACCAGTGAACTTGTCACTTAGTCTGTATTCGAATCCTGTCGTGGATAGACCATGTACAGGGATTTGACTTCGTAGGAGTGTCATCAGGGATAGACCGTTAGTGATCTATCGGGATTGATGAACTCATGACTACTTAGTCGAGAGGGATGTGTAGTGATCATTTTACGATCTTGCACTGATCCTTATATACTGGTGGACAGCATGTGTGGCTTTCAGGCCAGTGTTCTCTATGTGTGTGCATGATACGTGTTTATGTGCATTGAGGTCGAGCGGCCTTCATTCGGTTGAACGTGGATACGTGTGATCTGACTAGCCAAGATTGGCGTCAGTACGATGGACAGCGCGATATCGTCAGATGTATTACCCTAGCTAAGTATATGTCTTACGATTATCTCTACGTGAGCCATCGTTACTGGTGTTACATCTCAGGTTGAGGAGGTGATACTTGTATCATACGGGATACTTCCTATAGGGTAGGCATGATGTGTACGAGTAGACTGTGTCAAAGATACTGGAGGACGTGTTGTTGTCCGAGGATAGTGGAGACACGACGGTTCTAGGATACCGGAGGACAGTGTGTCCGAGGATGGTTGAGACCGGATAGTCACTATGTGTTATATGACTGTATGTTTGTGTGGTACATGGTAGGGGATTATAAATCTTGCCAGCGTATTAGACGCTGACCTTGCCGTGTGTATTTCTCTATTTTGTAGGTACTTGTGGTGCTGTTTTGGGCTGGACGAGAGACGACGCAGGCTTTGTGATCATGGATAGGGGCCACCACGGTATTTTATTTCTCTGATGTTTAGACACTATGTTTATTGTTTATACGTTTATGTGTATTATTATTTGGTGTCTGGGGTGAGGTGTCAGCGTGAGTCCGGTTATAGGTGAGGTTTGTATAAAGTTTTAAATTTTCCGCTGTTTTAAATGAGTTAAATAATCGGGCGTCACAACTTGGTATCAGAGCGAGGTTTTACGAGCATGTCTTTGGGTAGATTTTGTGTTTGAGTCTAGTGGGTAGTGGTCCGTTTTGTATCCATGATCAGCTGCGTTCGCTCGTCTCGTCAGCCACGGTATGTTTTCTACTTGCTGGATTTTTGAGATTGGTTTATATCTCTTGCTTTATGTGTGTTTGTGGTTGCGAATATCGACTGATTTGATACTGATGTATCCTTGTGACTTTGATGTTATTCTGGTCATGGACTGGTTGTCATTTCATCATGTATCGATTGATTGTCATGCGAGAAAAGTAGTATTGCCGAAGCGGGTTGGAAGCGTGGAGTTTAAAATTACAATCGGTAAGTCGTCACTTCCGATTATATGATCTATGCGTGCTACGAAGTTGATTAATCAGGGATGTTTGGCATTCCTGGCTATGATGAAAATGTCGATTGAGGCTCCGCTGATCCTTGATGACATTGTGGTGGTTCGTGAGTATCCTGAGTTTTTCTCGAAGGATATTCAGGGTAATCCACCGGACATAAATTTATTCCGGGATAGAGTTGGTACCTGGTACAACTCCTATTTCGAAGACACTATATCGGATGGCTCCGGCTGAGTTAGCTGAGTTAATAGTGCAGTTGTAGGATCTGCTAGACAAGAAACTGATCAGGCCAAGTTATTCTCCTTGGGGAGCACCGATATTGTTTGTAAAGAAAAAGGATGGTTCGATGCGGTTGTGCATTGACTATCGAGAACTGAATAAGGTGACGATTAAGAATCGGTATCCTTTACCGAGAATTGAAGATTTGCTCGATCAGTTGCAGGGTGCTGCATTCTTTTCGAAGATTGATTTGAGATCGGGATATCATCAGTTGAAAGTTCGTGAAGAAGATATTCCAAAGACGGCGTTCAGATCGAGGTATGGGCACTACGAGTTTACTTTTATGCCTTTCGGGGTTGACAAATGCTCCTGCGACATTTATGGATTTGATGAATCGGGTATTTTCAGAATATCTTGATAAATTCGTTATTGTGTTTATTGACGATATTCTGATGTATTCAAAGACAAAGGAAGAGCACGGGATTCACTTGAGGCTGACGCTTCAGAGGTTGAAAGAAAAGCAGTTGTATGCTAAATTCAGCAAATGTGAATTCTGGATGAGGAGTCGGCAATTTCTGGGACACATAATTTCACAGGAGGGTATATTTGTGGATCCCAGTAAAATTGAGGGTATTTGTAGTTGGCCGACGCCAACTAATGCAATAGAGGTCAGGAGTTTTATCGGTTTGGCTGGGTATTACCGGAGATTCGTCGAAGGTTTTGCCAAATTGTCAGGATCGATGACTAAACTGACACAGAAGAACGCTGATCCTACTCATGATTTGGATTTGGCAGGTATGGTGTTTGCACTTAAAACTTGGCGTCATTATCTGCATGGCGTTAAATGTGAAGTGTATACGGACTACTAGAGTCTCAAGTACTTCTTCACCCAGAAGGAGTTGAATATGAGACAAAGGCGATGGCTAGAACTGGTAAAAGATTATGATTTGCAAAGGCGATGGCTAGAACTGGTAAAAGATTATGGCTAGAACTGGTTGAATATGAGTTGAATAATTCATCGTGCTGGTTTGCTTCTACCTCTTCTTCTGATCTGCAGGGTTCAATAATATGATATTTTCTCCAATTACTCATATTTCGATGGTTTTCTTGTCTTCTTTGATATGTCGAGGATGTGAATCTGGATATTGCTCGTTTCTTCTCGAGAGCTTCTGCTTGTCGACAAGAAGTATTGACAATTGAGTCTTATTTTGAATATGTTTGAAAAAAAATATATTGTAAATGAAATTCACTTTGTTCTTTACAATTCAAAGCTCTGAATTTAACATAGAAAAATATCACATTGACAATGCGCAAAAAAAAATTAAAAAAATAAGGCATGCACAAATAAAATAAAAATTTTAAGCAAGTGAAAATAAAATAAAAAACAAAAGTAAAAATAAGTAAATAAAAAATAAAGTAAAGTAAAAAAACTGAAAATTAGAACAAATATATTACAAATAATTTTTTTTTAAAGTGACAAAATAGGCAAATTCATTTGAGCATTTTTACGAGATTTGGTTTTGGAAATTCTCAAATATATTACAAATAAAGTTTTTAAAAAAAGTGACAAAATAGTGCAGAAATTCATTTGAACATTTTTAAGAGATTTGTTTTTGGAAATTCTATTGTGAGCATAATTGATTCCACAGTTTTGAAGGTACTGCGCAAGACACCTCTCTTTAACCAAGCAAGTATGTACAACAAATGGGCTTGTCTGGTAAATTGCATGCTGAGTCCAAAAGAATAGAACATAATTTGTTGAAATTTAAGATCTTACATAAATAAAATTTGGGATGTGGAGTCGAAATTGTGGCCGGAAAGGACGAAGAAGCCGATACCGAAGAGTTCTGGATGGTGTCGGCCGACATGAAGCTGTTGGAGCAGCTTATGTGGAATCCGCAGCTCAATACGAGGTAGAACCCGAAGTGAGAAGTGGGTGTTGCCGATACCTTGATATGTCGCAGACATGCTTGGCAGATTTATGTTTTTTCTTTGCGCTAAGTTTGCAGTCCTTAGCGTGACTTTACCTTAATTAATATCTTACCGTGACTTTACCTTAATTAATATTAGGGTTTTATATAGGTCTAGCCTATATAATAGATATTCACATGAATGTAAATATATCAGTAACTTTACCTTAATTAATGTTAGGGTTTTATATAGGTCTAGCCTATATAATAGATATTCACATGAATGTAAATATATGAGCGTGAGAATTCTAGAATAGCAAGATTAGAGAATACTGAGAATGTGTGTGCGTTTGTAATGTCTTCTATAATTATTCTATTGAAAGATTAGCAGCGAGGCTAGAGTGAACGAGAATACTGAGAATGTGTGTGCGTTTGTAATGTCTTCTATAATTATTCTATTGAAAGATTAGCAGCGAGGCGAGAGTGAACGTAGGCTTATTGGGTGAACCACTATAATTCTTGTGTCGTTTATTTCTAGTTTATTTTTGTTTGAGTTTATCGTTTCTTGCAGCGAGGGCACAAATCACAACAAAATAAATGTTATATATGAAAAAATATTAAAAAATATTTGGATAAACAAAATAATTATTTTGGATTTTTTTTATATATAAAAAGTAATAATTTTAGGGATATTTTAGTCTTTTAATTTTTAAGTTATAAGAACTTATAAGATGTTTAAAGAAAAGATAATTTAAAAAAAAAACTTTTAAGCTTTTAAATAATATATTTAAAATTTTATAAAGATCTTTTTTGAAAAAATTATCAAATAAATTTTAAGAGTTTAAAATTACTTATTTTATACTACAATTATCACTTATTTTTTAAAACTTAATCAGAAGTAATTATTTTATACTTGGTGTTTTGAACTTATAATATATTAAAATTTGTTTGGTTAGAAAGATGTTTTAAGATTAAAAAATTCAGTAAATTACTTTTTTTTTTTGTTAACGGTCAATATAATATAAGAGAAAAAAAAAGAGTTTGGAGATACAGTACAACGCATAGGAAGAACCTACCACATCAACGAGCTAACATGCTAGCTCTCAGAATCTCCAAAAATAAAAGAGCAAAACAACAACAGTCACCCCTACCAAGCGATATGCCACACTCGCCTCAAAGCCCTCGCCTGAAGGGAGTCTGGTAGCCTTAACGCAACTATCCGATCCCTCATAATGGATATAGCCCTGATAGCCACCCTCTCTGCCGACTCCGAGTGCGCTTCCCGTATACGTGTGTTCCTCTCCTGCCTTATAAAGTAAATCAGAGCAGCGAGAAGGTCACGATAGGTACAAGAGATCCAGTGTTTCCCACGTCAGCGTCTAGCAGCACGAAGGATAGCACACTCCCAACTGCCACATGGCCATAGGAACCCAGTAACCTCCCTTCCAGCTTTCATCAAACAGTCATGCGAAAACTTGCACTCAAAGAATAGATGGGAATGCGTCTCTCTACACTCTCCTCCACACAGAACACACGAATCATCCCCCCGACCAATCCACGGCTTGTCACACGTCGGCAACCGACCACGGATAGCAAGTCAAAGAATAAAGCAGTGCCTCGGAATACGCCCTGGTCCATCAAGGAGACCAGCCCACTGTACCCGAACACCCTCGGGGTGGAAGAGTGAATAGGCTGAGGCAGAAGTGTAAATCCCAGACCTATGTAGTCTCCACCGTATGCTATCACTCCCCTGGCCTATCTCCGGAAGATCCTCCATAAGACCAACGAACTCCTCAGCAAAGTAAACTGGCCACTGCCACTCCCCGTCAACAATGACAGAGCTGAGAGGCGAGGCTACCTGCAACCCAGCCAAGGCTGGCCCCATCAGATTCACCTCCTCCAACTGACCCAAGGTGTGCCACGGGTCCCTCCACAGATATAACTGTGACCCATCCCCAATATGGAACTGGATAGCCGGTAGAACATCAGGCCTAAGCTTTAAAAGCTGTCGCCAACTCCAAGAGCATGCCCTAGGGTTCTTCGCACTCCAGAAAGAATGTCTCCGCAGTCGATTCGCCTGAATCCAACTGACCCAAACAGACTCCGGATCCCGACTCAGTATCGCCCAAATGTGTCTGGTCATTGAAGGTACCGGTATACCGATCCGATCGATATACCGTGTGTGCGGAAGCGTGTAAAGCAATAGATCTACTATGCCATGATCTTAGTGCACACTTAATGTGTATAAGAACACATATAAACATATATATATACACATCCAATATATATATATATATATAAGGTTCAACGATTACTTACTTATGGTGACGAAGTGATTCGTTGATGTCGTTGAGGTGGTGTTGAGTTGATTGAACCACCTCAAATGGATCAGCCTCTCGAAGCTCTCCTTGTGAATGACCTCGTCACTCCTCTTGTCTAGATCTCCCGGATGTTGAAGCCGCACAAATGGCCCGGCCTCTACGTGTTGCACACGAACCCGGATGACGAACACTTTGCTTGATCGAGTCGGTTCTCCAAG
Source organism: Euphrasia confusa (assembly GCA_954870475.1). Lineage (NCBI taxonomy): Eukaryota > Viridiplantae > Streptophyta > Magnoliopsida > Lamiales > Orobanchaceae > Euphrasia > Euphrasia confusa. Next base: position 8,352,300 of record OX940966.1, on the reverse strand, counting down.
AACACTCTCTCCTTTCTCTCTTTTGTGTGGATTTCGAAATATGTGATTAAGTTGTGTGAAAATCTGATTTTCACCCTCTTATTCATCTCATTATGGTCACATAATTGTCTCATTATTAACCTTGTAACCCCCCACCTTAATGTGTGTCATAAACACACATAATGGGGGTGGTTTATGGTGAATATGAATGGTCATGCCACATCATCATGCCAACTAGCATAAGACATGGTCCCACTAGCTTGTGTGGCATGCCATATCACACTATGTGACATGCATCCATGCAAGCCATGCATCCCATGCATGTGAATTAAATCCACGTAAATATTGATTCTAAATCAATATATTTATCAAGCAACGTACATCATCTTTGAGTCCGTGTGTGACCCTGTAGGTATGATTTATCGATCAATATTATATTGTTCCCAACAAATAATATTATCAAATAATCATTTAACATCCATAGACGATCTTATGACTTTATCGATTGCACACGTAGGATCGAAGGACATATCCCAACAGTCATAAGGGCCCGATTCTGAGCAGTGAGGTCACGGATCCCTAATCCTCCCTCTCTGGTAGGTCGGCATACATCAGCCCATCGAACCTTCGCATACCCCAGTAAATTACTTAACAATTTATAAGTTGTTAAAAAAAATAAGAGTGAACTACTTTTTAACAGTTTATAAATTCCTGTAAATTTAACAATAAAAAACAAAAATATCTTAAAACTATTAACTTATACAATGATTCTAAAATTATTTTTTTTTTCACACAAATATTTTCAAATTTTGTTTCAATAACATATGTTTTTTGATAATTATATTTATTTATATAAGTTTAGATATTTGTTTATCCGAATAATTTAACAACTTAGGTAAAAAAAATAATTGCTATGTTACTCTTATATTTTATTTATGTTTACTTTTAATAAAATTTCAATGAACTGTATGTCAATCACCCTAAAACGTAATAAGAAAAAATAGTCGTTATTTAATTCAACGGTTTAGATTCAACCACATTTGAAAAAATAGTCGTTATTTAATTCAACGGTCTAGATTCATTAACCTTTATTTTGCTCTTTTCAATGCATATTGTTCCGAATATCATGATAATGTTGATGATAATGATTAATGTATCTCCTCCCGCGTCCAAAGTAGTAGTAGAGGTAAGAGCTCACTCGAAGTATATCACAAAATATACTTTCCCCGGTGACGCAGGGTTCGAATCTCGGATAGGAGAAATTTTCATTGAAATATTATGAAGGTTTGTCTTGGAGTTCGACCTGTTGGCTGATTAGACGTTTTTCATGTGCGTATCTCGTCAAAATCTGAGGTCAGTTGTAGTTTGACTCGGTATCAATCCAAGAAAACGGAAGAGTAATATTCAAGTGAATATTCGTGTTAGAAGCATATGACATAATTCTAAATCCTAAATTCAAATTGTTCGACAATTAAAAATAGCAAAAATGAAAATACAAATATGAGAAAACGACTTGGACGATGACAATCAAAACATTAAAAATAATTTCACAAACACTCAATTAAATCAATTCAATCAACACACGAAAGTCAAGCTCCCGGTCGGGTTACTTCACTCGTCGTCACACGTTTAATCCACTTAGAGGTTCGCTCCCGATCGGGTTACGATTCTAAGATTATGTTGACGTATTGAGATCAATCAAGTAATTGCTAGTTATTCTCGTTCGTTCATCATCCAAGATGAAAATTTAGTTCAACATCTTGACAAAGTATTTAACAACGATAATCAAAAGAGACATGATCATGAATTAAAATAAGACAAAGCATTAATAAAAATAACATCAACGCAATTAGAAATCTAGAAGATTATTACAAGAAGTTTAAATCATGAAAAGAAGCAAAGCAAACTAAAACAAATAATTGAAATCAAGTTTAAAGTTCAAACTAGTAAAAGTAGTGGCCGTAGAACTTCGATCGTGCTTCTCGACTCGTGAACGTTGCCGTTGTCAATGGCTTCGTCCCCGATCTTTTCCCCAAGTTCAGAAGGCGGAAGTTAGCTTTCCAATGCAAAAAATCACTTAAATCGGACTTCAAACGCCCAAGAAACTGCCCCGTAACCGCCGATGTCGCGACTGTCCAGCCTCGTTCGGCGCCCGCCGATGCATTTCGGCGACCGCCATTTCTGTTTCGGCGACCGCCGTTTTGCCCAAAAGTCTTGGCTGGCCATCTGATAGTTTTCGGCCCTTTCGGCGGTCGTCATTCCATCTCCGGCGACCGCCGTTTTTATCCTGCGACCGCTGATTGAGTTCGGCGGTCGCCGTTCCTTCCAGTTTCAGCCGTTTGCTCGTTTCTTCGATCTTTTCCTCGACTCTTCGACTTTCATCAACATTTGACCTACAAAATGAACTCGAACTACTCCAACACACCCCGTGAGATCAAATTACACTAAAACATCAAACATAAACTATATATATCACAAAATAAACCGCGTCCAAAAGTAGTAGTGGTAAGTGTTAAATTGCATTTTTTAAAGTATTGGGCGCTCCTTTTTTCTAGAGGTGTACATGCAGCGACTCCTAAAAAAAAAGTATATCACAAAATAAACCGCGTTCAAAAGTAGTAGTGGTAAGTTTTAAATTGCATTTTTTTAAAGTATTGGGTGCTCCTTTTTTCTAGAGGTGTACATGCAGCGACGCTATACCGCTATATGCAGGTAGTGACCACTACTTTAAAAAAAAAAATTGTGTACGGTTCCCGGTTTTAGCCCGAACAAGGCAAGTTAGAACCGAAACAAAGATTGGGTTAAATCGAAACTTTGGACCGGTTTTTATCAGTCTAGTCTGTTCATCCAAATCACGAGCCGAGCCAGGATAAATTGGCACCGGTCAGTTCGGCCAAATATGCACCTCAATTATTAATTAGTACTCCGTACAAAAGTTTTAGATTAAATTAAATAAGAAAAAGTGGAGTATGTGCTGAGATGTATTGAGAAAGAAAAGTAAAATTCATTTTCTCTACCTTTTGTTTAAAAATAAATACTGTAAATATCGGAAAAGGCTACAGTTACACAAGGTGTACCGGGCTTCCGGTACACTGCCAATTAAAATTCGAAAAGTGTTATTATTACATTAATTAATTAAATAAATAATATTTTAATTATTATTAAAATACATTATTAATTAGGAAAATAAATCTTTAAAATCTTTAAAAATATTTAAAAAATACTATTAAAATAATCTTTCATAATTAATAGATATTGTGACAATATTAATATGGAAGTAAAATATTTTTGTAAAATTAATAAATTTATTATAATAGGTAAAAAATAATTAATATATCAATTAGATAAAAATAACAATTAAATGATTTCATAAAAATTAATCAATTAATTAAATTATAGTTTAATTAATTTGGACGTAATATTTACTAAGTAAATAAATAATTAATTAAATAAATTACATTAAAAAAATTAGTAAATTTTAAAATAGTCTCAATAGAATTAATTAAATTAATTAGTTAAAATGGATTGTATTGAAAATTGATTTTCGTTAAAGTTTAACAATTTAAGAATAAAATTATAATTTTTTAAATTCAATTCACAAATTTAATATATTGTAGAAAAGTCTTTTTTATGTAAAATAAATTTAATTTCAATGGTATTAATATTACTAAATGATGATTTTGTTTTTGTAATTTAACAAAAAAATTAAAGTGATTTTTATAGTTTATTCTTAAATTTTGATCATATACATATAGATCTATTTAAAAACAATTACTACATGTAAGTAATTATACGTGCATAAATAAAATTATTTTTACAAAAAAATGTATAAATAATCTCTATTTTAATTAAAAAATACAGCATTTTTTAATATGTGGCTTGAAACATAACTAAATTGTAAACATAATTAAATTGTGATTTTTTTACTATATAATGTGAAAAAAATCACATTTTAATTCTATTATACACATTATATAAAAAAATAGAATTTTATTACGATTTTTTTTTTTATTTTATACCTGACGAGTAATATCAATTTTAAATGTATATTTTAAAATTTTAATAGGAATACACAATGATTAATATGTTAATTCTTTAACTCAATATGTTAGTTTTTTAATTTTGTGAAAAAAATAAATTATTATTATATTTGACATTTTACAGTTAAAAATTTAGTTCGATAATGAGTTAGTATCATGAATAATGTGAATATTATTTATTTTTTAAGCTTATGTTTTCTGACACATAATTAATCACTTAAAAACTTGAAAATTATGTTTGCGTGAGATTGACACTTAAAATGGCCTTTTTTAAATTATTTTTATAAAATATAATAAAATAAAACGCTCAATTAAACATAACGACGACGCATTATTTCATTCAAATTAAAACGTGTGTTTTAAATCAAATAAAAATAAATTTATTTAAATTAATCAACTATTTTTATCTTCATTAGATATTTATTAATCTGATAAAAATATATTGACTAAAAAAATATTTATTAACATTATAATTCGTTTAATAAATTAAGATTATTATTAATTTCTATTTTATATTTAAATTTATAATTTAATTAATAGAATTAATCATTTAAAAAAAATGCTTCTTACTTATAAATATATCATTCATTTTTTGTTCACAATTTAATAAAAAATGTCATTCATTTTTTATTCAAAATTTAATAAAAATTATTGATTTAGATGAATTGATTTTTTTCATTAAAACTTGATTAATTAATTCGTTAATATTAAAAAAATATCACTTAGTAAAATCAATTTTCTATCACATATTTTGAATATTATTTTATTTTTAATTTATCTTAATTATTAATAATGTAATGTTTTTAAATTAATTCTAAAAAATTATGAATTTCTATAATAATTTAATTAATTATTTTTTACTTTATTTTTTAATTTATCTTGATTATTGATTATGTAACGTTTTAAAATTAATAATAAAAAATTGTGAACTTTAACTAATTTAATTAGTTATTTTTATTTTATTTTTTATTCACCATTATTATGTAATTTTTATAATTAAATTAAATAATGTATATATTAATTTTTTTATTAATTATACTTTACAAAAATAAAATATATTTTTTTAATTTTATTTTTATTTACCTTTTTTTAATGATTTAATATATATGAAATATATATTAATTTGTTTTTATTTATTATTAATATTATAGGGAAAAAAATCTTATAAATTGTGGAGAATATTCAATATTTGGAAAGAATATTTGAAATGATTATATTGATTTTATTTAATATTTTAAAAGATTTTTGTGATTTATTTTCTTAATTAATAATTAATTTAATAATAATTTAAATACTATTTATTTAATTAATTAATTAATGTAATAATGTCAAGTGTCGCTTTTTAAATGGCGGTGAATATCCTACTATATTACTCCTATTTATCAATTTATCCTCTTCCAAGTTCCAACAAATCACAGTCAGCACTTCAGTCTTTTCTAAAGACGGTCATCAACTTCTCCGCCGCGCCTCCATTTCTCCGACGCCTGGTACTAAATTATCTCTCACTCTCCGTTAATATTCGTGCTTCAATCTCCATTATCTGCGTTGAATTTAATTTTTTGATTTCCCGGCTGAAACTTTTCCTGTTCGACTGCTGTTTCTCCTTCCCTGAATTTGATCTATAGCTACTGTGTGCGTGTGTGTGTGTGTTTTATATATTATCGATTCGTGCTCTGTTTTGGTCGGAGATGTAATTAAGCTTGTTTGATAAATCAATGGATTTAGATACAGCTAACTGAGAAAAGAGGAAAATGGCGACTGCTCCCAGTGGTGATGGAAAAGCTCTGCGTAAAAAGTTGAACAAAGTAGTGCTGGCCTACAGTGGCGGTTTAGATACCTCTGTAATTGTACCTTGGCTTAGGTATGTCTAATTTCTATCTCTTCTATGGATCCAAACTCTGTTCTCCATCTTGGTTTATTCATGTTTTGCAGGGAGAACTACGGCTGTGAGGTCGTCTGCCTCACGGGAGACGTTGGTCAAGTAAGTAAAAATATGTATTTAATTCATATATATTGGTGGATGAGATACAAATTGGATTGAGGATTGTACACATTTATGTTTTGTGATAATTACTCGTAGAGAGAGATGACGAGTGTAGGCAGTGATGGTTTAGTTATTGCGGTTTAATGCGATTCGTGTTTGATGAGATCTGATGCACTCTTTAGGGGCTGCAAGAATTGGAAGGGCTGGAGAAAAAGGCCAAGGCCAGCGGAGCATGTCAACTTGTGGTGAAGGATCTGAAGGAGGAATTTGTGAGGGATTTTATATTTCCGTGCTTGCGAGCTGGTGCTATCTATGAGAGGAAGTATTTGCTTGGGACTTCAATGGCCCGTCCAGTTATTGCAAAGGTATCAGTCTCTTTCAAATTTTGTAACTTAGATGATAATTTTTTCGGAAAAAATTCCCAATTTATTAACTTAGGAAGTTTTATCATTTAGTTTCAAAAATGCTCTTGTTAACTCGCAGTAGCTTGAACACATATTTTACTTTTATGAAATGTGATCGATAACATCCATAGTTTACTTTTGGTTGTTTTATCATATGTCTGATATATGGTAATATAATGCACTTGTAAACATTCAGGCAATGGTTGATGTTGCCAAAGAGGTTGGAGCTGATGCAGTTTCTCATGGATGTACAGGGAAAGGAAATGATCAGGCAAATATGCTTCTAAATTCTCTTGTTAATATACAACAAAAAAAATTGTGTGTGTGTTATGATACGCCTCCTTCTATGTAACTTTTGGCCTTTTGTTCTTTGTCACAGGTCCGCTTCGAGCTCACTTTCTTTGCTCTGAATCCAGAACTCAGTGTGATTGCCCCTTGGAGGGAATGGGAAATAACTGGGCGAGAAGATGCAATTGAATATGCTATTAAGCATAATGTGCCTGTTCCAGTCACTAAGAAATCCATCTATAGCAGAGATAGGAATCTGTGGCATCTGAGTCATGAGGTAAATTATTTTGGTTCACTGTCATTTTCACGTTTCTGGTTGGGAGGCTCTAAGCCAGCTATGTAATGAACCAGTGGATTTATAATGTGATTTTTTGTTTCCTTGAATCATGAAAAGAAAAAGATCCTATGAGTTTTGATATACCGAGGACCGCCCTTTGACCATTATCTATTTCATAGCTATCACAGTGAAGTCTTTGTTTGATAATATTGAGACATGTGATTGACATTTTCACGTTGTGTTTAAATTACAATTTTGTCCATTATTGATTTATTGTTATTATCTACAGTAATCTAGAATAGTATCTGCAGATTTCAAGTGAAATTTAACTAAAAGAAGTTAGGATTAGCAAATTTACATCAGGATAGAGATCTTAGATTTTCGAGACTTACCCAAGTGTTAATGTGATTTATTGTAATATTGGTGTTGAAGGGAGATATCTTGGAGGACCCTGCGTGTGAGCCAAATGAGGATATGTACATGATGTCTGTTGACCCTAAAGATGCACCTGATGAGCCGGAGTAATTACATTCCTTGCATAAAATTTATTACTGACATGGATGACTGCTTCTTATATATATATATATATATATCCTTACGCCACAATCATGCAGGTATCTGAAAATTGGCATAGTCGAAGGTCTCCCAATTTCAGTTAATGGAAAGGAACTCTCTCCTGCATCCCTACTCTCAGAGCTTAATGATATTGGCGGGAAACATGGGATTGGGCGCGTGGATATGGTTGAGAACCGCCTCGTTGGAATGAAAAGTCGCGGGGTGTACGAAACTCCTGGTGGGACAATCCTATTCACCGCGGCACGCGAACTCGAGTCCCTAACACTTGACCGTGAAACCATCCAGATCAAAGACATGCTTGCTCTCAAGTATGCCGAGTTAGTATACGCTGGCAGGTGGTTCGATCCTCTTCGTGAGTCGATGGATGCGTTCATGAAGGAAATCACAAAGACTAGTACTGGAACAGTCACTCTCAAACTTTACAAAGGGTCAGTGAATGTTACAGGCAGGGAGAGTCCAAACAGTCTCTACAGGCAAGACATATCCTCGTTCGAGAGCGGGCAGATCTATGATCAAGCAGATGCTGCTGGTTTCATCCGGCTCTACGGGCTTCCTATGAGGGTCCGTGCTATGCTTGAGAAAGGCCTCTGAAGACACACCCTCTATCATGTTAGTCATCCATCTTCTTATTCTACAATATTTGCTCCTTTTGTATTCCTACTCTTATACTTAAAATTTCATGTTTCTTGAAATTGATTCATATGCTTGCAATGAAATTAATTAGTATGAAATTATTTATTTATTTATTTATTATTATTATATTCAAAGGTAGAGAGATTTTCACTCATCTCCATGCCTTTTTTTTCTACCTAAAAAACAAAACCCCTAAAAAAAATGAAAGGCTAGGTGAAGAGAAAACAAAAAGATCAATACTCTGGGATCTGACCAACCATGGAGACTAGGTAAAGGTCTATCTCAAACACGTTAGAGCATAGCAAGGAATAACGAGTGTTCTGGAGGCGTACAGGGAATTCAATTTCATGTATTTTCCTGTATGCCAAATTCCTACATTGTTTCTTAGTTAATTTTCTTCATGTAGCCATGGTATTTAACAATAATCATCATCATCATCGTCGTCTTATTCTTACTATCCCTTCTTTGATCATCGCAACCCTTGTTTTACTCCTACATGCAACCGAAGCAGCATTGGTATTAAGCTGCGGCGGCTCATCAGCCAGCGTGAAAGATGCCGACGGCCGGACGTGGGACCCCGACACCAAATATCTAATCGGAACAAATTCTGTCTCGGCCAAGGCCGAAATCCAGGACCCTTCCTTACCTTCCGATGTCCCTTACATGAATGCCCGAATATTCCAATCCGAAACGACCTACCAATTCCCCCTCCAAAACTCGACCTCTCGTACTTTATTACGCCTCCATTTCTACCCGTCCTCTTACCCGAACCTCAACATCTCCAACTCGTATTTCTCTGTTGTCGCCGGAGGAGTCACCCTGTTGAACAACTTCAGCGCTTCATTAGCCGCCGAAGCTCTTTCCCAGTCGTACTTCATCAAAGAATACTACCTCCCTCCGTCTGAGTTCCCCACTCTCAACCTCACCCTCAAGCCATCCGATCAGCAACCCACCCCGTCTTTCGCTTTCCTCAATGGCATCGAGGTAATTTCAGCTCCGGCGGGTTTATTCAACGAGGACCCAGTGTTGGCCGGATCAGCGAGTAATGGTCCTTTCGACACCCCGATCACTATTCCGATCGAGACGAGCAGCATGGAGAATATGTACAGGCTGAATGTCGGTGGTCGATATATCTCTCCGGTGAACGACTCCGGCGGGCTCATGAGGAGTTGGTACGACGATAGCGTCTATACTTACGGGGCTGGCCATGGGGTGACAGCTTTCGCTAATTTCACAATCGGTTACAAGGGTTTGCCTTCTTACATGGCTCCGATAGACGTGTACGGAACGTTCCGGTCGATGGGCGCTTACGTGGACCTCAACAGGAACTACAACCTCACTTGGGTCTTCCAGGTTGATCCAAACTTCATGTACCTCCTCAGGTTCCACTGGTGCGATTCCCAGATGACGAAAATCAACCAGAGGGTTTTCGACGTCTTCATCAACAACAAGACCGCAGCCACCGAGGTTGACTTGTTCACGTGGACCCACTCCACAGCCACTCCTATCAAGAAGGATTACGTCATCCAAGTCAACAACAACTCAGACTCTCAGCTGTGGGTGGCTCTTCACCCAAACGACAAGACGAAAGCGGAATTCGCCGACGCCCTTCTCAACGGGCTCGAGATATTCAAGCTCAGCGACAAGTCAAAGTCAAACCTCGCGGGGCCCAACCCGACGATTTCCGACTTGATGAAGAGGTATCGGGATGCTCATATGGGCCCGCCGAAAGATTTCGAAGATTCGAACAAGCTGGGGGGCACTAGTTTAACAGTGCTCATCACCGGAGCTGCCGGAGGAGCCGCCGCCATCGGGGTGGCTGCCGCCATATTACTCTTCACTTACTCGAGACAAACAAGAAACCCTAAAGGGGACGGGTTCACTACTTGGCTACCTATCTCGTGGACTTCGAGTTCCACCAATACTCCCTCGCCTGGCCACAGCAGTCGAGGTGGGACCACCTCGATTTCGACTGATGCAGCGAGCAACTGCCGCTACTTCAGTTTAACAGAGATCAAAAACGCTACGAAGAATTTCGACGAGTCGAATGTCATCGGAGTCGGAGGGTTCGGGAAGGTCTACAAAGGAGTCGTCGATGGGAACACGAAAGTTGCGGTGAAGAGATCGAACCCGTCTTCCGAGCAGGGGGTGAACGAGTTCCAGACGGAAATCGAGATGCTCTCTCGTCTCAGGCACAGGCATTTGGTCTCGTTGATTGGCTTCTGCGAGGACAACGGAGAAATGATCCTTGTATACGACTACATGGGGAATGGCACTTTGAGGGAACATCTTTACAAGGGGAATAAGATCATCCTCTCTTGGAAGCAGAGGCTCGAGATTTGCATCGGGGCGGCTCGCGGGCTCCACTACCTCCACACGGGGGCGAAGTACACCATCATCCACAGGGACGTCAAGACCACGAATATTCTGGTCGACGATAAATGGGTCGCCAAGGTCTCTGATTTCGGGCTGTCGAAAACGGGGCCCAATTTGAATCAAGGCCACGTCAGCACTGTTGTGAAAGGCAGTTTCGGGTACCTCGATCCCGAGTACTTCAGGAGGCAGCAGCTGACTGAGAAATCGGATGTGTACTCGTTTGGGGTGGTTCTTTTCGAGGTTCTGAGCGCTAGGCCAGCTCTGAACCCGAGCCTCCCGAAAGAGCAAGTGAGCCTTGCCGATTGGGCATTGAGATGCGCGAGGAATAATACCTTAGAAGAAATAGTTGACCCCCAACTTAAGGGGAAAATAAGCGCGGAATGCCTGAAGAAATTCACAGATACAGCTGAGAAGTGCTTGTCAGATCACGGAGTGGATAGGCCTTCGATGGGTGATGTGCTGTGGAACCTGGAATTCGCGCTTCAGATGCACGAGAGCCCGGAGGAAAAACGGAATGGGTCGGGAGAAACGGGGAGTGTGGATTTTGAGAGTGTTGATCAAGAAAAGATTGATCATAATAGCCTCATTGCAATGCATAGGAGCACATTAAGCCTCGAGGATGATGATGAGGATCAGGGCCGCCTGCTCAGTAATAATAATCAGGTGGCGAAAGAAGAAGATGACAATGGCGACGATATTTTCTCGCAGATCGTGCGTCCGACGGGCCGATGAATGAATGAATGAATATATAAGAGGTGTTGATGAATGAAGTGAAGCTGCATGCATGCATGTTATTTCCTAATCATGGATAATGTAAATTGGATTTAGCGTATTGATCTGTTTTCCCTCAACATATGTATTATTAAAAATATTTAAGTTCAATATTCTCACTGCAAACAACATGATTCTTTTAGGAGTATTATTTTGTGCGAATTCTAAAATCGGGGTGGCGGATTTTGTCGGCCGGTTCCGTCACCGTCCGGGTGGTCAAAGGTTAGAATTCTACGACTGTATGTCTTGGTCAAATTAATGATGATGTTTATGTTTACAACAACTCCAAGCATTCCGTAATTAAAATCAAGACGATGATATCCAAATTAAGTCAAATAATTGTTGGTGTTGAAAAAGAAACTACGAGCACGAGCACTTCTGTTTTTAGTCGTAACTTTAACGGCGTGATAAAATGCACTACTGTCTGTCATGCTTTTCACATTCAAAATGACAGTAAACATAACATCGTCATAAAACGACGTTTTCCCAACTTGGTTGTTGATTTTATCAACGTCATATGTTTGATGAAATATCTCGCCTCTTTCAAAAGCAATTGTTAATTATCGACCCTCATATGTAATTAAGAAGTCATTTTTATACTTGTAGAAAACTTATCAATTCATTTTCAGTAATAAAATTACATTATTGTGAAGGCCTTTGAGAATTTTACTCGTGTTTGCTTTAATTGAGCCGAGCATCGTCTACAGTTTCTTCTCCTATATATAATGTGACTTCTTTGTTCAAAAATACTCTTTTTTTATTATAAAAATAAATGTGAGATAGCTTACAAATGAACGTCAAAATATAATTTTTAATTTTTTCCATATATATTTTTATACAAAAAAGTCAAAATTATGTAGAATTATTTCAATATTAAAGCTTAGAGATGAAATAAAGGCTTCTAGATTCACAAGTCCAACAAAATTTTAAGTTACCCGTTCGAACGGCTAATCTTCTTTCTTGTTCACAATTAAAAAATACATATGAGACACTTGTCCCATGTGTTGTGCTGTTGATCACCGGCCAAGAATCAACCTTTGTTCACACACAACATATCTTGTTCTCTTACGTACATTCGAACAAAACCAATAATTATTTTATTTTACCTATATTACTTGCCCCTACGAACCACACCACTGAATCACCGAAACCAACAAAACCTTAAAGAATACACTTTTTGGTGAATCATATGTATAGTAATATCTTGGAACGAAAGTGACGTGGAAGCCCTATGCTGTCACGGGAATGATAAGAAATCTGTGTCCTGTATTGAGCAACCCCTAATAATGCACCATCTGATTATGATACTTTCTACTTGAGAAGAAGCAGACACAAATATCATCATCCTCCCTTTGCTCTCCACATCAAAATCAACATGGCAGCTGGGAGAGGCAATCATGCCTAACGCAGTAACGCCTATTTCATCAACATGCTCAGACAAACGAGAACAAGGAAGAAAACTCATCTAGAACTACTCTGTTTCATCACTGCTCTTTTTGGACTATTAATTATAAACACAAGCTCAGCATCATCAAAGTAATTTCAAGATCCATAACCATAAGCAAGAAATCTCGAGTCAAAGTCTCATTATGCGAAAATAACTTAACAATACATCTTTTGTTCCCAGCTAAACAGATACAAATAGATGATCTATCGTTACAAGTCAAATGCCAACCATCGCTGGAAACAAGACACCGAGACCCCATAACCATAACTCAGAACTACTAATAAAACATAACACGGCAGAACAAACACTGCAAAAACTAACCCAACACAAAACAACAAAGGACGACCCCCATCAGTACTGTGGCATATCAGCAGAAGCAGGGATAGGTTGAAGAACAGGGCAAGGCATCTGCCAGGGCTCCATCAAGGAATCTGGAATATCCGGAACATCAAAGGCCACACCACTGACCTCAGACGCTATCTGAATCACAGAATTGAGCGACCTGAGGCGATCAGTCAGCTCCGACATCCGAGCCCTCAGCACATTATTTTCCGACGCAAAGTTTACATACAGATCGCTGGCACCGTCGATCATCTGTCGAACCTTCCGGTTTTCCTCCTCCACCTGCCTCACTTGGGCAGCAAGCTCGTCTGCCCGCTCTCGCTTCCTCGTCCGGGACCTTCGGGCAGATTCTCGATTGGAAAGCTTTCGCTTCCTCTTCCTTTCGTCGTCCATGGATGGAAATGTGGGTATTTTTACAGCGATTATTGAATCAAAAAAGACGAGGGTTTGGCGATGGGAATCAGAGGGAAATGGTTAATTCCGAAAAAACGTAGAACCAGTAGAGGAATAATACGGAGAAGGAATGGCTGATTCTGATCCGACGCATCAGGATAGAAAATGTCATGTAAATTTATGATTTTTCACTCGACGCATATTCATAGAAAATCAGAACGAAATTCAAACCCTGTGCAGACGAATTTCAGAGCTCCGGCGGAATGAATCGAATCGAATCAATCAATCAATCTGCATACGACAAACAAAAAAAACACGGGATAATCACTCGATCGATCAATAGATCACAATTATAATTATGATAATAACAACAATAATAATAATTGCAGCGAAATCAGAGTAGGCAGAAAAAATAAATGAATCTGAAAAAAAAAATGGAGAATGGAAGAATATGAAGGCGGAGCTTACGGAGGAACACGGCGAGATTGGTGGTGGTGGATTTTGGGCGTATGGGAAAGAGAGGATTTATAGGGAAGGCGGAGGAGTTTATGGCCTTTGAATATAAGTGATTTATCATGTATCAGTAATATTTATATAAATCGAATTCGGATTTTTAAGAGGAGAAATATACAAATTCATTTATGACTGGCAAATGGCAATACTTGATTTTGCTCTCGGTCTCATTTTGTTGCGTTACGCACTTACGCATACCAACATAATTAAAAAAACTATTTAAATCAAAGGTGGTTAATCCCATTTTAGAAAAAATAATTAATCCCATTTACCAAAGGTGGTTAAGAACAATTAAGAAATAACGTATTGTATGTTATTGTAAAGTGAGTAATATATGATTTTTTAATGCGATAGATTAAGATATATAATTATGTTCCAAATTTAGTATTAATCTTAATAAATAAAAAATAATTTAATGTATTAATATTAATAATATTTGTAACAAAATAGATGTATTAAAGATCATATTTTTATAATTTAATATATATAATCAAATTAATTTTTGTATTGTTTAATCATAATAATAATTTTTATTAAGTACTTGGAAGTATACATTTTTAATATTTTTTAATTAATTAGTAATCAATTTATATAATTGAATAATATTAAGGGAAATTTAAATAAAAATTAATTATTTAAATTTATTTATAATTAAATAAATCAATTTTTTTAATTATAAAAATAAGTCAACATTTTGAACTTATTTAATAGTTACCTCCTTCTCATTTTCTTTTAATTTGTCTCACTTTCTTTTTTGGGTCATCCCATTTTTAGTTGTCATACCAAAAAAACTATAATTTTACTCTTAAAACAAAACAATATTTTTAAAATATTATCAATTTTTAACCAACAAAAATTATTCTCACTTAAAGAAAACCACAATATATTTTGATCAATAACAATATAATAGTATTCGCTTCAGGCACGAGCTCTGAAGCAGTGTGGCATATAGCTTGGCCGCAGTTACTTTTGATTTTATTTGTACTTTATTTTATTGTTGGTGGTTCAGATAGCTTGCATGTTAGCTCGTTGATGCTGGGGCTTTTTCCTTATACTTTACTTCTTTACTCTTTTTTCGTTTCTCTTTTAAATTCGACTGACCTTTAACAAAAAAAAAAAAAAAATAATAGTATTATTTCTTAACTATTATCTTTTTTTATAAAGTGAAAAAATGAAGAGTTGTTCGAAATTACTAAAATCACTACTCCATTTTTCTTAAATACTTCTAATATTAAATTGTATTTTTTTTTCGAACTCAAATTAAATAATTTTTTTATTGACATATAGATAAAATCTCATTATAATTTTATAAATACAAGGGTTTATTGAGATTTTATTAATTTTTTTGAATACTTTATTGATATAAAAAAATTCATATAATCTACATAAAATTGGATTGTTTTTTTTTTATTGATTTATATGGATTGTTAATGAATATGATTGATTTTTTTTATTGATTTTTACACATAGTAAATAATTTAGAAATAAATACTAACTATATATTTTTTAAATAATTGAAATGAATTTTTATAAATTTTGGTTGATATTTAAAATTTGAATCATACCTGCAATAGATCGAAAATTTGAACCATGCATGAAAATAGATCAGATAAATTTTATACTTATTTCCGAATAAAACAAATTAAAATTTTAATTTTTGATTTGATTTCTATTTTGAATTAGGAAAATTCAACCCGACATATATATATATATATATATATATATATATATATATATATATATATATATATATATATATATATATATATATATATATATATATATATATATATATATATATATATATATATATATATATATTTTTAAAATTAAAAAAGTACTTTATTTTTTAATATAAAATAATAATTTTTTAAAAAATATTATATTAATATTTTTTTTACCAAATAAAAATATATTTATATATTCAATAATTTTAATATTAATATATATATATATATATTATTTTTTAAAAAATTTTATTTTCTTTCTTTTAATGCAATTAACTATGTTATGTTTATTTATATATTTTTTAAGTTTTATTATATTTTAAAATAAATTAATTAACTAAAATAGAAATAATTAGAAATCTTATGTATTTATAAAAAAAAATATAAAAAATGATTTTTTAAATATTTTTGGCATAAAATCAAAAGAAATTTTTAAAATTTTAAAATTTATTGATTTTGTAAGACTTAAGACCGTTCTTTTGGACCGAAACGGCTCAACTGAATTGAACTGAAATGATCTGAAGTGAACTGAAAATATGAAATGAACCAAAATTTGACTGAAATTCAGTTCCAAAGAACATGTTTTTACTAAAATATGTATTGAATAAGTATAAATTTTAATGGACTTGTAAAAATTACTACCCCTCAGTCTTCCCTATGTCCTTAAAACAATGTATACTTTATTTTTTTTATCAATTTCTTAAAATATTAATTTCTTAAAACAATACACATATATAAATGAAATGTTTTTTTCAAAATTTTATTATCTAAATACACATTTATTTATTCTTATATCACTATTTTTTATTTTATTACTTACATATCAATATATGTTATACTCATTTTATATTATTAAATACACAAAAATTATTTTTTCTTAATTTACACACAAATTTCTCTATGCATTGTGTAAAATGGATGGAGGGAGTATATTTAAACTTTTCTTGCATTTCTACTTCTACACACAATTGTCTTTTACTATTTTTTATTTATTTTAAATATTAAATTACTTTACTTTTTTTACCAACTAATATAAATAATACTATAATGGATGGAGGGAGTATAATAATATAATCTATGCATCGTGTAAAATGGATGGTGTGAGTATATTTTAACTTTTCTTGCATTTCTACTTCTACACACAATTGTCTTTTACTATTTTTTATTTATTTTAAATATTAAATTACTCTACTTTTTTTACCAACTAATATAAATAATACTATATTTTGACGAGTTTTTTTTTTTTTTGGTAAAAATACATGCCTGTGACGAGTTAATAGTAAAGATAAAGGGAAAATATGCTATTAATATTAATAAATGTATCTCATGTTTTGATTATTCATTTATACTGTACAATAATTTTAAAATTAAAGATAAGAGTGTGACTACAAATATTGAAGTGTGTTTAGCAACTTAAGCATCAATAGCATCCAAAATGCAAAAGAAGGTAGCCCGCATAAAAAATTATTTATATCCACTTCGAAAATTTTACTATAATAGATCATATCTCAAAAATACATTTAATAATTTACTATAAAATTATATTTTATTTATAAAAATTAATTAATTATTAAAAATATTCATTTCTTCGTTTCTACTCGAAGTAAAAAAAAAAAACTACGTACTAAAACATGTTATATTTGATATCATTTCACTCACAATTTTTTTTGGATGAGAGTTCAAAATACTTAATCTCTACTTTAATGTTTGTATACGTATACTACTACTAATCTTCAAAATCGACTTGGTTTAAAGGGCCCGAGATTCGGCCCGCAAGCGTCGAGGCCTTCCAAAAATACAATAATTGTATGCAGTATTTAATTCTCTAAAGCTCATTTTCTCTATAATTCGCGTCTTCTTTTCCGACTTAAATTTCGGTAAAGAAAAAATTACGACTCGGATTGCTGAACAGTTGAACACCATCTACCCATCAGTCAATTTCTTCTGATCCGATACTCCTTCGTCAATTCGATCTCACCTCCGCTCCTCTTCGCCCGCGGACTTCCTAATTTCCCACTCCGATCATCAGGAAAAAGCAATTACAGTAAGGGGTAAACACAGAAATGGAGGTAGAAGGAGGAGTGCCGATGGACGACAAGGCAAAGCGAATGAGGGATCTGTTGTCGAGCTTTTATTCGCCAGACCATTCTTCTTCCCCTTCCCATGCGCCGTTGCCGCCGAACACTCCGTCCAGATTCGCCACACTCGACACCATCAATACCACCAACTTCGACGCAGATCAGTACATGAATCTCCTCGTACGGCTCCTTAATTATTTTCTATCTCACTTCTTATTCTTTGTTTTGGAACTGAAACTTTTAAATGACTTGGTGGATGGATAACTAGAACTTAGAAATGTGCGGAAATTGGGAAATGGGTCATCTGAGGATGAACTGTTTTATTTCCGAAATGGGGATATATCCCTAGCAATTTGTTTGGATTGGTTGATAAATTTTATGGGGTTGGTTCGATTACTAGGACAATTTTGTGAGGGAAACGAAACGAAACTAAACTTACATGTAATTTGTGTGGAGGTATCTCTATGCCGATCAATGATTTTTTCTATTTTTAGTAATGTATGAAATGACTGCTAGTTGTGTGACATACCATTATCTGTATGGATTTTGTTTTCCTCTCACTCGTTACTTAGAAGGATTTCACTTTTCGGCATTCGTTAAGGATGATGACACCTGTATGCATCTATTTCTCTTGACTTGTTACTTTTCCAAATGATTATGATGCAGGTACAAAAATCAACTCTAGAAGGACTTCTTCAGAAGCATGTTGAAATGGCTGCTGAAATAAAAAATCTAGATACTGACCTTCAAATGTTGGTGTATGAGAATTACAGCAAATTCATTAGTGCAACAGATACAATTAAAAAGTAAGTTATATTCTGTCTATTGGGAAAACTCCAAAATAGTTAAGTGAAACTCCGTGCTTTGGGTTTAGCTGCAAAATCTCAGCTTTCAACCTAACCATCTCTCATGTTTCTAGGATGAAAAATAATATTGTCGGCATGGAAACAAATATGGAACAGCTTCTGGAAAAGGTGTTTGGGAATTCATGACTTCAAATTTGAATATGTAAAAGGACAAAAATCACTGATATCCGATTCTGATTTTATTTTTCTAGATAATTTCTGTGCAATCTAGGAGTGATGGGGTCAATACATCTCTTTTTGAGAAGAGAGAACATATAGAGAAGTTGCATCGCACCCGCAATCTTTTGCGAAAAGTTCAGGTAAATGCATGTTTCCGCAATTACCTTCTTCACTGACCCCTACCAATGCCAATGAAAAGTAACCCATCCAGTAATATGCTTTTCTCATCATGTAGCAAGAGTGAACATCTATGATAAAGAAAAGGAATAAAGACATTTATTGCCTAAGAATCGTTAAACCTAAATAAATGAATTGCTAGGTCAGCTTAAATATGATGAAACATTTTTCTATTTTCTAATTTAATGCCATGTAGTATGTTAGATTTGGTCATCTATGAGTTAAATTAAAGCTATCCATTGTTGTTAGAGCAGTTTATTTATGATTTACCTACAAGACTTGAGAAGTGTATCAAATCAGAAGCATATGCCGAAGCGGTGAAGTTTTATACTGGAGCCATGCCAATTTTCAAGGTTCCTTTTACGTTATCTATTAGGCCTGAACTTATCAGTCTGTTCCTGCAATTTTATACTAAAATTGATTTTCTCTTTCTCATAAGCAACCACCCTATTTACTTGACTTCCCCTCTTCCTGTTTGCAGGCATATGGCGATTCTTCCTTTCTAGACTGTAAGCGGGCATCCGAAGAGTCGGTGACTATAATTATCAAAAAATTGCAGGCATGTCATATTTTCTTGTACTTAATTGGTTTTCCGTTCTTTCTCCCTCTTATTCATATTGTTTCTCTGAGTATACATGTGTGCTTGCTGTTGTGGATGTGGATTGGAATCAAAACGACTAGCAGTTGGGCATTTGTTTGCTACTAAATACTATAGAAAAGGCTGTGCTTTATATATTTAATTATTTTTCAGGGGAAGATTTTCTCAGATTCTGAGTCAATACAAGCAAGAGCGGAGGCT
Organism: Euphrasia confusa; assembly: GCA_954870475.1. Taxonomy (NCBI): domain Eukaryota; kingdom Viridiplantae; phylum Streptophyta; class Magnoliopsida; order Lamiales; family Orobanchaceae; genus Euphrasia; species Euphrasia confusa. The sequence continues at coordinate 8,332,471 of OX940966.1, read as the reverse complement.
GTCATGCTTCTTAAGCAGTTGGATTTCCCTGTATGTATACAAAATATGTTCATAATGATATATGGATAATATCATCTCTTATTCATTACAAACTTGATATAGGTGAAAACTTGACTGTGAATGTAGGTTTTTTGTGGACCTGTAGTTTTAGTTTCAACTGTTTTGCAGCTGGGAAGAGGAAAGCATACTAATATCCAGTGTTAGCTTGCCTACATTGTTGATAATTTGAACATTTTGATGACCAGGTTGAAAATCTGAAGGTTAAGTTATTTGAAAAGTTGGAACAGTTCCTTGTAGATCTGCATCTTGAACCTAAGGAATTAGCTAATGCATCTCCTAACCAGGGAAGTGTTGCGGAGTTGGCTTCTGCTACTGGCCATGAGGTGATAAAATAGCATAGTGCACATGTTTAAAAGTCTTGGACATAATTTATTGCTAACTTTATTGGGAAGTGGAATAAGATATTGTGTTGTGCGAATCTATACGGTTTTGGTACAACCACCTAACGACAGTGATACTCAAAACGTCAATAAATTCTGTGTTATCCTTGAAAGTTCATTATTTCCAGTGGCACTTGAATTATTTCTAAACTGTTCCTTGCGAGCTTTAGATATTACCTTTTAAACTGCTCGCTCTACTTACTTTCAGGCTAATATTCGTGAATTTGCTGAAGCTGTTCGAGCATATAAAGTCATATTCTTGCATTCAGAACCAGAGCTATTTAAACTCTCACAAGACCTTGTTAAGAAGTATGGCTGATATCATTCACCAGTTTCTTTTTTGTATGTAAATTTTAATAGTTGCTAAATTACATTTGATGTTGCGTGCATGTTAGGCACTTCGAAGCCACTAATCAAGTCCGTTCTGAAGATCTTCTGGTGATGTTACGTAAGTAGTTCACCTGTTAATTATTTTGAAAATTGAAATTGCTTCTTTAATTTTATAAGGTTATGCGTTTCAAATCATTTCTTTTCATTTTGCTTACATGTGCAGCACCATTATGAACAGTTTTCTGACTCATATTTTTATATGATGCACCATAAATAGCATTAGAAGGGTTGAAGAAATTAAGTGTAAATTATGCAGTGTCTTTACTGAATATTCTGAGAAGAGGTGGAGGCATAAAAAATTATGTTGTTTCCCAGGGGATGTAGATGCTCTAAGTATGCTCCACTTAAATGCCTGAGCCATCCCTATGTGTTATTAGTTACACATTAACTCTCTTGTAATCATCTATGGAATCTATTTACGGTTAGTTAGCACTTTAGTTGTTGACCACCTATGTGTCAACTCTGAAGGAGAAGGCTGATGCCTGCTTGATAGTTTTATTTTGGTAATGGGTATTTTCATATAGATAAAAAGCATCATATTCTCCTATTATTCTTGTTTTTCCTATTATAATTTTATTATTTGTGGATGTTGATGAGTGGTATCCATGTAATTTTTATATTTTGTAATTATCCAAACAATGGCTAGACTAGTCAACATTGATTACTCAGCATTTAGTTTCATGTATTTAACTTGAGATGAGTATTACTGATTCCTTGTAATGTTCAGGTGTTACGTGGAATGATGTGCTTCTTATGGATGAAGTGCTACCTGAAGCTTCCCTACCAAATTTTGCTTTGGAGGTAGTTATTATCCTCTATTAATCTACAGTATGCAATAATATACTCCTCTGCAGCCATTCATCTGCATCGAATTGTCCTTTATATTATAAGTGATAAGCTGATAATTATATCTCTTTCAGTATGCCCGTGTTGCTGTTAAAGATTACATTTCCAACGCATTTAGTCGTCTCTTCAATAGTATTTCAGGTTAGTACTATTTTTTATTTAAATACGATACGACAAATCTATTTCAAATTTTTGGGTGATACTTCATTAAACTCACAAGTATTTACACATTTGTTTATTGTGTATTTGATGCAAATTGCATTATTAACTTTTGTGTGCATTTTACTACACTCGTTTTTCTAGTCAACTAATTACATATAGTCAAACATTTCCAACTTCACTGTCAAAGTCAAGACTACTTAACTTTCGATTGAATTTATTTTATGGGAATTACTTATCCCTACCTACAAAGTGTTAAATTTTCGTTGGAGAATATGAGTGCTTACTGTAGTGTATACCTCTTTTTATTTCGCAGATTCCCTTGCAAAAGTCCAATTTCCCCCAAAAGAAGGGATAGAAGAAGTATATGCATTGCAGGCCGCCCTTGAAGCCAGCAAAATGGCTATGATTCAAGGCAGCATTGATGTATTAATGGTAAAGATTAAAGCCATAAATTTATTGCCATATCCTGTAATGATTTTTTTCCACATAAAACAGTTGGTTTGTTCCATTGAAATCCAAAAGTCCATCCGTTATTTGAGATGTTTTTGTTAGCACTTCAATTCCTACTTAAAGTCTGCCTTATTATTTGATAATATTTGTGAAAACTAGGACTTCCGACAGCTTCTTGATGAAAACCCAGAATTATTGCTCAAGCTAAGAGATTTAACAATTGACTGGGTACAACAAGGGTTCCAAGATCTCTTCAGGAAGCTTGATGGTTATTTCTGCTTGATTTCTGGAAAGAGTAATTCAGCAAGCCAAGATGTGAAATATACTGAGGAGATGCCGGGGGACAAAATTGCTGCTGGGCTGGTTCTTGTGCTGTCTCAGTTTTCTCTCTTTATTGAACAAATAGCGATCCCCAGAATTACAGAGGCAAGGAATTAGCTCTAAGTCATATTTTGATTTTCCTCTATAGATTCGAATTGCCATTTGCATCAGGTTTGAACTTTGTATGACAATTCAAGACAAAATTTCAGGAAATAGCCTCTTCGTTTTCTGGTGGTGGTGTACGTGGCTTAAGAAATGTTGGTCCAGCATTCGTTCCTGCTGAAATTTCTCCAGTCTTTCGGGCATCTGGTGAAACTTTCTTGCAACTTGTGAGGACTCTTGATCCAATTCTTGAACACCAATGATTTTGTTTTCATGTGGCATAACTTTGTATGTCCAAAATTCATTATTTTAGTAAAAAAAATCAAGTCAACTAGTAGGTAGGAATGTTTATGATGGGGCCTTGGATTTTATTACATTGCTTATGAATTAGTTCTGATGCACCTTACTGTGTTTTTTCAGTACATAAAGATGAGAACTCAGAAAATATCAGTCCTCTTGAAGAAGAGGTTCACAGCCCCAAACTGGGTCAAGGTGAATAGAGTCCTTTTTAGAATTGCAGCTTGAATTTCTTGTCTCAATATAACAGGCCCGAGATTTTTATTTCTCACTTGTTTGTAGCATAAAGAACCAAGAGAAGTGCACATGTTTGTGGATTTACTTCTTCAAGAGGTAATTCACCCAATTGTCTTTGCTCTTATTTTTCTGACGTAACTTTTTCGGTTATGCCATTTGTATAAAAGTCTTATAGATTTCACAATCCCTGTGCTTTCAGTTTGATTTTTTTATGTAGTTCAGATTTTGTTGTACGTGATAATGATTGAAAACTAGGTTGTTCTTCAACTTCTTATGATTTTTCAACACATTAGTTTGAAGAAATAAGGAGTGAAGTAAAGCAAATATTGCCTCATGGCCTCAATAATAAACATCGCCGGACCAACAGTAACGGAAGCACAACATCCTCGCGCAGTAATACTTTGAGGGATGATAAACTGAGCAGTTCAAATACTCAGAAGGCCAGAAGCCAGCTTCTGGAGAGCCATCTAGCCAAGTTGTTTGAGCAGAAGATGGAAATCTTTACCAAAATTGAGCACACACAGGTTGAGGCACTTTTGCTTGTATTGAAATAAGCCATATAAATATTATGTCAAAAAACTTATATTTCGAGACGGATTTTAATTTTTGCAGGAATCTGTGATAACAACAGTGGTAAAACTTTCGTTGAAGAGTTTACAAGAGTTTGTGCGACTCCAAACATTTAATCGGAGCGGATTCCAGCAAATTCAATTGGATATTCACTTCTTAAAGACTACTGTAAAGAACATTGCAGATGATGAAGCTGCCATTGATTTCTTGCTCGATGAGGTAAAATTAACAATATGCACCACCCATCTTGAGGCATTTGGATGTTGCGGGTATACATTATTAAAACTGTGAATGTTTGTTTTGGTTGGTTGATCAGGTTATAGTAAGCAGCGCAGAGCGTTGTCTCGATCCAAATCCGCTGGAGCTGGCTGTTTTGGACAGACTAGTCCATGCTAAGTTGGCTAAAACTTACGAGCAACCCAGCCCCCTTATTTCCGGACACACGTATTCTCATTGATGTCAAAATTATTAGGCAATTGTGATAAATTACATGTAATTGGTGTTGAGGGTATTTTTTTTCTTTCTTTTGGTTATTACAGTTTAAAATCCCTTTTTGTCTGAGTGATGCTTGTTTACTGAATTGACATGAATTTGACCCTCAAACTCCAAATCAATATCCATCAAAATGGTGTTTGATATGTTTTTTAAAATTTTATAGTATAAAATTTAAAATCACTAGGATATTTGATTGTTAAAAATGAAAATAAATTAGGTGGATATTTAAAAAAAATATGTTTATTAAGAAAATATCTTAAATATAGTAAGTAAATAGTGGATATAATAAATATTGTAATAAGAATTTAATATTCTTTTCTTTTCAAATAGGTATTCACTCACAAATAAGTGAGTGATCTTTACAATGAAAGTGGATAATCCTTTTTGAGATAGAGTAATTATTATTTTTACTTTTTTTTTTTAAAAATAAAATTATATTTTTGCTTTTTATTATATTTTACACTTTTCTATAAATTATTTTAATTTTTCAATTTAAAAATAAAATTTAATTTTTTAAACAAAAAAAATCAAATCAACATTTCTATCTGTTTTGTAATATTAAATAAAATATAAGAAAGACAATAAAACAGCCTGGATACAAATTTGTTATGGTACACGTGAGCCATAGCACGCAATTTAATATTCCCAATTTCAACACACAAACACACACACTCTCTCACTAACCACTCTACCGTCAAATCAATTTCATTTTTCTATCTCACCACAACAACACGAATTAAAACCAAAACCAGAGAAAAAAAAACTTATTAACCGAATTACTTCGAGTCGAGATCTGCCGGAATCGCAATTCGTTTGAACATGTTTCTCGTGGACTGGTTTTACGGCGTGTTGGCGTCTCTCGGATTATGGCAAAAGGAGGCTAAGATCCTCTTCCTCGGCCTCGATAACGCCGGCAAAACCACGCTCCTCCACATGCTCAAGGACGAGGTTTTTTTTTAAAATTTTAATTTTAATTTTTAATTGATCGGAACCCGTTTTTTTATTCACATCTGATCGGCGTATCCTGATCTGATTGGATATTCGGTTTTGATTCAGAGATTAGTGCAACATCAGCCGACACAATATCCGACCTCAGAAGAGCTCAGTATCGGAAAAATTAAGTTCAAGGCTTTCGATTTGGGGGGTCATCAGATCGCACGCAGAGTCTGGAAGGACTATTACGCCAAGGTAGATTCGATTTTATCATTATTTGTTTATTGTTTTCCCCTGAATTATGGTGTTTGATTTATCTATAGCCGTGATGTGATGCGATGTTGGTATCGTTTCTGCGACTATAGCTTTTAATGGTGATTATTTTATGTGTGGTATGGAAAAGAGAGCTGAGTATTTCGACTTGTTCGTTCCTTCTGAATAACTTTATCAAAATTACTGTTGAAGGAAGTGAATCTCCGTGCCCTTGCCCTTGCCCTTGTTTTCTTACTTTATTCTCCATGGAAAGTTAGGCTCTGAATGTGTGATGACTTCACAGGCCATATCTACTTCTAATTATATGGGAGTGGAAATGTGTGTGGCCCTTTTTTTTTTTTTATTATGATAGGGTTACTGATCTAGGATCTCAGCATGCTTCTCGGTGTGTTGCGAAAATTATGAAATCTCAACTATTTCTTGTTCGTGTTCTTGTTTTCTTTGGTACATGCAGTTTCCATTTGCATTGTTAATCTAGACTCTGTGTATTCTATAGGAGATATGAAAGCTATTTGCGCTTTAGTATAATCTGATGGCAGTGTTCAATTTATAAAAATGTTTTGATAAGCCTCTAATCATCTTGTTATGATTGTTTTTATTATTTCAAACACTTTAAAGCCAAGTCTTGTGTAATTTAACGTACTATACAGGTAGATGCTGTAGTATACCTGGTGGACTCCTATGACAAGGAGCGGTTTGCAGAATCGAAGAAGGAACTAGATGCACTCCTTTCAGATGAGGGGCTTGCCAATGTCCCGTTTCTTATTCTGGGAAACAAGATTGACATACCGTATGCTGCCTCAGAAGACGAGCTGCGTTATCACCTTGGGCTGACGGGCGTGACTACTGGAAAAGGGAAGGTGAATCTTTCAGATTCTAATGTGCGCCCTATAGAGGTGTTCATGTGCAGCATCGTGCGCAAGATGGGATATGGTGATGGTTTCAAATGGGTATCTCAATATATAAACTAGTAGTTGTGGGTTGTTCTTTCTTTCTTCATCAACAGGGCAAAGAAAGATTGAAAGGTGCTGGGTTGATTCTGTTTGTTAAAACTTTGTTTTCTTTGTGCTTTTCTTGAACTTGTAATGTAAGGGTGAAATCCAGTTGCACTTGCTCTGTATAATTCTATGTGACATCTTCTGTTGAATCCCTGATTTACTTGCATACCAGATTGATTTTTCTTTTCTACAATTTGTATCAATATCGTTGGGTGCTAGAAAAGTCGGGTCTTATTCTCTTTGATGAATGTAAGTTGCAACTGTGTATAAAATACCAAGTATTGTTCTTCTTTCAATTCTCTTTCGGTAGGTAGTATTTGCTTACATATTTCACCAAGTTTTCAATCTTTCTTTTAATTTATCCCAGAATAATAATTACACTGTTGTTGATCAAAATATAATAAGAAATTATCGTGGTTAGATACAAGAAATAGATCAATAAAAAACAATGAATTTACAGGCAAAAGGAAAACTTTACTCGCTTGGGTCAAAATCAATTCCACGATCATTTCCTGGATGTTACATAGGTTGTGATTTCTATTTCTTATCCATGTGGAAGGGAAATCATTGTGGGACTATCTCGCGAAGAGATTTTCCGTGGTTAATGGTCCTAGGTCTAAAACTATGTCTATTGAGAATTATCTTGGTTGTTTGATGAACTTGCTCGGCTAAAACTCTGACAGGGGTGTGAGTGCGGTCGATGCACATCTTATGTAGCAGGGAAAGTTCGCTCTTGATCGAGAGGCGAAATATTCCATAAATTTTTAATTGAGATTGAAGATGAGTTATATGGTATGGTGTCCGGAAACTTGTTATCTCAAACTCTTCTCCTAGATATGGCCCCGTGCATGTCAGACATTTCTTCAAGAGGAACAATCTCTTAATATTGCTCGAAGCAAGACGGTTAAGGAGGAACTCACCTAGATATCGAAATCTACTTAAAATTTACAGGCTTGAAAAGATAAAGTTATTATGCTCTCACTGTCAATTAAAGGCCATGATTCTGGGACATGATTTAAATTGTACTGTACCTGTATTAGTGGGAGACGCAGAACCGTGGTGACCCCTTCACATCGTTCTGACCAAGATTATGTTCAGTTGGATTTATTTATTGATTTGAGAAATTCTCAGCAATAATCTTATTTTGATTTTTGAAGTTTTGGTGTTCTTGAATATATATATATATTGAGATTTATACCATTTCTATTTGTTGAAATTAAACCATAAACATGAATATAGAATTATCTTAGTAAAATAATAAAACGCAAAAAATTATAAGTGAATAAAGAAAATATTGAATTAGAACTCCATACCTTCAACCAAATCAGAACATTATTGTTCTTTTTCAATGACATTATTATGAATGATATTACAAAATCCACATAATTTGAACTCCCCATTTTAAGAAAGTTAAGTAATAGTTTTATATTTTAGAAATTTAACTATCTTAAAATACACAACCTTCTTCTCACTACTTTCTTGAACACCGAAATAAAAAAAATACTGTATTTATTAACTCTAAGGGTGAATTATGGTAATTAGACACCCAACAACTGATTAACGATGCCAATCATAATTAGTGAGAAATTAATTTGCAGACCTCAAGTGGATTAGCTGGAGATGAGATTATTTCTCATGAGTAATTGATTAACAAATAGATCAACACACCATACATACTTATAATGTCATGGACAATAAGTTGGATCTCTTCTTTTTGATGCTTTGGCCTTACGACTCGTTGGCTACTGAATAACGACAAATGGTCAAATGATTCAGGACAAAAGGTGGACTGCTAGATGTAACGACTTTGGGATCGACTTATAGCCTAAACACTGCCTAGCTGAGCAGACCTGAGATCGGGTATTTTCGAAACACTTGCTATACTATATGCAGTGGCGGAGCTAAAAAAAATTTCTTGTAGGGGCTGAAATGACACTATATATATATATATATATATATATATATATATATATATATATATATATATATATATATATATATATATATTTTAAGACGTGGATTATTTTTATAAAAAGAAAAAAATGAGTTTAAAATTAGAAAAAAAAAATTATGCAAAATTTCTTTACAAAATATAGTATTTTTACTATAATATAAAAATATATAAATATTAATATCATTTTTTCTAATACGGTGTAAATTTTATATTTTTTATATATTTGATGTATAAATTTTTATTTAAACTATATAGTACCTATAGAATCTTTTAATATACAGTATTAATAATTACTAAAATTTAGCTATTTTTATTAAATATTTTAATATTTAAAAGACAACACATAGACAATATATATATATATATATATATATATATATATATGAGTAATTTTTTATAGGGGCAAATATAATACAAATATTATATTCAAGTTCATTACTTTTCGTACTTCAAAATTAAGTGTTTCTTGCCATTTTTACCTTTTATAGTTATATTATATTATTTATATATTAAATTAATTTAAAATACAAATTAATGGAGGTATGAACTTTTATATTAAACTAATTTAAAATACAAATTGATGGAGGTTTTTTATGAATTATCGCAGTTGTAGAAATATAATCATTCACACACTATTGCAATTTTATAAAAAAAAATTATTAAATTAATTTAAAATACAGATTCATGGAGGTATGAATTTATATATTAAACTAATTTAAAATACAGATTTAGGGAAGTTTTATATGAATTATCGCAGAAATATAATCAATCCCCCACGCAATTTTATAAAAAAATTAGGTATGTAATATAAAAATTAAAAAAAAGGTATTATAGTCCAAACTAATTTCAAAAACTACTTCTAAATAATTTTTAAATATACGTAAAATCTGCAAATGCAAAAAAATAAAATAAAATTAATTTAATAAATTTAATTTAATAAAAATAAAGTCCTTTTATTTAAAATTACCATATATATAGAGTATAGATATAGATTAGAATAATTAATTAATACCGGTAAAAAGTCATGAGGTTAGAATTTATTAAATCTAATATAAAAATGTTGAAAGATTAATACAAATTAATTTATTTTAGGACAGTGATAAATGAGCAGAATCTGCCATGGGCAGAAATTACTTAAAAACTTATTTTATAAAATCTAATAATATTTTAATTAATTTTTTTACATGTAATATAATTAATTATACTATATAAAATATATATTGTACAAAAAAATTAAATAAAAAAATAATTTGTTAAAGATAATGCATATTCTTATATTTATATTAAAAAAATCAATTAAATAGAAAAAATATATTTTAACCTTTAATAATAACAAATAAAAATTATATTTTTACATATATATTATAATAATTATATTTTAAGTCATATAAAAATAAAAAATTGAAATTACGCCTTCAGCGTAGGATACCAATTTTTCGTGAAATTGGTCTTGAACACACAGACACCAGCTTGTGTCAAAGTAAACACTCACACAATTTGTAGAATAAAAAGTGGAGACAAAGTTATGTAATAGTTTTCATTTCATTGAACACAAAACTTAAACTATTACACTTGTAGAGTATGGTAGGCAAAACGATTACAAGAAGTTTCCCGAGTGTCGCAACAACTCCCACTAACTTGCAATCTAGCACACGAGTACCTAAAGCTAAATCTCCTAGCTCTAGTCTTGGCACACGGCGCAAAAGCTACTACACAAACTCGAAGCTCGAAGTTACGATTCTAAAAATCAGATTTCGTTCTCTCAAAATCGTCAAGTGATGAAATGAACATCCATGGGTATTTATAGTAGAGTCGCACATGTGAGAGTGATGACGTGGCACGTTCTCATTCGTCGCATGCTTGGCCTATGTCATTTTTCCATGGATGACATCATCATTGTAGAACTTGGATTCTTGAATCTTGGAATCTTGAATCTTCGATTCTTGAATCCTTGAATCTTGAATCTTCAATTTCAAAAACAAACTTCAATTTCAATCTTGACTCCATCGATCTCAATTCTTCATCTTCAATTTCTTGTGAAAATCTCTAAGTGTTGAAGTCTCAGAATTTCATCGTCTTCATGGTCGTCGATCTTGTTGAAGTTGCAAACTTGGAACAATTCTTCATTTCCTTGAACTGAGTACCAGGTTAGAGAAATCACGTTGTAAGTACTTAGTCGTAAAATCAAAGCAAAGGAAACATGAACTACGAAAAATAACATAAGGGACAAGAAACCGGCGACATTAGTCTCCGGAAAATTGCCATGGGTTGAGTCGCCGTTTCTCATGTCAAGTCCACAAAACCAGCGACTCGTGTCGCTGGAATTTTTCCACGCCACAAACCAAAACCAGCGACCCGTGTCGCCGTTTCCACGCCATGAATCCATTGCACCAAAACCGGCGACAGGAGTCGCCGTTTTCACGCACACTCCAAAAGCGGCGACGCTAGTCGCCGTTTCCCTGCACACACGCATTGCACCAAAAGCGGCGACACGAGTCGCCGTTTTCATGACACTTCACCCTTGCACCAAAAGCGGCGACTGCTGTCGCCGTTTCCATGTCATTCCAAAAGTGGAGACTCAAGTCTCCATTTTCACGCGCAAGGTAGTTGACTTCGGATTTTTAACCTGTAACCCTGAAAATCAACAAAGACAAAAAATACAAGGAAAAAATACGTTGTCGCCAAAATCAACATTTACAATCTCCCCTTTTTTGGCACAACTCATGAAAACAAGGTTAAGTAAAAACGAGATACAAGTATCTCCCCCTCAACCAAACAAACCACAAAAAATAACTAAGTAAAAAGATGGAAAAACATCAATCATACAATCAATGAAAAACCATAAAAAAACTTAGACAAAATTTCATACCAATCAACAAAACAAAGACAGAGAATTCAAACCAAATTCAAACTAAGTATCAAAAACCAGAATTCCAGAGTTAAGCAAATATGAAAAACATGCATGGACGAATAAGTTTAGAGTTGAATGCATGCAAAGCAAAAACAATAAAAACGAGTTCAGGAGTTAAACAAAAAAAACAGAAATTGAACACTTGATCTTGAACTTCAATCTTCAGGTGAGGCTGTTGGAGTTGGATCACGCTCCGGACTTCCGATCAACTCTTCTTCATCGTCTTCATAACTGAAGCCATCGTCAGAGCTAGAGTCGCTTTCATCGGAGTCAGTTTCCGGATTTCCAAAAATATCTTTTTCACCCAAACCATCACCAGTATCTTCATCAACATCCACGACATCAACATCATCCTCGTCTCTCAGACCATCAGACGGCATCGCGAACGACGCCTCTGGATTTGTAGAATCCTCCATCTTCTTCTTTCCTTTATCACGAGTATCAAAGACTCCATCAAAAATATCGTCATCTGTTTTCTCAGCATCATCAGACTTATCACCGTCATCTTTAACAACTTCAATGAGCTTGCTTTTGGACAGCTGCGAATGAGCTTCCTGAATAGCGTCCCTCACCATCTTCAAAATAAACGTATCTTTCAAACTCGCATCTGGGGCTCCAACATCTCCAAGTCCTCCCCCTTGTTGGATCTCCCGTTGCAGTTTCTGGAAAGATTTTTTCTGTTTGTCCTGCGCCTCGATCATCCTGTTGTACGCAACAACATGTTCAGCTTGACGCTTTTCAAGAGCCAGGGAATCGACGTAGAATTCCTGAACTACAGCTGAAGGAACTACAGCACGGTGACTATGGATCGGATGATAAGGATTCTGATGAGAAGGAATTCCAGAACTTGGACCAAAACCCTGGGGCACAACTCTTGGTGACTTCGCACCATCAGCTTCAGTTTCATCGACAACAGCTGTCGTCTGTGATTTCTGGCGCTTAGCAGCTGGTGACTTAGTTTTCGGAGTGACAGGCTTGCGCTTCCTTGAAGACTTAGGAGTTGGGGGCGGAGTTAAGATTTCCGGCAGCGCATTGCGGTTGACAAGTCCATGCCAAGGCAGATCGATTACGCGCTTTGCCGGGTTCAGATATTTTCCGGTTATCTTGACAGCCCCATTTTTCTTCATCTTTTTCTCTGGGCCAGGGTTTGGGAGAAAGTCTTGGGCATGAAGCATCCCATAAATCAGACACGGGTGTGTAAGATGGATTCTCTTTTCTTCGGGCAACTCAGCTTGCTTAATAATCCTTTCATCCGAAACTTTGGCGATTTTGCATAAGTCATTGAAAATGATTTGGCCAAGGTCAACTTGTTCGCCGCAGCCGAGGCGAAAGATCAGATGCATCAATTCAGGAGTCAGGACTGAGGGATCCCTGTTGGCTATCCAGTTAGACATCCCCAATCGATGAAGGACGCCATAAAAGGCAGACAGCTTGGAGGGCGGTGGCAGTTCAGACTTGACTTTCTTTTGGGTGACAAAGGTCCCAACTGTCAAGTCATCAGCTCTCTCAGCAGCTGATGGTGTTGTCCAAGTGCCATCAATATCAAGTCTTTTCAGAAAGGAATTAATTGTGAAGGGACGAAACTTGTAAAGTTTGTTGCGAAAGATAAAGCAACCATACAACCGATTTTTCGGATCGGCAAATTCTGGAGTCAAGCTTGCGTAAAACTTGTGGATGATAGGAATCGAGTAGCGGTAAGTCAGATGTACAGAGTCGAACAGCTTCATCTGATTCAAAAAATCCATGATTCCATGGTTTTCGTAATCCTCTTTCAGGATAGTTCGGTCAGTGTGAATCGGGAGTTTGGCAATCAGTTTATGGCGACGTTCAGCAGTCGCCGTAAAAAATTCTTCAGAGTGAGCCTTGGGACACTCGTCAATCCTTCGAACATATTTGAAGGCATCAGTTGATTTTTGGGATCCAGCTGATCCCGATGAGTGAGGCGCCAAAGGCGGTTTCTGAGAGCTGTGGGTTTTAGATTTTGTAGCTGACCCACCAGCTGAGGTTTTTGGAGTTGCAGGTTTAGTGCCACTGCCACTCTCAACAGTCTTCTTTCCAGGACCACTTCCAGTTGGAAGCGATGATTTTGGTGTCTTTGGATCTTTTCCAGCAGACACAGTTGCAGTCGATGGAATTTTCATAACTTTCTTCCCATCCTTAGTTATCTCGCCAGCTGCGAGTAACCGACTATATTCAGCCCTAGACACGATTCCCTTATAGATGCGAAGGGAAGTATCTCTTTCTTTGTCAGGTTTTCGTGACTTCAAATCCTTGCTCCGAGCAGATGAGTGAGCAGGAGTTGCAGTTTTAGTCAAGTCAGGTTCTGCTGACAAATCCTTGCGACGATCAACCTTGTCAAGATGAGTTTTTAGCTCTTCATACGCGGCTTTCTTAGAATCAGGAGACGGAGCCTTGTCGAACTGCTCTTGCAGATACGCAGTCATGTCGGCCATCATATCATCAAAATTTTTCGCCATGTCAAAGTTCAGAAAGTAGTAACTGACAGTTAGCAGCTGTGAGATCGGCAAACCACGAAAAAGAAGTTCAACTTCAGAAACAAGGACAGGGCGCCGGATGCGCAAAGCTAGAGTTGCCGGATGCAACGGAAAAGTAATAACTTAGAACTAAGAGTTTCGGTCTCTGAACTTGCAGTTGATAGCCGAGAGTTGGAGAACTTGAGAATTCGAGAGTTAGAGAGTTTTGATGAAAGCGCAAATGAATTAGGGTTTCACCAAGGCCTATATATAGGAAAATTTTGGGCCGCCCGTCGGAATGAAAAAGCCCAGTCCAAGACCTGTAAAAAGCTCAACTCAAGAAGAAAATTAGGTCTAAAAGACGAACAAAAATTTATTAATTTGAAAATATTATTAAAATAATAATTTTCAAAAAATAATAAATAATAAAATAAATAAAAACAATAATAAAAAAAATATGAAAAACAAACCAAGACATGAGAATCGAAGTTGAGAACCATCGGTTGAGAAACGAAGTTGAGAGCCATTGGTTGAGAAACTTGAGTTGTCAAATTTGATGACACAGAAAATCGGCTAAGGCAAAAAGAGAGTCGCCGTTTTTGTGGCATGAGTTGAGTCGTCACATTTTCGGCGACTGGAGTCTCCGGAATTTGCAAAATCAGGTGGCCACGGAAAAAGAGACATGAGTCTACGGTTTTGACATTTTGGCCGAGTCTCCGGTTTTTGTCCAAGTTCAGGATTCCTGAAAATCCGGCGACTGCAGTCGCCGGTTTTGTGCACGGTTGAGTCTCTGATTTTGTGACATGGAGTTGAGTCTCCGGTTTTGTGCCAAAGTGAGAGTCGCCATGTTTCTGGCGACTTGAGTCTCCGGTTTCGTGTAAGTTGAGTCTCCGGTTTTTGGCACAGTTAGGGTAGCCAAGAAACTGGAGACACGAGTCTCCGTTTTTGGAGTGAGTCGCCGGTTTTGGCGAAGTCTCCGTTTTTGCAACTGCAGGACTTAGTTTGTTTGTCGTGTCCAAATCTCCAAAAATGTTGTCACTTTAATTTTGCGAGTTGGCCGTCGCTACACTCAAAATATAGACTTCAGAGATGGTAAACCACGTAGCGCTGGATATGAACTACAAAAATGCAAAATCAAAACAACACATCCCGAGTTAGTCATTCAAGTGTTCAACACACTACAAACATTCAAAACCATTTTAGTGGAGATTCGAGGGGTGATATTAGGCAATGAAGAGCAAATATTTTCCCAGAAAAGAATCCACATTTTCATCAGTTTCCAAGCCAAAAAATTTTCACACGAGGTGATAGCAACTTTGAGATAAAATGAAAATTCTCTCATATTAAAAACGGGTGGAATGGACCGAAGTATTTGATAGATATTGAACTTGTCCTTCGTCACAATCACAAGAATACATGCTGTGTTTCGTCGGAACACATTAGATGAGTTTGCACCGCACAAGAGATTTTAATTCATGAGTACAAGGTGAACTTTTAAGGCACTTCACTTGGGACTAGCTTTTTACTTCAGTCAGAGGGGAGCCGGGGGAACCGGCGACCTCCAGACGAGTTTATAGCTTTAAGTGAAATGCAACAGACACTCATTACAGCAGTCAGAGGGGAGCAAGGTTCACTTGCGTCCTCCAAAGTGTGATAGAGAGTGTCTTAAGAAACAGCGTCCATGTGCCACCTTTCAAAGAGGGGAGCCGGGGGAACCGGCGTCCTCCGTTACTTGGTATTATGGATCTATGCAAATGAAAGCTTATGGGAGTTATACGCCAAGTTCACATGTTCGCACTCAGAGGAATAAATGCACTTGGGTCCGAAGACTAAAGCGGCCTCGAATCCATGTTCAACTTTATTAGACTAATCCACGACGATTCGGCGTGCATATTCAGAAGTAAAGAAAATAATCTTTCAGACTTCAAAATTTTCGTGAACTCTTAAAGAGAACACATGCAGAGAGAATTTCTTAGAGTTTGAAATCTCTCAAAGTCTAGAGGTTTGGTAAAGATGTCAGCGAGCTGTTTTTCTGTTGAAATATGCTGTAGACTGACTATGTCACGATCAACCAAATCTCTAATGAAATGATGTCGAATGTCGATGTGTTTAGTTCTTGAATGCTGGACAGGATTTTCGCTGATTTTGATAGCACTCTGATTATCACAAAACAGCACCAATGGAGCACTCTCGATGAGATAGTCATTCAACATTTGTTTCAACCAAAGCATTTGAGTGCAGCAACTTCCAGCTGCAACATATTCAGACTCGGCAGTCGAGAGAGCTATGCAATTTTGTTTGCGACTATGCCATGGCACGATATTGTTGCCAAGGAAACAACAGCATCCAGAAGTGCTTTTTCGTTCGTCGGTGTCGCTTGCCCAGTCCGCATCGGAGTAACCGACAAGATTTGATGAAGTGTCGCATGCATACCACAATCCTAGTTCAGAGGTTCCAGAGATGTATCGGAGAATCCGTTTTACAGCTCGTAGATGGTCCTCCTTTGGATCAGCTTGGTACCTAGCACACATACAAACACTAAACATAATGTCAGGGCGAGTAGCGGTTAGATAAAGTAAACTGCCAATCATGGAACGAAAAAGAGTTTGATCAACACTTCGACTTTTAGTAGATTTAGATAACCGTTCAGTCGTTGCCATGGGAGTTTTGGCGGGCTTAGCGTGGTGCATCTCAAATTTTTCGACCATGTTTTTCGCATATTTGCTTTGAGAAACGAATATTTCATCTGGTCGTTGAGAAATTTGTAGCCCAAGAAACTGATGTAGCTCTCCTTCAAGACTCATCTGAAAAGTTGAAGACATGGATTCCGTGAAAGCTTTCACGAGTTTAGAGCAGGTAGCGCCAAAGACAATATCATCAACGTAAATCTGAGCAACCATCATGTTCTTGCCATCTCGTTTGATAAAAAGAGTTTTGTCCACAGAGCCACGTTCAAAACCGAACTTTAGAAGATAGTCCGTCAAACATCCATACCAAGCACGAGGCGCTTGTTTCAAGCCATAGAGAGCTTTGTGAAGCTTGTAGACATGATTCGGTTTCTTAGGATCCTCAAAACCTTTCGGTTGAGCTACATAAACTTCTTCTTCCAATACCCCATTTAGGAATGCAGCTTTGACATCCATTTGTCTGAGTTTGATGCCGAGGTGGCATGCAATAGCAATTAAGAGTCTGATGGATTCAATTCGTGCAACTGGAGCAAAGGTTTCATCAAAATCAATACCCTCAACTTGGGCATAGCCTTGTGCGACAAGACGTGCTTTGTTTCGAACAACTTAGTTGTGTTCATCAGTTTTATTTTTGAAGATCCATTTAGTTCCAACTACATTCATGTTTGACGTTCTGGGAACTAAGGACCAAACATTGTTTCTGGTAAACTCATTCAGCTCTTCCTGCATGGCCGTGATCCAAAAATCTTCCTTCATGGCTTCCTTGTAATTTCTCGGCTCATTTTCAGAAAGAAAGCAGGAGATGCCGATTTCATTATAGATAGCAGAAGTGCAGATGTTGTAAAGTTCATTCGGAGAATTTGTCGGTTTCTTTGAGCGTGTAGTTCGCTCATTCATGCTTCCGATCATTTGGTTCGGTGGATGACGTTTTTGAATATGAGCAGGTGCTTCTCTCGTAGCATTTGCTGGGTTTTCAATGTTTAGCTCAGTCTCTTCATCTTCAGACGATGAAGTATCATTATCCCGATTGCTAGAATCTCCAACTTCAGGTGAAGTGTTTGGAGTAAAATTTTCTGGAGACACATTCTCAGAACCAGCAGTTATGGGTGTCGATGGAAAATTTTGATATTCCAAAATTCCTTCTTTTACCCAGTCTTCCTCAGCATCTTTTCCCAGAAAGTCTTGTTCATCAAAATTTATGTTCACAGTTTCGATGACTTTCTTAGTTCGAAGATTATAGGTACGGTAAGCATGGCTATTTTGACTATAGCCAACAAAAATTCCACGATCAGCTTTGGCTTCAAATTTCTTCAGAGGATCACGATCCTTCAAAATATAGCAAGTACAGCCAAATACACGAAAGTGTGCAACTGAAGGTTTCTTGCCATTCACCAATTCATAGGCAGTTGCGGTTGTCCCAGATCGAATACTTATCCGATTCAAAATATATCCAGCAGTTGAGACAGCTTCTGCCCAAAAGGTTCGTGCAAGATTTTTTGAGATAAGCATTACACGTGCCATTTCTTGCAGCGTTCGATTTTTACGTTCGGCAATCCCATTTTGTTGAGGAGTTTTTGGGGCCGAGTATTCATGATGAATTCCCTTCATCATACAGAACTCATTGAAGCTAGCATTTTGAAATTCAGTTCCGTGATCACTTCTGATCCTTTTTACTTTAGCTTCATGATTTGTTTTAATCCATTTCACAATGCCTTTGAAGGCATCAAAAGTTTCATCTTTGGTGGCCAAAAATCTCGTCCAAGTGTAACGAGAAAAATCATCAACTACAACCAACACATATTCTTTCCTTGCTATGCTTTTGACTTCCATTGGACCCATTAAGTCCATATGCAGCAATTCAAATGGAGCCGAGGTGCTCATTAATGTTGGCAATGCAGGATGAGGAGTTCTCGTCAGCTTTCCTTTCTGACAGTCACCACACACTCGCTTTTCAATTTTGGGGAGTTGAGAGATTCCTCGAACTATCTCCCCCTTAACCAGTTTACTCAGTGCCAGTGTGGCCAAGTCGTTGATGCCACAAATCAACTTCATCAGGAACGGTCACAGAAAAACAACTATACTCAGTTGTATAGCAATTATTTTTAGCTCGTGGACCTTCCATTATACATTTTCCTTCACTATCAAAAACTCTGCACGACTCCTTATCAAAACTCACATTCAGTCCTTCATCGCACAGTTGACTGATGGAGATAAGATTTGCAACAAGTCCCTTTACATGGACTACATTTCGGATCGGAGGTAAACCTTTGATTTGTAGAGTCCCCTTTCCCTTTACGACGCCTTTCGCTCCCCCTCCAAACACTACGGGAGCTCCAGTCATAGGCTCGTAATTTTTTAGAAACTTTTTCGTGCCAGTCATATGGCGAGAGCAGCCACTATCAAAATACCAAATTCCTTTGGTTCCAGTCTCAGATGCATTAAGTGCAACATTGCAAAAAATGAGCTCTCTCGGTTGCCAACAACTTTTGGAGTTAGAGTTAAGTTCAACTTTACTCTTGAGAGTCTTAGGCACCCATCTCTTCTTGTCTTTAGCAGTTTGGACATTTTTCTCAGTCACAGTCTTAGTTATCAAGTTTGGAGAAACGGGTTTCTTCAAGTCCTTAGCAACCTCAACCTTCTTCACATTAATATTTCGTGAGTTTGTCATATTTTTCTCAACTTTCAGCTTTTGAGAAATTTGTGATTTGTCATTCTTAGTCATCATCTCACGGTTCATGTCAGCTTTAAGTTTGTAGCAAAACGGTCTAATGTGTCCAGGTTGGTCACAGTAGTGACATACATACTTTCTCCTTTGACGAATTTCAACCTTCGTAGACTTCTTTACCAAAACAGTTTTAGTGCGTGAGGATTGTCCATTTTTCTTCACGTTCTGAGATTTCTCTAAGTTCTTCAGCAACGTCTTCTCATAAGGTAGGATACCACGAGGATGTTTGACAATGTTCTTTGGAAATTGATATGTCTCAGATTTTGAAGTCGAGATCAATTTTTGAGTTTTAGGTTCTGGAGACTCAGCAATCTTCTTCCCTTCAGCAATCTCCTTCCGTTTAGATGATTCAACGTCATCCTTGCTTTCATCCTTAGGCAGATCATCCGATGCCTTAACAAAAGTCACATCATTCTTCTTTTCAGGAGTCGAGTATATAGACTCAAAAACCTTTTGGAAACCAAGACCGTAACGATTAGGATTCATATATGAAGCAGCATTGTCAAACACAGAAGAGTTCGTGTTCATTTTCCTCAACAGCTCGTCAGTCATATGAAGTTTTTCTTTCAACACATATCGTTTCTTGTCAGTCATGGCAAGGTCAGTTTGAACTTTCATTAGAGAAGACTTCAGTTCGTCATTTTCAGCGTCCGAGTTCTTAAACAAAGTCTGCAGTTTCT
The DNA here is from genome assembly GCA_954870475.1 of Euphrasia confusa. Taxonomy (NCBI): domain Eukaryota; kingdom Viridiplantae; phylum Streptophyta; class Magnoliopsida; order Lamiales; family Orobanchaceae; genus Euphrasia; species Euphrasia confusa. The sequence continues at coordinate 8,312,526 of OX940966.1, read as the reverse complement.
TAACTTCAGTTGATTCCTTTTTCAGTGAGGTCTTCAGTTTTGAGTTTTCAGAACTCAACTTCTCACACACTTCTCTCAGTTCGACAACCTCCTTGAAATACTTATGCTTTTCTTCGAAAAGATCATCAAATTTGACTTTCAGAATTGTCAAGGAGTTGTTCAACTTTTTCTTCTCGTCATTCGATCTTTCAACAGAGTTTTTCAACTCAACAACTTCATCATACATTTTTCGGTTCGCAGTAGAGAGTTCATTACACGATTCTGTAAGAACTTTCATAGACACTTCAAGTGCACCATTCTCAGTGACAACTAAGTCATAGAATTTTGAGAGTTCAGAGTGACTCTCATTCAAGGCTAGCAGCTCAGCACTTACACATTCAGTTTGAGGTACTTTGGATAGCATCTCATTTTCAACAGACTCAGTCACGGATTCAACATCCGAAAAAATATCATCATCACAGAAATTTCGATTTTCAGACGCCACACGGAAAATGTTGTCTGCGGTAGCAGTATCCTTTAGAAAGGCAGCAATTTGAAAATTTTCAACTTCAAAGTTTGCAAGTTCAAAACCTTCATCAAACGTGACAACTAGAGCGTTGTCCTCATCGTCATCAGAATTTTCATTCTCAGATTCCTCATTTTCTGAGATCACATTTTCATCATCAAAAACTACATAGCTCACGGGCAGTTTCTTTTTGCGATGTAAGTTAGGACACTCGTTTTTGACATGTCCAAATCCTTTGCATTCAAAGCACTGCATTTTGGAAACATCCTTGCTAGTAGAAGAATATGGAGAAAGTTTTGTCTCCTTAAATTTTTTGTCAGAGAATGAGGTTTGATTCCGGTTGTCTGAGTTTCTCTGCAACGAGTTAGAATTTTTCTGAAATTTCCGAAAGTTACGGGCACGATTCTTCCTCTTAAATTCTTGTTTCACAAGATAGGTGACTATCTCAGTCAGTGCAGCAAGTTTGTCCGGATTATTAGAGTTCATCAGTCTCTCAATATCCTCAGCTTCCTCATCATCAGATTCACCCAGATCAGCAGAAAAACTACTTTCAGTTTTCTCATTTTTCACATGAGGTTTTCGAGAGTTCGAGCTTCTTGAACTCTTCCCTTTCTCAGAAATCTTGAGAGCAGTCATTGGTTCGTAGACAAGTGACATATCTGGGTTACTTCGAACTTTGAGAGTCAAATCATAATTTCTCAAATCTGCCATCAAGTCAGCATAATCCCAGTTATGATTCTCGTCGTTGCGAGCTTCGATAGTTAGCACTTTGCTTTCGAATCTGGAGTTTACACTTGATAGGACTTTTTCATAGACCATGGGAGCAGGAAAGATTTCTCCTAGTTCGAACGCCTCGTTGACATATCTCATGATCTTGTCCAAGTAGTCATTTATGTCTTCATCTTCCCTCATTCGAAGTTGATGGAATTGGGCAGTGATAGTTCGGATTTTTGATCGCTTAACTGCATGACTTCCCTCACATGTTCTTTGTAACGTTTCCCATGCATCTCTGGCAGAAGTGCAATTTTTGACCAGCTGATACATACTAAGGTCCAGCCATTCACATATGATAAGTAGAGCCTTGCTATTCGCAGTTGACAAATCATGCTCTTCTCTAGTCCAGTTACGTTCAGGTTTGGGAGTTCTCACGCCATCTGCGTCTTCAGTATATGGGCGTTCCCATCCTTCTAACACTGCCATCCAAGATCTAGAGTCAAGGCCTTTAATTCTAGCTGAAACTTTAGCTTTCCAGTTAGAGTAGTTCTGATGAGTAAGTATAATCGGTTTCTGGACAAACATTGGCGACTCCATTTTAGCGGAAATATGAAGTCAAGTAACGGATCACGTCTTATACGTATGACGTCCCGCTCTGATACCAATTGAAATTACGCCTTCAGCGTAGGATACCAATTTTTCGTGAAATTGGTCTTGAACACACAGACACCAGCTTGTGTCAAAGTAAACACTCACACAATTTGTAGAATAAAAAGTGGAGACAAAGTTATGTAATAGTTTTCATTTCATTGAACACAAAACTTAAACTATTACACTTGTAGAGTATGGTAGGCAAAACGATTACAAGAAGTTTCCCGAGTGTCGCAACAACTCCCACTAACTTGCAATCTAGCACACGAGTACCTAAAGCTAAATCTCCTAGCTCTAGTCTTGGCACACGGCGCAAAAGCTACTACACAAACTCGAAGCTCGAAGTTACGATTCTAAAAATCAGATTTCGTTCTCTCAAAATCGTCAAGTGATGAAATGAACATCCATGGGTATTTATAGTAGAGTCGCACATGTGAGAGTGATGACGTGGCACGTTCTCATTCGTCGCATGCTTGGCCTATGTCATTTTTCCATGGATGACATCATCATTGTAGAACTTGGATTCTTGAATCTTGGAATCTTGAATCTTCGATTCTTGAATCCTTGAATCTTGAATCTTCAATTTCAAAAACAAACTTCAATTTCAATCTTGACTCCATCGATCTCAATTCTTCATCTTCAATTTCTTGTGAAAATCTCTAAGTGTTGAAGTCTCAGAATTTCATCGTCTTCATGGTCGTCGATCTTGTTGAAGTTGCAAACTTGGAACAATTCTTCATTTCCTTGAACTGAGTACCAGGTTAGAGAAATCACGTTGTAAGTACTTAGTCGTAAAATCAAAGCAAAGGAAACATGAACTACGAAAAATAACATAAGGGACAAGAAACCGGCGACACTAGTCTCCGGAAAATTGCCATGGGTTGAGTCGCCGTTTCTCATGTCAAGTCCACAAAACCAGCGACTCGTGTCGCTGGAATTTTTCCACGCCACAAACCAAAACCAGCGACCCGTGTCGCCGTTTCCACGCCATGAATCCATTGCACCAAAACCGGCGACAGGAGTCGCCGTTTTCACGCACACTCCAAAAGCGGCGACGCTAGTCGCCGTTTCCCTGCACACACGCATTGCACCAAAAGCGGCGACACGAGTCGCCGTTTTCATGACACTTCACCCTTGCACCAAAAGCGGCGACTGCTGTCGCCGTTTCCATGTCATTCCAAAAGTGGAGACTCAAGTCTCCATTTTCACGCGCAAGGTAGTTGACTTCGGATTTTTAACCTGTAACCCTGAAAATCAACAAAGACAAAAAATACAAGGAAAAAATACGTTGTCCCCAAAATCAACATTTACAAAAATAAAAAAAATAAATAAAATTGGGCGTTCTGCCCATGGGCAGAATCTGCCCACACAGAATTACCCTTTATTTTAATAAATTTACAGCATAATAATTAGTAGTATCATGTGTTTTGAGCCTTATTAAAGTATTAATTAATAACAATTTCGAATTTTGTGTTTTCAGACCCTACATAATCTCGAAGTTGGTGTTTTATCAGGCACGGCTCTGGGGGCTGATTATGATTTTTTCATTAATTTAAATTAATTATTTATAAAATTTAATAATAAAAAACACAAAAATAAAATTCCTCTGAGGCTGAAGCCCCCAGAGAGCCCTTACTGTATCCGCCCCTGACTATATGTGACACTTCCGTCAAGCAAAATATCATTACTCATACAGAAAAAATAAATTTAATTTATTCAAATTAACAACCAATTGACAGTTAGGTAGATTGTGCAATGATTTAGATACTGATAAGTGATCTATATATGTTATGATCGCTTGTATGTAAAGTCATACTCACGCTTTTATTAGTGTAGTTGAAACACATAAAGTGAATCTCTTTACACTCATACGTATCCATTTTCTCCAAATTGTGAAATTTTTGTTAGGCCAAATATTATACTACAAGCTACATGCATATATTTATAATATTATAATAGTAGTAGTTCTAGAGAAATACTAGGTTCATTTTCTTCCCAAAATACAAAAACCAAAATACAATAAGGAGAATACATATTCTATATTACTCTTTATGTTTTATAATAACACATTTTTTTTAAATAACAAATAAATGTTTCTAAAACATAAATAATATTTACTCTGAGCTTTCTTTGTTCATAAGTATTATATACACTTTTTTTTTTTTAAAAAATACAAAAAATGTGTCTATTACTCGGGAATTGGGATATTGTTAATAATTAATACAAAATTTGGATAATGCACACATTTAGTAAAATTTCTATAAATTAATACTCCATACATTAATAACTTTTTTAAATTAATAAAATCTTTTAGTCCTGAGTCTTTCAAATGAAAAAAATACTCAAATTAATAACCTCTTTAAATTAATAAAATTTTACGATCTCGAAGCTATTAATTTATAAAAGTTTTACTTGTATATGTTTATCTATATAAAGGCATGCACTTCACTTTCCATTACAAAACACCTCTCTACTTACTAGCTAGGCATGCTAAAAACATCAATTAACCTCATCAAATATCATATAGTATTTCCTACTACAATATTATATATTATTATTATTATTATTATGATGATTTACATTATATATTATCTTATTTCTCATTAATACTGATAGCATCGGGCCTGCTGGAATTGGCTAGTTAATTATTTAATTTAGTTTATTATAGTTTTAGTTATTCTAATTAAGTTGTGGGCTTTGATCTTGGGCTTTAATTAGGGTTTAATTAATATCTATATAAGCGTAGGTCTTTCATTAGGGAAGACAGATGAGAATTACTAGGGTTTATGCAGCTTAGGCTGTGGCAGCAGAGAATTACTCTGTGGACCTCGTTTGAGGTATTTCGTTTTTCATAAATATATTTCGTATTCTGGTTTCAACTCATCTTCACTCTATCAATTGGTGCGGTGAGCGTGGAAGATGAGGAGAATCGGTGCGATAGAGAAGAGGGTTGTCGATTTGGAAGAGAAATTTTCCGGGTTGCAGAAATCTGTTGGAGAGATTCAGAAGACGATGGTGGAGCACAAGGCGATGTTCGAAGCTATTATGGTGAAATTATCATCTGTAGCACCTGCCCAACCAACGATGGTAGAACACAAGGCAATGTTCGGAGCCATTATGGAAAAATTAGCAATGATAATCACTCCCCAACCATTAACGGCCACAAGCGAAAACCCTACCATCACCGAAAATAACCCGCCATTCACAGGAGACTTGATCACTCCAGCAAAACAGAATTGGGCGGATGCTGGACTTTCACGACAGGGTAAGGAATTGGATGCTGCACTTTCATGACAGGGTGAGGAATTGGATGCTGCACTTTCACGACAAGATGAAGAATTAGAGTTGACGGCCATATCAACACCTCGGTGGATGGATTGGAGTCAGCTACATATGGAGTTTCGAATGAATTCAAGGCTCTCCAAAACTATTGAAGATCCCGAGGAAGGCAGGCTTGATCCGACGCACTATTGCTTGTCGCGGGGAATTGTGCGATTACTTAGAATGCCATTTTCAATAGATTCTGGTCGAGAACTCCTCTGTTCGAGTTCATTCTGGTGGGATGTGTTTAAAACTGCAGCCTACCTCTTATATGTGGGTGATAACTTCAAAGTGGTTGCTTGCGTTCCAGCAGTAGCCTACCATTTGAAGTTACAGGCTGCGTCCCGAGTACATCAAATCTTTCATGTATCACTTTCAAAGCCGAGGATTGGTGGGTCAATGTCACCGGAGTTGCCCAAGAAGCTGTTAGTAGTCGATCCTCCCTTTCTTCTAGAGAAAGAGTACAAGCACCGACACTTTGTCAGTTATAGAGAATTACTAGAGCAAGTGTTGATCAAAAGGCGTGAGTTGGGTGAAAAGGAGAGTACTTGGATGGATGCCCCTACTTTACGAGGGCAATTTCCTGAGTTCAGCCTTGAGGACAAGGCTGTTTCAACGGGAGGAGCAATTGATAGCATCGGGCCTGCTGGAATTGGCTAGTTAATTATTTAATTTAGTTTATTATAGTTTTAGTTATTCTAATTAAGTTGTGGGCTTTGTTCTTGGGCTTTAATTAGGGTTTAATTAATATCTATATAAGCGTAGGTCTTTCATTAAGGAAGACATATGAGAATTACTAGGGTTTATGCAGCTTAGGCTGTGGCAGAGAGAATTACTCTGTGGACCTCGTTTGAGGTATTTCGTTTTTCATAAATATATTTCATATTCTGGTTTCAACTCATCTTCACTCTATCAAATACTAATAAATATGTACAGTCAGCATCCGGCCCGAAATCGTTCGCCTGCGACCCGACGCACTCGGCCACTAAAACGCTGCCGTACGTTTTGCGGAACAAATTTGCCCACTCGGCATAGGGTGTCCGATCTGATCGGTCCTGCTGCTCGTGAACCATGCCGCCCCCGTCCCAAGGCTGGGGATCGCCGCCTACGAGTGGTGGTCGGAGGCGCTTCACGGCGTCTCAAACGTCGGGATGCGGACAACTTTCGGCGGCCACCAGCTTCCCGTAGGTTATCACGACCGCCGCCTCTTTCAACGCCTCCTTGTGGGAACACATCGGAAAAGTACGTAAGATATTGATGTTCAATGGTATATATATATATAACTGAATTTTTATATCAATCAATAGAGTAGCTGGATTGGTTGAACATGAATTTTAAGTTATATGAGACGCGGGTTCGATCCCCTTATTCTTGAAATTTTAAATAATCCTTTTGTTAAGTTGGTTATATTTACATATTTTTTGAAATTTTAAATAGTCCTTTTGTTAAGTTGGTTATATTTACATATTTTTTGTTTTGGAGGTAAAGAGTTGGATCTCTTTTAAATATATTTCAAAACAATTTCTGACTCCGCCATCAGCTATCGTTGATGTCACAATTGAGTTTTGTTAAGTGTATTTTCCTATTTCACAATCGAATAGACGAAGAGATGAATCTTTTGTTAAGTGTATTTTCCTGTTTCACAATCGAATAGAGACAAAGAGCTGAATCTGGTGAAATCGGGATATCACAATTGAGTTTTGTTAAGTGTATTTTCCTGTTTCACAATCGAATAGACAAAGAGCTGAATTCGGTGAAATCGGACTGACTGAGTCCAAAAAAAATTGTTACCGTCGTCCCCAGGTGGTGTCCGACGAGGCCCGAGCAATGTACAACGGCGGTATGGCGGGCCTGACTTTCTGGAGCCCGAACGTGAACATATTCCGAGACCCGAGGTGGGGCCGGGGGCAGGAGACCCCACGCTAGCTTCTCCGAAGAACCGTACGAGGCGCTTGGGGTCTCGACGGGTGAGTGTATAAATTAATTTCGATTTCATTAGTATTTCTGACTCATAATAACAGACATACTTCTTTTGTAAATTAGCAGGTATATTGTTTCGGATTGTGATTCAGTTGGTGTGTTGTACAACAATCAGCATTACACTAACACAACTGAAGCAGCAGCTGCAGCTACAATTGAAGCTGGTTAATTAATTCTTAGATTAATTTGTTAATTGATTGTTTTTAATCAATTTTTAATTAAGGATTAATTGTGAATTCAGGTTTGGATTTGGACTGTGGGCCTTTCCTTGCGTTACACGCTGAAAGTGCAGTGCGAAGTGGGCTGTTAAATGAACCCGAACACGCTAACAGTTCAAATGAGGCTGGGATGTTCGATGGGCCTCTGTCGGCCCAGCTATACGGTAAGCTCGGCCCAAATGACGTGTGCAGCCCAAGCAACCAGGAGCTGGCCCTGGAAGGCCTCGTTTTATTGAAGAATGATGGGCCTTGTGATGGGGATAGTCGGATAGACCAATCCATCGAGGCAGAGTTGATGACAGAATTCGTTCAATTATCCGGGCCAGGACGGAGGAGCTGCAATTGCTGATGTTCTGTTTGGAACACACAATCCAGGTAAATGATAAATATAACTCACTCCCGTTCTTTTGAAATTGTTTCAACGATATATAGCTGTCTTTTTAATTAATTTATTTATTTTGATTATATAATGTTAGCATATATTTATATTAGTTATTATATTTATAGGATTATATTAAATATATGCTAACATATAAAATATTAATCCGAGTGAGTCGTGTTAGATGAAAGGGGCTGAGACTCAGACTGCGCGTTGATGTGAGAAATTAACACGGGGAAGGTCGAGAGATGGAGCCCACAGCTGATTGCGTTCCGGAAAGTATACGTATTTGTTCGGGCGGGCGGAAGTGAACGAATGTGTGCAAGTGTTTGAGCGTGGTGTGTTAAAATATGACTCGAATCCGTAGGAATTTTGTTTCCTTATTTAGGAAAATTAGAATTATATTTAATATAATATAATTCTATTCCTTATGGATTTAGGAGTCATATATTAGGAAAAAGGGTTTATTCCTATTCTATTGGTTACCTAATTTATGGGTTTTCTACACCTATAAATAGGGATCTCCTTATTTGTGTGTTGAACACCAAGAGAGACACCATGTGATAATATTGTGTGAAATTAGAGGGTTTTAGAGTGGATATCAATGCTTGTAATCGTGAGCAATATTATAGTGAAGTTCTCGTCGTTCCTCCCGTGGTTTTTCCCGATTTGGGTTTCCACGTAAATTCCTTGTCTTCTTTACTTGTCTCTTTTATTTATTGTTGAGTTATTTTCGGGGTTACGCATTATTATTCGTACTATACATCGTCGATCTGCAACAAGTAGTATCTAGTGGCACCGGTCTTGATCGTGTGGCGTTCAGAGCTTTGTCCTCTAACAAGTGGTATTAGAGCCAGGTTACGATCCTAAAAGCTAACATGGTGGATAGAGCCGAGTAAGGCGGATTCCGATGGGGGAGCATGCTATTCAGATTGGGGATCGTGTTAGACATGGTGTTTTGCTTGAGGCATTATTTGCATGGGTGATTATGACATGATGAGTCTGATTATTATTTTTGCTTGAATTTTTATTATTTATTAGTTATTCATTTACCATTTCAAATGGTGGAGGGCCGTTTTTTGGTCTTCCTCGTAAAAAAAAATTGTTTCTCAGGTTGATAAATAAAGATGTCTACGTGAATAGTTATTACACAAAACACAGATCTGAAAAACCTTAATAAGGCTCAAATTTGATAAACAAAGTACAAGAACTAGATGCCAACAAAAAACAAGTTTGAAGAACAAATAGAATGGGTACTACAACTGAGCTGGACTGCCAGAATGAATAAATGAGCTATTAACAAATAAATACATGGGCCAGCACAATTAAGTTGAATAGAATGTTATTTAATTTCGGTGCACTACATTCTGAAAATTATTTTGCTAGTATACAAAAACATCTCAAAGCACATCGATCCACACATTTGTTATTGGCTATTTGATTAGACCAAGTATTCATGGCTTATGTACCACTATTTGATGAGCATATCTCAACACTTTAGTATTAATTCTTGCATGCAAAACTTGTTTTATCCATTAGCGATCTCGATCCACACAAGCGAGATCATTCATGATTTTAAGTCTTAAACGACGTCAACATGCCAAAGTTGGTCAATAAAACCTTAAAAGGCCTTTTTAAAGTATTAACGTTGTCCAACTTATATGTGGGATACTCTAACACTCTCCTCACGAGTAAGCCGGAAATTCTTCCACCGAAATTACTGGTGGCCGAAAATTTCTTCGGCAGGGGTGCTCACAGTCGGAAATTCCATCGACCGGGGCCCCACATCGTGTTGGGCCTACTCTGATATCATATCAAAATTATGTCAATAACACTTTAAAATGTTTTGTTAAGGTATTAAGAGTGTCCAACTTATATGTGAACCCAATATTATTCTTTATCCAACTGAAGTGGGATACTCCAAGACAATAGTTTCGCTTCTTAAAGTCGACTTCAACTTTCTTGTAGAGATTCTCTCAAATAGATAAAGAAAAAAAACGTCATAAATAATAAGTAGATTATTTTAATCGATCACAAAATAATTATCAAGTTCTATAATATTCAATTGAAATTAAAGAGTTCATTTAATTCCGGGTGTAGGAAAGGTACGATCTAGAGTCTAGACCAATTACATGATCTAGACCAATTATATATTTCCAACACAAACCAAAATTCAACCAACAACAAGTTCTGATTCAAATCTCCGGTTATTTAATTTGATCGTGTGTACATTTTGGTACAATTTCGTTATAAATATACAATTTCTTTATAGTTCCAAGTGTTTCACGAGTTTATTACATTACAAGGTAGAGACATTCGTTGACAATTATTTCACATAATGTCGTTCTGCATAATTTGCAGTCAATGTGAACAAGGAAATTTGAAAATCAATTTAAACAAGTTAGTCAACATTGTTGACTTTGTGTTCGTCTTCAGACCAAACGAACCAACATCTTATTCAAAAAAATTAAAAAAAAAAGGGCTCAAATGAAATGAGGCTGGCAACTTTATCGATCAGTTGTTAGTTTGTGGATGGCACGACCTGACCCGGCCCACATGGGGCACGTGAAATTTTACCCGGCAGGCACGTGTAACCCTCTGCATACGAATTTCAGAGATCGAGCTCATGAGGTTTTTATCGACTTCACAATTTAAATAAATAAATAGCTTATCTTATACTGCAATTATCCAATAGATAAAGAGACTCACTCAACTGTCTCATTGGCTACCAACATGTTTACATAATGGGATCCAACCATTTTTTTGTTCTAGGTTAAAAATTAAACACACTCCATTCCTCTCAGCGGCATAAATTACATTTTTTTCACAAAAACAAAAAATTATGTATAGTGAAGTATCAATATAGTTACTGTCACAATATTATTAATATTAAAAAAATATTTAATAATTTATAAAAATTATTATTATCAATAATTTTGCATATACAATATAGTTATTGTCACAATATTATTAATATTTTAAAAAAATATTTAATAATTTATAAAAATTATTATTATTTTTATAAAAAAAACATTTCAATTGAGTTCAAATTGCTATTCATTCGTTCAGTTTAGCCGATTTCAATAAAAAAGAACATGTTCTAAGTATTTTTGTGTTTTTTAAATTATACTCCCTCTGTCCCAGAGCTATAGGCACAGGTGGTCAACGTTGACTTTTTTTGTCCGTCCAATACATATGATAAACAATATACAAAAATTATGAAAAAATAACTAAAATAAAATTCAATAGTTAAATTATATTTTAGTTATTTTTTCATAATTTTTGAATACCGTTTATCATATGTATTGGACGGACAAAAAAAGTCAACGTTGACCAGTTTTGCCTATTGCTCTGGGACAGAGGGAGTACATATGATATCATTTTGTGTGATTTGTAAATGAAGTTTAACTTTTTGTGGGACAAAAAAAATTGCATAACTCTTCACGGTGACACATAAATCCGCGTACAGTATTATTTAATGACATAACGTAAAATTTATAATGTGGCGTAAGGAGTAATACTACTATTATGTGTACAAATGAACGTGTAAAAATAATTTACGTACACAACTATAAATATTTGATTAATTTAAAAATAAATACGCAAAGTGATTTTATACCTTTGTAAGTATTTGATTATTTTTTAAAGAACAAATATTTAAAATATATTTTTTTTATTATATTGATTAATCAAATGATTATATTGAGTTTTTTTATCTTGTTATATGATAGATTTTTTTTTTTTTTTTTTTTTTTTTTTTTTTTTTTCAAATTGCGAATTGATAATTCCCATTAATTAAGGATCTTGTCATTAGCAATTAGTTAACACATGCATGCCCCTTTAACAAATCAGCTTTCTATATATATGTCGTCGTCCATGTGATCACGAACTACACTACCCTGTAGATATATTCTTGGTACAACACAATGATATAGACAGAGGAGTATCAGAGTATGTGCTAATTCTTTCAATTATTTGTACCCTAGTCTGTTGTATACTTCATTAATTTTCATGATGAAATCAATAACTCAATATTGTGATAATAATTAATTTGTATTACAACACTCGTTCTAATTAGTATATATTTAGAAATTTAGTCAAATGAACTAATTAATGCAATCAATATAACATCATCCTATAATAAAGCATCAATCCCCGCTGATGCTACATTGTAAAAGCAGCAAAATATAAAAAAAAAATTGCATACATAATTGAATTTTTAGATCTGGCAGAGGAATGACAACAAATCAATAATTACAATTCACACACAATATATAGGTAATGCAAAAATATTAATTCAACAGTACATTTATTTGTTTATTACTCCCTCCAATCTTTTTTAATTGTCGTTCTATAATTTTCACTATTCTTAAGAAATATATTTTTTTACATAATATAACTCTATTAATTATATTTTTTTACATAATATAACCTTATTAATATTAATTTATTTGACTTTATCTCTATATCTTTTCATTTTTTTAATTTATATAATATAAATATAAATTAATTAATTATAATTAATGAGATAATGATTAATAAGGGGTATAAATGGATAAAAAAAACGACAATTAAAAAGAAAATTCAAAAAAAAAACAAAATGTCAATTAAAAAAAAAAATAAGAAGTAGTAACATATAAAATAAAACATGGAAGGACAAGTGACATAAATATTTTTTATAATTTACATAATGTCTAATAATGAAATAAATTTACAAATTTACGACATTATTAATGAAAGAGTAATTATTTACTTGTCGAGCTTTTCAAAAGAGGTTGAAATTGAGTCATAAGTGAGTCAGAGTATTAGACAATATATTTGACCACATAATATAAAGTCAAATTGTCCAACTTTTAATTACATAATCGTGGTACGTAATCGTTGTATCTTAGAAAACAATCGTATCTGTAGAGGACAAATTTGTTTTACAAAAATCGTGTAAATACGAGTCTCGATTTATTCGATTTTTCATTTCTTTTATCTTCCTCTAACAGATACAGAAGCCTCAATACAAAAATACTACACCCCTTTCCATTGCCTCTCAATACCTACTCGTGTCACAAATCTTACATGCCTGATGCCTGACACTTAATTTCATCACTATAAAACATGCTATCATTCTCACATGTGTCATGGGTTTTTTGATATACTAAATGCAACTCTTTCACAATTTTTTTGATCTCACAGCAACTCAGTGGTAGCTTGTTCTCTTCAGGTAAATCCATTTTGAAACTGCATTCGTGAGTCCTAAATCCCCTTTCACTATATTCGCGAGTGCTCTAAAAGTGCAAATTTTTTAATTAATCACAAATGAAAACTTTTTATACTTGGTATTTTATGGATATATCGGAACTTCCACACCGTTTATCAGACTATAAAACTTGGAGGCGTTATCGGTTGTCACTTAATCATCCACAGCGAAACCTCATTATTCCACTCGATGTATCCACTTGCATCCCGCAACATTTCATATATATATCAAATACCTCAACACAATTATTCATTATATTTCTTGAACAATGCAAGTAGCATATGAATCTCTTACAATTTTTCCAAACAAATTCTACACTGTATAACTTGAATTAAACACATTCACTAGGATTTTAAATCGAACATATATCGATACTAGTGAAAGGAGTTTTACAAAAATGGAAATTAACAAAGAGATCTAATCAATATGTTCAGCTCATAACAATAACACACTCGTCAAAATTAACAAATTCATCAATATCATCCAAAAATTCACTGGTGAAACTTATTTGACCAGGCGGTTACACGATATCAATTTATCCAAATACTATCAGTTGACAACTAATATATAAATTTACGTACACTCCCTTCGTACCACCGTAAAAGTTTCACTTTCATGTATGGACATCCCATTGAAATAATTTCATTTTATGTTTTTTGATTATTTTAAAATATTTTTAAATAATTATAACTACACAAACCTATTAATAGTAAAATATATTATTTCTTAATTTACGTGCTCGAAAATTATGAAACTCTTTCCATGAAATAGAGGGTATATATAATACTATTTCCGTTTCATTATAATATAATTTTTTTTTTGTATTTTATAAGGTAAAATGTCTTATATCTTTAGATAAATAGAGTATATATATATATATATATATATATATATATATATATATATATATATATATATATATATATATATATATATATATATATCATTATAAATCAAAATTTTGAAATACGAAAAATGCTAAAATTCAATTATGTACACTTAAGCGCATGCATGCAAAACATAAATGTTGATTGTACAGTATATGTGATTTGATATATATGCTAATTACGGGGTGTGACCTATAACAATAATTAATTAAGTTATTAAGTTGTCTTATTGATAATTAATTAAGTTATTAAATTGTTTGATTGATTTGTTATTGAGTTGTTTTATAGTGGTCACATATTATATATTGCGTGGATTAGGGCACTCTTATTACGTAGCATAGAAAAAAGTGGGAATACCGGATTCAGGACCATCTCATAAAATAAATAAGTTCTGAGGTCCTGTCTGTTGTACCCTATTTTCTCGACTCCTGAATGTCCGGATGGAAGCCCGGAATCAACCCAGCCCGTAGCGAGCTCGCCCCCCAGGCGAACGGGCAAAGCAGGCCCAACCAGCGATCACTCGCGATCACTAAGACCCGCAGGTCTAACATGATCGGGTAACCCGGACACCCCGCGATATGGACGTGAAGCTCGGGCCTCGAGCTGATGACACAAGGTTTAGGCGAGAGTTGATCGCATAAAGTGGCGGATCGAGATTGACGCGAATTATGTTTTGATGCTAGTCTGCTGAGATAGTGAGTCGTGGGTAAACCGCTCGAAGTGCCATCCGCCCAGGGCCACCCGGTCTAGGGTAAAATAGGAAATTCCGTCAGTAGGGATATATTAGGGAATCCCCCTAGAGAGAAAGGTAGTCCGTACAAGCAGATTAAGAGAAGAAAGCCCATGTCATTTAAGCCCAAGTCCACGATTGGTAACCCTAATTCTTGTACTATAAATAGTGGAAACTTTCCATTTGTAAGGCAGGTGCACATTTACCAAGAAATATATTAAGAATTTAATACTAAAGCTTTGGTGAATCTTTCCTTTTTTGTTCTCTCAATCCCCAAAATATCAATACGTTCGCGGGGGAATTTCCTGTTAGGATTTTCTGACCATAAACAATTGGCGCTAGAAGGAGGGGTGATCCTCGGGCGTTGAGCGAACAAACTTAGGAATACACGATGGAGATGCTGGAATTAGGTCTTCCGAACACTGCCCATGCGGGAGAGTCGGCGAGCAGGAATGCCCGCGACAACGGGAAGTCCCCTATGATAGAGGGGGGGTCGGAGGTTCAATTGCCCCCG
Organism: Euphrasia confusa; assembly: GCA_954870475.1. NCBI lineage: Eukaryota > Viridiplantae > Streptophyta > Magnoliopsida > Lamiales > Orobanchaceae > Euphrasia > Euphrasia confusa. The sequence goes on along the minus strand of OX940966.1, from coordinate 8,297,376 downwards.
ATCTCCGAAGAGGAGCACCGCCAATGGACTATGATTGAAAAACTGAGAGCCGAGCAGCGTGAGCTCGCCGAGAAACAGAAACTGGTCACAGAGAGGTTGGCCGAGGAAAAGAAGAAGGCAAATATCCAAGAGAGCGAGGTCCCCGACCTCAACATCGAACACTTGCAATCCCCTGAGGAGATAAAGCGGACCATTCAAAAACTGAAAGAACGATCCCGCATTCTAAAAGGAAAAGAACCACCGAAAACACCCGAGTTAGGGGGAAGATGTCTGGATGCAGATTTCGAAGAAGAGAACCCCCAACCTGATCATGTCCAGGTAACCATGAGGAAGACTGGAGGACGCTTTGTCCGCGCGATGGGACGGGGTCGAACTCAGATTATTGGAGATCCAGATTTAGAACGACGTATGAGTGAGATGGAGAGGAAAATTTCCCAGCGGGAGGACGACCCGAAGAAACGATCAGCTTTAGTTGAGCCACTGACTTTGCGAGTGGAAAGGGCGCGGGCACAGTTGGATATTGCCCCGCTCCTATCTCTGACTTATGATGGGAGGACGGACCCCGAGGTCCATTTGAACAAGTACAATATATATATGGTCGGGCGCGGTGCCACCGACGAGACCAAATGCAAGCTTTTTCCGCTGACTTTAGGGGACGCAGCTCACCACTGGTACACCGGGCTCCCTCACAGGTCGGTAGATAGCTTCGGAGAGTTAGGGGAAACTTTCATCTCCTACTTCGCCTCGAGGGTCAAGTGTCCGGAAGGACGGCAACGCCTGATGGGAATCAAGCAGCGGACGGATGAATCTGACGAAGAGTATGTTGAACGCATCGAAACCATAGTGATGCAAGGAGAGCAGGTCGGAGAAGAAGTTTTGGTGCATGCCGCAGTCAGCGGGCTGAAGGCCACATCCGAACTTTTCAAACCTATGATGAAAGATTATCCCAGAACTTACACGGAATTCCGGCGGAGGGCCGGCGAAGAAATTGCGCAGCAGCGGATCTATGCTCAGCGCATGAAAGAGTTAGAGCCCGAGAAGGGTCACAAGGAAGCCGTGGAGAAGAAAGACTGGTCGAAAAAGCCCGGAGGGTACAAAGGGTTTCAAGGCCCGAAGAAAGGCGAACAGGGAAATCGTGTAGTCGAAGATGGAAATTTGTTAGGGAGAAGTCCCGGGGCGATATTACAAATTTTCATGGAAAACCAGATAAACGCTCTCTTCCCGCCGAAACCTTTGTACACGCCCCCGGACAAAAGAAATCCTCGCAAGTGGTGTGCTTTCCATGAAGATATTGGGCACACAACGGATGAATGCCGCGATCTAATCACACAACTCCGCCGTTTGTTCGATGAAGGGAAATTAGGACAGCTATTGCGGGCACCGAAAAGAGGCCGCGAACAGAATCAAGGTTTTCGCCAAGATTACAGGCCGCAACAGCAGCCCCGGCTGGAGGGCCCCCCGATGAACCAGAACTTACTGCCACAACCCCCACCGGCCGGCGGACTCCAACAGAACGAGTTCCCTCCGGATTTGAACGGAGGAAGGGTGAACATGATCGGGGGCTTGACCCCCATTATCCATAAATCAAAACGACAGCGGAAGGAAGATTTGCGAAGGTGGGAAGGCGTGAACTCAGTAATCCCGTTCAAAGAGCCAACCATAGCCAGGGGCGTGACCATCGCGTTCAATGACCGAGACCGGGAGGGTATCTCCTACCCAAAGGAGGATGCGTTGGTTATCACGACCAAAATTCTGGGAGTTGAGGTCGCAAGGATATTGGTGGATAATGGCGCCCACTGCAATATCATATTTAAGCCGGCGTTGGATCAGCTCGGGGACCTGGTAAATTATGTGAAGCCCTATAAAGAGAAATTGAAGGGATTCGGGAACGTGGTCGTGTGCCCGCTGGGAAAGATCACGATGTCTGTGGAGCTGAGGGATCACTGGAATCCGGAAGTGAGGATCACAAGGATGATGGACTTTGTTATTGTTAACTCTGAGAGTGTCTATAATGCTTTCTTTGGGAGGCCGTTTCTCGATATTTTCGAGGCTGTGGCGTCCTCCCATTATTACTGTGTTAAATTTCCTACCTGTAACGGATCTGTTGGGACCGTGAAGGGGGACCAATATATGGCCAAGAAGTGTTTTGATTACTCTGTTTTTTCCACGCGCTACCGATCGATATATATGCTCGAAGAAAGTGACGAACAAGATAACACTGGGGCATTTGGAGATCCCGATCACCAAATTATCGAACAAATAATAAAAGATAACGAACAAACTGTAGATAAGAACGAGGAAACTACCCAACGAATAGAACCCGACGAAGCAGATGTTTTAAACTTACAGATATTGCAGATCCTGATCGATGAAGTGCCCGGAGAAATCCAGGAAAATAAACAGGAGGATAAGAAGGCGGAAATATTGGTCGAAGAGAATCCCGATCCCCGTTTAGGGTACGAACCCGAGGGGATCGAGGATCCCCGAGGACCTTCTCAATTCACGGCGGTTGACGAGTTGGAGAGGGTGAAGCTAGATCCTAGCCGTCCGGATTTGGAAGTATTCATAGGATCAAGGATCCCGGACAAACTAAAAAATGAGCTGATAAGTTTCCTGAAAGAAAACACCGACGCATTCGCATGGTCGCATAAGGATATGGTCGGAATAAGTCCCGAGCACGCTTGTCACCATTTGAAAATTGACCCGAACAGAAAACCCGTAGCACAAAAGAGGAGAAAAATGGGCCCCGAAAAATACGCAGCGCTAGCAGAGGAAGTAAAAAAGTTAGTCGACAATGATCTCGTGACTGAGGCATCCGAGGAGCCCCAATGGGTCGCGAACGTAGTCCTGGTGAAAAAGTCCAATAACGCGTGGAGACTGTGCATCGATTTCACCGATCTAAATAAAGCCTGTCCGAAAGATTATTTCCCTCTCCCACACATCGACCATTTGATTGATAGTGTGGCCGGGTATGCGATCTTTTCAAACTGCGACTGCTACGCAGGGTACCATCAAATCCCTATGGCCGTCGAGGATATGGAATGTACGTCCTTCTACACAGATAAGGGTATTTTGTGCTGGAAGCGAATGCCGTTTGGACTAAAGAACGCGGGAGCGACCTATCAAAGGTTGGTAAACAAAATGTTTTCCGAACAGATCGGGGATACAATGGAAGTGTACGTGGATGATATCATCATTAAGAGCAAAAACGAAGAAGATCATGTGGCAGACCTGGCCACGACTTTCGCCATCTTGAAAGTTTATAACATGAAGCTGAATCCGAAGAAATGCCATTTCGGGGTGTACGCCACGAAATTCCTAGGACACATCGTACATCAGCGAGGGATAGAGGCCAACCCCGAGAAGATCAACGCTATAATAAATCTGAGGGAACCTAAATGCTTGAGGGACGTACAGAAACTGACAGGTTGTCTGGCAGCCTTGAGCAGGTTCATTCCGCGATTAGGAGATAAAAGCAGACCTTTCTTTAAGGCCATCAAAAACCAAAAGTTCCAGTGGGGTAAAGAAAGTCAAGAGGCATTTGAGAGATTGAAAGAACACTTGAAAGACCCCAAGATTCTGTCATAACCAGTGTCCGGAGAAAAACTTTTCCTATATCTGGCGGCATCCGAACACGCTTTGAGCTCGGTACTCGTCCGAGCAGAGGGCCAAGTCCATCAACCCATCTATTTTGTCAGCCAAGCGCTCCACGATGCGGAGACCAGGTACACCCCCCTGGAAAAGTTGGCGTATGCTCTGGTTATGAGTGTCCGAAAACTCCGACCTTATTTTTTCGACCACCCGGTAGAAGTTCTGACCACCATGCCTCTAAGACAAGTTCTGCAAAGACCCGACACGAGCGGCAGACTGTTAAAATGGAGTCTGGAAGTCGGACAATACGACATTACTTATGCCCCCCGCACCGCGATCAAAGGACAAGTTTTGGCCGATTTCATCGTGGAGTTAACGTTCCCAAAGATTATCCCTTCAAACGATTTCCCACCTTGGAAACTGTATGTAGACGGGTCATCGAACAGTTCCCACGCTGGGGCTGGAATAGCGTTGATCGGGCCTGAGAGACAATCTTTCGCACACGCGATCAAATTCGAGTTCACGGCGACCAACAATGAGGCGGAATACGAAGCTTTGATCGCAGGTCTGAACTTAGCGCTGGCAGTGGGGGCGCAGCACGTTCACATATTTATGGATTCCCTGTTGGTAGTGAACCAAGTCAAAGGCGAATACGAGACAAGGTGTGATCGGATGGAGAAATATTACGAACACGTTTTGTCCCTTTGTGAGAAGTTCCCCCGGATTTTCATCGAGCAAATTCCCCGGGAACAAAATTCACAGGCGGACGCCCTTTCGAAGTTAGCCTCCTCCGAAGGAGTAGCGGACATTACCGATGTAGTAGTGACAAGCCAATCGAGTTCGGCCATAGAGGAGAAGCAGAGCCTGATGATAATCGACCGGGGGGAAAATTGGATGGATCCAATAAAGGCATACTTAACAACCGGAGAACAGCCCGAGGATAAGGTGGAGGCCCGACAGTTGAGGATCCGATCAGCCAGATATACTTTAATCGGAGGTGCTTTGTACCGACGAAGCATTTTCTTACCACTTTTGAAATGCATAACGCCACTTGAGGGACAAAGGATTTTTAGCGAGATTCACGACGGGGTTTGTGGGAACCACGCGGGCGGACAGTCACTGGCGCACAAAACCGCCCGCCAGGGTTATTACTGGCCCACGCTAAGGAAAGATGCAATCCGCTACGCGAGAAAGTGCCACCGGTGCCAAATCACCGCTCCTATCATCCGAACACAGCCCGAATACCTTAATTCTATTTACAGTCCGTGGCCTTTCGCCTCGTGGGGAATTGACCTCATCGGCCCATTGCCAACGGGGCCGGGAGGGGTAAAATACGCAATAGTGGCCGTGGATTACTTTACTAAGTGGGCCGAAGCAGAACCACTGAAGATAATCGACCAGAAAGCCATTATCCGTTTCCTATGGAAAAACATCATCTGCCGATTCGGGATCCCTCATACGATCACATCGGATAACGGGAAACAATTCGATGGGCAAGAAATCATGGAATTTTTTGATAAATGGAAGATAAAAAAGGCTTTTTCTACACCCTATCACCCCCAGACAAACGGACAAGTGGAGGCGGTCAACAAAATTCTAAAACACACCATCAAGGCCAGAATCGAAGAAAGACAAGGGAGATGGGCAGCGGAATTGCCTGATGTGTTATGGTCGTACAGAACGACCAGCAAAGCCGCTACGGGGGAAACCCCATTTGCTTTGGCATATGGGGCGGAGGCGGTGATCCCGTCCGAGATCGAAATTCCTAGCTACAGAACATCCCAGGAGATAAACGATAATAACGACAAGGCTATGCGGCTAGAATTGGATTTCTTGGAAGAAAGGAGGCTAAACTCTGTTCACAGAAACGCGGCGTCAAAGCAGAGAGCGGAGAGATTTTTTAACTCCAAAGTGAAGATCCGAAAATTCATGCCCGGGGATTTGGTTTTGAAAAGGATAATGGGACCGAGCACTGGGGCATTAGGCCCGAACTGGGAAGGGCCAATGCGGATCAGAAAACACGTACGGAACGGCGCCTATGAACTCGAACACTTGAATGGAGTAGCAGACCAATATCTCTGGAACGCCCTATACCTAAAGAAATATTTCCAGTAAACTCGAACACTTGAATGGAGTAGCAGACCAATATCTCTGGAACGCCCTATACCTAAAGAAATATTTCCAGTAAACTCGAACACTATGATGTAACATTTGAACACGAGAGTGTTTGAGCGATTTCGGAGAAATAAAAGTTCTTTTCGCAATCTGATCGCAGGATTTTCTAGTTCTTGAGGATAAATCCTTAATCTCCGAAAGACCGCCGAGCCGGACAGGCGATGGACTGTCCGATCACTCGGGCGGCAAGAATAAAGAAATTCAGAAATAAAAATAAGGATAAATCCTTAATCTCCGAAAGACCGCCGAGCCGGACAGGCGATGGACTGTCCGATCACTCGGGCGGCAAGAATAAAGAAATTCAGAAATAAAAATAAGGATAAAATCCTTAATCTCCGAAAGACCGCCGAGCCGGACAGGCGATGGACTGTCCGATCACTCGGGCGGCAAGAATAAAGAATTTCATAAATAAAAATAAGGATAAATCCTTATCTCTGAAAGACCGCCGAGCCGGACAGGCGATGGACTGTCCGATCACTCGGGCGGCAAGAGTAACGAAACCCAGAGGTAAAGAAGGATAAATCCTTACTCTTTGAGAGGTCGCCGAGCCGGACAGGCGATGGATTGTCCGATCACTCGGGCGACGAGGATAAAGAATCAAGTGAGTGCCTTCAGGTTAAGTTCGTTGCGATCGGCGTTAACGATTCTTATCCGTACGTTCGCGTTCGTTTTAATATACGCTACTTTTCCGAGCACCACAAACGAGTTATTAAAAAATCAAAACATAAAGGGAAAAACAGTACAATTAAAAAGGAAGAGATTCTCATTCATAAAAAGCCTCCGGACGTAGCCGGGATTACAAAAGTTAAATCGAAAAATAAAAACAGGAAAGCAGGGAATCTCTAGTGGAGACCGGGGTCGACCAGTCGAAACTCCGAATCAAACACCCTGACAAAGAAGCCTTCGTTCGGCTGGTAGAGAAAGCGGACATGCCATCCGTGGCGGAGACGCCATTCCCTCACAAAGTCCTCCCAACCAGATCCGAACACCGTGAAGTAGCCCCGACGACGTTTTAGCTCGAACATCCAGAGTCGTCCGCCCACATCGGTCATGAGGACAAAGTAGCCCAGGCGTATGTCCACAGCCTCGGTAAAGGCGGGCGGCAGCGGGAGTTTTTTGCGGTGCCACCTGCCGGAGAAAAGCAAGTCGACACGGCAAGAACCATCTGATCTCGTGAGCACACGGGCCATAGCGAGAACGGACAGAGATATTTGTCTTGATTTTGGGAGAAATAAGGGGAATAAAGGTAAAATAAGGAAAAGCTATGTATTTATAGGCATAACTCACCTGCCGTTACCTGGGGAAGTGGAATCGACATCACTCCTCTGAAAAGACTTGTCGATAATCTGAACCGACGCAATCAGCATCTGTCAGAGATACAGTGCCTCGTTTGGCGTGGAATCCGCCTAGAAGGACGCGCCGTTTTCTCACACTAGGATGATTTGACGTTTCAAGTGTATTTAGCGGCGATCATTATTTTTGCGGGATAGGAGGAAATAAAAATTCAAAGTGTGAAAACCCGAACACTGGGGCATTTCGGTCCGCATTCCGATAGCAGACCGAAATGAACGATCACGCGAAAAACATTATACGAACATCTCGCAAATTCTAAAATCCGATCAGATCGATAAAATAACCATTACTTCAGGAAGATGCAAATTATTCGATGAGTCTCAAAATAAAAGCGCATGCATAACAAACACTGTTTCGATAACAAAAGTATTGAAAAACACAGGATTAATTCTAAGTACTGGGCTCAGGGGTCTCGACATTCCCGCTCTCCTTTGCTTCACTCGGAGGTTCGGCGGTCTTCTGTTCGCCCGAACTGTTGGAAATCGACTACCTGGGACGTGTCCGTTCGATCACTCGAACATCCGAACACGCCCAGTCGACCTCACATGACAGCTCTACGCTGACGACGAAGCCCCGCAGCCGATTCACGCCCAGCCGCCGCGCACGAGGCGCAACCGCGCGAACCGGATGCTGTCTGATGCAGCCAGCGGGCGCTGCCCCGCCACCAGCGGTCGCTGACCCCTTCAGCGGCCGCTGCCTTGCCACCAGCGGGCGCTGGAGATGCCCTTGGCAGCGAGCGCTGCCTGGCTTCCAGCGGGCGCTGCTCGTGACGAACAGCAGCGCGCTGCTGCTGTTCCGGGCTCGTTTCTGGTCCGTTTTTCCTCTTCCGACCACCGATCCGGAGGTCCTTGACCCCCCAGTAGTCGAGGAACACGTACCACGACTCCCGGAACCCGATCGTTCGTCCGATGTATTTTTAACGAATCAAGAGATCGAATATTGCGGAAAAAGAGTTCGATCTCATACCTTTGTCGCGTGATTCGGAGGAGCCGAATTGTTGAGACCTTAGCGATTGCTAGCGTATGCCTCTTCCCGACTCCAACCGTTGTGTGGGCAACGATCCGTTGGGTCTCCCTTTTCTGCTCTCTCCTTTCTCAAACCAGCGTTATAAATCATTCTCTGAGAATAAATTTATTTGCGTTAACAAATTAATTTTAACAGAGAAAAATCTTAATTGCGCTAACGCAATTATTTTCTCTGCTGAAATTAATTGTTGCGGCGTTCTGTAGGTTTAGGAGAGGGCAAGGGGTGGGTTTAAATAGAGTTACACTAGGGACCTCTTAGGTAAATTAATTAGGGGCTAAAATGAAATATTAATTAACTTGGAATACTTAAAAGCAATTCCTTAATTAATCGATTTCAAATTTAATTATTATTAATTCCACTATAAAATAATAATTGAATTCCCGAAATTAATTTAATATTATATCAACAATAATATTTCCGCCGAAATTACATATACGACTTTCCCCGTGTTTAAGATATCGAATGTCCACGAATTAACTTTAATTACTAATAATTAAATTAATTCGTTTCTTATCATCCGAGACTAGTACCGCTCATCCTTATTATCATGTGGAACGAATCCACCTGCAGGGTTTACATGATAAACTTTATGAGCTCATCTCGGGGACATCATCAACCCGATAAACGGGACACGGTTTCCTGTCTATAATCTATAGCATGCCGTGTGTACAATTCCGATTCCCAATTTACCGAGAATATTGACTAATCAATTAGTCTCACTCATTGGTAGATTAAAGAACCGAGAATTGGACACACGCACCTATAATTATATAGGGATTAGGAACTCGCATATCCGCAATATCTGAGGTCTAGTTCGATTACTTCGATTAGTATAAATCGAACGCCCTCCCGTGGTCCTGCTCAATACACGAAGTGTACGAGTGTAACATGATAGTCAAGACCGACTATCTACCAGTCACACTACGACGTTCCGATGGATTGTCCCTGTCCATCTAAGTCGTGAGCTACTGTTCGATAGTATACGAGTAACCGACAGTATGATCTTCCGCGTGTCTCCTCACGCCATACTGTCTACAACGTATACATCAAGGACTATTGCATTAAATGCAATCATGCTTGAATCATATCTCGAATTAAGGTATAGATAAGGAGTTCCGTATTTGCACTAAACTAGACATTTAGAATACAACTCCATCAATCTCCCACTTATACTAAAAGTCTAGTCGCCCTCTTCCAAACATCAGATTCCCATAACCTCGTCACGCCTTACCCAACGCTTTCGCTGGAAGTGCCTCTGTGAACGGGTTTTACCAGGCAATCCTCTCGATGCTATCTAGGTGACAACTGAATCATCTTACTAGACGATCTCTCGAATCAGGTGGTACTTGCGCTCTACGTGTTATCTCCCACTGTGGACTCGTGGCATTTCAAGTTTGCCAAAACCGCTATTCAAAATAGCTTTGGGTAAACGAGAAACCACATCTAAGTCCCTTAGGAAGTTCTGGAGCCACACTGACCTTTTAACTGCCTCAGAGGCCGTTATCCTTTCAGTTTCCATGGTAGAGTCCGTAATGCATCGCTGCTTTACATTCTTCCATGTGACTGCTCCACTTCACAGTGAGAACACATAGCCTGACTTCGACTTTCGACTGTCCCTGTTTGATTGGAAATATCCAAAGGAAACCACTTGACTGCTTTGTAACTCAGAACATAATTCCTGGTCCTCTGCAGGAGCCTAAACATGTTCTTTACATCAGTCAAGTGATCCTTTTCAGGATTACTATGATATCTCATCACTATGCCTACGGCATAGTAGATATCAGTCTCGTGCATCGCATTACATACATTAAACTTCCCACCATTAAGGTGCAGGGAACTGCTTACTCTTCATCTATCTCCTTTATTATGTCGGACACAAAACTTTAGATAGATGAATTCCACATCTAAAAGGTGAAGACCTTTCTTGGAATTTTGTATGCTGCAACGAGTAAGTGAATTACTCGGACAACCATCCCTTTATGTCCGATAACATCTTTCATATTGTTGCCAATTTAGAAGGATGTCGTCTACATAAAGAATGAGAAAACACCACATCTTTTCTGTCACCTTTTTATTACTCACAGGACCTAAACATGCCTTGAATGAATCCATGAAATGAATTTTCTCATAGGTCCGCATGTGTCCAAGATCTCGAAGCTTCCTTCAATCCTAAGATTGATTAAGCTTGCTTACCGAATGCTCTTGGCTCTTTTCGATGAATCCCTCTGGTTGTCCCACATAGATGGTCCCGTCAAGACTTCGATTTAGAAATCCATCTTGACTTCCATCTTCCATGTGAAGACAAAAGAATCCGGATCGACTTTAGCATAGCTACCGGCAAAAAAGTTTACTCATAATCGATCCATTTCTTTCTGAGTGCACCCTCTCGCAACAAGCCTAGCCTTGAAGGTTTACACCTTCCCGTCAGACCCTCTTTTCATCTTGTACACCCACTTGCCACCAATGGCTTTTACACCTTTGGGCGGTGCTACAAGATCCCATACATGATTTGAATCCAAAGATTCAATCTCATATTTCATCGTCTTTTACCAAGACTGAGCATCTTGATCTTTCAGCGTCTCGTCATAGATCCAGGGATCGGCTTCATGTTCTCCAGGTAACAAGTCCGAAGACTCTCCTATAAACATGAACCTGTCGGGTTGTCTAACAACCCTCCCACTACGACGACGCTCCGGTGTGTCTTTAGTGACTAAAGATTACAGTAGTGAACTACTCAGTTAGGCTGATTCTAAGTCTTGATCAGTCCCTCTAAGCACATTAAGTATTACCCTACTATTGGGCTTGTGATCTTGCATATATATATAGCCCATGTCTAAGAACCGAACGTTGATTCAATCAACGAACATCTGGTCCTTTGGACTATATTACATATCTCAATTCGTTTTCTTAGGGTATCTTATAAACAGCCGAGTATCTGTACAAGTTTCCAAAAGAATCAAGTTTCAAGATAAACGCCGCTGTTTCCAAGCCATATCCCAAAACAAATTAGGTAATTCCGAATAACTTATTGTCTACTTTCCCATATCTATAAGAGTCCTATTCCTTCTTTACAACACATTATTTTGCCGAGGCATAAATGGTGTATTCTGTTGGGAGTTAATCCCATTTTCTGATAAGTATGCCTTACTCTTCAAAGAGGTCTGCATATATCAGAGCGAATCAACTCTAGTACTTTCTTGGATCTTTTCCCTTTAACCGTAAAGGGTTGCTCAGTCATTAAAACTTCCAAGTATGATTCTAAGGTTGGAAGGTCCTTTCCTTCAACCTAGCTGAGTGGTCCATCAGCTTCATCCTTTGAATCGTACTTAAGTTAAAATGATTTAGCCTAAGATTCCATAAGTACATATGATTCATCCTAGAAGGATCTTTACTCTTATTGGGGTTCGACAATGTGTTATTAGTTCCGGTCTGTTGCATCGTGGAAGAACACAGATTTAGTATTAAATTGTCTATCAATGTACTAGAATAGATAATATCCCCGTTTCCTACTCCGACAAGTCTGAAACTATCAGAAGAAACAGAATATCTATTCTAAGCCAATTTAGAAATCCGAAATGAAATTTCTTTCTAAATGCCGGCACATAAAGACAATTTATTAGAACTAAAATCCTACCGTTAAAAAACATTTAACATCTCCCACTGCAACGGCTGTTACCTTAACAGTATTGCCCATGTAGGTTATTACTTCTTCCTATCTAAGTCTCCGGGTTTCCTGGAACCCCTGCATTTAAGTGCAGACATGATTAGTGGTTTCCGTATCCACACACCAGGTACTGGTAGATAATACCACTAAGCATGTTTCGGTGACTAAGGAGAAGTTAACTTCTAGTTGCTTTGAGAGGACAATTAAAACTTCCAGTATCCAAACTGCTTACAACGGAAGCACTTGCCCCTTGGGCTTGCTTGTCCCATTCCGTGGTCCAGATATATTAGGCCCACTGGGTTTCCGTATTTTCTTCTTCCTTTTGCTGCCCGAAAGCCTAGGAAGAGTCAATCTCTCAGCCATAAGTGCTTTGAGGACCCTCAAAGTTTCTCTCAGCTGCTTGAAGTTCAATCAGGAGCTCCGTCAATGAATAAGACCCCTTATTCATATTTTAGTTTAGGCGGAACTGCTCAAAACTTCTCGGCAGAGACTGGAGCACAAAATCAATCTGGGTTACCCCTTTGATAATTTCTCCCAGAACCTCTATCTCATTACGATAGCCCATCATTCTAAGAATGTGATCCCTTACGGGCGTTCTTTCCGACATGATGGCCGTCATGAGTTGCCTCATTTCACTTTGCCCGGCTGTCCTGTCCTGATAACCAAAACTTCTTGAGGTTAAGCATCATATCATAGGTAATGGTCATGGCATGATCCCGATGTCGCAGCACTTTTGACATGAAAGTCATAATGTTGCTCCGCGTCATCTCATAGCCTTGATCCATTTCCAATGAGCTTCCTTTCCTCAGTAGTGGAAGTATCATTTGGTTCAGCAGGTCAATTGACTTGGAGTACACATTTGTACTCCTCTGCAGTTAGGACAATGTCCAAGTTTCTTTTCCAATCCATACAATCAGGTTCAGTGAGTTTGTTGACTTTTAATGGGAATAATACCATATAAAACAAACAATGAGTTTAATTCGATATCATTTCCCTTAAGTGATATCATTAAACTACCAATCATTTCCAAAATCCCATTAGACATAGCAAGCCACGTTCTTGTGGACGTTTACCAGTCCAAATGATTTTATGATTGGATTTCACTTCGGTCGTACATCATTATAGCAGTGACTCCGATGGGGAGGATACTATAAAGCGTACCTAAGTGTGTACCATTTCTCAGTACTAAGTCCACCGCTCGGGAACTACATGTCCACCGCAAGCCACGTTCTTGTGGACGTTTACGTTGACATGCGGTCCTCCACGACTTTCTATAACTGTCGAGCCTCAATTAATCCCAAAGTTCCGTTTCCATTTAGCAAGCCACGTTCTTGTGGACGTTTATTAAAACAAACAACTTTATTAATTGAATCTTACTTATTTAAATGTCATAGAATCTTAATTAACCCAAAGTACCGTTTCCATTTAGCAAGCCACGTTCTTGTGGACGTTTACTAAAACAAACAACTTTGTTAATTGAATCTTACATTTATTAAATTTCACAATTTTATTAATCAAAGCTTGATATCTCGTAAGTGAAACTCGAAGTTTCTAACCAGCGATCAATCATGCAATTGAGCCCTATCTCTCACTAAGTGAGGGAGCCAACCAGACAATCGATCTAGTCATCGAATGACTCGAATGTCTCTAATCTGTGTCATCGACATAACCAAGCGCTTTGGCTCCATTCCACTCCCCGGGGTGAGAATGAGTCGAGTTGAAATTAGTCTTTGAATGACAGATTAGGCATTGCTTTTGAGAAATATAATTGTTCAATTTTATAAGTGGATTTTAAATTCGAATTTTGATCCAGTGATATCCGTGTGTCGACTTTATCCGATAGGGAGGATGACACTAAAGCCAACTCGTAAGTGACACACATCACTATCAAAACAGAGAATGGAGACCGCGGGATTGTTTCCAATCCCTCTCCCACTTAGTATTTTACGAAAAGGGATAAACATGCATAAACAATTTAAGCATAATAAAAGCACGTAAACACATATAAAGCATTTAACGTGGCCCCGATTATTATGGCCTTAAATATCTTGAGTGCACGTCTTCTCGGATCTTCGTCTCGTTGCTCGTCTCGGTCTCGATCCACCACCGACTCGTCTAAGTGCCAAGAGACGAACCCCTCCCACTGGAGTATCGTCCCGGGCATAAACGAGCGTTCCGTGATGTCCGTCGAACCCCCGCGGCGCTGCTGCCAAGCCTAGGGCAGCGGGCGCTGCCCTATATCCAGCGCTCGCTGGAGGAGCTGCAAACAACGACCGCTGTTTGCCCTCCAGCGGGCGCCGTTTGTGCACAGCCTGCTGCGGGTTCGACTTCTCGACCTTCGTTCGTCCGACCTTCGATCTTCTCTCGATTCACCAAGTAGCAGCAACATTACATAAGTAAAACTAACTACTTCCGGCATCGATCCTATACAGGTTGATCGATCCTATACACCCGGATAAAACGAAAACGAAAATAGAACCTAAACGACTCAACCCGTCGTTTTAACTATTACAAACATGCAACGATTATAAAACAAAGATCTCGACAACCCCGAGAGTTTAACAAACCACATCATACAGCACAATAACAATGGCCATAACAATCGGGTTCGAACCTGCAAAACAAATCTCGCAAAAATACAACGAACGACAAAACCGGCTCTGATACCATTTGTTGGAAATCGACTACCTGGGACGTGTCCGTTCGATCACTCGAACATCCGAACACGCCCAGTCGACCTCACATGACAGCTCTACGCTGACGACGAAGCCCCGCAGCCGATTCACGCCCAGCCGCCGCGCACGAGGCGCAACCGCGCGAACCGGATGCTGTCTGATGCAGCCAGCGGGCGCTGCCCCGCCACCAGCGGTCGCTGACCCCTTCAGCGGCCGCTGCCTTGCCACCAGCGGGCGCTGGAGATGCCCTTGGCAGCGAGCGCTGCCTGGCTTCCAGCGGGCGCTGCTCGTGACGAACAGCAGCGCGCTGCTGCTGTTCCGGGCTCGTTTCTGGTCCGTTTTTCCTCTTCCGACCACCGATCCGGAGGTCCTTGACCCCCCAGTAGTCGAGGAACACGTACCAAGACTCCCGGAACCCGATCGTTCGTCCGATGTATTTTTAACGAATCAAGAGATCGAATATTGCGGAAAAAGAGTTCGATCTCATACCTTTGTCGCGTGATTCGGAGGAGCCGAATTGTTGAGACCTTAGCGATTGCTAGCGTATGCCTCTTCCCGACTCCAACCGTTGTGTGGGCAACGATCCGTTGGGTCTCCCTTTTCTGCTCTCTCCTTTCTCAAACCAGCGTTATAAATCATTCTCTGAGAATAAATTTATTTGCGTTAACAAATTAATTTTAACAGAGAAAAATCTTAATTGCGCTAACGCAATTATTTTCTCTGCTGAAATTAATTGTTGCGGCGTTCTGTAGGTTTAGGAGAGGGCAAGGGGTGGGTTTAAATAGAGTTACACTAGGGACCTCTTAGGTAAATTAATTAGGGGCTAAAATGAAATATTAATTAACTTGGAATACTTAAAAGCAATTCCTTAATTAATCGATTTCAAATTTAATTATTATTAATTCCACTATAAAATAATAATTGAATTCCCGAAATTAATTTAATATTATATCAACAATAATATTTCCGCCGAAATTACATATACGACTTTCCCCGTGTTTAAGATATCGAATGTCCACGAATTAACTTTAATTACTAATAATTAAATTAATTCGTTTCTTATCATCCGAGACTAGTACCGCTCATCCTTATTATCATGTGGAACGAATCCACCTGCAGGGTTTACATGATAAACTTTATGAGCTCATCTCGGGGACATCATCAACCCGATAAACGGGACACGGTTTCCTGTCTATAATCTATAGCATGCCGTGTGTACAATTCCGATTCCCAATTTACCGAGAATATTGACTAATCAATTAGTCTCACTCATTGGTAGATTAAAGAACCGAGAATTGGACACACGCACCTATAATTATATAGGGATTAGGAACTCGCATATCCGCAATATCTGAGGTCTAGTTCGATTACTTCGATTAGTATAAATCGAACGCCCTCCCGTGGTCCTGCTCAATACACCAAGTGTACGAGTGTAACATGATAGTCAAGACCGACTATCTACCAGTCACACTACGACGTTCCGATGGATTGTCCCTGTCCATCTAAGTCGTGAGCTACTGTTCGATAGTATACGAGTAACCGACAGTATGATCTTCCGCGTGTCTCCTCACGCCATACTGTCTACAACGTATACATCAAGGACTATTGCATTAAATGCAATCATGCTTGAATCATATCTCGAATTAAGGTATAGATAAGGAGTTCCGTATTTGCACTAAACTAGACATTTAGAATACAACTCCATCACGAACTCCCGACCAGAAGCGGGTCTTTGAGAGGGCGGCAGAGCTGGTTTTTATTCGGCCACCAGGAAAGGTCGAGGCCCATGTCCTCGCTCAAATCTAGCGCCTCGATGGGAAGAGTCGGGTGGATTTTGTTGTCCGCAACAAATTTTTTGAAGCTGGTCATCAGAGTATCGATCTTCTGACCATCCCGGATTAAATCCCGCAAACAGTCAAAGAAAGCACAACAATAAATCCAGTCCCCGTAGGTGACCAGGTTGGTGGCCGGGTTCTTCTCCCTCTCCACGTCGGCAGCCCGAAGTGCCGCCACCTCTTGCTCCAGGTTGGTGACCGTAGCGTTTTTCTCGTCCAAAAGGGACAAGGCAGCTTTTTCAGCTCGCGCCTTCTCAGCTAACTCAGCCCGGACAGAATCTAGCTCGCGCTGCACCTCCCGAAAATTCTCCTCATGATCGCCCTCCCTTTTGACCGAAGCCTCGACTTCTGCTCGCAGTCCGACCACAATTCCTTCCAGTCTGGTTATCTCGGATCTGGCAGCTTTGGCCGACTCCTCCAGGTTTTTAGTTTTCTCGGATTCCAAGCGGTGGAGCTCTCTCATCTGGGTGATCGCGACCATCATCTTATCGTGCTCTTCCTTGAGAGAAGAAGGAGCGGCTTCGGGCACTTGAGACGCATTCTCCACAGCTCCTAGCAAAGAATATACTAGGAAAGAAAGCCGGGAGGCAGCGATCATAGTCAGATAGCCCGTTTCCTTGGGGTGACTAAGAATGTAATCGGGTTGTTTGCACCAGTCGCGAGGAACGCCGTCAATGGCTTTCTTGATATGGGCGGGCAGATTGTCCAATGAGGGAACAGTTTTGGCCGATTCAAAGGACTTCAGGAAGTCAGTGAAGTCGGAATCACCCGTTTTGAACCTGCGATCACAGGGGCAAATCGTGAGGACACAGTGGGTCCAAGTTAAAGACGAAATTAAGCGCGTGAAAACTTACGCATTCGGGAACGTCGAGCTGCTCGCCACGTGCGCAGCGGGATTAAAAGCGACGGTGACGTCAGGATCCTCCCTGGCAGGGATTTCTGGATTTTTCTTGCCCGCAGGCGGGGAGATCATCGCATGCCGAGGAGTCTCATCTCGAGCGGTTTCGAAATCGTCATCAAGAATGGGTGAAGGGGCTTTGCTCTCCTCGACCCGAGAATGCTTTTCCACCGAAGGGGAACGATCTCCTCGGGTCTTCCTCTTTTTGGTCGATTTTTCGGGCACGACGCCCACTACGTCGGCGACCGTTTCCTTTTTCTTCTCGTCCCTGGAATTCTTCTTCCGGTTCAAGAGCGAGGACAAGCGAGCATTCATGTCTTCTGAACTAGCTCCTGTTGGGGGATATTTATATCGAGGGTACCTGCGGACTGCAAAATCCCGGACACAAATTATGCCATTTCAAGAACAGAAATCGTAAGTATAAAGCGGCCTAACACAATGAAAAAGGGCGCGGACTCACTAATATACTCATTCTCAGCATTTTGAGGAATACTAATAAAACGCGACGAACGGATACGGTAAGCACTAATCCATTGGCCGAACATCAACCAGTCATCGGGCATACCCAAAATTCTTTCCAAGACGACCAGGAAATCCCAACTCAAATCGGACATGAGCGGGGGTTGGGGTCCTAAAAGGGATAAAGAGGCAATCGGAATAAAGCACGACGGAAATAAAATAATAACTAAAATGAACACAAAGATTTTCACTAACGGGTACGGGGAATCTGATACTCCGCGCTCAGGCGATAATTGATCGAATTCCACGCCCCGCTCACGAAGAACCATTCGTTCCACCACGACTCTCTTTTTTCCGGCAAGTCCCAAATAATGCTCTGACGGGATTTCAGATAGTAATCGCCACTATTCCTTACGGCTTGGCGGACTAACAGAGAAATGAATTCCACGGGGAGCAGCCCGCTGTATAGACCGTAGTGCCCGAAAATGGTAGAGAGAGATATCAACAAGAGCCAAGAGTTTGGCGTTAGTTGCATGGGAGCAACACCCCACTCAAGGACTGCTCGGGCAAGGGTGTCATGTATGGGGAAGCGGAGACCGCTCCTCATCATATCGTAATTCACAGCGACCATACCTTCGGGAGGACGATCGGCCCGGTTAAATTTGTTCGGACAATGGAGATGGACGTCCGACGGGATTTCCCACTTAGCCCTTTGCGATTGGAGGTCACTGTCATTCGTCGTACTCACACGATCACCCGCGCTGAATGGACTGGCCGGTGGCTTCTCGGAGGGGAGATCAGTACGAACCACGGGCACGTAAGGATGGTTAACCAGGTATGTATCGTACGAGTATTCTGTTGGGGGACCCCGGAAGTCCTCGACCAATTTCGCGAACAGTTCATAATCGGGATGCACCACCTCCGAGAACCAATCGTTCTTTTCATCTTCAGTTAGAGGATACGAATTCATCCTGCCCGTGGTTAGGAACTGGTCGGGTAGAGCTAGCAAGTCCGAGGACAAAGGTGATAGAGCTCTCGGGATGTCAACGAATAAGGGAAGAATTACCGATTGAATATAGTCGGAGTCGTATTCGGGAGTAGGTGTTTCGCTAGACATCGACCAAAATAAAACTTTTTAAACTATATCTCGAGCAAGGGGTATTTTTTACTAAATTCCGAAAATTAAAAGAGTTCGCGCCCGGATAAAATTCAGTAAATAAGAGGAAAGACGACGAGAGAA
This sequence comes from Euphrasia confusa, assembly GCA_954870475.1. Classification (NCBI taxonomy): domain Eukaryota; kingdom Viridiplantae; phylum Streptophyta; class Magnoliopsida; order Lamiales; family Orobanchaceae; genus Euphrasia; species Euphrasia confusa. The sequence goes on along the minus strand of OX940966.1, from coordinate 8,278,460 downwards.
GAAAAACGCGTACCCGAACAGATGAAGTGGGAGGCAGAGATCAAGATTTCAAGATTGTGGGAGCCAAAAGTGTTTTCATGTCACATTCCTCCCCTATATATAAGAAATAAAGGCGGTAAACTATCGAAATTTCAAATTTCAAAAATTTCCTGACATACGAAGGGACGTTTGTGCAAATCCCGAGGCTCCGAAACTCTTGGGATCGTGAGTCTAGGATTAATGGGACTTGGACCGGCCATTTATGGAGCAGAAACGGTCCATCTCTTCCGGGGATAACTCTTCAACTTCGTAAAAACTTATCCCCGGGGGGCATTTGTTGTACCCTATTTTCTCGACTCCTGAATGTCCGGATGGAAGCCCGGAATCAACCCAGCCCGTAGCGAGCTCGCCCCCCAGGCGAACGGGCAAAGCAGGCCCAACCAGCGATCACTCGCGATCACTAAGACCCGCAGGTCTAACATGATCGGGTAACCCGGACACCCCGCGATATGGACGTGAAGCTCGGGCCTCGAGCTGATGACACAAGGTTTAGGCGAGAGTTGATCGCATAAAGTGGCGGATCGAGATTGACGCGAATTATGTTTTGATGCTAGTCTGCTGAGATAGTGAGTCGTGGGTAAACCGCTCGAAGTGCCATCCGCCCAGGGCCACCCGGTCTAGGGTAAAATAGGAAATTCCGTCAGTAGGGATATATTAGGGAATCCCCCTAGAGAGAAAGGTAGTCCGTACAAGCAGATTAAGAGAAGAAAGCCCATGTCATTTAAGCCCAAGTCCACGATTGGTAACCCTAATTCTTGTACTATAAATAGTGGAAACTTTCCATTTGTAAGGCAGGTGCACATTTACCAAGAAATATATTAAGAATTTAATACTAAAGCTTTGGTGAATCTTTCCTTTTTTGTTCTCTCAATCCCCAAAATATCAATACGTTCGCGGGGGAATTTCCTGTTAGGATTTTCTGACCATAAACACTGTCCATAAAAGTAGAAGTTTTATAGGCAATTGGTTAGGAAAAGTCTACAATACTCTCGCTGTTTAACAAATGAATATAAACTGAATATTTAATTTAAAAGAGAATTTCTCTTTTAAAAATTAATAATAAAACTCCAATACAATTTGAGACCATTCACGGTTAAAGTTCGCCGTTAGACTATGCACGATAAAACGACACCGTGACATCATTCACGATTATCGTACGCCGTGAGTTCATCCACGATAAATGGACACCGTGAGAACATCCACGATAAATGGACACCGTGAGAACATCCACGATAATCGTACACCGTGAGACCATACGCGATAAATTGACACCGTGAGATCATCCCCGAAAGTCGCTCGCCGTGATAGCATACACGATAACTGGACACCGTGAGCAAATCCACGATAGTCGCACGCCGTGAGACTAATCACGATAATTGAACACCGTGATACATACACGACTAGTGGACTCCGGGAGATCATCCACGATAAATGAATACCGTAAGACTACACAATAATCCTAAGCCGTGAAACCAGTCACGAACTCACGATAAATGGACAACGTGGTACGATACACGATAATTAAAAGCGACTGTGTGATAAATTTGAATGAGAATATGAAAAATGCAGAAATTTAAAATAAATTAAAATCTTATAATTCATTATAGTAACGATTACACAGAATATCAAAAAGCAGAACCCTAAAACTTGAGAACAATTGATGGATCAAAACTCTAAACCCTAAACACTATCGGTCAGCGGTATACCAAAAAGCTGAGCAAAAAAGAAAAATAACAAAGCATCACACCACTGAATCTGCAGCACAGGTTTTTAAGCCTCGATCAGAACTGGTAAATCGGAGGAGGTAGACCTCCCTGGTGATTTTGACGGAGATAAGGAGCTCAGGCTAACATGCACTCCGAATCATCGCCACCGATACCCCGAGTCATAAGGAGACAGATGAATACTACGGGAGGTTTTGGAACCTCGCGTATCTCGTGCAAGATGACACTGGGAAATGATGCTTTAATTTTGGAAACTCGAGTATCTCGATACAGTAATGCAACTATGAAATTCGAAAAAGTGTGGTGATAACTGCTCCATGAAAAAACCAGACCAAAACAGAAAAATGGAGTATTAATGGATACATAAAAATAGAGTTCTTTCGTTTGTATTTATAGGCTTAATATTCTGATCCATCCAACCACCACGATTTCAATCGTTCCACGAAACGATTCAACTGCCAACTACGCTTATTAATTACTCATATTAATTAAATTAATAGAAAATCACCCCATCGAACACTCCATATCCATTAATTTGATATGACCATTCAATTCAGGGAATTGATGCATCTCTGTTCTGAATCATCTCACCGCCGGATTTCAATCGTTGCACGAAACGACTCATCAACTCCTAACCACACCCATTAAACACATTGCGATTAGTTAATTAAGAAAATAAATAAAACCCTAGAATTGTGTCGCCGTGGGGTTCCCTCGGTGGATTGTAACACCGTGCAACGATATTAGAAAGGTAGAAAACCCTAAAACCTAATGTGTCGCCGTGGAAAGTACACAGTGGATTGTAATACCGTGCACCCAGACACGATAAGTGGAAAACCTGAGCCATCCACGATAATAAGACGCCGTGTTACAAATCACGATAAATGGACACCGTGAAATTATACAAGATAATTGGACTCCGTGAGACCATCCAGGATAATAGGACACCGTGATACCATCCACGATAATCGTACGCCTTGAGACCATCCACGATAAACGGACACCGTGATAAAACCACGATAGGTGACACCGTGAGAACATGTAAGATAATTGTACGTCGTGAGACCATCCAAGATAACCCTTCACCGTGAAGAAAGGCACGAAAATCTTATACCGTTTACATACCACGGTCCACGGTTTAAGGTGATATATTAATAAATTTAGGGTTTCAATGTGTCCAAAAGCACTGCATCCTCATTCTCCATCCTCGAACCTTCTACATTAATGGCATTTCAGCAGGTCCAACAACCACAAATAATAATTGCATTTCACCTCGATGTTAATGACACTTCAACGACCCATTGGACAGTTGTTGTGTTGCTACCAAGGTTCTAAAAGGCGCTAGGCGGTAGACGGGCGGTGACTAAGGGCCTAGAGCCTAGAGGGATTAATCGGGGACTAGGCGGGGATTAATCGTTTTACATTTTTATATTTAATTAATTAATATTATATTTCAAAAATAATATATATATATATATATATATATATATATATATATATATATATATATATATATATATATATATATATATATATATATTGAAAAAATAACAATTTTTTTACTTTAATTATAATAATTAGTTATATCATATTTGTTTATATATTCAATAAAGTTAAAATATTACACAAATTTTCAATCATATTTCACAAATCATATAAAATATTATTTTTAAGCTCTCTAACACAAGAAAATATCATTTTTTAAACTTTTGTAGCTAATAAAAACATTAAATTCGCAACGAGACGAAAAAAACATTTTTTAAATTTTTTTTTATTGAAAACCGCCTAGGGCCGATTAATCCCCGCCTAGGCCGCCTAAATCCGCCTGAACCCGCCTAGCCGCCTAAGATGGAAAATCGGGGCGGTTTACCTCCGCCTAGCGCCTAGGCGCCGCCTAGGCCCGATTTTTAGAACATTGGTTGCTACTAAAATCAATATGAGAATTTTAGAGCCAAAAAGAATAATGGTCTGAAACCAAACTACGTACGAGCGAAAATTTCTCTTGAATATTTCTAGTTCATTTACACAACAAGCTCAAAACACGTTCGTTGTCGAGTCTTTGAAGCACATCAAAGGTACGAAAACAACGAGGTAGCACGTTTCGCATTTTGTTTAGTTATTTTAAAGCACACTGAGGTGTTTTACACCGAATGTCGTCGTTCACCGTGAGATACAGCACGTTGCACGGTTCAATGAAGGTGTAATAGGTTTTCCTTAACCCCAACGTGTTTACGAAATCACCATGTTATTACCACGGAGATTTTACCGTGTTTTATAGCGGTGGTGTCACCGTAGCACGTTGTCTTCGTTCACCTTTGATAATGCTATCACATTCTTGTACATACTTAATCGTAATAACGCCGTGTGATAAAAAGCATCTCGTTTACATCGTGCATACTTATTAGACCATGCATGCAGTTCGTTAAGTTTTCAATAGCTGTTTGTTTTAATTATCTGTAATTTTATATCACAGATGTCGGGGCAGCGTGTTTCTTTACGACATGGTGGTCACTGGGAACAGTCAGCATACGTAGGCGGAGATAGCGTGGCGATACACATTACGTATTCAGAAATCAGTTATGTTGATCTAATCAATCAAATTAGATCTGTTTTGAATGCTCCAGAGGACAGAGATTACGTGATTTTCTACTTAGACGCGCAGAGAAGTAAGGTTAGTTTGCAGAATGATACAGATCTATTGCGATTCATCGTGCAAGGAAAAGTTACCAATCACGTGCTCTTTTTGACTGAGAGAAGACAATACCGGCCTAAGAATGCTAATGTTGGAGGTACATATTCTGAAGCAGAGAATGTAAGCATTACTCCACCTCAACCACCATCTTGTACTGAACCCGATGACGAGGAAGTATATACATCAGATGATGAACGAGTGATGAGCCATTTTATTTGCTCATCTTAGAGCACTTTTACACCCTTTATCGAGTCAGTTTGAGTCGTTTACGTGTCTGGGAGGGCACAATTAGGTGTTTGGGCAGAGTGTGTGGTGATGCAGGTAACAGGTGGCGCACTGGGCAAAAGAGGCAAGAAAATCCCCTTCTTTGGGCAAAGTTCTGGAGCGGTAGTGACAAGCAACAGTTTGACCACATCGGGCAAATGGGTAAGGTCACGAAGCAGAAGAGCCAGAAATACCAAGTACCGTGCCTGGTCCGACCACTTGTGGAGGAGAAGAAATACCTGCAGATTTCGATTTGGGCAGAGAGCGGCTGCGACAGGAGATTCGCTGCGGGCAAGCTGGCAGCGTACCAGAATCCCTGGATTCGGGGGATCTGACTTATCCCCCAACCCGTTGACCAAGGACTCCTATTCCTAAGGGGCGAGAAACAGCCGCGGATTCAAATTTCAAATTCGAAGTCTATAAAGGCGGGGCGCGACGGGCAGCAGATATACACGATACGCATCGAGAAATCGAGAGAGCCGCCGGTCCCGAAGTTCGCCGTCGCCGCCGGAGGAGTCGTCGGAGAAGGAAGCGGAGCTGTTCGTCCGAGTTCCTTTTGTTTAATTGCAGTAGATCCGACCTTCGGGTCGAGAAACAATTTCTTTATGTTTTGTTATTAAGTTTTAATTCCGTATTTTGATTTTCTTCAAAAACGATTCTTCGATTTGGAGTTATGATTAATATAGTTTGCTTTCCCTTAATTATTTTGTCTTTTAATTTCTGTATGAGTAGCTAAGTTGATTTGCATCTGGGCAGGGGCGGATCGAAGGTGAAATTAGGGTTTAGTTAGACCGCGAGGTTGGAGGGGCTGAACTAACCGGTTGGGCGTTTGTTCCCGAGGCAAAGTTGTTTGAGGTTTATTTCTGGGGAGTTTGGGCAAACTAGGACGACCACTAGTGAACCTTTACAAACTGGGATACTGGTGATTGGCAAACCGCATAGATGTACCTTGTAGTATTGTTGCGGGCATAGCACTAGAACTTGCAGGAGATGCGGTCGTATGTTTCGAGCATGCTATTGGCCGAGCGGGTCTGTCTAGAGGGTAATGCGGGTTTGGGCAAACTAGATCCATGTTTGGTCGCATAGGTTATCGAATTGTTCAGATCCAGGGGGATTAGGCAAAGTGTTAGCTAGCCTTCTCTTTATACAGTAAGGATAGATAAGGGGTGGGGCAACTGTTGGGCGTGACACAATAGGACCACTTTTGTCTTACACACCCCATAACTGCTGACAAACCGCTGGTAAAAATCCTTAGTGCCAATGAACGGTAGTTTGCCCTAACGATCCTGAGTGAAGTCGTTTGCCCGGATGCTTTGTTTCCTATTTGATTTAAGTTTTTGCTTTTAGTATTCTGTTAGATCTGAGTGAGTGGTTTGTTTACTTTTTAGTTTTATTTATTTGCATGTTAGTTTGGTTAGCAGTAGTTAGGTCAAAGTGTGAAACGATTGCAAAACCGCTGTGCCCACAGCACCCCAAACCAAAATCTTTTTGTGACAACCCCTTGGGCAAAGCCGAGATCACCTACTGTAATTGCCTCCTTGTGGGACCGACCCCACGTACTTGCCATTATCTACGTTTTGTATTTATAAGAGTACTGGCTAAATTATAAATTCATTTTGGCCGCGCGTTTGTTCCCAACGACAAACATTCGTGCGTCGTCAAAATTGGCGCCGTTGCCGGGGAGGCAAATTTCCAACAGTAAGTCGTCTGTGCTAACAGTTTGACTTGTTTTGTTTATGCAGGATTTCACTTCGGGCAAAGAGATTGTACCCTGGTACGACCCTGAGATCGAAAAGACCGCGAAACGAATCCGAAAAGAGACAAGACTAGCCAGAGCGTTAGCACGTGCCGCCCAAGAAGCTGCCCGATCACCAAGGGCAGAAACTCCGAGAAGGGCAAGGAGAGGTGAACCAGTTACCCCACCAAGACCTTCACCGGAACCAGCCGTAATGGCAACCCTCAGGGAAATGATGTTCCCTGCCAATCTGAACCTCCAACCATCAGCCATCACTTTGCCCACCATTAACGAGAACTGGGAGATGAAACACAATTTCATCCAAATACTACCCAAGTTCAGCGATATGCCCATGGAAGACCCACAGAGGCATCTTCAAGACTTCGAGTTAGCCTGCGGAACCATAAGGGGAGGACCCCCTTTGAGTGAATACATCCGACTGCTGCCTTTTCCTTTTTCACTTGGGGATGGAGCACGAGAGTGGCTCTACACTCTGCCCGAAGGACAAATCACTACTTGGGCACAGCTCCAGCAGAAGTTTTTGGAAAAATACTTCCCTGCCGCCCGGATCCAACACATGCGAAGGAACATCAGTAGCATTAGGATGGGGGCAGGCGAAGAGTTTCCCGCTTATTGGGCTCGGTTTAAGCAAATGTTGGCAAAGTGTCCTCAGCACCAAATCCCTGATCACGATTTGATCCAATACTTTGTGTCTGGGCTAAGGATGCACGAGAGAACCCTCTTGCATGCTGCCAGTGGAGGGTCCATCCTGAATAAAAGTGCTGAGGAAGCATTTAAACTCTTCAAGGAGATGGCAGAGGAGTTCAGAGATGATGGAAGTGAGTTGCCCAGGACCAATTTGGGGACAACCACTGCTGCGGATCTAAAAATCGACAAACTATGCAGCGCAATGGAAAAGTTTATGAACACTATGGCCACCGGGCCAAAGAGAGGTGTGAAAGCTTGTCAGATCTGCCAGGGCATAGAACATGCCACTGATGAATGCCCCTCACTGTATGACGAGGAGGTCAAAGCGATGGGGCAGAGCAACGGTAATGGGCAAGGAAGGGGGAAACCATACTATGATAATAGGTATGGGAATAGCAACAACTACAATGAGGGGTATAACGGTAACCAGAATTTCCAGCGCTACAATCAGCAGGGGCAATACCAACAGCAAGGCCCAGGGATGTACCACCAGCCCGCTCAGACCAAAGGGCCTACCTTGTCTGAAATGATGGAAACTTTGGTCAAAGAGAATATTAAATTCCAGCAAGAGAATGCCAAAGCCCACCAAGAGAATGAGAAATTTAAGCAAGAGACTAGAGGGCAGTTCCAGAACCTAGGGGCCCAAGTCTCACATCTTACTCAAGTGGTGGCAAAGCTGGAACAGAAAGGAGGCACTTTGCCCCCAAAAGTCGAAGTAAACAATGCTCATGTTAATGCCGTTCAGCTCAGGAGTGGCAAACCACTCACCATAGTGGAAAAGACTGCAGAGAAGGGCAAAGAGCCCGTGTTAGATGGCCCCCCAGTCATTGAGGAAGACCCTGGGACAGATGTTGAGCAAGAAGAGGGGACAGTCAGGGCAAAGAGGGACAAATCTCCACCACCAAAAATCAAGCCACCCTTCCCGGGCAGACTGAGTAAAAACCGTGAGAAGGAAGAAACTCAAGAGATGTTCAAAATGTTCAAGAAGGTGGAAATCAATATGCCCCTTCTGACCATACTGAACGCTATGCCCAGATGTGCTAAGTTCTTGAAGGAGCTTTGCACAAAGAAGGTCAAATATCAGGATGATGCGAAATTTGAGGTAGGGGAGAATGTCTCTGCAGTGATTAAAAAAACTGGACCTGCAAAGTGTGGAGACCCGGGCATGTTCTACATCCCGTGTATCATAGGGCATATGAAGATAGAGAAGGCAATGCTCGATCTGGGAGCATCAATTAACGTTATGCCCAAAACGATGTACGAAGACCTGGAAATTGGGCAACTGAAGCCCACTCGAGTTGTGATCCAACTGGCTGATAGATCCAATGTTTATCCTGAGGGCATACTGGAAGATGTCCTGGTCAAAGTGGAAGAGTTGATTTTTCCTGCCGATTTCTATGTGCTCGACATGGGCAGATCGAGTAAAGCCCCTGTGATGATCTTGGGCAGACCGTTCCTCAAAACAGCAAGGACCCACATCGACTGTGAAACCGGAAGGCTAACGTGCAAATTCGAAGGAGAGACGGTCACCTTTGACCTCTACAAATCCATGAAGCACCCTGCCGACACCGAAGAAATCCACTACATTGACCAAATTGAGAAAGCAGTGGAGGCAAAGGCACTCCAATGTGGCAAGTATGACCATACCGAGATAGCCATTCAGCAAGGGCTTACTGAGTTTGATATGGAGGACGAACCAGAAGAATTACAAGAAGCAATTGAGCAGTTAGACTCTCTGGAGGATTTCAAAGGCAACCCGGGCAAACCGATAGCAATTGAAGAAATGATCATGGTGCCTTCCCTTGAAAAGCCACCAATACTGGAATTGAAAAAACTGCCCAAGCATCTCAAGTATCTATATTTGGGAGATAATGACACTTTGCCCGTCATCATAAGTGCCTATTTGCAAGAGGCAGAGGAGGCAAAGTTGAGATATGTACTGGGGCAGTACAAACAGGCCATAGGGTGGACTTTGGCTGACATCAGAGGGATAAGTCCAAGCATCTGCCAACACCACATTCTTCTGGAAGATGACTCTGTGCCCGTACGTGATCCTCAAAGGAAGCTCAATCCATCAATGAAGGAAGTTGTGCTCAAAGAGATCAAAAAGCTTCTCAGTGTGGGCATAATCTACCCAGTTTCAGACAGCAAGTGGGTTAGCCCAGTGCACGTGGTACCAAAGAAGTCTGGAGTTCAAGTCATATAGAACGAAAGGAATGAGCAGTTTGCCACACGACTACAAACTGGGTGGAGAGTTTGCATTGACTACCGCAAACTGAACAAGGTAACCCGCAAGGATCACTTCCCTTTGCCCTTCATCGATGAAATGTTAGAGAGATTGGCTGGGAAGAAGCACTTCTGTTTTCTAGATGGCTACTCAGGGTATATGCAGATATGGGTTGCTCAAGAGGATCAGGACAAAACCACCTTCACCTGTCCCTTTGGCACTTTTGCCTACAGGAGGATGCCCTTTGGCCTCTGCAATGCACCAGGAACTTTTCAAAGATGCATGATGAGTATCTTCGCTGACCTGCTCGAGAACGGAATTGAAGTGTTCATGGACGATTTCACAGTGTATGGCAACTCCTTTGACTCCTGCCTGGAACACTTAGAGCTGGTGCTCAAAAGGTGTGTGGAGAAGAGCCTCGTACTGAATTACGAAAAATGCCATTTCATGGTCGAAGAGGGAATTGTCCTTGGACATGTTATTTCAGCTAAGGGCATAGAGGTGGACAAAGCAAAAATCGAAGTCATCTCGAAGCTACCATATCCAAGGAATGTGAAGCAAGTCAGAGGGTTCTTAGGGCATGCTGGTTTCTACAGACGCTTTGTGAAAGACTTTGCCCAAATTGCTCGCCCTTTGACCAGACTGCTTCAGAATGATGTAGAATGGGACTTTGATGAGGATTGCAAGGCTGCTTTCAACCACTTGAAGGAGAGATTGGTCACAGCGCCCATTATTCAACCACCAGAGTGGGGGATGCCGTTCGAGCTGATGTGTGATGCAAGTGGATATGCAGTTGGAGCTGTGCTAGGGCAAATTAAAGGGAAAGAAAGGCATGTGATCTACTATGCCTCGAAGACCCTTAATGCCGCCCAAAGCAACTATGCCACGACCGAGAAAGAGCTTTTGGCCATAGTCTTTGCCTTCGAGAAATTTAGGTCATATCTGCTGGGCAGTAAGACCATAGTGTACACAGATCACGCTGCATTGAAGTACCTCATGGCAAAGAAGGAGACTAAACCAAGGCTTATTCGATGGATACTGCTACTCCAGGAGTTTGACATTGAAATTCGAGACAAGTCTGGGAATCAAAATCTGGTGGCGGATCACCTCAGTAGGATTCTCCAGAAAGAAGAGGATATGCCTATTACCGAAACATTCCCCGATGAGCATTTATATTCCATTACCACTTTGGGCGAAGAGCCATGGTTTGCTGACCTTGTGAACTTTATGGTTACAGGGATTTTCAGGGAAGGCATGACGTATTATGAGAAAAACAAGATGAAACGCGAGGCAAGGAGCTACGTTTGGGATGAACCCTATTTGTGGAAAAGATGTGAAAACCAAGTCCTTAGAAGATGCATTCCTGAGTCTGAGCAGCAGGGCATAGTGGATCACTGCCACAAGCAACCCTGTGGGGGCCACTTTGGGCCTAGGCGAACGGCAAGAAAGGTTCTAGATTGCGGATTCTACTGGAACACTTTGCTCAAAGACTGTTATGACCTATGCAAGAGGTGTAACGAGTGTCAGAAAGAAGGCAACTTGACCAAACGCAATGAAATGCCCTCTGTGCCCATACTGCCAGTAGAGATCTTTGATGTCTGGGGCATAGACTTCATGGGGCCATTTCCGAATTCACAAGGTAAGGAATACATACTCCTAGCAGTCGATTACGTCTCCAAGTGGGTCGAGGCAAAGGCCACCACCACCAATGATTCGCGCATTGTGGCTGAATTCCTCAAAGGGAATATCTTCACTCGATTCGGTGTGCCCAGAGCGCTTATCAGTGATCAGGGGACCCATTTCTGCAATTATATCATTGAGAGGCTACTGAAAAAATATGGAGTCACTCATCGAATCACCTGTGCCTATCACCCCCAGGCAAACGGCCAAGCAGAACTCTCTAACAGGATTATCAAGGCTATTCTAAGGAAGACAGTTAGACCAGAGGGGAAGGATTGGGCAGGCAAACTGGACGATGCACTGTGGGCATACCGCACTGCGTTCAAGACTCCATTTGGCGTATCTCCCTACCGAATGATATTCGGGAAAGCCTGTCATTTACCAGTAGAGATAGAGCACAAGGCACACTGGGCTGTGAACAAGGTCAACTTTGACTGGGATCTGGCTGGGAACGAGCGTAAACTTGACTTGGTCGAATTGGAGCAGCTTCGCATTGAGGCGTATGACCATGCTGCCCACTACAAAGAGCTAGACATGATGACTGAAGGCAAGTTTGACATCCAGTGCTTCAAGCGCATGCAGGACATAGTCCCTTTGAGTGATGGCAGTGTGAAATTCCTGGAGGAGAAACCAGTTGCGGTAAAGGCAGAGGCGAGAGATCCAATTGCAGAGGCTAAGGCCAAAGAGGAGATTGCAGAGAGGCAGAGTGCTATCGAGGCACGGTTGGAAAAGATCGAGAAGGCATTCGGAGACGTGAAGGCGATGATGGTCGCATACTTTGACTACTGTGGATTCAGGTACACACCTGCCTCCACCTCCTAAATTGTACCCTCCCTAATTTTAGTAGTTGTTAGTTTTTATTTTTTTTTATTTATTTTCTTTGTTTTTGTTAAGGTCACCCCCGAGTCACTTTGGTTCGGGGGAGACTAGGTTGATCTCCCTGCTGACACACTTTGCCCAGGCAAAGTGTGTGAGGGGGCAGGAGCGCCAAAATTTTTGAGTCATAGTCCGGTCGTGGGTAACCCCTACCAATCTTATTACTTTTACACACTTTGCCCAGGCAAAGTGTGTGAGGGGGGAAAGGGAAAGGGCAAACCCCTGTTTCTAATCGAGTCAGCATGATTATGTGATCACTTTGGGCAAACGTACATACAGTAACTCAAACTTTGTAGTTAAGATGCATGAAATAGGGATGATGGAACTGTTCTAGGCAAACTGTGAGAATTGAGCCCACATGATTATATGATTTCTTTCTTTGAGAGTCTGCTGTGATTTTTACAATGCTTGTCTTTGCCTGTTTGCTGAAATGAGTAGTTTGACTGAGTAGGGTTGTTAGATGATTAGGGCATTTCCTTGTTTCCTTTTTGTTTAAATAAATAACACTGTCCCTTGCTAGCCCCTTTGAGCCTAATTGAATATTTCCTTGTGAACCCATCTGGTATTATGCCCAAAATACATAGGCAGCCAGAGAGATAAGAGGGAGTTAGGGCACAGTGTTCAAAAAAAAAAAAAAAAAAAAAAAAAAAAAAAAAAAAAAAAAGAAAAAAATAGAATAAAAGTTGTTGTGCTAAGGCCCGTAAGAAAGGGAAAGGGGCAAAGTGGCAGAGAAAAGGCTAACATCAAAAAGCCCTCTGCCCAAATAGAGCCTACTCCTCAAAATCTACCCGTATGAGCCCAACACTACAACCTAATAAAAGTCCCTTTGATAACCCCCTGCTTGGTTAAAACAAACTCAGATTAGCAATAAGGCAAATTTAGGCAAAGTGGAATCACAGCAGAAAATGAGTGTCATTGAACCCATACACTAAAAAGAGAGAAACACTGTGAGGGAGTGAACCCAAAGACCTTGAACAGACTCTTGACTTATTTTTGTCTTTACTTGAATTTTGTGTTATCTGTATGTACTATGCCCTGTACTGATCATGCTAAAGTCCTTTGTTTTATTTCTCCCTACTTCTTTCATTTCTGTTTTCACTTTGGTCTTGAGTCAGGCAAATCAGAGCCCACGCTTGGGGACAAGCGTATCCAAGTGTGTGCGGTTCTGATGAGCCATTTTATTTGCTCATCTTAGAGCACTTTTACACCCTTTATCGAGTCAGTTTGAGTCGTTTACGTGTCTGGGAGGGCACAATTAGGTGTTTGGGCAGAGTGTGTGGTGATGCAGGTAACAGGTGGCGCACTGGGCAAAAGAGGCAAGAAAATCCCCTTCTTTGGGCAAAGTTCTGGAGCGGTAGTGACAAGCAACAGTTTGACCACATCGGGCAAATGGGTAAGGTCACGAAGCAGAAGAGCCAGAAATACCAAGTACCGTGCCTGGTCCGACCACTTGTGGAGGAGAAGAAATACCTGCAGATTTCGATTTGGGCAGAGAGCGGCTGCGACAGGAGATTCGCTGCGGGCAAGCTGGCAGCGTACCAGAATCCCTGGATTCGGGGGATCTGACTTATCCCCCAACCCGTTGACCAAGGACTCCTATTCCTAAGGGGCGAGAAACAGCCGCGGATTCAAATTTCAAATTCGAAGTCTATAAAGGCGGGGCGCGACGGGCAGCAGATATACACGATACGCATCGAGAAATCGAGAGAGCCGCCGGTCCCGAAGTTCGCCGTCGCCGCCGGAGGAGTCGCCGGAGAAGGAAGCGGAGCTGTTCGTCCGAGTTCCTTTTGTTTAATTGCAGTAGATCCGACCTTCGGGTCGAGAAACAATTTCTTTATGTTTTGTTATTAAGTTTTAATTCCGTATTTTGATTTTCTTCAAAAACGATTCTTCGATTTGGAGTTATGATTAATATAGTTTGCTTTCCCTTAATTATTTTGTCTTTTAATTTCTGTATGAGTAGCTAAGTTGATTTGCATCTGGGCAGGGGCGGATCGAAGGTGAAATTAGGGTTTAGTTAGACCGCGAGGTTGGAGGGGCTGAACTAACCGGTTGGGCGTTTGTTCCCGAGGCAAAGTTGTTTGAGGTTTATTTCTGGGGAGTTTGGGCAAACTAGGACGACCACTAGTGAACCTTTACAAACTGGGATACTGGTGATTGGCAAACCGCATAGATGTACCTTGTAGTATTGTTGCGGGCATAGCACTAGAACTTGCAGGAGATGCGGTCGTATGTTTCGAGCATGCTATTGGCCGAGCGGGTCTGTCTAGAGGGTAATGCGGGTTTGGGCAAACTAGATCCATGTTTGGTCGCATAGGTTATCGAATTGTTCAGATCCAGGGGGATTAGGCAAAGTGTTAGCTAGCCTTCTCTTTATACAGTAAGGATAGATAAGGGGTGGGGCAACTGTTGGGCGTGACACAATAGGACCACTTTTGTCTTACACACCCCATAACTGCTGACAAACCGCTGGTAAAAATCCTTAGTGCCAATGAACGGTAGTTTGCCCTAACGATCCTGAGTGAAGTCGTTTGCCCGGATGCTTTGTTTCCTATTTGATTTAAGTTTTTGCTTTTAGTATTCTGTAAGATCTGAGTGAGTGGTTTGTTTACTTTTTAGTTTTATTTATTTGCATGTTAGTTTGGTTAGCAGTAGTTAGGTCAAAGTGTGAAACGATTGCAAAACCGCTGTGCCCACAGCACCCCAAACCAAAATCTTTTTGTGACAACCCCTTGGGCAAAGCCGAGATCACCTACTGTAATTGCCTCCTTGTGGGACCGACCCCACGTACTTGCCATTATCTACGTTTTGTAGTTATAAGAGTACTGGCTAAATTATAAATTCATTTTGGCCGCGCGTTTGTTCCCAACGACAAACATTCGTGCGTCGTCAACGAGCGGAACGTGATAAAGAGTTAAACGATAGCCTAATTCAAGAGTTTAGTGATTAGCTTCAACATCCGCAAAAAAAGAGAGGATTATGGGATCTCGTAAATTCTCATCTGCTCATCAACCGAACCACGAAGAAGCAGTCCTGGAACATAATCTACTACTAAAGCGAAAACTAAGCAACTGGATAATCCCGATGCCCAATTTTGATGTTTTGCCACCTATGCGTTGGGTCGAAGAACGTGAACCCGAAGATGGTGAACTCGTAGTTGGTTCCACGTTTCGAAAGAAATCTGACTTGGAAATTTCTTTGGGAATGCATCACTTGGAGAGTCGCTTAGAATATGTCACTGATCGTTCAAACAAAAAGCGTTGTGCATTCGTTTGCAAGCACGGTAGGAAATAATCCACGTTTAGATTGTGTGCTAGTGGGAGTGATGAAACGGTATGGATGATCACAAAGTTGAACTTGAGTCACACTTTTCAGACCATATTGCATCGTACTACCTGTCGACGAATTAAATCTGTAGTTGCTGCTAGTTACTTTTCTCGTAAACTTGTCAAATACGGTGACGTTCTGAAGCCAAAGGACATGATCATAACAGAGTTGCGTGAGCGTTACAGCGTTGAGATGGATTACAGTTTCAATCTCCGAGCGCGGAGCATAGCGATAGAGATGGCGTATGGCTCGTATGCTCAGTAATATAATAGGCTCGCTTCGTATTTGTATATATTGAGAGAGTAGAATCCCGACACATTTTATGAAATACAATCCACACGGAATGGGGGGGGGGGGGGGTGTTCCAACACATGTTTTTTTGCTCTCGGACAGTCTATTTCTGCATTCTATAGTAATCTAAGGCCAGTGATTGTTGTGGACGGGACTCACCTCAAGGGAAAGAGCCAGGGGATATTGTTTGTCGCCATGACGAAGGATGAGAATGAAAACGCCTTCCCACTTGCAATTGGGATTGGTCCGGAATAAAATGATGAGTCGTGGACATGGTTCCTTCGTCTATTGAGCAGGTGCTTCAATAGACAAGATGGTTTAATTATCTTATCCGATCAGCATAAGAGCATCCAAACTGCCGTTGCGTCTGCTTACCCGAATGCAGTGCATGGGTTCTGTATTTACCACATTAAGAAGAATCTAGTTCGCTATGGCGGTCGCGTCAGGGCCGTAATAACCTCTACATCAAATAGTTACCGTGTTGAGTCAATGCACAAACATTTAGCTGATTTGGAGAGGCTGAGCCCTGAAGGGGCTTACAAGAGAATGTTAGAAATAGGGGTCGATAGGTGGTCGAGGGAAATGTGTCCAGTACGACGATATGGTTTCATGACCTCCAACATTGCCGAGTGCTTCAATTCTCGTATGGTATGGGCGAGACGTCTACCCGTATGTTCATTGGTCGAGGCATTCCGCGCAGTCTTGGAACAATGGTTTCAAGAGCGAAGCGCGAAAGCTGCGTCAAGAGAACATGAGTTGACTGAAGAGACGCTTAAGAAACTATCTTGCGCAGTGGAGCACGCTCTGCTTATGGTTGTCCGAGACACAACCACACCTGACGTGTATAAAGTGGAGGATGGTAAGCTATCTTTTCAAGTTGATCTTATAAATCGGACATGTGAATGTCGACGCTTCGAACTTGATGAAATCCCCTGCAGTCACGCTGCAGCCGCTGTTAGGTACGTACTAATCAAACAAACACTTTAAATTTATTAATTCGACAATATGTTCGTACTTATTAGGATCATATCACTTCACATTGCCACCACAACTTCTATTTCTCAGACAAAGAGGATTGCATATATATGACTTCTGAAGGTACCGGTATACCGATCCAATCGATATACCGTGTGTGCGGAAGCGTGTAAAGCGATAGATCTACTATGCCATGATCTTAGTGCACACTTAATGTGTATAAGAACACATATAAACATATATATATATATATACACATCTAATATATATATATATATATATATATATATATATATATATAAGGTTCAACGATTACTTACTTTTGGTGATCGTTGATTTTGGTTAAGGTGGTGTTGAGTCGATTGAACCACCTTAATGGATCAGCCTCTCGAAGCTCTCTTTATGAATGACCTCGTCACTCCTCTTCTCTAGACCGCCCGGATGTTGAAGCCGCACAAATGGCCCGGCCTCTACGTGTTGCACACGAACCCGGAATTGAACTTGCTTGCTTGTTCTTGAGTGATTCTCTCACTCTTTTCTTTCTTATTGTGTGGAATTTCGTGGCTGATCAAAAAGTGATGTGAAAACACATGTTTTCATCACTATATTGATCACCATTAACCTCCCTTGTAACCCCCACCATAATGTGCATCATAATGCACAAGTAATGGTGGATAATGGGGAGGTGAAGGGTCATTTCCACATCACCATGCCAAATGGCATTAGATGTGGTCCCCTTGCTTGTGTGGCATGCCATGTCACACCATGTGACATGCATCCATGCAAGCCATGCATCTCATGCATGCCATGCATCCCATGCATGTGAAAATCCATACGTATTGATTCTAAATCAATATAACAAGCAACGTAATTCTGAGTCGTGTGTGACCCTGTAGGTATGATTTAATTGATCAATATTATATTGTTCCCAACAATTAATATTATCAAATAATCATTTAACATCCATAGACGACCTTATGACTTTATCGATTGCACACGTAGGATCGAAGGACATATCCCAACAATCTCCCACTTGGCCTTCAGAGCCAGTGTGCTGCCAATTTCCTGTTGTCACTTTATGTCTAAGTTTGAACTTGAGGCAAGACTCGAGTCATCCTCAATCGGTTCAAACCTTTCTTGGACTTTGAGACAGACTGTAAAACCAGATTTATCACTATGATACGAATCTGGACGTGGCCACGTATTTTCCACAGTCTCGACTCTCCAAGTGGCCGGTAAGACATGTATCCCATTATAAAATGGAGGACAATCCCATCTTGTCAATCCAAGCTCTCCCACTTGCTTCCTGATATACCCAATAACAAGTTTTATAACCTCCTTTTACGAAAGGCGTTTACTTGTATCAAAGTACACCATTTCACAATGGAATCACTCTGGACTACTCAGGTCAGAGGAAATTGCTCGACAGTCAATGAAATAGTATTATGACTCGAAATCTTAAATACTATTCCAGTCGGGTCTGTTCGATCATTAGCTCCCAGCTAATATCTATGTAATTGTACTTGATGTCCCACATCACTAGCCCATGAAGCGGCGCTATAGTACACATTACAATCTAGTTCTTTGTATTATCGGTTTGTCCGTACTCGATTATACGAACTAGGAACAAGCATATGATTCAAGTATATCAGTTCAACCATTGGGACTTCATTATGCGGTAAGTCGACCTCATAACCCAATCGATATTACTTAATCATTTGGACAATTCATATAAATTAAACCATATTTATATGAAGAAATATGTATTATACATATGAGTGAATGTCTACCAAATCTCCAAAAATATCTAATACAGTAATAGAAATCACAACCCATCTCTAAGATGTCTGATCTCTATTGCAGTCGTGAAAGCCTTAAGCTTAAACTGCTGGAGAGGTTTAGAAAGCGGGTTTGCAACCTTACCAAAAGTTGCAAATTTATTATCTCGATGTCTCCACAAAACTATCTCCCAGATAATGTGGAACTTCCTGAGCACCAGTTTTAGACTTGTGGTGCTTCCTAAGCACCAGTTTTAGACTTGTGGTGCTTCCTAGCTCATTGGCTTGCGCGATAACTCTACTATAAATAGAGAACTATCGGATGGGCTGAGCTAGTTACGCCACCTAGTTCATTCAAGAACTTTCAAATCCTAACTGCCAACATTACTGCATCCAATGCAATACTGTGCTCAGCTTTTGTAGTTTAATCAGCTATATTGCATTGCATGGAACTATTCCAGCAAATATCACCTCTAACCAGACAAAAGATATAACCAGATTAAAATCGGAAATTATCTTAGTTTGTTTTGAAGTTAGCATTCAAACAGCTTGTTAATATCAACTCTTTTTGTCTTCCAAAGACAACAAAATTCTTTTGTCCATCTAAGGTACATAAGAATATTCTTGGTCGCAGTCTAACGCGCCTCACCTGGATTTCCTTGAAACTGACTCGTCATGCTCAAAGCATATGATACGTCCGGTCGTGTACATATCATGGCATACATTATAGACCCTGTTGCCAAAGCATAAGGAATGTTTTCCATCCTCTTTTGCTCATCAAGTCCCGTAGGGCCTTGCATCTTGCTAAGAGATGTGCCATGACTCATTGGAATGAGACCCTTTTTGGCGTTTTTCATCCTGAACTTATCAAGTACCTTATCAAAATAGGTCACTTGACTAAGTCCAAACATCATTTTCGATCTGTTCCGACAGATCTTGATGCCCAATATGTACTGTGCTTCTCCAAGATCCTTCATTGAAAAACAATTCCCAAGCCATTCTTTAATAGAATTAAGCATAGAAACATTGTTTCCAATAAGGAGTATGTCACCGACATACAACACAATTAATACAACGTAACTCCCACTGATCTTCTTGTAAAACAAGACTCTTCCGAGTTCCTCTGAAATCCAAATCCCAGTATGGATTCATTGAACTGAAGATTGCTACTCCGATATGCATTCTTTATTCCATAAATAGAACTATAAGCTTGCATAATTTCTCAGCCTTATTAAGATCGATAAAACTCTTTTGCTGTGTTAAAACACAGCCTCTTCTAGAATCCAATTCAAGAAGTTAGTTTTAACATCCAATATTACCATAACTCATTATCAAGATGAGTAGTAATGGCTAAGATAATCTGAATGATTTAATCAAAGCAATTGGTGAAAGTTTTTCCATAATCCACCTCGTGAATAAAACTTTTACCATCAACCTTGCTTTGAAAACCCTAGGTTTTCCATCTGTCTGTTTAGATCTTAAAGATCTATTAGCATTCATTGGTTCTAACCCTGTGATGCAAATATATCAAGTTCCAAACTTGATTATCAGATATTGATATCATCTCAGATTTCATGGCACCATGCCAATTTTCAGTAGCTGGACTCGTCATAGCTTGGAATTAGGTCGAAGGTTCACCGCTTTCCAAAAGCATGAATTCATATCTCTCATTGGTCACAATATCTAAGTATTTGAATAATAGAGATAGATTTATGCCTTTCGGACCTACGAGGGCTGGTATGGCTTCCAAAACCATAAGAATACTCTCAACCCAGTCTTGAGTATTCATCGTTAGTTGTTTCACTTGAACCTCGTTCAAGACAACCGAGCTCCCACTGAATTTCTAGGAAAGATAAATCTTTTCAAGAAAATCACTATCTCGAGCAACAAAATATTGTTCTCAGATAGATCGTAGAAGTTGTACCCTCGAGTTTCTTATGGATACCATACAGAAACTTTTATCCCATTTGAGTTCAAGCTCTATAGAGATAAATCTCGTCAGAGAAGCTTTTAGAACCTCAAATTTTGATGAAAACAATTTAGGGACCCTCCCTTTCCATACCTAGTATGGTGTCTTATCAACAGCTTTTGACAGCTTCCTATTCAGTGTATAAGTTGAAGTCTAGAATTATGTGTTCCCAAAAGAGACCAGTAGTTCATTTAGACCTCTCATCGAATGGTCGAACTATATCTAATATAGTTTGTTTTCTCTTTTCCGAAACATAACCTTCATGTGCTTGTGAACTAATAGGTTCCACATACATCAGTATGTATCATCCCTAATTACTCACATGTTCTCCTTTCTCCAAGAAAGATGACATTGTTATCTTTTCAATCACACATCATTCACATGTATCAAATGACTCCAAGTCAAATGATTCTAAAATTCCTTCTAAAAGAAGCTTCGTTACATGTTTAGATTTTGATTTGATCTAATCAACAATGTTTCAGTTATGTCTCATCGATACTTATTCGATTTGGCCTTTGGTCTTAATGATATATATGATTTGTCAAGTTTAAAGTATACATAAACAATATAATAATCGTACCAAAACAAAGAATAATTCACAATTAAAATAGTTACCAAACTATTTAATAGTGAAAAACTAATCCATCAGTATCTAATACTGAACCAATATTCATTGTTTATTGAAGGTACGAAATTACATAGTTATAATACTAAAACAAGGCCCTAAGCCAAAACAACATCATATGATCATACGGCTAATGCAGCGACCTTCGCTCCATTTCTTGCCTGTAGATTGACATCTCTATTCACCGAACTTATACTTCTATGTAGTTCCTCCACATAAAATGTGAGAACCACATTTGGCATCCAATACCCAAGAAGTAGAATTTGTGAAGTTTAATGTCTATATCATTAATACTTGAAGATGAAGCAACCCCGTTCTTCACATCTTCTTTGAACTTTGGGCAAATTCAATTATTCCCAATAATTGAATCTCATTCAAATTTCCATTCAAAATTATCTCAATGTCAAAACGTGATAAATCGTAAGTGAAAAATTGAAGTTTTCTAACCAGCGATATTATCATGCAATTGAAGCCCTATCTCTCATAAATTATGAGGGAGCCAACCAGACAATCGATTCACGCCATCCAATGGCTCGAAAGTCTCTAATTTGTGTCATTGATGAACTTAAGTGTTTTGGATTAAATCACTCCCCGAGGTGTAAATAATCCTAACCTTATAATCCATCAAATGAAAGACAAATTAGACATTTGTTTTGAAATTGAATAAAATATGAACTTTTATATGTTTGCAAGTAGTGTCCAACACTTTTGCAGTAGACGCATTGAGATTCCCTAGGAACCCTAGTAGCCTTCTTGCCCATGCTCTTTTGAATACCCTATCCCATATCATAAGAATTTCCCTCTTAGGGTCCTTCTCTATCGCCGGCTCAGGAGCCTTGAGCATCCCGTGGAGCTCACGAAGCGATTTCTTCAAACCATTCATATGGAAATTTTAGCCTAAAGGCATTATAACCATCATGAAATTGAAGTATGAAATCGGTTGCCAAATAATCATCATAGGAAAAATCTAGGCGGTCACTTGAAGCAAATAATCCAATAATTTGTTGCACATGTGATTCCATAGATTTCCATTTTTCCAGCCTAGCTGAAGCAATGACCCTGGTCATACCGAACCGCTCAATCTTAGCATATTCCCCGAACATGCTATTGAGTTGTTCAATGATATCTTAGGATGTGGTTATCTAACACATTTTCATTGTCTTCGTATTTGAGGACCATCCTCGAATTACGTTGTGAATCAAGAAAATTTATGTTGTTCAATTTTTCATAATCAAGAATTGAACCAAACTTGAATCGAGTTGAAATTAACATGATAAACTACAAAAGAAAGATAAATAAAGTATGTAAACATCCACAAAGCGGTAAACAAATAAGGTTGTCTAACAAGTTACTTATTTATTCCATTTTGTTCAATCGATATCTAATATCGTTGTTCCCTTGAACAAAGCGATCCCAAGACCCTCATCTTGCGAATCCTTAAGCCGACTGAGTCCGCACTTAAGAAAACCAAGATAGGTAGACATCCCATGTCAATGACATCTAATGTCATTCTCGGTCGATAAGAATCACATTCTTATCACATGTCTCGATAGCCACGCCTGCAGTGGATCTATCGATGATAAAACCAAACTCACGTGTAAGGGTCTAACCCTTACTCCCACTATCCCAAGATAACAAGTAGTACCCCGCTGAGGCGGACCTACCAACTTATGATCGAGGGCTTCATGAGTGTGACGTTTTGGACAAGACATTATACTCATTATTATTGAGAACTTGCATGCATAGGTTTGTTTATATGTAAGTTGAACATTTATAACATAAAACAACCTATAACTAGCAAAGCATATAAATACGAAATCGAAAGGCCCCTAGAACCTCACAACTCTCAAACGAAAAGAATTAAAGTAATAACAAAAGCCTTGAACATCTTCTGGACTGGCCCTCGCCCTCCGTTTTAGTTCCGTGCTCGCCGATTTTGGTCAAAACAAGTCATTACCTCAAAAACCACGAACAGCGCCCGCCGTTTTACAACCAGCGGTCGCTGAACACCACCGGCGGTCGCCGTTTCCAAAACGGCGCCCGCCGAAAAGGCAAAAAACCCATCTGCCCCAAAAAAGGCCTTTCGGCGGTCGCCGTTTCCAAAACGGCGCCCGCCGAATCAAAACGGCGCCCGCCGTAGCTCAAACGGCGACCGCCGTTTGGCTCCAGCAGCCCGGTTTGCTTCGTTTGGCTTCGTTTTGCTTCGTTTCTTCTCGTTTTCGCCGGAGAGCTGAGATCCTCCATCGAACCATGGACCAAGTCCATCGCTTACAAGTTTGAACAATACAAATCGAAATAGAAAACCTATCTATTACAAATGATTCCAAGGGACGCAGCCCTCCAAAACTATGGCCAATCGAAACGTAAAAAACGACAATTTCATTCACCCGACCACTAACGGTGGCCGGCCTTACATCTAATCACATAATCACAATTAAACATATAATCCAATTATGTTGATTTAACCTTCGTGTCCAACACAAAAGTGTGCACGAGCCCTAGGCTCTGATACCAATTGAAGGTACCGGTATACCGATCCAATCGATATACCGTGTGTGCGGAAGCGTGTAAAGCGATAGATCTACTATGCCATGATCTTAGTGCACACTTAATGTGTATAAGAACACATATAAACATATATATATATATACACATTCAATATATATATATATATATATATATATATATATATAAGGTTCAACGATTACTTACTTTTGGTGATCGTTGATTTTGGTTAAGGCGGTGTTGAGTCGATTGAACCACCTTAATGGATCAGCCTCTCGAAGCTCTCTTTATGAATGACCTCGTCACTCCTCTTCTCTAGACCGCCCGGATGTTGAAGCCGCACAAATGGCCCGGCCTCTACGTGTTGCACACGAACCCGGAATTGAACTTGCTTGCTTGTTCTTGAGTGATTCTCTCACTCTTTTCTTTCTTATTGTGTGGAATTTCGTGGCTGATCAAAAAGTGATGTGAAAACACATGTTTTCATCACTATATTGATCACCATTAACCTCCCTTGTAACCCCCACCATAATGTGCATCATAATGCACAAGTAATGGTGGATAATGGGGAGGTGAAGGGTCATTTCCACATCACCATGCCAAATGGTATTAGATGTGGTCCCCTTGCTTGTGTGGCATGCCATGTCACACCATGTGACATGCATCCATGCAAGCCATGCATCTCATGCATGCCATGCATCCCATGCATGTGAAAATCCATACGTATTGATTCTAAATCAATATAACAAGCAACGTAATTCTGAGTCGTGTGTGACCCTGTAGGTATGATTTAATTGATCAATATTATATTGTTCCCAACAATTAATATTATCAAATAATCATTTAACATCCATAGACGACCTTATGACTTTATCGATTGCACACGTAGGATCGAAGGACATATCCCAACAACTTCGTCAGTGGATATTACAAACAAAACAATTTGATGGAGACATATGCGACACCTATCAAAGGACTTCCGCATCCTGCTGATTGGGTCGTTCCCGCGTATATAACTGATCACGTCATTCATCCTCCGGTTGCGGTGAGACAGACTGGTCGTCCGAAGATGAGCCGTGCACGGTCTGCTGTCGAAGGTAATGCCCCCAGAAGAAGAAGCCAGCCTCAGAAGTGTAGTAAGTGTAATTCGATCACACACAACGCGCGCAAATGTGACAAAGTTGTTTTACCCACCGACAGCCAGCCGCTCGACGATGATCAGAATTCTCAACCCACGGTGGAACCAATCCGACAGAAAAGACAAAAGAAAAAGTTTAGCGTATGCCGGAGTGCAGACCATAACAAACAGACATGTCCGGTGCGGGGGGATTAACGTGAATGTGTGACCATGCTGAACAATTGTGATATTTAGGTACTGCAACTAATTATGGGTTTTTATTGTATGATATTCTGCGATTGTGTGTTTTTTGGATTATTTGGGGTTGTTGGGATTTGTATGGTTTATGTGAATTCGTTTTTTGTGTGTCACGGTGAATCTTATAAATGACCGTGTACCACCGTCCTTGTTACACCGTCCGTAGTACATCGTGTGGCGGCCGTGATGTTACGTCGTGCATCGGTTGTCCCGCCACCATCTTGGAAACTAGTACTACTGGTACAATGCTCGTTTTAAAATTGACTGATCTCCGCACGGTAACCTATACGGTGATATATCACAACATCACCGTGTAAATATGAACAATGACGTTTTTTTGGTGATTATTGCTCGGTTGTGTGAATAAACCGACAAAACTCCACAATTATGCAAGAAACGATTGAATGTGATATATCATGTGCAATATATGATCACACTTGAGAGTAACTTGTAACAAATGAATTAAACATCTCTTGAATTTGAGACATGCATACTCCAAATCGAATCATACGTGTTTAAAATCAATACCAAACGCCTCAATGACTGAAACATATCCCAGTGAACGTTACTAAAGAATTCAAAGTGTGTAGAAATCATGAGAACTCGTTTTTTTGGTGTTTAACGAATTCACGATGAATATTAGAAATGACCGTGTAACACTGTTAGTGTTATGTTGTGCAACGTTCGAATGAAATTGTCGTTTTTTACGTACGATTGGCCATAGTTTTGGAGGGCTGCGTCCCTTGGAATCATTTGTAATAGATAGGTTTTCTATTTCAATATGTATTGTTAAATGTGTAAGCAATGAATTGAATCCATGGATCGACATTGGATATCGTATCTCCGGCGAAAACGAGAAAAAACGAAGCAAAACGAAGCAAAACGAGCGAAAACCGGGCTGCTGGAGCAAAACGGCGGGCGCCGTTTGTGCTTCGGTGGGCGCCGTTTTGGAAACGGCGACCGCCAAAAGGCTGATTTCAGGTCAGCCAGTTTCTATACCCTTTTGGCGACCGCCGTTTTGGAAACGGCGACCGCCAGTGGTGTTCGGCCATCGCCGTATGTGAAACGGCAGGCGCTGTTCGTGGTTTTTTGGGTATGAAATAGGTTTGAACAAAATCGGCGGGCGCAGAACTGAAAGGGCGGGCGCGGACCAGTCCAGAAGATGTTCAAGGCCTGTTTTGTTTTATTAATCTTTAATATTCGAGAGTTGTGAGGTTCTAGGGGCCTTTCGATTACGTATTTAATTGCTATGCTAGTTATATGATGTTTTATGTTATAAATGTTGAACTTACATATTGATTAGACGTTTTTCGTGTGCGTCTCTCGTCAAAATCCGAGGTCAGTTGTAGTTTGACTCGGTATCAATCCAAGGAAACGGAAGAGTAATATTCAAGTGAATGTTCGTGTTAGAAGCATTTTTCATTATTCTAAAATCCTAGGTTCAAGTTCGATTACCAAAGAAAGTAAATAAGAACACAAAAGAAATAACTTAAATACTTGAATTGAAAAGACTCGGACTCGGACGATAATAATCAAACTTAGGAATTAGATTTATATGTCTCCTTTTTCAACCAACACGATTAAACACACGAACGTCAAGTTCCCGGTCGGGTTGCTTAACTCGTAAAAACTACGTTTAATCCACTTAGAGGTTCGCTCCCGATCGGGTTACGATTCTAAGATTATGATAATCGTATTTGATCTTCCGGTTAATACAAATCAATTCTTTCGTAAATCATACCATCATCCGAGTTAAAAACTTAGTTCAACATCTTGAGAAAATATTTAACAACGATAATCAAAAGAGACATGATCAAGAATTAAAATAAGACAAAGCATTATAAAAACAACATCAAAGCAATTAGAAATCTAGATGTTTATTACAAGAAGTTAAAATCATGAAAAGAAGCAAAGAAAAGTAAAACAAATAATTGAAATCAAGTTTAAAGTTCAAACTAGTAAAAGTAGTGGCCGTAGAACTTCGATCGTGCTTCTCGACTCGTGAACGTTGCCGTTGTCAATGGCTTCGTCCCCGATCTTTTCCCCAAGTTCAGAAGGCGGAAGATAGCTTTTCAATGCAAAAAGAATCACTTAAATCGGACTTCAAACGCCCAAGAAACTGCCCCGTAACCGCCGATGGCGCACCTGTCCAGCCCCGTTCGGCGACCGCCGATTCATTTTGGCGCCCGCCGAATCATTTCGGCGACCGTCGTTTACATTTCGGCGACCGCCGTTTTGCCCAAAAGTCTTGGCTGACCTTCTGCATCATTTCGGCCCTTTCGGCGGTCGTCATTTCATCTCCGGCGACCGCCGTTTTGATCCGGCGACCGCCGTTTATCCTTTTGGCGCTCGCCACTTGTAGTTCCTTCGGTTCCTTCTCGTTTCTTTGACTTTCTTCAAGTTTTGACCTACAAAACAAACTCGAACCACTCCAACACACCCCATGAGATCCGACACTCACAAAAACATAAAATACGACTCAAACGACACAAACATGACGACACACCACTCAAAAATGACATAAAAACATAAACGAAAACACACACATACAACCTAAATCACCCCCCCCCCCCACGCTCATGTCCTTGCTAGTCCCGATCAAGGTAAAATCATCCAACAACGTATTTGCACAAATCACCTACTTGAACTCACTACGAACCACAATCCAACCACTTGCCATGTACGAGAAAAATGAGAGAAATGATAACATGTCACACAAGCTCACCTATCTCTCCAAATGAATCTCTCGAAAATATAAAATGGTCATCACTCAACAAGTACATCGAGAATATAAAAATCAACACATCACAAGAAAATACGCATACTTTGACAAAGAAGATCAAGAATCGGAATGAGATTGCAAGTTAGGTGGGCTCGGTTCATAGGTAGGGATCGAAATAATAGTAATACAAGTTAAATCGCTCTCGACACTCTCCTCCACAGAATGAACTCACAAATCACCCTCCTACACCAAATGTACACATCTCCCCATCTTCTCTTATAACAACGAACTCATCAAAGAATACATGTTCTCCATAGGCTTTATCATTTTAGTACCCCCGCTTTTTACTTATTTTTTTTTTCTTTTTCTTTTCTTTTTTTTTTTTTTTCTTTTTGCTTTTCTAGCTCTCTCTTTTTTTTTATGTCATCCCTCATCAATCGTTTCCACGATCAATGAGTATTCGTTTTTATTTAAGGGGGTAAGCTTTTTCTTCTTATATCTAGCCTTCACACGAGAAACATGTTACATTTCATCACAATCCCATATTAATCCCTTCAAACACATCTTGCAACACACCTATAAAATTCTCACATCACTCGTGGAACTCTCGGTTACAAGAAAAAGGCACCATGTAAGCTCAAAAGGGTTAACTAGGGAGTCCCTCGACGGGCATGGTCATTTTGGGGAATTTTAATATGTAGAGTTAAATCCTAGCAATCTCATACTTCACTTTCTCATTCTTAACCAAGGCAAAGTAACTTCATATTCAAGCAATGACACAACAAAGTCCAATTATCCA
Source organism: Euphrasia confusa (assembly GCA_954870475.1). Lineage (NCBI taxonomy): Eukaryota > Viridiplantae > Streptophyta > Magnoliopsida > Lamiales > Orobanchaceae > Euphrasia > Euphrasia confusa. The sequence continues at coordinate 8,250,149 of OX940966.1, read as the reverse complement.
TTCTCAATCATCTCATGCTCATACTCGAGAAAAATCATAAATACACTCCAAAGAAAATAGGCTCAAAAGCTCACATGTATATATAGCAAGGGAAAACTCATGAATATCACAACTCATTTTCTCGAAACACAACAAGTAGTACAACCAACAAACCAAGTGAGTTCAAGTAACAACTTAACCAAATCCCATGCAAACACTACCACATTCGGGAAAAATCAAAATTTTGAGCTAAAACAAGTGATTTTTTAACAAAACCAACAAACTCACAAACTAAACAAAAATAACTACACCACACAAAACAAATAAAACACCAACACCTATATTCAAGACAAAACGTAAAAAAAAATAAAAATAAAAAGAAAACATACCTAGGTCGTGCCGAGCACGACCTTTCTCACATATCGGGTGGTGGAAAGTGACCTCCTCCTCTAGCATAGGCCTCGTAAAGTTGTCGTTGCTCTCGTCGCATGTCCTCCATCTCTTCTCTCAAAATGTTAGGTTATGGGTAGTTTTGGTTCGTGGGCTGCCAAGTAATTCTTGAATCACGATCTCGTTCCTAGCCTTTATTCTTGCTCAATTTTATGTCGAGAGCTTGACTTATTTCTCTTCTCACATCAGCCCCTCTTCTTGTCCAGTCGTCAATCTTTGTCGTCTTCTACATGCGACTCGCCTTCTAAACACTCCTTATTCTCGACTTCCTTGCCTATTCCTTTCTTTGGCACCCAAAAAATCGAGGGCACCCATGCATCCTTTGTGACTGTTATTTTCACTCCCTTTTCATGAAGTAGAATGCTCTCCACAATTTTATTTTCAACAACATTTTCCTTGTTTTCTTCTTCTTTTTCTTCTGACATTTTGACATTGTTGTCACCAACCTTCTTGATTCCTAACACGAAAATGGCCTTGGCATGTAACAGTTGACTTGAAAGTCTTTCGGCCTCATCGGTTGCATGCATATTCTCAAGTGTTGAAGCCATTTGTTCAAGTTGTACACTAATCTCATTCAACACCGTTTCATATCCTTCAATTTTCACTTCAAGATTGTTCATCCTCAATTCGCTCTTCTCCACATACTTCATCATCCATTCCTCAAATTGAGAACTCGAATCTTGTTGTTGATATTGTTGCTCTTCAATCATTAATGGGGCGTTCATTTGAGAATTCCAACCATACGCATTGTATTGCATCTCGTATTCTCCTTGCATCATCGGATTTGACATCATAAATGGAACTTGTTGTTGTTGTCCATTCATGTTCGAATAACCGTATTGTTGAGGATACATCATATGAGAATACATTTGGAGATGTCCTTCTTGTAGCACTATGCACACTCAAGTAGAACGTTAGCAAATAACAAGAAAATTTACACTAAACTAACTAAATGAAATATGAAACTAAAACTAACAAACACTTAAACAAAACTATCCGTTTCCCCGGCAACGACGCCAATTTTGATTAGACGTTTTTCGTGTGCGTCTCTCGTCAAAATCCGAGGTCAGTTGTAGTTTGACTCGGTATCAATCCAAGGAAACGGAAGAGTAATATTCAAGTGAATGTTCGTGTTAGAAGCATTTTTCATTATTCTAAAATCCTAGGTTCAAGTTCGATTACCAAAGAAAGTAAATAAGAACACAAAAGAAATAACTTAAATACTTGAATTGAAAAGACTCGGACGATAATAATCAAACTTAGGAATTAGATTTATATGTCTCCTTTTTCAACCAACACGATTAAACACACGAACGTCAAGTTCCCGGTCGGGTTGCTTAACTCGTAAAAACTACGTTTAATCCACTTAGAGGTTCGCTCCCGATCGGGTTACGATTCTAAGATTATGATAATCGTATTTGATCTTCCGGTTAATACAAATCAATTCTTTCGTAAATCATACCATCATCCGAGTTAAAAACTTAGTTCAACATCTTGAGAAAATATTTAACAACGATAATCAAAAGAGACATGATCAAGAATTAAAATAAGACAAAGCATTATAAAAACAACATCAAAGCAATTAGAAATCTAGATGTTTATTACAAGAAGTTAAAAGCATGAAAAGAAGCAAAGAAAAGTAAAACAAATAATTGAAATCAAGTTTAAAGTTCAAACTAGTAAAAGTAGTGGCCGTAGAACTTCGATCGTGCTTCTCGACTCGTGAACGTTGCCGTTGTCAATGGCTTCGTCCCCGATCTTTTCCCCAAGTTCAGAAGGCGGAAGATAGCTTTTCAATGCAAAAAGAATCACTTAAATCGGACTTCAAACGCCCAAGAAACTGCCCCGTAACCGCCGATGGCGCACCTGTCCAGCCCCGTTCGGCGACCGCCGATTCATTTTGGCGCCCGCCGAATCATTTCGGCGACCGTCGTTTACATTTCGGCGACCGCCGTTTTGCCCAAAAGTCTTGGCTGACCTTCTGCATCATTTCGGCCCTTTCGGCGGTCGTCATTTCATCTCCGGCGACCGCCGTTTTGATCCGGCGACCGCCGTTTATCCTTTTGGCGCTCGCCACTTGTAGTTCCTTCGGTTCCTTCTCGTTTCTTTGACTTTCTTCAAGTTTTGACCTACAAAACAAACTCGAACCACTCCAACACACCCCATGAGATCCGACACTCACAAAAACATAAAATACGACTCAAACGACACAAACATGACGACACACCACTCAAAAATGACATAAAAACATAAACGAAAACACACACATACAACCTAAATCACCCCCCCCCCCCCCCCCCCCCCCACGCTCAAGTCCTTGCTAGTCCCGATCAAGGTAAAATCATCCAACAACGTATTTGCACAAATCACCTACTTGAACTCACTACGAACCACAATCCAACCACTTGCCATGTACGAGAAAAATGAGAGAAATGATAACATGTCACACAAGCTCACCTATCTCTCCAAATGAATCTCTCGAAAATATAAAATGGTCATCACTCAACAAGTACATCGAGAATATAAAAATCAACACATCACAAGAAAATACGCATACTTTGACAAAGAAGATCAAGAATCGGAATGAGATTGCAAGTTAGGTGGGCTCGGTTCATAGGTAGGGATCGAAATAATAGTAATACAAGTTAAATCGCTCTCGACACTCTCCTCCACAGAATGAACTCACAAATCACCCTCCTACACCAAATGTACACATCTCCCCATCTTCTCTTATAACAACGAACTCATCAAAGAATACATGTTCTCCATAGGCTTTATCATTTTAGTACCCCCGCTTTTTACTTATTTTTTTTTTCTTTTTCTTTTCTTTTTTTTTTTTTTCTTTTTGCTTTTCTAGCTCTCTCTTTTTTTTTATGTCATCCCTCATCAATCGTTTCCACGATCAATGAGTATTCGTTTTTATTTAAGGGGGTAAGCTTTTTCTTCTTATATCTAGCCTTCACACGAGAAACATGTTACATTTCATCACAATCCCATATTAATCCCTTCAAACACATCTTGCAACACACCTATAAAATTCTCACATCACTCGTGGAACTCTCGGTTACAAGAAAAAGGCACCATGTAAGCTCAAAAGGGTTAACTAGGGAGTCCCTCGACGGGCATGGTCATTTTGGGGAATTTTAATATGTAGAGTTAAATCCTAGCAATCTCATACTTCACTTTCTCATTCTTAACCAAGGCAAAGTAACTTCATATTCAAGCAATGACACAACAAAGTCCAATTATCCATTCTCAATCATCTCATGCTCATACTCGAGAAAAATCATAAATACACTCCAAAGAAAATAGGCTCAAAAGCTCACATGTATATATAGCAAGGGAAAACTCATGAATATCACAACTCATTTTCTCGAAACACAACAAGTAGTACAACCAACAAACCAAGTGAGTTCAAGTAACAACTTAACCAAATCCCATGCAAACACTACCACATTCGGGAAAAATCAAAATTTTGAGCTAAAACAAGTGATTTTTTAACAAAACCAACAAACTCACAAACTAAACAAAAATAACTACACCACACAAAACAAATAAAACACCAACACCTATATTCAAGACAAAACGTAAAAAAAAATAAAAATAAAAAGAAAACATACCTAGGTCGTGCCGAGCACGACCTTTCTCACATATCGGGTGGTGGAAAGTGACCTCCTCCTCTAGCATAGGCCTCGTAAAGTTGTCGTTGCTCTCGTCGCATGTCCTCCATCTCTTCTCTCAAAATGTTAGGTTATGGGTAGTTTTGGTTCGTGGGCTGCCAAGTAATTCTTGAATCACGATCTCGTTCCTAGCCTTTATTCTTGCTCAATTTTATGTCGAGAGCTTGACTTATTTCTCTTCTCACATCAGCCCCTCTTCTTGTCCAGTCGTCAATCTTTGTCGTCTTCTACATGCGACTCGCCTTCTAAACACTCCTTATTCTCGACTTCCTTGCCTATTCCTTTCTTTGGCACCCAAAAAATCGAGGGCACCCATGCATCCTTTGTGACTGTTATTTTCACTCCCTTTTCATGAAGTAGAATGCTCTCCACAATTTTATTTTCAACAACATTTTCCTTGTTTTCTTCTTCTTTTTCTTCTGACATTTTGACATTGTTGTCACCAACCTTCTTGATTCCTAACACGAAAATGGCCTTGGCATGTAACAGTTGACTTGAAAGTCTTTCGGCCTCATCGGTTGCATGCATATTCTCAAGTGTTGAAGCCATTTGTTCAAGTTGTACACTAATCTCATTCAACACCGTTTCATATCCTTCAATTTTCACTTCAAGATTGTTCATCCTCAATTCGCTCTTCTCCACATACTTCATCATCCATTCCTCAAATTGAGAACTCGAATCTTGTTGTTGATATTGTTGCTCTTCAATCATTAATGGGGCGTTCATTTGAGAATTCCAACCATACGCATTGTATTGCATCTCGTATTCTCCTTGCATCATCGGATTTGACATCATAAATGGAACTTGTTGTTGTTGTCCATTCATGTTCGAATAACCGTATTGTTGAGGATACATCATATGAGAATACATTTGGAGATGTCCTTCTTGTAGCACTATGCACACTCAAGTAGAACGTTAGCAAATAACAAGAAAATTTACACTAAACTAACTAAATGAAATATGAAACTAAAACTAACAAACACTTAAACAAAACTATCCGTTTCCCCGGCAACGACGCCAATTTTGATTAGACGTTTTTCGTGTGCGTCTCTCGTCAAAATCCGAGGTCAGTTGTAGTTTGACTCGGTATCAATCCAAGGAAACGGAAGAGTAATATTCAAGTGAATGTTCGTGTTAGAAGCATTTTTCATTATTCTAAAATCCTAGGTTCAAGTTCGATTACCAAAGAAAGTAAATAAGAACACAAAAGAAATAACTTAAATACTTGAATTGAAAAGACTCGGACGATAATAATCAAACTTAGGAATTAGATTTATATGTCTCCTTTTTCAACCAACACGATTAAACACACGAACGTCAAGTTCCCGGTCGGGTTGCTTAACTCGTAAAAACTACGTTTAATCCACTTAGAGGTTCGCTCCCGATCGGGTTACGATTCTAAGATTATGATAATCGTATTTGATCTTCCGGTTAATACAAATCAATTCTTTCGTAAATCATACCATCATCCGAGTTAAAAACTTAGTTCAACATCTTGAGAAAATATTTAACAACGATAATCAAAAGAGACATGATCAAGAATTAAAATAAGACAAAGCATTATAAAAACAACATCAAAGCAATTAGAAATCTAGATGTTTATTACAAGAAGTTAAAAGCATGAAAAGAAGCAAAGAAAAGTAAAACAAATAATTGAAATCAAGTTTAAAGTTCAAACTAGTAAAAGTAGTGGCCGTAGAACTTCGATCGTGCTTCTCGACTCGTGAACGTTGCCGTTGTCAATGGCTTCGTCCCCGATCTTTTCCCCAAGTTCAGAAGGCGGAAGATAGCTTTTCAATGCAAAAAGAATCACTTAAATCGGACTTCAAACGCCCAAGAAACTGCCCCGTAACCGCCGATGGCGCACCTGTCCAGCCCCGTTCGGCGACCGCCGATTCATTTTGGCGCCCGCCGAATCATTTCGGCGACCGTCGTTTACATTTCGGCGACCGCCGTTTTGCCCAAAAGTCTTGGCTGACCTTCTGCATCATTTCGGCCCTTTCGGCGGTCGTCATTTCATCTCCGGCGACCGCCGTTTTGATCCGGCGACCACCGTTTATCCTTTTGGCGCTCGCCACTTGTAGTTCCTTCGGTTCCTTCTCGTTTCTTTGACTTTCTTCAAGTTTTGACCTACAAAACAAACTCGAACCACTCCAACACACCCCATGAGATCCGACACACACAAAAACATAAAATACGACTCAAACGACACAAACATGACGACACACCACTAAAAAATGACATAAAAACATAAACGAAAACACACACATACAACCTAAATCACATATAAACACCTATGCATGCAAGTTCCCAAAATAATGAGTATAAATGTCTTGTCCAAAACATCACACCTATGAAGCCCTCGATCATAAGTTGGTAGGTCTGCCTCAGCGGGGTACTACTTGTTATCTTGGGATAGTGGGAGTAAGGGTTAGACCCTTACAAGTGAAATTGGTTTTCTCATCGACAGATCCACTGCAGGCGTGGCTATCGAGACATGGGATGAGAATGGGATTCTCGTCAACCGAGAGTGACATTAGATGTCATTGACATGAGATGTCTACCTATCTTGGAGTTTCTTAAGTGCGGACTCAGTCGGCTTAAGGATTCGCAAGATGAGGGTCTTGGGATCGTTTTGTTTAAGGGAACAACGATATTAGATATCGATTGAACAAAATGGAACAAATAAGTAATTTTGATAGACAACCTTATTTATTTACCGCTTTGTGGATGTTTACATACTTTAGTTATCTTTCTTTTGTAGTTTATCATGTCAAATATCTACTCAATTCAAGTTTGGTTCAATTCTTGATTGTAAAAAATTGAACAACATATATTTTCTTAATTGACAACGTAATTTGAGGATGGTCCTCAAATACGATGACAAGAAAAATGTGTTAGATAACCACATCCTATGATATCATTGAACAACTCAATAGCATGTTCGGGGAACATGCAATGATTGAGCGGTTCGGTATGACCAGGGTCATCGCTTCAGCTAGGCTGAAAAAATGGAAATCTATGGGATCACATGTGCAACAAATGATTGGATTATTTGCTTCAAGTGATCGCCTAGATTTTTCCTATGATGATTAGTTGGCAACCGATTTCATACTTCAATCTCATGATGGTTATAATTCCTTTAGGCTAAATTTTCCATATTAATGGTTTGAAGAAATCGCTTCGTGAGCTCCACGGGATGCTCAAGGCTGTTGAGTCGGCGATAGAGAAGGACCCTAAGAGGGAAATTCTTATGATATGGGATAGGGTATTTAAAAGAGCATGGGCAAGAAGGCTACTAGGGTTCCTAGGGAATCTCAATGCGTCTACTGCAAAAGTGTTGGACACTACTTGCAAACATATAAAAGTTCATATTTTATTCAATTTCAAAACAAATGCCTGATTTGTCTTTCATGTGATGGATTCTAAAGTTAAGATTATTTACACCTCGGGGAGTGATTTAATCCAAAACACTTAGTTCATCAATGACACAAATTAGAGACTTTCGAGTCATGGGATGACGTGAATCGATTGTCTGGTTGGCTCCCTCATATTTTATGAGAGATAGGGCTTCAATTGCATGATAATATCGCTGGTTAGAAGACTTCGATTTTTCACTTACGATTTATCACGTTTTGACATTGAGATAATTTTGAATGGGAAATTTGAATGACACTTAATTATTGGGAATAATTGAATTTGCCCAAAGTTCAAAGAAGATATGAAGAACGGGGTCGCTTCATATTCAGGTATTAATGATATAGACATTAAACATCACAAATTCTACTTCTTGGGTATTGGATGCCGAATGTGGTTCTCACATTTGTATGTGGAGGAACTACATAGAAGTGTAAGTTTGGTGAGTAGAGATGTCGATCTACGGGCGAGAAATGAAGCGAATGTCGCTGCATTAGCCGCAAGATCATATGATGTTGTTTTGCCTTAGGGCCTTGTTTTAGTATTATAACTATGTAATTTCGTACCTTCAATAAACAATAAATATTGGTTCAGTATTGGATACTGATGGATTAGTTTTTCACTATTAAATAGTTTGGTAACTATTTTAATTGTGAATTATTCTTTGTTTTGGTACAATTATTATATTGTTTATGTATACTTTAAACTTGACAAATCATATATAACATTAACACTAAAGGCCGAATCGAATAAATCTCAATGAGACATAACTATAACATTGTTGATTAGGTCAAATCTGTTGGAGTAGTCGAATTCCAACAAAATCAACATCTAAATATGTAACGAAGCTTCTTTTAGAATGCATTCTATTATCATTTGACTTGGAGTCATTTGATACATGTGGATGATGTGTGATGGACAAGATAACAATGTCATCTTTCTTGGAGAAAGGAGAACATGTGAGTGATTTATTAGGGATGATCCATACTGATGTATGTGAAACCTATCAGTTCACAAGCACATGAAGGTTATGTTTCGAAAAAGAGAAAACAAACTATATTAGATATAGTTCGACCATTCGATGAGAGGTCTAAATGAACTAATGGTCTCTTTTGGGAACACACAATTCTAGACTTCAACTTATACACTGAATAGGATGCTGTCAAAAGTTGTTGATAAGACACCATACTAGGTATGGAAAGGGAGGGTCCCTAAATTGTTTTCATCAAGATTTGAGGTTCTAAAAGCTTCTCTGACGAGATTTATCTCTATAGAGATTGAAATCAATTGGGATAAAAGTTTCTTTATGGTATCCATAAGAAACTCGAGGGTACAACTTCTACGATCTATCTGAGAACAATATTTTGTTGCTCGAGATAGTGATTTTCTTGAAAAAGAGTAATCTTTCCAAGAAAGTCAGTGGGAGCTCAGTTGTCTTGAACGAGGTTCAAGTAGAACAAACTGATATGGATACTCAAGACTTGGTCGAGAGTACTCCAGTGGTTTTTGGAAACCACACCTAACCCTCGAAGGTCTGGAAGGGTTAGAACTCAACCTGACAAATACTTAGGTATTCTGACAAATGAGAGCTTTGAAGTCATGCTTTTAGAAAGCAATGAACCTTCGACCTATACCCAAGCTATGACGAGTTCAAATTCCGAGAAATGGCAGGGTGCCATGAAATCCGAAATAAAATTGATGTCTGAAAATCATGTTTGGAACTTGGTTGATTTGCTTAAAGGGGCTAGGCCCATTGGAAGCACATGGATTTACAAGATAAATACAGACATGGATGGAAAACCTAGTGTTTTTAAAGTAAGGTTGGTGGCAAGGATTTTTTCACGGGGTGGTTTATAATGAAACCTTTTCACCAGTTGCAATAATTAATTCGGATTCTCTTAGCCATTGCAGCTCATTATGATTATGAGATATGGCAAATGGATGTTAAAACCGCCTTCTTGAATGGGATTCTAGAAGAGGATGTGTTTATGTCACAACCAGAGGGTTTTATCGATCCTAATCAGGCTGAGAGAGTATGCAGGCTTAATAAATCCATTTATGGATTAAAGCAAGCATCTCGGAGTTAGAATCTTCGGTTCGATAAATCCATACAGGATTTTGGATTTCAAAAGAACATGGAAGACTCTTGTTTTACAAGAAGATCAGTGGGAGTTACGTTGTATTCATTGTGTTGTATGTCGATTACATACTCCGTATTGGAAACAATATTCCTATGCTTAATTCTGTTAAAGAATGGCTTGGAAGATGTTTTTTAATGAAGGGTCTTGGAGAAGCACAGTACATATTGGGCATCAAAATCTGTCGGAACAGATCGAAAAGGATGTTTGAACTTAGTCAAGTGACCTATATTGATAAGGTGGTTAATAAGTTCATAATGAAAGACGCCAAAAGGGGTCTCATTCCAATTAGTAATGGCACATCACTTAGCAAGATGCAAGGCCCTACGGGACTTGATGAGCAAAACAGGATGGAAAACATTCCTTATGCTTCGGCAATATGGTCTATAATGTACGCCATGATATGTACACGACTGGACGTATCGTATGCTTTGAGCATGACAATTCGGTTTCAAGGAAACCCAGGTGAGGTGCATTAGACTGCGGCCAAGAATATCCTTATGTACCTTAGATGGACTAAAGAATATTTTGTTGTCTTTGGAAGACAAAAAGATTTGATATTAACAAGCTGTTTGAATGCTAACCTCAAAACAGACTAAGATAATTTCCGATTTTAATCTGGTTATATCTTTTGTCTGGTTAGAGGTGATATATGCTGGAATAGTTCCATGCAACGCAATTTAGCTGATTAAACTACGGAAGCTGAGCATAGTATTGCATTGGATGCAGTAATGTTGGCAGTTAGGATTCGAAAGTTCTTGAATGAACTAGGTGGCGTAACTAGCTCAGCCCATCCGATAGTTCTCTATTTATAGTAGAGTTATCGCGGAAGCCAATGAGCTAGGAAGCACAACAAGTCTAAAACTCGTGCTCAGGATGTTCCACATTATCTGGGAGATAATTTTGTGGAGACATCGAGATAATAAAGTTGCAACTTTTGGTAAGGTTGCAAACCCGCTTTCTAAACCTCTCCAGCAGTTTAAGCTTGAGGCTTTCACGACTGCAATAGAGATCAGACATCTTAGAGATGGGTTGTGATATCTATTACTATATTAGATACTTTTGGAGATTTGGTAAACATTCACTCATATGTATAATACATATTTCTTCATATAAATATGGTTTAATTTATATGAATTGTCCAAATGATTAAGTGATATCAATTGGGTTATGAGGTCGACTTACTGCATAATGAAGTCTCAATGGTTGAACTGATATACTTAAATCATATAGTTGTTCCTGGTTCTTATAATCGAGTACGGACAAACTGATAATACAATGAACTAGATTGTAATGTGTACTATAGCGCTGCTTCATGGGCTAGTGATGTGGGACATCAAGTACAATTACATAGATATTAGCTGGGAGCTAATGATCGAACAAACCCGACTGGAATAGTATTTAAGATTTCGAGTCATAATACTATTTCATTGACTGTCGAGCAATTTCCTCTGACCTGAGTAGTCCAGAGTGATTCCATTGTGAAATGGTGTACTTTGATACAAGTAAACGCCTTTCGTAAAAGGAGGTTATAAAACTTGTTATTGGGTATATCAGGAAGCAAGTGGGAGAACTTGGATTGACAAGATGGGATTGTTCTCCATTTTATAATGGGATACATGTCTTACCAGCCACTTGGAGAGTCAAGACTGTGGAAAATACGTGGCCACGTCCAGATTCGTATCATAGTGATAAATCTGGTTTTACAGTCTGTCTCATAGTCTAAGAAAGGTTTGAACCGATTGAGGATGACTCAAGTCTTGCCTCAAGTTCAAACTTAGACATAAAGTGACAACATGAAATTGACAGCACACTGGCTCTGAAGGCCAAGTGGGAGATTGTTGGGATATGTCCTTCGATCCTACGTGTGCAATCGATAAAGTCATAAGGTCGTCTATGATTGTTAAATGATTAGTCGATAATATTAATTGTTGGGAACAGTATAATATTGATCGATAATCAAACCTACAGGGTCACACACGGACTCGATGTTGATATACGTTGCTTGATAATAATATTGATTTAGAATCAATACATGTGGATTTTACGTGCATGGGATGCATTGCATGGCTTGCATGGATGCATGACACATAGTGTGACATGGCATGCCACACAAGCTAGTGGGACCACATCTAATGCCATTTGGCATAATGATGTGGAAATGACCTTTCATATTCACCATGATCACCCCATTATGTGTATGGTTATTACACACTTATGGTGGGGGTTACAAGGGAATTAAAGTGGGATGAATGAGTATGAAAATCAGATTTTCATGTCTCATTCTTGTGCTAAGACCACTAATTTCGAAATTCACACAAACAATAGAGAGAAGAGAGTGTTCTTGGGGAGCCGACTCAAGCAAGCAAAGTGTTCGACATCCGGGTTTCGTGTGCAACACGTAGAGGCCGGGTCATTTGTGCGGCTTCAACATCCGGGCGATCCAAAGGAGTGACGAGGTCATTCACAAGGAGAGCATTTTATGGCTGATCCATTAAGGTGGTTCAATCGACTCAACACCACCTTAATCAACATCAACGAGGCACGCTACACCGGTTGTAAGTGTTCTCGTTAATCCTTATATATACATATATATTGGATGTGTGTATATATATATATATATATATATATATATATATATATATATATGTGTGTGTGTGTGTCTATACATATATATGTGTGCACTAGATCTTGTTGTTCGTGTTTACTCGTTTTACACGCTTCCGCACACACGAACGAGGTAATTATGCGATTGGATCGGCATCGAAAATCTTCACGGTCTACTGTCACGGTATAAATTGATACTGTGTGACAAAGAAACCGTGTGACAAAGAGACCGTGTGGTCATCGCGGAGTTTTTTGACACCGTGGCATACTTAACTCTCACGGTGTCTAATTAGAAATTTGTTTTCGTGTGACACCGTGTGTGTGATCGTGGAATTAAACAACAAATGCGTTAAAAAACAATTTTCCCGATACACACGGCGATGAATTTAAACAGGCTGAATTTATAGACATGACGATGATGTGTTTTTCAGGTCTCATACAACTACCACTAAATGGGCCTTATTGGGATGCGTAAAACTCGAAACGGCGCCTCTCACGGTGTAATTATTTATAATTAAACGCGACCTTTTGGAATCCCGCGAGAAACATTATTTATAGTGATTTATGCGGGCTTAATCTCTATTAAACTCTGAATATTTCTTGGTCCTTAATCCTCATACCAATAATGGATACCCCTCAGATAGCCGATGCTTTCATTGTTGTTCTGACTGATGAACATATTGAATCTAGTCGGTTTCGACTTCCCGAACGTTTCTACCGTTTGCGTGTGAGATATAGTACAGAGGTTCCGATCTTCTACCTCCGCGATGTTCACGGTGATAGGTGGTTAACCTTGATGGGCTTTAAAGATGGCGTCGCGTATTTCTTCAATGGTTAGACTGACTTCCGCCACAGCCACAAGTTGAAGAAAGGCATGACCCTCTTCTTCGAGCATAGGCCACTTCCAGACGAGTTCCTGGTGCGGATATTTAAAGAGGATGGAGATGAACTCAAGTCATTCTTGCCGAGAACTGCTCCAGGAACGAGAGCATTCGAGGATGTACTTTCGTCGTCGTCGTCTCTGAAAAAGAGTAAACCATCTTAGAGTTTCGGCGTTAGGTTTTTCTTTTGTAAATCGGCGCCTTTTGTAATTCGGATTCCCTAATTTAGTACAGCAAAATTACTCCGTATTCCTTTTTCCTTGTTTCCAAAATTATACGGTGGAATATTGCACCGTTGTTTCATGGTCAATATAAGATTCATGGTGCATACATGGTCTTACCACCGTGTGTAGTGCACCTCATACACACCGTGCACGATAGTATACACTGTGGAAACAAATGGTCTTACCACCGTGTGTAGTGCACCGTGAACATACTGTGCGCGATAGCATACACTGTGAAAACTAATTTCTAGCCCTGCAACAAAATTTTCACAATTGAGTACAAATTTACCAGAATATATGGAGAAAATGAAGCGAACGACTTCACATTTCATATTTCGAAAAAAACACAATGACAAGTTCATTGAAAATCCAACATTGGATAGCAGTAACAAAATCACTTAAGCATAACAATAATTATGATTACAAGAACCATAATTATGGAGACAATAAACAGAGTAGTCTTCAACTGGATGGATACATCGTGCAAGGACGTCTCCATCTTCTTCAGATCTTTCCTAATTTTAGCTTTTGTGGCTTTCTCTTCCGTTCTTGACATTTGTTCATGTTGTATATCTCCCTCATTTGACGGGTTACACCAGGAATCGAATGTATGATCTTGACAATAATACATCAATTTCTGATAATTCTCAGATTTCGAGGACACCAAACGAATCTGAAGTTTCTTCCGACATTTACCACAAACTTTATCTTGGTACTTCAATCGGCTGGGTTGACCAGTACTCACGGAGTTCACCGATTGTGTAGATATATTGTTGTGATCAGTTTTTGGGGGACTGATTTGTTTTGGATGATTTGAATTCAAATTTGAATTCAAAAGCTTATGTTGAGAGAGGACTGCGTATGGTTAGTTGGTTACACGTGTGACACGGCTGGCACACAGTAACAGTGGAACCATGTACAATTATTGATCCACCGTGGCACGGTAATCATTGGAGTCTACCATTGGCTACACCACAACACTGTGATTACACCGTGGACTTATTCACTCAGGCACCGTGTACAAATATTCATGCACAAAACAGCAATAACAAACCAGTATTAATGAATCACAATGTGAAAGCAACCAACATGTTTATACTGATACGTCAATCAAAATGGATCAGCAACATCATTCAAGCTCAGCCAAAAAATCTTCAGGCATATCTGTTTCCTGACCTCTTCAATGTACCCTTCATCGATGTTTTCGTTCCGATGCATCAGAGGGTCGAAAAACAAACGGTTAAGCTGCATGGTACAGTAAACTCCACAAGAGTGTTTATCAGTAACATCTTGGACGAATTGTTCGGCGTCCGACATGAATTTCAACTCGAAGGCCTCCGTAATCGCATGGTGTTGACCCTTCTTTGCCCAGTAATCTGATCTCCTCAACACAAGAGGTAAAAACTCCATTAACGGCCTCAATTCGTCCTTCCGAAATCCGTATTCAGGATACGTCGACAGTTGAGTATGAATTAATGAGTCATACAACTCGATAGTCCAATCTTCGGGGGATATTTGGACGGTGACCCTATGATCGTGGACATTACAAATCGCGACGAGCTTTACATGCCATGTTTAAGGTTTGCGAGTTAGAATTCAGTTTCACTCTAGTTAAAATGAAGCATGTATGCTTTTCAATACTTACGTGAGTAGGCTGGTCGGACTCTATTGACATCGGACCATATGTGTCATCCACTGCTTCTCGAAGAGAATCAGGCACTACCCAACCATCAATAGAGCTACGATGAATCTTATATGCAGCATCTATAGTACTCTGGAAAAAGATATTATTAGTAAAAATGAATGTGTCCAAAATGACAGTATTGTAAAACTTACCCAAAATTGAGTGCTCAATAAGACTGTGTTTGTACTCCCTTTAACATCACGACCTTTGCACTTCAAATAAATAATATAGAGATCTAGCACCTCAGATTCGAAGTACCAATTGAAGTCCTCAATTTTATCAAACAAGTTTGCACCCACTGTGTGGTCTATGGAGCCTCGACTGCACGATATCAAGTCGGTAGACCAGGAATTCATCCATTCTATGAATAACGTTTCCACATATTCGAGTCGCTTTGGTTCGCACTAGATTGCGAATGGAAACGTTTCATGAGTTCGAAGACTTTTTGAGCACAGCTTCCTTAAAGCAAGTGGCAGAATCATCAGCAAGGAATGAAACAATATCTCCCCTCAATTCGGCGTCCCAAATCTTACTTACCTGGCGATCGATATCATCGTTGTCCGGCTCCTCAGGACCGAAGACACCTGCATTTCGACAGCAAATGTCCGTCACAGAATTCAGATCAGGTCCGGAAACACGTCGCTTAGAAATAGGCCTTTCTATAGCACGTGAAGCTTTTTGTGCAGCACGCTTGTGAGACGGCTTGGCTCGATCTTTCTTCTTAATACCTCCTTTTCGTCGAGGTGGACAAAATTCAACAGAAAATAGCTCACAATCATCTATAGATTCAGTTACAGTAACATAAGATAATGCTTTGGCCTCTTCCGGTGTAGGAATTAACAATTTAAAAACTTCCATCTACAGACAAAGATACTCTGTATCAACATACAACAACAACAAAGTTCAACGCGTGTGCTTTTTAAGAATGAAAATTCAGTAAAGTACCTTCTCATTGACGAATTTAGTGACATCGCACGCAGCTTATTTCGATGCAGTAGAGTCCCAAATCAGGCAACGTGGAAATCTCGTAACCCGAGCACGTTTCGCGCATAACGCTCCAATCGACGGTACGGATTCGTACATCCAAAACTGAAAAGCCCAAACCGGCCCGTAGAAATGGTAAGTAGATTCATCATCATGTATGGACGTCGTTTTGAGGTAGTAAGATAAATTCTGGTAGGAATAAGCACCCCAGGGAAATTCCTCCCAACAATCGTGGTCCTCGACCAACAACCATGTCGACTTATCGATTTTAACTTTATGGTCTCGGCAAAGCAATATGAAATAATACATAAGAAGCTTGGCTACTTTCATATAATCCTACGTCTTCGCTTCTTTGTCGAGATTTACATCCTCGAACTTCTGGCGTAGCTCCGATAAGCTAATGGTTGTATCTCCATTGAAAAATCGAATAAACAAGCTATCGGGAGGAAACTCATGTGACGCAAAAATATCAAAGCCTGTGTAGTGCCCAAAATTGAGTCCCGTTACCAGGGCATAAGCAGCCAGTGTGAATTTCGTGATCTTCTCACCGACATAAAACCAATGTTCCATCCCCGGTATTGCCGGACCAGTCAACTCTCTACATAGGAAATGATGCAAATAAAGAGATGCGTGTGCAGCAGATCCTTTGTTGGGTTTTACAAATTCCAGAAAATGCTTCATATAGGAATGCTGAGCGAATTCAGCCAATGCTGCATCGCCGCCGTCGATTGAACCCATAACACGCTTTATCAAGTCTATCACGTCGAAACGGTAATACAAATTGATTCTTGGGGTGATCGACTGCAAAACTACTGGTCTTTTCCATTCGTACCCAGCCTGAAAATATCAATCAAATTAGAGAAGATTTCACGATCCACGGTGAGTTTAAATTAACACCGTGTAACATCAAAGGGTGAAGTGTACACGGTGAACATCTAAGGGTGTAGTGTACACGGAGATGTTAAATCCACGATGAGCATATACAACAGTTATCAAAGGTATACGGTGAAGATACACACGGTGATGTCAACCACCGGGATCGTGCATAACCATAATACGGTGAAATTATACCGTAAGAAAAAAAACTATAGAATATCACGGTGTAAATTCACCGTGAACATACAAAACGGTGTTTTTCCACGGTGTACATTACACAAGGTGTATGTACACCGTGGATAGAGCACGTACAAGACCGTGAGTACACATACACCGTGAAATAAAACACTGTCGTGAATCGTGATCATACACGACCGTAAGTACGCGCGGTAACTTTACACCGTGAGATAAATCACAGTCGTGGATCGTGCTCGTACAAGACCGTAAGTACAAACGGTGTAAGTCACCCGTGAGATATCACAGTCTTAAACTCTACCGTGTAAATACACGGTGATAAAACTCACGGTTGAACCGTCTTCTACCAGAACTGACACACAACCGCATGCGAAAAAATTGCAGAGAGCAATAAACCATTAACCATTTTAAAATGTCGGAAACAAAAACCATATCTTGAATGGATATACCGGTATCAAATTAAAATCGAATGATTTACAAGCATCAAAGCTCGAATAATCGAAAGTTGGAAAGCTAGGGTTATGGACTTACCAGAGGTTGAGCGCGATTGTCTAGGGTGACCAGACTGTCACTGCTTGCCATAATGATGATCGTCGGAGACGGAGTTGAATAGTTGATACGATAATGGTCGGGTCTGGTGTTTCACCGTGGCGGCGCTCGTCGTGGGTGTGAATTTCAAACGTCGAAAAAAAATTTGTGGGTCAATTTTATTTTTCTGCTATTCTTTTTGTTATTTTGTAATATTCGATTTGTTTTTTTGTGAGAAAATATAACTTTTAAGGGCAGTTAAGTTTTTTGATTCAAATTAGCCTAGTTAACTTACATTCTTATGGACGGGGCTTTAGAACTTGTATACTATTATGCTTTGGCCTTAAAATGCCTCCGCCCCTAGAAAAAATTTAGAATCCAATGTCTTAAAACTCACGTATTAAGTTTATTCTATGGTACCCAACATGGGCACTACTCTAATCTCTACACAATTTAACATGTGACCACTACAAATGTTTTAACCAAATTACATAAATAAAAAAATTAAAATATTTACATATGTAAATGTATATATGGAATTAGGGTAGTGCACTTAGGGTAGTGCATTGGGGTGACATAGAATTAACCTACATATTATATTAATCGGGTATTGTAGGTTGAAGTTTGGCAAGTGGTGGAGCACAAATGCTATTTGCAAGACAAGATTTTAAAAATTTTTATTTTTTTATTTTTTTTATTTTTTTAATGATGTAAAATATACTCAGTATTAATTTTATAATAAAAACACATTTTTTGAAAAAATTAATTAAAATTTGTTTTTACGAAACGTAAATATTTTCACATTTTTGAAATCTACAAAATGCGCACTTAATATAAACATCAAATTTAAATATCAATTAAGCCATGCGTTTCTACTTATTCCAACTAAATTCGTACCGAATTTCAAAACATACTATTAGTTTCTAAAGATTGCGCAATAAATATAAACAATGATATAAACAAGTTTTTTTTAAATGGTAGTTTTCAAAGTTAGCATTTAATTTAGGATGTTAATTTTTCTTAATTATAAATTTGTGAAATATTCTAAAATTAAATTTGTTTATTATACATGGTGGGTAGTTATAATAAGCGTATTATAATAACTAGTTGTACTTTTGTTATAATTATAAAATGATTAATACTATTATTAATAAAAACGGTTAAAAAAATTACCCTTAATTATAAAGTTTATTTTATTAAGATTAAAATATAAATTAATAAATAAATTACCTATTTCCTTAAATATTTCTATAAACAAATACGGCAAGACTTCTAAAGTGTAAATGTTATTGAAAATCATAAAAACATTGAAATACTTTAACCTCACAAACACGCGTAAAGTATAATAAGTATTTTAGTGGTTTATTGAATATTTAAATATAATAAGTATGTTATAGTATGATTTATTTACGCATACTTATGATGTTAAGGTATTTCAATGTTTGTATGATATCGCAATTTTACAATTTAGAAGGGTTGTCGTATTTGTTTATATTTATTGCGCAATTTTCAGAAATTAAAAACATAGTATGTTTTGAAATTCGTTTCGAATTTAATTGTGAGTAAATAGAAACGCATAACTTAATTAATATTTAAAATTGATATGTGGATAGAAATAAATCAAAGATTGTGTCTTACTCTCTAAGTTATTAATATTTTATTTATTATAATTTATTCTATTAGGATTTTAGTAGTACTATTTATATGTCGTTTTTATCATTCATTTAAGTAGTTGTTTTTTATATGAAATAAAAAGTTCCTCGGTTGAGGTTTTTATAAGTTTTGATATTATTCGGAATCAACGAAAGTTTGATGCATTACTTCTCGGGTACTCTCAGAATCAACGAGTTAATCGTTTGTTCATTGCTTCCGCCTGCATCAGTTGGTATCAGAGCCGAAACGATGCCTCCCCGTCGTCAGTATGCTCGCGAAACCGCCGTTTAGGCCGCAGCCCGTCGCGACGCCGACGTCGCCGCCTTAAGCCGTCAGATCGCAGCCCTTGCCGTCGAAATCGAGGAACTTCGCCTTGCTATCACAACTGATCTAACAAAATCTATCCCTGTGGCACACCGATCCATCCACGTGGCGCTGTTGGCATGTGAACCACGATCTCTCAGCGACGAGAGCTTTACTCACGTGTGTTACATATCGAATTATCGATGGATGTGAATTTCATAAAGTCGATTTTTTTCGATTTGGATCTTGACGATCCATTTGTCCTTTGTGATGATGAACCATATATACTCAGACGACAAGCCAAACTGGGATGCCGAGTCGATCTGGGACGACGAACCCGTCGAACCGATCTGGGACGACGAATCGATCTGGGATGCCGAGCCGATCTGGGATACCGAGTCGATCTGGGACGACGAGTCTTTGCCTCAGACTAGTGCCCCAACGCCACATCCTGAAGTTGATGCCTTCGTGTCGTATCCTCATGTCGTAGCCCTTACGCTGCATCCTGATGCCGTTGGCGCTGTCCTTTTGTCGCTTCCTAAAGTTGATGTCATTTTGTCTCTTCCTCCAGTTATTGCTCATACATCGGTACTTCCCGCCACTACTCCATCGCTGCCACAAAAATTATCTGCTCTTGCGCCACGTCAATGTGTTGATGTCCTTGCGCTTGAGTCGTGCCTTCAAAGTCGTCGACGATTGGTGTTTGATCCCGACGGCTTCTTGCTCGAGCTTTCCGGTTCGCGGTCGAACCTTTTCCGAGAGGGGGATATGACGTTGATAGAAAGAAATCAAAGATTGTGGCTTGATCTCCAAGTTATTAATATTTTATTTATTTTAATTTTAAGATTAGGGTTTTAGTAGTATTATTTATATGACGTTTTTATCATTCATTTAAGTAGTTGTTTTTTATATGAAATAAAAAGTTCATCTGTTGAGGTTTTTATCAAGTTTCGGTATTCTTCGGAATCAACGAAAGTTTGATATATTAATTCTCGGGTATTCTTAGAATCAACGAGTTAATATCTTGTTCTATTAGCTTCCGTTGCATCAGTAGGTTTCAAAAATGTAAAAATATCGGAATCAACGAAAGTTTGATATATTAATTCTCGGGTATTCTTATAATCAACGAGTTAATATCTTGTTCTATTAGCTTCCGTTGCATCAGTAGGTTTCAAAAATGTAAAAATATTTACGTTTTCGTATAAACGAATTTTAATTAATATTTTTGAAAAACGTGTTTTTATTATAAAATTAATATATATTTTTATAATAATTTTGTTAAATAATTAAAATAAAAAAAAAACTATTAATTAAAAAAATGTCCAATCGATGTGCATATAGCCTGGTGATTGTGTATATATTCTTTAGTGCTATATGTTTAGTTTTGCTAGTTAAAGAACCAGTCTCTTAGCTCGGTGATGTGGTTTAATTTTTCTCTATAAGCTGTAATGTATGATACTCTTCCTTTTTGAAGTGATTAACATTTACCAAAAGAATCAATGTAATAGTATGACTCGTGGTGGAAGGAGCACGAGATTTTAGGAACATTTCCTGTGAGTGAATAATAATGATAAAAGGTTTAATAAGTAGAATTAGGACAAACTCCATTTCTTGATCTGCCCAATCACTATATAAGTCTATAGTACTAGTAAATATATATCATCCTCTAATCTATAGTATATACACATTGCATGTGCAATCATTAATCAAACCAAACCCCTCTCCCCCAAAAAGGGGATCCTAAGAAATACATAAATAAAAACTAACTCTAAATCTTGTGGTCTAAGACTTCCAAAGGCAATTTTTATGCTTAGAATCCACACAATAAAATCAATCACCCATATTATAAAATAATTTAGTTACACAAAATATTAATATTTCATCTGCTGCCTCGTGTTTTGTATTCACATATTAAAAAAAATGTGTTCTTTTTGTTTCCTAAGTGTCTACACATTTTTTTTAATTAACAAAGTGCATGATGGAAAATAAAGAGAGTAATTATTTTTATTTTTATTAAAAAATCAAAATATTTCCGTCTCACATGTATTTTAACACTTAAATAAATATTTATTTTCACTTAAATATACAATTAATTTATTGTTTTAACTTTTCACTCACCTATTTTTTTATGTTTACACTTAACTACTTTCACTTTTTTATTTTAAATATTAAATTAATTTTACTTTTTTCCAAAAAATAATATAAATAATGATTTTTTTTAATTTAGCGGAAGTATGAAGATTTTTATGGGACATTTGTCTACTACTTTTATTCACAAATAACAAAAATAAAATTATTTTGATTTTTATTAAAAAAATAAAAAATAAAATTATATTTTTAATTAAAAAATAAAATAATTATGAGTAAAATTAAAAAATAATATATATATATATATATAATTAATAAAATTATATATTAAAGTGAATAAATAAAATAATTATTAAATTTTGGAGCATTTTGTAATAGGAGCAAATAGTTATCTAAATAGTTTACACATTAGTTATACTAGTACTACTGCCCGTGCGATACACGTGATTTAACTGTTTGAAATAATCTAAAATTTTATTTAATCTCCAACTATTTCGGCCAAAAATTTATTAATAGACTAACAAATTATTTTATTTAATAATCGAACTCTTACTTAAATTTGTAAATTCGTCATTATTAACCATTATCTCAATTATGAAAATTTTATTATTTTCAAAGACTACGTATGTTTGATGTAATTTATAGTATGTAAGCTTCTTGAGCATAGCCAAGTAGTAAAGTCTGTGGTGATGTTGGTGTAATTCCCCGACGACGCAGAGTTCGAATCTCGATATGACAAATTTTAATTGAAATATTATGAAGTTAGTCCTTGGATGAGACCTATTGGCTATGACTAATTTTCATTGAAATATTATGAAGTTAGTCCTTGGATGAGACCTATTGGCTCTCTCCCACATGTGTCTGCTACTCGGGCGCATCCCTCGATTTACATTTTATCCGATCGAGAAGCCTCTGATCTTGTGGAAGAGGAGTTTCTCGTCTCATCCTACCCGATCGAGAAGCCTCTGATCTTGTGGAAGAGGAGTTTCTCGTCTCATCCTACCCGATCGAGAAGCCTCTGATCTGGTGGAAGAGGAGTTTATCTTCTCTGCATTGATCTTACAACCTACCCGATCGAGGAGCCTGTGATCTGATGGAAGAGGAGTTTCTCGTCTCATCCTACCCGATCGAGAAGCTTCTGATCTGGTGGAAGAGGAGTTACTTGGTGAACATGAAGGAGATGAGATGACAGAAATGCAATTATATTAATATAACGTATGTTAACCTGCAAAACAAATTTAACATAACTGAATTATGGATACATTAAAAATTAAAAAAAAAAATCTAGTCGAACATAATTAATAACTCGATTCAATATTCAGAAAAATAAAAAAGGACATATTATTGCAAGAGAAAATAATATACTTAAAAAGTTTGATTAATAAAAGGAAGAGATTGAATTAATATTAATAGAATAAAAAAGAATATTGAGAAAAGAAATAAAATGTATATATTTAAGATTATAATTAATTATTATTACTAAAAATATATAATTTTAAATTACTATTTAAAATTTATATATAATAATTTAAATATGCTTATTAATATTACTAATTATAATTTATAAATTTTTTATTTATAATTTATAGTGTGAAAACAACATTATTATTGTTTTTCTATTGGTCCACGATCCTGAAATTATATATGTATAGATAGATAATTCTCCCATTTTTTTCAATAGTCGTTTTCTTGATTGTATTAATTGCACACTTATTATTAAATAAATAAATTACATATTTTAATTTTATTTAATATTATTTTTTCTATTTTAAAATACAATTTTATTTATATTTTTAGCTTATTTTTGTAACATTATATACAACTATTTTCATTTTTAACTATATAGTAGCATTTTTTTAATTGGGAGTTGTTATTTGCATCCTACTTACTAAATACACCTATTTAAATTGTAATTTTTTTTATAAATTTTACATAATACACCCCTCAATTTATCCATAATACCCTTAAAAAAAACAATACATACCTTACTATATTAATAAATATAACATTATTAAATTATATATTAACTTAAAAATAATACTATTTATCAAAATCATACCATCGTTAACTTTAAAAAAAGAGGAAGCAGAGTTGCGTCTTCACGGCGATGGTGTTGAAGGTCTAGTAGCGCCACATCTTCACGACCAGAGGGGGATGCGCCCGAGTGAATCACGAGCTACGCCATCTCCGAGAAGTGCTGCTCGAGCTGATCAGGGCCGAAAGAACTTCAACCCTTCCGCAGCGCCGCAACGGGGGAGGGTTCCGAGAACGCGTTCAAGATGTTGGAGGAAAGGAAGTTGAGGAATGTGGTAAAATTAGTTGTACTTATTCATTAACTATTTGATTCTTCCTTTTTGTATATGTATCATGTATGCATAGAGATTAAAAGAAAAAAAAATCTGCATAAAAGATGAAAAGAAGAAATATGGAAAAACAAAAATAAATCTGCTTAAAAGATGAAGTGAAAAAAAAATTATTAAAAAAGAGAGAAGATGAAGTGAAAAAACAAAAACAAAATTTGCGCAAAAATTTAGTGAAAACAAAAGAAAAAAAACAGAGTTGCGTGGGTGAGTATATAAAAAAAAAAGAAACCAGTGTATGATAAGTTAAATATTTAATTAGATTAGTAAAGATATAATTGTCTTTTAACGAAATGGTATTATTATAAATATAATTAAGTTGGTGTACTTATAATTCTTAAAGTAATGAAGTATTAATTTATTACATTATTTATTAACTTTTTCTCTAAATCTTCTCATTCTCATCTTAAATTATACTCTCTCTGTTTTACAGCTATAGTCATAAGTGGTTAAGGCTAACTTTTTTTTACCGTCCAATAAATATGATAACCAATGAGATAATGACTAATGAGGTATGAAATATAAAAATATTAGTACTACAATTCAATTGATTCCTTTCTCAGCATTTAAGTTTTAGCCTCCAACTAATTTAATGCGGTGGATGTGAAAAAGTATGATATGCCCCGCATTATCAATGACTTGCTTTTAATTGAAACAACTCGTTTAGCTATGGACTCTAAATGATACATTCAATTATTGTTAATTTAATGGTACGTACATATGTGTTGTGGACATCCCAAAGGTGTACAACTAATAAATAACTTGCAGTGCATGTCACAAATTTTTATCTACATATAGACTTTTTATATTAATATTTTTGGTGAGTAGACGACTGTGAAAATAAAGATCCACCACTAAATAATTAATTTTTTAGGATACAAAATAAATAAATATTTTTATTTAATTTATCTTTCAACATATTAAATAATTACACTTTTAAAATTAATTAATGTCATTCAATTTGCCTTTTTCAAAATAATTCCACAAGTAGTTGGAGGTGGCTAATGGCTATATCTTTTTCAACCTATTTTTTTCACACTTTGCAGTTAGATTTATGAAATAAGATCAATACTAAATAGAGAAAAAAAAGTTTTAAAAGCAAGGTTTTATTATTTTGAACAAAATTAGTCTGAATTGAATTAAAAGGACAGGTCCTTTTGGACTGAACGGTTGAATTGAACTGAATTGAACTGATACGATCTGAATTGAACTAAATTAATTTTTTTTTTATAAAAATAATAATAAATTTTATAAAGAGATATTTAGGCAAAAGGGAAGTTCGATTTACGTAATTATAATGTATACTTCATAAATTTCACTTTGTATTTTAGAGTTCAATTTTATTATTTATTTTATTATTTAAGGTAATTGAAGTATTGTATTTATAAGAAAAGTAACATTTTAAAATTGAAATGTCTATTTTACCCATTTACACATAATACATTTTAATATAATTATTGAATTAACGGTTACTGACTATTGAGGATTGTGTTTAATTTTGTTTTTTAATTTGTAAAAAATTGTTTTTTAATTTGTAAAAAATTGTTTTTTAATTTAAAATTTAAAATTTTATTTTATTTTTTAAATAAAAAAAGAGTTGCATTAATTTTGTTTTTTAATTATTTAATTTAAAACAAACGTGTAATTTTGTTTTTTTTTTTAATTTAAAATTTTAATAATCAGTTTGTTTAAAATTAATGTTGAGGATGGAGTGTAATTTTGTTTTTTTAATGTTTATAATTTTATTTTTTAATTAAAAATTTTAATACAGTTTTTTTAAACATTAAAGAAGTTGTTGTTATAAATATATATATATATATATATATATATATATATATATATATATATATATATATATTATAGTGAATGACTTGTTGGCTAAGTAGAAACCTTAGATTGTATCCTATATAAAGGGGTCTCCTCTCATTAATAAATTCATTCAATTCTCTCTCAATTCTCTCAACCCTCTTTATTTTTATTAGCACGAGAAGCTCAACCGCGTTCTTCATCCAAGTTCTACCCATCCAAGATCCGAAGTACAAGGCAAGAATTTATATTTTGTTTATATTTATTAAATAATTATAAATATATCTACTTCTTCTCCCTTCTTCACAAAAGTAATATGTTTCCGAAGAACATATAATTTGATATTTCTGAAGTAATATCATATGTTCCTGAAGAACATTATAATTTGATATTCCTGAAGTAATATCAAATTAATTATCCTAAATAAATCAATTAAAATTTTAATGTTCCTGAAGAACATTATGATATGATATTCCTGAAGAGATATCAAATCTAAAAATTAAATGTTCCTGAAGAAAATCATGTCATGATATGATATTCCTGCACAAATATCAATATCGAATTGATTATATACTAATTATCTCGAATAACATCTTTGAAAATCGAGATCTGATGTATCTTATTTTGTAGATACTCATGGCAAACATCGCGAAACTAGATTTCGTTGAACTGGATATATCTGGGAAGAATTATTTATCGTGGAACCTTGATGCTGAGATTCATTTGATCTCCAAAGGTTTGGGTGAGACAATCAAAGAGTCAAACACGTCATCCCCGCAGGATCGTGCAAAATCACTCATATTCCTTCGTCATCATATTCATGAAGGATTGAAAGTTGAGTATCTCACTGTCAAAGATCCCCACGTCTTATGGAAAAGACCATTGTCCTCCCTAAAGCACGCTACGAGTGGATGCATCTCCGCTTACAAGATTTCAAAACTGTTAGCGAGTACAATTCTGAACTATTCAGAATAACGTCAAAATTAACTTTGTGCGGAGAAAAGATCAATGAAGAGGATATGATGGAAAAGACGTTCTCCACATTTCATGCATCAAATGTGCTCCTGCAGCAGCAATACCGTCTGCGTGGCTTCAAAAAGTATTTTGAGCTCATATCATGTTTGTTAGTAGCAGAACAGAACAATGAGCTACTGATGAAAAATCATGAGAAACGACCAACTGGATCCACACCGTTGCCTGAAGCAAATGTTAATGAACGTGGACGTGGTCGTGGTAATGGGCGAGGACGTGGACGTGGATACGAATAAGGACGTGGCCGTGGGAGGTCTCATGAGCGAAATAATTGGCAGAATAATCAGCAAGGTAGTAGCTTCAAAAGGCATAAGCTAAACGAGAACAAGGTGCGCGAAGAAAAATGCTATAAATGTGGAATTGTGGGGCATTGGAGTCGTGCCTGTCGCACGGCTAAACACCTTGTTGAGCTTTACCATAATTCTATCAAAGGAAAAGGTAAAGTAGAGACCAATCTTGCTGATTACAATGACTCAATCTTTGAGGATTATGATGGCCCATTTGACATCACAAAATTGGAGACCTCTGACTTCTTTGAGGACCCGAATGGCAATATCGATAATCTGATTGGCAATGGCGTATTGGAAAACATTGATTAGTTTATTTTCAAATTTTTTGTTATGATCAAAATGTTTAGATCATTTTAATAATTTATCGTACTTTGTTTATCTTTTCAAAATAAATATTAAAACTATTTTATTTTTATAGATGGATTACCAAGATGAATGTCTTGCCGATAGCGCCACCACCCACACAATATTTCGAGATAAAAAGTATTTTATAAACTTGACATTTGCAAAGAACAATGTCATTACAATTTCTGGTGCATCCAGTATTATTGAAGGCTCCGGAAGAGCTACTGTTATCTTGCCAAATAACACCATACTAGACCTAAAAGATGCATTGTATTCTAGCAAATCGAGAAGGAATTTGCTAAGTTTTAAAGATATTCGTTGTAATGGATATCACATAGAAACAATGCATGAAAATCATATTGAATATCTGTGCATAACTTCTTTTGAATCTGGAAGAAAACAGATAAAAGAAAAACTGCAATCACTTCCATCTGCATGGCCATGTTCCATGTGAATTAGTTCACTGCCATGCACATCACGTACAGCACTATGATTCAAAATCATTCAGCTGGCCATCAATTCACGCACCTATACAGCAGCGAGAAAACAATTCCCAGCAGCCGCATCTTCGATCGTCTTCTCCGATGGCCAGCAGCGTCTCTTGGTCAATCTCCGGCATGGCGTCTCCCTTGACGAACCACACCATCGACCCGCTGCCACCACCGCACGAGCAGCCCGTACACAGCCCGCACAGCAGCCCGCTCCGAGTACATAGCCGAAGCCGCGACCCACGAGCCGCCGCGCGTAGCGGCTGAACCGCTTGGCCTCACGGCAGCGGTCGACCTCCGGCGACCACCACCACTGGTAGTTGATGCCGTCGACCTCCAGCCGCCATACAGCCCGGTCCCGCTTCAAGCCCTCGTCCGATCGATCCGGTTCGATTTCCGAAAACCCTCGATTTTTAATATATTTTTCCGTCGATTTTTAATTTAATAAAAATTCACAAGATTCATACAAGAGAGAAAATCAAGTACGTAGAACAATATAGCACAATAATTTAACAAAATAAATTAATCTATGGCCATATACATCGAGAATCGATTATCGAAACAATTAACGAAAAACGTAACCATACGCTCTGATACCAATTGTTGGAATTCGATATCCCGGAGTTGCCGGAATTGCGGAACATGACAACTCCGATCAAAAACCCTTCGCCGGAGATCACGCGAACACCACCGCACGCGCCGGAGCACGACCGAGGACACGACGCACCCGAAGGCACGCCGCTGCCCCAGCCGAGCCCCCGCGAGCGGGGCTCCATGCGATTTCCGATCGCGTCCATCGCGATCGATGGGGTGGGCTGCCCAGCAGCCCCGCGGCGAGTCCGGCGACTCGCCGCCGCTTGGAGGTCAGCCACCTTCACGGTGGGGAGGGGCGGCACCAGCCCGCGCCCTCCGCGATCGATCCAAGCGATCGATCGCATCCCCTCGGCTCCAGCCGAGGGTTCGACCCTCTCGCCCCGCCGAAACCCTAGCGGGCGATTGGCGTGGTCCGGTGGCTTCGCCACCACCACGCGATCGTCCGTCTACTCCGGGTTCGACCTTTGGATCTTGTTTTTCGATAATTGATTTCAATAAGAATTAAATAGCGGAAATATTTAATTCACCTTTCGATTCGTTGTGCGGAGAAACGAGATCTTATGATGACCTTGAGATCTTCCCACGTATTCCTTGCACTAGCCCGGACGTCGTGTGGGCGACGATCTACCGAACTCCATGGATCCTCCTCTCTACTTTCTCTCTCTAGAATTGTGATCTTCAAGTTATGAGAATAGAGAAGACCATGTAGTGCTTTTATAGGCTACGTAAGGGATCTAAAGGAGGTGGAATATTGGGCTTCCAATATTGAAGATTAAATTGAGCCCAATGCTCAAGTCCATTAATCCTTATCAATATTAATTAATTCTATTTTCCACTATATAAAATTAATTGCACTCCCAATATTAAACCATATTATATCAAATAATATTTCTCCGGTAGTATTATTTATTCCGTGTATTTAAGATATAAATATCCATGAATAAAATTAATTTATTGCTAATTAATTTATTCATCTCTTTTATCCGAGACTAGTACCATTCAACCTTAATTATTATGCGGAATGAATCCACCTGCAGGGTTTACATAATAATTCCTTATGAACTCATCTCGGGGACATTATCAACCCTTCCGGGATACACTTTCCCGTCAAGTATTCACGGCATGCCATATATAAAATATAGTGAACCAACTTAACCGGTAATTAACCCAATAATTAAATCGGTTAATTCCTTTGGTAAATCAAAGTCACTTATATTAAATATACACACCCGCAATAGTTTCGGGGATTAAGAATAAAATACACTGAGACTCGAATCGATTATCGCCGGCAATCCTAATCGATGAATCTCAACGATCCGCTCAATACACCAAGTGTACAAGTGTGATAAAATAATTAAGATAAATTATTTTCTCTCTCACACAACGACTATACCGATGGATTGGTCCGTGTCCATCTAGGTCGTGAGCAACTGTTCGATTAAATACGAGTAACCGATAGTATGATCTTCTGTGCGCCCATGCAACACCATACTAACTACAACGTATAAAATCCAGGACTATGATTTGCATATATTTAATTATAAATAATTAAATGCAAATAATTGTTTATTTAATTAAATATATTAGTGGCAATGGATCGTGAGTTTCCGTCACTTAAATCTAGACATTAAGTACACAACTCCAACAATCTCCCACTTGTACTAAGGTCTAGTCATTTCCTCCAAACTCCCGACTCCCATACTCATCACGTGCTTAAGTTGTACTTCCAAGAAGTACTATGTGAATGAGCACTCTAGGTTGCCGCTCTGAAGTTATCTTGGTGACTACAGCGTCGTCTCCCTCGACGATGACTCGTATCAGGTGGTACTTGCACTATGTGTTATCTTACACTCATGGACTTGTGATTTCTTACCATTTGCCATCGCACCGCTATTTACATAGCCTTTGGCAAATTAAGAATCACATCTAAGTCCCAGAGATTATCCCGGAGTTATACCAAAACTTCCGCTGCCTCTGAGGCCGCTATTTGGTTACCCATGGCAGAGTCCGAAAAGCATCGTGCTTATCACTCTTCCATGTTAAAACTCCTTCTCCTTCAATAGTGAAACACATAGCCTGATATCGACTTACACCGGTCCTCATTTGATTAGAAATCTAAGAGAATGTAATCCAAAGGAAAAACTCGTCTGCTTCGTAGTCTAGAACAGTACTTCGAAAGTAATTTTACGGCAGTCGAATATTCCTTTCCAGGATTACCTTGATATCCTCCCACTATGCTCACTGCATAGCCGATATCAGGTTCTCGTTTTTCAACATTGCATTTATTAAGCTTTTCACACTCAAAGTGTAGGAAATTGCTTTCATTGCTTCTATCTCCTTTTGTGTTCCAAAACACATATCCTTAGATAGATGCATTCCGTCTCTGAAAGGTAACGAACCTTTCTCGGAATCATGCATGTTAAAACGAACCATAATCATATATATGCAAGATGTCCAGGAGAAGTACAATGTTCTTTTCTTGAGATCCTAGATCTTAAGAACATGCTCTAACTTCTTCTTCATCTCATATATCGATTTTTCTAGACAACCATCATTTTATGTCTGACAACATCTTTACATTGTTGCCAATGATAAGAGCGTCATCTACATAAAACCTCCGAGAAACACCACCTTGTTTTCCATCACGTTTCCAATACACACAATTCGTCTATGCTTTTGATGAATCCATAAAATGGACTATCTCATCAATTTGCAATTACCACGAACTCAATGCTTTGTCTCAATCCATAAATGGATCAACTAAGCTTGTACTCTAAATGATCTCGCCTCTTAGCAATAATCCTTATTGCTCTCCAAGAAGGCACATTTAGATCTAGTACGGCCTTCATGTAGATCTAGGGATCGATTTCATGTATACTAGGTCCAGAGTCCGAAGACTCTCCTAGTCTTATGAATATCTCCGGTTGTCCCACAACCTCCCACTACAATGGCATTCCGGTGTATAAACAGTGATAACAGTAGGTGCAGTTAGTGGTGTACCGCTACTCGGTTCGGCTGGTTCTAAGTCTTAATCTTTCTCTCTCATTTCAAAGTATTACGTCACCTTGGGCTTGTGGTTCATCATATAGTCTTCCTCTAAGAACCGGGCGTTAGAACTTATAACGTCCTTCTGGTTCATAGTACTATTGAACACACGTCTTTTGTTCTTCTAAGATATTCTACAACCGCATTGAAATGCGCCGTTGTTACCAAGACATATCTATAGAACATAGGTAGTTCCGTATAACTCAACTTTTACTATCTCTATAAGAGTTCCATTTCTTTATTATCGACATACCATTTCTACACAACAGTGTATGGTGAAGTCATTTAGGATCAAATCCCAATCTCTGATCAGTATGCTATGCATTCCTCAGACAGGTACTTGCCTCCGCGATCAAATCGCAGGCTAGAAATGGATATACCTTGATGGTTCTCCACAATTGCTTAGTGTCCATTGACTTGTCAAAACACTTGCTTTTGTGGCACATCAGGTATTCTAATCCATTTCTCGAGTAATCATCAAATGAAGTACTCGTACCTTATTGCCTGAGTAGACATACGTCTGCATACATCAGAGTCAATCAATTCTTATACTTGTCCGGATCTTATATCTTATATCCATAAAGGATTGCTTAGTCATGTTATCTTCCAAATTAGATTCATAGGTCGGAAGGTTCACTCCTTCAACTTAATTGATCAAAAATCAATTTTCGACCTTTGAACTTCTTATTTGAATAATCATGACTTAGCATAAGAATCCACAAGTATAATTGATAAAGAAATCTCTTATTAGTAAAACGAGTTTCATACTACGGTTCGTTGCATCGTGGTGGACTCAGGATTCATCATTTATATATTGCTAGCCAATGTACCAAAATAGATAATATCATTATTTCTTCTTATAACCATCAAATGATTAAAAGAAATAAAATATCCATTTATTAGAAATCCAGAACAAAGTTCTTTCTAATATGAAAGGTACATATAAGCAATAACTCAAAATGAAATCCTATAAAATGTCCTCCACTGCAACTGCTGCCTCCTCCACAGCATTGCCCATTTAGACTACGATTTCCTCTTTTCTAAGTCGTCGGATTTCCTGGAACCCTTTGCATTTAAAATGCACATACCGTCAGTGGTTCCATATCTACACACCAGGTTCCGGTAGATAATACCACTGACTATGTTTCATGACTAAAGAAAAATTTCGTACTTTCTTTGAGAGGATAATCAGACTTCCAGTACCCAGACTGTTTGCATCGAGAACTCTTGCCTCATGGCTTTCTCGTCCCATCTCGTGGTCTAAGTAACTTAGCACCACTGGGTTTCTTTGCTTGCTTTTCCTTTTCCCCGATCTTGCCCTTAGGTTCGAAACCTTTGGCATTGGCTACAAGAGCTTGCGATTTCTGTTTCAACTCGTCCAAAAGGTCAATCATCTCAAAAACGTGTTTAAGCGTTTTCTCGAAGTGAATGGCCTTTATGAGTATCCTCATCGCTTCTTGTCTAGCCGCCTATATAAATAGGCTCGGGAGGACAAAGCTCACTGAGTACAACCTTACACTCTTTAACAGTTTGGGTAATGTCTAGATCTCTATTCCAATCATTACATTTTGGGACCAGTGAGTTTATAATCCTTAAATATCACATAAAGTGGGTTCAAAGCCAT
The DNA here is from genome assembly GCA_954870475.1 of Euphrasia confusa. Classification (NCBI taxonomy): domain Eukaryota; kingdom Viridiplantae; phylum Streptophyta; class Magnoliopsida; order Lamiales; family Orobanchaceae; genus Euphrasia; species Euphrasia confusa. The sequence goes on along the minus strand of OX940966.1, from coordinate 8,216,878 downwards.
TTCCTAATCTATGAGCACATATAACAACAAACAATCGATTTAATCTCCGATATTATCTCCCTCAAATAATATCATTAAACCACTAATCACATCTAAAATCCCATCAGATATGGCAAGCCACGTTGTGTGGACGTTTACCTATCCAAATGATTTAGCAATTAGATTTCCTTCGGTCATACATCACTTATAGCGGAACCTCGGTGGGAGGAATACTATAAGGCGTATCTAAGTGTAAACCATTACTCAGCACCAAAGTAAATCGTTTGGAATTGCTACATCACCGCAAGCCACGTTGTGTGGACGTTTACGACAACTTCACAACTCTTCACAATTTCTTACAACTGTCTACATCAATTAATCCAAAATCCGTCAGCATAGCAAGCCACGTTGTGTGGACGTTTACTACACTAAGAGACTTTTATAATTGACTCCCAATTATTTGAATCATTTAATCTTGTAAATCAAGACGCGGAGAATCATAAGTGAAACTCAAAGTTTCTAACCAGTGATTCACCATGCGAACAACCCTATCTCTCATAAAATGAGGGAGCCGAGCAGACAATCGATCCACCTTCAAATAGATGGTACGACTGCCTCTAATTTGTGTCCTCGACATGACCAAGTGGCTTTGGCTCCATTCCACTCCCCGGGGTGAGAATGAGTCGACTTGAAATCAGTTTTGGAAAGACAAATTAGGCATTGTTTGATAAACTTAATCAATGTTTCTCGTAAGAGGAATTACAAGAATTCTCCTCCAATGACTTGTCTATACGAACTTCAAAAGTCCATAAAAGTCACCAAGAGAACAGCAATGGAGACCATGGATATGTTTCCATACCCTCTCCCACTTAGCTTTTTATAACAAAGGGATACGCTATCTAATGCATAATTAAATACACATAAGCATAATAACAAACATACATTTCATGCAAGTACGTTCACAAATAATCAAATAATTACTCAAGTAAAATTATTTCTCGACTATTCGTACCTTGATGAATTCCAGCATGCTTGTCTTGAGCCTCCATTCTACGTCTTGAATACTTTGCCGAGCGACGGAAAAATTCTTTGATTCTCATATATAATTTTGCTCCAATTAAATAAAATCAATTCCATTGATTTCCATATTTAATTCTATTTTAAATAAAATCCAAGATTATCCAATCCAAAATAAATTTTGAATTAATTTAATGATTTTAAATAAAATACTTAAATTAAATAAAATCAATGTTATTAAAATCCATTGATCTCCATATTTAATTCTATTCTAAATAAAATCCAAGATTTTCCAATCCAAAATAAATTTTGAATTAATCTAATGATTTTAAATAAAATACTTAAATTAAATAAAATCAATATTTTAATAATTTCTCAATCCTATTTAAATTAGATCTCAAGAATCCTAATCAAAATCGAATTTTGATTCTTCTTAAGACTTCTAATTCAAGCAGGTATAGGATATCTAGAGAAACTAGGATTTTCTTTCCTAATTTAACTCTCCATCTAATTCCATTATTTAATTCCATAATTAAGAAATCTAATCCAAATAGAATTTGAATTAATTCCAAAATTAAATTAAATAAAATTAGAAAGATTAAATTATTTCCGGAAAGATCGGATTTACCGGGACGAACCGAAACAATTCCGATCATCCCAAAATCGAACCCATGAACATGTGGTACATGCATGCCCGTGTATCTCACCATGCGTAAACACATGATTACACAACTTGCATGGCCATGTTCCATGTGAATTAGTTCACTGCCATGCACATCACGTACAGCACTATGATTCAAAATCATTCAGCTGGCCATCAATTCACGCACCTATACAGCAGCGAGAAAACAATTCCCAGCAGCCGCATCTTCGATCGTCTTCTCCGATGGCCAGCAGCGTCTCTTGGTCAATCTCCGGCATGGCGTCTCCCTTGACGAACCACACCATCGACCCGCTGCCACCACCGCACGAGCAGCCCGTACACAGCCCGCACAGCAGCCCGCTCCGAGTACATAGCCGAAGCCGCGACCCACGAGCCGCCGCGCGTAGCGGCTGAACCGCTTGGCCTCACGGCAGCGGTCGACCTCCGGCGACCACCACCACTGGTAGTTGATGCCGTCGACCTCCAGCCGCCATACAGCCCGGTCCCGCTTCAAGCCCTCGTCCGATCGATCCGGTTCGATTTCCGAAAACCCTCGATTTTTAATATATTTTTCCGTCGATTTTTAATTTAATAAAAATTCACAAGATTCATACAAGAGAGAAAATCAAGTACGTAGAACAATATAGCACAATAATTTAACAAAATAAATTAATCTATGGCCATATACATCGAGAATCGATTATCGAAACAATTAACGAAAAACGTAACCATACGCTCTGATACCAATTGTTGGAATTCGATATCCCGGAGTTGCCGGAATTGCGGAACATGACAACTCCGATCAAAAACCCTTCGCCGGAGATCACGCGAACACCACCGCACGCGCCGGAGCACGACCGAGGACACGACGCACCCGAAGGCACGCCGCTGCCCCAGCCGAGCCCCCGCGAGCGGGGCTCCATGCGATTTCCGATCGCGTCCATCGCGATCGATGGGGTGGGCTGCCCAGCAGCCCCGCGGCGAGTCCGGCGACTCGCCGCCGCTTGGAGGTCAGCCACCTTCACGGTGGGGAGGGGCGGCACCAGCCCGCGCCCTCCGCGATCGATCCAAGCGATCGATCGCATCCCCTCGGCTCCAGCCGAGGGTTCGACCCTCTCGCCCCGCCGAAACCCTAGCGGGCGATTGGCGTGGTCCGGTGGCTTCGCCACCACCACGCGATCGTCCGTCTACTCCGGGTTCGACCTTTGGATCTTGTTTTTCGATAATTGATTTCAATAAGAATTAAATAGCGGAAATATTTAATTCACCTTTCGATTCGTTGTGCGGAGAAACGAGATCTTATGATGACCTTGAGATCTTCCCACGTATTCCTTGCACTAGCCCGGACGTCGTGTGGGCGACGATCTACCGAACTCCATGGATCCTCCTCTCTACTTTCTCTCTCTAGAATTGTGATCTTCAAGTTATGAGAATAGAGAAGACCATGTAGTGCTTTTATAGGCTACGTAGGGGATCTAAAGGAGGTGGAATATTGGGCTTCCAATATTGAAGATTAAATTGAGCCCAATGCTCAAGTCCATTAATCCTTATCAATATTAATTAATTCTATTTTCCACTATATAAAATTAATTGCACTCCCAATATTAAACCATATTATATCAAATAATATTTCTCCGGTAGTATTATTTATTCCGTGTATTTAAGATATAAATATCCATGAATAAAATTAATTTATTGCTAATTAATTTATTCATCTCTTTTATCCGAGACTAGTACCATTCAACCTTAATTATTATGCGGAATGAATCCACCTGCAGGGTTTACATAATAATTCCTTATGAACTCATCTCGGGGACATTATTAACCCTTCCGGGATACACTTTCCCGTCAAGTATTCACGGCATGCCATATATAAAATATAGTGACCCAACTTAACCGGTAATTAACCCAATAATTAAATCGGTTAATTCCTTTGGTAAATCAAAGTCACTTATATTAAATATACACACCCGCAATAGTTTCGGGGATTAAGAATAAAATACACTGAGACTCGAATCGATTATCGCCGGCAATCCTAATCGATGAATCTCAACGATCCGCTCAATACACCAAGTGTACAAGTGTGATAAAATAATTAAGATAAATTATTTTCTCTCTCACACAACGACTATACCGATGGATTGGTCCGTGTCCATCTAGGTCGTGAGCAACTGTTCGATTAAATACGAGTAACCGATAGTATGATCTTCTGTGCGCCCATGCAACACCATACTAACTACAACGTATAAAATCCAGGACTATGATTTGCATATATTTAATTATAAATAATTAAATGCAAATAATTGTTTATTTAATTAAATATATTAGTGGCAATGGATCGTGAGTTTCCGTCACTTAAATCTAGACATTAAGTACACAACTCCAACAAAAGTCACATATACCAGCAGTAAATACTCCTGCGAAAATTGATGTCCCTGAAGGGCAAATTAACATAGCAAATGAGTCTCAAATACGCCAAAAGCGTGGTCGACCACCCGGTGCAAAAGATATTGTACCGAGAAAGAGAAAAGTACATGTACAAGAGAAAACTCATACTCAAGCTATGGATAAGATAGTGATTGATCAATCAAATGAAAATGAAGTCGTTCCTGAAGAACCGTTAGTGCCCGAAAATAATGAGATCGCAATTAATTATTTATCATCTCATAAATTATGGGAGCGAACTAATGTTGTCATGGATAACATATTCGCCTTTAATATGGCACTTGAAATAATGCAAAATGAGGATCCTGAACCACAATCTATGAAAGATTGTCAAGTTAGAAGTGATTGGCCAAAATGGAAAGAAGCCATACAAGCAGAGTTAAATTCATTGGAAAAACGAAAAGTTTTTGGACATGTAGTCCGAACTCCTAAAAATGTAACCCCTGTAGGGTACAAATGGGTTTTTGTAAGAAAAAGAAATGAAGATAATAAAATTACAAGATACAAAGCTCGACTTGTAGCCCAAGGCTTCTCACAAAGGCCAGGAATTGATTACGAGGAAACATATTCTCCAGTAATGGACACTATAACATTCAGATTTTTAATAAGTCTGACCGTGTCACAAAAGCTCGATATACGCTTTATGGACGTAGTAACTGCGTATTTGTATGGTTCACTCGATAGTGACATTTACATGAAAGTTCCTGAAGGACTTAAAATACCACAAGCAAATGATACATGCCCTAGAACTATGTTCTCAATCAAGTTGCAAAGATCCCTGTATGGATTAAAACAATCCGGGCGAATGTGGTACAATCGTCTTAGTGAATACTTGCTGAAAGAGGGATATAAAAATGACGACCTATGCCCTTGCGTTTTCATAAAGAAAACAAATGTTGGATTTGCAATCATTGCAGTTTATGTTGATGATTTAAATTTGATAGGAACTCCTGAAGAGCTCAACAAAACTGCAAATTACTTGAAAAATGAATTTGAGATTAAAGATTTAGGAAAAACTAAGTTTTGTCTGGGTTTTCAAATTGAGCATATCAAAGATGGATTATTTGTTCATTAATCGTCATTATACAGAAAAATTGCTAAAACGATTTAATATGGATCAAGCATACCCATTGGATTCACCAATGGTTGTTCGTTCACTTGATGTGAAAAAGGATCCATTTTGTCCACTTGAAGATGTGGAAACAATTTTTGGTCCTGAAGTACCATACTTAAGTGCAATTGGTGCATTAACTTATCTTGCTAATTGCACTCGGCCTGATATAGCATTTTCTGTTAATCTCCTCGCGAGATATAGCTCTGCACCCACTAAAAGACATTGGAATGGTGTTAAGCACATACTGCGATACCTAAAGGGTACCATTGACTTAGGTTTATTCTATTCACAAAATTTGGGATCTTCTTTAGTTGGATATGCAGATGCAGGTTATCTTTCAGATCCACATAAAGCAAAATCACAAACGGGATACGTTTTTACTCGTGGAGGAACTGCCATATCATGGAGATCCGTGAAACAAACATTGACGGCAACATCTTCAAATCATTCTGAAATTATTGCAATTCACGAAGCAAGTCGAGAGTGCGTATGGCTAAGGAATATGACTCACTACATCCAATCATCATGTGACCTTGGCTCTACAAAGGATGGTCCAACAATACTATACGAAGACAATGCCGCTTGCATAACACAACTCAAAGGAGGCTACATCAAAGGAGACAGAACAAAGCACATCTCTTCAAAGTTCTTCTACACACACGAGCTTCAGAAGAATGGCGAAATTGAAGTTCAAAAAGTACGATCAATTCACAACTTGGCCGACCTATTCACGAAGTCATTACCAACTACCATTTTCAAGAAACTAGTCAATGGAATTGGTATGCGTCGACTCAAGGATGTTCAGTAATCTAAATCAGCGGGAGCAAGCTGTACTCTTTTTCCTTCGTTCAGGTTTTGTCCCACTGGGTTTTCCTGACAAGGTTTTAACGAGGCAGCAATCCTATAAACAGTCATTCAAGGGGGAGTGTTATAAATAAATAAATATATATATATATATATATATATATATATATATATATATATATATATATATATATATATATATATTATAGTGAATGACTTATTGGTTAAGTCACAAACCCTAGATTGTATCCTATATAAAGGGGTCTCCCCTCATTAATAAATTCATTCAATTCTCTCTCAATTCTCTCAAACCTCTTTATTTTATAACAGTTGCGTAATTTTTATTTTTTAATTTGATAATTTAAAATAAAAGGGTAATTTTGGTATGGTTACCCTAAATTATAATTAGGATAAATAAACTAAGTTATTAAGTTATAAACAAATAATAACAAATACCCTTAATTCAAATTGTCCCTTTTATAAATTTTTAATTTTTTTTTTAAAATATTAATAATATTCTATTATTAACTAAAATGTATACCTAAAATTATTAATTAAAATTATTTTTTTATTTTATTTTAATTTGTTTTACAACGAATTTAATCGAACTGAACTGAACTGAACAAAAACTCACTGAACTAAAAATTGAAATTAAGTCCAAAAAACAGTATTGTAATAATTATGATAAGAAAACATTTTATAAGATCCCATTATAATCACATTAAATATTAACAATATTAATTATATTTTAAATAATATTGTTCATCATAGATTTTATAACCTCACTCTACCCGATAAGTTGACCGGGTATCCAAAGACCCGAATAGGATACATAATTTTATCAATTTTTATGAGACGAGAGGAGTATGTTATTTAATTGTAGTATATATAATTATAGTGAGAATAAAAAAATATATAAATTAAAATAAATAAAATTATTTTTATTATATATTACAAAACATTGAACAATAAATTAATCAACAAAATGAAAAAAAAAATTAAGCAAAGAGAATCTATGTATTAATTAAATACCAAATAATTTGAATTTAAGTAATAAAATAACCATTAAAAATTGTCAAAAAATATTTACACTAAAATAATTAATTAATCGCGAATTATATTTAATTTTAAATTTTAATTATTATTTAATTAATCTACTTTAATTTAATGTAACATGAAAACTTAAATAAATAAATTTAAAATGTTAAATTAATTAATTTGTGTTTTATAATTGATTAATCTAAAAAATAATTTATTAATTAGCGTAGCATAAAAATAAATAATTTCAACAGTGAATAATTTCATTTAATATTAAATATTATTTTTAAAATAATTATTTATGAATTTTTTAAATATAAATTCATAAAAGATATAATTTTTATTACATGAAACATAATATTATTATAAAATAAAAAATAAATATATGTTCATATAAAGTATAATGTACATGGATTCGGGTAAGGTTAATCAAAAACTTTTTTACATTTAATTTCTTAGGTCGATTGAAAGAGGTGTGTCAGTTGGGACCGTGAATTAGGATTTAGGAGGCTTCTTAAAGCTGCGTCGTTGAGTATGATCATAGTTGATGAGATGTGGAATGGCCAGCGGACTTTGCGGCGAAGTTCGTTTATCTTATTGATGGCTTGCCGAGTATAGATGTGAGGACATATACAATGCGGTGTGTTGCGATTTAAAGCACAAATCGCGCACCGCTCGAGAATATAAATACGAGATAACACGAGAAAAGATATACGAAAAAGAACGAACACACAATGTGGAAACCTAAAACACGAGAAAAACCACGGAAGGAAGAAACAATTCACTATATAGTTGAGACTTCTGATTTTCGTCTACCGAAAACCCCCAATTTATAGGTGTACTAAACCTATCAAATTGTAAGCAATTAGAATTATGAATATATATTTTTTCTAATTTATAACTCCTAAATTAATAAGGAATAAAATTATATAAAATATAATTCTAACTACCTAATTAAATAAATCAATGCAAAAAACTCGTGCAAAAGCCACGCAAAAATCCTAGCGCAAGACGCTCCCACTGGGACAAAACAGTGTCCGCTGTTCCCCACTCCGCGCCTGCTGTTTGTAAACGGCGCCCGCTGTTTTTTGCTCGTACCGCACTTTCCGCGCCCGCCGGTCACCTTTGGCGCTCGCTTAAACCCTCAGGCGTCCGCCGAAACCTCCTTCGGCAATTTTATCCTTTTTTGCGTTACGATTCGAGTCATAATTCAACACGGTGAATATTCATCGATAAGGGACCTACTCCTCTGAATCGCCATATACTCTTTTCCGCTCGGAGGGTCCCAGGTGCCGCGGGCTGCCCTTTTGACTGGACCAGAACATATCCCACAACATTACTTCATTCTATGGATGGCTATTCGAGGTCGGTTGCCGACTATGAATAAGCGGTGGATTGATCGGGGGATGACTCGTATATACTATGTGGTGGGGAGAGCGCGGAGACACACTCTCACCTTTTCTTTGAGTGCCCCTTCTCACAGGATTGCTTGCGGAGGCTCAAGGTAGAGGTGAGATTTCTATAGCCACGTGGTAGTTGGCATAGTGTTGTATTACGGGCTTCTGGTCGATGGTGTGGGAAGCACTTGATATCCTGCGCGTATCGTGGACTTCTTGCTGCTCTGATCTACTTTATTTGGCTCGAGAGGAACACGAGGATTCATGAGGCTCGTTCGGTGTCGCTTGGAGTGGTGGTCTCTCAGGCGATATCTATCATACAGGAGAAGACCTGGTCGTTACGTCTTCTTGAGTCTCTTCAAGCACGTGCGCTAAAGAGGGTATGACATATAGCTTGATGATTATTTTTGTATTCTTTAGTGCTATATGTTTAGTTGGTTGATTGGAGAGCTAGTCTGTTAGCTAAGTAGAGATTTCATTTCCTATGCGTTGTATTATATCATACACTTTTTTCTTTATATTTGATTTACCTTTACAAAAAAAAAAAAATACTCGACTAACCCACCCAGGCGAGTTTAAGTTACCATTGACCCATTTTAAACCCAAATTTTTTATTAAATATAAAAATATATTTTTATTTTATTTTTTCCTCAATTATTGGTGTTATTTTTTCTCTTATATCACAAACTTTAACAACAACTATTGATTTGCAGTAAAGAGTTGTTAGCTAGTTGGTTGAGTACTTGAATTGAGGACGTGTGTCGGCAAACACCAAGAACAAATATAAGGCGGTTTGCAATTTCAATTTCAAAGGTGTCGGCCGACACCTCCTCGTGTCGACCGATAGTAGCGTTTTTTCCAGCGCGAAATTTCTTTTTCTCCTCATATTCAACCATAAACTCTCTTTTACTCCTTATATAAATGGACTTATACCCACGAATTATGATGCTAGAACACATTAGAATTCACCTTATACAAGCTTCATATTTGCGGCGAGACGAGAGATTCGAGTGGGACTCGATAGGCGTTGAAAGGCTTTTCCACGTTCGTTGATCAAGGAGAGTTCGTGCAAAGAATTGAGGCCGGGTACGTTCGCGGCTATTCATCTATGCGTGAGCTAACTACATAGAAGAATCACAAAGTATACAATTCTTTACTAAACTCAATTAATTTTTCTTATTATTAAATGCGCACTATATCTATAAATAGGATTTTCGTGTTTATGCATGATTTATTGTTTGTTATTTTATTTTTTTAATATTTTTTTGAATTTTGAAGATTCAATAAGTGGTTTATTTACATTCGCTTTTCATGATTAATTAATGATGTAATTTAACATAGAACTTGGAATACAACAATTAAATTATTCAAAAGAATAAACGTATCCAAAGGTATAATAGACTTTTTATTTCAAAATGGAATAAAAAAAACTTACATTTTAATGGGAAAATTACAAAAATAAGAAGTCATATACTTATCAAAAAGTATATGAAAAGTTACATTCTCGTAAATTTAAATAAGTAGATTTTGTATTTCTAAAAGTATAGTATTCAAACGTTGAATTACAAGTATGTTTAGACCATATTTGAGGAGGAGAGAAGACGGGGTCTGTAGCTATTATTTTAGGTACCGTATAGTCGTAGCATTTAAGAGAGAATCTGGTTCTGGTGCGGTGCCACTGCCAGCGATGAAATACAATGCTTAGCTGGCATCTCTTCCTCTTCCTCTTCTTCTTCATTTCTCTCAGATTTGCATTTCCTCTTTTTCTAAAAAGAGTCTAAATTATTTTGGATTAAAATGTGACATGTCTTAATTCCACCCTTACATAAACAAACACCTCCCTCCTTCTACCCCCACTCCATCAATGATGCCGGCACCACCTCCGTCTCCCGCCGCCGCCGCCGGTGAGAAAAAGCATTCCTACTGGTGGCAATCCAATAAAAAGGTACGTACTCCCTTTCCGGTTCTTTTATTTGTTGACTTTATTTGTTCTTGTGTTGACCTTCGACCTTCGATCCCGACGCAGATGGTCCACAGATACGTGAGAGAGGCCAAGATGCTCATCGCCACACAACACCCAACCGACATCGCCGCCGCCCTCCGCCTCCTCGACGCCGCCCTCACTCTCGCGCCGCGCCTCGAGGTGGCGCTCGAGCTCAAGGCGCGCTCTCTGCTCCATCTCCGTCGCTACAACGACGTCGCCGATATGCTCCAGGATTACATTCCCAGCTTCAGGATGGCCATCTCCGACGACGTCTCCTCGTCTTCCTCCGGATCTTCGTCGTCGTCGTCGGATAGTTCGTCCACCGTTCTCTACAGGGACCGAGCCACCCTCCTCTCTGGATCGGCCGCCGACCCGCCGTTCAAGTGCTTTTCCGTCTCCGATTTGAAAAGGAAGCTTGTGTCCGGTTTATTCAGGAACGTGGAGAAGGAAGGGCAATGGAGGTAATTCACCAATTTCTCCCAAATCAAATCTCTACACACATTATAATTTTCCCTCTTTCTCTGACGCATTTCATCGAACAGGTACTCTGTGTTAGGCCAAGCTTGTTGCCACCTAGGATTAATGGAGGACGCCATGGTTCTCCTCCAGACCGGGAAGCGCCTCGCCACCGCCGCCTCCCGCCGCCAGAGCATTTCCCTCTCCGACGACATCTTCCCGTTCAACAAATTCCCGATCGCCGCCCCCGAAACCACAGATCCCGACGAGTCCATCTCCCACCTCCTCTCCCACATCAAGCTCCTCATCCGACGACGTACAGCCGCCGCCGCCGCCCTCTCCACCGGCCTCCACTCCGAAGCCATCCGCCACTTCTCCAAAATCCTCGACGGCCGTCGGAGGGCTCCCCAGGGGTTCCTCTCCGAGTGCTACGTGGGCCGCGCCTCCGCTTTCCGGTCAGCCGGCCGTATAGCCGAGGCAATCGCCGATTGCAACAGGGCCTTAGCCCTCGACACCTCCTGCATCGAAGCTCTCACCATTAGAGCGACTCTGTTCGAAACGATAAGGTGCTTGCCCGATAGCCTCCACGATCTTGAACATCTGAAGCTTCTCTACAATTCGATCCTGCGGGATCGGAGGCTGCCCGGGGCAGTGTGGAAGCGTCTGAGCATTCAGTACAGGGAGATTCCGGGCAAGCTCTGTTCTCTAGCAGCGAAAATGCAGCAGTTGAAGCAGAGGGTAGCCGCCGGAGAAACAGGGGACGTGGATTATTACGCGTTGATTGGATTAAAAAGGGGTTGCTCGAGATCGGAATTAGAAAGAGCTCATCTGCTGTTGACTCTAAAACACAAGCCCGATAGGTCTTCGGGTTTTATCGACAAGTGCGAATTCGCGGACGATAAGGATGTGGATTCGGTTAGGGACAGGGGGAAAATGTCTGCGTTGTTGTTGTACAGATTGATTCAGAAGGGGTACGCTAGTGTTAAGGCGGAGATATCGGACGAAGAGAGAAAGATGGCGGGCGTTTCGGAATATGATAGTATGATTAGGATCGAGAGCAATAGTAAGGTCTTTCAAGGAGTCTTTTGTAGGGAACTTGCGGCGGTCGGGTGCAATAGTCCGATTAATATTCCGGTAACATACCAAGGATTGAGCTGTTGATTATAAGGTTATGGTGATGATGGTGATAACATAAGATGATTATGTTGTTGTGGAATGTACTCTATGTAAAAATTTGGATGTTTCTTTTAAGTAGTTTAGTACAAAAAGGTTTTGGTACTGCAGGTAGAAGTTCGATGTGAGAATAATTTTTAAGTTGTGAGTGTTTTGTTAGGGTTTCAGATGATGACTGAAAAGCCTGTAAATGGGAGGTTGGAATTAATGGTGTACCATCATATGTTATAATGGCAGCCTCTTTATATAGCTATATATTACTCCCAAATCAAATTACTCACATTTTGACAACATACTTTGTTTATATCTAAGCAGCCGTTGTCATAGTTCTTTTGTAGCAACTGTTTCTTAACAGAAATAGTAGTTCAATATGAAACTATATGACTATAGGAGTGCATTGGGTCTCTGATCGAATCCAGTTTCACTCTTGGATAGGGTTGTACGATTGAATCGGATTGGGTTTGAGCCTCAAGTCATTGATAGAATTCGGTTTGACTCTTGGGTAGATTTGTCCGAATTGAATTGGCTAGAGCCTCAAGTCGTTGATCGAATCTGGTTTGACTCTTGGGTAGAGTTGTCTGAATTGAATTGGGTTTGACCCTCAAGTCAAGCCGTTAGAGTTTTCATTGATATCCACGATCTACTACATATTGAAAATCGGAGATTTTAGCTAGTAGTAGAGTTCATAGGATTGTTTTGTTCTAATAGTATATAGTATGAAATGAAAATTGTTATTGTTTTGTACTTTTTAGAAAAATGCACTCCTATTGACTCTTGCTATGAAAAATATGATTTAAATGAATTGTCTCTCCCATTGCTATGAAGAAAGTTGACAGGAGTACTAATTAAAAGTTTACTTATATCCACACTAGTATCTGGTAAATATTTGTTAATTTTGTATTGTTCAATGTTTATTTTTTATTTCTATTCCAAAAATAAAATAAAAATAGAACCATTTCTTTTGTAAACGTATTTAGCACAAGAAAGTACTTAAAACAATTTCAATTAATAATAATTATAAAGATTTTATACTTAAATTTGGTGAATTTTTTTTGAGAAAAAGAATGACAACAATTTTTTTAACAAGGGAACACTTGTCACTAAATTTATTGGGGAATGGAGCTTAACATATAATGAGGGGTAAATACTTGTTCATTGATGCAAATTACCATTATCAAATGAACATTTTAATGACGGTAGTAAATTCACTTCATCAGAAAATAAATTACTTACTTTTAGCAAATTAATGACTTATTCTTTGGATGATGGGAATTTACTACAGTCATATCCGTCATCAAAGAATAAATTACTTACTTTTAGCAAAGTAATGACTTATTATTTGGATAATATGAATTTACTACAGTCATATCCGGTCATTATTGATTTTTTTTATGGGGAAGCAATAGTCACAATTCATGACTTATTTTTCTCACTTAATAAAGATAAGTTGGTTTTAATTAAAAATTTTCTAATTTCTTCAATTTAAATCAAATTTAATTCAATCAAATTTTTTTTTTTGTCTATGTCAATTGCAGTGTCTTGGGATTCGAATCAAGAACATCAAGTCCTCAATCCAACTGAGCTAACAACCCTTGACAATTCAATCAAATTTAGTATAAATAAAAGTATCAAGAATGTTTATTTTACTTCTTTTTTTTTCTTTCTAATTTCAACTTTCTCTCCATCGTTAAAGACTTAAAGTTAGGAAAGACTGGAAAGTTGCTTTTCCTTAAAAATGGAGAGTATGTGATTAGAAAAATATTTTTTTTATAATGAAGAGAAACGAGAAATTTCACCCTCATTTGATCGAAGGTCCCTCGATCAGGTAGGATGTAAATTGAGGGATGTGCCCGAGTATCAGACATCTGTGCGAGAGAGCCAACAGGTCAAACTCCAGGACAAACTTTCATAATATTTGAATAAAAATTTGTCCACTCGAGGTTCGAAACCTGCGTCGCCGAGGAATATTCCACCCACATCATCACAGGTCTTACCACTCGACTATGCCCCTGGGACGTGATTAGAAAAATATTTAATAGAGGATCATGTAACTAAAGTAGTCCTCCATTAATCAATGCACAGACCTTAGCTTGATTGAAGCTTAATGCGTCATTATTTACATGATTAATTTAAGCCACAACTAACTAAGTATGCTAATGCCAACGGACCAAATTTAGTTTATTAGAGTAGGGACTTGTTGGTAATAATAACACTATTTGATAATATAAATATATATTGTCTTCTGTTTTGGCGCATTGGTGGCGAACTGGCGATTACAGTGGTCTATTGAATGAAAATTGAACTAAATCGATCATACATACTACTGTACATATAACAATCATTTTTATTATATTTGTTCATAAAAAAATAAATACACAAATTTATTGTGTGACTGAGTGGTCAGTCTATTTCGCTATCAATGCGAATTATGAGAGCAATTAAAGTCTACTAAATAAACTACTTCTTCCATATCACATAATTGTACACTTAAATTAAAGATACAGTACACTTATTAAAAAAATATTACTTCTTAACTATTTAACAAATAAAGTACGAAGTAGTGTTAAATTAAAAAATAAAATAATTATGAATAAATTTTAAAAATAAGTATAAAATAGTACTCTTATATATTTTAGAGAAATGAAATAAAATATTTTATTTTTAAAAGTGCAATTTTGCACACTCATAAATGAAAATGTGCACACAATTTGTAACAAATCACAACAAAGGTATTTACACATTATAACTAATCCTTATAATATATAATTCAGCTAGCAATTGTCCGAGGTGTCTTATGTTTTAACCGTTTGATTTTTTTGTGATAAACATGCACCGTTAGATTAAATTTGCGTTCACACTGGTTATTATTAATTATTATTTTTAGCGTAATTAACTGGTTATTATTAATTATTATTTTTAGCGTAATTAATTACCGTAATTTTTAGCGTAATTAATTGAAACAATTATTATTTTTGATTAATTAGCGTAATTATTTATTTCTTTATATAATATAACTTTCATTTATATTTTCCTTAATATAATTTAATATTATTTTTAACGTAATTTATTAGTGTAATTATTTTTAATTAATTAGGTAATTATTTGAAATTAATTATTATTTTTAACTTAATTAATTAGGTAAAATAATAATTAATTACAAATAATTGCCTAATTAATTTAGCGTAATTAATTAGATAATTATTATTTTTAATTAATTAGCTCAATTATTTTTAATTAATTAGCGTAATTATTTATTTCTTTTATTTATATAATATAATTTATATTAATAATATTATTTTTAGTGTAGTTAATTAGCATAATTATTTTTAATTAATTAGCGCAATTATTTTTAATTGATTAGTGTAATTATTTCTTTCTTTCTTTATATAATATAATTTACATTTATAATCTTCTTAATATAATAAATATTATTTTTAGTGTAATTAAGTAGCGTAATTATTTTTAATTAATTAGTATAATTATTTATTTTTTATATAATATAATTTACATTTATAATCTCTTTAATATAATCTCCGTAAATATTTACTTTAAAATATTCAAAATATAACATTTATTCCTTATTTATCTCATTTACTTTGAAATATTCAAAATATAACATTTATTCCTTATTTATCTCCTTTACTTTGAAATATTCAAAATATAACATTTATTCCTTATTTATCTCCTTTAATTACGTTTATTCTATTATACTACTTAAATTAATTATTATGATAATAGAGAATCTGCATTTGTTATTGATATATTTAATAGATAAATTAATTAATTTTTATTATAAAAACAATAATAACGAAATTTAAGGGAATTCAAATTAGTTATATTTAAAAATAATAAATATTATCAAACCCTACTTCAAATCCGTATCTATATAAAGACGTTATCTTCACTCACTCCCTACCTTTCACTTTTCATTTAGCTATTTTTTTATTTGTTCATTGCTCACATTTATTTATTCAATTTTCATTTCACCTATTTTTTTTATTTATTCATGCTCACATTTATTTATTTTTGTGCAGAGCTCTATGTAAGTTTTGTTCTTTTTTTTTGTTTTTTTTGTATTTTTTGTAGCATTTTTATTTCAGCTAATTTTTTTATTTGTTTATGCTCACATTTATTTATTTTTTTGCAGAACTCTATGTAAGTTTTGTTTTTTTTTTTGTTTTTTTGTATTTCTTTTTCATTTCAGCTATTTTTTTTTATTTTTTGATATTCACATTTACTTATTTTTGTGCAGAACTCTAGGTAAGTTTTGTTGTTATTTTGTTTTTTTTGTATTTTTGCACTAACTCTCACTTTTAATTTCAGCTATTTTTTTTATTTGTTTATCCTCACATTTATTTATTCAATTTTCATTTCAGCTATTTTTTTTATTTATTCATGCTCACATTTATTTATTTTTGTGCAAAACTCTATGTAAGTTTTGTTTTGTTTTTTGTTTTTTTGTATTTTTTTGTAGCCTTTTTATTTCAACTATTTTTTTTATTTGTTTATGCTCACATTTATTTATTTTTGTGCAGAACTTTATTTAAGTTTTGTTGTTTTATTTGTTTTTTTGTATTTTTGTACTAACTCTCACTTCTATTTTTTTTATTTGTTCATGCTCATATATATTTATTTATTCAATTTTCATTTAAGATATTTTTTTATTTATTAATGCTCACATTTATTTATTTTTTGCAGAACTCTATGTAAGTTTTGTTGTTTTTTTGTATTTTTTGTAGCCTTTTAATGTCAGCTATTTTTTTATTTGTTCATGCTAACATTTATTTATTTTTGTTGAGCTCAATGTAAGTTTTGTTGTTTTTTTGTGTTTTTTTATTTTTTGGACTAACTCTCACTTTTAATTTAAACTATTTTTTTTATTTGTTCATCCTCGCATTTATTTATTCAATTTTTATTTCAGCTATTTTTTTTATTTATTCATACTCACATTTATTTATTTTTGTGTAGAGTTTTATGTAAGTTTTGTTAGTTTTTTTTTGTTTATTCAATTTTTATTTCAGCTATTTTTTTTATTTATTCATGCTCATATTTGTTTATTTTTGTGTAGAGCTTTATGTAAGTTTTGTTAGTTTTTTTTTGTTTTTTGTATTTTTTGTAGCATTTTTATTTAGCTATTTTTTTTATTTGTTTATGCTCACTTTTATTTATTTTTTTTGCAGAGCTCTATGTATGTTTTGTTGTTTTTTTGTTGTTTTTTGTATTTTTTGCAGCTGTATTTTTTACTAATTTGATTTTAATAACTTTTGCAAGTAAATCATTTTTTTCTAGACCTTTTGAATTTCTTACTCATTTTTTGTTTATTTTGTAGGTTTATTTATAACTATTTATTTTGTAGGTTTCATTATTAGTAAAATACTGTGCCGAAGTCATGAAAAAAGATCAAAACATTTTATCGCACAAATTTTAAATGGATTCCAAGCTTTTGTTTATGTTTTCTGATAAAATTAGAGTAGTTTGTGTTAATTTTATTTATGATTTAATTTACTCAATTTACTGTAATTTTAAAGTAGTTTGTTTTCATTTTATTTATGATGTATTTTATCTATTTAATGTAATTAATGAAATTTACACAATTTACAATAATTCTATTTAATTTTATTCTAATTTTGTTTATTTTGTAACTTACGCAATAATATTTTTATTTGTATTACTTACAAATATAACTAAAACATAATTAATTTATGTATTTTAGTTTGATCTTTTTATATATATAAATAATAATAATAATAATAATTGTGATTTAATTAATTTATGTATTTCTATTCTAAGTTTTAGGGTTTAATAAATCTAATGGTCAACTAAAATTATATATCAATAATATTATTAATTATGAGTACGTAAATCTATTCCTTATTTTAAGCAATTAAATAAATTCAAAGGTAAACTAAAATTATATATCAATAATATTATTAATTCAAAGGTAAACTAAAATTATATATCAATAATATTATTAATTATGAGTATGGTAAATCTATTCCTTATTTTAAGCAACTAAATAAATTCAAAATTACTTAATTGATTTGAGAATGAAATAATAATAATTCAATTTTTTATTAATTTACAATTAAAAATAATATTATCCTTTATTTATATTAAAGCATTAAAATATCTCCAGCTTATTCCTTATTTATCTCCTGCTTTAAACTAAATTAATATATTTTGATTTATTTAAATAAGTAATATTCAGAATATCACGTTTATTCCTTATTTATCTCCTTTAATTACGTTTATTCTATTATACTACTATTTATTTATAGTACTAAATAAATTTGTGATTCTTCATTCTTTCTCATCCCTCATTTGTGATTCTTCATTCTTTCTCATCCCTCTAATTGTCTAGAGATTTTTGTATAATAATTTTATTTTTTTTCAACTTTTTACTAATCATTTTCAATCAATGTCTTGGTCTGATGTCAATTCCTCCGAAAAAGACTTTCGTTCAGTTTTACTAAAGGTATGTTATTGAATTTAATGTTTATAGACTTAAATACATTTTTTTATTATATATGTGTGTAATAAATAAGTGATTTATAATTGTTATTATATTTAATGCAGGTTATTAAAATTTGCACAACTTTTAAAATCCATGAAAAAATGTCCGAGCGATGTTGGTATTACATCATTTGCCCCACATGCAATCATTCACAGTATGTCAATTATTGCAATTTTGTGTGCTATTTTTGTCAACGTGATCTTATTCGTCATACCAAGTTTAAAATTCATCTACAAGTTCATGACGGAAAGCACTTCGCGAATTTTGTATTGATGAATGAAGTTGCAGTATTTCTAAATCAGAAATCAGCTGATCGATTGGTTTTTTCAATCCTCTCGGTATTTAGTTCTCTCCTACATATATATCAAATTTTTTATGTAATTTTATTTTTCTTTCATTTTATAACTGTATTTTTTATTATATTAATAAATTAATTAATAATGCAATGTATCTTTCTGTATACAAGGATAATGCCGACGATTATATTGGAACATCCTCGACTGAAAGTATAAACAAAGTAACTCCTGCAGTTGTATCATCTCTTAATGAAAACGAGTTTATGTTTAAGGTCAGCGTTGACGGAGACAATCTTTTAGGAAGATTATGTCGTTGCATTGTAGATATGCGAAATTTAGATTCTACATTATTATTGCTGCACAAAGAAAGATTAATCCGTAATCCGTCTTACCTTACAATTCTTAATGGAGTCTCCGAATTAATTAAGAAGTCGAACGATGATTCCTCAGATTATAAATCAAATGATGATGTCCTTTGAAGCAATAAAGAATCATGCCACCTGGAGAACTTAATTTTTTTTATCTTTTAGTAATATTATCTATTTTTATTTTTTATCTTTTAGTAATATTATCTATTTTTGTACTTTTTTTATTTTCAGAACATTGTATCATGATATCTATTTCAACTTAATTTTTACTTTTCCGTACTTTTTGTTAATCTATAATTTTTTTTAATATCAACTTATTATTATCAAATTTCTATTTTATAATTTTAAAATCATTATATCTATTTAATATCATTCAAAAACTATTGAAATCTAATCTATTATAATTGAAAACATTTTGTTATAATATATAATTCACTATATTTTATCATATTCCATTTTGTAGTTATTCACTATAATACAAAGTTTTTTAATTTTAAGTTTGACCAAATATTGTATATAGTTACAAGATATTACTTATCAATTCCGTGATTTTCAAATGTTGCTGACTCCGAATCTTTTACAATTCGATTCGTATTCCATCTAAAAGTTATTCAATATAATAAATATATATTTTAATTCTTACCCGTTCTTTAATTTAAATAAAAAAGCAGTTAATATAGGCTCTGTTATTAAAAAGAAATAATAATCCAGTCTTCTTTTTTTTTAATAATTCTTTTTGGATAAACATTAAATAAGAAAAACATGTCAATCCAAGAACCCTTATAATAAGTATACCGAAATCTACCAACTCTTATATTTATTTAACGTGTATATATTGGATACTTATATATATAATCTTTAGACCCCACAAGCTTTGTTATAGATTAAAATTTTCTTTCACAGGTTCGTGTATTTTTTTTCATCGACATCTTTTATTTCATCCTTTGTATTAAATATTTCTTCTCTTTTGCAGAACAATTGTGAAAAATAATCCATGGCTGGTCACGATATTTTACGGGGTCTAACTACGTCCAGTACAAACTGGAATATTGTTGTGAGAGTGTGCGGAAGATGGTTCTCTCCGGGTGTACAACCACAAACTCACACAATGGAAATTGTAATGATAGACCTCATGGTTAGATTACGAAACACTTTGTTTACCTATTACTCTAATTTATCTACAGTTTCCATTGTGTGTTATTTGATGAAATAACTTCAACCTTATTATAACTTCAAACCTGTACTATTTTTTCAAAACTCTTTACTTATTTTGTTTTATTAATTTTGGTATTTACTTATTTTATGTTCTAATTTCTGGTTATAAGCATACATTTATTGATCATGTGGGTTATTTTATTTATCAGCGCGATCAAATTCATGCATCGGTGCCGTCAGAATTGATTGATCAATTCTATGATAAGATCGTTGAAGGTGATCTAATCAATGTGAAAAACTTCATTGTGCTGCCAACCGATGAGAGAGCAATGATCGTCGACAATTCTTATATGATTCGTTTCTTAAAAGAAACAATTGTTGAATCCACATGGTATCTAGACTTTCCAAAATCGATTTATAATTTTCGACCATTTTGGTGTATCAATGAGCACAACTTTCCAACTTATGGTCCTCTCCTCGGTATGTTTGGTTTTAAATAAAATATTATTCTTAAAACTCCTTTGTGTTTTGATTACCTACGTTTATTATTTTTTATTAATATATTGAATTTTGTTAATCAAAACATCATTGGACACATTATTGATGTTGATTACACATACGTTAATGGCGTTGCCGGCGGCGGTGAAGAAAGTCAGTATATTCGTATTCGTGTTGCAGATCTAAAGTAAGTTTTAGTACACTTAATTTATTTTTTATTAGTAATTATATAGTCAGCTAATCTAATCTTAAAATTACTTAATATTGAATTCAATAGTTTTGCAACTCTGGACTTCATATATTTCGGTCCATACTCAGTCGAAATCATGAGAATTCTCGATATGTCTATGAATAACCAAGTGAGACGTGTGGTTATTATCATTCAACTTGCGAGAACGATGATGTTCAACGGTAATATTTATTTATCTTAATATAAATAAAAAGTTAATTAGTATTAATATGCTAAATTTTATTTTATTTTTTTTACAATTTTGGTAGGTAATTGTGTCTTGCACAATACTGATGGAGCTACTAAAGTTATGATCCATTATAATGTTGAGGAGGCGATCGAGTACCATACACGGTAGATTTTTAATTTAAATTTCGATTCCTTTTTTAACGATTTACATATATTTGTAACCATACACAAATAATTTGGACTATATTAAATTATGTTTACTGTCTATTAGGTTTGAAGAACAAATAGTTTCCCACTTCAAATGTCCGATATTATCCAGGTAATAGCATGTTTTTATGTACAAACTTTATCTAGATGTTTATTTAATATAGGAATAACCTCTGAACTTTGAATCAATATATCAATTCTTATTATTATAGATTGCCTCAAGTTGACTTATCTGCATAAATTTATTGCAATAGGCTACGAATGCTGATGAAGATGTTGAAGGAACTACGAAGGAGTTATTTAAGCTTCCAGTTCCCCAATCAATTGATGATCTCATTGGACGTGAGATCATGTTCAAAGTGAGTTGTGAGGCGAAGCACATCGAAGGCATCGAGACAGAGTACGTCGTGGAGAAATATTCGGACGATGACGAGTTTATCAAATTCACAGGAAGACTGATCATAAAATCGTGGGATTTCCATTGATCTCCTACAAAGATTTAGCTGACGATAATGAATTCGATGAAGAAGACGAAGTAGACAGGAGTGTCAATGAGGACTTCAAATCACCGGAAATTGTGAAGAGTTGCAAGCGAGCTTTGGAAATGAACTCTGATGACGACGATCCTATTGACGGACAGCGATCAGTTTCTTCAAAGTTCAAAGCTAATTAATTATCTACTTTAATTCATCTTTTTTTTATCATATTCATCTTTTTTATCGTTTTAATTTTAAAGTTTTTGGACAAATGCTTTGAATAATTATTTATTGCTTATTGGATTAAATGCTTTTAATATTTATTTATTTTTTATTGGATTACTTTCATTTTTGAGCAAATTTTATTTGCTCCAACTTTTTTTTGTTTACGCAAATTTTATTTTCTCAAACTTTTTTTTGTTTAAGCAAACTTATCATCACTTGGCTTATTCAATTTCATGCTCTGCCCTGTAAATAAAATAGTAATCATCGTTGTACATTTTAATGCCCAGCGATGTTCATAAAATAAAATGTTTCAGACTGATGACATTTTTGTAGGGGAAATTATTTATGAATATATTCTTTCTTAGGCACTTTACATTTAAAAAACAAATCTTTAAAAAACAATTTATTTTTATAAATATATAATTTCTGTGCAGTTTACTTTTTTTATTAAAAAAGCTTTAACTTATACCAAAAACAAAAGAATTATATAACATAATTAAGAAAATAAAGTATAATTCTTTGTTACGTTACAGCTTGAATTTATCCAAAAATATGTAATAACTAATAAAATTTTAAATAAGCTGGAATTTGATAAAAAGATAATAATAGATATGTTGTTATCCTAAATATATAATATCATGATTATTTTCATGCTATAATTAAGGAATTAGTTTCTATGAAATTTAAGGAATATTAGCAGTATTATTTATGTTCTATATGAAAAATAAACTTTATATTA
This sequence comes from Euphrasia confusa, assembly GCA_954870475.1. Classification (NCBI taxonomy): domain Eukaryota; kingdom Viridiplantae; phylum Streptophyta; class Magnoliopsida; order Lamiales; family Orobanchaceae; genus Euphrasia; species Euphrasia confusa. Next base: position 8,193,932 of record OX940966.1, on the reverse strand, counting down.
TATAGAGATTCATGTCAAATATAAACAATTCTTCCCAAATATAATCTCACAGTTTGCATTTATTTTTTAAATGTGACCCTTTTTTATTATGAATAAAAATAGTTTATATGTATATATGTTTACAAAAGTGAAGTTGTGTATTTGTTTACTTTCTCTTCCATATATATATATATAAATGTTAATATATATAAAAAAATATATATAGAACTAATATTTATATATAATATAATATAATATTTTTACCCCTCATTTCGTATATAGTTCGGATTTTATGGAATCGAATTTAATTATTATAGATATATAATATAAGGGTTTATATTTTATTCCTAATATTGTGATGGTTGTCTTTATCCAAAAAGATATTTTCAATCTTTTAAAATATATCTATAAAAGAAATACTTTTGTTAATATGACACACCAATTTGTCCCGTTCATATATATATATATTTAAATAATTTTGATTTAATGAATAATCGACGTAAGAAGCTGTCATACAGAGATTTCTAGAAGTCCAATTCTCAAGTGTTGCGTAAGTTATTTCTATGTTTTTTATACAGCACGTTTATATTTAGAAATTGTTTTTCAAGGGGAAAAAACTAATGTCTGATATTTTTTATTTTGTTATTCGCACTCTTAAATTTTTGTGTTAGGAAGAATCGCACTGACTACTGTGGACGATAAGAATGTCGTCAAGCAATAATAAAAGTAACAAAGGTAAATTATGTTAACTTTTTGCTTTATCGGAATTATTTGGCAATTATGATGCACAATGTAGAACACAAGATTTTTTTTTTCCATATACAGACAAAGGTAAAGGTAAATGCACCTCATCGTTCGAACTATCAGACAAGAGAATCGACAATAATTACAGTTAGTATTTCATATAAACATCTTTTATGTAAAATGATTTTTTAATGGAATGTGTTTTGTAAATACTCTATCTGTATTGATATTATTTTTTTAAATGCCCAGATGCGTTTGTGTTCGACTCTTATACGAATAAGAGTCGCGCAATCAATATGAATGTTAATAGAGGGGTCGTAATTACACCCGAACCATTTTCCAACTCAGGTAAGTTATGATTATGTGGATCTGATTATTATATTCGTATTTTAAACATAACATGCCACGTTTACAAAATTTACACATGCAGTAAGTCGGGTTCCAACGACCAATATTGGGACGCTTGCGGAAAATATATCCCCTTATCAAACATTGTGTGCCACCGATCAGCACAACAATAAACGAAGAGTCTTGAGCAGTGTCGTTGATGTTGCGAAAGGGAATAAACATGAAATGCCATTGAGGGACATAACAAACGGTTCATTTTTTTACAAACTCTCTTTTATAGGAAATTAAATATTTGTTCTTCTTATTTTATATAATGATTTTTAATTTTGTAGATGCATTTGTGTTGGAGTCTTATGCGAATAATATTAGCCCAATCAATAACAATGTTAATATGGACATGCCCGAAGGAGTGTTCCCCTCATGTAAGTTTTTTTCGATGTATCTAATTAGTATACTCATATTTTAAACATAATTTATTACGTTTACAAATTTTATGCAGTGACTCGAATTCCAACAACCAATATTGTAACGACGGCGGAATATATATCTCCTTATCAAAGATCATGTGTCACCGAGCAGCGCAGCAATAAACGAAAAGTGATTGACAGTGTCATCGATACTGTGAAATGGAATATGACAGAAAATCCATTGAGGGACATCACAAAAGGTTCGTTTTTGTTATAAATACTCTTGAAAAATTGTTAAATAACAAAATTCTTATTTTAGCTTTTGTAAATAATTATAATTTTTTTTTTCTTATTAGTGAGAACTACTGGTCCAACAATTAATTGTACAAATATTCCAACTTCTCATATTTTGGAATCAAGTGCGATTCCTGATAAAAGAAATAAAGAAAATGTAATTGTTGAAGCTGCGCGCAATTTAGATTTCTCCTTCATTCCATTGACAGGTATGATACTAAGTAATTCTTGATATTTATTTAGTTATGAGTTCATGATTGATGTCTCTCATATAATGTTTATATTTCTCTCTTTTTTAAAATAAATAATAGCATCAATGGTGACAAATAATCCTCTCCCGAATGTTCAAGAAATCTCAAACACTGTAACCGCGGGGCCGTCAAACATGCCGAAATCAACTCAAAAGATTTTAAATCCATTTGTGGCCGGCGATGCAAAAAATAAAGGCATTTCGAAAGGCGGAATTGATAACATCACAGGTACGATGGTAACCATTATTATATTACTATTTGTAATGGATTTTGTATTAGGTTAAAGCATGAACTGATTTTTTATAAACTGGATCCTTTTGCTTACAAGGTTATCATGATATCGGTGATCCGGAATGGACATGTAAACATTGTTCAGCTGTATTTTGGTTAGACGAAAGACTAGAAAAGGCGCGAAATCCACGCGGAAATCCGTTGTTCAATCTTTGTTGCATGCATGGTTAGTTTTCCAAAATGTGTTTTTTTTTCATCAACCTCGATTATTTTATCTCCGTTTTTAGATAAACGTTTCATCGATATAATTTTGAATGTGTTAACTTTTCGACAGGAAAAATTAAATTACCTGCTGTGCCAGATCCACCTGCCGACTACAAAAAATTAATATACGGAAACGACAGAATCAGTAAAAAATTCCAGAATTCTATAAGATTCTACAACATGATATTTTCTTTTACTTCTATGGGAGGTAAAGTTGATAACTCTTTTAATACCGGAAGATCGGCGCCAAATTACCGGATACATGGAGAGAACTATCATCTCATTGGGTCTATGATGCCAGAAGATTCTGAGAAACCAATGTTTGCTCAGCTATACATTTACGATACCGACGATGAAGTAAAACTTCGATTAAATGCTATGAGGTAAGTCAACTATTTTATAATATTTAATCCTTTTGTGTGTGTATATTTAATAATAATTGTGTTTTTTTTAACAGACAATCTAAACCGGCCGATGAGGAAGACAATGAAGATGCTTCGAGTCTTGATTCTGAAATAGTTACGACTCTAAAGAAAATTCTAGATGAATATAACGTATTGGTGAATTGTTTTCGTTCTTCCGGAGAAACAATGAAGAATAATAAAATATCTGATATCAAGCTGAGATTAATTTCTAGACGTCAAAGGGATGGACGTGAGCATAATTTGCCTCAAGCAAGTGAAGTTGCGGCATTGATTGTTGGAGACGTTGAGGATCTTAAAGATCATAGAGACATCATTGTTAAAAGAAAAGACGGAAAGTTGCAACGTATCAATGAGTTGCACACAGCTTACTTGCCTTTGCAATATCCCTTGCTATTTTTGTTCGGCGAAGACGGATTCAGAGACGACGTTGTTCACTGCCCAACTGATAGGAGCAAAGAGCAGAATGAAAAACATGTTACAATGAGAGAATACTTTGCGTACAGACTCATGGAGAGGGCCAACGAGTCTCCTCACATATTATTCGGTCGTCGTTTGTTCCAACAATTTGTTGTCGATGCTTATACTATGGTTGAATCTTACAGAATTGCTTATATGAAGCATCATCAACAAGATTTTCGGTGCGACTCTTATGCTGCATTGGATGATGCAGTACATCGCGGAGAGGAAAACGCTTCCAATACTGGAAAGAGGATAATATTACCTTCTACGTTTGTTGGAGGCGCACGCTTCATGATACAGAACTACCACGATGCTATGTCTATATGTAGATGGGTTGGTTATCCGAATTTGTTCATCACTTTCACGTGCAATCCTAAGTGGGATGAAATTGCGAGATACGTTGAAAAAAGAGGTCTGACTGCCATCGACCGACCAGATATTGTTTCTCGGATATTTCATTCTAAGCTAGATAATTTGTTGAGAGAAATTCGCTTCGACAAGATTTTTGGAGAAACCAGCGCAGGTAATATATTTTTTATTATGTTCGAATATAGAAATATATTTCCTTTATTAATACTCATAAAAAGTATTTCTAACGACAGTTGTAGTTTCCAGCCAATTAATTGTTGTTATCCATATTATTTTTGCAGTTATATACACGGTGGAGTTCCAAAAGCGTGGATTGCCGCATGCCCACATTCTTTTATTTCTCAAGGGTTTTTCGGATAACGTGAGTGCTGAAGTTGTAGATGGAATAATATCAGCAGAGATCCCCAATAAAGATGACGACAAGGTATATTATGAAGCAGTTAAGCAACACATGATTCACGGACCTTGCGGCGTTCCAAATATGAATTCACCTTGCATGGTCGGAAATAAATGCAGCAAGCATTTCCCCAAAGATTTTGCTAACAGAACTTCTATAAATGATGATGGTTACATAGTTTACAGACGAAGGGATCTTGGTCGACGCGTCAATAAGAATGGTATTGATCTTGACAATAGGTAATTTTTATTTTCAACTTCTTCAATCATAAGTTTAATAATACTTTTTTGCAAATGTATATATATATCAACCACAACTGAAATGTAATTTTGATTATATGTTCTAACATAATGCAGGTTTGTCGTCCCCCACAACCCTTACCTGCTTAAAAAGTATGGCGGGCATGTTAACGTTGAATGGTGCAACAGATCACGCACCATCAAATATTTGTTTAAATATGTGCACAAAGGGAATGATCGCACGACGGCTGTATTTTATCAGTCTTATGATCCAAAGCAAGGAAAAAAGGTAATCGATGAAATTAAACAGTACTTTGATTGCAGATATATATCGGCTTCGGAAGCTGCGTGGAGGTTGTTTGCATACGAAATGCATTTCAGAGAACCAAACGTCATTAGACTTGGTTACCATTGCCACAAACAACAAAATATTATTTACAGAGGCAAAGAGGATACAAAAACTGTTGTGTCGAAGCATTCTTCAAAAGAAACAATGTTCACAGCTTGGATGATGGCCAATTCTAAATATCGCGAAGCTAGGAGCTTGACTTATGCTGAATTTCCCCAAAAATTCGTATGGAATGAGCAACAAATGGAATGGCGACCGAGGCAAAGAGGAATAGCTGTGGGAAGATTAAATTATATGTATCCAGGAGCCGGAGAGCTGTATTATTTGAGAATTCTTCTCAATATCGTTCGTGGCTGCACATCCTTTGATGATGTTAAATCGTACGATGGAAGAACATACCAAACCTTTAAAGAGGCATGTTATGCACGTGGATTGTTGGACGACGATAAAGAATACATCGATGCAATAAAAGAGGCTTCAAAATGGGATACAGATTTCATGGTGCGAACGCTTTTCGTCAACATGCTTACGTGTAAAGCCTTGACCAACCCAGAAAACGTTTGGGAAGAATGCAAAGAATATTTGTCGGTTGACGTGCTGCAAATATATCGCAACACCGTTAATAATCAAGGTATTTTTATATTTAAAGTTTTAGTGTATTTTAATATTATAATTATTATTATTATTTGAGTTATTTTATCGACTATTTTTTTTTGGTGAGTGTTTTTTATATTAATATTAATTCACATTAAGAGGCCTCTACAGAATAATGAAATCTAACTATTCTTTTGTTGACAAATTTACGTTACAGTTGATTCAATTCAATGGACTTTGATTCTTCTTTTATAAACATTAAAGAATGTGAATTTAGATTTTTTGTTAAATTCTAAAATTTTAAAAAAATTGTTTTTTATATTTTTCTTCTACAAAATGAAAGTTTACATTTTTCACATAAAGAATTTTACGTACTGTGTATTGTATGTTAAGAAGCAAGTGACTATTCTATGTTAATAATATAAATATAATGGTACTATATCTTACTTAAATTGCAATGAATATAAGATTATTATTTTAGCGAAATTGTTATAGATTTATATTATAAAGTTTTGGTATATTTTAATAGTATTATTATTATTATTGGATTAATTTTATGTAGCATATACATATCTGTTATTAATTGTGATTTCTTACTTACAGTATCCTTTCATGCAATATAATTAATCGATATTTTTGATAATCGATCGCTAATTATTAACGTATTTTTTTCCATATTATTCTCAGATGTAACTCTCACACAAGATGAGATTTATAATTTGTGCTTGCAATTCATTGAAGAGATGTTGAAGCGCCAAGGACAAACGCTGAAAGATATTCCAAATATGCCATATCCAAAATTCGTTGATGTTACTGTTGGACAAAACAGCCTCTTAGCAGCCGAGCTTGCCTATGACAGAAATGCTCTCCGAGTCGAGTACGAACAATTAGTGGCCATGTTGAATGATGATCAGCGGAAGGCTTATAAGACAATCATTCGATCTCTCGACGATCCAAACGGACAGGTTTTCTTTTTGTATGGTTATGGTGGAACTGGCAAAACTTTTGTTTGGAAGACTCTATCTGCTGTCGTCCGATCTAGGGGCGACATTGTTCTAAATGTTGCTTCAAGCGGTATAGCTTCTCTTCTTTTACCAGGAGGCAGAACAGCCCATTCAAGGTTAAAGATTCCGATATCTTTGCACGAAAGCTCTACGTGTGACATCAGGAAGCAAAGCGATCTAGGGAAATTGATTGTTAAGACGAAACTCATTATATGGGACGAGGCTCCTATGATGCACAGGTATTAACAATCAATTAATCAGATTTTGTTGTCTTACTATCTTATATTTTTGTGTTTATTATATAATTATTAATACAACATAATCATATTTATTCTATTTTGGTTTTGATTTTTGTAGGAATTGTTTTGAAGCACTAGATCGAACAATGCGTGATATCATGAGCTCCCATCGACCTGAAGCTCAGCATCTGCCTTTCGGAGGCAAGGTTGTTGTGTTCGGAGGAGATTTTCGACAAATTTTACCGGTCATACCTAAAGGTACGAGGCAAGATATAGTTCACGCCACTATTAATTCTTCCAACATATGGATAAATTGCAAAGTTTTGCGCTTGACCAAAAATATGAGACTGCAAAATATCGGTGAGGGAAGTGATGGTCGTAAGTTGCGCGAGTTCTCTGATTGGCTGTCTTCTATAGGGGATGGTACTATTGGTGACGATAATGACGGAGAAGTGGATATAGAGATCCCGGATGAATATTTGATAACTCATTCGGATAATCATATTGAATCTATTGTTCAAGCCACATACCCGAATTTCCATGACCACATTGGTGATATCAATTTTCTAGACGGACGGGCGATTCTGGCGCCGACCTTGGATGACGTTAATGAAATCAACGATTACATGGTTGCAATGCATAATACTGAAGAACGAATTTACTTGAGTTCGGATAGTATCGTCCCTACCGAACGCGGGGATAATATGTTTGCTCAAATGCATTCTGTTGAGTTTTTAAATACCATCAAGTGTTCCGGACTGCCAAACCATGAGCTGAAGTTGAAGGTTAGTATTACTAAAACTTTTTTTTTCAAATCTATTTCTATTAATTAATTAATATAGTAGTTAATATATACATTCAAATATTATCATTATATAACTGTGCGACTAATATATATATTATTGAAGAATAATCAATCACTTTTGATTATTCCTAATATTTATATTAATACAAATATTACGTTAATATATATGTATTCAAATTGTAACTTTGGTTTTTTTATGCAACCATTTATGCAGGTATATTCTATGTATTGTATTTATTAAATAATTAATTAAATGAATTAATTCCATTTTGTGAGATGTTACATATTTTTGATAGATGAATTGTTTTTTATTAGGTTGGTGTGCCCGTTATGTTGCTACGGAATATGGATGCCGCTTTGGGACTATGCAATGGTACTAGGATGGTTGTAACACACCTTGGTAATTATGTTATCCAGGCGAAAGTATTAGGAGGAAATAATTCTGGGGAATTGGTTTTTATTCCTCGAATTGCTCTGACGCCATCAGATACCAAATTCCCGTTTTCTTTTCAACGAAGACAATTTCCGATTATGATATCGTATGCCATGACGATTAATAAGAGTCAAGGTCAGTCGTTGAGAAATGTTGGAATATTTTTGAAGAGACCAGTATTTACGCACGGTCAATTGTACGTTGCGCTGTCTAGAGTAACCAACACCACCGGGTTGAAACTTTTGCTTTGTGATGATCGTGGCCGTCTTACGAATAGAACAACAAATGTAGTTTATAAAGAAGTATTCCAAAATTTGTAATTTCATTGTAATTTCTTATTAGATATTACAATTAGATCACAAACTTAATGTTTATTTATGCATTATCAATGTCTATAACATCAAATATAAACAGAAAGAGCTTATTTCGAGTAACAAAAATTTGAAATTTATTAGCGTGCATCGCACGGGCAAGAGGACTAGTATAATTAAATTAAGCTAATAATTAGACTTGCCAGGTAATCCACTAAAAACTAATCTCGACTTGGGTGGGCAGCATCATCTTAAATGTCAAAAAGTAATTCGATTTGGATTTGGGCTCGAACACAATAAGTCAATAACAACCACAGGATAACGTATACTACATTTGTATTGGAGAATATATTCGGCCCATTAATATAAGTGTAAAGAAGTCCAACTTCTCTACCAGTTCGAGCTTTTAGATGAAGCGGTTTCTAACATGGTATCAGAGCCTAGCCTTGTGGCAGGTCCTGGGTTTGACTCCCGCCATGTGCGACTCCACCCGAATTAATTATCCACTTGTTGGGCCTTCCCCTGAGGTTGAAATCGGCCCACAAGTGAGGGGGAGTATTGGAGACTATATTCGGCTCACTATAAATGTCTAGTTGCCCAACTTCTCTAACAGTTCGAGCTGTTGGATGATGCGGCATCTAACATGGCTATAGAGCCTTGGGATAACCCGAGGTCCTGGGTTCGACTCCCGCCAGTGGCGACTCCACCCGATTTAATTATCCACTTGTTGGGCCTCCCCAAAGAGGTTGAAATCGGCCCACAAGTGAGGGGGAGTATTGGAGAATATATTCGGCCCATTAATATAAGTGTAAAGAAGTCCAACTTCTCTACCAGTTCGAGCTTTTAGATGAAGCGGTTTCTAACAATTTGTTTCATCACAACAATTACATTTTTATGTATTTGACTAAGAAAGTGTGACCATTTGATGAGAAAGTGAAAGTATTAATTTAAGAGTTTTGATATTTACATATCAAGAATTACTCTTGCACACCCTTAGTACCGGTACACTCCTCTTTAATTTACCTTAATACTTATATTTTTAATTATTTAACTATACCCACCCAACACATTCAAAATCATATTATTTCTTCTTCATTCCTTCCTTTGTTTCATTTTTTACTTTCTTCTTCCCTCTTTCTTTCTTCCTTCTACTCTTACTAACTTCAAAAAAAAAAAAATGATGAAATTTCAAAGTCACACAGATACAAAAAGTACTACAAGAGCTATCATTTGAATTTCCAATAATAAGTTTAAATTTTTTTTATATTTGAATTTTGTTTATTTGATTATTTTTTATTTAAATTTTAGAGACACGACACTTTTTGAGTTGGACAAACAGCTCCAGAGTTTTTTTAAATTTTCCGAAATGAACATGACTTGAAATTAGAGAATTCCAATAAACCACGGTTGGTTCAGGAATTTTGGTAAACTGTTGGTGGGTATTGCGCAAGAAATTGAACTGAATGTAGAAAGTGATGAGGGTTGTAGAGACGAAGGATTAGAGATGAAACTTAATTTCAGAATGTGGGTATGAAAGTGCTCTCCATGAGAAAAGAGATCGGGACTTGTATAAGCGCGAGTCGAGTGGACCAAAGCGCGCGTAGGCGTTTGGTTTAGAAGCGAAGCGCTGTAATTGAATGACTTTTGTTAATGCTCAAAAAGAAACTTGATCGCCCGGGATTCCACTATGATAAGTCATTAGGCCACGTTACCACGAAGTCCTTTTGTTACATTACGCAGTTGTTTCTAGAAAGAACTTTGGTGTCGTCCAAACAACAATAAAATTTTGTAGCCCACAAAAAAACTTGACCTCAAATGTAACAAAAGTACAAAAGAAAAAGGGGGAAATACACATATACACCTTCTTGATGTGGCAAAGGGTCTTAGATTCAAATAGGAAAACACACACATTCTCTTAAAGAGCTCATAATGTTTTTGGGAATGAAATCTTACAAAGTGTATGACACTTACTTAATTTTAGAATAATAGAAAAAAAGTTGCATATAAATGTTGAACTAAATCTAGCAAAATGAATATTCATTCACACACAATAGTAACTAAAGTCTAAACATATATAATTTCCCCCCATTTATCAACTCGACCCTTTCTCCTTATATTGCAGATAAGACATTTGTCTTTGTAGCTTCATCTGCTCATAAAACTTAGCTATAAATTGTTCCGCCTTCAAATCAATCCCTTCGTCATCTTCTTCTTCTTCATTCTCATAGTTTGCACCGTACTCACAACCTTCTTCTTCTTCTCCCCGTAATCGAAATCGACGTGAGATTTGATGCATGGGATGTTGGGCATTTTAAACCGCATCGAGGAATAATTTCGACACATCTTCACGTGCCTCATTGGAGTTTCATCAAACGAAAGCTCGTGATCTCCGTAAATGAGTGTCGACTGGCGACCGAGCTTCTTGATGCTTCTCTGAACCACGTTTAAGCTTACGATCAAACGGTTCTTGAACAAGCCGCCTTTCCTAGCCCACACCAAAGTTAGCCGGAGAATGTCCCAAGCCTTGCGCCGCCCTAAAGTTGAGCTCTTTCTCGCCATTGTTTTTTGTTTTTGTTGTTATTTTAGAGCTAGAGGAAAGTGTAGTGTATTTATAGGAAAGCCAAAAAAAGGATTGAAGCTTTTGATTATTGTTTAATTAGGTTTACGCGGTTACGTACGTTGTAAGAAGAAAACAAAAAGAGTGTGGGGTAATTGGTTGAGTGTATTATTTGTTAATTTAAATTTTAAATTATTGTTTTTGTAATGGACGGCGGAAAACGGGTTGTCCACGCGGCTGTACGCGGGTCTAATTCATGTTGTTTACCACAAATACCCCTTCATGTATACAAACGTTGAGATTAACTAATTTATATGATGTAAATTATTGTGGTTGCAAATACAAATTATATACATGCATACAAATATACAATATGTTTTCTCAAAAAATAGAACTAATAATATTTATAACATTTATTTTGCCTTGTGGAAAAATTGATTTGAAGATAAATATGGATAGGGTACACAACCTTAAGCCGTACACAATAACAAAAGGGCATTTTCGGGAACATGTAAGTGGATGAATGATTAGGAACATATGCATATGCTCTCCACAATTCCAACCGTTTGGTTGAAGACTTCGTGTGTTGTATTTCACATTATATTCATTAGTGTTTGCGTATACAGTAAAACCTCTATAAATTAATCGGACCGTGAAATTTTATTAATTTAAAGAGTATACAGTAAAACCTCTATAAATTAATCGGACCGTGAAATTTTATTAATTTAAAGAGAGGTTATTAATTTATCGTGAAATTTTATTAATTTAGAGAGGTTATTAATTTATCGAGGTATTTTTTTATTTAAAAGACCAAGTCGGGACCGGAAGATTCTATTAATTTAGAGATGTTATTAATGAATCGAGTATTAATTTATAGAGGTTTTACTGTATATTACTCTTACAATTATAGAGTATTCATTACTAATTCATAAGAAAAAAAAAATCATGACGAATTGATATTTGACCTCCTCTCATGCGACTTGCCAACCAATTAAATCTTACATGTCCTAATTAAACAATTTAATAAGTCAATACCTTCGTAAATTCTTCCGCACTTCATCAAATCAAAGTAAAATTGAGTATTGAAAAATATATTTGACTCACTAATATGAATTGAAAAATAAATTGTAAATTCTTCCGCACTTCATCAAATCAAAGTAAAATTGAGTATTGAAAAATATATTTGACTCACTAATATGAATTGAAAAAAAAAATTGATTTAGATTCGTTTTTTTTTTTTTTTTTTTTTGATTAATTAATTAATTAATTGGTTAAAAAGCCTTGAGGGTGTAAAAATAAAAAAGGGACTTTCAATTATTCTAAGCCCACCAAATGTATGCGGCCCAGCCCAATGTTTTTATAAAATACAGACTATGAGAATGAGAGTACACAAACACAATACAGCCGTTGGATCCCTCGAATTGAAATATCACTGTCCCAATCAAACGGCAAACTATTTGGAACCGATGCGTACGATAACCCTGTTCAGCCTTTCCGCGCACATTAGCTCAACCACGCGACAAACGATTATCCTCCTCCATGTGTGCGCATTGTTCCCCCTCCCGAACCTTCCCCGCCTTTTCAATTTTCCACTTAAATTATCTCAAAATTTGAAGAAAAAAAGAAAAGAAAAGAAAAAAAAAGTACTTCGCTGTTAGCATTTCCCCCAATTTCGGGTGTGTTTGTTCATCTCAAATTCTCTCCCCTTCATGCTAAATCATAACAGTATCGGATTCGAGAAAGCTGAGGAAGCCGGAGATGCAGCTGTAGTTTTAGGGTTTTCATGAGCTGCAATTTTTTGCTGGTAAAGTACAGCTTCTAACATAATTTTTAACTTAATTAATTCCAAAATACTTTCTGTTTATGATTATAATACTTTATAATTCAGTCATTTCAAAGTAATTATTTGTCCAACTTTGACATTTTATATACTTAAATTTTTTATTATTTTAATTCTTCCACAATTGTATTGTAGAAAGAATTTTGGTGTCTTCCAAACAACAATAAGAAAATTTAACCCACAAAAAAACTCACCTCAAATGTGACAAAAGCTCTTACAAAAAAAAAAGTAGAAAATACAAATACACCTTGATGTGGCAAAGGCTCCTAGATTCAAATAGGAAAACACACACATTCAAATAGAAAAAAAGTTGCATATAAAATTTGAACAAAATCTAGCAAAATGAATATTCACACACACTATAAAAAAATGTCTGCGCCAGTTCATATTAACTGATTATCCTCATTTATGAACCGCAAATAAGATATTTGTCTTTGTAGCTTCAATTGCTCATATTGATTCGCTATAAATTTTTCCGCCTTCAAATCAATCCCCTCGTCATCTTCTTCTTCATTGTCATAGGTTGCACCGTACTCACAACCTTCTTCTTCTTCTTCTTCTTCTTCTTCTTCTTCTTCTCCCCAAACATCGTCACCAGACTCAAATTCGTAATCGAAATCGACTTGGGGTTTGATGCATGGGATGTTGGGCATCTTAAACCGCATCGAGGAAGAATTTCGCCGACACATCTTCACATGCCTCGGTGGAGTTTCGTCGAACGAAAGCTCGCGATCTCCGTAAATGAGCGCTCCCCTGCTAGTCGACTGGCGGCCGAGCTTCTTGATGCTTCTCTGAACCACGTTTAAGCTTACGATCAATTGGTTCTTGATCAGGCCGCCTTTCCTATCCCAGAGCAGAGTTAGCCGGAGAATGTCCCAAGCCTTGCGCTGTCCTAAAGTTGAGCTCTTTCTCGCCATTGTTTTTTGTTTTGTTGTTATTATAGAGCTGATTGAAGAAAGTGTAGAGTGTATTTATAGGAAAAACAAATTAAAGGATTGGAGCTTTTCATTGTTGTTTAGTTAAAGGTTTACGCGGTTTCGTTGTAAGAAGAAAACAAACAAAAAGAAAAGAGTGTGGGGTTTCATTGGTTGAGTGTATTATTTGTTAATTAAAATGATTGTTTTTGTAATGGACGTACGGCGGGAAAACGGGTTGTCCACGCGGGTCTAATTTATGTTGTTTACCGTAAATAGCCCTAGATGTAAAGAAACGTTGAGATGTAAATTACTGTGCAAATTAATACTACAAATTATACATATACATACAATATGTTTTATCAAAAAAAAAAAATATTAGTACTACTACGGATCATATTTATATTTTCATATTTTTCTTTATATATATATATATATATATATATATATATATATATATATATATATATATATATATATATAGATGTAAAGAAACGTTGAGATGTAAATTACTGTGCAAATTAATACTACAAATTATACATATACATACAATATGTTTTCTCAAAAAAAAAAAATTAGTACTACTGCGGATCATATTTATATTTTCATATTTTTCTTTATATACAATAATATATATATATATATATATATATATATATATATATATATATATATATATATATATATATATATATATATATATATATATATTATTTCACAACCAAAAAAATAAAACTTGTAATACTTATTTTTATTTTACTTTAATCATAATTATTTTTAGTTTTTTACTTGTAATTTACAAAGAAGTGTGCCAAAGTAATATAGGGCATTTTCGGGAACATGTGAGCGGATGAATGATTAGGAACATATGATATGCTCATCACAATTCCAATCGTTTGGTTGAAGACTTTTCATTTTTAGTCTTTCCAAAAGCCTCAGTACACAAAGGGCATTTTCGGGAACATGTAAGTGGAGGAATGATTAGGAACATATGCATATGCTCACCACAATTCCAATCCTTTGGTTGAAGACTTTGGAGATAATGGAAGACTTTGAAGTTGATCAGGGACATAGGTTAAAGATGGTAGAATGAAAACCATTCTACCAACATCTAATGAACAAAATTTAGGAGTGTATTCAATTAGAATTTTGATGGAATTTTTTGAAATTGTAAAAGTTTGTGGATTTTTGTGAATTTTCTGAATCCACAGTTTATGAAGAGTGATTGATTTTTTTTATTGATTTTCATTGATTTACGTAGATTTCATATAACTATTATGAAGAGTGATTGATTTTTCTTTATTGATTTTCATTGATTTAGTAAATTTCATATAACTATGAAATAAATTTTTAATTGATTTATATTAATTTCCATAGAGTTTTATTTGTATAAAAAATCTAAATTGTTTAAAAAAATCCTAATTATTTAAAAAATTAAATACAAAAAATGTATTAATTGAAAAATTAAAAAATATTAGTAAACTTCCTTATTATTTTAATTATCATTTAAATCATTGTTATATGATCTCATTTCTACTTAGCATTAGCAATATTCGTTCTCTCTTAGTTGACTTATGTTATTTGTTATAGTAAATTTTGATATACAAAGAATATATATATATATATACGTATTATTTTTTAATTTTTTTTATCTATTTTATGTTATATTTCTAATTTTATTATGTTTAGTTATATATTTTTTAAATTTATTATTTTTTAATAATTAATAAGTCAATTAAATTAGAAATTCGTAGAAATCTCATGTATTTACGAGAAATTTCAAATTATGGATTTTTTTATATTTTTTGGATGAAATCTATAAAACTCAATAGAAATCCATTGATTTTTAAAATCACTTTTGAATAACTATAAATTTTAATAGACTTTTTAAAATTCTTATTAAATACTTCAGAATTTTAATAAAGTTTTAAAAAATACATTGTATTAAATTATTTTTAAATTAGACTCCACATTATAGTAATTGTCAAATAATATTTTTTAATAAAATATTATTTATGATAATTTTATTATAAAATAATCTTTGACAATTACTTATTGAAATTAAGATACCAATTTTTCGCGAAGTTAGTGAAAAACACGAATTCTCGAGGAGTCGAAACACTCAGCGCACATATCAATACTCGGCGCCTAAGACTCAAGGCGCGCAGATCAGTACTCGGCGCTTAAGATGTTGGCGCTGAGTTCCACGTGCGATGCACGCCTGGGAGAAAACACTCTCAGAGAATTACACTCTCAGAGAAAACACTCTCAGAGAACCACCCTCCCAGAGAATTTACTCTCAGAGAAAAAACTCAACTTACAATCTTGAAATCTTGAGGAGCAAACTTGATATGAGACAAGAGTTATGTAATATATTTCATTTCATAGAGAATAAAACGAAACTATTACAAAGTAGAACGGTAGGCAAAACGATCAAAGGTTGCAGACCAAGTGACGCAGCACTCCAGCAAACCAAGGATCCAACACTTTGCACCTAGAGCTAAATCACATAACTTAGAGATTGGTGCTCAGCGAAAAGCTACTACACGAAAACTCTAACAAGGAAAGCGCAACAAGCGCAAATCCTAAAACTCCTAAAAAAACTAAGTAAAAGCCCAATTTTTAAAGTGAGAGTGCAAGAAGTGAATTTCCAAATCGGGATCGAGTGTATTTATAGGAGTGTCGCACGTGAGAACGCCGGAAAAAAGTGATTCTCATTGGCTACACGTTCGGCTGACGTCAAACGGAAATTCTTGACGTCACACTTCCAGAATCTTCGTACTTTGAATCTTGGATCTTGGATCTTGAATCTTGTATACTTTGATTCTGGGCGCGCTTCAACGGATGCTAAGCTCAAATGTTCGTCTACGCTTCAACTTCACTTTGACATGAAAATCTTTTAAGTGTTTGAAGTTGGGCGCGTCGTCATCTTCATTGCATTGATGAATGTTGAATCAGCGCGACTTCAATCCGGGCGCCTTCAATCCTGAGCGTCTCTAATCCTGGCGCCTCCAATCATGTGTGCCTCTAATCCTGAGCGCCTCCAATCATGTGGGCCTCTAATCCTAAGCGCCTCCAATCCTGAGCGCCTCCAATCCTGAGCGCTTCCAATCCTGTGCTCCTCTAATCCAGGGTGCCTCCAATCCTGTGTGCTTCTAATCCTGGGCTCCAAAGATCTGAGCTCCAATCTGCAATCCTTCGAATCGTCATACTCGAGCTTTAATCCTACAAAATAGAATCTGAAGAGAATACAAGTAGTCGCCAAAACATAAATTTACACTTATGTTGTAGGATTAATTTAAAAATAATGTAATTCAATTTTTTTAATTATACTTATTGAGAATTATATATTTAGAAGAATCAGATTTATTCGTCTAGTGATTATGGTGCACTGGTATTGTGTTTACCTACTTTAGTTAAATTTTATTTTAGTTATTTTTTCATAATTTTTATACTGTTTATTATATGTATTGGACCAACAAACAAAGTCAACCATCTATTATTATGGAAAGAGAGGTATTTTTTAACAAGAATAATATAATATTCCGTATATTATTATATCTTCCATTCTAATTAAAAACATGGTTGATTCTTTTTTTATAACAAAATAAAATATATAATGTTCATTTTCATGAAAGAGAAAAAATAAATATACCTAACGACTTTCTTTTTTCTAAATATTTTTTTAAAGTATTGACATATTTGTAATATATAAATACAAATATCTTATTTTTAATTAGGGGTATTATGGGTTCAGAGGGTCTACAATTTTATTTTATTTTATTGTTTCGAGTTCAATCAAGATGAAATTAGTAGATGTTAAATTTCATAGTAGTGTTTTTTTTAATTAATTAGTACATAATTATAATTATAATTATAATTATAAATAAAGTATGTTTTAAACCAATATTTATAATCCCGGTGAATTTGTCTACTCCCTCTCGAGAGTCTGGATTCAGATTATTGTCTCATAAAAACTATCACCGTAATCATCATCAACATATTCAGATTTTTGTGTTTATGTGTTTGTTCATCTTCGTCGTTTGTTCATAAGCCAAGGTCTTGAGTTCGACTTCCACCAGTGGCGACTCCATCCGAGTGAATTATTTACTTGTTTGGCATCATCAAATAGGTTGAAATTGACCCACAAATGAGGGAAAGTATTTGAGAATATATTTGACTCATTAATAACTTTTGTACGGTTGTATCAGTTCGAGTTGTTAGATGATGCGACATTTAATAGCTAACTCGAACTAGTAGAGAAGTTGAACAACTTATAAATTCTCTAAGCCAACATTTTTAATGGCCTCAACATATTGGACCCCACGACGAAATGGAAAGGAGTATACGTAGTCATGTTGATAGCCATGGGAGTCGTTGGTGCTTTCTTTGAGGCATTTTCTTTGTATTGAGTACTGTTCAGAGGAAAAATGAGACTTCTAAGCAACTCGATGGATCTGAGCTAGTCAACGCATAGTCCACTTAGAAATACGTAGTACATACACACCTATTCCACATTTCCACGGGATTTTGATTTGAATTGTTTTTTTTTTTTTTAAACTATGATTGATGATTTGTTTTGTGTTATTACCCTTTCCTTTCCTATTGTACTCCTATGTTTAAATTTCTCATCTTCTTTTTGTGAAATACTAATACTAATAATTATCAACTTTATTTTACATTTCACCAAAGTATTTATAGTAAGTATTTTGTACCTCAAGTAATAACCGTCGAGGCCAGCAACAACTACAATTTTGCAATCCTCATTAGTTGCCTAACAACAAAACTCATAGAGATCAACGGAAAAAAAAAAATTGAGCCTCAACACTATAATATGCATATAAAACTCAAATCGTTACATACATAAACAAAGCTTAAGTCATAATCTTAACATTAATCGTTACATCAAACTGTGTGCAATATAAATACATAGATAGAGTGATGTTGAGCAAATATAAAATTCAGCTCAAATATATGACATTTCAATAACATGTAGTAGAAAATAAAACAAGCATTTGACATGAGAAAATCCAATTTATTTATTTCAGTAACAAATTTTTTAAGCAAGCAAAAAAACAGAGTATAAGGCTTTTACTTTCTTCAAGATGAGATAGGAGAGAAACTAGAGAGTTCATATTTGGTGCATGTTGCTAAGTAAATAAATAAAAATTTCAGAATTATTTAATTAATCTGACTGATCTATCTCGAGATCATGAAAAATCTGTCACTAATAAATATCGATAAATCAATTTTAACTCAGAAACATCCCATGCTCCGTCACAAACTAGTCCTTCCGCTCGAGGCAGATTGAATTTCAATTTTTTTTCAATTTCTTTAAAAAAAAATAAAGAACGATAGTTTGAAAGGTCATTTTCAGTGAGAGGCGATCGATGAAGATGTGTCATACTACCTCTGTTTCATAGGAGTTGTAATACTTTTTTTGTTCATAGAAGTTGTAATATTTTTTTTGTAAATTACAAAAGAAATACGATAACTATGAGACGAAATAAATAATATTTTTTTTGTTATACGTTTGAATCTAATTTGTTTCTGTTTTTCTGTAAAAAAAAATGATGATGTGACTGATAAATTAATAATGTACTATTTAAGTGAGACAACTCAACACTCAATACACTACTTCTTTGAAGGAGAATATTATTTAAGATCAGATCATGTATCTAACATGGGCCGACAAGAATTGAACCAAATATGAAAAAAAAAAAGTTAATGATATGATATGTGATGCTATATTGTTATGTACATGTTTTTTGACTATCCTCCAACAAAAATCTCACTGTGAACTTTGTCAAGAGAGGACTTTCACCGTGGAAAGTCAATGCATAGTAACCCGAAACAAATTCATATTTCATCAAATGCAATTTGATAGTGTTATCGAAGTAATTAATGTTCTTACACTTTACTTGATTGCAAATGCAATGACATTTCAATTTATCATTGTCTTTCTATTCAACATGCGTGCTCACGAATTCGACGTTCAATTCCTACCAACTTTTTTTGGATATATAACCATTCACCCTTTATTTGTACATCCAAGCATATTCAAAAATCGAGTTAGTATATCTTACACCATGGGAGTAAGATGCCCATCTTATTCTAAGCTCAACATATAAAAAAATTTAACTCAGCCCAATTACTTGTGCTTACGTCATCACAGTAATCACAGCCCAACATTCAATTCACTCTCTCGATTTTGTATCTTCACTCCTTCAAGCCAATTCTCGGGCGTCGATTCTCGCCGCCTTCTTCCTCCCTGCCTCCAAGCTTCGCTATCGGGTCGTCTCCAAGTCACTACCGTCTATCCTTCAGGCATCGCGAAAGAAACTAATCGATCGAAATTCGATTATACAAACCCTAGGTAAAAATTAAAATTCTGAAAATCATAGTATCTTCTCCGTGTAAATGTTGAACCATCAAATTGATTTGGTTCGGTGAGTTAGGTTTTGGGTTTAGAGATTTTCCCCCCTTCCTTCTGTTCATCCACAGTGTAAGGTTCTTATATGTGATTGGTGAGATTTAAGCTATTAGGTAATTTTGTTTATTTCACAGCGAATCAATTTTTATTAACTTCTTCTTCACTTAATAATTACTTCAGATGCTTTTGGTAAGAATGGCAGGGAGTCGAGCAATTAACATTGAGATACTATCATTTAACATGTTTATCGTAATCGTTGTTCTTTCTTTATTTAGCTGATATCGGTATTATTGTTATCGATTACGATTGGCACGCAATGATGTCGTATTGCATCATGTTGTTAAATATACTACCCGAGTGGTTTCCGATTTCCGATTTTTTGCCCTTTATTTGGAAGATCATGTAGTTAATTGTTTTCGGCTCTAGATTCATTTGATAATCTGTTTTCTCGCCGGTGTCTAGTAAGCATCAAATACTATATTTGTTCTTTCTCTTCTTTGTGCCTGTATGTTCTAAGGAACTTGCACTTTCAATTTTATCATTTTTTTTTGTTATGCAAAACCTTCATTCCAAATCACTTCTCTTTACGCAATTGCACTTCACTTCTTTTTGTGTGTTTTACTTATGAGTATGCAATTTATACAGTAAGTCACTACTTATTTTTGCCAATCTTTTTTTAATAGAGTGCTTGATTTTACATGTAGATAACCTCACAAAAGAAAAAAACTGGTGTTCTTGCTCCAAAGCGTTTGTACAGCGACTCAAGAAACAAAATCAAATTTTTCGCAGTTACATGCACTAGGTATGTCAATAATTCCATTTATTTTCTTAAATTGTTCCAATAACAATTCTTTATTAGGAAAACAGATAAATTTGACATAGATCCTTGCTGCAGTGTTTTGATGTAGAAGAAATCCAAAGGAGCTGGCTCATGTTGCATTTCTTTTGTTTCACGTGATTTATTAATTCTTCTGTGATGATTACTTTTTACAAGGTTCACAACCCTTTTCTTCAATCTGAATCGACTAATGTGGTAAAATATTATATAGGATGCCCATGAATTTTTGAACTATTTGCTAAATGAACTGGTTGATGGAACAATTTTGTATGGAAGAATGACAACTTCTTCTACTACCCAACCATTTGTCAAATTTTATTACAAGTATTTCTGATAACCAGAAATAAATTTGGCTGGAAAAGTCATTTTTCATCCAATTTGAAAAGTGCTAAAATTTTATCTTCTTAGTCGAGTTATTGAAATGTCAATATGCTTGCTTACGTCACATTCCAATATCAGAGTAGCTTCTCTTGAGGTAGTCCATGTAAATGTGATTTGATACATCAATTTGATTTGATTCATTGATTTTGAAGTTCGAGTTTAGCTTTTTTGATTTTTTTCCCCTTGGTTCTTATATGTAATCAGAGTTTAACCTCTAGTATAGTCCATGTAACTGTGCTTCATGTTTCCATGTCTTTTTCTTGCAGTTCATATTACACATTCTTAGTTATAAATTGATACATCCAAAGAAAATCAGTAAGCTCCTTAACAAAATGTAAGTTCCTGAAGAACAAAAATATTAAAGTGGTTTTTAATATATATGTTGTTTTAAGTTTAACATGTAAATGTGTTTTGATACATATTATGTCATATTTCCTTATAAGAACACTTCATACTTCATATTTATGATTGAAAAATATGCATGATCATACTTTATCATATTTTATACGGAGTACTTCATATCTCAAAAGTGTACAGGAAAAAAGTATGACTGAATATATCTTATACTTCATTTTTATATTGCATCATCTTTCATATTAAATAAAGTATATTCTTCATTTTAAACAGTTATTATTATTTTTTTCAGATACAAATTAAATTTCTTACAAAAAAACAGCATCAAGGAGAATGCTTCTCCACCAAATAAGGTAAAAGTTTGAACTTTCTCATACTTCGTATCCATAGTATGTCATCTTTCAATAAAAGATAGTTAATACTTCATTATTCTTCATTGTATACGAGGTCGTTCAGCGGCGTGGAAAGTGCACAAGGAAATGATTGTTTGTGACTGAATGTTGTCCCTATCGTCCTTGACCTTTGTGCCGAATTCCTGTAAGGTCCTGCACAACTACGAAGCCGTTGGCATTCGAAGGAGACGAGAGCATTTGGTGTTGTCTTGTTTTTAGTGTTATCTTTTTTTATAAATGATAACTTTTTCTTCAGTATTTCAAAGTCTTGTTTTTTGCTTTAACATCAAACCTTCAATTCATTTACTATAATTAAGTATTATCATCCTCAACTCTATAACAAAAATATAAAAATACTTATTTCTCATAACATGAACCTTCATTTTTATTAACTTCATTCTTCATTTTTACTTAATATCATCTTTTATTATTTTTTGTAGAATTGACTGAAAAACAAAACTCTTAAAAATCTCGTACTTCATATAAATAGCATTTCATCTTTCATTAAAACACAGTTTATACTTCATATTATTAAAATACAAATCATACCTCAATGACTGATTATACTTAATATTATTAAAAGACAGATCATACTTCAATATTGTAATAAATTTCACATCTTTTAGGTAATAATAAAATATTTAGTTAAATATTTATATATTTCACATTTTATTTTTTGGGTGTCATATCATAAAATCGTCAAAGTTTTGTTCTCATAAACTCTACTTGGCCGTGCAGGCACACAATTAATCAAATTAGTCTCTTGAGAAGCACACGGGATATCCAGATGTAGTTCTTCCGTTTCTAATATTAAAAAAATTATACTATTAAAGAACCAATATATGTTCATCTCTTCCAGGTACTATGTTGCAACTAAACATACAACACCGTGAAATCAATCGATATTTGCATTGTTACACCAAAAGGAGCAATGCACAGATTAAAAACAACTTCAGCACACAAGCTTATTATAGTAACAACTCTACAGAAACCATAACTACAGATTATTAAAAGAGTAAAAAAAAAATATACGTGTCGAACAACATTAGCTCAATCAATCCCTCGCTATTCATTATGTTCGTAATAGCAAAAAATTAGTCAACAGTGAACCAACACTCTAGATATAAACATCGCCGAAGAATATATCGCAATTGAAAAATTAAAATCAATCAACGATAAAAATGAAGTAAAATCAATTATTTCTTTGAGTTGGATGAGGCCAAGGTCACTGAGATACGAAACGGCGAAACGAGCTGACTCGGTGGGGATAATGACTTGGACGAGTTGCATCGGCTCCGAACGCAACTGATCCATCAACTCTATGGCATCTAAAAATTAAACTGAAATGAAGGTTAACACATTACAAAATGAAGGTTGACATTATACAAAATGACATTATCGCTCATCCTCCGAGCCAAATCCGGGTTTCGGTTATTCACGCAGCTCGAAAGCAAAACACGCAAAAAACAGCTTTATCAGGCTCGTACGGCATCGTTAAAGCCACTCTTTACGCCTCGTCTAATTGTTGGGGAATATACGCTTCTTAGGCCGGTATATCCCCGTCGATCGTCAAAGGGTAGGTTCGATTTGATAAATAAAGCGGAATAAAAATAGGAAGACAAGAATTACGTGGTTCGGCCAAGAATGCCTACTTCCACGGACACCACACCCAATATTATTCGATAATAATATTCTCGTGTACAGGACCGGATCTCGATAGATCTCTTTTCGACTCACTATTTCGTGCTCTAGGTTTTCTCTCTTAGTTATTCATAAAATTAGGGAGGAGGTCCTTTTATAGATGGGAGGTCAAAACCCTAACCCAATCTCCAAGAAACCGAAGTCAAAAACGCGGTCAAACCCTGACGCCCTAGAACGCGCCGGTGCGCCACCCACCGTCGCGCGCCACCCACCGTCGAGACTTCAGGAGAACAAACAATTCTGCAATTCGTCACCCCGGTGTACGGCGCGCGCGCGGCGTTGCGCGCGTTAGGCAGCCCCTTTTCTCCCGTCCGTTTTTCGCTCGTCTTCGACTCGTCCCGATGGTTTGGCTCCACCTCTAACACTCCTCCGATGCTTTTAATCCGAACAAGGGTTGGACTCCCAACAATCACCCCCTCCAACCCGAGTAAGCAATTATTCCACCAACGCCCAAGTTGATTACCGGCATCTCAATACCACCGAAATATAAGTCTCCAAAATAGTCCAACATGTCAACCCACCCCCTCAACGAGTGTCTCGTATCCAAGTTCCATGAATACGACCAACGAGGCATCCTATGCATCCTCCAAATGCATTAATGCCTCCAACGCCCCCACCGGGGCGTCACCCTTCAATGGCTAGCAAGATTAGGAGATGATGTCGTGCGCGCCTCGACCCTCATCTCAATCTTCCGAACTTCTCGCTGAACCTTCTTCCATTGCATCCCGATCACCCTTGCCCTGTTGGAGCCGGCCCGCTCCTCATGCCCATGTGTTCGACAATGGTTGAAATTCCGTCCAGTCTTCTTTGTATTACTCGACCCATGTCCGACACCAGTTCCTCGTGTCACCACACTACCATCGAGCCTATACAAGCCGCCAACATTTCTTCCACGCAGAACCTCCCGGTTATCCTTCAACACCTTAATTTTCCCGCACTTGGCCTCGAACTTGCACCCCCTCTCGTCTAGCTTCCCGAGAGCAAGCAAATTCTTTCTTATGCTTGGCACATGTTTTACTCCCGCAACCGTGACGCTTCTTCCACCCGGCAACTGAAACTCGACGATCCCTTCCCCGACTACCCGATTCCTCGAACCATTAGCCATTTGAACCGTCTCTCCTTCACATGCCTTGTACTCAGAAAATTGGGCTCGATCATGGCATATATGAAATGCACTCCCCGAATCGAGAATCCAATCTTCCCTCCTAGCGTCGTTTGCCTCTAACACCGCCAACGCGTCGTGAATATACTCGTGTTGAACCGCTGCTGCGTTTTCTTGTTGGTCTTTCTTCGCCTTCCACTTTGGACAATCTCTCTTTACATGACCCTCCTCGTCGCAATAATAGCAAATGACCTTCTTCCTCGGCCTCTCTCGGTTTCCACCACCATTCCTCCGGTTCCCGCTGTGACCACCACCCGTGTAAAATGCTTTCTCACCCTCTGGCTCACTTTCAACCTCCTTCTTCCTCGCCTCCTCATTGAATAGGGCATCCGTGACCATCGTCATGGTCATCTTTCCCTCCGGCGCGGAATTACTTAGGGAAACCACCAAAGTCTCCCAACTGTCGGGCAGGGAGCTAAGCAAAAGCAATGCCTGAATCTTGTCATCCAGATTCAAGCTCACCGCGGTCATTTGGTTCACAACATCCTGGAACTCGCTCACATGGTCGGCCACCGGAACATCATGCCTTAGCTTAAGGTTCACAAGCCTCCTCATGAGAAACGCCTGATTCCTCGGTGACTTCGATTGGAACATCTTCTCCAACTTAGTCCACAGAGAATAGGCCTCCTTCTCCTCCGACACATACGGGTACACGGTCTGTCCAACGCACTGACGAATAAGGCACACCGCCTTCTTGTTCATTTGCTTCCACTTGTCTTCTTCGATGGTCGACGGTTTGACCCCCTTGCACTCGAACGGTATCTCGAGATCCCTAGTCGTGAGATAATCCATCATACGCGACTTCCAAATTGAATAATTTGTCGCCGTAAGAACCATCATCTTCGACGTCATACTCTCCTCCGTTGCTCCTGCCATTGATCAATACCACCCCCACAAGAAGCACAATACAAATCCAACCAAGAAACAACCAAACACCGGAAAAAATAGAATCGATTCACCTGTTGAGTCCCTCTTTGTCTTCGCACCCCCGGATCTTCCTCGTATCTAGAACTACGTTTGGATATAGAACTGCCTCCGGTAAAACCTTCGCCCTTTGAAATAACCTTCGCTCTGATACCAATTGTTGGGGAATATACGCTTCTTAGGCCGGTATATCCCCGTCGATCGTCAAAGGGTAGGTTCGATTTGATAAATAAAGCGGAATAAAAATAGGAAGACAAGAATTACGTGGTTCGGCCAAGAATGCCTACTTCCACGGACACCACACCCAATATTATTCGATAATAATATTCTCGTGTACAGGACCGGATCTCGATAGATCTCTTTTCGACTCACTATTTCGTGCTCTAGGTTTTCTCTCTTAGTTATTCATAAAATTAGGGAGGAGGTCCTTTTATAGATGGGAGGTCAAAACCCTAACCCAATCTCCAAGAAACCGAAGTAAAAAACGCGGTCAAACCCTGACGCCCAGGAACGCGCCGGTGCGCCACCCACCGTCGCGCTCCACCCACCGTCGCGCGCCACCCACCGTCGCGCGCCACCCACCGTCGAGACTTCAGGAGAACAAACAATTCTGCAATTCGTCACCCCGGTGTACGGCGCGCGCGCGCGTTGCGCGCGTTAGGCAGCCCCTTTTCTCCCGTCCGTTTTTCGCTCGTCTTCGACTCGTCCCGATGGTTTGGCTCCACCTCTAACACTCCTCCGATGCTTTTAATCCGAACAAGGGTTGGACTCCCAACACTAATTTCCCGACTCTCCCTAACCGATCGGGCTCCAGCCCTCGACTCTCCACCCCCCTGAAAAGCCGGATGATGTCATCTTTACCCCATCAGCGCGTACGCTGACATCATCACGTTCCACCCCCATGTACAGCTTCGTCTCGAGCTCCTCAAACACCCTGCCCGCGTTCTCCATGACCCCACACTTCCCGTACGCGTCGATCAATCCAGTCCTCACGTAAACATCCCGATTCAACCCGATCACCACCGCGTGCCCGTGCACGATCGAGCAGTGTTCGAGCATGGCCATTTTCGAAGCGGGGCTCAATGCCCAGAGACGCTGTACAGAGTCGAGAGCATGGCCCGACGCCCGCCTCCTCATCTCTGCGAAACACAACAAGGTCTCAACGGGCTTCTTGTTCTGCGCGAGCCCGTTGATTATGGAGGAGAAACAAGCTTCGTCTCGGTCGGACATTTCGTTGAACACCTTCCGCGCGGAGTCCAGGTCGAACAATAATAAATAATAATAAATAAATAAAAGTCTACGCCTGTGTGTGTATATGAGAACACATCAGGATTGATGGAATTGAGAGAATCAACATACCTTCGACCATAATCGATGACAAATTCAATCAATCATCCATGGTTATGAATCAAACAGAAGATAGAGAGACGACACGAAGGGAAGAACTTCAGAATTCAAGCAACCAACGATGGTGGCGGGGAACAGCGACGTTGTCAGGCAAACGCGGAATTGAATCGAAAATCGTAATGATGATGGCAGATGAATCGAAGATCGCGGTGATGATGGCGCGTGGTGATCGGCGATGATGAATCGTGGCAGGGCGGTTGATGCAATTGAAAGAAAGGCGTCGGGTACTAGGGTTGTTGTCCAGCTGAGAGAGAGAGAGAGAGAGAGAGAGAACGAAACAAAAACATTGAAAAAATGGGAAAAATTAAGCAAAATTTGACCGATAGTTATATAATGTTGACCAGGTTCAAGATGAGCATCTTAGTATGAGGAGCAAAATATAAATTGCCCTAAAAATCATTAATAAAAGGAAAAAAAAATATAAAATCTTGAATTATATTCAACCTACATATGTATTTAAACGATTTGATACTATTTCGACATAATTTCTGCAGCACATATGCTTTAGAATTGCTTTATTAATTAACAAGGTCGTATCCAATTTAAGATTTTAAAAATTAAATAGCAGTGGAAATATAACCAAAAACTATAGTACACTACTTATCAATTATTCTAAGCCCACCAAATATATGCGGCCCAGCACAATGTTTTCATCAAACACAG
The DNA here is from genome assembly GCA_954870475.1 of Euphrasia confusa. Classification (NCBI taxonomy): domain Eukaryota; kingdom Viridiplantae; phylum Streptophyta; class Magnoliopsida; order Lamiales; family Orobanchaceae; genus Euphrasia; species Euphrasia confusa. The sequence continues at coordinate 8,166,224 of OX940966.1, read as the reverse complement.
GCTATGAGAATGAGAGTACACAAACACAATACAGCCGTTGGATGATCCCTCGATTCGAAATATCACTGTCCCAATCAAACGGCAAACTATTTGGAACCGATGCGCACGATAACCCTATTCAGCCTTTCCGCGCACATTAGCTCAACCACGCGACAAACGATTATCCTCCTCCATGTGTGCGCATTGTTCCCCCTCCCGAACCTTCCCCGCCTTTTCAATTTTCCACTTAAATTATCTCAAAATTTGAAAGAAAAAAAAAATGAAAAAAAAGTACTGCGCTGTAAGCATTTCCCCCAATTTCGGGTGTGTTTGTTCATCTCAAATTCTCTCCCCTTCATGCTAAATCATAACAGTATCGGATTCGAGAAAGCTGAGGAAGCCGGAGATGCAGCTGGAGTTTTAGGGTTTTCATGAGCTGCAATTTTTAGCTGGTAAAGTACAGCTTCTTACATTATTTTAAACTTAATTAATTCGAGAATACTTTTCATCTCTGATTATAATACACAGTGATATAAATATTGTGAAGAGAATGTATTTTTTTTATTGAAGAACCTGGTTGGGTTTTATGTACAAGGTAGATGTATTTTGGAGCTGTTAGTCTTATTCTCGGGATGGGACTTTGCTCTTATGTATGGGTTTGGTTGTTATACGGTTTTCGTTTTCGATCGAGTTATAATGGCTTCCGTTTTTATGCAGCAAACGTTCGATATAAAATGGCCGACGTATTCAACTCCTCGTATTCATCTCCAGATGATAGTGGCACTGTAGAGGAAATAGTCCCGGAAGACACAATACTCTCACGGCAAGCCTCTGTGAATCTCATACCCTTCATTGGACAGAGATTCGTTTCTCAGGATTCCGCGTACGAGTTCTACTGTGGTTTTGCCAAGCAGTGCGGCTTTTCAATCAGACGCCACCGTACACGTGGCAAAGATGGCGTGGGCAGAGGGATAACGAGGCGAGACTTCACCTGTCACCGTGGGGGTTACGCGCCAATAAAGCCGTCCGAGGATCCAAAAACGCAGAGAAATAGAAAATCAGCACGCTGTGGGTGCCAGGCGTATATGAGGATTGTAAGGAGGGCAGATTCTGAAGAATGGCGTGTCACCGATTTCAGAAATGTCCATAACCATGAACTCTTGAACCCGAATGAGGTGCGGCTGATCCCGGTCCATTGCACCATGTCGGCTGATGACAAGAGTCGTGTGTGTATGTACGCGAAAGCTGGGATGTCCGTGCGGCAAATGCTGAGGTTAATGGAGATAGAGAAAGGGACTAAGATTGGCTGCTTGCCTTTCTCTGAGATTGATGTTAGGAACTTGCTCCAGTCGTTTAGAAATGTGGGGCGTGATATTGATCCGATTGATCTTGTCAAAATGTGTAAGGAGAAGAAAGACGGTGATCCCTCTTTCAGGTACGACTACAAGATTGATTCTAACAACAGGTTAGAGCACATTGCATGGTCGTACGGATCTTCCATTGGATTGTATGAGGATTATGGAGATGTTGTTGTTTTTGATACAACTCACCGTTTGGATGCATTTGATATGATTCTTGGGTTTTGGATTGGAGTGGACAATCATGGGATGTATTGCCTGTTCGGGTGCTTGCTTCTTAGAGATGAAAATGTGGCGTCGTTTTCCTGGGGATTGAGGGTAAGTGACTGCTACTTTGATTTTGTTTGCAGCAATATATACCCACTAACATTCAGTACTGTTGATTTGCTGATACTTGAGGTTCTGAATTGATTAGTTTCATGATTTTCTTAGCTAAAACTCAGTCTAGCTTTTATCTTATACTATTACTATTTTAGTCGTCAGTTTTGTATTCCTTTTATGTTTTAACCCTTTTTCTAGGGTTTTCCAATTTTGTTTATTCTTTGTATTTTATTTTTCTTAGATATTTCTTTATAGTTTCCTTATGATTTTTATTTTGCATTCCAGATTTAGATTTTTCTAAAGTCTTTATGTTATTTTTAGTGCTTTTTAGTTTTTCTTTGAATTTTAGTGTTCTTTATAAATCTTTGTTGTCTACTTTTTTGCTGATACTTTTATTGTTATTATTTTTATTGAATTTAGTTTTATGGAGTTGGTCTAATTTCATGGGGGCTGACACGAGTGTGTCCTAACTTTCACCTAAATCTTATATGATTAATCCATCAATTATACTCCTATTCCTTAAATCAACAAGCATAAAGTTTAGTGGTGACAGTAAACATATGTGATATTTTGGAGAAGAGTTTTCAATATATCTTAAACCCTTCTCTTTTCTGTTCTGTTTGTGGTCGCAGATGTTCTTGACTTTCATGAACGGAAAAGCGCCGGGATCAATCTTGACCGATCAGAACACATGTCTAAAAGAAGCACTTGCTATGAACTTTCCAGCTACTAAACACGCCTTCTCTATTTGGCACATCTTGTCAAAGTTTTCTGATTGGTTTTCTGTTATCCTTGGGTCACAATATGACAATTGGAAAGCCGAATTTCACCGTCTTTATAACACGCACACTGTTGAGGAATTTGAAGTTGGGTGGAGGGAGATGGTTGATATATACGGACTACACGAAAACAAGCACATTCTCAGTTTGTACGCTCTTCGTATGCATTGGGCCCTACCTTTCCTGAGATCAAATTTCTTTGCGGGGATGTCAAGTACATTACATGCAGAGTCGATAAACAACTATATCCAACAGATCCTCAGTTCATCACAATGTGCAATCGATAATTTCATCGAACAGGTGGCAATCTCACTTTCTGTCCCTTTTCCAAAATTTAGGTACCAAATTCCAACTTTTTTTTTTCCCCTTTTTTTCAGGTAGCCTTGGTTTCAGAACAGGTGGGACGAAAGACTCAGCCCTCTCAGAAGGTCCCTAAAGCTTGTCTCGCAACTGGGTCTCCAATCGAGTCACATGCCTCCACTGTCCTCACGCCATACGCCTTCTCCAAACTACAAGAAGAGCTAGTGTGGGCCCCACAATACGCAACGATGCTGGTGGACGAAAACTACTTCATTGTGAGGCACCACACAGAAGCCGATGGAGGCTTCAAGGTGTTGTGGGTCCCACGGGACGAGTTTGTCACATGCAGCTGCCGTCATTTCGAGTTCTCGGGCATCCTCTGCAGGCACGTCCTTCGTGTCCTGTCGGCAAATAACTGCTTTCATATTCCTGACCTGTATCTTCCCTCGCGTTGGCGCGAATCATCATCGTCATCTTCTTCTTCGACAAAACCCCAACACCCGACTTCCTCTTCGGAAAAGGTGATGTTATTACAGTCGATGATGTCATCGCTGATTACGGAGTCGATGGGAACTGAGGGTCGGCTCGATGTTGCCTGCAATCACGTTGCTTTGGTTCTGGCCCGTATTAAGGAGTTTCCTGTAACGGATGATGATGAAGATGATGATGTTTCTTATAACAACAGCCCGGCCAGTTCGCCTATCCTACTTCCAGATGTTGAAAATTCTGGCGGGAATCCTCGTGAATGTTTATCATCTACCAACTTGAAAGACGGGAGAGCAAGAGATGAACTGGATGGGTATGGGAAGAGAAGTCGAGCTGGAGTCTCTTGGTGTGGGGAGTTTGTGCATGAAATGAGTGAGTGCTCGATGATGGGAGATGATGATCTCAAGGAAGATGGACTAGGGTTTCTGTAGGATCTTACTAAATTTAAAACGTACTAAGGTTATCATGATGTCAAATAGTTTTTGCCGTTGTCTTTCAAAAGGGTTGGATGTTACTATGGCTTGGATTTCTAATCCATTTTATACTCCCGCCCAATGTACACAACAATCACTATTGACTGGGTTTCTTTACTAGTTCATTAGATATCTACACGACAAAATGTCCATATAAGAGTGCTAAAATTCTTGTCGATTCCCGTAGGAATAAAGAAACATACATGTATAAAATATACTAGTTGGGATGGCACTGTAAAAAATGGAGTAGATGAACTTTGTGCGGGAGTGTGATTATTAGTCTGGAGGGGATTGGGAGATAGTATGTGAGTATGTCTTTTAAAATAAAAACTTAAAATATTTATTTTTTTAAATGGATCATATATATATTACTCATTTGTGTGACTATTAGTCTGGAGGGGAGTGGAAAAAGTATGTCTTTTAAAATAAAAACGTAAAATATTTATTTTTTTAAATGGATCATAAATATATTACTCTTTTTATAATTAGAAAAGTGGGACTATTTTAGTCTATATATATATATATATATATATATATATATATATATATATATATATTAGTCTGTAGGGCAGGGAAGAGAGTATGTCATTTAAAATAAAAACGTAAAATATTTATTTTTTAAATGGATCATACTGTATATATATATATTACTCCTTTTATAATTAGAAAAAACGATGCCTATATTTTCTAACCAATAGAAAATGAACACATTATTAAACATTTTTTTGCTAAAAAATTATTTGTATAGAACATATAAAAATTACACATTATGCAATAAATTTGTTTCACTGATCATTTAATTAATTTTCAATTTTTTTAAATTAATAAAATCATTTTATATTTTTTAAATTAATAAAATCATTTTATATTTCACCTTATCACATCTGATATTTATAAATACTTTTTTTATTAATTATTTAAAACATAATAAATTAAAATTTTACCTATTTAATTTTTATAATATTGTAATTAATATAAGAAAAAATTATTTAAAAAAATCATTGATGGTTTGCATCTTTTTCAAATAAAATATTAGTTTCATTTTTTAATTTTTTTTATTAATTGATAAATTACTTAACAATACTTTGAAAAATTCAAATAATATAATAATTATTTCAAAACAGCGCAAATATTTTGTTTCTCATTGCGCAAAAAATTTCTTTTTATTTCAAAAAATAATTTGCAAATATTTTATCTTAATAAAATATAGTCATTATTAGTGCAAAATAAAATGTAATGTTAGCGCTTAAAATTTTGTATTCCTGATAATTTTATGTTCAAAAAATCTCGAGCTTTGTGATATAAGAAAAGTGTTACATATATAATAATTAATTGCTTAGAACGTAAGTCTTTGTATCTCTTATTTGGTTTACAGACCTTCGTTCTTTAATTGTTTACTTTTTTTTTGAACCATCTATGGTTAAAATCGACTCCCTAATATACATATAGCGCAATAATATACATATAACAAAGGTGTTACATATATAATAATTAATTGCTTAGAACGTAAGTCTTTGTATCTCTTATTTGGTTTACAGAACTTCGTCCTTTAATTGTTTACTTTTTTTGAACCATCTATGGTTAATCCGACTCCCTAATATACATATAGCGCACATTATCATGTGCAAAATAAAATATAGCGCATAAAAAGAGAGTGTTTTATATTTTTGAAATGTATATTAAAACAATTAATCATAAAAATTGAAATATTTAAAATAAAATATATTCATTATTAGCGCAAAATATAATGTAACGTTTGTAAAATGTAGCGCATAAAAAAAGAGTGTTTGAAATATTTAAAATAAAATATATTTATTATTAGCGCAAAATAAATTAAAATATAATGAGTGTTTGAAATATATAAAAAAAATATATTCATTATTAGCGCTCAACCAAACTGAGTTAACAACTTTAACAAAATTTTGTATTCTTTAAAGACTTTTGATTGTAATTTGTAACAATTTTACTCAAGTCTCAAAAGATGTCTTTCTACTTCCAATACTATTAAATTTTATTTTAGTTATTTTTTCATAATTTTTTATACTATTTATTATATATTTATTATATGTATTGAACGAACAATGAGTATATTTTTATATTTCAGCAGCACAAAAGAATTAAATTTTTACTTTTTTTTTATCAAAAAATTAATAAAATAACTTTATACTCGGAATTAAATTTTTACTTAATAAGAAAATTATTAAGAAAATGTATTTATAAATACCAGAGGTGATAAGGTGAAACATAATAAATTAAAATTTTAACCTATTTAATTTTGTTAATATTGTAATTAATATAAAAAAAATCATCTAAAAAAATCACTTATGATTTTCAATAATTTTCAAATAAAATATTAGTATAATTTTTTTTAAATATTTTTATTAATTTGTAAATCTGCTTAATAAAGTTTTGAAAAAACCAAATACATGTAATAATTATTTCAAAAACAGCACAAATTTGTAAAAAAAAAAAAAAGGCAAAAAATTTCTTTTTATTTCTGAAAAAATCATTTGCATATTTGTAAAAAAAAAGTGCCCAAGAAATAATTTGCATATTTGTAAAAATTTTGCATATTTGTAAAAAAAAAGTGCGCAAAGATTTTTTCTGCTTATTTTTTAAAACTAAATCGGAAAGCAAATATTTTTTATTTCTTATTTCTGTAAAAATAATTTTGCAAATTTGTAAAAAGAATATAAATCTAATAATTGATATTAAATAATTAAATTAAAGTTGAAATTGAATAGAATGTATGATATAGTGTAGTGTGTGTAGAATCGCCCATTTATTTGATTCATCTGTTAATATTTATTCAATGAAATTGAGATATACTAGTATATTAGTAGTAGTTAAAGGAGGAGTCTATGATGCCTTGAATGTACCATACATTTCATTTAAATTTATATTATCTTGAATGTACCATACATTTCATTTGATTTCAACCTTAAATCTAAATATTTAACATGAACTATTAGATTTATCCGGAGTATCATATTAATGTGGAGATTAAAACACCCAATATTATCTTATAATTGTGTGGGTACCGATTTCTTAATTTTATGTTTATAAAACTTTTATTTAAAATAATATTTTTATTTAATTAAATTTTTTTTAGTTAATTAATATTTGGATTTTTCAAAGCTTTGTTAAGCATTTTAAAAAATAAAAAAAATAGTGCTAATATTTTTATTTGAAAAAAAAAATAATACTCCTTTTATTCTTTTTAAATGTAGTTTAACCATTTTACACACAATTTAATGAAAAAAATTATGCCTAAATTAACTCTATTTATGGTACATTAAAACTAATAAATTAATATTAAAATATTTGTCTAAAGAGTTTTTTTAATTAAAAACTCTTACTCTTCTTATTTTACTAATGCTAAATAAAGTGATAATCTATATCCACTAATAAAAAAATAATAATAATATTGTGTTCACACTATAAATTATAAAAAAAAATTTATAAATTTTAAATAATAATATTATTAAGCATATTTAAATTATATATAAATTCTAAATAGTAATTTAAAATTATATATATTTCACTTTCTCAAAATTATTTTATTATTCTATTAATATTAATTTAATTCTTATAATTTAGGTATATTATTTTCTCTTGTAAATTTTTTGTTTTTCAGAATATTGAATCGATTATACCTTCTTCTATTTATTCATTTTTTTCCTCGATTTTTTTTTAATTTTAAGTATTAATTATAATTTTTTTCTGGAGATTCCAAAATCAAATTGTCTTAATTATGTTCGACTAGATTTTTTTTAATTTTTAGTTTATCCCTAATATAATTTGTTTTACAGTTTAACATACGTTATATTAATATAATTGCATTTGTGTCATCTCATCCCCTCACCAAGTAAATTCAATTTATTTAATATTTTTATTTATTTTCTAACTTTATAATTTATATTTTTTTTATTTTCAATTAATTTTGATTTTCCCTCCACCTATGCTAGATGTTTCACACTCAGGAATGCAGAGACTAGAAACTCCTCTCTCACCAGATCAGAGGCTTCTCAATCGGGTAGAATGTAAATCCTCACCAGATGCAGAGACTAGAAACTTGTTTGACACAGGAATGCAGAGACGAGAAAGCGGAATGCAGAGACTAGAAACTCCTCTCTCACCAGATCAGAGGCTTCTCAATCGGGTAGAATGTAAATTCTCACCAGATGCAGAGACTAGAAACTCCTCTCTCACCAGATCAGAGGCTTCTTAATCGGGTAGGATGTAAATCGAGGAATGTGCTCGATTAACAAACAAATGTGGGAGAAAACCAATAGGTCTAATCCCAGTACTAACTTTATAATATTTAAATGAAAATTTGTCGTATTAGAGGCTTCTCAAACGGGTAGGCTTCTCAAACTGGTAGGCTTCTCATATTTAAATCCTCACCAGATCAGAGGCTTCTCAATCAGGTACGATGTAAATCGAGGAATGTGCTCGATTAACAGACAAAATGTGGGAGAGAGCCAATAGGTCTAATCCCAGTACTAACTTTATAATATTTAAATGAAAATTTGTCGCCGAGATTAACAGACAAAATGTGGGAGAGAGCCAATAGGTCTAATCCCAGTACTAACTTTATAATATTTAAATGAAAATTTGTAGTATATTCGATAATATTTGAATGAAAGCTGAAAATTTACACCACCATCACCAACCTTACCATATACCTGATTAGTCGTTTTGTAGTGTCACAAATCAAATAAAATTATCGAACTTATTGCTAAAGCAACTCGCCCGAGTCGATCTCTCGAGGAACACTACTATCGGTGTAAAAATGTTTAATTGTTTGCAACGGGATTAAGAAAGTGAAATAGCATAATGCATAGGTTGATTTTTGGTTTTTTGAAATTAATCTAGAAATTAACTAAGGAATTAGAAAAGACGGGAAAGCTAGTAAAAGCAATTAAAATTGTTTTTAAATGAAATGAGAAACAAACTAGGGTTTCGGGAATCGTGTTTATCTTTTTCGAGTTAACGTTGAATTCATAAAATTATTCTAACATGTCCGTTCCCGGTTGATGTTAATTCAAGATTGAAATTCAAACATTAACCCTATTCGATAATCACTCAACCCTAGCCCTAGCAAAAGAATTAGCTATTCATGCTCTTAATAAAAGAACAATTGGGTTTTAGAAAAGTAGAATTCATGAACACAAATTGAAAAGTAAAAGAATGAATCAATGAAAAAGTAAAAGAAATAATTGACGACAAACGATGAAAAGTGAAAAGTCTTACTACGATTATAATCCAAGAACAAGCATGGGCACCCGTCGGTAGCTAATCCGAATTTTGCCAAAATCCAAAATACAAGAAAATTCTAAGCGATGCCAATCCAAATCCAAACCTAGCAGCTATGAGTTCCAAGCTCTCTCTCAAAAACCGAAAATAAAATTCTGAAAAGAAGTCTCGAAAACCTAGGTTCAAAAACCTATTAAATAGCCTCGAAAACTCGGAGTCAAAACGCGAGTCAATGCTGAAAAAGAGGGGCAGGCGACCGCCTGGGGCAGGGGGCGATCGCCCGCGTCAGTGGGCAAGCGACCGCTTGCCTGGCGGGCGGTCGCTTGGTGATGATTTCTGGTTCTCTGAAGACAGAGGCAAGCGAGCGCCTAGTGAGCCGGCGAGCGCTCGCGACATGGAGGAGGCGATCGCTTGCCAAGGAGGCGATCGCCTGGGCCTAAAATCAGAGCCTCTGAACTCTGAGGCAGGCGCGCGCTTGGCTGGCGCGCGGGCGCTTGGTGGCAGCAGCTGGCGGTCTCTTGGGGAGCAGGGCGAGCGCTTGGTGCAGTGGCTGCGACTCACCTCGTCTCGGTTCGTTTCCGCTCGTTTCTTCAACTTTTCCATACATGTAAGCTCAAAACCTGCACACTCAACACATGCATCAAACACACCAAAGCTACAAAGAATATACCAATAACCCACTAAATACGACACGACTCCCACACAAAAGACACGGAAAATTGACACAAAATCGCCAACATCAACTCCCCCACACTTAGCTTCTTGCTTGTCCTCAAGCAAACAATCATGAAAGCAAGTCGTACACCCAACACTCATGCATGCCAATCGTATACTCAATTCCTAAAAACCACAAATAAATCCTCGATGCGTACGGAAAAGGTAAAGTAAACAACCATCGACCCACAATGAATTAGCCACCATAAAGATCTCCTAAGCATCATCACATGTCACAATATCAAGTTCCCTCGCAAAGGTTCACTCTTTCTTTCTTCTTTTTTTAACTCTCGAGAATGGGTCACTCATAAGCACACACAAGCGAAAGAACAAGAAATAAACTTGTGTATTAAACAAAGGAAAGCACGAAAGGATCAACGACGAGCTTCAAATAACATCAAATGCACCTAAGGACACCAACTAAACGCATGCTCAAATTGCACTCTCCACTAATCAAGGTCTACTATCTTAAGAATCATGGGTGATCGACAAAAAATGGGTGTAACGGGGCTCGGCTAAAGGTATTCGGGAATATTTGGGAAAGAGTGGACTAACTCGTACAAGCACGTACCTCCAACACAATCAAATATCCGTCTAACGCACAACACCCCTTCCACACCAAATACAACAAACGAACTCATCAAAGCCACATCAAACATCCGAGCAATTAACTAATACCATTATTCGACTCTTTTTGTTATTTTCTTTTTTTTTTTTTTTTTTTTAGAGACTTATAACATGTCTCGACTCTTTTCTATTTTTTTTGGGAGACTAAACTTGTCTCATTTTTGTTTTTCTCATTTTTTTTTTGGAGACTTATAACATGTCTCGACTTATTACAAAACACATCGTATCGACACCTTATATCCCCAAATACAAGACCTCCCTTCTCTCCTTCACGAAATATAGGACAACAAGGAAAGGCTAAATGTAGGCTCAACGGGGCTACTAGGGTGTCCCACGACGGGCTCGGGGTCAAAAACATCGAAAAGCGGCTAAAAATGGCTATCCTAGTCGATCAATACCCAATCATTTTCAAAATCAAGTAGTTTATGACGTACAAGTCTCAAGTAACAACCTAAACATGCTTTAGCTATCTCTAGTCCATACTGGTGCATAAAATGTAGAACAAGGAAAATAAGAAGCTCAAAAAGTCAACGAGATATCACACAAAGAAGAACGATACAAAGGCTCAAATTCTCACAAGGGTATATGGAACATGAAACGGTGACATACAATTATCTCAAAGTCACTATACGGCATCTAATCACGGAGTCAAAAGTCATTCACATACCGACCTCTAGCATCAAAAATCTATCGCACCTCAAGAATCGAAATACACAACTAACATGCATGCGGGACATGACAACTATACTTTCATGAAAATCATATCTCAACAAGGGGGAGTTATCACATACCAACACAAAGCAAGTAAAAGAAACACAACTAAACCATGACAAAACACCAAGAAAGAGAAAAGAAAAGGAAAGAAGAAGGCAAACCCCCCCCCACACTTGGGCTAATCCATGTCCTCGTGGATGGAATACCCTACTAGGAAAGCACGCATCCCAAGAAAGTCATCCTCGTGAGTGTCCAAATGCGACGGGGTGAACAACCTACACATCAAAACTCAAACAACACACGGAAAGCAAAGGAAAGGAAGAAAACTAAAATAATAAAGAAAAATGACTCAAAACAAGAAATAAAAGACTCTATGTACATACCGCGACCGTACGAAGGTACGGTCGATCCTCATGGCTCGGGTGGTGGGTACTGTGGCCCTCGGAACATGGCCATCATCTGAGCGTACTGGGAAACGTGGTAGGTGTGCTCGGTGTCCTCACGGGCCTGCCGGCGGGCATTCTCGGCCACATAGTAATCATGATGAGTGGCCTGCTGAGCCTCGATCCGGTCGAGCCGACCATTGAAATGGTCATACTGAAGAGTGGCTTGGGCCTCCATCCGGGTGAACCGTTCATCAATGTAGGTCCGAGTAGCTCTCGAAGTCGTCCGAAAATCCTCCCGCATATCGTACTCGATCTCCCTCCTACTAGTCTCCGCGTCCTCGAAACTAGTCCGCATATCCTGGAACTGATTGATCATATCATGGAATCCGGCGGTGTATGAGGAGTAGGCCGGGTAAGGGATCGGAGCAACGTAGCCTGCGGAGTAATCCGGCTGAGGTGGCTGGGCCGAGGGCTGAATAGGAGGCGCGGTGCTCGTCGATGCGGCATTCCTTGGAGTTAAACCTATGCGTACGGAGTGAGGGAGGAATTGCCCTTTCTTGTCGAAGAGGTGGGAACCATTGAGCTCCTGCAAATCAATAGTCCGGGGTCTCTCAACAAAATCTGGTGGAAGTGTGTCTGAATCTTCGAGGTTGAGGAAGTGCATGGAATGGGCGAGACCCGCAGCAATGTAGAAAAATGAGGCATGATGGGCCCCGCGCTGGACTGTCCTCGTAATCTGTCCTAGCAAGTAGTCAATCGGGGTAGTAGCATACCCTTTGTATGCGCGCTCGAGTAGGTATAGTTCTGACCTATTGACCTTGTTGCCTTCATCCTTTCCGGAGATGTTGTAGGCCATGAAACGGTGTACTAGGAGTAGTGCGGGATCGGCGATTTGTACACTCTTTCCGGTGTGTTCGGGCACCGAAGTAATGGCCTCCCAAGCTGCGTTTATGTCGAATTTGTCGGGAATATCTCTCTGAACGTCCAAAGGAAAGAGAAAGGTCGTCTCGAATGACTTGGCATTAAACTCGGCTTCTCGGCCCATGAGACGGCAAGTGTAGAATCGTCCATTCGAATGCCGCTCCAATGTGCATAACATCTCGAGGCCGAGGGAAGTAGAGTAACCGAGATCTTCCCTTGCATAGGTCCACATCCCCAAGAGCTTTAAGTATTTCCGAACGTTCTCGAGGACGCCCAACTTCCGGACTAGCTCCCAATCGAAGGGACGGGGGTATTCGAAAGTATGCTTCCGAAAAGCTATGAGACGGCGACCTTCCTTGTGGTCGTAAATGGGAAAATCGGCGCCGTACTCGTCTCGTAAGTCAATCCGCCGATTACCCGGTGGTGGCTGTGGTTGTGGTGCCGGTGGCGGTTGAGGAGAGGGCTGTCTCTCCTCTTCATCGTGTTCCGGAGACTCATTGGAGGGGCCCTCGTCGGTTCGAGCCCTCTTAGAAGCCGGAGCTTTCTTCTTACTACGGGTAAACACCATATTAGTAATAAATGAATCACAAGGATTAAGAAGTTACCGGGATTGCCGGAAGGGGACGAACGGGGCTGCCGAGAGACGGAACGTGGCTGTCGAGTACTCACGGGACTGCCGTGAATCGAGTCGAGCAAGAGGGACGGAGGTCGGGGCTGCCGGAGTTGCTCACGGTGACTCACGGTGCGCTCGGAGCAGGGGGTTGGCGAGTCGACGGGGATGAGCGGCGGTGTCGGGTCTAGGCGGCTGAGCTCGGCTGAATTGACTCGGGTCCGGCGGCGGAAGCTTCGGATTATGGTGGCTGGGCGACAGGAGGAGCGGCGAGGCGGTAGGGCGGCTGAGCGGTAGGGCGGCTGAGCGGTGGTCGTCGGCGAGCTCGGAACAGGGGGTTTGGCGGCGGGCCGATGGTGGTTCCGGGAGGCGTTGCTGCTTGCCCGGGGTGGTGCGGCTGGGCGGAGACTGGGCGGTGGTTCTGGGTGACTGAGATCGACGGGTTGCTGCGAGGACGACGGCTGGAGCAGGCGGCCGGAGCAGGCGGACGGAACGGCGACTGGGGGTGGTGACTGCGGGCGGTAGACTTCGGCGATTTAACTTCGATCTGCAGAGAGAGAAAGGCAAGAGAGGAAAAGGGAGGCGGGTGAGAAATTTAGGGCTTCCCTCCCCTATATTAATTTCAAAAATAAAAATAAAAATAATATAAATATATATATTTTTTTTATTTTAAAAGAGGAGGAAGCGAACGCCTCATGGGCAGGCGAGCGTCTGCCCAGAATTTCTTGTCTCTGAAAACCGCACGAAGCGAGCGCTCGACACCAGGGGCGACCGCTCGCGAAGGGGAGGAGGCGATCGCCTCGTTACCAAGCGGTCGCCTGGGCAATTTTTGAACTCTCTGAAAACGGAATGAAGCGACCGCTTCAGGCACGGGCGATCGCTCGGGCAGGCCAGCAAGCGATCGCTTGCAAGGCAGGCAGGCCAGCAAGCGATCGCTTCCGGACGGCGCGCTCGCCCGCAGAGGGTCTTAGGCGAGCGCCTGGCTTACTGGCGCGCGCCTGGTAGGGTTGAAGAGTGGGTCTTCTCCGATTCCCGTGCTATCCTTCCAAACTCGTTCCCCTGCAATACAAAACCACAAGTTGGCTCAATTTACGTCGTGAGCTTGACGTTCGTGGGTAGGCCCCCACGTGGCACTCATTTTTAAAACCGAAAGAGCGACACGGTCCGTGGACTAGTCTCCACGCGACGCTCGTTTTGAGTCTCGAGCTCGACTAACACGCTCTATTCATAAGACACGTCCCCGAGTAGAATCGACTCTACTCCGATGGTTTGCGGTTCTCCCTCGATGTATGGTTTAACTCGATGGCCATTGACTTGAAATGCCTCTTTAGTCTTCGGATTGTAGAGCTTAACAACTCCATACGGGAACACCTCTAAGATCTCGTACGGTCCACTCCACCTCGATTTGAGTTTCCCGGGGAACAACCGGAGCCTCGAGTTGAATAAGAGTACCTTCATCCCGGCTTTTAGCTCCTTGTTTTTGATCCTTTTATCATGCACCATCTTCACCTTCTCCTTGTAAATACGGGAGTTCTCGTACGCTTCGTTACGCATTTCCTCTAGCTCGGACATTTCCAAGGCTCGGGCTTCTCCACCTTCCATTAAATCCATGTTGGTGGCCTTGATCGCCCAATAGGCTCGGTGCTCTATCTCCACCGGTAAATGACAATATTTTCCAAAAACGAGCCGGTAGGGACTCATTCCGATTACCGTCTTGTACGCGGTCCGATAAGCCCATAGAGCTGAGTTGAGTCTCTCTGACCAATCCTTGCGGGAAGGTTTCACGGTCTTCTCAAGTATCTCCTTCACTTGACGGTTACTAGTCTCTGCTTGTCCGGAAGTTTGTGGGTGATATGCGGTGGCAATTTTGTGGTTGATGCCGTTCTTTGTTGGAGTTGTGTACTTAATGTCTAGATTTAAGTAACGGAAACTCACGATCCATTGCCATTAATCTATTTAATTAAATAAACAATTATTTGCATTTAATTATTTATAATTAAATATATGCAAATTATAGTCCTGAATTTTATACGTTGTAGTTAGTATGGTGTTGTATGGACACACAGAAGATCATACTATCGGTTACTCGTATTTAATCGAACAGTTGCTCACGACCTAGATGGACACGGACCAATCCATCGGTATAGTCGTTGTGTGAGAGAGAAAATAATCTATCTTGATTATTTTATCACACTTGTACACTTGGTGTATTGAGCGGATCGTTTGAGATTTATCGATTAGGATTGCCGGCGATAATCGATTTAAGTCTCAGTGTATTTTATTCTTAATCCCCGATACTATTGCGGGTGTGTATATTTAATATAAGTGACTTTGATTTTCCAAAGGAATTAACCGATTTAATTATTGGGTTAATTACCGGTTAAGTTGGGTCGCTATATTTTATATATGACATGCCGTGAATACTTGACGGGAAAGTGTATCCCGTAAGGGTTGATAATATCCCCGAGATGAGTTCATAAGAAATTATTATGTAAACCCTGCAGGTGGATTTGTTCCGCATAATAATTAAGGTTGAATGGTACTAGTCTCGGATATAAGAGATGAATAAATTAATTAGCAATAAATTAATTTTATTCATGGATATTTATATCTTAAATACACGGAATAAATAATACTACCGGAGAAATATTAATTGATATAATATGATTTAATATTGGGAGTGCAATTAATTTATATAGTGGAAAATAAATTAATTAATAATAGTAAGGATTAATAGATTTGGGCTTGGGCTCAATTTAATCACTATTATTGGAAGCACAATATTCCACCTCCTTAAGATCCCCTACGTAGCCTATAAAAGCACTACATGGTCTTCTCTATTCTCATAACTTGAAGAACACAATTCTAAAGAGAGAAAGTAGAGAGGGAGATCCATGGAGTTCGGTAGATTGTCGCCCACACGACGTCCGGGCTAGTGCAAGGAATACGTGGGAAGATCTCAAGGTCATCATAAGATCTCGTTTCTCCGCACAACGAATCGAAAGGTGAATTAAATATTTCCGCTATTTAATTCTTATTGAAATCAATTATCGAAAAACAAGATCCAAGGATCGAACCCCGGAGTAGACGGACGATCACGCGGTGGTGGTGAAACCACCGGACCGCGTGGGATCGACCCGGCTAGGGTTTCGAGGGCGCGCGGAGGAGAGACCCGCGGCTGGGCCGCGGGCATGCGATCGATCTTACGATCGATCGCTGGGGGCGCGGGCTGGTGCCGCACCCCACCCCACCTCGACGGTGGGGACCTCCCAGGCGGCGGCGAATCGCTGGACTCGCCGCGGGGGCTGCTGGGCAGCCCCACCCCAATCGATCAATCGATGCGATCGGTAATCGCATGGAGCCCCGCTCGCGGGGGCTCGGCTGGGGCAGCGGCGTGCCTTCGGGTGCGTCGTGTCCTCGGTCGTGCTCCGGCGCGTGCGGTGGTGTTCGCGTGATCTCCGGCGAAGGGTTTTTGATCGAAGTTGTCATGTTCCGCAATTCCGGCAACTCCGGATGATCGAATTCCAACAATTGGTATCAGAGCGTAAGGTTACGTTTTTCGTTAATTGTTTCGATAATCGATTATCGTTGTTTATAGCCATAGATTAATTTAATTTTATTAAATTATTGTGCTATATATATTGTTCTACGTCTACGTTTTCTCTCTCGTATGAATCGTGATGGTCGGAAAAATTAAATATTAAAAATCGAGGGTTTTTCGGAATATCGAACCGGAGGAGATCGAACGCGCGGTCGGTGCGGGCTGCCGGGGAGGTGGCTGGAAGCACGGGCTGTGCGGTTACTGGACGTGGCTTGCGGTGAATATACGTGTCCCAAACAATCTTCTTAGATACTGAGTAATGGTTTACACTTAGGTACGCTTTATAGTATTCTTCCCAACGAAGTAACGCTATAATTGATGTACGATCGAAGCAAATCTAATTGCTAAATCATTTGGATAGGTAAACGTCCACACGAACGTGGCTTGCCTTATCTGATGGGATTTTAGAGGTGATTAGTGGTTTAATGATATTATTTGAGGGAGATAATATCGGAGATTAAATCAATTGTTTGATGTTATATGTGCTCATAGATTAGGAAATGGCTTTGAACCCACTTTGTGTCATACTTAAGGAATTTAACTCACTGGTCCCTAAATGAATTGATTGGAATAGAGATCTAGACATTGCCCAAACTGTTGAAGGGTACAAGTTTGTACTCAGTGAGCTTTGTCCTCCCGAGCCTATTAATGTCTCAACTGATGAGGAAAGGACTAATTATGATATCATGTTCAAACTCAAGTTGGTGTTTAGACATGACATAGGCGGCTAGACAAGAAGCGATGAGGATACTCATAAAGGCCAGTCATTCGAGGAAACGCTTAAACACGTTTCTGAGATGATTGACCTTTTGGACGAGTTGAGACGGAAATCGCAAGCTCTTGTAGCCAATGCCAAAGGTTTCGAACCTAAGGGCAAAATCGGGGGAAAGGAAAAGCAAGCAAAATGCAAACAGTCTGGGTTCTGGAAGTCTGATTATCCTCTCAAAGAAGGTACGAAATTTCTTTAGTCGTAAAACATAGTCAGTGGTATTATCTACCAGAACCTGGTGTGTAGATATGGAACCACTGACGGTATGTGCATTCTAAATGCAAGGGTTCCAGGAAACCCGACGACTTGGAAAAGAAAAGATCGTAGTCTATGTGGGAAATGTTGTGTAGGAAGCAGCTGTTGCAGTGGAGGACATATTATAGGATTTCAATTTGAAATATTGCTTTATGTACCCTATTATTTTAGAAATAACTTTGTTCTGGATTTCTAAATTTTAATGAATGGAAATAATGACATTATCTATTCTGGTACATTAGCTAGCAATATATAAATGATGAATCCTGAGTCCACCATGATGCAACGAACTGTTATACATAACTCGTTTTACTAATAAGAGATTTCTTTATTAAATCATTTATACTTGTGGATTCTTATGCTAAGTCATATTTATTCAAATAAGAAGTTCAAAGGTCGAAAATTGATTGTAAGATCAATTAAGTTGAAGGAGTGGACCTTCCGACCTAAGAATCTAATTTGGAAGATAATACAACTAAGCAATCCTTTATGGATATAAGATATAAGATCCGGACAAGTATTAGAATTGATTGACTCTGACTTATGATCAGAGCTTGGGATTGGATCCCAAGTGACTACACCATACAGTCCTCTGTAGGATTGGTGTGTCGGAAATAAGAAATAGAACTCTTATAGAAATAGTAAAAGCATGAGTTAAACGGAATTACCTATGTTCTATGGATATGTCTTGGAAACAACGGCGCATTCAAATGTGGTTGTAGAATATCCTAGAAGAACAAAAGATGTGTGTTCGATAGTACTATGAACCAGAAGGACGTTATAAGTTCTAACGCCCGGTTCTTAGAGGAAGACTATTAGATGAACCACAAGCCCCAAATGACATGATACTTCTGAAAAGAGAGAAAACGATTAAGACTTAGAACCAGCCGAACCGAGTAGCGGTACACCACTAACTGCACCTACTGTTATTACTGTTTATACACCGGAATGCCATTGTAGTGGGAGGTTGTGTGACAACCGGAGATATTCATAAGACTAGGAGAGTTTTGAACTCTGGACCTAGTATACATGAAATCAATCCCTGGATCTACATAGAGGCGGTACTAGATCTAAATGTGCCTTCTTAGAGAACAATAAGGATTATTGTTAAGAGGCGAGATCATTTAGAGTACAAGCTTAGTTGATCCATTTATGGATTGTAACAAAGCTAGAGTTCGTGGAACTTGCGCATTGATGAGATAGTCCATTTGATGGATTCATCAAAAGGCATTGACGAATCGTGTGTATGGGAAACGTGATGGAAACAAGGTGGTGTTTCTCGGAGGTTTTATGTAGATAACATTTTATCATTGGTAACAATGTAAAGATGTTGTCAGACATAAAATGATGGTTGTCTAGAAAAATCGATATATGAGATAAAGAAGAAGTTAGAGCATGTTCTTAAGATCTAGGATCTCAAGAAAAGAACATTGTACTTCTCTAGATATCTTATACGATTATGGTTCGTTTTAACATGCAAGATTCCGAGAAAGGTTCGTTACCTTTCAGAAACAGAATGCATCTATCTAAGGATATGTGTTTTGGAACACAAAAGGAGATAGAAGCAATGAAAGCGGATTCCTACACTTCGAGTGTGGAAAGCTTAATAAATGCGATGTTGAAAACAAGAACCTGATATCGGCTATGCGGTTAGCATAGTGGGAGGATATCAAGGTAATCCTGGAAAGGAATACTTGACTGCTGTAATGAACATTTTAAGTACTTTCGAAGTACTGGAGACTATGTTCTGGATTACGGAGCAAGCAAGCATTTCCTTTGGATTACATTCTCTTAGATTTCTAATCGAATAAGGACCGGTGTAAGTCAATATCAGGCTATGTGTTTCACTATTAAAGGAGAAGGAGTTTTAACATGGAAGAGTGATAAGCACGATGCTTTTCGGACTCTGCCATGGGTAACCAAATAGCGGCCTCAGAGGCAGCGGAAGTTTTGGTATAACTCTGGGATAATCTCTGGGACTTAGATGTGATTCTTAATTTGCCAAAGGCTATGTAAATAGCGGTGCGATGGCAAATGGTAAGAAATCACAAGTCCATAAGTGTAAGATAACACATAGTGCAAGTACCACCTGATACGAGTCATCGTCGAGGGAGACGACGCTGTAGTCACCAAGATAACTTCAGAGCGGCAACCTAGAGTGCTCATTCACATAGTACTTCTTGGAAGTACAACTTAAGCACGTGATGAGTATGGGAGTCGGGAGTTTGGAGGAAATGACTAGACCTTAGTACAAGTGGGAGATTGTTGGAGTTGTGTACTTAATGTCTATATTTAAGTAACGGAAACTCACGATCCATTGCCATTAATCTATTTAATTAAATAAACAATTATTTGCATTTAATTATTTATAATTAAATATATGCAAATTATAGTCCTGGATTTTATACGTTGTAGTTAGTATGGTGTTGTATGGACACACAGAAGATCATACTATCGGTTACTCGTATTTAATCGAACAGTTGCTCACGACCTAGATGGACACGGACCAATCCATCGGTATAGTCGTTGTGTGAGAGAGAAAATAATCTATCTTGATTATTTTATCACACTTGTACACTTGGTGTATTGAGCGGATCGTTTGAGATTTATCGATTAGGATTGCCGGCGATAATCGATTTAAGTCTCAATGTATTTTATTCTTAATCCCCGATACTATTGCGGGTGTGTATATTTAATATAAGTGACTTTGATTTTCCAAAGGAATTAACCGATTTAATTATTGGGTTAATTACCGGTTAAGTTGGGTCGCTATATTTTATATATGACATGCCGTGAATACTTGACGGGAAAGTGTATCCCGTAAGGGTTGATAATATCCCCGAGATGATTTCATAAGGAATTATTATGTAAACCCTGCAGGTGGATTTGTTCCGCATAATAATTAAGGTTGAATGGTACTAGTCTCGGATATAAGAGATGAATAAATTAATTAGCAATAAATTAATTTTATTCATGGATATTTATATCTTAAATACACGGAATAAATAATACTACCGGAGAAATATTATTTGATATAATATGGTTTAATATTGGGAGTGCAATTAATTTATATAGTGGAAAATAAATTAATTA
Organism: Euphrasia confusa; assembly: GCA_954870475.1. Classification (NCBI taxonomy): domain Eukaryota; kingdom Viridiplantae; phylum Streptophyta; class Magnoliopsida; order Lamiales; family Orobanchaceae; genus Euphrasia; species Euphrasia confusa. The sequence continues at coordinate 8,145,579 of OX940966.1, read as the reverse complement.
ATAATAGTAAGGATTAATAGATTTGGGCTTGGGCTCAATTTAATTACTATTATTGGAAGCCCAATATTCCACCTCCTTAAGATCCCCTACGTAGCCTATAAAAGCACTACATTGTCTTCTCTATTCTCATAACTTGAAGAACACAATTCTAGAGAGAGAAAGTAGAGAGGGAGATCCATGGAGTTCGGTAGATCGTCGCCCACACGACGTCCGGGCTAGTGCAAGGAATACGTGGGAAGATCTCAAGGTCATCATAAGATCTCGTTTCTCCGCACAACGAATCGAAAGGTGAATTAAATATTTCCGCTATTTAATTCTTATTGAAATCAATTATCGAAAAACAAGATCCAAGGATCGAACCCCGGAGTAGACGGACGATCACGCGGTGGTGGTGAAACCACCGGACCGCGTGGGATCGACCCGGCTAGGGTTTCGAGGGCGCGCGGAGGACAGACCCGCGGCTGGGCCGCGGGCATGCGATCGATCTTACGATCGATCGCTGGGGGCGCGGGCTGGTGCCGCACCCCATCCCACCTCGACGGTGGGGACCTCCCAGGCGGCGGCGAGTCGCCGGACTCGCCGCGGGGGCTGCTGGGCAGCCCCACCCCAATCGATCGATCGATGCGATCGGTAATCGCATGGAGCCCCGCTCGCGGGGGCTCGGCTGGGGCAGCGGCGTGCCTTCGGGTGCGTCGTGTCCTCGGTCGTGCTCCGGCGCGTGCGGTGGTGTTCGCGTGATCTCCGGCGAATGGTTTTTGATCGGAGTTGTCATGTTCCGCAATTTCGGCAACTCCGGATGATCGAATTCCAACATTCTTGACCATCAACTTCTCGAAGAGCTTGTTGCAAAAGTGCTTCCCACCATCGCTGATAATGGCCTTCGGGAATCCGAACCTAGAAAAAATATTCTCCTGCACAAACTTGAGAACAACTTTAGCATCACATGTCCTAGTGGGGATCGCTTCGACCCACTTGGACAAATAATCAACACCCAATAAAATGTACTCAAAACCAAAAGACACAGGGAAGGACCCCATAAAATCAATACCCCAAACATCAAAGATTTCAACCGCTAAGTTAATATTTAAGGGCATTTCATCACGTTTACCTATGTTCCCCATGCGTTGGCACCGGTCACAAGCTTTGCAATAATCAATTGCATCACGGAAAAGGGATGGCCAAAACAAACATGATTGGAGGACTTTGTGGGCGGTTTTATGACCCCCAAAGTGCCCTCCACTCTCGTCGTGGTGGCAACACTTGAGTACGTCGGCCTGCTCTTCCTCTGGGAGACATCGACGGATCACCTCATCTTTCCCGAACTTGTAGAGATAGGGGTCCGACCAAAAGTATTCTTGGGACAAATGCTCGAACCTCGCCTTTTCTTGAGAAGTCATCTCTTCCCTTAAAGCTCCTGCAACCAAAAAGTTAACAATATCCGCGTACCAAGGTACCGGGGTCATAGCCATAGCAAGCTCATAAGGGAAAGAGTCGGGAATCGAACCATCAATACTATGTCCTAAAATCTCAGGGGGTGGCTCTAGCCTAGATAAGTGGTCGGCTACTACGTTCTCACACCCCTTCCTATCCTTAATCTCTACATCAAACTCTTGTAGTAAAAGGATCCATCTAATCAACCTAGGTTTGGCTTGAGCTTTAGCTAGCAAATGTCGTAGGGCTTGGTGATCACTATGGACAATGACTTTAGACCCAATGATATAAGACCTAAATTTATCCAAGGAAAACATGACGGCTAACAACTCTTTCTCGGTAGTGGTGTAGTTGGTTTGGGCACTATTTAAGGTCACACTAGCATAGTAAATAACCCTAAGCAACTTATCCACTTTCTGACCAAGAACCGCTCCTACCGCTGAGTTAGACGCATCACACATAATCTCAAAGGGTAACTCCCAATTAGGTGCTACAACTACCGGGGCTGAGGTGAGCTTCTCCTTAAGTGTATTAAAAGCTACTAGACATGACTCATCGAATTTGAACTCAACGTTTTTCCCTAGAAAATGACACAAAGGTTGGCTAATCTTGGAAAAATCCTTAATAAACCTCCTATAAAACCCGGCGTGCCCAAGGAAGCTACGGATGCCCTTAACATTAATGGGAGGGGGTAGTCGCTCAATAACTTCAATTTTAGCTCTATCGACCTCTATTCCCCGACTAGACACCATATGTCCTAGCACTATCCCACTAGTAACCATGAAGTGACTCTTCTCCCAACTCAAGGTAAGGCTACTCTCGATACATCTCTTTAGAACCCTATCAAGCTTACCCAGGCAATCATTAAACGAAGAGCCAAAAACAGAAAAATCGTCCATAAAGACTTCCATGAAGTTACCTATCATCTCGGAGAAGATGGACATCATACACCTCTGGAATGTTCCCGGTGCATTGCACAAGCCGAAGGGCATCCTCCTCCAAGCGTACGTACCAATGGGGCACGTGAAAGTCGTCATCTCCTGGTCCTCCGGTGCTATCGCCACCTGGTAGTAACCTGACAAACCATCAAGAAAACAATAAAATGCATGTCCCGATAGTTTATCAAGTAACTGATCAATAAAAGGGAGAGGGAAATGATCCTTTCGGGTGGCGGCATTTAACTTCCGATAGTCAATGCACATCCGCCACCCAGTAGTGATACGAGTCGGAAGGTGCTCTCCTTTTTGGTTCTCCACCACAGTGATGCCTCCTTTCTTCGGGACCACATGAACCGGACTCACCCATCGGCTATCGGCAACGGCATAGATCAACCCCTCGTCCAAGAGTTTGTAGATCTCCGTCCTCACGACTTCCATCAGAACCGGGTTGAGTCGCCTCTGCCCATCTCTCTTAGGGATCGATCCCTCCTCCAAAATTATCCGGTGCATGCACACCGAAGGGTCGATTCCACGAATGTCTCCTAAACTCCACCCGAAAGCCTTCTTGTTTTGCTTCAGGATTGCCACGAGTGCTTCTTCATCCTCGACCCTCAAAGTAGCCGAAATGATCACGGGTTTTTGTTCCCCGTCCTCCAAGAAAACGTACTTGAGGTGACTAGGAAGTGGCTTCAACTCCACTTTGCTCTTCGGAGCCTCGATCTCGGCTTCTTGGGAGCTAGGTCGCACAAAAGTGGGGTCGGTCAATTTTTCCTCTTCACCCTCAAGGACCTCGGGGCTGCTCTCCTCTATGAACGCGGCTTCCACTTCGTCATCAACTTGGTCGACGAAGGAGCAATTCTTCACGTAAAGGGCAGCGGGAGTGGCTTTCCCTGTTCGGACGGAGAATGAAACTTTCTCACCAAGAACGGTCATCTCAAGTACCCCATTCTTCAAATCGATCACCGTATTAGTGGTGGCCATGAACGGTCTTCCCAAAAGAATGGCGTGATCTCGCCCATTCTCGGGAACTTCTCCAACGTCGAGTACCACGAAATCTACGGGTATTATCAATCCTCCGACCTGTACCAAAATGTCTTCCACAATCCCCTTTGGATATCGAATCGATCGGTCGGCGAGCTGGAGGCACATACGAGTAGGCTTGAGATCGCCTAACTCTAACTTCTCGTACACGGCGTACGGCATCAAATTTATCCCTGCTCCCAAATCAAGCATTCCGGACACTTCCTTGCCATTCCCAACGGCAATCATAATGTTGAAACTTTCGGGGTCTCTTTGTTTCTCGGGAAGCTTGTGCTGAAGTATCGCACTTGCCACCTCGGAAACCACAACCTTCTCGTTGTCGATGAACTTCCTCTTCCTCGAAGAAAGGTCCTTGAAGAACTTGACGTACGACGGGATATTCCTAATGATGTCGAGAAGAGGGAGGTTCACATTCACCTTGGACAAGAGCTGGTAAATCTCTGAGAATTGCTGATCCTGTTTCTCGTTCCTCAATCGTTGCGGGTATGGTGGCACGGGGGGTCTATATGGGTTATCAGCCTTATGTAAGGCTGCCCGGCTCGTCTCAGGTGCTCGTAAAGGGTTTTCCACCGGTTTCTCATTCGGTTTCTCCACCGGTTTCTCAATCGGGACCCTCTGCTCGGCTACTTCCGGTGCCGGGTTGTCTTCTTCCACCTCATCGATTGGCATTTCTACGTGATTATCAATGACACGTCCGCTCCTAAGCACGGTGACCGCCTTAGCCTGATGTGGTTGACTCGGGATCCGATCCTTCTGATTAGCTTGTGCTATCTCATTCATTCGACTAGCCATCTGCCCAACTTGCGTCTCGATTCTCTTGATCGCTGCATTCTGGTTAGTCATGTTACTCTCCACCCCATCTATCTTTTGCTGGTTATTATTCAAGATGGCCTGAGTCGCGGCCATGAAGGATGCAAACTTCTCGTCTAAGTCCGAAGTCTTTGGTGGAGGTGGAGGTGCGTGATATGACTGGTGCTGCTGCTGGTACTGGGGCCTCTGGTAATTCTGGTTATTTTGCCAATTCTGATTGCCCGAATTCTGGTACCCTTGATTCTGAGATCGGTTCGGATTGTTGTAATTTTGCTGAGACCCTTGTCCCTGAGCTTGTGGCTGATCTTGTTTCCACGAGAAATTAGGGTGATTTTTCCATGCCGGGTTGTACGTGTTGGAGTAAGGGTCATACTTCTGATTCCCTTGTTGGTTGTACCCCTGCATTGCATTCACCTGTACCTCGGGACTGTAGTTCTGATCCATCATCTGAGGTGGAGATGGCATGCCCTGACCACAAGTGCTCGAGAAATGGCCTATCTCCCCACATAAGCTACATGGTTCTACACGATAGATCTGTCTCTTTGGTTGCTCCTCAGTGGTCTCAAGCATTTGAACTTTCTTTGTTAGGTCGGCAACTTGCTTCGCCAACTGGGCATTGACACTCCCCTCGGGTCTGGCGTAGCTACTACTTCCCCTGGAGCTCGTTTGCCTCGACTCAGCTGATAATGACTTGAAGATCTCCGTCATCTCATCACTGTTCCGCCCACTGATATTTCCGCCGGCTGCGGTTTTCACTTCTCTCTGGTCCTCTCTGCTCAAACCCTTGTAGAAGAACTGGATGATCGAATTGGGAGTGAGATCGTGATGTGGGCACTGCCTCAGTAAGCTCCTGAATCGCTCCCAAGATTCATGGAAAAACTCCCCCGGTTCTTGCTCGAAGGCACATATCTGACCTTTCAGGTCGAAGGTCTTCTGCTGAGGATAGAACCGAGTGATGAACTCCCGGTACATGTCCGTCCAAGTGGTGATCGAGTCCAGCTCCAAGGATAGCAGCCAGTTCTTCGCTCTATCTCTCAAAGCATACGGAACACACTTCAATCGGAGTTGATCATCATCGAGTGCTCCGAGGGGGAAAGCATGCAGGGCAGTGTAGAATTCCCTGATGAAGTTTAGGGCATCCTCGTTAGTGGTTCCGGAGAACTGAGGAAGCTGAGCAAGATGGTGTTCCTTGAGGTCGTATCTCCGGGCGGCATCACTTAGGACGATGCATGAACTAGCTCCGTCGATTTGAGGATGCGTCAGATCTCCAAAGAGGAGTGGCTGGGCACGGTTTCCGTTGTTTCTGTTGTTCCCATTGTTTCCGTTATTTCCGTTGTTGCCATTATTGTCATTGTTTCCGTTGTTGCCATTGTTGCCATTGTTTCCGTTGTTTATAGCCTCAGCCATGGTCGTCAGTTCACTCTCTGCTTCGGTGTCGGTAGTGGTAGAGTCCGATGAAGAACCGTCGTCTCCGTTTGTAAACCGACCGATGCTCCTACGTCTATTGATGTTTTCGATCACGGGTGCAAGTTCGGTAGTTCGACTTCGAGTACCTACCATACACCAAAAAAAACCAAAAAAAGATCAAACGCACCTGAACAAGTAAATAAATAAAAAGAAAAGTAAAAAGGAAATTGTTGCAAACACCTAAACACTAATACTAGTGCCTAAAGTGCTCCCCGGCAACGGCGCCAATTTGATTAGTCGTTTTGTAGTGTCACAAATCAAATAATATTATCGAACTTATTGCTAAAGCAACTCGCCCGAGTCGATCTCTCGAGGAACACTACTATCGGCGTAAAAATGTTTAATTGTTTGCAACGGGATTAAGAAAGTGAAATAGCATAATGCATAGGTTGATTTTTGGTTTTTTGAAATTAATCTAGAAATTAACTAAGGAATTAGAAAAGACGGGAAAGCTAGTAAAAGCAATTAAAATTGTTTTTAAATGAAATGAGAAACAAACTAGGGTTTCGGGAATCGTGTTTATCGTTTTCGAGTTAACGTTGAATTCATAAAATTATTCTAACATGTCCTTTCCCGGTTGATGTTAATTCAAGATTGAAATTCAAACATTAACCCTATTCGATAATCACTCAACCCTAGCCCTAGCAAAAGAATTAGCTATTCATGCTCTTAATAAAAGAACAATTGGGTTTTAGAAAAGTAGAATTCATGAACACAAATTGAAAAGTAAAAGAATGAATCAATGAAAAAGTAAAAGAAATAATTGACGACAAACGATGAAAAGTGAAAAGTCTTACTACAATTATAATCCAAGAACAAGCATGGGCACCCGTCGGTAGCTAATCCGACTTTTGCAAAAATCCAAAATACAAGAAAATTCTAAGCGATGCCAATCCAAATCCAAACCTAGCAGCTATGAGTTCCAAGCTCTCTCTCAAAAACCGAAAATAAAATTCTGAAAAGAAGTCTCAGAAACCTAGGTTCAAAAACCTATTAAATAGCCTCTAAAACTCGGAGTCAAAACGCGAGTCAATGCTGAAAAAGAGGGGCAGGCGACCGCCTGGGGCAGGGGGCGATCGCCCGCGTCAGTGGGCAAGCGACCGCTTGCCTGGCGGGCGGTCGCCTGGTGATGATTTCTGGTTCTCTGAAGACAGAGGCAAGCGAGCGCCTAGTGAGCCGGCGAGCGCTCGCGACATGGAGGAGGCGATCGCTTGCCAAGGAGGCGATCGCCTGGGCCTAAAATCAGAGCCTCTGAACTCTGAGGCAGGCGCGCGCTTGGTCGGCGCGCGGGCGCTTGGTGGCAGCAGCTGGCGGTCTCTTGGGGAGCAGGGCGAGCGCTTGGTGCAGTGGCTGCGGCTCACCTCGTCTCGGTTCGTTTCCGCTCGTTTCTTCAACTTTTCCATACATGTAAGCTCAAAACCTGCACACTCAACACATGCATCAAACACACCAAAGCTACGAAGAATATGCCAATAACCCACTAAATACGACACGACTCCCACACAAAAGACACGGAAAATTGACACAAAATCGCCAACATCAATACCCAAGAAGCTTACGTACTATAAATTATATCAAACAACCGTAATCTTTGAAAATAATAAAATTTTCAAAATTGAGATAACAATTAATAATTTAATTGGGAGTTGATTATTAAATACTACCTCCTTCCCCACAAGCGTAATCTTTGAAAATAATAAAAATTTCATAATTGAGATAACAGTTAATAATTTAAGTGGGAGTTGATTATTAAATACTACCTCCGTCCCCATATTAATAGTCACACTTCCTTTGTTATTTGTGAAAGAAGTGTGACTATTGCCTTCGGACAGAGGTAGTAAAATAATTACTTAGTAAAATAATTTTTTAAACCATTAATAAATTTTTGGTGAAATACGTTGGAGATTAAATAAAATTTTAGCAAACAAATAAATCACGAGGTACTAGTACATATATAATAAAAAAAATTATAAATTATAATTAGTAATATTATTAAGCAAATTTAAATTATTATATATAAATTTTAAATAGTAATTTGAAATTATATATTTTTGGTAATAATAATTAATTATCATCTTAAATATATACATTTTTATTTCTTTTCTCAATGTTCTTTTTTTTTATTAATATTAATTTAATTTCAATTAATCGTATAAGATAAAAATCAATCTCTTCATATTCTTTAATTCATTTGAGTTAAAAAAAATTAATCAAACTTTTTAAGTATTTCGTATGTCCTTTTTTATTTTTCTGAACATTGAAGTTATTAATTATGTTACACTAGATTTTTTTTTTTTTTAGTTTATCCATAATTGAGTTATGTTAAATTTGTTTTGAAGGTTAACATTTATATTAATATAATTGCATTTTTGCATCTCATCTATTCACCAAGTAAATTCAATTTTTTTATATTTCTATTTATTTTCCAGCTTTATAATTTTTATTTTCCATTTATTTGGATTTTCCCCAAGCGATTTTAGGTATTTGTCGGACACTCGAGAAATGCAGAGAAGAGAAACTCCTCTTCCACCAAATCAGAGGCAGAGGCTTCTCGATCGGGTAGGATGAGACGAAAAACTCCTCTTCCACCAGATCAGAGACTACTCGATCGGGTAGGATGTAAGATCAATGCAGAGAAGATAAACTCCTCTTCCACCAAATCAGAGGCTTCTCGATCGGGTAGAATGAGACGAGAAACTCCTCTTCCACCAGATCAGAGGCTCCTCGATCGGGTAGGATGAAAATTTGTCATATCCGAGATTCGAACTCTGCGTCGTCGGGGAATTCACCAACATCACCACAGACCTTACCACACGGCTATGCCCAAGAAGCTTACATACTATAAATTAAATTAAACTACGTAGTCTTTGAAAATAATAAAATTTTCATAATTGAGATAAGGTTAATAATGAAATTAATACGAATTTAAAAATTTAATAGAGAGTTCGATTATTAAATAAAATAATTTGTTAGTCCATTAATAAATTTTTGACTGAAATAGTTGGAGATTAAATAAAATTTTAGATTATTTCAAACAATTAAATCACGTGAATCGCACGGAAAGTAGTACTAGTTATCATCAATTAGACCATCATTAATAAGAGTATTATAAGAAAAATATTACAAAACCACAAATAAAAAACAAATAGTACAAAAACTAGAACGACAAATAAAAAAAATTGGAGGGAGTAGCAATTAACGAATTAAATATTTTAATATTGAATTTGTATTCGTAATTATTAGAGAATATATTCGGCTCACCATAGACGTTTAGTTGCTCACTCGCATTTTAGTATTCGTATTAAATATTAATTTATATTTTTTCGTCTGAATATTTTTATTATAAAATGTAATGCAAATAATTACAAATAAAAAATTAATATTTTTATTAAACATAAATATTTTGTTTCAAAAAATAATTTATCAATTATAAAATATTTTTTTAGATAAATGTATTATTAAGTTAATCATTTAATTTAATTAATCAAGTATATAAACATAAATATTTTGTTGTAAATATTTTAATTTAATTTAATTATATAAGAATATAAAAATATATTTTGTTTTAAAAAATAATTTATTAATTATAAAATATTTTTTTAAATAAATTTATTATTAAGCGTATCATTTAATTTAATTAATCAAGTATATAAACATAAATATTTTGATGTAAATAGTTTAATTTAATTTAATTTAATTATATAAAAATATAAAAATATTTTGTATTATATTAATAATTTAAAAAAAACCTGCTATAACAAGTCACCTTTTTTGTATTAGGTAAATTCTAATTTAGGCTATAATTACATGTATTATGGTGCATGATAATAATTTGAGGTGTTAAATATTTATTGGTTAAGTATAAATGTATGTTACATTTAAATATGTGAAATGTACTCTTGTATTTTCCTAAAATTAAATGTACAGTACAACTGTAACAACCCGAATTTTTAGAATAAAAATTAGTTAATTAAAATAGCCTTTTGTCCACGTGTTAGTCGAAATTAGTATTATTTTAATTGGGCTTCGACATTTATAAATTGAGCTTTTAATTTACTATAACTAATAAAATATTGTTAACTTGTAATGGGCTAATATAATAATTAGCTAGGTTTTCAAATGGGTTTGTTCTAGCCTTTTAATTCATGGAATCAAGCCTTTTAATTAACATACTCTAATTAACCCTAAGAAAAAACATATTAAAACAAAAACAACCAATAAATAAAGAGAGTGAGAGAGAGAGGGTTTACGGCGTTGGTGATCGAAAAAGAGGAGTGCGGGAAAAAAGAAGAAGGAGACGATCGGAAGAAGAGGAGAAGCTAAACGCGACTTTCAACCATCTCACGATAACCTCGATCTCTCGACCACATCTTAATTCACAAGGCAAATGGGTTTAAGATTCATATAATTATTAAGTCATGTATTTGAATTTAGGGTTCGTCGATTATCATTGAAGTATGCGGTATTGCGGGTCATATATATATGCCTATGATTATGTATATACATGTGCAGGTGTGTAAATATAATTGTATGTATTTGTACGTACTTGTGTGTATATAGTATATAAGAAGGATAACATGAACAATCTATATGGTCTAATATGTAGGTACGGAAAAGTATATAAATATAGATATAGTGACTTGATGATGCTGTGAGTAGCATTTGTATATATGAGTTAATGGGTATGTGTGTATGAGAATGAAAGTAGCAGTAGCCTATACATATGGTATGTTATGTGTAAAGTAGTGTAATGTGTAATGTATGTGTGTGCAGAGGTATGTGTAAATGTATATAGATATGAATATGTTATAATGTCCTATACACTGTTCTAAAAATTCCCGCCTAGCTCCGATTAATCCCCGCTTAGGCCCTAGGCTGTACTCGACCGCCTTGATTTTAGGCTCTAGGCCCCTAACCCGCCTAAGCTCCGCCTAAACCCGTCTGGACCCGCCTAAATCCGCTTTGGACCGCTTAAGTTCAATTAATATCATCTTTACTTACTTAGACGGTTCTGGAGCAGATTTACCTGAATAATCAATTAGATGCAAATTTTGATAAATCAAATAAAATAAATGATGTTATGATAAATTTTGAGGTACAAGACCAAAATTTGAAAAAAAATATTAAATATATAATGAAAATGATCTAAAAGTTTAAATTTACAAACTATTTTTATTATTTTACTATGTTAAACATGTGATTATTACTATATTTAGATTATTTATTGATTATTTTGTTCAAAATATTGATTTATTATGTATAAAAATATTTTTAAAATATAATATTAATTAATTAAATATAAAAATGTAAAACGATTAATCTCCGCCTAGTCCCCGATTAATCCCTCTAGGCGCTAGGCCCCTAGTCACCGCCCGACTAGCGCCTAGCGCTTTTTAGAACCTTGGTCCTATATGCATGCATGTCTGAATGTGTATATGAAATGGTGATGATGATCGGATGCTTCTATGTGACAACACCACTATACTACTATGCACTAGTACTGTTAGGTAACATAGATATGTCTATGTATCTGTAAGGAGCTAGCACATTTAAGTAAATATATGTGTGATTAATGTTTTGGTTTAAATGATGGTTTGTTTAATTTGATGGTTATACCATATATTGTTTTAAGTTGATAGTATGTGTTACATGTTTATATATGTTCGTTTCAATGAGTATTTCTTGATGTTCATACATGTCATTAGTTCATGCACTCATATAAGAATGCATTGCATTAGAAGTCTGTTTCACAGTCAAAATATTAAAGAACAAAAGTTAAAGTTTAAAGTAAGAATATAATGTCGGGCATCGTAAGGAACTACCTTAAGCAGGGTGGCACTAACAATGAATGGCCTCAATGGCTAAAGCGTCGAAGAGGCATCTAGACCAGGGTGTGCAACTAACTTTTATGGCCTCAATGGCTAGAGTGCGAAAGGGCCTCTAGACAGGTTGTGCAACTAACAAACGAATGACCTCAATGGACTGGGGTATCCCTACGATGTCAAGTGGGCTCGCGTCTAAACGTGAAAGAAATGTTATGAATGTTAATGTATAAGAAAATGTATAAGAAAGTTACGTAAACGTTTCAAGTTAAAGTTTATGTCCTACGTCTAAGTTAAGGAGTTGTATTGCATTAAAGATTCAACGTTTAAGATTCAAACTAAGACGACAAGTGTAATGATTTTTTTTTTTTTTGATAAGGAGGAGAGGCGAGAAACTCCACCCCCACCCGATCGGAGGTCCCTCGATCGGGTAGGATGTAAATCGAGGGATGTGCCCGAGTAGCAGACACCTGTGCGAGAGAGCCAACAGGTCGAACCCCAGGACAAACCTTCATAATATTTCAATGAAAATTTGCCTCACCCGAGGTTCGAACCCTGCGTCGCCGGGGAATTTCACCCACATCATCACAGGCCTTACCACTCGGCTATGCCCCTGGGGACGACAAGTGTAATGATTAAAGCATATAAAATGCATGTCTACTTGTCAGTCAGTGGACTGACCCTTGTTGATATAAATATTTTCAGGTAATACTATGATTAACCGGAGTAGTCGAGGATGCTTCTGCGCCGTAATTCGTACAAACGTTTAATATGTTAATTTATTTAAGTGCATGTTGACGTATTAAAACTATTAATAATTTCCGCTGCATTTATCATTATTTAAATATTTTTACCGTTGAAAATTAATTATGTCGAAGTAGTTTTAATAATTGTTTCTCCCTTGTATTTTTTTTATTTATTAAAATAAAACGGCGTGACAACAACTCTCCAAGTTAATATTGGAATATTGGAGCAGTTAAATCAGTGGCAATGGCAATGCCGTTAATAAGTAACGAAGCGAGCCCAATTACGATTGAGAAAAGGCAGGCACCGCTAACTACAATCATCGCCCTCCATCCCACATGGAAATAATCCTTTCTGACACTGTGTTCGCTAAGAAAACAAAAAAATAAAAATCCAACAAGTTTCTCCGATAACCGGCTTTAATATCATAGTCTCTGTCAATTACACACGAAATTCGCTGCTGTTCAATTTCCCCCTTTTTTTTGCTGGAGTGGATCGACTAAAAGATGTCGTTGAGGCCGAACACGAAGACGGAGGTCCGTCGGAGCCGATACAAGGTGGCGGTGGACGCCGATGAAGGCCGTCGCCGGAGGGAGGATAATATGGTGGAGATCCGCAAGAATAAACGAGAGGAGAACTTGATGAAGAAGCGACGCGAGGGGCTTCAACCTCAACAATTTCAGCCCGCAGTCAACGTTCCCCAGCTCGACAAGAAGGTAGAATCGAGTGATTTTTGAATTTTTACTTCGATTACTTCGATCTGATCCGATTGTATTTTTTGGTCTTTTACACAGAGTAATCTCGTTTAATAACTTAGTTGGATTAAGTGAGCTTATTTGATGATACTGTAATCATTTTCAGTTGGAAAGCCTTCCTTCTATGGTTGCCGGGGTTTGGTCGAATGATGGTGCACTGCAACTAGATGTCACAACTCAGTTCCGTAAACTTCTTTCAATAGGTATATATAATTATTACTTATAATTCATTAATTCAACCGACCGGGTTATATATGATTATTTTGTTGTGATGATGATCGGGATAGCCTATTAGCCTTATCGTTTATTATATTTTTCGGCAGAGAGAAATCCACCAATTGAGGAAGTGATACAATCTGGAGTTGTTCCTCGTTTTGTTGAATTTCTGGGGAGAGACGATTACCCACAGCTTCAGGTATTCATTTCTTGGTAATCACTGCTGCCTTTTGCTCTTGTTAAATCTTAATGTATTCTCATGTATCATAATTCTTCTATTTGTAGTTTGAGGCCGCCTGGGCACTCACAAACATTGCTTCTGGAACATCTGAAAACACCAAAGTTGTGATTGATCATGGCGCTGTTCCTATTTTTGTAAGACTTCTTACATCTCCAAGTGATGACGTACGCGAGCAGGTATACTATATCAATAATAGTGATACATATTCGTATCATTTTTTATTTTTTATTTCTTGGTTGTAAAATTTTAAGATGTTACACAGGCAGTTTGGGCTTTAGGAAATGTTGCTGGTGACTCACCAAAGTGCCGTGACCTTGTCCTTGGTTATGGAGCTTTAATGCCCCTGTTGTCGCAATTTAACGATCAGGCAAAGCTGTCCATGTTGCGAAATGCCACGTGGACACTCTCAAATTTCTGCAGGGGAAAACCGCAGCCTCAGTTTGAGCAGGTTTGTGTTTGTCCCTCATTTATGTTTAATTGTGATTTCTTGCCTAATCTTTTATGGAAATCCCTTTGAGCAGGTGAAACCAGCACTCGCTGCTCTTGTTCATCTTATACATACAAATGACGAAGAAGTCCTGACGGATGCATGCTGGGCACTTTCGTATCTATCTGATGGTACTAATGACAAAATACAAGCTGTGATTGATGCTGGCGTGTGCCCTCGGCTAGTTGAGCTTCTACTGTAAGTATTATATTTATGTGATATTATTCCTAAATGTCATCATGCTGATCGTTTATAATATATCTTTTTAACTACTCTTCATAATTTTTCTTACCCTCCATTTTATTTTTGTTCTGGTTTGTAGTCATCCCTCACCATCTGTTTTGATTCCGGCCCTACGCACTGTTGGTAATATAGTGACTGGTGATGATGCCCAGACTCAGGTAATTTGCTTGATCATTTCACTTTCTTAACTGATGAAACCTTATCCGACATATAAAAGTTCAAAATTCAAATATGTGTTTTTTTAAAGAGAGTGTCATGTATGTACTTGTTCCATGTTTTAACTACTTGTTCCTCATTTCCATTATATTCTTTAATGTGGCTTTATGAGAATGTGACATGAGCTCAACATAGATTTTATCATTTTTCTTCATGTTTTGTCTGATATACAGTTTATTTAAAATCCCCTCTTCGTATTATATTATAATAGTTTTACGTGATCATGTTAGTCCTTGTTGCTTGTGGTGCGAGCTGGTTTATAAAGGGGCAATGGGCATCATTTGCCGATACTTTATAAAGGGGTAATGGGCCTAATGGCTCACAAATTGATTGTTTTCCTTGATTTACAGGCGATCATTGAGCACAGGGCTCTTCCTTGCCTGCTTAACTTGTTGACCCAAAATCATAAGAAGAGTATAAAAAAGGAAGCTTGTTGGACTATTTCAAACATCACGGCTGGCAATAAAGAGCAGATTCAGGTATGCAGATTAGAGTGTTTTTTTATGCATTGATTTATTTACTTTTGATTCATGAATCATGTCCTGGTTTGTAAATTTTGTGATTTTTATGAGCAGGCTGTGATTGAGGCTGGTCTAATTTCTCCTCTTGTACATCTGCTTCAAAATGCTGAGTTTGAGATAAAGAAAGAAGCTTCTTGGGCTATTTCAAATGCCACTTCTGGTGGAACCCCTGACCAAATCAAGTATAATAATCCACCATTTTTTTGTTTAAAATTTTGCTGATTATGGACATGTTAATTGAAAAACGTAATTCAATTTTCAGATTTTTGGTGAGCGAGGGATGTATAAAGCCACTGTGTGACCTTCTCATTTGTCCTGACCCAAGAATTGTGACAGTGTGTTTGGAAGGTCTTGAGAACATTCTAAAGCTTGGAGAAGCTGAGAAAAATCAAGGTAATACGGGGGATGTGAATATCTTTGCACAGATGATTGATGATTCTGAAGGTCTGGAGAAGATTGAGAATCTCCAGAGTCATGATAATAACGAAATCTATGAGAAGGCGGTTAAGATACTAGAGACGTATTGGTTGGAAGATAATGATGAGCAGCTGGTGTCTGGTGATGATGCTCAACAATCTGGGTTTAACTTTGGAGGTGGTGAACTCCCGATTCCATCCGGAGGATTTAAATTTAATTAAAGGTACATGATTTTCTTTTTTTCCTTTTCAAGTTTTTTACCTATGCAGTGGAGTTTCAGGATTGAAATGCTAAAAGCATGATTGAATTAAAAAGGAAAAAAGGGATTTTTACAACTTACTCATAGACCACTTGAAATTTATTTGATTATTTAGCTTTTTTATACATAGACTTCCAGCTTTAATTTTTAAGTGTTTTAAGTTTTTGGGCTTGTGTTATATGATAAATCACTACCTTAAAAGCACAATTGTTTGTGAAAGCTCACGTGTTATGACTCAGAATTAATGATTGAGCTGATTGCGATGGTTGTTGGTTATTCTTGGTTGAGTGCTTTGAGTTCTAGGAGACGAGATTCAACTTCAATTTTGGTTAATTCTTATTTTTGATTTTTAGTTTCTTATTCCAATGTTTGTATACCCGACAATATTTTTCAGGGGATATTATCTCATTGTAAACTACGGACTTTCCGATCTGGCTGGTTGAGTAGTCGGGTAGGCCATCCCGATTTGGTATGTTTACATTGTATGGTGCAAGCAGAGCGGTGGTTCGAAAGAGGCCTTCAATTTTAAGTTTTTTTTGGGTCCCAAGTCGGTTGGATAATATTAAGAGTCTTGTGGTTCTTGATTTTGCATGTTTTTTATGCAAGTCAAATCGCTTGAAGATTTGAGTCTTTATTTATTTGTTTGTTTCCCTGAGGGTCCATTTCTTGAAAACAAGAAATCTATACACAGCTGAGTTGGTAAGATGTTGGTGATATAAACAGTAGGTATATATTGTCCTTGAAATTCATTTCCTATATGAAATTGGAGTAAATAAAGAGAAACGGGTCGTGTGTAATATTGTGGATATTAAAAGTTGGTTTGGTTATATACTTTGTGGTCTCTGGGGATTTCTTTTTCTTATTAGTATGGTTTTCCTGGAAGCACAATTTTATTCTTAACGACTTCCTTTACTTATTAGTATATGATTTAGGGTACCAATAACATTAGTTATATGCAACTAAACCAGAACATTGGGAATTGATTGTCTATGAAATTAATTTGAACTTGGAATTAATTGGTATGACAATTGTTAAAGTTTAATACACCTGTTTGAACTTATATTTTATCTTATCTCACATTCAAATGTGGACATATTTCTTTCATTACGGATTTATAGTCACTTATGTTTTTTATAATATTCTGTATAATTTACAAAGTACATGTGACTAGACAATGTGACTAGACAGACGTGTTCGAAATTAGTCAGGAACCGCAGGTTCGGAACGGTGATTTCTGGTTCTGGAACTGAAAATTGGCTACTCGGTTTCGAAATCAAATTGGACATCAGGTTTTAGCCGGTTCGGTTCCGATTCTCGAAAAGACGGAATCGGAACCAGCAAAACTGACGGTTTCGGTTCAGAACTGTCAATTTTTCTAAACACAAAGAACAAAATTTTAAATAATATAGGTTGGAATCGGAACCAGCGAAATCGTAACCATGAAACCCCCAGTTCGATTCTGGTTTCTGAAAAAATGGAACTGAAACCGTTGGGCATGTTTTCATGTTATCATATACGGGGCATTTGTTTTACGGAAAGCAATATCATCTTGATTTCACGCTAGTATTTGAATTTTTTTCTTTAAAATTCTTTGTAATTTTCTAGAAATGTTTAAAGTGCAGTAATACTATTCTTAATCCAATTTTATTTCGATTTGTAACAAACAAAATGTTATAAAAATATGTATAAAGTATTTTTTTTTTTTAATTTGTTAAATAACATGTGATTAAATTAGGAAATACTCGGTACTAAAATAAATTAAGAAAAAAGGAAAAAGGAAAAAGACCTTGACCAATAACGCGTCAGTCAACGGTTTTCGGAATCCTGTACCCGTCCTTAAGAATCCAAAATCTGACCCGACAACCCGATTTAAAAAGAAAAAAGAAAAAAAAACATAAACAAACACAAGTTTCTCTATCCTTCCCTGCATAAGCAGAAACTCCATTCTGCCTGAAGGAGGAGGAGGAGATGAGAACACTCTCCCAAACCCTACTCAAATAACATATCTTTTTCTTTTTTCATTTTTTTATTTCTATTTTTCTTTCTTTCCTAAATATCTTCTCCCGGAATAAGTCAATTGGATTCATTAATGGGCGATCGATTCTACGAGGATTTGGGAATCGCGCTCTCTTCCCGTTCCGAACAAATCACAGATGCACGGATTGCATGCGGTTTAATTTTTATTTATTTATTTATATTTTATTTTCTCGGATTATTACGCATTCCGTGTTTTTGAATCTGTGATTTTTCCGATAGATGATTGCCGCGAGGACGAAGAGGATACTGAAGGAGAGTATGAGGAAGAGGACGACGACGAAGAAGAAGAAGTCAACGATCCGGGGAAGGAAGGAAAATCGGAAGAATTGGCATGCCCCTTTTGCCCCGAGGATTTCGACGTCCTCGGGTTGTGCTGCCACATCGATGCCGACCATCGGATGGAGGTTAAAGCCGGGGTAATCTCGATTATTTCATTTTTTATGGCTGTTTATTTTTGGTTCTTCAATTAGGGATATTTCGATCAGTTTTAGGGTTTAGAATGTGTTTGTATATCAGTAGAATCCCTGGTATTCTGAAAATTTTACAGGATTGTTATGTTTTTGTGTAAATCGTTTTAGTGATGGAATTTTAGGTTTTCAGCTGAATTAGTTTTGTTTTTCGGGGTGGAGCAAGCTTGTTCCTTTGTCGTCCCATATTCCCACCACCTCGTCCTATTTGCGAATAACTCCGATAATTTACCTTGTGCTGAACCGTATAATCTTGTTTGCAGATCTGTCCCCTTTGCTCTGCAAAGGTGCGCATAAACATGGCTTCTCATGTAATCACGCAGCACGAGGACGTCTTAAAAATATCCTTAAACGTAAACACGAATGACTTATTATCTTGTCATTGTGTTTTTTCCCCAGAGAACTATGCTTAAGTGGTTGTTTTGTTTTGTGTATTCCTTAACCTTAAACGTACGCTTTCTGCATCAAGAAGGGTTTCAGTGCCCGTTCACGTTCGGTAATATTACTCTTGAGAAAAGATGTAGTAGACAAACATCTACATCGGATCAAGGAGTTCCCTTCTGTTGATTCTCCATATGATGTGGCAACTGATTCCAAGCTTCTCTCATTCGTCCATAATCCGTGCCAAGCTTATAGGCGTCAAACCAACCAAACCACTTCTTCAACCAAGGCAAGCTTATCCGCGGAAACCGTGAATGGTGATTTGCCGGAGAGGTAAGGCGCAGAACAAATGTCCTTGATCCTGATTTTTCCCTAGTTCAAATTGTTAATGCAAAATATGTTTAATTATATGAAAACCTTCCATAATTTGGGTGGTGTGTCCTTTCGGCGGCTTCCACCCAATTTTAGTGCATTCGTATGGGTAGAAAACATGTCATAAAACTGTATATTGTAAGTTAGCTAGAAAACAATAACCCAGTTACACAGCATTTTTAAACAAGTTTGCATTTTGTTTTACGCTAAACATTTCTTTTCTCTCGAGTGATGACTTTGGGGTTTAGGGATGGATGTTACTTTTCTGTGGAGGTTGGGTATGTATAATAAGTGTCACTGTGATTGCAGATCAAATGCTTTTTCGTCTTAATATTTTTATTCCTCGTTGGTTGGTGGTCTTATACCTTTTTCCTGCACCCGTTGAATTATCTGTTATACTGGTCGTAGGCGGTGTAAATTTTAATTTATTTATTTTGACAATTTTAAAGCTTTAGCAAAATCTTATTTCCACTTTGCAGAATACAATTTACTCCACCAACGGACTGGAATAACGAGAGGACCCGAAGGTGTGAGTTTTCACAGGGATTGGTGTTATCCACCATTTTTGGCGACTTATGATTAGCATGTTTGGTCAAAATGAATTTACGTTTGTTGACGATAAATTATATCGACAAAAAGGAAAAATTGTTGTTACTGCAGTTCACCACAAATTCAAGGGATAAAAAGTACTGATTAATGTATTGTATTTAGGACTCAGTCTCCTCTTTTTTTTTATAAGAATATTCTTTATATGCTGTGCAGATGTGTTAGCATGTAGTTTCTGTTGCTGATCTCTGATCTCGTAAAAGTGATTTTTTGTTTCTCTTCAGAGTCCATATCAAATATTGTCGAGGCCGCTGCAGGTTTAGATAGTTTAACTAATCTTCCATTGTGATTTTCAAAATAAGTGTGTTGCACTGTTGTAAATACACTGTCAAAAAGGTAAAGCATGATGAACAATGGCAATAGCCACCACGAGCACAGGTGCGGTCGTTGCAGGTTATTTTCTTTCTAAGTAATCACAAATTTCTGAATGTCATAAGGACGAGTGGACCAAACGAAAACAGTCGGGTAACATTCATGTTGGGCTCACATTTCTGTATTCTGTAGCTTGTTTTGAGTAACAGATTCCGATCAACTTATTAGGTCCTTTCACACTTCCTTGCAAAAACCAGGCTGATTGCATTATTTTGTCTTATTTGATAGTATCATAATAGTATAACTGATATCATCAAAATTCAAACCAAATCTTTATTGTGACAATTACTAGAAGACTTCTTTTATTTATATACTGTAGTAGTATTTAAAATGCTAATAATAATAATTCCATTTGAGAACTGAAGTCAATCCCTTTCGTTTTCTAGTGATTCTACACCCACCACCTGATTCTAAGATTCTTGATCATGTCCATGTTATTCTGATCCTCAATTTCATCCTATTCAAAATTCAAAACGAAAACAAAGTTGACTAATAAGAAGTAGTCGACCGGAGATTGTATTAGTGGTAGTCGATGGCTGCCTGTACTCATAGCCATAGTCCCAATGGCCATCTCTGTAATGCTGTAGCCGGTGCTGCAGCTGGTTACTCTCTTTCTCTCTCTCTCTCTCAAATTCAATATTCAAAATCAGTGATGATATGTTGATTTGAAATGTGATGGGACAGGTGTGATTGCAGCTACTTTTGTTTGCCCTTTGGATGTTATCAAGACAAGGTTTCAGGTCCATGGGCTTACTCATCTTGCTAATGCTAATATCAGAGGTCAGTGATCAGTTGGGAGGATATGATTTCTTTTAATAGTACGAAACCAATATATAATACGATGAATTGTTGTCGTGTATAAATGATTGATCAGGCAGTGTCATAATGGGAAGCCTAAAACAGATATTTGAAAAGGAAGGGTTGCGCGGTGTATACCGTGGACTCTCCCCTACGGTACTTGCTTTGCTTCCAAACTGGGCAGTAAGTTGTTCCTTTTCTTTTTCTTTGTACAAGTTCATCGGAAAAAATATACTCAACAAACAGTGAGTAGTGAATAGTGATACTCTTAACAGGTGTATTTTACGATTTATGAACAACTAAAGAGTTTTCTTGGTGCTGATGATGGTTGGTTTTCTTTTCTCTCCCTGTTTAAAAATTACGACGACTCTCTCTCTCTCTCTCTCGTGGATTATATATTTTTGTTTAATTTAACGGTTGGGAATTTTAGAAGAAAACCATAATCTGTCGATTGGTGCCAACATGATGGCCGCTGCCGGTGCTGGAGCTGCAACGACAACCGTGACGAATCCTCTCTGGGTTGTCAAAACGAGATTTCAAGTAGGTATTATTCCTTGAAATAATTAACGACTCACTCACGAGTAAGTTGAATAATAATAATATAATGTGTATGTAGACACAAGGAATGAGAAGAGGGGTTGTGCCATATAGCGGCACATTATCTGGTTTACGAAGGATTTCACATGAAGAAGGCATTCGCGGATTATACAGTGGTCTTGTCCCAGCTTTGGCTGGTGTTAGCCATGTCGCGATTCAGTTTTCAACGTACGAGAGGATTAAAACTTACTTAGCTCGTCGTCGAGGTATATTATACTATACATATTGATTATTGATCAGTTTTTGTTTATATATTTTCCTTTTTATGGTCTTAGAGGTCAATTGCAGAAATTTAAATACTCTCAACCAACTGAGCTAACAACTTTTCTTTAACATTGTTTATGTATTTCTTGTTATATAGTGTATATTGAGTTTTTTGTTTAATGCATGATCTTAAGGAAACACGACAACACAGAAGCTCGACGCGAGTGATGTTGCCTTAGCTTCATCCGTACGTTTCAAAGATATGTGCTTCCACCTTGACATATCCACACGAGGTGCATGGTCCTTACTTAATTCCCTACTAATTAGTAATTATTAGGTTGATGAGTGAGTGATCGAGTACTGAGTATGTACATCATGCATGACAGGTTGTACGGTCGAGGCTCCAAGAACAAGGGCATCATCATCATCAGCACTACTCTGGAGTTGTTGATTGCATCAAGAAAGTGTACCAGCAAGATGGTGCTTCTGGTTTCTACAGGGGCTGTGCTACTAATCTGCTCAGGACAACCCCAGCTGCTGTCATTACGTTTACCAGTTTCGAAATGATCCACCGCTTTCTGATAAAAAACGCCTAGGGGCTTTTGGGCTGCGATTTACTCGCTAGGGCCTTTGGGCCTTCTTCCTATCATATTGGGCTTGTGCCTATAAAATAATGTATGTTTTCATACATTTTTAGACAGCAAAATAACGTAATATAGTTTGATTTCAATTTTCACATTTAGTTCTTTGGATTCATATATATATATATATATATATATATATATATATATATTTTTAAATTATATTTATTTTTTTAAAATAAAATGTTAAATAATTTTTTTTTTTATTTTTACAATTATTATACAAGTATAATTTTTCATCAAATAAAAATTTATTAATATATTTAATAATTTTAATATTATTTATATATATATATATATATCAACATATACTAACATATTAATTTTTAATATTATTATAATTTATTATTATATATTCAATATATAATAATATATTATTTTTTGAAAAATTTATTTTATTTTTATTTTTATTTTTTTTCATGTTTTTAATTGTATTATGTTTATTTATATATTTTTTTATGTTTTATTTTTAATAATTAAAATAGAAATATATAGAAATTTCACTTAATTAGGAGAGATTTCAAAGAATTGAATTCTTTTGTATTTTGAAAATAAAATCCATAAAAATCCATAGACTTTTAAAATCCATTGACTTTTGAATACCGGTAGATTTTTAAAGACTTTTTAAAATCCATATTGAATACCTCAAGATTTTAATGGACTTTTAAAAATCTGGATTGAATACCCTAGACTTTAAAAGTCCCCATATTGAATACCTCAAGATTTTAATGGACTTTTAAAAATCTGGATTGAATACCCTAGACTTTAAAAGTCCATTAAAATCCTATAGAATCTTGAATGAATACCCCCTCCTAAAATATACAAAGGATTCTGACTCTTTAAAATCTCTCTTAATAAAATTAGATTTACATGGATTTCACTTTAATAAATTAAATTATTATTAAAAATAAAACTTTAAATATTAAATAAAAAATTACATTTTATATTTTTCTATTCTAATAAACTATATTATTAATAAAAATAATAAGACCTTAAAAAATTATAAAAAAGAATTATATTTGTTTTTTCTTTTATTTAAAAAATTTATTAGTTAATTATTTTTAAAAAATAATAATAAATTTGAAAATTTATATAAAGAAAAATAAAAGATATTATGTAATATTTTCTTATAAAGTATATTTGTATGAATAGTGCAAAAATTAATACATTTGTATCCCTTAGTAAAATCATTATAGCTTTATAAAAACAATATAGTACGTAATCAAATAAAGTCTATGAAAATCTATATAAATCCATACAAAAAGTTTGTTAAACTCTGTGTGAAATCTAGAGGTGGGAATTTCAGCCCGGCCCGATGGGCCGGCCCAGCCAGCCCGACCAATGGGTCAGGCTGGGCCAAAGAATTAGCAGCCCAAAAAATCCTGGGCCTATTTGGCCCGGCCCGATGGGCTGGCGGGCCAAATGGGCTAGACCCGAGTTTGGCCCGATGGGCTGGGCCGGCCCGATTTTTTTTTTAAATTTTAATATTTTTAATATTTTTTTAACATTATATTGTTTTATTTACTTATTTTAACTATTATAGTTATTTTTATTATTTTTGTATAAATTTGTTTATATTTATTAATATAAATTTTATTATACAATTATTTTATAATTTTAATAAGTTTAATAATGAATTTAAATTTAAAATATAAAAAATATTAATTTTTAATAATAAATATTGATTTTATTATTTTTAAAATAACGGGCTAAAATGGCCCGGTGGCCCGGTAGCCCAGCATGGGCTGGGCTGGGCTCATAAATCCCAGGCCCGAATTTTTCGGGCCGGGCTGGGCCCGAGATATTGATGTGGCCCGATGGGCTGGGCCGGGCCGGCCCGACCCGGCCCAAGTCACAGCTCTAGTGAAATCTATGGATTTTTAAAGTTTATGAACTTTTTAAAATTCAAAAAAAAAATCTTAATTGAATACACTCTCTTAAATATGAAATAGTTATATTTATAAAACGTTTTATTATTTTATCTTTACAATGCACAGCGTATCTATGACTTTTTTACAACTTCTATGGTTCTATCACCGACGAAACAGAAAATGACAACACATTTTCTCTCTTTTGTACTGTGTTTTTGGTTTGTTTTTTTTACTTTGTTATCCATTAATACTTTTATTCATATTGGATTCTTCAGAACGAAATCGGTGTACTAACTTACTTTCCCAAGAGAAGAGAATATAGTATATAACGAAATGTGTTGGAACGGGGCCCATATTAATCTTGGGTTTAGACTTGTAATAAACCTTAATTAATGACGATGATGTATGGTTCGATCATAATCATAATCAAACCCCACACCACTGAAAAAGCAAGGATTATTACCTGTCGTAATTATGTCCCATTGCACAATCACATGTTGTGGTGGTCCCATTTTATCTTAATCAAAAGATTACATTAATTAAAAAAATAAAAACACACACGAATTAATCGATTAATCATACCAATCAAAAACAATTTCCTTAATTAAATTATAAATATTATTAATATTTATTAGAGAAATGAATAATAAACACAGATGGATGATCGGCTGTAAAAGTTAAAGATGTATATGGAGTGCATTGCTTTCATGATGTGCGAGAGAATAAAAAATAATAATGGATGATGCTTTGGTTGTTTCATGGACCCCTACACCATTAACATTACTGGGTTGATTATGTTCATACAAAAATAAATTTTCAATTAAAAAAAAAGGCATTGGTATGGTATGATGAGTTTCAGTTTTCCGACCAATATTGTAATTATTTGATACTCCTTTTTTTTTTTTAAGAATATGACATATTTTTTGTATTTTACAAAAATAGTACTAGTATTTATGTTTCTTTAAAATTGAGAAAGTCTAATTTTTAAAATAACAAAAGTACGTAATGTGTTATCCAAAAATGATAAACCTTGCGACGGATTAAAAATGGTAAAATAAATTAAAATTAACTGAAATTCATCATTTTTATATTTTTTTGGGTTCCTAGCTTTCATTACTTATTATCAAACTTTTTCTTTTATATTTACCTAAAACATAATAATAATTGAAAGACATCGTTTTCATTGGGAAGAAGCATAGTCGAGTGGTAAAATTTAATCCAATTTTTTCATGAAATGTATAAAAAATGATGCTAAGTTAAGATTTGAATCTTTATTCTTTTTATCTACGAAAATCAAAATAAAAAAATATTGTCAAATTAAGGAATAAAACGCTACATACCATATAAGCTAAATATTTCCTCATATAAAATGAGGAAATGATTGATAGGTATTTTGTTTAACATGGGGTTGGGTAATATTGCAATAATCGACTCTTGTCAGTAAAGTGAATAAAATAATTAAAACATATAGCCTAAATCCCCCCTGCCATTAGATAGATTACCAATTTTTAATTATTTTCATTCTGATATGAATGAAAAATTATCTGACGATTCTATTGGCTCTCTTACGCAGGTGTCTGTCTGCTACTCGAATACATCTCTCAATTTACATCGAATTCGATTGAAAGGTCAACAATCGAATTAGGGTGGAATTTCTATTCTAACTTTTTTTTTTTTAAAATTGCTAGAGACATAGGATGCGCGCACCAAATGAAAGAAGTGTGGAAGAAGTATGGAATAAAAACATATTTTGCATATAGATTGTGTTGTGCTGCACTGCACCTGCACCTGCACCACATCCACATGGAAAAGTGGAATGTGCCTTCATTACATTTCTTGTAAAACCACTTATGTCAATACTCAATACTGTATCTAAAATTTATTCATATTTTCTACCCACACTCGTATTAGTTGTATATAATGACTTACATCTAATTTAAAAAAAAAAAAAAAAAAACTCAAAACCATATATATAAATATAAAATGAAAAGTTAAAATGACACATTTACTTTAAATAGAAGTGAATATACTATCAGTTACACACATATTTTTCTTAAACGTTAAAATTAATTTAGACCTCTATTTTGTTGCAATTAACATCCATATATTTACAT
The DNA here is from genome assembly GCA_954870475.1 of Euphrasia confusa. NCBI lineage: Eukaryota > Viridiplantae > Streptophyta > Magnoliopsida > Lamiales > Orobanchaceae > Euphrasia > Euphrasia confusa. The sequence continues at coordinate 8,119,511 of OX940966.1, read as the reverse complement.
CCATTCATAATATGCCGTTATTTATAAAGATTGAATACAAACGATTATCGGAAGTTGTAGGTTCCTCTCGAGTGAAAAATATATTTGAATCACATTGGTATGTTAAAATCGTGTAGATATGTCATATGAGTACATTTCAACATCGAACACATTTGTTTATTACCGTTGAAACAATATATTTTACTTGCACTCCAAGGAACGAGTAGAAAAGTTTGGTGAAGCCCGGCCCGTTTGTTGTCTCCCTCTCACTCATCACTTCATTAATTTTCTGATATCAACAACAATAAATATTTAAGATTTGATTCCTGAAAATGACAAATTGCCTACCAATTAATCACCCAACTGATCATGCTGTGTCATTTTCACATTTTATATATATTTTATACATATAAAAACTCAATTGTTACGTTTTCATAAAAAAAGAACATTAAATAATTTCCTTCTTGGATAGTAAGCAAAGCTACGCCCCCTAACAAGAGTTGTGTACTGTATATAGATTATAGATAGATTATTGGGAAAATGTAGCTAGTCAATATATACTCAATCTTCAATGTTGGACCACATATAAATAAGAATCCCATGTACAATTAAATCGAATGAAATCGTGATTGTTTTATACCGCATTAATCTTCGGAACAAACAAAAATTGACCACCCCGAGCAAATTTTTTATATTTTGAAAAGGAAACCATTAAACAAGAATACTTCATTATTTTTACACGTTTAAAATGTTCTTACTGGTGATTCTCATCAAGTGCATAGGGATGTGATTAAAAATGTTCTTTATATATTGTAAACATTAAAACAAATGTTGTAACATTATTTGATTTCAATTCCTAATTTGCATACAACATATATAGCTAAGCATCATTAATTTATCATCAAAATTTAATAATGGTTATTTATCCTTGAAAATAAAAAAGATGTATGTCGACCAAGAAAATACGTATTGATTTGAATACATTTCACCTACTTTCTTAACAAATTAATTCCTTTTTTACACACACACACACAATGTGTACCTACTTTCTTAACAAATTAATTCCTTTTTTAAAAACACAATCAACACACCTGATATTTATAATATATTTTATTTATCTTCTATTAATGATCATATTTATTTCTTTCGAATTGTCTCGTATCAATATTCACACTCTATTTAAGGAAATAATTATTTTTACATTTTCATTAAAAAAGACATGTTCTTTCTTTTTGGGCTTGTCTCATATCAATAATCATATCTCATTCAAGAAAAATAATTATTCATATTTTTTAATTACAAAGACATATATACCCTTTTATTTTCACATACGGTAATTTTTAAACATCACTCTTAACTACTTACTTTATTAATTTAAAAAAAAAAATTACCCTCAATTTTTTAGTCAAAAAATTAATAACAATATATATATATATATATATATATATATATATATATATATATATATATATATATATATATATATATATATATATATATATATATATTTTTTTTTTTTTTTATTTTTTATTTTCCGGTTTCCGTTCACTGGCGTTTCCGACCATTGTCACGGTTCGGAGGTAGTATATTCTTACTTTCTCATTTACATTTTTAAACATTATTATCAACTACTTACTTTATTAATTTAAAAATATATTTTTACTCTCAAATTTTTTGATCAATAATCAATAATACTATATACTCTTTTTTCCATTCAATACATATGATAAATAATAGTGTACAAAAATCATGAAAAAATACTAAAATAAAATTTAACTATTATATTTTATTTTAGTATTTTTTTCATAATTTTTGTACACAAGTTATCATATGTATTGATCGGATAAATAAAGTCAAAGTTAACCAAATGTGACTATTGCTTTTGAGAGAGATGGAGTATTTCCTTAATTGTTCGGTCACACATTACTATTATTAAAAAAAACTGTGGTAGTATGCATTTTTTATTAGAATACCGATGATCTAAGCATCTACTTAAACCAGAAAAATACCTGAACAGTGGGTTTGGGATCCCGAGTCTCACGGTTCAATTCGTAGTCATTAATTTACTACTGTATTTTAGTAAACGATATAAGTATATATACAATACATACGCGCATTCAAAAAAGCGGCAGAGCATTCCAGTAGTAAAGGAGAGGGGAGAGAGAAGCTTTTCTAGTTTCTAGAGAGAGAGAGAAAAAAAAAAAAGGAAAAAGCAGCCGGTGACTGAGCAATGGCCGATGCCTAACTGTAGGGGATAACAAAAGTGAAAAAAAAAACCCGATTATTATTCCATATATATATATACCCACGTGCTGTGTATTGTATGTAACGTATGTATCTCTTCAGTGTCGCAGGCTTTTCACCTTCTCCTCCTTCATCTCCGTGGATGATAAATTTGTTCGTACCGGAAATCATATTCAATTGAATTAGGGAATGGCGGCGATTGAAGGTGCTCCGACGCCCCTCTCCGTGGCGGCGCTCGTGGAGGATGTTCTGCAACAGCACCGGAGTCAATCTCGCGCTCTCGATTTGGACGCTCGCAGAGCGGAAGAAGACGGTAATTGATCGAATTTGTTGGGGCTAGTTTCGTAATTTTACATTTCTTCGGATTTTGGGTTTCCTGAATTGAAATTCTGTTTCTGGAATTTCGTAATGCGCAGCGATAAGAAGATACGAAGCTGCTGCATGGCTGAGGAAGCTGATCGGAGTAGTTGCCGCCAGAGATTTGCCGGCCGAGCCTTCCGAGGAAGAATTCCGGCTTGGGTTAAGGAGTGGGATAATTCTCTGCAACGCAATTAACAAAACTCAGGCGGGAGCTGTGCAAAAGGTTATTTAGTGTTACTCTTTTGTGCATACTTTAATTGTGAAGATATAGGATTGACATCAGTCAAACTTCTTTCAGGTAGTTGAAAATCCAGACTCCACGAACGCATCGGATGGTGCTGCGTTATCGGCATTTCAGTACTTTGAAAATGTGAGGAATTTTCTTGTAGCAGTAGAAGAAATGGGGATGCCTACCTTTGAGGCATCTGATCTGGAACAGGTAGTTGTCGATTGCCGCATCAATTTGGAATATAATATATCCTTTGTTTTGTGGAATCGAAATTAGAGAATGCGTTTGAGATACTCGTTTTTTCTTAGGGAGGAAAATCGTCAAGGGTGGTGAACTGTGTATTGGCTCTCAAGTCCTACAGTGAATGGAAACAAATGGGAGGAAACGGGGTTTGGAAATTCGGTGGAAATGTTAAGACACCTTCATCTGGAAAACAATTTCTTCGCAGAAACTCAGAGCAGTTCGCGAGTTCTCTTTCAAGGACTACTTCGGTTGACAAATCTCTTGATGGTGATAGAACGGTGGGTAAAACCTATATATATATATATATATATATATATATATATATATATATATATATATATATATATATATACTACTCTTTTTTCTGTTCATCTACTTATATTTTTATATTTTTATTCTAGCAGTGTAATTCATCCTTCAGTATGCTTGTTCGAGCAGTTTTATTGGATAAGAAGCCTGACGAAGTTCCGAATGTAAGTATGATGTGCACATTTCAGATATAGATCTAATATAAGTATAGGGTTCCTCTTTTTATACCTTTTGGATTCTGAAGCGTGCACTTTCGTTTCTGGCAGCTTGTTGAGTCTGTATTAAGCAAGGTTGTCGAGGAGTTTGAGAATCGAGTTGCAAGTCAACCTGACTTGGTACGTAGTTCTTATATTCTTACTGTTGCTATGCCTTAATCCAATTCACGACTCTTCAATTACTTTGCACATAATATAGATTGACGTAAATTTTTGATTAAATAACCTTTTTGTATAAGGAGGAAACACTTTAGAGTAATTGTTTGTTTGTACCTCATTCAGTCTTTCTCTTGCATGTTTGTTCATCTACCAGAAGAAAGCTAACTTTAGAGACTCCACCGTATCCCATTGCAACAAATCCATGTTAAAGGTAGTCTATATTGGGATGAAATTAATGCTATAGAAAATATTGGGAGTATCGTTTATTTGTTAGTTTCTCTTGGATAATTTTCGCTTTGGTGATATTTTTCTTTCTGATTTAACAAAGAATGCCCTAATAACAAGAGGACATGATACATCACAGAAGAATGACATCGATGAAGAATCAGAAAGTAGATTCTTGAAGCAGCATCTGATTGTCGATCAACAGCAGAAAGATATTACGGTACAAATCAAACGAATTAATCTTCTTCATTTTTTAATACCATTTTCCTCAAAAGGTTATTTCATGCTCGATTAAACAAAATTGCTTTATCTTTCATTTATCCGGTTTTAGGTGCTGAAGCAAAACCTCTGTACTACAAAAGCTGGTATGCAGTTCATGCAAATGAAATTCCATGAAGAACTCCACAATATTGGTAGGACTTTGAAAATACTCATATTATTATTCAGATTATTTTACGTTTTAATTACCCAGTGTTTACTCTTACTTTACAGGTCTTCATATTCATGGACTAGCACATGCTGCTTCTGGTTACCATAAAGTTCTTGATGAAAATCGTAGGCTTTATAATCAAGTACAGGATCTAAAGGGTATGACTGTTATTTCTTAATCCTAATTTTAGTCTTGAAGTGAATTAATGTTGGATAGTTTAATTCAATCAGGAAGCATTAGAGTTTACTGTCGCGTCAGGCCATTCCTGCCTGGACAATTTACACAGTCGAGCACTGTTGATCACATTGACGAAGGGGGTACTATAAGTATTAGCACTCCGGCTAAGAATGGAAAGGGTCGGAAATCCTTCAACTTTAACAAAGTGTTTGGGCCTTCTGCGACTCAAGGTTAGGCCGATGTAACTCTAGTCTTTCTCACTGAGAGCTTATCATAGGAGGGCTTAAAAGTATCTACTTAACTTTCTGTTTATATCTCTGCAGATGAGGTCTTTTCGGACACCCAGCCACTAATAAGATCAGTGCTCGATGGTTACAATGTCTGCATTTTTGCCTACGGTCAAACGGGATCTGGGAAAACGTATACTATGGTATGGTATCAACCAAGATTCTTTTTAATATCTACTTCTGTCGAAAATCAACAACACTGTTGATGCTATTGTATTTGTTTTTCAGACTGGACCCAAGGATCTAACAGAGGATAGTCGAGGAGTGAATTTCAGGGCTCTGCATGATTTATTCCTCCTTGCTGAGGAAAGGAAGGGTACTTTCTGCTATGATGTTTCTGTTCAGATGATGGAGATATATAATGAGCAAGTTCGGGATCTCCTCAATACAGATAGCCTAAGCAGAAGATATCCTTTTCATTAAGCTTATTTTTTTATCTAAATATATCAGAATACAAATATTATTTGTCTTCAGAAATCCCTGATTCAAGGATTCCTTTACTGAGAAATACATTAGAAATTCGAAGTAGTTCTCAGTCGGGACTTAGCGTACCAGGTGCAAGTTTAGTTCATGTCTCTTCAACATCTGACATTATTGATCTGATGAATGTCGGACATAGGAATCGAGCTGTGGGGGCAACAGCACTTAATGACCGTAGTAGCCGTTCACACAGGTGAGTAATTTGAACCTATGTACAATGATGCTTCGAAACAGTGACTTCTTAATTAAAAAGAATCATTTTCCATGTAGTTGTTTAACGGTTCACGTCCAAGGAAGAGATTTGACTTCCGGGAACATTCTTCGAGGTTGCATGCATCTAGTTGATCTGGCAGGAAGTGAAAGAGTCGACAAGTCGGAAGCGACTGGCGATAGACTCAAAGAGGCACAACATATTAATAAATCTCTTTCTGCATTGGGTGATGTGATCTCATCTCTCGCCCAAAAGAACTCGCATGTTCCTTATCGAAATAGCAAACTCACCCAACTACTTCAAGACTCGCTTGGTAAGGATAGGTGGCTGTAAAATCACTTGGGGAGTTCCTGTTCTTCACATGATTTTGATGACTTTTTTTTTTCTCTATTTAGGAGGTCAAGCTAAGACACTGATGTTTGTTCACATAAGCCCGGAGCCTGATGCCATCGGAGAGACAATTAGTACACTTAAATTTGCTGAGCGTGTCGCTACTGTCGAGTTGGGTGCTGCGAGAGTAAATAAGGATTCTTCAGATGTTAAAGAACTTAAAGAGCAGGTTCTAATTCTTCATTTTTTGGGAGGGGAGCTTGTTCATGTGTTCAAGTATTTATATCATCGACTACTTTATTATGTTTGTGATAGATTGCCACTCTCAAGGCCGCCTTAGCAAGGAAAGAAGGCGAGTCAGTTTCCTTGCAGAAGAAGGTATCCGACAGTGATACTAGACGAGACCGAGTAGGGTCGCAGTCACCAAATGGGATCAGGACACCTGTAGAAAATGTTGGCAACCTAGAGGTAAATGTTCCCAAGTTTGTTGAGATTGAGAAAATATATATTTTGTTATTTCCTATTTAAACCATAACACCTGCTGAGTTCACAGGTTCACCACGGTGTTGGTACGAGGCAAAAGAGGCAAAGCTTAGATCTAGACGAAATACTCAAAAATTCCTCTACCTGGACTCCTATAAGTAAGAGCCCATCCCAAACCAATGTATATGACGATCGAGAATTGATGAGCTCGGGGGATTGGGTGGACAAGCTCATGGTCAATAAGCAAGATCATGGTCGTAGACTCGAAAGTCCCTTGGATAGTTGGAGTCCTAACAACGGCAACGGCTCTGATGTGCTTTATCAGAAATATCTATCGGATTCTTCGAAATACTATTCCGAGTTTGATGTCAATGCTTCTGATGATTTGGATGAGCTGGACGCTGGAACGAGTGACTCGTCCGAGCCTGATTTGCTATGGCAGTTTAATAATTCTAAACTTGGGAGCTTCGGCAATGGTGTTGGCCCGAAGGTCCAAAAGCAAAATTCAAAGCAATCCAAAAGTCCTGAGTTGAGGTAATATCCAAATTCCAAAATGCTACAAATCATTACTAATAGTATTTTTTTATGATGTTAAAAGTAATCAATGGAGCTGAATCATAATGAGTTTTGTCTGTTGTGTATCATCAGGAGCATGATTCCGAAGTTAGGCCCATCGCCATCCCGGAAATCTGTCGATGAACCTGCCCGTTTTCCGCCTCGTAATGGAAGGCAGGCTGCTGAAACAAAGCGTAAAACTGGGACTAGAAAATAGATGCTACCTTAACAAAATTCTTCCTCTCAATTTTTTACTCGAGTGAGAATATATGTAGAGTTTTTTTTTTTTTTTTTTGTTTGGTTTTGTTTTTTGGTTTTTTGGTTTTGTTTTTTGAGTCATTTCATACACAATCCAACAAAGCAATAATTCCCTTTTTTTTTTTTTTTTTTTCTTATTTGGCTTTGATTTGGAAGATTTAACCAATCAATATTCTGCAGTATCTCTGAGTACATTGTGAGCGATTTATATATGAAAGGTGGATAAATATTTTATTAAATTGATTTTTTGCTTGAACTGATTGTAATTCATGTTGGTAAAATTGTACTATGGAACACCATTTTTTTTTTCAGATGACCATGATATTGAACTACTATTTGGTTTGCGGAATGATTTTACATATCATGTTATGTAAAATTACAGAATTTTCATGTTATCAACATTCCATGTGCATTCCAAAAAGATCATCCAAATATTTGTAATTACAGAATTTTCATGTTTTTAAAATTCCATGCGCATACAAAAAACCAACTACTTGTGTAGCACAGTTGAATCCTAAGTTATAACTTCTAACCTCCATCACCATATAATACACTTAATCATATCATAATTGAACCCATCAAATACTTCTAACTTCCATATATACACTTAATCATATCATAATTGAACCCATCAAATATTTATCACGCAAAATGAATTATTAAATTAGACATGTCAAAAGTATAACAAAGGCCAAATCACATAATAATCGAACCCATCAAATATTTAACACGCAGAATGAATTATTAAATTAGACATGTTGAAAGTATAACAAAGGATAGGGGCAACAAATTTCAGAAATGAGCCTATTAGGAGCACCTGAATAATTTTCTAAAACAGGGATAATATATAGGGCCTGAACCAATTAAAAGATGCATTTTTTTGGAGCATTGGACACTAGAAAATATTAAAAAATGCACAAACGGTGCTGATAAGTCAAAAACAAAGGTATTTAATTTCAGTACCCCTTCAACTAGATAACATAGTCTTGTGATAATGAGAAAATCTGAGATCAAAACCACTAGCACAGGATACTATCAAAAACATGACAGTGTCATTCAATCATCCAAAAGTTCTTATCCAAGATCTTCACTTCTTCGACTTCTTAGTTGACCTACATCACAAATATTTTCAACATGTTAGACATTTTTTCAGCACAAAGAATAAAATGATTAAAGATGCCAGAAATAAGTTCAAAATACGGTGCTTACTGAGCGGGCTGAGATGTAGGTGCGGGTTCTGCTGCTGCAGGTGGTGCTACTTTCTCTCCTGGGCCCTACAATCATCAAAATGGCACAAGTTATAATCTGAAAAACTGTAATTCAATAATGGACCATAACAATAAAATAAATGTAATTTGAGGAGAAAACATAGATCAAAAGAAAGTTCTTAGAAAAACTGAGACAAATGCTATTTAACAATTGAAACATATTTCTAGATCTAAAATAAGATAAAAAAACTGACTCAAATTCTACAAGCCCACATTCAACACAACAAACAAATACTCCAGATATATAAGACGCACATAATCATCAATTGTAATTAAAATATTAACAATAAACATATCATGTGGTACCTGTGCTAGCCTTTCCTCTCTCCTTGCAAACTTTCTTTCACGGCTAGCCTTGTTCTTTGCCCTCTTAGCCTCGAACTGGTCAGACAAGGTCTTTTCTCTAGCCTTCTCAGCCTTAGATTTGTGGATGCTCTCCATCAAAACACGCTTGTTCTTGAAAACATTACCTTTCACCTTCAGATACATGTCATGGTACATGTGCTTGTCAATCTTCTTGGACTCTCGGTACTTGCGGAGCAGGCGTCTGAGAACCCTCAATCTCCTCATCCAAAGAACCTTAGTGGGCAGCCTAGCCTCCCTGGTACCCTTGCGCTTACCTGAAATCAATGGGAGGAAATTAAATATCCTAGAGAACGTGAAAAGAACAAACATTTTTCAAGAATAATGAAGCAATACCATATCCAGAGTGACGTCCCTTTCTCTTGGCCTCCTTCATTCGGCGGGCACGGGAGCGCGAGTGAATCTTCGTTGGCTTCCTGATGATGAACCCATCCTTGACAAGTTTCCTGATATTTTGTCCTACACACCAGAGAAGAAACGTAAAAAGATAAACTTACAACTACAGGAAAATAGATGCTAGTGCTGTATAAGTAAGCAATTGGGGTAGAGTGGTAGAGGGGTAGAGGCAGCACAAACATTTTGAGGATGGGTAGACAACATTACTTGCAGCACCCATTAATTTAAATAATGAATTATACAGAATTAAAGCAGTAAGGATTTTAAAAGGAGCATTAAAACAACCGTGAACATTTATATTAGTAACTATTTCCCCCAAAATTTGGAGCTTTATTCTTTACGTGTTCTACTATAACAAAACTGGAAGGTCCAAAGTAACATTAGAAATTCAGAATCATCTCAACCATAGGTATTATGAGAGTGACAAATTATTATACAGTATAACCTATATAGGTTTAGAAATGATTAAAAACTCAAATCTGGACAAATCAGTTCAAACCATACGACTGTAAACACATAATAAAAAACACTGCTTGATTGAATTTTATTAAGGTAATCTGCAACAGATTTAATGACTTCACAAAATATCCAGCAAATAAAAAAAACAGCGAACAACAGATACAGGAAAAGATCGACGATGAAGAATAAGCATAGTAGAAAGGTAATTGTGATACGAGATTAGAGAGCTTACGAGAGTTAGCCATGGAGATTTCGTTGACTTCATTTGGGTCAAGCCACACTTTTCCCTTCCCGCACTTCAGTACGCTTGCGGAGAGCCGCTTCTGTATCTTGAGCGACACCATTTCTCTCTCTCTCTTTTCTGTCTAAGTGAGCGGAGGAAAATGGGATGTCGAGGCGATTTCTTCTTATATGGTGCACTAGGGTTTACATGGGAATTTGGTAGCAGGCCGCATGTACTGGGCCTATCAAAGTGGCCCATGCTCAATTATTTCGCTTCACCAAGTTTAGCACTTGAAGCCCATGTGCTTGGTCCAAGATTCCAAACTTTAATATTGGTTCTTTTTAATGAATATCTGAGTTGAATTGAATTTTTTATTTATAAAATTAACAGTAATTTATATATATTATTAAATATTTTTTTAAAATTTTGAATGATAGTTTGAGCTTGAAATCATATATTTCAATTATTTTTATTTTGTATAATTTGAATTAAACTGAAATTAATTGTATATAATTCAAATATTTCTTTTAACACCAAATCACTTTAATGAAATTTAAAAAAATCACGAATCAAATTAAATTGATAAATTAGTTGTAGCGACAAAATGAAGTAGCGATATCGAAAATCGTAGATTTGAGGTTGGAAGTAGGGGTGAGAATGAGTCAGGTCGATAGTTTTGCTAAAATAAGCATACAAGGGTCTGGTGTAAAAAATTTAAGTTCAAGTCTGACTCTTTTAAGAAGTTCATTAGTAAATAGACCAGGCTTTAGAGCATCTGCATCTTGCCCACTTTTAACTTTTTGTGGGCTCATTTATTGTCACATCAAATGAAAAAAGTGGGCAATTCACTCCGATGCAATGCCCACTTTCTAATTTTAAATGGGTTAGGATATTTACACCTCTTTCATTCATTTACACACCACCGTCGTTAGTACACCCTTATTATAAAAAACCTATTTTACCCCGATACTATGATTCGCACTTTCACGCACCTTACCTTTTTTACAATAATCTATATCATTATCTTCATCAAGCACATGTAATCCAACCCATGCAACATCTCCGTCCAAGCTCGACACTGGTGCCTACCCAAATTAATTAACATCACGACGCACATGTTGGCTCACGACGGCAAGGTGTTCACCGAGAAGTTTCTCAATCGAGCCCTCAAAAAGACGTCTCGAACCAGGAGAGTGGGTTGACAATTTTTTGCCCCGCGAGATCGCGACGAAAGTTTTCCAAAATCCAATATTTGCAGGAATACCACAGGATTTCGGATTATGATTCACTGTTCGAATTAAAATCCAACAACAGAAATATGAGTAGGTTGACAATTGATGACAACAAGTTAAACGATTTTACGGTGTAGAACAACGGCACCGACGTGACGATTAACGAAACTCACTAACGATTTACGAATTGAAAAAGGTTTTGATTCTTAAATTATTTCTGTTCAAAGGAGAACCGACTCCAATGTCGATGTCGACGCCCATTGCCGACTCTTGAAGCATAATCGCCTCCTTAATTCTCCATCACTGCCCAAAGAATTTGCCTATTCGTGATAATGCTGATCATAGGAATGGACAATCTCAATTCGACAATGGAAAATTAGTAAGTAAATAATATAGGTATTTTATATAAATCAAGGGTAATATAGGTATTTTATATTTGTTTCAAAATTTAAAAATTAAAAAAGGGGTGTCGAAATTAATGTTGGAGGTGTAAATATCCATAGCCTTTTTAAATTACAATTTTATTAATTAAATACTACTACTACAAGTCTACAACATACAAAAAGTATAAAAATAAATAAATTATGGCCCACATATCAGAAGTGGCCATGACCAAGATAGTGGGCACTGTCCATTATTTTCATATTTGCTCTAATGCAAAAAAAAACATTTTTGGGTGCCTAAGAGCATCTCCAATGCAGCCCATTTGGGTGCATTGGGCCACGTAAAGTGGACTTGGGCACTCAAAAATGAAAAATCTTGCGTTGGAGCAAATATAAAAAACTTGGGCACGCCTTGGCCGCGCCTATTTTCACTGTTCATGTCAGTCTTTTTTGTTTTTCAATTATTTATTAATATTTTATTGAAGTCTTATATTTTTACAGTATTAAATAATTAATAAAAATACATTATTAATTATTATGATATTAATCTTAACAAATACTATAACAAATACAATTTTATTAAACGTTAACAAATATTTTAACAATTACATTTATTTTTAGTGTTATTATTTGATAAATATACAGTATTAATTAACATTAACAAATACAAAAATACAATATTATTTAACGTTAACAAATTTAACAAATACAGTTTTGATGATAACGTTTTTTATGATAACGTTAACAAAAATCAGTATTTAATAGTAAAAAGACAGTAAAATAGAAAAAAAATGTTTTAATATATAAAAAATAATAAGTAAAAAGACAAAAAAATAAGGCAAAATTTAAATTCATTCTGTCCATGGAAAACTAGGGGTAAAAGAATATATTTTTATTTTTTTTGTTCTACATAGACTGCATATATTTTCATTTATTTGTCTTCATTTATTTGTCTTCTAGTCATATGTGTCAACTATTGTTGGACACCCCAAAAAGGAAAGTATGACAACTGTCTTTAGATGGAGGGAGTAATATAATATTTTTTATTGAGATTGTTATAAATAATATGATACATTTTAAATACATTTTTTATATATTATTTTGTAAAAAATTGATCACTACTTAAATTTGTTTATGCCCGCTTTTAAAATAATTTAATTAAACTAAAATTAAATTATAAAATTTATCATTTTATTGTAAATAAAATAATGATAAGAATAAAATAATATTTAAATGGGGTCCACAAAAAGTATACAAGTGGCTTTGCATTGGAGTGAATTGCCCACTTTTTTCATATGCCCACTTTCATATGATGTGGCAATAAAAGGGCCCACAAAAAGTTAAAAGTGGGCTTGGTGCATTAGAGATGCTCTAAGAGCATCTCCAATGCAAAAGCCTATTTTATACATTTTGTGGGCCCTTTTTATGTCCACATCATCACAAAGTGGGCAAAAGAAAAAAATGGAAAATTTGATACAATGCTAAGCCCACTTACAACTTTTTAAGAACCAATCAAATGTTGAGTAGGCTTAATTAAATATTAAATAACTAAATAAAAAAATCAAAAAGTTGACATGATTACATGAATAGTGAAATTGGACATGACTACCATAGAGGCCATGCCCACTTTTTGCATATTTGCTCCAAGGCTTAGGATATTTACACCTCTATCATTACTTTTCGCACCACCCTGATTAGTACACCCCTCCCCTATTACCTATTTTACCCTTTTTACCCAAATCACGTTAATTTGTTTATTTTTTATTTTTCTGAGTCTTGTTAATGATTCGTGCAAGCTGCGCTCTCCTTCTTCCTCAATTCTCAACAACAACAGAGGGTGAAGAAAAGAAGATCGATTCTTCCTCAATTCTCAACGACATGTGGAAAAAAATTCATAAAATTTAAATTCTCTTCAAAGTAAAAAAAATACAATCAAAACTTATTTATTCAACAAAAGAGTTAGCGATCCCTAAATCCCCAAATTATACCGTACCAATTTTACTCCTTTTATTTTACATGGAAAGAGGCAAGAGACAGAGATAATGGAGATCATAGACCTTCGAAGGGTGCTAGCAGGGGCGGTAGGGTGGATCAAAAACGGTTGTTATCGGTAGGAGAAGTCGACCGGAGGTGACGGGTGGTCTGGTCTTTGAATTGCGATTGTTCAAGGATATGGCTGGTGTGGCAGTGCGGCAGTGCGTTGGCGGTGTCTCGACGGAGGTCGCGTCGGTTTCTGGGTCGTAGAAAATGGCGGAATGGCCGGGTCGGGACTCTGCCTGCGAATGGCGACGAGAGGTTCTCCACAATACACAAATTTTAACATTTACTTGGAGGGGTAAAATAGATATTGTATAATTATCTAACATTAAATTAAATTAAAAGAGGGTGTGCAAATGAAAATTGGAGGTGTAAATATCCGTAGCCTTGCTCCAATGCTAAAAATTTCAATTTTGAGTGCCCAAGTCCATTTCACTTGGCCCAATGAGCCCAAATGGGCAGCATTGGAGATGCTAAGTCCAGTTTGTGTGGCCCAATGCACCCAAATGAGCTGCATTGGAGATGCTCTTAAAGCCTTTTAGAGCATTTTTTAACTCAATTTGACCTTCAACTTGATTCCATTAATAAATCTAATATTCAATTAAAAATATTTTAATTAAATTTGAAAATATTTAATTAATCACTACAATTATAATTAAATTTTAAGTAATTAATAAATAATAAAAAAAAATAAGTGAACAATATTTTATAAATACAAAAATGTTGAAAAACTATTTCCTAATTAGTACCTGTTCTTTTGGACGGAAATTGCTGAACTGAGCTTAACTTATGCGATCTGAACTGAACTGAACTTAAGCGATTTTTATTTTTTATAAAAATAATAATAATTTGTATAAAATTATTAAATATTTTTTTAAAATATTAATAATATTATGACAGTAACTAGATTTTATATTTAAAATTATAGATTCAAATTATTTTTTGTTTATTTTATTTTAATTTATTTTGAAACGAACTGAATCTGAACTGAACTGGACTGAAAATTAAGTCCAAAAGAACAGGTCCTTAATGCAGGATAATCACATTTCACTTTTCAATTTCTAACAATGTGAGATAACATCCTAATAAATAAGTACTTCAAAAAATTACAACTATATTTTTCATATAATTTTTTTATAAGTACACTTTATGAATTCTATATATATATATATCAAACATTTAAAAAAAATCTTATTCTCTTTATGATCTCTTTCATGTTGTCTAACTCTAGTATGTTTATTTATATATATTTTTATGTTTTATTATATTTTAATAAGTCAATTAAATTAAAAATTGTTAGACAAAAAAAAAATACTTTTATTTAGAATATACAGTATTAACTTTTGAATAGTGATTTGTTAGATTTGTATTGTTTTTCTTGTCCTTTTTGTGTCATCTTTGGTCGTGTGATCGTGTCGTTTTTTATATACTATCGGCTTTGTGTACATTTGACGGTCTTGTGGAGTGTGCAGGTGTTTGGGTCTGACTTGACAAAAACGGAACCAAAATTTGAATGAATGATATATCAAAATCCGAGTGAAGAAGTGTTGCAATAGCAAGCCACCTAGCTCCCGCTGGGTGGCGATAAAAAATATGTTCTGATACTACAGCTTGGTGCTCTCTAGCCACCTCGGCGTCGGCTGGGTTGCACTCCTACAAAATTCTGCGGGTTGCACTCCTACAAAATTCTGCAAAACCATGCATATATGCTAGCGCCAGCTAACATACATATCCTGTCGAGATCGTCTTTTGAATAGTTGACATAATTTTCATTTTTGGTGCGTCTCACAATAATGGATAGAACCCAAAAAGAAATAATTATTTTGATATTTTAATTTTAAAATATTATTTTACCAATGTTTTATTAACGTAATTTTTAAAATTTATCACAACTATTTTACTTTTCACTCTAAAATATATTATATTTTTATCTTTTACTATTTAAAGTTAAAACGTAAAACAATACTTTCTCCCATTCAGACTAATAGTCACACTTCCTTCTCAAAGTACAAAGAAAGTGTAAGTATGTGACTATTAGTCTGGTTTGGAGAGAGTAATATTTTTGGTATGACAAAATATGTAAGACAATGTATGACATTATTTTTTTGAAGGGAGAGAGTATATTTTTGAAAGGATAAGCCGTAGGGGACCCTTGTTAGAACTTTTAATTTAATTTGATCACGATCGATACAATTTATCTGAAAAATACCACCGAAAAATATAGAACACTAAAATATAATACTTAGTGCAACTTTAATTATAATATATTTGTACTAATGCGCAAAGTCTATACCGCAAATATATATGTAGTTTGCTGGACGTCTATTTTGCAGGATACAACTATTGAACTCTTGTTGTTACACACAACTTGAGATCTTTGAAAACTCTATCCAAAAGTTGTAACTTCTTCCGTTAATTGCATTGTTTTATTTTATCAGAATATTTATTCAAAATTAATAAATAAAAATAAAATAAAGTTTTAATTTTGGCATGTTATTAAGACAAATGTCCAATATTAAAAGTCACTTATTTTACTGTACGATTAAACTCTGATAGTTTCAACTTTTGGGTGAGGAGTAATTCACCTATGCCCAATTCATACTTTTTCTACTCATACATAAAAAAACTTCTACCTTGTCCAATGGTTCTACCTACAAAAGTCCTACCACTAACTTATTTTTTTATTTTTTATTTAATATTTATATAAATAAATCAAAGATATACTGATTTTAAAATTTTAACTATTTCAAAATTTTCATTTTTAATTAAATTTTATATAAAATAAAAAATAGTTTCTAACACTAAAAATTTAACTATTTCAAAATTTTTATTTTTAATTAATTTTTTATTTTGTATTAATTTTTATATAAAATAGAATAATTAGTTAAAATACAAAATAAGTTAATCTATTTCAATATTCTTAATTTTAAATAATTTTTATATATTCAAAATTCTTATTTTTAATTAATTTTTATATAAATAATTTTTAACGCTAAGAATTTAACTATTTAAATTTTTTTATTTTGTATTATTTTTTATATAAAATAAAATAATTTGTTAAAATAAAAAATAAATTAAATAATAATAATTCGTTACGTTAAAAATTAAAATGACAGTATTAATTTTGTTAATTAATAATATTAAATAATAATAATATATTAATAATGATAAATAATAATAATAAAATAATAATATAATTTACTTATACCCGGATAGAATGTTTTAGGAACTCCTAACCTTAAGACGTCATAGCATCTCCAATGGCTTTTACCGCATTTTTGGGTGAGAGGTAAAAGTACACGTAGACTTCTAACTCACAATTGGAAATGCTCTAAGTTCCAACAACCCCTACGGACGACTCTACCGTAGGCGTCTGTCTCTTACGGGGAATAAGAGGGGGACGAAAACTTATCCCCTAGGGATTTCTATAGCACCCCCGTAGGGGTCACCCTTACATTTCTCAAAATCCAGTAGGGAATCCGATCCCTTCGGGTCTAGCCCTCTTGTTCCCTACGAATTTCCCTACGGTAATGAACATAAAGAATGACAGATTCTTTTGTAGTTGGTGTAGTTCCTATAAAAAAACAGATAAAATTAATTTGGGTGGCGCTATTCGCACCACCATTTACTCCAAGTTCACCCCTATATATTTATAATTGTTATTATTTTTTATTTTTTATTAATACACTATTTAAATTTACCAACCTGCCCTTTCCAATTAACAATACACATTTTATTAATTAAGATAAATAGGTTCTTTTCCAAGGCAAGGCCGATATAACAAAGATGAAAAAAGAAGAACCTAATTTCAGAAGACGCGGAGGAGTTTTCAATTTGCTGGGGCGTATGGATTCGACAGCGGTGTCGGCGAAGCAGTATCTGAAGAAATTAACTGTGTGGGACTGTAAAATTGAACTAATTAATTCATGAGTTTTAACTTCTGAAAATCAAACCCACTTCTGCGACGAGGATTTCGACAGGCTCGTGAACCCGGTCGATAAGTGCGTCGGAGAGTCGAAGATCGACAAGTCCCTCGTCCATGAGGTGGTTCTGGTCGACGGTTCGATTCGAATCCCCAACATCCAGTAGCTGCTGAAAGACTTGTTCAAGTTCAACGGGAAAGAGCTCTGCAAGAGAGCATCAACCTCAATGAGGCCGCCGCATACGGAGCTGCTGTCCAGGCCGCCACCTTGACGGGGAAGGGGACGAAAGGGTTCAGAAGCTCAACGTTACCCCTCTATGATCGGCGGAGTCGTGACGTGGAAAACGACGATAGGATCAAGGAGTAACACATTTGTTAATAAAAAAAATAAAATGTGAAACTTTAATTGAAAAGGGCAAATTAAGAATAAGTAGGGGTGTATTAATTAAAAATAATAATTAATTAAAATGATAAATTAGTGGAGGTGTATTTAGAGAATTGAGGATGCGAATAGTGCTACCCAATTAATTTATTATTTAATAAAGTTTAATAAATTAAAAAGTTAACGTCCCTAATTTATTATTTAATAAAGTTTAATAAACTGAAAATTGACGTCCCTTTGAACTGTTGTATTTGTTATAAATAATAAAATAAATAAAATTAATTTATTATTCTTACCATTCATTTATAAATATTTTTTTTATAAAATTATATATTGATGATTTAAATATCTGACATGCTAAATGAGTAAAATTAGTCGAATTCCTTTAAAATCTATTTTATAAATCTAATAATATTTTAATTTTTTTCACATATATTATAATTTTATTTTAAATATATATAATTACGTACAATTAATATTGTATTGAAATTTGAAAGCTCGGACAAATAGACCACGGCACACGTCGGGCAACCAATGCCTAAATTATGTGTACGTTAATTATAAATGCGCATAATCTGCCAATGACCATAACTCCAAAATATATTAATTTTTTATATTTTTATTTTTATATAATTATAAATATTATAAAGTTAATAAATATTTTAAAATCAAAATTTTATTTTTTATTATTATATATTAAAATAATAAATTTTTAATTTTTTTAATATAAATATGAAGATATGTTTTATCTTCAATTATAAATTTTTTATAATTTTTTTGTGAAATATATATTTTATATAGTATAACTAATTATCATATAAGTCAAAAGAATAATTAAAATATTTATATATATATATATATATAAAATATTTTTATTTTAAGAGTTTTTATCAAGGGACATATTCTGCCCATTTAACAAGACTCATATGTTTATAATCTTTATTAAAATAATTATTTTACTTTCATACAAATTATTACCTCATTATTTAATTTATTTATTTTTTATTTTCCATACTTTACCTATTTGCATTACATAACTTAATTTCCGTTTTTCATTTTTAATATGTTTGATTATTTAAAAACATTAAAAAAATATGACCTCATTTGTCTCACAAAAATTGCAAGACTTTTCTTTTTTAGCCGCTAATTATCACACTCTTAAAAATGAAACTATTATTACATTTTATACACTTAAAACAAAATAATATTTATAAAATATTGTCCTTTTAGCTCATAAAAGTTAATCTCCCATTAAAAAAGAGGTGAGTTTATTTACACCTTCATCTTTACTAAGTTTACCCCCTAATTTAATTCATCATTTAAACATAATAATATACCCATTTGAAATCCCGATTTGGCCCTTTGCTGAAAACAATACTCCAACTTATTACCGTATTTCACTTTTTTCACTTCTTCTCACCACTACAGATTCTTTATAATTATACTAGTATTTAATTGATATGATTTTGAGATAATGTATTAAATTTGTAGCAAACTAGATAGACGTTTCAGCTTCTGTTATTCCAACTTATTACGGTATTTCACTTTTTTCACTTCTTCTCACCACTACAGATTCTTTATAATTATACTAGTATTTAATTGATATGATTTTGAGATAATGTATTAAATTTGTAGCAAACTAGATAGACGTTTCAGCTTCTGTTATTGGCGTCCCTTTTGCTGGCGGCGAAAATGGAGGAATTACCCTACATCCGCTTCTGGAGCTGTAAACACTTGGCGTTCGATTATCGATGACCAGATGATACAGGCAATTGACTGAATTGAGCTTCTCGTGTTGCCTAAAGCTCAATAACTTTGTTTGATTATCCCGATTATTTCATTTATTTACTCTCGACTCCATCCCCAAAATCGAATTCCGGCAATGTCTATTTCTTCGCTTCCAGTTTAATCCTCAAAACCACCGCAGTAAATTAGAAAAAAAAAT
Source organism: Euphrasia confusa (assembly GCA_954870475.1). Lineage (NCBI taxonomy): Eukaryota > Viridiplantae > Streptophyta > Magnoliopsida > Lamiales > Orobanchaceae > Euphrasia > Euphrasia confusa. The sequence continues at coordinate 8,099,727 of OX940966.1, read as the reverse complement.
GCAATTAATTGTTAACATATCTTATCTTTAATCCTCAAAACCACCATCTATTGATTTTTTCGAATTTCCGCCGTCTTTAATCACTGAGGCGTAGTGGTTACTGCCGCCGGCGATGATATCGATTTTTCAACAACTTCAATGCGAGAATTGGCAGGGTGAGTTGAAACTTGAGAGGTGGAAATATTTGATTTTCTAGATTAATGGGTACAAAGGAATTTGAGAGGTGGAATGCGTTTTTGCGGCAAACATGGGGAATGAATGAAGAACATTAGCAAGATGACGAGGGTAAAATTGATATTTCGAAGGTAGTGTAATTATAAAAGTCTTAAATATGGGGAGGTGAATTAATCATAGTGGTGAATTTAGTAATGCGAGAGGGGTAAATAAACTTAGCCTTAAAAAAGACCAAAATACCTTTACTTTAATAAAAAATAATATATAATATTATTTTTTTAACAAAATTTGACAATTAGTACAGACGGATGAAATAATTAGTAAATAAATAAAATTTATATTACGAGAGTTGTTAAACTTTTTATAATCACTTTGCCTACCTTACTCGTTTTCAATGAAATGAAATATATTACATAAACTTTGTCTTCACTTTTTATGTTAAGAACTTGAGTGAGCTGAAGCTGTTGACGTTGTGTTTAAAGCCAACTTCGCGAAAAGTTGGAATCCTACCTGGAAGATGTAATTTTAATCTTCCACTTAAAAAGAACACAATACCTCTTTACTTTAATAAAAAAAACAATATAATATTATTATTTTTTAACCTCTGTGCTCATACTATTCTCACAATTAGTCCGAGACGAATAAAATAATTAGTAAATAATTAAAATTTATGTTGGGATATAATAAAAAAATGAAAATAAATTATAATTATGATTTTTTTTAATAATAAATAATTGAAATGAGATTGTGATATAAACTAAATTAATATTTGTCTCTGTTTGTATTTCATGAAAAATATAAATTTTAATATAATTATATTTTTTTTGATTTATTAATTTTATAAAATACAAGTTATAAAATCAAATTAATTAGTCTAACGACACATGTCATCTTTTTCTTTAAAAAAAAATAAAAAATCACGCCCTTGAGGCGTGATATGACATTTTTATTTTTATTTTTATTTACTGAATGGGGGCGTGGGTTCAGTGAGAAAATTAAACCCAACGAATTATTCAAGTTTTGTTGATCTGCAGTGATTTGGTTCATCTTTCCGTCCCTTTAGTTCTGTTGTAATTACTTATTGTTATTTCTTCATTAATTTAGTTACTTGCTAAATATTGCATCTTATAATTGAAGTTGGTTCGTATTACTGTACTTTGCATGAAATTTTTGTTGATGATATATATCTGCAAGTTATTTGGATGAAGCACTTTCAAGGAAGTAGTAGCTAGAATGTAATATAATCAAGCAAAATATAATTTATTATAATGATAGGATATAAGGAAAACATTAATTGATCATGCATCACGCGAAATATAAAATTAATTGTGGAATCATAGGAGGAAATCGTAGGTCTCATATCTTACCATGCAATTCGAAGTGTAATACGTGGCACCGTTGATAACAGACACACTAGTATCATTACCATACGCATTATCCACGTGAATTTTAGTCACAGCATCTTGAAGACATTCTGAGCAAGCTCTCGGTGGAAGATCTCTGGTGCATTGGGCCATGCCGTATATATTCACTGCCATTAGCTTAAATTCTTGCTCGCCTCTCGCAAACATTGCACTAATATTATTATATGCCTGTGCCGTAAAGTCTTTCATAAACTCTCCAATTGTCCTGTAGAATACTTTGGCGATGTCGCTACTCACGTTCTGGAAGGTATACGTGCTGAAATCGTTTTCCGTATCCAATACTCCCAAGAAATTTTGGTCGGAATATTTCAAGCTGCAATAGTCGTACCAGATGACTCCTTCTCGGCTGAGGTTGCAAGTTTTCGTGATGTTGTCTGCCGCCTCGGAAATGCACGTGCGGCAGTCTTCGGGAGGGACGTCGCCTCGACAGAGGGCGATTCCGGTAATATTAACACTGCTCTGCTTGTGCTCTGACGCGTTGTAGTATCCTCCGTTCAAGTCCGTGTTATCCTTGAGATCTTCGAGGACAGCGGCTCGGTTATCCATGTAATCAGTGGCGGCTACGCTTTCTTTGTTGCACTTACAGGAAAGGAGATTGTAAGAAAAGGTCGTGTGGAGAAGATGGAAGGAAACGAGAGTGAGGAGGAGGAAGGAGAAAGAAGAGGGGATTATTGAGACTAAGTAACTCATGTTTTCTAATTTCTTTTTTGTTTAATTTGCTTGTGTGTGTTTAAGGTTGTGGGATTGGGGTGCATTTTTATACTGCAAAAATTTTGTAGAGCAACATGTTTATTCAATTTAATTTAGAGCTGGCAAGAGTTCATCAAAGATTTGTAAGAATATTTTTATCAAAGATATGATTTTCACCCGTCTGTCTGCAAGATGTAGTATAGTCACGTAGATGTCGATAATTTTCCAAGTATATATAAACCTTTTTTGACCAATTTCGTTCAAATAAGAGTTGTACCCAAGAATTTTGCTACACTAAACAAGGAAATTGGAAAAAGGACCTTGCCGTTTTCTTCTACTTGCTCCTTATTTGCATGTTATAGCAATTGGTACAGCATCCAACTTTTTAACCGACGAATTTTGGGTATAACCAATGCACACTAGTTGAATATAAGTGTAAGAAACTGACAAAAAGGCCGTTACGTTTTCTCCGCTTGTTCATTTATTTTTTATTTTCATGTTATAGCTGAGTTGGTGTACAACATTAGGTCCTAAAAATAAACGCGTTACCCTTGTTTTATTGAATTTTGCTTCACCTATTCTCTAATAGGATTGTTATACACTTATACTATGTTTCTCTTTTAATAAATTATTAATATATTCATTTTTTTCTTATAATAATAAGAAATTATCGAATTATTAATATTACCTTCTCATTTTCGCATTAAATAATTTAATAAAAAACAAAAAAAAAATTATTTTAGAAAAGTACATATACAAAAAAAAATATAACTTTTCTTACTTAAATATTTTATATTATTTTAAACTAATTACACTCTACGCAATTATAATAATATAATATGGTAAAAAAACACTACTTTTTCTTTTTGACTGAACTGGCTAAATTGAAACCGAACTTAAGACGATAACTTGATTGTTTTTTTTATAAAAATAATAATATTTTTTATAAATTATTAAATATTTCAGTTACTGAAGCCATTAGAATTTAACTGAACTTAAGCGATCTAAATTGAAGTACTGAAATTAAGTCTAAAAGAACAGATATTACTCTCCTGAATTGTTGAGGTGTTTTTTTGGGAATTTCCAATAGTGAAGATAACTACGTAAAAAGAAAAGAAGATAATTGTAGAGAAAGACGAAATTGAAAGGGTATTTTTGTAAAATAATATAAAAATAGTTTTGTAAAATTAAAAGTTTATAGTAAAAGAACTATTATTTAGAAATATTTAATTTAAAAATTTTCCCTACCATATAATATATTATTTTTCGTCTCAAGTTTATATCCACCGGTTGGTTGACACTTCAATTAAAAAAATGTTACTCCCTCCGGCCATTAATAGATGTCATACTTTGCTGAACACGGAGTTTAAAAAAATTGTTATATTTGTATTTTTTAATTGAAAAGTAAAAGGTAAAATTATATTTTAAAAGTGAAAACTAAAGTACTCCCTCCGGCCATTAATAGATGTCATACTTTGCTGGACACGGAGTTTAAGAAAATTGTTATTTTTGTATTTTTTAATGGAAAAATAAAAGGTAAAAATATATTTTAAAAGTGAAAAGTAAAATAGTTGTGAGTAAAGTTTAAAAAGTAGGTGGGGTAAAGTAGAATAAATTTGTATATTAAAATGAAAAAGTTAGAATAATTATTTCCCTTTGTGGGGTGTGTCAACTATTATTGGACACCCCAAAAAGGAAAGTATGACAACTGTCTTTGGATGGAGTGAGTAGTTGTGAGCAAAGTTTAAAAAGTAGGTGGAGTAAAGTAGAATAAAATTGTATATTAAAATGAAAAAGTTAGAATAATTATTTCCTTTTTTGGGGTGTGTCAACTATTGTTGGACACCCCAGTATGACAACTGTCTTTGGATTGAGGGAGTATTTTTTTATTTTTATAATTAAAAATTAAAAGATAAAAATGTACTTTTATATTAAAATGTAATATAATTATGTAAAAATAAAAGTAAAATTTTCATTTAAATTTAAAATTAAAAAGAAAAAGTTTTTATTTGAGTTTGTATAATTAGTTGAAATATTAAAAAAAATAAAGAGGCCTGTGGATTTTTGGTCACATTTATAAGCAAAGTGAGTTTTTTGTTCTAGGTTATAAGAATGTGAGTTTTTTAAACCAATTGTAATAGAAGTACCTATTATACACTTGAAAGTAAAAGAAAAAGACAACAATTAAAAAAAATCGGTCCCCACATTTTTTTTTCTCCTCTCTTCTCTCTCCCCGTAAACCGCCCGCCGCCCCTACTATTTTTTTTTCCGATTTCGAATCAACCGGAGCAATGGCATCGTCGGTAACGCCATCGGATTCAGAACATGAGGAAGAACAAGAACAAGAAGAACCGAGTCTCCAACCTCCGGTAATTCCCGAATCCAAAACCCTTTTTTTCGATTTTTTTTTTCGAAATTTCGAGCAATGTAATGGATTATGTGGCGTTTTCGATGCTCGGTTGAGTTATTTCTTGTGTATACGTGATTTAAAACTGTAATGTTGAATTGAATTGCCTAAAAATTGCGATTTCTGAAATCTGTTCTTGACTGCTCGATGGGCAGTCGATTAGTTAACATCGACCAACCCATCGACCAACCCATCGACCAACCAATTCGTGTAACCTCATCGACTAGTCAGATTGGTTGGTCGATTTGGTTACTCGAATAGGTTGGTCGATGTGGTTACTCGATTTGGTTGGTCGATGGGGTTACTCGAATACGTTGGTCGATGGGGTTGGTCGATGGAGGCAGAAACATTTTTTTTGATTTTTTTTTTATCCTATTAATCTGTTTTTAATTGCTTCTTCTCCATTTGTGCAGGCTGGTTTCCGATGGAGGAGACCGGATTTCGTCGACATTTCGAGAGCGATCAATTGCGGCGATCGACGCGGCGTTTTGAAAAACGTACAAGAGACTCTGAGGGAAGTGGGTGGGGACGAGGGCCTCGCGGAGTACGAACAGACGTATCTGTTCAGTCAGTTCCTTACCATGCCCAGTGCAGACCGATCGAACAAACCTCTGTACAAACTGCTATCGAGAGAGATCGTTAGCAAGAGCAGAATACCAAAGTTTGAGCACTGGTTTGCTATCGGGGATCGTATTGTGAAGTTCCGAGCACAAGAATACCCCCTGATCACCGGCCTGCGCTTTGGGGATAGTAACTTTGATCCCACAGACAAAGGTCATGAAGCTCCCATTACAGGCATCCATCGGAGGTTATTCCGTTGCAGAGTGATGAAGATTGAAGCACTGCTCAGTTCGTTCAATGGTCTGCGGATGGGCAACGACCTAAATGATTATTTCAAGGTTGCCAACATCTTGATTCTCTACTTCGTTCTGATTGGTCGAGAGAAACTGGATGTCGAGAACTGGGTCTGGACACTGGTGGAGGATCACGATGGCTGGGAGTGGTTTCCTTGGGGTTCTTACACGTTCCAGAACTTCTCGCACTACATCAGCATTACTGGGATGGCAGCTGATCAGGCCGAGAAAGCGGCTTATCACTTTTACGGTCCAGTTTGGGCCTTCCAGTGTTGGGCCTTCGAGGCCTTTCCTGCTTTAGGGAGACAGTGCGCTACTCGGAGCCGAGAGACGCGAAGGCCCCGGTTTTTGCATTGGACGCAGAGGAAGACTAACTTCGATTTCACGGATTACTTCGAGGATGAGCAGGTAACCGTCAATTTGTTTCGTTAATAATTTTGAATTAATAATTTTATCGAATATCTAATAAATATTTTTTTTAATTGTTTTCTTTTAGCTTGAAGTGCACGAGACCCTCACACCGACACCGGAGGAGGAGGAGATGATGTATTACAGGAGTTTGACGGAGGCCGGTGAGCTGTATGCCGTCCCGTACCAGCCTCCCCTCCGCTTAACTCACGCAGCGGCGCCGGCACGAGCACCTGCACCGAAGAAACAGATGGAGAAGAAGAAGAAGAAGCTTGTGGACCGTGTGGTCAAGACATTCAAGAAGGTGGCAACAGGTATCCGCACGCGTGACGATGTCACGCCCAGCTCTTCAGCAGAGAGACAAGAGAGACGTAAATCTCAGAAAGCTCGACATAATTCTCCGCCTCCTCGACATGATTCTCCTCCTCTTCGAGGTGCTTCTCCTCCTCCCCGAGTTGCTACTCCTCCTGCTCGACATGCCACTCCTCCTGAGTCTCGAGCTGGACATACATCTGAGAGAGTGGTGGACGATGATCCACCTATTTATCGTCTGAGTGACTTCGAGAAGATCTTGTTCGACACATCCGAGAAGGGATTCACGACTCACATCGTGAAAGCCGTCACGGAGAGCGTCTCGGAGAACTTGTTCTCGAAGATGAAGGCCTTCTTCGGTATGAGACGACACTCTCAGCCACGACCTTATCCCGCGAGGCCAGTGTACGATGAGCCTTCCTCACCTCCTCGGAGTTCACCTCCTCGTCATTCCTACCACTTCGAGGACATAGCTCAGACTTCCCTGCGCAGAGCACCAGCTCAATTCTCGACGTCGGCGATGCCTGACCCCCCGCAGTATTCGTTTGGAGATGCTGACGCATGGATGCGTTACTGCATGCAGCCCCAGCCCCAGGTGCCTCCGATATTTCCATTTGGCTATCCATTCGAGAGTTACCAGATGCCGGGTCCATTCGGTCCATTCCAGGGTCCAGTCTTTCCATTCCAGGGTTATCAGATGCCACCGCCGGCCTATACATTTGAGTCCTCCAGCTACCGCACGCCTCCGTCGATTGTTCCTTTTGATCTGGAGACGTACACGCCGACACCAGCTGCTGTGGTCGATGTTGAGACCCATACTGGGAGGAACTTTGATATCTTCTCAGAGCCAGCTGCTGATGACGAGGAGGCTGACGAGGATGGCGGGGAGATCTTCACTGACGAGGACGAGGACGACGACGAGGCTGACGAGGATGACGGGGAGAGCAGCCTCGGACCTCGTGTTGTTCAGCCTTCCAAGTACTTGCGTAGCCCTTTCATTCGAGAGTTCACCAGGGCACGCGGTAGAAGAAGCTGGAAGATGTACGATGTGTACAGAGCATCGGGGCCCGATTCCTGCATTAGGGTGAAGTGCTGTGATGATTTGATCCTTGACCAAAAATTCTTCGACGATGTGGAAAATCCCAAAGTTTGGTTCAGCTCTCAGGTAATATTTTAAATTAAAACCTTTTTAATTTATGTTTAAATATTAACAACGTGTCAATATTCAGGTACTCGACTTGTATATTGCGTTCATGAAAATAAAATGCAAAACTAGGACAGGGGTGAAGAGTTACGTGCAGGGCTTTTCGTACCAGCTCTTCGGTCCCAGCTTCTTCGTAAGTGAATGTCTTTTATCTATGTTTTTTATATTTTACTTTAATCGTATTCTTACTGACATAAAATTTAATATTTATGTCTTTTTCAAAGAATGATTTCTGCCTCGAATACGGGAAACTGAAGCATACAGGGACTTCGAATAATTTCGAGGCGCGATACAAGAATTGGAAAGTACCTCAGCGTATGATAGACATTGTATCGGGTGAGGGTGACAGTGAGCATAGTTGGTACAATATCCGTCAGGTATGTTAACTGAATTTGATTAATCTTTGGTTTCTATGATTTCTTATATTTTCATTGTTTGTATGTAAGGTGGCCATGATTTGCAACATTGATAACATTCACTGGATCGTGGCGGCCATTGATTTCCATAACTGGACTGTCGAAGTGTATGATTCAATGTTCAGTGTCAGAGCTGCACAGATGAAGCCCCTGACAGATTTGTTGCCTCGATTGTTGCTAAAAGCACACTGGTGGAACCAGCACTCGTACTTGTATGATTCAGGAACCAGTGTAGTCTTTTTTCTTATATGATATTGACGTGAGAAGTGTTTCATTTATTTCAATGTTTTATGTTTCAGGGAACGTAAGAACTGTGCTTTCAAGTTTAAGCTGGTGCCCAGGGCTCGACAAATAATCCAACCCGACGGGAACTCGTGTGGGCCGATTTGTTGCATGTACCTGGATCGCTTGCTCAACGACAAGTTGACTCACGAGAACAAGACTATTGACAGTCCTTACATCGTTAGGTACAGGAAGTATATTGCTAGGATGATTTACTGGTTAGCTCAGGAAGGATGATTTACTGTTTTGGATTAGACTTGTTTTGGATTAGACTTGTTTAGGATGAAATATTGTTTAGTATTGTTTGGGATTTTTGTCTTGGATGGGTTGTATATTGAATGTTTGATAAGAATGTTGCAGGTTTTGGTTTAAAAATGTGCAAAAAGAATCTTTTTTCATTCTGCCCAGAGGTTACTCGATTGGTTTGTTCCATCGAGTAACCATCGAGTAATCAAGAACAGGTCCATCGAGTAACGTAGAATCAGGCCTGAATCTGCAAAAGAACATTAAAATGGTTAATCGAAGGGGTTACTCGAAAGCGTTAAGCGAAAGGGTTACTGGAATTGGGTTACTCGAAATAGGTTACAAGAAAAAGGTTACTCGAATGGCCTCATCCTGTAATCATAAATCTCCAAGGTTAATCGATGGGATGTTACTCGAACAACCATCGACTAGCCATCGAGTAACCGCCTAAAATTGGTATTTTTTGGCCTTTTTTTAGATAATTAAGTTGTTATTTGCACTGATAAGTTCAATTTAGAGCCATAAAACATTATTAAAACAGTTTAGATGATCAATCGATTCGTTTAGAGTGAAAACAAGTGAAACATGGAACATTAGTCATACTTTTCTAAATATCTTAAGTAAGTTTGCAACAAACAAACTATGATATTAGTTCAATGTTGACATGTTATGGATTAGAACTCCAAAATTGAACATCAAAACATGTTTAATAAGTGTTTTTTATCATTAAGATGAAGTTACATACTCAAAAACACAATTAGAAATTAAAGAACGACCTTAAAATTGAAAAAAATGGGTACTGTTCTTAGTTACACGATGGTTACTCGATGGTTACTCGATGGTAACCCTAATGTACTCGATGGAAACCCTAATGTACTCGAAAGGGTTAAACGAATGTAGGGTTAATCGAATGAAGGGTTACAAGATTTGGTTACTCGAATAGTTTACTCGAATGGGTTAATCGATGAGGTTACAAGATGGGGTTACTCGAACAGGTTACAAGATGGGGTTACTCGAATAGGTTGCAAGATGGGGTTACTCGAATAGGTTGCAAGATGGGGTTACTCGAATGTATATAAGTTTGGGTTAATCGAATGGGTTACAAGATGGGGTTAATCGAAAAGGTTACATGATCTGGTTACTCGAATTAGGTTAATCGATGGGGTTACTCGAATTAGGTTACTCGATGGAGTACTGAACATGCAGAATGCCCTTTCTATTTTTTTTACATCCCCTAACCTGCAAATCACATAGGTATAACAAAAACCACTGCAAATATCCAAAGAAACACACTGCATATATCCAGAAACAAGAAAATAAATCAATCCTAGTCATACGATGTATCGAGAAACACGATAACAAATCAACCAAACACAAGAAGAGCCCTCAATCCACACGCATCGGACATTTTGTTTTTGTGTGGCCCTCGATTCTGCAAATGCTGCACTTTTTCTTCTGCGTTCTTCGACCCGATTCTTGCGTTCTTGAGACTTCCGGAGGGACATTCAAATCAACGCCTGCAGGAGGTATGTAAGCCTTGCAGTTGCGTATGTTATGTCCTGAGCCCTTACACTTCGTACAAACCTGCACACAAAGACACGATATTAGGTCTTGAATCAAACTAATGACGACACAATATTAGGTTCGAAGAACAAACCTGTACACGACGAGCAGACCCAGATCCCTCAACTGCAGAACGAACCCGACTCAGCCGCGGACGTCCAGCCTGACTAACCACTTCCGGTGGAAGACACACGTACGAAGCTACTTCTGGAGGGACAACCCAATCATCAACGTGTGGTACTGGCACAATAGGAGTCGCATACATCTCTCTCAAGCTGCTTTGCTTGAAATAGGGGCCGACGAAATCGTACAATGAAAATCTCGCCCGTCTACATAAAGTATCAAGTTAGTGGCATTAATTAATTTAAAAGAAGATGTAAGGAAACCGACACCATACCGTATAGCGGCAGCAGCATGACGACACGGAATCAGGTCTAAGTCAAACTCCCGACAGTCACACGTGCGTCTCGCGATATCCACGAGATAGGACCTGCCGTTTTCCTCAACTCTGAACACGGTCCCCGCATTGACCTCCCGAACAGCAAGATGATGACTCAACTGATTCTGATTAGACATCTTTGCGAATGCCTCCTCGGTCATCTCATGCTCCCTCTCATTAGCCGTCCTTCGTTTCTCGTCAAACCATCTCTCAATCATCGCACGAATCGACTCGAGCATAGCACAAACAGGTAATCGTCGTGGCCATTTGATAGCACTGTTGAAGACTTCGGCCGCATTAGATGTCATGAAACCATATCGTCGTTCAGGACATTTTGACCTTGCCCAGGTCTCAACACCGATTCCAACGAGGCGCCTATAAGCACCGTCTCCACTGATTCTCTCCAAATCAGATAAATATTTTTCAAACTCATCCACTCGATAACAGTAGGCAGCTTTGTGTACAACTGTGATCACAACGCACGAGTTGCGTGGGGATAGGCACTCCGAATAGCATTCGCGATGCTCTTATGCTGGTCGGACACAATGAGCAGATCGTCTGCATCGTAGCAAAGCCTGAGGTGCTCAAGAAACCACGTCCACTCCAGGTCATTCTCAATCGGACCGATACCCAAAGCAAGCGGGAAAATCTGCTCATTTCCGTCCTTCGTGACGGCAACAAATAACACACCGCTGTTTTTCCCCTTCAGATGAGTGGCGTCGACTACTATGATGGGACGCAGAGTGCGCTGCTGAAATGCACTAATGCACTGCCCAAGTGCAACAAACATGTGACAAAACACGCCCTCACTGGTCGTATGAATATCATACCGAGTCCATGGATTGCATTCTTTCAGCACGTGCAGATATGACGGGAGCATCTGATATGAATCCTGATAGTTGCCGTACCTCATTTCAACGGCCAGGTTCCTCGTCCGCAGGGCAAAGATGTAATCGATCACTACTCCGTACAATCTCCTCAGATCAGAAATCATCGTCTTCGGCTTCAGTGTGATCTCATCGTCGACTAGCTGACGTGCAAAGTAAGTAGCGGCAACCTTGCTCGACACGTGACGATCGGCAGTCCGACCCAAATCATTGACACACTCGTGATTCAAGTTCAGCCTCGTAATCTTCCAGAGTGTTTCGTCATTCCCAGTAGCACACAATTTGAACGGGCACTTCTCACGGTCTCGCTTGCAAACGAACTTTACCCGTTCACAGGTCGAGCGTTTAGTGGCACACTCCACCATATGCTCCATGTGATACATCCCCACCGCTATCTTCAGATCCGATTTCGTTCGGAATGTCGAGCCGACTGCAATATGACCATACACAAGTTCGGGAGGCTCGACCGATCGCAATGGAACCGCGGGGTCAAACTCCGGCAGTGGAATGATCCAGTTGCGCAGTGGATTATTCTGTGCATTCTGAGCTGGTTCGCCGGCTCCCGCATTAGAACTCGAGGACAGATTACGGCTTGACAGAATATTTGTGATGACCTGCGGCTGTCTAATCCATTCTGTCCATTCAGTGGTCAACGACTGCAACAGGTCGGTCTGACGAGCTTCTTCGTCGTCCTCGGAATTCTCAACAGGCCTCTCGCCCTCAGTCGGTACATCCGGATCCACTTCTGGAATATTCACTTCGGGTGCATTTGGTTGTGCCTCCTCTAGCATCTCGGTGACGAAAATGAAACAATCGTCCTTTTGCTCGTCTAGCATGCGGGATACATCGTCGTCGCTAAGCAAAGGACACCGCACGTTCCTAAAATCATTGCCTCGTGTTAAGATAAACAACATGTACTCGATATTCGGCGGAGGGCGCAAAACGACACGAATCTGCCTCACAAGACCATCGAGGGTAAGTTGATCCCTCCTGAAGAAAAGGCACATATCTATCCCGTCAACGTAGACCGCTCGTTCCCAACGACCACCGTAACGTATCGTGATTCGTTGATTCGACATCTACAATTACAAAAAACATTATTGAATTAGGTTAACTATTACAACATATCCATATATATCGACGAAACAAACCAAAAATTACGGAAAAATGCGTTTTTTGCAAAAAACAGGCCCTGTTACTCGAATGAACTGTTCCATCGAGTAACAGGATGGTCTGTTACATTCGAGTAACGTCTGTTCGAGTAACCTCATTTCGAGTAACCTCACATTACTCGAATCTGTGTTACTGGAATGAGGTTAGTCGAAACATGTTACTGGAGGGTTAATCGAAAAACTACTCGAATGCATTTCGGGTAACCTCAGTTCGATTAACCTCAGTTCGAGTAATGTTTCGCTTCATAAATTCTTAGTTACTCGATGGGTTGCTCGATAGAGCGTACCATCGACCAACCCATCGAGTAACAGTCGCAGAAAAAAAATTGCGAAAAAATTGAACACGTACCTCTCGTTTTGGCTCGTCAAGGCACGCGTATGTTCTCCGGCGTTTTCCAGAATCTAACGGGGCAACATGTAAGAGATTTTATGTGTGAGTTTGAGAGAATTTTTGAATTTTTTTTTGGCTTGAATGGGTTGGTTTGATATGAATATTGTGATGAATGCACAATTAAACCTACACCAAACCCTCATCTCACCAAAAAATCTGATTTCGTGGGCCCCACAGTTCAATTTGTTTTTGTTTTTATTTTATATGATATTCTTTTTGTTTTTTGTTTTGTTTTTTTAGATTTATTAAAAAAGTAAGGGTATAAGAGACAATTTATGTTCAATTGGTGTAAAAAACTCACACTTTTATAAGGGGAGATTTTAAACTCATCCCCTTATCAAATGTGACTAAAAAGTCACATTCCCTAAAAAATAAAAGTATGTTCTCGGAATACCACTTTGCCTAAATGATGTGTACCAATCCTATAACATAGTGACATGTGTCAACTTAAAATATAGTTTGAAAATCTTTATTATTTTTTCAATTTTTAATTCTTTTATTCCCTTAATTAGTTTCTCCAAAAACAAAACCAATCAAGCGTATACAAGTTGAGAGAACATAGAAGATAAAAAAAAACTTAGAATAAAATTGTCGAAATTTCTTGTTAAATCACCATGGTGAGAGACAAGAAAAAATACACTCTTTGAAGTTTCAAATCCTATTTCAACCGACCGTCAACATACACAACTAACATCTCTTTCGGAACCACCAGCAAACTCGGTTGAAACGGAAGATGATGCACTTACACTAGGTGTACCGAGCCTCCAATCAAAATGCGACATTTGTCATTATTAAATTAATTAATTAAATAATTAGTATTTTAATTATTATTAAATTGAATTATTAATTAGGAAAATATATTATAAAGGTCTTGCTAAATGGGCAGATTCTGCCTAAGGACAGAATTCACTTAAAAAAAATATATTTTAAATATATTATGATATTTTAATTATTTTTTTACATTTATTATAATTAGATATAGTATATAAAACATATATTGCGCAACAAAAATAAAAAAATAATTTTTAAAATGAAAGATAATGCATATTTTTATATTTTTACTTATTTATATAAAAAAAATCAATTAAATAGAAAAAATATATTTTAATATATAATAATGAAATATAAAAATTGAATTTTAAGATATTTATTAAATTAGTTATATTTAACATTATATAAAAATAAAAAATAAAAAATTAAATTAAATTTGGGCATTCTGCGGCAGAATCTGCCCATATACAATTACCGTATTACAAAATCTTCTAAAATATTAAGTAAATAAAATCAATATAATCTTTTCAAATATTAAATATTGACCAAAATCTATTAGATTTTTTTCCCTAAAATATATAACAAATAAAAATAATTTTTTATATATATATTAAATCGTAAAAAACCGGTAAATAAAAATAACAATACGTAAGTAATAAATAAATAAAAATTATTTTTGTAAAATATTTTGATAAAAAAATTAATGTATACATCATTTATTTTAATTATAAAAATTATTTTTTTTAATTCAACACATATTGAATTTATTGTACAAAAGATTTTTGTTATGTAAAATAAATATAATTTTGATAGTATTAGTACTATTTAATTTTTTTTTTTTTTTGTAATTTAACAAAACATTAAATTGTTTTTTGTAATTTATTCTCAAATTTTGATCATATATTTCTAGATTTATTAAAAAAAAACTACACCCATAGTAATTATATTTGGATACATAAAATTATTTTTACAAAATTAAATATATAAATTATCTATATGTTAATTAAAAAAACACATTTCTTAATATTTGGTTTGAAGCATAGCTAAATTGTGATTTTTTTTACATGTTTGATTTAAAAACTATATTTAATTTTTACTTTTATAATATAATGAGAAAAAAAATTATCTTTTTACATGTTTGCTTAATAAAATTATTTTCTTTTAATACATATTTTGAATATTTCAGTTATTTTATTTTTTATTCATCTTGATTATTGATTATGTAATGTTTTTAAATTAATTCTATAAAATTATGAACTTGGAAATTTGGGGATTTACTACTTCGCGATTTTTTTTCTCATGCTATACGCAGTATATAAAATATATAAAATAGGAGTAGTGATTTAGGTTTTTAATTTGGGGGTTCTGTTAAGAGGAAATACCGATATCTCAAGGGGAGAAAACAGGAGAAAAAACGAGAGAAAACGAAAAACCGATATCTCAAGGGGAGAAAACAGGAGAAAAAACGAGAGAAAACGGATGGGAAAAAATAATAAAGATTTCTCAGCTATATTTTAAGTTGACACATGTCACTCTCTTAGAGCATCTCCAATGGTGGTTTTAAGTTTTGGATGATGAATAGGCCACATGTGCGCCAACTCATATTTTCTCTACTTCTACCAAAAAAACTTAAACTTCTAACCCATCGAACAGTTCTACCCCAAAAATAAATTTTATAGGTCCCACCACTTACTTATTTTATATTTTTTTATTTATTATTATATTTAAATAATAATAATAATAATAGTAGTAAAAGTAAAAAAAAAATGATTTTTAGATTAAATAAAGTAAATTAATTGCGAAATAATAATTGTCCCGTAATTTATAAAAATAATCACAACGGATATATTGACTTTTAAAATTTAACTATTTCAAAATTCTTATTTTTAATTAATTTTTATATAAATATAAAACGTTAAAATTTTAACTATTTCAAAATTTTTAATTTTAATTAATTTTTATATAAAATAAATCCGCTAACGTTAAAATTTTTAACTGTTTTAAAATTTTTAATTTTAATTAATTTTTATATAAAGTAAAAATACAAATAATCGTTACAAATTTAATTAGTTCAAAATTCTTATTTTTTATATAAAAAGAAAATTGAATAGTTCAAAATTCTTATTTTTTATATAAAAAACAAAATAGCGTTAAAATATAAAATAATTCTTAGTTCAAAATTCTTATTTTTTATATAAAAAGAAAATTGAATAGTTCAAAATTCTTATTTTTTATATAAAAAACAAAATAGCGTTAAAATATAAAATAATTCTTAACGTTAAAATTTTAACTATTTCAAAAATTACAACGAAAATATTGATTTTATTAATTAATAATAATAATAAAATAATGTTATTTTTTACCTCTACCCGGGTAAAAGTTCTTCTACCCAAGAACTTTCAGGAAGTCATCACTTTTACACATCAGCACACCTCCAATGACTTTTACCTTGTATTTGGGTGAGAGATAGAAGTACACGTAGACTTCTACCTCTTCATTGGAGATGCTCTTAGAGCATCTCCAGTGGTGATTTTAAGTTTTGGGTGATGAGTAGGCCACATGTGCGCCAACTCATATTTTCTCTACTTCTACTCAAAAAAACTTATAACCCATCCAACAGTTCTACCCAAAAATAAATTTTATAGGTCCCACCACTTACTTATTTTATATTTTTTATTTATTATTATATTTAAATAATAATAATAATAATAGTAGTAAAAGTAAAAAAAATGATTTTTAGATTAAATAAAGTAAATTAATTGCAAAATAATAATTGCCCCGTAATTTATAAAAATAATCGCAATTGATATATTGACTTTTAAAATTTAACTATTTCAAAATTCTTATTTTTAATTAATTTTTATATAAATATAAAACACAATTGATATATTGACTTTTAAAATTTAACTATTTCAAAATTCTTATTTTTAATTAATTTTTATATAAATATAAAACGTTAAAATTTTAACTATTTCAAAAATTTTAATTTTAATTATTTTTTATATAAAATAAATTCGCTAACGTTAAAATTTTAACTGTTTTAAATTTTTTTATTTTAATTAATTTTTATATAAAATAAAAATACAAATAATCCGTTACAATTTAATTAGTTCAAAATTCTTTTTTTTTATATAAAAAGAAAATTGAATAGTTCAAAATTCTTATTTTTTATATAAAAAACAAAATAGCGTTAAAATATAAAATAATTCTTAGTTTAAAATTCTTATTTTTTATATAAAAAGAAAATTGAATAGTTTAAAATTCTTATTTTTTATATAAAAAACAAAATAGCGTTAAAATATAAAATAATTCTTAAAGTTAAAATTTTAATTATTTCAAAAATTACAACGAAAATATTGATTTTATTAATTAATAATAGTAAATAATAATAATAAAATAATATTATTTTTTACCTGGGTAGAAGTTCTTCTACCCCAGAACTTTCAGGAAGTCCTCACTTTTACAAATCAGCACACCTCCAATGACTTCTACCTTGTTTTTGGGTGAGAGTTAGAAGTACACGTAGACTTCTACCTCTCCATTGGAGATGCTCTTATAGGATTGGTACACCACATCATTTAGGCCAAGTGGTATTTTGGGAATATAGAATAATTCCTCAATTAGTTGAGACAGAACTAACGAGTACAATTGTAAAAGATGAAATTTTCAATTACAGTATTTTTCTAAGATCGGATTCACTACGCAATGCAATCCAAATTGTACATATAATCCTAATAATATACAATTTGCAAAATTAATTTTGTCAGCAATGCTATGCCACTTCTTTTGGCAAAAAAAAAAATAATTATCCTAACTCTACAAATATACACTGTGTATATACACACATACATACATAATTCATCTACATATATATTACATACATTTAGCTGGGCCAGGGTTGATCCCTCCTTTGACAGAGAACTTGGCATTAGAACAAGCCGACGTCAGTGGAGCCGTCCCACCGCTCGGCTTCAAATCAATGTTGGACAGCTCAACGCCCACGCACGGATACTTGGAGCTGCAGTTGAGCGAAACCGCCACCTCAGAAGTAGCCGTCCCCCTTATGTTCTTGAAGTGAATGTCACTCAGCTTCACGTTCGAAGCCTCTCGTTTCTTCTTGGAAGCGTAGTTCTGATCGATTACGATGGGATTAGCCACTCCATGCATCACGATGTCTTCGAAATGAATGTTGGAAGCAGTCAGTTGAGGAGACTGTCGGTAGGTTTTGATCCTCACGCCGTTCGTCGTCCCTCTCATCGTGCAGTTGATTATCGTCACCCCTTTTAGGTCCGTTTCGTCCGGACGTTTTCCCAGGCTCCCAACGCTGCATGCATGCAATATTCGTTTATATATATATATGAACTGAAACATGCTGAACTGAACTGAACTGAAATTAAGTTTAAAATATAACAGATCCTAATACCTGAGGCCATGTCCAGGTCCACAGGTGACTCTGGCGATGAGGACGTTGTTGTTTCCGTGGCCGACGGAGACGCAGTCGTCTCCAGTGCCGATGAAGACGTCGGTGATGTTGACGTTGACGTTACTGCTGAGGTGGACCCCGTCCGTGTTTGGGCTGTCTCCGGGTGCCTGGATCTTCAGGTTAGAGACGTTGATGTCGCTGCTATCCGTCACCTTCACGTGGAATCCCATGCTGTCCAAGAACGTCAAGAAGTTCAAATGCCCGTTCTTAACCGTCTGCAGGACGAGAGACTGCACCCACACCCGATCAAAAAAAGATCGAGATTAAGATTAATCAGATCACAATGCATCATCATATATTATAATATTGTTGTTTATTACTGCTGTGCGTGCTGTCAGAAGAGTAATAGTCACAACTCTTTTGTACTCCTTCCGGCCATTAATAGATGTCATACTTTGCTGGACACGGAGTTTAAGAAAATTGTTATTTTTGTATTTTTAATGGAAAAGTAAAAGGTAAAAATATATTTTAAAAGTGAAAAGTAAAGTAGTTGTGAGTAAAGTTTAAAAAGTAGGTGGGATAAAATAGAATAAAATTGTATATTAAAATGAAAAAGTTAGAATAATTATTTCCTTTTTTGGGGTGTGTCAACTATTATTGGACACTCAAAAAAAGAAAGTATGACAACTGTCTTTTGGATGGAGGGAGTATTATTTTTCTTTAATTAATTTCTTACGACGGGAAGAGAAGGGCCGCCGCCTCCTCCTTTACTGTTGTACTGCCAAGCCTCCTGTCCTCGGCCGTTGAGGGTCCCACCTCCCGTGATGACGACACCATCGACCCTTTGGACCATAATCCAAGCACCGCTCGAGTAGCTGCTCATGTCGTTGTAGGCCATGAGATTGCCCTTGATCTCGATCACAATCGGTTTCCTGGCCTTGCACGGGCCCACGAAAACGACCTCCGAGGCCACGAAGTTACCCTTGGGGATCAAAACCTTTGCGGGCCCCACGGAGTTGCACGCTGCAGCCCAAGCTTTAATGAACGACTTCATCATATATATCAAAAACATATATCGAAATCAGTATTATTATTATTATTATTATTATTATTATTATTGTTATTATTTGATCTTCGTATGTATATATGTCGTGTTCTTACCATGGAATTGTCGGTTCTACCGTCAGCCTTAGCTCCGAACTTAGTGACGTCAAAAACGGCCTCCCCACCACGCGGGGGGCCTTTACGGGGCTTCTTGCAGTGGGCCCCATTGAAGTTGAAGGCTAAAAAACAGGCTATGGCGAAGACAATCACACGCGCCTCGACATTGGTTCCATGGCCGCCTCTTTGATTCGTCATAATTAATAAACGCGGCCAATATTTTTAATGTTTTTGTTGGAAAGAGTTTTGGGTTGTTTTAGTTTCTGTAATGCTAGATCGATGTACGTACAAGAGAAGCTATGGTGTTTTTGTTTTTCTTAATGGACGTACGGTGTTCCATGGCATACGTTGTATCTCCTGTCATTTATGTGATTCCTAATATTTCTTCGGTTTCTTTTTCATCTCTTATTTTTAGGGGCAAACTTGTAAGACAGCGTTGATATATATTGATATTGTATACTCGTACTACTCCTAAAGTTGTGTTGAAATAATAAGAGTCCTGTGCATAAATGGTTACAATTATAAAAAAATGTGTGTTTTTTGTTCCCCTTTATAAGAGTATGAGTTTTTTACACTAATTTTAATTGAATGGTCAAATATACCCTTCAAATTTATTAAAAAAAGACAAAAAAGAATAAAAAATTGGTCACCACTTTTTTTTTCTCTTCTCCCCTTCTCTTCTCTCCCGTAACTTACCGCCCCCTTTTTTTTTTTTTTTCGATTTGAACTCCGATCACCGGAAGAAGCCATGTCGTCGGCGTCCGAGCATGACGAGGAGCACGAAAGCGAGGAAGAACAACAACAACAAGAACCGAGTCTCCAACCTCCGGTAATTCCCGAATCCATCCCTTTTTTTTTTTCGAAATTTCAAGCAATGTGATGGATTTAATGGTGTTTCGATGCTTGTTTAAGTTCTTTATTGTGTTATACTTCATTTAGAACTGTAAATGTGTGTTGAATTGTTCTGAAATTTCAGATTTTGATTTCTGTTCTTGACTGCTCGATGGCAGTCGATTAACCCCATCGACTAACACCATCGACTAACCCCTTCGATTAACCTATTCGAGCAGCCAGTCCTGTTAATCGAATGGGTTGGTTGATGGGGTTAATCGAATTGGTTGGTCGATGGGGTTAATCGACTAACCCATCGACTAACCCCTTCGATTAACCTCTTCGAGTAGTCTGCTCTGTTAATCGAATGGGTTGATTGATGGGGTTAATCGAATGGTTGGTCGATGTGGTTGATCGATTGGGGTTGATCGATATGGGTTGGTCGATGGTCTGCTCGATCGAGTAACAGACAAGTTTTTTTTTTTTTTTTTTGATCCTATTATTCTCTTTTTGTAATTGCTTCTTCTCCATTTGTGCAGGCTGGTTTCCGATGGAGGAGACCGGATTTCGTCGACATTTCGAGAGCGATAAATTGCGGCGATCGACGCGGCGTATTGAAAACCGTACAAGAAACTCTCACGGAGGTGGGTGGGGACGAGGGCCTCGCGGAGTACAGACAAACGTATCTCTTCAGTCAATTCTTGCCCCTTCCCAGTGGAGACCGATCGAACAAGCCTCTGCACAAGCTGCTATCGAGAGAGATCGTTAGCAAGACGAGAATACCGGAGATGGAGCACTGGTTTGCTATCGGGGATCGTATTGTGAAGTTCCGAGCACAAGAATATGCCCTGATCACCGGCCTGAGCTTCGGGGAAAGTAACTTCGATCCCACAGCCGCAGATTATGTCGCTCCCAGTACAGGCATCCATCGGAGGCTATTCCGTTGCAGAGTGATGAAGATTGAAACATTACTCAATGTGTTTAAGGATCAGCGGATGGGCGACGACCTTTATGATTATTTCAAGGTTGCCAACATCTTGATTCTCTACTTCGTTCTGATTGGTCGAGAAAAATTGGATGTCGAGAATTGGGTTTGGACACTGGTGGAGGATACCGATGGTTGGGAGTGGTTTCCTTGGGGTTCTTATACGTTCCAGAACTTCTCGCACTACATCAGCATTGCTGGGATGGCAGCTGATCAGGCAGATAGAGCGGCTTATCACTTTTACGGTCCAGTTTGGGTCTTCCAGTGTTGGGCCTTCGAGGCCTTTCCTCCTTTAGGGAGACTGATCGCTACTCGGAGCCGAGAGACGCAGATGCCCCGGTTTTTGAATTGGACGCAGAGGAAGACTAACTTCGATTACACTGATTACTTTGAGGATGAGCGGGTAATCGTCAATCTATTTTGTTAATAATTTTGAATTTTCATAGTTTATCGAATATTTCATTAATAAATATTTTTTTGTTATTGTTTTCAGCTTGTAGTGCACGAGACCCTCACACCGACACCGGAGGAGGAGGAGATGCTGTATTACAGGAGTTTGACTGGGGCCGGTGAGTTTTATGCCGTCCCGTACCAGCCTCCCGTCCGCTTAGCCCACGCAGCGGCGCCGGCACGAGCACCGGCACCGAAGAAGCAGATGGAGAAGAAGAAGAAGAAGAAGCTTGTGGACCGCGTGGCCGAAAGTGTGGCCAAGACATTCAAGAAGGCGACGACACATGTCCGCACGCGTGACGATATCACGCCCAGCTCTTCAGCAGAGAGACGTACATCTCGGAGAGCTCGACATGATTCTCCGCCTCCTCGACATGCCACTCCTCCTCCTCGACATGATTCTCCGCCTCCTCGACATGCCACTCCTCCTGAGTCTCGAGCTGGACCTGCATCTGAGACAGTGGTGGACACGACACAATATTAGGTTCGAAGAACAAACCTGTACACGACGAGCAGACCCAGATCCCTCAACTGTAGAACGAACCCGACTCAGCCGCGGACGTCCAGCCTGACTAACCACTTCCGGTGGAAGACACACGTACGAAGCTACTTCTGGAGGGACAACCCAATCATCAACGTGTGGTACTGGCACAATAGGAGTCGCATACATCTCTCTCAAGCTGCTTTGCTTGAAATAGGGGCCGACGAAATCGTACAATGAAAACCTAGCCCGTCTACATAAAAGTATCAAGTTAGTGGCATTAATTAATTTAAAAGAAGATGTAAGGAAACCGATACCATACCGTATAGCGGCAGCAGCATGACGACACGGAATTAGGTCTAAGTCAAACTCCCGACAGTCACACGTGCGTCTCGCGATATCCACGGGATAGGACCTGCCGTTTTCCTCAACTCTGAACACGGTCCCCGCACTGACCTACCGAACAGCAAGATGATGACTCAACTGATTCTGATTAGACATCTTTGCGAATGCCTCCTCGGTCATCTCATGCTCCCTCTCATTAGCCTTCCTTCGTTTCTCGTCAAACCATCTCTCAATCATCGCACGAATCGACTCGAGCATAGCACAAACAGGTAATCGTCGTGGCCATTTGATAGCACTGTTGAAGACTTCGGCCGCGTTCGATGTCATGAAACCATATCGTCGTTCAGGACATTTTGACCTTGACCAGGTCTCAACACCGAGTCCAACGAGGCGCCTATAAGCACCGTCTCCACTGATTCTCTCCAAATCAGATAAATATTTCTCAAACTCATCCACTCGATAACAGTAGGCAGATTTGTGTACAATTGTGATCACATGAGAGCGGTACATTGCCAGATTCTTCTCGAGGTGGTGACAGCACAACGCACGGGTTGCGTGGGGATAGGCACTCCGAATAGCACTCAAGATGCTCTTATGCTGGTCGGACACAATGAGCAGATCGTCTGCATCGTAGCAAAGCCTGAGGTGCTCAAGAAACCACGTCCACTCCAGGTCATTCTCAATCGGACCGATACCCAAAGCAAGCGGGAAAATCTGCTCATTTCCGTCCTTCGTGACGGCAACAAATAACACACCGCTGTTTTTCCCCTTCAGATGAGTGGCGTCGACTACTATGACGGGACGCAGAGTGCGCTGCTGAAATGCACTAATGCACTGCCCAAGTGCAACAAACATGTGACAGAACACGCCCTCACTGGTCGTCTGAATATCATACCGAGTCCCTGGATTGCATTCTTTCAGCACGTGCAGATATGACGGGAGCATCTGATATGAATCCTGATAGTTGCCGTACCTCATTTCAACGGCCAGGTTCCTCGTCCGCAGGGCAAAGCTGTAATCGATCACTACTCCGTACAATCTCCTCAGATCAGAAATCATCGTCTTCGGCTTCAGTGTGATCTCATCGTCGACTAACTGACGTGCAAAGTAAGTAGCAGCAACCTTGCTCGACACGTGACGATCGGCAGTCCGATCCAAATTATTGACACACTCGTGATTCAAGTTCAGCCTCGTAATCTTCCAGAGTGTTTCGTCATTCCCAGTAGCACACAATTTGAACGGGCACTTCTCACGGTCTCGCTTGCAAACGAACTTTACCCGTTCACAGGTCGAGCGTTTAGTGGCACACTCCACCATATGCTCCATGTGATACATCCCCACCGCTATCTTCAGATCCGATTTCGTTCGGAATGTCGAGCCGACTGCAATATGACCATACACAAGTTCGGGAGGCTCGACCGATCGCAATGGAACCGCGGGGTCAAACTCCGGCAGTGGAATGATCCAGTTGCGCAGTGGATTATTCTGTGCATTCTGAGCTGGTTCGGGTTGCTCGCCGGCTCTCGCATTAGAACTCGAGGACAGATTACGGCGTGACAGAATATTTGTGATGACCTGCGGCTGTCTAATCCATTCTGTCCATTCAGTGGTCAACGACTGCAACAGGTCGGTCTGACGAGCTTCTTCGTCGTCCTCGGAATTCTCAGCAGGCCTCTCGCCCTCAGTCGGTACATCCGGATCTACTTCTGGAATATTCACCTCAGGTGCATTTTGTTGTGCCTCCTCTAGGATCTCGGTGACGAAAATAAAACAATCGTCCTTTTGCTCGTCTAGCATGCGGGATACATCGTCGTCGCTAAGCAAAGGACACCGCACGCTCCTAAAATCATTGCCTCGTGTTAAGATAAACAACATGTACTCGATATTCGGCGGAGGGCGCAAGACGGCACGAATCTGCCTCAGAAGGCCATCGAGGGTAAGTTGATCCCTCCTGAAGAAAAGGCACATATCTATCCCGTCGACGTAGACCGCTCGTTCCCAACGACCATCGTAACGTATCGTGATTCGTTGATTCGACATCTACAATTACAAAAAACATTATTGAATTAGGTTAACTATTACAACATATTCATATATATCGACGAAACAAACCAAAAATTACGGAAAAATGCGTTTTTTTGCAAAAAACAGGCCCTGTTGCTCGAATGGACTGTTTCATCGAGTAACAGGATGGACTGTTACTTTCGAGTAACAAGATTCGATTAACATCATATACATTCGATTAACCAATTCAATTAATTAATTCGAGTAACCTCAATTCGAGTAACCTCACATTACTCGAATCTGTGTTCCTGGAAAGAGGTTACTCGAAACCTGTTACTGGAACTAGGGTTACTCGAAATTTCGAGTAACCTGATTTCGTTTAACCTCAGTCGAGTAATGTTTAACTTCATAAATTCATAGTTAATCGATGGGTTGCTCGATGGTACGCTCCATCGAGTAACCCATCGATTAACCAGCGCAGAACAGAAAATTCTCAAAATCGAGAACACGTACCTCTCGTTTTCGCTCCTTTAACCTTGCTTATGTTCGACGGCGTTTTCTAGAATCTAACGGAGCAACATGATAGAGATTTTATGTGTGGGTTTGAGAGAATTTTTGAATTTTTTTTTTGGTTTGGTTTGGTAGGTTTTGTTATGAATATGGATATGAATGCACAATTAAACCTACACCAAACCCTCACCTCACCAAAAAATCAGATTTCGTGGGCCCCACAGTCCAATTTGTTTTTGTTTTTAATTTATATGATATTGTTTTTGTATTTTGTTTTGTTTTTTTTGGATTTATTTAAAAAGTAAGGGTATAAAGGACAATTTATGTTCAATTGGTGTAAAAAAACTCACACTTTTATAAGGGGGGACTTTAAACTCATCCCCTTATCAAATATGACCAAAAAGTCACATTCCCTCAAATAATAATTACTATATACTCATTTGTTCCAAAGTTGGACATAGGCCGTCACTTTTTTTCCGTCAATAATACTGTATACAAAAATTATAAACAAAATAACTAAAATAAAATTTAACTAAGTTATTTTTTTTTTATAATTGTTGTATACTATTTATCATATCTTATGTATTATTCAACTTTTACTATGTGTATTGGTGTTGGACACTTGGACATACGAGTATTGTATATGGCAAAGATCATCCATATAATATATAAATTCAGACTTTTCTGATCACAATTTAAATGTTAACACAAAAAAATACACTACAAAAAAATGAACATGTTTACACGCACAGAAAATGCTTTGATTGGTGGATATTACCTATGTGGCTTTCTTTTACTATCAATAATTATGATTTGGCTTTTAATTCGATTATTTAAATAATAATTATATATTCACTAAATTCTTCAAATTCCATAAATACAAATAATCAAAATTTTAATTATTTACCCATTTCCGTAATTAATTAATAATAATCGAAATTAAGATTAAGATAGTCATCATTTACTTAAATTGTGAAATTATATTAATTGACAGATTTCTATAAATAAGTTATGTAATTGATTTTTTACTTAATTCATCAATTCTATAACACTTCTTACCATATATATTAAAATAACAATATAGACAAAATTTGTGAAACCCGTACAAATTTAAATACTAATTAACCACAATAATAATACTAATAACGATAATGGTATTAACAAGAATAATAATAATAAACAAAAAGGTGACAAACCGCCTCAAATTAATATATTGGCTACTGGATAAGTATTAAAAAGAATTTGGGGGAAAGAGAACAGATACCAACAACACGTATGATATGAAGGAAGAGAGAATGAAGAGAGAATGAAGAGGGAAGAGGGAAGAGAGAAGATTGGGAGGAGAGTAGAGCAAGAATTGGGAGGAGAGTAGGGCAAGAAGTAGTCAAATTCGACCTAATAATTTGAGACCCTAAATCTTATTTTGTTGAACATAGAAGTCGTTCGTAACGAGGTAAGCTTCGACTTTGTAGTTTCGAGCTTTTCGATTAAATCATGTTTTGAGTGTCGATCATGGTAATTAAACTAGTTAGGGTTTGCTGTTTGTGGATTCTTGATTTCCAGCATGTTGTGTTGTTTATTCTGATAGTCTCTGTTCGTTCAAACTCCGAGATGCGAATTTCTGGCAAATCCTTGTTTAGTCTAGTGTCTTCATGTGAAATTTGGTAATTTTTGGGCAAGTATGAAATTAATTATGATTTTTCTTATAAACTGTGGCAGCCCTGGAAAATTTAGATTCGATTGAACAAGGTGTGTTGTTTAAATCATAATTGATGAACCCCCCCCACCCAAATTGTAATTGGTTTGATGTTTTGAAAAGTAGATTGATAGGGCTTTCATTTAGTACTGATATTGGCCTTCATATAGTTTCATAACTCAGTCAGTTTGGTTGATAACATATTAGGTGTATATGCTGAATCTGAAAAACAGGAAACAAGATTAGTGTTTTGGAACAATTTCGGATCACCAAAGAATAAATTGTTTAATAATAACATGGTATTTATAAGGAAGTATCTGAATCTGTAGGTTTTCAAAGCTATTGGTTAGGTCGTAAAATCATGAAAATTCTTGGAAAATGGTTGTTTCATTTGAGGTGAAATTAACAGCTTTGAGCGGTTTTACGAAAAGAGATCCAACTTGAGACTCGTTAATCCGATTCTTATTTTGTTTGTTGTAAATGATAATAAACTGTTTTAAATACAAGTTTTATGTAGTAATGTTTGTCCAGATTTGAATGAGGTGACCTCGGGGAGTCTATGAAGTTGACTAAGGGGCTGGAAGTATAGATACGGGCAGGTCTAGTAAAATTGATATATCTCCTAATCGGTTTATCGAAACTTTATTCTGTTGGTTGGAGTCAGTACCTGATTAAATTATCTACATCTTTCTAGTTGGAGCTGTAACCTAAATTTAAATAATTAAATGTCGATAAGCCTTCGAAACTGACTGAAATGATTTACTAATAGCCAAGAATGCTGAGCATGTGAAGTTTTGTTAAATTGAGAATAACTCATTAACCATATATCGAAACTGGAGTTAGACAGGCTGAAATGATAGATAATTGAATAAATTACAAATGTTATGTTGGAACTATTTGTAAATGATGAATAACCTAGGTATACGCGGGACTCGAAATAAGACGTATTATATTGAAACAATAATAAAATGAGATTTTAGGATTTTGAATAAATTAGTTCTTTAATTAATTTGTATTAGTCTTGGTTGAGGATAATTAACAGTATCTTACATTTATGGCGTGATTCATTGTTGAGTGGAGTGCACGAGGCACAGGACAAAGACGAGAGATAGATTGTAGAGATCGAGACAGCGACGTAAACAGGTGGGTAAAAGTATAACTTAAATTATTTGTTTAATGATATGAATATATGAATTGAGTGTATATGATAGCTTCTTATGGTGTATTATGTGTTGTTATGTTATCGTGTGCCTTGTTTTGTGATGTGATGTGACGTGAAGATTTGTGGTATGACATGATGCTTTGTGATGTGACGTGAAGATTTGATTTGTGGTATGACATGATGCTTTGTGATGTGATATGAGTTTTGTGGAGTGTATATTATGACGGGAAATGTGATATGTCATGACAGGTATGATCTGTGTGGACTCGAGATTATGTTGGTGTGAATCATGCATAGCATTCATTATTATGACATGGCATATGCATAGGGACTGAGATGGTCCAGGGACTGAGATGGTCCAGAGGCTGAGATGGCCTAAACTTCAGCACAATTCTGAAGTATATTTTTGGGGCCCGGGTGTGTGAGTCATGGCACGTATGAGATTGCACAGTAGCTTGCATTGATTGCTGCATTGTGCATATTTATTAGTGATTGAAGTTTTGATCTGTGATTGATTTTGAGTATGATGATTGTGTTTAATGTTCTGACTTGTTTTGGATTGGTGATATTGGATTTTGGGATATTCTTGTTGTGAGATTGGTGACATATCTGATAGTTGTGATATTAGTGACTTATGTGATAAAACAATGTGATTGTTTTGGTATTGGTGACTTACGTGATAAGACTGTGATTGTTATGATTTTGGTGGTGAAATACGTGATAAGACTTGTGATAGGATATATATTAGTATTAAACGAGTTTTGTTGTTTATTTGAAAATGTAAATGGTGAGTCGATGTGGCGTACTCACCCCCACACAGATTTTGAGTTTTGCAGGTACTCAAGGAGATCTTGGTCATTGTCGTGTCCCATCCGTTAGTCAGTCTCTGAGGTCCTTGGGAGTTTGAAGGGTTATGTTTGTACCTATTTTGCGCACTTTGTCTGTTTATGTATATTTTTACAGTAATTGTTGTTTATAGTTCACGTCCCGAGTTTGTATGTATAAATTTTGTTGTATGTTTATAATTTATTCAGCATGTGTGTTGTGCTAATTGTGTTTATAGTTTTAAACCTGATTTGTCGGTTGTTTTGGGGTCGGGGCGTGACAGCTTGGTATCAGAGCTGTAGGTTTTGGGACCATAGACTGATAGGGTCGAGTCATCACAATGACGGTCTGTTTGTAGAGTTTTATTTGATATTTAAATAATATTCTTTTATGTGTGATGCATTGATTTGTGCTAAATGGCTTATGTGATATCATTTTTAAAAGATATATTGATTTACCGTATATGTTTTATGATCTTATGTCATTATCAAATGCATACATGAAATGAAATTACTGTGGATTGAGTTGATTCTATAAAATTGTATTGTAGCTATGTTTTATGTGCGACTAGTGTTGGATAATAAATTACGAGAATTAAAGAAAAATAACTTAAGATTAGAGAGTATTTGTACCGGTGTAACTGAAAGATAACATATTAGATTTTTGAGTTCGAGGTAATTGGTTGTTATGGTTCAGAGATTGGTTATGTGCGTTCCGGGATGTTGATTTGAAAAAAATATATATATTAAAGTAGGAGCCTAATTCGCCAGTATGAGATGCATTCGGGGAGTACCAAGATGTACGGTGCGTATTGGTGGCCTGCGATGAAACGAGAAGTATTAAAGTATGTGGCACGATGTTTGGTATGTTTGCAAGTAAAAGCGCTGCACCAGAGACCAAGAGGTTTGTTACAACCTCTATCGATCCCAGAATGAAATTATGAACACGTGACGATGGACTTTGTACGGGGTTTTCCAAAATCCCATCGAGACAAGGATGCGATTTGGAATTGGGTGAGTATAGAAAGGTTAACTAAATCGACGCAATTCTTACCGGTGAAGTAGTATATATATATATATATATATATATATATATATATATATATATATATATATATATATATATATATATATATATATATCAAATATCGTGAGATTGCAAGGGACGCAAATTTCGATTATATCAGACCGAGATTCGAATTTTTACATTATTCCCGAAGATAGATGCATATGGTGTTGAGTACGAAGTTTAGTTTCAGTACGACATTTCATCCGCACATAGATGTGCTACGAACTTGTGTGATGGAATTTACGGGAGGTTGGGAAAAACACCTACTGATGATTGAGTTTGATCATAATAATTAATTTCAAAGTAGCATTGGAATGAATCTATTTGAAGCATTATATGGTCAAAAGTGTCGAACGCCTATTTGTTTGAATGAGAATGACGAAAAGAAGGTGGAGAATCAAGTTTTAGTCCTAAAATGATCAAGAAAACGTCGTGTAATGTTGACTTATTTCAGGAGAAATTTTTATGCTGATCAGCGACGTCGTGAGTTAAAGTTTGCTCAAGGATTCATGGTCCATTTAAGAATCTCGAGAGAGTCGATATTTTAGTATATCGTTTGAGGTTGACAGAAGAGCTAGCACAAGTACATGATGTATTTAATGTATTTATGTTGAGGAAATATGTTGCAGATGCGTCTAACGTGTTAGAGACAATCCAAGTGGAGTTAAAAAGAGAACTTAAAAATAGAAGATAAGCTAGTTTCTATACTTGATGTTCTGGAGATGATATTCAGAAATACAATCATTTCCATGGAGGTGTTGTAGCATAGTCATACGATCGCAGAGATGACGAGAAAAACAGAGGAAAGTATGAAGAAACAACATCCTGAACTCTTTAAAAGCAGTACGTAAATTTCGGGACGAAATTATTTTAAGGGAGGGAGAATTGTGAAACCGTACAAATTTAAATACTAATTAACCACAATAATAATACTAATAACGATAATGGTATTAACAAGAATAATAATAATAAACAAAAAGGTGACAAACCGCCTCAAATTAATATATTGGCTACTGGATAAGTATTAAAAAGAATTTGGGGGAAAGAGAACAGATACCAACAACACGTATGATATGAAGGAAGAGAGAATGAAGAGAGAATGAAGAGGGAAGAGGGAAGAGAGAAGATTGGGAGGAGAGTAGAGCAAGAATTGGGAGGAGAGTAGGGCAAGAAGTAGTCAAATTCGACCTAATAATTTGAGACCCTAAATCTTATTTTGTTGAACATAGAAGTCGTTCGTAACGAGGTAAGCTTCGACTTTGTAGTTTCGAGCTTTTCGATTAAATCATGTTTTGAGTGTCGATCATGGTAATTAAACTAGTTAGGGTTTGCTGTTTGTGGATTCTTGATTTCCAGCATGTTGTGTTGTTTATTCTGATAGTCTCTGTTCGTTCAAACTCCGAGATGCGAATTTCTGGCAAATCCTTGTTTAGTCTAGTGTCTTCATGTGAAATTTGGTAATTTTTGGGCAAGTATGAAATTAATTATGATTTTTCTTATAAACTGTGGCAGCCCTGGAAAATTTAGATTCGATTGAACAAGGTGTGTTGTTTAAATCATAATTGATGAACCCCCCCCCACCCAAATTGTAATTGGTTTGATGTTTTGAAAAGTAGATTGATAGGGCTTTCATTTAGTACTGATATTGGCCTTCATATAGTTTCATAACTCAGTCAGTTTGGTTGATAACATATTAGGTGTATATGCTGAATCTGAAAAACAGGAAACAAGATTAGTGTTTTGGAACAATTTCGGATCACCAAAGAATAAATTGTTTAATAATAACATGGTATTTATAAGGAAGTATCTGAATCTGTAGGTTTTCAAAGCTATTGGTTAGGTCGTAAAATCATGAAAATTCTTGGAAAATGGTTGTTTCATTTGAGGTGAAATTAACAGCTTTGAGCGGTTTTACGAAAAGAGATCCAACTTGAGACTCGTTAATCCGATTCTTATTTTGTTTGTTGTAAATGATAATAAACTGTTTTAAATACAAGTTTTATGTAGTAATGTTTGTCCAGATTTGAATGAGGTGACCTCGGGGAGTCTATGAAGTTGACTAAGGGGCTGGAAGTATAGATACGGGCAGGTCTAGTAAAATTGATATATCTCCTAATCGGTTTATCGAAACTTTATTCTGTTGGTTGGAGTCAGTACCTGATTAAATTATCTACATCTTTCTAGTTGGAGCTGTAACCTAAATTTAAATAATTAAATGTCGATAAGCCTTCGAAACTGACTGAAATGATTTACTAATAGCCAAGAATGCTGAGCATGTGAAGTTTTGTTAAATTGAGAATAACTCATTAACCATATATCGAAACTGGAGTTAGACAGGCTGAAATGATAGATAATTGAATAAATTACAAATGTTATGTTGGAACTATTTGTAAATGATGAATAACCTAGGTATACGCGGGACTCTCGAAATAAGACGTATTATATTGAAACAATAATAAAATGAGATTTTAGGATTTTGAATAAATTAGTTCTTTAATTAATTTGTATTAGTCTTGGTTGAGGATAATTAACAGTATCTTACATTTATGGCGTGATTCATTGTTGAGTGGAGTGCACGAGGCACAGGACAAAGACGAGAGATAGATTGTAGAGATCGAGACAGCGACGTAAACAGGTGGGTAAAAGTATAACTTAAATTATTTGTTTAATGATATGAATATATGAATTGAGTGTATATGATAGCTTCTTATGGTGTATTATGTGTTGTTATGTTATCGTGTGCCTTGTTTTGTGATGTGATGTGACGTGAAGATTTGTGGTATGACATGATGCTTTGTGATGTGACGTGAAGATTTGATTTGTGGTATGACATGATGCTTTGTGATGTGATATGAGTTTTGTGGAGTGTATATTATGACGGGAAATGTGATATGTCATGACAGGTATGATCTGTGTGGACTCGAGATTATGTTGGTGTGAATCATGCATAGCATTCATTATTATGACATGGCATATGCATAGGGACTGAGATGGTCCAGGGACTGAGATGGTCTAGAGGCTGAGATGGCCTAAACTTCAGCACAATTCTGAAGTATATTTTTGGGGCCCGGGTGTGTGAGTCATGGCACGTATGAGATTGCACAGTAGCTTGCATTGATTGCTGCATTGTGCATATTTATTAGTGATTGAAGTTTTGATCTGTGATTGATTTTGAGTATGATGATTGTGTTTAATGTTCTGACTTGTTTTGGATTGGTGATATTGGATTTTGGGATATTCTTGTTGTGAGATTGGTGACATATCTGATAGTTGTGATATTAGTGACTTATGTGATAAAACAATGTGATTGTTTTGGTATTGGTGACTTACGTGATAAGACTGTGATTGTTATGATTTTGGTGGTGAAATACGTGATAAGACTTGTGATAGGATATATATTAGTATTAAACGAGTTTTGTTGTTTATTTGAAAATGTAAATGGTGAGTCGATGTGGCGTACTCACCCCCACACAGATTTTGAGTTTTGCAGGTACTCAAGGAGATCTTGGTCATTGTCGTGTCCCGTCCGTTAGTCAGTCTCTGAGGTCCTTGGGAGTTTGAAGGGTTATGTTTGTACCTATTTTGCGCACTTTGTCTGTTTATGTATATTTTTACAGTAATTGTTGTTTATAGTTCACGTCCCGAGTTTGTATGTATAAATTTTGTTGTATGTTTATAATTTATTCAGCATGTGTGTTGTGCTAATTGTGTTTATAGTTTTAAACCTGATTTGTCGGTTGTTTTGGGGTCGGGGCGTGACAAAATTAATTATACAGTAATAAACAAATCAGTTGATATTTTTATGGAATCTTATTAATTGGATTAATCTTTAATCCAATAATTAATTTATATTATTATAATTTATAGTTCACGAAGTTCTATTTAAATGGTTTGTTTCTTCTTCATTATCACCATCGTTTTTGTCTTAATTTTCTCTAAAAAAAATTTTGCAACCTATAGTGTTAAGAAGTTTATTTATGATCGAAATATATTGTTTTTTATTTTTTCCTACTTTTTACGGGATTCATGAAGTTCGTATTTTCAACTAATTAACCTTTTTTTTGTCATATATTGTCTTTAGATTTTATCTACTTTTTTCAGGATTCATGATTTAAGAATGTTCGAATACTTCCTCATTAATATAATTTTTTGATTCATTATAATTTATTTGTAATTATGTAATAATTGTTTAATTTCTATGTATTTTTTACAGGATTTATGAGGTACTTAATTGATTTCGATTCATTGTTTTTTTTAATGAATCAAGTTATTGTTGGTTCTCTTTCGGTATTTCGAATATATCGATAGCTGAGTCGAGAGATGGCTCTCTGTCCTTAAGACGAATTTGCCCCGTATAAGTGCTTTACGGAATCACAGGCAAAAGTCTCCCAAGATAAAACAGCTATTAGACAGTTATCGAAGCACTCGACACTGAATCTGACGAACAAAGACAGGGGAATATATGCACTGTGTTAGAAACCGCTTCATCTAAAAGCTCGAACTGTTAGAGAAGTTGGGCTTCCTTACATTTATATTAATGGGTCGAATATATTCTCCAATACTCCCCCTCACTTGTGGGCCGATTTCAACCTCTTTGGGGAGGCCCAACAAGTGGATAATTAATTCGGGTGGAGTCGCTCATGGCGGGAGTCGAACCCAGGACCTGCCACAAGGCTAGGCTCTGATACCATGTTAGAAACCGCTTCATCTAAAAGCTCGAACTGTTAGAGAAGTTGGGCTTCCTTACATTTATATTAATGGGTCGAATATATTCTCCAATACACTGAAAGAAATGAGAGAAGTAGAGAAATATCGATAACTCGAATTGTGTCCTCAGAAGATGAATTGAATTGTGTTTCCAAATGAATTGATGTCGGCCTTATATAGGCAAGACAATTCATTAACACCTTTCACCGTAAAGGTGTTTCAACCTTTCACCAAATGACGGAATCATCTTTTCAAAATGAAAGGAGACGTCTTTTGTTTACGTACAGACACAATCTCACATATACACCCATTTGCATATTTGTATAATATAATATATAATATTATTAATGTTACGTACAGTAACATGTATTAATATACATATATTTATATATATTATGCAAATTGTATATGTATCGATATATAATTAATCTTTAATTAATTAAATTAATTAATCTGTAATTAGTCATTCTCTTTAATATTTTAGCAATTTAGAATACTAAATATTCTCAAATTAAATTCTTATAAAATTAAATTTCAACTACCATACTATGTACATTAATTACTCTTTCACCTTTAAAAGGACTTTAGTAATTATGCTCAAGTAACATCTACTCTTATAGTAGAATAAACACGCTCGAAGAATTAGCAATTCCGTCGACGTGCGGGGCCCCGTAGTTTAATCGTTAAATTAAAGAAACTATGCTAAAATTAGTAAGTACAAATTTGTCAGCGTCAAATACTAGCCTAAAACCAGCTTTGACCAACAGTGGTCCTGACACCAAGTTCTTCCGTATATCTGGAACATGCATCACTTCTTTCAAAGTCAGCTCTTTTCCGGAAGTCATCTTCAGAACCACGTTTCCAACTCCTTTTACTTCCGACGTTGCATCGTTTCCCATGAACAGCTTCTTGTCGGACACCGGAGTGTATGTAGAGAACGAATCTCTATCGGAGCAAATATGACGAGTTGCTCCTGTATCGACCCACCACTGCCTTGGATTCTCCACCAGGTTAGCTTCAAGAACTACCGCTGAGAAATCAGTGATTAAATCGTCGATATCAACAGGAATCGGCTTATCTTGAACAATGTTTGCCTTTTCCTTCCCTTTGAAAGATCTGCAGTCTTTCTTCATGTGCCCAAGTTTTCCACAATGGTGACACTTCCCATTGAACTTTTTGGCACTTCCTTGTTGGGAACCACCTCCTTGAAACTTACGTTTCTTATTAGTGCTAGTATTGGGTTCCACCAAGTTCGCTTTGGCCTCTAGGGGTTGTTTCCCTTTTCCTAAAGCTCTCTTATTGTCTTCATGTATTTGTAACTTAACAATAAGTTCCTCGAGTCCCATTTCCTTAGACTTTAGTTTCAAGTAACTGATAAACTCGTTCCACGAAGGAGGAAGTTTTTCAATTAGAGAAGCAACTAAGAATGGCTCACTAGGCTTCAAGTTTTCCGAGTCTAATTCATGGAGAATCATTTGAAATTCCTGAATTTGACTTGTCACGGATTTCATGTCCATCATTTTGAAGTTTAAGAACTTCCCCACGATGAACTTCTTTAGCCCTGCGTCTTCAGCGCAGTATTTCTTTTCAAGCTTTTGCCAAAGCTCCTTTTCTGTATTAACTGTACAGTACACGGTGTACAGCGAATCAGAAAGGCCGTTAAGAATATAATTCTTACACAGGAAATCATTATGTTTCCAATTGTCCTCAGTCATCTTCTTTTCCGAAGAGACTTGAACCTTCGACTGAGATCCGAACCCAGTAGAAGAAGGCGGCTCAGTACCAGATCCAGCGGAAGTCGGCGGAGTGTCGGACTCAACAGAATCATTCCCAGAAGAAGAAGGAAAATCTTCTGTCAAGTACCTTGACAGTCCGAGTGTCGTTATATAGAATAACATCTTTTGTCTCCATCGCTTGAAATTTGTTCCAAGGAATTTTTCTGGTTTTTCCCCCACATTATTTGAAGGATTAACACGAACGTCGTTGTTTGAAGTCGTCATTTTCAATACCGAGAGAAAACAAAAATTCGTCTTAAGTTGTTGGTTCTCTTTCGGTATTTCGAATATATAGATAGCTGAGTCGAGAGATGGCTCTCTGTCCTTAAGACGAATTTGCCCCGTATAAGTGCTTTACGGAATCACAGGCAAAAGTCTCCCAAGATAAAAACAGCTATTAGACAGTTATCGAAGCACTCGACACTGAATCTGACGAACAAAGACAGGGGAATATATGCACTGAAAGAAATGAGAGAAGTAGAGAAATATCGATAACTCGAATTGTGTCCTCAGAAGATGAATTGAATTGTGTTTCCAAATGAATTGATGTCGGCCTTATATAGGCAAGACAATTCATTAACACCTTTCACCGTAAAGGTGTTTCAACCTTTCACCAAATGACGGAATCATCTTTTCAAAATGAAAGAAGACGTCTTTTGTTTACGTACAGACACAATCTCACATATACACCCATTTGCATATTTGTATAATATAATATATAATATTATTAATGTTACGTATAGTAACATGTACTAATATACATATATTTATATATATTATGCAAATTGTATATGTATCGATATATAATATAAATCAATAATTAATCTTTAATTAATTAAATTAATTAATCTCTAATTAGTCATTCTCTTTAATATTTTAGCAATTTAGAATACTAAATATTCTCAAATTAAATTCTTATAATATTAACTTTCAACTACCATACTATGTACATTAATTACTCTTTCACCTTTAAAAGGACTTTAGTAATTATGCTCAAGTAACATCTACTCTTATAGTAGAATAAACACGCTCGAAGAATTAGCAATTCCGTCGACGTGCGGGGCCCCGTAGTTTAATCGTTAAATTAAAGAAACTATGCTAAAATTCCAACAGTTATTTGATTCAAATTGAATTTAATATTTGTATTTCTTGATGATTATTGTGAATGTTTTTGCAGCTATCACGGTAAGTATTTAAGTTTTTTTTCATTGCCATTCTCTTTTTATATTATGTTTTTATACTATTATTTATTTTATTGTATGAATATTAATTTTTTATATTTATTGTAAGTTAGAGTTTTTTGTATTGAGTCACTTTTTTTAATTCTCAGTGTATAATTGTTATAATATCAGACCAAAGGCTCTAACACCAGAGTATTGCCGATTTTGTGGTTGTGGCTCAAATAGATGAGATTTTGGATGAATTTTCCGTAGCTTTTATGTAATTCTTGCATTATATATTGAAAATCTCAGCCTTCTGGATCACTTTCACTGTGTCAATCGTCACCTTCGCCTTTTGAATTCCATACGCCAATCCCTGCCGAAGTGATTGTGTCCTCAGTAACGGTTGTCATTGAGATGTGAATGGATTTTCTCTACACATGCCAAAGGTCTTGGTTATGCTATGAATACACAAGAGGAGCTTTCATTCGTTAAAGAAATCGCTCAAGCTACTGGTGTTATTCTTGATCCAGTTTACAGGTATATGTATAGTTCTATGGGTAAACGGGTAAAATTATGATTGTAATATTTGATTTTTTTGTTATTATTTGATTCAATAATATTTTCATTCAAAATAATAGGTTATTACATTGTCGGTAATAAAAATACTGAAAATATTTGATTCAATAATATTTTCATTCAAAATAATAGGTTATTTCATTCAATAATATTTTCGGATATGTTATTACATTTAATATATTATTTAATATTTTATATCTATTTAACATTGTTATTACATATTAATGAATACTCCATTTGACATATTGACATATAGCTACTTATTAGGAACTCTTTAGTAATATTTTTGAATATGTTATTAAATTTAATATATTATTTAATATGTTATATCTATTTAACATTGTAATTACATGTTAATGAATATTAATAATATATTTTTTTGATATATGGAAATAAATATCTATTCCCAATTTATATAAACTACAAATATATATTTATCAAAGCAATAAATTTCTTACTTATTTGCATACATTATATGCAGTATGTTTTTATTTTCCATTAATTAATATATATTTCTTTATTCATTTATGCAAAGGAATAAAATTTATTAATTAATTACAATAATTACGCAATATGTTATGTGATTTACACAATATTTTTTTATTGGGAAAAATGGCAATAAGGCTATTTTTCAACATTTTTTGACCAATAAGGCTTTCGAGAAATTACGCGTGCCAATTAGGCCGCCTAAAATGTGTAAAGACAGTATTATCCCTCCTCCCCAAATTCATCCACACATCGACCCTCATTAACCCCTCCCCAATCAGGTCGCGCTTTCTCCGAGACCCTGCCGCACTTCCCGCCCCTCGCCGGCCGCCTCACCACCAACCTTGTCGGCGATCTGCTCCACCCTAAAAAAAATTGTGAATTGAAAAGTGATGGTGATCAATAGTAGTACTACTCTTCCAGTAAAGCTGAATCGAGTGACGGTGATCCCCAATTCCATTCCTCCGACATCGACGACGAAGACAAGCCCCGCGAGGAGTGCAGAGTCGTTGGAATCTACGGCGACCCCGAAGCCACCCGCCTCTGCTACCTTGGCGCCGACCGGTGTGGTGGTTGGGGCCGATCAGACGTCGGTGAAGATGGCCGCGTCGGTGTAGTTCGGAGGCAAGCCCCGTCGTCCCCGACGAGAACGGCAACGCCACCGCGTCGTCCGGATCGTCCTTCTCGTCCACCTCCGAAATCGCCGAGAAAGGGAGGCAAGCAAAGTTCATGTCGTGTCTGTTACTTGATTTTATCAGTGGGGTGTTCATATTGAGTTCCTCCATGTTCCACACAGAGATCATTTTGTTGCTTTATGGAATTAAACTATGCTTTTGTTTGTATTGAATTTGCAGGCCATGGAGGAAAATTCTCAGGTGGCTTTGACATTAATGTTTTCAAAAGAATTCACGAGACTGGTATTTCTTCACCCATGTTGTGCGTTTCAGTTTACATCAATCTGGTGCCTTTTCTCTATGCTCTATGCTCCAAGACTAATTACATTTTAACAGTGAATGTCATATTTTAATACTGAATGACATATTTTAACACTGAACACACTTAATGTCATATTTTAACACACTGAATGTCATATTTTAACACTGAACATACTGAATGTCATATTTTAACACTGAATGACATATTTTAACACTGAACATACTGAATGTCATATTTTAACACTGAATGACATATTTTAACACTGAACATACTGAATGTCATATTTTAACACACTGAATATTATATTTTAACACTGAACATACTGAATGTCATATTTTAACACTGAACATACTGAATGTCATATTTTAACACACTGAATGACATATTTTAACATTGAATGTCATATTTTAACACTGAATGTCACATGAATACACTAATTGATTAAAAAATACACTGAACATGACTGAAAGACACTGAATAGGAATGAAAAACACTGAATGTCACATTAATACACTGTTTGATTAAAAAATACACTGAGTAACACTGAATGTCACTTTAATACATTGTTTGATTAAAAAATACACTGAGTGCGACTAAGACACTGAATAGGAATGAAAAACACTGAATATGAATGAAAAAAACTGATCTTTCAACATAACTAGAGTAAAATCGCTATCGATCAGAGGTCCCGTGCGAGCATCCCCTTGGCCGAAAGACACGTCGAGCCGCGTGCGGGCAGCCCAGGCTCCCGAGCGATCCGGCGTGTCTACTGGGAAATCGTCCTTCAGGAAAAAGTTCGGAAGCCGGCGGAAGAAGCACAAACACGGCGGCGTTGAGTCGCTGTGGAGATTCGACGGAGATGGAGGCGAGTTTTCTCCGGAGAAGTTGAACGGTGACCCGACTTTCCGCGACCCGATTAATAGAACACATTAGGCAAAAAAAAAAAGAATAGTCACAGAATATAAAACACCATGAAAAATGAAGGAAGAGTTATAATTACCTTATTCTCCATTTTCACACTAGCTAAAAGTGGCATCAGAAGTTCAGGTGAGATTTCATCGCTTTCTTCTATAACTGTGGTTATGATCATTTCCATGTATTTGAAGACACCAGAAGGATGGCTAGACCTACAATACAATCAAAATCAAATTTAGCACACATTAATAATAAAAAATAAAAATTGGGCCACTTACAGAAAGTAGCCCCCGACATTCGACCTTAATACCAAAAATTATGACTCTCGAAATTGCAAAAAAAATATCCATGAAACTCCATTCACATATGTAATATATTCCAGTTTGCCCCTTAAACTGAAGACTGAATCAAACCTCGAGAGCAATGTTCATATGTCGGGCCACTTTTGTAATTAGATCAAACCTCAAGGGTGTTTTTTATGGAATTATCTTTAAGTCTTATATAGTTATATGCAAGCTACAAAAAACCCTGCAAAATATAAGCACAAGTAAAATAAGGGCTCCTCCTGTACTTACTTAACATTACTTAAAAAAACTCGGAACATCTCAACAATAAGCCCTTTATTATCTATGTCCAGCAGCATCAAGAATGATCTCACTTTTGCCATAGTCTCTATAATCAGCACGGCCCGAGAATAATTTGGACCAGATACACAGGTCAACTGCCAAAATGTGATCATAAATAATCGGAAAAATTCCTGTCACCATAAACACATAAGAGAATTATTTTTTATAGGCATTTTCAATATGAATGATATTAACAGTCATGGCATTTGCTTACCATCATCACATCATCCTCATAGGGGGGATCCGGACAGGTTATTCTTGTGAGCTCGTTAAAGCAAGAAGCAACTGCTACTTGGACATTTAAATCGTTGTGATGAAATATATCATCAGGGACCAGTGCCTTCATTGCTGGAAGGAGAGAAAAACATGTGGACACGGGAGGACGTTGCCAAACCTTGGCTAACAGGCTCTCTGCTTTCTGAAACAAAAAAATAGGATACAATAGGGTTTAAAAAAATGGTATAATGAGTGTGTGATGGATAAAGAGTAAGATATCTCTCAGCCTAAATACATATCGTGTTACAATGCATTTTAGTGAAACACGTCAAATTTAAACATCAGGAACTAGAAGTAAGGTCGATTTTCAATCATAACGCTTGTCCTCAAGTTTCTTGGCGATAGAGAATTAAAATGCATCCACCATTTGCATTACAAGAATATGGTGATGGCAGACCCTAACACCAAAAAGAAAGAACCAACAAAAAATCAATACACAAATAAACAAACAATTTACCAACAGTGCATTGCGGCAACAAGTCGAGAGAGAGCAAGTGAATGTAGTTGAGGTTTTACCTTTCATTTCACCCTTCGGATTCACAATAAAACCGGCATTATCTGCCCAAATGAAGAAGCAACTAGCATAAGCTTATACAGGCAATGAAAATTCTTAATCAATCCCAACTTATGTACAGTTCTAATATCCAAAATACCAGATTAATAAAATCTCTATCTAAATACGTACATGTGATTCAGGAAACCGATGCTGGTCAGGATGTGGCGGAGGTCCGATACGACGACGGAGTGGCTTCCTTGTCGAGCACCTTGAACGCGCCGCAGAGCTGGCGATCGAACGGCTCCGAAAATTTCTGGAAATCGATCGGCGATTCGAGCTTCTCCTCAACGACGACCGACTTCGACGCGGAATCCAAATTAGAGATTTAAATAGGTCGAGATTCAGATGCTGCTTCGGTGGGCGATTCAAATGCCACTGATCCATTTCTGAGCCGTCGGAGCTCTGGAAGGCCGCCGGGAAGGACTCGAGGAAGACGGCGACGATCGACGAAGGTGACAGCTCGGAATCTCTCCTGGTCGATTTTGGCTCGTCGACGAAATTGAGGGAAGGTGGGGTAGGGGATGGGGGGTGGGTGAGTATTATAGAGATTAAGGGTATTTTCGTCCTTCCATGTATATTTTTTTGGCCCAATTGACACAAAAAGGCCTAATTGACACGAAAATTAGAGATTGGCCTTATTAGTCAAAAAATGTTGAAAAATGGCCTTATTGCCATTTTTCCCCTTTTTATTTTCCATTAATTAATATATTTTGTAAAGAAATAAAATTAATTAATTAATTACAACCATTCCGAAATTGCAAATTTTATAAAAATCATTAATTACATAAATTAGGCAATTAACTAATATAACAAAAATAATTATCAAGGGTTGTTAGCTCGGTTGGTTGAGCATTCGACTTGAGAACCGTAAGTCCAAGGTTCGAACCGAAACATGTGTGTGTGAGTATTTAAATATTCGACTTGAGAACCGTAAGTCCAAGGTTCGAATCGAAACATGTGTGTGTGAATCGAAACATGTGTGTGTGAGTATTTAAGTAAGTCCAAGGTTGGAATCGAAACATGTGTGTGTGAATCGAAACATGTGTGTGTGAGTATTTAAATATCTGCAATTGACATGTGTGTGTGAGTATTTAAATATCTGCAATTGACCTAGATAAAAAAAATTGAGTATTTAAATATCTATGTGTGTGTGAGTATGTGTGTGAGTATTTAAATATCTGCAATTGACCTAGATAAAAAAAAAATTTGTATTTAAATATCTGCAATTGACATGTGTGTGTGTGAGTATTTAAATATCTGCAATTGACCTGGATAAAAATAAATAATAATTAATTACAAAAATTAACGTTCTGCAATTGACCTAGATAAAAAAAATAATAATTAATTACAAAAAATAAATTGACCTAGATAAAAAATAATAATAATTAATTACAATGTAATTGACCTAGATAAAAAATAATAATAATTAATTATAATAATTAATTACAATGTAATTGACCTAGATAAAAAATAATAA
Organism: Euphrasia confusa; assembly: GCA_954870475.1. NCBI lineage: Eukaryota > Viridiplantae > Streptophyta > Magnoliopsida > Lamiales > Orobanchaceae > Euphrasia > Euphrasia confusa. The sequence goes on along the minus strand of OX940966.1, from coordinate 8,056,656 downwards.
TAATTAATTACAAAAATAATAATAATTAATTACAAAAATTAACGTTCTGTAATTGACCTAGATAAAAAATAATAATAATTAATTACAAAAATTAACGGTATTAAGTGATAAGAAAAACAAAATAATATGATAATCTAAATATTATTTTTTTTAATTAAAAAATTTATATTAAATATTCTTGTGCATTGCACAAGAATTAAATTACTAGTTAATATTAAAAACAAACAAATAATTAATACTTTATTTGTATTAAAACAATGATCACACTTACTTCCTAAATAAAAAAAATGATATGCAACCATTAATACGAGACAAGTGTATTGAAATAAAATTCTCCCACAACCATTAATATGAGATAGTGTATTGAAATAAAATTCTCTCACTGGAATTTTCTTTATTTAAAAGTTTACTAAATTATTTTCTAGTTGAAATAGTTCAATTCAAAGTATGATATTAAAAACTCAGCGTTGCATCTAGCCATCATATCTATTACAGTATGCTCTTTGTTATCTTCTCATGCAATATAGAGAAGATAAGTAAGCCCGTTTATAATTAATGATTCACTTCATAATGTTACATTCACATTAATATTTCTTAAAATTTTGCTTACAATTAGTTTTTCATTAATTTAAAAACATATTTTCATTTCTAGCTAACGTTTATTTGATCAGAAATTTAATAAATTAATATTTTTAATCATCTCAATATAAAGAGAGTATTAGTTTAGGATTTCGTTGGATTCTATTAGATTTTTAAAGTTTGCAGATATTCAGTTCGGATTTTACAAAATTCATAAAAATTCTTAGGTATTCAATTTGGATTTAAAAAATTCTTAAAAAATCTATATATATTCAATAATCTATAGATTTTAAAAGATTTTACAAAAATTTAAAAAAATTCTTTTTTAAAAATAAAAATGAATTCCGTCATTCAAGATCTCTCACAATTGTGATGTATAAGGATTTCTATTTAATTACCTAAATTGTTTTTAAAAAATAATAAAATATTTAAAATATTATATAAAATTAAATAGAAAAGTTAAATAGGAAAAATATGTTAAACAAAATATTGTTTTAAAAAAGAAAACAAATTAATATTTTATATAACTAGTTTACTTTTATTCAATAAAATTTTAAAAAATTAAAAATATTTTTTTATTAAAAAAATAATTAAAATTTTTTTAAAAAAAATTAGTGATATAAATAAAAGATAAAAGTAATAATAGTATTTTTTTTTGCAAAATTTGGATATTTTTTTATACGAAAATGTGTTTCTTTGTATCAACGTTTATATCAATAATTCACGCTCAAAATTCTATGGAAATTCGTGTAAATCAATGTAAATGTATATCTCACAATATTTTAAAAATTCATATAAATCAATAAGAAAAGTTAATCAAACTCTACAAAAAAAACTCTGTGAATTTTTAAAATCTATTTACTTTTTTAAATTAATAAAAATCCGATAAAAACCGAATTTAATACACTTTTCTATTTTTAAAATTCATAAAAATTCTATAAAATTCGAATTGAATACTCCTCTTTTGTTTCAAAATAGAGGAAGTACGATGTAAAACTATTTTCGTCTCAGTAATGTATAAATCAAATATAGATTATTTAAAAAAAAAATATTTTTTATATTAGAAAATGTATAAGGTAATAAATATATTTTTAATTTAAAAATAAAATTTTAAAAATAAGTGAATAAAAAGAAAAAATTTATTTTAAAGTAGGGTAAAAAAATATAGGGCTCATATTAAATTGAAATATTAAAAATATTGAAATTGAGATAATTTAATATGTTGTTTTATTATTATGAGCACTAATTTATCATAAATTGGGATAAATTTTCAAATTTAATATTCTTAATAAATATTATATATATATATATATATATATATAATAGTCATTATCAATTTTTAAAATTATTTTAAAATGTAAATTAAACATTTTAATATTCTATTTTATAAATAAATAAAAATATAAAGTAATATTTTTATTTGTAAAATAAAAATTGGTAGGTCCGGGCCGGGCCCAGCTTAGCTGAGATATCCAAAGTTCCAAACCGAAGAGGCCAAGCCCGCTATCTGTCAAGCGTGGCGTGGCCCAAGAGACGAGGTGGCTTCTGACACAGCGCACAGTTGATTCAGCTTTTGACCATGTGCGTGCTTCACCCTCACATGACACATGTCCCTTTATAACCCCGCCAAAATTATGGAATCTAATATAATGGTCAAATGCTGCCCCCACATCCAAAAATACAATAAAATTAGTGCAGTAGTCCGTAAAAGAATAAAGAATAACAATTTTGCCTAAGAATTGATTAATAAAACCAATTTATTAGTAAAATATTTGATGTTCGTTATGAAATTATTTCTATTTTATCAGACATAAAATAATTTTAAAAAAATGTTATACTTGTAGTTTCTTTTGTGTTTGTGGTGTATCCATTAGAGAAAGAGGGAAGAAAAGAAAAATCGAATAAATCGAGGCTCTGGTTAACACGATTTCCTTAAAACAAAATTTTCTTTTACGGGTACGATTGTTTTTCAGGATACAACGATTTCAAAGCAAAACATTTGCTTACGGCGAAATGTTGCCTGAAAAATATCATCGAAAGGAAAGAAAAAAATATAACAAAATAATAAGAGAGCGTTTGCTCGGAATATGTTTGTATAATCTCTTTTTCATCTTTGATTTTCTTCGTATTTTTTTCAAGTGCTTCTCGAGTACAATTTATATAGAGATGTTAAAGACGAAGGTGCGTTGAATGTGAACGATTTGACTACAACAATTGTAACGTCTCTCATTTATACCACCACACTAATGGTCATTTAAAAACCATAATTCAAAATTTAAAATTCAATTATTTAACTTATTATAATAATAATAATATCATATTATTATTATATCAATAATACTTATATTATCAAGTAAAAAAATAGCAAACGTGTGCATTACGGTAATCCTCTTTATATATTTACTACATTTTCCATATTTTTTCTATTTAAAATATACTTCGTATTATTCTCTTTAAAATACTCTTTAAATTCATAATATAAGTTATATATTTGAAAATTAATTTTTCATTCATATTACTCAAAATTGAGCGTATGAGATATCAAATCGAAGCTCTCTACAAAGACACTCATTTTTCAATAATACTCATGAAAAAATTAAAATATCAAAAAGTTGAGTAACTTACATTTATATCATTAAGTGAAATATATTTTTCAATCTCTAGCCGTTAGTCTAAAGTTCTGATACTATGTTAGAAATCGCATCGAATTGTTAGAAAAATTTGATAACTTAATATTTATATAAGTGGTTAGAATATACTCAATCTTCCCACATAAATAGTTACAGGTGATCAACTTTAATTTTTTTTATGTTCAATCAATATAATAAATAGTGTACAAAAATTATGAAAAAATAATTAAAATACAATTTAACTATTAAATTTTATTTTAGTATTTTTTTACACTATTTATCATATGTATTTGACGACAAAAAAATTTAACGTTGACCACATGGCTATTTATGTGGATTGGAGGGAATATTATTCAATATATAGTAAAAATGTGTATATTTCTTTGAAATAAAGGACGTATGGTTATTTTAGCGATTTCACAATTGGAATTGTTAGAAAAATTTGATAACTTAACATTTATATTAGTTGTTAGAATATACGTGTATATTTCTTTGAAGTAGAGGAAGTACGGTTATTTTATCGATTTCAGTAATTATAGTTTTTATTTTATATTATATATTTAACTGTTTTTAAAAAAAATTGTATAAAGGCATATATATTGTTATTATAAAACATTATTGTTCATCAATCATTCATGTTAAACCGTAGTAGTACTTGATTATATATTGACTTGAATACTTATAATTTCACATATTTTTGTAATTTTCAATTATATAATAATTTTCAATCAATCTTGTCAAATTCGTAGTACAGTACTTCACGTAAATTTATATAAATCAAATTTAATAATATACACGGTCTTATATAATTATATAATTGTGTTCAATAATTATATTGACTTTCTAGTATTTGAATATAAAAAATTTTATATTAAAAAATCTCAAACATAAAAATTAAAACGCCTTGATCTTTTGTTGATTGTTTGAATATACTTCCCAATATAATTTGGAAAGCGAAATCTTAAGAGCATCTTGAAAGTCGTAGGCAGTAAATAAAACGCAGTAAAATGCGCTGCCTAGACAAGGCAGTGTTCTGCGGCAGAACAGCGTATGCCGCAGCACGATGCCTTGTACAGAAAACGTTCGTTTTACGTGATTTAATTGAGTTTAAGTATTTTATCCAGATTAACCAAGTTGTTTACTTGTTAAAATTATATGTGATATATGTATAAGAATTGCAGCGGAAATTAGTAAAAATAAATCACTTCGAACGAACACACACACACGTACGAAAAGGTAAAGAACACAAATTTAAATCTTTGTATGTGTATTTAAATTATACACATACGAAACGGCCTTACGGCCAGAAACTTTTATTAAGAACGAGTCTTTACAAAATGATACTCTTGGATTTACAATGATATTACCAAAGGCTATACACATGTATGCCTTCGTATGAATCGTATCCGAAGAGTATGAACAATCAACAACAAAAACCTAGCTACTGAAATGAACACCTATACTAAGCTATCGAATCATCAGCTGAACAAACGAACTCTCTTAGGGACGAGAGAACACACGGCACGACGAGCTTCAAGAATGAAGTCGCGGCTCTAAAAGCTCGATGATCGATTCCCGAAGGAAATGTGTTTCTGGAGGTGTTAATGTGTTGTATGAGTGTTGCTGAATAGTGTTGGGGTCGTCCTCTATTTATAGGAGGAGATTCCCAACTGAATTCCTTGATTTGCTAGGTCAACAATCGGTTGAGATATTCTAGGGCAGGCTGCTTTGACCGCTGCCGCAGGAATGCCTTCTGAAGTTCTTCTGGAATGCTCTGCCACACTGCACTGCCTTCCATACTATCTGGACTTCAGCATTCCTTTGCCCTACGCTCATGCTTCGCTCGATATCTTGACTCAACCTCTTGTCCAAGCCTTGCACTGCTTGCGGCATGACTCTGCCTGGCTGTGCTGCGGCAGAAATCTTCTATGTTGATTGTTTTTCAAGCACGTTCCAACTAATAAACTATGCTAAATCAAATCACCAATATGACAAGTGATTACAACAGTTTAAATTGTGAAGAAAGAAATAAAACAAATAAATATGTTAGCAAAACAACTTCTGCCTAGATCCTTTAAGGCATTATAATGCCCAAACATATTTATCCTTACAAACTCCCCCTTTTTATCTTTCTTCACAAAACCATGAGGCAGCAGCGCAATGAGCACTCCCCCTCAATGAAATACATCTTACTTGGAAGTTTATGGAATTTATCTTGACAAAACAACTAAGGCATAAAACTTCCCCTTAGTTAATACTTCCTAAGTAGAACAAAACTTTATTTAATAACAACTAACTAATAGAACAAAAACAAGTTAAACTAAGTAAGCCTTAAAATAACACACCAATTTTTCAAAAGGAAATAAGTACTAAATGAAATTGTTCAAACACATAACAATTTAAAAATCAAATTGTTCAAACAGCAAATAGACGGAAATTAAATAAATTGTTCAGAATAAATAAAAACTAAAGCAAAAGAAGAAATGATATTTCTTCGGGTCTTGAGAACTGCTATCCTTCAAACTTCTTCAATCATCGTGCTCGGGTGACGATCCACGCTCTTCTCCATCAATCTCTGCTGTAGTGTCTGCGGCAGCCTTCTCTGCTGCGGCAGCTTCCATCTCTGCAGCTTCTTCAGCTTCAACCTCCTTGATGTCTGCATCAATGCGCTTCTTCAACATCTTCAACACAGTGCTCCTTGCCATTTTGGCCTCGGCTGCTGGTACTCCCCCTTTTTGTGGAGGAAAGCCCTCTTCTTCAAGAAAGAAGGTAACGGCATCCACGATTGCCTTTGACATGTAGTCCTGCATGATGACCATGTGGTTTGCAGCAACTTGGTCTGCAAATGCCTGAACACGAGCAGAAACGCCTGGGAACAGACAGCTTGTAGGGATGTGGCACAGCATTCAGTTGATCAGCACTATTGATCGAGAGCCCTTGGATCTTCAACATCTCCCAGATCAAGGAAGGGAACGCAAGGCTCTGCGTCTGGGTAATGTTCTCTGCCTGGGATGCAATCTTCTCAAAGATGATCTCTCCCAAATTCACCTTCCTACCTGCACCAAGGTGAAACAGGACTTCCCCCATTTGGGTATGCACAAAGTGCACATTTGTTGTGGGAATCCAGTTGTGCCTGGCAACAGTGAACAAAAAGTAGTAAAAAGATGAGAGTTTTGAGCAAGGGATGTTGTTTGCGGCATCAGGTGGTGATTTGGTCAGACGATGAGAGACTGCGGCAACAGTAGGGTCAGCAAGTGCGGCAGGATACTCGATGTCTGAGCGCTCCAAGAAGGCGTTAATGGCAGCAGGGGTGAAGTTAAAGATCTTCTCACGGAGATACACCTTGCCATAGCCTCTGGATCCATCATCACCAAAACAGGGGCGCAGATTTGCATAGAAGTCGCGCACCAAATCCTCGCAGTAGGGTCCTGCGTAGGTGACTGCCTTGACCAATTTCATCCTCTTCAAGAACTTATCCACTTTGTGTCTGGCACAAGTCGGCATGTCCACACAGCGATCCGTTTGAATGGGCTTGTTGGAGTAGAACTGGGGCCCAATCACTGAACGACGTTCTGACCAGAATCGCCTTGAGTACCCCTTGCCGGGTTTCATATCAGAATCCGAATCCTCCTTGGGGGCATCAATCTTTGGTGCCTTGCCACCCTTCTTCGCAGCAGGTAGTGCTGCGGCATCACCACTATGAGAGCTGTCGGGTTTGATTGCGGCAGCTTTCTCCTTCCCTTTACGGGATTTCTTGGCAGTGGTGGCTTCTACGTCAATGGGGTTTTCCATTGAGGTTGGGGGCACAGCCGGACCTTTGCCTTTAGCATAGGCAGTGGTGGATCGAGTTGATGGACGGCGAGGGGTAATGGGCACTTGCTCCTTCTTGCGCTTCCTTGAGGCAAGATCCAGCAGCAATGGGTCTGATTCTGTGTCAGAGGCATCTGCGGCATCATGCTGCTGTTGACTTGAATGCTCAGAGTCTTCATTCTCTGAGAGTGGAGTTGCAGATGGATAAGGAGTCGGTTTGCGATCCTTGGTCTTCTTCTGAGCCGGGTAGTTGTCGTAGAGCTCGCTGTAGTCGAAGTCATTGTCATCGTCCCTTCTATTGTAAGGCATGCCCTTTTCTTGATGCTGCACTTCAGTGTCTGCCTGAGGAAAAGCAGAGGATGCGGCAGTGACAGAGGGTTCAGGTGTAAAAAGCCCTTTTAAGTCAGAGGTGTGGAATGATCGTTCATTCTGGGCAGCCTCGTATGCAAGTACATCGTCGACGCCTGAAATAACCACCGCCGGGTGAGGGGTTTGAGACGGCTCAGTGTCGCCGGAGATGTCCACATCTTCAGGGCGGATGATGGACAGCGGAGTTGGTTCAGGGAAGACTCGTCCTTCTGCGGCAGGTTCGTCTTCTGCGGCAGCTTCTCCTGCATCATGGTCCGGAGAGATGTTCATGGGAGAAGCCTTACCTGATCCTTCTCCGGCCTCGACGTGTGGCGGCTTGTTCTCAGTAGATGGTGATGGCTGGGAAGCAGCGTCGATTGCGGCGGCGGCAGCTGCGGCGGCGGCAGCTGCGGCGGCGGCAGCTGCGGCGGCGGCGGCGGCGTCGATGGCGATGAGGCGGTTGATAAAAGGCAGAGACTCCGCGGGCTGAATATCCTCCATAGTTGCATCGGGGCGAGATTCTTTGATGAGCTCCACCAGACGTGGGTCTGAGAAGTAGCGAGCAAAGGCGAATGGGGATGATGCCATGAATTCAAATTCGTGATAAGCAATTTAGGGTTTAGAGAAAAAAAACAGAGTGCACAATCGAACGTAAGATTCTTGGGATTTTTATACTTTTGTGTTCGATAGAGAAATTAGGGTTTTGAGAATTCAAGAAAATTCAAACTCTTTGAATCTGATTTGTATTAGAAGTGTAGTTGGATTAGGAGTTTGAATAATAGATAAAGAAAATAGGAGAGAAAATCGGGTGGTAGTACGATGGGACGTAAAGACCAGGCAACGGTTACTTTTTGTGACCTGAACCGTCGCCTGCCGCACACTCGAGTGCTGCCCAACGGTCAAGTGGGGCATTGCTCTGCGGCAGGTCGTTGCCAAAAAAATCAAAACCAAAATCCCCTTTTTTTTTTTTAATTTTTTCTGTGTTTAATATTCTCTTTTTTCTGTTTTTAGAATATTTTCTTTTTCTATTTTTCATTTTTCAATTTTTTTTTTAATAAAATAAGTAAAATATTTTTGTGGTGTGAAAATTGAGGCGTACAAAGCAAAATTAGGAAAAGAATAAAAACATCTAATCCTAATGAAACATCATGCTGCATCATAAGTACTTATACTCCACTTATGTATAATGCCAATGTCAAAAACGAGATTATGAAATACTTAGGTCACCTAGTACATAGTATCTCAACCCATTGAGTATTAATTACATGTATATGGGTTTGACCATGTTGCCTAAAGCGGTTTGGGTATTTTCTCTTCCTTCGGAAAATTTTAATCTCATAAATTGACTAAGGCAGAATGCTGTGGCAGAGGTTCAGTAGGCATGACAATGCGGCAGCATGATGCAGATCAGCATCTAAGGCATGGTGCATATGCACAAAGACTTTCTCAAAGCAATGAATCGATCTGAGTTCAGTGGCTTGGTGAAGATATCTGCTATTTGATTTTCTGTTGGGATGTGGTCAATCCTCAAGAGTCGTTTCTCCACCAAATCTCGGATGAAATGATGCCTTATGCTGATGTGTTTGGTTCTTGAGTGCTGCACTGGATTATGACTGATATTTATAGCACTCGTATTGTCGCAGTAGAGTGTAAGAACATTGCTATCCAGGTGATAGTCATCAAGCATGTGCTTCAACCAAATCAATTGGGTACAGCAACTCCCTGCGGCAATGTATTCTGATTCGGCAGTGGATAGAGAAATGCAGTTTTGCTTGCGGCTTTGCCATGAAATGATGTTGTTTCCAAGAAAGCAACATCCTCCGCTTGTACTCTTGCGCTCATCCGTGTCTCCTGCCCAGTCGGCATCTGAAAATCCAACCAAATCGGTGGTGGTATCTTTGGTATACCATATGCCTAACTCGACTGATGCGGCAACATATCGTATGATGCGTTTGACTGCCTTCAAGTGTTCTTCCCTTGGATCAGCTTGAAACCTGGCACACAAACAAACGCTATACATGATATCAGGTCTAGTTGCCGTAAGGTAAAGTAAACTCCCTATCATGGATCGGTAGAGTGTCTGATCCACTGCGGCAGTATCAGTGCCTCGGGAGATCTTGTCCGTTGAGCCCATAGGTGTTTTCATGGGCTTGGATCCTTCAAGTTGGAATCTTTTGATGAGATTCTTAGCGTATGAAGCTTGTGATATAAACGTCCCAGTTGATGATTGCTTGATATGAAGCCCTAAAAAATGAGTTAGTTCTCCTACCATGCTCATCTCAAATTTTGATGCCATGGCAGAGGTGAATGCCTTAAGCATGTTCTCACATGTGGATCCAAAGACAATATCATCAACATAAATTTGTGCAATTAAAATATTGGAAGAATTGAATTTCACAAACAGTGTTTTGTCGGCAGTGCCTCGAGTGAATCCGAAACTGAGTAGAAAGTCAGTTAGGCAGCCATACCAAGCTCTAGGAGCTTGTTTTAGGCCGTACAATGCCTTGTGTAGTTGATACACATGGTCAGGATGTTTCGGATCTTCGAAGCCTTTGGGTATGCCTCCTCTTCAAGTATGCCGTTGAGAAAGGCTGCCTTCACGTCCATTTGATGTAAGGTGATGTTGAGGTGGCATGCAATAGCAATAAGTAAACGTATGGACTCCATGCGTGCTACGGGAGCAAAAGTTTCATCGAAGTCGATGCCTTCAACTTGCGTATAGCCTTGCGCCACTAGTCTTGCCTTGTTGCGCACAACCTGCCCATGCTCATTCGATTTGTTCTTGAAAATCCACTTTGTCCCGATGACATTCTTGTTTTTGGGACGAGGAATGAGCTTCCAAACTTTAATTTGTTTCTTTCAAACTCGTTCATCTCTTCTTGCATTGCCATAAACCAAAATTCATCGGCCAATGCTTCTTTGGCATTCTTCGGTTCGATCGTTGAGAGGTACGAGGCAATGCCCATTTCAATGCATGTGGCAAACATGCTGATATTCTTGGTCATGTTGCGATAGTTGATGTACGGATGAACTCTCATGCGTCTGGCCAACATTTGACTCGAAGGGTGGTTTCGGACAACATGCCTTGGGGGATCCCTTCGTCGTTGGTTTGATTCTTCTTCACCATCTGATGAATCTGATTGATGTGGGGTGCTATCATCGTTTGATTGCTCAGGAGATGCTGTAGAAGTTTGATCATCATCATTTGAGCCAGTAGGTACGGCAGTAGGCTGCGCAGGTGTGATACTGCCTTCAATTTCTGCTACTGCGGCAGGCTGGAGCAGACCTTCTACATTCTCTTCTTTGGGTTTCCTGAGTCGACTAAGATCATCAAAATCAACATTTACAGATTCAATGATGGTTCTAGTTTGTATGATAAAAATACGATAGGCATGACTATTCCTAGAGTATCCAACAAATAATCCTTTAAGTGATTTTGGATCAAGTTTAGATCTAGGTTCCCTATCATTCAGAACATAACAAACAGAGCCAAACACATGAAAGTATTTCAAATTAGGCTTTCTATTGAATGCTTCTGCCCAAAATTTCTTGCTTAAGCCCTTGGCGATCAGCATGGTACACGCCATTTCCTTGAGGGTTCGGTTCTTCCTTTCAGCCACGCCGTTTTGTTGCGGTGTTATGGGGGCAGAAAACTCTTGGGCAATGCCATGCGTATCACAAAACCGAGAAAGCCGTTGGTTTTCAAACTCGGTGTCATGGTCACTTCTTATTCTCTTTACTGAGGCTTCATGGTTGGTCTTTATCCACCTAATTAGCTTGGACACCTCATCAAATGTCTCACTCTTGTCTTGGAGAAAACGCACCCAAGTGTATCTTGAGAAATCATCTACTACGACAAGTACGTAGCGTTTTCCAGAGTGGCTCCTAGTCTCGATTGGTCCCATTAAATCCATGTGGAGGAGATCAAAGCATTTGGTTTGCTTTTGATACAGTTCTGCCTTGGAGTTGGCAGATCCTGCGGCAGAGGCATCAGTCTGTCCTGCGGCAGGTATTGCTGGATGGCTTGTACGAGTCATTTTTCCTTGTTTGCAATGTCCACATGTTGTCTTCTGGATTTTTGGGAGAGCTGGGAGTCCACGAACAACATTGAGCTTGATTAGACGCTCTAAATTCCAAAGACTTGTGTGTCCAAGTTTTTGATGCTATAGGTCTATCTCATCTTTGACTTGTGCAGAGAGGCATGTTTCTCCAATGGCGTAGCAATTATTTGACTTGGAACGCTCCCCCTGGATTAGTGGGTTCCCTGCATTATCAAACACTTCACACATTTGGTGAGTAAACTTTACATTCATGCCTTCATCGCATAGTTGACTTATGCTTATGAGATTTGTGATGAGGCCTTCAACATGAAGCACTTGCTGTAGCTTCGGCAGCCCTTTCACATTTAGAGTGCCTCTGCCAATTATTGAACCACTGGAACCTCCTCCAAAAGTGACCTCTCCTCCATGAAAAGTTTTGTAGTTGGTGAGGTGATCACTATTTCCGGTCATGTGCCGCGAGCATCCACTATCGAAGTACCATTTATCATCCTTGGTAGCTTTGAGGGCAGTGAAAATGACATTGCATGTTTCAGCATTTTGGATGGCATTGGATGCGGCAGAAGACTCATTTGAGGGACCTGTAAAACAATGATTAGTGGAGGATTTAGTTTTGGGCACCCATTTGCGTATAATTGTTGCCTTCTTTTTGAAAAAGTGTCGTGAAGACAGAGAATGCGAGAAGTATTTGGGATGCCGTGGTCCAGTGTTGGAGTGAAAGTAATGTCCTCTTGCTTGATCCTCTTCGCGTCTCCAACAAAAAGGTCGAATGTGACCAGGTACTAGGCAGTAGTGGCAAATATATCGTCTCTTTGATTTAAAATGTTGCTTAGGCAGGGGCTTCCTTGTCTTCATCCTGCCTGATGGTGCCTGCCTTTGCTTCGGCCTTCTGCGGCAGTCTTTTGCTGGGGCAGTGGCCTTGCCTTCAGTTTGTTCATCCCTTTTTGGAGTTGAGGATTGTGCGGCAGCATTTGAATCGTCATTTGATGACTTTACAAATGCTATGTCCATTGAGTTTTTCTTTGGAAAAACGGCATCTACAACTTTTTGATGTCCGAGGCCTTGCCTTTCAACATGTGAAATACTCATTACGGCATCTAATTTTGTTGTTGCTGTGTTAAGTTTTACAAAAGTATTATTAGCAACTTCGAGTTTTCCATTTACACGGTTAAAGTCAATTTTCAGTTTCTCGGCCTCCATATCCTTTCTGGTGAGTTGGACATCAAGTTTCTTCAATCGTTCTTCAAAGGTGTTCTTCTCTACGAGCATTTGTTCAATTGCCATGTCCTGCTTCTTCACTTTTTCTTCATATCCGGCTTTGGTTGATGTAAGCATCTTCATCATCTTGGTCTGCCGGGCAAATTTCATGCGTAGCTCATCGAAACTTTCTTTGAGCTCGATGAAAATATCAATGGGAATGGTTTCCTCTTCAGATTCGTAGCCATTGACTGAGGCAGTGAAGCACAGGCAGTTCTCTGCGGCAGGGCTTTCTCTCGTTTCTGCGGCAGAGGCAAAGAATGCAACATGCCGTCGTGTATTCACATTGGATGGACTGTCATCTTCAGCGTCAGATAGGGTTGTGCCTTCGAGTTGAGCAGTAAGCGCAGTGGTTGAGTCTTCAAGGCAGTATTGTTCCATATCTTCTTGCGCAACCATGGAATTCAAAATTCCGATGCCTCGATCTTTTGAAGGGCATTCGGTTGAGAAGTGTCCAATCCCTTGACATACGTGGCACTTGATCCTCGACCAGTCCTTTGAATTTGGACTTGAACTTGAGGTGGATCCCGTGCTTGGTTGACGGATCACAAGTCGACGATCTTGAGTTTGTGGTGACCTTGCCGGGAACTTCCTTCGTCGGGGATCGTACGGCTTCTTCAGCGAGCGAACAAGTACAACATCCATTTTCCGGGCGAGGAATGCAAACTGGTCATCTCCACCATCAGATCCAAGTAGCTCGTAGATCTCTTCATCGGTCAAGTCATTGGTAGAGGTGGGGCTGCTGCCTTGAGAACTATTGCCTTGTTCTCTGCCGTCGGGCTCTGCCACGGTGTAGGCAATGTTCCTCTCTTCGCTTCGTGGACGTGATTTCCCGTGAGTTTCACGATCTTCATGGTTCAGTTCATAGTTCTTGAAGATCGCCATTAATGACACATAGTCCTCTTCAGACATGGAGCTGTCTTCTATGGCAGTGACCTTCGACAGGAACTTTTTGCTCATCGATCGCATTATCTTACTACATACTGCCGGGTTGCTAATGGGTGAACCAAGGTCAGCACATTCAGTAACAATGGACATTAATTCTCCAAAGTACTGAAGGCAAGTCTCGTCCTCGTTCATACGCAAGTTCTCGAAACGTGACATAAGCATACGGACCTTGGTTTTCTTCACGGTGTTGTTACCTTCACAATGAAGAGCCAGCAAATCCCACACTTGTTTGGCAGTAGTACATTGTTTAACAATTCTGTACATGTTGCAATCGATGGATTCAAGGATGGCACACATTGCCCTATCGTTGGTAGTCGCTGCGGCAGTTTTATCGATCGACCACTTCTCCGGAGATTTTTCAATCGTGTCGCCTTCAGGGATTTCCTCCTGAGGTGGTTTCCATCCTCGAAGTACAATAGCCACGCACTGCGATCAATTGATTTGATCCTTGCTTCAATGCGGGTTTTCCAAAATCCATAATTACTACCGTCAAGAACAACCGGTGTTCGTACGATGTAAGATGGATCTGCCATTGTAAGTGTGCGTGATCAGACGGACCTTAAACACTAAGTAAGTCTAGTGCCCGCTCTGATACCACTTGAAAGTCGTAGGCAGTAAATAAAACGCAGTAAAATGCGCTGCCTAGACAAGGCAGTGTTCTGCGGCAGAACAGCGTATGCCGCAGCACGATGCCTTGTACAGAAAACGTTCGTTTTACGTGATTTAATTGAGTTTAAGTATTTTATCCAGATTAACCAAGTTGTTTACTTGTTAAAATTATATGTGATATATGTATAAGAATTGCAGCGGAAATTAGTAAAAATAAATCACTTCGAACGAACACACACACACGTACGAAAAGGTAAAGAACACAAATTTAAATCTTTGTATGTGTATTTAAATTATACACATACGAAACGGCCTTACGGCCAGAAACTTTTATTAAGAACGAGTCTTTACAAAATGATACTCTTGGATTTACAATGATATTACCAAAGGCTATACACATGTATGCCTTCGTATGAATCGTATCCGAAGAGTATGAACAATCAACAACAAAAACCTAGCTACTGAAATGAACACCTATACTAAGCTATCGAATCATCAGCTGAACAAACGAACTCTCTTAGGGACGAGAGAACACACGGCACGACGAGCTTCAAGAATGAAGTCGCGGCTCTAAAAGCTCGATGATCGATTCCCGAAGGAAATGTGTTTCTGGAGGTGTTAATGTGTTGTATGGTGTTGCTGAATAGTGTTGGGGTCGTCCTCTATTTATAGGAGGAGATTCCCAACTGAATTCCTTGATTTGCTAGGTCAACAATCGGTTGAGATATTCTAGGGCAGGCTGCTTTGACCGCTGCCGCAGGAATGCCTTCTGAAGTTCTTCTGGAATGCTCTGCCACACTGCACTGCCTTCCATACTATCTGGACTTCAGCATTCTTTTGCCCTACGCTCATGCTTCGCTCGATATCTTGACTCAACCTCTTGTCCAAGCCTTGCACTGCTTGCGGCATGACTCTGCCTGGCTGTGCTGCGGCAGAAATCTTCTATGTTGATTGTTTTTCAAGTACGTTCCAACTAATGAACAATGCTAAATCAAATCACCAATATGACAAGTGATTACAACAGTTTAAATTGTGAAGAAAGAAATAAAACAAATAAATATGTTAGCAAAACAACTTTTGCCTAGATCCTTTAAGGCATTATAATGCCCAAACATATTTATCCTTACAAACTCCCCCTTTTTATCTTTCTTCACAAAACCATGAGGCAGCAGCGCAATGAGCACTCCCCCTCAATGAAATACATCTTACTTGGAAGTTTATGAAATTTATCTTGACAAAACAACTAAGGCATTTATATTAAAAAAATCTCTAACATAAAAATTAAAACGTTGTTGATTGTTTGAATATACTTCCCAATATAATTTGGAAAGCGAAATCTTAATATCCACTTGAACAGTTTGGGCACAATTTGGCATGCACGTTTAAGATCAGTTCTTGCCATTTCGAGACCTCGAAATATACATAAATTTAATTAGTCTTCAAAGTTAGTTTTTTTTTCTTTACAAAAAAAGGAAATACCAGTTTGTTTTAAATTAAACACTAAACTAATCAATATTTAAATAATGTTAATTAATTTTAAAGGTAATTTTGAAAGGGACTTGCTAAATGGGCAGAATCTGCCAAAGACAGAAAACCCCAAAAATTAAAGTTTTATTTATAAAAAATTATTTATATTACTTTATTTTATTATAAAAGTTTGTATTAGATATATTTTTATATATATTTGATTTTATATTAATTTATTTTACATAAAAACAATTTTAAAACATTTTTTTAATTAAAATATATCAAATATTTTATTATTATATTAAAATAATTAAAATAG
Source organism: Euphrasia confusa (assembly GCA_954870475.1). Lineage (NCBI taxonomy): Eukaryota > Viridiplantae > Streptophyta > Magnoliopsida > Lamiales > Orobanchaceae > Euphrasia > Euphrasia confusa. The sequence continues at coordinate 8,040,631 of OX940966.1, read as the reverse complement.
TTGATATATAATAACAAAAAAATAAAAAAATAAAGTAATGTTTATCTATAATCTAATATATGTAATTATATAATTTTTATAATATAAAAATAATATAATATATATTTAAAATAATAATTCTGCCCATGGCAGAATCTACCCAAGCGGAATTACCGATTTTGAAATTGTGAAATTATATTTTTTCAATAATAATTTTAAGTAATCTAAAATGTAAAGTGAAATATTTATAGCGAAGCAACAAAAAAAAATTGAAACATTTTCAAGCCAGACAGTAATATTTCTTTACGAACACACATAAAAGCGTGTTGGCTACGTGATTTCAGCATTTGAGCCAAGGCGCCGTTTATGTCCCGAAAAGTGGCGTTCAATCCCATAAATTCTGCAACTACTCCAAATAATAAATTAACTTCTTAAAAGCCATTACACAACAATAGCCAATAGCCAATAGCCACTGTCCGGCTAACCGGCTCAAGCCATATTTCTTACCGGCTCGGCCATAAATAAAACACACACTTCCTAACAGCAGGAACCAAAACCATCCATAAACATTTTTCTGGCCCCACAATTAAAATTAAAAATAAAAACACTAATAATACTAAAAAGCCCTCATTCATCAAAGTTGTCCAAATGAATGAGCAAGATAAGCCAATGCTCCAACCAATGGCGCGTTGATGTAAGTCGCCGGCTCCGACTGCTCGTAATCCGACCTCTGATCCGGGAACCTATCGTTCTGATCCGGCCCGCCCACAACCGCCCCGGTCAGGACATTAGGGTTAGGCGATTGGGAGTTCATGAAGCTGAACCCAGCAGAGCATTGTATCTTCGATGGATGCCCGCTGACCGACGGGAGGGAGGATCCCCTGTGGTGGATGCGCTGGGGATACCGCGGGCCGTACCCAACCATGAACGACATCTTCATCGGGTTATCGCCAAGCAAGTAATCCACCTGTTTCTTGGCGAAAGCTCTGAGCTTTTTCGGAGTGATTACAGTCCCACCACAGGTGACGACCTTTCGAGAAGTGGTTAAGTACTTTGCGTACGTCACGAGCAAGAAGGAAGTCGAAGTCACGTACTGCATGTTGCCGTCGCTCATCTTGAACAAGAGCCCACCTAATAAACAGCTAGCATCAGATAAACTATCTGATCGATTATCATTTATGTTTCACAAATTGATTATTATTATTTACCCGGTGTGTATTGAGCGGTGGAGAAGGGGGTCCCTGGAATTAGAGAGCAAATGTAGTAATCGGAGTGGCTTTTGTAGTCGTGGAGAGGGTAAACGTTTTGGACAAGAAATGCCTGTAAACAAACACAATCAATATCTAATCGGCGAAAAGATTGGTTTTTTAATTACGAAATTAGACCTTGGAAAGAAGGATTCTTGCTCCAACATGCTTGTTGTCCCATCCGAAGGTGAAATCGGATTCATCGGCACCTAGAGTTTGACCATTGGCTTGAATGTAGCTAAGATAAGTTGGATTTCTAGTCGCTTTGAGTAACCAAGCTGCACCCCACAGCAGCTCATCCTTGGCAACAACAACAAATTAAACAGGATCAATAACCGATTCATTTAATCCCAAGAAATTGGTTTGAATAATCAATTAATTTTTACCTGGTACCCTGAGAAGTCACAGTAATAAGGGCAAACAATTGACTTCAAACCATTACTATAAGCACCTCTGTGCTTATCAGCAAACTCAAACACCTGCAGAAAATTAAAGAATCGAGTCATTACGAATTATCTGTCCATGTTTTTTTGTACGTTCAGCATTTTTCGATAAATACCCTTATTGCCCTTCTGGCCAAAATCTTGGAGTAATTGGGGTCACTCTTTCTGAAGACCAGAGAGGCAGCGGCGAGGGCAGCGGCGGTTTCGGCGGCCACTTCGGTGCCGGGGGTATTTTGGTCAATCTTGAAAACACTCCTGGGAGTGTCCATATCTTCCGGCCTCTCCCAGCAGGCGTGGTCTTTCCCGGCGTCTCCGACCTGAACGAAGATGGTGTTGGGCCGAGCGGTGGCCTTGAGGAGATAGTCGGAGCCCCACTTGACGGCTTCTCTGGCGTGGGCCAGCTCCCCCTTCATCAGCCCGCCGAACTCGATCACGCTCCACGAGAGCATCGTCGTCGTGAACGCCATCGGAAACCCGAACTTCACGTTGTCGCCGGCGTCGTAGTAACCCCCGACCAAATCCACCTGCATTTTTTTTTCAATTCGAACCCTAAATCAGAAATCTCGCGTTCCCCCATTTCAAATTAACAAGAAAACAAGTGCATTGTCACATTACAGCAAAACCCAGTGTAAAGATTCAATCTTTTTGGGGTTAACATACATGCATTGCGGCACCGTCGGAAAGGCCGGAGTCTTTTCGCCAAGAGACTCTCTGGTCGGAAGGTAGCTTTCCGGATCTCTGGCCCTCGAAGAAGAGGATGGATTTGGTGAGCGCGTCCTTGTAGTTTTGGGAGGCGAAGCGACGGCGGCCGTGTTTGGCAGGGTGGTACGAGGCATTGCAGGGGAGTAACTGGAGAGGGCAAACCAGAAGGAAAACAAGGAAAACCAAAGGAGTGAAAAGGGAGGATGAGGAAGAAGAAGAAGAAGAAGCCATGGCTGCCGATAGGGCGAGCCAAACAGAGCCCAAGAAAATAGTAAAAAGGAGAGAGCAACCAATCGGCAAGGCGCAGGGGAAGTACAGAGAGCACACTCTGTGTGTGTTGGTATTTATAAACCAAAAGTGCTTAAATTCTTGCCTTTATGAATTAATTCACATTAAAACCAATTGCGTATTTTTAGTGGTTACGGAGTACAATTTTTTTTTTTTTTTACATTATTCAGTAAAATATGAAATTTCCTTAAAATAAGCTTTTTATATTTTAAATATAATTTTTAATATTTACTTAATGATTTTATTTTAGTTTAAGAACCAAAAATTGTTTTTTTTTTCTTAATTTTTGCTTCTTAATGAGTGTACATATTTTTTTTACTAAAAAGTAAAATTTTATTTTTAAATTGAAAAATAAAATTATTTTGAGTAAAGTTAAATTTGTATAATAAATAAAATAAGATTAAAATTATATTTAAAATTTAAAATTTAAAAAAATTATTTTATTTTATTGGTATTTCAACTATCGTAGAAAACTAAAAAAAATTCGAGTATACTTGAATGAATATTATTTTTATTTATTTTTTAACTAAAAAATATATCTAAAAAGTTCAAAAAAATTACATAAATTAAAAAATAAAAGTAAATTTATAATCCATGTGTGTTTTGTGGGAGTAGAGTACTCCTACAGTCCTTATTGTCTTTGCACTGATTCGTCTCTTGAATCTGCAGGGGTATAATAGTAAAACAACAGCTATTTGTGAATCTTGATTTTGTTAGCTTGTGAAATACAGCGACTTTTTTTTATCAACGGTACGTAGGAAAACGAGTTGTCACGTGAAGGGACTCGTTTCATCTTCTCTCTCTTCACGATTCATGGATTCGAAGATACCACTTGTAATAATTTCATTCCTTGGTGTATTTATGACTTGGGGGTTGGGAAAATATTTATTTCCCTGTTTCAAATTGTGGGGAAAAAACATGCTTCTAATTAATGCATTTCTTTTAATAACCAATTGAGTACTTGTGCTTTTCATATAGAGTAATTAGAGCATCTCCAATGCAGCCCATTTGGGTGTATTGGGTCACGTAAAGTGGACTTGGGCATTTAAAAATGAAAAATCTTGCGTTGGAGCAAATATGAAAAACTTGGGCACGCCCACTGTCTTGGCCGCGCCTATTTTCACTGTTCATGTCAGTCTTTTTTGTTTTTTAATTAGTTATTAATATTTTATTAAAGTCTTATATTTTTACAATATTAAATATTTAATAAAAATATATTATTAATTATTCTGATATTAACCTTAACAAATACTATAACAAATACAATCTTATACAATCTTATTTAACGTTAACAAATATTTAACAATTACATTTATTTTTAGTGTTATTATTTGATAAAAATACAGTATTAATTAACATTAACAAATACAAAAATATAATATTATTTAACGTTAACAAATTTAACAAATACAGTTTTGATAATAACGTTAACAAAAATCAGTATTTAATAGTAAAGTATTCTGATACTTAGGGTAAACGTTAACAATTACAAAATGACTTGATCGAGCATATTTCGCATTTCCACAATAATCGTTAATCTATTTATGTTGTAATAGGTAATATTTTAAATTTAATGTCAACTTATGTGATGCTTTTATTGTAATATTTTTTTTATCTTGTTTTTTAATGTAATATTTTTTGTTGAAATTGTTTTAAATAATATGATATATTTTAAATACATTTTTTATATATTATTTTGTAAAAAATTGATCACTACTTAAATTTGTTTATGCCCGCTTTTAAAATAATTTAATTAAACTAAAATTAAATTATAAAATTTATCATTTTATTGTAAATAAAATAATGATAAGAATAAAATATATTTAAATGGGGTCCACAAAAAGTATATAAGTGGGCTTTGCATTGGAGTGAATTGCCCACTTTTTTCATATGCCCACAAAAAGTAAAAAATGGGCTTAGTGCATTGGAGATGCTCTTATGATCGGATAAATATAAGAGCATCTCCAATGCAAAAGCCCACTTTCTACATTTTGTGGGCCCTATTTATTGCCACATCATTCTAATGTGGGCAAATGAAAAAAGTGGGCAAAACTCTACAATGCAAGAGCCCACTTCACACATTTTTAAAATCCAAATTTATTAATTAATTATTAATACAACACACAAAAAGTAAAAAAATTATCCTATATGGCCCACATGTCAGAAGTGGGCATGACCACGATAGAGGACATGCCCAATTTTTTCATTGTCGCTCAAATGCTAAATTTTTTATTTTTTGATGCCCAAGTCCATTTCACATGACCCAATGCACCCAAATGGGCTGCATTGGAAATGCTCTAACACCACTCCCCAATTCTTTATACAATTCACAACTGAAGGTTTTTTCCATGTATTCATTTTACATGTATATTTATTTAAAAATGATAAATATAAGTATATAACATGTAGTGGAGATTAAAAATAGTTTACACATGGCTTGATGTGTATGAAATTGGGTTAGTACCTTAAGCTAGCATAGAATTAACCCGATTCGTAATAGAGGTATACTCAGTCCGTCCCACAAATAGTCAAATGAGATCAATATTGACATTTTTTTTGTTCGTCAAATATATATGATAAATAGTATACAAAAATTATCAAAAAATAACTAAAATAAATTTAATTATTAAATTTTATTTTAGTAATTTTTTCATAATTTTTTTACACTATTTATTATATGTATTGGACCAACCAAAACCTGTGACTATTTCTCTGGAGTACGGAGGATCGAGAATTCGAGATGGTGTACATATTTTCAGAAATGGTGATTTTCTTAAAAGGGTAATTTTCAAAGTTAGTATTTAATTTAGGATATTATTTTTTCTTAATTATAAATTTGAGTAATATTCCAAAATTACCCTTGTTTATTATACATGGTGGGTAGTTATATTAAGGGTATTATAGTAATTAATTGTACTTTTTCTTATAATTATAAAATTAATATTACCCCTATTAATAAAAACGGTTAAAGAAAACTACCCTTAATTATAAAATTTATTTTATTAAGCTTGAAATCTAAATTAATAAATCAAATTACTCCTTTCCTTAAATACTTCTTTCAGAAACTAAGTAAAATTAAAAAGACACTTAAGTATCAAAATTTTGATATTATTTTAGTTAGAAAAAAGTATAAGCTTTATATTTTTTTAATTTAAATACAAAAATTTGTACTTTATATTTATTTTGTTTTTTTAATAATAATATTTGTGTTTTATAAAAAATAATCAAATTGTTATAATAATACGGTAACAAGTGGAGCACAATATTAGCCAATTAGGCCATTTCCAACCGAGAAATTAAAACTTAAACTTAAAATAAGATTAAGTTTAAGTTTGCAGTAATTTCACTTCAACCGAACTCAAAATAAATTTAAGTTTAAGTTTAAAGTAATTTGACTCCAATCGAGAAACCAATACTCTAACTTAAAAAAATATTTTTTAAATATTTTTCTTATATAATTATTTATACTATTTATATAAATAATCAATATCTTTACAAATTTATAATTTTACCTCATAATTTTTTACATTAAAAAATATAATTAATATTATTTTCAATTTAAAATTTCAAACATAATAAATATAAATAATACTAAATTAAATATTAATTAATTATTAAAAGATACATTAAAATACAGAAAAATGCATCATGAATTATTTTTGTTTTTGTAATTGGTAGCATTTTTTTAAGTATCTCTTTTCTTATTATTTTATTTTTAATGTTAATTATATAATTTAATTATTTAATTATATGTGATATGTATTTTTATTTTATTATTAAAAATATTTTTATTAAAATTTATTTTAATTATTAATGATATGATTTTTAAAAAATATTACAGTACAAAAAATATTAAATAAGATTCTAAAAAATAATTGATACTAGTAGGTCATTTTTATTAATTTATATAAAAAATTGATCATTTTATAAATAGCAAATGTTTTTTGTTTTGAGTAAATTTACGTATTTTTTAGGTGAGTCTCACTCATAAACCAATAATAGATTTATGTTTTGATATGGTTGAAGCATCTCCCCTACTCCAAAATAGGTTTTTGATATCGATTGGAGATGCTCTTAGGTATACATGCTCTAATTAGCTATCACTCTCAAATCTATATTTTATTTTTATTAATTTCTCACTTATATTTTATATTTAAAAAATATTTATATTTATTTTAAAATAAAATTATCATCTTGTCTAATGTTAATAATCATATTTTCATTTTTGTTGGTCTTAAATAAACAACTACGATAACAAAAAATGAAATAATTATTTAATTTTTTATTTTATAACATTTTTACCTTTGCACCAACAATTAATTTTAAATAATCGCAATTATATTAATTTAATAATTCAAAGAGACATTTTTACTCTTTCTTATTTAATTAAAAGGTGAATAAAACAATATTTAAATATTTAAAAGAAACTAAGTAAAATTGAAAAGACACCAAGTCTCAAAATTTTGATATTAGTTTTAATTTAAAAAAAGTATAAACTTTGTACTTTTTTTAATTTAAATACAAAAAATTGTACCTTATATTTATTTCGTTTTATAATAATAATATTTATTTTTTGTATTTTGTGAAAAAAATAATCAAATTGTTATATAACAAGTGGATTATTAGGTACTTATACATGCTCTAATTAGCTATAACTCTCAAATATATATATATATATATATATATATATATATATATATATATATATATATATATATATATATATATATATATATATATATATATATATATATATATATTAATTAGTGTCTCGCTTATATTTTATATTTAAAGAATATTTTATATTTATTTTAAAATGAAATTATCATCTTATCTAATATTAATAATCATATTTTCATTTTTGTTCATCTTAATTAAACAACTACGATAACAAAAATGAAATAAATATTTAATTTATTATTTTACAACACTGTTACCTTTGCACCAACACTCTTTAAAAAAATCACAAATATTTTACTTTAATAATTCAAAAAGACATTTTTACTCTTTCTTATTTAATCATCGTGAAAGACAAGTCCATTTTCATTTACCATACTCTCTTTTCATTTGTAATATACAAATAAAAAGTATATATTAATGGTGAACATGAAATATATTATTCATTTATATAACTTTATAGTAAATTTGAAGCTGTTTACGTACATTATATTACAATTATATTACATCTGTCTAAAATCAATAATTATGCTATTTCTTTTCTAAGAGCCTCGTACCAATTGTAATAAGTTTATTGTAAATGAAAGAATTACTTAAACAATATAAACAATTCGATAAAAATAAATTAGAATACTTACTCGTCTTCGATGGGGAAACGTAAATTGAACGGATCGAATTCTCTTGTTATGTATTGCTTCTCGTGCTACGCAGTGTCTACAACACTTTCCTGATTGGAGTGTTGAATTATTCTTCACGATTTCTCTGTTACTTTTTGTTCAGCTTTTTGCAGGCATTAAAAAAACTTAATCTGTATAATTTATTTTGAATATAAAATTATACAGATAACTGCACTTAATTGTTGCTTTTAAATAATTAGAATTTATAATATATATAATATTACATAAATAATATATATATTATAAAAAAAATTAAAATATTTTTATTTTAATTTTTTAACGGGATCGGATCGAGCCCACGAGCGACCCTTGTACCAACAGTAAATTACAAGTAATATATAATCATTAGTGTGGAACAGGTAGAATATTCATTTATCTTTCATTATTGTTGTAACTTCACTTCCTAAAACAAATTCCTACAAGAATGACTCCTTGACCCGCATAGTTATTAATAAAAAATTATTAGGCCCGCCCAGTTGCGGGCTGGATTTATAGCCACCCTTATGCACCTCTCGATACATTTTCCATGTCATGTCATGTGATAGGCAAATAGATATATGCATGGGTTGTTTGTCACATGGGAAAAAAAGGGTAATAGAGTGAACATTGAATATAGTTGCTGACAATTGAGTATGGGGATGTATCAAAGATACTTATTATTATGTGCATCTTTTGAGTTCAGTGAGTTAGTCAAAAAGTTTCAAAAGAAGTTGCCCATATGCATGTGCTGCATCTGCTCTCTTCAACCAAGAACATGCTCACAATTATTTATTAGAACAGAGCTTAGATAAAAAAAAAAATGCATGTCCAAGAAACCCTAGCTTCTTCTTCTTCTTCTTCAATCAATTATTCGTCTGCTTCGACTTTATAGGAGTTGACGTGTGCCATGTTCACCGGAGGTTGGGCTTCATCGGTCGTCAATGCATGATTACAACACTTCGATAATGTTCACAGTTGTTCGTAATTTGGTATTGAACCTTGTTCACTAGTCAATTGTGGCTAAAAATCAATAGTTCCAGCAAAAGATGTGCTGGTTGACATGTATGATTCTAATAGAAATTTGTAAATTTGACGATTTTGAACACCTTTCCTCCTGAAATACTCCATTCATCTCTTAACACAATGGATAGATGAAATGTGGCATAAATTAGAAAAAATAATTTTTTATGTGTTTAATAATATAAAGTAGATGTATAAAGTAAAGGGGGAATCATGGACCGGGGCATTTCTAAGAGTAGAATTATATTCAGTACCTATATTTTTTCCTAATTTTGATATGGGGCATTGTTCCATTATTAACCTTTTCAAGTATATTAGTAATTAATATAACTACATATCTAATATCATCCGCTTAGATTTTAAACAACTACGCTAGACACCTAGTATTATAACATATCTAAACATGAAATACATATCTAAACATGAAATATTAACAAGTCCATATTTGCATATTTGTTAGAATTAGGTGTGTTAAATATCTAAACATGAAATACATATCTAAACATGAAATATTAACAGGTCCATATAAACATGAAATATTAACAGGTCCATATTTGCATATTTGTTAGAATTAAGTGTGTTAAATTTCTAGATTTTTTATTTCACATTTTGCATTTTAATCAATTTGGGAAAATTTTAGTTGAATTTGGATTTAGACTATTTAAAAAGGTTGCTCATATTTATTTATATGACATACCTATATCTATGATAGATATGTATACATCTATGATAGATATCTATACATATGACATATTTATGGCATATCTATAATAGATATTAGTGTATGTGGTAAATCTATAATAGATATCTATTCATATATATATATATATATAAATAATGTTGCGCAAATATATTTTACGCGCAAATATATTTATATAAAATATTTTTATACAAATATATTTATATATATAATTTACTGATTCTTGCGCAAATATATTTATATTCTTACGCAAATATATTTATATATGTATATAGTAAATAAATTAATATGTTAAGGTGTAGGGATATTTACGACTTTATACATTTTAAAAAATGCCCCTACTTAGTATTTAAAAAATACAAATTCCCTAATAAATAAAAAAATTAAAAATATACGACCCCTAAAAATGAGGTGAAAAAAATATAGGTGTTCGAAATAATATTAAAAAACAATCTGCCCCATAGCCTAATATTACCTAAAGTAAAATCTCTATAAATTAATAACCTTGAGATCATGAAATTTTATTAATTTAAAAAAGTTATTAATTAATTTATCGAGTATTTTATTTATTAAACAGACCAAGTCGAGACCAGAAAATTTTATTAATTTAAAGAGTTATTAGAGAGGTTATTAATTTATCGAGTATTTTTTTTATTAAAGCTAAGAGACCAAGTCGAGACCAGAAAATTTTATTAATTTAGAGAGTTATTAACATATCGAGTATTAATTTATGGAGATTTTACTGTAATATGTATTGATAAGTAAGTAATTAAGTAAATAGTTGAAAAAATAGTGATATAAAAATAAATAAATGTGCATTGATAGGATAAAATTATGAAAAAAATATTTTATTTATAAATGTGCAAAGTTTTAAGAGACAAACTAACAAAAAAGGGAAAAATGGCAATAATGCCATTTTTCACCATTTTTTGACCAATAAGGCCAATTTGTAATTTTGGTGTCAATTAGGCGAAAATGTTCCAATTAGGCCACAAAAATGTCTATGGAAGGACGAAATTACCCTTCCATATTACCTTCACAAATCGAGCCGAGGGGAATTCATTCCCGACACATTCAATTCCCAAAACACATTCTGCTCTCTCTCTCTCTCTCTCACCTCCGCCGCCGCTGCTATTCAACTGCCGCCGCCGAGTGAATTCATCTCCGTCGCCACCGCGTTCAAGCTAAGGAGAGGGGGAAGGTCGCCGCGCCGGTGAGCAGCTCCAATTCTCAGCCGCGATAATCGATTCCATGCAGTCCGTGTCCCTTGGCATCGATCGATCGATCGATTTCATCGCCGCCGCCGCCGTTCCTGTCTCAGTTCAGATGTCAGATGCGCCGCCGCCCTCCTTGCCGTCGATTTCGAATCCAGGTACACGATTTCGAATCCACGTACCCGATCAGTGCTTAAAAGCTTCATTCAGCATGCATGCACAGTGTGTGTGTGTGGATTGATTCAGTGTGCATTGTTCATGCATTCAGTGTTGATTGTTTTTTATTATGCATGTTCAGTGTTTTTTCGTTGCATTCAGTGTCTAATTCACCATGCACTCAGTGTTCAGTGTGCATGCATTCAGTGTTCCTGCACTGAGCTTGCCATTCAGTGCTTATTTTGTTCAGTCAGTGTGTAATTCACCATGCACTCAGTGTTCCTGCACTGAGCTTGCCATTCAGTGCTAAATTGGTTCAGTCAGTGTCTAATTCCTGTAACACATTGTGTGGATTGACTGAGCTTGTTTTCAGTCAGTGTCTAATTGCTTGATTCAGTGTGCATTGAGCCAGACTAATTGCTCTTACACACTGTAGACACCTGTTGCACACTGAATCCATATTCAACCATGTGGATTAAGTGTTTATTTGATTCATTCAGTGTTTAATGGCTTTGTTCAGTGTGCATTTAGCTTGGCTAATTGCACTTACACACTGTACCCACCTTGTTGCACACTGAATCCATCCATATTTAGCAATATGGATTCAGTGTTTATTTGATTCATTCAGTGTCAGAATGAATATGGTACCTGTTATTATCTTGTTGGAAATGCAATGTGTTACAGGAATCAGTGTGTGTTGACTTTGTTTCCTTTGAGGCATTGACCTGTCTCCCTTTCAATATATGTCTGCCATGTTAGTTGAGGGTTGAGGCATTTACTGCCTTGTTAGTGTGATTACGGTTATAAATACCTCGTCATTTCTCTGGTTTCCTCATCTCATTTCTGTTCGATCGGGGGGAGCAGCCAGCAACGATGTCGAGGCGAAGGGGAACACTCGATCGAGAGCCAGGACAGACACCAAGCGAGGCAGAATTTTTCAATAACAGTCCTCCCTCGCCCGAACAAAGATTCAATGGCGGGCCAATCCGTCGGGGGCCACCAATGGTGCCTAGGCGACCGGGCACACTGGATCGGGAGCCAGGGCAGACGGCAAGTCGGGGGTTGAATCTTGGAATGGTTCTCACTGGACCGAGCAAAGATTCAATGGTCGTTGGCATAAAGAAAAGTTTCCCCTCCCGGCTGTCTTTGTTCGTCCGATCAAGGACGAAATGGGGAATTTCATCGTTCTGACGGACTCCCTGGACCAGAAATGGCCCGTTCCTCTCACCACTCATCGGAATCAAACGGCCATCCACGGATTTCACTGGGAACGCCTCGTTCGAGAGTTTGGAGTGCAGGAAGGCTGGAACATCCGGGTTACCTGGACCGGAGGAAGAAGTTTCTCGGTTGGCGTATTCGATGGCCAGTCGATGGTGCGCCCGGTCAGGGACCCCCCTCGTCGTGACCCAAGACTTCCTCCGTCTCATTATTATTGTTGTTAATCTTTTTTTGTCGTTTTTTCTGTTTCCTGTGATTTTGACGAAGACTTGTCTTCGTTGTACTGCTCGTCTTTAATTACTTGCTGCTTGCTTAATAAGACTCTTTGAGTTTAAAAAAAACCAACCAACACTGTCTTGTCTGACTTTGACACTGAACAGGCCTTAAAAACACTGTTTGTTTGACTGTGCATTTAACACTGAACAGGTCTTAAAAACACTGTTTGAGGCAACACACACTGGACCACACAATCAAACAAACACTGAGCACACTTTTATGGCACTGAACACACTCCAATAGCACTGAACAGCACTGAACACACTTTAATAGCACCGAACACCCTTTTTTAGCACTGAACAGACAGGGACACACATTGAATCACACTATTTGAGTTCAGTGTTTCATTTCATGCATTCCAGACGTTCCTTAAAAAATCGTGCGCTGACTGTGAGTCGTTATTTTTTGTGTTTTTTTTCAGCAGGGGCCGATGTTTTCGCATTTTGTGCATTCGGCGGTGAGAATTTGGTGTCCAGAATAGATTCCTCCCGTGCGGCCGCCCTTCACCAGCTGAAGGAAACAGTCGAGCTTCAGTGGCCTGAGCTCCGGGACGTTGCGTACGGCATGCATTACTCTGTACCCGATTTCCCAAACTGTGTGCTCTCAACCGATGCGGACATGTCGAACATGGTATCCCTAGCTGCGCTTCACAAGCTGCCTCGGGTGAGCATCGACATTTCCGTCGCGACTGAAGACCACACCTCTAGTTCTGTGTTCTCGACGGTGTCCAACAGTACCGCTGTCAGTGCGACTGGAACAGAAAACAACGAGGGATTCGAAGCAGAAGATATGTTCCGCCTGTTTGGTCCGTCGAGTTCTAAAGTGTTGTTAACCGATGGCTGGGACAAAGAGATTTCTGGTGTCGGTCAGATGTTCCAAGGAGGTGCCCCGGACTTTCGAAACGCGCTTTGTAAGGTGGCGCAGTCGGAGTGGGATTCGATTTCGAGTACGTGAGGAACAGACCCGAAAAGGTTTCTGCCGTGTGCTCGAAGAAAAGCAGCACGGGATGCAACTGGTCTGTGTGCGCCGTGATGGATCGAAGCAACGGCTTCTTCTACGTCAAGCAGCTGAGTAACGAGCACAGCTGCGGCGCGTGCTTTCGATCCCTGAAGCACAGGCGCTTCTGCTCGGACTTGGTTTCCAGTTTGATAGTCGAGGAGGTACGGAAAAGCACGCTGACTCGTCCGGTCCAAATCGTGAGAAACTTCCAGCATCACTACGGCCTGGAGATCTCGTCTGGCCTCGCTCTGGATGCGCTCGAGAAGGCCAGTAAGCTGATTCACGGCGACGATAAAGATTCCTTCGGCGCACTGACTAAGCACCTGCAGGCAATATCTGATTCCAACCCTGGGTCGCACCTGTTGCTCGAATTCAACGAGGCGTCCAGGAAGTTTCGCAGGGTCTTCATCTCGATGAAGGCTTGTATCGACGGGATGAACCACTGTCGCCCTTTGCTGTTTCTGGACGGCACGTTTCTGAAGGGAAGGTTCAAGGGCCATTTGCTCGCTGCTACGGGCAAGGACGGCGATGGAGGTATGTGTACTACGGTTTTGAGCACTGAATCCAACTTTTTAACACTGACTGGTCTGAAATGCACACTGAAACTGGCCCTTGTTGCTTGCAGCACTGAATCTGTATTTTCAACACTGAATGGGTGCTATTCACACTGACTGAAGTGTTTTTTTTTTTTGTTCGTGTCTTGTGAATGCAGGGTTGTACCCACTGGCTTACGCCGTTGTCGATTCCGAGAACTATGCTAACTGGAAGTGGTTTTTGGACAACCTGAAGCACATCCTACCTCCTTCTCGCAATGTTACGTTCGTGTCGGACAGGAATCTCGGGCTGCTCGAGGCGATGAGCAGGGTGTTCCCAGGGTCCCCGCACGGCTACTGCATCAATCACTTGAAGTTGAACCTGAAAGACAAATTCAGAGGCAGATGGGCGACCAAGATGTTACGAAAAGGCGTGGTGTGGAATTTCCTGAAATGTGCGTACGCAACCACCGTCGAAGCCTACCAACTGAGCATGGACGAACTGTTGAAAGAGGGAGGCCAGACAGCGAAAGTGTTTTTCGAGAACATGGATCCAAAGAATTGGGTCAACGTGTACTTCTCAGGGAAGAGATACGGTGAGATGTCGTCCAACGCCGCGGAGTCGTTCAACAAATGGATCATGGAAGCCCGGCATCTTCCGATCACGGCGTTGGTCAACAACATCAGGCTGAAGCTGATGACCTTTTTCCACGGTATGATGAGAATTATCAATCTCAAACACTGATGGCACTTTTTTAACACTGTTAGCCTTGTTCAAACACTGACTGACCTTGTTTAACACTGAATCAGATAGGGGGGCCAGGAGCAGGGAGTGGACTTCGGCTTTCTGCCCGTCCGTTGAGAAGAAGCTGGGTAAAGCCATCAACGAAGGCAGGAAATGGGTGGTTGTGGGGTCGTCCGAAACGGTTTTCGAAGTGCAGTGCATTCCGTCCGTCGTGGTCAATATTGCGGATCAGACGTGCACCTGCTGTCAGTGGCAGATTACAGGGGTTCCGTGTTCCCACGCAGCTGCGTGCATTTTGCGGTCCGGGAAGCCGATGGCCTCGTTCGTGGACAAGTTTTACCATGCAGAGAGCTACGCCAGGTCTTATGCCGATCCCCTTCAGCCGGTTTCCATGTTTGATCAACCTTCGAACGTACCAGAGAACGTCATGATCGAGCCGCCAACATCGAAGAGGCCCCCTGGAAGACCTAAGAAGAAGAGGATTCCGTCCAGGGGTGAGCACATCCCGAGAGCCATGAAGTGTGGGAGGTGCGGACGTGTCGGCAATCACAACAAGAAAACGTGCACGGAGCCTGTACCCTAGTTAGTAGGCTTTTTCTTATTTGGATTTTTGTTGTGTTTTTTCGACATGATTTCTGTAATCAGTGACACTGAATGGGGTGAAAAAACACTGACTGTCAGTGACAGGCACTGTTTGGCTCATAAACACACTGACTGACTGTCATCTAAAAAAACACGGGATTTTAACATTATGTGATTTGTTTCTTGTTCAGTTATGCTCTTGGAGTGTTTTTAATTGTTCTTGTATTTGTAATATTTGCATTTGCTTGTTTTTTAAATGTTTCAATTCAATAAGTCTTAATTGGTGACACTGAGTGGACAAGATTAACACTGATAACATTGAATTGGAAGAATAAACACTGCCAACACTGAACAGACAGAATTAACACTGAATAGACAATATCAGCACTGAGTTCAACTAAAACTGCCCAGAAATATGAACAAAAAACACATTTTTTTACAGAAACTAAATCCAAACACAATAATGTTCATAGAATAACAAAAAAATACTTCTTGTTTTTTTCCAACCAAAACTAAACAGAAAACGCGCACAGCCCCACGATCACTACTTTTCCTTCATGGTCAGGATGGTTCGTATCACGTGACCCTTGAATACTTGGAACTCTTCCGTACTGACCTTGTCCGGAATGGGCTCTTTCTTCAGAATCTTCTCCATGTAGTAGCATACATACAAGGCACATTCATTCCTGGACAGTGACAGACGTGGAGGAGTCAAAGGAAAAAAAAGGAAGAAAAAAAAAAGAAACACTGACACTGAATGCATAAATATAACACTGAACAGGCATAAAATGAAACACAGAAACACAACACTGAATGTGTTAATTATGCACTGAGATACTTACAGAGTTGGGGCTTGCTGTGGGAGAGGCTTCACGGCCTCGATTTCATTTATCGGGAAACCACACTTCCCCGCTTTCTCCAGCATTTGGCCCACGTTGTTTTCCACCTTTTCTTTCTGAAACGTATGAAAACAATACAGTTTGTCAGTTATCGTTAGAAAGGGAACCGTTTTTAAAAATCGACTAAAATACAGTAGACGTACCAATTCCGCTGCATTCGCCATGTAATGGTCCTTCGATTTCTCCCCCCTGGGTTGAATAGAGTTGTAGAATTGCCATTTCTGTTGGACGAAGTCGCAGACCAGCAGCGTAAAATGGTTGAGAGTTGTAGTCTTTTTCAACCCAGGCGACAACATCGGGAACATTATAATCCCTTTTCGCACGCACGGGATCATATCTGTGATTGTTTGGTACAATTTCTGGTTGTCATGACGTCCCATGACGATGGAAGTCTGCGAGAAAGAAAAAAAAAAAACAGAGTTTTTATTAAGAAAGGATGAACTCAATGAGCACTGAACAGGACATTATAACACTGTACAGCACATAAAAGCACTGACTGTTGATGATAAACACTGAATCACCCATCAATAACACTGAACAGCAAACAAAAACACTGAGTAGCACATTAGAAACACTGAACAACATATATAAACACTGATCAACAGCAATAACACTGAACAGCACATATTAACACTGAACAGCCACCAACACATTGTACAACCATTAAAAACACTGAATGCAAAGGCAGGAAAGACTCACCCAACAGTGTGCGGGGAGTATCAGAGCCTCCAGCTTCTTGTTGTGGTCTCGATGCAGCGACTCAGCAAAGGCGTCGACCACATGATTGCTGATGAAGGTGCACTTCATCATGTCGGTCATGTCAGACACCGTCACAACTGTGGATGTACGGGGAAAGTACTTCATTGTCCACCTGATTGACAAAAAGGGAAAAGAAAAAAACACATTCTTAGCACAAAAAAAAAAAGAAAGAAAGAAAGAAAGAATGAAAGAAAGAATGTGAAAAAAAGAAATAAAAGAAGCTTCACTTACAGTTTTTGGTCGCTGCTGTGCAGGATGATTTTGTCGAGGATTTCCGGCTCCAATTCCAATCCGCAGTTCAGGTCAAATTTCTTGTTCACGTTCATCAAGAAATTGATATGATCGTCATTGAAATCAGAGCAGATCGGTTTCTGGCTTGCCTGCTGCACCACCTTCTTACCCTTCTTGATCGCCTTTTTCTTTGCGGCAGGGGCAGGGGGATCGTACTGAAAATCGTCGTCATCGCCGTTGGCTGGCTTCCTTTTCCTGCCCTTGACCAGTCGTACCATAGACCTGGTCTTCGCCTTGCTCGAAGACTCTATTTTTTCGGCTTCCGGTCTCAACGGGCTCCCTTCTTCTTCATCATCCTTGTTGCCGTCAATCTCGTAGACGCACAACTCTGCCTGGAGACTCAAGATTTCTTCTTCCCGTTCCTTGATGATTTTCTGCAGAGCCTCGATCTGGACTCTGTGGACGGTTTCTTGCGCTTTCATGTCCGCCTCCAGAGACTCGAGCCGGGCTTTTTCGTAGTCGTTCATGACCGACGACATCTGAAGGTCAGCCAACGCGTTCTTCAAAATATCCACTTCGTCCTCGAGCTCTTTCACTCTAGCCCTCAGAAGCCGCACTTCCTCCTCACCGGAGCTTCGAGCCTCTCCCGCCTCGGTCACCGGATGATTCTGATCATTCGCCTTGATCAATTCTTCCTCGAGCTCTTTTACACGCGCCCTCAGATTTTTCAACTCCTCCTCCTCCTCGGAGCTTCCACCTGCCTCGCCTGCTGCCCCGGGGACCTTCTCCGCGTCGATCTTCGCAAGCTGCTCGGAAAGCTCGCTCTTCAGACGCTGGTTATCACCTTCCAGCTCCGCGTTAGCACTTGTCAGTTCGTTCAGCTGAGAAGTCGTGCTCTCGAGCTTGGACTGGAGATTCCTCACAGTGTTGGAGAGATCTTGATTCTCCGACAAGAGGTTGTTGAGCAACTTCTCGGCTTCAGCAGCAGAAACAGCGGGGCGTTCCTCATCGGGCTGCTGTTCGGAAGGCCCACCCTCCTCCTCCGGCTCCGGGACTATGCAGGCCATCTCCTGATGCCGCCCAGAAGAACTGTCGTCGTCGTCGTCTTTCCCATCGGACGACTGCTCGTCTCCAGAAGGCCCGCTGATGAGCCATATTTTTTGGCTCATTTTTTAGGTTTTTAGAGTCAAGTATATCGAGTCTTTTGTTTGTTTTCACTTTGTTTGTGTCTGGGAGGGCACGTTTGGGTACTTGGGCAAGTTTTGCAGGTGGGCAGGCAAAGGAGTGGAAAGAGGAGCGCACTGTGTGAAAGAGGCAAGGAAATCACCTTCCATGGTCAAGAGCACTAGTTGAGCAAGCCAGAATGACGAAAAGGGTCCAGCAGAGTTGATCAAGTAACCAGGCCGTCAGCAGGTGGAGCAAGACTTGAGTTCGACCAAGTACCGCACATGGTCCGCTACCTCAATCAGTCAGAAAAGGAAGCACATGGGCAAGCACTAACATTGACGGAGACGGAACGTTGGGCAGTCGGTGTACCAGGAGTCCTGGAATTTGCGGAGTCTTCAAAGGCGGCCAGATTCAAACTCCAACCCAAGTAGGACTCTCGTCCGCACTTGGAGGTACTTTCCCCCACACGTCTCTCATCATCTGAAGCCCGTCTATTTAAGAAGAAGTGACTGATGAAGAAAAGACAACACATGAGCGAGAAAGAAGGATCGGAACCCTACCTGACCAGCAGCGAAGAAGGCAGCCGCGTGAGCACATCGACTCGCCGGCGTTTATTTCTTGTTAAGCCCTCGGGCCAAAAACAATCTTTATGTTTTATGCTTTTGATTTCCGTACTTAGTTTATTTCAGTTGTTGAACAATTTCCCGTTTTCAATGCATAATTTAGTTCGTCTTACTTCTTTTATTTTATTTTCTGTTTTAATTATGTCAAGTAGCTAATCTGTTTGTATCTGGGCAAAGACAGAACCTGACCAACCCTAAGACGTGATCATGCCGGGAGGCTTATTGATGACAGCAACTAGCTGAGTTTTGTTCCCGATTCAACAGGGTAGTAACTTAAGCATGTTAGGGACTTGGGCAATCCTACAGTGACCAGTGGGAACCCCGACTTGCCTAACACAGGAGTATGTGGATCAACGCGACCGGGAGACTGGGCGTCCGCGAAGTACAACATGTTGCTGGAGATGTGGTCGTATGACTTGGGTCTGTCCAGGCATGCTATTGGCCATTCCGGGTTTGCTTGGAGGATGAAGGCGACTTGACCAACTTAGACTCATGCGGTCACATAGTGTCGAATTGGTCAATGTCAGGAGACCTGTCGAGAGAGATCTGGCAGGACTTAAACATAAGAGCGAATAAGGGTTCGGGGTATTAATATGCGTGACACTATAGGGATGTTAATACTTGGGATCTATAACTGGAAGACAAAACTGTTAGCAAAATGATTTACGTACCGATGATCGGCATCACATAGGTCAAAGGGGGAGGTCAGGGGAGTCAATGCCTGGATACTTTATTCTTTATTTGTTTCTTCTTATTTGGTTAGTCGAGTCTGTTAATTGCTCAGTCTATTAATTAGGTTGCATGCTAGTTTTATTTCTGTTTAAGTTATTTGCTATTTTCAGTCAAGTAAACACGGTGACCACGGTTCGGCAGTGCCCAACTGCTCTCCAAAACAAAACCTTTTTAAACGTGACAACCCAATTGAGCATTCAAAGCCGGGAAAACTATAAGCTAAATCGCCTCCTCGTGGGATCGACCCTATACTTGCTACTAGTACTTGTGCTAGTGAATAGTTTAGGAACTATAAATATTATTTTGCGCTACTCCACGACGGTAGCGTCACCCGCCCTCAGGGCCTTTTCCTTTTCGTTCCTCTTCCTCGCTCGACGAATCAGAGCCCGGATGCTCGTCATCGTCACTGCTGTCCTCTCCAGAAGGCAGCTTCTCAGACTGCTCTTCGTCCTCGCTCTCCGCCGCACGCAGAGTGTTCACGATTCCTTTATAAGAAAGGTGGCCCCTGTACGCCTGGGTCTCCGCCACCGTCTTGCCGTGTTTCAGAAGACGAGCATCCACCTGTCAGACACGGACAGCACGCGTTAGAACTCAAACAAAAAAAAAAACATCATCCTCAAGTGAGTGACACTGAACAGCATTAATAAGCAATATTCCAAGCCAATAGTTTTTCGTGCTAACGCTTGACCTATTTTTGTATGCATGATTCTGACTCATCGGGAAGCAAGGATACAGGGCTACTATTTGATCCTGAAATCGAGCGAACCGCAAGGAAGAATCGAAAAGCAGCAAGACAAAAGCAAGCATTAGCACGTGCCGCTCAAGTAACTCAGTTGACCATAACTGAGACAGGAGAGTCGATCTCGGACACAGCGAGAGAAGATTCACCGAACACATCCAGGTCACCTACGCGATCAAGGATGGGAGAAGAGAGAGCCAAGACGTTGAGGGACACAATGTTCCCAGAGAACTTGAATCTGAAACCACTGGGCATCACCTTGCCCACGGTTGAAAACAATTCTTGGGAGATGAAGCACGGCTTCATCCAGATCTTGCCCAAGTTCAGTGACATGCCCCTGGAGGATCCCCAGAGACACCTCCAAGATTTTGAATTGGCATGTGGCACCATCCGAGCAAGTGAAGGGCTAGGGGAATACATCAGGCTCCTAGCCTTCCCTTTCTCACTAGCCGAAGGTGCCCGAGAATGGCTTTACACTTTACCTGCTGGAGAAGTGACCACCTGGAGTCAGCTTCAGCAGAAGTTCCTTGAGAAGTACTTCCCAGCTGCACGCATCCAGCAAATGAGGAAGAAGATCAACAGCATCAAGATGGGGGGAGGAGAGAATTTCCACGACTACTGGGTCAGGTTCAAGCAGATGCTGGCCAAGTGCCCACAGCATCAGATCCTTGACCATGACTTGGTCCAGTACTTCATCTCTGGACTAAGAGAGACGGAGAGGACATGGATTAATGCAGCTTGTGGAGGATCCATTCTAAACAAGAGGGCCGACGAAGCATTCAAAATCTTCAAGGAAATGGCCGAAGAAACAAGGGAGGATGGCAGTGACCTACCCAGGAACAACTTGCCCGTACCATCTGCAACTGAAGTCAAATTGGACAAGCTGTGCAACATAGTTGAGCAACTGGTGCTCAACCAAAACCCAGGGCTAAAGAGAGGAGTCAAGGCGTGCCAAATCTGCAAGGAAAGTAACCATGCCACAGACGAGTGCCCTGAGCTTTTTGACGAAGAGGTCAAGGTGATAATGCAGAACAATGGGAACGGACAAAGGCCCAATGGAAACACGTACAACTCGAACAACTGGAAAAATCATGACAACAACTGGTATGGAAACAACTGTTGGATTGATTAAACTCTCGGACATGTCGAGATTCGTTTTTGGTGGTGAATGCTTGTAATAGTAAAAATTCGGGGGTTGACCGAATTTAGGATTTATTATTACGTTCTACTTTTTTCCGGAAAATGTATAGGGTCGATTTCATGTATAGAATCGATACCGGATAGTGTAAAATTTATTTTGTAATTTATTTTGCGTTGGATCGATGCCGAAACGACCGCCGGAGAAGACGTGTGACAAAGGAGATGACGTGAGGGCAACGGGACAAGGATCGACCATCCCCATGGTCGATCCCATGAGGATCGATCGACCCTCACATGGAGGAGCCGCCGGCGATGGTGGCCAGCCACCTCCTAGGCGTGGGTCGAGGGTGGCGCGGGGATCCCCACCCCGTGCTATCCCGGTCCGGAAATTTACTTTCCTAATTAGTTCGGATTTTTCCTATTTGAGTATTCCTATTTTTGGGAATTCTCATGGATTAGGAAAAGAATTAATTGGAATTAATTTTATTTCCTTATTCTATTATGGAAGTCTTCTAGAGTATTCCGAGTTCTACTTGGAATAGGATCCTAGAGATTTAATAGAATTGAAAGGAATAAAAAGTTAATTTAGGATTAATTTATTTCCTAATTGATTATTCCTATTTTATGGGAATTTTCATAGAAATGGAAATTAATCTTGGAAAGTAGAAGAGTCCTAAGTTATTTTATTTCCTTATTTCATTATGGAAATCATCTAGAATATTCCAAGTGGGTCTTGGATAGATTATTCTAGAGATTTAATGAAGTAGAAAAGGAAAATGAAATAAATAAAAATATTAATAATATTTAATTTTATTTTTGATTTATTCAATTGACTTAATTTTTAATTAAGTATCTTTTGGATTTATTAAATAGATTTAAATATTGGAAATTAATATTCTCGTCACATGGAGCATTCAAGAACGAAGACTAAAGACTAGAAGATGCGTACGGAGATGGAGTAAAGCCATAATAGTCGGAAAATAATATTCTAGTAATTATTTTGACTATGTGATAATATTATATGCTTTATTACATGTATGCATGCTATATGTGTTTACTTTCATGCACTAGATAGCGTATCCCTTTATTGTAAAAAAGCTAAGTGGGAGAGGGTATGGAAACATACCCATGGTCTCCATTGCTGCTCTCTTGGTGACTTTTATAAACTTTTGAAGTTTATATAGATAAGTTATTGGAGGAGAGTTCTTGTAATTCCTCTTACGAGAAACGTTGATTAAGTTTATCAAACAATGCCTAATTTGTCTTTCCAAAGCTGATTTCAAGTCGACTCATTCTCACCCCGGGGAGTGGAATGGAGCCAAAGCCACTTGGTCATGTCGAGGACACAAATTAGAGGCAGTCGTACCATTCTTTGATAGATGGATCGATTGTCTGCTCGGCTCCCTCATTTATGAGAGATAGGGTTGTTCGCATGGTGAATCACTGGTTAGAAACTTCGAGTTTCACTTATGATTCTCCGCGTCTTGATTTACAAGATTAAATGGATCAAGTAATTGGATTTCAATTATATAAATCTTCTGGTATAGTAAACGTCCACACGAACGTGGCTTGCTATACTGGATGGGATTTTAGAATAATTGATGTAGACAGTTATAGGGAATTGTGAAGGATTGCGAGTTGTCGTAAACGTCCACACGAACGTGGCTTGCGGTGATGTAACAATTCTAAACGATTCACCTTGGTACTGAGTAATGGTTTACACTTAGATACGCTTTATAGTATTCTTCCCAACGAAGTAACGCTATAATGATGTATGACCGAAGCAAATCTAATTGCTAAATCATTTGGGTGGGTAAACGTCCACACGAACGTGGCTTGCTTTAACCTGATGGGATTTTAGATGTGATTAGTGATTTAATGATATTATTTGAGGGAGATAATATCGGATATTAAATTGTTTGTTTGTTTTATGTGCTTATAGGTTAGGAATGACTGTGACCCCACTTTGTGATATACTTAAAGATGAAAACTCACTGGTTCCATATAGTACTGATTGGAAAAGAAATCTGGACAATGTTCAGACTGTTGAGCCTTCCGAATCCACTATTGTCCCAACTAATGAGGACATTGAAAATGACCTCAAGGAGATGTTAGGACATAGTAAGGAAGCCGGACTAAAGGTGATTGACATACTCATCAAGTTTAGTCCTCTTGAGGAATCGCTTAAAAACGATTTCAAAAGAACTGAACTGATAAGTATGATCATAGAATCACAAGCTCTAGTGGCCGAGTTGGAAGTGCAAGCAAAGAAGCCCAGTGGTTTTGAACCACGGATTGGGAAGAGCAAGCCGCGAGGCAAGTGCTTTCGATGCAAGCAGTCTGGGCACTGGAGGTCTGATTGTCCTCTCATCAAAGGTACGAAATTTTCCTTAGTCACCGAAACATTGTCAGTGGTGTTATCTACCAGCACCTGGTGTGTAGATACGGGGGCCACTGATCATGTATGCAATTCATTGCAGGGGTTCCAGGAAACCCAGAGACTTAGAGAGGGAGAGATCGTGGTCTACATGGGCAATGCCGCGAAGGTAGCGGCTGTTGCAGTGGGAGACGTTCACTTACGCTTTAGTAGTGATAGGGTTTTAGTTTTACAAAATTGCCTTTATGTACCCAACTTTAGAAAGAATTTAATTTCGGTTTCTAAGCTTATTTTGAATGGATATTCTGTTTCTTTTGAGCACTCTGTGATCATAAGAAGAAACAGTGAAATTATCTGTTCTGGTACATTGGTGGACGATTTGTATGTGCTAAATCCTGAGTCTAACACGATGCAACTAACCGAGAGTAATAACACATCTACGAACACCAATAAGAGAAAGGAACCTTCTAGGATGAATCAATTATACTTGTGGCACTTAAGGCTAGGTCATATTAACTCAAATAGAATTCAAAGGTTGAAAGCTGATGGTCTCATCAGTGGTGTTGAAGGAGAGGACCTTCCAACCTGCGAGTCCTGTTTAGAGGGAAAAATGACCAAGCGTTCTTTTTCTGGTAAAGGACGAAGGGCTGAACAAGTATTGGATTTGATTCACTCTGATGTATGCGGACCTATGTCTACTCAGGCAAGGGGAGGGTACGAGTATTTCATCACTTTCACTGATGATTACTCAAGGTATGGATTTGTATACCTGATGCGCCGCAAGAGCGAATCCTTTGACAAGTTCAAGGAGTTCAAGGCTTTTGCGGAGAACCTTCAAGGTAAATCCATTAAATGCCTGCGATCTGATCGCGGAGGCGAGTACCTGTCTGGAGAATTCAAGGCATACTTAACAGAGAATGGGATTGATTCCCAAATGACATCACCATATACTCCCCAGCAGAATGGTGTGTCGGAAAGAAGGAATAGGACTCTTATGGAGATGGTGCGTTCAATGATGAGTTACTCGGACTTACCTACCATGTTCTGGGGACATGCCTTGGAAACAGCGGCGTACATTCTCAACATGGTTCCAACAAAAACGGTACCCACCACACCCATGGAAAGGTGGAGCGGGCGCAAGCCTAGCCTCAGGCACCTTCGGATCTGGGGTTGTCCAGCACATGTGTTGCGACAAGGTGCCGATAAGTTAGAACCTAGATCAGAATTACGGCTATTTGTAGGATACCCGAAAGGAACTAAAGGTGGTATGTTCTATAGTCCTACGGACCAGAAGATCGTTATAAGTACTAACACTCGGTTCTTAGAGGAAGACTATGTCATGGACCACAAGCCCAAAAGTGACATAATACTTGATGAGTTGAGAGGTAACAAGGAAGACTTAGATACAGCCGAACCGAGTATAGATACACCACTAGAATCTGCACCTGACACTATCACCGTTAATACACCGGAACGCCGTCGTAGTGGGAGGGTTGTAAAGCAACCAGACCGATGGATTGGACTGGGTGAATCTTCGGACTCTGGACCTGGAGTTCATGAAATCGATCCCTGGACCTATGATGAGGCGGTACAAGATATAGATGCGCCTTCTTAGAAGAAAGCGATGAAATCCGAAATTGAATCTATGGATTCTAATAAAGTCTGGGATTTTGTAGAACCACCAAGCGGCGTAAAGCCAATTGGGTGTAAATGGGTCTACAAGAGAAAGAGAGGATCTGACGGAAAGGTTGAAACCTTTAAAGCTCGGCTTGTTGCGAAAGGATATACTCAGAAAGAGGGAATCGATTATGAGGAGACCTTCTCACCGGTAGCCAAGATAAAGTCGATCCGGATTCTCTTATCCATAGCAGCTCATATGGATTATGAGGTGTGGCAAATGGATGTCAAGACAGCTTTCCTAAATGGAAGTCTTGACGAGACGATTTATATGAAACAACCAGAAGGATTCATTGCTGAGGGGCGAGATCATCTAGTGTGCAAGCTTAATCGATCCATTTATGGATTGAAACAAGCCTCGAGATCGTGGAACCTGCGATTTGACGAAGTAGTCCAATCTTTTGGATTCAGTCAAAGCATGGACGAATCATGTGTGTATTGGAAACGTGATGGGAAGAAGGTGGTGTTTCTCGTGCTTTATGTAGACGACATTCTTCTCATTGGCAACAGTGTGAAAATGTTATCATACATAAAGGGATGGTTATCTAGACAATTCGATATGAAAGATTTGGGAGAAGTCGGGCATGTTCTAGGGATCAAGGTTATAAGGGATCGCCGGAATAGAACATTGTACCTATCCCAGCAATCTTACATAGACACGATTCTGGCTCGTTTTAACATGCAAGATTCCAAGAAGGGTGAGCTACCCTTCAGTAAAGGAACTTATCTTTCTAAGGAAATGTGTCCTCGAACACAAAAGGAGAAAGATGAAATGAAAGCAGTTCCCTACGCTTCGGCTGTGGGAAGCTTAATGTATGCAATGTTATGTACGAGGCCTGATATCTGCTATGCAGTTGGCGTAGTGGTGAGATATCAGAGTAACCCTGGAAAGGCTCATTGGACTGCCGTAAAGAGCATTTTCAAGTATTTGCGAAATACTAAGGATTATGTTCTAAGTTACGGGGCAGACAATCTGATTCCTTTGGGTTATACGGATTCGGATTTCCAAGCTGATAAGGACCGGCGAAAGTCGACATCAGGCTATGTGTACACTATGGGAGGTGGAGTCGTATCATGGAGGAGTGTTAAGCAAAAGTGCATTTCAGACTCTACCATGGAAGCTGAATATGTTGCAGCCTCAGAGGCAGCGAAAGAGTCAGTTTGGTTCCTTAATTTCCTCCAGGACTTAGATGTGATTCCGAGTTTGCCCAAGGCTATGACAATTTATTGTGATAATAGCGGTGCAGTGGCAAACAGTAAGGAACCACGGTCCCATAGTGCTATGAAACACATAGAGCGCAAGTACCACCTGATTCGAGACATCGTCAAGAGGGGCGATGCGGTAGTCACCAAGATAGCTTCGGAGGACAACCTAGCGGACCCTTTCACCAAGATACTTCCTAAGGAAGTTTATTTCAAGCACTTGGAGGGTTTGGGAGTCAGAAGTTTGGAGGATAAGACTAGACCTTAGTATAAGTGGGAGATTGTTGGAGTGGTATACTTAATGTCTAGATTTGAGTATTGTGAACTCCTTGTACACTTTCATTTACCTATTAAATACAAACATTCATTTGCTTTTAATTATTGTTAATTAAATATATGCAAATTATAGTCCTGGATTTTATACGTTGTAGTTAGTATGGTGTGTCGGGCCCACACAGAAGATCATACTATCGGTTACTCGTATTTAATCGAACAGATGCTCACGACCTAGATGGACACGGACCAATCCATCGGTATAGTCGTTGTGTGAGAGAGAAAATAATTTGTCTTAATTATTTTATCACACTTGTACACTTGGTGTATTGAGCGGATCGATTGAGACTCATCAATTAGGATTGCTCGGCGATAATTGATTTGAGACTCAGTGTATTTTATTCTTAATCCCCGATATTGTTGCGGGTGTGTATATATTTAATATAAGTGACTTTGATTTACCAAAGGAATTAACCGATTTAATTATTGGGTTAATTACCGGTTAAGTTGGGTCACTATATTTTATATATGGCATGCCGTGAATGATTGACTGGACAGTGTATCCTGGAAGGGTTGATGATATCCCCGAGATGAGCTCATAAGGATTTATTATGTAAACCTCGCGAGTGGATTTAATTCCGCATAATAAATAAGGTTGAGTGGTACTAGTCTCGGATAAAAGAGATGAATAAATTTATTAAGCAATAAATAAATTTTATTCATGGATATTTATATCTTAAATACACGGAATAAATAATACTACCGTAGAAATATTATTTGGATATAATATGGTTTAATATTGGGAGTGCAATTAATTTATATAGTGGAAAATAAATTAATTAATATTAATGGGAGATTAATAGATTTGGGCTTGGGCTCAATTTAATCATTAATATTGGAAGCCCAATATTCCACCTCCTTTAGATCCCCTACGTAGCCTATAAAAGCACTACATGGTCTTCTCTATTCTCATAACTTGAAGATCACAATTCTAGAGAGAGAAAGTAGAGAGAGAAGTAGATCCATAGAGCTTGGAGGATCGTCGCCCACCCGACGTTCAAGCTAGCGCAAGGAATACGTGGGAAGATTCAAAGATCGAACCCGGAGTAGAGGACGAACGCGTGGTGGTGGCGAAGCCACCGGACCACGACGATCGCCCCTAGGGTTTCGATGGGGGCGACGGGGGCCGAACCCTCGGCTTGGCCGAGGGGGTGCGATCGACCGTGGAGGGTCGATCGCTGGGCACGGGCTGGCGCCGTGCCCAACCCCGCCGTGAAGGCGGGGGCTTCCAGCTGGCGGCGAGTCGCCGGACTCGCCGCGGGGGCTGCCGGAGCAGCCCCACCCCAAACCGATCGCCGGCGTGCGATCGGTGATCGTTGCGAGCCCCGCGTGCGGGGGCTCGGGCTGGGCGTGCGCGAGGCTTCGGCCTCGTCGTGCGTTCGGCTCGTGCTCCGGCTCGTACGTGGTGCTCGTGTGATCTCCGGCGGATGGTTTTGATCGGGTTATTGTTTTTCCGCAAATTTAAATAGCCCGGGATATCGAATTCCAACAACAACAACTACCAGGGCGGAGGGAACCAAGGAAATCAAGGCCAGCAATACCACGGCCAGAACAATCATCAGAAAAACAATTACCAAAATCAGGGCAACCAGCAGAACCAGAGCAATGGCCCGACTTTGGCAGATATGATGCAGACCTTGGTCAATGAAAATATCAAAGCCCAGCAGGAGAATGACCGGTACAAGCAGGACAACGAGAAGTACAAGGTTGAGACTCGAGGTCAACTGCAGAATATAAACGCTCAAATGCTTGAGTCGCGCGGGCAATTCCAGAACATCAATGCCCAACTGGCGAACTTGACCCAGGCAATGACTGAGATGAAAAAGAAGACCAGCGGTCTACCTCCCCAAATTGAGCTAAACAACGCCCAACTGAATGCTATCCATCTCAAGAATGGAAAGGTCCTGGCTGAAGCGCCCAAAAAGCCCACTCCCCCATCTCGAGTGGAAGGGACTGTTGAAGAAGTCAATGAGGAAGAAGAATCAGAAGGAGAACTTGAGCTGATACCACCCAAACAGAAGGAAACATCAGTCCCTGATCAAGCAGTGACACCACCAAAAATCTACCCTCCTTTCCCAGGCAGATTGAACAAGAAGAAGGAAAAAGAGGACACTAATGAGATGTTCCAGATGTTTAAAAAGGTGGAAATCAACATGCCCTTGTTGACCATTCTGAAGTCCATGCCCAGGTGCGCCAAATTCCTCAAGGAGCTGTGCACCAAAAAGGTGAAATATCAAGATGATGCCAAATTCGAAGTAGGAGAAAATGTTTCAGCGGTGCTCCAGAGGAATGTACCAAGGAAATGCGCAGACCCTGGAATGTTTTATATTCCCTGCATAATAGGCAACATGAACATCGAAAAAGCCATGCTTGACTTGGGAGCATCTATTAATGTTATGCCTAAGTCAATGTACGAAGACTTGGGTATAGGGCCGATGAAACCAACAAGGGTAATGATCCAGTTGGCAGACAGATCAAACGTATACCCCGAAGGAATCCTGGAAGATGTATTGGTCAAGGTGGAGGAGCTCATTTTCCCTGCCGATTTCTATGTCCTGGACATGGGGAGATCAAGCAAGCAGCCAGTGATGATCTTTGGCAGACCATTCTTGAAGACAACAAGGACACACATTGACTGCGAGACTGGAAAGCTAACCTGCAAGTTTGAAGGAGAAACGGTCACATTCGACTTGTTCAAGTCAATGAAGCACCCAGAAGATACCGAGCAAGTGCACTATGTTGACCAGATTGATGAATTGATCGAGGAGCAAGCTCTGGGATATGGAGTCTCTGACAAAGTAGATCTGGTGATACAAAGGGGATTGACCATGGAAGATGCAGAAGATGAGCAACTTGAAGTCCAACAGATAGTTGAGCAACTTGGAGCTCTGGAAAATCATCCTATGGGCATGAGCAAGCTGCCACCCCAGGAAGTCACGATATGCCAACACCACATATTGCTCGAGGAAGAGTCAAGTCCAGTACGTGATCCACAGAGAAAACTGAACCCTGCCATGAAGGAGGTGGTGCTCAAAGAGATACTCAAGCTACTTAACTTGGGCATTATCTACCCTGTTTCAGATAGCAAATGGGTAAGTCCAGTTCATGTGGTGCCCAAGAAATCAGGGATTCAAGTGATTGAGAACGAAAAGAAGGAACAGATAGCTACTCGACTTCAAACCGGATGGAGAGTATGCATAGACTACAGGAAGTTGAACAAGGTGACAAAGAAAGACCACTTTCCACTACCTTTCATTGATGAGATGCTCGAGAGGCTAGCTGGGAAGACACATTTTTGCTTCCTTGACGGATACTCCGGCTACATGCAAATTTGGGTGGCCCCGAGAGACCAGGACAAGACCACTTTCACTTGCCCATATGGTACCTTTGCATATCGACGCATGCCATTTGGTCTATGCAACGCCCCTGGCACGTTCCAGAGATGCATGATGAGCATCTTTGCCGATCTACTCGAGCAAGGGATAGAAGTTTTCATGGATGACTTCACTGTATATGGCAGCTCGTTCGAGACATGCCTGAACAACCTGGAGTTGGCCCTCAGCAGATGTGTAGAGAAAAGTTTAGTACTTAACTACGAGAAGTGCCACTTTATGGTCGAGGAAGGGATAGTCCTTGGGCATGTAGTTTCTGCCAAGGGAATTGAAGTTGACCGAGCCAAAATAGAGACCATATCAAAACTACCCTTCCCAAGGAATGTCAAGCAAGTTAGAGGCTTCCTTGGGCACGCTGGTTTTTACAGAAGGTTCGTAAGAGATTTCGCCAAGATTGCCCAACCACTGACCAGACTGTTGCAAAATGAGGTTGACTGGAATTTTGATGATGACTGTCAAGCTGCCTTCAACCACCTCAAGGAGAGGTTAGTCACTGCCCCCATCATCCAACCACCAGAATGGGGAATGCCATTTGAACTGATGTGCGACGCGAGCGGGTACGCCGTGGGTGCTGTACTTGGGCAGATGAAGGGCAAGGAACGACATGTAATCTACTATGCATCCAAGACTTTGAACCCTGCCCAATGCAACTACGCGACCACAGAGAAAGAGCTACTGGCTGTGGTATTTGCATTCGAGAAATTCAGATCTTACTTGCTCGGAAGCAAAACCATAGTCTACACTGACCATGCTGCGCTGAAATACTTAATGGCCAAAAAGGAGACCAAGCCGCGACTGATAAGATGGATCTTGTTGCTACAAGAGTTCGACATCGAAATCAGAGACAAATCAGGCAACCAAAACTTAGTGGCTGACCACTTGAGCAGGATAATCCAGCGAGAAGAAGGCATGCCCATCACGGAGACTTTTCCAGATGAGTACTTGTACCAGATTTCAACCAAGTCAGAAGAGCCATGGTATGCAGACTTGGCCAACTACATAGTCACAGGAGATATAAGAGAAGACATGACCCTCTACGGCAAGAACAAGCTCAAGCGGGAGAGCAAGAAGTACATTTGGGATGATCCCTACATGTGGAAGAGAGGAGAAGACCAAGTACTAAGGCGTTGCATTCCTGAAGTTGAGCAAGCAGACATTCTGAAGCACTGCCATGAGCAAGCATGCGGAGGACACTTTGGCCACCGACGTACAGCAAGAAAGGTACTTGACTGTGGTTTTTATTGGACAACTCTCTTGAGAGATTGTTTTGAGTGGTGCAGGAGCTGTGACAAGTGCCAGAGAGAGGGGAACGTGACCAAGAGAGATGAGATGCCCATGATGCCCATCATGCCCGTAGAAGTCTTCGACGTGTGGGGCATCGACTTCATGGGACCACTGCCCAACTCCAGAGGAAAGGAGTATATACTCTTGGCAGTTGACTATGTATCCAAATGGGTCGAGGCCAAGGCTACAGCAACTAATGATTCAAGAGTGGTAGCCACCTTCCTCAAGGGCGATATATTCAGCAGATTTGGTGTACCTCGCGCATTGATCAGCGACCAAGGCACACACTTTTGCAATTACATAATTGAAAGGTTGCTCAGGAAGTATGGAGTGCACCACAGGATCTCCACAGCTTATCACCCCCAGGCCAATGGGCAAGCTGAGCTATCCAATCGTATCATTAAAACCATCTTGAGGAAGACGGTCAAGCCAGAAGGTAAGGATTGGAGTGACAAGCTCGATGATGCACTTTGGGCCTACAGAACCGCCTACAAAACACCTTCAGGGATCTCTCCCTACCGTATGGTGTTTGGCAAGTCATGCCACTTGCCCGTGGAAATTGAACACAAGGCGCATTGGGCAGTGAACAAGGTCAATTTCGACTGGGATGCAGCCAGCGAAGGACGTAAGCTTGACCTAACTGAGTTGGAGGAGATAAGAATTGAAGCGTATGATAACGCGGTCAATTACAAGGAGCGAGCAAAGAGAGCCCACGACAAAATCATCAAGAAAAAGAAGATCGAACCTGGTCAACTGGTTCTGGTTTACCAAACCAAGTTTAAGTTCAAGGCTAAAAAGCTATCCACCAAATGGGCAGGACCATTCATAGTCCATACTGTTTGCCCAAATGGTTCGGTAGAGCTATTTAAACCAGGTGACGATCAGATCTTTAAAGTGAATGGGCAGAGAGTCAAGGCTTACTATGGGAATGAGGATCTCAAGGGGATGATACCCCCTGAGCCAGCCGCTTGACCAAGTAAAGCAAGAAAAATAAGTCAGGCCCATGACAATAAATAGAGGCAAATACCGAAGGCGAACTCGGTATGTACACTATGCTTTTCCATTATTTCATTTTATTAATAAATTTACCACGCCAAGGAGTAGCCTTGGGCAGGAAAGGGTTTTGGTCTGTCTTTGTTTTCAGGAAACAGGAAAATTGAGTGGGCAACTGCGGTAATTGAGCAATAAGTAGGAGAGGCCAGCTGTGATGATTGCGGGATTATCGGGAATCCGCAAAAGAGTCCTATCAACTCTGAATTTGCAGAGTCCTAACAAATTCAAAAATCCTAATTCATCTATACCACTACCCCTCTACTTCAAAAACCGCACAACCCCTCAACTCCCCCACTACCACCACTACCCCGTAACCCTAACTCCCTCAATCATGGTATCTACCCGTCCCAAAAACACAAAGTTGAACAAAATCCCAACCGGTACCCAAATCGATCTCACCAGCCCCCAACCACAATCGTCGAAAAAGATGGCCGGAGGAAAAGCATCCAAGGCCGCCGCCGCTGTTGTACCTGCGAAGGAGAAAACACCACCACCACCACCCACGGAGAAAGAAACCACCCCTTCGCCGGCCGAAAAAAGCCCGACGCGCGAGGCGAGCCCAGCCCCCATCAACATTATACTGGTAGACCAACTGACGGCGGAAATCGAAGCCCCAAAATTGTCCGACCTCGACACAACTCCAAAACCGTCCAACGAATCAGCTCCGGCAAGTCAGAGCGGCGAACCGAGCGAAGACATAATCAAGAAACGGAAGTTCACGGCGGAGGAGAAAGGTAAGTTCAAGAAGCCCCGAGAGAACACGCCGGTCGCCACCATGGAGTCGTCGTCCGACGAGAAGCCCGACGACATGTCCACTGCCGGCGGCGAGGAAGATGAAAAAGACGGTGAAGAGGAGACGGAGATTAAGGAAGAATCGGAGTCGATTCCGGCCAACACGCCTGAGAAAAAGACCCCGGCGTCGACCCGAGTCACCCGCGGCAAGGGCAAGCAGTCAGTACCCCCACCTTCAAATATCCAGAAAAGGGCAGTTGTCGTGCCCAAGACGGTATGTTTCGAAACCCTTAAGGATTTGAATATTCTTGATCAAGTTAAGGGTTATTTTGCAGCCATAGGATGGGAGGACTTCTTGACCTGGCCAGGGCAAGTCTCTGAGAAGTTGGTCAAGGAGTTCTATGAAGAGTTAGAGGTGAGAACGAGCAAGGATGGTGGGCCGTTGGGCATTTCATTCAAGTTGATGGGATCGTATAATGAGGCAAGCATCTTCGAGATCAACATGGCCATGGGAGCGGCCAGTTTCAAGGATAAGTTCTCAAAGGAGTACCAGGACAGATTGACCACACCACCCGAGCGCACGCAGAAGGAAAGGAATGAGATCTGGAGAGCCTTGAGCAAGGAGAAAGTGTTCAAATCTCAGGAGGCCAAAAATTTCCAGTTGAAGGACGACGCCTTGCGCATCTGTCACCGTATCCTGGCCTACAACTTTTACGGGAAGAAGGACAACAGCAACACAGTCTCCCTGACCGAGCTTGATCTACTATGGTGCATGACCAAGAAGATCAAGGTCAACTTTGGAGCTTTCCTGTGCGCGCAACTGAAGAACATCTTGAGCAAGCCAGCACAGAGGTTGTCCCTTGCCCACTTTCCAGGAGTCTATGCCCAGAGAATGGAGTTGAAATTGGATTTCGAGTTGATGGAGATGATGCCCGAGGAGAAGTTTGACCACGCATGTTTGAATAGGATGGCTGATATCAGAATTGATGGAGAGGAGTGGGTGTTCACAAACCCAGAGGAAGTGAAGGCCTTGGCACTGGCAGCCAAGGCGAAAGTGAAGACCGAGCCTGTGAGTCGACCGAGTGTGAGAGTCGAGTCGCAGAAGGAGGAGATCCTTGAGCAATTGGATGTCCTCGAGGAGAAGCAGGACCGCATTGGAGAGAAGCAGGAAGAGATGCACGCTGCCCTACTTGCCTACTTCGACCACGTTGGTTTCAGGTACCCACCTGAACCCAAACCCTAAATGTACCCTCCCTTTGTTTTTAGTAGTTTAGGATTTTATTTTTTTTATTTTTTATTTGGTCTTGAGTCTGCCCGGCTCATGTCTGATGGGGTCGACCTCTTTATTTGCACACTTTGCCCAAGGCAAAGTGTGTATGTGGGGAAGGTGCGCCAACATCGTTGGAGTCGGAGTCAGGGGGGATGCTTGCCCAACTTATTACTGTTTGCACACTTTGCCAGAGGCAAAGTGTGTGAGTGGGGGAATGGCAAGAGCAACCCCGTAGTTTGATCGAGTCGCATGCTTGATAAATACCTTGATCAACTTGAACAGTTTTCAAAATTAATAGTCTATGCATGAAAAATATTAGGGACGATGGAATTGCAACTAGGTAAGCTGTGAGGATTTGAGCCTACATCTGTGTGAAATATTTCTTTCTTGAGAGTAGCTGTTTAAAATGTTGTGATGCTGAAGCTTGCCCAAGTTCTGACCATTGTGATTATTTGAAAATTGAGTTGAGTAGTAAATGATTTAGGCATTTTATTTCTGTACTTCAAATAAAAAGAAGACCCTTGTTAGCCCCTTGAGCCGAGCCAATATTTCTTGATCACCTGGGGGGAAAACTCCCAGTGCCCTGACCCAACCTGCATATATGCTCAAGTTCATAAAAAGAACAAGTCAGGGCAAAGTCTTCTCTAGAAAAAAAAAAAAAAAAGAAAAACAAAAAAAAAAGAAAAAAAATAGATCCACGAATAAAAGGGTGTGCTAAGGCCCGTAAGAAAGAGAAGAAATTAGGAGGAAATTTGCTAAGTAAAATGCATGTCCTACCTAAGATAAATTCTGGGCATTGCCCAAGCTAGCCTATACAGTCACCCTAGAAAGCCCTAATGATATTACCCAACTCAATTGAAAATGTCACAGGATAGAACTTGGTCAAGCCCAAAGCAGAACTTCTTTTAAAACAGCATTGAGCGAAACACTACCCATCCACTACATAGAGAGAAACACTTAGTGAGAATCCCAAAATCCTGTTGCAAACTCTTGACCGTTTTTTATGCATTCCATTGACTATGATTTTGACTATCTGTTCACTTGATCAACTCTCTGTATTTTGATAAGCATGCTGTCCTTGAGTCTTCTATTTTCTTTCTATCTCTACCCCCTGTTTGTTTTCTGCTTGAGCAGGCAAGTCACCGTACACGCTTGAGGACAAGCGAAGTAAAGTGTGTGCGTGTGATGAGCCATATTTTTTGGCTCATTTTTTAGGTTTTTAGAGTCAAGTATATCGAGTCTTTTGTTTGTTTTCACTTTGTTTGTGTCTGGGAGGGCACGTTTGGGTACTTGGGCAAGTTTTGCAGGTGGGCAGGCAAAGGAGTGGAAAGAGGAGCGCACTGTGTGAAAGAGGCAAGGAAATCACCTTCCATGGTCAAGAGCACTAGTTGAGCAAGCCAGAATGACGAAAAGGGTCCAGCAGAGTTGATCAAGTAACCAGGCCGTCAGCAGGTGGAGCAAGACTTGAGTTCGACCAAGTACCGCACATGGTCCGCTACCTCAATCAGTCAGAAAAGGAAGCACATGGGCAAGCACTAACATTGACGGAGACGGAACGTTGGGCAGTCGGTGTACCAGGAGTCCTGGAATTTGCGGAGTCTTCAAAGGCGGCCAGATTCAAACTCCAACCCAAGTAGGACTCTCGTCCGCACTTGGAGGTACTTTCCCCCACACGTCTCTCATCATCTGAAGCCCGTCTATTTAAGAAGAAGTGACTGATGAAGAAAAGACAACACATGAGCGAGAAAGAAGGATCGGAACCCTACCTGACCAGCAGCGAAGAAGGCAGCCGCGTGAGCACATCGACTCGCCGGCGTTTATTTCTTGTTAAGCCCTCGGGCCAAAAACAATCTTTATGTTTTATGCTTTTGATTTCCGTACTTAGTTTATTTCAGTTGTTGAACAATTTCCCTTTTTCAATGCATAATTTAGTTCGTCTTACTTCTTCTATTTTATTTTATGTTTTAATTATGTCAAGTAGCTAATCTGTTTGTATCTGGGCAAAGACAGAACCTGACCAACCCTAAGACGTGATCATGCCGGGAGGCTTATTGATGACAGCAACTAGCTGAGTTTTGTTCCCGATTCAACAGGGTAGTAACTTAAGCATGTTAGGGACTTGGGCAATCCTACAGTGACCAGTGGGAACCCCGACTTGCCTAACACAGGAGTACGTGGATCAACGCGACCGGGAGACTGGGCGTCCGCGAAGTACAACATGTTGCTGGAGATGTGGTCGTATGACTTGGGTCTGTCCAGGCATGCTATTGGCCATTCCGGGTTTGCTTGGAGGATGAAGGCGACTTGACCAACTTAGACTCATGCGGTCACATAGTGTCGAATTGGTCAATGTCAGGAGACCTGTCGAGAGAGATCTGGCAGGACTTAAACATAAGAGCGAATAAGGGTTCGGGGTATTAATATGCGTGACACTATAGGGATGTTAATACTTGGGATCTATAACTGGAAGACAAAACTGTTAGCAAAATGATTTACGTACCGATGATCGGCATCACATAGGTCAAAGGGGGAGGTCAGGGGAGTCAATGCCTGGATACTTTATTCTTTATTTGTTTCTTCTTATTTGGTTAGTCGAGTCTGTTAATTGCTCAGTCTATTAATTAGGTTGCATGCTAGTTTTATTTCTGTTTAAGTTATTTGCTATTTTCAGTCAAGTAAACACGGTGACCACGGTTCGGCAGTGCCCAACTGCTCTCCAAAACAAAACCTTTTTAAACGTGACAACCCAATTGAGCATTCAAAGCCGGGAAAACTATAAGCTAAATCGCCTCCTCGTGGGATCGACCCTATACTTGCTACTAGTACTTGTGCTAGTGAATAGTTTAGGAACTATAAATATTATTTTGCGCTACTCCACGACGGTAGCGTCACCCGCCCTCAGGGCCTTTTCCTTTTCGTTCCTCTTCCTCGCTCGACGAATCAGAGCCCGGATGCTCGTCATCGTCACTGCTGTCCTCTCCAGAAGGCAGCTTCTCAGACTGCTCTTCGTCCTCGCTCTCCGCCGCACGCAGAGTGTTCACGATTCCTTTATAAGAAAGGTGGCCCCTGTACGCCTGGGTCTCCGCCACCGTCTTGCCGTGTTTCAGAAGACGAGCATCCACCTGTCAGACACGGACAGCACGCGTTAGAACTCAAACAAAAAAAAAAACATCATCCTCAAGTGAGTGACACTGAACAGCATTAATAAGCACTGAACATCACAGTTATCCTAATTGACACTAAACAGCATTAATAAGCACTGAACATCACAGTCAGTTATCCTACTTTGACACTGAATGGCATAAATAAGCACTGAACACACTGAACAGCATAAATAAAGAAGAAGAAAAAGAAAGAGAGAAGATATTTACCGCCTCGTCCGCAAGGCCCGCTAGAGGCTCCTTGGTCACATTCGAAAGATCAAGGAGATGTCAGTTCAGGACCCGGGGGAGGTGCTCGTTCTCCAGCCTGTTTGCAAGGTTCGTGTGCTCACAAAGCCAGAACTGCACAAAAACCAAAAAATAAAAAACCCAAGGAATGAAAAATAAAAAAGACGGCAAGTAGAAGTAAACAGCAAGACGAATGTGAAGCACAGAAAGTAGAAGCACATACCAGTAGCAGTATCGTGCAGCCTTGTGTTTTCTGCGGGTTGTCCCTGTGCACAGCTGCCGAGTTGCAAAGGGCCTTGAGAATCGCCTCGCCCCAGTTGTAGCTCTGCATCGAGTCCAGATCCACCACATAATCCAACCATTTCCATTGGATTGTGACGGAGGAAGTGGAGAAGAAGACAGTGTCGATCACTATCAACGAGAGGAGCCGAGCTACATCAGCAAGAGCCTGAGGCTTGCGACTCCGATGCTTCACCAAACTATCAAGCTTTTCCTTCAGCATCTTCGGGTTCAGCGTCTTCTCCCCTGGGAACATCCTCTCCCTGAATCTTTTGTTGTTAATCTTGTACCTCGAACTAATATCGAGCTTCCTACTGCCGCCTACGATTCCAAAAATAAGATCGACATCCTCGGGAGTGATCCCGACATTTTTGCTGCCCAGCTTAATAGTACGAGCACCGACATCCATCTGCTCCAGCACGGCAGCTATCGCAGCGTCGCTCTTTCGGGTGTGGAGGACGGTCAGCCTCTGATCCTTTATGCTCTTGAAGAGATGGTAGAAGGGGGTCATCTTTCAAATACTCGTCGTGCCCCGGTTTCAGCTTGTCCTTGATATCATCAATAGCCCGGATGATGGTCAGCAAGTTGGACCTCATCTGTTCATAGGACCTGGAACACCAAAAAAAACACACACCGATGTGAGTACAAAGCACTGAACAAGCATATACAACACTGAACAGGCATATACAACACTGAACAGGAACAATCAACACTGAGTGGCCATGTAATTGCACTGAGTGGCATGAAGAGGCACTGGAATGGCATGATGAGGCACTGAACAGGCATACACAACACTGAACAGAACATATTAACTCTGAACATACACCAACACACAATATCAACACTGAGTGGCCATGCAGAGGGACTTAAATGGCATGTACAACACTGAACAGGACAATTTAACACTGAACAGGACAATTTAACACTGAACAGAACATATTAACACTGAACAGGCACCAACACACACAATCAACACTGAGTGGCACACACAAGGCACTGGGTGGCATACAGAGACACTGAGCAGGCATAATTTAACACTGAACAGGACATAAAAACACTGAACAGCCACCAACACACACAATCAACACTGATCAACACATAATCACACCGAACCTCCATCAAAACACTACACATTCAGGCATGCAATGGAAATAAACCGATTGAAAGTGAAAATCGGTTGAATTAGGGTTCGAAATACTTACTTCCTCTCCTTCTTCTCGCCGGCGGCAGGCTGAGGGATAGGGCTCGCCTGCTCTTCACTCGACGGAGTGTACTGAACAAGCATCCGTTCAGTGTTTTCGGAAGCAGCAGCAGCGGCGGTTGGAGTCGTTTTCTGACCGGCGGTTTTCTTCGCGGCGGCGGTTTTCTTCGACGGAGCCATTGATAATCGAACAGGTAGCTGAGAGATGAGAGAATTTCGTGTGTTGGTTGTGGTGGTTACGAAGCTTGATGAAATCGATTTCTGTGTGTTCTGTTCTTTTAGCGGGAGGAGCCGAGAGAGAAAGTAATGGAGGCGTGGGTTTCGTGTGTGTGGGAGTTCGTGTGTGCGGGAAATAATGAAATTAATGCTGAAACGGTTTGTTCAAATGTGTATATATGCGAGGGCAACGACGTCTTTGTACATTTTAGGCGGTCTAATCGGCACGCGTAATTTCTCGAAAGTCTTATTGCCGAAAAAAGACTGAAAAATGGCCTTATTGCCATTTTTCCCAACAAAAAAATACGCAGTATTTTACTCCATTTGATTTGCAATCCCCTTTCACTTTCAATATTTTCACTTCAATTTTATCTATCTTGATGTTCAAAGGCCATAGCTTTAAAACTCCCAAACCCCTAAAAAATATATATGCTCTTTTTTCTTTGCAATTTTCTTTCAAATAATATTCATCTCTGTGATCTTTTTTTTAACCGATGATTAACTAAAATTTCATTCCTCTCAATCTTCTTTTGGACATTAATACCTTCAATCGGTGTTTCAAACCCATAATGACCGAGATATTTCTTCCCTTTGAATGTAGCAAATCAACTAGAGTACATATTTTCGTATAACAGATTCTCGACTATAATATTGAAAGTCATGTATCCTTACAAGTCGCATGTGAAAGTGGCAATGAACACAATTTCACTATCAAACTTTATCTCTAAATTATTCACATGTAATATTTCTTTAATTTATTTTATAAACACATAACATCTCAATAATTCAAAAATACATAATTTTCAAAACAAAAACAAAAATGACAAGGTCATACTTTAGGCATGTGAGGAGAGCACATGATAAAAAGGGGCCAAGTGCCAACAAACATGCTTCTTGGGTCTCCTCTGTACTGGCCCAATTCTGCTACTTAATCACCAACCAAAAAGTTGGAGATAAAGTTTGATAGTTAAGACTTGAGGTTGTAGCTAACGTGTTCGTTTTCACCTTAATTCTCATGCGACTTGTAAGTTGTAAGGATACACTTTCAAGTTTCAAGCGCTTACAATTCTTCCAAAATTCTGCTTGGAATATTCTTCACAAGGAGAGATTTTTGAAATATTCAACTTTTGCGACATAATTCAAAAAAGATTGAATCCCACAGACCCACACAAATTCCAGAAAAAAACAACAAAAAAAAAAAATACTAAGACTTTGTTTTTTAGACTTAATTTCAGTCGATTTTAGTTCAATTCAAATCGTTTCAGTCGATTTTAGTTCAATTCAAATCGTTTCAGTCCAGCTCGATTAAATTCGTTTCAAAATAAAATTAATAAAAAAAATATTAAAATCAATAATTTTAAATATATACAGTCTACTTAATGCCAGAATAGAATATTATTAATATTATTTAAAACATATTCAACAATTTATAAAAGTATTATTATTATAAAAAATCAATTCGTTTACTTCAATTCAGATACATCAACAACGAGACTTAAGATCGAATACCTTAACGAGGAGTTTGAGATAGATGTCGTCGGATTTCGGCGCAGTGCACTTGGTTTTCCTTGCTCTTACCTCCGGCGACCAAATCAATACCTTACGACCGCGACTTGCTAGAAGTTTGTGTTTCAATGTCAGTGAGGATTTGAAGTAGGGCCCTTTGGATGAGTTTTTAAATGGATATGATGAAGAAGAAAAGGACTCCTGTTTCGGCCCAGAATTAATATAATATCAGGCCCATTGTTAGCGTATGCAGGCCCGTATCGGAGTAACGAGTATGAGCCCAAACACAACCCAAGTCCCTAAAGTAACCACCCTTTTCAAACTTATCTTAAAAGCTTTTTTTAAAAGACTTCGAGTAGGGTGAAAGAAAGCATGAACTATCTGAAACATGGATAAGATGAATAATGTCAAAATCTCTTTCAATATTGACTTTTGTAAAATATATTAAATGGAAACAAAACATAACTAAGGTCATGGCGCATTACCGCGCATATATGAATCACTCAATTACATGTAATACAAGATTGAGCTAGATGAATTATAATTGTTTTAAGTCAAAAGCAAAAAAAAAAAATTCATTTGTCCTAAAGTTATAGACAAGTTAACTTTTTTTTTTTACATAGTTAAATTTTTTTTAATTATTTTTTATAAGTTTTGTATATTGTTTATTATATTTATTAGATGGACAAAAAAAGTCAACATGCTTATAATTATGAGAAAGATGGAGTATTAGCTTTGTTTAACTGATATTATTTTCTTATCAAAACAACGTTTGAATAATTATTTAGTGTAATAATTTATATAATTATTAATATTATATATATATGTATGATTAATTTAAAGAGAAAAAATAGTAATATGTTTCAATTATTTGTGCATGGTTGATATTTAGGTAAATTGAGAAAAAGAATTGATTTTTATATCAAAGTGAAGTGTAAAAATATACGTATTTTTAAGTTAAAAAGTAATTTTTGTGTGAATAAATTTTAAAATGTAAATAAATAATTATATTTTAAAGTGAAAAAATAAAAAATATGTATAATTAGTTAAAAGAGAACGAAAAAATGAAATGTTTTTAGAATCGTAAAAATTGGAATTGTTTAATGGTATACTATTTTGAAAAATTGACACATTTTAACATTGTATTTAAGGTAATTAAATATTTACATAATAACCTCTCAGATGGTAGTTTTAACTTTTGGGTGAAAGTAAGTTACATATGCGTCAACTCATACTTTTTCTACTTTTATCTAAAAAAAATTCTACCCCATCCAACCGTTCTACCCACAACATAAATTTTATAGGTCCCACCACTTCTTTATTTTTTTATTTTTTATTTATTATTTATATTTAAATAATAATAATAATAATAATAGTAAAAGTTAAAACAAAAAATTTTTAGATAGAAAAAAATAAATAATTAATATTTCATATAAAATACAAATTATATAAAATAAAAAATAATTTTTAACACTAAAAATTTAACTATTTTTAAAATTTTAATTTTTAATTAAATTTTATATAAAATAAAAAATAATTTTTAACGCTAAAAATTTAACTATTTCAAAATTCTTATTTTTAATTAATTTTTATATAAATAATTTTTAACCCTAAAAATTTAACTATTTGAAAAATTCTTATTTTGTATTAATTTTTATATAAAATAAAATAATTCGTTAAAATACAATTAAAATTAAATCTATTTCAAAATTCTTAATTTTAAATAATTTTTATATAAAATAAATAATAATACAATCAATAATAATAATAAATTAATAATAGTAAATAAGAATAATAAAATAATAATATAATTTACTTCTACAAGGGTAAAAGTTCTTTTACCTAGGGCTGGGTGTTTGAGCCCGAAAACCCGAAAACCCGGACCGAAAAACCGGACCGAACACAAAACGAGCCGGGCTTAAAATTTTGAGGGACCGGCCCGAGTAAGGACCGGCCCGAATTTTCCTTTGACGGTCCGAGCCCGGGTTCCAAAATATCTGGGCCCGAGAGCTCGGCCCGGACCGACCATTAAATGAAACAAAAAAATTAAATAATCCACTGAGTCAAACAAATAAATTAAATAATAGCCCACTCCCTTCTTGGTTTTTAATTTACAATAAATACGTGCAGTTGACTATTCTTCAAATTTTCCCTACTTCTTTTGCGCATCTCCCAAAATCGTATATGCGTAAATACAAAACAATAAATCGTAATCGCAAATATTCTGGCCATATCCGGCATGTGAGAGTCGACCTCTCTGGCCATAACCGCCTACGAGATCCTTATCTCCTTCCTCAACACTACCTTTTAAGAACCTTTGCCCCGCCGCCGGATCTGGTCGTTTCTCGACGGATCTGAACGAGATCTCGGGTGTTCACTCCGGTGGACGCGATGTCGGCGATGTCGGAGGGTCGACGATGATTCCTAGGGAGTCGCGTACATCAACAATCGTAACTTCAAGTATGATTTGGTGATTCTGATTTCTGAAAAGGGTCGATCTATGTGAAATCTGAGCAAATGTATGAGTTTGGATTTGGGCCCGATAAAACCCGAAAACCCGGCTCGGACCGCCGGGCTCGGGCCCGAGCCGGTCTCATCTTCAAAAAACCCGGCTCGGCCCGGACCGTCGCACACGGGTTTTG
Source organism: Euphrasia confusa (assembly GCA_954870475.1). Classification (NCBI taxonomy): domain Eukaryota; kingdom Viridiplantae; phylum Streptophyta; class Magnoliopsida; order Lamiales; family Orobanchaceae; genus Euphrasia; species Euphrasia confusa. The sequence continues at coordinate 7,996,352 of OX940966.1, read as the reverse complement.
GGCCGGGTTCTGACTTTTTTGGGCTCGGCCCGGACCGCGCCCAGGCCTACTTTTACCCCAAATTTTTTAAGAACTTCTAATCTTAACACGTCATCGCACCTCGGTTTTTACCACATTTTTTGGTGAGAGGTAGAAATACACGTATACTTCTATTTCTCCATCGAAGATACTCTAAATACTTAAAAATAGTAATAATTATAAAAGAAGAGTGTATAATTTTTTGGGAAGAAGTTAATATCTAATATTTACTTGCATGTCTTTTGCAAGTTTTCATATTTTTTAAACAGAAGTAATATTAGTACTCCAATATATTAAAAAGATTCAATTACATAAAAATTGCAACTAATTTCAAATAATATTGTAAAAAACAATGAGTAATGGGTCCATGCCAGCTAAGACTTGGAAATACAGATCTCATAAATTTGGCATTATCTCTTTTACTAGTATGTGGTATCTTCCCCCAAAATTATTTTACTCCTATACTAATTTCGGTTTTCTTTTCTTTTCTTTTTTTTTCTTTTCTTTTTAAAGAGTAATTAATAGTTAAAAACTTAAAATAAATGTCACAATTATTTCATTTCACAAGCGGTTACTGCCTGAACAGAAATCCCCCCAATAGAACAATAAAAAAAAATCAATCCCGACGACGATGATGAATTCGACAAATTCCCGTCGGAAAATAGATACGGCGGCGGCGGACAACGGAGACACCGCCGATAAGCAGGACCAACTCCTCCTCTCCTCCGCCATCTGCAACGGCGAGGATCTCGGCCCCTTCGTCCGAAAGGCTTTCGCATCCGGCAAGCCCGAGACCTTGCTCCACCACCTCAAGCACTTCTCCAAATCCAAGGAATCGGAGATCGAAGACGTTTGCCGCGCTCACTACCAGGACTTCATCATGGCGGTCGACGATCTCCGATCCCTCCTGTCCGACGTCGATTCCCTCAAATCCTCTCTCTCCACTTCCAACTCAAAGCTCCAAAACGTCGCCGTCCCGCTCCTCACCTCCCTCGACTCCTTCGTCGAAGCCAAAAACAAGTGCTCCAACATCGCCCTCGCGATCAACTCCCTCAACACCTGCGTTCAGCTGACGGAGCTTTGCTCACGCGCTAATTCCCATCTCGCCGACAACAACTTCTACCTGGCGCTACGGTGCCTGGAGTCGATCGAGGCGGATTTTCAGGACAAAACGCCGTCGTCTACTCTGGTGCGGATGCTGGAGAAGCAGATCCCGTCGATTAGGGCTCACATCAAGCGGAAAGTCAGCAAGGAGTTCGGAGATTGGCTGGTCGAGATCCGGACGGTGAGCCGAAATCTAGGTCAGCTAGCGATTGGGCAAGCTTCGGCGGCGCGCCAGAGGGAAGAAGAGCTTCGAATCAAGCAGCGCCAAGCCGAGGAGCAGAGCCGCCTTAGCTTGAGAGATTGCGTTTACGCATTAGAGGAAGACGATGACGACGGAGACGACGATATTGACGGAGTAATTGACGGCGGGAATGGAATTCTAGGGTTTGATTTAACCCCTTTATACAGGGGTTATCACATCCATCAAACCCTAGGACTCGAGGACAGGTTCAAGCAGTATTACTTCGAGAACAGGAAGCTTCAGCTGACCTCTGATTTCCAGGTATCCTCAATGATCCCCTTTCTCGAGTCCCACCAGACATTCTTCGCACAGATTGCAGGCTTCTTCATCGTGGAGGATCGGGTCTTAAGAACTGGAGGAGGATTAATATCGAAGATGGAAGTCGAGAATCTCTGGGACACAGCCGTCGGCAAGATGTGTTCTGTTTTGGAGGATCAATTTTCCAGAATGCAAACAGCTAATCACTTGCTATTGATCAAGGACTATGTGAGTTTGCTTGGAGTAACATTGCGTAGATTCGGCTACCCGATCGACTCTTTGCTCGAGGTCTTGAGCAAGCACAGAGACAAGTACCACGAGCTGTTACTGTCCGATTGCCGTAAGCAGTTTGCAGAGGCACTCGCAGCCGATAAATTCGAGCAGATGTACATGAAGAAAGAGTACGAGTACTCCATGAACGTCCTTTCCTTCCAGATACAAACATCCAACATCATGCCAGCATTTCCATACGTGGCCCCGTTTTCTTCAACTGTCCCCGACTGCTGTAGAATCGTGAGGTCCTTCATCGAGGATTCCGTGAGCTTCATGTCGTACGGAGGACAGCTCGAGTATTACGACGTGGTTAAAAAGTATCTGGACAGGCTCTTGGCGGAAGTGTTGGATGGGGCTTTGTTAAAAGTTATACAAAGCTCGATCGGTGGGGTCACCCAGGCTATGCAGATGGCAGCTAATATGGCCGTTTTCGAACGAGCGTGTGATTTCTTCTTCCGTCATGCAGCTCAACTTTCAGGGATACCTCTGCGGATAGCTGAAAGGGGGAGGAGAAAGTTTCCTCTGACTAAAGCTCGTGACTTGGCAGAGGAGACACTGTCTAGTTTGCTTAAGCAAAAGGTTGATGGGTTCATGTCATTGATCGAGAACGTGAATTGGATAGCCGACGAGCCTCTGCAGGGTGGGAATGAGTACGCGAACGAGGTGATTATATTTTTGGAGACTTTGGTTTCCACAGCACAGCAGATTTTGCCCGTTGAGGTGTTGATGAGGGTTTTGCAGGAGGTGCTGGGGCATATATCGGAGACGATTATTGGGGTTTTAGCAGGGGAGTCGGTTAAGAGGTTTAATGTTAATTCGATTATGGGGCTTGATGTTGATATTCGGATACTTGAGTCGTTTGCGGAGAACCAAGCGGTGGTTTTGTCGGAAGCGGATGGGAATGGGCTGAAATCGAGGCTCATGGAGTCGAGACAGATGGTGAACTTGCTTCTGAGCAATCATCCGGAGAATTTCTTGAATCCGGTTATCAGGGAGAGGAGTTATAATGCGTTGGACTATAGGCGGGTGGTTGCTATTTCAGAGAAGTTGAGGGATCAGTCGGATAGGCTGTTCTCTTCGTTCGGGACGAGAGGGGCTAAGCAGAATCCTAAGAAGAAATCCCTTGAAGCATTGATTAAAAGACTCAAGGACGTGAACTGAGTGAGACTCTGCTTCAATGTATGTACGTTCTCTATTGTGTTTTGCTTCTTCATGTTATTGCATAGTTTTAATTTGTAGGCGTTCTTGTATTTATGTATTCGAATATATTACTTTGTTGATACTTGACAACTTATATCCATTTCCCCTTACACAGTTTTATATATTTTATTTTAGTTTGGCTAGTTTCATGTATATTTTCACATATATTATATATTATTAGAAAGTAAATTATTTTTGCCTTTTGATTTTAAATATTAAATTACCTTTACTTTTTTTTATTATAATAATATAAATAATACTACTTTTTTTAACAAAGATTTTCTCGAGAAGGGAGTAAGAGTAGGAGTAAAAGAAAAAAACTCCATTCATTTATTTTAACATAAGAGCATCCATTCCAACATACAATTCCTAGTTGGCACTTATAGGTACCTATGTACACTAAATGGTGAGAGAGACTAAATGGTAAGAGAGGTACAATTTAGGAGAGATAATTTTGATTATCAAATACTCCCTCTATCCAAAGACAGTTGTCATACTTTCCTTTTTGGGATGTCCAACAATAGTTGACACACCCCAAAAAAGGAAATAATTATTTTAACTTTTTCATTTTAATATACAATTTTATTCTACTTTACCCCACCTACTTTTTAAACTTTACTCACAACTACTTTACTTTTCACTTTTAAAATATATTTTTACCTTTTACTTTTCCATTAAAAAATACAAAAATAATAATTTTCTTAAACTCCGTGTCCAGCAAAGTATGACATCTATTAATGGCCGGAGGGAGTATTAGATACTAAGTACAAATTAGTTTTGTGTCTTAGTTTGTGGGCCTAATTAGTTTTGTGTCTTAGCTTGTGGGCCCTACATGAATAAAAGTAAATAATTGTAACTTAACCCTTAACCATTGTGACCTAAATATTAGATACTAGGTACAAATTAGGTACAAATTAGTTTTGTGTCTTAACTTGTGGGCTTTACATGAATAAAAGTAAATAATTGTAACTTAACTCTTAACCATTGTGATGGTGAAGTACAAATGAATAAGGTACAAATTATATATGATGTGTCTAATGACACGTCACTAATTTGTACTTATGTTTAGGTATATGCTCTAATACTTCATCTATCAAATGAATGACACGTGTCCAACATCCAAAAACCTACCTACCCACCCTCTCATCTGTCCTTCAAAAATCAAAACTACTCTCCAACCAACCATTTATACTGTAAAAAAGTTAGTCTACACTATTGACCAACTGATTAAGCCATGTCTCCAACCACCTACCTCCTCCTCCTTATCCTCTCCTCCGTCATCCTCTCCGCCGCCGCCGCCGATTCTCCGACAGTTTACCAAGTCCTCAACTCGTACGATTTCCCAGCTGGGCTCCTGCCTCAGGGCGTGACGAGCTACGAGCTGGACCCGAGCACGGGGAAATTCTCAGTCCACTTGAACAAGTCGTGCAGCTTCACCATACAAGGGTACGACCTCAAGTACAAGAGCACGATCAGCGGCACAATCTCAAAGGGGAGGATCAAGGATCTGAAGGGTATTCAGGTGAAGGTGCTGTTTTTCTGGGTGAGTATTATCGAGGTCACCAAGGATGAGGATGAGGTGGAATTCTCTGTCGGAATCTTTTCCGCGAGTTTCCAGGTGGATAACTTCGACGAGTGTCCGCAGTGCGGCTGCGGATTCGACTGCCTTAATTTTAGGCCCTCAATCCATGGCTCTTCCTTCTCTTATTCAGATATGTAGTATATTAAGTTTCATGGTTACATGTGAGTTTTGAGCTGGTGGGGTTAGTACTGATTTTAATAAGGGGTTTAGTATTAATTGTATGATGCTAATTTGCGATGTAATAATAATCTTCCTTACATTCTAAGGAACTACTACTAATGTGCTGTATGTTTTTGACTGAATTTACCTGTGGTGTTTTCTCCATCTTCAACGAGGCTTTGATTTAGTGCTCCAATCAACTATTTTCTTCAACATTTAACTTAGTTAGCCATGTGTTGTGTTTGATGAATTCAGCGCTACAACACCTCAAAATCGATAACTACTTAACTCAAGAAATAGGATATCGTATATCCGATTTGCTTGCTCGGTTGAAACGGACAAAAACATTTTTTTCTTTCGATCAACTTTCAAGCGAAGAAGATGGTTAATTTAATTGTGAATTCTAACCTAGTGTATATCTCTCACTCTTTGAATTGAGACTTAATAAAATACACACAATAATCAATCATAATCCAAAAACTCTATCTAATACTATTATTCTATGAGTGAAATAACTTCAATCTTTCTCTCTCATATATACAATCGAGAGAGATTATCAAATAAGAATATCATGATTTTTGAAAGAAATTATTGACTAAAGATAGTCTTATCTTAACAAGGTAGAATTGGTTAAGGGGTTTTCTAAATCTTAGAGTTTGCCCAAACCTTATCAACCCTTCTTTTTCTTCAATCCAAATACTCCAAACTCTTCTCATCAATTTCATCAAAACCTAACCTAACAAAGAAAACTAAAATCAATAACAAACATGCCCACAAATTACCCTAAAGCCATCGCTTTCTCCCTACTCCTCCTCCTCTCCGCCAGCGCCGCCGCCGATCCAACGGCGTACGAGATGCTCCAAACGTACAATTTTCCCGCCGGAATCCTCCCTGTGGGAGTAACCCATTACGATCTGGACAAATCAAGCGGCAAGTTCAACGCTTATTTCAACAGTTCGTGCAGTTTCTCTCTGGAAGGTTCGTATCAGCTAAGGTACAAGTCTCAAATCGGCGGGTACATCTACGAGAACAGGATGACCGGAATATCCGGGGTCAGTGTCAAAGTGTTCTTCCTTTGGCTGAACATCGTGGAGCTCAGAAGGAACGGCGACGATCTCGAGTTCTCCGTCGGGATCGCATCTGCGGGTTTTCCGATCGACAATTTCTACGTTTGTCCGCAATGTGGGTGTGGATTGAACTGCGACGATTCGACCGATTCTCTGGTTTCCTCAAGTTGACCGATGAGGTAAATTTGGGGATGTTTAAAAAGTATGCTTAATTTCTTTAAGGTGAAACTTAAATAGTAAATGTTTAATTTAATTATTTATATTGCTGAATATCTTTTCTCATGGTTCCTTCTTGTATAGCGTTGTCATTCTAAGCTATTTCGTATAAACGTTTCCTCGAACACAGACTCGAAATAAAAGAACATCTATTGTATACTTTAGTTTGGGGAGAAATAATGGTGGATGATATAGTTGCCTAAGCTGATGGTGAAGGGATTCCTTAGACAAGTCGAGTAGAACTGGGTATGTAGCGATAGTTATTTACCATTTTTGATGGTGTGTATCTAGTAAGATTGAGCTTAAGGGCTTTCGATTAAATGTGATAAATCTCAAACAAATTGAGAGGTGTAGAGTTTGAACCAACCATTGCCAAAACCCCTCGTAGGGTTTGTTGTAGAAGCACCCTTATAAAGGGTTAGTGATACACTTCAGCTACAAGCGTTTGGTTGTCTGATTCATGGTTGAATGTGTCATTTTATTTTTTATTTTTTTTTGTTTGATTCAATTATGGTACATGTCGTAACCATTAGAATTGGGCATTAGTTAGGGTTTTTTATTGCTACGACTTATGGTTAGAGTTGTACAATGGGAAACGGCGAGGTAGGAGGTTAGTCTGGAAGAAACCGAGTTATGGAAGAGGCCTGAGTTGGGTGGTTGAGCTAGGGATTTTAAAGCAGAGGAATGGATTAGTAGATACAAGTTTGGAAGAAAAGTTTTGGGCATACAGTGAACAAGAGAACAAAATACATAGGGGTAGCATTTACCTGCCCGTTTTCTTTGCTGTGAGAGTAAAACTGGACAATTGACAAAGGAAGAGAGTAGTATTTATTATGAAAAGATGTTTGCACGAGCTCAATCGTTCATTAAACTTATTGAGTTTGAGCTCGAGCTCAACTTGGTGATACTTTGACATCTTATTTTTGGGTCTTTGAAAAGTAAGAAGGGTGATGAGATCACTACAAATTGTGTATCCTCAAATTTAATGTGTTGGCTCTTCTGTGTTTCAGACCGTCTTCACCATCGTGGCACATCTTGGGTCGACCATTGCGCATATTGGTGCGGTGTTTGTTGCGTGTTGCTTTATGTGGGCCGATCATCACTCTGATTGTTGGACATGAGTAACATGAGCCAACATTTCTCGACACATTATGCTTTCAGAAAGTGGCTGAGCGTTGCATGAAGCTACAAACCTAGTTAGTTTTAATCTTTTCTTCAACCTTCAACCTTCTAAATAATTAGATATTATTCAGTCTCAAAACATTATGTAGTTCTCCTTTGTAAATTAGAAATTAACAGTTTTTAATTCTCTATGACAAAAGTAGTAACTAGTACGTCTTATAAAAAAGGTATATAGACCTGAATTTGTAGTACAACAAAAACTTTGTGTCCGAAAAAAGCTCAAAATCTCGAACTCATTCCCAAGCCGGTTTTGAATTACGAAAAAACCACTAAACTTCGATCATAAAGTTCACCACTCGAGCTCGAGACGTTAACCTCTACAAACAATCCCCAGAAGATGCAATCGTAGGGGAATATGAGTATATTATACACACAACACAATAATGTCAGATGCATTGCACCTGCACATGGGTCGCCCAAATTCCATGAAATCTAACGTGCAAGTCTAACTTCCTTGGCGTTTACAATAACCCCACCATACCCACAAAATAATACACTATTAATATTAATATTAAAATAAGCATTATTTTATTAATGTTAATTAGTAATATCCTCTTAATATTAATATTAAAATAAGCATTATTTTATTAATGTTAATTAGTAATATCCTCTGTCTCGAAATAGTTAAATTACAAAGGAAAAATTCCATGAAATCTAACGTGCAAGTCTTACTTGCTTGGCGTTTCCAATAACCCAAAATAATACACTATTAATATTAATATTAAATAATATTAAATAAGTACTGTATTATTTAATTAATATTAATTGATAATATCCTCCGTCTCAAACTAATACTTAAATTACAAAGGAAAAATGAAAGCTGATCACTTATCAGCTTTCAGATTTTTTAGTATTATCTTCACAAAAGAGTATCTAGGATCAAGATTTTGAATCATTAATTAATAAATTGGAAGATAACATACACAAATGAGACACTAAATAATTTACTATAAATATAATAGAAAAAAATATTAGCTAATACAATTATTTAAAAATAAACAACTCAAAATTTAAGTTTACAAATAAAAATTCTCAAACCATCACAATATAGTATAGAATTGAAGTTCAAAACCAAAAACAACTAAATTTCCAATTTTGCAAAAATAAAATAAAAATAATTGATCTTAATTTATTTCAGAAAGCATGTTGCGTGGCATACGTTGAAAGTAAATTTAAACCTCAGTCAAGAGAGTCAAAACAAAACCCCATAGCCACAAACAAAAGAGTATCTTGTTGTTTTGTATCCTCAAGTAACTATTCAATCAATTTTCTTTAAAACACAAGTTAGAAAAGAGACATAGGCCCGGCCGTCAGCCCGAGGAGAGTTTCCGGGTTCGGGCCTAGCTAGTCTTGGCCAATCTTGTTGTTCTTGAGGAGGAGCATCGCACGGAGGTCAACAGCGTCGTGAGCATCCTCCTTTGCATGTGTCTCGGGTCGGTAGTATCCGGTAACCGGGTCGGGTACCCATGAGATCTTCGCGGGTTCCTCGGCCCGTTTGTTGAACACGACGCTCGAGGGCCCGGCTCGAACAGCTGAGGCTCTGTTCGAAACTACAGAGTAAACAGCCTTAGCATTGGAGAAAGAACGACCCATTCTAACAAAAGCTTAAAGATCGAAGAAGAGCTTGATTTGTTTGTTAGTTTTGTAAGTTGAATGAAGCAGAGACGCCTTATTTATACCCAAGGAAAAGAATGAAAGAAAGAAAGGGAGGGGAATCTTCGAGTGAGTTGGGTAGTAATTCGGTTGATTCGGGTCAAACTTAAACTCCTAAGAAGACTGTTTCTGTTACGTGTATGAATGGTCAAAGAATTATTGGTAATCAAATCCCAATTATAGGAGTAATTACTAATTAGTGTACATACAAAAATTTCTCATTTTTCAAAGCTCCTCAAATCCTTCTTCATCTCCTTCTTCTTCAAGCCTTTGGAATTCTGTCCTCCATATTTCCATCTGCAACATTCATTTTGCACCATATAGTAACTGTGTTACGATAAAAAAAATATATATATATAATGATTGTTAACCTGATCATCAGAAAACTGCAGCTGCTCAGCCACGAAGAGTATGCTTTTGTGGTCATCCGTGGTTGCTAATTCTCTCCCGATATTTCTACAAGCTTCATCGAATCCAATTATCTCCACTCTCAGACCGTGGCTCATAAAAACCTTGTCCATCCATTCCGATTTTGTCAACTACATCGAAACTATTAGTAGCAGAGCAGGGGGACCAAAATCTGAATCGAACAATACTTGAAGGTCACTGACCTCGATGCCAATTTCAGTTTCGACCAACCAATCAGGAAATTCTCCAATGAATAAACTTCCCTTTGTAGCTAAATTACCGACAAAACCTAAAATGTCTTCAAACTCGGCTAAAGTCATCATCGGAAGTCCCTGCAAGAAGCAAACAAAGCATAAATAAACAAACCACAAAATAATGATTCAATTACCAAGAACAAAATTTAGTGACCTGTAAAACCCACAGGCTCGGTCTGGCACCATTAAATCCTTTAGCGCGTAAGGCTCGTTGGATATCAGAGGTTTCGGACGGAACATGAAGGAGCAAACAGCTTCTTGTAATTTTCGCACCGACATCTAATGATTAGACAAAAAAACAAAACACACTTTTAGGAATGCATTCAAATTCTCACTCGATAAATCACTTCAATACCACCTTATTGGGTAAACACAAATACGATATTTTAACTATTTTCAAACATAACAACGGACCTTGAAGCTTCTGAATGGAGATACGAAATATTCTGTCCGGAGACACATCGAACAGGAGAGTCGATGCTGGCCATTTAAGCCTGTAAGGTCGACTGTCCATTCCGTCTGTCAACAAAACAACCTACAGAAAACTAGGAATAAACATTCGTACGAATACAAAAAAAAATTATGGTGCATTTAGTGTGTGATTACCTGCCTGAGCCCATCGTTTTTCTGCATTGTGGTGATCAGCTTATTGTCAATAAACTCGGTTGCGAGGCAGTGTTGGTGCAAAAACCGACCCAACTCATCCGATTGAATACCCGGTGGAAGTAGGCATCTGATGTATGGGTCTGTAAACACAGGATCTGTACAACAAAATAAAATTGAAGTGTATGTTTTAAAGGGGTTTATACTTTATATACAGTGGGAAACAAATTGTCTGTAGGTGTTCGACGAAATGCCTGAATGAAAAAAAACAAAAATCGGAACGGGAGAAATGAATGAGCAATGCCTGTGCGAAGTGTTTCCTGGTAACGGAGAGAAGCGCGATTCAGAGCAGCTTTGAAATGATAGTCGTCGTCGTCTTCTTTCCGGAGATTGGCACTGAAAGCACGGTTTATCTTCTTCTTAGGAGCGTGATTGTGAAACAGAGACGGAGGGGTAACCGTTGGCCGCAGCAGAAGCTCCATTACTGTGAATCGCTCAAGCTTCTCCAAAGACTACTACAGGTACTTTTGTGAATCAAATTCGTTTTTTTTTTTTTTTCTTTTTTGGAATTCGCAGTCAAATTTCACAAAAGAAACAATAAAATAAATTAGAAAATAAAGCAATTATTCAGTATTCAACTTTTAACGAGTGAGTGTGTATATTTTAGAAATAAAATTCTAAACATTATTTAAATTAAAATACAATATAATCTAAATAATTTTGAAATTTTAATATTTTTTAATCAAAAAATAAGTTTTATAATTAATTCAACAAATTTAGAGTGTAAAACAATGATGAAATTGTTGCATAAATTTGAAATAAATTCGTTGACCATCAAAAGATCAATATTATACATTTCTATTTAGGGAGAAAAATTAAAGTACACTATATTGAATAGCGCTGCCGCTTATTTACACTAGCATATAAAAAGTATGGTTATCTACACAAAAAAGTGTTCAATGCCCAAATTTGCCCTCAGGGCTGATCGAGTATATTTAAATATTATTCGACAATCTCATTCGATAACCCACAAAGTCTTACTTGTGATTTTTTTTTTCAGTTAAATTTTTCAAACTTTTATCGAATGTTAGAATATGTTTTTATTTTGATATCGAATATATCTATTTCCAATATCGAATACAATATGTTGTTATAATTTATCGAATAAGTTTATATGTTTATCGAATAGATTTATATCGCTATTATAATTTATCGAATATGTTTATATGTTTATGGAATATGTTTATACGCTTTTATATGTTTATCGAATATGTTGTTATAATTTATCGAATAGGTATATATGTTTGTCGAATATGTTTATACTGCTATTATAATTTATCGAATATGTTGTTATAATTTATCGAATAGGTTTATATGTTTATCGAATAGGTTTATATGTTTATCGAATATGTTTATATGGCTATTATAATTTATCGAATATGTTTATATGTTTATATATGTTTATACGCTTTTATAATTTATCGAATATGTTTATACGCTTGTTATATTTATTTGTGAATATAATTTTATTGTTTATCGAATAGAATCACCTAATTTATCGAATATGTTTCTTGAATAAAATACAATAGTTTTTCGAATCGAATACATTTATTCGTAAACACTACTGAGAAAATAAAAATTACAAAAAAAAAATATATAACGTACAAACAATATATTAACAAATAAAAATATTAAACCTTAAATAATGCGTAAACAATCACATAAGGATCGATACCTGCATGAATATAGAGTCATTAAACATACACGAATAAAGTGTCTTCCTCGTGTTATACATGGAGCTACTGTGGACCTGTGACACAGCTGATTAGATCCGTAAGCTTGGTGACGATGTAAGCTATACCACTGATGAAAGCTAAAGAGAAAATGAAAGCGACCCATCCGTGGGCAATTTGGTAAGGAGGAATAATGGCGAAGATTAATCTCCATGGGGCGAGGAGCAACGACCAAAAGACCTTTGCCAGCATTAAGCATGCGCTGTTCGACTTTCTTGATTCTGGCCTCACCAACTTTCAAAATTACAAAAAAAAAAAAAATGTTAAAAATTAAGTCTTGGGGGTTTTCTGTAATTAGGTCAATCCTCGAGGTTAAATTGAAATTTTGCTAAAGTTAATAATAGTACCGTGAAAGCATCAATAAACTGCTGCTTCCAAATCGAGGGCAAGTTGACTTTCTGATGAGCTTGATCTGAGGAGTATTGGGCAAAGTTAGGATTAACATCAGCACAAATGAATGTCACCTGCTCAAGTATTCGGTCTATCTTCTTCTTATAGGCTCTTTTACGTTATATACTCCGTATTTCATAACTTCATAAATCAAGTAGAATAAGTTTCAACATCTTTGACACATTCACTACAAACTCAGGCATTGACCATTGCGGAGATAATTTCCTGTCGTATACGGTGGTGATGCTGACAATCGTCCGCACATAGTAAGCCACAAATTTATATAGGACAAAATACAGAGTTTTGAAAGTTTTAAGACAACAGTTGGGATGGAATAATAAATCACAGTAATTCCCTATGACTTTACTTATTAATACATTAAATACTATCAAATAGGAACTGGAGTTGGAGGACCCTACCACCTTAAGTCTCTCCCCCCACAATAAAGTTAAAACAACAAATGAGCAAAACTACAAAAAGGATTACCTGTGTTAGCAGAGTGTATTGAGAAAATGTCAACAATAACCCTGCTTCTGTTCTCTTCAACATCATGTAATTCAGAGTAATTCTTATCATGATCTCCTTTGCCAACTTCTGCTGGTACCCAATCCTCAGGCCTCTCGTCTCTATTTCTATTAATCAAATGTTGAGAACAAAACATGAATATCTTCTTCTTCTTCTTCTAATTTGAGACATGGTAAAAATGTATCTATATATCTAAATACCTACAAAGGCAGAGACACATATGGCCAACGCTTATCTTGAGCATACGCATGTGTGAGCAGCAGCCCGAACTGAAGCACAGTAAGAAATGCTTCCAACAATGTAATCACATCCGGTGTCCATACCTTCAAAGTAAAAGACAATAAAAACCAAAACAAAACAAAACAAAACACATCCTACAGTAAAATTACTCGTGACAATACTACTACTTGCCTCTAATATAATGTAGAGCCAGATATAAGCCCAGAAAGACCAGAAAAGCTCGACAAGCCAAACCCCAATATCCGAAATCTTCTTGAGCTCTCCAGCCTTAGGCACAACCACACATACAGCGTGGATCGGGAAAAGATCGAAAGCCGCGGACCCCACAAGCGTCCCTGGGCCTAAACCTGTTTTTTGTTTTCATAATTAAAATTTTCCCAAGATAACAGAAATTAACACGATGATTGATAGATCAGAATTCTAACCTCCAGCGTACAGCTTTCCGAGATTAGTTATGGCGTCGATTGTTGCGAGGGAAATCTGGGGGAAGCTGGTCCCGAAGGCGAGCAGGGCGATGTCGGCGATGGCGTAATTCCAGACTTTGGTGTACTTGACGGTTTTGGTGTTGGTGGCGGGGTCGAATACCTCGACCGGGCGGCTGTGCTTCACGACGTTTTCCATGGACCGGAAGAACCGGCCGGTTATGGCAGATAAACCGAGGAAGCAGTAGCCGAGGGCCGCGAAATAGAGGAAAGCCCGGAGCCCGTAGCTGAGCCCGGTTTCGAAACCGAAGAGCAGATGGAAATCACATTTCGCGTGGGCAACTGTACTGTTACCCATCGTGATTTGTGTTTCTTCTTCCTCTACAAAAATAAATAATAAAAAAAATTAAAAATTAAAAAAAACGCTAAACCTCTTCGGAAACTCTGAATGAATAAAAAAGCATAGCGGATTTTTGGTACCTGTATTTGTTGTTGTTGGGTGTGCAGTAATTTTTAGTTACATTTACCTGAGGCCGTTGGGTATTTAAAGGGAAAAATCTGACGTGAAACAGAGACGGAGAGAGTGTGAGAGAGAGACGAATCCTGATTACTGATTAGGTCAGGGCAATTAGAATTTAGAAACGACAATGGGCCGGATTTGATTAATTAATTAATTTACTGCACAACATAAATTCCTGATTTTGTCTTATACTGTATAAAATTATGAAAGATAATTAATTTACACGTAACTTAAGTAAAATATAGTAGTATTTTTCAAATAAAAAAAAGGTAAAAAAAGTTTTAAAATTAAAAAATAAATTAATTGTGATCAAAATTATAAAAATAATTATAATGATTTTAAAATTCTGATCTAATTATTACAAAAATTAATTGTTATACAACAAAATTCTAATTCTGATCTGATTATTACAAAAATTAATTGTTATACAAATACAGCAGTATAATTTTTTACTAGTTTTAAGTATAAAAGTAAACAAGTAGGTGAAAAGTTGAAGATATAATAATTTTATTTTAATAAAGTAAAAAACTAATTAAGATTATTTATTTGTTTAGAGTGTGAAGATACTATATATGTAAGGCAACTCAAGAAAAAAGTATAAAAGAGATGGAGGGAGTATATATATCAAAATAAATTATTTTAAAACAAATTATTCTGTTTTTTTATAACACTTTCATTTGTCTAACTTTATAATATGTATTTATACACTATATTTTTTTATTAGTGTTTAATAATAAATTAATTAATTAAATAAATATTCGTAGACATTTGGTTATTTATGAGAGATTTGAAAAAATTGATTTTTTTTTTATATTTTTAAGATTAAAAAAAATCATAGAATTTTAAAATTTATTGACTTTTAAAATATATCATTTTTAATTAAGACTTTGAAAATTCAAATTGAATTAACTCATATTTTAAAAGTTCAAAAATCCCAAACTTTAAAAGTTCAATTTTTTTTATAAAGTCTTAATTGAAATCACAAAGTTCAATTTATTTGTCTTTACATGATTTTAAGGTTTGGCTGATAAATAATCATTGGCCTTTTTTAAAAGAAAAATATGAAGCTACAAGTCACCAAACTCACCATGATGATTTGTATTTGCATCGGTGTGACACCTAATTTGTTTGGGTCATTATCTTTGTGGTTGGTTACAATGAAAGAGTATGGTATTACGATATTTCCGAGAACCTAAATGTCGTGTTTTCGACCAGAGGGTTTCGTGGGCTGCCCTTTTGATTGGACCAGAACGTATCTCACGACATTGTTTCATTCTTTGGATGGCTATCTGAGGTCGATTGCCGACTCGGGATAAACATTGGATTGGACGGAGGAATGACTCGTGTGTTATATGGTGGGGAGAGCGCCGAGACACACTCACACTTTTTCTCTTTTTCTTTGATTGTTCATTCTCACATGATTGCTTGCATAGCCTACAGGTCGAGGTGAGATTTTTATGGCCACGTGCTGCTAGTCGATGGCGTGGGAGGCATTTGATATCCTGCGCGTATCGTGGATTTATCGTTGCTCTGGTCTATTTTATTTGGCTCGAGAGGAACACGAGGATACATGAAGCTCGCTCGGTGTCGTTTGGAGTGGAGAGTGGTGGTTTTTCAGGCGATTTCTATCGTACGGGAGAGGATCCTCTCGCAACGACTTCCAGATTCTCTTCAGGCACGGGCATTGAAAATGGTATGACATAATCTGGTGATTGTGTTTGTATTATTTAGTGTTATATGTTTAGTTTGACTGGTTGGAGAGCTAGTCTGTTAGCTCGGTAATACAGTGGAGCTTTCATTCCTATGCAATGTACTGTATGATACACCTTTTTTTTTATAATTTGATTGACCTTTAAAAAAAAATGTCGTGTTTACGTTTTTTCTCTAACAAACCTTTTTCATTTTGTAAACTACAACACTATTTCTTTAATTATATATTACGATTTTTGTGTAATTTATACTCACAATAAATTATAAATAAAATGTGAATATAAATTTAAAATTACACATGGAATAAAAATAAATTATAAAATCAAACATGTTTACATTATAATTAGAAAGAATAATAAATTATTAAATTACAAAAATACCAAAACACTTGAATGACATTGCAAAAAATAACTCATACAGTGGTTGTAAAAGCTTTTTCTTTGTAGTGTACCAATATGCCAAAACAAAATATGGAGTATGATTTTTTTAAATAGAAAGTCTTTTTTTCTTCTGCCACATTATGTATATATATCATTTTCAATTGAATAAATTATAAAATAATTTGAATCTCAAGCCAAAACAAAATTAAAAGAGACGTGATTTTTCATCTCAACAATTTAAAAGAGAGAAATGCAAATTTTGTATAGTACTAGTATAATAATTATCAACAAGTTTTACCATTATTTTTTATTAGCATAACCCTCATAGGTCCTAAAATTGTAACAAGACAAAAATAATAGTGACGTGCATGTAGTTTAGGTAAAATCAGCTGAAGAAAGACCCTACCATTATCTCATAAATCCACACTTCTCATTTCACATTCACCCCCAAAACAAATTTAGTAAGAGCATTCCCAATGGTGGGAGGCAAAATCCCCACTTTCTGTAAAATCATCTCCAATCATCAAACTTAAATTTTAACTCAAAAAAAATATTCTAAGAATATTCCTAATTTTATCACGCAATAATTTTATTTAAATTACATTTGTATATATAATCAAATGTATAATATGATATTTACCATTAGAAATTTGAAATTAAATAAATAAATAAATTAATTTTTTAATTTGCATTTATTTTAATTAAATTTAAATTTTATTTTCTTTAAAATAATAATAAATATAAGATTGTGTATTGAAAAAATAAAATATTACATTATTTTTAAATTAACAACATTAAAAAGAAAAAAAATTAATAATAACTAACAATAAAAAAAAAGAAAAAATAAATAAAAATGATTTGCCACATGAACAGTGCGTAGGCAAATTTGCCGCCCACTGTTCGCAAACTCTATTTTGCCACGAGTATAGAGACCCCATTGGAGGTGCTACAGTAGAGGTGGGGAGTCAAATTTTGCCATTGCCTCCCCCATTGAGAGTCATTGGGAGTGCTCTAATAATCCCAATAAACAAGGATTCCACCTTTAATGTATGTTTGTTGATATTGATGTTTTAAGTGAGATTATATTCTGTATTTTTATTTAAACTCTTTTAGTTTTAATTGATTATAAATTTTTGAAATTTCAATCATGTTTATTAACACTATTTTATTATTACTTTTCTCTATTTGAGTTAATTGAACCAAAACAAACACACATCAAACTAGACTAGTAGCTCGCAAACTGCTCGAGTAGAGCTTTGAGTTGGGCTTAAGCAGTTTGTTATCATAAACAATTTGAGTACATGCAAAATCTTTTTCAGCTTGCCAACTCCTCGAGAAGGTTAATGAGCAACTTATCAAGCGATTTTAATTGTAAAATAACTTTTTGTTTATCCCACAAGATAAATAATCCACTCTTTTTATAATTAAAAAATAGTCATCGTTTATGATAATTATTTATTTAATAAAAAATATTGATAAGCCGCTCGAAGAATCGCTCCTGAGCAGCTTTTTTTTTTTAGCAAACTGAGCTCGATCTCGAATATACTTTGGCTTGTGAAGCTTGAACTCAAAGCATGTTGGATAAGGTCAATGCTCTACTCATTTGTGAAGGAAATAATTTACAATGAAAACAAATATGTACTCCATCAGTTCATAAACTGTTTACAATTTCTTTATAAATTTACAAAGAAACGGACATATATTTATACAAATGAATATATAATATAAAAAAGTAAGGATATTTTTACTTCTTATGGGAATAGTACTCTACCCATGCCTCTTAAATTTAAAATTTATTAATTGAATTATTAATCTCTTTTTACATGCATATAATAAATTGATTTATTGTTTAGACTCACTCGAGCTTATATCCACATGTGGAATCTCACACACCCGAACATCAATAAATATCTGGACAACTTGAAACTCAAAATATCAAAATGGGATTTTACTAAGGAACCAGTAATGTGTTATGAGACATCAAAGCAAATACTATTAATATCCTCCCGCAAATACAAAATCATAATTTTCAGCTTGCAGACATCTAATCACCACCAAATGCGAATCTATTTTTCACCCAAAGAACAAATAAATCATGTTCATGTTACTCCTTTAACAAACCACAACATAAACCACCATTACCAACCCAAAAAGCCAATTACAAAAAATGTAAATGTCAAAGTATTTCTATATCTTTCCTCTTGACCTCTAAATTGCAAGACTTTCAAACAATTCAAAACACTCGAATCGTTTACCTCCAATCTATAGAACTACACACACATGCAACAAAAATACTCGAACCATTGATAACGGCAACCAATAGTCGAGAATCCAATCAACCTGAGTATAAATGTTTTGAGCAAATTTTTGCACAAAAAACAAAAACATTGACATCATTTTTGCTTATACTATTAACTAACTGAAGCAGTGAAGCATATTATGATTCACAATCATTATGCATAATTTCATAGTGAAGACATGCTGAAATTTACTTGAGAGTATCAAATTGCAGTTCAAAAAAGGCAAAGGGAACGAGTCTACCTAAATCGAGTCAATGTATTCACCCGACTTATGGAGATAAAACATGACATACCCCCAACGACACATATCAAATAGAAGCTAAAAGAGATCACATACAGGACCAAAAAAAAAGAGGAACCATTGTAAATAATTTAAGTTAAATGTAGTATATAGTATGAGAGTGGAACCCAAGTCAATATTTCTGCAAAACTGGGTAAATCATAGACAGATGCAATGCTCAGCAAATTAAGTCATCAAAGTACAGCATAAAAAGAACAAAGAAGCGCACAAATAACATCCGATTCCCTAAAATCCAAGCTCATATAAATAGGAAGTCTAGGAAACTCGATGCGGACAAATTGTAAAACATAAAGCAATCCAAAAAATGTCATGACAGAGTTGAATGAAGCAGAACATTGAGACAAAAGTTGAATCTGTTTACTAGTCTTCCTCCTCCGCCTCTTGCTCGGCGATATTGAAGTAACGCAATTCGTACACATTCTTGTCTTTGTTGGCAGCAATGACACGAAGCCAATCTCTCACGTTGTGCTTCTTCAAGTACTTCTTGGTCAAATACTTGAGGTACCTGAACATAGATAACAGAGCTAGTGAGGTCAGTGAAACCTATTTGCTCACAAAAGAATAATCTTTATGCCCTGCTTTCAAAAAAATCAATCGAAATATAGTTCTAGATAATCAACACTTCAGATTGAATTACAAAAACAAATGAAAGATCAGTCACGAAATTAATTGTATCTCTTAGTTGCCCCAAGCCATGTTCTTGTGAATTGAATTGTTTTTTATATAAACAAACAAGGTCTAAATTTCAAGAAACCAAATCAAATCGATTATAAGATACTATTACAGAAAAATAAATACGCACACTATTAATAAAAATGAAACTGACCTTTTGGAGAAGGAAGCATCGGCGGTGACGGTGATTTTGCTCTTGTCGCGGGTGATGGTAACCGAATCTCCGAGAGCGCCGGCTTTGCCGCCGACCTTGATTCGCTCCTGCAAAAACTTCTCGAGTGAAGCGATCTCCATGATCTTGTCTTCCACCGGCTTCGAGCAATCGATCACGTAGATCGATCCCTTTTTCTTCCCGCCTTTGGCTCCCCCGGCTGCCGCGCCTTTGCTCATCTTCGTTCTTTCTTTCTTTTTCGCCTGAAAAATAAATAAATACACGAATCAAATAAGAAGACGATTATATATAGAGAGAGAGATGAGAAAATGGCATTGCTCGTACAGGTGGTGGATCGACGGCGGAATGTGTGTGCTTGTGTGGAGAGAGTGAGCACAACTGAGATATGGTTTATTAGGGTTTCGTGGTTAGGGTTTAGGTACAGTCTGTGTGGTTGATTGGGCTGGGTAACAAAATTTGAATCTCTCTGCTTTTGGGCCGTAATTCTCAAAGTATGGGCCTCTATACACTGGGCTATTATTTTCAATTTCGAATATTTCAAAACCCAAAATTTCTCCAATAAATATAAAAAAAATGTATAATAAATATTGATTTGTAATTAAATAAATATTTAGTTGAAAAATTAATGGTATAAGTATAAATAAATATTAGTAGTAATTATTTATGTCTTCTGTAATTATAATATATGCACACTTTTTTTTAGATGTCTCAACTTAAGTAAATACTTTAAAAATTAGGATTAAATATTTTATTTTTACTTAATTTTTTCTTAAAGTATAATTTTATTTTTATTTTTTTCAATTTTTTTACTTTACTTTCAATTTTTGATTTTTTATTTTAAAAATATATTTTTATCATTTATTATTTTATTTGTCCAAAAACAAAAAAATAACATATCGTAGTATTTTTTGAAATATGGGGTTCTCTGCATAATTCTCTCTAGAGTATCGAAAAAATATTACTATAAAAAGTTATTTTTATACAAAATAAAAATAAATTTTTCTTATAAAAAATAATATATATAAAAATAATATACATACAATATTATCTATTAATGAATTTAAGGACTAAAAATTTTCACCATATATTATATGTTTATTGATTTTGATAAATATTTTAAATTATTTTAAACATGTTATTAATTTTAATAAATAAAAATATTATTAATAAATATTTTTATTATATATTAATCATTTATTAGGTATAAATTTTAAGACATTACTTAAAAAATATATAATTTATGACACTGCGAAATTTATTCCTATTTATAATTGATCCCAAATTGAGATTTGAATTTTTTTATTAATATAGGACTTTATTCCTATACTATATAGAGTTTCTCCTATATATTCATTATATATAAAAATCGTAAATAAAAATTCGGTAAAAAATTTAAAAACAAACAAAAATCCAAAACAAAAACCCAAATTCATCAAAACCCACAAAACCCTCCTCGGTGAGATTTTCATCTTCCTCTCATCTATCTTTTTTTTAATTTCAATTAATCTGATTTCGTGGAGCATAGATTCAATTTTTTTTACTTCGATTTCGATTGAGCGTCGCAGCAAACCCTAATTTTCTTTGAAACGCCCGGAATATGAGGTGAGCTACTTAGGTTAAGACTTCCTATGTGCTTGGATTTAATAAGCTATCATTCTCGCTTTTGTTATTTTTTTGGATTTGAATTTATTCAGTGTTATCGTGATGTGTTAACCGTGTGATTCTGTTTTTATTTGTTTCTGCAGTCGCTCAATGGAAGAGGATGCCCCTCCTGTAAGTTATTGAACTATTTTCACTGCTCTTTATTCCGGTTTTCGATTTATCACCTTCTTCTTCAGCTGTATTTGTAGTAGTTACACGAGTTACTCTGTATGTGTATTGTGTTTCTTTGTATGCATTCTTTTTTCTTTTACTTATTATGAGTAGTATCAAGTAGTATCACTTTACTGTTTGGGCTTTCCCTCGCTTTAAGAAACGAACTGCTTTCGTGTTTTAGCACCACATCCTCTAATGGAAAAATAATAGTAATGGATATCGGTGGATCAGATGAAAGTTAAATGAATTTTCATCTTGCTCATGTCCTTTTGTTTTCCTTGCTGTTAAGTTTCTGTTCTTGTAAGTAAAGGTTCTTAACTTCCATAATTTACTTGGAGATTTGTTTCCACAGGTGACGAATGAGGAAGAGGAGTTCAACACCGGCCCTCTCTCTGTTTTGATGATGAGTGTTAAAAATAACACACAGGTAGTCATTATGTTGTGGAAATCAGGGTCGATATGTTCTTCCTATTTGTATGTATATATATTTTCTCATTTTTGACCATTAATCTTTTCAATCGGGGCAAGTATGCAGCAATTATTACTTGGTGTGATATATCCTGAGGCTATCCGAACTAATGTTTATTGGTTTTAGGTGCTTATCAACTGCCGGAATAACAAAAAACTTCTAGGCAACGTGAGAGCTTTTGATCGCCACTGCAACATGGTGCTTGAGAATGTACGGGAAATGTGGACTGAGGTTAGTTTTATTCAGGAAATTGTCGTATCACATAAATGGGACCCATTTTTTAGGCTATAAACACAAAATCCTCAATCTTATTACTATTGGCTGCATAGGTTCCCAAGACTGGTAAAGGCAAGAAGAAAGCTCTGCCAGTGAACAAGGATCGTTTTATTAGTAAGATGTTCCTCCGAGGAGATTCTGTGATAATTGTCCTCAGAAATCCCAAGTAAAAGGTTCGAGACTCCCTCTCTCTCGTGCATAATATGGAATTTTGAAAAATATGAATGTTTGATGATTCCACAAGGCATGCAAAATGTTTTGTGCTTCTCTTTGTTCTTTTACCCCACTTGTTACATCATTGTCTAGCATTTTTTATGTTTGGTTAATTCTTGCTTCCTATTGTTCCATCCGTCACTTATTGATTTGTATGAAATTGGTTTGATTGGTTCTTTTTGCTTGTTGGTTTGCGTTAATTGTTTAGGGCCTAACAGTTTAGTCCCGATGATGCAAGTTGAGCTGTTAATTGTTTAGGGCCTAAAATTGTTCGTTTGTGCAGGGCAGCCTGGAATACACGAGAATGGTGGTATCACATTGACTACATAGACCTTTTCTCTATCAACCGTACGAGAGACTTAAAGTTAAATATGAGTTTTTTTTTTGTTTTTTTTTTTGTTTCTTAATCGGAAATGTTGTGTGTGATTTGCTTTTTTGGAAGGCGGACAAACTTGACGACTTATCATCCATTTTCATGTTGCCCAGGAACTGCATAAAATCCCAACCCTACTACTGCTAGATCAATTAAATTATACTGCCCTAAATCAGAAGTCACGAACGCAAACTAGTTAAAACGTATTTGATAACATTATACATATATAAATGACCTGTTGTATTATTTCATCTATTTAGTATAGATGGTCTATTAATAGAATTCAGACAACAATTACATTACAGGAATGAACACACTATGATATATCAGAATGCATCACAAGAGATAATTGACTAGAAAAACAACACTGGTCAATGATATGTTTAGTGCATTATGCTGAGTTTGTGGGATGAAACCCTACTAAACATCAATGTTTATTTAACGAAGAGAGATGAACGGTAAATAAAGTAATGGAGTAGAGAAGTAATACATGTTTATCAATATTAGATGAACACGGTAAATAAAGGAATGGAGTAGAGAAGTAATACATGTTTATTCAATCAGTGCATAAAACAGATGTAATACTACAAGTTATGAATTTGATGAACAATTCAAATACACATAAATCAAAATCCTCATCCCCTCTATTTCCCATACTTTCCTTTGGTAAACATTCATTACCTATCCATTAATTTTACAAACACAAACATGTCTTTGGGTTCAATACAAACATATCATAATATTAATAGCACACATAATGCTATTACAAATTCACACCCCATTGTCATAAAAATTACAGGCACACACTCATAAACTATATAGAAATATTAGTATTCATTTGAGAGAAGATATAAAGCTATTAATGTTTGGTCTTTGGTTTCTTGACAATCATCACAGAGCAATGGGCATGGTGAGCACAATAATCACTTACACTTCCCAAAACAGCCCTGCAATTCAAACAATATTCAATTATTATGTACATACAATTTCTCAAACATATACTGTATGTATAGTTTTATTTTATGATATGATGAGATTGAATAAAAACCTCTTAATAGCTCCATAACCATGACTGCCAACTGCCAACACAGAGGCATGGTGCTTTGCCACAGCATCACATAGAACATTCCTTGCATCACCTTCAACAACCTCAAATAATACATCATTCACCTGCAAAACATAAAATGTTTACCTTAGTTAAGAGTCGTAAAATAAGATAGACACAAGACACTTATTTTAAGAGTAAAGCTATAAGAAGTGTTTTTGCTTCATAGACTCCGGCACAACACAACCTTCCTTGAACTCGACTAACCATGGTGATTCTCACATCCTTTCGTTTACAATGTATTCACATTTAGCTCAAATCTCATTCGAAACACCGATTTGTTATTGTTTTTCAAAATCATCTCGACTCTACAATTGCGAATCAATTCATTTCTTAACACAAGCCTTAAAAATCGAAAACCATAACAACAACAATCAATTGTTTCCGATTAATCGATGAATTCATACTTCAAACATCATTCTCATATCCTTCTTAAATTGAGTATAACATAATCCAAAATCAATTTCATCATAAATCTGGTAAAAATCGATAAAATAAATTACCGATTTAGCAGCACAAGTTTCCTTGGCCTTGTCCACAACCCTGGCGGCCATCCTCTTCAAATCCGCCTCCACAATCGGCAGCATATCGATCACAGCTACAAACCACCTCCGTCAAATACACGCTTTCCAATACAATAAATTAAATAATAAGCGAAATAGATATTCACCGGGGCCAGCGAATCCGACGGCGGACGATGGAGGAGGCTTGGCGTGGACGACGACGAGCTTGAAAAGGGGGTTTTCCGGCGAGGCAGAAAAGAAGTGCTGAAGAGTCCACTCCAAAGCGTAGAAGCTGCAATCGCTGTCGTCGATCCCGACCACCATCACCGATTTCTCCATGGATGCAATTGGATCGGAGCTGTCGATTTGATTTTGTTCCGATGTATGTGGGCAATACAAGACGTATATATAAGCATTGATAATGGCGGTGGTGGTGTGGTATACTGTATACAGTATACTGAATGCTAAAACCGCCGTCTACCAAAATGGCTGCTGGTTTTGCTTTACTGGAAACATCTATCCTTTCACTTTTAAATTAAATTTTATTTATACTAGTATTATATTAGCAAAAAATTTAAAATTACAATAATATTATTATTACGGTACTTTGTTATTTTGTCGATGATCATTATAGCATCTTAAGAGCATTCCATTGCTTAATACTCTCTCCGTCCCAGAGCTATAGTCACAGGTGGTCAACGCTGACTTTTTTTGACCGTCCAATACGTATGATAAACGGTGCACAAAAATTATGAAAAAATAACTAAAATAAAATTTAATAGTTAAATTTTATTTTAGTTATTTTTTCATAATTTTTGTGTACCTTTTATCATACGTATTGAACGGTCAAAAAAAGTCAGCGTTCACCACAAATGACTATAGCTCTGGGACAGAGGGAGTATAATTCTTAGTTGGCACATATTTGTACCTAGGTACACGGAAAAGGCTACAGTTACACAAGGTGTACCGGGCTTCCGGTACACCGCCAATGAAAATGTGACACGTGTCATTAGTTAATTAATTAATTAGATAAATATTATTTTAATTATTATAAAATTGAATTATTAATTAGGAAAATAAATCATAAGAATCTTCTAAAAAAGTTCAAAAAATAAAATCAATATAATCTTTCCAAATATTAAATATACTACAAAATCTATGAGATTTTTTTCCTTATAATATAATAGTAACTAACAAATAAAATAAAATAAAATAATATATATACTAAATTGAAAAAAAACGTACGATTTAAAAAAAAAAACGTAACTTAAAAAAATTATATTTCATTTTTTTAAGTAAAATTAATTTATACAATATTAAATTTTATATACACTAATTTAATTATTTAATTTATAAATAAATATATTTAAAAAATATGAATAATATATGTGTACATGATAATTATTGTTTTAAAATGAAAGATTCATTCAATCTATATTATATATTTAAATATGAAATAAAAATGAATTCATAATTATATTTATTTTTTTAAGAACCATGAAAATTTGGATCAAATATCGAATTGAGTCAAATAATTTTATTAATTTTTCATTCTATCGTTATTTATGTACAAATGACAATAATTAATTTTATTTTTTAAGATTAAATTGTAAGAAAAAACTATTTTGCATATAAGCATGTCAAAATATTTTAATATTATTACTAACCTGACATGTGATATTATTTTCTTATTTATTAAAAATAGAAATAATATAATTTAAATAAAAATAATATTTTGATTTAAATATTACATTTGATAGTTCAATTTTCAATATTATCTCACTTTTAATTATATTTTTCAATAAAATAAGAATGTGTATTCGATTCGAATATTATGTTTATAGTATTGCAATTGAGATCTACGCAACAACTTATCTTTATAGTTTATCTCGTATTACTAGATCAATATTAATTAAATAGAGTATAATTTTAAAAGTTTATTTTATGTCAAACAAAAATAACATTAAATAACGAATTGACGTTTAGTAGTCACGCAAAATTAAACTAAACAACATAGTAAAATGTCGTTTAATTTTCAAATATGAAATTAAATAAATATATTAAATAAAATAAATATTGATTTTTCAAAAAATTAAAAAATTCATGATGTATTAATAAAAGTTTAAAAAATTACATATATTATTATAATTTTTTAAGAAAATTAAATTTAATCAATGAATGTGACATTTTCTAAAAATAATACAAAAATAAACTTATAAAATTATTTTTACTTAATATTGATACAAGATAAAATGATAGAAATAATTTGATAGAGATAATTTGCGCGTATATCTCTATTAGATAATATTTTAAAATTGAACATAGTATTTGAATTGAATATTATTTTTTTATTTTTTTTTAAATAGAAAAAATAATTTAAATAAAAATCGCATAATATTTGATTTAAATATTAACATGATAGTTCAATTTTCAATATATATATATATATATATATATATATATATATTATTGTTAAGTATATATAATTTTACAAAAATAAAATATATATTTTTTTTACTTTAAATATTATTTTTTAACGACATTTTTTAAATTTAGTGTGAAATATCATTTTAATATAAACTTAAAAATTAAATTATGTTATATCATTTTATTTTTAAAAAATAAAATATTTTTTTAATGTTTTTCTTTTTTACGCTATTTTTTTTCAATTATATATATATATATATATATACTAATATATTTTATTTTTTTATTAATATTATAAAGAGAAAAAATCTCATAGATTTTGTAGTATATTTAATATTAGGAAATATAATATTAATTTTATTTTTGAATATTTTAGAAGATTTTGAAGATTTATTTTCCTAATTAATAATTCAATTTAATTATAATTAAAATACTAATTATTTAATTAATTAATGTAATAATTCTACATGTCGAATTTTCATTGGCGGTGTACCGAAAGCTCGGTACACCTTGTGTAATTGTATCATCTTCCTAGGTACACTAACGGTGAGAGGTACAATTTAGTAAAGAGAATTTTGAGTATCAAATATTAGATACTAGGTACAAATTGGTTTTGTGTCTTAGCTTGTGTGTCCTACGTGAATAAAAGTGAATAATTGTACTCGAACGATTGTGATAGTGAGGTACAAATTATATATGATGTGTCTAATGGCATGTCACTAATTTGTACCTATGTTTAGGTATACCATTGAAAATGCTCTAACGGTGACTACAATTTTTATACTCAAGTACATAATTGAGATATTAGTGACAATTGATGAAAGATACTAAAATTGAGTATCAAGTTTAATAGTACTTATGTACGGTACAATTCTAACATGTATAAATTTATAAGTATAATTTATTTTTAATGTAACATATAATATGACACAAATTTTTACTTAAAAAAATGTATTGAAGATGCTCTTAGTTTGGGACAAAACTATTTACTTAAAAAAGGTATTGAAGATGCTCTTAGTTTGTGACAAAACTAGTAATACTCCACCAACCAAGATCAGGCAACATGTATTACTTCACATTTTTTTTTTAATGTAAATGACATATAATACTCCTCCTATTAATAAGAGAATAGTCATACTTTTTTTTTAATTGTAAGTATGCTCATTAATCTTTACAGGGCAGGGTAGTTTACTAATTGATCCGCCTCATACATTAGAAAGTTTGGAGTTTCAAAGGCCAAATCGATCAAGATTTGCACCTCACTTGCGCGGACTTAAGAGGTGAAACATAACTCCAATAACACATTCATAAGTTATTGAATCCATATACTGTATATAGAGTTCCACTTTTTTCTTTAAATCCTCTTTTGATCACTTTTTTTTAATTAAAAATGATTACAAATCACACAAATACTTGTGGCTAAGACGACTACCGCATGCACTATTTCAAAGCCTACTCGCCTGCATCCTAAAGCTGTCGATGTCGTACGACTGGCACTTAGTTTCTCAACCAGTCAAATGGTTGAGATGCCACACCAGGAGTACAAGCTGCAGTTGATGAAGATAATGAAGAAATGGATGTAGATGAAGTTGATTGAAGACTCGTATGCCCCCGTTGATGAAGCCGTTTACCAAGATGAAGCTGTTGACCCTTATTCGATTTATTTTTCAAATTACAAATTTTTGAAATGGAGAAAGTATAGATAGTACAAAAGTACTGCATAGTGAATTACAATTATGATTGCTACAAACATATCAAATTAGTCTTGCACGAAATTATTACAAATTCACACACCATTGGCATGAAATGTACACACTCATAATCTATATATATAGAGAATTATTATTCTATCACAATTGATATTAGAAAAACGTTACAACTATTAATGTTTGATCTTTGGTTTCTTGACTATCATGACGGAGCAATGAGCATGGTGAGCACAATAATCACTTACACTGCCCAAAACAGCCCTGCAATTCAAACATTAAATACGATATAAGATAAAGGAAATTCGATCCAAGGCATATTTTCTTAGAACAAATAAAGATGATCTCGATCGAATAAATACCTCTTAATAGCCCCATAACCATGACTGCCAACTACAAGCATAGTTGCATGGTGCCTTTCCACAGCCTCACACAGAACATTCCTAGCATCTCCATCCACAACCTCAAATATCACATCATTCACCTGCATAAATAAATTGCACGAAATGTTTATCTATCTATCTATCTGTACATTTTTTTAATATAATTGACTTTTAAAAACTCTAAACGAAATAACATACGATCTCTTCATCCATAAAAGACCCATTCATCTTAAAAAAAAAAAACCTCTAGTGATAAGAAGGATAGACAAGTCCACAAGTGAGACCTTGTGTTATTTCAATATAAGACAGGATTGATCAAAATATGAGATACTAAACTAAACTAAGATTCAAGTTTTCGGCTATTAGGAAATTAAAATCATACCAAAAGTGACAGACAAATTCCTCTGCAAACCTCTTTCTCAGTTATCACTAGTTTGTTTTATTACTATGATTATGGATTAATTGATTTTAATTAGTACTAATAAATACACATTAATTAAGAGATGAAGAAGTTACCGATTTAGCAGCACAAGCCTCCTTGGTCTTATCCAAAACCCTGGCGGCGATCTTCTTCAGATCCTCGTCTACGATCGGCAGCACTTCGACCACACCTCCTGAAAATTAAACTGCCTCAGCTCGATTAAGCAATTAATTAATGCCTTCCCAATAACAATAATAATGAAATAGATACTCACCGGGGGCGGCGAAGCCCACGACGGAGGACGGAGGAGGCTTAGCGTGAACGACGACGAGCTTGAAAAGGGGATTTTCCGGCGAGGCAGAAAAGAAGTGCTGCAGAGTCCACTCCAGAGCGTGGAAGCTGCAACTACTGTCGTCGATCCCGACCACCATAACCGATTTCTCGTCCATTGCTGAAATTGATCAATATATCGAGAGGATAATAAGAAATTGAAATTGAAATTGGGGGTGTGAGTATATTTATAGTGCTAATAAAATTAGAGGATATATTCGATATTGCGACGGTATTCCTTTTCTATATACACCTAACAAACAGCTATTGGTATTTGGTAATGGTGGTGCGTGACTGTGTCTGTGTGTGTGTTCGCGATCGCTGCTGAATCAGAAATCAGAATATGAGTGCTGCTTGCTTTTTTCCTTTACTCGAATTATTGTCTATCTTGATAATATTTCTCACTTTCCACTTTTAAGAAAAGTTGGTTACTTCTATGTCACGTATGGTGGTTTCTTTTACAATACGGAGTTGGTTTCTTTTACAATACGGAGTAGATATTACCATTGTTGAGTTGTAGGACGGATCCAGAAATATCTTATAAAAACATTGGAAACATCAGGAATAGCGATGTGTATTCATCAATTTACACTTCAACATTATCCCAATTATTTGAATATATTTTTCTCACTTTTTATGCATGATGTGAGGCATGTGCAATTTATATCTAAGTATGAAATATTTCATACTCGTTTTTATCTAGAAATTCTTGTATTTTTAATAATATCACAAAACCTCATAATTCCATATTTAGTTATTAAAGTTAATGAAAAATCAACACTACTCATATTTAATGATTTTTTGTGAAATTTCGCATGTTGCTTACTACAGTATAGTGTTTTGTGTTATTTGATGCATATTCAGCCGATAAGCGTCACACAAATATAAATAAATTATCATTTTTTAGTGTTTAAAGGTAATATTTTCGTGAAACTCAAGTAAGTTGACTTTAGATACAAACAACATAAGAAATTCCACCAAAAATCATCAATTATGATTACGGTTGATTTTTCATTAACTTACAGGATTTAATGTAAAATCAACTATATTACAAAATGGTTGTGATACTATCTAAATTATTGTCATATGAATTGTAACTACTATTGGATAATCTCACTGTTTTTTTTTTTTTTCTTTTAATAAAATATAAATCAGTAGATTTTATTAGTAGTATTTTGATGTTTTTTTACATGTTTCAATTTAGTTGCGTGTTTTGATTGTGGAGACTCTCATGCAATAAATTTAGTCCAGAGATCATGAATTTAGATACTACTAGAATTCTACGACTTTTCACTTTTATTTAAAAAAGACAATATAAGTGGAGCGCCCCTCTTTTTCTACATAAGCCACTTATAAACTTTTTGTGTGAGTGAACAATTTATTTTACTTCTTCATGAGATGATACATTAATTCGTTTCATATTTACAAAATTTTGCTCCCCATCATGTGAGTTGATACAATTGTTATAAGACGGAATCATTGCAAAGATCGATCTTAAGGCTCATGTCAACAACCCTATGTTCGTTCGGTTACCTTAGCATGCATGTTACATGTTTTTTTGACTGAAACTGACTGAACTGAACTGAAACGATTTGAAATCTGAACTGAACAGAACTTATTCTTTTATAAAAATAATAATTATTATAATAAATTATTAAATATTTTTTTTAAATATTAACAATATTGTGAGATTAACTAAATTACATACTTAAAATTATTGATTCAAATTATTTTTTATTTATTTTATTTTAATTTATTTTGAAACGAACTTAATAGAAGCTGAACTGAAGCTATCTGAATTGAACTGAACTGAAGCGATCTGAATTGAACTGAAATGCACTAAAATTAAATCCAAAAGAACATGCCTTACCGATCGAGTTAGAGATTTTATAAGTTAAATGTGATATCATTTAGTTATACGAGTTTTTAATTAAGTTTTGTGTGATCATGTGAGTGTGTAATATAACGGGGAAGTTTATTCTATATATATATGGCGCCGAATAAATGTTCGGTACACTTAAGTTGCATACACATGCATCACGTACACACCATTAGAACATACTAGTACATAATACATACACTGGAGGTACATACATATTAATTCTGAGTTTGGCAGTTTAATTATTTGAAATAAGAATGTAAATATGTATGTATCACTGCTTGATCTTGGGCTTCTTCACAATCACCACAGAGCAATTAGCATAGTGAGCGCAGTGATCACTTACACTGCCCACAATAACCCTATACCACCAAAACAATCAAGAAAATTATAATCACATACTATTACATCTTATTAATTAATGAAAAAAATATATATAAGAATTGAAGAGAGGCCATGATAAATACCTACCTCTTTATTGGTCCAAGAGCACGACTACCGACAACCACCACAGAGGCACGGTGCCTGTCGACAGCCTCCCGGAGAACATTCCTAGCATCACCATCCACCACTTCAAATTTCACATCACTCACCTGCATGCATGCATTAATCATGCATGTATATATATATATAGAGATACTTATTAATAATTAATCTACTATACACATATATATATATATATATAGAGAGAGATCGTTTTATTGTACGTACGGAATTAGCAGCACAAACATCCTTAGCCTTCTCCAACACCCTCGCGGCAATCTTCTTCAAGTCCCCGTCCATTGTTGCAATTAGATTAAACGACGAATTGTGGACTAGTGTACGTGCAGTACGTAGTACATGATCAGCATATATATATATATATATATATATGATTAATCAATCAATATTGTTATATATAATAAAGAAAATTTTATTTAATTTTAATTACCGGGGGAAGCAAAGCCGACAACAGACGATGAAGGAGGCCTAGCGTGGACGACGACGAGCTTGAAGAGAGAGTATTCCGGGGGAGCAGAAAAGAAGTGCTTCAAAGTCCATTCCAAAACGTAGAAGCTGCTATCGCTGTCGTCTACTCCCACCACCATAACCGATTTCTCCATTAATTTGTATGTGTGTGTACTGTATTATTATTATTATTATTATTATTATTAGATGATGATATATATCGTGAATGATATGATTGTTTTTAATTAATTTATAATGGTGTATGTTATGGTGTGAACGTACTATATGATTAACCCGCCGCCGGCGCCTCATAAATGGAATAGCCGCTAGCTTGCTAGAGAGCATAGAGGTGGCTAGTTGTACCGTGTACTTGTCGTCCTAACTCTTATATATGTATTCAATTTAATCCATATCCAATTGCCATAACTATTGATACGTGTGTGAATTGAACTGAAATTAAGTTCAATTGAATTTTAATTTTAAAATATTGAAATATTAATAATTAAAATAAAAAAATTAAACTTTTGAATTGAACTGAATTGAACTAAATTTAATTTAACTGAATTTAATAAATATGAACTAGACTAAACTTAATGAGTATGAACTGAAATAAAGCGACTATGAATAAATCCAAAAGAGCAGTTTCTAAAACCAAGACATAGTAAAATAGTTTATTGAATTATCTTTCAACAAATCCAAGGGGTTGTGGTTTCGAGAGTCATTTTCAAAAGTGTAAATGAATTAAGATTTTTGTTTGATATTAGTATTGGTACGTCATTCTAATCTAGGATTTTTAATTGAATTTGTTTTTCTTTGATCCATTTATCTCTCTATTCTAATTAAGGATTTCCAAAAATCCACTGCAGTGTACTAATTTTTTTAAATAATTGTAAAATCTGAAATAATTTAGAGATAATTTAATAATAAACTCACACCAAATTAATTGTTAAATTAAATTTTGCAAAAAGAAGGAAATACCAAAATTGAAACCTTAGAGCCCAGACCCAAAGACTGGGTTGGGCCTAAATATCCACACGTGGGACTGTGTGAGTGAGGGGTTTTATTTCCTGTGAAAGGGTTTATATAAATCAAAATACATACACTCCTCTGCTTTTTTTTACTTCATTCTCTCTGCACTTACGCTTTTAGGGTTTTCCATTTCCTTGTCCGTCATCTCTAATCAAATTTCAACTCTTCTTCAGAATGAGGTAAAATCAATTCTGTGTTCTCAAGCTCTCTCATATTAATTGCTGTAATTTCATTGTGTGAGTTTTCTTTCCGGTTATTGTACTCTCCAAGTTGTCGGGAAAAAATTGGTAATTTCTTTAATGATTGTTTGTTAATTACTCTTTATATTATGCGGTAGATTATACGGATTTTCTGTGAAGAAATTTTGCAGTAATTGTTTAATTTCCTTTCCTTTTCATTTTTAATTTCCATCTTTGAAAAGTGACTGTGATTTAATAATGACCCAATTATCATTACCTTGATTCTTACAGAACTTATTTGTTTAATTTTTACATAGTTTCTAATCATTAAAGTTTGAGCTTTTGTTGCCGTTCATCGTATCGATCCACCAACTAACACATTTTTGTATCCTGCAGCCGACACCCTGAAATCAAGTGGGCTGAAAGGGAGGACAAGGTATATCTTACTGTGATTCTGCCAGATGCTAAAGACCCTAAGGTCAATGTTGACCCAGAAGGAACATTTACGTTTACCGCCACTGCTGGCACAGACAACAATGCATTTGAGGTCAAACTAAATCTGCTTGATAAAATCAACGTGGAGGTGAGGCGCTCGTTTAACGTTTTCATCTTAATGAATGTGGCACTTTGTATTTTGCTCAAACTGTACTTTTGTTTTCCAGGAGTGCAAGATAAATTTGGGTGTGCGAAGCATATTTTGTGTATTGGAGAAAGCAGAGAAGAAATGGTGGACTAAGTTGTTGCGTGGGGATGAGAAGACGCCTCACTATGTGAAAGTAGACTGGGATAAATGGGTTGATGAAGATGATGATACGGGTACGGGGGTAACCTTGTTTATATGACTTTGTTTCTTGAAGTTAAACTAACTGTAAGGAAATAATTGAGTTTCTCTGTGTTTTCAATAGCTGAATCAGGAGGACCTAGTGATCTTGATATGGGTGGAATGGATTTCTCTGTAAGACCTCGCTCCTGATTTCTTTCGTTGAATATCGTTTTCCTTTGTTACAAGCTCATCTAATGTTATTTTATGATTTGACGATGTTCTGCAGAAACTTGGTGACATGGGTGGGATGATGGGAGGCATGGGTGGTATGGGGGGCATGGGTGATATGATGGGTGGAATGGGGGGCATGGGTGGTATGATGGGTGGAATGGGAGGCATGGGTGGCATGGGTGGAATGGGTGGTTTTGGAGAAAACCCGATGGGAGATGACTTTGAGGACAGTGACGATGAAGGTAATGGTTCAACTTCGACTGCAATTTTTGTTGTTTATTTTCAATTCATTCTATGACAATGTTACATGCAAATTAGTAATAGTACTTGTGTGAATTTGTGAATATGATATTTCTTGGTTATTGCTTCTGCCTTTGTGCCGAGTTTTATCCCATTGAACTCTTCGGTTTTGAATGATATCATGTGAGGTGGAGAAATATTGAAGTCTTGAATGAATTATGGACTTGATTTGTAAGGCATCTGATCAGGAAGGATTTATAGCAAACAATAAAAAATCACCTACTAGATATAGATTATAGCCAATATATAATTTTCCCTCGACCTGTTAAGGTTTTAATTTTAGGTGTGTATTCAACCCCAAGGGAGGTGTTTGTGTACTTCTCATTTCCTTATAATGTCGTCTCTTTCTCCCTTGGTATATCTTATCTGAATCCTTACAAGTTATTTTTCCTTGTTTTTGCAGAGATCTCAAAGCCAGAAGAGAAAGCTGCTGAGGGGGCAAAGGGAGAAGATTCGAAGGACAAAGCAGAAGCCTTGCCGAGTTCGTGAGGGATTGTCTAATTCTGAATGGGGCTTATTGTGCTTTCTGGCTCGACATTCTGATTTTCGTAACTAGTTACGTTAAACATGTTCTTTGTGAAAGTGAGACGATATCGTTTTACATTTAAGTTTTGTACTCTTAAAAACATTGTTACTTGTACTCTCCAGGCGACTTATATTTCTGTTTAAAATTGTGATACTTTTTAACTAAACTGATGGCTTAATATTGAGATTTGAAATAGTTGAAAATTAAGGAGCCCTTAATAAATAGTACTATAGTTTTAGGATATTACATAAATTACCATTGATGTTTAACTTTATTTATTAGAAAAGCTACTAAAGTTGAAATTTTGTAAATGGAGTGGACTGTTATATTCATTTCTCATATGGTATTTGGGTTTACAATAGAATGTTTAGTAAAAAATACAGTATAATGAATAAAATAAAATTCTTGAATAACCAATTTGCAAATCTGAGTTAGTGTTGTTACTACCAATCAATCTTTGGTTGGCTATATGAGAAGACATAAGCACAGAGCAATCTTAGAGGGCTGTCGTATCGAATGAGAAGGCAGTAAGGAGTCACGGCTTGACCAAACACGCGAAGACAAGTTTTCGTGCACTTAAAATATACAATGAACTAAAGTACAAATAATTTTCAAGAAATCATTCAAGTGAAAGATTTGAAAACTCAATAACACACAATTTTGATTTAATGCAGCGAGGGCAACACATGTTTGATTTTTTTAAACGATGAAACATAGCGTGTTTCCAACCCTTTCGACGAATTTCTCACCAAAAGCATTAATTTTTAACTAAACTTGAATCAAGCCGTTAAAATAATGTTTCTTCATTCAACATTTTATTTTGAGTATATGTTTAAACAACTGATGTAGGTATTATTTAAATTGGGACAGAATTTAACAACAAGGTTTCGTGGTGTAGTTGGTTATCACGTCAGTCTAACACACTGAAGGTCTCCGGTTCGAACCCGGGCGAAGCCAATTAATTTAAACAATTTTTTTACTGTATTCGGTTTGTTATTGCGTTTTTATATTTTAATTTGTGAGCAGTTAACACTAAGGTTTCGTGGTGTAGTTGGTTATCACGTCAGTCTAACACACTGAAGGTCTCCGGTTCGAACCCGGGCGAAGCCATTTATTTGTTTCTTTTTAAAATTGTGCGTTTTAGAACCTATAGACATTCTTAAACAGAATAAAATTGACCCTCTTCTATTTTTTGTTGTAATAGCCACAAACCTCAGAAATAATATTGAACTCCATCAATGAATAGATTATTCATATTCACACACTACTTACAGGACACAAATAATATTGAACTATCTACATGAATTAGCAAGGATTGATACATCATACATATATTTTTCTCCTTTTTTCCCTTTTTTTTTTTTTTCTATCTGAGAATAAAAATAAATATGTGTACTAAATATTTTCATACATCTGAACAGAAAAGGTTCATTTTCGGAACATCAATATGCTCTCTTCTCCGTCTTCTCGATTTATTGTTCTCTCGCCTACATGAAGTAGCTAAGTAATTTCTTCTTTCTCGACCCACCTTCCCCATATAACTCGTTCCACTGGAGAAGCTCATTCATGTTCTGTGATTCTGATGAAACGCTTGCACATACCTACGTTTTCCACCACAAATAAAACAATGTCACAGCCTTTTCAATACTTTGAAAACAAACAATGTTATATCGAAATCTACTGCAATCTGCTTTTTTTTTTTCATAATTACTCTCCATTGCGAGCCGTATTATATATACCTGTTCATGTGCATATTTGAAGTCATCCAAACTCAGGGGACGAATGTCGACACTACTGTGTAGTGCTGGCACTGGTCTGCCTTCCAACAGAGCCAATGATTTCTCCTACAAATTAATTTTAATTGTAGTTTTAGTTTGTTGTCTCAGAAACAAAACTTCGAAAGGAAAAATAAAACGCAACGGGTAGACAATACATTAATATACAAACCTTTTTCTCCTTCTCCAAAATTTCTCTTATGGGACAATGTGCAGCTGTCACACACAGATTCTGGGAAACGGGCATATTTTATAAAAATCAAGAAGGATTTAGATAATAAAAACTACGAATATTTTAGTACACATGTTATCTTTATCAAACCTTTAGATCACTTCCTGAATAGCCCTCGGTCATGTTAGCAACTGCTTCAAGGTCGAAGTTGGGAGCCAATTCTTCCTTGGCTAATATCACCTTTATGATTTTCTCCCGGTTCTGAGCATCTGGCAGATTTACCATCAGCCTGATCGAAATATATATACATCAAGGATCAGTTTCAAGTTAAAACTACAAGTAAATATAGGCAGGATTTTTTTTATTTCATAAAGTTAAAAAGGCACCTCCTGGGAAGCCTCCGGATTACAGCCTCGTCCAGATCAAAAGGTCTATTTGTTGCTGCAAGTACAAGTACTCTTTCCTTATCCTTCGTACGCAAACCATCCCAATTCATCATAAACTCGTTTTTCATTTTACGCATTGCTTCATGTTCCCCTGGATTTTCCCTCCTCCCTAACATGCTGTCAACCTTTACCAAAAAAAGGGGAACGAAAAATAAAATTAAGAAATAGCACATAAGACATAGAATATTGAAAAGTTGCACTGACCTCATCAACAAAAACAACACTTGGGGATATTTTGCTAGCTAAACTGAAGACCGCTTTCACATATTTCTCTCCTTCACCGAACCACTGAGTGCCAAAAAGAAAAGAAATAGTGAAGACAGAATGATTAATGGACAAAAAAAAGAAAAAAAAAGTAAGAAAAGGTAAGATAGAACTCTACTTTTGATGATATGGTCGACATAGATATGTTAATAAAGTTTGCCCCAGCTTCGGTCGCCACAGCTTTCGCAAGCATTGTTTTACCGGTTCCAGGTGGCCCAAAGAGCAATATTCCCTTGGTGGGCTGCCAAAGGATGACATAGTTAGCACACAAGATAAAAAGACCAGTATACCTTCACAACTAAAGAATTTTTTAGGGGGTACATTCAATAACTACACCTGAAATTTGGGAATTTCAAAAAAAAAAAAAACATAAGAAATTACAAAACCACCCGAGATCTCTAATAAACATGTTTGTTGTAAGGGTCTGATGGTAATAAGTTTATGAATGCAAGGGTAAAACAAGCCTCAATTTTTTTTATTTTTTTGTTTGTGGTAATTTTCAAAAACTTCCAGGTGAATTTTAAAAAGGCAAAATAAACCTCGGGGGTAGGTATTCGTAATTCGCCTTATGCTTTATGTACAAATGTATTTACTTTGGTTAGCTGTCCCTTGGTAAACAATTCTGGCCTTTGCAAAGGAAGCATCACCAACTCCTTCAAGGTTTCCTTCACGTTTTCCAATGCCCCAATGTCGTCAAAACTAACTCCGATATCGCTAGGTGGAATAACCTCCCCAAGGAGCTTCTTCTCAAATTCATTTTCGGTGACGACATCCTAAGAAATCAAGCAGCTGTCACTGTGTGAACAATTTCAAATGAGAAAATATAAAATATAAAAAGAGACTTGGAGCTATTATACGCTGAGAGACTTCTTGGAACCCTTCTTCTCATTTTTAATGCCCTGTAGAATGTCGAACCCATATCGGATACTGTAACAAAGTCAGAAAGACTAGTCATGAATATCCAATTTAATCAGGTGCTAATGGAAACAGATTCAATAATGTAGATTTATTTACCTTTCGCTTGAAAGAACAATTTTCGACTCTCCGTTTGAAGAGGCTTCTGAGTTAAGCATAAAGTGATGACTCAAAGCCCAGCCAATGATTTTATCGACACCTGACATTAGAATAACAGTTATAAAATATCCAATCGTAACAGATAACCTCAATTTGAAATATTTTAAAGTTGTTTGAGATTTAACTAACTTTCAATAGTCAATGTTTGGTCTTTAATGCTTAATGTATCCACATCAGGGCAATCAAGGCCGATACGATTTAGAACCTGAAAATACACATGAAGAGAGAAGAAGAAAAAAGATATTCAAGTATGTCTATAATTTATATATCCCAATATGTTCAAAATTATCAAGAAATTAGGTTATGTAAACTGCCCAAACAAATGAGATAACTATAATGTTAAAGACCGACAAATTCAAGCTAATTAATAGCACATGAGACAGGAATGTTCAGGTTTTCTTGAGAAAAACTCAAGTGTGAAAAATCTTGCTGATACACAAGTCATAAGTCCGTATTGAAATGAAAAATATAAAACTAATAGTTAAACAAAGAAATAACGGGGACAGGAATCTTGAAATTCTCTTGAAAATGAAGTGTGAAATGTAAATCCTCAATATTAGATAAGTCCATGTAAAAAATAAAAATTAAAATTAATAATATTAAATATAAAGAAAATGGTATATAGGAAACAAGACTGACCGAACGAATGATGCCTATGTTGGATTGTGATTTCATTGTTTCAACATCTTTATCCAACTGTTGTTTCCAGTCCACTAGCTCTGTTTCTTCCTATCATATTTTGAAAGAAACAAAAGATAAATACTTGTTGTAAAATAATAAGCAAGCAACATCATAGAGAACAGCCCGAAACTGTGTGTGTGTGTGTGTGTGTTTTACCTGTGGAATCTGAATGGTCACTTTGTTCGGGAAAAGACGACTGAGCTGCTTCATTGCCTTCGGAGCTTCTTTGTTTTTATCATGCAATTTACCAAAAGTGTCCTAAAGAGAAATTCAATGCTAGTTGGGTAAATCTTTTCCGTGATTATATTACTCTATATATATTAGAAAAAAAAGGTCCATTCAAAGAGCAAGTACACTTTATATTTGATCTAATCCCTTGCAAAAAATACGTATAGGATTTGACTGTCTTACAATTACACCTTCATAACAAATAAAATACAATAATTATCATCGATTAAATAACTACAGTTAGCCTCTTAACATTTAATCAAAGGAGGCTTTATGTGCATTTGGAAAGTCTTGCATTCAGAACAAACCCCCAAATATTTAAGTTCAGTAAATTTAACATACCTGGAGGGCAAGGTCAAGTAATGCCGTATGGTTGGTTCCAAATTTCGTAAAAAGCAATCCACTAGGATGAGGCTGAGTCCGATATTAATTGCAGAGTCAGTTCGAAAATATAATTTATTCAAAGAAATGTTGGAAAAGTACCAATACCATTACATACTTTATCCTTGCGGCTATCTGGCAGAGTTTGTGAAGCCACAACAACCACATTTTCTGGTATAGTCTCAAGCTTATACTTAAGAGTTGCGTATGCATCAGGGTTCCCGACCATGGATTTCTCTATGTCTTTCAAGAACAAAATAAGTGGGCTGTTCTTACTTTCCTTTGACACAACCTACAAAGTCATAACATAGTTTGTAACTGAACAGAATTCATGGCATAAACTAATTAAAAAAAATCATGATTTCATACCAAAAAAGAAAAACTTGTTCAAGACATAACATAATTTTAATACATAAAAAACACCTCAAAGAGCTCTTGAATGGCAAGCTTGTCAACGTCATCCCCAGCAGAGCTATCGAGCCTCAATAAACCAGCTGCAAAGAAAGATAACAAATCACCAAAAAATATAGCTGGATATAATGCAGAATGCCAAATGCTATATAGAAACCAAATAACAGAAGCCAGAGCAAATAATTACCAGCACAAAAGAAACCGTGATCTGCTTCACAGAGGCCTCCAAGATCATTACCTTCAGATACTGTTCTATCAAATCTAACCCCGATTTTAGAAGATTTGTTTTCTTCAAATGCAAGTACCACCTTGCCTCTATAACCATAGGCTGGGCCCCTGCACAGATATACACGATATCCCAAATTCCCAATTAAATGAAAAGGTACAAGCCGAACAAGTAATGTAGCTGCTAAATCTTCAATCATCATATTAAGCACAAAAAGAATTCCAATATACATCACTATGGTAACTGAAAACCCAAATGCGCTTTACCTAATCGGAGTATAATTAGGAGAAAACCCAGTTGGTAAGGAACCCACGCCCACATACTTCACTCTGTCACCTGCCAATACATGAAAAAAAAAAAAGCATTACCTAAAACGGATGTCCTCAACCTGAAAACAGGAGCTTGTTAGGAGAAGTTTTTGAGTGCAACACCTTGTTTAAAAACATGGGCTTTTGAGGAAGCAGTAGATGCTTCCTGCTTAGGCTGAGCCCAAGGTCTAGGATTTACAGCAGGAAACCCAGTTATATCAGCCCCCACACTTGAGGCCGGTTTCATAAGGTGCAGAGGAAATGGAGTTCGTTTATAGACACTAGCTCTTCCAGGCTTCGGGCTTTCTTTTATTGAATCAACTTCCTTAATTACTGTTCCCTGAAAAATATTTTCAAGAGGCATGCTAATACCACAGTAGTATTTTCACACAAAAAAGAAGAATAACTAGAACACGGAAATAAGACATCCATTAACATTTACTGGTTGGGATAAAAAGAACTTACACTGGGCAATAGAGCAGTGTCAAGTATCAGGAGCTTTGCATCAAAACGTTTGGCAAGTGCTTTGATCACTGTTTCCTGATATGTTTCTGAACCTATAATAGAAAAGAACTAATTACTGGTCAAAATCAGGAATAAAACATGTGTAAATATAAATAAACACTGAAGGTGTATATTACCTCCGGGACCAGACAACAAGATTCGGGGACACAGGGTAGGGAGATCTGAGGTGAGCTTTGCGAATTTTTGACACTTCAAAGGTATGAATGTTGAGGCAATAAGAACATTCTTCGTGGTCTCACTGTCAGAAAAGAGAATACAATTTAATTCGCATGAGATAATAATAAAGCAGCTTTACAGTATAAAACCTTTTTCAAGCTATAGATAGATACAAGGATAAAGAAGCAAGTACAAGGCATGTAAATTATATACACGGAAATTATAAAGGCTACCAAGCGTATAAAAACCACACAACGCCAGAAAGCTCAAAACGAATATTTTTAATTTTTACCTTAAATAATATGGAAAGTTCTCAAATGAAACACCAATATTTTCGCAATCTATAAGCCCTTGTTTCAAACCATCTCTGAAATCTTGATGTCTAGAAGGCATCGAAATATGGTTATTAAAACAACCCTTTTGCTGATCTCCAACC
Source organism: Euphrasia confusa (assembly GCA_954870475.1). Lineage (NCBI taxonomy): Eukaryota > Viridiplantae > Streptophyta > Magnoliopsida > Lamiales > Orobanchaceae > Euphrasia > Euphrasia confusa. Next base: position 7,953,750 of record OX940966.1, on the reverse strand, counting down.
GCCCTATGCTTATCGAGAAATCTTGAAAATCTGCCCGAAACATCAAACGGGGGAGCTGCCCAGCCTCCTGTCACAATATGAAAAGCTGATCTTCTCAAGTCATTTTTCTTGGCAGTGACATTCAAATTTTCACTGTCGACACTGCCACGTGTCTTCTCAATAGAGGCACGCGTCACTTCACAAGCGGGGGAGGGCACGGATGGTATTTCCGAAACCTGTTGTGCATCCTCACCATTACGGGATGAGGGAGCAAGAAGAGACACTTCTTCACTGACATTTGATAATGAGGCCAGAGTAGTTGACTCAATGTGTAATCCTTTCACGGGACTACCATGAGCTTCTAATATACTAACTGGAGCCGGCATGGTTGGTGTTACTGGTTCAGTGCTGTTGGGGAGTTGTTGGAAAATCTAATATTACGTCAAGGAAATAGAATATACAGATTCTAATCAAGGAAATATAATAAGAATAAAAACAATTAAAAGAGATAAAGTTATTGGGAATAGGATACGTAAGCATGCTTTCCGAATGAGCTGAAAACCACCTCATCACCTCCATTTAGAGAAATGCTGTCATCTTTTGAGTAACTTTTTCCGTTAACTTGGACAACTCCTTTTTTTCCAGTGACTTCGAGTAAAGTTACTGATTCACCTCCCTTGAAACGGTAAAAAAAAAAAAAGCAAGCAAGAAAGAAAGAAAAATCAGTAAACATCAGAATAAGAAGCCATTTGATTCAAAACTAAATCAAATTCAAGCTCACATCCATGAATTACATGCACAGAGTATTAAATATACCTCCGAATCTATGTGCTTCAGATTACACAATGATTTACCAACTCTTGGGTCTCTCACCCACAAGTGACATTGGCGACCTTGACCAACCGTGAAAGTAGGATGATTCATAACAACATGCGGATTCTGAGAGAGAACAACAAACAGAAAATAGGACTGAAATTAAATAGTGAAATATGAAAGATCAATTGTAGCTCAGCAAGAAGGTAATACATGAACACACTTATATCAATCAGTAACTGAAAATGACCCGCATTGTCTTGATTTTCACTCGCACTCACAAAACACACTAACGGATATATTCTTACGTGGATAAAAGCACCTATACAAGATCTTGTTAGACCTTTTCAGTTCCAAAATGTATATTTCAGAGATAATGTTTTGCTCCTAAACTTATTGAAGACATTTTCTCAACCTAAACTCATCATTTATAGTGTCTCCGAGACAACTTAGAATTCAGCTATCTCTACATAGAGTTTACAGAGAATTTCCATTGAGCTTATACAAAGACCGATTATAGCTCTTCTTGTTTAGAATCTCGATCGAGCTTATATAAAGAGCGAAACCCACCTTCGAACACTGAGAAAGAAGTTTCCCCCATGCAACCCCATCATCGGTCTTCATTAGCCACTTCTTCCCCTGATTCAATAATGGTTCACTGGCATTTTCTTTATCCACAGCTATCAATGAATCACCTGCACCCACTGCCCCCAAAAGATTGGCCAAAATACAAGTAATTAAATTGAACTAAAATTGAATCCATCTAAAGCACATGCAGAGCATCAGCTCATCGGAAAGATAAAACCTCACCTTCCACCGCAGCTTTCTCTGCCACCACATCATCCGAAGGCTTAAACCCGCCGCCGTTATCCAGATCAGGCGACCCAGCATCCGATTCCTTCGGCAAGGCTTCATCAGTGGCCGGAGATTCGTTCGTCTTTATTGAAGAAGCAACCGCCGCCTGCATGCGCACAAGAAAATAGTGAAAACAGTAATAAAGAAATATCAAGAAAAAAGGCCCAACCTTAGATCGCTTTCCGTTAGGTAGCGAGGACGAAGAAGTAGAAGCCAACGGCCGCTTCGAGGCAGACGAGCTCCGCCGCGTCTCAACCATCTTCTCTGATCTAAAAAAATCGATTTCGAATCAAAATCAATAAATCTGCCGAAAACAGAAATGAACAAGAAAGAAGAAAGAGAGAAAAGGCTATATGATTGCGGGCATATATATATATATATATATATATATTTATATAATTATAATTTTTACTAATTATTAATTTGTTGGGTATCTTTTATTTTTATTTTCCATTTTAGGGGAGCAGGAGGAGGTAGTAGTAGAGCGAGACACAGACAGGTGGGCAGATTGCGAGAGGGCCGCGGGCCACGGAAATGGAGCCCGTAGCCCGGCCTGTGGATAAGCGGCTATGCGGGTCCGGAGCAAGTCGGGTCAGGGCAGGCTGGGTTTCAATTTTTAAGTACGTGGTTAAAGAAAATCATTTTTTGATATTTTCACTAAAATATGAAAAGAAAAAAAATATACTTTTAAATAAAAAAATAAAAAAAAATTGTGAATAAAATTTAAAAAAATTAGTGAATAAAATAAAATAATTTTTTTTGGACTAATTTATTGGTCAATTAATAAATTTAAATATTCACACACATGTCTCGCAGAAATTTAAATACTCACACACGCATTCACAAGCATTCATAAGGTTCGAACATTGAAATTTACGGTGCTCAATTAACTATTCAACCAACTGCACAAATAACCTATAATGAATAAAATAAATATGTACTCCTTCTATTTCATAATAAAAGGACCTCTTTAAAATTATTTTTAATGGGGCATTTCATAATAATAGAACTCTCTTAAAAATATAATTTTATTTTTATTTTATTTGAATAGTTTTTCAACGTTACTCCTAACTACTTTACTTTTAACTTAAAAAAGGAGTATTATATTTTTAAAATGAGAACACATATACACCTAAAGGCTGTAAGCCTATAACCCTATTTCCCACTTTAAAATGAGGACACACATATTTTCTTCGTTGTCGTCGGTTAATTCAAATCGTGTGTTGATTCGAGCTCTCGCGCAGGTTAATTCGAGTCGAGCGTTGATTCAGAGTGTTGATTCGAGCTCTCGCGCAGATTAATTCGAGTCGAGCGTTGATTCAAGCAGCTCGCGAGTCGCTCGACTCGTTTGCATCCCTAGTACCATGCCAATATTTTAACTTGAGCCTTAAAAAAGTAAACAAAACACTAGGTGCTCGTTTGGTTGCACAGATAAAAGCAAGATAAATGAGTTAACTTACTTATATGTTGTTTGGTACAATTTAATTGGGCCCGTGCAAGATAAAAGGCCCGCCTATGTTCACTGTACCCTTTCAAAGGACTTAACAACCCATTTCGGTAAGATAGGGAATCTCAGTAGTAAAATGAACGTCATTACTTACCAAATTACCCTTGTCATATTTAAAGCCAAAACCCTAGCATTTGCTCAGTTCCAACCAAAATTTTTTTGCTCGTTCAAGTAGGCGATGTACCGTATGTATTTCATTTAATTTTGTCTTATAAATTATTTATCAATTCATTTTTATTTTCTTTTATAAGTTTTCTTTAATTGTGCTTACGCACAAGGAACACGACAACGACGTGGGATTCGTTAAAAAATGCATTTGGAATTTTTGGTTTAACCCAAAGAAATACTCCCTCTGTCCCAGAGCTATAGGCACAGGTGGTCAACGTTGACTTTTTTGGTCCGTCCAATACATATGATAAACATTATACAAAAATTATGAAAAAATAATTAAAATAAAATTCAATAGTTAAATTATATTGTAGTTATTTTTTCATAATTTTTGCATATTGTTTATCATATGTATTTGACGAACAAAAAAAGTCAACGTTGACCAGTTTTGCCTATAGCTCTGGGACAGAGGGAGTATGTTTTTGAGTCTTTGTCGAGATTGTGCATAGTTTTTTCTTGTCAGATTTGGTTTGTTCATAGTTTTTGAATTTGGATCTATCATTCATTGCAATTATATTATTTTATTTTAATTTTAATATTTTTCAGAATTATTTTTCCAGAAAAAATTGCAACAAATGAAATAAAGGTTCATAACTCATGTCCAGGTTCTATATCAAAATATTGGAAAAAAATAACGTATCAATGAGAATGAAATCGCTGTACTGGTTATTTTTAGAAGAAACAAAATGGACGTTATTGATATTTAATTTTTTTCACAAAGGTAATATTGTCAGAAAAAGGAAATTCACAAAATTCAATTGGAAATTGGAATGCAATCTTAATTATTGAAATTTTAAATCAAACAACGGTGTAGATATCTTGTATGGGTTAAACAGTTAAAAGAAATAGTTATCTCAGTTATCTATGATAAATTATTTAGGACACCAAACAAGACCTAGATAAATAGGTTATCCCAAGTTCCCAACTAGTCTCCATTTATCTTGGACACCAAACACGGCCTTTAAGGACATATTTTCATATGAAGGATCCAATCATGTTTAATACTTCCTTGGCGTGGAGGTTGCTAATATTCATTTTCTGCCAATGCGACTATACTCTTGAATCTTGATATTCTAGTCGAAGCCGGTATTGCGGGTTCCAAACTGAGTGGGCTCCTAATTGAGCAAAATCATCCCCTTAGCCCTCTTGCTTTCGGCGTTGTGCTTCCTGACCCAAAACCTTATCAACGACTTGTTGATCCACCTAGCTTAGCCTACAATGTTTGTAGGCTCACGGACCACTGATCTTATAGCATCATTAGCTTTGAACCCTAATTTTCAAAATCTATTTTCTTTCCTACTTGATGTTTATCATATTCTTGACCAAGAGAACTATCAAGTCCCAAATCCCATGACCACAATAGACTCTATAACAAGATTATTTAACTAGAATTGCAATTAATATAACAATGAAATTGTCTCATGCATGAAGAAGCTCAACTGGTGGACGATTTCGACCAGACAGCCAAGAAACCTAGATTATAGGGCATTACCAAATCATAACGACTCGAATCATGCACCCATACATTTACCATTGCAATGAAATCCTCAAGAGTCTGATGCCAATGACCAAGCAGCAATGGTAAGAATGTGAAAAGAATTACAGTTTCATCGTTCTCTTAGCACCGTCATAGGTATTCTTTAGCAGCATGGCAACAGTCATGGGCCCCACTCCACCGGGGACTGGTGTTACCCATCCAGCTACCTTACACACCTCGTGATAGTCCACGTCACCCACAAGCCTATAACCAGACTTCTTACTTGGATCATCTACAGCATTTGTTCCAACATCAATTACCGCTGCACCAGGTTTAATCCAGCTGCCCTTTATCTGATAAATTGAAAATTAACCAAAAAACATAGTAATGATTAAATACAAAAGGATCTAGTTATAATTTCAAAATTACATATACCTCTCAAGAGTATCAATGAGAGTTTTGTATTTGCTAGACGAATATCAAGGAGATATAAGTGATGTTTAAAGACAATGATTTTATTTATCAGATAAAAAATTAGCATGTAGGGATTCAAAACCTTCGATACATCTAAGGCAGACAACATAAAAACACAACGGCAAATACAAATGCTGCGATAGGAAGAAAGGATAATGACACGTCACATGTTACCATCATAGCCTGACCCGCAGCAGCAATAACAATATCGGCATTACGAATGATGGTCTCCGGATCTTTGGTACGTGAATGGACTACAGTTACAGTAGCATCCTCCTTCAGCAGAAGAAGGGAAACCGGCAATCCAACTATGTTACTCCGACCCACCACAACTGCATTCTTCCCCTTAATACTCACGCCACTTCGTGTTAAAAGCTCAATGCACCCCTATTTTCAAATAAGCAAACTCTTAAAAGAAGACGTCATTTTATTATATATTGCAAAAATGCATTTATGTTTAACCTTTGGGGTACAAGGGACGAATAAAGGGTCTCTGCCTTTCATCGCCAACTTGCCGATGTTTAGAGGATGAAATCCATCGACATCTTTTTCCAGTGATATTTCAGTCAAGATTTTCTCATCGTTTATATGTTTAGGCAAGGGTAGCTGCACCAATATACCTGAAACAAGACCGGGAAACCATACATCACTTATATCCCGTTTGAAAGACTAAATTATCTTTAAGCAAATTGATATGTTCAGTCGAACATCGAACTCAACCAACCAACCGTGAACATTAGGATTCGCGTTCAGTTCGTGTACTTTGCAAATCAAATCGAGTTCGGATATTTCCTCCGGGAGGTCCAAATCGATGGATTTGATTCCAACCTCGGCACACGCCTTCCTTTTCATAGTGACATAGCTCTGAGAATCCTTCCTTTTGCCGACGATTACCACCGCAAGACCAGGTACCTGCAATGAATTCGAACCGCCAACTCTAAGAAGCTTTACGGTGTTAACAGCGAGTATACATTGAATCGGATTTCTGATGTTTCAGGGTATTAAATTACAGTGAATCGATCTTAAATCATCATATAAATAAATGGAAAATAAGAAATCACGAACAGAGAGAAGTGAGAGAGATTGAGACCTTGCCGTGAGTTTCTGAAAGGCGGCGGACATCGGCGGCGATTTCGGATCGGATGGATTGGGCGATCGCTTTGCCGTCGATAATGGTGGCCTTATGATCCGACATCGCTTTTCGGGAGAACTGTATGAAACCCCGCGATTTGTTGTACAAGATGCAGTGGAAGGTGTACAGAACAGAACGAATTGTAACTAAGATGATTATTTTGTTTTGTCACTTTGTGATTTCATTGGCAGCGGAAAAGATGATAATTCAATAAATACTCCGTAGTATTCAACAAATTTCATTTTAATTATTATACAGTTCCCTACAACAAAATTAAAATGTTCATCTTAATTATTCAACGAATTTTAAATTTTATTAAGTTCATACAAAAAAAAAAAACAAATTTCATTTATCAAATTCTAAAAAAAATCAAAATTATTAGACAATTAATTTTAATTTTCTTTTAATTTAATTTAGTATTTAGAATCATATATTCAACTAACAACGCAATATCTCTTTAGTAAATTAATACGAGTAATAAAAAGAAGAGTTAGTGGATAAATAGTCACATTTATAACAAATGTGAGTTATATAACTTACACTATAACAATATGAGTTTTTTATACCAATTTATATTGAAGTGTCTATTATACCCTTCAAAATAAAAAAATAAAAAAAAGAATTAAAAAATATCCTTACATTATTTTTCTTTCTTTCCCGTCGTACAACATCGTCCCTTTTTTCCGATTTTGATTTTACGAAGCAAACAATGTCATCGTCGACGACGCCGTCGGAGTCCGAACATGAGGAAGAGGAGGAGGAGCACCAACCCGAGGCGCTCACTTTATTCTTTCTTCTCTCTCTCTTTCTCCCCCCAAAACCGACCCGTTTTTTTTTCGATTTCGATTCTACCCATTTTCTTACCGGAGATGTTATCGGAGTCAGCGTCGGCGTCCGAACATGAGGAGGATGTAAAAATCTCTACAGAACCACCACCATTTTCGTTTTTTTTTTCGACTGTTACTCGATGGACTACTCGATGGCGCAGACGATCGAGTAACCCATCGAGTAGTGAAGAACAATTGAAGATCATTATTACTCGATGGTACGTTACTGTACATTACTCGATTTCGAGTAACTCGAATCTCGAATTCGAGTAGCTATTTCACGAATTAAACAGATTTTTCTCATTCGTAATATTGGTTCGCTCCACACATGGTTGTAAAGATATTGAAGTCTAGATTTCGTAGAATTTTGAATCGAGACAATCGGAGTTCGGGCGAAAAAGATATGACAAAAATCGAGAAGTTGCGCAAAGAGAAGAATTTCGAGTAATTCGAATTCGAGCAGCAATTTCACGGATTAAACTGATTTTGCTCATTCGTTCCATATATGGATTCAAAGATCTTGAAGTCTATATTCTGAGGAATTTTGAATCGAGACAATTAGAGTTCGTATGAAAAAGATATGACAAGAATCGAGAACTTGCGCAAAGAGAAGAATTTCGAGTAACTCGAATTCTAGCAGCAATTTCACGGATTTATCTGACTTTGCTCATTTGGAATCTTGCTTCGTGCCGTATATGGATGCGAAGATATTGAAGTCTATATTCTGAAGAATTTTGAATCGAGACGATTGGAGTTTGTATGAAAAACATATGACAAGAATCGAAAAGTTGCGCAAGAGAAAATTTTCGAGTAACTCGAATTCGAGTAACAACTTCACGGATTAAAATGATTTTGTTCATTCGTAATCTTGGTTCGTGCCATAGATGTATGCAAAGGTATTGAAGTCTATATTCCGAGAAATGTTTAATCGAGACAACTGGAGTTTGTAAAAAAAAAGATATGACAAGAATCGAGAAGTTGCGCAAAGAGAAGAATTTCGAGTAACTCGAATTCGAGTAGTAACTTCAAGGACGAAACTTATTTTTCTCATTCGGAATTTTGATTCTTGCCATACATGAATGCAAAGATCTTGAAGTCTAGATTTCGAGGAAGTTTGAATCGAGACAATCGGAGTTCGGGTGAAAAAGATACGATAAGAATCGAGAAACTGCGCAAAGAGAACTTTAAAAAGGTTACTCGAAAGGGTTACTGGAATAGGTTACTCGAAAGGGTTACTGGAATTTGGTTACTCGAATAGGTTACTCGAAATGGTTACTCGAATAGCAAGAATCCTGTAATCATGAATCTTCCATGTTAGTCGATGGTATGTTAATCGACTGCCCATCGAACAACCATCGAGTAAAGAGCTTAAAATTGGGTTTTTAAGCATTTTTTTGCACAATTAAGTTGTTATTTGCACTAATAAGTTCAATTTAGAGACTTAAAACATTACTAAAACAAGTTAGATGATCAATCGATTCGTTTAGAGTGAAAACAAGTGAAATTTGGAACATTGGTCATACTATTCTAAATATTTTAGGAAAGTTTACAAGAAACAAACTATAATATTGTTCAATGTTGACATGCTATGGATTAAAACTCCAAAATTGAACATCAAACATGTTTAATAAATGTTTTTTTATCATTAAAATGAAGTTACATACGCAAATACACCCTTAGAAATTGAAAAACGGTCTTAAAATTGAAAAAAATTGGCTCTGTTCTTGGTTACACGATGGGGCCTCCTTAACTACACGATGATTACTCGATGGTAACCCTATTTTGCTCGATCGAAACCCTAATGTGCTCGAATGGGTTGATCGAATGGGTTACTGGAATAGGTTACTCGAATAGGGTTACAAGAAAGGGTTACTCGAATAGGATTACAAAAAAGGGTTACTCGAATAGGGTTACAAAAAAGGGGTTAATCGAATAGGGTTACAAGAAAGGGTTAATCGAATAGGTTACAAGAAAGGGTTACTCGAATGTGTTACAAGAAAAGGTTACTCGAATAGGTTACAAGAAAGGGTTACTCGAATAGAGTTACAAGAAAAGGTTACTCGAATAGTGCTGGGATTCGATGTCCCGGGCTATCAAAATTTTTCGGAACCGATAACCCGACCGAAACCCCGTCGCCGGAAACCGATCACGAACACCACGTCTCCAGAGTCCGACGAGGGAGTCGCCGCAAGGGCGAAACCCTAGCCGAACCCCACGCGGGGTTCGCGATCGCCCGTGCATGGCGATCGCATGGGGCTGCATGGGGCAGCCCCCGGCGGTGAGTCCGGCGACTCACCGCCACCGCCAGGAGGGGCGGTCAGCCTCCAGCTGACCACCGCGGCAACAGCCGCGGTTTACCCCCGGCGATCGATCGCTTGATCGATCGCCCGCCTCGGCCCAGCCGAGGCGCCTTCTCGCGCACGCCGCCGTGGAGGCGGCGGGGATCCGCCACGGCACCAGCCCGTGGCATCCCCAGCGATCGACCCTAGATCGATCGCATGCCCCGGCGTCCAGCCGGGGCTTCGTTGCGCGGCACACCGGCGGTCGAAACCCTAGGGTTCGACCGCCCCTCGTTCGATCCCCACGGGGATCCAACGATCCCCGTATCTAGGTCTCGACGCTTTCCCGGATCGTCTTGTTCATGTATATATCACGATTAACGAACACATAATCAAAGAGGGGGTTTTAGATTATGTTACCTCAATTTGTTGTGCGGAGAAACGAATTAAACGTTGATGACCTTGCGATCTTCCTACGTATTCCTTGCACCTCGTTCGAACGTCGTGTGGGCGACGATCTATCGAACTCCTATGGATCTCCTTCAACTCTCTAGAATATCAAGTATGATATTCTTCTCTTATGTTGTGTATGAATTATGAAGGCCATGTAGTGCTTTTATAGGCTACGTAGGGGATCATAAGGAGGTGGAATATTGGGCTTCCAATATTGAAGATTAAATTGAGCCCAATGCTCAAGTCCATTAATCCTTATCAATAGTAATTAATTTATTTTCCACTATATAAATTAATTGCACTCCCAATATTAAACCATATTATATCAAATAATATTTCTCCGATAGTATTATTTATTCCGTGTATTTAAGATTCAAATATCCATGAATAAATTTATTTATTGCTCAATAAATTATATTCATCTCTTATATCCGAGACTAGTACCATTCAACCTTAATTATTGTGCGGAACAAATCCACTCATGAGGTTTACACAATAATTCCTTATGAACTCATCTCGGGGATATTATCAACCCTTCCGGGATACACTTTCCCGTCAAGTATTCACGGCATGTCATATATAAAATATAGCGACCCAACTTAACCGGTAATTAACCCAATAATTAAATCGGTTAATTCCTTTGGAAAATCAAAGTCTCTAATATTAAATATATACACCCGCAATAGTATCGGGGATTAAGAATAAAATACTATGAGATTTAAATTGATTATCCAAGGCAATCCTAATCAATAAATCTCAAGCGATCCGCCCAATACACCTAAGTGTACAAGTGTGATAAAATAATTAAGACAAATTATTTTCTCTCTCACACAACGACTATACCGATGGATTGGTCCGTGTCCATCTAGGTCGTGAGCAACTGTTTGATTAAATACGAGTAACCGATAGTATGATCTTCTGTGCGCCCATGCAACACCATACTAACTACAACGTATAAAATCCAGGACTATATTTTTGCATAATAAATTAATGCAAATAATTGTTTATTAATTTAATAGATTAAATGCTATGATCGGGAGTTTACCGTTACTTAAATCTAGACATTAAGTACACAACTCCAACAAATAGGTTACAAGAAAGGGTTACTCCTGATTCGATTAACCCTTTTGAGTAACCTTTTTAAAGTTTTCTTTGCGCAGTTTTTCGATTCTTATCGTATCTTTTTCACCCGAACTCCGATTGTCTCGATTCAAACTTTCCAAAAATCTAGACTTCAAGATCTTTGCATCCTTGTATGGCAAAAACCACGATTCCGAATGAGAAAAATAAGTTTCGTCCTTGAAGTTACTACTCGAATTCGAGTTACTAGAAATTCTTCTCTTTGCGCAACTTCTCGATTCTTGTCATATCTTTTTTTTACAAACTCCAATCGTCTCGATTAAAAATTTCTCGGAATATAGACTTCAATACCTTTGCATACATCTATGGAACGAACCAAGATTACGAATGAACAAAATCAGTTTAATCCGTGAAGTTGTTACTCGAATTCGAGTTACTCGAAAATTTTCTCTTGCGCAACTTCTCGATTCTTGTCATATCTTTTTCATAAGAACTTCAATCGTCTTGATTCAAAATTATTCAGAATATAGACTTCAATATATTCGCATCCCTATATAGCAAGAAGCAAGATTCCAAATGAGAAAAGTCAGATTAATCCCTGAAATTGCTGCTCGAATTCGAGTTACTCGAAATTCTTCTCTTTGCGCAAGTTCTTGATTCTTGTCATATATTTTTCATACGAACTCCAATCGTCTCGATTCAAAATTTCTCAGAATATAGACTTCAATATCTTTGCATTCATATATGGAACGAAGCAAGATTCCAAATGAGCAAAATCAGTTTAATCCGTGAAATTGCTGTTCGAATTCGAATTACTCGAAATTCTTCTCTTTGCGCAACTTCTCGATTCTTGTCATATCTTTTTCCCCGAACTCCGATTGTCTCGATTCAAAATTCTACGGAATCTAGACTTCAATATCTTTACAACCATGTATGGAACGAAACCAATATTACGAATGAGAAAAATCTGTTTAATTCGTGAAATTGCTACTCGAATTCGAGATTTCTAGTTACTCGAAATCGAGTAATGTACCGTCGAGTAACGTACCATCGAGTAATAATGATCTTCAATTGTTCTTCACTACTCGATGGATTACTCAATCGTCTGCGTCATCGAGTAGTCCATCGAGTAACAGTCTAAAAAAAAAAACGAAAATGGTGGTGGTTTTGTAGAGATTTTTACATCCTCCTCATGTTCGGATGCCGACGCCGACTCCGATAACATCTCCGGTAAGAAAATTGGTAGAATCGAAATCGGAAAAATAACGGGTCGGTTTTGGGGGGAGAAAGAGAGAGAGAAGAAAGAATAAAGTGAACGCCTCATGTTGGTGCTCCTTCTCCTCTTCCTCATGTTCGGACTCCGACTGCGTCGCCGACGATGACATTATTTGTTTCGTAAAATCGAAATCGAAAAAAGTGGGCGACGTTGTACGACAGGAGAGAGAGAGAAGAATAATGTGGGGATTTTATTTTATTTAATATTGTTTTTGTTTTTGTTTTTGTTTATTTTGGATTTATTGAAATAGTAAGGGTATAAGAGACTATTTATGGGCAATTGGTGTAAAAAACTCACACTTTTATAAGTGGAGACTTTAAATTCATCCTTTTATCAAATGCGATCAAAAAGTCATATTCCCTCTAAAAAAAGAATCAATTTTTTCATCATGAACTATTTTTGTTTTGTTTTTTTAAACAACACCCATTAGATTGTGTTGAATAAAAAGTTCTCTTTGTATTTCATTATTTCATTTTGTTTCGTTGTAGAATTATTCAAGTTTTCATAATATAATTGCTCAAACGGCAATGCATTTAAAAATTTCACTTCTATCATTTTAAATTAGTTTAATTCATTTCGCCAAATTGATTTTAGCTTCAATTTTATACTTTAAAAATATGTATTCAAATTTTTTTATTTTCTACTTAAAAATATAAATAATTAATTTAGTGCAATTTATATTAAACTCTATATAGAAATAAACTCTCTAATAATAAAAATTTTAAATATGAACTTGTGAATATTTATAAGTAGAATAAACTCTATATTGTTAAGTCATACATTTTTCAAATCTCTTTTTAAGGATTTATAACTCTATATAGGAATAAATAATTAATATATAATAAAAAATATAAATATTTTTATTTATTAAAATTAATAATATATTTAAGATAATTTAAAATATTTATTAAAAATAATAATATAGTATATGATCAAAGTTTATAGTCCATAAATTTATTAGTATTTTATTCAATTTATATATTAAACACAATATATATATATATATATATATATATATATATATATATATATATATATATATATATATATATATATATATATATATATATAATATGTTCAAATTTCTTTAGTAAAAACTATTAAATTGGTTCCGTGAACTTAAAAATAAATTATATACATTATTTGTATATTTATATTATTTTTTATACGAAAAAATTATTTTTATTTTATAAAAATCTATATAAAATAATTTTCTATAATAATATTTTGTTGTTTGTACTGTTAAAACTGTATCATTCTGAATTATTAAAAAAGAATGGTACGCTTTCAACTAGGGGTGTTAATTCGGTTAAACCAAACCAAACCGAACCGAAATTTCGGTTAACCGAACCAAATAAGACTTATTTTCAAGAACCAAAAACCAAACCGTTTAAGAAATAGTTTGGTTCGGTTTTAACCGAATAATTTTGGTTTGGTTTGATTGGTTTTAACCAAATTTTAATTAAAAAAATAATTTTTTTTTTTTTAATATTTTCATTCAAAAATAATTTTTATTTTTTATTAAAATAATTAAAACAAAATAAAAAAAATAAAAAAAATAATTTTAATTAAAAATAAAATATTATTATTAAAAAATATAAATATATTTTTTAATATATATATATATATATATATATATATATATAAATTATTATTATTTACATTTAAAATAATATATAAATATTAATTATTTTTTATTTTACTTTTATTTGGTTTGGTTTGGTTTTAACGGATTAAATTCGTTAAAACCAAACTGTTGCAGAACGACGATGTATAGTAGGAACAATATGCGGAACTCCGAATATAACTCAACAATAAATAAAGAAGGAGACAAGAAAAGAAGACAAGGAATTTACGTGGAAACCCAAATCGGGAAAAACCACGGGAGGAACGACGAGAACTTTCACTATAATATTGCCTCACGATTACAAGGATTGATATCCACTCTAAAACCCTCTAATCTCACACAATATTATCTCTCTCTATGATGGTATTAACTTGTGTTAACTCGTCTTCTAATTGTGTCTATGGAGATCCCTATTTATAGGTGTAGAAAACCCATAAATTAGGTTACCAATAAGAATAGAAATAAACCTTTTTTCCTAATATATGACTCCTAAATCCATAAGGAATAGAATTATATTATATTAAATATAATTCTAATTTTCCTAAATAAAGAAACAAAATTCCTACGGATTCGAGTCATATTTTAACAATCTCCACCTTGACGAGAAACCGCGAAATCCCATCGCTCATGTGAAATCACATCACATGTAACACAAAGCCGCGAAATCTCATCGCGCATGCGAAATCTCATCGCACATCAAACCATAAAGCGAAATCACATCGCCCTCAATTGTCTCGTCCCTCGTCTTCCTCCAAATGCCCCAACGGGCCTAGTTCCTAGAAGTCTGGACCATCAAAGGTCCCCATGAATCGGAACGTACATACCCGAGTGTCTTCTTCGAATTGTGAGCCCAATTCGAGATATACCCTCTCGACCGCTTTCCAAGCGCACATGGCTCACCAGGTTTAGAAACACTCCATAGATCGAGAAACACTCGATCCTTCTTGTCGACTTTCCTCACATGCCCAAGCCGCACATGGTCTAGTCGTGTAGACTCTTCACCCGAGAGCCTAGTTTTTCCCACGGTTACTTCGTTCACCGCTTCATCTTTAATAAGCTTGGTCACTCCGGCCTTACTTGGTTGCGCGCCTCTAAGCCGGATAGACTCTTCTACCAAGAGTCGGGTTTCGGCCCCGGTTACTTCCTTCACCGCGCCTTCTTGGAGGACATAAGGTCGTCTCGCCTTTTCGTCTCCTCCCAACACTACCAAAGCCTCTTCGGTAGCCTCATAAACTCCACCTTCTCCGGTGTAGCTTTTATCAACCTCGGTTACTTCCTTCGCCGAGCTTCCATCGAGGACATAAAGGCGACTCGCCTTTCTCTTTCCTCGCAATATTACCAAACCACCTTTGGTAACTCTTAAAACTCCATCTTTACAAGTGAGTTTATAGCCCTTCATATCAAGGGTACTCAAGGAAATCAAATTCCTCTTCAAGTCAGGGACATGTCTTACCTCGCCTAACGTGCGCACCGTGCCATCGAACATCTTCAAGCGGATATTTCCAATCCCTTCGACCTTGCACGAGGTGTCATTAGCCATGAACACCGCACCATGCTCCAAAGATTCATAAGTCTCGAACAACGACCGGTCCGGACAAATATGAAACGAGCAACCCGAGTCTAAGATCCAATCACCACACAAGTTGGAGTTTTCGCCTAGAGCCATTAGTAGTTCTCCATAGAAATTCCCATCTACTAATCCAACGTCACCGGAATTCTTATTACCGGAATTATTGTTGTTGCTCTCCTTTTTCTTCCACGCGTAGCACTCCGACTTTATGTGTCCCTTCTTCTTGCAATAGAAACACTCCTTATTAACGTGTCGAGACTTTGAATTCCCCGAGTCGCTCCCTTTATCACGGTACTTCTTTTGGACGCTAAGTCCTTCACCCACATCGGGCATACCATCCTTGTTGGACTCCATCCTTTGTACGTTTTCCCTTGACGAGAGAGCCGAAGTTACGTCTTTAAACGTGAGACTATCTCGTCCATAGAGAAGCGTGTCCCGAAAAGCCGCCATGGAGGGGGGTAGCGAGCATAACATCCAAAACGCAAGATCATCATCTTCGATCTTCACGCCAATTTTCCCAAGGTCAGCTACACGCTCCTTGAATCTCGCTACATGGTCTTGAATCGACGACCCCTCCGCCATCTTGAGGAAGTAGAGACTTCTCTTCAAGTGATGCTTGCTGGACACCGTTTTCTCAACGCACATCGATTCCAACAACTCCCATAATTCCTTTGCGGTCTTCGCCTCCGTCGTTTCCTCAGTCAACGAATCCGAAACATGAAGCCCTATGGTCGCCATAGCCATCTGATCGAGCTCCACCCACTCGTCATGCTTCATGTCTTTCGGCTTGTTGTCAATACCAAGTAGAACAATCTCTTGCTTAAGAGATCTGAGGACTAACCTCATCTTGTATTGCCAAATAGGAAAACTCGTGTTGAGACTTAAATTCGGTAGATCGTACCTCATGCTCGCCATCGAAACCTTGCTCCGGAAGGTAGTAGGATCGTAGTCTGGAAGGTCACGGGATCGTTGCCTGGCTCTGATACCACTTGTTGCAGAACGACGATGTATAGTACGAACAATATGCGGAACCCCGAATATAACTCAACAATAAATAAAGAAGGAGACAAGAAAAGAAGACAAGGAATTTACGTGGAAACCCAAATCGGGAAAAATCACGGGAGGAACGACGAGAACTTTCACTATAATATTGCCTCACGATTACAAGGATTGATATCCACTCTAAAACCCTCTAATCTCACACAATATTATCTCTCTCTATGATGGTATTAACTTGTGTTAACTCGTCTTCTAATTGTGTCTATGGAGATCCCTATTTATAGGTGTAGAAAACCCATAAATTAGGTTACCAATAGGAATAGGAATAAACCATTTTTCCTAATATATGACTCCTAAATCCATAAGGAATAGAATTATATTATATTAAATATAATTCTAATTTTCCTAAATAAGGAAACAAAATTCCTACGGATTCGAGTCATATTTTAACACAAACCAAACCGAAAACCAAAAAATTAAAAAAACTAAAACCGAAAATCAAAACAAATTAGTTTAGTTCAGTTTGGTTTAACCGAACAGTGTCGCGCGGTTTGGTTCAGTTTGGTCGGTTTAACCAAACTTTTGACACCCCTATTTTCAACCAGAATGAAAAGTGACTTTTTGGATGATAAAATTAATAAACTTTCACATAAAAAATAATCCAATTATTAGAGTTGAATTAGGACACTAAATTAGAGTTTGTAAAAAACAAAGGCCAATAACTAGAGTTGAATTAGAATTAATTATTAATAACTTTGATTTTTCTCAGTGTACATACCTTACTTATAAGGAGTTGATCCATTACAATTTTGACCAATATGTTAGATGCCACAAACAAATATAGAAAGAATATGTTAGATGTGACGCAACAAAAATGGAAGGAAATATTTTCAGAGGGATATGGACTGGTACAAGAAGATTTAGATATTTTTATAAGACAGACTGAAGTAGTATTTGTTTTCAATCACATGAAAAAAAATCCAAAATATTAAGTGAAATTAAAAAATTATAATATTTTTATGAAGTTACGGTATTCATTTTTAAGTGATAGGAAAATAATGAAAAGAGTAAATAAATCGTAACCACTCCTATTATAGTTCATAAATGTTAGAACTGCACGCGTAGAAAATTCAACATGCATTTTTTTGTAATATAAAATAAAGTTATTTAAACATTATTCATAATAATCAACCAATAAAAATATTTTTAAAATGCTTATTTCTTTAGACGTGAGTATGCTTTCAAGTTTCAACTTTAGTAGGTTGACAAATGGCTTATTTCCTATATTTTCTATATTAATAATCACACTTTTTTTTTTTCTCATATCAACATTCTCGACCTATCTAAAAAAAATTATTTCTATTTTTTTATTCAAAAAAATTTATATACTTTTATATTTTTACATATTTTTTTAAACATTACTATTAACTATTTGTTTTATTAATTTAAAATATATTTTCCCACGGATGTGGAGTGTTTTTTTAATCAATGATTTGGAAGTGCTCAAGTTGCCAATTGCCATCATTGTATGTATAGTATATTTTCTATATTTTCAAATCCACTAGTTGATTCAGCCCGTGCGTTGCACTGGGACCCGGTTTTATTTCAATCTTAATTTAAATAAAAATTTTAAAATTTTTGTTTAATATTTAAATTTGTATACATATTTTGATATAAATAAAATTAAAAACAATCTCAAACTTTTATAGTTTAAAAATATAGAAAAAAAATATATAAATAGAATTTAAACTTACTGCAAAAAACTTCCTTGTACACAACATTTCTAGTTTTATTTTTCAAGTTTCCATATTCGTCACATATTAAGAATTTCAATCATGCTCGGTTAGTTAACCTTTGAAACTGCAACATACACATGTCTGTGTGTGAAAACAGACCTTCTCAACAGAATTCCCACTTTTGATCAAAGAATGCCCTTAAATCATAATTTTTGGTAAAATATATGATTCAAGGTATGAAACATGGGAAAAATATATATTTTGGTAAAATATATTTTGATAATTTCATACCATAACTTTTTCATCATTATATCAATTTTATATGTGAAATATATTTTTCAAAAGTTGTTCTTTATATAATACAAAATTTATTTGTGTAAAAATAATAACTAAAAATATCGTCTATTGAAATAGAATTGAATTGAATACTAAAGTTATCAAAAATGTTTAAATTAAATAGTTTGACTAAACATTTGTAAATTTATTGAAATAAAATTGATTTAATATAGTGAATTTATTTTATTTTTCGGAAAAGATTTAAGGATTTAGTTTCAAATTTTATTAATTTAAAAATTAATATTAATAAAAATATGAAAATAAATTTTTGAATCAATTTAATACATAACCTAATAAATAAATTTATACATATAGTTATATTGCCCACTAATACATTTTTAAAATAAATTTTGTCTGATTAAAGTATTTTTGTCTCAAAGTATGTTCTTTCATTTTGTAAGATCTCATTTTTTATATATTTTTTAGTTTTTTGTATTTAATATTAAATTTTGAATCAAAGTTATACCATTATAAATCAAACCAAAACAATAAAAATAAAATTTATCATCAAAGAAATAAAATTAAACTTCTTTATTACATAAACAAAATAATTTACATTGTATATTATGATCATCAACTAAAACAATATCTAAACTATTATTCTTGAAAAACATGGGGTATTCAATCTTTACATCTCTTAGCAAAATTTGCCACAATAAATTAAATTCATGTTACAAAACATAAGACATTCCAAAATAAAATTTATCATCAAAGAAATAAAATTAAACTTCTTTATTACATAAACAAAATAATTTACATTGTACATTATGATCGATCAACTAAAACAATATCTAAACTATTATTCTTGAAAAACATGGGGTATTCAATCTTGACATCTCTTAGCAAAATTTGTCACAATAAATTAAATTCATGTTACAAAACATAAGATATTCCAAATTTTTAACAATAATTTTCAGAATAATTACACCCAAATCACAGTTATCATATGGAAAGATCTTTAAAGTGTTAAAATTAAATACCAATATTGTATGATATATCTCTTGTGATCAATACAAAACAAATAATCAATAAAATACTATTTATTATAAAACAATAAAAACTTATTCATAGATATGGAAAAGTAAAAGATTAAACTTTATCTACAAATGGTTTAATTGTTAATCTAAAATTAAATAATTTAGTAGAATTATGTAACAATCGAATAGAGATCTTTTACATTCCAAAAAATAAAGAGACTTGGTATCGGCCGGAGGAAAAATGAGCGAAAAGTGAATGTCATCTGTTATGATCTCCTTTTGGAGTGAATTTGGTAAGCTCTTTTGACCAAATTAACTGGTTGAATACGCCGAGTAACCGTATATACAAACTTGCGTTAGATCAAGAAATTAGAAATAAAGAAGTTTAGATGTCTCTTACCAAAACAAAAATAAATACAAAGAGATGGAAACTTGAAAATATTTTGCAGTAGATGTGCATATGACATCGACAAAAATAAGTAAGATCCGAAAATAGTCAGAACCTGCAAAACCAATTATTTTTTAAATTTATTGAAATAAAATTGATTTAATATAGTGAATTTATTTTATTTTTCTGAAAAAATTTAAGGATTTAGTTTCAAATTTTACTAATTTAAAAATTAATATTAATAAAAATATGTAAATAAATTTTTGAATCAATTTAATACATAATCTAATAAATAAATTTATACATATAGTTATATTGCCCACTAATACATTTTTAAAATAAATTTTGTCTGATTAAAGTATTTTTGTCTCAAAGTATGTTTTTTCATTTTGTAAAATCTCATTTTTTATATATTTTTTAGTTTTTTGTATTTAATATTAAATTTTGAATCAAAGTTATACCATTATAAATCAAACCAAAACAATAAAAATAAAATTTATCATCAAAGAAATAAAATTAAACTTCTTTATTACATAAACAAAATAATTTACATTGTACATTATGATCGATCAACTAAAACAATATCTAAACTATTATTCTTGAAAAATATGGGGTATTCAATCTTTACATCTCTTAGCAAAATTTGCCACAATAAATTAAATTCATGTTACAAAACGTAAGACATTCCAAAATAAAATTTATCATCAAAGAAATAAAATTAAACTTCTTTATTACATAAACAAAATAATTTACATTGTACATTATGATCGATCAACTAAAACAATATCTAAACTATTATTCTTGAAAAACATGGGGTATTCAATCTTTACATCTCTTATCAAAAAAATTTTGTCAGAATAAATTAAATTCATGTTACAAAACATAAGACATTCCAAATTTTTAACAATAATTTTCAGAATAATTACACCCAAATCACAGTTATCATATGGAAATATCTTTAAAGTGTTAAAATTAAATACCAACATTGTATGATATATCTCTTGTGATCAATACAAAACAAATAAGCAATAAAATACTATTTATTATAAAACAATAAAAACTTATTAATAGATATGGAAAAGAAAAAGATTAAACTTTATCTACAAATGGTTTAATTGTTAATTTAAAATTAAATAATTTAGTAGAATTATGTAACAATCGAATAGAGATCTTTTACCTTCCAGAAAATAAAGAGACTTGGTATCGGACGGAGGAAAGATGAGCGAAAAGTGAATGTCATCTGTTATGATCTCCTTTTGGAGTGAATTTGGTAGGCTCCTTTGACCAAATTAACTGGTTGAATACGCCGAGTAGCCGTATATACAAATCTGCGTTAGATCAAGAAATTAGAAATAAAGAATCTTAGATGTCTCTAACCAAAACAAAAATAAATACGAAGAGATGGAAACTTGAAAATATTTTGCAATAGATGTGCATATGACATAGACAAAAATAAGTAAGATCCGAAAATAGCCAGAACCTGCAAAACCAATTATTCATCATATCTTGAATGTAAATTGTAATTGTTGAATACCAATATCGTCGGCATTATTAAATTACTAATCACCTTCTTGTGATCAAATTTCAAACATGAACTAACGGCAGACGCTGAGGGTGAGGGTAAAACTGAATAACTCCTACTGTTATGCGCATGGTAGAGATGTATATTAATCGAACCTGAGATATATTTGGCATCAGAAAAAATCTCTAGAGTAATTGGAACTAAAGTTGTTGATACGACAACCCACTTTATTAATTTTTGGGGATATAGAAGATCCAACCAATGAAACTGATATATAGTGAATATGTTGCTTTTGCACATTATCGTCGATCAACTAAAACAAATTCTAAACTAACTATTCTTGAAAAACATGGAGTATTCAATCTTGACATCTCTTGGCAAAAATTTTCACAATAAATTAAATTCATGTTACAAAACATAAGATATTTCAAACTTTTAACAACAATTTTCAGAATAATTACACACATCACAGTCATCATATGGATAAGCTTCAAGATTCTTCTTTCGTACAATTACTGTACATTTCAAAAGATCTTTAAAGTGTTAAAATTAAATACTAACATTATCCTTTGTGATCAATACAAAACAAATAAACAATAAAATACTATTTATTATAAAACAATAAAAACTTATTCATAGATATGGAAAAGAAAAAGATTAAACTTTATCTACAAATGGTTTAATTGTTAATCTAAAATTAAATAATTTAGTAGAATTATGTAAGAATCGAATAGAGATCTTTTACCTTCCAGAAAATAAAGAGACTTGGTATCGGCCGGAGGAAAGATGAGCGAAAAGTGAATGTCATCTGTTATGATCTCCTTTTGGAGTGAATTTGGTAAGCTCCTTTGACCAAATTAACTGGTTGAATACGCCGAGTAGCGTATATACAAACTTGCGTTAGATCAAGAAATTAGAAATAAAGAAGCTTAGATGTCTCTTACCAAAACAAAAATAAATACAAAGAGATGGAAACTTGAAAATATTTTGCAGTAGATGTGCATATGACATAGACAAAAATAAGTAAGATCCGAAAATAGTCAGAACCTGCAAAACCAATTATTCATCAAATCTTGACTGTAAATTGTAATTGTTGAATACCAATATCGTCGGCATTATGAAATTACTAATCACCTTCTTGTGATCAAATTTCAAACATGGACTAACGGCAGACGCTGAGGGTGAGGGTAAAACTGAATGACTCCTGTTGTTATGCGCATGGTAAAGATGTATATTAATCGAACATGAGATATAATTAAGCATCAGAAAAAATCTGCAGTAATTGGAACTAAAGTTGTTGATACGACAACCCACTTTATTAATTTTTTGGGATGTAGAAGATCCACCCAATTCAATTGATAAATAGTGAATATGTTGCTTTTGTACATAAATAAATGGAATAAATGATGGATTCGTCAACGCTGCGCCTAATACATAATCTGGCGGTATGATCAATATATCATAACAACATAAATAATCTACTTATCTCTCATTCTTAATTTATTTTAATAATTTACTTGTATTAATAATGATAAATAAATATAAAAAAATCTTGAAAGTATATATATTTTTATTCATAAAGTAATTTTATTTTATTTTAGTTTAATATGATTGATTTAAATGAAAGAGAGAAAATATAAATTTAATAATAGATAAAACTCAAAGTTTTACCTAAAGATATTTTGAACTTAATTTAAGGATATATGTTTAACCAATTAAATAAATATATATATTTATGTTTGTATACATTTAGTTTAATTTTTTTTCGTACGATGTAATGGGAGTAAAATTCAAAGTTTTACCCGGTTTATTTTAAACTTAATTTAAAAATATATGTTTAAAAAATTATATAAAAATTTAAGTTTGTGTACATCGGTTTGAAATAAATAAAATAAATATTTTTTAACATTTGTACTTGAAGTACTTTAACATTTTACATGATCAATCTGATATTATAGCTCAAAATATCTACTTGTTTAATATTCTTAACAAATGAAGATAAAAAAAAAATTAAAAAACATAATTTGTTCAATGCAAATTTCTGAAAACCTCCTTGTTACACAACATTTTTAGTCTTATTGGTAACGTTACCATTCTCATCACATATTAAAATTTTCAATCCTGCTCGATTAGTAACTCTTGAAATTGCAACATACAATTGTCCGTATGTAAACACCGATTTCCTCAATAGAATCTCAACCTTTGACCAACTTTGCCCTTACTTTTGTTAATAGTCATAGCATAGGATATCATAATTGAGAATTGGAGACGTTGAAAGCGAAACGACAGTTTTGAATCAAAAGGCGTAAGTGGCAACCTTGGAATGTATACAATTTCATCTTGCTTTTCTCCTCCTAACACCTTCGCCTCAATAACGTAGTTTCCCAATTTTGAAACTACAAATCGAGTGTCGTTACATAATCCAGGCGTGTGATCTATATTTCTTAACAATATTATTGGAACTCCAACCTTCAAAAAATGCCCAAAATTATTAATTTATTCCTAAAATTACAATGTTATAAAATAACAAAAAATAACAGTAATATATATATCTGAAATTTACATTTAAAAAGGTTAATTATGTCATTTTAATAATCAACCTTCAATAAATTGGAAATAATAAAAAAATTCCTGGAGCATGTCTTGTTATTTAAATTTCTAATAAAAAAATTTAATAAAAAATTTCTTAATGTTAAATTTCTAGTTACGACTCTTGAAACTGCCGACTCTTGAAACTGGAACATACAACTGCTCGTGTATAAATATCATTAGTTTCAACAGAATCCTAACTTTTGATAAAAAAACAAATACCATTGACTTTTGCGAAATCATAACAGAAAATTGTCTACATTGAAAGCGAAATGACAATTTTGAATTAGATGGAATAAGTGGCAACTTTTGAATGTAAATAATGACATATTTGTTTTTGCTTGCGAATACATTTGCCTCAATAATTTAAATTTCATGTTTTATTATTACCAATGGAGTACCATTACATAAATCGGCAATATGATCAATATTTTGTAACAATATGATTGACACTCCGACCTTAAAAAGATGAAAAATAAATATTATTTATAGTTACATACCTGAAGTAAAATTCTAATCTTAATAATTAAATCCTTATGAGATGCATATTTAGATGAGTCATAGTTATAAACATTTAAATAGAATAAATGAACTACATTATTTAATTCAATGAATCTATTAATTAAGATAATTAGTATTTAAATTTACAATATTTTAATTGATATCTGAAGCATATAATCTTTGTCAATTATAAAAATATAATTGTCGTACAATTAATAAAATTAAATTGTTGATTAATAATTATTTTATTTTTCTCTAAACTATATTCCCTGCTTAATTTATCAATATTGATAAAGATATAAAAGATAAAACATAAATGTCTTGAAAATAATACTATTAATTTATTTTTATTAATAATAATATAGAAAATAAACTAAAAAAATATGTCTTGAGAAATTTTTCTAATAATAATTTAGAATATTTTCTTTGATCCCTTAAATCATATATCTCGTGTAAGTTATAAAAGGTAATCATTGTATTCTTAATAAAATGAAATTGCTAAAAAAATTGATTTGTTTATATTTCAACTATTTTTCTACTCAATTTTCTTTAGTTCTTTAGATTGATAGACAAAAAAAAAATTCAAAATATTTTTCAATAATATTTTATAATGTTTCATTGATCTTTTAAGCCATATAACCGTGTAAATATATGAATGGTGAATAGTTTTATAGTTAAGATTCTAATATTGTTAAATAATATTTTTTTCAACTAATTTGTTTATAATTATCGATATTTTTTGAATCTTTTTAATTTAATTATAATTATTTTTAAGTAGCACACTGTCAAATATTTGTGTAGAGAATAAAACACCAAGTTTGACATAATTTTTAAAATTAAAATTTAAAGGCAAACTTCTAAATAAAAAATTTGTTTGCTCAGGTAACCAACCGCTCACCGTCAACATAAGAGCATCTCCAGTGGTTTTAAGTTTTGGGTGATAAGTAGGCCACATGTGCGCCAACTCGTATTTTCTCTACTTCTACCCAAAAAAACTTCTAACCCATACAACAGTTCTACCTCAAAAATAAATTTTACAGGTCCCACCACTTACTTATTTTATATTTTTTTATTTATTATTATATTTAAATAATAATAATAATAGTAGTAATAGTAAAAAAAAATGATTTTTAGATTAAATAAAGTAAATTAATTGCGAAATAATAATTGACCGTAATTTATAAAAATAATCACAACCGATATATTGACTTTTAAAATTTAACTATTTAAAAATTTTTATTTTTAATTAATTTTTATATAAATATAAAACGTTAAAATTAACTATTTCAAAATTTTTAATTTTAATTAATTTTTATATAACATAAATCCGCTAACGTTAAAATTTTAAGTGTTTTAAATTTTTTAATATTAATTAATTTTTATATAAAATAAAAATACAAATAATCCGTTACAAATTTAATTAGTTCAAAATTTTTATTTTTTATATAAAAAGAAATTTGAATAGTTCAAAATTCTTATTTTTTATATAAAAAACAAAATAGCGTTAAAATATAAAATAATTCTTAGTTCAAAATTCTTATTTTTTATATAAAAAGAAAATTAAATAGTTCAAAATTCTTATTTTTTATATAAAAAACAAAATAGCGTTAAAATATAAAATATTTTTTAACGTTAAAATTTTAACTATTTCAAAAATTACAACGGAAAATATTGATTTTATTAATTAATAATAGTAAATAATAATAATAAAATAATGTTATTTTTTACCTCTACCCGGGTAGAAGTTCTTCTACCCAGAACTTTCAGGAAGTCCTCACTTTTACACATCAGCACAACTCCAATGACTTCTACCTTGTTTTTGGGTGAGAGGTAGAAGTACACGTAGACTTCTACCTTTCCATTGGAGATGCTCTAGTAGTCGACATTGTATCGGGCTTTGGTATTTGGTATGCTCTCAAAAAGATAAAGTTGAATATACTTATCACAGAAACCACAACTTTCTATTAATTTCCCATTAGATAAATTCAAACATCAAAAAATCAAATAAAATACCAAAACACCAAAGAGAAATTACCTTTATATCCAACTCCTCCAAGAGCTTAAGCAATTGCAGGTGATTGTCAACAAAAGAACACTCCTCGGAGCGACCGTCTTCCACAATCGTTACGTTTACCCCATCGGGTTCATATTATACGATTTGTCTCGAGACCCGACAAAAGTTTCTGACCATTAGCAATCCGTCTTCCACAATCGTTACGTTTACCCCTGGACTTACAGTGCTCGAGTAAATCGAATTTATCAAATGATCGATGATGATGAGCTGTCTACTAAGAAGCCGCAGTGCACAGAGAACTCCTTCAGCAGACTAAAATTCACAATTATAAAGTTCCAGCGTGATCATGAGGTTGCTTCCAAAATTCTCTCCCGGTGCATCCCACAAAGCTTTGGAAGATTACATACTTGAAGCAGAAATAAAAATTGAAGTAGGGTTAATCGATTTAAAAATAAAGAATTTCCCACATATGGAAGACAAACTGAGGGCATTAATCGATTTAATATAAAAAAACGCAAACAAACATCAACTGGATTAAATGTGGTATCAAACTTTGAGAATTTTTTTCGTTGAATTGTGGACTCATAACTTAAAGTGCATTTTAATATGACTCAATATCTATTAAAATGCAAGGATTTTTCTTGTTTACAGTAGATCATTTTTCATTGACTAAGAAACATAAACTTAAAAAAAAAACAAAAAAAAAACAAAAAAATTAATGTAGCTTTATTGCAAATTTCTAAATACCTTCATGTAAACCACATTATTGGTCATATTTGTGAGCTTCTCGATTATTAAAATTGATTAATACGTTGAAAGCGAAATGATAAGTGATACTCAATATAAACGAAATAATTATTTTAGTTTATTATTTTCCATATTTAAGTAGAGAATATATCCACTCTCAATAATAAAAAATTGTATTTCCTCATCTTTACTATTTTCAAAGATATAATTTTGGATTGATTAGAAGATACTATAATTAATAAAAGCAATTCAAAATTAAAGATTGAATAATATTAAGAATTAATAACATAATAAAACAAATATTATAATAAAAATTTGAATAAGGTTTATTTATTTAAGTGTAGACGCAACAGAAATTCAAGGTTTTCTATTTAAAATTAATGTTAAAGTGTTTTTGCAATAATAATTTTTATTGATCATATTGGATCCTTCAAAAAATAAATTTTAATAAAATTTTCAAAAAATAAATATATTAACTTTAAATTATACGAGACTCCCTCCACCCATGACAGATTGTAAGAACACTCCCATGATATTCAAAAGTCAATTTTTGTCAATAAAAAACTGAAACAACTTCGATGTAAATTTGATTACTTCCCCAATATAAACACACTATCTCCAATTCCTACATAAAAATTGATCTTTGCAAAACATCAATTCCAAGTTCATAATCTGCAAGGATTGGCGCAACCTCTCTACCATTACAACTATTATTCAATTGATTCATCAATCAAAAAAACTTAAAAAAAAATCCACAAATAAAATAGTTGCGACGAAAAAAAAATCTGGAAGTATAGGAAGCAAAGTACTTAAAGCGTCCTCAACGTGGTCAACAGAGCAAGCACCTTCAATCAACACTTGCCCAGTGTCCAAATAAGTCAACCACCATTGCGAACCTAATGGAAAATATTAACAGCTGCAAGTTAATTAACAAACTACAAAATAAGGGTTTGCACAATTGCGCACTAATTCACAAAAAAAGTACTAAATTAAACAACAAAATACTTTACTAAACTGTAAACTTCATATTATTCATATAATAATGCTATAAATATGAGAAAAAAAATATAAAAATTGTAAACAATTTACACATTAAAATGAACATTTCACATTTTAAACAAAAATGGAAAGAGAAAATGTAGCAACATTTAAATGAACATTTTACATTTTAAACATAATCAACATATAGAAGCTTTTGAATTTATATTTGAATTGCAAAACCATTATTTATTATTAGGATTAAAGATGATATAAAAAACTTAAATAAATATACTACTATACCAAAGAGAAGATGATGAAGATCATGCGAAAAAGCTTTAATTTAATCAAAATATTTGAAATTTAATACTGATGTTGGAAAACTTGGACACATAGCTTGACAATAGAAGTTTACAAAATAAAATTCTGAATTGATTACCTATGAGTCGCCTCTTTTTCGGATAATAGACCACACGGAAAGATCGAATATTGTATAAAGTATCCTAAGAGACCAAAGCATCAAAAAAATTGAGTACATATCATTACATAAGCATGGATGAAAGTACCTGCATCATAAATCATACATCATTGATCAAACATATGGTTATAAGAACCATTTTTCATTGGATACCAAAATCTAGCTAGAATCAATATTAAGATTGATTGAAATTAAAATGCAAAGGAGAAATAAAAAAAATAACAACAAAAAAATAAAAAGAATTTTGAGTGTTAAACCTCCCAAAAAAAAAAATGGAATAATCAATCAGGCCCAAAACAAAAAAAAAAAAAGAAAACAAACAAACAAACAAACAAACAAACAAAAAAGCTTATAAATGGGGAATCGAGGAATCGAGGAAAACTATTGGTCCATTTGTACAATTAAAGAGTTTAATTGGTACAGGTAGAATGGGGGTTCAGGATTTATATATTGATAGATATATACTACAATACTTCATATAATTAACACCACATATATGATTCTGAAAAGTAAAAAATTGGTGCATACATTTATATTTGATTCATTTTTCTTCTTTGCAAAGCCTACTGGGTAGTTAATTAATAATGAAGCCAGATAAAACATTTTCACACTAAAAATTAGAGGGATGAATATTGCATTTAAGGTAACAGTTAAACTCATAAGCGCACCCTGCAAAAAACAATTAAATCATAAAACAGATTGCTGGAACAGTTTATTTATTTATTCGGGAAAAAAGTAGTTAGGTTGACAAAACATGAGAAAAAGGGGGACAAAGCTTAATACTATCAAGTACTATAAACTTGACCGAATCTGTAAGAACCAGTAGCTACTCGATTGCCATCACCACTCAGGCAGCATTCGAATTTGTCAAAAATTGAGTCATTTTCGTACAAGTCACACAGCTGGAAATATTATCAAAGTAAAAACTAATCAACTCGAAAATCTTCATATAATCTCAGGCAATATGTGTCCATAAGTACAGCAGTTCACCTTAGGTCTTAAATGCTCGTGAACCTGGAAGGTCGACACAGGACTAGAATCCATATTGATATCCCACAACTGAAAAACCAATCAAACTGGATCAGTGAAAAACCAATCAAACTGGATCAGTGAAGATAGACTGACAACTACAGAAGATTGAATTAAGCGTAATAGGATAGGAAAAACTCACATAGGCCTAAACTGACAGCTGAAAATGATAATATTTTATTTATTTTTTGATAATTTAGGTTCATGGTATCCCAATATTTTGTCATAACAGAATGTGAAACTACTTCAAAACCAAATCCCAGTGATTGAAAATTGTACTACATAACCATACAAACATTAACAATAGAACAAAGGGAGTGTATAATATAAAGCAAATGATAGAACCTTAAGGGTCATGTAATCACGGCTCAGTAAATATCTTCCATCCCTCGCAAACTTAACATCTGAAATTGATGCAATTATCTCGGTGAAAAATGATCTCGAGCCAGGAGCCTCTTGCTCCTCAAATCTGTGCACGTGAATGGAAATCGATAAATTTCATCCATAAAAAATGGCAAACAAAGCAACTTTACAGCCACCCAACAATTGACTGACTTCCCATTCAGGAGATAATCACTCAGTATCAACCGTACATCATATAATTCAGCAGAATCGTGTAATTAGAAGCCTGAAAATACAAAAAATAAAATACTTACAATTTATAATGTGAATCGCACAACGCATACTGTCGCAAATCAATGAGACGAATTGATCCCTTTGAACAACTGTATGCTAACGTGTTGCAATGAGTTGGATGGAATTCTGCGGATGTTATCACCCCTGTAATAAAAAAAAACATAAACCAAGCAATCAGAGAAGTCCATAATTGGAGGGATTAACCCATTTATACAGCGACAATGGTCCCAAACCACTAAAAAATCTTTCTCTAAAATTAAAGGAAATACATGGTTTTTTAAGAGAAGGGATAGAACCTTAGCCATAGATAGTATTGGGATCTCGATAAGGTAAAAAAAAAATCCCACACCTCACCCACAATAGACGATGACAAAAACGAATATGAAAATGACTTACCAGTCAGATCCTCCACAGTTACACTCATAAGCGCACCCTGCGAAAAACAATTAAATCATAAAACAAAATAAACTAACTGAATAATCTGTAAACAAAAGGAAATCATAACATATAAAAGAGGTAGACACAAAAATCCTTACAATTATAAAAATGAACAAAATACAGAACTAAGAACATAACTTACTATTCGAAGCTTTTCTTCTCAACTGGGACACTGTTAGATTTCTCATAATTGAGGAGCCCGACGCCCTCAGTCACGGCACGCCTGAATACCACTGAAGAAGCTCAGTGATGCTGAAGAATTACGCGAGCAAGGATCTGGTTTGTAATTCTGAAAAAAAAAAGCTAAGGAATCGAAAATTTAAATACATAGTCTGATAATTTGATAGGGCAAAGGTTAAAAACCTAGATCGAAAAAATATGAATTACGAACTCAAAAAATGAATAAATTACCTTTCTGAAAATCCATCCAAATTGAAATCGAAAAAGCCCAATGTAGACGTAAGAAGATACAAAAAATTTGATTGGCAATATGGGATGAAAAACCAAGATGATAAAAGAAATGGGAGGAAGGAAGAGGAGAATATTGAGAAAAAAGAGGAGAATATTGACAATGAACAATTCCGAGCGGAAGAAGGGGAAGACAATGAATGTAATTTAGGAAATTTAACCGGCCATTTATGATTTTCTTTATTGATTTCTAATTTTTTTAATTTTTAATTGTGAGAATAGAGTTCAATTGATGTATAGGTGGCAAAATTGAGCAATTCTATTGGACAATAGAATTTGAAATTGAAGGAGAAAAGATTGGCTATAGGGGAAATTGAGCATTCCTATTGGTCAATAGAATTTAATTTGATCTAGATGGCAAAATTGGCTGTTTTGATTGGCTAATTGGATTTATGTGATTCAGGATTTATCTATTGATAGATATACCCTAAAGTCAAATTGCTTTCTTAAGTCCTCTAAAATCTAAATAATACTACTAGTACTTTTGTAAGTATGAATAGCCACCTTTTTTTATAATTAAAATATAACTAGTTTTAATAAAACGAAAAAAAAAGTATTTTCCTTACTGAAAATGTTAAAAAAAATCTAAAAATGTCTCACTTTTTAATTTACACATAAAATATTAATTTACAAAAGAATCGAGCAATTCCAGTTAATATGAAAATAATAGTAGTAGTTTGTAAATTAGATTTTGGAGATTAATAAGGAAAATTTATATTATCATTCATGTGATTGTAGGATCTGCACATTTTCATAAATAAATGAAAGTTTATACATAAATAAAAAATTCATTTATTAAGAGAAGAATACAATGATAAAATAAAGATTCATGTAAAATTCAATTATATATGTTAATAAAATTATCAGTTTATAATAGATAAATAATATATTTAAAGAAAAAATCTAAATTTATTTTTAGTTTACACAATATATCTATTTACATCCAATTTAAAAGTGACAATTGAACTCATTGTTTTAAATTTTAATTTAATCTAATGGCTCTATGAATTAAAATATTGTGTCAAATGATCAATATTCAGCAATATATGATACCTCTTAATTCAATGAATTCTTGTTTAACAATTCTCATAATTATAAATATATACTTCTTTCGTTGTTCTAGAGCTACAAACATGTTGACTTTTTTTACCGTTCAATACATATGATAAACAGTATAAAAAATTATGAAAAAATTAGTGGAGAATTACTATATACAGTGATACAAACATGTTGACTTTTTTTACCGTTCAATACATATGATAAACAGTATAAAAAATTATGAAAAAATTAGTGGAGAATTACTATATACAGTGATGTACAAATTGGATAATCCACAAAGATTATGGACTGTACTGAAATGACTTCCACACCCCTCAATTGATACTCAAACAGTCAAACTCGTGATGAAAGAAAACTTACACGTGATGTCTGACATGTTGAAAGTTGGGACTACAGAGACAATTAAGTCCAATGTTAAATCGTCAATTGCTTGATTCAATTTGTTCCATCGTCCAAATTGTTGTGAAATTATTTTAATTTTTTAATAAATTTAATTGTGGGTAATATATATATTATTTATAGGAGAATTTTACGGCAATTTATTACTTACACTCCGGTACAAGAAGAGAACCTTGATCTCGGTCTATTGTATATAAACAAAAAAATTAACTTAGGGTTTTTTTTTTCCTCCTTCCTCCCGGTCTTCTTTCTCCTTTCTCCCGATATCCTTCATCTTTCCTCTTTCCTTCTTCTGTACATCAACATACTGTTGACAACCTTGATAGGTACCGTCGATATTTTTGTTCTTAATCATCTTCGGATTCGTCTTCTATCGAGATGGGTACGATTTCGGTTCTTAGCGTCGGTTTCGTCCCTCCATCCAGCTCGGTTCTTACCGTCGTCTTCGTTCCTGCGGCGATCTCTATTCGATTTCAGTTCTGACCACCGCCTTCGTCTCTCCATCGATCTCGATTCTGATTTTGTTACTTCTGCAAAAATTATGTTTGAATTGTGTTTCCTTGAAGAAGCTATGCTATGATATTCTGTTTGATTTTCAATTTAATTTCGGTTATTGGTTGTTGTTGTTTCTGTTGATTATTGTGTTTGTCAATTTTTTTTGTTTATACATATCTGTTATCGATTTTCAGTTAGATATGTTTTGGGTGGTTTTGATCTCATATGCTGTTTTGGTTGTTGTTGGTTTTGGGTTGAAGATTGTATCTCACCTGTGGTGAATACCGAGAAGAATCGAGAATCACTTTCTGAAAAAGGGGATCAAGGCCCCAAGTACAAGCTTTTGTTGGGCAACCTCAAAGAGCTCGCGACCCTAAACTTCAGAGTCTCGTCTCAGCCGATGCCCCTCTCCCACAACATACTCCCAGTGGTTCTTTCCTTTTACCATCATTGAAAGAAAATTTACGTTAAATATTGTTATTACATTCTTGGAGCTGATTTCATGCCTTTTCTAAGATAAATATAGATGTTTTTGAATTGTATGTTTTTTATGTGTTTTTGTGTTTTTAGATGTTATTGAGTCGAATCATGTTGGTGATCTTGATGATGGAACCCTTCAATAGTTATTCTTATATTGATGCTGACTTTCAGTTTGTATTCTGTCAACCTTTATTTTATAAATATGTCAACCTGCATTGAAGTTAAATGTCAACCTTCATTTAAGTTTAATTTACAGTTTTGAGTTTATGTGTAACAACACTAAATCCTCAGACTTAATGTTATCCGAACATTGATGTTGCTATTTTTGTTGATCTTGATGATAGTGAGATAGTGTGGTTTAGAAGATTAAAGAGTTCAACAAAACTTTGGATTTTATACAAAAGTTCATTTGAAACAGATATTGGTATTTGAGATTTTGGATTTTGATTATTGTAACTGTGAAGTCCCGCCAATATGGAGTATTATTTTGGAATTAAGGTATTTTATTTTATTTTATTTTTATTAAGCAACAAATAATATTTTTATTCTTATTTCATTTAATAAATCAATTAGTAGAGTTAAATTAATTATTATAATAATTAAATGATTTTATATATTTCTAAAACCACTCCGGTTTGTTCAGTAAGAGAATTAAATTTAACCAATGTTTTAAAATAAAAAAACAAACGGCGAAACCAGCAATTTAGGATTTTACCTGTGGGCTACCGGGGGTTCGGAGCGCCTATAAATACCAGAACTCCTTTCGCCTTCTTCATCCCTCAAAACTTTTCAGAAACCAAATTAGTTAGCCTTGGCGTGGGATCTCAAGAGCTTTGGTTCGAGGAAGGTGTTGAGAAGCTTTCCCGGTCGTCGACGTCTAGGTGGGTAAAGTAATCTACATTCTTGTCATAAGAAAAAATCTAAGTTAGGAATTGCTGAGTTTGATTATAAGGTTCACTGTTGTTATTGAGTGATTAGATATCTTAATTGAAGAAACCTTAGAGTTATAACCTGCTCGGATAACCTCTATTCATGTGGTTAGGTCATCTATTCTTTCTAGCGTCTTTGCTATTTATTTATTTATTCCAATATTATTTGTCCCTATTTATCAGAAGCTTTGGAGAGAGAGTTTAGATTGTGACCACTACTGCATAATTAAATTTTAAGTCCTTATGCTTATTTTTATTAATTCCTGTGTATCTCTGGTTTGCCTTCTTGTTTTGGTTTTTGTGTATTTGTGAATTGTTGGTTGGCATGTGTAGTTGAATCATTAATCGAATAGTTCGACTATGATTAATGGAATAAACGCACGTGGCCTATTCCCTTTTCTCGGTCGGGTCGGAGTCGACGACGAGATTTGGGTCGTAGTTGGTGTATTCCGGAATATGACTATCCTTGGGTTTTAACCCGTCGCGAAAAGGACGTCGAGCCACTTGGGAGGGATAAGGGGTACATATGGTTTCGACCTATGTTGGCGTGTCACCTTTCGGTGAGCGGGAGATGATACTAGGAGTTCGGACACGTCCCGTGCCGACTCTACATGTCGTGTTTGTTTATGTTTTGTTTCACCTTCGTATGTTTCCATTTATTTGTGTGTACAATAGCTATAAGAAACTGCCTCCTTACCTAGAATTAGCTTTAATCCTTTTAAATGTATTGTAGGAATGCTTATTAAATATTGATATAATTCAGCCTTGTAAATCCCACTGAGCCCTTTGGCTCACTCCCTCGTTGTTTCTTGTCTCCTATTTGAGTTTCAGATAACGACACTTCGAAGCCTCCTTTTGGAAAAGCACATGAAGAATGATTTTTAGCCATCGTCTTTTAATCATAGACGTTTTGTATCCTAATAATTCCTTATCGTTGTTTCGGGAAGGGAACCCTCTAATTATTCTCTAGGAAGAACTTTGTATCCTCTTTTGTAAGGTTTTCACCATACTCAAGATTGTAATAATTTGAGATTGAACTCATTCCTACCTTATCGTAAAATAGACTATTTGTGTCAAATGTTTTCCTCTTATTTCTTCATTTTTATTCTATTCTTTTCCTCTCTCTTCTTGGGCTGTTACAGAGATGGTATCAGAGCTCATTGGTAATCTTTGAGCCAGCCGAGGATAGGGTCCTTAGCCTGTGACTAGAACACCTATTAAAATTCTTAGAGTTTCACTTTATTAAATCACTCAGTAGTATATTCCCATGCATGTGTATTTTTACTCGTGGAAAGACTCTATTACTAGAATTTGGTTAGGAAATAGTGTACTGTAATGCATATATTATTGATAATATAAGAACTTATTAAGAAAACATAATACTCTAAACATCACCGCTGGACATTTACTATTCTTACTATGAATTATTAATACTACTGCTTTTATTGGAACTAATAAATTTCTAGGATTAATATGCTAAATAATTGTACTCATGTATCTGATGTATTCATGAACTATGTACTAATATTATGTGAGTTTAAGTGTGTAGGATGGACCCATTCATGCATGTAACTTGTATGGAACATATCGCTTATTTGGAACAATTAGCTGCCTATTACGAGGGTAAAGCCAAGACCTCAGAAATCACCTTGCTTGAGTTGCAGCAAACCAAAGCACTTTTAGAGGCTAGTTTAGCCGATGTTGTTCAAAAGAGGGATCAGGAGCGAATTGCCATTCGAGGAAAGGTTCAGGACCTGTATACCATGACTCATGGGTTTCCTAACCCAAATGCTCCTCCTCCTCCTTTCTCTCCTCCTCCTCTTGTTCCTCCCCCTCCTCCAGTTATGAATGAAGCAAATAACCCGACGGAGGAAGTGGAACCAAGTGAGGAAGAGGAAGACCCGGAAGAACTTGAGATAACTAACGAAGACAATAGCGTGGAGACTAAACCTTCTGTCCCTGGACTTGAACCTGCTGAAGATATGGAGATGTGGGAGGTTGGGCCAAGTGGAGTGATGACCATCATCATAGATCCATAGTCGGGTTTATTATTAGCCGTGTAAAGTAACTCTAGGATTTGACTACCACGTTTTGTTGCACTTGGGTAGCCTTCCCTCTAGTGCGTAGTGGTTTGATTTTAGGATGACAACTTCTTTTGCGGTTAGCAAGTTGTTCCAGACGAAAGTCCTATTTTGTAAAGTAGTAAGAATCGATGCTTAATATTTTGAAAACTTCGGTTAGTAAGTCCTTTAAATTAATCTGTTCATTTTTATTATATATATATATATATATATATATATATATATTTATTTTTTATTTTTTTTTATTTTTTTGGGTTTTGTTATCATTAACAAAATATATATATATATATATATATATATATATAAAAAAAAAAAATTATATGAAATAATAATAACAATAATAATAATTGAAACTGTTATGATTTCAACAAAAATTTTTTTTCCAATAATTATTGCGTAGAGTAAATATATGGTACTTTATATTTACTATTTTTGCTGTGCATTTTTTTATGTTTTTTTTTTTTTAAAAACCTCAGTAATGCCAAAAATTTTATTTTTTGTCTCAACCACTCAGTAGATGCTTACAGTATTATTTAAGAAAAATATTTATGCATTCTTTTTCGTACCTTTAGTAACATGGCAGAAAGACGTGGCCGTGGACGTCCCCGATTACATCCTAGATATGAACCTTACCCGCCTAGAGAGGAACCACCTGAAATTGATCGACAAGAGCCACCCCCTCCGGTAGGAGAACCCGACCTTAATACTCAAGTCCTGCAAGAAATGCTGGCATTACTCCAGCAACAAAGAAACGCCAATCGCCGTAACTCGGACGTCACCGCGGAGACACACGATCGGGTGCTCGAGAGATTCCTTTGTTTCAATCCGCCAATTTTCCAAGGAGAACCGGATGACATAAAAGCAAAAGAGTGGCTTGAGAAGATCGAGAGTATCTTTGACGCCTTAAACTATACTGAGGATCAAAAATTAACACTAGTAGTGTTTCGATTGGAATCCGCAGCACGTGTTTGGTGGAGGCACGTTGCAGAAAAATGGAATCAAGAAAACATAGAGCGAACATGGTTAAATTTCACTCAAGAATTTCGTAAACAGTACATTCCACGAGTGGTCAGAGAAGCTCGAAGAGATGAGTTCCACCGCCTTCAACAAGGAGGGATGAATGTTACTCAATACGAAGCAGAGTTTCATCGTCTGTCGAGGTACGCACCTGGGGTGATACAAGATGAAGAAGATAAGCTGTATAAATTCACAAGAGGTTTGAGGCCAGAACTACAAAGGAATTTATTAGCTACTGAGGTACTAACTTATTGTGCTGCAGTCCAAGCTGCTGCAAGAATTGAAAGTGGGCTAAGTAGATTGGAAATAATACAAAAGAGTGTTGTTGGGAACCAAGGAAAAAATGTGGCATCTCAATTTCAACAGAAGCGACCCACATTCCAGAAACAAAATTTTAAGATGGTCGATGGAAAAGGAAAACAACCAATGATGCAACAAAATTGTGTCTTTTGTCATAAACCAGGACATACGGAGGAAAATTGCTGGAGGAAGTCTGGAAAATGCCTCCGTTGCGGAAATAGTCAACATAATATTAAACACTGCCCAAAGAAGCAACAGTTTGAGAACCACTCCACCACAATTGGAAATAAAGGAGGGAATCGCTCGAAAATGCAAGGTCGAGTTTTCGCTTTGAGAGGACAGGAGGCTAAGGAGTCGACTAAGGTGGTGGAAGGTACGCTACTTGTATCTAAATGCTTGGCACACGTGTTACTAGACCCTGGTTCAACTCACTCATTTGTCACACCACATTTTGTTTGCAATCTCGATATGTCTTTAGAACAATTACCTTACTCACTTGAAGTTAGTACCCCTTTGGGAAGTAGTGAGGTCACGGATAAGGTGTTTAATAATTGTGAAATCCAACTAGAAAAGGTAATTTTTCCTGCCGATTTAATTGTCCTGCCCATCTTGGACTATGATATAATTTTGGGAATGGACTGGTTGGCTAAGCATCATGCTCACATGGATTGCCACACAAAAATAGTCACATTTTGTATTCCTGGTCAACCAGAAGTAGTGTTTTCAGGGAAGGAAAGAGTGACTCTGAGTCCAATCATCTCAGCTGTCAAAGCTAGAAAAGCGTTAAGTAAGGGAGCCACAGGATTTCTAGCATACCTGGTCAATAAGTCTGAAGAGAAGAAGGAGATGAATCAAGTACCCGTGGTATGCGAATACCCCGATGTATTTCCCAAAGAACTCAAGTCATTACCTCCTGATAGGGAAATTGAATTCACCATTGAACTATTTCCCGGTTCGTCACCAATTGCTAAGACACCTTATAGAATGGCTCCACTGGAACTTCAAGAGTTAAAAACACAATTACAAAAGTTATTGGATATAGGATTTATCCGACCCAGTACCTCACCTTGGGGTGCTCCAGTACTCTTTGTAAAGAAAAAAGATGGGACGTTGAGATTGTGTGTGGACTATCGCGAACTGAATAATGTTACCATCAAGAATAAGTACCCATTACCTCGAATAGATGAGTTGTTTGATCAACTCCAAGGAGCCCAGATATTTTCTAAATTGGATTTACAACAAGGTTACCATCAACTAAGAATCAAGGAAGAGGATATTCCTAAGTCAGCATTTCAAACTCGGTATGGACACTACGAATTCGTGGTGATGCCATTTGGTTTAACCAATGCTCCAGCAGCTTTTATGGATTTGATGCACAGAGTGTTCAATCCATACTTAGATCAATGTGTGGTAATATTCATCGACGACATCCTTATTTACTCTAAAACACGGGATGAACACGAAAGACATTTAAGGATCGTGTTGGAGACATTAAAACAACATAAGTTGTATGCCAAGTTTAGTAAATGTGAATTTTGGCTGAAAGAAGTAACCTTCTTAGGTCATATAATCTCTGGAAACGGAATCGCAGTAGATCCTTCCAAGGTACAAACGGTACTAGATTGGAAACGACCTGAAACGGTGACGGAAATAAGAAGTTTCTTAGGACTCGCCGGTTACTATCGTAGATTTATCAAAGACTTCTCCAAAATTTCAAGTGCTTTAACAAGATTGACGCAAAAGAATGTGAAATTCTTATGGAATGAAAAGTGTGAATCTAGTTTCCAAGAACTTAAGCTTAGACTCACAACTGCCCCGGTGTTAGCTTTACCTGATGGATTAACAAACTTCGTAGTTTACACTGATGCGTCCAAGGGAGGTTTGGGAGCCGTCCTAATGCAAAACGGAAAAGTGATTGCATATGCGTCTAGGAAACTCAAAACATATGAAGGGAATTATCCAACACATGACTTGGAGTTGGCTGCCATTGTGTTTGCTTTAAAAAGATGGAGACATTATCTATATGGCGCCGATTTCACCGTTTTTACGGATCATAAAAGTTTGAAATATCTCTTCTCCCAAAAAGAGCTTAATTTACGACAACGAAGATGGGTGGAACTTTTGGAAGATTACCATTTTGATATTCAATATCATCCCGGAAAGGCCAACGTAGTCGCGGACGCCTTAAGCCGAAAAGCTCAAGTTGCTCAAGTAATGACGCAAAATTTAGATCACCTAAAAGAGTTGCGGTTTATGAGTTCAAGGAAAATAGCCAACCATCTGGGTTGTGCCAACATGTCAGTAAAATTGGATCTGTTAGATGAAGTACGAAAACTGCAAGAACTTGACTTGAAAATCCAGACCCTTAAGAAAAAGGTTTCACTTGGTTTGAGACCTGAGTTTCAAATTGGGGAAGATGGAATCTTGCGATTCAAACATCGAATATGCATACCAAATAATGAAAATTTAAAAGGAAAAATTTTAAAGGAAGCACATTGCTCGCATTATACGATTCACCCAGGAGGTAACAAGATGTATAAAGATTTAAAGAAAAGCTTTTGGTGGGTGAATATGAAGAATCAAGTAGCAGAATATGTGGCAAAGTGTTTGACATGTCAACGTGTAAAAGCCGAGCACCAACGACCCTCTGGATTATTACAACCCTTAGAAATCCCCGAATGGAAATGGGAATACATAACCATGGATTTTATTACTGACTTACCTAAGACTCGGACAGGGCTGGACATGATTTGGGTAGTCGTGGATCGCTTAACAAAATCAGCTCATTTTCTACCTGTTAGGAAGACGGATAGCCTCCAAAAACTTGCACATGTATACATAAAAGAAATTGTGAGGTTACATGGTGTGCCACTGGATATCGTCTCCGACCGGGATCCAAGATTTGTCTCTCGGTTCTGGAAAAGTCTCCAAGAGGGACTAGGGACGAAATTAAGTTTTAGCACTGCTGCACATCCCCAGAGTGACGGACAATCCGAGAGGACGATTCAAACTCTAGAAGATATGCTAAGGGCATGCGTGTTAGACTTTTCAGGTAATTTGGAATCACATTTAGCGTTGGCTGAATTTGCATACAACAACAGTTTTCAAGCCACTATCGGCATGGCACCGTATGAAGCATTATACGGAAGGAAATGCCGATCACCAGTACATTGGGAGATCGAAGATCATTGGACACCGAAGAAAAGAAAAGAATCTCTCCTTACCATATCCAAACTCGATTTGATACAAGAAGCAATAGATAAAGTGCGAATCATCAAAGAAAGAATAAAGACAGCCCAAAATCGACAAAAGAGTTATGCCGACAATCGACGAAAAGATTTGGAGTTTGAAGTTGGAGATAAGGTATTTCTACGAGTATCACCAAGAAAAGGGTTAATCCAGTCGAGAAAGGGAGGCAAGTTAAGTCCAAGGTATGTCGGTCCGTACCAAATTTTGCAAAGGATCGGTAAGTTGGCTTATCGCTTAGAACTTCCAAATAGTTTGGGCGGAATACATGATGTCTTTCATGTTTCGCGATTAAAGAAATATATTCCCGATGCGGAGCATGTCATTAGAGAAACTCTTCCTATAATTCAAGAAGACTTGTCTTATATTGAACAACCATTGTACATAATCGATCGTCAAGTCAAAGAGCTACGAGGAAAGAGGATTCCACTAGTGAAAGTAGTTTGGCAAAAGCACAATAAACCTGAGGAGGCCACTTGGGAATTAGAAGAGGACTTGCTGCATAAATGCCCAGAATTAAAACAAAGAGGAATTTGGGGACCAAATTCTTCCAAGGAGGGGAGTATGTGAAGTCCCGCCAATATGGAGTATTATTTTGGAATTAAGGTATTTTATTTTATTTTATTTTTATTAAGCAACAAATAATATTTTTATTCTTATTTCATTTAATAAATCAATTAGTAGAGTTAAATTAATTATTATAATAATTAAATGATTTTATATATTTCTAAAACCACTCCGGTTTGTTCAGTAAGAGAATTAAATTTAACCAATGTTTTAAAATAAAAAAACAAACGGCGAAACCAGCAGTTTAGGATTTTACCTGTGGGCTACCGGGGGTTCGGAGCGCCTATAAATACCAGAACTCCTTTCGCCTTCTTCATCCCTCAAAACTTTTCAGAAACCAAATTAGTTAGCCTTGGCGTGGGATCTCAAGAGCTTTGGTTCGAGGAAGGTGTTGAGAAGCTTTCCCGGTCGTCGACGTCTAGGTGGGTAAAGTAATCTACATTCTTGTCATAAGAAAAAATCTAAGTTAGGAATTGCTGAGTTTGATTATAAGGTTCACTGTTGTTATTGAGTGATTAGATATCTTAATTGAAGAAACCTTAGAGTTATAACCTGCTCGGATAACCTCTATTCATGTGGTTAGGTCATCTATTCTTTCTAGCGTCTTTGCTATTTATTTATTTATTCCAATATTATTTGTCCCTATTTATCAGAAGCTTTGGAGAGAGAGTTTAGATTGTGACCACTACTGCATAATTAAATTTTAAGTCCTTATGCTTATTTTTATTAATTCCTGTGTATCTCTGGTTTGCCTTCTTGTTTTGGTTTTTGTGTATTTGTGAATTGTTGGTTGGCATGTGTAGTTGAATCATTAATCGAATAGTTCGACTATGATTAATGGAATAAACGCACGTGGCCTATTCCCTTTTCTCGGTCGGGTCGGAGTCGACGACGAGATTTGGGTCGTAGTTGGTGTATTCCGGAATATGACTATCCTTGGGTTTTAACCCGTCGCGAAAAGGACGTCGAGCCACTTGGGAGGGATAAGGGGTACATATGGTTTCGACCTATGTTGGCGTGTCACCTTTCGGTGAGCGGGAGATGATACTAGGAGTTCGGACACGTCCCGTGCCGACTCTACATGTCGTGTTTGTTTATGTTTTGTTTCACCTTCGTATGTTTCCATTTATTTGTGTGTACAATAGCTATAAGAAACTGCCTCCTTACCTAGAATTAGCTTTAATCCTTTTAAATGTATTGTAGGAATGCTTATTAAATATTGATATAATTCAGCCTTGTAAATCCCACTGAGCCCTTTGGCTCACTCCCTCGTTGTTTCTTGTCTCCTATTTGAGTTTCAGATAACGACACTTCGAAGCCTCCTTTTGGAAAAGCACATGAAGAATGATTTTTAGCCATCGTCTTTTAATCATAGACGTTTTGTATTCTAATAATTCCTTATCGTTGTTTCGGGAAGGGAACCCTCTAATTATTCTCTAGGAAGAACTTTGTATCCTCTTTTGTAAGGTTTTCACCATACTCAAGATTGTAATAATTTGAGATTGAACTCATTCCTACCTTATCGTAAAATAGACTATTTGTGTCAAATGTTTTCCTCTTATTTCTTCATTTTTATTCTATTCTTTTCCTCTCTCTTCTTGGGCTGTTACAGTAACAAATATTTGTTTTGAATATTGTATTTGATAGTGGATTTGGAACTTCATTTTTGTAACATAATTTGATGGATGACTGATTGTCTTGCCTTTCTTTGAAAATATTGACGATGAAACATGTGATATAAATATTTTTGGTGTTTCATGTATAGTGCAGGGTGTATGACTCGAAAAAATTGACTGGAAGGAGCTGGTGGAGTTTAGAATCTGGATAAAGTTCTATGGACCGATGAATAATTTTATAAGAAATGAAGTTCGACGTTAATTAAAAATGAAGTTCGACGTTATTTGGAAATGAAGAATGTAGTTATATAAACTTGGGAAGTTGATTTTTGGAAATTTGAAATTGGATTTTGTAACATATTAAATTTTCTAACAAATTAAAGTCTGGTTGTAAAAGTTTTAATCTTGTGTATATTTGTATGTTGAGTATATAAAACTTCATTTGTAACAACTAGTGATCTTAGCTTATCTTTTACTGAAAGATGACATTGTACATATATTAATATTTAACCAATTGTTTAATTATTACCTAAAATGTGAAATTGAGTACAATCTAAAAAATGACGTATGAACTTTATTATTATAAAAGATTATATTGTACATATATGAAGT
The DNA here is from genome assembly GCA_954870475.1 of Euphrasia confusa. Lineage (NCBI taxonomy): Eukaryota > Viridiplantae > Streptophyta > Magnoliopsida > Lamiales > Orobanchaceae > Euphrasia > Euphrasia confusa. The sequence goes on along the minus strand of OX940966.1, from coordinate 7,909,596 downwards.
ATGACATATTGTGTACAATTGACAAATAGACATAATCTTTTAACTAACTTTGTTTCAATCTTAAAAATGAAGGATGAACTCCATTATTATGAAAGATGATAATGTACTGATATGAAGTATGAAATATATTCTCTTGAACTCAGTCTGCCATTTGCAACAAACAATCAATAATGCTTGCACTTCTTAGTACCTCAAAAATTTAATTGGCCTTTTATAAGGTTCATGTCAATCAAACAAGCAAACTCATGAATACAAACAAGAACTCAATTACAGAGTGATTTAACTGAAATGAGAACTCAATTACTCAAGAATATATTCTCATCTTTCATTATCTAGGTAACTTGTGCATGTCTGCATTCACTCTTTCGTCCGTGATCAGTTTATGGCTATCGTAGAAATCTAATATCTCCATTGCAATGTTTTTCACCTGCCAACATTAAATAACAAAATTACAATTTCCTTATAAGTTTACAAATAAATTAAAAGTACAATCTAATATATAAACGAGACATAGATACATCATAACATGCAATTTGAACATCAAGACAAACTACGCCCTAAGCAGATTGTGTTTAAAATATTCATAGAAGTTCACTAATTTCAGAGCAATTGGTAAAAGTCATAACATAAGTTTTATTTTGTAGTGACTTTGTTTCGCAAAAGCTCCAAAAGTGATTCACCACAATACAAAAGTCATAACAGATTGCAAAGTCTTTCACTATTATATCCCATTAAGGGTGACCACGACTTTATGTGGAGTAGCAGCATCACGGTGCTCGCATAGCCATATGCCCTGAAAACAAAAAAATAAATTGTTGATGAAATTTCCTAGAGTTACAATTCATGTGAATTATAGATTGATTGACAGAGTGATGATAATGATAACATACTGCTACCCGAAAGTGATAATCATTTGCTTAAAAGCTAGAACAAAAATTCAAAACAAATATATGGCTTGCTCAGAATATTGCCGTTAAGTGATTTGACGAGTACAATAAATCAGAGTACTGTGCTAAGCCCCTGCCCCCTGTCACCACATTTTTTACATGTTTGGAAGACACTAGAAATGGAACAATTTTATCTCACCAAATAGCTTTAATTTCCGATGCTTCATAAAATATGTATACCCCATCAAGCGCATGCTACAACATAAGTTAATCTTTCATAGCTGTTTGTTCATACCAATGCAATATAGATCATGTAAATTCACTTTTCTCTTAGAAACTATGAGACGTCTTATCTAAGTATATGATTTGTGAGGTGTGTGAATTAGAAAATAACCTGCCAAGTTCCCACATTTAGTTTTTCATCAGTGATGGGTATCCTGCATAGGCAGAGGATATAAGAAACGTGTATTCAACAATTTTGTCACCTATTAAACCACACCAAAAATCAAATATTCTCAATTCAACAGTCAGAAATTCTCACGTGAGGGAGCAGCCAAACATAGATGACTTTATGTGTGCCGGCATGTCGTCTGGACCTACAATAATCACATGAATCATGATGTCAAATAAAAGAAAGCGTCAAGTTATATTATGTATTTTGTGTTAAATTACCACCATGTTTTGATTGCTGATATCGTCATACAACCATCGAGAATACAGTATTACAACCAAGTCGTACTCCAAATAAATAATAACGCATTGATTTATGGTACTTTCTAAAGTATGCTTCCATGGAGCAACATAATCGATAGCAATAATACAGATATGAACTAAATAAAGAAAGAACAACGATTACGATATACATAGTACCAATTCTAGAAATCCAATCCTCTTCCCTCCTAAGAGTTCTCAGAACAAACACGGAGTGCATAAATCTATATTTATAATAACATAAATACTAAACGAGAGGGAGAAAGAGAGGAAATCACTGTATCTACTTCTTCAAGCTTCCACGGATGCTGGGCTTTGGCTTGGAGGACTTGGCGACAAGTCGACAACAGCCGCAACAGCCGGAGCTAGAGCGGCATGAACATTGTTGATTTTGGACTCGTCGAATGGGATCTTGGGATGGAGAGCTTCGTGGTGGATCTGCATAGACTTGATATCGCGAGCGGTGACTTTGCAGAGGGGGCACTCGAACTTGGTGTGGCCGCCTTTCTCCTTGCCGGTGCGGTCGGCGAGCCCGACCTTGCCTCCGCCGCGGTTAGTTAAGGTCGCGTCGACTTTTGCTGCGATCTCCTTGGCGGTGTGCTTCTTCGGCTTAGCTTTGCCGGTCATGGTTGTTGCCACCGAGCGAAAACGAAGCTAGGGTTTCGGGACCTGGATTTGGGTGTGAAAAGTACGATGATTTATAATGGTTATGGTGATGATGAAGGGAGAGGGAATCGATGCTTGAAGGCGGTCGAGAATCGACGGCGAGAATCGAAGGTGAGAATCGGCTTGAAGGAGTGAAGAAGTCGATTAATTTCGAGAGAGTGAACTGAATGTTGGGAGGTGATGATGTGATGACGTAAGCACAAGTAATTGAGCTGGGTCAATTTTTTTTTTATAGATTGGGTTTGGAGTAAGATGAAGATCTTGCTACTTTGGTGTAAGATATACTAACTCAAATTTTACAGTGCATTTTATCATTTTCAATGTACGGTACATTTTATTAAAATGTGTGCACTCGAATGCATAATATAACTTTTCATATTTTTATATTTTAATTAAATTAAATATTTTCAACTCAAAAATAAATTAAGTACTGGGTAATCATTCATTTTTATAAAATTAAATAAATAAAATTAAATATTTTTAATTTGTTTTGTTAAAAAAATATTTAATATTATAAAATATTAATTATATAATAAAAAAATATTTTAATTAGTAAATAATTTAATGAAAATTGATAATTTTATCAGTATTTTTTAAAAATAAAATAAATTATTTAACGCAATGATTAATTCATTGTATTGCAGTCTACACTGATTACAATTATTAAAATTAAATAACAAAAATTAAATTCAATAAAAACCTAAAATTTACTTATATCACTGGGTATCATACATTTTTATAAAATTAAATAAATAAAATTAAATATTTTTAATTTGTTTTGTTAAAAAAATATTTAATATTATAAAATATTAATTATATAATAAAAAATTATTTTAATTAGTAAATAATTTAATGAAAAATAATAATTTTATCAGTATTTTTAAAAAATGAAATAAATTATTTAACGCAATGATTAATTCATTGTATTGCAGTCTACACTGATTACAATTATTAAAATTAAATAACAAAAATTAAATTCAATAAAAACCTAAAATTTACTTATATCTTAAAACAAAATAATTGATATTTTCAAAAAAATAAAAATAAATAAATATTATCAAAAATAATTGTAGGATTCAAATAAAATTCGTGCTAATAAAAGAAATATGATTGATTTACCATTGTATTAAAAATTTTAACATCATACTATACTATTGTATTTAAAGTTCTAAGAGAGTAATATGATGGATTTACTATTGTATTTAAAGTTCTAACATCATATCATTGTATTTAAAGTTCTAAGAGAGTAATATGATGGATTTACTATTGTATTTAAAGTTCTAACATCATACCATTGTATTCAAAGTTCTAAACAGGTACTCATTCGTTCACTTAAATGAAAAAATATGATTGATTTACAATTGTATTTAAAGTTCTAACAAAGTAACGGATACTCATCAAAGTCTACATAATATGATTGATTTACCATTGTATTTAAAGTTCTAACAAATTAACAAATACTCATTAAAGTCTACATATTGATCAAACTGATTTTATATTTATATATTTAAAAAATTTTAATGTTATTATTCTAGACATTTTTTATTCAATTATTATATAGTTTATTTTATACTATATTATAACAAATTTTAAAATAATTTTAAAAATAATTTTGTTATCGTATTTATATTCTTATTTTTAATAAGAATATGTAATAATAATAGTGAATTGAGTAAATACAAAATTTATAATGATTTTAAAAATAATAAATTAAAATTAAAATATTATAATGTTATTATTCTAGACATTTTTTATTCAATTATTATATAGTTTATTTTATACTATATTATAACAAATTTTAAAATAATTTTAAAAATAATTTTGTTATCGTATTTATATTCTTATTTTTAATAAGAATATGTAATAATAATAGTGAATTCAGTAAATACAAAATTTATAATGATTTTAAAAATAATAAATTAAAATTAAAATATTATAGTGTAAAAGTAAAATAATAGAAATTATTTAATAATAAATGTGATAAAATTTATAATAATTTTAAAAATAATAAGTTAAAATTAAAATATTAGAGTGTAAAAGTAAAATAATAGAAGTAAAACAATAAATGAGATATACTGTGTTTGCGTTATACGTTATAGCGTGAACTCTCATTAAAATCAAACGGTTAATATTAAATATAAATATTGTAGAGTCTAGATTTAATATAGGTACTGTACATTAACTGCACAGCGTACAACTAAATGTACAAAGCATAGATTTAATATAGGTACGGTACATTAACTGCACTGTAGAACGGCAATTTATAGCGTACAACTAAATGTACAAAGCATGGTACATTTAGTTGATTAATATTTAAATTTATTTATTTATTTGATTTTCTCTTTATATCTCAATTCCTTATCTTTTTCTCTTTTTTATTTCAATATATTTTTTACGTGTAATAAAAATTAATTAATTCATTCAATTTATTTTTTGCGTAATACTTTTTTTGCGTAATATAATATAAGAATTATTTTTATTTTTTTTCATGTAAAAATTATTTTTCATTTTTTTTCTGTTGAAAATTGTATGATAATGAAGATTGTTGTATTATTAGATGAAGATTTGTGGGAATTATTTTTAATATATATATTTTTTTCTTTTTTTTTCATGTAAAAATTATTTTTCATTTTTTTATGTTGAAAATTGTATAATAATGAAGATTGTTGTATTATTAGATGAAGATTTGTTGGAATTATTTTTGATATATATTTTTTCATTACGATAATGAAGATTTACATAAATGAAGATCGTTGTATTATGTAATGAATATTTTATTAATCTATTTAAATAAAATTGTTAAAAATTTTATATTTGAAGTACGATAATGAAGATTTGATTTAAGATTCATTTATTACATGATAAATATTTGATTTTATAATGAATATTAATATATAATGAATATTAATAATATTAATATAAATTAAAAAATGATTTTTTTTATTACGTGTAGAAATTAAATACCGCTTTTATTTTATTTCATGATAAATTTTTGTTTATTTAAAAATTTAACGCTAAATTAAAATTTTAATTTGTATTTTTATTATTAAATGATCTGCATATTTATTTTATTTCATGGTAAATTTTGTTTATTTAAAGATTTAACGCTTTAATTTATATTTTTATATTATGTAATTATATTGATTATTTATTATTTAAAAATTAATTAAATTAATTTAAGGCTTAAATTTAAACTACCAATTTTATCCTTTTTAATAAAAAAAACCTAAATACTGAGGGGGTGCATTCATCTGAGATTTTGATGGATTTTTTTGGACTTTTAAAAGTCAGTGGATTTTTATAGATTTTCTAAATTCACGGAGTCTATGTAGAGTTTGACTGACTTTTTCCCATTGATTTTGATTGATTTCATAAACTTCAAATGATTGTAATATAATTTTTTTAATTACTGTACTTGAATTTTTATAAACTTTTATATATAAAAAAATCTTAATTATTTAAAAAAATTCAAATTGTTTAAAAATAAATAAATATTATTATTTATCAAAATATGCATTTGTTCAAAAATAAATAAATCTTATTATTTATCATTATTATTTCATCTTTATTTATATTATTGTAATGCATGAGCCTTGTTTTCCACGTAGCATTAGCAATACAAGCTCTTCAATCTCCATGAATTAGGAGAGTATATTCGATTAGATTTTATAGATTTTTTTTTTTAATTTTGAAAATTTATAGATTTTATGGAGAAATTGACTGGTTTTATTATTGATTTTATATTGATTTTCATAGATTTTAAAGAATTGTAAATTTATACTAACTACTTTTATATAAAAAAAATCAATTTTAAAAAAAAACAAAAAAATAAATTATTATTCTAATTATTATAATTTTTTTTCATCACAAATAATTTATTATTAATATCATGTATAAATAATTATTTTTAACGAAAATATAATAAGATAAATTTTCTCAAATAAAAATGTTAATAGAGTGATTAGTTTAACTAACTAACAATTGTTTTATTTTTATTTTTCGTATTTGAGTTTTCGTATTGTAAAGAAGTCCATTGAAATCTCTCATAATTATGAGAGATTTCAAAAAGTCAAATTTAATTATATTTTGTAAAGAGAATCCATCAAAATCCATAAAATTTTAAAATTCATTATAATCCATAAACTTTTGAATACTTACGGATTTTTTAAGACTTTTTAAAATCCTTATTGAATACCTCCGGAATTTAATGGAGGTTTAAAAATCCGGATTGAATACACTGGACTTTAAAAGTCCATTAAAATCCTATAGACTCTTAATTGAATACATCCCCTAAATTCATTATTTTCTCCGGCGAGAATGACGACGCCACGCCAGAGAATCGGTATCGGCCGGGCAATTTTGCGACTGGGCAATTTTACGCGCAATCCATAAACCCCTCTCCCCCGCCTCTTGCTCCTTTGTTCAAGACTCGTAACGCCGGTTAATTCCTTTGTCGGAGCCATGAACAAAAAATCATGGAAGATTCGACCATCTCCTTCACGCTGTTTCTGGTTTACCTCAACCGTCGACAAACCAGCCGGGATTCTCCCTAGCTCTATCAAGACTCCGTTGTCCTTAACCACCGAGACGCAACTGTCGGAGAAAGCACGAGACGTCATCGCCTTGAAACCCCGGAGGTTGTCCTTGCGCCACCAAAAGCTTCGCCGGAGAAGACGAACACCACCGCCGCTTTCTCGGCGATCAGTGCTCGATGATCCTCCCTACCGTTTTCATTCTCCCCATCTCTCTCACTTCCCCTTTGGTTTTTTCTTGTCGGAAAAATAATCCGTGATTCGGAACTCCTGTCCCTTTACGGAAGAAGACAACTACATTTTTTAATAAAAAAAAGGGTAAAAATGATATTTCTTATAAGATTTAATTATTAAATTCATAAATAAAATAAATAAATTGATTTAATTATGTACGAGTCCTTAATAATATAGACTTATGAGTAGAGCAGAGACCTAATACGAATCTAATTATAATTATATGTTTATGAGTAATTTAATTAACTACGTACTAGTATATAAGGACCGATAGTTATAGTTCTCCATCAAGAGATTTAAGATCACCCAGAGATTTAATCAAGGTTTCGTGACATCCTCCATCAAGATCAAGAGATTCAATCAATGAATTCAGGTTTGTCTATAATCTCTTGTCTATAATTGAGTACATGATTGTTTTCTAGAATTACCAAAATACTAAAAATTATATGAATACGTCGAATATTACTCCAAGATTAAAATAAATTCATTGTATTTACCATGAATGACTTTTTTATATACATACAATTACAATAACTCTAATTGTTTATTAGAACCACTTTTGATTCCGTTACTGACAAATTATATAGTAATAAATATAATACATTGAACCGAGGCAACAAATTCTATATATGTACCTTCCTCAGTATCATTTTACATCTTAAAATTTCGAAATTAAACAAAAAAAAAAAAAAAAATGAAATCTGGCGTTGTACAAAATTTACAAGAAGAAATTTCTGCAGATGATGACGAAGAAATTTCAGCGAATCCCCACCACCACCCCGTCAATGGAAGTACTATCAATCTCCGGCGAAACGACTCGTTGGACATAGAGTCCCGCAGCCACCCTCACGGGGGCGGTGGCGCTTCGACTAATGTTAGCACATCTTTTTTTTTTTTTTAATTATTTATTCGGAAATTTAATTAGATTTTTTTATATTTTTTATTAATAGTTTTTTTTATTTGATTGGCGATTGTAGGGTTTAGCGTGGTCGGTGGTGCTCCCTTTGGCCTTCCAAAGCATTGGGGTCGTTTACGGAGATATCGGGACTTCTCCGTTGTACGTTTACGCGAGCACTTTCTCCGACGGAATCAAACACAACGATGACATCATCGGAGTTCTCTCGTTGATCTTTTACACCCTAACCTTGATCCCTCTTTTGAAGTACGTCTTCATCGTCTTACGAGCTAACGACAACGGCGACGGTATGTATTTATTAAAAATTTTATTTGAATTATTAATTTGTTTTTATTTTAGTTCTATAATTTAGTTTTAAATTTTTTTTTTTGTTTGAAATCTTGCCATAAAGTCCATAAATCATGTATTTAGTCAACCTGTCTTGGGAAAAAATAATGCCACCCACCACCAACCCCGTTTTCAAAATTGGTGTCTCATGGAGTTCTTGATAATTAAGAAAAGAGTTCTTGTAAATGATTTTAGTCTCTTATAAGGTAAGAAGTATAAGAAATACTAAGAATTTGACTAGTTTTAATTAATTAGTCTCTTATAATTTTGAAAATCGTTTTTTCCAAACCAAAGTTGTCAAATATTAATTACGTTGACCGATGTAGGTATAGTATAAAATTCAAGACATTTTGCTATTTATAAATATAAAAATTTAAAATTATATAAGGAATTAATAATTAAATAAATAAAGTATATTCAATATTAAATACAAATGAATGAAAACAAGTAATATATTACTTTGTTGTAATTTATGTTCACTATTAATTACAATTTTTGAAGTTGTGTTATTAATATCTCAGGAGGGACATTTGCTCTGTATTCGTTGATATGTCGACACGCAAAAGTTGGTTTGATTCCGAGTCAACAAGTCGAAGACCAAAACGTGTCGACCTTCAGTCTCGATCTCCCTGACGATCGCACGCAGAGAGCTTCCAAGCTCGTATCTAAGCTCGAAAACAGCTCTTTTGGTAAGTACTTTCTTTTGTTCGCAACAATGCTCGGAACTTCTATGGTCATCGGAGACGGCGTCCTCACTCCTTGCATGTCAGGTACCACATTAACTAATTAACTAAAGAACTATTATTTTTTGGACTAAATCTGATTAAATTTAATTTAATTGATTCAGAATATTTTTTAATTTATTTTGAAACGAATTTTTCTGTACAGTACTATCTGCAGTAGGAGGAATCCAGCAAGTCAAATCTTCGATAACCCAAAGTACGTACTATTTATGTTTCATAATATGATCAAAATTTTCGTTCTGTTTTGATTTTTTTTTCTTATTACTACCAGACGAGATCGTGTGGATATCGGTGGCAATCCTCGTGTTCCTCTTCATGCTCCAACGATTCGGAACGGACAAAGTCGGTTACATGTTTGCTCCCATCATCTGCATCTGGTTCGCCTTCAACTCTGCGATCGGCGTTTACAACTTCGTCAAGTACGACCCTTCCGTCATCAAGGCCGTAAACCCTATGTACATCGTCCAATACTTTGCTCGCAACAAAAAGCAAGCCTGGATTTCCCTCGGCGGGGCCGTCCTCTCGATAACAGGTAAGCAAAAACTGTTTCATCTTAAAAGCTTGAACTGTTATAGAAATTGAACATCTTGACATTAATATCAATAAAACGATTGATTATTTTTTGTTGTTGTTGTAGGAACTGAAGCGTTGTTTGCTGATGTCGGTCAATTCTCCGTACGGTCGATTCAGATAAGCATGTGCAGCGTCGTGTACCCGACTCTGCTTATCGCGTACGCGGGCCAGGCCTCGTTTCTTCGCGAGCACAACGACTCGGTTTCCAACGCGTTCTACGCGGCAGTACCGGGCCCGATGTACTGGCCCATGTTCGTGGTGGCCGTGTTGGCTTCGATCATCGCGAGTCAAGCCATGATCTCTGGATCCTTCTCGATCATCCAGCAGTCGCTCTCGCTCGGGTGTTTCCCTCGAGTCAAGATCGTGCACACGTCGAAGAAGTACCCGGGCCAGGTTTATATTCCCGAGATCAATTACTTACTCATGCTCGCTTGCATCTTCGTTACGATCGGATTCAAGACCACCGTGCAAATCGGAAACGCTTACGGTAATTTTTACAATAATCTTTCGTTTTCGTGTTCTAATTTAATGTTCGATACTACAAAAAAAAAACTGGCAAACATTTTCTTACCGCACAACAAACAGTCAGTGTTTACTTACTGTTAACAATCAGTAGGTAAACACTGACTGATTAGGTAAATACTGACTGATTTACCTACTGATTCAAAAAATTTAAAGAAATATTGACTAATCATACGTTTTTATTTGTTATAATATTTTCGGATTGGTGTAGGGATTGCGGTTGTGTTCGTGATGGCGCTCACGTCGGCTTTCTTGGTTCTGATCATGATCGTTGTTTGGAAAATGAACATACTCTTGATCGTTCTCTACGTGGCGATCATCGGCTCAGTCGAGCTCGTCTACTTGAGTTCGGTCCTGTACAAGTTCAACCAAGGGGGGTACTTGCCCCTGGCTTTCGCCTTCTTCCTGATGTCGGTCATGTTTGTGTGGAACTACGTCTACAGGAAGAAGTACCACTTCGAGCTGGACCACAAGATTTCACCGGAGAAGGTCAAGGAAATAGTCGAGGGCAGTGCCGATTCTTCCCACCGCCTCCCGGGGCTAGCCATCTTCTACTCGGAGCTCGTTCATGGGATTCCCCCGATTTTCAAGCATTATGTGGCGAATGTGGCCGCGCTTCACTCGGTTTTGGTTTTCGTTTCGTTGAAGTCTTTGCCGATAAGTAAAGTTCCAATCGAGGAGAGGTTTTTGTTTCGGAGGGTGAAACCGAAGGGGATTAAGGTGTTTCGATGCGTGGTGCGTTACGGGTATAAGGATGTGAGGGACGAGGAAGAGCCGTTTGAGAGGTTGTTGTTTGATAGACTCAAAGAGTTTGTTAAGGAGGATTGGCTGATTAGGATGGCAGAAAATGAAGCAGATGATGATGGGACGTTGTCGGGGGAAATCGAGGATTTGGAGGAGGCGTGGAGGAGGGCGGTGGTGCATCTGGTGGGGGAGCACGAGGTGGTGGCGAAGAAAGGGGCCAATTTTGTGAAGAGGGTGTTGATTGATTACGCGTATAATTTCTTGAAGAGGAATTTGAGGCAGAGTAATAAGGTGTTTGATATTCCTCAGGAGAGGATGCTCAAGGTGGGAATGACTTATGAGCTTTGAGTTTTGAGACTTGAGAGAGTGTGTGTGGTCATGTTTTTACTACTACAACTACTACAATATTACAATATGTACTTCTAAGTTTTTTTTTTTTTTTTAATCTATTTATATTACATGAATATATGATATATCTATATAGTTTCAATTTAACCACAATTTTACTTTACATATAAAATATATGTTATTTTTAAAATAAATACTCCTATAATTTCTCACAACTTCCCATCAAAACACTTATTTGTTGAACTCTTCTTCAAGAATCACGTACGTCAACTAGTCGAATTGGCAATTACTTTCTTTTGTTCGCCTCAATACTCGGAACTTCTATGGTCATCGGAGACCATATATAACTCAGTCTCAATAATTCACATTTTCTTCAAATTTTCGATTCTGTAATTTTTGAAAATGTTTTCCATCTATAGTATTCACGTTTACTTATTTGAAATAAAATGTTTTATTAAACGAATTTTTTTATAATAAAATAAATTTTATTTATTAAATTATAATAAAATGCACATTTTATTTATTAAATTATACTCCCTCTGGCTAGACACGTTGATTTGTTGATTTTTTTACCGTCTAATACATATAATAAACATAAGTATACAAAAAAAATTATGAAAAAATTTCTAAAATAAAATTTAACTATTAAATTTTATTTTAATATTTTTTCATAATTTTTGTATACTATTGCAGGTAAAAAAAAGTCAACATACCTATAACTCTGTTAAATGTGATTAATATTAAAAAGTCAACAGGCCTATAACTCTGGTAAATGTGATTAATATTTGGTAGATCGTGATTAATTAGTTGTGTTTTTATAAAAAAAATTTAATAATTTTATTTTTTAACTTAAAAATAATATTTTATATTACTTCTTGATAAAAACGTTAAAATGTAAAATAAGTATAATTTTTTTAATTTTTTTGGTGAAAAACTATCAAAAAGTAACGGTAGTATTTTTTAATCTTAATGTTACAAAACTACTAATTTGAAATTTATATGTTGGATTATAATCTCTTGAGAGGGTCACTGAATGCATTCACAATATATAGCAAACTACAATGTTCAGTTTCCAAATATACATAGGAAATCATGGGATTTCCGTATCAATCTACCTAAGCTAAAGGCAATACAATATATGAAAATATTTCACAATATTTACTAATACACCCCCGCAGTCGGAGCGGGAGGAGGACGAACGCTCAGGCTGGATCGAAAACGGGTAAAGAGATGGCGCGGCAACCCTTTTGTAAAAATGTCAGCATATTGATACTCGGAGGGTACGTGAAGGACACGTACGGTGCCAGCTTGAACTTTTTCTCGAACAAAATGTATGTCCAATTCGACATGTTTGGTACGTTGATGTTGGACGGGATTGGTGGACAGGTACACGGCAGATATATTGTCGCAAAAAACGAGAGTCGCTTGCTTGATAGGAACATGAAGCTCGAGAAGAAGATTACGAAGCCAGCTAGTCTCTGCGACGGCATTAGCGACAGCTCGATACTCGGCCTCAGCACTAGATCGAGATATCGTTGGTTGGCGTTTAGACGACCAAGATACCAAGTTGTTACCCAGAAAAACGCAATAGCCAGAAGTGGAACGTCGAGAGTCGGGACACCCTGCCCAATCAGCGTCAGAGTATGCAGTCATCGAAAGAGAACGTGACGCCGTAAGAGTGAGACCATGATCAAGTGTACCTTTTACATAGCGTAGAATCCTCTTTAAAAATTGTAGGTGTGGCTCACGGGGAGAGTGCATAAAGAGACATACTTGTTGAACAGCGTAAGAAATATCGGGTCGAGTTATGGTGAGATATTGTAGGGCCCCAGCTAGGCTGCGATATAGTGTCGGGTCATCAATAAGGGCACCGGAAGTGGCGCTTAACTTGGAGCCGGTATCAACAGGTGTCGAAGTTGGATTACAATTTGACATTTTAGCACGACCAAGAATATCTTTGGCATATTGTGACTGATATAAAAATAGGCCACTCGTAGAACGAGAAACAGTGATGCCCAAGAAATGATGTAAGACACCCAAATCGGTCATAGAGAATTCTCTGGAGAGATCACCAATAATGCGATGAACAAGGGATGTACTTGAAGCTGTGAGTACAATGTCATCTACGTAGAGCAGGAGATAAGCAGTGTCGGAACTATGATTATAAATGAACAACGATGTATCACATGCGCTACTACGGAACCCCTGTGACAAAACAAAGTTAGCGAACCGCTGATACCAGGCACGGGGTGCCTGGTATAAAGACTTACGAAGGCGGCAGACATGGGAGGGTGTCGAAGGGTCCACAAATCCCGGTGGTTGATACATATAAACCGTCTCTACTAAATCACCATGAAGAAATGCGTTTTTAACGTCGAGTTGATGAATAGGCCACGAGCGAGACACGGCTAAACTGAGAACCGTACGGATGGTGGTGGGTTTGACCACAGGGCTAAAGGTCTCATCACAATCAATGCCGACTTGTTGAGTTTTACCATTAACGACGAGTCGGGCCTTATACCGTTCAAGGCTACCGTCGGAGCAATACTTATGGCGAAATAACCACATGCAGCGGATAATAGAAGCATCAATGGGACGAGGTACCAATTCCCATGTATGATTCTCCTTTAAGGCACTAAATTCGGCATGCATGGCCGCATTCCAGTTCGGGTCACGGAGGGCGAGCTGGGGGTTTTTCGGTAGCGGGCTTATTGTGGAAGTGGCTGGGACGACAAGAGCTTTTGGTTTAAAAATTCCATTCATAGAACGAGTGATCATGCGGTGAGTCGGAGGCATTTGGTTAATATGTGAAGAGGTGGGAGGTGTGTTACTGCCATTATGAGAGAGGGGGATGTTAGGAGGAGAGGTCAGGGGGCTGCTTGTGGATGGGTTATGGGGTGCATGTGAGTTTGGAGTATGGACGTGTGAGGGTGTGGGAAGATTCGTTTGAGAATTTTCAGAAAAATTAAATATGTGAGGATCAATGGAATGGTCAGAGGTGTTTAGGAAGTCATAGGTCGATGGTTCGATATGAAAAGATAACGCAAGCGGAAAAACGATTTCATCGAATGTGACATGACAAGAGAGAATTAATTTACCATTGGAGAGTGAGAGACATTTATAACCACGATTTTCAGAAGAGTACCCGAGAAAAACACAAGTAGTGGATCGTGGTGCGAGTTTATGACGTCGTTGGGTAGACAAATTAGGATAGCAGACGCAACCGAAGACACGTAGATTGGAATAAGAGGGTTCTTTGAGGTAGAGAGCGGACGTAGGTGAGCGATAATTAAGAAGTCGAGATGGAAGAATATTGTGTAGGTAAGCGGCTGTATGTAGAGCATCTACCCAATATTTTGGAGGGAGAGAGGCATGGGAGAGTAGTACTAGCTTGATTTCATTGATACGACGAATCATTCGTTCAGCTTTACCATTTTTGGGTGAGGTGTGGGGACATGAAAAACGAAACAGAAGACCATGTCTAGAAGCGAAATTTCGAAAATTATTATTATCAAATTCGCGACCCATATCGCATTGAAAGGATTTAATTGGGCGATTAAACTGAGTCTTGACCAAGGAGTAAAAATGTTGGAATTTATCAAGGACCTCAGATTTGAATTTAATTGGATAAACCTAAACAAATTGCGTAAAATTGTCAATAAGAACAAGATAATATTTGTAACCAGTGTGACTAGCAATAGGAGAAGTCCATAAATCGGCATGTATAATATCAAAAGAGGATGCAGTAGAAGTAGTAGACTCAAGAAAGGGTAACCGACGATGTTTGCTAATTTGACAAGATGAACAAAGATTGGAGTCAAGCTCCTTATTAAAAGTAATTCTCGAATGTCTCCTAAGATGTTGCAAAATCACTGGACTGGGATGGACGAGACGGTTATGCCATGTGGAAGGAGTTAAACCGGCAAAGGAGGTGTTTGTGGGGGGCGACTCGGATGATGACACTGGATATAAATCACCATGACTATTGTTCCTCAGAATCGTTTTCCCAGTCTGGAGATCCTTCACAGAAAAACCAAAAGGGTCAAATTCAACGGAGACATGATTATCCGTAGTAAATTGTCGGACGGAGATAAGGTTCTTTATGATATGAGGAGTATGTAAGACATTATGGAGATGTAAGGTGCGATCGTTTGTGCGTATGGTGGAATAGTGTTACCATTACCAACAAGTATAGACCGAATAGTAGAACCATTAGAGGATGGGATAAGAGTACCTGCGTCTGATGTCAAGTGAGACGATGCGCCCGTGTCCATGTACCATTGACCATCAGTTGTATTAAAGGCCATACATAGCATGGAACGCCTGACTGAGATCAGTGGGTTGAGGTTGCTCGAACTCAGTCACATAAGCTTGGGCAGGAGCAGCAGTAGGAGGTCGCCAATTTGACCGAGATGACGTTGGTGCTCGAGGGGTGGTAGGAGCAGACGGCATCAATGGAAGTATTAATAAGCGCTGGCGCAACGACTTGTTGGACATAGAGTTCCACAACCACTCTGCGACTCATGTTAGCATATCTTTGTTTTAGTAATTTTTTTCGAGTTTTGATTTGGCTTTTGTTATATTTAATAATTTAATTGTTTGTTTTGATATCACGGTGCGTGTAGGGTTTAGGATGGTTCGTCGTGCTCCCTCTATCTAGCCTTCCAAAGCATTGGGGTCGTGTAACAGAGGGAAAGTAAAAGAGGGAAAAAATTGAGCTGAAAGCGGGAGAGTGAAAATCACACAATTGCACAAAGATAAACATATTTTAATTTGAGCCTTTAATTAATTTGTCCATTATCTTTTTAGTTTCACTTGATCAATTCTCGTCTAAAACTTATCAAACCACCATCAGATCACCAACATAAGTCAAGTCAAATGTATATATGTGATCAAATCAAGGACAAAAATGTACACGATGAGGGACGGAAGAATAATAGAAAATGTCGCACAACTTGCATAAAGCCCCCGTTATGGGGATTTTTTCATTCAATGACAAGTCATATATTTAGTGAATAATATGATTCCAATTGGATATAATATATAAAGAAGAAAACTGAGTAGTCTTATAAGCGTACGGTATATATAACATATATCTTCATGCATTGCAGGAACTAACATGCAGAGATTCCGGCATGTGCTAGATTCTGATAAAAAAATCCCCTACAAATGGGTGGGCGCAACTCTAAAGATTCACCACCCAACGAATAATCTTTTCTTTTTCCAATGATTTTATCATTTAATTCCATTGAAAAAAAAAAAAAACAGCGAATATATATGGTTTTTAACCTTACAACGTGTTCTCAAGATTACCATTGGACTCATATGTTTGACCAGCATATTCAACATCAAAACTATATGTATTTAAATTCAATTTATTCCATATATTTATTCTGTAAATTCTGCATATCGAACGATCACAATTCACTCATGTATGCTCCAATCGTAAAGAATTTATTCAATAAAGTGATATATATAGTATAATATATATGAATATATACTTATAATATACGTACAACTTGTTTTGTGCGGAACATATATTATTTTTATTGCGAGTATCTTGGAAAGTAACTTTAAGCATGCATGTTTTTTTTCTAGCATCCAAGAATGAAAAAGGCCATCTACTTTTTTAAATGTTCTTTTTATTTATCTTATTTTAATTAATTAAATATTGTTGTTTATAAATAGAGGGGCTACAAGACATCTCAAAACCCATGCAAGTTTTACTAATTTATTTTTCTTTTTCACACACTTAGAAAATTATATAAAATTAAAATTAATGGAAAAGGTGGTGAAGCTTGCATCAGAAAATGGGATCTTGATCTTCAGCAAGAGCTCTTGCTGCTTGTGCTATGCCGTTCAGATCCTATTCCAAGACCTCGGAGCAAACCCTCGTATTTACGACATCGACCACGACTCAGACGGGAAGGAGATCGAGCGGGCCTTGATGAGGATGGGCTGCAGCGGGCCCTTGCCTGCAGTTTTCATTGCCGGGAAACTGGTGGGGTCCACCAACGAGGTTATGTCCCTCCACCTCAGCGGCACCCTCATCAACATGCTCAAGCCACATCGGCAGCCAAATTAATTTAATTAGGAAAGAATGAAGTTAATTTGAAGTACGTATTTCGTATTTAATTTGAAAAAAACAATATAATGTGTACTAGCATAATTAATAAGGATATGCTACATGTTATACTATAAGTTAACATGCAGCAACTATATATGTATCTTTCAGTTGTACGTATTTGTATAAGTAGGTTGTTATAAGATGGTAGTTGTTTTATAAGTAGCTTGGCGATCTACTAGTATCAGCCAATAATTAGTTGAAGAACACATGTTGTTCTATAGTTGTTTTGTTTTTTGTTTGAAAACGCTTTTGAGGCACAACATTATAACTCCTGAAAGCTAACTCAAAGTTACGTAGTGAACAATATATTCTACCTACTAATATAATTATCAAGTTGCTCAACTTTTCAAATAATTAAAATTTTCAAATTATGGGAATTCTAACATTATGTCGTGTGAGGTTGGTTCTTCTTAATTAATTAATGCATTATTGAATGAGCTAATCAATAATTTTTACATTATACTTTGAACAATATAAATATTAGAGAATTTACTTAGATTTTTTTTTTATATATTTCAATTTCAAAATGATTCAACCTAAATAAATGCAAAAAAAAAAAAAAAAAAAAAAAAAAAACAAAAAAAAAAATATTCAAGCTAAATTAACTTTAGTATTGATAAAAGACAACGGGCGCTACCACGAAGGTGTCATAATATCTTTAAGCTGTTGACTTCATCTACAGCCGCGAGTGCGTAAGCATCGAACACAGGTCGCTACAAAAACCAACGGTCATTGAGTTCAATAACAATGGCACCATTTGACACTTTCCAAGACCCATCACCGAATGTAACTTAATTTGTGTCCGCCACTCTCAAGATGGCTAACTGAGATCTTAAGCTTAAGCACATACCTTACAATCGATAGCTTCCAAGTCTGCCCAAACAACGTCTTCAACTTCACTTTACAAAATATATGATTGATTATCTAATTTAAATCCTGTCATTTATTTAAGGTTTTTTTTTTGTTTACGTCAATTACAAAAATTTAAATACTCATACAATTTTTTTTGTTTAGGTTAATCTTAGAAATTTAAATACTCACACACAAATGTATCGGGTTCGAACATACTCACACACATGTCTCGAGTTCAAACTTTAAACTTTACAGTCCTCAATTCCAGTGTTGAACCAACTAAGCTAACAACTTTGACGTTTATTTAAGGGTTGAGGATATTATGATTGATACTCTCAATAATATCACAAATACTCTTAATGATATCACAAATTATAAGAGCTTCTTTTATCTTTCAGATTTCTTTAGTATATAAAGGATTCTACGATGTAATAGTTGAATAAGTTATTCAAGACTAATAATAAAAAGTACATTTTCTAACATGGTATTAGAGCCCATGCTCAACTAAAACATACAAATCCTAAAAAAGAGTTACCTACATGCATTTCTCAACTAAAACATACAAATCCTAAAAAATGAGTTACTTGCATGCATTATTTGGAGAGGTGATCACCCTTGATAATACATGCATTATTTGGAGAGGTGATCACTCTTGATAACTAAACATCAACAGATAATGGTGATAAAAGGTAATCCACCAAATCCTCTACCTAACCTTATAGTCTCAAGAAAACTAAATGGAAAAAAATTATACTAAATGAGCCCAAACAATCAAGTTGACTATGGAAGAGAGGGGTAAGTTGGACCAAACAATAAAATTATAGTTTACCAACTGGATTAAAGAACCAGCAGCAGGTGACTCAAAACTTGAAGGTTGGAGAGCAGAAAAATCCATTGTAAGGGACTGGATTATCAACTCCATAGAATTAAACATTGTCAAACCATACATTTTCCTATCAATTACTGTTAAAGATCTGGGGGAGGTTGTAAAGGAGATGTACACATATCTAGAGAACTCCTTTTGAGTTGAAGACAACCATTTGGGCTATGAAGAAAGAGAGAAAAAATGTGACTACCTATTACAGTGAGGTGGTCGTAACCCTGTTACAAGAACTGGACCTCTGTCATGATGACAGTTGAGACTGCACAAAAGACAACACAAGGTTTAAGAATAGAGAAGAAAATGAGAGGGTTTTCTCATTCCTAGCCGGACTGAACCCATCTCTAAATGAAGTAAGATGAAG
This sequence comes from Euphrasia confusa, assembly GCA_954870475.1. Lineage (NCBI taxonomy): Eukaryota > Viridiplantae > Streptophyta > Magnoliopsida > Lamiales > Orobanchaceae > Euphrasia > Euphrasia confusa. Next base: position 7,890,170 of record OX940966.1, on the reverse strand, counting down.
GATTTTGGGCAGAAAACCTCTTCCCTCACTTAAGAGGTATTTTCTGAAGTGAGAAAGGAAAAATCTAGGAGGAAGATCATGATCTAAGCTTGAATCTACCTCAAATATCAGAAATAGTAGTTAATTAAGATCTGGAACCCTCAACCATGGCAGTTACTCAGATGAGAAAGCAAGACCATATCATTTTGCAAAAAAAAAAAAGTACTTTAAATAAATTAAAGGGTTTATTACATTTTGCAACTTCATGTATAGGGTTTTTTACACTTTGCAACTTAATCGGAATTTCGTTACACTTTGCAACCCAATATATACGGGTTTTACACTGTACAACCGGCATCAGAATATTCGATGGAATATTCCGTTTAAGAGGGCTTATTACACATTTAACCCCCAAGTCAAATTTCAGTCAAATATTTTTTTTAAATTAAAACTGAAATAAAGAACGGGTATAAGACCCTACTCATCCCCATTTACAGGAATCCTAATTTCACACACCTACACATCGCGCCATCAGAGTCTTTGGGGATAAAGTAATCACCTCCGGCTGGGGAAGAATTGCCAGAACTGTGGACTCATCCATGGCGGTCTGAACTGGATAAAAAAAGGATTTTTTTTTTAACTTTATTCGAGCTTTTCTGTATAATTGGTAGTCAACCACCAGTTTCTTATCAATACCCAAATCTAGAAGCAATAATTGGAGGGGAGGAATTTCAAATAAAAAAAAGTGATTTTTTTTGTTTGCTGAAAAGGGTCGTCGGAAAAAATGGAAAAAGCAAGAAGCTTTGGAGATTTGAATGAAATTCTCAGAGGTGAAGATACGGGTGCAGGCCAGATGGGTTTTCGAGTTGGGTGATGAAATCGGCGCGCGTGTCTGTTAGTGTCTGTTATTGCCGGACACCTAATTTCACTACACCTACACCTAATTTCTGGAAATTGTGTAATTAGGGTTCTTACGAAATTGGGGATTTTGGAGCTACGGGGTGGAGAAGACGATGTGTTGATGTAACCCGCATTCATTTTCATTTTTAACTGATATTTCATTTAATAATTAAAAAATAATTAATAATGGGTAAGTTCTTTAATACCCCTCCAGCTCCCGCATAAATGCACACTCACACACTTCACTTGCGCGTGATTCTCAATCAAACGGAATATTCCATCGAATATTCCAATGCAGGTTGTACAGTGTAAAACCCGTATACATTGGATTGCAAAGTGTAACGAAATTACGGTTAGGTTGCAAAGTGTAAAAAACCCTATACATGAGGTTGCAAAATGTAATAAACCCTAAATTAAATTAAAATATAATTTTATACTTTAAAAATTGTTAAAATAAAATTCATATTACGTACATACAACAAAAACAGGTCAAGGTTGAGCATTCGAATTGAGGATCAAAAGTCCTAGAAAGTCTTAGGTTTGAATCCCAAGACATTGTAATTGACATATAAAAAAAACAGAATTCACACAAATAGTTAAAATAATAAAACAAAAATAATAAATAAATGTGAATCACACAAATAGTTAAAATAATAATTATAATAATAATAAAGATGATGAAAATAAACAAATTCAATATAATTATATTTTTTTTTAAAGAGATTTTGGATAAGTGTGATTTTTTTAAAATTTTGTTAAAATTAAATAAAATATTTTTTACTAATTAAAAATAAAAGCACTTTACTTAAATTTATTATAATTTTATTAATTTAGTTATTAATTAATATTAATTATATAAAGTATACATTTATTACACGATTTCATAATTAAAATTTTAAATCTATTTTTATTAATAAAACACTTAAATAATTGAACATTAAATTTTAAGTTATTTCATAATTAAAATTTTAAAATTAATAAAACACTAAACATTTGAATATTAAATTATAAACTTAAATTTATGAAGTAAAAATTATAATATCAAAAACGATATTACACTATTTTCTAAAAACTTCATTTTTTAAGAGAGGGTCTTCACACCGACAGTTTTGTTTCACTCTAAATTCCGAAAATATTTATTATAATTATTTTAGTATTTATACATATTTATGTGTATATATAATAAAATAAATAAAATGAAAATAATCAAATAAGAAATTCTAATAAAATGATTTACAAGTTTCATTGTAAATAAAAAAAGTTAAATAAAATGAATATACAAAATTAATATATATATATATATATATATATATGCATTACTACAATTATTATTACCATATGATTAACGAAAAAAATTATTTTTTATTTTTACAATAATAATAAAATAATAAAATAAATGTTTGATAATATTTTAACAAAAATATAAGTTTAAATTAAAATGTACAATTCTAAAATTTAAATATTATATATAGAAATAAAATAAAGATAATATAGAAAGAAAATATTAAGAATTCAAAAATAGATGGAAAAGAAAAATAAAATTGAAATATTTAAATAATATTTTATTTATAATTATTTTTACTTTATAAAAATTAAAATAATATAGTATTATGGTAACTATTCTTGATATATTATGTGAAAATACTTTAAAATATTTTTAACATTTTCTTGGTATAACTGTTGATACGTGAATATACTTTAAAATACATTTTCTAAATGTTCAATTTTAAAGTTATACCAAGAAACTATTCTTGGTATAATACTTAAAAATACTTTAAAATATACTTTTGACCTGTAAAATACATACAATATATACTTATGACTTCAAAGTTTACATAATAAAGTGTTAACATTTTAAAGTGAAAATACTTTGAAATACATTTTCTTACATTTGCTTTATTAACGTACTTTATAAAATTTAGCGACAATTATTTTAATTTTAACTTAAAAATATATTTTACTATTTATTTTTTGATCAAAATAATATTTTTTAATTTACTTATTTAGAGAAGTCTCTCAACTCTTTCGAGATGGAAAGACCGAAAGAGTAACATTTGTTTCATCTAACTACTAAATATCTTTGAAATATAATGTTACCTTTTAAACTTTATTCTTCATTATTTAACTTCTTAAATTGAAAAATATGTTTTTATGCTATATGTTTTTGTTGAATGTTTGGAGAGTTAGTTTGTTAGCTCGGTGAGGCGATTAGTATTTACCTTACTTTTATTTTATATGTGAATAATTCAAAAATACATCTTAATTACTCATACCGTTTGATAAAAAACTTAAAAATTAATTTTTATCTCAAACAAAATTGCATAAATTTGAATAAGGATGATAGCTAAGTTTTGAACAATGTTTGATTTAACTATATATGGCCAAATCACATCAAACATGCAAACGAATGTTGTTCAATAAACATGCACCCGAAGAAGAATCAAAACTAAGAGCAAAAAAACACCAACACAAAACAAAACCGGATTAACCAACTTTTCTAATATAAAGAAGAAATTAACATGAGAAAACGTATGTGGGTCCCACCCTTTATTTATTTTTTATATTTTTTTATCATCCATGTTCTGTGTATTTCTCTCTCGGAAATGCCAAATAAATTTAGGGGAACGGAAATTCAGATGAGCATCTAAATCCAGTGAACAAAGAAAGCGACTGCCGAGCCGAGCCGACCCACTTCCGAATTGTTTTTCTTTTCATCAGCGATCATTCCAATCGTGGCTTCTTGATCAGGTTACTATTATTATTATTATTATTTTTATTTTTATTTATATGATTTATTTCTCGATTCTTATACTGACTGGTTAAACCGAAAGAATATAGTAATAGCTTTCGTTGTTGATTCGATTTCCGTTGTGTGTGTTCTCGTGATTTTTCGTCGATCGATTTTGAAAGGAACTGTGAATGAATTAGGGTTTCGATCTTTGAATTCGGGAACTGAATTTCGGGATCCAATTTGATTATGGAATTTTTGGGTATTCAGAAATCTTCGTGTTTGAATTTCAGTTGTTAAAAATGCCGGAAGAACGTATTCATTTTTTATTTTTATTTTGGCAGAAGCTACTTTGAGAGTTTTCTGTGCTAAGAGAAGCTGTTGGTTCGTATGAAGTGGTCGCACGGTTCGGTTTGTTGTGATTTCATCGTCCAGTTTCTGGTTAAAGAAATTTAGATACTTAACGAAATTAATCATTGCCGTTGATTGCTCTGAATGATGACTGAACAGTCATCTTTCTATCTGGATTAATATTGGCCAGGTGAACTTTGTTCAGTTGAATCTTTTTTCACATTGTATTACATTCGACTTGCACAAATAGTCAAATACAGTGAAGGCGGACTACTATGGCTGAAGGAGACGAACAACTCGAACTTAAGTTCAGGATTTTTGATGGGACGGATATAGGCCTTGGGTCCTACTTCTCATCAACTACAATTGCAACTGTTAAGCAACAGCTTCTCTCTCAGTGGCCCCAAGGTTGTTGTGATTTTCGGCTTTGTTTCATGTGTTATGTACTCGTTTCTTGTTTTTTCTTGTGTCAGTGACGTAAAGGTTTTAGGGATGATTACAATAAGTACCCCGGGGTTTATGTTGATATACCAAAAAAAAAAGAGGTGTTTATGTATATTACACCTTACCCCATTTTATAAGCAAAAATGTTTCAAAGTTCCCTCTAGTATGTAGTACTAGTAGTACAAGTATCCCCCTAAATTTAACGTTGAATCATACTGCACGCCAATTCTGAAATTTTCAAATGTATGTTCTTTTCCATTTTCGTAATTAACCCAAACTCCAGGGGTAGTTTTTGTTATTATCTAAAGGATTATGAATGCGGGTGTATGTTGTGTAATTTAAAATAAATGTTTGGGCCAATTACAAAAACTAACCTTGGGAGTTTGTAATTTGTCTCACAAATACCCCCTCTCGAGGAGGATAGCTGATTTTTTTTTTATAATTAGGTCAAACATTTAGGGGTAGTTTTTGTAATTGATAATTGAATGATGTTGGTAAGTATCCAGCTTACTGTAAAGTGTAAATGATGCTTCTAATGTTATATCTGATTGCACTCCCAATCTCTATAAAGGTTCTGCTTAACCCTGTTGTTAATCTGCATATACAGATAAATCGGTGGTACCAAAGTCCGTGAGTGATATGAAATTAATTCATGCTGGAAAGGTTCTGGACAATGGAAAAACACTTGCCGAGTATAGAGTAAATGCTGGTGACCTTCCAGGTGGAGTTATTACCATGCATGTTGTTGTACAACCTGCTATTGTAAAAAAAAAGTCAGGTGTGCTTTTATTTATGTTTATTATGAATTTTATCGTTTAATATGACTATGTCCTACTGGAGTAATTGATTTTTACAAAACAAAACTTGGACTTTGCTCTTGAATATTTCTCTCTAGCTTTGATTTAAACAATAGTCATGAGTTAGGACAGTTAAGGTAAAATGCATAGTTTAATTGTTCTATATGCGCTTGGAGCCTTGGATTCAGATCAATATTTCAAATTCTTGTATTTCAAAAACAAATAAAATTGGGACGACTACAAAAAGTACCCTTCAACACCTTATTTCTCAAAAAAACATGAAAATTAAAAAGAAAAACCATGGATTTTGATTCCATGTAGAAATGTAGTGGGGGCTATGTGTAATGTTTTTATTGGGTTTCAATTTATGACAATAATTTTGAAATTACATTTTTTTTTAATTAGATCAAACCTTGGGGCACATTTTGTAATCAACCAAATATAGGTCTACAGCTATTGAAGAAAACTTTCAGTTATCGAAGAAAACTTTTAATTATAAAAGAGCCGTACAGAGATATCATTATTGAGTTTAATCAAAATTCAAGCCGACTTCTTTTAATGTGCCGTTTTTCTTGGGGCAAAATGCAGGTAAGATTCAGTCAGAGAAAGAACAAATGGGCTCGTGCTCTTGTAGCATCCTTTAGAGCCTCATGTGTCCTGCGTGTTGATGACGCTTCTTGCCGGGATTTGGAAACTCGACTCTCTCATACTTGTAAACTAATTTTCCCAGCTGTGTTTTGCGAGTGTTTTTACTGTGTGGATTAAGATTGTCTGCATTTTTTTAAAGTTCTGCTGAAACTTCATTTGTGGATAAAGGTTCAGATGTTTGAAACGTGTTGAAACTTGATCATACAGCTTTGACCTTTTTTTTACGTTATTCCAAGAGTCCTCAGAGTCATTTAGACATTAACATGATCCATTAAATAATTATCCACGGGAATAAAAGCAATAAAATACAAGAAAAACTAGGGTTTAGTTGAATTAACGAGTCAAATCGTGTAAATTATACACTATTTATTACCTGCTACAAGATACAAACAACAATAGGCTACCTAGACATCACAAGATCTGACTGCTACAAACAACAATTGGCTACCTAGACATCGTAAAAGTTGTCTATTCATAGTATACAACAAAATTTTCTTGACGATTAAAAAGTTTCACCAACCCATAACATGCAACAATTACAATCCGTGGCATTTGAGCTTTCTTCGAGTCATCTCAACCACGACCACTGCAAATCACACAAGGTTTCCTGATTAGAGTATAAATTAATGAACAATAAAAAATAACCTCGGTTTGATTATATAAAGATGATGAATTGACCTAAACCTGATTTAAGAAAATTTCAAGCCCGCATTCTCATCCATCGTCCAAACAAACCCGGGCATGTCAACCCTCCGCCCACCGACAGTCCGATAAATGTACAATTTCTCCACATGACAACTCTCCGGCCTCATCTCCGGTGGTCCCCTCTCATCTATAACCTCGACATTACACCTCAGTAGCTTCCTACCGAGCATCCTACACGCCCCATAACTCACTGAGCAAGATGACATCCAAAGGGATCGCATTGTCTCCAGCTTCGCAGCGTTGGCCAAAAGAGCACTGTCTCCAAAAGGGCAATCCCTAATCTCAAGTTTTCTCAAACTATCGCAACCTGACAACACATGATGTAGGCCCAAGTCACTATCCCCAGCGAAGGCTATGGAGAGCATCTCGAGTTTCTTGGCATGGGTCCCAATATATTCGAAGACTCGGTCGGTGAGGAGTCCAGATAAGGAGAGGCGGCGTAAATCCTTGCAGTTTTCTACGATGGCTCCAAAACCAGTGTCGAGTGGTTCAAGTGTTATGTAATCGGGGGCTTGGGGTTCGATAATACATAATCGGAAGCGGATGAAATTGGGTCGATTTCTGGCGATGGTGACTAAAGCTGCGTTTGACATCTGGCGACAAAAGTAAAGGACAGACTGGAGTTTAGGGCAGCCCTCGGAGACGTAGACAAGTCCTTGTTCGGTTAGGGATACATTCTGTTCGCCTCCAAAAGGATCGGATGGGAAGACACGGAGTTCTTGAAGATCCTTGCAGGATACGGCAAGTGCTTCGAGGCCGGCGTCTTCAATGTAATCAAGAATCTGTGTTATTTCACAACACTAATTAGCTTATGCAGATGTAATGTAATCAAGAACTTGTTGTTTTTCAATTTTTTGACACAATTTTACCATTATTAAATGCAGCTTAAATTCATTCCAATGGTTCACCGGCAATTGTTGCAAGAATGCAGAACGTTGAACGATATAGCAGTTAGAGAATCACATACCCATAAACGTTGTAAATTTCGACATTGGCAAATAAGCTTGACAAGATCCAGACTTTCAACAGTCGCGTAACTCAAGTTTAGTGAAGTGATGCCCGGACAGACTGAATACATAGCTGGAAGATAAGCCGGCACAACATCCCAGAAACCAGATAGTCCCTTGAGTTGCTTACAGGCTGAAAATGCCTCCATCAAGTTCGATAATATATCAGGTCTGATTTCAGCTGAATAAGCACCTGTACCTAATTCCATCAATTGTGGGGCCCGGTGGAGTAGGGTAGGGAGCTTCTCAAGGGGTACAGCACGGTTCAGCCGAAGAGTCCTCAAATTAGGGCACCGTGAGACCAGGCGCTCTAAAGCAGAGAAACTAACGTCCGAGCCTAAGCACGACATGTTGAGTGATTCAAGTGAGGTGCAGTTTTCGGGAAAATGGCTAAGCCAATGCCCACTTAAGTCTTCCACTTCACTCTCCCTCAAATCTAGTTCTCTAAGATTCCTGCATTGCAAACAATATATCCAATTTAAGACCCCAATATTTTGTACTCCGTGTACTAATTAATTCCAATAAATTAGAGTGCAAAAACTTTCCAAGTAAAATTCAATGAAAGATGCTTTAATTCAGTTATACGTGCACGAGTCAGGAAAAAGAAAAGGATCTACGCCAATCAAATATATCATGCAACCGATAAAGAATAGTAGAAGAGGTCATTATACTCCATGACAACCAACACATAATCTTCCAGGTATGAACATACCAGACTATCCCATAAAGGGTGGTTGTATTATTTTGACTCCAAGATACTACGTGTATTATCCTAAGATCGCCTGGAGAATAACTATGCTCCCTTGGCAGAAAGGGGTAATAAGAAATGCGAATATGCATTCTAATTTCGACGAGTGAAAGATCAAAAAAGTTGTCAGCACTTAATTTTCTGTGATCTATCGGCACATTAATTGTGAATAATCGAGCTAGATTAGATGGATGGGTGTCTGGTTCAAGCTTTTGTTGTAGAATTTCAATGTTGCCGTATAATTTCTTCGATATTTCCCCTGAATTTCATCGAAGAAGCAAACTATACCTTCTCTAATTCCATTAGAGAAAAATACTAAGCTACGACAGAAAACACTAGAAAATTTAATCGAGATTTCAACCTGCAATTAGCAGCAATGGAGGCTAGGCCGTCCGTTGTAAACCCCTCACAAGACGACAGCACCAAAACTTTAAAATTCTTAAGCGATCTCGCGATTAGCTCGAGGCTCTCATCCGTCACCACCATCCGCTTGAGCTTGATCTCCTCCAGCAGCGGGTATGACGCCGTCATCGCCTTGACCCACGGATGCGCATAAGCACCCCAGCCCTCCGGGACGAGGTTGAAATCGGCGAAATGTGGTTTCCCCTTCATCGCCACCGACCTCACCTCAGGGAACCGCCGGATCATGAGTCCCGGAGAGACTGCGTAACAGTTTCCGACGAACACGCGGCGTCGGCACCACCGCTCGATCTCGAACCAGGACTTGCTAACGAGGGAGACCGAGTTCCGATCTCTGTCCGTGCTGAGGAACGAGAATACGAGCTCTAGTACCTCCTCCGGGAAAGAGTACGCCATGGGAGGGACAAAATGGTAATTTTCACCTTCTGGATCTGAGATTTTTTGATGAGCTAATGAGAGCAAAAGACAGTTCAGATAATTTGTAGTGTTTGGAAATGAACTTAGGGCTCGATTTAACGGTGATGGATAGTGACACGTGGGTAGACGAATCGTAACCGTCGATTGAAAAGGTCGGGACACTATCAGTACCTGGTCGGAGACCCACAGTAGAAAAACAGAATGACAACGGTGATTTGGGATATTTATCAATGATTACTGGTGAAGTCCGAGAGAGATTACGAAAATAGAATGTTATTGATTGTTGATAAAAAGTTATAAAAATGTATTTTTAAATTAAGTTTATAGTAGTGTTTAAGGCAGTAGTAGTAAAAAAGATAAAAAGTATATTCTCTTTGTTTATTACAGTAGAAACTCCATACTATATCGTTGAGATCGGAAAAAATTATTACAGTAGAAACTCCATACTATATCGTTGAGATCGGGAAAAATTATTACTATAAATAGTTATTCTTATACAGGATTTTACAAAATAAAAATAATTTTTTTGTATAAAAATTAAAAAATAATATAAATATAAAAATAATATACATATAATATTATCCATATTTAAATTCACAAAATCAATTTAATAGTTTTGAATAATAAAATTTGAGCATATATGTGTAAAAACTGTGTTTAACATACAAATTGAATAAAACATTAATTAATCTAAAGACTATAAACTTTTATCATATACTATATGTTATTGATTTTGATAAATATTAAGTTATCTTAAACATATTTGTTATGAATATTATTAATTAGTGAATGACTAGTTTACCCTTTCTTGGTGAACAAGACAGAAACCCTACTTTGTATCCTATATAAAGGGGTCTCCCCATATGAATGATATACAACAATTTATAAGAATTCATAACAATTCAATTCTTCTCTTATATTGTCTATCTTTATACTCTATTATTCTCTCTCAATTTCTCTCGAGTTCTCTTGAATTTATAACACGTTACCAGCACGAAAGCTCAACCGCGTTCTTCATCGAAGTTCTACTCATCCAAGATCCGAATTCAAAGCTCAACCGCGTTCTTCATCGAAGTTCTACTCATCCAAGATCCGAATTCAAAGGCAAGAATTAATATGTTTGTTTATATTCATTAATAATTATAAATATATCTACTTCTCCTCCCTTCTTCTTAAATTCATATGTTCCCGAGGAACATTATAATCTGATATTCCTGAAGTAATATCATACGTTCCCGAAGAACATTGCAATCCGATATTCCTGAAGTAATATCATATGTTCTCGAAGAACATTATAATCTGATAATCCTGAAGTAATATCATATGTTCCTGAAGAACATTATAATATGATATTCTTGAATTAATATCAAATTAATTATGCTTAGTAAATTGATTAAATTTTTAATGTTCCTGAAGAACATTGTGATATGATATTCCCGAAGAAATATCAAAATTAAAAATTAAATGTTCTTGAAGAACATGATATGATATTCCTGACGAAATATCAAAATTAAATGTTCCTGAAGAAATCATGATATGATATTCCTGTAGAAATATCAATATCAAATTGATTATGATTATATACTAATAATCTCAAATAATATCTTTGAAAATTCACCGATCCACTAGCTTTGTGGAAATATTTAAAAGAAAGATACGATCACCCGAAGTTGATCGTATTACCAAAACGTGGTATGAAGCCGGACTCACAAGTTTGAGTCGGCATTATAATTTGATATCCTGAAGTAATATCAAATCAATTATTTTTAATATATCAATTAAAATGATTGTTCCTGAAGAACATATACGGTTTAAAATGTTATATTGATCCTGGAAGAAAATCATGATTTGATATTATTCGATAAATATTAGATTAAATTGCTCCCGTAGTAGCAATAAGTTTCAAAATATCAAATTAAATTGCTCTCGTAGTAGCAATATGTTATAAATGTTCCCGAAGAACATTATGATTTAATATTCATGAATAAATATTGATATTCATAAGGAATAATACAAAATATTTTTGAAAGAATATTTTTATTGATTGCTCCCGAAGAAGCAAAGTTCAAAACATTAAATGTTTTTTAATAAAGTTACATCGATTGTTCTAGCTGAAACAATGATTACATATGAATTATCCCTGAAGGATATCTTTTGAAAATCGAGAATAAATGTACTATGTGGGTACTCATGGAATATCGAAAAGTCGATTCCAATTTATTAATGTGATTGCTGAGAATATTATATATTGAGATTTATTTTGATCCCGAAGGATTATTGGTAAAGATATTGTATCCCCGAAGGATCATTGGTTAATATATAATGTTATCCAAATGATGACATGTTAATAGAGGGCTCCCGAAGAGCTTTACTAATTATCTCCGGAAGAAATTTACTAATTATCCCCTATAGTACTACAAATGTACTTAAACATGAAAATGATGCATATCATGATTGTGCGTGAAAATGAATCAAACATTTCCCATCTGCGAATTTATTTGAAATATGCAACTTATATTATATCACCACTAAAGTGAATGTTTATGAACGGGCATAGTAGAAAATAAGGTATATTAAATATCTCGAGCCCACGATCCAGAAGATCGATTTATAGCAATTACACCGAGTTGCATATTTAACGAAGACATTTCTCGGCATTAGGGGGAGATAAGAATATAAAAGATAAATGCCGAGAAATTTTATTGAATGAAAAGGATCTTCAATTCTATATCCACGCACCAATCAATTGAACCTGAAGTTCATGAAAATAAGTGACTTGCAATATTCAGCAAGTAATCTGCCAAATTAAGGAAGGTGTGATATATTTGTGATAAATGAACTATAAGAATTCAAATACCAAAGAGATCAACTCAAATGTTGATTCTAATATACGCCTGAAGCGTAGTAAATCGATCTGAAAATATAAAATAAATCCGCGGAAAAACAAAGAAATTAAGTCACCCTCAAAATCTCCTGAAGAGAGTTAGATGGAAATCCCATTGAAAAAATATATGCACATGATAATGGAAAATCGTGGGATTGCGGAACAACCAAATTAAATATTTTGGGAAATGATTAAAGATTTGGTTGGTATATTAAATTGTCATCAACATGGAAACATAGAAAGTCGTTAACGACATGTTTGTTTCAAAAGTTGATCTAGAAAATTTGGATCCAAAACTTAAATCAATGATAGTGTGCCAGCAGCACTCGAAAGAAACAGAAACGAGCAATTGAGGCTGAGCATGACTCGCTAAATAAAACAGATATTTGACTCTATAGTACACGCCTCAAAATATTATCCAAGAAGGATATATGTGGGTGTTTGTATGAAAAACGAGTAATGATGTGGTGAGATATAAAAGCGAGATTAGTTGCTCAAGAGTTTTTCGCAGAAACTCGATGTTAATCAAATATTTTTAAGGATGACATTAAGTTCCGCTACCTAATATTTATGGCAGCAATAACGATAAATATATGCATCGAATGATACATACATGAAAATCCTGGATGGATTTTAAAATTTCTGATATGAAAGGAAATAAAAATCAGAACATGTACAATATCATATTACATATGTTATTATGGAGAAAAATGATATTGAATATAAGGTCCCGAAGACCAGTGATTGGTCCCGAAGACCAGTGATTGCACTCTTTTTCCCTCTACTAAGTTTTTCCCACAGGGTTTTCTTAGTTAAAGGTTTTTAACGAGACAATCACCAGAATATACATGTGAATGTCATGTACTCTTTTCCTCGAGTATTTTTTTCCTACAAGGTTTTATAACGAGGTTTTTAACGAGGCATGTACATCACTCGATAATAATGAGGACATCAGAATGTTCCATTTGAGTTTGTTTTCGAGATAAACTGATATATTGAACCTGAAGTTCAAATGATTATGAATCGAGTTTCACATTATTCATTTGTCAAGAAATGTATATTGAACACTAGACGCATATAAAATACTCCAGAAGAGTTACCGGCCGGTTATAGCAATTGCGAATGCTCTAGTCAATATAGATGTCTGGTAAAGGCATGTTCCAGAAGGACGAAAAATATACAATAATACAAATGAATGTGAAACTCGACAATTCAAAGGTTGTGTCCTGAAGACCAAAATGTATATTTGAATAACTAAGTTTTTCCTATATGGATTTATTAGTTACAGGTTTTAATGAGATGGATTGATCACCAATAACTATTTTCAAAAGTCAAAGATCTTCGGTGATTACAATCAGGGGGAGCAAGCTGTACTCTTTTTCCTTCGCTCAGGTTTTGTCCCACTGGGTTTTCCTGACAAGGTTTTAACGAGGCAGCAATCCTGTAAATAGTCATTCAAGGGGGAGTGTTATGAATATTATTAATTAGTGAATGACTAGTTTACCCTTTCTTGGTGAACAAGACAGAAACCCTACTTTGTATCCTATATAAAGGGGTCTCCCCATATGAATGATATACAACAATTTATAAGAATTCATAACAATTCAATTCTTCTCTTATATTGTCTATCTTTATACTCTATTATTCTCTCTCAATTTCTCTCGAGTTCTCTTGAATTTATAACAATATTATTGATTTTAATAAATAAAAACATTAATCATTTATTCCTATATATAGGCATAAATTCATACGACAGGACTTGGAAAATATATGACTTATGAGTTATGACAATGGGTAGTTTATTCCTATTTATAACTGGTCTAAAGTTGAGACTTAGATTTTTTTATTACTAAGGAGTTTATTCTATATAGAATATTACTAAGAGTTTCTACTGTAATAATAGTTTTTTTACCGTCCAATAATAAATATTATACAAAAAAAATATGAAAAAATTATTAAAATAAAATTTAACTATATATTTTTATTTTAGTAATTTTTTCATAATTTGTATAATGTTTATCAATATGTATTGGACATTAAAAAAATCAACGTGACTATTATTAGTGGATAGAGAAAATATATAATTTTAAATAGAAAAAAAAATAATTATTATTTTTCTAAATGAGTAGTACGTACACACTTCTATGGGAATTAAAAAAACAATGAGATGTACATCATATGTCTCAATCCTCATGGGAGTGGGCACTATTCATGTATTCATGAGGTAGCTAAGAATCAACTTATGTTATTACTCTCTTCGTTTATAGTAGACAGCGAGTATGTTACTACTCTCGTCGGTTCATAAATATAAAACTCTTTGACATGGGTATTAAGAAAAATGTTACTAATTTTTTTATTTTTGACAAAAAAATGAAAAGTATAAATACATTTTTAAGTTAAAAAAAAATAAAGTAATGAGTATAGTTGAAAAATTGTGTTAAATTATATTTTAAAGTAACGAGTATAGTTCAAAAAAAAAAAAAGTAAAGTAATGTGTTAAATTGTATTTTTAAGTGAATTTTCTTTTGAGTGTATTATTAATGTGAAATAGTATTCATTTAATGAAAGTGGTAACCGTAAGAGAGTATAATAAAGTGTATAGTACTTCATTATTGAACAATAAATGTGGCATGATTGTAAATTATTATAAGAATATTTATAAAAATAAATAAATAATAATCCTATAATTATATTAATACCTAGCTACTACCACATTATTACTAACCTAAATAAAATTTCAAATGATAATCATATTTTTTTTATTTTACAATATACTTTATTCTTTTTATCATTAAAATTTCATATAATTTAAAGTGTATTTACAATATACTTTATTCGTTTTATTGTAATTTATGTTATTATTTACTCTCTCTAATTCTTTATATAAGTTTGTTTTGGAGTTTTGCACATTTCTTAATAACATAAAATAAAATCAATCTTTTAATATTAATTAGAGTTAATAAATAAGGGTATATGTGAGGTAAATAAATAGAAGGACAAATGAAAACAAAAAATAGAAAACACAAACGATTTATAGATACTCCCCTCACTTGTCGACCGGTTTTAACTTCAGAGGAAGACTCAACAAGTGGACAGTTAATTTTATTCTCCAATACTCGTCGATTTCAACCTCAGAGGAAGGAGGGGAAGAAGACTCAACAAGTAGACTCAACCTCAGGGGAAGACTCAACAAATGGATAATGGACCGATTTTAACTTCAGAGGAAGACTCAACAAGTGTACAGTTAATTTTAGTCTTCAATACTCGTCGATTTCAACCTCAGAGGAAGGGGAAGAAGACTCAACAAGTAGACTCAACTTCAGGCCGGGGAAGACTCAACAAATGGATAATTCGGCTGAGAATCCCCTCACTTGTGGACCGATTTCAACCTCAAGAGAAGGCCCAACAAGTGAATAATTAATTCGGGTGGAGCCGCTCATGGCGGGAGTCCCCTCACTTGTGGACCGATTTCAACCTCAAGAGAAGGCCCAACAAGTGAATAATTAATTCGGGTGGAGTCGCTCATGGCGAGAGTCGAACCTAGGACCTGCTACAAGACTATGTTCTGATACCATGTTACAATTAGTCGCTTCATCCAACAACTCGAACTGTAGAAAAAGTTAGATAACTAAACATTTATAGTGGACTGAATATATATTTCAATAAGAGTATAAATTTGTGTTCAATAAGAGTATAAATTTGTGCTCTATCTACGCATTTTTACTACGTAGTAGTATAAGTTTTGGTAATTTTTTTTGAGAATAGAGATTAGGACTTTGATAAATTGTACATTGATATAACAATATGGGATATTTGTAGGTTAGTAGCTGAACTATAGGCACTTTTGTGCTTTGGTTACTGAACTTGCATTCTGTACACCCGAGTAGCTAAACTTTGACGAAATTGCACTTTCATTTAAATATGGGCGATTCCTGGCATCACGTGGCATACACGTGATTTCTAAACTATTTTATTAATATTTCCTATATTTTATTAATTGAAATTACCTTATAACCCTTGTCTTCTTCCTTCTATTCATCTTCATCTTTTAATTTTTTAAAACCCAGAAAAAATATCATGATTTTACTTTTTAATCACAACAAACCTAAAACATATAATTAAACAATCCAAAAATCTCGGAGCAGCAAAGATAATTATGCGTTGAAAGGATTTCACGCGTATCCTACTTCCACGCATCTCCAAGAGCAGCAAAGATAAATAAATAAATATGTATTTTATAGATAATTCTAAGTAGTACAACTATGATAAATAAATAAATATGTACTTTCTACTTCTTCGATTCCGGCGATTTCTTCCCGGAGCAGAGATCGACATCGACTAAATTGAAGGAATGGTTTTTCAACGCGCTCAATGGTAAGGGTAGCACTTTATCCGCCGGCGCTAGCGATCGGAAGTTTTCAGAGTCCTCTTTGGTCAATAATCTCCTCAAATTGGACGACGATCTCGTCGGGAAAGCGGCGCTCGCTGGAAAAAATGTTGAACCCCAATTTAAGGTTCCAAATCTGGGGGAAATGGAAACAACTATAACAACACTGTAATAGATAATTTTAATCACGATTTGAACTCATCCGTCGTCCCTGATTCCCAAATACTGGAAACCTCGTCGTCCTTTGGGTCGAACTCGAGCTCTCCGTCCGTGGCGAATTTGCCTCCGATTAGGGTTCATGTGGACGAGAATCCCAATTTGGGATTGGGAATTGAGGATCACTTCCCGCAGATGAATTTGGGAGTTTCTGGTAACGTTAATACGGTGGCCACGCAGAAGCAGGAGGAGGCCGGTGGTTTCGTGGTGGAGGCGGGGACGCCGGTTTCTGGGGTTACAGCTGTTGTCGGCAACGATTATCCCAATCGTGTTTTCTATGATAATAATAAAATATCATGATTTATTATTATTGTCAACACATAATTTTCAATTTTGTTTAATTATATGTTATAGAGTTTTTGGGAAGAAAAAGTAAAATCACGATATTCCTTTATTTTTTTCTGGGTTTTAAAAATTAAAAGATAAGATGAATAGAAGGGAGAAGACAAGGGTTATAAGGTAATTTCAATTAATAAAATATAGGAAATATTAATAAAATAATTTAGAAATCACGTGTATGCCACGTGATGCCGGAAATCGTCCATATTTAAATGAAAGTGCAATTTCGTCAAAGTTTAGCTACTCGGGTGTACAGAATGCAAGTTCAGTAACCAAAGCACAAAAGTGCCTATAGTTCAGCTACTAACCTACAATTATTCCTAATAATATGTAGTAAATGAGTTGCCCTAGACAATCATGCCCCTAGCTAAGTATATAGTATTATTAATGCAAACAAAATAGTGGCTTGAAATAGTAATGATCAAGAATGATTTACGAAGACCAATAAATTGAAGAAAAAGGAGACAATAGTAGTATTATCCTAGTCTTAGGTTATTTTTAATTATTGCGTTTCCCATAAGCGTGCTTTGATTGGTAGTTAAAGTAGTTTGCTGAATTTGCAACTAAAGTCTACTCGACTTATAAACCCCAATAATGCTAATCATTCATTCATTGAATAACAATAATCTTATTATTATTATTATTATTCTTAGTCTTATTAATTAATTTAAAAATTCCTATGAGTTGAGTACATAAATTTACTTTTTAATTTGGTCATTGTAAAATTTACCTTCCTTTTCTATGCAAAAATGCAAAAATATTTTATATACATAATGAAGAAGTAAGGTAAAATTGTACACTATATATCTCATTGTTATTATATAAATAAAATAGAACGATTTATAATGCGTCTCAGTAATATTATGAAAAATTAATGTTAGTTTTGTTGTTTATATAGTAATTTAATAGTATCCAATAAAACGCTCAAAATGAAGCTTGAAATTCGCCAATATTGGACGGACGGGGTGTTTATGGGTAACATTTGCAACAATTAATGAATCAGCGTTACAAATTTCTTTAGCGGTGGGCACGGACCGGGATTAAGGGTGTCCGGTTCCAAGTCCCGGTTATATATATATATCGGTTTGGGATCGGTCCGATTTAGACTATAGTCCCAATTGAACATGGTATTATCCGGGACCGGTTCGGGACCAATTCGTGACAATGTTATTTGGAACATCATAAAGAAATAAACCAGCTAAAAAATAAAATAAAAATATCCCCAAGTTTAAACTTTAAACCAACTAAAAAGACATCTAAAAGTTTAAACAAATTAAAAAAAATCCATAAGTTTAAATTTTTTTAAAACAACATTCAATGTTCAATGCAATTTTCAATCCTCTTCTTCCTCGCTCACGTACTCATTTTCTTCATCTTGATCCCCATCTCTTGCCATTTGTGCATAGTACAATTTTACATAAAGTAAAAAATACAATGAACTCAAAATTTAATCTATTCATAAACATGTATCAATGGCCAATGCAACTTGTAAACACAATAATTTTTAATTCAATATTGCAAATTTGCAATAAGTTAAAAATAATACTTGTTTCAATGTTTTCATAGAATTCCAACTCTTCTATAGAAGGTTCATCTTCAAAGTCCATGATTATGTCATCACCTTTTAACCAACTTTGCATGCAAATCAAGGCCTCCACTGACTTAGGAGTTAATGAACTCCTAAATGAGTCGATAACCCTTCCTCCTCTGCTAAATGAACTCTCAGAAGCTACTGTTGAAACTTGAATGGCAAAGACATCTTTGGCAATTACAGAGAGAACAGGATACTGAGAGGCTGCATTTTTCCACCATTGCAATATATCAAAAGATTTGTAACTCGATCTCCATAAATTCCTTATTAGCTAAGTCATCACCTTGATCCCTAATAGCCAACACTGGATATTTTAGAAATCTATCAATCTCATGTTGAATGACTGCCTTGTCAGTTTCTATCACATGCTTTGTCCAACTAACAACATATTTCATCCAGTGCTCACTCTACTGTTGTTGCTGCTAGATCCACTTGCACCATTCTCTTTAACTTTTTGCTTCTTCACATTGTTGCTGCTGCACACTGCATCTAAACTACTTCTCTTCTTCATATTTGTATCCACCTTTGCGCCATACACTTAATACAAATCAAACATAAATCCTTTGATCTCAGATTCTTTAGTCTTTACATCATTTTCAGACCACATCAATTGCCCACTCAATAATTGGGAGACATGCTTCAATTTAAACCTAGGATCCATCACAATTCCTAGAAAAATTAAAGGGTTCACATCCTTCAATTTCCCAAAGTATTTGTTATACTTGGTCTTCATAAGTGCTGCAACACCACACATCAACTTCTCAGTTTCAGATTGATGGTCACCTATAAAAAAGATATCCATGATTTTTTTCCATGTGAACAATATCATGAAATGTTGTGTGAATGATTGGGTGTTGGGAGGCACTAACCCTAAGGGTTACTTCATAAAAAACTTGAAGAAAACTCACAAAAGATTCACATGAATCCCAATCAGCATCTTTAGGTGGACCAACTTTTTTCTTATCCTTTTTTTGGTCAATCACATTTCCATCCTCATCAAACTCCTCTTCTGCCTCATTAAAATATGCTAGGTATGGACTATCAACTTCTTGTTCCATTCTTTTGAATGCCCTTTTCAATTTCAAGGCAGAGTCTAACATAAAATATGTTGAATTCCATCTTGTTGGCACATCCAAACATACTAACCCCTTAAATTTTATTTTTTCCCTTGCCACAGTTTTTTTGAAAAGATCCAACCTTGATGGGGAACTCCTGACAAATTTTACAGCATTTCTAATTGCTAGGATGGTAGAGTTCAGTTTTTTCAGCCCACTCCCAACAATTAAGTTTGTAATGTGTGCCACACATCTCATGTGCATGTGTTTTCCCTCCAAAATAACATGTGAATTAGGACAATCATTCATTTTCTCAGCTACGTGTGTCAAAGTTACCTTATTAGCCGATGCATTGTCTACTGTGACAGTCAAAATCTTGTCAATTCCCCAATCACTTAAACACTGCTCTATTAAATTAGCTATGGTAATCCCCTGATGGTTGGTAATAACACAGAAATTTAACACCCTTTTGTGCATTTTCTAGTTGGAATCAATGAAATGAGCAGTTAACACCATGTAGTTATTATTTTGAACACTTGTCCAAGTATCAGTGGTAAGGGAGACCCTATGAGAGGCTAATTCTTTTTTCAACTGTTTTTTCTTGGATTCATACATGTCCAAAAAAGTTCTAACTAGAGTTCTCCTAGAAGGAACTTTAAATAATGGCATTCCTACAACACAAAATTTCTTGAACCCCTTCTTTTCCACAAAACTAAATGGAAGTTCATCAAGCACTACCATTTCAACACAACTTTCCATTGTTTCTTTTTGGTCAAACCCCCTGCACACAAGCTTGTTATAGTCACCTTTTTCCCAACTTGAAGCTAACACTTTCTGTTTATTTAAATTTGCATTGGCAGGATACCACTTACAACCCTTAGGAATGTGTTTATTTGGCCCCCCAGTACCATTTGGTCTACTAGGACAATATTTGCACTTGGCCCTCTCCTTGTACACATGAACATCCTCGATTACCCCAGATTCTAAATTCTTAACCTTAGTAATACTCTTAATCCAATAACTTGTAAAATGCTCCCATATAGCTGCCTATAAACCCTAGCTTTCATACTTGGTGGTCGCTCATAAAATATGTTTGGCCCAGTTGGTAGATTATCAGGAACAATCGACATCGACGAACGCAATGATTGATGTTCTACTTCTGCCTGGGATTGATTGATGACGGTGGCTGCTGGGATTGATTGATGACGGTGGCTGCTGGTGATGTGCCGCTTGATGAAGCAACTATGCTAGCTTCTCCAGATTTGCTAGTAGTAGTCATATTTCATGAATCGAAAAAATAAATTTAAGGTTTTGAGAAATCAAGAGGAAGAAAATCAGGAGAAAATAAAAATCGGGAAATTCGATGTGTGAGTGAAAGTGAGAAATAGCATAATAGGGTTTGAGTTTTTAGGAATTCAATTAATAATTTAATATAAAGTATTAATGTATTATATAATAATTTAATATTTTTTTCAACCGGGACAATCGGTCCGGAACGGGACAAAAATATTTGGACCTTGTAATGGTATTATTTCAATCGGGACGAGACCGGGATCAGAACAATAAATAGTGTATCCGAACGAATATGCTATTTTGGGAATGGAACCATATCGGTTCGGAACGATTCGAGAAAAATCGAGATATTTGCCCACCCCTATATTTGTTTATACTACTTATATTTTACTCTTCAAACCACTCAATTTTTTTTTTCTTTTTAAAGCACACACCAAGAGAAACAACAAGGAACAACATGACTAAGTGCTTCGATTTTTAGAATGACTAAGTGCTTCGATTTTTAGAAATGAAGATTTACGTACTAAATGTGCACATTGAGAAAGAGGATATATTAAATTGTAGATGCCAATTAAAATAGCAATTTACTATCTTTGTCTCACAAGTGTTTTTTCAATTTTTTTGGTAACATTGCTCGTGCAATCCTAGTCCTCAAAATCCGTAAATCATGTTAGAAAATGAGCGTTTCGATTTGATATCTCAGACGCTCAATTTTGAATAGTATGAATGAGAAATTAATTTTCAAATATGTAACTAATATTATGAATCGAAAGAGTACTCCAATGAGAATGAAATATTTTAAATAGAAAAACTATGCAAAGTGTTGTAAATATATAAAGGGGGTTACCCTATGATGTACATTTTTTACTACTTTCTACATGATGTTTTTAATAATAATAATAATAATAATAATAATAATAATAATAATAATAATAATATATGAATTGTGGTTATAATAAGTAGATACATAATTGAATTTTAATTCTTGAATTATGGTTTTTAAGTGACCATTAGTGTGGTGGTATGAATGTGATACGTTACAATTATTTTAGTCAAATCGTCAGCATTCAACGCACATTTGTCTCCAACATCTTTATGTAAAGTGTAACCGAGAAGCACTTGAATAGAAAACATAGTACGAAAATACTCGAACACGACGAGAAAGAATAAACACAAAAATGTTTGAGAAATATACACACACATTCCGAGCAATCGCTCTCGTCTTTCTTTGTTTACCTCGTTTTTTTTACCTTCCGATGATATTTTTTAGGCAACATCTCAGTTCGCCGAAAGCACTTACGTATACAAAAATATTGCTAGGGGGCCCAATTTAGCATAAAACTATTACTTTCGTTTCAAAGAATTATGCATTTAGACAAAAACACATATATTAAGATTTTTTTTTCGAAAAAGTAAGTTGTAAAAATATATTTTTAAGTTAAAAAGTAAGATATTTTTAAGTTAAAGAGTAAGGTAATTGTAAACAAAATTTAGAAATAAGTAAAAAATAATGATAAAATTGTATTTTAAAGTAAAATTTTAAAAAAATATTTGTTAGGTGTGCATTGAAAAAAAAAAGGGTGCATATAATTCTACAAGATAGAACTAGTATAAAGTTATTTGTGAAAAAATTAAGAATTTTTAATTATAAAAATGAAATAATAAAATTTATTATTATAAATAATTCAAATACACATCTATATATTTACATATACTAATATATAATATATGTATACAACCTTTTAAATAACTTGACAATTAAATACTTATATACATAGTACATACACATACATATGTATTGTTGTATATTAGGGTACTGAAAGATGTAGAGGCTTGGATAAATATTGAATCGCGTAGCAACGCTTTCCTTAAAGAGTATTTCGACCCTATAAGCCTGGGTATCACGAAACCCTCGCAGGATAAGACAATATCAACACTCGAGTCTTAGGCTTAGAACACGAGCAACTTATGGAATATTCCGCTTTATTTGGTTGCTTCAAAGCTTCTTAATTTCGTAGGTGATGTTGTGTGTTCTCAAGTGTGTTCATCAAATGAATTTTACTTCCTTATATAGGTAGTAGACACCCTTTCATTTGAATATAAGCACCTCTTGGTCGAATAGGTACATTTATGAAAAGGTACCTTTTCATTCGACACCTAACCTTTTTGTGAATATACCCTTTCACTTTGACACCTATTCATATTGTTTTGCATAGGAAGACATGCAATTTCGAATTTGCATCATATTAATGATGTAATATCATCATCTAGCCATCCAACCATGCAACCACGAGATCACACTCGACATGCATTATTATGCTTATTCAAATACTTAAATCATATCAATTTTATATAACCGTGTACTCCACACTTCTCCAAAATTATATAATATTGACTAGATTTAATCCGAAGCCTTGAATGATTCCAATTACATTAAATGGACAGTGGTTTCACTTAAATCACCAACAATCCTCCCCCATTTAAGTGCAATCCTTGAATCATACAAATTCAACAAATAATAAAACCAAACTCGTGCGTAAGATGAAAATGTCTTAAAGATTGAATTTTCATCGTAGTGAATTATACTTTACATATATTCGAGAATCACGGTGTCTTAAAGATTGAACCGTTCAACCCATCTGAATACATGAAGATAAAACACACACAAGTTTAAATAATTCCATAAGGAAATCCGACACAAAATAGGCCTTGTGTCCCTATCCATTCATGAGTGTTTATAGAGCTCAGCCACGACTCTTGAAGTTGCCACACTTCTCACTCATATAGGTGAATCTTTTCTTCGTGCACCTGCACAATGCACTTTTTCAAAAGACTCATTAAGAATTAACTTCAACCTTTTTTCATGCAGGTTCAAACACATTCCTTTGGGATATTTTTCATGTGTTTCAATCTCAAATATGGGCTTCCCAATTGAATTCTGGTTCCAATACAATTAGAAATGAATTTGGTATCCCATATTTGAAGATTCTTGGAGGCTTAAGACCCATCCCAATCACCGACTTTGCTATCAAGTCCCTCGCTAATCCTTTGGTCAAATGATCAGCGAGATTATGTTGTGATCTCACAAAATCTATATAGATTACCCCATGAGTGATCAGCTCACGGATCGCGCCATGTCTAACGCTCAAGTGCTTCGTTTCAATCCATACAAGGATTTAACGAGTTTACACACTTTATGCTCATTACCCATCATAACAAACCCTTTCCGGTTGTTTAATGTAAATCTCCCCCTTTAACTCACCGTTAAGGAATGGAGTTTTTACATCCATTTGATGGACCACTAGATTATTTATTGCAGCCAAGGCTATCAATAATCTAATCGTAGTTATTCTCGCAACAGGGGCATAGGTATCGAAATAATCAATAACTTCCTTTTGCCTAAAGCCTTGAATGACCAACCGAGCTTTATACTTGTCGATTGAACCATCGACTTTCATCTTCTTCTTGAAGATCCACTTGCATCCTAATGGTTTACAACCGTTATGTAAATCAGCAAGCACTCAAGTGTTGTTTCCCATTATGGAATCCATCTCATCATTGATGGCTTCTTTCCAAAATGCAACATCTTGCGATATTATGAATTCCTCGTATGTTTTAGGCTCATCATCAACATGATAGCTATACGAGTATTGGAAGCCAACTTCGTCCCTTGATCCTTCAACCAGAAAGGTCTGGAAATCGAGACCGAACGATTTCTTAGTCCTTATCCTCGTGCCTCGACGAGGTTCAAGTGACTCAGGCTCGGGCAAGGTTAATTCCTTGCTTTCAGCCACCTTAGGCACCAGATCCTTGGTCCTAACCATTGATGAAAATCTAGTTTCATCAAATATGGCGTCCCTCGATTCTATGATAGAATGAATCGCTACTGAATCATTCGGCTCAATCACGTAGAATCGATATGCATTGGAATGCAAAGCATATCCAACAAAGATGCAATCAATGTCTCTTTCTCCCAAAGTTTTCCTTTTGGGATCCGGTAGTCTTACGACAGCCCGACAGCCCCAAACCTTAAGGTAATTAAGGTTCTGTAACGCCCTGGCCCGTTGAGGGGTCGAAGCCCGACCCTAATGGGCCGGCTCGGTTACCAATGACTGCCGTTGGGAGTGATATTCTGGCCCCACTGTACCAACACGTGTCTTTTCTAGCGCACTTTGTCCTCACTCGTGCGCACCCGGGAGACTTCCCAGGGGGTCACCCATCCTAGAACTACTCCAGAGCCGGCACGCTTAACTTTGGAGTTCTTATAGGAGGATGCCCAGAAAAGAAGATGCATCTGTTGGTATGAGTAGCATATTCAATTCCTTTAAGCCTGTGAATTTTCTGGGGCGTTACAATCACCCCACCTTTTTCTGCGCAACGTCCTCGTTGCGCGCCTTACTTGCCTTACTTGCCCAGGACCAACCATCCGTGCAGGAATGCCCCTTACGGGTACTCTCACCAACTTCTGGGTGGAGCACTTGGCCCCGCAAGACACTTAGTTCCCGCAATTCCGGTCGGCACCTGCTCTGATACCATTTGTAACGCCCCGGCCCGTTGAGGGGTCGAAGCCCGACCCTAATGGGCCGGCTCGGTTACCAATGACTGCCGTTGGGAGTGATATTCTGGCCCCACTGTACCAACACATTTGTAACGCCCCGGCCCGTTGAGGGGTCGAAGCCCGACCCTAATGGGCCGGCTCGGTTACCAATGACTGCCGTTGGGAGTGATATTCTGGCCCCACTGTACCAACACGTGTCTTTTCTAGCGCACTTTGTCCTCACTCGTGCGCACCCGGGAGACTTCCCAGGGGGTCACCCATCCTAGAACTACTCCAGAGCCGGCACGCTTAACTTTGGAGTTCTTATAGGAGGATGCCCAGAAAAGAAGATGCATCTGTTGGTATGAGTAGCATATTCAATTCCTTTAAGCCTGTGAATTTTCTGGGGCGTTACAGGTTCGGCTTCTTTTTGTACCAAAGTTTGCAGGGGTTAACTTTGTTCCTTTTGTTAGCAAGCCGTTAACACGGCTTCTCCCCAAAATTCATTATTCAAACCCGAATAAGACAACATGGAATTCACCATTTCCTTTAGTACCCGGTTTTTCCTTTCGGATATACCGTTTTGTTGAGAGTATAAGGAGCAGTAATTTCATGTATAATACCACATGATTCAAATAAAACAAGATCATAATATTCGCCTCCCCTATCGGTTCTCAACTTTTAATTATGCATTCTTGTTGTAGTTCAACTTCAGTTTTAAATACTTTAAATTTTTCTAGCGCTTTATCTTTATTACTTAGCAAAAATACATAGCAAAATCTAGAATAATCATCTATGAAAGTTACTAAGTATTTCTTATTCCCCAACGAAGGTGTAGCATGGAAATCACATAAGTCATTATGCACAAGTTCAAGCATACTAGATTCACGTTGAACATCTTTAAAAGGCTGCCTAACAATTTTAGTTAGCATGCATGTATTACATTTATCCTCTTCTAAGTTCATGACAAAAATTAAATATAGTTTTGACATTTCAATCATACGCTTATAAAAACATGTCTTAATCTAACATGCCACAATCATGAATCATTTAAGTTCGAAGAAGTCATAAGCACATAATCATTATTTTTATTAATAATATTAAGCATGAACATCTCATAATACTTAAGCAGATTCAACATTTTGATAAATGTAAAAATGAGAGTTCAGAGATACCGTTCAATATATGCCCATGACATATATAGTCATCGTTGTCCCACTTGCACCATTTCCGAGTTGCCTCTGGTATTTTGTTTTCCACTTGCTCCGGTTGAGCAGTGCTTAGAACATACACTTTCCAAAATTCACGCTTCAAATTTCTCCAACTTGCCAAACTTGATGTTCATCTCTCGAACGGACTTCATCTTTCAGTATGTGAAAATACTCTTTAAGATTGTTGTATATTAGGGTGTTACTGAAAGATGTAGAGGCTTGGATAAATATTGAATCGCGTAGCAACGCTTTCCTTAAAGAGTATTTCGACCCTATAAGCCTGGGTATCACGAAATCCCTCGCAGGATAAGACAATATCAACACTCGAGTCTTAGGCTTAGAACACAAGTAACTTATGGAATATTCCGCTTTATTTGGTTGCTTCAAAACTTCTTAATTTCGTAGGTGATGTTGTGTGTTCTCAAGTGTGTTCATCAAATGAATTTTACTTCCTTATATAGGTAGTAGACACCCTTTCATTTGAATATAAGCACCTCTTGGTCGAATAGGTACATTTATGAAAAGGTACCTTTTCATTCGACACCTATTCATGTATAGGTAGCTTTTTGTGAATATACCCTTTCACTTTGACACCTATTCATATTGTTTTGCATAGGAAGACATGCAATTTCGAATTTGCATCATATTAATGATGTAATATCATCATCTAGCCATGCAACCATGCAACCACGAGATCACACTCGACATGCATTATTATGCTTATTCAAATACTTAAACCATATCAATTTTATATAACCGTGTACTCCACACTTCTTCAAAATTATATTATATTGACTAGATTTAATCCGAAGCCTTGAATGATTCCAATTACATTAAATGGACAGTGATTTCACTTAAATCACCAACATGTATGTGAATACATACATAAACACATTCCAATACCCATGGCCATATATATACATATACTAAGTACTACTATTAAATATATATATATATATATATATATATATATATATATATATATATATATATATATATATATCACTATATATATAAAGAGAAGGGGAGATGTGCCACGTTTTATCCCTTCTTTGTATGCAATGTGTATCTACATATTAATTCTTTATTTTAGATTTAATTAATTGTAGCATTATCCCTAACCAAAATAAAGTAGAAGTAGATCTACTCGTGTTCTTCTTCTTCCATACCTCATTGCTGCAAGCTTCACTCCCCGCTCAATCTGCACCTCACTCTTCCGCTAATCTCTGTAAGTATATACTAAATATTAATTATGAATTTATGTATAATTAATTAGTACAAACTGATCGGCCTCTTCTTCTTCTCTGTTCGGCGGTTTGCACGGAATCTTAGAATCAGATAAATTTTCTACAGACCTCTCGCGAGCTCGATCCCTGCTGTTGAATTTGTGATAGAGAGAAAAACAAGAGAAGAATCAAAAATAAAATATGTGTTTATTGAATATGATAATTGATGATTTCTTTGTACAATCGTGTGGCATATATATATGCATCAAAATATAAAACCCTAGTCCTAATATAACTAGGAATCTAGAATCATATACTAAATAAACACATCAATAAATAATATAAAGATCCTATTTCCATATATGTAGGAAACCTAAAATATGTATGTATGCATGCATACATTCAATAGCCCTCCTCAAGATGGGAGTAGATATTTTAACTCCTATCTTGATGATGAAAAAAAAATCCTGCAACCGATGGCCTCTGCAACCTGTCTTCTTCACACTTGTCTTGATCTTCTTCACCAAAATTCCACCTGGCATGGGGGTTTGTAAGCCTTTTTATTTTCATTATTTGCTAACCAAGAAGCAATGCATGCTTACAGTCACGGATGTCAGACCGTCTTTGGAGATACCAGTGAAGTATCAGTGATCCCCCAATACACGTCCTTGACGATCGCGTTCTTGAGAGCTTCGCGCCATATGACATGCATCCCCATCTTTTATTTTCTTCGTAGGTGATCGACATCATTGCAGCAGTAGGTGGGAGAATATTTTTGAGAATATTTTGACAAAGATAAATATGCCTTCTAGGCACTGAACTTAATTCTTTTGCGGACAACTTAAACAAATTGCCCAACAGTGAGATCACGGCCAAGTGCGTACTCTTCAATATATGTTTGTTCTGGTTTTACACCTTTCTCAAGAGAGGGAAAAGGAGAAGACATCTCTTGTGTACCAACCCAAATCAACACGCCACCCAACTAAATTCTGCTTCGGGTCCAAAACGATAAAAGCAACGTTATAATCTTGCCAACCACCTCCATAATAAGCAAGCTTCGACATGAAGGTTCGGACAGCCCGAACCAATACGATGTGGCCTCACGTCGTTGATCGAACATGTCGGCCCCACCGAAAATATCACCATTGTCGTCTGTCGCCTTTAACCACCAGCACGCCAACATTCGACGTTGCCGTAGGACCATCGACAAATCCGACAATGGAATAAACAGGTTTTTCGTAATCAGGGTTTCGACCCAACCCGAAAAAAAATAACCAATAAAAATAATCTTCGAGATCGCCTCGCGCCTTTGGTCGTCGCAGGTTCGATCCGAACTAAATCAAACAAAATAATTTTCGAGATCTTCGTGCGCCCTCCGTAGTATCTATCGGTTTTGGTCGTCGAAGATGTTGAACGGTGACTCGAATTCAATCGAAATAAAAGAAACGAGGATGAAATCGGATAGAAGAAACGAGCCGAGCACGAGACCTAAGAAGTCGCATCATTGCGTCATTGAATCGGTAATTAACTTGTTAATTACGTATAATAAATCATGGTGATTTATTATTTGGATGCTACAGCAAGTTTAGCAAATGGGCCTAAAGCCCAGTAGGAATTCGATCGAGTGCTCAGCGAATTTGGGGCAGCAAATTAGTCGGTTCGTTTAATAGTTTGGAGTGCAAACTAATTAGAGGTTTTTTTAATTAAGAATATAATTATATTGGAAATATAATTATATTATTTGGTAGTAGGATTTGAGTTATATTTGGAATAGGAATAAAAGGGTTTTATTCCTAATCCTATTGTTAACTATTTTATGGGTTTGCTACACCTATAAATAGGGATCTCCATACTTGATTATTAGTATGATGTTATTGAGAACATCAACTCGATTAATGTTATTGAGAGCATTAATTTGAGAGATCGATATTATTGAGAATATCGTGAGACACGGTGTTATTGAGAACATCGTTTTGTGAGAGCATTTCTATTGAGAGAGAGTTTCGTGAGATAGATCTATTGAGAGATCTATATTTGTAACCCCGAGTGATTCGATTATAGTGATATTTTCTTCTCTTCCCGTGGTTTTTCCCTATTTTGGGTTTCCACGTAAAATTCGTGTTTTATCTTTTATATCGTTTTCTTTTCCCATCTATTTTATATTTCAAGCTATTTTGTGTGGAGTAATTTTGGGAGCCGAAATTACAACAAGTGGTATCAGAGCCTGAGTTCGCGACTTGGGATTCTTGTGGAGCTTGTGAATATTTTTCGGAGATGGCGATGAAGTACGATATTCCGATGTTGGATAGGAACACTCGGTTCTCGACGTGGCGATTCAAGATGGAGGCGATCTTGGCGCAATTGGATCTAGACGAGACTTTGTTGGGGCTCGATAAGATGCCAAGCACGTTGAAGACGGAGGAGAAAGAGAAGAAGGATCGAAAGGCAAGGGGGGTTATTGGGCTACATCTCTCTACCTCTATATTGGAAGAGGTGATGCATGAGAAGACGGCGGCAGACATGTGGAAGAAAATCGAGGAGCTTTGCTTGGTGAAGAGCTTGACGAGCAAACTACACCTCAAGCAAAAATTATTTCTTCACAAGATGCCCGAAGGAGGTAATTTGCAAGATCACTTATCTGCTTTTAATGAGACGGTCTCGAATCTCGAGAATTTGGGGATAAAGTACGATAGTGAAGACTTGGCGTTGTGGTTATTGTGTTCCTTGCCTCCTTCTCATGCAAATTTTAGGGATACGCTGCTCTACAGTCGGGAAACCCTTACTAGGCAGGATGTAGTCGATGCGCTGCATTCTAAAGAGAGGATGAAATTTCTCGTTGATGGAAGGTCTGATGCAATAGGTGAAGGCCTTAACGTCCAAGGTGGGGCGAGCCGAAGGTGTAAGGGATATTCTCGGTCGAAGGGAGAACGAGAATGTTATTATTGCAAGAAGAAGGGCCATATCGTGAAAGATTGTCCGAGATTGAAGGATAAGAATCGCGAGGACGATTCTGTTAATCAGAGCAGCAAACCGGAGGTCGGTATTGCGGAAGAATATTATGGAGATCTTCTTCTAGCGTCTGATTTGGGAACACGAGCGTGCGATGAGTGGATTTTGGATTCCGGATGCTCATATCATATGTGTCCCTTTAAGGGTTGGTTTGATACATATGATGTTTTGACCAGTACTGGGACTGTGGCTATGGGGAATGGCGCACCGTGTCAGATACTTGGCATTGGGAGGATCCGGGTCAAGATGTTCGACGGAGTGATTCGAACACTTGACAATGTGAGGCACGTTCCTGACTTGAGGGTGAGTCTTATTTCTCTCAGTGCCCTTGATGAGAAGGGTTATCACTACTCCGCTGGAGGTGGAGTTTTAGAGGTGAGCAGACGTGCTCGTATAGTGATAAGAGGAGAGAAAAAGACCGGAGGACTTTATGTCCTAGAAGGATCTACGGTTACTCGGAGCGACGTAATCGTACCCGCTGGTTCAAGCCGTCTTGAGGAAGCTGAGCATGCGATGCTCGCTAAGGATAAATCGATGGCTTTCGTGATGGGTGGTGCGGGCACTCATATTGGTACAAACGAGGAGGCTCGTTTTCGCGACTCGAGGGAGTCGAAAAGTAGTGCTTTGTGTTGCGGGGATGCCGGTAGAGCACGCAAGAGGTACAAAGCAATTTGGGTGAGGAAATCACATTTGGGGACTAAGTTTCGACGATGGTCGGACTTAGTCAATTTTAGTTATTGAGGAGCCCGCGTGGGCCGGTGGAGGAGAAGTTGGAGATCGCTATAATCGACGTGTAAGTCTAGGTGACTTTCTGGTTTTGGGGTTGTAGGAGATTCTCGTCAAGGTGGAGATTTGTTGAACGGTGACTCGAATTCAATCGAAATAAAAGAAACGAGGATGAAATCGGATAGAAGAAACGAGCCGAGCACGAGACCGAAGAAGTCGCATCATTGCGTCATTGAATCGGTAATTAACTTGTTAATTACGTATAATAAATCATGGTGATTTATTATTTGGATGCTACAGCAAGTTTAGCAAATGGGCCTAAAGCCCAGTAGGAATCGATCGAGTGCTCAGCGAATTTGGGGCAGCAAATTAGTCGGTTCGTTTAATAGTTTGGAGTGCAAACTAATTAGAGGTTTTTTTAATTAAGAATATAATTATATTGGAAATATAATTATATTATTTGGTAGTAGGTTTTGAGTTATATTTGGAATAGGAATAAAAGGGTTTTATTCCTAATCCTATTGTTAACTATTTTATGGGTTTGCTACACCTATAAATAGGGATCTCCATACTTGATTATTAGTATGATGTTATTGAGAACATCAACTCGATTAATGTTATTGAGAGCATTAATTTGAGAGATCGATATTATTGAGAATATCGTGAGACACGGTGTTATTGAGAACATCGTTTTGTGAGAGCATTTCTATTGAGAGAGAGTTTCGTGAGATAGATCTATTGAGAGATCTATATTTGTAACCCCGAGTGATTCGATTATAGTGATATTTTCTTCTCTTCCCGTGGTTTTTCCCTATTTTGGGTTTCCACGTAAAATTCGTGTTTTATCTTTTATATCGTTTTCTTTCCCCATCTATTTTATATTTCAAGCTATTTTGTGTGGAGTAATTTTGGGAGCCGAAATTACAACATAAGATTCGATCGCCGCGCGCCACTTGGTCGTCGCAATTTCGATCGTCGCGCGCCTCCGTAGTAACTATCGGTTTTGGTCGTCGCGTTTTTCGTCCCGAACTTGATATGTTACCCATGAAGTATTACCTCTCTTTGGGTTTAAATTAAAATCTTATGTTGTGTTGTGTGATGGCCTCGTCCTTGGGTTATTCGCTGCAAAATCTTCGTTTGTGTGAGGAGGAGAAGGGGCAACAGGTGCAAGGAGAAGGGGCGGAAGCACGAATTAGACGATCGATTTTTATATGGATATCGATCACCAAAAGTATGAAGCTACGGATTGTACGATCCCGGCACAAGCGAGAAAGAAAAGATGGAGTATGGTTAAAGAATGGAAGGACACCGTTACCGTACATCCCGCCGAGTACGATTTTGGGACGGGGTAATCGCCCGATGTTCGCCACAAACAATCTAACAAGAGCCACCCATACAATAATGACTGTATTGAATATTCTGACCTTCTTGTTATAAAGCGCAGCATCAAGAGTATTCTTCATGCTTCAAATTAATTAATGAACTTAATAAGTAGGGTTGTGACTTTTCCTGGAGACGAAGGCGACGGTCAGCCCAAAACTTATTGAGTAGCGATAAATACTCGCACTCGTTGGAAGGGTTGGAGGATGATCGAGTACGAGCGGCCTCTGATTCGTGTGCTTTTGTGTTGATTTTCCGTACTTCTTTGTGCGTAAATTCTTCCGTTCTTGTCATTTTCTTGCACTTTCCTCGTGGCTTTGGTATGTTTGATGCTTTTGTTGAGTGTGCAGGTATGTGAGCATGCATGAGTTGAGAGAGTCGAAGAAACGAGCGAAAACGAGCCAAGACGAGGACGAGCCGCAGCTCCCAGCACCAGGCGCTCGCCAGGGCTCCAGGCGCTCGCCTGCCATCAATTTCAGAGGCTCAGAAAAGCGCACCAAGCGACCGCTTCCTTGGCAGGCGGTCGCCTTGTCACTGCCGCGGGCGATCGCCACCCTGCCAGGCGGTCGCTTGCCGTCGACTTCAGAGAGTCAGTTTTTTGGACCAGGCGCCCGCTCCCCCTGCCAGGCGCTCGCTTCCTGCCTGACGCGAGCGCGCGCCTCGGCCTCCAGCGGTCGCTTGCTCCCTTCGTCCAGCCTTAACCGCGGTTTGACCTCCGAGTTTTCGAGACTACTTATTAGGTTTTTGAACCTAGGTTTTTGACATACTTTGATATCGTTTTTCACCGCCCTTTTGAGAAGACTTGGAACTCATAGTTTCTAGGTTTTTAATTCACGCTTTGCATCTTGGATTTCTCTTGTTTTCGAATTCGGCAAAAGTTGGATTGCCTCCGACGGATGCCCTTGGTTTGGATTTGATTGTCGATTAGTAAGTTTTATTTCTTCTTTCGTTTCGTTCTTGAATTTCGTGTTTGATCAATTGCTTCAATTTTAATTTACTTTTACAAATTGTTTTCATGAACTTTTATTTTCAAAATTTTAATTCGTTCTCAAACAAAAACATAAGTAGCTAAATTCTTTTGCTAGGGCTAGGGTTGAGTGATTATCGAATAGGGTTAATGTTTGAATTTCGATCTTGAATTAACATCAACCGGGAACGGACATGTTAGAATAATTTTATGAATTCAACGTTTAACTCGAAAACGATAAACACGATTCCCGAAACCCTAGTTTGTTTCTCATTTAATTTAAAAACAATTTTAATTGCTTTTACTAGCTTTCCCGTCTTTTCAAATTCCTTAGTTAATTTCTAGATTAATTTCAAAAACCAAAAATCAACCTATGCTATTTTTCTTCTTTTCTTAGTTGCAAACAAATAAACGCTTTTACGCTGATAGTAGTGTTCCTCGAGAGATCGACTTGGACAAGTTGCTTTAGCAATTAGTTCGATAATTTTATTTGATTTTTGACGCTACAAAAACGACTTAATCAGCCTCGGACTACTTCGATCGATTTCTCTCTCTCTCTTTCACGGTCGATTTCTCTCTCTCTCTCTCTCTCTTTTTTTTTTTTAAATTGCGTAATTCGCTCTGATACCATGTTGAATTTGTGATAGTGAAAAAAACAAGAGAGGAATCAAAAATAAAATATGTGTTTATTGAATATGATAATTGATGATTTCTGTGTACATAGTGTGGCATATATATATGCATCAAAACATAAAACCCTAGTCCTAATATAACTAAGGAATGAGTACTAAATAAACACATCAATAAATAATATAAATATCCTATTTCCATATATGTAGGAAACCTAAAATATGTATGTATGCATGCATACATTCAATACCTGCCATCATATCGTGTATTTCAAGACTCGTCGCCCAGGTCCGACCCTATTCTCCTCCCTTCACTTTCTCTGTCAATTTTTTTTCGCTTTTCGATAATCAATCACGTTCAGCAATTTGTGTAATTGGTATATTCAAACTCTCTGTGTCCCGAGCCCGCTTGAACAATTTAACTAAGCATATGTTCAGTTCAATAGCTGTTAACGATTTTGCTTTTTAATTTAGGGCTTCATTTATGTGTACGCTACCTTATTGGAAACCAAAAATCACACGTGTGAATTAAGAAAGAGACAAAGATACATCAATGGCTGAATTTCGCTTGCTTAGAACTGAGAGTGAACCTTAGCCTCACAGTTATGGGTATTGCTAATATAAGTTTTGAATCTTTATCTCGTCGTTTCATCAACGACCAGCAGCTTCAGGGAAGCTTTTGTTGTTTTATATTCTTATTTTATGAGGTCTTGGGCCAACTCAATCTGACTCGTGGGGTCGGTATTAATTACGTGTGTCCAAATCAAAAAAATAATCTCTCTAGCAAACACTTCACGGACCTTGTGATTTATATTTCTACAACATCTACTTGAAGCATGTACAATATTGTTCTTATTTCAACTTAGAAAATAGTCTCTCTAGCAAACAATATTGTTCTAATTTTTTCTTTAATTTCTCTCTGATTCCCTTCTTCATTTTTTTGTGTTTACTTTGTTATCTTCTAGAAAATGTATGCACTGATATGTATTATTGCAATTAATATAGTTTTGTTTAGTGTGTAATTTATTATATCTTTGAGATGTTGTTGAAATATACTTATGTTTTGCCTTATGTTGTGGGCAACTTATCTGCTTTATTCCTATCAGACCAATTCCGTCTCCAACTCGCCCTTTCAAATATTGCAGGTTATCTTGCTTCTACTGAATTAATTTCTATCGTCTACTATCCAGGTATGTTCGGCCATGCTTCTCTTTGATGCCTTATTTATATTTTGTGTTTGCTCATTTTTTCTATATATGCTTCTTTGTTGTACTTTTGTGTTTGCTGTGTTCTATTTTGAAAAATAATTTGCCGGGTTTATATTAGCATGTTTGGTATTATTGTGTTTAATGTGTATATCTTTCAGCTATTGTTATGAAATTTTCTTCCATCTTGCCCTGTGCGGTCTGTGGTTTGTATTTTGTATCTGCAAATGGTGTTGTAGGCGTGGTTTGTATTCTGTATCTGCAAATGGTGTTGTGTGCCTACGTGCTTTTCCTCTCATGCCCCAGCCTGTGTTCTCTTTATTACCCCACATTGTCCATTTGTAGTATCTATAGTTGCCGGCTGTGTTGAATTCTTATAAAAAATGAAAACAAGATGCAAGTGGTGTTGGTATTACTTTGCCTTTTGTCGAAATTCCTGCGCTCGGTGGCAGTGTCTCTCCATTACTTGGGCCATCGCCTGAAGATTTAACTTCTGATATTATTTTTGAATACGCGCACAAATAGAAGACTAGCGTATGAATGTTACATATACAAAATATTTATTTTGGAGTTGTTGCTTCTTCCTTTGTTTCGAAATCGTTGAGAGAGAAATAATAAGCGTGCATATCGGCCAGGTGGGGATTCAGGTCGAAAATTCATGCTGGGAGCTGTATTGCCTCGAGCATGGAATTCAGCCGGACGGACTGATGCCTCCGATTTTTTTTAAAAAAAAATTGGTTCTGTTTTGAGTTTTCTTTTATGAAATGTGCGATTTCTCGTGGTTGGAAGCAGAGACAAATAAGGAAAAGATTGTGTCTTCCTGCCCAAGCTATTAGTATTATTTTATTTATTATTTTAATTTATTTTATTAGGGTTTCAGTACTTATTTATATGTCGTTTTCTCATTCAATTAGTTAGTTGTTTTGACATGAAATAAAGAGTTTATCCCTCTCAAGGGTTTCTTGAGTTTTATCAAGTTTCGGTATTCTTAGGAATCAACGATACTTTGATTTGATTAATTCTCGTGTATTCGTAGAATCAACGAGTCTTAATTGTGTGTTTACGCTTCCGCCTGCGTCAGAACCCTAATTATCCTCTAATCATTACAGATAAAATGGGATTCGTTGGTGGTTCAAAAGGCTCGATGGCTGTGGTTGAAATTGAAGAGAATGAGGTAGATTCATTTTAAACAAAAAAGCGTGTTGGAGAGCACAAGTCACATGATGTAGAAGTGTCTGGGTACTCATTTGGGGATGATGGTTAGTAATTTAGGAATATAGAAGAGATTGAAGACATTTACGCATTTAGTGATGCATCTGTGGCCTTAGTTGCTCACTTGTTTGCTTGAAAAAATGTGGTTAATTTTTGTTATCATGTTTTAAATTTGTACAAAAAGGGCCCCATCTATATAAGTTGACTCAGCCTTTTATTGCAGACATCCCTTGGCAGTTGTATTACCAGTGCATATGGGTCAAGGCCTTCAAATCAGTGCTCAGCTAATAAGAAGAGATGGCCAGTTATTCTATAACATGTTGTTTGAGAACAATTCTCAGATGCCACTCAATTGTTTTATGATTCAGTTCAACAAGAACACCTTTGGTCTGGCAGCAGGTGGACCTCATCAGGTAGTTGCAATGACTAATAATTTTTAATATATCAGCTTTTGCTATGTATGTTTCTTTTTGCTCTAATATTCAATTTCGGCCATGTTACATAATTGCATCCGGGGACATCTGCGAGCACTCATCTGCCAATGAAAATTAAAATTACATTGCTCTAGAGCCCTTAACATGTTAGGAACGGGTAGAAGCCTCGACTTATTCTAATTTTCATTT
Organism: Euphrasia confusa; assembly: GCA_954870475.1. Classification (NCBI taxonomy): domain Eukaryota; kingdom Viridiplantae; phylum Streptophyta; class Magnoliopsida; order Lamiales; family Orobanchaceae; genus Euphrasia; species Euphrasia confusa. Next base: position 7,852,536 of record OX940966.1, on the reverse strand, counting down.
CTTCCATCGTCCTCTAATAGATACATATACCCTAATACAAAAGATGCTACAAATCTTACATATATAAAATAATCTAGTATTAATATAAATATTTTTCTTATTAGTAATCAATAAAATAATTACACAAGTATATTACAATAGGACAGAATATAGTTGAGTTTATTTACACCTCTAACATTACTAAATTCATCCCTCTTAATTTTATTTTCTTAAAATAATAAATTTACTTTAATACCCTTGCTCTGAAAAATTATAAAATAAAATAAAAAATCAATGAAACCAAATACGTAGAATCCATTTGAATTATGCTTTTTTTTTCTAAAAAAAAAATCTCGGGTTGTCGTCCTTCGATCAATTCCTCACCTGTTAATTTTTCAATTTTATTTTTATTTAAATCTCAGTGCAAATTCTTGGCACTTGCAAATAAGATTTGAATATGGAATAAAAAATTGGTTTTGATTGTTTATTTTGGAGGAAAGAGTGAATCTTGTTGTGTGTCGTTTAATGACCTGGAATATGTGTTCTTTTGACAATGAAAATCGAAAAAGGGCTTTCGTCATTTAAAATAATTAATAAGTAAGTTTTCTACTTAATTAAATTTTAGATTTTTTTTTTCTTGATAATAATTCTGAACTTATTTGTTCTCAAAGCTTTTTAATGGACTTGGTTTTATTGATGATGGCTGAAACAAAGTAAAAACCTTTAATTAAGATAAAATAAAGAAATACAATTAACCTGTTATTGTTTTTCATTTTGTGTGAAGGAAGAAGAAGAAAAATGACGGAAGAAAAATATTGCATAAAGAAAGTTCGAAAGGGGTGTGAAGAGTAATGTAATTTTAATTTTTATAATATTAAGGGTATATGAGGTATTTTAGTAGGGTTTTAATTAATTAGGGAGAATGTTAGAGGTGTAAATAAACTTACCCAAAATCTATTATATTTATAACTTTTCAAAAATAATATAGTGAACGTGTAGTAAAGGTTAAAGATTAATGAGCTTGTGAGTTTAGTTATTAGAATAAATTGGGTTTAGAATATAAGGTTAAGGATTATTGGACTAATAATAATAATAATAATAATAATAATAATAATAATAATAATAATAATAATAATAATAATAATAATAATAATAATATGGATATTGTAGGTAAGGACTACTAAATGACTTGTGAATTATGATGCTAACTGAAACATGAACTACGAATAAAATTGACCGTGAAACAAACGGTATGATAAAATTCAACATGAACACCAATATGAAGTAAAAGAATAATTTTAATTTATGCATAATATAATTTATTCGTATGCAAATTGTTAATTGGGTCAAAATTACTTAATTAGTTAAAATAAAATTGTCGATCATTACATTAATATATTTTTATTTTCAAATAAAATAATATAATTATTTTTAATATTAATAATAAATACACTTGAATATATATGATAAGATATAAATGCAAACATTCTGTGAGAAAATAAAATCAAAGAAAGCATAAATTCACTTCCCATTTTATTTTATTTACGATATTTTTTCATTTTTATTTTTTTAATTTTATTTTTCCATTTCAGTTTTTACTTTTATTTTTTATTTTGAGTAAATTCTCTTTGTATTGTCAACTTAAAAGTTCTGAATTAATTTTTTTGCTTTTATTTTTCATTTTTTTCTCATTTTTTTCTCATTTTTTTCATTTTATTTGCGATTTACATTTTTTTTCAGTACTTCCGCTATTTTTTCACTTTTATTTTTCATTTTATTTTCTCTTTATTTTCTTTATTTTTTATTTCCATTTTATTTGCCATTTGCATTTTTTTTTATTTACGATATTTTTTCTTTTTTCTTTTTTTAATTTAATTTTTCCATTTCAGTTTTTACTTTATTTTTTATTTTGAGTAAATCCTCCTTGTATCGAACGTGAAAGTTCGTTTTAGTTTTTACTTTATTTTTTATTTTGAGTAAATCCCCCTCGTATCGTATTGATAACTTGAAAATCCGTGCTCCACATGGTGTACTTTAAGGGGAACTCGTTCACCATCAACATTTGAAATTCGGTTTCAATATGGAAAATGAAAACTCAATTAATCTCCCTCAAAATTTTCTAAAAAATTTTATTTAATTTAATAAATTTAAAAGTCCTTGTATTTTGAATAAAAATAAACATAAATATGAATTTTAAAAAATCAAACAAAATAAAATGAAATGATTTTTCTCTTGTTAGTGTTAAATAAAAATTTTGGCATATAAAAAGAAAGAGACAAGCTTATATCTAAACCCTATCTTCATGACTTCATCTCCAAGATATCTCCGGTCATTTAGCCGTTTAATGCAAGAGATAATCTCAGGAAAGGAAAATGTATGATTTAATATTAGCCGTAGCTCACACAATCGCTTAGATTGTTAGCCGTAGTTCACAAAATCTCTGCGATTGATTTCCTTTATGTGCGATAATCATGCCCACATATATTTAGATTCTAGTTAAACTTATACATCCTTATATATATTTTCTTTGTTTTAATGTTAATGTGTTGTGCATTAAACAATTTCAGTTTTTACTTTATTTATTATTTTGAGTAAATTCCTCATAACTTGAAAGTTCTTGCTCCACATAGTAATTTAAGGGGAACTCGTTCACCATCAGCATCTGAAATTGATTTCAATATGGAAAATGGAAAACTTAATTAATATCCCTCAAATTATTTTAAGTAAATTACATGAAGGTGGTAGTATTTATTTATTTTAATAAAAGAGGGTTACACAATTATTTTAATTGTAAACAAGTGAGGTGTTTAAAGTAAAAAAATGAGGTATAAATAATTAAATAGTATGAGTCTTAATCAAAACAATTAGTAGTTATTAAACCATTATTTAATAATTATAAAATTAATATAATTATTAAAAGTATAATTAATTTTTCTAAGCAAAAACATTTTGATTCCTTTACTAAAAGAGCAAAACACAATACCAATCATAATCACACATGCATCATGCATGCATGTTGTCATTTTAATTTTACATATGCATATAAATTTACATGTATTTTGTCTTTATCCATGATCATCTATGCCAGTCCATTTCACCACTACTCAGTTGGATTGTACGTACAGATTCAATCCTAGCCGTACTTGTTTCCGTGCAAGGCATCTTTTTAATCTTTATGTAACAAGTGATTAATCTTTCACTTCTTACTTTCTAAGATGTTTAATCCAAAATGTTGAGTGTATCTGAAATTTCTCTTGTTATTATGAATTTGACAAATTTACTTTGGTTGTTTATTTTAATTAATACTAATTAATACTCTATAGTGAGTTTGTAATTAATTTGTTGTTTTAGTAGTATTTGATAAATATATTATATTTAATAAAAATAAAATTCCATGTTTAAGTGAAGTAAAAACACTTTGAAAATGAAGTGGTCCTTATTTCTTTAGAACAAATAAATAATTTTTACATTTTCAAAGATAAATTGCACTTTTGATCCCATAAGATTTATTCCTTCACACTTATGGTTAAAAAATTATTTAGTTTTTCTCCCCATTATTGATAGATTGAGTAGGAAAAGTCCTTCACATTCGAATATTGTTGCATTTTAGTCCCAAAAGTGTGAAGAAAAATATCTAGCGAGGCCAAAAGTAAAAAATAAATAAAAATCTTTTTGTACTAATTGACATCTCGATCCATAACAATTATACAGAGATATACACCAACTAATTAATTTCTCGCTGCTATAATGAATTGCTTTTACTACAATACTCTAAGTATTACTATGGATGTGACATTTTGGATTTGGATCCTCTACTAATATTATTAGTAGAGAATCCGGATTCTGACATTTTCACATCTCTCCATATAATTATGAATCCTGACCAAAACGTTGAACAGAAGACTCGATTTTTCTCTTCGGCTACTGTCAACATTGAACCAATCACGTGATCGATCGAGGGGGAATTAATTGATAATCCAATGTAAGCTTTTAATTTGGTCTTTTATTGTTTAAGTTAGTGCTTATAAGTTGTTTAAAAAAAGTATTTCTGATACTTTTTTTAAACAACTTATTTTTAAATTTTTAAAGATATTTTTTTATAAGTTTACCAAACAAATTTTAAGAACTTATAAGCTCTTAAACAACTTATAATCTATTTTAAGGACCTTATAAGCTCAGTCAAACAGGCTCATAAGACCTATTTGTGTTGCTCATAAGACCTATTTGTGTTGACACCTATGAGTCATGTCCAGAACAATACAATCTCAAACCTAAATAAGACTATAGATTTTCAGATGATCATCTTCACTCAGTTCCCTTTTTTATTCCGAGACCTAGCACCAAGCAAACCTCCCGTAACAATTAACGAACCCAAATTTGTGTCCCCACCAATATTGTGGAATATCATTCACTTCTATAAGGTAAATATCAGAAATAATAATTTAGCCCATACAACATGTCAAACTAAATGAAGATTGTAAATGAAACAAAAAATATGAATGTCTTTTCGAGATGTTAAATTTGATTTTCAACCCTCTTCTGGATTAACAATGCACCTTGCCATCAATTGAGGAGACCAGAGTTGGAACAAATGATTATTACGATTGCATTCCGATAAATCAATGATTAGTCATATCCTACAGAAATCTTAGAAATCACAATAACTTAATAATCCAATAGTATTTGTTCTTTCGCTCATCTGATATGCTACTGGACAACAACAAACAGGTAACATTGTTTTGATCTTAAAATAGCAGCTATAACTCCCACCATCTCTTTCTCTCTTCGATGTCACTAAATAACCAAAAAATAGGTTTCCACCCACGAAACGAAAAAGAAGCATATGACATAATGACACTACTGCTTCGCGGATGAATACTGCTTTCTGTAGCATAATCGAAACAGTATTTTCTATCTATCACTCTCAAGCAATATACACATCATACATATAATATTATCGATCCAATTACCAGAACAGATTCTCATCAGCTTCTTTTTGTCAGCAATACCTTCTTCCCCTTGACCGAAAACCTATCGTTTCAAGCTGCAGCAAAAACAACAGGAATACTCAATGTTTTCAAAACAAAGAATTATTAAAAAAAGACCAAAATAAAATTAAGCAAATAAAAAAATTAACAATACAAATTAACGATGCTAATAGCTGAAGAAGAGAAGAAAACATTGAACTCTTCTACACTTGTCACTTGGATTTTACTCAAAACATATACCAAAAAGAGGCGAATGTCTCTGTATACACACATGACTTGTGCTCATCAGCACGTTTCCTCGTCGATCGAAATGAATCAGGTAACCACACAATACCAAATTGCAGAAAAATAAAAGGAAACCCAAAATAATCAAGTAATCAACCCTAAAAGTATATATCCCGGATAAAAATTGAAATTGTGGCTCAACTGTTTTCTCCCAAAGGAGGTCGACAGATTATATACAATTTAACACTAATAGCTAAAGAACGATATAAGCCATTGCGTTTCTTTTCAAAAACTAAGGTAGATGCAGCAGCAATAGCAATAGCAATAGCAAAGGCAAAGGTAGATAGTAATCTAATACAACAAAATCCACAAAAGCACACACTTTAGTCAGTGAAATTACAAAGCATACCTTCCTATGAAAAGTTTTGCACCCATCATACTGCTTCTTGATCTCTTGGTTTTGTGGATCCATTCTCAAAGCAAATTCAGCATCTGCATTTGACTACAAAAATTTTGGTTATTAATTATTATGTAGGAGAACGAGACAAGAACTTTAACTTGTAACAAACAAAGACTTTACCTTCAACAGATTCTTTGAGTTTCCCTAGTTCTTTTCTTGCAGTAGATCGACGAGAAGGCTTCCGTACATCTAAATTCAGCATCTGCTTTTATGTATCGATCATCTAAATTCAAGGCTTCCATACAATCATTTTCAGCCGCCTGAAATCTAATGCAGATAGAAAGTATAACAAGTAAGGGAGTTCAAATTTATGTACTTAACAGAAGTTGTAAATTTTTCCAGCATATGCTGAACATACCTTTTAATTCTGATGTATGCCATAGCCTGGTTAGGGTACGCTACTAGTACTGCACTTGGTGATAATGTTATGCTTCGTGAATAGCAATCTATTGCATCACTGAATTTCTTCTGCTTAAAACACTCATCACCCTGAAAATCGAAAAGGAAATACCAAAACCAGCATGAGTCGAGCTACATTGAGCTTAAAAATGAGAGCAGGGCTTGTTAAGGTTTTGAATGACAAATCGTACCAACTCTTTCTCAGAATTAGTATCAACAAAGCTCTCTCGAGAGCTCACTCCACCAGATAAATGACCGAGTGCCTCGAACTCTTTTAAATAATCGTGCTTCGTGACAGAGGAGTGAGATTTTCCCACCGCCTGTTTAGCATTAACTGTAACACTATCGGAAGTGTTGCTTCTTCTACTTGGCTGGCCCAGATGATCCTTCTCACACCATACAATACAGAGCACGCCAGATGATCAGACAGCGTAAAACGACATATAAGTTCTAGCGTGGACAGTCATGACAAGACACGATTAAATACGACGACACAACTTTTTAAGCAGATAAATATGAGCACAAGTACAACTAATTCAAGTCTCAACCCTAAGATGTTGCACTATCGGAAGTGTTGCTTCTTCTACTTGGCTGGCCCAGATGATCCTTCTCACACCATACAATACAGAGCACGCCAGATGATCAGACAGCGTAAAACGACATATAAGTTCTAGCGTGGACAGTCATGACAAGACACGATTAAATACGACGACACAACTTTTTAAGCAGATAAATATGAGCACAAGTACAACTAATTCAAGTCTCAACCCTAAGATGTTCTGTATAATTAATCCCCAATTCGGCTTACCAGGTTGCCCTTGTCGGCTGACTCTAATTTCAGTTTCTTATCTTTGTCTTTCAACGACAATTCCCAGTCCTGTAGATTGTTCAAAAGGCCCTCTAGGTTCTTTTTATCAAATCGCCACCGATACCGCCGGAAAATGACAGAAACAAAATGAAGTCGGTAGAAACAAATATTTCGCAGCAAAAACAACGAGATAATAACCACGGGATTTATCGAGTAAAAAAAAATTCAAACAACAATAAATATACCTGGAAAACGTTAAATTTGTTGCTGCTTTGCACTGTAGCACCCATCATGCCGGGTGCATTTCCATGGTATCCATTCCTAATGGAGATGACATCATGGCAACCAGTGTACAACCGGGCCATCATCAGGGCAAGCTTGTTCGCCTTGGTTCCAAAATTTGTGAAGAAAACAACCTGCACCATAACAGAACACAAAAACTCAGGGTCAACCTTAAGAAGGCATTTGAGAAACAATCATAATTGCTTCCCAATAATTAAACAAAATTAAAACAAATCTTCAACAGTATGTGATACGAACGACATTCAATTCAATTTTACAAACACAAATCCTTTACATCATAAATAAAAAAGAGGGCATTTAGCGGAGAGAGTCTCGGCGAAGTCGGCTATGGCGGGATTCAGGAAGAGGATTGTGGAGTGCTGCAAGCGCTTGGCCTGATTGACAATGGCATCAACCACTTGAGGATGAGAGTGGCCACAACTAAGGGTGTCTATACCACCAAAATCGTCCAGGAACCTTCGGCCCCATTCATCGAACAGATTTTGCATCTTCCCGCCATATATTCCACACATGGACAACCATCCTTTCACTCTTGGCAAGCCGATTCAATTCATCCTGACAAAGAATTGAGAATATTAAGTAACAAAATTAGTACTGCTTCATAAAATGTGGATAACTACACTGACTTTATTACTGGTATTTATCCAGTCTAGTCTTCATGCATACTTTACAATTTGTGGAAAAAACTAAAAAAGGAACACGATTTGTTATTCACAAATGGCTAAAATCTAAAAGTTACTTCCCAAAAATATCTTAATTTTTTTTCATCAAAGACAACAAAAGAACCAACCTCTGTCAGAGCGCCTGGTAAACCACCAGATTCATGAATAGTCTCCATTTCAATCCTTCCAAGAGCCTCTCCTGCATTTTGTAATAACCAGCAACGTTTCATTGCTTTCTTGACAATAGATACATATGAAGAACATCAGATAATATATAATATAAAAGGGATATCGATTCAGTTCGGAAATGGTGCAATCTATCGTTCAAACAAACTGCAACGAATTTCCTAATTCATTCAGAAACCCCCTCGAATTGTTATCTGCACCGTCTTACATAGGACATATATAAAACTTAAGTCCACCAGAATTTAACAACATTGAATCAGGAAATTAGAGAAATGAATTTAGAAATTGAAATCTGAAAAATATATAAGCACTAAAAAAATCTGAAATAAATTTTTAAATAGGTCCATAAATACAAAAAAATGATGAACCACACACATAATTTTCCCTTGTTCTGAAGGGATTCACCAATTTCAAACGAAAATCAATAACAGGTCTAACTAAATAAACAGAGAATAACTCAAATTAAAGTAATAGCCATCGGCAGCAACTATAGACAGCCCAGTCGCACGTACAAACATACGTACATATACGTACAAAAGAAATTAAACCGCATGCTCCAAGTGAGAAAGTGGTACTAAAGGTGGAGGTTGAGGCAGGTTGGAATAGGGAAAAATTGTTTCGTGAAAAATGACCTCCCGAGAAGTAAACTTTATGCCACTATTGTAGTGATTTTTCACCCAGGCAAAAAAGGTGCGAATATTAGATTGAGTTTCAGATTTGTGACGCATAAGAAAAATCATCGACAATTGTGGGAAATGACGAGCCCCACTGTACGAAAGGATTTTATGAGGACCCCAAATATCAGATTGTACTGATGGGAAATGATAACCGAGTTTGTTTAGCAAGAGGAAAGATATCACAAAAATCATGAGAACTAAGAGAAATTTCTGGGAATTTTTTAAAAAGGACTCGAAGCGGTGAAGATGATGGGTGGCCGAGACGTTGATGCCAAATATTGGAATGATGATTGTTTGTTTGATGGACTTTTGGAAGATTTGAAAAATAGTACAATCCATTGCTTTGCCAGCCCCTACCAATCACTTTCTTCGTGGTCAAATCCTGCACCAAACAACAATTATGTTAAAATGTCACGTTACAACCCAAATCTTGTGTGAGTTTGCTAATAGAAAGTAGATTAACTTGAAAATCCGGAACATGGAGAACATCCTTGATTGTAAGTTTATCCATCAACTTTATAGTCCCCATTGAATATATTCTACTCGTTACTCCATTAGGTAACTCACCAAAATTGTGCTTGGGCCGATTCCCATTGGGATTATGAGAAGATTTGGAGATGTGGTCAGTAGCACCACTATCGATAATCCAAATATCATTTGAGGAGTGGGAATAAATACCTGAGGAGAAAGCATGGGGTTGAGGGAACCCATGAAGAAAGAAACAACGTTCGACGGAGTGGCCAACTCGACCACAGTGAGAACTTTTCGTTCTTTGTCGAGTTCCAGTCGACCGATTGATTTTTGCTAGCAGGCCCTCGATTGGATTGTGCAGCAGGCTGGGGAGTCGATTGGGGACTAGATTTTTGGAAGTTGGCCATGACAACTTCTCTTTTAATTGCAACATCAACTTGCATCTCCTGTTGAAGAATGAGAGCATGGCTTTTCCTAGTATCAGGTAGTGGGTTCATCATGAGAATTGACCCACGGACAGCGGAAGATGAATCGTTTAGCCCCATTAAAAATTGCATGACTTTTTCCTTCTCTTGTTCATCTGAAAAATGCTTCATGCCTCCACATGTGCAGGAAGGTGGGGTGCGATACGAGGCTAATTCATCCCACAAAGCTTTCAATTTGGTATAATAAATTGAAACTGATTCCAAACCTTGTCTTAGTTCGGAAATTTCTTGACGAATTTGATGGATCCTAGTGTCGTTTCCTTGAGAAAATCTGTCATGAAGAACATTCCATACATCCAAAGCCATTTCTGCGTAAATGACACTACCAGCGATGTTGACATGAACTGAATTGAGAATCCATGAAAGTACCGTATGGTTGCATCGTGTCCAAAATGGGAGGCAGGGATCGTCTTCGTGTGGCATCTCGATGGTTCCATCGATGAAACCGAGTTTATTTTTGGCAGTTAGAGCGATCTTCATCGAACGACTCCATTGGCCGTGAATTGATTATCGCCTTCCAATAATTTCGCAACGAGTATCAAACTCGGGTGATCGGAAGGGTGAAGGAAAAGCGCATCAGATGGAGATACACTAAATTCTTTTAGAGGTTGATTTGAGATGTCATCTCCCATTGTTGCAGTGGAAAAGGATCAGAAGAGCCCTGATACCATGTAAAATATTAGAGTGAAAGAGGAGACTTTGGTCTGAATAATTCTAAATAATAATACAAAATAAAATTACAAAGATAAATAAGAAAAATAAAGAGACAACCAGGAGACGTTGACATATACCTATAATATCTTTTCCTCTTTCTAGAAGACAACACAACAAACAAGGTGACTAAACAACTTCTTAATAATACGACACTCTAGTAACTTTCGAATTTCAAACACCCAATTCATAGGCATGATTCAAATTTATGTAGGAAGAGCATACAACTCTTGCTCCCGACTCTGGATCCTCATATTAGCTTGCTCTTTTGATCTATAGAAGGTGGCAACAACGGTCGGTGGTACGTTCTGACGAAATGCTACAATTGCATTCATCATTAGTTAGTTTTTGTTACTGTATGGATAATTTTTGTAATTCTGAAAGATTAGGATACGTATGTAAGACAATTTTACAATTCAAAAGCCATTGAGATGGAATAGCTAACCTGCATAAGTTAGATTTGAGTGAATCTTTGGAGTGCAGTAAAATATAATACAACATCAGCAAAAAGCATATGCATCAAGTAGAAATTTGAATGTTCAAAAAAACTGAAAAAATGCTGAATCAATAAACAAAACGGATGCTAAATCTTGCTTTCTAAGAACATGTTTGAATATTCGGTGAGCTAACGAGCCCAATGGTGGATGGTAGGAGGGGACTTTAACAGGAAAGCAGTGCTTTAGAAAAATCTCATGTTTAAAGACTATTACTCTACTAACTTTATGATATACTAGTAACTAAGACCACAAAGCACAAAGGCATCGTTCAATCGAAAATCGAGCAATTCACAATACTTGAAACACAATTTGACCTTCAAGTCAAGTGAGCAAGCAATTCACAATACAATTTTTCGATTTTCAATTAACAATTAATCAGAATCATACCCTTGGGCCATCCAAGGGAAAACGGACAGCAAGAGTCCAAAAGCTTCAAGTCACCTCAGCCAAGATCCTGGCTTAGCAAATTTTCTCGCAAATCATTTAAAAAGTAGACGTATATATGGTCGAATAAAAGATGAGAATCGTCAGCCATTAGTAACTAGGGTGATGCTTTCAATAAAATTGAGTAAACAGTATTTAAGAGGGCTTCTCATATGTGTTCTGCTCTCGAAATTCTGCAATCGCACTTTTGATCATGCCAGCCATGTCCGAGCGCACGAAGAGATGAGTGTTATCCAAGACATGTATTATAAACCTGCGTGACTGAGGCATTCCAGCATTCATGTTGATGATAAACTGGGCCATTGGAATGTCACTGCACAAAGAATGTCATTTTCATGTTTATAAAATATATATTCAAGGTTAGGAAACCATCCATAACTAATTACCATCATGGTTTCCTAACATATATTTATAATTCTTCAAGGAAGATCTCAACGAAAACTCGCTCTCTATCATCTAAAATTCCTTAGCAAGTCATGCACACATTGCATTCAGACTGAAAATTCTAAATATTGTCCAACACTTTAAACAATACAATATTTACCATGAAATGTACAATCCTTTGATTGCATTCACCATGATGAACAATGTCTTTTACAGACCTGCCAAAGGAAAATCGAAGTCGTAAAAAGAATGGTGATGGTGGATCTAACAGAGTTCAGAAGCCAAATCAGTCAGCAATTGAATGCGAACATATACTTTTTTTTATCTCTAACTATGTCATTAATTTTTCTACAGTATGGAGAATTATTCTATAACATGCGTAAACATGATATTCTTCAATCATTTAATTAACATCAACGACACACGAGATCACATTATTTATTTCATCAACACTCATTCACATAAATGCACATACGCACATAAATATAACATAACTCGTAAGAAAAAAATAAGAAACCCCCTACCTCGTAAACTTGTAGTGCTAGTAAACTTAGTCCGAGATATATCCTAACTTCCTTGCGCCTCGTATCCTACCAGAGGGACCATACAATCTGTCCATTAATCTTATTTGTAAAGTATAATTTTATTATCATGTGTTAATTAAGAATCAATTATCATACTGATTATATTTATATTTCCTTCTCTTATCTAAAGAAACCGAGGAGGTCAGACCATGGAATAAGAATAGAAAAACCGTAGTTTGAATGCTATACTATTTCTTGGAAGATAATCGGCTGCAGCTTGAGATAAATATCCATAAGGATCATGGAGAGATTAATATTAATACTAGTAATTAATCTTGTAACAATGATTTATTTCCATTCACTGGTACTTATTAGAATCTGAACTCACATCACACGGACCATGATTTGAATAGTGACGTCTATGTATATATGAGGATAACTAAACTTGCTAGGAATCAATTGAATTTCTTTCACCCAAATCGAACAGAGAGGATGTACTATAGCACTATGAACTAATCAGAGGGGCTGAAGAATTACCGATTTACACAACGGCGAATACGATGGAGGTGCGACGAAGCGTCACGATTTACAATCTGGATCCGCGTCAGTGTTGGAGGTCGACGATCGAACACGTACGGATGGCGGAGGAGCAGCGGCGACAGGGTTTCGTCTTGAACGGAATTGGCCGGAGGAGTAGTTTTCGTGGCTTCGGTGTGCGGTATCGATGGTAAGGAGATTCAGCGGCAATCAAAGGAGAGAGATGAGGACTCGAACTCGACTACTCGAACTCGACTACGCCGGGTAGAGCAAGGCTATGAAATGTGAAATAATTTTTTAGGATAAGATAAATTATATTATTATTAATTAATTAAATTAATATTGTTGTTTTTTAATTTTTAATATAAAATATTATTATTTATTTAATATAAAAATTAATTAAAATTAAGAATTTTGAAATAAATTAAATTTTATTTTTTAGATTGTTTTATATTTTAATTATTATTATATTTTATATAAAAATTAATTAAAAATAAAATTTTTGAAATAATTAAATTTTTAGCGTTAGAATTATTCTATATTTTATATAAAAATTAATTAAAAATAAAATTTTTGAAATAGAAATATAAATTATAATTGTATTTTATATAAAAAATAATTAAAAATAAAAAATTTGAAATATAAATTATAATTCATATTTTATATAAAATATTAATTATTTATTTTATTCCCATCTAAAAATTATTTATTTTAACTTTTACGATTATTATTATTATTATTATTATTATTATTATTGTTGTTGTTGTTGTTATTATTATTTAAATATAAATAATAAATAAAATAAGTAAGTGATATAATCTATAAATTTTATTTTGTTAAAAGTTTTTTAGGTAGACGTAGAAAAATTATGAATTATCAAAATTCTTATTTTTAATAAATTTTTATAAAAATAATTTTTAAAGCTAAAATTTTAAATATTTGAAAATTCTTATTTTGTATTAATTTTTATATAAAATAAAATAATTCGTTAAAATACATATTTAAAAATTCTTATTTTGTATTAATTTTTATATAAAATAGAATAATTCGTTAAAATACATAATAAATTAAAATATAATTTATTTCAAAATTATTAATTTTAAATAATATTTATATAAAATAAATTATAATTTGTTACCTTAAAAATTACAACATCAATATTAATTTTGTTAATTAATAATAGTAAATAATACATTTTTGGGTACTTTTACAAAATTCCATAATACAAAATTCCAATCAAATTAATATATGAGTATTTTTTTATAAAGGAAAATTTTTAAAGTTAAAGTTAGAATTAAATAACTTAGTTTATCTTAATTATTAAGAAGAGCATTTTAATTAATATTATTTTAATTTTATTAATTTACACAATGTTTATCTATTGTTATTAACTAGTAAAACCTGCCCGTGCGATGCACGGTAATTTTTAATGTATTTTATTTAATAATAAATAAAATACAAATAATTAAATTAAAAAAAATATTTAATTACTGTAGTTAAAATAAATTAATTTCATGCTTCAATATTATGTTTTAAAAATATATATATACTATTTATTATTTTAAGAAATAGTTTTTTTTTTGCATTTTCTATTATATTAAGATAAAGATTGAAGTAACATATTAATTTATGTTTACTATGTAAAATATTTATACAAAACACACAAATTAACAATAAAATAAAAAAAGCTATAACATAATTAATTCATATATTTTGAAAGACTTCTTTGTAAACTACATTGATTGTTTTATTTGTGAGTTCACCATTCTCATCGCAACATAACAACTTCAATCCGGCTCTATTTGTGACTCTTGAAAGTGCAACATACAACTGGTCATGGGTAAAAACCGATTTCTTCAAATATATTCCAACGCTTGACAAAGATTGACCTTGGCTCTTGTTAATGGTCATAGCGTAACATACCATTAAGGGGAATTGACGACATTGAAATCGAAATGGAATCCTTACATCTGAAGGAGTAAGAGTAAGTCTTGGAATATATACTATGTCATCCTTGTTTTTTCCTCCCAAGACCTTAGCTTTTATTACGTAAGTTCCAAGCTTCAACACAACCATTCGAGTTCCGTTACACAAACCGGCAGCGTGATCGATATTTCGCAAGAGCATTACCGGCACTCCAACCTTAAAAAAGATATTATAAGGATTAATTGTTTATTTACAAATATATACATAATTATTTAATATATATTTTATATAATATTTTAAAAAAGTCTGAAAAAAATTATAATTTTTTAAGATTTAATATCACTAACCTTTAGCTTCAATTGATGGTTAGGCATTCTTGAACACTTTATAGTGTTTAAGAATTCAACCGAATGCATTTGATCAAACATCTTCGTGCCCTTTTCAGTTGTTTCAATAGAATCGGCGCTGAGATAAATCCTTTCTTCTGTTGAATGCATAGAGACCATATAATCATTAATTGACTGAACATCTTCCAACGTTGGCGCCAGGATTGCACGTCCCTGCAAATAATCGAAGTCTCCAATATGATCAGCGAAAGATGGAAAAGTTGCTTCTACAATGGATTTTATGTAGTCATCACTCTTATGTATGAGAAGATCAGGGGGGATTTCAACGACTATTTCTCCATCATTATCTTCACCAATTGAACCGTCCCCGGTTGCATCCAATTTGAGAAATTTCTCAACTCATTCAAATCTGAACCGCCAACATTGTTTTCCAATCGCATATTTTTCGTTAATCTCAATACTTTGCAATCCCGCCATATCTTAGATGAGTTGATTGTTGCATGAACAATTTCTGGCCTCGTACCTTTGGGTATCACCGGAAGAACCTGGCAGAAATCCCCACCGAATACTATAACTTTGCCTCCAAATGGAATACTCTCAGCATCAGGATTGTTCACCCTCATAATATCCCGGATTGTTCGATCAAGAGTTTCAAAACAATTCCTATACGATTAAAAAAAAAACAAAGTATTAATATATACTACCTATTTAAAGAATATAAAGAAACAAAAATATTCATTTCGAATAATTATTATTCTATATTTATATCTTATGTAAATAATTATGCAAAATTAAATTATTAATATATATTATTGATAATATATAGATATTAATCATATGTATTCTCTATTTAAATGTGTAAAGAATAAATCAACTAATGAATTTTTTTAAATAAAAAGATAATGAATTTATGAAAAGGTGTTGTTAAAAAGATAATGTATTATATTTGATCAAAAAAATTACGCACTTAAATAGGGCAATTTATTGGGTGGTACTAGTACCATACCAATTTACATGGTACCACATTTTAATATTTAAGCATTTCATTTTTCAAACCCTATTTTTTTCCTCTTTTTTTTTTCCCTTCCTCTTTTCTGTTTCTGTTACGCGACCACAACACACACAAAACAAACTCACAACACACAAAACAAACACTCAGAACACAAACTCACCGCTCCGGCCGCGATTAATCGGCGGGAGACAACATAGATTCCTGCTCGAAGGCGGCGTAGGTGATCAGAATAGTCTCTCCTTTCCTTCACTCTGTCCGCGGTGGTTTCGATTGCGCACAACCGGTGACTGCGGCTTTCGACGGAGAGTGCGACTTTCTACGGCCGATCCTTCTTTCCAGTAGCTGTGAGGTAAGGTTTTGTTCTGTTTAATTTTGATTTTCAATGTCGTAAGTCCAATTTCGATTTCGATTTCAATGCCGTAGGTCCAATTTCGTTTTCAATTTGCATATTAGGTTTCGATTTCAAATAAGGGTTTCAGTTGTTAATTTGGTTGTGCGCGATCGAATTGACAATGAGATAAAATTAGGTTTTGTTAATTGAATTTGGTTTTTCTGTTCGCTGACATTTTGTTCCCAATTCATTTGGTCATAATGTTGATAAATTGAGCTTTGAGGATCTCCAGTAGCTTGTTTTGAGTTTCATAATGTTCAGTATATTTAGCTGCGATTTGGTTGAATGATATGATCATCGATCTCACTCTATTTGTAGTAAATTTTCTGTTCATAATGTGTCGTATAATGTTTATAAACTGAGCTTATTATTACAGTTGCTCTGTTCCTCATATGTTCTTAATGATGCTTTGTTCATCATTTGTTCATAATCCAGTAGTTCTTCATATTAACTTATCATATGCAGGTTCCAATTGCTGTGTTCATTTCGATGGATGACATTGATTTGGATGCTTATACTTTTGATGGTAGGGGTGTTCTTTTATTATAATTTTGTGTTTCAATTTATTCTTCTATGTTCTTATGTGTTTTGAATTCATTTTTTCAGTTGATTTTAATGATGATGTAGAAGTAATCCGTATTGATTCTGAAGAAGACAACATTGATGGTCCCCCAATTTCTGAACTTATTATTACAGATGACGTTGAAGAAGGTAACAATCATCTTTATCGTCCTTTTTACTTTAATGCTTTTATCTTTATTTGAAATATGTTTTTGTTCATTTCATGAAATTGTCCTCATTTCTTGTTGTAGTTCCAAATGATGTTTCTGAAGATATTGGTGTTGATCTTCCAGTTTCTGAAGTTATTACTAATGATGATCCTGAAAAAGGTAACAATTTATTCTCATCTTCATAATTGTATTTCATTTACGTGTCGTTCATTCTACTTTCTTAGTTTTACTCTGTTGTGCAATGATTTCTACTCTGTTTTATATTGCTTCCTGCTCTACATTCTATGCATTTTTACTCTCTTTTGTTTGAGTCTTGGTTCTGAACTCTCTTTTTCTTTTTTGTATTCAAACTGCAGCAGTAACTTTTGACAAAGATTTGGTTGGTACAATTGCTCATTCTGAACAGGAGGCTTATGAAATGTATAATGATTATGCCTTTAATATGGGTTTTAGTGTTCGGAGGTCAAGGGGAAGATGTAGAGTAGATGGATCTGTATCAATGAAACTGTATGTGTGCTCTCAAGCTGGTTTGAAGGAGAATAATACCAACACTGATCCATCCTATTCTAGGCTTGATGTCAGATCTGGTTGTGAAGCTCGAGTACAATTCCATGTTGACAGAGATGGTGTATGGGTTGTATCGAAGCATGTTAAAGAACATAACCATGAGCTCTGCCCATCTTCTAGTCACCTTATGAGATCTCATAGAAGGCTTAACCGAAATCATGTTTCGTACTTGGAAGAGTTAAAGAAAAGTGGAGTCGGGGTTGCTACTGCTGTTCGGGTGTTGAAACATCAGTCTGGTGGATCACCGATGTTAGGGTTTACTCCTAGAGATGCTTATAATGCACTGTCGAACCCTAAGACTCTTGATGGGACGGACTCCAACAGGTTAATAGAAATTTTTAAGAAAAGGAAGGCTACTGAAGACGACTTTTTCTTTGATTTTCAGATTGATGGTGAGTCTCGGTTGTGTAGTTTCTTTTGGAGGGATAAACGAATGAAGGACGACTACATTCTCTTTGGTGACTTGGTGGTACATGACACCACTTACCGGACAAACAAATATGATATGATTTGTGGTCCGTTTGTCGGTATGAACCACCATGGACAGAATGTGATGTTTGGGTGTGGGTTTTTGATGAATGAGACTACCGAGTCGTTTGAGTGGTTGTTCAATACCTTTTTGAGATCCATGAACAATAGACATCCTGATACTATAATGACTGATCAAAGTGCTGCTATGGCTGCTGCTATTTCTGAGGTCTTTCCACTTTCTCGTCATCGCCTTTGCATATGGCACATTGGGGAGAATTCAAAGAATCGCATCGGTGCACTTCGGCGCATCAAAGGATTCATGGACGACTTCAACTACTTGCTGAAGTGTTGTGATACCATTGCCGAGTTTGAAGACAAATGGGTTGAGTAAGTTTTTTTTTTTTTTTTCACTATGTAATTTCCCTTTTCATTATTATTATTACATGGAATTCTGATGTACTTTGACATTCTACTGTGTTTTATATGTCATTCTGCTCTCTTTCACTGTCCATGCTGCTGTCTTTTATCCTACTCTGTAGTTACAATATTCTGTTTGTTTTTTAGGGTGATGTCCAAATATGGCTGTGCACAAAATAAATGGTTGTTGAGGCTATATGGGCTTATTAGAGAGAAATGGTGTCCTGCCTTCAATAAGAATCATTTCTCTGGTGGTGCATTGTCTTCCCAAAGAAGTGAAAGCACTAATCAAGCACTCTCTAACAAACTTTCGAAGACTTCTGACCTCTGTGACTTTTATCATTGTTTTGGGGGTGTGGTTGCAGATTGGAGGAGCAATGAGAAAGCCCAAGATTTGGCTTGTCTTATTGGTAAGCGAACATTGTCTCCAGATGAGGCTCCAATGCTTTTGCATGCTAGAGATGCTTATACACTAAAGGCTTACGACATTTTCGAGGATGAATTCAGGAAAGGAACTTCTTCTTTTCAGAAACTTGTTAGTTCTGATTCTGTCATGGCTACATACCATGTGTGGCGAGCAGGTCGTGAAAAACTGAAGCACACTGTGTCTTATAAGTTTACTCTTAATTGTGTGAGTTGCACATGCAATTTGTTCAGTGAAGTTGGTATCATGTGCTCGCATTCTCTGAGAGTCATGAACATACATTGTGTGTCTGCCATTCCTGAGTTCTACATATCGAAGAGGTGGCGTAAAGATGTTGTTAAGGGTCGGGAAATTCAGAATGTTGTGCCTTCCTTGACCTCTTTAGATGAAGATTCTGTGGCAGCATCTTTGTGGAGAACACAGGCAAGTAGAAAGGCTGTGGATTTCATAGCAACTTGTGAAAATAACAAGGATGCTCGGTTGATTTGGGACACAGGTTTTGAGGGTATCAAGAAAGATGTAATTCTTGCTGTTCGGTCAGGAGACGATGATAGATGTTTGGATGAAACATCTTCAAGAAGTGAGGTTGTTCAAAATCCCAAGAGTACGAGCTTGAAGTATAAGCGACGAACCAGGGAGAAGCCTACAGTGGAGAAGATATGGAATAAAGTAAGAGGCAGAAAGAAGAAATCGAAAACTGACGAGTTAAAAAGCAGAATGGCTGTTCGGAATTTAGAGGTAAAAAGTTTTGTTTTTTGTGTTTTATTGTTTTTAATTCTGATTTTTATTCCAAGTTACAATGAACTCTAATCTGTTCCTAATACCTTTCTACTGTGTTGTGTTTTTTTTAGGATGATGAGGGTGGTTACGTTGTTCACCCTGTTTCTGGAGGTCAACGTTTAGAAGTTATATCTCCGAATACAAGTTCAAGATTTCCCGCAGTGTTATATGATTCTGTTGCCTGATTGTTTTTACTATATTTGGAAATGATGTGTTGATGACATTTGTGTTTTTATTGTTGACAATGTTGTGTTGATGACATTCTGTGCTTGGTTTTTATTTTTATTTTCCCGTTGATCAGAATTTGTATAATGTCGAGATTACATTTATAATATCGTGGAGAATTATTTATTGATATTTTTTTTATTAATGTATTAGATGTTGTGTACTAATACAATAGAATTCATGAATGAATTGAGTAGAATATGAACATAAATAGAGCAGAATGCACTAATACATGTAGTAGAATTCATTCAGGTTTAGGGTTATAGAAATTAGGGTTTAGGTTTTTAGAATTTAGGGTTTAGGGTTTTAGAAATCATTGTTTGCCTCCCTCGATTATGGTTGCCACTTTGATAGTTCACCTCCCATGATTATAGATCGCCTCCCTCGATCATTCACCGCCGAAGGCGGTGAGCCGCCGAAGGCGGTGAGCCGTCGAAGGGCAGCCGTGATCGTTCGCCTCCCACGATTATTGTTGTCTGTCTCGATTATTGTTGCCTCCCTCGATTATTGTTGTCAGTTCGATTATGTGGCCGTAATCATTATTTGACACCCTCGATATTGTTGCCTCCCTCGATTATTGTTGTCAGTTCGATTATTGTTGCCACTTCGATACAAGACCTTTCGATACAAGACCCCCCCTTTATCCCTTTATAAAAATTCTGAAGCCGCCGAAGGTGGCCGTAATCTTTGTTTGCCTCCCTCGATTATTGTTGCATGTCTCTATTATTGTTGCCACTTCGATACAAGACCTTTCGATACAAGAACTTTCGATACAAGACCTTTCGATACAAGACCCTGAAGGTACCGGTATATCGATCCGATCGTTATACCGTGTGTGCGGAAGCGTGTAAAGCGATAGATCTACTATGCCATGATCTTAGTGCACACAAATATGTATAGACACACATATTTATATATATATATACATCCAATATATATATATATAGAGAGATATCAACGAATTCTTACATTTGGTGATGCGTGCCTCGTTGATGTTGTTTAAGGTGGTGTTGAGTCGATTGAACCACCTTCATGGATCAGCCTTGAGAATGATCTCGTCACTCTTCTTGTCTAGATCGCCCGGATGTTGAAGCCGCACAAATGGCCCGGCCTCTACGTGTTGCACACGAACCCGGATAATGAACACCTTGCTTGCTTGAGTATTGATCTCCAAGATCACCTCTTTTCTCTCTATTTGAGTGGAATTTCGTGGCTAATGTTGTGATGTGATGAAAATCTGATTTTCATCCATATAATGGCCTCATTATTCACCACATTACTCCCCTTTGTAACCTACAACATAATGGGCATCATAATGCACCATTAACATGCAAAAGGGGTTACAAAGGAGGTGAAAGGTCATGCCACATACACATGCCACTATGCATTGTATGTGGTCCCACTTGCTTGTGTGGCATGCCATGTCACACTATGTGACATGCATCCATGCAAGCCATGCATCCCATGCATGTGTATTAAATCCACGTAAATATTGATTCTAAATCAATATATTTATCAAGCAATGTATATCAATATCGAGCTCGTGTGTGACCCTGTAGGTATGATTTTATCGATCAATATTATATTGTTCCCAACAATTAATATTATCGAATAATCATTTAACATCCATAGACGACCTTATGACTTTATCGATTGCACACGTAGGATCGAAGGACATATCCCAACAATCTCCCACTTGGCCTTCAGAGCCAGTGTGCTGCCAACTTCCTGTTGTCACTTTATGTCTAAGTTTGAACTTGAGGCAAGACTCGAGTCATCCTCAATCGGTTCAAACCTTTCTTGGACTATGAGACAGACTGTAAAACCATATTTATCACTATGATACGAATCTGGACGTGGCCACGTATTTTCCACAGTCTCGACTCTCCAAGTGGCCGGTAAGACATGTATCCCATTATAAAATGGAGGACAATCCCATCTTGTCAATCCAAGCTCTCCCACTTGCTTCCTGATATACCCAATAACAAGTTTTATAACCTCCTTTTACGAAAGGCGTTTACTTGTATCAAAGTACACCATTTCACAATGGAATCACTCTGGACTACTCAGGTCAGAGGAAATTGCTCGACAGTCAATGAAATAGTATTATGACTCGAAATCTTAAATACTATTCCAGTCGGGTCTGTTCGATCATTAGCTCCCAGCTAATATCTATGTAATTGTACTTGATGTCCCACATCACTAGCCCATGAAGCGGCGCTATAGTACACATTACAAACTAGTTCATTGTATTATCGGTTTGTCCGTACTCGATTATACGAACCAGGAACAACTATATGATTTAAGTATATCAGTTCAACCATTGGGACTTCATTATGCGGTAAGTCGACCTCATAACCCAATTGATATCACTTAATCATTTGGACAATTCATATAAATTAAACCATATTTATATGAAGAAACATGTATTATACATATGAGTGAATGTTTACCAAATCTCCAAAAGTATCTAATACAGTAATAGAAATCACAACCCATCTCTAAGATGTTTGATCTCTATTGCAGTTGTGAAAGCCTCAAACTTAAACTGCTGGAGAGGTTTAGAAAGCGGGTTTGCAACCTTACCAAAAGTTGCAACTTTATTATCTCGATGTCTCCACAAAACTATCTCCCAGATAATGTGGAACTTCCTGAGCACCAGTTTTAGACTTGTGGTGCTTCCTAGCTCATTGGCTTGCGCGATAACTCTACTATAAATAGAGAATTATCGGATGGGCTAAGCTAGTTACGCCACCTAGTTCATTCAAGAACTTTCAAATCTTAACTGACAACATTACTGCATCCAATGCAATACTGTGCTCAGCTTCTGTAGTTTAATCAGCTATATTGCATTGCATGGAACTATTCCAGCAAATTTCACCTCTAACCAGACAAAAGATATAACAAGATTAAAATCGGAAATTATCTTAGTCTGTTTTGAAGTTAGCAGTCAAACTGCTTGTTAATATCAACTCTTTTTGTCTTCCAAAGACAACAAAATATTCTTTAGTCCATCTAAGGTACATAAGAATACTCTTGGCCGCAGTCTAATGCGTCTCACCTGGGTTTCCTTGAAACCGAATCGTCATGCTCAAAGCATACAATACGTCCAGTCGTGTACATATCATGGCGTACATTATAGACCCTATTGCCGAAGCATAAGGAATGTTTTCCATCCTCTTTTGCTCATCAATCCCTGTAGGGCCTTGAATCTTGCTAAGAGATGTGCCATGAGTAATTGGAATGAGACCCTTTTTGGCGTCTTTCATTCTGAACTTATCAAGCACCTTTTCAAAATAGGTCGCTTTACTAAGTCCAAACATCCTTTTCGATCTGTTCCGACAGATCTTGATGCCCAATATGTACTGTGCTTCTCCAAGATCCTTCATTGAAAAACAATTTCCAAGCCATTCTTTAATAGAATTAAGCATAGAAACATTGTTTCCAATAAGGAGTATGTCATCGACATACAACACAATGAATACAACGTAAATCCCACTGACCTTCTTGTAAACACAAGAGTCTTCCATGTTCTTTTGAAATCCAAACTCTTGTATGGATTCATCGAACCGAAGATTCCAGCTCCGAGATGCTTGCTTTAATCCATAGATGGATCTATTAAGCTTGCATACTCTCTCAGCCTGATTAGGATCGATAAAACCCTCTGGTTGTGTCATAAACACATCCTCTTCTAGAATCCTATTCAAGAAGGCGGTTTTAACATCCATTTTCCATATCTCATAATCATAATGAGCTACAATGGCTAAGAGAATCCGAATGGATTTAATCATAGCAACTGGTGAAAAAGTTTCATTATAATCCACCCCGTGAATTTGATTAACTCCTTTTGCCACCAACTTTGCATTGAAAACACTATGTTTTCCATTCATGTCTGTTTTATTTTGTAAATCCATTTGCATCCAATGGGCCTAGCCCATTTAGGCAAATCGACCAAGTTCCAAACTTGAGTTTCAGACATTGATTTTATTTTCGGATTTCATGGCACCCTGCCATTTCTCGGAATTTGGACTCGTCACAGCTTGGATATAGGTCGAAGGTTCATTACTTCATAGTTCTCGTTTGTCAGAATACCTAAGTATCTGTCAGGTTGAGTTCTAATCCTTCCGGACCTTCGAGGGTTAGGTGTGTTTTCCAAAACCACTGGAGCACTCTCGACTTGTTCTTGAGTGTCCATATCAGTTTGATCTTATTGAACCTCGTTCAATTCAACTGAGCTCCCACTTACTTTCTTGGAAAGATATTCCTTTTCAAGAAATACACCATCTCGAGCAACAAAGACTTTGTTCTCAGATTGGTTGTAAAAGTGGTACCCTCGTGTTTCTTTTGGATAACCCACAAAGAAACATTTATCCGATTTGGGTTCAAGCTTTGTAGAGATATTTCTCTTCACATAAACTTCACATCCCCAAACCTTGATATAAGACAAGTTAGGGACCTTCCCTTTCCATACCTCGTATGGTGTCTTATCAACAACTTTTGACGGTGTCCTATTCAGTGTATAAGTTGAAGTCTAGAATTGTGTGCTCCCAAAAGAGACCAGTAGTTCATTTAGACCTCTCATCGAATGGTCGAACTATATCTAATATAGTTTGTTTTCTCTTTTCCGAAACATAACCTTCATGTGCTTGTGAACTGATAGGTTCCACATACATCAGTATGGATCATCCCTAATAAATCACTCACATGTTCTCCTTTCTCCAAGAAAGATGACATTGTTATCTTGTCCATCACACATCATCCACATGTATCAAATGATTCCAAGTCAAATGATTCTAGAATGCATTCTAAAAGAAGATTCGTTACATATTTAGATGATGATTTGACCTAATCAACAATGTTATAGTTATGTCTCATTGAGACTTATTCGATTCGGCCTTTAGTGTTAATGTTATATATGATTTGTCAAGTTTAAAGTATACATAAACAATATAATAATCGTACCAAAACAAAGAATAATTCACAATTAAAATAGTTACCAAACTATTTAATAGTGAAAAACTAATCCATCAGTATCCAATACTGAACCAATATTCATTGTTTATTGAAGGTACGAAATTACATAGTTATAATACTAAAACAAGGCCCTAAGGCAAAACAACATCATATGATCATACGGCTAATGCAGCGACCTTCGCTCCATTTCTTGCCCGTAGATCGACATCTCTATTCACCAAACTTATACTTCTATGTAGTTCCTCCACATAAAAATGTGAGAACCACATTTGGCATCCAATACCCAAGAAGTAGAATTTGTGAAGTTTAATGTCTATATCATTAATACTTGAAGATGAAGCAACCCCGTTCTTCACATCTTCTTTGAACTTTGGGCAAATTCAATTATTCCCAATAATTGAGTCTCATTCAAATTTCCCATTCAAAATTATCTCAATGTCAAAACGTGATAAATCGTAAGTGAAAAATCGAAGTTTTCTAACCAGCGATATTATCATGCAATTGAAGCCCTATCTCTCATAAAATATGAGGGAGCCAACCAGACAATCGATTCACGCCATCCAATGGCTCGAAAGTCTCTAATTTGTGTCATTGATGAACTTAAGTGTTTTGGATTAAATCACTCCCCGAGGTGTAAATAATCATAACCTTAGAATCCATCATATGAAAGACAAATTAGGCATTTGTTTTGAAATTGAATAAAATATGAACTTTTATATGTTTGCAAGTAGTGTCCAACACTTTTGCAAAGACGCATTGAGATTCCCTAGGAACCCTAGTAGCCTTCTTGCCCCTGCTCTTTTGAATACCCTATCCCATATCATAAGAATTTCCCTCTTAGGGTCCTTCTCTATCGCCAGCTCATCAGCCTTGAGCATCCCGTGGAGCTCACGAAGCGATTTCTTCAAACCATTCATATGGAAAATTTAGCCCAAAGGCATTATAACCATCATGAGATTGAAGTATGAAATCGGTTGCCAAATAATCATCATAGGAAAAATCTAGGCGGTCACTTGAAACAAATAATCCAATCATTTGTTGCACATGTGATTCCATAGATTTCCATTTTTCCAGCCTAGCTGAAGCGATGACCCTGGTCATACCGAACCGCTCAATCATAGTATGTTCCCCGAACATGCTATTGAGTTGTTCAATGATATCATAGGAATTGGTAATCTAACACATTCTCTTTGTATTCGTATTTGAGGACCATCCTCAAATTACGTTGTCAATCAAGAAAATTTGTGTTGTTCAATTTTTCACAATCAAGAACCAAACTTGAATTGAGTTGATATTTAACATGATAAACTACAAAAGAAAGATAACTAAAGTATGTAAACATCCACAAAGCGGTAAACAAATAAGGTTGTCTATCAAAATTACTTATTTGTTACATTTTGTTCAATCGATATCTAATATCGTTGTTCCCTTAAACAAAACAATCCCAAGACCCTCATCTTGCGAATCCTTAAGCCGACTGAGTCCGCACTTAAGAAACTCCAAGATAGGTAGACATCCCATGTCAATGACATCTAATGTCACTCTCGGTCGATGAGAGTCCCATTCTCATCTCATGTCTCGATAGCCACGCCTGCAGTGGATCTATCGATGAGAAAACCAAACTCACGTGTAAGGGTCTAACCCTTACTCCCACTTATCCCAAGATAACAAGTAGTACCCCGCTGAGGCGGACCTACCAACTTATGATCGAGGGCTTCATGAGTGTGACGTTTTGGACAAGACATTATACTCATTATTTTTGGGAACTTGCATGCATAGGTTTGTTTATATGTAAGTTGAACATTTATAACATAAAACAACCTATAACTAGCAAAGCAAATAAATACGAAATCGAAAGGCCCCTAGAACCTCACAACTCTCAAACGAAAAGATTAAAATAACAACAAAAGCCTTGAACATCTTCTGGACTGGTCCTCGCCCTCCGTTTTAGTTCCGTGCCCTCCGATTTTGGTCAAATCTATTTCGTACCCATAAAACCACGAACAGCGCCCGCCGTTTCACAACCAGCGGTCGCTGAACACCACCGGCGGTCGCCGTTTCCAAAACGGCGCCCGCCGAAAGGTCCGGGAACAATCTGCCAAGAAAAAGGGCTTTCGGCGGTCGCCGTTTCCAAAACGGCGCCCGCCGAAACAAAACAGCGCCCGCTGGAGCTACAACGGCGCCCGCCGTTTGGCTCCAGCAGCCCGGTTTTGTCCGTTTTGCTTCGTTTTGCTTCGTTTCTTCTCGTTTTCGCCAGAGAGCCGAGATCCTCCATCGAACCATGGACTAAGTCCATCGCTTACAAGTAGTACAATACAAATATAATAGAAAATCCTATCTATTACAATTGATTCCAAGGGACGCAGCCCTCAAAAGACTATGGCCAATCGAAACGTAAAAAACGACGAATTCATTCACCCGACCACTAACGGTGGCCGGCCTTACATCTAATCACATAATCACAATTAAACAATTAATCCAATTATGTAGATTAAACTTCTTGTGTCCAACACAAAAGTGTGCACGAGCCCTAGGCTCTGATACCAATTGATGGTACCGGTATATCGATCCGATCGTTATACCGTGTGTGCGGAAGCGTGTAAAGCGATAGATCTACTATGCCATGATCTTAGTGCACACAAATATGTATAGACACACATATTTATATATATATATACATCCAATATATATATATAGAGAGAGAGATATCAACGAATTCTTACATTTGGTGATGCGTGCCTCGTTGATGTTGTTTAAGGTGGTGTTGAGTCGATTGAACCACCTTCATGGATCAGCCTTGAGAATGACCTCGTCACTCTTCTTGTCTAGATCGCCCGGATGTTGAAGCCGCACAAATGGCCCGGCCTCTACGTGTTGCACACGAACCCGGATAATGAACACCTTGCTTGCTTGAGTATTGATCTCCAAGATCACCTCTTTTCTCTCTATTTGAGTGGAATTTCGTGGCTAATGTTGTGATGTGATGAAAATCTGATTTTCATCCATATAATGGCCTCATTATTCACCACATTACTCCCCTTTGTAACCTACAACATAATGGGCATCATAATGCACCATTAACATGCAAAAGGGGTTACAAAGGAGGTGAAAGGTCATGCCACATACACATGCCACTATGCATTGTATGTGGTCCCACTTGCTTGTGTGGCATGCCATGTCACACTATGTGACATGCATCCATGCAAGCCATGCATCCCATGCATGTGTATTAAATCCACGTAAATATTGATTCTAAATCAATATATTTATCAAGCAATGTATATCAATATCGAGCTCGTGTGTGACCCTGTAGGTATGATTTTATCGATCAATATTATATTGTTCCCAACAATTAATATTATCGAATAATCATTTAACATCCATAGACGACCTTATGACTTTATCGATTGCACACGTAGGATCGAAGGACATATCCCAACAGACCCCCCCTTTATCCCTTTATTAAAATTCTGAAGCCGCCGAAGGTGGCCGTAATCATTGTTTGCCTCCCTCGATTATTGTTGCCTCCCTCGATTATTGTTGCCACTTCGTGTTGGGGATCGTGCATGTATACGCAGCGGAAAACAAAAATTTTATGAAAAACCGTTTTTCATTAATGTAAACATTTTACATTATATTTATTTTATTTTATTGAAAATCATATTTTCAATATTACATGCATTAATTGATTTAATTCAAATCTATTAGAATCAATAATTCACCATTTAATTTAATTATCACATAATTAAATATTTAATTCATGCATCCCATACTACACAAATTAAATCTAACGCAATTATATTTATCATATAAATTAATTCCTTCTAGCGCAACTATATTAATCATATTAATATATTACTTATAGCGCAATTATATTAATAATATTAATATATTACAATTAATTACGTAAACATGCAGACATAATTAATTTGCGTCAAATTTACAATTAACATAATCTTATTATTTAATTCTAATCAACTTGAATTGTGCAATTAATTTAATCAAATTAATTAATTACACATATATAATTAATTACGTAAACATGGGGACATAATCAGTTTTCGTCAAATTGACAATTAAGATAATCATATTATTTAATTCGAATCAATTTGAATTTAATTAACATTTAAATTAATCACAATTAATTTTTCTATATCAATTAAAAATCCCATAGCGCAAACATTAACAGTACATAGCGCAAACATTTAACGCAAACAATTAAATCTAAATTTAATCGTAAGTACCTCAGGGATTCATCGGACGAAACGAGGTTCGTCGGAAGTCGCGCGGATGCGACGCGGGGACGGCACGGGTCGTGTGCGGGGAGAGCCGGGCGAGTGGCGGAGCTCTCGGCTGGACTCGTGTGTCACGGCTGGAGCGCACGGGCGCGACTCGGGCTGTGCTCGGGCGTTCCTTCGGCGTCTCTCGTCTAATCAGGTATCACCTCGTATAGGTAATCCAACTTACGTATTGCACTAGAAACACGTAAGGGAGAATACGACGGGAAAAACGGGCCGGAAAAACGGTGCCGGAATCGGATTCCGGCGAGGGGAGGCGGCTGCCGGCGGCGGCACTAGGCGGCGGCGGGCGGCGACTCCGGTTGTCGGCGGTCCTCCGAGGGAGGAGCCGAGGGGCGGACGAGAGGGAGAGAGGAGAGGAGAGAAAGTGAGGCTAGGGTTTTGAGCTCTTCACTTTGGTGTGTTTATTCTCATGCCCATGGAGCTCCTTTTATAGGTGAAGAAAGGAGCTTGTTGGGCTCAAACCCTAATGGATCGGATCCATTAACCCTAGCCGGCCCAATACATTAGCCGTCATTACGTTTCTCCAAAATTGACAATCAATTTCATCTCCGAAAAATATAACGATTATATTTTCTTTCTCGTTTTAATTTTCTCATCAATATGAGATAAAAATAAAAATTTCCAATTTCACAAAATCGGAAAGCCCATTTCAGGGGTACTGCTAAATCGGGAAATTTCCCAAAATAGAAAGTGTACACCATCGTGTCCGTTTTCTTTAGCTCAGTATTATTTCCAACTCATAATCACAATTATGAATCTCGGATTCAATCATATTGACCTCCGACTATATGTACTTAATTAACAGTTAATTAATACATGATCGTATTCAAGGATCGGTTTACACGAGAATGTGACCCTCAATGGTTCAGGTGTATAACTAGCCGTGGGCTCACAACATATTGTGATTCGAACAACATATTGTTCTTATTTCAACTACTCCCAAGAGTTTTAGATTAATAATCATATTATTTAATCTCCGAACAAGTCGGTGCCCAACGAATCAGTGACGAGCGTCTAGCAGCCACGCTTCACTAATTCCCTAGATACAAATGAAGTGCCTGCAAGAACCTTGTAATATAGTTAGCGTACAGTACGATCCCTCCGATACATATGTCCCGATCAAACTAGAGATATTGGTTAATCGAGATCTCTTGTTGAGTTTGATAACTGTGCGTACGTTCTAGGTTTCGTAAAATCCATTCGTGATTGATTCAGAGAAACACATTTCTCTAATCACCTCACTATTCAACTCTGGCCAGAGATTCCGGGACTACGAACCATCAGAACACACAGGACATCCATGATCTATATCAAGCGATCAGATCCCCTACTACAATGCACAGACTTCACATCAGATTTCGAACTGCACGAACATTGTCTCCTTTTTCGACTTACTCCCTTTCTAGGGAATCAGAGACACGTTACGATACAGCTAGTCCTCTGATGAAGTCACGGTGATGTCTGGGTCTTAAGGATTAATTGTGTACAACTATATTATGGAATTCTCTACTCGATCAGTGATAACCACTTAGAGATTCCAGGGAGAGGGAGTTCAGTGAACTCATCAACAGTGAGCACCCACTCAAGTATGTCGATGTCCCAACACCGAGGCTCGAGATTAGCCCACATACACTAAGTGCTAGTCTCAAGGGGGAAAGGCCGGGTATCCTTGTTATTGGCGTAACCCATCGACTAGGAACTGAGTTTGACCAGTTACGTTGCGTTAACAGAATTATCTCTCGGTTTCCACAAAACCGAATTCATACAACATGTGTAACCGTACAGGACTATATCTATGATTCAACATTGGGAGCAGATATAGTATATGCCATTAATAAAGGTTTCATTAATTAACGAAATAAACCGTTATATAACGGAATACGGTTAACCGCTCGGCCAACCGTTGGCTCGCCGGTCACCTATTCCAACAATCTCCCACTTGACCTAGAGCCAACTATCCGTGAATCTTAGTCCCATCGACCCTCGATGTTTCTCGCGGACATATTCAGATAAAGGCCTGGTACAGGGATCTACAAAGTTATCTTCCGAAGTGACATTCTCGACTCAGACGTCACCTCTGTCATTGATCTCTTAGATCACATGATATTCTCTCAAGTACATGTTTGGACTTCTGATGAGATCTTGGTTCCTTAGCATTCGCTAAAGGACACCGTATAATCACAGTACAAGTTACTTGATTATTTGCGTCCGGAACTATAACCAACACTTGGATAAAGTTCCGTGTCCAAAACAGTCTCTTTTACAGCTTTAGATGCTGCAACATATTCAGGTTCTCGTGGTAGAATCATTAGTCGTTGCAGGAACCATTCCAGCATGCGACACCACCTCTAAGCTCGAATATGAATCCCGATATCGACTTTTAGTCATCCACATCCGGTTGAAAACTAGAGTTCGCAAGTACCTCTAAATTCAACTCGGACCTCCCATAGACTAAGAACAATTCCTTAATGCTTTTGATTGCTAGTGCTTAAGGATTTCGTCCTTCACGACTTCAAATAAGCCGGTCTTGGGTTCGACTGATATTCACTTGTGACACTCACAACATTTATAATATCACGTCTAGTACACAGCATGCCATACATAATGCTCCCTAGTGCGGAGATATATGTGTTGTCCATTTCATCTCCTCGAATTCCATCAACATTACAGTCACACGAATTACGAGAGATGAACCCCATGGGACATTGGCAAGAATCTCTTCAGGATTCTTCCATGCTAAACCATTTCAAAAACAGTTTCTATGTACAAGGATTGAGAAGATTTTGCATTCTTCTAGATCTATATCTATAGTGACGTATCACAATACGTAGGATGCCTCTCCTCAAATCCTTTATTCGAGAAACGTGTGGATAACCGTGCTTTCGTTGACTGCAACATCACTCAATCATCCCTATGATTAGTATGTCATCAACGTACAACACTTAAATTTCACTGCGCTCCCACTAACCTTCTTGAATACAAGGTACCTTCAAGTTTTATACCAAGTCAACGCTTTGACTATTGTATTTAAAACACATGTTCCATTTTAGGGATGCTCGTTTCAATCCATAAATGGATCGCTGGAGTATGCAAACCTTTTGCTCCTTTCCAGAAAATATGAAGCCTTCCGGCTGCGCTACAACACTTCCATAATATCACATTCAAGGAAAGTAGACCTCATATCTATTTTCCATATCTCATAGTCGTACTATGCAGAAATGGCCAGCAAAATTGTAATGGACTTAAGCATAGCGACTGATGGAAAGATTGCCTCATAAACAACACATTGTCTTTGAGTAACTTCTTTCGCCATCATCCTTGCTTTAAAGGTCACACCTTTATATATACTCTCACGTCATAATTAATAGATCAATATGCAGCCTTTGGGAACAATTCCCTTTGGTGGATCTACCAAGGTCAAACCTTGTTGGAGTACATACAGTCCATTATGAATTTCATGGCAATAAGCCAATGTCCCATATTCGTATCCAATACGAATCAGTTGAAGTTTATTGGATCATATCCATTTTCAACTTTATCTTGATCATTATCAAGATGGAACCGTCTACCAGGTACCTTCCGAACATTTTCAGATTTACGAACCGATAGATGAAGAGGTATATTAGTGGTTTGTTGAATTGGTTCATCTCCAAGTACTTGTGTTTGAACTTCATAGTGTGGTTCATATTCTCGAACTATTTTGAGATTTACTATATTGACTTTTCTATCGAACAGAAACTTCTTCTCTAAGAAGGCAACATTTCTTTAGACAAACATTTTGTTTTAGAAATATAGTAGAACATGTATCCTTGTGAATGTTTAGGATACCCCACAAAATGGCATAAGCCGGATCTACTATCCAACTTATCTCCCACTAGTCGCTTCACGCAAGCAGGATACGGGAGTGCTAAGTTCATATGGTGTGGTTTTAACTGCTTTGGTGGTAACACTATTCAGCAAATGGACGACTGTCAAAAGTGCAGGACTTTTACAGTTTCGTCGACAATTTGGTGAACCCCTTTGTGGATCGAACCATGTCCAACAAAGTTTGATTCCAACATTCGGACACTCAATACAATTAAGGAGTTCCAGACGGAGTCCATTGCCAGAGAATCGTATTCTCTTTTAGATAGTCAATAAGCTTGGTGCTTAAATATTTATTACCACGATCATATCGTAATATAGCAACCAAGTTGGTTTCCTACTTTGATGTCTAAAATTATTGAACACTTCAAAATTAGAGACGTGTACTTCATAAGTACATTTGGTAGTTGAAAACCACCCCCACCAGTAACACATTAGTGGATCACACATCTCCGTTTGGATCAAATCCAATAGATCTTCAACACACTCAACTAGCGTGCTAAAGTTGTGCGGGGTTTTGACTTCTATCCATTGCTGATATTTGGGTTTAGTTCATTCTTGTTTATTTGTTTATCGTCTTTAGCAAATCATATTTGCTTTCTTTTGTATAAAGGAAATCGGATTTCCAAAACAAAATTAAAACCTTTACCTTCTATATCAAATATAGAAGTAAGATCTAATAATAGAACATTTCTATTAATAGCAGGTTTCTAAATTTAGACGAAACAAATAACCAATTGTTCAAAACAATAGAATAACTATAACCCAATACGAACCTTTGTCAGAACGTTTCTGCCCAAGGTATTTTAGCAATTATGGCCCTATGGCCTTTATTCACACAACGATGTCAAGCGTCATCAACTCATTTGTTGACCTTGTTCTTAGTCACCCTTCTAGTATCACCTTTATCCATCTTTACACTTAGACCGGAAACCATTTCCGTCATTTTCTTCAAGAAGAACACTTCTTTCATGAAGAAGCAATAATGAGAACAAATTTCTCGTATTGATGGTTGACTCTTTGATCAACATCTTGAACAACTTATCCATTGAAGGATCGAGCTTTGTTCATGTTGTAGTTCATAATGAACGATTCATAAGAACTAGAAATCCACTTCTCATAAGTGGCATTCCTCAGCAGTCAAAGGTTGAGTGAGATTATCAAATAATCTATTCTCAAGTACATAGAGGCACTCATCATTTTAAAATCACAAGATTGAGATTCCAATTCAAATGGTTTGGGCCAGTGAGTTTGGATTGGTCGAGTATCGATGTTACGGGATATCTTAGAGAATATTACTGAGAAATATTAAGAAGATTAACATTGAGATAATTCGTTATTAATGATTACAATTAAATGTTTGGTCTTTATCATTTAATTGCCTCCCACTAAATTTTTCGAATTCCGCTATCCTCTAGCAGACAGACGGGAAAACTTATTTTTCCTTAGTTAGGCTTTAGGTCCAATAGCGTGAATATAACCCGTAGTTAATCTAGCCCGATTACATTCACCTAAAGGTAGAAAAATTTTCAATCACATCTCTATGTGACCCTAAAGATTACTTTTCCTCACCATGACAATGAACTACGTTAATCGTACCCTTCAAAGTCAACCATGTGTCAAGACCGACCTACCGATGTGAGAAGTGAAAGTTGGACTCCAGTAAACATGTGTAAGCCCATAGTTAATCTATCCGACCACACATATTTAAAAGAATCGTAGCTAACACCTCTCCATCTTATGTCAATAAATTACAGCTTAACTCACAAGCAGTACTCCCCGCTAACACGGCATACCATACTACTTGTAAGTGGCTTTCACATAATTTATTGTCGATAGAAGGAAAGGAGAAAGAACGACACATCGGTTCTCCTTTAAGGCTTGATATACATTCTCGGGAGAGAATGGAGGAGTATAGGATTGGTTATCTCATCAGAATAATCGTTATACATTCTCAGGAGAGAATGAAGTGAGTGATCGATTGTTGATTCTTAACAACTATGTCCTCTATAGGTCATCCTAACGAGCACATACGATCATAACATATATCACAATATATATCTCACATAATTCACATAGCATTTAATCACAATTAAAACGAGGTATGTAAATTAAATGGTGCTCTATTAATTAACTTGATTTAACAATTAAATCAAATAATTAATCTATCACCTTGTTGATCGAATATTTAAATAAATTATTTAATTGGTCAATAAATAATTTCAGTAAATTAAATATTGATACTTCCTTTCTATTTCAATTTATTAATATCTTAATAATCAAAACGTGATGTCTCGTAAGTGAAACTCGAGGTTTCTAACCAGCGATTCATCATGCGAGCGACCCTATCTCCCATAAATGGGGGAGCCGAGCAGACCATCGAATCATGCCATCATATGGCTCGATGTCTCTAATTTGTTTTAACAAAAACAAGTCTAGATGAATCACTCCCCGAGGTGCATTCATGTTCGACATTGAATTGTTACTTGATAACAAATTAGACATTGTTTCAATCTATTAGATAAAAATAAATATCTTAATAGAAACAATTGAGTCCCAATTAAACAACATTAAATCAATCAATTCAACAAACAGCATGCTTTAGGTGATTATATTCATAGACAATTAATCAATTTCAGAACCTACGCTCTGATATGTATACGCAGCGGAAAACAAAAATTTTATGAAAAACCGTTTTTCATTAATGTAAACATTTTACATTATATTTATTTTATTTTATTGAAAATCATATTTTCAATATTACATGCATTAATTGATTTAATTCAAATCTATTAGAATCAATAATTCACCATTTAATTTAATTATCACATAATTAAATATTTAATTATCAGATAATTAAATATTTAATTCATGCATCCCATACTACACAAATTAAATCTAACGCAATTATATTTATCATATAAATTAATTACTTCTAGCGCAACTATATTAATCATATTAATATATTACTTATAGCGCAATTATATTAATCATATTAATATATTACAATTAATTACGTAAACATGCAGACATAATTAATTTGCGTCAAATTGACAATTAACATAATCTTATTATTTAATTCTAATCAACTTGTGCAATTAATTTAATCAAATTAATTAATTACACATATATAATTAATTACGTAAACATGTGGACATAATCAGTTTGCGTCAAATAGACAATTAAGATAATCATATTATTTAATTCGAATCAATTTGAATTTAATTGACATTTAAATTAATCACAATTAATTTTTTTATATCAATTAAAAATCCCATAGCACAAACATTAACAGTACATAGCGCAAACATTTAACGCAAACAATTAAATCTAAATTTAATCGTAAGTACCTCAGGGATTCATCGGACGAAACGAGGTTCGTCGGAAGTCGCGCGGATGCGACGCGGGGACGGCACGGGTCGTGTGCGGGGAGAGCCGGGCGAGTGGCGGAGCTCTCGGCTGGACTCGTGTGTCACGGCTGGAGCGCACGGGCGCGACTCGGGCTGTGCTCGGGCGTTCCTTCGGCATCTCTCGTCTAATCAGGTATCACCTCGTATAGGTAATCCAACTTACGTATTGCACTAGAAACACGTAAGGGAGAATACGACGGGAAAAACGGGCCGGAAAAACGGTGCCGGAATCGGATTCCGGCGAGGGGAGGCGGCTGCCGGCGGCGGCACTAGGCGGCGGCGGGCGGCGACTCCGGTTGTCGGCGGTCCTCCGAGGGAGGAGCCGAGGGGCGGACGAGAGGGAGAGAGGAGAGGAGAGAAAGTGAGGCTAGGGTTTTGAGCTCTTCACTTTGGTGTGTTTATTCTCATGCCCATGGAGCTCCTTTTATAGGTGAAGAAAGGAGCTTGTTGGGCTCAAACCCTAATGGATCGGATCCATTAACCCTAGCCGGCCCAATACATTAGCCGTCATTACGTTTCTCCAAAATTGACAATCAATTTCATCTCCGAAAAATATAACGATTATATTTTCTTTCTCGTTTTAATTTTCTCATCAATATGAGATAAAAATAAAAATTTCCAATTTCACAAAATCGGAAAGCCCATTTCAGGGGTACTGCTAAATCGGGAAATTTCCCAAAATAGAAAGTGTACACCATCGTGTCCGTTTTCTTTAGCTCAGTATTATTTCCAACTCATAATCACAATTATGAATCTCGGATTCAATCATATTGACCTCCGACTATATGTACTTAATTAACAGTTAATTAATACATGATCGTATTCAAGGATCGGTTTACACGAGAATGTGACCCTCAATGGTTCAGGTGTATAACTAGCCGTGGGCTCACAACATATTGTGATTCGAACAACATATTGTTCTTATTTCAACTACTCCCAAGAGTTTTAGATTAATAATCATATTATTTAATCTCCGAACAAGTCGGTGCCCAACGAATCAGTGACGAGCGTCTAGCAGCCACGCTTCACTAATTCCCTAGATACAAATGAAGTGCCTGCAAGAACCTTGTAATATAGTTAGCGTACAGTACGATCCCTCCGATACATATGTCCCGATCAAACTAGAGATATTGGTTAATCGAGATCTCTTGTTGAGTTTGATAACTGTGCGTACGTTCTAGGTTTCGTAAAATCCATTCGTGATTGATTCAGAGAAACACATTTCTCTAATCACCTCACTATTCAACTCTGGCCAGAGATTCCGGGACTACGAACCATCAGAACACACAGGACATCCATGATCTATATCAAGCGATCAGATCCCCTACTACAATGCACAGACTTCACATCAGATTTCGAACTGCACGAACATTGTCTCCTTTTTCGACTTACTCCCTTTCTAGGGAATCAGAGACACGTTACGATACAGCTAGTCCTCTGATGAAGTCACGGTGATGTCTGGGTCTTAAGGATTAATTGTGTACAACTATATTATGGAATTCTCTACTCGATCAGTGATAACCACTTAGAGATTCCAGGGAGAGGGAGTTCAGTGAACTCATCAACAGTGAGCACCCACTCAAGTATGTCGATGTCCCAACACCGAGGCTCGAGATTAGCCCACATACACTAAGTGCTAGTCTCAAGGGGGAAAGGCCGGGTATCCTTGTTATTGGCGTAACCCATCGACTAGGAACTGAGTTTGACCAGTTACGTTGCGTTAACAGAATTATCTCTCGGTTTCCACAAAACCGAATTCATACAACATGTGTAACCGTACAGGACTATATCTATGATTCAACATTGGGAGCAGATATAGTATATGCCATTAATAAAGGTTTCATTAATTAACGAAATAAACCGTTATATAACGGAATACGGTTAACCGCTCGGCCAACCGTTGGCTCGCCGGTCACCTATTCCAACACTTCGATATAAGACCTTTCGATACAAGAACTTTCGATACAAGACCCCCCCTTTATCCCTTTATTAAAATTCTGAAACCGCCGAAGGTGGCCGTAATCATTGTTTGCCTCCCTCGATTATTGTTGCCTCCCTCGATTATTGTTGCCACTTCGATATAAGACCTTTCGATACATGACCTTTCGATACAAGACCTTTCGATACAAGACCCCCCCTTTATCCCTTTATTAAAATTCTGAAGCCGCCGAAGGTGGCCGTAATCATTGTTTGCCTCACTCGATTATGTTTTCCTCCCTCGATTATTGTTGCCTCCCTCGATTATTGTTGTAGAATGCATTATTAAATGGAGTAGAATATGATACAGATTAGAGTAGAATGCACTACTAAATGCAGTAATTTCCTCGATTATTGTTTGCCTACCTCGATTATTGTTTGCCTCCCTCAATTATTGTTGCCACTTCGATACAAGACCTTTCGATACAAGACCTTTCGATACAAGACCCCCCCTTTATCCCTTTATTAAAATTCTGAAGCCGCCGAAGGTGGCCGTAATCATTGTTTGCCTCCCTCGATTATTGTTGCTTCCCTCGATTATTGTTGCCATTTCGATACAAGACCTTTCGATACATGACCTTTCGATACAAGACCTTTCGATACAAGACCCCCCCCCCCCTTTATCCCTTTATTAAAATTCTGAAGCCGCCGAAGGTGGCCGTAATCTTTGTTTGCCTCCCTCGATTATTGTTGCCTCCCTCAATTATTGTTGTCACTTCGATACAAGACCTTTCGATACAAGACCTTTCGATACAAGACCCCCCCCCCTTTATCCCTTTATTAAAATTCTGAAGCCGCCGAAGGTGGCCGTAATCTTTGTTTGCCTCCCTCGATTATTGTTGCCTCCCTCAATTATTGTTGCCACTTCGATACAAGACCTTTCGATACAAGACCTTTCGATACAAGACCCCCCCTTTATCCCTTTATTAAAATTCTGAAGCCGCCGAAGGTGGCCGTAATCTTTGTTTGCCTCCCTCGATTATTGTTGCCTCCCTCGATTATTGTTTGCATCCCTCGATTATTGTTGCCACTTCGATACAAGACCTTTCGATATAAGACCTTTCGATACAAGACCCCCCCTTTATCCCTTTATTAAAATTCTGAAGCCGCCGAAGGTGGCCGTAATCATTGTTTGCCTCCCTCGATTATTGTTGCCTCTCTCGATTATTGTTTGCCTCCCTCGATTATTGTTGCCACTTCGATACAAGATCTTTCGATACAAGACCTTTCGATACAAGACCCCCCATTTATCCCTTTATTAAAATTCTGAAGCCGCCGAAGGTGGCCGTAATCTTTGTTTGCCTCCCTCGATTATTGTTGCCTCTCTCGATTATTGTTTCCTCCCTCGATCATTAATAAATGGAGTAGAATAAGATACAGATTAGAGTAGAATGCACTATGAAATGCAGTAGAACTCATTACAACAAGGTAATTTCCTCGATTATTGTTTGCCCACCTCGATTATAGTTTCCACTTCGATACAAGACCCCCCCTGTGTCCCCTTATAATCGAGGGAGGTGAACAATCACGGCCGCCTTCGGCGGCCGTGATCGTTCACCTCCCTCGATTATCCTTCTATTAGGCTTTATGGGCTTATTTTTAGGGATTATGGTTTAGGGGTTATTTTTAGTATTTATGTGGATTATATTATTCACTAGAGTAGAATCGATTATTAAACAGAGTAGAATGTAATTTATAAATAGAGTACTAGTAAAAATTGAGGAGACTGTGTTTATAAATAGTGCAGAATACATTACTAACTGGTGTAGAATGCATAAAGACAGTACAAAGAACAATCCATTTTTCAGATTCCAATCCCACTACAGCAAATTCATATTCAGAAAAGATTTAGATGTAATCAACATCACCCATGCTCAGTTTTAAATACAACTTGATCAATTTCAAATACAACTTCCACAACAAATACAACTTCCACAATTTCAAATACAAATTCAACACATGTTCAAATATGTTCAAATACTCAGAAACCATGCTCCGACTGCTGAATGTTCTATCCTTGTTTCAGAACTTCATGCTCAATAGATGCATTCTCTCTTGCTCTACTTGCGAATGCTTTTCTCACCTCATTCAACTCTGTCATGATGATAGCAGAACAATATTTCACTCTAAGGATCTTCAACATATCAACATCCTGTTTGAAAAATACAAGTCACATTAGAATATAGGTTATTGCAATCAAAGGAGCTGTAGAATATAAAAATACAACATCCTGATTTTCCATTAATTAGTTAGTAGATTCTTACCTTGTTTTTTCTGAACCCACAAGTCCAGTTCTGATCCCCCTTGTACGTCTCCATGTGCCTCATGCAATAGATTCCACAGTCATTGTTATTATCCTTGTAGCGCCATCCCATTTTCAGATTTGTTTGCTTGAAGTTAACCACTGCCCTGTTCAACTTCTTGCTCTTCATTTGGAGGTAGGCGGCAAACTTGAATTGCTGAAAATTAGCAAAAATACAAGGTGCCTTAATACGCTGAAAATTAGCAAAAAAAAATTACAGAAGAGTGCATTACAGTAAAGGGAACATTATAGTGTAAAACTGTACCAATTCTATGCTGATTTCCCCATAACGATCTAAGCATTTCAGATTGCCCGGGAGTGGTTTGTTGTCGATTATTTCCACCATCTCATTCTGGAAATTGAAGCACACAGTCCAGAAATGGGCATTCTCTATTACAGCAAAGAATATTTGTACACACAAATATTCAAAAACATTAGTATGTTGTTTTAAAATTCAGTACAAAGCATCTATTAAAATCTACTTACCAAGTCTGCATCCTCAATGTCAATGTTTCCATTGCATTTCAGCTCGTCGTCTATAGTGTTTCCAAAACACTTTTGGGTATCGTCATCTTTGTCCTTTGGATGTTGAATCAATTGCTGTTTTTTGAATATAATTAGATATGCGTCTCCAATGAATTCTTTGTTTTAAAATACATATTAAATTTTACTTACCGATACAGCAGTAGTGAAGAAAACTCTTTAATTTCATTTCCCCTGGTGCTCTTCTGAAATTTTGATGGTTAAGCTTGAAGCACCAGATGTCAATGATGTTGCTCACGACCCAAGTGTCGGGAAGGAGGGTTTCAAAATCAATCCTGTATGCATAACGACCCTTCCCTCTGAATAAGAGCTCCCTATGAAACAGTTCAAACAGTGGAGAGTTAGTTACAAATCAGTGTAGATTCTAGCAAATAGCTTAATCTATATTTTTCTATCACAATTAATCACAATCAGTTAGGGTCTTATTTTTGTATTATAGTTCAGTCAATCCATATTAATTAATAGCCACAAAATAATATAAGAATCAG
Source organism: Euphrasia confusa (assembly GCA_954870475.1). NCBI lineage: Eukaryota > Viridiplantae > Streptophyta > Magnoliopsida > Lamiales > Orobanchaceae > Euphrasia > Euphrasia confusa. The sequence goes on along the minus strand of OX940966.1, from coordinate 7,810,646 downwards.
AGCAGAGTACATCACAATTCAGTGTAGAATCTGTTCAATTACAGTGCAGATTAATTAAACCTTAACATTATAATTCACTCAATGCATATTAATTAAACCTTAACATTATAATTCACTCAATGCATACTAATTAAACCTTGACAAAAAAATTACATCTAAAACAGAGGAGAATTCATTTCAAATCAGTGTAGATTCACATTTCAAATCAGTGTAGAATTCATTTCAAATCAGTGTTGAATTTAACATAAGAATCAGAGCAGAGTACATCACAATTCAGTGTAGAATATGTTCAAATACTGTGTAGATTCACATTTTTACAGTATACAGTGCATACAATAACATGTCAAACAGAGGAGAATGCATTCAAAATCAATGTAGCATATCAGTTAAAGTAGAATGCACATATCAGTTAAAGTAGAATGCAAAAAATTAGGGTTGAATAATGATTCAAATTCGCTTAATTCAGTAGGAATGAGATGTATACCCCTTGGTTTTGTCGTTCATTGGCAGAAAAACATAGTCAGCAATGAGCTGCTCTTTCTTGCTTACAAGATTCGCATCAGTCATTGTTCCCCTCCAGAATGGAGACCTCAGGTTCAGAGGGAGGTTCTTGTGCATTCTTTTTTCTGTTTTTCGCACCAAAACATCCGGGGAGTCATCCTCCGACTCATACAAGCATCTGTTTCCAAGATTAAAGTCAATAAATCAGTTATTTAATGTATATAATGATTATATTCAAGTAACTTTTGCTAAAATATTATTAGAACTTACTCCATGAATTCAACTTCCTTTATCTCCCTTGCTGTGACGACCATATAAGTGTTGTCTTCGTCCCCCACAATTTTGCAGCCATCTTGGCTTTCAGAATCAACTCCTGGAATTCCGAGGTTGAATGAAGGGCAACCTGGATCCTTTTCCTTCATCTTCTTTGCTTTCATCAATATGAAAGCCTTCTCAATTTCATTAATAGCTGCGATGAAGTCATTGTCATAGTAGACTTCATCAGTTGTTGGCTCTATGGACACACTGAATGTCTTGTTTTGAGATAACTGGATCGGATCGTTCTCTTTTTCATTCTCCTTCTCTTTCGCAATCCCCTTCTCCTGATCAACTTCCTTCTCCTCTTCAACTATCTTCTCCTTACCATCATCATCCTTATCAACCACTGCCTGCTGCTCTTCTGCCTTTTCATCATTTGTTACCATCATGCTTTTGACAAGGGCATTTTGAAGTATGGTTGCCATCAAGTCTGCTTTGCCCATCTCTGTTAGGACACTTAAGCATTGAGTGACTCCTTCGGCAATCTTCCTAAGACCCACAGTCAGGTCTGGTGTATGACTTTTCTTTTGTGGCCCTATCTTTCCAGCATCATCTACAGGGACTTGTTCAGAAGCAGCAACATTATCCTGGGAATCATCTTGTACAGGGCCAGCAGGAGAATTCAGGGGATCATTATGTTGAGGGCCAGCAGCAGCATGTATGGGAGCTTCTTGTCGATCTTCTCCATTTTCAGCATTTTGTTGAGGAGCAGCATCAACATTAAGTTCTTGTGGGGCAACTGGTAGTTGAACAATTTCTGGTTCCCCAACTGGCCTTGTCAGCATATCGACTACTTTGCCAACTCCAAACCTCTTTGGTTCAGTGTCAATTTCCCGCTTGATCCTGACAGCTATATTTTTGGCATTCCAGCTTCTGCAGACCGGGAACTGTCTTTGGACAGTCCTTGACATGAACACCATTCGGTCTAAATAGCAGAGCTGGAAAAAGAATGTAGATTTCATTAACAAAGTAAGTAGGATTATATGTAAAAGAAAATAGATTTATAGTGTTCATATTTGTTTACCATCAGAAATGTCACTGGCCCTGTGAAGTTGTAATTTCTACCCTCTTTGAACAATCTTGCAGATGTGACAAGGGATTCAATGGTGTAGCTACACCAATCCAAATTTCTGATTTCTGCAACATCTCTCAAAGCCCTCAAGACATTGAAGTTTGAGTAGTTGTCTTGCTTGCCTTTCAGCAAGGTGCTAACTACTAAAACAACAAAGTCTCTCTTAAAATTATCATCATACTCAACAGTTGCTTTCAATCTTTCGCACATCTTTGCTGGTGATGGACCACCTGTGTTATAGACATAAATCACAATCAGTTAGGGTCTTATTTTGAGAGATAAATGTGAATCTACATTTCAAATCAGTGTAGAATTCATTTCAAATTAGTGTTGAATTTAACATAAGAATCAGAGCAGAGTACATCGCAATTCAGTGTAGAATATGTTCAAATACTGTGTAGATTCATATTTTTACAGTATACAGTGCATACAATAACATGTCAAACAGAGGAGAATGCATTCAAAATCAATGTAGCATATCAGTTAAAGTAGAATGCACATACCAGTAGGGCTTCCCCATCTACTCCTCCATTCCTCTAAGAATGTGGTGAATCCATCATCCATATCATCACATTTCAGGCCTGCATAGTTTAAATTAGGTCATTTACAGAAATTATATCAATAATATAATTATAGTAGAGTAGTTTTTTACCTGTGGATTCTTCTACAATCTTGTTCCCTTTTGGAAGATCGAAGATGGATACAACGTCATCTTCCGTGATATCTATTTCTCCATTCTGGAGAATGATTCGACATGTGAGATAGTCGAAACTCTCCATCACAAAACTCAACAAGTTGAACTTGTTCTGAGTTATGTTTAAGCTCAACAAACCCCCGAACCCAATCTCTCTTACGGCTTGTTTCTGATTCTCCGACAACCCACTAACCACACTTGATACGTGGCTAGGCGACATCCGACATGGGAATTTCTTCCTTGCTGCAGTTTCTTCATCATCGTGTTTTGCCTTTTTCTTCTTTCCCTCTTCAGGCTCTGGATCATCCTTTTCAGCAGCTGCTCTTTTTGATTTCTCCTTCTTTTGAATCTGAGCAGATTCTTTCTTCTGAGAAGCTTCTTTTACCTTCTCTTCCTTCTCAGCAGCTTCTTTTTCCATCTCCTTCTCTTTCTTTTCATTCTCCTGCTTCTCAGCAGCTTTTCTCTTCTTCTCCAAGTTTTCCTTTACCACTTTCAGTGCTTCTTCACTATCCTTCTTCTTTTCTTTTTCAACTTTCTCAGCTTCCTGTGAAACAACACATTTGATTTATAAATCCTCAATCAATTCATATGAATCGACAGTTTAACATGTCAAACAGAGTAGAATATTACCTTCTCTCTCTTTTCTTTCTGCTTCTCAGCAGCTTCTTTTTCCATCTCCTTCTCTTTCTTTTCATTCTCCTGCTTCTCAGCAGCTTTTTTCTTCTTCTCCATTTTTTCCTTTACCACTTTCAGTGCTTCTTCTCTCTTCTTCTTCTTTTCTTTTTCAACTTTCTCATCTTCCTGTGAAACAACACATTTGATATATAAATCCTCACTCAATTCATTGTACATTATAGATTTCAACTGTGTTCATTGAGATTCTGATTTTAAATGTCACTCAATTCATTCTATTATAATTTCAATTGAGTAACATATGAATAACATTTTGACATTACAATGCACTCAATACATACTAATTACTAGCCACAAAATAACATATCAGTTAAAGTAGAATGCACATACCAGTTTTTTAAGAGTTGCTTGTTTCACAGCTTCTCCTTCTTCTTTCTCATTCTTCTTCTTCTTCTTCTTCTTCTCTTTTTCATCTTTCTCAGCTTCCTGCTAAGTATTTTAAACAAGAGATATTTTAGTATTTTATGCAAAAATAGAAGAATCAACACATTTGAATTATAAATTGAAAGTTTAACATATCAGTCAAAGTAGAATATTACCTTCTCTCTCTTTTCTTTCTGCTTCTCAGCAGCTTCTTTTTCCTTCTCCTTTTTTTCTTTTTTCTGTTTCTCTGATTCTTCTTTGTCCTTCTTCCTGTTTTCTTTATCAACAACTTTCTCCTTCTCCTTCGTAGTAGCTTCTTTATCATCTCCTCTCTTCTTTTGCTGCAATTATAAGCCAGAGATATTTTAGCATTGATTATTGAAAACATAGAAAAAATAATCTCAACTCAATACATACTAATTACATGCCACAAAATAAGATAAGAATCAGAGGAGAGGGCATCACAATTCAGTGTATTAATTACTAGCCACAAAATAATATAAGATTCTGAGCAGAGTACATCACAACAGAGGAGAATGCATGCACTATGTCTAGGATTTTACCTTTTTCCTTTTAGGTTCAGCTGCTGCAACCTCATTTACAGCTTCCCTCCTTGGGCTCCATCTGATCTTTGAAGCTTCAGGTTGAGCTTCAGGTTGAACTGGTTCAGTTTCTTTCTCTTTCTGTGGGGCTTCTTGAGGGACAAAAAGAACCATAGCCGACTCCTCTCTAGTTTGTCGCACATCCTCTGGAGTAGTTGTAGTAGTACAAACCTTTTCTTGTTCAGGAGTGAAATTAAGTTTCCTCTTCGGGCTTGCTGTACTAGAACCAACTGTTGTTTTCTTCTTTCCCCTTGTTTTATGAACCAACTGCTTCTTCATTTCCTGAACAAGAATAATTATTTGATGACTTATACGTACCAAATTCAGATGACTTATTTCCTAAAAAGTGTAAAAAGGATTTGTAAAAAGTGTAAAAAGGATTTGTAACATGCAATATGATGACTTATACGTACCAAATTCAGATGAATAATTCCATGTTTTACTCAGAATTTTGTGTTTTACTCTACACTATAATTCACAGTACAATCTAGGTTCTACTATGAAATTGACATTTGAAAAATTAGGGGTGAATAATTACCAGTATTAAACATGCAATTTTGTGTTTCCATCTCAACATGCAATTTCAATAAAAGATGAAATCGAAAAAATTAGGGTTTATACTTACTGTAGTTAGGCGGACGATTATCGATTCGACGCTGTTTGTGGTGTGCCGATGTAGTTGAGAGCCTTTTCTGTTGATACTGTGTTCGTGTTTCAGGTTTGAGGAAGACGACTTTTCTGCTGATGCAGTGGTTCGCGGTGTGGGGTATGAATTGCTTCTGTCGTCGGCGGTCGCAAGTGCGGCGGAGGCAAGTGCGGCGGACGTCGGTGCAGAGGTGCGGTTTTGTGCGGTGGTGTGCGGTGGTGTTTTCGGTGTGTTCGATCGGCTTGTTAGTTTCAGAAGAGAAAGAGAGAGTGAATTCAATTGTTTGGGTTGGGTGTTTTGGGCTGAAGTCACGTAACGCGCGGGAATTTTTTGGGCCTGATTTCTTTTATATTTGGGCTGGGGACCATGTAGATGGATTAGGGTTTAGGGTTTATTTTTAGAGTACTAATCAAAATTGAGGAGACTGTGTTTATAAATAGTGTAGAATACATTACTAAATGGTGTAGAATGCATAAAGATAGTACAAAGAACAAATCTATCTTCAATCCCACTACAACAAATTCATATTCAGAACAAATTTTAAACATAACTTCAATGCAATTCACAATTCACACTACATTTTAGAATTCACAATTCACAATTCAAACAATACAGTTTACAATCCACAATACACAAATCGCAATCAACAAAACCTACTTTTAACAATTCACTACTGCATTTTCTCTTGCCTTTCTTTCTACTTCTTTCTTGACTTCATTCTCCCTCATCATGATTATTGCTGAACAATACTTTATACGAAGCACCCTCATGAAGTCATCATCCTGTTCAAAAGTAAAACACAAAACAGTATTTTTAGTAATAATTATGTAGTATTTTTATTGAATCCACTGTCTTTGTAAAAAATATTCAACATAATTACCTTCTCCTTTGAAAATCCACTACTCCAGTCATCTCCCTCACCCTGATAAGTCTCCATGTGCCTCATGCAATAAATGCCGCAGTCAGTATTGTTCTTACTGCTGCGCCATTTCATTTTCAGCATTCGGAGCTTGAAACTGGCTACATCATCCTTCCTTTTCAGGTTATTTGTATTTAGATACCCAACAAACTTCAACTTCTGAAATATCATAACAATACTGTGTATGAGAAATTGCTATGAACAAACTATAATTTGAAGTTATTAATGTAGTAGAATATAGTACTAAAGAGAGTAGAATTAGCTATCTAATTCTGTAGAATCAAAGGAAAGTGCATTATATTACTGCTTCATAACAATAGTAATTCAATAATTAGTTTTGAAGCATACCACATCATCTGCAATTTCTCCATATTTGTCAGTTGCTGTGAATCCAGGTACCAGAGGCTTGTTGTCCATCACCTCCATTGTATCATTCAAGAAGTTGAAGCAAATCACCCAATAATGTGCTTGATTAAAAACTGGGAAGAAAACCTATAATTCAAAACAGTTAACAATTTTTAGGTTAAAGTCTGTAATTCCTCAAAATAATTAGATAAGGTTCTTCCTTTTGTTACCAGATCAGCATCTTCAATGTCAACGTTCATAAGCTCCGAATTTATTCCTGCAGCAAACTCCTTTTCTTCTTTTGCATTGATAATCACTCTCTGTAATTTTTAAATACTATTAGTTTTTTGATGCATTTATTACTTAATGAGATGAAGTATAGTACTTACTGTTAACAAAACCGAAAAGAATATCCTTTTAGGTTTGCCAGGCGATCTTCTCATGTTTTCATAGTTGAGCTTATGACACCAGATGTCAATTACATTGCTGACAACCCAATTTTTTGGAAGGAGTGATTCAAAATCAGATTTGAAACCATACAATTCCTTCTCTCTAAATAGGCACTCTCTGTAGAATTCAGTCAAATAAACATGAAATTTCAGTTACATCATATAAACTGAGTAGAATTCATTAAAAAACAGAGTTGAAATCACCAGAACATACTGTAGAATTTGATTTTATAGTAAAAAGAATAAAACTCTTAGATGAAATACCCAAAGAAACATATAAAGAAATTTTACTCTTTGTTTTCGGCAGTTGTCGGGAGGAATGCATAATCAGCAATGAGTTGTTCCTTCTTGCTTACAACATCCACGTCTGTTTTCATTTGTTTCCAGAAGGGTGACCGGAGATTGATCGGAAGATTTTTGAATTTTCTGGTTCTTGTTTTCCGAGTCATGACATCCTCCGATTCATCCTCCGACTCATTCAACAACCTGTTTCAATAAGAAATTCTATTATATTTCATGTGTTATTATGTTATATTAATTTTTCAGAAATAGTATTTTTAACTTACTCTTTGAATTCAAACTCATCAATTTTTCGCGTTTTCATTGCGAAAAAATCTTCAGCCTTTCTAGCAGCTTGTGAATCGTCAGCAGATACCATAAATATTGTATCCTCCACAACCGTATCATCTGGAGATTCTTCTGAATCGACATCAGAAATCCCTAGGGAGAAGCTTGGGAAGTCAGGATCCTTTTTCTTCTTTTTGGCATTTAGGACATCCAACACCATTTTGTCCATAGCCTCTAACGCTTCAGTAGTGAAAAAATCATCATCCAGAGGGTCTAGCTCTATAGCAAAGTTGTAAGTTTTGTTTGGCGTCGGCTGCACTGGATCCTTTTGGCTTCCATCCAAACTTCCCGGTTCCTCCACAGGCTTCTCCGGCTGCCTTGTTCCATCCAAACTACCCGGTTCCTCCACAGGCTTCTCTGGTTCATCATTCATCAGAATCTTGAGTAGGGCATTTTTAAGGATTCCAACCATTAGCTCTTCTTTACCAATCTTTTTTAGGGCAGTTATGCACTCCAAAACCCCATCGGCGATCCGACCAAGACCGCTTGTCAGATCTGCTGTATAATTCTTGTTAACATCAGCAGCAGCAGCAGCAGATGGATTTTCTTTGGGTGAATCCCCAGCATGAATAGGGTTTTCTTGGGGGATATTCGCATCAGCAGCTTGATTTTCTTGGGCATGAGCATTCAGTTCTTCATCAGCATCTTGTGGTGCATGAACAGGGTTTTCTTGATGGATATCCGCATCAGCAGCTTGATTTTCTTGGGCATGAGCAGCTACTTCTTCATCAGCATCTTGTGGGGCATGAACAGGGTTCTCTTGGGGAGCAACATGTTGACCTTCAGCTGGCCTAGGTAACCTAGGCCAAATCTTCCCAATACCAAATTTAGTTTCGAGGCCTTTTGCATTATCTTTCTCAACCTTGATTCTCTGGGTGATTTTGTCAAAATTCCAATTCGAGCATATTGGGAATTGTCTTGATACTGTTCTGGCTTTGAAAACTAATCGGTCTAGGTAGCATAGCTGCAAAGTAATAAACAGAAAACAATATTACATTGTCAAACCAAGAAGATTTTATTGTTAAAGTTAGTAGTATTTATTCATAATGTCAGAAGAATTTAGTAAAAATGCTAGAAATGCTAGAAGAATATTACAGAGTAATAATATTTTCTTACCAATAATAGGGTCACAGGTCCAGTGAATGTTGAACGTTGACCTGATCTCCATAACTCTGCTGCGGTGACCAGTGAGTTGATAGTGTAGTTGCACCAGTCCAATTGTTGAATTTGATTCACATTTCTCAGCGAGTACAAGACCTTGTAGTTTGCATAGTTGTCTTGCTTACCTTTTAACAAGGTGCTGACAACTAATACTACAAAATCTTGTTTGAACCGGTCACCACTATCATTTCGGCCCATCAGTTCGTTTGCCATTTCTTGTGTAGAGGGTCCCGCTGTGTAATGAACAAATATGCATAATTCATTATCCACATTCTTATGAATCAAACTCATGAGTGTAATAGTTTACATACCTCCTCTTCCACCCCATGTTCGCCTCCAATCTTTCAGGAATTCTGCAAATCCATCTTCATCGTCTGATTTTTTCAAACCTTCATCAATGAACATTTTTATAGAATCAGTGTATATGTATTATAGATTCCAGAAGAAAATCAAAGTTGATTAGTTTACCTGATGATTCTACCACTGGGAGATGGCCCTTTGGCAGATCAAAGACCGAGACGACATCATCCTCATTTATATCCAAATCTCCACTTTGGAGAATGATGGAACAAGTACAAATATCAAAATTTTTAATCAAAAATGTTGTTAATTCGTTTTTATTTAATTTAATGTTCAAGTTAAGTAATCCTCCAAAACCTATTTCTCGCACAGCTCGTCTTTGTTGTTCATTCAAAAATTGTAGATGAATTTAGTCTTAAGAATTGTAGAAGAATTCATTAATATAGTAAGGAGAAACTTACAGCATCAGCAGTTGGTTGAATTGGTTCAACCACTGGAGTCGCTAAGACAGATTCATCATTCTCTTGGATGAGAGGTTGCCTTCTGGGGCTCCTTCTTATTATCTGAACATTTTTAGATTGTTTATTTGTCTTTTTCTGTTCATTATGATTGGAAAAAGGATGTGTATTAGTGATTCATGATTTTATTAAGGCAGTGAAATTCATTTATCAACTCAGTAGAATATACTAATAAAGAGAGTAGAACAAACTTACAACTGGTGTCTGGACAGATGTATTAGTGCAAGAATATTATAGTGCAAGAATATTATAGTTTACTATTATCATAATTGTAGATGAATTGAGTAATAATGCAAGAAGAATTCAGTAATATAGTAAGAACAAACTTACAGAATCTGTGGGTTTTGTTTTAATTGGTCCAGCAACTGGAGTCTGGAAGACATCGTCTTCATCCTCAGGAAATGTTGGTTTTCTTGGTTCAGGATTTTTCTCCTTTTGAGGAGCTTGGGGTTCCTGTTCATTTAAAAAAGAATGCTGGATGAATTTATTAATAGAGTAAGAATTCAGTAATTGAGTGTGGAAAACTAACCTTCAGAGGACTTTGACTTATAACAGCTTCTGGGGTGGCTGGACTCACCCTCCTTGGACTCACCCTTCTTGTGAGTATATCCGCGGAATTCTCTTCTTGTTTCTTGGTCTGTTTTTTGGATGCCATTTGCTAAAAAGCATAAATAAAATATAATGAGTTTTTCTACATAATTAATCCTCCTCTTAATTTCAGTTAAGGGTTGACCTTCCCATGTGTCTTTCTTCCAATACCCAACTTCACACGTTGACCATTGATTATTGCACGGATTGATGGTACTTTTCCCATATTCTGTCTTTAATAAGTAAATTTTGTTAATAGTTGTTTTCTATTATGTTATTATTCCATAATAACTAAATGTGATAAATCAACATAAGTCAACATAAAGTGATAATAACAGAATACATTAGAATTCAAACAGCAGAATTGGTTACAAAAGACAGTAGAATTGGTTACAAAAGACAGTAGAATATAGCAGAATTGGTTACAAAAGTACCTAATACAGCAGAATTTGTTACAAAAGACAGTAGAGTTACAAAGTACCTAATACAGCAGAATTGGTTACAAAAGACAGTAGAATATAGCATGTGACTGACATGAATCAAACTTTGATTTAAAATTTTGAAAAAAACCAATTCAAACAGAGAACAATTACACAAAAAACACTGGATTATGAACAATGCACAGAAAACTGTAAGATAGCAGAAGTGTTCACAAAATACAGTAGAATCTAGCATATAACTCAGATGAATTAAACTTTGATTTTACATTTTGAAAAAAACAGTTCAAACAGAAAACAAATACACACTAATCACTGGATTTTCAACCATGCATAGAAAATTGTAATAAGATGAACCAACAATACAGTAGAATAACTGAGATGAATTAAACTTTGATTTCACAGTTTTTCTTTCCATTGTTATTTCAATGTATTCTACTGAAAATGTTCCAAATAGAACAAACACACATACAGAACACACAAACATACAGGAGAACAGTAAATTGCTATTTGATCAAACAACTATACCAAATAGTGTTCAGATTCATCATGCAATTTGAGGAGAACTTTAAATCGTATAAAATAGGGTTTCTACGCCTCTTTTTTGGATTTTAGGGTTTCAGAGAGTTACAATTTCCCCAAATATTGTTTCTATTTGAACATGCAATTTCAGTTCATAAATTAGGGTTTGTAATTACCTCTTCTTCGAATTTTGGATGTTTGTAAGTAGAAATCACTACAGAGAAGGTGGTCTTCGCGGTTGAACGGTGAGGTTGTCGTCGTGGTTGAACTTCGAGTACGGCGGAAGGTGGTTTCGACTACAGGCTTCGACTACGGCGGTTTCGACTACAGGTTTTCGACTACAGCAACTTCGCGGTGGTCGTCGCGGTGGTTTCGACTACAGAAACTTCGCGGTGGTCGTCGCGGTGGTCGTCGCCGTCGAGGTATGTTTGTGTGCGGGAGAGATTGTAGAATCGACGTTGGGTGCGGGAGAGAGAGAATCGATGTTGGAGAGAATCGACGTTGGGCTGTGTAAGTTTCAATTGTGTGTAATTGGGCCTATTTTGGTTTTGTATATGGGCCGGTACCATACTATTGACATGATACCATTAACCACCCAATAGGCCCTCCTTAAATAGAGCATAATAATCACAACTTTATTTTGAAGATAACTAATTAAATTGATAATGGATAATATAAAAAAACATGATAGAAAGATTGAATTAAGATTAACTTTAAAATAACGCAGAGAATATACAGAAAATAAATATTAAAAACATGATGCTGAAATTAGTATTTGCTAATTCAAAATTTTGATAAAATAACTTACAACTCTTGATCCATTTTTTGAAAAACATGAATAGATATAACAAAATATATTAAAATATTAATAGAAATATTACCTGTGCGTCATTGGAGCTTCATCCCATATAATAAGTTTCGCTTTTAAAATCATACCGGCGGTGTCACTCCTTTGAGCAATGTTGCACGTGGATGAATCAGTCAAGTTTAATGGTATTGAAAATTTAGAATGAGCTGTCCTCCCTCCAGGTAAGAGCAACGATGCTATACCACTTGAAGCAACATTCAAGACAATTTCTCCGCGGGATCGAACAGCCGCTGATAGAGTATTCCAGATAAAAGTTTTTCCTGTTCCTCCATAACCGTACAGGAAAAATACCTGTCCTCTACCATTGTTTAATGATTCCATTATAGAATCGTAAGCAATTCTTTGTTGGTCGTTCAACATTGACACATACTTCATATGATCTTCCTTCAGCGCGGCTCGATTGTAATCTAATTCCATCGCAATAAGTTGATTTTCAATGTAAGTCAAATCCACATGATCGGGAAAAGGCAATGTATTATAATCTCGTAGAGATTTTCCTTGTTTCTGCAAGAGATCTTCAATTTGTTGCAAACATAAATTTTCAATATCTTCGTTGCTCAACGTCAATTAACTCTGCATGAACATTAATTATATGAGGCAGAAGATTGTTAAATTTAACAATAAATTATATTTTTAAAATACACTAATTAATAAAAAAAACATTAAATTCTAAACGGAAATTTATAGAGTATAAATTCAAATAATATAAACTATTCTATCATTTTTCCTAAAAAGTTCTTATTATATTAATGTAAGAGTTTTATATTATTAAATATAGTTTTGAAAACAAAATGTTATCATACAAAAAAATGAGAATTGAAATGAATGAAAGATTTAATATAAATTATATTTAAATAATCAAAATAATTTTATTATTGTAACTCAAATTTGACAATAAAAATTTAAGGTAACGTGTATTTACACTTTTGGATTGGATTTTGACATTCCTTTTAATTTTATTTTATTTTGAACAATTATAAAATATTTATATTTTCCTTTCATTAAAGAAAAATAGCACGTACACCCCTTTGTTCCTCGATCTCTTTTCTCTCTCACTGGTCTCAGTTATTTTCCTCCATTGTCGTTGTACAACGCACAACAACAAAAGGGTTTGTCATGTTTTTATACGCACATAACTGTGTTTATATATTCTGGACAATATGAGTTATACATGGTCAGACTGACTTTGTTTCAAATCTTGCTTGTGGGTATTAGGGTTTATGCAATATAAGTTTCCATCAATTTGTTTTTGGGATTATATTTCGAATTTTCGAACTCGACTAATAATATTTTCTTGATTCAAAGTTTCAAACTTTTTTCTGTTTGTGAAATTCTTGATCCGCATATGATATGGCTTTATGGCAATTGCATTTTTTTTTTTTTATAGTTTTGATACTTGATTTTTTTGTTTGATTTCTTTCATAAGTTGATACGAACCACGTTGGGGACCGATGGATGGAAGATGAACGAAGAACGAAAACGAATAAAGGGAGTCTCAAAATTTCCGGTTCTAACCCACAAAATGATTTAGATTCGATGATCTAAACTCAAACGCGTAGTTGACTCAGCAACTCGGGAATGATGATGACACACGAACGAAGGGTAATTGCTTCGTTGATTCGTCGGTTGAATTCTTTTGGTAAAAACCCGGACGAATTCGATAAAACCCTAAGAGAAAATTTCAGTCTCACTAAATATAATTTTCAATATCAAAGTTGTTCTCAAACAATAGTCTTGGGGGCCTTATATAGGCATAACCCTAATTAATTAGAAAAAAGAAATAAACATAAGAAAACGCTGAATTATTAAAAACGTCTGACGCTGTTGAATTCTCGACGTTGCTGGCCGACAAGTTTTCGGTGTCGGCCGACACCCAACCCGCACCTCGGTTTCTGCCTCCGGTTCCGCAAAACCTCGTTTTTTACCCCTCTGTCGGCCGATAGGCCTTGGTGTCGGCCGCACCAAGCCAGAAGTTAGACCGAACTTCTCTTTTCCTCCTCGGCGCACGTCTGACTCTCGTTCCACCGTCTTCTTCGTCGTCCTGGCCTGAATTCGAACGTCTTGTCTAATCGACGAACCTTGGGCTTCATTATAAATTGTCTGCACATTAATTTTTTTCATTTTTTTTCTTCTACTACATATGTCCCAAAACAATAGTTACACTTCTTTCACAAATAACAAAGAAAGTGTAACTATAGAAATAACACAAAAGTAGTATGATTTAAGAACTAGGTATATTCATTTGCTGGAGTGAGATCGATATATTTTTTTGATATAGAACTAAAAGAAGGGTGTGGTGTACCTACTGTTTTTTTTACAAAGAAAGACAATTTAGACATTTTATCATTTTTTAAAATAAATAAATTTGAAGAGAGATGTCTAAATTAAAATTGGAGGTGTAAATATACATAGTCAATTTAAAACAATAGAACAGTACATCACGAAATCTGAGCATAATTAAAATGGGCTAAGGCCCAATGGGCCCTTCTGGGCACCCTTGCCCAAATCGATTTATAACCCACCTCCAGACCATCCTCATTACCGAAAACCCTAAATTCCATTCTTCCGCCGACCGTCGCCGGAGGACCAGCAACATGCCGAAGGTGAAAACCAACCGTGTGAATTACCCAGAAGGTTGGGAGCTAATCGAACCGACTCTCCGGGACTTACAAGCAAAGATGAGAGAGGCCGAGAACGACCCACACGACAACAAGAGAAAATGCGAAGCCCTGTGGCCGATATTCAAAATCGCGCATCAGAGGAGCCGATACGTCTTCGATCTCTACCACCGGAGGAAGGAGATCTCCAAGGAGCTGTTCGATTTCTGTCTCGATCAGGGCTACGCCGATCGGAACCTGATCGCTAAGTGGAAAAAGCCCGGTTACGAACGCCTTTGTTGCCTGAGGTGTATGCAGCCTCGCGACCACAATTTCCAGACCACCTGCGTCTGCCGTGTTCCGAAGCATCTGCGAGAGGAGAAGGTCGTCGAGTGCGTCCACTGCGGCTGCGGCGGTTGCGCCAGTGGAGATTGACGATCGCGTTTCAAGCTGCTAATGTCAGAATTACATAGGTAACCCTAGCTCCACCATCTTTCCCAAATTTTAAATATTCGTGTGTTTTAATTTCACAAATTGAATATCATTGGGTGCGTTTCCAAATTTTGCTAAATCTTATGGGTAAGTTTTATAATTATTTGTCAAAAATGACTCCGTATTTGTTGAATTAAAGGCTTGTTTTCAGAATTGGAAAAAGAATTAATCTTTGATGATCGAGCTCAAATGAGCGTGCTTTATTAACAAATACCACTCCATTGTCTAGTTAGTTTAGGAACGAAACTGGTACAGTGTTTGTGCCGGTGATGACAACGCTTTTGGCAAGAGCTTCAACGACATTTTGCGCATTCACGGTAGTAAACCGTGGTGTCGTTGTGGCTATGATGAATGTGCCAATATGCTAATCTGAGGCGTTTTTTAGTTATGTTAGTATTTTTAATCCGGTGATGACAACACTTTTGGCAAGAGCGTCAACGACATTTTGCGCATTCACGGTAGTAAACCGTGGTGTCGTTGTTGCTATGATGAATGTGTCAATATGCTAATCTGAGGACTTTTTTTCATCAACACGTGATCATCCTCGCAGTTTCATTCTGGAATATGAAATTGTCTATATTCGCCTAATCCCGTTGTAGATGCCATTTTCCTTTTATGTTTCAAGATTTTGGTTATTTTACTCTTGATTTATACCTTACAAGCTTCAGTTGAATTCTTGTACGTGCAGCTAGCTAAGAACATTCCGCGACTTCCTCTGCTCTCTGCTCGTTGATTCCTCACTGTGATTCGATGCTCTACTCAACCGAGCATGTATTGGACCTCCTTTTAAAGCTCATGCTATTATCAGTCTCTTTGAATGGACCTTTACATGAAACTTATTTCAGAGCTGCTGTATTATTTGATGTAGATTTTGTGAAATGCAGCAAAGTGTAACTTATTGATTGAGATATGTATTTTTTTTTTTTTTTTTTTGGTTAAATTGTAAAATTTCTGGGTTCATTTGGCTATTGAATAATTGCCCCTCTAAAATTAAATTAAATAAAATTCATGTAATAAATGTTACAGTAATAGTAAATTTCTCCTATTACTTCATGAATAACCTGGCAAAAGCCTTCTACCCAGTTAAAAAGATAACCTGATTTGATTTTCCTAAACTTGACTAAAGAGAAACATTTTCTGAAAGATCAAACAGGAAGATAGTTTCTTATAATTTAAACTGCCAAAGCTTAACTGTTTTTCTTAGTTGTGTACAATCCATGTTCCAATTAAAAACATACAAGAAGAAAATAAAAACAGTTTGAACATGTCATCTGTAGTCAAATTCAGACATTGTTAAGTCAGTCAAAGAGACTTGTGGTCCAATGTCACTCGCAAGCGATTTTAGTATCAAAGCTGCTAAGACATATTGCAAACGCCTGAAAAGCCGAGATCGGGTACTGATAGTCCATTGTGAAAATATCCTTGCCGACTTTTCCAAACTGCAGAACAACATTCTCCTGCTCTTGCACAACACCACCCATCTCGAGGCAGGCGGCCAGCTGAAAGTTCTTAACCGAAGCAACTGTGACCCGCCCGTTGAAGTTGAGGCACCAGCACTGGAGCTGCTCGTGCCATCTAGGAGCCTTGTTTTTCAGGACCAGCATCTCATCCTTTGAAGTTGACAGGGGCCCAGACGATCGGAAACTGTCGACACGGGTCGACTTTGAACGGAAGAAGGGGAGCGAGGAGGGGAAGGACTCAAAGTTCCCGGGCAAGAACGCAGTTTGGGTGGGGGCCACACCGTCCGCTTTGATTGAGGAGGCGGGTATGGCATCCATAGTGCACTGCATCCTTCTGGGGCCCCTGTATAATATAAAAAACGAAGTTTGTAATTTTGAATCGCCTAATAGTAAGCTAAACCAGCCATACGCTATATAAATCTTCTTGTGATTTTGATAGTTAGTTGTAGGTAATTAGGTCAAACCTAAAGGGTAACTATAAAGATTAAAAGTCATCACCTTGACCCCAAGACATTCAGCTCATATGAAACATGGGCTACTGGATAGTTGCCAGCAGGGACCCTGGGAGAGATTTGTCTCATTCCAACTAACCTCGTGGAACGAGATTTGGTCACTACAGCTCCAAAATTAGGGGGCTGGCCATCGTAGACTGTGAACTTGGTCCCCAAAAAATTAGACCTGTCATTACAAAAAAAAAAAAAGTAAGCTTAACTATAAAGATTTAAGACACAATAACCTTATTTAAGGATAGGGTTATATGAAAAGTAATATAGAGGTTTGACCTAATTACAAAACTAACAACTTTCAAAACTACAAAAAAATACCCTCAAGATTTTATTTACTAACATTTACCCCTCATCAGCAATTTTTTTTTTAAACCTTCAAAAATATTACAGTTACCACCTTCATTTCAAAATTGTATCAATCCATTTTTGTAAAATAAAATAAAATTGTGTAATTACATCAAACTCAATGGTACTTTTTGAAATCATCCCAAAAATGATTTTTACCTCAATTTTCCAATGTAGTTGTTGCTTCCCTTTGACACATCATCCGCATTCAGAGAAATTATGTAGTCTGTATATGTTGGCCGTCTACATCTCCGAGCAGCAAGAAGGAATTTTCCATCATCATTCGAAGCTGATGAAAGAAGTTTTATTCGAACAGGGATAAGCTACGTGAAATCAAATAAGATGGAAGAGAATTTTAAGAACTTATGTACCTTGGCTCAAGTTGAGGTAGAGGTGATATGTTTGATTCCCACGATTCCGCTTAATGAAGCACTGAATTACGGTGTTTCTTGGACCCGGCTGCGATAAAACACCCAGAAATTTATTTAATCAAGCATATCTTAAGAGGGAGGATAATTAAAAATATAGTGCTAACTACAAAAAATACTGTTGAGGCTTAGTCTAATACTCTATTTATAGAAAAAATCGCTTATCGTTTAATGTACAGATAACCACCCACTGAGTTTTGTATTTACTTTGCAAATAACATCTCAGGACCCCTCTTCAGGGTGCACTTTTGTAAGAAAAAATAAATGCAGTGGTCTTATATGTAATTTTGAAAGATAACTTTTGATATTTTGGTAAAGTGAACTCAATGTAAATCCTCAAGAAAGAAGATAAACACGTGCAAAATATCTCCCAAAACATACAATTTGTATGTACCCTAGGCACACTAAATTCAGCAACGTAAGTTATTATTCAGAAAGGAAAATCACATTATACACACAGAAAGGCCCCAGATTTTATATCCTCCGCATAAAATTGAAACTAAAATCGCGCCATTCTATATCACAACAACTAATACAAAGCCATGACCATTAAAGAACCAGCCTTTATAGTTTTGAATAAACCTGAATCTAGGTAGAAAATTCTATCAAAACTAGAATCAAACAATTATTTAAGAATGAACTCAAAATGTCAGATATAAGAAATAAATCACCAAGAGAGACCCGCACCTGCTTCAGGGAAATCGGGAACGTCAGCTTTGCGGAAACTTCCAAATTCTTCACAATCTCTTTTGTTATCTCTCTCCAGCTTCTACACACACCTCCACAAGCAACCACATTCTTTCGGTGGGGCCAATCACTGTCAGATTCCTCTATCCGATCGAGCACGTCCCTTAAAAGCTCGGAAGGCATATTTGCCCAACAGCTCTGCCTCATGGCATCAACCACATTCACCGCTCGATCCTCGACGACGCGATGGGATCTCGATCTCATCCTCCCGAACTCACCCTTCATATCCTGAATTATACTCTTGAATGACATAATTAAAACCCTAATTCTACACTTTGATGAAATTGATCTCAAAACCCTTCTGCACAATGAGATATAACACACTCCGGAAACAAGCTAAAAAAGGGTTTCTGCAACAGTCTAAAAACCCCAACAGAAATGAAATTGGGTAAGACTAAAAACAAAACAAAAAACTATCTTTAAGGAATTCTTTTCACATGTTGAAGAACCCGTATTCACACATCGATCTAGATGTACAACAAACCAATATCACGACAAATTACAGACAACCGACCGAGAGACTGCCAGATCTGTACAGAAAGTTGATCCTTGAAAAACAGAATCTTTCTGAACTAATTACAGTGAAAAATGAACAGGAAAATAAAGGGGGTTTTATTTTTATTTTACAGGAAGAGGGAATAAATGATTAAGGTAAACCCATTCGATTTTGATTTGAGCATGGTAAAGCTTGTATGATTGTTGTTTACATAGTGGAGAAGACAATGGAGTGAAAATGAAGAGATTAGGGTTGGTGTGGGTATTATTTTATTTTTTCTTTTCTGAATTTTGTGACATTTCCTTTTTTTCCTTTTCTATTTTGCTGCTTTTACGACTTGGGTATTTTACGGTAATGTGAAAATAAAGGGTTTTTTATAGTCTCAACTCAAGTCATTTCTTTTCCTTTTTTGAAAAATGAAAATGCAACAATTCAATGTTAAGGAGTATGAGATTTGGTTTTTCATTTTCCAGATTTTTTTATTTAAGTTATGCATTTTTAAGGTTTAAGTAATATAATTATTAATTTCTAATTTTATTTTTCAAATTTTATTAACATCACCATTTATTTACTTGACAATCTATTTTAATATTTATATTTTTGTTACAAACGAACTAAATCGAGGTCCGAGCTTATCAAACATACACCAAAAAAAAAAATGTCGAGCGCATGGCACCCTAAAAAAAAACCAAAAATTGTTTGTGATGCTGAGTCCGAGCTCCACTCATCTCGATCAAGCGGTTGATCTTTGCCAAAAACATAACATATATATAATTCTCCCGTCACACTTTAACGTACTTATTTTTTATTTTTGAGTTTTCCCCTTAAAAGTACATATTTTCTATTTTAATTTATTATAATATATTATTAAATAATTACAAACACACAAATTCACTTTATTTACAATCACACCCAATTCATTAACCATTATATATAATAAGTCTTTTTTTAATATAGAACATAATAGCAATCAAATACTTTGCTAATTGAATTGGGCACCTGAATTGGGGACTTGAGCTCCTTAGTTCGAATCTCAAGACATTGCAATTGACTTATACCAATACTTTGCTAAGAGAGAGGGGATGGTATTTTTTTATCTTTTCAGTTTCTACTTTATTTATTCTAATTATCTATATAATATTTATATTTGTCTCATATGAATGATCATAATTTCTTTTTAAATTATAAATAAATTGTAATCATCAATTTGGGACAAATAGAAGTAATTTTGGACTAATAGGTTGAGAATTTGAGAGGGTAGCTTATAAGCACTTTAAAATAGCTGTTTAAGAAATTATAAACTTCTAAAATTTGTTTTGTTTGGTAAATTTTTTTAAAAAGGTCTTAAAAAAGTTACAAATTAGTTGTTTAACATAACAGCTTACAAGCTGTTTAAAAAAAAGTAAGAGGAAAATAATTTTTTTAAACATCTTATAATCTCTTTTAACTTAAACAATAAAAGACCAAAATACTCTTAAATTTATTATCTTTTATATATATATAAAAATCCAAATTTATTAGTTAATTAATAAAATTATTTTTAATTATTTTTTTCATATATAACAATTTATTTTTAATAATTTTATTTATATAAGATCTTAAATTGTCAAACAAATTAACATCTTACAAATTGATATAATTTTTTTATCCAAACTGTTTAACAACTTATTTATTAAATAAGAGGTAACAGTTTACAAGTTTTTAAAACAACTTATAAGAGCATCTTCACCGATACCAAAAACCTATTTTGAACTAGGGAAGATGCTCCAACCGATAACAAAACATAAACTTATTATAAGTTTTATGATGAGACCCACCTAAAAAATACTTATATTTACGTTTACTTAAACTCAAATAAAAAACTATTTATTATTTATAAAATGATTTTTTTATTTTACAAATTAATAAAAAAGACCTATTAACCTTTTATTTTAATTTTTTATTTAATATATTTTGTAATGTAATTTTTTGAAATAATTATATCATTAATAATTAAAATAAAATTTTATTTTAAAAATAAAAATTATATTTATAATTAAATATTAAATATTTCATGTTTGCGCAATTTTGTCATATTTAATTAATATTTTATTTCTGTATCTTTTATATTTATTATTTTTAAAATTTTAAATTAAAAATAATATTTATTAGATTTTTTAAATTATTGTCAAAAGTTACGGGATTAAATTATAAATTTGTAATGATTAGGGGTGACTATTCGGGTTAGGGTATTCGGGGTTGTACCGAAATACCCGCACCCGATTGGGTTTTCGGGTACCCGTACCCAAAAAATTTGGGTAAAGGGTAGGGTTATGGAATTCATTTTTAAAAATATTGGGTATTACCCGTTCGGGTATACCCGAAATACCCGATTAATTATTTAATTTAAATAATAAATATATTATTATATTAATTAAAATTTTAAAAAATTATATATAAAATTAAAACTATAGTCTATATATAATAGTAAGAAATTTACCTTAAAAGTAAAATATAAATCTCAAAATGATATTTTTTTTTATTGTTTTTAATTTTTTTTTATTACTATTTTGAATATTGATTAATAATTTTTTATTTTTGGTTAGTTGAAAATAAACAATTGAATATTAATATTATTGATTTTTGTTAATTAAAATTTTAGGGTAATTTTGGGTACCCGATTTCCGTACCCGATTTCCCGGCCCGGGTATTGGGTACCCGATTTACTAAAGAGGGTCGGGTTACGGATGGATTATTTTGCTTATTAGGGTACGGGTACCCGAAAATTTTGGGTGCGAGTACCCGTCCGTACCGAATAGTCACCCCTAGTAATGATATTGGTTATTTATAAAAATAGTATAATAAGTTGTATAAGAAGAATAATTTGAGAATATTTTTTTAAGTTTGATATTAAAATCTCGGTTGGAGTCAAATTACTGTAAATTTAAAATAAAACTTATTTTTAACTTTAAGTTTTTGGTTGGAGATGGCTAAAATTCAACATTTTATAATATTTTTTAAATAAGCTCGTCCAAACGTACTTTGTGTGCCATTTGGATCACAATTAAACTTTTATTATTCATTTTGATTGAAATTCATCAATTACGAATTTGAATTTTGATTGGATTTTATATTTGTCCAAAATTAAAGTAGTTGGGTCCAATCACAAAACCTATATATTCGGTTGATGATTTCTTGACTTTGGCGGCATTCAAAGTGTACGATAAAACCTACAAACATTTCCTCACCTTTCTTACTCGTTAAGAATTCCCAAAAAAAAAAAAAAAAGTGTTCTTGAGAAAACAGAGGAAGCAAAATCCCAGATAATAATTTATGATAACTAATTTCAAAACTAATTAAGAATCAGAAATGGGTTTTTTGTTGATGGGTTCTTGGAGCTCCGAAGGCCAAGAACAGGTTTCCGTTGATTCCATAACCCTATTTGTCGCACTCCTCTGCGCCTGCATTGTGATCGGTCATCTTCTCGAAGGAAA
The DNA here is from genome assembly GCA_954870475.1 of Euphrasia confusa. Taxonomy (NCBI): domain Eukaryota; kingdom Viridiplantae; phylum Streptophyta; class Magnoliopsida; order Lamiales; family Orobanchaceae; genus Euphrasia; species Euphrasia confusa. Next base: position 7,788,479 of record OX940966.1, on the reverse strand, counting down.
TCGATGGATCAACGATTCCACGAATGCCCTTTTCATCGTCAGTACCAAAACCCCACTATTTTCATTTTTATATATTTATTATTATTTGCAGTGATTAAATTTGTGCTCCGTTGATGGCAGGGTTTGGGTACTGGAATCTTCTTGCTGTTAGGCACTAAACGAGGGAGCTCGCGGATCTTCGAATTCGACGAGGAGCTCTTCTTTATATATCTCTTACCTCCTATTATCTTCAATGCTGGGTAAATTCATCACTGTCTCTTTTTTTTTTTTTTAATGTTTGTTGTGTAAAATTTAATGTTATGTTTTTACCAGGTTCCAGGTGAAAAAGAAGCAATTTTTCCGGAATTTCGCGACGATTATGTTGTTTGGTGCTGTTGGGACAGTGATATCCTTCTGCATAATTTCATTTGGTATTTTTGTTTTCTCATTAGTTTACTTGAGAGGGTATTTTAGTGTTCCGATTTATCTAATATATTTGTGCTGTCGCAGGTGCAAAATTGTTGTTCGAGACATTGGACTTGGGCTATTTCGAGCTTAGGGATTATCTCGGTAGATTCATTCTCACTGGTGTTATTATTACTTCCATAGATGTGTGATAAATATATGCTATTTTCCTCAATTTTCATGTTGCCCGATCGCTTTTCTTGGTTATGTCTTTTACCTCGTTGTTGATAATTGATAATGAATTGCTCTCTTTTCCTCGGTTATGTCTTTTCCCTCATGCAGCTCTTGGAGCCATCTTTTCAGCCACCGACTCGGTGTGCACTTTGCAGGTCTAGATAATTTTCAACTCAACTTCGTTAACCCGATTTGAAGGGTGGTGGTAAAAGTAAAACTGAGTTGTCGACTATGATTGACAGATTCTTAATCAGGACGAGACTCCTTTGCTCTACAGTCTAGTGTTTGGGGAAGGCGTGGTCAATGATGCAACTTCCGTCGTCCTTTTTAACGCAATTCAAAAATTCAACCTCTCAGATATTAACTCGCGAATCGCCTTAAAGTTCGTCGGCAATTTTTTTGCTTTATTTATAGCCAGCACTCTGCTCGGTGTCCTTGTAAGTTTTCACTTAAAACCCAAAGATAATTACACAAAATTTATCTCGACGTGCGACCTAATTAAAATAATAAACATAAATTTCAGTTTGGATTGCTTAGTGCATACATTATCAAAAAGTTATACTTTGGAAGGTACGTAATGATTTGTATGCATTTCAGATTTTCAGGCATAAGATATCAGTGCTAACATTTGGATTTCAGGCATTCGACTGATCGAGAGATCGCTTTGATGATTCTCATGGCTTACCTTTCTTATGTATTAGCCGAGGTTTCTTTATAACTCTTCTCGGAAAATCATTATGCATTTCTGCAGTAATTGTTAAATTGTTCGTGTTCCCATTCTTACAGCTCTGTGACTTGAGTGGAATTCTTACGGTGTTCTTCTGTGGAATTCTTATGTCGCACTATACCTGGTACAATGTCACGGAAAGTTCTAGAGTTACCACCAAGTAAGCATTGATTAGCCGAGGTTTCTTTTAAAAAAAATAAAATCACTGCTTTTAATTTACTTGCTTTTCTACAGGCATGCTTTTGCAACCTTATCATTCATAGCAGAAATATTCATCTTCCTTTATGTTGGTATGGATGCGTTGGACCTCGAAAAATGGGAACTTGTGAGCAACAGGTATGTTGCACAGCGTTGAAAGACTTCGAAAAAGTAAATTCCGATTTATTTCCTTGTTTTTTTTCTTCTTTTGCAGCCCCGGAAAATCTGTCGGTGCGAGTGCAGCTCTACTTGGCCTAGTTATGGTTGGGAGAGCTTCGTTTGTTTTTCCGCTCTCCCTTGTAATGAATATTTCCAAGAAGTCCAAGAGTGACAAACTCGATTTCAAGCAGCAGGTGAACTTTCGAATAATCTATCTTTGAAAACTACCAAAAAAAAAACTTATATATTTTACCCTAACACGATTGATTATACACAGGTTACAATTTGGTGGGCTGGTCTGATGCGAGGTGCTGTTTCAATGGCGCTGGCTTATAATCAGGTAAGAAAAATATTCGAGAAAAAATTCTCGATTTGATAAAACATTGATCATAAAAAGCCCGGAATTTCGTATATTCGCAGTTTGCAAAATCTGGGCACACAAAGCAGCCCGGGAATGCGATCATGATTACGTGCACCATCAGTGTAGTACTCTTCAGCACAGTGGTAACAAACATTAATTACCCTCTCGATTATTGTTTAACCTTTCAATTGAAATCTGATTTGTGTGTTATCTTCTTATAGGTTTTTGGATTGCTGACTAAGCATCTGGTGAGGCTTCTCCTGGCTCCATCCGAGCCTTCCAGCCCAAACTCCATTACACTGCCCCTGATCGGAAACGATGTAGTATCAGAAGAAGGTGGAGTTGGAACTAGAAACATTATCCGACGTCCATCGAGTCTACGCATGCTTTTGAGCAACACAGTCCATTTTTACTGGAGGAAATTCGACGATGGGTTCATGCGCCCTGTGTTTGGGGGCAGGGGTTTCCAGGTGCAAGCGAATATGTAAGTATAGAAACACTAGCTAGTTTCATACAAGCAGTAGTGATGGATATGGAACAAAACAGAATCCCACTCGCATATATGAATCAGTGGACAAGGATTATTATGCATATACCTACCTATATATATTGTCTTTGATGAAAAAACACCAAGAAAGTATGTGTGTACTCGGGTGCATAATGATAGAGAACGAAGTGCGATATATATCAAAGTCTATTTGTTTTGTTTGAATGGCTGCCAAAATCTCAACAGCAAGTCTGTCGAAGATTTCATTTTGGTTTTGACATTACTAAGTGCATTATACGGAAACACGATAATAAGAGGTGATTTTTGAAACCCATAAAATTCGAGAACAATTGAAGTTTAAATTTTGGTTCAAGTATTACCAAGAGCTATAAAGACTGATGATATCTTTTGATGATCATGAAGAGGGCAATCGGGTGACAAGCGAGCCCAGTCAAAGGAATGGAAAAACAAAAGGCAAAATTGTGACTTCAATCAATGTTACACGTTACTGAAAGAACAGTCAAAGGAATGGAAAAGCAAAAGGAACCAGTCAAAGGAATGGAAAAACAAAAGGCAAATTGTGACTTCAATCAATGTTACACGTTACTGAAAGAACAGTCAAAGGAATGGAAAAGCAAAAGGAAAAAAGGGGCATTCCGAGAATTGAACTCGGGACCTCTCGCACCCTAAGCGAGAATCATACCACTAGACCAAATGCCCTAGATGAAGACTAGGGGATGTTGTTTATTGAATAATACATCGTCTCATTTATATCTCTTAAGAAAAAAAAGAATACCAGTAAGAAAATATGGACATCCCAAATGGACCGTACCGAAAAATATCGAAAGTTCTGTATATTTAAATTTTTAGTACGATATTGCCAGTTCTAGTATTTCGTTTATTTCGATATATCGAAAATATAATTCAGTATTTCGGTATCGATATGTCAAAAAACCGATATAATTATGTACATCGACATTTTTGGTGTATCGAAATTTCAGTACGTATCGAGGTGCCTAACCTTCTTGTCGATATGAGCTCTTGGGGAAGATTGGTCTGTTATCTCTTGTTACCACTCGACACCGTCAAATCACTAAGGCCGACTTTTGGGACTTGCAGTTAAGCTCGCTCAGATAATTTGTTTAAATCATCATGTCCCCCAACATGCCTTTGTATTTATTTATTTATTAATCAGATTTTAAAATTAAAAGTACATTTTTTCGTTAAATAAAAATAAAATTATTAAAAATACTGTATAAATTATTTTTTATAAAAATATAATTTAAATTTACTAATTCCAAGGAGTATTTTTTTATACAATTTAATATTATGAACTCTCTATTTGAAATTATGAAAAAATGAAATTGCATAATACTTTGGAAGGGATGAGCTATATAAAACATGAACCAGAAGAAACAATGTGCTAGAATGAGTGAATGACATTACAAACCGTACAAAGAAAAAGGCAATCCTTTGTTTTAGAGTCCCACAAAATTGTTTGTACAAAAGATTCCCATAATAGAATACATATAAGTTGATTGTACTAATTAATTAGTTAGCCTCTGAACCTTGAGCATTATTAATATGAGAACCATCACTCGAAGGCAAAGTGACATACGCAGGTGGTGGAAACATCGGTGGGCCAGCACTAGTCGGCATTCCAGCACTTCCAGGAACCAGTGGAGGAGGAGGAGGAAGAGGGCCTGGGCCTGGGCCTGGGCCTGGGCCTGTTAAAGGTGGTGGTCTTTGGAGACCATTTGTTTGACCGGGCGGCAAAGGAGCACCTGGAGGAGGCATCATCTGTGGCATGGGCATACCACTCATATAGCCTGTTGACAGTAGAACAAACAGATATTATTATCGACCGAGAATCACAGAATCTATAATCAATAATCAATCAAACCTGAAGATTCGATTGGGTTCACCATTAACAAGCTTGTGATATACTGTACTTGTTTTAAAGAAGAAAAAAAACACTCACAAGTTTACAAACCTCAAAGTCTGATAATTTTTTTTTTAATAAATAAATATTTCACTCGCCTGATTCAACTAAAGCCCAACTCAAATTACCATTAACCCTTGCCTGATTTTGCTGCAATGGTAATGACAATGGAATTTTTTACTAAGCCACCCTGATTTTAACCGATGTTTTATATAAAGCTTATCATAAGTTTGTACACAGCAGAAAAAAAAGTAAATTATAAAATTTAAGTTTAATATAAAGCCCAACTTAAATCATAAGTGTACATTTCTAGAGGTAAGTGTTCTTTTCTATTGTGATGATTAAGATTTCAAATTTTCAACCATGAAATTTAAACCTGATCTCATTTACAGTAATCTAAAATACATGGACATAAATGAACTTTCATGGAATTATCAGAAGAATGAAATCAGGAAAACATAGCATTGTACTGGAAATTTCACATACCAGGCATTCCGGGCAATGGTCTTGGCATAACTGGAAGTCTAATCCCAGGGGGAAACTGTCCCGGGATAAGCATAGGCATGGGCGGCATACCAGGCCTCATCTGATAAGGACCAACCGGAGGCCTATATGCTCCAAGATGTTCCTTCACTTTTTGGTCGATCAAACTCTGGTTTAATTGTGCTTCATATTGCTGATAGTAGGTCCTCACATTTGCCTGCTCGGAATAGGGAATGACATGTAATATTCTGAATAATAAATAAATATAACAAAGGAGGTTGCTGGAGGGGGGTAAATTGGTCAAAATACCTTGTGCTTGTACCCCGCATTATGTTGTTTTCTAACCGAAGGCTGCAGGAAAACGCACCAACCTCATCAATTAACAATGACAGATATTACAAAACCATGCATAGGCGAATGCTAATATTCACAATGTTCAGAGGTACTCCGTATATTGATTATTGATACTCCAAGACCAAGTGAAATTAAAGAACGGGTCGATATTACCCAAGCTAGAAATAAATATGTAAATCCTGAACAATTGAGTACGATTATATCTATCATAAGGAATGAAGCACTAAGTATCCACATTTTACCAAATCATACCATCCCACAAATTTTCCTCTTTCGTCGTATGAATTGATAATTAGATACATCCACTGAATGCATTAACACAATAAGCATGTATTTATAAAGCAATCGGCACAACACGAACAATATTTATCAAACATCTGGGAAAACAAATACAAAAAAAAGGTGAAGATATATAACTCACGGAATCGTGCGTCAGGTAAGTGTCGCAGTAGTCGCAGTAGTACCTGAAGAAACGGGTGAAGAATTCAGATACAGAACAGAAAAATTACCACAAGCAAAAGGCTATTTATCATCGGTCAAAGAAAAAGAATAAATAAATGTACCTGGGCATTTCGCAAATCTGAGCTGAAGGTAAAACCTGTAAATTAAACCGATCAATTCAACGAATAATAGAACAAAATGTAAGCTTCTGAATTCGCGGATCCGGCACGAACGATTAACGAAGAAACCAGAAACCCTAGAAGAAAGAGGTCGGTAGAGTCGTCAGTTCCCGAAAGCGATTGGTGACACGCTTTTATTATTCGGTATGAGCTAGTCGGATCTTGTTCCTTATGGGTCGGGTTTTATAACAAAAGAATTTATTTTCTCATAATATCTTTGTAGTTTGTACTGCTGTCATTATTTAGTGTCTCTTATACAGAGTATATTTTTACACTTAAAAAAAAAAAAATTTACTTTTTCGTTCAATTATTTTTCGTTCAATTTTTATGCTCGACCAATTGAGTTAACAATTCTTACGAAAAATACTAACTTGACCAATGAATTAAGTAGATAATATAACAATACTATAGGTGTTCAAAATATAGACTTGCTTGATTCAGTTATCCAGTTTTTTAAGATAAATTTCGATTCGGACTAAATTGGACCGAATATATATAATTTACTTTTTAATTAATTAATTAATATTGTCTTATTTTTTATAAATAATTTTAAAAAAATAATTTAATTTTATTTTCAAAAGTAAATTGAGATAAAAAGATAAATATTTAAGTTTGTTTATAATTAAATAATTTAAATTTTTTTAATTATAAAAATAAGTTATGTGCTTATTTTACCTTTTTAAATTAGTTAAGTAGTTATTTTTTAAGAAATGTAAAACAGTAATTAACTGTACACTTAATTATAATATATAAAAACTAAATAAAATAATATTAAAAATTTAATTAAAAAATATATTTTATGAGATATAAAAGTTAAATAAATAAATTAAAGTATCATTTTTCCTAAATATACCTATTTTCAATTGTTATACTTATCAAATACAATTCATTAAAAAAAATCTTTGTATATTAAATTATTCTAAAATATAATATTACTAATATAAAAAATAATTTATAAAAAAACTATATTTTTATGTTTTAACTAATTATACACACATTTTATTTTTTTAATATCTCAACTTAATATTGTTGTGCGGAGAAAATTCCTTCCAAATCCCGAGCATAAGATTCCCCCTCTTCTTCTTCTTCTCTCCTGGCGAGGAGAACAGTCATTCCAATGCTCGCCCTCGAGATGGATGAATAGGCAGAGAGCTCCTCTCGCGTTCTCTCTTGACCCACAGGGAGCGACCAAAGAACGAGTTCGAATTAAAAGTCAAGGGCGAGCTCGATCCGTTCAGTTCGAAGGGTGAACGGCTACTCAAAAGCAGGCTCGGCACGCCGTGAAGCGGACAGCCCCCCTCTGGGCCCAACTTCGAGGGGAAGGGATGGGCCTAATGAAGGACTTGTTAGTGGGCTTGGCCCATTAACTAACTTTAGTAACCCTAATTTGTATTCTCTATAAATAGTAGGTGTAATATTTTATTAAGGGACATCTACACATTTCTCCAAAAATTCCGAGAGAGCATAATTGCCTTGTTCACTACTCAATCCCCAAAACATCTATTTTAGTTGATAATAGGAGAACACAATTTTTCCACCATCAACAAATATAAACACATTTAAAAATGAAATGATTTCTTTATTTTTTCACTTTAAAATACAATTTTATATCTACTATATTAACAAACTTTGTAAGTTTTTAGTTATAGTTATTTTATTTTTTAACTTAAAAACATGTATTTATCTTCATTTTTTTTATCAAAAAATAACATTTTTTTACATGTGAAGTGAACGCATGAGGTGGTATTTTTGTAATAATTATTTAAATAATCAAAAATTGAACTTAAGTAAATTAAAAAAATTAAAATTATATTTTGTAGTTAAAAAAATGATTTTTTAAATTTTAAAAATGATATGTATGTTATTATGAATGTTTAAATAAAAAAAGTGTATATTTTATTTGTTACGTATTAATAGCCACATTTTTTTTAGATTGTCTCATATTTACAATCACACTTTATTTCAAAAAATAATTATTTTTACCTTTTATTTTATTTTAAAGAATATATATATATATATATATATATATATATATATATATATATATATATATATATATATCTTTAATTTTTCATTATTTTTTAAATCAATACTTTTAACTAGTTACTTTATTAATTTAAAAATAATTTTTTACTTTTAATTTTTTGATATTTTTACCTTTTATTTTATTTTAAAGAATATATATATATATATATATATATATATATATATATATATATATATATATCTTTAATTTTTCATTATTTTTTAAATCAATACTTTTAACTAGTTACTTTATTAATTTAAAAATAATTTTTTACTTTTAATTTTTTGATCTAAAAATTAATATAATAATATTTTCTTAATTTTGTTTTCTTATCTAAAATCTGTTCTTTTGAAGATGAAACGATCTCAATTGAACTTAACTGAACTGAGGATCTAATTGAACTGAACTGAACTAAATTGATTTTTTTATAAAAATAATAATATTTTTTTAAAAATATTAATAATATTATGACATTAGCTATATTGTATAGTTAAAATTATTGATTCAAATTATTTTTTATATATTTTATTTTAATTTATTTTGAATAGATTTTAATCTAACTGAACTGAACCAGATTGAAATTTATTGATTTGAACTTAAATTAAGTCCAAATGAACATGTATTAAATCTCGTGTGAACTTTTAGTACGAAAAGGAGAGTATAATATAACATGATACAATGACTAATTTGAATTTCTAGCTAATATAATAGGATCGAAACAAATTATTGTGGATTATGGTGGCATGGTGCAAGGTAGTTGTGTTTTAAATGCCCAAAACATATAAGCCCCAACTACTACTGCCTTTGTCGATCGGCCGACTCTTTTTCAATCATTAAATATAACTATCGTTCCTTTTTTAAACTAAAATTTGTTGAAAAATCCTTGTAGTAGCTCTACTTTCAATCTTAATATCAAGCTGAAGGTCAACTACATGTGTGTTGTATATAGTGTATGTAATCGCAGCCGTAGGATCAGGCTCAAAGATCTAATGGATAAACTTGAAATAAATAATAATGGCAAGTTGAGGGTAGGGAGGAGGACAATAGTAGTGTATCACACGGAGATGCTAATACCGTAATACGTTCTAGTAATGGCGGGACAGTCTGTCATTCTTACAACTCAACCCTCACTTGTATACTTATCTACGGCTATGCCATTGTTTGAAATTGCAAACTGAAACTAGTGTTGCGGAAGTTTATTTAAAACTACTAAACGATTCTTAAACTAGTGTTGAGTGATAATTTATTGGAGACAAAATTGAATTGTATGATTTTTTTATTGTGTTATAGTCCTATAGACGGTTGTTGGTGAATTATTTGTGTGATTCTAAATGAAATGTGACACTTACAGTTGAGGAGAAAAAATGAAAAAGGTAGTAACACTTGTTCCGAGAAAAAAAAATTAGTTATTTCTTATTTTATTTTTTATTAATTAATTTAAAATTAAATATTGAAATAATTATTATTTATGCAAAATTTAATCATTTTGAAAGACAGTTTAAGAATTTTATCATTAATAAGCATGGAAAAATGCAAAACCAAATATATTATGCAAAAAAATTGAAGTTATATAGTACGGAGTAGTAACTTTCAATTTGTTGAACGGGAAGAAGTATTCATATTATATTAATTGCCCTCTATCCCATAATGACGTTCTTACAGAAATTCAATTTCAGAGTTTAGGGTCAAACCGACTATGAATGTGCTCTAAGGAGGTGAGATTCCAAACTTTTTAATATCTCAATAAATTATGCACACCCACAACAATGAATTTTTTTTTACTTTTTTTATTTTAAAATATAATTATATATTTTCTAAAAAAGTCAAAAAATAACATTAATTTTTTTAATTTACATGAACTTGAGACCAAAGTAGTATTATATTTTGAAATAAATTATTGCAAAAATTGAATATATCAAAATAACAATGTATTGATATACTACTTAAGTTATATATTCTCTCTTCACGAGCAATAAATATATTTATTTATAATAAAAAAATTGTCTATTCTCGGTTAAGGAATGATTACTGGAGTATTTTTTAATTTAATATTGTCATTATGAAAGTCAATTATATCATGAATTTTTTTAAACAATTGTATTTCACTAGATGTTAATCTCTCTCCATAAAAAACGCGTGGAGAACATGTTTTTCAAAGCACCAAAAAAATATATTCATTTTTCACAAGACTCTAACTACCCTCTTATTTACCCGCTGACTATTTTAATCACTTTACATTTTTACCCTTTTCGGCTTGACCGTTATACAGCGGAAACTGAAAACAGTGGCAAAGCCGCAAATACCACAAAACCCAATGGCAATTTGATTCCCGATTCGGAATCGATTTTTTTTACGCGCACCCCAACTTGTTTGCCATCCGGAAAATCCCCAAATTTCTTCGTTAGGACTTAGGAACGACGAAGTCTCTGTGAAGATTCAACTACCAGAGATAAATAATCTCAGATAATCATCGTCGTCGTCGTCAAGCATTTCGGTTGCAGAAAATCTCGAGGTGAGATAGGGATTCAAATCGTACATTTTTTGATTTCCGACGGTAATGGCGGAAGAAGAGAGGGTGAAGCTGTTCGTCGGCCAAGTGCCGAAGCACATGACGGAGTCTCAGCTCCTCGAGACGTTCCGAGAGTTCGCGCTTGTCGACGAAGTCAACATTATCAAAGACAAGGCATCGCGCGCGTCTCGAGGTTCGATTCTCGCCTTCTCGATCGCAATGCGCGACTCGGAGTTTTTAATTTGCGCGATCTGTTTTTTTTTTGTGTTGTATTTCCAGGATGTTGTTTTGTGATGTGTCCGTCGAGAGAGGAAGCGGATAAGGCAGTGAACGCTTGTCATAATAAGAAGACGCTCCCGGGGGTTAGTTCTCGATTCTGTTTCCTCAACTTGTTTGCTCTTGTAATTTATAGGCAACGCCGAGGTTTTTTTGTTAGTGGGTCGAATATATTCTCCAATATTTCCCATTTGTGAGTCGATTTTAACCTGGGAGGTCAACAAGTGGATAATTAATTCGGGTGGAGTCGCGTTTGTCAGGAGTCGAGTAATTGTTTGAAGTGACATCATTTAAAAACTCGAACTGTTAGAAACGTTGTGAAACTTGACATTTATATTAACGAGTCGAATATATTCTCGAATAGTAATATATGTCATCGTCAGTACGAGTGATGGAAGGAAGTTAATCCAACTGTAATCGCATCTTTCAATTGTCGTGACCTGGAAGGAAGTTAATCCAACTGTAATCACATCCTTCAATTGTCGTGACGTAGTTAATGTTTGCATAAGTCGAGAACTTGGTCTAAATTCAGCAACATTTTTTTAGTGCTTCGTCTATAATGCGTAACCATGTACTCATGAATGCAGTTATAATAACTGTGTCATAAATGGAAGGGGAACGATAATTTGCAGCTATAGATCTTGATTTGTGTAATTACTCTTTTCTTGAATTGTTCTTTGTGTCTAATTCAGGCATCCATTCCACTGCAAGTGAAGTATGCCGATGGAGAGTTGGAAAGAATAGGTGAAATTAATATCTCTTCTGACTCTTCACGCTGCTATATATACTGGTCGCGTCTCGATTATTTCTTTCTTAATTACAACCAATTATCGATTTTCGAAAAAAATTCCAGAGCACAAACTGTTTGTTGGCATGCTTCCGAAAAATGTAGAAGATTCTGAGGTGTCCGCTCTATTTTCGGAACATGGAACTATTAAAGACTTGCAGATTCTCAGAGGTTCCCTGCAAACTAGCAAAGGTGAATGTTTCTTTCACATATAATATATCGAACTGATTTTAACCACTTGAAGTCATATCTAACAAAAAGCTACATCATCATAGGTTGTGCGTTTCTAAAATTCGAGACAAAAGAACAAGCAATGGCAGCAATAGAAGCCCTCAACGGAAAGCATACGATGGAGGTGTGTGTGTGTGTCCCAAATGAGCCATGTAATATGATATTTCACATAGGCCATTTGGTTTGTTGAAATTTTAATCTTATTAGACTTCTTAATAGGGTTCGACTAGTCCTTTAGTGGTCAAATGGGCCGACACAGAGAAGGAAAGACAGGCCCGGAAGGCTCAAAGGGCTTTTCAGCAGGAGACTAATGTGCCAAATGCCGATTCCGGGCATCATCCATCTATATATGGTGCTTTACCAATGGGTTATATGTCTGCATACAATGGATATGGTTACCAGGTTTGTTGGCATATACAAAAAGTTCCCCGTGCGATTTCATACTTCTTACTTTTCACCTGTATATGGTTGGCATGTTGGAACAAAACCTTTTTTTCTTTTTATAAATATACTATGAACCGCAGGGTTAGTTTTGTAACATTGCCATTCCTCGTTTATGTCATTTTTCTGGTTGCATATGTAGACTCCGGCGACCTACGGACTCATGCATTATCGCTCACCACCATTGCGTAATCAACAGTACACTCTACGTGGATATACACCCGAACTTGCACCAAGGAATTATGCAGGTTATATGGGATCCACTTATCCAGCTGTGCATGGGGTTCAATATCCAATGACAATATACCCCCGAGGATTTATGAGTGGCCGGCAGTTGGGGGTTTCATCGGGTTCTGTATCACCTTCTACTGCAAATAGCCAATCTCCTTCAGCATCTTTGAGTGTCAGTACAAGTCCCGGGGGTCAAATTGAAGGTTGTTGGATAATTGGAAAATCACCCTCGATTTATTTGGTGAATAAGGATGATTTTTCAGTGTTGTATAGTTAGTGTATCTTATGTGTTGGCGACTCTCTTGTAATTAAGCAGGTCCACCTGGAGCCAATTTGTTTATTTACCACATTCCCCAAGAGTTTGGAGACGAGGAGCTTGCAAACGCCTTTGAGCGTTTTGGTAGGGTATTGAGTGTCAAGGTCTTTGTTGACAAAACAACTTGTGCCAGCAAATGTTTTGGTACAAACACTCGATTGTTGTCTTCTTTATTTGTTGAAGGCAATAAACGCAAGCATTGCTTGTGTTTCTGCTCTTCCGTCTTTCTCATTATCCGATATATGTGCAGGATTTGTCAGCTACGATTCCCCCGCAGCAGCACAAGATGCAATCAACACGATGAATGGATTTCAGTTAGGTGGGAAAAAGCTGAAGGTTCAACTTAAAAGAGATAAGAAGCAAAGCAAAAATTGTTGACTTTTGTAAGGCAAGGTAAAAATATTTATCGGTCTGAAATGTGGAAAAATGCTGCAGTTTGAGACGATTTGGGTGGGATGTAAGTCCTGTGATTCTTCATTGATTTCGTGCCATTCTACTTGTTGTAGCTTGTAGATAAAATTAAAATGGTACCACTTAGATACTTTTTTTTTTTTTTAATTTATATTTATGTTTCGCAGTTTGTATCATAAATAAGTAGAAGTATTATATATTTCTGGAAAAAAACTTCATCTTCTCCATAATACTCTTCTGTTGGTGTTTGTCATTTTTCCTGATACCATATATTTAGGCCTGATGGTGTTTGTCATTTTTACTGATACCATATATTTAAGCCATATATTTATGCTTCACCCACGCAATATATTTAGAAGTGGCCAGGGTTTGTTGTTGGGTGTTGACCTCAGATATCTTAGAATGTAAAATTACACCATATGCCGATTCCTTATCCTCGATTATTATGGTTAGAAAGTTGGATAACCGAATTGTTAGGATTTGGGTCGCCGCTCAACCCACCCCAAACTCTCACCTTTTCTTTGAGTGCCCTTTCTCACGGGATTGCTTGCGGAGATTGAAGGTGGAGGTGGGATTTCTGTGGCCACGGGGTAGTTGGCATAATGCTGTATTACGGGCTTCTAGTCGATGGCGTGAGAAGCACTTGATATCTTGCGCGTATCGTTGACTTCTCGCGGCTCTAATCTACTTTATTTGGCTCGAGAGGAAAGCGAGAATTCATGAGGCTCGTTCGGTGTCTTCTGGAGTGGTAGCATCTCAGGCGAATTTTATCATACAAGAGAGAATCCGTTCGTTACGACTCCCTGATTCTCTTCAGACACGTGCTCTGAAGAGAGTTTGGCATATAACTTGGTTATTGTATTTTTTAGTGTTATATGCTTAGGTTGGATGGTCGTAGAGCTAGTCTGTTAGTTCGGTGATGCGGTGAGATTTTTATTCCCCATGCGCTGATCTGTATTCCCCATGCGCTGATAATTTTTTATTTTCTATGTGATTGACTTTTACCAAAAAAAAAAAAACTGTTATGAATATTATTAATTAGTGAATGACTACTTTACCAGGAATAAGACAGAAACCCTACTTTGTATAAAGGGGTCTCCCCATATGAATGAATATAACAATTCATAATAATTCTATTCTCCTCTCATATTGTCTATCCTACTACTCTATTATTCTCTCTCAAATTCTCTTGAGTTTATAACACGCTATCAGCACGAAAGTTCAACCGCGTTCTTCATCGAAGTTCTACTCATCCAAGATCCGAAATTCTAATCACCAAGAATTTAATATCAAGTAAGAATTTATACTTATATTTAATAATATTTATACATACATCTTCTTCTTCTCCACTTCTTCATAAATTGCTCTTGTTGAAGCAATTAAATGTATAATGTTCCTCAAGAACATTATTATCTGATATTCCTGAAGTAATATCATATGTTCCTGAAGAACATTATAATCTGATATTCTTGAAGTAATATCAAATTAATTATGTTTAATAAATCAATTAAAGTTTTTAATGTTCCTGAAGAACAATGTGACATGATATTAATATCATAACTAAATGTTCCCGAAGAACATAATATGATATCCTGACAAAAATTAAAATTAAATGTTCCTAAAGAACATCGTGCGAGTTTTTCGTGGTCAAGGCATGTATGTGCGAACTCGCCCATGAATCAATTGAGGTATTTCCTGAATTCCAAAGTGGGTGAAACTTTAGGAAAAGTTAATCCAAACCTTGTTGAATAGCTCGATGGTTATTTGCTTGAATATTAGTATAACCACATGAGTTTGAATCCCCATGAAAATTTGATATTCCTGAAGTATTATCAAATCAATTATTTTTAATATATCAATTAAAATGAATGTTCCCGAAGAACATATACTCCGATTTAATTATATATATTGATTCTGGAAGAACATCGTGATTTGTTATTATTCGATAAATATCAAAATCAATTGCTCCTGTAGTAGCAATAAGTTTGGAAATATCAAATTAAATTGCTCCCGTAATAACAATAAGTTTTAAATGTTCCTGAAGAACATTAACGATTAAATCGGTAAAATATCAAATCAAATTGTTGGTTTAGCAATTAAACATTAAATATTTTAAATCGATATTGATATTTATAAGAAATAATATTCTTGAAAGAATATTTTTATTGATTGCTCCCGAAGAAGCAAAGTTAAAAAATTAAATGTTTTTGAATAAAGTTACATCGATTGTTCTCGTTGAAACAATGATTACATATTAATTATCCCTGAAGGATATCTTTTGAAAATCGAGAACAAATGTATTTATTATGTGGGTACTCATGAAATATACTCGATTCCAATTAAATGTAATTTCTGAGAAAATTATATATTTAAATTTATTTTTGATCCCCGAAGGATCATTGGTAAAGATATTGTATCCCCGAAGGATCATTGGTAAAGATACTTTATCCACGAAGGATAAAACAACTGTTATGCAAATTATGATATATTAAGAGTGGGCTCCGGAAGAGCTTTACTAATTATCTCCAATAGTACTACAAATGTACTTTAAAAATGAAGATGATGCATATTATTATTATTATTAAGTGCGTGGAAATGAATCAAACATTTCTCATATGCGAATTAATTTGAAATATGCAACTTATATTCATATCACCACTTAAGTGTATTTTTATGATCGGGCATAATATCTTGAGCCCACGATCCAGAAGATCGGTTTATAGCAATTACGCTGATTTGCATATTTAAGGAAGATTATTTCCCGGCATTAGGGGGAGATAAGTATATAAAAGTTATAAATGCCAAGAAATTTTATTAAATGAAAAGGATCTTCAATTCTAGATCCACGCACCAATTCAATTGAACCCGAAGTTCATAAGTGTCTTGCAATATTTAGCAAGTAATCTGTCAAATTAATGAAAGTATGACAAAATCACATATATTTGTGATAAATGAACTATAAGAGTTCAAATACCAAAGAGATCAACTCAAATGTTGATAACAATATACACCTGAAGCGTAGTAGATCGATCTTAAGATATAAAATAAATCCGCGGAAAAACAAAGAAATTAAGTCACCATCAAAATCTCCTGAAGAGGTTAGATGGAAATCCCATTGAAAAAGCATGTGCACATGATGATAGAAAATCGTGGGATTGCAGAACAACCGAATTAAATATTTTGGTAAATGATGAAAGATTTGGTTGATAGAATGAATTGTCATCAACATGGAAAAAGTCGTCAACGACATATTTGCCTCAAGAGTTGCTCTAGAAAATTTGGATCCAAAACTTAAATCAATAATAGTGTGCCGGCAGCACTCAAATAAATAGAAACGAGCAATTGAGGCTGAGCATGACTCGCTAAATAAAAGAGATATTTTGACTCTATAATACACACCTCAAAATATTATCCCAGAAGGATATACATGGGTGTTCGTAAGAAAAACGAATAATGATGTGGTGAGATATAAAAGCGATTAATTGCTCAAGAGTTTTTCGCAGAAACTCGATGTTAATCAAATATTTTTGAAAGATGACATTAATTTCCGCTACCAAATATTTATGGCAGTAACAACGATAGATATATACATCGAATGTATGATTTGACTATGTAGAAGTCATGAGAAAGATACATACATGGAAATCCTGAATGGATTTTAATAAATCTTGAAATGAAAGGAAATGAAAATCAGAACATGTATAGTATCATATTACATATGTCATTTTGGACAAAATTGATATTGAGACAAGGTCCCGAAGACCAGTGATGTTGGTTATTCGTAGCTATTACAATGCTTGGTTCTGGATTAGAATCAGTACTACTGAATCTTTACACTTTTCCAGAAACTATAAACTTAAATTAAAAGAAATGAAGAAGAAGAATGAAAGACGAACAGGTCTTCAACTTCGATCGAGCGTCAGAACTGGATTGCGGGTAGTCGAGGCGCTTTCGCTATCCGCAAGACAAATACGTCCCGTGTATGCTACGGTTTTCAGACGTAATGCCCCCAAAGATACAACGACTGTCTTGTTCGTCTCTGAAGCAACCAAAGCCGAACCACTTTCGAACGAGAAAGAGCAGGGAGTATGAACTATGAAATGCTGGGAATTATTTTGCTTTATTTGCTGTGTATGAAATGCAGCCTAGGACTCACTATTTATAGTGATCCACCTGCATGTGAGGGGTCAAAGGCATTCAGTATGGACATTGATACCTGGGCAATAAACACCCATTATCAGCCCCATCAAAACCATGTAACGGTTCAGGAGTGATGACCTGACCGTTGAGGATTTAATTTCAGAAAATAATAATATTAATATAATTATTATTATTATTTATTCAGGCCTGACTTTTCAACTTCAGCCCAATCCAATTGTGTCAACACTAGCCCACCAAATGTGAGCCCAATCTATAGTTCAGCCCGTCAGCAAAACTATTACGATGGCCAGGCCCAGGAGGCCCAGGAGCCCCAGGAAGCCCAAGGAAGCCCAAGTCCAGCCCAAAGTCCAATTGCCAAGATCCAAGTCCAAGTCCAAGTCCAAGGACGAGGCGAGTCGAGTCGAGTCGAGTCGAGTCGAGTCGGGTCGGGACGGGACGGGCCGAGCCGAGCCGAGCCGAGCACGAGCACGAGCACGAGCACGAGCACGAGCACGAGCACGAGCACGAGCACGAGCACGAGCACGAGCACGAGCCGAGCCGAGCCGAGCGGACGGACGGACGGACGCGCGTGTGGCGATTGCCATGTACCTTAACGGTCCATGGTCTTACTCACTTGTTGAACACATTAATCCTCCAATCACTTATTAAGTGTAATCATTTTATTACATCTTTCAATGTGGGATGTAATAACTATTACACATTTCAATGTAATAAAGTCTTACACTTTATTACATATTCAATTAAATGCCTTTTTAATTGACTATCTTTAACAATTTATTTCTCACTCACCGAAAATCGGATATTGACGAAATAAAATTCTATAATTATCTACGAACGACGTAGAAAATTATCGTACCAATTAATTCCCAATCCGAATTAATTATATAGCCAGTCAACTCAGTCAAACGTTGGAAAAAACCAACTTTGACTTTGAGATTTTCCAACAATCCCCCACATGAGTGGAAATCAATGCATGCATGTATGCAGACTCTTCGTTCAATTCCCCAAAAGAATCTATCGCTTCCGGAAAGGTAGTTTGCGGCTTTGAACCTTCCGTAGTGAACAACATCGGAAGTACAGGAGGCCTAGTGGACACGATGCCTTGAACTATTCCCCCACAACGTACAACGAGTCAATGCTATTCACGCAATAAATTCCGTTCAATTTCCCGTTCTATGTTGTGTCCGTTTTGGCCATGGACAACACTTTGGATTCATAAATGTATACATTTGAAGCGGCCCTCACTTCACATTTATATAGGTGACCTCCCATTATAAGTATCCTGACATACTTAACCTTTTCAAGGTAGGGATTCATTAAAAGTCTCCTCGAGAACTTAACCTATTACCACACATCAGGAAACAACACTTGAATTGCCTTTAGGGATGAGTACAAGTGCTCGATTGAACTTTCATAACTTAGTTTTCCCTTTGAACCAAGTTCATGGGATCTCCATTCATCAAGGTAGGGTTACCGTTATGATCGTTCGATGGATTGTGGTTTTTCAAACCCATTCCCTCTAGCAACACGCCCAATTGATCTCGATTCATTCCTTTTGTCAAAGGATCAGCCAGATTTTCCTTAGATTTTACATACTCTAAGGAAATTACTCCATTTGAGATCAATTGTCGAACGGTATTATGTCTCCGACGAATATGTCGAGACTTACCGTTATACATAATGCTCTGTGCTCTCCCTATAGCTGCTTGGCTATCACAGTGAATCATCACGGGAGACACAGGCTTTTTCCAACATGGAATATCTTCCAAAAAGTGACGAAGCCACTCTGCTTCTTCACTAGCTTTATCTAAAGCTATAAACTCAGATTCCATGGTGGATCTGGCTATACAAGTTTGTTTCGTTGACTTCCACGAAACTGCTCCGCCCCCGATACAGAAGACGTAACCACTAGTGGAATGTGAACTTCTAGAATCAGATATCCAACTAGCATCACAATACCCATCAAGTACATTAGGATATCTTGTATAGTATAGCCCATACTCTCGGGTGTACTTCAAATACTTTAAAACCCGATTCAAAGCATTCCAGTGTTCAACACCGGGATTGCTTGTATACCTGCTCAATTTATTCACAGGATAGGCCAAGTCTGGACGTGTACAATTTGTTAAGTACATCAGACTGCCTATAACTTGAGAATACTCTAACTGAGCTACAGGTTCAGCCTTATTGACAGTAAGATTTATACTTAAGTCAATCGGCGTCCTACTCGTAGGACCATCATGGGCATTGAATTTCTTTAACACTTTCTCGACATAATGAGATTGTGATAAGACAATTCCATTTGGGGTTCTTTCAATTTTAATCCCGAGGATTAAATCAGCAACACCCAAATCTTTCATGTCAAAATTCCTTTTTAACATTGCTTTAGTATTCATGATCAATTCACGAGTACTACCCATGATTAACATGTCGTCTACATATAGACAGACTATGACAAATGAATCAGGTGTACCCTTGATATACACACATTTGTCACACTCGTTGATTTTATATCCATTTGATATCATTATGTTATCAAATTTCAAATGCCATTGTTTAGGAGCTTGCTTAAGTCCGTACAACGACCTTATCAATTTGCACACTTTTTTCTCTTGTCCAGGTGCTACAAATCCCTCGGGTTGTTCCATATAAATTTCTTCTTCCAATTCACCGTTCAGAAACGCAGTTTTCACATCCATCTGATGAATATCGAGATTGTGCAAAGCAGCAATCGCAATAAGCACCCGAATAGACGATATTCTGGTTACAGGTGAATATGTATCAAAGAAATCATATCCTTCTCTTTGTTTAAACCCTTTGGCTACCAAACGAGCTTTAAACTTATCGACCGTTCCATCTGCTTTATACTTTTTCTTTAGGATCCATTTACATCCTAAAGGTTTACAACCCGGTGGAAGATCAACCAACTTCCACGTGTGATTTTGCAGAATAGACTCCATTTCGCTATTAATAGCTTCTTCCCAGAGCGGTGCATCTGGACTGGATAGAGCTTCCCCGTAGGACTTTGGCACGTCATCCAATAAATACGTAATAAAATCAGGTCCAAACGACTTAGCCGTTTTTATCCTTTTACCACGTCTAGGTTCAATAACCTCTTCTTCTACCTGATCGTCACCAACAGGTGTTGTGTCTACATCAGGTTCATAAGTTCTTTTATTAGAACTTGATTCTTCTCTTTCTTTACAAGGAAAGATATTTTCGAAAAATGAAGCATTTCTCGATTTAATCGTGGTACCTTTATGCACGTCTGGATTATCAGACTTGTGTACCAAAAATCGGTAAGCCATACTATTGTATGCATATCCGATAAAAATGCAATCGACCGTCTTTGGTCCGATTCTCATTTGCTTTGGTTCAGGAACAGACACCTTAGCCAAACACCCCCACACTTTAAGATATTTATAAGACGGCTTACGATTTTTCCACAATTCGTACGGCGTCTCGTTTTTACCTTTAAGTGGGATTTTATTCAAAATGTGGTTAGCTGTCAAAATAGCTTCCCCCCACATGTTCTGAGGTAAACCCGAATTAATCAACATGGCGTTCATCATTTCTTTTAGAGTTCTGTTTTTTCGTTCAGCAACACCATTTGATTGTGGTGAATAAGGAGCCGTCGTTTGATGAATTATCCCATTTTCAGAACATAACTTCTCAAACGGAGCTACATATTCTCCACCTCTATCACTTCGAATTATTTTAATTCGTTTACCAAGTTGATTTTCAACCTCAGCTTTATACTTGGTAAAGGCATCTAGTGCTTCGTCTTTGCTACTTAATAAGTATAAGTAACAATATCTAGTACAATCATCAATAAACGTGATGAAGTACTTTTTACCACCTCTTGTTTGTACAAACTTCAAATCACATATATCAGTATGGATTAAACCAAGAGGTTCAGTACACCTTTCAGTCGATGGAAAAGGTAACTTACCCATTTTGGCTTCAACACAAATTTCACATTTCTTTTGTGAATCAATTTTTGAAGTTGGTAATAATTCCAAATTCATTAATCTTTTAATCGCATTTAGATTTACATGTCCTAATCTAATATGCCACAATTCAGAACACTCAAGCAAGTAAACCGAAACAGAATCAATTTTATTAATGCTCGAGGCAATAGGGGTTACACGGCGCACAGCCATTACATTCATTTTGAACAGTCCATTGTCGAGATAGCCCCGACCAAGGAAGGTTCCAAACTTAGTCAAAATAAACTTCTTAGCATCAAATACAAGTTTAAAACCATGCTCAACTAGGAGAGACCCAGAGACTAAGTTCTTGCGGATGTCCGGGACATGCAGCACATCCTTCAACAGCAGCTCCTTTCCAGAGGTGAGCTTCAGGGTCACGTTCCCAACTCCAGCAACAGTAGACGAGGAAGAGTTCCCCATGTGGAGCTTTCGGCCAGTCGAAGGAGCATAGGTAGAAAATGCATCCTTATCAGAGCAGACATGGCGAGTGGCTCCAGTGTCAATGAACCACTCCTTGGGATTACCAACCAAGTTGGTTTCAAACACCATTGCTGACATATCCATTTCAGTCAGCTCCTGCCCAGAGGTTTCAACAAGGTTAGCAGATTGCTTCCCTTTCCCCTTGTACTGTGCAATAGGCTGTTTAGGCTTCTTGCAATCTTTAGCCATGTGGCCAGTTATTCCACAGTTATGGCATTTTCCCATGAACTTCCAGACCTTGGTGGCAGGCTCTTTCCCTTTAGAGGTATTCTGAGGAGGAGGCAGCTTCCTTTTGGGTTGCTCCATCAGATTCACACGAGGCTCCTCAGGCACACTCCCAGGATTAAACCTCTTACGGTTTTCCTCTTCGATACGAAGCTTGACAACCAGCTTGTCAATAGTCATTTCCTTGGTCTTATGCTTGAGATAGTTTTGATAAGCCCTCCAACTCGGGGGTAACTTCTCAATAGCAGCAGCCACCAGAAAAGACTCGCTGATTTTCATGCCTTCATTTTCAAGGTCATGCAAGATCAGCTGGAAGTGTTGGAATTGAGATACGACCGACTTAGAGTCGACCATCTTAAAATCCAAAAACTTCCCGACGACGAACTTCTTAGTTCCGGCGTCCTCAGTTTTATATTTCTTCTCCAAAGCATCCCAGAGTGCTTTGGCCGAAGTCATATTCCCATACACATTGTACAGGTCATTACTCAGACCGTTCAAAACGGTATTCCGGCACAGGTAATCCCCCTGGCCCCATGCTTCATAAGCCGCACGCTTATTAGCATCAGTTTCATTCTCATCCATGGCCAGAGGCTCATCCTTGAGAAACTTTGCCAAACCCAACGTGGTCTGGTAAAACATCATCTTTTGTTGCCACCTTTTGAAGTCAGTCCCATTGAACTTCTCAGGTTTCTCAGCATGAACCATCGATGAAGGCATGATCGGAACGTTCAAGTTCATCGGTGGAACAGTGCTAGATTGGCCGTTTTTCTCAGCACCAGTATTGTCTCCGGTTGTCATTTTTTAGTACGGGTATTTTTCTTGCGTTGTTGGTTATTCGTAGCTATTACAATGCTTGGTTCTGGATTAGAATCAGTACTACTGAATCTTTACACTTTTCCAGAAACTATAAACTTAAATTAAAAGAAATGAAGAAGAAGAATGAAAGACGAACAGGTCTTCAACTTCGATCGAGCGTCAGAACTGGATTGCGGGTAGTCGAGGCGCTTTCGCTATCCGCAAGACAAATACGTCCCGTGTATGCTACGGTTTTCAGACGTAATGCCCCCAAAGATACAACGACTGTCTTGTTCGTCTCTGAAGCAACCAAAGCCGAACCACTTTCGAACGAGAAAGAGCAGGGAGTATGAACTATGAAATGCTGGGAATTATTTTGCTTTATTTGCTGTGTATGAAATGCAGCCTAGGACTCACTATTTATAGTGATCCACCTGCATGTGAGGGGTCAAAGGCATTCAGTATGGACATTGATACCTGGGCAATAAACACCCATTATCAGCCCCATCAAAACCATGTAACCGTTGAGGATTTAATTTCAGAAAATAATAATATTAATATAATTATTATTATTATTTATTCAGGCCTGACTTTTCAACTTCAGCCCAATCCAATTGTGTCAACACTAGCCCACCAAATGTGAGCCCAATCTATAGTTCAGCCCGTCAGCAAAACTATTACGATGGCCAGGCCCAGGAGCCCCAGGAAGCCCAAGTCCAGCCCAAAGTCCAATTGCCAAGATCCAAGTCCAAGTCCAAGGACGAGGCGAGTCAAGTCGGGTCGGGATTGGACGGGCCGAGCCGAGCCGAGCACGAGCACGAGCACGAGCACGAGCACGAGCCGAGCCGAGCGGACGGACGGACGGACGCGCGTGTGGCGATTGCCATGTACCTTAACGGTCCATGGTCTTACTCACTTGTTGAACACATTAATCCTCCAATCACTTATTAAGTGTAATCATTTTATTATATCTTTCAATGTGGGATGTAATAACTATTACACATTTCAATGTAATAAAGTCTTACACTTTATTACATATTCAATTAAATGCCTTTTTAATTGACTATCTTTAACAATTTATTTCTCACTCACCGAAAATCGGATATTGACGAAATAAAATTCTATAATTATCTACGAACGACGTAGAAAATTATCGTACCAATTAATTCCCAATCCGAATTAATTATATAGCCAGTCAACTCAGTCAAACGTTGGAAAAAACCAACTTTGACTTTGAGATTTTCCAACAAGTGATTGGTCCCGAAGACCAGCGATTGCACTCTTTTTCCCTCTACTAAGTTTTTCCCACGGGGTTTTCTTAGTTAAAGGTTTTTAACGAGGCAATCACCACAATATAAATAAGAATGTCATGTACTCTTTTCCTCGAGTATTTTTTCCTACAGGGTTTTCTAATGAGGTTTTTAACGAGGCATGTACATCACTCGATATGAGTTTGTTTTTGAGATAAACTGAGATATTGAACCTGAAGTTCAAATGATTGTGAATTGAAGTTTACATTATTATTCATTTGTGAAGAAATGTATATTGAACACTAGACGCATCTCAAATACTCCAGAAGAGTTACCGGTCGAATAGCAATTGCGAATGCTCTAGTCAATATAGATGTCTGGTAAAGGCATGTCCCTGAAGGACGAAAAATACAATAATACAAATGAATGTGAAACTCGATAATTCGAAGGTTGTGTCCTGAATAGGGGTGGACATCGGTTCGGTTCCGGGTAACCGAACTGAATTTTTCGGTTAACTGAAACCAAAATTAGTGAATTTAAAGAACCGAAACCGGAACCAAAACTTTTTTCGGTTAACCAAGAACCGAATCGAAAATTTCGGTTCGGTTCCTAGAAAACCAAAAAAACCGAATCATTTAAAAATTGAGTTTCAAATTAGAGTTCTAGATCTAATACATATACAATAATAACACGAGATAAATTAATTGTAGAAAGTAAAAAATATGGTGCTGTTTTTCTCGATAAGTTCAAAACTTTAATAGGCGAAGGAGATAGAGGCTGCAAAACGGATGCTTCAAGGCGGAGGCAATGACGGATGATGTCGAACAACGTCAGACAAGCTGTTCGTGGTGAAGACGAGGAGACGAGTAGTGTTCTGGAACAGGTTATTAGAGTTTGAACATATATACACATATATATGCCGATGAATGATGGGTAGGGGTGGGAATGAGCCAGGCTACCCGACAGGGGCCTATGGCTCGGCCTACAAAAGCTCGGCTCGGCTCGGCTCGTTTAATAAACAAGCCAGGCTCGAGCTTTTCTAAAAGCTTGTTTATATAAAAAGGCCAGGCTTAAACTTTATTTTAAGTCTTCTAGGCCTATCAGGCCGGGCCTATTATATATATATATATATATATATATATATATATATATATATATATATATATATTATTCATAAAATGTATTTCATATTTAAATTTATATGGAAAAATACAATTGTTTTTAGTTTTAATTTTTGTATGTACTTATTAACAAATGTTATCCTACATCCTTGGCAAAAAAATAATTATAGTTGAAGAGTGAAATAATGAAATATGTTATTCGTATTGATTGAAGAATATATTTTAAATAATTTTGTATTTATAATATGTTGTTCACTTAAAAGTTAAAAATAACATTTAAAATTTAAAATTAATATTTTTAATTAAATTTTGGGATTTATCCATTAAATCGAGCTGATGTTCTAATTGTGGTGAAAAAGGCTTATAAAAGGCTTTCACTTAAATAAATTTTGGGATTGAAGAATATATTTTAAATAATTTTGTATTTATAATATGTTGTTCACTTAAAAGTTAAAAATAACATTTAAAATTTAAAATTAATATTTTTAATTAAATTTTGGGATTTATCCATTAAATCGAGCTGATATTCTAATTGTGGTGAAAAAGGCTTATAAAAGGCTTTCAGGCCGGGCCTATTTAATAAAAAGGCTCAGGCCCAGCCTCTTAAAAAAGCCTTTGATAGGCTATAGGCCAGGCTTGAGCCCAAAAAATTCACATCAGGCCTAGGCCTATTTGAGCAAAGCCCGACTCGGCTCGGCTCGTTCCCACCCCTAATGATGGGAACAATTTATGATATACCCTGTTTTAAATGTACATTTTGTGAAATGGCCCGTTTTTTTTTGTTTTTCTTTATTATATAATGTAAATTTAAATATGTATTTTACAAATACTACTTGCTGCCCGTATTTTACAATTACTACTTGCTGCCCGTTTTTCTCACAAACTGCCCGTGAATAAAAAAAATTAGGTTTCTCTCTCAAGAAGTGAAGTCTCGATGCCTTTCCTCTTCCAAAAACATTTCTCTCTTTTGAAATCGATTCCAAGAAACTCCCCACCACACCACGGCTAAAGAACATCGATTCCGAGAAACCGAAGAGCAAATCGAAAGGTTGAAGGTCGGACGACAGCAATCGAAGAAGAAACCCAGAAAAATCGGGCATTTTCCCTCTCAATCGTCACTCGCCTGAATCGAAGGTCGGAAGGTAAACCCTATTTATCTATTTTGGGTGAGCGAAGGAGGCACCGCGGCTGTCATTCGGTCCATCAATTGGGCTGCTTTGTTAGGTAAGAATATTCATCAATTGGGCGTTGAAATTCATTTTTTCAGTTGTTAATATGTTCATCAATTGGGCGTTGAAATCCATTTTTTCAGTTGTTAATATGTTCGCATGAATGTATGTTTAAGTTAATTTTTGATGCAGAATGGTCTGAGTTTTGGATCAAGCCAATCCGAGTTCGTATGAAGAAGTTATGACAAAAAAGAATCGAGGAGATGCGCATGAAAGTATCTCATTGCGACTTCGACTTAGAAACTGCTTTACTCGCTTTGAATCATTCTTGGTAGTGTATAGAAAGCTCTTTAAGTCTAGTTTCCTAGGAATTTTGTAGGTTTCTGTGAATGAACTAATCATCTTGAACCAGAAATGGTCTATGTAACTTGTATACTTTTCTCTTGAATTGGATAATGCAGCAGTAATATGTTGAACTTCTATCCTATGAGTCACAACAAAATAACACAATACTTGGAGTCACAATGCTTAACGATGATATCCATCAGCTCTCCCTGGCTACGATGGCTACGATCGACTGCACGGCGGCACAACTTAATCATTAGCACAATTTATTTCAAATAATCCATGTGTTGTTCATGTGAATGACTCGCCACAGTGAGGGTTAATTCTCAGTACACGTTCCTCGAAAGTTATGAACGCAGCACATTCATTTCCAACGTTTCTAGTATGATTCCAGCCACATAATAAAATCATACGAAAATTCAACAAAGTTACGATCCAAAACGGCAATAACAAAACGCGTCTTAGTTCAAATATATAACAACTAAAACCCATCTTCTCCATTGTTGTCATTATACCAATCATCCTCTTCGTCAACATGATAATCAGAATCATAACTAAGCCGGGGAGGAGTGCTCAACTTCTGTTTGCTGCATCTGAGTTATGAACTCTCTAATATGCTTTGAAAATTGTTCCTCAAATCACATTGTAAGTCAACATTAAAGCACAGTGACTCAAGATTCGGACATCCATCAAGAATGGCGTGCAGCCCTTTTCACTCCTCAAACTATTGCCAACGAGACCAAGATGGCACAAATCAGAAAGTATTTGACAGCAGACATCAAACCATGAGGTGATATAGAACGACCGAATTCCAAGTAGAGACGTTTGAGATTGCAGCATCTGTTTACCAAGCTCTTACAATTAAATTGAAATTTCTCATGATTAATGTTATAGTAGTATAAGTATACAACACAATACCATAACATATCTGAAAAACTAATAATTATACACAATTGAAATTCATGTTAATCATTATATAACATTATAAAACCAGCATTGCAACAAAATCATACCAACTGGAGTTGTATCGAAGCAAATCATCAGTGCCATAATGCTCGATAATCGGATAACCGAATGCATCTAATTAGGGTTTGTGGTGCAGAAAAAAGGAAAAGCATCGCGAGAGGGCGCGGGTCCGCAGAGCTTAGAGAGGAGATGATGAGAAGAGATGAGAGGCGGCGGTTTGGGAATTGAAGATTGAAAAATGAAACTGGAAATTGGAAATTGGAAGATTGGAGGCCTAATTAGAAAATTAACAAAATTGAAAATGAAGGAGGGAATTGAAATTGGAAGCGGCGGCTGTTCTAAACTCTAGCCTCTAACTACATACTACTACTAAGTACTAATTTGGTTTGGCGGAAATTTAAAAAAAAATTGAAATAAATGAGAGAATTTAAGTTAAACTCTATTCTCACACATAATTTAAGTTAAACAAAATTACTTTTTATGATTGTTCACACATTTAAAATAAAATATTTACCCTTGCTTGTAAAATGAAAAACATGGAGAATTTATTATAATTAAACAAATCAATTATCTTTTTTTTAATATATCTAAATTATAATGAACAATAAATATATAAGTTTATGAAAATCAAAATCATGAATGTATTATGTATATATGCATAAATATGCATCATCTAACTTATCACTCATATATGATGACAATGAATATTGAATGTGTAAGTATGTCATTCCGAGTTATTATGAATCACCATAAATTATGAAACGACTAAATCTAATTCATCATATAAATTCAAAGAATAAGAATATTAGATGATTGTTCAAGTTTATAACAAGAATCATATAAACAAATTAGTCATATACCGTATACCTACAGATGAATTTTATATACCTACAGATGAATCGCATAGACAAATTAGTCATATTATGTCGCCATATACCTACATATGAATTTCATATACCACATCACAAAATAATTTACACCTCAGGCAAATTAGTCATATACCAAAAAATATCACATAGACAATGTAAACTACTATACACCTAATTAAAACAATAATTTAATTTTTTTTCAACTACTATCACTTAATTTTTTTGTTGTTGACTGCCCTGTTTTTAGTGATTAGCGAATGCCATATAAATGACTATTCCACAGTGTTGTCTGAATTGTATAGTCCTATTCTTGCCATTGTCTTTTTTTTCTTCAAGTTTTTTCACCAGTTTTTCAACTACCATCAGCAATTTAATTTTTTGAACTATCATACACCTAATTAAAACAACAATTTCATTCCACACAGATTCACATATACATATAATTACGAATAGATTCACTGATTCACATATATTATTCAAACACAATACATAATAAAACCATGGTTCTGTAAACACAACATAATCAAACACAATATAAATTTTTTACAATATCAAATAATACATAAAAAAATTCTTGTTGCTGCTGCATCGGAAAGTTGTTGTTGCTGCTGCCATTAATACATCCGGAAGAGGATGTTGCTGCCAACAAAATCAATATAAGAAGCAAAACCGATAATAAAAATTACTATAACAGAACATCAATATAAGAAAATATTAGAATTATTTGATTATGTTCACCATTCAAGAGTAAATATACATAAAATGTTCCCCAAAATCGCGCCATTCAATTTTCTTTTTTACTTTTTTGTATTTTGAGTGATCCGCAAGTATAAAGAATTAAAGATAACATCGCGTACATGTTCCGAATACATACCAATAACTATACTCACAAATATGTATATTTTCATTCAAATTTCATGACATATACTTGTGTGCTTTTATTTAGTGAACACCTGAGTTCAGAGTGAATGATCCGTAAACATTATTAGCCAACCATAAAATAAAGTTAGGATCATTGTAAAAGTGATGACCATGGAACTGTGGGTAATTTTAGTGGCAGATGGATTTTGATTGAATTTCAGTTGACTGAATTTTCCCTGTGAGACACGTGACCAATATATCATTCCATCACCTTAGAATCAAAAGGAGATCGACCATACCTCATAAATAAGTGTTCAAGTATAAACCATGTATATACCGTGGTTACATGGCACGACCAACAGGCAGAGGACCGCAAGTGGAGACGGCTAGGTCGGGTGGTTGCAAACCCGCAATTGCTTACCGAGAACCCTTCTCTTTCATATAGGTATCAAAGCTTACCGAACAATTGTGAATGACTTGCAACAACATCGATATAACCAAATTTCTCTGTTCATCGCCAATAACCTGCATTACATTACATTTCAATGAAGGCGACGAACACAAAATCGCAGAAACAAAAAAGGACACAATTCCTCACCTTAGGACGAATTAAGCTACACCAGAGATGGATGAATTGTTCCAAACCAGAGGTATGATGGAGGCGATGAGCATTCACATAAGCTAGATTAGGTCTGAGGAATAAATTGGGGAGAGAATTTGCGGAGCTGGAATACGGCATAAGATTAGGGCGAAGGAAAATTTGTTTACCGGAGATGAGCGGAGGAGTGAATTCGATTGGTTCATCTCGTAAATTTTTTGATTATGAAGGAGGGGATGAGCATTCTTCTGTAAATTGGTCGATTTCACCCAAAATGAAAGGGAGCGGGATGAGTTCTAGATTTTTTTTTTTTTTTTTTTTTTAATTTTTTTTTATGTTTTTTTACGGAGGGTTGGGTAGAGGTTTGGGCAGCTCTAAATAAATAATTGCTCTTTTAATAAAGAAGAGGGTATATGGTAAGAACCTTTTAAGTATGGGGTATATGATTCGCGTTGACTTGTGATACGGGCATTTCATAAAACGTCCCGTGTAGCACAAGAAATAAGTCTTCTAATTTATTTTTATCGAATTACTTAATTAGTTATGTTGTTTAATTCCTTCCTGAATTCTCAAAATAAAAATAACGAATTACAATCCCACCATTAGCAGTTTCAAAAACTAAAATTTAAACTAGCAGTAGTTGAAATACTTATAGTACGAAATCAGTAGGTGGCTATAATAAAAAGCAAGAAACTTGACAAAATGATCCAGTTCTAACACTGGCAACAAAACATCCCTAATAGGTATACTTGTGCTAGAGAAATTTGGAGCCTGAAGAAAGGATATGTAAACCTTCCCAATTCCCAAACGCGTTTGGGGAGGGCTGAGCCCATGGGGCATGACCGGTCAAGTTACTAGAAATGTCCACACTATTATGGAAGTTATAAGTACAGTATATATGTTTAGAAAATTCTATAGATTACCTATTTTGTAAGAAAAAATTGTGATGGCTGAACCCATGACCATGGGGGCATGGCCGGTCAAGGTACTAGAAATGTCCACAATATTATGGAAGTTATAAGTATATATGTTTAGAAAATTCGAAAGATTACTTGTTTTGTAAGAAAAAATTGTGATTTGAAAAGGTTATCATCCTTAGTATCATTCTATAAATAAGTAGTGAGGGTGTATTTCTTGGTAACCAATGTTTGGTTAATTTTAAGGATATTGTAATAATTAATTTTCGGTTAAAAAGTGTATACATTTTTCAAATATACTGTAATATTTAATTGTGATGCTCATCATCTCACTCATCTACCAAATTAATTAAATTTTTTATTTTATTTTATTCTTCATTAATTATTTTGAAATTCTATCATCATCTCACTCATCTCCCAAATTAATTAAATTTTTTATTTTATTCTTCATTAATTATTTTGAAATTCTAAATTTAATATTAAAATTATAATTTTTAATTAAGTATTAATTAATTCAATAATTCAAGGAAAACACGTTAAATCTCAAAACGTCATATAAATTGAAAAAAGAAAGAAAAATAAAAACAAATAAAATAGATGAGATGAAATATTTTTTAACATACATCTTATCACACTTACCCAGTTACTCCCCATTCAATTTATTAATCATTTCGAATTATTAAATAATTTATAATTTTTGTTAATTTACTTTTATATTAATAAAAAATAAATTAAATAATTATAATTCAATGTTAGTTTAGAATTTTAAAAATAATTAATGAATGATAAAATAAAATAAATAAGTCCTAAATTCCTAAAGCCGTAACGTTATTAAACACAAAAATACATATAAAACAAAAAATAAAATAAAAAGAATGAAAGAGAAAATATTAAATAATTAATTAATTATTAAATTTAAATATTATGAAAATAATATCTCACATAAGAACAAGTAAACTAGACTAACCAAGCACAAAATTAAATAATTAATTATTAAATTTAAATATTATGAAAATAATATCTCAAGTAAGAATTAAGTAAACCAAACACTATATGCCATACTCAATCGAGAAAGTGTTAGCAAAAAAATCAAACTCAAAATTAAATAATTAATTATTAAATTTAAATATTATGAAAATAATATCTCACGTAAGAATCAAGTAAACCAAACACTGTATCTCACTCATCTCCCAAATTAATTAATTTTTTTTATTGATTTGATTTGGCTACGTCACTATACATTTTGAACGATTTTCTTAACTAATTTTTGATTTTCTATTAATATACTTTATCTTTTATCACAAAAGAGAGTGATCGCACATTTTTTTGTAAATTATAAATTAAGTATAAATAATTTTATGAGACGAATGGAGGTACTTTGAGAAGTGCACAACCGGTTCGAACATGGACCGGCCGATTTATGACGGAGTTGGGACCGAATAATTCGAGGTTAGTCGATTTTTAAACTTGAACCTTGAATCGATTCAAATTAAGATTATCACTCCATATATAAACATAGGACACTTCTACGGTGCATTGAAGGTACGGTACATTTTTTTTTTTCATTTCAACGATTAGATTTAATTAAGTAATATGAACCGTTCAAATTTATTAAAGAATATGGTAAGTAGAGTGGAGATTAAAACACGCAATTATTATTTTCTGTATGGACTAACATATAAAATCGGTGATATACATTAATATTTTGATTTTTCAAAGTATCGTTAAGCAATTTTATAAACTAATAAAAAAATTAAAAAATTCTAATATTTTATTTGAAAATAAAATATAAAATTATATAAAAAGTAATTATTCAAAAATATAAAATTATTAATACATGGAATATTTTCCCGTCATAAAAAATACTCAATATTTTAAAATTTAAATATGTATTAGAATTTTTTAAATTTAATAATTAATTAATTATTTAATATTTTCTCTTTCATTCTTTTTATTTTATTTTTTATTTTATATGTATTTTTGTGTTTAATAACGTTACGGCTTTAAGAATTTAGGACTTATTTATTTTATTTTATTATTCATTAATTATTTTCTAATTAAAATAAATAATCCACCATTTAATTTAATTATCAAATAATTAATTATTTAATTCATGTATCCCATACTACATAAATTAAATATAGCAAAATATCTCATGTTGAACAAAGACAGTCATTTACTATTATTTTATAATAGTATTGATAAAGATTTTAACGTGAATGCTTCTCACACATTGTTAAATAGGCAATTAATTTACTATTTCACTTTAAAATATATAATTACATACATTTTTTTAGCTGTACATACTTAAAATTCAATTTTACTTTCACTTTTATTTTCAATTTAATAAAAATAATAGTATTTTTTTAATTTTCGAGCTCAAAGAACAGTTCAAATATTTAAAGTGAAATAGTAAATTAATTGCCTATTTAAAAAATAAATAAAAATAAGATGATTAATAAAAATAAAGGAGATACTATTATATACAGTAAAATCTCTATAAATTAATAGCTTCGGGACCGTGAAATTTTTATTAATTTAAAGGTTAAATATATCTCATTCTCAACGAAATAATAATAAAATTATGAAAATAAAATATAAAATCTTATTATAGAAAATATTTTATTTATTTGATTATTTTTAATATATAAAAATTTTTAATATATAAAAATTGACACTATGATCTCACCTACAGTGAAATAAATTAAAATAAAATAATTAAAAAATATATTTTTAATAAGTAATTGTGTTTTGAAATATAAATTAAAAATAATTTAATTCACTATTTTTTAATTATATTTATTTATGAAGTTAAAGGTGAGCGTTTGGGCTCGATTGCCAAAGCCCGACCCGAAAACTCAAAAAAATCATGGACCTAGCACAATTTTTTGTGGGACCTTCCCGCCAAGAGCTTTCATCTCACTCATCTCCCAAATTAATCCCAAATTAATTAAATTTTTTATTTTATTTTATTCTTCATTAATTATTTTGAAATTCTAAATTTAAAATTAAAATTATAATTTTTAATTAAGTATTAATTAATTCAATAATTCAAGGAAAACACGTTAAATCTCAAAACGTCATATAAATTGAAAAAAGAAAGAAAAATAAAAACAAATAAAATACATGAGAGGAAGTATTTTTTAACATACATCTTATCACACTTACCCAGTTACTCCCCATTCAATTTATTAATCATTTCGAATTATTAAATAATTTATAATTTTTGTTAATTTACTTTTATATTAATAAAAAATAAATTAAATAATTATAATTCAATGTTAGTTTAGAATTTTAAAAATAATTAATGAATGATAAAATAAAATAAATAAGTCCTAAATTCCTAAAGCCGTAACGTTATTAAACACAAAAATACATATAAAACAAAAAATAAAATAAAAAGAATGAAAGAGAAAATATTAAATAATTAATTAATTATTAAATTTAAATATTATGAAAATAATATCTCACATAAGAACAAGTAAACTAGACTGACCAAGCACAAAATTAAATAATTAATTATTAAATTTAAATATTATGAAAATAATATCTCAAGTAAGAATTAAGTAAACCAAACACTGTATGCCATACTCAATCGAGAAAGTGTTAGCAAAAAAATCAAACTCAAAATTAAATAATTAATTATTAAATTTAAATATTATGAAAATAATATCTCACGTAAGAATCAAGTAAACCAAACACTGTATGCCATACTCAATAGAGAAAGTGTTAGCAAAAAAATCAAACTCGTGACCTCTAAATTCTGAGCAAACACTGTGTGACATACTCATTCGAGAAAATGTTAGCAAAAAAATCGAACTCATGACCTCTTAGTTCTGAGCTGTCTTACCAACTCGGCTACTCTTGCATGTGTGTGTTGATACTTTGACTTTTAGTTACTGTCAAAATCCAACACAAACTTATAAAGAAAGTCAGTCTCATAGATGGATAAATCCGCTTTTTTTAATTAAATTAAATTATAGCTTTGAATACAAACAAGACCAGTTACATTCAGGAAATGAATATCAGTTTTGTTTTCTGTTTAGGGGGTTAGTTACAAAGATACCAGCTTTCTACTGTAATAACACCAAACCACAGGGGTAGTTTTGCAATTAACCCAGAAACTAAAAACTGTGGAAATGTTGGAAAACACCAACACTCTGCACAGCCACATTCAGACGACTAAACCGGAGAGTACTGACTAAAAACGGTGTTGGTCAGCAGATACTGGTCCCTACTACCGTGCCGAGTCCTCTTCTTGCACCCGTCTCTCGACCTAAAAGCAATCGAACTCATTCTCGACTCATCATCATCGCTAGTGCTGATGCAAGAACTCCCGACCCTGCTGTCTGAAAACGAAACGCGAGAATCCGCGTAGAAAGCGCAAGAACCATTATTGTCTCTGCTACACAATATCTTCTCTAGTTGTTTCCGGAACCCGTCTTTTGCACATTCGTTTCCCTTGAGGGTTGGTCTCAAGAAGCAGTCTTCGGTTTCACTCATGGACTCGATTTCGTCTCTGTCTTCGCCTTCGTCATCGGAGGGTTGACCTACCGTCGACCCGCAGCTCGTGTCTGAATCGTGCAGTCGGGATGATTTCTCGTCTTTTGGTCTGTCGGAAGACGACAAGGGCGAGTGTCGTCCGGAAGCTGACTCCTTGCGGTCTCGGAGTTTTTTCAGGATGAGGGCTTTCAGCAAGTTCATTACTTGAACGGCGTGCATTAGGGCTGTGAGTGGGTCCGACATCTGGTGCAAAAACAGAATAAGAACAAAGTGAGTGTTTTCATTTTTTCCTTAACTACCCCTAAGGTTTGGGGTAATTACAAAAATCTCATAGAAGATTCAAATTTACGAAAACTACACAAGGTTTGGAGGTGAAATGATTTTGCTTATGAAGGGTTTAAGAGTTTAATACATTATTCAAATTCAAACATAAGGGGTTTTCTTGTAATAAGTTCAACCTCAAGGGTAGTTTTTGTAATTCACTAGTAACACAATATCAAAATATCTAAGCAGGAAGAAGGATGAAATTGCCAATTTTTGCTATTATTATAATAATTAAAAATAATTCGCAACAAGTAAACCGCATTTTTTGTAATTTATACAAACCTTTGGGGTTTTCTTGTAATAAGTTCAACTTCAAGTGTAGTTTTTGTAATTCACTAGTAACACAATATCAAAATATCTAAGCAGGAAGAAGGATGAAATTGCCAATTTTTGCTATTATTATAATAATTAAAAATAATTCGCAACAAGTAAACCGCATTTTTTGTAATTTATACAAACCTTTGGGGTTTTCTTGTAATAAGTTCAACTTCAAGTGTAGTTTTTGTAATTCACTAGTAACACAATATCAAAATCTCTAAGCAGGAAGAAAGAAGGATGAAATTGTCAATTTTTGCTATCATCATAATAATTAAAAATAAATCGCAACAAGTAAATCGCACCTGAGTCATGTTTGGGGCGAAAACCATAGCAATGTTCCTCGCGTTCATTTTATTGGACTCCTCTTGCTCGGCCACATCAGCCATGAGATCAATAGCCCATCCGAGAAGACAGCTCTCGGTCGGTTTTAGCTCTTTCACAAGCTCGACAAATTCATCTTCCGTGCTGCATTCCAGCACTTGCTCGGGCGAGAGCCCATCAAGGACGCCACATGGCAGTTCGCGGAACCACGCTTTTATCAAACCGGCCAGACGGTAGACGTCGATATTTTCAGGCACAATTCCACGGTTGAGCTGGTCCCTAACATATTCCTCTTTGCTGTTCTCCGGATTTATCCGAAAGATTCCTTCGGCCTATTCACAATATTGATCAAAGTTGGATTAAATTCTCTTAAATCAGTGAGTTGTAGAATGTTATAAAAAAGAGGGAAAATACAGAAAGTACCCTTCAGGATTGACTTAACTAAAAATAAGAACAATCTAACTTCAGAAGTTACAAAAATACCCCCAAAGTTTGATACATTAGTAAATGCGATTCTTTTTCGGGTTTTTCATGTGCTAAATGTGAGACAAACTAAAAGTAAACGGGCACTTTCGTAATTCTTCGAAATCGAAGTTGTAGTTTTTGGTAATTAGGAAAAAACCCAAGGGTAATATACCTTTTGTAATTAAGTCAAGTTTCAAAAACACAGTAACTCATTGAGGAAGGGTATATCCTTAAAAATATGCAAACATCAAGAGCAACATTTGAATAACTTAAAAGGGTGTATTTGTAATTTTCAAAAGATACTTTTTTTCTTCTCCTTTTTAGTAATATAAAGAAATTCCAATTTCTATAAACATGAATGTTCACCTTGAGGCCACCAAGTGAATACAATCTCTCCTGCATCAGAATAAGAATAGTTGGGACAGTATTGCTTCTTGTGTCATAAGACCACTGCATTGAATTGGCTGAGACACCACATACACTTGCACTGCATAAATTTCAATACATACATTCATCAAGATTTATCCACAAATCGAGCATCCGGCTCATATCGAATTATCCAGCAGCTTTCGTTGCTCTAATTCTTGAAAACTAAACAACCCATCAAGTATAAATTGGTATTATTCGAAAAACCCTCTTGTTGCAGTATAAACCCTAAAGCTTCAGATCTGAGCTAAAGATGAGATCTTGAAAAAAGTTGTACCTTTTTTATTTTCTTTTTTCTAAACAAAAACATAAATTAAAAAGAAAAAAAGAAGGTTCTTTTGACCGTACCTGGCGCTGGGGGTTTGGGACGGAATCTGGAGCTCGAGCTCGAGGGGGAGGCCCAAGAAGCCATGGAACCTGTCGAAAGTGACGTGGGTGACGTGCTGGACATTTGTGGGCCATCCGATCTCCATCTGATTAAGATGGACGGGGGAGATCACCTCCTCCTCCGGCTGCTGATGCCGGCACGTCGACACCATTGATTTCCTCAGAGCAGATAATACGAAATCCAGCGGAGATAAAAATACATTATTATTATTATTATTATTGTCGGATTTGGAGCGCTTCGCTCCACAACCGGTCAATGTCATCCTCCACAAGCAGCTGATAAAGAGAGAAAGAAAGTTTCTTTGGAAATGGAAGGAAAAGTGTTTTACCCTGTTTCTTTTATCTATCTGCTACTGTTACATTTATGAAGAGAGAGAGAATTGGGGATTTTGAATTTCCAACTGAATAAAATATTTATATTTTATTTATTGAAAGGAACGAACAGCGACTGAATTCAAATTTTGCCGTTGGGTTGGCCCACTATTTATGGGCCGTTGTTAACTTTTTACATATTTTATTTAATTAATTAATTAATGCTACTGCATTGCATTTGGATTTTGGGGCAGTTGAGCTATTTCAATCTTCCGGTTCGGTTAGGCCACCTGTTTTTCCTACCTAAACTCCTCCTTTCCTAATTTATCATCTCTTTATTATCTACTGCATTATGATCATCTTTATTTATTGGATCAATGCATCCATAGGTTATTCAACCGTTTTCAAGACTCGATTTTTAGGGTTCTTTCAATGGCATGAGGATTTGAATAATAATCAACAAAAGAAGGTGGTGATCGTTAGGAGTTCGATGGAAAAAACATACAATTGGGTTGGGTTTGAATGATGATGCTTTTGATTCATTGAACACTATAATCAAAATATCAAATACTATACTATAATCAATGGGGAAAAGTGAGCCACTATTCTCTTTGGTTTCCTACAAACAAGCTTCCTGGAATCAGGCTGCACGGGTGGCGGTACGGTGGTCCCATCTTGCTACTCTCACCCACCCTCCACGAGATATTTCAAAATTCACTATTATTGCAAATTTGGCACTATTATATGGGATAATTACAAAAAAATGCCCGTAAGGTTTACTCTCTCTAAAAGTTTCTCTAAAAGATTCAAGTCTCGATTTAGTTCACTAAATGAGGTCAGTTTTAATTTAGTCTTTTTAATCATTAAAATGTAAACAATTTAGTTAAATTTGATCGGAAAATTTAAATTTCCCTCGAAAAAAGTTCACGTGTATTTTTTCGACGAAAATTTGAATTTTCCGATCAAATTGAACTAAACTGACTACATTTTAATGGTTGAAGGGACAAAATTAAAACCGACCACTTTCAATAGACCGAATCGATACTTAACTCCTTTTGAGGGACAAACAAAATTTTTATCTCTTATGATAATCCCCATATAATGACTAGAACTTAATCATTTAGTTGCAATCCTCAATATAGCCGTGATTATACCTTGTACCTCCAACAACGATAAGGATGCTAATCGAGCAAACCACTTGAGCTCTCGAGCTATTTCGACTCGAGATCAGTCCATAGTTTCCTAATTGTGCCACAATTTCCTCCACATCTTCGCCCTTCAAGTCCACAACCCTAGTTGCCAATCTAGTTTGAAACCCCGCATACCTAGAGAGGCATTGCCTGAGTACTTGAGCAAAATCCCCAACAACGCTCGAAAATCAACAAAAAAACACAAGGCATTTTAACAATTTCTTAAGGGCCACTACTTCTTCCATAACATAAACATGCCTAAACTTCTTCAATAGCTTATCATGCCTAGATAAATACACCAAATAATCCTCCCCTCTTTGTAGTAAGCACAGATTCTAAAATAATAATTTTACAATTAACTAATTTATTCTTGCAATAAATATTAGAAAAGTGATATTTAACCAATAAACACAAATGTGTAAATTATTACAAATATATTTCGTACAGTTTTTTAATACTCTCTAAAAAATATCATTTACCTAAAATTCAGAAAATAAAAAATGAATGCCCAATATTCTATTCTATACACATCATCTTACCATATGTATTCCCTTGCTGGCTTTGTACAAATCCAAGAAATGATTGATTCAGATTCCCAGTCTTAAACTTCCAAAGCTAGTATAGTGTATATTAGAACAAATCATCATCTCAAACCCATCATCATCGGTATACAACAGGGGGCGGCCGATTGTAAAGGCTTAAATGATGGGTCTTGCCGGCTCTCCACAAACATTGTTTTGGGAAAATATTCAGGTGGTGATATTATATATAAGCAAGTGAACCCCGATCGTGTTCAGGTTGTGGACGACCCCTTGTTGGAGTAGGAGGTCTTTGAATGTTAAGTTCCTATTGAAATCAGAACTAACATCATTACTCACCCGGAAGTAGAAAAAAGCCATTACAAGGAAAAATCTTTATATAAGCAAAGTTTTAAGGGTTGTTTTCATAATTAACCCAGAAATACAAATGTACCTGCATCCATGTCTCTTCATTCACACGTTCTGGAGATGTCTCAGGGGATCGAAGAGGAGGTGGCAAGGGATGAATCAATTTCGGAACAATTACCAATTCTCTGCCGACAACCAATATTGCACCAGCATTGTTTGCCGTTCCTATAAAAATATGCATTACAGTTAAAATACGAATGTATTCTCACTCTACGAGAAGAAAAGGGTAACAAGGTGGGGGTGGAGTGGGGGTAGTGACAATTTTAAATGCATACCACAATAGTTGGTGGCGGAGAAAAGGGTGATCAACTGCCCCTGGGCAAATCGTTCGAATCCATCCATGACACATTCATGGGCTCTTATGATGAGTTGCAACTTGTTCCTTTTACAGAAGTCTGTGACTCGGTCAGGCTGCAGCAGTCAATACTTCAGTAAACAAACAGCAAGGTAAAAGCTAAAAAGTGATATTCAAGTTTTTTTTTTTCATATATAAAGGTTATGTTTCAAAAAATAGTGTTTGTACAACAAGTACCCGTGAGGCTCACTTTCAAAGTTGCAAGAAAATAATAGCACGCAGATTTTATTTGTTCTGAATGTACCTCTTATAAGCAAAAATACAAATAAAAACTTGTACATTAAAAAATTATTCAGTTAGCACCTTAATTTTAAGACTGAATTAAACCTTCTGAATTATGCTAGAAAAAAAGGACAAAGAAAAAGGGAGGGAAGAGAGGAGTAAAAAGAAAAAAAGTGACATGCCAGAGGCTTGGCCTACGATTTGGCTCGACTAAAGGATATCGGACCAAAAGTGAAATAAGCAAATATGACAAGCATAAATCGACTGTGTTAATGTGAGAAATGCTATATGGCTGCGTACCCCAAATGTTACAAGACCGGGCCCTCTTGCATTAGGTCTCAAGCCTTCTACACTATCATTTTCGGTAGGGTCAGACCTGAGTAGAAAACATGAAAAAGCAATACAGAATGAGTTTTGTACATGAACAAAACTAGAACATGTGAAGCTACTATACACACCACAATAAATCCATTAGCACGATTGATCCAGCATCCATGGTTATGGGTCTCTCAAGCTTCTCTATCTGTTCTACCGAATTAATTGATCTCCCAATGCCACCGTGCATGCAAATAATTTTCTTCTCTATCAATGCAGCAAGCGGAAGATAATTAAACAACTGGTTGAAACGTGTCCAAGCCCAGATCCCGTCACTTTCTCCCTACAAAGTATCATTGAATTCTAATTAGACAGAAAGAAAAAATGTGTCAAAAGAAACATTATCCCTTTGTTCCGAAAACATATTTCATGCGGTTAATTTAATTGTAATTTTTCCATACATACCCTTGTGTAATTAATACTTTGGGAGTTGATTTTGAATATCAAGAACGATTAATTAGGGTTATATGTGAAAATGAAACATTAAATTCATCTATTATTTATGGCAAGTGGAGTGCCTTGTTGGACAAATAGAAAAAAAAGAGTGGAATATCTTGTAGGACAGGGTCGAATAGGTGGTAAATAATTTTTAAAAAAAATGAAATACTACCTATGATCCCTTTGACATTAATTTTTCTTTGAAAAATTGCAGAGGTGTTTGTAGCATTTTAAGGGGTTATTTGTGATTCTGTAAGTTAAATGTAGATTTATGTGTTTAGCCTAGATCTCAGGGGGTAGTTGTCACACTTGAGCATACCATTCTTTCAATACATTCAATACGAAAACCAAATAGGGCATTGATGTCGGCAGCTTCATGGTTTCCACGTATCAGGTGGACATTCTCTGGGTATTCAATCTAGATCATAAAAAAGAAACAGTTAGGATAACGAATAATAAAATTGGTCTTCAATAAAATAAGGGGAATTCCATTAGTCGATGCAGAAGCTTGCCTTAAGAGCAAGGAGCAATGTTATGGTTTCCAAGCTGTGTTGTCCACGATCAACATAGTCTCCGAGAAACAAATAGTCAATATAACTGAAATAAAAGAGAGCCACAACGTAACTTCACTAGTAAATTCAAAATCTATCACTCTCACATAATGAGAAGATGTATACCAATTTCATTACCAAGAGACTTTTTCACAAAATATTTCCTCCTAGAATACTAAAAATAACACCAAAAATAGTTTTCTTGTAAAGAAAAACTTTTCAGCAGAGACTGGTAGGGCGGATTGGATCGAGATTAGTATAAAACTAATTTTTTATACAGATAATATACAAATATATTCCAAAAACCAAAATATTCTTACTGCCACACATTCACATGCAACAAGAAACTTACGTGATGTCCCCAGCAGTAGAAGGAAACCCATATTCATCAAACAGCCGCATCAGATCACCAAACTGTCCATGAAGATCACCAAACACTTTAACAGGAGCTTTCAGTTGAAGAACCGTCGACTCATGCATGAAAATCTGCTCAGCAGCATAACAAAGCTCGCCAACTTCATATGAGTCCAGAAAAAACTTCCTGTTAGTAGGAGGCTTCCAGTTCCGGGGCCTCAGCAAAGTTGATATGATCTGCATAACAAATGGTAAAATCAAATATCTAAACAAGCACTAAGCTCAGATTTTATAAAAATAGTAGTAACACTTGCCTTTTTATGTAAGCCTTGAGGGGATCTTTGCCTTGCAAACTTTCTAGTAGGATTTGACAGATCATTGTGTGATGGAATCATCCGCCTACTCTCATTTTCAAATTGATCCAGGGATAACTGTCTAACCATGCCTCCCAAGTTCCCAACAGCTTCTTTTGCCACTACTACCTGCAATATTAACGTAAGGTATCTTAGGTATGATTGCAAAAAAGTACCCTTGAGGTTTGACCTAGATCTAATTACACTAACACAAGACCCAACTAACTTTCAAAACTACAGTAAATACCCGAGGTTTTATAAAACCCAGCTTACAGTCAGTTCAAAATGTTTTGGACTGGTTTTTACGTAATTAGGTCAAACGACTCAAACCTTGAGGTTACTTTCTGTAATTAATCCGCGAAATGTAAACCAACAAGATTTTATAAAGTTATACCGCTCTAGAATGAAGGCGAACATCAGCCTCAGCATCACTACCCTCGGATGTGGTCTCTGCAGATTGAGAATTTCCATCAGATAAGAATGTTTCATCGGCAGAGGCTGATGCCGCCTGGGCCGATTGCCAGACAGCATTAGCAGCCTCAGCTTCAGCAGCTGATGCTTCAACCAGTTTGTCCATAGAGTTTTGATCCACACTGAAGGAACACAAAATTAATTAAATTATTACGACAGTCACTCCTTTTAAATAAGACAAAAGAACAAGAAAACAGACCCCAGAAAACCGGACAGTGGTGATCCGGGTCTATCATCTGAAGCTGATATGGGGGAAAATGGGGATTGCTTAGCATTGCTTGATCTAGGACTCGAACTCATCATGGATCTCTCTGACGGAGATCCTGGGCCGTTGATGTCAGATTGAAATTGGGAATTTTCTGCCACCAGAAAATCATCTAACAGGGTATCTGAAACACAAAGTAAGTTGGAATAAATATGCCTAGAAACAGATACAGATACAAACTTTGCAAGCAGATATTTATTTCAAAGCATGTCATAACTACAACTGTTAAAAAGCAATTTAAGAGAATAATTCCAACCAGTACTCCAAGTTAATTTTATGATTAAGGCGAACCTTATGAGAGGTTTATAAGCATTTGAATGGACAAGTCTACACATGAAAATCTTGGAGTGTGATATATAAATACTAAATAGGACTCTTATGTTTATGGTTTTGTTAGCTAATAAACGTAAGGGGCGGTCCAGAAGCAATAAGAGCAGGTTAAGTTAA
This sequence comes from Euphrasia confusa, assembly GCA_954870475.1. Classification (NCBI taxonomy): domain Eukaryota; kingdom Viridiplantae; phylum Streptophyta; class Magnoliopsida; order Lamiales; family Orobanchaceae; genus Euphrasia; species Euphrasia confusa. The sequence goes on along the minus strand of OX940966.1, from coordinate 7,744,529 downwards.
CAACAACCAAAACAGGTAAATACAATTTAAGAGAATAATTCTAACCAATACTGATGGTTAATTTTCTTATTATTGTGAACCTTATGAGGGGTTTATAAGCACTTTAATGGACACTACGGATGAAAATCTTGGAGTGTGATTTACTAATGTGACTCTAATGAAACTGATATAAATGTAAAGTGCGGTCCAGAAGCAAAAGAGCAGGTTACGTGAACAACAGTCGAAACATATGCCTGATAATATACTTTCAAAAACATGAAAAACACTCCCAAATAAGACGAGGTAATATTCCATAATGGCACCCCTACCTCCTTTTAAACCACCATGAATATATATTCGAACACCAACAGATGCAGCAGCATGCCGACACCGACGCATGGTCTCTTCTTGATCATTTTGTCCTTTGCTCCCCCTTGAAGTCACCAGCCCATTTCTGTTGAGCCACACTCCAGCTGCAGTATCCAACACTAGAAAAACGTAGAAATGTAAAGAATATTCTTCACTATAATAAGTACAAAATATCCCAGAAAAAAAAAAGTCACCAGCAACTGCTGCATCAGCTTCTACTGCTCGTCCACCTCTAAGAACACCACCAGTAACATGTAATCTAGCACCAACAAAAACCTGATAAGGGGAAGTGGTTAGAAAATGAATGTATGAAACAGTTGAGCATATTTTTGTCTACAAATTCTACTGTAAAATCGGATTCAGTCACATATCAGAAGTTGGCTGAGATTTGAAAATGATGAGAGATATTTGAGGACAACAACTTCCCCATGCACCCAATGTTACACGCTTCATTTACTGTGCTTTTTAAGTTTAACTGTCAAGATGGTACTATTATACTCCCTCCGACCTTTTTAAATGGTCACACTTCCTTTGTAATTTACCATAAATAGGTCGGAGGGAGTAGAGTAAAATTCCATTATCTAACAAATCACAATATCACATAAATAGGCTTATTCCAGTATTGACAAGATCATATAGATTCTAGATCTTACTACTTACCGAGGCATGCTGATACCTTGGTGAAGGTGAAACTCCTGGTGCTAGAGTCCATTCCCATAACCCATTTCGATGCATGAGTAGTCCATAAGCATCCGCCAGTGGCTGTAGAGGGCGCATGTACAATCATTAGTTCAGTTAAACATAACCTATATTAAGGCTTTCTCAGAAACTTTCTATGAAGAGAACAGCCAAATTATGAATTATAAGTCGTGAATCAAACTATAACTGAGTATGGCATCATTTTTTGACTTAATTTGCTAAAAAATATGGTAATGACATTTCACATATGTGCCAAAAGAATTTCTTAGAGAATAACGGAGTACATTCAACAACAATAAATGTATTTGATTTTTTTTTTTTTTTGATGCTTTTGATGTCTGATAGCTCAGGATGAAATCGCCAGATAAAGATGAATAGCTTAAATATCAATAAGGTATACCGCGCCTGATGCGTCTCTTCCTCCGCAAAGCAGAAACATACCATCTGACCTGGCACTAGCTGTTGCATACCTACAAACATGATCATTAAGTTATTGATACTACAGAAATACTCTCTAATAACCTTAGTTCAATGTTTTATTTTACTTTTAAAAACGCAGTTGGGAGTTCAAAAGCATGCTTTGACTGGGACATTTGACTGTTTTAGAAGTTGATCTAAGTACATACAGTATATGATAAATTACAAAATCACTTACATTCTAGCACAAGGTTTATCACCTTCCGGATTAAGCCTCTGCCACGCATATGGTTTCTGCGCAGTATCCAAAACCCAAGCATCTGATAACACTCTTTTACCTGTAAAAGAACAAAAGGTTCTCTTATATACGGTTCAACTAATAGTCATGCACCTGATCCAGAAATTAAAAAATTATGATAAAAGACAGTCCAAAAACAGTAAAAAGTATCCAGTACAAACAGAAAATTAAATCTACAACAATGAAACCAATAAAACATTCATTCAAAAGAGAGGTAATTAATATTATTAGAAGCATTTTTTAACCAATAATATAACCCATCATGAAAGCTCGTGCAATTAAATGAAGATTCAATTTAAGATCACCATACAACATTCATCGCATTCGCTGATTTGGAAGATTAATAAATATTTATCCGGTTATGCATGATATCTACCACTTGTAAAAATAGTATCAGTCAAATAAATTTGATTCAACGTAGGATTGCAAACACACCATCATTTCCTCCAACAGTAACAAGATATCTTTGTGCAACCAAATCCATGACATGGCCATACCTAGGCCCAGGTCCTTGGCCTTGAACAACAACTCTGATAGAAAATCAAACGCCACAATCCAGTCAAGTATCAAGAAAACGGATTCAACAAAAATACCAAATATGGGTATGAAAGCTAACCTGTGCCACTTATACTTGTCATTTGTCAAGTCGAGCACGTATAAGTCATCCGTCGAATGTCCTGCGGGACCAATCCCCCCCTGGAAGAACAATAGCCAATCAATTTTTTTTTTATTTTAAAGAAAAAAAAACAGAAAATTAAAAAATGTGCCGCCATTTCACACTCTAGTCACCTGAAAAACAACCATGGTGCCAACAGTAGCTGCTGCATGAGCAGCCCTAGGTGATGGTGGGTCACCGGCTGGTCGAAGTCTAATCAAGATCATAAACAGATAAGCACACAATAAACACATAATTGAAACAATTACAACAAAAAAATCAACTTAATTAAATAAATAAGAAGAAAACCTGGTCCATTTCCTAGTGAGAACATCATATGAGTGAATAGAATTCGTAACTCCATCAAGCCCTAAAAAGGAACAATTTAAAAAAAAAAAAAAAAAAAGAGTAAACTAAATTGAGAAAAAAAACTCTGAGAGAGAAAATTACGAATTCCGGGAGCACCGCCGCCGCCTCCTTCAATGGCAGTAGCTCCTCCGAATAGAATGAGGCGGGGTCCCTGTGTCTTAGTAGCGGCGACAGCGGTGAGCGTGTGTCCACAACGCGGGCCCGGCGCGTCGTCATCGCTGTCCCAATAGCTCTCCAAAGTTCGATAGGCCGGCGCCGGATACAGCCACGGTTTCGATCCCATCCGAAATTCACCCAAAAAACTGATGAAGAATGATTAACGAGCAAACTACGAATCGTGAACTCACGACAACTGCTGGATAATTGAATGGATGAATCGGAGACGAAGAAGGACCAGCGAAAATGGAAACCCTAAAAATGTAATTAGGAAGGAGACGGTGGTATCTGAGTGGGCGCCACCGGAATCTGGGGAATGTCGGAGTTGGAGTCGGTAGTAGTTGACAGATAATTTGTGAGTTTACTTGCAAGTCTTTAAGCAAATATACTTATGTGGTAATGGCAAACTACTCCCTCTAGTTTCTGATATTTATGAAATTAGTCGAAAAACTAATGACAAAAATACAGAGAAAAATAAGTATTTTTAGTTATGTAACAATGGTTTAATAAAATATTATTGAAATTAATTAACCAAAACAAATCAAACTTGAAGAAGGTTTCGGGGTCTTTTTTGCAATTAAACCAAATACTATTCCACTTGTTTAAATTTTGAAGTAGAAAAGGAAATTGGATTGTGTGTGTTTTGAGTACATTGAAACGTGATTAATATAGTCCATGGTACAAGAAGAGTCAACGATTCTTACGCGCCTTTTCTTTCTCTTTTTTGTTTTTCATGGAATTCGAAAATCAAAATAAGTACACGGGCGTAATCAAAAGTTCAATTACCTTGTCAATAATAATTATTAAATTTATAAATGAATATATTTTTACAGGGAGAATTTTATAAAGGGTAATAATCTTACTCTATTTTATACATTAAGATCAATGTTTAGAATATTTATAAAAAAATAGGATATACCAAATCAACCATTGTAATGATATTAAACTATATAATATTTTATATATACACTACCAAAAAACAAAGGGGTGATATCTTACAAAAACTCACTTCATATATTAAAAAAAAAAAAAAAAAACATACGCACAACACTTATTCAGAGGCGATAGTGTTTTTGCAGCCGTCTGTGAAAGTTGAACGCGCTGAAATTCTTCGAAACAGGTAAGGTTTCTGATTCTGTATACACTATTTGTGATTCTCGTTTCTTTCTGTAGGTGTGGGATTTATGGAGATGGCGAAGAACAGAAACAAGACGAGGCTCGTGTTAGACACGATCTCCTTAAAACAAAATTCGACCTCTACCGATCGTTTGTTTCCCAGGATACAACGTCTCAAGCAACTACGTTGCACGTCGAACCGAGAGTTGCCTGAAAGATTTCACCGGAGGGCCAAAGAGAATATGAAAGAAGAGGATAAAGAAGTAGCAGATTGCTGGAGTGGTTTTGGTGTGTTTTACTTTCAGACATGAGGCTCGTTTATATAGCCGAGCACATAGGGTTGCTGAGGGTTCATGCATGAACCTGGACACTGTTGACCGTAACGGTCAAGCCATTATGGCTCTGCATTAAGGACTCCTTAATGGCCATTTCAAAATTCAAAAATATAATCAGAATATAATTTTCATTTTATTTATTTATTAAATAAAATCACAATTATTTATGAGTCAAATAACCGTTACTTTGTAACGGTTCGGAAAAGAAAAATCGCAAAAAGTAGCTTGGTCGACTGCCCCCAAATCGAAGCGACATTCGTGTACGCAGGTCGCGCTCGCACACAAGTTCGGGGTTCGTAGGCTATTTTCGCCAAGTTTTGCACCCCCCCCTGCGCGCACGTAGGAGGCGGAGCAATACTATAATAATTGATTCATAAGCTACTAAAGGCCAAGCATCTTATATACCCACTTGCATTTTGATAGTTTTCCAATGTGGGATAACTAATATCCCTTTCATTTTATTTTCTTTTTCCCTCTATTTTGATTATATTTTAGAAATTAATTTCTCATTCATTTCAACTCCGATTTGAGCGAATGAGCTATCGTTTCGAAGCTCTCTCCGAGCTCTATATTTTCCAACAGTCCCCCCCATGAATGAAAATTACACATAAACCAAAAGTAGTTTGGTGAAATCAATCAACGTTAGAAACGTGCATAGGATAGGTAGGTTTTACCCTTTGAACCTTCCCTTGTGAAAGCATACCAACTTTACTGATTAAATAGTAGACACGATGTCTTTGAACTATTCACCATTTGTGTAAACGATAATATACTCCACTCACGTTCTTTCTAACAAATCTCAGTTCTCATGATTATGTTCATTTTGGCCCTGAACATCAGCCTGGTTCTGTAAGAGTGTTTAAGAATATGCCTTACTATATTCTCTTCGAAGCGCCCCCACTTCTCTCTTACATAGGTGATTTCTTTCAAGAGTATTCATAATATCTCTTATGAATCATTAATAGCCATTTGCTAATCCTCACACACAATCACTGTAACATCTTTTAGGCAATGGACTTTTGGTGGAATTCAAATTCCCCCCCAAGACAGTGATAACGGAGTTTAGACGTTTAGGTTGTCCTTTTGAACCTAGTTCTTGGGATCTCCAGTCATATAGGTAAGGTTTTCCATCGTCTCAACTCTCTTTCTTTAAGGCTTTTAGTCCCATTCCTGTAGATGACGACAATACTAACTCTCGATTTAACCCTTTGGTTAATGGATCTGCGATATTATCTTTAGATCTTACGTAGTCTATTGAGATAACTCCAGTCGAGAGTAGTTGTCGAATGGTATTATGTCTGCGACGTATATGTCTAGACTTACCATTATACATATTACTTTGTGCTCGTCCAATTGCAGATTGACTATCACAATGAATACGAATTGGAGGCACAGGTTTCTTCCATTTTGGAATATCTTCTAGGAAATTCCTGAGCCACTCGGCCTCTTCGCCACATTTATCTAGAGCTATAAACTCTGATTCCATTGTGGATCTAGCAATTACTGTTTGCTTAGACGATTTCCAAGAAATAGCAGCTCCACCGAGAGTGAAAACATATCCACTTGTGGACTTGGATTCTTTTATGTCAGAAATCCAATTTGCGTCAGTGTAACCTTCAATGACAGCTGGATATCGAGTATAATGCAACCCAAAATCTCGAGTATAGCGTAAATATCTAAGTAATCGTACAATAGCTTTCCAGTGGCTTTCACTTGGATTACTAGTGTATCTGCTTAGCTTATTTACTGTATAGGCTATGTCTGGTCTTGTACAACTCGTTAAGTACATTAGACTGCCGATCACTCTTGAGTACTCTACTTGACTCACTCCTTCACCTCGATTTTTAGTGAGGTGTTGACTTGTATCTATTGGAATTCTAGCAAGACCCGTATCATCTTTGCTAAACTTCTCTAAGATTTTGTCGACATAATGAGATTGACTCAAAGCAAAGCCGTCTGATGTTTTATGAATTTTAATTCCAAGTACAACATCAGCCTTGCCCATGTCTTTCATGTCAAATTTTGAATTTAACATATTTTTCACTGATTTGACCATATTATCGTTACTTCCAACGATAAGTATGTCGTCAACATATATGCACATGATTAAATAATCATCGTCCGTATTTTTTATATAAATGCATTTATCACATTCATTTATTCGAAAGCCATATTCTAACATAGCATAATCAAAATTTTCATGCCATTGTTTTGGTGCTTGTTTTAATCCGTACAAGTATTTCACCAATTTACACACTTTATTTTCTTGCCCGGGAGCAGAAAATCCTTCTGGTTGATCCATATATATTTCTTCACCTAGATCACCATTTAAGAAGGCCGTTTTTACATCCATTTGATGTATTTCAAGATTTCTTAGCGCTGCTATGGCGATAATTAATCTAATTGACGTAATTCTCGTCACAGGAGAATACGTATCAAAATAGTCAAGACCTTCTTTTTGTCTATAACCTTTAATTACAAGTATTGCCTTGTATTTATCGATAGTCCCGTCGGCTTTCATTTTCTTTTTGAAAATCCACTTAGAACCTAGGGGTTTACTTCCCGGAGGAAGGTCCGCTAATTTCCAAGTATGATTTTGCAAAATAGAATTAATTTCACTTTGAATTGCCTCTTTCCATTGAGGGCCATCAGAAGAGTTTACAGCTTCTTTAAAGCTTTGAGGTTCACTCTCGAGCATGTACGTTAAAAAATCAGGACCAAACGATTTTTCTATACGAGCTCGTTTACTTCGTCTTTGTTCAACATTTATGTCATCAACAATTTCTGTAATTGTTGGGTTTGCATGCATGCGCGAGGAACTAGCTTCATTGCTATTATCAGTGCATGTCTTCCATGGAAATATATGTTCAAAAAATTGAGCATTTCTTGATTCCATAATAGTATTTTTGTGTATATCGTCGATTTTTGATTCGTACACAAGAAATCGATAGGCACTACTATTATGTGCATATCCGATAAATACACAATCAACAGTTTTAGGGCCTATTTTAACCTTTTTCGGTAGTGGAATTGCCACCTTTGCTAAACACCCCCATACTTTCAAGTATTTATATGACGGTGCTCGACCAAACCATAATTCATATGGAGTTTTGTCGATTTTCTTTCGGGGCACCTTATTTAAAAGGTAGTTTGCGGTTAACAACGCTTCTCCCCACATGTTCGGAGGTAGTCCAGAATCAAGCAACATCGCATTTAACATTTCTTTCAATGTTCGATTTTTGCGTTCGGCAACACCGTTTTGTTGAGGGGAATATGGTGCAGTAGTTTCATGCATGATTCCATGTTTTTCACAAAAATCAGCAAACGGAAATTCATATTCACCTCCTCGATCACTTCTTAATCGTTTAATTTTTCGATTAAGTTGATTTTCAACTTCTGTCTTGTAAAGTACAAACTTTTCAAAAGCTTCGTCTTTACTTTTTAGGAGATATACATAACAATATTTTGTGCTATCGTCAATAAACGTGATAAAATATTTATTTCCACCACGTGTTTGCACAGTTTTTAAATCACACACGTCCGTGTGAATTAAATCGAGGGGTTCACTATTTCTTTCAATAGTTCGAAAGGATGACCGAGTCATTTTCGCTTCTACACAAATTTCGCATTTGTGATTTGTATCAATTTGGAGCGTGGGTATGCTTTTTAAGTTCATTAATTTTCTTAATGAATTAAAGTTTACATGTCCTAAACGGCCATGCCAAGTTATTGATGACTCAAGCAAGTAAACGGAAGTAGAAGCAGTCTTATTCATGTTTTTGTTGATAGTCATTACATTGAGCTTGAACAGCCCATCATTCTCATACCCCTTGCCCAGATACACCCCACCCTTGGATATTATAACATTATCCGACTCGATTACAATACGAAAACCATGCTTATTCAGAAGAGACCCAGACACTAAATTCTTACGAATCTCAGGCACATACAAAACATTATTCAGAGTTAATTCTTTTCCAGAAGTGAACTTCAGCATTATTTTTCCTTTCCCTTTGACATCAGAAGTTGCTGAATTCCCCATAAAGAGCTTTTCTCCAGTAGCACTTTCATCAAGAGTGTGGAACAACTCCTTGGATGAGCAGATGTGGCGAGTAGCACCTGTGTCGATCCACCACTCACGTGGGTTAGACCCCACCATGTTCAGTTCTGAAACAACAACAACAAAATTATTATTATTTTCAATAACAAGTGCATTGTTTCTTTTTGGTTTCCTGCACTCGGAAGCCCGATGACCAGGTTTGTCACAGTTGTGACAAATTCCAGCAAACTTCTTTTTGAATTCTCCCTTTTTCGGAGCAAGCATCTGGTCAACTTTCATTTTGCCTTTGTCTTTGTAGGTAGGCTTGGAGCTGGCCTCAACCACATTTGCCTTGGGTTCATGGCCATAGAGACAGAGCATTTTTCTTGTTGTCCTCTTCAATGCGAAGACGAACGATCAGCTCTTCCACGTTCATCTCCTTTCGTTTGTGCTTCAGATAGTTCTTGAAGTCTTGCCACCCGGGGGGAAGTTTTTCGATGATGGCAGCAACTTGAAAGGTCTCGCTGATCACCATCCCCTCGGCATGAATATCATGAATAATGACTTGAAACTCCTGCACCTGAGACATCACAGATTTAGTATCAACCATTTTATAATCAAGAAATTTCCCAACAATGAATTTCTTGGCACCGGCATCCTCGGTTTTGTATTTCTTATCCAGAGTCTCCCACAACTCTTTAGCGGATTTGACTCCAATGTACACATTGTACAAGTCATCTGCAAGACTATTCATCAAATAGTTCCTGCACAAGAAGTCACAATGCTTCCATGCATCAAGCGCGTTCACTGCTTGCATGTCCGGATCTTCCGGTAGGCGAGGAGGGTCTTCTTTCAAGAACCTCGCCAGATTCAATGTTGTCAAATAGAACAACATCTTCTGCTGCCAACGCTTGAAATTCAAGCCGTTGAACTTCTCCGGTTTATCGTGATGGTTCACCGGAAAAGCCATCTGGTGTGGCGCACCACCACCAGGTCCCGAAGGAGGCACAATCACATTATGTCCAGTAGAGTCAGTCAGCTTCTCAGCAGTAGAATCGATGACTTTTTGGGTGTTGTTGGGAGAGTCAGAAGTCGCCATCTCGTAGAGATTTTTGTTTTAAGACTGTAGGTGTGGGATTTATGGAGATGGCGAAGAACAGAAACAAGACGAGGCTCGTGTTAGACACGATCTCCTTAAAACAAAATTCGACCTCTACCGATCGTTTGTTTCCCAGGATACAACGTCTCAAGCAACTACGTTGCACGTTGAACCGAGAGTTGCCTGAAAGATTTCACCGGAGGGCCAAAGAGAATATGAAAGAAGAGGATAAAGAAGTAGCAGATTGCTGGAGTGGTTTTGGTGTGTTTTACTTTCAGACATGAGGCTCGTTTATATAGCCGAGCACATAGGGTTGCTGAGGGTTCATGCATGAACCTGGACACTGTTGACCGTAACGGTCAAGCCATTATGGCTCTGCATTAAGGACTCCTTAATGGCCATTTCAAAATTCAAAAATATAATCAGAATATAATTTTCATTTTATTTATTTATTAAATAAAATCACAATTATTTATGAGTCAAATAACCGTTACTTTGTAACGGTTCGGAAAAGAAAAATCGCAAAAAGTAGCTTGGTCGACTGCCCCCAAATCGAAGCGACATTCGTGTACGCAGGTCGCGCTCGCACACAAGTTCGGGGTTCGTAGGCTATTTTCGCCAAGTTTTGCACCCCCCCCTGCGCGCACGTAGGAGGCGGAGCAATACTATAATAATTGATTCATAAGCTACTAAAGGCCAAGCATCTTATATACCCACTTGCCTTTTGATAGTTTTCCAATGTGGGATAACTAATATCCCTTTCATTTTATTTTCTTTTTCCCTCTATTTTGATTATATTTTAGAAATTAATTTCTCATTCATTTCAACTCCGATTTGAGCGAATGAGCTATCGTTTCGAAGCTCTCTCCGAGCTCTATATTTTCCAACACTTTCTCAGTGCAATAACTGGCTTAAATCCTACAGTTCATAGATTACGTTCAAGATTTAGGGTTCTTCGTTTTTATGTTAAATTCTACCTTTTTTGAGCAAGTGCTGATATGGTAATCAATCTACCCATTGAAATTTATTGGAATTCTAGTTTAATTGGGCATATTTGTTTATTGCAATTTTCTCTTTTTAAAATTCTACCTTTTTTTAGGCATGTCGAAAATTTCTTGGAATTAATCCACATCTGAAAGTGAGAAGTGTTGAAATTCTCCATCTATATTCTTGTGAGAAACTGTGAGTTGATATATTGTTCTTGTATCCATTGTGACTTTGATTTGTAGTAAAAAAATTCATCCTTTTTAGATTTTGGATTAGTTAACTGTTCAATATAATAATACGAGTGCACTTTCGAATGAAAAAAACTGAAATTCTTGTATTTAATAGTTTGCAACAAACTAGAACGTGTGATTTCTATCTTTATCTTTATGTCAGTACTCATAAAATTTGACATACTATTTATTGGTTTTATTGGTTTTACTGGTACACTCAGTGCATAGTGTATTTGACATATAAAAATGTATAGAGAAGACAAGCTTATCAACAAACAAGTTGTGCGAAGCATTTTATAATGAAATTTGTCGCTCACATTACACTTTATTTCAAACTACTCTCATAATTTTAAACCTTTTCATCAATTGTATGAATTTGTCAATACGCTACGCATTACTTTGTGAAATGCTCGCTTATTTCGCGTCTGCTGAAGCTAGATACAACATTGTATGATTCTTCGCAGTGTATTTACTACAGTGTATTGCATTTTTGAATATATTTAAATGTCAATGAACCAGTATTCACATTAATAAAACAGTTTCTCGCGCATGTTCTATATTATAAACTAATTACTAACTAATATTTTTTTCTATTTTTTTCTTTATTCTCAGACTTACCAGTTCAGGAGCACTGTGCCTACTTACGACCCCAAGAACAGCCCTACTCACGAAGTTTCTCTTTTCACACGCATGGGTAAGTATTTCGAACCTGTTAAAATTCAAATAATAAGCACTGCTAAATTCATAAAAATGGATTACACTATAATCAACACTACTACCTGTTTAATTCTGCAACAGGAAAAGACGGAGACCGAAAAACATAATAAGGCATTTGTTGTATTAGGTTATATATATAGTCGTAATAGTTTAACCTTTGAATCAGGCTTGTTTGGATGATGCTTTTAAATGGTCTTACTTTTCGAAATTGACAAAATCTAGTTAGTACACTGCATAGGTTTAGACAGTGTGTATGTTAGTTGAATAATTATCAATAGGAATACTAGAAATACGAACTTGTATTGTAGTAGTGTAATAGTGTAATTTCAAATTAAAAAAACACTATAGAGCATTCTTTGAGTAGTGTATTACTTAGTGTAAAAAAATACTATGTTTTAATAATTTGCGCACAAGTTGGTAACTGAGGGAATATAGTTAGTACACTGCATAGGTTTAGTCAGTGTATATGTTGGTTGAATAATTATCAACAGGAATACTAGAATACAAACTTGTATTGTAGTAGTGTAATAGTGTAATTTCAAATTAAAAAAGCACTATAGAGTATTCTTTGAGCAGTGTATTATTTAGTGTTCAAAAATACTTTGTTTTAATAATTTGCGCACAAGTTGGTAACTGAGGGAATCTAGTTAGTACACTGCATAGGTTAAGACAGTGTATATGTTAGTTGAATAATCGTTATTGGTAATACTAGAATACGACCTTGTATTATAGTAGTGTAATAGTGTAATTTCAAATTAAAAAAGCACTATAGAGCATTCTTTGAGCAGTGTATTACTTAGTGTAAAACAATACTATGTTTTAATAATTTGCGCATAAGTTGGTAACTGAGGGACTTGTTCGTGTACATATTTTATATTAGTGTCAAACCTTGTAACATTGATTACATGATCGGACACGCCTTATGGAATTGTCCAGTTGCATGTCATAATCTGTAACATACACTTTATACGATTTGTACAGTGTAATATGTAGTTCATAAATATTTTCTGGATTACTAGTTAAGAATCAATTATATACAACTGAATTTATTTTGTACAATGTGATCGGTGTTTCAAACTTAACTCCACAATTATTGTATTAGCTTAAATTCATCATCTTTTCCATACACTGTACTTTGGTAGGTTGTGTCTTTTGTTGTTCTGAATTCATTATAATATACAATAACTAAACTTGTTCTAGGACCATTGTAGTTGATAACTGTGTTTAACATCAGTTCAAGTTTGTGATGGTTTGATCTATTCCGTGCATATAAATTTTCCAACAAACTGTTAATGATGTACATCTACGTACTATTTAACTTATGCAGGTAGCGACCGAGAATTTGGACACAGTGGCAATGCATTCTTTTATTTTCGAGCTGATGTATGAGTATGTTGGGCGCGCGCATCTAATCATGATACCGCTGACTCACAGAGGGAAATTTCACTTCACGCTGTTAACATTCGACACAATGTTGAAGTGTTTTATGCACTATGACTCTATGTCCTCAAAGCAATCAAGTCCTGGTGTATGCTTAAAAGAGGTAGAAATTATGGTATACACGACTAACAGTGCTATTCTTGCATGTGTTGTAGTGTATTTTATATTTAAATACAACACTGTTATATGCATTTATATAGTGTTATAATTAGTTTGTGTCATAATATGTTATATGATGAGAGTTTTGATTATTTTTGTTTATTATTGCGATGGACACAGGTCTACATGATAAATTTGTGGATGAGAGGGGTAGAGTACCAATCCGAGGAAATGCTCGGAACAGGTCAACGGAAGAAATTCAACAAGGGCGAAAGCACAGATGTAATGTTGAAGATGGATATGGAACTTTTGTCCGAGAAAGAGATCCTCACTATCAAATGGGTGCTGCCGTGCTGGAGAACTACAATTCTGATTTCAAATTGTTTGATGAGAGTAACGTTGTTCCTAAGCAGGCTTTCAGATCATAAGTTTAATAAGTAACATGCTAATCAATTGAATTTTGATCGACATACTAACATATTAACATATTTACATACTAACATATTATTGCATCATACAGAGTGGATTGCAGTGTATACCTCATGCACTACATGGACTTCCTTGCTCATGAAAAGTATTTGGGTTGTTCGTTTGAGGATACAGATGCAACTCGTTTCAGAGGTGATGTTGTAAACAAATTCGCAAGAAGTTCAAAGTGTTGGAGGGCAGCCCAGTAGAAGAGATGAAGAAAATATTAAGTGCCAACAATAATTTTTAAACAATAAGTGGACAATTATGTCGGTTTCTTTTACAGTTCTTTGAATGAACAGATGGTTTTACTAGTGGACACAAACAAATGTTAGTTAGGACAATTGAAATGATTGTCACCTCATTTCATAAGATGGTTTTGATACTGTGACATTGGATATTTGTGATATCAGTTTTAGATAATGTGTGTTGGCCATTTAAGATTTCATAAGTCATCTCTCCAGCAATATTTGTAACAGATTTTTGGTTCAAAAAATGCATACACTATTTCCAGACAAACTATACTTTCTTCATGAATTATCATACACTGCACATTTAAATACCAAATGTAATATGCTCATCTGAACTACATAATACACAAACAATGTTCAATAATTTGTACGCCATGAGTCACTTCACTGCACATTTAAATACCAAATGGATATTGTTGTGATTTTTTGTGCAGAAAACATAAGTCACTTTATTGTGTTTTATCTGTTTGAATAGGTAATTCATAAACAACCCAACAACAATATTGTTGCTGCCATGAACAATAAATATAAATGAGAAGATTCATGGTAAGGCGTATACCAACCTAATGACAGCGGACTATCATCTCTGAAGGCTAATCTGATGTTCCTGAATATCCGAGGAAGCTAACTACAATTTGCACCAAACTTAATAGGCACCACTATAAATCCCATCTAAACAGATGAACAAATAGATTAACCAAACTTTATAGGCAGCCCTAGATCCCCTGTATATAACAAATAGATGAACAGGAGTTGGGTCTGTACAAACATGAGTCTACATTAATATGAATCACATATGAAAGATCAACGTGAAAAGTTGCGATGCCTTTTTTTATAAGTATCTATCAGATTTATTAAATCAAATTCCCATCAAGGTTTACCTCTGTACTTGTTTCATAATCACAGAATCCAAAATAAAATGAAAACAATAAAAATGATTGAAGCCGAGAAATAGTATCAAGAAAGAGAAAAATGTTGTTCCTGGAGTTTTATTATTCCATCCAACACAAATATTCATATTCAACCTCGGTTGAAAAACCTATTTCACAACTACAAAAGAGAAACATTGTGATAAGAATTCAAAAATACGTGCCAACTGATAAGGATCGGTTGGCCCCAAATGAGATTGCTACGCCCTCACCAGAGTAGACAATCTTAGCAACATATAAAGCCATACCACCTGTTGGGAAAACATTGATTCGTTATATTAAGAAACATGTGAAAAAAAACCATCACTACTGTTAGCCACATGTGAAGCCAAGAGTTTTGTCACAGTGAACCAAAAATATCGATTTTAATGAATTCCTCAAGAAGTATTGTAAATAGCGACCCAATAAATAACCAACAAATAACGACCAGTTGAATCAAGTGTCAAAAATATCTAGTGTTTTCAAATATGACATTTTTCATATGATGATCGAGCACCGAGTAAATAACTGTAAAATAACACTACTCATAGTTTTGAAACTAAAATTTAAACCCACTACACTATTATAAATTTCATGTCACTTTTGGGTTTGATTCATAGAAATCTCAGAGAGACGGAGAGGTAGAGAGAAAGATGAAAATAAAAAAACTATTTACCTGGGGAGGGTAACAGAGAATACACTACCCGATCAAGATGAATATCAAAATCCGTGATTGAGATGAATAGCCAATGAGAAACACTACTAGCGGATTACAGTTGAAAGACCACGGCTAGTTAGTGAGAAATTTTGAAAAAATATTCGAATCTCATACCTAAACTACTTACCAAAGATTCGATGATTGATATGAAAAATCTTCAGCTAAAACGTTTAAGATTTTATACGCAAGAAATGGTATAAGGTATGTAATAAAATCATATAAAATATATTTAATACAAAGGTTAAAAAGGACTATTTAAATTTCAATACATTACCTTAATTTTGATTTTATTAAAGTTTATGGTATTAAATTATATAAATGCAATAAATTAATTACCTTTTTTAATAGAAAACTAAACTATGATCTTTTTTTAAAAATATAAAATTTATTTTTTCTCTAAATTTCTCTTATATAAAGGTAAAATATACATTTTTATTTAATTTAATTTAATTTAATAATAATTATATATAGATATTGTAAACTGTAAAGTACATTATTTTTTTATTTAAATAAATATGTTTATTTTATATAATTATAAAATATTGAAAATCAAATATACAAAGAGAGCTAATTTGTTTATTATAAGTTCTAATCATGTGTATTCGTGTGTACAATTATTAATCATGTAGTATATCTTTAAAATGGTAAAATGTAGTACTATTGTCTCTCTCTCTTATTAAATAAATACAGTACATTATTTAAGTTTCGAGCTCTTTAGTTAAATGAGTTTTTAAAAAAAGAGATAATATCAATTTACGTCCTGTAACTAAGGTCGAATCCAATTTTGGTCCTGTGTCTTTCAAAATTATAAAATGTCATCCTTTCCGTCCAATTTTGCAGAGTACCGTTAACTATTGCTGACGTGGCAAAGATTTCCGTCTAACCAAAGTTACGCGGTACGCCGAATCCAATTTTGGTCATGTATCTTTCAAAATCATCAAATTTCATCATTTTCGCCAATTTTGCAGAGCATCGTTAACGATTGCTGACGTGGAAATCATTTTCAATTTCTTATTAATTTGCAATATTTTTTGCGTAATATTTGACTGCATATTCCTTTTTAAATTCGGATAATCTCATTTCCCCATTGTAACCCTAATTGTTGAAGACTAAATCCATTGAATAGGTATCGTCGACGATAACAAGAATCGGTGTAACCCTATAAATCAGCAAGAAGTTTGAAAACAAAAAGAAGAGTCTGATCGAGGACAAGCAAAACCTGAGCATATGGGTGAAGGAAATGGAGGATAAGCTCAGGCGAGTCGAGAGTTTAAACAAGAACGTAGAGAATCAGATCACGAATCTCCAGACGAATTTTTACGGGCTCGTTCGTGCCTCGACCACCTCTCGGATAAGCTAAGCACGGTGAAGCCGAACGTGGAAGACGCCGATGAAGCTGTCAAGATCACTATGTCTGAAAACAGTAATGTTCAACATGTTGAAATCATAGATGACACTAACACAGTTACAGGGGTTGGAAGAAAAGAAAGAAAAGGATCACCAATTCCACGTGACTATTCAGATGAGAGACCTCAAGCAAGGCATCCTGAAAAGGTACCAAGAGATCGAACTCGTCCGCGATAAAATCAGCCACGCGCAAGGAAACAACAATAACAAAGTTGATGAACTACCCCGAAATCGAAGCGAAGCTGCAAGGGGAGATCCTGAACACGAAGCAGGAGAATACGAAAGTGCGGGGGGAGCTGCAGACGGTGTTGGACCACGTGAGCATTGATTTATATGTTTTTGTGTCATTTTTCTTGTGTTATTTTGTGTCGTTTTGTGTCGTATTTTGTTTTATCCTCGTTGGTTTTGGTGCGTTTGACGTGTATGTGAAGTGTGCAGGTGTCGATCGTCGATAGGTGTACTTTGGTGCGAAAACGAGAAGAAATAATGAAATACCGCAAGATAAAGATTGAGGATGCTAAAGTAGTAAGTTGGCGGCCGCCAGGCCACCTAGCACCCGCTGGGTGGTGAATTCAGATGCTGCTGGATCAGTGACTCAGCGTCCGCCAACCCTCCTAGCGCCTGCCAGGAAGAGGCAACAGGAGTTTTGAAGACCCCAGCCCAGCACCCGCCAGACACCTTGGCACCCGCCAGGTCGTCTCAGCAGAATGTTATATTCACTTCAGCTCCGCGGCTGCTGAACTCTCTAGCACATGCTGGGCGCGATTTCTCAGCTTTGACCGATTTTGACCGGATTGAAATTGTATAAGAATAGGGTTATCCTATTTCGAAAATATCTTCTCTCTTACGCATACACATTCTCTACGTACGGTTTTTTGGAGAGTTCTTTCTCCTTAGACTTAGTTTTCATATTGTTTTGATTTGGCTACGAAGAATTGGATCGACTACTTGCAATCTTGAATCTTTATTTATTGTTTTCAATAATCTAGTAAGTTTATTTTTTTTCATTCTTGTGTCTTAATTATTTTTGCTTTAATATTTTAATTTGATTATGAATATGAATTCTTTCATCTCTATATGTCTCTTGCTCATCAATATGTGTAGCTAAATTTCATACTAGGGTCAGGGTTCATCGATTTTTGAAAGTAGGGATTGAGTTTTGGTTTGCACACAAAGTGTTCGATAAAATGCTAACTTGATTTTAAACTCACGTTTGAGGCTGTTAGGCAATCTCGTGATTTAGATTATCGAACCACGTTAATACCAACCGGAGACGGACGTATTAATATAATTTTTTCAAACTATGATTTAACTCTGAAATTGAATATTGGTGAACCCGATCCCTAGTCCCTTTTTTTTTTATCATTTGAAACTTATTCATTGCTTGTCTTTAATTTACTTGTTCTTATTTTGTTAGTTTAGAATTTAGATTATTAAACAAACCCCAAAACAACCATGCATTATGCTATAAATTCGTTTTCCTTTTCTCTTTCTTTTGCAACCATTTGAATACATATACTAGTACCGATAGTAGTGTTCCTCTCGAGACCGACTCGGGCGAGTTGCTTCGGCAATTAGTTCGATATAAATTTTTATTTGATAATTTGATGCACTACAACGTCTTTTCAATTTGGCGCCGTTGCCGGGGAACACTTTAGGCACTAGTATTAGTGTTTGAGTGTTTGCAACTTTCTTTTTTCTTTTTCTTTTTTTTGATATGAGTATTATTTTTCCCACCGGTGCGTTTAATGTTTTTGTCAAGTGTTTTTGTTAGCAGTGATGAATACATATAATAACTATCCGTGGGAGTTCACAAGGCCTCAGACGAGCACTTACTACGAGCCTTCCCAATATGAGACGACAACACATTTTGGCTCTAAGTCTCAGGCATACAATCCGGAGTGTCATACTAAATCGAGTTATCATTTTGATCCACCTCACCAACAATGGCCTCAACAACAATGGTCTCCTCAGAACATGGTGTATCCTCAACATTATTCTATGCAACCTGAGCCTCCATACAAGCCATCATTAGATGACGTTTTTCAAGATTTCATGCAAACGGCCAACCAGATAATGAAATCAAATGAAGCGTCGATCAAAGCGAATGAAGTGGCGATGACCAGAAATGCTGAAGCAAATTTGGCATACTCTCCACCATATTCGATGCAACCGGAGCCGCCGTGCAATCCATCTTTTGATGAAATTTTTCACAATTTCATGCAATCGACCGAACAGATAATGAGAGCAAATGAAGAGGCAATGGCAAAAAGGGAAGAAGCAGAGGAAATGTCAATCGTTTTCGATGATGAGATATGTATGTTATCCACCCCAATGCGCGAGTGTGAACAAGATGAAGAAAATCATACGCACCTACTGACGGAAGTTCAGGCCCTCGCAATTCTCCAAGATGACTACGAAGATGATGAAGTAGAACCGAATGAGGTCGAGTCCAAAAAGTAGCATGTGTACTTCGATGAACTACATTTGGAGGAAAATGACGAAGAAGAGGCGATAGAGAGTAAGGTGCTAGAGGAGATTACACCGAACGTGTCGCATAGAGACGAAGACTCATACAAATCGTCAATTCCACCTAGGCAACTAGACGAAGAGACATTGAACCTAAACATAGTGGAAGACAATCAGGAGGGGGAGCCTTTACAAGAAGCGGGTCTATCGATGCTAGATACTCATCTTGGGTACGGAAGCTCTTATATTTATGCCATGAGCGACGAGGATGAGGAGGTTGAGGATATTTTTCCTAAGCAGGCATGTATAATCCAATCACCATCTCCTTATCTGAGTGGTTTGGGGGATAACAAACCAGAGCTTCCTCGTTCTTCTCTTGACATGATCGATCTTATGATTGCTGAGGAATCAAATGTGATACGTGCTCATCACCCACTCAAGCCACATGATCCAGGTATTTTAAAATTTAATCGTGCTTTGGGTTCGAATGTAAGAAGAGCAAATGAGATGGTTTGTGAGGTAGATATTAATGATTTTGCTGAGTGTGCTATAAATTATTTTTACCCTTATGCTATTGATCTCTTGGTCGAGATGATGTTTTTGCAGGAAAGTAACTCGATATTTTTATATCCCATCGTTGAAGACATGCACGTAAAACAAAGTGTGGGGGTACTCAAGAGCGATGAAGAAAAAGAACCACCTCCACCGAAATTAGAGCTGAAAGGGTTGCCTAAACAGTGGAAATATGTTTATATAGAAGAGATGACACTTGGGAAGATGACCCTCATTGAGGCTCCTTATTGATGAAAGACTGGTCAAGCTTGAGACGTTAAACAAGCGTCGCGTGGAGGCTAATCCACGAGCTGTAATGCTCACTCGGTTCCCAAAATGAGCGCCACATGGGGGCCTTCCCATGACTTCATACGGGCTGGATCGAGAAGACTGAAGGAGTCGACATCACTGTTTGCATCTTCTTACCCTTCCTCTTTTTATGCTTGTTATGTGTATATGTTTCTTTAGGTAGTTCTTTTTTTTAGTTTGGACATGTTTTGTTTCTCCTTTGCCTGAGAATTGCTTGATTATGTGTTTTACATTGAGGACAATGTGTCTTTCAAGTGTGGGGGGTAGCTTTGCATGTTTTTAGGATAACCCGTTGTTTCGCGAGGTTTGTTGGGGTTATAGTAGTCTTCAAACGTCGTTTATGTTATGTCTTTTGCTATGTTTTGTCGTGTTGATCACCCCTCCCCATTTGGCACTATTGCGGTATAGTTGTTAGAAGCATGTGCTAGGCAATATAGGCTTCGGTTTACACATAGTTGAATTCAAAGCTTCATCAGGATGATAATGACGAGTTGATTAATTGTGGGTCCTACACTTAGGATTTGCTACATAGGGAGAGTTGTGTTTTTCATAACATCGGTTAGACACGAGTATTAAGTGGATCGAGTTCATTGATTGTTTGGTCGAGTTATACACGAGGATTCTACTTTGATCGTCTCTCTTATTAGTAGTGTGGCGTAGCTATATATAGGTATTATTCGCAACCGGACGCAAAAACAGAAGACGTTCGAAAATTGTAGTTGCGTATGTGAAAAAATAAGGGCCGACAGCCGAACTAGTAAGAAAAAAATAAATGGTTCGAAAAATCCCGTTGCCGATATAAAAAAAAAAAAAAAAAAAAAAAGAAAAAAAAAATATTATAAAAAAAAAAGTAGTATAAGTATTAATATTAGTAGAGCAGCCACACTGCTTGTACGAGAACGATGAGTATGGGAAACCACACTAGGATACTCGAGTGACCCTCGACTGTTTACACTTAGTGAATATTGCCTCACTTGATTGACTCGGCTAGACATTTCGATGGTTTTGTTTACTTGTGCTCGTTATTGAAATTGGTGGAGTGGAGTCATGATTCGAACTGTGGGGATTTGAATATTTGAGGGACACTCGTTAGTTGATTTTGATTTCTCAAAAGTGAATGCCTTGAATTCCCTTATGGTTGATTGTTTGTCTTGAGCTTAGTCGATGCTTGGTTCGTATTGTGTACCGTGATTGTTTGCTTGAGGACAAGCAAAAAGCTAAGTGTGGGGGAGTTGATTTATATGTTTTTGTGTCATTTTTCTTGTGTTATTTTGTGTCGTTTTGTGTCGTATTTTGTTTTATCCTCGTTGGTTTTGGTGCGTTTGACGTGTATGTGAAGTGTGCAGGTGTCGATCGTCGATAGGTGTACTTTGGTGCGAAAACGAGAAGAAATAATGAAATACCGCAAGATAAAGATTGAGGATGCTAAAGTAGTAAGTTGGCGGCCGCCAGGCCACCTAGCACCCGCTGGGTGGTGAATTCAGATGCTGCTGGATCAGTGACTCAGCGTCCGCCAACCCTCCTAGCGCCTGCCAGGAAGAGGCAACAGGAGTTTTGAAGACCCCAGCCCAGCACCCGCCAGACACCTTGGCACCCGCCAGGTCGTCTCAGCAGAATGTTATATTCACTTCAGCTCCGCGGCTGCTGAACTCTCTAGCACATGCTGGGCGCGATTTCTCAGCTTTGACCGATTTTGACCGGATTGAAATTGTATAAGAATAGGGTTATCCTATTTCGAAAATATCTTCTCTCTTACGCATACACATTCTCTACGTACGGTTTTTTGGAGAGTTCTTTCTCCTTAGACTTAGTTTTCATATTGTTTTGATTTGGCTACGAAGAATTGGATCGACTACTTGCAATCTTGAATCTTTATTTATTGTTTTCAATAATCTAGTAAGTTTATTTTTTTTCATTCTTGTGTCTTAATTATTTTTGCTTTAATATTTTAATTTGATTATGAATATGAATTCTTTCATCTCTATATGTCTCTTGCTCATCAATATGTGTAGCTAAATTTCATACTAGGGTCAGGGTTCATCGATTTTTGAAAGTAGGGATTGAGTTTTGGTTTGCACACAAAGTGTTCGATAAAATGCTAACTTGATTTTAAACTCACGTTTGAGGCTGTTAGGCAATCTCGTGATTTAGATTATCGAACCACGTTAATACCAACCGGAGACGGACGTATTAATATAATTTTTTCAAACTATGATTTAACTCTGAAATTGAATATTGGTGAACCCGATCCCTAGTCCCTTTTTTTTTATCATTTGAAACTTATTCATTGCTTGTCTTTAATTTACTTGTTCTTATTTTGTTAGTTTAGAATTTAGATTATTAAACAAACCCCAAAACAACCATGCATTATGCTATAAATTCGTTTTCCTTTTCTCTTTCTTTTGCAACCATTTGAATACATATACTAGTAGTTGCGTATGTGAAAAAATAAGGGCCGGCAGCCGAACTAGTAAGAAAAAAATAAATGGTTCGAAAAATCCCGTTGCCGATATAAAAAAAAAAAAAAAAAAAAAGAAAAAAAAGTAAAAAAAAATATTATAAAAAAAAGTAGTATAAGTATTAATATTAGTAGAGCAGCCACACTGCTTGTACGAGAACGATGAGTATGGGAAACCACACTAGGATACTCGAGTGACCCTCGACTGTTTACACTTAGTGAATATTGCCTCACTTGATTGACTCGGCTAGACATTTCGATGGTTTTGTTTACTTGTGCTCGTTGTTGAAATTGGTGGAGTGGAGTCATGATTCGAACTGTGGGGATTTGAATATTTGAGGGACACTCGTTAGTTGATTTTGATTTCTCAAAAGTGAATGCCTTGAATTCCCTTATGGTTGATTGTTTGTCTTGAGCTTAGTCGATGCTTGGTTCGTATTGTGTACCGTGATTGTTTGCTTGAGGACAAGCAAAAAGCTAAGTGTGGGGGAGTTGATTTATATGTTTTTGTGTCATTTTTCTTGTGTTATTTTGTGTCGTTTTGTGTCGTATTTTGTTTTATCCTCGTTGGTTTTGGTGCGTTTGACGTGTATGTGAAGTGTGCAGGTGTCGATCGTCGATAGGTGTACTTTGGTGCGAAAACGAGAAGAAATAATGAAATACCGCAAGATAAAGATTGAGGATGCTAAAGTAGTAAGTTGGCGGCCGCCAGGCCACCTAGCACCCGCTGGGTGGTGAATTCAGATGCTGCTGGATCAGTGACTCAGCGTCCGCCAACCCTCCTAGCGCCTGCCAGGAAGAGGCAACAGGAGTTTTGAAGACCCCAGCCCAGCACCCGCCAGACACCTTGGCACCCGCCAGGTCGTCTCAGCAGAATGTTATATTCACTTCAGCTCCGCGGCTGCTGAACTCTCTAGCACATGCTGGGCGCGATTTCTCAGCTTTGACCGATTTTGACCGGATTGAAATTGTATAAGAATAGGGTTATCCTATTTCGAAAATATCTTCTCTCTTACGCATACACATTCTCTACGTACGGTTTTTTGGAGAGTTCTTTCTCCTTAGACTTAGTTTTCATATTGTTTTGATTTGGCTACGAAGAATTGGATCGACTACTTGCAATCTTGAATCTTTATTTATTGTTTTCAATAATCTAGTAAGTTTATTTTTTTTTCATTCTTGTGTCTTAATTATTTTTGCTTTAATATTTTAATTTGATTATGAATATGAATTCTTTCATCTCTATATGTCTCTTGCTCATCAATATGTGTAGCTAAATTTCATACTAGGGTCAGGGTTCATCGATTTTTGAAAGTAGGGATTGAGTTTTGGTTTGCACACAAAGTGTTCGATAAAATGCTAACTTGATTTTAAACTCACGTTTGAGGCTGTTAGGCAATCTCGTGATTTAGATTATCGAACCACGTTAATACCAACCGGAGACGGACGTATTAATATAATTTTTTCAAACTATGATTTAACTCTGAAATTGAATATTGGTGAACCCGATCCCTAGTCCCTTTTTTTTTATCATTTGAAACTTATTCATTGCTTGTCTTTAATTTACTTGTTCTTATTTTGTTAGTTTAGAATTTAGATTATTAAACAAACCCCAAAACAACCATGCATTATGCTATAAATTCGTTTTCCTTTTCTCTTTCTTTTGCAACCATTTGAATACATATACTAGTAGTTGCGTATGTGAAAAAATAAGGGCCGGCAGCCGAACTAGTAAGAAAAAAATAAATGGTTCGAAAAATCCCGTTGCCGATATAAAAAAAAAAAAAAAAAAAAGAAAAAAAAGAAAAAAAAAATATTATAAAAAAAAAGTAGTATAAGTATTATTATTAGTAGAGCAGCCACACTGCTTGTACGAGAACGATGAGTATGGGAAACCACACTAGGATACTCGAGTGACCCTCGACTGTTTACACTTAGTGAATATTGCCTCACTTGATTGACTCGGCTAGACATTTCGATGGTTTTGTTTACTTGTGCTCGTTGTTGAAATTGGTGGAGTGGAGTCATGATTCGAACTGTGGGGATTTGAATATTTGAGGGACACTCGTTAGTTGATTTTGATTTCTCAAAAGTGAATGCCTTGAATTCCCTTATGGTTGATTGTTTGTCTTGAGCTTAGTCGATGCTTGGTTCGTATTGTGTACCGTGATTGTTTGCTTGAGGACAAGCAAAAAGCTAAGTGTGGGGGAGTTGATTTATATGTTTTTGTGTCATTTTTCTTGTGTTATTTTGTGTCGTTTTGTGTCGTATTTTGTTTTATCCTCGTTGGTTTTGGTGCGTTTGACGTGTATGTGAAGTGTGCAGGTGTCGATCGTCGATAGGTGTACTTTGGTGCGAAAACGAGAAGAAATAATGAAATACCGCAAGATAAAGATTGAGGATGCTAAAGTAGTAAGTTGGCGGCCGCCAGGCCACCTAGCACCCGCTGGGTGGTGAATTCAGATGCTGCTGGATCAGTGACTCAGCGTCCGCCAACCCTCCTAGCGCCTGCCAGGAAGAGGCAACAGGAGTTTTGAAGACCCCAGCCCAGCACCCGCCAGACACCTTGGCACCCGCCAGGTCGTCTCAGCAGAATGTTATATTCACTTCAGCTCTGCGGCTGCTAAACTCTCTAGCACATGCTGGGCGCGATTTCTCAGCTTTGACCGATTTTGACCGGATTGAAATTGTATAAGAATAGGGTTATCCTATTTCGAAAATATCTTCTCTCTTACGCATACACATTCTCTACGTACGGTTTTTTGGAGAGTTCTTTCTCCTTAGACTTAGTTTTCATATTGTTTTGA
This sequence comes from Euphrasia confusa, assembly GCA_954870475.1. Lineage (NCBI taxonomy): Eukaryota > Viridiplantae > Streptophyta > Magnoliopsida > Lamiales > Orobanchaceae > Euphrasia > Euphrasia confusa. The sequence continues at coordinate 7,719,178 of OX940966.1, read as the reverse complement.
TTTGGCTACGAAGAATTGGATCGACTACTTGCAATCTTGAATCTTTATTTATTGTTTTCAATAATCTAGTACGTTTATTTTTTTTCATTCTTGTGTCTTAATTATTTTTGCTTTAATATTTTAATTTGATTATGAATATGAATTCTTTCATCTCTATATGTCTCTTGCTCATCAATATGTGTAGCTAAATTTCATACTAGGGTCAGGGTTCATCGATTTTTGAAAGTAGGGATTGAGTTTTGGTTTGCACACAAAGTGTTCGATAAAATGCTAACTTGATTTTAAACTCACGTTTGAGGCTGTTAGGCAATCTCGTGATTTAGATTATCGAACCACGTTAATACCAACCGGAGACGGACGTATTAATATAATTTTTTCAAACTATGATTTAACTCTGAAATTGAATATTGGTGAACCCGATCCCTAGTCCCTTTTTTTTTTATCATTTGAAACTTATTCATTGCTTGTCTTTAATTTACTTGTTCTTATTTTGTTAGTTTAGAATTTAGATTATTAAACAAACCCCAAAACAACCATGCATTATGCTATAAATTCGTTTTCCTTTTCTCTTTCTTTTGCAACCATTTGAATACATATACTAGTACCGATAGTAGTGTTCCTCTCGAGACCGACTCGGGCGAGTTGCTTCGGCAATTAGTTCGATATAAATTTTTATTTGATAATTTGACGCACTACAACGTCTTTTCAAGCATGCTGCAGGTGCAGACGGAGAAGACGCTGATGTAGGTGACAAAGGAGTTTAGGATCTCGGCGGATCAACCGAAGCTTCAACATAATTTGAGCAAGGCGCAGGTCCTGGTGCGCGCGTTTATATTCGGGTTTATAGTTGGATTATTGTGCTTTTGATTTCGGATTTTGGCTCTCTCAGTTCTAGGGTTCAAAGGATAATGAATAGAATTTCATGATAATTCCCCAAATTACAATTCAATAATTTTGAGGGTGTCAAAATATTGATGTTTATAGTTTTTAATTACGGAATATGCCATCCATTTCTTAAGGGGGGGGGGGGGGGGGAATGCATCCCAATATACGTGGCATAACGACCCCAATATATTTGTGTCGTGGATTTAGGTTAGACGGAGGTCTTTGTCACGTCAACAATCGTTGCTCTGCAAAATTGGATGGAAAGGATGTCATTTGATGATTTTGAAAGATACAGGACCAAAATTGGATTCGGCGCACCGCGTAACTTTGGTTAGACGGAGATCTTTGCCACGTCAGCAATAGTTAACGGTTATCTGCAAAATTGGACAGAAAGGATGACATTTGATGATTTTGAAAGACACATGACCAAAATTGGATTCGGCCTTAGTTACTAAACGAGCACAGTAGATTCTAACTCTTTGGAAGCCGAGTGGCGAGTAGTAAACCTTTGTCGGGCAGTTGAGCAGCTCCACCTATTTCCACTCTTACCCAGATAAGATCCAAAAACATTACCAAACCAAATTAAATGACTCTTCATACTTCGAAGATGAATCTAAACACAATTAAATTATAATGATTGCACATCCGGCTCATAAACTTTTTACTCTATGTTGTGATAAACAACACAATATGGTGTTATTGAAATCACACCGCAACTGGCAATAAATTTTATTTTCATAATTTCTACGTGTGAGAAGTTTTGCATATATAGTTGACGAGGGAAAAAAAAATCTCATACCATACTTACATTTATTTCTACTTAGGCATAATGCCATGTCAACAATGAGATTATTAAATACTTAGGTCACCTAGTACATAGTATCTCAACCCATTGAGTATTAATTACATGTATATTGGTTTGACCATGTTGCCTAAAGTAGTTTTGGGTATTTTCTCTTCCTTCGGAAAATTTTAAACTCATAAGTTGACTAAGGCAGAATGCTGTGACAGAGGTTCATTAGGCATGACAATGCGGCAGCATGATACAGATCAGCATCTAAGGCATGGTGCACATGCACAAAGAATTTCTTAGAACAATGAAACGATCTGAGTTCAGTGGCTTGGTGAAAATATCAACTATTTGCTTCTATGTTGGGATGTGATCAATCCTCAAGAGTCGTTTATCCACCAATTCTCGTATGAAATGATGCCTAATGCTGATGTGTTCGGTTCTTGAGTGCTGCACCGGATTATGACTGATATTTATGGCACTCGTATTGTCACAGTAGAGTGTAAGAACATTACTATCCAGATGATAGTCATCAAGCATGTGCTTCAACCAAATGAGTTGAGTACAGCAGCTCCCTGCGGCAACGTATTCTGATTCGGCAGTGGATAGAGAAATGCAGTTTTGCTTGCGGCTTTGCCATGAAATGATGTTGTTTCCAAGAAAGCAACATCCTCCGCTTGTACTCTTGCGATCATCCATGTCTCCAGCCCAGTCGGCATCTGAAAATCAAACTAAATTGGTGTTGGTATCTTTGGATACCATACGCCTAACTCAACTGATGCGGCAACATAGCGTATGATGCGTTTGACTGCCTTCAAGTTTTCTTCCCTTGGATCAGCTTGAAACTGCTGGAATTCGATATCCCGGGCCATTAAAATTTGCGGAAAATAATAACCCGACCGAAATCCTCGATCGCCGGAGAACCAACCGCGAACCACCGTACGAGCCGAGGCTCGACCGAGCACCGCACGGGCGAACCCGCGCGCCCAGCCGAGCCCCTGCACGGGGCTCGCGATCGCTCTCGTAGCGATCGCTGGGATTGCTCGTAGCGATCCCCGGGCTGCTCGCAGCAGCCCCGCAGCGGGTCAGCGAACCCGCTGCTCGCATGGGGTCAGCCCCGTGCGCCTCTGCTACGGGAACTCCCGTAGCGCGCACGAGGCAGCTGCGGGTCACCCCGCAGCGATCCGCGATCGAGCTCACGGGCTCGATCGCCCCCGGCGTCCAGCCGGGGCTTCTCGCGACGCGGCGGTCCGAACCCTAGGGTTCGACCGCCACCTTCGATCCTCGCCGGGGATCTCGAATCCCCGTCCCCGAGGTTCGTCGTTTTTCCCGGATCGTGCGTTCATGTATGTATCACAATTAATTGAACATAAAATCACACAAGGAGTTTTATGATCATACCTTTGATTCGTTGTGCGGAGAAACGAAATCAAGTTGAAGACCTTTGAATCTTCCTACGTATTCCTTGCACTCCGTTCGAACGTCGGGTGGGCGACGATCTATCGAACTCCTATGGATCTCCTTCAACTCTCTAGAATATCAAGTATGATAATCTTGTCTTATTCAAGTTGTGAATTATGAAGGCCATGTAGTGCTTTTATAGGCTACGTAGGGGATCTAAAGGAGATGGAATATTGGGCTTCCAATATTGAAGATTAAATTGAGCCCACTGCCCAAGTCCATTAATCCTTATCAATATTAATTAATTTATTTTCCACTATATAAATTAATTGCACTCCCAATATTAAACCATATTATATCAAATAATATTTCTCCGGTAGTATTATTTATTCCGTGTATTTAAGATTTAAATATCCATGAATAAAATTAATTTATTGCTAATTAATTTATTCATCTCTTTAATCCGAGACTAGTACCATTCAACCTTAATTATTGTGCGGAACGAATCCACTCATGAGGTTTACACAATAATTCCTTATGAACTCATCTCGGGGATATTATCAACCCTTCCGGGATACACTGTCCGGTCAATTATTCACGGCATGCCATATATGAAATATAGTGACCCAACTTAACCGGTAATCAACCCAATAATTAAATCGGTTAATTCCTTTGGTAAATCAAAGTCACTTATATTAAATATACACACCCGCAATAATATCGGGGATTAAGAATAAAATACACTGAGACTCGAATCGATTATCGCCGGCAATCCTAATCGATGAATCTCAACGATCCGCTCAATACACCAAGTGTACAAGTGTGATAAAATAATTAAGACAAATTATTTTCTCTCTCACACAACGACTATACCGATGGATTGGTCCGGGTCCATCTAGGTCGTGAGCCACTGTTTGATTAAATACGAGTAACCGATAGTATGATCTTCTGTGTGACGTCGCACACCATACTAACTACAACGTATAAAATCCAGGACTATATTTTGCACATATTTAATTATCAATAATCAAAAGCAAACGATTGTTTATTAATTTAATAGATTAAATGCTATGACCGGGAGTTTACCGTTACTTAAATCTAGACATTAAGTACACAACTCCAACAATCTCCCACTTGTACTAAGGTCTAGTCATTTCCCCAAAACTCCCGGTTCTCATACTCATCACGTGCTTTAGAGTGTACTTCCGAGAAGTACTATGTGAGTGAGCAATCTAGGTTGCCGCTCTGAAGTTATCTTGGTGACTACTACGTCGTCTCCCTCGACGATGACTCGTATCAGGTGGTACTTGCTCTATGTGTTATCATCACTTTTGACTTATGACCTCTTCCAGTTCACTTTGCACCGCTATCCAATAGCCTTTGGTGAACTAAGAGTCATATCCAAGTCAAGAGGTAATCCCGGAACCTAACCAAAACTTCCGCTGCCTCTGAGGCTGCTATTCGGTTATGAGAGAGTCTGAGAAGCGTCCTGCTTATCACTCTTTCATTTCATGGTTCCACCTCTTTCTAAAAGTGAACACATAGCCTGATATCGACTTTCACTGGTCCTTCTTTGATTTTTGGATCTGAGAATCTGTAATCTAAGAAGACTTCGTCTTGCTCCGTAAGCCAGTACTATGAAAGTACTCTTACAGCATTCGAACATCCCTTATCCAGATTACTTTGATATCCTCCCACTACGCAAACGGCATAGTTGATATCAGGTTCTTGTTTTCCAACAATGCATTTAAGCTTTCCACACAAAGTGTAGGAAACTGCTTTGTCTTCATCTATCTCCTTCATGTGTTCAAAACACATATCCTTTAGATAGATGTATATTCTGTCTCTGAAAGGCAATAACCTTTCTCAGAAGTATGCATGTTTAAAACAAACCATAATCATATAAGATGTCTTAGAAGTACAATGTTCTTATCTCTAGATCATAAGATCTTAAGAACATGCTCTAACTTCTTCTCAATCTTATATCTTGATTTATTTAGACAACCATCATTTTATGTCTGACAATATTTTTACATTGTTGCCAATGACAAAATGTTATCTACATAAAATCTCCGAGAAACACCACCTTGTTTCCATTATGTCTCTAATACACCTTTCGTCTTTGCCTTTTGATGAATCCATCAAATGGACTTTCTCATCAATTCGCAAGTTCCACGATTTATAGCTTTGTTACCATCCATAAATGGATTTACTAAGCTCGTACTCTAAATGATCTAGCCTCTTAACAATAAACCTTATTGTTATCCAAGAAAGCTCATTTAGATCTAGTACCACCCTTATGCAGAGCTAGGGATTGATTTCATGTCTACTAGATCCAGAGTCCGAACTCCTCTAGTCTTATGAATATATATATGGTTGTTCAACAACCTCCCACTGCAATGGCGTCCGGGTGTATAACAGTAATTAACAATAGGTGCAGTATGTGGTGTACTTCTACTCGGTTTGGCTGGTTCCCAGTCTTTTGTCCTTTTTCTCATTTCAAGGTATTACGTTAGTTCAGGCTTTGTGGTTCATCTAATAGTCTTCCTCTATAAACCGGACGAGACGTCCCTCTGGCTCATAGTACTATAGAACACACAACATTTTGTTCATCTAGGATATCCTACAACCATATTGAATATGCCGTTGTATCCAGGAATATCCATAGAACATAGGTGGTTCCGAACAACTTGTTCTTTTACTATTAGATCTCTATTTCTTATTTACAACGCACCACTTCTACACGTAAGTGTATGGTGCGGCCCTTTGGGATTGAATCCCAATCTTTGATTATGCTATGTGTTACTTAGATAAGTGATGGCCTCCGCGACCGAGTCGCAGGCTCCTAATGGATATACTTTGATGGTTCCCCATAATAGCTTTGTGTCCATTGACTAGTCAAAACACTTTGCTTTTATGGCACATTAAGTATTCTAATCCATCACCGAGTATTCTTGAGAGAATTACTTGTACCTTTCTAATTTACACATATGTCTGCATATCTAATCATTTTCCAATACTTGTCTGAATTCTATCCTTTATCCAGAAAGGTTTGCTTAGACGTATTATCCTCCAAATTCAATCCTTAGGTCGGAAGGTCCATTCCTTCAACTTTAATTGATCAAATCAATTTCGACCATTTGAATCTTATTTGAAAATACTACTAAGTATAAGAATTTCACAAGTATAATGATTAATAAAGAAATATCTAATAAGTAAAACAAGTTATAGAACGATTCGTTGCATCGTGGTGGACTTAGGATCTATCATTCATATATTGCTATCTAATGTACCAGAATAGATAACGCCATTATTTCTTATCAAAATCATCCAATGATTAAAGAAATAAAATATCCATTCATAAATAATAGAAATCCAGAACAAAACGTTCTTTCTAAAATAAAGGGTACATAATGCAATAATCTTGAAATGAACTCCTATTTAACTACTAAAGTAGATAAATGTCTTCCACCGCAACAGCTGCCTCCTTTACAGCTTTTGCCCGTGTAGACTCGAACTCTTCTTCTCTAAGTCGCCGGGTTTTCTGGAACCCCTGCATTCAAAATGCACATACCGTCAGTGGTTCCATATCTACACACCAGAATTTCTGGTAGATAATACCGCTGACTATGTTTTTACGACTAAAGAAAAATCCGTACCTCTGAGAGGACATTCAGACTTCCAGTGTCCAGACTTGTTGCATCGGAAGCACTTGCCCTTTGGCTTTGCAGCCCCCACTCGTGGTACAGTCTTCTTGACACCACTGGGTTTCCAGGCTTGCTTCCTCCTCTTGCCCCTACCTCCACCAGGCTTAAAGCCTTTGGACTTGGTAGCTACAAGCGCTAGAGACTTGCCCTTCTTGTAGATCCCCTCTGCCGCCTTCAGTTCAGTCAGGAGTTGTGCAAGAGAATAAGATAGTTTACCCATATTATAACTCATGCGAAACTGCTCAAAACTAGGGGTCAGAGACTGGAGTATGATGTCGACTTGCGTCTCAGCATCAATTTGAGCTCCTAGGATCTCAAGCTCATTCAACAGACCCATCATCTTAAGAACGTGCTCCCCTACGGGCGTTCCTTCAGACTGAGTAGTTGTCATGAGGACTCTCATGGCTTCTTGCCTTGCCGCACGATCTTGCTCCCCAAACATCTCCTTGAGGTTAAACATCATATCATAGGCAGTGTCCATCGACTCATGTTGGGTTTGGAGTACATTTGACATGGAAGCCAAAATATAACACCTAGCCATTTCATCAGCCTTTTTCCACTTCCGATATGTCAGTTTTTCCTCATCAGTCGAGGCAGCCGTGGGCTCAGCAGGGCACACTTCATGGAGTACAAACTTGTACTCCTCCGAAGTCAGGACAATGTCTAAATTTCTCTTCCAATCAATATAGTTGGGGCCAGTGAGCTTATGCTCCTTGAGTATCATAGAAAGTGGGTTCATAGCTATTCTCTAAACCTATAAGCACATTTAAACAAACAATCAATTTAATATCCGATATTATCTCCCTCAAATAATATCAATAAATCACTAATTATATCTAAAATCCCATCAGATAAGGCAAGCCACGATAGTGTGGACGTTTACCCTTCCAAATGATTTAGCAATTAGATTTGCTTTGGTCGTACATCACTATAGCGTTACTTCGATGGGAAGAATACTATAGAGCGTACCTAAGTGTAAACCATTACTCAGTACTAAGAAGTTTGTTTAAGATTCGCATGTTACCGCAAGCCACGATAGTGTGGACGTTTACGTTAACCTACGTTTCCTTCACTCCCTTCTATAACTGTCTACATCAATCGTTCCAAAATCCCATTCAATGCAGCAAGCCACGATAGTGTGGACGTTTACTACACCAAAAGATTTTTACAATTGACATCCAATTACTTGAAGCATTCGATTTTGTAAATCAAGACGCGGAGAATCATAAGTGAAACTCGAAGTTTCTAACCAGTGATTCACCATGCGAACAACCCTATCTCTCATAAATGAGGGAGCCGAGCAGACAATCGATCCATCTATCAAAGAATGGTACGACTGCCTCTAATTTATGTCATCCACATGACCAAGTGGCTTTGGCTCCATTCCACTCCCCGGGGTGAGAATGAGTCGACTTGAAGTCAGTTTCAGAAAGACAAATTAGGCATTGTTTGATAAACTTAATCAATGTTTCTTGTAAAAGGAATTACAAGAATTCTCCTCCAATGACACATCTATATGAACTTCAAAAGTCCATAAGAGTCACCAAGAGAACAGTAATGGAGACCATGGGAATGTTTCCATCCCCTCTCCCACTTAGCTTTTTATAACAAAGGGATACGCTATCTAATGCATAATAAAACACATAAGCATGCATACAAGCAATAAAGCACATAGCACATAGTCAAAATAAGCTAGAAAATTATTTTCCGACTATCATGGCTTTATTCCATCTCCGTATGCGTCTTCTAGTCTTCAGTCTTCGTTCTTGAATGCTCCATGTGACGAGAATATTAATCCCAATATTTAAATCTATTTATTTTTAATAAATCCAAAAGATACTCAATTCGACCACCGTCGACCACCACCATCGCCGGGCACCACCGCCGCCGCCCCCTAGCCACGCGCCGCCACCACCGGTGGCCGGCGTGGCCGGAAACCCTAGCGGGCAGCCCCTTTGCGTGGGGTCGATCGATCCTCATGGGGATCGATCATGGGGATGATCGACCCCCCCGGTTTTTCGTCCTCTTCGTCTTCTTCGTCACACGAGTTCTCCGGCGGTCGTCTCGGCATCGATCCAACGTAAATAAATTACAAGAAATAAATTTACAATTCCGGTATCGATTCTATACATGAAATCGACCCTATACACTTTCCGGAAAACATAGAACAATAATAATAAATCTAAATTCGGTCAACCCCCGAATTTTTACTATTACAAGCATTCATCCACACAAAACGAATCTCGACATGTCCGAGAGTTTAATAACGAATAATCATGGCAAAATTAAATAGCAATTAATTAAACGAATAATTAACAATTAATTTAAACCATGATAGTCGGAATCCCTGCAAGGTAGAACACAATTGAATACATACATGAACACGAAACCAAACGCTCTGATACCAGTTGCTGGAATTCGATATCCCGGGCCATTAAAATTTGCGGAAAATAATAACCCGACCGAAATCCTCGATCGCCGGAGAACCAACCGCGAACCACCGTACGAGCCGAGGCTCGACCGAGCACCGAACGGGCGAACCCGCGCGCCCAGCCGAGCCCCCGCACGGGGCTCGCGATCGCTCTCGTAGCGATCGCTGGGATCGCTCGTAGCGATCCTCGGGCTGCTCGCAGCAGCCACGCAGCGGGTCAGCGAACCCGCTGCTCGCATGGGGTCAGCCCCGTGCGCCTCTGCTACGGGAACTCCCGTAGCGCGCACGAGGCAGCTGCGGGTCACCCCGCAGCGATCCGCGATCGAGCTCACGGGCTCGATCGCCCCCGGCGTCCAGCCGGGGCTTCTCGCGACGCGGCGGTCCGAACCCTAGGGTTCGACCGCCACCTTCGATCCTCGCCGGGGATCTCGAATCCCCGTCCCCGAGGTTCGTCGTTTTTCCCGGATCGTGCGTTCATGTATGTATCACAATTAATTGAACATAAAATCACACAAGGAGTTTTATGATCATACCTTTGATTCGTTGTGCGGAGAAACGAAATCAAGTTGAAGACCTTTGAATCTTCCTACGTATTCCTTGCACTCCGTTCGAACGTCGGGTGGGCGACGATCTATCGAACTCCTATGGATCTCCTTCAACTCTCTAGAATATCAAGTATGATAATCTTGTCTTATTCAAGTTGTGAATTATGAAGGCCATGTAGTGCTTTTATAGGCTACGTAGGGGATCTAAAGGAGATGGAATATTGGGCTTCCAATATTGAAGATTAAATTGAGCCCACTGCCCAAGTCCATTAATCCTTATCAATATTAATTAATTTATTTTCCACTATATAAATTAATTGCACTCCCAATATTAAACCATATTATATCAAATAATATTTCTCCGGTAGTATTATTTATTCCGTGTATTTAAGATTTAAATATCCATGAATAAAATTAATTTATTGCTAATTAATTTATTCATCTCTTTAACCGAGACTAGTACCATTCAACCTTAATTATTGTGCGGAACGAATCCACTCATGAGGTTTACACAATAATTCCTTATGAACTCATCTCGGGGATATTATCAACCCTTCCGGGATACACTGTCCGGTCAATTATTCACGGCATGCCATATATGAAATATAGTGACCCAACTTAACCGGTAATCAACCCAATAATTAAATCGGTTAATTCCTTTGGTAAATCAAAGTCACTTATATTAAATATACACACCCGCAATAATATCAGGGATTAAGAATAAAATACACTGAGACTCGAATCGATTATCGCCGGCAATCCTAATCGATGAATCTCAACGATCCGCTCAATACACCAAGTGTACAAGTGTGATAAAATAATTAAGACAAATTATTTTCTCTCTCACACAACGACTATACCGATGGATTGGTCCGGGTCCATCTAGGTCGTGAGCCACTGTTTGATTAAATACGAGTAACCGATAGTATGATCTTCTGTGTGACGTCGCACACCATACTAACTACAACGTATAGAATCCAGGACTATATTTTGCACATATTTAATTATCAATAATAAAAAGCAAACGATTGTTTATTAATTTAATAGATTAAATGCTATGACCGGGAGTTTACCGTTACTTAAATCTAGACATTAAGTACACAACTCCAACAGAAACCTGGCACGTAAAAAAACGCTATACATGATATCTGGTCTAGTTGCCGTAAAATAAAGTAAACTGCCTATCATGGATCGGTAGAGTGTCTGATCCACTGCGGCAGTATCAGAGCCTCGGGAGATTTTGTCCGTTGAACCCATAGGTGTTATCATGGGCTTGGATCCTTCAAGTTGTAATCTTTTCATGAGATTCTTAGCATATGTAGCTTGGGAGATGAACGTTCCAATTGGTGATTGCTTGATATGGAGCCCTAAAAAGTGAGTTAGTTCTCCTACCATGCTCATCTCAAATTTTGATGTCATGGCAGAGGTAAATGCCTTAAGCATACTATCACATGTGGATCCAAAGACAATATCATCTACATAAATTTGAGCTATTAAGATTTTGGAAGAATTGAATTTAACAAACAGTGTTTTGTCGGCAGTGCCTCGGGTGAATCCAAAACTGAGTAGAAAATCAGTTAGGCAGCCATACCAAACTCTAGGAGCTTATTTTAGGCCGTACAATGCCTTGTGTAGTTGATACACATGGTCAGGATGTTTTGAATCTATGAAGCCCTTTGGTTGTGCAACGTATGCCTCCTCTTCAAGTATGCCGTTCAGAAAGGCTGGCTTCACATCCATTTGATGTAAAGTGATGTTTATGTGGCATGCAATGGCAATGAGTAAGCGTATGGACTCCATGCGTGCTACGGGGGCAAAAGTTTCATCAAAATCGATGCCTTCAACTTGTTGGAAATCGATATCCCGGAATTAATAAATTTAATTAAATAAATTATCTACATTAATTCTAACCGAAATCCTTTGGAGATCGAATATCCGGAGTTGTCAAAATTGCGGAACCGACAGCCCAATCGAAATCCCGATCGCCGGAGAAACCACGAGCACCCCACGTAACCGGAGGCACGACCGAACACCGCCACGGGTAAACCCGCGGCTGCCAGCCGAGCCCCAACGAGGGGGTCCGCGATCGCCCCGTGCGATCGCTGGGGCTGCTCGTAGCAGCCCCGCAGCGAGTCCTTGACTCGCTGCCCGTGAAGGGTGGCTCGCTCACGCGAGCCGCTACGGGAATCCCCGCAGCAACGCGCGAGCGACTGCGGGTCGAGCCCGCAACACCCCGCGATCGAACCCTAGGTTCGATCGCATCCCCGGCTCCCAGCCGGGGCTTCTCATGTCCGCGATCCCCAACGGGGATCCTCGACCGCCGCGGTCCGGTGGTCTTCGACCACCACCGCCGGTCGACCCTCGTTCCGGGGTTCGTCCCTTGGATCTTGTTCTACGGTATTTTCACGATAAATAAACAATTAAATCATAAAGAAAATTTTACGATTTACCTCGTTCTCGTTGTTCGGAAAAACGAAGAACTTAGTTGAAGACCTTGAGATCTTCCCACGTATTCCTTGCACTAGCTCGGACGTCGTGTGGGCGACGATCTTCCGAACTCCATGGATCTCCTTCTCTTTCTTTCTCTCTCTAGAATTGTGATCTTTAAGTTATGAGAAAAGAGAAGACCATGTAGTGCTTTTATAGGCTACGTAGGGGACCTTAAGGAGGTGGAATATTGGGCTTACAATATTAATGATTAAATTGAGCCCAAGCCCAAATCTATTAATCCATTAATATTAATTATATAATTACTTCCACTATATAAATATAATTGCACTCCCAATATTTACCATATTATATCAAATAATATTCTCCGGTAGTATTATTTATTCATCTCTTATAATTCCGAGAATAGTACCACTCAACTTTATTATCATGCAGATCAAATTCACTTGCAAGGTTTACATGATAATCCTTATGAGCTCACCTCGGGGACATTATCAACCCTTTCGAGGACATGCTTTCCCGTCAATAATTCACAGCATGTCATACATAAAATACAGTGACCCAACTTTACCGGTAATTGACCGGTTATTCTAATCAGTCAATTCCTTTGGAAAATCAAAGTCACTAATATTATATGCACACACCCGCAATAATATCAGGGATTAAGAATAGAATACTCATAGATTTAAATCGATTATCGCAGGCAATCCTAATCGATAAATCTCAAGCAGATCCGCTCAATACACCAAGTGTACAAGTATGATAAAATAATCAAGACCAATTATTTTCTCACTCATACAACGACTATACCGATGGATTGGTCCGTGTCCATCTAGGTCGTGAGCAACTGTTCGATTATATACGAGTAACCGATAGTATGATCTTCCGTGTGACGACGCACACCATACTAACTACAACGTGTATAATCTAGGACTATGGTTTGCATTAAATGCAAATGATTGTTTATTATTAAATAGGATAAATGCTTTAGAAGGAGTTCATATGTTACTTAAATCTAGACATTAAGTATACAACTCTATCACAACTTGTGTGTAGCCTTGCGCCACGAGCCTTGCCTTATTGCGCACAATATGCCCATGCTCATTCGATTTATTCTTGAATATCCACTTTGTCCCAATGATATTCTTGTTTTTGGGACGAGGAATGAGCTTCCAAACTTCATTTATTTCGAACTTGTTCATCTCTTCTTGCATTGCCATTATCCAAAATTCGTCGGTCAATGCTTCTTTGACATTCTTTGGTTTGATCGTTGAGAGATACGAGACAATGCCTATCTCAATGCATGTAGCAGACATGCTCACATTCTTTGTCATGTTTCGGTAGTCGATGTACGGATGGAATCTTGTTCGTCTAGGCAAAATTTGACTCGAAGGGTGATTTCGGTGGACATGCCCTGGGGGATCCCTTCGTCGTTGGTTTGATGCCTCTTCAACGTCTATAAATCTGATTTTTGAGGGGTGCTATCGTCGTTTAAGTGCTCAGGAGACGCTGTAGAAGGTTGGGCATCATCATTCGAGCCAGTAGGTGCGACAGTACGCTATGCAGGTGTGAAACTGCCTTCAACTTCTGCTACTGCGGCAGGCTCGAGTAAATCTTTTACATCTTCTTCTTTGGGTTTCCTGAGTCTACTTAAATCATCAAAATCAACATTTACAGATTCAATAATGGTTCTAGTTTGATGATAAAAATACGATAGGCATGACTATTCCTAGAGTATCCAACAAATAGTCCTTTAAGAGACTTAGGATCAAGTTTGGATCTAGGTTCTCTATCATTTAGAACATAACAGACAGAGCCAAAAACATGAAAATATTTTAAATTAGTCTTCCTATTGTTCGAAATTTCATAGGCCGTATTTGATGTTCCTGATCATATGCTGATGCGGTTCAGGATATGACATGCGGCATTGAATGCTTCTGCCCAAAATTGCTTGCTTAGGCCCTTGGCGATCAGCATGGTGTATGCCATTTCTTTGAGGGCTCGGTTCTTCCTTTCAGCCACGCCGTTTTGTTGCGGTGTTATGGGGGCAGAAAATTCTTGGGCAATACCAGCGCATCACAAAATTGGGAAAGGCGTTGGTTTTTGAACTCAGTGCCATGGTCACTCCTTATTCTCTTCGCATTTGCTTCATGGTTGGTCTTTATCCACCTAATGAGCTTGGATATACTTCATCATACGTCTCACTTTTGTCTTTGAGAAAACGCACCCATGTGTATCTTGAGAAGTCATAAACTACGACGAGAACGTAGCGTTTTCCGGAGTGACTCTTCGTCTCGATTGGTCCCATTAAATCCATGTGGAGAAGATCAAAGCATTTGGTTTGCTTTTGATACAGTCCTGCCTTGGAGTTGGCAGGTTCTGCGGCAGAGGCATTAGACTGTCCTGCGGCAGGTAATGCTGTATGACTTGCCCGAGTCATTTTTCCTTGTTTGCAATGTCCACATGTCGTCTTCTGGATTTTTGGGAGGGCTGGAAGTACACGAACATCATCGAGCTTGATTAGGCGCTCCAAATTCCCAAGGCATGTTTCTCCAATGGAGTAACAATTGTTTGACTTGGAACGCTCCCCCTTGACAAGTGTTTTCCCTGCATTATCAAACACTTCACACAATTGGTGAGTAAATTTTACATTCATGCCTTCCTCGCATAGTTAACTTATGCTTATGAGATTCGTGATGAGGCCTTCAACATGGAGAACTTGTTGTAGCTTCGGCAGGCCTTGCACATTTAATGTGCCTCGTCCAACAATTGAGCCACTGGAACCTCCTCTGAAAGTGACTTCTCCTCCTTGAAAAACTTTGTAGTTGACAAGGTGATCACTGTTGTCGGTCATGTTTCGTGAGCATCCACTATCAAAGTACCACTTATCATCTTTGGTAGCTTTGAGGGCAGTGAAAATAACATTGCACGTTTCAGTGCTTTGAATGGTATATGATGTGGCAGATGAATCATTGGAGAGGGCAGCAAGGGAGGCTTTAGCAGTGGGTTTAGTCTTGGGCATCCACTTGCGTACAGTCACTGCCTTGCTTGTTGTGGCACTTGTAGTATTTTTGGACATCTTTACATGATTTGCCTTCTTTTTGGTAAATTGTTGTGAAGGCAGAACATTTGGGAAGAAGTTGGTTGCCATGTTCCAGTTTTGGAGTGAAAGTGATAAATTCTTGCTTGATCCTCTTCACGTCTCCAACAGTAAGGTCGGATATGACCAGGTAGTAAACAGTAGTGGCAGATATATCGTCTCTTCGATTTGAATTTTTGCTTAGGCAGGGGGTGCTTTGTCTTCAATCTGCCTGATGGTTCCTGCCTTTGCCTCTACCTCTGCCTTCTGCGTGTATCTTTTGTTGGGGCAGTGGCCTTGCCTTCTGTTAGTATTGAGGCTTCGGAGGTAGTCAGTGAATCATCATTTGATGCCTTCACAAATGTAACTCCCGTTGATAATTTCTTCGGGGGAAAGATGGTATCTATGATCTTTTGATGTCTGAGGCCTTGCCGTTCAACATGTGAAATGCTCATTACGACATCTAGTTTTGATGCAGTCGTGTTGATTTTTTCGAACGTGTTGTGGGCAGCTTCGAGTTTTCCATTTACACGGTTACGATCGATTTTTAGTTGTTCAACCTCCATGTCTTTTCTTGTGAGTCGAACATCGAGTTTCTTTAATCGTTCTCAAAAGTGTTCTTTTCCATGAGCATTTGTTCGATTGCCATGGACTGCTTTTTCAATTTCTCTTCGTATCCGGCTTTGTTTGAAATTAACATCTTCATCATCTTGGCCTGCCGTGAGAAGTCCATGCGTAACTCTTCAAATTTATCCTTGAGTTCGATAAAAAGGTCAATGGGGATAGTATCTTCATCATATTTATGTCCATTGATGGAGGCAGTGAGGCACATGCAGTTCTCTGCGGCAGGAGTTTCAGACTTTGTTGCGGCAGAGGTGAAAAACGCAACGTGCCGTCGGGCAGGGGCATGGGATGGACCATCATCTTCTGCATTGGATAGGGATATGCCATCGAAACGTGCAGCAAGCACAGTGGTGGAGTCTTCTAGGCAGTGTTGTTCCATATCCTCTTGCGCAACCATGAAATGTAAAATTCCAATGCCTCGATATTTTGAAGGGCATTCGGATGGGTAATGTCCAATCCCTTGACACGTGTGGCACTTGATCCTTGACCAGTCCTTTGAATTTGGACTTGAGCTTGAGCTTGATCCCGTGCTTGGTTGGCGAACGACGAGTCTTCTATCTTGATTTTGTGTTGCCTTTGGTGGGTACTTCATTCGTCGGGGATCGTACGACTTCTTCAACGAGCGAACAAGTACAACATCCAATATTTGAGAAAGGAATGTATACTTGTCTTCTCCACCATTGGATCCAAGTAGCTCGTAGATTTTTTCATCGGTCAAGTCATTTGCGGTGGAAGGGCTGCTGCCTGACTCTCTGCCGCTAGGTTCTGCCACAGTGTAGGCCATATTTTTCTCGTCGCTTCTTGCACGTGTTTCGCCGTGGGTTTCACGATACTGTACATTTAGCTCATAGTTCTTGAAGATAGCCATTAGAGTGACATAGTCATCCCCGGAACCTATAGGGCCATCTTCAATTGCCGTAAATTTGGGTTGAAATTTCGAGCTCATCGATCTCATTACCTTACTACATACTGCCGTATTACTAATGGGCGAACCAAGATCAACACATTCATTAACGATGGACATTGTTTCCCCAAAGTAATGAATTGCAGTCTCGTCCTCACCCATTCGCAAATTGTCGAAGCGAGACATGAGCATACGGAGCTTTGTCTTCTTCATCGTGGTATTTTCTTCACAGTGAAGAGCAAGCTTATCCCATATGTCTTTGGCAGTAGTACATTGCTTGTCAATTTTGTACATATTTCAATTGATCGATTCAAGGATGGCACACTTTGCCCTATCGTTGGCAGTACCTGCGTTGATCTCATCGATAGAACACTTCTCTGGAGCTTTTTCAAGCTTACTACCTTCAGGTATTTCCTCCTGAGGTGGTTTCCATCCTCGAAGTACGGAAAGCCACGCATTACGATCAATTGATTTGATTCTTGCTTCAATGCGGGTTTTCCAAAAACCATAATTACTACCGTCAAGAACAACCGGTGTTCGTACGATGTAAGATGGATCTGCCATTGTAAGTGTGCGTGATCAGACGGACCTTAAACACTAAGTCTAGTGCCCGCTCTGATACCTCTTGAAAGTCGTAGGCAGTAAATAAAACGCAGTGAAATGCGCTGCCTAGACAAGGCAGTGTTTAGCGGCAGAACAACGTATGCCGCAACACTATGCCTTGTACATAAAATGTTCGTTTTACGTAATTTATATATTTTAGTGTGTGTATTAATGTTTCAGTTTAAAGTTCATATATGTTATATATGTATATCGTTGCAGCAAAATTAATTAAAAATAAATTACGTCTTCAGCGTAGGATACCAATTTTTCGTGAAATTGGTTTTAAACTTGAACGTCAGCATCTTCAGTCGATCAATCTCACAAAGTGAAGATAAAGTTTATGAAGACAAAGTTTATGTAATATATTTCATTTCATTGAAAACAAAACGAAACTATTACAAGGAGTATGGTAGGCAAAGTGATTACAAGAAGTTTCCCGAGTGTCGCAACACTCCCACTTACTAGTAACCTAGCACTAGTGCACCTAGAGTTAAATCTCCTAACTCTAATCTTGGCGTACAGCGCAAACACACTACACAGACTCTCAGCTCTAAGCTGTAGGATACGATTCTAAAAATCAGATTTCGTTCTCTCAAAATCGTCAAGTGATGAAACGGAAATCCATGGGTATATATAGGTAGCCCGCACATGTGAGGTGATGACGTGGCACGTTCTGATTGGTCACATGCTTGGCTGATGTCACTTCTCCATGGATGACATCACTTTGTAGAACTTGGATTCTTGAATCTTGGAATCTTGAATCTTTGATTCTTGAATCTTCGAATCTTGAATCTTTAATTTCAAAATCAAACTTCAATTTCAATTCTTGACTCCATCGATCTCAAATCTTCATCTTCAATTTCTTGTGAAAATCACTAAGTGTTGAAGCCTCGAATTTTCATCGTCTTCATGGTCGTCGAATGTCATTGAGGTTGAAATACAAAAACGCTGAACTCAAACACATGAGTCGCCGTTCGCCGTTCGCTGGATTCAGGGACACGGGTCGCCAGTCGCCGAGTCGCCAGTCGCCGGATCGCCTGTCGCCAGTCGCCGATTTCTTGCGTGTTCGCCAGTCGCCGGTTTTGTGCACATGGAGTCGCCAGTCGCTGGATTTGGTGCAAACTCAAAATCCAGCGACTCCAGTCGCCGTTCGTCGGTTTTGTGCACATGGAGTCGCCAGTCGCCGGGTCATGGGGCAGTCGCCAGTCGCCGGGTACGGGGCAGTCGCCAGTCGCCGGGTACGGTGCAGTCGCCAGTCGCCGGGTACGGGGCAGTCGCCAGTCGCCGGGTTCAAGTGCGTTCGCCAGTCGCCGGATCCAAGGACGTTCGCCAGTCGCCGGTTCCTAGGGCGAGTCGCCAGTCGCTGGATTCAAGGGCGAGTCGCCAATCGCTGGATCAAGTGCATTCGCCAGTCGCTGGTTCCTGGGACATTCGCCAGTCGCCGGTTTTGATGCAAGTCTTCAAAATCGGCGACTCCAGCTATTTGCAATTGGACTTTAACCTTCAACCCTGAAACCAAAAGCAACAAACTAAACACGAAATATGTTGTCGCCAAAATCAACATTTACAATCTCCCCCTTTTTGGCACAACTTAAAAACAAAATCAAAGTAGATAGGAGATACGACAATCTCCCCCTCAACCAAATAACCAAATAAAAAACATACTAAGTAAAAATGGAAAAACAACGATACCACAATCAATGAAAAACCATAAAAGCTTAGATAGAATATCAAAACCAAAAACCAAGAGTACGATAGAGCAGATATGAAAAACTATGCATGCATGAGAGTTTAGAGTTTTATGCGTGCAACCAAAAACATGAAAAACGAAATTATAAAAAAAAGTTCAAGGTTCAAGAGTTAAGCAAAAAGATAGAATAAAATCACTTCGGGTCGTCGTCTGTGGGAGTTGATTCACGACCCGGACTCTCGATCACATCTTCATCATCATCGTACTGGAACCCATCGTCTTCGCTGGAGTCTTCATTGTCTTCAGACTCAGCTTCATCATCCTCATCTTCAAAGATCTTATAGGGTTCAACATTTTCGTCATCTTCAGCATCTAAGTCCAAGATGTTGACATCCTCATCCCTAAGACCATCAGACGGCATCGCTCGCGACACCTCTGGATTTGAAGTTTCCCCAACTTTGGCTTTCCCTTTGCGAGCAGCTTCTATCACATCATCAAAAATTTCATCATCAGTCTTCTCACCGTCATCCTCATCTTCGTCTTCACTGTCAAAGTTTTTCTTGGCCAGATCAGAGTGAGCCTCCTTGATCGCATCCTTGACGAGAGAGTAGATAAAGGTATCCTTCAATCTTCCACTTTGGGAGCCAGCAGTGATTCCTTCACCCAATCCTCCCCCTTGATGGATCTGAAGTTGAAGTTCCTTGAAAGCTTCCTTTGACTCGATCTGTGCGTCAATCATTTTGTTGTAAGCCACAACGTGCTCAGCTTGACGCTTCTCAACCTTTTGGACAGAGTCCATGAACTTTAGAACTGCAGAGGAAGGGACAACAGTTCTGTGGCCATGAATAGGATGAAAGGGATTCTTGTGAGGTGGTAATCCTGAAGAAGGACCGAAACCACGATGCACAGTAGTAGGCGACTTATGCTTTTCGGCAGTCTCTGGCTCCTCTTCAACATCGACAGCTGCAGTTGTCTTTTGACGCTTCCCCTTTGAAGATTCACTCGCTCCAGCAGACTTACGTTTTTTCGGTGGTTTTTGTGGTGAAGGAGGTGGAGTTACAGGTTCTGGGACGTCAGCACGAGGAGTGCAAGCTGTCCAGGGAAGATCGATAACTCGATGTTTCGGACTTAGGTAAGTACCTATGATCTTAACAGCCCCATTCTTCTTCATTGATTTCTCAACCGCAGTCATTGGAATAAATCCTTGATCATGAAGCATGCCATATATCAAGCAAGGATGCGTAAGACGGAATCTTTTCCGTTTTGGCAAGTCAAGTTCACGCTTGATCGCTTCATCAGAGATCCTGGCTATCTTGCATAAATCTGCAAAAATTATTCTTCCTAGGTTGACCTGCTCACCACAGCCAAGACGAAAAATAAGATGCATGAGCTCGTTCGACATCACTGACTCATCAGGATTGACAATCCAATTCGACATCCCGAGTCGATGGAGAATGCCATAGAACGCAGAGAGTTTTGAGGGTGGGGGTGCAGCAGATTTTACTTTTCCCTTGGTGAGAAAAGTTCCAATTTTCAGATCGTCAGCTCTGTCTTCAGCAGACGGAGTAACCCAAGTACCCTGAACAGAAGATCTCTTGAGAAAACGGTTGATGGCCGAAGGACGAAAGTTATAAAGTTTCTTACGAAACACAAAAGAACCAAACAGACGATTTTTTGGATCAGCAAACTCGGGAGACATATTGGCATAAAACTTGTACAAAATGGGGACCGAGTAGCGATAGGTGAGTTGAACTGAATCACGAAGATTCATACTTTCGAAAAATTCCATGACCCCATGGCTTTCGTAATCATCCTTGCGGATAGTTTGGTCAGAGAAAATTTGTAGTTGTTCGATCAAGCGATGACGTCTTTCAGCAGTTGGAGTGTAGAAGTCATGAGAGTGTGGTTTCGGACATTCCGCAAAGGTTTGAACATAAAGAGCTCTGTCAGCTGACTCTGAGGATCGAGGAGAATGAGGCACCAAGGGTGGTTTGGAAACTTGGGATGTCGATTTTCCAGTCGATTCATCCGACTTTTTCTTTCTTGCTTCACTGCTAGTAGTTGGCTGTCTCTCAGACACGCCACATGAAGCTGTAGGTTTTGATTTCTTGGGATCAACAACAGCTGTGACTGTCGATTGTTTCTTTGAAGAATAAGTAGACTTCTTTCCATCTTCAGTGATCTCGCCAGCTGCGAGCATCCGATGATAGTCCTTTCCCGAGACCTTGCCTTTGTAGGTGCGAAAGAGCCCAGCCTTAGGTTCTTTTCCGGTTTTAGTGTCTTGGGTTGGTTGACGAGCAGACGAGTGGGCGGGATCAGCAGACTTGGTTAAGTCAACAGTTGGTTCACCAGATGATGTCTTGCTGGACCGTCGTTCGACTTTGTCCAGGTGAGCCTGGAGCTCGTCATAAGCAGCCTTTTTGGATTTCAAAGATTGAGCTTTCTTAAACTGGTCGTTCAGATACACGGTCATATCAGCTAACATATCATCCATGTTAGACGTCGACATACCGTGAGATTAAGAACAGAGAGCTGGAGCTGTGTCTGTCGACCAAAAAGAAACTTCACCCGTAAGACAAAGGACGAGGCGCCGGATGCGCAAAGCTAGAGTCGCCGGATGCGACGGAAAAGGAAAAACTAGAGAACCTAAGAATTTCGAACTCGAGAGCTGTAGCTGAGAGTCTTGAATACTTAGAGAATTTTTCGAATTTGAAGGCGCACTGAATAGGGTTGGTGGAGGTCCTATATATAGGAAAATTTTGAGCGGCCCGTCCGGAAAAGTAATACACAGTCCAACACCTGCAAAAAGCCCAACTCAAGAAGGAAATTCGGCCCATCAGTACAAAAAATAAAATATTAAAATAATATATAATTAAAATATATAATTGCAATAATAATATATTTATATGTATTTATATATATATAAAAAAATTAAAAATAAACAATAATAAAAAAAATCAAACCGAAGGCTTTAGTTGTTGAGTTGCTGAAATTTCGGATCAAGTAATCAACGACAAAGGACATGAAGCATGTGTAGCTGGAGGCGTTTGAGGTTTGAGACGCTACAACTCGCGGTGCAAGACCAGCGACTAGAGGTGAGAGTCGCTGAGTCGCTGAACTGGAGGCGCCGATTTTTTTGGATTTTGGCGAAACCAGCGACAAGAGAAACGAGTCGCTGACCTTTGAGGCGCCGACTCTGGGGTGCGAGCTTTTCGGCGATAGTTTATGAATTTTCCATAATCATCATTTTGACATATGCACAGTGGAGGTTGCTACACTCAGCTTATGAAAGTTGCAGAGACAGTAAACCACGTAGCGCTGGATATGAACTACAAAAATGCAAAACCAAAACAACACATCCCGAGTTAGGCATTCAAGTGTTCAACACACTGCAAACATTCAAACACATTTTAGTGGAGATTCGAGGGGTGATATTAGGCAATGAAGAGCAAATATTTTCCCAGAAAAGAGTCCACATTTCATCATTTTCCAAAAACCAAAAAAAAATTTCACACAGGGTGATAGCAACTTTGAGGTATAAAGAAAAATCTCTCATATTAAAAACCGGTGGAATGGACCGAAGTATTTGATAGATATTCGAACTTGTCCTTCGTCACAATCACAAGAATACATGTCCTGTTTTGTCGGAACACATTGGATGAGTTTGCACCGCACAAGAGATTTTAATTCATGAGTAGAAGGTAAACTTTTAAGGCACTCCACTTGAGACTAGCTTTGTACTGCAATCAGAGGGGAGCCAGCGGAAAAATGATCCGGCATCCTCCAGACGAGTTTTAGCTTTATATGAAATGCAACAGACACTCATTACAACAGTCAGAGGGGAGCAAGGTTCACTTGCGTCCTCTAAAGTGTGAGGGAGAGTGTCTTAAAGATCAGCGTCCATGTGCCACCTTTCGAAGAGGGGAGCCGGGGGAACCTGCGTCCTCCGTTACTTGGTATTATGGATTTATGCAAATGATAGCTTATGGGAGTTATATGCCAAGTTCACATGTTTGTACTCAGAGGAATAAATGCACTTGGGTCCGAAGACTAAAGCGGCCTCGAATCCATGTTCAACTTTATTAGACTAATCCACGACGATTCAGCGTGCTTATTCAGAAGTAAAGAAACTAATCTTTCAGACTTCAAAAATTTTCGTGAACTCTTAAAGAGAACACATGCAGAGAGAATTTCTTAGAGTTTGAAATCTCTCAAAGTCAAGAGGTTTGGTAAAGATGTCAGCGAGCTGTTTTTCTGTTGAAATATGCTGTAGACTGACTATATCACGATCAACCAAATCTCTAATGAAATGATGTCGAATGTCGATGTGTTTAGTTCTTGAATGCTGGACAGGATTTTTGCTGATTGTGATAGCGCTTTGATTATCACAATACAGCACCAATGGAGCACTTTCAATGAGATAGTCATTCAACATTTGCTTTAACCATAGCAATTGAGAGCAGCAACTCCCAGCTGCAACATACTCAGACTCGGCAGTTGAGAGCGCAATGCAATTTTGCTTTCGACTATGCCACGAGACAAGATTATTGCCAAGGAAGCAGCAGCAGCCGGAGGTGATCTTTCTTTCATCCGTGTCACTCGCCCAATCCGCATCGTAAAAACCGACTAGATTTGATGAAGTGTCGCATGCATACCACAGTCCTAGTTCAGAAGTTCCAGAGATGTAGCGGAGAATCCGTTTGACAGCTCGTAGATGGTCTTCCTTTGGATCAGCTTGGTACCTGGCACACATACAAACACTAAACATAATGTCAGGGCGTGTTGCGGTTAGATAAAGTAAACTTCCAATCATAGAGCGATAGAGAGTTTGATCAACACTCCGACTCTTATTTGATTTGGACAGTCGTTCAGTAGTAGCCATAGGAGTCCTTGCAGGATTGGCATGATGTGTTGGAAATCGATATCCCGGGGTTAACGGAATTGCGGAAACATAACCCCGATCAGAATCCCTTCGCCGGAAACCACCGCGAACCACCACACGAACCGGGGTTCCGACCGAACGCATCGCCGGGCCGAAGCCGCGCATGTCCAGCCGGATCCCCCGCATGGGGATTGCGATCGCACATTGCGATTGCCGGGTTGCGCACGGCAACCCCACGGCGAGTCCGGCGACTCGCCGTCCGCGGAGGAGGGGGCTGCTCGCCGTGCGAGCAGCGGCGGCACCAGCCCGCCACCCCACGCGATCGAGCACGCGCTCGATCGCATCCCCGGCGTCCAGCCGGGGTCCTTGTGCGCTGCCGGCGATCGAGCCCTAGGGCTTCGATCGCCACCCTCGGCGTCCAGCCGAGGGTTCGTTGCCATCGATCCCGGCGGGGCTCGCTTGACAGCCCGCGGTCCGGTGATCTCGGATCACCACCGCGCGGTCAAACCCCATCCCCGGGTTCGTCCCTCGGATCTTCGTTCATATGCATATACGAATTAATTATTAAAATCATCGAAGGGGTTTCAACGATTTTACCTTTGTTCTCGTTGTACGGAGAAACGAGATCTATGAAGACCTTGAGATCTTCCCGCGTATTCCTTGCACTAGCTCGGACGTCGTGTGGGCGACGATCTACCGAACTCCATGGATCTCCCTCTCTACTTTCTCTCTCTAGAATTGTGATCTTCAAGTTATGAGAATAGAGAAGACCATGTAGTGCTTTTATAGGCTACGTAGGGGATCTTAAGGAGGTGGAATATTGGGCTTCCAATATTAATGATTAAATTGAGCCCAAGCCCAAATCTATTAATCCATTAATATTAATTAATTCTATTTTCCACTATATAAAATTAATTGCACTCCCAATATTAAACCATATTATATCAAATAATATTTCTCCGGTAGTATTATTTATTCCGTGTATTTAAGATATAAATATCCATGAATAAAATTAATTTATTGCTAATTAATTTATTCATCTCTTATTTCCGAGACTAGTACCATTCAACCTTAATTATTATGCGGAACGAATCCACCTGCAGGGTTTACATAATAATTCCTTATGAACTCATCTCGGGGATATTATCAACCCTTACGGGATACACTTTCCCGTCAAGTATTCACGGCATGCCATATATAAAATATATTGACCCAACTTAACCGGTAATTAACCCAATAATTAAATCGGTTAATTCCTTTGGTAAATCAAAGTCACTCATATTAAATATACACACCCGCAATAGTATCGGGGATTAAGAATAAAATACACTGAGACTCGAATCGATTATCGCCGGCAATCCTAATCGATGAATCTCAACGATCCGCTCAATACACCAAGTGTACAAGTGTGATAAAATAATTAAGACAAATTATTTTCTCTCTCACACAACGACTATACCGATGGATTGGTCCGTGTCCATCTAGGTCGTGAGCAACTGTTCGATTAAATACGAGTAACCGATAGTATGATCTTCTGTGCGCCCATGCAACACCATACTAACTACAACGTATAAAATCCAGGACTATAATTTGCATATATTTAATTATAAATAATTAAATGCAAATAATTGTTTATTTAATTAAATAGATTAATGGCAATGGATCGTGAGTTTCCGTTACTTAAATCTAGACATTAAGTACACAACTCCAACAATCTCCCACTTGTACTAAGGTCTAGTCTTTTCCTCTAAACTCCCGACTTCCATACTCATCACGTGCTTAAGTTGTACTTCCAAGAAGTACTATGTGAATGAGCACTCTAGGTTGCCGCTCTGAAGTTATCTTGGTGACTACAGCGTCGTCTCCCTCGACGATGACTCGTATCAGGTGGTACTTGCACTATGTGTTATCTTACACTTATGGACTAGTGATTTCTTCCCATTTGCCATTGCACCACTATTTACATAGCCTTTGGCAAATTAAGAATCACATCTAAGTCCCAGAGATTATCCCGGAGTTATACCAAAACTTCCGCTGCCTCTGAGGCCGCTATCTGGTTACCCATGGCAGAGTCCGAGAAGCATCGTGCTTATCACTCTTCCATGTTAAAACTCCTTCTCCTTTAATAGTGAAACACATAGCCTGATATCGACTTACACCGGTCCTCATTCGATTAGAAATCTAAGAGAATGTAATCCAAAGGAAAAACTCGTCTGCCTCGTAGTCTAGAACAGTACTTCGAAAGTACTTTTACGACAGTCGAATATTCCTTTCCAGGATTACCTTGATATCCTCCCACTATGCTAACCGCATAGCCGATATCAGGTTCTTGTTTTCAACAATGCATTTATTAAGCTTTCCACACTCAAAGTGTAGGAAACTGCTTTCATTGCTTCTATCTCCTTTTGTGTTCCAAAACACATATCCCTAGATAGATGCATTCCGTCTCTGAAAGGTAACGAACCTTTCTCGGAATCTTGCATGTTAAAACGAACCATAATCATATATGTAAGATGTCCAGGAAAAGTACAATGTTCTTTCTAGAGATCCAAGATCTCAAGAACATGTCCAACTTCTTCCTTTATCTTTCATAATGATTCATCTAGACAACCATTATTTTATGTCTGATAACATCTTTACATTGTTGCCAATGATAAGAGTGTCATCTACATGAAACCTCCGAGAAACACCACCTTGTTTTCCATCACGTTTCCAATACACACAATTCGTCTATGCTTTTGATGAATCCATAAAATGGACTATCTCATCAATTTGCAAGTACCACGAATTCAATGCTTTGTTCCAATCCATAAATGGATCAACTAAGCTTGTACTCTAAATGATCTCGCCTCTTAGCAATAATCCTTATTGCTCTCCAAGAAGGCACATTTAGATCTAGTACGGCCTTCATGTAGATCCAGGGATCGATTTCATGTATACTAGGTCCAGAGTCCGAAGACTCTCCTAGTCTTATGAATATCTCCGGTTGTCACACAACCTCCCACTACAACGGCATTCCGGTGTATAAACAGTGATAACAGTAGGTGCAGTTAGTGGTGTACCGCTACTCGGTTCGGCTGGTTCTAAGTCTTAATCTTTCTCTCTCGTTCGGCTGGTTCTAAGTCTTAATCTTTCTCTCTCATTTCAAAGTATCATGTCACCTTGGGCTTGTGGTTCATCGTATAGTCTTTCTCTAAGAACCGGGCGTTAGAACTTATAACGTCCTTCTGGTTCATAGTACTATTGAACACACATCTTTTGTTCTTCTAGGATATTCTACAACCGCATTTGAATGCGCCGTTGTTTCCAGACATATCCATAGAACATAGGTAGTTCCGTATAACTCATCTTTTACTATCTTTATAAGAGTTCCATTTCTTATTTACGACACACCATTTCTACACAACAGTGTATGGTGTAATCTTTTGGGATCAAATCCCAATCTCTGATCAGTATGCCATGCATTCCTCAGATAGGTGCTTGCCTCTGCGACCAAATCGCAGGCTACAAATGGATATACCTCGATGGTTCTCCACAATTGCTTAGTGTCCATTGACTTGTCAAAACACTTGCTTTTGTGGCACATCAGGTATCCTAATCCATTTCTCGAGTAATCATCAAATGAAGTACTCGTACCTTATTGTCTGAGTAGACATAGGTCTGCATACATCAGAGTCAATCAATTCTTATACTTGTCCGGATCTTATATTTTATATCCATAAGGATTGCTTAGTCATATTATCTTCCAAATTAGATTCTTAGGTCGGAAGGTCCACTCCTTCAACTTAATTGATCAAATATCAATTATCGACCTTTGAACTTCTTATTTGAATAAAAAAGACTCAGCATAAGAATCCACAAGTATAATTGATAAAGAAATCTCTTATTAGTAAAACGAGTTTTATACTACGGTTCGTTGCATCGTGGTGGACTCAGGATTCATCATTTATATATTGCTAGCTAATGTACCAGAATAGATAATATCATTATTTCTTCTTATAACCATCAAATGATTAAAAGAAATAAAATATCTATTCATTAGAAATTCAGAACAAAGTTCTTTCTAATTTGAAAGGTACATAAAAGCAATAACCCAAAATGAAATCCTATAAAATGTCCTCCACTGCAAATGCTGCCTCCTTTACAGCATTGCCCATGTAGACTACGATTTCTTCTTTTCTAAGTCGTCGGGTTTCCGGGAACCCTTGCATTTAAAATGCACATACCGTCAGTGGTTCCATATCTACACACCAGGTTCCGGTAGATAATACCACTGACTATGTTTTACGACTAAAGAAAATTTCGTACTTCCTTTGAGAGGATAATCAGACTTCCAGTACCCAGACTGTTTGCATCGAGAACTCTTGCCTCATGGCTTTCTCGTCCCATCTCGTGGTCCAAGAAACCTAGGACCACTGGGTTTCTTTGCTTTGCTTTTCCTTTTTCCCCGATCTTGCCCTTAGGTTCGAAACCTTTGGCATTGGCTACAAGAGCTTGAGATTTCTGTCTCAACTCGTCCAAAAGGTCAATCATCTCAAAAACGTGTTTAAGCGTTTCCTCGAAGCGACTGGCCTTTATGAGTATCCTCATCGCTTCTTGTCTAGCCGCCTATGTCAATAGGCTCGGGAGGACAAAGCTCACTGAGTACAAACTTGTACTCTTTAACAGTTTGGGTAATGTCTAGATCTCTATTCCAATCATTACATTTAGGGACCAGTGAGTTAAAATCCTTACGTATCACACAAAGTGGGTTCAAATCCATATCCTAATCTATGAGCACATATAACAACAAACAATTGATTTAATCTCCGATATTATCTCCCTTAAATAATATCATTAAACCACTAATCACATCTAAAATCCCATCAGATATGGCAAGCCACGTGGTGTGGACGTTTACCAATCCAAATGATTTAGCAATTAGATTTGCTTCGGTCATACATCACTTATAGCGGAACCTCGTGGGGAGGAATACTATAATGCGTATCTAAGTGTAAACCATTACTCAGTACCAAAGTAAATCGTTTGGAATTGCTACATCACCGCAAGCCACGTGGTGTGGACGTTTACGACAACTTCACAACTCTTCACAATTTCTTACAACTGTCTACATCAATTAATCCAAAATCCGTCAGCATAGCAAGCCACGTGGTGTGGACGTTTACTACACCAAGAGACTTTTATAATTGACTCCCAATTACTTGATCCATTCAATCTTGTAAATCAAGACGCGGAGAATCATAAGTGAAACTCGAAGTTTCTTACCAGTGATTCACCATGCGAACGACCCTATCTCTCATAAAATGAGGGAGCCGAGCAGACAATCGATCTAGTCATCAAATGACACGAAAGTCTCTAATTTGTGTCCTCGACATGACCAAGTGGCTTTGGCTCCATTCCACTCCCCGGGGTGAGAATGAGTCGACTTGAAATCAGTTTCAGAAAGACAAATTAGGCATTGTTTGATAAACTTAATCAATGTTTCTCATAAGAGGAATTACAAGAATTCTCCTCCAATGGCTTCTCTATATGAACTTCGAAAGTTCATAAAAGTCACCAAGAGAACAGCAATGGAGACCATGGATATGTTTCCATACCCTCTCCCACTTAGCTTTTTACAATAAAGGGATACGCTATCTAATGCATAATTAAATACACATAAGCATGCATACATGAAATAAAGCACATAGAATATTATCACATAATCAAAATAATACTAGAATATTATTTTCCCGACTATTATGGCTTTATCGCATCTCCGTACGCATCTTCTAGTCTTCAGTCTTCGTTCTTGAATGCTCCGTGTGACGAGAATATTAATCCCAATATTTAAATCTATTTATTTTTAATAAATCCAAAAGTTACTTAATTCGAAAATTAAGTCAATCGAATAAATCAAAAATAAAATTAAATATTATTAATATTTTTATTTATTTATTTTCCTATCTAATTCTATTAAATCTCTAGAATAATCTATCCAAGACCCACTTGGAATATTCTAGAAGACTTCTATAATAGAATAAGGAAATAAAATAAATTAGGACTCCTTATCCTTCCAAATTAATTCATTTCCTAATCTATTAAAAATTCCATAAAGGAATAATTAAATAGGAAAAATTAATTAAGTACTTTCAAAACTTTCCAAGATTAATTAATTTCCATTGCTATGAAAATTCCCATAAAATAGGAACAATCAATTAGGAAATAAATCAATCCTAAATTAATTTTTTATTCCTTTCCAATTCTATTAAATCTCTAGGATCCTATTCCAAGTAGAACTCGGAATACTCTAGAAGACTCCCATAATAGAATAAGGAAATAAAATTAATTCCAATTAATTCTTTTCCTAATCCATGAATATTAAAAAAAAATAATCAATTAGGAAGACCAAATTAATTCTAAATTTATTTCTTCCTTATCCATGAAAATTCCATACTAGGAATAATCAATAAGGAAATAAATTTATTCTAAATTTATTCTTTTCCTATTCCATGAGAGTTCCCAAAAATGAGAATACTCACAATAGGAAAACCGAATAATTTAGGAAAGTTGAATCTTGGCGGGAGAGTACGAGATCACGAGGACCCCGCGCCCCCCATCACCATCGATCCCCGGCCGAGGAGGAGCGCCGCCGCCACCCCGGCCCACGCGCCACCACCACCGGTGGCCGGCATGGCCGAGGAGTCCCGCGGGCAGCCCCCGCCTCTAGGGTTTGATCGATCCTTCATGGATCGATCATGATGATCGATCCCTCGTCCCATCGTCTCCTCCGTCACACGTCTTCTCCGGCGGTCGTTTCGGCATCGAACCAACGTAAATAAATTACAAGAATTTAAATTACAATTATCCGGTATCGATTCTATACATGAAATCGACCCTATACATTTTCCGGAAAAAGTAGAACGTAATAATAAACCTAAATTCGGTCAACCCCCGAATTTTTACTATTACAAGCATTCACCACACATAAAACGAATCTCGACATGTCCGAGAGTTTAATAAAATTATGACAATAATTAACGAAGAATTATATCTAGCCATAATAGTCGGAAACCGTGCAAGGTAGAACAATTTATCGCATATACACATGAACTAGAACCTTTCTCTGATACCAATTGTTGGAAATCGATATCCCGGGGTTAACGGAATTGCGGAAACATAACCCCGATCAGAATCCCTTCGCCGGAAACCACCGCGAACCACCACACGAACCGGGGTTCCGACCGAACGCATCGCCGGGCCGAAGCAGCGCATGTCCAGCCGGATCCCCCGCATGGGGATTGCGATCGCACATTGCGATTGCCGGGTTGCGCACGGCAACCCCACGGCGAGTCCGGCGACTCGCCGTCCGCGGAGGAGGGGGCTGCTCGCCGTGCGAGCAGCGGCGGCACCAGCCCGCCACCCCACGCGATCGAGCACGCGCTCGATCGCATCCCCGGCGTCCAGCCGGGGTCCTTGTGCGCTGCCGGCGATCGAGCCCTAGGGCTTCGATCGCCACCCTCGGCGTCCAGCCGAGGGTTCGTTGCCATCGATCCCGGCGGGGCTCGCTTGACAGCCCGCGGTCCGGTGATCTCGGATCACCACCGCGCGGTCAAACCCCATCCCCGGGTTCGTCCCTCGGATCTTCGTTCATATGCATATACGAATTAATTATTAAAATCATCGAAGGGGTTTCAACGATTTTACCTTTGTTCTCGATGTAGGGAGAAACGAGATCTATGAAGACCTTGAGATCTTCCCGCGTATTCCTTGCACTAGCTCGGACGTCGTGTGGGCGACGATCTACCGAACTCCATGGATCTCCCTCTCTACTTTCTCTCTCTAGAATTGTGATCTTCAAGTTATGAGAATAGAGAAGACCATGTAGTGCTTTTATAGGCTACGTAGGGGATCTTAAGGAGGTGGAATATTGGGCTTCCAATATTAATGATTAAATTGAGCCCAAGCCCAAATCTATTAATCCATTAATATTAATTAATTCTATTTTCCACTATATAAAATTAATTGCACTCCCAATATTAAACCATATTATATCAAATAATATTTCTCCGGTAGTATTATTTATTCCGTGTATTTAAGATATAAATATCCATGAATAAAATTAATTTATTACTAATTAATTTATTCATCTCTTATTTCCGAGACTAGTACCATTCAACCTTAATTATTATGCGGAACGAATCCACCTGCAGGGTTTACATAATAATTCCTTATGAACTCATCTCGGGGATATTATCAACCCTTACGGGATACACTTTCCCGTCAAGTATTCACGGCATGCCATATATAAAATATATTGACCCAACTTAACCGGTAATTAACCCAATAATTAAATCGGTTAATTCCTTTGGTAAATCAAAGTCAATCATATTAAATATACACACCCGCAATAGTATCGGGGATTAAGAATAAAATACACTGAGACTCGAATCGATTATCGCCGGCAATCCTAATCGATGAATCTCAACGATCCGCTCAATACACCAAGTGTACAAGTGTGATAAAATAATTAAGACAAATTATTTTCTCTCTCACACAACGACTATACCGATGGATTGGTCCGTGTCCATCTAGGTCGTGAGCAACTGTTCGATTAAATACGAGTAACCGATAGTATGATCTTCTGTGCGCCCATGCAACACCATACTAACTACAACGTATAAAATCCAGGACTATAATTTGCATATATTTAATTATAAATAATTAAATGCAAATAATTGTTTATTTAATTAAATAGATTAATGGCAATGGATCGTGAGTTTCCGTTACTTAAATCTAGACATTAAGTACACAACTCCAACATGATGCATCTCAAATTTTTCGACCATATTTTTAGCATATTTTCCTTGAGACACGAAGATCCCATCCGGTCGTTGAGATATCTGAAGTCCAAGAAACTGATGTAACTCCCCTTCTAGGCTCATCTGGAACGTTGAGGACATAGATTCTGTGAAAGCTTTCACGAGTTTAGAGCAAGTAGCGCCGAAAACAATGTCATCAACATAAATCTGGGCAACTATCATGTGTTTGCCATCACGTTTGATGAAAAGCGTTTTGTCAACTGATCCACGTTCGATACCAAATTTTAGCAGATAGTCAGTCAGGCAGCCGTACCAAGCACGAGGGGATTGTTTCAGACCATAGAGAGATTTGTGGAGCTTATAGACATGATTCGGTTTCTTTGGGTCCTCGAATCCTTTTGGTTGAGCAACATAAACTTCTTCTTCAAGAACACCATTCAGGAATGCAGCTTTGACATCCATTTGTCTGAGTTTGATCCCAAGATAACATGCTATAGCTATTAAAAGGCGGATGGACTCAATTCGTGCAACCGGAGCAAATGTTTCATCAAAATCTATGCCCTCGACTTGGGCATATCCCTGTGCAACAAGACGAGCTTTGTTTCGTACAACTTGGTTATGCTCATCTGTTTTATTTTGAAAATCCACTTCGTCCCAACGACATTGAAGTTCGAAGTCCTAGGAACTAAGGACCAAACATTATTTCTTGTGAACTCATTCAACTCTTCTTGCATGGACATGATCCAAAAATCATCTTTCATGGCTTCCTTGTAATTTTTCGGCTCATTTTCAGAGATAAAGCAGGAGATACCGATTTCATTACAGATTGCAGAAGTACAGATATTGTAGAGTTCATTTGGAGAATTTGTAGGTTTCTTTGAGCGTGTAGTCCGCTCATTTAGATTCCCAATTATCTGATTCGGAGGATGTCGTTTTTGGATGTGACCGGGTGCTTCTTTCAGAGCGTCAGCGGGATTTTCAATTTGTTCATTTCCTTCATCCTCAGACGATGAAGAGTCATGATGTTGGTTGCTACAGTCTCCAACTTCAGGTGAAGTATTTGGAGTCATATCCTCAGGAGTTGCAGTTACGGGTATTGATGGAAAAGTCTGATATTCCAGGATTCCTTCCTTCACCCAGTTCTCCTCTACATCTTTTCCAAGAAAATCTTGTTCATCAAAGTTGATATTCACAGTTTCCATGACTTTCTTCGTTCGAAGGTTGTAGGCAAGATAAGCATGGCTATTTCGACTATAACCAACGAAAATGCCACGATCAGCTTTGGCTTCAAATTTCTTTAGAGGATCACGATCCTTCAAAATGTAACAAGTACAGCCAAAGACACGAAAGTGTGAGACAGATGGCTTCTTGCCATTCACAAGTTCATAGGCAGTTGCGGTTGTGCCAGATCGAATACTTATTCGATTCAAAATGTAGCCAGCTGTAGAGACGGCTTCTGCCCAAAAAGTTCGGGCAAGATTTTTCGAGATTAACATCACGCGAGCCATCTCTTGCAGTGTTCGATTCTTGCGTTCGGCGATCCCATTTTGTTGTGGCGTTTTTGGGGCCGAATATTCATGATGAATTCCATTTATCATACAAAATTCATTGAAGCTAGCATTTTCAAATTCCGTCCCGTGATCACTCCTGATCCTCTTAACTTTAGCTTCATGATTTGTTAATATCCATTTCACAATACCTTTAAAGGCATTGAAAGTTTCATCTTTGGTTGCCAGAAATCTTGTCCATGTGTATCGGGAAAAATCATCAACTACAACCAGCACATATTCTTTCTTTGCTATACTCTTCACCTCCATTGGACCCATCAAGTCCATGTGTAGAAGTTCAAAGGGAGCTGAAGTGCTCATTAGAGTTGGAAGTGCTGGATGAGGAGTTCTCGTCAGTTTACCCTTCTGACAGTCACCACACACTCGCTTCTCGATTTTGGGGAGTTTAGAGATTCCTCGAACTATCTCCCCCTTAACCAATTTGCTCAAATTTCGAGTGCTGGTGTGACCAAGTCGTTGGTGCCACAAATCAACTTCATCAGGAACAGTCACAGAGAAACAACTATACTCAGTTGTATAGCAATTGTTTTTAGCACGTGGACCTTCCATGATACACTTTCCCTCAACATCAAAAACTCTGCAAGATTCCTTATCAAAGCTCACATTAAATCCTTCATCACAAAGCTGACTGATAGAGATAAGGTTGGCAACAAGTCCCTTCACATGAACAACATTTCTTATCGGAGGCAATCCTTTGATGTGTAGCGTTCCCTTTCCCTTGACGACACCCTTTGCTCCCCCTCCAAACACCACGGGGGATCCAGTCATCGGCTCATATTCTTTCAAGAATTTCTTTGTGCCGGTCATGTGTCGGGAACATCCACTGTCAAAGTACCAAATGCCCTTGTTGCCAGCTTCAGAAGCATTGAGTGCAACATTGCAGAAAATTAATTCTCTCGGTTTCCAGTCAGTTAAAGTGGTGGATTTAAGTTTAACTTCACTCTTTCGGGACTTAAGCACCCACTTCTTTTTTCCATCAAAATTTTGAATGTTTCTTTCAGTCACAGCTTTCAGAGGTAACTTAGCTTTCGGATTTGGAGAAATGGGTTTATTCATTTCCTTAGCAAACACAACATTTTTCTTCACAGTCATTAGTTCTCTGTTCATGTCCTCTTTCATCTTATAGCAAAATGGTCGAATGTGTCCAGGTTGGTCACAGTAGTGACAAACATATTTTCGCCTTTGTCGAGTTTCAACCTTCATAGACGTCTTGACCAAAACAGTTTTAGAATGAGATGATTGTCCATTCTGCTTTACGTTATGAGATTTGTCTAACTTCTTCAGCAACGTCTTCTCATATGGTAGGATACCACGAGGATGTTTGACAATATTTTTCGAAAATTGATATGTCTCAGATTCAGATTTTGAAGTCGAGATCGACTTTTGAGCTTTAGATTCTGGAGACTTAACAATCTTCTTCCCTTCAGCAATATCATTTCGTTTCGATGATTGAGCATCATCCTTACTTTTATCCTCTGGCTGATCATTCGTGGCTTTAACAAAAGTCACTTCCTTCTTTTCAGGTGTCGAGTATATAGACTCAAAAACTTTTTGAAATCCAAAACCATATCGGTTAGGATTCATATATGAAGCAGCATTGTCAAACACTGAAGAATTCGTGTTCATCTTTCTTAACAGTTCATCAGTCATCTGAAGTTTTTCTTTCAGGACATAGTGCTCCTTGTCAGTCATGGAAAGGTCAGTTTGAGTTTTCATTAGTGAAGTCTTGAGTTCATCATTTTCGGCATCTGAATTCTTGAACAGAGTCTGCAGTTTCTTAACTTCAGTTGTTTCCTTTTTCAGTGAAGTCTTCAGTTTTGAGTTTTCAGAATTCAACTTCTCACACACTTCTCTCAGTTCGACAACTTCTTTGAAATACTTATGCTTTTGTTCGAAAAGATCATCAAATTTGACTTTAAGAATTGTTAGAGAATTGTTCAATCTCTTCTTCTCATCCTTTGTCTTCTCAACTGAGTTTTTCAACTCAACAACCTCATCATACTGTTTATGGTTCACTTCAGAAATTTCATCAAAAGATTCTTTCAAAAACTTCAGGGAAACTTCGAGTGTGCTATTCTCAGTGATAGCCAAGTCATATAATTTTTCGAGTTCAGAGTAATTCTCTTTCAGCTCAGTAGACTCAGATACACTTCGATTAGCACTTGAAGTCGTCTCTTCCTCTTCGGACTCAGACACAGACTCATCATCTGAAAACATTTCATCATCACAGAAATTTCAATTTTTGGATGCCACACAAAAGATATTGTCAGCCGTTGCAGTGTCCTTCAGGAAAGCATCAAATTCAAAGTTCTCAACTTCGAAGTTTGCAAGATCAAAATTTTCATCCAAGGTGACAACAAGAGCATTGTCCTCTTCTTCATCTGAGTTCTCAATCTCAGACTCATCATTTTCAGAGAACACATTCTCATCATCTATCACCACGTAGCTGACAGGTAGCTTCTTCTTTCGATGTAAGTTAGGACATTCATTTTTGATGTGTCCAAAGCCCTTACACTAATAGCATTGCATTTTTGAGACATCCTTGCTAGTCGAAGTATATGGTGATAGTTTTGTGCCTTTAAAATTCTTGTCTGAAAACGATCCCTGATTTCGGTTGTCAGGAGTATTTGGGTATGAGTTAGAACTCTTCTGAAAATTTCGAAAATTTCGGGCACGGTTCTTTCTCTTAAACTCTTGTTTAACAAGATATGTGACTATTTCAGTCAATGCGGCAAGTTTGTCCGGATTATTAGAGTTCATCAGTCTCTCAATATCCTCAGCCTCCTCATCATCAGTTTCATCCATATCGGCGGAAAAACTAGTTTCAGGTTTCTCATTTTTCACATGAGATTTTCGAGAGTTCACATTTCTTGAGCTCTTTCCTTTTTCAGAAATTTTAAGAGCAGTCATTGGTTCATAGACAAGAGACATGTCTGGGTTGCTTCGTACTTTGAGAGTCAAGTCATAGTTTCTCAAGTCAGCCATTAAGTCAGCATAATCCCATTTTTGTTCCTTGTCTTCACGTGCTTCGAGCGTTAGCACTTTGCTTTCAAATCTGGAATTTACGCTACTCAGAATTTTCTCGTAGATCATGACAGCTGGAAAAGTTTCACCAAGTTCGCACACCTCGTTGACATATCTCATGATCTTATCCAAGTATTC
The DNA here is from genome assembly GCA_954870475.1 of Euphrasia confusa. Lineage (NCBI taxonomy): Eukaryota > Viridiplantae > Streptophyta > Magnoliopsida > Lamiales > Orobanchaceae > Euphrasia > Euphrasia confusa. The sequence goes on along the minus strand of OX940966.1, from coordinate 7,681,658 downwards.
ATTTATATCCTCATCTTCTCTCATACGGAGTTGATGGAACTGTGCAGTGATAGTTCGGATTTTCGATCGTTTGACAGCATGATTTCCTTCACACGTCCTCTGAAGAGTTTCCCATGCGTCTTTGGCAGATGTGCAATTTTTCACCAGTTGGTACATGCTCAGCTCCAACCATTCGCAGATAAGAAGAAGTGCTTTGATATTTGCAGTAGACAAGTCATGCTCTTCTCTTGTCCAACTTTGTTCAGGTTTTGGAATTCTAATTCCATCAGCGTCTTCGGTGTAAGGACACTCCCATCCTTCCAACACCGCCATCCAAGCACGCGAGTCATGACCTTTGATTCTCGCTGAAACTTTAGACTTCCAGTTAGAATAATTCTGATGTGTGAGCATTATCGGTTTCTGGACAAACATTGGAGACTCCATTGTAGCGGAAAATATGGAGTCAAGTAACGGATCACGTCATATACGTATGACGTCCCGCTCTGATACCAATTGAAATTACGTCTTCAGCGTAGGATACAAATTTTTCGTGAAATTGGTTTTAAACTTGAACGTCAGCAGCTTCAGTCGATCAATCTCACAAAGTGAAGATAAAGTTTATGAAGACAAAGTTTATGTAATATATTTCATTTCATTGAAAACAAAACGAAACTATTACAAGGAGTATGGTAGGCAAAGTGATTACAAGAAGTTTCCCGAGTGTCGCAACACTTCCACTTACTAGTAACCTAGCACTAGTGCACCTAGAGTTAAATCTCCTAACTCTAATCTTGGCGTACAGAGCAAACACACTACACAGACTCTCAGCTCTAAGCTGTAGGATACGATTCTAAAAATCAGATTTCGTTCTCTCAAAATCGCCAAGTGATGAAACGGAAATCCATGGGTATATATAGGCAGCCCGCACATGTGAGGTGATGACGTGGCACGTTCTGATTGGTCACATGCTTGGCTGATGTCACTTCTCCATGGATGACATCACTTTGTAGAACTTGGATTCTTGAATCTTGGAATCTTGAATCTTTGATTCTTGAATCTTCGAATCTTGAATCTTTAATTTCAAAATCAAACTTCAATTTCAATTCTTGACTCCATCGATCTCAAATCTTCATCTTCAATTTCTTGTGAAAATCACTAAGTGTTGAAGCCTCGAATTTTCATCGTCTTCATGGTCGTCGAATGTCATTGAGGTTGAAATACAAAAACGCTGAACTCAAACACATGAGTCGCCGTTCGCCGTTCGCTGGATTCAGGGACACGGGTCGCCAGTCGCCGAGTCGCCAGTCGCCGATTTCTTGCGTGTTCGCCAGTCGCCGGTTTTGTGCACATGGAGTCGCCAGTCGCTGGATTTGGTGCAAACTCAAAATCCAGCGACTCCAGTCGCCGTTCGCCGGTTTTGTGCACATGGAGTCGCCAGTCGCCGGGTACGGGGCAGTCGTCAGTCGCCGTGTACGGTGCAGTCGCCAGTCGCCGTGTACGGGGCAGTCGCCAGTCGCCGGGTTCAAGTGCGTTCGCCAGCCGCCGGATCCAAGGACGTTCGCCAGTCGCCGGTTCCTAGGGCGAGTCGCCAGTCGCTGGATTCAAGGGCGAGTCGCCAGTCGCTGGATCAAGTGCATTCGCCAGTCGCTGGTTCCTGGGACATTCGCCAGTCGCCGGTTTTGATGCAAGTCTTCAAAATCGGCGACTCTAGCTATTTGCAATTGGACTTTAACCTTCAACCCTGAAACCAAAAGCAACAAACCAAACTCGAAATATGTTGTCGCCAAAATCAACATTTACACTTTAAAACGAACTCACACACACGTACGGAAAGTAAATGAATAAGAATTTAATCTTTGTATGTGTATTTAAATTATACACATACGAACAGCCTTACTGCTAAAACCTTTATTAAAGAAACGAGTCTTTACAAAAAGGAATCGTGGATTTACAATCGATCAAACATAAGGCAATGCACATGTATTCCTTATCGTTTATCGTATCCAACGATTATCAAAACAATCAACAAAAACCTAGCTACTGAATAAACACCTATCTAATGTCACGATCATCAGCCTAAAACAAAGTCACTCCCATGGATGAGAGGACGCACGACACGAAGAACCACAAGTGGAGTCTTCGGCTCAAAAGGGCTCGATGATCGATCTTGGAAGTGAAAAGATGTTTCCAAGGTGTTGGAATAGCTAATGAGTGCAGCCGGGGTCGTCCTCTATTTATAGGAGGAGAGTCCCAACTGATTTCCTTGAATTGCTAGGTCAACAAGGCGGTTAAGAGATTTAAGGGCAGGCTGTTTGACCACTGCCGCAGGAATGCACTGCCTTCCATACTCTCTGAACTTCAGCAATCCTTTGCCCTTCTATCATGCTTCACTTGATTCTCTTAATTCAACGTCTTGTCCATGCCTTGCAACGCTGCGGCATAAGTCTGCCTTGCTGTGCTGCGACAAAAAGCTTCTATGTTGATTGTTTTTACAAGCACGTTCCAACTAATGAACTATGCTAAATCAAATCACCAACATGACAAGTGATTACAACAGTTCAATTGTGAAGAAAGAAGAAAACAATTAAATATCAACTTCTGCCTAATTCATTTAAGGCATTGTTATGCCCAAACATATTTATCCTTACAGCGCATATAAAAAAAAGCCGACAAATCATATAAATATAGGGTAAAAAATATATATTAGCAATATATATATATATATATATATATATATATATATATATATATATATATATATATATATATATATATATATATATATATATTAGCAAAAAAAAATTATAATTGTTAAAAATTAAAATATTAGTATAATGCAAAATACAAAATCACGATTTTAATTTTGTGCTATTACATACATAATAATTGATAAAATAAAATTAAACTATCTAATTAAAATTAAATAAAAATTGTAGGTCAGTCTTAAAACTTAAACTTTCCCTTATCATTTTTGGTTGAGGCTGCTGAGCTTATTTTTTTTATGGCGGTTTCATAAAAGATTTTTTATAAGAAGTTCTTTACTTATGAAAAGCTAAGACCACTTTTGTTTTTCGGTGGATATTTTATTATTTATTAACCCAGAATTATTTAAGACCTCACTAGGTGAAATAAATTAAATGCCTAGATTATATGTGGCTAGGGGTGGGAACGAGCCGGGCCAAACCGAGCTTTACTGGAATAGGTCTCGGCCTGGTGTAAAAATTTTAGGTTCAAGCCTGGCCTAGTTACTATCATAGGCTTTTTTAAGAGGCTCGGCCTAAACCTTTTTTGTAAATAGGCCCGGCCTGAAAGCTTTTTAAAAGTCTTTTTAATTACAATTTTAACTTCAACTCAATTTAATATATAAATCTAAAATTCAATTAAAAATATTTTAATTAAATTTGACTATACTTAATTCATTTTATAAAATTATTTTTAACTTTTAACTATTCAATAATTAATAATAATAAAAAAAGTGATTATTTTATAAATAAAAATAATGTTCAAAAATATCCTCCAATCAATATGGAATAATCATATTTCTATTTTAAATTTCTAATAATGTTGGATAATCATATTTAATTTTCAATTTCTAACAACGTGGATAACAATCATAGAATAGTGATTAACATGTACTTAGAAAAAACTAAGGGTCAAATGGAATAAGGTGATCTTATGAAAAGCTAAGCCACATTTGTTTTTCGGTGGAGATTTTATTATTTATTAATCCAAAATTATTTAAGAACTTACTAGGTGAAAAACATTAAATGTCTAGATTATATGTGGCCACAGCCAATCAATCCTACCTCTAGGAGTTTTATTTTAAAATTTGGATTCGCCCTTAACGGGCTAATGTGACCCCCTAAAAAAACATCCTCAACTCATTATTCTTTGAAACCGTCATTTGTATGTGGTTCTGCGTTATATGTTTTTGTTAGCTTTTCATGGCCTCACTCTCGCGAGTGAGATTGTAACTTGTAAGTTAGCCGGCTTTCCATGGCCTAACTCTCGTCTAGTGAGATGGTGAGTTTGCGCTAATAAATAATTTTAAAAAATAGCTCTAACAATATATTATAGCGCATATAAAAATAAAGCGACAAATCATATAAAGATATAAAGATAGGGTAAAAAATATATATTATAAAAAAATATTATAATTGTTAAAAATTAAAATATTAGTATATTGTTAAAATACAAAATCAAGATTTTAATTTTGTGCTATTACATACAAAATTTATTAATAAAATAAAATTAAACTATCCGATTTAAATTAAATAAAAATTGTAGGTCAGTTTTAAAAACCAACTTAAACTTTCCCTTATCATTTTTTGTGGAGGCTGTTGAGTTTTTTCTTGATGGGGGTTTCATAAAAGATTTTTTGTGAGTAGTTCTTTAATTATGAAAAGCTAAGACCAGATTTGTTTTTCGGTGGATATTTTATTATTTATTAACCTAGAATTATTTAAGATCTCACTAGGTGAAAAACATTAAATGCCTAGATTATACGTGGCTACGGCCATTCAATCCTCCCTCTAGGCGTTTCATTTCGTTACCAGCTGTTGGTTAAAATTCCGATTCGCCATGCAACTGGCTATTGTTACTCCCTCAAAGAGCTTTCTCAAGTCAATATCCTTTGAAACCGCTATTTGTATGTGTTTCGGCGTTATACGTTTTTGTTGGCTTTCCATGGCCCCACTCCGTCAAGTGAGATGGTGAGCTTGCGGGCATTCCATGTCCTCACTTGCTGCTAGTGAGATGGTGAGTTTGCGCTAAGAAAGCATTTAAAAAAATGTATTATAATTGTTAAAAATTAAAATAATCAAACTCACTATTTAATTTTTATTGATAATGATAAAATTATACTATTCAATTAAAATTAAATAAAAATAAAAACTCACTATTTAATTTTGAGCTATTATATAACATTTTTATTGATAATGATAAAATTATACTATTCAATTAAAATTAAATAAAAATTGTAGGACAATGTTTGAAAAACTGAAAAATCGACTTAGACTTTTCCTTATCATTCTTGGTGGATACTGTTAAGCTCATTTTTTTTTATTTTACATTAGGTTATACTTAGGAAGATTTGATAGAAGAAAATGAGAGAACGGGACTGCTATTAATTTAAATTAATAAAGTGAGATAGTGAATTTTGATTGGACGGGGGAGGTGCCAGAGGTCCCTTATTGGTGGATAGGACGTATCGTGGCACAAACCGTGCTAGCTCGACCAAAATAATGGTTTTTGTAATTTTTGCTAAAATTTTATTGTTTTTGTAATTTTTGCTAAATGTTTTGTAATATTATGCTAAATTTATTACAAAAATAAAAGGAAAAAAATAAGTAACCAATTACTTCACATTTCTGATTGCTAGCACGCAATTGTAAGAGCACATGGCATGGCCTCAGAGCAAGCTTTGCGCTCATTAATAACCTGCACATGAAGAATAAGACACAAGACAATAAAAAAACCAGCTCGATTATTGGGCGATTAAGTATTACCAATCTTCATTTAGGAAGAAGTTATATTTTGTTTTTGTGCTATTTTTACTATTAGAGGCATATAAAAACAAAGCGACAAATCATATAAAGATAGGGTAAAAAAATATATTATCAATATAAAAATATATATTAGCAAAAAAAATTATTATAATTGTTAAAAATTAAAATATTAGTATAATGCTAAAATACAAAATCACGATTTTAATTTTGTGCTATTACATACAAAATTTATTGATAAAATAAAATTAAACTATCTAATTAAACTAAATAAAAATTGTAGGTCAGTCTTAAAAACCAACTTAAACTTTCCCTTATCGTTTTTTGTGGAGGTTGTTGAGCTTTTTCTTTATGGGGGTTTCATAAAATATTTTTTGTGAGTATTTCTATAATTATGTAAAGCTAAGACCACTTTTGTTTTTGGGTGGATATTTTATTATTTATTAACCCAGAATTATTTAAGATCTCACTAGGTGAAAAACATTAAATGCCTAGATTATATGTGGCTACAGCCATTCAATCCTCCCTCTAGGCTGTTGATGATTTAAGTGAAATCATTGTCCATTTAATGTAATTGGATTCATACAAAGTTTCGGTTATAATCCTAAGGCACTATAATGTGATTAAGGAGGTGCGGAGTGCACGATCATGTAAAAGTGATAAAGGATTATGTGTTGGATAAGTGATAGTATATATGCTGAAATTAATCTTGATTTTAGTATATATATGATGTTAATTTCGTGGTTGCATGTTTAGATATGCAAATCACGAAATTGCATGCATGGAAAATATTTGAATTATTTTCCAAAAGGTGTGACCATTATGAAATGGTGCAACTCTTCCCAAAGGGTGCAGCCCTTCATGAAAGGGCATTTTCACTATCCAAAGGGGTGTTTCAACACCTATATAAGGGTGTTGAAAATCAGATTCTAAGACCCACGAAATTAAGAGCTTTGTGTTAACGAAGTATAGCGAATAAACATTCTATATTATACTTGTTTATACGCCAAAGAACAAGTGCAGTACTGTCTTATCCTAAAAGAAGTTTCGTGATACCTTGGCTATTATAGGGTCGAAATATTCTTTAAGGAAAACGTGTAAACGTGATTCAATATTTTCCAAAGCCTCCATATTCAGAAACACACAAAAGAAACAACAGTCTTAAAGAATATTTACTATTCTGAACGATGGAGTCGGTTCGTGAGATGAACAGCAAATTCGGAAAATTGGAGAAGTTCGAAGGCGTAGACTTTCGAAGGTGGCAAAAGAAGATGCATTTTTTGCTAACAACATTGAAGGTGGTGTACGTTCTAAGTACTCCACAACCGGAAGCAGCGGACAACGAAACGCCGGAGGAAACTCGGAAACGCTGCAAATGGGAAAACGACGACTATATATGTCGTGGGCATATATTAAACGGTATGTCTGACTCTCTCTTCGATATCTATCAAAATGTGGAGTCTGCTAAGGCCCTTTGGGATAGCCTTGAATCCAAGTACATTGACGAGGACGCTTCTAGTAAGAAGTTCCTAGTTGGTAATTTTATGAATTACAAGATGTGCGACGGAAGGCCGGTAATGGAGCAATATAATGAATTGCTCCGGATTTTGGGTCAATTTACCCAACATAATATGAAGATGGACGAGTCCATCTCGGTGTCTAGTATTATAGACAAATTACCGCCGTCGTGGAAAGACTTCAAACACACCCTGAAGCATAAAAAGGAAGAGTTGTCCTTAGTACAACTCGGTAGTCACTTGCGCATAGAGGAATCTCTAAGGGCACAAGAGGGTGAAAAACCCAAGGACAAGGAACCGATAAGGTCTGCAACTATCAATATGATGGAAGCAGGGGAGAGTTCGTATAAGAACCGAGAGACAAAGCGTCCTTACAACAACAACAACGGCAACAATGCTGGGAGTAAGAAGCCTAAGGGCACTTGCTGGATATGCGGAAAAGCGGGTCATTTTAAAAGTGATTGTCGTGCAAACAAGAATAAGAAGGGAACGATGAATAATCGCTCGGGACAAAGGTCTAATAACCAGGGTCCGGACATCAATCAAGGTGAGACTACTATACATAATTTAGATGTAAATTTAAATTATGTCCCTATAGTTTCTGAAGCATTTTATGTGCAGGATGATTCGGTGGCGTGGTGGATTGACTCGGGTGCTACTAAGCATGTTTGCAAGGATCGTCATTGGTTTCAAAAGTATGAACCAGTTGTAGATGGATCAGTGCTTTACATGGGAAACGAGTCAACAGCCCCTATTCTTGGTCGCGGCGAAGTGTTGTTGGAATTCAGTTCGGGAAAGTCCTTAGTATTATTAGATGTATTACATGTACCTGGAATAAGGAAAAATCTTGTATCCGGTAGTGTTTTATCCAAGTACGGATATAAACAAGTGTATGAATCTAATAAATATGTATTGACTAAGAATGGCGTGTTTGTCGGTTTTGGATACCAATGTAATGGGATGTTCATGTTGAATATTATAAATAAAAATTCTGATTCGGTGCTTATGATTTCTTCTAATGTTAATGATTCATTACTTTGGCATGCTAGACTAGGACATGTTCATTATAAGCGTATGATTGAAATGTCTAAACTTGATTTAATTCCTGCCATTAACTTAGAAGAAGATAAGTGTAACACATGCATGCTAACTAAAATTGTTAGGCAGCCATTTAAAGATGTTCAACGTGAATCTAGTATGCTTGAACTTGTGCATAGCGACTTATGTGATTTCCATGCTACCCCTTCGTTGGGAAATAAGAAATACTTAGTAACTTTCATAGATGACTATTCTAGATTTTGCTATGTATTTCTGCTAAGTACTAAAGATGAAGCGCTAGAAAAGTTTAAGGTATTTAAAACTGAAGTTGAACTACAACAAGAATGCATGATTAAAAAGTTGAGAACCGATAGGGGAGGCGAATATTATGATCCTGTTTTGTTTGAATCATGTGGTATTATTCATGAAATAACTGCGCCCTATACTCCTCAACAAAACGGTATATCCGAAAGGAAGAATCGTGTACTAAAGGAAATGGTGAATTCCATGTTGTCTTATTCGGGTCTGAATAATGGATTTTGGGGAGAAGCCGTGTTAACGGCTTGCTATTTGTTAAATAGGGTTCCTAACAAAAGGAACAAAGTTACCCCCTACGAACTTTGGTACAAAAAGAAGCCGAACCTTAATTACCTTAAGGTTTGGGGCTGTCGGGCTGTCGTAAGACTACCGGATCCCAAAAGGAAAACTTTGGGAGAAAGAGGCATTGATTGCATCTTTGTTGGATATGTTGTGCATTCTAAGGCATATCGATTCTATGTGATTGAGCCGAATGATTCAGTAGCGATTCATTCTATCATAGAATCGAGGGACGCCATATTTGATGAAACTAGATTTTCATCAATGGTTAGGACCAAGGATCTGGTGCCTAAGGTGGCTGAAAGTTCGGATTTAACCGTGCCCCAGCCTGAGTCGCTTGAACCTCGTCGAGGCACAAGGATACGGACTAAGAAATCGTTCGGTTCCGATTTCCAGACCTTTCTGGTTGAAGGATCAAGGGACGAAGTTGGATTTCAATACTCGTATAGCTATCATGTTGATGATGAGCCTAAAACATACGAGGAAGTCTTGAAATCGCAAGATGTTGCATTTTGGAAAGAAGCCATCAATGATGAGATGGATTCCATTATTGAAACAACACTTGGGTTCTTTCTGATCTACCTAATGGTTGTAAACCATTAGGATGCAAGTGGATCTTTAAGAAAAAGATGAAAGTCGATGGTTCAATTGACAAGTATAAAGCCGGATTAGTCATTCAAGGCTTTAGGGTCAAAGAACAAGTGCGGTATTGTCTTATCCTAGAAGAAGTTTCGTGCGGTAACCTTCACATGAAGAATAAGACACAAGAAAACAAAACAAAACCAGCTCGATTATTGGGCGATTAAGTATTACCAACCTTCATTTAGGAATAAGTTATATTTTGTGTAAATACAAGTTTTTTGCATCAACTTTGTGTGTTCCTTGCGCTGTCCGTCGACTATTGTCAAGTTCTTCGTCTCACAGCTGACAGCTCTCCGTCCTTCGTCTCGCGGTTGAAGTTCTTCGTCTCACAGCTGACAGATCTCCGTCCTTCGTCTCGCGGTTGAAGTTCTTTGTCTCACAGCTGACAGCTCTCCGTCCTTCGTCTCGCGGTTGAAGTTCTTTGTCTCACAACTGACAGCTCTCCGTCCTCCGTCTCTCTTCTGATATGTCCACTACCCGCATTTGGATCCACTGGAGTCGCCACATTTGGATTCGGCGACTACAAGACTTCACCATGCGCAGTCCGTCGATTTTGGGCATATCTCCTTGGTGTGAGATCCGATGGACTTGATTCAAAATGCTATGGAATCCTCACTTCAAGAGCTACAAAAACATGCGACTGGCGACTGGCGAAACCGGCGACTGGCGACACTAGCGACATTGGATGTGCAGTCCGTCGATTTTGGTCATATCTCCTTCGTGCGAGCTCTGATTGACGTGATTCAAAATGCTATGGAATCCCCACTTCAAGAACTACAAAAACCTGCGACTGGCGACTGGCGAAACCGGCGACTGGCGACTGGCGAAACCGGCGACTGGCGACACTGGCGACATTGGATGTGCAGTCCGTCGATTTTGGTCATATCTCCTTCGTGCAAGCTCTGATTGACGTGATTCAAAATGCTATGGAATCCCCACTTCAAGAGCTACAAAAACCTGCGACTGGCGACACTGGAATCCAGCGACTGGCGACACGTATGCATCGAAACCGGCGACTGGCGACTCCATCCCTAGGATCCGGAGACTGGTGACTCCATCCCCTGTATCCAGCGACTGGCGACTCTCGTCCATGCAAACCGGCGACTGGCGACTCGCATCCATGCAACCCAGCGACTGTCGACTGTCGAACCCAGCGACTGTCGACTGTCCAACCCAGCGACTGGCGACTGTTGAACCCAGCAACTGCGACTATCTTCATGTATTGGATTCGGCGACTTTGTCTTTCAACCTCAATGATTTCGACGACCATGAAGACGATGAAAATTCGAGGCTTCAACACTTAGTGATTTTCACAAGAAATTGAAGATGAAGATTTGAGATCGATGGAGTCAAGAATTGAAATTGAAGTTTGATTTTGAAATTGAAGATTCAAGATTCGAAGATTCAAGAATCAAAGATTCAAGATTCCAAGATTCAAGAATCCAAGTTCTACAATAGTGATGTCATCCATGGAGAAGTGACATCAGCCAAGCATGTGACGAATGAGATTGTGCCACGTCATCACCTCACATGTGCGGGCTGCCTATATATACCCATGGATTTCCGTTTCATCACTTGACGATTTTGAGAGAACGAAATCTGATATTCGAGTATCGCTATCGTTGTTTGTTGGCGCTGAGCTTTAGAGTTTTGGTAGTTGTTTTGTGCTGTGCACCACTAGTAGGGTTATGTGATTTAGCTCTAGGTGTAGTAGTACTAGGTCTCTAGTTCGCTGCGTCACTTGGGATACGACCTTTGATCATTCCGTCTACCTTTCTCTACCCGTGTAATAGTTTAGTTTCGTTGATCAATGAAATGAAAACTATTACATAACTTTGTCTTCAGTACTTTACTTTACTTTACTTACATTGAGGTTGAACTATACACACAAGCAAGCGATAGTTGAGAGAGTGTGTGAGTTCATCGACTGAAGCTGCTGACTGTGAGTTCGTCGACTGAAGCTGCTGACTGTTAGTTCATCGACTGAAGCTGCTGACTGTGAGTTTGTCGACTGAAGCTGCTGACTGTGAGTTCATCGACTGAAGCTGCTGACTGTGAGTTCTTCGACTGAAGCTGCTGACTGTGAGTTCATCGACTGAAGCTGCTAACTGTGAGTTCATCGACTGAAGCTGCTGACTGTGAGTTCATCGACTGAAGCTGCTGACTGTGAGTTCTTCGACTGAAGCTGCTGACTGTGAGTTCAAGACCAATTTCACGAAAAATTGGTATCCTACGCTGAAGACGTAATTTCAATTGGTATCAGAGCGGGACGTCATACGTATAAGACGTGATCTGAATCTTGACTTCATATTTTCCGCTACAATGGAGTCTCCAATGTTAGTTCAACAACCTATAATGCTCACACATCAGAATTACTCTAGTTGGAAGGCGAAAATTACTATCGAAATTAAACGCTACGACTACAGTGCTTTGAGATCAGTGTTAGAAGGCTGGGAACGCCCATATACTATTGATTCTAAAGGCAACAAAATCTTCAAACTTGAACGACACTGGTCTAATGAAGAGCGTGAAGCTTCTACTGCAAACAACAAAGCTCTACGTTTCATTTGTGAATGGCTAGAGCTCAAAATGTATCAACTTGTCAAAAATTGTAATTCAGCCAAAGAAGCTTGGGAAACTCTCCAGAGAACTTGTGGAGGACACAAACATGTCAACCAATCTAAGAGTTGCACTCTCACTACGCTAGTTCATAAACCTCAGATGGGAGAACATGAAGATGACAAAAATAGTGAAAAATATTATGGAAGAACTTCTTCAAACACCGAATCTGAGTGTGAATCAGAATCGACAGAGAATGCTCCTAGCACACCTCAAGCTGATGTTGAGTCGAGAAAAATGTTGGATTTGAAAGAAAGCATCATTAAACTCCAAAGGGAGCTTGAAACTGCAAATACAGAAAAAGGAGCACTTCAAGTGTATCATAAAACATCGACAGGATCATTTGATGATGATCACAAAATTGATGAAATACTGAAGGACACGCCGACTGTCAACTGCATGGTCTCCAAAAATAGAGAATTTTGTGATGAAGGAATTTTCTCTGATTGTGAATCCAAGTCTGAATCTGAAATTGAAAAAGCAACATCACTTGTGTTTCAGAATGAAGTTGTGTCTGATGAAATGCTTGTATTGAAGGAGAATCATTTAGAACTCCAAAAACTCTATGGAGCAGCAGTCACTGAGAAAGGAACACTCGAAGTGTCTCTAAAATGTTTGAAAGAGTGCGTTGATGACTTTTCTAAAGCGAAACAAAAGCTCTCCGAAGAAGCTATTGAGTTGAGAAACTTGGTTGAAGAGTCTAACTCTGAAAATTTAAAGTTGAAAGCTTCTCGTAAAAATCTGGAACAAAAGTTTGATGATCTCTTTGAAGAGAAGCACAAATTCTTCAAGGAAGCAGTTGAGTTGAGATCACTATTTGAAAAGTCTAATACTGAAAATTCCAAGTTGAAAGCATCCTTGAAAAAGGAAATTGCTGAAGTCAAAATGCTTCAAAATTTGTTCAAAACTTCCGATGCTGAGAATGATGAATTAAAAACGACTTTGACACAGACTCAGACAGATCTTGCTATGAGTGTCAAAGATTGCTTCAACCTGAAAGCTAAATTGCACATGACAGATGAGCTTTTGAAGAAGATGAACACAAATTCTTCAGTTTTTGATAATGCTACCTCCTTAGTGAATCCAAATCGATATGGACTAGGATTCCAAAAATTATTCAACTCCATATACTCAACTCCTGAGAATAAGCAAATGAAGTTTGTCAAGGCTTCCTCTGATGAACATTCCAAAGTTGAGACTGATGGAAAAATCGAAAATGAAACATCTAAGCGAAAGGAGATTGCAGAGGGAAAGAAAATTATGACTTCAGAGTCCAAGGTTGAGATTCCTGAAGCTAGCTCCTCAAAATTTTTCAATGCCAAGTTATATCAGCCTCCAAAGACTATCATGAAGAAACCTAGAAACACTCTATCTTATGAGGACGCCTTCATGAATAAGCTAAAGAAATTGGCTCCAAGTGTCTCTCTGAAAGAAAGTTCCACTTCTTCTTCTACTAAGATTGAAAAGCCAAAGCTAAAGGAAGCTAAGCCCAAGAAGAAGTATGTTTGTCACTACTGTAACAAACCCGGACACATCAAACCTTATTGCTACAAGTTGAGAGATGATGTGAACCGAGGGATAGTGACTGAGAAAATGAACATATATTCCAAGAGAGTCCGACTTCAAACTCCGTTTCATGAAGATGCTTCGATGATAAATTTGACGGAATCCTCATCTTCAAGGTCGACACCCAAAATGCTTGCTCCTATCTCTACTAATGTTGAAAACATCAAACGAAAGGAAGTAAAGCACAAGAAAAAGAATGTTTGCAACTATTGCAACAAGCCTGGACATATTAGGCCATATTGTTACAAAATGAAGGATGATGTGAATCGTGGCTTGATGGCTGTGAAAAAGAAGAATGGCTCTGCGAAGCAAGTGAAGAAGCAATGGTTTCCTAAAGTGAAAAATCAAAAAATCTGGAAACCAAAAGTTAAGAGCACTACTCAATGGGTGCCAAAAGTGAAAAAGAGTGAAGTTATTCCTGAATCCACTCCAAGAAAAATTTGGCTACCAAGACAAGTGATTCTCTGCAATGTTGTACTAAACGCTTCAGAGCAAGACTCGCAAGGAATTTCGTACCTCGATAGTGGTTGTTCCCGACACATGACTGGAACGATGAAATTTTTGAAAGATTACGAACTTGTGACTAACAACCTCGTCATGTTCGAAGGGGGAGCAAAAGGTATCGTGTTGGGCAAAGGAACTCTTCATCTCAAAGGATTGCCACCAATCAAGAATGTTTTCCATGTTGAAGGAGTTGTGGCCAATCTAATAAGTATAAGCCAACTTTGTGATGACCAGCTGAATGTCAGTTTTGACAAAGATTCTTGTAAAGTCTTTGATGATAAAGGGAATTGCATTTTGAAGTGTCCTCGTGCTAAGAACAATTGCTACGTCTATGGCAACTGTCAAAACGTCAAACAAGAATCAGAGGACTCAACTGTCAGAGAAACTTTGGATTCCATCACAGACACTCTTGTGCAGGCATTACTACCTAAGGCTCCGACGCTCAAAATCTATGAAGTTACACCTGACTCGCCTAAAGACTTGGCGTTTACTTCGAAGACTTCTCCTAAGCTAACTCTTGAGATTCGTACTTATGAAAGTTCTCCTATCTTCGTATCTCAAAAGGTCACGGAAAATATGGAAGAGAAGTTTGACAAGCATGAATTTGAATCAACAACGACCCATATGGCAACCACTAAACGGTTATCAAAATTGACTAAAAGTCGAAGTGTTGATCAAACACTCTTTCGTTCCATGATTGGAAGTTTACATTATTTAACTGCTACTCGCCCTGATATAATGTTTAGTGTTTTCGTGTGTGCTAGGTACCAAGCAGATCCAGAGTTGGGACTTTGGTATACACGTAACACTTTATCCAATCCTGTCGGTTTTTCCGATGCGGATTGGGCGAGTGACACGGATGAAAGAAAGAGCACTTCCGGTTGCTGCTACTTCCTAGGCAATAATCTTGTCTCGTGGCATAGTCGAAAGCAGAATTGCATTGCGCTCTCAACTGCCGAGTCTGAGTATGTTGCAGCTGGGAGTTGCTGCACTCAATTGCTATGGTTGAAGCAAATGTTGAATGACTATCTCATCGAGAGTGCTCCATTGGTGTTGTTTTGTGATAATCAGAGTGCTATCAAAATCAGCGAAAATCCTGTCCAGCATTCAAGAACTAAACACATCGACATTCGACATCATTTCATTAGAGATTTGGTTGATCGTGATATAGTCAGTCTACAGCATATTTCAACAGAAAAACAGCTCGCTGACATCTTTACCAAACCTCTTGACTTTGAGAGATTTCAAACTCTAAGAAATTCTCTCTGCATGTGTTCTCTTTAAGAGTTCACGAAAATTTTGAAGTCTGAAAGATTATTTTCTTTACTTCTGAATATGCACGCTGAATCGTCGTGGATTAGTCTAATAAGTTGAACATGGATTCGAGGCCGCTTTAGTCTTCGGACCCAAGTGCATTTATTCCTCTGAGTGCAAACTGTGATCTTGGCATATAACTCCCATAAGCTATCATTTGCATAGATCCATAATACCAAGTAACGGAGGACGCCGGTTACCCCGGCTCCCCTCTTCGAAAGGTGGCACATGGACGCTGAACTTTAAGACACTCTCCCTAACACTTCGGAGGACGCAAGTGAACCTTTCTCCCCTCTGACTGCTGTAATGAGTGTCTGTTGCATTTCATTTAAAGCTATAAACTCGTCTGGAGGACGCCGGTTACCCCGGCTCCCCTCTAATTGAAGTAAAAAGCTAGTCCCAAGTGGAGTGCCTTCAAAGTTCACCTTGCACTCATGAATTAAAATCTCTTGTGCGGTGCTAACTCATCAAATATGTTTCGACGAAACACGACATGTATTCTTGTGATTGTGATGAAGGAAAAGTTCAATATCTATCACATACTTCGGTCCATTCCACCGGTTTTTATTATGAGAGATTTTTCTTTATACCTCAAAGTTACTATCACCTTGTGTGAAAATTTTCGGTTTTTGAAAAATGATGAAATGTGGATTCTTTTCTGGGAAAATATTTGCTCTTCATTGCCTAATATCACCCCTCGAATCTCCACTAAAATGTGTTTGAATGTTTGTAGTGTGTTGAACACTTGAATGACTAACTCGGGATGTGTTGTTTTGGTTTTGCATTTTTTGTAGTTCATATCCAGCGCTATATGGTTAACTCTCATGCAACTTTTCATATCTGAGTGTGGCGACTCTCAACTCTCGCACTTGGATCAATTGCCTCACAGACACACAGACTCACATACACACATCTGCTATTCAGAAGTCCATGCCAATACTTTTGACTACCTTTACCAGATGACCCATCAAGGGGGAGGGTTAGGTGGTGTTGGCTCATCTAGCAAAAGTTTGCATCTCTGTGATGCCTGGTTTTAAGTTTTTTATAAACTCTTGAACTATTTCGTTTTTCATTATCTCGTTGCATGCATAAGACTTGAACTATTTTCATCATGCATGTTTTTCATATCTTGTTTTGATGAACTAAGTTTTGATGTTTTGATGTGTTGATGTTTGAACTCTTGACTAAGTTTTTTGGTTTTTCATATCTATTCAATGTAGGTGCTTGATGAGCCATATTTTTTGGCTCATTTTTAGGTTTTTAGAGTCAAGTACATCGAGTCTTTAGTTTGTTTTTACTTTATTTGTGTCTGGGAGGGCACGTTTGGGTACTTGGGCGAGTTTTGCAGGTGGGCAGGTAAAGGAGTGAAAAGAGGAGCGCACTGTGTGAAAGAGGCAAGGAAATCACCTTCCATGGTCAAGAGCACTAGTTGAGCAAGCCAGACTGACGAAAATGGTCCAGCAGAGTTGAGCAAGCAACCAGGACGTCAGCAGGTGGAGCAAGACTTGAGCTCGACCAAGTACCGCACATTGTCCGCTACCTCAGTCAGTCAGAGAAGGAAGTACATGGGCAAGCACTAACATTGACGGAGACGGAACGTTGGGCATGCGGTGTACCAGGAGTCCTGAATTCTGTGGAGTCTTTTAAAGAGGACCAGATTCACACTCCCGCCTAAGATGGACTCTCGTCCGGTCTTAGAGGTATTTCCCCCTCACGTCTCTTATCCATCCAAGCCCGTCTATATAAGAAGAGCGACTGATGAAGAAACCCTACAACGTATGAGCAGCGAAGAAACCGGATCGGAACCCTACCTGACCAGCAGCGAAGAAGGCAGCCGCGTGAGCACATCGACTCGCCGGCGTTTATTTTCTGTTAAGCCCTCGGGCTAGAAACAATTTCCTTTATGTTTTTATGCTTTTGATTTCGTACTTAGTTTTATTTCCCTTTGAACAATTTCCCGTTTCAATGCAAAGTTCAGTTCGTCTTATTAACTCTATTTTATTTTCTGTTTTAAATATGTCAAGTAGCTAATCTGTTTGTATCTGGGCAAAGACAGAACCTGACCAATCCTAAGACGTGACCGTGCCGGGAGGCTTATTGATGACAGCAACTAGCTGAGTTTTGTTCCCGATTCAACAGGGTAGTAACTTAAGCATGTTAGGGACTTGGGCAATCCTACAGTGACCAGTGGGAACCCCGACTTGCCTAACACAGGAGTACGTGGATCAACGCGACCGGGAGACTGGGCGTCCGCGAAGTACAACATGTTGCTGGAGATGTGGTCGTATGACTTGGGTCTGTCCAGGCATGCTATTGGCCATTCCGGGTTTGCTTGGAGGATAAAGGCGACTTGACCAACTTAGACTCATGCGGTCACATAGTGTCGAATTGGTCAACGTCAGGAGACCTGTTGAGAGAGATCTAGCAGGACTTAAACATAAGAGCGAATAAGGGTTCGGGGTATTAATATGCGTGACATAATAGGGATGTTAATACTTGGGGTCTATAACTGGAAGACAAAACTGTTAGCAAAATGATATACGTACCGATGATCGGCATCACATAGGTCAAGGGGGAAGTCAGGGGAGTCAATGCCTGGATACTTTAGTCTTTATTTGTTTCTTCTTATCTGATTAGTCGAGTCTGTTAATTGCTCATTCTATTAATTAGGTTGCATGCTAGTTTTATTTCTGTTTAAGTTATTTGTTATTTTCAGTCAAGTAAGCACGGTGACCACGGTTCGGCAGTGCCCAACTGCTCTCCAAAACAAAACCTTTTCAAACGTGACAACCCAATTGAGCATTCAAAGCCGGGAAAACTATAAGCTAAATCGCCTCCTCGTGGGATCGACCCTATACTTGCTACTAGTACTTGTGCTAGTGAATAGTTTAGGAACTATAAATATTATTTTGCGCTACTCCACGACGGTAGCGTCAAAATTGGCGCCGTTGCCGGGGAGGCAATATTCCAAGCCAATAGTTTTCCGTGCTAACGCTTGACCTATTTTTGTATGCAGGACTCTAACTCATCGGGAAGCAAGGATACAGGACCACTACTATTTGATCCTGAAATCGAGCGAACCGCGAGAAAGAATCGAAAAGCAACAAAGCAAAAGCAAGCATTAGCACGTGCCGCTCAAGTAACTCAGTTGACCATAACTGAGACAGGAGAGTCAATCTCGGACACATCGAGAGAAGATTCACCGAACACATCCAGGTCACCTACGCGATCAAGGATGGGAGAAGAGAGAGCCAAGACGTTGAGGGACACGATGTTCCCAGAGAACTTGAATCTAAAGCCGCTGGGTATCACCTTGCCCACGGTTGAAAACAATACTTGGGAGATGAGGCACGGCTTCATCCAGATCTTGCCCAAGTTCAGCGACATGCCATTGGAGGATCCCCAGAGACATCTCCAAGATTTTGAATTGGCATGTGGCACCATCCGAGCAAGTGAAGGGCTAGGGGAATACATCAGGCTTCTAGCCTTCCCTTTCTCACTAGCTGAAGGTGCCCGAGAGTGGCTATACACTCTACCCGCTGGAGAAGTGACCACCTGGAGTCAGCTTCAGCAGAAGTTCCTTGAGAAGTACTTCCCAGCTGCACGCATCCAGCAGATGAGGAAGAAGATCAACAGCATCAAGATGGGAGGAGGAGAGAACTTCCATGACTACTGGGTCAGGTTCAAGCAGATGTTGGCCAAGTGCCCACAGCATCAGATCCTTGACCATGACTTGGTCCAGTACTTCATCTCTGGACTAAGAGAGACGGAGAGGACATGGATCAATGCAGCTTGTGGAGGATCCATTCTAAACAAGAGGGCCGACGAGGCATTCAAAATTTTCAAGGAAATGGCCGAAGAAACACGGGAGGATGGCAGTGACCTACCTAGGAACAACTTGCCCGTACCATCTGCAACTGAAGTCAAATTGGACAAGCTGTGCAACATAGTTGAGCAACTGGTGCTCAACCAAAACCCAGGGCTAAAGAGAGGAGTCAAGGCATGCCAAATCTGCAAGGAAAGTAACCATGCCACCGACGAGTGCCCTGAGCTTTTTGACGAAGAGGTCAAGGTGATAATGCAGAACAATGGGAACGGACAAAGGCCCAATGGAAACACGTACAACTCGAACAACTGGAAAAATCATGACAACAACCGGTATGGAAACAACAACTACCAGGGCGGAGGGAACCAAGGAAATCAAGGCCAGCAATACCACGGCCAGAACAATCATCAGAGGAACAATTACCAAAATCAGGGCAACCAGCAGAACCAGAGCAATGGCCCGACTTTGGCAGATATGATGCAGACCTTGGTCAATGAAAATATCAAAGCCCAGCAGGAGAATGACCGGTACAAGCAGGACAACGAGAAGTACAAGGTTGAGACTCGAGGTCAACTGCAGAATATAAACGCTCAAATGCTTGAGTCGCGCGGGCAATTCCAGAACATCAATGCCCAACTGGCGCACTTGACCCAGGCAATGACTGAGATGAAAAAGAAGACCAGCGGTCTACCTCCCCAAATTGAGCTAAACAACGCCCAACTGAATGCTATCCATCTCAAGAATGGAAAGGTCCTGGCTGAAGCGCCCAAAAAGCCCACTCCACCATCTCGAATGGAAGGGACTGTTGAAGAAGTCAATGAGGAAGAAGAATCAGAAGAAGAACTTGAGCTGATACCACCCAAACAGAAGGAAACATCAGTCCCTGCTCAAGCAGTGACACCACCAAAAATCTACCCTCCTTTCCCAGGCAGATTGAACAAGAAGAAGGAAAAAGAGGACACTAATGAGATGTTCCAGATGTTTAAAAAGGTGGAAATCAACATGCCCTTGTTGACCATTCTGAAGTCCATGCCCAGGTGCGCCAAATTCCTCAAAGAGCTGTGCACCAAAAAGGTGAAATATCAAGATGACGCCAAATTCGAAGTAGGAGAAAATGTTTCAGCGGTGCTCCAGAGGAATGTACCAAGGAAATGTGCAGACCCTGGAATGTTCTATATTCCCTGCATAATAGGCAACATGAACATCGAAAAAGCCATGCTCGACTTGGGAGCATCTATTAATGTTATGCCTAAGTCAATGTACGAAGACTTGGGTATAGGGCCGATGAAACCAACAAGGGTAGTGATCCAGTTGGCAGACAGATCTAACGTATACCCCGAGGGAATCCTGGAAGATGTATTGGTCAAGGTGGAGGAGCTCATTTTCCCTGCCGATTTCTACGTCCTGGACATGGGGAGATCAAGCAAGCAGCCAGTGATGATCTTGGGCAGACCATTCTTGAAGACAGCAAGGACACACATTGACTGCGAGACTAGAAAGCTAACCTGCAAGTTTGAAGGAGAAACGGTCACATTCGACTTGTTCAAGTCAATGAAGCACCCAGAAGATACCGAGCAAGTGCACTATGTTGACCAGATTGATGAATTGATCGAGGAGCAAGCTCTGGGATATGGAGTCTCTGACAAAGTAGATCTGGTGATACAAAGGGGATTGACCATGGAGGATGCAGAAGATGAGCAACTTGAAGTCCAACAGATAGTTGAGCAACTTGGAGCTCTGGAAAATCATCCTATGGGCATGAGCAAGCTGCCACCCCAGGAAGTCACGATCATGGTGCCATCCCTGGAAAAACCACCAGAATTGGAACAGAAGAAACTCCCTGCACATCTCAAGTACATGTTTCTTGGGCAAAATAATACGCTGCCCGTGATCATTAGTTCAAAATTGAAGAAGGAAGAGGAGAGCAGGCTGAGATACATCCTTAACCAGTATAAGCAAGCCATTGGATGGACTCTAGCCGACATCAAGGGAATCAGCCCCACAATATGTCAACACCACATATTGCTCGAGGAAGAGTCAAGTCCAGTACGTGATCCACAGAGAAAACTGAACCCTGTCATGAAGGAGGTGGTGCTCAAGGAGATACTCAAGCTACTTAACTTGGAAATTATCTACCCTGTTTCAGATAGCAAATGGGTAAGTCCAGTTCATGTGGTGCCCAAGAAGTCAGGAATTCAAGTGATTGAGAACGAAAAGAAGGAGCAGATAGCTACTCGACTTCAAACCGGATGGAGAGTATGCATAGACTACAGGAAGTTGAACAAGGTGACAAAGAAAGACCACTTTCCACTACCTTTCATTGATGAGATGCTCGAGAGGCTAGCTGGGAAGACACATTTTTGCTTCCTTGACGGATACTCCGGCTACATGCAAATTTGGGTGGCCCCGGAAGACCAGGACAAGACTACTTTTACTTGCCCATACGGTACATTCGCATATAGACGCATGCCCTTTGGTCTATGCAACGCCTCTGGGACTTTCCAGAGATGCATGATGAGCATTTTCGCTGATCTACTTGAGCAAGGAATAGAAGTCTTCATGGATGACTTTACTGTATATGGCAGCTCATTCGAGACATGCTTGAACAACCTGGAGTTGGCCCTCAGCAGATGTGTAGAGAAAAGTTTGGTACTTAACTACGAGAAGTGCCACTTTATGGTCGAGGAAGGGATAGTCCTTGGGCATGTAGTTTCTGCCAAGGGAATTGAAGTTGACCGAGCCAAAATAGAGACCATATCAAAACTACCTTTCCCAAGGAATGTCAAGCAAGTTAGAGGCTTCCTTGGGCACGCTGGTTTTTACAGAAGGTTCGTAAGAGATTTTGCCAAGATTGCCCAACCTCTGACCAGGCTGTTACAAAATGAGGTTGACTGGAACTTTGACGATGACTGTCAAGCTGCCTTCAACCACCTCAAGGAAAGGTTAGTTACTGCCCCCATCATCCAACCACCAGAATGGGGAATTCCATTTGAGCTTATGTGCGACGCGAGCGGTTATGCTGTTGGAGCTGTACTTGGGCAGATGAAGGGCAAGGAACGACATGTAATCTACTATGCATCCAAGACTTTGAACCCTGCCCAATGCAACTACGCGACCACAGAGAAAGAGCTACTGGCTGTGGTATTTGCATTCGAGAAGTTCAGATCTTACTTGCTCGGAAGCAAAACCATAGTCTACACTGACCATGCCGCGCTGAAATACTTAATGGCCAAGAAGGAGACCAAGCCACGACTGATAAGATGGATCTTATTGCTACAAGAATTCGACATCGAAATCAGAGACAAGTCAGGCAACCAAAACTTAGTAGCTGATCACTTGAGCAGGATAATCCAGCGAGAAGAAGGCATGCCCATCACAGAGACTTTTCCAGATGAGTACTTGTACCAGATTTCAACCAAGTCAGAAGAGCCATGGTATGCAGACTTGGCCAACTACATAGTCACAGGAGATATAAGAGAGGACATGACCCTCTACGGCAAGAACAAACTCAAGCGGGAGAGCAAAAAGTACATTTGGGATGATCCCTACATGTGGAAGAGAGGAGAAGACCAAGTACTAAGGCGTTGCATTCCTGAAGTTGAGCAAGCAGACATTCTGAAGCACTGCCATGAGCAAGCATGCGGAGGACATTTTGGCCACCGACGTACAGCAAGAAAGGTACTTGACTGTGGTTTTTATTGGACAACTCTCTTGAAAGATTGTTTTGAGTGGTGCAGGAGCTGTGACAAGTGCCAGAGAGAGGGGAACGTGACCAAGAGAGATGAGATGCCCATGATGCCCATCATGCCCGTAGAAGTCTTCGACGTGTGGGGCATCGATTTCATGGGACCACTGCCCAACTCCAGAGGAAAAGAGTATATACTCTTGGCAGTTGACTATGTATCCAAATGGGTCGAGGCCAAGGCTACAGCAACTAATGATTCAAGAGTGGTAGCCACCTTCCTCAAGGGAGACATATTCAGCAGATTTGGTGTACCTCGCGCATTGATTAGCGACCAAGGCACACACTTCTGCAATTACATAATTGAAAGGTTGCTCAGGAAGTATGGAGTGCACCACAGGATCTCCACAGCTTATCACCCCCAGGCCAATGGGCAAGCCGAGCTATCCAATCGTATCATTAAAACCATCTTGAGGAAGACGGTCAAGCCAGAAGGTAAGGATTGGAGTGACAAGCTCGATGATGCACTTTGGGCCTACATTACCGCCTACAAAACACCCTCAGGGATCTCTCCCTACCGCATGGTGTTTGGCAAGTCATGCCACTTGCCCGTGGAAATCGAACACAAAGCGCATTGGGCAGTGAACAAGGTCAATTTCGACTGGGATGCGGCCAGCGAAGGACGTAAACTTGACCTAACTGAGCTGGAGGAGATAAGGATTGAAGCGTATGATAACGCGGTCAATTACAAGGAACGGACAAAGAGAGCCCACGACAAAATCATCAAGAAAAAGAAGATCGAGCCTGGTCAACTGGTTCTGGTTTACCAAACCAAGTTCAAATTCAAGGCTAAAAAGCTATCCACCAAATGGGCAGGACCATTCATAGTCCATGCTGTTTGCCCAAATGGATCGGTTGAGCTATTTAAGCCAGGTGACGATCATATCTTTAAAGTAAATGGGCAGAGAGTCAAGGCTTACTATGGGAATGAGGACCTCAAGGGGATGATACCCCCTGAGCCCGCCGCTTGACCAAGTGAAGCAAGAAAAATAAGTCAGGCTCATGACAATAACTAGAGGCAAATACCGAAGGCGAACTCGGTATGTAAATTATGTTTTCCCTTATTTCATTTTATGTTAATAAATTCACCACGCCAAGGAGTAGCCTTGGGCAGGAAAGGGCTTTGGTCTGTTTTTGTTTGCAGGGAGCAGAAGAATTGAGTGAGCAATGGCGGTGATTGGGCAACGAGTAGGAGAGGCCAGCTGTGATGATTGCGGAATTCTCGGGAATCCGCATAAGAGTCCCATCGACTCTGAATTTGCAGAATCCTAAACAATTTCAAATTCTAAACCATCTATACCACTACCCCACTACTTCAAAAAAAAACCGCACAACCCCTCAACTTCCCCCCATCACCACCACGCCCATTAACCCTAACTTCTCCAATAATGGTTTCCACCCGCACCAAAAACACCAAGTTAAACAAAATTCCAACCGGTACCCAAATCGATCTCACCAGCCCCCAACCACAATCATCAAAGATGGCCGGAGGAAAGTCGTCCAAAGCCGCCGCTACTGCAGCCGCGAAAGAGAAAACACCACCACCACCACCGGCGAAAACCCCGTCACCAAAGAAAGCGAGCACGCCGTCGCCAAGCCCGACGCGTGAAGCAAGCCCAGCCCCCATCAATACCATACTGGTAGATCAATTGACGGCCGAAATCGAAGCCCCAAAACTTTCTGACCTTGATGTGACCCCTAAACCGTCAACCGAATCGGCGCCGGCGAGCCAGAGTGGCGAGCCGAGTGAAGACGTCGGGAAAAAGAGGAAGTTCACGGCTGAAGAAAAAGGCAAAGCAGTTAAGAAGCCCCGTGAAGCCACGCCACCCGCCACCATGGAGTCGTCATCTGACGAGAAGGGCGACGACATGTCTACCGCTGGCGGCGAAGAGATGGAAGAGGATGAGACGGAGGAGAAAGAGGATGAAACGGAGAAGTCGATTCCGGCGACTCCAGTTGAAAAATTCAAGACCCCATCGTCGACCCGAATTACTCGCGGCAAGGGCAAGCAATCAATACCCCCACCATCCAACATTCAGAAAAGGGCAGTTGTGGTGCCCAAGACGGTATGTTTTGAAACCCTCAAAGATTTGGATATCCTTGATCAAGTTAAGGGTTATTTTGCAGCTATAGGATGGGAGGACTTCTTGACCTGGCCAGGGCAAGTCTCTGAGAAGTTGGTCAAGGAGTTCTATGAAGAGTTATAGGTGAGAACGAGCAAGGATGGCGGGCCGTTGGGCATTTCTTTCAAATTGATGGGATCGTATAATGAGGCGAGCATCTTCGAGATCAACATGGCCATGGGAGCGGCCAGTTTCAAGGACAAGTTTTCAAAGGAGTACCAGGACAGGTTGACCACGCCACCAGAGCGCACGCAGAAGGAGAGGAACGAGATCTGGAGGGCCTTGAGCAAGGAGAAGGTGTTCAAGTCACAGGAGGCCAAAAATCACCAGCTAAAGGACAATGCGTTGCGTATCTGCCACCGTATACTGGCGTATAATTTTTATGGGAAAAAGGACAACAGCAATACTTTCTCCCTGACCGAGCTTGATCTATTGTGGTGCATGACCAAGAAGATCAAGGTCAACTTTGGAACTTTTCTGTGCGCACAACTGAAGAACATCTTGAGCAAGCCAGCACAGAGGTTGTCCCTTGCCCACTTTCCAGGAATTTATGCCCAGAGGATGGAGTTGAAGCTTGATTTTGAGTTGATGGAGATGATGCCCGAGGAAAAGTTTGACCATGCGTGTTTGAATAGGATGGCTGATATCAGAGTTGTAGGAGAGGATTGGGTGTTCACGAACCCAGAGGAAGTGAAGGCCTTGGCGACGGCAGCCAAGGCGA
Organism: Euphrasia confusa; assembly: GCA_954870475.1. Taxonomy (NCBI): domain Eukaryota; kingdom Viridiplantae; phylum Streptophyta; class Magnoliopsida; order Lamiales; family Orobanchaceae; genus Euphrasia; species Euphrasia confusa. The sequence goes on along the minus strand of OX940966.1, from coordinate 7,655,966 downwards.
AAGTGAAGACCGAGCCTGTGAGTCGACCAAGTGAGAGGGTCGAGTTGCAGAAGGAGGAGATCCTTGAGCAATTGGATGTCCTCGAGGAGAAGCAGGATCGAATTGGAGAGAGGCAGGAAGAGCTACATGCTGCCCTCATGGCATACTTCGTCCATGCCGGATTCAGGTACCCACCTGAACCCAAAACCTAATGTACCCTCCCTTTTTTTTAGTAGTTTAGGATTTTATTTTTGTTTTTTTATTTGGTCTTGAGTCTGCCCGACTCATGTCTGATGGGGTCGACCTCCTTATTTGCACACTTTGCCCAAGGCAAAGTGTGTATGTGGGAAGGTGCGCCAACATCGTTGGAGTCGGAGTCAGGGGGGATGCTTGCCCAACTTATTACTGTTTGCACACTTTGCCAGAGGCAAAGTGTGTGAGTGGGGGAAGGTCAAGAGCAACCCCATAGTTTGATCGAGTCGCATGCTTGATAAATACCTTGATCAATTTGAACAGTTTTCAAAATTAATAGTCTATGCATGAAAAATATTAGGGACGATGGAATTGCAACTAGGTAAGCTGTGAGGATCTGAGCCTACATCTGTGTGATATATTTCTTTCATGAGAGTAGCTGTTTAAAAAAATTTGTAATGCTGAAGCTTGCCCAAGTTCTGACCATTGTGATTATTTGAAAATTGAGTTGAGTAGTAAATGATTTAGGCATTTTTTTTCTGTACTGCAAATAAAAAGAAGACCCTTGTTAGCCCCTTGAGCCGAGCCATTATTTCTTGATCACCTGGGGGAAAACCCTTACTGCCCTGACCCAACCTGCATATATGCTCAAGTTCATAAAGAGAGCAAGTCAGGGCAAAGTCTTCTCAAAAAAAAAAAAAAAAAAAAAAAAAAGAAAAAAGAAGAGAAAAACAAAGAAAAAGAAAAAATAGATCTATGAATAAAAGGGTGTGCTAAGGCCCGTAAGAGAAGAAATTAGGAGGAAATTTGCTAAGTAAAATGCATGTCCTACCTAAGATCAATTCTGGGCATTGCCCAAGCTAGCCTATACAGTCACCCTAGAAAGCCCTAATGATATTGCCCAACTCAATTGAAAATGTCACAGGATAGAACTTGGTCAAGCCCAAAGCAGAACTTCTTTTAAAACAGCATTGAGCGAAACACTACCCACCCACTACATAGAGAGAAACACTTAGTGAGAATCCCAAAATCCTGTTGCAAACTCTTGAACGTTTTTTATGCATTCCATTGACTATGATTTTGACTATCTGTTCACTTGATCAACTCTCTGTATTTTGATAAGCATGCTGTCCTTGAGTCTTCTGTTTTCTTTCTTTCTCTACCCCCTGTTTGTTTTCTGCTTGAGCAGGCAAGTCACCGTACACGCTTGAGGACAAGCGAAGTAAAGTGTGTGCGTGTGATGAGCCATATTTTTTGGCTCATTTTTAGGTTTTTAGAGTCAAGTACATCGAGTCTTTAGTTTGTTTTTACTTTATTTGTGTCTGGGAGGGCACGTTTGGGTACTTGGGCGAGTTTTGCAGGTGGGCAGGTAAAGGAGTGAAAAGAGGAGCGCACTGTGTGAAAGAGGCAAGGAAATCACCTTCCATGGTCAAGAGCACTAGTTGAGCAAGCCAGACTGACGAAAAGGGTCCAGCAGAGTTGAGCAAGCAACCAGGACGTCAGCAGGTGGAGCAAGACTTGAGCTCGACCAAGTACCGCACATGGTCCGCTACCTCAGTCAGTCAGAGAAGGAAGTACATGGGCAAGCACTAACATTGACGGAGACGGAACGTTGGGCATGCGGTGTACCAGGAGTCCTGAATTCTGTGGAGTCTTTTAAAGAGGACCAGATTCACACTCCCGCCTAAGATGGACTCTCGTCCGGTCTTAGAGGTATTTCCCCCTCACGTCTCTTATCCATCCAAGCCCGTCTATATAAGAAGAGCGACTGATGAAGAAACCCTACAACGTATGAGCAGCGAAGAAATCGGATCGGAACCCTACCTGACCAGCAGCGAAGAAGGCAGCCGCGTGAGCACATCGACTCGCCGGCGTTTATTTTCTGTTAAGCCCTCGGGCTAGAAACAATTTCCTTTATGTTTTTATGCTTTTGATTTCGTACTTAGTTTTATTTCCCTTTGAACAATTTCCCGTTTCAATGCAAAGTTCAGTTCGTCTTATTAACTCTATTTTATTTTCTGTTTTAAATATGTCAAGTAGCTAATCTGTTTGTATCTGGGCAAAGACAGAACCTGACCAATCCTAAGACGTGACCGTGCCGGGAGGCTTATTGATGACAGCAACTAGCTGAGTTTTGTTCCCGATTCAACAGGGTAGTAACTTAAGCATGTTAGGGACTTGGGCAATCCTACAGTGACCAGTGGGAACCCCGACTTGCCTAACACAGGAGTACGTGGATCAACGCGACCGGGAGACTGGGCGTCCGCGAAGTACAACATGTTGCTGGAGATGTGGTCGTATGACTTGGGTCTGTCCAGGCATGCTATTGGCCATTCCGGGTTTGCTTGGAGGATGAAGGCGACTTGACCAACTTAGACTCATGCGGTCACATAGTGTCGAATTGGTCAACGTCAGGAGACCTGTTGAGAGAGATCTAGCAGGACTTAAACATAAGAGCGAATAAGGGTTCGGGGTATTAATATGCGTGACATAATAGGGATGTTAATACTTGGGGTCTATAACTGGAAGACAAAACTGTTAGCAAAATGATATACGTACCGATGATCGGCATCACATAGGTCAAGGGGGAAGTCAGGGGAGTCAATGCCTGGATACTTTAGTCTTTATTTGTTTCTTCTTATCTGATTAGTCGAGTATGTTAATTGCTCAGTCTATTAATTAGGTTGCATGCTAGTTTTATTTCTGTTTAAGTTATTTGTTATTTTCAGTCAAGTAAGCACGGTGACCACGGTTCGGCAGTGCCCAACTGCTCTCCAAAACAAAACCTTTTCAAACGTGACAACCCAATTGAGCATTCAAAGCCGGGAAAACTATAAGCTAAATCGCCTCCTCGTGGGATCGACCCTATACTTGCTACTAGTACTTGTGCTAGTGAATAGTTTAGGAACTATAAATATTATTTTGCGCTACTCCACGACGGTAGCGTCAGTGCTTCACCATGTGATGTATCTCTTGAGGGGGAGACTTGTTGGATCTATTTGTACTCATTGTCTCTCATATGAGTTGTGACAAAAAGGGGGAGATTGTCGAAGTATGTTTTGGCGACAACATCTAAGCTTTGCAATTCTACTCATGATTGATGTGTTTCACAAGAGTTGTACCAAAAAGGGGGAGATTGTAAATACAAGTTTTTTGCATCAACTTTGTGTGTTCCTTGCGCTGTCCGTTGACTATTGTCAAGTTCTTCGTCTCACAGCTGACAGCTCTCCGTCCTTCGTCTCGCGGTTGAAGTTCTTCGTCTCACAGCTGACAGCTCTCCGTCCTTCGTCTCGCGGTTGAAGTTCTTTGTCTCACAGCTGACAGCTCTCCGTCCTTCGTCTCGCGGTTGAAGTTCTTTGTCTCACAGCTGGCAGCTCTCCGTCCTCCGTCTCTCTTCTGATATGTCCACTACCCGCATTTGGATCCGGCGACTGGAGTCGCCACATTTGGATTCGGCGACTACAAGACTTCACCATGCGCAGTTCGTCGATTTTGGGCATATCTCCTTGGTGTGAGATCCGATTGACTTGATTCAAAATGCTATGGAATCCTCACTTCAAGAGCTACAAAAACATGCGATTGGCGACTGGCGAAACCGGCGACTGGCGACACTGGCGACATTGGATGTGCAGTCCGTCGATTTTGGTCATATCTCCTTCGTGCGAGCTCTGATTGACGTGATTCAAAATGCTATGGAATCCCCACTTCAAGAGCTACAAAAACCTGCGACTGGCGACTGGCAAAACCGGCGACTGGCGACTGGCGACTGGCGAAACCGGCGACTGGCGACACTGGCGACATTGGATGTGCAGTCCGTCGATTTTGGTCATATCCCCTTCGTGCAAGCTCTGATTGACGTGATTCAAAATGCTATGGAATCCCCACTTCAAGAGCTACAAAAACCTGTGCTGGCGACACTGGAATCCAGCGACTGGCGACTCGTATGCATCGAAACCGGGGACTGGCGACTCCATCCTTAGGATCCGGAGACTGGTGACTCCATCCCCTGTATCCAGCGATTGGCGACTCTCGTCCATGCAAATCGGCGACTGGCGACTCGCATCCATGCAACCCAGCGATTGTCGACTGTCGAACCCAGCGACTGTCGACTGTCCAACCCAGCGACTGGCGACTGTTGAACCCAGCAACTGCGACTATCTTCACGTATTGGATTCGGCGACTTTGTCTTTCAACCTCAATGATTTCGACGACCATGAAGACGATGAAAATTCGAGGCTTCAACAGTTAGTGATTTTCACAAGAAATTGAAGATGAAGATTTGAGATCGATGGAGTCAAGAATTGAAATTGAAGTTTGATTTTGAAATTGAAGATTCAGGATTCGAAGATTCAAGAATCAAAGATTCAAGATTCCAAGATTCAAGAATCCAAGTTCTACAATAGTGATGTCATCAATGGAGAAGTGACATCAGCCAAGCATGTGACGAATGAGATTGTGCCACGTCATCACCTCACATGTGCGGGCTGCCTATATATACCCATGGATTTCCGTTTCATCACTTGACGATTTTGAGAGAACGAAATCTGATATTCGAGTATCGCTATCGTTGTTTGTTGGCGCTGAGCTTTAGAGTTTTGGTAGTTGTTTTGTGCTGTGCACCACTAGTAGGGTTATGTGATTTAGCTCTAGGTGTAGTAGTACTAGGTCTCTAGTTCGTTGGAGTGCTGCGTCACTTGGGATACGACCTTTGATCATTCCGTCTACCTTTCTCTACCCGTGTAATAGTTTAGTTTCGTTGATCAATGAAATGAAAACTATTACATAACTTTGTCTTCAGTACTTTACTTTACTTTACTTACATTGAGGTTGAACTATACACACAAGCAAGCGATAGTTGAGAGAGTGTGTGAGTTCATCGACTGAAGCTGCTGACTGTGAGTTCGTCGACTGAAGCTGATGACTGTGAGTTCATCGACTGAAGCTGCTGACTGTGAGTTCGTCGACTGAAGCTGCTGACTGTGAGTTCATCGACTGAAGTTGCTGACTGTGAGTTCTTCGACTGAAGCTGCTAACTGTGAGTTCTTCGACTGAAGCTGCTGACTGTGAGTTCATCGACTGAAGCTGCTGACTGTGAGTTCTTCGACTGAAGCAGGTAAATGTGAGTTCAAGACCAATTTCACGAAAAATTTGTATTCTACGCTGAAGACGTAATTTCATTTTGTTTTTGCGCTAGTTTTACTATTAGAGCGCATATAAAAACAAAGCGACAAATCATATAAAGATAGAGTAAAAAAAATATATATTATCAATATAAAAATATATATTAGCAAAAAAAGTTATTAGAATTGTTAAAAATTAAAATATTAGTATAATGCTAAAATACAAAATCAGGATTTTAATTTTGTGCTATTACATACAAAATTTATTGATAAAATAAAATTAAACTATCTAATTCTAAGTCAATATTCTTTGAAACCGCTATTTGTATGTGTTTTTGTTGGCTTTCCATGGCTCCACTCCGTAAGGTGAGATGGTGAGCTTGCGGGCATTCCATGTTCTCACTCGCGGCTAGTGAGATGGTGAGTTAGTGAGATGGTGAGTTTGCGCTAAGAAACCATTTTTAAAAATGTATTATAATTGTTAAAAATTAAAATAACCAAACTCACTATTTAATTTTGCACTATTATATAACATTTTTTATTGATAATGATAAAATTATACTATTCAATTAAAATTAAATAAAAATAAAAACTCACTATTTAATTTTGCACTATTATATAACATTTTTATTGATAATGATAAAATTATACTATTCAATTAAAATTAAATAAAAATTGTAGGACAATGTTTGAAAAACTAAAAAATCAACTTAGACTTTCCCTTATCATTCTTGGTGGATACTGTTAAGCTCATTTTTTTATTTTACATTAGGTTACAATTAGGAGGATTTAATAGAAGAAAATGAGAGAAGGGGACTGCTATTTATTTAAATTAATAAAGTGAGATAGTCAATTTTGATTGGACGGGGGACGTGCCAGAGGTCCCTTATTGGTGGATAGGACGTAGCTGGCACAAACCGTGCTAGCTCGACCAAAATAATGGTTTTTGTAATTTTTGTAAAATTTTTATTGTTTTTGTAATTTTTGCTAAATGTTTTGTAATATTATGCTAAATTTATTACAAAAATAAAAGAAAAAAATAAGTAACCAATTACTTCACATTTCTGATTGCTCGCACTGAACCATAAGCGCACATGGCCTCAGAGCAAGCTTTGCGCTCATAAGCGCACATGGCCTCAAAGCAAGCTTTGCGCTCATAAGCGCACATGGCCTTATGATATGTTGATGCTGCTTCACCGTCATCTTCTGTCTGAATGTAGCAATAATAACCTTCACATGAAGAATAAGACACAAGACAACAAAACAAAACCAGCTGGATTATTGGGCGATTAAGTATTACCAACATTCATTTAGGAAGAAGTTATATTTTGTTTTTGCGCTAGTTTTACTAATAGAGCGCATATAAAAACAAAGCGACAAATCATATATCATATAAAGATAGAGTAAAAAAAATATATTATCAATATAAAAATATATATTAGCAAAAAAATTTATTATAATTGTTAAAAATTAAAATATTAGTATAATGCTAAAATACAAAATCACGATTTTAATTTTTTGCTATTACATACAAAATTTATTGATAAAATAAAATTAAACTATCTAATTAAAATTAAATAAAAATTGTAGGTCAGTCTTAAAAACCAACTTAAACTTTCCCTTATCATTTTTTGTGGAGATTGTTGAGCTTTTTCTTTATGGGGGTTTCATAAAAGATTTTTTGTGAGTATTTCTATAATTATGAAAAGCTAAGACCACTTTTGTTTTTGGGTGGATATTTTATTATTTATTAACCCAGAATTATTTAAGATCTCACTAGGTGAAAAACATTAAATGCCTAGATTATATGTGGCTACAGCCATTCATGTTGATGATTTAAGTGAAATCATTGTCCGTTTAATGTGATTGGAATCATTCAAGGCTTTGGATTAATCCTAGTCAATAGAATATGAATTTGGAGAAGTGTGGAGTACACGTTCATATAAAATTGATACGGATTAATACTTTGAATAAGCATGTTGATGCATGTCGAGTTTAATCTCGTGGTTGCATGGTTTGCATGGCTAAGTAATGATTTAATATCATATATTGTATGCAAATTCGAAATTGCATGAATAGCCATGCAAAACAACATGAATAGGTGCTTAGTGAAAGGGTGTGTTCACTAAAAGGTACCTATTCAACTAAAGGGTGCTTATGTTCAAAGGAAGGGGTGTCTAAAACCTATATAAGGGAGTGGAATTCATTTTCTGAATACACACAACATCTCCTACGAAATTGAGAGCTTTGAAGCAACAAATAATACATAAAGTTCCATAAGTTGCTCGTGTTCTAAGCCTAAGACGCGAGTGTCGTTATTGTCTTATCCTGCGAGGGATTTCGTGATACCCAGGCTTATAGGGTCGAAATACTCTTTAAGGAAAGCGTGCTACGCGATTCAATAAATATCCAAGCCTCTCTTCTTTCAGTAAACACCCGAAATATACAACATTCTTAAAGAGTATTTCCATATACTGAAAGATGGATGCGGTTCGAGAAATGACCAACAAGTTCGGCAAGTTGGAAAAATTTGAAGGCGTAGACTTTAGAAGGTGGCAAAAGAAGATGCATTTCATGCTAACAACATTGAAGGTGGTGTACGTGCTTAGCACTCCACAACCGGAAGCAAAGGATAACGAAACAACGGAGGAAACTCGGAAAAGGTGCAAATGGGAAAACGACGACTATATATGTCGTGGGCATATATTAAACGGTATGTCTGACTCTCTTTTCGACATATATCAAAACGTTGAATCTGCTAAAGAACTATGGGATAGTCTTGAATCCAAGTACATTGACGAGGACGCTTCTAGTAAGAAGTTCCTGGTTGGTAATTTTATGAATTACAAAATGTGCGACGGAAGGCCGGTAATGGAGCAATATAATGAATTGCTGCGGATTTTGGGTCAATTTTCCCAACATAATATGAAGATGGATGAGTCCATCTCGGTGTCTAGTATTATAGACAAATTACCGCCGTCATGGAAAGACTTCAAGCACACCCTGAAGCATAAAAAGGAAGAGTTGTATTTAGTACAACTAGGTAGTCACTTACGCATAGAGGAATCTCTAAGGGCGCAAGAGGGTGAAAAACCCAAGGACAAGGAACCTATAAGGTCTGCAACTATCAATATGATGGAAGCAGGGGAGTGTTCGTATAAGAACCGAGGGACAAAGCGTCCCTATAACAACAACAACAACAGCAACAATGCTGGGAGTAAGAAGCCTAAGGGCGCTTGCTGGATATGCGGAAAAACGGGTCACTTTAAAAGTGATTGTCGTGCAAACAAGAATAAGAAGGGAACGATGAACAATCGCTCGGGACAAAGGTCTAATGACCAGGGTCCGAACACCAATCAAGGTGAGACTAAGACTCATAATTTAGTTGTTGATATAAATTATGTGCCTATAGTTTCTGAAGCATTTTATATGCAGGATGATTCGGTGGCATGGTGGATTGACTCGGGTGCAACCAAGCATGTATGCAAAGATCGTCATTGGTTTCAGAAGTATGAACCGGTTGAAGATGGATCAGTGCTTTACATGGGAAACGAGTCAACTGCCCCTATTCTTGGTCGCGGAGAAGTGTTGTTGGAATTTAGTTCCGGAAAGTCCTTAGTATTATTAGATGTATTACATGTACCCGGAATAAGAAAAAACCTTGTATCCGGTAGTGTTTTATCCAAGTACGGATATAAACAAGTGTATGAATCTAATAAATATGTATTGACTAAGAACGGTGTGTTTGTCGGCTTTGGATATCAATGTAATGGGATGTTCATGTTGAATATTATAAATAAAAATTCTGATTCGGTGCTTATGATTTCTTCTAATGTTAATGATTCATTACTTTGGCATGCTAGACTAGGACATGTTCATTATAAGCGTATGATTGAAATGTCTAAACTTGATTTAATTCCTGCCATTAACTTAGAAGAAGATAAGTGTAACACATGCATGCTAACTAAAATTGTTAGGCAGCCATTTAAAGATGTTCAACGTGAATCTAGTATGCTTGAACTTGTGCATAGCGACTTATGTGATTTCCATGCTACCCCTTCGTTGGGAAATAAGAAATACTTAGTAACTTTCATAGATGACTATTCTAGATTTTGCTATGTATTTCTGCTAAGTACTAAAGATGAAGCGCTAGAAAAGTTTAAGGTATTTAAAACTGAAGTTGAACTACAACAAGAATGCATGATTAAAAAGTTGAGAACCGATAGGGGAGGCGAATATTATGATCCTGTTTTGTTTGAATCATGTGGTATTATTCATGAAATAACTGCGCCCTATACTCCTCAACAAAACGGTATATCCGAAAGGAAGAATCGTGTACTAAAGGAAATGGTGAATTCCATGTTATCCTATTCGGGTTTGAATAGTGGATTCTGGGGAGAAGCCGTGTTAACGGCTTGCTATTTATTAAATAGGGTTCCTAACAAAAGGAACAAGGTTACTCCCTATGAACTTTGGTACAAAAAGAAGCCTAACCTGAATTATCTTAAGGTTTGGGGCTGTCGGGCAGTCGTAAGACTACCGGATCCCAAAAGGAAAACTTTGGGAGAAAGAGGCATTGATTGCATCTTTGTTGGATATGCTGTACATTCCAAGGCATATCGATTCTATGTGATTGAACCAAATGATTCAGTTGCGATTCATTCAATCATAGAATCGAGGGATGCCATATTTGATGAAACTCGTTTTTCATCAATGGTTAGGCCCAAGGATCTGGTGCCTAAGGTGGTTGAAAGCAAGGAATTAACCTTGCCCGAACATGAGTCACTTGAACCTCGTCGAGGCACGAGGATAAGGACTAAGAAATCGTTCGGTCCCGATTTCCAGACTTTTCTGGTTGAAGGATCAAGGGACGAAGTTGGCTTCCAATACTCGTATTGCTATCATGTTGATGATGAGCCTAAAACATACGAGGAAGTCATGAAATCGCAAGATGTTGCATTTTGGAAAGAAGCCATCAATGATGAGATGGATTCCATTATGGGAAACAACACTTGGGTGCTTGCTGATTTACCTAACAGTTGTAAACCATTAGGATGCAAGTGGATCTTCAAAAAGAAGATGAAAGTCGATGGTTCAATCGACAAGTATAAAGCCCGATTGGTTATTCAAGGCTTTAGGCAAAAGGAAGGCATTGATTATTTCGATACTTATGCCCCTGTTGCAAGAATAACTACGATTAGATTATTGATAGCTTTGGCTGCAATAAATAATCTAGTGATCCATCAAATGGATGTAAAAACGGCATTCCTTAACGGTGAGTTAGAGGAAGAGATTTACATGAAACAACCCGAAGGGTTCGTTATGCCTGGTAATGAGCATAAAGTTTGTAAACTCGTTAAATCCTTGTATGGATTGAAACAAGCACCTAAGCAGTGGCATCAAAAATTTGATGAAGTAATCTTGTCGAATGGATTTAAATTAAATCAATCGGACAAGTGTGTGTATAGCAAATTCGATGACTTTGGGAAAGGAGTCATCATTTGTCTATATGTTGATGATATGCTTATCTTTGGTACTGACCAAAGACAAGTGGACCTTACTAAGGCATTTCTATCATCAAGCTTTGACATGAAGGATATGGGGGAGGCGGATGTGATTTTGGGAATAAAAATCAAACGTGAGAACAATGCTATTACTTTAACACAATCTCATTACATTGAGAAAGTGTTGAAGAAATTTCATTGCGATGACTATTCTCCGGTTAGCACCCCTTATGATCCAAGTGTGAAACTTATGCCGAATACGGGTGTTGCGGTGTCCCAGTTGGAATACTCCAAGGTAATCGGATGTCTTATGTATGCTATGACTAGCACAAGACCGGACATTGCATTTGTAGTGGGCAAACTAAGTAGATACACAAGTAATCCTAGCACGCATCATTGGCAGGCTGTTAGGCGTGTATTGAAATATTTAAAGGGAACCAAAGACCTTGGTTTGACGTATGTCGGATATCCTTCGGTACTAGAAGGGTATTCTGATGCGAGTTGGATAACCAATATAGAGGACCATACCTCTACTACTGGTTGGGTGTTCCTACTCGGAGGCGGTGCTATAAGTTGGGCTTCAAAGAAGCAAACTTGTATTACGAGTTCCACTATGGAATCGGAATTTATAGCACTCGCGGCAGCTGGTAAAGAAGCTGAATGGCTAAGGAATTTGGTGTATGAAATTCCTTTGTGGCCGAAGCCTATTTCGGCATTTTCTATTCATTGTGACAGTGCAGCCACTTTGGCTAAGGCATACAGTCAAGTATACAATGGCAAGTCAAGGCACTTGGGCGTTAGACATAGCGCGATCCGTGAGCTGATCACTCATGGAGTAATCTCAATAGATTTTGTGAGATCTCAACATAATCTCGCTGATCATTTGACCAAGGGATTAGCGAGGGACTTGGTAGCAAAGTCGGTAACTGGGATGGGTCTTAAGCCTCTCTGAATCTTCAAATATGGGATACCAAATTCATTTCTAATTACATTAGAACCAGAATTCAATTGGGAAGCCTATATTTGAAATTGAAACACATGTAAATTATCCCAAAGGTATGTGTTTGAACCTGCATGTTAAGGTTGAATTTAATTCTTAATGAGTCTTTTGACAAAGTGCATTGTGCAGGTGCACGAAGAAAATATTCACCTATATGAGTGGGAAGTGTGGCAACTTCAAGAGTCGTGGCTAAGCTCTATATACGCTCATGAATGGATAGGGACACAAGGCCTAATTTTGTGTCGGTTTTCCTTATGGAATTGTAATAAATTTGTGTGTGTTTTGTCTTCATGTATTCAGATGGGTTGAACGGTTCAATCTTTAAGACACCGTGATTCTCGAATATTTGTAAAGTATAATTCACTAAGATGAAAATTCAATCTTCAAGACATTTTCATTTTATGCACTAGTTTGGTTTTATTTGTTGAATTGGTATGATTCAAGGATTACACTTAAATGGGGGAGGAATGTTGATGATTTAAGTGAAATCATTGTCCGTTTAATGTGATTGGAATTATTCAAGGCTTTGGATTAATCCTAGTCAATAGAATATGAATTTGGAGAAGTGTGGAGTACACGTTCATATAAAATTGATACGGATTAATACTTTGAATAAGCATGTTGATGCATGTCGAGTTTAATCTCGTGGTTGCATGGTTTGCATGGCTAAGTAATGATTTAATATCATATATTGTATGCAAATTTGAAATTGCATGAATAGCCATGCAAAACAACATGAATAGGTGCTTAGTGAAAGGGTGTGTTCACTAAAAGGTACCTATTCAACTAAAGGGTGCTTATGTTCAAAGGAAGGGGTGTCTAAAACCTATATAAGGGAGTGGAATTCATTTTCTGAATACACACAACATCTCCTACGAAATTGAGAGCTTTGAAGCAACAAATAATACATAAAGTTCCATAAGTTGCTCGTTTTCTAAGCCTAAGACGCGAGTGTCGTTATTGTCTTATCCTGCGAGGGATTTCGTGATACCCAGGCTTATAGGGTCGAAATACTCTTTAAGGAAAGCGTGCTACGCGATTCAATAAATATCCAAGCCTCTCTTCTTTCAGTAAACACCCGAAATATACAACAATTCAATCCTCCCTCTAGGCGTTTCATTTCGTTACAAGCTGTTGGTTAAAATTCCGATTCGTCATGCAATTGGCGATTGTGACTCCCTCAAAGAGCTTTCTCAAGTCAATATTCTTTGAAACCGCTATTTGTATGTGTTTCGGCGTTATACGTTTTTGTTGGCTTTCCATGGCCCCTTTACGTCAAGTGAGATGGTGAGCTTGCGGGCATTCCATGTCCTCACTTGCCGCTAGTGAGATGGTGAGTTTACGTTAAGAAACCATTTTTAAAAATGTATTATAATTGTTAAAAATTAAAATAACCAAACTCACTATTTAATTTTGCGCTATTATATAACATTTTTATTGATAATGATAAAATTATACTATTCAATTAAAATTAAATAAAAATAAAAAATCACTATTTAATTTTGCGCAATTATATAACATTTTTATTGATAATGATAAAATTATACTATTCAATTAAAATTAAATAAAAATAAAAAATCACTATTTAATTTTGCGCAATTATATAACATTTTTTATTGATAATGATAAAATTATACTATTCAATTAAAATTAAATAAAAATTGTAGAACAATGTTTGAAAAACTGAAAAATCGACTTAGACTTTCCCTTATCATTCTTGGTGGATACTGTTAAGCTTATTTTTTTATTTTACATTAGGCTACACTTAGGAGAATTTGATAAAAGAAAATTTGAGAAGGGAATTGCTATTTATTTAAATTAATAAAGTGAGATAGTGAATTTTGATTGGAAGGGGGATGTGCCAGAGGTCCCTTATTGGTGGATAGAACGTAGCGTGACACAAACCGTGCTAGCTCGACTAAAATAATGGTTTTTATAATTTTTGCTAAAATTTTATTGTTTTTGTACTTTTTGCTAAATGTTTTGTAATATTATGCTAAATTTATTACAAAAATAAAAGGAAAAAATAAGTAACTAATTACTTCACATTTCTGATTGCTCGCACTGAACCAGAGCAATCGTAAGCGCACATGGCCTCAGAGCAAGCTTTGCGCTCATAAGCGCACATGGCCTTATGATAGGTGAGCGCACATGGCCTTATGATAGGTTGATGCTGCTTCACCGTCATCTTCTGTCTGAATGTAGCAATAATAACTTTCACATGAAGAATAAGACACAAGACAACAAAACAAAACCAACCTTCATTTAGGAAGAAGTTATATTTTGTTTTTGCGCTAGTTTTACTATTAGAGCGCATATAAAAACAAAGCGACAAATCATATAAAGATAGAGTAAAAAAATATATTATCAATATAAAAATATATATTAGCAAAAAAAATTATTATAATTGTTAAAAATTAAAATATTAGTATAATGCTAAAATACAAAATCACGATTTTAATTTTGTGCTATTACATACAAAATTTATTGATAAAATAAAATAAAACTATTTAATTAAAATTAAATAAAAATTGTAGGTCAGTCTTAAAAACCAACTTAAACTTTACATTATCATTTTTTGTGGAGATTGTTGAGCTTTTTCTTTATGGGGGTTTCATAAAAGATTTTTTGTGAGTATTTATATTATTATGAAAAGCTAAGACCACTTTTGTTTTTGGGTGGATATTTTATTATTTACTAACCCAGAATTATTTAAGATCTCATTAGGTGAAAAACATTAAATGCCTAGATTATATGTGGCTACAGCCATTCAATCCTCCCTCTAGGCGTTTCATTTCGTTACCAGCTGTTGGTTAAAATTCCGATTCGCCATGCAACTGGCGATTGTGACTCCCTCAAAGAGCTTTCTCAAGTCAATATTCTTTGAAACCGCTATTTGTATGTGAAAGTCGTAGGCAGTAAATAAAACGCAGTAAAATGCGCTGCCTAGACAAGGCAGTGTTCTGCGGCAGAACAGCGTATGCCGCAGCACGATGCCTTGTACTGAAAACGTTCGTTTTACGTGATTTAATTGAGTTTAAGTATTTTATCCAGATTAACCAAGTTGTTTACTTGTTAAAATTATATGTGATATATGTATAAGAATTGCAGCGGAATTAATAAAAATAAATCACTTCGAACGAACACACACACACGTACGAAAAAGTAAAGAACACAAATTTAAATCTTTGTATGTGTATTTAAATTATACACATACGAAACGGCCTTACGGCCAGAAACTTTATTAAAGAACGAGTCTTTACAAAATGATACTCTTGGATTTACAAAGATATTACCAAAGGCTATACACATGTATGCCTTCGTATAAACCGTATCCAACGAGTATGAACAATCAACAACAAAACCTAGCAACTACTGTATCACACCTATTCTAATTCTACGATCATCAGCATGAACAAAGAACACTCCCAGAGATGAGAGGTACACGGCACGAAGAACAAGTCTTCGGCTCTAAAGCTGATCGATCGAACTAGAGTGGAAATTGAAGTGTATAAGGTGTAATTGTGTTGTATGAAAGTTGCTGAATAGTGTTGGGGTCGTCCTCTATTTATAGGAGGAGATTCCCAACTGAATTCCTTGATTTGCTAGGTCAACAATCGGTTGAGATATTCTAGGGCAGGCTGCTTTGACCGCTGCCGCAGGAATGCCTTCTGAAGTTCTTCTGGAATGCTCTGCCACACTGCACTGCCTTCCATACTATCTGGACTTCAGCATTCCCTTGCCCTACGCTCATGCTTCGCTCGATTCTCTTAACTCAACCTCTTGTCCAAGCCTTGCACTGCTTGCGGCATGACTCTGCCTGGCTGTGCTGCGGCAGAAAGCTTCTATGTTGATTGTTTTTCAAGCACGTTCCAACTAATGAACTATGCTAAATCAAATCACCAATATGACAAGTGATTACAACAGTTTAAATTGTGAAGAAAGAAATAAAACAAATAAATATGTTAGCAAGACAACTTCTGCCTAGGTACATTTAAGGCATTGTAATGCCCAAACATATTTATCCTTACAAACTCCCCCTTTTTATCTTTCTTCACAAAACCATGAGGCAGCAGCGCAATGAGCACTCCCCCTCAATGAAATACATCTTACTTGGAAGTTTATGGATTTTATCTTGACAAAACAACTAAGGCATAAAACTCCCCCTTAGTTAATACTTCCTAAGTAGAACAAAAATTTATTTAACAACTAACTATTTAATAGAACAAAAACAAGTAACTAAGTAAGCCTTAAAAATAACACACCAAATTTTTCAAAAGGAAAATAACTAAAATTGTTCAAACAAATAACAACTTAAAAACAAATTGTTCAAAAAGCAAATAGACAAAAATTAAATAAATTGTTCAGAGTGAATAAAAACTTAAAGCAAAAAGAAGAAATAATTTTTCTTCGGGTCTTCAGAACTGCAGTCCTTCAAGTCTTCAATCATCGTGCTCAGGAGACGATCCACGCTCTTCACCATCAATCTCTGCTGCAGTGTCTGCGGCAGCCTTCTCTGCTGCGGCAGCATCCTTCTCTGCAGCTTCTTCAGCTTCAACTTCTTTGAGGTCTGCATCAATGCGCTTCTTCAACATCCTCAACACAGTGCTCTTTGCCATTTTTGCCTCGGCTGCTGGTACTCCCCCTTTTTGTGGAGGAAAGCCCTCTTCTTCAAGAAAGAAAGTAATGGCATCCATGAGTGCTTTTGACATGTAGTCCTGCATGATAACCATGTGGTTTGCAGCAACTTGGTCTGCAAATGCCTGGACACGAGCAGAAACACCTGGCTGTGGAGCAGATGAGCTAGGGGCATCAGTCTGCGGCAGCTTGGGAGCCTTCTTTGGAGGTGGAGTGGGAGGCACTGCGGCAGTAGCATGAAAACCATTCCACGGCAAGTCATTGTGCTCACGAACAGATAACTTGTAGGGATGTGGCACAGGAGTTAGTTGATCAGCACTATTGATCGAGAGCCCTTGGATCTTCAACATCTCCCAGATCAAAGAAGGGAACGCAAGGCTCTGCGTCTGGGTGATGTTCTCTGCCTGTGAAGCAATCTTCTCAAAGATGAGCTCTCCCAAATTCACCTGCCTTCCTGCACCAAGGTGAAACAGGACTTCCCCCATTTGGGTATGCACAAAGTGCACATTTGTTGTGGGAATCCAGTTGTGCCTGGCAACAGTAAACAAAAAGTAATAAAAAGAAGAGAGTTTTGAGCAAGGAATGTTGTTTGCGGCATCAGGTGGTGATTTGGTCAGGCGGTGAGAGACTGCGGCAACAGTAGGGTCAGCAAGTGCGGCAGGATACTCGATATCAGAGCGCTCAAGGAAGGCATTAATGGCAGAAGGGGTAAAATTAAAAATTTTCTCCCTGAGATACACCTTCCCATAGCCACGGGAACCATCATCACCAAAGCAGGGGCACAAGTTAGCATAAAGATCGCGCACCAAGTCCTCGCAGTAGGGTCCTGCGTAGGTGACTGCCTTGACCAACTTCATCCTCTTCAGGAACTTATCAACTTTGTGTCTGGCACAAGTCGGCATGTCCACACAGCGATCCGTTTGAATGGGCTTGTTGGAGTAGAATTGGGGCCCGATCACTGAACGGCGTTCTGACCAGAATCGCCTCGAGTAACCCTTGCCGGGTTTCATATCAGAATCTGAATCCTCCTTGGGGGCATCGATTTTTGGTGCCCTGCCCTTTTTCGCAGCAGGGTGTGCTGCGGCATCACCACTTTGAGAGCTGTCGGGTTTTGATGCGGCAGCTTTCTCCTTCCCTTTACGGGATTTCTTGACAGTGGTGGTCTCCACATTAATGGTGTTTTCCCTTGAGGTTGGTGGCAACTCAGGGCCTTTGCCTTTGGCATAAATAGTAGTGGATCTGGTGGACGGCCGGCGAGAAGGAATGGGCACTTGCTCTGTCTTGCGCTTCCTCGAAATAAGTTCACTTAGTGGTGGATCAGACTCCGTCTCAGATCCTGCGGCATCATGATGCTGCTGACTAGAATGCTCAGAGTCTTCATTTTCTGAGAGTGGAATCTCAGAGGCATAGGGAGTAGGCTTGCGGTCCTTCACCTTTTTGGATTTTTTCTATGAAGGAAAGTTCTCGTAGAGCTCGGAGTAGTCAAAGTCATTGTCATCGTCCCTTCGGTTGTAGGGCATCTGCTTGCTTTGCTGCTGCACTTCAGGGTCTGCTTGTGGAAAGGCAGATGATGCGGCAGTGACAGATAGCTCAGGAGTGAAAAGACCCTTAAAATCAGAGGTGTTCAGGGATCGTTCGTTCTGGGCAGCCTCATAATCGATGACGTTTCCGACGCCCGGGATGACCACCGGCGGCCGTGGAGTTTGAGATGGCTCAGTGTCGCCGGAAATGTCATCATCTTCAGGGCGGATGATGGACAGTGGAGTCGGTTCGGGATAGACTCGTTCTTCTTCGGCAGGTTCGTCTTCTGCGGCAGCTTCTCCCCCTGCATCATGGTCCGGAGAGATGTTCATGGGAGAAGCCTTACCTGATCCTTCTCCGGCCTCGACGTGCGGCGGCTGGGAAGCGGCGTCGATTGCGGCGGCGGCAGCTGCGGCGTCGATGGCGATGAGGCGATTGATGAACGGCAGAGACTCCGCGGGTTGAATATCCTCCATAGTTGCATCGGGGCGAGATTCTTTGATGAGCTCCACTAGGCGTGGATCCGAGAAGTAGCGAGCAAAGGCGAATGGAGATGATGCCATTGAATTCAAAGTTCTTGATAAGCAATTTAGGGTTTTAAAAGAACCAGAGCACAAACAATCGAACGTAAGAAGATGGGGGATTTTATACTTTATGTTCGATAGAGAAATTAGGGTTTTGAGAATTCAAGAAAATTCAAACTCTTTGAATCTGATTTGTATGAGAAGTGTAGTTGAATTAGGAGTTTGAATAATAGATAAAGAAAATAGGAGAGAAAAACGGGTGGTAGTATGATGGGACGTAAACATCAGGCAACGGTTACTTTTTGTGACCTGAACCGTCGCCTGCCGCACACTCGAGTGCTGCCCAACGGTCAAGTGGGGCATTGCTCTGCGGCAGGTCGTTGCCAAAAATCAAAATCAAAGTCCCTTTTTTTTTTTCAATATTTGATTTTTCTGTTTTTAATATATTTTCTTTTTCTATTTTTCATTTTTCAAATTTTTTTTTTTTTGAATAAAATAAGTAAAATATTTTTGTGGTGTGAAAAATCGAGGCTTACAAAGCAAAATTAGGAAAAGAATAAAAACATCTAATCCTAATGAAACATCATGCTGCATCATAAGTACTTATACTCCACTTAGGTATAATGCCAATGTCAAAAACGAGATTATCAAATACTTAGGTCACCTAGTACATAGTATCTCAACCCATTGAGTATTAATTACATGTATATGGGTTTGACCATGTTGCCTAAAGTGGTTTGGGTATTTTCTCTTCCTTTGGAAAATTTTAATCTCATAAATTGACTAAGGCAGAATGCTGTGGCAGAGGTTCAGTAGGCATGACAATGCGGCAGCATGATGCAGATCAGCATCTAAGGCATGTTGCACATGCACAAAGACTTTCTCAAAGCAATGAATCGATCTGAGTTCAGTGGCTTGGTGAAGATATCTGCTATTTGATTTTCTGTTGGGATGTGATCAATCCTCAAGAGTCGTTTCTCCACCAAATCTCGGATGAAATGATGCCTTATGCTGATGTGTTTGGTTCTTGAGTGCTGCACTGGATTATGACTGATATTTATAGCACTCGTATTGTCGCAGTAGAGTGTAAGAACATTGCTATCCAGGTGGTAGTCATCAAGCATGTGCTTCAACCAAATCAATTGTGTACAGCAACTCCCTGCGGCAATGTATTCTGATTCGGCAGTGGATAGAGAAATGCAGTTTTGCTTGCGGCTTTGCCATGAAATGATGTTGTTTCCAAGAAAGCAACATCCTCCGCTTGTACTCCTGCGCTCATCCGTGTCTCCTGCCCAGTCGGCATCTGAAAATCCAACCAAATCGGTGGTGGCATCTTTGGTATACCATATGCCTAACTCGACTGATGCGGCAACATAGCGTATGATGCGTTTGACTGCCTTCAAGTGTTCTTCCCTTGGATCAGCTTGAAACCTGGCACACAAAAAAACGCTATACATGATATCTGGTCTTGTTGCCGTAAGGTAAAATAAACTCCCTATCATGGATCGGTAGAGTGTCTGATCCACTGCGGCAGTATCAGTGCCTCGGGAGATTTTGTCCGTTGAGCCCATAGGTGTTTTCATGGGCTTGGATCCTTCAAGTTGGAATCTTTTGATGAGATTCTTAGCGTATGTAGCTTGTGAGATAAACATCCCAGTTGATGATTGCTTGATATGGAGTCCTAAAAAATGAGGTAGTTCTCCTACCATGCTCATCTCAAATTTTGATGCCATGGCAGAGGTAAATGCCTTAAGCATATTCTCACATGTGGATCCAAAAACAATATCATCAACATAAATTTGTGCAATTAAAATATTGGAAGAATTAAATTTCACAAACAGTGTTTTGTCGGCAGTGCCTCGAGTGAATCCGAAACTGAGTAGAAAATCAGTTAGGCAGCCATACCAAGCTCTAGGAGCTTGTTTTAGGCCGTACAATGCCTTGTGTAGTTGATACACATGGTCAGGATATTTCGGATCTTCGAAGCCTTTGGGTTGTGCAACATATGCCTCCTCTTCAAGTATGCCGTTGAGAAAGGCTGCTTTCACGTCCATTTGATATAAGGTGATGTTGAGGTGGCATGCAATGGCAATAAGTAAACGTATGGACTCCATGCGTGCAACGGGAGCAAAAGTTTCATCGAAGTCGATGCCTTCAACTTGCATATAGCCTTGCGCCACTAGTCTTGCCTTGTTGCGCACAACCTGCCCATGCTCATTCGATTTGTTCTTGAAAATCCACTTTGTCCCGATGACATTCTTGTTTTTGGGACGAGGAATGAGCTTCCAAACTTTGTTTCTTTCAAACTCGTTCATCTCTTCTTGCATTGCCATAAACCAAAATTCATCGGCCAACGCTTCTTTGGCATTCTTTGGTTCGATCGTTGAGAGGTACGAGGCAATGCCTATTTCAATACATGTGGCAGACATGCTTACATTCTTGGTCATGTTGCGGTAGTTGATGTATGGACGAGCTTGAAGGTACCGATATACCGATCCGATCGATATACCGTGTGTGCGGAAGCGTGTAAAGCAATAGATCTACTATGCCATGATCTTAGTGCACACTTAATGTGTATAAGAACACATATAAACATATATATATACACATCCAATATGTATATATATATATATAAGATTCAACGATTACTTACTTTTGGTGATCGTTGACTTTGGTTAATGTCGTTGAGGTGGTGTTGAGTCGATTGAACCACCTCAAATGGATCAGCCTCTCGAAGCTCTCCTTGTGAATGACCTCGTCACTCCTTTATATCGTCCGGATGTGGAAGCCGCACAAATGGCCCGGCCTCTACGTGTTGCACACGAACCCGGATAATGAACACCTTGCTTGCTTGAGAATGAATCTCCAAGATCACCTCTTCTCTCTATTTGAGTGGAATTTCGTGGCTAATGCAATTTTATGATGAAAATCTGATTTTCATCTATATAAGTGCATCATTATGCATCCCATTACACCCCTTTGTAACCTACAACATAATGGGCATCATAATGCACCATAATCATGCAAAGGGGTTACAAAGGAGGTGAAAGGTCATGCCACATACACATGCCACTATGCATTGTATGTGGTCCCACTTGCTTGTGTGGCATGCCATGTCACACTATGTGACATGCATCCATGCAAGTCATGCATCCCATGCATGTTAATTAATTCCACGTAAATATTGATTCTAAATCAATATATTTATCAAGCAACGTACATCATCTTTGAGTCCGTGTGTGACCCTGTAGGTATGATTTAATTGATCAATATTATATTGTTCCCAACAATTAATATTATCAAATAATCATTTAACATCCATAGAAGACCTTATGACTTTATCGATTGCACACGTAGGATCGAAGGACATATCCCAACAATCTCCCACTTGGCCTTCAGAGCCAGTGTGCTGCCAATTTCCTGTTGTCACTTTATGTCTAAATTTGAACTTGAGGCAAGACTCGAGTCATCCTCAATTGGTTCAAACCTTTCTTGGACTTTGAGACAGACTGTAAAACCAGATTTATCACTATGATACGAATCTGGACGTGGCCACGTATTTTCCACAGTCTCGACTCTCCAAGTGGCCGGTAAGACATGTATCCCATTATAAAATGGAGGACAATCCCATCTTGTCAATCCAAGCTCTCCCACTTGCTTCCTGATATACCCAATAACAAGTTTTATAACCTCCTTTTACGAAAGGCGTTTACTTGTATCAAAGTACACCATTTCACAATGGAATCACTCTGGACTACTCAGGTCAGAGGAAATTGCTCGACAGTCAATGAAATAGTATTATGACTCGAAATCTTAAATACTATTCCAGTCGGGTCTGTTCGATCATTAGCTCCCAGCTAATATCTATGTAATTGTACTTGATGTCCCACATCACAAGCCCATGAAGCGGCGCTATAGTACACATTACAATCTAGTTCTTTGTATTATCGGTTTGTCCGTACTCGATTATACGAACCAGGAACAACTATATGATTCAAGTATATCAGTTCAACCATTGGGACTTCATTATGCGGTAAGTCGACCTCATAACCCAATTGATATCACTTAATCATTTGGACAATTCATATAATTTAAACCATATTTATATGAAGAAATATGTATTATACATATGAGTGAATGTCTACCAAATCTCCAAAAGTATCTAATACAGTAATAGAAATCACAACCCATCTCTAAGATGTCTGATCTCTATTGCAGTCGTGAAAGCCTTAAGCTTAGACTGCTGGAGAGGTTTAGAAAGCGGGTTTGCAACCTTACCAAAAGTTGCAACTTTATTATCTCGATGTCTCCACAAAACTATCTCCCAAATAATTTGGAACTTCCTGAGCACCAGTTTTAGACTTGTGGTGCTTCCTAGCTCATAGGCTTGCGCGATAACTCTACTATAAATAGAGAACTATCGGATGGGCTGAGCTAGTTACGCCACCTAGTTCATTCAAGAACTTTCAAATCCTAACTGCCAACATTACTGCATCCAATGCAATACTGTGCTCAGATTCTGTAGTTTAATCAGCTATATTGCATTGCATGGAACTATTCCAGCAAATATCACCTCTAACCAGACAAAATATATAACCAGATTAAAATCGGAAATTATCTTAGTCTGTTTTGAAGTTAGCATTCAAACAGCTTGTTAATATCAACTCTTTTTGTCTTCCAAAGACAACAAAATATTCTTTTGTCAATCTAAGGTACATAAGAATATTCTTGGTCGCAGTCTAACGCGCCTCACCTGGATTTCCTTGAAACTGACTCGTCATGCTCAAAGCATACGATACGTCCGGTCGTGTACATATCATGGCGTACATTATAGACCCTATTGCCGAAGCATAAGGAATGTTTTCCATCCTCTTTTGCTCATCAAGTCCCGTAGGGCCTTGCATCTTGCTAAGAGATGTGCCATGACTCATTGGAATGAGACCCTTTTTGGCGTCTTTCATTCTGAACTTATCAAGTACCTTATCAATATAGGTCACTTGACTAAGTCCAAACATCATTTTCGATCTGTTCCGACAGATCTTGATGCCCAATATGTACTGTGCTTCTCCAAGATCCTTCATTGAAAAACAATTCCCAAGCCATTCTTTAATAGAATTAAGCATAGAAACATTGTTTCCAATAAGGAGTATGTCACCGACATACAACACAATTAATACAACGTAACTCCCACTGATCTTCTTGTAAAACAAGACTCTTCCGAGTTCCTCTGAAATCCAAATCCCAGTATGGATTCATTGAACTGAAGATTGCTACTCCGATATGCATTCTTTATTCCATATGTTTGCATAATTTCTCAGCCGTATTAAGATCGATAAAACTCTTTGGCTGTGTTAAAACACAGCCTCTTCTAGAATCCAATTCAAGAAGTTAGTTTTAACATCCAATATTACCATAACTCATTATCAAGATGAGTAGTAATGGCTAAGATAATCTGAATGATTTAATCAAAGCAATTGGTGAAAGTTTTTCCATAATCCACCTCGTGAATAAAACTTTTACCATCAACCTTGCTTTGAAAACCCTAGGTTTTCCATATGTCTGTTTAGATCTTAAAGATCTATTAGCATTCATTGGGTCAAACCCTGTGATGCAAATATATCAAGTTCCAAACTTGATTATCAGATATTGATATCATCTCAGATTTCATGGCACCATGCCAATTTTCAGTAGCTGGACTCGTCATAGCTTGGAATTAGGTCGAAGGTTCACTGCTTTCCAAAAGCATGAATTCATATCTCTCATTAGTCACAATATCTAAGTATTGAATAATAGAGATAGATTTATGCCTTTCGGACCTACGAGGGCTGGTATGGCTTCCAAAACCATAAGAATACTCTCAACCCAGTCTTGAGTATTCATCGTTGGTTGTTTCACTTGAACCTCGTTCAAGACAACCGAGCTCCCACTGAATTTCTAGGAAAGATAACTCTTTTCAAGAAAATCACCATCTCGAGCAACAAAATATTGTTCTCAGATAGATCGTAGAATTTGTACCCTCGAGTTTCATATGGACATACCATAAGGAAACTTTTATCCCATTTGAGTTCAAGCTCTATAGAGATAAATCTCGTCAGAGAAGCTTTTAGAACCTCAAATCTTGATGAAAACAATTTAGGGACCCTCCCTTTCCATACCTAGTATGGTGTCTTATCAACAGCTTTTGACAGCGTCCTATTCAGTGTATAAGTTGAAGTCTAGAATTCTTTGTTCCCAAAAGAGACCAGTAGTTCATTTAGACCTCTCATCGAATGGTCGAACTATATCTAATATAGTTTTTTTTCTCTTTTCCGAAACATAACCTTCATGTGCTTGTGAACTAATAGGTTCCACATACATCAGTATGGATCATCCCTAATTACTCACATGTTCTCCTTTCTCCAAGAAAGATGACATTGTTATCTTTTTAATCACACATCATTCACATGTATCAAATGACTCCAAGTCAAATGATTCTAAAATTCCTTCTAAAAGAAGCTTCGTTACATGTTTAGATTTTGATTTGATCTAATCAACAATGTTTCAGTTATGTCTCATCGATACTTATTCGATTTGGCCTTTGGTCTTAATGATATATATGATTTTTCAAGTTTAAAGTATACATAAACAATATAATAATCGTACCAAAAAAAAAGAATAATTCACAATTAAAATAGTTACCAAACTATTTAATAGTGAAAAACTAATCCATCAGTATCCAATACTGAACCAATATTCATTTTTTATTGAAGGTACGAAATTACATAGTTATAATACTAAAACAAGTCCCTAAGGAAAAACAACATCATATGATCATACGGCTAATGCAGCGACCTTCGCTCCATTTCTTGCCCGTAGATCGACATCTCTACTCACCAAACTTACACTTCTATGTAGTTCCTCCACATACAAATGTGAGAACCACATTTGGCATCCAATACCCAAGAAGTAGAATTTGTGAAGTTTAATGTCTATATCATTAATACTTGAAGATGAAGCAACCCCGTTCTTCACATCTTCTTTGAACTTTGGGCAAATTCAATTATTCCCAATAATTGAGTCTCATTCAAATTTCCCATTCAAAATTATCTCAATGTCAAAACGTGATAAATCGCAAGTGAAAAATCGAAGTTTTCTAACCAGCGATATTATCATGCAATTGAAGCCCTATCTCTCATAAAATATGAGGGAGCCAACCAGACAATCGATTCACGCCATCCAATGGCTCGAAAGTCTCTAATTTGTGTCATTGATGAACTTAAGTGTTTTTGGATTAAATCACTCCCCGATGTGTAAATAATCCTAACCTTATAATCCATCAAATGAAAGACAAATTAGGCATTTGTTTTGAAATTGAATAAAATATGAACTTTTATATGTTTGCAAGTAGTGTCCAACACTTTTGCAGTAGACGCATTGAGATTCCCTAGGAACCCTAGTAGCATTTTTTTTTTTTTTTTTTTTTGCCCATGCTCTTTTGAATACATCATCCCTTATCATAAGAATATCCCTCTCAGGGTCCTTTTTAATTGACGACTCATCATCTTAGAAAAATTTAGGAGATCACTTAAAACAAATAATCCAATTATTTGTTGTACATGTGGTCCCTATAGGTTTCTCTTTTCCAGCCTAGCTGAAGCGATGACCCTGATTATTCAGAACTTTTCAATCTTAGCATATTCCCCGAACATGCTATTGAGTTTTTCAATGAAATCTTAGGATGTGATTATTTAACACATTTTCCTTGTCTTCGTATTTGAGGACCATCCTCAAATTACGTTGTTAATCAAGAAAATTTATGTTGTTTAATTTTTCACAATCAAGAATTGAACCAAACTTGAATTGAGTTGATATTAGACATGATAAACTACAAAAGAAAGATAAATAAAGTATGTAAACATCCACAAAGCGGTAAACAAATATCTTTGTTCCCTTGAACAAAACAATCCCAAGACCCTCATCTTGCAAATTCTTAAGCCGACTGAGTCCGCACTTAAGAAGTCCAAGATAGGTAGACATCTCATGTCAATGACATCTAATGTCACTCTCGGTTGACGAGAATCCCATTCTCATCTCATGTCTCGATAGCCACGCCTGCAGTGGATCTATCGATGAGAAAACCAATCTCACTTGTAAAGGTCTAACCTTTACTCCCACTTATCCCAAGATAACAAGTAGTACCCCGCTGAGGCGGACCTACCAACTTATGATCGAGGGCTTCATGAGTGTGATGTTTTTGGACAAGACATTATACTCATTATTTTGGGAACTTGCATGCATAGGTGTTTATATGTAAGTTGAACATTTATAACATAAAACATCCTATAACTAGCAAAGCAAATAAATACGAAATCGAAAGGCCCCTAGAACCTCACAACTCTCAAACGAAAAGAATTAAAGTAATAACAAAAGCCTTGAACATCTTCTGGACTGGTCCTCGCCCTCCGTTTTAGTTCCGTGCTCGCCGATTTTGGTCAAAACAAGTCATTACCTCAAAAACCACGAACAGCGCCCGCCGTTTTACAACCAGCGGTCGCTGAACACCACCGGCGGTCGCCGTTTCCAAAACGGCGCCCGCCGAAAAGGCAAAAAACCCATCTGCCCCAAAAAAGGCCTTTCGGCGGTCGCCGTTTCCAAAACGGCGCCCGCCGAATCAAAACGGCGCCCGCCGAATCAAAACGGCGCCCGCCGGAGCTCAAACGGCGACCGCCGTTTGGCTCCAGCAGCCCGGTTTGCTTCGTTTTGCTTCGTTTGGCTTCGTTTTGCTTCGTTTCTTCTCGTTTTCGCCGGAGAGCCGAGATCCTCCATCGAACCATGGAACAAGTCCATCGCTTACAAGTTTGAACAATACAAATTGAAATAGAAAACCTATCTATTACAAATGATTCCAAGGGACGCAGCCCTCCAAAACTATGGCCAATCGAAACGTAAAAAACGACAATTTCATTCACCCGACCACTAACGGTGGCCGGTCTTACATCTAATCACATAATCACAATTAAACAAATAAGTCAATTATGTTGATTTAACCTTCGTGTCCAACACAAAAGTGTGCACGAGCCTTAGGCTCTGATACCAATTGAAGGTACCGATATACCGATCCGATCGATATACCGTGTGTGCGGAAGCGTGTAAAGCAATAGATCTACTATGCCATGATCTTAGTGCACACTTAATGTGTATAAGAACACATATAAACATATATATATACACATCCAATATGTATATATATATATAAGATTCAACGATTACTTACTTTTGGTGATCGTTGACTTTGGTTAATGTCGTTGAGGTGGTGTTGAGTCGATTGAACCACCTCAAATGGATCAGCCTCTCGAAGCTCTCCTTGTGAATGACCTCGTCACTCCTTTATATCGTCCGGATGTGGAAGCCGCACAAATGGCCCGGCCTCTACGTGTTGCACACGAACCCGGATAATGAACACCTTGCTTGCTTGAGAATGAATCTCCAAGATCACCTCTTTTCTCTCTATTTGAGTGGAATTTCGTGGCTAATGCAATTTTATGATGAAAATCTGATTTTCATCTATATAAGTGCATCATTATGCATCCCATTACACCCCTTTGTAACCTACAACATAATGGGCATCATAATGCACCATAATCATGCAAAGGGGTTACAAAGGAGGTGAAAGGTCATGCCACATACACATGCCACTATGCATTGTATGTGGTCCCACTTGCTTGTGTGGCATGCCATGTCACACTATGTGACATGCATCCATGCAAGTCATGCATCCCATGCATGTTAATTAATTCCACGTAAATATTGATTCTAAATCAATATATTTATCAAGCAACGTACATCATCTTTGAGTCCGTGTGTGACCCTGTAGGTATGATTTAATTGATCAATATTATATTGTTCCCAACAATTAATATTATCAAATAATCATTTAACATCCATAGAAGACCTTATGACTTTATCGATTGCACACGTAGGATCGAAGGACATATCCCAACAGAGCTCTCATGCGTGTGGCCAACAGTTGACTCGAAGGGTGGTTTCGGATAACATGTCTTGGGGGATCCCTTCGTCTTCGGATTGGTGTTTCTTCGACATCTGATGAATCTGTTTGTTGAGGCGAGCTATCATCATTTGAGTGCTCGGGAGACGCTGTAGAGGGCTGATCATCATTATTCGAGCCAGTGGGTGCGGCAGTAGGCTGCGTAGGAGTGAAACTGCCTTCAATTTCTGCTACTGCGGCAGGCTCGAGCAGACCTTCTACATTCTCTTCTTTGGGTTTCCTGAGTCGACTAAGATCATCAAAATCAACATTTACAAATTCAATGATGGTTCTAGTTTGTATGATAAAAATACGATAGGCATGACTATTCCTAGAGTATCCAACAAATAATCCTTTAAGTGATTTTGGATCAAGTTTAGATCTAGGTTCCCTATCATTCAGAACATAACAAACAGAGCCAAACACATGAAAGTATTCCAGATTAGGCTTCCTATTGTTCAAAATTTCATAGGCCGTTTTTGTTGTTCCTGAACGTATGCTGATGCGGTTCAGGATATGACATGCGGCATTGAATGCTTCTGCCCAAAATTGCTTGCTTAGGCCCTTGGCGATCAGCATGGTACACGCCATTTCCTTGAGGGTTCGGTTCTTCCTTTCAGCCACGCCGTTTTGTTGCGGTGTTATGGGGGCAGAAAATTCTTGGGCAATGCCATGCGTGTCACAAAAACGAGAAAGTCGTTGGTTTTCAAACTCGGTGTCATGGTCACTTCTTATTCTCTTTACTGAGGCTTCATGGTTGGTCTTTATCCACCTAATTAGTTTGGACACCTCATCAAATGTCTCACTCTTGTCTTGGAGAAAACGCACCCAAGTATATCTTGAGAAATCATCTACTACGACAAGTACGTAGCGTTTTCCAGAGTGGCTCCTCGTCTCGATTGGTCCCATTAAATCCATGTGGAGGAGATCAAAGCATTTGGTTTGCTTTTGATACAGTTCTGCCTTGGAGTTGGCAGGTCCTGCGGCAGAGGCATCAGTCTGTCCTGCGGCAGGTATTGTTGGATGACTTGTACGAGTCATTTTTCCTTGTTTGCAATGTCCACATGTTGTCTTCTGGATTTTTGGGAGAGCTGGAAGTCCACGAACAGCATTGAGCTTGATTAGACGCTCTAAATTCCCAAGACTTGTGTGTCCAAGTTTTTGATGCCATAGGTCTATGTCATATTTGACTTGTGCAGAGAGGCATGTTTCTCCAATGGAGTAGCAGTTGTTTGCCTTGGAACGCTCCCCCTGAATGAGTGGGTTCCCTGCACTATCAAACACTTCACACATTTGGTGAGTAAACTTTACATTCATGCCTTCATCGCATAGTTGACTTATGCTTATGAGGTTTGTGATGAGGCCTTCAACATGAAGCACTTGTTGTAGCTTTGACAGCCCTTTCACATTTAAAGTGCCTCGGCCAACAATTGAACCACTGGACCCTCCTCCAAACGTGACCTCTCCTCCGTGAAAAGCTTTGTAGTCGATGAGGTGATCACTATTTCCGGTCATGTGCCGCGAGCATCCACTATCGAAGTACCATTTATCATCCTTGGTAGCTTTGAGGGCAGTGAAAATGACATTGCATGTTTCGGTACTTTGGATGGCATTTGATGCGGCAGAGGAGTCATCGAAGGGACCTGTAAAACAAACATTCGTAGAGAGTTTAGTTTTGGGCACCCATTTGCGTATAATTGCTGCCTTCTTTTTGATAAAGTGTCGAGAGGACAGAGAATGTGAGAAGTATTTGGGATGCCGTGGTCCAGTATTGGAGTGAAAGTAATGTCCTCTTGCTTGATCCTCTTCGCGTCTCCAACAAAAAGGTCGAATGTGACCAGGTACAAGGCAGTAGTGGCAAATATATCGTCTCTTCGATTTAAAATGTTGCTTAGGCCGGGGCTTCCTTGTCTTCATACTGCCTGATGGTGCCTGCCTTTGATTCGGCCTTCTGCGGCAGTCTTTTGCTGGGGCAGTGGCCTTGCCTTCGGTTTGTTCATCCCTTTTTGGAGTTGAGGATTGTGCGGCAGCGTTTGAATCGTCACTTGATGCCTTTACAAATGCCATGTCCATTGAGTTTTTCTTTGGAAAAACGGCATCTACAACTTTTTGATGTCCGAGGCCTTGCCTTTCAACATGTGAAATACTCATTACGGCATCTAATTTTGTTGTTGCTGTGTTAAGTTTTACAAAAGTATTGTTAGCAACTTCGAGTTTTCCATTTACACGATTAAAGTCAATTTTCAGTTTCTCGGCCTCCATATCCTTTCTGGTGAGTTGGACATCAAGTTTCTTCAATCGTTCTTCAAAGGTGTTCTTTTCTACGAGCATTTGTTCAATTGCCATGGCCTGCTTCTTCACTTTTTCTTCATATCCGGCTTTGGTTGACGTAAGCATCTTAATCATCTTGGTCTGCCGGGTAAATTTCATGCGTAGCTCATCGAAACTTTCTTTGAGCTCGATGAAAATATCAATGGGAATGGTCTCCTCTTCAGATTCATAGCCATTGACTGAGGCAGTGAGGCACAGGCAGTTCTCTGCGGCAGGGCTTTCTTGTTGGGGATCGTGCATGTATACGCAGCGGAAAACAAAAATTTAATGAAAAACCGTTTTTCATTAATGTAAACATTTTACATTATATTTATTTTATTTTATTGAAAATCATATTTTCAATATTACATGCATTAATTGATTTAATTCAAATCTATTAGAATTAATAATTCACCATTTAATTTAATTATCAAATAATTAAATATTTAATTCATGCATCCCATACTACACAAATTAAATCTAAGCAATTATATTTATCATATAAATTAATTACTTATAGCGCAACTATATTAATCATATTAATATATTACTTATAGCGCAATTATATTAATCATATTAATATATTAAAATTAATTACGTAAACATGCAGACATAATTAATTTGCGTCAAATTGACAATTAACATAATCGTATTATTTAATTCTAATCAACTTGAGTTTATGTGAACATCCGTAAATAATTAATTTGCATCAGATTGATAATTAACATAATCATATTATTTAATTCTAATCAACTTGAATTGTGCAATTAAATTAATCAAATTAATTAATTACACATATATAATTAATTACGTAAACATGTGCACATAATCAGTTTGCGTAAAATTGACAATTAAGATAATCATATTATTTAATTCGAATCAATTTGAATTTAATTGACATTTAAATTAATCACAATTAATTTTTCTTTATCAATTAAAAATCCCATAGCGCAAACATTAACAGTACATAGCGCAAACATTTAACGCAAACAATTAAATCTAAATTTAATCGTGAGTACCTCAGGGATTCATCGGACGAAACGAGGTTCGTCGGAAGTCGCGCAGATGCGACGCGGGGACGGCACGGGTCGTGTGCGGGGAGAGCCGGGCGAGTGGCGGGGCTCTCGGCTGGACTCGTGTGTCACGGCTGGAGCGCACGGGCGCGACTCGGGCTGTGCTCGGGCGTTCCTTCGGCGTCTCTCGTCTAATCAGGTTTCACCTCGTATAGGTAATCCAACTTACGTATTGCACTAGAAACACGTAAGGGAGAATACGACGGGAAAAACGGGCCGGAAAAACGGTGCCGGAATCGGATTCCGGCGAGGGGAGGCGGCTGCCGGCGGCGACACTAGGCGGCGGCGGGCGGCGGCTCCGGTGATCGGCGGTCCTCCGAGGGAGGAGCCGAGGGGGCGGACGAGAGGGAGAAGGAGAGGAGAGAAAGTGAGGCTAGGGTTTTGAGCTCTTCACTTTGGTGTGTTTATTCTCATGCCTATGGAGCTCCTTTTATAGGTGAAGAAAGGAGCTTGTTGGGCTCAAACCCTAATGGATCGGATCCATTAACCCTAGCCGGCCCAATACATTAGCCGTCATTACGTTTCTCCAAAATTGACAATCAATTTCATCTCCGAAAAATATAACGATTATATTTTCTTTCTCGTTTTAATTTTCTCATCAATATGAGATAAAAATAAAAATTTCCAATTTCACAAAATCGAAATGCCCATTTCAGGGGTACTGCTAAATCGGGAAATTTCCCAAAATAGAGAGTGTACACCATCGTGTCCGTTTTCTTTAGCTCAGTATTATTTCCAACTCATAATCACAATTATGAATCTCGGATTCAATCATATTGACCTCCGACTATATGTACTTAATTAACAGTTAATTAATACATGATCGTATTCAAGGATCGGTTTACACGAGAATGTGACCCTCAATGGTTCAGGTGTATAACTAGCCGTGGGCTCACAACATATTGTGATTCGAACAACATATTGTTCTTATTTCAACTACTCCCAAGAGTTTTAGATTAATAATCATATTATTTAATCTCCGAACAAGTCGGTGCCCAACGAATCAGTGACGAGCGTCTAGCAGCCACGCTTCACTAATTCCCTAGATACAAATGAAGTGCCTGCAAGAACCTTGTAATATAGTTAGCGTACAGTACGATCCCTCCGATACATATGTCCCGATCAAACTAGAGATATTGGTTAATCGAGATCTCTTGTTGAGTTTGATAACTGTGCGTACGTTCTAGGTTTCGTAAAATCTAGTCGTGATTGATTCAGAGAAACACATTTCTCTAATCACCTCACTATTCAACTCTGGCCAGAGATTCCGGGACTACGAACCATCAGAACACACAGGACATCCATGATCTATATCAAGCGATCAGATCCCCTACTACAATGCACAGACTTCACATCAGATTTCGAACTGCACGAACATTGTCTCCTTTTTCGACTTACTCCCTTTCTAGGGAATCAGAGACACGTTACGATACAGCTAGTCCTCTGATGAAGTCACGGTGATGTCTGGGTCTTAAGGATTAATTGTGTACAACTATATTATGGAATTCTCTACTCGATCAGTGATAACCACTTAGAGATTCCAGGGAGAGGGAGTTCAGTGAACTCATCAACAGTGAGCACCCACTCAAGTATGTCGATGTCCCAACACCGAGGCTCGAGATTAGCCCACATACACTAAGTGCTAGTCTCAAGGGGGAAAGGCCGGGTATCCTTGTTATTGGCGTAACCCATCGACTAGGAACTGAGTTTGACCAGTTACGTTGCGTTAACAGAATTATCTCTCGGTTTCCACAAAACCGAATTCATACAACATGTGTAACTGTACAGGACTATATCTATGATTCAACATTGGGAGCAGATATAGTATATGCCATTAATATAGGTTTCATTAATTAACGAAATAAACAGTTATATAACGGAATACGGTTAACCGCTCGGCCAACCGTTGGCTCGCCGGTCACCTATTCCAACAATCTCCCACTTTACCTAGAGCCAACTATCCATGAATCTTAGTCCCATCGACTCTCGATGTTTCTCGCAGACATATTCAGATAAAGGCCTGGTACAGGGATCTACAAAGTTATCTTCCGAAGTGACACTCTCGACTCAGACGTCACCTCTGTCATTGATCTCTTAGATCACATGATATTCTCTCAAGTACATGTTTGGACTTCTGATGAGATCTCGGTTCCTTAGCATTCGCCACAGGACACCGTATAATCACAGTACAAGTTACTTGATTATTTGCGTCCGGAACTATAACCAACATTTGGATAAAGTTCCGTGTCCAAAACAGTCTCTTTTACAGCTTTATATGCTGCAACATATTCAGGTTCTCGTGGTAGAATCATTAGTCGTTGCAGGAACCATTCCAGCATACGACACCACCTCTAAGCTCGAATATGAATCCCGATATCGACTTTTAGTCATCCACATCCAGTTGAAAACTAGAGTTCGTAAGTACCTCTAAATTCAACTCGGACCTCCCATAGACTAAGAACAATTCCTTAATGCTTTTGATTGCTAGTGCTCAAGGATTTCGTCCTTCACGACTTCAAATAAGCCGGTCTTGGGTTCGACTGATATTCACTTGTGACACTCACAACATTTATAATATCACGTCTAGTACACAGCATGCCATACATAATGCTCCCTAGTGCGGAGATATATGTGTTGTCCATTTCATCTCCTCGAATTCCAGCAACATTACAGTCACACGAATTACGAGAGATGAACCCCATGGGACATTGGCAAGAATCTCTTCAGGATTCTTCCATGCTAAACCATTTCAGAAACAGTTTCTATGTACAAGGATTGAGAAGATTTTACATCCTTCTAGATCTATATCTATAGTGACGTATCACAATACGTAAGATGCCTCTCCTCAAATCCTTTATTCGAGAAACGTGTGGATAACCGTGCTTTCGTTGACTGCAACATCACTCAATCATCCCTATGATTAGTATGTCATCAACGTACAACACTTAAATTTCACTGCGCTCCCACTAACCTTCTTGAATACAAGGTACCTTTATGTTTTATACCAAGTCAACGCTTTGACTATTGTATTTAAAACACATGTTCCATTTTAGGGATGCTCGTTTCAATCCATAAATGGATCGCTGGAGTATGCAAACCTTTTGCTCCTTTCCAGAAAATATGAAGCCTTCCGGCTGCGCTACGACTCTTCCATAATATCACATTCAAGGAAAGTAGACCTCATATCTATTTTCCATATCTCATAGTCGTACTATGCAGAAATGGCCAGCAAAATTGTAATGGACTTAAGCACAGCGACTGATGGAAAGATTACCTCATAAACAACACATTGTCTTTGAGTAACTTCTTTCGCCATCATCCTTGCTTTAAAGGTCACACCTTTCTATATATATACTCTCACATCATAATTAATAGATCAATATGCAGCCTTTGAGAACGATTCCCTTTGGTGGATCTACCAAGGTCAAACCTTGTTGGAGTACATACAGTCCATTATGAATTTCATGGCAATAAGCCAATGTCCCATATTCGTATCCAATACGAATCAGTTGAAGTTTATTGGATCATATCCATCGTCAACTTTATCTTGATCATTATCAAGTTGGAACCGTCTACCAGGTACCTTCCGAACATTTTCGGATTTACGAACCGATAGATGAAGAGGTATATTAGTGGTTTGTTGAATTGGTTCATCTCCAAGTACTTGTGTTTGAACTTCATAGTGTGGTTCATATTCTCGAACTATTTCGAGATTTACTATATTGCCTTTTCTATCGAATAGAAACTTCTTCTCTAAGAAGGCAACATTTCTTTAAACAAACATTTTGTTTTAGAAATATAGTAGAACAGGTATCCTTGTGAATGTTCAGGATACCCCACAAAATGGCATAAGCCGGATCTACTATCCAAATTATCTCCCACTAGCCGCTTCACGCAAGCAAGATACGGGAGTGCCCAAGTTCATATGGTGTGGTTTTAACTGCTTTGGTGGTAACACTATTCAGCAAATGGACGACTGTCAAAAGTGCAGGACTTTTACAGTTTCGTCGACAATTTGGTGAACCCCTTTGTGGATCGAACCATGTCCAACAAAGTTTGATTCCAACATTCGGACACTCAATACAATTAAGGAGTTCCAGACGGAGTCCATTGCCAGAGAATCGTATTCTCTTTTAGATAGTCAATAAGCTTGGTGCTTAAATATTTATTACCACGATCATATCGTAATATAGCAACCAAGTTGGTTTCCTACTTTGACGTCTAAAATTATTGAACACTTCAAAATTAGAGACGTGTACTTCATAAGTACATTTGGTAGTTGAAAACCACCCCCACCAGTAACACATTAGTGGATCACACATCTCCGTTTGGATCAAATCCAATAGATCTTCAACACACTCAACTAGCGTGCTAAAGTTGTGCGGGGATTTGACTTCTATCAATTGCTGATATTTGTGTTTAGTTTATTCTTGTTTATTTGTTTATCGTCTTTAGCAAATCATATTTGCTTTATTTTGTATAAAGGAAATCGGATTTCCAAAACAAAATTAAAACCTTTACCTTCTATATCAAATATAGAAGTAAGATCTAATAATAGAACATTTCTATTAACAGCAGGTTTCTAAATTTAGACGAAACAAATAATCAATTGTTCAAAACAATAGAATAACTATAACCCAATACGAACCTTTGTCAGAACGTTTCTGTCTAAGGTATTTTAGCAGTTATGGCCCTATGGCCTTTATTCACACAACGATGGCAAGCGTCATCAACTCATTTGTTGACCTTGTTCTTAGTCGCCCTTCTAGTATCACCTTTATCCATCTTTACACTTAGACCGGAAACCATTTCCGTCATTTTCTTCAAGAAGAACACTTCTTTCATGAAGAAGCAATAATGAGAACAAATTTCTCGTATTGATGGTTGACTCTTTGATCAACATCTTGAACAACTTATCCATTGAAGGATCGAGCTTTGTTCATGTTGTAGTTCATAATGAACGATTCATAAGAACTAGAAATCCACTTCTCATAAGTGGCATTCCTCAGCAGTCAAAGGTTGAGTGAGATTATCAAATAATCTATTCTCAAGTACATAGAGGCACTCATCATTTTAAATCACAAGATTGAGATTCCAATTCAAATGGTTTGGGCCAGTGAGTTTGGATTGGTCGAGTATCGATGTTACGGGATATCTTAGAGAATATTACTGAGAAATATTAAGAAGATTAACATTGAGATAATTCGTTATTAATGATTACAATTAAATGTTTGGTCTTTATCATTTAATTGCCTCCCACTAAATTTTTCGAATTCCGCAATCCTCTAACAGATAGACGGGAAAACTTATTTTTCCTTAGTTGGGCTTTAGGTCCAATAGCGTGAATATAACCCGTAGTTAATCTAGCCCGATTACATTCACCTAAAGGTAGAAACATTTTCAATCACATCTCTATGTGACCCTAAAGATTACTTTTCCTCACCATGACAATGAACTACGTTAATCGTACCCTTCAAAGTCAACCATGTGTCAAGACCGACCTACCGATGTGAGAAGTGAAAGTTGGACTCCAATAAACATGTGTAAGCCCATAGTTAATCTATCCGACCACACATATTTAAAAGAATCGTAGCTAACACCTCTCCATCTTATGTCAATAAATTACAGCTTAACTCACAAGCAGTACTCCCCGCTAACACGTCATACCATACTACTTGTAAGTGGCTTTCACATAATTTATTGTCGGTAGAAGGAAAGGAGAAAGAACGACACATCGGTTCTCCTTTAAGGCTTGATATACATTCTCAGGAGAGAATGGAGGAGTATAGGATTGGTTATCTCATCAGAATAATCGTTATACATTCTCAGGAGAGAATGAAGTGAGTGATCGATTGTTGATTCTTAACAACTATGTCCTCTATAGGTCATCCTAACGAGCACATACGATCATAACATATATCACAATATATTTATCTCACATAATTCACATAGCATTTAATCACAATTAAAACGAGGTATGCAAATTAAATGGTGCTCTATTAATTAACTTGATTTAACAATTAAATCAATTAATTAATCTATCACCTTGTTGATCGAATATTTAAATCTATTATGTAATTGGTCAATAAATAATTTCACTAAATTAAATATTGATACTTCCTTTCTATTTCAATTTATTAATATCTTAATAATCAAAATGTGATGTCTCGTAAGTGAAACTCGAAGTTTCTAACCAGCGATTCATCATGCGAGCGACCCTATCTCCCATAAATGGGGGAGCCGAGCAGACCATCGAATCATGCCATCAAATGGCTCGATGTCTCTAATTTGTTTTAACAAAAACAAGTCTAGATGAATCACTCCCCGAGGTGCATTCATGTTCGACATTGAATTGTTACTTGATAACAAATTAGGCATTGTTTCAATCTATTAGATAAAAATAAATATCTTAATAGAAACAACTAAGTCCCAATTAAACAACATTAAATCAATCAATTCAACAAACAGCATGCTTACGTCGATTATATTCATAGACAATTAATCAATTTCAGAACCTACGCTCTGATACAACTGTTGGGTATCTTGCATGTATACGCAGCGGAAAACAAAAATTTTATGAAAAACCGTTTTTCATTAATGTAAACATTTTACATTATATTTATTTTATTTTATTGAAAATCATATTTTCAATATTACATGCATTAATTGATTTAATTCAAATCTATTAGAATTAATAATTCACCATTTAATTTAATTATCAAATAATTATTGATTTAATTCAAATCTATTAGAATTAATAATTCACCATTTAATTTAATTATCAAATAATTAAATATTTAATTCATGCATCCTATACTACACAAATTAAATCTAACGCAATTATATTTATCATATAAATTAATTACTTATAGCGCAACTATATTAATCATATTAATATATTACTTATAGCGCAATTATATTAATCATATTAATATATTAAAATTAATTACGTAAACATGCAGAATCATATAAATTAATTACTGCAACTATATTAATCATATTAATATATTACTTATAGCGCAATTATATTAATCATATTAATATATTAAAATTAATTACGTAAACATGCAGACATAATTAATTTGCGTCAAATTGACAATTAACATAATCGTATTATTTAATTCTAATCAACTTGAGTTTATGTGAACATCCGTAAATAATTAATTTGCATCAGATTGATAATTAACATAATCATATTATTTAATTCTAATCAACTTGAATTGTGCAATTAAATTAATCAAATTAATTAATTACACATATATAAATCATATTAATATATTACTTATAGCGCAATTATATTAATCATATTAATATATTAAAATTAATTACGTAAACATGCAGACATAATTAATTTGCGTCAAATTGACAATTAACATAATCGTATTATTTAATTCTAATCAACTTGAGTTTATGTGAACATCCGTAAATAATTAATTTGCATCAGATTGATAATTAACATAATCATATTATTTAATTCTAATCAACTTGAATTGTGCAATTAAATTAATCAAATTAATTAATTACACATATATAATTAATTACGTAAACATGTGCACATAATCAGTTTGCGTAAAATTGACAATTAAGATAATCATATTATTTAATTTGAATCAATTTGAATTTAATTGACATTTAAATTAATCACAATTAATTTTTCTTTATCAATTAAAAATCCCCGCAAACATTAACAGTACATAGCGCAAACATTTAACGCAAACAATTAAATCTAAATTTAATCGTGAGTACCTCAGGGATTCATAGGACGAAACAAGGTTCGTCGGAAGTCGCGCGGATGCGACGCGGGGACGGCACGGGTCGTGTGCGGGGAGAGCCGGGCGAGTGGCGGGGCTCTCGGCTGGACTCGTGTGTCACGGCTGGAGCGCACGGGCGCGACTCGCGCTGTGCTCGGGCGTTCCTTCGGCGTCTCTCGTCTAATCAGGTTTCACCTCGTATAGGTAATCCAACTTACGTATTGCACTAGAAACACGTAAGGGAGAATACGACGGGAAAAACGGGCCGGAAAAACGGTGCCGGAATCGGATTCCGGCGAGGGGAGGCGGCTGCCGGCGGCGACACTAGGCGGCGGCGGGCGGCGGCTCCGGTGATCGGCGGTCCTCCGAGGGAGGAGCCGAGGGGGCGGACGAGAGGGAGAAGGAGAGGAGAGAAAGTGAGGCTAGGGTTTTGAGCTCTTCACTTTGGTGTGTTTATTCTCATGCCTATGGAGCTCCTTTTATAGGTGAAGAAAGGAGCTTGTTGGGCTCAAACCCTAATGGATCGGATCCATTAACCCTAGCCGGCCCAATACATTAGCCGTCATTACGTTTCTCCAAAATTGACAATCAATTTCATCTCCGAAAAATATAACGATTATATTTTCTTTCTCGTTTTAATTTTCTCATCAATATGAGATAAAAATAAAAATTTCCAATTTCACAAAATCGAAATGCCCATTTCAGGGGTACTGCTAAATCGGGAAATTTCCCAAAATAGAGAGTGTACACCATCGTGTCCGTTTTCTTTAGCTCAGTATTATTTCCAACTCATAATCACAATTATGAATCTCGGATTCAATCATATTGACCTC
This sequence comes from Euphrasia confusa, assembly GCA_954870475.1. NCBI lineage: Eukaryota > Viridiplantae > Streptophyta > Magnoliopsida > Lamiales > Orobanchaceae > Euphrasia > Euphrasia confusa. The sequence continues at coordinate 7,615,497 of OX940966.1, read as the reverse complement.
CGACTATATGTACTTAATTAACAGTTAATTAATACATGATCGTATTCAAGGATCGGTTTACACGAGAATGTGACCCTCAATGGTTCAGGTGTATAACTAGCCGTGGGCTCACAACATATTGTGATTCGAACAACATATTGTTCTTATTTCAACTACTCCCAAGAGTTTTAGATTAATAATCATATTATTTAATCTCCGAACAAGTCGGTGCCCAACGAATCAGTGACGAGCGTCTAGCAGCCACGCTTCACTAATTCCCTAGATACAAATGAAGTGCCTGCAAGAACCTTGTAATATAGTTAGCGTACAGTACGATCCCTCCGATACATATGTCCCGATCAAACTAGAGATATTGGTTAATCGAGATCTCTTGTTGAGTTTGATAACTGTGCGTACGTTCTAGGTTTCGTAAAATCCAGTCGTGATTGATTCAGAGAAACACATTTCTCTAATCACCTCACTATTCAACTCTGGCCAGAGATTCCGGGACTACGAACCATCAGAACACACAGGACATCCATGATCTATATCAAGCGATCAGATCCCCTACTACAATGCACAGACTTCACATCAGATTTCGAACTGCACGAACATTGTCTCCTTTTTCGACTTACTCCCTTTCTAGGGAATCAGAGACACGTTACGATACAGCTAGTCCTCTGATGAAGTCACGGTGATGTCTGGGTCTTAAGGATTAATTGTGTACAACTATATTATGGAATTCTCTACTCGATCAGTGATAACCACTTAGAGATTCCAGGGAGAGGGAGTTCAGTGAACTCATCAACAGTGAGCACCCACTCAAGTATGTCGATGTCCCAACACCGAGGCTCGAGATTAGCCCACATACACTAAGTTCTAGTCTCAAGGGGGAAAGGCCGGGTATCCTTGTTATTGGCGTAACCCATCGACTAGGAACTGAGTTTGACCAGTTACGTTGCGTTAACAGAATTATCTCTCGGTTTCCACAAAACCGAATTCATACAACATGTGTAACTGTACAGGACTATATCTATGATTCAACATTGGGAGCAGATATAGTATATGCCATTAATATAGGTTTCATTAATTAACGAAATAAACCGTTATATAACGGAACCTATTCCAACATTTCTGTCGTTTCTGCGGCAGAGGCAAAGAATGCAACATGCCGTCGTGCATTCACATTGGATGGACTGTCATCTTCAACGTCAGATAGGGTTGTGCCTTCGAGTTGAGCAGTAAGCGCAGTGGTTGAGTCTTCAAGGCAATATTGTTCCATATCTTCTTGCGCAACCATGGAATTCAAAATTCCAATGCCTCGATCTTTTGAAGGGCATTCGGTTGAAAAGTGTCCAATACCTTGACATACATGGCATTTGATCCTTGACTAGTCCTTTGAATTTGGACTTGAACTTGAGATTGATCCCGTGCTTGGTTTCCGGATCACAAGTCGTCGATCTTGAGTTTGTGGTGACCTTGCCGGGAACTTCCTTCGTCGGGGATCGTACGGCTTCTTCAGCGAGCGAACAAGTACAGCATCCATTTTCCGGGCGAGGAATGCAAACTGGTCATCTCCACCATCAGATCCAAGTAGCTCGTAGATCTCTTCATCGGTCAAGTCATTGGTAGAGGTGGGGCTGCTGCCTTGAGAACTATTTCCTTGTTCTCTGCCGTCGGGCTCTGCCACGGTGTAGGCAATGTTCCTCTCGTCGCTTCGTGGACGTGATTTCCCGTGAGTTTCACGATCTTCATGGTTCAGTTCATAGTTCTTGAAGATCGCCATTAATGAAACAAAATCTTCTTCAGACATTTCGCTGTCTTCTATGGCAGTGACCTTCGGCAGGAACTTTTTGCTCATCGATCGCATAATCTTACTACACACTGCCGGGTTGCTAATGGGTGAGCCAAGGTCAGCACATTCAGTAACAATGGACATTAATTCTCCAAAGTACTGAAGGCAAGTCTCGTCCTCGTTCATACGCAAGTTCTCGAAACGAGACATAAGCATACGGACCTTGGTTTTCTTCACAGCGTTGTTACCTTCACAATGAAGAGCCAGCAAATCCCATACTTGTTTGGCAGTAGTACATTGTTTGACAATTCTGTACATATTGCAATCGATGGATTCAAGGATGGCACACCTTGCCCTATCGTTGGCAGTAGCTGCGGCAGTTTCATCGATAGACCACTTCTCCGGTGATTTTTCAATCGTGCCGCCTTCAGGGATTTCCTCCTGAGGTGGTTTCCATCCTCGAAGTACGGATAGCCACGCACTGCGATCAATTGATTTGATCCTTGCTTCAATGCGGGTTTTCCAAAATCCATAATTACTACCGTCAAGAACAACCGGTGTTCGTACGATGTAAGATGGATCTGCCATTGTAAGTGTGCGTGATCAGACGGACCTTAAACACTAAGTAAGTCTAGTGCCCGCTCTGATACCACTTGAAAGTCGTAGGCAATAAATAAAACGCAGTAAAATGCGCTGCCTAGACAAGGCAGTGTTCTGCGGCAGAACAGCGTATGCCGCAGCACGATGCCTTGTACTGAAAACGTTCGTTTTACGTGATTTAATTGAGTTTAAGTATTTTATCCAGATTAACCAAGTTGTTTACTTGTTAAAATTATATGTGATATATGTATAAGAATTGCAGCGGAATTAATAAAAATAAATCACTTCGAACGAACACACACACACGTACGAAAAAGTAAAGAACACAAATTTAAATCTTTGTATGTGTATTTAAATTATACACATACGAAACGGCCTTACGGCCAGAAACTTTATTAAAGAACGAGTCTTTACAAAATGATACTCTTGGATTTACAAAGATATTACCAAAGGCTATACACATGTATGCCTTCGTATAAACCGTATCCAACGAGTATGAACAATCAACAACAAAACCTAGCAACTACTGTATCACACCTATTCTAAGTCTACGATCATCAGCATGAACAAAGAACACTCCCAGAGATGAGAGGTACACGGCACGAAGAACAAGTCTTCGGCTCTAAAGCTGATCGATCGAACTAGAGTGGAAATTGAAGTGTATAAGGTGTAATTGTGTTGTATGAAAGTTGCTGAATAGTGTTGGGGTCGTCCTCTATTTATAGGAGGAGATTCCCAACTGAATTCCTTGATTTGCTAGGTCAACAATCGGTTGAGATATTCTAGGGCAGGCTGCTTTGACCGCTGCCGCAGGAATGCCTTCTGAAGTTCTTCTGGAATGCTCTGCCACACTGCACTGCCTTCCATACTATCTGGACTTCAGCATTCCCTTTCCCTACGCTCATGCTTCGCTCGATTCTCTTAACTCAACCTCTTGTCCAAGCCTTGCACTGCTTGCGGCATGACTCTGCCTGGCTGTGCTGCGGCAGAAAGCTTCTATGTTGATTGTTTTTCAAGCACGTTCCAACTAATGAACTATGCTAAATCAAATCACCAATATGACAAGTGATTACAACAGTTTAAATTGTGAAGAAAGAAATAAAACAAATAAATATGTTAGCAAGACAACTTCTGCCTAGGTACATTTAAGGCATTGTAATGCCCAAACATATTTATCCTTACAGTATGTGTTTCGGGGTTATACGTTTTTGTTGGCTTTCCATGGCCCCTTTCCGTCAAGTGAGATGGTGAGCTTGCGGGCATTCCATGTCCTCACTTGCCGCTAGTGAGATGGTGAGTTTGCGCTAAGAAACCATTTTAAAAAATGTATTATAATTGTTAAAAATTAAAATAACCAAACTCACTATTTAATTTTGCGCTATTATATAACATTTTTATTGATAATGATAAAATTATACTATTCAATTAAAATTAAATAAAAATAAAAAATCACTATTTAATTTTGCGCAATTATATAACATTTTTATTGATAATGATAAAATTATACTATTCAATTAAAATTAAATAAAAATTGTAGGACAATGTTTGAAAAACTGAAAAATCGACTTAGACTTTCCCTTATCATTGTTGGTGGATACTGTTAAGCTCATTTTTTTATTTTACATTAGGTTACACTTAGGAGGATTTGATAAAAGAAAATTTGAGAAGGGGAATGCTATTTATTTAAATTAATAAAGTGAGATAGTGAATTTTTATTGGAAGAGGGACGTGCTAGAGGTCCATTATTGGTGGATAGGACGTAGCGTGGCACAAACCGCTCGACCAAAATAATGGTTTTTGTAATTTTTGCTAAAATTTTATTGTTTTTTTACTTTTTGCTAAATGTTTTGTAATATTATGCTAAATTTATTACAAAAATAAAAGGAAAAAATAAGTAACCAATTACTTCACATTTCTGATTGCTCGCACTGAACCAGAGCAATCGTAAGCGCACATGGCCTCAGAGCAAGCTTTGCGCTCATAAGCGCACATGGCCTTATGATAGGTTGATGCTGCTTCACCGTCATCTTCTTTCTGAATGTAGCAATAATAACCTTCACATGAAGAATAAGACACAAGACAACAAAACAAAACCAACCTTCATTTAGGAAGAAGTTATATTTTGTTTTTGCGCTAGTTTTACTATTAGAGCGCATATAAAAACAAAGCGACAAATCATATAAAGATAGAGTAAAAAAATATATTATCAATATAAAAATATATATTAGCAAAAAAATTATTATAATTGTTAAAAATTAAAATATTAGTATAATGCTAAAATACAAAATCACGATTTTAATTTTGTGCTATTACATACAAAATTTACTGATAAAATAAAATAAAACTATCTAATTAAAATTAAATAAAAATTGTAGGTCAGTCTTAAAAACCAACTTAAACTTTTCATTATCATTTTTTGTGGAGATTGTTGAGCTTTTTCTTTATGGGGGTTTCATAAAAGATTTTTTGTGAGTATTTATATTATTATGAAAAGCTAAGACCACTTTTGTTTTTGGGTGGATATTTTATTATTTATTAACCCAGAATTATTTAAGATCTCATTAGGTGAAAAACATTAAATGCCTAGATTATATGTGGCTACCGCCATTCAATCCTCCCTCTAGGCGTTTCATTTCGTTACCAGCTTTTGGTTAAAATTCCGATTCGCCATGCAACTGGCGATTGTGACTCCCTCAAAGAGCTTTCTCAAGTCAATATTCTTTGAAACCGCTATTTGTATGTGTTTCGGGGTTATACGTTTTTGTTGGCTTTCCATGGCCCCTTTTCGTCAAGTGAGATGGTGAGCTTGCGGGCATTCCATGTCCTCACTTGCCGCTAGTGAGATGGTGAGTTTGCGCTAAGAAACCATTTTAAAAAATGTATTATAATTGTTAAAAATTAAAATAACCAAACTCACTATTTAATTTTGCGCTATTATATAACATTTTTATTGATAATGATAAAATTATACTATTCAATTAAAATTAAATAAAAATAAAAAATCAATATTTAATTTTGCGCAATTATATAACATTTTTATTGATAATGATAAAATTATACTATTCAATTAAAATTAAATAAAAATTGTAGGACAATGTTTGAAAAACTGAAAAATCGACTTAGACTTTCCTTTATCATTGTTGGTGGATACTGTTAAGCTCATTTTTTTATTTTACATTAGGTTACACTTAGGAGGATTTGATAAAAGAAAATTTGAGAAGGGGAATGCAATTTATTTAAATTAATAAAGTGAGATAGTGAATTTTTATTGGAAGAGGGACGTGATAGAGGTCCCTTATTGGTGGATAGGATGTAGCGTGGCACAAACCGTGCTAGCTCGACCAAAATAATGGTTTTTGTAATTTTTGCTAAAATTTCATTCTTTTTGTACTTTTTGCTAAATGTTTTGTAATATTATGCTAAATTTATTATAAAAATAAAAGGAAAAAATAAGTAATCAATTACTTCACATTTCTGATTGCTCGCACTGAACCAGAGCAATCGTAAGCGCACATGGCCTCAGAGGTAAGCGCACATGGCCTCAGAGCAAGCTTTGCGCTCATAAGCGCACATGGCCTTATGATAGGTTGATGCTGCTTCACCGTCATCTTCTGTCTGAATGTAGCAATAATAACCTTCACATGAAGAATAAGACACAAGACTGTTTTTTTTGTTTTTTTTTTTTTTTTTTTTTTCACAAGTGGCCTTTTTTTTTTTAAGGTAAACCCTAATCCTATAAATATAATAACTAATATATTCTAACATTTCCTATATCCAAGATCGAGACCTGCTCTGATACCCTAATCCCCCTATATTCTAAAACAGGATTAGGGTTTGAAAATTGAAGATTAATGACTTCTCCCTATTCTCCAGATCTTCCCGACACCATAATCCATCTGATAACATCTTCCTTCAACCTCAAGCAAGCCGCACAAACATCCATCCTCTCCAAATCATGGAACAGCGGCTGGTTAACCCGTCCGATCATCGACCTCGACGAATCCCAGTTTCCAGAACATTACAGGCCCCACTTCGACCTTCTTCGGTTCGTAAACAAGACATTCCCGAGGTACGAGGAATCCAACCAACGCATCCACACTTTTCGGCTATGTCTTGAAAGTGAATGGATTAGTTACGGCCTTGCCGCGGACTGGACTTACAAGGCCATGAAATTGAGACCCTCTGACGTCACTATCCGACTCAAGCACGAACGCAACAACATCCCGATTTCCAAGGTGTTCGGGAACGAAAACGTCATCAGCTTGTGCCTTCAACGTGTCAGAATCGATCGGCTCGACGTAATACGAATCAAATGCTCGGGCCTCAAATCCCTCGAGTTAACCGATATTGTGAGCGTATCGATCGATTCGTTTCGTAACATATTATCGTGCTGCCCCTTGATCGAAACATTATCACTTTATAGTTTAAAATTTTCCGACGTGAGACCGACGACGAGGATCAGGATTAGCCATGGCAAGCTGAAGTCTCTAGTTCTGTCCGAACTCGAATCGGACCAACTGGGAACATTGTTTCTGTCTGATTTGTCGACCAATTTTCCCGTCCTGAAAGACCTGACGGTCAAAGCAGAATGGGTACATGTGATCTCAAGCCGTTCATTAGAGAATTTGAACCTTAGGATTAGTCGTAATTTGCCGAGAGTCGAGCTTGATCTCCCGAGTATTCGTAAGTTTACGTTTGATGGGATTGTTGATACACGTACGCCTGAGCTCTGTTTTAGTCCAACGACATCAAGAGATCGATGGGACTCCCACATATCCATAAGTCACAAGGGTTATCTCGACAATAGCTGGTTTCGTCAGTTGAGTAAATTGTTATCGAACCAGAGAGGGTCGAAGAAACATATCGTTCTCCATCTGTGTGGTTCTTCGTTTATGTACAATTACCAAGCGGGAAAGATCAGAGGTGCAAATGCGTGCGAAGTGGATGATCTGACCATTTACACCAATAAGGGTAGTGATCAGTCTAAGTTTTTTAACTCTCTGTTGGATGGAATGTTTCGGATATGTCGACCAAAGATGATTACTCATTACGTTTATCATTCTTACAAGGGTGGCTATCGGAGCTGGGATGATAAAGATCTGAAGATCAGAAACAATAGTTTATTGCTGCGTCGGGCACTTGAAATAGGATTGGCACTGAAAACAAATTTTCCTATCAAAAAACAGGAAGGAAAGAAGACAGAGGAAAATTCTTTGACAAAAAGCCAATTGCTGCGTGGTCTCAACGAAGTGCATGCGCAGGAGCTCAAAGAGGAGGTGTGGATGCCGCTGACAATGGATTCGATATTAGACGATTCAACAAGTGAGCAAAGAATAGTTCGCTTCCAATTGAAATGGAAACCTTAACAAGTAGTTTCCTTGGTCTTTGTGTTTGAATAATTAATAAATAAAAATGCTGCTAGCTCAAGTAATAATTAATTATTCATAGTTGAAGAATACTAGTATCCTTGCTTCTTTCCAATTGTTCAGTTTTATGGTTAAACAAAAAAAAAAAAAAAAATAAAAAATAAAAATAAAAATAAAAGTAAAAGGTAAACCCTAATCCTATAAATATAATAACTAATATATTCTAACAAATTAAAGACAACAAAACAAAACCAGCTCGATTATTGGGCGATTAAGTATTACCAACCTTCATTTAGGAAGAAATTATATTTTGTTTTTGCGTTAGTTTTACTATTAGAGCGCATATAAAAACAAAGCGACAAATCATATAAAAATAGAGTAAAAAAATATATATTATCAATATAAAAATATATATTAGCAAAAAAAATTATTATAATTGTTAAAAATTAAAATATTAGTATAATGCTAAAATACAAAATCACGATTTTAATTTTGTGTTATTACATACAAAATTTATTGATAAAATAAAATTAAACTACGGGGAGATTTGATGCGCTACGGGTAGTTGATGAACATGGTGCTTTGATAGACGGGGATCAGGGTTCAGGGAGCACTAGTACGGGGAGACTGTCGAAAGGTACCGAGGACATAGGACCGACGATGGTGATTACAGGACTGGCCGGGTTTGGGAATATAACTGTGAGGCCAGAATCTTATGGCACTGTTACTATTGAGGATCAGTTTGACTTGGAGGAAGGGGAAATAGGTGAAGGAGCTATAGTAGTCTACGAGCAGGGTCCTAAAGCAGCCCTTCTATCGGGTGACCATGTGTAGTACACTCTGCTGGAATGTAAGGGGGCTGAATAAGCCGGATCATCAGAGGGCGGTCCGTGATATTATTCGGCAACACTCGGTAGGTCTCGCTGCATTGCTAGAGACGCACGTTTGTCCCAGTAAGTCCTAATCTATTGCAGGCCGGGTTTTCTCTTCTTGGAGCCGTTATATTGATTATGTTGATGGGCCGGGTAAGCGTATATGGGTCGGATGGGATCAGAGTTTGATGGATGTCCAGATGGTTCATACGTCTGATCAGTGGTTTCATTGTCGAGTTACAGACCTCAGAACCGCTGACGTACGGTTCTACACGTTCGTATATGGTCTTAACACGGTTATTGAGAGGCGTGCGTTATGGGACTATCTATTCTCTATCTCTGAGCACCTGCAGGATGCAGATTGGTGGTTTTGGGTGATTTCAACACCATCCTAGACACGAGTGAGGCTATGGGAGGTAGAGCGGCTATGGTGACTGATGACGAGTGACGAGCCCGTATGCTTGTCGTTAGGGGCAAACAAGCTGTCAAAATGATATTTATATTTAGCCAGTACTCTTATCACTACAAAACGTAGATAATGGTAAGTACGTGGGGTCGGTCCCACAAGGAGGCAATTACAGTAGGTGATCTCGGCTTTGCCCAAGGGGTTGTCACAAAAAGATTTTGGTTTGGGGTGCTGTGGGCACAGCGGTTTTGCAATCGTTTCACACTTTGACCTACTACTACTAACCAAACTAACATGCAAATAAATAAAACTAAAAAGTAAACAAACCAATCACTCAGATCTAACAGAATACTAAAGGGAAAACTTAAATCAAATAGGAAACAAAGCATCCGGGCAGACGACTTCACTCAGGATTATTAGGGCAAACTACCGTTCATTGGCACTAAGGATTTTTACCAGCGGTTTGTCAGCAGTTATGGGGTGTGTAAGACAAAAGTGGTCCTATTGTGTCACGCCCAACAGTTGCCCCACCCCTTATCTATCCTTACTGTATAAAGAGAAGGCTAGCTAACACTTTGCCTAATCCCCCTGGATCTGAACAATTCGATAACCTATGCGACCAAACATGGATCTAGTTTGCCCAAACCCGCATTACCCTCTAGACAGACCCGCTCGGCCAATAGCATGCTCGAAACATACGACCGCATCTCCTGCAAGTTCTAGTGCTATGCCCGCAACAATACTACAAGGTACATCTATGCGGTTTGCCAATCACCAGTATCCCGGTTTGTAAAGGTTCACTAGTGGTCGTCCTAGTTTGCCCAGCCTCCCCAGAAATGAACCTCAAACAACTTTGCCTCGGGAACAAACGCCCAACCGGTTAGTTCAGCCCCTCCAACCTCGCGGTCTAACTAAACCCTAATTTCACCTTCGATCCGCCCCTGCCCAGATGCAAAACAACTTAGCTACTCATACAGAAATTAAAAGACGAAATAATTAAGGGAAAGCAAACTATATTAATCATAACTCCAAATCGAAGAATCGTTTTTGAAGAAAATCAAAATACGGAATTAAAACTTAATAACAAAACATAAAGAAATTGTTTCTCGACCCGAAGGTCGGATCTACTGCAATTAAACAAAAGGAACTCGGACGAACAGCTCCGCTTCCTTCTCCGGCGACTCCTCCGGCGGCGACGGCGAACTTCGGGACCGGCGGCTCTCTCGATTTCTCGATGCGTATTCTGTGTCCTGCTGCCCGTCGCGTCCCGTTGTTTTAAAGGCTTCGAATATTTGAATTTTTGAATCCGCGGCTGTTTCTCCTCCCTAAGGAATAGGAGTCAGCGGTCAATGACTTGGGGATAAGTCAGATCCCACGAATCCAGGGATTCTGGTGTGCTGACGCCTTGCCCACAGCGAATCTCCTGTCAACAGCCGCTTTTGCCCAAATCGAAACCTGCAGGTGTTTCTTCTCCTCCACAGGTGGTCGGACCAGGCACTGTACTTGGTACTTCTGGCTCTTCTGCTTCGTGACCTTACCCATTTGCCCGATGTGGTCAAACTGTTGCTTGTCACTACCGCTCCAGAACTTTGCCCAAAGAAGGGGATTTCCTTGCCTCTTTTGCCCAGTGCGCCACCTGTTACCTGCATCACCACACACTCTGCCCAAACACCTAATTGTGCCCTCCCAGACACGTAAACGACTCAAACCGACTCAATAAAGGGTGTAAAAGTGCTCTAAGATGAGCAAATAAAATGGCTCATCAGAACCGCACACACTTGGATACGCTTGTCCCCAAGCGTGGGCTCTGATTTGCCTGACTCAAGACCAAAGTGAAAACAGAAATGAAAGAAGTAGAGAGAAATAAAGCAAAGGACTTTAGCATGATCAGTACAGGGCATAGTACATACAGATAACACAAAATTCAAGTAAAGATAAAAATAAGTCAAGAGTCTGTTCAAGGTCTTTGGGTTCACTCCCTCACAGTTTTTCTCTCTTTTTAGTGTATGGGTTCAATGACACTCATTTTCTGCTGTGACTTCACTTTGCCTAAATTTGCCTTATTGCTAATCTGAGTTTGTTTTAACTAAGCAGGGGGTTATCAAAGGGGCTTTTATTGGGTTGTAGTGTTGGGCTCATATGGGTAGATTTTGAGGAGTAGGCTCTGTTTGGGCAGAGGGCTTTTTGATGTTAGCCTCTTCTCTGCCACTTTGCCCCTTTTCTTACGGGCCTTAGCACAACAACTATTTATTCTATTTTTTTTCTTCTTTTTTTTTATTTTTTTCTTTTTTTTTTTTTTTCTTTTTTTTTTTTCTTTTTTTTTTCTTTGTTTTTCTTTTTTTTTTTTTTCATTTTTCTTTTTTGAACACTATGCCCTAACTCCCTCTTATCTCTCTGGCTGCCTATGTAATTTGGGCATAATACCAGATGGGTTCACAAGGAAATATTCAATCAGGCTCAAAGGGGCTAGCAAGGGACAGTGTTATTTATTTAAACAAAAAGGAAACAAGAAAATGCCCTAATCATCTAACAACCCTACTTAGTCAAACTACTCATTTCAGCAAACAGGCAAAGACAAGCATTGTAAAAATCACAGCAGACTCTCAAAGAAAGAAATCATATAATCATGTGGGCTCAATTCTCACAGTTTGCCTAGAACAGTTCCATCATCCCTATTTCATGCATCTTAACTACAAAGTTTGAGTTACTGTATGTACGTTTGCCCAAAGTGATCACATAATCATGCTGACTCGATTAGAAACAGGGGTTTGCCCTTTCCCTTTCCCCCCTCACACACTTTGCCTGGGCAAAGTGTGCAAAAGTAATAAGATTGGTAGGGGCTACCCACGACCAGACTGTGACTCAAAAAGTTTGGCGCACCTGCCCCCTCACACACTTTGCCTGGGCAAAGTGTGTCAGCAGGGAGATCAACCTAGTCTCCCCCGAACCAAAGTGACTCGGGGGTGACCTTAACAAAAACAAAGAAAATAAAATAAAAACTAACAACTACTAAAATTAGGGAGGGTACAATTTAGGAGGTGGAGGCAGGTGTGTACCTGAATCCACTGTAGTCAAAGTAAGCGATCATCATCGCCTTCACTTCCTCGAACACCTTCTCAATCTTGTCCAGCCGCGCCTCGATCGCGCCTTGTCTCTCTGCAACTTCCTCTTTGGCCTTAGCCTCAGCAACCGAATCTCTCACCTCTGCCTTCACCGGAACTGGTTTCTCCTCCAGGAACTTCACACTGCCATCACTCAAAGGGACTATGTCTTGCATACGCTTGAAGCACTGGATGTCAAACTTGCCCTCCACCATCATCTCTGGCTCTTTGCCCTTCCTCTTCAAGTTCATCTTGGCTGCGTACACCATCGGAAAATGGGCCAATGATAGGCGCTGGAGGGGGTGAGTCTGCAACCACTTCATTTGGACAGAGAGGCAAGAACTGAAGTGTAGCCTGATCTTCTGAGTCATGCACCATAGTATGCCTAGCTCGAGATGGGAAATAGCACTGCTGGTGTCGATCTTGCCGAAGAAATTGATGGCCAGGATCCTGTGGCAAACCCTGAGTGCATGGCTCTTCAACTGAATTGACTTGGTGCTTTGCCCTACGAACTCGCCTCCTTTGCCCAGCTGCTTCCAGATCTTCTGCAGCTCCTTCTTTGTGTACTCTGGCAAAGCCCTCAGTGCCTCCTGGTACGCCTTTGACTTCAGATTTGCAATACCTGCCATATCCAAACACAAATCAAGTTCATTACCACCAGTAGAAACAGCTTGATCAAACAACTCAAACTGGATCCCTATAACTCCCTCATCTCTGGTTTCCTTGATTCCCAGTGAACCAAAGAATTCTCGCACCACCTCCTCACTGATTTGCCCAGACCACTCAAGAAACGGCTCCCACCCTATGGCCTTGAAATACCCTCGAACCTCCTTCTCCACACCCATCAGTTTGAGCGATTCAAAACACACCGTTTTGGGGGCCGCGATTTCGCGCGCCGACGTGTCAACCGCCTTTCTCTTCTTCGTGGATGCGCGGGTCCGGCTTTTGGGGGTTTTGTAAGTCACCTCCTCCACGTCGTCTTCCTCCATCGGCGTCTTACCGGCGGCCGTCGAATCCTCCTTCTCTTTCTCGTCGGAGGTAGATCCGCCAGTGGGGGTGGGAGAAACCTTCTTCTTGCCTTTGCCCGCAGCCCTTTTCTGCTTCTTTTTCGGAGGGCTGTCAACGGCGGCTTTGCCCTCCTCCTCCTGAGCGGCGGTTGCTAGGGTTTCCAGATCCTTCTCGCTGGTGGTCTTAGACTCGTCGATTTCTTTGGCCAAATCGTCGATTGGGGTGTTGTCCGTCTCCGTCGTGGCGGGGCTTGGCAGTATGGTGGCCAGGGGTACGGCATGGATGACTTCCTCGGCGGTGGGGGACTTGGGTTTCGCTGGGCTTGACTGCTTCGGCGACACCATCTTCCTTAACTTGGTTGCGGCGGTACCTATAGTAAGATCAATTAGGGTTCCGTGAGGGATTTTTCTGAGTTTGTTTTTTGCTCTTGTAGATACCATCTGGAGAGAGAAAAGGAGTTATATATATTAGGGTTTTTTGAATTTTGAAAATAGAGGAGTTAATGGCAGTTATCGATAATTGTGGGGAGTGGATAGGGGCGTGATGATGGTGGAGTTGCAGAGTCCCTGATGGGACGGTTTTCAGCCCTTGAAAATCGCAACTGCCCACTTGCGCTCCTGTTTGCCCAAAGTCTCAGTCTGCCCAAAGTAAACTCCTGCAAAATCAAAAACAAATACACCTTTTCTCACGGCGTAGTCAAAGTCTCTTGTTACGAGTAGTTTTATTCCTAATCTAAATAAAGGGAAATAACAAAAATAAACAAACATACCAGGTTGCCTCCTGGCCAGCGCCCTAGTTATAGTCCCGGGCAGGACCCAATTGCTTATTTGATCACTCAATCAGGGCAAGCTGCCCTTCCAGATTCTCTTGCCCAAAGTAGGGCTTCACTCTATGGCCATTCACTTTGAATATATAGTCATCATCCTTTTTGCTTTTCAATTCCACAGATCCATTTGGGCTGACATGGTGAACAAAATAAGGCCCTTCCCATTTAGAGGACAGTTTGCCCGTACGGAACTGACTCCTGGTTTGGTACAGTAAGACTAACTGTCCAGCCTCAATCTTTTTCTTCTTAATCAGTTTGTCATGGGCTCTTTTGGTCCGCTCTTTGTAGTGGGCAGCATGGTCATACGCCTCAATGCGAAGCTGCTCCAATTCGACCAAGTCAAGTTTACGCTCGTTCCCAGCCAGATCCCAGTCAAAGTTGACCTTGTTCACAGCCCAGTGTGCCTTGTGCTCTATCTCTACGGGCAAATGACAGGATTTCCCGAATATCATTCGGTAGGGAGATACGCCAAATGGAGTCTTGAACGCAGTGCGGTATGCCCATAGTGCATCATCCAGTTTGCCTGCCCAATCCTTCCCCTCTGGTCTAACTGTCTTCCTCAGAATAGCCTTGATAATCCTGTTAGAGAGTTCTGCTTGGCCGTTTGCCTGGGGGTGATAGGCACAGGTGATTCGATGAGTGACTCCATATTTTTTCAGTAGCCTCTCAATGATATAATTGCAGAAATGGGTCCCCTGATCACTGATAAGCGCTCTGGGCACACCGAATCGAGTGAAGATATTCCCTTTGAGGAATTCAGCCACAATGCGCGAATCATTGGTGGTGGTGGCCTTTGCCTCGACCCACTTGGAAACATAATCAACTGCTAAGAGTATGTATTCCTTTCCTTGTGAATTCGGAAATGGCCCCATGAAGTCTATGCCCCAGACATCAAAGATCTCTACTGGCAGTATGGGCACAGAGGGCATTTCATTGCGCTTGGTCAAGTTGCCTTCCTTCTGACATTCGTCACACTTCTTGCATAGGTCATAGCAGTCTTTGAGCAAAGTGTTCCAGTAGAATCCGCAATCTAGAACCTTTCTTGCCGTTCGCCTAGGCCCAAAGTGGCCTCCACAGGGTTGCTTGTGGCAGTGATCCACTATGCCCTGCTGCTCAGACTCAGGAATGCATCTTCTAAGGACTTGGTCTTCACATCTTTTCCACAAATAGGGTTCATCCCAAACGTAGCTCCTTGCCTCGCGTTTCATCTTGTTTTTCTCATAATACGTCATGCCTTCCCTGAAAATCCCTGTAACCATGAAGTTCACAAGATCAGAAAACCATGGCTCTTCGCCCAAAGTGGTAATAGAATATAAATGCTCATCGGGGAATGTTTCGGTAATAGGCATATCCTCTTCTTTTTGGAGAATCCTACTGAGGTGATCCGCCACCAGATTTTGATTCCCTGACTTGTCTCGAATTTCAATGTCAAACTCCTGGAGTAGCAGTATCCATCGAATAAGCCTTGGTTTAGTCTCCTTCTTTGCCATGAGGTACTTCAATGCAGCGTGGTCTGTGTACACTATGGTCTTACTGCCCAGCAGATATGACCTAAACTTCTCGAAGGCAAAGACTATGGCCAAAAGCTCCTTCTCGGTCGTGGCATAGTTGCTTTGGGCAGCATTAAGGGTCTTCGAGGCATAGTAGATCACATGCCTTTCTTTCCCTTTAATTTGCCCTAGCACAGCTCCTACTGCATATCCACTTGCATCACACATCAGCTCGAACGGCATGCCCCACTCTGGTGGTTGAATAATAGGCGCTGTGACCAATCTCTCCTTTAAGTGGTTGAAAGCAGCCTTGCAATCCTCATCAAAGTCCCATTCTACATCATTCTGGAGCAGTCTGGTCAAAGGGCGAGCAATTTGGGCAAAGTCTTTCACAAAGCGTCTGTAGAAGCCAGCATGCCCTAAGAACCCTCTGACTTGCTTCACATTCCTTGGATATGGTAGCTTTGAGATGACTTCGATTTTTGCTTTATCCACCTCTATGCCCTTAGCTGAAATAACATGTCCAAGGACGATTCCCTCTTCGACCATGAAATGACATTTTTCGTAATTCAGTACTAGGCTCTTCTCTACACACCTTTTGAGCACCATCTCTAAGTGTTCCAGGCAGGAGTCAAAGGAGTTGCCATACACGGTGAAATCGTCCATGAACACTTCGATTCCATTCTCGAGCAGGTCAGCGAAGATACTCATCATGCATCTTTGAAAAGTTCCCGGTGCATTGCAGAGGCCAAAGGGCATTCTTCTGTAGGCAAAAGTGCCAAAGGGACAGGTGAAGGTGGTTTTGTCCTGATCCTCTTGAGCAACCCATATCTGCATATACCCTGAGTAGCCATCTAGAAAACAGAAGTGCTTCTTCCCAGCCAATCTCTCTAACATCTCATCAATGAAGGGCAAAGGGAAGTGATCCTTGCGGGTTACCTTGTTCAGTTTGCGGTAGTCAATGCAAACTCTCCACCCAGTTTGTAGTCGTGTGGCAATCTGCTCATTCCTTTCGTTCTCTATGACTTGAACTCCAGACTTCTTTGGTACCACGTGCACTGGGCTAACCCACTTACTGTCTGATACTGGGTAGATTATGCCCACACTGAGAAGCTTTTTGATCTCTTTGAGCACAACTTCCTTCATTGCTGGATTGAGCTTCCTTTGAGGATCACGTACGGGCACAGAGTCATCTTCCAGAAGAATGTGGTGTTGGCAGATGCTTGGACTTATCCCTCTGATGTCAGCCAAAGTCCACCCTATGGCCTGTTTGTACTGCCCCAGCACATATCTTAACTTTGCCTCCTCTGCCTCTTGCAAATAGGCACTTATGATGACGGGCAAAGTGTCATTATCTCCCAAATATAGATACTTGAGATGTTTGGGCAGTTTTTTCAATTCCAGCATTGGTGGCTTTTCAAGTGAAGGCACCATGATCATTTCTTCAATCTCTATCGGTTTGCCCGGGTTGCCTCTGAAATCCTCCAGAGAGTCTAACTGCTCAATCGCTTCTTGTAATTCTTCTGGTTCGCCCTCCATATCAAACTCAGTAAGCCCTTGCTGAATGGCTATCTCAGTATGGTCATACTTTCCACATTGGAGTGCCTTTGCCTCCACTGCTTTCTCAATTTGGTCAATGTAGTGGATTTCTTCGGTGTCGGCTGGGTGCTTCATGGATTTGTAGAGGTCAAAGGTGACCGTCTCTCCTTCGAATTTGCACGTTAGCCTTCCGGTTTCACAGTCGATGTGGGTCCTTGCTGTTTTGAGGAACGGTCTGCCCAATATCATCACAGGGGCTTTACTTGATCTGCCCATATCGAGTACATAGAAATCAGCAGGAAATATTAACTCTTCCACTTTGACCAGGACATCTTCCAGTATGCCCTCAGGATAAACATTGGATCTATCAGCCAGTTGGATCACAACTCGAGTGGGCTTCAGTTGCCCAATTTCCAGGTCTTCGTACATCGTTTTGGGCATTACGTTAATTGATGCTCCCAGATCGAGCATTGCCTTCTCTATCTTCATATGCCCTATGATACACGGGATGTAGAACATGCCTGGGTCTCCACACTTTGCAGGTCCAGTCTTTTTAATAACTGCAGAGACATTCTCCCCTACCTCAAACTTCGCATCATCCTGATATTTGACCTTCTTTGTGCAAAGCTCCTTCAAGAACTTAGCACATCTGGGCATAGCGTTCAGTATGGTCAGAAGGGGCATATTGATTTCCACCTTCTTAAACATTTTGAACATCTCTTGAGTTTCTTCCTTCTCACGGTTTCTACTCAGTCTGCCCGGGAAGGGTGGTTTGATTTTCGGTGGTGGGGATTTGTCCCTCTTTGCCCTGACTGTTACCTCTTCTTGCTCAATATCTGTCCCAGGGTCTTCCTCAACGACTGGGGGGCCATTTAATACGGGCTCTTTGCCCTTTTCTGCAGACTTTTCCACTATAGTGAGTGGTTTGCCACTCCTGAGCTGGACGGCATTAACATGAGCATTGTTCACTTCGACTTTTGGGGGCAAAGTACCTCCTTTCTGTTCCAGCTTTGCCACCACTTGAGTAAGATGTGAGACTTGGGCTCCTAGGTTTTGGAACTGCCCTCTAGTCTCTTGCTTGAATTTCTCATTCTCTTGGTGGGCTTTGGCATTCTCTTGCTGGAATTTAATATTCTCTTTGACCAAAGTTTCCATCATTTCAGACAAGGTAGGCCCTTTGGTCTGAGCGGGTTGGTGGTACATCCCTGGGCCTTGCTGTTGGTATTGCCCCTGCTGATTGTAGCGCTGGAAATTCTGGTTACCATTATACCCCTCATTGTAGTTGTTGCTATTCCCATACCTATTATCATAGTATGGTTTCCCCCTTCCTTGCCCATTACCGTTGCTCTGCCCCATCGCTTTGACCTCCTCGTCATACAGTGAGGGGCATTCATCAGTGGCATGTTCTATGCCCTGGCAGATCTGACAAGCTTTCACACCTCTCTTTGGCCCGGTGGCCATAGTGTTCATAAACTTTTCCATTGCGCTGCATAGTTTGTCGATTTTCAGATCCGCAGCAGTGGTTGTCCCCAAATTGGTCCTGGGCAACTCACTTCCATCATCTCTGAACTCCTCTGCCATCTCCTTGAAGAGTTTAAATGCCTCCTCAGCACTTTTATTCAGGATGGACCCTCCACTGGCAGCATGCAAGAGGGTTCTTTCGTGCATCCTTAGCCCAGACACAAAGTATTGAATCAAATCGTGATCAGGGATTTGGTGCTGAGGACACTTTGCCAACATTTGCTTAAACCGAGCCCAATAAGCGGGAAACTCTTCGCCTGCCCCCATCCTAATGCTACTGATGTTCCTTCGCATGTGTTGGATTCGGGCGGCAGGGAAGTATTTTTCCAAAAACTTCTGCTGGAGCTGTGCCCAAGTAGTGATTTGTCCTTCGGGCAGAGTGTAGAGCCACTCTCGTGCTCCATCCCCAAGTGAAAAGGGAAAAGCCAGCAGTCGGATGTATTCACTCAAAGGGGGTCCTCCCCTTATGGTTCCGCAGGCTAACTCGAAGTCTTGAAGATGCCTCTGTGGGTCTTCCATGGGCATATCGCTGAACTTAGGTAGTATTTGGATGAAATTGTGTTTCATCTCCCAGTTCTCGTTGATGGTGGGCAAAGTGATGGCTGATGGTTGGAGGTTCAGATTGGCAGGGAACATCATTTCCCTGAGGGTTGCCATTACGACTGGTTCCGGTGAAGGTCTTGGTGGGGTAACTGGTTCACCTCTCCTTGCCCTTCTCGGATGTTCTGCCCTTGGTGATCGGGCAGCTTCTTGGGCGGCACGTGCTAACGCTCTGGCTAGTCTTGTCTCTTTTCGGATTCGTTTCGCGGTCTTTTCGATCTCAGGGTCGTACCAGGGTACAATCTCTTTGCCCGAAGTGAAATCCTGCATAAACAAAACAAGTCAAACTGTTAGCACAGACGACTTACTGTTGGAAATTTGCCTCCCCGGCAACGGCGCCAATTTTGACGAGCCCGTATGCTTGTCGTTAGGGGCAAACAAGCTGTCAAAATGATATTTATATTTAGCCAGTACTCTTATCACTACAAAACGTAGATAATGGTAAGTACGTGGGGTCGGTCCCACAAGGAGGCAATTACAGTAGGTGATCTCGGCTTTGCCCAAGGGGTTGTCACAAAAAGATTTTGGTTTGGGGTGCTGTGGGCACAGTGGTTTTGCAATCGTTTCACACTTTGACCTACTACTACTAACCAAACTAACATGCAAATAAATAAAACTAAAAAGTAAACAAACCAATCACTCAGATCTAACAGAATACTAAAGGGAAAACTTAAATCAAATAGGAAACAAAGCATCCGGGCAGACGACTTCACTCAGGATTATTAGGGCAAACTACCGTTCATTGGCACTAAGGATTTTTACCAGCGGTTTGTCAGCAGTTATGGGGTGTGTAAGACAAAAGTGGTCCTATTGTGTCACGCCCAACAGTTGCCCCACCCCTTATCTATCCTTACTGTATAAAGAGAAGGCTAGCTAACACTTTGCCTAATCCCCCTGGATCTGAACAATTCGATAACCTATGCGACCAAACATGGATCTAGTTTGCCCAAACCCGCATTACCCTCTAGACAGACCCGCTCGGCCAATAGCATGCTCGAAACATACGACCGCATCTCCTGCAAGTTCTAGTGCTATGCCCGCAACAATACTACAAGGTACATCTATGCGGTTTGCCAATCACCAGTATCCCGGTTTGTAAAGGTTCACTAGTGGTCGTCCTAGTTTGCCCAAACTCCCCAGAAATGAACCTCAAACAATTTTGCCTCGGGAACAAACGCCCAACCGGTTAGTTCAGCCCCTCCAACCTCGCGGTCTAACTAAACCCTAATTTCACCTTCGATCCGCCCCTGCCCAGATGCAAAACAACTTAGCTACTCATACAGAAATTAAAAGACGAAATAATTAAGGGAAAGCAAACTATATTAATCATAACTCCAAATCGAAGAATCGTTTTTGAAGAAAATCAAAATACGGAATTAAAACTTAATAACAAAACATAAAGAAATTGTTTCTCGACCCGAAGGTCGGATCTACTGCAATTAAACAAAAGGAACTCGGACGAACAGCTCCGCTTCCTTCTCCGGCGACTCCTCCGGCGGCGACGGCGAACTTCGGGACCGGCGGCTCTCTCGATTTCTCGATGCGTATTCTGTGTCCTGCTGCCCGTCGCGTCCCGTTGTTTTAAAGGCTTCGAATATTTGAATTTTTGAATCCGCGGCTGTTTCTCCTCCCTAAGGAATAGGAGTCAGCGGTCAATGACTTGGGGATAAGTCAGATCCCACGAATCCAGGGATTCTGGTGTGCTGACGCCTTGCCCACAGCGAATCTCCTGTCAACAGCCGCTTTTGCCCAAATCGAAACCTGCAGGTGTTTCTTCTCCTCCACAGGTGGTCGGACCAGGCACGGTACTTGGTACTTCTGGCTCTTCTGCTTCGTGACCTTACCCATTTGCCCGATGTGGTCAAACTGTTGCTTGTCACTACCGCTCCAGAACTTTGCCCAAAGAAGGGGATTTCCTTGCCTCTTTTGCCCAGTGCGCCACCTGTTACCTGCATCACCACACACTCTGCCCAAACACCTAATTGTGCCCTCCCAGACACGTAAACGACTCAAACCGACTCAATAAAGGGTGTAAAAGTGCTCTAAGATGAGCAAATAAAATGGCTCATCAACGAGTTTCGGGCATGCCTGACAGCGGCTGATTTGGTCACATTACCGACGGTGGGACCGTGGTACACGTGGCATAATCAGCAGGAAGCGGACCGGAAATGGCGTCGCCTTGATAGAGTGGTGGCTAACCCTTCCTGGTTGGTGCATCGGGCTGAGAGTATTTACCACACCCTGCCGTCTCTGACATCGGATCATGCTCCTCTGCTCTTGGATCCGGTGACAGCTGGACACGGATACAAAGCGTGGTTTCGTTTCGACAACCACATTACTGATATGGAGGACTTTATCCCTCAGACGAGGAGTATTTGGGACCACCCGATTTACGGATTGCCTATGTATTCTGTAGTTAAGAAGCTTAAGCTTCTTAAGGGTGTATTCAGACAGATGAGGAGAAGACAGGGGCATCTTAGGGCGAATGTGACGAGGGCAAGAGAGTTTCTGCTCTCTGTCCAGACATATTTGACTACAGATCCCACCTTTGAGCCATTACTTGTGTTAGATGGTATATGTCGTCGCCTGTACGCACGGGCGGTTGAGACGGAGCAGACTTACTTACGCCAGAGGGCAAAGACGTCATGGCTGCGAGATGGGGATCAATGTACGGCTTTTTTCTTTAAGAGTATCGCGGTTCGACGGGCTCGATCGCGTATCCTTCCGGTTGAGACGGCTACCGGGGATCTTGTACATGACTCTTCCCAGATTAGTAGTACGATAGTGTCGTTCTTTCAGGGGTTGTTGGGTACATCGAACCATCCTGTGGTGGGAGATTTACGGCCTTTCGTTACGAAACGATTGACGGATGAGATGTCGGAGCATATGGTTCGGCCGGTGACTGAGGCAGAGATTCAGAACATACTTTTTGCGTTCGATGATGATCGCGCACCGGGCCTAGATGGATACTCTGCGGCCTTCTTCAAACAAGCTTGACCGGTTATTAAATCTGATTGCCTCACACCTATTTCAGATTTCTTCCGTACCGGGAAGCTTGTTCGAGCGGTCAACTCTACGATTATCTCGCTCATTCCGAAGGTTGCGGCCCCGAAGCACCCTAAAGATTTTCGCCCTATCTCGTGCTGCAATCTGCTGTACAAGGTGATTGCAAAGATTTTATCGAATCGTATGAGTTCCAGCATGGCATATTTGGTTGATAGATCGCAAACGGCCTTCGTCCCTGGCAGACGCATCGGGAATAATATCCTTTTGGCGCAGGAGATTCTGCAGGGATATGGACAGAGGAGACTTCCAGCCAGGTGTGTGCTGAAAGTTAATCTTATGAAGGCCTATGACACAGTTGAGTGGGGATTTGTTCGGGCGACATTGGAGACTATGGGCTTCCATCCAGTGTTTATCGGTTGGATCATGGAGTGCCTCACTACCCCAGCCTACTCGGTGAACATTAATGGTTCGGCTGAGGGATATTTTAGAGGTGCCCGGGGACTGCGACAGGGGGACCCTATGTCGCCATTTCTTTTTGTCTTGATGATGGAGGTCTTGCATGGGATCTTAGAGAGGCATATTCAGGCAGAGCCGAGATTCCAGTACCATTGGAGATGTGAGCGTACACAGACTTACATGCTTTGCTTTGCAGATGATCTACTCCTCGCCTGCCATGCCGACCCGGTCTCGATTGATACCCTTAGGCGGGGGGTGCAACTCTTCTCTCTTTACTATGGTCTACATGCTAATGTAGACAAGAGTAGTATTTACCTCTCCATCCAGGCACGAGAGGACGAGTCAGAGCTACAGACAGTTTTCGATTTCCCTGTCGGTACTCTACCGGTGAGGTACTTGGGTGTTCCTTTGATCACCTCCCAGCTGAGTTTGCAGGCTTGTGCACCCTTGATTCAGAGGATTGATGTGAGGCTGGGCTCGTGGACTTCTCGTTCCCTATCTTATGCTGGACGCCTCCAGTTGATCCGCTCAGTACTTAGTACTCTTCATGTCTACTGGGCTAGTATGTTCATACTACCTAAGGGTATTATTCGGGAGATTGAGAAGAGGATACGGAGGTTTCTTTGGTATGGCACGGGTACCCAGGGGTATGCCAAGGTCCGGTGGGTCGATGTGTGTCGCCCAGCCAGTGAGGGAGGGCTGGGGATTCGAGATCTCACTGCGCAGAATCGAGCCCTTATGACTAGACATATTTGGGCAATTCTGAGTCGGGATCCGGAATCGGTTTGGGTCAGTTGGATTCATGAGAATCGACTGCGGAGACATTCTTTTTGGAGTGCTAAGGTGCCTAGCGCGTGCTCGTGGAGTTGGCGACAACTCCTAAAGCTACGTCCTGATGTTATACCGGCATTCCCGTTCCAGGTTGGGGATGGGTCGCAGTTTTATCTCTGGAGGGACCCATGGCATAGACTTGGTCGTTTGGAGGAGGTGTGTCCGATGGGACCGCAGCTTACTGGACTCCCTAGGGCTGCGTCGTTGAGTATGGTCATTGTTAACGGGGAGTGGAGATGGCCGATTGACTTTGTAGAGGAGTTCCATGACATTATGTATGAGCTGCCGAGGATTGTACATAGGACAGATACAGTGCGCTGGAGAGTGCATAGATCCGGGGCATACACTTCCGCCTCGGCATATTCTCTCTTCCACCCTGAGGGTCCTCGAGTGCCGTGGGCCGCCCTTTTGGAGGGACCAGGGCGTATACCGAGACATTGCTTCATTATATGGCTTGCTATACGAGGTCGGTTGCCGACTCGAGATAAGCACTGGATAGGTAGGGGGGAGGACTCGTGTGTTTTGTGTGGAGGGGAGAGTGTTGAGACGCATACCCACCTCTTCTTTGAGTGCCCCTTTTCAGAGGATTGTTTGCAGAGAGTACAAGGGGAGGTGACGGGCTTTCTGTGGCCTCGTAGTAGTTGGTATAGTGCTGTCTTACGTGCTGCTAGTCGGTGGCGGGGGAAGCACTGGATATCTTGCTCTTATCGTGGACTTCTCGCTGCACTGGTTTACTTTATTCGGCAGGAGAGGAACACACGGATTCAGGAGGCTCTTTCGGTGTCGTCCGGGATGGTTGCTGCCCATGCTGTTTCCATTATCCGGGAGAGGATCATCTCATTACGACTTCATGACTCTCTTCAGACTCGTGCGCTGAAGAGGGTGTGGCATATTGCTTGGTAGTAGATCATTTTGTATTATATTGATTGTTTGGAGAGCTAGCATGTTAGATCATTCTTGCGGTAGGGCTTTTCTCTACGCGCTGTTTTGTACTCTTTATATTTTTTTATTTTTTTTCTTTTATATGAAATTGACATTTACCAAAAAAAAAATAAAAAAAATTAAACTATCTAATTAAAATTAAATAAAAATTGTAGGTCAGTCTTAAAAACCAACTTAAACTTTCCCTTATCATTTTTTTGGAGATTGTTGAGCTTTTTCTTTATTGGGGTTTCATAAAAGATTTTTTGTGAGTATTTCTACAGTTATGAAAACCTAAGACCACTTTTGTTTTTGGGTGGATATTTTATTATTTATTAACCCAGAATTATTTAAGATCTCACTAGGTGAAAAACATTAAATGCCTAAATTATATGTGGCTACATTCATTCAATCCTCCCTCTAGGCGTTTCATTTTGTTACTAGCTGTTGGTTAAAATTCCTATTTGCCATGCAACTGGCGATTGTGACTCCCTCAAAGAGCTTTCTCAAGTCAATATTCTTTGAAACCGCTATTTGTATGTGTTTCGGCGTTATACGTTTTTGTTGGCTTTCCATGGCTCCACTCCGTCAAGTGAGATGGTGAGCTTGCGGGCATTCCATGTCCTCACTCGCCGATAGTGAGATTGTGAGTTTGCCCTAAGAAACCATTTTAAAAAATGTATTATAATTGTTAAAAATTAAAATAACCAAACTCACTATTTAATTTTGCGCTATTATATAACATTTTTATTGATAATGATAAAATTATACTATTCAATTAAAATTAAATAAAAAAAACTCACTATTTAATTTTGCGCTATTATATAACATTTTTATTGATAATTATAAAATTATACTATTCAATTAAAATTAAATAAAAATTGTAGGACAATGTTTGAAAAACTGAAAAATCAACTTAGACTTTCCCTTATCATTCTTGTTGGATACTGTTAAGCTCATTTTTTTATTTTACATTAGGTTACACTTATGAGGATTTGATAGAAGAAAATGAGGGAAGGGAACTGCTATTTATTTAAATTAATAAAGTGAGATAGTGAATTTTGATTGGACGGGGGAGGTCCCTTATTGGTGTGGATACTGTTAAGCTCATTTTTTTTATTTTACATTAGGTTACACTTAGGAGGATTTGATAGAAGAAAATGAGGGAAGGGAACTGCTATTTATTTAAATTAATAAAGTGAGATAGTGAATTTTGATTGGACGGGGGAGGTCCCTTATTGGTGGATAGGACGTAGCTGGCACAAATTTTTGTAATTTTTGCTAAAATTTTATTGTTTTTGTAATTTTTGCTAAATGTTTTGTAATATTATGCTAAATTTATTACAAAAATAAAAGGAAAAAATAAGTAACCAATTACTTCACATTTCTGATTGCTCGCACTGAACCAAGCAATCGTAAGCTCAGAGCAAGCTTTGCGGCGCACATTGCCTTATGATAGGTTGATGCTACTTCACTGTCATCCTCATCTTCTGTCTGAATGTAGCAATAATAACCGTCACATGAAGAATAAGACACAAGACAACAAAACAAAACCAGCTCGATTATTGGGCGATTAAGTATTACCAACCTTCATTTAGGAAGAAGTTATATTTTTTTTTGCGCTAGTTTTACTATTAGAGCGCATACAAAAACAAAGCGACAAATCATATAAAGATAGAGTAAAAAAAATATATTATCAATATAAAAATATATATTAGCAAAAAAAATTATTATAATTTTTAAAAATTAAAATATTAGTATAATACTAAAATACAAAATCACGATTTTAATTTTGTGCTATTACATACAAAATTTAATGATAAAATAAAATTAAACTATCTAATTAAAATTAAATAAAAATTGTAGGTCAGTCTTAAAAACCAACTTAAACTTTCCCTTATCATTTTTTGTGGAGATTGTTGAGCTTTTTATTTATGGGGGTTTCATAAAAGATTTTTTGTGAGTATTTCTATAATTATGAAAAGCTAAGACCACTTTTGTTTTTGGGTGGATATTTTATTATTTATTAACCCAGAATTATTTAAGATCTCACTATGTGAAAAACATTAAATGCCTAGATTATATGTGGCTACAGCCATTCAATCTTCCCTCTAGGCGTTTCATTTCGTTACCAGCTGTTGGTTAAAATTCCGATTCGCCATGCAACCGGCGATTGTGACTCCCTCAAAGAGCTTTCTCAAGTCAATATTCTTTGAAACCGCTATTTGTATGTGTTTCGGCGTTATACGTTTTTGTTGGCTTTCCATGCCCCCACTCCGTCAAGTGAGATGGTGAGCTTGCGGGCATGGGCATTCCATGTCCTCACTCGCCGCTAGTGAGATGGTGAGTTCTAAGAAACCATTTTAAAAAAAGTATTATAATTGTTAAAAATTAAAATAACCAAACTCACTATTTAATTTTGCGCTATTATATAACATTTTTATTGATAATGATAAAATTATACTATTCAATTAAAATTAAATAAAAATAAAAACTCACTATTTAATTTTGCGCTGCTATATAACATTTTTATTGATAATGATAAAATTATACTATCTTTATAATATATAATTTAGCTAGCAATTGATTTTTACCCGTTAGATTTTATTGTATTCACACCTATTAATAAACCGTTAGATTAAATTTGTATTCACACTGTTAATTAATAATTAGCGTAATTATTTTTAATTAATTAGCGTAATTATTTATTTCTTTATATAATATAATTTACATTTATAATTACGTTTATTATATTAGCGTAATTAATGATTATAGAGAACGCATTTTTTATTAATATATTTAACCAATTAATTAATTTATTTATTTATATTATATAAACAACAATATCGGAATTTAAGGTAAATCTCCTCCTAATTTTAACCAACTAAATAAATTTGATATTATCTACTATTTATATTACTATAATCATAATCATGAATAATTCAAATTCGTGATTATATAAATGACATTATCTTCACCCCTATCTCTCACTATTATATTTTTTTAATTTGTTCATGCTCAGACTTTCTTTTGCTTGCAGCTCTATGTAAGTTTTGTTATTTTTTGTATTTTTTGCAACCTTAAATGTGTAAGCATTATTTTAGTAATTCGATTTTAATTTAAATATTATTGTTTGATAATTAATGTTTTTATTTTTTGTAGCCTGTCTTAAAATGTAAGTATCTTTTACTAATTCGAATTTTAATTTTAATATTATCGTTTAATTATTAATATTTTTATTTTTTGCAGCCTTCAATATAAGTATTTTTTACTAATTTGAATTTTAGTTTTAATATTATTGTTTGATCATTAATATTTTTATTTTTTTGCAGTTTCAATGTAAGTATTTTTTACGAATTTTAGTTTTGATATTTTGTTGATTATAATTGTATTAATATTTTTATTTTTTCAATGTAAGTATTTTTAGTTTTGATATTTTGTTGATTATAATTGTATCGTAAATATAACAATTTATTTGATAATGATTTTAGTATTTTTTTTCCAAGTTTTTTGGATTTTTTTATGCTTTTTAATGATTTATTTTTTTTGTAGAACTTTTGGATTTCTGATGAGCCATTTTATTTACTCATATTAGAGCTCTTTTTATTCTTTTATTGAGTTAGTTTGAGTCATTAGTGTGTCTGGGAGGGCACAATGGAGTGTTATTTAAGATCTCAATAGGTGAAAAACATTAAATGCCTAGATTATATGTCGCTACAGCCATTCAATCCTCCCTCTAGGCGTTTCATTTCGTTACCAGCTGTTGGTTAAAATTCCGATTCGCCATGCAACTGAAGATTGTGACTCCCTCAAAAAGCTTTCTCAAGTCAATATCCTTTGAAACCGCTATTTGTATGTGTTTCGGCGTTATACGTTTTTGTTGGCTTTCCATGGCTCCACTCCGTCAAGTGAGATGGTGAGCTTGCGGGCATTCCATGTCCTCACTCCCCGCTAGTGAGATTGTGAGTTTGCTCTAAGAAACCATTTTAAAAAATGTATTATAATTGTTAAAAATTAAAATAACCAAACTCACTATTTAATTTTGCGCTATTATATAACATTTTTAATGATAATGATAAAATTATACTATTCAATTAAAATTAAATAAAAATAAAAACTCACTATTTAATTTTGCTATTATATAACATTTTTATTGATAATGATAAAATTATACTATTCAATTAAAATTAAATAAAAATTGTAGGACAATGTTTGAAAAACTGAAAAATCAACTTAGACTTTCCCTTATCATTCTTGGTGGATACTGTTAAGCTCATTTTTTTATTTTACATTAGGTTACACTTAGGAGGATTTAATAGAAGAAAATGAGAGAAGGGGACTGCTATTTATTTAAATTAATAAAGTTAGATAGTGAATTTTGATTGGACGGGGACGTGACAGAGGTCCCTTATTGGTGGATAGGACGTAACTGGCACAAACCGTGCTAGCTCGATCAAAATAATGGTTTTTGTAATTTTTGCTAATATTTTTTTTTTTTGTAATTTTTGCTAAATGTTTTGTAATATTATGCTAAATTTATTACAAAAATAAAAGGAAAAAATAAGTAACCAATTACTTCACATTTCTGATTGCTCGCACCAGAGCAATCGTAAGCCCACATGGCCTCAGAGCAAGCTTTGCGCTCATATGCGCACATGGCCTTATGATAGGTTGATGCTGCTTCACCGTCATCTTCTGTCTGAATGTAGCAATAATAACCTTCACATGAAGAATAAGACACAAGACAACAAAACAAAACCAGCTCGATTATTAGGCGATTAAGTATTACCAACCCTTCATTTAGAAGAATTTATATTTTATTTTTGCGCTAGTTTTACTATTAGAGAGCATATAAAAACAAAGCGACAAATCATATAAAGATAGAGTAAAAAAAATATATTATCAATATAAAAATATATATTAGCAAAAAAAAATTATTATAATTGTTAAAAATTAAAATATTAGTTTAATGCTAAAATACAAAATCAAGATTTTAATTTTGTGCTATTACATACAAAATTTATTGATAAAATAAAATAAAACTATCTAATTAAAATTAAATAAAAGTTGTAGGTCAGTCTTAAAAACCAACTTAAACTTTCCCTTATCATTTTTTGTGGAGATTGTTGAGCTTTTTCTTTATGGGGGTTTCATAAAAGATTTTTTGTGAGTATTTCTATTATTATGAAAAGCTAAGACCACTTTTGTTTTTGAGTGGATATTTTATTATTTATTAACTCAGAATTATTTAAGATCTCACTAGGTGAAAAACATTAAATGCCTAGATTATATGTGGCTACAGCCATTCAATCCTCCCTCTATGCGTTTCATTTCGTTACCAGCTGTTGGTTAAAATTCCGATTCGCCATGCAACTGACGATTGTGACTCCCTCAAAGAGCTTTCTCAAGTCAATATCCTTTGAAACCGCTATTAATTTGTATGTGTTTCGGCGTTATACGTTTTTGTTGGCTTTCCATTGCCCCACTCCGTCAAGTGAGATGGTGAGCTTGCGGGCATTCCATGTCCTCACTTGCGGCTAGTTAGATGGTGAGTTTGCGCTAAGAAAGCATTTTAAAAAATGTTAGATGGTGAGTTTGCGCTAAGAAAGCATTTTAAAAAATGTATTATAATTGTTAAAAATTAAAATAATCAAACTCACTATTTAATTTTGCGATATTATATAACATTTTTATTGATAATGATAAAATTATACTATTCAATTAAAATTAAATAAAAATAAAAACTCACTATTTAATTTTGCGTTATTATATAACAATTTTATTGATAATGATAAAATTATACTATTCAATTAAAATTAAATAAAAATTGTAGAACAATGTTTGAAAAACTGAAAAATCAACTTAGACTTTCCCTTATCATTCTTGGTGGATACTGTTAAGCTCATTTTTTTATTTTACATTAGGTTACACTTAGGAGAATTTGATAGAAGAAAATGAGAGAAGGGGACTGCTATTTATTTAAATTAATAAAGTGAGATAGTGAATTTTGATTGGACGGGGGACGTGCCAGAGGTCCCTTATTGGTGGATAGGATGGCACAAACCGTGAATAATGGTTTTTGTAATTTTTGCTAAAATTTTATTGTTTTTGTAATTTTTGCTAAATGTTTTGTAATATTATGCTAAATTTATTACAAAAATAAAAGGAAAAAATAAGTAACCTATTACTTCACATTTCTGATTGCTCGCACTGAACCAGAGCAATCGTAAGCGCACATGGCCTCAGAGCAAGCTTTGCGCTCATAAGCGCACATGGCCTTATGATAGGTTGATGCTGCTTACCGAGGCACTGCTTCATTCTTTGGCTTGCTATCCGTGGTCGGTTGCCGACGCGTGATAAGCCATGGATTGGTCGGGGGATGATTCATGTTTTCTGTGTGGAGGAGAGAGTAGAGAGACACATTTCCATTTATTCTTAGAGTGCACTTTTTCACTGGATTGCTTGATGACAGCTGGGAGGGAGGTTACTGGGTTCATATGGCCACGTGGCAGTTGGGAGTGTGCTGTCCTCCGTGCGGCTAGACGGTGGCGTGGGAAGCATTGGATTTCTTGTACCTATCGTGGTCTTCTCGCTGCCCTGATTTATTTTATATGGCAGGAGAGGAATACTCGTATCCAGGAAGCGCGTTCGGAGTCGGCAGAGGGGGTGGCTATTAGGGCTATATCCATTATGAGGGATCGGATCGCTTCGCTACGGCAACCAGACTCACTTCAGGCGCGGGCTTTGAGGCGAGTGTGGCACATCGCGTGGTAGGGTGATTGTTGTTGAGTTTTTATTTTTGGAGATTCTGAGAGCTAGCTTGTTAGCTCGCTGATGCAGTAGAATTTTTTTTCTATGCGCTGTACTGTATCTCAAACTCTTTTACTTTTTTCTTTATATGATATTTACCGTTAACAAAAAAAAAAAACAGGTTGATGCTGCTTCACCGTCATCTTCTGTACAACAAAACAAAACCAGCTCGATTATTGGGCGATTAAGTATTACCAACCTTCGTTTAAAAAGAAGTTATATTTTGTTTTTGCGCTAGTTTTACTATTAGAGCGCATATAAAAACAAAGCGACAAATCATATAAAGATAGAGTAAAAAAAATATATTATCAATATAAAAATATATATTAGCAAAAAAAATTATTATAATTGTTAAAAATTAAAATATTAGTATAATGCTAAAATACAAAATCACGATTTTAATTTTGTGCTATTACATACAAAATTTATTGATAAAATAAAATTAAACTATCTAATTAAAATTAAATAAAAATTGTAGGTCAGTCTTAAAAACCAACTTAAACTTTCCCTTATTATTTTTTGTGGAGATTGTTGAGCTTTTTCTTTATGAGGGTTTCATAAAAGATTTTTTGTGAGTATTTCTATTATTATGAAAAGCTAAGACTACTTTTGTTTTTGGGTGGATATTTTATTATTTATTAACCTTGAATTATTTAAAACCTCACTAGGTGAAAAACATTAAATGCCTAGATTATATGTGGCTACAATCATTCAATCCTCCCTCTAGGCGTTTCATTTCGTTACCAGCTGTTGGTTAAAATTCCGATTCGCCATGCAACTATTGTGACTCCCTCAAAGAGCTTTGTCAAGTCAATATTCTTTGAAACCGCTATTTTTATGTGTTTCGGCGTTATACGTTTTTGTTTGCTTTCCATGGCTCCACTCCGTCAAGTGAGATGGTGAGCTTGCGGGCATTCCATGTACTCACTCGCCGCTAGTGAGATTGTGAGTTTGCGCTAAGAAACCATTTTAAAAAATGTATTATAATTGTTAAAAATTAAAATAACCAAACTCACTATTTAATTTTGCGCTATTATATAACATTTTTATTGATAATGATAAAATTATACTATTCAATTAAAATTAAATAAAAATAAAAACTCACTATTTAATTTTGCGCTATTATATAACATTTTTATTGATAATGATAAAATTATACTATTCAATTAAAATTAAATAAAAATTGTAGGACAATGTTTGAAAAACTGAAAAATCAACTTAGACTTTCCCTTATCATTCTTGGTGGATACTGTTAAGCTCATTTTTTTATTTTACATTAGGTTACACTTAGGAGTATTTAATAGAAGAAAATGAGAGAAATGGACTGCTATTTATTTAAATTAATAAAGTGAGATAGTGAATTTTGATTGGACGGGGACGTGCCAGAGGTCCTTTATTGGTGGATAGGACGTAGATGGCACAAACCGTGCTAGCTCGACCAAAATAATGGTTTTTGTAATTTTTGCTAAAATTTTATTGTTTTTGTAATTTTTGCTAAATGTTTTGTAATATTATGCTAAATTTATTACAAAAATAAAAGGAAAAAATAAGTAACCAATTACTTCACATTTCTGATTGCTCTGAACCAGAGCAATTGTAAGCGCACATGGCCTCAGAGCAAGCTTTGCGCTCATATGCGCACATGGCCTTATGATAGGTTGATGCTGCTTCACCGTCATCTTCTGTCTGAATGTAGCAATAATAACCTTCACATGAAGAATAAGACACAAGACAACAAAACAAAATCAGCTCGATTAAGTATTACTAACCTTCATTTAGAAGAAGTTATATTTTGTTTTTGCGCTAGTTTTACTATTAGAGCGCATATAAAAACAAAGCGACAAATCATATAAAGATAGAGTAAAAAAAAAATATATTATCATTATAAAAATATATATTAGCAAAAAAAAAATTATTATAATTGTTAAAAATTAAAATATTAGTTTAATGCTAAAATACAAAATCACGATTTTAATTTTGTGATATTACATACAAAATTTATTGATAAAATAAAATTAAACTATCTAATTAAAATTAAATAAAAATTGTAGGTCAGTCTTAAAAATCAACTTAAACTTTCCCTTATCATTTTTTGTGGAGATTGTTGAGCTTTTTCTTTATGGGGGTTTCATAAAAGATTTTTTGTGAGTATTTCTATTATTATGAAAAGCTAAGACCACTTTTGTTTTTGAGTGGATATTTTATTATTTATTAACTCAGAATTATTTAAGATCTCACTAGGTAAAAAACATTAAATGCCTAGATTATATGTGGCTACAGCCATTCAATCCTCCCTCTAGGCGTTTCATTCCGTTACCAGCTGTTGGTTAAAATTCCTATTCGCCATTGTGACTCCCTCAAAGAGCTTTCTGAAGTCAATATTCTTTAAAACCGCTATTTGTATGTGTTTCGGCGTTATAAGTTTTTGTTGGCTTTCCATGGCTCCACTCCTTCAAGTGAGATGGTGAGCTTGCGGGCATTCCATGTCCTCACTAGCCGCTAGTGAAATGGTGAGTTTGCGCTAAGAAACCATTTTAAAAAATGTATTATAATTGTTAAAAATTAAAATAACCAAACTCACTATTTAATTTTGCGCTATTATATAATATTTTTATTGATAATGATAAAATTATACTATTCAATTAAAATTAAATAAAAATAAAAACTCACTATTTAATTTTGCGCTATTATATAACATTTTTATTGATAATGATAAAATTATACTATTCAATTAAAATTAAATAAAAATTGTAGGACAATGTTTGAAAAACTGAAAAATCAACTTAGACTTTCCCTTATCATTCTTGGTGGATACTGTTAAGCTCATTTTTTTATTTTACATTAGGTTACACTTAGGAGGATTTAATAGAAGAAAATGAGAGAAGGGGACTGCTATTTATTTAAATTAATAAAGTGAGATAGTGAATTTTGATTGGACGGGACGTGCCTGAGGTCCCTTATTGGTGGATAGGACGTAGCTGGCACAAACCGTGCTAGCTCGACCAAAATAATGGTTTTTGTAATTTTTGCTAAAATTTTATTGTTTTTGTAATTTTTGCTAAATGTTTTGTAATATTATGCTAAATTTATTACAAAAATAAAAGGAAAAAATAAGTAAACAATTACTTGCTCGCACTGAACCAGAGCAATTGTAAGCCCACATGGCCTCAGAGCGCACATGGCCTTATGATAGGTTGATGCTGCTTCACCGTCATCTTCTGTCTGAATGTAGCAATAATAACCTTCACATTAAGAATAAGACACAAGACAACAAAACAAAACCAGCTCGATTATTGGGCGATTAAGTATTACCAACCTTCATTTTGAAGAAGTTATATTTTGTTTTTGCGCTAGTTTTACTATTAGAGCGCATATAAAAACAAAGTGACAAATCATATAAAGGTAGAGTAAAAAAAAATATATTATCAATATAAAAATATATATTAGCGAAAAAAAATTATTATAATTCTTAAAAATTAAAATATTAGTTTAATGCTAAAATAAAAAATCACGATTTTAATTTTGTGCTATTACATACAAAATTTATTGATAAAATAAAATTAAACTATGTAATTAAAATTAAATAAAAATTGTAGGTAAGTCTTAAAAACCAACTTAAACTTTCCCTTATCATTTTTTGTGGAGATTGTTGAGCTTTTTCTTTATGGGGGTTTCATAAAAGATTTTTTGTGAGTATTTCTATTATTATGAAAAGCTAAGACCACTTTTGTTTTTGAGTGGATATTTTATTATTTATTAACTCATAATTATTTAAGATCTCACTAGGTGAAAAACATTAAATGCCTAGATTATATGTGGCTACAGCCATTCAATCCTCCCTATAGGCGTTTCATTCCAGCTGTTGGTTAAAATTCCTATTCGCCATGCAACTGGCGATTGTGACTCCCTCAAAGAGCTTTCTCAAGTCAATATTCTTTGAAACCGCTATTTGTATATGTTTCGGCGTTATATGTTTTTGTTGGCTTTCCATGGCTCCACTCCGTCAAGTGAGATGGTGAGCTTGCGGGCATTCCATGTCCTCACTAGCCGCTAGTGAGATGGTGAGTTTGCGCTAAGAAACCATTTTAAAAAATGTATTATAATTGTTAAAAATTAAAATAACCAAACTCACTATTTAATTTTGCGCTATTATATAACATTTTTATTGATAATGATAAAAATAATACTATTCAATTAAAATTAAATAAAAATAAAAACTCACTATTTAATTTTGCGCTATTATATAACATTTTTATTGATAATGATAAAATTATACTATTCAATTAAAATTAAATAAAAATTGTAGGACAATGTTTGAAAAACTGAAAAATCAACTTAGACTTTCCCTTATCATTCTTGGTGGATGTTAAATTATTGACTCGTAGTAATTTTGTTTCCTTATTTAGGAAAATTAGAATTATATTTAATATAATATAATTCTATTCCATTTAGGAGTCATATATTAGGAAAAAGGGTTTATTCCTATTCATATTGGTAACCTAATTTATGGGTTTTGTACACCTATAAATAGGTATCTCCATAGACACAATTAAAACACGAGTTAACACAAGTTAATACCATCATAGAGAGAGATAATATTGTGTGAGATTAGAGGGTTTTAGAGTGGATATCAATCCTTGTAATCCTGAGGCAATATTATAGTGAAAGTTCTCGTCGTTCCTCCCGTGGTTTTTCCCGATTTGGGTTTCCACGTAAATTTCTTGTCTTCTTTTCTTGTCTCCTTCTTTATTTATTGTTGAGTTATATTCGGGGTTCCGCATATTGTTCGTACTATACATCGTCGTTCTACAACAAGTGGTATCAGAGCTTTGGTTTCGATGGCGAGCGTGAGGTACGATCTACCGAATTTAAGTCTCAACACGAGGTTTCCTATTTGGCAATACAAGATGAGGTTAGTCCTCAGATCTCTTAAGCAAGAGATTGTTCTACTTGGTATTGACAACAAGCCGAAAGACATGAAGCATGACGAGTGGGTGGAGCTCGATCAGATGGCTATGGCGACCATAGGGCTTCATGTTTCGGATTCGTTGACTGAGGAAACGACGGAAGCGAAGACCGCAAAGGAATTATGGGAGTTGTTGGAATCGATGTGCGTTGAGAAAACGGTGTCCAGCAAGCATCACTTGAAGAGAAGTCTCTACTTCCTCAAGATGGCGGAGGGGTCGTCGATTCAAGACCATGTAGCGAGATTCAAGGAGCGTGTAGCTGACCTTGGGAAAATTGGCGTGAAGATCGAAGATGATGATCTTGCGTTTTGGATGTTATGCTCGCTACCCCCCTCCATGGCGGCTTTTCGGGACACGCTTCTCTATGGACGAGATAGTCTCACGTTTAAAGACGTAACTTCGGCTCTCTCGTCAAGGGAAAACGTACAAAGGATGGAGTCCAAAAAGGATGGTATGCCCGATGTGGGTGAAGGACTTAGCGTCCAAAAGAAGTACCGTGATAAAGGGAGCGACTCGGGGAATTCGAAGTCGCGACACGGGAATAAGGAGTGTTTCTATTGCAAGAAGAAGGGACACATAAAGTCGGAGTGCTACGCGTGGAAGAAAAAGGAGAGCAACAACAATAATTCCGGTAATCGGAATTCCGGTGACGTTGGATTAGTAGATGGGAATTTCTATGGAGAACTACTAATGGCTCTAGGCGAGAACTCCAACTTTTGTGGTGATTGGATCTTAGACTCGGGTTGCTCATTTCATGTGTCCGGACCGGTCGTTGTTCGAGACTTATGAATCTTTGGAGCATGGTGCGGTGTTCATGGCTAATGACACCTCGTGCAAGGTCGAAGGGATTGGAAATATCCGCTTGAAGATGTTCGATGGCACGGTGCGCACGTTAGGCGAGGTAAGACATGTCCCTGACTTGAAGAGGAATTTGATTTCCTTTAGTACCCTTGATATGAAGGGCTATAAACTCACTTGTAAAGGTGGAGTTTTAATAGTTACCAAAGGTGGTTTGGTAATATTGCGAGGAAAGAGAAAGGCGAGTCGCCTTTATGTCCTCGATGGAAGCTCGGCGAAGGAAGTAACCGAGGTTGATAAAAGCTACACCAGAGAAGGTGGAGTTTATGAGGCTACCGAAGAGGCTTTGGTAGTGTTGGGAGGAGACGAAAAGGCGAGACGACCTTATGTCCTCCAAGAAGGCGCGGTGAAGGAAGTAACCGGGGCCGAAACCCGACTCTTGGTAGAAGAGTCTATCCGGCTTAGAGGCGCGCAACCAAGTAAGGCCGGAGTGACCAAGCTGATTAAAGATGAAGCGGTGAACGAAGTAACCGTGGGAAAAACTAGGCTCTCGGGTGAAGAGTCTACACGACTAGACCATGTGCGGCTTGGGCATGTGAGGAAAGTCGACAAGAAGGATCGAGTGTTTCTCGATCTATGGAGTGTTTCTAAACCTGGTGAGCCATGTGCGCTTGGAAAGCGGTCGAGAGGGTATATCTCGAATTGGGCTCACAATTCGAAGAAGACACTCGGGTATGTACGTTCCAATTCATGGGGACCTTTGATGATCCAGACTTCTAGGAACTAGGCCCGTTGGGGCATTTGGAGGAAGACGAGGGACGAGACTATTGAGGGCGATGTGATTTCGCTTTATGGTTTGATGTGCGATGAGATTTCGCATGCGCGATGGGATTTCGCGGCTTTGTGTTACATGTGATGTGATTTCACATGAGCGATGGGATTTCGCGGTTTCTCGTCAAGGTGGAGATTGTTAAAATATGACTCGAATCCGTAGGAATTTTGTTTCCTTATTTAGGAAAATTAGAATTATATTTAATATAATATAATTCTATTCCTTATGGATTTAGGAGTCATATATTAGGAAAAAGGGTTTATTCCTATTCCTATTGGTAACCTAATTTATGGGTTTTCTACACCTATAAATAGGGATCTCCATAGACACAATTAGAACACGAGTTAACACAAGTTAATACCATCATAGAGAGAGATAATATTGTGTGAGATTAGAGGGTTTTAGAGTGGATATCAATCCTTGTAATCCTGAGGCAATATTATAGTGAAAGTTCTCGTCGTTCCTCCCGTGGTTTTTCCCGATTTGGGTTTCCACGTAAATTCCTTGTCTTCTTTTCTTGTCTCCTTCTTTATTTATTGTTGAGTTATATTCGGGGTTCCGCATATTGTTCGTACTATACATCGTCGTTCTACAACAGTGGATACTGTTAAACTCATTTTTTTATTTTACATTAGGTTACACTTAGGAGGTGTTAAGCTCATTTTTTTATTTTACATTAGGTTACACTTAGGAGGATTTAATAGAAGAAAATGAGAGAAGGGGACTGCTATTTATTTAAATTAATAAAGTGAGATAGTGAATTTTAATTGGACGGGGACGTGCCAGAGGTCCCTTATTGGTGGATAGGACGTAGCTGGCACAAACCGTGCTAGCTCGACCAAAATAATGGTTTTTGTAATTTTTGCTAATTTTTGCTAAAATTTTATTGTTTTTGTAATTTTTGCTAAATGTTTTGTAATATTATGCTAAATTTATTACAAAAATAAAAGGAAAAAATAAGTAACCAATTACTTCACATTTCTGATTGCTCTGAACCAGAGCAATTGTAAGCGCACATGGCCTCAGAGCAAGCTTTGCGCTCATATGCGCACATGGCCTTATGATAGGTTGATGTGCTTCACCTTCATCTTCTGTCTGAATGTAGCAATAATAACCTTCACATGAAGAATAAGACACAAGACAACAAAACAAAACCAGCTCGAGTATTGGGCGATTAAGTATTACCAACCTTCATTTAGGAAGAAGTTATATTTTGTTTTTGCGCTAGTTTTACTATTAGAGCGCATATAAAAACAAAGTGACAAATCATATAAAGATAGAGTAAAAAAAAAAATATTATCAATATAAAAATATATATTAGCAAAAAAAATTATTATAATTGTTAAAAATTAAAATATTAGTATAATGCTAAAATACAAAATCACGATTTTAATTTTGTGCTATTACATACAAAATTTATTGATAAAATAAAATTAAACTATCTAATTAAAATTAAATAAAAATTGTAGGTCAGTCTTAAAAACCAACTTAAACTTTCCATTATCATTTTTTGTGGAGATTGTTGAGCTTTTTCTTTATGGGGGTTTCATAAAAGATTTTTTGTGAGTATTTATATTATTATGAAAAGCTAAGACCACTTTTGTTTTTGGGTGGATATTTTATTATTTATTAACCCAGAATTATTTAAGATCTCATTAGGTGAAAAACATTAAATGCCTAGATTATATGTGGCTACAGCCATTCAATCCTCCCTCTAGGCGTTTCATTTCGCTGTTGGTTAAAATTCCTATTCGCCATGCAACTGGCGATTGTGACTCCCTCAAAGAGCTTTCTCAAGTCAATATTCTTTGAAACCGCTATTTGTATATGTTTCGGCGTTATATGTTTTTGTTGGCTTTCCATGGCTCCACTCCGTCAAGTGAGATGGTGAGCTTGCGGGCATTCCATGTCCTCACTAGCCGCTAGTGAGATGGTGAGTTTGCGCTAAGAAACCATTTTAAAAAATGTATTATAATTGTTAAAAATTAAAATAACCAAACTCACTATTTAATTTTGCGCTATTATATAACATTTTTATTGATAATGATAAAAATAATACTATTCAATTAAAATTAAATAAAAATAAAAACTCACTATTTAATTTTGCGCTATTATATAACATTTTTATTGATAATGATAAAATTATACTATTCAATTAAAATTAAATAAAAATTGTAGGACAATGTTTGAAAAACTGAAAAATCAACTTAGACTTTCCCTTATGATTCTTGGTGGATGTTAAAATATGACTCGAATCCGTAGTAATTTTGTTTCCTTATTTAGGAAAATTAGAATTATATTTAATATAATATAATTCTATTCCTTATGGATTTAGGAGTCATATATTAGGAAAAAGGGTTTATTCCTATTCATATTGGTAATCTAATTTATGGGTTTTCTACACCTATAAATAGGGATCTCCATAGACACAATTAAAACACGAGTTAACACAAGTTAATACCATCATAGAGAGAGATAATATTGTGTGAGATTAGAGGGTTTTAGAGTGGATATCAATCCTTGTAATCCTGAGGCAATATTATAGTGAAAGTTCTCGTCGTTCCTCCCGTGGTTTTTCCCGATTTGGGTTTCCACGTAAATTTCTTGTCTTCTTTTCTTGTCTCCTTCTTTATTTATTGTTGAGTTATATTCGGGGTTCCGCATATTGTTCGTACTATACATCGTCGTTCTACAACAAGTGGTATCAGAGCTTTGGTTTCGATGGCGAGCGTGAGGTACGATCTACCGAATTTAAGTCTCAACACGAGGTTTCCTATTTGGCAATACAAGATGAGGTTAGTCCTCAGATCTCTTAAGCAAGAGATTGTTCTACTTGGTATTGACAACAAGCCGAAAGACATGAAGCATGACGAGTGGGTGGAGCTCGATCAGATGGCTATGGCGACCATAGGGCTTCATGTTTCGGATTCGTTGACTGAGGAAACGACGGAAGCGAAGACCGCAAAGGAATTATGGGAGTTGTTGGAATCGATGTGCGTTGAGAAAACGGTGTCCAGCAAGCATCACTTGAAGAGAAGTCTCTACTTCCTCAAGATGGCGGAGGGGTCGTCGATTCAAGACCATGTAGCGAGATTCAAGGAGCGTGTAGCTGACCTTGGGAAAATTGGCGTGAAGATCGAAGATGATGATCTTGCGTTTTGGATGTTATGCTCGCTACCCCCCTCCATGGCGGCTTTTCGGGACACGCTTCTCTATGGACGAGATAGTCTCACGTTTAAAGACGTAACTTCGGCTCTCTCGTCAAGGGAAAACGTACAAAGGATGGAGTCCAAAAAGGATGGTATGCCCGATGTGGGTGAAGGACTTTGCGTCCAAAAGAAGTACCGTGATAAAGGGAGCGACTCGGGGAATTCGAAGTCGCGACACGGGAATAAGGAGTGTTTCTATTGCAAGAAGAAGGGACACATAAAGTCGGAGTGCTACGCGTGGAAGAAAAAGGAGAGCAACAACAATAATTCAGGTAATCGGAATTCCGGTGACGTTGGATTAGTAGATGGGAATTTCTATGGAGAACTACTAATGGCTCTAGGCGAGAACTCCAACTTTTGTGGTGATTGGATCTTAGACTCGGGTTGCTCATTTCATGTGTCCGGACCGGTCGTTGTTCGAGACTTATGAATCTTTGGAGCATGGTGCGGTGTTCATGGCTAATGACACCTCGTGCAAGGTCGAAGGGATTGGAAATATCCGCTTGAAGATGTTCGATGGCACGGTGCGCACGTTAGGCGAGGTAAGACATGTCCCTGACTTGAAGAGGAATTTGATTTCCTTTAGTACCCTTGATATGAAGGGCTATAAACTCACTTGTAAAGGTGGAGTTTTAATAGTTACCAAAGGTGGTTTGGTAATATTGCGAGGAAAGAGAAAGGCGAGTCGCCTTTATGTCCTCGATGGAAGCTCGGCGAAGGAAGTAACCGAGGTTGATAAAAGCTACACCAGAGAAGGTGGAGTTTATGAGGCTACCGAAGAGGCTTTGGTAGTGTTGGGAGGAGACGAAAAGGCGAGACGACCTTATGTCCTCCAAGAAGGCGCGGTGAAGGAAGTAACCGGGGCCGAAACCCGACTCTTGGTAGAAGAGTCTATCCGGCTTAGAGGCGCGCAACCAAGTAAGGCCGGAGTGACCAAGCTGATTAAAGATGAAGCGGTGAACGAAGTAACCGTGGGAAAAACTAGGCTCTCGGGTGAAGAGTCTACACGACTAGACCATGTGCGGCTTGGGCATGTGAGGAAAGTCGACAAGAAGGATCGAGTGTTTCTCGATCTATGGAGTGTTTCTAAACCTGGTGAGCCATGTGCGCTTGGAAAGCGGTCGAGAGGGTATATCTCGAATTGGGCTCACAATTCGAAGAAGACACTCGGGTATGTACGTTCCAATTCATGGGGACCTTTGATGATCCAGACTTCTAGGAACTAGGCCCGTTGGGGCATTTGGAGGAAGACGAGGGACGAGACTATTGAGGGCGATGTGATTTCGCTTTATGGTTTGATGTGCGATGAGATTTCGCATGCGCGATGGGATTTCGCGGCTTTGTGTTACATGTGATGTGATTTCACATGAGCGATGGGATTTCGCGGTTTCTCGTCAAGGTGGAGATTGTTAAAATATGACTCGAATCCGTAGGAATTTTGTTTCCTTATTTAGGAAAATTAGAATTATATTTAATATAATATAATTCTATTCCTTATGGATTTAGGAGTCATATATTAGGAAAAAGGGTTTATTCCTATTCCTATTGGTAACCTAATTTATGGGTTTTCTACACCTATAAATAGGGATCTCCATAGACACAATTAGAACACGAGTTAACACAAGTTAATACCATCATAGAGAGAGATAATATTGTGTGAGATTAGAGGGTTTTAGAGTGGATATCAATCCTTGTAATCCTGAGGCAATATTATAGTGAAAGTTCTCGTCGTTCCTCCCGTGGTTTTTCCCGATTTGGGTTTCCACGTAAATTCCTTGTCTTCTTTTCTTGTCTCCTTCTTTATTTATTGTTGAGTTATATTCGGGGTTCCGCATATTGTTCGTACTATACATCGTCGTTCTACAACAGTGGATACTGTTAAACTCATTTTTTTATTTTACATTAGGTTACACTTAGGAGGTGTTAAGCTCATTTTTTTATTTTACATTAGGTTACACTTAGGAGGATTTAATAGAAGAAAATGAGAGAAGGGGACTGCTATTTATTTAAATTAATAAAGTGAGATAGTGAATTTTAATTGGACGGGGACGTGCCAGAGGTCCCTTATTGGTGGATAGGACGTAGCTGGCACAAACCGTGCTAGCTCGACCAAAATAATGGTTTTTGTAATTTTTGCTAATTTTTGCTAAAATTTTATTGTTTTTGTAATTTTTGCTAAATGTTTTGTAATATTATGCTAAATTTATTACAAAAATAAAAGGAAAAAATAAGTAACCAATTACTTCACATTTCTGATTGCTCTGAACCAGAGCAATTGTAAGCGCACATGGCCTCAGAGCAAGCTTTGCGCTCATATGCGCACATGGCCTTATGATAGGTTGATGTGCTTCACCTTCATCTTCTGTCTGAATGTAGCAATAATAACCTTCACATGAAGAATAAGACACAAGACAACAAAACAAAACCAGCTCGAGTATTGGGCGATTAAGTATTACCAACTTTCATTTAGGAAGAAGTTATATTTTGTTTTTGCGCTAGTTTTACTATTAGAGCGCATATAAAAACAAAGTGACAAATCATATAAAGATAGAGTAAAAAAAAATATATTATCAATATAAAAATATATATTAGCAAAAAAAATTATTATAATTGTTAAAAATTAAAATATTAGTATAATGCTAAAATACAAAATCACGATTTTAATTTTGTGCTATTACATACAAAATTTATTGATAAAATAAAATTAAACTATCTAATTAAAATTAAATAAAAATTGTAGGTCAGTCTTAAAAACCAACTTAAACTTTCCCTTATCATTTTTTGTGGAGATTGTTGAGCTTTTTCTTTATGGGGGTTTCATAAAAGATTTTTTGTGAGTATTTCTATAATTATGAAAAGCTAAGACCACTTTTGTTTTTGGGTGGATATTTTATTATTTATTAACCCAGAATTATTTAAGATCTCACTAGGTGAAAAACATTAAATGCCTAAATTATATGTGGCTACAGCCATTCAATCCTCCCTATAGGCGTTTCATTTCGCTGTTGGTTAAAATTCCTATTCGCCATGCAACTGGCGATTGTGACTCCCTCAAAGAGCTTTCTTAAGTCAATATTCTTTGAAACCGCTATTTGTATATGTTTCGGCGTTATATGTTTTTGTTGGCTTTCCATGGCTCCACTCCGTCAAGTGAGATGGTGAGCTTGCGGGCATTCCATGTCCTCACTAGCCGCTAGTGAGATGATGAGTTTGCGCTAAGAAACCATTTTAAAAAATGTATTATAATTGTTAAAAATTAAAATAACCAAACTCACTATTTAGTTTTGCGCTATTATATAACATTTTTATTGATAATGATAAAAATAATACTATTCAATTAAAATTAAATAAAAATAAAAACTCACTATTTAATTTTGCGCTATTATATAACTTTTTTATTGA
Organism: Euphrasia confusa; assembly: GCA_954870475.1. Classification (NCBI taxonomy): domain Eukaryota; kingdom Viridiplantae; phylum Streptophyta; class Magnoliopsida; order Lamiales; family Orobanchaceae; genus Euphrasia; species Euphrasia confusa. Next base: position 7,571,162 of record OX940966.1, on the reverse strand, counting down.
TAATGATAAAATTATACTATTCAATTAAAATTAAATAAAAATTGTAGGACAATGTTTGAAAAACTGAAAAATCAACTTAGACTTTCCCTTATCATTCTTGGTGGATACTGTTAAGCTCAATTTTTTATTTTACATTAGGTTACACTTAGGAGGATTTAATAGAAGAAAATGAGAGAAGGGGACTGCTATTTATTTAAATTAATAAAGTGAGATAGTGAATTTTGATTGGACGGGGGACGTGCCTGAGGTCCCTTATTGGTGGATAGGACGTAGCTGGCACAAACCGTGCTAGCTCGACCAAAATAATGGTTTTTGTAATTTTTGCTAAAATTTTATTGTTTTTGTAATTTTTGCTAAATGTTTTGTAATATTATGCTAAATTTATTACAAAAATAAAAGGAAAAAATAAGTAACCAATTACTTCACATTTCTGATTGCTCGCACTGAACCAGAGCAATTGTAAGCGCACATGGCCTCAGAGCAAGCTTTGCGCTCATATGCGCACATGGCCTTATGATAGGTTGATGTGCTTCACCTTTATCTTCTGTCTGAATGTTGCAATAATAACCTTCACATGAAGAATAAGACACAAGACAACAAAACAAAACCAGCTCGATTATTGGGCGATTAAGTATTACCAACCTTCATTTAGGAAGAAGTTATATTTTGTTTTTGCGCTAGTTTTACTATTAGAGCGCATATAAAAACAAAGCGACAAATCATATAAAGATAGAGTAAAAAAATATATTATCAATATAAAAATATATATTAGCAAAAAAAATTATTATAATTGTTAAAAATTAAAATATTAGTATAATGCTAAAATACAAAATCACGATTTTAATTTTGTGCTATTACATACAAAATTTATTGATAAAATAAAATAAAACTATCTAATTAAAATTAAATAAAAATTGTAGGTCAGTCTTAAAAACCAACTTAAACTTTCCATTATCATTTTTTGTGGAGATTGTTGAGCTTTTTCTTTATGGGGGTTTCATAAAAGATTTTTTGTGAGTATTTATATTATTATGAAAAGCTAAGACCACTTTTGTTTTTGGGTGGATATTTTATTATTTATTAACCCAGAATTATTTAAGATCTCATTAGGTGAAAAACATTAAATGCCTAGATTATATGTGGCTACAGCCATTCAATCCTCCCTCTAGGCGTTTCATTTCGTTACCAGCTGTTGGTTAAAATTCCGATTCGCCATGCAACTGGCGATTGTGACTCCCTCAAAGAGCTTTCTCAAGTCAATATTCTTTGAAACCGCTATTTGTATGTGTTTCGGGGTTATACGTTTTTGTTGGCTTTCCATGGCCCCTTTCCGTCAAGTGAGATGGTGAGCTTGCGGGCATTCCATTTCCTCACTTGCCGCTAGTGAGATGGTGAGTTTGCGCTAAGAAACCATTTTAAAAAATGTATTATAATTGTTAAAAATTAAAATAACCAAACTCACTATTTAATTTTGCGCTATTATATAACATTTTTATTGATAATGATAAAATTATACTATTCAATTAAAATTAAATAAAAATAAAAAATCACTATTTAATTTTGCGCAATTATATAACATTTTTATTGATAATGATAAAATTATACTATTCAATTAAAATTAAATAAAAATTGTAGGACAATGTATTATATAACATTTTTATTGATAATGATAAAATTATACTATTCAATTAAAATTAAATAAAAATAAAAAATCACTATTTAATTTTGCGCAATTATATAACATTTTTATTGATAATGATAAAATTATACTATTCAATTAAAATTAAATAAAAATTGTAGGACAATGTTTGAAAAACTGAAAAATCGACTTAGACTTTCCCTTATCATTGTTGGTGGATACTGTTAAGCTCATTTTTTTATTTTACATTAGGTTACACTTAGGAGGATTTGATAAAAGAAAATTTGAGAAGGGGAATGCTATTTATTTAAATTAATAAAGTGAGATAGTGAATTTTTATTGGAAGAGGGACGTGCTAGAGGTCCCTTATTGGTGGATAGGACGTAGCGTGGCACAAACCGTGCTAGCTCGACCAAAATAATGGTTTTTGTAATTTTTGCTAAAATTTTATTGTTTTTGTACTTTTTGCTAAATGTTTTGTAATATTATGCTAAATTTATTACAAAAATAAAAGGAAAAAATAAGTAACCAATTACTTCACATTTTTGATTGCTCGCACTGAACCAGAGCAATCGTAAGCGCACATGGCCTCAGAGCAAGCTTTGCGCTCATAAGCGCACATGGCCTTATGATAGGTTGATGCTGCTTCACCGTCATCTTCTGTCTGAATGTAGCAATAATAACCTTCACATGAAGAATAAGACACAAGACAACAAAACAAAACCAACCTTCATTTAGGAAGAAGTTATATTTTGTTTTTGCGCTAGTTTTACTATTAGAGCGCATATAAAAACAAAGCGACAAATCTATTGATATACATTCATGTTCTGTTGCGCAAAAGGAATACGCAGGGACTTGTTTGTTATTTCTCATAGTTATTTTATATTCTTAGCTTATTACATTATAGCCTCTGTTCTAGAGCTTATTGTTTTCCTTAATTAGTTTCCTTATTCTGTTAGGTTTAGGATTCATGTTTTGGCTCCTATATATATGGACCTTACGTGATCAAGTTTATTATCAAGCAATACACAATATTATTATTTTGGTCTCCTTTTATTTTCTGGAGAGGCAGATCACCTCTCCTCCATAATTTTGGTCTTATTATTTTACATGGTATCAGAGCAATAATTCCGCAACCTCACCAAACAAGGAGGCTATGAAAGAAAGCAGCAGTGGAAATACCAATGACCCCATGGATCCAACAAAGTCATCGAGCCCTTATTTTTTACATTATGGAGAGTCACCTGGCCAGAAGCTGGTGAACGAGCCACTAAACTCCAAGAATTATCAGCTTTGGAGTAGGAACATGATGCAGGCATTCATGACAAAGAACAAACTAGGGTTTGTGGATGGGTCAATTCCAGAACCTCTCCCAACAGACCCTCTCTTCCAAGATTGGAGAAGGTGCAACTCAATCGTGCTTGCATGGATTTCAGCAAATCTATCACCAGAACTTGGTGGATATACTGCGTATGCCACCTCAGCAAGGAAGGTATGGGTCGAATTACATGCTAAATTTTCTAAAACCAACAACAACAGAGTTTATATGCTAGAGCAAAAGCTACAAACAACTAAACAAGAAGGAGATAGAATCAATGTTTATTTTGCTAAACTCAAAGGGCTATGGGATGAAATTGGAGCATATGAGCCCTTCTGTGTGTGTCCTATGCCATCATGCCCGGCCATGGCTGAAGTTCAGCAAAGGGTAAATAAAAAGAAAACCTTGGAGTTCCTAATGGGACTCAATGATGACTATGTACAGCTGAGGAACCAGATCTTATTGAAGGATCCACTCCCAGATCTTGACCAGATTTTCAACCTTGTTTCTCAAGAAGAGTTCAATCTGGAATTGCAAAATTTCAACTCTAATAATGGGCAGGCAAGTGCTATGGCATCCAGACAAGATGGAAACAAAAGCACTGGAAAAACCTGGAATAAAACTCAGAGTCAAGGTGATAGGAGAAACAACATGCTATGCACTCACTGCAATAGAACCAACCACACAGTGGATAAATGCTATGAAGTGCATGGATTTCCACCAGGATATGGAAGAAACAGACAAGATGGATATGGCCAGTCCAAGGGAAATATCATATGCGCACACTGTGGAAAACCAAATCATACAATTGAAAAGTGTTTTGAGCTACATGGTTATCCCTCAAAGGATTCAAAAGGGGCTAATAAAACTGGGGGTACTTGGACACAGAAATCAAATATCAATCAGGTGGAGTCACAGGAAGAAGACAGTAATCCAGATGTTAAAATGTCTTCTAAAGAGTATAAGCACTTATGTTCTCTCCTACAGAACTTCAATCAAGCCAAAGCTTCTGAAAATTCAACACAACAGAAAGGAACAGGTATGAAACTTAACAATGCCTTTACTATGGCATCCCATTGTTTGATAAGTGTAAACAGTAATATGTGGATCCTTGATTCTGGGGCAAGTGACCACATAACAAATACCTTGAAACATATGAAAGATGTGAGGGTCAGAAGTCCGGTTATACTCAGGTTACCAAATGGTGCAAGCACCACAGTCACACAGATGGGAACTGTGGTTTTGAGCACTCATATTACTTTGAAAAATGTTCTGTTTGTTCCGTCTTTTCAGTTTAACCTCATCTCTGTCAGCAAACTACTAATGGATACTAAAGCTAAGTTGATTTTCTCCCATGATGGTTGTATTATACAGGACAGTACCAGATGCAGTGTGATTGGGAAAGCTAGAGAGGCTGGTGGATTATATCACTTTGAAGCAGTGAAGGAAGATATTAGCAGTAGTTCAGTAGTTAATAATGTTTCTGTTAGTATTTGGCACAAGAGAATGGGACATCCATCTGTGAGTAGGATGATCTTGATGCATAAAATTAATAAGAAATTTCCTTTTGTTCATGACTCTTTTGCCAGAAGTGCATGTGATGTGTGCCATAAATCTAAACAAACAAGAGTTCCCTTTCCCAAACACACTGAGAAAGTACTGTCACCATTTGAATTAATACATGTGGATATATGGGGGCCATTTTCAGTTACTACACATAATGGCTTTAGGTATTTTTTGACTGTTGTTGAACATCACAGTCGATTCACATGGGTTTTTCTTATGAGTTCCAAGTCACAAGCAAGAAGTATACTCCAGGAATTTGTCCTATTTATTAAAAATCAATTCAAGACTGAGATTAAAACCATCCGCAGTGATCAAGGGAAGGAATTTTCCATGTCTGATTTTTATAAAGCTCATGGGATTGAGCATCAAATGAGTTGTGTTTATACTCCACAACAAAATTCAGTAGTAGAGAGAAAACATCGACATCTTTTGGAAGTAGCAAGAGCCCTCAGATTCCAGTCAAAGGTTCCCATTGAGCTTTGGGGAGAATGTATTCTCACAGCTACTTACCTCATTAATAGAACTCCCTCAGAAGTAATAAACAATAAAGCTCCCTATGAAGTATTATATCAAAAGGAACCTGACCTTTCTCTCCTCAGAACTTTTGGATGCTTGTGTTTTGCTACCAATGTTGATCCCAGAAAGGACAAATTCACTTCTAGGGCGCATAAATGTATTATGGTTGGTTATCCTAAAGGTATGAAAGGATATATATTGTATGATTTGCAAGAAAAGGTGTTGTTCACAGCCAGAGATGTTTTGTTCTATGAAAATGAGTTCCCCTTTCACCAAGAAAAATCTGATCCTCTCAATACTGATACGACACATGTCATTGATGTTTTTGAACATCCACTGCTGCACAACACTGATCATCACCCATATGAAGAGCTTGTCAGTCATGAAACCACAAGTTCCACTCCTTCTGCAGAAATACCACATGCTGAAATTTTTTCTGATGATGATTCTTCCATCACACCACCAGAACAAATCCTACCAGTTGACACACATACCAGTAATCCTACTTCCACTGATGTCATCCCTAGAAGAACTAGTAGAAATATCAAGCCTCCTGGATATCTCAGTGAGTACCAGTGCAACTTAATTAATGCAGCTGATAAATCTCAGTCTGTGCATTTTGTGGATACATCTCCCTACCCTCTCAGTGATCACCTCACTTTTGATAAACTTAAACCACAATATTTGTCTTATGTCTTATCTACTGTGGTTCACTCAGAACCTAAGAATTTTAAGGCTGCCTCCCTCAGTCCAGAATGGAGGCAAGCTATGCAAGAAGAAGTTAATGCTCTTGAGGCTAACCATACATGGACAATTATGCCTCTCCCACTTGGAAAGAAACTGGTAGGGTGCAGATGGGTGTATAAGATAAAAAGGAAGGCAGATGGATCAGTTGAAAGATGCAAGGCAAGATTAGTTGCCAAGGGATATACTCAACAGGAAGGGTTAGATTTCTTTGAGACTTTCTCTCCAGTTGCCAAAATAGCAACAGTTAGAACAGTCTTAGCTTTGGCTTCCTGTTCCAATTGGCTTTTGTATCAATTAGATATTAATAACGCTTTCCTATATGGAGATTTACATGAGGAAGTTTATATGCGCCTTCCAGAAGGTTATTCAGTTAATGCTACATCTACTATGTGTTGCAAACTTCACAAGTCATTATATGGACTTAAACAAGCTTCCAGACAGTGGAATGAAAAGCTATCCACTGTGATTATCTCTTATGGTTTTGTTCAGAGTACAGCTGACTCCTCTCTCTTTATACTGTCTACAGGAGCCTCTCTTACTTTCCTTCTCATCTATGTGGATGATATTATCCTTGGAGGCAATGACAGGGATGCTATTCATAAGTTGAAAAACTACTTGGCCAGCCAGTTTAAACTCAAAGATTTGGGAGACTTAAAATTTTTTCTTGGCATTGAAATTGCCAGAAATTCTGATGGATTAGTAATTAATCAAAGGCAGTACACTTTGGATATCATTTCAGACTGTGGACTGCTTGACAGTAAACCTGTTCAGTTCCCTTTTGAGCAAGGAATCAAATTAAGCAAGGAAGAAGGTGATGTTTTATCCAATCCTTCTGAGTACAGGAGACTCATTGGGAGACTTCTATACTTGACCCTTTCAAGGCCAGATATTTGTTATTCCATTCAAGTCCTTAGTCAATTTTTGGCAAGACCTACAAACCTACACATGTCTGCTGCTCTCAGGGTTGTTAGGTACTTAAAAGGCTCCCCAGGACAAGGTTTGTTTTATCCTTCAGTCAACTCCATTCATCTTAAAGCCTTCTGTGATGCTGATTGGGCAGCTGATATTGATACAAGAAGATCCATCACAGGGTATTGTGTTTTTCTTGGAGATTCTCTTGTAGCCTGGAGATCCAAGAAACAAACTACTGTTTCCAGATCCTCAGCTGAATCTGAGTATAGGGCCATGGCCTCTCTTGTGTGTGAGTTGGTGTGGTTTAAAAAATTACTTGGTGATTTTGGTATTACACATAACAAACCGGCTCTTCTCTATTGTGATAACCTTGCTGCCATGCACATTGCATCTAATCCCGTGTTTCATGAGCGCACTAAACATATCGAAATTGATTGTCATCTTGTGAGAGAATGGTTACAAAAAGGATTATTCAAAATGTTTCACATGAAGACCGTGGATCAGGTGGCTGATCTCTTCACCAAAGCTTTGGGTTCTAACGCTTTTCACCATTTGTTGCGCAAGATGGGCATAAAGAATATATATTCCCATCTTGATGGGGGTATTGATATACATTCATGTTCTGTTGCGCAAGAAGGAATACGCAGGGACTTGTTTGTTATTTCTCATAGTTATTTTATATTCTTAGCTTATTACATTATAGCCTCTGTTCTAGAGCTTATTGTTTTCCTTAATTAGTTTCCTTATTCTGTTAGGTTTAGGATTCATGTTTTGGCTCCTATATATATGGACCTTACGTGATCAAGTTTATTATCAAGCAATACACAATATTATTATTTTGGTCTCCTTTTATTTTCTGGAGAGGCAGATCACCTCTCCTCCATAATTTTGGTCTTATTATTTTACAAAATCATATAAAGATAGAGTAAAAAAATATATTATCAATATAAAAATATATATTAGCAAAAAAAATTATTATAATTGTTAAAAATTAAAATATTAGTATAATGCTAAAATACAAAATCACGATTTTAATTTTGTGCTATTACATACAAAATTTATTGATAAAATAAAATAAAACTATCTAATTAAAATTAAATAAAAATTGTAGGTCAGTCTTAAAAACCAACTTAAACTTTCCATTATCATTTTTTGTGGAGATTGTTGAGCTTTTTCTTTATGGGGGTTTCATAAAAGATTTTTTGTGAGTATTTATATTATTATGAAAAGCTAAGACCACTTTTGTTTTTGGGTGGATATTTTATTATTTATTAACCCAGAATTATTTAAGATCTCATTAGGTGAAAAACATTAAATGCCTAGATTATATATGGCTACCGCCATTCAATCCTCCCTCTAGGCATTTCATTTCGTTACCAGCTGTTGGTTAAAATTCCGATTCGCCATGCAACTGGCGATTGTGACTCCCTCAAAGAGCTTTCTCAAGTCAATATTCTTTGAAACCGCTATTTGTATGTGTTTCGGGGTTATACGTTTTTGTTAGCTTTCCATGGCCCCTTTTCGTCAAGTGAGATGGTGAGCTTGCGGGCATTCCATGTCCTCACTTGCCGCTAGTGAGATGGTGAGTTTGCGCTTAGAAACCATTTTAAAAAATGTATTATAATTGTTAAAAATTAAAATAACCAAACTCACTATTTAATTTTGCTATTATATAACATTTTTATTGATAATGATAAAATTATACTATTCAATTAAAATTAAATAAAAATAAAAAATCAATATTTAATTTTGCGCAATTATATAACATTTTTATTGATAATGATAAAATTATACTATTCAATTAAAATTAAATAAAAATTGTAGGACAATGTTTGAAAAACTGAAAAATCGACTTAGACTTTCCCTTATCATTGTTGGTGGATACTGTTAAGCTCATTTTTTTATTTTACATTAGGTTACACTTAGGAGGATTTGATAAAAGAAAATTTGAGAAGGGGAATGCTATTTATTTAAATTAATAAAGTGAGATAGTGAATTTTTATTGGAAGAGGGACGTGCTAGAGGTCCCTTATTGGTGGATAGGATGTAGCGTGGCACAAACCGTGCTAGCTCGACCAAAATAATGGTTTTTGTAATTTTTGCTAAAATTTTATTGTTTTTGTACTTTTTGCTAAATGTTTTGTAATATTATGCTAAATTTATTATAAAAATAAAAGGAAAAAATAAGTAACCAATTACTTCACATTTCTGATTGCTCGCACTGAACCAGAGCAATGCGCACATGGCCTAGAGGTAAGCGCACATGGCCTCAGAGCAAGCTTTGCGCTCATAAGCGCACATGGCCTTATGATAGGTTGATGCTGCTTCACCGTCATCTTCTGTCTGAATGTAGCAATAATAACCTTCACATGAAGAATAAGACACAAGACAACAAAACAAAACCAGCTCGATTATTGGGCGATTAAGTATTACCAACCTTCATTTAGGAAGAAATTATATTTTGTTTTTGCGTTAGTTTTACTATTAGAGCGCATATAAAAACAAAGCAACAAATCATATAAAAATAGAGTAAAAAAATATATATTATCAATATAAAAATATATATTAGCAAAAAAAATTATTATAATTGTTAAAAATTAAAATATTAGTATAATGCTAAAATACAAAATCACGATTTTAATTTTGTGCTATTACATACAAAATTTATTGATAAAATAAAATTAAACTACGGGGAGATTTGATGCGCTACGGGTAGTTGATGAACATGGTGCTTTGATAGACGGGGATCAGGGTTCAGGGAGCACTAGTACGGGGAGACTGTCGAAAGGTACCGAGGACATAGGACCGACGATGGTGATTACAGGACTGGCCGGGTTTGGGAATATAACTGTGAGGCCAGAATCTTATGGCACTGTTACTATTGAGGATCAGTTTGACTTGGAGGAAGGGGAAATAGGTGAAGGAGCTATAGTAGTCTACGAGCAGGGTCCTAAAGCAGCCCTTCTATCGGGTGACCATGTGTAGTATACTCTGCTGGAATGTAAGGGGGCTGAATAAGCCGGATCATCAGAGGGCGGTCCGTGATATTATTCAATAAAATAAAATTAAACTATCTACTTAAAATTAAATAAAAATTGTAGGTTAGTCTTAAAAACCAACTTAAACTTTCCCTTATCATTTTTTGTAGAGATTGTTGAGCTTTTTCTTTATGGGGTTTCATAAAAGATTTTTTGTGAGTATTTCTATAATTATGAAAAGTTAAGACCACTTTTGTTTTTGGGTGGATATTTTATTATTTATTAACCCAGAATTATTTAAGATCTCACTAGGTGAAAAACATTAAATGCCTAGATTATATGTGGCTACAGCCATTCAATCCTCCCTCTAGGCGTTTCATTTCGTTACCAGCTGTTGGTTAAAATTACGATTCGCCATGCAACTGGCGATTGTGACTCCCTCAAAGAGCTTTCTCAAGTCAATATTCTTTGAAACCGCTATTGTATGTGTTTCGGCGTTATACGTTTTTGTTGGCTTTCCATGGCCCCACTCCGTCAAGTGAGATGGTGAGCTTGCGGGCATTCCATGTCCTCACTCGCCGCTAGTGAGATGGTGAGTTTGCTCTAAGAAACCATTTAAAAAAATGTATTATAATTGTTAAAAATTAAAATTAAATAACCAAACTCACTATTTAATTCTGCGCTATTATATAACATTTTTATTGATAATGATAAAATTATACTATTCAATTAAAATTAAATAAAAATAAAAACTCACTATTTAATTTTGCGCTATTATAGAAGAAAATGAGGGAAGTGGACTGCTATTTATTTAAATTAATAAAGTGAGATAGTGAATTTTGATTGGACGGGGGAGGTCCCTTATTGGTGGATAGGACGTAGCTGGCACAAACCGTGCTAGCTCGACCAAAATAATGGTTTTTGTAATTTTTGCTAAAATTTTATTGTTTTTGTAAATTTTGCTAAATGTTTTGTAATATTATGCTAAATTTATTACAAAAATAAAAGGAAAAAATAAGTAACCAATTAATTCACATTTCTGATTGCTCCCACTGAACCAAGCAATCGTAAGCGCACATGGCCTCAGAGCAAGCTTTGCGCTCATAAGCGCACATGGCCTTATGATAGGTTGATGCTGATTCACCGTCATCTTCTGTCTGAATGTAGCAATAATAACCGTCACATGAAGAATAAGACACAAGACAACAAAACAAAACCAGCTCGATTATTGGGCGATTAAGTATTACCAACAGGGCCGACGGCCCAGGGCCCAACTTTTCTAGGGGCCCAAAAAAAAAAATTATATATATATATATATATATATATATATATATATATATATATATATATATATATATTAATATATAATGTATTTAATAGTTACGCTTTGTAAAATATCGTTTCCAATCTGCCGGTATAAAATTAGTTCCGCTTTGTAATAAATAGTTCTGCTTTATAAAAATATATAAAATAAAAAAATAGTTCCGTATTAAATAGTTTCGCTTTATAAAAATATATAAAATAAAACTAACTCTTGAGTTACGCTTTGTAATTCGCAATCTTCCGTTATTATTTATTATTGTAACGTTAACATAACGTTAATCCTAAAAATTCTCAGTTTTTTTACTCTATTTATTCCATCTTTTTCTATTGAGTAATATACACAAAATATTAAAAAAACATCTTAATTCTTAAAATATTATTATATTATTATATTATTCTTAAGAAGAGCTGGTAGATAGAAATTAAAAAGAGGTTTCTGGATTTCTAGCGTTTTCAATCTTTCACGGATCAATTAATAACAGGTGTGATTGTTCTATTTCTGCTATAATATATACATATATTAATTGTGATTTGTGTATTATTGTTGGTTTTTTTTTGCGCTATTTCTTTTACCGTAATATTTTTGAATTGTGTTTTATTTTGCTTTATTTTTTTAATAATAATCCGAATACATCCAATATTATTAATGATTCTAGAGAAGATGATGAACCAAAAAAATTTTATTTTGATATTTATGATCCAAGAAATTGGGAAAATCTTGATAATAAATCGAAAGATATTTTAATTGAGAAGGGGCCTATTAGAGAAATTAATCTTGAGTTTCCCTTAGACAACAATAATAGACATTTTTCATATTCTTATTATTCCATAAAATTAACTAATGGTGAGATTAGGGATCGAAAATGGTTGGTTTATTCTAAAATTATTGATAGAGTATATTGTTTTTTGTTGCAAATTATTTAAATCTTCTAGTAACTCAACTTTGCTAGCAAATGAGGGCCTAAGTGATTGGAAACATATTAGCCAAAGATTCAAACAACATGAAAATAGTGCCGAACATATGATTAATATGAATACTTGGAATGAATTGAGAGTAAGATTAGACAAAAATCAAACAATTGATAAACACTTGCAAGAAGAAATCATTAAAGAGAAAGAGCGTTGTAAACAAGAATATTTTCAGGTGTGAAATGTCTAGCTAAAAATAATCTTGCCTTTCGTGGGTCCAATGAAAAATTATATCAAGATAGGAATGGCAATTTTCTTGGATTGATTGAAATGATTGCAGAATTTGATTTGATAATGCAAGATCATGTGAGACGCATTAAAGATCGTGAAATTCATTATCATTATCTTGGACATAAAATTCAAAATGAATTTATTTATCTTTTATCACAAAGTGTTAAAAAGTCTATTTAGTTCTTTTAATATTTAAGTACTTTTGAAATAAAAAAAAAAATTATAATATATTTTTTTAAAAAATAATAAAATGAAAGGGGCCCAATTTCAATAATTTGCCTAGGGCCCTTAAAATGTCAGGAATGGGCCTGATTACCAACCTTCATTTAGGAAGAAGTTATATTTTGTTTTTGCGCTAGTTTTACTATTAGAGCGCATATAAAAACAAAGCGACAAATCATATAAAGATAGAGTAAAAAAAAAAATATTATCAATATAAAAATATATATTAGCAAAAAAAATTATTATAATTGTTAAAAATTAAAATATTAGTATAATGGTAAAATACAAAATCACGATTTTAATTTTGTGCTATTACATACAAAATTTATTGATAAAATAAAATTAAACTATCTAACTAAAATTAAATAAAAATTGTAGGTCAGTCTTAAAAACCAACTTAAACTTTCCCTTATCATTTTTTGTAGAGATTGTTGAGCTTTTTCTTTATGGAGGTTTCATAAAAAAAAATTTGTGAGTATTTCTATAATTATGAAAAGCTAAGATCACCTTTTGTTTTTGGGTGGATATTATATTATTTATTAGCCCAGAATTGTTTAAGATCTCACTAGGTGAAAAAATGCCTAGATTATATGTGGCTACAGCCATTCAATCCTCTCTCTAAGCGTTTTTACTAGCTGTTGGTTAAAATTCTGATTCGCCATGCAACCGGCGATTGTGACTCCCTCAAAGAGCTTTCTCAAGTCAATATTCTTTAAAACCGCTATTTGTATGTGTTTCGCGTTATACGTTTTTGTTGGTTTTCCATGGCCCCACTCCGTCAAGTGAGATGGTGAGCTTGCGGGCATTCCATGTCCTCGTTTCATTTCGTTACTAGCTGTTGGTTAAAATTCTGATTCGCCATGCAACCGGCGATTGTGACTCCCTCAAAGAGCTTTCTCAAGTCAATATTCTTTAAAACCGCTATTTGTATGTGTTTCGCGTTATACGTTTTTGTTGGTTTTCCATGGCCCCACTCCGTCAAGTGAGATGGTGAGCTTGCGGGCATTCCATGTCCTCACTCGCCGCTAGTGAGATGGTGAGTTCTAAGAAACCATTTTAAAAAATGTATTATAATTGTTAAAAATTAAAATAATCAAACTCATTATTTAATTTTGCGCTATTATATAACATTTTTATTGATAATGATAAAATATACTATTCAATTAAAATTAAATAAAAATAAAAACTCACTATTTAATTTTGCGCTATTATATAATATTTTTATTGATAATGATAAAATTATACTATCCTTATAATATATAATTCAGCTAGCAATTGATTTTTACCCGTTAGATTTTGTTGTGTTCACACCTATTAATAAACGTTAGATTAAATTTGTATTTACACTGTTAATTAATAATTAGCGTAATTATTTTTAATTAATTAACATAATTATTTATTTCTTTATATAATATAATTTACATTTATAATTACTTTATTATATTAGCGTAATTAATTATTATAGAGAACGCATTTTTTATTAATATATTTAACCAATTAATTAATTAATTAATTTATATTATATAAACAATAATATCGGAAGTAAATTTACTCCTAATTTTAAGCAACTAAATAAATTTGATATTATCTACTATTTATATTATAATCATGAATAATTCAAATTCGTGATTATATAAATCATATTATCTTCATCTCTATCTCTCACTATTATATTTTTTTAATTTCTTCATGCTCAGACTTTCTTTTGCAGCTCTATGTAAGTTTTGTTATTTTTTGTATTTTTTGCAGCCTTAAATTTGTAAGCATTATTTTAGTAATTCGATTTTAATTTAAATATTATTGTTTGATAATTAATGTTTTTATTTTTTGTAGTCTTTCTTAAAATGTAAGTATCTTTTACTAATTCGAATTTTAATTTTAATATTATCGTTTAATTATTAATATTTTTATTTTTTGCAGCCTTAAGTATTTTTTACTAATTTGAATTTCAGTTTTAATATTATTGTTTGATCATTAATATTTTTATTTTTTTGCAGGTTTCAATGTAAGTATTTTTTACGAATTTTAGTTTTGATATTTTGTTGATTATAATTGTATTGATATTTTTATTTTTTCAATGTAAGTATTTTTAGTTTTGATATTTTGTTGATTATAATTGTATAATAAATATAACAATTTATTTGGTAATGATTTTAGTATTTTTTTTCCAAGTTTTTTGGATTTTTTTATGCTTTTTAATGATTTTTTTTTGTAGAACTTTTGGATACAATTTATTTGGTAATGATTTTAGTATTTTTTTTCCAAGTTTTTTGGATTTTTTTATGCTTTTTAATGATTTTTTTTTTGTAGAACTTTTGGATTTCTGATGAGCCATTTTATTTGCTCATCTTAGAGCTCTTTTTATTCTTTTATTGAGTCAGCTTGAGTCATTAGTGTGTCTGGGAGGGCACAATGAAGTGTTATTTAAGATCTCACTAGGTGAAAAACATTAAATGCCTAGATTATATGTGGCTACAACCATTCAATCCTCTCTCTAGGCGTTTCATTTCGTTACCAGCTGTTGGTTAAAATTCCGATTCGCCATGCAACTGACTATTGTGACTCCCTCAAAGAGCTTTCTCAAGTCAATATCCTTTGAAACCGCTATTTGTATGTGTTTCGGCCTTATACGTTTTTGTTGGCTTTCCATGGCCCCACTCCGTCAAGTGAGATGGTGAGCTTGCGGGCATTCCATGTCCTCACTTGCGGCTAGTGAGATGGTGAGTTTGCGCTAAGAAAGCAATTTAAAAAATGTATTATAATTGTTAAAAATTAAAATAATCAAACTCACTATTTAATTTTGCGCTATTATATAACATTTTTATTGATAATGATAAAATTATACTATTCAATTAAAATTAAATAAAAATAAAAACTCACTATTTAATTTTGCGCTATTATATAACATTTTTATTAAGAATTATAAAATTATACTATTCAATTCAAATTAAATAACATTTTTATTAAGAATTATAAAATTATACTATTCAATTCAAATTAAATAAAAATTGTAGGACAATGTTTGAAAAACTGAAAAATCAACTTTGACTTTCCCTTATCATTCTTGGTGGATACTGTTAAGCTCATTTTTTTTATTTTACATTAGGTTACACTTAGGAGGATTTGATAGAAGAAAATGAGAGAAGGGGACTGCTATTTATTTAAATTAATAAAGTGAGATAGTGAATTTTGATTGAACGGGGGACGTGCCAGAGGTCCCTTATTGGTGGATAGGATGGCACAAACCGTGAATAATGGTTTTTGTAATTTTTGCTAAAATTTTATTGTGTAATTTTTGCTAAATGTTTTGTAATATTATGCTAAATTTATTACAAAAATAAAAGGAAAAAATAAGTAACCAATTACTTCACATTTCTGATTGCTCCTACTGAACCAGAGCAATCGTAAGCGCACATGGCCTCAGAGCAAGCTTTGCGCTCATAAGGGCACATGGCCTTATGATAGGTTGATGCTGCTTACCGAGGCACTGCTTCATTCTTTGGCTTGCTATCCGTGGTCGGTTGCCGACGCGTGATAAGCCATGGATTGGTCGGGGGGATGATTCATGTGTTCTGTGTGGAGGAGAGAGTAGAGAGAAGCATTCCCATTTATTCTTTGAGTGCACTTTTTCACTGGATTGCTTGATGACAGCTGGGAGGGAGGTTACTGGGTTCATATGGCCACGTGGCAGTTGGGAGTGTGCTGTCCTCCGTGCTGCTAGACGGTGGCGTGGGAAGCATTGGATTTCTTGTACCTATCGTGGTCTTCTCGCTGCCCTGATTTATTTTATATGGCAGGAGAGGAATACTCGTATACAGGAAGCGTTCGGATTCGGCAGAGGGGGTGGCTATTAGGGCTTTATCCATTATGAGGGATCGGATCGCTTCGCTACGGCTACCAGACTCACTTCAGGCGCGGGCTTTGAGGCGATTGTGGCACATCGCGTGGTAGGGTGATTGTTGTTGAGTTTTTATTTTTGGAGATTCTAAGAGCTAGCTTGTTAGCTCGCTTGTTGAGTTTTTATTTTTGGAGATTCTGAGAGCTAGCTTGTTAGCTCGCTGATGCGGTAGAATTTTTTTTCTATGCCGTGTAGTGTATCTCCAAACTCTTTTACTTTTTTCTTTATATGATATTTACCGTTAACAAAAAAAAAACAGGTTGATGCTGCTTCACCGTCATCTTCTGTTTGAATGTAGCAATAATAACCTTCACATGAAGAATAAGACACAAGACAACAAAACAAAACCAGCTCATACTTTTTTCTTTATATGATATTTACCGTTAACAAAAAAAAAAACAGGTTGATGTTGCTTCACCGTCATCTTCTGTTTGAATGTAGCAATAATAACCTTCACATGAAGAATAAGACACAAGACAACAAAACAAAACCAACCCGATTATTGAGCGATTAAGTATTACCAACCTTCGTTTAGGAAGAAGTTATATTTTGTTTTTGCGCTAGTTTTACTATTAGAGCGCATATAAAAACAAAGCGACAAATCATATAAAGATAGAGTAAAAAAAATATATTATCAATATAAAAATATATATTAGCAAAAAAAATTATTATAATTGTTAAAAATTAAAATATTAGTATAATGCTAAAATACAAAATCAAGATTTTAATTTTGTGCTATTACATACAAAATTTATTGATAAAATAAAATTAAACTATCTAATTAAAATTAAATAAAAATTGTAGGTCAGTCTTAAAAACCAACTTAAACTTTCCCTTATCATTTTTTGTGGAGATTGTTGAGCTTTTTCTTTATGGGGGTTTCATAAAAGATTTTTTGTGAGTATTTCTATAATTATGAAAAGCTAAGACCACTTTTGTTTTTGGGTGAATATTTTATTATTTATTAACCCATAATTATTTAAGATCTCACTAGGTGAAAAACATTAAATGCCTAGATTATATGTGGCTACAGCCATTCAATCCTCCCTCTAGGCGTTTCATTTCGTTACCAGCTGTTGGTTAAAATTCCGATTCGTCATGCAACTGGCGATTGTGACTCCCTCAAAGAGCTTAAGTCAATATTCTTTGAAACCGCTATTTGTATGTGTTTCGGCGTTATACGTTTTTGTTGGCTTTCCATGGCCTCTTTCCATCAAGTGAGATGGTGAGCTTGCGGGCATTCCATGTCCTCACTTGCCGCTAGTGAGATGGTGAGTTTGCGCTAAGAAACCATTTTAAAAAATGTATTATAATTGTTAAAAATTAAAATAACCAAACTCACTATTTAATTTTGTGCTATTATATAACATTTTTATTGATAATGATAAAATTATAATATTCAATTAAAATTAAATAAAAATAAAAAATCACTATTTAATTTTGCGCAATTATATAACATTTTGATAATAATAAAATTATACTATTCAATTAAAATTAAATAAAAATTGTAGGACAATGTTTGAAAAACTGAAAATCAACTTAGACTTTCCCTTATCATTCTTGGTGGATACTGTTAAGCTCATTTTTTTATTTTACATTAGGTTACACTTAGAAGGATTTAATAGAAGAAAATGAGAGAAGGGGACTGCTATTTATTTAAATTAATAAAGTGAGATAGTGAATTTTGATTGGACGGGGGACATGCCAGAGGTCCCTTATTGGTGGATAGGACGTAGCTGGCACAAACCGTGCTAGCTCGACTGATGAGCCATTTTATTTGCTCATCTTAGAGCGTTTTTACACCTTTTATTGAGTCAGTTTGAGTCAGTATTGTGTCTGGGAGGGCACATTGGAGTGTTTGGGCAAAATATGCAGGTATTCATGTCAGCAGGTGGAGATTGTGCGAAAAAGTCAAATTAATGGTCCACTTTGGGGAAACGCGGGATTCTGAAGCAGAGGTGACTAAGGCAGTTGGGCCTAATAAGGCAAAGTCGCCACTGTGAGGCAAAGACGTCACTATGGGCAAAGTCACTATGCGTAAGAGTCAACCGCGTAACAAGCATCGCGCATGGTTCACCCACCTGGAAGGAAAATTCCAAGATCAAAGAGGCATGAAGAAAGCAGCAGCATCACTTTGGGCAAAGGGCAGAAGGTGCCCAGTTTGGGCAAACGGCGAGTATCGGGCATACCAGAGTAACAGATTCCGAAAGTTGGGGGATTCTGCCTAATCCCCCATCTTTATCCGGTCAGCTGATAAGGAAAAAAATCCCTAAAGACCAGGACTTTCTTTGATCGCCAAGAGTCCCAGCAAAAACAAACTCTGGACGGACTACGCCCAAACGGCCCAGTCCCATGAGCCCACCAGCCCATTAATACAAATCTGATGCCCTAGAGACCGTACATATAAAGAAGGGATCGCTGATCAGCAAAAAAGGGACGATACAACACACGACGCCACACACAAGAAGAAATATAGAGAGCTTAATATACGAAATTTATGAGAGTTCATATATATTTGTTTTGAGAGTCGAGAGGTGAAACACTGCCCTTTGGGGCAGCCCGTTTGGGCGATTGTATATTATGTTTTTCTTTATTTAATTTAAAGTTTTTCTTTTTAGTATTTGATTTCGTTTTTGCTTTATTTATTTGTTTTAATTATTTGTTGATGGATTATTAGCGTCTGGGCAAAGGCAGATCGAGGGGGATTTTGGGCTAAGTAGAACCGAGAGGTTGATGGGGCTAGAGTAGCCGGTTGGGCGTTTGTTCCGGAGGCAAAGTTGGTTGAGGTTTATTTCTGGGGAGTTTGGGCAAACTAGGACGACCACTAGTGAACCTTTACAAACTGGGATACTGGTGATTGGCAAACCGCATAGATGTACCTTGTAGTATTGTTGCGGGCATAGCACTAGAACTTGCAGGAGATGCGGTCGTATGTTTCGAGCATGCTATTGGCCGAGCGGGTCTGTCTAGAGGGTAATGCGGGTTTGAGCAAACTAGATCCATGTTTGGTCGCATAGGTTATCGAATTGTTCAGATCCAGGGGTTTAGGCATAAGGTTAGCTTGCCTTCTCTTTACACAGTAAGGATAGATGAGGGGTGGGGCAATTGTTGGGCGTGACGCAATATGACCACTTTTGTTTTTGCACCCTATAACTGCTGACAAACCGCTGGTAGAAATCCTTAGTGCCGATGACCGGTAGTTTGCCCTAATGAACCTAAGAGATGTTGTATGCCCAGATACTGATTTTTATCAATTTAGTTTAGTTTAGTCGTAGTTAGTTGAGTCGAGTTGTTCATGAGAGAACCGCTGTGCCCACAGCAAAACCAATCAAAACCTTTTTAAATCGTGACAACCCTTTGGGCAAGCCGAGATCACTTATTGCAATTGCCTCCTCGTGGGACCGACCCCACATACTTACCACTATCTACGTTTTTGTAGTTATAAGGGTACTGGCAGAATTATAAATTCATTTTGACAGCTTGTTTGCTCCCAACGACAAGCATACGGGCTCGTCAAAATTGGCGCCGTTGCCGGGGAGGCAATATTCCAGCAGTAAGTGTCTGTGCTATTTGACCTGTGATTTTTTGTTTTTGCTCCAGCTTGACCGTAAAGGGCAAACAAGGGCAGAACGGGAGGAGCAGGGCAAAGAGCACGTGCCGCCCAGAAACAAATGTCATGCCATGACAATAACTAAGGCGCTTGCCAGGAGGCAACCTGGTATTTTCTTTATCTCTTTTTATTTTGTTTAATAAATAAGCCTTGAGCAGTGTTCTCCTTGAAAGGTAGTGTGCTTTGTATTGCAGATTATGGGAAAAGAGACTGACCAGAGGTAGCTGTGTGGGCATACTAAAAGACCACTTGTTCAAACGACAGTGTGTTCTAGACGGACAACAAGCCCCCTGAAGTTGCAAGGATGACCCATGGAACGAAGTCAAGGTCTGGGCAGACGTGCTCACGCTACTGATTCCGGGCAAAGTTCTAAGACGACAGGGCAACATGTAAAAAAGTCTTGCGGAGCTGCTGAACAAGTTAATGGCCCACTTTGCCCACACTGGATTTAGGTACTCACCTGACTCCACCTCCTAATTGTTCCCTCCCAATTGTTGTAGTTTTTAGTTTTTTTTTTTTTTTTTGAAAGTCACCTCGAGTCACTTTGACTCTGGTGACTAGGTCGATCTCCCTGCTGACACACTTTGCCCAGGCAAAGTGTGTGAGGGGCAGGTGCGCCAAACTTTTTGAGTCATAGTCTGGTCGTGGGTAGCCCCTACCAATCTTATTACTTTTGCACACTTTGCCCAGGCAAAGTGTGTGAGGGGGGAAAGGGAAAGGGCAAACCCCTGTTTCTAATCGAGTCAGCATGATTATGTGATCACCTTGGGCAAACATACATACAGTAACTCAAACTTTATAGTTAAGATGCATGAAATAGGGATGATGGAACTGTTCTAGGCAAACTGTGAGAATTGAACCAACATTGATATATGATTTCTTTCTTTGAGAGTCTGCTGTGATCTTTACAATGCTTGTCTTTGCCTGTTTGCTGAATTGAGTAGTTTGACTGAGTAGGGTTGTTAAATGATTAGGGCATGTTCTTGTTTCAGTTTGCTTGAATAAATAACACTGCCCCTTGCTAGCCCTTTGAGCCTGATTGAATATTTTTTGTGAACTCATTCTGGTATTATGCCCACATTACATAGGCAGCCAGAGAGAAAAGAGGGAGTTAGGGCATAGTGTTCAAAAAAAAAAAAAAAAGGAAAAAAATCAGAAAAAGAAAAAAATAGAATAAAAAATTGTTGTGCTAAGGCCCGTAAGAAAGGGGCAAAGTGGCAGAGAAAAGGCTAACATCAAAAAGCCCTCTACCCATAGAGCCTACTCCTCAAAATCTACCCATATGAGCCCAACACTACAACCCAATAAAAGTCCCTCTGATAATCCCTTACTTAGTTAAAACAAACTCAGGTTAGCAATACGGCAAATTTAGGCAAAGTGAAGTCACAGCAGAAAA
The DNA here is from genome assembly GCA_954870475.1 of Euphrasia confusa. Lineage (NCBI taxonomy): Eukaryota > Viridiplantae > Streptophyta > Magnoliopsida > Lamiales > Orobanchaceae > Euphrasia > Euphrasia confusa. The sequence continues at coordinate 7,549,837 of OX940966.1, read as the reverse complement.
TGAGTGTCATTAAACCCATACACTATAAAGAGAGAAACACTGTGAGGGAGTGAACCCAAAGACCTAGAAGAGACTCTTGACTTATTTTTTATCTTTACTTGAATTTTGTGTTATCTGTATGTACTATGCCCTATACTGATCATGCTAAAGTCCTTTGTTTTATTTCTCCCTACTTCTTTCATTTCTGTTTTCACTTTGGTCTTGAGTCAGGCAAATCAGAGCCCACGCTTGGGGACAAGCGTATCCAAGTGTGTGCGGTTCTGATGAGCCATTTTATTTGCTCATCTTAGAGCGTTTTTACACCTTTTATTGAGTCAGTTTGAGTCAGTATTGTGTCTGGGAGGGCACATTGGAGTGTTTGGGCAAAGTATGCAGGTATTCATGTCAGCAGGTGGAGATTGTGCGAAAAAGTCAAATTAATGGTCCACTTTGGGGAAACGCGGGATTCTGAAGCAGAGGTGACTAAGGCAGTTGGGACTAATAAGGCAAAGTCGCCACTGTGAGGCAAAGACGTCACTATGGGCAAAGTCACTATGCGTAAGAGTCAACCGCGTAACAAGCATCGCGCATGGTTCACCCACCTGGAAGGAAAATTCCAAGATCAAAGAGGCATGAAGAAAGCAGCAGCATCACTTTGGGCAAAGGGCAGAAGGTGCCCAGTTTGGGCAAACGGCGAGTATCGGGCATACCAGAGTAACAGATTCCGAAAGTTGGGGGATTCTGCCTAATCCCCCATCTTTATCCGGTCAGCTGATAATGAAAAAATCCCTAAAGACCAGGACTTTCTTTGACCGCCAAGAGTCCCAGCAAAAACAAACTCTGGACGGACTACGCACAAACGGCCCAGGCCCATGAGCCCAACAGCCCATTAATACAAATCTGATGCCCTAGAGACCGCACATATAAAGAAGGGATCGCTGATCAGCAAAAAAGGGACGATACAACACACGACGCCACACACAAGAAGAAATATAGAGAGCTTAATATACGAAATTTATGAGAGTTCATATATATTTGTTTTGAGAGTCGAGAGGTGAAACACTGCCCTTTGGGGCAGCCCGTTTGGGCGATTGTATATTATGTTTTTCTTTATTTAATTTAAAGCTTTTCTTTTTAGTATTTGATTTCGTTTTTGCTTTATTTATTTGTTTTAATTATTTGTTGATGGATTATTAGCGTCTGGGCAAAGGCAGATCGAGGGGATTTTGGGCTAAGTAGAACCGAGAGGTTGATGGGGCTAGAGTAGCCGGTTGGGCGTTTGTTCCCGAGGCAAAGTTGGTTGAGGTTTATTTCTGGGGAGTTTGGGCAAACTAGGACGACCACTAGTGAACCTTTACAAACTGGGATACTGGTGATTGGCAAACCGCATAGATGTACCTTGTAGTATTGTTGCGGGCATAGCACTAGAACTTGCAGGAGATGCGGTCGTATGTTTCGAGCATGCTATTGGCCGAGCGGGTCTGTCTAGAGGGTAATGCGGGTTTGGGCAAACTAGATCCATGTTTGGTCGCATAGGTTATCGAATTGTTCAGATCCAGGGGTTTAGGCATAAGGTTAGCTTGGCTTCTCTTTACACAGTAAGGATAGATGAGGGGTGGGGCAATGGTTGGGCTTGACGCAATAGGACCACTTTTGTTTTTGCACCCTATAACTGCTGACAAACCGCTGGTAGAAATCCTTAGTGCCGATGACCGGTAGTTTGCCCTAATGAACCTAAGAGATGTTGTATGCCCAGATACTGATTTTCATCAATTTAGTTTAGTTTAGTCGTAGTTAGTTGAGTCGAGTTGTTCATGAGAGAACCGCTGTGCCCACTGCAAAACCAATCAAAACCTTTTTAAATCGTGACAACCCTTTGGGCAAGCCGAGATCACTTATTGCAATTGCCTCCTCGTGGGACCGACCCCACATACTTACCACTATCTACGTTTTTGTAGTTATAAGGGTACTGGCAGAATTATAAATTCATTTTGACAGCTTGTTCGCTCCCAACGACAAGCATACGTGCTCGTCATCGACCAAAATAATGGTTTTTGTAATTTTTGCTAAAATTTTATTGTTTTTGTAATTTTTGCTAAATGTTTTGTAATATTATGCTAAATTTATTACAAAAATAAAAGGAAAAAATAAGTAACCAATTACTTCACATTTTTGATTGCTCGTAGCAATCGTAAGCGCACATGGCCTTAGAGCAAGCTTTGCGCTCAAATGCGCACATGGCCTTATGATAGGTTGATCCTGCTTCACCGTCATCTTCTGTCTGAATGTAGCAATAATAACCTTCACATGAAGAATAAGACACAAGACAACAAAACAAAACCAGCTCGATAATTGGGCGATTAAGTATTACCAACCTTCATTTAGGAAGAAGTTATATTTTGTTTTTGCGCTAGTTTTACTATTAGAGCGCATATAAAAACAAAGCGACAAATCATATAAAGATAGAGTAAAAAAAATATATTATCAATATAAAAATATATATTAGCAAAAAAAATTATTATAATTTTTAAAAATTAAAATATTAGTATAATGCTAAAATACAAAATCAAGATTTTAATTTTGTGCTATTACATACAAAATTTATTGATAAAATAAAATTAAACTATCTAATTAAAATTAAATAAAAATTGTAGGTCAGTCTTAAAAACCAACTTAAACTTTCCCTTATCATTTTTTGTGGAGATTGTTGAACTTTTTCTTTATGGGGGTTTCATAAAAGAGTTTTTGTGAGTATTTCTATAATTATGAAAAGCTAAGACCACTTTTGTTTTTGGGTGGATATTTTATTATTTATTAACCCAGAATTATTTAAGATCTCACTAGGTGAAAAACATTAAATGCCTAGATTATATGTGGCTACAGCCATTCAATCCTCCCTCTAGGCGTTTCATTTCGTTACCATCTGTAGGTTAAAATTCCGATTCGTCATGCAATTGTGACTCCCTCAAAGAGCTTTCTGAAGTCAATATTCTTTGAAACCGCTATTTGTATGTGTTTCGGCGTTATACGTTTTTGTTGGCTTTCCATGGCCCCTTTCCGTCAAGTGAGATGGTGAGCTTGCGAGCATTCCATGTCCTCACTTGCTGCTAGTGAGATGGTGAGTTTGCGCTAAGAAACCATTTTAAAAAATGTATTATAATTCTTAAAAATTAAAATAACCAAACTCACTATTTAATTTTGCGCTATTATATAACATTTTTATTGATAATGATAAAATTATACTATTCAATTAAAATTAAATAAAAATAAAAAATCACTATTTAATTTTGCGCAATTATATAACATTTTTATTGATAATGATAAAATTATTCTATTCAATTAAAATTAAATAAAAATTGTAGGACAATGTTTGAAAAACTGAAAAATCGACTTAGACTTTCCCTTATCATTGTTAGTGGATACTGTTAATCTCATTTTTTTATTTTACATTAGGTTACACTTAGGAGGATTTGATAAAAGAAAATTTGAGAAGGGGAATGCTATTTATTTAAATTAATAAATTGAGATAATGAATTTTGATTGGAAGGGGGACGTGCCAGAGGTCCCTTATTGGTGGATAGGACGTAGCGTGGCACAAACCGTGCTAGCTCGACCAAAATAATGGTTTTTGTAATTTTTGCTAAAATTTTATTGTTTTTGTAATTTTTGCTAAATGTTTTGTAATATTATGCTAAATTTATTACAAAAATAAAAGGAAAAAATAAGTAACCAATTACTTCACATTTCTGATTGCTCGAACCAGAGCAATCGTAAGCCCACATGGTCTCAGAGCAAGCTTTGCGCTCATATGCGCACATGGCCTTATGATAGGTTGATGCTGCTTCACGTCATCTTCTGTCTGAATGTAGCAATAATAACCTTCACATGAAGAATAAGACACAAGACAACAAAACAAAACCAGCTCGATTATTGGGCGATTAAGTATTACCAACCTTCATTTAGGAAGAAGTTATATTTTGTTTTTGCGCTAGTTTTACTATTAGAGCGCATATAAAAACAAAGCGACAAATCATATAAAGATAGAGTAAAAAAAATATATTATCAATATAAAAATATATATTAGCAAAAAAAATTATTATAATTGTTAAAAATTAAAATATTAGTATAATGCTAAAATACAAAATCACGATTTTAAGTTTGTGCTATTACATACAAAATTTATTGATAAAATAAAATTAAACTATCTAATTAAAATTAAATAAAAATTGTAGGTCAGTCTTAAAAACCAACTTAAACTTTCCCTTATCATTTTTTGTGGAGATTGTTGAGCTTTCTCTTTATGGGGGTTTCATAAAAGATTTTTTGTGAGTATTTCTATTATTATGAAAAGCTAAGACCACTTTTATTTTTGGGTGGATATTTTATTATTTATTAACCCAGAATTATTTAAGATCTCACTAGGTGAAAAATATTAAATGCCTAGATTATATGTGGCTACAGCCATTCAATCCTCCCTCTAGGCGTTTCATTTCGTTAACAACTGTTGGTTAAAATTCCGATTCTCCATGCAACTGGCGATTGTGACTCCCTCAAAAAGTTTTCTCAAGTCAAAATTCTTTGAAACCGCTATTTGTATGTGTTTCGGCGTTATACGTTTTTGTTGGCTTTCCATGGCCCCTTTCCGTAAAGTGAGATGGTGAGCTTGCGGGCATTCCATGTCCTCACTTGCCTCTAGTGAGATGGTGAGTTTCGCTAAGAAACCATTTTAAAAAATGTATTATAATTGTTAAAAATTAAAATAACCAAACTCACTATTTAATTTTGCGCTATTATATAACATGTTTATTGATAATGATAAAATTATACTATTCAATTAAAATTAAATAAAAATAAAAAATCACTATTTAATTTTGCGCAATTATATAACATTTTTATTGATAATGATAAAATTATACTATTCAATTAAAATTAAATAAAAATTGTAGGACAATGTTTGAAAAACTGAAAAATCGACTTAGACTTTCCCTTATCATTCTTGGTCGATACTGTTAAGCTCATTTTTTTATTTTACATTAGGTTACACTTAGGAGGATTTGATAAAAGAAAATTTGAGAAGGGGGATGCTATTTATTTAAATTAATAAAGTGAGATAGTGAATTTTGATTGGAAGGGGGACGTGCCAGAGGTCCCTTATTGGTAGATAGGACGTAGCGTGGCACAAACCGTGCTAGCTCGACCAAAATAATGGTTTTTGTAATTTTTGCTAAAATTTTATTGTTTTTGTACTTTTTGCTAAATGTTTTGTAATATTATGCTAAATTTATTACAAAAATAAAAGAAAAAAATAAGTAACCAATTACTTCACATTTCTGATTGCTTGCACTGAACCAGAGCAATCGTAAGCGCACATGGCCTCAGAGCAAGCTTTGCGCTCATAAGCGCACATGGCCTTATGATAGGTTGATGCTGCTTCACCGTCATCTTCTGTCTTAATGTAGCAATAATAACCTTCACATGAAGAATAAGACACAAGACAACAAAACAAAACCAACTCGATTATTGGGCGATTAAGTATTACCATCCTTCATTTAGGAAGAAGTTATATTTTGTTTTTGCGCTAGTTTTACTATTAGAGCGCATATAAAAACAAAGCGACAAATCATATAAAGATAGAGTAAAAAAAATATATTATCAATATAAAAATATATATTAGCAAAAAAAATTATTATAATTGTTAAAAATTAAAATATTAGTATAATGCTAAAATACAAAATCACGATTTTAATTTTGTGCTATTACATACAAAATTTATTGATAAAATAAAATTAAACTACGGGGAGATTTGATGCGCTACGGGGATTTGATGAACATGGTGCTTTGATAGACGGGGATCAGGGTTCAGGGAGCACTAGTACGGGGAGACTGTCTAAAGGTACCGAGGACATAGGACCGACGATGGTGATTACAGGACTGGTGGGGTTTGGGAATATAACTGTGAGGCCAGAATCTTATGGCACTGTTACTATTGAGGATCAGTTTGACTTGGAGGAAGGGGAAATAGGTGAAGGAGCTATGGTAGTCTACGAGCAGGGTCCTAAAGCAGCCCTTCTTGTTGGGATATGTCCTTCGATCCTACGTGTGCAATCGATAAAGTCATAAGGTCGTCTATGGATGTTAAATGATTATTTGATAATATTAATTGTTGGGAACAATATAATATTGATCAATTAAATCATACCTACAGGGTCACACACGGACTCGAAGATAATGTACGATGATTGATATATATATTGATTTAGAATCAATATTTACGTGGATTTAATTCCCATGCATGTGATGCATGGCTTGCATGGATGCATGTCACATAGTGTGACATGGCATGCCACACAAGCAAGTGGGACCACATACAATGCATAGTGGCATGTGTATGTGGCATGACCTTTCACCTCCTTTGTAACCTCTTTTGCATGTTAATGGTGCATCTTTATGCACATTAAGATGGAGGTTACAAAGAGGTGTAATGGTGTGAATAATGGTGTGTTTATATAGATGAAAATCTGATTTTCATCACACACAAGCATCAGCCACGAAAATCCACACAAATAGAGAGAAAAGAGGTGATCTTGGAGATCCATTCTCAAGCAATCAAAGGTGTTCATTATCCGGGTTCGTGTGCAACACTTAGAGGCCGGGCCATTTGTGCGGCTTCCACATCCAGACGATCTAAAGGAGTGACGAGGTCATTCACAAGGAGAGCTTCGAGAGGCTGATCCATTTGAGGTGGTTCAATCGACTCAACACCACCTCAACGACATTAACCAAAGTCAACGATCACCAAAAGTAAGTAATCGTTGAACCTTATATATATATTGGATGTGTATATATATATGTTTATATGTGTTATTATACACATTAAGTGTGCACTAAGATCATGGCATAGTAAATCTATCGCTTTACACGCTTCCGCACACACGGTATATCGATTGGATCGGTATACCGGCACCTTCAATTGGTATCAGAGCCTAGGGCTCGTGCACACTTTTGTGTTGGACACGAAGGTTAAATCAACATAATTGGATTATTTGTTTAATTGTGATTATGTGATTAGATGTAAGGCCGACCACCGTTAGTGGTCGGGTGAATGAAATTGTCGTTTTTTTTACGTACGATTGGCCATAGTTTTGGAGGGCTGCGTCCCTTGGAATCATTTGTAATAGATAGGTTTTCTATTTCAATATGTATTGTTCAAACTTGTAAGCGATGGACTTGGTCCATGGTTCGATGGTGGATCTCGGCTCTCCGGCGAAAACGAGAAGAAACGAAGCAAAATGAAGCGAAACGGGCGAAAACCGGGCTGCTGGAGCAAAACGGCGGGCGCCGTTTGTGCTCCGGCGGGCGCCGAATGGATTCGGCGGGCGCCGAATGGATTCGGCGGGCGCCGTTTTGGAAACGGCGACCGCCGAAAGGCTGTTTTTTGGTCAGCCTGTTTTGTACCCTTTTGGCGGGCGCCGTTTTGGAAACGGCGACCGCCAGTGGTGTTCGGCGACAGCCATTTGTGAAACGGCGGGCGCCGTTCGTGGTTTTTGGGGTATGGACTAAGGTTGACCTAAATCGGCGGGTGCGGAACTGAAACGGCGGGCGCGGGCCAGTCCAGAAGATGTTCAAGGCCTATTTTGTTGCTTTTAATCTTTTCGTTTGAGAGTTGTGAGGTTCTAGGGGCCTTTCGATTACGTATTTAATTGCTTTGCTAGTTATAGGATGTTTTATGTTATAAATGTTCAACTTACATATAAACACCTATGCATGCAAGTTCCCAAAATAATGAGTATAATGTCTTGTCCAAAAACATCACACTCATGAAGCCCTCGATCATAAGTTGGTAGGTCCGCCTCAGCGGGGTACTACTTGTTATCTTGGGATAAGTGGGAGTAAGGGTTAGACCCTTATACGTGAGTTTGGTTTTCTCATCGATAGATCCACTGCAGGCGTGGCTATCGAGACATGAGATGAGAATGGGACTCTCATCGACCGAGAGTGACATTAGATGTCATTGACATGGGATGTCTACCTATCTTAGACTTCTTAAGTGCGGACTCAGTCGGCTTAAGAATTTGCAAGATGAGGGTCTTGGGATTGTTTTGTTCAAGGGAACAAAGATATTAGATATCGATTGAACAAAATGAAATAAATAAGTAGCTTGTTAGAAAACCTTATTTGTTTACCGCTTTGTGAATGTTTACATACTTTATTTATCTTTCTTTTGTAGTTTATCATGTTAATTTCAACTCGATTCAAGTTTGGTTCAATTCTTGATTATGAAAAATTGAACAACATAAATTTTCTTGATTCACAACGTAATTTGAGGATGGTCCTCAAATACGAAGACAATGAAAATGTGTTAGATAACCACATCCTAAGATATCATTGAACAACTCAATAGCATGTTCGGGGAATATGCTAAGATTGAGCGGTTCGGTATGACCAGGGTCATCGCTTCAGCTAGGCTGGAAAAATGGAAATCTATGGAATCACATGTACAACAAATGATTGGATTATTTGTTTCAAGTGACCGCCTAGATTTTTCCTATGATGATTATTTGGCAACCGATTTCATACTTCAATCTCATTATGGTTATAATGCCTTTAGGCTAAATTTTCCATATGAATGGTTTGAAGAAATCGCTTCGTGAGCTCCACGGGATGCTCAAGGCTGTTGAGCCGGCGATAGAAAAGGACCCTAAGAGGGAAATTCTTATGATATGGGATAGGGTAGTCAAAAGAGCATGGGCAAGAAGGCTACTAGGGTTCCTAGGGAATCTCAATGCGTCTACTGCAAAAGTGTTGGACACTACTTGCAAACATATAAAAGTTCATATTTTATTCAATTTCAAAACAAATGCCTAATTTGTCTTTCATTTGATGGATTATAAGGTTATGATTATTTTCAACTCGGGGAGTGATTTAATCCAAAACACTTAAGTTCATTAATGACACAAATTAGAGACTTTCGAGCCATTGGATGGCGTGAATCGATTGTCTGGTTGGCTCCCTCATATTTTATGAGAGATAGGGCTTCAATTGCATGATAATATCGCTGGTTAGAAAACTTCGATTTTTCACTTACGATTTATCACGTTTTGACATTGAGATAATTTTGAATGGGAAATTTGAATGAGACTCAATTATTGGGAATAATTGAATTTGCCCAAAGTTCAAAGAAGATGTGAAGAACGGGGTTGCTTCATCTTCAAGTATTAATGATATAGACATTAAACTTCACAAATTCTACTTCTTGGGTATTGGATGCCAAATGTGGTTCTCACATTTTTTATGTGGAGGAACTACATAGAAGTATAAGTTTGGTGAATAGAGATGTCGATCTACAGGCAAGAAATGGAGCGAAGGTCGCTGCATTAGCCGTATGATCATATGATGTTGTTTTGCCTTAGGGCCTTTTTTTAGTATTATAACTATGTAATTTCATACCTTCAATAAACAATGAATATTGGTTCAGTATTAGATACTGATGGATTAGTTTTTCACTATTAAATAGTTTGGTAACTATTTTAATTGTGAATTATTCTTTGTTTTGGTACGTTTATTATATTGTTTATGTATACTTTAAACTTGAAAAATCATATATAACATTAACACTAAAGGCCGAATCGAATAAGTCTCAATGAGACATAACTATAACATTGTTGATTAGGTCAAATCAACATCTAAATATGTAACGAATCTTCTTTTAGAATGCATTCTAGATTCATTTGACTTGGAGTCATTTGATACATGTGGATGATGTGTGATGGACAAGATAACAATGTCATCTTTCTTGGAGAAAGGAGAACATGTAAGTGATTTATTAGGGATGATCCATACTGATGTATGTGGAACCTATCAGTTCACAAGCACATGAAGGTTATGTTTCGAGAAAACAAACTATATTAGATATAGTTCGACCATTCGATGAGAGGTCTAAATGAACTACTGGTCTCTTTTGGGAACACATAATTCTTGACTTCAACTTATACACTGAATAGGACGCTGTCAAAAGCTGTTGATAAGACACCATACTAGGTATGGAAAGGGAGGGTCCCTAAATTGTTTTCATCAAAATTTGAGGTTCTAAAAGCTTCTCTGACGAGATTTATCTCTATAGAGCTTGAACTCAAATTGGATAAAAGTTTCTTTATGGTATCCATAAGAAACTCGAGGGTACAACTTCTACGATCTATCTGAGAACAATATTTTGTTGCTCGAGATAGTGATTTTCTTGAAAAGAGTTATCTTTCCTAGAAATTCAGTGGGAGCTCGGTTGTTTTGAAAGAGCTTCAAGTGAAACAACCAATGATGAATACTCAAGACTGGGTTGAGATTATTCTTATGGTTTTGAAAGCCATACCAGCCCTCGTAGGTCCGAAAGGCATAAATCTATCTCTATTATTCAAATACTTAGATATTGTGACCAATGAGAGATATGAATTCATGCTTTTGGAAAGCGGTGAACCTTCGACCTAATTCCAAGCTATGACGAGTCCAGCTACTGAAAATTGGCATGGTGCCATGAAATCTGAGATGATATCAATATCTGATAATCAAGTTTGGAACTTGATATATTTGCATCACGGGGTTAGACCCAATGCATGCTAATAGATCTTTAAGATCTAAATAGACAGATGGAAAACCTAGGGTTTTCAAAGCAAGGTTGATGGTAAAAGTTTTATTCACGAGGTGGATTATGGAAAAACTTTCACCTGTTGCTTTGATTAAATCATTCAGATCATCTTAGCCATTGCTACTCATCTTGATAATGAGTTATGGTAATATTGGATGTTAAAACTAACTTCTTGAATTGGATTCTAGAAGAGAATGTGTTTTGACACAGCCAAAGAGTTTTATCGATCCTAATAAGGCTGAGAAATTATGCAATCTTATAATTCCATTTATGGAATAAAGCAAAGCATATCAGAGTAGCAATCTTCAGTTCAATGAATCCATACTGGGTTTTGGATTTCAGAGGAACTCGTAAGAGTCTTGTTTTACAAGAAGAACAGTGGGAGTTACGTTGTATACATTGTGTTGTATGTCGATGACATACTCCTTATTGGAAACAATGTTTCTATGCTTAATTCTATTAAAGAATGGCTTGGAAATTGTTTTCAGTAAAGGATCTTGGAGAAGCACAGTACATATTGGGCATCAAGATCTGTCGGAACAGATCGAAAATGATGTTTGGACTTAGTCAAGTGACCTATATTGATAAGGTACTTGATAAGTTCAGAATGAAAGACGCCAAAAAGGGTCTCATTCCAATGAGTCATGGCACATCTCTTAGCAAGATGCAAGGCCCTACGGGACTTGATGAGCAAAAGAGGATGGAAAACATTCCTTATGCTTTGGCAATATGGTCTATAATGTATGCCATGATATGTACACGACCGGACGTATCGTATGCTTTGAGCATGACGAGTCAGTTTCAAGGAAATCCAGGTGAGGCGCGTTAGACTGCGACCAAGAATATTCTTATGTACCTTAGATTGACAAAAGAATATTTTGTTGTCTTTGGAAGACAAAAAGAGTTGATAACAAGCTGTTTGAATGCTAACTTCAAAACAGACTAAGATAATTTCCGATTTTAATCTGGTTATATCTTTTGTCTGGTTAGAGGTGATATTTGATGGAATAGTTCCATGCAATGCAATATAGCTGATTAAACTACAGAAGCTGAGCACAGTATTGCATTGGATGCAGTAATGTTGGCAGTTAGGATTTGAACGTTTGACGACGCACGATTGTTTGTCGTTGGGAACAAACGCGCGGCCAAAATGAATTTATAATTTAGCCAGTACTATTATTACTACAAAACGTAGATAATGGCAAGTACGTGGGGTCGGTCCCACAAGGAGGCAATTACAGTAGGTGATCTCGGCTTTGCCCAAGGGGTTGTCACAAAAGATTTTGGTTTGGGGTGCTGTGGGCACAGCGGTTTTGCAATCGTTTCACACTTTGACCTAATTACTGCTAACCAAACTAACATGCAAATAAATAAGACTAAAAAGTAAACAAACCAATAACTTAGATCTAACAGAATACTAAGAGCAAAAACTTAAATCAAATGGGAAACAAAGCATCCGGGCAGACGACTTCACTCAGGATCGCTAGGGCAAACTACCGTTCATTGGCACTAAGGATTTTTACCAGCGGTTTGTCAGCAGTTATGGGGTGCGTAAGACAAAAGTGGTCCTATTGTGTCACGCCCAACAGTTGCCCCACCCCTTATCTATCCTTACTGTGTAAAGAGAAGGCTAGCTAACACTTTGCCTAATCCCCCTGGATCTGAACAATTCGATAACCTATGCGACCAAACATGGATCTAGTTTGCCCAAACTCGCATTACCCTCTAGACAGACCCGCTCGGCCAATAGCATGCTCGAAACATACGACCGCATCTCCTGCAAGTTCTAGTGCTATGCCCGCAACAATACTACAAGGTACATCTATGCGGTTTGCCAATCACCAGTATCCCAGTTTGTAAAGGTTCACTAGTGGTCGTCCTAGTTTGCCCAAACTCCCCAGAAATAAACCTCAACCAACTTTGCCTCGGGAACAAACGCCCAACCGGTTAGTTCAGCCCCTCCAACCTCGCGGTCTAACTAAACCCTAATTTCACCTTCGATCCGCCCCTGCCCAGATGCAAAACAACTTAGCTACTCATACAGAAATAAAAAGACAAAATAATTAAGGGAAAACAAACTATATTAATCATGACTTCAAATCGAAGAATCGTTTTTGAAGGAATTGAAATACGGAATTAAAGAAAATTAAAAACGAAAAACATGAAATTGTTTCTCGACCCGAAGGTCGGATCTACTCAAAACAAACAAGAGACTCGGACGAACAGCTCCGATCTCTTCTCCGGCGACTCCTCCGGCGGCGACGGCGACTGCGGGACCGGCGGCTCTTCCGACTTCTCGGTGCGTAATTGTGTTGTCTCCTTTGCTGACCGTCGCGCCCCGCCTTTATAGACTTCGAATTTGAAATTTGAATCCGCGGCTGTTTCTCGCCCCTTAGGAATAGGAGTCCTTGGTCAACGGGTTGGGGGATAAGTCAGATCCCCCGAATCCAGGGATTCTGGTACGCTGCCAGCTTGCCCGCAGCGAATCTCCTGTCACAGCCGCTCTCTGCCCAAATCGAAATCTGCAGGTATTTCTTCTCCTCCACAAGTGGTCGGACCAGGCACGGTACTTGGTATTTCTGGCTCTTCTGCTTCGTGACCTTACCCATTTGCCCGAAGTGGTCAAACTGTTGCTTGTCACTACCGCTCCAGAACTTTGCCCAAAGAAGGGGATTTCCTTGCCTCTTTTGCCCAGTGCGCCACCTGTTACCTGCATCACCACACACTCTGCCCAAACACCTAATTGTGCCCTCCCAGACACGTAAACGACTCAAACTGACTCGATAAAGGGTGTAAAAGTGCTCTAAGATGAGCAAATAAAATGGCTCATCAGAACCGCACACACTTGGATACGCTTGTCCCCAAGCGTGGGCTCTGATTTGCCTGACTCAAGACCAAAGTGAAAACAGAAATGAAAGAAATAGGGAGAAATAAAACAAAGGACTTTAGCATGATCAGTGCAGGGCATAGTACATACAGATAACACAAAATTCAAGTAAAGATAAAAATAAGTCAAGAGTCTGTTAAAGGTCTTTGGGTTCACTCCCTCACAGTGTTTCTCTCTTTTTAGTGTATGGGCTCAATGACACTCATTTTCTGCTGTGACTCCACTTTGCCTAAATTTGCCTTATTGCTAATCTGAGTTTGTTTTAACTAAGCAGGGGGGGGGGGGGGGGGGTTATCAAAGGGGCTTTTATTGGGTTGTAGTGTTGGGCTCATATGGGTAAATTTTGAGGAGTAGGCTCTATTTGGACAGAGGGCTTTTTGATGTTAGCCTTTTCTCTGCCACTTTGCCCCTTTTCTTACGGGCCTTAGCACAACAACTTTTTATTCATCTTTTTTTTTTTTTTTTTTTTTTTTTTTTTTTTTTTTTTAAACACTATGCCCTAACTCCCTTTTTTCTCTCTGGCTGCCTATGTAATGTGGGCATAATACCAGATGGGTTCACAAGGAAATATTCAATCAGGCTCAAAGGGGCTAGCAAGGGACAGTGTTATTTATTTAAGCAAAAGGAAACAAGAAAATGCCCTAATCATCTAACAACCCCTACTCAGTCAAACTACTCATTTCAGCAAACAGGCAAAGACAGGCATTGTAAATATCACAACAGACTCTCAAAGAAAGAAATCATATAATCATGTAGGCTCAATTCTCACAGTTTGCCTAGAACAGTTCCATCATCCCTATTTCATGCATCTTAACTATAAAGTTTGAGTTACTGTATGTACGTTTGCCCAAAGTGATCACATAATCATGCTGACTCGATTAGAAACAGGGGTTTGCCCTTTCCCTTTCCCCCCTCACACACTTTGCCTGGGCAAAGTGTGCAAAAGTAATAAGATTGGTAGGGGCTACCCACGACCAGACTATGATTCTAAAAGTTTGGCGCACCTGCCCCCTCACACACTTTGCCTGGGCAAAGTGTGTCAGCAGGGAGATCAACCTAGTCTCCCCCGAACCAAAGTGACTCGGGGGTGACCTTAACAAAAACAAAGAAAATAAAACAAAAAAATAAAAACTAACAACTACTAAAAATTAGGGAGGGTACAATTTAGGAGGTGGAGGCAGGTGTGTACCTGAATCCACAGTAGTCAAAGTATGCGACCATCATCGCCTTCACATCCTCGAACGCCTTCTCGGTTTTATCCAACCGCGCCTCGATAGCGCCTTGCCTCTCTGCAATCTCCTCTTTGGCCTTAGCCTCTGCAATCGGATCTCTTGCCTCTGCCTTCACCGCAACTGGTTTCTCCTCCAGGAACTTCACACTGCCATCACTCAAAGTGACTATGTCCTGCATGCGCTTGAAGCACTGGATGTCAAACTTGCCCTCCACCATCATCTCCAACTCTTTGCCCTCCTTGATCAGGTTCATCTTTGCTGCATACACCATCGGGAAGTGGGCCAATGAGAGGCGTTGGAGAGGGCGAGCATGGAGCCACTTCATCTGGGCACAGAGGCATGAACTGAAATGCAGCCTTATGTTCTGGGTCATGCACCATAGTATGCCCAACTCGATCTGGGAAACTGCACTGCTGCTGTCGATTTTGCCAAAGAAGTTGACCGCCAGGATTCGGTGACAAATCCTAAGGGCATGGCTCTTGAACTGGATGGACTTGGTGGTTTGCCCTACGAACTCGCCTCCTTTGCCCAACTCTTTCCAGATCTTCTGCAGCTCCCTCTTTGTGTACTCCGGGAAAGTCCTCAGTGCTTCCTGGTAGGCCTTTGACTTCAGATCCGCAATACCTGCCATATCCAAACATAAATCTAATTCATTACCACCAATAGAAACACCTCGACCAAACAACTCAAACTGTATTCCTATCACTCCCTCGTCTTTGGTCTCTTTGATTCCCAGAGACCCAAAGAACTCTCTCACGACGCCTTCGTTGATTTGCCCAGACCACTCAAGAAACGGCTCCCACCCAATAGCCTGGAAGTAGCCGCGGACCTCCTTCTCCACACCCATCAGTTTGAGCGAGTCGAAGCACACCGTTTTGGGGGCCGCGATTTCGCGCGCCGATGTATCAACCGCCTTTCTCTTCTTTGTGGATGCGCGGGTCCGGCTTTTGGGGGTTTTGTAGGTCACCTCCTCCACATCGTCCTCCTCCATCGGTGTCTTGCCGGCGGCCGTCGATTCCTCCTTCTCTTTCTCGTCGGAGGTGGATCCGGCAGTGGGGGTGGGAGAGACCTTCTTCTTGCCTTTGCCCGCAGCCTTTTTCTGCTTCTTTTTCGGGGGGCTATCAACGGCGGCTTTGCCCTCCTCCTCCTGGGCGGCGGTGGCTAGGGTTTCCAGATCCCTCTCGCTAGCGGTTTTGGACTCGTCGATCTCCTTGGCCAGATCGTCGATTGGGGTGTTGTCGGTTTCAGTCGTGGCGGGGCTGGGCAGTATGGTGGCCAGGGGAACGGCGTTGAGGGCTTCTTCGGCGGTGGGGGATTTGGGCTTCGCCGGACTTGATTTCTTCGGTGACACCATCTTCTTCAACTTTGATGCAGCGGTACCTATGGTAAGATCAATTAGGGTTTTGTTAGGAATTTTTCTCAATTTATTTTTCGCTCTAGTAGATACCATAAGGAGAGATAAGAGAAGGTATATAATGTGTTTTTTGAATTTTGAAAACGAAGGAGTTATTGGCAGTTATCGGGAATCGCGGGATAGGGATAGAGTTGTGATGATGGTGGAACTGCAGAGTCCCGGATGGGACGGTTTTCAGTCCTTGAAAATCGCAACTGCCTAGTTGCGTATCCCTGATTATTCTCATCTTCCTGGTATGCCCAAAGTCTCAGTCTGCCCAAAGTAAACTCCTGCAAAATCAAAAACAAAAATACCCTTCCTCCCGGCGTAGTCAAAGTCTCTTGTTGCAAGTAGTTTTATTCCTAATCTAAATAAAAGGAAATAACAAAAATAAACAAACATACCAGGTTGCCTCCTGGCCAGCGCCCTAGTTATAGTCCCGGGCAGGACCCAATTTGCTTGATTCAATTACTCAATCAGGGCAAGCTGCCCTTCCAGATTCTCTTGCCCAAAGTAGGGCTTCACTCTATGACCATTCACTTTGAATATATAGTCATCATCCTTTTTGCTTTTCAATTCCACAGATCCATTTGGGCTGACATGGTGAACAAAATAAGGCCCTTCCCATTTAGAGGACAGTTTGCCCGTACGGAACTGACTCCTGGTTTGGTACAGTAAGACCAACTGTCCAGCCTCAATCTTTTTCTTCCTAATCAGTTTGTCATGGGCTCTTTTGGTCCGCTCTTTGTAGTGGGCAGCATGGTCATACGCCTCAATGCGAAGCTGCTCCAATTCGACCAAGTCAAGTTTACGCTCGTTCCCAGCCAGATCCCAGTCAAAGTTGACCTTGTTCACAGCCCAGTGTGCCTTGTGCTCTATCTCTACGGGCAAATGACAGGCTTTCCCGAATATCATTCGGTAGGGAGATACGCCAAATGGAGTCTTGAACGCAGTGCGGTATGCCCACAGTGCATCGTCCAGTTTGCCTGCCCAATCCTTCCCCTCTGGTCTAACTGTCTTCCTCAGAATAGCCTTGATAATCCTGTTAGAGAGTTCTGCTTGGCCGTTTGCCTGGGGGTGATAGGCACAGGTGATTCGATGAGTGACTCCATATTTTTTCAGTAGCCTCTCAATGATATAATTGCAGAAATGGGTCCCCTGATCACTGATAAGCGCTCTGGGCACACCGAATCGAGTGAAGATATTCCCTTTGAGGAATTCAGCCACAATGCGCGAATCATTGGTGGTGGTGGCCTTTGCCTCAACCCACTTGGAAACATAATCAACTGCTAAGAGTATGTATTCCTTTCCTTGTGAATTCGGAAATGGCCCCATGAAGTCTATGCCCCAGACATCAAAGATCTCTACTGGCAGTATGGGCACAGAGGGCATTTCATTGCGCTTGGTCAAGTTGCCTTCCTTCTGACACTCGTCACACTTCTTGCATAGGTCATAGCAGTCTTTGAGCAAAGTGTTCCAGTAGAATCCGCAATCTAGAACCTTTCTTGCCGTTCGCCTAGGCCCAAAGTGGCCTCCACAGGGTTGTTTGTGGCAGTGATCCACTATGCCCTGCTGCTCAGACTCAGGAATGCATCTTCTAAGGACTTGGTCTTCACATCTTTTCCACAAATAGGGTTCATCCCAAACGTAGCTCTTTGCCTCGCGTTTCATCTTGTTTTTTTCATAATACGTCATGCCTTCCCTGAAAATCCCTGTAACCATAAAGTTCACAAGGTCAGCAAACCATGGCTCTTCGCCCAAAGTGGTAATAGAATATAAATGCTCATCGGGGAATGTTTCGGTAATAGGCATATCCTCTTCTTTTTGGAGAATCCTACTGAGGTGATCCGCCACCAGATTTTGATTCCCAGACTTGTCTCGAATTTCAATGTCAAACTCCTGGAGTAGCAGGATCCATCTAATAAGCCTTGGTTTAGTCTCCTTCTTTGCCATAAGGTACTTCAATGCAGCGTGGTCTGTGTACACTATGGTCTTACTGCCCAGCAGATATGACCTAAATTTCTCGAAGGCAAAGACTATGGCCAAAAGCTCCTTTTCGGTCGTGGCATAGTTGCTTTGGGCAGCATTAAGGGTCTTCGAGGCATAGTAGATCACATGCCTTTCTTTCCCTTTAATTTGCCCTAGAACAGCTCCTACTGCATATCCACTTGCATCACACATCAGCTCGAATGGCATGCCCCACTCTGGTGGTTGAATAATAGGCGCTGTGACCAATCTCTCCTTCAAGTGGTTGAAAGCAGCCTTGCAGTCCTCATCAAAGTCCCATTCTACATCATTCTGAAGCAGTCTGGTCAAAGGGCGAGCAATTTGGGCAATGTCTTTCACAAAGCGTCTGTAGAAACCAGCATGCCCTAAGAACCCTCTGACTTGCTTCACATTCCTTGGATATGGTAGTTTCGAGATGACTTCGATTTTTGCTTTATCCACCTCTATGCCCTTAGCTGAAATAACGTGTCCAAGGACAATTCCCTCTTCGACCATGAAATGGCATTTTTCATAATTCAGTACGAGGCTCTTCTCCACACACCTTTTGAGCACCATCTCTAAGTGTTCCAGGCAGGAGTCAAAGGAGTTGCCATATACGGTGAAATCGTCCATGAACACTTCAATTCCATTTTCGAGCAAGTCAGCGAAGATACTCATCATGCATCTTTGAAAAGTTCCTGGTGCATTGCAGAGGCCAAAGGGCATCCTTCTATAGGCAAAGGTGCCAAAGGGACAGGTGAAGGTGGTTTTGTCCTGATCCTCTTGAGCGACCCATATCTGCATATACCCTGAGTAGCCATCTAGAAAACAGAAATGCTTCTTCCCAGCCAATCTCTCTAACATTTCATCAATGAAGGGCAAAGGAAAGTGATCCTTGCGGGTTACCTTGTTCAGTTTGCGGTAGTCAATGCAAACTCTCCACCCAGTTTGTAGGCGTGTGGCAATCTGCTCATTTCTTTCGTTCTCTATGACTTGTACTCCAGACTTCTTTGGTACCACGTGCACTGGGCTAACCCACTTGCTGTCTGACACTGGGTATATTATGCCCACACTGAGAAGCTTTTTTATCTCTTTGAGCACAACTTCCTTCATTGCTGGATTGAGCTTCCTTTGAGGATCACGTACGGGCACAGAGTCATCTTCCAGAAGAATGTGGTGTTGGCAGATGCTTGGACTTATCCCTCTGATGTCAGCCAAAGTCCACCCTATGGCCTGTTTGTATTGCCCCAGCACATATCTCAACTTTGCCTCCTCTGCCTCTTGCAAATAGGCACTTATGATGACGGGCAAAGTGTCATTATCTCCCAAATATAGATACTTGAGATGCTTGGGCAGTTTTTTCAATTCCAGCATTGGTGGCTTTTCAAGTGAAGGCACCATGATCATTTCTTCAATCTCTATCGGTTTGCCCGGGTTGCCTTTGAAATCCTCCAGAGAGTCTAACTGCTCAATCGCTTCTTGTAATTCTTCTGGTTCGCCCTCCATATCAAACTCAGTAAGCCCTTGCTGAATGGCTATCTCAGTATGGTCATACTTGCCACATTGGAGTGCCTTTGCCTCCACTGCTTTCTCAATTTGGTCAATGTAGTGGATTTCCTCAGTGTCGGCTGGGTGCTTCATGGATTTGTAGAGGTCAAAGGTGATCGTTTCTCCCTCGAATTTGCACGTTAGCCTTCCGGTTTCACAATCGATGTGGGTCCTTGCTGTTTTTAGGAACGGTCTGCCCAATATCATCACAGGGGCTTTACTTGATCTGCCCATATCGAGTACATAGAAATCAGCAGGAAATATCAACTCTTCCACTTTGACCAGGACATCTTCCAGTATGCCCTCAGGATAAACATTAGATCTATCAGCCAGTTGGATCACAACTCGAGTGGGCTTCAGTTGCCCGATTTCCAGGTCTTCGTACATCGTTTTGGGCATAACGTTAATTGATGCTCCTAGATCGAGCATTGCCTTTTCTATCTTCATATGCCCTATGATGCATGGAATGTAGAACATGCCTGGGTCTCCATACTTTGTAGGTCCAGTCTTTTTAATAACTGCAGAGACATTCTCCCCCACCTCAAACTTCGCATCATCCTGGTATTTAACCTTCTTTGTGCAAAGCTCCTTCAAGAACTTAGCACACCTGGGCATAGCATTCAGTATGGTCAGAAGGGGCATGTTGATTTCTACCTTCTTGAACATTTTGAACATCTCTTGAGTTTCTTCCTTCTCACGGTTCCTACTCAGTCTGCCCGGGAAGGGTGGTTTGATTTTCGGTGGTGGAGATTTGTCTCTCTTTGCCCTGACTGTTACCTCCTCTTGCTCAATATCTGTCCCAGGGTCTTCCTCAATGACTGGGGGGCCATCTAACACGGGCTCTTTGCCCTTTTCTGCAGACTTTTCCACTATGGTGAGTGGTTTGCCACTCCTGAGCTGGACTGCATTAACATGAGCATTGTTCACTTCGACTTTTGGGGGCAAAGTACCTCCTTTCTGTTCCAGCTTTGCCACCACTTGAGTAAGATGTGAGACTTGGGCCCCTAGATTTTGGAACTGCCCTCTAGTCTCTTGCTTGAATTTCTCATTCTCTTGGTGGGCTTTGGCATTCTCTTGCTGAAACTTAATGTTCTCTTTGACCAAAGTTTCCATCATTTCAGACAAAGTAGGCCCTTTGGTCTGAGCGGGCTGGTGGTACATCCCTGGGCCTTGCTGTTGGTACTGCCCCTGCTGATTGTAGCGTTGGAAATTCTGGTTACCATTATACCCCTCATTGTAGTTGTTGCCATTCCCATACCTATTATCATAGTATGGTTTCCCCCTTCCTTGCCCATTACCGTTACTCTGCCCCATCGCTTTGACCTCTTCGTCATACAGTGAGGGGCATTCATCAGTGGCATGCTCTATGCACTGGCAGATCTGGCAAGCTTTCACACCTCTCTTTGGCCCGGTGGCCATAGTGTTCATAAACTTTTCCATCGCGCTGCATAGTTTGTCGATTTTTAGATCCGCAGCTGTGGTTGTCCCCAAATTGGTCCTGGGCAACTCACTTCCATCATCTCTGAACTCCTCTGCCATCTCCTTGAACAGTTTAAATGCCTCCTCAGCACTTTTATTCAGGATGGACCCTCCACTGGCAGCATGCAAGAGGGTTCTCTCGTGCATCCTTAGCCCAGACACAAAGTATTGGATCAAATCGTGATCAGGGATTTGGTGCTGAGGACACTTTGCCAACATCTGCTTAACCCGTGCCCAATAAGCGGGAAACTCTTCGCCTGCCCCCATCCTAATGCTACTGATGTTCCTTCGCATGTGTTGGATCCGGGCGGCAGGGAAGTATTTTTCGAAAAACTTCTGCTGGAGCTGTGCCCAAGTAGTGATTTGTCCTTCGGGCAGAGTGTAGAGCCACTCTCGTGCTCCATCCCCAAGTGAAAAAGGAAAAGCCAGCAGTCGGATGTATTCACTCAAAGGGGGCCCTCCCCTTATGGTTCCGCAGGCTAACTCGAAGTCTTGAAGATGCCTCTGTGGGTCTTCCATGGGCATATCGCTGAACTTAGGTAGTATTTGGATGAAATTGTGTTTCATCTCCCAGTTCTCGTTGATGGTGGGCAAAGTGATGGCTGATGGTTGGAGGTTCAGATTGGCAGGGAACATCATTTCCCTGAGGGTTGCCATTACGGCTGGTTCCGGTGAAGGTCTTGGTGGGGTAACTGGTTCACCTCTCCTTGCCCTTCTCGGAGTTTCTGCCCTTGGTGATCGGGCAGCTTCTTGGGCGGCACGTGCTAACGCTCTGGCTAGTCTTGTTTCTTTTCGGATTCGTTTCGCGGTCTTTTCGATCTCAGGGTCGTACCAAGGTACAATCTCTTTGCCCGAAGTGAAATCCTGCATAAACAAAACAAGTCAAACTGTTAGCACAGACGACTTACTGTTAGAAATTTGCCTCCCCGGCAACGGCGCCAATTTTGACGACGCACGATTGTTTGTCGTTGGGAACAAACGCGCGGCCAAAATGAATTTATAATTTAGCCAGTACTATTATTACTACAAAACGTAGATAATGGCAAGTACGTGGGGTCGGTCCCACAAGGAGGCAATTACAGTAGGTGATCTCGGCTTTGCCCAAGGGGTTGTCACAAAAGATTTTGGTTTGGGGTGCTGTGGGCACAGCGGTTTTGCAATCGTTTCACACTTTGACCTAATTACTGCTAACCAAACTAACATGCAAATAAATAAGACTAAAAAGTAAACAAACCAATAACTTAGATCTAACAGAATACTAAGAGCAAAAACTTAAATCAAATGGGAAACAAAGCATCCGGGCAGACGACTTCACTCAGGATCGCTAGGGCAAACTACCGTTCATTGGCACTAAGGATTTTTACCAGCGGTTTGTCAGCAGTTATGGGGTGCGTAAGACAAAAGTGGTCCTATTGTGTCACGCCCAACAGTTGCCCCACCCCTTATCTATCCTTACTGTGTAAAGAGAAGGCTAGCTAACACTTTGCCTAATCCCCCTGGATCTGAACAATTCGATAACCTATGCGACCAAACATGGATCTAGTTTGCCCAAACTCGCATTACCCTCTAGACAGACCCGCTCGGCCAATAGCATGCTCGAAACATACGACCGCATCTCCTGCAAGTTCTAGTGCTATGCCCGCAACAATACTACAAGGTACATCTATGCGGTTTGCCAATCACCAGTATCCCAGTTTGTAAAGGTTCACTAGTGGTCGTCCTAGTTTGCCCAAACTCCCCAGAAATAAACCTCAACCAACTTTGCCTCGGGAACAAACGCCCAACCGGTTAGTTCAGCCCCTCCAACCTCGCGGTCTAACTAAACCCTAATTTCACCTTCGATCCGCCCCTGCCCAGATGCAAAACAACTTAGCTACTCATACAGAAATAAAAAGACAAAATAATTAAGGGAAAACAAACTATATTAATCATGACTTCAAATCGAAGAATCGTTTTTGAAGGAATTGAAATACGGAATTAAAGAAAATTAAAAACGAAAAACATGAAATTGTTTCTCGACCCGAAGGTCGGATCTACTCAAAACAAACAAGAGACTCGGACGAACAGCTCCGATCTCTTCTCCGGCGACTCCTCCGGCGGCGACGGCGACTGCGGGACCGGCGGCTCTTCCGACTTCTCGGTGCGTAATTGTGTTGTCTCCTTTGCTGCCCGTCGCGCCCCGCCTTTATAGACTTCGAATTTGAAATTTGAATCCGCGGCTGTTTCTCGCCCCTTAGGAATAGGAGTCCTTGGTCAACGGGTTGGGGGATAAGTCAGATCCCCCGAATCCAGGGATTCTGGTACGCTGCCAGCTTGCCCGCAGCGAATCTCCTGTCACAGCCGCTCTCTGCCCAAATCGAAATCTGCAGGTATTTCTTCTCCTCCACAAGTGGTCGGACCAGGCACGGTACTTGGTATTTCTGGCTCTTCTGCTTCGTGACCTTACCCATTTGCCCGAAGTGGTCAAACTGTTGCTTGTCACTACCGCTCCAGAACTTTGCCCAAAGAAGGGGATTTCCTTGCCTCTTTTGCCCAGTGCGCCACCTGTTACCTGCATCACCACACACTCTGCCCAAACACCTAATTGTGCCCTCCCAGACACGTAAACGACTCAAACTGACTCGATAAAGGGTGTAAAAGTGCTCTAAGATGAGCAAATAAAATGGCTCGATAATTGGTATGAACGTTCTTGAATGAACTAGGTGGCGTAACTAGCTCAGCCCATCCGATAGTTCTCTATTTATAGTAGAGTTATCGCGCAAGCCTATGAGCTAGGAAGCACCACAAGTCTAAAACTGGTGCTCAGGAAGTTCCACATTATTTGGGAGATAGTTTTGTGGAGACATCGAGATAATAAAGTTGCAACTTTTGGTAAGGTTGCAAACCCGATTTCTAAACCTCTCCAGCAGTTTAGGCTTGAGGCTTTCACGACTGCAATAGATATCAGACATCTTAGAGATGGGTTGTTATTTCTATTACTGTATTAGATACTTTTGGAGATTTGGTAAACATTCACTCATATGTATAATACATAATTCATCATATAAATATGGTTTAATTTATATGAATTGTCCAAATGATTAAGTTATATCAATTGGGTTATGAGGTCGACTTACCGCATAATGAAGTCCCAATGGTTGAACTGATATACTTGAATCATATAGTTGTTCCTGGTTCGTATAATCGAGTACGGACAAACCGATAATACAATGAACTAGTTTGTAATGTGTATAATAGCGCCGCTTCATGGGCTAGTGATGTGGGACATCAAGTACAATTACATAGATATTAGCTGGGAGCTAATGATCGAACAGACCCGACTGGAATAGTATTTAAGATTTCGAGTCATAATACTATTTCATTGATTGACGAGCAATTTCCTCTGACCTGAGTAGTCCAGAGTAATTCCATTGTGAAATGGTATACTTTGATACAAGTAAACGCCTTTCGTAAAAGGAGGTTATAAAACTTGTCATTGGGTATATCAGGAAGCAAGTGGGAGAGCTTGGATTGACAAGATGAGATTGTCCTCCATTTTATAATGGGATACATGTCTTACCGGCCACTTGGAGAGTCGAGACTGTGGAAAATACGTGGCCACGTCCAGATTCGTATCATAGTGATAAATCTGGTTTTACAGTCTGTCTCAAAGTCCAAGATGTTGATGATTTAAGTGAAATCATTGTCCATTTAATGTAATTGGATTCATACAAAGTTTCGGTAATGATCCTAAAGCACTACAATATGATTTAGGGGAAGTGCGGAGTGCACGGTTGTATAAAAGTGATAACGGATCATTGTTTGGTTAAGTGAATGTTGGTGTTGATTTATTGTGTGTAAATTAGCATGAAATATATGTTAATTTCATGGTTTGCATAGTTGTAATATGCAGCCACGAAATTGCATGCATGGCACCTAAAGAAAGTGATTTCGAAGAGGTGTGACCATTCTTAAAGGGTGCAACTCTTCCCAAAGGGTGCAGCCCTTCATGAAAGGGTATTTTCACTATCCAAAGGGGTGTTTCAACACCTATGTAAGGGTGTTGAAAATCAGATTCTAAGACCTACGAAAAATTAAGATCTTTGTGTTAACGAAGTATAGCGAATAAACATTCTATAGTATACTTGTTTCTACGCCAAAGAACAAGTGCGGTATTGTCTTATCCTAGAAGAAGTTTCGTGATACCTTGGCTGTTATAGGGTCGAAATATTCTTTAAGGAAAACGTGTAAACGTGATTCAATATTTTCCAAAGCCTCCACATTCAGAAACACACAAAATAAACAACAATCTTAAAGAATATTTACTATTCTGAACGATGGAGTCGGTTCGTGAGATGAACAGCAAATTCGGAAAATTGGAGAAGTTCGAAGGCGTAGACTTTCGAAGGTGGCAAAAGAAGATGCATTTCTTGCTAACAACGTTGAAGGTGGTGTACGTTCTAAGTACTCCACAACCGGAAGCAGCGGACAACGAATCGCCGGAGGAAACTCGGAAACGCTGCAAATGGGAAAATGACGACTATATATGTCGTGGGCATATATTAAACGGTATGTCTGACTCTCTTTTCGATATCTATCAAAATGTGGAGTTTGCTAAGGCCCTTTGGGATAGCCTTGAATCCAAGTACATTGACGAGGACGCTTCTAGTAAGAAGTTCCTAGTTGGTAATTTTATGAATTACAAGATGTGCGATGGAAGGCCGGTAATGGAGCAATATAATGAATTGCTCCGGATCTTGGGTCAATTTACCCAACATAATATGAAGATGGACGAGTCCATCTCGGTGTCTAGTATTATAGACAAATTACCACCGTCGTGGAAAGACTTCAAACACACCTTGAAACATAAAAATGAAGAGTTGTCTTTAGTACAACTTGGTAGTCACTTGCGCATAGAGGAATCTCTAAGGGCGCAAGAGGGTGAAAAACCCAAGGACAAGGAACCGATAAGGTCTGGAACTATCAATATGATGGAAGCAGGGGAGAGTTCGTATAAGAACCGAGGGACAAAGCGTCCGTACAACAACAACAACAGCAATAATGCTCGGAGTAAGAAGCCTAAGGGCGCTTGCTGGATATGCGGAAAAGCGGGTCACTTTAAAAGTGATTGTCGTGCGAACAAGAATAAAAAGGGAACGATGAATAATCGCTTGGGACAAAGGTCTAATAACCAGGGTCCGGACACCAATCAAGGTGAGACTACTATACATAATTTAGATGTAAATTTAAATTATGTCCCTATAGTTTCTGAAGCATTTTATGTTCAGGATGATTCGGTGGCGTGGTGGATTGACTCGGGTGCTACTAAGCATGTTTGCAAGGATCGTCATTGGTTTCAAAAGTATGAACCAGTTGTAGATGGATCAGTGCTTTACATGGGAAACGAGTCAACAGCCCCTATTCTTGGTCGAGGCGAAGTGTTGTTGGAATTTAGTTCCGGAAAGTCCTTAGTATTATTAGATGTATTACATGTACCTGGAATAAGGAAAAATCTTGTGTCCGGTAGTGTTTTATCCAAGTATGGATATAAACAAGTATACGAATCTAATAAATATGTATTGACTAAGAACGGTGTGTTTGTCGGTTTTGGATACCAATGTAATGGGATGTTTATGTTAAATATTATGAATAAAGTTGATGATTCTGTTCTTATGGTTTCTTCTAAAGTGAATGATTCATTATTGTGGCATGCTAGATTAGGACATGTTCATTATAAATGCATGATTGATATGTCCAAACTTGAATTAATTCCTGATATGAACATAAAAGAAGATAAGTGTAATACATGCATGCTAACTAAAATCGTTAGGCAGCCTTTTAAAGATGTTCAACGTGAATCTTGTATGCTTGAACTTGTGCATAGCGACTTATGTGATTTCCATGCTACACCTTCGTTGGGGAATAAGAAATACTTAGTAACTTTCATAGATGATTATTCTAGATTTTGCTATGTATTTCTGCTAAGTACTAAAGATGAAGCGCTAGAAAAGTTTAAAGTATTTAAAACTGAAGTTGAACTACAACAAGAGTGCATGATTAAAAAGTTGAGAACCGATAGGGGTGGTGAA
This sequence comes from Euphrasia confusa, assembly GCA_954870475.1. Lineage (NCBI taxonomy): Eukaryota > Viridiplantae > Streptophyta > Magnoliopsida > Lamiales > Orobanchaceae > Euphrasia > Euphrasia confusa. The sequence goes on along the minus strand of OX940966.1, from coordinate 7,522,629 downwards.
TATTACGATCCTGTTTTATTTGAATCGTGTGGTATTATACATGAAATTACTGCTCCTTATACTCCTCAACAAAACGGTATATCCGAAAGGAAAAACCGGGTACTAAAGGAAATGGTGAATTCCATGTTGTCTTATTCGGGTCTGAATAATGGATTTTGGGGAGAAGCCGTGTTAACGGCTTGCTATTTGTTAAATAGGGTTCCTAACAAAAGGAACAAAGTTACCCCCTACGAACTTTGGTACAAAAAGAAACCGAACCTTAATTACCTTAAGGTTTGGGGCTGTCGGGCTGTCGTAAGACTACCGGATCCCAAAAGGAAAACTTTGGGAGAAAGAGGCATTGATTGCATCTTTGTTGGATATGCTGTGCATTCCAAGGCATATCGATTCTATGTGATTGAGCCGAATGATTCAGTAGCAATTCATTCTATCATAGAATCGAGGGACGCTATATTTGATGAAACTAGATTTTCATCAATGGTTAGGACCAAGGATCTGGTGCCTAAGGTGGCTGAAAGCAAGGAAATAACCTTGCCCGAGCCTGAGTCGCTTGAACCTCGTCGAGGCACGAGGATAAGGACTAAGAAATCGTTCGGTCCTGATTTCCAGACCTTTCTGGTTGAAGGATCAAGGGACGAAGTTGGATTTCAATACTCGTATAGCTATCATGTTGATGATGAGCCTAAAACATACGAGGAAGTCTTGAAATCGCAAGATGTTGTATTTTGGAAAGAGGCCATCAATGATGAGATGGATTCCATTATGGGAAACAACACTTGGGTGCTTGCTGATTTACCTAACGGTTGTAAACCATTAGGATGCAAGTGGATCTTTAAGAAAAAGATGAAAGTCGATGGTTCAATTGACAAGTATAAAGCCCGATTAGTCATTCAAGGCTTTAGGCAAAAGGAAGGTATTGATTACTTCGATACCTATGCTCCTGTTGCGCGAATAACTACGATTAGATTATTGATAGCTTTAGCTGCAATAAATAATCTAGTGATCCATCAAATGGATGTAAAAACAGCGTTCCTTAACGGTGAGTTAGAGGAGGAAATTTACATGAAACAACCCGAAGGGTTCGTTATGCCTGGTAATGAGCATAAAGTATGTAAACTTGTTAAATCCTTGTATGGATTAAAACAAGCACCTAAGCAGTGGCATCAAAAATTTGATGAAGTAATATTGTCAAATGGTTTTAAGTTAAACCAATCGGACAAGTGTGTGTATAGCAAATTCGATGACTTTGGTAAAGGAGTCATCATTTGTCTATATGTTGATGATATGCTTATCTTTGGTACTGACCAAAGACAAGTGGATTTGACTAAGTCATTTTTATCATCAAACTTCGATATGAAGGATATGGGGGAGGCGGATGTGATTTTGGGAATTAAAATCATTCGTGAAAATAATGCTATTACTTTAACTCAATCTCATTACATTGAGAAAGTGTTAAAGAAATTTCATTGTGATGACTATTCTACGGTCAGTACTCCATATGACTCGAGTGTAAAACTCATGCCCAATACGGGTGTTGCAGTGTCCCAGTTGGAATACTCCAAGGTAATTGGATGTCTTATGTATGCTATGACTAGCACAAGGCCAGACATTGCATTTGCGGTAGGCAAATTAAGTAGATACACAAGTAATCCTAGCACGCATCATTGGCAGGCTGTTAGGCGTGTATTAAAATACTTAAAGGGAACCAAAGACTTTGGTTTGACATATGTCGGATATCCTTCGGTATTAGAAGGGTATTCTGATGCGAGTTGGATAACCAATATAGAGGATCATTCCTCTACTTCTGGTTGGGTTTTCCTACTCGGAGGCGGTGCTATAAGTTGGGCTTCAAAGAAGCAAACTTGTATTACGAGTTCCACTATGGAATCGGAATTTATAGCACTTGCGGCAGCTGGTAAAGAAGCTGAATGGTTAAGGAATTTGGTTTATGAAATTCCTTTGTGGCCAAAGCCTATTTCGGCGTTTTCAATTTATTGTGACAGTGCAACCACTTTGGCTAAGGCATATAGTCATGTTTATAATGGCAAGTCAAGACACTTGGGCGTTAGACATAGCGCAATCCGTGAGCTGATCACTCAAGGAGTAATCTCTATTGATTTTGTGAGATCAAAACATAATCTTGCTGATCATTTGACCAAGGGATTAGCAAAAGACTTGGTAGTAAAGTCGGTGATTGGGATGGGTCTGAAGCCTCTTTGAATCTTCAAATATAGGATACCAAATTCATTTCTAAAGTTATTAGAACCAGAATTCAATTGGGAAGCCTATATTTGAGATTGAAACACATGGAAATTATCCCAAAGGTATGTGTTTGAACCTGCATGTTAAGGTTGAAGTTAATTCTTAATGAATCATTTGATAAAGTGCATTATGCAGGTGCACGAAGAAATGATTCACCTATATGAGTGGTAAGTGTGGCAGCTTCAAGAGTCGTGGCTAAGCTCTATATACACTCAAGAATGGATGGGATACAAGGCCTAATTTTGTATCGGAAATCATTATAGAATGTATTTGGAATTATGTGTGTATTATCTTTTATGTATTCAGATGGGTTGAAGAGTTCAATCTTTTAAGACACTCTGATTCTCGAATATATAAGTTGTATATAACACTAAGATGAAAATTCAATCTTCAAGACATTTTCATTTTATGCATAATTCTGGTTGTTATTGTTACAATAAGTGATTCAAGGATTACACTTAAATGGGGGAGGAATGTTGATGATTTAAGTGAAATCATTGTCCATTTAATGTAATTGAATTCATACAAAGTTTCGGTAATGATCCTAAAGCACTACAATATGATTTAGGCGAAGTGCGGAGTGCACGGTTGTATAAAAGTGATAACGGATCATTGTTTGGTTAAGTGAATGTTGGTGTTGATTTATTGTGTGTAAATTAGCATGAAATATATGTTAATTTCATGGTTTGCATAGTTGTAATATGCAGCCACGAAATTGCATGCATGGCACCTAAAGAAAGTGATTTCGAAGAGGTGTGACCATTCTTAAAGGGTGCAACTCTTCCCAAAGAGTGCAGCCCTTCATGAAAGGGTATTTTCACTATCCAAAGGGGTGTTTCAACACCTATATAAGGGTGTTGAAAATCAGATTCTAAGACCTACGAAAATTAAGAGCTTTGTGTTAACGAAGTATAGCGAATAAACATTCTATAGTATACTTGTTTCTACGCCAAAGAACAAGTGCGGTATTGTCTTATCCTAGAAGAAGTTTCGTGATACCTTGGCTGTTATAGGGTCGAAATATTCTTTAAGGAAAACGTGTAAACGTGATTCAATATTTTCCAAAGCCTCCACATTCAGAAACACACAAAATAAACAACACAAGAAAGGTTTGAACCGATTGAGGATGACTCGAGTCTTGCCCCAAGTTCAAACTTAGACATAAAGTGACAACAGGAAGTTGGCAGCACACTGGCTCTGAAGGCCAAGTGGGAGATTGTTGGGATATGTCCTTCGATCCTACGTGTGCAATCGGTAAAGTCATAAGGTCGTCTATGGATGTTAAATGATTATTTGATAATATTAATTGTTGGAAACAATATAATATTGATCAATTAAATCATACCTACAGGGTCACACACGGACTCGAAGATAATGTACGATGATTGATATATATATTGATTTAGAATCAATATTTACGTGGATTTAATTCCCATGCATGTGATGCATGGCTTGCATGGATGCATGTCACATAGTGTGACATGGCATGCCACACAAGCAAGTGGGACCACATACAATGCATAGTGGCATGTGTATGTGGCATGACCTTTCACCTCCTTTGTAACCTCTTTTGCATGTTAATGGTGCATCTTTATGCACATTAAGATGGAGGTTACAAAGAGGTGTAATGGTGTGAATAATGGTGTGTTTATATAGATGAAAATCTGATTTTCATCACACACAAGCATCAGCCACGAAAATCCACACAAATAGAGAGAAAAGAGGTGATCTTGGAGATCCATTCTCAAGCAATCAAAGGTGTTCATTATCCGGTTTCGTGTGCAACACGTAGAGGCCGGGCCATTTGTGCGGCTTCCACATCCGGACGATCTAAAGGAGTGACGAGGTCATTCACAAGGAGAGCTTCGAGAGGCTGATCCATTTGAGGTGGTTCAATCGACTCAACACCACCTCAACGACATTAACCAAAGTCAACGATCACCAAAAGTAAGTAATCGTTGAACCTTCTATATATATATATATATTGGATGTGTATATATATATGTTTATATGTGTTCTTATACACATTAAGTGTGCACTAAGATCATGGCATAGTAAATCTATCGCTTTACACGCTTCCGCACACACAGTATATCGATTGGATCGGTATACCGGCACCTTCACTTCTATCGGGTGACCATGTGTAGTACACTCTGCTGGAATGTAAGGGGGCTGAATAAGCCGGATTATCAGAGGGCGGTCGAGTGATATTATTCGGCAACACTCGGTAGGTCTCGCTGCATTGCTAGAGACGCACGTTTGTCCCAGTAAGTCCTATTCTATTGCAGACCGGGTTTTCTCTTCTTGGAGCCGTTATATTGATTATGTTGATGGGCCGGGTAAGCGTATATGGGTCGGATGGGATCAGAGTTTGATGGATGTCCAGATGGTTCATACGTCTGATCAGTGGTTTCATTGTCGAGTTACAGACCTTAGAACCGCTGACGTACGGTTCTACACGTTCGTATATGGTCTTAACATGGTTATTGAGAGGCGTGCGTTATGGGACTATCTATTCTCTATCTCTGAGCACCTGCAGGATGCAGACTGGGTGGTTTTGGGTGATTTCAACACCATCCTAGACACGAGTGAGGCTATGGGAGGTAGAGCGGCTATGGTGACTGATGACGAGTTTCGGGCATGCCTGACAGCGGCTGATTTGGTCACATTACCGATGGTGGGACCGTGGTACACGTGGCATAATCAGCAGGAAGTGGACCGGAAATGGCGTCGCCTTGATAGAGTGGTAGCTAACCCTTCCTGGTTGGTGCATCGGGCTGAGAGTATTTACCACACCCTGCCGTCTCTGACATCGGATCATGCTCCTCTGCTCTTGGATCCGGTGACAGCTGGACACGGATACAAAGCGTGGTTTTGTTTCGACAACCACATTACTGATATGGAGGACTTTATCCCTCACACGAGGAGTATTTGGGACTACCCGATTTACGGATTGCCTATGTATTCTGTAGTTAAGAAGCTTAAGCTTCTTAAGGGTGTATTCAGACAGATGAGGAGAAGACAGGGGCATCTTAGGGCGAATGTGACGAGGGCAAGAGAGTTTCTGCTCTCTGTCCAGACATATTTGACTACAGATCCCACCTTTGAGCCATTACTTGTGTTAGATGGTATATGTCGTCGCCTGTACGCACGGGCGGTTGAGACGGAGCAGACTTACTTACGCCCGAGGGCAAAGACGTCATGGCTGCGAGATGGGGATCAATGTACGGCTTTTTTCTTTAAGAGTATCGCGGTTCGACGGGCTCGATCGCGTATCCTTCAGGGTGAGACGGCTACCGGGGATCTTGTACATGACTCTTCCCAAATTAGTAGTACGATAGTGTCGTTCTTTCAGGGGTTGTTGGGTACATCGAACCATCCTGTGGTGGGAGATTTACGGCCATTCGTTACGAAACGATTGACGGATGAGATGTCGGAGCATATGGTTCGGCCGGTGACTGAGGCAGAGATTCAGAACATACTTTTTGCGTTCGATGATGATCGGGCACCGGGCCCAGATGGATACTCTGCGGCCTTCTTCAAACAAGCTTGGCCGGTTATTAAATCTGATTGCCTCACAGCTATTTCAGATTTCTTCCGTACCGGGAATCTTGTTCGAGCGGTCAACTCTACTATTATCTCGCTCATTCCGAAGGTTGCGGCCCCGAAGCACCCTAAAGATTTTCGCCCTATCTCGTGCTGCAATCTGCTGTACAAGATGATTGCAAAGATTTTATCGAATCGTATGAGTTCCAGCATGGCATATTTGGTTGATAGATCGCAAACGGCCTTCGTCCCTGGCAGACGCATCGGGGATAATATCCTTTTGGCGCAGGAGATTCTGCAGGGATATGGACAGAGGAGACTTCCATCCAGGTGTGTGCTGAAAGTTGATCTTATGAAGGCCTATGACACAGTTGAGTGGGGATTTGTTCGGGCGACATTGGAGACTATGGGCTTCCATCCAGTGTTTATCGGTTGGATCATGGAGTGCCTCACTACCCCAGCCTACTCGGTGAACATTAATGGTTCAGCTGAGGGATATTTTAGAGGTGCCCGGGGACTGCGACAGGGGGACCCTATGTCGCCATTTCTTTTTGTCTTGGTGATGGAGGTCTTGCATGGGATCTTAGAGAGGCATATTCAGGCAGAGCCGAGATTCCAGTACCATTGGAGATGTGAGCGTACACAGACTTACATGCTTTGCTTTGCAGATGATCTACTCCTCGCCTGCCATGCCGACCCGGTCTCGATTGATACCCTTAGGCGGGGGGTGCAACTCTTCTCTCTTTACTCTGGTCTACATGCTAATGTAGACAAGAGTAGTATTTACCTCTCCATCCAGGCACTAGAGGATGATTCAGAGCTACAGGCAGTTTTCGATTTCCCTGTCGGTACTCTACCGGTGAGGTACTTGGGTGTTCCTTTGATCACCTCCCAGCTGAGTTTGCAGGCTTGTGCACCCTTGATTCAGAGGATTGATGTGAGGCTGGGCTCGTGGACTTCTCGTTCCCTATCTTATGCTGGACGCCTCCAGTTGATCCGCTCAGTACTTAGTACTCTTCATGTCTACTGGGCTAGTATGTTCATACTACCTAAGGGTATTATTCGGGAGATTGAGAAGAGGATACGGAGGTTTCTTTGGTATGGCACGGGTACCCAGGGGTATGCCAAGGTCCGGTGGGTCGATGTGTGTCGCCCAGCCAGTGAGGGAGGGCTGGGGATTCGAGATCTCACTGCGCAGAATCGAGCCCTTATGACTAGACATATTTGGGCAATTCTGAGTCGGGATCCGGAATCGGTTTGGGTCCGTTGGATTCATGGGAATCGACTGCGGAGACATTCTTTTTGGAGTGCTAAGGTGCCTAGCGCGTGCTCGTGGAGTTGGCGACAACTCCTAAAGCTACGTCCTGATGTTCTACCGGCATTCCAGTTCCAGGTTGGGGATGGGTCGCAGTTTTATCTCTGGAGGGACCCATGGCATGGACTTGGTCGTTTGGAGGAGGTGTGTCCGATGGGACCGCAGCTTACTGGACTCCCTAGGGCTGCGTCGTTGAGTATGGTCATTGTTAACGGGGAGTGGAGATGGCCGATTGACTTTGTAGAGGAGTTCCATGACATTATGTATGAGCTGTCGAGGATTGTACAGAGGACAGATACAGTGCGCTGGAGAGTGCATAGATCCGGGGCATACACTTCCGCCTCGGCATATTCTCTCTTCCACCCTGAGGGTCCTCGAGTGCCGTGGGCCGCCCTTTTGGAGGGACCAAGGCGTATACCGAGACATTGCTTCATTCTATGGCTTGCTATACGAGGTCGGTTGCCGACTCGAGATAAGCACTGGATAGGTAGGGGGAGGACTCGTGTGTTTTGTGTGGAGGGGAGAGTGTTGAGACACATACCCACCTCTTCTTTGAGTGCCCCTTTTCACAGGATTGTTTGCAGAGAGTACAAGGGGAGGTGACGGGCTTTCTGTGGCCTCGTGGTAGTTGGTATAGTGCTGTCTTACGTGCTGCTAGTCGGTGGCGGGGGAAGCACTGGATATCTTGCTCTTATCGTGGACTTCTCGCTGCACTGGGTTACTTTATTTGGCAGGAGAGGAACACACGGATTCAGGAGGCTCGTTCGGTGTCGTCTGGGATGGTTGCTGCCCATGCTGTTTCCATTATCCGGGAGAGGATCATCTCATTACGACTTCATGACTCTCTTCAGACTCGTGCGCTGAAGAGGGTGTGGCATATTGCTCTCTCTTCAGACTCGTGCGCTGAATAGGGTGTGTCATATTGCTTGGTAGTAGATCATTTTGTATTATATTGATTGTTTGGAGAGCTAGCATGTTAGCTCATTCTTGCGGTAGGGCTTTTCTCTACGCGTTGTTTTGTACTCTTTATTTTTTTTTTCTTTTATATGAAATTGACATTTACCAAAAAAAAAATAAAAAAAAATTAAACTATCTAATTAAAATTAAATAAAAATTGTAGGTCAGTCTTAAAAACCAACTTAAACTTTCCCTTATCATTTTTGTGGAGATTGTTGAGCTTTTTCTTTATGGGGGTTTCATAAAAGATTTTTTGTGAGTATTTCTATAATTATGAAAAGCTAAGATCACTTTTGTTTTTGGGTGGATATTTTATTATTTATTAACCCAGAATTATTTAAAATCTCACTAGGTGAAAAACATTAAATGCCTAGATTATATGTGGCTACAGCCATTCAATCCTCCCTCTAGGCGTTTCATTTCGTTACCCGCTGTTGGTTAAAATTACGATTCGCCATGCAACTGGCGATTGTGACTCCCTCAGAGAGCTTTCTCAAGTTAATATTCTTTGAAACCGCTATTTGTATTTGTTTCGGCGTTATACGTTTTTGTTGGCTTTCCATGGCCCCACTCCGTCAAGTGAGATGGTGAGCTTGCGGGCATTCCATGTCCTCACTCGCCACTAGTGAGATGGTGAGTTTGCTCTAAGAAATCATTTTAAAAAATGTATTATAATTGTTAAAAATTAAAATAACCAAACTCACTATTTAATTTTGCGCTATTATATAACATTTTTATTGATAATGATAAAATTATACTATTCAATTAAAATTAAATAAAAATAAAAAATCACTATTTAATTTTGCGCAATTATATAACATTTTGATAATGATAAAATTATACTATTCAATTAAAATTAAATAAAAATTGTAGGACAATGTTTGAAAAACTGAAAAATCAACTTAGACTTTCCCTTATCATTCTTGGTGGATACTGTTAAGCTCATTTTTTTATTTTACATTAGGTTACACTTAGGAGGATTTGATAGAAGAAATGAGAGAAGGGGACTGCTATTTATTTAAATTAATAAAGTGAGATAGTGAATTTTGATTGGACGGGGACGTTCCAGAGGTCCCTTATTGGTGGATAAGACGTAGCTGGCACAAACCGTGCTAGCTCACCAAAATAATGGTTTTTGTAATTTTTGCTAAAATTTTATTGTTTTTGTAATTTTTGCTAAATGTTTTGTAATATTATGCTAAATTTATTACAAAAATAAAAGGAAAAAATAAGTAACCAATTACTTTACATTTCTGATTGCTCACATTACCTCAAAGCAAGCTTTGCGCTCATAAGCGCACATGGCCTTATGATAGGTTGATGCTGCTTCACCGTCATCTTCTGTCTGAATCTAGCAATAATAACCGTCACATGAAGAATAAGACACAAGACAACAAAACAAAACAAAATAGGTTATTGGACGATTAAGTATTACCAACCTTCATTTAGGAAGAAGTTATATTTTGTTTTTGCGCTAGTTTTACTATTAGATCGCATATAAAAACAAAGCGACAAATCATATAAAGATAGAGTAAAAAAAATATATTATCAATATTAAAATATATATTAGCAAAAAAAATTATTATAATTGTTAAAAATTAAAATATTAGTATAATGCTAAAATACAAAATCACGATTTTAATTTTGTGCTATTACATACAAAATTTATTGATAAAATAAAATTAAACTATCTAATTAAAATTAAATAAAAATTGTAGATCAGTCTTAAAAACCAACTTAAACTTTCCCTTATCATTTTTTGTGGAGATTGTTGAGCTTTTTCTTTATGGGGTTTCATAAAATTTTTTTTTTTTGAGTATTTCTATAATTATGAAAAGCTAAGATCACTTTTGTTTTTGTGTGGATATTTTATTATTTATTAACCCAGAATTATTTAATATCTCACTAGGTGAAAAACATTAAATGCCTAGATTATATGTGGCTACAGCCATTCAATCCTCCCTCTAGGTGTTTCATTTCGTTACCAGCTGATGGTTAAAATTCCGATTCGCCATGCAACTGGCGATTGTGACTCCCTCAAAGAGCTTTCTCAAGTCAATATTCTTTGAAACAGCTATTTGTATGTGTTTCGGCGTTATACGTTTTTGTTGGCTTTCCATGGCCCCACTCCGTGAAGTGAGATGGTGAGCTTGCGGGCATTCCATGTCCTCACTCGCCGCTAGTGAGATGGTGAGTTTGCGCTAAGAAACCATTTTAAAAAATGTATTATAATTGTTAAAAATTAAAATAACCAAACTCACTATTTAATTTTGCGCTATTATATAACATTTTTATTGATAATGATAAAATTATACTATTCAATTAAAATTAAATAAAAATAAAAACTCACTATTTAATTTTGGGCTATTATATAACATTTTTATTGATAATGGTAAAATTATACTATTCAATTAAAATTAAATAAAAATTGTAGGACAATGTTTGAAAAACTGAAAAATCAAACATAGACTTTCCCTTATCATTCCTGGTGGATACTGTTAAGCTCATTTTTTTATTTTACATTAGGTTACACTTAGGAGGATTTGATAGAAGAAAATGAGAGAAGGGGACTGCTATTTATTTAAATTAATAATGTGAGATACTGAATTTTGATTGGACGGGGACGTGCCAGAGGTCCCTTATTGGTGGATAGGACGTAGACGGCACAAACCGTGCTAGCTCGACCAAAATAATGGTTTTTGTAATTTTTGCTAAAATTTTATTGTTTTTGTAATTTTTGCTAAATGTTTTGTAATATTATTCTAAATTTATTACAAAAATAAAAGGAAAAAATAAGTAACCAATTACTTCACATTTCTGATTGCTCGCACTGAACCAGAGCAATCGTAAGAAGCTTTGCGCTCATAAGCGCACATGGCCTTATGATAGGTTGATGCTGCTTCACCGTCTTCGTCATCTTCTGTCTGAATGTAGCAATAATAACCGTCACATGAAGAATAAGACACAAGACAACAAAACCAGCTCGATTATTGGGCGATTAAGTATTACCAACCTTCATTTAGGAAGAAGTTATATTTTGTTTTTGCGCTAGTTTTACTATTAGAGCGCATATAAAAACAAAGCAAGATATAAAGATAGAGTAAAAAAATATATTATCAATATAAAAATATATATTAGCAAAAAAAATTATTATAATTGTTAAAAATTAAAATATTAGTATAATGCTAAAATACAAAATCACGATTTTAATTTTGTGCTATTACATACAAAATTTATTGATAAAATAAAATTAAACTATCTAATTAAAATTAAATAAAAATTGTAGGTCAGTCTTAAAAACCAACTTAAACTTTCCCTTATCATTTTTTGTGGAGATTGTTGAGCTTTTTCTTTATGGGGGTTTCATAAAAGTTTTTTTGTGAGTATTTCTATAATTATGAAAAGCTAAGACCACTTTTGTTTTTGGGTGGATATTTTATTATTTATTAACCCAGAATTATTTAAGATCTCACTAGGTGAAAAACATTAAATGCCTAGATTATATATGTGGCTACAGCCATTCAATCCTCCCTCTAGGCGTTTCATTTCGTTACCAGCTGTTGGTTAAAATTCCGATTCGCCATGCAACCATGCAACCGGCGATTGTGACTCCCTCAAAGAGCTTTCTCAAGTCAATATTCTTTGAAACCGCTATTTGTATGTGTTTCGGCGTTATACGTTTTTGTTGGCTTTCCATGGCCCCTTTCCGTAAGTGAGATGGTGAGCTTGCGGGCATTCCATGTCTCACTTGCAGGCTAGTGAGATGGTGAGTTTGCGCTAAGAAACCATTTTAAAAAATGTATTATAATTGTTAAAAATTAAAATAACCAAACTCACTATTTAATTTTGCGCTATTATATAACATTTTTATTGATAATGATAAAATTATACTATTCAATTAAAATTAAATAAAAATAAAAAATCACTATTTAATTTTGCGCAATTATATAACATTTTGATAATGATAAAATTATACTATTCAATTAAAATTAAATAAAAATTGTAGGACAATGTTTGAAAATTTGAAAAATCAACTTAGACTTTCCCTTATCATTCTTGGTTGATACTGTTAAGCTCATTTTTTTATTTTACATTAGGTTACAATTAGAAGGATTTAATAGAAGAAAATGAGAGAAGGGGACTGCTATTTATTTAAATTAATAAAGTGAGATAGTGAATTTTGATTGGACGGGGGACATGCCAGAGGTCCCTTATTGGTGGATAGGACGTAGCTGTTGATGATTTAAGTGAAATCATTGTACATTTAATGTAATTGGATTCATACAAAGTTTCGGTAATGATCCTAAAGCACTACAATATGATTTAGGCGAAGTGCGGAGTGCACGGTTGTATAAAAGTGATAACGGATCATTGTTTGGTTAAGTGAATGTTGGTGTTGATTTATTATGTGTAAATTAGCATGAAATATATGTTAATTTCATGGTTTGCATGGTTGTAATATGCAGCCACGAAATTGCATGCATGGCACCTAAAGAAAGTAATTTAGATGAGGTGTGACCATTCTTAAAGGGTGCAACTCTTCCCAAAGGGTGCAGCCCTTCATGAAAGGGCATTTTCACTATCCAAAGGGGTTTTTCAACACCTATATAAGGGTGTTGAAAATCAGATTCTAAGACCTACGAAAATAAAGAGCTTTGTGTTAACGAAGTATATCAAATAAACATTCTATAGTATACTTGTTTCTATGCCAAAGAACAAGTGCGGTATTGTCTTATCCTAGAAGAAGTTTCGTGATACCTTGGCTGTTATAGGGTCGATATATTCTTTAAGGAAAACGTGTAAACGTGATTCAATATTTTCCAAAGCCTCCACTTTCAGAAACACACAAAAGAAACAACAATCTTAAAGAATATTTACTATTCTGAACGATGGAGTCGGTTCGTGAGATGAACAGCAAATTCGGAAAATTGGAGATGTTCGAAGGCGTAGACTTTAGAACGTGGCAAAAGAAGATGCATTTCTTGCTAACAACGTTGAAGGTGGTGTACGTTCTAAGTACTCCACAACCGGAAGCAGTGGACAATGAATCGCCGGAGGAAACTCGGAAACGCTGCAAATGGGAAAATGACGACTATATATGTCGTGGGCATATATTAAACGGTATGTCTGACTCTCTCTTCGATATCTATCAAAATGTGGAGTCTGCTAAGGCCCTTTGGGATAGCCTTGAATCCAAGTACATTGACGAGGACGCTTCTAGTAAGAAGTTCCTAGTTGGTAATTTTATGAATTACAAGATGTGCGACGGAAGGCCGGTAATGGAGCAATATAATGAATTGCTCCGGATCTTGGGTCAATTTACCCAACATAATATGAAGATGGACGAGTCCATCTCGGTGTCTAGTATTATAGACAAATTACCGCCGTCGTGGAAAGACTTCAAACACACCTTGAAACATAAAAAGGAAGAGTTGTCTTTAGTACAACTCGGTAGTCACTTGCGCATAGAGGAATCTCTAAGGGCGCAAGAGGGTGAAAAACCCAAGGACAAGGAACCGATAAGGTCTGCAACTATCAATATGATGGAAGCAGGGGAGAGTTCTTATAAGAACCGAGGGACAAAGCGTCCGTACAACAACAACAACAACAATAATGCTGGGAGTAAGAAGCCTAAGGGCGCTTGCTGGATATGCGGAAAAGCGGGTCACTTTAAAAGTGATTGTCGTGCGACCAAGAATAAAAAGGGAAGGATGAATAATCGCTCGGGACAAAGGTCTAATAACCAGGGTCCGGACACCAATCAAGGTGAGACTACTATACATAATTTAGATGTAAATTTAAATTATGTCCCTATAGTTTCTGAAGCATTTTATGTGCAGGATGATTCGGTGGCGTGGTGGATTGACTCGGGTGCTACTAAGCATGTTTGCAAGGATCGTCATTAGTTTCAAAAGTATGAACCAGTTGTAGATGGATCAGTGCTTTACATGGGAAACGAGTCAAAAACCCCTATTCTTGGTCGCGGCGAAGTGTTGTTGGAATTCAGTTCCGGAAAGTCCTTAGTATTATTAGATGTATTACATGTACCTGGAATAAGGAAAAATCTTGTATCCGGTAGTGTTTTATCCAAGTATGGATATAAACAAGTATACGAATCTAATAAATATGTATTGACTAAGAACGGTGTGTTTGTCGGTTTTGGATACCAATGTAATGGGATGTTTATGCTTAATATTATGAATAAAGTTGATGATTATGTTCTTATGGTTTCTTCTAAAGTGAATGATTCATTATTGTGGCATGCTAGACTAGGACATGTTCATTATAAGCGCATGATTGATATGTCCAAACTTGAATTAATTCCTGCTATGAACATAGAAGAAGATAAGTGTAATACATGCATGCTAACTAAAATCGTTAGGCAGCCTTTTAAAGATGTTCAACGTGAATCTTGTATGGTTGAACTTGTGCATAGCGACTTATGTGATTTCCATGCTACACCTTCGTTGGGGAATAAGAAATACTTAGTAACTTTCATAGATGATTATTCTAGATTTTGCTATGTATTTCTGCTAAGTACTAAAGATGAAGCGCTAGAAAAGTTTAAATTATTTAAAACTGAAGTTGAACTACAACAAGAGTGCATGATTAAAAAGTTGAGAACCGATAGGGGTGGTGAATATTACGATCCTGTTTTATTTGAATCGTGTGGTATTATACATGAAATTACTGCTCCTTATACTCCTCAACAAAACGGTATATCCGAAAGGAAAAAACCGGGTACTAAAGGAAATGGTGAATTCCATGTTGTCTTATTCGGGTCTGAATAATGGATTTTGGGGAGAAGTCGTGTTAACGGCTTGCTATTTCCTAAATAGGGTTCCTAACAAAAGGAACAAAGTTACCCCCTACGAACTTTGGTACAAAAAGAAGCCGAACCTTAATTATCTTAAGGTTTGGGGCTGTCGGGCTGTCGTAAGACTACCGGATCCCAAAAAGAAAACTATGGGAGAAAGAGGCATTGATTGCATCTTTGTTGGATATGCTGTGCATTCCAAGGCATATCGATTCTACGTGATTGAGCCGAATGATTCAGTAGCGATTCATTCTATCATAGAATCGAGGGACGCCATATTTGATGAAACTAGATTTTCATCAATGGTTAGGACCAAGGATCTGGTACCTAAGGTGGTTGAAAGCAAGGAATTAACCTTGCCCGAACCTGAGTCGCTTGAACCTCGTCGAGGCACGAGGATAAGGACTAAGAAATCGTTCGGTCCTGATTTCCAGACCTTTCTGGTTGAAGGATCAAGGGACGAAGTTGGATTTCAATACTCGTATAGCTATCATGTTGATGATGAGAGTAAAACATACGAGGAAGTCTTGAAATCGCAAGATGTTGCATTTTGGAAAGAAGCCATCAATGATGAGATGGATTCCATTATGGGAAACAACACTTGGGTGCTTGCTGATTTACCTAACGGTTGTAAACCATTAGGATGCAAGTGGATCTTTAAGAAAAAGATGAAAGTCGATGGTTCAATTGACAAGTATAAAGCCCGATTAGTCATTCAAGGCTTTAGGCAAATGGAAGGTATTGATTACTTTGATACCTATGCTCCTGTTGCGCGAATAACTACAATTAGATTATTGATAGCCTTGGCTGCAATAAATAATCTAGTGATCCATCAAATGGATGTAAAAACAGCATTCCTTAACGGTGAGTTAGAGGAGGAAATTTACATGAAACAACCCGAAGGGTTCGTTATGCCTGGTAATGAGCATAAGGTATGTAAACTTGTTAAATCCTTGTATGGATTAAAACAAGCACCTAAGCACTGGCATCAGAAATTTGATGAAGTAATTTTATCGAATGGTTTTAAGTTAAACCAGTCGGATAAATGTGTGTATAGCAAATTCGATGACTTTGGTAAAGGAGTCATCATTTGTCTATATGTTGATGATATGCTTATCTTTGGTACTGACCAAAGACAAGTGGATTTGACTAAGTCATTTTTATCATCAAACTTCGATATGAAGGATATGGGGGAGGCGGATGTGATTTTAGGAATTAAAATAATTCGTGAAAACAATGCCATTACTTTAACTCAATCTCATTACATTGAGAAAGTGTTAAAGAAATTCCATTGTGATGACTATTCTACGGTCAGTACTCCATATGATTCGAGTGTAAAACTCATGCCCAATATGGGTGTTGTTGTGTCCCAGTTGGAATACTCCAAGGTAATTGGGTGCCTTATGTATGCTATGACTAGCACAAGGCCAGCCATTGCATTTGCGGTAGGCAAACTAAGTAGATACACAAGTAATCCTAGCACGCATCATTGGCAGGCTGGTAGGCGTGTATTAAAATACTTAAAGGGAACCAAAGACTTTGGTTTGACATATGTCGGATATCCTTCGGTATTAGAAGGGTATTCCGATGCGAGTTGGATAACCAATATAGAGGATCATTCCTCTACTTCTGGTTGGGTTTTCCTACTCGGAGGCGGTGCTATAAGTTGGGCTTCAAAGAAGCAAACTTGTATTACGAGTTCTTCTATGGAATCGGAATTTATAGCACTTGCGGCAGCTGGTAAAGAAGCTGAATGGTTAAGGAATTTGGTTTATGAAATTCCTTTGTGGCCAAAGCCTATTTCGGCGTTTTCAATTCATTGTGACAGTGCAGCCACTTTGGCTAAGGCATATAGTCATGTTTATAATGGCAAGTCAAGACACTTGGGCGTTAGACATAGCGCGATTCGTGAGCTGATCACTCAAGGAGTAATCTCTATTGATTTTGTGAGATCACAACATAATCTTGCTGATCATTTGACCAAGGGATTAGCAAAAGACTTGGTAGTAAAGTCGGTGATTGGGATGGGTCTGAAGCCTCTTTGAATCTTCAAATATGGGATACCAAATTCATTTCTAATTGTATTAGAACCAGAATTCAATTGGGAAGCCTATATTTGAGATTGAAACACATGGAAATTATCCCAAAGGTATGTGTTTGAACCTGCATGTTAAGGTTGAAGTTAATTCTTAATGAATCATTTGATAAAGTGCATTTTGCAGGTGCACGAAGAAATGATTCACCTATATGAGTGGGAAGTGTGGCAGCTTCAAGAGTCATGGCTAAGCTCTATATACACTCAAGAATGGATGGGATACAAGGCCTAATTTTGTATCGGAAATCATTATAGAATGTATTTGGAATTATGTGTGTAGTATCTTTTATGTATTCAGATGGGTTGAAGAGTTCAATCTTTAAAGACACTCTGATTCTCGAATATATAAGTTGTATATAACACTAAGATGGAAATTCAATCTTCAAGACATTTTCATTTTATACATAATTCTGGCTGTTATTGTTAAAATAAGTGATTCAAGGATTACACTTAAATGGGGAGGAATGTTGATGATTTAAGTGAAATCATTGTCCATTTAATGTAATTGGATTCATACAAAGTTTCGGTAATGATCCTAAAGCACTACAATATGATTTAGGCGAAGTGCGGAGTGCACGGTTGTATAAAAGTGATAACGGATCATTGTTTGGTTAAGTGAATGTTGGTGTTGATTTATTATGTGTAAATTAGCATGAAATATATGTTAATTTCATGGTTTGCATGGTTGTAATATGTAGCCACGAAATTGCATGCATGGCACCTAAAGAAAGTAATTTAGAAGAGGTGTGACCATTCTTAAAGGGTGCAACTCTTCCCAAAGGGTGCAGCCCTTCATGAAAGGGCATTTTCACTATCCAAAGGGGTGTTTCAACACCTATATAAGGGTGTTGAAAAAGGGTGCAGCCCTTCATGAAAGGGCATTTTCACTATCCAAAGGGGTGTTTCAACACCTATATAAGGGTGTTGAAAATCAGATTCTAAGACCTACGAAAATAAAGAGCTTTGTGTTAACGAAGTATAGCAAATAAACATTCTATAGTATACTTGTTTCTATGCCAAAGAACAAGTGCGGTATTGTCTTATCCTAGAAGAAGTTTCGTGATACCTTGGCTGTTATAGGGTCCAAATATTCTTTAAGGAAAACGTGTAAACGTGATTCAATATTTTCCAAAGCCTCCACTTTCAGAAACACACAAAAGAAACAACAGTAGCTGGCACAAACCGTGCTAGCTCGACCAAAATAATGGTTTTTGTAATTTTTGCTAAAATTTTATTGTTTTTGTAATTTTTGCTAAATGTTTTGTAATATTATGCTAAATTTATTACAAAAATAAAAGGAAAAAATAAGTAACCAATTACTTCACATTTCTGATTGGCCTCAGAGCAAGCTTTGCGCTCATATGCGCACATGGCCTTATGATAGGTTGATGCTGCTTCACCCTCATCTTCTGTCTGAATGTAGCAATAATAACCTTCACATGAAGAATAAGACACAAGACAACAAAACAAAACCAGCTCGATTATTGGGCGATTAAGTATTACCAACCTTCATTTAGGAAGAAGTTATATTTTGTTTTTGCGCTAGTTTTACTATTAGAGCGCATATAAAAACAAAGCAACAAATCATATAAAATAGAGTAAAAAAGATATATTATCAATATAAAAATATATATTAGCAAAAAAAATTATTATAATTGTTAAAAATTAAAATATTAGTATAATGCTAAAATACAAAATCAAGATTTTAATTTTGTGCTATTACATACAAAATTTATTGATAAAATAAAAAATTAAACTATCTAATTAAAATTAAATAAAAATTGTAGGTCAGTCTTAAAAACCAACTTAAACTTTCCCTTATCATTTTTTGTGGAGATTGTTGAGCTTTTTCTTTATGGGGGTTTCATAAAAGATTTTTTGTGAGTATTTCTATAATTATGAAAAGCTAAGACCACTTTTGTTTTTGGGTGGATATTTTATTATTTATTAACCCAGAATTATTTAAGATCTCACTAGGTGAAAAAAATTAAATGCCTAGATTATATGTGGCTACAGCCATTCAATCCTCCCGGGTTAAAATTCCGATTCGTCATGCAACTTGCGATTGTGACCAGGGACGTAGGGACTTGGTCCCGAAGGGGTGCGATCGCACCCCCTCAATTTTTTTTTAAGATTAATTTTATATTTTAATTTTTATATATTAAGGTAATTAATTATAATTTATGTAAAAATAATTAAAATATTGTTGAAATATTGATATGTTTTATTAAAAAAAAAATAAGATAATTAACTATTTATTAATAAAATATTATTTCTAAAATACTACATTTAAAAATAAATTAAAATATACTCATATATTGTTAACGCTACATACTTATTTATCACGCTTTACAAAAAAATAGAATATTAATACTAATTAATTATTATAGAATATCAGTACTAATTAATTATTAACGCGATATTTTATCTATTAATGAAGTCAATAAAATTATCGTTCTCTTCTCCTTTAATTTGATATTTATATATAATATTGATTAAATTTATATTTGTCTAGTTTTTCCCAAATTTTTTTACATTTCACGCTAAAAAAATCAAAAAGTAACATTTTTTGCCAAAAAAAGATATTTATACATTTCACGCTAAAAAAATCAAAAAGTAACATTTTTTGCCGCAAAAGAGTTTTATATTTATGAAATGCAAAGAGTTTTTTTTTTTTTCAAATTTGCACCCTCTGACTAATTTTCTAGCTACGTCACTGATTGTGACTCTCTCAAAGAGCTTTCTCAAGTCAATATTCTTTGAAATCGCTATTTGTTTCGGCTTTATAGGTTTTTGTTGGCTTTCCATGGCCCCTTTCCGTCAAGTGAGATGGTGAGCTTGCGGGCATTCTATGTCCTCACTTGCCGCTAGTGAGATGGTGAGTTTGCGCTAAGAAACCATTTTAAAAAATGTATTATAATTCTTAAAAATTAAAATAACCAAACTCAATATTTAATTTTGCGCTATTATATAACATTTTTATTGATAATGATAAAATTATACTATTCAATTAAAATTAAATAAAAATAAAAAATCACTATTTAATTTTGCGCAATTATATAACATTTTTATTGATAATGATAAAATTATATTATTCAATTAAAATTAAATAAAAATTGTAGGACAATGTTTGAAAAACTGAAAAATCGACTTAGACTTTCCCTTATCATTCTTGGTCGATACTGTTAAGCTCATTTTTTTATTTTACATTAGGTTACACTTAGGAGGATTTGATAAAAGAAAATTTGAGAAGGGGAATGCTATTTATTTAAATTAATAAAGTGAGATAGTGAATTTTGATTGGAAGGGGGACGTGCCAGAGGTCCCTTATTGGTGGATAGGACGTAGCGTGGCACAAACCGTGCTAGCTCGACCAAAATAATGGTTTTTGTAATTTTTGCTAAAATTTTATTGTTTTTGTACTTTTTGCTAAATGTTTTGTAATATTATGCTAAATTTATTACAAAAATAAAAGGAAAAAATAAGTAACCAATTACTTCACATTTCATGAACCAGAGCAATCGTAAGCGCACATGGCCTCAGAGCAAGCTTTGCGCTCATAAGCGCACATGGCCTTATGATAGGTTCATGCTGCTTCACCGTCATCTTCTGTCTGAATGTAGCAATAATAACCTTCACATGAAAAATAAGACACAAGACAACAAAACAAAACCAACCCGATTATGGGGCGATTAAGTATTACCAACCTTCATTTAGGAAGAAGTTATATTTTGTTTTTGCGCTAGTTTTACTATTAGAGCGCATATAAAAACAAAGCGACAAATCATATAAAGATAGAGTAAAAAAAATATATTATCAATATAAAAATATATATTAGCAAAAAAAATTATTATAATTGTTAAAAATTAAAATATTAGTATAATGCTAAAATACAAAATCACGATTTTAATTTTGTGCTAATACATACAAAATTTATTGATAAAATAAAATTAAACTTTCCATTATCATTTTTTGTGGAGATTGTTGAGCTTTTTCTTTATGGGAGTTTCATAAAAGATTTTTTGTGAGTATTTCTATTATTATGAAAAGCTAAGACCACTTTTATTTTTGGGTGGATATTTTATTATTTATTAACCCAGAATTATTTAAGATTTAACTAGGTGAAAAATATTAAATGCCTAGATTATATGTGGCTACAACCATTCAATCCTCCCTCTAGGCGTTTCATTTCGTTACCAGCTGTTGGTTAAAATTCCGATTCGCCATGCAACTGGCGATTGTGACTCCCTCAAAGAGCTTTTTCAAGTCAAAATTCTTTGAAACCGCAAAAATTCTTTAAAAATATATATTAGCAAAAAAAATTATTATAATTGTTAAAAATTAAAATATTAGTAAAATGCTAAAATACAAAATCACGATTTTAATTTTGTGCTATTACATGCAAAATTTATTGATAAAATAAAATTAAACTACGGGGAGATTTGATGCGCTACGGGGAGTTGATGAACATGGTGCTTTGATAGACGGGGATCAGGGTTCAGGGAGCACTAGTACGGGGAGACTGTCGAAAGGTACCGAGGACATAGGACCGACGATGGTGATTACAGGACTGGTCGGGTTTGGGAATATAACTGTGAGGCCAGAATCTTATAGCACTGTTACTATTGAGGATCAGTTTGACTTGGAGGAAGGGGAAATAGGTGAAGGAGCTATGGTAGTCTACGAGCAGGGTCCTAAAGCAGCCCTTCTATCGGGTGACCATGTGTAGTACACTCTGCTGGAATGTAAGGGGGCTGAATAAGCCGGATTATCAGAGGGCGGTCCGTGATATTATTCGGCAACACTCGGTAGGTCTCGCTGCATTGGTAGAGACGCACGTTTGTCCTAGTAAGTCCTATTCTATTGCAGACCGGGTTTTCTCTTCTTGGAGCCGTTATATTGATTATGTTGATGGGCCGGGTAAGCGTATATGGGTCGGATGGGATCAGAGTTTGATGGATGTCCAGATGGTTCATACGTCTGATCAGTGGTTTCATTGTCGAGTTACAAACCTCAGAACCGCTGACGTACGGTTCTACACGTTCGTATATGGTCTTAACACGGTTATTGAGAGGCGTGCGTTATGGGACTATCTATTCTCTATCTCTGAGCACCTGCAGGATGCAGACTGGGTGGTTTTGGGTGATTTCAACACCATCCTAGACACGAGTGAGGCTATGGGAGGTAGAGCGGCTATGGTGACTGATGACGAGTTTCGGGCATGCTTGACAGCGGCTGATTTGGTCACATTACCGATGGTGGGACCGTGGTACACGTGGCATAATCAGCAGGAAGTGGACCGGAAATGGCGTCGCCTTGATAGAGTGGTGGCTAACCCTTCCTGGTTGGTGCATCGGGCTGAGAGTATTCACCACACCCTGCCGTCTCTGACATCGGATCATGCTCCTCTGCTCTTGGATCCGGTGACAGCTGGACACGGATACAAAGCGTGGTTTCGTTTCGACAACCACATTACTGATATGGAGGACTTTATCCCTCAGACGAGGAGTATTTGGGACTACCCGATTTACGGATTGCCTATGTATTCTGTAGTTAAGAAGCTTAAGCTTCTTAAGGGTGTATTCAGACATATGACGAGAAGACAGGGGCATCTTAGGGCGAATGTGACGAGGGCAAGAGAGTTTCTGCTCTCTGTCCAGACATATTTGACTACAGATCCCACCTTTGAGCCATTACTTGTGTTAGATGGTATATGTCGTCGCCTGTACGCACGGGCGGTTGAGACGGAGCAGACTTACTTACGCCAGAGGGCAAAGACGTCATGGCTGCGAGATGGGGATCAATGTACGGCTTTTTACTTTAAGAGTATCGCGGTTCGACGGGCTCGATCGCGTATCCTTCAGGGTGAGACGGCTACCGGGGATCTTGTACATGACTCTTCCCAGATTAGTAGTACGATAGTGTCGTTCTTTCAGGGGTTGTTGGGTACATCGAACCATCCTGTGGTGGGAGATTTACGGCCTTTCGTTACGAAACGATTGACGGATGAGATGTCGGAGCATATGGTTCGGCCGGTGACTGAGGCAGAGATTCAGAACATACTTTTTGCGTTCGATGATGATCGGGCATCGGGCCCAGATGGATACTCTGCGGCCTTCTTCAAACAAGCTTGGCCGGTTATTAAATCTGATTGCCTCACAGCTATTTCAGATTTCTTCCGTACCGGGAAGCTTGTTCGAGCGGTCAACTCTACGATTATCTCGCTCATTCCGAAGGTTGCGGCCCCGAAGCACCCTAAAGATTTTCGCCCTATCTCGTGCTGCAATCTGCTGTACAAGGTGATTGCAAAGATTTTATCGAATCGTATGAGTTCAAGCATGGCATATTTGGTTGATAGATCGCAAACGGCCTTCGTCCCTGGCAGACGCATCGGGGATAATATCCTTTTGGCGCAGGAGATTCTGCAGGGATATGGACAGAGGAGACTTCCAGCCAGGTGTGTGCTGAAAGTTGATCTTATGAAGGCCTATGACACAGCTGAGTGGGGATTTGTTCGGGCGACATTGGAGCCTATGGGCTTCCATCCAGTGTTTATCGGTTGGATCATGGAGTGCCTCACTACCCCAGCCTACTCGGTGAACATTAATGGTTCGGCTGAGGGATATTTTAGAGGTGCCCGGGGACTGCGACAGGGGGACCCTATGTCGCCATTTCTTTTTTTCTTGGTGATGGAGGTCTTGCATGGGATCTTAGAGAGGCATATTCAGGCAGAGCCGAGATTCCAGTACCATTGGAGATGTGAGCGTACACAGACTTACATGCTTTGCTTTGCAGATGATCTACTCCTCGCCTGCCATGCGACCCGATCTCGATTGATACCCTTAGGCGGGGGGTGCAACTCTTCTCTCTTTACTCTGGTCTACATGCTAATGTAGACAAGAGTAGTATTTACCTCTCAATCTAGGCACGAGAGGACGAGTCAGAGCTACAGGCAGTTTTCGATTTCCCTGTCGGTACTCTACCGGTGAGGTACTTGGGTGTTCCTTTGATCACCTCCCAGCTGAGTTTGCAGGCTTGTGCACCCTTGATTCAGAGGATTGATGTGAGGCTGGGCTCGTGGACTTCTCGTTCCCTATCTTATGCTGGACGCCTCCAGTTGATCCGCTCAGTACTTAGTACTCTTCATGTCTACTGGGCTAGTATGTTCATACTACCTAAGGGTATTATTCGGGAGATTGAGAAGAGGATACGGAGGTTTCTTTGGTATGACACGGGTACCCAGGGGTATGCCAAGGTCCGGTGGGTCGATGTGTGTCGCCCAGCCAGTGAGGGAGGGCTGGGGATTCGAGATCTCACTGCGCAGAATCGAGCCCTTATGACTAGACATATTTGGGCAATTCTGAGTCGGGATCCGGAATCGGTTTGGGTCAGTTGGATTCATGAGAAGCGACTGCGGAGACATTCTTTTTGGAGTGCTAAGGTGCCTAGCGCGTGCTCGTGGAGTTGGTGACAACTCCTAAAGCTACGTCCTGATGTTCTACCGGCATTCCAGTTCCAGGTTGGGGATGGGTCGCAGTTTTATCTCTGGAGGGACCCATGGCATGGACTTGGTCGTTTGGAGGAGGTGTGTCCGATGGGACCGCAGCTTACTGGACTCCCTAGGGCTGCGTCGTTGAGTATGGTCATTGTTAACGGGGAGTGGAGATGGCCGATTGACTTTGTAGAGGAGTTCCATGACATTATGTATGAGCTGTCGAGGATTGTACAGAGGACAGATACAGTGCGCTGGAGAGTGCATAGATCCGGGGCATACACTTCCGCCTCGGCATATTCTCTCTTCCACCCTGAGGGTCCTCGAGTGCCGTGGGCCGCCCTTTTGGAGGGACCAAGGCGTATACCGAGACATTGCTTCATTCTATGGCATGCTATATGAGGTCGGTTGCCGACTCGAGATAAGCACTGGATAGGTAGGGGGAGGACTCGTGTGTTTTGTGTGGAGGGGAGAGTGTTGAGACGCATACCCACCTCTTATTTGAGTGCCCCTTTTCACAGGATTGTTTGCAGAGAGTACAAGGGGAGGTGACGGGCTTTCTGTGGCCTCGTGGTAGTTGGTATAGTGCTGTCTTACGTGCTGCTAGTCGGTGGCGGGGGAAGCACTGGATATCTTGCTCTTATCGTGGACTTCTCGCTGCACTGGGTTACTTTATTTGGCAGGAGAGGAACACACGGATTCAGGAGGCTCGTTCGGTGTCGTCTGGGATGGTTGCTGCCCATGCTGTTTCCATTATCCGGGAGAGGATCATCTCATTACGACTTCATGACTCTCTTCATACTCGTGCGCTAAAGAGGGTGTGGCATATTGCTTGGTAGTAGATCATTTTGTATTATATTGATTGTTTGGAGAGCTAGCATGTTAGCTCATTCTTGTGGTAGGGCTTTTCTCTACCCGCTGTTTTGTACTCTTAATTTTTTTTTTCTTTTATATGAAATTGACATTTACCAAAAAAATAAATAAAATTAAACTATCTAATTAAAATTAAATAAAAATTGTAGGTCAGTCTTAAAAACCTTTCCCTTATCATTTTTTGTGGAGATTGTTGAGCTTTTTCTTTATGGGGGTTTCATAAAAGATTTTTTGTGAGTATTTCTATAATTATGACAAGCTAAGATCACTTTTGTTTTTGGGTGGATATTTTATTATTTATTAACCCAGAATTATTTAAGATCTCACTAGGTGAAAAACATTAAATGCCTAGATTATATGTGGCTACAGTCATTCAATCCTCCCTCTAGGCGTTTTATTTCGGTTACCAGCTGTTGGTTAAAATTATTCGCCATGCAACTGGCGATTGTGACTCCCTCAAAGAGCTTTCTCAAGTTAATATTTTTTGAAACCGCTATTTGTATGTGTTTCGGCGTTATACGTTTTTGTTGGCTTTCCATGGCCCCACTCCGTCAAGTGAGATGGTGAGCTTGCGGGCATTCCATGTCCTCACTCGCCACTAGTGAGATGGTGAGTTTGCGCTAAGAAACCATTTTAAAAAATGTATTATAATTGTTAAAAATTAAAATAACCAAACTCACTATTTAATTTTGCGCTATTATATAACATTTTTATTGATAATGATAAAATTATACTATTCAATTAAAATTAAATAAAAATAAACTCACTATTTAATTTTGCGCTATTATATAACATTTTTATTGATAATGATAAAATTATATTATTCAATTAAAATTAAATAAAAATTGTAGGACAATGTTTGAAAAACTGAAAAATCAACTTAGACTTTCCCTTATCATTCTTGGTGGATACTGTTAAGCTCATTTTTTTATTTTACATTAGGTTACACTTAGGAGGATTTGATAGAAGAAAATGAGAGAAGGGGACTGCTATTTATTTAAATTAATAAAGTGAAATAGTGAATTTTGATTGGACGGGGGACGTGCCAGAGGTCCCTTATTGGTGGATAGGACGTAGCTGGCACAAACCGTGCTAGCTCACCAAAATAATGGTTTTTGTAATTTTTGCTAAAATTTTATTGTTTTTGTAATTTTTGCTAAATGTTTTGTAATATTATGCTAAATTTATTACAAAAATAAAAGGAAAAAATAAGTAACCAAATACTTCACATTTCTGATTGCTCACACAGAGCAATCGTAAGCGCACATGGCCTCAGAGCAAGCTTTGCGCTCATAAGCGAACATGGCCTTATGATAGGTTGATGCTGCTTCACCGTCATCTTCTGTCTGAATGTAGCAATAATAACCGTCACATGAAGAATAAGACACAAGACAACAAAACAAAACCAGCTAGATTATTGGGCGATTAAGTATTACCAACCTTCACTTAGGAAGAAGTTATATTTTGTTTTTGCGCTAGTTTTACTATTAGAGCGCATATAAAAACAAAGCGACAAATCATATAAAGATAGAGTAAAAAAAATATATTATCAATATAAAAATATATATTAGCAAAAAAAATTATTATAATTGTTAAAAATTAAAATATTCGTATAATGCTAAAATACAAAATCACGATTTTAATTTTGTGCTATTACATACAAAATTTATTGATAAAATAAAATTAAACTATCTAATTAAAATTAAATAAAAATTGTAGGTTAGTCTTAAAAACCAACTTAAACTTTCCCTTATCATTTTTTGTGGAGATTGTTGAGCTTTTTCTTTATGGGGGTTTCATAAAAAAAATTTTGTGAGTATTTCTATAATTATGAAAAGCTAAGATCACTTTTTTTTTTGGGTGGATATTTTATTATTTATTAACCCAGAATTATTTAATATCTCACTAGGTGAAAAACATTAAATGTCTAGATTATATGTGGCTACAGCCATTCAATCCTCCCTCTAGGCGTTTCATTTCGTTACCAGCTGTTGGTTAAAATTCCGATTCGCCATGCAATTGGCGATTGTGACTCCCTCAAAGAGATTTCTCAAGTCAATATTCTTTGAAACAGCTATTTGTATGTGTTTCGGCGTTATACGTTTTTGTTGGCTTTCTATGGCCCCACTCCGTCAAGTGAGATTGTGAGCTTGCGGGCATTCCATGTCCTCACTAGCCGCTAGTGAGATGGTAAGTTTGCGTTAAGAAACCATTTTAAAAAATATATTATAATTGTTAAAAATTAAAATAACCAAACTCACTATTTAATTTTGCGCTATTATATAACATTTTTATTGATAATGATAAAATTATACTATTCAATTAAAATTAAATAAAAATAAAAACTCACTATTTAATTTTGCGCTATTATATAACATTTTTATTGATAATGATAAAATTATATTATTCAATTAAAATTAAATAAAAATTGTAGGACAATGTTTGAAAAACTGAAAAATCAACTTAGACTTTCCCTTATCATTCTTGGTGGATACTGTTAAGCTCATTTTTTTTATCTTACATTAGGTTACACTTAGGAGGATTTGATAGAAGAAAATGAGAGAAGGGGACTGCTATTTATTTAAATTAATAAAGTGAAATAGTGATTTTTGATTGGACGGGGGACGTGCTAGAGGTCCCTTATTGGTGGATAGGACGTAGCTGCCACAAACCGTGCTAGCTCACCAAAATAATGGTTTTTTTAATTTTTGCTAAAATTTTATTGTTTTTGTAATTTTTGCTAAATGTTTTGTAATATTATGCTAAATTTATTACAAAAATAAAAGGAAAAAATAAGTAACCAATTACTTCACATTTCTGATTGCTCACACTGAACCAGAGCAAGCTTTGCGCTCATAAGCGAACATGGCCTTATGATAGGTTGATGCTGCTTCACCGTCATCTTCTGTCTGAATGTAGCAATAATAACCGTCACATAAAGAATAAGACACAAGACAACAAAACAAAACCAGCTAGATTATTTGGCGATTAGGTATTACCAACCTTCACTTAGGAAGAAGTTATATTTTGTTTTTGCGCTAGTTTTACTATTAGAGCGCATATAAAAACAAAGCGACAAATCATATAAAGATAGAGTAAAAAAAATATATTATCAATATAAAAATATATATTAGCAAAAAAAATTATTATAATTGTTAAAAATTAAAATATTAGTATAACGCTAAAATACAAAATCACGATTTTAATTTTGTGCTATTACATACAAAATTTATTGATAAAATAAAATTAAACTATCTAATTAAAATTAAATAAAAATTGTAGGTTAGTCTTAAAAACCAACTTAAACTTTCCCTTATCATTTTTTGTGGAGATTGTTGAGTTTTTTCTTTATGGGGGGGGTTTCATAAAAAAAATTTTGTGAGTATTTCTTTAATTATGAAAAGCTAAGATCACTTTTGTTTTTAGTGGATATTTTATTATTTATTAACCCAGAATTATTTAATATCTCACTAGGTGAAAAACATTAAATGTCTAGATTATATGTGGCTACAGCCATTCAATCCTCCCTCTAGGCGTTTCATTTCGTTACCAGCTGTTGGTTAAAATTCTGATTCGCCATGCAACTGGCGATTGTGACTCCCTCAAAGAGCTTTCTCAAGTCAATATTTTTTGAAACAGCTATTTGTATACGTTTTTGTTGGCTTTCTATGGCCCCACTCCGTAAAGTGAGATGGTGAGTTTGCGCTAAGAAACCATTTTAAAAAATGTATTATAGTTGTTAAAAATTAAAATAACCAAACTCACTATTTAATTTTGCGCTATTATATAACATTTTTATTAATAATGATAAAATTATACTATTCAATTAAAATTAAATAAAAATAAAAACTCACTATTTAATTTTGCGCTATTATATAACATTTTTATTGATAATGATAAAATTATACTATTCAATTAAAATTAAATAAAAATTGTAGGACAATGTTTGAAAAACTGAAAAATAAAAACTTTCCCTTATCATTCCTGGTGGATACTGTTAAGCTCATTTTTTTTTTTTTTTACATTAGGTTACACTTAGGAGGATTTGATTAAAGAAAATGAGAGAAGGGGACTGCTATTTATTTAAATTAATAAAGTGAGATAGTGAATTTTGATTGGACGGGGACGTGCCAGAGGTCCCTTATTGGTGGATAGGACGTAACTGGCACAAACCGTGCTAGCTCGACCAAAATAATGGTTTTTGTAATTTTTGCTAAAATTTTATTGTTTTTGTAATTTTTGCTAAAATTTTATTGTTTTTGTAATTTTTGCTAAATGTTTTGTAATATTATTCTAAATTTATTACAAAAATAAAAGGAAAAAATAAGTAACCAATTACTTCACATTTCTGATTGCTCGCACTGAACCAGAGCAATCGTAAGCGCACGTGGCCTCAGAGCAAGCTTTGCGCTCATAAGCGCACATGGCCTTATGATAGGTTGATGCTGCTTCACCGTCTTCCTCATCTTCTGTCTGAATGTAGCAATAATAACTGTCACATGAAGAATAAGACACAAGACAACAAAACAACACCAGCTCGATTATTGGGCGATTAAGTATTACCAACCTTCATTTAGGAAGAAGTTATATTTTGTTTTTGCGCTAGTTTTACTATTAGAGCGCATATAAAAACAAAGCGACAAATCATATAAAGATAGAGTAAAAAAATATATTATCAATATAAAAATATATATTAGCAAAAAAAATTATTATAATTGTTAAAAATTAAAATATTAGTATAATGCTAAAATACAAAATCACGATTTTAATTTTGTGCTATTACATACAAAATTTATTGATAAAATAAAATTAAACTATCTAATCAAAATTAAATAAAAATTGTATGTCAGTCTTA
Organism: Euphrasia confusa; assembly: GCA_954870475.1. NCBI lineage: Eukaryota > Viridiplantae > Streptophyta > Magnoliopsida > Lamiales > Orobanchaceae > Euphrasia > Euphrasia confusa. Next base: position 7,492,417 of record OX940966.1, on the reverse strand, counting down.
AAAACTAACTTAAACTTTCCCTTATCATTTTTTGTGGAGATTGTTGAGCTTTTTCTTTATGGGGGTTTCATAAAAAATTTTTTGTGAGTATTTCTATAATTATGAAAAACTAAGATCACTTTTGTTTTTGGGTGGATATTTTATTATTTATTAAACCAGAATTATTTAATATCTCACTAGGTGAAAAACATTAAATGTCTAGATTATATTTGGCTACAGCCATTCAATCCTCCCTCTAGGTAGAGCTGCACATCCGGGCCGAACCGGCCGGTTCCGGGCTATCCGGTTCAGGTTCATAAGGTTCAGGTTCGAAGTTTCGATGAACCGAACCCGAACCGGTGAAAACAGGTTCAAGTTTCAGGTTCAACCCGGTTCAGGTTCAGGTTCTGAACCGACCGGTTCAGGTCCGAACCTTGAAACCGGGTTTTTTTTTAGTTTTTAAAAATGTTTTTGAGAATTAACTTTTTTAAAAAGGTTTTTAAAAAAATAAAAGGTTTTATGTAGTTAACTTATTTTTAAAAATAATGTGAAAAAATGAAAGTTAAATAAAAATTGAACTTTAGTTTAATTTTAATATCGAAAAATAATTTTTTTTAGTTTTGGATAACAAAATAAAGTGTCTACGTATCTTTGTTAAGGAATCAAAGTCCACGTAATTCTTCAAATAAAATTTAAATAAAAGTTGGACTTAAGTTTAATTTTAATATCAAAAAATAAAATAAAATTTTTATTTTTCGATTTCAAATTAAAGTGTCTACGTATTCTTATTGAGAAATCAAAGTACACGTAGTTCTTACTTACCTAACTTACCTAGTCGGCTAATTTTTCAAATTTGGTTGAATCTAAACCATAAGATCAAATAACGGTTAGTTTTTTCAAATAATTTTTCAAATTTGGTTGAATCTAAACCATAAGATCAAATAACGGTTAGTTTTTTCAAATTTCAAATTCAAATATTTGGTAAATTCAAATTTAAAAATTAAAAATTTTAAGAATATTGTAAATAAGTTTATTTTTAATTAGTATCTATAAATTTGGTTGAATCTAAACCATAAGATCAAATAACGGTAGTTTTTTCAAATTTCAAATTCAAATATTTGGTAAATTCAAATTTAAAAATTAAAAATTTTAAGAATATTGGTAAATAAGTTTATTTTTAATTAGTATCTATAAATACATAAAAAAAAAATTTATCCGGGCCGAACCGGCCGGTTCAGGTTCGGAACCGGACCGGATCAGCCTTGAACCTAACCCGGACCGGTTAAAACTGGTTCAAGGTTCAGGTTCAGGTTCCGAACCGGCCGGTTCAGGTTTATCCGGTTCCGGTTCAGGTTTCGAACCGGCCGGTTCAGGGTCGAACCGGACCGGATGTGCAGCTCTACCTCTAGGCGTTTCATTTAGTTACCAGCTGTTGGTTAAAATTCCGCCATGCAACTGGCGATCGTGACTCCCTCAAAGAGCTTTCTCAAGTCAATATTCTTTGAAACATCTATTTGTATGTGTTTCGGCGTTATACGTTTTTGTTGGCTTTCCATGGCCCCACTCCGTCAAGTGAGATGGTGAGCTTGCGGGCATTCCATGTCCTCACTCGCCGCTAGTGAGATGGTGAGTTTGCGTTAAGAAACCATTATAAAAAATGTATTATAATTATTAAAAATTAAAATAACCAAACTCACTATTTAATTTTGCGCTATTATATAACTATTTTATTGATATTGATAAAATTATACTATTCAATTAAAATTAAATAAAAATAAAAACTCACTATTTAATTTTGCGCTATTATATAACATTTTTATTGATAATGATAAAATTATACTATTCAATTAAAATTAAATAAAAATTGTAGGACAATGTTTGAAAAACTGAAAAATCAAAACTTTCCCTTATCATTCCTGGTGGATACTTTTAAGCTCATTTTTTTATTTTACATTAGGTTACACTTAGGAGGATTTGATTAAAGAAAATGAGAGAAGGGGACTGCTATTTATTTAAATTAATAAAGTGAGATAGTGAATTTTGATTGGACGGGGACGTGCCAGAGGTCCCTTATTGGTGGATAGGACGTAACTGGCACAAACCGTGCTAGCTCGACCAAAATAATGGTTTTTGTAATTTTTGCTAAAATTTTATTGTTTTTGTAATTTTTGCTAAATGTTTTGTAATATTATTCTAAATTTATTACAAAAATAAAAGGAAAAAATAAGTAACCAATTACTTCACATTTCTGATTGCTCGCACTGAACCAGAGCAATCGTAAGCGCACGTGGCCTCAGAGCAAGCTTTGCGCTCATAAGCGCACATGGCCTTATGATAGGTTGATGCTGCTTCACCGTCTTCCTCATCTTCTGTCTGAATGTAGAATAAGACACAAGACAACAAAACAAAACCAGCTCGATTATTGGGCGATTAAGTATTACCAACCTTCATTTAGGAAGAAGTTATATTTTGTTTTTGCGCTAGTTTTACTATTAGAGCGCATATAAAAACAAAGCGACAAATCATATAAAGATAGAGTAAAAAAATATATTATCAATATAAAAATATATATTAGCAAAAAAAATTATTATAATTGTTAAAAATTAAAATATTAGTATAATGCTAAAATACAAAATCACGATTTTAATTTTGTGCTATTACATACAAAATTTATTGATAAAATAAAATTAAACTATTTAATTAAAATTAAATAAAAATTGTAGGTCAGTCTTAAAAACTAACTTAAACTTTCCCTTATCATTTTTTGTGGAGATTGTTGAGCTTTTTCTTTATGGGGGTTTCATAAAAAAATTTTTGTGAGTATTTCTATAATTATGAAAAGCTAAGATCACTTTTGTTTTTGGGTGGATATTTTATTATTTATTAAACCAGAATTATTTAATATCTCACTAGGTGAAAAACATTAAATGTCTAGATTATATTTGGCTACAGCCATTCAATCCTCCCTCTAGGCGTTTCATTTCGTTACCAGCTGTTGGTTAAAATTCCGCCATGCAACTGGCGATCGTGACTCCCTCAAAGAGCTTTCTCAAGTCAATATTCTTTGAAACAGCTATTTGTATGTGTTTCGGCGTTATACGTTTTTGTTGGCTTTCCATGGCCCCACTCCGTCAAGTGAGATGGTGAGCTTGCGGGCATTCCATGTCCTCACTCGCCGCTAGTGAGATGGTGAGTTTGCGTTAAGAAACCATTTTAAAAAATGTATTATAATTATTAAAAATTAAAATAACCAAACTCACTATTTAATTTTGCGCTATTATATAACAATTTTATTGATAATGATAAAATTATACTATTCAATTAAAATTAAATAAAAATAAAAACTCACTATTTAATTTTGCGCTATTATATAACATTTTTGTTGATAATGATAAAATTATACTATTCAATTAAAATTAAATAAAAATTGTAGGACAATGTTTTTTTTTTTTGGTATAGGTCAATTACAATGTCTTGGATTCGAACCTAGGATCTTTGATCTTCAATTCGAGCACTCAACCAACTGAGCTAACAACCCTTGACTGTAGGACAATGTTTGAAAAACTGAAAAATCAAAACTTTCCCTTATCATTCCTGGTGGATACTGTTAAGCTCATTTTTTTATTTTATATTAGGTTACACTTAGGAGGATTTGATTAAAGAAAATGAGAGAAGGGGACTGCTATTTATTTAAATTAATAAAGTGAGATAGTGAATTTTGATTGGACGGGGGACGTGCCAGAGGTCCCTTATTGGTGGATAGGACGTAGCTGGCACAAACCGTGCTAGCTCGACCAAAATAATGGTTTTTGTAATTTTTGCTAAAATTTTATTGTTTTTGTAATTTTTGCTAAATGTTTTGTAATATTATTCTAAATTTATTACAAAAATAAAAGGAAAAAATAAGTAACCAATTACTTCACATTTCTGATTGCTCGCACTGAACCAGAGCAATCGTAAGCGCACATGGCCTCAGAGCAAGCTTTGCGCTCATAAGCGCACATGGCCTTATGATAGGTTGATGCTGCTTCACCGTCTTCGTCATCTTCTGTCTGAATGTAGCAATAATAACCGATACATGAAGAATAAGACACAAGACAACAAAATAAAACCAGCTCGATTATTTAGCGATTAAGTATTACCAACCTTCATTTAGGAAGAAGTTATATTTTTTTTTTTTGCGCTAGTTTTACTATTAGAGCGCATATAAAAACAAAGCGAGATATAAAGATAGAGTAAAAAAAATATATTATCAATATAAAAATATATATTAGCAAAAAAAATTATTATAATTGTTAAAAATTAAAATATTAGTATAATGCTAAAATACAAAATCACGATTTTAATTTTGTGCTATTACATACAAAATTTATTGATAAAATAAAATTAATCTATCTAATTAAAATTAAATAAAAATTGTAGGTCAGTCTTAAAAACAAACTTAAACTTTCCCTTATCATTTTTTGTGGAGATTGTTGAGCTTTTTCTTTATGGGGGTTTCATAAAAGTTTTTTTGTGAGTATTTCTATAATTATGAAAAGCTAAGACCACTTTTGTTTTTGGGTGGATATTTTATTATTTATTAACCCAGAAACCAGAATTATTTAAGATCTCACTAGGTGAAAAACATTAAATGCCTAGATTATATGTGGCTACAGCCATTCAATCCTCCCTCTATGCGTTTCATTTCGTTACCAGCTGTTGGTTAAAATTCCGATTCGCCATGCAACCGGCGATTGTGACTCCCTCAAAGAGCTTTCTCAAGTCAATATTCTTTGAAACCGCTATTTGTATGTGTTTCGGCGTTATACGTTTTTGTTGGCTTTCCATGGCCCCACTCCGTAAAGTGAGATGGTGAGCTTGCGGGCATTCCATGTCCTCACTCGCCGCCTCACTCGCCGCTAGTGAGATGGTGAGTTCTAAGAAACCATTTTAAAAAATGTATTATAATTGTTAAAAATTAAAATAACCAAACTCACTATTTAATTTTGCGGTATTATATAACATTTTTATTGATAATGATAAAATTATACTATTCAATTAAAATTAAATAAAAATAAAAATTCACTATTTAATTTTGCGCTATTATATAACATTTTTATTGATAATGATAAAATTATACTATCCTTATAATATATAATTCAGCTAGCAATTGATTTTTACCCAATTTATTGTGATCACACCTATTAATAAACCGTTAGATTAAATTTGTATTTTAATTAATAATTAGCGTAATTATTTTTAATTAATTAGCGTAATTATTTATCATTTATAATTACATTATATAATATAATTTACATTTATAATTACGTTTATTATATCATTTATAATTACATTATATAATATAATTTACATTTATAATTACGTTTATTATATTAGCGTAATTAATGATTATAGAGAACGCATTTTTTATTAATATATTTAACCAATTAATTAATTAATTTATTTATATTATATAAATAATAATATCGGAATTTAAGGTAAATCTACTCCTAATTTTAAGCAACTAAATAAATTTAATATTATCTACTATTTATATTACTATAATCACGAATAATTCAAATTGTCTATATAAATGACATTATCTTCATTCCTATCTCTCACTATTATATTTTTTTTAATTTGTTCATGCTCAGACTTTCTTTTGCAGCTCTATGTAAGTTTTTTTATTTTTTGTATTTTTTGCAGCCTAAATGTGTAAGCATTATTTTAGTAATTCGATTTTAATTTAAATATTATTGTTTGATAATTAATGTTTTTATTTTTTTGTAGTCTGTAAGTATCTTTTACTAATTCGAATTTTAATTTTAATATTATCGTTTAATTATTAATATTTTTATTTTTTGCAGCCTTCAATATAAGTATTTTTTACTAATTTGAATTTTAGTTTTAATATTATTGTTTGATCATTAATATTTTTATTTTTTTGCAGGTGACGAGCCCGTATGCTTGTCGTTAGGGGCAAACAAGCTGTCAAAATGATATTTATATTTAGCCAGTACTCTTATAACTACAAAACGTAGATAATGGCAAGTACGTGGGGTCGGTCCCACAAGGAGGCAATTACAGTAGGTGATCTCGGCTTTGCCCAAGGGGTTGTCACAAAATGATTTGATTTTGGGTTGCTGTGGGCACAGCGGTTTTGTAATCGTTTCTACAATTTGACTAACCAAACTAACATGCAAATTAAACAGATCTAAAAAGTAAACAAACCAAACACTCAGATCTAACAGAATATTAAAAGGAAAACTTAAATCAAATAGGAAACAAAGCATCCGGGCAGACGACTTCACTCAGGATCGTTAGGGCAAACTACCGTTCATTGGCACTAAGGATTTTTACCAGCGGTTTGTCAGCAGTTATGGGGTGCAAAAAAAACAAAAGTGGTCCTATTGCGTCACGCCCAGCAATTGCCCCACCCCTTATCTATCCTTACTTTGTAAAGAGAAGGCTAGTTATCACTATGCCTAAACCCCCTGGATCCGAATAATTCGATAACCTATGCGACCAAACATGGATCTAGTTTGCCCAAACCCGCATTACCCTCTAAACAGACCCGCTCGGCCAATAGCATGCTCGAAACATACGACCGCATCTCCTGCAAGTTCTAGTGCTATGCCCGCAACAATACTACAAGGTACATCTATGCGGTTTGCCAATCACCAGTATCCGAGTTTGTAAAGGTTCACTAGTGGTCGTCCTAGTTAGCCCAAACTCCCCAGAAATAAAACTTAAACAACTTTGCCTCGGGAACAAACACCCAACCGGTTAGTTCAGCCCCTCCAACCTCGCGGTCTAACTAAACCCTAATTTCACCTTCGATCCGCCCCTGCCCAGATGCAAAACAACTTAGCTACTCATACAGAAATTAAAATACGAAATAATTAAGGAAAAGCAAACTATATTAATCATAGCTTCAAATCGATAATCGTTTTTGAAGGAAATCAAAGTACGGAATTAAAACTTAAAAACATTAAAACATAAAATTGTTTCTCGACCCGAAGGTCGGATCTGTTGGAGTTGTGTACTTAATGTCTAGATTTAAGTAACGGAAACTCACGATCCATTGCCACTAATCTATTTAATTAAATAAACAATTATTTGCGTTTAATTATTTATAATTAAATATATGCAAATTATAGTCCTGGATTTTATACGTTGTAGTTAGTATGGTGTGTATGGACACACAGAAGATCATACTATCGGTTACTCGTATTTAATCGAACAGATGCTCACGACCTAGATGGACACGGACCAATCCATCGGTATAGTCGTTGTGTGAGAGAGAAAATAATCTTTCTTGATTATTTTATCACACTTGTACACTTGGTGTATTGAGCGGATCTGCTTGAGATTTATCGATTAGGATTGCTGGTGATAATCGATTCAAATCTCTGAGTATTTTATTCTTAATCCCCGATACTATTGCGGGTGTGTATATTTAATATAAGTGACTTTGATTTACCAAAGGAATTAACCGATTTAATTATTGGGTTAATTACCGGTTAAGTTGGGTCACTATATTTTATATATGGCATGCCGTGAATACTTGACGGGAAAGTGTATCCCGTAAGGGTTGATAATATCCCCGAGATGAGTTCATAAGGAATTATTATGTAAACCCTGCAGGTGGATTCGTTCCGCGCATAATAATTAAGGTTGAATGGTACTAGTCTCGGAAATAAGAGATGAATAAATTAATTAGCAATAAATTAATTTTATTCATGGATATTTATATCTTAAATACACGGAATAAATAATACTACCGGAGAGAATATTATTTGATATAATATGGTATAATATTGGGAGTGCAATTAATTTTATATAGTGGAAAATAGAATTAATTAATAATAGTAAGGATTAATAGATTTGGGCTTGGGCTCAATTTAATCACTATTATTGGAAGCCCAATATTCCACCTCCTTAAGATCCCCTACGTAGCCTATAAAAGCACTACATGGTCTTCTCTATTCTCATAACTTGAAGATCACAATTCTAGAGAGAGAAAGTAGAGAGGGAGATCCATGGAGTTCGGTAGATCGTCGCCCACACGACGTCCGAGCTAGTGCAAGGAATACGTGGGAAGATCTCAAGGTCATCAAAAGATCTCGTTTCTCCGCACAACGAATCGAAAGGTGAATTAAATATTTCCGCTATTTAATTCTTGTATTATTGAAATCAATTATCGAAAAACAAGATCCGATAATCGGGGATCCAAACCGGGACGAGTCTGGAGGTGGTGGTCTTGGATCGCCGGACCGCCGGCGACTCAAGCCCCGGCTGGACGGATCAGCCCGTGGGGGCTCTCGGCTGGGCAGCCCGCGCCCGCCTAGGCGGCGGCTGGTGGCTCGCGGTTGGAGCGATCGAGCGGTCGCGGTTTCGGCCGTGGCTAGGGCTCGATCGGACCGCTCCTCCGCGATGTCTCCGGGCTGTTCGGAGAGGGTTTCCGGGACGTCGATCGGAGTCGGTTTTACGACGATTCCGGGTGATCGATTTCCAACAATTGGTATCAGAGCGTACGGTTGCGTTTTTCGTTAATTGTTTCGATAATCGATTCTCGATGTATATGGCCATAGATTAATTTAATTTGTTAAATTATTGTGCTATATTGTTCTACGTCTTTGTATTCTCTCTCGTATGAATCTTGTGATTTTTTATTAAATTAAAAATCAACGGAAAAATATATTAAAAATAGAGGGTTTTCGGAAATCGAACCGGATCGACCGTGGGCTCGGTGCGGGCTGCCGGGGAGGTGGCTGGAAGCACGGGCTGTGCGGGCTGCTGGAAGCGGGCTGAACGCAGTGGCGTATGCCACCAGTGGTGGTGGTTCGCCGGCAGCCGGCGGCGGCGTTCGAAGGTCACGATTGGCGGCATCGGCTTCGGTTCGCGGCTTCGGCTTCGGATCGTGGGCACGGCTGGGCGTGCCGGCGTAAGCCACCAGTGGTGGTGGTTCGCCGGCAGCCGGAGGCTAAGCTCGGCGGTCGCGTTGGCGGTTTCGGAGTCGAGCTCGGCGATCTCCATCGCGGGCTGTTCGTGCGGTGGGTTGCAGCAAGTCGATGGCATAGATAGTCGGAGGAGACGACGTGCCGGAGATCGACTAGGCCGCTGCGCCCCTCGCCGAAGAAGACGATCGTTGAATTTGCCCGCTGCTGTAATTTTTACAAGGGGTGTCGGCCGACATCTTATTTGTCAGTGGCCGACACCATGTGATATTTGCTGTACGTGTGAATGGCTTCAGGCTGAATGAATTAATTCATTCTGGATGCATGGCCTAGTACACGATGTGCATGTCCACATGCATGTTTGATGCATGGTTTCGATGGGTTCGATTGGGATGACCGAAATTCTTTTTGGTTCGTCCCGGTAATTCCGATCTTTCCGGAAATAATTTAATATTTCTAATTTTATTTAATTTAATTTTGGAATTAATTCAAATTCTATTTGGATTAGATTTCTTAATTATGGAATTAAATAATGGAATTAGATGGAGATTTAAATTAGAAAAGAAAATCTTAGTTTCTCTAGATATCCTATACCTACTTGGATTAGACGTCTTAAGAAGAATCAAAATTCGATTTTGATTAGGATTCTTGAGATCTAATTTGAATAGGATTGAGAAATTATTAAAATATTGATTTTATTTAATTTAAGTATTTTACTTAAAATCATTAGATTAATTCAAATTTATTTTGAATTGGAAAATCTTGGATTTTATTTAGAATAGAATTAAATATGGAAATCAATGGATTTTAATAAAAATTGATTTTATTTAATTTAAGTATTTTATTTAAAATCATTAGATTAATTCAAATTTATTTTGAATTGGAAAATCTTGGATTTAATTTAAAATAGAATTAAATATGGAAATCAATGGAATTGATTTTATTTAATTGGAGTATTTTATTTAAAATCATTAGATTGATTCAAATTTATTTTGAATTGGAATCTTGGATTTTATTTAAAAATAAAATTAAATATGAAAATCAAAGAATTTTTCCGTCGCTCGACAAAGTATTCAAGACGTAGAATGAAAACTCAAGACAACCATGCAGGAATTCATCAAGGTACGAATAGTCGAGAAATAATTTTACTTGAGCAATTATTTGATTATTTGTGTACGTACTTGCATGAAATGTATGTTTGTAATTATGCTTATGTGTATTTAATTATGCATTAGATAGCGTATCCCTTTGTTATAAAAAGCTAAGTGGGAGAGGGAATGGAAACATTGTCATGGTCTCCATTGTTGTTCTCTTGGTGACTTTTATGGACTTTTGAAGTTCGTATAGACAAGTCATTGGAGGAGAATTCTTGTAATTCCTTTTACGAGAAACATTGATTAAGTTTATCAAACAATGCCTAATTTGTCTTTCTGAAACTGATTTCAAGTCGACTCATTCTCACCCCGGGGAGTGGAATGGAGCCAAAGCCACTTGGTCATGTCGAGGACACAAATTAGAGACTTTCGTGTCATTTGATGACTAGATCGATTGTCTGCTCGGCTCCCTCATTCTATGAGAGATTGGGTTGTTCGCATGGTGAATCACTGGTTAGAAACTTCGAGTTTCACTTATGATTCTCCGCGTCCTGATTTACGAAAATCGAATGGATTTTGTAATTGGGAGTCAATTATAAAAGTCTCTTGGTGTAGTAAACGTCCACACCACGTGGCTTGCTATACTAACGGATTTTGGATTAATTGATGTAGACAGTTATAAGAAATTGTGAAGAGTTGTGAAGTTGTCGTAAACGTCCACACCACGTGGCTTGCGGTGATGTAGAAATTCCTAACGATTTACTTTAGTGCTGAGTAATGGTTTACACTTAGATACGCATTATAGTATTCTTCCCCACGAAGTTACGCTATAAGTGATTGTTGGGATATGTCCTTCGATCCTACGTGTGCAATCGATAAAGTCATAAGGTCGTCTATGGATGTTAAATGATTATTTGATAATATTATTTGTTGGGAACAATATAATATTGATCGATAAATCATACCTACAGGGTCACACACGGACTCAAAGATGATGTACGTTGCTTGATAAATATATTGATTTAGAATCAATATTTACGTGGATTTAATTCACATGCATGGGATGCATGGCTTGCATGGATGCATGTCACATAGTGTGACATGGCATGCCACACAAGCTAGTGGGACCATGTCTTATGCTAGTTGGCATGATGATGTGGTATGACCATTCATATTCACCATAAACCACCCCATTATGTGTGTTGATGACACACATTAAGGTGGGGGGTTACAAGGTTGATAATGGGATAATTATGTGACCATAATGAGATGAATAAGAGGGTGAATATCAGATTTTCACACAACTTAATCACATATTTCGAAATTCACACAAAAGAGAGAAAGGAGAGAGTGTTCTTGGAGAACCGACTCGATCAAGCAAAGTGTTCGTCATCCGGGTTCGTGTGCAACACGTAGAGGCCGGGCCATTTGTGCGGCTTCAACATCCGGGCGATCTAGACAAGAGGAGTGACGAGGTCATTCACAAGGAGAGCTTCGAGAGGCTGATCCATTAAGGTGGTTCAATCGACTCAACACCACCTTAACCAAAATCAACGATCACCAAAAGTAAGTAATCGTTGAACCTTATATATATATATTGGATGTGTATATATATATGTTTATATGTGTTCTTATAAACATTAAGTGTGCACTAAGATCCAAGCATGATAGATTTATATGCTTTACACGCTTCCGCACACACGGTATATCGATCGGATCGGTATACCGGTACCTTCAATTGGTATCAGAGCCTAGGGCTCGTGCACACTTTTGTGTTGGACACGAAGGTTAAATCAACATAATTGGATTTTTGGTTTAATTGTGATTATGTGATTAGATGTAAGGCCGGCCACCGTTAGTGGTCGGGTGAATGATTTCGTCGTTTTTTACGTTTCGATTGGCCATAGTCTTTTGAGGGCTGCGTCCCTTGGAATCATTTGTAATAGATAGGTTTTTCTATTATATTTGTATTGTACTACTTGTAAGCGATGGACTTAGTCCATGGTTCGATGGAGGATCTCGGCTCTCTGGCGAAAACGAGAAGAAACGAAGCAAAACGAAGCAAAACAAAGCAAAACGGACGAAACCGGGCTGCTGGAGCCAAACGGCGGGCGCCGTTGTAGCTCCAGCGGGCGCTGTTTTGTTTCGGCGGGCGCCGTTTTGGAAACGGCGACCGCCGAAAGCCCTTTTTCTTGGCAGATTGTTCCCGGACCTTTCGGCGGGCGCCGTTTTGGAAACGGCGACCGCCGGTGGTGTTCAGCGACCGCTGGTTGTGAAACGGCGGGCGCTGTTCGTGGTTTTTTGGGTACGGAATAGATTTGACCAAAATCGGAGGGCACGGAACTAAAACGGAGGGCGAGGACCAGTCCAGAAGATGTTCAAGGCTTTTGTTGTTATTTTAATCTTTTCGTTTGAGAGTTGTGAGGTTCTAGGGGCCTTTCGATTTCGTATTTATTTGCTTTGCTAGTTATAGGATGTTTTATGTTATAAATGTTCAACTTACATATAAACACCTATGCATGCAAGTTCCCAAAATAATGAGTATAATGTCTTGTCCAAAAACATCACACTCATGAAGCCCTCGATCATAAGTTGGTAGGTCCGCCTCAGCGGGGTACTACTTGTTATCTTGGGATAAGTGGGAGTAAGGGTTAGACCCTTACACGTGACTTTGGTTTTCTCATCGATAGATCCACTGCAGGCGTGGCTATCGAGACATGAGATGAGAATGGGATTCTCATCGACCGAGAGTGATATTAGATATCATTGACATGGGTGTGTCTACCTATCTTGAAATACTTAAGTGCGGACTCAGTCGGCTTAAAGATTTGCAAGATGAGGATCTCGGAATCGTTTTGTTCTAAGGGACAATGATATTGGATATCAATTGAACAAAATGAAATAAATAAGTACAATTGTTAGACAACCTTATTTGTTTACCGCTTTGTGGATGTTTACATACTTTAGTTATCTTTCTTTTATAGTTTATCATGTCAAATATCAACTCAATTCAAGTTTGGTTCAATTCTTGATTATGAAAAACTGAACAAATTTTCTTGATTCACAACGTAATTTGAGGATGGTCCTCAAATACGAAGACAAGGAAAATGTGTTAGATAACCACATCCTAAAATATCATTGAACAACTCAATATCATGTTCGGAGAATATGCAATGATTGAGCGGTTCGGTGTGACCAGGGTCATCGCTTCAGCTAGGCTGGAAAAATGGAAATCTATGGGATCACATGTGCAACAAATGATTGGATTATTTGTTTCAAGTGACCGCCTAGATTTTTCCTATGATGATTATTTGGCAACCGATTTCATACTTCAATCTCATGATGGTTATAATGCTTTTAGGCTAAATTTTCCATATGAATGGTTTGAAGAAATCGCTTCGTGAGCTCCACGGGATGCTCAAGGCTGCTGAGCCGGCGATAGAGAAGGACCCTAAGAGGGAAATTCTTATGATATAGGATAGGGTATTCAAAAGAGCATGGGCAAGAAGGCTACTAGGGTTCCTAGGGAATCTCAATGCGTCTACTGCAAAAGTGTTGGACACTACTTGCAAACTTATAAAAGTTCATATTTTATTCAATTTCAAAACAAATGCCTAATTTGTCTTTCATTTGATGGATTATAAGGTTATGATTATTTACACCTCGGGGAGTGATTTAATCCAAAACACTTAAGTTCATCAATGACACAAATTAGAGACTTTCGAGCCATTGGATGGCGTGAATCGATTGTCTGGTTGGCTCCCTCATATTTTATGAGAGATAGGGCTTCAATTGCATGATAATATCGCTGGTTAGAAAACTTCGATTTTTCACTTACGATTTATCACGTTTTGACATTGAGATAATTTTGAATGGGAAATTCGAATAAGAGTCAATTATTGAGAATAATTGAACTTGCCCAAAGTTCAAAGAAGATGTGAAGAGCGGGGTTGCTTCATCTTCAGGTATTAATGTTATAGACATTAAACTTCACAAATTCTACTTCTTGGGTATTGGATTCCAAACGTAGTTCTCACATTTGTATGTGGAGGAACTACATAGAAGTATAAGTTTGGTGAGTAGAGATGTCGTTCTACGGGCGAGAAATGGAGCGAAGGTCGCTGCATTAGCCGTATGATCATATGATGTTGTTTTGCCATAGGGCCTTGTTTTAGTATTATAACTATGTAATTTCGTACCTTCAATAAACAATGAATATTGGTTCAGTATTGGATACTGATGGATTAGTTTTTCACTAATTAAATAGTTTGATAACTATTTTAATTGTGAACTATTCTTTGTTTTGGTACGATTATTACATTATTTATGTATACTTTAAACTCAACAAATCATATATAACATTAACACAAAAGTCCAAATCGAATAAGTCTCATTGAGACATAACTGTAACATTGTTGATTAGATCAAAATCTAAACATGTAACGAATCTTCTTTTAGAAGGCATTCTAGAATCATTTGACTTGGAGTCATTTGATACATGTGAATGATGTTTGATGGACAAAGATAACAATGTCATCTTTCTTGGAGAAAGGAGAACATGTGAGTGATTAATTAGGGATGATCCATACTGATGTATGTGGAACCTATCAGTTCACAAGCACATGAAGGTTATGTTTCGGAAAAGAGAAAACAAACTATATTAGATATAGTTCGACCATTCGATGAGAGGTCTAAATGAACTACTGGTCTCTTTTGGGAACACACAATTCTTGACTTCAACTTATACACTGAATAGGACGCTGTCAAAAGCTGTTGATAAGACATCATACTAGGTATGGAAAGGGAGGGTCCCTAAATTGTTTTCATCAAAATTTGAGGTTCTAAAAGCTTCTCTGACGAGATTTATCTCTATAGAGCTTGAACTCAAATGGGATAAAAGTTTTTTATGGTATCCATAAGAAACTCGAGGGTACAACTTCTACGATCTATCTGAGAACAATATTTTGTTGCTCGAGATAGTGATTTTCTTGAAAAGAGTTATCTTTCCTAGAAATTCAGTGGGAGCTCGGTTGTCTTGAACGAGGTTCAAGTGAAACAACCAATGATGAATACTCAAGACTAGGTTGAGAGTATTCTTATGGTTTTGGAAGCCATACCAGCCCTCGTAGGTCCGAAAGGAATAAATCTATCTCTATTATTCAAATACTTAGATATTGTGACCAATGAGAGATATGAATTCATGCTTTTGGAAAGCGGTGAACCTTCGACCTAATTCCAAGCTATGACGAGTCCAGCTACTGAAAATTGGCATGGTGCCATGAAATCTGAGATGATATCAATATCTGATAATCAAGTTTGGAACTTGATCACGGGGTTAGACCCAATGAATGCTAATAGATCTTAAAGATCTAAACATACAGATGGAAAACCTAGGGTTTTCAAAGCAAGTTTGATGGTAAAAGTTTTATTCACGAGGTGGATTGTGGAAAAACTTTCACCAGTTGCTTTGATTAAATCATTCAGATTATCTTAGTCATTGCTACTCATCTTGATAATGAGTTATGGTAATATTGGATGTTAAAACTAACTTCTTGAATTGGATTCTAGAAGAGAATGTGTTTTGACACAGCCAAAGAGTTTTATCGATCCTAATAAGGCTGAGAAATTATGCAATCTTATAATTCCATTTATGGAATAAAGCAAAGCATATCGGAGTAGCAATCTTCAGTTCAATGAATCCATACGGGGTTTTGGATTTCAGAGGAACTCGGAAGAGTCTTGTTTTACAAGAAGAACAGTGGGAGTTACGTTGTATACATTGTGTTGTATTTCGATGACATACTCCTTATTGGAAACAATGTTTCTATGCTTAATTCTATTAAAGAATGGCTTGGAAATTGTTTTTCAATAAAGGATCTTGGAGAAGCACAGTACATATTGGGCATCAAGATCTGTCGGAACAGATCGAAAAGGATGTTTGGACTTAGTAAAGCGACCTATATTGATAAGGTGCTTGATAAGTTCAGAATGAAAGACGCCAGAACGGGTCTCATTCCAATGAGTCATGGCACATCACTTAGCAAGATGCAAGGCCTTACGGTACTTGATGAGCAAAAGAGGATGTAAAACATTCCTTATGCTTCGGCAATAGGGTCTATAATGTACGCCATGATATGTACACGACTGGACGTATTGTATGCTTTGAGCATGACGATTCGGTTTCAAGGAAACCCAGGTGAGACGCATTAGACTGCGGCCAAGAGTATTCTTATGTACCTTAGATGGACTAAAGAATATTTTGTTGTCTTTGGAAGACAAAAAGAGTTGATATTAACAAGCAGTTTGACTGCTAACTTCAAAACAGACTAAGATAATTTCCGATTTTAATCTGGTTATATCTTTTGTTTGGTTAGAGGTGAAATTTGCTGGAATAGTTCCATGCAATGCAATATAGCTGATTAAACTACAGAAGTTGAGCACAGTATTGCATTGGATGCAGTAATGTTGGCAGTTAAGATTTGAAAGTTCTTGAATGAACTAGGTGCCGTAACTAGCTTAGCCCATCCGATAATTCTCTATTTATAGTAGAGTTATCGCGCAAGCCAATGAGCTAGGAAGCACCACAAGTCTAAAACTGGTGCTCAGGAAGTTCCACATTATCTGGGAGATAGTTTTGTGGAGACATCGAGATAATAAAGTTGCAACTTTTGGTAAGGTTGCAAACCCGTTTTCTAAACCTCTCCAGCAGTTTAAGCTTGAGGCTTTCACAACTGCAATAGAGATCAAACATCTTAGAGATGGGTTGTGATTTCTATTACTGTATTAGATACTTTTGGAGATTTGGTAAACATTCACTCATATGTATAATACATGTTTCTTCATATAAATATGGTTTAATTTATATGAATTGTCCAAATGATTAAGTGATATCAATTGGGTTATGAGGTCGACTTACCGCATAATGAAGTCCCAATGGTTGAACTGATATACTTAAATCATATAGTTGTTCCTGGTTCGTATAATCGAGTACGGACAAACCGATAATACAATGAACTAGTTTGTAATGTGTACTATAGCGCCGCTTCATGGGCTAGTGATGTGGGACATCAAGTACAATTACATAGATATTAGCTGGGAGCTAATGATCGAACAGACCCGACTGGAATAGTATTTAAGATTTCGAGTCATAATACTATTTCATTGACTGTCGAGCAATTTCCTCTGACCTGAGTAGTCCAGAGTGATTCCATTGTGAAATGGTGTACTTTGATACAAGTAAACGCCTTTCGTAAAAGGAGGTTATAAAACTTGTTATTGGGTATATCAGGAAGCAAGTGGGAGAGCTTGGACTGACAAGATGGGATTGTCCTCCATTTTTATAATGGGATACATGTCTTACCGGCCACTTGGAGAGTCGAGACTGTGGAAAATACGTGGCCACGTCCAGATTCGTATCATAGTGATAAATCTGGTTTTACAGTCTGTCTCAAAGTCCAAGAAAGGTTTGAACCGATTGAGGATGACTCGAGTCTTGCCTCAAGTTCAAACTTAGACATAAAGTGACAACAGGAAGTTGGCAGCACACTGGCTCTGAAGGCCAAGTGGGAGATTGTTGGGATATGTCCTTCGATCCTACGTGTGCAATCGATAAAGTCATAAGGTCGTCTATGGATGTTAAATGATTATTTGATAATATTATTTGTTGGGAACAATATAATATTGATCGATAAATCATACCTACAGGGTCACACACGGACTCAAAGATGATGTACGTTGCTTGATAAATATATTGATTTAGAATCAATATTTACGTGGATTTAATTCACATGCATGGGATGCATGGCTTGCATGGATGCATGTCACATAGTGTGACATGGCATGCCACACAAGCTAGTGGGACCATGTCTTATGCTAGTTGGCATGATGATGTGGTATGACCATTCATATTCACCATAAACCACCCCATTATGTGTGTTGATGACACACATTAAGGTGGGGGGTTACAAGGTTGATAATGGGATAATTATGTGACCATAATGAGATGAATAAGAGGGTGAATATCAGATTTTCACACAACTTAATCACATATTTCGAAATTCACACAAAAGAGAGAAAGGAGAGAGTGTTCTTGGAGAACCGACTCGATCAAGCAAAGTGTTCGTCATCCGGGTTCGTGTGCAACACGTAGAGGCCGGGCCATTTGTGCGGCTTCAACATCCGGGCGATCTAGACAAGAGGAGTGACGAGGTCATTCACAAGGAGAGCTTCGAGAGGCTGATCCATTAAGGTGGTTCAATCGACTCAACACCACCTTAACCAAAATCAACGATCACCAAAAGTAAGTAATCGTTGAACCTTATATATATATATTGGATGTGTATATATATATGTTTATATGTGTTCTTATACACATTAAGTGTGCACTAAGATCCAAGCATGATAGATTTATATGCTTTACACGCTTCCGCACACACGGTATATCGATCGGATCGGTATACCGGTACCTTCAGTGATGTATGACCGAAGCAAATCTAATTACTAAATCATTTGGGTAGGTAAACGTCCACACCACGTGGCTTGCCATATCTGATGGGATTTTAGATGTGATTAGTGGTTTAATGATATTATTTGAGGGAGATAATATCGGAGATTAAATCGATTGTTTGTTGTTATATGTGCTCATAGATTAGGAAATGGCTTTGAACCCACTTTCTGTGATACGTAAGTATTTTAAACTCATTGGTCCCTAAATGTATTGATTGGAATAGAGATCTAGACATTGCCCAAACTGTTAAAGAGTACAAGTTTGTACTCAGTGAGCTTTGTCCTCCCGAGCCTATTTGACATAGGCGGCTAGACAAGAAGCGATGAGGATACTCATAAAGGCCAGTCAATTCGAGGAAACGCTTAGACACGTTTTTGAGATGATTGACCTTTTAGACGAGTTGAGACGGAAATCGCAAGCTCTTGTAGCCAATGCCAAAGGTTTCGAACCTAAAGGCAAAATCGGGGAAAAGGAAAAGCAAGCAAAGAAACCCAGTGGTCCTAAGCTACTTGGACCACGAGATGGGACGAGAAAGCCATGAGGCAAGTGTTCTCGATGCAAACAGTCTGGGTACTGGAAGTCTGATTATCCTCTCAAAGAAAGTACGAAATTTTCTTTAGTCGTGAAACATAGTCAGTGGTATTATCTACCGGAACCTGGTGTGTAGATATGGAACCACTGACGGTATGTGCATTTTAAATGCAAGGGTTCCAGGAAACCCGACGACTTAGAAAAGAAGAAATCGTAGTCTACATTGGCAATGCTGTGGAGGAGGCAGCAGTTGCAGTGGAGGACATTTTATAGGATTTCATTTTGAGTTTTTGCTTTTATGTACCTTTCATATTAGAAAGAACTTTGTTCTAGATTTCTAATGAATGGATATTTTATTTCTTTTAATCATTTGATGGTTATAAGAAGAAATAATGATATTATCTATTCTGGTACATTACCTAGCAATATATAAATGATGAATCTCAAGCCCACCACAATGCAACGAACCGTTTTATATAACTCGTTTTACTAATAAGAGATTTCTTTGTTAAATCATTTTTACTTGTGGATTCTTATGCTAAGTCATATTTATTCAAATAAGAAGTTCAAAGGTCGAAAATTGATTGTAAGATCAATTAAGTTGAAGGAGTGGACCTTCCGACCTAAGAATCAAATTTGGAAGATAATACAACTAAGCAATCCTTTATGGATATAAGATATAAGATCCGGACAAGTATAAGAATTGATTGACTCTGATGTATGCAGACTTATGTCTACTCAGACAATAAGGTACGAGTACTTCATTTGATGATTACTCGAGAAATGGATTAGAATACCTGATGTGCCACAAAAGCAAGTGTTTTGACATGTCAATGGACACTAAGCAATTGTGGAGAACCATCAAGGTATATCCATTTGTAGCCTGCGATTTGATCGCGGAGGCAAGTACCTGTCTGAGGAATGCATGGCATACTAATCAGAGATTGGGATTTGATCCCAAATGACTACACCATACACTGTTGTGTAGAAATGGTGTGTCGTAAACAAGAAATGGAACTCTTATAAAATAGTAAATCATGAGTTATACGGAACTACCTATGTTCTATGGATATGTCTTGGAAACAACAGCGCATTCAAATGCGGTTGTAGAATATCTTGGAAGAACAAAAGATGTGTGTTCAATAGTACTATGAACCAGAAGGACGTTATAAGTTCTAACGTCCGGTTCTTAGAGGAAGACTATTAGATGAACCACAAGCCCAAAATGATGTGATACTTTTGGAATGAGAGAAAACGATAAAAAGACTAAGAACCAGCCGAACCGAGTAGCGGTACACCACTAACTGCACCTACTGTTATTACTGTTTATACACCGGAATGCCGTTGTAGTGGGAGGTTGTGTGACAACCAGAGATATTCACAAGACTAGGTGAGTCTTCGGACTCTGGACCTAGTATACATGAAATCGATCCCTTGATCTACATGAAGGCAGTACTAGATCTAAATGTGCCTTCTTAGAGAACAATAAGGATTATTGTTAAGAGGCGAGATCATTTAGAGTACAAGCTTAGTTGATCCATTTATGGATTATAACAAAGCTAGAGTTCGTGGTACTTGCGAATTGATGAGATAGTCCATTTAATGGATTCATCAAAGGCATAGACGAATCAAGTGTATTGGAAACGTGATGGAAACAAGGTGGTGTTTCTCGGAGTTTTTATGTAGATAACATTTTATCATTGGTAACAATGTAAAGATGTTGTCAGACATAAAATGATGGTTGTCTAGAAAAATCGATATATGAGATAATGAAGAAGTTAGAGCATGTTCTTAAGATCTATGATCTCAAGAAAAGAACATTGTACTTCTCTAGATATCTTATACGATTATGGTTCATTTTTAACATGCATAGTTCCGAGAAAGATTCGCTACCTTTCAAACACGGAATGCATCTATCTAAGGTATGTGTTTTGGAACACATAAAGGTGATAGAAGCAGTGAAAGCAGTTTCCTACACTTGGAGTGTGGAAAGCTTGATAAATGCAATGTTGAAAAACGAGAACCTGATATCGGCTATGCGGTAAGCATAGTGGGAGGATATCAAGTTAATCCTGGAAAGGAATATTCGACTGCTGTAAAAGTACTTTCGAAGTACTGTTCTAGACTACGAAGCAGACGAGCATTTCCTTTGGATTACATTCTCTTAGATTTCTAATCGAATGAGGACCGGTGTAAGTCGATATCAGGCTATGTGTTTCACTATTGAAGGAGAAGGAGTTTTAACATGGAAGTGTGATAAGCACGATGCTTTTCGGACTCTGCCATGGGTAACCAAATAGCGGCCTCAGAGGCAGCGGAAGTTTTGGTATAACTCTGGGATAATCTCTGGGACTTAGATGTGATTCTTAATTTGCCAACGGCTATGTAAATAGCGGTGCGATGGAAAATGGTAAGAAATCACAAGTCCATAAGTGTAAGATAACACATAGTGCAAGTACCACCTGATACGAGTCATCGTCGAGGGAGACGACGCTGTAGACACCAAGATAACTTCAGAGCGGCAACCTAGAGTGCTCATTCACATAGTACTTCTTGGAAATACAACTTAAGCACGTGATGAGTATGGGAGTCGGAAGTTTGGAGGAAATGACTAGACCTCAGTACAAGTGGGAGATTGTTGGAGTTGTGTACTTAATGTCTAGATTTAAGTAACGGAAACTCACGATCCATTGCCACTAATCTATTTAATTAAATAAACAATTATCTGCGTTTAATTATTTATAATTAAATATATGCAAATTATAGTCCTGGATTTTATACGTTGTAGTTAGTATGGTGTGTATGGACACACAGAAGATCATACTATCGGTTACTCGTATTTAATCGAACAGATGCTCACGACCTAGATGGACACGGACCAATCCATCGGTATAGTCGTTGTGTGAGAGAGAAAATAATCTGTCTTGATTATTTTATCACACTTGTACACTTGGTGTATTGAGCGGATCTGCTTGAGATTTATCGATTAGGATTGCTGGTGATAATCGATTCAAATCTCTGAGTATTTTATTCTTAATCCCCGATACTATTGCGGGTGTGTATATTTAATATAAGTGACTTTGATTTACCAAAGGAATTAACCGATTTAATTATTGGGTTAATTACCGGTTAAGTTGGGTCACTATATTTTATATATGGCATGCCGTGAATACTTGACGGGAAAGTGTATCCCGTAAGGGTTGATAATATCCCCGAGATGAGTTCATAAGGAATTATTATGTAAACCCTGCAGGTGGATTCGTTCCGCATAATAATTAAGGTTGAATGGTACTAGTCTCGGAAATAAGAGATGAATAAATTAATTAGCAATAAATTAATTTTATTCATGGATATTTATATCTTAAATACACGGAATAAATAATACTACCGGAGAGAATATTATTTGATATAATATGGTATAATATTGGGAGTGCAATTAATTTTATATAGTGGAAAATAGAATTAATTAATAATAGTAAGGATTAATAGATTTGGGCTTGGGCTCAATTTAATCACTATTATTGGAAGCCCAATATTCCACCTCCTTAAGATCCCCTACGTAGCCTATAAAAGCACTACATGGTCTTCTCTATTCTCATAACTTGAAGATCACAATTCTAGAGAGAGAAAGTAGAGAGGGAGATCCATGGAGTTCGGTAGATCGTCGCCCACACGACGTCCGAGCTAGTGCAAGGAATACGTGGGAAGATCTCAAGGTCATCAAAAGATCTCGTTTCTCCGCACAACGAATCGAAAGGTGAATTAAATATTTCCGCTATTTAATTCTTGTATTATTGAAATCAATTATCGAAAAACAAGATCCGATAATCGGGGATCCAAACCGAGACGAGTCGGGAGGTGGTGGTCTTGGATCGCCGGACCGCCGGCGACTCAAGCCCCGGCTGGACGGATCAGCCCGTGGGGGCTCTCGGCTGGGCAGCCCGCGCCCGCCTAGGCGGCGGCTGGTGGCTCGCGGTTGGAGCGATCGAGCGGTCGCGGTTTCGGCCGTGGCTAGGGCTCGATCGGATCGCTCCTCCGCGATGTCTCCGGGCTGTTCGGAGAGGGTTTCCGGGACGTCGATCGGAGTCGGTTTTACGACGATTCCGGGTGATCGATTTCCAACAGGATCTACTCAAAACAAACAAGAGACTCGGACGAACAGCTCCGATCTCTCTCCGGCGACTCCGGCGGCGATGGCGAACTGCGGGACCGGCGGCTCTTCCGATGAATCGGTGCGTAATGTGTTGTGTTCTTGCTGCCCGTCGCGCCCCGCTCTTTTAAAGACTTCGAATTTGAATTTCAGATCGCGGTTGTTTCTCGCCCCTTAGGAATAGGCGTCCTTGGTCAATGGGCTTGGGGATAAGTCAGATCCCCCGAATCCAGGGATTCTGGTATGCTGCCAGCTTGCCCGCAGCGAATCTCCTGTCTGCCGCGTCTTCTGCCCAAACTGAAATCCGCAGGTACTTCTTCTCCTCCACAGATGGTCGGACCAGGCACGGTACTTGGTAATTCTGGTTCTTCTGCTTCGTGACCTTACCCATTTGCCCGATGTGGTCAAACTGTTGCTTGTCACTACCGCTCCAGAACTTTGCCCAAAGAAGGGGATTTCCTTGCCTCTTTTGCCCAGTGCGCCACCTGTTACCTGCATCACCACACACTCTGCCCAAACACCTAATTGTGCCCTCCCAGACACGTTAACGACTCAAACTGACTCAATAAAGGGTGTAAAAGTGCTCTAAGATGAGCAAATAAAATGGCTCATCAGAACCGCACACACTTGGATACGCTTGTCCCCAAGCGTGGGCTCTGATTTGCCTGACTCAAGACCAAAGTGAAAACAGAAATGAAAGAAGTAGGGAGAAATAAAACAAAGGACTTTAGCATGATCAGTACAGGGCGTAGTACATACAGATAACACAAAATTCAAGTAAAGACAAAAATAAGTCAAGAGTCTGTTCAAGGTCTTTGGGTTCACTCCCTCACAGTGTTTCTCTCTTTTCAGTGTATGGGTTCAATGACACTCATTTTCTGCTGTGATCCCACTTTGCCTAAATTTGCCTTATTGCTAATCTGAGTTTGTTTTAACTAAGCAGGGGGGGTTATCAAAGGGGCTTTTATTGGGTTGTAGTGTTGGGCTCATAATGGTAGATTTTTAGGAGTAGACTCTATTTGGGCAGAGGGCTTTTTGATGTTAGCCTTTTCTCTGCCACTTTGCCCCTTTTCTTACGGGCCTTAGCACAACAACTATTTATTCTATTATTTTTTTTTCTTCTTTCTTCTTTTTTCTTTTTCTTTTTCTTTTTTTTCTTTTTTTTTTTTTTTTCAACACTATGCCCTAACTCCCTCTTTTCTCTCTGGCTGCCTATGTAATGTGGGCATAATACCAGATGGGTTCACAAAGAATATTCAATCAGGCTCAAAGGGGCTAGCAAGGGACAGTGTTATTTATTTAAGCAAAAAGGAAACAAGAAAATGCCCTAATCATCTAACAACCCTACTCAGTCAAACTACTCATTTCAGCAAACAGGCAAAGACAAGCATTGTAAAAATCACAGCAGACTCTCAAAGAAAGAAATCATATATCAATGTTGGCTCAATTCTCACAGTTTGCCTAGAACAGTTCCATCATCCCTATTTCATGTATCTTAACTATAAAGTTTGAGTTACTGTATGTACGTTTGCCCAAAGTGATCACATAATCATGCTGACTCGATTAGAAACAGGGGTTTGCCCTTTCCCTTTCCCCCCTCACACACTTTGCCTGGGCAAAGTGTGCAAAAGTAATAAGATTGGTAGGGGCTACCCACGACCAGACTGTGACTCTAAAAGTTTGGCGCACCTGCCCCCTCACACACTTTGCCTGGGCAAAGTGTGTCAGCAGGGAGATCAACCTAGTCTCCCCCGAACCAAAGTGACTCGGGGGTGACCTTAACAAAAACAGAACAAAAATAGAAAAATAAAAACTAACAACTACTAAAAACAAGGGAGGGTACAAATTAGGAGGTGGAGGCAGGTGTGTACCTGAATCCACAGTAGTCAAAGTATGCGATCATCATCGCCTTCACATCCTCGAACGCCTTCTCAATCTTGTCCAAACGAGCCTCGATGGCTCCCTGTCTCTCTGCAACTTCCTCTTTGGCCTTAGCCTCTGCAATCGGATCTCTCGCCTCTGCCTTCACCGCAACTGGTTTCTCCTCCAGGAACTTCACACTGCCGTCACTCAAAGGGACTATGTCCTGCATGCGCTTGAAGCACTGGATGTCAAACTTGCCCTCCACCATCATCTCCAACTCTTTGCCCTTCTTGATCAGGTTCATCTTGGCCGCGTACATCATCGGGAAATGGGCCAGTGAAAGGCGCTGGAGAGGATGGGTATGCAACCACTTCATTTGGACATAGAGGCAAGAAATGAAGTGGAACCTGATCTTCTGAGTCATGCACCATAGTATGCCCAGCTCGAGATGGGAAATAGCACTGCTGGTGTCGATTTTTCCGAAGAAATTGATGGCCAGGATCCGGTGGCAAACCCTGAGTGCATGGCTCTTCAACTGGATTGACTTGGTGCTTTGCCCCACGAACTCGCCTCCTTTGCCCAGTTGCTTCCAGATCTTCTGCAGCTCCTTCTTTGTGTACTCTGGCAAAGCCCTCAGTGACTCCTGGTACGCCTTTGACTTCAGATCCGCAATACCTGCCATATCCAAACACAAATCAAGTTCATTACCACCAGTAGAAACAGCTTGATCAAACAACTCAAACTGGATCCCTATAACTCCCTCATCTCTGGTTTCCTTGATTCCCAGTGAACCAAAGAATTCTCGCACCACCTCCTCACTGATTTGCCCAGACCACTCAAGAAACGGCTCCCACCCTATGGCCTTGAAATACCCTCGAACCTCCTTCTCCACACCCATCAGTTTGAGCGATTCAAAGCACACCGTTTTGGGGGCCGCGATTTCGCGCGCCGATGTGTCAACCGCCTTTCTCTTCTTCGTGGATGCGCGGGTCCGGCTTTTGGGGGTTTTGTAGGTCACCTCCTCCACATCGTCTTCCTCCATCGGCGTCTTACCGGCGGCCGTCGATTCCTCTTTCTCCTTGTCGTCGGAGGTGGATCCGGCAGTGGGGGTGGGAGTGATCTTCTTCTTGCCTTTGCCCGCCGCCTTTTTCTGCTTCTTTTTCGGTGGGCTATCAGCGGCGGCTTTGCCCTCCTCCTCCTGAGCGGCGGTGGCTAGGGTTTCCAGATCTTTCTCGCTAGTGGTTTTGGACTCGTCGATCTCCTTGGCCAGATCGTCGATAGGGGTTTTGTCCGTTTCCGTCGTGGCGGGGCTGGGTAGGATGGTGGTCAGGGGAACGGCGTTTAGGGCTTCTTCGGCGGTGGGGGACTTGGGCTTCGCCGGACTTGATTGCTTAGGTGACACCATCTTCTTCAACTTTGATGCAGCGGTTCCAATGGTTAGATCAATTAGGGTTCCAGGTGGTATTTTTCTGAGTTTGTTTTTCGCACGGGTAGATACCATGAGAGAGAAAGAGAGGATATATATTGGGGTTTTTGAATTTTGAAAATAGGGGAGTTAATGGCAGTTATCGATTTTTGTGGGGAGTGGATAGAGGCGTGATGATGGTGGAGTTGCAGAGTCCCTGATGGGACGGTTTTCAGTCCTTGAAAATCGCAACTGCCCACTTGCGCTCCTGTTTGCCCAAAGTCTCAGTCTGCCCAAAGTAAACTCCTGCCGAATCAAAAACAAACATACCCTTCCTCATGGCATAGTCAAAGTCTCTTGTTACAAGTAGGTTTATTCCTAATCTAAATAAAGTGAAATAACAAAAATAGACAAACATACCAGGTTGCCTCCTGGCCAGCGCCCTAGTTATAGTCCCGGGAAGGACCCAATTGCTTGATTCGTTTACTCAATCAGGGCAAGCTGCCCTTCCAGATTCTCTTGCCCAAAGTAGGGCTTCACTCTTTGACCATTCACTTTGAATATGTAGTCATCATCTTTTTTGCTTTTCAACTCCACAGATCCACTTGGGCTGACATGGTGAACAAAGTAGGGTCCTTCCCACTTAGAGGACAGTTTGCCCGAACGGAACTGATTCCTGGTTTGGTACAGTAAGACTAACTGTCCAGCCTCAATCTTTTTCTTCTTAATCAGTTTGTCATGGGCTCTTTTGGTCCGTTCTTTGTAGTGGGCAGCATGGTCATAGGCCTCAATGCGAAGTTGCTCCAATTCGACCAAGTCAAGTTTACGCTCGTTCCCGGCCAGATCCCAGTCAAAGTTGACCTTGTTCACAACCCAGTGTGCCTTGTGCTCTATCTCTACGGGCAAATGACAGGCTTTCCCAAATATCATTCGGTAGGGAGATATGCCAAATGGAGTCTTGAACGCAGTGCGGTATGCCCATAGTGCATCATCAAGTTTGCCTGCCCAATCCTTCCCCTCTGGCCTAACTGTCTTCCTCAGAATAGCCTTGATAATCCTGTTGGAGAGTTCTGCTTGGCCGTTTGCCTGGGGGTGATAGGCACAGGTGATTCGATGAGTGACTCCATATTTTCGCAGTAGCCTCTCAATGATATAGTTGCAGAAATGGGTCCCCTGATCACTGATAAGCGCTCTGGGCACACCGAACCGAGTGAAGATATTCCCTTTGAGGAATTCAGCCACAATGCGCGAATCATTGGTGGTGGTGGCCTTTGCCTCGACCCACTTAGAGACATAATCGACTGCTAGAAGTATGTATTCCTTACCTTGTGAATTCGGAAATGGCCCCATGAAGTCTATGCCCCAGACATCAAAGATCTCTACTGGCAGTATGGGCACAGAGGGCATTTCATTGCGCTTGGTCAAGTTGTCTTCCTTCTGACACTCGTCACACCTCTTACAAAGGTCATAGCAGTCTTTGAGCAAAGTGTTCCAGTAGAATCCGCAATCTAGAACCTTTCTTGCCGTTCGCCTAGGCCCAAAGTGGCCTCCACAGGGTTGCTTGTGGCAGTGATCCACTATGCCCTGCTGCTCAGACTCAGGAATGCATCTTCTAAGGACTTGGTCTTCACATCTTTTCCACAAATAGGGTTCATCCCAAACGTAGCTCCTTGCCTCGCGTTTCATCTTGTTTTTCTCATAATACGTCATGCCTTCCCTAAAAATCCCTGTAACCATAAAGTTCACAAGGTCAGCAAACCATGGCTCTTCGCCCAAAGTGGTAATAGAATATAAATGCTCATCGGGGAATGTTTCGGTGATAGGCATATCCTCTTCTTTCTGGAGAATCCTACTGAGGTGATCCGCCACCAGATTTTGATTCCCAGACTTGTCTCGAATTTCAATGTCAAAATCCTGGAGTAGCAGGATCCATCGAATAAGCTGTTGGAATTCGATATCCCGGGCTATTAAAATTTGCGGAAACAATAACCCGAACGAAAACCTTCGCCGGAGATCACATGAACACCGACTCATCCGCCGGAGTCCGACCATCGGAGACCATGCGCCCGAAGACGCACAGCCCGCCCCCGGCCGAACCCCCGCGAGCCGGGGTGTTCACGCGATCACCGATCGCACGCCGGCGATCGGTTGGGGTGGGGCTGCTCCGGCAGCCCCCGCGGCGAGTCCGGCGACTCGCCGCCAGCTGGAGGCCACCGCCTTCACGGCGGGGTTGGGCACGGCACCAGCCCGTGCCCAGCGATCGACCCATCGTGGTCGATCGCACACCCTCGGTCGAACCGAGGGTTCCGCCCCCTTCGCCCCGCCGAAACCCTAGCCCGGGCGATCGCCCGTGGTCCGGTGGCTTCGCCACCACCACGCGATCGTCCCCCGTTCATGGTTTCGTGCTTCGGATCTTTGTTCTACGGTATTCTCGATAAACAAAATCAAACAATCAAGGGTGTTTAGATTTTTACCTTTCGATTCGTTGTTCGGAGAAATGAATTCAAGACGACCTTTTGAATCTTCCCACGTATTCCTTGCACTAGCTTGAACGTCGGGTGGGCGACGATCTTCCAAGCTTATGGATCCTCTTCAACTCTCTAGAACTATCAAGTATTGATATTCTTGTCTTATGAAAAAGTGAAGACCATGTAGTGCTTTTATAGGCTACGTAGGGGATCTAAAGGAGGTGGAATATTGGGCTTCCAATATTAATGATTAAATTGAGCCCAAGCCCAAATCTATTAATCTCCCATTAATATTAATTAATTTATTTTCCACTATATAAATTAATTGCACTCCCAATATTAAACCATATTATATCCAAATAATATTTCTCCGGTAGTATTATTTATTCCGTGTATTTAAGATATAAATATCCATGAATAAAATTTATTTATTGCTTAATAAATTTATTCATCTCTTTTATCCGAGACTAGTACCACTCAACCTTATTTATTATGCGGAATTAAATCCACTCGCGAGGTTTACATAATAAATCCTTATGAGCTCATCTCGGGGATATTATCAACCCTTCCGGGATACACTGTCCGGTCAATCATTCACGGCATGCCATATATAAAATATAGTGACCCAACTTAACCGGTAATTAACCCAATAATTAAATCGGTTAATTCCTTTGGTAAATCAAAGTCACTTATATTGAATATACACACCCGCAACAATATCGGGGATTAAGAATAAAATACACTGAGTCTCAAATCAATTATCGCCGAGCAATCCTAATTGATGAGTCTCAATCGATCCGCTCAATACACCAAGTGTACAAGTGTGATAAAATAATTAAGACAAATTATTTTCTCTCTCACACAACGACTATACCGATGGATTGGTCCGTGTCCATCTAGGTCGTGAGCATCTGTTTGATTAAATACGAGTAACCGATAGTATGATCTTCTGTGTGGGCCCGACACACCATACTAACTACAACGTATGAAATCCAGGACTATAATTTGCATAATTTTAATTAACAATAATTAAAAGCAAATGAATGTTCGTATTTAATAGGTAAATGAAAGTGTACAAGGAGTTCAGAATACTCAAATCTAGACATTAAGTATACTACTCCAACAATCTCCCACTTATACTAAGGTCTAGTCTTATCCTCCAAACTTCTGACTCCCAAACCCTCCAAGTGCTTGAAATAAACTTCCTTAGGAAGTATCTTGGTGAAAGGGTCCGCTAGGTTGTCCTCCGAAGCTATCTTGGTGACTATCGCATCGCCCCTCTTGACGATGTCTCGAATCAGGTGGTACTTGCGCTCTATGTGTTTCATAGCACTATGGGACCGTGGTTCCTTACTGTTTGCCACTGCACCGCTATTATCACAATAAATTGTCATAGCCTTGGGAAAACTTGGAATCACATCTAAGTCCTGGAGGAAATTAAGGAACCAAACTGACTCTTTCGCTGCCTCTGAGGCTGCAACATATTCAGCTTCCATGGTAGAGTCTGAAATGCACTTTTGCTTAACACTCCTCCATGATACGGCTCCACCTCCCATAGTGTACACATAGCCTGATGTCGACTTTCGCCGGTCCTTATCAGCTTGGAAATCCGAATCCGTATAACCCAAAGGAATCAGATTGTCTGCCCCGTAACTTAGAACATAATCCTTAGTATTTCGCAAATACTTGAAAATGCTCTTTACGGCAGTCCAATGAGCCTTTCCAGGGTTACTCTGATATCTCGCTACTACGCCAACTGCATAGCAGATATCAGGCCTCGTGCATAACATTGCATACATCAAGCTTCCCACAGCCGAAGCGTAGGGAACTGCTTTCATTTCATCTTTCTCCTTTTGTGTCCGAGGACACATTTCCTTAGAAAGATAAGTTCCTTTACTGAAGGGCAGCTCACCCTTCTTGGAATCTTGCATGTTAAAACGAGCCAGAATCGTGTCTATGTAAGATTGCTGGGATAGGTACAATGTTTTATTCCGGCGATCCCTTATAACCTTGATCCCTAGAACATGCCCGAATTCTCCCAAATCTTTCATATCGAATTGTCTAGACAACCATCCCTTTATGTCTGATAACATTTTCACACTGTTGCCAATGAGAAGAATGTCGTCCACATAAAGCACGAGAAACACCACCTTCTTCCCATCACGTTTCCAATACACACACGATTCGTCCATGCTTTGACTAAATCCAAAAGATTGGACTACTTCGTCAAACCGCAGGTTCCACGATCTCGAGGCTTGTTTCAATCCATAAATGGATCGATTAAGCTTGCACACTAGATGATCTCGCCCCTTAGCAATGAATCCTTCTGGTTGTTTCATATAAATCGTCTCGTCAAGACTTCCATTTAGGAAAGCTGTCTTGACATCCATTTGCCACACCTCATAATCCATATGAGCTGCTATGGATAAGAGAATCCGGATCGACTTTATCTTGGCTACCGGCGAGAAGGTCTCCTCATAATCGATTCCCTCTTTCTGAGTATATCCTTTCGCAACAAGCCGAGCTTTAAAGGTTTCAACCTTTCCGTCAGATCCTCTCTTTCTCTTGTAGACCCATTTACACCCAATTGGCTTTACGCCACTTGGTGGTTCTACAAGATCCCAGACTTTATTAGAATCCATAGATTCAATTTCGGATTTCATCGCTTTCTTCCAAGAAGGCGCATCTATATCTTGTACTGCCTCGTCATAGGTCCAGGGATCGATTTCATGAACTCCAGGTCCAGAGTCCGAAGACTCACCCAGTCCAATCCATCGGTCTGGTTGTTTAACAACCCTCCCACTACGACGGCGTTCCGGTGTATTAACAGTGATAGTGTCAGGTGCAGATTCTAGTGGTGTATCTATACTCGGTTCGGCTGTGTCTAAGTCTTCCTTGTTACCTCTCAACTCATCAAGTATTATGTCACTTTTGGGCTTGTGGTCCATGACATAGTCTTCCTCTAAGAACCGAGCGTTAGTACTTATAACGATCTTCTGGTCCGTAGGACTATAGAACATGCCACCTTTAGTTCCTTTCGGGTATCCCACAAACAGCCGTAATTCTGATCTAGGTTCTAACTTATCGGCACCTTGTCGCAACACATGTGCTGGACAACCCCAGATCCGAAGGTGCCTGAGGCTAGGCTTGCGCTCGCTCCACCTTTCCATGGGTGTGGTGGGTACCGTTTTTGTTGGAACCATGTTGAGAATGTACGCCGCCGTTTCCAAGGCATGTCCCCAGAACATAGTAGGTAAGTCCGAGTAACTCATCATTGAACGCACCATTTCCATAAGAGTCCTATTCCTTCTTTCCGACACACCATTCTGCTGAGGAGTATATGGTGATGTCATTTGGGAATCAATCCCATTCTCTGCCAAGTATGCCTTGAATTCTCCAGACAGGTACTCGCCTCCGCGATCAGATCGCAGGAATTTAATGGATTTACCTTGAAGGTTCTCCGCAAAAGCCTTGAACTCCTTGAACTTGTCAAAGGATTCGCTCTTACGGCGCATCAGGTATACAAATCCATACCTTGAGTAATCATCAGTGAAAGTGATGAAATACTCGTACCCTCCCCTTGCCTGAGTAGACATAGGTCCGCATACATCAGAGTGAATCAAATCCAATACTTGTTCAGCCCTTCGTCCTTTACCAGAAAAAGAACGTTTGGTCATTTTTCCCTCTAAACAGGATTCGCAGGTTGGAAGGTCCTCTCCTTCAACACCACTGATGAGACCATCAGCTTTCAACCTTTGAATTCTATTTGAGTTAATGTGACCTAGCCTTAAGTGCCACAAGTATAATTGATTCATCCTAGAAGGTTCCTTTCTCTTATTGGTGTTCGTAGATGTGTTATTACTCTCGGTTAGTTGCATCGTGTTAGACTCAGGATTTAGCACATACAAATCGTCCACCAATGTACCAGAACAGATAATTTCAATGTTTCTTCTTATGATCACAGAGTGGTCAAAAGAAACAGAATATCCATTCAAAATAAGCTTAGAAACCGAAATTAAATTCTTTCTAAAGTTGGGTACATAAAGACAATTTTGTAAAACTAAAACCCTATCACTACTAAAGCGTAAGTGAACGTCTCCCACTGCAACAGCCGCCACCTTCGCGGCATTGCCCATGTAGACCACGATCTATCCCTCTCTAAGTCTCCGGGTTTCCTGGAACCCCTGCAATGAATTGCAACCATGATCAGTGGCCCCCGTATCTACACACCAGGTGCTGGTAGATAACACCACTGACAATGTTTCGGTGACTAAGGAAAATTTCGTACCTTTGATGAGAGGACAATCAGACTTCCAGTGCCCAGACTGTTTGCATCGATAGCACTTGCCTCGCGGCTTGCTCTTCCCATTCCGTGGTTTGGAACCACTGGGCTTCTTTGCTTGCACTTCCAACTCGGCCACTAGAGCTTGTGATTCTCTGACCATACTTATCAGTTCAGTTCTTTTGAAATCGTTTTTAAGCGATTCCTCAAGGGGACTAAACTTGATGAGTATGTCAATCACCTCTAGTCCGGCTTCCTTACTATGTCCTAACATCTCCTTGAGGTCATTTTCAATGTCCTCATCAATTGGGACAATAGTGGATTCGGAAGGCTCAACAGTCTGAACATTGTCCAGATTTCTTTTCAAATCAGTACTATATGGAACCAGTGAGTTTTCATCTTTAAGTATATCACAAAGTGGGGTCACAGTCATTCCTAACCTATAAGCACATAAAACAAACAAACAATTTAATATCCGATATTATCTCCCTCAAATAATATCATTAAATCACTAATCACATCTAAAATCCCATCAGGTTAAAGCAAGCCACGTTCGTGTGGACGTTTACCCACCCAAATGATTTAGCAATTAGATTTGCTTCGGTCATACATCATTATAGCGTTACTTCGTTGGGAAGAATACTATAAAGCGTATCTAAGTGTAAACCATTACTCAGTACCAAGGTGAATCGTTTAGAATTGTTACGTCACCGCAAGCCACGTTCGTGTGGACGTTTACGACAACTCGCAATTCTTCACAACTTCCTATAACTGTCTACATCAATTATTCTAAAATCCCATTCAGTATAGCAAGCCACGTTCGTGTGGACGTTTACTATACCAAAAGATTTATATAATTGAAATCCAATTACTTGATCCATTCGATCTTGTAAATCAAGACGCGTAGAATCATAAGTGAAACTCGAAGTTTCTAACCAGTGATTCACCATGCGAACAACCCTATCTCTCATAAATGAGGGAGCCGAGCAGACAATCGATCCATCTATCAAAGAATGGTACGACTGCCTCTAATTTGTGTCCTCGACATGACCAAGTGGCTTTGGCTCCATTCCACTCCCCGGGGTGAGAATGAGTCGACTTGAAATCAGCTTTG
Organism: Euphrasia confusa; assembly: GCA_954870475.1. Taxonomy (NCBI): domain Eukaryota; kingdom Viridiplantae; phylum Streptophyta; class Magnoliopsida; order Lamiales; family Orobanchaceae; genus Euphrasia; species Euphrasia confusa. Next base: position 7,458,083 of record OX940966.1, on the reverse strand, counting down.
GAAAGACAAATTAGGCATTGTTTGATAAACTTAATCAACGTTTCTCGTAAGAGGAATTACAAGAACTCTCCTCCAATAACTTATCTATATAAACTTCAAAAGTTTATAAAAGTCACCAAGAGAGCAGCAATGGAGACCATGGGTATGTTTCCATACCCTCTCCCACTTAGCTTTTTACAATAAAGGGATACGCTATCTAGTGCATAAAAGTAAACACATATAGCATGCATACATGTAATAAAGCACATAATATTATCACATAGTCAAAATAATTACTAGAATATTATTTTCCGACTATTATGGCTTTACTCCATCTCCGTACGCATCTTTTAGTCTTCAGTCTTCGTTCTTGAATGCTCCATGTGACGAGAATATTAATTTCCAATATTTAAATCTATTTATTTTTAATAAATCCAAAAGATACTTAATTAAAAAATTAAGTCAATCGAATAAATCAAAAATAAAATTAAATATTATTAATATTTTTATTTATTTTATTTTCCCTTTCTACTTCATTAAATCTCTAGAATAATCTATCCAAGACCCACTTGGAATATTCTAGATGATTTCCATAATGAAATAAGGAAATAAAATAACTTAGGACTCTTCTACATTCCAAGATTAATTAATTTCCATTTCTATGAAAATTCCCATAAAATAGGAATAATCAATTAGGAAATAAATCAATCCTAAATTAACTTTTATTCCTTTCCAATTCTATTAAATCTCTAGGATCCTATTCCAAGTAGAACTCGGAATACTCTAGAAGACTTCCATAATAGAATAAGGAAATAAAATTAATTCCAATTAATTCTTTTCCTAATCCATGAGAATTCCCAAAAATAGGAATACTCAAATAGGAAAAACCCGAATCAATTAGGAAAGTGGATTTACCGGGAGAGCACGAAGATCACGAGGACCCCCGCGCCCCCACCGGACCGCCATCACCGGCCGAGGACCGCCGCCGCCGCCACCTAGCCGACGAACCACCACCGCCGGTGGTTTCGCCGCCGGGAGGCGCGAATTCGGCGCCTCTCCTTCGATGATTCGATCCTCCATGGATCGACCATGTTGGTCGATCCGAGTCCTAGCCCTCACGATCATCTCCTTCGTCATGCGTCTTCTCCGGCGGTCGTTTCGGCATCGATCCAACATAAAATAAATTACAAAATAAATTTTACACTATCCGGTATCGATTCTATACATGAAATCGACCCTATACATTTTCCGGAAAAGTAGAACGTAATAATAAATCCTAAATTCGGTCAACCCCCGAATTTTTACTATTACAAGCATTCACCACCAAAAACGAATCTCGACATGTCCGAGAGTTTAATCAAACCAACATACATGACAAAATAAATTAAACGAATAATAAATTAAGCCATAATAGTCGGAACCCTGCAAGGTAGAACAATTTTATCGAAAATACCGCGAACGTAAACCACGCTCTGATACCAATTGTTGGAATTCGATATCCCGGGCTATTAAAATTTGCGGAAACAATAACCCGAACGAAAACCTTCGCCGGAGATCACATGAACACCGACTCATCCGCCGGAGTCCGACCATCGGAGACCATGCGCCCGAAGACGCACAGCCCGCCCCCGGCCGAACCCCCGCGAGCCGGGGTGTTCACGCGATCACCGATCGCACGCCGGCGATCGGTTGGGGTGGGGCTGCTCCGGCAGCCCCCGCGGCGAGTCCGGCGACTCGCCGCCAGCTGGAGGCCACCGCCTTCACGGCGGGGTTGGGCACGGCACCAGCCCGTGCCCAGCGATCGACCCATCGTGGTCGATCGCACACCCTCGGTCGAACCGAGGGTTCCGCCCCCTTCGCCCCGCCGAAACCCTAGCCCGGGCGATCGCCCGTGGTCCGGTGGCTTCGCCACCACCACGCGATCGTCCCCCGTTCATGGTTTCGTGCTTCGGATCTTTGTTCTACGGTATTCTCGATAAACAAAATCAAACAATCAAGGGTGTTTAGATTTTTACCTTTCGATTCGTTGTTCGGAGAAACGAATTCAAGACGACCTTTTGAATCTTCCCACGTATTCCTTGCACTAGCTTGAACGTCGGGTGGGCGACGATCTTCCAAGCTTATGGATCCTCTTCAACTCTCTAGAACTATCAAGTATTGATATTCTTGTCTTATGAAAAAGTGAAGACCATGTAGTGCTTTTATAGGCTACGTAGGGGATCTAAAGGAGGTGGAATATTGGGCTTCCAATATTAATGATTAAATTGAGCCCAAGCCCAAATCTATTAATCTCCCATTAATATTAATTAATTTATTTTCCACTATATAAATTAATTGCACTCCCAATATTAAACCATATTATATCCAAATAATATTTCTCCGGTAGTATTATTTATTCCGTGTATTTAAGATATAAATATCCATGAATAAAATTTATTTATTGCTTAATAAATTTATTCATCTCTTTTATCCGAGACTAGTACCACTCAACCTTATTTATTATGCGGAATTAAATCCACTCGCGAGGTTTACATAATAAATCCTTATGAGCTCATCTCGGGGATATTATCAACCCTTCCGGGATACACTGTCCGGTCAATCATTCACGGCATGCCATATATAAAATATAGTGACCCAACTTAACCGGTAATTAACCCAATAATTAAATCGGTTAATTCCTTTGGTAAATCAAAGTCACTTATATTGAATATACACACCCGCAACAATATCGGGGATTAAGAATAAAATACACTGAGTCTCAAATCAATTATCGCCGAGCAATCCTAATTGATGAGTCTCAATCGATCCGCTCAATACACCAAGTGTACAAGTGTGATAAAATAATTAAGGCAAATTATTTTCTCTCTCACACAACGACTATACCGATGGATTGGTCCGTGTCCATCTAGGTCGTGAGCATCTGTTTGATTAAATACGAGTAACCGATAGTATGATCTTCTGTGTGGGCCCGACACACCATACTAACTACAACGTATGAAATCCAGGACTATAATTTGCATAATTTTAATTAACAATAATTAAAAGCAAATGAATGTTCGTATTTAATAGGTAAATGAAAGTGTACAAGGAGTTCAGAATACTCAAATCTAGACATTAAGTATACTACTCCAACATAAGCCTTGGTTTAGTCTCCCTCTTTGCCATGAGGTACTTCAATGCAGCATGGTCTATGTACACTATGGTCTTACTGCCCAGTAGATATGACCTAAACTTCTCGAAGGCAAAGACTATGGCCAAAAGCTCCTTCTCGGTCGTGGCATAGTTGCTTTGGGCAGCATTAAGGGTCTTCGAGGCATAGTAGATCACATGCCTTTCTTTCCCTTTCATTTGCCCTAGCACAGCTCCTACTGCATATCCACTTGCATCACACATCAGCTCGAATGGCATGCCCCACTCTGGTGGTTGAATAATAGGCGCTGTGACCAATCTCTCCTTCATGTGGTTGAAAGCAGCTTTGCAGTCCTCATCAAAGTCCCATTCTACATCATTCTGAAGCAGTCTGGTCAAAGGGCGAGCAATTTGGGCAAAGTCCTTCACAAAGCGTCTGTAGAAACCAGCATGCCCTAAGAACCCTCTGACTTGCTTCACGTTCCTTGGATATGGTAGTTTCGAGATGACTTCGATTTTTGCTTTATCCACCTCTATGCCCTTAGCTGAAATAACGTGTCCAAGGACAATTCCCTCTTCGACCATGAAATGGCATTTTTCGTAATTCAGTACGAGGCTCTTCTCCACACACCTTTTGAGCACCATCTCTAAGTGTTCCAGGCAGGAGTCAAAGGAGTTGCCATACACGGTGAAATCGTCCATGAACACTTCAATTCCATTCTCGAGCAGGTCAGCGAAGATACTCATCATGCATCTTTGAAAAGTTCCTGGTGCATTGCAGAGGCCAAAGGGCATCCTTCTGTAGGCAAAGGTGCCAAAGGGACAGGTGAAGGTGGTTTTGTCCTGATCCTCTTGAGCAACCCATATCTGCATATACCCTAAGTAGCCATCTAGAAAACAGAAGTGCTTCTTCCCAGCCAATCTCTCTAACATTTCATCAATGAAGGGTAAAGGGAAATGATCCTTGCGGGTTACCTTGTTCAGTTTGCGGTAGTCAATGCAAACTCTCCACCCAGTTTGTAGTCGTGTAGCAATCTGCTCATTCCTTTCGTTCTCTATGACTTGAACTCCAGACTTCTTCGGCACCACATGCACTGGGCTAACCCACTTGCTGTCTGACACTGGATAGATTATGCCCACACTGAGAAGCTTTTTGATCTCTTTTAGCACAACTTCCTTCATTGCTGGATTGAGCTTCCTTTGGGGATCACGTACGGGCATAGAGTCATCTTCCAGAAGAATGTGGTGTTGGCAGATGCTTGGACTTATCCCTCTGATGTCAGCCAAAGTCCACCCTATGGCCTGTTTGTACTGCCCCAGCACATATCTCAACTTTGCCTCCTCTGCCTCTTGCAAATAGGCACTTATGATGACGGGCAAAGTGTCATTATCTCCCAAATATAGATACTTGAGATGCTTGGCAGTTTTTTCAATTCCAGCATTGGTGGCTTTTCAAGGGAAGGCACCATGATCATTTCTTCAATCTCTATCGGTTTGCCCGGGTTGCCCGGGTTGCCTTTGAAATCCTCCAGAGAGTCTAACTGCTCAATTGCTTCTTGTAATTCTTCTGGTTCGCCCTCCATATCAAACTCAGTAAGCCCTTGCTGAATGGCTATCTCAGTATGGTCATACTTCCCACATTGGAGTGCCTTTGCCTCCACTGCTTTCTCAATTTCGTCAATGTAGTGGATTTCTTCGGTGTCGGCTGGGTGCTTCATGGATTTTTAGAGGTCAAAAGTGACCGTTTCTCCTTCGAATTTGCACGTTAGCCTTCCGGTTTCACAGTCGATGTGGGTCCTTGCTGTTTTGAGGAACGGTCTGCCCAATATCATCACAGGGGCTTTACTTGATCTGCCCATATCGAGTACATAGAAATCAGCAGGAAATATCAACTCTTCCACTTTGACCAGGACATCTTCCAGTATGCCCTCAGGATAAACATTAGATCTATCAGCCAGTTGGATCACAACGCGAGTGGGCTTCAGTTGCCCGATTTCCAGGTCTTCGTACATCGTTTTGGGCATAACGTTAATTGATGCTCCCAGATCGAGCATTGCCTTCTCTATCTTCCTATGCCCTATGATGCACGGAATGTAGAACATGCCTGGGTCTCCACACTTTGTAGGTCCAGTCTTTTTAATAACGGCAGAGACATTCTCCCCCACCTCAAACTTCGCATCATCCTGATATTTGACCTTCTTTGTGCAAAGCTCCTTCAAGAACTTAGCACATCTGGGCATAGCGTTCAGTATGGTCAGAAGGGGCATATTGATTTCCACCTTCTTGAACATTTTGAACATCTCTTGAGTTTCTTCCTTCTCACGGTTTTTACTCAGTCTGCCCGGGAAGGGTGGCTTGATTTTCGGTGGTGGAGATTTGTCCCTCTTTGCCCTGACTGTCACCTCTTCTTGCTCAATATCTGTCCCAGGGTCTTCCTCAATGACTGGGGGGCCATCTAACACGGGCTCTTTGCCCTTTTCTGCAAACTTTTCCACTATGGTGAGTGGTTTGCCACTCCTGAGCTGGACGGCATTAACATGAACATTGTTCACTTCGACTTTTGGGGGCAAAGTACCTCCTTTCTGTTCCAGCTTTGCCACCACTTGAGTAAGATGTGAGACTTGGGCTCCTAGATTTTGGAACTGCCCTCTAGTCTCTTGCTTGAATTTCTCATTCAATTGGTGGGCTTTGGCATTCTCTTGCTGGAACTTAATATTCTCTTTGACCAAAGTTTCCATCATTTCAGACAAAGTAGGCCCTTTGGTCTGAGCGGGCTGGTGGTACATCCCTGGGCCTTGCTGTTGGTACTGCCCCTGCTGATTGTAGCGCTGGAAATTCTGGTTACCATTATACCCCTCATTGTAGTTGTTGCTATTCCCATACCTATTATCATAGTATGGTTTCCCCCTTCCTTGCCCATTACTGTTACTCTGCCCCATCGCTTTGACCTCCTCGTCATACAGTGAGGGGCATTCATCAGTGGCATGCTCTATGCCCTGGCAGATCTGGCAAGCTTTCACACCTCTCTTTGGCCCGGTGGCCATAGTGTTCATAAATTTTTCCATCGTGCTGCATAGTTTGTCGATTTTTAGATCCGCAGCAGTGGTTGTCCCCAAATTGGTCCTGGGCAACTCACTTCCATCATCTCTGAACTCCTCTGCCATCTCCTTGAAGAGTTTAAATGCCTCCTCAGCACTTTTATTCAGGATGGACCCTCCACTGGCAGCATGCAAGAGGGTTCTCTCGTGCATCCTTAGCCCAGACACAAAGTACTGGATCAAATCGTGATCAGGGATTTGGTGCTGAGGACACTTTTCCAACATCTGTTTAAACCGTGCCCAATAAGCGGGAAACTCTTCACCTGCCCCCATCCTAATGCTACTGATGTTCCTTCGCATGTGTTGGATCCGGGCGGCAGGGAAGTATTTTTTCAAAATCTTCTGCTGGAGCTGTGCCCAAGTAGTGATTTGTCCTTCGGGCAGAGTGTAGAGCCACTCTCGTGCTCCATCCCCAAGTGAAAAGGGAAAAGCCAGCAGTCGGATGTATTCACTCAAAGGGGGCCCTCCTCTTATGGTTCCGCAGGCTAACTCGAAATCTTGAAGATGCCTCTGTGGGTCTTCCATGGGCATATCGCTGAACTTAGGCAGTATTTGGATGAAATTGTGTTTCATCTCCCAGTTCTCGTTGATGGTGGGCAAAGTGATGGCTGATGGTTGGAGGTTCAGATTGGCAGGGAACATCATTTCCCTGAGGGTTGCCATTATGGCTGGTTCCGGTGAAGGTCGTGGTGGGGTAATTGGTTCACCTCTCCTTGCCCTTCTCGGATTTTCTGCCCTTGGTGTTCGGGCAGCTTCTTGGGCGGCACGTGCTAACGCTTTGGCTAGTCTTGTCTCTTTTCGGATTCGTTTCGCAGTCTTTTCGATCTCAGGGTCGTACCAGGGTACAATCTCTTTGCCCGAAGTGGAATCCTGCATAAACAAAACAAGTCAAACTGTTAGCACAGACGACTTACTGTTGGAAATTTGCCTCCCCGGCAACGGCGCCAATTTTGACGAGCCCGTATGCTTGTCGTTAGGGGCAAACAAGCTGTCAAAATGATATTTATATTTAGCCAGTACTCTTATAACTACAAAACGTAGATAATGGCAAGTACGTGGGGTCGGTCCCACAAGGAGGCAATTACAGTAGGTGATCTCGGCTTTGCCCAAGGGGTTGTCACAAAATGATTTGATTTTGGGTTGCTGTGGGCACAGCGGTTTTGTAATCGTTTCTACACTTTGACCTACTACTGCTAACCAAACTAACATGCAAATTAAACAGATCTAAAAAGTAAACAAACCAAACACTCAGAACATACTTATCACTATACACCGTAGTGTTAGGTGTTGGCAGAACTATAAATTTCATTTTGGCGGCGCGTTTGCTCCGCGACAAGCGAATCGCGCTCGTCAAAATTGGCGTCGTTGCCGGGGAGGCAATATTCCAGCAGTAAGTCTTCTGTGCTATTTGACCTGTGATTTTTGTTTTTTTCTCCAGCTTGACCGTACAGGGCAAAGGAGGGCAGAACGAGAGGAGCAGGGTAAAGAGCACGTGCAGTCCATAGAAGAGCAAGAGGGCAGTACCCTTTTGGCTAGAGAAGAGAGATGGGTGACCAGTACAACCCACCAGTAGTCCAGACCTTGAGGGAAATGATGTTCCCCACCGATTTGAGCTTCGGACCTTTGGGCATCACTTTGCCCAGAATCACTGCAGATTGGGAGATGAAGCAGAGTTTTATTCAGATCTTGCCCAGATTCAGCGATATGCCCTGGGAGGGCCCTCAACGACATTTGCAAGATTTTGAGATGGCATGTGGTACTATACGTGCTATGGGCATACTGGCAGAATACATTCGACTGTTAGCCTTCCACTTCTCCCTTGCTGATGGGGCAAGAGAATGGATGTACAGTTTGCCCAGAGGCGAAATTACAACATGGCAAGAATTGCAGCATCAATTCTTGAAGAAGTACTTCCACATGTATCGAATCTTGCAAATAAAGAAGAGAATATACAACATCAAAATGGGCAATGAAGAATCGTTCCATGACTATTGGGTTCGATTTAAAGAAATTCTAGCGCTATGCCCATACCATCAGATTCCAGATCATGAATTGGTCCAATACTTCGTATCCGGGCTAAGAGGACAAGAGAGAATGATAATTCGTGCAGCATGTGGGGGTTCTATTCTGAATAAAAGTGCAAATGAGACGTTCAAAATATTCAAAGAGTTGGCTGAAGAATCCCGCGAAGATGTGTACGAATTGCCCAAACAGACAGTTGCTATGCCCGTAGCAACTGACAAAAAAATCGATCAACTTTGCAGCACCATTGAGAAATTCATGGAGCATATGGTCACTAGGGATGTCAATCGGGTCAGCCCACTCGGTTTCGGGCCAGCCCACTCGGGCTATCGGGTTACTTCGGTTCGGGCTGATCGGGCTGAAATTTTTTCGGGCTATAAATTTGTAGCCCTAACCCTAAAATCTTCGGTCTCGGGCTAGCCCGTCGGGCTGGAAAAAATAATATTATATAATAAAAAAATTAATTTTAATACCAAATTAAATTTAATATTAATAAAATATTAATATTTAATAATTATTATTATAATTCTAATATTTAAATTGCCCAAATTATCAAATATTCATTGAATAATATTTAAAATTGTAATTTTAGTTGACAATTTTCTTTTATTTAAATATATTATTTTATTTATTTAAAATATTTCTATAAATAAATAAAATGAATTATAATATATTTAAATACATCGGGTTGTCGGGCTAGCCCACGGTTTATCGGGCTAGCCCACTCGAGCTATCGGGTTATTTCGGTTCGGGCTGATCGGGCTGAAATTTTTTCGGGTCGAAAATATTCGGCCCTAACCCTACATTTTTTCGGGCGGGCTTCGGGCTAGCCCACTGTTTCGGGTTGGATTGACATCCCTAATGGTCACAGAACCACTCAAGGCAGTCGATTGATGTGAACTTAACAGCTTTGGGCAAAGCAGAACGGATTACTATGACCCGTATGCCCATACCAGCATACCAGAAATCAGTTATCAAGAGAATTTTTTGTATGGGCAAGACAACTTTCAAGAGGGAAGCCAAGAGCGCGATCAACAATACTTTGAACCCCAACAATATGATGAAAGTGAAGAGTCATCTCTAGCCGAGCTTGTGAACCGTGTCATGATGGAGAACATGAAAGCTTAACAAGAGAACATAAAAGCTCAACTGATAATATTATTTATACATTTATAATCTCCTTAATTATAGTAAATAATGACTTTAATAAATTTAAAAATAATAAATAAATCATTTTTAATGTATCTATTTATTTTTAAAATGTTTTTTCTTATTAATCTCTCTTAAATCCGTCTATTAAAAAAATATTATTTATACCACCAAATATACCATAATAAAATGTATAAAATCATCTCTGTTATAAACTCAAGAGAATTGAGAGAGAATAATATAGTAGAAAGAGAGACAATATAAGAGGAGAATAGAATTCTTATGAATTGTTGTGAATAGGTCTATTCATTCATATGGGGAGACCCCTTTATATAGGATACAATCTAGGGTTTCTGACTTAGCCAACAAGTCATTCACTATAATATAATAATATTCATAACACTCCCCTTGAATGACTATTTACAGGATTTGCTGCCTCGTTAAAACCTTGCCAGGAAAACCCAGTGGGACAAAACCTCGACGAAGGAAAAAGAGTACAGCCTGCTCCCCCTGATTGTAATCACCGAAGATCTTTGACTTTGTGATCAATCAGTCTCATTAAAATCTGTAACTAATAAAACCATATAGGAAAAACTTAGTTATTCAAGTATACATTTTGGTCTTCAGGACACAACCTTTGAATTTTCGAGTTTCACATTCATTTGTATTATTGTATATTTTTCGTCCTTCAGGGACATGCCTTTACCAGATATCTATATTGACTAGAGCATTCGCAATTGCTATAACCGGCCGGTAACTCTTCAGGAGTATTTTATATGCGTCTAGTGTTCAATATACATTTCTTGACAAATGAACAATAATGTGAACTTCAATTCACAATCATTTGAACTTCAGGTTCAATATCTCACTTTAACTCAAAAATAAACTCATATGGAACATTCTGATGTCCTCATTAATTATTATCGAGTGATGTACATGTCTCGTTAAAAACCTCGTTATAAAACCTTGTAGAAAAAAATACTCGAGGAAAAGAGTATATGACATTCACATTTATACTGTGGTGATTGTCTCGTTAAAAACCTTTAACTAAGAAAACCCTGTGGGAAAAACTTAGTAGAGGGAAAAAGAGTGCAATCACTGGTCTTCGGGACCAATCACTGGTCTTCGGGACCTTATATTCAATATCATTCCTTTCATTTCAGAAATCTTAAAATCCATCCAGGATTTTCATATATGTATCATTCTAATGACTTCTACATAGTCAAATCATACATTCGTGCATATCTATATTTATCGATGTTGCTGCCATAAATATTAAGTAGCGGAACTTAATGTCATCTTTCAAAATATTTGATTTACATCGAGAAAAACTCTTGAGCAACTAATCTCGCTTTGATATCTCACCACATTATTATTCGTTTTCGTACGAACACCCACGTATATCCTTCTGGGATAATATTTTGAGGTGTGTACTATAGAGTCAAAATATCTCTTTTATTTAGCGAGTCATGCTCAACCTCAATTGCTCGTTTCTATTTCTTTGAGTACTGCTAGCACACTATCATTGATTTAGGTTTTGGATCCAAATTTTCTAGAGCAACTCTTGAGCAAATATGTCGTTGACGACTTTTTCCATGTTGATGACAATTCATTCTATCAACCAAATCATTCATCATTTCCCAAAATATTTAATTTGGTTGTTCCGCAATCCCACGATTTTCTATCATCATGTGCACATGTTTTTTCAATGGGATTTCCATCTAACTCTCTTCAGGAGATTCTGAGGGTGACTTAATTTATTTGTATTTCCGCGGATTTATTTTATATTTTCAGATCGATCTACTACGCTTCAGGCGTATATTAGAATCACCATTTGAGTTGATCTCTTTGGTATTTGAACTCTTATAGTTCATTTATCACAAATATATGTGATTTTGTCACACCTTCATTAATTTGACAGATTACTTGCTGAATATTGCAAGTCATTTATTTTAATGAACTTCGGGTTCAATTGATTGATGCGTGGATCAAGAATTGAAGATCTTTTTCACTCAATGAAATTTCTCGGCATTTAAATCTATTATATTCTTATCTCCCCCTAATGCCGAGAAATGATCTTCGTTAAATATGCAAATCAGCGTAATTGCTATAAACCGATCTTCTGGATCGTGGGCTCGAGATAATTAACATACCTTATTTTCTATTATGCCCATTCACTTTAGTGGTGATATGAATATTAATTGCATATTAATTCGCAGATGGGAAATAACAATTTCCACGCACTTAATAATAATCATGATATGCATCATTTTCATTTTATAGTACATTTGTACTACTCGTGGGGATAATTAGTAAAGCTCTTTCGGAGATAATTAGTAAAGCTCTTCGGGAGCCAACTTTTAATATGTTATCATTTACATAACTTTACCAACGATCCTTCGGGGATACAGTATCTTTACTAATGATCCTTCGGGGATACAGTATCTTTACTAATGATCCTTCGGGGATCAAAATACTTGTGTCATTGAAACTTTATTCACGGTCCTGCAGGGATTTCGTGTTTTCTTCTTTAATTATTTCACCCAAACCTTTTTGGAGAACAAAATAAATCTCAATATATAATTTTCTCAGAAATTACATTAAATTGGAATCGACTTTTCCGATATTCAGTTGTTCTCGATTTTCAAAGGAAATCCTTCAGGGATAATTTATATAATCATTGTTTCAACAAGAACAATCGAATTTGGCTCACTATGAGTATCATGAGATACAACTTTACTAAAAACATTTAATTAATGTTTTGAACTTTGCTTCTTCGGGAGCATGTAACTTTATTCAAAAATTTTGAACTTTGCTTCTTCAGGAGATTTGATATTGTTGCGGGAATATCATATCATAATGTTCTTCGGGAACATTTAAAATTTATTGCTACTACGAGAGCAATTTAATTTTATATTTCCAAACTTATTGCTACTACGGGAGCAATTTAATTTGATATTTATCGAATAATATCAAATCATGATGTTCTTCCAGAACGATCAATATAATATTTAAACCAGAAATATATGTTCTTAAGAAACATTCAATTTAATTGATAATTAAGGATAATCATTCAATTTAATATATCTACTTGATTTGATTAAATTGAATATATCTACTTCAATTTAATTTATTATAAATTATAAATAGATTTGATAATTAAGGATAATCATTAAGGATAATTGATTTAATTATTAATTGAGCTTTCGTTCTGATAACGTGTTATAAACTCAAGAGAATTGAGAGAGAATAATATAGTAGAAAGAGAGACAATATAAGAGGAGAATAGAATTCTTATGAATTGTTGTGAATAGGTCTATTCATTCATATGGGGAGACCCCTTTATATAGGATACAATCTAGGGTTTCTGACTTAGCCAACAAGTCATTCACTATAATATAATAATATTCATAACAATCTCGTCTCTTATTGGCATTGTTTTTTTTTTTCTTTTTTCTTCTCTTGCTTTTTTTATAAAAATAATAAATAATGTTTTTATATAATAATTATTATATTATTGTACAATTAATTTAATATACATTGTTGTTTGCTTAATCACAATTTGCAAACTCTTGAATTTTTTGTGAATATTTTAAATTTTGTATCTCAAATTATAAATTGTATATCTTTATTTAACAAATTAACTTTTATACACTGAATTATACTAAGCGTCCTAAAATTCCATCAATTCTGTTGACTACCATTTGTAAAATTAGAATTCAACATTGGAAGAACCATAAAATGCCCTCATCCCTATTGGATACTGTTACTATAATTAGAATTAAACATTTTAAAATTTTATTTATTACTTTTTGAGCAAATTAACCAAATATGTAAAGAAACTCATAAATTAAATGACAGGTTAAAAAAATATCAACAAACTCATATTAAATCAAAAATATTCTAAAACACCAAAAAAAATTATATAGTAAATCAAATAAAGAGTTTTTCACCAACATGCAATATATTACCGATGTGAATGTTGAAAAAGTCGGACATTATTATATTTACAAGCAAAAGTAAATTATTATATTTATAAGCATAAATAAAACAATCATTAAAAAAATTGATCGACAAGCCAATGTGGCCGTATTAGAATTGTCAGATTATTAATAACTTTTCGTTTAAATTTTCGTTCATAAAGTAATAAGTAACAAAAAATAATTAAATTTTATAAATATAACAATTATTCAATCAATATTAATTCAGGATGACATACAATTGATCGAGTGATAACATGCATGCCCAATGAAAAAATGATCATTGTTTAAGTAATTTGTAATTTGTATTTAAATTTTTTTTAGTTTGTCAGTTTGTATTTCCGAACAATTTATTTTGATATTTTGAATACTTTTTGGGTTATATTTGATCAGTTTAAATGGTTATGCAAGTTTAAATTATAATTGTAAATGTTGATTTTGGCGACAACGTATTTTTTCCTTGTGTTTTTGTTTTTGTTGATTTCAGGATTACAGGTTAGGAATCCGTAGTCATCAACCGTGCGCATGGAAACGGAGACACGAGTCTCCGTTTTGGAATTACGCGGAAACGGCGACTCCAGTCGCCGCTTTGGATGCATGGTGGAAACGGCGACTGCAGTCGCCGCTTTGGGTTTTGATGAAGAAACGGTGACAGCAGTCGCCATTTTTGGTGAAGTGTGGAAACGGCGAGCACTGTCGCTGTTTTGGTGCAAGGTGAAAAACGGAGACTTCAGTCTCCGGTTTTGTTTTTGGCGAACTACGGAAACGGCGACTGGCGTCGCCATTTTTGTTGAAGTGTGGAACGGCGACAGGAGTCGCCGTTTTTGTGACATGCAAGCAAAGACAGAGTTCCAGCGACTGGAGTCGCCGTTTTGGACGCTACATGGAACGGCGACTGGAGTCGCCGGTTTTGCACCCCTACCTAGAAACCGGCGACTCATGCTACTTCAACGTGTCTTCGTTCGCCAAGTATTCAGTTCAAGGAAATGAAGAATTGTTCCAAGTTTACAACTTCAACAATATCGACGACCATGAAGACGATGAAATTCTGAGGCTTCAACACTTAGAGATTTTCACGAGAAATTGAAGATGAAGAATTGAGATCGATGGAGTTAAGATTGAAATTGAAGTTTGATTTTGAAATTGAAGATTCAAGATTTGAAGATTCAAGAATCGAAGATTCAAGAATCGAAGATTCAAGATTCCAAGTTCTACAATAATGATGTCATCCATGGAAAAGTGACATAGGCCAAGCATGCGACGAATGAGAACGTGCCACGTCATCACCCTCACATGTGCGACTCTACTATAAATACCCATGGATTTGAGTTTCATCATTTGACGATTTTGAGAGAACGAAATCTGATTTTTAGAATCGTAGTCGAGCTTCGAGTTTGTGTAGTAGCTTTTGCGCCTTGTGCCAAGATTAGAGTTAGGAGATATAGCTCTAGGTACTCGTGTGCTAGATTGCAAGTTAGTGGGAGTTGTTGCGACACTCGGGAAACTTCTTGTAATCGTTTTGCCTACCATACTCTTCAAGTGTAATAGTTTAGTTTTGTTGATCAATGAAATGAAAACTATTACATAACTTTGTCTCCACTTTTATTCTACAAATTGTGTGAGTGTTTACTTTGACGGAAGCTGCTGTCTGTAAGTTCAAGACCAATTTCACGAAAAATTGGTATCATACGCTGAAGGCGTAATTTCACTTGGTATCAGAGCGGGACGTCATACGTATAAGACGTGATCCGTTACTTGACTTCATATTTCCGCTACAATGGAGTCGTCTATGTTTGTCCAGAAACCGATTATGCTTACTCATCAGAACTACTCAAACTGGAAGGCCAAAGTTTCTGCTAGAATTAAGGGTTTTGACTCTAGATCTTGGATGGCAGTGTTGGAAGGATGGGAACGCCCATATACTGAAGATGCCGATGGTGAAGAATTCCGAAACCGGAACGTAGTTGGACAAGAGAGGAGCATGACTTGTCTACGGATAACAGCAAAGCTCTACTTATTATCTGTGAATGGCTGGACCTCAGTATGTATCAGCTGGTCAAAAATTGCACATCTGCCAGAGATGCATGGGAAACTTTACAAAGAACATGTGAGGGAAGTCATGCAGTTAAGCGATCGAAAATCCGAACTATCACAGCTCAATTCCATCAACTCCGGATGAGGGAAGATGAAGACATAAATGACTACTTGGACAAGATCATGAGATATGTCAACGAGACATTTGAACTGGGAGAAATCTTTCCTGCTCCGATGGTCTATGAGAAAGTCCTCTCCAGTGTGAGCACTAGATTCGAAAGCAAAGTGCTGACTATCGAAGCACGCAACGACGAGAACCAAAACTGGGATTATGCTGACTTGATGGCTGATTTGAGAAACTATGACTTGACTCTCAAAGTTCGAAGCAACCCAGATATGTCGCTTGTCTACGAACCGATGACTGCTCTCAAGATTTCTGAGAAAGGAAAAAGTTCAAGAAGCTCGAACTCTCGAAAAACTCATTTGAAAAATGAGAAAACTGAAAGCAGTTTTTCAGCCGATCTGGGTGAATCTGATGATGAGGAAGCTGAGGATATTGAGAGACTGATGAACTCTAATAATCCGGACAAACTTGCTGCACTGACTGAGATAGTCACTTATCTGGTGAAACAAGAGTTTAAAAGGAAGAACCGTGCTCGAAACTTTCGAAAATTTCAGAAAAGTTCTAACTCGTACCCGAATACTCCTGACAACCGAAATAGGGGATCATCGTCTGACAAAAAGTTCAAAGGGACAAAACTTTCACCATACTCCTCTACTAGCAAAGATGTTTCTAAGATGAAATTCTATGAGTGTAAGGGATATGGACACGTAAAAAATGAATGCCCAAACTTGCATCATAAGAAGAAGCTACCAGTTAGCTATGTTGTGATTGATGATGAGGAGGTGATTTCTGAGAACGACGAGACTGAAGATGATAACACTGATGACGAGGAAGACAACGCTCTAGTCGTTACTTTTGGTGAAGACTTTGATATAGCAAATTTCGAAGTTGAAAACTTTGAACTTGACACTTTCCTGAAGGACACTGCTACAGCAGACAACATATTTCGTATGGCCTCAGTGAATCGGGATTGATGTGATGATGATATTTTCTCAGATGATGAATCTGTGTCTGAAGCTGAAGAGACTGAAATGACACTTGAAGTGTCACAAACTGAAGATGCATGTATCGAGTTACTCACTCTAAAAGAGAGTCACTCTAAACTCGAAAATTTGTATGACACAGCTATCACTGAGAATAGCACACTTGAAGTGTCACTGAAGTTCTTGAAAGAATATCTTGACGAACTCTCTGGGGAGAAACAAAAAATGTATGATGAGGTTGTTAAGTTGAAAAACTCAGTTGAGAAGACAAAGGATGAGAAGTAGAGATTGAACAATTCTCTGACAATTCTTAAAGTCAAATTTGATGATCTTTTCGAACAAAAGCATAAGTATTTTAAAGAAGTTGTCGAACTGAGAGAAGTGTGTGAGAAGTTGAATTCTGAAAACTCAAAACTGAAGACGTCACTGAAAAAGGAGTCAACTAAAGTTAAGAAACTGCAGACTCTGTTTAAGAACTCAGATGCTGAAAATGATGAACTGAAGTCATCACTAATGAAAGTTCAAACTGACCTTGCCATGAATGACAAGGAACGATATGTTTTGAAAGAAAAACTTCATATGAATGATGAGCTATTGAGGAAAATGAACACGAAATCTTTCGTGTTTGACAATGCTGGTTCATATATGAATCCTAATCGATACGGTCTTGGATTTCAAAAAGTTTTTGAGTCTATATACTCGACACCTGAAAAGAAGAAAGATGTGACTTTTGTTAAGGCATCGAACGATCAGCCTGAGGATAAAAGTAAGGATGACGTTGAATCATCTAAACGGAAGGAGATTGCTGAAGGGAAGAAGATTCCTAAGTCTCCAGAACCTAAAACTCAAAAGTCGATCTCGACTTCAAAATCTAAATCTGAGACATATCAGTTCCCGAAGAATATTGTGAAACATCCTCGTGGTATCCTACCATATGAGAAGACGTTGCTGAAGAAGTTAGACAAATCTCAGAACGTGAAAAAAAATGGACAATCCTCTCGCACTAAAACTGTTGTGGTCAAAACGTCTACGAAGGTTGAAACTCGTCAAAGGCGAAAATATGTATGTCACTACTGTGACCAACCTGGACACATTCGACCATTTTGCTATAAGATGAAAGAGGACATGAACAGAGAACTCATGACTGTGAAGAAAAAGGCTGAGGTTGCTAAGGAAATGAAGAAACCTATTTCTCCAAATCCGAAAGCTAAGACAAATCTGAAAGCTGTGACTGAAAGGAACAGTCAAAATTCTGATGGGAAGAAGAAGTGGGTGCCTAAGTCCCAAAAGAGTGAAGTTAAACTTAACTCCACCATTTTAAACGACTGGAAACCGAGAGAACTGATTTTCTGCAATGTTGCACTTAATGCTTCTGAAGCTGGCAACAAAGGCATTTGGTACTTTGACAGTGGCTGCTCCCGACATATGACCGGCACAAAGAAATTCTTGAAAGAATATGAGCCGATGACTGGTTCCCCCGTGGTGTTTGGAGGGGGAGCAAAAGGTGTTGTCAAGGGAAAGGGGACGCTACAAATCAAAGGCTTACCACCGATAAGAAATGTTGTCCATGTCAAAGGACTTGTTGCCAATCTTATTTCAATCAGTCAGATGTGTGATGAAGGATTCAATGTTAGTTTTGATAAAGAATCCTGCAGAGTTTTTGATGTTAAGGGAAAGTGTATCATGGAAGGTCCACGTGCTAAAAACAGTTGCTATACAACTGAGTATAGTTGCTTCTCCGTGACCGTTCCCGATGAAGTTGATTTGTGGCATCAACGACTTGGCCATACTAGCACTCGCAATCTGAGCAAATTGGTTAAGGGGGAGGTAGTTCGAGGAATCTCTCAACTCCCTAAAATTGAAAAGCGAGTGGTGACTTTCAGAAGGGTAAGCTGACAAGAACTCATCATCCGGCACTTCCTGCTGGAATTCGATATCCCGGGCCATTAAAATTTGCGGAAAATAATAACCCAACCGAAATCCTCGATCGCCGGAGACCGAACCGCGAACCCCACGTGACCCGAGGCCCGACCGAGCACCACCACGGGCGAACCCGCGGCACCCAGCCGAGCCCCCACGAGGGCTCGCGATTGCTCCCGTAGCAATCGCTGGGGATGCACGAGGCATCCCCGGGGCTGCTCGTAGCAGCCCCGCAGCGAGCCCACGGCTCGCTGCCCAGCGGGGCCTAGCCCCCGCACGCATCCGCTGCGGGCGAACCCGCAGCACGTACGGGGTCGCTGCGGTTGACCCCGCAGCTTACCCGCGATCGATCCTAGGATCGATCGCACCCCTCGGCTTCGGCCGAGGGTTTCTCCTAGCCGCCCCGCACCGGCGGTCCGAACCCTAGGGTTCGACCGCCACCTTCGATCCTCGCCGGGGATCTCGAATCCCTGTCCCCGAGGTTCGTCGTTTTCCCGGATCATGCGTTCATGTATGTATCACAATTAATCCACATAAAATCATAGAAGAGAGTATATGATTTTACCTTTTAATTCGTTGTGCGGAGAAACGAATCTAAGTTGATGACCTTACGATCTTCCCACGTATTCCTTGCACTAGCTTGAACGTCGGGTGGGCGACGATCCTCCAAGCTTATGGATCCTCTTCAACTCTCTAGAACTATCAAGTATTGATATTCTTGTCTTATGAAAAAGTGAAGACCATGTAGTGCTTTTATAGGCTACGTAGGGGATCTAAAGGAGGTGGAATATTGGGCTTCCAATATTAATGATTAAATTGAGCCCAAGCCCAAATCTATTAATCTCCCATTAATATTAATTAATTTATTTTCCACTATATAAATTAATTGCACTCCCAATATTAAACCATATTATATCAAATAATATTTCTCCGGTAGTATTATTTATTCCGTGTATTTAAGATTTAAATATCCATGAATAAAATTAATTTATTGCTAATTAATTTATTCATCTCTTGAATCCGAGACTAGTACCATTCAACCTTAATTATTGTGCGGAACGAATCCACTCATGAGGTTTACACAATAATTCCTTTTGAACTCATCTCGGGGATATTATCAACCCTTCCGGGATACACTGTCCGGTCAATCATTCACGGCATGCCATATATAAAATATAGTGACCCAACTTAACCGGTAATTAACCCAATAATTAAATCGGTTAATTCCTTTGGTAAATCAAAGTCACATATATTAAATATACACACCCGCAACAATATCGGGGATTAAGAATATAATACACTGAGACTCGAATCGATTATCGCCGGCAATCCTAATCGATGAATCTCAACGATCCGCTCAATACACCAAGTGTACAAGTGTGATAAAATAATTAAGACAAATTATTTTCTCTCTCACACAACGACTATACCGATGGATTGGTCCGGGTCCATCTAGGTCGTGAGCCACTGTTTGATTAAATACGAGTAACCGATAGTATGATCTTCTGTGTGACGTCGCACACCATACTAACTACAACGTATAGAATCTAGGACTATGATTTGCATATATTTAATAATAATTAAAAGCAAACAATTGTTTATTAATTTAAATAGATTAAATGCTATGACCGGGAGTTTATCGTTACTTAAATCTAGACATTAAGTACACAACTCCAACAATCTCCCACTTGTACTAAGGTCTAGTCATTTCCTCCAAACTCCCGGTTCCCATACTCATCACGTGCTTTAAAGTGTACTTCCGAGAAGTACTATGTGAATGAGCAATCTAGGTTGCCGCTCTGAAGTTATCTTGGTGACTACTACGTCGTCTCTCCTGACGATGACTCGTATCAGGTGGTACTTGCTCTATGTGTTAACATCACTTTTGACTTATGACCTCTTCTAGTTCACCGTGCACCGCTATTCAATAGCCTTTGGTAAACTAAGAGTCATATCCAAGTCAAGAGGTTATCCCGGAACCTAACCAAAACTTCCGCTGCTTCTGAGGCTGCTATTCGGTTATGAGAGAGTCTGAAAAGCGTCCCGCTTATCACTCTTTCACTTCATGGTTCCACCTCTTTCTAAAAGTGAACACATAGCCTGATATCGACTTTCACTGGTCCTTCTCTGATTTTTGGATCTGAGAATCTGTAATCTAAGAAGATTTCGTCTTGCTCTGTAAGCCAGTACTTTGAAAGTACTCTTGCAGCATTCGAACATCCCTTATCCAGATTACTTTGATATCCTCCCACTACGCAAACCGCATAGTTGATATCAGGTTCTTGTTTTACAACATTGCATCTATAAAGCTTTCCATACTGAAGTATAGGAAACTGCTTTGTCCTCATCTATCTCCTTCATGTGTTCGAACACATACCCTTTAGATAGATGTATATTCTGTCTCTGAAAGGCAATAACCTTTCTCAGAAGTATGCATGTTAAAAACAAACCTTAATCGTACAAGATATCCAGGAGAAGTACAATGTTCTTATCTCTAGATCACAAGATCTTAAGAACATGTTCTAACTTCTTCTTAATCTCATATCTCGATTTATTTAGACAACCATTATTTTATGTCTGACAATATTTTCTACATTGTTGCCAATGATGAAATTGTCATAAAATCTCCGAGAAACACCACCTTGTTTCTATTACCTTTTCAATACACCTTTCGTCTATGCCTTTTGATGAATCCATCAAATGGACTATCCCATCAATTCGCAAGTTCCACGATTCATAGCTTTATTTCAATCCATAAATGGATTTACTAAGCTTGTACTCTAAATGATCTAGCCTCTTAACAATAATCCTTATTGTTCCAAGCAGGCACATTTAGATCTAGTACCGCCCTTATGCAGAGCTAGGGGTCGATTTCATCTTTATTAGATCCAGAGTCCGAACTCCTCTAGTCTTATGAATATTTCTGGTTGTCCGACAACCTCCCACTGCAATGGCGTCCCGGTGTATAACAGTAATAACAATAGGTGCAGTATGTGGTGTACTTCTACTCGGTTTGGCTGGTTCCTAGTCTTTTGTCCTTCTTCTCATTTCAAAGTATTACGTCAATTTAGGCTTTGTGGTCCATCTAATAGTCTTCCTCTATGAACCGGACGAGAGACGTCCCTCTGGTTCGTAGTACTATAGAACACACAATACTTCGTTCATCTAGGATATCCTACAACCATATTCAATATGTCGTTGTATCTAAGAATATCCATAGAACATAGGTAGTTCCGAACAACTTGTCCTTTTACCGTCAGATTTCCATTTCTTTACAACGCACTATTTCTACACGTAAGTGTATGGTGCGGCCCTTTGGGATTGAAACCCAATCTTTGATTATGCTATGTGTTATTCAGATAGGTGATGGCCTCCGCGACCGAGTCGCAGGCTCCTAATGGATATACTTTGATGGTTCCCCATAATCGCTTTGTGTCTATTGACTAGTCAAAACACTTTGCTTTTATGGCACATCAAGCATTCTAATCCATCACTTGAGTATTCTTGAAAGAATCACTCGTGCCCTTTCTAATATACACATATGTCTGCATATCTGATCATTTCTAATACTTGTTTGAATTCTATCCTTTTTAAGAAAGGTTTTGCTTAGACGTATTATCCTCCAAATTCAATTCTTAGGTCGGAAGGTCCATTCCTTCAACTATAATTGATCACATCAATTTCGACCATTTGAATCTCATTTGAAAATACTTCTAAGTATAAGATTTCACAAGTATAATGATAAAGAAATATCTAATAAGTAAAACAAGTTATAGAACGGTTCGTTGCAATTGGGGTAGACTTAGGATCTATCATTCATATATTGCTGTCTAATGTACCAGAATAGATAATGCCATTATTTCTTATCAAAATCATCCAATGATTAAAGAAATAAAATATCCATTCATTAATAATAGAAATCCAGAACAAAACGTTCTTTCTAAAATAAAGGGGTACATAAAGCAATAACTTTGAAATGAAATCCTATTTAACTACTAAAGCAGATAAATGTCTTCCACCGCAACCGCTGCCTCCTCTACAGCTTTGCCTTGACTATTCCTCCATTTCCAAGTCTTTGGGTTCCCTTGTGTCCCTGCATTTTTTAAATGCATACATACCGTCAGTGGATCCATATCTACCAACCAGGTTTCTGGTAGATAACACAGCTGACTATGTTTTTAAGACTAAGGAGAAAATCTTATACCTTCTCCAGGAGAAAATAAAGACATCCAGTCCCCAGAAAGTTTTCTTTGAGAATAACTGCTCGAAGGCTTTCTCACCCTATTCCGTGGTCCAAGAGCAGAACTACAGGGCTTCTTTGTCTGCTTCTCCATCCCATGGTTTATGCCCTTAGGTTTGAAACCTTTGGCTTTGGCCATAAGAGCTTGCGATTGTCTCAACTCATCCAAAAGGTCCAACATCTCGAAAACGTGTTCAAGCGTTTCCTCGAAGCGATTGACCTTTATGAGTATCCTCATCGCCTCTTTTCTAACCTTCTCGTTGTCTCTAAACATAAGCTTGAGTTTTAGCATGATATCATGATTGGTGGTTAATGCAAAAGCACTGTTCCACTTCTCAAAATCATCTTTTTCCTCAATAGTTGAGACACGAGTTGGTTTAGGAGGACAAAGTTCACTGAGTACAAACTTGTACTCAGCAACAGTCTGGGAAATGTCTAACTCGTTATTCCATCCAACACAGTATGGAACTAGTGCGTTGAATTCCTTGAGTATCATAGAAAGTGGGTTCATAGCTATTCTCTAAACCTATAAGCACATTTAAACAAACAATCAATTTAATATCCGATATTATCTCCCTCTAATAACATCATTAAATTACTAATTACATCTAAAATCCCATCAGATAAGGCAAGCCACGATAGTGTGGACGTTTACCCATCCAAATGATTTAGCAATTAGATTTGCTTTGGTCGTACATCACTATAGCGTTACTTCGATGGGAAGAATACTATAGAGCGTACCTAAGTGTAAACCATTACTCAGCACTAAGAAGTTTGTTTAAGATTCGCATGTTACCGCAAGCCACGATAGTGTGGACGTTTACGTTAACCTACGTTTCCTTCACTCCCTTCTATAACTGTCTACATCAATCGTTCCAAAATCCCATTCAATGCAGCAAGCCACGATAGTGTGGACGTTTACTACACCAAAAGATTTTTACAATTGACATCCAATTACTTTGAAGCATTCGATTTTGTAAATCAAGACGCGGAGAATCATAAGTGAAACTCGAAGTTTCTAACCAGTGATTCACCATGCGAACAACCCTATCTCTCATTAGATGAGGGAGCCGAGCAGACAATCGATCCATCTTTCAAAGAATGGTACGACTGCCTCTAATTTGTGTCATCCACATGACCAAGTGGCTTTGGCTCCATTCCACTCCCCGGGGTGAGAATGAGTCGACTTGAAGTCAGTTTCAGAAAGACAAATTAGGCATTGTTTGATAAACTTAATCAATGTTTCTCGTAAGAGGAATTACAAGAATTCTCCTCCAATGACACATCTATACGAACTTCAAAAGTCCATAAGAGTCACCAAGAGAACAGTAATGGAGACCATGGGAATGTTTCCATCCCCGCTCCCACTTAGCTTTTTATAACAAAGGGATACGCTATCTAATGCATAATTAAACACATAAGCATGCATACAAGCAATAAAGCACATATCACATAGTCAAAATAATGCTAGAAAAATTATTTTTCCGACTATCATGGCTTTATTCCATCTCCGTATGCGTCTTCTAGTCTTCAGTCTTCGTTCTTGAATGCTCCATGTGACGAGAATATTAATCCTAATATTTAAATCTATTTATTTTCAATAAATCCAAAAGATACTTAATTCGAAAATTAAGTCAATCGAATAAATCAAAAATAAAATAAAATATTATTAATATTTTTATTTATTTATTTTCCTATCTAATTCTATTAAATCTCTAGAATAATCTATCCAAGTCAAACTTGGAATATTCTAGAAGACTTCTATAATAGAATAAGGAAATAAAATAAATTAGGACTCTTCTACTTTCCAAGATTAATTAATTTCCATGTCCATGAAAATTCCCATAAAATAGGAATAATCAAATAGAAATAAATTAATTTACTAATTAATTATTTTCCTATCTAATTCTATTAAATCTCTAGATTCCTATTCCAAGTAGAACTTGAAATATTCTAGAAGACTTCCATAATAGAATAAGGAAATAAATAATATTAATTCTTTTCCTATCTAATTCTATTAAATCTCTAGATTCCTATTCCAAGTAGAACTTGAAATATTCTAGAAGACTTCCATAATAGAATAAGGAAATAAATAATATTAATTAATTCTTTTCCTATCTCCATGAGAGTTCCCATACTTAGGAATACTCAAAATAGGAAAACTTGAATCAATTAGGTAAGTAGTATCTTGGTAGGATTAGGAGTAGCACGGGTTGGGGATCCCCGCACCACCCCCACCGTCGACCACCACCACCGCCGGGCACCACCGCCGCCGCCCCCTAGCCACGCACCACCACCACCGGTGGCCGGCGTGGCCGGAAACCCTAGCGGGCAGCCCCGGGCGTGGGGTCGATCGATCCTCATGGGGATCGATCATGGGGATGATCGACCCCCCCGGTTTTTTGTCCTCTTCGTCTTCTTCGTCTCATGAGTTCTCCGGCGGTCGTCTCGGCATCGATCCAACGTAAATAAATTACAAGAAATAAATTTACAATTCTGGTATCGATTCTATACATGAAATCGACCCTATACACTTTCCGGAAAACATAGAACGTAATAATAAATCCTAAATTCGGTCAACCCCCGAATTTTTACTATTACAAGCATTCATCCACACAAAACGAATCTCGACATGTCCGAGAGTTTAATAAACGAACAATCATGGTAAATTAAATAGCAATTAATTAAACGAATAATTAACAATTAATTTCAACCATGATAGTCGGAATCCCTGCAAGGTAGAACGCAATTGAACACATACATGAACACGAAACCAAACGCTCTGATACCAGTTGCTGGAATTCGATATCCCGGGCCATTAAAATTTGCGGAAAATAATAACCCAACCGAAATCCTCGATCGCCGGAGACCGAACCGCGAACCCCACGTGACCCGAGGCCCGACCGAGCACCACCACGGGCGAACCCGCGGCACCCAGCCGAGCCCCCACGAGGGCTCGCGATTGCTCCCGTAGCAATCGCTGGGGATGCACGAGGCATCCCCGGGGCTGCTCGTAGCAGCCCCGCAGCGAGCCCACGGCTCGCTGCCCAGCGGGGCCTAGCCCCCGCACGCATCCGCTGCGGGCGAACCCGCAACACGTACGGGGTCGCTGCGGGTAACCCCGCAGCTTACCCGCGATCGATCCTAGGATCGATCGCACCCCTCGGCTTCGGCCGAGGGTTTCTCCTAGCCGCCCCGCACCGGCGGTCCGAACCCTAGGGTTCGACCGCCACCTTCGATCCTCGCCGGGGATCTCGAATCCCCGTCCCCGAGGTTCGTCGTTTTCCCGGATCATGC
Source organism: Euphrasia confusa (assembly GCA_954870475.1). Taxonomy (NCBI): domain Eukaryota; kingdom Viridiplantae; phylum Streptophyta; class Magnoliopsida; order Lamiales; family Orobanchaceae; genus Euphrasia; species Euphrasia confusa. The sequence continues at coordinate 7,432,128 of OX940966.1, read as the reverse complement.
GTTCATGTATGTATCACAATTAATCCACATAAAATCATAGAAGAGAGTATATGATTTTACCTTTTAATTCGTTATGCGGAGAAACGAATCTAAGTTGATGACCTTACGATCTTCCCACGTATTCCTTGCACTAGCTTGAACGTCGGGTGGGCGACGATCCTCCAAGCTTATGGATCCTCTTCAACTCTCTAGAACTATCAAGTATTGATATTCTTGTCTTATGAAAAAGTGAAGACCATGTAGTGCTTTTATAGGCTACGTAGGGGATCTAAAGGAGGTGGAATATTGGGCTTCCAATATTAATGATTAAATTGAGCCCAAGCCCAAATCTATTAATCTCCCATTAATATTAATTAATTTATTTTCCACTATATAAATTAATTGCACTCCCAATATTAAACCATATTATATCAAATAATATTTCTCCGGTAGTATTATTTATTCCGTGTATTTAAGATTTAAATATCCATGAATAAAATTAATTTATTGCTAATTAATTTATTCATCTCTTGAATCCGAGACTAGTACCATTCAACCTTAATTATTGTGCAGAACGAATCAACTCATGAGGTTTACACAATAATTCCTTTTGAACTCATCTCGGGGATATTATCAACCCTTCCGGGATACACTGTCCGGTCAATCATTCACGGCATGCCATATATAAAATATAGTGACCCAACTTAACCGGTAATTAACCCAATAATTAAATCGGTTAATTCCTTTGGTAAATCAAAGTCACATATATTAAATATACACACCCGCAACAATATCGGGGATTAAGAATATAATACACTGAGACTCGAATCGATTATCGCCGGCAATCCTAATCGATGAATCTCAACGATCCGCTCAATACACCAAGTGTACAAGTGTGATAAAATAATTAAGACAAATTATTTTCTCTCTCACACAACGACTATACCGATGGATTGGTCCGGGTCCATCTAGGTCGTGAGCCACTGTTTGATTAAATACGAGTAACCGATAGTATGATCTTCTGTGTGACGTCGCACACCATACTAACTACAACGTATAGAATCTAGGACTATGATTTGCATATATTTAGTAATAATTAAAAGCAAACAATTGTTTATTAATTTAAATAGATTAAATGCTATGACCGGGAGTTTATCGTTACTTAAATCTAGACATTAAGTACACAACTCCAACACTTCCAACTCTAATGAGCACTTCAGCTCCTTTTGAACTCCTACACATGGACTTGATGGGTCCAATGGAGGTGAAGAGCATAGCCAAGAAAGAATATGTGCTGGTTGTAGTCGATGATTTTTCTAGATATACTTGGACAAGATTTCTGGCATCCAAGGATGAAACGTTTAATGCCTTCAAAGGGATAGTGAAATGGATTAGAACAAATCATGAAGCTAAGGTGAAGAGGATCAGGAGTGATCACGGAACAGAATTTGAAAATTCTAGCTTCAATGAATTTTGCCTGATGAAAGGTATTCACCACGAATATTCGGCCCCAAAAACTCCTCAACAAAATGGGATTGCCGAACGTAAAAATCGAACACTGCAAGAGATGGCGCGCGTGATGTTAATCTCCAAAAATCTTGCTCGAAATTTTTGGGCAGAAGCCGTCTCTACAGCTGGCTATATTTTGAATCGAATAAGTATTCGATCTGGGACAACTGCAACGGCATATGAACTCGTTAATGGCAAGAAACCTTCAGTTGCACACTTTCGTGTCTTTGGCTGTACTTGCTATATTTTGAAGGATCGTGATCCTCTGAATAAATTTGAAGCCAAAGCTGATCGTGGAATTTTTGTTGGTTATAGTCAAAATAGCCATGCTTATCGTGCCTACAATCTTCGAACTAAGAAAGTCATCGAAACTGTGAACATAAATTTTGATGAACAAGACTTTCTAGGGAAAAATGTGGAGGAAGATTGGGTAAAAGAAGGAATTTTGGAATATCAAAATTTTCCATCAACACCCACAACTGCTGTTTCTGAGAATGTGTCTGCAGAAAATTTTACTCCAAACACTTCACCTGAAGTTGGAGATTCTAGTAATCGGGAAAATGATACTTCATCGTCTGAGGATGAAGAAACTGAGCTAAACATTGAAAACCCAGCTAATGCTACTAGAGAGGCACCTCGACTCATTCAAAAGAAACATCCTCCGACCCAAATGATTGGAAATTTAAATGAGCGAACTACGCGCTCGAAGAAACCGACAAACTCTCCAAATGAACTCTACAACATCTGCACTTCTGCAATCTGTACTGAAATCGGCATCTCTTGTTTTCTCTCTGAGAATGAGCCGAAAAATTATAAGGAAGCCATGAAGGAAGACTTTTGGATCATGGCCATGCAAGAAGAGTTGAATGAGTTTACTAGAAACAATGTTTGGTCCTTAGTTCCCAGAACATCAAACATGAATGTAGTTGGAACTAAATGGATTTTCAAAAATAAAATAGATGAGCACAACCAAGTTGTTCGAAACAAAGCTCGTCTTGTTGCACAAGGGTATGCCCAAGTTGAGGGTATTGATTTTGATGAAACCTTTGCACCAGTTGCACGAATTGAATCCATCAGACTCTTAATTGCTATTGCATGCCACCTCGGCATCAAACTTAGACAAATGGATGTCAAAGCTGCATTCCTAAATGGAGTATTGGAAGAAGAAGTGTATGTAGCTCAACCGAAAGGTTTTGAGGATCCTAAGAAACCAAATCATGTCTACAAACTTCACAAAGCTCTCTATGGTTTGAAACAGGCGCCTCGTGCTTGGTACGGATGTTTGACGGACTATCTTCTGAAGTTCGGTTTTGAACGAGGCTCTGTGGACAAAACTCTTTTTATTAAACGGGATGGCAAACACATGATGGTTGCTCAGATTTACGTTGATGACATTGTTTTTGGTGCTACCTGCTCTAAACTCGTGAAAGCTTTCACGGAATCTATGTCTTCAACTTTTCAGATGAGTCTTGAAGGAGAGCTACATCAGTTTCTTGGGCTACAAATCTCTCACCGACCGGATGGGATCTTCGTTTCTCAAAGCAAATATGTGAAAAACATGGTCGAAAAATTTGAGATGCATCATGCTAAGCCCGCAAAAACTCCCATGGCAACAACTGAACGGTTATCTAAATCAACCAAAAGTCGAAGTGTTGATCAAACTCTTTTTCGTTCCATGATTGGAAGTTTACTTTATCTAACCGCTACTCGCCCTGACATTATGTTTAGTGTTTGTATGTGTGCCAGGTACCAAGCTGACCCAAAGGAAGACCATCTGCGAGCTGTCAAACGGATTCTCCGCTACATCTCTGGGACTTCTGAACTTGGCCTTTGGTATGCATGCGACACTTCATCAAATCTTGTCGGTTACTCCGATGCGGATTGGGCAAGCGATACTGATGAACGTAAAAGCACTTCTGGTCGCTGCTGCTTCCTTGGAAATAATATCGTATCTTGGCATAGTCGCAAACAAAATTGCATAGCTCTCTCGACTGCCGAGTCTGAATATGTTGCAGCTGGAAGTTGCTGCACTCAAATGCTTTGGTTGAAGCAAATGTTGAATGACTATCTCATCGAGAGTGCTCCATTGGTGCTGTTTTGTGATAATCAGAGTGCTATCAAAATCAGCGAAAATCCTGTCCAGCATTCAAGAACTAAACACATCGACATTCGACATCATTTCATTAGAGATTTGGTTGATCGTGATCTAGTCAGTCTACAGCATATTTCAACAGAAAAACAGCTCGCTGACATCTTTACCAAACCACTTGACTTTGAGAGATTTCAAACTCTAAGAAATTCTCTTTGCATGTGTTCTCTTTAAGAGTTCACGAAAATTTTGAAGTCTGAAAGATTATTTTCTTTACTTCTGAATATGCACGCTGAATCGTCGTGGACTAGTCTAATAAAGTTGAACATGGATTCGAGGCCGCTTTAGTCTTCGGACCCAAGTGCATTAATTCCTCTGAGTGCAAACATGTGAACTTGGCATATAACTCCCATAAGCTATCATTTGCATAGATCCATAATACCAAGTAACGGAGGACGCCGGTTACCCCGGCTCCCCTCTTCGAAAGGTAGCACATGGACGCCATAGTTTAAGATGCTCTTCTATCACACTTCGGAGATGCGGGATGATCCTCGCTCCCCTCTGACTGCTGTATGAGCATCTGTTGCATTTCATTTAAAAGCTAAAACTCGTCTAGAGATGCAGGATGATCCTTGCTCCCCTCTGATTGTAGTAACGCTTAGTCCCAAGTGGAGTGCCTTAAAAGTTCACCTTGCACTCATGAATTAAAATCTCTTGTGCGGTGCAAACTCATCAAATGTTTTCCGACGAAACACAGCATGTATTCTTGTGATTGTGACGAAGGACAAGTTCAATATCTATCAAATACTTCGGTCCATTCCACCGGTTTTTAATATGAGAGATTTTTCATATACCTCAAAGTTGCTATCACCTTGTGTGAAAATTTTTGGTTTTTGGAAAGTGATGAAATGTGGATTCTTTTCTGGGAAAATATTTGCTCTTCATTGCCTAATATCACCCCTCGAATCTCCACTAAAATGGTTTTGAATGTTTGTAGTGTGTTGAACACTTGGATGACTATCTCGGGATGTGTTGTTTTTGATTTTGCATTTTTGTAGTTCATATCCAGCGCTACGTGGTTTACCATCTCTGAAGTCTATATTTTGAGTGTAGCGACGACCATCTTGCAAAATTCAAGTGACAACATTTTTGAAGACTTGGACACGAAAAATAAACTAAGTCCAGAGAATGCAAAAATCGGAGACTACGCCAAAACCGGCGACTCACCACAAAAACGGAGACTCTGTCACAAAACCGGAGACTCAAATTTCCGGAGACTTGCAAATCCGGAGAATGCCCAAACTGGAGACTGCCAAAACGGAGACTCGGACTGTGACACAAATCCGGAGACTCGCCGAAAACGGCGACTCCTCAAAATCGGCGACTGGTGTCGCTGGAATTCGTCGCTTCAAAACGGAGACTCAACTCATCTAAAATCGGAGACTCAGAACTAGAGTTTCTCAACCAATGGCTCTCAACTTCGTTTCTCAACCGATGGTTCTCAACTTCGGTTCTCATGCCTTGGTTTGATTTTCATTTTTTTTAATTTTTTAATTTTAATTATTTATTATTTTTGAAAATCATTATTTTAATAATATTTTCAAATTAATAAATTTTTGTTCGTCTAATGGGCTCAAATTTTCTTCTTGAGATGAGCTTTTTGCAGGTCTTGGACTGGGCTTTTTCATTCCGACGGGCGGCCCAAATTTCTCCTATATATAGGTCCTGTTGAAGATCGATTTCATTTACGCTTACATCAAAATTCTCTAACTCTCAAGCTCTCGATCTCTCAGCTCTCAACTGCAAGTTCAGTGTTCGGAATTCCTTAGTTCTTAGTTACTTGTTTTTCCGTTGCATCCGGCAACTCTAGCTTTGCGAAACCGGCGCCCTGTCCTTGTTTCTGTAGTTCAAGTTAGTTTTCGTGGTTACCGATCTCGCAGCTGCTAACTGTCAGTTACTCTACCTTAACTTCGACATGGCTGCCAAAAACTTCGATGACATGATGGCTGACATGACTGCATATCTTAACGAACAGTTCGAAAAAGCTCCTTCTCCTGAATCCAAGAAGGCGGCGTACGAAGAATTCAAAGCTCACCTTGACAAGGTTGATCGTCGCAAGGCTTCGTCAGCTGAGACTTCACTTGACCTAACTAGATCTACAACTCCAGCACTCTCAACTGGCCGTCAGCCGGGAAAAGAACCTAAGTCTGGAAAAACCGGAAAAGAGAGAGATACATCTCTTCGTATCTACAAAGGCATCGTCTCTAGAGACGAATACACGAAGTTACTCGCAACTGGCGAGATAACTACGGATGGAAAGAAGGTGGTTAAAGTTCCATCGACTGCAACTGTGACTGCAGTCAAAGATCCTAAACTTACGAAATCATCGCTTCCAACTGGGAGTGGTTCTGGAAAGAAATCTGTCGTCAGTGGCAGTGGAATGAAACCTTCAACTCCCAAAAATTCGGCTGGTGGGTCAGTGGCGAAATCAAAATCCCATAGCTCTCAGAAACTGCCTTTGGCGCCTCCATCTTCGGGATCAGCTGGATGCCAAAGATCGACTGATACCTTCAAGTATGTTTTGGAATATTCTGAGTGTCCGAAAGCTCACTCTGATGATTTCTTCACCCCAACTGCTGAACGTCGCCACAAACTGATTCAGAAGCTGCCTATTCACACTGATCGAACTATCCTCAAGGATGACTATGAAAAGCATGGCATCACGGAATTTCTGACAAAGATGCTCATGCTCAAATTTGTGAATCTAACCTATCGTTACTCCATTCCAATACTTTACAAATTTTATGCTAGCCTGTCTCCAGAATTTGCTGATCCGAAGAGTCGGATGTTTGGCTGTTTTGTGTTTCGTCGAAAGTTGTACAAGTTCCGTCCGTTCTCCATAAACAAATTTTTGGAAAGATTGGAAATTGATTCCAGATGGACATCACCGACAGCTGAGGAAAGGGCTGAAGACTTGAAGGTTGGCACCTTCATTACCCAGAAAAAAGTTAAGTCCGAACTCCCACCGCCGGCCAAGATCTCAGCTTTCTATGGCATCCTGCATCGTCTTGGGATGTCAAACTGGATTGCTAATCAGGACTCGACTGTGATGAACCCTGACTTGATGCATCTCATTTTCCGTCTTAGCTGCGGCGAACAAGTTAATATGGGCAAAATCATTTTCGCCGACTTGTGTAAAATTGCCAAGACTTCTGATGAGACTATCATTCGGCAAGCTGAGTTGCCCGAGGAGAAAAGAATTCATCTCACGCATCCGTGTCTAATATATGGCATGCTTCATGACCAAGACTTTGTTCCTGACACTCCAATTGAGAAAAATATGAAGAAGAACGGGGCTGTCAAGATTACTGGAAAGTATTTGAGTCCGAGCAAAAGAGTCATCGACTTACCCTGGCATGGATTTGTTGACAGGAATGCACTTCCTGAAATCTTGACACCGCCACCATCGTCGAAGTCCGCCAAGAAACGTAAGTCTGCAACTAAGAAAGCTACATCTCCTCCTGCCAAGCGTCAGAAAATTGAATCGACATCTGCAGCTGCTGAAGTTGAAATCCAACCTGAAGCTCAACCGACTGCTGTTCCTCGCAGCTTTGGTCCAACTTCTGGAATCCCCTCTTATCAAAATCCTTATCATCCGATCCATAGTCACCGTGCTGTGGTTCTTTCGGCTGTGGTTCAGGAATTTTATGTCGATTCCTTGGCTGTTGAAAAGCGTCAAGCCGAACATGTTGTTGCGTACAACAGAATGATCGAGGCGCAGGAAAAAAAAAAGTTGTCGTTCAGGAAACTTCAACGGGAGATCCAACAAGGGGGAGGACTTGGTGATGTTGGAGCCCCAGATGCAAGTTTGAAGGACACTTTTATTTTGAAGATGGTTAGGGATACGATTCAGGAAGCTCACACGCAGCTATCCAAAAGCAAACTTATAGAAGTTGTGAAAGATGATGGTGTGAAATCAGATGATGGCGAGAAAACAGACGACGATATCTTTGATGGTGTTTTTGATGCTCGTGACAAAGGAAAAAGGAAGATGGGTGAAACTACAAATCCAGGGGCGTCGTTCGCGATGCCGTCTGATGGTCTGAGGGACGAAGATGATGTCAATGTTGTGGACGTTGACGAAGCTGCTGGTGATGGTCTGGGCGAGCGTGAAATTTTCGGAGATCCGGAAACCGACTCTGATGAGAGTGATGACTCTAGCTCTGATGATGGCTTCAGTTATGAAGACGATGAAGAAGAGTTGATTGGAAGTCCGGAACGCGATCCTTCTCCAACAGCTTCGCCCCAAGACTGAAGTTCAAGTTCAAGTCCAAGTTTTTTTTTTTTTCTGTTTTTGATAACTCCTGAACCTTGTTTTTTTTGTGTTTTGTTTTTGCATGCATTCAACTCTGAACTTATTCGTCCATGCATGGTTTTTCATATTTGCTTAACTCTTGAATTCTTGTTTTGATACTTGGTTGTTTCCTTGGTTTGAATTCTTATTTAAATTTTGATGTTTGGCTTGAAATTTGTCTAAGTATTTTTATGGTTTTTCATTGATTGTATGATTGATGTTTTTCCATCTTTTTACTTAGTTATTTTCTGATGATTTGTTTGGTTGAGGGGGAGATACTTGTATCTCGTTTTTGAAGGTACCGGTATACCGATCCAATCGATATACCGTGTGTGCGGAAGCGTGTAAAGCGATAGATTTACTATGCCATGATCTTAGTGCACACTTAATGTGTATAAGAACACATATAAACATATATATATATACATCCAATATATATATATATATAAGGTTCAACGATTACTTACTTTTGGTGATCGTTGACTTTGGTTAATGTCGTTGAGGTGGTGTTGAGTCGATTGAACCACCTCAAATGGATCAGCCTCTCGAAGCTCTCCTTGTGAATGACCTCGTCACTCCTTTAGATCGTCCGGATGTGGAAGCCGCACAAATGGCCCGGCCTCTACGTGTTGCACACGAACCCGGATAATGAACACCTTGCTTGCTTGAGAATGAATCTCCAAGATCACCTCTTTTCTCTCTATTTGAGTGAAATTTCGTGGCTGATCCTATTGTGTGATGAAAATCTGATTTTCATCCATATAAGTGCATCATTACGCATCCCATTACACCCCTTTGTAACCTACAACATAATGGGCATCATAATGCACCATAATCATGCAAAGGGGTTACAAAGGAGGTGAAAGGTCATGCCACATACACATGCCACTATGCATTGTATGTGGTCCCACTTGCTTGTGTGGCATGCCATGTCACACTATGTGACATGCTTCCATGCAAGCCATGCATCCCATGCATGTTAATTAATTCCACGTAAATATTGATTCTAAATCAATATATTTATCAAGCAGCGTACATCATCTTTGAGTCCGTGTGTGACCCTGTAGGTATGATTTAATTGATCAATATTATATTGTTCCCAACAATTAATATTATCAAATAATCATTTAACATCCATAGACGACCTTATGACTTTATCGATTGCACACGTAGGATCGAAGGACATATCCCAACAATCTCCCACTTGGCCTTCAAAGCCAGTGTGCTGCCAATTTCCTGTTGTCACTTTATGTCTAAGTTTGAACTTGAGGCAAGACTCGAGTCATCCTCAATCGGTTCAAACCTTTCTAGGACTTTGAGACAGACTGTAAAACCAGATTTATCACTATGATACGAATCTAGACGTGGCCACGTATTTTCCACAGTCTCGACTCTCCAAGTGGCCGGTAAGACATGTATCCCATTATAAAATGGAGGACAATCCCATCTTGTCAATCCAAGCTCTCCCACTTGCTTCCTGATATACCCAATAACAAGTTTTATAACCTCCTTTTACGAAAGGCGTTTACTTGTATCAAAGTACACTATTTCACAATGGAATCACTCTGGACTACTCAGGTCAGAGGAAATTGCTCGACAGTCAATGAAATAGTATTATGACTCGAAATCTTAAATACTATTCCAGTCGGGTCTGTTCGATCATTAGCTCCCAGCTAATATCTATGTAATTGTACTTGATGTCCCACATCACTAGCCCATGAAGCGGCGCTATAGTACACATTACAATCTAGTTCTTTGTATTATCGGTTTGTACGCACTCGATTATACGAACCAGGAACAACTATATGATTCAAGTATATCAGTTCAACCATTGGGACTTCATTATGCGGTAAGTCGACCTCATAACCCAATTGATATAACTTAATCATTTGGACAATTCATATAAATTAAACCATATTTATATGAAGAATTATGTATTATACATATGAGTGAATGTTTACCAATTCTCCAAAAGTATCTAATACAATAATAGAAATCACAACCCATCTCTAAGATGTCTGATCTCTATTACAGTCGTGAAAGCCTCAAGCTTAAACTGCTGGAGAGGTTTAGAAAGCGGGTTTGCAACCTTACCAAAAGTTGCAACTTTATTATCTCGATGTCTCCACAAAACTATCTCCTAGATAATGTGGAACTTCCTGAGCACCAGTTTTAGACTTGTGGTGCTTCCTAGCTCATTGGCTTGCGCGATAACTCTACTATAAATAGAGAACTATCGGATGGGCTGAGCTAGTTACGCCACCTAGTTCATTCAAGAACTTTCAAATCCTAACTGCCAACATTACTGCATCCAATGCAATATTGTGCTCAACTTTTGTAGTTTAATCAGCTATATTGCATTGCATGGAACTATTCCAGCAAATATCACCTCTAACCAGACAAAAGATATAACCAGATTAAAATCGGAAATTATCTTAGTTTGTTTTGAAGTTAGCATTCAAACAGCTTGTTAATATCAACTCTTTTTGTCTTCCAAAGACAACAAAATTCTTTTGTCCATCTAAGGTACATAAGAATATTCTTGGTCGCAGTCTAACGCGCCTCACCTAGATTTCCTTGAAACTGACTCGTCATGCTCAAAGCATACGATGCTGGAATTCGATATCCCGGGGTATCAAAAAATTGCGGAACCGATAACCCCGAACGAAAACCCGTTGCCGGAAACCGATCACGAACGCCACGAAGAACCGGGCTCGACAAGAGCATCGCCGCGGGACGAACCCGCGGCTAAACCCTAGCCGAACCCCATCCGTGGGGTTCGCGATCGCCGTGCATGGCGATCGCTGGGGCTGCATGGGGCAGCCCCCGGCGGTGAGTCCGGCGACTCACCGCCACCGCCAGGAGGGGCGGTCAGCCCCCAGCTGACCACTGCGGCAACAGCCGCGGTCTTCCCCCGGCGATCGATCGCCCGATCGATCGCCCGCCCCGGCTCCAGCCGGGGCTCCTCCTTTGCACGCCGCCGGGCGAGGCGGCTGGGGGGGTTCACCCGCCGTGGCACCAGCCCACGGCGAACCTCCCCGCGATCGACTTCACGTCGATCGCATGCCCCGGCGGTCCAGCCGGGGCTCCCTCGTCCGCGCGCAACCGGCGGTCGAACCCTAGGGTTCGGCCGCCCCTCTCGATCCCGACGGGGATCTCGAATCCCCGTATCCCGGTCTCGACTTTTTTCCCGGATCATGCGTTCATATATGTATCACAATTAATCCACATAAAATCATAGAAGGGAGTATATGATTTTACCTTTTAATTCGTTGTGCGGAGAAACGAATCTAAGTTGATGACCTTACGATCTTCCCACGTATTCCTTGCACTAGCTTGAACGTCGGGTGGGCGACGATCCTCCAAGCTTATGGATCCTCTTCAACTCTCTAGAACTATCAAGTATTGATATTCTTGTCTTATGAAAAAGTGAAGACCATGTAGTGCTTTTATAGGCTACGTAGGGGATCTAAAGGAGGTGGAATATTGGGCTTCCAATATTAATGATTAAATTGAGCCCAAGCCCAAATCTATTAATCTCCCATTAATATTAATTAATTTATTTTCCACTATATAAATTAATTGCACTCCCAATATTAAACCATATTATATCAAATAATATTTCTCCGGTAGTATTATTTATTCCGTGTATTTAAGATTTAAATATCCATGAATAAAATTAATTTATTGCTAATTAATTTATTCATCTCTTGAATCCGAGACTAGTACCATTCAACCTTAATTATTGTGCGGAACGAATCCACTCATGAGGTTTACACAATAATTCCTTATGAACTCATCTCGGGGATATTATCAACCCTTCCGGGATACACTGTCCGGTCAATCATTCACGGCAAGCCATATATAAAATATAGTGACCCAACTTAACCGGTAATTAACCCAATAATTAAATCGGTTAATTCCTTTGGTAAATCAAAGTCACTTATATTGAATATACACACCCGCAACAATATCGGGGATTAAGAATATAATACACTGAGACTCGAATCGATTATCGCCGGCAATCCTAATCGATGAATCTCAACGATCCGCTCAATACACCAAGTGTACAAGTGTGATAAAATAATTAAGACAAATTATTTTCTCTCTCACACAACGACTATACCGATGGATTGGTCCGGGTCCATCTAGGTCGTGAGCCACTGTTTGATTAAATACGAGTAACCGATAGTATGATCTTCTGTGTGGGCCCGACACACCATACTAACTACAACGTATAAAATTCAGGACTATGATTTGCATATATTTAATTAATAATAATTAAAAGCAAACAATTGTTTATTAATTAAATAGATTAAATGCTATGACCGGGAGTTTATCGTTACTTAAATCTAGACATCAAGTACACAACTCCAACAATCTCCCACTTGTACTAAGGTCTAGTCATTTCCTCCAAACTCCCGGTTCTCATACTCATCACGTGCTTTAAAGTGTACTTCCGAGAAGTACTATGTGAATGAGCAATCTAGGTTGCCGCTCTGAAGTTATCTTGGTGACTACTACGTCGTCTCCCCTGACGATGACTCGTATCAGGTGGTACTTGCTCTATGTGTTAACATCACTTTTGACTTATGACCTCTTCTAGTTCACCATGCACCGCTATCCAATAGCCTTTGGTAAACTAAGAGTCATATCCAAGTCAAGAGGTTATCCCGGAACCTAACCAAAACTTCCGCTGCCTCTGAGGCTGCTATTCGGTTATGAGAGAGTCTGAGAAGCGTCCTGCTTATCACTCTTTCACTTCATGGTTCCACCTCTTTCTAAAAGTGAACACATAGCCTGATATCGACTTTCACTGGTCCTTCTCTGATTTTTGGATCTGAGAATCTGTAATCTAAGAAGATTTCGTCTTGCTCTGTAAGCCAGTACTATGAAAGTACTCTTGCAGCATTCGAACATCCCTTATCCAGATTACTTTGATATCCTCCCACTACGCAAACCGCATAGTTGATATCAGGTTCTTGTTTTACAACATTGCATCTATAAAGCTTTCCATACTTGAAGTATAGGAAACTGCTTTGTTCTCATCTATCTCCTTCATGTGTTCGAACACATAACCTTTAGATAGATGTTTATTCTGTCCCTGAAAGGCAATAACCTTTCTCAGAAGTATGCATGTTAAAACAAACCTTAATCGTACAAGATATCTAGGAGAAGTACAATGTTCTTATCTCTAGATCATAAGATCTTAAGAACATGCTCTAACTTCTTCTCAATCTTATATCTCGATTTATTTAGACAACCATTATTTTATGTCTGACAATATTTTTACATTGTTGCCAATGATAAAATTTTATCTACATAAAATCTCCGAGAAACACCACCCTGTTTCCATCACTTCTCTAATACACCTTTCGTTTTTGCCTTTTGATAAATCCATCAAATGGACTATCTCATCAATTCGCAAGTTCCACGATTCATAGCTTTATTTCAATCCATAAATGGATTTACTAAGCTTGTACTCTTAAATGATCTAGCCCCTTAACAATAAACTTTATTGTTCCAAGCAGGCACATTTAAATCTAGTACCGCCCTTATGCAGAGCTAGGGGTCGATTTCATCTCTACTAGATCCAGAGTCCGAACTCCTCTAGTCTTATGAACATCTCTGGTTGTCCAACAACCTCCCACTGCAATGGCGTCCCGGTGTATAACAGTAATAACAATAGGTGCAGTATGTGGTGTACTTCTACTCGGTTTGGCTGGTTCCTAGTCTTTTGTCTTTCTTCTCATTTCAAGGTATTACGTCAATTTTAGGCTTTGTGGTCCATCTAATAGTCTTCCTCTATGAACCGGACGAGACGTCCCTCTGGTTCATAGTACTATAGAACACACAATACTTCGTTCATCTAGGATATCCTACAACCATATTCAATATGCCGTTGTATCTAGGAATATCCATAGAACATAGGTAGTTCCGAACAACTTGTCCACTATCAGATTTTCCATTTCTTTATAGCGCACTATTTCTACACGTAAGTGTAAGGTGCGGACCTTTGGGATTGAACCCAATCTTTGATTATGCTATATGTTATTCAGATAGGTGATGGCCTCCGCGACCGAGTCGCAGGCTCCTAATGGATATACTTTGATGGTTCCCCATAATCGCTTTGTGTCCATTGACTAGTCAAAACACTTTGCTTTTATGGCACATCAAGCATTCTAATCCACCACTTGAGTATTCTTGAAAGAATCACTCGTGCCTTTCTAATATACACATATGTCTGCATATCTAATCATTTCTAATACTTGTTTGAATTCTATCCTTTTTAAGAAAGGTTTGCTTAGATGTATTATCCTTCAAATTCAATCCTTAGGTCGGAAGGTCCATTCCTTCAACTATAATTGATCAAATCAATTTCGACCATTTGAATCTTTATTTGAAAATACTACTAAGTATAAGAATTCGCAAGTATAATGATTAATAAAGAAATATCTAACAAGTAAAACAAGTTATAGAACGGTTCGTTGCATCGTGGTAGACTAAGGATTTATCATTCACATATTGCTATCTAATGTACCAGAATTGATAATGCCCATTATTTCTTATCAAAATCATCCAATGATTAAAGAAATAAAATATCCATTCATTAAATAATAGAAATCCAGAACAAAACGTTCTTTCTAAAATTAAAGGGGTACATAAAGCAATAACTTTGAAATGAAATCCTATTTAACTACTAAGGCAGATAAATGTCTTCCACCGCAACCGCTGCCTCCTCTACAGCTTTGCCCGTGTAGACTCGAACTCTTCCTCTCTAAGTCGCCGGGTTTTCTGGAACCCCTGCATTCAAAATGCACATACCGTCAGTGGTTCCATATCTACACACCAGAATTCTGGTAGATAATACCGCTGACTATGTTTTTACGACTAAGGAAAATTCGTACCTTTGAGAGGACATTCAGACTTCCAGTGTCCCATCTTGTTGCATCGGAAGCACTTACCCTTTGGCTTTGCAGCCCCCACTCGTGGTACAGTCCTCTTGACACCACTGGGTTTCCGGGCTTGCTTCCTTCTCTTGCCCCTACCTCCACCAGGCTTAAAGCCTTTGGACTTGGTAGCTACAAGCGCTTGAGACTTGCCCTTCTTGTAGATCCCCTCTGCCGCCTTTAGTTCAGTCAGGAGTTGCGCAAGAGTATAAGATAGTTTACCCATATTATAGCTCATACGAAACTGCTCAAAACTAGGGGCCAGAGACTGGAGTATGATGTCGACTTGCGTCTCAGCATCAATAGAAGCTCCTAGGACCTCAAGTTCATTCAACATACTCATCATCTTAAGAACGTGCTCCCCAACGGGCGTTCCTTCAGATTGAGTAGTCGACATGAGGACTCTCATGGCTTCTTGCCTTGCCGCACGATCTTGCTCCCCAAACATCTCCTTGAGGTTAAACATCATATCATAGGCAGTGTCCATCGACTCATGTTGGGTTTGGAGTACATTTGACATGGAAGCCAAAATATAACACCTAGCCATTTCATCAGCCTTTTTCCACTTCCGATATGTCAGTTTTTCCTCATAAGTTGAGGCAGCCGTGGGCTCAGCCGGGCACACTTCATGGAGTACAAACTTGTACTCCTCCGAAGTTAGGACAATGTCTAAATTTCTCTTCCAATCAATATAGTTGGGGCCAGTGAGCTTATGCTCCTTGAGTATCATAGAAAGTGGGTTCATAGCTATTCTCTAAACCTATAAGCACATTTAAACAAACAATCAATTTAATATCCGATATTATCTCCCTCAAATAATATCATTAAATTACTAATCACATCTAAAATCCCATCAGGTAAGGCAAGCCACGTTCGTGTGGACGTTTACCCACCCAAATGATTTAGCAATTAGATTTGCTTCGGTCGTACATCATTATAGCGTTACTTCGTTGGGAAGAATACTATAAAGCGTACCTAAGTGTAAACCATTACTCAGTACTAAGGTGAATCATTTGGAATTGCTATGTCACCGCAAGCCACGTTAGTGTGGACGTTTACGATAACTCACAATCCTTCACAATTCCCTATAACTGTCTACATCAACTATTTCCAAAAATCCCATACAGTATAGCAAGCCACGTTAGTGTGGACGTTTACTACACCAAAAGACTTTTATAGTTGACTCCCAATTACTTTGAAGCATTCGATTTTGTAAATCAAGACGCGGAGAATCATAAGTGAAACTCGAAGTTTCTAACCAGTGATTCACCATGCGAACAACCCTATCTCTCATAAATGAGGGATCCGAGCAGACAATCGATCCATCTATCAAAGAATGGTACGACTGCCTCTAATTTGTGTCATCCACATGACCAAGTGGCTTTGGCTCCATTCCACTCCCCGGGGTGAGAATGAGTCGACTTGAAGTCAGTTTCAGAAAGACAAATTAGGCATTGTTTGATAAACTTAATCAATGTTTCTCGTAAGAGGAATTACAAGAATTCTCCTCCAATGACACATCTATATGAACCTCAAAAGTTCATAAGAGTCACCAAGAGAACAGTAATGGAGACCATGGGAATGTTTCCATCCCCTCTCCCACTTAGCTTTTTATAACAAAGGGATACGCTATCTAATGCATAATTAAACACATAAGCATGCATACAAGCAATAAAGCACATATCACATAGTCAAAATAAGCTAGAAAAAATTATTTTCCGACTATCATGGCTTTATTCCATCTCCGTATGCGTCTTCTAGTCTTCAGTCTTCGTTCTTGAATGCTCCATGTGACGAGAATATTAATCCCAATATTTAAGTCTATTTATTTTTAATAAATCCAAAAGATACTTAATTCGAAAATTAAGTCAATCGAATAAATCAAAAATAAAATTAAATATTATTAATATTTTTATTTATTTATTTTCCTATCTAATTCTATTAAATCTCTAGAATAATCTATCCAAGTCAAACTTGGAATATTCTAGTAGACTTCTATAATAGAATAAGGAAATAAAATAAATTAGGACTCTTCTACTTTCCAAGATTAATTAATTTCCATGTCCATGAAAATTCCCATAAAATAGGAATAATCAAATAGAAATAAATTAATTTACTAATTAATTATTTTCCTATCTAATTATATTAAATCTCTAGATTCCTATTCCAAGTAGAACTTGAAATATTCTAGAAGACTTCCATAATAGAATAAGGAAATAAATAATATTAATTCTTTTCCTATCTAATTCTATTAAATCTCTAGATTCCTATTCCAAGTATAACTTGAAATATTCTAGAAGACTTCCATAATAGAATAAGGAAATAAATAATATTAATTAATTCTTTTCCTATCTCCATGAGAGTTCCCATACTTAGGAATACTCAAAATAGGAAAACTTGAATCAATTAAGAAAGTGAATCTAGGTAGGAGTAGCACGAGATCACGAGGACCCCGCGCCCCCGACCTTGATCGCCGGCCGGGACCACCACCGCCGCCATCCCCAGCCCACGCGCCACCCCCTCCGGTGGCCGGCGTGGCCGAGGAGCCCCGCGGGCAGCCCCTCCGGTCGATCTCCATGGGATCGATCCCATCGATCCCAAGCCCTAGATTTCCCTCTCTTCATCTCCTTCGTCACATGAGTTCTCCGGCGGTCGTCTCGGTATCGATCCAACGTAAATAAATTACAAGAAATAAATTTACAATTCCGGTATCGATTCTATACATGAAATCGACCCTATACACTTTCCGGAAAACATAGAACGTAATAATAAATCCTAAATTCGGTCAACCCCCGAATTTTTACTATTACAAGCATTCATCCACACAAAACGAATCTCGACATGTCCGAGAGTTTAATAAACGAACAATCATGGTAAATTAAATAGCAATTAATTAAACCAATAATTAACAATTAATTAAACCATGATAGTCGGAATCCCTGCAAGGTAGAACACAATTGAACACATACATGAACACGAAACCAAACGCTCTGATACCAATTGCTGGAATTCGATATCCCGGGGTATCAAAAAATTGCGGAACCGATAACCCCGACCGAAAACCCGTCGCCGGAAACCGATCACGAACGCCACGAAGAACCGGGCTCGACAAGAGCATTGCCGTGGGACGAACCCGCGGCTAAACCCTAGCCGAACCCCATCCGCGGGGTTCGCGATCGCCGTGCATGGCGATCGCTGGGGCTGCATGGGGCAGCCCCCGGCGGTGAGTCCGGCGACTCACCGCCACCGCCAGGAGAGGCGGTCAGCCCCCAGCTGACCACCGCGGCAACAGCCGCGGTCTTCCCCCGGCGATCGATCGCCCGATCGATCGCCCGCCCCGGCTCCAGCCGGGGCTCCTCCTTTGCACGCCGCCGGGCGAGGCGGCTGGGGGGGTTCACCCGCCGTGGCACCAGCCCACGGCGAACCTCCCCGCGATCGACTTCACGTCGATCGCATGCCCCGGCGGTCCAGCCGGGGCTCCCTCGTCCGCGCGCAACCGGCGGTCGAACCCTAGGGTTCGGCCGCCCCTCTCGATCCCGACGGGGATCTCGAATCCCCGTATCCCGGTCTCGACGTTTTTCCCGGATCATGCGTTCATATATGTATCACAATTAATCCACATAAAATCATAGAAGGGAGTATATGATTTTACCTTTTAATTCGTTGTGCGGAGAAACGAATCTAAGTTGATGACCTTACGATCTTCCCACGTATTCCTTGCACTAGCTTGAACGTCGGGTGGGCGACGATCCTCCAAGCTTATGGATCCTCTTCAACTCTCTAGAACTATCAAGTATTGATATTCTTGTCTTATGAAAAAGTGAAGACCATGTAGTGCTTTTATAGGCTACGTAGGGGATCTAAAGGAGGTGGAATATTGGGCTTCCAATATTAATGATTAAATTGAGCCCAAGCCCAAATCTATTAATCTCCCATTAATATTAATTAATTTATTTTCCACTATATAAATTAATTGCACTCCCAATATTAAACCATATTATATCAAATAATATTTCTCCGGTAGTATTATTTATTCCGTGTATTTAAGATTTAAATATCCATGAATAAAATTAATTTATTGCTAATTAATTTATTCATCTCTTGAATCCGAGACTAGTACCATTCAACCTTAATTATTGTGCGGAACGAATCCACTCATGAGGTTTACACAATAATTCCTTATGAACTCATCTCGGGGATATTATCAACCCTTCCGGGATACACTGTCCGGTCAATCATTCACGGCATGCCATATATAAAATATAGTGACCCAACTTAACCGGTAATTAACCCAATAATTAAATCGGTTAATTCCTTTGGTAAATCAAAGTCACTTATATTGAATATACACACCCGCAACAATATCGGGGATTAAGAATATAATAC
This sequence comes from Euphrasia confusa, assembly GCA_954870475.1. Taxonomy (NCBI): domain Eukaryota; kingdom Viridiplantae; phylum Streptophyta; class Magnoliopsida; order Lamiales; family Orobanchaceae; genus Euphrasia; species Euphrasia confusa. Next base: position 7,412,861 of record OX940966.1, on the reverse strand, counting down.
ACTGAGACTCGAATCGATTATCGCCGGCAATCCTAATCGATGAATCTCAACGATCCGCTCAATACACCAAGTGTACAAGTGTGATAAAATAATTAAGACAAATTATTTTCTCTCTCACACAACGACTATACCGATGGATTGGTCCGGGTCCATCTAGGTCGTGAGCCACTGTTTGATTAAATACGAGTAACCGATAGTATGATCTTCTGTGTGGGCCCGACACACCATACTAACTACAACGTATAAAATCCAGGACTATGATTTGCATATATTTAATTAATAATAATTAAAAGCAAACAATTGTTTATTAATTAAATAGATTAAATGCTATGACCGGGAGTTTATCGTTACTTAAATCTAGACATCAAGTACACAACTCCAACATACGATACGTCCGGTCGTGTACATATCATGACATACATTATAGACCCTATTGCCAAAGCATAAGGAATGTTTTCCATCCTCTTTTGCTCATCAAGTCCCGTAGGGCCTTGCATCTTGCTAAGAGATGTGCCATGACTTATTGGAATGAGACCCTTTTTGGCGTCTTTCATTCTGAAATTATCAAGTACCTTATCAAAATAGGTCACTTGACTAAGTCCAAACATCATTTTCGATCTGTTCCGACCGATCTTGATGCCCAATATGTACTGTGCTTCTCCAAGATCCTTCATTGAAAAACAATTCCCAAGCCATTCTTTAATAGAATTAAGCATAGAAACATTGTTTCCAATAAGGAGTATGTCACCGACATACAACACAATTAATACAACGTAACTCCCACTGATCTTCTTGTAAAACAAGACTCTTCCGAGTTCCTCTGAAATCCAAATCCCAGTATGGATTCATTGAACTGAAGATTGCTACTCCGATATGCATTCTTTATTCCATAAATAGAACTATAAGTTTGCATAATTTCTCAGCCTTATTAAGATCGATAAAACTCTTTGGCTGTGTTAAAACACAGCCTCTTCTAGAATCCAATTCAAGAAGTTAGTTTTAACATCCAATATTACCATAACTCATTATCAAGATGAGTAGTAATGGCTAAGATAATCTGAATGATTTAATCAAAGCAATTGGTGAAAGTTTTTCCATAATCCACCTCGTGAATAAAACTTTTACCATCAACCTTGCTTTGAAAACCCTAGGTTTTCCATATGTCTGTTTAGATCTTAAAGATCTACTAGCATTCATTGGGTCTAACCCTGTGATGCAAATATATCAAGTTCCAAACTTGATTATCAGATATTGATATCATCTCAGATTTCATGGCACCATGCCAATTTTCAGTAGCTGGACTCGTTATAACTTGGAATTAGGTCGAAGGTTCACCGCTTTCCAAAAGCATGAATTCATATCTCTCATTGGTCACAATATCTAAGTATTTGAATAATAGAGATAGATTTATGCCTTTCGGACCTACGAGGGCTGGTATGGCTTCCAAAACCATAAGAATACTCTCAACCCAGTCTTGAGTATTCATCGTTGGTTGTTTCACTTGAACCTCGTTCAAGACAACCGAGCTCCCACTGAATTTCTAGGAAAGATAACTCTTTTCAAGAAAATCACTATCTCGAGCAACAAAATATTGTTCTCAGATAGATCGTAGAAGTTGTACCCTCGAGTTTCTTATGGATACCATAAAGAAACTTTTATCCCATTTGAGTTCAAGCTCTATAGAGATAAATCTCGTCAGAGAAGCTTTTAGAACCTCAAATTTTGATGAAAACAATTTAGGGACCCTCCCTTTCCATACCTAGTATTGTGTCTTATCAACAGCTTTTGATAGCTTCCTATTCAGTGTATAAGTTGAAGTCTAGAATTGTGTCTTCCCAAAAGAGACCAGTAGTTCATTTAGACCTCTCATCGAATGGTCGAACTATATCTAATATAGTTTGTTTTCTCTTTTCCGAAACATAACCTTCATGTGCTTGTGAACTAATAGGTTCCACATACATCAGTATGGATCATCCCTAATTACTCACATGTTCTCCTTTCTCCAAGAAAGATGACATTGTTATCTTTTCAATCACACATCATTCACATGTATCAAATGACTCCAAGTCAAATGATTCTAAAATTCCTTCTAAAAGAAGCTTCGTTACATGTTTAGATTTTGATTTGATCTAATCAACAATGTTTCCGTTATGTCTCATCGATACTTATTCTATTTGGCCTTTGGTCTTAATGATATATATGATTTGTCAAGGTTAAAGTATACATAAACAATATAATAATCGTACCAAAACAAAGAATAATTCACAATTAAAATAGTTACCAAACTATTTAATAGTGAAAAACTAATCCATCAGTATCCAATACTGAACCAATATTCATTGTTTATTGAAGGTACGAAATTACATAGTTATAATACTAAAACAAGGCCCTAAGGCAAAACAACATCATATGATCATACGGCTAATGCAGCGACCTTCGCTCTATTTCTTGCCCGTAGATCGACATCTCTACTCACCAAACTTACACTTCTATCTAGTTCCTCCCCATACAAATGTGAGAACCACATTTGGCATCCAATACCCAAGAAGTAGAATTTGTGAAGTTTAATGTCTATATCATTAATACTTGAAGATGAAGCAACCCCGTTCTTCACATCTTCTTTGAACTTTGGGCAAATTCAATTATTCCCAATAATTGAGTCTCATTCAAATTTCTCATTCAAAATTATCTCAATGTCAAAACGTGATAAATCGTAAGTGAAAAGTAGAACTTTTCTAACCAGCGATATTATCATGCAATTGAAGCCCTATCTCTCATAAAATATGAGGGAGCCAACCAGACAATCGACTAACGCCATCCCATGGCTCGAAAGTCTCTAATTTGTGTCATTGATGAACTAAGTGTTTTGGATTAAATCACTCCCCGAGGTGAAAATAATCCTAACTTTAGAATCCATCATTGAAAGACAAATTAGGCATTTGTTTTGAAATTGAATAAATATGAACTTCTACATATTTGCAAGTATTGTCCAACACTTTTGCAGTAGACGCATTGAGATTCCCTAGGAACCCTAGTAGCATTTTTGCCCATGCTCTTTTGAATACCTCATCCCTTATCATAAGAATATCCCTCTCAGGGTCCTTTTTAATTGACGACTCATCATCTTAGAAAAATTTAGGAGATCACTTAAAACAAATAATCCAATTATTTGTTGTACATGTGGTCCCTATAGGTTTCTCTTTTCCAGCCTAGCTGAAGCGATGACCCTGGTTATTCAGAACTTTTCAATCTTAGCATATTCCCCGAACATGCTATTGAGTTGTTCAATGATATCTTAGGATGTGGTTATTTAACACATTTTCCTTGTCTTCGTATTTGAGGACCATCCTCAAATTACGTTGTTAATCAAGAAAATTTATGTTGTTCAATTTTTCACAATCAAGAATTGAACGAAACTTGAATTGAGTTGATATTAGACATGATAAACTACAAAAGAAAGATAAATAAAGTATGTAAACATCCACAAAGCGGTAAAAAAATAAGGTTGTCTAACAAGCTACTTATTTATTCCATTTTGTTCAATCGATATCTAATATCCTTGTTCCCTTGAACAAAACAATCCCAAGACCCTCATCTTGCAAATTCTTAAGCCGACTGAGTCCGCACTTAAGAAGTCCAAGATAGGTAGACATCCCATGTCAATAACATCTAATGTTACTCTCGGTCGATGAGAGTCCCATTCTCATCTCATGTCTCGATAGCCACGCCTGCAGTGGATCTATCGATGAGAAAACCAAACTCACGTGTAAAGGTCTAACCCTTACTCCCACTTATCCCAAGATAACAAGTAGTACCCCGCTGAGGCGGACCTACCAACTTATGATCGAGGGCTTTAGGGGTGTGATGTTTTGGACAAGACATTATACTCATTATTTTGGGAACTTGCATGCATAAGTTTGTTTATATGTAAGTTGAACATTTATAACATAAAACAACCTATAACTAGCAAAGCAATTAAATACGTAATCGAAAGGCCCCTAGAACCTCACAACTCTCAAACGAAAAGATTAAAAGCAACAAAATAGGCCTTGAACATCTTTTGGACTTGTCCACGCCCGCCGTTTCAGTTCCGCGCCCGCCGATTTAGGTCAACCTTAGTTCGTACCCCAAAAACCACGAACGGTGCCCGCCGTTTCACAAACGGCGGTCGCCGAACACCACCGGCGGTCGCCGTTTCCAAAACGGCGCCCGCCAAAAGGGTACAGAATCAGGGCTGACCTGAAAAGAGCATTTCGGCGGTCGCCGTTTCCAAAACGGCGCCCGCCGAATCCATTCGGCGCCCGCCGGAGCACAAACGGCGCCCGCCGGTTTGCTCCATCAGCCCGGTTTTCGCCCGTTTCGCTTCGTTTTGCTTCGTTTCTTCTCGTTTTCGTCGGAGAGCCGATATCCAATGTCGATCCATGGATTCAATCCATTGCTTACACATTGAACAATACATTTTTGAATAGAAAAAACCTATCTATTACAAAAGATTCCAAGGGACGCAGCCCTCCAAAACTATGGCCAATCGTACAAAAAAAACGACAATTCCATTCACCCGACCACTAACGGTGGCCGGCCTTATATCTAAACACATAATCACATAATCACATAAAACAATTAAGCCAATTATGTTGATTTAAACATATTGTGTCCAACACAAAAGTGTGCACGAGCCCTAGGCTCTGATACCAATTGAAGGTACCGGTATACCGATCCAATCGATATACCGTGTGTGCGGAAGCGTGTAAAGCGATAGATTTACTATGCCATGATCTTAGTGCACACTTAATGTGTATAAGAACACATATAAACATATATATATATACATCCAATATATATATATATAAAGTTCAACGATTACTTACTTTTGGTGATCGTTGACTTTGGTTAATGTCGTTGAGGTGGTGTTGAGTCGATTGAACCACCTCAAATGGATCAGCCTCTCGAAGCTCTCCTTGTGAATGACCTCGTCACTCCTTTAGATCGTTCGGATGTGGAAGCCGCACAAATGGCCCGGCCTCTACGTGTTGCACACGAACCCGGATAATGAACATCTTGCTTGCTTGAGAATGAATCTCCAAGATCACCTCTTTTCTCTCTATTTGAGTGAAATTTCGTGGCTGATCCTATTGTGTGATGAAAATCTGATTTTCATCCATATAAGTGCATCATTACGCATCCCATTACACCCCTTTGTAACCTACAACATTATGGGCATCATAATGCACCATAATCATGCAAAGGGGTTACAAAGGAGGTGAAAGGTCATGCCACATACACATGCCACTATGCATTGTATGTGGTCCCACTTGCTTGTGTGGCATGCCATGTCACACTATGTGACATGCATCCATGCAAGCCATGCATCCCATGCATGTTAATTAATTCCACGTAAATATTGATTCTAAATCAATATATTTATCAAGCAGCGTACATCATCTTTGAGTCCGTGTGTGACCCTGTAGGTATGATTTAATTGATCAATATTATATTGTTCCCAACAATTAATATTATCAAATAATCATTTAACATCCATAGACGACCTTATGACTTTATCGATTGCACACGTAGGATCGAAGGACATATCCCAACAGTTTTTACTTAACCTTGTTTTTGTGAGTTGTGCCAAAAAGGGGGAGATTGTAAATATTGATTTTGGCGACAACGTATTTTTTCCTTGTGTTTTTGTTTTTGTTGATTTCAGGATTACAGGTTAGGAATCCGAAGTCATCAACCGTGCGCATGGAAACGGAGACACGAGTCTCCGCTTTAGGAATTACGCGGAAACGGCGACTCCAGTCGCCGCTTTGGATGCATGGTGGAAACGGCGACTGCAGTCGCCGCTTTGGGTTTTGATGAAGAAACGGCGATAGCAGTCGCCACTTTTGGTGAAGTGTGGAAACGGCGACCACTGTCGCTGTTTTGGTGCAAGGTGAAAAACGGAGACTTCAGTCTCCGGTTTTGTTTTTGGCGAACTACGGAAACGGCGACTGGCGTCGCCATTTTTGTTGAAGTGTGGAACGGCGACAGGAGTCGCCGTTTTTGTGACATGCAAGCGAAGACAGAGTTCCAGCGACTGGAGTCGCCGTTTTGGACGCTATATGGAACGGCGACTGGAGTCGCCGGTTTTGCACCCCTACCTAAAAACCGGCGACTCATGCTACTTCAACGTGTCTTCGTTCGCCAAGTATTCAGTTCAAGGAAATGAAGAATTGTTCCAAGTTTACAACTTCAACAATATCGGCGACCATGAAGACGATGAAATTCTGAGGCTTCAACACTTAGAGATTTTCACGAGAAATTGAAGATTAAGAATTGAGATCGATGGAGTCAAGATTGAAATTGAAGTTTGATTTTGAAATTGAAGATTCAAGATTTGAAGATTCAAGAATCGAAGATTCAAGATTCCAAGATTCAAGAATCCAAGTTCTACAATAATGATGTCATCCATGGAAAAGTGACATAGGCCAAGCATGCGACGAATGAGAACGTGCCACGTCATCACCCTCACATGTGCGGCTCTACTATAAATACCCATGGATTTGAGTTTCATCATTTGACGATTTTGAGAGAACGAAATCTGATTTTTAGAATCGTAGTCGAGCTTCGAGTTTGTGTAGTAGCTTTTGCGCCTTGTGCCAAGATTAGAGTTAGGAGATATAGCTCTAGGTACTCGTGTGCTAGATTGCAAGTTAGTGGGAGTTGTTGCGACACTCGGGAAACTTCTTGTAATCGTTTTGCCTACCATACTCTTCAATTGTAATAGTTTAGTTTTGTTGATCAATCAAATGAAAACTATTACATAACTTTGTCTCCACTTTTATTCTACAAATTGTGTGAGTGTTTACTTTGACGGAAGCTGCTGTCTGTAAGTTCAAGACCAATTTCACGAAAAATTGGTATCCTACGCTGAAGGCGTAATTTCAATAATTGCAATTAACTTAACTATGTTTTTAGCTTTAAAGACTAATTATTTACTTATTTTATGTTTATGTTTTATTTTGATTTGAGTTACCGTCAATTTCTTTACTTATTTGTTAATATGAAATGGAACTAAACACATTGTTGTTCAACCAATTGGTTTGTAAATTTGAAATGATACTTATTTATTTCATTATTAATATTAATAGACTTTTATATACTTATAAGTTGAGAATGACTTTATTAACAAAACTATTTTTTAACACAAAATATCTATTCTATTAAATATAAATCAGACTTAATTGATAATGACTTTATTAACAAAACTATTTTTTAAAGCAAAATATCTATTCGATTAAATATAAATTGAACTAAATGTAGTCTATAAAGAATTATTTGTAATATCATCGTGGTTTATTTATTGTATTATTTCAATTATATAATTCACTTAATGTTTATATGTCAATTATCAATGTCTACATCTAACATGAGTTAATATTAAACATTAAATTTAAGTAGAAAGCTACTCCGAGTAATAGAAAGATGAATTAAATACACGTGCATCGCACGGGAAGGAGGACTAGTTCAATTAAAATTAAATAAAAATTGTAGGACAATGTTTGAAAAACTGAAAAATCGACTTAGACTTTCCCTTATCATTCTTGGTGTATACTGTTAAGCTCATTTTTTTATTTTACATTAGGTTACACTTAGGAGGATTTGATAAAAGAAAATTAGAGAAGGGGACTGCTATTTATTTAAATTAATAAAGTGAGATAGTGAATTTTGATTGGAAGGGGGAAGTGCCACAGGTCCCTTATTGGTGGATAGGACGTAGCGTGGCACAAACCGTGCTAGCTCGACCAAAATAATGGTTTTTGTAATTTTTGCTAAAATTTTATTGTTTTTGTAATTTTTGCTAAATGTTTTGTAATATTATGCTAAATTTATTACAAAAATAAAAGGAAAAAAATAAGTAACCAATTACTTCACATTTCTGATTGCTCGCACTGAACCAGAGCAATTGTAAGCGCACATGGCCTCAGAGCAAGCTTTGCGCTCATAAGCGCACATGGCCTTATGATAGGTTGATGCTGCTTCACCGTCATCTTCTGTCTGAATGTAGCAATAATAACCTTCACATGAAGAATAAGACACAAGACAACAAAAAAAGTCAGCTCGATTATTGGGCGATTAAGTATTATCAACCTTCATTTAGGAAGAAGTTATATTTTGTTTTTGCCCTAGTTTTACTATTAGAGCGCATAAAAAAACAAAGCGACAAATCATATAAAGATAGAGTAAAAAAAATATATTATCAATATAAAAATATATATTAGAAAAAAAATTATTATAATTGTTAAAAATTAAAATATTAGTATAATGCTAAAATACAAAATCACGATTTTAATTTTGTGCTATTACATACAAAATTTATTAATAAAATAAAATTAAACTATCTAATTAAAATTAAATAAAAATTGTAGGTCAGTCTTAAAAACCAACTTAAACTTTCCCTTATCATTTTTTGTGGAGGTTGTTGAGCTTTTTCTTTATGGGGGTTTAATAAAAGATTTTTTGTGAGTATTTCTATAATTATGAAAAGCTAAGACCACTTTTGTTTTTGGGTGGATATTTTATTATTTATTAACCCAGAATTATTTAAGATCTCACTAGATGAAAAACATTAAATGCCTAGATTATATGTGGCTACATCCATTCAATCCTCCCTCTAGGAGTTTCATTTCGTTACCAGCTGTTGGTTAAAATTCCGATTCGCCATGCAACTGGCGATTGTGACTCCCTCAAAGAGCTTTCTCAAGTCAATATTCTTTGAAACCGCTATTCGTATGTGTTTCGGCGTTATACGTTTTTGTTGGCTTTCCATGGCCCCACTTGTTGGAGTTGTGTACTTAATGTCTAGATTTAAACTCACGATCCATTGCCATTAATCTATTTAACTAAATGAACAATTGTTTGCGTTTAATTATTTATAATTAAATATATGCAAAACATAGTCCTGGATTCTATACGTTGTAGTTAGTATGGTGTGTCGGGCCCCACACAGAAGATCATACTATCGGTTACTCGTATTTAATCGAACAGTTGCTCACGACCTAGATGGACACGGACCAATCCATCGGTATAGTCGTTGTGTGAGAGAGAAAATAATTTGTCTTAATTATTTTATCACACTTGTACACTTGGTGTATTGAGCGGATCGTTGAGATTCATCGATTAGGATTGCCGGCGATAATCGATTCGAGTCTCAGTGTATTTTATTCTTAATCCCCGAAATTATTGCGGGTGTGTATATTTAATATAAGTGACTTTGATTTACCAAAGGAATTAACCGATTTAATTATTGGGTTAATTACCGGTTAAGTTGGGTCACTATATTTTATATATGGCATGCCGTGAATACTTGACGGGAAAGTGTATCCCGTAAGGGTTGATAATATCCCCGAGATGAGTTCATAAGGAATTATTATGTAAACCCTGCAGGTGGATTCATTTCCGCATAATAATTAAGGTTGAATGGTACTAGTCTCGGATATAAGAGATGAATAAATTAATTAGCAATAAATTAATTTTATTCATGGATATTTATATCTTAAATACACGGAATAAATAATACTACCGGAGAAATATTATTTGATATAATATGGTTTAATATTGGGAGTGCAATTAATTTTATATAGTGGAAAATAGAATTAATTAATAATAGTAAGGATTAATAGATTTGGGCTTGGGCTCAATTTAATCACTATTATTGGAAGCCCAATATTCCACCTCCTTAAGATCCCCTACGTAGCCTATAAAAGCACTACATGGTCTTCTCTATTCTCATAACTTGAAGATCACAATTCTAGAGAGAGAAAGTAGAGAGGAGGATCCATGGAGTTCGGTAGATCGTCGCCCACACGACGTCCGGGCTAGTGCAAGGAATACGTGGGAAGATCTCAAGGTCATCATAAGATCTCGTTTCTCCGCACAACGAATCGAAAGGTGAATTAAATAATTGCTATTTAATTCTTGTTTTATTGAATCAATTATCGAAGAACAAAGATCCAAAAGTTCGAACCCCGGATTAGACGACGAACGCGTGGTGGCGATCTAGGATCGCCGGACCATGGCGATCGCCGCCTAGGGTTTCGGCGTGCGCGCATGGAGTGAACCCCGGCTGGACGCCGGGGGTGCGATCGATCCAAGGATCGATCGCCGGCAGCGGGCTGGGCCCCGCGACGGCCCAGCTGGAGGCGGGCCGACCTCCTATGCGGCGGCGAGTCGCCGGACTCGCCGCGGGGGCTGCTGGGCAGCCCCATCGATCATGATGATCGCACGCGATCATCGATCGCGTGAACCCCGTACTCGCGGGGGTTCGGCTGGGGGCGGGCTGCGTACCTTCGGGTGCGTGGTCTCCAAAGGCCGGACTCCGGCGGATGAGTCGGTGTTCGTGTGATCTCCGGCGAAGGGTTCGTTCAGGTTATTGGTTTCCGCAAATTTAAATAACCCGGGATATCGAATTCCAACACCACTCCGTCAAGTGAGATGGTGAGCTTGCGGGCATTCCATGTCCTCACTCGCCGCTAGTGAGATGGTGAGTTTGCGCTAAGAAACCATTTTAAAAAATGTATTATAATTGTTAAAAATTAAAATACCAAACTCACTATTTAATTTTGCGCTATTATATAACATTTTTATTGATAATGATAAAATTATACTATTCAATTAAAATTAAATAAAAATAAAAACTCATTATTTAATTTTGGCGCACTATAAATGTCTAGTTGCCCAACTTCTCTAACAGTTCGAGCTGTTGGATGATGCGGCATCTAAGATGGCTATAGAGCCTTGGGATAACCCGAGGTCCTGGGTTCGACTCCCGCCAGTGGCGACTCCACCCGATTTAATTATCCACTTGTTGGGCCTCCCCAAAGAGGTTGAAATCGGCCCACAAGTGAGGGGGAACTTCTCTACCAGTTCGAGCTGTTGGATGAAGCCCACCCGATTTAATTATCCACTTGTTGGGCCACCCCAAAGAGGTTGAAGATGTTGAAATCGGCCCACAAGTGAGGGGGAACTTCTCTACCAGTTAACATGGTCGCTTCATCTAACATGGTATCAGAGTCTAGCCTTGTGGGCTATTATATAACATTTTTACACAAGTGAGGGGGAACTTCTCTACCAGTTCGAGCTGTTGGATGAAGCCCACCCGATTTAATTATCCACTTGTTGGGCCTCCCCAAAGAGGTTGAAGATGTTGAAATCGGCCCACAAGTGAGGGGGAACTTCTCTACCAGTTAACATGGTATCAGAGCCTAGCCTTGTGGGCTATTATATAACATTTTTACACAAGTGAGGGGGAACTTCTCTACCAGTTCGAGTTGTTGGATGAAGCCCACCCGATTTAATTATCCACTTGTTGGGCCCACCCGATTTAATTATCCACTTGTTGGGCCTCCCCAAAGAGGTTGAAGAGGTTGAAATCGGCCCACAAGTGAAGGGGAACTTCTCTACCAGTTCGAGCTGTTGGATGAAGCGGTTTCTAACATGGTATCAGAGCCTAGCCTTGTGGGCTATTATATAACATTTTTACACAAGTGAGGGGGAACTTCTCTACCAGTTCGAGTTGTTGGATGAAGCCCACCCGATTTAATTATCCACTTGTTGGGCCTCCCCAAAGAGGTTGAAGAGGTTGAAATCGGCCCACAAGTGAGGGGGAACTTCTCTACCAGTTAACATGGTATCAGAGCCTAGCCTTGTGGGCTATTATATAACATTTTTACACAAGTGAGGGGGAACTTCTCTACCAGTTCGAGCTGTTGGATGAAGCCCACCCGATTTAATTATCCACTTGTTGGGCCTCCCCAAAGAGGTTGAAGAGGTTGAAATCGGCCCACAAGTGAGGGGGAACTTCTCTAACAGTTCGAGCCACAAGTGAGGGGGAACTTCTCTACCAGTTCGAGCTGTTGGATGAAGCGGTTTCTAACATGGTATCAGAGCCTAGCCTTGTGGGCTATTATATAACATTTTTACACAAGTGAGGGGGAACTTCTCTACCAGTTCGAGATGTTGGATGAAGCCCACCCGATTTAATTATCCACTTGTTGGGCCTCCCCAAAGAGGTTGAAGAGGTTGAAATCGGCCCACAAGTGAGGGGGAACTTCTCTACCAGTTCGAGCTGTTGGATGAAGCGGTTTCTAACATGGTATCAGAGCCTAGCCTTGTGGGCTATTATATAACATTTTTACACAAGTGAGGGGGAACTTCTCTACCAGCTGTTGGATGAAGCCCACCCGATTTAATTATCCACTTGTTGGGCCTCCCCAAAGAGGTTGAAGAGGTTGAAATCGGCCCACAAGTGAGGGGGAACTTCTCTACCAGTTCGAGCTGTTGGATGAAGCGGTTTCTAACATGGTATCAGAGCCTCGCCTTGTGGGCTATTATATAACATTTTTACACAAGTGAGGGGGAACTTCTCTACCAGTTCGAGCTGTTGGATGAAGCCCACCCGATTTAATTATCCACTTGTTGGGCCTCCCCAAAGAGGTTGAAGAGGTTGAAATCGGCCCACAAGTGAGGGGGAACTTCTCTACCAGTTCGAGCTGTTGGATGAAGCGGTTTCTAACATGGTATCAGAGCCTAGCCTTGTGGGCTATTATATAACATTTTTACACAAGTGAGGGGGAACTTCTCTACCAGTTCGAGCTGTTGGATGAAGCGGTTTCTAACATGGTATCAGAGCCTTTCGAGCTGTTGGATGAAGCGGTTTCTAACATGGTATGAGAGCCTAGCCTTGTGGGCTATTATATAACATTTTTACACAAGTGAGGTGGAACTTCTCTACTAGTTCGAGCTGTTGGATGAAGCGGTTTCTAACATGGTATCAGAGCCTAGCCTTGTGGCTGTTGGATGAAGCCCACCCGATTTAATTATCCACTTGTTGGGCCTCCCCAAAGAGGTTGAAGAGGTTGAAATCGGCCCACAAGTGAGGGGGAACTTCTCTACCAGTTCGAGCTGTTGGATGAAGCGGTTTCTAACATGGTATCAGAGCCTAGCCTTGTGGGCTATTATATAACATTTTTACACAAGTGAGGGGGAACTTCTCTACCAGTTCGAGCTGTTGGATGAAGCGGTTTCTAACATGGTATCAGAGCCTAGCCTTGTGGGCTATTATATAACATTTTTACACAAGTGAGGGGGAACTTCTCTACCAATTCGAGCTGTTGGATGAAGCGGTTTCTCTACCAAACCGTGCTAGCTCGACCAAAATAATGGTTTTTGTAATTTTTGCTAAAATTTTATTGTTTTTGTAATTTTTGCTAAATGTTTTGTAATATTATGCTAAATTTATTACAAAAATAAAAGGAAAAGAATAAGTAACCAATTACTTCAAATTTCTGATTGCTCGCACTGAACCAGAGCAATTGTAAGCGCACATGGCCTCAGAGCAAGCTTTGCGCTCATACCTTATGATAGGTTGATGCTGCTTCACCGTCATCTTCTTTCTGAATGTAACAATAATAACTGTCTGAATGTAGCAATAATAACCTGCACATGAAGAATAAGACACAAGACAAAAAAAATCAGCTCGATTATTGGGCGATTAAGTATTACCAACCTTCATTTAGGAAGAAGTTATATTTTGTTTTTGCCTATTTTTACTATTAGAGCGCATATAAAAACAAAGCGACAAATCATATAAAGATAGGGTAAAAAAAATATATTATCAATATAAATATATATATTAGCAAAAAAAATTATTATAATTGTTAAAAATTAAAATATTAGTATATGCTAAAATACAAAATCACGATTTTAATTTTGTGCTATTACATACAAAATTTATTGATAAAATAAAATTAAACTATCTAATTAAAATTAAATAAAAATTGTAGTTCAGTCTTAAAAACCAACTTAAACTTTCCCTTATCATTTTTTGTGGAGGTTGTTGAGCTTTTTCTTTGTGGAGGTTTCATAAAAGATTTTTTGTGAGTATTTCTATAATTATGAAAAGCTAAGACCACTTTTGTTTTTGGGTGGATATTTTATTATTTATTAACCCATAATTATTTAAGATCTTACTAGGTGAAAAACATTAAATGCCTAGATTATATGTGGCTACAGCCATTCAATCCTCCCTCTAGGCGTTTCATTTCGTTACCAGCTGTTGGTTAAAATTCCGATTCGCAACTGGCGATTGTGACTCCCTCAAAGAGCTTTCTCAAGTCAATATCCTTTGAAACCGCTATTTGTATGTGTTTCGACGTTATACGTTTTTGTTGGCTTTTCATGGCCCCACTACGTCAAGTGAGATGGTGAGCTTGCGGGCATTTCATGTCCTCACTCGCCGCTAGTGAGATGGTGAGTTTGCGCTAAGAAACCATTTTAAAAAATGTATTATAATTGTTAAAAATTAAAATAACCAAACTCACTATTTAATTTTGCGCTATTATATAACATTTTTATTGATAATGATAAAATTATACTATTCAATTAAAATTAAATAAAAATTGTAGGACAATGTTTGAAAAACTGAAAAATCGACTTAGACTTTCCCTTATCATTCTTGGTGGATACTGTTAAGCTCATTTTTTTATTTTACATTAGGTTACACTTAGGAGGATTTGATAAAAGAAAATGAGAGAAGAGGACTGTTATTTATTTAAATTAATAAAGTGAAATAAGTAATTTTGATTGGAAGGGGGACGTGCCAGAGGTCCCTTATTGGTGGATAGGACTTAGCGTGGCACAAACCGTGGTAGCTCGACTAAAATAATGGTTTTTGTAATTTTTGCTAAAATTTTATTGTTTTTGTAATTTTTGCTAAATGTTTTGTAATATTATGCTAAATTTATTATAAAAATAAAAGGAAAAAAATAAGTAACCAATTACTTCAAATTTCTGATTGCTAGCACTGAACCATAGCAATTGTAAGCACACATGGCCTCAGAGCAAGCTTTGCGCTCATACCTTATGATAGGTTGATGCTGCTTCACCGTCATCTTCTTTCTGAATGTAACAATAATAACTGTCTGAATGTAGCAATAATAACCTGCACATGAAGAATAAGACACAAGACAAAAAAAATCAGCTAGATTATTGGGCGATTAAGTATTACCAACCTTCATTTAGGAAGAAGTTATATTTTGTTTTTGCCTATTTTTACTATTAGAGCGCAAATAAAAACAAAGCGACAAATCATATAAAGATAGGGTAAAAAAAATATATTATCAATATAAATATATATATTAGCAAAAAAAATTATTATAATTGTTAAAAATTAAAATATTAGTATATGCTAAAATACAAAATCACGATTTTAATTTTGTGCTATTACATACAAAATTTATTGATAAAATAAAATTAAACTATCTAATTAAAATTAAATAAAAATTGTAGGTCAGTCTTAAAAACCAACTTAAACTTTCCCTTATCATTTTTTGTGGAGGTTGTTGAGCTTTTTCTTTGTGGAGGTTTCATAAAAGATTTTTTGTGAGTATTCCTATAATTATGAAAAGCTAAGACCACTTTTGTTTTGGGGTGGATATTTTATTATTTATTAACCCAGAATTATTTAAGATCTTACTAGGTGAAAAACATTAAATGCCTAGATTATATGTGGCTACAGCCATTCAATCCTCCCTCTAGGCGTTTCATTTCGTTACCAGCTGTTGGTTAAAATTCCGATTCGCAACTGGCGATTGTGACTCCCTCAAAGAGCTTTCTCAAGTCAATATCCTTTGAAACCGCTATTTGTATGTGTTTCGACGTTATACATTTTTGTTGGCTTTTCATGGCCCCACTCAGTCAAGTGAGATGGTAAGCTTGCAGGCATTCCATGTCCTCACTTGTGGCTAGTGACATGGTGAGTTTGCGCTAAGAAAGCATTTTAAAAAATGTAGGGTTAATATATATTTATACACCTTTAAATGTAATAAATTAACTTTTGTATACCTTCATATAATAATATATCTTTTATACATAAAAATAGACTAAATACCCTAAATTGCCCCCACCACTACCGAGTTACGGTATTTCTCAACCCACGAAACCTGCACTTCCGCTCCAACTCAATCTTTATACCACCGCACCATCCTATTTTATTTTTCGTTTGATGCTTAAAATTAACTATTTAATTCTAATCACCATCCTATTTTATTTTTCGTTTGATGTTTAAAATTAACTATTTAATTCTAATCGCACCCATATGTAGTAGAAGATTTATTGAACTCATGTCAAATTGAGTGTCCTAATTACAATTCTCGAACTTTTTTCGCTTGTCGATTTATCGATTTATTGTTGGAGCTTTTTCGCTCCTCAAGGTAAATTTGCTCGCGGGTCGCGATCTCTTTGGATTTTCTGTCTAGCCTCCTTATTTGCTTTAGATCTGTTTCTCGATGTGCTCGAGCTTGAGAAAAAGTTTGGGCTTTCTAGATAAGAAGGCACAACTGACGAGTAATTCCTTTGAGCAGCATGATTCGTATTGAATCATCTGGAAAGTTTAGGATACCGGCCGGACGGAAACACACGAACACGAAATTCTGGGCTCATACAATTGGATGAATTTAAGAGGAGTATTTTGGTTTAAAATATGTTTGTGGGTAATTTTGTAAATTTAGGTATAAATGATCATAATTAATAACATGGTGTATAAAAGAGTGTTCCTTATTAAAAAGTGTCTATTTTTAAATTTGTCCCAAAAATGTATTATAATTGTTAAAAATTAAAATAATCAAACTCACTATTTAATTTTGCGCTATTATATAACATTTTTATTGATAATGATAAAATTATACTATTCAATTAAAATTAAATAAAAATAAAAACTCACTATTTAATTTTGCGCTATTGTAAGGATAAATATGTTTGGGCATTATAATGTCTTAAAGCATTTCGGCAGAAGTTGTTTTGCTAACATATTTATTTGTTTTTTTTTTTATTCACAATTTAAAATGTTGTAATCACTTCTCATAATTGTTGATTTGATTTAGCATAGTTGATTTGTTGGAACGTTGAAAAGCAATTAACATAGAAGGTTTCTGCCGCACTAGAGTTATGCCGCAGCGCTGCAAGGCATGGACAAGAGGTTGAGTCAAGAGAATCAAGCGAAGCATGATATAAGGGCAAGGGAATGCTGAAAGGCATGGACAAGAGGTTGAGTCAAGAGAATCAAGCGAAGCATGATATAAGGGCAAGGGAATGCTGAAGTCAAGATAGTATGGAAGGCATTGCAGTGTGTCAGTGGATTCCAGAAGAACTTCAGAAGGCATCCTGCGGCAGCAGTCAAAGCAGTCTGTCCTTAAATCTCTCAACCGATTGTTGACCTAGCAAATTAAGGAATTCAGTTGGGAATCTCCTCCTATAAATAGAGGACGACCCCAACACCATTTAGTACGACTTCCAGATACATTTACACACCTAGAAACACATTCTCTTCTTAGGATCGATCATCATTTTAGAGCCGAGAGCTTCACGTGTGAAGTTCTTCGTGCCATTCGTTCTCTCACATGTTTGAGAGTTCTCTCACATGTTTCATTGATGATCTGATCACTTCGTTTAGGTGTATGGAATCACAGTAGCTAGGTCTTTTGTTGTTGATTGTTATTATACTCTTTGGATACGATTATCACGAAGGCATACGTGTGTATGATCTTTGGTAAAATCATTTGTAAATCAAAGAGTATACCTTTTGTAAAGACTCGTTTCTTTAATAAAGTTTTTGGACGTAAGACCGTTTCATATGTGTATAATTTAAATACACATACAAAGATTAATTCATTGTCATTTACTTTCCCGTATGTGTGTGTGTGTTCGTTTTTAAGAGTAATTTATTTTTAATTAATTCCGCTGCAACGATATACATATATAACATATATTAATCTTAAACTGAAACATTAATACACACGCTAAAATTTATAAATTACGAAAAACGAACATTTTCTGTACAAGGCATCGTACTGCGGCATACACTGTTCTGCCGCAGAACACTGCCTTGTCTAGGCAGCGCATTTCACTGCGTTTTATTTACTGCCTACGACTTTCAAGTGGTATCAGAGCAGGCACTAGACTTACTTAGTGTTTAAGGTCCGTCTGATCACGCACACTTACAATGGCAGATCCATCTTACATCGTACGAACACTGGTTGTTCTTGACGGTAGTAATTATGGATTTTGGAAAACCCGCATTGAAGCAAGGATCAAATCAATTGATCGCAGTGCGTGGCTATCCGTTCTTCGAGAATGGAAACCACCTCAGGAGGCAATCCCTGAAGGCGGCAAGCTTGAAAAAGCTCCGGAGAAGTGCTCTATCGAAGAGACTGCCGCAGCTATTGCCAACGATAGGGCAAGGTGCGCCATCCTTGAATCCATCGATTGCAATATGTACAGAATTGTCAAACAATGTACTACTGCCAAACAAGTGTGGGATTTGCTGACTCTTCATTGTGAAGGTAACAACACAGTGAAGAAAACCAAGGTCCGTATGCTTATGTCTCGGTTCGAGAACTTGCGTATGAACGAGGACGAGACTTGCCTTCAGTACTTTGGAGAATTAATGTCCATTGTTACTGAATGTGCTGACCTTGGTTCACCCATTAGCAACCCGGAAGTGTGTAGTAAGATTATGCGATCGATGAGCAAGAAGTTTCTGCCAAAGGTCACTGCCATAGAAGATAGTGACATGTCAGAAGAGGATTATGTTTCATTAATGGCGATCTTCAAGAACTATGAACTGAACCATGAAGATCGTGAAACTTACGGGAAATCACGTTCACGAAGTGACGAGAGGAACATTGCCTACACCGTGGCAGAGCCCGACGGCAGAGAACAAGGCAATAGTTCTCAAGGCAGCAGTCCCACCTCTACCAATGACTTGACCGATGAAGAGATCTACGAGCTACTTGGATCTGATGGTGGAGATGACCAGTATGCATTCCTCGCCCGGAAAATGGATGCTGTACTTGTTCACTCGCTGAAGAAGCCGTACGATCCCCGACGAAGGAAGTTCCCGGCAAGGTCAACACAAACTCAAGATCGACGACTTGTGATTCGCCAACCAAGCATGGGATCAACCTCAAGTTCAAGTCCAAATTCAAAGGACTGGTCGAGGATCAAGTGTCACGTATGTCAAGGGATTGGACACTACTCAACCGAATGCCCTTCAAAAGATCGAGGCATTGGAATTTTGAATTTCATGGTTGCACAAGAAGATAAGGAACAATATTGCCTTGAAGACTCAACCACTGCGCTTGCTGCTCAACTCGAAGGCACAACCTTATCTGACGCTGAAGATGACGGTCCATCCAATACTACTGCACGACGGCATGTTGCATTTTTTGCCTCTGCCGCAGAGAAAACAGAAACTCCTGCCGCAGAGAACTGCATGTGCCTCACTGCCTCCATCAATGGCTATGAATCTGAGGAAGAATCCATTCCCATTGATATTTTCATCGAGCTCAAGGACAAACCAAGATGATGAAGATGCTCACCTCAACCAAAGCCGGACACGAAGAAAAATTGAAGAAGCAGGCTATAGCACTTGAACAAATGCTCGTGGAAAAGAACGTTTTTGAATAACGATTGAAGACACTTGATGTCCAACTCACAAAAAAGGACATGGAAGCTGACAAATTAAAAAGTGATCTTAATCGTGTAAGTGGAAAACTTGAAGTTGCTAACAATACTTTTGTAAAACTTAATACGGCAACGTCAAAATTAGATGTCGTAATGAGCATTTCTCATGTTGAACGGCAAGGCCTTGGACATCAAAAAGTTGTAGATGCCATCTTTCCAAAGAAAAATCCAACGGACATGGCATTTGTAAAGGCATCAAATGACGATTCAACAACTGCCGCACAATCCTTAACTCCAAAAAGGGATGAAGCAACCAAGAGCAAGGCCACTGGCCCAGCAAGAGACTGCCACAGAAGGCCGAAGCAAAGGCAGACATCATCAGGCAGGATGAAGACAAGGAAGCCCCTGCCTAAGCAACATTTTAAATCGAAAAGACGATATGTTTGCCACTACTGCCTAGTACCTGGTCACATTCGACCTTTTTGTTGGAGACGTGGAGAAGATCAAGCCAGAGGATATTACTTTCACTCCAACACTGGACCACGGCATCCCAAATACTTCTCGCATTCTCTGCCTTCACGACACTTTATCAAAAAGAAGGCAGCAATTATACGCAAATGGGTGCCCAACACTAAACTCTCTACTAATGTCTGTTTTACAGTCCCTCCAATGAGTCCTCTGCTGCATCCAATGTCATTCAAAATGCTGAAACATGCAATGTCATTTTCACTGCCCTCAAAGCTACCAAGGATGATAAATGGTACTTCGATAGTGGATGCTCGCGGCACATGACCGGAAATAGTGATCACCTCATCGACTACAAAGCCTTTCAAGGGGGAGAAGTCACTTTCGGAGGAGGTTCCAGTGGCTCAATTGTCGGCCGAGGCACATTGAATGTGCAAGGACTGCCTAAGTTGCAGCACGTGCTTCACGTTGAAGGCCTTATTACAAATCTCATTAGCATAAGTCAATTATGTGATGAAGGCATGAATGTAAAATTTACTCACAAATTGTGTGAAGTGTTTGATAGTGCAGGGAACCCACTAATCCAGGGGGAGCGTTCCAAGTCAAACAATTACTACGCCATTGGAGAAACATGCCTCTCTGCACAAGTCAAAGATGACATAGACTTATGGCATCAAAAACTTGGACACACAAGTCTTGGGAATTTAGAGCGTCTAATCAAGCTCAATGCTGTTCGTGGACTTCCAGCCCTCCCAAGAATCCGGAAGACAACATGTAGACATTGCAAACAAGGAAAAATGACTCGTGCAAGTCATCCAGCAATACCTGCCGCAGGACAGACTGATGCCTCTGCCGCAGAACCTGCCAACTCGAAGGCAGAACTGTATCAAAAGCAAACCAAATGCTTTGATCTCCTCCACATGGATTTAATGGGGGCAATCGAGACAAGAAGTCATTCTGGAAAACGCTACGTACTTGTCGTAGTAGATGATTTCTCAAGATACACTTGGGTGCGTTTTCTCCAAGACAAGAGTGAAACATTTGATGAGGTGTCCAAGCTCATTAGGTGGATAAAGACCAACCATGAAGCCTCAGTAAAGAGAATAAGAAGTGACCATGGCACCGAGTTCGAAAACCAACGGCTTTCCAGATTCTGTGATGCGCATGGCATTGCCCAAGAGTTTTCTGCCCCCATAACACCGCAACAAAACGGCGTGGCTGAAAGGAAGAACCGAACCCTCAAGGAAATGGCGTGTACCATGCTGATCGCCAAGGGCCTAAGCAAGCAATTTTGGGCAGAAGCATTCAATGCCGCATGCCATATTCTGAACCGCATCAGCATACGTTCAGGAACAACAAAAACGGCCTATGAAATTTTGAACAATAGAAAGCCTAATTTAAAATACTTTCATGTGTTTGGCTCTGTTTGTTATGTGTTGAATGATAGGGAACCTAGATCTAAACTTGATCCAAAGTCACTTAAAGGATTATTTGTTGGATACTCTAGGAATAGTCATGCCTATCGTATTTTTATCATACAAACTAGAACCATTATTGAATCTGTAAATGTTGATTTTGATGATCTAAGTCGACTCAGGAAACCCAAAGAAGAAAATGTAGAAGGTCTGCTCGAACCTGCCGCAGTAGCAGAAATTGAAGGCAGTATCATTCCTACGCAGCCTACTGCCGCGCCCACTGGCTCGAATAATGATGCCCAACCTTCTACAGCATCTCCCGAGCAATCAAATGATGATAGCACTCCTCAACAAACAGATTCATCAGATGTTGAAGAAACACCAA
The DNA here is from genome assembly GCA_954870475.1 of Euphrasia confusa. Lineage (NCBI taxonomy): Eukaryota > Viridiplantae > Streptophyta > Magnoliopsida > Lamiales > Orobanchaceae > Euphrasia > Euphrasia confusa. Next base: position 7,391,093 of record OX940966.1, on the reverse strand, counting down.
ACCAACGACGAAGGGATCCCCCAAGGCATGTTATCCGAAACCACCCTTCGAGTCAATTGTTGGCCACACGCATGAGAGCTCGTCCGTACATCAACTACCGCAACATGACCAAGAATGTAAGCATGTCTGCCACATACATTGAGATAGGCATTGTCTCGTATCTCTCCACGGTAGAACCGAAAAATGTCAAAGAAGCATTGGCCGATGAATTTTGGATCATGGCAATGCAAAAAGAAATGAACGAGTTTGAAAGAAACAAAGTTTGGAAGCTCATTCCTCGTCCCAAAAACAAGAATATCATCGGGACAAAGTGGATTTTTAAGAACAAATCAAATGAGCATGGGCAAGTTGTGCGCAACAAGGCAAGACTCGTGGCACAAGGCTACACCCAAATTGAAGGCATCGATTTCGATGAGACCTTTGCCCCCGTAGCACGCATGGAGTCCATACGTTTGCTTATTGCTATTGCATGCCACCTCAACATCACCGTACATCAAATGGACGTGAAGACAGCTTTTCTCAACGGCATACTTGAAGAGGAGGCATACGTTGCACAACCCAAAGGCTTCGAAGATCTGAAATATCCTGACCATGTGTATTAATTACACAAGGCATTGTACGGCCTAAAACAAGCTCCTAGAGCTTGGTATGGCTGCCTAACTGATTTTCTACTCAGTTTCGGATTCACTCGAGGCACTGCCGACAAAACACTTTTTGTTAAATTCAATTCTTCCAATATTTTAATTGCACAAATTTATGTTGATGATATTGTCTTTGGATCCACATGTGAGAACATGCTTAAGGCATTCACCTCTGCCATGACATCAAAATTTGAGATGAGCATGGTAGGAGAACTAACTCATTTTTTAGGACTCCACATCAAGCAATCATCAACTGGAACTTTCATCTGACAAGCCACATATGCTAAGAATCTCATCAAAAGATTCCAACTTGAAGGATCCAAGCCCATGAGAACACCTATGGGCTCAACGGACAAAATCTCCCGAGGCACTGATACTGCCGCAGTGGATCAGACCCTATACCGATCCATGATAGGGAGTTTACTTTATCTTACGGCAACTAGACCATATATTATGTACAACGTTTGTTTATGTGCCAGGTTTCAAGCTGATCCAAGGGAAGAACACTTGAAGGCAGTCAAACGCATCATACGATATGTTGCCGCATCAGTCGAGTTAGGCATATGGTATACCAAAGATACCAATACCGATTTAGTTGGATTTTCCGATGCCGACTGGGCTGGAGACATGGATGATCGCAAGAGTACAAGCAGTGGATGTTGTTTTCTTGGAAATAACATCATTTCATGGCATAGCCGCAAGCAAAACTGCATTTCTCTATCCACTGCCGAATCAGAATATGTTGCCGCAGGAAGCTGTTGTACCCAACTCATCTGGCTAAAGCACATGCTTGATGACTACCATTTGGATAGCAACATTCTTACACTCTACTAAGACAATACGAGTTCCATAAATATCAGTCATAATCCAGTGCAGCGCTCAAGAACCAAACACATCAGCATAAGGCATCATTTCATACGATATTTGGTGGATAAACGTCTCTTGAGGATTGATCACATCCCAACAGAGAAGCAAATCCCTGATATCTTCACCAAGCCACTGAACTCAGAATGTTTCATTGCCCTAAGGAATTCTTTGTGCATGTGCATCATGCCTTAGATGCTGATCTGCATCATGCTGCCGCATTGTCATGCCTACTGAACCTCTGCCACAGCATTCTGCCTTAGTTAACTTATAAGATTAAAATTTTCCGAAGGAAGAGAAAATACCCAAACCACTTTAGGCAACATGGTCAAACCCATATACATGTAATTAATACTCAATGGGTTGAGATACTATGTACTAGGTGACCTAAGTATTTAATAATCTCATTATTGACATGACATTATACCTAAGTAGAGTATAAGTACTTATGATGTAGCATGATGTTTCATTAGGATTAGATGTCTTTATTCTTTTCCTAATTTTGCTTTGTAAGCCTTGATTTTTCACACCACAAAAATATTTTAATTGTTTTATTTTATTAAAAAAAAATGATGAAAAACAGAAAAAGAAAATATTAAAAACAGAAAAATAGATAAACAAAAAAAAAAGGGATTTTGGATTTTGATTTTTTGGCAACGACCTGCCGCAGAGCTTTGCCCCACTTGACCGTTGGGCAGCACTCGAGTGTGCGGCAGGCGACGGTTCAGGTCACAAAAGTAACCGTTGCCTGATTTTCACGTCCCATCGAACTATCATCCGTTTTTCTCTTTTCTTTTCTCTATCACATATTCAAACTCCTAATTCAATTACACTTCTCATAAAAATCCAATTCTAAGAGTTTGAATTTTCTTGAATTCTCAAAACCCTAAGTTTTTCCTTCGTACGCACAATATAAATTACCCATCTTTTGCGTCGATTGATTGTGTACTCTGTTTTTCTTCAAACCCTAAATTTCATCAAGCACTTTGAAATCAATGGCTGGTGCATCTCCAATCCCTAATCCGTTCGCCCGCTACTTCGAGGACCCTCGATTTCTGGAGCTCATCAGGGAGGTTCGCCCCAACGCAACGATGGACGATCTTGGAGACATTGAATCGATGCAAGTCATCACCCGTCTCAAAGCTCTCGATGCCGCCGCCGCCACTGCCGCCGCGTTGCAATAGCCATCACTCTCCCCAGAATCGCCGCAGGTCGAGGTCGGTGAAGGAACAGGTAAGGCTTCTCCCATGAACATCTCTCCGGACCATGATGCAGGGGGAGAAACTACCGCAGAAGAAGACCCTGCCGCAGATGATGAGCCAATTCCCCTCCAGATCATACTCCCTGGTCCCGGCAACTCTGAGCCATCCCAGACCCACACACCGGTGGTAATAATTCTCGGGGTCTCTAATGTGTATGACTATGCTGCCAACCTGACCGAGAGATCTCTCCACTCATCTGATTTCAAAGGGTTGTTTACTCCTGAACCCTCTGTCACTGCCGCATCCTCTGCCATCCCACAGGCAGACACTGAAGTGCAGCAGCAAGAAAAGGACATGCCTTACAACAGAAGGGATGATGATGATGATTTCAACTATGCCGAGCTCTACGGGGACTTACATTCACCGAAAAAGTCCAAGGATCGCAAGCCTACTCCCTATCCTTCTGCAAATCCACCCTCTGATGAGGAAGAATCTGACCACTCCAGTCAGCAGCATCGTGATGCCGCAGGCTCTGATACAGAATCTGACCCACTGCTGCAGGATCTTGCCTCCAGGAAGGGGCAAGAAACAGCAGGTACCCATTCCTCCTCGCCGGCCGTCCACCAGATCCACCACTGCTAAGAAATCCCGTAAAGGGAAAGAAAAAGTTGCCGCAATCAAACCCGACAGCTCTCATAGTGGTGATGCCGCAGTCATACCTGCTGCGAAGAAGGGTAAGGCACCAAAAATTGATGCCCCCAAGGAGGATTCGGATTCGGACATGAAACCCGGCAAGGGTTACTCAAGGCGATTCTGGTCCGAACGCCGTTCTGTGATTGGACCCCAGTTCTACTCCAACAAACCTATTCTTCCAGACCGTAGTGTGGAGATGTCAGCTTGTGCAAGACACAAAGTCGACAAGTTCTTGAAAAAGATGAAGTTGGTCAAGGCAGTTACCTACGCAGGACCCTACTGCGAAGACTTGGTGCGCGACTTTTATGCTAACTTGCGCCCTTGTTTTGGTGATGATGGTTCTCGTGGCTATGGGAAGGTGTATCTCAGGGAGAAAATTTTCAATTTCACCCCGGATACCATAAATGCTTATTTGGAGCGCTCTGATATCGAGTACCCTGCCGCAGCTGCTGTTCCCACCACTGCCGCAATATCTCATCGTCTGACAAAGTCACCACCTGATGTCAACAACAATATTTCTGCCTCTAAGCTCTCTTCTTTTTACTATTTCTTGTTTACTGCCGCAAGGCACAATTGGATTCCTACATCCAATGTGCACTTTGTGCATACCCAAATTGGGGAAGTGTTGTTCCACCTTGGTGCAGGAAGGAAGGGAACTTGGGCGAAATCATCTTTGATAAGATCGAGTCACAAGCAGAGAACCTCACTCAGACGCAGAGCCTTGCGTTCCCTTCCTTGATCTGGGAGATGTTGAAGAACCAAGGGCTCTCGTACAATAGTGCTGATCAACTGATTGCAGCCCTAACTGCGTACAAGCTCTATGTTCGTGAGTATAATGACTTGCCCTGGACTGGTTTTCATGCCACTGCCGCAGTGCCTCCAACTCCAGCACAAAAGAAGGCACTCAAGCTGCCGCAGACTGATGCCCCTAGCTCATCTGCTCCACAGCCAGGTATTCATGCCCGTCTCCAGGCATTTGCAGACCAAATTGCTGCAAACCATATGGTCATCATGTAGGACTACATGGCCAAGGCAGTTGCTGATGCTATTTCCTTCTTTCTCGAAGAAGAGGGTATTTCTCCACAAAAAGGGGGAGTACCAGCAGCCGAGGCCAAAGTGGCAAAGAGCACTGTGTTGAGAATGTTGAAGAGGCGCATTTATCAAGACATCAAAGAAGTTGAAGCTGAAGAAGCTGCAGAGAAGGAAGTTGCCGCAGCAGAGAAGGCTGCCGCAGACACTGCAGCAGAACTTGATGGAGAGGAGCGTGGATCGTCCCCTGAGCACGATGATTGAAAAGTTTGAAGGATTGCAGTTCTCAAGACCCGAAGAAATATCATTTCTTCTTTTGCTTTAGTTTTTTTTACTCTGAACAATTTATTTAATTTCTATCTATTTGTTTTTTCTAACAATTTAATTTTTAAGTTTTTTGTTGAACAATTTCTATTCAAGTAGTTATTTTCCTTTTAAAAAAAAATTGGTGTGTTATTTAAAGGCTTACTTAGTTACTTGTTTTTGTTCTATTAGTTAGTTAGTTGTTAAATAAATTTTTGTTCTACTTAGGAAGTATTAACTAAGGGGGAGTTTTATGCCTTAGTTGTTTTGTCAAGATAAATCTTATATACTTCTAAGTCAGATGTATTTCATTGAGGGGGAGTGCTCCTTTGCGCTGCTGCCTCATGGTTTTGTGAAGAAAGATAAAAAGGGGGAGTTTGTAAGGATAAATATGTTTGGGCATTACAATGCCTTAAAGGATTTAGATAGAAGTTCTTTTGCTAACATATTTATTTGTTTTCTTCTTTCTTCACAATTTAAACTGTTGTAATCACTTGTCATAATTGGTGATTTGATTTAGCATAGTTCATTTGTTGGAACGTGCTTGAAAAGCAATCAACATAGAAGGTTTCTGCCGTAGCACAGCAAGGCAGAGTTATGCCGCAGCGCTGCAAGGCATGGACAAGAGGTTGAGTCAAGAGAATCAAGCGAAGCATGATATAAGGGCAAGGGAATGCTGAAGTCAAGATAGTATGGAAGGCATTGCAGTGTGGCAGTGGATTCCAGAAGAACTTCAGAAGGCATCCTGCGGCAGCAGTCAAAGCAGCGTGTCCTTAAATCTCTCAACCGATTGTTGACCTAGCAAATTAAGGAATTCAGTTGGGAATCTCCTCCTATAAATAGAGGACAACCCCAACACCATTTAGTACGACTTCCAGATACATTTAAACACCTAGAAACACATTCTCTTCTTAGGATCGATCATCATTTTAGAGCAGAGAGCTTCACGTGTGAAGTTCTTCGTGCCATTCGTTCTCTCACATGTTTGAGAGTTCTTTTGTTTCATTGATGATCTGATCACTTCGTTTAGGTGTATGGAATCACAGTAGCTAGGTCTTTTGTTGTTGATTGTTATTATACTCTTTGGTAAAATCATTTGTAAATCCAAGAGTATACCTTTTGTTTTTGTAAAGACTCATTTCTTTAATAAAGTTTTTGGTTCGTATGTGTATAATTTAAATACACATACAAAGATTAATTCATTGTCATTTACTTTCCCGTATGTGTGTGTGTGTTCGTTTTTAAGAGTAATTTATTTTTAATTAATTCCGCTGCAACGATATACATATATAACATATATTAATATTAAACTGAAACATTAATACACACGCTAAAATTTATAAATTACGAAAAACGAACATTTTCTGTACAAGTCATCGTACTGCAGAATACACTGTTCTACCGCAGAACATGTCTTGTCTAGGCAGGCATTTCACTGCTTTTTATTTACTGCCTACGACTTTCAGCTATTATATAACATTTTTATTGATAATGATAAAATTATACTATTCAATTAAAATTAAATAAAAATTGTAGGAAAATGATTGAAAAACTGAAAAATCAACTTAGACTTTCCCTTATCATTCTTGGTGGATACTGTTAAGCTCATTTTTTTATTTTACATTAGGTTACACTTAGGAGGATTTGATAGAAGAAAATGAGAGAAGGGGACTGCTATTTATTTAAATTAATAAAGTGAGATAGTGAATTTTGATTGGACGGGGGACGTGCCAGAGGTCCCATATTGGTGGATAGGACGTAGCGTGGCACAAACCGTGCTAGCTCGACCAAAATAATGGTTTTTGTAATTTTTGCTAAAATTTTATTGTTTTTATAATTTTTGCTAAATGTTTTGTAATATTATGCTAAATTTATTACAAAAATAAAAGGAAAAAAATAAGTAACCAATTACTTCACATTTCTGATTGCTCGCACTGAACCAGAGCAATTGTAAGCGCACATGGCCTCAGAGCAAGCTTTGCGCTCATAAGCGCAAATGGCCTTATGATAGGTTGATGCTGCTTCACCGTCATCTTCTGTCTGAATGTAGCAATAATAACCTTCACATGAAAAATAAGACACAAGACAACAAAAAAAAACAGCTATTATTGGGCGATTAAGTATTACCAACCTTCATTTAGGAAAAAAAATTATATTATCAATATAAAAATATATATTAGCAAAAAAAATTATTATAATTGTTAAAAATTAAAATATTAGTATAATGCTAAAATACAAAATCACGATTTTAATTTTGTGCTATTACATACAAAATTTATTGATAAGATAAAATTAAACTATCTAATTAAAATTAAATAAAAATTATAGGTTAGTCTTAAAAACCAACTTAAACTTTCCCTTATCATTTTTTGTGGAGGTTGTTGAGCTTTTTCTTTATGGGGGTTTCATAAAAGATTTTTTGTGAGTATTTCTATAATTATGAAAAACTAAGACCACTTTTGTTTTTGGGTGGATATTTTACTATTTATTAACCCAGAATTATTTAAGATCTCACTAGGTGAAAAACATTAAATGCCTAGATTATATGTGGCTACAGCCATTCAATCCTCCCTCTAGGCGTTTCATTTCGTTACCAGCTGTTGGTTAAAATTCCGATTCGCCATGCAACTGGCGATTGTGACTCCCTCAAAGAGCTTTCTCAAGTCAAACTGGCGATTGTAACTCCCTCAAAGAGCTTTCTCAAGTCAATATTCTTTGAAACTGCTATTTGTATGTGTTTCGGGGTTATACGTTTTTGTTGGCTTTCCATGGCCCCACTCCGTCAAGTGAGATGGTGAGCTTGCGGGCATTCCATGTCCTCACTTGCCGCTAGTGAGATGGTGAGTTTGCGCTAAGAAACCATTTTAAAAAATGTATTATAATTGTTAAAAATTAAAATAACCAAACTCACTATTTAATTTTGCGCTATTATATAACATTTTTATTGATAATGATAAAATTATACTATTCAATTAAAATTAAATAAAAATTGTAGGACAATGTTTGAAAAACTAAAAAATCGACTTAGACTTTCTCTTATCATTATTGGTGGAGACTGTTAAGCTCGTTTTTTTATTTTACATTAGGTTACACTTAGGAGGATTTGATAAAAGAAAATGAGAGAAGGGGACTGCTATTTATTTAAACTAGTTGATTCAGCCCGTGCGTTGCACTGGAGTAAAACTCAAAGTTTTACCCGGATTTATTTTGATCTTAATTTAAGTAAAAATGTTAAAAAATTTGTTCAATATTTAAATTTGTATACATATTTTGATATAAATAAAATTAAAAACAATCTCAAACTTTTATAGTTTCAAAACATAGAAAAAAAATATATAAATAGAATTTAAATTTACTGCAAAATTTTTAAAACCTCCATGTACACAACATTTCTAGTTTTATTTGTCAAGTTTCCATCTTCGTCACATATTAAGAATTTCAATCCTACTCTGTTAGTGACCCTTGAAACTGCGACATACAATTGTCCGTGTGTGAAAACAGGCTTTCTCAACAGAATTCCCACTTTTAACAAAAATTGACCTTGACTTTTGTTTATGGTCATAGCATACGAAATCATAATTGGGAATTGGCGACGTTGAAAGCGAAAAGGCAATTTTGAATCTGAAGGAGAAAGTGTCAACCTTGGAATGTATACGATTTCATCTTGCTTTTCCCCTCCTAAAACATTTGCTTCAATAACTTTCTATTAATGTTCGTAACAATAACGTCCTATTAATTTACATTTCAAACATCACAAATTAAACTTTCTAATTAAGGATAACTTTTTATAACCGTTTTTATTAATAGGGGTATTATTAATTTTGTTATTATAAAAAAAAAAGCACAACTAATTACTTTAATACTCTTGTAATAACTACCCACCATGTATAATCATCCAGGGTAATTTTGGAACATTACTCAAATTTATAATTAAGAAAAATTAATTTCCTAAATTATATACTAACTTTTAAAACTACCCTTTTATAAAAATCACCCTTTTAATTATGTAATTATGTAATTATGTAGGAGTAATATAATAGGGTGATTAAAATTACAATTTCCCCAAATAATAATTTAGTCAATTTATATATATTTGAATTTTTTCATATTTAAATTAATAATAAATAATATGATTGATAAACTGAAGAAAATGAGTGAATAATTATAATAAAAACATAGAAATAAAACACTACCACGTGTGTTTATGGAACGTAATTATCCAATATTGAATTGTTAAATTCATTATATTATATTATATTGATGATTTTAACATTAAATAGAGATAATGACAAAAATACTTATAATTGCCGTAACCATACTTGTAATCATATGAGAAATATATTTATGGGACATGGGAAAACATATATTTTGGTAAAATATATTTTGATAATTCCGTACTATAACTTTTTCATTATTATATCAATGTATATGTGAAATATATTTTTTAAAAGTTATTCTTTATATCTTACAAAAGTAAAAATAATAACTAAAAATATCGTATATTGTAATAGAATAGTATGGAATACTAAAGTTATCAAAAATGTTTGAATTGAATTGTTTAACTAAACATTCGTAAATTTATTAAAATAAAATTGATTTAATAGTCAATATTTTTATTTTTTTGAAAAGATTTAAATATTTAGTTAAAAATTTTACTAATTTATAAATTAATATTAATAAAAAAATGGAAATAAATTATTGAATCAAATTGATACATAAACTAATAAATAAATTTATACATATATTTGTATTGGTCACTAATAAATTTTTGAATAAAATTTTTATTTCTCTCTAATGTCAAGTATTTTTGTCTCAAATTATGTTCTTTCATTTTGCAAGATCTCATTTTTTATTTATTTATTAGTTTCTGTATTTCATATTAAATATTGAAACAAAGTTATACCATTATAAATCAAACCAAAAAATGAAATAAATTTATCATCAAAGAAATAAAATAAAACTTTGAGTTTATTACATAAATAAAATAATTTACATTGTAAATCATCATGATCAATTAAAACAAATTTTAAACTATCTATTCTTGAATTAAACAAATTTTAAACTAACAAATTTTAAACTAACTATTAAAACAAATTAATGTGTTATTCAATCTTGACATCTCTTAGCAAATTTTGTAAATTAAATTGATGTTACAAAAACATTCCAAATTTTTAAAAACAATTTTTAGAATAATTACACTCACATCAAGGTCATCATATGTATAAGCTTCAACATTCTTCTTTCATACAATTATTCTATATTTCGAAATATCTTTAAAGTGTTAAAATTAAATATCAACATTGTATGATATGTCCTTGTGATCAATACAAAACAAATAAGCAACAAAATATTTTTTATTATAAAACAATAAAAACTTACTCATAGATATGCAAAAGAAAAATATTAAACTCTATCTACAAATGGCTTAATTGTTAATCGAAAATTACATAATTTAGTAGAATTATGTAACAATCGAATAGAGATCTTTTACCTTCTAGAAAACCAAGAGTCTCGATATCGGCAGGAGGGAAGATGAGCGAAAAGTGAATGTCATCTGATATGATCTCCTTTTGGAGTGATTTTGGTAAGCTCCTTTGACAAAATTAACTGGTTGGTACGCCGAGTAACCGTATATAAAAACTTGTGTTAGATCAAGAAATTAGAAATAAAGAAGCTTAGATGTTTTTACCAAAACAAAAATAAATACGAAAAGATGGAAACTTGAAAATATTTTGCAGTAGATGTGCATGTCTATGTTAAAAATAAGTAAGATCCGAAAATAGTCAAAACCTGCAAAACCAATTATTTATCATATCTTGACTGTAAATTGTAATTGTTGAATACCAATATCGTCGGCATTATGAAATTATCAAATTTGAAACATGGACTAACGGGAGACACTGAGGGTGAGGGTGATGGTAAAACTAAATGACTCCTGCTGTTATGCGCATGGTTGAGATGTCTATTAATCTAACCTGAGATATAGTTAGTCATTAGAAAAAATCTGGAGTAATTGGAACTAAAGTTGTTGATACGACAACCCACTTTATTAATTTTTTGGGATATAGAAAATCCACTAAATGCAACTGATAAATAGTAAATATGTTGCTACAGAAATAAATGGAATAAATGATGAACTCGTCAACGCCTAATACATAATATCATATATCATAATAACATAAATATTCTATTTATCTCTCATTCTTAATTTATTTTAATAATTTACTTGTATTAATAATGATAAATAAATATAATAAACAAATATTGAAAGTATATATATTTTTATTCAAAAGTAATATTTTATTTTAGTTTAATATGATTGATTTAAATTAGAGAGAGAAAATATAAATTTAATAGTAAATAAAAAAAAGTATGAATTTTATATATTAATTTATTTTATTAATATTATTCAATTGAATATCAATTTTTTTTATAGTAAATAAAAAAAAGTATGAAGTGTATAACTAATTATACATAGATTTGCATAAATATTATTAATTAAAGTAATTTAAATTCTCATTAATTTTCAATACTTTCGAAAATCTATTGTTGTGCTTAATTAGAAAATATATTACACGGTTTCTTTGATTAATTTTGGAACAAAAATCATAGAGGGTGTTATAAAAATGAAACTTCTTTATTAAATAAACAAAATAATTTACATTGTAAATCATCATCAACTAAAACAAAATACTTTTTATTTGTACAATTACTTTTTATTCATCATATGATAAGCTTAAGATTATTCTTTCGTACAATTACCGTACATTTCAAAAGATCTTTAAAGTGTAAAAATTAAATACCAACTTTGTATGATGTATCCTTGTGATCAATACAAAACAAATAAGCAACAAAATATTTTTTATTATAAAACAATGTAAAAGAAAAAGATTAAACTCTATCTATAAATGGTCTAATTGTTAATAGAAAATTAAATAATTTAGTAGAATTATGTAACAATCGAATATAGATCTTTTACCTTCCAGAAAACCAAGAGTTTTTATATCAGCCAGAGTGAAGATGAGCGAAAAGTGAATATCATCTGATATGATCTCTTTTTGGAGTGATTTTGGTAAGCTCATTTGACAAAATTAACTGGTTGAATACGCCGAGTAATCGTATATAAAAACTTGCTTTAGATCAAGAAATTAGAAATAAAGAAGCTTATATGTCTTTTACCAACTCAAAAATAAATACTAAGAGATGGAAACTTGAAAATATTTTGCAGTAGATGTGCATGTCTATGACAAAAATAAGTAAGATCCGAAAATAGTCAAAACCTGCAAAACCAATTATTTATCATATCTTGACTGTAAATTGTAATTGTTGAATACCAATATCATCGTCATTATGAAATTACTAATCACCATCTTGTGATCAAATTTCAAACATGGACTAACGGCAGACGCTGAGGGTGAGGGTGAGGGTAAAACTGAATGACTCCTGATGTTATTCGCATGGTTGAGATGTCTATTAATCGAACCTGAGATATAGTTAGGCATTAGAAAAATACTCAAGTAATTGGAACTAAAGTTGTTGATACGACAACCCACTTTATTAATTTTTTGGGATGTAGAAAATCCACCTAATGCAACTGATAAATAGTGAATATGTTGCTTTTGTACAAAAATAAATGAAATAAATGATGGACTCGTCAAAGCTGCGCCTAATACATAATCCGGCGGTATGATCGATATATCATAACAACATAAATAATCTACTTATCTCTCATTCTTAATTCATTTTAATAATTTACTTGTATTAATAATGATAAATAAATATAATAAAAAAATATTGAAAGTATATATATTTTTATTCAAAAAGTAATATTTTATTTTATTTTAGTTTAATATGATTTATTTAAATGAGAGAGAAAATATAAATTTAATAGTAAATAAAAAAAGTATGAATTTTATATATTAATTTATTTTATTAATATTATTCAATTGGATATCAATTTTTGTAATATTTTTATTGTAAATAAAAAAAATATGAAGTGTATAACTAACTATACATAGATTTGCATAAATATTATTAATTAAAGTAATGTACATCATTTCACTAATTTTTAATACCTTCGAAAATCCATTGTTGTGCTTAATTTGAAAATATATTACACGTTTTTTGAGAGGGTGACATTTATCATCAAAGAAATAAAATGAAAATTCTTTATTATATAAACAAAATAATTTAAATTGTAAATCATCATCGATCAACTAAAACAAAATACTTTTTATTATAAAACAATAAAAACTTACTCATAAATTTTTAAAAGAAAAAGATTAAATTCTATCTACAAATAATTTAATTATTAATCAAAAATTAAATAATTTAGTCTAATTATATTTCACACTCGCATATTGGTTCAAGACACCGAGAAAAATCACTCTCATATTGTTTCATTGCAAATTTCTAAATACTTCTTTTTAAACCACATTAATGGTCTTATTCGAGAGGTTCTTATTCTCATCACAACATAACAATTTCCCGTGTTTAAATACCGGCCCTCTCAACATAATCTCCATTTTTTACAAAGATTGCTCGATCATGACTTTTGTTAATGCTCATAGCATACGATATCATAATTTAATATGATTTGGTATAAACTATTGCATTTTTGAAACTTTGATTTTGTGACCGTTGCATTTTTGGTTCGTTAGAAGGGATTTTTGAAACTTGAATACATATGTAAAACTTTACATAGTCGTCGTTTGTCCAAGCTTATATCAATTTTGCACCTACTGAAAATAATCCCCTTCAAAGAGGACTATAGGATACGATTCCAATTTCAGGTTCTCTGAAAATTTCCCAAAACAATGAAGCAATATATCCTTACAAAAAATAACAATCTATCTCAATCATCAATCAATAATTTCAGGCTTTTAGAAAATATTATATTACCTGAACCTGAACCTGCAAAAAAAAAATAAAAACACAAAAAAACACATCCAAATAGATGATAGCTCGACTATTTGATGCTGAAGTTACAATATAATTAAACATAAAAAAATAAAAATCAGAATTGTAATTAAACAATGGAACGGAATACTTCATCAACTATAAATAAAAGAAAAATATAACCTTAAAATGCACTATATAAAATAATTATCCAAAGAATTTAGAATATGTAGTGAGAATAGTGGGCGAGCCAAACATTCATTTACAGACTCATACGTACAGGGCCTATCAATATCACACGCATATGTGAGGCCCTTACTCTGGTAGTGTGCAGACGTTGCCTTGCCTCCAAATACTTAGGGTTCACATGAATGCTGGGGGCAGGGCGTTGTGCTTGCTGCTACTGATGAACCGTTGGGTGTAGTAGTAAATCCAAGCTCCTTCTCAATCAACTGGAGAGTCTGTAGAGGGAAAACTCCTTTCCAGGTCCTGAAAAGGTGATGCATACCAGAATGTACTGAAGGATCAACTTGTCTATATGCCTTGATGAAAACTTGGATAAATGAACCCAAAAGTCTAAAACGGATAAATATGCAAATATTAATGGAGATTATCGAATAGCATTTATTGAAATGTTATATTTTCCCAAATTAATGATGAATCATATTCTCAAGTAATAATGAAAAAATCTGACCTCCGGTAATCTGGATGATTATTTTTTTTTAAAATACATATAAAAAAAATAATTTTGAATTATAAAATTAATTAATTAAATATAAAAATGTAAAACGATTAATTCCCGTCTAGGCCCCGATTAATCCCTCTAGGCGCTAGGCCCCCGGTCACCGCCCGCCTACCGCCTAGCGCCTTTTAGAACATTGATCACGATAGATGCTATTAAATAAAAGGAAAATGAAAGTACCGATCAAGTACCTCATCAAGTTCCAATCCAGAAGCATCGCCATCACCGAATCTCTCTATGAAGAACATAACAAAAAAACAAAAAACAGATAAAACATAAAAATGATTGGTGTACACGAAATAAAAGATATGAAACATCAAATAACTGAAATTAGGAGCTTGCCCAAACTAATAAGGCAGCTTAATCATTGCCCGAAGATGTAGAATTTTTCGGTAAGCTCAACCTCGCCAAGCTAAGCCTCTCCAGATTCTTCGTCGCGGCCACGAACGCAGCCCCTCATGAGAGAAGAATATAGACCTCGAGAGATCGATCGATCGCAGAAGTTGCATCAAGAGGGGACCTCAAGAGAGATCGATCGATCGTATCATTTTCATCCTCATACTGTTATATATAAATGTCACAACATACAAACGATTAAAAACTAAATCTTAAGATTGAAATACTAAAAACAATTAAGGACGGATGTGCAAGATCAAAAATTAATATCTACTACATACCTTGAATCATCAAAGAACATTAATTAATCTATCAATGTACGCCAAACGCATTTCAATGAAACCAAATAGACAATGATATAACAATCAGATGTTAGACAAAGAACATAGGTTACAACAACACAACAAAATAAACACAAACCCACATGTAACAATTAAAAAAATTCAAATTCACTAAACATTATACGAAGTACTAAAAATCGAATTTTTTTTGATAAAATTAAGGAAGAAAGAATTTATGTAGTGTTTCCTGGATCCAATCACTTTGAAAAGATGACTGATCACAATGGCCACAGTACAGTTATGGCGTCCAAGCCATTATGTCATAGAGGAATGGAAGAGAAGATTAATTTTAAGCTACAAAACCACAAAAATAAGTAAAATGCAATGACATTTTTCTGTGACTTACGGAGACCTCTAATACATGATATAGCAATTCAAATTAAGTACCATCTGGAATATTGATACTGATGAAAAGTGTACTTCATATCTGGGGTTGCCTTGTGTGTGTGTGTGTGTTTACCTTAGCTTCAAAGTCCAGGTATTCCTCCTCAAGATTTCTCCTCGGGTTCAACAACTCAGAATCACCCATTTCTACTTTAGGAGTCTGTGTTAACCTATCAAGAATTGCAAAAATATTATGCTAGTAGCAAAATAAGCAGTGCACACTGCACATAACCTTTTGAAATAAATTCAATGCAATAATACCCTTCACTTAAGCTCTTCAAGTTCTCCACAAATTTTCTGATGCGATCAACAGGGGGCCTCAACTCTTTCTGCATTAGAATATATATATATATATGTATATATATATATATATATATATATATATATATATATATATATATATATATATATATATATGAGAGAGAAAGAGATATTGTTCACAACTCACTTTAAGAACTGGAAAGTATATCGGCTCAACTGTGAGAGAACTAAACCACCTCAAAAGAGGAAAGAAGCTGTATAACCTCTGAATGTATATATTTCTTCCTTTTATCTAGATATAAACTGAATAACCTCGGAATAAAGTCCTGACAAAGAAACAATTAGAAAACTAAATATTAATAATTGCAAAACCACTTAAAATCGAACATTTTGAAAACAAAGAAAACCGAACCAAACAATATGAAAACCAAATGAACAAAATTTTGGAGAGAAAAAAAAAAGTCCAAAATCAGAATTCAGCCACATAATTTACATACCTCCACTCATTTACAATGAAGCGATCAACATCGATTAATTTTTATGGGCATATAAATAACATACCAAAATTGATTTTTAGTTGTATTAATTAACTTATCAATTACCCGTCGAAAGAAATGAGTATTTTAGAAAATAACTATCTAGCTCTCTATCACTACCATTGAAAAAACAAAGAGTGCATACATACCTTTTTACTACTCGACCTTGAGGTAAGATGATCCGATAGTTTGAAGATGAGATCATTATCCACATTTTCGTCTTTGATCATCAACAACCTCGATTTCCTCCTGTTTGACATGCTCGATCTTTGAATACTTCAATTCAGCAACACACATAATAAGTATATCTAGCTAGCAGAGGTACATACTATTACACACTATCAAAGAACAATAAATGACCTTTTAAACCGATTTCCATATCAATATCTCCCAAAAATCAATTTAAATTAATAAATAAAAAAATTCCGTGTTAGTTAATTACCAATTAATTAATGAAATACTAATGGATTCTTGTTTGGCTCCTTTGATGCCGAGAATCTGGTTAAAACTTGAGCCATCGTTCGTCGCCGGTGATTTGTCCGGTGACTTAGCTCCGGCTGCCACGATTTTAATAATCAAATTAACTCTATTTAAATAAATAAATAAATAAATAAATAAATAAAATAATACCTCGGTTCGTATCTCCGACCTGGGCCGTATCTTTCGTGGGTTTTGCGTAATACATGATCCTTGAGCAGGAGTACCATTGGAAAAGGGACTGATTCTCGATCGGTTTGATGAAAATCAGAGAATAACCTGAAGGATATATATTTGAAAAAGTATCACGCTCGCCTCAGTAAACCCTAAACCACAAAAATCGAGAAACGAAAAATTTACACATAAATCAAACTGGGAAATTGAGGGATCTGTAAGAATTAAGGCATCAAGATTTAACCATGAGAAAGTAGGATACCTCGGCGAAGTTCGAAGGAGATGAGAACCGACATATATGCTTCTGAATCTGCAAAAAAAATTGAAGCTTTCTGAAATCGAAATATGCAAATTTATACATACCTAGATTAGCAAATATTGTTTTCCGAATCTGCAAAAAAAATTGAAGCTTTCAAAAAACAGAAGAAAGCGGGGAAGAGGAGCTCGCGGTTTTTAAATTGAGGCATTAACTGATTTCAAGAAATGGAAAAAAAGGGATTCTAGCACTCACTGCTAACAGATGAGTTACAGATGGCCTGTGGAGAATAGCTTTCTTATGGTTTGGTGCAAATTTGGATCCAACATATCTACTTTTGACATCAACATTGCACCTTTAGATTCTGCATAAAAAAATCGATAAAAGCACAAATTATGGTAGAGTAGCGATGGGAAAAACCTGTTTGATCGAAGAGGAGCAGATGCCGGATGAGGGAGATGAAAACCGTCGACTATGGAAATTGAGAAGGAGAAGAGAAGGGGAAAAGAGCGATCGAAACCTAAATAGAGGTCCATGATTTTGACTGCACAAAATAAAGAACCAAAGTTTGAAAAAAGCCATAGAGATAAGCTGGGAAAATTAAAGGATTAAACAAACTGAAAAAAATGAAATGGGTTCACATACATACATTCAACTGAGAACATTAAAAGCACAATAGAGTAAGGAAGCTGGAATAATACAGAAAACTTTGATGTTACTTACATGAACTTCTGACAGGGGAAGAGAAATGCAACTTTCAATTCTAAATCTTCCAAAAAACAAAAATTAATGTTAGATAATCAAAAATCAGTTGAGAAATACTGAAGGAATCAAAAAACCTAGAGCTACGCTTGAAAATTTGAAAATATCGAATTCGGAAAAGGAAAAACGATCTCGGCAGGTAATGAGAAGAGAGATGACAAATTGGGAATTCCTATTATTTGGGGAAGATGACCTCCGATGAGAGCTTTTCTGAAAAAAAAAAAGCAAGGAATCGAAAAATTAGGGAGAAATAAAAATAATGAAGCCGGGAAGGAGATGAAATTAATGAATATGGAGAAATATGGAGAATGAGAATTTCCATACGGGGAAGAGGAAAAAGGGAATTTAATTATGGGATATTTGACCGATCATTAATATTTCTTAATGTATTTTAACTTAAATTAAATAATAAATTGATTAAAGATTTACACTTGGCAAAATTGAGCAATTCTATTGGACAATAGAATTTGAAATTGAAGGAGAAAAGATTGGCTATAGGGGAAATTGAGCATTCCTATTGGTCAATAGAATTTAATTTGATCTAGGTGGCAAAATTGGCTGTTTTGATTGGCTAATTGGATTTATGTGATTCAGGATTTATCTATTGATAGATTAATAAAGTGAGATAGTGAATTTTGATTGGAAGCAGTGGCGGAGCTAGTACAGGACCAGGTGGGCCATCGCCCACGCTGAAAAAAAATAAGTACTTATATATATTAAATAAATTTTTATTGCGCAAAAAAAAATTATATATATATTAAATAAAATTTTATTGCGCTGAAAATATATACATATATTAATATATATATATATATATATATATATATATATATATATATTAAATAAATTTTTATTGTTAATCTCTATATATATTAAATAAAATTTTATTGTTTAAGATTAACTATTTTACTCAAAATACAAAACAAACGTAAGTTAACTATTTTTTTTAATTTAGCTCATTTTCAAAAGTCCAATTTTCTATCCTAACATATTTACCTCAAATAAAAAAAATTACATTAATAAATCACATGTACAATAATTATAAAAACTCAATTCTCCAAACACCGCTCACCACCGCACCCAACTTGAGCACTTCGCACCGACTCTTCGAGAAGAATTCTCAAGCTCGCAACCATTAAGAGAACTACATCGTTAGATTTTCGACACCAATTAAATTTTTACTTTTGATTTTTTTTTTATGTTTTTTTTTAATATTGCTTAATTGTTTTTACCTTCTGTGGTTTTTTTGTTTATTTGTGAAAATAATGTTCAAAAATTACTGTATAAAATTGAGGGTTTAAAACTTGTATATTGAACAAAAGTCACAAAACTGTATTTGGTATAAATTTTAAGTTAAAATCACTGGAGTTTGAATTTGGGGTGGACATTTGGCCCACCCTCAATTGAATTTCTAGCTCCGCCCCTGATTGGAAGGGGACGTGTCAGAGGTCCCTTATTGGTGGATAGGACGTAGCGTGGCACAAACCGTGCTAGCTCGACCAAAATAATGGTTTTTGTAATTTTTGCTAAAATTTTATTGTTTTTTGTAATTTTTACTAAATGTTTTGTAATATTATTCTAAATTTATTACAAAAATAAAAGGAAAAAAATAAGTAACCAATTACTTTACATTTCTGATTGCTCGGAGCAATTGTAAGCGCACATGGCCTCAGAGCAAGCTTTGCGCTCATAAGCGCACACAAGCTTTGCGCTCATAAGCGCACATGGCCTTATGATAGGTTGATGCTGCTTCACCGTCATCTTGAATGTAGCAATAATAACCTGCACATGAAGAATAAGACACAAGACAAAAAAAATCAGCTCGATTATTGGGCGATTAAGTATTACGTACCAACCTTCATTTAGGAAGAAGTTATATTTTGTTTTTGCGCTATTTTTACTATTAGAGCGCATATAAAAACAAAGCCACAAAAATAATATAAAGATAGGGTAAAAAAATATATTATCAATATAAAATTATATATTAGCAAAAAAAATTATTATAATTGTTAAAAATTAAAATATTAGTATAATGCTAAAATAAAAAATCACGATTTTAATTTTGTGCTATTACATACAAAATTTATTGATAAAATAAAATTAAACTATCTAATTAAAATTAAATAAAAATTGTAGGTCAGTCTTAAAAACCAATTTAAACTTTCCCTTATCATTTTTTGTGGAGTTTGTTGAGCTTTTTCTTTATGGGGTTTCATAAAAGATTTTTTGTGAGTATTTCTATAATTATGAAAAGATAAGACCACTTTTGTTTTTGGGTGGATATTTTATTATTTATTAACCTAGAATTATTTAAGATCTCACTAGGTGAAAAACATTAAATGCCTAGATTATATGTGGCTACAGTCATTCAATCCTCCCTCTAGGCGTTTCATTTCGTTACCAGCTGTTGGTTAAAATTCCGATTCGCCATGCAACTTGGCGATTGTGACTCCCTCAAAGAGCTTTCTCAAGTGAATATCTTTTGAAACCGCTATTTGTATGTGTTTCGGCTTTATACGTTTTTGTTGGCTTTCCATGGCCCCACCACGTCAAGCAATGGCGGAGCCAGGATTATTTTTCAGGGTGGGCTAGTATAATAAAAAGATTTTTTTTCATGACGGGCTAGCTATATAATGAAAAAATACATCAAGTAAATGAAAAAATACATCAAGTAAAAAAAGAAAAAAATGTCATGAAAAGGAGGAAACAAGAATCGATCACTTGACCTTTAGGAATCCTAGAAATGCTTTAGCCAATTGGGCTCTACTTTTAATAAGAAAATAGTTGGATTTATATATAAATATAGGTAAAAATTGAAAAATCAGGGTGGGCTATATATAGCCCACCCCAGCCATTGAATGGCTCCGCCCTTGACGTCAAGTGAGATGGTGAGCTTGCGGGCATTCCATGTCCTCACTTGCGGCTAGTGAGATGGTGAGTTTGGCTAAGAAAGCATTTTAAAAAATTTATTATAATTGTTAAAAATTAAAATAATCAAACTCACTATTTAATTTTGCGCTATTATATAACATTTTTATTGATAATGATAAAATTATACTATTCAATTAAAATTAAATAAAAATAAAAATTCACTATTTAATTTTGCGCTATTATATAACATTTTTATTGATAATGATAAAATTATACTATTCAATTAAAATTAAATAAAAAATTGTAGGACAATGTTTGAAAAACTGAAAAATCAACTTAGACTTTCCCTTATCATTCTTGGTGGATACTGTTAAGCTCATTTTTTTATTTTACATTAGGTTACACTTAGGAGGATTTGATAGAAGAAAATGAGAGAAGGAGACTGCTATTTATTTAAATTAATAAAGTGAGATAGTGAATTTTGATTTTACGGTGGACGTGCCAGAGGTCCCTTATTGGTGGATAGGATGTAGCTTGGCACAAACCGTGCTAGCTCGAACAAAATAATGGTTTTTGTAATTTTTGCTAAAATTTTATTATTTTTGTAATATTTGCTAAATGTTTTGTAATATTATGCTAAATTTATTACAAAAATAAAAGGAAAAAAATAAGTAATCAATTACTTCACATTTCTGATTGCTCGCATTGTAAGCGCACATGGCCTCTGAGCAAGCTTTGCGCTCATAAGCCACATGGCCTTATGATAGGTTGATGCTGCTTCACATCTTCTGTCTGAATGTAGCAATAATAACCTACACATGAAGAATAAGACACAAGACAACAAAAAAAGTCAGCTGGATTATTGGGCGATTAAGTATTATCAACCTTCATTTAGGAAGAAGTTTTTTTTTTGGTTAACGGTCAATATCATATAAGAGAAAAAATAAAAGAGTTTAGAGATACAGCGAGAACCTACCGCATCAACGAGCTAACAGGCTAGCTCTCAGAATCTCCAAAAATAAAAGAGCAAAACAACATTTAGGAAGAAGTTATATTTTGTTTTTGTGCTAGTTTTACTATTAGAGCGCATATAAAAATAAAACGACAAATCATATAAAGATAGAGTAAAAAAATATATTATCAATATAAAAATATATATTAGCAAAAAAAATTATTATAATTGTTAAAAATTAAAATATTAGTATAATGCTAAAATACAAAATCACGATTTTAATTTTGTGCTATTACATACAAAATTTATTGATAAAATAAAATTAAACTATCTAATTAATATTAAATAAAAATTGTAGATCAGTCTTAAAAACAAACTTAAACTTTCCATAATCATTTTTTGTGGAGGTTGTTGAGCTTTTTCTTTATGGGGGTTTAATAAAAGATTTTTTGTGAGTATTTCTATAATTATGAAAAGCTAAAACCACTTTTGTTTTTGGGTGGATATTTTATTATTTATCAACCAAGAATTATTTAAGATCTCACTGGGTGAAAAACATTAAATGCCTAGATTATATGTGGCTACAGCCATTCAATCCTCCCTCTAGGCGTTTCATTTCGTTACCAGTTGTTGGTTAAAATTCCGATTGGCCATGCAACTGACGATTGTGACTCCATTAAAGAGCTTTCTCAAGTCAATATCCTTTGAAACCGCTATTTGTATTGTGACTCCCTCAAAGAGCTTTCTCAAGTCAATATCCTTTGAAACCGCTATTTGTATGTGTTTTGGCGTTATACGTTTTTGTTGGCTTTCCATGGCCCCACTCCGTCAAGTGAGATGGTGAGCTTGTGGGCATTCCATGTCCTCACTTGCGCTAGTGAGATGGTGAATTTGCGCTAAGAAAGAATTTTAAAAAATGTATTATAATTGTTAAAAATTAAAATAATCAAACTCTCTATTTAATTTTACGCTATTATATAACATTTTTATTGATAATGATAAAATTATACTATTCAATTAAAATTAAATAAAAATAAAAACTCACTATTTAATTTTGCGCTATTATATAACATTTTTATTGATAATGATAAAATTATACTATTCAATTAAAATTAAATAAAAATTGTAGGACAATGTTTGAAAAACTGAAAAATCAACTTAGACTTTCCCTTATCATTCTTGGTGGATAGTGGATACTGTTAAGCTCATTTTTTTATTTTACATTAGGTTACACTTAGGAGGATTTGATAGAAGAAAATGATGTTGGAGTTGGATTTAAGTGATATTAACTCCCGATGCCATTAATCTATTTAATTAAATAAATAATTATTTGCTTTTAATTTTTTATAATTAAATATATGTAAATTATGTGCCCACACAGAAGATCATACTATCCGTTACTCGTATTTAATCAAACAGTTGCTCACGACCTAGATGGACACGGATCAATCATCGGTATTGTCGTTGTGGTTGTGTGAGAGAGAATTATTTTATCACAATTGTACACTTGGTTGGTGTATTGGGCGGATTGTTTGAGATTTATCGATTAGGATTGCCTGTTATAATCGATTTAAATCTCAGTTATTTTATTCTTAATCCCCGATACTATTGGGGGTGTGTATATTTAATATAAGTGAATTTGATTTTCCAAAGGAATTGACCGATTTAATTATTGGGTCAATTACCGTGTATTGGGCGGATCGTTTGAGATTTATCGATTAGGATTGCCTTGGATAATCGATTTAAATCTCAGTTATTTTATTCTTAATCCCCGATACTATTGGGGGTGTGTATATTTAATATAAGTGAATTTGATTTTCCAAAAGAATTGACCGATTTAATTATTGGGTCAATTATCGGTTAAGTTGGGTCGCTATATTTTATATATGACATGCCGTGAAAACTTGACGGGAAAGTGTGTCCGATAAGGGTTGATAATGTCCACGAGATGAGATGAGTTCATAAGTAATTATTATGTAAACCCTCCAGTTGGATTTGTTATAATAATTAAGGATGAATGGTACTAGTGTCGCTTAGAAGAGATGAATAAATTAATTAGCAATAAATTAATTTTATTCATGGACATTTCTATCTTAAACGCACGAATAAATAATACTACCGGAGAAATATTATTTGATATAATATGGTTTAATATTGGGACTGCAATTAATTTATATAGTGAAAAATAAATTAATTAATATTAATGGGATTAATAGATTTGTGCTTAGGCTCAATTAAATCATTAATATTGTAAGCCAAATATTCCACCTACTTAAGATCCCCTACGTAGCCTATAAAAGCACTACATGGTCTTCTCTATTCTCATAACTTGAAGATCACAATTTTAGAGAGAGAAAGTAGAGAGAGAGAAAGTAGAGAGGGAGACCAATGGAGTTCGGAAGATCGTCGCCCACACGACGTTCGAGCTAGTGCAAGGAATACATGGGAAGATCTCAAGGTCGTCAAATTGAGTTCTTCGTTTTTCCGAACAACGAGAACGAGGTAAATCGTAAAACCCTCTTTATGATTTTATCGTTTAATTGTCGTAAAAATATCATGAACCAAGATCTGAGGGACGAACCTCGTGGACGAGGATCGACCTCGCGGTGGTGATCGAGGATCACCGGACCGCGGAGGCCGAGAGATCCCCGGCGGGGATCGCACGCAACGAGAACCCTCGGCTGGTCGCCGAGGGTGGCGGTCGAGCCCTAGGGCTTCGACCGCCGGTGCACATCGAAGGGCCCCGGCTAGACGTCGGGGCGAGCGATCGACTACGGTCGATCGCTGGGGGCAGCTGCGGGCTGGTGCCGCGACAGGCGCCCCCTCCTCCGATCGACGGTGGCGGTGAGTCGCCGGACTCACCGCCGGGGGCTGCTACGAGCAGCCCCGGGGGATGCTCGATGCATCCCCAGCGATTGCCGCGTGCAATCGCGAGCCCCACGCGGGGCTCGGCTAGGGCTGGCCGCGGGTTTCTCCCGCGGCGGTGTTGCTTTGGTCGAGTCCGGTTCGTGTGGTGGTTCGCGGTGGTTTCCGGCGAAGGAATTTCGATTGGGTTGTCGGTTCCGCAATTTTTTTGACAATCCGGATATTCGATCTCCGAAGGATTTCGGTCGGAATTAATTAGATAATTTATTTATTTAAATTTATTAATTCCGGGATATCGATTTCCAACAATTGGTATCAGAGCGTTGGTTTTAGTTCATGGTATTTTTCGATAAATTGTTCTACCTTGCAGGGTTTCCGATTATTATGGCTAGATTTAATTATTGTTAATTAATGTCCATAATATTGCTCTTGATTATTAAACTCTCGGTGATGTCGAGATTCGTTCTTGTGTGGTGAATGTTTGTTCTTATTTTTCCGGAAATTGTATGAGGTCGATTTCATGTAGAGAATCGATGCCGGATAGCGTAGTAATAAATTTGTAATTTATTTTACGTTGGATCGAGGACGAAACGACGACCGGAAAAGTGTGACGGATGAGACGAAGAGTGGGAGGACCGGGGATCGATCACGAGGATCGATCCCATGAGGATCGATCGCCCGGGCTGCCCTAGGGCTCTCGGCCACGCCGGCCACCAAGGGTGGTGGCGCGTGAGCCTTGGCCGGCGGTGGTGGTGGCGGTCGACGGTGGGGGTGGTGTGGGGTCTCCCAACCCATGCTACTCCTACCAAGATCCAACTTTCCTAATTGATTCGGTTTTCCTGTTTTGAGTATTCCTATGTTTGGGAACTCTCATGTAATAGGAAAAGAATTAATTGGAATTAATTATTTCCTTATTCTATTATGGAAATCTTCTAGAATATTCCAAGTCTTACTTGGATAGGATTCTAGAGATTTAATAGAATTGGAAAGGAAAATAATTAATTATTAAATTAATTTATTTCCTAATTGATTATTCCTATTTTATGGGAATTTTCGTGGACATGGAAATTAATTAATTTTGGAAAGTAGAAGAGTCCTTAATTAATTTTTCCTTATTTAGTTATTCCTTTATGGAATTTTTAATAGAAAAGGAAAGAAATTAATTTAGAAGGATTAGAAGTCCTAAATTATTTTATTCCCTTATTCCATTATAGAAATCTTCTAGAATATTTCAAGTGGGTCTTGGATAGGATTCTAGAGATTTAATGGAGTAGAAAAAGAAAATAAAAATAATAAAAATATTAATAATATTTAATTTTATTTTTGATATATTCGATTGACTTAATTTTCGAATTAAGTAACTTTTGGATTAATTGAAAATAAATAGATTTAAATATTGGAATTAATATTCCCGTCACATGGAGCATTCAAGAACGAAGACTGAAGACTAGAAGACGCATACGGGGATGCGATAAAGCCATGATAGTCGGAAAATAATATTCTAGTATTATTTTGATTATGTGATAAATTTCATGTATGCATGCTTATGTGTATTTAATTATGCATTAGATAGCGTATCCCTTTCTTATAAAAAGCTAAGTGGGAGAGGGATTGGAAACAATGCCATGGTCTCCATTGTTGTTCTCTTGGTGACTTTTATGAACTTTCGAAGTTCATATAGATAAGCCATTGGAGGAGAATTCTTGTAATTCCTCTTACGAGAAACATTGATTAAGTTTATCAAACAATGCCTAATTTGTCTTTCCAAAACTGATTTCAAGTCGACTCATTCTCACCCTGGGGAGTGGAATGGAGCCAAAGCCACTTGGTCATGTCGAGGACACAAATTAGATATTTTCGTGTCATTTGATGACTAGATCGATTGTCTGCTCGGCTCCCTCATTCTATGAGAGATAGGGTTGTTCGCATGGTGAATCACTGGTAAGAAACTTCGAGTTTCACTTATGATTCTCCGCGTCTTGATTTACAAGATCGAATGGATCAAGTAATTGGGAGTCAATTATAAAAGTCTCTTGGTGTAGTAAACGTCCACACCACGTGGCTTGCTATACTAACGGATTTTGGATTAATTGATGTAGACAGTAATAAGGAATTGTGAAGAATTGTGAAATCATCGTAAACGTCCACACCACGTGGCTTGCGGTGACGTAGCGGTTCCAAACGATTTACTTTAGTGCTGAGTAATGGTTTACACTTAGATACGCATTATAGTATTCTTCCCCACGAAGTTACGCTATAAGTGATGTATGACCGAAGAAAAACTAATTGCTAAATCATTTGGGTAAGGTAAACGTCCACACCACGTGGCTTGCCATATCTGATGGGATTTTAGATGTGATTAGCGATTTAATGATATTATTTGAGGGAGATAATATCGGAGATTAAATCAATTGTTTGTTGTTATATGTGCTCATAGATTAGGAATGGCTTTGAACCCACTTTCTGTGATACGTAAGGATTTTAAACTCATTGGTCCCTAAATGTAATGATTGGAATAGAGATATAGACATTGCCCAGACTGTTAAAGAGTACAAGTTTGTACTCAGTGAGCTTTGTCCTCCCGAGCCTACAAATGTCTTAACTGATGAGGAAAGGACTGATTTTGATATCATGTTCAAACTCAAGATGTTTAGACATGACGTAGTGGCTAGACAAGAGGCGATGAGGATACTCATAAAGGCCATTCGATTCAAGGAAACGCTTAAACACGTTTTTGAAATGATGGACCTTTTAGACGAGTTGAGACGAAAATCGCAAGCTCTTGTAGTCAATGCCATAGGTTTCGAACCTAAGGGTAAAATCGGGGGAAAGGAAAAGCAAGCAAAGAAACCCAGTGGTCCTAAGTTACTTGGACCACAAGATGGGACGAGAAAGCGTGTTCTCGATGCAAACAGTCTGGGTACTGGAAGTCTGATTATCCTCTCAAAGAAAGTACGAAATTTTCTTTAGTCGTAAAACATAGTAAGTGGTATTATCTACCGGAACCTGGTGTGTAGATATGGAACCACTGACGGTATGTGCATTTTAAATGCAAGGGTTCCAGGAAACCCGACGACTTGGAAAAGAAGAAATCGTAGTCTACATGGGCAATGCTGTAGAGGAGGCAGCAGTTGCAGTGGAGGACATTTATAGGATTTCATTTTGAGTTATTGCTTTTATGTACCTTTCATTTAGAAAGAACTTTGTTCTGGATTTCTAATGTATAGATATTTTATTTCTTTTAATCATTTGATGGTTATAAGAAGAAATAAAGATATTATCTATTCTGGTACATTAGCTAGCAATATATAAATGATGAATCCTGAGTCCACCACGATGCAACGAACCGTAGTATGAAACTCGTTTTACTAATAAGAGATTTCTTTATCAATTATACTAGTGGATTCTTATGCTAAGTCATGTTTATTCAAATAAGAAGTTCAAAGGTCGAAAATTGATATTTTGATCAATTAAGTTGAAGAAATGGACCTTCCGACCTATGAATCTAATTTGGAAGATAAAATGACTAAGCAATCCTTTCTGGATATAAGATATAAGATCCGGACAAGTATTGGAATTGATTAACTCTGATGTATGCAGACCTATGTCTACTCAGACAATAAGGTACGAGTACTTCATTTGATGATTACTTGAGAAATGGATTAGAATACCTGATGTGCCACAAAAGCAAGTGTTTTGACAAGTCAATGGACACTAAGCAATTGTGGAGAACCATCAAGGTATATCTATTTGTAGCCTGCGATTTGATCGCGGAGGCAAGTACCTGTCTGAGGAATGCATGGCATACTGATCAGAGATTGGGATTTGATTCCAAATGACTACACCATACACTCTTGTGTAGAAATGGTGTGTCGGAAATAAGAAATGGAACTCTTATAGAAATAGTAAAAGATGAGTTATACGGAACTACCTATGTTCTATGGATATGTCTGGAAACAACGGCGCATTCGAATGCGATTGTAGAATATCCTAGAATAACAAAAGATGTGTGTTCAATAGTACTATGAACCAGAAGGACATTATAAGTTCTAACGCCCGGTTCTTAGAGAAAGACTATATGATGAACCACAAGCCCAAAGTGACGTGATACTTTGAAATGAGAGAGAACGATAAAGACTGAGAACCAGCTGAACCGAGTAGCGGTACACCACTAACTGCACCTACTGTTATTACTGTTTATACACCGGAATGCCGTTGTAGTGGGAGGTTGTGTGACAACCAGAGATATTCATAAGATTAGGAGAGTTTTCGGACTCTGGACCTAGTATACATGAAATCGATCCCTGGATCTACATGGAGGCAGTACTAGATCTAAATGTACCTTCTTGGAAAGCAATATGGATTATTTCTAAGGGGCAAGATCATTTAGAGTACAAGCTTAGTTAATCCATTTATGGATTGGAACAAAGTATTGAGTTCGTAGTACTTGCAAATTGATGAGATAGTCCATTTTATGGATTCATCAAAGCATAGACGAATCATGTGTATTGGAAACGTGATGGAACAAGGTGGTGTTTCTCGGGTTTTATGTAGAGAACATTCTTATCATTGGTAACAATGTAAAGATGTTGTCAAGACATAAAATAAGGTTGTCTAGATAAATCAATATGAAAGATATAGGAAGAAGTTGGACATGTTCTTGAGATCTTGGATCTCTGGGAAAGAACATTGTACTTCTCCTGGACATCTTACATATATATGATTATGGTTCGTTTTAACATGCAAGATTCCGAGAAAGGTACGTTACCTTTCAGATACGGAATGCATCTATCTAAGGATATGTGTTTTGGAACACAAAAGGAGATAGAAGCAATTAAAGCAGTTTCCTACACTTTGAGTATGGAAAGCTTAATGCAATGTTGAAAAACGAGAACCTGATATCGGCTATGCGGTATGCGGTAAGCATAGTGGGAGGATATCAAGGTAATCCTGGAAAGGAATATTCGACTGCTGTAAAGTACTTTCGAAGTATTGTTCTAGAGTACGAAGCAGACGAGCATTTCCTTTGGATTACATTCTCTTAGATTTCTAATCGAATGAGGACCGGTGTAAGTCGATATCAGGCTATGTGTTTCACTATTGAAGGAGAAGGAGTTTTAACATGGAAGAGTGATAAGCACGATGCTTTTCGGACTCTGCCATGGGTAACCAAATAGCGGCCTCAGAGGCAGCGGAAGTTTTGGTATAGCTCCGGGATAATCTCTGGGACTTAGATGTGATTCTTAATTTGCCAAAGGCTATGTAAATACCGGTGCAATGGCAAATGGTAAGAAATCACAAGTCCATAAGTGTAAGATAACACATAGAGCAAGTACCACCTGATACGAATCATCGTCAGGGAAGACGACGCTGTAGTCACCAAGATAACTTCAGAGCGACAACCTAGATTGCTCATTCACATGGTACTTCTTGGAAGTACAGTTTAAGCACGTGATGAGTATGGGAGTCGGGAGTTTGGAGGAAATGACTAGACCTTAGTATAAGTGGGAGATTGTTGGAGTTGTATACTTAATGTCTAGATTTAAGTGATATTAACTCCCGATCCATTGCCATTAATCTATTTAATTAAATAAACAATTATTTGCGTTTAATTATTTATAATTAAATATATGCAAATTATAGTCCTGGATTATATACGTTGTAGTTAGTATGGTGTGCGGGCCCACACAGAAGATCATACTATCGGTTACTCGTATTTAATCAAACAGTTGCTCACGACCTAGATGGACACGGACCAATCCATCGGTATAGTCGTTGTGTGAGAGAGAAAATAATCTGTCTTGATTATTTTATCACACTTGTACACTTGGTGTATTGGGCGGATCGTTTGAGATTTATCGATTAGGATTGCCTTGGATAATCGATTTAAATCTCAGTGTATTTTATTCTTAATCCCCGATACTATTGCGGGTGTGTATATTTAATATAAGTGACTTTGATTTTCCAAAGGAATTGACCGGTTTAATTATTGGGTCAATTACCGGTTAAGTTGGGTCGCTATATTTTATATATGACATGCCGTGAATACTTGACGGGAAAGTGTGTCCCGATAAGGGTTGATAATGTTATTATGTAAACCCTGCAGGTGGATTTGTACCGCATAATAATTAATGATGAATGGTACTAGTCTCGGTTACATAAATTAATTAGCAATAAATTAATTTTATTCTTGGACATTTCTATCTTAAACGCACGGAATAAATAATACTGAAATATTATTTGATATAATATGGTTTAATATTGGGGGTGCAATTAATTTGTATAGTGGAAAATAAATTAATTAATATTAATGGGATTAATAGATTTGGGCTTGGGCTCAATTTAATCATTAATATTGGAAGCCCAATATTCCACCTCCTTAAGATCCCCTACGTAGCCTATAAAAGCACTACATGGTCTTCTCTATTCTCATAACTTGAAGATCACAATTCTAGAGAGAAAGTAGAGAGGGAGACCCATGGAGTTCGGAAGATCGTCGCCCACACGACGTTCGAGCTAGTGCAAGGAATACGTGGGAAGATCTCAAGGTCGTCAAATTGAGTTCTTCATTTTTCTGAACAACGAGAACGAGGTAAATCGTAAAACCCTCTTTATGATTTTATCGTTTAATTGTCGTAAAAATATCATGAACCAAGATCCGAGGGACGAACCCCGTGGACGAGGATCGACCTCGCGGTGGTGATCGAGGATCACCGGACTGCGGAGGCCGAGAGATCCCCGGCTGGTCGCCGAGGGTGGCGGTCGAGCCCTAAGGCTTCGACCGCCGGTGCACATCGAAGGGCCCCGGCTGGACGCCGGGGCGAGCGATCGAATACGGTCGATCGCTGGGGGCAGCCGCGGGCTGGTGCCACGGCAGGCGCCCCCTCCTCCGATCGACGGTGGCGGTGAGTCGCCGGACTCACCGCCGGGGGCTGCTACGAGCAGCCCCGGGGGATGCTCGATGCATCCCCAACGATTGCCGCGTGCAATCGCGAGCACCACGCGGGACTCGGCTAGGGTTGGCCGCGGGTTTATCCCGCGGCGGTGTTGCTTTGGTCGAGTCCGGTTCGTGTGGTGGTTCGCGGTGGTTTCCGGCGAAGGGATTTCGATTGGGTTGTCGGTTCCGCAATTTTTTGACAATCCGGATATTCGATCTCCGGAGGATTTCGGTCGGAATTAATTAGATAATTTATTTATTTAAATTTAATAATTCCGGGATATCGATTTCCAACAAATGAGAGAAGGGGACTGCTATTTATTTAAATTAATAAAGTGAGATAGTGAATTTTGATTGGACGGGGGACGTGCCAGAGGTCCCTCATTGGTGGATAGGACGTAGCGTGGCACAAACCGTGCTAGCTCGACCAAAATAATGGTTTTTGTAATTTTGGCTAAAATTTTATAGTTTTTGTAATTTTTGCTAAATGTTTTGTAATATTATGCTAAATTTATTACAAAAATAAAAGGAAAAAAATAAGTAACCAATTACTTCACATTTCTGATTGCTCGCACTGAACCAGAGCAATCGTAAGCGCACATGGCCTCAGAGCAAGCTTTGCGCTCATAAGCGCACATGGCCTTATGATAGGTTGATGCTGCTTCACCGTCATCTTCTGTCTGAATGTAGCAATAATAACCTTCACATGAAGAATAAGACACGAGACAACAAAAAAAGTCAGCTCGATTATTGGGCGATTAAGTATTACCAACCTTCATTTAGGAAGAAGTTGTATTTTGTTTTTGCGCTAGTTTTACTATTAGAGCGCATATAAAAACAAAGCGACAAATCATATAAAGATAGAGTAAAAAAATATATTATCAATATAAAAATATATATTAGCAAAAAAATTATTATAATTGTTAAAAATTAAAATATTAGTATAATGCTAAATACAAAATCACGATTTTAATTTTGTGCTATTACATACAAAATTTATTGATAAAATAAAATTAAACTATCTAATTAAAATTAAATAAAAATTGTAGGTCAGTCTTAAAAACCAACTTAAACTTTCCCTTATCATTTTTTGTGGAAATTGTTGAGCTTTTTCTTTATGGGGTTTTCATAAAAGATTTTTTGTGAGTATTTCTATAATTATGAAAAGCTAAGACCACTTTTGTTTTTGGGTGGATATTTTATTATTTATTAACCCAGAATTATTTAAGATCTCACTAGGTGAAAAACATTAAATTCCTAGATTATATGTGCCTACAGCCATTCAATCCTTCCTCTAGGCGTTTCATTTCGTTACCAGCTGTTGGTTAAAATTCCGATTCGCCATGCAACTGGCGATTGTGACTCCCTCAAAGAGCTTTCTCAAGTCAATATTCTTTGAAACCGCTATTTGTATGTGGTTCGGCGTTAAACGTTTTTGTTGGCTTTCCATGGCCCCACTCCGTCAAGTGAGATGGTTAATAGAGATATTAAATAATCCCGTAATATTAGCTATTGTATTCTTATCTTTTATTCCTGTATATCTCCTATAATTATGGGATTGTTGGTTGTAATCTTTCATATAAGTATATGATAATACAATCACCAAGACTATCGGTGATTATTCTCTCATGGTATCAGCCTAACCTCGATTCTCTCTTCCCTTTCCCTCTGCTACTTCATCTCTCTCATGGCTTCTTCGTCTACCGATCCTATGCCAATTACCACCATGATTCATATGGTTACAATAAAACTTTCTTCCTCCAATTTTCTCCTGTGGAAAAGACAGATGCTTCCAATGCTTTCAAGCTTTGATCTCATAGGGTTTGTTGATGGCTCCTCTACGCCCCCTGCACCAACAACTTCCAACAACGGCACCGAATCTCCTAATCCAGCCTATTCGGTATGGAATACGAAAGATCAGAAGATACTGGGCATTATCTTTTCCTCTCTTACAGAAGAGGCCATGGCCGAAGTTGTCGATTGCACAACCTCTCGCGCTGCGTGGATAGCCCTCGAACGCGCTTTCGCTCACTCGTCCGCCTCCCGTGCGAATCAACTGCGTGAAGAACTCCTCTCGATTCGTCGCGGCTCTCTCTCTGTCCAGGAATATGGGAAGAAATTCAAGTCCATCTGTGACCAATTGTCGGCGATTGGACGACCGGTCGATGAATCCGATAAAAGTCATCTGTTTCTTCGCGGCTTGGGGGCGCAATTTACAAGTTTTGCCGACACTCGAATGGCTCTCGAACCTGTACCTGGACTCCCTGTCCTTCTTCATCAAGCCGTCCAGTTTGATTTAATGTCGAAGGCTATGGATGCTTCTCCTTCTCAATCCCAAGTTGCTTTCACCGCCGATACCGATGCTCGACGCCCCTCACGCTCGTCGTCTGCCTCTCGTCCCACTGGAGATGCTCCTCGACAGATCCGAAATCAATCATCTCCTCACTCCGGTCACCGTGGCTCATCGTCTGGAGGTCGTGGAAATGGATTTAATCGTCGGCCCCCTCGTTGTCAAATATGCAAAGGAGAGCACTACGCCAACCAATGCCCCATTTTTCTTAATAGGGCTGCTCCCACTTCTGTTAATTATCGAGCCCATCCACATGCAAATTTGGCCCAATCTTTTTTCAATAGGGCTGCTGCTCCTAATCTATATCAGGCTCCTCAACATACAGATTTGGCCCAAGCATTTCAGGCCCAGTGTTCCTTTACGCACCAGCCCAACAACACTATCCCGGATTGGTTTGTTGACTCGGGAGCTTCAGCCCACATAGCAGCCCATCCCAATTCTCTCGATGCTACAGAACCGTATTCTGGACATCACTCGGTTGTGGTTGGAAATGGTACATCTCTCCCTATCTCTCATATTGGCTCTCGCACATTATCTAATAATGTTAAATTGCTCGATGTTCTCGTGGTGCCTCAGATTACTAAAAATTTGTTATCCATAAGCAAATTAACTGCTGATTATCCTGTTGATGTGCTATTCTCTGATAAAACCTTTACTATTCAGCACCGCATCAGCAAAACAATACTAGCTCAGGGCCGCTGTGAGGACGGCCTGTATGTCTTGAATCGTAGCACTCCTGCATTTCTCTCCAGTGTTCGCTCTTCTAAATTAAAAGCTAGTTTTGATTTATGGCATTTACGCCTGGGGCATGTCCCATTTTCTGTCATTTCTTTATTGCATAAACATGGACATTTGGGTGTTACTTCTTTATTACCGAATCCCGGTATTTTCTCCTCTTGTCAGTTGGCTAAGAGTAAGCGTCTTTCTTTTGATTTAAATGATAAACGGGCTTCTGCCGTCCTGGAACTTGTTCACTGTGATTTGTGGGGCCCTTCGCCTGTTGCAGATTCTACTGGATATCGTTATTATGCTGCCTTTATTGATGATTTTTCTCGGTTCACTTGGATTTATCCATTGCATGCCAAATCCGACTTCTATGATATTTTTGTGAAATTCCATGCCTTCGTATGCAATCAATTTTCGACCTCTATGAAATCTTTTCAGAGTGATGGGGGATTTGAATTTGTGAATCATCGCATGCGGCAGTTCCTGGACATTCATGGCATCCACCATCGCATTTCATGTCCATATACTCCTCAGCAGAATGGTCGAGCAGAGCGCAAACATCGACATATATGTGAAACAGGGTTATCTATGTTATTTCATGCTTCTGCTCCAGTTTCCCTGTGGTTTGATGCCTTTGCGACTGCCGTTCACATCATTAACCGCCTTCCTTCTACTGTGCTTGGCCATATCTCCCCGTTCGAGGTTCTTTATGGTACACCACCCAGTTACGCTAATTTCAAACCTTTTGGTTGTCGGGTGTTTCCGTATCTTCGAGATTACTCGTCGCATAAACTAGCTCCTCGAAGCCGCCCTTGCATCTTTATTGGCTACAACAGCATGTACAAAGGGTTCCGATGTTATGATCCAGCCACGGGACGCGTGTTCATTACTCGCCACGCCCAGTTTGATGAGCACGCCTTCCCATTTTCTCATCCAGGCTCTCCAGCTTCCAACACCGCTCTAGATATTACAAGCTATGAGGATAATTTTTCTCTTCACCCCTCGCCTGCAGCCTCTACTCCTTCGCCTCCACATCCATCTACACCTTTGTGTCGGCCATGTTCCACTATGCTCGAGTCTACTCCTACACCCGAACCTTCCCGTTCGGCATCACCTCAGTCTGATTCCTCGTCCACGTCTGTCGCCCCGACACCACGACATCCTATGATTACTCGTGCCAAAGCTGGCATCTTCAAACCCAAGTACCCGGTAACTTTAGCCACCACTACTCTCGTCTCGGCATTATCCGCTACCACTGAGCCCCGTGGTTTCAAGTCGGCCATTAAATATTCTCATTGGCTCTCCGCTATGCAAGAAGAGATCGACGCTCTACACTATAACAACACCTGGGACTTGGTTCCACCACCCACCGGAGTTAATATTGTAGGATCCAAATGGGTATACCGAACTAAGTACCACTCTGATGGGTCCATTGAACGCTACAAAGCACGCCTCGTGGCTCAGGGTTTTACACAGGTACCGGGCATTGATTTTCAGCACACATTCAGTCCAGTCGTTAAGGCCACCACAGTTCGTGTTATTTTGGCCCTTGCCGTCCACTTCAAATGGTCTCTTCACCAACTTGATGTCAAAAATGCCTTTCTCAACGGCATTCTCACCAAACCGGTCTACATGGCTCAACCACCCGGCTTCGTTGACTCCCGCCATCCGAATCACGTTTGTCGTCTTAAGAAGGCACTTTATGGTCTGCGTCAAGCTCCTTTAGCTTGGTTTCAGCGTTTTAGCTCGTTTCTCACTACTTTGGGGTTTCGACAGAGTCGTTCGGACTCCTCTCTCTTTTACTACCATCATGAAGCTTCGGTCGTCTTTCTTCTATTATATGTCGATGATATTATTCTCACGGGCAGTTCTCCCTCTTTAATCCAAAAACTTATTCGTCGTATGAACATGGAGTTTGCTATTAAAGACCTTGGGAATTAAATTATTTTTTGGGTTTGGAAGTTTCTTACACCCCTTGTGGCATTTTTGTTGGGCAATCTAAATATGCCCATGATATTTTGGAGCGCGCCAAATTACTCGACTCTAAACCCATTGCTATATCTCTTGTTGCTGGTTGTTCTCTTACAAGTAACGGTCAACCTTTTGATGATCCTACCTTATATAGGTCTCTTGTTGGGGCTCTACAGTACCTCACGATCACTCGCCCGGATCTCTCCTACGCGGTTAGTCAAGTTAGTCAGTTCTTGCACCAACCCTCAGTTGATCATTACGATGCTGTTAAGAGGATTCTTCGGTATGTCAAGGGAACCTTACACTTCGGTCTCTCTTTCACGGCTCGACCCGAGTTGTCTATACTCGCCTACTCGGATGCTGATTGGGCTCGTTGCCCTGAGACCCGTCGATCTACATACGGCTATTCCATCTTTCTCGGTGGTAACCTTATATCGTGGAGTGCAAAGAAACAGCCCACCGTTTCTCGTTCAAGCTGTGAGTCAGAGTATCGCGCCTTGGCAAATACTGCTTCCGAAGTCCAATGGCTACTTAACTTATTATCTGAACTTCGCATTACCACACCCCAGCCTACTCTTCTTTGTGGCAACAAAAGTGCTATATTTCTCAGTCAGAATCCGATTGCCCACAAACGCGCCAAACACATTGA
Organism: Euphrasia confusa; assembly: GCA_954870475.1. Taxonomy (NCBI): domain Eukaryota; kingdom Viridiplantae; phylum Streptophyta; class Magnoliopsida; order Lamiales; family Orobanchaceae; genus Euphrasia; species Euphrasia confusa. The sequence continues at coordinate 7,353,813 of OX940966.1, read as the reverse complement.
TATTGATTGTCATTTTGTCCGCGAACTAGTATCATCTGGTCGTCTACACACTCAACATGTGCCATCCCATCTCCAGCTAGCAGACGTCTTTACGAAGAGTCTTCCCCGACCAGCCTTTGAGTTCTTAAGATCCAAGCTCTGCGTTTTGCCACATCCCACGCAGTGCTTGACGGGGTATTACAGATATTAAATAATCCCATAATATTAGCTATTGTATTCTTATCTTTTATTCTGTATATCTCCTATAATTATGGGATTGTTGGTTGTAATCTTTCATATAAGTATATATGATAATACAATCACCAAGACTATCGGTGATTATTCTCTCAATGGTGAGCTTGCGGGCATTTCATGTCCTCACTCGCAGCTAGTGAGATTGTGAGTTTGCCATTTTAAAAAATGTATTATAATTGTTAAAAATTAAAATAACCAAACTCACTATTTAATTTTGCGCTATTATATAACATTTTTATTGATAATAATAAAATTATACTATTCAATTAAAATTAAATAAAAATAAAAACTCACTATTTAATTTTGCGCTATTATATAACATTTTTATTGATAATGATAAAATTATACTATTCTTATAATATATAATTCAGCTACCAATTGATTTTTACCCGTTAGATTTTGTTGTGTTCAGACCTATTAATAAACCGTTAAATTAAATTTGTATTCACACTGTTAATTAATAATTAGCGTAATTATTTTTAATTAATTAGCGTAATTATTTATTTCTTTATATAATATAATTTACATTTATAATTACGTTTTTCTTTATATAATATAATTTACATTTATAATTACGAGTTTATTATATTAGCGTAATTAATGATTATAGAGAACGCATTTTTTATTAATATATTTAACCAATTAATTAATTAATTAATTTATATTATATAAACAATAATATCGGAATTTAAGGTAAATCTCCTCCTAATTTTAAGCAACTAAATAAATGTGATATTATCTACTATTTATATTACTATAATCATGAATAATTCAAATTCGTGTCTATATAACATTATCTTCATCCCTATCTCTCACTATTATATTTTTTTAATTTGTTCATGCTCAGACTTTATTTTGCAGAGCTCTGTAAGTTTTGTTATTTTTTGTATTTTTTGCATTACTAATTCGAATTTTAATTTTAATATTATCGTTTAATTATTAATATTTTTATTTTTTGTAGCCTTCAATATAAGTATTTTTTACTAATTTGAATTTTAGTTTTAATATTATTGTTTGATCATTAATATTTTTATTTTTTGGGTTTCAATGTAAGTATTTTTTACTAATTTTAGTTTTGATATTTTGTTGATTATAATTGTATTAATATTTTTATTTTTTGCAGTTTTCAATGTAAGTATTTTTAGTTTTGATATTTTGTTGATTATAATTGTATCGTAAATATAACAATTTATTTGGTAATGATTTTGCTATTTTTTTTCAAAGTTTTTTGGATTTTTTTATGCTTTTTAATGATTTATTTTTTTTGTAGAACTTTTGGAATTTTTACTGTTTTTTTTTTTTTCGATTTCTTTATAAGTAAAAGACTCTGTTTATTTTTGTAGGTTTCTTTATAAGTAAAAGACTCTGCTAATGGAACAATTAGAAGTCCATTAAGAAAGATCAAATATTGGATTGCACAAGTTTTAAATGGAACCAAACTTTTGTTTATGTGCAAATCGAACAATTATAAGTCCATGAAGAAAGATCAAATATTGGATTGCACAAGTTTTAAATTGAACCTTTTTGTTTTCTAATAAGATTAGAGTAGTATTTGTTAATTTTATTTATGATTTAGTTTACTCAATTTACTGTAATTTGTAAAATTTACAATTTACAATAATTCTATTTAATTTCATTCTAATTTTGTTTATGTTGTAACTTACCGAACAATATTTATATTTGTATTACATAAAAATATCACTAAAATAGAATTAAAATAATTAATTGAGTTAATGAAATAAAATTGTATTTAATAATTATTCGAATGATTTAAAACACAATTATACAATCCATGATTATTATTTTTGTATAAAAGAATTGTTTATTAAAGTAATAAATTACAAAAATAATTATTTCATCAATTAGTCAACAGTCAATAATACAATCGTTGATTTATTTTTAAAGAAATGTTATTTAAAGTAATAAATTACAAAAATAATTTTTTAGTCAAGTAGTCAACAAATTTTTTCATTTTTAATCTGCTTTAAATCCTTTATTGATAATATTATTTATACATTTATAATCTCCTTAAGTATAGTAAATAATGACTTTAATAAATTTAAAAATAATAAATAAATCATTTTTAATGTATCTATTTATTTTTAAAATGTTTTTTCTTATTAATCTCTCTTAAATCCGTCTATTAAAAAAATATTATTTATACTACCAAATATACCATAATAAAATGTATAAAATCATCTCGTCTCTTATTGGCATTGTTTTTTTTTCTTTTTTCTTCTCTTGCTTTTTTTATAAAAATAATAAATAATGTTTTTATATAATAATTATTATATTATTGTACAGTTAATATAATATACATTGTTGTTTGCTTAATCACAATTTGCAAACTCTTGAATTTTTTGTGAATATTTTGAATTTTGTATCTCAAATTATAAATTGTATATCTTTATTTAACAAATTAACTTTTATACACTGAATTATACTAAACGTCCTAAAATTCCATCAATTCTGTTGACTACCATTTGTAAAATTAGAATTCAACAATGTAAGAACCATAAAATGCACTCATCCCTATTGGATACTGTTACTATAATTAGAATTAAACATTTTAAAATTTTATTTATTAGTTTTTGAGCAAATTAACCAAATAGGTAAAGAAACTCTATAAATTAAATGACATGTTAAAAAAATATCAACAAACTCATATTAAATCAAAAATATTCTAAAACATCAAAAAAAATTATATAGTAAATCAAATAAAGAGTTTTTCACCAATGCAATATATTACCGATGTGAATGTTGAAAAAGTTGGACATTATTATATTTACAAGCAAAAGTAAATTATTATATTTATAAGTATAAATAAAACAATCATTAAAAAAATTGATCGACAAGCCGGCGTATTAGAATGGGAGCCTATACCATGGGTAGGGGCCCGTACGATCTACATGGTCCCGTCCGTAAACAAAACAATTTTTCGGCCCAATCCACGCGCCACTCTTTTCTTCGGTCTCTCTCCACTTATCCAGTTCTCTACGTATCCAATCTAGGGTTGTCGATTTCCAAGTCATAGCACCGGGTCCCGACAGCTCCAACGCGGCCGATTCAGCACGTTCTCCGTGCCCTTGACGGTGAGGCACGTAGCCACCAGGACTGTCGAGACGACAGCGGGGAGGCGTCGACGAGGCTCCAGCGGCGGCGATTTCGCTTCTTCGTTGAAGCACCACCGAGGAGACAACGGGGAGGCTTTGACGAGGCCACGGCGGGGAGGCTTCGATGAGGCTCCAGCGGCGCGTGGACGAAGTGACATCAGCGAGGAAACGAGGTATGCTTATTCCGAAAAAACTTGAATTTCGATTCGGTTCTTGTTTATTTAGGTTTTGATTTAGTAGTATTAAGTTGATTTTCTTGATTTAAGGATGAATGTTAAAATGATTTAGGGTTTATAGTTTTATTTCAATTTAGGAGTTCTCTTTGATTATGTTATTAGTGATTACGGTTTTAATTTTGGGGGTCCTCTTTCAGAACTTGGATTTGCAGAAGGCCAGTAGTTAGTTTAATTGAGGGAGAAGGTCAGTAGTATATACACCTAGAAAATATTGTAATTTTATTCAAAGTAACATAAATGTTGGTTGAAAATGATATGAAGGCCATAGACAGTAGAGTATTGCTCGAGCACCTCATGTTCACATTCATATTTAGTAAACTGATCCGTCATCTATACCTGTAGTTGAACTTTTTCCATCTGGCGATTTTCCAGAGGGTGAAATTCAACAATACAAGGATGAGTATGTCAATTAAGCCTTCATTTTATTCTTAGTGTTTTTTGGTGCATGAATATCCCTTTAGGAAATTTGTTTATTTATCACTTGGAAAAGTCCTAAATAATGTTCTTAGATGTTATGTCTTTTCCGAGATTTCTGTAACTAAATGCATGATGGTCCAAATAGCTAATGCGTACATCTTCTCTTAATTAATAATTGTCTATAGAGCTGTTGTGAATCCACTATGTGAAAACATCAATGCTTCTTGTCAACGAAATATCTCTTTTTTCTGGTAATGTAAAAATGTTGTTTCATAACCAATGATTGAATACTTTAATGTAGTAACTTGTGGAGAATTACATCTGAGGAAAAGAAAGAACTTGAGCGACTGGAAAAACCACTTTACAATTCGGTTCGCCAAGCAGCAGAAGTCCACCGTCAGGTAGCTTCAAATTTATGCTTAATGTTCTTGGAAGCATTGTGCATAATCAGACTGGCTAATCGTGTCATGTCTCAGAAAATATACTTTGAAATCTTCTATATTCAATATAGGGATTATTATAATTTATTATTTAGTGTTAGAATGGCATTCCCAAATTTCTTATTAATGCTACTCGACAGGTTCGAAAATACATAAAGACAATTGTGAAGCCTGGAATGTTGATGACTGACATATGTGAGACCTTGGAGAATACAGTTCGCAAGTTAATATCAGAAAATGGGTTACAAGCTGGCATTGCATTTCCTACAAGCTGCTCATTGAACTGGTAAGGCTTGATTCAGATGAGGCGTCTTCATCCTTTTGATATATTTCCTGTAGATTTGAGTCATTGAAATTATTCAGCTTCCCTATTGTCTTATATGCTGTTTGTATTCTAGGGTTGCTGCCCATTGGACTCCAAATTCTGGTGATAAAACTGTGCTTCAAGAAAATGATGTGATGAAACTGGACTTTGGGACCCACATAGATGGTAATACTTTCCCTCCAGTTGTATTAGTTTAGTAGAGTTTCCGTATAATTTCTAATTTTAGCATGATATTATGACTTGAATTTTTGCCCTTACTTTGTAGGGCATATTGTGGATTGTGCATTTACTATGGCATTCAACCCCATGTTCGACCCACTGCTTGATGCCTAGCGTGAATCTACAAATACGGGAATAAAGGTGGGCACTGTGTTTTTTTTTTCAAGTATGAATTAGTGGAAATCTTCAGCAGTTCAGCCTATAGAAATCTCTGGAAATAGAACCTATATTCTACCAATGTGGTGGTGTTGTTTGTTAGATTAACTGAGTGAGAAAGTACAAATTGGGTGATATAGGGAGTGTTTGCAGAAACTCCAGCTCCCTGACAACTCCAATTCCCTAGATTCTACTAACTTAGAGTTGAACTTAACAAATAGAGAGTTTAGTAGAATTGAATGAATCTACTAACTAATTAATGGAAAATCATAAGTTGTTAGGTTGTACTTTTTCTAAAGTCAAAAAAGTTGTCAACCTTTGATTGCAATAACCTATATTCTAATGTGACTTGTATTTTTCAAACAGGATGTTGATTTGTTGAAGATCCTTATTGTTCTGCTATCATCATGACAGAGTTGAATGAGGTGAGAAAAAAAGTCGCAAGAAGAGCAAGAGATAATGCATCTATTGAGCATGAAGTTCTGAAACAAGGATAAAACATTCAACAATCTGAGCATGGTTTTTGAGTATTTGAACATATTTGAACATGTGTTGATTTGATTAGGGCATTTAGTTCAGTGTAATGTATTGAATTTGTATTTGAAATTGTGGAAGTTGTATTTGATTGAAGTTGTATTTGAAATTGATCAATTTGTATTTAAAATTGAGCATGGGTGCTGTTGATTACATCTAAATCTGTTCGGAATATGAATTTGCTGTAGTGGGATTGGAATCTGAAAAATGGATTTGTTCTTTTTACTATCTTTATGCATTCTACACCAGTTAGTAATGTATTCTGCACTATTTATAAACACAGTCTTCTCAATTTTTACTAGTACTTTATTTATAAATTACATTATACTCTGTTTAATAATCGATTCTACTGTAGTGAATAATATAATCCACCATAAACTCTAAAAATAACCCCTAAACACTTAAGCCTAATCGAAGGAGGCGAACAATAATCGAGGGAGGTGAATGATCACGGCCGCCGAAGGCGGCCGTGATCGTTCACCTCCCTTGATTATAAAAGGACACAGGATGGGTCTTGTATCGAAGTGGATACAATAATCGAGGGAGGCAAACAATAATCGAGGAAATTACCTTGTTGTAATGAGTTCTACTGCATTTAGTAGTGCATTCTACTCTATTCCATATTTTATTCTACTCCATTTATTTATGAATTCTACAATAATGGAGGGAGGCAACAATAATCGAAGTGACAACAATAATCGAGGGAGGCAAACAATGATTACGGCCACCTTCGGCGGCTTCAGAATTTTAATAAATGGATAAAGGGGGGTCTTGTATCGAAAGGTCTTGTATCGAAGTGACAACAATAATCGAGGGAGGCAAACAATAATCGAGGTCATTATGTTGTTGTAATGAGGTCTAGTGCATTTAGTAGTCTATTCTACTCTATTCAGTACCATATTCTACTCAATATATTGATGAATTCTACAACAATAATCGAGGGAGGCAACAATAATCGAAGTGACAACAATAATCGAGGGAGGCAAACAATGATTACGGCCACCTTCGGTGGCTTCAGAATTTTAATAAAGGGATAAAGGGGGGGGGGGTCTTGTATCGAAAAGTCTTGTATCGAAAGGTCATGTATCGAAAGGTCTTGTATCGAAGTGGCAACAATAATCGAGGGAGGCAACAATAATCGAGGGAGGCAAACAATGATTACGGCCACCTTCGGCGGCTTCAGAATTTTAATAAAGGGATAAAGGGGGGGTCTTGTATCGAAAGGTTTTTTATCGAAAGGTCATGTATCGAAAGGTCTTGTATCGAAGTGGCAACAATAATCGAGGGAGGCAACAATAATCGAAGGAGGCAAACAATGATTACGGCCACCTTCGGCGGCTTCAGAATTTTAATAAAGGGATAAAGGGGGGGTCTTGTATCGAAAGGTCTTGTATCGAAAGGTCATGTATCGAAAGGTCTTGTATCGAAATGGCAACAATAATCGAAGTGGCAACAATAATCGAGAGAGGCAACAATAATCGAGGGAGGCAAACAATGATTACGGCCACCTTCGGCGGCTTCAGAATTTTAATAAAGGGATAAAGGGGGGGGGTCTTGTATAGAAAGGTCTTGTATCGAAAGGTCTTGTATCGAAGTGGCAACAATAATCGAAGTGACAACAATAATCGAGGGAGGCGAACAATAATCGAGGGAGGCAACAATAATCGAGGGAGACAAACAATAATCGAGGTCATTATGTTGTTGTAAAGAGTTCTACTGCATTTAGTAGTGCATTCTACTCTAATTTGTATCATATTCTACTCCATTTATTAATGCATTCTACAACAATAATGGAGGGAGGCAACAATAATCGAGAGAGGCAACAATAATCGAGGGAGGCAAACAATGATTACGGCCACCTTCGGCGGCTTCAGAATTTTAATAAAGGGATAAAGGGGGGTCTTGTATCGAAAGGTCATGTATCGAAGTGGCAACAATAATCGAGGGAGGCGAACAATAATCGAGGGAGGCAAACAATAATCGAGGTCATTATGTTGTTGTAAAGAGTTCTACTGCATTTAGTAGTGCATTCTACTGTAATCTGTATCATATTCTACTCCATTTATTAATGCATTCTACAACAATAATGGAGGGAGGCAACAATAATCGAAGTGGCAACAATATTCGAGGGAGGCAAACAATGATTACGGCCACCTTCGGCGGCTTCAGAATTTTAATAAAGGGATAAAGGGGGGGTCTTGTATCGAAAGGTCATGTATCGAAAGGTCTTGTATCGAAGTGGCAACAATAATCGAAGTAGCAACAATAATCGAAGTGGCAACAATAATCGATGGAGGCAAACAATGATTGCGGCCACCTTCGGCGGCTACAGAATTTTAATAAAGGGATAAAGGGGGGGTCTTGTATCGAAAGGTCTTGTATCGAAAGGTCTTGTATCGAAGTGGTAACAATAATCGAGGGAGGCGAACAATAATCGAGGGAGGCAATAATCGAGGGAGGCAAACAATGATTACGGCCACCTTCGACGGCTTCAGAATTTTAATAAAGGGATAAAGGGGGGGGGGGGGGGGGGGGGTCTTGTATCGAAAGGTCTTGTATCGAAGTGGCAACAATAATCGAGGGAGGCAAACAATGATTACGGCCACCTTCGGCGGCTTCAGAATTTTAATAAAGGGATAAAGGGGGGGTCTTGTATCGAAAGGTCTTGTATCGAAGTGGCAACAATAATCGAGGGAGGCAACAATAATCGTGGGAGGGGAACGATCACGGCTGCCCTTCGGCGGCTCACCGCCGAAGCTCACCGCCTTCGGCGGTGAACGATCGAGGGAGGCGATCTATAATCATGGGAGTTGAACTTGAATTGAGGGCGGCAGCATGATCTAATGAGTTCTACTGCATTTAGATGTGTATTCTACTCTATTTATGATCATATTCTACTCCATTTTATCATGAATTTTAATCTATTTGTACACAATATCTAATACATGAATAAATAAATACTGAAACATAATTCTCAATGTAATAAAAATACTCATCATCAAGACAAAAAAATAATTACTAACAATAGAATGTCATCAACACAACGTTATCAACAATAAAAAAAAATGGTATCCACACATCGTTTCCAAAATATAAAAAACAATCAAGGGACATAATCATATAAGACTGCGGGAAATCTGGAACTTTTATTCGGTGAAAGAACTTCTAAATTTTGACCTCCAAAAACAGGGTGCACAACGTAAACAACATTGCTACTGTATTTATTACTATATTTAACTCTGTCTAGTCCATTGATTAATGAATTCTACAGTATTCTTTACTATATTCTACTCGGTTTGTAACTAAATTATTCTACATATAAAATACACGACATTTAGTACATGAATAAAAATTACTATCATCAACACTAAATAAAATCAATATCATCAACACAATGTTGCCACAAAACAAACAAAAAAAACATGGGAAATGAATATATAACATTGCGGAAATCTGAAAGTTGTATTCTGAGCAACAACTTCTAGCATTCGATCTTCAGAAACAGAGTGCACAACGTAACTACGTACCTTCGCAATCCTAAAAAAACACAACAAATAAGTATTAAAAACAGAGTAGATATCAGTATAAAACAGAGTAGATAACAGTATTTAAAACAGTAGAATACATCATAAAGCATACTCATTGTATAAGTTGAAAGCTTCATTTTCTGACATAGCATAAACACCAACCAAATTATAAACATCTTTATCAATTGTCTCCCTTGCAGTTTTAATATAAAAAAGTGAGAATTAAAGAAAAAAAATCCAAAATTCAGTCTCATAGTCAAAATAGAGAACTCATTATAAAAATAGAGTAAAATGTAGTAACAAACATAGTAGAAATCACTATAAAAAAAAGTAAAACTCAATTTATAAACAGAGTATAACATAGTGTTAAGTAAACCTAAGAAACACACAAGTCCTCAGATGCAAAAAAAATGCATCTGCATCTGCATCGAAATGGGACTCCATGTAAGTTTCCTCATGTGATTCGTCGTCGTCTTGTTCATGTACATATCAATAAATCGAACCTGAAAAATTCACAAAATATCACACTGCATCATATCAACTCGTATCACATCGTATCACAGCACATAGCATAACATAACAATATAAAAATTATATACTTGACTCACACAATGTCATATAACTAAACCAATAGTTTAGGTTGTACTTTTACCCACCTGTGTACGTCACATTCAAAGTCTTGAAAAACTATCTCTCCTCCCTTTCATGTACCTCGTGTATTTCGCTCGACAACGGATCACGTCTTTATTTTCGGACTCCCCGTACGCCTAAATCATACTTCATATATAATTAGTTACAACATAGTATATATATCTTATTCGAATGTCTAATATTTCTGCCAAACGAACTCCAATTTCAATGTATGGTTTAGGATTTATGCTCAATTTAATAAAACTACGCACGCTTAACATTCCAGGATATTCATACATTATTTCAGTCTGTTTCAAAGGCTTTGAGAGGACTAAATATTTTAATTTTGTGTTCTGATGCAACTAAAAAGATGAAGATACTTCAGTTAACTTCTGACTCCAACAAATAAAATGAATTTTCGATCAACCGATTAGGAGATATAACAATAATCCTAGAACTGCCCGTACAGCCATACTCTCAGTCCACCAGTCAACTTCCTAGGCTCACCGAGGTTACACCACTCACAACTGGACAAAGGTTCCTACATACAATCTGTAGCTAAAACAGTTTGTTGAATTTTAAAACTACTGAAAGAAGAATCGAATCAAAGAGTTTCAAGTTAGGTCTGTTTTCGTAAAACCGCTCAAATCTGTAAATAACACCTTAGTTGAAACAACAATTTTCAAAGATTTTTCATAATTTTCATACCCAATAAATATCTTTGAAAATAAACTAGCAACTCACTGACCTCATTATATACACCTTTATATTTTTAAAAGATTTATTCGTTTAGTGAAAGAGATCCAAAACTATTCCGAAACATTTATCAAAATTCCCGTTTTTCACATTTCAGCACACAAACCTAGTTTTCGTCGCCCCAACTGACTTCTTTACAAACATTTTACAATATCAAAACAGTCATTAAAGAAAGCCCTATCCATATGGTTTTCAAAATATTAAACCAATTTCAATTTGGATCAAGGTTTTACAAAATATGATCCAAACATCACACCTTGTTCAATCAAACCTACAATTTCCAGGGCTGACACAGTTTATAAGAAAAAACATAATTAATTTCTTACTTGTCCAACAATTACCAAATTTCACATAGAGAATCTAGACTCAATAAGGATTCTCCAGAAATTCAAATCCAAGATTTTGGAAGAACAAAACCTATCTAAATCAAACACACAAACCGGCTGGAATTCAGAACACCAAAAACAGCAAACCCTAATTAGTTTAATTACCACAATCAACCCTCAAACCTTTATTTAATCGACAATTAAACACTACAAGGTTGAATCTTACCTTATTATGAATCGACAATTAAGCACCGACTTCGGCTCGTCGGAGAGGCGGAGCTTCTTCCTTGTCGCGGCGTTACCGCCGTTGTCGTCGTCGATCTCGAGCGAAGTAAAAGCCCTCTCGCCGTCGTTGTCCTCCCGCTCGATCCTTTTGCCGCTGAGGCTGGAGACCGTTCTATTGGGAGACGATTTCGGTGAGAGGAAAGAGAGAGACGAGGAAGAGAAAAGGAAAGAGAGAGGAGAGGAGAAAGGAAGAAAAAAAAAGGAAAAAAATGGAGAGAAGAGAAATGTGATGTTTAAATAATTGGGTGGGGACCATGTAGAATAGGATGGGGTAGGGGTCCAAGTAATAATTTACCTATTAGAATTGTCAGATTATTAATAAGTTTAAATTTTCGTTCATAAAGTAATTAGTAACAAAAAATAACTAAATTTTATAAATATAACAATTATTCAATCAATATTAATTCAGGATGACATACAATTGATCGAGTGATAGCATGCATGCCCAATAAAAAAATGATCATTGTTTAAGTAATTTGTAATTTGTATTTAAATCTTTTTTAGTTTGTTAGTTGGTATTTCCAGACAATTTATTTTGATATTTTGAATACTTTTTGGGTTATATTTGATCAGTTTAAATGGTTATGCAAGTTTAAATTATAATTGCAATTAACTTAACTATGTTTTTAGCTTTAAAGACTAATTATTTACTTATTTTATGTTTATGTTTTATTTTGATTTGAGTTACCGTTAATTTCTTTACTTATTTGTTAATATGAAATGGAACTAAACACATTGTTGTTCAACCAATTGGTTTGTAAATTTGAAATGATACTTATTTATTTCATTATTAATATTAATAGACTTTTATATACTTATAAGTTGAGAATGACTTTATTAACAAAACTATTTTTTAACACAAAATATCTATTCTATTAAATATAAATTGATAATGACTATTAACAAAACTATTTTTTAAAGCAAAATATCTATTCGATTAAATATAAATTGAACTAAATGTAGTCTATAAAGAATTATTTGTAATATCATCCTGGTTTATTTATTGTATTATTTCAATTATATAATTCACTTAATGTTTATATGTCAATTATCAATGTCTACATCTAACATGAGTTTATATTAAACATTAAATTTAAGTAGAAAGCTACTCCGATTAATAGAAAGATGAATTAAATACACGTGCATCGCACCGGAAGGAGGACTAGTTCAATTAAAATTAAATAAAAATTGTAGGACAATGTTTGAAAAACTGAAAAATCGACTTAGACTTTCCCTTATCATTCTTGGTGGATACTGTTAAGCTCATTTTTTTATTTTACATTAGGTTACACACTACAAAAAAACCAGGGAACCCCTACGGGGATTCCCTACGGCCTTTTTCCCGTAGGGGTTTCCCTACGGCATTCCCTACGGGAATCATTTTTTGAGTTTCCCTACGGCATTCCCTACGGCTGGGCCGTAGGGGTGACTCCCGTAGGGGATTCCCGTAGGGGATTGCGCGCGCATTCGCGCTGATACGTACCTCGTTGGAAAGATAGATGAATTGATACGAAGAACACGGAATTCGGGTTTCGGATACCTGGGTAGATGAAGATCCCAAACTTCTGAACCTAATTCGTTGAATTGATTAGATTGAAGAACCTAACCCCTAAAACGGAATTGACGCAGCTACTTGGAATTGATGAAGACACACGAACGAAGTATGTATGCTTCGTTGATTCGTCGGCTTGATCTCTTTTGGCACAATCGAAAAGAGAACGAAAAGAGAGAGAGAATAAACTCACGAAATAATCAATTATCATAAAAGTTGTGTTCTATAAAGTCTCCACAGCCTTTATATATAGGCAAACCTAAAAACATGAGGAAAAAGGAATAAAAACGCTGAAATCAAATTCACGTCCGCGATTTCCAAATCTGATACTATGTCGTCCGACAGAATTAGCTGTCGTCCGACATCAACTTGTCGTCCGACAGAAATAGCTGTCGTCCGACATTTAACCCGAAGTGAGAGTCGATCCTCGCGTTGATCCTCGGGTTCCGCAGAATATCGCCCCCGGCTCTTTGTCGTCCGACAGGTAAGAGATGTCGTCCGACATCAAGCCCGAACTTCGGATTTCACCTCTGGTTGAGCCTCGTGTTCCGCAGAATGTCGATCTTTGGTCCCCTGTCGTCCGACAGGCCTTGGTGTCGGCAGACACCAAGCCATTTTCGTGGCTGAACTCCGCGGCACTTCCTCGGCTCACGTCTGACCTCCGTTCCGGCACATTCTTTGTCGTCTCAGCCTGAAACTCGTCACCATCGGTTAGATCGGCCTCCTCGTACGCAATCAGGTTGGTAAGGCTTGGCTTCTCCACATCACCAATGGGTTTCTTCAATAGCTCTTGCGCCCACACTTCTTGGATCATCGACATCAAGCTTGCCTTGAACTTCTTGGCTCTCGAGCGCGTCACTGGTCCAGCTGGAACATGCACCGGGTCTTGTATGAACGACGACTCTGGGGATGCATCATTCCCCTCCTCTTGAAGAGGATTTGTCCTCAAATCCAAGTCGTCACCTGCATCGAACAAACTCAAGTCAGTAACATTGAAAGTAGCACTAAAATTATACTCACCTGGGAGATCGAGCTTGTAGGCATTGTCGTTGATACGCTCCAACACTTGGAATGGTCCATCGCCACGAGGAAGCAACTTCGATCGGCGCTGCAATGGAAACCTCTCCTTGCGCATATGCAACCACACCCAATCACCAGGCTCAAACACTACTTTGCGACGTCCCTTGTTCGCTTGCTCGGCATATTGCTTGGTTCGCCTCTCAATGTTCATCCTCGCCGTCTCGTGTATCTGTTTCACAAAATCAGCCCTTTTCTGGCCATCAAGGTCAGTATGCTCATGCACAGGTAATGGAGATAAATCCAAAGGAGTCAAGGGATTAAAACCATACACAATCTCAAAAGGCGAAAATTTAGTAGCAGAATGAACACAACGATTATATGCAAACTCTACATGAGGCAAACACTCCTCCCAAGACTTAATGTTTTTATTTATAATAGCACGTAGTAAAGTAGACAAAGTCCTATTTACTACCTCAGTTTGACCATCAGTCTGGGGATGACAAGTAGTAGAAAACAGCAACTTCGTACCTAGCTTACACCACAATGTCTTCCAAAAATAACTAAGAAACTTAGAATCCCTGTCGGACACAATAGTCCTAGGCATGCCATGCAATCTAACAATCTCTCTAAAGAATAAACCAGCCACATGTGATGCATCATCAGTTTTATGACATGGAATAAAATGTGCCATCTTAGAGAAACGATCAACTACCACAAAAATAGAATCACTACCTCGCTTAGTCCTAGGCAAACCCATCACAAAATCCATAGAAATATCAATCCAAGGTGATGCAGGAATAGGCAAAGGCGTGTACAATCCATGGGCACTAACTCTAGACTTAGCCTGTTTACATGTAAGACAACGACCACATGTTCTCTCAACATCACGTTTCATATGAGGCCAAAAGAAATGCTCATGCAGAACAGATAAAGTCTTAGCAATACCAAAATGTCCCATTAATCCTCCACCATTAGATTCAAGCAACAATAAATCACGTAAAGAGCATTTAGGCACACACAGTTTATTCTTCCTAAAGAGAAAATCATCATGCCTAAAGTAATCTCCACTAGCAGTTTGTTCACATGCTTTATAAATCTCACCAAAATCATCATCATGCTCATATAGTCCCTTAATATGCTCAAAACCAAGTAATTTAGCATCTAAAGTGGAAATAAGAGCATACCTCCGAGAAAGGGCATCAGCCACCACATTCTCCTTACTTTGCTTGTATTTGATGACGTATGGAAACGTCTCAATGAACTCCATCCACCTAGCATGGCGCTTGTTCAGCTTGTTCTGCCCCTTGAGGTGCTTCAACGACTCATGGTCGGTGTGAATGATGAACTCCCGAGGCCATAGATAGTGCTGCCACGTCTGAAGAGCTCTCACCAGGGCATACAACTCCTTGTCATACGTCGGATAGTTCAAAGTAGCTCCATTGAGCTTCTCGCTGAAGTAGGCTATCGGACGTCGTTCTTGCATCAACACTGCACCAATACCAATTCCAGAAGCATCACATTCAATCTCAAAGGATTTAAAAAAATTAGGAAGAGATAGTACCGGGGCGTGTGTCGGCTTGTCCTTCAAATTATGAAAGGCTTCGTCTTGTGCCTTTCCCCACTTGAACTCCACATTCTTCTTAATCACGGCGGTTAAAGGTGCCGCCATGCTGCTGAAATTAGGCACAAACCGTCGATAGAAGCTGGCCAAACCATGGAAGCTCCGTACATCTCCAATGCTCTTTGGCGTTGGCCACTCCTGGATAGCTCGTATCTTTTCCTCGTCAACCTGTACACCCTGTGCACTAACAACAAAACCAAGGAAAACGACTCTATCCGTGCTAAAGACGCACTTCTTACGGTTAGCATATAATTTCTCCTGCCTAAGTGCAATCAAAACCATCCTCAAATGAACCACATGCTCATCATGATTTTTGCTATATACTAAGATATCATCAAAGTACACGACAACAAATTTTCCAATAAAAGCACGTAAAACATGATTCATCAGGCGCATAAAAGTACTAGGTGCATTAGTCAAACCAAAAGGCATAACTAACCACTCATATAATCCAAGTTTTGTTTTGAAAGCAGTTTTCCATTCATCTCCTTCTTTAATCCTAATTTGATGATATCCACTACGTAAATCAATTTTTGAAAACACGCAGGATCCACATAACTCATCAAGCATATCATCAAGTCTAGGTATGGGATGTCGATACTTTACCGTGATGTTATTAATAGCTCGGCAATCGCAACACATCCGCATCGTTCCATCCTTTTTGGGTACTAGAAGTACAGGTACCGCACAAGGACTCAGGCTCTCCTTCACGTGCCCTTTGGTCAGCAACTCGCCAATCTGCTTCTCCAACTCCTTTGTTTCCTCTGGGTTGGTACGGTAAGCCGGGCGGTTTGGTAGCACAGCTCCGGGCACAAAGTCGATCTGATGCTCTATCCCTCGGATGGGTGGTAGACCAGGTGGTGTATCCTCCGGGAAAACATCATCGAACTCCTGCAAAACAGAATGAATAGAAGGGGGTAGAGGGGGGGAGATCGTTAGTAATAACCAAGCTCCCCTTCCACAACAACACGAACATCTGCCTCTGCTCATTCACTGCTTCTTTCACATCACTAGCCCGAGCAAGATAGGCTCTATGAATAAAGGCATTCTCCTTCGTGGGTAAGGGCTGCTCTTTGGAAGTCGCCCTTGCTGCCTCTTTTTGCATTTGTACTTGATCCTCATAAACTTGTTTAGGAGTAAGAGGAACAAGTGATACCTTCTTATTGTTATATTCAAACGAGTACTTGTTGGTGAAGCCGTCGTGTATGGCTCTCCTATCGAACTGCCACGGTCGTCCCAACAAGATGTGACTCGCTTGCATCGGAATGACGTCGCACAACACCTCATCCTCATACTTCCCAATGCGGAAAGGTACCTTCACTTGCTTGGTCACCTTGATGACACCGCACTCATTTAACCACTGCAGACGATATGGTTTGGGATGTTTCACCACAGTCAATCCCAAATGCTGAACCATGGTAGCACTAACCACATTCGTGCAGCTCCCTCCGTCAATGATGAAACTACACACCTTGTCCTGCAAATGACATCTCGTGTGGAAAAGGTTTTCTCGCTGCTCCCTCTCAACGGGCTGTGTCTGGGCACTCAATACTCTCCTAGCTACAAACAGTTGGTCTTCGGTTGGTAAAATGTCCTCCTCATCCTCGGAATCCACTGTAGCTGTAGGTGCCGGTTCCTCGCCTTCATCATCAGTCACGACCTCTCCGTCGTCTCTACAGATCATGAGTCGTCTGTTAGGACACTCACTCATAATGTGCCCAAATCCCTGACACTTGAAACACTTCTTGTCTCGGTTGCGACTATCAGGATTTGATGGCCTGACCTGAGTTGCTGAACTTGCACCCTCCGAACGACCCTTAAAGAAGGTCTTCTTCTCGTCTCGAGGTGGAACCTCTCTCTTCCATTGGTTCTCTTTAGGTGTAGAACCACTCGGACCTTGGGATGATCTCCAAGAAGACTGATTCGGCTTTGCACTGCTAAAACTACCCCTCCTCTTATGCTGATTCTCAATCTTGATCGCCATGTGAACCATATCCTCTAACTCGACGTACGGTTGCAACTCTACCGCATTACGAATCTCCCAATTAAGTCCAGCCAAGAACCGATTCATGGTAGCTTCCCGATCCTCTTCAACGTTGGCCCGAATCATTGCCACCTCCATCTCCTTAAAGTACTCATCTACGCTCCTCGTTCCCTGTCGTAGATTCTGCAGTTTGATGTACAACTCTCGGTAATAGTGAGAAGGAACGAATCTCTTTCGCATCACAGACTTCATCGCGGCCCATGTTTCAATAGGCTGCTCATAGTTCCTCCTCCTACTGGCAACCAGCTGATCCCACCAAACCAAGGCATAGTCAGAAAATTCGATTGCCGCCAATTTCACCTTCTTGAGCTCTGAATAATTGTGGCAGTCAAACATCATCTCGACCTTTCTCTCCCATTCAATGTACAACTCTGGATCGTTCTTCCCCATGAATGTAGGAACAGTCATCTTGATGGTGCTCAAATTATTATCCATTTCGTCAGCCTCATCGTCTTCGGGGTTGGCATCCCTATGTCGCCCATTCTGACGATTCTGGTCATTTCGACCGACGTTACGCCATGCTACTCTCCGATTCTCTGGATTCTCTCGACGAGATTTTTCCTCCAGTGCAAGTAGTCGGTCATGTACCACATTCATCTCAGTGTGTAAGAGCCACTCCATTCGCCCATAAACCTCATCTAACATGGACTGGAATTGGGCGTTGTTATTATATCCCTCAGCTGTCCCCTTATTTTTCGTGTCTTCAGACATACCTGCACAGAAAACGTTAGTAATAAAAGCAATAAAGTAAAAGAAACCTCACCACCTCACAAACGCTCGTGTATTACACTCAAGATGGGATTCACTCAGCACTCGTGTTTCACTCAGGTATGGCTTTTTTCACTCTAATGTTCTCACCACTCTGCCTTTTACCACTCAAATTCTCCCTCAATGTATCGAACTCCTCGATCTACCAGACGAGAGCAGAACCGACAAAATCCACAAAAACACACAATACGACGTAGAAAGGACAAAAAGAATTCGGAAAATTTCGGAACGAAAAAATACGATAGCACCAAATTGGCTCAAAACGATGCCGGAAAACTCAGAAATCACACACTAAAATTTGGTCGAAGAAAATTTTTCCCGCCAAATTTTTTTTTAATGGCTGAGTATTCGACTTACGACCAGAAACGAGACTCCCAAAAAAAGTTTCGCGAAAAACGAAGTAGAAATAATTTTTATAGAATTTTTTTTTTTTTTGTGCTTACGGATGAAAGAGATCCGATTCAGCAAGAAGAAAAGAAATACGGAAAGAAAAGAAGAATCGAGGTCACGTAATCAGAAATTAGAAACCCTAGCCTGGGCTCTGATACCAGATGATACGTACCTCGTTGGAAAGATAGATGAATTGATACGATGAACACGGAATTCGGGTTTCGGATACCTGGGTAGATGAAGATCCCAAACTTCTGAACCTAATTCGTTGAATTGATTAGATTGAAGAACCTAACCCCCAAAACGGAATTGACGCAGCTACTTGGAATTGATGAAGACACACGAACGAAGTATGTATGCTTCGTTGATTCGTCGGCTTGATCTCTTTTGGCACAATCGAAAAGAGAACGAAAAGAGAGAGAGAATAAACTCACGAAATAATCAATTATCATAAAAGTTGTGTTCTATAAAGTCTCCACAGCCTTTATATATAGGCAAACCTAAAAACATGAGGAAAAAGGAATAAAAACGCTGAAATCAAATTCACGTCCGCGATTTCCAAATCTGATACTATGTCG
Source organism: Euphrasia confusa (assembly GCA_954870475.1). Lineage (NCBI taxonomy): Eukaryota > Viridiplantae > Streptophyta > Magnoliopsida > Lamiales > Orobanchaceae > Euphrasia > Euphrasia confusa. The sequence continues at coordinate 7,334,642 of OX940966.1, read as the reverse complement.
TCCGACAGAATTAGCTGTCGTCCGACATCAACTTGTCGTCCGACAGAAATAGCTGTCGTCCGACATTTAACCCGAAGTGAGAGTCGATCCTCGCGTTGATCCTCGGGTTCCGCAGAATATCGCCCCCGGCTCTTTGTCGTCCGACAGGTAAGAGATGTCGTCCGACATCAAGCCCGAACTTCGGATTTCACCTCTGGTTGAGCCTCGTGTTCCGCAGAATGTCGATCTTTGGTCCCCTGTCGTCCGACAGGCCTTGGTGTCGGCCGACACCAAGCCATTTTCGTGGCTGAACTCCGCGGCACTTCCTCGGCTCACGTCTGACCTCCGTTCCGGCACATTCTTTGTCGTCTCAGCCTGAAACTCGTCACCATCGGTTGGATCGGCCTCCTCGTACGCAATCAGGTTGGTAAGGCTTGGCTTCTCCACATCACCAATGGGTTTCTTCAATAGCTCTTGCGCCCACACTTCTTGGATCATCGACATCAAGCTTGCCTTGAACTTCTTGGCTCTCGAGCGCGTCACTGGTCCAGCTGGAACATGCACCGGGTCTTGTATGAACGACGACTCTGGGACTGCATCACGCGCCCTCCAAGAGGCCCTACGTGTCCCGTAGGGGATTGCGCGCATTCGCGCCCTCCAAGAGGCCCTACGGGGTCCCCTACGGCTAGGCGTAGGGAAATACTCCCTACGGGCATACCCCGTAGGGGAGTAATAAATCCCCTACGGGCAATTTCCCCGTAGGTCCCCTACGGCTATTTCCCGTAGGGGAGTAAAGAAATTTATTCCCTACGGCATTTGCCGTAGGGGATTTTTTTTTTTTTTTAAACTATTAATTTATATAATAATAAATTAATTAAATTTTATTATAAAATTACGCTAAATTGTTTTAAATGTATTATTTAAACCACTATTTTACTAAATAATAAAATTACAATTAAAGTTTTTTTTAAATGTTTACGCAATTATGCAACTACGCAATTACAAATTTATAAAAATAATTTTTGTACAATTTTATAAAGATAAGTAATTAGAAAAATTACCAAAAAATTGCAATTTTATAAAAATAATTAATTACAAACAATATCGCAATTACGCAAAAATTACGGAAAAAATAATAAAAAAGGTTTTATAGTCTAAACACATTTAAAAAACTACTACTAAATAATATTTAAATCTAAGTAAAACATGTAAACACAAAAACTACTACTAAATAATATTTAAATCTAAGTAAAACATGTAAACACAAAAAAAAAATAAGAGTTATTAAAAATTAATAAAAAAAGATTGTGAGTTCTATTTAATTTAATATATTTAAATGCCCTTTTATTTTAAATTATCTTTTTTAAAACCAATATATATATATATATATATATATATATATATATATATATATATATATATATATATATATATATATATATATATATATATAATCTTATTATTACATTTTTATTATTATTACATTTTTACATAATAAATATAAGTTAATGAATACATATATATTATCTTTTAAAAATTGTACATATAACTCAAATAGCCCAGCGATTATCTCTCTCCTCTTCACTCATGAGGTACCCCGGTTATCTCTCTCCTCTTCACTCATGAGGTCCAGGTTCAAACCTTGGGTCATTCAATATACATAAATAATTATTACGAAGCCCTTCATTGAGGGCTGGGCTTGGTCGGGCTTTAGGGTGGTAGGTTCGGGCTGGTGGGTTGGGATGGTGGCTCGAGCCACCCGACTCATAGGGAGCTAAGCCGTCAGGAGCTCCCTACGGCAGAACCTACGACAATGCCGTAGGCTTCCCCTACGGGGAAGGATGGGACGAAAAACAATTCTCCTACGGGCTCCCCTACGGCATGCCCGTAGGGATGGCCCCTACGCTCCAAAAATCCCGTAGGGGATCTGTTCCCCTACGAGGAATCCCCTACGGCGTGATTCCCGCAAACCTTGGGCTTGGTCGGGCTTTAGGGTGGTAGGTTCGGGCTGGTGGGTTGGGATGGTGGCTCGAGCCACCCGACTCATAGGGAGCTAAGCCGTAGGGAGCTCCCTACGGCAGAACCTACGACAATGCCGTAGGCTTCCCCTACGGGGAAGGATGGGACGAAAAACAATTCTCCTACGGGCTCCCCTACGGCATGCCCGTAGGGATGGCCCCTACGCTCCAAAAATCCCATAGGGGATCTGTTCCCCTACGAGGAATCCCCTACGGCGTGATTCCCGCAAACCTTGGGTCATGCAATATACATAAATAGTTATTACGAAGCCATGCCGTAGGCTTCCCCTACGGGGAAGGATGGGACGAAAAACAATTCCCCTACGGCGTGATTCCCGCAAACCTTGGGTCATGCAATATACATAAATAATTATTACGAAGCCATGCCGTAGGCTTCCCCTACGGGGAAGGATGGGACGAAAAACAATTCTCCTACGAGCTCCCCTACGGCATGCCCGTAGGGATGGCCCCTACGCTCCAAAAATCCCGTAGGGGATTTGTTCCCCTACGAGGAATCCCCTACGGCGTGATTCCCGCAAACCTTGGGTCATGCAATATACATAAATAATTATTACGAAGCCATGCCGTAGGCTTCCCCTACGGGGAAGGATGGGACGAAAAACAATTCTCCTACGAGCTCCCCTACGGCATGCCCGTAGGGATGGCCCCTACGCTCCAAAAATCCCGTAGGGGATTTGTTCCCCTACGAGGAATCCCCTACGGCGTGATTCCCGCAAACCTTGGGTCATGCAATATACATAAATAATTATTACGAAGCCCTCCATTGAGGGCTGGGCTTGGTCGGGCTTTAGGGTGGTAGGTTCGGGCTGGTGGGTTGGGATGGTGGCTCGAGCCACCCGACTCATAGGGAGCTAAGCCGTAGGGAGCTCCCTACGGCAGAACCTACGACAATGCCGTAGGCTTCCCCTACGGGGAAGGATGAGACGAAAAACAATTCTCCTACGGGCTCCCCTACGGCATGCCCGTAGGGATGGCCCCTACGCTCCAAAAATCCCGTAGGGGATCTGTTCCCCTACGAGCAATCCCCTACGGCGTGATTCCCGTAGGGGATGCCGTAGGGAACCCTATTCCTACGGATTTTTGCGAATTTCCCTACGGCAATGGCCGTAGGGAATGCCAGTTTTTTTTGTAGTGACACTTAGGAGGATTTGATAAAAGAAAATTAGAGAAGGGGACTGCTATTTATTTAAATTAATAAAGTGAGATAGTGAATTTTGATTGGAAGGGGGACGTGCCACAGGTCCCTTATTGGTGGATAGGACGCAGCGTGGCACAAACCGTGCTAGCTCGACCAAAATAATGGTTTTTGTAATTTTTGCTAAAATTTTATTGTTTTTGTAATTTTTGCTAAATGTTTTGTAATATTATGTTAAATTTATTACAAAAATAAAAGGAAAAAAATAAGTAACCAATTACTTCACATTTCTGATTGCTCGTACTGAACCAGAGCAATTGTAAGCGCACATGGCCTCAGAGCAAGCTTTGCGCTCATAAGCGCACATGGCCTTATGATAGGTTGATGCTGCTTCACCGTCATCTTCTGTCTGAATGTAGCAATAATAACCTGCACATGAAGAATAAGACACAAGACAAAAAAAATCAGCTCGATTATTGGGCGATTAAGTATTACCAACCTTCATTTAGGAAGAAGTTATATTTTATTTTTGCGCTATTTTTACTATTAGAGCGCATATAAAAACAAAGCGACAAATCATATTGAAAGTGCGTGGGCAGCGGTATTTAAGAAGAAAAACGCTGCCTGCTGTAAGGCAGTGCGATGCGGCAGCACGAAGCCTTAAAATATAATTCGTTCGTTTATTCGTGATTTACTTGATTTACGTATTTTAGTTCGTTTATTAGAATATCAGATTAATATAAATATATGTGATATATGTATATTGGCAGCGGAAGAATTAAAAATAAATTAAACGAACAAACGCACACACACTCACACGAAAGCAAAATGAATGAACACAAGAATTAATCTTTGTATGGGTATTTAATTAAATTTAAATTACCCATACGAATGTGCCTAACGGCAAAAATATATTATTAAAGAAACGAGTCTTTACAATGAGTAATCTCGGATTTACAATCGATTAAACTCAAGGCAGTGCGAAGGCATTCCTTAACGTTTATCGGATCCGGAGATATCCGATTAAACTCAAGGCAGTGCGAAGGCATTCCTTAACGTTTATCGGATCCGGAGATTAATGAACAATCAACACAAAAACAAAGTAAATAAATCTATCCTATACTAAATTGCAGATCATTACTTAGTCATACATAATTCTCTCAGACGAGAAGATAAATGGACGAAGAACTTCCAATGAAGATCTTGCCTACAAAACTGACTAGTGAATGATCTTTGTGTATAATTTGTGTTTTGAGATAGATAAAAGTGTTAAACAATGAGCTGAAGTCTCCTGGTATTTATAGGTGAAGCTCTCAACCGAAATCCCTAGTAAAACTAGGTTTGAAGTGGTTGAGAAAAAGTAGGAACCGCCTTTGACCCAGCTCCTGTCTTTGCCGCACAACGAGCTGTCCTTCAGGCAAGACGAACCTTCTACAATTGATTGGAATGCTTTGCCTCTTTCCAATGCCTTCCATTTCTCTTTGTATTCAGGTTCTTTACGCATACGTTCCTACTCGAGTCCTCGGCTCTTGTTCGTCGTGCGGCATGCCGAACACCTTCGTCCTGCCGCAAGGCGAGTCTTCGTCCTGCCGCAAGGTCTTGTTCAGTATTCAAAGTCTCTATCTCCAGCTTGCCTTTTTGAGTCCTCTGCTCTTGTTCATCCTGCGGCATGCCGAAGCTCTTCGTCCTGCGGCATGCCGAAGCTCTTCGTCCTGCCGCAAGGTCTTGCGTAAGTATTCAAAGTCTATATCTTCAGCTTGCCTTTTTGAGTCCTCTGCTCTTGGTCGTCTTGCGGCATTGCGAGTCTTCCTCATGCCTTGTGAGTCTTCGTCATGCCGCAAGGTCTGGTTCAGTAATCCAAAGTATTGATTGTTCGTACAAGCACGAATCAAGTGATACATCATGCTAAAATACATCACATAGAATGAGTGACAACAACAATATACAACTATGAAGAAAGGAGAAAAACATGATCAAGGCATTGTTATACCCAGTAACTATGCGGCATTACTCCGCCTAACCATATTTACACTAACACATATAAAGATAGGGTAAAAAAATATATTATCAATATAAAAATATATATTAGCAAAAAAAATTATTATAATTGTTAAAAATTAAAATATTAGTATAATGCTAAAAACAAAATCACGATTTTAATTTTGTGCTGTTACATACAAAATTTATTGATAAAATAAAATTAAACTATCTAATTAAAATTAAATAAAAATTGTAGGTCAGTCTTAAAAACCAACTTAAACTTTCTCTTATCATTTTTTGTGGAGGTTGTTGAGCTTTTTCTTTATGGGGGTTTCATAAAAGATTTTTTGTGAGTGTTTCTATAATTATGAAAAGCTAAGACCAATTTTGTTTTTGGGTGGATATTTTATTATTTATTAAAATTCCGATTCGTCATGCAACTGGCTATTGTGACTCCCTCAAAGAGCTTTCTCAAGTCAATATCCTTTGAAACCGCTATTTGTATATGTTTCTGCGTTATACGTTTTTGTTGGCTTTCAATGGCCCCACTCCGTTAAGTGAGATGGTGAGCTTGCGGGCATTCCATCTCCTCACTTGCGGCTAGTGAGATGGTGAGTTTGCGCTAAAAAAGCATTTTAAAAAATGTATTATAATTGTTAAAAATTAAAATAATCAAACTCACTATTTAATTTTGCGCTATTATATAACATTTTTATTGATAATGATAAAATTATACTATTCAATTAAAATTAAATAAAAATAAAAACTCACTATTTAATTTTGCGCTATTATATAACATTTTTATTGATAATGATAAAATTATACTATTCTTATAATATATAATTCAGCTAGCAATTAATTTTACCCGTTAGATTTTGTTGTGTTTACACCTATTAGTAAACCGTTAGATTAAATTTGTATTCACACTGTTAATTAATAATTAGCGTAATTATTTTTAATTAATTAGCGTAATTATTTATTTCTTTATATAATATAATTTACATTTATAATTAATTTTATTATATTAGCGTAATTAATGATTATAGAGAACGCATTTTTTATTAATATATTTAACCAATTAATTAATTAATTAATTTATATTATATAAACAATAATATCGGAATTTAAGGTAAATCTACTCCTAATTTTAAGCAACTAAATAAATTTGATATTATCTACTATTTATATTAATATAATCATGAATAATTCAAATTCGTGTCTATATAAATGACATTATCTTCATCCCTATCTCTCACTATTATATTTTTTTAATTTGTTCATGCTCAGACTTTGGATTTTTTAATGCTTTTTAATGATTTATTTTTTTGTAGAACTTTTGGAATTTTTACTGTTTTTTTTTTTGTCGATTTCTTTATAAGTAAAAGTCTCTGTTTATTTTTGTAGGTTTCTTTATAAGTAAAAGACTCTACAAATCGAACAATTAGAAGTCCATGAAGAAAGATCAAATATTGGATTGCACAAGTTTTAAATGGAACCGAACTTTTGTTTATGTGCAAATCGAACAATTATAAGTCCATGAAGAAAGATCAAATATTGGATTGCACAAGTTTTAAATTGAATTTCTAATAAGATTAGAGTAGTATGTGTTAATTTTATTTATGATTTAGTTTACTCAATTTACTGTAATTTGTAAAATTTACAATTTACAATAATTCTATTTAATTTCATTCTAATTTTGTTTATGTTGTAACTTACCGAACAATATTTGTATTTGTATTACATAAAAATATCACTAAAATAGAATTAAAATAATTAATTGAGTTAATGAAATAAAATTGTATTTAATAATTATTCGAATGATTTAAAACACAATTATACAATCCATGATTATTATTTTTGTATAAAAGAATTGTTTATTAAAGTAATAAATTAAAAAAATAATTATTTTATCAATTAGTCAACAGTCAATAATACAATCGTTTTATTTTTAAAGAATTGTTTTTTAAAGTAATAAATTACAAAAATAATTTTTTAGTCTAAGTAGTCAACAAATTTTTTCCTTTTTAATCTACTTTAAATCCTTTATTGATAATATTATTTATACATTTATAATCTCCTTAATTATAGTAAATAATGACTTTAATAAATTTAAAAATAATAAATAAATCATTTTTAATGTATCTATTTATTTTTAAAATGTTTTTTCTTATTAATCTCTCTTAAATCCGTCTATTAAAAAATATTATTTATACCACCAAATATACCATAATAAAATGTATAAAATCATCTCGTCTCTTATTGGCATTGTTTTTTTTTTCTTTTTTCTTCTCTTGCTTTTTTTATAAAAATAATAAATAATGTTTTTATATAATAATTATTATATTATTGTACAATTAATATAATATACATTGTTGTTTGCTTAATCACAATTTGCAAACTCTTGAATTTTTTGTGAACAATTTGAATTTTGTATCTCAAATTATAAATTGTATATCTTTATTTAACAAATTAACTTTTATACACTGAATTATACTAAGCGTCCTAAAATTCCATCAATTCTGTTGACTACCATTTGTAAAATTAGAATTCAACATTGGAAGAACCATAAAATGCACTCATCCCTATTGGATACTGTTACTATAATTAGAATTAAACATTTTAAAATTTTATTTATTACTTTTTGAGCAAATTAACCAAATATGTAAAGAAACTCGATAAATTAAATGACATGTTAAAAAAATATCAACAAACTCATATTAAATAAAAAATATTCTAAAACACCAAAAAAAATTATATATTAAATCAAATAAAGAGTTTTTCGCCAACATGCAATATATTACCGATGTGAATGTTGAAAAAGTCGGAAATTATTATATTTACAAGCAAAAGTAAATTATTATATTTATAAGCATAAATAAAACAATCATTAAAAAAATTGATCGACAAGCCGACGTATTAGAATTGTCAGATTATTAATAAGTTTAAATTTTCGTTCATAAAGTAATTAGTAACAAAAAATAACTAAATTTTATAAATATAACAATTATTCAATCAATATTAATTCAGGATGACATACAATTGATCGAGTGATAGCATGCATGCCCAATGAAAAAATGATCATTGTTTAAGTAATTTGTAATTTGTATTTAAATCTTTTTTAGTTTGTCAGTTGGTATTTCCAAACAATTTATTTTGATATTTTGAATACTTTTTGGGTTATATTTTTAAATGGTTATGCAAGTTTAAATTATAATTGCAATTAACTTAACTATGTTTTTAGCTTTAAATACTAATTATTTACTTATTTTATGTTTATGTTTTATTTTGATTTGGCCGTTAATTTCTTTACTTATTTGTTAATATGAAATGGAACTAAACACATTGTTGTTCAACCAATTGGTTTGTACATTTGAAATGATACTTATTTATTTCATTATTAATATTAATAGACTTTTATATACTTATAAGTTGAGAATGACTTTATTAACAAAACTATTTTTTAACACAAAAATATCTATTCTATTAAATATAAATTGATAATGACTATTAACAAAACTATTTTTTAAAGCAAAATATCTATTCGATTAAATATAAATGGAACTAAATGTAGTCTATAAAGAATTATTTGTAATATCATCCTGGTTTATTTATTGTATTATTTCAATTATATAATTCACTTAATGTTTATATGTCAATTATCAATGTCTACATCTAACATGAGTTTATATTAAACATTAAATTTAAGTAGAAACCTACTCCGAGTAATAGAAAGATGAATTAAAATTAAATAAAAATTGTAGGACAATGTTTGAAAAACTGAAAAATCTACTTAGACTTTCCCTTATCATTCTTGGTGGATACTGTTAAGCTCATTTTTTTATTTTACATTAGGTTACACTTAGGAGGATTTGATAAAAGAAAATGAGAGAAGGAGACTGCTATTTATTTAAATTAATAAAGTGAGATAGTGAATTTTGATTGGAAGGGGGACGTGCCAGAGGTCCCTTATTGGCAGTGGCGGAGCCAGAATTTTTTTTCTCTTGGGGCTTTGGTAATATATATATATATATATATATATATATATATATATATATATATATATATATAATTAATACAATAAAATATGATAAAACACTTAAAAAAGTTAATAATGAAATAAGACTGCAAATATACATTGTTAATAAATTATAATGGTATATACATTGTTTTGAGATATTTTACTAAGTTAATAAATTATTAAAAATGATATATACATTGTTTGAGATATTTTATAACCAACTGCGCAAAATGATATTGTTTTTCTTGTTTTTATTAACTTATTTCATTATTAACTTTAAAAAAATTAATAATGAAATAAGTTAATAAAAACAAGAAAAACAATATTTTAAATATTTTATACAATAAAACTGATTAAACACATAAGTATATCATATATGTGCAAATTTTTATATTTATATAAAAAAATAGATATTCTGAAACTATAAGAACTAAATATTTAAATATTTCATGATTATCAATATATACTCAACTACTGTATATCTAATTAAATATTTAATATATTATGATTAAATAATTGTATTAAAATAAATGTTTATACAAATAAAAATAAAAATAATAGCTGGTGGTTGTTGTGGAAATTATCTTTCATTAAACATTTAAACTTGTACAAATTAAATGGTGTGTTAACGCTAAATAAATAAATTTTAAAATTTAATTAAAAACGAAATGTTAAAAATTAAATTTATTAACAGTAATTATCAAGATTTGGGAAATTGATGATTATCAGCCCCTGCCAATTAATTATCCTTTCCGATTTTTCCTTTTATCAAGATATTCGTGTGGGGGCTTAACATTGATATTATTGATTTTCATATAAATTTTAGTTATATAAATAGATAAAAATTAATATCCAGTGGGGGCTTAAGCCCCCAGAAGAGTCTTCATGGATCCGCCACTGCTTATTGGTGGATAGGACGTAGCGTGGCACAAACCGTGCTAGCTCGACCAAAATAATGGTTTTTTTAATTTTTGCTAAAATTTTATTGTTTTTGTAATTTTTGCTAAATGTTTTGTAATATTATGCTAAATTTATTACAAAAATAAAAGGAACAAAATAAGTAACCAATTACTTCAAATTTCTGATTGCTCGCACTGAAATTGTAAGCGCACATGGCCTCAGAGCAAGCTTTGCGCTCATAAGCGCACATGGCCTTATGATAGGTTGATGCTGTTTCACCGTCATCTTCTGTCTAATGTAGCAATAATAACCTGCACATGAAGAATAAGACACAAGGCAAAAAAATCAGCTCGATTATTGGGCGATTAAGTATTACCAACCTTCATTTAAGAAGAAGTTATATTTTGTTTTTGAGCTATTTTTACTATTAGAGCGCATATAAAAACAAAGCGACAAATCATATAAAGATAGGGTAAAAAAATATATTATCAATATAAAAATATATATTAGCAAAAAAAATTATTATAATTGTTAAAAATTAAAATAATAGTATATTGCTAAAATATAAAATCACGATTTTAATTTTGTGCTATTACATACAAAATTTATTGATAAAATAAAATTAATTTATCTAATTAAAATTAAATAAAAATTGTAGGTTAGTCTTAAAAATCAACTTAAACTTTCCCTTATCATTTTTTGTGGAGGTTGTTGAGCTTTTTCTTTGTGGGGGTTTCATAAAAGATTTTTTGTGAGTATTTCTATAATTATGAAAAGCTAAGACCACTTTTGTTTTTGGGTGGATATTTTATTATTTATTAACCCAGAATTATTTAAGATCTCATTAGGTGACAAACATTAAATGCCTAAATTATATGTGGCTACAGCCATTCAATCCTCCCTCTAGGCGTGTTTCATTTCGTTACCAGCTGTTGGTTAAAATTTCGATTCGCCATGCAACTGGCTATTGTGACTCCCTCAAAGAGCTTTCTCAAGTCAATATTCTTTGAAACCGCTATTTGTATGTGTTTCGACGTTATACGTTTTTGTTGGCTTTCCATGGCCCCACTCAGAAGTGAGATGGTGAGCTTGCGGGCATTCCATGTCGTCACTCGCCGCTAGTGAGATGGTGAGTTTGCGCTAAGAAACCATTTTAAAAAATATATTATACTTGTTAAAAATTAAAATAACCAAACTCACTATTTAATTTTGCGCTATTATATAACATTTTTATTGATATTGATAAAATTATACTATTCAATTAAAATTAAATAAAAATAAAAACTCACTATTTAATTTTGCGCTATTATATAACATTTTTATTGATAATGATAAAATTATACTATTCTTATAATATATAATTTAGCTATTTTTAACCGTTAGATTTTGTTGTGTTCACACCTATTAATAAACCGTTAGATTAAATTTGTGTTAATTAATAATTAGCTAATTATTTTTAATTAATTAGCGTAATTATTTATTTTTTTATATAATATAATTTACATTTATAATTACGTTTATTATATTAGCGTAATTAATGATTATAGAGAATGCATTTTTTATTAATATATTTAACCAATTAATTAATTAATTAATTAATATTATATAAACAATAATATCGGAATTTATGCCTCCTAATTTTAAGCAACTAAATAAATTTGATATTATTTACTATTTATATTACTATGAATAATTCAAATTCGTGTCTATGACATTATCTTCATCCCTATCTCTCACTATTATATTTTTTTAATTTGTTCATGCTCAGACTTTATTTTGCAGATTTGTTATTTTTTGTATTTTTTGCATTACTAATTTGAATTTTAATTTTAATATTATCGTTTAATTATTAATATTTTTAATTTTTGTAGCCTTCAATATAAGTATTTTTTACTAATTTGAATTTTAGTTTTAATATTATTGTTTGATCATTAATATTTTTATTTTTTTGGGTTTCAATGTAAGTATTTTTTATAATTTTAGTTTTGATATTTTGTTGATTATAATTGTATTAATATTTTTATTTTTTGCAGTTTTCAATGTAAGTATTTTTAGTTTTGATATTTTGTTGATTATAATTGTATCGTAAATATAACAATTTATTTGGTAATGATTTTGGTATTTTTTTTCAAAGTTTTTTGGATTTTTTTATGCTTTTTAATGATTTATTTTTTTTTTAGAACTTTTGGAATTTTTACTGTTTTTTTTTTTTGTCAATTTCTTTATAAGTAAAAGACTCTGTTTATTTTTGTAGGTTTCTTTATAAGTAAAAGACTGAAATTACGTCTTCGACTTAAGATACCAACTTTTCGCTAAGTCGGTCTTATACACTTAATACTTCAGCAACTTCGTTCACTCAACCACACTCCATTGTCACTCAGTATTGATGTAGTATGTTTATGATCGAACTCAAAGTAAAGTGAAGTAGTAAAGACAAAGTTATGTAATATGTTTCATTCCATTAGTTATGTAATATGTTTCATTCCATTGAGTCAACGAAACTAAACTATTACACTTGAGAGAAAGGTAGACGGAATGATCAAAGGTCGTATCCCAAGTGACGCAGCACTCCAACGAACCAGAGACCTAGTACTACTACACCTAGAGCTAAATCACATAACCCTATCACAGGTGCACAGCACAAAACAACTACCAAAACTCTAAGGCTCAGCGCCAACAAACAACGATAGCGATACTCGAATATCAGATTTCGTTCTCTCAAAATCGTCAAGTGAAGTCTTCAGCTTCCATGGGTTTATATAGGAGTGCCGCACATGTGGAGTGCTGATGTGGAGCAATCTCACTGGTCACATGCTTGGCTGACGTCACAGATCCATGGATGACATCACTTTTTGTACTTGGATTCTAGAATCTTGGAATCTTGAATCTTTGATTCTTGAATCTTCGAATCTTGAATCTTCAATTTCTTCAACTTCAAACTTCAACTCTATCTTGACTCCATCGATCTCAATACTTCGTCTTCAACTTCATCGTGATGAACACTCGTCGTTGAGGCTTCAGCATTTCATCGTCTTCATAGTCGTCGATAGTATTGAAGTAGTAAATAGCAATCAAAGTTGCAAAGACGGAGAAGGCATGAATTGCGACTCCGTTCGCAAATGAAGAGGGCACGATTTGCGAACCCATTCGCAAAAGATGAAGAGGTAAGACTTGCGACTCCATTCGCAAAAGTGTGAGGGTGGAGATTTGCGACTCCAGTCGCAATATTCGGAGGGGGTGATATTTGCGACTCCAGTCGCAATTTCTGGAGGAGGTGAGATTTGCGACTCCAGTCGCAAGTGAGAGAGAGCGTGGATTGCGACTCTGTTCGCAAGAGTTGAAAAAGGGGCGAGGATTTGCGAACGCATTCGCAAATGTTGGAGAGTCAAGGTTTTGTGAACGCATTCGCAATTGTTGATGAGAGCCTGGAATTGCGAACCCATTCGCAATTTGTGGCAAGGTGAGGAGTTGCGACTCCATTCGCATAAGTTGATGGGTGAAGAGTTTTGCGACTCCATTCGCAAATCTTGAGTAAGGCTTGAATTGCGAATCCATTCGCATGAAAATACTTCACTTGAGTTCCACCTTATATCCATTCATTCAGTCACCTGAAATCCAATCAAACAATGAAAATCATATGTTGTCGTCAAAACTAACATTTACAATCTCCCCCTTTTTGGCACAACCCATATGAACTTAGAGTTAGAAAAAGAATCATACACACTCCCCCTCAACAAAGCATATCAAAAATAGACTAAGTAAAAACGGAAAAACAATCATTCAACAACCATTAGAGATAAGATATGAAAAACCAAAAACTTAGTCAATCGAATAAACATTCAAACACTTCTAGAACTGAATTCAACAAACGAGATATGAAAAACATGCATGATGGAAAATTATCAAGTCTTATGCATGCAGAAAGAGAACAAGGCAAAACAAATAAATAGTTCAAGTCTCAAAACAAAACATCAGCATCACTGAGATGCAAACTCAGAACCCTTCGGTGAGTCAGCTGGAGTGGGTGAGCGCACAGGAGTAGTTGTTGGTGAAGCATCACCGGACTTCGCTTCATCATCAGTCTTTGCGTCACTCTCATCATCTTCAACAGCATCATCATCGGTGTCAGAGTTATGGTCTTGATGACCATAGATTTCATACTCTCCGAATTCATCTTCACCGAGCTTGATTCTCTCGTCGTCATCTTCATCATCAAGATCTTCAATATCGACCTCTTCATCAACGTCTTTCAAACCGTCAGACGGCATCGGGGGCGATGCCTCTGGATGTGTGGTACTCTCAAACTTCTTCTTTTCAACAATCTTTTCTTCTTCGATAACTTTGCCTTTGCCCTTCCTTAGCAACTCAAACACTTCACCAGCCATCATCTCTCGAACACTATCATCATCAATGTCCACAGCCTTCGACTTAGCTAGCTCAGCAACCGCTTCCTTGATCCCATCCTTGATAAGTTCAAACATGAATGTGTTACTCATAATCTTTGCAGATGAGCCAGCACTAGATCCACCCAAACCTCCCCCTTGATGGGTTATCTGGTAAAGAGCATCAACGGCCTCCTTCTGCTCGATCTGAGCATCAACCATCTCATTGTAAGCAATGACATGAGCAGCCTGCTTACGTTCCAAGTTTTTCGTTGTTGTGAAACAACGATGAACAACAGCAGAGGGAACAACAGTGCGAAAGTTATGCATCAGATGAAAAGGGTTCTTATGCGGAGGCAAGCCAGACTTGGGACCATATTTTTGAGGAACCACTCTTGGTTGAGGAGTGGGTGTAGTCTTTGTGCGCTTGGCACTTGGATTTTCAAGCTTGAGAACAGGTGTCCTTTTCTTGGAAGACTTCGGGGACAAGGGTGGAGTGACAGGACCAGGAACATACTCACGCTTAGTATACTTAGTCCAAGGGAGATCATTCACTCGATTCTTGAGGAAGGTAGGAGTGATGTTGATGTGAGAATTTTTATTTGTCTTCTTCTCAGTTTCCGTCATTGGAATGAACTTCTGATCAATCAACATCCCATAGATCAAGCATGGGTGAGTGAGATGAATTCTCCTCACTTCCTCTAGGTCAGGCTGTTGGCGGAGAACATCATTCGAAGCCTTAGCCACTCTGCAGATATCAGCAAATATGATCTCACCAAGATCAACTTGTTCGCCGCAGCCAAGGCGAAACAGAATATGCATAAGTTTTGGAGAAAGATAGTTCTCATCAGGGTGTGCTGCCCAGTTTGTCATGCCGAGCCTATGCAAAGCGCCATAGAAGGCAGAAAGTTTGTTCGGAGTATGAAGAGGTGTCCTAGCCTTGCCTTTGGTTAAAAAGGACCCAATCTTCAGAGCATTCATCCTATCATCATCAGAGGGAAACTTCCAAGATCCCTCAATCTCTAACCGTTTCAAGAAATTGTTAATGTTCAGAGGGCGGAAGGTGTAGAGTTTTTCACGAAACACAAAGTGTCCACACATCTTGTGTGACGGATTAGCGAACTCAGGGGTCAAGTTTGCGTAAAACTTTTGAATGATAGGCAAAGAGAATCTGTAGGTTTGAGTCACAGACTCAAGGATGTGCATATCAGTGAAAAACTTCGAGAGGCCATACTTCTCATAGTCAGCAACTCGGACCTGACGATCCTCAAGTATGGGTAGGTTCTCAATCAAAGTAAGACGATATTCCGCCTTCTCAGTAAAGAAATCAGGTTTGTAGTGAGGTCCACAGTCTTCAACCTTCATTACATAAAACTGATCAGCAGTGGCTCCTGTTGAGCCCGAAGAGTGTGGCACGATGGGTGGAATGTAAGAGCCAGGAATAACAGGTTTCCCTCTATCACCAGAGCCAGATGCTCGTTGTTTAGACTTAGAAGTGTCGCTAGAAATAGAGGGTTTAGACTTCTTCAGTTCAACAACAACGTCAGACGACGTTGATTTCTTGGGTATGTTTGCGGACCCAGAGACAGAAGGTTTCACCACTTCAGCAGTGGAGGGAATTTTGACAATTTTCTTGCCATCAGTAGTCATCTCGCCGTCAGCGATCATTCGTTCATACTCTTTGCGAGACACTGTGCCCTTGTAGGTACGCAGGAAACCAGATTTAGGTTCCTTCGCTGTCTTGCCTACACCATGAGACACAGAGTGTGCCGGTTTGGCAGCCTTAGTAAGATCGACGGTAGGAGAGTCAGAGATTGTTTTCCCAGAGCGACGGTCCATTTTGTCCATGTGCTTTTGCAAGGCATGAAGCGCCTTCTTCGACGATTCAGGTGAAGGTGCCTGCTTCCAGGCATCACGAAGAGACTCTAACACTTCCTTATCAAGATCATCGAAAAGATTTCCAGTGGATGACGACATAGCGATAGCAGGAGTGAGAGGAAGATAGAAATTCTAAGAATCCTAAGTATCAATCACAGGCACCTGATGTGCGAAGCTAGAGAAGTAAGGTTATTGAACCCAACAGTCGTCGAATGCCGGGTGCGTGAAGAGAGGAACTCAAACTCAGAATCTCGAACTCAAACTTCAAACTCAAGGTAGGCACGAGTGTAAGACTTAGAAAATTTCACAAAGCAAGTAACCCTAATCCAAGTTTTAAATGGCCTATATATAGGAAAATTTTGGGCCTGCTCGTCCTGGAACAAAAAGACCTGCGAAAAAGCCCAATTAACAGTACAAAAAAGGCCCATCAGTACAAACAATGAATAAAATAATAATAAAAAAAAATAAAAAATAAACCGAATTTTTGAAAAATTTTCTAAGTAAAAAAAAAAATTCAAAAATTTTCAAAAATTTCAAGGATTTTCGGCTACGAGCAAGGAAAGCATAGTTGTTTATCGTCGCTCAAGGGTTGACGAAGATGAAGTGTGTTGCATCATTGGTGTTGAACAGCAGAGGTGAGGTGAAGTGTAGCGCAGAGGTGTTGATCACGCGACTTGTGTCGTGTAAGACTGGAGTCGCACGAAGTCGCTGGAGATGCGACTTGCGTCGCATGCGACCAGCGTCGCAAATCCTGGCCATGCGACTGGCGTCGCACAAGGACACCAAGCGATCAACTTTGCATGAGGAGTTATGCACTGGAAGCCGCTACACTCAATTTTCGCCTTAAGGATTTGAACTCCACGAGATGCTGAGCATGAACTATAGGAATACCAGTCAAAACAACACATCCCGAGTTAGTATTCAAGCGTTCAACACACTGCAAACATTCAAAAACATTTTAGTGGAGATTTAAGCGGTGATACGAGGCAGTGAAGAGCAAATATTTTCCCAGAAAAGAATCCACATTTTCATCTTTTTCCGAAAACCAAAAATTTCACACGAGGTGATAAAAACTTTGAGGTATAAGGAAAAACTCTCATATTAAAAACCGGTGATTCGGACCGAAGTATTTTGATAGACATTTAACTTGTCCTTCGTCACAATCACAAGAACACATGCCGTGTTTCGTCGAAACATATTTGATGAGTTAGCACCGCACAAGAGATTTTAATTCATGAGTGCAAGGTGAACTTTTAAGGCACTCCACTTGGGATTAAGCGTTACTACAATCAGAGGTGAGCAAGGATCATCCTGCATCTCCAGACGAGTTTTAGCTTTTAAATGAAATGCAACAGATGCTCATTACAGCAGTCAGAGGGGAGCGAGGATCATCCCGCATCTCCGAAGTGTAATTGAAGAGCATCTTAAACTATGGCGTCCATGTGCTACCTTTCGAAGAGGGGAGCCGGCGGACAATGTGATCCGGCGTCCTCCGCTACTTGGTATTATGGATCTATGCAAATGATAGCTTATGGGAGTTATATGCCAAGTTCACATGTTTGCACTCAGAGGAATAAATACACTTGGGTCCGAAGACTAAAGCGGCCTCGAATCCATGTTCAACTTATTAGACTAATACACGACGATTCAGCGTGCATATTCAGAAGTAAAGAAAATAATCTTTCAGACTTCAAAATTTTCGTGAACTCTTAAAGAGAACACATGCAGAGAGAATTTCTTAGAGTTTGAAATCTCTCAAAGTCAAGAGGTTTGGTAAAGATGTCAGCGAGTTGTTTTTCTGTTGAAATATGCTGTAGACTGACTATATCACGATCAACCAAATCTCTAATGAAATGATGTCGAATGTCGATGTGTTTAGTGCGATAATGCTGGACAGGATTTTCGCTGATTTTGATAGCACTTTGGTTATCACAGTACAGCACCAAGGGAGCACTCTCGATAAGATAATCATCCAACATCTGCTTTAGCAAAAGCAATTGAGTGCAACAACTTCCGGCTGCAACATACTCAGACTCAGCAGTCGATAGAGCGATGCAATTTTGCTTCCGACTATGCCATGACACTATATTGTTGCCAAGGAAGCAGCAACATCCAGAAGTGCTCTTTCGTTCATCTGTATCGCTCGCCCAATCCGCATCGGAGAAGCCGACGAGATTTGATGTAGTGTCACGTGCATACCAAAGACCGAGATTAGAAGTTCCAGAGATGTAGCGGAGTATCCGTTTCACAGCTCGTAGATGGTCCTCCTTTGGATCAGCTTGGTACCTGGCACACATACAAACACTAAACATTATGTCAGGGCGAGTAGCAGTTAAATAAAGTAAACTCCCAATCATAGAGCGATAGAGTGTTTGATCAACACTTCGACTCTTAGTCGACATAGATAACCGTTCGGTTGTCGCCATGGGAGTTTTGGCAGGCTTAGCATGGTGCATCTCAAATCTTTCGACCATATTTTTCGCATATTTGCTTTGAGATACGAAGATTCCATCCGGTCGTTGAGATATCTGAAGTCCCAAGAATTGATGTAGCTCTCCTTCTAGACTCATCTGGAATGTTGAAGACATAGATTCCGTGAAGGCTTTCACGAGTTTAGAGCAGGTAGCACCAAACACAATGTCATCAACGTAAATCTGGGCAACCATCATATGTTTGCCATCACGTTTCAAGAAAAGAGTCTTGTCGACTGAGCCACGTACAAAACCAAACTTGAGAAGATAGTCCGTTAAGCATCCATACCAAGCGCGAGGAGCTTGCTTCAACCCATAGAGTGCTTTGTGAAGCTTATAAACATGATTCGGCTTTTTGGGATCCTCGAATCCTTTTGGTTGAGCAACATACACCTCCTCTTCCAATACTCCATTTAGGAATGCAGCTTTGACATCCATTTGTCGAAGTTTGATGCCGAGGTGGCATGCAATAGCGATTAAGAGTCTGATGGATTCAATTCGTGCAACAGGAGCAAAGGTTTCATCAAAATCTATCCCTTCAACTTGGGCATAGCCTTGTGCAACGAGACGAGCTTTGTTACGGACAACTTGGTTATGCTCATCCGTTTTGTTCTTAAAAATCCATTTTGTTCCAACTACATTGATGTTTGAAGTACGGGGAACCAAGGACCACACATTGTTTCTAGTGAACTCATTCAGCTCTTCTTGCATAGCCATGATCCAGCAATCATCCTTCAGAGCTTCCTTATAATTTTTCGGTTTTGATTGAGATAAGAAGCAAGAGATCCCGATATCAAGGCAAACTGCAGAAGTGCAAATGTTGTAGAGTTCATCCTGAGAAGTAGTAGGTTTCTTTGAGCGTGTAATGCGCTCATTCAGGCTTTCAATCATCTGAGTAGGTGGATGTTTCTTTTGAATAAGGCGAGGTGCCTCTCTAGGAGCATTAGCTGGGTTGTCAACATCTTCACTCTCTTCACCATCAGACGATGAAGTATCATTGTTGCGTTGGCTAGTCTCTCCAACTTCAGGTGAAGTGTTCGGAGTAGGAGTGTCTGGCACTACAGTAGTAGGTATAGACGGAAAAGTACGATACTCCAGAATTCCTTCCTTAACCCAGTCTTCATCCGTATCTTTTCCAAGAAAGTCTTGCTCATCAAAGTTGATGTTTACAGTTTCCATGACCTTCCTGGTTCTGAGATTGTAAGCACGGTAGGCATGACTATTTTGACTATATCCAACAAAGATACCACGATCGGCTTTAGCTTCAAATTTTTTCAGTGGATCGCGATCCCTCAAGATATAGCACGTCCAGCCAAAGACACGAAGGTGAGCCACAGATGGCTTTTTGCCATTCACCAGTTCATAGGCAGTTGCCGTGGTGCCAGAACGAATACTTATTCTGTTTAGAATGTATCCAGCAGTAGAGACGGCTTCAGCCCAAAAATTTCGTGCAAGATTTTTCGAGATCAGCATCACGCGAGCCATTTCTTGCAGTGTTCGATTCTTTCGTTCGGCAATCCCATTTTGTTGAGGTGTCTTTGGGGCTGAGTATTCATGATGAATTCCCTTCATCATACAAAATTCATTGAAGCTAGCGTTCTCAAATTCAGTCCCGTGATCACTCCTGATCCTCTTTACTTTCGCTTCATGATTTGTTCTTATCCATTTCACAATGCCTTTGAAAGCATCAAAAGTCTCATCCTTGGTTGCCAGAAATCTTGTCCAAGTATAGCGAGAATAGTCATCAACCACAACCAGCACATACTCTTTCTTAGCAATACTCTTCACTTCCATTGGACCCATGAGATCCATATGAAGTAGTTCAAAAGGGGCTGTAGTGCTCATCAGTGTTGGTAGTGCAGGATGGGATGATCTTGTTAACTTTCCCTTCTGACAGTCTCCACACACTCTTTTCTCTATTTTGGGGAGTTGAGAGATTCCTCAAACTATCTCCCCCTTAACAAGTTTACTCAGATTTCGAGAGCCAGTGTGTCCAAGGCGTTGATGCCATAAATCAACTTCATCAGCAACGGTCACAGAGAAACAACTATACTCAGTTGTATAGCAGTTATTCTTCGCACGTGGACCTTCCATGATGCACTTCCCTTCTGCATCAAAAACTTTGCAGGAATCTCTATCAAAACTAACATTCAGCCCTTCGTCACACAGTTGGCTGATGCTAATAAGATTTGCCACGAGACCCTTCACGTGAACAACATTTCGAATTGGTGGCAATCCTTTAATGTGCAGAGTTCCCTTTCCCATGACGATGCCTTTAGCTCCCCCTCCAAACACCACGGGAGAGCCAGTCATAGGCTCGTATTCTTTCAAAAACTTCTTGGTTCCGGTCATATGACGGGAACACCCACTATCAAAAAACCAAATGCCTTTGTTTCCAGAGTCAGAGGCATTCAGTGCAACATTGCAGAAAATCAATTCTCGTGGTCTCCAGGTAGTTGAAGTGGTGGAGTTAAGCTGAACTTTACTCTTTTGGGACTTAGGTACCCACTTCTTCTTCATACCAAGATTTTTAGACTTGGTCTCAGTCACAAGCTTCACATTCTTTTCAACTTTCGTTACTGGATATGTGTGTTCCTTTGCACTCTTGACAACTACACTCTTCTTCTTTTCAGTCATGAAATCCCGATTTATGTCATCTCTCAGCTTAAAGCAGAAAGGTCTGATGTGTCCGGGTTCATTGCAATAGTGACACACATATTTTCTCTTTTGACGGACTTCAACAACCGTCGAAGTCTTAATCAGCGCAGATTTCGAGTGAGAGAATTTAGCATTTGATTTTACGTTCTGTGGATTACTCAACTTCTTCAGTAACGTCTTTTCGTAAGGTAAGATGCCACGAGGATGTTTTACAATGAACTTAGGAAATTGATATGTCTCCGCCTTCACATTAGTAGTCGAGTTCGACTTTTGAGATTCAGCTTCCGGAGATGTCATAACTTTCTTTCCTTTAGCAATTTCCTTTCGCCTCTGAGTTACAGAATCATCTTTGGTCATACTCTCAGAAGAGTCAGTAGAAGCTTTGACAAAGGTCACTTCTTTCTTCTCAGGTGTAGTATAGATTGATTCAAAAACTTTTTGAAAGCCAAGTCCAACACGACTTGGGTTCATGTACGAGGCAGCATTGTCAAACACGGAAGAGTTAGTGTTCATTTTCTTTAGAAGTTCATCAGTCATATGAAGCTTCTCCTTCAGGACATAACGTTCCTTGTCACACATAGCTAGATCAGTTTGAGCTTTCATCAAGGATGACTTTAGCTCATCATTCTCAGCATCAGTGTTTTTGAAGAGAGTTTGGAGTTTCTTCACTTCAGATGTTTCCTTCTTCAGACTAGCCTTCAGTTTCGAATTTTCAGAGTTTGACTTCTCAAATGATTCTCTCAGTCCAACAAATTCTTTGTAGTATTTGTGTTTCTCTTCGAAGAGGTTATCAAATTTGATTTTGAGTATAGTTAGAGAGTTGTTCAACCTCTTTTTCTTGTCCGTTGTCTTTTCAACTGAGTTTTTCAACTCTACGGCCTCTTCATACATCTTCCGGTTAGCAGTCGAGAGTTCGTTACAAGATTCTGTAAGAACTTTTAAAGACACTTCAAGTGCGCCATTCTCAGTGATAACTAAGTCATAGGATTTTGAGAGTTCAGAGTGACTCTCGTTCAGGGCAAACAGCTCAGCACTTACACATTCAGTTTGATATACTTTAGGCGTCATCTCATTTTCCACAGACTCAGTCACGGATTCAACATCCGAAAAAATATCATCATCACAGAAGATTCGGTTTGCTGAAGCAACACGAAAGATGTTGTCTGCAGTTGCAGTATCTTTCAGAAAACCATCAAAAACAAAGTTTTCAACCTCCACGTTCGAGAGGTAGAAGTTTTCACCAAAAGTGACAACTAGAGCATTGTCCTCATCATTATCAGTATTTTCATTCTCAGACTCCTCGCTTTCTGAGATTACATTTTCATCATCGAAAACAACATAGCTCACTGGCAGTTTCTTTTTGCGGTGCAAGTTGGGACACTCATTTTTGACATGTCCAAAGCCCTTACATTCAAAGCACTGCATTTTAGAAACATCCTTGCTAGTTGATGAATATGGAGATAGTTTTGTCTCCTTAAACTTTTTGTCAGAGAAAGTAGTTTGGTTTCGGTTGTCGGAGTTTCTCTGAAATGAGTTAGAATTTTTCTGAAATTTTCGAAAATTTCTTGCACGATTCTTTCTCTTAAACTCTTGCTTCACAAGATACGTGACGATTTCAGTCAGTGCAGCAAGTTTGTCAGGATTGTTTGAATTCATCAAACGTTCAATATCCTCAGCTTCATCGTCATCAGATTCATTTACATCAGCTGAGAAACTACATTCAGATTTCTCATTTCTCAAAGGAGTTTTCTGAGGTTTCGGACTTCTTGAACTCTTACCCTTCTCAGAAATTTTTAGAGCAGTCATCGGCTCATAAACAAGAGACATTTCAGGATTGCTACGCACTTTTAGAGTCAAGTCGTAGTTTCTCAAATCAGCCATCAAGTCAGCATAATCCCAGTTTTGATTTTCGTCACTGCGTGCTTCAATAGTTAGCACCTTGCTTTCGAACCTATTGCTCACACTGGATAGAACTTTCTCATAAACCATGGGAGCAGGAAAGACTTCTCCCAGTTCAAATGCCTCATTGACATATCTCATGATCTTGTCCAAGTAGTCATTGATGTCTTCATCTTCTCTCATGCGGAGTTGATGAAATTGAGCAGTGATAGTTCGGATTTTGGAGCGCTTAACAGCATGACTTCCTTCACAAGTTCTCTGTAGAGTCTCCCATGCGTCTTTGGCAGAGATGCAATTTTTAACTAACTGATACATGCTGAGATCTAGCCATTCACAAATAAGTAGAAGAGCTTTGCTGTTTGCCGTTGATAAGTCATGCTCTTCTTTTGTCCAACTACGTTCTGGTTTCGGAATTCTCAGACCATCTGGATCTTGGGTATACGGACGTTCCCATCCTTCTAGCACAGCCATCCAAGATCTAGAGTCATATCCCTTAATTCTAGCAGAAACTTTAGCTTTCCAATTTGAGTAGTTCTGATGAGTAAGCATAATCGGTTTCTGGACAAACATTGGCGACTCCATTTTAGCGGAAATATGAAGTCAAGTAACGGATCACGTCTTATACGTATGACGTCCCGCTCTGATACCAATTGAAATTACGTCTTCGACTTAAGATACCAACTTTTCGCGAAGTCGGTCTTATACACTTAATACTTCAGCAACTTCGTTCACTCAACCACACTCCATTGTCACTCAGTCTTGATGTAGTATGTTTATGATCGAACTCAAAGTAAAGTGAAGTAGTAAAGACAAAATTATGTAATATGTTTCATTCCATTGAGTCAACGAAACTAAACTATTACACTTGAGAGAAAGGTAGACGGAATGATCAAAGGTCGTATCCCAAGTGACGCAGCACTCCAACGAACCAGATACCTAGTACTACTACACCTAGAGCTAAATCAAATAACCCTATCACAGGTGCACAGCACAAAACAACTACCAAAACTCTAAGGCTCAGCGCCAACAAACAACGATAGCGATACTCGAATATCAGATTTCGTTCTCTCAAAATCGTCAAGTGAAGTCTTCAGCTTCCATGGGTTTATATAGGAGTGCCGCACATGTGGAGTGCTGATGTGGAGCAATCTCACTGGTCACATGCTTGGCTGACGTCACAGATCCATGGATGACATCACTTTTTGTACTTGGATTCTAGAATCTTGGAATCTTGAATCTTTGATTCTTGAATCTTCGAATCTTGAATCTTCAATTTCTTCAACTTCAAACTTCAACTCTATCTTGACTCCATCGATCTCAATACTTCGTCTTCAACTTCATCGTGATGAACACTCGTCGTTGAGGCTTCAGCATTTCATCGTCTTCATAGTCGTCGATAGTATTGAAGTAGTACATAGCAATCAAAGTTGCAAAGACGGAGAAGACATGAATTGCAACTCCGTTCGCAAATGAAGAGGGCACGATTTGCGAACCCATTCGCAAAAGATGAATAGGTAAGACTTGCGACTCCATTCGCAAAAGTGTGAGGGTGGAGATTTGCGACTCCAGTCGCAATATTCGGAGGGGGTGATATTTGCGACTCCAGTCGCAATTTATGGAGGAGGTGAGATTTGCGACTCCAGTTGCAAGTGAGAGAGAGCGTGGATTGCGACTCTGTTCGCAAGAGTTGAAAAAGGGGCGAGGATTTGCGAACGCATTCGCAATTGTTGATGAGAGCCTGGAATTGCGAACCCATTCGCAATTTGTGGCAAGGTGAGGAGTTGCGACTCCATTCGCATAAGTTGATGGGTGAAGAGTTTTGCGACTCCATTCGCAAATCTTGAGTAAGGCCTGAATTGCGAATCCATTCGCATGAAAATACTTCACTTGAGTTCCACCTTATATCCATTCATTCAGTCACCTGAAATCCAATCAAACAATGAAAATCATATGTTGTCGTCAAAACTAACATTTACAAAGACTCTGCAAATCGAACAATTAGAAGTCCATGAAGAAAGATCAAATACTGGATTGCACAAGTTTTAAATGGAACCAAACTTTTGTTTATGTGCAAATCGAACAATTATAAGTCCATGAAGAAAGATCAAATATTGGATTGCAC
Organism: Euphrasia confusa; assembly: GCA_954870475.1. Lineage (NCBI taxonomy): Eukaryota > Viridiplantae > Streptophyta > Magnoliopsida > Lamiales > Orobanchaceae > Euphrasia > Euphrasia confusa. The sequence goes on along the minus strand of OX940966.1, from coordinate 7,309,181 downwards.
AAGTTTTAAATTGAACCTTTATGTTTTCTAATAAGATTAGAGTAGTATGTGTTAATTTTATTTATGATTTAGTTTACTCAATTTACTGTAATTTGTAAAAGTTACAATTTACAATAATTCTATTTAATTTCATTCTAATTTTGTTTATGTTGTAACTTACCGAACAATATTTGTATTTGTATTACATAAAAATATCACTAAAATAGAATTAAAATAATTAATTGAGTTAATGAAATAGAATTGTATTTAATAATTATTCGAATGATTTAAAACACAATTATACAATCCATGATTATTATTTTTGTATAAAAGAATTGTTTATTAAAGTAATAAATTACAAAAATAATTATTTCATCAATTAGTCAACAGTCAATAATACAACCGTTGATTTATTTTTAAAGAATTGTTTTTTAAAGTAATAAATTACAAAAATAATTTTTTAGTCAAGTAGTCAACAAATATTTTCCTTTTTAATCTGCTTTAAATCCTTTATTGATAATATTATTTATACATTTATTCTGCTGGAGTGTTGAATGCAAATAGTTCAGCCCATAGCCCACAGGTCGAGCCTTCTCGGGGCAAATCTAATATTTCTAATTCTAATTCCAACCCGTCCCGTGAGGAGGAATTAACTGGATCGGGTCCTCATGCTGGGTCGGGGTCGAATACTGAGTTGCGTACTAATGGGCCATATCAGAATAAACCTTTTTTCCCAGTCCAGAACATCAACCTTAATTCAGAAAAGGCATCAGGCGTCCCTCAGATTAACAACGCGAACCAGAAAGACGATGAAGCTGCTACGATACAACATGACGACCCCCTGGTTAACCTCTTTGTGGGTAGTTTCTGTCTTAAACCCTCACCAGAATCTTACAGCGACACAGTGCCAATCGAGCCGACTAAACCGATAAAATCGTCTAGAGTTACGCTTCGATATATTGAACCGGAGATGAATAACGGAGAACTGTTCGCTAGACCTTCATGGAGTGCTGTTCAGAAGGGTATTAAACGATGGGAAAACACACTCGTGGGCTATTTTCTGGGAGCGGAAATAGGGTTCCAGGCCACGCAAAAATATGTTCGATCGATGTGGAAGGGACTGACTGAGGTGAAATCGAATGCTAATGGTTTTTTCTTCTTCTCATTCCATTCTGAAATGGAACTACGTACGGTGGTGGAAGGTGGTCCTTGGATTATAACTGGTAAACCACTCTTCTTGCAGAGGTGGAAAATCGGAATGAAACTAGAGAGGCAAGAGCATAAGATGGCTCCGGTGTGGATTAAATTAAGAAATCTCCCGTTAGAATACTGGAATGAAGAGGGACTGAGTGCGGTGGCGAGTACGGTTGGGGTGCCCTTATACCCGGTTATGATCACGTCATCCATGGCGCGATTGGATTACGCGAGAGTGTGCGTCATGCTAAAGGTCCAGGGAACACTTAAGGATCGAGTTATAATTCTTAATCCTACAGCGGTGGAAGGGGAATATAAGGGCAGTTGTACTATCGATATCGAATATGAATGGCGGCCTCCTACGTGTACAATATGCGATACGTTTGGTCATAGTAATAACTCATGCCCTCGGCTGGAGAAACAGATTACCCAAAAACCTATCATGAGGTATGAACAGAAGCGAGCTACGTTAACTCGAAATACGAGTAAGGATACGGAAGAGGCATGGACTGTGGTTGGAAAGAAAAAACAGGGACAAGTCCGTACGATCTCCATTGGATCGGCCGCTGATGTCCGACCAAAAGAACAGAAACGGCAGGTTGGAGTAGCTCAACCGGAACAGAAGCTCACTACTGTACAGGACACCAGAAAGGCTCCAAACATGCCACCATCAGACAAACTGGAGATTTCTCACTTTGTGTCGGCCTACACGACTATTGTCCAACGACATACTCCCAATGTCGGTCGACATGCCCACACTGTCGGCCGACAGCCACTTAAGATGGCTGTTAGTTGCTCCTCTGGCTGACAAAATACTTGCTATAATAAATTTGGAGCTTTGAAAATTTTAGGAGAGCAAGATGAATTAAGCAAGGATGTTTCGGCTACTGGTTTTGGCCCCGGATTACAAGTAGTTGAGGAGACCGAGATTACAGGAGGTATGGAGGAAGGAGAGATTGGAGAGGGTACCATGGTAGTGTATCATCAGGGTCCTTTAGCAGCCCTTCCCACTTGTTCCCATGTGTAGTACACTTTGTTGGAATGTACGAGGGCTGAATAGACCAGACCACCAGCGGGCTGTTCGAGACCTTATTCAGGAGAATTCAGTTAGTCTCGTTGCTCTTCTTGAGACACATGTCACTGGTAGTAGGTCTTCCTTTATTGCAGATCGAGTGTTTTCTTCGTGGAGTAGGCATATTGATTATGTGGATGGTCCGGGTAAGCGTATCTGGGTCGGTTGGGATCAGAGTTTGGTGGATGTCCAGATGGTTCATACATCTGATCAGTGGTTTCATTGTCGAGTTACGGAGCTCAGGACGGCGTTCACGCGGTTTTACACGTTTGTTTATGCCCATAACACTGTGATTCAGAGACGAGTGTTATGGGACTATATACTTTTAATTTTGAGCACTTGCAGGAGGTTGAGTGGGTAGTGTTGGGAGATTTTGCTGGAAATCGATGTCCCGGGGTATAAAAAAAATGCGGAACCGATAACCCCGACCGAAATCCCATCGCCGGAAACCGATCACGAGCTCCACGATGTCCGGAGCTCAACCGGAGAATCGCCGCGGGATGAACCCGGGGCCGAAACCCTAGCCGAGCCCCACCGCGGGCTCGCGATCGATGACGATCGCGTGGGGCTGCCTAGCAGCCCCCGGCGGTGAGTCCGGCGACTCACCGCCACCACCGACCGGGGAGGGAGCGCCCAGCCGCGGCGCGAAGCCGCGACAGCCCCCAGCGATCGACCCTAGGTCGATCGCTCGCCCCGACGTCCAGCCGGGGCTCCCCTCGCGTAGCCGCTGCCGGCGGTCGAAGCCCTAGGCTCGACGGCCACCCCCTCGGCTCCCAGCCGAGGGTTCTCTCGATCCTTCGCCGGGGATCTCGAATCCCCGTCCCCGAAGATCGTCGTTTTCCCGGATCGTGCGTTCATGTATGTATCACAATTTAATTGAACATAAAATCACACAAGGAGTTTTATGATCATACCTTTGATTCGTTGTGCGGAGAAACGAAATCAATTGAAGACCTTTGAATCTTCCCACGTATTCCTTGCACTCCGTTCGAACGTCGGGTGGGCGACGATCTATCGAACTCCTATGGATCTCCTTCAACTCTCTAGAATATCAAGTATGATAATCTTGTCTTATTCAAGTTATGAATTATGAAGGCCATGTAGTGCTTTTATAGGCTACGTAGGGGATCTAAAGGAGGTGGAATATTGGGCTTCCAATATTGAAGATTAAATTGAGCTCAATGCTCAAGTCCATTAATCCTTATCAATATTAATTAATTTATTTTCCACTATATAAATTAATTGCACTCCCAATATTAAACCATATTATATCAAATAATATTTCTCCGGTAGTATTATTTATTCCGTGTATTTAAGATTTAAATATCCATGAATAAAATTAATTTATTGCTAATTAATTTATTCATCTCTTTAATCCGAGACTAGTACCATTCAACCTTAATTATTGTGCGGAACGAGTCCACTCATGAGGTTTACACAATAATTCCTTATGAACTCATCTCGGGGATATTATCAACCCTTCCGGGATACACTGTCCGGTCAATTATTCACGGCATGCCATATATGAAATATAGTGACCCAACTTAACCGGTAATTAACCCAATAATTAAATCGGTTAATTCCTTTGGTAAATCAAAGTCACTTATATTAAATATACACACCCACAATAATATCGGGGATTAAGAATAAAATACACTGAGACTCGAATCGATTATCGCCGACAATCCTAATCGATGAATCTCGACGATCCGCTCAATACACCAAGTGTACAAGTGTGATAAAATAATTAAGATAAATTATTTTCTCTCTCACACAACGACTATACCGATGGATTGGTCCATGTCCATCTAGGTCGTGAGCAACCATTTGATTATATACGAGTAACCGATAGTATGATCTTCTGTGTGCCCATGCAACACCATACTAACTACAACGTATAAAATCCAGGACTATAATTTTTGCATAATTAATTAATAAATAATTAAACGCAAACAATTGTTTATTAATTTAATAGATTAAATGCTATGACCGGGAGTTTACCGTTACTTAAATCTAGACATTAAGTACACAACTCCAACAATCTCCCACTTGTACTAAGGTCTAGTCATTTCCTCCAAACTCCCGGTTCCCATACTCATCACGTGCTTAAAGTGTACTTCCGAGAAGTACTATGTGAGTGAGCAATCTAGGTTGCCGCTCTGAAGTTATCTTGGTGACTACTACGTCGTCTCCCTCGACGATGACTCGTATCAGGTGGTACTTGCACTATGTGTTATCATCACTTTTAGACTTATGACTTCTTCCGGTTTACCATGCACCGCTATGTAATAGCCTTTGATAAACCAAGAGTCATATCCAAGTCTTAGAGGTTATCCCGGAACCTAACCAAAACTTCCGCTGCCTCTGAGGCTGCTATTCGGCTATGAAAGAGTCCGAGAAGCGTCCTGCTTATCACTCTTTCATATTAAAAGTTCCACCTCTCCAAAAGTGAACACATAGCCTGATATCGACTTACACTGGTCCTTCTCTGATTTGGGATCTGAGAAACTGTAATCTAAGAAGATTTCGCCTTGCTCCGTAAACCAGTACTATGAAAGTACTCTTACAGCATTCGAACATCCCTTATCCAGATTACTTTGATATCCTCCCACTACGCAAACGGCATAGTTGATATCAGGTTGTCTTTTTACAACATTGCATCTAAAAGGATTTCCACACAAAGTGTAGGAAACTGCTTTGTCTTCATCTATCTCCTTCATGTGTTCGAAACACATATCCCTTAGATAGATGAATATTCTGTCTCTGAAAGGCAATAACCTTTCTCAGAAGTTATGCATGTTAAAACAAACCATAATCGTATAAGATGTCTAGGAGAAGTACAATGTTCTTATCTCTAGATCATAAGATCTTAAGAACATGCTCCAACTTCTTCTCAATCTTATATCTTGATTTATTTAGACAACCATCATTTTATGTCTGACAACATCTTTACATTGTTGCCAATGATAAAATGTTATCTACATAAAATCTCCGAGAAACACCACCTTGTTTCCATTACGTCTCTAATACACCTTATCGTCTCTGCCTTTTGATCGAATCCATCAGATGGACTATCCCATCAATTCGCAAGTTCCACGATTCTCAGCTTTGTTTCAATCCTAAATGGATTTACTAAGCTTGTACTCTAAATGATCTAGCCTCTTAACAATAATACTTATTGTTCCAAGCAGGCGCATTTAGATCTAGTACCGCCCTTATGCAGAGCTAGGGGTCGATTTCATCTCTACCAGATCCAGAGTCCGAACTCCTCTAGTCTTATGAATATCTCTGGTTGTCCGACAACCTCCCACTGCAATGGCGTCCCGGTGTATAACAGTAATAACAATAGGTGCAGTATGTGGTGTACTTCTACTCGGTTTGGCTGGTTCTCAGTCTTTTGTCCTTTTTCTCATTCCGAGGTATTTCTTCAGTTCAGGCTTTGTGGTTCGTCTAATAGTCTTCCTCTAAGAACCGGGCGATACACGTCCTTCTGGTTCATAGTACTATAGAACACACAATACTTTGTTCATCTAGGATATCTTACAACCATATTGAATATGCCGTTATATCCAGGAATATCCATAGAACATAGGTGGTTCCGAACAACTTGTTCTTTTACTATTAGATCTCCATTTCTTATTTACAACGCACCATCTCTACACGTAAGTGTATGGCGCGGCCCTTTGGGATTGAATCCCAATCTTTGATTATGCTATGTGTTATTTAGATAAGTGATGGCCTCCGCGACCGAGTCGCAGGCTCCTAATGGATATACTTTGATGGTTCCCCATAATAGCTTATGTGTCCATTGACTAGTCCAAACACTTTGCTTTTATGGCACATCAAGTACTCTAATCCATCATCGCGTATTCTTGAAAGAATTACTCGTACCTTTCTAATTTACACATATGTCTGCATATCTAATCATTTCTAACACTTGTCCGAATTCTATCCTTTACTTGAAAGGTTTGCTTAGATGTATTATCCTCCAAATTCAATCCTTAGGTCGGAAGGTCTATTCCTTCAACTATAATTGATCAAATCAATTTCGACCATTTGAATCTTATTTGAAAAATACTACTAAGTATAAGAATTCACAAGTATAATGATTTAATAAAGAAATATATCTAACAAGTAAAACAAGTTATAGAACGGTTTGTTGCATTGTGGTAGACTTAGGATCCATCATTCACATATTGCCATCTAATGTACCAGAATAGATAATACCCATTATTTCTTCTCAAAATCATCCAATGATTAAAGAAATAAAATATCCATTCATAAATAATAGAAATCTAAAACAAAAAGTTCTTTCTAAAATAAAGGGTACATAATGCAATAATCTTAAAATGAAATCCTATTCAACTACTAAAGTAGACAAATGTCTTCCACCGCAACAGCTGCCTCCTCCACAGCTTTTGCCCGTGTAGACTTGAACTCTTCTTCTCTAAGTCGCCGGGTTTTCTGGAACCCCTGCATTCAAAATGCACATACCGTCAGTGGTTCCATATCTACGCACCAGAATTCTGTTAGATAATACCGCTGACTATGTTTTTACGACTAAAGAAAAATTCGTACCTCTGAGAGGACATTCAGACTTCCAGTGTCCAGACTTGTTGCATCGGAAGCACTTGCCCCTTGGCTTTGCAGCCCCCACTCGTGGTACAGTCTTCTTGACACCACTGGGTTTCCAGGCTTGCTTCCTCCTCTTGCCCCTACCTCCGACAGGCTTCAAGCCTTTGGACTTGGTAGCTACAAGCGCTAGAGACTTGCCCTTCTTGTAGATCCCCTCTGCCGCCTTCAGTTCAGTCAGGAGTTGCGCAAGAGAATAAGATAGTTTACCCATATTATAACTCATGCGAAACTGCTCAAAACTAGGGTTCAGAGACTGGAGTATGATGTCAACTTGCGTCTCAGCATCAATTTGAGCTCCTAGGATCTCAAGCTCATTCAACAGACCCATCATCTTAAGAACGTGCTCCCCTACGGGCGTCCCTTCAGACTGAGTAGTTGTCATGAGGACTCTCATGGATTCTTGCCTTGCCGCACGATCTTGCTCCCCAAACATCTCCTTGAGGTTAAACATCATATCATAGGCAGTGTCCATCGACTCATGTTGGGTTTGGAGTACATTTGACATGGAAGCCAAAATATAACACCTAGCCATTTCATCAGCCTTTTTCCACTTCCGATATGTCAGTTTTTCCTCATCAGTCGAGGCAGCCGTGGGCTCAGCAGGGCAGACTTCATGGAGTACAAACTTGTACTCCTCCGAAGTCAGGACAATGTCTAAATTTCTCTTCCAATCAATATAGTTGGGGCCAGTGAGCTTATGCTCCTTGAGTATCATAGAAAGTGGGTTCATAGCTATTCTCTAAACCTATAAGCACATTTAAACAAACAATCAATTTAATATCCGACATTATCTCCCTCAAATAATATCATTAAATTACTAATCACATCTAAAATCCCATCAGGTAAGGCAAGCCACGTTGTGTGGACGTTTACCCACCCAAATGATTTAGCAATTAGATTTTCTTCGGTCATACATCACTTATAGCGGAACCTCGTTGGGAGGAATACTATAAAGCGTATCTAAGTGTAAACCATTACTCAGCACCAAAGTAAATCGTTTGGAATTGCTACATCACCGCAAGCCACGTTGTGTGGACGTTTACGATAACTTCACAACTCTTCACAATTCCTTACAACTGTCTACATCAATTAATCCAAAATCCATCAGTATAGCAAGCCACGTTGTGTGGACGTTTACTACACTAAGAGAATTTTATAATTGACTCCCAGCTAAAAGATCCATTCGATTTTCGTAAATCAAGACGCGGAGAATCATAAGTGAAACTCGAAGTTTCTAACCAGTGATTCACCATGCGAACAACCCTATCTCTCATTAGATGAGGGAGCCGAGCAGACAAACGATCCATCTTCAAAAAAGAATGGTACGAATGTCTCTAATTTGTGTCATCCACATGACCAAGTGGCTCTGACTCCATTCCACTCCCCGGGGTGAGAATGAGTCGACTTGAAGTCAGTTTCAGAAAGACAAATTAGGCATTGTTTGATAAACTTAATCAATGTTTCTTGTAAAAGGAATTACAAGAATTCTCCTCCAATGACACATCTATACGAACTTCAAAAGTCCATAAGAGTCACCAAGAGAACAGTAATGGAGACCATGGGAATGTTTCCATCCCCTCTCCCACTTAGCTTTTTATAACAAAGGGATACGCTATCTAATGCATAATTAAACACATAAGCATGCATACAAGCAATAAAACACATAGCACATAGTCAAAATAAGCTAGAAAATTATTTTCCCGACTATCATGGCTTTATTCCATCTCCGTATGCGTCTTCTAGTCTTCAGTCTTCGTTCTTGAATGCTCCATGTGACGAGAATATTAATCCCAATATTTAAATCTATTTATTTTTAATAAATCCAAAAGATACTCAATTCGAAAATTAAGTCAATCGAATAAATCAAAAATAAAATTAAATATTATTAATATTTTTATTTATTTATTTTCCTATCTAATTCTATTAAATCTCTAGAATAATCTATCCAAGTCAAACTTGGAATATTCTAGAAGACTTCTATAATAGAATAAGGAAATAAAATAAATTAGGACTCTTCTACTTTCCAAGATTAATTAATTTCCATTACTACGAAAATTCCCATAAAATAGGAATAATCAATTAGGAAATAAATCAATCCTAAATTAACTTTTATTCCTTTCCAATTCTATTAAATCTCTAGGATCCTATTCCAAGTAGAACTCGGAATACTCTAGAAGACTTCCATAATAGAATAAGGAATAAAATTAATTCCAATTAATTCTTTTCCTAATCCATGAGAATTCCCAAAAATAGGAAAACTCAATTAGGAAAACCGAATCAATTAGGTAAGTAGAATCTAGGTAGGAGTAGGAGTAGCACGGGTTGGGGATCCCCGCACCACCACCACCACCACCGACCGCCGCCACCACCGGAGAGGGCACCGCCGCCGCCTCCCCAGCCGGCCGGCCACCACCATACCGGCGGCAGCCCCAGCCGAGGGGCGATCGACCCCTCCCCATGGCTTCGGTCATGGGGTCGATCATGGGGTTGATCGACCCCCCGGTTCTTCGTCCTCTTCGTCTTCTTCGTCACACGAGTTCTCCGGCGGTCGTCTTGGCATCGATCCAACGTAAATAAATTACAAGAAATAAATTTACAATTCCGGTATCGATTCTATACATGAAATCGACCCTATACACTTTCCGGAAAACATAGAACAATAATAATAAATCTAAATTCGGTCAACCCCCGAATTTTTACTATTACAAGCATTCATCCACACAAAACGAATCTCGACATGTCCGAGAGTTTAATAACGAATAATCATGGTAAAATTAAATAGCAATTAATTAAACGAATAATTAACAATTAATTTAAACCATGATAGTCGGAATCCCTGCAAGGTAGAACACAATTAAACACATACATGAACACGAAACCAAACGCTCTGATACCAATTGCTGGAAATCGATGTCCCGGGGTATAAAAAAAATGCGGAACCGATAACCCCGACCGAAATCTCATCGCCGGTAACCGATCACGAGCTCCACGATGTCCGGAGCTCAACCGGAGAATCGCCGCGGGATGAACCCGCGGCCGAAACCCTAGCCGAGCCCCACCGCGGGCTCGCGATCGATGACGATCGCGTGGGGCTGCCTAGCAGCCCCCGGCGGTGAGTCCGGCGACTCACCGCCACCACCGACCGGGGAGGGAGCGCCCAGCCGCGGCGCGAAGCCGCGGCAGCCCCCAGCGATCGACCCTAGGTCGATCGCTCGCCCCGGCGTCCAGCCGGGGCTCCCCTCGCGTAGCCGCTGCCGGCGGTCGAAGCCCTAGGCTCGACGGCCACCCCCTCGGCTCCCAGCCGAGGGTTCTCTCGATCCTTCGCCGGGGATCTCGAATCCCCGTCCCCGAAGATCGTCGTTTTCCCGGATCGTGCGTTCATGTATGTATCACAATTTAATTGAACATAAAATCACACAAGGAGTTTTATGATCATACCTTTGATTCGTTGTGCGGAGAAACGAAATCAATTGAAGACCTTTGAATCTTCCCACGTATTCCTTGCACTCCGTTCGAACGTCGGGTGGGCGACGATCTATCGAACTCTTATGGATCTCCTTCAACTCTCTAGAATATCAAGTATGATAATCTTGTCTTATTCAAGTTATGAATTATGAAGGCCATGTAGTGCTTTTATAGGCTACGTAGGGGATCTAAAGGAGGTGGAATATTGGGCTTCCAATATTGAAGATTAAATTGAGCCCAATGCTCAAGTCCATTAATCCTTATCAATATTAATTAATTTATTTTCCACTATATAAATTAATTGCACTCCCAATATTAAACCATATTATATCAAATAATATTTCTCCGGTAGTATTATTTATTCCGTGTATTTAAGATTTAAATATCCATGAATAAAATTAATTTATTGCTAGTTAATTTATTCATCTCTTTAATCCGAGACTAGTACCATTCAACCTTAATTATTGTGCGGAACGAGTCCACTCATGAGGTTTACACAATAATTCCTTAAGAACTCATCTCGGGGATATTATCAACCCTTCCGGGATACACTGTCCGGTCAATTATTCACGGCATGCCATATATGAAATATAGTGACCCAACTTAACCGGTAATTAACCCAATAATTAAATCGGTTAATTCCTTTGGTAAATCAAAGTCACTTATATTAAATATACACACCCGCAATAATATCGGGGATTAAGAATAAAATACACTGAGACTCGAATCGATTATCGCCGGCAATCCTAATCGATGAATCTCGACGATCCGCTCAATACACCAAGTGTACAAGTGTGATAAAATAATTAAGATAAATTATTTTCTCTCTCACACAACGACTATACCGATGGATTGGTCCATGTCCATCTAGGTCGTGAGCAACCATTTGATTATATACGAGTAACCGATAGTATGATCTTCTGTGTGCCCATGCAACACCATACTAACTACAACGTATAAAATCCAGGACTATAATTTTTGCATAATTAATTAATAAATAATTAAACGCAAACAATTGTTTATTAATTTAATAGATTAAATGCTATGACCGGGAGTTTACCGTTACTTAAATCTAGACATTAAGTACACAACTCCAACAGATTTCAACACCATCCTAGATACGAGTGAGGCCATGGGAGGTAGAGCGGCTATGGAGACAGATGACGAGTTTCAGGCCTGCTTGACGGCAGCTGATTTGGTCATGTTACCGACGTTGGGTCCGTGGTACACATGGCATAATCAGCAAGAGGCGGATAGGAAGTGGCGTCGACTGGATAGAGTGGTGGGCAACCCAATCTGGTTGGTGCATCGTGCTGAGAGTATCTATCATACCCTACCGTCTCGGACGTCAGACCATACTCCTCTGCTTTTGGACCCGGTGACTTCTGGAAACGGATACAAGGCATGGTTTCGGTTTGACAATCATATTACTGATATGGAGGATTTTATTCCCCAGACGAGGCGTATTTGGGAGTATGAGATTCATGGTTTGTGATGAGCCATTTTATTTGCTCATCTTAGAGCACTTTTACACCCTTTATTGAGTCAGTTTGAGTCGTTAACGTGTCTGGGAGGGCACAATTAGGTGTTTGGGCAGAGTGTGTGGCGATGCAGGTAACAGGTGGCGCACTGGGCAAAAGAGGCAAGGAAATCCCCTTCTTGGGGCAAAGTTCTGGAGCGGTAGTGACAAGCAACAGTTTGACCACATCGGGCAAATGGGTAAGGTCACGAAGCAGAAGAACCAGAATTACCAAGTACCGTGCCTGGTCCGACCATCTGTGAAGGAGAAGAAATACCTGCAGAATTTCAGTTTGGGCAGAAGACGCGGCAGACAGGGGATTCGCTGCGGGCAAGCTGGCAGCATACCAGAATCCCTGGATTCGGGGGATCTGACTTATCCCCAACTCCTTTGACCGCTGACGCCTATTCTTTAGGGAAGGAGAAACAGCCGCGGATTCAAAATTCAAATTGAAGTCTTTAAAAGGCGGGGCGCGACGGGCAGCACAGAAAAAACACATTTACGCACCGATACATCGGAAGAGCCGCCGGTCCCGCAGTCGTCGTCGCCGCCGGAGCAGTCGCCGGAGAAGAGATCGGAGCTGTTCGTCCGAGTCTCTTTGTTTGTTTTGCAGTAGATCTGACCTTCGGGTCGAGAAACAATTTCATGTTTTTGTTTTTAAGTTTTTAATTCCGTACTTTGATTTCCTTCAAAAACGTTTATCGACTTGAAGCTATGATTAATATAGTATGCTTTTCCTTAATTGTTTTGTCTTTTATTTTCTGTATGATCGGCTAAGTTATTTTGCATCTGGGCAGGGACGGATCGTAGGTGAAATTAGGGTTTAGTTAGGCCGCGAGGTTGGAGGGGCTGAATTAACCGGTTGGGTGTTTGTTCCCGAGGCAAAGTTGTTTGAGGATTATTTCTGGGGAGTTTGGGCTAACTAGGACGACCACTAGTAAACCTTAACAAACTTGGATACTGGTGATTGACAAACCGCATAGATGTACCTTGTAGTATTGTTGCGGGCATAGCACTAGAACTTGCAGGAGATGCGGTCGTATGTTTCGAGCATGCTATTGGCCGAGCGGGTCTGTCTAGAGGGTAATGCGGGTTTGGGCAAACTAGATCCATGTTTGGTCGCATAGGTTATCGAATTGTTCAGATCCAGGGGGTTTAGGCATAGTGATTACTAGCCTTCTCTTTACACAGTAAGGATATATAAGGGGTGGGGCAGTTGCTGGGCGTGACGCAATAGGACCACTTTTGTTTTTGCACCCCATAACTGCTGACAAACCGCTGGTAAAAATCCTTAGTGCCAATGACCGGTAGTTTGCCCTAATGATCCTGAGTGAAGTTGTCTGCCCGGATGCTTTGTTTCCCATTTGATTTCAGTTTTCCTTTTAGTATTCTGTTAGATTTGAGTGTTTGGTTTGTTTACTTTTTAGATATGTTTAATTTGCATGTTAATTGGGTTAGTAGTAGTAGGTCAAAGTATAGAAACGATTGCAAAACCGCTGTGCCCACAGCAACTCAAAATCAAATCTTTTTGTGACAACCCCTTGGGCAAAGCCGAGATCACCTACTGTAATTGCCTCCTTGTGGGACCGACCCCACGTACTTGCCATTATCTACGTTTTGTAGTTATAAGAGTACTGGCTAAATATAAATATCATTTTGACAGCTTGTTTGCTCCCAACGACAAGCATACGGGCTCGTCAAAATTGGCGCCGTTGCCGGGGAGGCAAATTTCCAACAGTAAGTCGTCTGTGCTAACAGTTTGACTTGTTTTGTTTATGCAGGATTCCACTTCGGGCAAAGAGATTGTACCCTGGTACGACCCTGAGATCGAAAAGACCGCGAAGCGAATCCGAAAAGAGACAAGGCTAGCCAAAGCATTAGCACGTGCCGCCCAAGAAGCTGCCCGAACACCAAGGGCAGAAAATCCGAGAAGGGCAAGGAGAGGTGAACCAATTACCCCACCACGACCTTCACCGGAACCAGCCATAATGGCAACCCTCAGGGAAATGATGTTCCCTGCCAATCTGAACCTCCAACCATCAGCCATCACCTTGCCCACCATCAACGAGAACTAGGAGATGAAACACAATTTCATCCAAATACTGCCTAAGTTCAGCGATATGCCCATGGAAGACCCACATCTTCAAGACTTCGAGTTAGCCTGCGGAACAATAAGGGGAGGGCCCCCTTTGAGTGAATACATTCGACTGATGGCTTTTCCCTTTTCACTTGGGGATGGAGCACGAGAGTGGCTCTACACTCTGCCCGAAGGACAAATCACTACTTGGGCACAGCTCCAGGAGAAGTTTTTGGAAAAATACTTCCCTGCCGCCCGGATCCAACACATGCGAAGGAACATCAGTAGCATTAGGATGGGGGCAGGCGAAGAGTTTCCCGCTTATTGGGCACGGTTTAAGCAGATGTTGGCAAAGTGTCCTCAGCACCAAATCCCTGATCACGATTTGATCCAATACTTTGTGTCTGGGCTAAGGATGCACGAGAGAACCCTCTGTTGGAAATCGATATCCCGGAATTAATAAATTTAAATAAATAAATTATCTAATTAATTCCGACCGAAATCCTTCGGAGATCGAATATCCGGATTGTATAAATTGCGGAACCGACAACCCAATCGAAATCCCTTCGCCGGAAACCACCGCGAACCACCACACGAGCCGGAGCCCGGCCGAACACACATCCGTGGGGAAGCCCCTGCTTGCGTGCCCTAGCCGAGCCCCCGTACGGGGCTCGCGATCGCGCTTCACGATCGCATGGGGTTACTCACGTAACCCCCCGGGGCTGCTCGTAGCAGCCCCCGCGGCGAGTCCGGCGACTCGCCGCCACCGCGTCGGAGGGCGGTCCGTCCGACGGACCGCGATCGGGCCAGCCATGCGGCTGCCCGGCGATCGAGCCCAGCTCGATCGCATGCCACGGCGTCCAGCCGGGGCTCCTCCATGCACGCCCGGCGATCGAGCCTTAGGGCTTCGATCGCCACCCTCGGCGCCCAGCCGAGGGCTTGGTCCGTGCGTGCGCACGATCCCCACGGGGATCCGAACCACCGCGGTCCGGTGGTCTTCGACCACCACCGCCGGTTCATCCTCGTTCCGGGGTTCGTTCGTCCCTCGGATCTTGGTTCATGATATTTTCACGATAAATAAACGATAAAATCATAAAGAGGGTTTTACGATTTACCTCGTTCTCGTTGTTCGGAAAAACGTAGAACTCAATTTGACGACCTTGAGATCTTCCGACGTATTCCTTGCACTAGCTCGGACGTCGTGTGGGCGACGATCTACCGAACTCCATGGATCTTCCTCTCTACTTTCTCTCTCTCTCTAGAATTGTGATCTTCAAGTTATGAGAATAGAGAAGACCATGTAGTGCTTTTATAGGCTACGTAGGGGATCTAAAGGAGGTGGAATATTGGGCTTCCAATATTGAAGATTAAATTGAGCCCAATGCTCAAGTCCATTAATCCTTATCAATATTAATTAATTCTATTTTCCACTATATAAAATTAATTGCACTCCCAATATTAAACCATATTATATCAAATAATATTTCTCCGGTAGTATTATTTATTCCGTGTATTTAAGATATAAATATCCATGAATAAAATTAATTTATTGCTAATTAATTTATTCATCTCTTATATCCGAGACTAGTACCATTCAACCTTAATTATTATGCGGAACGAATCCACCTGCAGGGTTTACATAATAATTCCTTATGAACTCATCTCGGGGATATTATCAACCCTTCCGGGATACACTTTCCCGTCAAGTATTCACGGCATGTCATATATAAAATATAGTGACCCAACTTAACCGATAATTAACCCAATAATTAAATCGGTTAATTCCTTTGGTAAATCAAAGTCACTTATATTGAATATACACACCCGCAATAGTTTCGGGGATTAAAAATAAAATACACTGAGACTCGAATCGATTATCGCCGGCAATCCTAATCGATGAATCTCAACGATCCGCTCAATACACCAAGTGTACAAGTGTGATAAAATAATCAAGATAAATTATTTTCTCTCTCACACAACGACTATACCGATGGATTGGTCCGTGTCCATCTAGGTCGTGAGCAACTGTTCGATTAAATACGAGTAACCGATAGTATGATCTTCTGTGTGGGCCCGACACACCATACTAACTACAACGTATAGAATCCAGGACTATAATTTGCATATATTTAATTATAAATAATTAAACGCAAATAATTGTTTATTTAATTAAATAGATTAATGGCAATGGATCGTGAGTTTCCGTTACTTAAATCTAGACATTAAGTACACAACTCCAACAATCTCCCACTTGTACTAAGGTCTAGTCATTTCCTCCAAACTCCCGACTCCCATACTCATCACGTGCTAAAGTTGTACTTCCAAGAAGTACTATGTGAATGAGCACTCTAGGTTGCCGCTCTGAAGTTATCTTGGTGACTACAGCGTCGTCTCCCTCGACGATGACTCGTATCAGGTGGTACTTGCACTATGTGTTATCTTACACTTATGGACTTGTGATTTCTTACCATTTGCCATTGCACCGCTATTTACATAGCCTTTGGCAAATTAAGAATCACATCTAAGTCCCAGAGATTATCCCGGAGTTATACCAAAACTTCCGCTGCCTCTGAGGCTGCTATTTGGTTACCCATGGCAGAGTCCGAAAAGCATCGTGCTTATCACTCTTCCATGTTAAAACTCCTTCTCCTTCAATAGTGAAACACATAGCCTGATATCGACTTACACTGGTCCTCATTCGATTAGAAATCTAAGAGAATGTAATCCAAAGGCAATGTTCGTCTGCTTCGTAGTCTAGAACAGTACTTCGAAAGTACTTTTACAGCAGTCGAATATTCCTTTCCAGGATTACCTTGATATCCTCCCACTATGCTAACCGCATAGCCGATATCAGGTTTTTGTTTTCAACAATGCATTTATTAAGCTTTCCACACTCAAAGTGTAGGAAACTGCTTTCATTGCTTCTATCTCCTTTTGTGTTCCAAAACACATATCCTTAGATAGATGCATTCCGTCTCTGAAAGGTAACGAACCTTTCTCGGAATCTTGCATGTTTAAAACGAACCATAATCATATATGTAAGATGTCCAGGAAAAGTACAATGTTCTTTCTAGAGATCCAAGATCTCAAGAACATGTCCAACTTCTTCCTTTATCTTTCATAATGATTCATCTAGACAACCATCATTTTATGTCTGATAACATCTTTACATTGTTGCCAATGATAAGAGTGTCATCTACATAAAACCTCCGAGAAACACCACCTTGTTTTCCATCACGTCTCCAATACACACAATTCGTCTATGCTTTTGATGAATCCATAAAATGGACTATCTCATCAATTTGCAAGTACCACGAACTCAATGCTTTGTTTCAATCCATAAATGGATCAACTAAGCTTGTACTCTAAATGATCTCGCCTCTTAGCAATAATCCTTATTGCTCTCTAAGAAGGCACATTTAGATCTAGTACGGCCTTCATGTAGATCTAGGGATCGATTTCATGTATACTAGGTCCAGAGTCCGAAGACTCTCCTAGTCTTATGAATATCTCCGGTTGTCCCACAACCTCCCACTACAATGGAATTCCGGTGTATAAACAGTGATAACAGTAGGTGCAGTTAGTGGTGTACCTCTACTCGGTTCGGCTGGTTCTAAGTCTTAATCTTTCTCTCTCATTTCAAAGTATTACGTCACCTTGGGCTTGTGGTTCATTATATATAGTCTTTCTCTAAGAACCGGGCGTTAGAACTTATAACGTCCTTCTGGTTCATAGTACTATTGAACACACATCTTTTGTTCTTCTGGGATATTCTACAACCGCATTTGAATGCGCCGTTGTTTCCAGACATATCCATAGAACATAGGTAGTTCCGTATAACTCATGATTTTACTATTTCTATAAGAGTTCTATTTCTTGTTTACGACACACCATTTCTACACAACAGTGTATGGTGTAGTCATTTGGGATCAAATCCCAACCTCTGATCAGTATGCTATGCATTCCTCAGACAGGTACTTGCCTCCGCGATTAAATCGCAGGCTACAAATGGATATACCTTGACTGTTCTCCACAATTGCTTAGTGTCCATTGACTTATCAAAACACTTGCTTTTGTGGCACATCAGGTATTCTAATCCATTTTTCGAGTAATCATAAAATGAAGTACTCGTACCTTATTGTCTGAGTAGGCATAGGTCTGCATACATCAGAGTCAATCAATTCTTATACTTGTCCGGATCTTACATCTTATATCCATAAAGGATTGCTTAGTCATATTATCTTCCAAATTAGATTCTTAGGTCGGAAGGTCCACTCCCTCAACTTAATTGATCAAATATCAATTTTCGACCTTTGAACTTCTTATTTGAATAAACATGACTCAGCATAAGAATCCATAAGTATAATTGATAAAGAAATCTCTTATTAGTAAAACGAGTTTCATACTACGGTTCGTTGCATCGTGGTGGACTCAGGATTCATCATTTATATATTGCTAGTCAATGTACCAAAATAGATAATATCATTATTTCTTCTTATAACCATCAAATGATTAAAAGAAATAAAATATCCATTTATTAGAAATCTAGAACAAAGTTCTTTCTAATATGAAAGGTACATAAAAGCAATAACTCAAAATGAAATCTTATAAAATGTCCTCCACTGCAACTGCTGCCTCCTCTACAGCATTGCCCATGTAGACTACGATCTTTTCTTTTCCAAGTCGTTAGGTTTCCTGGAACCTCTCGCATTTAAAATGCACATACCGTCAGTGGTTCCATATCTACACACCAGGTTCCGGTAGATAATACCACTGACTATGTTTTACGACTAAAGAAAATTTCGTACTTTCTTTGAGATGATAATCAGACTTCCAGTACCCAGACTGTTCGTGTCGAGAATACTTGCCTCATGGCTTTCTCGTCCCATCTCGTGGTCTAAGCAACTTAGGACCACTGGGATTCTTTGCTTTCTTGTCCTTTCCCCCGATTCATGCCTTTAGGTTCGAAACCTTTGGCATTGGCTACAAGAGCTTGCGATTTCCGTTTCAACTCGTCTAAAAGGTCAATCATCTCAAAAACGTGTTTAAGCGTTTCCTCGAAGCGACTGGCCTTTATGAGTATCCTCATCGCTTCTTGTCTAGCCGCCTACGTCAATAGGCTCGGGAGGACAAAGCTCATTGAGTACAACCTTGTACTCTTCAACAGTTTGGGTAATGTCTAGATCTCTATTCCAATCATTACATTTAGGGACCAATGAGTTTAAAATCCTTACGTATCACAGAAAGTGGGTTCAAAGCCATATCCTAATCTATGAGTACATATAACAACAAACAATCGATTTAATCTCCGATATTATCTCCCTCAAATAATATCATTAAACCACTAATCACATCTAAAATCCCATCAGATATGGCAAGCCACGATAGTGTGGACGTTTACCTATCCGAATGATTTAGCAATTAGATTTCCTTCGGTCGTACATCATCATTAGCGTTACTTCGATGGGAAGAATACTAAGAAGCGTACCTAAGTGTAAACCATTACTCAGTATCTAAGAAGATTGTTTGGGACACGCATATTCACCGCAAGCCACGATAGTGTGGACGTTTACGTTAACATACGCTCCTTTACTCCCTTCTATAACTGTCTACATCAATCGTTCCAAAATCCCATTCAATGTAGCAAGCCACGATAGTGTGGACGTTTACTACACCAAAAGACTTTTACAATTGACATCCAACTACTTGAATCATTTAATCTTGTAAATCAGGACGCGGAGAATCATAAGTGAAACTCGAAGTTTCTAACCAGTGATTCACCATGCGAACGACCCTATCTCTCATAAATGAGGGAGCCGAGCAGACAATCGATCTAGTCATCAAATGACACGAAAGTCTCTAATTTGTGTCCTCGACATGACCAAGTGGCTTTGGCTCCATTCCACTCCCCGGGGTGAGAATGAGTCGACTTGAAATCAGTTTTGGAAAGACAAATTAGGCATTGTTTGATAAACTTAATCAATGTTTCTCGTAAAAAGAATTACAAGAATTCTCCTCCAATGACTTGTCTATACGAACTTCAAAAGTCCATAAAAGTCACCAAGAGAACAGCAATGGAGACCATGGATATGTTTCCATACCCTCTCCCACTTAGCTTTTTACAATAAAGGGATACGCTATCTAATGCATAATTAAATACACATAAGCATGCATACATGAAATAAAACACATAGAATATTATCACATAATCAAAATAATACTAGAATATTATTTTCCGACTATTATGGCTTTATCGCATCCCCGTACGCATCTTCTAGTCTTCAGTCTTCGTTCTTGAATGCTCCATGTGACGGGAATATTAACTCCAATATTTAAATCTATTTATTTTTAATAAATCCAAAAGTTACTTAATTCGAAAATTAAGTCAATCGAATAAATCAAAAAATAATATTAAATATTATTAATATTATTATTTATTTTATTTTCCCTTTCTACTTCATTAAATCTCTAGAATAATCTATCCAAGACCCACTTGGAATATTCTAGAAGACTTCTATAATGAAATAAGGAAATAAAATAATTTATTTTATTTTCCCTTTCTACTTCATTAAATCTCTAGAATAATCTATCCAAGACCCACTTGGAATATTCTAGATGATTTCCATAATGAAATAAGGAAATAAAATAATTTAGGACTCCTAGTCCTTCCAAATTAATTCATTTCCTAATCCATTAAAAATTCCATAAAGGAATAATTAAATAAGGAAAAATTAATTTAGGACTCCTAAACTTTCCAAATTAATTATTTTCCTAATCCATTAAAAATTCCATAAAGGAATAATTAAATAGGAAAAATAAATTAATTATAAATTTATTCATTTTCCTATTCCATGAAAACTCCCAAGAATAGGAATAATCAATAAGGAAAAATAAATTTATTCTAAATTTATTCTTTTCCTATTCCATGAGAATTCCCAAAAATAGGAATACTCAAAATAGGAAAACCGAATAATTTAGGAAAGTAAATCTCGGTTAGGAGTAGCACGGAGTGGGGATCTCCGCACCACCCCCAACCGATCGACCACCACCGAGGAGGAGCACCGCCGCCGCCCCCAGCCGGCGCGCCACCACCACCGGTGGCTAGGCGTGGCCGAGAGCCTCCCGCGGCTGCCCCCTCTCTCTCGGGTCGATCCTCCATGGACCGATCATGGGGATGATCGATCCGAGTCCTCCCTCTCGTTCGTCTCCTCGGTCACAATTTTCCGGTCGTCGTTTCGGAATCGATCCAACGTAAATAAATTACAAATTTATTACTACGCTATCCGGTATCGATTCTCTACAAAACGACCTCAAACAATTTCCGGAAAAATTAAGAACAAGCATTCACCACACAAGAACAAATATTGACATCACCGAGAGTTTAATAATCAAGAGCATTATTATGACATTAATTAACAAAACTAAATCTAGCCATAATAATCGGAAACCCTGCAAGGTAGAACAATTTATCGAAAAATACCATGAACTAAAACCAACGCTCTGATACCAATTGCTGGAAATCGATATCCCGGAATTAATAAATTTAAATAAATAAATTATCTAATTAATTCCGACCGAAATCCTTCGGAGATCGAATATCCGGATTGTCTAAATTGCGGAACCGACAACCCAATCGAAGTCCCTTCGCCGGAAACCACCGCGAACCACCACACGAGCCGGAGCCCGGCCGAACACACATCCGCGGGGAAGCCCCCGCTTGCGTGCCCTAGCCGAGCCCCCGTACGGGGCTCGCGATCGCGCTTCGCGATCGCATGGGGTTACTCACGTAACCCCCTCGGGGCTGCTCGTAGCAGCCCCCGCGGCGAGTCTGGCGACTCGCCGCCACCGCGTCGGAGGGCGGTCCGTCCGACGGACCGCGATCGGGCCAGCCATGCGGCTGCCCGGCGATCGAGCCCAGCTCGATCGCATGCCCCGGCGTCCAGCCGGGGCTCCTCCATGCACGCCCGACGATCGAGCCTTAGGGCTTCGATCGCCACCCTCGGCGCCCAGCCGAGGGCTTGGTCCGTGCGTGCGCACGATCCCCACGGGGATCCGAACCACCGCGGTCCGGTGGTCTTCGACCACCACCGCCGGTTCATCCTCGTTCCGGGGTTCGTTCGTCCCTCGGATCTTGGTTCATGATATTTTCACGATAAATAAACGATAAAATCATAAAGAGGGTTTTACGATTTACCTCGTTCTCGTTGTTCGGAAAAACGTAGAACTCAATTTGACGACCTTGAGATCTTCCGACGTATTCCTTGCACTAGCTCGGACGTCGTGTGGGCGACGATCTACCGAACTCCATGGATCTTCCTCTCTACTTTCTCTCTCTCTCTAGAATTGTGATCTTCAAGTTATGAGAATAGAGAAGACCATGTAGTGCTTTTATAGGCTACGTAGGGGATCTAAAGGAGGTGGAATATTGGGCTTCCAATATTGAAGATTAAATTGAGCCCAATGCTCAAGTCCATTAATCCTTATCAATATTAATTAATTCTATTTTCCACTATATAAAATTAATTGCACTCCCAATATTAAACCATATTATATCAAATAATATTTCTCCGGTAGTATTATTTATTCCGTGTATTTAAGATATAAATATCCATGAATAAAATTAATTTATTGCTAATTAATTTATTCATCTCTTATATCCGAGACTAGTACCATTCAACCTTAATTATTATGCGGAACGAATCCACCTGCAGGGTTTACATAATAATTCCTTATGAACTCATCTCGGGGATATTATCAACCCTTCCGGGATACACTTTCCCGTCAAGTATTCACGGCATGTCATATATAAAATATAGTGACCCAACTTAACCGATAATTAACCCAATAATTAAATCGGTTTATTCCTTTGGTAAATCAAAGTCACTTATATTGAATATACACACCCGCAATAGTTTCGGGGATTAAGAATAAAATACACTGAGACTCGAATCGATTATCGCCGGCAATCCTAATCGATGAATCTCAACGATCCGCTCAATACACCAAGTGTACAAGTGTGATAAAATAATCAAGATAAATTATTTTCTCTCTCACACAATGACCATACCGATGGATTGGTCCGTGTCCATCTAGGTCGTGAGCAACTGTTCGATTAAATACGAGTAACCGATAGTATGATCTTCTGTGTGGGCCCGACACACCATACTAACTACAACGTATAGAATCCAGGACTATAATTTGCATATATTTAATTATAAATAATTAAACGCAAATAATTGTTTATTTAATTAAATAGATTAATGGCAATGGATCGTGAGTTTCCGTTACTTAAATCTAGACATTAAGTACACAACTCCAACACCCTCTTGCATGCTGCCAGTGGAGGGTCCATCCTGAATAAAAGTGCTGAGGAGGCATTTAAACTCTTCAAGGAGATGGCAGAGGAGTTCAGAGATGATGGAAGTGAGTTGCCCAGGTCCAATTTGGGGACAACCACTGCCGCGGATCTAAAAATCGACAAACTATGCAGCGCGATGGAAAAGTTTATGAACACTATGGCCACCGGGCCAAAGAGAGGTGTGAAAGCTTGCCAGATCTGCCAGGGCATAGAGCATGCCACTGATGAATGCCCCTCACTGTATGACGAGGAGGTCAAAGCGATGGGGAAGAGTAACGGTAATGGGCAAGGAAGGGGGAAACCATACTATGATAATAGGTATGGGAATAGCAACAACTACAATGAGGGGTATAATGGTAACCAGAATTTCCAGCGCTACAATCAGCAGGGGCAGTACCAACAGCAAGGCCCAGGGATGTACCACCAGCCCGCTCAGACCAAAGGGCCTACCTTGTCTGAAATGATGGAAACTTTGGTCAAAGAGAATATTAAGTTCCAGCAAGAGAATGCCAAAGCCCACCAAGAGAATGAGAAATTCAAGCAAGAGACTAGAGGGCAGTTCCAAAATATAGGAGCCCAAGTCTCACATCTTACTCAAGTGGTGGCAAAGCTGGAACAGAAAGGAGGTACTTTGCCCCCAAAAGTCGAAGTGAACAATGCTCATGTTAATGCCGTCCAGCTCAGGAGTGGCAAACCACTCACCATAGTGGAAAAGTCTGCAGAAAAGGGCAAAGAGCCCGTGTTAGATGGCCCCCCAGTCATTGAGGAAGACCCTGGGACAGATATTGAGCAAGAAGAGGTGACAGTCAGGGCAAAGAGGGACAAATCTCCACCACCGAAAATCAAGCCACCCTTCCCGGGCAGACTGAGTAAAAACCGTGAGAAGGAAGAAACTCAAGAGATGTTCAAAATGTTCAAGAAGGTAGAAATCAATATGCCCCTTCTGACCATACTGAACGCTATGCCCAGATGTGCTAAGTTCTTGAAGGAGCTTTGCACAAAGAAGGTCAAATATCAGGATGATGCGAAGTTTAAGGTGGGGGAGAATGTTTCTGCAGTTATTAAAAAGACTGGACCTACAAAGTGTGGAGACCCAGGCATGTTCTACATTCCGTGCATCATAGGGCATATGAAGATAGAGAAAGCAATGCTCGATTTGGGAGCATCAATTAACGTTATGCCCAAAACGATGTACGAAGACTTGGAAATCGGGCAACTGAAGCCCACTCGAGTTGTGATCCAACTGGCTGATAGATCTAATGTTTATCCTGAGGGCATACTGGAAGATGTCCTGGTCAAAGTGGAAGAGTTGATATTTCCTGCTGATTTCTATGTACTCGATATGGGCAGATCAAGTAAAGCCCCTGTGATGATATTGGGCAGACCGTTCCTCAAAACAGCAAGGACCCACATCGACTGTGAAACCGGAAGGCTAACGTGCAAATTCGAAGGAGAAACGGTCACCTTTGACCTCTACAAATCCATGAAGCACCCAGCCGACACCGAAGAAATCCACTACATTGACCAAATTGAGAAAGTAGTGGAGGCAAAGGCACTCCAATGTGGGAAGTATGACCATACTGAGATAGCCATTCAGCAAGGGCTTACTGGGTTTGATATGGAGGGCGAACCCGAAGAATTACAAGAGGCAATTGAGCAGTTAGACTCTCTGGAGGATTTCAAAGGCAACCCGGGCAAACCGATAGAGATTGAAGAAATGATCATGGTACCTTCCCTTGAAAAGCCACCAATGCTGGAATTGAAAAAACTGCCTAAGCATCTCAAGTATCTATATTTGGGAGATAATGACACTTTGCCCGTCATTATAAGTGCCTATTTGCAAGAGGCAGAGGAGGCAAAGTTGAGATATGTGCTGGGGCAGTACAAACAGGCCATAGGGTGGACTTTGGCTGACATCAGAGGGATAAGTCCAAGCATCTGCCAACACCACATTCTTCTGGAAGATGACTCTATGCCCGTACGTGATCCTCAAAGGAAGCTCAATCCAGCAATGAAGGAAGTTGTGCTCAAAGAGATCAAAAAGCTTCTCAGTGTGGGCATAATCTATCCAGTGTCAGACAGCAAGTGGGTTAGCCCAGTGCATGTGGTGCCAAAGAAGTCTGGAGTTCAAGTCATAGAGAACGAAAGGAATGAGCAGATTGCCACACAACTACAAACTGGGTGGAGAGTTTGCATTGACTACCGCAAACTGAACAAGGTAACCCGCAAGGATCATTTCCCTTTGCCCTTCATTGATGAAAAGTTAGAGAGATTGGCTGGGAAGAAGCACTTCTGTTTTCTAGATGGCTACTCAGGGTATATGCAGATATGGGTTGCTCAAGAGGATCAGGACAAAACCACCTTCACCTGTCCTTTGGCACCTTTGCCTACAGAAGGATGCCCTTTGGCCTATGCAATGCACCAGGAACCTTCCAAAGGTGCATGATGAGTATCTTCGCTGACCTGCTCGAGAATGGAATTGAAGTGTTCATGGACGATTTCACCGTGTATGGCAACTCCTTTGACTCCTGCCTGGAACACTTAGAGATGGTGCTCAAAAGGTGTGTGGAGAAGAGCCTCGTACTGAATTACGAAAAATGCCATTTCATGGTCGAAGAAGGAATTGTCCTTGGACACGTTATTTCAGCTAAGGGCATAGAGGTAGATAAAGCAAAAATCGAAGTCATCTCGAAGCTACCATATCCAAGGAATGTGAAGCAAGTCAGAGGGTTCTTAGGGCATGCTGGTTCCTACAGACGCTTTGTGAAAGACTTTGCCCAAATTGCTCGCCCTTTGACCAGACTGCTTCAGAATGATGTAGAATGGGACATTGATGAGGACTGCAAGGCTTGCTGGAATTCGATATCCCGGGCCATTAAAATTTGCGGAAAATAATAACCCGACCGAAATCCTCGATCGCTGGAGATCCGACCACGAACCACCGTACGAGCCGGAGCTCAACCGAGCACCACCACGGTCCGCCCGTGGTGCCCAGCCGAGCCCCCGCACGGGGCTCGCGATCATCTCGCGGATGATCGCTGGGATGCCTCACGGCATCCCCGGGGCTGCTCGTAGCAGCCCCGCAGCGAGTCGCGGACTCGCTGCCCCAGCGAGGGCGTCGCCCTCGCACGACCGCTGCGGGCGAACCCGTAGCTCATGCGAGGCGGCTACGGGTGACCCCGCAGCACCCCGCGATCGATCCTCGTGATCGATCGCACCCCTCGGCTCCAGCCGAGGGTTCCTCGCCTCGATCCCGGCGGGGATCCCTAGACCGCCGGCGGTCCGGTGGTCTACAACCACCACCGCCCGGTCTATCCCCGTCCCCGGTGTCGTCGTTTCCCGGATCGTATGTTCATGTATGTATCACAATTAATTGAACATAAAATCACACAAGGAGTTTTATGATCATACCTTTGATTCGTTGTGCGGAGAAACGAAATCAATCGAAGACCTTTGAATCTTCCTACGTATTCCTTGCACTCCGTTCGAACGTCGGGTGGGCGACGATCTATCGAACTCCTATGGATCTCCTTCAACTCTCTAGAATATCAAGTATGATAATCTTGTCTTATGATTTATGAAGGCCATGTAGTGCTTTTATAGGCTACGTAGGGGATCTAAAGGAGGTGGAATATTGGGCTTCCAATATTGAAGATTAAATTGAGCCCACTGCCCAAGTCCATTAATCCTTATCAATATTAATTAATTTATTTTCCACTATATAAATTAATTGCACTCCCAATATTAAACCATATTATATCAAATAATATTTCTCCGGTAGTATTATTTATTTCGTGTATTTAAGATTTAAATATCCATGAATAAAATTAATTTATTGCTAATTAATTTATTCATCTCTTTAATCCGAGACTAGTACCATTCAACCTTAATTATTGTGCGGAACGAATCCACTCATGAGGTTTACACAATAATTCCTTATGAACTCATCTCGGGGATATTATCAACCCTTCCGGGATACACTGTCCGGTCAATTATTCACGGCATGCCATATATGAAATATAGTGACCCAACTTAACCGGTAATTAACCCAATAATTAAATCGGTTAATTCCTTTGGTAAATCAAAGTCACTTATATTAAATATACACACCCGCAATAATATCGGGGATTAAGAATAAAATACACTGAGACTCGAATCGATTATCGCCGGCAATCCTAATCGATGAATCTCAACGATCCGCTCAATACACCAAGTGTACAAGTGTGATAAAATAATTAAGACAAATTATTTTCTCTCTCACACAACGACTATACCGATGGATTGGTCCGGGTCCATCTAGGTCGTGAGCCACTGTTTGATTAAATACGAGTAACCGATAGTATGATCTTCTGTGTGGGCCCGACACACCATACTAACTACAACGTATAAAATCTAGGACTATGATTTGCATATATTTAATTAATAATAATTAAAAGCAAACGATTGTTTATTAATTTAATAGATTAAATGCTATGACCGGGAGTTTACCGTTACTTAAATCTAGACATTAAGTACACAACTCCAACAATCTCCCACTTGTACTAAGGTCTAGTCATTTCCTCCAAACTCCCGGTTCCCATACTCATCACGTGCTTTAAAGTGTACTTCCGTGAAGTACTATGTGAGTGAGCAATCTAGGTTGCCGCTCTGAAGTTATCTTGGTGACTACTACGTCGTCTCCCTCGACGATGATTCGTATCAGGTGGTACTTGCACTATGTGTTATCATCACTTTTGACTTATGACCTCTTCCAGTTCACTTTGCACCGCTATCCAATATCCTTTGGTAAACTAAGAGTCATATCCAAGTCAAGAGGTAATTCCGGAACCTAACCAAAACTTCCGCTGCCTCTGAGGCTGCTATTCGGTTATGAGAGAGTCTGAGAAGCGTCCCGCTTTTCACTCTTTCACTTCATGGTTCCACCTCTTTCTAAAAGTGAACACATAGCCTGATATCGACTTTCACTGGTCCTTCTCTGATTTTTGGATCTGAGAATCTGTAATCTAAGAAGATTTCGTCTTGCTCTGTAAACCAGTACTATGAAAGTACTCTTACAGCATTCGAACATCCCTTACCCAGATTACTTTGATATCCTCCCACTACGCAAACCGCATAGTTGATATCAGGTTCTTGTTTTTCCAACAATGCATTCAAGCTTTCCACATAAAATGTAGGAAACTGCTTTGTTTTTATCTATCTCCTTCATGTGTTTGAAACACATATCCTTTAGATAGATGTATATTCTGCCTCTGAAAGGCAATAACCTTTCTCAGAAGTATGCATGTTTAAAACAAACCTTAATGGTATAAGATGTCTAGGAGAAGTACAATGTTTTTATCTCTAGATCATAAGATCTTAAGAACATGCTCTAACTTCTTCTCAATCTTATATCTTGATTTATTTAGACAACCATCATTTTATGTCTGACAATATTTTTACATTGTTGCCAATGACAAAATGTTATCTACATAAAATCTCCGAGAAACACCACCTTGTTTCCATTATGTCTCTAATACACCTATCGTCTTTGCCATTTTTGATGAATCCATAAAATGGACTATCTCATCAATTTGCAAGTTCCACGATTTACAGCGTTGTTACAATTCACGAATGAATTTACTAAGCTTGTACTCTAAATGATCTAGCTTCTTAACAATAAACCTTATTGTTATCTAAGAAAGCTCATTTAGATCTAGTACCACCCTTATGCAGAGCTAGGGATTGATTTCATGTCTACTAGATCCAGAGTCCGAACTCCTCTAGTCTTATGAATATCTCTGGTTGTCCAACAACCTCCCACTGCAATGGCGTCCCGGTGTATAACAATAATAATAGTAGGTGCAGTATGTGGTGTACTTCTACTCGGTTTGGCTGGTTCCCAGTCTTTTGTCCTTTTTCTCATTTCAAGGTATTACGTCAGTTCAGGCTTTGTGGTTCATCTAATAGTCTTCCTCTATGAGCCGGACGAGACGTCCCTCTGGTTCATAGTACTATAGAATACACAACATTTTGTTCATCTGGGATATCCTACAACCATAATGAATATGCCGTTGTATCCAGGAATATCCATAGAACATAGGTGGTTCCGAACAACTTGTTCTATTAGATTTCCATTTCTTATTTGCAACGCACCATCTGTACACGTAAGTGTATGGCGCGGCCCTTTGGAATTGAATCCCAATCTTTGATTATGCCATGTGTTATTTAGATAAGTGATGGCCTCCGCGACCGAGTCGCAGGCTCCTAATGGATATACTTTGATGGTTCCCCATAATAGCTTTGTTTCCATTGACTAGTCAAAACACTTTGCTTTTATGGCACATTAAGTATTCTAATCCATTACCGAGTATTCTTTGAGAGAATTACTCGTACCTTTCTAATTCACACATATGTCTGCATATCTAATCATTTCCAATACTTGTCTGAATTCTATCCTTTATCCAGAAAGGTTTGCTTAGACGTATTATCCTCCAAATTCAATCCTTAGGTCGGAAGGTCCATTCCTTCAACTTTAATTGATTAAATCAATTTCGACCATTTGAATCTTATTTGAAAATACTACTAAGTATAAGAATTTCACAAGTATAATGATTAATAAAGAAATATCTAATAAGTAAAACAAGTTATAGAACGGTTCGTTGCATCGTGGTGGACTTAGGATCTATCATTCATATATTGCTATCTAATGTACCAGAATAGATAACGCCATTATTTCTTATCAAAATCATCCAATGATTAAAGAAATAAAATATCCATTCATAAATAATAGAAATCCAGAACAAAACGTTCTTTCTA
Source organism: Euphrasia confusa (assembly GCA_954870475.1). Classification (NCBI taxonomy): domain Eukaryota; kingdom Viridiplantae; phylum Streptophyta; class Magnoliopsida; order Lamiales; family Orobanchaceae; genus Euphrasia; species Euphrasia confusa. Next base: position 7,279,087 of record OX940966.1, on the reverse strand, counting down.
AAATAAGGGTACATAATGCAATAATTTTGAAATGAACTCCTATTTAACTACTAAAGCAGATAAATGTCTTCCACCGCAACAGCTGCCTCCTCCACAGCTTTTGCCCGTGTAGACTCGAACTCTTCTTCTCTAAGTCGCCGGGTTTTCTGGAACCCCTGCATTCAAAATGCACATACCGTCAGTGGTTCCATATCTACACACCAGAATTTCTGGTAGATAATACCGCTGACTATGTTTTTACGACTAAAGAAAAATTCGTACCTCTGAGAGGACATTCAGACTTCCAGTGTCCAGACTTGTTGCATCGGAAGCACTTGCCCTTTGGCTTTGCAGCCCCCACTCGTGGTATAGTCTTCTTGACACCACTGGGTTTCCAAGCTTGCTTCCTCCTCTTGCCCCTACCTCCACCAGGCTTAAAGCCTTTGGACTTGGTAGCTACAAGCGCTAGAGACTTGCCCTTCTTGTAGATCCCCTCTGCCGCCTTCAGTTCAGTCAGGAGTTGCGCAAGAGAATAAGATAGTTTACCCATATTATAACTCATGCGAAACTGCTCAAAACTAGGGGTCAGAGACTGGAGTATGATGTCGACTTGCGTCTCAGCATCAATTTGAGCTCCTAGGATCTCAAGCTCATTCAACAAACCCATCATCTTAAGAACGTGCTCCCCTACGGGCGTTCCTTCAGACTGAGTAGTTGTCATGAGGACTCTCATGGCTTCTTGCCTTGCCGCACGATCTTGCTCCCCAAACATCTCCTTGAGGTTAAACATCATATCATAGGCAGTGTCCATCGACTCATGTTGGGTTTGGAGTACATTTGACATGGAAGCCAAAATATAACACCTAGCCATTTCATCAGCCTTTTTCCACTTCCGATATGTCAGTTTTTCCTCATCAGTTGAGGCAGCCGTGGGCTCAGCAGGGCACACTTCATGGAGTACAAACTTGTACTCCTCCGAAGTCAGAACAATGTCTAAATTTCTCTTCCAATCAATATAGTTGGGGCCAGTGAGCTTATGCTCCTTGAGTATCATAGAAAGTGGGTTCATAGCTATTCTCTAAACCTATAAGCACATTTAAACAAACAATCAATTTAATATCCGATATTATCTCCCTCAAATAATATCATTAAATCACTAATCACATCTAAAATCCCATCAGGTAAGGCAAGCCACGTTCGTGTGGACGTTTACCCACCCAAATGATTTAGTAATTAGATTTGCTTTGGTCGTACATCATTATAGCGTTACTTCGTTGGGAAGAATACTATAAAGCGTACCTAAGTGTAAACCATTACTCAGTACTAAGGTGAATCATTTGAAATCGCTATGTCACCGCAAGCCACGTTAGTGTGGACGTTTACGATAACTCACAATCCTTCACAATTCCCTATAACTGTCTACATCAACTATTTCCAAAAATCCCATTCAGCATAGCAAGCCACGTTCGTGTGGACGTTTACTACACCAAAAGACTTTTATAGTTGACTCCCTATTACTTGAAGCATTCGATTTTGTAAATCAAGACGCAGAGAATCATAAGTGAAACTCGAAGTTTCTAACCAGTGATTCACCATGCGAACAACCCTATCTCTCATTAGATGAGGGAGCCGAGCAGACAATCGATCCATCTATCAAAGAATGGTACGACTGCCTCTAATTTGTGTCATCCACATGACCAAGTGGCTTTGGCTCCATTCCATTCCCCGGGGTGAGAATGAGTCGACTTGAAGTCAGTTTCAGAAAGACAAATTAGGCATTGTTTGATAAACTTAATCAATGTTTCTTGTAAAAGGAATTACAAGAATTCTCCTCCAATGACATATCTATATGAACTTCGAAAGTTCATAAATGTCACCAAGAGAACAGTAATGGAGACCATGGGAATGTTTCCATCCCCTCTCCCACTTAGCTTTTTATAACAAAGGGATACGCTATCTAATGCATAATTAAACACATAAGCATGCATACAAGCAATAAAGCACATAGCACATAGTCAAAATAAGCTAGAAAATTATTTTCCGACTATCATGGCTTTATTCCATCTCCGTATGCGTCTTCTAGTCTTCAGTCTTCGTTCTTGAATGCTCCATGTGACGAGAATATTAATCCCAATATTTAAATCTATTTATTTTTAATAAATCCAAAAGATACTCAATTCGAAAATTAAGTCAATCGAATAAATCAAAAATAAAATTAAATATTATTAATATTTTTATTTATTTATTTTCCTATCTAATTCTATTAAATCTCTTAGAATAATCTATCCAAGTCAAACTTGGAATATTCTAGAAGACTTCTATAATAGAATAAGGAAATAAAATAAATTAGGACTCTTCTACTTTCCACGATTAATTAATTTCCATTTCTATGAAAATTCCCATAAACTAGGAATAATCAATTAGGAAATAAATCAATCCTAAATTAACTTTTATTCCTTTCCAATTCTATTAAATCTCTAGGATCCTATTCCAAGTAGAACTCGGAATACTCTAGAAGACTTCCATAATAGAATAAGGAATAAAATTAATTCCAATTAATTTTTTTCCTAATCCATGAGAATTCCCAAAAAAAGGAAAACTCAATTAGGAAAACCGAATCAATTAGGTAAGTAGAATCTAGGTAGGATTAGGAGTAGCATGGGTTGGGGATCCCCGTACCACCCCCACCATCGACCACCACCATCGCCGGGCACCACCGCCGCCGCCCCCTAGCCACGCGCCACCACCACCGGTGGCCGGCGTGGCCGGAAACCCTAGCGGGCAGCCCCTTGGCGTGGGGTCGATCGATCCTCATGGGGATCGATCATGGGGATGATCGACCCCCCCGGTTTTTCGTCCTCTTCGTCTTCTTCGTCACACGAGTTCTCCGGCGGTCGTCTCGGCATCGATCCAACGTAAATAAATTACAAGAAATAAATTTACAATTCCGGTATCGATTCTATACATGAAATCGACCCTATACACTTTCCGGAAAACATAGAACAATAATAATAAATCTAAATTCGGTCAACCCCCGAATTTTTACTATTACAAGCATTCATCCACACAAAACGAATCTCGACATGTCCGAGAGTTTAATAAACGAACAATCATGGTAAATTAAATAGCAATTAATTAAACGAATAATTAACAATTAATTAAACCATGATAGTCGGAATCCCTGCAAGGTAGAACACAATTGAACACATACATGAACACGAAACCAAACGCTATGATACTAATTGCTGGAATTCGATATCCCGGGCCATTAAAATTTGCGGAAAATAATAACCCGACCGAAATCCTCGATCGCTGGAGATCCGACCACGAACCACCGTACGAGCCGGAGCTCAACCGAGCACCACCACGGTCCGCCCGTGGTGCCCAGCCGAGCCCCCGCACGGGGCTCGCGATCATCTCGCGGATGATCGCTGGGATGCCTCACGGCATCCCCGGGGCTGCTCGTAGCATCCCCGGAGCTGCTCGTAGCAGCCCCGCAGCGAGTCGCCGACTCGCTTCCCCAGCGAGGGCGTCGCCCTCGCACGACCGCTGCGGGCGAACCCGTAGCTCATGCGAGGCGGCTACGGGTGACCCCGCAGCACCCCGCGATCGATCCTCGTGATCGATCGCACCCCTCGGCTCCAGCCGAGGGTTCCTCGCCTCGATCCCGGCGGGGATCCCTAGACCGCCGGCGGTCCGGTGGTCTACAACCACCACCGCCCGGTCTATCCCCGTCCCTGGTCTCGTCGTTTCCCGGATCGTATGTTCATGTATGTATCACAATTAATTGAACATAAAATCACACAAGGAGTTTTATGATCATACCTTTGATTCGTTGTGCGGAGAAACGAAATCAATCGAAGACCTTTGAATCTTCCTACGTATTCCTTGCACTCCGTTCGAACGTCGGGTGAGCGACGATCTATCGAACTCCTATGGATCTCCTTCAACTCTCTAGAATATCAAGTATGATAATCTTGTCTTATGATTTATGAAGGCCATGTAGTGCTTTTATAGGCTACGTAGGGGATCTAAAGGAGGTGGAATATTGGGCTTCCAATAATGAAGATTAAATTGAGCCCACTGCCCAAGTCCATTAATCCTTATCAATATTAATTAATTTATTTTCCACTATATAAATTAATTGCACTCCTAATATTAAACCATATTATATCAAATAATATTTCTCCGGTAGTATTATTTATTCCGTGTATTTAAGATTTAAATATCCATGAATAAAATTAATTTATTGCTAATTAATTTATTCATCTCTTTAATCCGAGACTAGTACCATTCAACCTTAATTATTGTGCGGAACGAATCCACTCATGAGGTTTACACAATAATTCCTTATGAACTCATCTCGGGGATATTATCAACCCTTCCGGGATACACTGTCCGGTCAATTATTCACGGCATGCCATATATGAAATATAGTGACCCAACTTAACCGGTAATTAACCCAATAATTAAATCGGTTAATTCCTTTGGTAAATCAAAGTCACTTATATTAAATATACACACCCGCAATAATATCGGGGATTAAGAATAAAATACACTGAGACTCGAATCGATTATCGCCGGCAATCCTAATCGATGAATCTCAACGATCCGCTCAATACACCAAGTGTACAAGTGTGATAAAATAATTAAGACAAATTATTTTCTCTCTCACACAACGACTATACCGATGGATTGGTCCGGGTCCATCTAGGTCGTGAGCCACTGTTTGATTAAATACGAGTAACCGATAGTATGATCTTCTGTGTGGGCCCGACACACCATACTAACTACAACGTATAAAATCTAGGACTATGATTTGCATATATTTAATTAATAATAATTAAAAGCAAACGATTGTTTATTAATTTAATAGATTAAATGCTATGACCGGGAGTTTACCGTTACTTAAATATAGACATTAAGTACACAACTCCAACAATCTCCCACTTGTACTAAGGTCTAGTCATTTCCTCCAAACTCCCGGTTCCCATACTCATCACGTGCTTTAAAGTGTACTTCCGTGAAGTACTATGTGAGTGAGCAATCTAGGTTGCCGCTCTGAAGTTATCTTGGGATGAACCCTATTTGTGGAAAAGATGTGAAGACCAAGTCCTTAGAAGATGCATTCCTGAGTCTGAGCAGCAGGGCATAGTGGATCACTGCCACAAGCAACCCTGTGGAGGCCATTTTGGGCCTAGGAGAACGGCAAGAAAGGTTCTAGATTGCGGATTCTACTGGAACACTTTGCTCAGAGACTGCTATGACCTATGTAAGAGGTGTGACGAGTGTCAGAAGGAAGGCAACTTGACCAAGCGCAATGAAATGCCCTCTGCGCCCATACTGCCAGTGGAGATCTTTGATGTCTGGGGCATAGACTTCATGGGGCCATTTCCGAATTCACAAGGTAAAGAATACATACTCCTAGCAGTTGATTATGTCTCTAAGTGGGTAGAGGAAAAGGTCACCACCACCAATGATTCGCGCATTGTGGCTGAATTCCTCAAAGGGAATATCTTCACTCGATTCGGTGTGCCCAGAGCGCTTATCAGTGATCAGGGGACCCATTTCTGCAACTATATCATTGAGAGGCTACTGCGAAAATATGGAGTCACTCATCGAATCACCTGTGCCTATCACCCCCAGGCAAACAGCCAAGCAGAACTCTCCAACAGGATTATCAAGGCTATTCTGAGGAAGACAGTTAGGCCAGAGGGGAAGGATTGGGCAGGCAAACTGGATGATGCACTATGGGCATACCGCACTGCGTTCAAGACTCCGTTTGGCATTTCTCCCTACCGAATGATATTTGGGAAAGCTTGTCATTTGCCCGTAGAGATAGAGCACAAGGCACACTGGGCTGTGAACAAGGTCAATTTTGACTGGGATCTGGCTGGGAACGAGCGTAAACTTGACTTGGTCGAATTGGAGCAACTTCGCATTGAGGCCTATGACCATGCTGCCCACTACAAAGAGCGGACCAAAAGAGCCCATGACAAACTGATTAAGAAGAAAAAGATTGAGGCTGGACAGTTAGTCTTACTGTACCAAACCAGGAATCAGTTCCGTTCGGGCAAACTGTCCTCTAAGTGGGAAGGGCCTTATTTTGTTCACCATGTCAGCCCAAATAGATCTGTGGAATTGAAAAGCAAAAAAGATGATGACTATATATTCAAAGTGAATGGTCATAGAGTGAAGCCCTACTTTGGGCAAGAGAATCTGGAAGGGCAGCTTGCCCTGATTGAGTGATCGAATCAAGCAATTGGGTCCTACCCGGGACTATAAATAGGGCGCTGGCCTGGAGGCAACCTGGTATGTTTGTTTATTTTTGTTATTTTCCCTTTTATTTAGATTAGGAATAAAACTACATTGCAACAAGAGACTTTGACTATGCCGTGAGGAAGGGTATGTGTATTTTTGATTTTGCAGGAGTTTACATTGGGCAGACTGAGACTTTGGGCAAACAGAGACGCAAGTGGGCAGTTGCGATTTTCAAGGGCTGAAAACCGTCCCATCAGGGACTCTGCAACTCCACCATCATCACGCCTCTATCCACTCCCCACAAATATCGATAACTGCCATAACTCCTCTATTTTCAAAATTCAAAAAAACCCTAATATATATCCTCCCTTTCTCTCTCATGGTATCCACCCGTGCAAAAAATAAACTCAGAAAAATTCCCACCGGAACCCTAATAGATCTAACCATTGGAACCGCTGCAACCAAACTGAAAAAGATGGTGTCTCCCAAACAATCGAGCCCGGCGAAGCCCAAGTCCCCCACCACCGAAGAAGCTCTCAACGCCGTGCCTCTGACCACCATCCTACCTAGCCCCGCCACGACGGAGACAGACAACACCCCTATCGACGATCTGGCCAAGGAGATCGACGAGTCCAAAACCACTAGCGAGAAAGATCTGGAAACCCTAGCCACCGCCGCTCAGGAGGAGGAGGGCAAAGCCGACGCTGATAGCCCCCCGAAAAAGAAGCATAAAAAGGCGGCGGGCAAAGGCAAGAAGAAGGTCACTCCCACCCCCACTGCCGGATCCACCTCCGACGACAAGGAGAAAGAGGAATCGACGGCCGCCGGTAAGACGCCGATGGAGGAAGACGATGTGGAGGAGGTGACCTACAAAACCCCCAAAAGCCGGACCCGCGCATCTACGAAGAAGAGAAAGGCGGTTGACACATCAGCGCGTGAAATCGCGGCCCCCAAAACGGTGTGCTTTGAATCGCTCAAACTGATGGGTGTGGAGAAGGAGGTTCGAGGGTATTTCAAGGCCATAGGGTGGGAGCCGTTTCTTGAGTGGTCTGGGCAAATCAGTGAGGAGGTGGTGCGAGAGTTCTTTGGTTCACTGGGAATCAAAGAAACCAGAGATGAAGGAGTTATAGTGATCCAGCTTGAGTTGTTTGATCAAGTTGTTTCTACTGGTGGTAATGAACTTGATTTGTGTTTGGATATGGCAGGTATTGCGGATTTGAAGTCAAAGGCGTACCAGGAGTCACTGAGGGCTTTGCCAGAGTACACAAAGAAGGAGCTGCAGAAGATCTGGAAGCAGCTGGGCAAAGGAGGCGAGTTCGTGGGGCAAATCACCAAGTCAATCCAGTTGAAGAGCCATGCACTCAGGGTTTGCCACCGGATCCTGGCCATCAATTTCTTCGGCAAGATCGACACCAGCAGTGCTATTTCCCATCTCGAGCTGGGCATACTATGGTGCATGACTCAGAAGATCAGGCTACACTTCAGTTCTTGCCTCTCTGTCCAAATGAAGTGGTTGCAAACTCACCCCCTCCAGCGCCTATCATTGGCCCATTTTCCGATGGTGTACGCGGCCAAGATGAGCCTGATCAAGAAGGGAAAAGAGTTGGAGATGATGGTGGAGGGCAAGTTTGACATCCAGTGCTTCAAGCGCATGCAGGACATCGTGCCTTTGAGTGATGGCAGCGTGAAGTTCCTGGAGGAGAAACCAGTTTCGGTGAAGGCAGAGGCGAGAGATTCGGTTGCTGAGGCTAAGGCCAAAGAGGAAGTTGCAGAGAGACAGGGAGCCATCGAGGCTCGTTTGGACAAAATCGAAAAGGTGTTCGAGGAAGTGAAGGCGATGATGATCGCATACTTTGACTACAGTGGATTCAGGTACACACCTGCCTCCACCTCCTAATTTGTACCCTCCCTTGTTTTAGTAGTTGTTAGTTTTTATTTTTTTTTTCTTTTCTATTTTTGTTTTGTTTGTTTTTTGTTAAGGTCACCCCCGAGTCACCTTGGTTCGGGGGAGACTAGGTTGATCTCCCTGCTGACACACTTTGCCCAGGCAAAGTGTGTGAGGGGGCAGGTGCGCCAAACTTTTAGAGTCATAGTCTGGTCGTGGGTAGCCCCTACCAATCTTATTACTTTTACACACTTTGCCCAGGCAAAGTGTGTGAGGGGGGAAAGGGAAAGGGCAAACCCCTGTTTCTAATCGAGTCAGCATGATTATGTGATCACTTTGGGCAAACATACATACAGTAACTCAAACTTCATAGTTAAGATGCATGAAATAGGGATGATGGAACTGTTCTAGGCAAACTGTGAGAATTGAGCCAACATTAATATATGATTTCTTTCTTTGAGAGTCTGCTGTGATATTTACAATGCCTGTCTTTTCCTGTTTGCTGAAATGAGTAGTTTGACTGAGTAGGGTTGTTAAATGATTAGGGCATTTTCTTGTTTCAGTTTGCTTAAATAAATAACACTGTCCCTTGTTAGCCCCTTTGAGCCTGATTGAATATTCTTTGTGAACCCATCTGGTATTATGCCCACATTACATAGGCAGCCAGAGAGAAAAGAGGGAGTTAGGGCATAGTGTTGAAAAAAAAAAAGAAAAAAAATATATCAGAAAAAAAAAAAATAGAATAAATAGTTGTTGTGCTAAGGCCCGTAAGAAAAGGGGCAAAGTGGTAGAGAAAAGGCTAACATAAAAAAGCCCTCTGCCCAAACAGAGCCTACTCCCAGAAAATTACCCATATGAGCCTAACACTACAACCCAATAAAAGTCCCTTTGATAAGACCCCTGCTTAGTTAAAACCAACTCAGATTAGCAATAAGGCAAATTTAGGCAAAGTGGAATCACAGCAGAAAATGAGTGTCATTGAACCCATACACTGAAAAGAGAGAAACACTGTGAGGGAGTGAACCCGAAGACCTAGAACATACTCTTGACTTATTTTTGTCTTTACTTGAATTTTGTGTTATCTGTATGTACTATGCCCTGTACTGCTCATGCTAAAGTCCTTTGTTTTATTTCTCCCTACTTCTTTCATTTCTGTTTTCACTTTGGTCTTGAGTCAGGCAAATCAGAGCCCACGCTTGGGGACAAGCGTATCCAAGTGTGTGCGGTTCTGATGAGCCATTTTATTTGCTCATCTTAGAGCACTTTTACACCCTTTATTGAGTCATTTTGAGTCATTAACGTGTCTGGGAGGGCACAATTAGGTGTTTGGGCAGAGTGTGTGGCGATGCAGGTAACAGGTGGCGCACTGGGCAAAAGAGGCAAGGAAATCCCCTTCTTTGGGCAAAGTTCTGGAGCGGTAGTGACAAGCAACAGTTTGACCACATCGGGCAAATGGGTAAGGTCACGAAGCAGAAGAACCAGAATTACCAAGTACCGTGCCTGGTCCGACCATCTGTGAAGGAGAAGAAATACCTGCAGAATTTCAGTTTGGGCAGAAGACGCGGCAGACAGGGGATTCGCTGCGGGCAAGCTGGCAGCATACCAGAATCCCTGGATTCGGGGGATCTGACTTATCCCCAACTCCTTTGACCGCTGACGCCTATTCTTTAGGGAAGGAGAAACAGCCGCGGATTCAAAATTCAAATTGAAGTCTTTAAAATGCGGGGCGCGACGGGCAGCACAGAAAAAACACATTTACGCACCGATACATCGGAAGAGCCGCCGGTCCCGCAGTCGCCGTCGCCGCCGGAGGAGTCGCCGGAGAAGAGATCGGAGCTGTTCGTCCGAGTCTCTTTGTTTGTTTTGCAATAGATCCGACCTTCGGGTCGAGAAACAATTTCATGTTTTTGTTTTTAAGTTTTTAATTCCGTACTTTGATTTCCTTCAAAAACGTTTATCGACTTGAAGCTATGATTAATATAGTTTGCTTTTCCTTAATTGTTTTGTCTTTTATTTTCTGTATGATCGGCTAAGTTATTTTGCATCTGGGCAGGGACGGATCGAAGGTGAAATTAGGGTTTAGTTAGGCCGCGAGGTTGGAGGGGCTGAATTAACCGGTTGGGTGTTTGTTCCCGAGGCAAAGTTGTTTGAGGATTATTTCTGGGGAGTTTGGGCTAACTAGGACGACCACTAGTAAACCTTAACAAACTGGGATACTGGTGATTGGCAAACCGCATAGATGTACCTTGTAGTATTGTTGCGGGCATAGCACTAGAACTTGCAGGAGATGCGGTCGTATGTTTCGAGCATGCTATTGGCCGAGCGGGTCTGTCTAGAGGGTAATGCGGGTTTGGGAAAACTAGATCCATGTTTGGTCGCATAGGTTATCGAATTGTTCAGATCCAGGGGGTTTAGGCATAGTGATTACTAGCCTTCTCTTTACACAGTAAGGATAGATAAGGGGTGGGGCAATTTCTGGGCGTGACGCAATAGGACCAATTTTGTTTTTGCACCCTATAACTGCTGACAAACCGCTGGTAAAAATCCTTAGTGCCAATGACCGGTAGTTTGCCCTAATGATCCTGAGTGAAGTTGTCTGCCCGGATGCTTTGTTTCCCATTTGATTTCAGTTTTCCTTTTAGTATTCTGTTAGATCTGAGTGTTTGGTTTGTTTACTTTTTAGATCTGTTTAATTTGCATGTTATTTGGGTTAGTAGTAGTAGGTCAAAGTATAGAAACGATTGCAAAACCGCTGTGCCCACAGCAACTCAAAATCAAATCTTTTTGTGACAACCCCTTGGGCAAAGCTGAGATCACCTACTGTAATTGCCTCCTTGTAGGACCGACCCCACGTACTTGCCATTATCTACGTTTTGTAGTTATAAGAGTACTGGCTAAATATAAATATCATTTTGACAGCTTGTTTGCTCCCAACGACAAGCATACGGGCTCGTCAGTTTGACTATGTATTCAGTGGTTAAGAAGCTTAAGCTTCTTAAAGGTGTTTTCAGGCAGATGAGGAGGAGAAAGGGCACCTTGGGGCGAATGTGACGATGGCGAGGGAGTTTCTGCTCTCGGTCCAGACGTACTTGACTACAGATCCTACCTTTGAGCCCTTACTTGTGTTAGATGGTATATGTCGTCGCTTATATGCACGAGCGGTTGAGGCGGAGCAGACTTATCTACGCCAGAGGGCGAAGACATCTTGGTTACGAGATGGGGATCAGTGTACAGCCTTTTTCTTTAAGAGTATTGCGGTTCGACGGGCTCGATCACGTATTCTTCAAGTTGAGACGTCTACTGGGGAGCTTGTACATGACTCATTCCAGATTAGTAGTACGATTGTGTTGTTCTTTCAGGGACTGTTGGGTACTTCTACCCATCCTGTGGTAGGAGATTTACGACCTTTTGTTACTCGGAGGTTGACTACTGAGATGGCAGACCATATGATTAGACCGGTGACGGCGGCAGAGATTCAGAGCGTTCTATTTGCGTTCGATGATGATAGAGCACCGGGTCCAGATGGTTATTCTTCAGCCTTTTTCAAACAGGCTTGGCCAGTGATTAAAGCTGAGAGTCTCACGGCTATTTCAGATTTTTTCCGTACCGGGAAGCTTGTTAGAGAGGTCAACTCGACGATTCTTTCGCTTATACCGAAGGTTGCTGCCCCGAAGCATCCTAAGGACTTTCGCCCCATCTCGTGCTGCAATGTGTTGTACAAGGTGATAGCGAAAATTATTTCGAATCGTATGAGTGCCAGTATGGCGTTATTGGTTGACAGATCGCAGACAGCCTTCGTCCCTGGCAGACGCATTGGGGATAATATCCTCCTTGCTCAGGAGTTACTGCAGGGGTACAGACAGAGGAGACTTCCAGCTAGATGTGTGCTGAAAGTCGATCTTATGAAGGCCTATGATACGGTTGAGTGGAGCTTTGTACGGGCGACGTTGGAGACCATGGGATTCCATCAAGTGTTCATAGGGTGGATTATGGAGTGCCTCACTACTCCGGCCTACTCGGTGAACATCAATGGGTCGGCTGAGGGTTATTTCAGAGGTGCTCGGGGATTGAGACAGGGGGACCCGATGTCACCTTTTCTTTTTGTCCTTGTGATGGAGGTATTACACGGGATCTTGGAGTGGCATATTCAGGCAGAGCCAGAGTTCCAGTATCATTGGAGATGTGAGAGGACCCAGACCTATATGCTGAGTTTTGCTGATGACCTACTGCTTGCCTGTCACGCTGATCCTGTGTCTATCGAGACACTCAGACGGGGAGTACAACTTTTCTCGACTTACTCGGGTCTACATGAGAATGTAGATAAGAGTAATATCTATCTCTCCCTCCAGGCGCAGGATGATGTTTCAGTACTACAACCAATCTTTGATTTCCCGGTCGGGACCCTTCCGGTGCGTTATCTGGGGGTTCCTTTGATCTCTACGCAGTTGAGGCTGAGGGATTGTGCCCCCCTGCTTCAGAGGATTGATGCTAGATTGGGTTCTTGGACCTCTCGTACACTATCTTATGCAGGAAGATTACAGCTGATCCGATCGATTCTTGGTACTCTACATATCTATTGGGCTAGTGTGTTCATCCTCCCCCAGGGAATTATCGAGGAGATTGAGAAGAGGCTGAGGAAATTTCTTTGGTTTGGATTAGGAAACAAGGGGCATGCCAAGGTCCGCTGGGTTGATATTTGTCGCCCTGCCAGTGAGGGTGGTCTAGGTATCCGTGATCTCACTTCCCAGAATAGGGCCCTTATGACCAGACACATCTGGGCTATTCTGAGTCAGGATCCGGAATCCGTTTGGGTCAGTTGGATTCAGGAGAATCGACTGAGGAGGCATTCCTTCTGGAGTGCCAAGATGTCGAGGGCATGCTCCTGGACTTGGCGCCAGCTTCTGAAACTATGCCCCGCTGTGTTACCAGCTATTCAGATGCAGGTCGGGGATGGTTCGCAATTTTACCTTTGGAGGGACCCGTGGCATCCCCTTGGTCGATTAGAGGAGGTGTATCAGTTGAGACCGTGGTTTACGAGGCTTCCTAGGGCTGCGTCGCTGAATATGGTCATCGTTGATGGGGTTTGGAGGTGGCCAGCAGATTTTGCGGAGGAGTTCGTTGATCTTATGGACGGCTTGCCGAGTATAGATGGGAGGACAGATAGAGTGCGGTGGAAATTGCATCGATCAGGGACCTATACCTCCGACTCGCCATATACTCTTTTCCGCCCAGAGGGTCCTCGGGTGCCGTGGGCTGCTCTTTTGGCCGGACCAGGACGTATACCACGACATTGTTTCATTCTTTGGATGGCTATCCGAGGTCGGTTGCCGACTCGAGATAAGCATTGGATTGGTCGGGGGGATGACTCGTGTGTGTTATGTGGTGGGGTGAGCGCAGAGACACACTCCCACCTTTTCTTTGAGTGCCCCTTCTCACAGGATTGCTTGCAGAGACTACAGGTGGAGGTGGGATTTCTATGGCCACATGGTGGTTGGCATAGTGCAGTATTACGGGCTGCTAGTCGATGGCGTGGGAGACATTTGATATCTTGCGCGTATCGTGGACTTCTCGCTGCTCTGATATATTATATTTGGCTAGAGCGGAACACAAGGATACATGAGGCACGGTCGGTGTCGTCTGGAGTGGTGGTTTCTCAGGCGATTTCTATCATACAGGAGAGGATACACTCGTTACGACTCCCTGATTCTCTTCAGGCACGGGCACTGAAGAGAGTATGGCATATAGCCTGGTGATTGTATTTATATTGTTTAGTGCTATATGTTAGTTTGGCGGATTGGAGAGCTAGCATGTTAGCTCTGTGATGCGGTAGGATTTTTCATTCCCTATGCGTTGCACTGTATCATACTTTTATTTTTCTATGTGATTGACCTTTAACTAAAAAAAATAAATTTAAAAATAATAAATAAATCATTTTTAATGTATCTATTTATTTTTAAAATGTTTTTTCTTATTAATCTCTCTTAAATCCTTCTATTAAAAAAATATTATTTATACCACCAAATATACCATAATAAAATGTATAAAATCATCTCGTCTCTTATTGGCATTGTTTTTTTTTCTTTTTTCTTCTCTTGCTTTTTTTATAAAAATAATAAATAATGTTTTTATATAATAATTATTATACTATTGTACAATTAATATAATATACATTGTTGTTTGCTTAATCACAATTTGCAAACTCTTGAATTTTTTGTGAATATTTTGAATTTTGTATCTCAAATTATAAATTGTATATCTTTATTTAACAAATTAACTTTTATACACTGAATTATACTAATCCTAAAATTCCATCAATTCTGGACTACCATTTATAAAATTAGAATTCAACATTGGAAGAACCATAAAATGCACTCATCCCTATTGGATACTGTTACTATAATTAGAATTAAACATTTTAAAATTTTATTTATTACTTTTTGAGCAAATTAACCAAATATGTAAAGAAACTCGATAAATTAAATTACATGTTAAAAAAATATCAACAAACTCATATTAAATCAAAAATATTCTAAAACACCAAAAAAAATTATATAGTAAATCAAATAAAGAGTTTTTCACCAACATGCAATATATTACCGATGTGAATGTTGAAAAAGTCGGACATTATTATATTTACAAGCAAAAGTAAATTATTATATTTATAAGCATAAATAAAACAATCATTAAAAAAATTGATCGACAAGCCGGCGTATTAGAATTGTCTGATTATTAATAAGTTTAAATTTTCGTTTATAAAGTAATTAGTAACAAAAAATAACTAAATTTTATAAATATAACAATTATTCAATCAATATTAATTCAGGATGACATACAATTGATCGAGTGATAGCATGCATGCCCAATGAAAAAATGATCATTGTTTAAGTAATTTGTAATTTGTATTTAAATCTTTTTTAGTTTGTCAGTTGGTATTTCCAAACAATTTATTTTGATATTTTGAATACTTTTTGGGTTATATTTGATCAGTTTAAATGGTTATGCAAGTTTAAATTATAATTGCAATTAACTTAACTATGTTTTTAGCTTTAAAGACTAATTATTTACTTATATAGTTATATTATGTTTATGTTTTATTTTGATTTGAGTTACCGTTAATTTCTTTACTTATTTGTTAATATGAAATGGAACTAAACACATGGAACTAAACACATTGTTGTTCAACCAATTGGTTTGTAAATTTGAAATGATACTTATTTATTAATATTAATAGACTTTTATATACTTATAAGTTGAGAATGACTTTATTAACAAAACTAATTTTTAACACAAAATATCTATTCTATTAAATATAAATTGATAATGACTATTAACAAAACTATTTTTTAAAGCAAAATATCTATTCGATTAAATATAAATTGAACTAAATGTAGTCTATAAAGAATTATTTGTAATATCATCCTGGTTTATTTATTGTATTATTTCAATTATATAATTCACTTAATGTTTATATGTCAATTATCAATGTCTACATCTAACATGAGTTTATATTAAACATTAAATTTAAGTAGAAAGCTACTCCGAGTAATAGAAAGATGAATTAAATACACGTGCATCGCACCTGAAGGAGGACTAGTTCAATTAAAATTAAATAAAAATTGTAGGACAATGTTTGAAAAACTGAAAAATCGACTTAGACTTTCCCTTATCATTCTTGGTGGATACTGTTAAGCTCATTTTTTTATTTTACATTAGGTTACACACTACAAAAAAACCAGGGAACCCCTACGGGGATTCCCTACGGCCTTTTTCCCGTAGGGGTTTCCCTACGGCATTCCCTACGGGAATCATTTTTTGAGTTTCCCTACGGCATTCCCTACGGCTGGGCCGTAGGGGTGACTCCCGTAGGGGATTCCCGTAGGGAATTGCGCGCATTCGCGCCCTCCAAGAGGCCCTACGGGGTCCCCTAGCGTAGGGAAATACTCCCTACGGGGGGAGTAATAAATCCCCTACGGGTACTTTCCCCGTAGGTCCCCTAAGGCTATTTCCCGTAGGGGAGTAAAGAAATTTATTCCTACGACATTTACCGTAGGGGATTATTTTTTTTTTTTTTAACTATTAATTTATATAATAATAAATTAATTAAATGTTATTATAAAATTACGCTAAATTGTTTTAAATGTATTTTTTAAACCACTATTTTACTAACTTATAAAATTACAATTAAAGTTTTTTAAATGTTTACGCAATTATGCAACTACACAATTACAAATTTATAAAAATAATTTTTGTACAATTTTATAAAGATAAGTAATTAGAAAAATTACCAAAAAATTACGCAATTTTATAAAAATAATTAATTACAAAGCAATTACGCAAAAATTACGGAAAAAATAATAAAAAAGGTTTTATAGTCTAAACACATTTAAAAAACTACTACTAAATAATATTTAAATCTAAGTAAAACATGTAAACACAAAAAAAAAATAAGAGTTCTTAAAAATTAATAAAAAAAGATTGTGAGTTCTATTTAATTTAATATATTTAAATGCCCTTTTATTTTAAATTATCTTTTTTAAAACTAATATTTATATATAAATATATATATATATATATATATATATATATATATATATATATATATATATATATATATATATATATATATATATATATATATATATTATCTTATTATTACATTTTTACATAATAAATATAAGGTAATGAATACACATATATTATCTTTTAAAAATTGTACAATCATAATTTTGAATGAAAATATAACGGATTTTTGCGAATTTCCCTACTGCAATGGCCGTAGGGAATGCCAGTTTTTTTGTAGTGACACTTAGGAGGATTTGATAAAAGAAAATTAATAAAGTGAGATAGTGAATTTTGATTGGAAGGGGGGCGTGCCACAGATCCCTTATTGCAAAATAATGGTTTTTGTAATTTTTGCTAAAATTTTATTGTTTTTGTAATTTTTCTAAATGTTTTGTAATATTATGCTAAATTTATTACAAAAATAAAAGGGAAAAAAATAAGTAACCAATTACTTCACATTTCTGATTGCTCGCACTGAACCAGAGCAATTGTAAGCGCACATGGCCTCAGAGCAAGCTTTGCGCTCATAAGCGCACATGGCCTTATGATAGGTTGATGCTGTTTCACCGTCATCTTCTGTCTGAATGTAGCAATAATAACCTACACATGAAAATAAGACACAAGACAAAAAAAATCAGCTCAATTATTGGGCGATTAAGTATTACCAACCTTCATTTAGGAAGATGTTATATTTTATTTTTGCGCTATTTTTACTATTAGAGCGCATATAAAAACAAAGCGACAAATCATATAAAGATAGGGTAAAAAAATATATTATCAATATAAAAATATATATTAGCAAAAAAAATTATTATAATTGTAAAAAATTAAAATATTAGTATAATGCTAAAATACAAAATCACGATTTTAATTTTGTGTCGTTACATACAAAATTTATTGATAAAATAAAATTAAACTATCTAATTAAAATTAAATAAAAATTGTAGGTCAGTCTTAAAAACCAACTTAAACTTTCCTTTATCATTTTTTGTGGAGGTTGTTGAGCTTTTTCTTTATGGGAGTTTCATAAAAGATTTTTTGTGAGTGTTTCTATAATTATGAAAAGCTAAGACCACTTTTGTTTTTGGGTGGATATTTTATTATTTATTAACCCAAAATTATTTAAGATCCTCACTAAGTGAAAAACTTTAAATACTTAGATTATACGTGGCTACAGCCATTCAATCCTCCCTCTAGGCGTTTAATTTGTTACCAGCTGTTGGTTAAAATTCCGATTCGCCATGCAACTGGAGATTGTGACTCCCTCAAAGAGCTTTCTCAAGTCAATATCCTTTCAAACCGCTATTTGTATGTGTTTCGGCGTGTTTTTGTTGGCTTTCCATGGCCCCACTCCGTTAAGTGAAATGGTGAGCTTGCGGGCATTCCATATCCTCACTTGCGGCTAGTGAGATGGTGAGTTTGCGCTAAGAAAGCATTTTAAAAAATGTATTATAATTGTTAAAAATTAAAATAATCAAACTCACTATTTAATTTTATACTATTATATAACATTTTTATTGATAATGATAAAATTATACTATTCAATTAAAATTAAATAAAAATAAAAACTCACTATTTAATTTTGCGCTATTATATAACATTTTTATTGATAATGATAAAATTATACTATTCAATTAAAATTAAATAAAAATAAAAACTCACTATTTAATTTTGCGCTATTATATAACATTTTTATTGATAATGATAAAATTATACTATTCTTATAATATAACATTTTTATTGATAATGATAAAATTATACTATTCAATTAAAATTAAATAAAAATAAAAACTCACTATTTAATTTTGCGCTATTATATAACATTTTTATTGATAATGATAAAATTATACTATTCTTATAATATATAATTCAGCTAGCAATTGATTTTTACTCGTTAGATTTTGTTGTGTTCACACCTATTAATAAACCGTTAGATTAAATTTGTATTCACATGTTAATTAATAATTAGCGTAATTATTTTTAATTAATTAGCGTAATTATTTATTTCTTTATATAATATAATTTACGTTTATAATTATGTTTATTATATTAGCGTAATTAATGATTATAGAGAACGCATTTTTTATTAATATATTTAACCAATTAATTAATTAATTTATTTATATTATATAAACAATAATATCGGAATTTAAGGTAAATCTGCTTAAGCAACTAAATAAATTTGATATTATCTACTATTTATATTACTATAATCATTAATAATTCAAATTCGTGTCTATATAAATGACATTATCTTCATCCCTATCTCTCACTATTATATTTTTTTAATTTGTTCATGCTCAGACTTTATCTCTGTAAGTTTTGTTATTTTTTGTATTTTTTGCATTACTAATTCGAATTTTAATTTTAATATTATCGTTTAATTATTAATATTTTTATTTTTTGTAGCCTTCAATATAAGTATTTTTTACTAATTTGAATTTTATTTTTAATATTATTGTTTGATCATTAATATTTTTATTTTTTTGGGTTTCTATGTATGTATTTTTTACGAATTTTAGTTTTGATATTTTGTTGATTATAATTGTATTAATATTTTTATTTTTTGCAGTTTTCAATGTAAGTATTTTTAGTTTTGATATTTTGTTGATTATAATTGTATTGTAAATATAACAATTTATTTGGTAATTATTTTGGTATTTTTTTTCAAAGTTTTTTGGATTTTTTTATACTTTTTAATGATTTATTTTTTTTGTAGAACTTTTGGAATTTTTACTGTTTTTTTTTTTGTCGATTTCTTTATAAGTAAAAGACTCTGTTTATTTTTGTAGGTTTCTTTATAAGTAAAAGACTCTGCAAATCGAACAATTAGAAGTCCATGAAGAAAGATCAAATATTGGATTGCACAAGTTTTAAATGTAACCAAACTTTTGTTTATGTGCAAATCGAACAATTATAAGTCCATAGATCAAATATTGGATTGCACAAGTTTTAAATTGAACCTTTATGTTTTCTAATAAGATTAGAGTAGTATGTGTTAATTTTATTTATGATTTAGTTTACTCAATTTACTGTAATTTGTAAAATTTACAATTTACAATAATTCTATTTAATTTCATTCTAATTTTGTTTATGTTTTAACTTACCGAACAATATTTGTATTTGTATTACATAAAAATATCACTAAAATAGAATTAAAATAATTAATTGAGTTAATGAAATAAAATTGTATTTAATAATTATTTGAATGATTTAAAACACAATTATACAATCCATGATTATTATTTTTGTATAAAAGAATTGTTTATTAAAGTAATAAATTACAAAAATAATTATTTCATTAAACAGTCAATAATACAATCGTTGATTTATTTTTAAAGAATTGTTTTTTAAAGTAATAAATTACAAAAATAATTTTTTAGTCAAGTAGTCAACAAATTTTTTCCTTTTTAATCTGCTTTAAATCCTTTATTGATAATATTATTTATACATTTATACTGCTGGAGTGTTGAATGCAAATAGTTCAGCCCATAGCCCACAGGTCGAGCCTCCTCGGGCCAAATCTAATATTTCTAATTCTAATTCCAACCCGTCCCGTGAGGAGGAATTAACTGGATCGGGTCCTCATGCTGGGTCGGGGTCGAATACTGAGTTGCGTACTAATGGGCCATATCAGAATAAACCTTTTTTCCCAGTCCAGAACATCATCCTTAATTCAGAAAAGGCATCAGGCGTCCCTCAGATTAACAACGCGAACCAGAAAGACGATGAAGCTGCTACGATACAACATGACGACCCCCTGGTTAACCTCTTTGTGGGTAGTTTCTGTCTTAAACCCTCACCAGAATCTTACAGCGACACAGTGCCAATCGAGCCGACTAAACCGATAAAATCGTTTAGAGTTACGCTTCGATATATTGAACCGGAGATGAATAACGGAGAACTGTTCGCTAGACCTTCATGGAGTGTTGTTCAGAAGGGTATTAAACGATGGGAAAACACACTCGTGGGCTATTTTCTGGGAGCGGAAATAGGGTTCCAGGCCACGCAAAAATATGTTCGATCGATGTGGAAGGGACTGACTGAGGTGAAATCGAATGCTAATGGTTTTTTCTTCTTCTCATTCCATTCTGAAATGGAACTACGTACGGTGGTGGAAGGTGGTCCTTGGATTATAACTGGTAAACCACTCTTCTTGCAGAGGTGGAAAATCGGAATGAAACTAGAGAGGCAAGAGCATAAGATGGCTCCGGTGTGGATTAAATTAAGAAATCTCCCGTTAGAATACTGGAATGAAGAGGGACTGAGTGCGGTGGCGAGTACGGTTGGGGTGCCCTTATACCCGGATATGATCACGTCATCCATGGCGCGATTGGATTACGCGAGAGTGTGCGTCATGCTAAAGGTCCAGGGAACACTTAAGGATCGAGTTATAATTCTTAATCCTACAGCGGTGGAAGGGGAATATAAGGGCAGTTGTACTATCGATATTGAAATTACGCCTTCAGCGTAGGATACCAATTTTTCGTGAAATTGGTCTTGAACACACAGACAACAGCTTGCGTCAAAGTAAACACTCACACAATTTGTAGAATAAAAAGTGGAGACAAAGTTATGTAATAGTTTTCATTTCATTGAACAACAAAACTAAACTATTACACTTGAAGAGTATGGTAGGCAAAACGATTACAAGAAGTTTCTCGAGTGTCGCAACAACTCCCACTAACTTGCAATCTAGCACACGAGTACCTAGAGCTAAATCTCCTAACTCTAATCTTGGCACAAGGCGCAAAAGCTACTACACAAACTCGAAGCTCGACTATGATTCTAAAAATCAGATTTCGTTCTCTCAAAATCATCCAAGGATGAAATGAACATCCATGGGTATTTATAGTAGAGCCGCACATGTGAGAGTGATGACGTGGCACGTTCTCATTCGTCGCATGCTTGGCCTATGTCACTTTTCCATGGATGACATCATCTTTGTAGAACTTGGATTCTTGAATCTTGGAATCTTGAATCTTCGATTCTTGAATCTTCGAATCTTGAATCTTCAATTTCAAAATCAAACTTCAATTTCAATCTTGACTCCATCGATCTCAATTCTTCATCTTCAATTTCTTGTGAAAATCTCTAAGTGTTGAAGTCTCGAATTTCATCGTCTTCACGGTCGTCGATATTGTTGAAGTAGTAAACTTGGAACAATTCTTCATTTCCTCGAACTGAGTACCTGGTGAAAGAAATCACATAGTAAGTACTTAGTCTTAGAATTAAAATCACAAAAACATGAGTCGCCGTTTTTCAAATACACCAAAACCGGCGACTCCATTCTCCGGAAAATTGACATGTGCATGAGTCGCCGTTTTCATGGCCAGACCCCAAAACCGGCGACTCCAGTCGCTGGAAATTCCCAAGCACCAAAAACGGCGACTGGAGTCGCCGTTTCTTCAACGCTCCAAAAGTGGCGACCCGAGTCGCTGGAATTTCATTTGCTCCAAAACCGGCGACTCGAGTCGCCGTTTCCATGTACATCCATTTTCGGCGACTCCTGTCGCCGTTCCCTTGTCACTTTGTCCTTGCACCAAAACCGGCGACTGGAGTTACCGTTTCCTTGCATTACCAAAAGCGGCGACTCTGGTCGCCGTTTTCATGTAGTTCCAAAAGTGGAGACTCAAGTCTCCATTTCCATGCGCAAGGTAGTTGACTTCGGATTCTTAACCTGTAATCCTGAAAATCAACAAAGAACAAAAAACACAAGGAAAAATACGTTGTCGCCAAAATCAACATTTACAATCTCCCCCTTTTTGGCACAACTCATAAAAACAAGTTAAGTAAAAACGAGATACACATATCTCCCCCTCAAACAAACAAACCAAAAAAAAAAATAACTAAGTAAAAGGATGGAAAAACATCAATCATACAATCAATAAAAAACCATAAAATACTTAGAGAAATTTTCATACCAATCAACAAATCAAAGATAGAGAATTCAAACCAAATTCAATCCAAGTATCAAAAACCAGAATTCCAGAGTTAAGCAAATATGAAAAACATGCATGGACGAATAAGTTCAGAGTTGAGTGCATGCAAAACAAAAACAATAAAAATGAGTTCAGGAGTTAAACAAAAAAACAGAAATTAAACACTTGATCTTGAACTTCAATCTTCAGGCGAGGCTGTTGGAGTTGGATCACGCTCCGGACTTCCGATCAACTCTTCTTCATCGTCTTCATAACTGAAGCCATCGTCAGAGCTAGAGTCGCTTTCATCGGAGTCAGTTTCCGGATTTCCAAAAATATCTTTTTCACCCAAACCATCACCAGCATCTTCATCAACATCCACAACGTCGACATCTTCATCATCTTCATCTCTCAGTCCATCAGACGGCATCGCTAACGACGCCCCTGGATTTGAAGTTTCACCATCTTTCCTCTTTCCTTTGTCACGAATATCAAAAACACCATCAAAAATATCATCGTCAGTTTTCTCGGCGTCATCCGATTTCTCACCATCATCTTTCACCACTTCAATCAGCTTGCTTTTGGACAGCTGCGAGTGAGCTTCCTGAATTGCGTCCCTCACCATCTTCAGAATGAAAGTATCCTTTAAACTTGCATCGGGGGCTCCAACATCACCAAGTCCTCCCCCTTGTTGGATTTCCCGTTGAAGTTTCTTAAATGCTTGTTTTTGAAGTTCTTGCGCCTCAACCATCTTGTTATATGCAGTGACGTGTTCAGCTTGACGTTTCTCAACTAACTGAGATGCGGCATAGAACTCCTGAACGACAGCTGATGGAACCACAGCACGGTGACTATGGATTGGATGATAAGGGTTTTGATAAGATGGGATTCCAGAAGTTGGACCGAACCCTTGAGGCACAACCCTTGGTGACTTAGCACCCTCAGCTGCAGTTTCTTCGACAGCAGCTGTCGTCTGCGATTTCTGGCGCTTAGCTGCTGGAGACTTGGTTTTTGGATTTGCAGGCTTGCGCTTTCGTGAAGACTTAGGAGTTGGGGGCGGAGTTAAGATTTCCGGAAGCGCATGTCGGTTGACAAGTCCATGCCAAGGTAAGTCGATTACGCGCTTCGCCGGGTTCAGATATTTTCCGGTTATCTTGACAGCCCCGTTTTTCTTCATCTTCTTTTCTGGGCCGGGGTTCGGAAGAAAGTCTTGGGCATGTAGCATCCCATATATCAGACATGGATGTGTAAGATGAATTCTCTTTTCTTCGGTCAAGTCAGCTTGCTGAATAATTTTCTCATCCGAGGTTTTGGCGATTTTGCACAAGTCATTAAAAATGATTTGGCCGAGATCAACCTGTTCGCCGCAGCCAAGACGGAAGATCAGATGCATCAACTCAGGAGTCATGACTGATGAATCTCGGTTTGCAATCCAGTTGGACATCCCTAAACGATGAAGGATGCCATAAAAAGCAGATAACTTGGAGGGCGGGGGCAGTTCTGACTTGACTTTCTTTTGGGTGATGAAAGTCCCAATCTTTAAGTCCTCAGCTCTCTCAGCAGCTGATGGTGTCGTCCAAGTGCCATCAACATCAAGTCTTTTTAGAAAGGAGTTTATGTGGTAGGGACGAAACTTGTAGAGCGAGTTGCGAAAGACAAAGCAACCATACAACCGATTCTTCGGATTGGCAAAATCAGGAGTCAGGCTAGCGTAAAATTTGTGAATGATAGGAATCGAGTAACGGTAGGTTAGATGCACAGAATCAAACAAGTTCATCTGAGTCAGAAAATCTGTGATTCCATGGTTGATATAATCCTCCTTCAGGATAGTGCGGTCAGTATGGATTGGAAGTGTGACTATCAGTTTATGGCGACGTTCAGCAGTCGCCGTAAAAAATTCCTCAGAATGAGCTTTAGGACATTCTTCAAACCTTCGAATATACTGGAAAGTGTCGGTCGATTTTTGGGATCCAGCTGATCCCGAAGATGGCGCCAGGGGCGGTTTCTGAGAGCTGTGGGTTTTAGATTTTGCAGCTGACCCACCAGCCGAAGTTTTTGGAGTTGCAGGTTTAGCCCCACTGCCGCTCACAACAGGTTACTTTCCAGAGCCACTTCCAGTTGGAAGCGATGATTTTGGTGCCTTTGGATCTTTTCCAGCGGACACAGTTGCAGTCGATGGAATGTTGACAACCTTCTTTCCATCCTTAGTTATCTCGCCAGCTGCGAGTAACCGATTGTATTCAGCCCTAGACACCGTTCCCTTATAGATGCGAAGGGAAGTATCTCTCTCTTTCGTTTTCCCCGACTTAAGGTCTTTACCCGGCTGACGGGCAGTTGAGAGTTCGGGAGTTGCGGATCTAGTCAAATCAGGTTCAATAGACACAGTCTTGCCAGAGCGTCGCTCAACTTTGTCCAAGTGAGCTTTTAGTTCTTCATAAGCCGCTTTCTTGGACTTAGGAGAAGCGGCGTTCTCAAACTGATCGTTCAGGTACACGGTCATATCAGCCATCATGTCTTCAAAATTTTTAGCCATGTCAAAGTTCAGGTAAGTAACCGAGAGTTGGTAGTTGCGAGAATGAAAAACCACGAAAACGAAGTTCAACTTCAGAATCTAGTACAGGGCGCCGGTTGCGCAAAGCTAGAGTTGCCGGATGCAACGGAAAAGTAAGAACTTAGAACTAAGAGTTTCGGTCGCTGAACTTGCAGTTGATAGCCGAGAGTTGGAGAACTTGAGAATTCGAGAGTTAGAGAGTTTTAATGTAAGCGCAAATGAATTAGGTTTTCATCAAGGCCTATTTATAGGAAAATTTTGGGCCGCCCGTCGGAATGAAAAAGCCCAGTCCAAGACCTGTAAACAGCTCATCTCAAGAAGAAAATTAGGTCTAAAAAGACGAGCAAAAATTTATTAATTTGAAAATATTATTAAAATAATAATTTTCAAAAATAATAAATAATAAAATAAATAAAAATTAGAGTAATGAAAATCAAACCAAGGCATGAAAACCGAAGTTGAGAGCTATCGGTTGAGAAACGAAGTTGAGAGCCATTGGTTGAGAACCTTGAGTTGTCAATTTTACGTTGACGCTGAAACGAGAGTCGCCGTTTTGTAGGTGAGTCGCCGTTTTGGCACAAGTCGCCGGTTTTGGCAGCTGTCGCCGGTTTTTGGCACCTGTCGCCGTTTTTGGGGCGATTCTCCGTTTTTGAGGCGAGTCTCCGTTTTTGGGGCGAGTCTCCGTTTTTGGGATATGGCGAAAAACCAGCGACTAAAGTCTCCAGTTTTGGGCGTCGCCGGTTTTAAATGCAAGTTGAGTCTCCGTTTTTGTGTCCAGTTGAGTGTCTCCGTTTTTGCATTCTCTGGACTTAGATTATTTTTCATGTTCTTAGTCTCCAAAAACTTGTCATTTGGATTTTGCGAGTTGGCCGTCGCTACACTCAAAAAATTTACTTCAGAGATGGTAAACCACGTAGCGCTGGATATGAACTACAAAAATGCAAGATCAAAAACAACACATCCCGAGTTAGTCATTCAAGTGTTCAACACACTACAAACATTCAAAACCATTTTAGTGGAGATTCGAGGGGTGGTATTAGGCAATGAAGAGCAAATATTTTCCCAGAAAAGAATCCACATTTTCATCAGTTTCCAAAACCACAAAAAATTTTCACACGAGGTGATAGCAACTTTGAGGTATATGAAAAATCTCTCATATTAAAAACCGGTGGAATGGACCGAAGTATGTGATAGATATTGAACTTGTCCTTCGTCACAATCACAAGAATACATGCCGTGTTTCGTCGGAACATATTGGATGAGTTTGCACCGCACAAGAGATTTTAATTCATGAGTACAAGGTGAACTTTTAAGGCACTCCACTTGGGACTAGCTTTTTACTTCAATCAGAGGGGAGCCGGGGGAACCGGCGACCTCCAGACAAGTTTATAGCTTTAAATGAAATGCAACAGACACTCATTACAGCAGTCAGAGGGGAGCAAAGTTCACTTGCGTCCTCCAAAGTGTGATAGAGAGTGTCTTAAAGATCAGCGTCCATGTGCCACCTTTCGAAGAGGGGAGCCGGGGTAACCGGCGTCCTCCGTTACTTGGTATTATGGATCTATGCAAATGAAGCTTATGGGAGTTATATGCCAAGTTCACATGTTCGTACTCAGAGGAATAAATGCACTTGGGTCCGAAGACTAAAACGGCCTCGAATCCATGTTCAACTTTATTAGACTAATCCACGACGATTCGGCGTGCATATTCAGAAGTAAAGAAAATAATCTTTCAGACTTCAAAAATTTTCGTGAACTCTTAAAGAGAACACATGCAGAGAGAATTTCTTAGAGTTTGAAATCTCTCAAAGTCTAGAGGTTTGGTAAAGATGTCAGCGAGTTGTTTTTCTGTTGAAATATGCTGTAGACTGACTATATCACGATCAACCAAATCTCTAATGAAATGATGTCGAATGTCGATGTGTTTAGTTCTTGAATGCTGGACAGGATTTTCGCTGATTTTGATAGCACTCTGATTATCACAAAACAGCACCAATGGAGCACTCTCGATGAGATAGTCATTCAACATTTGTTTCAACCAAAGCATTTGAGTGCAGCAACTTCCAGCTGCAACATATTCAGACTCTGCAGTTGAGAGCGCGATGCAATTTTGTTTGCGGCTATGCCATGACACGATATTGTTGCCAAGGAAGCAACAACATCCGGAGGTACTCTTTCTTTCGTCCGTGTTCGTCGCCCAGTCGGCATCAGAATAGCCGACAAGATTGGATGAAGAGTCGCGTGCATACCAAAGACCTAGCTGAGAAGTCCCAGAGACGTATCGGAGGATCCGTTTCACAGCTCGTAGATGATCTTCCTTTGGATCAGCTTGGTACCTGGCACACATACAAACACTAAACATAATGTCAGGACGAGTGGCCGTTAAATAAAGTAAACTCCCAATCATAGAACGAAAAAGAGTTTGGTTTACACTCCGACTTTTCGTTGACGTGGACAAGCGTTCCGTAGTTGCCATAGGAGTGTTTGCTGGTTTGGCATGGTGCATCTCAAACCTCTCAACCATGTTTTTAGCATACTTACTTTGAGACACAAATATCCCATCTGGTCGTTGAGAAATCTGAAGTCCAAGAAATTGATGCAACTCTCCCTCAAGACTCATCTGAAAAGTTGAGGACATAGCTTCTGTGAAGGCAGTCACGAGTTTAGGACAAGTAGCTCCGAAGACAATGTCGTCAACATAAATTTGGGCAACAAGCATGTGCTTGCCATCTCGTTTGATAAACAAGGTTTTGTCTACCGATCCACGCTCAAAGCCGAAGTTCAGAAGAAAATCTGTGAGACAACCGTACCAGGCGCGAGGCGCTTGTTTCAAGCCATAAAGCGCTTTGTGAAGCTTGTAGACATGATTTGGCTTTTTCGGATCCTCAAAACCCTTAGGTTGGGCAACATAGACTTCTTCTTCCAGTACACCATTCAGGAAAGCAGCTTTGACGTCCATCTGTCGAAGTTTGATGCCGAGATGGCATGCAATAGCAATCAAGAGTCTGATGGACTCAATTCGTGCGACTGGAGCAAAAGTTTCATCAAAATCTATGCCTTCCACTTGGGCATATCCTTGGGCAACAAGACGAGCTTTGTTTCGGACAACTTGGTTATGCTCATCTGTTTTATTCTTGAAAATCCATTTAGTTCCAACAACATTGATTTTTGAGGTTCTGGGAACTAAGGACCAAACCTTATTTCGTGTGAACTCATTCAACTCTTCTTGCATGGCCATGATCCAAAAATCATCTTGCATAGCCTCCTTGTAATTTTTCGGTTCATTTTCGGAAAGAAAGCAAGTGATGCCGATTTCATTACATACTGCAGAAGTACAAATGTTGTAGAGTTCGTCAGGAGAATTCAACGGTTTCTTTGAGCGTGTAGTTCGCTCGTTCAGATTTCCGATCATTTGATTTGGTGGATGACGTTTTTGAATATGACCAGGAGCTTCCCTCGGAGCGTCAGCTGGGTTTTCAACTTGATCGTCATCGTCATCCTCAGTTACTGAAGTGTCATCATTTCGGTTGCTAGACTCTCCAACTTCATGTGAAGTATTCGGAGTGACATTTCCGGAAGTCTCAGTTGTGGGTGTTGAAGGAAAAGTTCGAACTTCAAGAATTCCTTCCTTAACCCAATCAGCCTCTGCATCTTTTCCTAGGAAGTCTTGTTCATCAAAGTTGATGTTCACAGTTTCAATGACTTTCCTTGTCCGAAGATTGTAAGCACGGTAGGCATGACTATTTTGGCTATAGCCAACAAAAATTCCACGATCAGCCTTGGCTTCAAATTTCTTTAGAGGATCACGATCCTTCAAAATATAACAAGTACAGCCAAAAACTCGAAAGTGCGCAACTGAAGGTTTCTTGCCATTGACTAGTTCATATGCAGTAGCAGTTGTTCCAGAACGAATGCTTATACGATTCAAAATATAACCAGCTGTAGAGACAGCTTCTGCCCAAAAAGTTCGAGCAAGACTTTTGGAGATTAACATCACGCGCGCCATCTCTTGGAGTGTACGATTTTTACGTTCGGCAATCCCATTTTGTTGAGGAGTTTTTGGGGCCGAATATTCGTGGTGAATACCTTTCATCAGGCAAAATTCATTAAAGCTAGAATTTTCAAATTCTGTTCCATGATCACTCCTGATCCTCTTCACCTTAGCTTCATGATTTGTTCTAATCCATTTCACTATTCCTTTGAAAGCGTCAAAAGTTTCATCCTTAGATGCCAGAAATCTTGTCCAAGTATATCTAGAAAAATCATCGACAACAACCAACACATATTCTTTCTTGGCTATACTTTTGACTTCCATTGGACCCATCAAATCCATATGTAGAAGTTCAAAAGGAGCTGAAGTGCTCATCAGAGTTGGAAGTGCCGGATGAGGAGTTCTGGTCAGCTTACCCTTCTGACAGTCACCACATACTCGTTTTTCAATTTTAGGGAGTTGAGAGATTCCTCGAACTATCTCCCCCTTAACCAATTTACTCAGATTTCGAGTGCTCGTGTGGCCGAGTCTTTGGTGCCACAAATCAACTTCATCGGAAACGGTCACTGAGAAGCAACTATACTCAGTTGTATAGCAGTTGTTTTTAGCACGTGGACCTTCCATGATACATTTTCCCTCAGCATCATAAACTCTGCAAGATTCCTTATCAAAGCTAACATTTAAGCCTTCATCACATAGCTGACTGATAGAGATAAGATTCGCAACAAGTCCCTTGACATGGACAACATTTCTGATTGGAGGCAATCCTTTGATTTGTAGCGTTCCCTTTCCCTTGACAACACCGTTTGCTCCCCCTCCAAACACCACGGGGGAACCAGTCATCGGCTCATATTCTTTCAAGAATTTCTTTGTGCCGGTCATATGTCGGGAGCAGCCACTGTCAAAGTACCAAGTGCGTTTGTTGCCCGCTTCAGACGCATTAAGTGCAACATTGCAGAAAATCAGTTCTCTGGGTTTCCAACAACTAGTTTTAGAGTTAAGTTCAACTTTACTCTTTTGAGACTTGGGCACCCATTTCTTCTTACCATTCATTTTGACATTTCTCTCAGTCACAGTTTTTGGAATTTGCTTAATTTTCGGATTTGGAGAAACTGATTTCTTCATTTCCTTAGCACTCTCAGCCTTTTTCTTCATAGTCAACAGCTCTCTATTCATGTCATCCTTCATCTTATAGCAAAATGGTCGAATGTGTCCAGGCTGATCACAGTAGTGACATACATATTTTCTTATTTGACGCTTCTCAACTTTCATGGACGTCTTGACCAAAACAGTTTTAGTGCGAGAGAGTTGTCCAGATTTCTTCACGTTCTGAGATTTGTCCAAGTTTTTCAGCAATGTCTTTTCATAAGGTAGGATACCACGAGGATGTCGGACAATATTCTTTGGAAATTGATATGTTTCAGATTCAGATTTTGAAGTTGAGATCGACTTTTGAGTTTTAGGTTCTGAAAGCTTAGCAATCTTCTTCCCTTCAGCAATTTCCGTTCGTTTAGATGATTCGGCGTCATCCTTACTTTTATCCTCTGGCTGATCGTTTGATGCTTTGACAAAAGTCACATCTTTCTTCTCGGGTGTAGAATAAATAGATTCAAAGACTTTTTGAAAACCGAGTCCATAGCGATTAGGATTCATGTACGAGGCAGCATTATCAAACACGGAAGAATTCGTATTCATTTTCCTCAAAAGTTCGTCAGTCATGTGAAGTTTTTCTTTCAAGACATAGCGTTCCTTGTCTGTCATGGCAAGGTCAGTTTGAGTTTTCAGAAGTGATGACTTCAGTTCATCATTTTCTGCATCCGAGTTTTTAAACAGAGTCTGCAGTTTCTTAACTTCAGTTGACTCCCTTTTTAGTGACGTCTTCAGTTTAGAGTTTTCAGAATTCAATTTCTCACACAATTCTCTCAGTTCGACAACTTCCTTGAAATACTTATGCTTTTCTTCGAAAAGATCATCAAATTTGATTTTAAGGATAGTCAGAGAATTGTTTAACTTCTTCTTCTCATCCACGGTCTTCTCAACTGAGTTTTTCAATTCTACAACTGTGTCGTTCATCTTGAGTTTCTGATTCGAGAGTTCACTAAAAGATTCAGTCAGACACTTTAGTGACACTTCAAGTGTGCTATTCTCAGTGATAGCAATATCATAAAGATTTTCAAGTTTAGAGTGACTCTCCTTCAAGGTGATTAACTCAACACACACATCTTCAGTTTTAGACACATCGGTTGTCTTTTCCATCTTTTCAGCATCAGACACTGATTCATTATCCGAGAAAATATCATCATCACAGAAGTTTCGATTTGTTGACGCTACACGGAAAATGTTGTCAGCAGTTGCAGTATCTTTCAGAAAAGTGTCAAGTTCAAAGTTTTCAACTTCGAAATTTGCTAGTTCAAAATCTTCACCAAAAGTGACAACTAGAGCGTTGTCCTCATCGTCGTCAGAATTATTGTCCTCGGACTCGTCGTTCTCAGAAATGACACCCTCATCGTCAATCACGACATAGCTAACTGGTAGCTTCTTTTTACGATGTAAGTTCGGGCATTCATTTTTAACATGTCCATAACCTTTACACTCATAGCATTGCATTTTAGAGACATCTTTGTTAGTAGAGGAGTATGGCGAAAGTTTAGTCCCCTTGAACTTTTTGTCAGACGAAGATCCCTGATTTCGGTTGTCAGGAGTATTTGGGTATGAGTTAGAACTTTTCTGAAATTTCCGAAAGTTTCGGGCACGGTTCTTCCTCTTAAACTCTTGTTTCACAAGATACGTGACTATCTCAGTCAGTGCAGCAAGTTTGTCTGGATTATTAGAGTTTATCAGTTTTTCAATTTCCTCAGCTTCCTCATCATCAGATTCACCCAGATCAGCAGAAAAACTACTTTCAGTTTTCTCATTTTTCAAATGAGTTTTTCGAGAGTTAGAATTTCTTGAACTTTTTCCTTTCTCTGAAATTTTGAGAGCAGTCATCGGTTCGTAGACAAGAGACATGTCTGGGTTGCTTCGAACTTTGAGAGTCAGGTCATAGTTTCTCAAATCAGCCATCAAGTCGGCATAATCCCAGTTTTGGTTCTCGTCATTTCGTGCTTCGATAGTCAGCACCTTACTCTCGAACCTAGTGCTAACACTGGAGAGGACTTTCTCATATACCATGGGAGCAGGAAAGATTTCTCCAAGTTCAAAAGCTTCATTCACATATCTCATGATCTTGTCCAAGTAGTCATTGATATCTTCATCTTCTCTCATCCGGAGTTGATGGAATTGAGCAGTGATAGTTCGGATTTTCGATCGCTTAACAGCATGACTTCCTTCACACGTTCTTTGTAACGTTTCCCATGCATCTCTGGCAGATGTGCAATTTTTGACCAGCTGATACATACTGAGGTCCAGCCATTCACAAATAAGAAGTAGCGCTTTGCTGTTAGCTGTGGACAAGTCATGTTCCTCTCTCGTCCAACTACGTTCCGGTTTCGGAATTCTCACTCCATCGGCGTCTTCTGTATATGGGCGTTCCCATCCTTCTAACACTGCCATCCAAGATCTAGAGTCAAAACCCTTGATTCTAGCAGACACTTTGGCCTTCCAGTTTGAGTAGTTCTGATGAGTTAGCATAATCGGTTTCTGGACAAACATGGACGACTCCATTGTAGCGGAATTATGAAGTCAAGACAACGGATCACGTCTTATACGTATGACGTCCCGCTCTGATACCAATTGAAATTACGCCTTCAGCGTAGGATACCAATTTTTCGTGAAATTGGTCTTGAACACACAGACAACAGCTTGCGTCAAAGTAAACACTCACACAATTTGTAGAATAAAAAGTGGAGACAAAGTTATGTAATAGTTTTCATTTCATTGAACAACAAAACTAAACTATTACACTTGAAGAGTATGGTAGGCAAAACGATTACAAGAAGTTTCCCGAGTGTCGCAACAACTCCCACTAACTTGCAATCTAGCACACGAGTACCTAGAGCTAAATCTCCTAACTCTAATCTTGGCACAAGGCGCAAAAGCTACTACACAAACTCGAAGCTCGACTATGATTCTAAAAATCAGATTTCGTTCTCTCAAAATCGTCCAAGGATGAAATGAACATCCATGGGTATTTATAGTAGAGCCGCACATGTGAGAGTGATGACGTGGCACGTTCTCATTCGTCGCATGCTTGGCCTATGTCACTTTTCCATGGATGACATCATCTTTGTAGAACTTGGATTCTTGAATCTTGGAATCTTGAATCTTCGATTCTTGAATCTTCGAATCTTGAATCTTCAATTTCAAAATCAAACTTCAATTTCAATCTTGACTCCATCGATCTCAATTCTTCATCTTCAATTTCTTGTGAAAATCTCTAAGTGTTGAAGTCTCGAATTTCATCGTCTTCACGGTCGTCGATATTGTTGAAGTAGTAAACTTGGAACAATTCTTCATTTCCTCGAACTGAGTACCTGGTGAAAGAAATCACATAGTAAGTACTTAGTCTTAGAATTAAAATCACAAAAACATGAGTCGCCGTTTTTCAAATACACCAAAACCGGCGACTCCATTCTCCGGAAAATTGACATGTGCATGAGTCGCCGTTTTCATGGCCAGACCCCAAAACCGGCGACTCCAGTCGCTGGAAATTCCCAAGCACCAAAAACGGCGACTGGAGTCGCCGTTTCTTCAACGCTCCAAAAGTGGCGACCCGAGTCGCTGGAATTTCATTTGCTCCAAAACCGGCGACTCGAGTCGCCGTTTCCATGTACATCCATTTTCGGCGACTCCTGTCGCCGTTCCCTTGTCACTTTGTCCTTGCACCAAAACCGGCGACTGGAGTCGCCGTTTCCTTGCATTACCAAAAGCGGCGACTCTGGTCGCCGTTTTCATGTAGTTCCAAAAGTGGAGACTCAAGTCTCCATTTCCATGCGCAAGGTAGTTGACTTCGGATTCTTAACCTGTAATCCTGAAAATCAACAAAGAACAAAAAACACAAGGAACAATACGTTGTCGCCAAAATCAACATTTACAGATATCGAATATGAAAGGCGGCCTCCTACGTGTACAATATGCGATACGTTTGGTCATAGTAATAACTCATGCCCTCGGCTGGAGAAACGGATTACCCAAAAACCTATCATGAGGTATGAACAGAAGCGAGCTACGTTAACTCGAAATACGAGTAAGGATACGGAAGAGGCATGGACTGTGGTTGGAAAGAAAAAACAGGGACAAGTCCGTACGATCTCCATTGGATCGGCCGCTGATGTCCGACCAAAAGAACAGAAACGGCAGGTTGGAGTAGCTCAACCGGAACAGAAGCTCACTACTGTACAGGACACCAGAAAGGCTCCAAACATGCCACCATCAGACAAACTGGAGATTTCTCACTTTGTGTCGGCCGACACGACTATTGTCGAACGACATACTCCCAATGTCGGTCGACATGCCCCCACTGTCGGCCGACAGCCACTTAAGATGGTTGTTAGTTGCTCCTCTGGCTGACAAAATACTTGCTATAATAAATTTGGAGCTTTGAAAAATTTAGGAGAGCAAGATGAATTAAGCAAGGATGTTTCGGCTACTGGTTTTGGGCCCGGATTACAAGTAGTTGAGGAGACCGAGATTACAGGAGGTATGGAGGAAGGAGAGATTGGAGAGGGTACCATGGTAGTGTATCATCAGGGTCCTTTAGCAGTCCTTCCCACTTGTTCCCATGTGTAGTACACTTTGTTGGAATGTACGAGGGCTGAATAGACCAGACCACCAGCGGGCTGTTCGAGACCTTATTCAGGAGAATTCAGTTAGTCTCGTTGCTCTTCTTGAGACACATGTCACTGGTAGTAGGTCTTCCTTTATTGCAGATCGAGTGTTTTCTTCGTGGAGTAGGCATATTGATTATGTGGATGGTCCGGGTAAGCGTATCTGGGTCGGTTGGGATCAGAGTTTGGTGGATGTCCAGATGGTTCATACATCTGATCAGTAGTTTCATTGTCGAGTTACGGAGCTCAGGACGGCGGTCACGCGGTTTTACACGTTTGTTTATGCCCATAACACTGTGATTCAGAGACGAGTGTTATGGGACTATATACTTTCTATTTCTGAGCACTTGCAGGAGGTTGAGTGGGTAGTGTTGGGAGATTTCAACACCATCCTAGATACGAGTGAGGCCATGGGAGGTAGAGCGGCTATGGAGACAGATGACGAGTTTCAGGCCTGCTTGACGGCAGCTGATTTGGTCACGTTACCGACGTTGGGTCCGTGGTACACATGGCATAATCAGCAAGAGGCGGATAGGAAGTGGCATCGACTGGATAGAGTGGTGGGCAACCCAATCTGGTTGGTGCATCGTGCTGAGAGTATCTATCATACCCTACCGTCTCGGACGTCAGACCATACTCCTCTGCTTTTGGACCCGGTGACTTCTGGAAACGGATACAAGGCATGGTTTCGGTTTGACAATCATATTACTGATATGGAGGATTTTATTCCCCAGACGAGGCGTATTTGGGAGTATGAGATTCATGGTTTGCCTATGTATTCAGTGGTTAAGAAGCTTAAGCTTCTTAAAGGTGTTTTCAGGCAGATGAGGAGGAGACAGGGGCACCTTGGGGCGAATGTGACGAGGGCGAGGGAGTTTCTGCTCTCGGTCCAGACGTACTTGACTACAGATCCTACCTTTGAGCCCTTACTTGTGTTAGATGGTATATGTCGTCGCTTATATGCACGAGCGGTTGAGGCGGAGCAGACTTATCTACGCCAGAGGGCGAAGACATCTTGGTTACGAGATGGGGATCAGTGTACAGCCTTTTTCTTTAAGAGTATTGCGGTTCGACGGGCTCGATCGCGTATTCTTCAAGTTGAGACGGCTACTAGGGAGCTTGTACATGACTCATTCCAAATTAGTAGTACGATTGTGTTGTTCTTTTAGGGACTGTTGGGTACTTCTACCCATCCTGTGGTAGGAGATTTACGACCTTTTGTTACTCGGAGGTTGACTACTGAGATGGCAGAACATATGATTAGACCGGTGACGGCGGCAGAGATTCAGAGCGTTCTATTTGCGTTCGATGATGATAGAGCACCGGGTCCAGATGGTTATTCTTCGGCCTTTTTCAAACAGGCTTGGCCAGTGATTAAAGCTGAGAGTCTCACGGCTATTTCAGATTTTTTCCGTACCGGGAAGCTTGTTAGAGAGGTCAACTCGACGATTCTTTCGCTTATACCGAAGGTTGCTGCCCCGAAGCATCCTAAGGACTTTCGCCCCATCTCGTGCTGCAATGTGTTGTACAAGGTGATAGCGAAAATTATTTCGAATCGTATGAGTGCCAGTATGGCGTTATTGGTTGACAGATCGCAGACAGCCTTCGTCCCTGGCAGACGCATTGGGGATAATATCCTCCTTGCTCAGGAGTTACTGCAGGGGTACATACAGAGGAGACTTCCAGCTAGATGTGTGCTGAAAGTCGATCTTATGAAGGCCTATGATACGGTTGAGTGGAGCTTTGTACGGGCGACGTTGGAGACCATGGGATTCCATCAAGTGTTCATAGGGTGGATTATGGAGTGCCTCACTACTCCGGCCTACTCGGTGAACATCAATGGGTCGGCTGAGGGTTATTTCAGAGGTGCTCGGGAATTGAGACAGGGGGACCCGATGTCACCTTTTCTTTTTGTCCTTGTGATGGAGGTATTACACGGGATCTTGGAGTGGCATATTCAGGCAGAGCCAGAGTTCCAGTATCATTGGAGATGTGAGAGGACCCAGACCTATATGCTGAGTTTTGCTGATGACCTACTGCTTGCCTGTCACGCTGATCCTGTGTCTATCGAGACACTCAGACGGGGAGTACAACTTTTCTCGACTTACTCGGGTCTACATGAGAATGTAGATAAGAGTAATATCTATCTCTCCCTCCAGGCGCAGGATGATGTTTCAGTACTACAACCAATCTTTGATTTCCCGGTCGGGACCCTTCCGGTGCGTTATCTGGGGGTTCCTTTGATCTCTACGCAGTTGAGGCTGAGGGATTGTGCCCCCCTGCTTCAGAGGATTGATGCTAGATTGGGTTCTTGGACCTCTCGTACACTATCTTATGCAGAAAGATTACAGCTGATCCGATCGATTCTTGGTACTCTACATATCTATTGGGCTAGTGTGTTCATCCTCCCCCAGGGAATTATCGAGGAGATTGAGAAGAGGCTGAGGAAATTTCTTTGGTTTGGATTAGGAAACAAGGGGCATGCCAAGGTCCGCTGGGTTGATATTTGTCGCCCTGCCAGTGAGGGTGGTCTAGGTATCCGTGATCTCACTGCCCAGAATAGGGCCCTTATGACCAGACACATCTGGGCTATTCTGAGTCAGGATCCGGAATCCGTTTGGGTCAGTTGGATTCAGGAGAATCGACTGAGGAGGCATTCCTTCTGGAGTGCCAAGATGCCGAGGGCATGCTCCTGGACTTGGCGCCAGCTTCTGAAACTACGCCCCGCTGTGTTACCAGCTATTCAGATGCAGGTCGGGGATGGTTCGCAATTTTACCTTTGGAGGGACCCGTGGCATCCCCTTGGTCGATTAGAGGAGGTGTATCAGTTGAGACCGTGGTTTACGAGGCTTCCTAGGGCTGCGTCGCTGAATATGGTCATCGTTGATGGGGTGTGGAGATGGCCAGCAGATTTTGCGGAGGAGTTCGTTGATCTTATGGACGGCTTGCCGAGTATAGATGGGAGGACAGATAGAGTGCGGTGGAAATTGCATCGATCAGGGACCTATACCTCCGACTCGGCATATACTCTTTTCCGCCCAGAGGGTCCTCGGGTGCCGTGGGCTGCTCTTTTGGCAATGGCCGTAGGGAATGCCAGTTTTTTTTGTAGTGACACTTAGGAGGATTTGATAAAAGAAAATTAGAGAAGGGAACTGCTATTTATTTAAATTAATAAAGTGAGATAGTGAATTTTGATTGGAAGGGGGACGTGCCACAGGTCCCTTATTGGTGGATAGGACGTAGCGTGGCACAAACCGTGCTAGCTCGACCAAAATAATGGTTTTTGTAATTTTTGCAAAAATTTTATTGTTTTTGTAATTTTTGCTAAATGTTTTGTAATATTATGCTAAATTTATTACAAAAATAAAATGAAAAAATTAAGTAACCAATTACTTCACATTTCTGATTGCTCGCACTGAACCAGAGCAATTGTAAGCGCACATGGCCTCAGAGCAAGCTTTGCGCTCATAAGCACATGGCCTTATGATTGGTTGATGCTGCTTCACCGTCATTTTTTGTCTGAATGTAGCAATAATAACCTGCACATGAAGAATAAGACACAAGACAAAAAAAATCAGGATTATTGGGCGATTAAGTATTACCAACCTTCATTTAGGAAGAAGTTATATTTTGTTTTTGCGCTATTTTTACTATTAGAGCGCATATAAAAACAAAGCGACAAATCATATAAAGATAGGGTAAAAAAAAATATTATCAATATAAAAATATATATTAGCAAAAACAATTATTATAATTGTAAAAAATTAAAATATTAGTATAATGCTAAAATACAAAATCACGATTTTAATTTTGTGCTGTTACATACAAAATTTCTTGATAAAATAAAATTAAACTATCTAATTAAAATTAAATAAAAATTGTAGGTCAGTCTTAAAAACCAACTTAAACTTTCTCTTATCATTTTTTGTGGAGGTTGTTGAGCTTTTTCTTTTTGGGGTTTCATAAAAGATTTTTTGTGAGTGTTTCTATAATTATGAAAAGATAAGACCAATTTTGTTTTTGGGTGGATATTTTATTATTTATTAACCCAGAATTATTTAAGATCTCACTAGGTGAAAAAATTTAAATGCCTAGATTATACGTGGCTACAGTCATTCAATCCTCCCTCTAGGCGTTTCATTTCGTTACCAGCTGTTGGTTAAAATTCCGATTCGCCATGCAACTGGCTATTGTGACTCCCTCAAAGAGCTTTCTCAAGTCAATATCCTTTGAAACCGCTATTTGTATGTGTTTCGGCGTTATACGTTTTTGTTGGCTTTCAACGTTTTTGTTGGCTTTCAATGGCCCCACTCCGTTAAGTGAGATGGTGAGCTTGCGGGCATTCCATGAGATGGTGAGCTTGCGGGCATTCCATCTCCTCACTTGCGGCTAGTGAGATGGTGAGTTTGCGCTAAGAAAGCATTTTAAAAAATGTATTATAATTGTTAAAAATTAAAATAATCAAACTCACTATTTAATTTTGCGCTATTATATAACATTTTTATTGATAATGATAAAATTATACTATTCAATTAAAATTAAATAATAATAAAAACTCACTATTTAATTTTGCGCTATTATATAACATTTTTATTGATAATGATAAAATTATACTATTCTTATAATATATAATTCAGCTAGCAATTGATTTTTACCCGTTAGATTTTGTTGTGTTCACACCTATTAATAAACCGTTAGATTAAATTTGTATTCACGTGTTAATTAATAATTAGCGTAATTATTTTTAATTAATTAGCGTAATTATTTATTTCTTTATATAATATAATTTACATTTATAATTATGTTTATTATATTAGCGTAACTAGTCTCAACACCCGTGCGATGCTTTTAGCTAACATTGTTATTATGTAAAATTTAACATATTAAAAAATTAATGTATGATGTTTATACTCCATTAGTTTGGTGTTGAAGTTTATAAGACTTTAGTATTTTTTAATACAATATTAGCTTGAGATGTATTTTTTCAAGTATTGGTATTATGTTTTAAGCTTTTTTTTTTCATGAATAGATGTTATTTCAATTCTAAACAATTAAATTTAAATTTTTGTGTGAATAAAGATAATGATAAGAGTTAATTCACCATTACGAAATTTGAAACACCTTTATACACTACATTTTTATTCTATTGTTAAGCTTTTCACTCTCTACACAAATTAAAAGTTTCAACCCGTCTCTCAGTGACTCTCGACATGCGGTAGTTATAACAACACTTGGTACGCGTAGTTACAACCAACCGCGTACCCAGTATTGTTATAACTACCACGTTCAATTGCAAAGACCATGGGAAGGATTGATATTTTGAAAAAGTATTATAAGGACACCAACCCCACCAACAAAAATAATATATAAATAACTAATCAACAATAAGATATTAAAAACGTTTTATTTATATAATTAGAACAAACCAAAATACTTATTAAAATTTTGTACACATAGAAATGCGATTTACTTTCTGAATTACTAAAGACATTTGTTAAAACATACTAAGTCCACGGTTGATCAGCGCAATAGATACAGAACTCTGGTAGATTATTTCTCCCGTATCATATATGGACGCCATAATCGTTAATTTCATCCACTTCATTCAAATTTGACGCTAAAATTGCTCTTTGCTCGTGCTTGCAAAAAACGAATATCGAATATGTGTTAAAGATAAGAAGGAAATGTTGCTTGAACATTGATTTTATAAAATAATCAAACTAAGTTGTCAAAATCTTTTAATTAATATCTATATAGGCTTCTCCCGTCGTTGTCATCGTCAAAAGTATCATCTCCAACCCAACATCAGAAATTCAATCAATAAACACTCGTAAAATAAGATTATCATTTTCATTGTCAATATTTTGCAAACTAATATTTTTTGTAAAACGGAAAATTTTGCAATCGCTTCATATATTAGAATAATTAATCGTGGCATTAACAAAAATATTTGAGCTAGAATCTCTAGTCTGTGGATAGTTACTGCACCCGTGCGATACACGGAAAAGTTTTAAAATGTACCAAATGACAAATGTTTTGGTCACTATCGAAACTACAACATATTTTTCAAAAATATACTAATGTTGGACAAAGACTGACTTTCACATTTATTAATTAATCGATACTATAAATCTTATCGCTATAATTTTTTCCGCCCAATACTTTCGTCTTGATGACATAATTACCAAGTTTTATTATAATTATCTCGTTCAATTCCAAAAACTATTGGAAAGATCGATATTTCGCAAAAGTATTATCGGGACACCAACCTCACAAAAAAAAAAAATACATAGAATTAATAAACAATAAGATATTAAAAAATGTTTTATTTATAAAATTAGAACTAACCAAAATAATTATTAAAAATTTGTACACATAAAGATTTTCTTTTCTTTTCTGGACAGGATGTGATTCTCGATAACATAATTACCTAAGTTTTCTTTATAATTACCGAGTCCAATTGTACTGATTATTAGAAGAATCGATATTCCGCAAAAGTATTTTCCGGAACACCAACCTCCCCAACAAAAATAAAATACAAAGAATTAATTAACAAAATAAATATTACAAAACTATTTATTTATAAAATTAGGACTACCAAAATACTTATTAAAACATTTTCCACATAAAGATGCAATTTACTTTCTGAATTACGGAAGGCATTTGACAATGAAAATGATAATCTTATTTGTCATCGTCAAAAGTACCATCTCCAACCCAACATCAGAAATTCAATCAATAAACACTCGTAAAATAAGATTATCATTTTCATTGTCAATATTTTGCAAACTAATATTTTTTGTAAAACGGAAAATTTTGCAATCGCTTCATATATTAGAATAATTAATCGTGGCATTAACAAAAATATTTGAGAGAATCTCTAGTCTGTGGATAGTTACTGCACCCGTGCGATACACGGAAAAGTTTTAAAATGTACCAAATGACAAATGTTTTGGTCACTATCGAAACTACAACATATTTTTCAAAAATATACTAATGTTGGACAAAGACTGACTTTGACATTTATTAATTAATCGATACTATAAATCTTATCGCTATAATTTTTTCCGCCCAATACTTTCGTCTTGATGACATAATTACCAAGTTTTATTATAATTATCGCGTTCAATTCCAAAAACTATTGGAAAGATCGATATTTCGCAAAAGTATTATCGGGACACCAATCTCACCAAAAAAAATAAAATACATAGAATTAATAAACAATAAGATATTAAAAAATGTTTTATTTATAAAATTAGAACTAACCAAAATAATTATTAAAAATTTGTACACATAAAGATTTTCTTTTCTTTTCTGGACAGGACGTGATTCTCGATAACATAATTACCAAGTTTTCTTTATAATTACCGAGTCCAATTGGACTGATTATTAGAAGAATCGATATTCCGCAAAAGTATTTTCCGGAACACCAACCTCCCCAACAAAAATAAAATACAAAGAATTAATTAACAAAATAAATATTACAAAACTATTTATTTATAAAATTAGGACTACCAAAATACTTATTAAAACATTTTCCACATAAAGATGAGATTTACTTTCTGAATTACTGAAGGCATTTGGTTACTCTCGAAACTACAACATACTCTTCAAAAATATACTAACGTTGGACAAATATTGACTTTGACATTTATTAATCGACAATATAAAGTTTATCGCTATAATTTTTTCCGCCCATTACTTTCGTTTTGATGACATAATTACCAAATTTTGTTATAATTACCGCGTTCAATTTCACAAACTATTGAAAATATCGATATTCTGCAAAAGTATTATCGAGACACCAACCTCACCAACAAAAATAAAATATAAAGACCTAATCAACAATAAGATATTAAAAAACGTTTTATTTTTAAAATTAGAACAAATCAAAATATTTATTAAAACTTTGTACACATAGAGATGCGATTTACTTTCTGAATTACTGAAGGCATTTGTTAAAACATATTAAGTCCACGGTTGATCATGGAAATAGATACAGAATTATGGTAGATTATTTCGCCCGTATCATACATGGACGCTATAATCATTAATTCCATCCACTTCGTTCAGAGTTGTCGCTAAAATTGCTCTTTGCTCGTGCTTGTAAAAAACGAATATCGACAATGTGTTAAAGATAAGAAGGAAATGTTGCTTGAACATTGATTTTATAAAATAATCAGACTAAGTTGTCAAAATCTTTTCATGAATATCTATATAGGCTTCTTCTGTCGTTGTCATCTCCAAAAGTACCATCTCTAACATCATAAATTCAATAAAAAAAACACTCGTGGAATAAGGTTGTCATTTTAATTGTCAATATTTTCCAACCTCATATTTTTTGTAAAATGGAAAATTTTGCAAACCCTTCATATATTTAGAATAATTAATCGAGGCATGAACAAAAATATTCGAGCTAGAATTTTTAGTTTGTGGATAGTAATTGCACATGTGCGATACACGAAAAAGTTTTATAATGTACCAAATGGCAAATGTTTTTATCACTCTCAAAACTACAACATACTCTTCAAAAATATACTAATGTTGGAGAAAGACCGACTTTGACATTTATTAATCGACAATATAAATCTTATCGCTAGAATTTTTTCCGCCCAATACTTTAGTTTTGATAACATAATTACTAAGTTTTGTTATAATTACCGGGTTCAATTCCATAAACTATTGGAAAGATCGATATATTCCGTAAAAGTATTATCGAGACACCAACCTCACCAACAAAAATAAAATACAAAGAATTAATTAACAATAAGATATTAAAAAACGTTTTAGTTATAAAATTAGAATTAACCAAAATACTTATTAAAACTTTGTGCACGTAAAGATGTGATTTTCTGGTCTCGAAATCCGACCCCGTACCGTCCCGTGTTATTCCCACATTTACTCATCGCAGAGTAAGAGCTTCTACTCGATTATGTAGGTCACTCTCAAAACGGCAACATAAATTTTCCAGTGTGTAACTATTGGTCTCTTAAAAAATATACTATCATTGGACAAAGATTGACCTTGACATTTATTAATCGTTGGACAAAGACTATATTGAGCTCTATTAATCAATAATATAAATTTTGTAGCCAGATTTTTTCCCTCTAAATACTTTCGTTTTGATAACATAATTACCAAGTTTTGTTATAATTATCGAGTTAAATTGCACAAACTATTAGAAGATTCGATATTCTTCAAAAGTATTATCCGAAACACCAACCTCACAAACAAAAATAAAATACAAAGAATTAATTAACAAAATAGATATTAAAAAATATTTTATTTTTAAAAGTAGAACTAACTAAAATATCTATTAAAACATTTTACACATAGAGATGCGATTTAATTTTTGAATTACTAAAGACATTTGTTAAAATATACTAAGTTCACAGTCGATCAACAATTAACGTAATA
This sequence comes from Euphrasia confusa, assembly GCA_954870475.1. Taxonomy (NCBI): domain Eukaryota; kingdom Viridiplantae; phylum Streptophyta; class Magnoliopsida; order Lamiales; family Orobanchaceae; genus Euphrasia; species Euphrasia confusa. The sequence goes on along the minus strand of OX940966.1, from coordinate 7,234,756 downwards.
GATACATAACTCTGGTAAATTATTTCGCGCGTATCATACATGGACTTCATAATCATTAATTCCATCTAGATCGTTCATCTCGTTCTTGCAAAAAACTAATATCGACAATGTATTCATGATAAGAACGTTGATCACTGATTTTTTTAAAATAATCTAACTAAGTTATCAAAATCTTTTTAAGAATATCTATAAAAATCGTTGATTTTTTTTAAATGATTAACGGCTTAAAATTTTAGAACCTGTCAAATAATGGGTGAATAATTAGTATATTATTGTCCATGCTCGAGTCATAAAAAATTGACTCGACATTACTCTATAAATCAATACGTACCGTTATGACACATCTCACATAATTATAGTAATATAAGGGTGATAGTTGTCGATAAAATTAGCATTTTGTCATTATTCAACTGGATCATTATTTATAGATATACCTGTCCAGCCCTACTTATTCAAACGTTTCAAAACAGTTTTTGAATCGTAATATACAATTGTTCGTTCTTAAATACTGACATTTTAAAAAATGAATCAATGTTGCACAAATATTGACTTTGCCCGTGCGTAAATAAATCATAGTTACTATTGAATCGCAACATACAATTGCTCGTGTTTAAATACTAACGTTTTAAAAAATATGTTGCACACATATTGATTTATCCCGTGCTTAAATAGTTCGTCTAACCCATTAAACTAAATAATAGTATTATTAATTATAACAAAATAAGAAATTTTAGAAGCTCTTTTTACAATTATTGTTTTATTTGTAAACATTTATTTTATATTTATAAAAATATTAACTCGTCCAAATCCGTACTTAGCCGCTGAAACTCACTGATTTTATATTTATAAAAATGAATTATGATTTAAAATTTAGAACTTATTAAATAATTAGTGGGTTATGAGTACATGATCGATCACTCGCTAAAAAAAATAACTCAAAATTTCACTCGCAATCCGCCTGCACCCATATTCTGATAACATATTATATAATAAAACAGGGATGTTTAAAAATACCACAAAAACCACGCTATCATGACCCGTAGCCACTCAAATCGTTGATTTTAAATTTTAAATGAATAAGTGTTTAAAATTTAGAACATGTCAAATAATGGGTGGATTATGAGTGCATTATTGTCCACGCCCCGAGTCATAAAAAATTGACTCGACATTACTCTATAAATCCATATGCACCCGTTATCACATGTCTCACAGAATTGTCGATAAAATTAACATTCTTTCATTATTCAACTATATCATTATTTATAGATATACATGTACAAACCTGCTTATTCAAACGTTTCAAAAATAATTTATGAATCGTAATATAGAATTGCTCGTGCTTAAATATTGACATTTTTAGAAAATAAATCAATTTTGCACAAATATTGACTTTGCCCGTGCGTAAATATATCATAGTTAATCTTAAATCGAAACATACAATTCGTGTTTAATTACTAACGTCTTAAAAAAATATGTTGCACACATATTGATTTATCACGTGCTTAAATAAATCGTCTAATCTGTTAACCTAAATAATAATTAAAAAATAAATTGTATTATTAATTATAATAAAATAAGAAATTTTGGAACCTCTTTTTACAATTATTGTTTTATTTGTAAACATTTATTTTCTATTTATGATAATATTAACTCGTCCGCCAAATCCACACTTAGCCGCTGAAACTCATGGTTTTATATATATAAAAATGAATTATGACTTAAATTTTTAGAAAATATCACATAATGAGTGGGTTATGGGTACATGATCGACTAAAAAAACATATTCAAAATTTCACTTGCAATTCGCCTCCACCCGTATTAACTGCTATAACATATTATATAATAAAATGATGATGTTAAAAAATACCACAAAAATCAACTCGTACGCTATCATGATTCGTAGCCACCAAAACCGTTGATTTTTTTAAATGAATAACGGTTTAAAATTTTAAAACCTGTCAAATAATAGGTGGACCATGAGTACATTAGTGTCCACGCTCGAGTAATAAAAATTTGACTCGACATTACTCTATAAATATATCTGCACCCGTTATCACATGTCTCACAAAATTATAGTATTTATAGTAGCATAAGGGTGATAATTGTCGATAAAATTAGCATTATTCAACTGGATCATTATTTATAGATATATACCGTGCATAAATATTGCATAAATATTGACTTTGCCTGTGCGTAAATACATTTTGAATAGCAACGTACAATTGCTCGTGTTTAAATACTAACGTTTTAAAAAAATATGTTGCACACACTGAAAGTACAGTAACTAAATTGAAATTGTTAATACTTGGACGTTGATTTGCAGTACGATATCTCGACAGTACTTCAGCAGCGAGGTACTCTTTGCAATCCTCCCACATCGTATTGGGACTGGTCAGGGAATCCGAAGTCAACATATTCACAAACAAAGATCGCAACATGTGATCTGAACCCCAAACAGAACACTCTTTTATTGCATCAATATATTCTTTATCGTCATCTAGCAATCCACGGGCATAACACGCTTCATGAAAGGTTTCATATACACGACCGTTGTACGTTCTAATATCATCGAAAGACGTGCAACCACGAACGACGTTCAATAATATCCTCAGATAGTACACTTCTCCAGCTCCTGGATACATATACGCTATTCTTCCGTACGCTACACCTCTTTGTCTCGGTCGCCATTCTTTGCTCTTATCATCCATAACGAAGCGCGTTGGATATTCGGCATAGGTCAACTGCCTTCCTTCGCTGTATTTTTTATTTGCTTCCATCCAACTCGTGAACATGGATTCTTTCGATGAAAGCTTGTCCATAACCTCTTCGATATCATCATCTTGGTTAAACAATACACTCTGGTGGTCTTTAGATGAAAACCAAGTCTAATAACGTGTGGGTCTTTAAAATGCATCTCAAATCCAAATAATCTCCAAGAAGCTTCCGAAGCAGATATGTATCTACAATCAAAGTACTGTTTAATCTCGTCAATGAATTTATCTCCGCCATTTGGATTATGAGATTGATAGAATACTGCAGTTGCACGATCATGACCTTTATGCACGTATTTAAACAAATACTTTATAGATCGCGCTCTGTTGCACCATTCAAAATTTATATGTGCGCGATACTTCTTTAGAAGAAATTTGTTATGCGGAACAACATACCTGCAAAAAATAACAGGTAATAACGTTAATACGCATAGACGAACGCATAAAATGACAAAATTAGAAGTATTAACATATAATTGGAATCATTAAATACCTAGTATCAAGTTCAATGCCATTCTTACTGATATGCCGACCAAAATCCCTACGTCGATACACAACGAAACCATCATTGTCTAAAGTAGTTCGCTGAACAAATTTTTTTGGAAAGCTTTTAGTGCAACGATTTCTATCCATGCAGGGAGATTGTTTGTTTGCAGGTCCGCACGGATCGTGCATCATGAACTCTTTAACATCTTCATAATATTCAGAATCCTCGTATTCATCTCGAATATCAGCAGAAATTAAATCATCCACAACATTATTACATGCTGATTCCGATAAATCCTTAATGAACAGCAAAATATGAGCATTGACAATCAGCGCTTTTGAAACTCTATAGTGTACACAACTGCATAAACAAAGAATATTAAATAATAAGAATAAACAGTAATTTAAGTCTAAGAATTTAAAAATATTAACTGGACAATAATATAACGAAAATAACAATGTTAAATAAAATAAAAAAATTTAACTACCAGCACTTATTTCTCCAAAATATTTTGTCCCTGCGAATATCGTTCAACATATTATCGAGACTCAAACCTCTTGGATCAACGTATCTCCGAATTTTATCCCAACAAACCTGCATATACACATGGCAAAATACCCTAGAAATAATATATGGCCTGCATATTTACTATTATATAATTAAAAAGATTTCTAAAGAAAGTATATCAATTGAATGAGAATTTTTCAGCAAGTCTATAACATCAATTTCTTCCAATTATTAAGAACGAAATACTTATGTTATTAAGTGTCATAATTATTAATGTTACCATAACTATAGGACGTCACTCTTATTTGTTTTTTAAATTAATCAAATAAACTTGCTCATATTTAAATTTCATATTTAAATTGCATCAAAAAATTGGTTAAATAAATAATATGCCGTTTTTTTAAGTTTATTTAAGTTAATATATTCAATCTTATTCTTTTTCAAATTATAATATTTAATTTGAGTTAAAAAAGTTAAAGAATCGCTAAATACGTTACAATACCGATCTCTTTCCTATATTTATGGATGCTTACTGATTAATCTGTCTAAATTTAAAATACTTACACTAAAGCAATCAGATTAAAATATTTTGTATACTTACGCTAAACCAATTTTACAAAACAGATCTATTTCCTATGATTATGATTATGGACGTGTATTGATTAATTCATAATGAACCCTAAATCTGTTTAAATTTAAAATATTTACGCTAAACCAACCAGATTAAAATATTTTGTATACTTACACTAAACCAATTAATTAGAACTGAATTAAAATATTTTGTAGATAGAAGGTTTATGGAAATTAATATATAATAATATATACATATATAGATAAGTTTAAAAACGTAAATATAAATCAACTAACTTAGATTAATATGGGAAGTATAAATGTAAATCATGTCTCAAAATTTTATAATTATATCATTACATCGTTTTAAACTGTGTAAGTAAGTAGATGAAAATAAAATGAAAAAAAAAAGAAAGTGATTATCTTTATATTAATTTTTGTAACAAAATTATTACATTCATAATTATTTTACATAACACTGAAATTAAACTTTTAATAACTTTGACTGCATATATTTATTCTCGTCTTGAACTTTTACTTCGTGTTGTAATAAAACACCTACAAAGAAAAAAAATAGTTATTAACGGATATAATCGTACCTCATAAACAATACAAACTGTACAATATCAATTCGACACATAGTCGTATAAATCTACATCTAATTAAAAATTCCAAAAAGACTTCATCTTCAAAACTTTCTAGAAAGTCAGCTATATCAAGTAAAGCGGGAGAAAATGGACACGACACTATTGAAGAACATATCACTATATTTTAGAGATAAAACTTTCGAAAGAAAACACTATATTATGAATAATATTTAACGTAAAAATAAAAATATAAAATATTTAAGTAATTAGTAAACGCAAAATTATTTAATAAAAAAAAATTAAAAAAATAAATAAATCAATTAAATCACTGGAAAAAAAGACATTTGTAAGTAAAAACATAAGAATACCATAGTTATCAATAGAATAAATATTTTTGTCGCTGCAAAAAAAATATAAACGATAAGTAACTATGAATTAGAATGGACAAAATAAAAAAAAAAATGATAATTAATGAATTAAATACTTACAATGGGTCCCTGCAAAAAAAAAAAAAAAAAAGACCGAAATGCGTGACGATAGAAGACGAAGTAATTACGAATAGAATGGAAAAAATAAGATGATCATTGAATTAAATGGGATACTTACAATGTCCCTGCAAAAGAAAAACAAACGAAATGCTACGATATATTTATGAATTAAATAAAACAATCAATTAGCAAATACATATACAATGATCCCTTGCAAACACAAAAGGAAATGGAGATAATAATTAAGATATTAATCGAAAACAAATTAATGAATGATGAAATGAACCCTGCAAAAAAAGTGAGAGGTAATGAGGAATGAGAATGGATAATAATATATTTATAGGGAAGATTTATGATTCTTCAAATTCGGCCAAAAATTTTGAATTCAAATTTTCAGTAAATACCCGCAATTATAGAATTTAAATGATACGATTACAATTAATTTTGTCGGTATTATTGATTTGCTTAAATTAAGGAGGTAATTTATAGTATAAAATAAATTATTAATATAAAGAATTGATAATTATGTTATTAGCGTTAAACAAAACAGATTTGTTGCTATAATTAAGGAAGCGTATTTCACCCTATTAACCCGGTTTAAATATAGATTAAGGAAGCTAAATCGAGTAATTTAATTAAATAAATCGGCCGAGTAATTTGGACCGAAAATCAGATTTTTCAATTGAAACTCGGCCGTAGATATCTCAATTTTTAAAATCATCCGACGCTTGAGAATTCGTGACGTCCTACATTTGCTTCTCAAATTAAATATTGTATAATAATAATAATAATAATAATAATAATAATAATAATAATAATAATAATAATAATAATAATAATAATAATAATAATAATAATAATAATAATAATAATAATAATAATAATTTATGATTCTTCAAATTCGGCCAAAAATTTTGAATTCAAATTTTCAGTAAATACCCGCAATTATAGAATTTAAATGATACGATTACAATTAATTTTGTCGGTATTATTGATTTGCTTAAATTAAGGAGGTAATTTATAGTATAAAATAAATTATTAATATAAAGAATTGATAATTATGTTATTAGCGTTAAACAAAACAGATTTGTTGCTATAATTAAGGACGTATTTCACCCTATTAACCCGGTTTAAATATAGATTAAAGAAGTAAATCGAGTAATTTTATTAAATAAATCGGCCAAGTAATTTGGACGAAAAATCAGATTTTTCAATTGAAACTCGGCCGTAGATATCTCAATTTTTAAAATTATCCGACGCTTGAGAATTCGCGACGTCCTACATTTGCTTCTCAAATTAAATATTGTATGATAATAATAATAATAATAATAATAATAATAATAATAATAATAATAATAATAATAATAATAATAATAATAATAATAAGCTTAATAAAAATCGGTATTTTTGGTATTTTAAACTTTAGTCAATAACTTAAATTCAAATTATGCTTAATTATAGCAATAAATAATAAGAATAATTATGTTTATATAAAAATTCGAATAAAAAATATAATTACAGATTGTATTCCATGAATTCATAGCGACCTATAATTAAGGAATTGTTTTAATAAATTAGCATAATTAAGGAATTGTTTTAAATTAATTAGCGCTTTTAAGAAATAAGTAATGATTTTAGCATTATTAAGGAATTATTTTTAAATTAATTAGCGCTTTTAAGAAATTAATTAGCGTAATGATTTTAAATTAGTTCATTTAATAAATATTAAATTAAAATAAAATTAAAATAAAAAGATTAAGTCAATAATGTTTTATTATTTTCTAATTTTTAATTAAGTAAATTTTTTTTATTAATTAGCGTAATGATTTTAAATTAGTTCATTTAATAAATATTAAATTAAAATAAAATTAAAATAAAAAGATTAAGTCAATAATGTTTTATTATTTTCTAATTTTTAATTAAGTAAAAAAAAATTATTGAACTTTAAAGAGAAAAAAAAATGATCGCAAAAAAGAGTTGATACTTTATTAATTAATAAAAAAAATACAAATAAAATAATATTATTATAATAGTCAAATTTCAAATGGGGGTGTTCAAGTGCGGTCCCACGCCTAGCGCAAACACGAGAGCGGGAGAGAGCCTCAATCTATCTCAAAACCATATGGTACTAAGTAGTAGAACTCCCTAGGCTTATATCATAGACTCCCCTCTCACAATTATTCGATGTGGGACAATGATATTCTAAGAGGACGATTAGACTTCTTCCGTTTCAATACTTTCTCCATCATCTTCCAAATTTATCAAGCAACCTAGAAAAGAAAACAAAAGTAGAATAAGATCAATCATTTATAAAATGCATAAATTGAAATACTTTTACATTGAGTACTGGAATTAGTAAAATTAAAATTGTTAAATTCATTAATACTATAACACAAACAAATAATATAAGAGGACGATTAGACTTCTTCCGTTTCAATACTTTCTCCATCATCTTCCAAATTTATCAAGCAACCTACAAAAGAAAACAAAAGTAGAATAAGATCAATCATTTATAAAATGCATAAATTGAAATACTAAATTGAGTACTGGAATTAGTAAAATTAAAATTGTTAAATTCATGAAAAACATAAAAAACAATAATGAAAAAAAAAAAATAGAACCTTTGATAACCTGCAAAAATAAACACTTCTTATTAGTAATCAAATATAGCATACTTAAATTCATACCTGCAAAAGACAAAAGCGATGTAATTAAACATAAATTAAATTATAGTATTTTCTTATAACATAGAAATTATAGCTACAAAAAATATTTAGAAAGAAAATAAATATAAGGATGTGTACCTTGATAGATACAAAAAAAAACTAAAAAATATTAGAAGCAAATCAAAAAATAAAAATGCAAAATAGAAATTACCTTGGTAGCTGCAAAACAAAAAAAACAACAAAAAATATAGACACCCATAAATTAGAAATGCAAAAAGAATGTTTAAAAACGTATCTGTCGCCTACAAAAGAAAAAACATTCACAATAATAATAATAATTATAATAATAGTATAAGAAAATTAAAAAAATGATGCGTAATAATAGTATAAGAAAATTAAAAAAATGATGCAAGTTGAGATGGGTGAAGATGGAGAGCTTTTATAGTAGTAGATTTGAAATAGGGTTTGCGTAATATCGGTAAATTTGGTATTTTATTATTTAGTCAATAACTAAATATGCCAATTAAATTCAAATCATGCTTAATTATAGGAACAAATTATAAAGATAATATACAGATTTTATTCATGAATTTTGTACGGCCTATAATTAAAGAAATAATTATAATTAATTAACGTAATTAAGGAATTGTTAATTAATTAGCGCGATTAAGGAATGATTTTTTAATTAAATTACTTAAACATGGGTTAATATATAAATATATATATATATTAAGAATCCGCTAATTAAAAAAACCGGCCACTATTTATTTCTTAATTAAAATGTAATTAACAAATTAAACGACGATTAGGATTAAGTTTCATAGTGTGAACATGTTTTAGATGTAATGGTGGATAGATAGTCCACGGATGCAATTTCTAGCTGAATTATATTATGTATGATTAATGATTATAGAGAATGCATTTTTTATTAATATATTTAACCAATTAATTAATTAATTAATTTATATTATATAAACAATAATATCGGAATTTAAGGTAAATCTCCTCCAAATTTTAAGCAACTAAATAAATTTGATATTATCTACTATTTATATTCCTATAATCATGAATAATTCAAATTCGTGTCTATATAAATGACATTATCTTCATCCCTATCTCTCACTATTATATTTTTTTAATTTGTTAATGCTCAGACTTTATCTATGTAAGTTTTGTTATTTTTTGTATTTTTTGCATTACTAATTCGAATTTTAATTTTAATATTATCATTTAATTATTAATATTTTTATTTTTTGTAGCCTTCAATATAAGTATTTTTTACTAATTTGAATTTTAGTTTTAATATTATTGTTTGATCATTAATATTTTTATTTTTTTGGGTTTCAATGTAAGTATTTTTTACATTTTAGTTTTGATATTTTGTTGATTATAATTGTATTAATATTTTTATTTTTTGCAGTTTTCAATGTAAGTATTTTTAGTTTTGATATTTTGTTGATTATAATTGTATCGTAAATATAACAATTTATTTGGTAATGATTTTGGTATTTTTTTTCAAAGTTTTTTGGATTTTTTTATGCTTTTTAATGATTTATTTTTTTTGTAGAACTTTTGGAATTTTTACTGTTTTTTTTTTGTCAATTTCTTTATAAGTAAAAGACTCTGTTTATTTTTGTAGGTTTTTTTATAAGTAAAAGACTCTGCAAATCGAACAATTAGAAGTCCATGAAGAAAGATCATGCACAATTAGAAGTCCATGAAGAAAGATCAAATATTGGATTGCACAAGTTTTAAATGGAACCAAACTTTTGTTTATGTGCAAATCTAACAATTATAAGTCCATGAAGAAAGATCAAATATTGGATTGCACAAGTTTTAAATTGAACCTTTATGTTTTCTAATAAGATTAGAGTAGTATGTGTTAATTTTATTTATGATTTAGTTTACTCAATTTACTGTAATTTGTAAAATTTACAATTTACAATAATTCTATTTAATTTCATTCTAATTTTGTTTATGTTGTAACTTACCGAACAATATTTGTATTTGTATTACATAAAAATATCACTAAAATAGAATTAAAATAATTAATTGAGTTAATGAAATAAAATTGTATTTAATAATTATTCGAATGATTTAAAACACAATTATACAATCCATGATTATTATTTTTGTATAAAAGAATTGTTTATTAAAGTAATAAATTACAAAAATATTTATTTCATCAATTAGTCAATAGTCAATAATACAATCGTTGATTTAAGTAATAAATTACAAAAATAATTTTTTAGTCAAGTAGTCAACAAATTTTTTCCTTTTTAATCTGCTTTAAATCCTTTATTGATAATATTATTTATACATTTATACTGCTGGAGTGTTGAATGCAAATAGTTCAGCCCATAGCCCACAGGTCGAGCCTTCTCGGGCCAAATCTAATATTTCTAATTCTAATTCCAACCCGTCCCGTGAGGAGGAATTAACTGGATTGGGTCCTCATGCTGGGTCGGGGTCGAATACTGAGTTGCGTACTAATGGGCCATATCAGAATAAACCTTTTTTCCCAGTCCAGAACATCAACCTTAATTCAGAAAAGGCATCAGGCGTCCCTCAGATTAACAACGCGAACCAGAAAGACGATGAAGCTGCTACGATACAACATGACGACCCCCTGGTTAACCTCTTTGTGGGTAGTTTCTATCTTAAACCCTCACCAGAATCTTACAGCGACACAGTGCCAATCGAGCCGACTAAACCGATAAAATCGTCTAGAGTTACGCTTCGATATATTGAACCGGAGATGAATAACGGAGAACTGTTCGCTAGACCTTCATGCAGTGTTGTTCAGAAGGGTATTAAACGATGGGAAAACACACTCGTCGGCTATTTTCTGGGAGCGGAAATAGGGTTCCAGGCCACGCAAAAATATGTTCGATCGATGTGGAAGGGACTGACTGAGGTGAAATCGAATGCTAATGGTTTTTTCTTCTTCTCATTCCATTCTGAAATGGAACTACGTACGGTGGTGGAAGGTGGTCCTTGGATTATAGCTTGTAAACCACTCTTCTTGCAGAGGTGGAAAATCGGAATGAAACTAGAGAGGCAAGAGCATAAGATGGCTCCGGTGTGGATTAAATTAAGAAATCTCCCGTTAGAATACTGGAATGAAGAGGGACTGAGTGCGGTGGCGAGTACGGTTGGGGTGCCCTTATACCCGGATATGATCACGTCATCCATGGCGCGATTGGATTACGCGAGAGTGTGCGTCATGCTAAAGGTCCAGGGAACACTTAAGGATCGAGTTATAATTCTTAATCCTACAGCGGTGGAAGGGGAATATAAGGGCAGTTGTACTATCGATATCGAATATGAATGGCGGCCTCCTACGTGTACAATATGCGATATGTTTGGTCATAGTAATAACTCATGCCCTCGGCTGGAGAAACAGATTACCCAAAAACCTATCATGAGGTATGAACAGAAGCAAGCTACGTTAACTCGAAATACGAGTAAGGATACGGAAGAGGCATGGACTGTGGTTGGAAAGAAAAAACAGGGACAAGTCCGTACGATCTCCATTGGATCGGCCGTTGATGTCCGACCAAAAGAACAGAAACGGCAGGTTGGAGTAGCTCAACCGGAACAGAAGCTCACTACTGTACAGGACACCAGAAAGGCTCCAAACATGCCACCATCAGACAAACTGGAGATTTCTCACTTTGTGTCGGCCGACACGACTATTGTCGAACGACATACTCCCAATGTCGGTCGACATGCCCCCACTGTCGGCCGACAGCCACTTAAGATGGCTGTTAGTTGCTCCTCTGGCTGACAAAATACTTGCTATAATAAATTTGGAGCTTTGAAAATTTTAGGAGAGCAAGATGAATTAAGCAAGGATGTTTCGGCTACTGGTTTTGGGCCCGGATTACAAGTAGTTGAGGAGACCGAGATTACAGGAGGTATGGAGGAATGAGAGATTGGAGAGGGTACCATGGTAGTGTATCATCAGGGTCCTTTAGCAGCCCTTCCCACTTGTTCCCATGTGTAGTACACTTTGTTGGAATGTACGAGGGCTGAATAGACCAGACCACCAGCGGGCTGTTCGAGACCTTATTCAGGAGAATTCAGTTAGTCTCGTTGCTCTTCCTGAGAAACATGTCACTGGTAGCAGGTCTTCCTTTATTGCATATCGAGTGTTTTCTTCGTGGAGTAGGCATATTGATTATGAAGATGGTCCGGGTAAGCGTATCTGGGTCGGTTGGGATCAGAGTTTGGTGGATGTCCAGATGGTTCATACATCTGATCAGTGGTTTCATTGTCGAGTTACGGAGCTCAGGACGGCGGTCACGCAGTTTTACACGTTTGTTTATGCCCATAACACTGTGATTCAGAGACGAGTGTTATGGGACTATATACTTTCTATTTCTGAGCACTTGCAGGAGGTTGAGTGGGTAGTGTTGGGAGATTTCAACACCATCCTAGATACGAGTGAGGCCATGGGAGGTAGAGCGACTATGGAGACAGATGACGAGTTTCAGGCCTGCTTGACGGCAGCTGATTTGGTCACGTTACCGACGTTGGGTCCGTGGTACACATGGCATAATCAGCAAGAGGCGGATAAGAAGTGGCGTCGACTGGATAGAGTGGTGGGCAACCCAATCTGGTTGGTGCATCGTGTTGGTTGTGAAGGCCAAAATTCACGCCGGGAAGACGACGAGGTTATCGGGGCAAGGGTAGCGGTCGCTGGAGGAGCCTAGCGACCGCTAGGAGATGGACAGCGGGCGCTGCTAAGGACCAGCGGTCGCTGGTCCTCCAAGGTAGGGAACAGCTCGTTCAGCCCCTAAGTAGCGAGCGACGAGCGCTCCGGGTAGCGCTCCTGGTAGCGACCAAGGTAGCGGTCGCTACCCCTGTGTAGCGGGCGCTACCCCCCCTGTCAGGCGAGAAGTTACGGGATTTTAATCCCAGCGGGTTTTTTCCCCTCTTCCAAGTTACCCCCTTTCTATATAAACCCTATGCTATTGTAAAATAGGGTTAACACCTACAGCTATTAGAATTGATATTATAGAGTTTACAAGCTTGTAACGGGGATCTATAATTGTTCTAATAAATCATTGCAGCCGGAGAAAGTGGACGTAGCCCTCGTTAACGGGTGAACCACTATAAATTTCTTGTGTCTTTTATTCCGTATTTTTCGTTCTTGTTTGTTCGTATTGCTTTTCGGGAAGGGAATTCGGACGCGAATTTCCCAACAACTGGTATCAGAGCGCTAGGGTTATAGCGATCGGGGAAAAGCGATGACGGACACCACCACTTCGTTCGGGGTTACGAAGTTCGACGGAAACAACTATGGACACTGGAAGATGCAGATCGAGGACTACCTTTATGGGAAAAAGCTCGGAATTCCTTTGAAGGGTAGACCGGAGAAGATCAAGGATGACGAGGAATGGGAAAGCCTCGACAGGCAGGTGTTGGGATTGATACGTTTGTCCTTGGCTTCAAACGTGTCATTCAACGTGCGCTCAATTACCACAACCAAGGATTTGATGGCTGCCCTATCAAACATGTACGAGCAACCTTCAGCGAACAACAAGGTGTATCTCATGAAGCAGTTGTTCAACCTGAAGATGTCGGACAATGCAAACGCAGCCAACCACATCAACGAGCTGAATTCCATCTTGGATAAATTGAAAGGAGTCGGGGTGAATTTCGATGATGAAATTTACGCTTTGATCCTACTTGCGTCTTTGCCGGATAGTTGGGAGCCCATGCGGGCAGCTGTTAGCAACTCTATGGGGAAGGAGAATCTGCAGTTCTCCGAAGTTAGAGATAAGATCCTAGCCGAGGAAATCCGGAGAAAGGATTTCAAGGGAAAGTCTTCTAGTTCGGCCTTGAGTGTGGAGAACCGGGGGAGAAACTCGGGTAGGAATGCTAACAGGAACAGAGGGAGATCCAAGTCTAGGAGTGGAAGAGATAGCTCGAGGTCCGAGGATAATGAGTGCTGGAGTTGTGGTAAGACGGGGCACTTCAAGAGGGATTGTCGTTCTCGGGGGAAGAGTGACAACAAGAAGAAGGGAACCGCCAATGCGGTAACACAAGAGGATGACGACGATGGGGACGTCCTTCTCTGTTCGGTCGACTCACCGATCGATTCCTGGGTGCTGGACTCAGGGGCTTCTTTCCATACTACTGCACAGCGAGAGGTAATGCTGAATTACGTCTCGGGTGATTATGGAAAGGTTTTTCTTGCAGATGACGAGCCACTCGATGTAGTCGGGATGGGAGATATCAACCTGAAGATGTCAAATGGGCAAACCTGGAAGATTTCCAAGGTCAGACATGTGCCGGGGTTGAAGAGGAACCTAATTTCGGTGGGCCAACTTGATAGTGATGGTCACCGGGTGTCATTTGGAGATGGGTCGTGGAAAGTTTCGAGGAACGCCATGACCATAGCTCGAGGTCATAAGACGGGCACACTTTACATGACGACGAGCGTGAGGGACTCGGCTGGTGTTGTTGATAACACCAAAAAGACCGAATTGTGGCATTGCAGGCTGGGGCACATGAGTGAGAAGGGGATGAAGATCATGGCAAAGAACGGGCTGCTGCCCGAACTCAAGGCGATTGAGTCTCACGTGTGCGAGAGCTGCATTCTTGGAAAGCAGAAACGAGTGAGTTTTTCCAAAGATGGAAGGGAGCCCAAGGCGGGGAAGCTGGAACTAGTACACACGGATGTTTGGGGTCCAGCTCCCGTCGCCTCACTCGGAGGATCACTCTACTATGTTACCTTCATCGATGACTCCACAAGGAAGGTATGGGTGTACTTCATGAAAAATAAGAGTGACGTGTTCTCTGTTTTCAGGAAATGGAAAGCCGAGGTTGAGAATGAAACAAATCTCAAAGTGAAGTGTTTGAGGTCCGACAACGGAGGTGAGTACGTTGACGCCGACTTCAAACAATTTTGTGTCGAGAGTGGGATCAAGATGGTGAAGACTATTCCGGGGACCCCACAACAGAACGGAATAGCGGAGCGAATGAACAGGACGCTAAATGAGAAGGCCCGGAGTATGCGGTTACATTCGGGGATGCCTAAAATGTTTTGGGCATATGCCATCGACATGGCAGCTCATTTAATCAACAGAGCACCGTCGGTTCCTTTGGAATATCGGATTCCTGAGGAGGTTTGGAGTGGGAAGAAGCTGAATCTGTCCTACTTGAGGGTGTTCGGGTGTCTGGCGTATGTCCATATCGACGAAGCTGCTCGTAGCAAGCTTGATCCTAAATCCAAGAAGTGCTTCTTTCTTGGATATGGCGGCACGGAGTTCGGGTACCGATTTTGGGATGCCGAAAATCATAAGGTGATCCGAAGCAGAAATGTGATCTTCAACGAGGCAGTCTTGTACAAGGGTAAAGACGAGGTTGTTGAAGAAGGCGTTGATCCAGTGGGAGAAACGGAGGAGGTTCCGGTGAAGGTCGTGGAGACCGAGGAGATCGAGGAGGGCAACACGAGCAGCGAGGATGAGCAAGATGAGAATGCTCATCCCAACATCGATCCAGTCACACCGAAGCCGTGGAGGTCGACTAGGGTAATAAGACCTCCCCATAAATTTTCACCTTCCCTTAACTATATTTTGCTGACTGATAGGGGTGAGCCGGAGAGCTACACCGAGGCTATACAAGCGAGGGATTCGATCAAGTGGGAGTCTGCCATGAAAGAAGAGATGAGCTCATTGATGTCGAATCATACTTGGGAACTAGCCGAGCTTCCGAGGGAGAAGAAGGCCTTGCACAATAAATGGGTCTTCCGGGCAAAGGAAGAACACGATGGAAGCGTTCGGTACAAGGCGAGATTAGTGGTGAAAGGATTCCAGCAGAAGGAAGGGATCGACTACACGGAGATCTTCGCTCCGGTAGTCAAAATGGTAACCATCCGGGTGGTGCTTAGCTTGGTGGCACAAGAAAACTTACATCTTCAGCAAATGGATGTAAAGACCGCATTTCTTCACGGGGATCTAGATGAAGAAATCTACATGAAGCAACCGGAGGGTTTCGAAGTCCGAGGAAAGGAGAAGCTGGTGTGTAAGCTTCAAAAGAGCTTGTATGGGTTGAAGCAAGCTCCGAGGCAGTGGTACAAGAAGTTCGACATGTTCATGAAGCGGGTCGAATTCACGCGGTGCGAGGCGGACCACTGCTGCTATTTCAAGAAACTCGGAGGTACCTACATAATATTGCTCCTTTATGTAGACGATATGTTGATAGTCGGGGCGAGCTTGGCAGAGATCGACAAGCTCAAGAAGAGTCTATCGAGGGAGTTCTCTATGAAGGATTTGGGTGCTGCCAAACAAATCCTGGGCATGAGAATCACGAGGAGCAAGGATGGTCTTGAGTTGTCTCAAGAGGAGTACCTGAAGAAGGTACTAGCACGGTTTAACATGGAGGATGCGAAACCCGTGAGCACTCCTTTGGCTAGTCACTTCCGTCTGTCAAGGGAGGACTCGCCGACGAGCGAGAAGGAGCTAGAGCATATGGATAAGGTCCCTTACGCCTCCGCGATTGGGAGCCTTATGTATGCTATGGTGTGCACGAGGCCTGACATTGCCCATGCAGTGGGAGTGGTCAGTCGGTTTATGAGTAATCCGGGGAAGCAACATTGGGAAGCCGTCAAGTGGATCTTTCGATACTTGAGAGGGACTTCCGGTTTTGCTTTGAGGTTCCGAAAATCAGATTTGGGGTTACTCGGGTTCGTGGACGCGGATAATGGAGGTGACGTGGATAGTAGGAAGAGTACTACTGGGTAC
Source organism: Euphrasia confusa (assembly GCA_954870475.1). Classification (NCBI taxonomy): domain Eukaryota; kingdom Viridiplantae; phylum Streptophyta; class Magnoliopsida; order Lamiales; family Orobanchaceae; genus Euphrasia; species Euphrasia confusa. The sequence continues at coordinate 7,217,924 of OX940966.1, read as the reverse complement.
GTGTACACTTTCGGGGGTACCGCGATTAGCTGGGTGTCGAGGTTGCAGAAGATCGTAGCATTGTCGAGTTGCGAGGCGGAGTACGTCGCTGTGACGGAAGCCGCGAAGGAGATGATGTGGCTACAGGCTTTCCTGCTAGAGTTGAGACAAGACCACTCGGGGAGTGTCTTGTATTGCGACAGTCAGAGCGCCATTCACTTGGCGAAGAATCCGGTGTACCATGCTCGAACGAAGCATATCCAGCTGAGATATCACTTCATTCGATCGGCCTTAGAGGAAGGTGTCTTGGTGTTGGAGAAGATTCTTGGGAGTAAGAATCCAGCCGACATGTTTACGAAGGTGGTACCGTGTGATAAACTGAAGTTGTGTTCGACTTCAGTTGGTCTTCTGGGATGAGGACCGGGGAGGCGGCTGCAATGGGAAGAGACGATAGGGGGTTGTGAATTAGCTTCAAGTGGGAGATTGTTGGTTGTGAAGGCCAAAATTCACGCCGGGAAGACGACGAGGTTATCGGGGCAAGGGTAGCGGTCGCTGGAGGAGCCTAGCGACCGCTAGGAGATGGGCAGCGGGCGCTGCTAAGGACCAGCGGTCGCTGGTCCTCCAAGGTAGGGAACAGCTCGTTCAGCCCCTAAGTAGCGAGCGACGAGCGCTCCGGGTAGCGCTCCTGGTAGCGACCAAGGTAGCGGTCGCTACCCCTGTGTAGCGGGCGCTACCCCCCCTGTCAGGCGAGAAGTTACGGGATTTTAATCCCAGCGGGTTTTTTCCCCTCTTCCAAGTTACCCCCTTTCTATATAAACCCTATGCTATTGTAAAATAGGGTTAACACCTACAGCTATTAGAATTGATATTATAGAGTTTACAAGCTTGTAACGGGGATCTATAATTGTTCTAATAAATCATTGCAGCCGGAGAAAGTGGACGTAGCCCTCGTTAACGGGTGAACCACTATAAATTTCTTGTGTCTTTTATTCCGTATTTTTCGTTCTTGTTTGTTCGTATTGCTTTTCGGGAAGGGAATTCGGACGCGAATTTCCAAACACATCGTGCTGAGAGTATCTATCATACCCTACCGTCTCGGACGTCAGACCATACTCCTCTGCTTTTGGACCCGGTGACTTCTGGAAACGGATACAAGGCATGGTTTCGGTTTGACAATCATATTACTGATATGGAGGATTTTATTCCCCAGACGAGGCGTATTTGGGAGTATGAGATTCATGGTCTGCCTATGTATTCAGTGGTTAAGAAGCTTAAGCTTCTTAAAGGTGTTTTCAGGCAGATGAGGAGGAGACAGGGGCACCTTGGGGCGAATGTGACGAGGGCGAGGGAGTTTCTGCTCTCGGTCCAGACGTACTTGACTACAGATCCTACCTTTGAGCCCTTACTTGTGTTAGATGGTATATGTCGTCGCTTATATGCACGAGCGGTTGAGGCAGAGCAGACTTATCTACGCCAGAGGGCGAAGACATCTTGGTTACGAGATGGGGATCAGTGTACAGCCTTTTTCTTTAAGAGTATTGCGGTTCGACGGGCTCGATCGCGTATTCTTCATGTTGAGACGGCTACTGGGGAGCTTGTACATGACTCATTCCAGATTAGTAGTACGATTGTGTTGTTCTTTCAGGGACTGTTGGGTACTTCTACCCATCCTGTGGTAGGAGATTTACGACCTTTTGTTACTCGGAGGTTGACTACTGAGATGGCAGACCATATGATTAGACCGGTGACGGCGGCAGAGATTCAGAGCGTTCTATTTGCGTTCGATGATGATAGAGCACCGGGTCCAGATGGTTATTCTTCGGCCTTTTTCAAACAGGCTTGGCCAGTGATTAAAGCTGAGAGTCTCACGGCTATTTCAAATTTTTTCCGTACCGGGAAGCTTGTTAGAGAGGTCAACTCGACGATTCTTTCGCTTATACCGAAGGTTGCTGCCCCGAAGCATCCTAAGGACTTTCGCCCCATCTCGTGCTGCAATGTGTTGTACAAGGTGATAGCGAAAATTATTTCGAATCGTATGAGTGCCAGTATGGCGTTATTGGTTGACAGATCGCAGACAGCCTTCGTCCCTGGCAGACGCATTGGGGATAATATCCTCCTTGCTCAGGAGTTACTGCAGGGGTACAGACAGAGGAGACTTCCAGCTAGATGTGTGCTGAAAGTCGATCTTATGAAGGCCTATGATACGGTTGAGTGGAGCTTTGTACGGGCGACGTTGGAGACCATGGGATTCCATCAAGTGTTCATAGGGTGGATTATGGAGTGCCTCACTACTCCGGCCTACTCGGTGAACATCAATGGGTCGGCTGAGGGTTATTTCAGAGGTGCTCGGGGATTGAGACAGGGGGACCCGATGTCACCTTTTCTTTTTGTCCTTGTGATGGAGGTATTACACGGGATCTTGGAGTGGCATATTCAGGCAGAGCTAGAGTTCCAGTATCATTGGAGATGTGAGAGGACCCAGACCTATATGCTGAGTTTTGCTGATGACCTACTGCTTGCCTGTCACGCTGATCCTGTGTCTATCGAGACACTCAGACGGGGAGTACAACTTTTCTCGACTTACTCGGGTCTACATGAGAATGTAGATAAGAGTAATATCTATCTCTCCCTCCAGGCGCAGGATGATGTTTCAGTACTACAACCAATCTTTGATTTCCCGGTCGGGACCCTTCCGGTGCGTTATCTGGGGGTTCCTTTGATCTCTACGCAGTTGAGGCTGAGGGATTGTGCCCCCCTGCTTCAGAGGATTGATGCTAGATTGGGTTCTTGGACCTCTCGTACACTATCTTATGCAGGAAGATTACAGCTGATCCGATCGATTCTTGGTACTCTACATATCTATTGGGCTAGTGTGTTCATCCTCCCCCAGGGAATTATCGAGGAGATTGAGAAGAGGCTGAGGAAATTTCTTTGGTTTGGATTAGGAAACAAGGGGCATGCCAAGGTCCGCTGGGTTGATATTTTTCGCCCTGCCAGTGAGGGTGGTCTAGGTATCCGTGATCTCACTGCCCAGAATAGGGCCCTTATGACCAGACACATATGGGCTATTCTGAGTCAGGATCCGGAATCCGTTTGGGTCAGTTGGATTCAGGAGAATCGACTGAGGAGGCATTCCTTCTGGAGTGCCAAGATTCCGAGGGCATGCTCCTGGACTTGGCGCCAGCTTCTGAAACTACGCCCCGCTGTGTTACCAGCTATTCAGATGCAGGTCGGGGATGGTTCGCAATTTTACCTTTGGAGGGACCCGTGGCATCCCCTTGGTCGATTAGAGGAGGTGTATCAGTTGAGACCGTGGTTTACGAGGCTTCCTAGGGCTGCGTCGCTGAATATGGTCATCGTTGATGGGGTTTGGAGGTGGCCAGCAGATTTTGCGGAGGAGTTCGTTGATCTTATGGACGGCTTGCCGAGTATAGATGGGAGGACAGATAGAGTGCGGTGGAAATTGCATCGATCAGGGACCTATACCTCCGACTCGCCATATACTCTTTTCCGCCCAGAGGGTCCTCGGGTGCCGTGGGCTGCTCTTTTGGCCGGACCAGGACGTATACCACGACATTGTTTCATTCTTTGGATGGCTATCCGAGGTCGGTTGCCGACTCGGGATAAGCATTGGATTGGTCGGGGGGATGACTCGTGTGTGTTATGTGGTGGGGTGAGCGCAGAGACACACTCCCACCTTTTCTTTGAGTGCCCCTTCTCACAGGATTGCTTGCAGAGACTACAGGTGGAGGTGGGATTTCTATGGCCACGTGGTGGTTGGCATAGTGCAGTATTACGGGCTGCTAGTCGATGGCGTGGGAGACATTTGATATCTTGCGCGTATCGTGGACTTCTCGCTGCTCTGATATATTATATTTGGCTAGAGAGGAACACAAGGATACATGAGGCACGGTCGGTGTCGTCTGGAGTGGTGGTTTCTCAGGCGATTTCTATCATACAGGAGAGGATACACTCGTTACGACTCCCTGATTCTCTTCAGGCACGGGCACTGAAGAGAGTATGGCATATAGCCTGGTGATTGTATTTATATTGTTTAGTGCTATATGTTAGTTTGGCGGATTGGAGAGCTAGCATGTTAGCTCTGTGATGCGGTAGGATTTTTCATTCCCTATGCGTTGCACTGTATCATACTTTTATTTTTCTATGTGATTGACCTTTAACTAAAAAAAATAAATTTAAAAATAATAAATAAATCATTTTTAATGTATCTATTTATTTTTAAAATGTTTTTTCTTATTAATCTCTCTTAAATCCTTCTATTAAAAAAATATTATTTATACCACCAAATATACCATAATAAAATGTATAAAATCATCTCGTCTCTTATTGGCATTGTTTTTTTTTTCTTTTTTCTTCTCTTGCTTTTTTTATAAAAATAATAAATAATGTTTTTATATAATAATTATTATACTATTGTACAATTAATATAATATACATTGTTGTTTGCTTAATCACAATTTGCAAACTCTTGAATTTTTTGTGAATATTTTGAATTTTGTATCTCAAATTATAAATTGTATATCTTTATTTAACAAATTAACTTTTATACACTGAATTATACTAATCCTAAAATTCCATCAATTCTGGACTACCATTTGTAAAATTAGAATTCAACATTGGAAGAACCATAAAATGCACTCATCCCTATTGGATACTGTTACTATAATTAGAATTAAACATTTTAAAATTTTATTTATTATTTTTTGAGCAAATTAACCAAATATGTAAAGAAACTCGATAAATTAAATTACATGTTAAAAAAATATCAACAAACTCATATTAAATCAAAAATATTCTAAAACACCAAAAAAAATTATATAGTAAATCAAATAAAGAGTTTTTCACCAACATGCAATATATTATCGATGTGAATGTTGAAAAAGTCGGACATTATTATATTTACAAGCAAAAGTAAATTATTATATTTATAAGCATAAATAAAACAATCATTAAAAAAATTGATACAAGCCGGCGTATTAGAATTGTCTGATTATTAATAAGTTTAAATTTTCGTTCATAAAGTAATTAGTAACAAAAAATAACTAAATTTTATAAATATAACAATTATTCAATCAATATTAATTCAGGATGACATACAATTGATCGAGTGATAGCATGCATGCACAATGAAAAAATGATCATTGTTTAAATAATTTGTAATTTGTATTTAAATCTTTTTTAGTTTGTCAGTTGGTATTTCCAAACAATTTATTTTGATATTTTGAATACTTTTTGGGTTATATTTGATCAGTTTAAATGGTTATGCAAGTTTAAATTATAATTGCAATTAACTTAACTATGTTTTTAGCTTTAAAGACTAATTATTTACTTATATTATGTTTATGTTTTATTTTGATTTGAGTTACCGTTAATTTCTTTACTTATTTGTTAATATGAAATGGAACTAAACACATTGTTGTTCAACCAATTGGTTTGTAAATTTGAAATGATACTTATTTATTAATATTAATAGACTTTTATATACTTATAAGTTGAGAATGACTTTATTAACAAAACTAATTTTTAACACAAAATATCTATTCTATTAAATATAAATTGATAATGACTATTAACAAAACTATTTTTTAAAGCAAAATATCTATTCGATTAAATATAAATTGAACTAAATGTAGTCTATAAAGAATTATTTGTAATATCATCCTGGTTTATTTATTGTATTATTTCAATTATATAATTCAATTAATGTTTATATGTCAATTATCAATGTCTACATCTAACATGAGTTTATATTAAACATTAAATTTAAGTAGAAAGCTACTCTGAGTAATAGAAAGATGAATTAAATACACGTGCATCGCACCTGAAGGAGGACTAGTTCAATTAAAATTAAATAAAAATTGTAGGACAATGTTTGAAAAACTGAAAAATCGACTTAGACTTTCCCTTATCATTCTTGGTGGATACTGTTAAGCTCATTTTTTTATTTTACATTAGGTTACACACTACAAAAAAACCAGGGAACCCCTACGAGATTCCCTACGGTCTTTTTCCCGTAGGGGTTTCCCTACGGCATTCCCTACGGGAATCATTTTTTGAGTTTCCCTACGGCCTTTTTCCCGTAGGGGATTCCCGTAGGGAATTGCGCGCATTCGCGCCCTCCAAGAGGCCCTACGGGGTCCCCTACGGCTAGGAGTAGGGAAATACTCCCTACGGGGGGAGTAATAAATCCCCTACGGGTACCCGTAGGTCCCCTACGACTATTTCCCGTAGGGGAGTAAAGAAATTTATTCCCTACGGCATTTACCGTAGGGGATTTTTTTTTTTTTAATTATTAATTTATATAATAATAAATTAATTAAATGTTATTATAAAATTAAGCTAAATTGTTTTAAATGTATTTTTTAAACCACTATTTTACTAACTTATAAAATTACAATTAAAGTTTTTTAAATGTTTACGCAATTATGCAACTACGCAATTACAAATTTATAAAAATAATTTTTGTACAATTTTATAAAGATAAGTAATTAGAAAAATTACCAAAAAATTACGCAATTTTATAAAAATAATTAATTACAAACAATATCGCAATTACGTAAAAATTACGGAAAAAATAATAAAAAAGGTTTTATAGTCTAAACACATTTAAAAAACTACTACTAAATAATATTTAAATCTAAGTAAAACATGTAAACACAAAAAAAAAATAAGAGTTCTTAAAAATTAATAAAAAAAGATTGTGAGTTCTATTTAATTTAATATATTTAAATGCCTTTTTATTTTAAATTATCTTTTTTAAAACTAATATTTATATATAAATATATATATATATATATATACATATTATCTTATTATTACATTTTTACATAATAAATATAAGGTAATGAATACACATATATTATCTTTTAAAAATTGTACAATCATAATTTTGAATGAAAATATAACGGATTTTTGCGAATTTCCCTACTGCAATGGCCGTAGGGAATGTCAGTTTTTTTTGTAGTGACACTTAGGAGGATTTGATAAAAGAAAATTAATAAAGTGAGATAGTGAATTTTGATTGAAAGGGGGACGTGCCACAGATCCCTTATTGCAAAATAATGGTTTTTGTAATTTTTGCTAAAATTTTATTGTTTTTGTAATTTTTCTAAATGTTTTGTAATATTATGCTAAATTTATTACAAAAATAAAAGGAAAAAAATAAGTAACATGGCCTCAGAGCAAGCTTTGCGCTCATAAGCGCACATGGCCTTATGATAGGTTGATGCTGTTTCACCGTATCTTCTGTCTGAATGTAGCAATAATAACCTACACATGAAGAATAAGACACAAGACAAAAAAAATCAGCTCAATTATTGGGCGATTAAGTATTACCAACCTTCATTTAGGAAGAAGTTATATTTTATTTTTGCGCTATTTTTACTATTAGAGCGCATATAAAAACAAAGCGACAAATCATATAAAGATAGGGTAAAAAAAATATGTTATCAATATAAAAATATATATTAGCAAAAAAAATTATTATAATTGTAAAAAATTAAAATATTAGTATAATGTTAAAATACAAAATCACGATTTTAATTTTGTGCGGTTACATACAAAATTTATTGATAAAATAAAATTAAACTATCTAATTAAAATTAAATAAAAATTGTAGGTCAGTCTTAAAAACCAACTTAAACTTTCCTTTATCATTTTTTGTGGAGGTTGTTGAGCTTTTTCTTTATGGGAGTTTCATAAAAGATTTTTTGTGAGTGTTTCTATAATTATGAAAAGCTAAGACCACTTTTGTTTTTGGGTGGATATTTTATTATTTATTAACCCAAAATTATTTAAGATCTCACTAGGTGAAAAACTTTAAATGCCTAGATTATACGTGGCTACAGCCATTCAATCCTCCCTATAGGCGTTTAATTTGTTACCCTGTTGGTTAAAATTCCGATTCCCCATGCAACTGGAGATTGTGACTCCCTCAAAGAGCTTTCTCAAGTCAATATCCTTTCAAACCGCTATTTGTATGTGTTTCGGCGTTATACGTTTTTGTTGGTTTTCCATGGCCCCACTCCGTTAAGTGAAATGGTGAGCTTGCGAGCATTCCATATCCTCACTTGCGGCTAGTGAGATGGTGAGTTTGCGCTAAGAAAGCATTTTAAAAAATGTATTATAATTGTTAAAAATTAAAATAATCAAACTCACTATTTAATTTTGTGCTATTATATAACATTTTTATTGATAATGATAAAATTATACTATTCAATTAAAATTAAATAAAAATAAAAACTCACTGTTTAATTTTGCGCTATTATATAACATTTTTATTGATAATGATAAAATTATACTATTCAATTAAAATTAAATAAAAATTGTAGGACAATGTTTGAAAAACTGAAAAATCTACTTAGACTTTCCCTTATCATTCTTGGTGGATTTTTTTATTTTACATTAGGTTACACTTAGGAGGATTTGATAAAAGAAAATGAGAGAAGGGGACTGCTATTTATTTAAATTAATAAAGTGAGATAGTAAATTTTGATTGGAAGGGGGACGTGCCAGAGGTCCCTTATTGGTGGATAGGATGTAGCTTGGCACAAACCGTGCTAGCTCGACCAAAATAATGATTTTTGTAATTTTTGCTAAAATTTTATTGTTTTTGTAATTTTTGCTAAATGTTTTGTAATATTATGCTAAATTTATTACAAAAATAAAAGGAAAAAAATAAGTAACCAATTACTTCAAATTTCTGATTGCTCGCACTGAAATTGTAAGCACGTGGCCTCAGAGCAAGCTTTGCGCTCATAAGCGCACATGGGCTTATGATAGATTGATGCTGCTTCACCGTCATCTTCTTTCTGAATGTAGCAATAATAACCTGCACATGAAGAATAAGACACAAGGCAAAAAAAATCAGCTCTGATTATTGGGCAATTAAGTATTACCAACCTTCATTTAGGAAGAAGTTATATTTTGTTTTTGGCTATTTTTACTATTAGAGCGCATATAAAAACAAAGCGACAAATCATATAAATATAGGGTAAAAAAAATATATTGTCAATATAAAAATATATATTAACAAAAAAAATTATTATAATTGTTAAAAATTAAAATATTAGTATAATGCTAAAATACAAAATCACGATTTTAATTTTGTGCTGTTACATACAAAATTTATTGATAAAATAAAATTAAACTATCTAATTAAAATTAAATAAAAATTGTAGGTCAGTCTTAAAAACCAACTTAAACTTTCCCTTATCATTTTTTGTGGAGGTTGTTAAGCTTTTTCTTTATGGGGGTTTCATAAAAGATTTTTTGTGAGTGTTTCTATAATTATGAAAAGCTAAGACCACTTTTGTTTTTGGGTGGATATTTTATTATTTATTAACTCAGAATTATTTAAGATCTCACGTGAAAAACTTTAAATGCCTAGATTATACGTGGCTACAGCCATTCAATCCTCCCTCTAGGCGTTTAATTTCGTTACCAGCTGTTGGTTAAAATTCAGATTCGCCATGGAACTGGAGATTGTGACTCTCTCAAAGAGCTTTCTCAAGTCAATATCATTTGAAACCGCTATTTGTATGTGTTTCGGCGTTATACGTTTTTTTTGGCTTTCCATGGCCCCACTCCGTTAAGTGAGATGGTGAGCTTGCGGGCATTCCATGTCCTCACTTGTGGCTAGTGAGATGGTGAGTTTCCGTTAAGAAAGCATTTTAAAAAATGTATTATAATTGTTAAAAATTAAAATAATCAAACTCACTATTTAATTTTGCGCTATTATATAACATTTTTATTGATAATGATAAAATTATACTATTCAATTAAAATTAAATAAAAATAAAAACTCAATATTTAATTTTGCGCTATTATATAACATTTTTATTGATAATGATAAAATTATACTATTCAATTAAAATTAAATAAAAATTGTAGGACAATGTTTGAAAAACTGAAAAATCTACTTAGACTTTCCCTTATCATTCTTGGTGGATTTTTTTATTTTACATTAGGTTACACTTAGGAGGATTTGATAAAAGAAAATGAGAGAAGGGGACTGCTATTTATTTAAATTAATAAAGTGAGATAGTAAATTTTGATTGGAAGGGGGACGTGCCAGAGGTCCCTTATTGGTGGATAGGATGTAGCTTGGCACAAACCGTGCTAGCTCGACCAAAATAATGATTTTTGTAATTTTTGCTAAAATTTTATTGTTTTTGTAATTTTTGCTAAATGTTTTGTAATATTATGCTAAATTTATTACAAAAATAAAAATAAAAAAATAAGTAACCAATTACTTCAAATTTCTGATTGCTAAATTGTAAGCGCACATGGCCTCAGAGCAAGCTTTGCGCTCATAAGCGCATATGGCCTTATGATAGGTTGACACCGTCATCTTCTTTCTGAATGTAGCAATAATAACCTGCACATTAATAATAAGACACAAGACAAAAGACAAAAAAAATCAGCTCGATTATTGGGCAATTAAGTATTACCAACCTTCATTTAGGAAGAAGTTATATTTTGTTTTTGGGCTATTTTTACTATTAGAGCGCATATAAAAACAAAGCGACAAATCATATAAAAATAGGGTAAAAAAAAAATATTATCAATATAAAAATATATATTAGCAAAAAAAATTATTATAATTGTTAAAAATTAAAATATTAGTATATTGCTAAAATATAAAATCACGATTTTAATTTTGTGCTATTACATACAAAGTTTATTGATAAAATAAAATTAAAATATCTAATTAAAATTAAATAAAAATTGTAGGTCAGTCTTAAAAATCAACTTAAACTTTCCCTTATCATTTTTTGTGGAGGTTGTTGAGCTTTTTCTTTGTAGGGGTTTCATAAAAGATTTTTTGTGAGTATTTCTATAATTATGAAAAGCTAAGACCACTTTTGTTTTTGGTTGAATATTTTATTATTTATTAACTCAAAATTATTTAATATCTCATTAGGTGAAAAACATTAAATGCCTAGATTATATGTGGCTACAGCCATTCAATCCTCCCTATAGGCGTTTTATTTTGTTACCAGCTGTTGGTTAAAATTCCGATTCGCCATGCAACTGGCGATTGTGACTCCCTCAAAGAGCTTTCTTAAGTCAATATCCTTTGAAACAGCTATTTATATGTGTTTCGGCCTTATACGTTTTTGTTGGCTTTCCATGGCCCCACTCCGTAAAGTGAGATGGTGAGCTTGCGGGCATTCCATGTCCTCACTTGCGGCTAGTGGGATGGTGAATTTGCTCTAAGAAAGCATTTTAAAAAATTTATTATAATTGTTAAAAATTAAAATAATCAAACTCGCTATTTAATTTTGCGCTATTATATAACATTTTTATTGATAATGATAAAATTATACTATTCAATTAAAATTAAATAAAAATAAAAACTCACTATTTAATTTTGCGCTATTATATAACATTTTTATTGATAATGATAAAATTATACTTTTCAATTAAAATTAAATAAAAATTGTAGGACAATGTTTGAAAAACTAAAAATCAACTTAGACTTTCCCTTATCATTCTTGGTGGATACTGTTAAGCTCATTTTTTTTATTTTACATTAGGTTACACTTAGAAGGATTTGATAGAAGAAAATGAGAGAAGGGGACAGCTATTTATTTAAATTATTAAAGTGAGATAGTGAATTTTGATTGGACGGGGACGTGCCAGAGGTCCCTTATTGGTGGATAGGACGTAGTGGCACAAACCGTGCTAGCTCGACGAAAATAATGGTTTTTGTAATTTTTGCTAAAATTTTATTGTTTTTGTAATTTTTGCTAAATGTTTTGTAATATTATGCTAAATTTATTACAAAAATAAAAGGAAATAAAATAAGTAATCAATTACTTCAAATTTCTTATTGCTCGCAGCAATTGTAAGCGCACATGGCCTAAGAGCAAGCTTTGCGCTCATAAGCGCACATGGCATTATGATAGGTTGATGCTGCTTCACCGTCATTTTCTGTCTGAATGTAGCAATAATAACCTGCACATGAAGAATAAGACAAAAGACAAAAAAAATCAGCTCAATTATTGGGCGATTAAGTATTACCAACCTTCATTTAGGAAGAAGTTATATTTTGTTTTTGCGCTATTTTTACTATTAGAGCGCATATAAAAACAAAGCGAAAAATCATATAAAAATAGGATAAAAAAATATATTATCAATATAAAAATAAATATTAGCAAAAAAAATTATTATAATTGTTAAAAATTAAAATATTAGTATATTGCTAAAATACAAAATCACGATTTTAATTTTGTGCTATTACATACAAAATTTATTGATAAAATAAAATTAAACTATCTAATTAAAATTAAATAAAAATTGTAGGTAAGTCTTAAAAACCAACTTAAACTTTCCCTTATCATTTTTTGTGGAGATTGTTGAGCTTTTTCTTTATGGGGGTTTCATAAAAGATTTTTTGTGAATATTTCTATAATTATGAAAAGCTAAGACCACTTTTGTTTTTGGGTGGATATTTTATTATTTATTAACCCATAATTATTTAAGATCTCACTAGGTGAAAAACATTAAATGCCTACATTATATGTGGCTACAGCCATTCAATCCTCCCTATAGGCGTTTCATTTCGTTACCATCTGTTGGTTAAAATTCCGATTCGCCATGCAACTGGCGATTGTGACTCCCTCAAAGAGCTTTCTCAAGTCAATATCCTTTGAAACCGTTATTTGTATGTGTTTCGGTGTTATACGTTTTTGTTGGCTTTCCATGGCCCCACTCCTTCAAGTGAGATGGTGAGCTTGCGGGCATTCCATGTCATCACTTGCGGCTAGTGAGATGGTGAATTTGCGCTAAGAAAGCATTTTAAAAAATGTATTATAATTGTTAAAAATTAAAATAATCAAACTTACTATTTAATTTTGCGCTATTATATAACATTTTTATTGATAATGATAAAATTATACTATTCAATTAAAATTAAATAAAAATAAAAACTCACTATTTAATTTTGCGAATTTATATAACATTTTTATTGATAATGATAAAATTATACTATTCAATTAAAATTAAATAAAAATTGTAGGACAATGTTTGAAAAACTGAAAAATCAACTTAGACTTTCCCTTATCATTCTTGGTGGATACTGATAAGCTCATTTTTTTATTTTACATTAGGTTACACTTAGGAGGATTTAATAGAAGAAAATGAGAGAAGGGGACTGCTATTTATTTAAATTAATAAAGTGAGATAGTGAATTTTGATTGGACGGGGGACGTGTCAGAGGTCCCTTATTGGTGGATAGGACGTAGCGTGGCACAAACCGTGCTATCTCGACCACTATAATGGTTTTTGTAATTTTTGCTAAAATTTTATTGTTTTTGTAATTTTTGCTAAAATTTTATTGTTTTTGTAATTTTTGCTAAATGTTTTGTAATATTATGCTAAATTTATTACAAAAATAAAAGGAAAAAAATAAGTAACCAATTAATTCACATTTCTGATTGCTCGCACTGAACCAGAGCAATTGTAAACGCACATGGCCTCAGACCAAGCTTTGCTCATAAGCGCACATGGCCTTATGATAGGTTATGCTGCTTCACCGTTATCTTCTGTCTGAATGTAGCAATAATAACTTGCACATGAAGAATAAGACACAAGACAACAAAAAAAATCAGCTCGATTATTGGGCGATTAAGTATTAACAACCTTCATTTAGGAAAAAGTTATATTTGTTTGTTGCGCTAGTTTTACTATTAGAGCGCATATAAAAACAAAGCGACAAATTATATAAAGATAGAGTAAAAAAAAAATATTATCAATATAAAAATATATATTAGCAAAAAAAATTATTATAATTGTTAAAAATTAAAATATTAGTATAATGCTAAAATACAAAATCACGATTTTAATTTTGTGCTATTACATACAAAATTTATTGATAAAATAAAATTAAACTATCTAATTAAAATTAAATAAAATTTGTAGGTCAGTCTTAAAAACCAACTTAAACTTTTCCCTTATCATTTGTTGTGGAGGTTGTTGAGCTTTTTCTTTATGGGGGTTTCATAAAAGATTTTTTGTTAGTATTTCTATAATTATGAAAAGCTAAGACCACTTTTGTTTTTGGGTGGATAGTTTATTATTTATTAACCCAGAATTATTTAAGATCTCACTAAGTGAAAAACATTAAATGCCTAGATTATATGTGGCTACAGCCATTCAATCCTCCCTCTAGGCGTTTCATTTCGTTATTAGCTGTTGGTTAAAATCCGATTTGCCATGCAACTGACGATTGTGACTCCCTCTAATAGCTTTCTCAAGTCAATATTCTTTGAAACCGCTATTTGTATGTGTTTCGGCGTTATACGTTTTTGTTGGCTTTCCATGGCCCCACTCCGTCAAGTGAGATGGTGAGCTTGCGGGCATTCCATGTTGGGAGTGCAATTAATTTATATAGTTCAAAATAAATTAATTAATATTGATGGGATTAATAGATTTGTGCTTGGGCTCAATTTAATCATAAATATTGGAAGCCCAATATTCCACATCCTTTAGATCCCCTACGTAGTCTATAAAAGCACTACATGGTCTTCACAATTCAAGACACATTATCATACTTGATATTCTAGAGAGTTTGTGAAGGAGATCCATAAGCTTGGAGGATCGTCGCCCACCCGACGTTCAAGCTAGTGCAAGAAATACGTGGGAAGATCGTAACTTCAACTTGATTTCGTTTCTCCGCACAATGAATCGAAGGTAATATCATAAAACCCTTGTGTGATTTTATGTGATATTTAATTGTAATATATACATGAACGCACGATCCGGGAAAACGATGAACTTCGGGGACGGGGATTCGAGATCCCCGGCGAAGCTCAAGGTAAACCCTCGGCTGGGAGCCGAGGTTGGCGGTCGGCCTAGGGCACGACCGCCGGCGTGCAATCGGAGGAGCCCCGGCTGGACGCCGGGGCATGCGATCGACCATGAGGTCGATCGATAGGGCTGCCGCGACTGGAGCCGCGGCGGGTGCGCTGGGCGCACCGCCCTCCCTCGAGGGTGGCGGCGGTGAGTTGCCGGACTCACCGCCAGGGGCTGTTCCGAACAGCCCCGGGGGATGCACGCGCATCCCCGGCGATCGCCATGCACGACGATCGCGAGCCCCGGCGGGGGCGTGGCTAGGGTTTAGCCGCGGGCTTGCCCGCGGTGACGCCTTGGTCGTGCTCCGGTTCGTTGGTGTTCGCGATCGGTTTCCGGCGATGGGATTTCGGTCGGGGTTATCGGTTCCGCAATTTTTGATACCCCGGGATATCGATTTCCAACAATTGGTATCAGAGCGTTTGGTTTCGTGTTCATGTATATGTTCAATTATCGTTCTACCTTGCAGGGATCCGACTATCATGGTTTAATTAATTGTTAATTATTTTACCATGATTATTCGTTTATTAAACTCTCGGACATGTCGAGATTCGTTTTGTGTGGATGAATGCTTGTAATAGTAAAAATTCGGGGTTGACCGAATTTAGATTTATTATTATTGTTCTATGTTTTCCGGAAATTGTATAGGGTCGATTTCATGTATAGAATCGATACCGGAATTGTAAATTTAATTCTTGTAATTTATTTACGTTGGATCGATGCCGAGACGACCGCCGGAGAACGCATGTGACGAAGAAGACGAAGAGGACGAAGCACCGGGGATAGATCAAACCCCTTGATCGATCCCGAGCGATCGACCGCGAGGAGGGGGCCGATCGCCCTCGGCTGGGGCTGCCGCCGGTCACGGTGGCGGCTGGTCGGCTGGGCTGGGCGGTGGCGCTCCTCCGGTGGTGGTGGTCGACGGTGGGGGTGGTGTGGGGATCCCCAACCCATGCTACTCCTACCAAGATTCACTTTCCTAATTAATTCGGTTTTCCTATTTTGAGTATTCCTAAGTTTGGGAACTCTCATGGAAATAGGAAAAGAATTAATTAATATTAATTTATTTCCTTATTCTATTATAGAAGTCTTCTAGAATATTCAAGTCTTACTTGGATAGGATTCTAGATATTTAATAGAATTTGAAAGGAAAATAATTAATTAATAAATTGATTTTATTTCCTAATTGATTATTCTTATTTTATGGGAATTTTCATGGACATGGAAATTAATTAATTTTGGAAAGTAGAAGAGTCCTAATTTATTTTATTTCCTTATTCTATTATAGAAATCTTCTAGAATGTTCCAAGTCTTACTTGGATAGGATTCTAGAGATTTAATAGAATTAGAGAGGAAAATAAATAAATAAAAATATTAATAATATTTAATTTTATTTTGATTTATTCGATTGACTTAATTTTCGAATTAAGTATCTTTTGGATTTATTAAAAATAAATAGATTTAAATATTGGGATTAATATTCTCGTCACATGGAGCATTCAAGAACGAATACTGAAGACTAGAAGATGCGTACGGAGATGGAATAAAGCCATGATAGTCGGAAAATAATTTTCTAGTATTATTTTGACTATGTAATACTATGTGCTTTATTGCTTGTATGCATGCTATATGTGTTTACTTTATGCACTAGATAGCGTATCCCTTTGTTATAAAAAGCTAAGTGGGAGAGGGGATGGAAACATTCCCATGGTCTCCATTACTGTTCTCTTGGTGACATTTATGAGCTTTCGAAGTTCATATAGACATGTCATTGGAGGAGAATTCTTGTAATTCCTTTTACGAGAAACATTGATTAAGTCTATCAAACAATGCCAAATTTGTCTTTCTAAAACTAACTTCAAGTCGACTCATTCTCACCCCGGGGAGTGGAATGGAGCCAAAGCCACTTGGTCATGTGGATGACACAAATTAGAGACATTCTTACCATCCTTTTGAAGGTGGATCGATTGTCTGCTCGGCTCCCTCATCTAATGAGAGATAGGGTTGTTCGCATGGTGAATCATTGGTTAGAAACTTCGAGTTTCACTTATGGTCCTCCGCGTCTTGATTTACGAAATCGAATGGTTCAAGTAATTGGATGTCAATTGTAAAAATCTTTTGGTGTAGTAAACGTCCACACTATCGTGGCTTGCTATACTAAATGGGATTTTGGATCAATTGATGTAGACAGTTATAGAAGAAAGTGAAGGATCGTGTGTTAACGTAAACGTCCACACTATCGTGGCTTGCGGTGACATACGAGTCTCAAACAATCTTCTTAGTGTTGAGTAATGGTTTACACTTAGGTACGCTCTATAGTATTCTTCCCATCGAAGTAACGCTATAGTGATGTACGACCGAAGCAAATCTAATTACGAAATCATTTGGATAGGTAAACGTCCACACTATCGTGGTTTACCATATCAGATGGGATTTTAGATGTAATTAGTAATTTAATGATATTATTTGAGGGAGATAATATCAGATATTAAATTGATTGTTTGTTTAAATGTGCTTATAGGTTTAGAAAATAGCTATGAATCCACTTTCTGTGATACTCAATGAGAATAAACTCACTGGCCCCAATTATATTGATTGGAGGAGAAATTTGGACATTGTCCTGACTTCTGAAGAGTACAAATTTGTACTCCATGATGTATGCCCTGCTGAGCCCACGGATGCCTCAACTAATGCGGAAAAAGAGGCATATAGGAAGTGGAAAAAGGCTGATGAAATGGCTAGGTGTTATATTTTGGCTTCTATGTCAAATGTACTCCAAACCCAACATGAGTCGATAGACACTGCCTATGATATGTTGTCTAACCTCAAAGAAATGTTTGGAGAGCAAGATCGTGCGGCAAGGCAAGAAGCCATGAGAGTCCTTATGACAACTACTCAGTCTGAAGGAACGCCCGTAGGGGAGCACGTTCTTAAGATGATGAGTTTGTTGAATGAACTTGAGATCCTAGGAGCTCAAATTGATGGTGAGACGCAAGTCGACATCATACTCCAGTCTCTGACCCCTAGTTTTGAGCAGTTTCGCATGAGTTATAATATGGGTAAACTATCTTATACTCTTGCGCAACTCCTGACTGAACTGAAGGCGGCAGAGGGGATCTACAAGAAGGGCAAGTCTCAAGCGCTTGTAGCTACCAAGTCCAAAGGCTTGAAGCCTGTTGGAGGTAGGGGCAAGAAAAGGAAGCAGGCCTGGAAACCCAGTGGTGCCAAGAGGAATGGACCACGAGTGGGGGCTGCCAAGCCAAGAGGCAAGTGCTTCCGATGCAATAAGTCTGGACACTGGAAGTCTGAATGTCCTCTCAAAGGTACGAATTTTTCTTTAGTCGTAAAAACATAGTCAGCGGTATTATCTACCAGAATTCTGGTGTGTAGATATGGAACCACTGACGGTATGTGCATTTTTCAAATGCAGGGGTTCCAGAAAACCCGGCGACTTAGAGAAGAAGAGTTCGAGTCTACATGGGCAAAGCTGTAGAGGAGGCAGCTGTTACGGTGGAAGACATTTTATCTGCTTTTAAGTAGAATTAGGATTTCATTCCAAGTTTATTGCTTTATGTACCCCTTTAATTTTAGAAAGAACTTTTGTTCTGGATTTCTATTATTTATGAATGGATATTTTATTTCTTTAATCATGTTGATGATTTTGATAAGAAATAATGGTATTATCTATTCTGGTACATTAGATAGCAATAATGATGAATCCTTAGTCTACCACGATGCAACAAACCGTTCTATAACTTGTTTACTTATTAGATATATTTCTTGTTAAATCATTATACTTGTGAATTCTTATACTTAGTAGTATTTATTCAAATAAGATTCAAAAGGTCGAAATTGATTTAATCAATTATAGTTGAAGAAATGGACCTTCCGACCTAAGAATTGAGTTTGGAAGATAATACAACTAAGCATACCTTTCGGTAAAGGGTAGAGTTCGGACAAGTATTTAGAATGATCAATGATATATGCAGTCATATGTGTAAGGTGCGAGTAATTCTTTTAAAGAATACTCGAAGATGGATTAGAATACTTGATGTGCCATAAGAGCAAAGTGTTTTAGTCACAAAGCAACTATGGGGAACCTTCAAAGTATATCCATTGGGAGTCTGCGATTTAGTCACGGAGGCTACCACATAACACATAGCATAATTAAAGATTGGGATTAAGTCTCAAATGTCTACACCATACACTCACATGTAGAAATGGTGTGGCAGTAATAAGAAATAGGATTCTAATAGTAAAATAACAAGTTGTTCGGAACTACCTATGTTCTATGGATATTTCTAGAGACAACGGCACATTCAATGTGGTTGTAGGATATCCTAGATGAACAAAAATATTGTGTTCTATAGTACTATGAACCAGAAGGACGTTATAAGCTCTAACGCCCGGTTCTTAGAGAAAGACTATTAGATGAACAACAAAGCCCTAACAGACGTAATACTTTGAAATGAGAAAAGGACAAAGACTTAGAACCAGCCAAACCGAGTAGGAGTACACCACTAACTGCACCTACTGTTATTACTGTTTATACACCGGAATGCCATTGCAGTGGGAGGTTGTTTAACGACCAGAGATGTTCATAAATAGAAGAGTTTCCAACTCTGGATCTAGTAAAGATGAAATCGATCCCTAGTTCTGCACAAGGAAAGTACTAGATCTAAATGTGCCTGCTTAGAAAAACAATAAAGGATTATTGTTAAGAGGCAAGATCATTTAGAGTACAACTCAATCCATTTATGGAATTGATGTGAGGCTGTAAATCGTGGAACTTTCGAATTGATGAGATAGTCCATCTGATGGATTCATCAAAAGGCATTGACGAAAAGTGTATTGGAGACGTAATGGAAACAAGGTGGTGTTTCTCGGAATTTTATGTAGATAGCATTTCATCATTGGCAACAATGAAAGAATGTCATCAGACATAAAATGATGGTTGTCTAAATAAATCGGGATATAAGATTGAGTAGAAGTTGGAACGTACTTCTCCTAGATATCTTATACGATTATGGTTTGTTTTAAACATGCATAATTCTGAGAAAGGTTATTGCCTTTCGGATACAGAATATATTGTTGGAAATCGACTACCCGGGATGCGTTCGTTCGATCGCTCGAACATCCGAACCATCCCAGTCGACCTCCGAAGTCACTACTTCGTTCGCTTAACAGCCCTTATCCCGAATCACGCCCAGCCATCGCCCCGGAGGACAACCGCGCGAAACGGAACTGGACTGCATCAATTCGGCGACCGCCGAAAGCAGTCCAGCGGTCGCTGAAAGGAACTGCAAACGGCGACCGCCGTTTGCCCTTTGGCGACCGCCGTTTGTCCGCGAAGAGCAACGTGACGTTGCTGTTCCGGGCTCGTTTCCGGGTCGTTTTTCCTCATCCGACTACCGTTCCGGAGGTCCTAGAACCCCCAGTAGTCGAGGAACACGATCCACGACCCCGGAACCCGATCCACATTCATGTATGTTCAACGAGAAATTAGATCGCATAAATGCGGAATTTAGAGATCCGATCTCATACCTTATCGGTCGATTGTTGAGACCTTAGAGCTTCTAACGTATTCTCTTCCCGATTCCAGCCGTTGTGTGGGCAACGATCCGCTGGAAATTCCTTGTCCGCTCTCTCCTTTCTCAACCACGGTATATTTATTCTCAATGAGAGAATAAAATTATAATTGCGTTAACTCTATTTTTCACACAGAGAAAAATATTTTTGCGCTAAGCAAAATAATTATTCTCAGATGAAAAATGAGAATTGCGGCGAACTGTAGGTTTTAGGAGAGGGCAAGGGGGTTTAAATAGAGCTACGTTAGGGACCTAAGGGAAATTAATTAAGGGCTAAATTGAAATATTAATTAACTTGGAATACGTAAACGCAATTCCTTAATTAATCGATTTCAATTTTAATTATTATTAACTCCACTATAAAATAATAATTGAATTCTCGAAATTAATTTTAATATTATTTCAACAATAATAAATCCGCCGAAATTACATATACGACTTTCCCCGTGTTTAAGATATCGAACGTCCACGAATTTATTTAATTACTAATAATTAAATTAATTCGTTTCTTATTATCCGAGACTAGTACCACTCATCCTTTTTATCATGTGGAACAAATCCACCTGCAGGGTTTACATGATAAACTTTATGAGCTCATCTCGGGGACGTTATCAACCCGATAAACGGGACACGGTTTCCTGTCTATAATCTATAGCATGCCGTGTGTACAATTCCGATTCCCAATTTACCGAGTATCTCGACTAATCAAATAGTCTCACTCATTGGCAAGTTAAAGAACCGAGAATTGGACACACGCACCTATAATTATATAGGGATTAAGAATTCGTATATCCGTAATTCTGAGGTCTAGTTCGATTACGTCGATTAGTATAAATCGAACGCCCTCCCGTGGTCCTGCTCAATACACCAAGTGTACAAGTGTAACATAATAGTCAAGACCAACTATTACCCAGTTACACTACGACGTACCGATGGGTTGTCCCTGTCCATCTAAGTCGTGAGCTTCTGTTCGATAATATACGAGTAACCGACAGTATGATCTTCCGCGTGTCTCCTCACGCCATACTGTCTACAACGTATATATCTAGGACTATTGCATTCAAGTAAAAGATAGACAAAAATGCCGACAGTTTGATTATTAGATAATGTAAAACACAGATAAGGAGTTCCATATTGTCACTAAACTAGACATTTAGAATATAACTCCATCAATCTCCCACTTATACTAAATCTCTAGTTGCCCTCTACCATACATCCGATACCCATCCCCTTCACGTGTCTCTTGAACGCTTCCGCTGGAAGTGCCTTCGTAAAGGGGTCAGCCAGGTTATCCGCTGATGCAATCTTGGTGACAACCGCATCGCCTCTCCTGACGATGTCTCTAATCAGGTGGTACTTGCGATCTATGTGTTTACTCGCATTGTGGGCTCGTGGTTCCTTTGCATTAGCCACTGCACCGCTATTGTCACAATAAATTGTGATAGCTCTAGGCATTTTAGGAACCACATCCAAGTCCATAAGGAAGTTCCTGAGCCACACCGATTCTTTAGCTGCCTCAGAGGCTGCTACATATTCGGCTTCCATGGTAGAGTCCGAAATGCATTTCTGCTTAACACTCTTCCATGAGACTGCTCCACCTCCCAATGTGAACACATAGCCTGATGTAGACTTTCGTTGATCCTTATCAGATTGGAAATCCGAGTCTGTGTAACCAATAGGAATCAACTCGGACGCTTTGTAACTCAGAACATAATTCCTAGTCCTTCGCAGGTACTTAAGTATGTTCTTTACAGCAGTCCAGTGACCCTGTCCAGGGTTACTCTGATATCTAGCTACCATGCCCACGGCATAGCAGATATCAGGTCTCGTGCACAACATGGCATACATTAGACTTCCTACTGCCGAAGCATAAGGAACCTTCTTCATGTAATCTATCTCCTTTTGTGTTTTGGGACACATGTCTTTAGATAGCTGAATTCCATGGCAGAAAGGTTGAGCACCTCTCTTGGAATTCTGCATGTTGAAACGAGCCAGAATCGTATCAATATATGAAGCCTGGGACAAGCTTAATGTTCTTTTCCGGCGATCCCTTATAACCTTGATCCCAAGAACATGCCCAACTTGCCCTAAGTCTTTCATATCGAATTGCTTGGACAACCATCCCTTTATGTCTGACAACATCTTCACATTGTTGCCAATTAGAAGGATGTCGTCTACATAAAGCACGAGAAACGCCACACTGTTTCCGTCACATCTCCGGTATACACACGACTCGTCCATGCTTTGAATGAATCCATAAGACTGGATAACCTCATCAAACCGCATGTTCCAAGATCTAGAAGCTTGCTTCAATCCATAAATGGATCGGTTTAGCTTACACACTAGATGCTCTTGGCCTTTCTTAATGAAACCTTCTGGCTGTCTCATGTAAATGGTCTCGTCAAGATTCCCATTCAAGAATGCTGTCTTGACGTCCATTTGCCACACCTCATAATCCATATGAGATGCTATAGACAAAAGAATCCGGATCGACTTTAGCATAGCTACCGGCGAAAAAGTTTCCTCATAATCGATCCCTTCTTTCTGAGTATACCCTTTCGCAACAAGCCTAGCCTTGAAGGTTTCAACCTTACCGTCAGACCCTCTTTTTCTCTTGTACACCCACTTGCAACCAATGGCTTTTACACCTTTGGGCGGTGCTACAAGATTCCAGACCTGATTTGAATCCATTGATTCAATCTCAGATTTCATCGCCTTTTGCCAAGACTGAGCATCTTGATCTTTAAGTGCCTCGCCATAGGTCCAGGGATCGGCTTCATGTTCTCCAGGTAACAAGTCCGAAGACTCACCTATAAACATGAACCTATCGGGTTGTCGAACAACCCTCCCACTACGACGAGGCTCCGGTGTAACCTCAGTAACTACAGGTGCAGACTGTGGTGGCGTATCACCCGGTTCGGTTGGATCTAAGCCTTGATCGTCCCCTCTCAGTTCGTTTAGTATTATCTCACTCTTGGGCTTGTGGTCCATTATATAATCCTCTTCCAAGAACCGAGCGTTGGTGCTAACAACGATCTTCTGGTCCTTAGGACTATAAAATAAACCACCTTTCGTTCCTCTAGGATATCCTATAAACAACCGAATATCTGAACGAGATTCCAACTTATCATCCCCATGCTTCAGCACATGTGCTGGACAACCCCAGACCCGAATGTGTTTCAAATTTGGCTTTCGCCCGGTCCACAATTCCGAGGGCGTCTTAGGGACTGATTTAGAAGGAACTAAGTTCAGGATATACGCCGCTGTTTCCAAGGCATATCCCCAGAACGAAACTGGTAGTTCTGAATAACTCATCATAGATCTTACCATTTCCATAAGAGTCCTATTCCTTCTTTCTGCTACACCATTCTGCTGGGGCGTGTATGGTGCAGTCATCTGGGAGTCAATCCCATTCTCTAATAAGTACGCCTTAAACTCTCCCGAGAGGTACTCTCCTCCACGATCAGATCGTAGAGTCTTTATGGTTTTACCATGAAGGTTCTCCACAAGAGCTTTGTACTCCTTGAACTTGTCAAAGCACTCGCTCTTGCGGCGCATCAGGTATATAAAACCATACCTTGAGTAATCATCAGTGAAGGTTACGAAATATTCATAACCTCCTCTCGCTTGGACAGATAAAGGCCCGCACAAATCAGAGTGAATCAATTCCAGTACTTCCTTGGATCTATACCCCTTATCACTAAAGGGTCGCTTGGTCATTTTTCCTTCCAGGCATGATTCGCAGGTTGGAAAGTCCTCATCTTTCACACCACTGAGTATTCCATCAGTTATCAACCTTTGAATCCTACCCAAGTTAATATGACCTAGCCTAAGATGCCATAAGTACTTTTGATTCATCCTAGAAGGCTCCTTTCTCTTATTGGTACTAGATGTATTATTTGACTCTACTCGTTGCATCGTGGAATAATCAGGATTCAGTATATATAAGTTGCCTATCAATGTACCAGAACAGATATATTCACCATTCTTTTTGATAATAACAGAACTATCAAAAGAAACAGAATATTTATTCAAAACCAATTTAGAAACCGAAACAAGGTTCTTTCTAAAATTCGGTACATAAAGACAATTATTCAATACCAAAACTTTATTATTAAAAGACAAATGAATATCTCCCACTGCAACTGCCGCCACTTTCGTAGCGTTGCCCATGTAGATAGTGATCTCTCCCTCTCTAAGCCGCCGGGTTTCCTGGAACCCCTGCAAAGAATTGCAGACATGATCAGTGGCTCCCGTATCCACACACCAGGTACCGGTGGATAACACCGCTAAACATGTTTCAGTGACTAAGGAAAAGTTCGTACCTCCTTGTCTGAGAGGACAATTAGACTTCCAATGTCCAGACTGCTTGCAACGGAAACACTTGCCCTTGGGCTTGTTCACTCCATTCTGTGGTCCACCATTTCTGGGTCCACTGGGTTTCCGTCCTTGTTTCTTCTTCCTCTTAGTCCCCGGAGGGCCAGGAAGTTTCACAGCCACAAGTGCCTGAGATTTCTTAAAGATTCCCTCTGCCGCCTGGAGTTCAGTCAGGAGCTCCGCCAACGAATATAACCTCTTGTTCATGTTATAGTTCAGGCGGAACTGCTCAAAACTCCTAGGCAGAGACTGGAGCACTATATCGATCTGGGTTTCCCCATCGATAGCTCCTCCCATAATCTCTATCTCATTCAGATAGCCTATCATCCTAAGAACGTGATCCCTCACGGGCGTTCCTTCGGACATAGTGGCCGTCATGAGTTTTCTCATGGCATCTTGCCTGGCTGCCCTATCCTGACTACCAAACATCTCCTTGAGGTTAAGCATCATATCATAGGCAGTGGTCATGGCCTCATGCTGATGTTGCAGCACATTTGACATAGAAGCCAAAATGTAGCACCGCGCCATCTGATCAGCCTTGACCCACTTCCGATGAGCTTCCTTTTCCTCAGGAGTGGAGGTATCAATAGGTTCATCAGGACAAACCTCATGGAGTACATATTTGTACTCCTCAGCAGTTAGGACAATGTCCAAGTTTCGTTTCCAATCAACATAGTTCGGACCAGTGAGTTTGTTTTCTTTTAGTATAATGGACAGCGGGTTGAGTGCCATATCTATAAAAGAGACAAATCAAACTGTCAAATTTAATTCGATATCAACTCCCTTAATTAATATCATTAAATTTACCAATCAATCCTAAAATCCCATCAGACTAGCATGCCACGTTCATGTGGACGTATACTAGTCCAAACGATTTTATAACTGGACTTTTACTTCGGTCGTACATCATTACAGCAGTGACTCCGATGGGGAGGATACTGTAAAGCGTACCTAAGTGTATACCATTTCTCAGTACTAAGTTAACCGCTCGGAAACTACACGCCCACCGCAAGCCACGTTAGTGTGGACGTTTACGTTGACATGCGGTCCCTTTACGATTTCCTATAACTGTCGAGCCTCAATTAACCCAAAGTTCCGTTTCCGTCTAGTAAGCCACGATAGTGTGGACGTTTACTAAACAAACAACTTTGTTAATTGAATTCCATTTAATAAATTTCACAATTTCGTTAATCAAAGCTTGATATCTCGTAAGTGAAACTCGAAGTTTCTAACCAGCGATCAATCATGCAATTGAGCCCTATCTCTCACAAAGTGAGGGAGCCAACCAGACAATCGATCTAGTCATCAAATGACTCGAATGTCTCTAATCTGTGTCATCGACATAACCAAGCGCTTTGGCTCCATTCCACTCCCCGGGGTGAGAATGAGTCGAGTTGAAATTAGTCTTTGAAAGACAGATTAGGCATTGCTTTGAAAAACTTAATTGTTCAATTTAAAAATTGGAATTTCATTCGAATTTCGATCAAAGTGATTTCCATGTATCGACTTTATCCGATAGGGAGGATGACACTAAAGCCAACTCGTAAGTCAATACACATCACTCTCGAAACAGAGAATGGAGACCGCGGGATTGTTTCCAATCCCTCTCCCACTTAGTATTTTACGATTTAGGGATATACAAGCATGCATATGAAATTAAAGCATAATAAAAAGCACGTAAACACACAAAAAGCATTTAACGTGGCCCGATTATTATGGCCTTAAAATCTTCGATGCACGTCTTCTCGGATCTTCGCCTCGTTGCTCGTCTCGGTCTCGGTCCATCACCGACTTGTTGGAAATCGATATCCCGGAATTAATAAATTTAAATAAATAAATTATCTAATTAATTCCGACCGAAATCCTTCGGAGATCGAATATCCGGAATTGTAGAAGTTGCGGAACAACAATTCCAATCGACTCCCGGTTGCCGGAACATCCCGCCACGAACCACCACGAAGCCGGACTCAACCAAAACCTCAACCACGGGCGAACCCGGGCTGTTCGGTCGAGCCCTCGCAAGGGTTCGCGGCTGTCCTTGGCAGCCGCCTAGGGCTGCCCTTGGCAGCCCCCTTAGCACGCCGACAATTCACGCGAGGGGCTGCGGGGATGCTCGTAGCATCCCACGAACGCCCAGCGTTCTCGCAGCGGGTTCGCATGAACCCGTGGGGCTGCTCGCAGCAGCCCCCTTAGCGCGCCTGGACGCGGCTCGCATCACGTGCGAGTCCGCTGCGGGAAATCCCGCAGCTCGCACGCGAGCCCGTCCGGGGATCGAGCTGCTGCTCGATTGAGTCTCGGCTCCAGCCGCGACTCGCGCTCGGTGATCCCCACGAGGATCTCTTGGTCGCCGGCGGTCCGGGGATCCTCGATCCCCACCGCCCGACACAACCTCGTCTCTTGGATCTTGGTTCACAATAAGTTTTACGATAATCAACATGTAAAATCATCGAGGGGGTTTTCAGGATTTTACCTTTGTTCTCGTTGTACGGAGAAACGAGATCTATGAAGACCTTGAGACCTTCCCACGTATTCCTTGCACTAGCTCGAACGTCGGGTGGGCGACGATCTTCCGAACTCCATGGATCTCCCTCTCTACTTTCTCTCTCTAGAATTGTGATCTTCAAGTTATGAGAATAGAGAAGACCATGTAGTGCTTTTATAGGCTACGTAGGGGATCTTAAGGAGGTGGAATATTGGGCTTCCAATATTAATGATTAAATTGAACCCAAGCCCAAATCTATTAATCCATTAATATTAATTAATTCTATTTTCCACTATATAAAATTAATTGCACTCCCAATATTAAACCATATTATATCAAATAATATTTCTCCGGTAGTATTATTTATTCCGTGTATTTAAGATATAAATATCCATGAATAAAATTAATTTATTGCTAATTAATTTATTCATCTCTTATATCCGAGACTAGTACCATTCAACCTTAATTATTATGCGGAACGAATCCACCTGCAGGGTTTACATAATAATTCCTTATGAACTCATCTCGGGGATATTATCAACCCTTCCGGGATACACTTTCCCGTCAAGTATTCACGGCATGTCATATATAAAATATAGTGACCCAACTTAACCGGTAATTAACCCAATAATTAAATCGGTTAATTCCTTTGGTGAATCAAAGTCACTTATATTAAATATACACACCCGCAATAGTATCGGGGATTAAGAATAAAATACACTGAGACTTGAATCGATTATCGCCGGCAATCCTAATCGATAAATCTCAAGCAGATCCGCTCAATACACCAAGTGTACAAGTGTGATAAAATAATTAAGACAAATTATTTTCTCTCTCACACAACGACTATACCGATGGAATGGTCCGTGTCCATCTAGGTCGTGAGCAACTGTTCGATTAAATACGAGTAACCGATAGTATGATCTTCTGTGTGACGTCGCACACCATACTAACTACAACGTATATAATCCAGGACTATAATTTGCATATATTTAATTATAAATAATCAAACGCAAATAATTGTTTATTTAATTAAATAGATTAATGGCAATGGATCGTGAGTTTCCGTTTCTTAAATCTAGACATTAAGTACACAACTCCAACAATCTCCCACTTGTACTAAGGTCTAGTCATTTCCTCCAAACTCCCGACTCCCATACTCATCACGTGCTAAAGTTGTACTTCCAAGAAGTACTATGTGAATGAGCACTCTAGGTTGCCGCTCTCAAGTTATCTTGGTGACTACAGCGTCGTCTCCCTCGACGATGACTCGTATCAGGTGGTACTTGCACTATGTGTTATCTTACACTTATGGACTAGTGATTTCTTCCCATTTGCCATTGCACCGCTATTTACATAGCCTTTGGCAAATTAAGAATCACATCTATGTCCCAGAGATTATCCCGGAGTTATACCAAAACTTCCGCTGCCTCTGAGGCCGCTATTTGGTTACCCATGGGAGAGTCCGAAAAGCATCGTGCTTATCACTCTTCCATGTTAAAACTCATTCTCCTTCAATAGTGAAACACATAGCCTGATATCGACTTACACCGGTCCTCATTCGATTAGAAATCTAAGAGAATGTAATCCAAAGGAAATGTTCGTCTGCTTCGTAGTCTAGAACAGTACTTCGAAAGTACTTTTACGGCAGTCGAATATTCCTTTCCAGGATTACCTTGATATCCTCCCACTATGCTAACCGCATAGCCGATATCAGGTTCTTGTTTTCAACAATGCATTTATTAAGCTTTCCACACTCAAAGTGTAGGAAACTGCTTTCATTGCTTCTATCTCCTTTTGTGTTCCAAAACACATATCCTTAGATAGATGCATTCCGTCTCTGAAAGGTAACGAACCTTTCTCGGAATCTTGCATGTTAAAACGAACCATAATCATATATGTAAGATGTCCAGGAAAAGTACAGTGTTCTTTCTAGAGATCCAAGATCTCAAGAACATGTCCAACTTCTTCCTTTATCTTTCATAATGATTCATCTAGACAACCATCATTTTATGTCTGATAATATCTTTACATTGTTGCCAATGATAAGAGTGTCATCTACATAAAACCTCCGAGAAACACCACCTTGTTTTCCATCACGTTTCCAATACACACAATTCGTCTATGCTTTTGATGAATCCATAAAATGGACTATCTCATCAATTTGCAAGTACCACGAACTCAATGCTTTGTTTCAATCCATAAATGGATCAACTAAGCTTGTACTCTAAATGATCTTGCCTCTTAGCAATAATCCTTATTGCTCTCCAAGAAGACACATTTAGATCTAGTACGGCCTTCATGTAGATCTAGGGATCGATTTCATGTATACTAGGTCCAGAGTTCGAAGACTCTCCTAGTCTTATGAATATCTCCGGTTGTCCCACAACCTCCCACTACAATGGCATTCCGGTGTATAAACAGTGATAACAGTAGGTGCAGTTAGTGGTGTACCGCTACTCGGTTCGGCTGGTTCTAAGTCTTAATCTTTCTCTCTCATTTCAAAGTATTACGTCACCTTGGGCTTGTGGTTCATTATATAGTCTTTCTCTAAGAACCGGGCGTTAGAACTTATAACGTCCTTCTGGTTCATAGTACTATTGAACACACATCTTTTGTTCTTCTAGGATATTCTACAACCGCATTTGAATGCGCCGTTGTTTCCAGACATATCCATAGAACACAGTAGTTCCGTATAACTCATCTTTTACTATCTCTATAAGAGTTCCATTTCTTATTTACGACACACCATTTCTTACACAAAAGTGTATGGTGTAGTCATTTGGGATCAAATCCCAATCTCTGATCAGTATGCCATGCATTCCTTAGACAGGTACTTGCCTCCGCGATCAAATCGCAGGCTACAAATGGATATACCATGATGGTTCTCCACAATTGCTTAGTGTCCATTGACTTGTCAAAACACTTGCTTTTGTGGCACATCAGGTATTCTAATCCATTTTTCGAGTAATCATAAAATGAAGTACTCGTACCTTATTGTCTGAGTAGGCATAGGTCTGCATATATCAGAGTCAATCAATTCTTATACTTGTCCGGATCTTACATCTTATATCCATAAAGGATTGCTTAGTCATATTATCTTCCAAATTAGATTCCAAATTGATCAAAATATCAATTTTCGACCCTTGAACTTCTTATTTGAATAAACATGACTCAGCATAAGAATCCACGAGTATAATTGATAAAGAAATCTCTTATTAGTAAAACGAGTTTCATACTACGGTCATTGCATCGTGGTGGACTCAGGATTCATCATTTATATATTGCTAGCTAATGTACCAAAATAGATAATATCATTATTTCTTCTTATAACCATCAATGATTAAAAGAAATAAAATATCCATTTATTAGAAATCCAGAACAAAGTTCTTTCTAAAAGGTACATAAAAGCAATAACTCAAAATGAAATCCTATAAAATGTCCTCCACTGCAACTGCTGCCTCCTCTACAGCATTGCCCATGTAGACTACGATCTTTTCTTTTCCAAGTCGTTAGGTTTCCTGGAACCTCTTGCATTTAAAATGCACATACCGTCAGTGGTTCCATATCCACATACCAGGTTCCGGTAGATAATACCACTGACTATGTTTTACGACTAAAGAAAAATTTCGTACTTTGTTTGAGAGGATAATCAGACTTCCAGTACCCAGACTGTTTGCATTGAGAACACTTGCCTATTGGCTTTCTCGTCCCATCTCGTGGTCCAAGACACTTAGGACCACTGGGTTTCTTTGCTTGCTTTTCCTTTCCCCCGATTTTGCCCTTAGGTTCAAAAACCTTTGGCATTGGCTACAAGAGCTTGCGATTTCCGACTCAATTCATCTAAAAGGTCAATCATCTCAAAAACGTTTTTAAGCATTTCCTCGAAGCGACTGGCTTTTATGAGTATCCTCATCGCTTCTTGTCTAGCCGCCTATGTCATGTCTAAACACCTTGGGTTTGAACCTGATACCATAATCAGTGGTTATTGCAAAAGCATTTTCCCACTTCTTAAAATCAGTCCTTTCCTCATTAGTTAAGACATTTGTAGGCTCGGGAGGACAAAGCTCACTGAGTGCAAACTTGTACTCTTTAACAGTTTGGGTAATGTCTAGATCTCTATTCCAATCATTACATTTAGGGACCAGTGAGTTTAAAATCCTTACGTATCACAGAAAATGGGTTCAAAGCCATATCCTAATCTATGAGCACATATAACAACAAACAATCGATTTAATCTCCGATATTATCTCCCTCAAATAATATCATTAAACCACTAATCACCTCTAAAATCCCATCAGATATGGCAAGCCACGATAGTGTGGACGTTTACCTATCCAAATGATTTAGCAATTAGATTTTCTTCGGTCGTACATCAATTATAGCGTTACTTCGATGGGAAGAATACTATAAAGCGTACCTAAGTGTAAACCATTACTCAGTATCTAAGAAGATTGTTTGGGACACGCATATTCACCGCAAGCCACGATAGTGTGGACGTTTACGTTAACATACGCTCCTTTACTCCCTTCTATAACTGTCTACATCAATCGTTCCAAAATCCCATTCAATGTAGCAAGCCACGATAGTGTGGACGTTTACTACACCAAAAGATTTTTACAATTGACTCCCAATTACTTGATCCATTCGATTTTGTAAATCAAGACGTGGAGAATCATAAGTGAAACTCGAAGTTTCTAACCAGTGATTCACCATGCGAACGACCCTATCTCTCATAGAATGAGGGAGCCGAGCAGACAATCGATCTAGTCATCAAATGACACGAAAGTCTCTAATTTGTGTCATCCACATGACCAAGTGGCTTTGGCTCCATTCCACTCCCCGAGGTGAGAATGAGTCGACTTGAAATCAGTTTCAGAAAGACAAATTAGGCATTGTATGATAAACTTAATCAATGTATCTTGTAAAAGGAATTACAAGAATTCTCCTCCAATGACTTGTCTATACGAACTTCAAAAGTCCATAAAAGTCACCAAGAGAACAGCAATGGAGACCATGGATATGTTTCCATACCCTCTCCCACTTAGCTTTTTATAATAAAGGGATACGCTATCTAATGCATAATTAAATACACATAAGCATGCATACATGAAATAAAGCACATAGAATATTATCACATAATCAAAATAATACTAGAATATTATTTTCCGACTATTATGGCTTTATCGCATCCCCGTATGCGTCTTCTAGTCTTTAGTCTTCGTTCTTGAATGCTCCATGTGACGGGAATATTAATTCCAATATTTAAATCTATTTATTTTCAATTAATCCAAAAGTTACTTAATTCGAAAATTAAGTCAATCGAATATATCAAAAATAAAATTAAATATTATTAATATTTTTATTATTTTTTATTTTCCTTTTCTACTTCATTAAATCTCTAGAATAATCTATCCAAGACCCACTTGGAATATTCTAGATGATTTCCATAATGAAATAAGGAAATAAAATAATCTATTTTATTTTCCCTTTCTACTTCATTAAATCTCTAGAATAATCTATCCAAGACCCACTTGGAATATTCTAGATGATTTCCATAATGAAATAAGGAAATAAAATAATTTAAGACTCTTAATCCTTCCAAATTAATTCCTTTCCTAATCCATTAAAAAATCCATAAAGGAATAATTAAATAGGAAAAATTAATTAAGGACTCTTCTACTTTCCAAAATTAATTAATTTCCATGTCCATGAAAATTCCCATAAAATAGGAATAATCAAATAGGAAATAAATTAATTTAATAATTAATTATTTTCCTTTCTAATTCCATTAAATCTCTAGAATCCTATTCCAAGTAGAACTTAGAATATTCTAGAAGACTTCCATAATAGAATAAGGAAATAAATTAATTCCAATTAATTCTTTTCCTATTTCCATGAGAATTCCCAAAAATAGGAATACTCAAAATAGGAAAACCGAATCAATTTAGGAAAGTTGGATCTTGGCGGAGATGAACGCGGGTTGGGGATCCCCACGCTCACCATGATTGACCACCCACCTAGAGGAGTCGAACTCCTCATGGTGGTCGATCGAGCCTCATGAGATCGGCCATGGGGATGGCCGATCGAGCCCTCCCTCTATTCGTCTCCTCCGTCACACGTCTTCTTCCGGCGGTCGTTTCGGCATCGATCCAACGTAAAATAAATTACATAATTTAATTACAATTATCCGGTATCGATTCTATACATGAAATCGACCCTATACATTTTCCGGAAAAAGTAGAACGTAATAATAAACCTAAATTCGGTCAACCCCCGAATTTTTACTATTACAAGCATTCACCACACATAAAACGAATCTCGACATGTCCGAGAGTTTAATAATCAAGAACAATATTATGACAATAATTAAGAACAATTATATCTAGCCATAATAGTCGGAAACCCTGCAAGGTAGAACAATTTATCGAAAAATACCGTGAACTAAAACCAACGCTCTGATACCAATTGTTGGAAATCGATATCCCGGAATTAATAAATTTAAATAAATAAATTATCTAATTAATTCCGACCGAAATCCTTCGGAGATCGAATATCCGGAATTGTAGAAGTTGCGGAACAACAATTCCAATCGACTCCCGGTTGCCGGAACATCCCGCCACGAACCACCACGAAGCCGGACTCAACCAAAACCTCAACCACGGGCGAACCCGGGCTGTTCGGTCGAGCCCTCGCAAGGGTTCGCGGCTGTCCTTGGCAGCCGCCTAGGGCTGCCCTTGGCAGCCCCCTTGGCACGCCGACAATTCACGCGAGGGGCTGCGGGGATGCTCGTAGCATCCCACGAACGCCCAGCGTTCTCGCAGCGGGTTCGCATGAACCCGTGGGGCTGCTCGCAGCAGCCCCCTTAGCGCGCATCACGTGCGAGTCCGCTGCGGGAAATCCCGCAGCTCGCACGCGAGCCCGTCCGGGGATCGAGCTGCTGCTCGATTGAGTCTCGGCTCCAGCCGCGACTCGCGCTCGGTGATCCCCACGAGGATCTCTTGGTCGCCGGCGGTCCGGGGATCCTCGATCCCCACCGCCCGACACAACCTCGTCTCTTGGATCTTGGTTCACAATAATTTTTACGATAATCAACATGTAAAATCATCGAGGGGGTTTTCACGATTTTACCTTTGTTCTCGTTGTACGGAGAAACGAGATCTATGAAGACCTTGAGACCTTCCCACGTATTCCTTGCACTAGCTCGAACGTCGGGTGGGCGACGATCTTCCGAACTCCATGGATCTCCCTCTCTACTTTCTCTCTCTAGAATTGTGATCTTCAAGTTATGAGAATAGAGAAGACCATGTAGTGATTTTATAGGCTACGTAGGGGATCTTAAGGAGGTGGAATATTGGGCTTCCAATATTAATGATTAAATTGAGCCCAAACCCAAATCTATTAATCCATTAATATTAATTAATTCTATTTTCCACTATATAAAATTAATTGCACTCCCAATATTAAACCATATTATATCAAATAATATTTCTCCGGTAGTATTATTTATTCCGTGTATTTAAGATATAAATATCCATGAATAAAATTAATTTATTGCTAATTAATTTATTCATCTCTTATATCCGAGACTAGTACCATTCAACCTTAATTATTATACGGAACGAATCCACCTGCAGGATTTACATAATAATTCCTTATGAACTCATCTCGGGGATATTATCAACCCTTCCGGGATACACTTTCCCGTCAAGTATTCACGGCATGTCATATATAAAATATAGTGACCCAACTTAACCGGTAATTAACCCAATAATTAAATCGGTTAATTCCTTTGGTGAATCAAAGTCACTTATATTAAATATACACACCCGCAATAGTATCGTGGATTAAGAATAAAATACACTGAGACTTGAATCGATTATCGCCGGCAATCCTAATCGATAAATCTCAAGCAGATCCGCTCAATACACCAAGTGTACAAGTGTGATAAAATAATTAAGACAAATTATTTTCTCTCTCACACAACGACTATACCGATGGAATGGTCCGTGTCCATCTAGGTCGTGAGCAACTGTTCGATTAAATACGAGTAACCGATAGTATGATCTTCTGTGTGACGTCGCACACCATACTAACTACAACGTATATAATCCAGGACTATAATTTGCATATATTTAATTATAAATAATTAAACGCAAATAATTGTTTATTTAATTAAATAGATTAATGGCAATGGATCGTGAGTTTCCGTTTCTTAAATCTAGACATTAAGTACACAACTCCAACACGACTCGTCTAAGGACCAAGAGACGAACCCCTCCCACTGGAGTATCATCCCGGGCCCTCGACAAGCGATCCGTGATGTCCGTCGAACCCCCGCGGAGCTGCTGCCCGAAATCCAGCGAAACGGCGACCGCCGTTTTGCCCTTCAGCAGCCGCGGGTTCGACTTCTCGACCCTCGTTCGTCCGGCCCTCGATCTCGTCTCGATCCACCAAGCAGCAGCAACATTACATAAGTAATACTAACTACTTCCGGCATCGATCCTATACATATCGATCGATCCTATACACCCGGATAAACGAAAAACGAAAAACCGAAATAGAAAACCTAAACGACTCAACCCGTCGTTTTAACTATTACAAACAAGCAACGTTAAAAACAAAAGATCTCGACAACCCCGAGAGTTTAACAAACCACAACATACAGTACATAAACATATGACCATAATAATCGGGTTATCCTGCAAAACAAAACTCGCAAACAATACAAAGAACGTATAACCGGCTCTGATACCAATTGTTGGAAATCGACTACCCGGGATGCGTTCGTTCGATCGCTCGAACATCCGAAACATCCCAGTCGACCTCCGAAGTCACTACTTCGTTCGCTTAACAGCCCTTATCCCGAATCACGCCCAGCCATCGCCCCGGAGGACAACCGCGCGAAACGGAACTGGACTGCATCAATTCGGCGACCGCCGAAAGCAGTCCAGCGGTCGCTGAAAGGAACTGCAAACGGCGACCGCCGTTTGCCCTTTGGCGACCGCCGTTTGTCCGCGAACAGCAACGTGACGTTGCTGTTCCGGGCTCGTTTCCGGGTCGTTTTTCCTCATCCGACTACCGTTCCGGAGGTCCTAGAACCCCCAGTAGTCGAGGAACACGATCCACGACCCC
The DNA here is from genome assembly GCA_954870475.1 of Euphrasia confusa. Classification (NCBI taxonomy): domain Eukaryota; kingdom Viridiplantae; phylum Streptophyta; class Magnoliopsida; order Lamiales; family Orobanchaceae; genus Euphrasia; species Euphrasia confusa. The sequence goes on along the minus strand of OX940966.1, from coordinate 7,181,486 downwards.
GGAACCCGATCCACATTCATGTATGTTCAACGAGAAATTAGATCGAATAAATGCGGAATTTAGAGATCCGATCTCATACCTTATCGGTCGATTGTTGAGACCTTAGAGCTTCTAACGTATTCTCTTCCCGATTCCAGCCGTTGTGTGGGCAACGATCCGCTGGAAATTCCTTGTCCGCTCTCTCCTTTCTCAACCACGGTATATTTATTCTCAATGAGAGAATAAAATTATAATTGCGTTAACTCTATTTTTCACACAGAGAAAAATATTTTTGCGCTAAGCAAAATAATTATTCTCAGATGAAAAATGAGAATTGCGGCGAACTGTAGGTTTTAGGAGAGGGCAAGGGGGGGGGGGGGGGGTTAAATAGAGCTACGTTAGGGACCTAAGGGAAATTAATTAAGGGCTAAATTGAAATATTAATTAACTTGGAATACGTAAACGCAATTCCTTAATTAATCGATTTCAATTTTAATTATTATTAACTCCACTATAAAATAATAATTGAATTCCCGAAATTAATTTTAATATTATTTCAACAATAATAAATCCGCCGAAATTACATATACGACTTTCCCCGTGTTTAAGATATCGAACGTCCACGAATTTATTTAATTACTAATAATTAAATTAATTCATTTCTTATTATCCGAGACTAGTACCACTCATCCTTTTTATCATGTGGAACAAATCCACCTGCAGGGTTTACATGATAAACTTTATGAGCTCATCTCGGGGACGTTATCAACCCGATAAACGGGACACGGTTTCCTGTCTATAATCTATAGCATGCCGTGTGTACAATTCCGATTCCCAATTTACCGAGTATCTCGACTAATCAAATAGTCTCACTCATTGGCAAGTTAAAGAACCGAGAATTGGACACACGCACCTATAATTATATAGGGATTAAGAATTCGTATATCCGTAATTCTGAGGTCTAGTTCGATTACGTCGATTAGTATAAGTCGAACGCCCTCCCGTGGTCCTGCTCAATACACCAAGTGTACAAGTGTAACATAATAGTCAAGACCAACTATTACCCAGTCACACTACGACGTACCGATGGGTTGTCCCTGTCCATCTAAGTCGTGAGCTTCTGTTCGATAATATACGAGTAACCGACAGTATGATCTTCCGCGTGTCTCCTCACGCCATACTGTCTACAACGTATATATCTAGGACTATTGCATTCAAGTAAAAGATAGACAAAAATGCCGACAGTTTGATTATTAGATAATGTAAAACACAGATAAGGAGTTCCATATTGTCACTAAACTAGACATTTAGAATATAACTCCATCATATATGTCTATCTAAGGGTATGTGTTTCGAACACATAAAGGAGATAGATACAGACAAAGCAGTTCCCTACACTTCGAGTGTGGAAAGCTTTATAGATGCAATGTTGTAAAACGAGAACCTGATATCAACTATGCGGTTAGCGTAGTGGGAGGATATCAAAGTAATCTGGACAAGAGATATTCGAATGCTGTAAAAGTACTTGGAAGTACTAGATTACTAAGCAAGACGAAATCTTCTTGGATTACATATTCTCAGATCTCAAATCAGAGAAGGACCAGTGTAAGTCGATATCAGGCTATGTGTTCACTTTTAGAAAGAGGTGGAACCTTGAGATGAAAGAGTGATAAGCAGGATGCTTCTCGGACTTTATCATAACCGAATAGCAGCCTCAGAGGCAGCGGAAGTTTTGGTTAGGTTCCGGGATAACCTCTGGACTTGGATATGACTCTTAGTTTACCAAAGGCTATTGGATAGCGGTGCACGGTAAACTGGAAGAAGTCATAAGTCAAAAGTGATGATAACACATAGAGCAAGTACCACCTGATACGAGTCATCGTCGAGGGAGACGACGCTGTAGTCATCAAGATAACTTCAGAGCGGCAACCTAGAGTGCTCATTCACATGGTACTTCTTGGAAGTACAACTTAAGCACGTGATGAGTATGGGAGTCGGGAGTTTGGAGGAAATGACTAGACCTTAGTACAAGTGGGAGATTGTTGGAGTTGTGTACTTAATGTCTAGATTTAAGTAACGGTAACTCCCGGTCATAGCATTTAATCTATTTAATTAATAAACAATCGCTTGCATTTAATTATTGATAATTAAATATATGCAAAATATAGTCCTGGATTCTATACGTTGTAGTTAGTATGGTGTGCGACGTCACACAGAAGATCATACTATCGGTTACTCGTATTTAATCAAACAGTTGCTCACGACCTAGATGGACACGGACCAATCCATCGGTATAGTCGTTGTGTGAGAGAGAAAATAATTTGTCTTAATTATTTTATCACACTTGTACACTTGGTGTATTGGGCGGATCGCTTGAGACTTATCAATTAGGATTGCCGTTGATAATTGATTCAAGTCTCAGAGTATTTTATTCTCAATCCCCGAAACTATTGCGGGTGTTTATATTTAATATAAGTGACTTTGATTTACCAAAGGAATTAACCGATTTAATTATTGGGTTAATTACCGGCTAAGTTGGGTCACTATATCCCGGAAGGGTTGATAATATCCCCGAGATGAGTTCATATGAAATTATTATGTAAACCTCATGAGTGGATTTGTTCCGCATAATAATTAAGGTTGAATAAATTAATTAGCAATAAATTAATTTTATTCATGGATATTTAAATCTTAAATACAAGGAATAAATAATACTACCGGAGAAATATTATTTGATATAATATGGTTTAATATTGGGAGTGCAATTAATTTATATAGTGGAAAATAAATTAATTAATATTGATGTGATTAATAAATTTGGGCTTGGGCTCAATTTAATCATCAATATTGGAAGCCCAATATTCCACCTCCTTTAGATCCCCTACGTAGCCTATAAAAGCACTACATGGTCTTCACAATTCAAGACACCATAAGATTATCATACTTGATATTCTAGAGAGTTTGTGAAGGAGATCCATAAGCTTGGAGGATCGTCGTCCACCCGACGTTCAAGCTAGTGCAAGGAATACGTAGGAAGGTCGTAAGGTCTTCAACTTGATTTCGTTTCTCCGCACAACGAATCGAAGGTAATATCATAAAACCCTTGTGTGATTTTATGTGATATTTAATTGTAATATATACATGAACGCACGATCCGGGAAAACGATGAACTTCGGGGACGGGGATTCGAGATCCCCGGCGAAGCTCAAGGTAAACCCTTGGCTGGGAGCCGAGGGTGGCGGTCGGCCTAGGGCACGACCGCCGGCGTGCAATCGGAGGAGCCCCGGCTGGACGCCGGGGCATGCGATCGACCATGAGGTCGATCGCTAGGGCTGCCGCGGCTGGAGCCGCGGCGGGTGCGCTGGGCGCACCGCCCTCCCTCGAGGGTGGAGGTGGTGAGTCGCCGGACTCACCGCCGGGGCTGTTCCGAACAGCCCCGGGGGATGCACGCGCATCCCCGGCGATCGCCATGCACGGCGATCGCGAGCCCCGGCGGGGGCGTGGCTAGGGTTTAGCCGCAGGCTTGCCCGCGGTGACGCCTTGGTCGTGCTCCGGTTCGTTGGTGTTCGCGATCGGTTTCCGGCAATGGGATTTCGGTCGGGGTTATCGGTTTCGCAATTTTTGATACCCCGGGATATCGATTTCCAACACAAACATGTAGCCACGAAATTATCATCATATACATGCTAAAATCAAGTAATTAATTTCAGCATTTATACTACCACTTATCTAACACATAATCCTTTATCACTTTTACATTATCGTGCACTCCGCACCTCCTTAATCATATTATAGTGCCTTAGGATTATTACCGAAACTTTGTATGATTCCAATCACATTAAATGGACAATGATTTCACTTAAATCATCAACATTCCTCCCCCATTTAAGTGTATTCCTTCATTCCTCCCCCATTTAAGTGTATTCCTTGAATCACTTATTTTAACAATAACAGCCAGAATTATGCATAAAATGAAAATGTCTTGAAGATTGAATTTTCATCTTAGTGTATATACAACTTATATATTCGAGAATCAGAGTGTCTTTAAATATTGAACTCTTCAACCCATCTGAATACATAAAAGATACTACACACATAATTCCAAATACATTCTATAATGATTTCCGATACAAAATTAGGCCTTGTATCCCATCCATTCTTGAGTGTATATAGAGCTTAGCCACGACTCTTGAAGCTGCCACACTTCCCACTCATATAGGTGAATCATTTCTTCGTGCACCTGCAAAATGCTCTTTATCAAATGATTCATTAAGAATTAACTTCAACCTTAACATGCAGGTTCAAACACATACCTTTGGGATAATTTCCATGTGTTTCAATCTCAAATATAGGCTTCCCAATTGAATTCTGGTTCTAATACTATTAGAAATGAATTTGGTATCCTATATTTGAAGATTCAAAGAGGCTTCAGACCCATCCCAATCACCGACTTTACTACCAAGTCTTTTGCTAATCCCTTGGTCAAATGATCAGCAAGATTATGTTCTGATCTCACAAAATCAATAGAGATTACTCCTTGACTGATCAGCTCACGGATCGCGCTATGTCTAACGCCCAAGTGTCTTGACTTGCCATTATAAACATGACTATATGACTTAGCCAAAGTGGATGCACTGTCACAATGAATTGAAAACGCCGAAATAGGCTTTGGCCACAAAGGAATTTCATAAACCAAATTCCTTAACCATTCAGCTTCTTTACCAGCTGCCGCAAGTGCTATAAATTCCGATTCCATAGTAGAACTCGTAATACAAGTTTGCTTCTTTGAAGCCCAACTTATAGCACCGCCTTCGAGTAGGAAAACCCAACCAGAAGTAGAGGAATGATCCTCTATACTGGTTATCCAACTCGCATTAGAATACCCTTCTAACACCGAAGGATATCCAATATATGTCAAACCAAAGTCTTTGGTTCCCTTTAAGTATTTTAATACACGCCTAACAGCCTGCCAATTATGCGTGCTAGGATTACTTGTGTATCTACTTAGTTTGCCTACCGCAAATGCAATGTTCGGCCTTGTGCTAGTCATAGCATACATAAGGCACCCAATTACCTTGGAGTATTCCAATTGGGACACTGCAACATCCGTATTGGGCATGAGTTTTACACTCGAGTCATATGGAGTACTGGCATTGTTTTCACGAATGATTATAATTCCCAAAATCACATCCGCCTCCCCCATATCCTTCATATCGAAGTTTGACGATAAAAACGATAAAATTTTTGATGTCACTGCTTAGGTGCTTGTTTCAATCCATACAAGGATTTAACGAGTTTACATACTTTATGCTCATTACCAGGCATAACGAACCCTTCGGGTTGTTTCATGTAAATCTCTTCCTCTAACTCACCGTTAAGGAATGCCGTTTTTACATCCATTTGATGGATCACTAGATTATTTATTGCAGTCAAAGCTATCAATAACCTAATCGTAGTTATTCTCGCAACATGAGCATACGTATCGAAGTAATCAATACCTTCCTTTTGCCTAAATCCTTGAATGACTAATCGGGCTTTATATTTGTCAATTGAACCATCGACTTTCATCTTTTTCTTAAAGATCCACTTGCATCCTAATGGTTTACAACCGTTAGGTAAATCAGCAAGCACCCAAGTGTTGTTTCCCATAATGGAATCCATCTCATCATTGATGGCTTCTTTCCAAAATGCAACATCTTGCGATTTCAAGACTTCCTCGTATGTTTTAGGCTCATCATCAACATGATAGCTATACGAGTATTGAAATCCAACTTCGTCCCTTGATTCTTCAACCAGAAAGGTCTGGAAATCGGGACCAAACGATTTCTTATTCCTTACCCTCGTGCCTCGACGAGGTTCAAGCTACTCAAGCTCGGGCAAGGTTAATTTCTTGCTTTCAGCCACCTTAGGCACCAGATCCTTGGTCCTAACCATTGATGAAAATCTAGTTTCATCAAATATGGCGTCCCTCGATTCTATGATAGAATGAATCGCTACTGAATCATTCGACTCAATCACGTAGAATCGATAGGCCTTGGAATGCACAACATATCCAACAAAGATGCAATCAATGCCTCTTTCTCCTAAAGTTTTCCTTTTGAGATCCGGTAGTCTGACGACAGCCCGACAGCCCGACAGCCCCAAACCTTAAGGTAATTAAGGTTCGGCTTCTTTTTGTACCAGAGTTCATAGGGGGTAACTTTGTTCCTTTTGTTAGGAACCCTATTTAACAAATAGTAAGCCGTTAACACGGCTTCTCCCCAAAATCCATTATTCAGACCCGAATAAGACAACATGGAATTCACCATTTCCTTTAGTACCCGGTTTTTCCTTTCGGATATACCGTTTTGTTTAGGAGTATAAGGAGCAGTAATTTCATGTATAATACCACATGATTCGAATAAAACAGGATCATAATATTCACCACCCCTATCAGTTCTCAACTTTTTAATCATGCACTCTTGTTGTAGTTCAACTTCAGTTTTAAATACTTTAAACTTTTCTAGCGCTTCATCTTTAGTACTTAGCATAAATACATAGCAAAATCTAGAATAATCATCTATGAAAGTTACTAAGTATTTCTTATTCCCCAACGAAGGTGTAGCATGGAAATCACATAAGTCGCTATGCACAAGTTCAAGCATACAAGATTCACGTTGAACATCTTTAAAAGGCTGCCTAACAATTTTAGTTAGCATGCATCTATTACACTTATCTTCTTCTATGTTCATAGCAGGAATTAATTGAAGTTTGGACATATCAATCATGCGCTTATAATGAACATGTCCTAGTCTAGCATGCCACAATAATGAATCATTCACTTTAGAAGAAACCATAAGAACATAATCATCAACTTTATTCATAATATTAAGCATAAACATCCCATTACATTGGTATCTAAAACCGACAAACACACCATTCTTAGTCAATACATATTTATTAGATTCATACACTTTTTTATATCCGTACTTGGATAAAACACTGTCGGATACTAAGGACTTTCCGGAACTGAATTCCAACAACACTTCGCCGCGACCAAGAATAGGGGCAGTTGACTCGTTTCCCATGTAAAGCACTGATCCATCTACAACTGGTTCATACTTTTGAAACCAATGACGATCCTTGCAAACATGCTTAGTAGCATCCGAGTCAATCCACCACGACACCGAATCATCCTGCACATAAAATGCTTCAGAAACTATAGGGACATAATTTAAATTTACATCTAAATTATGTATAGTAGTCTCACCTTGATTGGTGTCCGGACCCTGGTTATTAGACCTTTGTCCCGAGCGATTATCTATCGTTCCCTTATTATTCTTGTTTGCACGACAATCACTTTTAAAGTGACCCGCTTTTCCGCATATCCAGCAAGCGCCCTTAGGCTTCTTACTCCCAGCATTGTTGCCATTGTTGTTGTTGTAGGGACGCTTTGTCCCTCGGTTCTTATACGAACTCTCCCCTGCTTCCATCATATTGATAGTTGCAGACCTTATCGGTTCCTTGTACTTGGGTTTTTTACCCTCTTACGCCCTTAGAGATTCCTCTATGCGCAAGTGACTACCGAGTTTTACAAAGGACAACTCTTCCTTTTTGTGCTTCAGGGTGTGTTTGAAGTATTTCCACGACGGCGGTAATTTGTCTATAATACTAGACATCGAAATGGACTCGTCCATCTTCATATTATGTTGGGTAAATTGTCCCAAGATCCGGAGCAATTCATTATATTGCTCCATTACCGGCCTTCCGCCGCACATCTTGTAATTCATAAAATTACCAACTAGGAACTTCTTACTAGAAGCGTCCTCGTCAATGTACTTGGATTCAAGGCTATCCCAAAGGGCCTTAGCAGACTCCACATTTTGATAGATATCGAAGAGAGAGTCATACATACCGTTTAATATATGCCCACGACATATATAGTCGTCGTTTTCCCATTTGCAGCGTTTCCGATTTTCCTCCGGCGTTTCGTTGTCCGCTACTTCTGGTTGTGGAGTACCTAGAACGTACACCACCTTCAATGTTGTTAGTAAGAAATGCATCTTCTTTTGCCACCTTCGAAAGTCTACGCCTTCGAACTTCTCCAATTTTCCGAATTTGCTGTTCATCTCACGAACCGACTCCATCGTTCAAAATAGTAAATATTCTTTAAGATTGTTGTTTCCCTTGTGCATTTCTGAATATGGAGTCTTTGAAAAATATTGAATCACGTTTACACGTTTTCCTTAAAGAATATTTCGACCCTATAACAGCCAAGTTATCACGAAACTTCTTCTAGGATAAGACCATACCGCACTTGTTCTTTGGCGTAGAAACAAGTATACTATAGAATGTTTATTCGCTATACTTCGTTAACACAAAGCTCTTAATTTTCGTGGGTCTTAGAATCTGATTTTCAACACCATTATATAGGTGTTGAAACACCCTTTTGGATAGTGAAAATACCCTTTCATGAAAGGCTGCACCCTTTAGGAGAGTTACAACATTTCATAAGGTTCACACCTTTTTGAAAATAATTCAAATATTTTCCATGCATGTAATTTCGTGATTTGCATGTCCAAACATGCAGCCACGAAATTATCATCATATACATGCTAAAATCAAGTAATTAATTTCAGCATATATACTACCACTTATCCAACACATAATCATTTATCACTTTTACATAATCGTGCACTCCGCACCTCATTAATCATATTATAGTGCCTTAGGATTATTACCAAACTTTGTATGATTCCAATCACATTAAATGAACAATGATTTCACTTATATCATCAACATTTTGATTGGACGGGGGACGTGCCAGAGGTCCCTTATTGGTCGATAGGACGTAGTGTGGCACAAACCGTGCCAGCTTGACCAAAATAATGGTTTTTGTAATTTTTGCTAAAATTTTATTGTTTTTGTAATTTTTGCTAAATGTTTTGTAACATTATGTTAAATTTATTACAAAAATAAAAGGAAAAAAATAAGTAACCAATTACTTCACATTTCTGATTGTTCGCACTGAACCACAGCAATTGTAAGCGCACATGGCCTATGAGCAAGCTTTGCGTGGCCTTAAGATAGGTTGATGGTGCTTCACCGTATCTTCTTTCTGAATGCAGCAATAATAACCTGCACATGAAGAATAAGACACAAGACAAAAAAAATCAGCTCGATTTTTCGGCGATTACGTATTACCAACCTTCTTTTGGACAGAAGTTATATTTTGTTTTTGCGCTATTTTTACTATTAGAGCGCATATAAAAACAAAGCGACAAATCACATAAAAATAGGGTAAAAATATATATATTATCAATATAAAAATATATATTAGCAAAAAAAAATATTATAATTGTTAAAAATTAAAATATTATTATAATGCTAAAATACAAAATCACGATTTTAATTTTGTGCTATTACATACAAAATTTATTGATAAAATAAAATTAAACTATCTAATTAAAATTAAATAAAAATTGTAAGTCAGTCTTAAAAACCAACTTAAACTTTCCCATATCATTTTTTGTGGAGGCTGTTGAGCTTTTTCTTTTGGGGTTTCATAAAAGATTTTTTGTGGGTAGTTTTTTAATTATGAAAAGCTAAAACCACTTTTGTTTTTGGGTGGATATTTTATTATTTATTAACCCAAAATTATTTAAGATCTCACTAGGTGAAAAACATTAAATGCCTAAATTATATGTGGCTACAGCCATTCAATCCTCCTAGGCATTTCATTTCGTTACCAGCTGTTGGTTAAAATTCCGAGCAATGGCAATTGTGACTCCCTCAAAGAGCTTTCTCAAGTCAATATCCTTTTAAAACGATATTTGTATGTGTTTTTTTTTTTGCTTTCCATGGCCCCACTCCGTCAAGTGAGATGGTGAGCTTGCGGACATTCCATGTCCTCACTCACGGCTAGTGAGATATTGAGTTTGCGCTAAGAAAGCATTTTAAAAAAATTATTAAAATTGTTAAAAATTAAAATAATCAAACTAACTATTTAATTTTGCGCTATTATATAGTAACATTTTTATTGAAAATGATAAAATTATACTATTCAATTAAAATTAAATAAAAATAAAAACTCACTATTTAATTTTGCGCTATTATATAATATTTTTATTGATAATGATAAAATTATACTATTCAATTAAAATTAAATAAAAATTGTAATTTTTATTGAAAATGATAAAATTATACTATTCAATTAAAATTAAATAAAAATAAAAACTCACTATTTAATTTTGCGCTATTATATAACATTTTAATTGATAATGATAAAATTATACTATTCAATTAAAATTAAATAAAAATTGTAGGACAATGTTTGAAAAACTGAAAAATCTACTTAAATTTTCCCTTATCATTCTTGGTGGATACTGTTAAGCTAATTTTTTTATTTTACATTAGGTTACACTTAGGAGGATTTGATAGAAGCAAATGAGAGAAGGGGACTGCTATTTATTTAAATTAATAAAGTGAGATAGTGAATTTTGATTGGACGGGGGACGTGCCAGAGTTCCCTTATTGGTTGATAGGACGTAGCTTGGCACAAACTGTGCCCGCTTCTCCAAAATAATGGTTTTTGTAATTTTTGCTAAAATTTTATTTTTTTTTTGTAATTTTTGCTAAATGTTTTGTAATATTATGCTAAATTTATTACAAAAATAAAAGGAAAAAAATAAGTAACCAATTACTTCACATTTCTGATTGCTTGCACTGAACTAGAGCAATTGTAAGAGCACATGGCCTCATAGCAAGCTTTGCGCTAGTAATGGCCTTATGATAGGTTGATGCTGCTTCACTGTCATCTTCTGTCTGAATGTAGCTAGGACGTAGCCTGCTAGCTCCACCAAAATAATGGTTTTTGTAATTTTTGCTAAAATTTTATTGTTTTTGTAATTTTTGCTAAATGTTTTATAATATTATGCTAAATTTATTACAAAAATAAAAGGAAAAAAATAAGTAACAACTTACTTCACATTTCTAAATGCTCGCACTGAACTAGAGCAATTGTAAGGGCACATGGCCTCACAGCAGGCTTTGCGCTAGTAAGCGCACATGGCCTTATGATAGGAACTGGCGCAATTGTAAGCGCACATGGTCTCAGAGCAAGCTTTGCGCTAGTAAGCGCACATGGCCTTATGATAGGTTGATGCTGCTTCACCGTCATCTTCTGTCTGAATGTAGCAATAATAATCTCCACATGAAGAATAAGACACAAGACAAAAAAAATCATCTCTGGGCGATTACGTTACCAACCTTCAATTAGGAAGAAGTTATAATTTGTTTTTTCGCTATTTTTACTATTAGAGCGCATATAAAAACAAATCGACAAATCATATAAAGATAGGGTAAAAAATATATATTATCAATATAAAAATATATATTAGCAAAAAAAATATTATAATTGTTAAAAATTAAAATATTAGTATAATGCTAAAATACAAAATCACGATTTTAATTTTGTGCTATTACATACAAATTTACTGATAAAATAAAATTAAACTATCTAAATAAAATTAAATAAAAATTGTAGGTTAGTCTTAAAAACCAACTTAAACTTTCCCATCATTCTTGGTGGAGGCTGCTGAGCTTATTTTTTTTATGGCGGTTTCAAAAATGATTTTTTATAAGTAGTTCTTTAAATATGAAAAACTAAGACCACTTTTGTTTTTCGGTAGATATTTTATTATTTATTAACTCAGAATTATTTAAGAACTCACAAGGTGAAACACATTAAATGCCTAGATTATATGTGGCCACAACCATAAAATCCTCCCTATGGGCGTTTCATTTCGTTACCAGTTGTTGGTTAAAATTCGGATTCGCCCCGCAACAGGCGATTGTGACTCCTGAAAGAGCTTCCTTAAGTCAATATCCTTTGAAACCCTTCTTATGTATTTCTGCGTTATATGTTTTTGTTGGCTTTCCATTGCCCCACTCCGGCAAGTGAGATGGTGAGCTTGTGTGGCATTCCATAGTCTCTCTCATCTCTCTCAAGGCTAGTGAGATGTTGAAAGCATTTTAAAAAAGAGATGTAAAAATATATTATAGCGCATATATAAATAAAACAACAAATCATAGAAAAATAGGGTAAAAATATATATTATCATAAAAGTAGAGTAAAAAATATATATTAAGTATAAAAAATATATATTAGCGCATAAAATATATTATAATTTTTAAAAGTTAAAATAACCAAACTCACTATTTAATTTTGCGCTATTATATAACATTTTTATTGATAATGATAAAATATAAAAAAAAAAAGGTAAAAAATATATATTATCAGTATAAAAATATATATTAGCGCAAAAATATATTATAATTGTTAAAAATTAAAATATCCAAACTGACTATTTAATTTTGGTTATTATATAACATTTTTATTGATAATGATAAAAATATATTATTCAATTAAAATTAAATAAAAATATTAGGACCGTCTTGGAAAAACTGAGAAATCTAGTTAGACTTTGTCTTATCATTTTTGGTGGAAAATGTTAAGCTAATTTTTTGATTTTACGTTAGGTTACACTTAGGAGAATTGGATAGAAGAAAATGAGAGAAGGATAATGCTATTTATTTAAATTAATAAAGTGAGATGGTGAATTTTAATTGGATACGTGCCAGAGGCCCCTTATTGGTTGACCGGACGTAGCATGACATAGACTGGCACCAAAATAATGGGTTTTGTAATTTTTGCCAAAATTTTTATTGTTTTTGTAACTTTTGCTAAATGTTTTGTAATATTATTCTAAATTTATTACAAAAAAAAAAGAAAAAAAAAGTAAGCAATTACTTCACATTTCTGATTGATCTATGTGGCAAAGCAATTGTAAGCGCACATGGCCTCATAGCAAGCTTTGCGCTCATAAGTGCACATGGCCTTATGATAGGTTGATGATGCTTCACCGTCACCTAATGTAGCAATAATAACCTGCACATGAAGAATAAGACACAAGACAAACGAAAAATCAGCTAGATTATTGGGCGATTATGTATTATCAACCTTCATTTGGGACAGAAGTTATATTTTGTTTTTGCTCTATTTTTGCTATTTTTAAAATTCCATATTTTTTATATAAATTATAATTGCGTTATTTTTTTATTTGCTTAAGATTTTTTATTGGTTTTAATATAATTTTATAGGAAAAGTTCAGAGTACATTTTCATTTTTAAAGGTTTAGTATCTATTCTTATTAGCCAATAAATTTTTCTCAGAGTACATTTTCATTTTCAAAGGTTTAGTATCTTATCTCTTTTGTATATTTAATTTTCAATATTTTATAATTATATAAAATATACATTTTTATTTTATTTTATTTAATGATAATTATATATAGATATTGTAAAGTATATTATTTTTTATTAAAATAAATATGTTTATTTTATATAATTATAAAATATTGAAAATCAAATATACAAAGAGAGTAATTTGTTTATTATAAGTTCTAATCATGTGTATTTATGTGCACAATTATTAATCATGTAGTATATCTTTAAAAAAGTAAAATGTAGTACTATGGTCTCTCTCTCTCTCTTATTAAACAAATACAGTACAGTATTTAAGTTTCGAGCTCTTTAGTTAAATGAGTTTTTAAAAAAATGAATTTTGTTTATTTACTAAACGAGCACAGTCGAGCCAAACTCTTTGGAAGCCGAGTGGCCAGTAGTAAACCTTTGTGGGGCAGTTGAGCAGCTCCACCTATTTCCACTCTTACCCAGATAAGATCCAAAAACATTACCAAAACAAATGACTCTTCATACTTCGAAGATGAATCTAAACACAATTAAATTATGATGATTGCACATCCGGCTCATAAACTTTTTACTCTATGTTGTGATAAACAACACAATATGGTGTTATTGAAATCACACCGTAATTGGCAATAAATTTCATTTTCATAATTTCTACGTGTGAGAAGTTTTGCATATATAGTTGACGAGGAAAAATAAAAAATAAAAAATCGCATACTATACTTACATTTATTTCACAATCGAGTTATACAATTTCCCAAAGGACAATCATAGTGTCGTCTCGCACCCATCAAGATCATTGGTATTGTACGGAGCCAACTACGTCAACTACACCTACATTACAGAAAATGCTTTGATGAAACAATCATGTTTTGTAGCCTTCGTTTCCAGATATTCCTTGTCTTTTTCACTATAATTTTATTGTGTAAAAAAACTCAATCCCATGAAATCCCTCGTCATCCCATCACTGATCATAATCACATTATTTCGACCACCACCACACCGCCACAGATACCTTCATTGTCGTTTCTCGACCACCCATAAGAATCCAACATAAACCCATCACAAACATTGTCGTTCTTTGCATATGGATCCTGCACATTTTTGTGGTAATGCCTCACATGAATGAAACTATCCACAAAATGAATTGAAGATTGGGTGAGAATTAGGGGTGTGATTAGTAAAAATAATTATGAAAAAAGGTATTAATGATATATTTTACCATGGTTTAATAAATTTTAATAAAATAAATTAATATATGAGGTAGGTTTAGTAATGTTTGATGTGTAAATAAAATCACCTTTATTTTATTTTTAAATGTTTTTCTCTAATAGGCTCAAGGGTCGAAAAAAATTGTTTTTAGACAACATCCCAGCAATACTCGCTTCCGGTTATTTGTTTACCATGATTTGAGCTGGAACCGTGACCGAACACATTGATTTTTGGTTCGGTTTAAGTTAAAAAAAATCTAATTGTCTATTTCTTTTTTATTTCCTTATTTATTTATTAATCTATATATTGAATCTGTTGATCTTTAGTACTGCTATATATATTCAACGAAAGGGGTCTACAGATCGGTTTAACGCAAAATTGTCAATACAAAATCGACAGTTTGCACCAATTGAATTTTTCAATTTCTAATTTTGTACTCCTATAAGTAATACCTTCATACAAAACCTGATAATTTGCACCTAATTGACATGATTTTCGATTCACCAACCACTAAACTAAACCACATACATACAAGTTATACAAAACAGTGAAACACCCATTTCAAATCTCATCCTACCATGCAGAATAAACACAAAATAAATGAATCGAAACGAAAGAAGAAAAAAAACATATTAAAAATGTACCTTAAAATTTGACTCTTCAATAGACCGAGCGAATTTCTATACCACAGGCAAATCAAACCTTTTGTTAGGGGCAGGGATTGATAGCACTGAATGATCTTCATTAATTCCTTTGACTATTTTTCAACTATGGAGTACTTCGTTGAGCTGCAACAGCTTGGTTGGCTCCAAAACAGCATAGGTCACCTGAGGATGTCTCATAACAAAAGCCGACAGCTGAATGATATTGTTGTAATTAAGCTTATATGCACATATAAGTTAGCAACCTTAGACCTAAACCAACATAATCAGCGAACATGAATTAAAATAATATGCCCAGAGGAATGTTTCATCATAAAAAACTAAGCACTCTATGAATACTGATGAGTGAAAAACAACAACTGTCACTTATCATTCTTATTCAGAGGATCATTACAATTTGGATTCAGTAAGATAAATGATATTTGGAAAATATTTGCAATGAACGCACTTGAGCAGTGCAGAAACTAGTTTATCTAAAGAGGTTGCTAAATAACTATTGTGTAACTTAAATACAAGATAGGAAGTTTACTCTTTTGAAACAATTTATAAGGTTAAAACAGTTTTTTATAAGGTATTCAAAGCTCCTTTGAGAAGGGGAAATAATAATTTTGTACGAGGCGAAAACATACTGACAACTTATAACAGGATCTTCACATAATCTAAGTGAGTTAAATGCTGACATGATACTTGATAATACTACCATATGTATCATCGGGGTAATAGGCAAACTATCTAATATCGACTAAAATGGGAAAATGCAAGTTTGTTGGAAGAAAACAAAATCCAAATCCGTATTTATAAGAGTTCTTTCTTATAAAAAGACTCGTACAGTATCAGAGGAACGACAGTCTCATCAAAGAATTGAACACTAAAGGATTTATCAGAAAATTAAGGCAATATCTACAAAGAAACCAACAGTACGCCAGGAAATCTATTTCTTTCTATAAGATCGCCTTATTCCATTTGACCCCTAGCACGAGCAATAGGATGGCCTAGGGAAGCATTAACGACTTTTTAATTTTATTTTGAATTTCGGGGGGAAAGAATAGAAATTCAACCGATTGAGAAATGTGACATAATTGCTTATGTATTTTTTTCTTTTTATTTTTGTAATAAATTTAGAATAATATTACACAAAATTTAGCAAAAATTACAAAAACAATAAAATTTTAGCAAAAATTACAAAATCCATTATTTTGGTCGAGCTGGCACAGTCTGTGCCACGCTACGTCCTGTCAACCAATAAGGGGCCTCTGACACGTCCTGCCGTCCAATCAAAACACGCCATCTCACTTTATTAATTTCAATAAATAGCCGCCTCCCGCAGCCATCTTCTCTCATCGCTCTTCCATCCAATCCTTCTCAAGTTTAACAAACGTCAAATCGAAAAATGAGCTCATCAGCCTCCACCAAGAATGATAAGCGAAAGTCCAAGTCGGGATCTCGTTCTTCGAAGACCGGCCTACAATTCTCTGTGAGCCGAGTTTCGAAAAACCTAAAGATCGGTAAATACGCAGAGCGTATTAGCGCCGATGCACCTTGTTATCTGGCTGCCGTGATGGAATGCCTAGCGGCCGAGGTATATATTTTCTATCTCATAAATGTTACATTACTTTTTGTTTCCATTTTTTGGTTAATTCAATATAAATTGTGATCTATATTTTCGTGATTTAGGTTTTGGAGCTCGCCGGGAGTGAGGCGATGGAAAGCCAACAGAAACGTATAACGCCGAAACACATACAAATGGCGGTTTCAAAAAACAATGAGTTGAGGAAGCTCTTTGAGGGGGTCACAATCGCCAGTTGCGGGGCGAATCCAAATTTTAACCAACCGCCGGATACGAAATGAAACGCCTAGAGGGAGGATTGATTGACTGTGGCCACATATAATCTAGGCATTTAATGTTTTTCACCCGGTGAGGTCTTAAATAATTTTGGGTTAATAATAAATAAAATCTCCACCCCACAAAACAAAAGTGGCCTTAGCTTTTCATAATTAAAGAACTACTCAGAAAAAATCTATTATGAAAGATATTGTAACAAGCAAAGCTCATGTGAACCATTCTAATATTCTATCATAATTGGCTAAAAGAAAAATACAAGCAATATACAAAAATTTTGCACACGGTATTTCAAAAACTTGAGATTGACGGAAGGACACCGAGCCTCGTAAATATTTAGAAATTAAAATATAATACATCACTTACGTTTTGGATTAAGCCTCTGCCATAAGCGTGCGTGCGTTCAAAAACCCAAGCATCTCTTAGCGTTCTTTTACCTGTAGACGAAAACAATGGTTCTTTCGGTTAATATTCATAAAATCCAGCAATCGAGGATTATATTTAAGCTCGCGATTAAAACTAATAATGAAATTATATTCCCAATTTATAAACCAGTTTGCTTCTAATGGCACCACCAAAGTCCAAACACATTTCGATTTCATCCCCTTACAAAATGAAACGAATCACCAACAAATAATTCATCTAATTCACAAGAAAGGTCTCCAAATTTCGGATAACTACACGAGTAAAATCCATTTCATTATGTGCAAATCCCATCGAGGGATCGACGGCTAGGTGGATTAACAATAATTTTATCAAAGAAGGTTTTAAGAGAAATGCACATCCGGTTCAACTTCTCTCCTTATAATTATGAAACCCAGGTTCACAATATATAACAGAAATTGATAAATGTAAAAATTGAGATTCACAATTATATGGAATGCTAGTTCACATGAATTTCCACCGGCGAGAAATTTTAACGATAATTTTGAGGATTCCATCGACCCCAATTCAATTGTGAACTTAATTAGGTCAGAATTCGTAAGCAAAACCCTAAATAAATAATGCTCAAACAAATTATAATAATATAATGATACGGACCTTTTTTTTGTTTCGCTCGTTCCGCCATTAACACGGTAAGGTGGAAGAATCATTCACAGACACGATTTCAACGAATCAAGACGGAACTTCGAATAATGTTCGTTCAGGAGTGGCCTGACAATCGATCAAATATTAAAAAAAAAATTGGACAATGTCCATTTATACTATAAAGATACTTGCACGTCATCAGATACTTTTTTTTCTAATTTTTTTTATTCTTGTTTTAAATAAAATAAAAATAAATATAAATTTATAAGATATACCCATTTGAGCATCTTAAAAGTCATTCGAAATAAACTTGAGCAATAAAATGAAAAAAAAAAAATAGAATTGGATGAATGAAAAACATCACAACAGAAAGTCGTTATTAAAAGTAAAAAATCGAACATTAAGAAATGACTACAGTAATACTTACTCCAAAGGGACTCTCCAAAAAGTTTGGGGTCAAAGTACTCAATACTCAATAGTCTATTGTACCCATTTGAGCATCTTAAAAGTCATTCGAAATAAACTTGGGCAATAAAATGAAAAAAAAAATAGCATTGGATGAATGAAAAACATCACAACAGAAAGTCGTTATTGAAAGTAAAAAATCGAACATTAAGAAATGACTACAGTAATACTTACTCCAAAGGGACTCTCCAAACAGTTTGGGGTGAAAGTACTCAATACTCAATAGTCTATTGTACCCATTTGAGCATCTTAAAAGTCATTCGAAATAAACTTGGGCAATAAAATGAAAAAAAAAATAGCATTGGATGAATGAAAAACATCACAACAGAAAGTCGTTATTAAAAGTAAAAAATCGAACATTAAGAAATGACTACAGTAATACTTACTCCAAAGGGACTCTCCAAAAAGTTTTGGGTGAAAGTACTCGGTAATCTATTGGAAAATATATTCGATTCACTAATATAAATGTTAAGTTGTTCAACTTCTATAATTATTCGAGTTCTTAGATTATCCGACTTCTAACATGGTATCAGAATATGGTATCAGAGTGTTAGGCAAACATCGAGGTTTTAAGTTCGACTCCCGCTAAAGATGACTCCACCCAAATTAATAATAAATTGTTGGAACTCCCTAAAGAGGTTGAAATCGGTCAAGAAGTGATACAGAGTATTAGATATTATATTCGACCAGCTAATATAAATGTTAAGTTGTCTAACTTCTTTATATAGTTCGAATTGTTAAATGATGCGGCTTCTAACAAACACAACTTATCACGTGGTAAAGAGTCATAGTCAAGAGAGGTAGTCACATTACTCCATACGAAATGCTATAGAATCTTAAGCCTAATCATTAAGTACTTTCAAGTATTCTGATGTTTGCGTAATAGTGATAAAATTTGAAGCTCGATCCCAAATCAAACAAAATAAATGTATTTTTTATTATTTTGTGAATAGTCATACTTATCGAGTGTTCAAAAATGTGTTTATTTAATAGTCAATGAATGTTCGATTTAGTGAATGTTGAGAAAAGAGGGCTAGAAACAATTGCAAGCTTCGACGA
Organism: Euphrasia confusa; assembly: GCA_954870475.1. Taxonomy (NCBI): domain Eukaryota; kingdom Viridiplantae; phylum Streptophyta; class Magnoliopsida; order Lamiales; family Orobanchaceae; genus Euphrasia; species Euphrasia confusa. Next base: position 7,161,992 of record OX940966.1, on the reverse strand, counting down.
CTCTGATACTCGACACAATAATACTGAACCACTTAAACAAACACTAAAATCGCACTCAAGTTGTGATCACTCAACACACACCTCACCACGAGTTTGTATTGGATATTACGAATGCAAACACGAAGAGAAATCACACACACAACAACGATTTTACGTGCTTCGATTACCGAAATAGTGATCTACGTGCACACTGGAGGGGATAGGTATTCTGGTATTATTTGAAGCTCAAAATCCAGTTGTACAAAGCTCACTCTAGCTCAATGCTTACATATCAATCGCTAACACGTGCGATTATATATTGAAAATGAAATGCACAAAAATCGATGAACACATCCTAGCCATCGAGCTGTAACAAACTCGTTATTGAGGATTCAAACAAGGCAACAAACAATCGAACCGCGCGAGCTCAAAAGCTTCAAAACCGAGCTTCAACACAACAAATCAACTCCCAGCAATTTCCAAAACACAACAACACAGCAGATCACACCCAAAAATCACAGTGACAAAATTCAGTCCAAAACTGACCTGAACCAGATTTATGAACCAACTTCAAATTCAAATCCTGCACTCCACAGCTGGATTTAGAATCTCCAATCAGTCTCATCATGATCCTTGTATCCCTAGCTTTAAAACCATACCAAAAACTCATCATATGATCCATCATAGCTCCAGAAATACCCAAATGCGACTAAATGACTCAGAACTGATTTTAGTTGAAAAACTATGTGCTTAACTTCTTCAATTCTGAACCAAAAGACTTCAAACCACCTCAAATAAGTTTTTACACTGAAATTTGACTCCACAGCACATCTCATTTTTATAGTGATTATATATTTTTTTACCCTATTTTTATATGTTTGTGCCTTGTTTTTATATGCCGCACATCTCATTTTTATTGTGATTATATATTTTTTACCCTATTTTTATATGTTTGTGCTTTGTTTTTATATGCGCTATACTAATATATATTTTTATAGTTGAAATTACGCCTTCAGCGTAGGATACCAATTTTTCGTGAAATTGGTCTTGAACTCACAGACAGCAGCTTCAGTCGAAGTAACACTCACACAATTCGTAGTATAAAAAGTGGAGACGAAGTTATGTAATAGTTTTCATTTCATTGATCAACAAAACTAAACTATTACACGTGAAGAGTATGGTAGGCAAAACGATTACAAAAAGTTTCCCGAGTGTCGCAACAACTCCCACTAACTTGTAATCTAGCACAAGTGCACCTAGAGCTAAATCCCCTAACTCTAATATTGGCGCACAGCGCAAAAGCAAACTACACAAACTCGAAGCTCGAAGCTCTCGGTTACAATTCTAAAAATCAGATTTCGTTCTCTCAAAATCGTCAAGTGATTTCTTCAACATCCATGGGTATATATAGTAGTGCCGCACATGTGGAGCGCTGATGTGGAGCAATCCGGTTGGTCACATGCTTGGCTGATTTCACATCTCCATGGATGACATCACTTTGTTGTACTTCTGGATTCTTGAATCTTGGAATCTTGAATCTTTGATTCTTGAATCTTCGAATCTTGAATCTTTAATTTCAAAATCAAAACTTCAATTTCAATCTTGACTCCATTGATCTCAATTCTTCATCTTCAATTTCTTGTGAAAATCTCTAAGTGTTAAAGCTTCGGAATTTCATCGTCTTCATGGTCGTCGATATCATTGAAGTAGTAAACACCAGAACCATTCTTCATTTTCTTGATTTGAGTACTTAGTGAAAAGAATCACGTCGAAAGCACTTAGTCATTGAAATCAATACACATAGCATGAGTCGCCGGTTTTAGGTAAAGTGTGCAAAACCGGCGACTCCAATCGCCGGATTCGTTTCTTCCCAAACCAGCGACACAAGTCGCTGGAATCCATGCAATGCACCAAAACGGCGACGCCAGTCGCCGTTTCCACAACACACCAAAAACGGCGACAGCGGTCGCCGTTTCCCTGCCATACCAAAAACGGCGACGCCAGTCGCCGTTTTCCTGTCTTCATCCAAAGCGGCGACACGAGTCGCCGTTTCTAGACACATCCAAAGTGGCGACTCCAGTCGCCATTTCCATGTTGTTCCAAATGCGGAGACTCAAGTCTCCGTTTCCATGCGCGAGGTTGTTGACTTCGGATTCCTAACCTGTAATCCTGAGCTTAAAGCTCTTTTCCATGTGTTCTTGAGCTTAAAACTCTTTTCCTTTACTTAAAGTATTTGGAAATAAAAAAGGTGAAGTCCTTTCCTTCTCTCTCTCTCTTCTCTCTTTTATACTAGTATTTGCATGAGCATGCAAGCTCTTCTTGTTGGAAATCGATATCCCGGAATTAATAAATTTAAATAAATAAATTATCTAATTAATTCCGACTGAAATCCTTTGGAGATCGAATATCCGGGGTTGTCAAATTGCGGAACGACAACTCCAATCGACTCCCGGTTGCCGGAACATCCCGCCACGAACCACCACGTATATCCGGACTCAACCAAACCCTAACCGCGGCTAAGCCGCGGCTGTTCGGTCGAGCCCATGCACGGGGTTCGCGACTGATCACGGTAGCCGCCTAGGGCTGCCCTTGGCAGCCCGCCGGGCATGCTCGAACCCTCGCGGACAGCCCCCGTCGAACCCTAGCAGCGGCATGAGCCGCCGCTGTCCAACCGAGGCATGCGCACGTCACCGGACGTGCGCTAGGGTTCAGCCCGTACAGCCGTGCGGGGCTGCCCAGCCACGCACCGGGTGATCGCCCTCCAGCCACGGTCGAAATCGTGGCTTGCGATCGCCCCAGCTGCCGCCAGCCACCGCCGCGCGAGCGGCGGTCCAGCCGTGCGAGCGGCAGCCCCTCCCCGTGAGCGGAGGCAGCGCCGTGCAAGCGGTGCATGGCGTCCAGCCATGCTCCTCGCCCTTCGACCCTCCAGCCCGAGTCGACGATCCGCCGGCGGTCCGGTGGTCTTCGACCACCACCGCCCGGTTCGTCCTCGTCATGGGTCGCGTCTTTCGGATCTTGGTTCACGATATTTTTACGATAATTAAACGATAAAATCATAAAGAGGGTTTTACAATTTACCTCGTTCTCGTTGTTCGGAAAAACGAAGAACTCAATTTGAAGACCTTGAGATCTTCCCACGTATTCCTTGCACTAGCTCGAACGTCGTGTGGGCGACGATCATCCGAACTCCATGGATCTCCCTCTCTACTTTCTCTCTCTAGAATTGTGATCTTCAAGTTATGAGAATAGAGAAGACCATGTAGTGCTTTTATAGGCTACGTAGGGGATCTTAAGGAGGTGGAATATTGGGCTTCCAATATTAATGATTAAATTGAGCCCAAGCCCAAATCTATTAATCCCATTAATATTAATTAATTTATTTTCCACTATATAAATTAATTGCACTCCCAATATTAAACTATATTATATCAAATAATATTTCTCCGGTAGTATTATTTATTCCGTGCGTTTAAGATAGAAATGTCCATGAATAAAATTAATTTATTGCTAATTAATTTATTCATATCTTGAATCCGAGAATAGTATCATTCAACCTTAATTATTATGCGGAACAAATCCACCTGCAGGGTTTACATAATAATTCCTTATGAACTCATCTCGGGGACATTATCAACCCTTATCGGGACACACTTTCCCGTCAAGAATTCACGGCGTGTCATATATAAAATACCGTGACCCAACTTTACCGGTAATTGACCCAATATTCAAATCGGTCAATTCCTTTGGAAAATCAAAGTCACTAATATTAAATATACATACCCGCAATAATATCGGGGATTAAGAATAAAATACACTGAGATTTAAATCGATTATCTAAGGCAATCCTAATCGATAAATCTCAAGCGATCCGCCCAATACACCAAGTGTACAAGTATGATTAAATAATCAGGACAAAATATTTTCTCTCTCATACAACGACTATACCGATGGATTGGTCTGTGTCCATCTAGGTCGTGAGCAACTGTTCGAATTAAATACGAGTAACCGATAGTATGATCTTCCGTGTGGGCCCGCACACCATACTAACTACAAAGTATATAATCTAGGACTATAATTTGCATATATTTAATTATAAATAATTAAACGCAAATAATTGTTTATTTAATTAAATAGATTAATGGCAATGGATCGGGAGTTAATATCACTTAAATCTAGACATTAAGTATATAACTCCAACAATCTCCCACTTATACTAAGGTCCAGTCATTTCCTCCAAACTCCCGACTCTCATACTCTTCACGTGCTTAATATGCACTTCCAAGAAGTGCCTTGAGAAAGAGCAATCTAGATTGTCGTTCCGAAGTTATCTTGGTGACTACAGCGTCGTCTTCCCTGACGATGACTCGTATCAGGTGGTACTTGCTCTATGTGTTATCTTACACTTATGGACTTGTGATCTCTTACCATTTGCCATCGCACCGCTATTTACATAGCCTTTGGCAAACTAAGAATCACATCTAAGTCCCAGAGATTATCCCGGAGCTATATCAAAACTTCCGCTGCCTCTGAGGCTGCTATTATTGGTTACCCATGGCAGAGTCCGAAAAGCATCGTGCTTATCACTCTTCCATGTTAAAGCTCCTTCTCCTTAATAGTGAAACACACAGCCTGATATCGACTTACACCGGTCCTCATTCGATTAGAAATCTAAGAGAATGTAATCCAAAGGAAATGCTCGTCTGCTCCGTAATCCAGAACATAGTTTCTAGTACTTCGAAAGTACTTTAAATGTTCCTTACAGCAGTCGAATATTCCTTTCCAGGACTACCTTGATATCCTCCCACTATGCTAACCGCATAGCCGATATCAGGTTCTTGTTTTCAACATTGCATTTATTAAGCTTTCTACACTCAAAGTGTAGGAAATTGCTTTCATTGCTTCTATCTCGTTTTGTGTTCCAAAACACATTTCCATAGATAGATGCATTCTGTATCTGAAAGGTAACGAACCTTTCTCGGAATCTTGCATGTCAAAAAGAACCATAATCACACATATGTAAGATGTCCAGGAGAAGTACAATGTTCTTTCCTAGAGATCCAAGATCTCAAGAACATGTCCAACTTCTTCTTTTATCTTTCATATTGATTTATCTAGACAACCATCATTTTATGTCTTGACAACATCTTTACATTGTTACCAATGATAAGAATGTTCTCTATATAAAACCCGAGAAACACCACCTTGTTCCATCACGTTTCCAATACACACGATTCGTCTATGCTTTGATGAATCCATAAAATGGACTATCTCATCAATTTGCAAGTACCACGAACTCAATGCTTTGTTTCAATCCATAAATGGATCAACTAAGCTTGTACTCTAAATGATCTTGCCTCTTAGCAATAAACCTTATTGCTTTCTAAGAGAGCACATTTAGATCTATAGTACTGCCTTTGTGTAGATCCAGGGATCGATTTCATGTATACTAGGTCCAGAGTCCGAAGACTCTCCCAGCCTTATGAATATCTCTGGTTGACCACAACCTCCCACTACAACGGCATTCCGGTGTATAAACAGTAATAACAGTAGGTGCAGTTAGTGGTGTACTGCTACTCGGTTCGGCTGGTTTCCAGTCTTCATCGTTCTCTCTCATTTCAAAGTATCATGTCACTTTGGGCTTGTGGTTCATCATATAGTCTTTCTCTAAGAACCGGGCGTTAGAACTTATAACGTCCTTTTGGTTCATAGTACTATTGAACACACATCTTTTGTTCTTCTAGGATATTCTACAACCGCATTTGAATGCCCCGTTGTTTCCAGACATATCCATAGAACACGGGTAATTCCGTATAACTCATTCTTTTACTATTTCTATAAGAGTTCCATTTCTTGTTTACGACACACCATTTCTACACAACAGTGTATGGTGTAGTCATTTGGAATCAAATCCCAATCTCTGATCAGTATGTCATGCATTCCTCAGACAGGTACTTGCCTCCGCGATCAAATCGCAGGCTACAAATGAATATACCTTGATGGTTCTCCACAATTTCTTAGTGTCCATTGACTTGTCAAATCACTTGCTTTTGTGGCACATCAGGTACTAATCCATTTATAGAGTAATCATCAAATGAAATACTCGTACCTTACTGTCTGAGTAGACATAGGTCTGCATACATCAGAGTCAATCAAATCTTATACTTGTCCGGATCTTATATCTTATATCCATAAAGGATTGCTTAGTCATTTTATCTTCCAAATTAGATTCATAGGTCGGAAGGTCCATTCCTTCAACTTAATTGATCAAAAATCAATTTTCGACCTTTGAACTTCTTATTTTAATAAACATGACTTAGCATAAGAATCCACAAGTATAATCGATTTAATAAAGAAATCTCTTATTAGTAAAACGAGTTTCATACTACGGTTCGTTGCATCGTGGTGGACTCAAGATTCATCATTTATATATTGCTAGCTAATGTACCAGAATAGATAATATCTTTATTTCTTCTTATAACCATCAAATGATTAAAAGAAATAAAATATCTATTCATTAGAAATCCAGAACAAAGTTCTTTCTAAATGAAAGGTACATAAAAGCAATAACTCAAAATGAAATCCTATAAATGTCCTCCACTGCAACTGCTGCCTCCTCTACAGCATTGCCCATGTAGACTACAATTTCTTCTTTTCCAAGTCGTCGGGTTTCCTGGAACCCTTGCATTTAAAATGCACATACCGTCAGTGGTTCCATATCTACACACCAGGTTCCGGTAGATAATACCACTGACTATGTTTTACGACTAAAGGAAATTTCGTTCTTTCTTTGAGAGGATAATCAGACTTCCAGTACCTAGACTGTTTGCATCGAGAACACTTGCCTCTTGGCTTTCTCGTCCCATCTCGTGGTCCAAGTGACCTAGGACCACTGGGTTTCTTTGCTTGCTTTTCCTTTCCCCCGATTATGCCCTTAGGTTCAAAAACTTTGGCATTGGCTACAAGAGCTTGCGATTTCCGTCTCAACTCGTCCAAAAGGTCAATCATCTCAAAAACGTGTTTAAGCGTTTCCTCGAAATGACTGGCATTTATGAGTATCCTCATCGCTTCTTGTCTAGCCGCCCATGTCATGTCTAAACACCATCTTGAGTTTGAACATGATATCATAATCAGTGGTCATTGCATAAGCATTTTCCCACTTCTTAAAATCAGTCATTTCCTCATCAGTTAAGACATTTGTAGGCTCGGGAGGACAAAGCTCACTGAGTACAAACTTGTACTCTTTAACAGTCTGGGCAATGTCTAGATCTCTATTCCAATCAATACATTCAGGGACCAGTGAGTTTAAAATCCTTACGTATCACAGAAAGTGGGTTCAAAGCCATTTCCTAATCTATGAGCACATATAACAACAAACAATTGATTTAATATCCGATATTATCTCCCTTAAATAATATCATTAAATCACTAATCACATCTAAAATCCCATCAGATATGGCAAGCCACGTGGTGTGGACGTTTACCTTACCCAAATGATTTAGCAATTAGTTTTGCTTCGGTCATACATCACTTATAGCGTAACTTCGTGGGGAAGAATACTATAATGCGTATCTAAGTGTAAACCATTACTCAGCACTAAAGTAAATCGTTTGGAACCGCTACATCACCGCAAGCCACGTGGTGTGGACGTTTGCGATGATTTCACAATTCTTCACAATTCCTTATAACTGTCTACATCAATTAATCCCAAATATGTTAGTATAGTGATGCGGCCCGAGGTCCTTCAAAGAGACAAGAGGTTCGTTTTCCGGCTGGAACGGCGAAGAAGACGCCGGAACGGAGGTCAAACGAGAGCCGAGAACGTGTCGAGGAGTTTGGAGCAGAATTTTGGCTAGGTGTCGGCCGACACCTAGGCTTGTCGGGCGACATAAAGGTCGAGGAGGAGTTTTTGTGGAACACGAGGATCAACCCGAGGTGAAATCCGAGCTGCGGATTTGGTGTCGGCCGACAGGTCTGCGATTTCTGCAGCGCGTACGTCTTTTTATTTTCCAGCTTTTCATCTTTTATTCCTTTTTTCCGTTTTTTAGGGTTTTTTATGCCTATATAAGGCTTTCAAGACATTATTTTTGGAGACAACTTTTGATATTGAATAATTATTATTTTGTGAGATTTATTTCTCTCTTGGTTTTGTCGAATTCTTCCGGGTTCTACCAAAAGAATTCAACCGGCGAATCAACGAAGCAGTCACCATTCGTTTGTGTGTCTTCATCGTCTCCGAATTATTGATTCAACGTCTCGTTGGGGTTTTAGGGATTTTCGAACCTAAATCATTTCGTGGGTTAGGATCAAGGGTTTTGGGGTTTCCACCAGGTATCCTTTTCGATTATTCCGTGTCTTCTTCTCTTCCGATCGAGGTACGTATCATATAGCAAGCCACGTGGTGTGGACGTTTACTACACCAAGAGACTTTTATAATTGACTCCCAATTACTTGATTCATTCAATCTTGTAAATAAAGACGCGGAGAATCATAAGTGAAACTCGAAGTTTCTTACCAGTGATTCTCCATGCGAACAACCCTATCTCTCATAGAATGAGGGAGCCGAGCAGAGAATCGATCTAGTCATAAAATGACACGAAAGTCTCTAATTTGTGTCCTCGACATGACCAAGTGGCTTTGGCTCCATTCCACTCCCCGGTGTGAGAATGAGTCGACTTGAAATCAGTTTTGGAAAGACAAATTAGGCATTGTTTGATAAACTTAATCAATGTTTCTCGTAAGAGGAATTACAAGAATTCTCCTCCAATGGCTTATCTATATGAAATTCGAAAGTTCATAAAAGTCACCAAGAGAACAGCAATGGAGACCATGGAATTGTTTCCAATCCCTCTCCCACTTAGCTTTTTACAATAAAGGGATACGCTATCTAATGCATAATTAAATACACATAAGCATGCATACATGAAATAAAGCACATAGAATTATCACATAATCAAAATAATACTAGAATATTATTTTCCGACTATTATGGCTTTATCGCATCCCCGTATGCTTCTTCTAGTCTTCAGTCTTCGTTCTTGAATGCTCCATGTGACGGGAATATTAATTCCAATATTTAAATCCATTTATTTTTAATAAATACAAAAGTTACTTAATTCGAAAATTAAGTCAATCGAATAAATCAAAAATAAAATTAAATATTATTAAAATTTTTATTATTTTTTATTTTCCTTTTCTAATCCCATTAAATCTCTAGAATCCTATCCAAGACCCACTTGGAATATTCTAGAAGATTTCCATAATAAAATAAGGAAATAAAATAATTTAGGATTCCTAATCCTTCCAAATTAATTCATTTCCTTTTCTATTAAAAATTCCATAAAGAAATAATTAAATAAGGAAAAATTAATTAAGGACTCTTCAAACTTTCCAAATTAATTATTTTCCTAATCCATTAAAAATTCCATAAAGGAATAATTAAATAGGAAAAATAAATAAATTATAAATTTATTCCTTTTCCTATTCCATGAAAATTCCAAAAAATAGGAATAATCAATAAGGAAAAATAAATTTATTCTAAATTTATTCTTTTCCAATTCTATGAGAATTCCCAAAAATAGGAATACTCAAAATAGGAAAACCGAATAATTTAGGAAAGTTGGATCTTGGCGGGAGAGCACGATTTGGGGATCCTCGCGCCCCACCACCACCATCGACCACCCCAAGGAGCACCGCGACCGCCGCCCCCAGCCGGCCAGCCACCGTCGCCGGCGACTCCATGGCCGAGAGGGCTACGGGCAGCCCCTTTGTGGTCGATCGATCCATCCCTTGGGTCGATCATGGGGTTGATCGATCACCGGAATCCTCCCTCTCTTCGTCTCCTCCGTCACACTTTTTCGGTCGTCGTTTCGTCCTCGATCCAATGTAAAATAAATTACAAATTTATTACTACGCTATCCGGCATCGATTCTCTACATGAAAACGACCTCAAACAATTTCCGGAAAAATAAGAACAAGCATTCACCACACAAGAACGAATCTTGACATCACCGAGAGTTTAATAATCAAGAGAATAATATCATGACATTAATTAATTAAAATTAAATCTAGCCATAATAATCGGAAACCCTACAAGGTAGAACAATTTATCGAAAAATACCATGAACTAAAACCAACGCTCTGATACCAATTGTTGGAAATCGATATCCCGGAATTAATAAATTTAAATAAATAAATTATCTAATTAATTCCGACCGAAATCCTTTGGAGATCGAATATCCGGGGTTGTCAAATTGCGGAACGACAACTCCAATCGACTCCCGGTTGCCGGAACATCCCGCCACGAACCACCACGTATATCCGGACTCAACCAAACCCTAACCGCGGCTAAGTCGCGACTGTTCGGTCGAGCCCATGCACGGGGTTCGCGACTGATCACGGCAGCCGCCTAGGGCATCCCTTGGCAGCCCGCCGGGCATGCTCGAACCCTCGCGGACAGCCCCCGTCGAAACCTAGCAGCGGCACGAGCCGCCGCTGTCCAACCGAGGCATGCACACGTCACTGGACATGCGCTAGGGTTCAGCCCGTACAGCCGTGCGGGGCTGCCCAGCCACGCACCGGGTGATCGCCCTCCAGCCACGGTCGAACCCGTGGCTTGCGATCGCCCCAGCTGCCGCCAGCCACCGCCGCGCGAGCGGCGGTCCAGCCGTGCGAGCGGCAGCCCCTCCGCGTGAGCGGAGGCAGCGCCGTGCGAGCGGTGCATGGCGTCCAGCCATGCTCCTCGCCCTTCGACCCTCCAGCCCGAGCCGACGATCCGCCGGCGGTCCGGTGGTCTTCGACCACCACCGCCCGGTTCATCCTCGTCATGGGTCGCTTCTTTCGGATCTTGGTTCACGATATTTTTACGATAATAAACGATAAAATCATAAAGAGGGTTTTACGATTTACCTCGTTCTCGTTGTTCGAAAAAACGAAGAACTCAATTTGAAGACCTTGAGATCTTCCCACGTATTCCTTGCACTAGCTCGAACGTCGTGTGGGCGACGATCTTCCGAACTCCATGGATCTCACTCTCTATTTTCTCTCTCTAGAATTGTGATCTTCAAGTTATGAGAATAGAGAAGACCATGTAGTGCTTTTATAGGCTACGTAGGGGATCTTAAGGAGGTGGAATATTGGGCTTCCAATATTAATGATTAAATTGGGCCCAAGCCCAAATCTATTAATCCCATTAATATTAATTAATTTATTTTCCACTATATAAATTAATTCCACTCCCAATATTAAACCATATTATATCATATAATATTTCTCCGGTAGTATTATTTATTCCGTGCGTTTAAGATAGAAATGTCCATGAATAAAATTAATTTATTGCTAATTAATTTATTCATCTCTTGAATCCGAGAATAGTACCATTCAACCTTAATTATTATGCGGAACAAATCCACCTGCAGGGTTTACATAATAATTCCTTATGAACTCATCTCGGGGACATTATCAACCCTTATCGGGACACACTTTCCCGTCAAGAATTCACGGCGTGTCATATATAAAATACCGTGACCCAACTTTACCGGTAATTGACCCAATATTCAAATCGGTCAATTCCTTTGGAAAATCAAAGTCACTAATATTAAATATACACACCCGCAATAATATCGGGGATTAAGAATAAATACACTGAGATTTAAATCGATTATCTAAGGCAATCCTAATCGATAAATCTCAAGCGATCCGCCCAATACACCAAGTGTACAAGTATGATAAAATAATCAAGACAAATTATTTTCTCTCTCATACAACGACTATATCGATGGATTGGTCCGTGTCCATCTAGGTCGTGAGCAACTGTTCAATTTAAATACGAGTAACCGATAGTATGATCTTCCGTGTGGGCCCGCACACCATACTAACTACAACGTATATAATCTAGGACTATAATTTGCATATATTTAATTATAAATAATTAAACGCAAATAATTGTTTATTTAATTAAATAGATTAATGGCAATGGATCGGGAGTTAATATCACTTAAATCTAGACATTAAGTATATAACTCCAACACTTCTAATGCCACCTATTAGCCACATAATACACTCTAATTGGGCTGAATCAAGACCTTAAGCTTTACATTAAAAACCCATTAACTTTGTCCTCCCACTTGCGGCATGTCACCAGGGAAGCACCGCCACTTGCCTGGAGCCTTATCTGACCGATCCTTTAATCTGGCACGGGGTTGTCTGCCCGGGGCTACTGTTAAGCTCGCCTGGTACCTTCTTCATACTTGGCTTCAAAATTGACTTTTGTCTCCCGTTGACATCCTCATTGATGATGTGGAACCGGTCGTCTGGACACGTGTTGGTGTCAGATTTTTATGGTGTAACATTGGGCCCCAGGAAAATTGATGGATTATAACATCTTTTTTCCTGAAGTTTGGTCTTGAATCTCCTGGTAACGACTCTTGATACTCTTCGGAGTTTGATATTTGGTTTGTGGATTTTGTCAGTAGCGGCTTTTGGCATGGGGTCTTCTTGGGTTGGATCTTCTTTTAGGTGGCTCTAGTGTGGTCTTTAAGTGTATTTTAGAGAGAGAGAGAGAGAATTGCGACGTCGTTGTTCTGGACTTATGTACCTGCATTGATCAAAAATTTCCTTCAGGATCTTTCCCTATTAGTATTTTTGTAATGGACACATATAGTCCTTAGATAAGAAAATTTCGGAAATTAATGATTTTTCCACGGGGTTGTGCCTTAAGACTCCCATGTAACAATTTTTACTGTGGTACTGAGACCATGTATTTTCTTTCCCTGTGTAGATGGGAAGACTTTCCACTTGCCGATTCTATTTCGGTCTTTAATTGATTAAAAAAATCAGAAAAGAAATGGAAAAGATTTGAAAAGATTCGAATTTTTAAAGGTTACCTTTTTGCAGGTTTTTCTGGACACGTGGCTTGGCGGTTACAGGTCAAATTAATTAGGGTTCAGAGTTAGTGGGGCGGTACTTGAGTGCTTTTTTTCTCGGTAACCGCCCCTTTTCTCTCCCCATACGCAACTGATGCGTCTTATCGGATTCTTCAACATATTTTTGGATTTCAAACTTTGAAATCACTTTTCTCAATTCACATAAACCATATTTTCGGGTAAGAAAAACCTCTTTCGATTTCTCTAATTTTTCTTTGTGAAATTCTCCGTTTTTATTTTCTTTGACTGTAAATTGAATCATGTCGCGACTGAGACGAGGTCCTCGAGGGAGGCATCAACCACCCGAAGCTCCCCATATCGTCTTCGGCAAACAGTACAAAACGTTCATGGAGGGTGTCGTTCCAGACCTTCCGTCGCCGGACGCGCCTGATCCGTCCGCCGAAGGGCCTTATCAACCGGTTTTGAGAAAATCGATTCCGGTGAAGCCCGACGCGGATCATCAAAACTTGGGTGCTCACGGTCGGAAAAGCACAGTAGACCCCTCAACATTACTCGCAAAACGAAATAAATGGAGGATCCCAAATAATGTTCACTTGTACGTGCCACTTCCTGGAGAATCGGCGTGTTGTCCTCCGGCGGGAATGGTGGTCGTCGGCGAAGATGCGCTGGATGTGGGGTTGCGGTTTCCACTGCATCCCTCAATTTCTGGACTCCTCAACCATTGGGGGATAGCCCCTCACCAACTCCATCCTAACGGATGGGGCCATATGTACGGTGTACTCACCGCGTTGGGCCAGGTGGGGCTATCTCGCCCCATAACCGGCGACGAGTTCCATCTTCAGCCCAGTCATCTCCAACTCCTCTTCCCGCGGGGACTACACGGTTCGTCTGAGGCCAAACAAAGTGAAAATCAAGGAACCCAAACTCAAGGATATCCACTGGTGGGATCGATGGCTGTTTGTTTCAGGCCGATGGAAAACTCAAACCCGAGATGGGGAAATTGACATTCCTGTCACTTATTCTGAAAAACCTGACTGTAAGCATCCCAAACTCGTCATCGTACAATTTTGACTGATCTAAACTTTTTTCAATGATGCAGGTGGTCGATTGTCGAAAACAGTAAATCTCCCGTGGGATTTAGAGACGGCAAATCTCCTAGCACTGTGCATACCATCAGAAAAAAGAGATTGCAATTTGTACGACGACGACGTTCGTGACGAAGCAGGCTTATACTACCCTCCATACGTTGAAGGTCGAGATTATCCAGGTAAATCAACTCAAAGTATTTAAGTTTTCCCTGTGAGATTTATACAAATCCCCTGGTATTCTGCTTAAAACCAAGTATAATATTTCCCTGAGAATTTTTCAACTCCCTGGTACTTAGTCATTTTTTGTTTCAAATGGGTTTTCCCTGAGACATCTAAAAAGACTTCCCGGTACTCCATTGTATATCATAAACTAAAACATCCCTGGAATATCTATAAAGACTTCCCGGTGTAATAGTTTAAGTGTTTCCTGTGCAGAGTATTTCAACACTGTCTTCACTGAAAAACCTGACGACATAGCTGACAACCAAGAGATTTTTGGCACACTTGGCATCGTGGACGCTGCAGTTTTCACCAAAGGGCGAAAAGCCAAACCTGGCACATCTGCTGGTAGAGGAAAGAGTTCTGTAAAAACCCGGGGAGGTTCATCAAACACTCCTGCAGTCCGAACCATATCCCACACTCTCTCCAACCCGGGATCGGACGTCGATCCACTCAGGTTGATGAACGTTGTGGATTCTTATCAAGAAACTCCTCTGACCTTTGACACTGTGATGTCTGAAGCTGCCCCGGGCACTGGTTTGCCACCCTCTGGAGCTACCTCGCTACTGAAAGTTAAACAAGAAGAAGGGAAAAAACGCAAGGGGTCCCAGGGACCTATAATTGATGTCACAGACTCTCCACCACGTTCCTCTAACACTAGCGAAAACGCCATGTACGGGCTTCATGATGAGCTGTTCTCCAAGTAAGTAATTTACTTTGTTTTATCTATACTCTAAAAATAAACATAATTTATTCCGAGTCTTCTATTTCTACACTCATTCTTTTCACTGTACCAAACTTCAGACTGTCCTTGCACGATCCTCCAATTCCTCCAGTGCTCGTGTCATTTTATTATGGCCTAGGTCCCATTCCCCCGGTGTCTACTCAGGACTGCCCTTTGGGTGAGGCAATTAATGCAGTTGGCCAGTGCTGGACTACTGAGTTCAATGACTTGATGGCCCACGACAACCATGCGCTTTCCCTGGCTCTCAAGCTAACCAGTCGAGCTACAGTGGCCATCGCCGGTGCACATACTCGTACAGAGAGAATGCTCGAAGCAATCGTAGCACACGAAACCAATGCAAAAAGCTCGAACAACACATCAAGGAGCTCAATGAGGCATACAAATCAGCAGCCGGGGATATAGACACTTGCCGGAAATTTATTGACACTGAGCGGACTAAAAAGGCAAAACTGAAATCTGAGTTGGAGGAGGCCCTGAAGACTGTCAAAGAGGGTGAAAAGATGATGGAGCAGGCTCTGGACAAAACGTCCCGGGAGATAAAATGAAGGTCAAACTGGCCCAGACCGAGAATGATTTGAAGGAAACCACAGACAACTTTGATAATGCTTGCGAGATGCTAGAGTCTCCAGCGCATAATCCAAGAATTCTGTCTAACCTTCTTTATGTTACTGCTTATGTTGGAATGATCAGGTCAGCGGTAAAAGAGCGAAATGAGATCGTCAAAAACTATGGTCTCGAAGCTCTCAAAAAGTACATGCAGGCGGTCACTCTCGATGATCGGGTGCTACAGCCTTTCAAGGACTTAGAGGTCGAGCATGGCATTGATATGAAGTGGTGGCCCACTTATGACAAGCTCTGCATGCCTGGTGAACTGCCCATTGCTACAACACAAGAAGCTGATAAAGAAGATGAAGAAATGAAGGATGGGGAGGAACAGGATCTGGTTGGTGACGGGCCCGGGGGCATGCCAAAAGATTCTACTGTGACTCCTCCCCGTGATGGTAATCCCACCTCTTGAGTGTCAAAACTCAAGAGTCTGCAAATTTTGATGAAGTCTTCCCTGGGTGTGAAAAACCCAGGGGTTTTAACCTCTTTATTTTATAAGTATTATCTATAGGCCTTCGGCCCAGACAATTTCTTATTATTCGATGGCTTGTAATAGCTTAAAACTCTTTAGTTTTCGCTGTTTTTGTGTTAGGATCCTGTAAGGATCTCTGAACGATTTAGGTGTTTTTCACACCTCTTTATTACCCGGCATGGTTCTGAGCTGTATTGCCCTTTTCATAATATGTCAACCTTTCAAGTCCAGATAATTTGGCTAGAAACTTTTAGCTCTTAACTTCATAGGTCGATTAAAGGTAAATGTTCTCTTCCTTATGGTACTCGCTTTCGGCCCGGGTCCCATTTGCTTACCTCAATCGATTTCCTACAAAGTTTAGTTTGGCTCCAGTGGACTTTTTCTAAGCCTGTTGGGTTTACCAAACAATTTCGTAATTCTCTTCCCGAAGGATTCTAAATCATCAGAATTCTAATCCCCGAGAATAGAATTCATCGGCCCCGGGTCTTCAAGACTCCTTTGGGGATTATGGATTTAAATTTCCTTTATAGGAATCCTCCCTTATAAGGGGTTCGTCCGGGAGAAGCTTAAAAGCTTTCACCGGGATAGTATATTTATTTATTGAAATAATGAAGGTAAAAATGCAGATATTGATAGGGGTACATTACCTCAAATATAGACTGCATAACCTTCTTTATTGATAGAGATTGCCAAAAGCATTACATTATGATTTCGCCAAAAGGCTTTACAACATTTTTAGCTCCCAGGCTAATGATAAAAAAAATTCAAGTGTAACGCATTCCAGCGATACTGATCTTTTGTGCCGTCGAGTAGCTCTAGTTCATACACTCCTTTCTGGAGGCACTGGCTTACTCTGAACGGTCCTTCCCAGGATTGACCCAGGGCCATGGGGTGTGCTCCCAAGAACTTTTTCAACACCAGATCTCCCACTTGGAAATCTCTGGCCTTCACTTTGGAATTATACCACTTTGCAATTCTTTGCTTATTCATTTCGTTCAACGAGTCAGAAGCTAACCTTTTTTCTTCCAAAAGGTCTAACTCTCTTCGGAGTGCTTCCTCGTTTTCCCCGTCGGCTCCCTGGGCGGTTCGATGTGACAACACTGTAATCTCCGCCGGGATCACCACTTCGGTGCCAAAAGCTAATGAGTATGGGGTTTCCCCCGTAGCCGGTCTGGCTATTGTCCTGTAGGACCATAAAACTTCTGGGAGTTCGTCTGCTCATTTGCCTTTTCGCTCTTCCAGCTTGGCTTTAATGGTATGTTTTAAAATCTTATTGACAGCTTCAACCTGTCCATTCGTTTGGGGGTGGTACGGAGTGGAGAATAATCTTCTGATTTTCCATCTCTCACAGAACTCCCCCACTTCTGCCCCATCAAATTGTTTTCCGTTATAGGAAATTATCGTCTCCGGTAAACCGAAGCGACATATAATATTCTTCCATGTGAATTTTATGACCTGTGCTTGGTCAATATTGTTAAGTGATTCTGCTTCCACCCATTTGGTGAAATAATCAACTACCACTATGGCGAATTTTACCCCTCCCTGGGCCGTTTCCAGTGGTCCGATCAGATCGATCCCCCAACGAGCAAACGGACAGGGACTGTACAGGGATCTCAGTATCTCTGGGGATGTCCTAATGGTAGGTCCTATTACTTGGCACTTCACGCACTTACGGGCGTAGTTGATGGCGTCTTTACGAAGACTCGGCCAGTAATAGCCTTGACCCATTGCTTTATGTGCCAGGGATCTCCCCCCGGCATGATTCCCACAAACACCGTCATGGATTTCTTCCAGAATTTTGAGTCCTTCTCCCTTCGACACACATTTTAGCAGTGGAAGGGAATAACTCTTCCGGTACAGATCCGAATTCAAGATTGTGTATCTCGATGCTCGGATTCGCAATTGCTTTCCCTCGGTCTTGTCTGGCGGCAATTCACCGGTATTAATGTACCGTATGATTGGTGCACGCCAGTCATCTCCGGCTCCGAGCAAGATTGACGGTTGTTTAGCTCTTTGGTCCACTAAGGGTATCAATAACTTAGTCAAAATGATTTTCGATAAATCTGATGAACCTTCTGATGAGGCTAGTTTTGACAAGGCATCTGCCTGTGAGTTATGTTCCCTCGGGATCTACCTCTGGGATCTTACTACAAAGTGATCCTACCAACTCCAGGTATTTGATCATTTGTTCTCCCTTGGCTTCATACTTACCAGTCACATGGTTTACAACCAGTTGGGAATCCATGAATATAATTAATTTTTTCACACCAACGGTTATGGCTAATTCTAATCCCGCGACGAGAGCTTCATATTCTGCCTCATTATTCGACGCAGGGAATTCGAATTTAACCGCCTGGGTAATAGAGTCTCCCTCGGGTCCAAGTAGTACTATACCGGCCCCCGAGCACGCCATGGTTGCTGAACCGTCCACGTACAGTTTCCACGCGCATGATTGACTATTGGACTTGTCCGGGAACGTTAGTTCCACTACAAAATCAGTCAACACCTGTGCCTTAATTGCTGTCAAGGGGCTGGAGGTTATGTCATACTGACTTATCTCCAGAGCCCACTTTAGGAGTCTCCCGGTGACATCGGACCGGTGCAATACTTTCCTTAACGGCATGGTCGTCAAAACCTTTACGGGGTGCTAAAAAAGGTACGCCCGGAGCTTTCTCACAGACACAATCAGGGCATAGGCCAATTTTTCCAACGGTGTGTACCGTACCTCTGCTTCATGCAGGACTTGGCTCACAAAGTACACAGGGAGGTGTTTTATTCCATCTGCCCTCGTCAGGACTGCACTTATGGCATGTTCCGACGCGGACATGTATAGATATACCCGGACTTTGGAGCCACAACCACTTTAGGACTGGACAAATATTCTTTGATTTGCTTAAAAGCTTCTTGAGCATCTTTTTTCCAGTGTAATTTATTTCCTTTGATGGATGCACAGAAATGACGGGTTTTATCCCCCAAGAAGGAGACATACCGGCTCAAGGCGGCCAAACATCCTGTAAGACGTAGCACACCCTTTTTGTCCCGGGGCTCGCTCATATCTAGTATGGCTCTGATCTTGGCTGGGTTTGGTTCAATCCCGTGTTCCCCAACTACATGCCCCAAGATCATTCCTTTCTTGATACCGAAGTTGCATTTCTTGGGATTCAGTTTCATATTATAATGCCCCAGAATCTTAAAGACTTCTGCAGGGTCTTTTATGTGATCTTCTTCACTTTTGCTTTTCACGATTATATCATCGATATATACTTCAACAGTTTTACCGATTAAATCTGTAAACATCATGTTTACTAACCTTTGATATGTCGCTCCGGCGTTCTTCAGCCCGAACGGCATTCTTTCCCAGTAATACACTCATTTTTCCGTGTAAAATGCCGTGTGCTCTACATCATCTAGGTGCATCAGGATCTGATGATATCCTGCTTTAGCATCAATCGTTGAAAATATTGCATGACATGTCAAGTTATCGACTAGGTGATCTATGTGTGGCATCGGAAAGTGGTCCTTGGGACATGCATTATTTAGATCTGTAAAATCTATGCATAGTCTCCAGGCGCCCACTGTCTTCGTGACCATCACAGCATTGGATAACCAGGTAGCATTGCTCGAAGCTTGCCTCGCCAGTTTATTCTCAATTAACTTATTTACTTCCCCGACCAGCGCTT
The DNA here is from genome assembly GCA_954870475.1 of Euphrasia confusa. Lineage (NCBI taxonomy): Eukaryota > Viridiplantae > Streptophyta > Magnoliopsida > Lamiales > Orobanchaceae > Euphrasia > Euphrasia confusa. Next base: position 7,142,322 of record OX940966.1, on the reverse strand, counting down.
CGCACTTCTCTGGCCCCATTTTCCTTCGCCTCTGGGCTATAGGTTTTTTCTTGGGGTCAAGTTTCAAACGATGACATGCATGTTTGGGATCTATCTTTCCCAAATCCGCGCTTGACCAAGAGAATGTACTCTGATTTTCCCTGAGGAAATTTATCAGTCCACTTCGAGTGTGCTCTAACATATGCGTACCCACAAGTACTTGCTTATGAGCTTGCTCGGGATCCAACACTATGGAGTCTAAGTTTTCGACCACCTTCATGGCGGTTCCTTTTCGGTACTTGGTCCCCGTTCTGGGATCATAATTCTCGTGCTCTGACCCCGAACGATCCTGAGTTTGGCTGGTGGAAGCTGTTCCCGTACAAGGATCTTTCCCTGGGGAGTTTGCTTCCTTTCCCGGAACTAACTCTTGGATGTCTTCGGGCCCCACGGTATTTATCGAACCAGACGGCTGGGGATCAAGTTCTGTCGTTGTGACTTTAGCCTCTCGGGGCTTCTTGTTTTGCTCATCCCGTGAGTCTTTAGTGTTTTCCTCTAGTCTTTCCTGGGGATTTTCATTCGTAGTTATAACAACTTTATCAAGATCACAGAAATACAAAAGACACTTCCTGGCCATTACTAGATCGCCTCTAACGGTGCCAACAGCACCGGAGGTAGTAGGGAATTTTACACAATAGTAGTAGGATGAGGCTACCGCTTCGAAAGCGTCCAAAAAGGGCCTACCTAAGAGTGCGTTATAGCCGCTAGCTCTATCTACTATTACAAATTCCAAGTTCCTAACCAACATCAGATCTGGATTCCTCATAGGATTTTGGGTAATTTTTCATCATGCATTTGAACAACTTTGAGTTTCTCCTCAAACCAGTCATGGCGGTATGAAGCTTTAAATTCTCATTTATATCCTTTCCGTCAGCCTGGAGAATTTCCTTTACACGGTCCACATACCGTTCATCCGACTCCTCATCATCCTGTTTTACCCCGAGCAGGCGTTGGCTCTATTCCAGTCTCACGGCCTTAGAGGCAAAATGCGTCATGAACCTTTGCACAAGATCATCAAAACATTTAATCGAGTGTGCAGGGAGGACAGCGTACCATTTGTGAGGAACATCACCCAACGTAAGGGGAAAGAGTCTATAGCGCGTCGCATCAGTTGCGCCGCGGCCGGACATGTAAGATCTGAACCTACTCAAATGAGTCTCTGGGTCAGTTTTACCGTCATAGATTAAGGACTGCATGGGGAGAATATCAGTTTACATGGACGCATGTTCTACTTCCGGGGCCAGGGGTTCATTCTTGTAACCTGACGACACATGAACCATTTGGCCTTCATTCATTCGTCTTTCCAACTCAGCATATTTCTGCTTCAGATCTACGATCTCCGGGTTCTCTGCCATAGCCCCTCGGGCCCCTGGCACTGAAGAACCTTCCCGATACCGTTGCATGTCACTCTGACTGCCTCTCCTTCGACGATCCATCGAAGTGGCCACAGATTCAGCATTTCGGTTTAGATCTATAACCGGGTGCTTTCTAAGCTCTCTCATGTGGGTGCGTTTGACCTTCTCTGGAGCCACATTCGTGACTGGCCCAGATGTCATGAAAGCACCGATTGCATGTTTAAGTGGAGTTGTTAAAACGTATTTTCTGTGCATAAGTGCATGCACGGCTTCATCGATTTTTTCTTGAGTATCCAGATTTCCGAATTTGATTGGGGCCGGAGCCACAACGGGCGTCGACGGCCCACCCAAATCATACGGGTGCAAATGACGAGCACGGCGGCGAGAACGATGACGGGGAATAGGAGTTCTTACCTGAGAATCCGTCTGCAGATCGGCATCTGCATGTCCGCCGGCGGGGCTGTCCTCGTCGACAATCTGGATCGGCGGCGGTGGCGCGTCGCGGTTGTCGGGCTCTGGATCTCCATCAGCCGCTGGAGCGTTGGCATCCTCGATAGCCGACTTGCCTTTGACGTCGCACCGCCTGCCGGAATCAACAGAGTCGTCGGATGCCGTCGCGCCTTCCTTCTCGTCTGCCATTTTTGCCGCCGGTTGAACCTCCAACTCCGATGCGTAAAACCTGATCTCCTTCTAGCGCCACTGTTCGGCCGCTTTTTCTCTAAATCTTTATATTACTGGAACCGGAGGGTGATTAAAGAAGGGTACCAACGAGATATTTATTTGATTGGACAAGTTATAGATCGGAGTTTGTATGTTGTCGGAAATCTGGAAAATGGGATGAACATTATAGTGTTCTTGAGCTTAAGCTCTTTTCCTTTACTTAAAGTATTTGGAAATAAAAAAGGTGAAGTCCTTTTCTTCTCTCTCTCTTCTCTCTTTTATACTAGTATTTTCATAAATAAGCATGCAAGCTCTTCTAATGCCACCTATTAGCCATCTGATACACTCTAATTGGGCTGAATCAAGACTTTAAGCTTTACATTAAAAACCCATTAACTTTGTCCTCTCACTTGCTGCATGTCACCAGGGAAGCACCGCCTCTTGCCTGGAGCCTTATCTGACTGATTCTTTAATCTGGCACGGGGCTGTCTGCCCGGGGCTACTATTAAGCTCGCCTGGTACCTTCTTCATACTTGGCTTCAAAATTGATTTTTGTCTCATGTTGACCTCCTCATTGATGACGTGGCTCCGGTCGTCTGGACACGTGTCAGTGTCGGATTTTTATGGTGTAACGTAATATATTATAGTTTGATCTGTTTTTTAAAATGCTTATGTTGTGTTATAAGAAATAATATAACCCTAAAAAACTATCAAGACAATAGTGAATTAAATTTGATCAAACAAAGCATATATGATTCTATCGCTCACAACCCTACAAAACTATCAATACTTAATTATATTTGATCAAACAAAGCACATAAGATTCTATCAGTCACCTTATTCATCTTCATCAGTTCCATGCATCCTTTTATATGGTTTAGCGCTTTATTTTTATATGCCCTATAATATATTATTTGCTCGTTAAAATCACTCAAAATCACAATTTTACCCTATTTTTATATGGTTTGCCGCTTTGTTTTTATAAGCCCTATAATATATTTATTTTTATATGTTTTGCCGCTTTGTTTTTATAAGCCCTATAATATATTTGTTTGCGGCTATAATATATTTCTTGCGCTAATATATATTTTTATATTGATAATATATACATTTTTACCCTATTTTTGCTATAATATATTTTTTGTCCGGTGTGTAAGCCCATTAGTTTATAAGATTTTACGTGCTTAAGCTCGATTAGTTTATAAGATTTTACATCATATAATATAAGTTGTTGTTTTAAGTGCTGATATTTCTTATTTAATAAATATCTAAGTTGATAAGATTTTACGTCCTATAAGTTATGCACGATTAGTTTATAAGATTTTACGTTTTGAATCTCCAATCGATACCAAAATCTTCTTTTAGTTTATAAGATTTTACGTTTTGAATCTCCAATCGATACCAAAATCTTCTTTTGGGGTAGGGTAGATGCTCCAACCGATACCCAAACATAAACTTATTATTGGTTTATGGGTGGGACCCACACAAAAAATACTTATATTTAAGTTTACCGTAAACTCAAAGCAAAAACTATTTGTTATTTATAAAATGATTATTTTTTTTATAAATTAATAAAAATGACTTATCAATAATTTTTTAGTATCTTATTTAATATTTTTTGTAATGTAATTTTTTTAATAATCATATCATTAATAATTAAAATAAATTTTAATAAAAATATTTTTAATAATAAAATAAAAATACATATCACAATATGAAATACAATTAAATAACTAAATTATATAATTAACATTAAAAATAAAATAATAATAAACGAGATACTTAAAAAAAATGCTACTAATTACAAAAATAAAAATAATTAATAATTAGTTTTTCGTGTAATTTAATGTAAATTTTTTAATAATTAATTAATATTTTATTTAGTATTATTTATATTTATTATGTTTGAAAATTTAAATTGAAAATAATATTAATTATATTTTTTAATGTAAAAAATTATGAGGTAAAATTGTAAAATTATAAAAATGTTGGTTATTTATATAAATAGTATAAATAATTATATAAGAAGAATATTTAAAAAATATTATCTTAAGTTAGAGTATTAGTTTTTCGGTTGGAGTCAAATTACGGTAAACTTAAACTTTAATTTATTTTGAGTTTAAGTTTTGATTTCTCGTTGGAGATGACCTAAGTGCTGATATTTCTTATTTAATAAATAAGTTAGTTTATAAGATTTTACGTCCTATAAGTTATGTTTTAAGAGTTGGATAAAATAGATATATAAACATATAAGATATTAATTTGTTTGACAATTTAAGATCTTTTATATATATATATATATATATATATATATATATATATATATATATATATATATAAATATAAATTTTTATGTATGAAAAAAAAATTTAAAAAATTATATTAACTAATTAATAAATTATTGATATTTATGTAAGTAAGATCTACAAAAATATATTTTAAAAAATAAAAAATTGTATTTATAAACTAAAAGAAATATATTATATTATAGGTATATTAATATATATTCTATTTATCTCTTTTTATTTAATATAATATATTTCTTTTAGTTTATAAATACAATTTTTTATTTTTTTTAAATATGTTATTTAGAAATCCCACGAAAAATATATTATAAGGCTTATAAAAACAAAGCGGCAAATTAACCATATAAAAATAGGGTAAATGTGATTTTGCTTCTAATATACATTTTTACTCTATTTTTATATGGTTTGCGCTTTGTTTTTATATGCGCTATAATATACTTTTTGCGCCAATATATATTTTTATCGTGATAATATATTTTTTACCATGACTTATATTTTTATATCTACTCTTCTCTAAATTTTCATAAATAATTTAGTTTGGATGGTTGGAGAGTTAGTCTGTTAGCTCGGTAATGTGGCGTAGTTTCATCCCAATGATACACTTTCTCATGGCAAATTAACCATATAAAAATAGAGTAATTGTGATTTTGCTTCTAATATACATTTTTACGCTATTTTTATATGGTTTGCGCTTTGTTTTTATATGCGCTATAATATACTTTTTGGCTAATATATATTTTTATCCTAATAATATATTTTTTACCATGACTTATATTTTGCATTATTTTTATCGTAATAATATATATTTTTTACAATGACTTATATTTTGCATTATATTTATACGTGTTATAATATATTGTTTAAGCTATTTTTAAAATATTTTATTAGCGCAAAATATATATTATAGTGCATCGTGCCTCCTGCATTCTTCTATCATCGTTCTTCCACCCAGTCCTCCTAGTCAAATCAAAAAATGAACTCAGCAGCCTCCACTAAGAATGATAGGGAAAGTCTAAATACGTTTTCCATTCTTGGAAGGCCGGCCTACCATTCTCTGTTGGCCGAGTTTCGAAAAACCTAAAGATCGGTAAATATGCAGAGCTTATTAGGGCCAATGCACCTTGTTATATTACTGTCGGAGTACATAGCGGCCAAGTATATATATTTTCTCTCTCATAAATGTTCCATTACTTTTTGTTTCCATTTTTTTTGTTAATTTAATATAAATTGTGTTCTATTTGCGATTTAGGTTTTGGAGCTCGCCAAAACGATGAGAGAAGGCTTCTAATGGCACCTCCAAAGTCCAAACACATTTGGATTTGATGCCCTTACAAAACAAAACGAATCACCAACAAATAATATCTAATTCACACAAAAAGTCTCAAAATAAGGACCTCTAACACACAGTCCAATCAAAATTCACAATCTCACTTTTTTAATTTCAATAAATAGCAGCCCCTGCACCTTCTTTCATCGTTTTTCTATCCAATCCTTCTCAAGTGTAACCTAATATAAAATCAAAAAATGAGCTCATCAGTCTCCACCAAGAATGATAAGAGAAATTCTAAGTCCATATCTTTTCGAATACTGGCCTTGGCCTACAATTTTTATTTAATTTTAATTGGATAGTATAATTTTATCATTATCAATAAAAATGTTATGTAATAGCAAAATTAAATACTGATTTTGGTTATTATAATTTTTAACAATTATAATATATTTTTTGCGCTAATATATATTTTTATACTATAATATATATTGTTTACTCTATTTTTATATGATTTGTCGTTATGTTTATATATGTGCTATAATATATTGTTACAACTATTTTTTAAAATGCTTTCTTAGCGCAAACTCACCATCTCACTAGCCAGGAGTGAGGCCATGGAATGCCGGGCAAACTCACCATTTCACTAGCCGGAGTGGGGCCATGGAAAGCCAATCGAAACGCCGAAACACATACAAATAGCGGTTTCAAAGGATATTGATTTGAGCAAGCTCTTTGAGGGGGTCACAATCGCCAGTTGCTGGGCGAATCCGAATTTTAACCAACAGCCGGTGATGAAATGAAACGCCTAGAGGGAGGATTGATTGGCTGTGGCCACATGTGTGAGGTCTTAAATAATCCTAGGTTAATAAATAATAACATATTCACCCAAAAACAAAAGTGGTCTCCAAAGAGAAACAAAACTTAAACTCAAAATATGTTTATGTTTAAGTTTACACTAATTTGAAACTAATACTCTAACTTAAAATAATATTTTTTAAATATTCTTCTTATATAATGTTAGCTTTTAGGATCGTAACCTGACTCTAATACCACTTGTTACGGGACAAAGCTCTGAATGCCACACGATCAAGACCGGTGCCACTAGATACTACTTGTTGCAGATCGACGATGTATAGTACGAATAATAATGCGGAACCCCGAAAATAACTCAAAAATAAATAGAAAATAAGGAATTTACGTGGAAACCCAAATCGGGAAAAACCACGGGAGGAACGACGAGAACTTCACTATAATATTGTTCACGATTACAAGGATTGATATCCACTCTAAAACCCTCTAATCTCACACAATATTATCACATGGTGTCTCTCTTGGTGCTCAACACACTCTCTCTATAATTGTGTCTATGGAGATCCCTATTTATAGGTGTAGAAAACCCATAAATTAGGTAACCAGTAGGAATAGGAATAAACTATTTTCCTAATATATGACTCCTAAATCCATAAGGAATAGAATTATATTATATTAAATATAATTCTAATTTTCCTAAATAAGGAAACAAATTTCCTACGGATTCGAGTCATATTTTAACAATCTCCACCTTGACGAGAAACCGCGAAATCCCATCACTCATGTGAAATCACATCGCACATCAAACCATAAAGCGAAATCACATCGCCCATGCGAAATCACATCGCACTCCATAGTCTCGTCCCTCGTCTTCCTCCAAACGCCCCAACGGGCCTAGTTCCTAGAAGATCGGACCTTCAAAGGTCCCCATGAATCGGAACATACATACCCGAGTGTCTTCTTCGAATTGTGAGCCCAATTCGAGATATACCCTCTCGACCGCTTTCCAAGCGCACATGGCTCACCAGGTTTAGAAACACTCCATAGATCGAGAAACACTCGATCCTCCTTGTCGACTTTCCTCACATGCCCAAGCCGCACATGGTCTAGTCGTGTAGACTCTTCATCCGAGAGCCTAGTTTTTCCCACGGTTACTTCGTTCACCGCGCCTTTATCTTCATTCAGCTTGGTCACTCCGGCCTTAGTTTGCATGCCTCTAAGCCGGATAGACTCTTCTACCAAGAGTCGAGTTTCGGCCCCGGTTACTTCCTTCACCGCGCCTTCATGGAGGACATAAGGTCGCATTGCCTTTTCGTCTCCTCCCAACACTACCAAAGTCGCTTTGGTAGCCTCAAAAACTCCACCTTCACAGGTGTAGCTAAACATAACTCCGGTTACTTCGTTCGCCGAGCTATAGTGACATACCTTATTCCCGTGTCGCGACTTCGAATTCCCCGAGTCGCTCCCTTTATCACGGTACTTCTTTTGGACGTCAAGTCCATCACACGATGTCACATTGGAGACACCCACACCAATTCTCTTCACGTTCTCCCCCGCAAATAGCGCCAATAACACGGCTACATAGGATATTATCTCAAAAAGTTGCCACAACTCTTTCAATAATTCCCACAACTCCTTTGCGGACATTGTCTCTATGGTTTCCTCGGTCATGGAGTTCGATATATGAAGGTCAATTGAAATTACCTTCCGATCGAGCTCAATCCTTCTGGACTCCTCCATGTCGTGATGGTAAAGAGGCGTGAAGAAAGTTTGAATAAAGCTCAATCCTTCTGGACTCTTCCAAACTAATAATCAAACTTTCTTCACACAGGCGTGACTATCGGTCTGGTGTGGATGAAGTATTATATACAACACCCATACTTTGTCATATTATTATTAGGGGCACTATATTTTTAATATATTTAATTACAAGTGTTTTTTATTATGCAAATATTAATCAACGCACTTTTTAAAATGTTTAAAGTCTGAAATATCCCCATACCATTATTATTAAATAAATTGTCATTATTAAATCAAGAAAATTAGTAAATATCCCTTCAAATTTCAATACCCAGTTTCTCAAACCCCACCGGAAAACCCTTCGGACAACTTTGTCATCGATCAGGAAATTCTCGAAACCCTTCCCAAACTCCACTTCGGCCGACCGACTCAGGAGATCTCCGTAAGGCTCAACGACAGCAACATATCCTTGTCACAGGAATTGGTTCTCAACGTGCTAAACCGACACTGCTCCGACTTGAGACCCTCCCACGCGTTCTGATCCTGGGTTCGCGACAGCAGTAGCCCGAAAAGGTTCTCCCGAGACGCATTCGTCCACAACTAAACCATCGACATCCTCGACCGAGCAAGGCATTTCCAAGAACTCCGCCAGGTGTTCGACGAAATGTCTGTGAGAAGGAAATCCATGATAAACGAGCGCATGTTTGGGACATTTTAAAAAGATTAGCAGCTGCCCTTCAAAGCAGATGAAGTCATTATTTTTTCAACGTGACGAAGGCTTAGGACTGAAACGCGATTTTTCTAATGGTTCAAAATTTCTCAAGTATTTTTATCTCAAATTTCTTTGGAACTCAGACATTCAAATTGGAGGATTTTATGGAAGGCTGTGTTGAGCATCAAATGCGGATTGACGGGCCTTCTTATGCGGTGGGGGAGGGGAAGATAAATAAAGAGAAAGGTGACTATGAGAATGAAGCAGCACTGCCTCACGTGGACATAAAGAACTCGACCTCAATAAGTCTCTATAGTTTAAATGTCCAATGTGATTTCAAATTAATGTAGAGTTATCATTGTTATTTAGTGTACGTATCACAATTCACAGCTACACATCAATTGATATCTATCATAGCTATTCAAATTAATTTAGAACAATATCGTATTAGCGAGTGTATGACGTTTATCACAATCACATTCCACGTATCAATAGATATCTATCATAGATATATTATTATATCACAAAATATGAATAGATATCTTGATATGTCACGATATCACAAAATATGAATAGATATCTATGATATGATAAATATGTGTTATCTATAGTAGATTTGTATATTGTAAAATAGATATTTATCTACATATGTGTAATAGTTATGTATGATAACTATAATACTTGTTATATTATCTACCAACCTTTATCTATGTATCTATCATATATATGTCTAATAGTTATGTATATTAACTATAATAATTCTTATAGTAGTATCTACTAACATGTATTACAAAGATGTTATATATAACATGTATCAAAGGCTTCCTAGGGCTGCGTCGTTGAGTATGGTCTTAGTTGATGGGGTATGGAGGTGGCCTGGAGACTTTGCGGCGGAGTTCGTTGATCTTATGGTTGGATTGCCGAGTATAGATGTGAGGTCAGATACAGTGCGGTGGACATTGCATCGATCAGGGACCTACACCTCTGAGTCGGCATATACTCTTTTCCGCCCGGAGGGGCCCAGGGTGTCGTGGGCTGCCCTTTTGACTGGACCAGGACGTATCCCACGACATTTTTTTATTCTTTGGATAACTATCCGTGGTCGGCTGCCGACTAGGGATAAGCGTTGGATTGGTCGGAGGGATGACTCGTGTGTGCTTTGTAGTGGGGAGAGAACGGAGACACACTCTCACCTTTTCTTTGAGTGCCCCTTCTCACAGGATTGTTTGCGGAAACTAAAGGTGGAGGTGGGATTTATATGGCCACGTGGTAGTTGGCATAGTGTTGTATTACGGGCTTCTAGTCGATGGCGTGGGAAACACTTGATATCTTGCGCGTATCGTGGACTTCTCGCTGCTCTGATTTATTATATTTGGCTCGAGAGGAACACGAGGATTCATGAGGCTCGTTCGGTGTCGCCTGGAGTGGTGGCCTCTCAGGCGATTTCTATCATACAAGAGAGGATCCGCTCGTTACGACTTCCAGATTCTCTTCAGGCACGTGCGCTGAAGAGGGTATGGCATATAGCCTGGTGATTATGCTTGTATTCTTTAGTGCTATATGTTTAGTTGGTTGGTTGGAGAGCTAGTATGTTAGCTGCGGTGGGAGTTTCATTCCCTATGCGCTTTACTGTATCATACACTTTTTATTTTTTATGTGATTGACCTTTACCTAAAAAAAAATATCTAAACATGTAAATATACAGTGATACAAATCAATAGATAAATTATTTTTATTCATATGTTTCAGACATGTATCACCAACATGTTATATAGAACATTGACAATAACTAACATAGCTACAAAATAGTTTATACTCCATATATCAATGTACAGTAATACAAATCAATACCATATATCAATATATGGTAATACAAACCAATACCCAATATGTTACGGTGTACATAAGAAAGGAGACAATCTGCATAACTAATGTATCGTTTATTATTTTAAATACACAATTAATTTTCCTCAACGTAATCTACAGCTCAACTACAAAATCCTCAAGTTTCTATTTTACCTAAATAATTGTATGCTAAACCAACTTTCACCAAAGTAACAGTCTCAGACTTCACATTTTGCATCTTCATTGCGAAAAATAGAACCAAAGCTCTCATATTCGCACAGTGACTATATGCGCAGATCAACAAGTTCCAAGAAACCATGTCCCTTTCAGGAATTTCGTCACAAAACCTGTAGATATGAATTAACATATAATGATACGACCAAAATCCAAGTTTAAAAACCCGAAGGTGAATCCTTTTTATAGGCAACATATAGAATTGTAGCAAACACTTTTACAAAAGTATAAAATTACGCTTACCGCCGCGCAACCTTGAGTCGCGGATTTCATCGAACATGTCGAGTGCATGAGTCGGGCTGGGTCTTTGTGACAACTCACGAATCACGTGATGCCAAATGGGCAACGTGGATTCGTCAAAACTGATTTCGTCAAAATAAAAATGTATTTACTCCATAATGAATTCTTCTTTTGCTTCTCAATTCTGATTTGGTTTAGAGAGTCAAAACTGTATAATATCTATTTTAGATCGATAGTAGTATTAGCTTGATATTCGTACATGAAGATACATCATATATGCAAATTCTATAATAACTGATTAAAATCAATTTTGTGGCAAAATTGCATTAATAGTCAATTGCTTGGTCACAAATATATTAAGAAACTATAAATCTTCCTTGATCACTAATTTATCAATTAATTTATTTCATATCTATCATAGACCCTTCAATTTGATTTGAAATCAAAATCAATATCTCCCAAATCAAAACTCAATTGAAGACGAGCAACCTTTTTTTAGATAGTCTTGTTAAATCCAATTCCAACTTATTTTTTTTCAACTTGATAAACATGCTGAAATTGAAATAAAAAAACCTAAAAAAAATTCGAAGTCGTAATTGAAAATTGATCTACCAAGAGTTTTTACACAGAATTATCATTCAAATTCACAAACATCTGTTTGAATTCTAAAATTTGAAATGACTAGCGATTCTCCAACATAGATCAGGGGTTTTCTAATCTGAATAAAAAAGATTTATTGACCTTGTTATACCCAAGAAAACGTTCACCGACACGTAGGGGTGGGCGTTTGGTCCCAAGATCCCGATCTCGTCCCGATCCCATTCTTAAATGGGACGGGACATGACGGGATTGAAATATAAATAGTGTTAATCCCGTCCCGTCCCGATCCCGGATTAAAATAATGGGATGGGACCGGGATTAGTTAAATAAATCCCGAAACATCCCGTCCCGTCCCGTTATATATTTATATATATTAAAAATATATATTTTTAATTATTTATAATATATTATTGTATTTAATTATACATAATTTGTAAAAAATAAAATTTACTATACTAAAATTTAAACAAAATCAAACAACCTATGATTTTTATAAAAAGATAATAATAAGTTTTATAATACGTAATTAAATTAAGTGTATAAAATTGTTTTTAATAGTATATAATATTTTTTTATTGAAATTAATTAAGTTAAACGGGATCCCGTTTCGATCCCGATCCCGTCCCGATTTTTTTAGGGATCCCGAACTCACGGGATCAATTTTTAAAAGGTGTGATCCCGTCCCGGTCCCGTCCCGTTAAAAATTTCATGGGACGAGACCGGGATCAAGTAAATCCCGTCCCATCCCGGCCCATGCCCACCCCTACCGACACGTGTCACGAATCAAAGAGCCACGTCAACAAGAGAGAAAGTCAGCCAAGACAGCTACAAAGACCTTCAAAGGCATATCAGAGAAGGAGACGAGGAGCCCGGACAGTAGAGATTGCACGGTAGAGTCAGACTCCTTTCACAGAGAAATCGCCTGGGAAGACTTCAGGGACACCAGTCAATGAGCTGGAACCTCACGGGGAAAGGGACAGATTAAGCACTAAGGGAAATTAGTGGGTATTTAATGCTTCATATCAGTGGACTAGAGGTCCAATAAGAAGCCGATATGTGGGCATTAGGTGGCATAATTCAACCATGCATAGAGCATTATAAATAGAGGGTATGAGAGAGAGAAAAAGGGACATGCAAACCTTGATTTTAATAATGTACTCTAAGTATGGATATTTGAATAAAGAGGAGCCATGAGCTTCCATTTCCAGTACTTATGATTTCTGCTATAACTTAATCCTCTTGCTTTCTTACTTATAACAAATTTACCATTTTGTGTTGTTTCCAAAACCCTCAATTACCAGCAAATACTACCGACAAGTACAAAAACAACCAAAACAGTTGGCGCTAGAAGGATCGAGCATCAGGTAATTAAGTTGCAGAAAAGCTCGATTAAAATCAAGAATGGTTAACGAAAATGAAGGTACTACGGTATCAGGTGCATCAGGCACAAGTGGCAGGTGGCGGGCTGTAATGGGTAAGGCCGTGATGGTGGAACCCGAGGTTCCATCTCCGTCTAAAAACCCAGATGTTGAAAATAAGGAGCTGCCGCCACCTACCCAGATCAGCTCTGATGAGCACAATAGCAAACATTCAGAGGCCGATGAGCCTACTGACATTCAGGCAGATCAACGACAACGTCGACTTCGGTCAAGACGTCGGAATCGCCGTCTCCATCCTTACGATCTCGGAGGGCCGTCGACGCCTAAGGGTCCGCCTCCGATTAGATTCGCAAGTCTTGATACTCCACAAAAAATAGATGAAGCAGTGGCAGAACTGATGTCTTTGAAATATGTGATGACAACTCCTCTGATCCCGGTGAGGGGCGTGCACGCACCCGCCGAGGCAAATCCAGACAAGGGCCCCGAGCGAACTGGTCGTGTTCCCCGGGGGAACCGCAGAATGCGCCGGGCCTTAGATCTAAACAAAAGAGCTGAATCAGTAGGTACTTCTACTGATCCTCATCGACAGGTTAGCAGAAGTGACATGCACGGGCACCGTGTGAACTTTTCACCGGGGAGGGTCCCTAGGGCCCCCGGGGCTAATCCTGAACTGGCCGATTTAAGGCAAAAATACTCTGAGCTGGAAAGGCGATTGAATGAAAATCAGATCCTCGCCGCCCCGACAGGTCGTCATAATGATCCCTTGGCCCCTGAGGTTGAACAAGCTCCCATGCAACTGGGGGTCCAGCCCATGCAAACCACTTTGTACAGCGGCAAGACTGACCCAGAAGTTCACTTGAGCAGATTCAGGACATACATGTCTGGTTGAGGAGCCACTGATGCTACTCGCTGCAAATTGTTCCCACTCACCCTGGGCGATATTCCCCACCAATGGTACGTCAGCTTACCTGCACATTCTATCAAATGTTTTGACGATTTGGTGCAGAGGTTTGTGTCGTATTTTGCATCCAAAGCTTCCTATATGGAATATAGTCAGAAGCTGCTTGGAGTCAAACAGGGTGAGAATGAAAAAGACGAATCTTATGTTGATCGCGTTGAAGAACTCCTCATGGCGGGCGGTGAAGAGATTGGAGATAACCTCAAACTTCACACCGTGCTGGCAGGTTTGAGAAGAAATTCTAAGTTGTTTAAATCTGCAATGTTGAATTATCCCCGATCGTATGAGGATTTTAGGAGGAAAGCTGGGGCCCAAGTGGCGTACCAGCGTCTTGTTGCTGGCGGGGGACACTCCCCCGAGCAAAAGAAAAAACCTCATTTTTCCTCCGATCGAAGGCCAAATTACATTGGCAAAAAACCAGGCCCTAGGCCAAATGATCCACGAATGGATGAGATCCGTGAGTTGGAAGGAAAACTTACTATTCAGACTGGTCATACACCAGCAGATATTCTGAATATCATGGTCATGCAAAAATCTGACCTGTTGGAAAAACCACCACAAATTCTAACTTCCCCGGACAAGTTGGATCCCAACAAATGGTGTGCCTTTCATGAAAAAATTGGTCACAACACCAGCCAGTGCAGGCAGCTGGTAAAACTGTTGTGGAAACTTTTTCAGGATGGGAAGTTGTGGCAATTCTTGCCCAGGCCAGGTGCTGGGGGAAATCCGCAGGGGCCTCCTCCCCGGGAAGTACCCGCACCAGTTCCACCGCCGCCTCCTCCGGCTCAAGATCCACCGAGAGTGGGTCAGATCATGATGATCGGCGGTTTGAGGCCGGTGAACGAGGAAAGCCACCGCAAGAGAAAGAGAGACTTTCAGATGTGGGAGGTTTGGTATGAAACTGCCCCGTCAAAGGAAGCAACAATCAGTGAAACGGCGGTGATAACTTTCACCCCGAAAGATCGAGCCGAGACAAAGTTCCCGAAGGATGTGCCTTTAGTGATAAAGGCAAGAATCCTCGGTCTGGACGTGTCTCGCACGCTGGTGGACAATGGCGCGCATCTCAATGTTTTGTACAAAAGGACCCTAGATCTGATGGGGAAGCTGGCGCGCTATGTGAACCCGTGCGATATGGTGTTAAAAGGTTTTGGTGACGATGTAGTCATTCCCTACGGAGAAATCATCCTCCCGGTGGAAATGATGGACGCGAAGAACCCCGAAGTCGTGATGGTTAGGAATCTGAAGTTTGTAATAGTTGATAAGGTTAGTGGCTATAATGCTTTGTTAGGCAGGCCCTTTCTGGACGCTTTTGAAGCAGTCGCCTCGTCCTACTACTACTGTATCAAGTTTCCAACACCCTCCGGTGCAGTTGGCACCGTCAGAGGGGACCTAGTAATGGCTAAGAAGACTTTGATGTATTTCCGCGATCTTGATAAAACTAAAACCAAAGTAAACGATAACATTCCCCAAATCAATTTGGAGGAAAGCAAAATAAAACAAATCGATCACATTAAAAATGTCATTAAAATCCCCGAGGAAGGAATGAATTCTCCTCAGAAAAACCCGCACGGGAAAGTTATTCAGATTCCCTCGGTTGAAACAAATAATCCCCCCAAAGAAGAACCCAGTGTAGACTTAGTATCTACCGGGAAAAAACTTCCCCAATCCAAACCAGACTTGGATGATTGGGGCTCACGGGGTGGATATCAATGCAAGAAAGCACCCGTTGTGGAGATGGTTGAAACTCTGGACTCTATAGTTTTAGATCCAGAGCAAACCGAAAAACAAATACTTGTGGGGACTCATATGGAATCAACTACCCGAAGGGACATTATAAAGTTCCTAAAGGAGAACGTTTCCACTTTCTCATGGTCCAGTGCGGATTTAGGGAAGATAGATCCTAAACATGCCTGCCATCGATTGAAAATTGATCCCTGCAAGAGACCAATTGCGCAGAAGCGTAGGAAAATGGGCCCCGAGAAGTGCCAGGCACTCGCCGGGGAAGTAGATAAACTAATAGAAAACAAACTGGTCAGGAAAGCTTCGAGTGATGTCACTTGGCTTTCCAATGCGGTAATGGTGACAAAAACGGTGGGGGCATGGCGTTTGTGTATAGATTTTACTGATCTAAACAATGCTTGCCCGAAAGACCTTTTTCCCATGCCACACATCGACCATGTGGTTGATAATTTGACAGGTCACGCAATATTCTCAACACTAGACGCTAAGGCCGGGTACCATCAAATTCCCATGCATCCAGATGACGTCGAGCACACGGCGTTCTACTCAGAAAAAGGGATCTATTGCTGGGAAAGAATGCCTTTCGGCCTGAAGAATGCGGGGGCCACCTATCAAAGGTTGGTAAATCTAATGTTTTCTGATTTAATTGGTATAACCATGGAAGTGTACATTGATGATATTATTGTAAAAAGTAAAAATGAATCAGGTCATATCAAAGACCTCCAAGAAGTTTTCAAAATTCTGGGGCATTATAATATGCAATTGAACCCCAAGAAATGTAATTTCGGAATCAAGAAAGGGATGATCCTGGGGGCATGTGGTTAGCGAGAAAGGCATTGAGCCCAACCCTACCAAAGTCCAAGCTATCTTGGATATGCAAGAGCCCCGGGACGTAAAAGGCGTACAGCGACTCACGAGTCGTCTAGCCGCCCTAAATAGATACATTTCTTGCCTGGGAGATAAAGCTCATCCGTTCTTTGCCTCCATCAAAGGACAGAAATTTCACTGAAAAAAGGAGGCCCAACAAGCTTTTGTACGGATAAAGGAATATTTATCCAATCCTAAAGTGGTTGTGGCACCTAAACCAGGAGAAAAGCTATATTTGTACCTGGCCGCCTCAGAACATGCCATCAGTGCAGTCCTGACAAGGGCAGAAGGAATACAACACTTCCCGATTTATTTTGTGAGCCAAGTACTACATGAGGCAGAAATTAAATACACTCCACTGGAAAAATTAACATATGCTTTAATAGTGTCAATTAGAAAACTCCGGGCGTACTTATTTGAGCTCCCCGTCGAGGTTTTGACTACTATGCCTTTAAGGCAAGTATTGCACCGGTCAGATATCACCGGGAGACTCCTACGTTGGGCGTTAGAAATTAGTCAGTATGACATAACTTTCGCCCCGAGGACAGCAATCAAAGCGCAAGCCCTGGCGGATTTTATTGTGGAATTAACTTTCCCTGAGAAATCCCAGAATCAACCACGCGCCTGGCAGCTGTTCGTAGATGGATCATCTACCGCCGCGTGCTCGGGGGCAGGTGTGGTATTACTCAGTCCCGACGGAGACTCAGTAACTCATGCGATAAAGTTTGAATTCCCCACATCTAACAATGAAGCAGAGTACGAAGCTCTCATTTCTGGGTTGGAATTGGCTATAGCCGTCGGGGCACGAAAACTTCATGTGTTTATGGACTCTCAGCTAGTAGTAAACCATGTAAGTGGGGACTACGAAGCCAGAGGGGAACAAATGATAAAATACCTAAAATTGGTATGGGAACTTTGCGAAAAAATCCCTGAAGTTCTAATTGAACAAATCCCACGGGAACACAACTCACAAGCTGACGCCCTGTCAAAGTTAGCATCAGCTGAGGGCTCAGCAGACTTCTCAAATATTGTTTTGACAAAATTAATGTCCCCATCAGTGGAACAAAGAGAAATACAAATGCAGATACTTGCCGGGGCCGGAGAAGACTGGCGGATTCCCATCCAACGGTACATAGATACCGAGGAAGTACCAGCAGATAAAACTGAAGCAAAACAACTTCGCTCCCGAGCGGCAAAGTATACTTTAATAAATACACAACTTTACCGAAGAAGTTATTCCCTTCCACTACTAAAGTTTGTGTCAAAGGAAGAAGGATTTAAAATCCTGGAAGAAATACATAATGGTGTGTGTGGAAACCATGCGGGGGGAAGATCCCTGGCACACAAAACCATGGGGCAAGGATTTTACTGGCCAAGCCTGAGAAAGGACGCAGTCGGGTATGCACGTAAATGTGTCAAATGCCAGACGAATGGGCCTAACATCCGTATTTCCCCAGAAGCCCTGAAATCCATTTACAGCCCGTGGCCATTTGCTCGGTGGGGTATCGATCTGATCGGACCACTAGCAACCGCACGGGGCGGAGTGAAATATGCGATCGTAGCAGTCGACTATTTTACCAAGTGGGTTGAAGCAGAACCATTGAACAAAATTGATCAACCACAGGTTATCAAGTTCATATGGAAAAACATTATATGTCGATTCGGTTTGCCCGAGTCAATCATTTCCGACAACGGAAAACAATTCGATGGGGCTGAGGTGGAAGAATTCTGTGAAAAATGGAAAATTATAAGGCTATTCTCTACTCCTTACCACCCCCAGACGAATGGTCAGGTTGAAGCAGTAAATAAAATATTAAAACATACCATCAAATCAAAATTAGAAAGTCGCAAAGGAAAGTGGGCGGATGAACTTCCAGAGGTTCTGTGGTCATATCGTACCACAGCCAGAAATGCCACTGGAGAAACCCCCTACTCTTTGGCTTTTGGAACAGAAGCAGTAATTCCAGCGGAAATAACGGTGTTATCACATCGGACCGCTCAGGAAATCTCCCCGGAGAATGAAATAACCATCCGGAAAGAGTTAGATCTTCTTGAAGAAAGAAGGTTAGCTTCTGATTCTTTAAATGCCATGAACAAACAAAGAATTGCAAAATTATTTAATTCAAAAGTAAAGGAACGAGAATTCCAAGAAGGAGACTTGGTGCTGAAGAAAATCTTAGGAACGCACCAGGGAGCACTGGGGCCAAACTGGAAGGGACCGTTTAGAGTGAGCCACTGCCTCCAAAATGGAGCGTACGAGTTAGAGCTTCTCGACGGGACCAAGGATCAGTATCGGTGGAATGCGTTGCATTTAAAGAAGTTTTATCATTAAAACAAACCAAAAGGTTAACTTTGGCTGTTTGTAAAAATATTATTTTTGTAAAAACCTTTTTTCTACTCTTGTAAATCTTTCTCAGAAATTACTAAAAATGTTTATATGATCCTTGAAGTTATATTTTGCATACGAAATAGAAAAGAATTACCCCGGGAAATAGAATAAATTTCCCGGTAAAAACAAAGAATATTGAGTATTCCTAAAAGAATACTAAGGTTCGGTAAAGACCCAAAAAATCTGTAGATTATGGGGCCGAACACTTCTTTCAGCGTACGGATTCAAAAGAGTAAAAGAAACTCAAGAATCACGCGGGAGGAAGATATTGGTCCAAAGAAAATCCTAAGAGGTATTCATAAAGAAACAAACCACAGGATCGGTCAGTCTTTGTAAAAGGAGAGATGGGGGAGAAAAATGTTACTTAGAATCAGAGAGAATTCCGAGAGGTAACCAAATCCGAAAATCACTTTTGCAGGACAAAGAACTCACAAAGAGTCCCAACAAAGTTTTAAAATAAAACTTGGGTGTGAGCCAAAAGTTATCTATTCATAAGAATTACGATTCACCAAACAAGCTAAACTGACTTGTAAAGTGATAGATAATTGTGGTAAAAAGAAACCTAAACAAAACGGTGGAAGGGCCATTAGGAAGACCCAAAGGATGATATCCAAAAATAACTTACTAAGTTATTACACACCAGCAAAATATTAATACTTGTCCCAGGCAAAAACTGCCTTTAAAATCCAAAGCAGAAATAACAAATATTGTCTTATGGCCTCAGGCCCAAATCAGAAATAAAACTTAAAAACCTCTGAGCTTTTTACACTCAGAGTAGAGGTCATTTTAGCAGACTCCTGAGTTGTAAAACTCAGGAGGTGGAATTACCATCACCAGGGGGGTTACCAGAGGATCTTTTGGCTTGCCATCAGGCCCAACACCAAGCAGATCCAAACCCTCATCTTCAAAATCATCTTCATCAACAGGAGCATCATCAGCTAGCTTTGCAGGTTCACCAGGCATAGAGAGGAGACTGTATGATGGCCACCATTTCATGTCAATCCCATGGACAACTTCCAGATCCATGAAAGGTTGAGGAACTCTGGAATCCAGAGTGCATCCCTTCATGTGATCCTTGAGGAGTTTGAGTCCATACTCTTTGGCCACATCATTCTTCTCCTTTGCTGCAGACCTAATGAGATCAGCATATGCAGTTACTGATTTGTGTTGTGTGTGTGTGTTTTCGTCGTTGTTTTTATTTGTCGTTTGTTAGTCGTGTGGGTTGTTTTGTATTATTTATTTATGTTTATGTCGAGTCTTGTGTGTTGATCTCACGTTGGTTTGGAGTTGGTTGTTGTGCACATTTCAGGTGTAAAGACGAAGGAAATCGGAAGAAACGAGTTGAAGATGATTCCGATCAAGAAACTTCAGGTGTCAAGAAAGGTCAACCTTCCCATGGACATGTTTTATCTCCGAATACTCGAGAACCTATTCTACCATTGGGAACTCCTCAAAATAGCAACAATCAGGCGGGAGGAAGTAATTTACAGATACAAATTCCTCAATTCAATGTTCAAGCACAACTTACTCCTCCAACACCTCTGAATCTACAAGAAGAAGATCATCATTCTACTCCTCATAATGTGATGAGTCCTAATGTTGGTTATCCTCCAATCATGATGAATCCTCAGATGATGAACCAACCACCAATGATGAATCCTCAGATGATGAACCAACCACCAATGATGAATCCGAACATGATGAATAATATGGCATATCAACCAAATTATGGGTATCCATTTCAGCAACCCGGAGTTCAAGTCAATCAAAACATGCAAGGTCAATTCCAACAACAACAATGGCCAAACATGATGCCTAATATGATGCCATATGGGGGTTATGGGATGCAACCAAATCAGTGGAATCAATATGGAAATCCAGCGGCACGACGAGTTCAACAAGGTGACATCACAAGGCCGATTATTGGAGCGACACCGGCATGTGTTGATTTGCCGGAAGTGGTGAAGAATTATAAAGTGAATCCGATGGACTTCAATCAACTACCGGAGTATCATGGGAATAACAACGAGGATGTGTTGAGTTTCATCCGAGATTTCTACAACACCATTCATACTTTTCCGTTGAATGGACTTCAAGAAGACGAGTTGAGATGTCGGTTCTTTCCGATGACATTGAAGGATAAGGCCAAGTCATGGTGGATAGCATTGCCACCAAACTCTCTACAAAATTGGAACGACATCTATGACGAGTTCATGAGTCAATTCTTCCCACACCATAAGACGACGGACTTTAGGAATCAAATTTGTGGTTTTACTAGTCGTCCGGGAGAATTTTTCCACGAGACTTGGGATCGCTTTCAAGATTTACTTCTTAAATGTCCACATCATACTTTTACTCAAGTTTTACTTAATCAAATTTTCTATGACTCTTTGACAGATTCTTTGCAAGGGTCGGTGGATAATCAAGCCGGAGGAGACATCACTTACCGATCACCGGAAGAGATGGTTACTATTTATAAGACCATGGCTGGAAATTCAAGGAGAAAAAGTTCGAGAAGGAGAGTTGTGAATGATGTGAAAGAAGTGGAAGTAAGCAACCCGACCGGGAACTTGACTTTCGAGTGTCGTTTTATATAGATTGAAAAAGGCGAAGCAATGTGAAGTCGAGTTTGAATTATATTCATCCGAGTCTTTTCCGTATTAATTATTTTCAAGCTTTACATTTTAATCGAGAATACCAAAATGATCTTAGGATTTAGTTTTATGACTGATGTTTCTAACTCTTTACTTTCACTTAAATACTACTCTTTCGTTTCCTTGGATTGATACCGAGTCAACTACAATTGACCTCGGATTTTGACGAGAGACGCACACGAAAATCGTCTAATCAAAATTATTTATTAGTCGTGTGGGTTGTTTTGTATTATTTATTTATGTTTATGTCGAGTCTTGTGTGTTGATCTCACGTTGGTTTGGAGTTGGTTGTTGTGCACATTTCAGGTGTAAAGACGAAGGAAATCGGAAGAAACGAGTTGAAGACAAAGAGACGAAAAAAAAAGATAAAAATATAAGGTAGCGGTCGCTAACCTTGACCGCTACAGAAATCGGCAAAGGCAACGCTATTAGGAGCGCTCAACGATCGTCAAAGAAAATGGGTTTTGGGACTGGAAGGGGGTAGCGACCGCTACCCCATGCCAAGTGGTCGCTACCCACATTTTTATTAAATGATGAAATGAAAATGGGTAGTTATGGGGGGCGGTTACGAGAGTCCTGGGGGAAGCATTTTAGGTGGGAAACCAGAAGAAAGAACGGAAGACTTTCGCTTGGGGGGAGATTGGGAGGAATAGGAGAACATCATCTTGGAGTCGACAACTCCGAGAGCACAACCGATCGAGTTCACGAGCCATTTCATAATTAGTAACGTAGTTCGTATTTTTATTTCTTGCTTTTTAGTTTAACTTCTTAGACTGCTTATTTTCTTTCCTTTGCAAATACTCAAGAATGATTTTTAAGGTTTGTTCTTATGATTTCGATTAATGTAGCCAAAGATTGTTTTAAACTTTTCCTTTGTTTAATCCTCTTAATTAATTTCTTATTTATTTTCGAGTGCATACTTAAATTGATTATGAGTTTAATGTTAATTTTCGTTGTTCGATCTATGTTAAAAATGATGAACTAAATAATTATCTCGGATGATCATATGAAAAACGAGACGGATAAATTGTTATAACCGGAAGATCTTATATAATCGACACAACTTTATAATTGTAACCCGACCGGGAGCGATTAGGCGAGTGGATTAAACGTTGGAAATACGAGTAAAGCAACCCGATCGGGAACTTGACTTTCGAGTGTCGTTTTATATAGATTGAAAAAGGCGAAGCAATGTGAAGTCGAGTTTGAATTATATTCATCCGAGTCTTTTCCGTATTAATTATTTTCAAGCTTTACATTTTAATCGAGAATACCAAAATGATCTTAGGATTTAGTTTTATGACTGATGTTTCTAACTCTTTACTTTCACTTAAATACTACTCTTTGTTGGAGTTGTGTACTTAATGTCTAGATTTAAGTAACGGAAACTCACGATCCATTGCCACTAATCTATTTAATTAAATAAACAATTATTTGCGTTTAATTATTTATAATTAAATATATGCAAATTATAGTCCTGGATTATGTACGTTGTAGTTAGTATGGTGTGCGACGTCACACAGAAGATCATACTATCGGTTACTCGTATTTAATTGAACAGTTGCTCACGACCTAGATGGACACGGACCAATCCATCGGTATAGTCATTGTGTGAGAGAGAAAATAATTTGTCTTAATTATTTTATCACACTTGTACACTTGGTGTATTGAGCGGATCGTTGAGATTCATCGATTAGGATTGCCGGCGATAATCGATTCGAGTCTCAGTGTATTTTATTCTTAATCCCCGAAACTATTGCGGGTGTGTATATTTAATATAAGTGACTTTGATTTACCAAAGGAATTAACCGATTTAATTATTGGGTTAATTACCGGTTAAGTTGGGTCACTATATTTTATATATGGCATGCCGTGAACACTTGACGGGAAAGTGTATCCCGTAAGGGTTGATAATATCCCCGAGATGAGTTCATAAGGAATTATTATGTAAACCCTGCAGGTGGATTCGTTCCGCATAATAATTAAGGTTGAATGGTACTAGTCTCGGATATAAGAGATGAATAAATTAATTAGCAATAAATTAATTTTATTCATGGATATTTATATCTTAAATACACGGAATAAATAATACTACCGGAGAAATATTATTTGATATAATATGGTTTGATATTGGGAGTGCAATTAATTTTATATAGTGGAAAATAGAATTAATTAATAATAGTAAGGATTAATAGATTTAGGCTTGGGCTCAATTTAATCACTATTATTGGAAGCCCAATATTCCACCTCCTTAAGATCCCCTACGTAGCCTATAAAAGCACTACATGGTCTTCACAATTTGACAAGACAAGATAATCATACTTGATTAGTCTAGAGAGTTCGTGAAGGAGATCCATGGAGTTCGGTAGATCGTCGCCCACACGACGTCCGGGCTAGTGCAAGGAATACGTGGGAAGATCTCAAGGTCATCGATTGATCTCTTTTCTCCGAACAACGAATCGAAGGTAAAATCGTTAAACACCCTTGATGATTTTATTCGATTATTTATTGAAAATACCGTAGAACCAAGATCCGAGGACGAACCCCGGAACGAGGTCGAACCGGGCGGTGGTGGCGAAGCCACCGGACCGGCGCGGCTCGAGGACCCCGTGGGGATCGAATCAAGAACACCCCGGCTGGACGCCGGGGGTGCGCGATCGAGGAGAACCCCGGCTGGACGCCGGGGTGCGATCGAACCCTAGGTTCGATCGCGGGGTGGCGGCTGGTGCCGCCGCGGCTTGCTGGGCGAGCTGCCCCCCTCCCCGACGGCGGTGAGTCGCCGGACTCACCGCGGGGCTGCCGCTGCAGCCCCAGCTGATCGATCGTACGATGCGATCGATCCATGCGATCGCATGAACCTCGGCTCGCGGGGGTTCGGCTGGGGGCGGGCCGCGTGCCTTCGGGTGCGTGGTCTCCAAAGGCCGGACTCCGGCGGATGAGTCGTCGTTCGTGTGATCTCCGGCGAATGGTTTTTGATCGGGTTATTGTTTCCGCAAATTTTAATAGCCCGGGATATCGAATTCCAACAATTGGTATCAGAGAGTGGTTTACGTTCGCGGTATTTTCGATAAAATTGTTCTACCTTGCAGGGTTTCCGACTATTATGGCTAGATATAATTTATTCGTTAATTATTGTCATAATATGTTTTGATTAAACTCTCGGACATGTCGAGATTCGTTTTATGTGTGGTGAATGCTTGTAATAGTAAAAATTCGGGGGTTGACCGAATTTAGGATTTATTATTACGTTCTACTTTTTCCGGAAATTGTATAGGGTCGATTTCATGTATAGAATCGATACCGGATAATTGTAATTTAAATTCTTGTAATTTATTTACGTTGGTTCGATGCCGGAACGACCGCCGGAGAAGACGTGTGACGAAGTAGACGAAGGGCTCGAGGATCGATCATGGAGATCGATCCCCATGAGATCGATGGCAAGGGAGAGGGGCGGCGATCGCACCCCTCGGCTGGGGCTGCCGCCGACTTGGTGGTGGCCGGCCGGCTGAGTGGTGGCGGCGGTTGCCCTCTCCGGTGGCCGGTCGATGGTGGTGGTGGCGCGGGGTCCTCGTGATCTCGTGCTACTCCTACCGAGATTTACTTTCCTAAATTATTCGGTTTTCCTATTTTGAGTATTCCTATTCTTAGGAACTCTCATGAAATAGGAAAAGAATAAATTTAGAATAAATTTATTTCCTTATTGATTATTCCTATTTTATGGGAATTTTCATGGATAAGGAAGGAATAAATTTAGAATTAATTCGGTTTTTCCTTATTGAGTGTTTTTCTTTATGGAATCTCTCATAAATTAGGAAAAGAATTAATTGGAATTAATTTATTTCCTTATTCTATTATGGAAGTCTTCTAGAATATTCTAAGTTCTACTTCGAATAGGATTCTAGAGATTTAATAGAATTAGAAAGGAAAATAATTAATTATTAAATTAATTTATTTCCTATTTGATTATTCCTATTTTATGGGAATTTTCATGGACATGGAAATTAATTAATTTTGGAAAGTAGAAGAATCCTTAATTAATTTTTCCTATTTAATTATTCCTTTATGGAATTTTTAATAAATTAGGAAATGAATTAATTTGAAAGGATTAAGAGTCATAATTTAATTTATTTCCTTATTCTATTATGGGAGTCTTCTAGAATAGTCCAAGTGGGTCTTGGATAGATTATTCTAAATATTTAATAGAATTAGATAGGAAAATAAATAAATAAAAATATTAATAATATTTAATTTTATTTTTGATTTATTCGATTGACTTAATTTTCGAATTAAGTAACTTTTGGATTTATTAAAAATAAATAGATTTAAATATTGGGATTAATATTCTCGTCACATGGAGCATTCAAGAACGAAGACTGAAGACTAGAAGATGCGTACGGGGATGAGATAAAGCCATAATAGTCGGAAAATAATATTCTAGTATTATTTTGATTATGTGATAATATTCTATGTGCTTTATTTCATGTATGCATGCTTATGTGTATTTAATTATGCATTAGATAGCGTATCCCTTCATTGTAAAAAGCTAAGTGGGAGAGGGTATGGAAACATATCCATGGTCTCCATTGCTGTTCTCTTGGTGACTTTTATGGACTTTTGAAGTTCGTATAGACAAGTCATTGGAGGAGAATTCTTGTAATTCCTCTTACGAGAAACATTGATTAAGTCTATCAAACAATGCCTAATTTGTCTTTCCAAAACTGATTTCAAGTCGACTCATTCTCACCCCGGGGAGTGGAATGGAGCCAAAGCCACTTGGTCATGTCAAGGACACAAATTAGAGGCAGTCGTACCATCTTTTGAAGGTGGATCGATTGTCTGCTCGGCTCCCTCATTTATGAGAGATAGGGTCGTTCGCATGGTGAATCACTGGTTAGAAACTTCGAGTTTCACTTATGATTCTCCGCGTCTTGATTTACAAGATTAAATGAATCAAGTAATTGGGAGTCAATTGTAAAAGTCTTTTGGTGTAGTAAACGTCCACACTATCGTGGCTTGCTACATTGAATGGGATTTTGGAACGATTGATGTAGACAGTTATAGGAGGGAGTAAAGGAGCGTATGTTAACGTAAACGTCCACACTATCGTGGCTTGCGGTGAATATGCGTGTCCCAAACAATCTTCTTAGATACTGAGTAATGGTTAACACTTAGGTACGCTTCTTAGTATTCTTCCCATCGAAGTAACGCTAATGATGATGTACGACCGAAGGTAATCTAATTGCTAAATCATTTGGATAGGTAAACGTCCACACTATCGTGGCTTGCCATATCTGATGGGATTTTAGATGCGATTAGTGGTTTAATGATATTATTTGAGGGAGATAATATCGGAGATTAAATCAATTGTTTGTTGTTATATGTGCTCATAGATTAGGATATGTGATACTTAAGGATTTTAAACTCATTGGTCCCTAAATGTAATGATTGGAATAGAGATCTAGACATTGTCCAGACTGTTGGAGAGTACTGGTTAGTACTCAGTAAGCTTTGTCCTCCCGAGCCTATTGACATAGGGGGCTAGACAAGAAGCGATGAGGATACTCATAAAGGCCAGTCACTTCGAGGAAACGCTTAAACACGTTTTTGAGATGATTAACCTTTTAGACGAGTTGAGACGGAAATCGCAAGCTCTTGTAGCCAATGCCAAAGGTTTTGAACCTAAGGGAAAAATCGGGGGAAAGGAAAAGCAAGCAAAGAAACCCAGTGGTCCTAGGTTTCTTGGACCACGAGATGGGACGAGAAAGCCATGAGGCAAGAGTTCTCGATGCAAACAGTCTGGGTACTGGAAGTCTGATTATCCTCTCAAAGAAAGTACGAAATTTTCTTTAGTCGTAAAACATAGTCAGTGGTATTATCTACCGGAACCTGGTGTGTAGATATGGAACCACTGACGGTATGTGCATTTTAAATGCAAGGGTTCCAGGAAACCCGACGACTTGGAAGAGAAGAAATCGTAGTCTACATGGGCAATGCCGTAGAGGAGGCAGCAGTTGCAGTGGAGGACATTTTATGGATTTCATTTTGAGTTATTGCTTTTATGTACCTTTCATATTAGAAAGAACTTTGTTCTGGATTTCTAATAAATGGATATTTTATTTCTTTTAATCATTTGATGGTTATAAGAAGAAATAATGATATTATCTATTTTGGTACATTGGCTAGCAATATATAAATGATGAATCCTGAGTCCACCACGATGCAACGAACCGTAGTATGAAACTCGTTTTACTAATAAGAGATTTCTTTATCAATTATACTTGTGGATTCTTATGCTGAGTCATGTTTATTCAAATAAGAAGTTCAAAGGTCGAAAATTGATATTTGATCAATTAAGTTGAAGGAGTGGACCTTCCGACCTAAGAATCTAATTTGGAAGATAATATGACTAAGCAATCCTTTATGGATATAAGATATAAGATCCGGACAAGTATAAGAATTGATTGACTCTGATGTATGCAGACCTATGTCTACTCAGACAATAAGGTACGAGTACTTCATTTGATGATTACTCGAAAAATGGATTAGAATACATGATGTGCCACAAAAGCAAGTGTTTTGACAAGTCAATGGAAACTAAGCAATTGTGGAGAACCATCAAGGTATATCCATTTGTAGCCTGCGATTTGATCGCGGAGGCAAGTACCTATCTGAGGAATGCATGGCATACTAATCAGAGATTGGGATTTGATCCCAAATGACTACACCATGCACTGTTGTGTAGGATTGGTGTGTCGGAAATGAGAAATGGAACTCTTATAGAAATAGTAAAATCATGAGTTATACGGAACTACCTATGTTCTATGGATATATTTGGAAACAACGGCGCATTCAAATGCGGTTGTAGAATATCCTAGAAGAACAAAAGACGTGTGTTCAATAGTACTATGAACCAGAAGGACGTTATAAGTTCTAACGCCCGGTTCTTAGAGAAAGACTATATGATGAACCACAAGCCCAAAGTGACATAATACTTTGAAATGAGAGAGAAAGATTAAGACTTAGAACCAGCCGAACCGAGTAGCGGTACACCACTAACTGCACCTACTGTTATCACTGTTTATACACCGGAACGCCGTTGTAGTGGGAGGTTGTGTGACAACCGGAGATATTCATAAGACTAGGAGAGTCTTCGGACTCTGGACCTAGTATACATGAAATCGATCCCTGGATCTACATAAAGGCCGTACTAGATCTAAATGTGCCTTCTTGGAGAGCAATAAGGATTATTGCTAAGAGGCGAGATCATTTAGAGTACAAGCTTAGTTGATCCATTTATGGATTGAAACAAAGCATTGAGTTCGTGGTACTTGCAAATTGATGAGATAGTCCATTTTATGGATTCATCAAAAGCATAGACGAATCGTGTATATTGGAAACGTGATGGAAAACAAGGTGGTGTTTCTCGGAGGTTTTATGTAGATAACATTTTATCATTGGTAACAATGTAAAGATGTTGTCAGACATAAAATGATGGTTGTCTAGAAAAATCGATATATGAGATGAAGAAGAAGTTAGAGCATGTTCTTAAGATCTAAGATCTCAAGAAAAGAACATTGTACTTCTCCTGGACATCTTACATATATATGATTATGGTTCGTTTTAACATGCAAGATTCCGAGAAAGGTTCGTTACCTTTCAGAGACGGAATGCATCTATCTAAGGATATGTGTTTTGGAACACAAAAGGAGATAGAAGCAATGAAAGCAGTTTCCTACACTTTTAGTGTGGAAAGCTTAATAAATGCATTGTTGAAAACAAGAACCTGATATCGGCTGTGCGGTTAGCGTAGTGGGAGGATATCAAGGTAATCCTGGAAAGGAATATTCGACTGCTGTAAAAGTACTTTCGAAGTACTGTTCTAGACTACGAAGCAGACGGGCATTTCCTTTGGATTACATTCTCTTAGATTTCTAATCAAATGAGGACCAGTGTAAGTCGATATCAGGCTATGTGTTTCACTATTGAAGGAGAGGAAGTTTTAACATGGAAGAGTGATAAGCACGATGCTTTTCGGACTCTGCCATGGGTAACCAAATAGCGGCCTCAGAGGCAGCGGAAGTTTTGGTATAACTCCGGGATAATCTCTGGGACTTAGAGGTGATTCTTAATTTGCCAAAAGGCTATGTGTATAGCGGTGCGATGGCAAATGGTAAGAAATCACAAGTCCATAAGTGTAAGATAACACATAGTGCAAGTACCACCTGATACGAGTCATCGTCGAGGGAGACGACGCTGTAGTCACCAAGATAACTTCAGAGCGGCAACCTAGAGTGCTCATTCACATAGTACTTCTTGGAAGTACAACTTAAGCACGTGATGAGTATGGGAGTCGGGAGTTTGGAGGAAATGACTAGACATTAGTACAAGTGGGAGATTGTTGGAGTTGTGTACTTAATGTCTAGATTTAAGTAACGGAAACTCACGATCCATTGCCACTAATCTATTTAATTAAATAAACAATTATTTGCGTTTAATTATTTATAATTAAATATATGCAAATTATAGTCCTGGATTATGTACGTTGTAGTTAGTATGGTGTGCGACGTCACACAGAAGATCATACTATCGGTTACTCATATTTAATCGAACAGTTGCTCACGACCTAGATGGACACGGACCAATCCATCGGTATAGTCGTTGTGTGAGAGAGAAAATAATTTGTCTTAATTATTTTATCACACTTGTACACTTGGTGTATTGGGCGGATCGTTGAGATTCATCGATTAGGATTGCCGGCGATAATCGATTCGAGTCTCAGTGTATTTTATTCTTAATCCCCGAAACTATTGCGGGTGTGTATATTTAATATAAGTGACTTTGATTTACCAAAGGAATTAACCGATTCTATTATTGGGTTAATTACCGGTTAAGTTGGGTCACTATATTTTATATATGGCATGCCGTGAATACTTGACGGGAAAGTGTATCCCGTAAGGGTTGATAATATCCCCGAGATGAGTTCATAAGGAATTATTATGTAAACCCTGCAGGTGGATTCGTTCCGCATAATAATTAAGGTTGAATGGTACTAGTCTCGGATATAAGAGATGAATAAATTAATTAGCAATAAATTAATTTTATTCATGGATATTTATATCTTAAATACACGGAATAAATAATACTACCGGAGAAATATTATTTGATATAATATGATTTGATATTGGGAGTGCAATTAATTTTATATAGTGGAAAATAGAATTACATAATAATAGTAAGGATTAATAGATTTGGGCTTGGGCTCAATTTAATCACTATTATTGGAAGTCCAATATTCCACCTCCTTAAGATCCCCTACGTAGCCTATAAAAGCACTACATGGTCTTCACAATTTGACAAGACAAGATAATCATACTTGATTAGTCTAGAGAGTTCGTGAAGGAGATCCATGGAGTTCGGTAGATCGTCGCCCACACGACGTCCGGGCTAGTGCAAGGAATACGTGGGAAGATCTCAAGGTCATCGATTGATCTCTTTTCTCCGAACAACGAATCGAAGGTAAAATCGTTAAACACCCTTGATGATTTTATTCGATTATTTATTGAAAATACCGTAGAACCAAGATCCGAGGACGAACCCCGGAACGAGGTCGAACCGGGCGGTGGTGGCGAAGCCACCGGACCGGCGCGGCTCGAGGACCCCGTGGGGATCGAATCAAGAACACCCCGGCTGGACGCCGGGGGTGCGCGATCGAGGAGAACCCCGGCTGGACGCCGGGGTGCGATCGAACCCTAGGTTCGATCGCGGGGTGGCGGCTGGTGCCGCCGCGGCTCGCTGGGCGAGCTGCCGCCCTCCCCGACGGCGGTGAGTTGCCGGACTCACCGCGGGGCTGCCGCTGCAGCCCCAGCTGATCGATCGTACGATGCGATCGATCCATGCGATCGCATGAACCTCGGCTCGCGGGGGTTCGGCTGGGGGCGGGCCGCGTGCCTTCGGGTGCGTGGTCTCCAAAGGCCGGACTCCGGCGGATGAGTCGTCGTTCGTGTGATCTCCGGCGAATGGTTTTTGATCGGGTTATTGTTTCCGCAAATTTTAATAGCCCGGGATATCGAATTCCAACACTCTTTCGTTTCCTTGGATTGATACCGAGTCAACTACAATTGACCTCAGATTTTGACGAGAGACGCACACGAAAATCGTCTAATCAGTTACATAAAGGAGGTCAGTCAATACCCTGGGATTGTGAGCAGGTGAGTCCAGTAGGGTTTCGAGCTCCACAACTCTTTCCATGGACTGTGCAAAATCATCTTGGACCTGTTTCAGTTCTTTGGTGACTTTGGCCACCTCATCTTTTAGCTCTTTCTTTTCCCTGACAAAGCTGTCCTGTGCATCCTCAATCTATTCTTCTTTTTCCTTGATGGTTTTCAAGGCTTCCTGCATCTCAGACTTCAACTTCCCCACCTCTGCCCGTGCAGTGTCTGCAACCTTCTTCCACCTGTCCCTGTCCCCTGCCGCGGCTATGTAGGCTGCGTTGAGCTCCTTTACTTGTGTTTCTTGACCAGTGCTGGTGATGCGAAGCTTGGTAACCTCAGCTCTGAGCTTCTCAGCCATGGTATGAGCACCTGAGATGGCAACTGCACTTTGACTGGCCAGTTTAAGGGCCAGAGAAAAGGCATGTTCCTCATGGTCCATCAGGTCATTGAGCTCTGAGGTCCAGCACCTCCCAACTGCGTCAATTGAATCACCTACAGGATTGCCCAGGGTAATGACAGGGTCACTGGGGCCTTTGCCAGAGAAGAAGGGAAGGAGGACAGATGGAAGTTTTTCCTGGGAAAACCTAACCAAAAAATAAAACACAAGAATGAGATTGAATGTTTTGTAGAATAAAGAAAGAGCATAAAATAAATAAAAACTTACTTGTCAGAGAGAACTTTTTCAACTCCAAAAACAGACTGACTCATGTCAGCACGGGGAGGTGATTCAGTCACATCAATTATGCCCCCATCAACTTTCTTCCTTTTCTTGTCTCCTTCGAGCTTGACTTGCAGAAGTGTGGATGACCCAGAGGGAGGCAAGCCCTGGCTGGGAGCAACATCAGTCATCACCGCATCAGCAGGGGTAGAGGATTCTCTGTAGGAGTCCACCACCTCCATGATCCCCAGGGAATCTGTCTCACCGCCCTGGGCGGAGACAGTTCGGGATCTGGTCCGGGAAGCCGGGGCACCAACTGCCCCACCCCGAGTCTTTATAGATCCTCGGCCACCTATGCTGGTTGAACTGGTTTTTGATTTACGGGCTTTCCCCGTCTGGGATGGATCCACAAGTCCAAGTCTTTCGAACAGTCTGTTATCCGCCATATTTGGGGGTTTCACGTCAAACACGATAGAGAAAAATTCTGCACCGGGAAAGTAAAAGTATTACACCCGAAAAAATTAATGAGATTTCCCTGGGGGATATGCCCCCAGGAAATAAGATAAATTGAAAACTGTGAAAAGCACAGAACTTTACCAAAACAAGGTTTGTCTTCAACGAACGGAGGACAGAACAAGCCTGCTGCATCACGAATACTGTCGTCGTTAAGATACACTGAGTCCCTCTCGATAGTAGGAATGCACTGGGCCAAAAGATTCGCTGTTGCCAAATCCCACGGGATGCTATAGTCAGTTTTGGAGATCCGGGCACCTACAAATATAAAAACAATTTTAGATCAGTCAAAACTGTGAAAACTCAAAAGTATAACTTACTTACTTTCATCTTTAACGCCATAAGTTAAAGGAATTTCAATTTCTCCCTCTCGGGTCTGAGTTCTCCATCTCCCCGAGACATAAAACCATCGATCCCAACAAGTAGGATCTTTAACTTCCGGTTCTTTTATTTTCACCATATTTTTCCTGCAACGAACTGTATAATCACCCAACAACCCTTTCTGAAAATTGACCGGACTAAAGAACAAATGGAATTCATCCCCCGTGAGGGGTCGAGAGAATCCCACTTGTCCTAGAACCGTCAAAACCCCGTACAACTGAGCCCACCCATTCGGATGAATCTGATGAGGACCCACACCCCACCGGTTCAACAGGCCTGAAATTGAAGGATGCAGGGGAAACCGCAGACCTTGCTCCATCGCGTCGACGCCGATGGCCACCATGCCTGGAGGTGGACAGCAAGCGGATTCTCCCTCTTCTGGCGCATGCAAATGCACGTTGAAGGGAATCCGCCAGTCATCCCTCCAGTCGGTAAGGTCGTCCGCCGTCACCGTGCTATCTCGGCCGTGCGCGCCCCACTCCTGGTGATTTGGGTCTGGTTGAACCGTAGTGATGGTCCTCGTAGCAGGAACTTAGGGATGGGCCGCGTCTAGTTCGTCCAGTCGGAATTCCGGCAAGGCCGGTTCCGCCTTGTCCATAAATTCTTTGTACTGACGAGCGAGCAAGACGTGAGGCTCTTCAACCACTTTGGGGCGAACGACTCTCGTGTATTTTGGCATGATGATTGGGTTATAGAAGGAAATTTACACTACGAATTAAACAAATTTACACAGTAAAAATTGCAGAGAGAAGGAAAATTCTTACCGATTTCTAGATCTGAGAATCGAAGGGAGTTGTGAAGTTTTGAAATTTGAAAAGGGTTAATGTATTCTGAAAGTTAACCCTGCCTCATGATTTGATCAACGGTTGAGATCAAGGAAGGGAAAGAGAGGACGGTTACCGATGAAAAACGTACTCAAGTATCCTCCCACTACCCCGTAAAACCTAAAATACTTGGCCAGGAGAATGCCACGTGGCAAATATTTACTGACAAAGGTCAGGTTAAGAAAAAACCCTTTTTCCACATTCTTTTATTATTTATTTATTTATCAATTTATTGATTTATTAAAGGGTTAAGGTTTCTAATACTTATAAATACTTACGAGTGTAAAGAGTCCTTCAAAAAACAACAACACTTATTCATTTCACCGGGAAAGAATCCTAGGAAATAAAACCTGGAGAATAAAACCAGGAACCCTTATTTTACGAAGAAAATACAAATTTTTATATTTTGGATAGATCTCACGGGGAAGTATATCCCCAATCATCTTTTACAGGAAGATTTTCAGGTTCGGAATTGATCGAGCTATCTTCAGAATCAGTTCCCAGATCAATGATCTCCTCTCCATCCCTCCCAAATACTCCGATATTGAAAGACTTTTGCCCACGCAACTCTAGAAAGATGGTTACGCCCACCGAGGCAAGACGGCGTTCACAGAATTTGTTCCAACTGTCACTCAGAGCGAGGCGTTGATGAGCCATTTTATTTGCTCATCTTAGAGCACTTTTACACCCTTTATTGAGTCAGTTTGAGTCGTTAACGTGTCAGGGAGGGCACAATTAGGTGTTTGGGCAGAGTGTGTGGTGATGCAGGTAACAGGTGGCGCACTGGGCAAAAGAGGCAAGGAAATCCCCTTCTTTGGGCAAAGTTCTGGAGCGGTAGTGACAAGCAACAGTTTGACCACATCGGGCAAATGGGTAAGGTCACGAAGCAGAAGAACCAGAATTACCAAGTACCGTGCCTGGTCCGACCATCTGTGGAGGAGAAGAAGTACCTGCGGATTTCAGTTTGGGCAGAAGACACGGCAGACAGGAGATTCGCTGCGGGCAAGCTGGCAGCATACCAGAATCCCTGGATTCGGGGGATCTGACTTATCCCCAAGCCCATTGACCAAGGACGCCTATTCCTAAGGGGCGAGAAACAACCGCGATCTGAAATTCAAATTCGAAGTCTTTAAAAGAGCGGGGCGCGACGGGCAGCAAGAACACAATACATTACGCACCGATTCATCGGAAGAGCCGCCGGTCCCGCAGTTCGCCATCGCCGCCGGAGTCGCCGGAGAGAGATCGGAGCTGTTCGTCCGAGTCTCTTGTTTGTTTTGAGTAGATCCGACCTTCGGGTCGAGAAACAATTTCATGTTTTTATGTTTTTAAGTTTTAATTCCGTACTTTGATTTCCTTCAAAAACGATTATCGATTTGAAGCTATGATTAATATAGTTTGCTTTCCCTTAATTATTTCGTCTTTTAATTTCTGTATGAGTAGCTAAGTTGTTTTGCATCTGGGCAGGGGCGGATCGAAGGTGAAATTAGGGTTTAGTTAGGCCGTGAGGCTGGAGGGGCTGAACTAACCGGTTGGGTGTTTGTTCCCGAGGCAAAGTTGTTTAAGTTTTATTTCTGGGGAGTTTGGGCTAACTAGGACGACCACTAGTGAACCTTTACAAACTGGGATACTGGTGATTGGCAAACCGCATAGATGTACCTTGTAGTATTGTTGCGGGCATAGCACTAGAACTTGCAGGAGATGCGGTCGTATGTTTCGAGCATGCTATTGGCCGAGCGGGTCTGTCTAGAGGGTAATGCGGGTTTGGGCAAACTAGATCCATGTTTGGTCGCATAGGTTATCGAATTGTTCAGATCCAGGGGGTTTAGGCATAGTGATAACTAGCTTTCTCTTTACACAGTAAGGATAGATAAGGGGTGGGGCAATTGCTAGGCGTGACTCAATAGGACCACTTTTGTTTTTGCACCCTATAACTGCTGACAAACCGCTGGTAAAAATCTTTAGTGCCAATGAACGGTAGTTTGCCCTAACGATCCTGAGTGAAGTCGTCTGCCCGGATGATTTGTTTCCTATTTGATTTAAGTTTTTTTCCTTTTAGTATTCTGTTAGATCTGAGTGTTTGGTTTGTTTATTTTTAGTTTTATTTATTTGCATGTTAGTTTGGTTATCCGTAGTAAGTCAAAGTGTTGAAACGATTGCAAAACCGCTGTGCCCACAGCACCCCAAAATCAAATCTTTTTGTGACAACCCCTTGGGCAAAGCCGAGATCACCTACTGTAATTGCCTCCTTGTGGGACCGACCCCACGTACTTGCCATTATCTACGTTTTGTAGTAATAAGAGTACTGGCTAAATATAAATTTCATTTTGACAGCTTGTTTGCCCCTAACGACAAGCATACGGGCTCGTCAAAATTGGCGTCGTTGCCGGGGAGGCAAATTTCCAACAGTAAGTCGTCTGTGCTAACAGTTTGACTTGTTTTGTTTATGCAGGATTCCACTTCGGGCAAAGAGATTGTACCCTGGTACGACCCTGAGATCGAAAAGACTGCGAAACGAATCCGAAAAGAGACAAGACTAGCCAAAGCGTTAGCACGTGCCGCCCAAGAAGCTGCCCGATCACCAAGGGCAGAAAATCCGAGAAGGGCAAGGAGAGGTGAACCAATTACCCTACCACGACCTTCACCGGAACCAGCCATTATGGCAACCCTCAGGGAAATGATGTTCCCTGCCAATCTGAACCTCCAACCATCAGCCATCACTTTGCCCACCATCAACGAGAACTGGGAGATGAAACACAATTTCATCCAAATACTACCTAAGTTCAGCGATATGCCCATGGAAGACCCACAGAGGCATCTTCAAGACTTCGAGTTAGCCTGCGGAACCATAAGGGGAGGGCTCCCTTTGAGTGAATACATCCGACTGCTGGCTTTTCCTTTTTCACTTGGGGATGGAGCACGAGAGTGGCTCTACACTCTGCCCGAAGGACAAATCACTACTTGGGCACAGCTCCAGCAGAAGTTTTTGGAAAAATACTTCCCTGCCGCCCGGATCCAACACATGCGAAGGAACATCAGTAGCATTAGGATGGGGGCAGGCGAAGAGTTTCCCGCTTATTGGGCACGGTTTAAGCAGATGTTGGCAAAGTGTCCTCAGCACCAAATCCCTGATCACGATTTGATCCAATACTTTGTGTCTGGGCTAAGGATGCACGAAAGAACCCTCTTGCATGCTGCCAGTGGAGGGTCCATCCTGAATAAAAGTGCTGAGGAGGCATTTAAACTCTTCAAGGAGATGGCAGAGGAGTTCAGAGATGATGGAAGTGAGTTGCCCAGGACCAATTTGGGGACAACCACTGCTGCGGATCTAAAAATCGACAAACTATGCAGCGCCATGGAAAAGTTTATGAACACTATGGCCACCGGGCCAAAGAGAGGTGTGAAAGCTTGCCAGATCTGCCAGGGCATAGAGCATGCCACTGATGAATGCCCCTCACTATATGACGAGGAGGTCAAAGCGATGGGGCAGAGTAACGGTAATGGGCAAGGAAGGGGGAAACATACTATGATAATAGGTATGGGAATAGCAACAACTACAATGAGGGGTATAATGGTAACCAGAATTTCCAGCGCTACAATCAGCAGGGGCAGTACCAACAGCAAGGCCCAGGGATGTACCACCAGCCCGCTCAGACCAAAGGGCCTACCTTGTCTGAAATGATGGAAACCTTGGTCAAAGAGAATATTAAGTTCCAGCAAGAGAATGCCAAAGCCCACCAAGAGAATGAGAAATTCAAGCAAGAGACTAGAGGGCAGTTCCAAAATCTAGGAGCCCAAGTCTCACATCTTACTCAAGTGGTGGCAAAGCTGGAACAGAAAGGAGGTACTTTGCCCCCAAAGATCGAAGTGAACAATGCCCACGTTAATGTTGTACAGCTCAGAAGTGGCAAACCACTCACTATAGTGGAAAAGTCTGCAGAAAAGGGCAAAGAGCCCGTGTTAGATGGCCCCCCACTCATAGAGGAAGACCCTGGGACAGATATTGAGCAAGAAGAGGTGATAGTCAGGGCAAAGAGGGACAAATCTCCACCACCAAAAATCAAGCCACCCTTCCCGGGCAGACTGAGTAAAAACCGTGAGAAGGAAGAAACTCAAGAGATGTTCAAAATGTTCAAGAAGGTGGAAATCAATATGCCCCTTCTGACCATACTGAACGCTATGCCCAGATGTGCTAAGTTCTTGAAGGAGCTTTGCACAAAGAAGGTCAAATATCAGGATGATGCGAAGTTTGAGGTGGGGGAGAATGTCTCTGCCGTTATTAAAAAGACTGGACCTACAAAGTGTGGAGACCCAGGCATGTTCTACATTCCGTGCATCATAGGGCATATGAAGATAGAGAAGGCAATGCTCGATCTGGGAGCATCAATTAACGTTATGCCCAAAACGATGTACGAAGACCTGGAAATCGGGCAACTGAAGCCCACTCGAGTTGTGATCCAACTGGATGATAGATCTAATGTTTATCCTGAGGGCATACTGGAAGATGTCCTGGTCAAAGTGGAAGAGTTGATATTCCCTGCTGACTTCTATGTGCTCGATATGGGCAGATCAAGTAAAGCCCCTGTGATGATATTGGGCAGACCGTTCCTCAAAACAGCAAGGACCCACATCGACTGCGAAACCGGAAGGCTAACGTGCAAATTCGAAGGAGAGACGGTCACCTTTGACCCCTACAAATCCATGAAGCACCCAGCCGACACCGAAGAAATCCACTACATTGACCAAATTGAGAAAGCAGTGGAGGCAAAGGCACTCCAATGTGGCAAGTATGACCATACTGAGATAGCCATTCATCAAGGGCTTACTGAGTTTGATATGGAGGGCGAACCAGAAGAATTACAAGAAGCAATTGAGCAGTTAGACTCTCTGGAGGATTTCAAAGGCAACCCGGGCAAACCGATAGAGATTGAAGAAATGATCATGGTGCCTTCCCTTGAAAAGCCACCAATGCTGGAATTGAAAAAACTGCCCAAGCATCTCAAGTATCTATATTTGGGAGATAATGACACTTTGCCCGTCATCATAAGTGCCTATTTGCAAGAGGCAGAGGAGGCAAAGTTGAGATATGTGCTGGGGCAGTACAAACAGGCCATAGGGTGGACTTTGGCTGACATCAGAGGGATAAGTCCAAGCATCTGCCAACACCACATTCTTCTGGAAGATGACTCTATGCCCGTACGTGATCCCCAAAGGAAGCTCAATCCAGCAATGAAGGAAGTTGTGCTCAAAGAGATCAAAAAGCTTCTCAGTGTGGGCATAATCTATCCAGTGTCAGACAGCAAGTGGGTTAGCCCAGTGCATGTGGTGCCAAAGAAGTCTGGAGTTCAAGTCATAGAGAACGAAAGGAATGAGCAGATTGCCACACGACTACAAACTGGGTGGAGAGTTTGCATTGACTACCGCAAACTGAACAAGGTAACCCGCAAGGATCATTTCCCTTTGCCCTTCATTGATGAAATGTTAGAGAGATTGGCTGGGAAGAAGCACTTCTGTTTTCTAGATGGCTACTCAGGGTATATGCAGATATGGGTTGCTCAAGAGGATCAGGACAAAACCACCTTCACCTGTCCCTTTGGCACCTTTGCCTACAGAAGGATGCCCTTTGGCCTCTGCAATGCACCAGGAACTTTTCAAAGATGCATGATGAGTATCTTCGCTGACCTGCTCGAGAATGGAATTGAAGTGTTCATGGACGATTTCACCGTGTATGGCAACTCCTTTGACTCCTGCCTGGAACACTTAGAGATGGTGCTCAAAAGGTGTGTGGAGAAGAGCCTCGTATTGAATTACGAAAAATGCCATTTCATGGTCGAAGAGGGAATTGTCCTTGGACACGTTATTTCAGCTAAGGGCATAGAGGTGGATAAAGCAAAAATCGAAGTCATCTCGAAACTACCATATCCAAGGAATGTGAAGCAAGTCAGAGGGTTCTTAGGGCATGCTGGTTTCTACAGACGCTTTGTGAAGGACTTTGCCCAAATTGCTCGCCCTTTGACCAGACTGCTTCAGAATGATGTAGAATGGGACTTTGAGGAGGACTACAAAGCTGCTTTCAACCACTTGAAGGAGAGATTGGTCATAGCGCCTATTATTCAACCACCAGAGTGGGGCATGCCATTCGAGCTGATGTGTGATGCAAGTGGATATGAAGTAGGAGCTGTGCTAGGGCAAATTAAAGGGAAAGAAAGGCATGTGATCTACTATGCCTCAAAGACCCTTAATGCTGCCCAAAGCAACTATGCCACGACCGAGAAGGAGCTTTTGGCCATAGTCTTTGCCTTCGAGAAATTTAGGTCATATCTGCTGGGCAGTAAGACCATAGTGTACACAGACCATGCTGCATTGAAGTACCTCATGGCAAAGAAGGAGACTAAACCAAGGCTTATTCGATGGATCCTGTTACTCCAGGAGTTTGACATTGAAATTCGAGACAAGTCTGGGAATCAAAATCTGGTGGCGGATCACCTCAGTAGGATTCTCCAGAAAGAAGAGGATATGCCTATCACCGAAACATTCCCCGATGAGCATTTATATTCTATTACCACTTTGGGCGAAGAGCCATGGTTTGCTGACCTTGTGAACTTTATGGTTACAGGGATTTTAAGGGAAGGCATGACGTATTATGAGAAAAACAAGATGAAACGCGAGGCAAGGAGCTACGTTTGGGATGAACCCTATTTGTGGAAAAGATGTGAAGACCAAGTCCTTAGAAGATGCATTCCTGAGTCTGAGCAGCAGGGCATAGTGGATCACTGCCACAAGCAACCCTGTGGAGGCCACTTTGGGCCTAGGCGAACGGCAAGAAAGGTTCTAGATTGCGGATTCTACTGGAACACTTTGCTCAAAGACTGTTATGACCTTTGTAAGAGGTGTGACGAGTGTCAGAAGGAAGGCAACTTGACCAAGCGCAATGAAATGCCCTCTGTGCCCATACTGCCAGTAGAGATCTTTGATGTCTGGGGCATAGACTTCATGGGGCCATTTCCAAATTCACAAGGTAAGGAATACATACTCCTAGCAGTCGATTATGTCTCTAAGTGGGTCGAGGCAAAGGCCACCACCACCAATGATTCGCGCATTGTGGCTGAATTCCTCAAAGGGAATATCTTCACTCGGTTCGGTGTGCCCAGAGCGCTTATCAGTGATCAGGGGACCCACTTCTGCAACTATATCATTGAGAGGCTACTGCGAAAATATGGAGTCACTCATCGAATCACATGTGCCTATCACCCCCAGGCAAACGGCCAAGCAGAACTCTCCAACAGGATTATCAAGGCTATTCTGAGGAAGACAGTTAGGCCAGAGGGGAAGGATTGGGCAGGCAAACTGGATGATGCACTATGGGCATACCGCACTGCATTCAAGACTCCATTTGGCATTTCTCCCTACCGAATGATATTTGGGAAAGCTTGTCACTTTCCCGTAGA
Source organism: Euphrasia confusa (assembly GCA_954870475.1). NCBI lineage: Eukaryota > Viridiplantae > Streptophyta > Magnoliopsida > Lamiales > Orobanchaceae > Euphrasia > Euphrasia confusa. The sequence goes on along the minus strand of OX940966.1, from coordinate 7,100,495 downwards.
GATAGAGCACAAGGCACACTGGGCTGTGAACAAGGTCAACTTTGACTGGGATCTGGCCGGGAACGAGCGTAAACTTGACTTGGTCGAATTGGAGCAACTTCGCATTGAGGCCTATGACCATGCTGCCCACTACAAAGAACGGACCAAAAGAGCCCATGACAAACTGATTAAGAAGAAAAAGATTGAGGCTGGACAGTTAGTCTTACTGTACCAAACCAGGAATCAGTTCCGTTCGGGCAAACTGTCCTCTAAGTGGGAAGGACCCTACTTTGTTCACCATGTCAGCCCAAATGGATCTGTGGAGTTGAAAAGCAAAAAAGATGATGACTACATATTCAAAGTGAATGGTCATAGAGTGAAGCCCTACTTTGGGCAAGAGAATCTGGAAGGGCAGCTTGCCCTGATTGAGTAAACGAATCAAGCAATTGGGTCCTGCCCGGGACTATAACTAGGGCGCTGGCCAGGAGGCAACCTGGTATGTTTGTCTATTTTTGTTATTTCACTTTATTTAGATTAGGAATAAACCTACTTGTAACAAGAGACTTTGACTATGCCGTGAGGAAGGGTATGTTAGTTTTTGATTCTGCAAGAGTTTACTTTGGGCAGACTGAGACTTTGGGCAAACAGGAGCGCAAGTGGGCAGTTGCGATTTTCAAGGACTGAAAACCGTCCCATCAGGGACTCTGCAACTCCACCATCATCACGCCTCTATCCACTCCCCACAAAAATCGATAACTGCCATTAACTCCCCTATTTTCAAAATTCAAAAACCCCAATATATATCCTCTCTTTCTCTCTCATGGTATCTACCCGTGCGAAAAACAAACTCAGAAAAATACCACCTGGAACCCTAATTGATCTAACCATTGGAACCGCTGCATCAAAGTTGAAGAAGATGGTGTCACCAAAGCAATCGAGTCCGGCGAAGCCCAAGTCCCCCACCGCCGAAGAAGCCCTAAACGCCGTTCCCCTGACCACCATCCTACCCAGCCCCGCCACGACGGAAACGGACAACACCCCTATCGACGATCTGGCCAAGGAGATCGACGAGTCCAAAACCACTAGCGAGAAAGATATGGAAACCCTAGCCACCGCCGCTCAGGAGGAGGAGGGCAAAGCCGCCGCTGATAGCCCCCCGAAAAAGAAGCAGAAAAAGGCGGCGGGCAAAGGCAAGAAGAAGGTCACTCCCACCCCCACTGCCGGATCCACCTCCGACGACAAGGAGAAAGAGGAATCGACGGCCGCCGGTAAGACGCCGATGGAGGAAGACGATGTGGAGGAGGTGACCTACAAAACCCCCAAAATCCGGACCCGCGCATCCACGAAGAAGAGAAAGGCGGTTGACACATCGGCGCGCGAAATCGCGACCCCCAAAACGGTGTGCTTTGAATCGCTCAAACTGATGGGTGTGGAGAAGGAGGTTCGAGGGTATTTCAAGGCCATAGGGTGGGAGTCGTTTCTTGAGTGGTCTGGGCAAATCAGTGAGGAGGTGGTGCGAGAACTCTTTGGTTCACTGGGAATCAAGGAAACCAGAGATGAGGGAGTTATAGGGATCCAGTTTGAGTTGTTTGATCAAGCTGTTTCTACTGGTTGTAATGAACTTGATTTGTGTTTGGATATGGAAGGTATTGCGGATCTGAAGTCAAAGGCGTACCAGGAGTCACTGAGGGCTTTGCCAAAGTACACAAAGAAGGAGCTGCAGAAGATCTGGAAGCAACTGGGCAAAGGAGGCGAGTTCGTGGGGCAAAGCACCAAGTCAATCCAGTTGAAGAGCCATGCACTCAGGGTTTGCCACCGGATCCTGGCCATCAATTTCTTCGGCAAAATCGACACCAGCAGTGCTATTTCCCATCTCGAGCTGGGCATAATATGGTGCATGACTCAGAAGATCAGGCTCCACTTCAGTTCTTGCCTCTCTGTCCAAATGAAGTGGTTGCATACCCATCCTCTCCAGCGCCTTTCACTGGCCCATTTCCCGATGATGTACGCGGCCAAGATGAACCTGATCAAGAAGGGCAAAGAGTTGGAGATGATGGTGGAGGGCAAGTTTGACATCCAGTGCTTCAAGCGCATGCAGGACATAGTCCCTTTGAGTGACGGCAGTGTGAAGTTCCTGGAGGAGAAACCAGTTGCGGTGAAGGCAGAGGCGAGAGATCCGATTGCAGAGGCTAAGGCCAAAGAGGAAGTTGCAGAGAGACAGGGAGCCATCGAGGCTCGTTTGGACAAGATTGAGAAGGCGTTCGAGGATGTGAAGGCGATGATGATCGCATACGTTGACTACTGTGGATTCAGGTACACACCTGCCTCCACCTCCTAACTTGTACCCTCCCTTGTTTTTAGTAGTTTTTAGTTTATTTTTATTTTTTATATTTGTTTGTTTTTGTTAAAGTCACCCCCGAGTCATTTTGGTTCGGGGGAGACTAGGTTGATCTCCCTGCTGACACACTTTGCCCAGGCAAAGTGTGTGAGGGGGCAGGTGCGCCAAACTTTTAGAGTCACAGTCTGGTCGTGGGTAGCCCCTACCAATCTTATTACTTTTGCACACTTTGCCCAGGCAAAGTGTGTGAGGGGGGAAAGGGAAAGGGCAAACCCCTGTTTCTAATCGAGTCAGCATGATTATGTGATCACTTTGGGCAAACGTACATACAGTAACTCAAACTTTATAGTTAAGATGCATGAAATAGGGATGATGGAACTGTTCTAGGCAAACTGTGAGAATTGAGCCAACATTAATATATGATTTCTTTCTTTGAGAGTCTGCTGTGATATTTACAATGCTTGTCTTTGCCTGTTTGCTGAAATGAGTAGTTTGACTGAGTAGGGTTGTTAGATGATTAGGGCATTTTCTTGTTTCCTTTTTACTTAAATAAATAACACTGTCCCTTGCTAGCCCCTTTGAGCCTGATTGAAATATTCTTTGTGAACTCATCTGGTATTATGCCCACATTACATAGGCAGCCAGAGAGATAAGAGGGAGTTGGGCATAGTGTTGAAAAAAAAAAAAAAAAAGAGAAAAAAATAATAATATAAAAAAAAGAAAAAAAAAAGAAAAAAATATATAAAAAAAAAGAAAAAAAATAAATAAAAAAAGAATAAATAGTTGTTGTGCTAAGGCCCGTAAGAAAAGGGGCAAAGTGGCAGAGAAGAGGCTAACATCAAAAAGCCCTCTGCCCAAACAGAGCCTACTCCTCAAAATCTACCCATATGAGCCCAACACTACAACCCAATAAAAGCCCCTTTGATAACCCCCCTGCTTAGTTAAAACAAACTCAGATTAGCAATAAGGCAAATTTAGGCAAAGTGGAATAACAGCAGAAAATGAGTGTCATTGAACCCATACACTGAAAAGAGAGAAACACTGTGAGGGAGTGAACCCAAAGACCTTGAACAGACTCTTGACTTATTTTTGTCTTTACTTGAATTTTGTGTTATCTGTATGTACTATGCCCTGTACTGATCATGCTAAAGTCCTTTGTTTTATTTCTCCCTACTTCTTTCATTTCTGTTTTCACTTTGGTCTTGAGTCAGGCAAATCAGAGCCCACGCTTGGGGACAAGCGTATCCAAGTGTGTGCGGTTCTGATGAGCCATTTTATTTGCTCATCTTAGAGCACTTTTACACCCTTTATTGAGTCAGTTTGAGTCGTTAACGTGTCTGGGAGGGCACAATTAGGTGTTTGGGCAGAGTGTGTGGTGATGCAGGTAACAGGTGGCGCACTGGGCAAAAGAGGCAAGGAAATCCCCTTCTTTGGGCAAAGTTCTGGAGCGGTAGTGAAAAGCAACAGTTTGACCACATCGGGCAAATGGGTAAGGTCACGAAGCAGAAGAACCAGAATTACCAAGTACCGTGCCTGGTCCGACCATCTGTGGAGGAGAAGAAGTACCTGCGGATTTCAGTTTGGGCAGAAGACACGGCAGACAGGAGATTCGCTGCGGGCAAGCTGGCAGCATACCAGAATCCCTGGATTCGGGGGATCTGACTTATCCCCAAGCCTATTGACCAAGGACGCCTATTCCTAAGGGGCGAGAAACAACCGCGATCTGAAATTCAAATTCGAAGTCTTTAAAAGAGCGGGGCGCGACGGGCAGCAAGAACACAATACATTACGCACCGATTCATCGGAAGAGCCGCCGGTCCCGCAGTTCGCCATCGCCGCCGGAGTCACCGGAGAGAGATCGGAGCTGTTCGTCCGAGTCTCTTGTTTGTTTTGAGTAGATCCGACCTTCGGGTCGAGAAACAATTTCATGTTTTTATGTTTTTAAGTTTTAACTCCGTACTTTGATTTCCTTCAAAAACGATTATCGATTTGAAGCTATGATTAATATAGTTTGCTTTCCCTTAATTATTTCGTCTTTTAATTTCTGTATGAGTAGCTAAGTTGTTTTGCATCTGGGCAGGGGCGGATCGAAGGTGAAATTAGGGTTTAGTTAGGCCGTGAGGCTGGAGGGGCTGAACTAACCGGTTGGGTGTTTGTTCCCGAGGCAAAGTTGTTTAAGTTTTATTTCTGGGGAGTTTGGGCTAACTAGGACGACCACTAGTGAACCTTTACAAACTGGGATACTGGTGATTGGCAAACCGCATAGATGTACCTTGTAGTATTGTTGCGGGCATAGCACTAGAACTTGCAGTAGATGCGGTCGTATGTTTCGAGCATGCTATTGGCCGAGCGGGTCTGTCTAGAGGGTAATGCGGGTTTGGGCAAACTAGATCCATGTTTGGTCGCATAGGTTATCGAATTGTTCAGATCCAGGGGGTTTAGGCATAGTGATAACTAGCTTTCTCTTTACACAGTAAGGATAGATAAGGGGTGGGGCAATTGCTGGGCGTGACGCAATAGGACCACTTTTGTTTTTGCACCCTATAACTGCTGACAAACCGCTGGTAAAAATCTTTAGTGCCAATGAACGGTAGTTTGCCCTAACGATCCTGAGTGAAGTCGTCTGCCCGGATGCTTTGTTTCCTATTTGATTTAAGTTTTTTTCCTTTTAGTATTCTGTTAGATCTGAGTGTTTGGTTTGTTTATTTTTAGTTTTATTTATTTGCATGTTAGTTTGGTTAGCCGTAGTAAGTCAAAGTGTTGAAACGATTGCAAAACCGCTGTGCCCACAGCACCCCAAAATCAAATCTTTTTGTGACAACCCCTTGGGCAAAGCCGAGATCACCTACTGTAATTGCCTCCTTGTGGGACCGACCCCACGTACTTGCCATTATCTACGTTTTGTAGTAATAAGAGTACTGGCTAAATATAAATTTCATTTTGACAGCTTGTTTGCCCCTAACGACAAGCATACGGGCTCGTCAGGCGTCAACCATCCTTCTCCACTCTAACTGTCCAGACCCGTTCAAAAGCATCTACCAAAGCAACATCCTGTCCATCGAGCTCCGGAAACTTCTGAGAAAAAGACAAAGAAAGAGGCAACTTAGTTTTCATCGACCGATTCCTAATCCGAGAAGAAAAGCTGGTTATTTGATTCGGGTACACATCTCTGTTCCAAGTAAAAGCCATGATATGAAGCCATAATCCAGACTCGAAGAGCCTTTAAAGGCGTAAAATTCAGAATTAAATGAAGTCTCAACCACCAACAGAAAGTCAGAATGCTATTTCCAAGACGAGACAACCGAGGAAGACGACCATAAACTTCAGGGAAATCAGAGTTGAAAGCTCTAATTTTCCTGGGGGCCTATGTTATACCCAAGAAAACGTTCACCGACACGTGTCACGAATCAAAGAGCCACGTCAACAAGAGAGAAAGTCAGCCAAGACAGCTACAAAGACCTTCAAAGGCATATCAGAGAAGGAGACGAGGAGCCCGGACAGTAGAGATTGCACGGTAGAGTCAGACTCCTTTCACAGGGAAATCGCCTGGGAAAACTTCAGGGACACCATTCAATGAGCTGGAACCTCACGGGGAAAGGGACAGATTAAGCACTAAGGGAAATTAGTGGGTATTTAATGCTTCATATTAGTGGACTAGAGGTCCAATAAGAAGCCGATATGTGGGCATTATGTGGCATAATTCAGCCATGCATAGAGCATTATAAATAGAGGGTATGAGAGAGAGGAAAAGGGACATGCAAACCTTGATTTTAATAATGTAATCTAAGTATGGATATTTGAATAAAGAGGAGCCATGAGCTTCCATTTCCAGTACTTATGATTTCTGCTATAACTTAATCCTCTTGCTTTCTTACTTATAACAAATTTACCATTTTGTGTTGTTTCCAAAACCCTCAATTACCAGCAAATACTACCGACAAGTACAAAAACAACCAAAACAGACCTGTCGGGGTCTTTCGGAAGATTATCTACGCAAGATAGTCCTGAATTTTCTATAGCAATCCACTAATACCAATTTCAGCCAAAGAGATTTTTGAGTAGCGGTTTTTCGATTGAAGATGTAAAGAAAAATAGGTTTCGCAACTACGGAAAAATAGTTTTATTTTGAATACTAAAATCGAAAATGATAATATAGGCAGAGTGCCCTATATAAGAATTAGAGAAAAGAATGGGTAATGTATATAATACTAGTATTAGAGTTGCCCAGTCCATGATTCCCCTTATATTTTTTACCTTATCTTTATATGATTTGTCGCTTTGTTATTATATGCGCTATAATATATTTTTAGAGCTATTTTTTAAAATGCTTTATTAGCGCAAACTCACCATCTCACTAGCCGGGAGTTAGGCCATGGAAAGCCGCGCAAACTTACAATCTCACTCATCGGGAGTGAGGCCATGAAAAGCCAAAAAAAAACATATAACGCCGAACCACATACAAATGGCGGTTTCAAAGGATAATGAGTTAAGGATGTTTTTTTAGGGGGTCACAATCGCCAGTTGAAGGGCGAATCCAAATTTTAACCAACAGCCGTTGACGAAATAAAACGCCTCGTGGGAGGATTGATTGGTTGTGGCCACATATAATCTAGATATTTAATGTTTTTCACCCAGTGAGTTCTAAAATAATTCTAGATTAATAAATAATAAAATCTCCATCCAAAAACAAAAGTGACTGAGCTTTTCATAAGATCACCTTATTCCATTTTTAAAATGTTTTATTAGCGCAAATTCACCATCTCACTAGCCGGGAGTTAGGTCATGGAAAGCCGCGCAAATTTACAATCTCACTCGTCGGGAGTGAAGCCATGAAAAGTCAATAAAATTCAATTCAGCCGATTTCAGTCCAAAAGAACAGATTTGTATTGTGAAATAGCCCTTGGAAGCAGAGTCAATGATGGAAAAAAAATAACACAAAGATCAATGGTTAGTCGAGAATAGGGATGTGAGAGAGAGGACGAAAGCGAGTCAATTATTTTTTACTCACAAGGTGATTTTGATATTGTACAAATATTGTTTTATCAAATTAATAAATCAACAAATAAACAATTTAGGAGCGAATTTAGCAATATTGAAGTCGTAAATAAAATCAGCAAAAGTCAATTTGATAATTGGGACATCATTCTCACTGTTAGTTCGGCCCAATTAAGCCCATGAGGAATTGGGTCATGTAATATGGACACATTGTCCATACTTGATGATATTTGGGCCATCTCTTGGTGGGCCGGCCTCTCCCTTTTACTTTAATGGACCATAGCATAATTTATTATTATTATTATTATTATTATTATTATTATTATTATTTCTTTTGTTGTTAGAAGCTTTAATTAAACAATGAAAGAGCATGTGCAGTCGATAAGCACAAGTTCAACGAATTTCGTCTACATTCTAATTTCTACACAACTTGCTAATAGATTTATTAGCATAAAGTTGTGGCTTAAAATAGTGTATTATTCACTTGCTAGCATTAATGATTATTGCGACTCAAATAAATTTAGATCGCACCTGAATACGAACTACGATCCTTCGTGAAAAAAATTCATACCGATATTGTTTCGATTTGGATCGGAGAGGTTAGTCTGGTCAAAGTCAAACTAGGTTTTGAAAACAAAAAAATATAAAGAAATGAATTAAAAAGTGTTTTAATTTGTCTCACCAAAACAGTCACGAATTGAATACACAATGTAAAATACATCACAACCCCAAACAAATCAAAAGAGGAAACAACACAAAGCAAGAGACAAACGACAAACAGTGAAAATCTTTTGAAATAAGTGAACAAAAATTGGTACAAAAAAGAAAGATAGTAAAAAGTAAAAAAAAAAAAAAAAAAAAAAAACCTTTCTTCCTTTTTATTCTTTTGTTTTTTGGTATTTGAATAATTGGTGGGAGTTGCCCCAATTACACATGAAGCCAATGGGTGTTTTTGAATTGTTGACCTAGCGCAGATAAAGCCAAATTCGGTGTGTGTGGGTCACAACTCACAAGACCCTTCAACACATTAAAATAAAATTGAACAAAAAATTTAAAAAAAAAAAGACTTTATTATTATGTTTGATTTTCCTATATCAAAAAAAGACAAAAAGTCTACTAAGTCTTACCCCTTCTTATTTTAACGGTTTATTGTTTAATCACTCTCTCGATAAGATTTTTATCGAGCACTAATATGCATCATGCACTCGAATGTATCGTATCGTGTTGTGCTAATTCTTACTTTTAGTACACGCTAAATAAGTTTAATCAATCATAGTTATTTTATTAATATAAAAGATTTGAGGGAATATAATTGCATTCATAATTTAATTGCGTGAGTCTAACGAAGGGACTTTTAAAGATTCGACGAAGCAAAGTTCATGGAAGTTTCTTTAATTGCGAATTAGTACTATATGTTTAGTAGTATTATTCGATACCTTTAAATAAATAAATATATAAATAAATAAATGTGATATCCAAAAGTAAATACGGAGTATTATTATTAGTGTACTATAAAGGGGTGTGATGTGGTGTGGAGCTATCTTGGCAACATGTTTGGTATGGTGAACGCGCACGCCACGTGATGTGATTAGCTAAGCTATTCGACTCTAATTCAGTGGGGATATTAAATGTGAATATAATGCTGCAAAACTTTAATAATAGTATTCACAAGTAAATTTGTGTACACAGTACACCTTTGTATTTGTGTGAATTAATTTTAGTGGTAGTGGTAGATACATATTTGATTTTAGTAAGTCCTCGATTCTACTTGGCAGTATTTATTCAATTTTCATTGATTATTTTTATTTTATATTGCTAAAAAATTATTTGATTTCATATTTTTGGTAAATACTCGTAATTATAACTTTTATTTTTATAATTATAATTTCGAAATATTATTTTCTATTTAAATAGAGTTTTTTTACCATAAATATACATATTTTTAATTATAAAAATTACAAAATTATTTTATTTAAGCAATATAAATTTATTATGGTACAAACTATAATGATGAATGTTTAAAAAAAATATATATATTATATAAAGAGTAACAAATTTGTTTTCAAGAATTTTGTTTGAGCATATTTTACCCAAACCATCAATAAATCTCTTTATATTACACGAATGGTTTTTTTAAATAACAAAACATAATTCACTATACTATCATTCTATTGCAATACTTTATGTTTTTTTATAAAATTATAATTAAATATTAACAATTTTAATCATATTTTATTACCCATTAAATACTAATTCTATATAATTTTTTTTAAAAATAAGTAAGTGCACAACATTCCAGAGAGTCTAACATTCCAAAAAGTGTTTAATATAATTGAATATACAACTCATTATCAACGAGATACATTTTCTTTTTTCTAAGTATCATTTCATAAGATAAGAATATATTCCTTTTGTCCCAGCTATAACACTTGTGGTCAACGTTGGCTTTTTTTGTCAGCCCAATAAATATGACAAAAACAAAAAGTATGAAAAAATAACTAAAATAAAATTTAATAGTTAAATTTTATTTTAGTTATTTTTTCATACTTTTTGTTTTTGTCTTATTTATTGAGCTGACAAACAAAATCAATGTTGTGCCTATAACTCTGTGATAGAGAGAGTATAAGTTTGGTGTGATTGCCTTGTAGCAATTTTAGATAACCCCTAAATGGTATCTTGAGTAAATACGAAGTGAGGACAATATGCGTTCAAAATGATATAATAATATAAATATATAATGAGCTAATGATATCACTTTCAAAAGTAGTCATGGTAACTTTAGTTGATAAGAAATGACTCTTGTCATTCCCAAAATTTGGCAAAATAAATAAAAAAATACATAATGGTGAAAATGACAAAAGCCAAAAAAGAGATCTTATTTGGATAAAAAAAATGACAAGGGTTAATCTTGCCACCCTGACTTAAGTATATATTAATTAGAGATTAAATCACAAATGGTCCCGTAAATATTGTCAATCCCACATTTAGTCATTTATTTTTTAATTTCATCAAATTCAGTCTTTTCCGGTCGATTTCCACCGGGAAGCTCACGTGCTGGTCACGTGAGTGCACACGTGGCAGTCATCGGGCAGGGCTTGCTGACGTGGCTTGAGATTAAACATTTGGTCCTGCAACTTAGGTTGATCCCACATTTGGTTCTTTTTTGTTCAAAAAATCAAATCTCATCATTTTCGATCAATTTTCACCGGAAATTGCACGTGTGAGTAGGGATGTCAATCGGGTCAGCCCACTCGGGCTATTGGGTTACTTCGGATTGGGCTGAAAGTTTTTGGGCTGTAAATTGTAACCCTAACCTTAAAATCTTCGGTCTCGGGCTAGCCCGTCGGCTGGAAAAAATAATATTATATAATAAAAAAATAAATTCTAATACCAAATTAAATTTAATATTAATAAAATATTAATATTTAATAATCATTATTATAATTTTAATATTTAAATTTCCCAAATTATCAAATGTTCATTCAATAATACAGGTTACGACTAATTCAATTTTGATTTTTTCTTGTCGAAAATATTCATCCCTAACGCTACATTTTTTCGGGCGGGCTTCGGGGTAGCTTACCGTTTGGGTTGGATTGACATCCCTACGTGTGGGTCACGTGATATACAGGTGGAGGTCGACTCCGACGGCTTGCTGATGTGGAGAGTAAATACGGTCCCACAGCCTGCCATCTCAATAAGCCGCCGGAGTCGACCGCCACCTGTACTGTTGGGTTGTGTCCTTCAAATCCTACGTGTGAAATCGATTATGTCATATGGTCATCGATCTTTGGATTTTAATTGATATATTGATAATGTTATTTATTGCTTAGAGCAATATTATTTGATCACGTTCATAGTGTTCTTCGTCTCAAGAACACGTTCGAAAATTTTCAGCATCCAACTTTCGGTTCGTGTGCAACACATAGAGACCGGGTCATTTGTGCGGCTACACATTCGGGAAGACAAGAGACTTTTCAAGGTGTTCTCTTCAAGATTCGCTGCAAGAAGATCAAATCTTCATCAGCGAACATCCATCGACATCAACGAGACACGCTTCACCGAATGTAAGTGTCCTCGTCTCTCTCTCTCTCTCTCTCTCTCTCTATATATATATATATATATATATATATATATATATATATATATATATATGTGTGTGTGTGTGTGTGTATACCCATATAAACATGTGCCTAGATCTTGTATGTGATGGTTTTCGATGCCGATCCAATCGCATGATTACCTCGTTTGTGTGTGCGGAAGCGTGTAAAACGAGTAAACACGAACAACAAGATCTAGTGCACTCATATATATGTATAGACACATATTTATATATATATATAAGGATTAACGAGAACACTTACAACCGGTGTAGCGTGCTTCATTGATGTTGATGAAGGTGGTGTTGAGTCGATTGAACCACCTTGGATCATCCACTAGATGCTCTCCTTGTGAATGACCTCGTCACTCCTATTGTCTAGATCGCCCGGATATTGAAGCCGCACAAATGGTCCGGCCTCTACGTGTTGCACACGAACCCGGATGATGAACATCTTGCTTGTTTGAAGTGGTTCTCCAAGAACACTCTCTCTTCTCCCTCTTTCTTGTGAATTTCGTGGCTGAATATTGTGTGTGGAAAATCAGCATTTTCCAACACTTTATTCTTGGTTTTCAATGTACCAATTAACCCCTTGTAACCCCTATCATAATGTGCATCATAATGCACAAGTAATGTAGGTTAATGGGGAGTTGAAAGGTCATTGCCACATGTTCATGCCATATTGCATAAGACATGGTCCCACTAGCTTGTGTGGCATGCCATGTCACACTATGTGACATGCATCCATGCAAGCCATGCATAAAAAGCATGTAATGCATCCCATGCACGTAAAATCCACATGTATTGATTCTAAATCAATATTATTTACAAGCATCGTTATACATCATCGAGTCCGTGTGTGACCCTGTAGGTATGATTATAAATCAATATTATATTGCTCCCAGCAATAAATAATATTATCTATTAATCATTTAACATCCATAGACGACCTTATGACTTTATCGATTGCACGCGTAGGATCGAAGGACATATACCAACAATCTCCCACTTGGCCTTCAGAGCCAGTGTGCTGTCAATTTCCTGTTGTCACTTTATGTCTAAGTTTGAACTTGAGGCAAGACTCGAGTCATCCTCAATCGGTTCAAACCTTTCTTGGACTTGGTGACAGACTGTAAAACCAGATTTATCACTATGATACAAATTTGTACGTGGCCACGCTTTTCCACAGTCTCGACACTCCAAGTGGCGGGTAAGACATATGATCCATATTAAAATGGAGGACAATCCCATCTTGTCAATCCAAGCTCTCCCACTTGCTTCCTGATACACCAAATAACAAGTTTTATAACCTCCTTTTACGAAAGGCATTTACTTGTATCAAAGTACACCATTTCACAATGGAATCACTCTGGACTACTCAGGTCAGAGGAAATTGCTCGACAGTCAATGAAATAGTATTATGACTCGAAATCTTAAATACTATTCCAGTCGGGTCTGTTCGATCATTAGCTCCCAGCTAATATCTATGTAATTGTACTTGATGTCCCACATCACTAGCCCATGAAGCGGCGCTATAGTACACATTACAATCTAGTTCATTGTACTATCGGTTTGTCCGTACTCGATTATACGAACTGGGAACAAGCATATGATTCAAGTATATCAGTTCAACCATTGGGACTTCATTATGCGGTAAGTCGACCTCATAACCCAATTGATATAACTTAATCATTTTGACAATTCATATAAATTAAACCATATTTATATGAAGAATTATGTATTACACATATGAGTGAATGTTTACCAAATCTCCAAAAGTATCTAATACAGTAATAGAAATCACAACCCATCTCTAAGATGTCTGATATCTATTGCAGTCGTGAAAGCCTTAAGCTTAGACTGCTGGAGAGGTTTAGAAAGTGGGTTAGCAACCTTACCAAAAGTTGCAACTTTATTATCTCGATGTCTCCTCAAAAATATCTCCCATATAATGTGGAACTTCCTGAGCACCAGTTTTACACTTGTGGTGTTTCCTAGCTCATTGGCTTGCGCGATAGCTCTACTATAAATAGAGACTATCGGATGGGCCGAGATAGTTACGTCGCCTAGTTCATCGAAGAACTTCAAATATGAACTGCCAACATCACTGCATCCAATACAGTGTTGTACTCAGCTTCTGTAGTTTAATCAGCTATTGCATTGCATGGAACTATTCCAGCACATTTTACCTCTAACCAGACAAAAAATATAACCAGATTAAAATCGGAAATTATCTTAGTCTGTTTTGAAGTATGCATCAAATAGAATTGTTAATATCAACTCATCTTGTCCTCCAAATACAAGATAATATTTTTTAGTCCATCTAAGGTACATAAGAATATTCTTGGCCGCAGTCTAATGCGCCTCAAAGCATACGATACGTCCAGTCGTGTACATATCATGGCGTACATTATAGACCATATTGCCGAAGAATAAGGAATGTTTTCCATCCTCTTTTGCTCATCAGGTCCCGTAGGACATTGCATCTTGCTAAGAGATGTGCCATTAGTTATTGGAATGAGACCCTTTCTGGCGTCTTTCATTCTGAACTTATCAAGCACCTTATCAATATAGGTCTGATGAGCCATTTTATTTGCTCATCTTAGAGCACTTTTACACCCTTTATTGAGTCGGTTTGAGTCGTTTACGTGTCTGGGAGGGCACAATTAGGTGTTTGGGCAGAGTGTGTGGTGATGCAGGTAACAGGTGGCGCACTGGGCAAAAGAGGCAAGGAAATCCCCTTCTTTGGGCAAAGTTCTGGAGCGGTAGTGACAAGCAACAGTTTGACCACATCGGGCAAATGGGTAAGGTCACGAAGCAGAAGAGCCAGAAGTACCAAGTACCGTGCCTGGTCCGACCACCTGTGGAGGAGAAGAAACACCTACAGGTTTCGATTTGGGCAAAAGCGGCTGTTGACAGGAGATTCGCTGTGGGCAAGGCGTCAGCACACCAGAATCCCTGGATTCGTGGGATCTGACTTATCCCCAAGTCATTGACCGCTGACTCCTATTCCTTAGGGAGGAGAAACAGCCGCGGATTCAAAAATTCAAATATTCGAAGCCTTTAAAACAACGGGACGCGACGGGCAGCAGGACACACAATACGCATCGAGAAATCGAGAGAGCCGCCGGTCCCGAAGTTCGCCGTCGCCGCCGGAGGAGTCGCCGGAGAAGGAAGCGGAGCTGTTCGTCCGAGTTCCTTTTGTTTAATTGCAGTAGATCCGACCTTCGGGTCGAGAAACAATTTCTTTATGTTTTGTTATTAAGTTTTAATTCCGTATTTTGATTTTCTTCAAAAACGATTCTTCGATTTGGAGTTATGATTAATATAGTTTGCTTTCCCTTAATTATTTCGTCTTTTAATTTCTGTATGAGTAGCTAAGTTGTTTTGCATCTGGGCAGGGGCGGATCGAAGGTGAAATTAGGGTTTAGTTAGACCGCGAGGTTGGAGGGGCTGAACTAACCGGTTGGGTGTTTGTTCCCGAGGCAAAGTTGTTTGAGGTTTATTTCTGGGGAGTTTGGGCAAACTAGGACGACCACTAGTGAACCTTTACAAACCGGGATACTGGTGATTGGCAAACCGCATAGATGTACCTTGTAGTATTGTTGCGGGCATAGCACTAGAACTTGCAGGAGATGCGGTCGTATGTTTCGAGCATGCTATTGGCCGAGCGGGTCTGTCTAGAGGGTAATGCGGGTTTGGGCAAACTAGATCCATGTTTGGTCGCATAGGTTATCGAATTGTTCAGATCCAGGGGGATTAGGCAAAGTGTTAGCTAGCCTTCTCTTTATACAGTAAGGATAGATAAGGGGTGGGGCAACTGTTGGGCGTGACACAATAGGACCACTTTTGTCTTACACACCCCATAACTGCTGACAAACCGCTGGTAAAAATCCTTAGTGCCAATGAACGGTAGTTTGCCCTAATAATCCTGAGTGAAGTCGTCTGCCCGGATGCTTTGTTTCCTATTTGATTTAAGTTTTCCCTTTAGTATTCTGTTAGATCTAAGTGATTGGTTTGTTTACTTTTTAGTTTTATTTATTTGCATGTTAGTTTGGTTAGTAGTAGTAGGTCAAAGTGTGAAACGATTGCAAAACCGCTGTGCCCACAGCACCCCAAACCAAAATCTTTTTGTGACAACCCCTTGGGCAAAGCCGAGATCACCTACTGTAATTGCCTCCTTGTGGGACCGACCCCACGTACTTACCATTATCTACGTTTTGTAGTGATAAGAGTACTGGCTAAATATAAATATCATTTTGACAGCTTGTTTGCCCCTAACGACAAGCATACGGGTTCGTCAAAATTGGCGCCGTTGCCGGGGAGGCAAATTTCCAACAGTAAGTCGTCTGTGCTAACAGTTTGACTTGTTTTGTTTATGCAGGATTTCACTTCGGGCAAAGAGATTGTACCCTGGTACGACCCTGAGATCGAAAAGACCGCGAAACGAATCCGAAAAGAGACAAGACTAGCCAGAGCGTTAGCACGTGCCGCCCAAGAAGCTGCCCGATCACCAAGGGCAGAACATCCGAGAAGGGCAAGGAGAGGTGAACCAGTTACCCCACCAAGACCTTCACCGGAACCAGTCGTGATGGCAACCCTCAGGGAAATGATGTTCCCTGCCAATCTGAACCTCCAACCATCAGCCATCACTTTGCCCACCATCAACGAGAACTGGGAGATGAAACACAATTTCATCCAAATACTACCTAAGTTCAGCGATATGCCCATGGAAGACCCACAGAGGCATCTTCAAGACTTCGAGTTAGCCTGCGGAACCATAAGGGGAGGGCCCCCTTTGAGTGAATACATCCGACTGCTGGCTTTTCCCTTTTCACTTGGGGATGGAGCACGAGACTGGCTCTACACTCTGCCCGAAGGACAAATCACTACTTGGGCACAGCTCCAGCAGAAGTTTTTGGAAAAATACTTCCCTGCCGCCCGAATCCAACACATGCGAAGGAACATCAGTAGCATTAGGATGGGGGCAGGCGAAGAGTTTCCCGCTTATTGGGCTCGGTTTAAGCAAATGTTGGCAAAGTGTCCTCAGCACCAAATCCCTGATCACGATTTGATTCAATACTTTGTGTCTGGGCTAAGGATGCACGAAAGAACCCTCTTGCATGCTGCCAGTGGAGGGTCCATCCTGAATAAAAGTGCTGAGGAG
Organism: Euphrasia confusa; assembly: GCA_954870475.1. Classification (NCBI taxonomy): domain Eukaryota; kingdom Viridiplantae; phylum Streptophyta; class Magnoliopsida; order Lamiales; family Orobanchaceae; genus Euphrasia; species Euphrasia confusa. The sequence continues at coordinate 7,083,917 of OX940966.1, read as the reverse complement.
GCATTTAAACTCTTCAAGGAGATGGCAGAGGAGTTCAGAGATGATGGAAGTGAGTTGCCCAGGACCAATTTGGGGACAACCACTGCTGCGGATCTGAAAATCGACAAACTATGCAGCGCAATGGAAAAGTTTATGAACACTATGGCCACCGGGCCAAAGAGAGGTGTGAAAGCTTGTCAGATCTGCCAGGGCATAGAACATGCCACTGATGAATGCCCCTCACTGTATGACGAGGAGGTCAAAGCGATGGGGCAGAGCAACGGTAATGGGCAAGGAAGGGGGAAACCATACTATGATAATAGGTATGGGAATAGCAACAACTACAATGAGGGGTATAATGGTAACCAGAATTTCCAGCGCTACAATCAGCAGGGGCAATACCAACAGCAAGGCCCAGGGATGTACCACCAACCCGCTCAGACCAAAGGGCCTACCTTGTCTGAAATGATGGAAACTTTGGTCAAAGAGAATATTAAATTCCAGCAAGAGAATGCCAAAGCCCACCAAGAGAATGAGAAATTCAAGCAAGAGACTAGAGGGCAGTTCCAAAACCTAGGAGCCCAAGTCTCACATCTTACTCAAGTGGTGGCAAAGCTGGAACATAAAGGAGGTACTTTGCCCCCAAAAGTCGAAGTGAACAATGCTCATGTTAATGCCGTCCAGCTCAGGAGTGGCAAACCACTCACTATAGTGGAAAAGTCTGCAGAAAAGGGCAAAGAGCCCGTATTAAATGGCCCCCCAGTCGTTGAGGAAGACCCTGGGACAGATATTGAGCAAGAAGAGGTAACAGTCAGGGCAAAGAGGGACAAATCCCCACCACCGAAAATCAAACCACCCTTCCCGGGCAGACTGAGTAGAAACCGTGAGAAGGAAGAAACTCAAGAGATGTTCAAAATGTTTAAGAAGGTGGAAATCAATATGCCCCTTCTGACCATACTGAACGCTATGCCCAGATGTGCTAAGTTCTTGAAGGAGCTTTGCACAAAGAAGGTCAAATATCAGGATGATGCGAAGTTTGAGGTAGGGGAGAATGTCTCTGCAGTTATTAAAAAGACTGGACCTGCAAAGTGTGGAGACCCAGGCATGTTCTACATCCCGTGTATCATAGGGCATATGAAGATAGAGAAGGAAATGCTCGATCTGGGAGCATCAATTAACGTAATGCCCAAAACGATGTACGAAGACCTGGAAATTGGGCAACTGAAGCCCACTCGAGTTGTGATCCAACTGGCTGATAGATCCAATGTTTATCCTGAGGGCATACTGGAAGATGTCCTGGTCAAAGTGGAAGAGTTAATATTTCCTGCTGATTTCTATGTACTCGATATGGGCAGATCAAGTAAAGCCCCTGTGATGATATTGGGCAGACCGTTCCTCAAAACAGCAAGGACCCACATCGACTGTGAAACCGGAAGGCTAACGTGCAAATTCGAAGGAGAGACGGTCACCTTTGACCTCTACAAATCCATGAAGCACCCAACCGACACCGAAGAAATCCACTACATTGACCAAATTGAGAAAGCAGTGGAGGCAAAGGCACTCCAATGTGGAAAGTATGACCATACTGAGATAGCCATTCAGCAAGGGCTTACTGAGTTTGATATGGAGGGCGAACCAGAAGAATTACAAGAAGCGATTGAGCAGTTAGACTCTCTGGAGGATTTCAGAGGCAACCCGGGCAAACCGATAGAGATTGAAGAAATGATCATGGTGCCTTCACTTGAAAAGCCACCAATGCTGGAATTGAAAAAACTGCCCAAACATCTCAAGTATCTATATTGGGGAGATAATGACACTTTGCCTGTCATCATAAGTGCCTATTTGCAAAAGGCAGAGGAGGCAAAGTTGAGATATGTGCTGGGGCAGTACAAACAGGCCATAGGGTGGACTTTGGCTGACATCAGAGGGATAAGTCCAAGCATCTGCCAACACCACATTCTTCTGGAAGATGACTCTGTGCCCGTACGTGATCCTCAAAGGAAGCTCAATCCAGCAATGAAGGAAGTTGTGCTCAAAGAGATCAAAAAGCTTCTCAGTGTGGGCATAATCTACCCAGTGTCAGACAGCAAGTGGGTTAGCCCAGTGCACGTGGTACCAAAGAAGTCTGGAGTTCAAGTCATAGAGAACGAAAGGAATGAGCAGATTGCCACACGACTACAAACTGGGTGGAGAGTTTGCATTGACTACCGCAAACTGAACAAGGTAACCCGCAAAGATCACTTCCCTTTGCCCTTCATTGATGAGATGTTAGAGAGATTGGCTGGGAAGAAGCACTTCTGTTTTCTAGATGGCTACTCAGGGTATATGCAGATATGGGTTGCTCAAGAGGATCAGGACAAAACCACCTTCACCTGTCCCTTCGGCACTTTTGCCTACAGAAGAATGCCCTTTGGCCTCTGCAATGCACCGGGAACTTTTCAAAGATGCATGATGAGTATCTTCGCTGACCTGCTCGAGAATGGAATCGAAGTGTTCATGGACGATTTCACCGTGTATGGCAACTCCTTTGACTCCTGCCTGGAACACTTAGAGATGGTGCTCAAAAGGTGTGTAGAGAAGAGCCTAGTACTGAATTACGAAAAATGTCATTTCATGGTCGAAGAGGGAATCGTCCTTGGACATGTTATTTCAGCTAAGGGCATAGAGGTGGATAAAGCAAAAATCGAAGTCATCTCGAAGCTACCATATTCAAGGAATGTGAAGCAAGTCAGAGGGTTCTTAGGGCATGCTGGCTTCTACAGACGCTTTGTGAAAGACTTTGCCCAAATTGCTCGCCCTTTGACCAGACTGCTCCAGAATGATGTAGAATGGGACTTTGATGAGGATTGCAAGGCTGCTTTCAACCACTTAAAGGAGAGATTGGTCACAGCGCCTATTATTCAACCACCAGAGTGGGGCATGCCGTTCGAGCTGATGTGTGATGCAAGTGGATATGCAGTAGGAGCTGTGCTAGGGCAAATTAAAGGGAAAGAAAGGCATGTGATCTACTATGCCTCGAAGACCCTTAATGCTGCCCAAAGCAACTATGCCACGACCGAGAAGGAGCTTTTGGCCATAGTCTTTGCCTTCGAGAAGTTTAGGTCATATCTGCTGGGCAGTAAGACCATAGTGTACACAGACCACGCTGCATTGAAGTACCTCATGGCAAAGAAGGAGACTAAACCAAGGCTTATTCGATGGATACTCCGATGGTGTACGCAGCCAAGATGAACTTGAAGAGGAAGGGCAAAGAGCCAGAGATGATGGTGGAGGGCAAGTTTGACATCCAGTGCTTCAAGCGTATGCAAGACATAGTCCCTTTGAGTGATGGCAGTGTGAAGTTCCTGGAGGAGAAACCAGTTCCGGTGAAGGCAGAGGTGAGAGATTCGGTTGCTGAGGCTAAGGCCAAAGAGGAAGTTGCAGAGAGACAAGGCGCGATCGAGGCGCGGCTAGACAAGATTGAGAAGGTGTTCGAGGAAGTGAAGGCGATGATAATCGCTTACTTTGACTACAGTGGATTCAGGTACACACCTGCCTCCACCTCCTAAATTGTACCCTCCCTAATTTTAGTAGTTGTTAGTTTTTATTTTATTTTCTTTGTTTTTGTTAAGGTCACCCCCGAGTCACTTTGGTTCGGGGGAGACTAGGTTGATCTCCCTGCTGACACACTTTGCCCAGGCAAAGTGTGTGAGGGGGCAGGTGCGCCAAACTTTTTGAGTCACAGTCTGGTCGTGGGTAGCCCCTACCAATCTTATTACTTTTGCACACTTTGCCCAGGCAAAGTGTGTGAGGGGGGAAAGGGAAAGGGCAAACCCCTGTTTCTAATCGAGTCAGCATGATTATGTGATCACTTTGGGCAAACGTACATACAGTAACTCAAACTTTGTAGTTAAGATGCATGAAATAGGGATGATGGAACTGTTCTAGGCAAACTGTGAGAATTGAGCCCACATGATTATATGATTTCTTTCTTTGAGAGTCTGCTGTGATTTTTACAATGCTTGTCTTTGCCTGTTTGCTGAAATGAGTAGTTTGACTAAGTAGGGTTGTTAGATGATTAGGGCATTTTCTTGTTTCCTTTTTGTTTAAATAAATAACACTGTCCCTTGCTAGCCCCTTCGAGCTGATGTGTGATGCAAGTGGATATGCAGTAGGAGCTGTGCTAGGGCAAATTAAAGGGAAAGAAAGGCATGTGATCTACTATTCCTCGAAGACCCTTAATGCTGCCCAAAGCAACTATGCCACGACCGAGAAGGAGCTTTTGGCCATAGTCTTTGCCTTCGAGAAGTTTAGGTCATATCTGCTGGGCAGTAAGACCATAGTGTACACAGACCACGCTGCATTGAAGTACCTCATGGCAAAGAAGGAGACTAAACCAAGGCTTATTCGATGGATACTGCTACTCCAGGAGTTTGACATTGAAATTCGAGACAAGTCTGGGAATCAAAATCTGGTGGCGGATCACCTCAGTAGGATTCTCCAAAAAGAAGAGGATATGCCTATTACCGAAACATTCCCCGATGAGCATTTATATTCTATTACCACTTTGGGCGAAGAGCCATGGTTTGCTGATCTTGTGAACTTCATGGTTACAGGGATTTTCAGGGAAGGCATGACGTATTATGAGAAAAACAAGATGAAACGCGAGGCAAGGAGCTACGTTTGGGATGAACCCTATTTGTGGAAAAGATGTGAAGACCAAGTCCTTAGAAGATGCATTCCTGAGTCTGAGCAGCAGGGCATAGTGGATCACTGCCACAAGCAACCCTGTGGAGGCCACTTTGGGCCTAGGCGAACGGCAAGAAAGGTTCTAGATTGCGGATTCTACTGGAACACTTTGCTCAAAGACTGCTATGACCTATGCAAGAAGTGTGACGAATGTCAGAAGGAAGGCAACTTGACCAAGCGCAATGAAATGCCCTCTGTGCCCATACTGCCAGTAGAGATCTTTGATGTCTGGGGCATAGACTTCATGGGGCCATTTCCGAATTCACAAGGAAAGGAATACATACTCTTAGCAGTTGATTATGTTTCCAAGTGGGTCGAGGCAAAGGCCACCACCACCAATGATTCGCGCATTGTGGCTGAATTCCTCAAAGGGAATATCTTCACTCGATTCGGTGTGCCCAGAGCGCTTATCAGTGATCAGGGGACCCATTTCTGCAATTATATCATTGAGAGGCTACTGAAAAAATATGGAGTCACTCATCGAATCACCTGTGCCTATCACCCCCAGGCAAACGGCCAAGCAGAACTCTCTAACAGGATTATCAAGGCTATTCTGAGGAAGACAGTTAGACCAGAGGGGAAGGATTGGGCAGGCAAACTGGATGATGCACTATGGGCATACCGCACTGCGTTCAAGACTCCATTTGGCGTATCTCCCTACCGAATGATATTCGGGAAAGCCTGTCATTTGCCCGTAGAGATAGAGCACAAGGCACACTGGGCTGTGAACAAGGTCAACTTTGACTGGGATCTGGCTGGGAACGAGCGTAAACTTGACTTGGTCGAATTGGAGCAGCTTCGCATTGAGGCGTATGACCATGCTGCCCACTACAAAGAGCGGACCAAAAGAGCCCATGACAAACTGATTAAGAAGAAAAAGATTGAGGCTGGACAGTTAGTCTTACTGTACCAAACCAGGAGTCAGTTCCGTACGGGCAAACTGTCCTCTAAATGGGAAGGGCCTTATTTTGTTCACCATGTCAGCCCAAATGGATCTGTGGAATTGAAAAGCAAAAAGGATGATGACTATATATTCAAAGTGAATGGCCATAGAGTGAAGCCCTACTTTGGGCAAGAGAATCTGGAAGGGCAGCTTGCCCTGATTGAGTGATCAAATAAGCAATTGGGTCCTGCCCGGGACTATAACTAGGGCGCTGGCCAGGAGGCAACCTGGTATGTTTGTTTATTTTTGTTATTTCCCTTTATTTAGATTAGGAATAAAACTACTTGTAACAAGAGACTTTGACTACGCCGTGAAAAAGGGTGTATTTGTTTTTGATTTTGCAGGAGTTTACTTTGGGCAGACTGAGACTTTGGGCAAACAGGAGCGCAAGTGGGCAGTTGCGATTTTCAAGGGCTGAAAACCGTCCCATCAGGGACTCTGCAACTCCACCATCATCACGCCCCTATCCACTCCCCACAATTATCGATAACTGCCATTAACTCCTCTATTTTCAAAATTCAAAAAACCCTAATATATATAACTCCTTTTCTCTCTCCAGATGGTATCTACAAGAGCAAAAAACAAACTCAGAAAAATCCCTCACGGAACCCTAATTGATCTTACTATAGGTACCGCCGCAACCAAGTTAAGGAAGATGGTGTCGCCGAAGCAGTCAAGCCCAGCGAAACCCAAGTCCCCCACCGCCGAGGAAGTCATCCATGCCGTACCCCTGGCCACCATACTGCCAAGCCCCGCCACGACGGAGACGGACAACACCCCAATCGACGATTTGGCCAAAGAAATCGACGAGTCTAAGACCACCAGCGAGAAGGATCTGGAAACCCTAGCAACCGCCGCTCAGGAGGAGGAGGGCAAAGCCGCCGTTGACAGCCCTCCGAAAAAGAAGCAGAAAAGGGCTGCGGGCAAAGGCAAGAAGAAGGTTTCTCCCACCCCCACTGCCGGATCTACCTCCGACGAGAAAGAGAAGGAGGATTCGACGGCCGCCGGTAAGACGCCGATGGAGGAAGACGACGTGGAGGAGGTGACTTACAAAACCCCCAAAAGCCGGACCCGCGCATCCACGAAGAAGAGAAAGGCGGTTGACACGTCGGCGCGCGAAATCGCGGCCCCCAAAACGGTGTGTTTTGAATCGCTCAAACTGATGGGTGTGGAGAAGGAGGTTCGAGGGTATTTCAAGGCCATAGGGTGGGAGCCGTTTCTTGAGTGGTCTGGGCAAATCAGTGAGGAGGTGGTGCGAGAATTCTTTGGTTCACTGGGAATCAAGGAAACCAGAGATGAGGGAGTTATAGGGATCCAGTTTGAGTTGTTTGATCAAGCTGTTTCTACTGGTGGTAATGAACTTGATTTGTGTTTGGATATGGCAGGTATTGCAGATCTGAAGTCAAAGGCGTACCAGGAGGCACTGAGGGCTTTGCCAGAGTACACAAAGAAGGAGCTGCAGAAGATCTGGAAGCAGCTGGGCAAAGGAGGCGAGTTCGTAGGGCAAAGCACCAAGTCAATCCAGTTGAAGAGCCATGCACTCAGGGTTTGCCACAGGATCCTGGCCATCAATTTCTTCGGCAAGATCGACACCAGCAGTGCTATTTCCCATCTCGAGCTAGGCATACTATGGTGCATGACTCAGAAGATCAGGCTACACTTCAGTTCTTGCCTCTCTGTCCAAATGAAGTGGTTGCAGACTCACCCCCTCCAGCGCCTATCATTGGCCCATTTTCCGATGGTGTACGCAGCCAAGATGAACTTGAAGAGGAAGGGCAAAGAGCCAGAGATGATGGTGGAGGGCAAGTTTGACATCCAGTGCTTCAAGCGTATGCAAGACATAGTCCCTTTGAGTGATGGCAGTGTGAAGTTCCTGGAGGAGAAACCAGTTCCGGTGAAGGCAGAGGTGAGAGATTCGGTTGCTGAGGCTAAGGCCAAAGAGGAAGTTGCAGAGAGACAAGGCGCGATCGAGGCGCGGCTAGACAAGATTGAGAAGGTGTTCGAGGAAGTGAAGGCGATGATAATCGCTTACTTTGACTACAGTGGATTCAGGTACACACCTGCCTCCACCTCCTAAATTGTACCCTCCCTAATTTTAGTAGTTGTTAGTTTTTATTTTATTTTCTTTGTTTTTGTTAAGGTCACCCCCGAGTCACTTTGGTTCGGGGGAGACTAGGTTGATCTCCCTGCTGACACACTTTGCCCAGGCAAAGTGTGTGAGGGGGCAGGTGCGCCAAACTTTTTGAGTCACAGTCTGGTCGTGGGTAGCCCCTACCAATCTTATTACTTTTGCACACTTTGCCCAGGCAAAGTGTGTGAGGGGGGAAAGGGAAAGGGCAAACCCCTGTTTCTAATCGAGTCAGCATGATTATGTGATCACTTTGGGCAAACGTACATACAGTAACTCAAACTTTGTAGTTAAGATGCATGAAATAGGGATGATGGAACAGTTCTAGGCAAACTGTGAGAATTGAGCCCACATGATTATATGATTTCTTTCTTTGAGAGTCTGCTGTGATTTTTACAATGCTTGTCTTTGCCTGTTTGCTGAAATGAGTAGTTTGACTAAGTAGGGTTGTTAGATGATTAGGGCATTTTCTTGTTTCCTTTTTGTTTAAATAAATAACACTGTCCCTTGCTAGCCCCTTTGAGCCTGATTGAATATTTCCTTGTGAACCCATCTGGTATTATGCCCAAATTACATAGGCAGCCAGAGAGATAAGAGGGAGTTAGGGCATAGTGTTCAAAAAAGAAAAATGAAAAAAAAAAAAGGAAAAAAAAAAGAAAAAAAAAAGAAAAAAAAAAAGAAAAAAAAAAAAGAAAAAAAGAAAAAAAAAGAAAAAAAAAATAGAATAAATAGTTGTTGTGCTAAGGCCCGTAAGAAAAGGGGCAAAGTGGCAGAGAAGAGGCTAACATCAAAAAGCCCTCTGCCCAAACAGAGCCTACTCCTCAAAATCTACCCATATGAGCCCAACACTACAACCCAATAAAAGCCCCTTTGATAACCCCCTGCTTAGTTAAAACAAACTCAGATTAGCAATAAGGCAAATTTAGGCAAAGTGAAGTCATAGCAGAAAATGAGTGTCATTGAACCCATACACTAAAAAGAGAGAAAAACTGTGAGGGAGTGAACCCAAAGACCTTGAACAGACTCTTGACTTATTTTTATCTTTACTTGAATTTTGTGTTATCTGTATGTACTATGCCCTGTACTGATCATGCTAAAGTCCTTTGCTTTATTTCTCTCTACTTCTTTCATTTCTGTTTTCACTTTGGTCTTGAGTCAGGCAAATCAGAGCCCACGCTTGGGGACAAGCGTATCCAAGTGTGTGCGGTTCTGATGAGCCATTTTATTTGCTCATCTTAGAGCACTTTTACACCCTTTATTGAGTCGGTTTGAGTCGTTTACGTGTCTGGGAGGGCACAATTAGGTGTTTGGGCAGAGTGTGTGGTGATGCAGGTAACAGGTGGCGCACTGGGCAAAAGAGGCAAGGAAATCCCCTTCTTTGGGCAAAGTTCTGGAGCGGTAGTGACAAGCAACAGTTTGACCACATCGGGCAAATGGGTAAGGTCACGAAGCAGAAGAGACAGAAGTACCAAGTACCGTGCCTGGTCCGACCACCTGTGGAGGAGAAGAAACACCTGCAGGTTTCGATTTGGGCAAAAGCGGCTGTTGACAGGAGATTCGCTGTGGGCAAGGCGTCAGCACACCAGAATCCCTGGATTCGTGGGATCTGACTTATCCCCAAGTCATTGACCGCTGACTCCTATTCCTTAGGGAGGAGAAACAGCCGCGGATTCAAAAATTCAAATATTCGAAGCCTTTAAAACAACGGGACGCGACGGGCAGCAGGACACACAATACGCATCGAGAAATCGAGAGAGCCGCCGGTCCCGAAGTTCGCCGTCGCCGCCGGAGGAGTCGCCGGAGAAGGAAGCGGAGCTGTTCGTCCGAGTTCCTTTTGTTTAATTGCAGTAGATCCGACCTTCGGGTCGAGAAACAATTTCTTTATGTTTTGTTATTAAGTTTTAATTCCGTATTTTGATTTTCTTCAAAAACGATTCTTCGATTTGGAGTTATGATTAATATAGTTTGCTTTCCCTTAATTATTTCGTCTTTTAATTTCTGTATGAGTAGCTAAGTTGTTTTGCATCTGGGCAGGGGCGGATCGAAGGTGAAATTAGGGTTTAGTTAGACCGCGAGGTTGGAGGGGCTGAACTAACCGGTTGGGTGTTTGTTCCCGAGGCAAAGTTGTTTGAGGTTTATTTCTGGGGAGTTTGGGCAAACTAGGACGACCACTAGTGATTCTTTACAAACCGGGATACTGGTGATAGGCAAACCGCATAGATGTGCCTTGTAGTATTGTTGCGGGCATAGCACTAGAACTTGCAGGAGATGCGGTCGTATGTTTCGAGCATGCTATTGGCCGAGCGGGTCTGTCTAGAGGGTAATGCGGGTTTGGGCAAACTAGATCCATGTTTGGTCGCATAGGTTATCGAATTGTTCAGATCCAGGGGGATTAGGCAAAGTGTTAGCTAGCCTTCTCTTTATACAGTAAGGATAGATAAGGGGTGGGGCAACTGTTGGGCGTGACACAATAGGACCACTTTTGTCTTACACACCCCATAACTGCTGACAAACCGCTGGTAAAAATCCTTAGTGCCAATGAACGGTAGTTTGCCCTAATAATCCTGAGTGAAGTCGTCTGCCCGGATGCTTTGTTTCCTATTTGATTTAAGTTTTCCCTTTAGTATTCTGTTAGATCTGAGTGATTGGTTTGTTTACTTTTTAGTTTTATTTATTTGCATGTTAGTTTGGTTAGTAGTAGTAGGTCAAAGTGTGAAACGATTGCAAAACCGCTGTGCCCACAGCACCCCAAACCAAAATCTTTTTGTGACAACCCCTTGGGCAAAGCCGAGATCACCTACTGTAATTGCCTCCTTGTGGGACCGACCCCACGTACTTACCATTATCTACGTTTTGTAGTGATAAGAGTACTGGCTAAATATAAATATCATTTTGACAGCTTGTTTGCCCCTAACGACAAGCATACGGGTTCGTCAAGGTCGCTTTACTAAGTCCAAATATCCCTTTTGATCTGTTCCGATAGATCTTGATTCCCAATATGTAATGTGCCTTCTCCAAGATCCTTTATTGAATAACAATTTCCAAGCCATTCTTTAATAGAATTAAGCATAGAAACATTGTTTCCAATAAAGAGTATGTCATCGACATACAACACAATTAATACAACGTAACTCCCACTGATCTTCTTGTAACACAAGAGTCTTCCATGTTCTTTTGAAATCCAAAATCCTGTATGGATTCATCAAACCGAAGATTCCAACTCCGAGATGCTTGCTTTAATCCATAAATTGATCTATTAAGCCTGCATACTCTCTCAGCCTGATTAGAATCGATAAAATTGTTGGAGTTATGTACTTAATGTCTAGATTTAAGTAACGGTAAACTCCCGGTCATAGCATTTAATCTATTAAATTAATAAACAATTGTTTGCGTTTAATTATTATTAATTAAATATATGCAAATAATAGTCCTGGATTTTATACGTTGTAGGAGTAGTTAGTATGGTGTGTATGGACACACAGAAGATCATACTATCGGTTACTCGTATTTAATCAAACAGTTGCTCACGACCTATATGGACACGGACCAATCCATCGGTATAGTCGTTGTGTGAGAGAGAAAATAATTTATCTTAATTATTTTATCACACTTGTACACTTGGTGTATTGGGCGGATCGTTTGAGATTTATCGATTAGGATTGCCGGCGATAATCGATTCAAGTCTTAGAGTATTTTATTCTTAATACCCGATACTATTGCGGGTGTGTATATTTAATATATGTGACTTTGATTTTCTTAAGGAATTAACCGATTTAATTATTGGGTTAATTACCGGTTGAGTTGGGTCACTATATTTTATATATGGCATGCCGTGAATACTTGACGGGAAAGTGTATCCCGGAAGGGTTGATAATATCCCCGAGATGAGTTCATAAGGAATTATTGTGTAAACCTCATGAATGGATTCGTTCCGCACAATAATTAAGGTTTAATGGTACTAGTCTCGGATTCAAGAGATGAATAAATTAATTAGCAATAAATTAATTTTATTCATGGATATTTAAATCTTAAATACACGGGATAAATAATACTACCGGAGAAATATTATTTGATATAATATGGTTTAATATTGGGAGTGCAATTAATTTATATAGTGGAAAATAAATTAATTCATATTAATGGGAGATTAATAGATTTGGGCTTGGGCTCAATTTAATCATTAATATTGGAAGCCCAATATTCCACCTCCTTTAGATCCCCTACGTAGCCTATAAAAGCACTACATGGTCTTCTCTTTTCTACACACATCATAACTTGAAGATCATAATTCTTCTAGAGAGAGAAAGTAGAGAGAGAGAAGAGGATCCATAAGCTTGGAGGATCGTCGCCCACCCGACGTTCAAGCTAGTGCAAGGAATACGTGGGAAGATCGTAAGGTCATCAATTGAATTCGTTTCTCCGCACAACGAATCAAAAGGTAAAATCATAAAACCCCTCTTATGATTTTATGTGAATTGATTGTGATACATAAATGAACGCACGATCCGGGAAAACGATGAACCTCGGGGACGGGGATTCGAGATCCCCGGCGAGGATCGAAGGTGGCGGTCGAACCCTAGGGTTCGGACCGCCGGGACGCGCAAAGCCCTCGGCTGGAGCCGAGGGGCGATCGAGCCCGTGAGCTCGATCGCGGGTATGCTACGGGGTCACCGGTAGCTGCCTCGTACGTGCTACGGGTTCGCCCGTAGCGGGCGTGCGGGGCTGGACGCCCCGCGAGCAGCGAGCCCGTGAGCTCGCTGCGGGGCTGCTACGAGCATCCCAGGGGATGCCTCGTGCATCCCCAGAGATCATCGCGAGATGATCGCGAGCCCCATGCGGGGGCTCGGCTGGGCGCGCGGGTTCGCCCGTGCGATGCTCGGTCGAGCCTCGGCTCGTGCGGTGGTTCGTGGTCGGATCTCCGGCGATCGAGGATTTCGGTCGGGTTATTATTTTCCGCAAATTTTAATAGCCCGGGATATCGATTTCCAGCAATTGGTATCAGAGCGTTTGGTTTCGTGTTCATGTATGTGTTCAATTATCGTTCTACCTTGCAGGGATTCCGACTATCATGGTTAATTAATTGTTAATTATTTATTTAATTAATTGTTATTTAATTTTACCATGATTATTCGTTATTAAACTCTCGGACATGTCGAGATTCGTTTTGTGTGGATGAATGCTTGTAATAGTAAAAATTCGGGGGTTGACCGAATTTAGATTTATTATTATTGTTCTTTGTTTTCCGGAAAGTGTATAGGGTCGATTTCATGTATAGAATCGATACCGGAATTGTAAATTTATTTCTTGTAATTTATTTACGTTGGATCGATGCCGAGACGACCGCCGGAGAACACATGTGACGAAGGAGAAGACGTGAGGGAGGACCGGGGATCGATTGGATCGATCCCATGATGATGATGGTCGATCGGAGGGGCGAAGGGGTCTGCCCGCGGGAACCCTCGGCCACGCCGGCCACCGGTGGTGGTGGCGCGTGGGCTGAGGTGGCGGCGGTGCTCCTTGCCGGCAGGCGATCGAGGTGGGGGGGCGCGGGGTCCTTGTGATCTCGTGCTACTCCTACCAAGATTCACTTTCCTAATTGATTCGGTTTTCCTATTTTGAGTATTCCTAAGTTTTGGAACTCTCATGGAAATAGGAAAAGAATTAATTAATATTAATTTATTTCCTTATTCTATTGTGGAAGTCTTCTAGAATATTCCAAGTCCTACTTGGAATAGGATTCTAGAGATTTAATAGAATTAGATAGGAAAATAATTAATTAATAAATTGATTTATTTCCTATTTGATTATTCCTTTTTTATGGGAATTTTCATGGACATGGAAATTAATTAATTTTGGAAAGTAGAAGAGTCCTAATTTATTTTATTTCCTTATTCTATTATAGAAGTATTCTAGAATATTCCAAGTCTTACTTGGATAGATTATTCTAGAGATTTAATAGAATTAAATAGGAAAATAAATAAATTAAAAATATTAATAATATTTAATTTTATTTTTGATTTATTCGATTGACTTAATTTTCGAATTAAGTATCTTTTGGATTTATTGAAAATAAATAGATGTAAATATTGGGATTAATATTCTCGTCACATGGAGCATTCAAGAACGAAGACTGAAGACTAGAAGACGCATACGGAGATGGAGTAAAGCCATGATAGTCGGAAAATAATTTTCTAGCATTATTTTGACTATGTGATATGTGCTTTATTACTTGTATGCATGCTTATGTGTTTAATTATGCATTAGATAGCGTATCCCTTTGTTATAAAAAGCTAAGTGGGAGAGGGGATGGAAACATTCCCATGGTCTCCATTACTGTTCTCTTGGTGACATTTATGAGCTTTCGAAGTTCATATAGACATGTCATTGGAGGAGAATTCTTGTAATTCCTTTTACAAGAAACGTTGATTAAGTCTATCAAACAATGCCTAATTTGTCTTTCTGAAACTGACTTCAAGTCGACTCATTCTCACCCCGGGGAGTGGAATGGAGCCAAAGCCACTTGGTCATGTGGATGACACAAATTAGAGACATTCGTACCATTCTTTTGAAGGTGGATCGTTTGTCTGCTCGGCTCCCTCATCTAATGAGAGATAGGGTTGTTCGCATGGTGAATCACTGGTTAGAAACTTCGAGTTTCACTTATGATTCTCCGCGTCTTGATTTATGAAAATCGAATGGATCTCGTAATTGGGAGTCAATTATAAAAGTCTCTTGGTGTAGTAAACGTCCACACCACGTGGCTTGCTATACTAACGGATTTTGGATTAATTGATGTAGACAGTTGTAAGGAATTGTGAAGAGTTGTGAAGTTATCGTAAACGTCCACACCACGTGGCTTGCGGTGATGTAGCAATTCCAAACGATTTACTTTGGTGCTGAGTAATGGTTTACACTTAGATACGCATTATAGTATTCCTCCCCACGAGGTTACGCTATAAGTGATGTATGACCAAAGAAAATCTAATTGCTAAATCATTTGGGTGGGTAAACGTCCACACCACGTGGCTTGCCTTACCTGATGGGATTTTAGATGTAATTAGTAATTTAATGATATTATTTGAGGGAGATAATTGAAGGTACCGGTATATCGATCCAATCGATATACCGTGTGTGCGGAAGCGTGTAAAGCGATAGATTTACTATGCCATGATCTTAGTGCACACTTAATGTGTATAAGAACACATATAAACATATATATATATACATCCAATATATATATATATATATATATATATATATATATATATATATATATATATATATATATATATATATATAAGGTTCAACGATTACTTACTTTTGGTGATCGTTGACTTTGGTTAATGTCGTTGAGGTGGTGTTGAGTCGATTGAACCACCTCAAATGGATCAGCCTCTCGAATCTCTCCTTGTGAATGAGCTCGTCACTCCTTTAGATCGTCCGGATGTGGAAGCCGCATAAATGGCCCGGCCTCTACGTGTTGCACACGAACCCGGATAATGAACACCTTGCTTGCTTGAGAATGAATCTCCAAGATCACCTATTTTCTCTCTATTTGAGTGGAATTTCGTGGCTGATCCTATTGTGTGATGAAAATCTGATTTTCATCCATATAAGTGCATCATTATGCATCCCATTACACCCCTTTGTAACCTACAACATAATGGGCATCATAATGCACCATAATCATGCAAAGGGGTTACAAAGGAGGTGAAAGGTCATGCCACATACACATGCCACTATGCATTGTATGTGGTCCCACTTGCTTGTGTGGCATGCCATGTCACACTATGTGACATGCATCCATGCAAGCCATGCATCCCATGCATGTTAATTAATTCCACGTAAATATTGATTCTAAATCAATATATTTATCAAGCAACGTACATCATCTTTGAGTCCGTGTGTGACCCTGTAGGTATGATTTAATTGATCAATATTATATTGTTCCCAACAATTAATATTATCAAATAATCATTTAACATCCATAGACGACCTTATGACTTTATCGATTGCACACGTAGGATCGAAGGACATATCCCAACAATCTCCCACTTGGCCTTCAGAGCCAGTGTGCTGCCAATTTCCTGTTGTCACTTTATGTCTAAGTTTGAACTTGAGGCAAGACTCGAGTCATCCTCAATCGGTTCAAACCTTTCTTGGACTTTGAGACAGACTGTAAAACCAGATTTATCACTATGATACGAATCTGGACGTGGCCACGTATTTTCCACAGTCTCGACTCTCCAAGTGGCCGGTAAGACATGTATCCCATTATAAAATGGAGGACAATCCCATCTTGTCAATCCAAGCTCTCCCACTTGCTTCATGATATACCCAATAACAAGTTTTATAACCTCCTTTTACGAAAGGCGTTTACTTGTATCAAAATACACCATTTCACAATGGAATCACTCTAGACTACTCAGGTCAGAGGAAATTGCTCGACAGTCAATGAAATAGTATTATGACTCGAAATCTTAAATACTATTCCAGTCGAGTCTGTTCGATCATTAGCTCCCAGCTAATATCTATGTAATTGTACTTGATGTCCCACATCACTAGCCCATGAAGCGGCGCTATAGTACACATTACAATCTAGTTCTTTGTATTATCGGTTTGTCCGCACTCGATTATACGAACCAGGAACAGCTATATGATTGAAGTATATCAGTTCAACCACTGGGACTTCATTATGCGGTAAGTCGACCTCATAACCCAATTGATATAACTTAATCATTTGGACAATTCATATAAATTAAACCATATTTATATGAAGAATTATGTATTATACATATGAGTGAATGTTTACCAATTCTCCAAAAGTATCTAATACAGTAATAGAAATCACAACCCATCTCTAAGATGTCTGATCTCTATTGCAGTCGTGAAAGCCTCAAGCTCAAACTGCTGGAGAGGTTTAGAAAGCGGGTTTGCAACCTTACCAAAAGTTGCAACTTTATTATCTCGATGTCTCCACAAAACTATCTCCTAGATAATGTGGAACTTCCTGAGCACCAGTTTTAGACTTGTGGTGCTTCCTAGCTCATAGGCTTGCGCGATAACTCTACTATAAATAGAGAACTATCGGATGGGCTGAGCTAGTTACGCCACCTAGTTCATTCAAGAACTTTCAAATCCTAACTGCCAACATTACTGCATCCAATGCAATACTGTGCTCAGCTTCTGTAGTTTAATCAGCTATATTGCATTGCATGGAACTATTCCAACAAATATCACCTCTAACCAGAAAAAAGATATAACCAGATTAAAATCGGAAATTATCTTAGTCTGTTTTGAAGTTAGCATTCAAACAGCTTGTTAATATCAACTCTTTTTGTCTTCCAAAGACAACAAAATATTCTTTTGTCAATCTAAGGTACATAAGAATATTCTTGGTCGCAGTCTAACGCGCCTCACCTGGATTTCCTTGAAACTGACTCGTCATGCTCAAAGCATACGATACGTCCGGTCGTGTACATATCATGGCGTACATTATAGACCCTATTGCCGAAGCATAAGGAATGTTTTCCATCCTCTTTTGCTCATCAAGTCCCGTAGGGCCTTGCATCTTGCTAAGAGATGTGCCATGACTCATTGGAATGAGACCCTTTTTGGCGTCTTTCATTCTGAACTTATCAAGTACCTTATCAATATAGGTCACTTGACTAAGTCCAAACATCATTTTCGATCTGTTCCGACAGATCTTGATGCCCAATATGTACTGTGCTTCTCCAAGATCCTTCATTGAAAAACAATTCCCAAGCCATTCTTTAATAGAATTAAGCATAGAAACATTGTTTCCAATAAGGAGTATGTCACCGACATACAACACAATTAATACAACGTAACTCCCACTGATCTTCTTGTAAAACAAGACTCTTCCGAGTTCCTATGAAATCCAAATCCCAGTATGGATTCATTGAACTGAAGATTGCTACTCCGATATGCATTCTTTATTCCATAAATAGAACTATAAGTTTGCATAATTTCTCAGCCTTATTAAGATCGATAAAACTCTTTGGCTGTGTTAAAACACAGCCTCTTCTAGAATCCAATTCAAGAAGTTAGTTTTAACATCCAATATTACCATAACTCATTATCAAGATGAGTAGCAATGGCTAAGATAATCTGAATGATTTAATCAAAGCAATTGGTGAAAGTTTTTCCATAATCCACCTCGTGAATAAAACTTTTACCATCAACCTTGCTTTGAAAACCCTAGGTTTTCCATATGTCTGTTTAGATCTTAAAGATCTATTAGATATATCAAGTTCCAAACTTGATTATCAGATATTGATATCATCTCAGATTTCATGGCACCATGCCAATTTTCAGTAGCTGGACTCGTCATAGCTTGGAATTAGGTCGAAGGTTTACCGCTTTCCAAAAGCATGAATTCATATCTCTCATTGGTCACAATATCTAAGTATTTGAAAATAGAGATAGATTTATGCCTTTCGGACCTACGAGGGCTGGTATGGCTTCCAAAACCATAAGAATACTCTCAACCCAGTCTTGAGTATTCATCGTTGGTTGTTTCACTTGAACCTCGTTCAAGACAACCGAGCTCCCACTGAATTTCTAGGAAAGATAACTCTTTTCAAGAAAATCACTATCTCGAGCAACAAAATATTGTTCTCAGATAGATCGTAGAAGTTGTACCCTCGAGTTTCTTATGGATACCATAAAGAAACTTTTATCCCATTTGAGTTCAAGCTTTATAGAGATAAATCTCGTCAGAGAAGCTTTTAGATACTCAAATTTTGATGAAAACAATTTAGGGACCCTCCCTTTCCATACCTAGTATGGTGTCTTATCAACAGCTTTTGACAGCTTCCTATTCAGTGTATAAGTTGAAGTCTAGAATTGTGTGTTCCCAAAAGAGACCAGTAGTTCATTTAGACCTCTCATCGAATGGTCGAACTATATCTAATATAGTTTGTTTTCTCTTTTCCGAAACATAACCTTCGTGTGCTTGTGAACTAATAGGTTCCACATACATCAGTATGGATCATCCCTAATTACTCACATGTTCTCCTTTCTCCAAGAAAGATGACATTGTTATCTTTTCAATCACACATCATTCACATGTATCAAATGACTCCAAGTCAAATGATTCTAAAATTCCTTCTAAAAGAAGCTTCGTTACATGTTTAGATTTTGATTTGATCTAATCAACAATGTTTCAGTTATGTCTCATCGATACTTATTCGATTTGGCCTTTGGTCTTAATGATATATATGATTTATCAAGTTTAAAGTATACATAAACAATATAATAATCGTACCAAAACAAAGAATAATTCACAATTAAAATAGTTACCAAACTATTTAATAGTGAAAAACTAATCCATCAGTATCCAATACTGAACCAATATTCATTGTTTATTGAAGGTACGAAATTACATAGTTATAATACTAAAACAAGGCCCTAAGGCAAAACAACATCATATGATCATACGGCTAATGCAGCGACCTTCGCTCCATTTCTTGCCCGTAGATCGACATCTCTACTCACCAAACTTACACTTCTATGTAGTTCCTCCACATACAAATGTGAGAACCACATTTGGCATCCAATACCCAAGAAGTAGAATTTGTGAATTTTAATGTCTATATCATTAATACTTGAAGATGAAGCAACCCCGTTCTTCACATCTTATTTGAACTTTGGGCAAATTCAATTATTCCCAATAATTGAGTCTCATTCAAATTTCTCATTCAAAATTATCTCAATGTCAAAACGTGATAAATCGTAAGTGAAAAGTCAAACTTTTCTAACCAGCGATATTATCATGCAATTGAAGCCCTATCTCTCATAAAATATGAGGGATCCAACCTGACAATCGACTAACGCCATCCCATGGCTCGAAAGTCTCTAATTTGTGTCATTGATGAACTAAGTGTTTTGGATTAAATCACTCCCCGAGGTGAAAATAATCCTAACTTTAGAATCCATCATTGAAAGACAAATTAGGCATTTGTTTTGAAATTGAATAAATATGAACTTCTACATATTTGCAAGTATTGTCCAACACTTTTGCAGTAGACGCATTGAGATTCCCTAGGAACCCTAGTAGCCTTCTTGCCCATGCTCTTTTGACTACCCTATCCCATATCATAAGAATTTCCCTCTTAGGGTCCTTTTCTATCGCCGGCTCAACAGCCTTGAGCATCCCGTGGAGCTCACGAAGCGATTTCTTCAAACCATTCATATGGAAAATTTAGCCTAAAGGCATTATAACCATAATGAGATTGAAGTATGAAATCGGTTGCCAAATAACCATCATAGGAAAAATCTAGGCGGTCACTTGAAACAAATAATCCAATCATTTGTTGTACATGTGATTCCATAGATTTCCATTTTTCCAGCCTAGCTGAAGCGATGACCCTGGTCATACCGAACCGCTCAATCTTAGCATATTCCCCGAACATGCTATTGAGTTGTTCAATGATATCTTAGGATGTGGTTATCTAACACATTTTCATTGTCTTCGTATTTGAGGACCATCCTCAAATTACGTTGTGAATCAAGAAAATTTATGTTGTTCAATTTTTCATAATCAAGAATTGAACCAAACTTGAATCGAGTTGAAATTAACATGATAAACTACAAAAGAAAGATAAATAAAGTATGTAAACATTCACAAAGCGGTAA
Organism: Euphrasia confusa; assembly: GCA_954870475.1. Classification (NCBI taxonomy): domain Eukaryota; kingdom Viridiplantae; phylum Streptophyta; class Magnoliopsida; order Lamiales; family Orobanchaceae; genus Euphrasia; species Euphrasia confusa. The sequence goes on along the minus strand of OX940966.1, from coordinate 7,063,479 downwards.
ACAAATAAGGTTGTCTAACAAGCTACTTATTTATTTCATTTTGTTCAATCGATATCTAATATCTTTGTTCCCTTGAACAAAACAATCCCAAGACCCTCATCTTGCAAATTCTTAAGCCGACTGAGTCCGCACTTAGGAAGTCTAAGATAGGTAGACATCCCATGTCAATAACATCTAATGTTACTCTCGGTCGATGAGAGTCCCATTCTCATCTCATGTCTCGATAGCCACAACTGCAGTGGATCTATCGATGAGAAAACCAAACTCACGTGTAAAGGTCTAACCCTTACTCCCACTTATCCCAAGATAACAAGTAGTACCCCGCTGAGGCGGACCTACCAACTTATGATCGAGGGCTTTAGGGGTGTGATGTTTTGGACAAGACATTATACTCATTATTTTGGGAACTTGCATGCATAAGTTTGTTTATATGTAAGTTGAACATTTATAACATAAAACAACCTATAACTAGCAAAGCAATTAAATACGTAATCGAAAGGCCCCTAGAACCTCACAACTCTCAAACGAAAAGATTAAAAGCAACAAAATAGGCCTTGAACATCTTCTAGACTTGTCCACGCCCGCCGTTTCAGTTCCGCGCCCGCCGATTTAGGTCAACCTTAGTCCGTACCCCAAAAACCACGAACGGCGCCCGCCGTTTCACAAACGGCGGTCGCCGAACACCATCGGCGGTCGTCGTTTCCAAAACGGCGCCCGCCAAAAGGGTACAGAATCGGCGCTGACCTGAAAAGAGCATTTCGGCGGTCGCCGTTTCCAAAACGGCGCCCGCCGAATCCATTCGGCGCCCGCCGGAGCACAAACGGCGCCCGCCGGTTTGCTCCAGTAGCCCGGTTTTCGCCCGTTTCGCTTCGTTTTGCTTCGTTTCTTCTCGTTTTCGTCGGAGAGCCGATATCCAATGTCGATCCATGGATTCAATCCATTGCTTACACATTGAACAATACATTTTTGAATAGAAAAAACCTATCTATTACAAAAGATTCCAAGGGACGCAGCGCTCCAAAACTATGGCCAATCGTACGAAAAAACGACAATTCCATTCACTCGACCACTAACGGTGGCCGGCCTTATATCTAAACACATAATCACATAATCACATAAAACAAGTAAGCCAATTATGTTTATTTAAACATATTGTGTCCAACACAAAAGTGTGCACGAGCCCTAGGCTCTGATACCAATTGAAGGTACCGGTATATCGATCCAATCGATATACCGTGTGTGCGGAAGCGGGTAAAGCGATAGATTTACTATGACATGATCTTAGTGCACACTTAATGTGTATAAGAACACATATAAACATATATATATACATCCATATATATATATATATATATATATATATATATATATATATATATATATATATATATATATATATATATATATATATATATAAGGTTCAACGATTACTTTCTTTTTGGTGATCGTTGACTTTGGTTAATGTCGTTGAGGTGGTGTTGAGTCGATTGAACCACCTCAAATGGATCAGCCTCTCGAAGCTCTCCTTGTGAATGAGCTCGTCACTCCTTTAGATCGTCCGGATGTGGAAGCCGCACAAATGGCCCGGCCTCTACGTGTTGCACACGAACCCGGATAATGAACACCTTGCTTGCTTGAGAATGAATCTCCAAGATCACCTATTTTCTCTCTATTTGAGTGGAATTTCGTGGCTGATCCTATTGTGTGATGAAAATCTGATTTTCATCCATATAAGTGCATCATTATGCATCCCATTACACCCCTTTGTAACCTACAACATAATGGGCATCATAATGCACCATAATCATGCAAAGGGGTTACAAAGGAGGTGAAAGGTCATGCCACATACACATGCCACTATGCATTGTATGTGGTCCCACTTGCTTGTGTGGCATGCCATGTCACACTATGTGACATGCATCCATGCAAGCCATGCATCCCATGCATGTTAATTAATTCCACGTAAATATTGATTCTAAATCAATATATTTATCAAGCAACGTACATCATCTTTGAGTCCGTGTGTGACCCTGTAGGTATGATTTAATTGATCAATATTATATTGTTCCCAACAATTAATATTATCAAATAATCATTTAACATCCATAGACGACCTTATGACTTTATCGATTGCACACGTAGGATCGAAGGACATATCCCAACAATAATATCGGATATTAAATTGATTGTTTGTTTAAATGTGCTTATAGGTTTAGAGAATAGCTATGAATCCACTTTCTGTGATACTCAAGGAGCATAAACTCACTGGCCCCAATTATATTGATTGGAGGAGAAATTTAGACATTGCCCTAACTTCTGAAGAGTACAAATTTGTACTCCATGAATTGTGCCCTGCTGAGCCCACGGCTGCCTCAACTAATGAGGAAAGAGAGGCATATCGGAAGTGGAAAAAGGCTGATGAAATGGCTAGGTGTTATATTTTGGCTTCCATGTCAAATGTACTCCAAACCCAACATGAGTCGATGGCTACTGCCTATGATATGTTGTTCAACCTCAAAGAAATGTTTGGGGAGCAAGATCGTGCGGCAAGGCAAGAAGCCATGAGAGTCCTCATGACAACTACTCAGTCTGAAGGAACGCCCGTAGGGGATCACGTTCTTAAGATGATGAGTTTGTTGAATGAGCTTGAGATCCTAGGAGCTCAAATTGATGCTGAGACGCAAGTCGACATCATACTCCAGTCTATGATCCCTAGTTTTGAGCAGTTTCGCATGAGCTATAATATGGGTAAACTGTCTTATACTCTTGCGCAACTCCTGACTGAACTGAAGGCGGCAGAGGGGATCTACAAGAAGGGCAAGTCTCAAGCGCTTGTAGCTACCAAGTCCAAGGGCTCGAAGCCTGTTGGGGGTAGGGGCAAGAAAAGGAAGCAAGCCTGGAAACCCAGTGGTGCCAAGAGGAGTGGACCACGAGTGGGGGCTGCAAAGCCAAGGGGCAAGTTCTTCCGATGCAATAAGTCTGGACACTGGAAGTCTGAATGTCCTCTCAAATGTACGAATTTTTCTTTAGTCGTAAAAACATAGTCAGCGGTATTATCTACCAGAATTATGGTGTGTAGATATGGAACCACTGACGGTATGTGCATTCTTGAATGCAGGGGTTCCAGAAAACCCGGCGACTTAGAGAAGAAGAGTTCGAGTCTACACGGGCAAAAGCTGTAGAGGAGGCAGCGGTTGCGGTGGAAGACATTTATCTGCTTTAGTAGTTAAATAGGATTTCATTTCAAGTTTATTGCATTATGTACCCTTTATTTTGGAAAGAACGTTTTGTTCTGGATTTCTATTATTTATGAATGGATATTTTATTTCTTTAATCATTTGATGATTTTGATAAGAAATAATGGGTATTATCTATTCTGGTACATTAGATAGCAATATATGAATGATAGATCCTAAGTCTACCACGATGCAACAAACCGTTCTATAACTTGTTTTACTTATTAGATATATTTCTTGTTAAATCATTATACTTGTGAATTCTTATACTTAGTAGTATTAATTCAAATGAGATTCAAAAGGTCGAAATTGATTTAATCAATTATAGTTGAAGGAATGGACCTTCCGACCTAAGAATTGAATTTGGAAGATAATACAACTAAGGATACCTTTTTGTAAAGGGTAGAATTCTGACAAGTGTTGAGAATGATCAATGATATATGCAGTCATATGTGTCGTGCGAGTAATTCTTTTGAGAATACTCGAAGATGGATTAGAATGCTTGATGTGCCATAAAAGCGAAGTGTTTTAGTCACAAAGCAATTATGGGGAACCTTCAAAGTATATCCGTTGGAAGCCTGTGACTTAGTCGCGGAGGCTACCACATAACACATAGCATAATCAAAGATTGGGATTAAGTCTCAAATGACTTCACCATACACTTACGTGTAGAAATGGTGTGTCAGTGATAAGAAAAGGGATTCTAATAGTAAAATAAGAAGTTGTTCGGAACTACCTATGTTCTGTGGATATTTCTAGAGACAACGGCACATTCAATGTGGTTGTAGGATATCCTAGGTGAACAAAAGGATTGTGTTCTATAGTACTATGAACCAGAAGGACATTTCGTCCGGTTCTTAGAGTAAGACTATTAGATGAACCACAAAGCCCGAACTGATGTAATACCTTGGAATGAGAAAAAGGACAAAGACTAGGAACCAGCCAAACCGAGTAGAAGTACACCACACACTGCACCTACTGTTATTACTGTTATACACCGGGACGCCGTTGCAGTGGGAGGTTGTTAAGACAACCGGAGATGTTCATAAGACCAGAAGAGTTTTGAACTCTGGATCTAGTAAAGATGAAATCGATCCCTAGCTTTGCACGAGGGCAGTACTAGATCTGAATGTGCCTGCTCGGAAAGCAATAAGGATTATTGTTAATAGGCTAGATCATTTAGAGTACAAGCTTAGTAAATCCATTTATGGATTGAAACAAAGCTATAAATCGTGGAACTTGCAAATTCATGGGATAGTCCATTTGATGGATTCATCAAAAGGCATAGACGAAAGTTGTATTGGAGACGTAATGGAAACAAGGTGGTGTTTCTCGGAGATTTTATGTAGATAACATTTTATCATTGGCAACAATGTAAAGATGTTGTCAGACATAAAATGATGGTTGTCTAAATGAATCGAGATATAAGATTGAGTAGAAGTTAGAGCATGTTCTTAAGATCTTTTGATCTAAGGATAAGAACATTGTACTTCTCCTAGATATCTTATACGATTATGGTTTGTTTTAAACACGCATAATTCTGAGAAAGGTTATTACCTTTCAGAAACAGAATGTACATCTATCTAAAGGGTATGTGTTTCGAACACATGAAGGTGATAGATAAAGACAAAGCAGTTTCCTACACCTTGTGTGGAAAGCTTAATGAATGCAATGTTGTAAAACGAGAACCTGATATCAACTATGCGGTTTGCGTAGTGGGAGGATATCAAAGTAATCTGGACAAGAGATATTCGAATGCTGTAAAAGTACTTGAATGTACTAGATTAAGCAAGACGAAATCTTCTTGGATTACATGTTCTCAGATCTCAAGTCAGAGAAGGACCAATGTAAGTCGATATCAGGCTATGTGTTCACTTTTAGAAAGAGGTGGAACCATGAAATGAAAGAGTGATAAGCAGGACGTTTTGGTTAGGTTCCGGGATGAACCTCTTGACTTGGATATGACTCTTAGTTTACCAAAGGCTATTGTATAGCGGTGCATGGTAAACTGGAAGAAGTCATAAGTCAAAAAATGATGTCAACACATAGAGCAAGTACCACCTGATACGAGTCATCGTCGAGGGAGACGACGCAGTAGTCACCAAGATAACTTCAGAGCGGCAACCTAGAGTGCTCATTCACATAGTACTTCTTGGAAGTACAACTTAAGCACGTGATGAGTATGGGAGTCGGGAGTTTGGAGGAAATGACTAGACCTTAGTACAAGTGGGAGATTGTTGGAGTTATGTACTTAATGTCTAGATTTAAGTAACGGTAAACTCCCGGTCATAGCATTTAATCTATTAAATTAATAAACAATTGTTTGCGTTTAATTATTATTAATTAAATATATGCAAATAATAGTCCTGGATTTTATACGTTGTAGTTAGTATGGTGTGTCGGGCCCACACAGAAGATCATACTATCGGTTACTCGTATTTAATCAAACAGTGGCTCACGACCTAGATGGACCCGGACCAATCCATCGGTATAGTCGTTGTGTGAGAGAGAAAATAATTTGTCTTAATTATTTTATCACACTTGTACACTTGGTGTATTGAGCTGATCGTTGAGATTCATCGATTAGGATTGCCGGCGATAATCGATTCGAATCTCAGTGTATTTTATTCTTAATCCCCGATATTATTGCGGGTGTGTATATTTAATATAAGTGACTTTGATTTACCAAAGGAATTAACCGATTTAATTATTGGGTTAATTACCGGTTAAGTTGGGTCACTATATTTCATATATGGCATGCCGTGAATAATTGACCGGACAGTGTATCCCGGAAGGGTTGATAATATCCCCGAGATGAGTTCATAAGGAATTATTGTGTAAACCTCATGAGTGGATTCGTTCCGCACAATAATTAAGGTTGAATGGTACTAGTCTCGGATTCAAGAGATGAATAAATTAATTAGCAATAAATTAATTTTATTCATGGATATTTAAATCTTAAATACACGGAATAAATAATACTACCGGAGAAATATTATTTGATATAATATGGTTTAATATTGGGAGTGCAATTAAATTTATATAGTGGAAAATAAATTTAATTAATATTGATAAGGATTAATGGACTTGGGCAGTGGGCTCAATTTAATCTTCAATATTGGAAGCCCAATATTCCACCTCCTTTAGATCCCCTACGTAGCCTATAAAAGCACTACATGGCCTTCACAATTCATAACTTGAATAAGACAAGATTATCATACTTGATATTCTAGAGAGTTGAAGGAGATCCATAGGAGTTCGATAGATCGTCGCCCACCCGACATTCGAACGGAGTGCAAGGAATACGTAGGAGGATCGTAAGGTCATCAACTTAGATTCGTTTCTCCGCACAACGAATTAAAAGGTAAAATCATATACTCCCTTCTATGATTTTATGTGAATTGATTGTGATACATACATGAACGCACGATCCGGGAGAACGTCGAGACCGGGATACGAGGATTCGAGATCCCCGTCGGGATCGAGAGGGGCGGCCGAACCCTAGGGTTCGACCGCCGGTGCGCCACGCAAGGAAGCCCCGGCTGGACGCCGGGGCATGCGATTGACCTAGGGTCGATCGCTGGGGATGCCACGGGCTGGTGCCGTGGCGGATCCCCGCCGCCTCCATGGCGGCGTGCGCGACGAGGCGCCTCGGCTGGGCCGAGGCGGGCGATCGATCGGGCGATCGATCGCCGGGGGAAGACCGCGGCTGGAGCCGCGGTAGGTCAGCCGGGCTGACCGCCCCTCCTGGCGGTGGCGGTGAGTCGCCGGACTCACCGCCGGGGGGCTGCCCCATGCAGCCCCATGCGATCGCCATGCACGGCGATCGCGAGCCCCGTGCGGGGGCTCGGCTGGGCGCGCGGGTTCGTCCCGTGCGGTGCTCGGTCGAGCTCCGGCTCGTACGGTGGTTCGCGGTTTCATCTCCGGCGACGGGATTTTCGGTCGGGGTTATCGGTTCCGCAATTTTTGATACCCCGGGATATCGAATTCCATCAACAGTTATATCTCATTGAGACTTATTCGATTCGGCCTTTGGTGTTAATGTTATATATGATTTGTTGAGTTTAAAGTATACATAAATAATGTAATAATCGTACCAAAAACAAAGAATAGTTCACAATTAAAATAGTTATCAAACTATTTAAATAGTGAAAAACTAATCCATCAGTATCCAATACTGAACCAATATTCATTGTTTTATTGAAGGTACGAAAAATACATAATTATAATACTTAAAACAAGGCCCTAAGGCATAACAACATCATATGATCATACGGCTAGTGCAGCGACCTTCGCTCCTTTTCCAGCCCGTAGATCGACATTTCTACTTTTAAAACTCCTACTTATGTGTAGTTCCTTCACTTACAATTGTGAGAACCACAAATTGGCATCCAATACCCAAGAAGTAAAATTTGCGAAATTTAATGTCTATAACATTAATACCTGAAGATGAAGCAACCCCGTTCTTCACATTTTCTTTGAACTTTGGGAAAGTTCAATTATTCCCAATAATTGATCTATATTCGACTTCCCATTCAAAATTATCCCAATATCAAAACGTGATAAATCGTAAGTGAAAAGTCGAACTTTTCTAACCAGCGATATTATCATGCAATTGAAGCCTTATCTCTCATAAAATATGAGGGAGCCAACCAGACAATCGACTAACGTCATCCCATGGCTCGAAAGTCTCTAATTTGTGTCATTGATGAACTAAGTGTTTTTGGATTAAATCACTCCCCGAGGTGAAAATAATCCTAACTTTAGAATCCATCATATGAAAGACAAATTAGGCATTTGTTTTGAAATTGAATAAAATATGAACTTCTACATATTTGCAAGTTGTGTCCAACACCTTTGCAGTAGACGCATTCAGATTCCCTAGGAACCCTAGTATCCTTCTTGCCCATGCTCTTTTTATTACCACATCCCTTTTAGTGTCCTTTTTAATTGACGACTCACCATCTTATAAACATTTAGGAGATCATTTAAAGCAAATAATTCAATTATTTGTTGCACATGTGGTCTCTATAGGTTTCTCTTTCTCCGGCCTAGCTGAAGCGATGGCCCTGGTCACACCGAACCGCTCAATCATAGCATATTCCCCGAACATGATATTGAGTTGTTCAATGATATCTTAGGATGTGGTTATCTAACACATTTTCCTTGTCTTCGTATTTGAGGATCATCCTCAAATTACGTTGTGAATCAAGAAAATGTATGTTGTTCAATTTTTCACAATCAAGAATTGAACCAAACTTGTATTGAGTTGATATTTGACATGACAAAAGAAAGATAACTAAAGTATGTAAACATCCACAAAGCGGTAAACAAATAAGGTTGTCTATCAAAACTACTTATTTGTTCCATTTTGTTCAATCGATATCCAATATCTATGTTCCCTTGAACAAAATGATCCCAAGATCCTCATCTTGTGAATCCTTAAGCCGACTGAGTCCGCACTTAAGAAAATCAAGATAGGTAGACATCCCACGTCAATGACATCTGATGTCACTCTCGGTCGACGAGAATCTCATTCTCATCACATGTCTCGATAGCCACGCCTGCAGTGGATCTATCGATGAGAAAACCAAACTCACGTGTAAGAGTCTAACCCTTACTCCCACTATCCCAAGATAACAAGTAGTACCCCGCTGAGGCGGACCTACCAACTTATGATCGGGGGCTTCATGGGTGTGATGTTTTTGGACAAGACATTATACTCATTATTTTGGGAACTTGCATGCATAGGTGTTATATGTAAGTTGAACATTTATAACATAAAACAATCTATAGCTAGCAAAGCAAATAATACGTATTGAAAGGCCCCTAGAACCTCACAACTCTCAAAAGAAAAGATTAAAAGCAACAAAACAGCCTTGAACATCTTCTGGACTGGTCTGCGCCCGCCGGTTTTGGTCAAACCTAGTCCTTACCCTAAAAACCACGAACAGCGCCCGCCGTTTCACAAACGGCGATCGCCGTTTCCAAAACGGCGACCGCAGAAAGGGTACAAAACGGGGCTGGCCCAAAATCAGCCTTTCGGCGGTCGTCGTTTCCAAAATGGCGCCCGCCGAATCAAATCGGCACCCGCCGGAGCACAAACGGCGCCGCCGTTTTGCTCCAGCAGCCCGGTTTCGCTCGTTTTGCTTCGTTTCTTCTCGTTTTAGCTTGGGCTTAGAAATTCAACTCCGATACATGGATAAATCCATAGCTTACATGTTGAACAATACATTTTTTAATAGAAAAACCTATCTATTACAAAAGATTCCAAGGGACGCAGCCCTCCAAAACTATGGTCATTCAACACGTAAAAAACACGATTCATTCACCCGACCACTATCGGTGGCCGGCCTTACATCTACTCACATAAGTACAAATAAATATATAAGTCAATTATGTAATTTAAACCATTGTGTTCAACACAAAAGTGTGCACGAGCCCTAGGCTCTGATACCAATTGATGGTTTTCGATGCCGATCCAATCGCATGATTACCTCATTCGTGTGTGCGGAAGAGTGTAAAACGAGTAAACACGAACAACAAGATCTAGTGCACACATATATATGTATAGACGCATATTTATATATATATATATATATATATATATATATATATATATATATATATATATATATATATATATATATATATATAAGGATTAACGAGAACACTTACATCCGGTGTAGCGTGCTTCATTGATGTTGATGAAGGTGGTGTTGAGTCGATTGAACCACCTTGGATCATCCACTAGATGCTCTCCTTGTGAATGACCTCGTCACTCCTATTGTCTAGATCGCCCGGATGTTGAAGACGCACAAATGGCCCGGCCTCTACGTGTTGCACACGAACTCGGATGATGAACATCTTGCTTGTTTGAAGTGGTTCTCCAAGAACACTCTCTCTTCTCCCTCTTTCTTGTGAATTTCGTGGCTGAATATTGTGTGTGGAAAATCAGCATTTTCCAATACTTTATTCTTGGTTTTCAATGCACCAATTAACCCCTTGTAACCCCTATCATAATGTGCATCATAATGCATAAGTAATGGAGGTTAATGGGGAGTTGAAAGGTCATTGCCACATGTTCATGCCATATTGCATAAGACATGGTCCCACTAGCTTGTGTGGCATGCCATGTCACACTATGTGACATGCATCCATGCAAGCCATGCATACAAAGCATGCAATGCATCCCATGCACGTAAAATCCACATGTATTGATTCTAAATCAATATTATTAACAAGCATCGTTATACATCATCGAGTCCGTGTGTGACCCTGTAGATATGATTATAAATCAATATTATATTGCTCCCAGCCATAAATAATATTATCGATTAATCATTTAACATTCATAGACGACCTTATGACTTTATCGATTGCACACGTAGGATCGAAGGACATATAGCAACAGTATGTTCGTGTTTACTCATTTTACACGATTCCGCACACACGAACGAGGTAATCGAGTGACTGGATCGGCATCGAAAACCTTCATGTACATCATGTGACACGTGTAATTTCTGGTGAAAATTGACCGAAAAAGATGGGATTTGATTTTTTGAACAAAAAAAAGACCAAATGTGGGATCAGCTAAGTTGCAGGACCAAATGTGGGATCAACCTAAGTTGCAGGACCAAAAATAGATTTAATCTCAAACCACGTCAGCAAGTCTGCCCGATGACTGTCATGTGTGCACTCACGTGACCAGCACGTGAGCTTCCCGGTGGAAATCGACCGGGAAAGACTAGATTTGATGAAATTAAAAAATAAAAAAACTGAATGTGGGATTGACAATATTTACCGTACCATTTGTGATTTAATCTCAATTAACTAATTTTAATTTTTTTTATAAAAAATGGCCTATTTATTTTTATGCCATTAAGGTTGCGTTTTAAAAATGACAAATGACAATAGCTATTTTTTTTGGCCAAAATAGCAAATGATAAGGATCATTTTGGCCAAATAGTTGGGATTCCACGGTGTTATAAGGGGTCTAGATTAATCTCGATGGCCTCTCCCTGCACTAGCTCATTCGTCTTCATCCTTCTAGGTTTAGGGTGGAGATTCTTTGCGGTTCAATTCCTGCAATTGAGAAGATCACTGTCGAAAGTTGTTTTAGTTTTAATTTTATTGCGATGTGGATTTGGTTTGATTTTAAATTTAGAGTTAATTTGTATTTATATATAAAATATTTATAAATAAAATCTATACCATAAAAAATTGGCGAAGAGAACCGTGTATGTTAGACAAATATAAATAGGGTTTATAAAAAATGTTTATGGTTTTTATTTGATGCTTATTAGACTTGAAATTTGTTTATAATTTCAATTTAATAGTGTTTTTTTTAAATTAAGTGGTTTATTGTAAATAGTAATTTATAAATATATATTAATCACTAATCAAGTCATTAATATATTTAAAAATTAAATAAAAGAATTATAAAATTTATTTAGTCAGTATATTATTTAAGAAATATATTAGAAAGGTAAAATAAATTAATTTAAATATTTTTTTAATATTAGTTACTTATTTATTTATATATATATATATATATTATTGAATAATATTAAAATAATTATTTTCATAGTGAACTCAAATTAAAATGTAGAAAAATATATCATTTTTTACAATTTTGTAATTAAATAATTAAATATAATTTTAAAAATATATAGTAATTAAAATACAATCATTTCACAAGCACAAATTGCACCTCACTCAACAGAGAATCAGGTTTGGTTTAGCTAACTAAATTAGATTGGAAAAGCACGCACTTGAACTATACCAAACTTTTATCAATAATACTCATCTCACCAATTGAGTTTAAATTAAATACTGCTTCTATAAGAACGTATTTTCTAAAACAAGTTAAAAATAAAATATATGAATATTAAAAGTTAACAGGTATATAATTATCTTTATTAGTATTACTATTTTATTGAAAAATTGAATCCAATTAAAATTAAATTAAATTTGAGTATGGAGTTTGTTTCAACCTAAAACAAGTAGTAGTATATATCAACGCAATTCAAAAAACGCAAATCAAATCATATGTTTAAACAATTAATATTTATTTTTCAACTAATGTTTACTCGAATATTACTAGTAATATATACCTAGTACGGAGTACAATTTTTGTCAATTTTTTGGATGAAACATATCATTTGAGCTAGAATATAAACATAGAAAATAACAAAAATACCCCCCTCAAATGAAGACAATTACTAAAATGCCCATGATTATAAGTAGTAGTCCATAATGTTCACGTGAGCAGCATGTGGCTGTGAGACTAGACACTAGATGGGAAAATATTAATTACACCCCGGAGAACGACAAAATTCCAAAGCCACCCCAAACAGAGAAATAAAAAAAGTAGTATAGTATAAAAAAAAGGAAGTGAAAAAAAAAATTAAAAAGTAGAGGGGTACAGGCCCCACACCATACCTCTGACAAAAAAAAGCATGCCGTCACGCTTTTGTAACTACGTGACAAACACGCGTCGCTTTCAATGGTGGCGTGGTTGCCATATCGCGAAAAGTGGAGGGGCTGATTGGTCATTCAATCGCGGTTAATAACATTTGTCGCGACATGCCTTGGCGTCGGCTGCACGCTGGATTAACTTAACTCTACTATTGTATGTGGAGTACTACTCTACTGCGTTTCCTTTTTCCATCACATTTTTATATTTATATGTTTTATTGTATTTCACAATAATTATTTAATTTTGCTTAAATATGCTAGTATAGTAGTATTTCATCATAATATAAGTATAACTCATTTATTTTTTAATTTAAAAATATATTTATATTTTTTAATTTTTTATAAAAAATAAAAAACCATATTATATTTAATTTTCATATTAAAAATTGTGATCATATATATCTAAAATTGAGGATTTTTGTTGTTTGTATGATACCGTCTCCTTGTTCCTACAGAATGTATCTATTATCACATTTATCAGATATGAATTTATCCAAGTATTAAGTATAACATAGTAATCGAACCTCGGTGATCTTTCGACAAACAGATCTCTCACTTCAAACAATTATCGACTTATTGATCGAGCAATTACACACTTTCACGTTAAAACAAGGGCGGAGCTAGATAAAACAATTAAAAAGGGCTAAAAATATATTATACAGTAAAACTTTTATAAATTAATACTCGATAAATTAATAATCTCTTTTGTAAAAAATAAGTGAATTCTATAAGATAATATAATAATAATTTTTTGAAAAATCCTTTATAAGTACAAGGTTCCATCAAAATTTTAAATTAATAATTTTTAAATATTACAATTATAAATATTAGTTCTCATCAATACTAGTTAGGTACTCACGTGATCTCAATTATGAAAATTTTATTATTTTCAAAGACTATGCATGTTTAATGTAATTTATAGTTTATAAGCTTCTTGGAGCATAGCTTAGTGGTAAGGTCAGTGGTGATGTTAGTGTAATTACCTGATGACGCAGAGTTCGAATCTCGGATATGACAAATTTTCATTGAAATATTATGAAGTTAGTTCTTGGATGAGACCTATTGGCTCTCTCACACATGTGTCTGCTACTCGGGCGCATCCCTCGATTTACATCCTACCCGATCGAGGAGCCTCTAATCTGGTAGAAGAGGAGTTTCTCGTCTCTGCATTTCATTTCTACCCGATCGAGGGGCGATCGAGGAACCTCTGATCTGGTGAAAGAGAAGTTTCTCGTCTCTGGATTTCTCTAGTGTCAAATGAATCCAACAAATACCTAAAATCGCTGGGTAAAATCAAAATAAATGGAAAATAAAAATTATAGGAAAATAAATAGAAATGTAAAAAAATTAAATTTACTTGGTGAATACTTAAAATCGCTGGGGAAAATCAAAATAAATGGAAACTAAAAATTAAAAAAAATCTAGTCTAACATAATTAATATCTGGACAATTTAATTCTGGAATCTGTGAAAAAATCATAATTAATACATAAAATTAAAAAAATTAGGAAAAAAAATGTAAAATGAATAGAATAATGTGTATACATGTAAACAATTTAATTCTGGAATCTGTGAAAAAATCATAATTAATACATAAAATTAAAAAAATTAGGAAAAAAAATGTAAAATGAATAGAATAATGTGTATACATGTAAATCAATTTAATATTCAGAAAAATAAAAAAGACATAAGCCAGATTATAGCAAGAGAAAATAATATACTTGAAAAGTTTGATCAATTTTTTTAACTCAAATGAATTAGGGAATAGGAAAAGATTTATTTTTATGAGATACTATTAATTGAAATTAAATTAATATTAATCCAATAACAAAGAATTTTAAGAAAAAAAATAAAAATATATATATTTAAGATGATAATTAATTATTATTACCAAAAATATATAACTTCAAATTACTATTTAAAATTTATATATAATGATTTAAATATATTTAATAATATTACTATTTATAATTTATAATTTTTTTATTTATAATTTATAGTGTGAACAAAACATTATTATGGTTTTCCACGTGGCATTAGTGGATACTGAAATTATATATGTATAGATAAATTAGTTTATTATTATGAATATAATAGTTAACATTATACATTGAATTTATAATAATAAACATTAATGTATTAATTAGTTGCAAAAGTTGATATATGAATCTTAATCCAATTATTTTAAATAAATATATTTAAATTTATTGAATTTAAAATTTTCTCTTTTAATTAATAAAATATTAATTTATCAATATATTAATACTTCTTTAAATTGATAAAATTTTACCCCGAAAGTATTAATTTATAGAAATTTTACTATATTATATATATAATATGTATATACTTTATACACATATTTCAGAAATGGTCAAACATAAATAAATGTATTAAAAAAATTACAAAAGATTTTTTTTTCAGGAGGAGCTTAAGCTCCCCTAAGCATAAAGTGGACCCGCCACTAATTACAACAATAATCAATATGTAACCGAACAACCAAAAATTGAACGTATAAGAAGAGATTTAACTCTTAATATAATGCACTTTTTTTGTCCGAGAGCTATACTCATATACGGTGAACGTTGATTTTTTTTTCTGTCAAATACATATGATAAAAGTATACAAAAATTATGAAAAAATAATTAAAATAAAATTTAATAGTTAAATTTTATTTTAGTTATTTTTTCATAATTTTTGTATATTGTTTACCATATGTATTGAACTATAAAAAAGATTAACGTTAACCATTTTTACCTATAGCTCTGAACACAAATCTAGCTAACATACAAAGATAGGTAACAAAAACTTGAGCCACGTAAAAAAAATTATCTTAAAATTAATTGCTTAAAAAGGTAGCTAATAGTTTCCTAAACTATTGTACTCCTAATAAACTTCATTTTCATATAAATTTGATGTAAAGACAATTCATAGGTGAAATCATACCATATCACTGTAACAAGTTAAATATTTCTTGGTTTATCAAGTATCTTCGATAAAATATTATACGAATTCAAGTTCAAATTCGAACTCTATCTCAACTTGTGAAAAAAAAAATGAAATAACATTAAATTGGTTTAATTTTTTTAGTTATTAGATTTAATATATAGTTTTAATAACAATTATTTGATTCATAATATCTTGGATTAACGAAAATTTTACTATTGAATGTTCAAAAATCATACAATCGAACACTATTTAGTTACACACAAATCAACAAAATATGTTGTAATCAAATGAATTATCCAAGAAAATTGAGACAAAAAATGAAAATATAGTTTAAATTTGAAAACAAACTTTCCACAATAGGACAAAAGCTAGCAAAATAAAAATAAAAATATCTATCAATTTCATTAACTCGTGATCATGTTGTTTCAAACTGGGCTACACACTAGCTAGATACTTATTGATGAAATTAAAATTATTTTTCAGAGTTCTAAAAATCCATTCAATCAATCATTTGAGGTTGAGTTGTTGAAATTTGAAATCTCTTTTTTTACAAGTTTAATTTTTCTTGTTAATTTTTGACATTTAAATAATTTCAAAAACAATAATACCCATTATACTACATACAAACACGCGCTTGACTTGGTAGCTATCCTGAGTTACAATTTGGTTTCACAACTCAACAATACTCCTTTGAAAGATCAATCATAGATGCAATTGATGTTTTTTTAGTATTATTTGTTAAAAATAAAATGAAATTGATAATCAATCATTCTATCCACTTGTTTATATGATGAAAGATATTGTAGTACTAGAATTATTCATACAAACAAGATACTACAATCATAAGTTGCACACACAAAGCAGCCAAAAGAAGAACATAAAATAGGAGTATCCGGTTGTCATTTTTGGAGTGGATTAAAGAAATCCGTCGGCCATAGAAGAAGAAAATATGCAAAAGACAAAACAAAATTGGACTGCAAAAGAAACAAAAAATGATATTTAAAATGGAGTGAGTATACGTAGCTATATTGATCTGTGTGGACATTTATAAACACAACCCCATTCATCTTTTTCTTTCTTTTTAAAAATACTTCTACTTTCAGTAATTATGATAACAATTCACGTGCATATTTTTCAAATTTTGCGTGCATAGGTTATGTGGTTATTTTTTTTCTTTACTTCAATTCTTAAAAAAGAAAATCCAAAATTTATAATTTATGAATGAACCGTTACAAAAGTTATATTATTACATATTGTTATATTATTACATATTTACACTATTGTAATCATAAAATAATTTTTTTTATTTACGTGTTAAACATAATTTGTCAAATTTTTTAAAGTATAATTATATTTTTAACTATTTACAAATTTCAATTGCATTTATAATTGATTTTTATCTCTCTTTTTTTTTTTATCAAAATTGATATTTTTTTAATTTTCAAAAAATACATATTTCTAAAAAGTAGAGAGGGTGATATTATTGTGAGTTACATAAAAGATTATTAATTACACTTATTATTCTACAAAGATTTTTTTATTTTCCAATCTCAATTTTATAATAATATACTTATAGTATATTCTCATTTTTTTCTTCTTCTACCATACTAATACTCATAGACCAAAATCTGAACACACACATTCATTCAAAAATCAAAACTTAAAATATTGATGTTGTCAACCCTAACACACTAAAATTATTATTTTAAAATCTCTAAAGTATCGCGAAGAAATCTCAAAGGGAAAACAAAACAAAATAAAATACTACTGTAAAATGGTGGTAATAGTAGTAATAATGACCATAATAGCTGGCGGGCCCCACAAAAACAGTTTAATGAATAATAATAATCGTCCTTAGTTTTGTCGTCGTCTCCGGCTTCGCCCAACCCCCACCCCATCCCTTTCTCTCTCTTATCCAATATAGTAATTCCACGCGTTTTTTCCTCCAACTTTTTTTATTTACCATTTCGTCCGTTCCGCACCATTATTTATTTATTCACAGAGAGAGATGACTTTATAATATATTTTATTTATTCGACTCTCTTCATCTTTTCCACCTTCTCTTCAGCTCTACATACACATATAGATAAGTGAAGCTCCCCTCGCATTTATTCCTCTTTTTTTTTTCCTCACAATATTTCCAAGAAATCAGTAAACACAAACACCACAAGGTCTTATTCTTCGTTTTCTTTTAGCATAAACAGAGATTAAACAGAAAATAGACATTTTCGGGCCTGAGATCGCAGCCGTAAGATTTCCGACAGAAGGGCTATTTTGACGATCCCTTTTTAATGGCGGGAAGCGACGAGGTGAACGCCAGCGAGTCTAAGGTAGAACATCAGAATCAATTTGCTCTGTTTTTTTTTTCTCAGCTTTGAAAATTAGGGTATATTTCTGATTTAGGGTTCTTGATGGATTTCCTGTTTTTTTCTTTATTAATATATTTACGCACATGGGTTTTCGAAAGAGCTGATTTTTTCGAAGAAATTGGTGGGATTCGTTTGTTAAAAACTCGAGCTTTATCCTCTCTCTAATTTATTTTCAGCGTTTGAGCTTCTGTGTTCTTGAATTCCTTTCTTTCTTTTTTCTTGTGATCCAGAGGGTCGTCCCTCTCAACACGTGGATCCTGATATCCAACTTCAAGCTCGCCTACAACTTCCTCCGCCGCCCCGACGGCACCTTCAACCGCGACCTCAACGAGTACCTCGACCGGAAAGTCCCGGCCAACTCCACCCCCACCGACGGCGTCTTCTCCTTCGACGTTGTCGACCGCACCACCAACCTCCTCAACCGCATCTACCTCCCCTCCGGCGACCCCGCCGGCGGGCCCCGCCACGGCCTCCCCGACTTCGAGGCGCCCCTGAGCACCTCCGAGATCGTCCCCGTCATCATATTCTTCCACGGGGGCAGTTTCGTCCATTCCTCCGCCAACAGCGCGATATACGACATCTTCTGCCGCCGCCTCGTCGCCTCCTGCGGGGCAGCTGTCGTCTCCGTCGACTACCGCCGCTCGCCGGAGCACCGTTACCCGTGCGCTTACGACGACGGGTGGGCCGCCCTCAGGTGGGTCCGGTCGAGGCAGTGGCTGAAAAGTGGAAGCAAAGACAGTAAAGTTCATGTTTACTTAGCCGGAGATAGCTCGGGAGGTAACATTGTTCATCACGTGGCTGTGAAGGCGGCTGAGGAGAATGTTGAGGTTCTTGGGAATATTCTCTTGCACCCCTTGTTCGGAGGGGAAGAGAGGACTGAGTCGGAGAAGAGATTAGACGGGAAATACTTCGTGAGGATTCAGGATCGAGATTGGTATTGGAGGGCTTATTTGCCGGAAGGGGAGAATAGAGATCATCCGGCTTGTAATGTTTTCGGCCCTAGGAGCAAGAGTCTCCAAGGGTTGAACTTTACGAAGAGTTTGGTTGTTGTTGCTGGTTTGGATATTCTTCAGGACTGGCAAGTCGGGTACGTGGAGGGGTTGAGGAGTTACGGGCAGGAGGTGAAACTGTTATTTCTAGAGAAGGCGACTATCGGGTTTTACTTCTTGCCGAATAACGATCATTTCCATATGCTAATGGACGAGATTAGGAGCTTCATTCTGCCAGACTGTTGAAATATAAGTGACGAAAGTATGATTTCCACGCTTCCGTTTTAGTGTTTATGTTGTGTAGATTTTTTTTTTACTGGATCTTTCCGTTTGACGACGCATGCATTCCATATCGGAAGCTAATTACTCGTTTGTGGCTTTTAGCAGAACAGATTTATTTCAAGATTTTCTTGAAACCTGCTTCTTAAAGAATGGAGGAGGTTGTTGTAGCCTTCTAGGATATATTGTACCACGATGCTGATCGGTTGTACCTCACCGGTTACTACTAAGATTGTGATAGAACTAATTTGAATACATGGATTAGGGTAAAATCCATGGTGTTGTGATTCTTCTCTGCTTATTATACTTTTGTTTTGTAGAAATATATATTATAAGAGCTTAATTTTGTGATTATATGTAACATTGGACAAGTTCCCTTTTTACATCGAATATGTTATTTTTGCTTTGCTTAGAATGTATGTGTGGAGGATTCTTGTTCTTTGTAGTGTCCTATAAATGGAGGATGAAATTACCATATATTCACCAAACACTGATCTCAGAGTCAAGAAAAATGCACAGAAGCATTGGTTCTGGAAGTGGTGGACCATGGAACCATGTTGTGGAAACCCTCACACTCAATCCCAACCCCACCACCAAACAAAACAAACCATCCCACCAAACTCAAACTGTGGTAATTGATCTTTGCCAGTTAATGATTGGACATAAGTTCCAAACATTTGGAATCTGACCATCATCATCTGAGGTTGATTTGATCAAACTCTTCTTGGGCACCCATTCATTGTATTGTCTTCTTCTTCTAGGCTTCATTCATTTTCTTCGTCGGTTGAAGTTGAAGTATTCTACTTGTCTCGATCGAAGTTGAAGTATTCTACTTGTCTTGCAACGATACATTTTTGGCATTCAAATTCTATTGTGATTGAATGTATCTTGTGAAACGATACGAAATCGTTGTTTACTTGATATGAAACACAAGTAAAATATCTACTTATGTATTGTATTTAATTGTGATTGTTGAGATTGTTTATGTGGCCACTAAATGGTTCAGAAACAGCTAATGTTGAAAAACCAAAAAAACAAATGGTGGTTGTTTTCACACATTTGACTTTCTTGGCCAAGAACAAGAATGTCCTTTGTTTCTCAATAGTAAGTAGTAGTAGTAATCAATTTTCAAATGCACTACTTTTCTTGGTCTTGCTTTTTAGATCTCACCACGAGAATAAATAAATACATATTTTATTATAAAATTGTTTTCACCCTCCATGTATAAGAAGACTTAATTGACATGAAATTTTATGAATTCACACACTCTCTCTAAGGAAATGACCTGTTATGAAACATGAAGAGTACTAGTATTATTTAGGTATTGAAGAGTTAAGATGTTATTCCTCGATCATTAACACTAGATAATAGTATTGAAGAGTGAAGATGTTATTCCTCGATCATTAACACTAGATAATAGTAGTATAATCACAAGAAATGCATATACAATACATGAAGCATGTATCGTGTATGCAATTATGTTTGCAGTTATACTTGATTTAGGATAATTATTTACATTGCGTATTATTCCTTGTCACATATATAAATCTTAATTGTTTATTGTATTAGACCACTTCAAATTGATGTATTTTGTTTGGATCTTTTCCGACAAAGTTTAGATGCGTAATGTGTTTGACAATTGACAAATGATGATAGCACAAAAAATCTTTTACCAAATCTTCATTTCACAGACAAACCCTCTTTGTTTATATTATTTTATGTTTTTTTATTTGTCATTAACTTTGTTTTTTCTGTTCATCCATAAAATGGAATATGTCGACTAAACATTGTAGATTGAAACAGATCCCATAAAATTTAATCTGCATAATAACAATAATTACTTGCAGCAAAATAAATCATAATTTAAAGCTCAAGAGAACCAAACAAAATTTGGTCTTTCGACCACCAGTTACAACAGGCGATTTGTAACCGGATCGACTTAACTCGATTATTGATCTTGGTTTGGTTTGACCAAGAATTATGTTCAGCAACTCGATCGAACCATTACAATTTATCGATTCATGATTGAAAAGACGACTTAACCAAAATTTGTGAAAACAAAGACGGTGTACCAAGTTGAAAATGGAACTGAAAAAGTTGTCAAATAAAAACCAAACGTGGAAGACATTTTTCAATAAATTATAGTACTATGCAATAATTGTTTTCCAATAATAATAGTAACTTTGTTGTTTTTATTGATTTTTGTCGTTTATTTAGTTTCGAAATATTATGGGGACAGGAACAACATTTTTAGGTGAGAATGAGATGTGGGATAAGTATGTAGTATTACGGAAACATTTTGATTCCCATAATTACAATGACAGCCCAACTACATCATCTCACTCACTGTGTTATTTTCACACTCACAAATCAAGTTTCTTTGATCGGACAACTAACTGTATCAAACGTATTCACAACGTGAGGAGCTCGACTAACAGAGACATTTGGCGAGGCTCGACTAATATAGAAAACTGGTGAGATGCTTTATTACTAGTTTGTTGCTGCACGTTATACAAAATTGAATGTGATCAGCATCAGCGTCTCTATCAATTGAAATACAAGGCAAGCATATATGATTATGAGATTGGAAGACCTGATGCCTCAGGGTTGGAAAGGAATAGCCTCTGCGTATAGTGACGAAACCATTGTTACCGGAAAAAAAATGCATTTATCATCAACCTGAGTCCATATTGCATACATTTATCAAAATTGTTAAGATACATTACAAATAAAAATTACGGTATCATATACTTTACATACAAACGCAATTGCTTTTAATCAGAGCCCAAATTTGGAAATTGCAATTTTAGTGATGTTGACTGAAGGGGTTTGTTTGCAATGTTCATGATCTGTAAAATGAACCATAATTTTTCAAAAGACTTCAATCACTTGATCCCCGATAAAACCCGTTGAAGTGGACACGAATAATCTTATACAAATATCACCCAAGTGCGTTTTCCTTTTTTTTTTTTGCCCTAATGCACATGCGGGTTCACTAGCACAATGTGTACACGAATAAATTTGAAAGTTGGTCTCATAGACTAATAATTCGATATCTATGATGATTAAATCAACCAGAAAAGCATACGATAGAAGCAGGATCAGTCCTTGCAGAAATCAAAACAGAAATTTCCAAAGGTAATATAAATTCATTTCTTTTATTTTTCCCATTCACTTTAATTGGGTGATGAGAGTGTAAAGAGTGGAGTTGTGAACATCATCGTTGCAATGGAGCAACATGAAAATTAAGCCCTTTGAGGGCAACTTAAGAGAATGGTATTTTGATATTCCAAGAACAGACAAAAAAAAAAAAAAAAAAATAATCGATATGCCAATTGGGCAGGAGAAGATTTTCTAATTCACAGTTACTGACTGGACATGCCAATATTTTGATTATTTTCAACTGCGTGCTCACATAAGCTAAATGCGCGCTAATTCACAAGTAAAAACAAATAAGACTCACTTCAAAACTATAAGATTACCTTTAAAATTTTATGAATTTGTGCTTCATCTCTGAAAGAGATCTCGCTACTAGTTTTGCTCGTCCTCATGAATTCCGACCATCCTTTCGCTGACCAATTACACATTACTATGAACTACATGTATCCATAGGTATCCCATACCCATGCTTGCACATGATACCCGCCACCATCTCAACCTTAAGCCTTTCTCCAAAACTCTCATACGCCTTGTACAATATCCAGAGCGTCTTCTTAGAGAAGGGTATATTTAGTCTATCCATCTCACCAAGTACCCCCTCCATTTCCATAATCCGTTTCTCGCTCGAGTACATGACCATCTTGCAGTGGTAAAGGGATCTGCAAATTTTCCAACCAGCACAATCTGCACGGTGCACGAATTCCACGAGCTTGTCCAGAGCATTCTGCCTGAAATAACTCGAAATAATACACCTCATAATCCCAACTGTCGTGATATACGCCTTCCTCTCGAATGCTTCCTGGATTGACTTTTCCATTTTGTCTATTAAATCTTCTTTAGCATACAAACAGATCAAGATCACATTCAACCAGGGTCTATACTCGCTCTCTGGGATCAGCCCGAGTAGTTTCTCGATCTTTTCAACCCTAGCAACGTCTGTACTTCTAGAGTAGGCAGAAATCATGGTTCTAATTAACGAGATTTTATTACTTATAATATCATCCTTTACCATCTCGTATATTTCTTCCATTTTCTTCAGGTTACCGGAGTGTGCGTAACCCCGGAGCATTAGAAGATGAATATGCACATTGGGTTTGATCGGGCCCGCTTTCATCAACAGATAAGTCTTCTCCATTTCTCCCCACTTCCAAGCTGTGATGTAACCGGAGATTAAACCTTTGTAAGTCTCGAGATTCAGGCGGAAGTTCAAGTCTTTTATCTCCTTGAGCGCGGCCTCCATGTGATCTACGAGCATCAGACGGCCGAATGCAGAGATAAGTATATTGTAAGTTGCGATTGAAGGAGAACACGCGGGCTCCGACTTTAAATCCCGGAAGATCGCCTGACACCTCATGGTTAAGCCGTTATGCATGTAAACAGTCATGAGTGCGTTATACAGGGAGGTTTTGATTAGTTTTTTGTTGGAAGCCTCTTTGAAAAGTTCGACTGCGAGATCAGTATTCTTTAATCTGCCGGCCATCACTATACCCTTTGTGTACTCCTCCGCTGTCATGGGTGCGGCGTAGTCCAGTTGTCTCCTTCTCCAACTTAAAACCTAACAGGGAGCAATCGTTATTCGTTAATCCTGATTACGCATAATTATGTAAGTTAATTTAAATTAGGCCTGTTCAGATTTCAATGTAGATTCAAAATATACTCATATAAGTAATGAAGCTATAATAAATAAATAAGAAAAAAATTAAAAAAAATACCTCCAAAGCTAAAATGGGAGAAGACCTTAGCTGAGACAGAAGCTCGACCATAGCAGATCCGTCTGAGTATATCCTGAACAGAGAAACGCCGTTTCGTTCGAGAATTTTCTCGACTTTCTCCGCATCATTCTTTTGGTTGAGAAGCTCGTCCTTCAATTCGGAAACTCTCTGAATCAGTTTTCGCTTCGAAATCTCCTCCGCGGGGTTCGGGCTCCATTGATCGGAAAAGAGGGAGATGATGCTCGGCAACGCCGTTTGAGTCCCATCGGTGCGAGTAGCTTGAGTTACATGGTGTCGAGTTGCGGTTGTGCTACGGGCATTGAGATATCTCTGGAATTCTGTAATCTTACACAGTCGCCTCATCACTGGGATTTATGCATCACTGTGATTGTGGAAAATGGAACGGGGACTCGGCATTAGGGTTTTAGGTCAAGGGATATCGATTGGGAATTGGAAATGGGAGAGATGACGAAGATTATGACTGTTCGATGATGGGCCTGTAATATAGGCCTACTATTGTTGGGCTTATATTGAACTTATAAATGATACTTTAGGCTTAAATTTTCATGATTAGAGAGGAATAAGTACACATTCTTGTTAGTAGATTTTCTTTTTATAAATGTTATCATATAAATAAAGAAGGTAGTTGTACAAAAATGCACATAGATTTTTTTTTACCGCCCTTCATGAGCTAACCGACAAACTCACCAAAACACCAAAGAAACAACATATAGCAAACAAATACAATGTGAACATCTATCAAGCTATACGCCATACTCTCAGCAGCGCCCGAGCCTGAAGAGAATCCGGTAATCGTAGGGAAACGGTCATGTCCCGCACTATAGTAGTACCACCTCTGTCGACACCATACATGCCTCCCTTATACATGTGTTCCTCTTCTGTCGTATTATGCAAAAAGATCATGATAAGCACAAGAAATAATATGCATCCCATGCCACCGGCTGGCAGTTCGTAAGATAGCACTCTCCCATCCACCATGTGACCACCTAAATCCAACCTCCACTGCCACTCTCCGCATATAGTCCTATAAAAAAAGGGCACTCAAAGAACAAATGAGCATGCGTCTCTGCACTCTCTCCAGCACAGAGAACACACCAAACACCTGCTCTTAAATATGTTTGTTACTCTTAGATAAAACTCTCATACTTTTTTCTCTTTATAAGTTAAGGTTCTTTATTTATTAATACTGTGTATTTATAAAATATCATTTTCATATTTTCATATTTATACATTAAAGCATTTTTTAAAATGTATTTTTACTATATTACATTTTATTTAAATGTGGAAAACTAAGATATGTTTTTTTTAAGTCTAAAATTTTGAAGTACGAGCAATTATTGTTATAATTCTTATAGAGTTATTATACTCCATTCTTATAGTGATTATAAAAAATATTGTTATAATTCTTTTTTAAAGTGTAATAAGAAAAACAAGTAAATCTATCTATCTATACATATATAATTCTTGAATCTCTCAATCCTTAGGTGGACCGATAAGAGAGCTTTAATATTATTGTGTTCACACTATAAATTATAAATAGAAATAATAAAAATATTTATAAATTTTGAAATTTAAAAAGTTTTTATTTTTAGTAATCTTAAAAGATTTTCTAATTAGTTAATTTATACTTATTTATATTTGGTAGTAGTATTCATAATAATCAGTTAATTTACATTTATTTATATTTAATAGTAGTAAAATTATGT
This sequence comes from Euphrasia confusa, assembly GCA_954870475.1. Classification (NCBI taxonomy): domain Eukaryota; kingdom Viridiplantae; phylum Streptophyta; class Magnoliopsida; order Lamiales; family Orobanchaceae; genus Euphrasia; species Euphrasia confusa. The sequence continues at coordinate 7,037,583 of OX940966.1, read as the reverse complement.
TATCGTATGTTAGAAATGGACAATTTTATGTTTCAGTTTCAAAAGACACTAACAGGGCTGGATTGCAAATTTTATATTGCTATGAGAATGGTAGAGAATGGTAACTCACTAATAAAAACATGAATGTTGTTGAAAATCTTATGTTGCTACGAGAATGGTAGAGAATAGTAATTCACTAATAAAACCCTTAATGTTGTTTATTAGGAAATATTTCGCAATTTGCAATGAGAATATTTGTTTTTATAATTTTTTTTTGTTTTATAATTTGCTTTACATAATAAATATTACTTCAAACATACATAATCTTTCAGCTTTAATAAACATTTTTTATTTGAGATAACGATTGATAATGAAATTCAATAAGAATTTAAAAATTAGTTGAGGTGGACAATTTGTCTTGGAATCCCGACCTCATCTTAGTGTGATGGAACGTGATCAATTTTAAAAATGGCGATTTCATTCCGTCTCGTCCCAATTTATTATTTTCATTATGCATGTGACGGGACGATCACGTTCTATCCTGTTCAGTCACCTAAATTTATTAATATACATATAAATATTATTTTTTCACATAAATTAATAAAATATCAAAATATTAATCACAATTTTAATTAAATTTATTAATTAATTAGTATATTTTCATATATCTCATAATAATTTTTTCTTAATAATTTGTTTTGAAAATACTTAATAATTATATTTTAAAAATTGTAAGAAGTCTTTTAAATTCAATAATTTAACTTATTTTTATTAAAAACTTGAGAATTTTTATTATTTTTATTTTGATTATTTTATAAATCGATAATATTTAATTTAATTTTAATTTTATTGTTAATTTTATTTAAAATTTGGGGACGTCCCGATACCGTTTCGATCTCGACCCGAACTCATACGAGATTGGGACATGCGGGACGAAAATTTTAAACGTCAATCCCGTCCCGTCCCGAATATAAATTATCAGGACGAGACGAGATTCCCTAATCCCGTTTCATGCACACTCCTACAAATTAGAATGAGAGTTCGATTATTAAATAAAAAAAAAATTATGCGTATCAATTTTCAGAAAAAATCCATATGAATCACACGGACAGTGATACTAGTATTCTTAAGTTAATAAGATATATTATATGGATATATATAAAACAGTCCACGTAATGCTTATAAAAATATTTAAATAAATAAATAAAATTGAAAGAAATTACTGTCATACTCATATGATATGGAGTACTTTTTGTTAGAGTTGAATGAAAATGGACTACAAAGTAATTGAGGATAGTATAAATCTTTTTTCAATCAATAATTAATAAAGTACTTATTATAAGAATTGTGTATAAATATGAATAATATTATTGAAAAGGAGAAATACCATTAAACTAAGATGGTAATTATGATTATGGTCAAGGATTATTTTTGCTGTTGAACACTTGAATTAAGGATTGTAAAGTTCAATTTTCAAAATCGAAACATCTGTATATAAATATTTAAATTTATGCAATTAATCAATTGACTAGTAAAAAAAATCATGATTATTAATAAAGAGGATAGAATTAATGTATGATACGATGATATGCTTTTTTGTTAGAGTCGATCGGAAATCGAGATACCAGATAAATGGATAATTTTTTTTTTCTATAATATTTATTTTCAATTGCTATGATCATAAAAAAGAGATGAATTTTTTTTAATCTTAAAGAAAAACAATTAATATAATAATATTATAGTATACTTAATTATTATAGGAATTGGATATATATTATAATAATACTAATATTTAAAAGGTAAAAAACATTCAACTAGGTCTTGATTATAAGAATTAAAAATGAAATTAAATTGGAAGAATTGTCTTCAACGGCCACGCGTCGATATACTTTTTGTCGGAGTAAAATGAAAATTAAGCATGCTCAAATATCAATTGAGAACCGGATAAATCTTATTTTGAATTAACATTTCGTTTTTCAATGGCTTTGCTCATAAGAAAAGAGATGAAAAAAATTCAATATTATGTTCAAATAATCAATTTAAATAGAATTTAACATCGTGCACGACATATTAAAATTTAACTATATATATTCAATTGTATATTATATGTATAATTATAACAGAATATTTACAAATAAATATTTATAAATACAAATATTTTTATGATAAAATATTTTAAAGCTTCAATTCTAAATAAATATTGAACAATTATATATTTAAAATACTACTAGTATATTTTCGATAAAAAAAGACTAAAAATCATACATAAAATGCAATAACATATTCTCCAAAAGTAATATAATTAAATATTATTATGAGAATTCATGTGTATAAAATTATAAATACAGTATACATATTAATCAGTATACATATTAATCTTTCAACATAAAAAAAAAATTATGATTAATTTACAATAACAAAAATAAAATAAAATAATAATTCCTAGATAAATATTTTTTTAATTTGAATTAAAAGTATATAAATATTAAAAATGATACGGTAATTTGAATTAAAAGTATATAAATATTAATTCTAACATTTAATGTTTGTTTTAAGAGATAATATCACATTTGATCATGTAACGTAGGCTAATTCCATGATTATTCTTTTTTTTATTCGGAAAATTAAAAGTGGTCTTTACTGGTCAGAAATGACCAGATGATGCACATGCAGCGCATGAGTGGTCCACATGATGATTTTTGTGTTAAAGAAACTGAGAGCAACCTACATACACCTCATGTAATAAAATCATTTAGTCTGATTTTGTGTTTCAATATTGTATTTTAATTGTCTAGGTTATAAAATTTGTTTATATGTAGCCAATAAGAAGTTGCTTTGTGGATGAGGATGACACAGAGTTTGAGGCACTGTTAAGTCAAGCCAATAACAGTGGGATGATTCCAGGACTTACCCCTTTGGATCAACTTAAGAAGAACTCTACTCTTTCAGATGAACAAGTGCTTAGTGGTAGGACATCATTTGGAGGTTCAAGGGCAATATTCAGTACCTTGAGCAGGGCTTCAAGCAAAAATAAAATATTTTTTGCTGGGAGCTCTAGTAGATGTTAGTGGGGATTGCAGTTGTTTATTTTGTTGAATTCTAGGCCATTTATTGGTCTCTTTTGGTACACTGTAGTGGCAGATGCATGTTAGTAGTGTTTGTAATGAACAAATGTGATCTACTCTTTTGGTACATTGTAAGTGTCATATGGATGTTAGAAGTGTTTGTACTGAACAAATGTGATCCACTCATTTGGTTGATATTTCAGTACCTTTATGTTGTTAAAATTTTTTGTGATTTGTGGTCATTTTAATTTGAGATATGCAATCTAGAATCCGGATCCTCTCCTTTTAATTTTTCTCCTAATATCTCCTCATAAATCAATTTTGACTATTGATTTCATTTAATGGTCAAGATTTTTCCTTACAATTAAAATATAAACAATATATATATTTTTTAAGAAAAAAAACCTTCTTGAAACTCTTGCGAGACCTGGCAAGTTGTATTCTTTGGGCACGGACTTGTCCAAGCCCGAGCCCGATGATGAAGAGACAAAGCTGGTCAGCATTTTTTCAGTACATTCGCTTTGTATTCTGGGATGTTCAAGGTGCGTAAATTCTTGGTGAAATTGGAGACAAAGCCGGTGGCGCCTATCTGTGGGAGAGTTGAAGACTTTTGTTTTATTAATTGTTGGACGCCCGGTGGGTTTCGTTCGTATTCAAGAAAATCGGCTATGGTTGAATTGTCAAAACTCAAAAGTGCACTGACCGGTATAATACGGTCTCGCGGCCATATGAGGAAGGCCGCATGACGTTTGGTTTTGAGTGAGACGTTGGTTGTTTGGCCAGGGGTTATGAGTACCACGCTCGTCCCAAATGGTTTGACGTAGACGACATCGACTTTGACTACGTTGACCGTAATGGTTGCCAATGGTGAATTAAGAACAGTTGGTCGTTCAGAGCGGCATTTTGATGTCCTTCGCCTTGTAAACGACTTCGCGTACTCGCATAGGCTCTCGTCCTTCCGGCCTTCTTGGTCGAGAAGACCGTATTACAGAATCGGTATTCTCAGGACATCAATTTTATGTGGTATGAATCATAAAAGTATGCTGTGATGGATCCTGCAATCGGACTCACAATAACACATGGGCTTCGACTACGGTGAACGTAATGGTTGCCAATGGTGAATTAAGAACAGTTCGTCGTTCAGGGCGGCGTTATAGACGAAGCATGTACGTCCTTCCGAGCTTCACAAGTTTCTTTTTTTCATTAATTGAGATTGTTCATTCTGTAGTTTTTCTTTTTAAACTACTAATAAAATATTTCAAATTTTAGATTATTTTGCTTCTCCAAGTTCTTTAATTCCGAGCGAAGGAGCAAGAAAAAAAAGGCTGGCAACGAGAAATGGAAATCGTTTCCTTATTGTTTGATTCGAAGGGAAAAAAGTGTTTGAGAGAAGTATTTTTTCAAGAAATAGATTGTGTTTATTTTAATTTTAGGAAAAATCTTGACCCTTGAATAAAATCAATAGTCATAATTGATTTATTAGGAGATATTAGGAGAAAAATTAAAAAGAGATGATTCGGATTCTGCAATCTGTGAGGTAGCCAAAATTCATTACAGGTAAGTTCATAACATCAAAGCATCAACATTCAACAAAAATCCACAACATTCATTACATATCAAACATCCACCAAACTTCCATAACATTCATTACACCAACATTACAAAACCTTGATTCTAATAAGATCAAAACAAGTACTTCCAACATAGAAATCTAAAACTGTAAAACCTTGATTCTTCAGAAACACAGTAAAACCTAAAATTTCAATTCTGCAAGGACAATGATAACAAAGATCATAGTGATGACCATAACAAAAGTCAGGGTTCTCAGCCACATTTTTAGCTCTTTCTTCAAATTCAAATCGGCATCTTTGAATTCTCAATAGCTCGATTCAGCTTCTTGCTCATTCGTCGGATGACACCATGCTTGGAATCTGTTAACGAGTAGAAAAAACCGAGCTTAAAGGGTCCTAGTTTCACTCGTCACAAAATTTTGTATCTGTTTGAGGATTGAGCTAACTCTTTTCTATATCTAAAAAAGGAAGGAAACTGTTAAGCTGAAAATGGTATATTGCTCTTTTTTTGGGGGCTTGGGATCTGTCCCTTTTTGGTATGGAAATCAGAGTATTTATAGAGTTACAATTAGGGTTTTCCCTTTTTTGACCTAATGGGCCTATCAATTCTATCACATGGGCCTTACACCATATAAGCCGGCCCAAAACTCCGCCGCCTTTCGGGACGAGCAATCTGTCATGACAGGGGGGGGGGGGGGGGGGGGGGGGGGAAGACTCTTCTCGCCCAAACAATTGATCCTCGCTCGGATCAGGTTTGCTCGCGGCCTTCTCTCTCCCTCCTCTTCCTCGGTGATTCACGGGATTTGTTGTCCTCGGGGGTGGATTCTTCGACCTTTTCGATGAGCTTGCTGCACCTTTGACGAGGGTTATTTGGTCTGTTCGGAGGTGAGTCTTCGTCTTCCCTCAGTGTTGTTCTCCCCGGGCACCCTCGGCGGAGGGTGGGCCACGCGATTACTGCCATTTGTCTCTTCCGAGCCACGTACGGATAAAAATAGGGTATAAAAAATGCCCCTTGGGAGAGCTGTGGTCGGCCGCGGGCGAACAGACCTCTCTCGACCGAGATGAAAACCTATTTTTAGGCAGTTTGCTGTCCCTTAGGTGCCGTCCTGGTTGATAATGGGTCTGACGGGACTCCTGGGGGCCTACATGTCCTTTCAAATTAAATAGGGTACACTTTTTCGAAATTAAAAAACGCACGAAACCGCTTGGAATTCCCCATATATAAGCTTGAACGAAACCGCTTCCTCATTCACAACCCACCTTCGATTTACCAAAAGTTCAGAGAAAAACGGCGAGAGAAAAAAGGCAGATAAACTCCGGCGACCTGAGAATTTTCCGGCGGCTTCCCTGTATTCACACGCTATTCAGGTACGCGAACTCCTCGCACTTTTATTTTCATTTTGCGCGTTGCGGTGCGGGGCCCTAACGGGGCTTCCTCTCGAGAATCATTTAGATTTTCCAGTTTCCGGCGGCGGCTCCGATTTAAGCTCCGTCGATAGGGTTTGGGGGACGTAGAAACTAGATTTAGTTGCCCGAAATCGTTTCCTATTCTGTCTGTCGGGGATGAGTAACGAAAAACCTCCTCAACTTGACCCTTTGTCTCAGTCTCCGGGCTCGTCCTCGGATGTCGCTTCTTCTAGTATCCCTGTTCCTCCGCCGAGTTTAGACACTGTCCCTGAATCATCATCTACGGTGGAATGGAAGCTATCTAAATATCCCCTAACCGAGGAGGAGAAAAGGGATATGCTAGACAGGCAGACCGACGAGGCATATCGCCTCCTTTGCGAGATCCTCGCGGACTCGCGGGGTCCTCCCTCTTCATTCGACTATGCACAATACTCCCGCGATCGCCCTTATAAATTCGTCCCGCGGAAGAGGTTCCACCCCGTCAAGGAGCGCCGCGACACGCCGTTCGACGCGAGCTGGAGGAAAAGTATCGTGGACGAGGAGGAGTTGCAGAAGATGAGGGGGAAATGGTGTATCCCCAACGATGTTCATCTGTACGCCCCGGCGGATGATGAATTCGCGGACTCCCCCCCATCGGGCATGGTGGCCGTAAATTATTCTATGATGGAAAACGGGCTTCGCTTTCCCCTACACCCCTCGGTGGCTCACTTCCTTTATTTGCAAGAGGTCGCTCCTATGCAGATAACTCCGAATGGCTGGGTGATGATATATGTTTATTGTATCATGCTCGGCTTTTTCGGGCTGTATAGGGGTCCGACGGGCCACGAGCTCATTTACCTTCTATATATGAGCTCCACGAGCGGTGGAGACTACTATTTAAAGCAGCGACATCAGGTCATAAAGGAGTTGCCGAGCAAACAAGCGGAGTGGACCGAGAAGTGGTTCTTCGTAGCGGGGGAATGGAACGCGAAAGACATCATCTTCGACGGGGAGTATCGAGTGACGCCGAATCGTTAGTTTCCTTTTGCCCCTTCATAACTTTTTCCATTGTTCTCTTTAGTGGTCTGCCTCGCATTTCCTGACTTTGTCTCCCTGTCCTTCTAGGCTTTAAAGCTCCGGCCGAAGACAAGCTGGGATGGGATTTTTTAACAGTTGGGAGAGGATAAAATCTCTCCCCGGTGATGACTGCAAATATAAACTCTGGCTAACTGATGCGAGACGGGCTCGGGCTCGTTTTGTCTCGATTCCCCGGGACGTCGAGAGTATTTATCCGCGTGAGTAGCGAGTGAGATCCTTCCTGAGTAGTTTTATCCGCTCCTAACTCTGATTTTTGTTTTCTCAGGTCATCGTTATCCTCGGATCATCCGCCCTGCAAGATTCGAGATGGAGAATCCTCGGGACAAGGCAAGGCGTGAAAGGGAGAAATTGAACAAACTTAAGTCTAGCGCTAAAACCCAAAAGGGCTCGGGCCGGGGAAAGCAGAGCGAAGTGTCGGTGGCGTTTCCTCCTCCCCCGATCGCTCCTTCGTCGGTGTTTCCCTCTCCGTAGCCCCTGAATAGGGTTCTTCCCGAGCTGCCCGTGGTTGACCTGGAAAAGAGACTGTCGGGGAGAAACGGCCGCGTGACGAGGAGATCCCGAGCTCGGAGGACCAGGGGGAGAAGTTCGGTTCGCCCATCACGGATGTTGTCCTGAAGACTCGAATTGTCCGGCCGCGGAGGAAGAAAGGCCCTCGCCCCGTGGAAGAGGGAAAATCAACCGAGTCGAAACTCAGCGAGCCTCTCTTCGGCATCGAGTCGGAGAAACTCCAAAGGTAATTACATCTCACTTTGATCTTCGTGTGCGTAATTTGGCTCTTCTATTCTGAACTTCCTTCCCTTTGTTTAGCATATATGAGGCGGAGTCGGAGATCCCCATTGCCGCTGCTCACATGCAAGCTGCTCGAGATCCCTACGAGGACGACACGATCCCTCCGCACGTTCAGGATGCCGTTGACAACGTCATCGGGTCCTGGACTCATCGGATGGAAAGTTATACCTCCCAGCCCGATTTTATGCTGGAAATGCTCAAAGTCCAGGCGGCTCGTGTTCCGGTGATGGTTAATCAGCTCGGTCGCCTCCTGGAGGACCGAAAAGGCAAAGGCATCGCCGTTCCCTCTGATCCGCCGAGTGAAGTGGCCAGCCTTCGGGGACGTCTCTCCGAGCTCCAAGAGGCATATGAGCTCGAGATCGGCCTGAAATGATCCTTGGAAACGGAGCTCAGGAATCTGAAGGGGAAACTTGCCGCGCAACAGTCGCAGTCGGAGGAGTATAAAAAATTGCTAGGGGAGTGCGAGACCGCGATGTTTGCTCGGGACTCTGATGTAGCCAAGATATCTACCCGGGTGGCTGAGATGGCGAATCGGACCGTGGAGGCCGAGAAGCAAGCTAGGGAGGCCGTGGAGGCCGCCAACCTGCAGCTCAAGGAGATGAGGGCCTTGTGGGCGAAAGAACGTCTTGAGATGGGGCAGGCTGCCGAAGATCTGAAGAATAAACAGGAGATTGAAACTGCCCGGCTCACCGAGGAGCTGAAGAATATGCAGGAGAAGGAAGCTGCCCGGCTCGCTGATCCCTGGGAAGATCTGGGCGAGTTCAGCAACTATTCCTACTACTGTGCATTTTTCGACGGCGTCCGGGGTCTACTCAAAGATGGCCAGCCTGTGGATACTTTGATGTCGGTCATCCAGACTTATGCCTCCACGAATGCTCTCCACCCGAGCATGACGCTATCCATCCTGGATTTGGAAACCGAACATAAAGTGGATCTCTCTTGGTGGCCGAAGAGGGACCAGTTATTTGATCCCCGGATGCTGGAGGTAGATGAAGAGGAGTCGGATACGACTTTTGTGGACTCCCTGATCGGTGATGGGGAGAATCCTAAAAGCGAGGGCTGAGTGACGACCTCCCCGGTTTGTTTAAATGAAGTAACCTCTAAGTAATACTATGATTTTGTTGGGTTTTGCCTGTTGGGTTTCTGAACAATGTTTTAATCGTGTACCTAGGGTGCTCCTATTTTGTTTTCTATTCGTATTTTACCTTCTTGAATTTTGATGAAGTATGAAACTTTATTTTGGTAGTTTACCTGTGTTTGCTCGATTTTTTAATTTCCTAATTTAAAGCTGTTCGTTGGCGGGATCTCTTGCCGCCAAAAAATATTTACTCTTTCCTTTTGTGCTGTGTCACCTGCCAAAAGATGATTTCTTTGGGCGGGAAATTTTTCACTTTAAGCCTCTATAAATGGGGTCTCGTTCGTGCATTATGATGGAGTTGTATTCTAAATGTCTAGTTTAGTGCAAATACGGAACTCCTTATCTATACCTTAATTCGAGATATGATTCAAGCATGGTTGCATTTAATGCAATAGTCCTTGATGTATACGTTGTAGACAGTATGGCGTGAGGAGACACGCGGAAGATCATACTGTCGGTTACTCGTATACTATCGAACAGTAGCTCACGACTTAGATGGACAGGGACAATCCATCGGTACGTCGTAGTGTGACTGGTAGATAGTCGGTCTTGACTATCATGTTACACTCGTACACTTGGTGTATTGAGCAGGACCACGGGAGGGCGTTCGATTTATACTAATCGGAGTAATCGAACTAGACCTCAGATATTACGGATATATGAGTTCCTAATCCCTATATAATTATAGGTGCGTGTGTCCAATGCTCGATTCTTTAATGTGCCAATGAGTGAGACTAATTGATTAGTCGAGATCCTCGGTATATTGGGAATCGGAATTGTACACACGGCATGCTATAGATTATAGACAGGAAACCGTGTCCCATTTATTGGGTTGATGATGTCCCCGAGATGAGCTCATAAAGTTTATCATGTAAACCCTGCAGGTGGATTCGTTCCACATGATAATAAGGATGAGTGGTACTAGTCTCGGATAATAAGAAATGAATTAATTTAATTATTAGTAATTAATTAATTCATGGACATGCGATATCTTAAACACGAGGAAAATCATATATGTAATTTCGGCGGAAATATTATTGTTGATATAATATTAAATTAATTTCGGGAATTCAATTATAATTTTATAGTGGAATTAATTATAATTAAAATTGTGGAATTTAATTAAAGGTTTTCTTTTAAGGACACCGATTTAATTAAATTGCAATTTAGCCCGGGATTTATTTACCTAAGAGGTCCCTAGTGTAACTCTATTTAAACCCCCTTGTCCTCTCTTAAACCTAAGAAACGCCGCAACTATTATTTCAGCAGAGAAATTAAATTGCTTAGCGCAATTATATTTTTCTCTGTTTTAATAAAAGAGTTAACGCAGTTATTTTTTTCTAATGAAATTAATTGCTTAGCGCAATTATATTTCTGAGAAAAGAAAATTATTCTTGCGCTGGTTTTGAGAAGAGAGAGCAGAAAAGGAGAATCCAGCAGATCGTTGCCCACACAACGGCTGGAATCGGGGTAGAGGCATACGCTAGAAACGTCTAAGGTTTCAAAAATTCGGCTTCTCCGAATCACGCGACAAAGGTATGAGATCGATCCCTAATTCCGCAATTATCGATCTCTAAATTCGTTAAAAATATATCGAACGAATGATCGGGTTCCGGGAGTCGTGGTACGTGTTCCTCGACTACTGGGGGGGTCAAGGACCTCCGGAACGGTGGTCGGAAGAGGAAAAACGGACCGGAAACGAGCCCGGAACAGCAACGTCGCGTTGCTGTTCGCGGACAAACGGCGGTCGTGTTGGAAATTGATATCCCGGGCTATTAAAATTTATGCGGAACCGATAGCCCGACCGAAATCCTTTATCGCCGGAGATTGGATCCCCGACTCATCCGCAGGAGTCCAAACTTTGGAGACTACGCGCCCGAAGACACGCAGCCCGCCCCCAGCCGATTTTCTCCCACGAGTCGGATCCATGAACGCGAACACCAACGAACCGGGCTCGACGAGAGTAACATTGCCGCGGGATGAACCCGCGGCTAGAAACCCTAGCCGAACCCCGCTAGGGTTCGCGATCGCCGTGCATGGCGATCGCCGGGGATGCACGGCATCCCCGCGGGGCTGATCCAATCAGCACCCGCCGGCGGTGAGTCCGGCGACTCACCGCCACCACCTCACGGGGTGGAGGGCCCCCAGCTGCGGCACCAGCCCGCGGCTGCCCTCCGCGATCGACTTCGGTCGATCGCCCGCTCCGGCTTCGGCCGGAGCTTCCCCGTGCGCACGCCGCCGTCCAGGGAGGTCGGGGAGGCCATCTGCCGTGGCTCCAGCCCACGGCGGCTTCCCCAGCGATCGACCCTTGGTCGATCGCGTGCCCCGGCGTCCAGCCGGGGCTGCTCCTTGGCGCGGTTACCGGCGGTCGAAACCCTAGGTTTCGGCCGCCCCCTTTCGATCTTCGCCGGGGATCTCGAATCCCCGTCCCCGAAGTTCGTACGTTCATCCGGATCGTGTGTTCATGTATACGCTACAATTAATTCACATAAAATCATAAAAGAGGGTTTATGATTTTTACCTTCGATTCGTTGTACGGAGAAACGAATTAACGCGTTGATGACCTTGCGATCTTCCCACGTATTCCTTGCACCTCGTCCGAACGTCGTGTGGGCGACGATCTATCGAACTCCTATGGATCTTCCTCACTCTCAAAACTTTATGATTGGCGTAACTTAGGTTGTGAAAAGTGAAGACCATGTAGTGCTTATATAGGCTACGTAGGGGATCATAAGGAGAATAAATATTGGGCTTCTAAATATTGAAGATTAAATTGGGTCCAACCCAAATCCATTAATCCTTATCAATATTAAATTTTATTTATTTTCCACTATATAAATAAAATTGCACTCCCAATATTATTCCATATTATATCAAATAATATTTCTCCGGTAGTATTATATATTCCGTGTATTTAAGATTTAAATATCCATGAATAAATTTATTTATTGCTCAATAAATATTATTCATCTCTTATATCCGAGAATAGTACCGTTTAACCTTAATTATTATGCGGACTAAATCCACCTGCAGGGTTTACATAATAATTCCTTATGAACTCATCTCGGGGATATTATCAACCCTTACGGGATACACTGTCCCTTCAAGAATTCACGGCATGCCATATATAAAATATAGTGACCCAACTTAACCGGTAATTAACCCAATAATTAAATCGGTTAATTCCTTTGGAAAATCAAAGTCACTTATATTAAACATACACACCCGCAATAATATCGGGGATTAAGAATAAAATACTCTGAGATTTAAATTGATTATCCAAGGCAATCCTAATCAATAAATCTCAAGCGATCCGCCCAATACACCAAGTGTACAAGTGTGATAAAATAATTAAGATAAATTATTTTCTCTCTCACACAACGACTATACCGATGGATTAGTTCGTGTCCATCTAGGTCGTGAGCAACTGTTCGATTAAATACGAGTAACCGATAGTATGATCTTCTGTGCGCCCATGCAGCACCATACTAACTACAACGTATAAAATCCAGAACTATGATTTGCATATATTTTAATTATAAATAATTAAATGCAAATAATTGTTTATTAATTAAATAGATTAAATGCTATGATCGGGAGTTTACCGTTACTTAAATCTAGACATTAAGTACACAACTCCAACAATCTCCCACTTGTACTAAGGTCTAGTCATTTCCTCCAAACTCCCGGTTCACATACTCATCACGTGCTTAAGGTGTACTTCCGAGTACTATGTGAGTGAGCACTCTAGGTTGCCGCTCTGAAGTTATCTTGGTGACTACTACGTCGTCTCCCTCGACGATGATTCGTATCAGGTGGTACTTGCTCTATGTGTTATCATCATCTTTTGAACTTATGACTTCTTCCAGTTTACCATGCACCGCTATGTACATAGCCTTTGGTGAACCAAGAGTCATATCCAAGTTCAGAGGTCATTCCGGAACCTAACCAAAGCTTCCGCTGCCTCTGAGGCTGCTATTCAGTTTATGATAGAGTCCGAGAAGCATTACGCTTATCACTCTTTCATCCTTAGGTTCCACCTCTTCTAAAAGTGAACACATAGCCTGATATCGACTTACACTGGTCTTTCTCTGATTTGGATCTGAGAAAACGTAATCTAAGAAGATTTCGTATTGCCTGTAATCCAGTACTTCTAAGTACTTTTACAGCATTTGAATCTCTCTTATCCAGATTACTTTGATATCCTCCCACTACGCTAACCGCATAGTTGATATCAGGTTCTTGTTTTATAACACCGCATTTACAAAGCCTCTTATACTCGAAGTGTAAGAATCTGCTTTGTCTATATCTATCTCCTCCATGTGTTCCAGACACATACCTTAGATAGATGCATTCTGTTCTCGAAAGGCAATAACCTTTCTCAGAATTGTGCGTGTTTAAAACAAACCATAATAAGATATCTAAAGAGAAGTACAAATGTTCTTCTCTAGAGATCGAAAGATTTCTAAGAACATGATCCAACTTCATCTTAATCTTATATCTCGATTTATTTAGACAACCTCTATTTTATGTCTGACAACGCTTTTACATTGTTGCCAATGATGAAGTGTTATCTACACAAAATTCCGAGAAACACCACTTTGTTTCCATTACGTCTCCAATACACCAATCTTGTCTATGCTTCTTGATGAATCCATAAAATGGACTATCTCATCAATTTGTAAGTTCACAAGTTTCAGCTTTGTGGTAATCCATAAATGGATTTACTAAGCTTGTACTTCTAAATGATCTCGCCTCTTTTACAATGAAATATTGTTATCCAAGTAGGCACATTTAGATTAGTACTGCCCCCTATGCAGAACTCGGGATCGATTTCATGTTTACTAGATCCAGAGTTTAAAACTCCTCCAGTCTTATGAACATCTCCGGTTGCTTAACAACCTCCCACTGCAATGGCGTTCCGGTGTATAACAGTAATAACATTAGGTGCAGTTAGTGGTGTACTAATACTCGGTTAGGCTGGTTCTCAGTCTTCTCTTTCCTCATTATAAAGTACCTTGTTCGTTAGGGCATTTGTAGTTCATCTAATAGTCTTCTTCAAGAACCGGGCGAAGATACCCTTCTGGTCCGTGGTACTATTGAACATACAATTACTTGTTCATCCAGGATATTCTACAACCATATTCAATGTGTTGTTGTATCCAGAAAATCCATAGAACATAGGTAGTTCCGAACAAACTTGTCCTTTTACTATTAGAATTCCATTTCTTATTCCTGACACACCATGTCTACACATCAGTGTATGGTGCAGTCGTTTGAGACCTTAATCTCAATCCTTGATTTATGCTATGTGCTCTTTAGATAGGTAGTGGCCTCCGCGAACAAGTCGCAGCCTTTTAACGGATTTACTTTGAAGGTTCCCCATAATAGCTTTGTGTTAAAAAACACTTTGCTTTTATGGCACATCAAGCATTCTAATCCATCTTCAAGTGTTCCTTAAAAGGAAACTACTTACACCTTTCTAATTACACATATGTCTGCATATATCATCTTTGATCATTATCAATACTCGTCCGAACTCCATCCTTTATCCAGAAAGGTTAACTTAGTTGTATCTTCTTCCAAAATTTGATTCTTAGGTCGGGAGGTCCATTCCTCCAACTATAATTGAATGAATCAATTTCGACCTTTTGAATCCCCTTTTGAATAAATACTACTAAGTTCAAGAATTCACAAGTATAATGATTGATAAAGAAATACATCTAATAAGTAAAGCAAGTTTATATATATAACGGTTTGTTGCATCGTGGTAGACTAAGGATTCATCATTCATATATTGCTATCTAATGTACCAGAATAGATATCGCCATTATTTCTTGTCTAAACCATCGAATGATTAAAGAAATAAAATATCCATTAATAATAGAAATCCAGAACAAAAGTTCTTTCTAAAAGGTACAAAGCAATAAACTTGAAATGAAATCCTACAACTATCAAACAGATAGATAAATGTCTTCCACTGCAACCGCTGCTTCCTCAACAGCTTTGCCCATGTGGACTTGAACTCTTCTTATCTAAGTCGCCGGGTTTTCTGGAACCCCTGCATTTAGAATGCACATACCGTCAGTGGTTCCATATCTACACACCAGAATTCTGGTAGATAATACCGCTGACTATGTTTTTCGACTAAAGAAAAAATTCGTACCTTTGAGAGGACAAGATGTAGACCCCCAGTACTCAGACTGCTTTCCTTGGGGATGTTTGCCAGAAGGCTTCTTTATCCCACCCTTTGGTCCAAGTCCCTTAGGACCACCGGACCCCCTTGTCTTCTTCTCCTTTCCTTTGCCTTTAGGTCCGAAACCTTTGGCTTTGGCTATAAGAGCTTGCGATTGTTTCAACTCGTCTAAAAGATCCATCATCTCAAAAACATGATCAAGTGTTTCATCGAAGTAACAGATCTTTATGAGTATCCTCATCGCCTCTTTTCTAACCTTCTCATCATGTCCAAACAACAACTTGAGTTTGAGCATGACATCATGATTAGTGGCTAATGCACGAGCACTACCCCACCTCTCAAAGTCAAAAATCTCCTCCTCAGTTGAGTTAATGGTGAGTCCAGGAGGACAAGTTTCACTGAGTACGTCTTTGTACTCTTTTGCAGTCTGAGCAATGTCTAACTCTTCTTTCCATTCAATACAGTATGGAACCAGTGCGTTAATTTCCTCAAGTATCAACAAAAGTGGATTCATAGCAATTCTCTAAACCTATAAGCACATTTAAACAAACAATTAATTTAATATCCGACGTTATCTCCCTGGAATAACATCATTAAATTACTAATCACATCTAAAATCCCATCAGGTAAGGCAAGCCACGTGGTGTGGACGTTTACCCACCCAAATGATTTAGCAATTAGATTTTCTTTGGCCATACATCAATTATAGCGTGACCTCGTGGGGAGGAATACTATAACGCGTATCTAAGTGTAAACCATTACTCAGTACCAAAGTAAATTACTTGGAATTGCTACATCACCGCAAGCCACGTGGTGTGGACGTTTACGATAACTTCACAACTCTTCATAATTACTTACAACTGTCTACATCAATTAATCCAAAGTCCGTCAGCATAGCAAGCCACGTGGTGTGGACGTTTACTACACTAAGAGACTTTTATAATTGACTCCCAATTACAAGATCCATTAGATTTTATAAATCAAGACTCGGAGAATCATAAGTGAAACTCGAAGTTTCTAACCAGTGATTCGCCATGCGAGCGACCCTATCTCTCATAAATGAGGGAGCCGAGCAGACAAACGACCCATCTATCAAAGAATGGCACGAAAGTCTCTAATTTGTGTCCTCTACATGACCAAGTGGCTTTGGCTCCATTCCACTCCCCGGGGTGAGAATGAGTCGACTTGAAGTCAGTTTCAGAAAGACAAATTAGGCATTGTTTGATAAACTTGATCAATGTTTCTTGTAAAAGGAATTACAAGAATTCTCCTCCAATGACTCGTCTATACGAACTTCGAAAGTCCATAAGAGTCACCAAGAGAACAGTAATGGAGACCATGGGAATGTTTCCATCCCCTCTCCCACTTAGCTTTTTATAATAATAGGGATACGCTATCTAGTGCATAGAATAAACACATATAGCATGCATACAAGCAATAAAGCACAAAGTATCACATAGTCAAAATAATGCTAGAAAATTATTTTCCGACTATCATGGCTTTATCCCATCTCCGTACGCATCTTCTAGTCTTCAGTCTTCGTTTCTTGAATGCTCCATGTGACGAGAATATTAATCTCTAATATTTAAATCTATTTATTTTCAATTAATCCAAAAGTTACTTAATTCGAAAATTAAGTCAATCGAATATATCAAAAATAAAATTAAATATCATTAATATTTTTATTTATTTATTTTCCTATCTAGTTCTATTAAATCTCTAGAATAATCTATCCAAGTAAAATTTGGAATATTCTAGAAGATATCTATAATAGAACAAGGAAATAAAATAAATTAGGACTCATTACTTTCCAAGTTTATTTTTATTCCTAATCCATGAATATTCCCATGAGTAGGAATAATCAAATAGGAAAAATAAATTTTAGTACTAAATTAATTAAATTCCTAATCTTTGAATAATTCCATGAAGGAAATAAATCAATAGGAATAAAATTAATTCCAATTAATTCTTTTCCTAATCCATGAGAGTTTCCTTAAAAGGAAAGTACTCAAATAGAAAAAATCCGAACTAATTAGGTAAGTAGTATCTTGGTAGGAGAACACGAGATCACGAGGACCCCGCGCCCCCTACCTTCGATCGCCGGCCGGGGAGGAGCGCCGCCGCCACCTCAGCCCACGCGCCACCACCACCGGTGGCCGGCGTGGCCAAGGAGTCCCGCGGGCAGCCCCCTCCGCCCCTTCGATCGATCCTCATGGGATCGATCCTCGTGATCGATCCCCGGTCCTCTTCGTCACACGTCTTCGTCTTCCGGCGATCGTCTCAACATCGAACCAACGTAATTAAAATTACAAGAATTAAATTACAATTATCCGGTATCGATTCTATACATGAAATCGACCTTATACAATTTCCGGAAAAATAAAGAACGTAATAATAAATCCTAAATTCGGTCAACCCCCGAATTTTTACTATTACAAACATTCATCCACACAAAACGAATCTCGACATGTCCGAGAGTTTAATAATCATGATAATTAATTAAGCAATAATTAAATCAACCATGATAGCCGGAAATCCTGCAAGGTAGAACAATAATCGAGCATATACATGAACACGAAACCAAACGCTCTGATACCATTTGTTGGAAATCGATATCCCGGGCTATTAAAATTTATGCGGAACCGATAGCCCGACCGAAATCCTTTATCGCCGGAGATTGGATCCCCGACTCATCCGCAGGAGTCCGACCTTTGGAGACTACGCGCCCGAAGACACGCAGCCCGCCCCCAGCCGATTTTCTCCCACGAGTCGGATCCATGAACGCGAACACCAACGAACCGGGCTCGACGAGAGTAACATTGCCGCGGGATGAACCCGCGGCTAGAAACCCTAGCCGAACCCCGCTAGGGTTCGCGATCGCCGTGCATGGCGATCGCCGGGGATGCACGGCATCCCCGCGGGGCTGATCCAATCAGCACCCGCCGGCGGTGAGTCCGGCGACTCACCGCCACCACCTCACGGGGTGGAGGGCCCCCAGCTGCGGCACCAGCCCGCGGCTGCCCTCCGCGATCGACTTCGGTCGATCGCCCGCTCCGGCTTCGGCTGGAGCTTCCCCGTGCGCACGCCGCCGTCCAGGGAGGTCGGGGAGGCCATCTGCCGTGGCTCCAGCCCACGGCGGCTTCCCCAGCGATCGACCCTTGGTCGATCGCGTGCCCCGGCGTCCAGCCGTGGCTGCTCCTTGGCGCGGTTACCGGCGGTCGAAACCCTAGGTTTCGGCCGCCCCCTTTCGATCTTCGCCGGGGATCTCGAATCCCCGTCCCCGAAGTTCGTACGTTCATCCGGATCGTGTGTTCATGTATACGCTACAATTAATTCACATAAAATCATAAAAGAGGGTTTATGATTTTTACCTTCGATTCGTTGTACGGAGAAACGAATTAACGCGTTGATGACCTTGCGATCTTCCCACGTATTCCTTGCACCTCGTCCGAACGTCGTGTGGGCGACGATCTATCGAACTCCTATGGATCTTCCTCACTCTCAAAACTTTATGATTGGCGTAACTTAGGTTGTGAAAAGTGAAGACCATGTAGTGCTTATATAGGCTACGTAGGGGATCATAAGGAGAATAAATATTGGGCTTCTAAATATTGAAGATTAAATTGGGTCCAACCCAAATCCATTAATCCTTATCAATATTAAATTTTATTTATTTTCCACTATATAAATAAAATTGCACTCCCAATATTATTCCATATTATATCAAATAATATTTCTCCGGTAGTATTATATATTCCGTGTATTTAAGATTTAAATATCCATGAATAAATTTATTTATTGCTCAATAAATATTATTCATCTCTTATATCCGAGAATAGTACCGTTTAACCTTAATTATTATGCGGACTAAATCCACCTGCAGGGTTTACATAATAATTCCTTATGAACTCATCTCGGGGATATTATCAACCCTTACGGGATACACTGTCCCTTCAAGAATTCACGGCATGCCATATATAAAATATAGTGACCCAACTTAACCGGTAATTAACCCAATAATTAAATCGGTTAATTCCTTTGGAAAATCAAAGTCACTTATATTAAACATACACACCCGCAATAATATCGGGGATTAAGAATAAAATACTCTGAGATTTAAATTGATTATCCAAGGCAATCCTAATCAATAAATCTCAAGCGATCCGCCCAATACACCAAGTGTACAAGTGTGATAAAATAATTAAGATAAATTATTTTCTCTCTCACACAACGACTATACCGATGGATTAGTTCGTGTCCATCTAGGTCGTGAGCAAGTGTTCGATTAAATACGAGTAACCGATAGTATGATCTTCTGTGCGCCCATGCAGCACCATACTAACTACAACGTATAAAATCCAGAACTATGATTTGCATATATTTTAATTATAAATAATTAAATGCAAATAATTGTTTATTAATTAAATAGATTAAATGCTATGATCGGGAGTTTACCGTTACTTAAATCTAGACATTAAGTACACAACTCCAACAGGTCGCCAGAGGGCAAACGGCGGTCGCCGTTTGCAGTTCCTCCAGCGACCGCTGGTCTGCATTCGGCGGTCGCCGTTTGAGTGCAGACCAGCCCCGATTCGCGCAGTTGTCCTTCGGGGCGATGGCTGGGCGTGAATCGGGTCATGAGCTGTCGTGTGAACGAAGTAACGGACATGGAGGTCGACTGGGCGTGTCCGGATGTTCGAGTAGTCGAACGGACTCGTCCCGGGTAGTCGATTTCCAACAATTGGTATCAGAGCCGGTTTTGTCGTTCGTTGTATTTTTGCGAGATTGGTTTTGCAGGTTCGAACCCGATTATTATGGCCATGTGATTGTGCTGTATGTTTGTGGTTTGTTAAACTCTCGGGCTTGTCGAGATCTTTGGTTTTGAAATCGTTGCATGTTTGTAATAGTTAAAACGACGGGTTGAGTCGTTTAGGTTTTATTACGTTTTTCGTTTTATCCGGATGTATAGGATCGATCAACCTGTATAGGATCGATGCCGGAAGTAGTATGTTTTACCTTTGTAATGTTACTGCTACTTGGTGGATCGAGAGAAGATCGGAAGCCGGACGAACG
Organism: Euphrasia confusa; assembly: GCA_954870475.1. NCBI lineage: Eukaryota > Viridiplantae > Streptophyta > Magnoliopsida > Lamiales > Orobanchaceae > Euphrasia > Euphrasia confusa. The sequence continues at coordinate 7,017,288 of OX940966.1, read as the reverse complement.
AGGGTCGAGTAGTCGAACCCGCGAGCTGCTGAAGGGCAAACGGCGGTCGCCGTTTCGCTGGATACTTGGCAGCAGCGGCGCGGGGGTTCGACGGACACCACGGGTCGCTCGTCGAGGCCTGGGATGATACTCCAGTGGGAGGGGTTCGTCTCTTGGCACTTAGACGAGTCGGTGGTGGATCGAGACCGATACGAGCAACGAGACGAAGATCCGAGAAGACGTGCATGGAAAATATTTAAAGGCCATAATAATCGGGGCCACGTTAAATGCTTTTTGTGTGTTTACGTGCTTGTTATTATGCTTTATTTATTTTATGCATGTTATCCCTTTTTCGTAAAATACTAAGTGGGAGAGGGATTGGAAACAATCCCGCGGTCTCCATTCTCTGTTTTGATAGTGATGTGTGTCACTTACGAGTTGGCTTTAGTGTCATCCTCCCTATCGGATAAAGTCGACACACGGATATCACTGGATCAAAATTCGAATTTAAAATCCACTTATAAAATTGAACAATTATATTTCTCAAAAGCAATGCCTAATCTGTCATTCAAAGACTAATTTCAACTCGACTCATTCTCACCCCGGGGAGTGGAATGGAGCCAAAGCGCTTGGTTATGTCGATGACACAGATGAGAGACTTTCGAGTCATTCGATGACTAGATCGATTGTCTGGTTGGCTCCCTCACCTAGTGAGAGATAGGGCTCAATTGCATGATTGATCGCTGGTTAGAAACTTCGAGTTTCACTTACGTGATATCAAGCTTTGATTAATAAAATTGTGAAATTTAATAAATGTAAGAGTTAATTAACAAAGTTGTTTGTTTTAGTAAACGTCCACACTATCGTGGCTTGCTAAATGGAAACGGTACTTTGGGTTAATTGAGACTCTATGACATTTTAATAAGAAGGATTCAATTAATAAAGTTGTTTGTTTAGTAAACGTCCACACTAACGTGGCTTGCTGGATGGAAACGGAACTTTGGGATTAATTGAGGCTCGACAGTTATAGAAAGTCGTGGAGGAGCGCATGTCAACGTAAACGTCCACAAGAACGTGGCTTGCGGTGGACATGTAGTTCCCGAGCGGTGGACTTAGTACTGAGAAATGGTATACACTTAGGTACGCTTTATAGTATCCTCCCCATCGGAGTCACTGCTATAATGATGTACGACCGAAGTGAAATCCAATCATAAAATCATTTGGACTGGTAAACGTCCACAAGAACGTGGCTTGCTATGTCTGATGGGATTTTGGAAATGATTGGTAGTTTAATGATATCACTTAAGGGAAATGATATCGAATTAAACTCATTGTTTGTTTTATATGGTATTATTCCCATTAAAAGTCAACAAACTCACTGAACCTGATTGTATGGATTAGAAAAGAAAACTTGGACATTGTCCTAACTGCAGAGGAGTACAAATATGTACTCCAAGTCAATTGACCTGCTGAACCAAATGATGCTTCCACTACTGAGGAAAGGAAGCTCATTGGAAATGGATCAGGGCTATGAGATGACGCGGAGCAACATTATGACTTTCATGTCAAATGTGCTGCGACATCAGGATCATGCCATGACCATTACCTATGAAATGATGCTTAACCTCAAGGAGTTTTTGGTTATCAGGACAGGACAGCCGGACAAAGTGAAATGAGGCAACTCATGACGGCCATCATATCAGAAAGAACGCCCGTGAGGGATCACGTTCTTAGAATGATGGGCTAGCTTAATGAGATAGAGATTCTGGGAACAATTATCAATGGGGTAAACCAGGTTGATTTTTTGCTCCAGTCTCTGCCGAGAAGTTTTGAGCAGTTCCGCCTAAACTATAATATGGATAAGAGGTCTTATTCATTGGCGGAGCTCCTGATTGAACTTCAAGCGGCTGAGAGAATCTTTAAGGGCTCTCAAAGCACTTGTGGCTGAGAAATTGACTCTTCCTAGGCCTTCGGGCGGCAAAAGGAAGAAGAAGTAATACGAAAACCCAGTGGCCCTAATATATCTGGACCACGGAATGGGACAAGCAAGCCCAAGGGGCAAGTGCTTCCGTTGTAAGCAGTTTGGATACTGAGAGTTTGATTGTCCTCTCATAGCAACTAGAAGTTAACTTCTCCTTAGTCACCGAAACATGTTTAGTGGTGTTATCTACCAGTACCTGGTGTGTGGATACGGAAACCACTAATCATGTCTGCACCTAAATGCGGGGGTTCCAGGAAACCCGGAGACTTGGAAAGGAAGAAGTTATAACCTACATGGGCAATACTGTTAAGGTAACAGCCATTGCAGTGGGAGATGTTAAATGTTTTAACGGTAGGATTTTAGTTTTAATATATTGTCTTTATGTGCCGGTATTTAGAAAGAATTTTAATTTCGGATTTCTAAATTAGCTTAGAATGGATATTCCGTTTCTTCTGATAGTTTTATACCTATCAGAGTAGGAAACGGGGATATTATCTATTCTGGTACATCGATAGACAATTTAATACTAAATCCGTGTTCTTCCACGATGCAACAGACCGGAGCTAATAACACATTATCGAACCCTAATAAGAGTAAAGATCCTTCTAGGATGAATCAAATGTACTTATGGAATCTTAGGCTAGATCATTTTAACTTGAGTACGATTCAAAGGGTGAAAGCTGATAGACTACTCAGCTAGGTTGAAGGAAAGGACTTTCCAACCTTCGAATCATACTTGGAAGTTTTAATGACCAAGCAACCCTTTACGGTTAAAGGGAAAAGATCTAAGAAAGTACTAGAGTTGATTCGCTCTGATATATGCAGACCTCTTTTGAGGAGTAAGGCATACTCATCAGAAAATGGGATTAACTCCCAACAGACTACACCATTTATGCCTCGGCAAAATAATGTTTTGTAAAGAAGGAATAGGACTCTTATAGATATGAAAAGTAGAAAATGAGTTATTCGGAGTTACCTAATTCGTTTTTGGGATATGGCTTGGAAACAGCGGCGTTTATCCTGAACTTGATTCTTTTGGAAACTTGTACTGATATTCGGCTGTTCATAAGATACCCTAAGAAAACGAATTGAGATATGTAATATAGTCCAAAGGACCAGATGTTCATTGATTACATCAATGTTCGGTTCTTAGACATGGACTATATATATATGCAAGATCACAAGCCCAAGAGTAGAGTAATACTTAATGTGCTTAGAGGGACTGATCAAGACTTAGAATCAGCCTAACTGAGTAGTTCACTACTGTAATCTTTAGTCACTAAAGATACACCGGAGCGTCGTCGTAGTGGGAGGGTTGTTAGACAACCCGACAGGTTCATGTTTATAGGAGAGTCTTCGGACTTGTCACCTAGAGAACATGATGCCGACCCCTGGATCTATGACGAGACGCTAAAAGATCAAGATGCTCAGTCTTGGTAAAAGACGATGAAATATGAGATTGAATCTTTGGATTCAAATCATGTCTGGGGTCTTGTAGCACCGCCCAAAGGTGTAAAAGCCATGGGTGTACAAGATGAAAAGAGGGTCTGACGGGAAGGTGTAAACCTTCAAGGCTAGGCTTGTTGCGAGAGGGTGCACTCAGAAAGAAATGGATCGATTATGAGTAAACTTTCTCGCCGGTAGCTATGCTAGATTCGATTCGGATTCTTTTGTCTTCACATGGAAGATGGAAGTCAAGACGGTTTTCTAAATCGTAGTCTTGACGGGACCATCTGTGTGGGACAGCCAGAGGGATTCATCGAAAAGAGCCAAGAGCATTCGGTAAGCAAGCTTAATCAATCTTAGGATTGAAGGAAGCTTCAAGATCTTGGACACATGCGGACCTATGAGAAAATCCATTTCATGGATTCATTCAAGGCATGTTTAGGTCCTGTGTGTAATAAAGAAGTGACGGAAAAGATGTGGTGTTTTCTCATTCTTTATGTAGACGACATCCTTCTAAATTGGCAACAATATGAAAGATGTTATCAGAAATAAAGGGATGGTTGTCCGAGTAATTCAATGTAAGAGACTTAGGAGAAGTCGGGAATGTTCTTGGGATCAAAGTAATAATTGATCGCGAGAAAAGAACATAGAACTTATCTCGAGTCTCATACATAAATACAATTCTTACTCGTTGCAGCATACAGAATTCCTAGAAAGGTCTTCACGTTTTTGATGTGGAATTCATCTATCTAAAGTTTTGTGTCCGACACAATAAAGGAGATAGATGAAGAGTAAGCAGTTCCCTGCACCTTAATGGTGGGAAGCTTAATGTATATAATGCTATGCACGAGACTGATATCTACTATGCCGTGGGCATGGTGGTGAGATATCATAGTAATCCTGGAAAGGATCACTTGACTGATGTAAAGAACATGTTTAGGCTCCTGCAGAGGACCAGGAATTATGTTCTGAGTTACAAAGCAGTCAAGTTGTTTCCTTTGGATTACATAGAATTGAATTTCCAATCAAACAGGGACAGTCGAAAGTCGAAGTCAGGCTATGTGTTCTCACTGTGAAGTGGAGCAGTCACATGGAAGAATGTAAAGCAGCGATGCATTACAGACTCTACCATGGAAACTGAAAGGATAACGGCCTCTGAGGCAGTTAAAAGGTCAGTGTGGCTCCAGAACTTCCTAAGGGACTTAGATGTGGTTTCTAGTTTACCCAAAGCTATTTTGAATAGGGTATTGGCAAACTTGAAATGCCACGAGTCCACAGTGAGAGATAACACGTAGAGCGCAAGTACCACCTGATTCGAGAGATCGTCTAGTAAGACGATGCAGTTGTCACCAAGATAGCATCAAGAGGATTGCCTGGTAAAACCATTCACAGAAGCTCTTCCAGCGGTAGCGTTGGGTAGGCGTGATAAGGTTATGGGAATCTGATGTTTGAGAAAGGGCCACTAGACTTTTAGTATAAGTGGGAGATTGATGGAGTTGTATTCTAAATGTCTAGTTTAGTGCAAATACGGAACTCCTTATCTATACCTTAATTCGAGATATGATTCAAGCATGGTTGCATTTAATGCAATAGTCCTTGATGTATACGTTGTAGACAGTATGGCGTGAGGAGACACGCGGAAGATCATACTGTCGGTTACTCGTATACTATCGAACAGTAGCTCACGACTTAGATGGACAGGGACAATCCATCGGTACGTCGTAGTGTGACTGGTAGATAGTCGGTCTTGACTATCATGTTACACTCGTACACTTGGTGTATTGAGCAGGACCACGGGAGGGCGTTCGATTTATACTAATCGGAGTAATCGAACTAGACCTCAGATATTACGGATATATGAGTTCCTAATCCCTATATAATTATAGGTGCGTGTGTCCAATGCTCGATTCTTTAATGTGCCAATGAGTGAGACTAATTGATTAGTCGAGATCCTCGGTATATTGGGAATCGGAATTGTACACACGGCATGCTATAGATTATAGACAGGAAACCGTGTCCCATTTATTGGGTTGATGATGTCCCCGAGATGAGCTCATAAAGTTTATCATGTAAACCCTGCAGGTGGATTCGTTCCACATGATAATAAGGATGAGTGGTACTAGTCTCGGATAATAAGAAATGAATTAATTTAATTATTAGTAATTAATTAATTCATGGACATGCGATATCTTAAACACGGGGAAAATCATATATGTAATTTCGGCGGAAATATTATTGTTGATATAATATTAAATTAATTTCGGGAATTCAATTATAATTTTATAGTGGAATTAATTATAATTAAAATTGTGGAATTTAATTAAAGGTTTTCTTTTAAGGACACCGGTTTAATTAAATTGCAATTTAGCCCGGGATTTATTTACCTAAGAGGTCCCTAGTGTAACTCTATTTAAACCCCCTATTGCCCTCTCTTAAACCTAAGAAACGCCGCAACTATTATTTCAGCAGAGAAATTAAATTGCTTAGCGCAATTATATTTTTCTCTGTTTAAATAAAAGAGTTAACGCAGTTATTTTTTTCTAATGAAATTAATTGCTTAGCGCAATTATATTTCTCAGAAAAGAAAATTATTCTTGCGCTGGTTTTGAGAAGAGAGAGCAGAAAAGGAGAATCCAGCAGATCGTTGCCCACACAACGGTTGGAATCGGGGTAGAGGCATACGCTAGAAACGTCTAAGGTTTCAACAATTCGGCTTCTCCGAATCACGCGACAAAGGTATGAGATCGATCCCTAATTCCGCAATTATCGATCTCTAAATTCGTTAAAAATATATCGAACGAATGATCGGGTTCCGGGAGTCGTGGTACGTGTTCCTCGACTACTGGGGGGGTCAAGGACCTCCGGAACGGTGGTCGGAAGAGGAAAAACGGACCGGAAACGAGCCCGGAACAGCAACGTCGCGTTGCTGTTCGCGGACAAACGGCGGTCGCCAGAGGGCAAACGGCGGTCGCCGTTTGCAGTTCCTCCAGCGACCGCTGGTCTGCATTCGGCGTGATGGAGTTATATTCTAAATGTCTAGTTTAGTGACAATATGGAACTCCTTATCTGTGTTTTATTATCTATTAATCAAACTGTCGGCATTTTGTCTATCTTGTACTTGAATGCAATAGTCCTAGATATATACGTTGTAGACAGTATGGCGTGAGGAGACACGCGGAAGATCATACTGTCGGTTACTCGTATATTATCGAACAGAAGCTCACGACTTAGATGGACAGGGACAATCCATCGGTACGTCGTAGTGTGACTGGGTGATAGTTGGTCTTAACTATTATGTCACACTTGTACACTTGGTGTATTGAGCAGGACCACGGGAGGGCGTTCGATTTATACTAATCGACGTAATCGAACTAGACCTCAGAATTACGGATATACGAATTCTTAATCCCTATATAATTATAGGTGCGTGTGTCCAATTCTCGGTTCTTTAACTTGCCAATGAGTGAGACTATTTGATTAGTCGAGATACTCGGTAAATTGGGAATCGGAATTGTACACACGGCATGCTATAGATTATAGACAGGAAACCGTGTCCCGTTTATCGGGTTGATAACGTCCCCGAGATGAGCTCATAAAGTTTATCATGTAAACCCTGCAGGTGGATTTGTTCCACATGATAATAAGGATGAGTGGTACTAGTCTCGGATAATAAGAAACGAATTAATTTAATTATTAGTAATTAAATAAATTCGTGGACGTTCGATATCTTAAACACGGGGAAAGTCGTATATGTAATTTCGGCGGAAATATTATTGTTGAAATAATATTAAATTAATTTCGGGAATTCAATTATTATTTTATAGTGGAGTTAATAATAATTAAAATTGAAATCGATTAATTAAGGAATTGCGTTTACGTATTCCAAGTTAATTAATATTTCAATTTAGCCCTTAATTAATTTAACCTTGGGTCCCTGGTGTAACTCTATATAAACTCCCCCCCTTGCCTATTCTAAACCTACAGTTCGGCGCTTTTCTATTTTACTGAGAAAAATAATTGTTAACGCAAATATAATTTTTCTCTGTAAAATACATTAGTTAGCGCTGATATTTTTCTCTAACTGAGAAAAAGAATATCACGGTAGAAGAAGAAGAAAGCAGAAAAGGCAAACCCAACAGATCGTTGCCCACACAACGGTTGGAGTCGGGATCAGAGTCATACACCAGAAGCATCTAAGGTCTCAACAATCGACCGAGAGGTATGAGATCGGAACTTTCAATTCCGCATTTATTTCGATCTCGGTTTTATCTCGTTGAACGTATATGAACGTAGATCGGATTCCGGGGTCGTGGGTAGTGTTCCTCGACTACTGGGGGGTCTAGGACCTCCGGATCGGTAGTCGGATGAGGAAAAACGACCTGGAAACGAGCCCGGAACAGCAACGTCGCGTTGCTGTTCGCGGACGAACAGCGCCCGCTGGTGGGCAAACAGCGACCGCTGTTTGCAGCTCCACCAGCGACCGCTGGACTGCAATCGGCGGGCGCTGATTGGGTACAGTCCAGCTCCGTTTCGCGCGGTTGTCCTCCGGGGCGATGGCTGGGCGTGATTCGGAATAAGGGCTGTCGTGCGAACGAAGTAGTGACTTCAGAGGTCGACTGGGAGCGTTCGGATGTTCGAGCGATCGAACGAACGCATCCCGGGTAGTCGAAATCCAACACGGCGGTCGCCGTTTGAGTGCAGACCAGCCCCGGTTCGCGCGGTTGTCCTTCGGGGCGATGGCTGGGCGTGAATCGGGTCATGAGGTGTCGTGTGAACGAAGTAACGGACATGAAGGTCGACTGGGCGTGTCCGGATGTTCGAGTAGTCGAACGGACTCGTCCCGGGTAGTCGATTTCCAACACATTATTCCAGAAAAGAGATCAGAGAAGAAGAAAGAAAGACCCACGATGGGTTCGAGCCAGAGGAAAAGTCCAAATAAGGGGAAACAGGTTTTCCACAGCGCGTCGAAATGTATGGAGAGCTACTATGACATTTCCATCCATTCTGACGGTGGGCGCCGGCTGCGCCAGAAGTTCGATGGCCGGTGGCATTGCAAAAATTTTCCTCTTCCCGTCTCTTTTGTGCAACCTCTGGAGAAGTTCCTAGGCGAGGAGATCCCATTTCATGACTCCAACGAGCAGGATTGGGTCGCGACGAAGACCAAACTTAGGCGACAGGTGGCCTTCGGGGGCCCTGGTTGGGCAGACTTCGTCCAACATGCGGGCATCCAAGCCGGTTGGGAGATTTGGGTTATATGGAAACCCGGGTTCGGGTTCCGCGTTAGTCTTTTCAACCAGGAGGGTCTCCACGTGTCATTTCCAAAACAAACCCGAGTACGCGAAGCAACCGACTCCCTTGGCCACCCATACTCAGACTGATGCATGTCGGGTTTTCTATCTTGGTTTTGAATAATCACCCTTTACAGGGCTCCAGTTGCTTTTATCCTTGCCTGTTCGGCATATAATGCTTTACTTCCTTTAATGTTTTGAACCGCCAACCACCTTGAATGTGGTTGTTTGACTGCATTAATTATCCCTCGATTTACGAGAAGTTCTCCTTTATAAATGAGTTCTTGCCGATCCTTTCCTTTTATCTTCTCTCATCTTACTCGAAAACATTACGCACGGTGATTATGCCAGCCCGGGTTGAATTTTCGCGCGACTCGCATTGGTTTGAGTGCTCGTTCAATGGTTCCTGGCATAAAAACAAGTTTCCGATCCCCACGGCGTTTATGCGCCCGATCACCGACCAAGCTGTGGACAAACTATGTATGGTGGATCCCTTGGATCAAGAGTGGCACGTTTCACTTGGTCGTTTTCGGAACCAGGTCGCTATCCGTGGGTCGGAATGGGAAAGGCTTGTCAGCGGGTTCGAAATACGAGAAGGCTGGGTCGTTCGTATCACCTGGGCTGACGGGAAAGGCTTCTTAATTGACGTCTTCGATGGTGATCGTAATTCGGCGGCACGCCCGGTCGGGATTCCCCCAAGGCCTTCGCGAAGCCGAGTGTCTGGGTCCCAAATTAGCCCGTGGCCTCCGCGTCCGACCCATGACCGAATGGGTCGCCCTATCCGTTGATTTTTTTTATTTCCCTAGTTTCTTTGCCCCAGCTAGTCGTCTTTTCTCTGTCTATGTTGTGTTTCTTTTTAATGGGCGTTTTATTTGGATTTTTGTGTTCGTATGATCGTGGAAATTTGAAATTTTCTTAATCAGAGTGTTTGCGCCCCTCAGTTAGTGAATTCAGGGAATTTTGATCGAGGGTGAAATTTACCTGAGGAGAGCGGACTCTCCCTCGTTTAAATATTCGTGCTCCCTGACGTATCAAAGGATCACAGCCGAGGATGGGACTTACCCGGTCCTCGGTCTTATCAAAATTCCTGTTTGATCGGCCGGACGACGTGTCGCCCGGCTCATCCCAGGCTCGGGGAGAGCGGACTCTTCCCCGCTTAAATATTCGTGCTCCTTGACGTATCAAAGGATCACGGCCGAGGATGTGACTTGTCCGGTCCTCGGTCTTATCAAAATTCCCGTTTGATCTGTTGGAAATCGACTACCCGGGAGGCGTTCGTTCGATCGCTCGAACATCCGAACGCTCCCAGTCGACCTCCGAAGTCGCTACTTCGTTCGCTTTTCCAGCCCGTGCCCCGATTCACGCCCAGCCATTGCCCCGAAGGACAACCGCGCGAACCAAGCGGGCTGCCAGAAAAAAGCCAAAACGGCGGTCGCCGTTTGGAAACGGCGGTCGCCGTTTCTCCGCGAACAGCAACGCAATGTTGCTGTTCCGGGCTCGTTTCCGGGTCGTTTTTCCTCATCCGACTACCGTTCCGGAGGTCCTAGAACCCCCAGTAGTCGAGGAATACGATCCACGACCCCGGAACCCGATCTACGTTCATATACATTCAACGAGAAATTAGATCGAATGAATGCGGAATTTAGAGATCCGATCTCATACCTTATCGGTCGATTGTTGAGACCTTAGAGCTTCTAACGTATTCTCTTCCCGACTCCAGACGTTGTGTGGGCAACGATCTACTGGGTTCGTCCTTTTCTGCTCCTCTCCTTTCTCAAACCACCGTGTGAATTATTCTCTGGTGAGAAAATAATTTAATTGCGTTAACTTTTATTTTAACAGAGAAAAACTTTTATTTGCGCTAAGCAAATAATTTTTCTCAGAAAAATAATAGTTGCGGCGTTCTGTAGGTATTAGGAGAGGGCAAGGGGGGGGGGGGGGGGGGGGGGGTTTAAATAGAGCTACGTTAGGGACCTAAGGGAAATTAATTAAGGGCTAAATTGAAATATTAATTAACTTGGAATACATAAACGCAATTCCTTAATTAATCGATTTCAATTTTAATTATTATTAACTCCACTATAAAATAATAATTGAATTCCCGAAATTAATTTTAATATTATTTCAACAATAATAAATCCGCCGAAATTACATATACGACTTTCCTCGTGTTTAAGATATCGAACGTCCACGAATTTATTTAATTACTAATAATTAAATTAATTCGTTTCTTATTATCCGAGACTAGTACCACTCATCCTTATTATCATGTGGAACAAATCCACCTGCAGGGTTTACATGATAAACTTTATGAGCTCATCTCGGGGACGTTATCAACCCGATAAACGGGACACGGTTTCCTGTCTATAATCTATAGCATGCCGTGTGTACAATTCCGATTCCCAATTTACCGAGTATCTCGACTAATCAAATAGTCTCACTCATTGGCAAGTTAAAGAACCGAGAATTGAACATACGCACCTATAATTATATAGGGATTAAGAATTCGTATATCCGTAATTCTGAGGTCTAGTTCGATTACGTCGATTAGTATAAATCGAACGCCCTCCCGTGGTCCTGCTCAATACACCAAGTGTACTAGTGTAACATAATAGTCAAGACCAACTATTACCCAGTCACACTACGACGTACCGATGGATTGTCCCTGTCCATCTAAGTCGTGAGCTTCTGTTCGATAGTATACGAGTAACCGAAAGTATGATCTTCCGCGTGTCTCCTCACGCCATACTGTCTACAACGTATATATCTAGGACTATTGCATTCAAGTACAAGATAGACAAAATGCCGACAGTTTGATTAATAGATAATGAAAAACACAGATAAGGAGTTCCATATTGTCACTAAACTAGACATTTAGAATATAACTCCATCAATCTCCCACTTATACTAAATCTCTAGTTGCCCTCTACCATACATCCGATACCCATCCCCTTCACGTGTCTCTTGAACGCTTCCGCTGGAAGTGCCTTCGTAAAGGGGTCAGCCAGGTTATCCGCTGATGCAATCTTGGTGACAACCGCATCGCCTCTCCTGACGATGTCTCTAATCAGGTGGTACTTGCGATCTATGTGTTTACTCGCATTGTGGGCTCGTGGTTCCTTTGCATTTGCCACTGCACCGCTATTGTCACAATAAATTTTGATAGCTCTAGGCATTTTAGGAACCACATCCAAGTCCATAAGGAAGTTCCGGAGCCACACCGATTCTTTAGCTGCCTCAGAGGCTGCTACATATTCGGCTTCCATGGCAGAGTCCGAAATGCATTTCTGCTTAACACTCTTCCATGAGACTGCCCCACCTCCCAATGTGAACACATAGCCTGATGTAGACTTTCGCTGATCCTTATCAGATTGGAAATCCGAGTCTGTGTAACCAATAGGAATCAACTCGGACGCTTTGTAACTCAGAACATAATTCCTAGTCCTTCGCAGGTACTTAAGTATGTTCTTTACAGCAGTCCAGTGACCCTGTCCAGGGTTACTCTGATATCTAGCTACCATGCCCACGGCATAGCAGATATCAGGTCTCGTGCACAACATGGCATACATTAGACTTCCTACTGCCGAAGCATAAGGAACCTTCTTCATGTAATCTATCTCCTTTTGTGTTTTGGGACACATGTCTTTAGATAGATGAATTCCATGGCAGAAAGGTTGAGCACCTCTCTTGGAATTCTGCATGTTGAAACGAGCCAGAATCGTATCAATATATGAAGCCTGGGACAAGCTTAATGTTCTTTTCCGGCGATCCCTTATAACCTTGATCCCAAGAACATGCCCAACTTGTCCTAAGTCTTTCATATCGAATTGCTTGGACAACCATCCCTTTATGTCCGACAACATCTTCACATTGTTGCCAATTAGAAGGATGTTGTCTACATAAAGCACGAGAAACGCCACACTGTTTCCGTCACATCTCCGGTATACACACGACTCGTCCATGCTTTGAATGAATCCATAAGACTGGATAACCTCATCAAACCGCATGTTCCAAGATCTAGAAGCTTGCTTCAATCCATAAATGGATCGGTTTAGCTTACACACTAGATGCTCTTGGCCTTTCTTAATGAAACCTTCTGGCTGTCTCATGTAAATGGTCTCGTCAAGATTCCCATTCAAGAATGCTGTCTTGACGTCCATTTGCCACACCTCATAATCCATATAAGATGCTATAGACAAAAGAATCCGGATCGACTTTAGCATAGCTACCGGCGAAAAAGTTTCCTCATAATCGATCCCTTCTTTCTGAGTATACCCTTTCGCAACAAGCCTAGCCTTGAAGGTTTCAACCTTCCCGTCAGACCCTCTTTTCCTCTTGTACACCCACTTGCAACCAATGGCTTTTACACCTTTGGGCGGTGCTACAAGATTCCAGACCTGATTTGAATCCATTGATTCAATCTCAGATTTCATCGCTTTTTGCCAAGACTGAGCATCTTGATCTTTAAGCGCCTCGCCATAGGTCCAGGGATCGGCTTCATGTTCTCCAGGTAACAAGTCCGAAGACTCACCTATAAACATGAACCTATCGGGTTGTCGAACAACCCTCCCACTACGACGAGGCTCCGGTGTAACCTCAGTAACTACAGGTGCATACTGTGGTGGCGTATCACCCGGTTCGGTTGGATCTAAGCCTTGATCGTCCCCTCTCAGTTCGTTTAGTATTATCTCACTCTTGGGCTTGTGGTCCATTATATAATCCTCTTCCAAGAACCGAGCGTTGGTGCTAACAACGATCTTCTGGTCCTTAGGACTATAAAATAGACCACCTTTCGTTCCTCTAGGATATCCTATAAACAACCGAATATCTGAACGAGATTCCAACTTATCAGCCCCATGCTTCAGCACATGTGCTGGACAACCCCAGACCCGAATGTGTTTCAAATTTGGCTTTCGCCCGGTCCACAATTCCGAGGGCGTCTTAGGGACTGATTTAGAAGGAACTAAGTTCAGGATATATGCCGCTGTTTCCAAGGCATATCCCCAGAACGAAACTGGTAGTTCTGAATAACTCATCATAGATCTTACCATTTCCATAAGAGTCCTATTCCTTCTTTCTGCTACACCATTCTGCTGGGGCGTGTATGGTGCAGTCATCTGGGAATCAATCCCATTCTCTAATAAGTACGCCTTAAACTCTCCCGAGAGGTACTCTCCTCCACGATCAGATCGTAGAGTCTTTATGGTTTTACCATGAAGGTTCTCCACAAGAGCTTTGTACTCCTTGAACTTGTCGAAACACTCGCTCTTGCGGCGCATCAGGTATATAAAACCATACCTTGAGTAATCATCAGTGAAGTTTACGAAATATTCATAACCTCCTCTCGCTTGGACAGATAAAGGCCCGCACAAATCAGAGTGAATCAATTCCAGTACTTCCTTGGATCTATACCCCTTATCACTAAAGGGTCGCTTGGTATTTTACGATTTAGGGATATACAAGCACATGCATATAGAAATTAAAGCATAATAAACACGTAAACACATAGAAAGCATTTAACGTGGCCCGATTATTATGGCCTTTAAAATCTTCGATGCATGTCTTCTCGGATCTTCGTCTCGTTGCTCGTCTCGGTCTCGATCCATCACCGACTTGTCTAAGGACCAAAAGACGAACCCCTCCCACTGGAGTATCGTCCCGGGCCCTCGACAAGCGATCCGTGATGTCCGTCGAACCCCCGCAAGCTGCTGCCAAGAAAACACCGAAACGGCGACCGCCGTTTGAAAAACGGCGACCGCCGTTTGCCCTTCAGCAGCCGCGGGTTCGACTTCTCGACCCTCGTTCGTCCGGCCCTCGATCTCGTCTCGATTCACCAAGCAGCAGCAACATTACAAATGTAAACTATACTACTTCCGGCATCGATTCTATACATATTGAAAGATCCTATACACCCGGATAAACGAAAACGAAAAAAGAAAACCCTAAACGACTCAACCCGTCGTTTTAACTATTACAAACAAGCAACGATCCAAAAAACAAAGATCTCGACAATCCCGAGAGTTTAACAAACCACAATAAACAGTACATAAACATATGACCATAATAATCGGGTTATCCTGCAAAACAAAACTCGCAAACAATACAAGAACGCACAAACCGTCTCTGATACCAATTGTTGGAAATCGACTACCCGGGAGGCGTTCGTTCGATCGCTCGAACATCCGAACGCTCCCAGTCGACCTCCGAAGTCGCTACTTCGTTCGCTTTTCCAGCCCGTGCCCCAATTCACGCCCAGCCATTGCCCCGAAGGACAACCGCGCGAACCAAGCGGGCTGCCAGAAAAAAGCCAAAACGGCGGTCGCCGTTTGGAAACGGCGGTCGCCGTTTCTCCGCGAACAGCAACGCGATGTTGCTGTTCCGGGCTCGTTTCCGGGTCGTTTTTCCTCATCCGACTACCGTTCCGGAGGTCCTAGAACCCCCAGTAGTCGAGGAATACGATCCACGACCCCGGAACCCGATCTAAGTTCATATACGTTCAACGAGAAATTAGATCGAATGAATGCGGAATTTAGAGATCCGATCTCATACCTTATCGGTCGATTGTTGAGACCTTAGAGCTTCTAACGTATTCTCTTCCCGACTCCAGACATTGTGTGGGCAACGATCTACTGGGTTCGTCCTTTTCTGCTCCTCTCCTTTCTCAAACCACCGTGTGAATTATTCTCTGGTGAGAAAATAATTTAATTGCGTTAACTTTTATTTTAACAGAGAAAAACTTTTATTTGCGCTAAGCAAATAATTTTTCTCAGAAAAATAATAGTTGCGGCGTTCTGTAGGTATTAGGAGAGGGCAAGGGGGGGTTTAAATAGAGCTACGTTAGGGACCTAAGGGAAATTAATTAAGGGCTAAATTGAAATATTAATTAACTTGGAATACGTAAACGCAATTCCTTAATTAATCGATTTCAATTTTAATTATTATTAACTCCACTATAAAATAATAATTGAATTCCCGAAATTAATTTTAATATTATTTCAACAATAATAAATCCGCCGAAATTACATATATGACTTTCCCCGTGTTTAAGATATCGAACGTCCACGAATTTATTTAATTACTAATAATTAAATTAATTCGTTTCTTATTATCCGAGACTAGTACCACTCATCCTTATTATCATGTGGAACAAATCCACCTGCAGGGTTTACATGATAACTTTATGAGCTCGTCTCGGGGACGTTATCAACCCGATAAACGGGACACGGTTTCCTGTCTATAATCTATAGCATGCCGTGTGTACAATTCCGATTCCCAATTTACCGAGTATCTCGACTAATCAAATAGTCTCACTCATTGGCAAGTTAAAGAACCGAGAATTGAACATACGCACCTATAATTATATAGGGATTAAGAATTCGTATATCCGTAATTCTGAGGTCTAGTTCGATTACGTCGATTAGTATAAATCGAACGCCCTCCCGTGGTCCTGCTCAATACACCAAGTGTACTAGTGTAACATAATAGTCAAGACCAACTATTACCCAGTCACACTACGACGTACCGATGGATTGTCCCTGTCCATCTAAGTCGTGAGCTTCTGTTTGATAGTATACGAGTAACCGACAGTATGATCTTCCGCGTGTCTCCTCACGCCATACTGTCTACAACGTATATATCTAGGACTATTGCATTCAAGTACAAGATAGACAAAATGCCGACAGTTTGATTAATAGATAATGAAAAACACAGATAAGGAGTTCCATATTGTCACTAAACTAGACATTTAGAATATAACTCCATCATGATCGGCCAGGCGACGTATCGCCTGGCTCATCTCAGGCTCAGGTAGAGCGGACTCTTCCCCGGTTAAATATTCGTGTTCCCTGACGTATCAAAGGATCACGGCCGAGGATGGGACTTGTCCGGTCCTCGGTCTTATCAAAAATCCTGTTTGATCGGCCAGGCGACGTATCGCCCTGCTCATCTTAGGCTCGGGGAGAGCGGACTCTTCCCCGGTTACATATTCGTGTTCCTTGACGTATCAAGGAATCACGGCCGACGATGGGACTTATTCGGTCCTTGGTCTTATCGAGGTTTCCTTGGTGGGAGGGAAATGAAGCTTTATTTCGACATAAATGAATCATCCGGGTACAAACATCACTGGTGATATTTTTTCAAGTGAATCGCAATCCAGAAATACTGATCGGCTACTCCGTCGAGGTGCTCCAGCTCGTACGACCCCTTCTCCATGTGTCTCCTTACTCGCATAGGGCCCTCCCAGTTTGGGCCCAATGCCCCAGTGCTTGGTCCGAGCACGCGCTTCAATACCAGATCCCCGATTTGGAATTCCCTGACCTTGGCCTTGGAATTATAGAAGCGCTCGGCCCTTTGTTTCGCCGACGCGTTCCGGAACACTGAATTCAACCTCCGTTCTTCCAGAAAATCCAGCTCGAGGCGCAGAGCCTTATTGTTATTTTCATTCAGCCCCTGCGAAGTTCGGTGACTAGTCACTTCAATCTCGGAAGGTATTACAGCCTCAGCGCCAAATGCTAGCGCAAAAGGGGTTTCCCCAGTGGCGGCTTTGCTAGTTGTTCAGTACGACCATAGAACATCCGGTAACTCGGCCGCCCACCGCCCCTGTCTTTCCTCCAGTTTGGCTTTGATAGTGTGCTTCAGAATTTTATTGACGGCCTCTACCTGCCCGTTGGTTTGGGGATGATAGGGGGTGGAGAACGCCTTCTTGATTTTCCATTTGTTAAAAAAGTTCATGATGTCCTGTCCGTCAAACTGTTTCCCGTTATATGAGGTGATCGTATAGGGGATTCCGAACCGACATATGATATTTTTCCATATGAACTTTATGATTGCTTTCTAGTCGATCACTTTCAATGGTTCAGCCTCTGCCCACTTTGTAAAATAATCCACGACTACCACCGCATATTTTACTCCCCCCGGTCAGGTTGGTAAAGGTCCGATTAGATCGATTCCCCACGATGCGAAAGGCCATGGACTGTAAATGGAATTCAGATATTCAGGTGCTGTTCGGATGATCGGTGTCGTTACTTGGCAGCGGTGGCACCTCCGGGCGTAGTTGATGGCATCTCTCCTTAGAGTGGGCCAGTAGTATCCCTGCCGGACTGTTTTGTGGGCTAAGACTGACCCCCGGCATGATTTCCGCACACACCATCATGAATCTCGCTGAATACCCTATCTACCTCCTGCGGGGTGATGCATTTGAGCAAAGGTAGATATAGACTCCTCCGATAGAGGACCTCTCCAATCATAGTATATCTGGCCGCCCGAATCCTGAGCTGTTTGGCATCAATCCTGTCCGGGGGAAAAATTCCATCCACTAGGTAAGATTTGATTGGGTCCATCCACGTTTCACCTCGGTCTACAACGGTAATCACTTCCTCTACTGGTGAGATGGCGGACCGACTCTGGCAAGTCACCAGGACGTTCGTCATATCGGTCGTACCCTCCGAGGAAGCTAGTTTGGATAAAGCATCTGCCTGTGAGTTTAGCTCCCTAGGAATCTGTTCAATAAATACCCTCGATATTTTTTCACATATGGAAACCACGTGCTCGTAATATTTCGTCATTCGATCACATCGCGTCCCATAACTTCCCTTGACCTGGTTCACCACCAACAGGGAATCCATAAAGATCTGCACGTGTTCGTCACCGACTGCCAAAACAAGATTCAGCCCGACGATTAGCGCTTCGTATTCCGCCTCGTTGTTCGTCGCCTCAAACCCAAATTTTACCGCATGCGTGAACGATTGTCCACCCGGTCCGACCAACACTATTCCAGCCCCCGCATGGGAGGAATTCGATGACCCATCCACGTATAACTTCCATGGCGGGACCGATAAGGACGGGGTAGAGTTAGGGAAGGTTAGTTCCACTATGAAATCTGCCAGTGCCTGTCCTTTGATCGCCGTTCGGGGGGCGTAGGTAATATCGTATTGTCCCACCTCCAGACTGATGGAGTTGTAAACTTAATGTCTAGATTTAAGTAACATCTGAACTCCGTCTAAAAGCATTTTTCCTATTTAATAATAAACAATCATTTGCATTTATATGCAAACCATAGTCCTAGATTATACACGTTGTAGTTAGTATGGTGTGCGACGTCACACGGAAGATCATACTATCGGTTACTCGTATATAATCGAACCGTTGCTCACGACCTAGATGGACAAGGACCAATCCATCGGTATAGTCGTTGTATGAGTGAGAAAATAATTGGTCTTGATTATTTTATCATACTTGTACACTTGGTGTATTGAGCGGATCTGCTTGAGATTTATCGATTAGGATTGCCTGCGATAATCGATTTAAATCTCTGAGTATTCTATTCTTAATCCCTGATATTATTGCGGGTGTGTGCATATAATATTAGTGACTTTGATTTTCCAAAGGAATTGACCAGTTAGAATATCCGGTCAATTACCGGTAAAGTTGGGTCACTATATTTTATGTATGACATGCTGTGAATTCTTGACGGGAAAGCATGTTCTCGAAAGGGTTGATAATGTCCCCGAGATGAGCTCATAAGGATTATCATGTAAACCTTGCAAGTGGATTTAATCCGCATGATAATAAAGTTGAGTGGTACTATTCTCGGAATTATAAGAGATGAATAAATAATATTAGCAATAAATATAATTTATTCATGGACATTTATATCTTAAACATGCGGAATAAATAATACTACCGGAGAATATTATTTTGATATAATATGGTAAATATTGGGAGTGCAATTATATTTATATAGTGGAGTTAATCATATAATTAATAATAGTAAGGATTAATAGATTTGGGCTTGGGCTCAATTTAATCACTATTATTGGAAGCCCAATATTCCACCTCCTTAAGGTCCTTTACGTAGCCTATAAAAGCACTCCTATGGTCTTCTCTTCTTTCATAAGTCTCAAGACACAATTCTAGAGAGAGAAAGTAGAGAGAGAAGGTGATCCATGGAAGCTTGATAGATCGTCGCCCACACGACGTTCAAGCTAGTGCAAGGAATACGTCGGAAGACTTCAAGGTCATCAAGATTAAGTTCTTCGTTTTACCGAACAACGAGAACGAGGTATAAATCGTAAACTCCTTATGATTTTTATCGTTCTATTTATCGTGAAAATACCGTAGAACCAAGATCCGAGGATCGAACCCCAGAACGAGGATCGACCGGCGGTGGTGGTCGAAGACCACCGGACCGCGGTGGATCGTGGATCCCCGTGGGGATCGAACCACAAAGCGCCCCGGCTGGACGCCGGGGACGCGCGCACGAGGACCCCGGCTGGACGCCGGGGGTGCGATCGAGCGCGGGCTCGATCGCTGGGATGGCGGGCTGGTGCCGCCGCTGCTCGCACGGAGAGTAGCCCCCTCCTCCGCGAACGGTGAGTCGCCGGACTCGCCGTGGGGTTGCGGTGCGCAACCCCGGCGATCGCGTTGTGCGATCGCGAGCCCTAGCGGGGGCTCGGCTGGCCGCGGCATGCCTTCGGGTGTCGTGTGTTTGGTTGAGCCCCGGTCCGCGTGGCGTGCTCGCGTGAACTCCGGCGATCGGTATTTCGATTGGATTTTCGGTTCCGCAATTGTGACAATCCGGATATTCGATCTGCAAAGGATTTCGGTCGGAATTAATTAGATAATTTATTTAATTAATTTTATTTAAATTTATTAATTCCGGGATATCGATTTCCAACAATTGGTATCAGAGCATTGGTTTTAGTTCACGGTATTTTTCGATAAATTGTTCTACCTTGCAGGGTTTCCGATTATTATGGCTAGATTTAATTATTGTTAATTAATGTCATAATATTGCTCTTGATTATTAAACTCTCGGTGATGTCGAGATTCGTTCTTGTGTGGTGAATGCTTGTTTTAATATTTCCGGATTTGTATGAGGTCGATTTCATGTAGAGAATCGATGCCGGATAACGTAGTAATAAATTTGTAATTTATTCTACGCTGGATCGAGGACGAAACGACAACCGGAAAAGTGTGACGGAGGAGACGAAGAGAGGGAGGACCGGGGATCAATCACGAGGATCGATCCCATGAGGATCGATCGCCCGGGCTGCCCTAGGGCTCTCGGCCACGCCGGCCCCCAAGGGTGGTGGCGCGTGAGCCTTGGTCGGCGGTGGTGGTGGCGGTCGACGGTGGGGGTGGTGTGGGGTCTCCCAACCCATGCTACTCCTACCAAGATCCAACTTTCCTAATTGATTCGGTTTTCCTATTTTGAGTATTCCTATGTTTGGGAACTCTCATGGAATAGGAAAATAATTAATTGGAATTAATTATTTCCTTATTCTGTTATGGAAGTCTTCTAGAATATTCCAAGTCTTACTTAGATAGGATTTTAGAGATTTAATAGAATTGGAAAGGAAAATAATTAATTATTAAATTAATTTATTTCCCAATTGATTATTCCTTTTTTATGGGAATTTTCATGGACATGGAAATTAATTAATTTTGGAAAGTAGAAGAGTCCTTAATTAATTTTTCCTATTCAATTATTTCTTTATGGATTTTTAATGGATTAGGAAAGGAATTAATTTGGAAGGACTAGGAGTCCTAAATTATTTTATTTCCTTATTTCATTATGGAAATCTTCTAGAATATTTGTTTTGCACGTTTTTGTGATGTTTATTTATGTGATTTTCGTTTATTTTTGTGTTCTAGTTTATGTAGTTATTTGTGTTTTTCACCTCTTTTGATTTATTTTATTGTCCGAGTAGGTTTAGGCGAGACGAGGAGTGGAAACGAGCGAAAACGAGCGAAAATTAGAGCCGGGGCGAAGCGGGGCGACGACAACAAATGACATTTCTATAATTGGCACGTTCGTGCCAAATCCAGTCCCTCCCAGCAACTTCAGACAGGTCAGCACGTTCGTGCCATTTCTGGCACGTTCGTGCCACTCCCAGAAATTGTTGACCGTATGTTGACTGCGTGGACTCCATCTTTGACCCTCCTTTTGAGCACATTTTTAGGGGCGTTTTGGTCAATTCATGGGGAGATTTGGATGGCATAAGAGAAGGCTTGCTCAAGAAGACAAGACACACACTCCCCATCACCCTCACCTAACACACACAACACACACCATTTTAATTTCTCTCTCTAGGATTTAGCAAGGTTTTTGAATATTTTGGCTCTTGTTCTTCATCATCCATTGAGATTCATCATTCGACTCAAGTGTAAACTATATTCGTGGTCATCCGAGGATCGTTATGGTATAACTTATTTTCGGTTTCGACTATTTATGAAATATATGTTTATTTCTTGCTTGTCTATGAGTTTGTTGTTTGATATTTTCATGATGATGATGATGTTGCTTGGCTAGATTATTTGTTAGGGGTGGGTTAGTATTATTTGTCGTGTAGGTTCGGGTTCTAACATGAAAACCGGGGTAGTCGGTATTTTTATCGAGGGGGAGACGGACCAAGTCCCCCCTAAATGGTAGACTCGTTGCTTTAGCACGAGTTTGGCCTTCCCGACTACCCCGAGGCCTAATCACGGTTTTGCGTGGCCGGCTCGATTGATTAGCACTTGCGGTCAATAAGCCCGTTGTTAGTTAAATCGTGGGGAATCTCGTGGGGACCAAGGTTTGAATCTCGGATTGGGTATAACCGAGGTCGACACGAGAGACGACACATTTAACTTAACAACTCTTTCATGTGGAGAAAATCGGCCTTAACTTCAACTAATACGACCCCTTCCCCTAACCTCGTTCTCTCTTGCTAAAAACTCGTTTGATTACTTTTATTGCTTTCTTAATTTCCGTTTATTCTCTTAAACTCCATTTTACAAAACCCCCAATTTGTGACCACTTGAACTTTATGCTTTCTTTTATGCTTTCGACAATCAATCCAAGCTCATTACACCGCCAATAGCATTACTCCTCTTGAGAACGACACACGGGTATTTATATTAAAAACGCGACACACTTTTGAGCGAAACAATATTCCAAGTGGGTCTTGGATAGGATTCTAGAGATTTAATGGAATAGAAAAGGAAAATAAAAATAATAAAAATATTAATAATATTTAATTTTTATTTTTGATTTATTTGATTGACTTAATTTTCGAATTAAGTAACTTTTGGATTTATTAAAAATAAATGGATTTAAACATTGGAATTAATATTCCCGTCACATTGAGCATTCAAGAACGAAGACTAAAGACTAGAAGACGCATACGGGGATGCGATAAAGCCATAATAGTCGGAAAATAATATTCTAGTATTATTTTGATTATGTGATAATACTATGTGCTTTATTTCATGTATGCATGCTTATGTGTATTTATTTATGCATTAGATAGCGTATCCCTTTGTTATAAAAAGCTAAGTGGGAGAGGGAATGGAAACATTGCCATGGTCTCCATTGCTGCTCTCTTGGTAACTTTTATAAACTTTTGAAGTTTATATAGACAAGTTATTAGAGGAGAGTTTTTGTAATTCCTCTTACGAGAAACATTTATTAAGTCTATCAAACAATGCCTAATTTGTCTTTCCAAAACTGATTTCAAGTCGACTCATTCTCACCCCGGGGAGTGGAATGGAGCCAAAGCCACTTGGTCATGTCGAAGACACAAATTAGAGATTTTCGTACCATTCTTTTGAAGGTGGATCGATTTTCTGCTCGGCTCTCTCATTTATGAGAGATAGGGTCGTTCGCATGGTGAATCACTGGTAAGAAACTTCGAGTTTCACTTATGATTCTCCGCGTCTTGATTTACAAGATTAAATGGATCAAGTAATTGGGAGTCAATTATAAAAGTCTCTTGGTGTAGTAAACGTCCACACCACGTGACTTGCTATACTAACGGATTTTGGATTAATTGATGTAGACAGTTATAAGAAATTGTGAAGAGTTGTGAAGTTATCGTAAACGTCCACACCACGTGGCTTGCGGTGATGTAGCAATTCCAAGCGATTTACTTTAGTACTGAGTAATGGTTTACACTTAGATACGCATTATAGTATTCCTCCCCACGAGGTTACGCTATAAGTGATGTATGACCGAAGCAAATCTAATTGCTAAATCATTTGGGTAGGTAAACGTCCACACCACGTGGCTTGCCATATCTGATGGGATTTTAGATGCAGTTAGTGATTTAATGATATTATTTGAGGGAGATAATATCGGAGATTAAATCGATTGTTTGTATAATGTGCTTATAGGTTAGAAATGACTTTGCCCCACTATGTGATATACGATAAGGCATTTTATTCTCAACGACCCTTAAGAATGTTGATTGGAATCAAAATCTGGACAATGTCCTAACTGCTGAGGAGTACAAGTATGTACTTCGTGTTCTTTGTCCTCCCGTGTCATGAAATGGTTTTGAACCTATGAACGGGTAGATGGAAAAGAAGAAGCAAGATACGGAAACCCAGTGATCCTAGTTTTGGACCACAAGATGGGGTAAGTATGCCGCAAGGCAAGTACTTCCGTTGCTAGCAGTCTGGGCACTGGAAGTCTGATTGTCCTCTCATAAAAACGAGTAGTGAATTTTTCCTTAGTCGATGATACATTTCAATGGTGATCTCTACCAGCACCTGGTGTGTAGATACGGAGGCCATTGATAATGTTTTGCATTTGAATGCAAGGGTTCCAGGAAACCCGACGACTTAGAAAGGAAAAGATCACCATCTACATGGGCAATGCTGCGAAGGTGGCGGCTGTTGCAGTGGGAGAGATTCATTTACTTTTGACGTAATGAAAGGATTTTATACATTGTCTATATGTGCTTGAGTTTAGAAAGAATTTGATTTCAGTTTCTAATTGAAATGGATATTCTATTTCTTTTGATCATTCGATCATTCTAAGAAGAATAGATGATAATATCTGTTCTGGCACATTGGTTGACAATATGTATATGTTAAATCCTAAGTTTACCACGATGCAACGAACCGAAACTAGTAACACATTATCTAAGACCAATAAGAGAAAGGAACTTTCTAGGATGAATCAATTATACTTGTGGTATCTTAAGCTAGGTCATATTAATCCAAATGGGATTCAAAGGTTGAACAACTGATGGTTTAATCAGTGGTGTTGAAGGAGAGGACCTTCCTACCTATGAATTGATTTTGGATGATGATAAATGACCAAGTAACCTTTAAGGTTAAAGGCTATAGATCCGGACAAGTAGTGGATTTGATTCACTCTGAAGTATGCGGACCTATGTCTTCTCAGACAAGAGGAGGGTACGAGTACTTCATCTTTCGATGATTACTCGAGACATGGATTTAGATACCTGATGCGCCGCAAAAGCAAGTACTTTGACTAGTTCAAGGGGTACTAAGCTCTTGTGGAGAACCTTCATGGTAAATCCATTAAATGCCTACGATTTGATCGTGGAGGCATATACCTGTCTGGAGAATTCAAGGCATACTGATCAGAGAATGGGATTAATTCCCAAGTGACTATTTCATTTACTCCTCTGAGAAATGATGTGTCAATAAGAAGGAAAAGGACTCTTATGGAAATGGTGAAAACGATAATGAGTTATTCAGACTTACCTTATGTTCTTGGGATATGCCTTGGAAACATCGGCGCACATCCTAAACTTGGTTCTTAGAACCTCGTACGGAAATGCGGTTGTTTATAGGATATCCTAGAAGAACAAAAGTTGTGTGTTCTATAGTCCTAAGGACCAGAAGGTCGTAAGTTCTAACGCCCGGTTCTTAGAGGAAGGCTATGGGATGAACCACAAGCCCAAAAGTGATGTGATACTTGATGAAATGAGAGAGTATGATCAAGACTTAGAACCAGCCGAACCGAGTAGTGCACCACTTGAACCTGCACCCTGTTATCACTGTTAATACACCGGAATGCCGTCGTAGTGGGAGGGTTGTGCGACAACCAGAAAGATTCGTGGTACTGGGTGAGTCTTCGGACTCGGCACCTGGAGTACATGAAATCGATCCCTAGATCTATGATGAGGCAGTACAAGATCTAAATGTGCCTTCTTCGGTAAGGCGATGAAATCCGAAATAGAATCTGAGGATTCTAATAAAGTCTGGGATCTTGTAGAACCACCGAAAGGCGTGAAGCCAATCGGGTGTGAATGGGTCTACAAGACGAAGAGAGGATGTGACGGGAAGGTCGGAACCTTCAAAGCAAAGCTTGTCGTGAAATAATTACATTTCGCCGGTAGCAATGCTAAAGTCAATCCGGATTCTCTTAGCATCTCATATGGATTATGAGATGTGGTAAAATGGTTGTTAAGACAGCTTTCCTTAAATGGAAGTCTTGACGGAACCATTTATATAACCAGAAGGATTCATTGCTAAGGGGCGAGAGCTTTTAGTGTACAAGCTCAGTCGATCCATTTATGGATTGAAGCAAGCTACAAGATCGTGGAACATGCGATTTGATAATCCGTTATGGATTCATTCAAAGCATGGACGAATCGTGTGTGTATTGGAAGCGTGATGGAAACAAAGTGGTTTCTCGTGCTTTATGTAGACGATATTTTCTAATTGGCAACAATATGAAAATGTTATCAGACATAAAGGGATGGTTGTTCTAGACAATTCGATATGAAGGACTTAGGAGAGGTTGGACATGTTCTTGTGATTAAAGTTGTGATGGATCACAAGAGAAGAACATTGTACCTATCCCAAGCTTCATATATAGACACGATTCTGACTCGTTTAACATACAAGATTCCTAGAAAGGTTTTTTACCTTTTAGACATGGAATCTATCTATCTAAGGAGGTGTGGTAAACACAAAAGGAGATAGAAGAAATGTAAGCAGTTCCCTACGCCTTGGCTATGGAAGCTTAATGTATGTTACGTACGAGACCTGATATCTGCTATGCCGGGAGCATAGTGGCGAGATATCAAAGTAACCCTGGAAAGGAACATTGGACTGCTGTGATCAGTCGAGCAATTTCCTGTGGGTTACACAGATTCGAATTTCTAATCGCAGAGGGAAAGTTGAAAGTCGAAGTTGTTGGAAATCGACTACCCGGGATGCGTTCGTTCGATCACTCGAACATCCGAACGATCCCAGTCGACATCCGGTGTCGCTACTTCGTTCGCTTTTCCAGCCCGTGCCCCGATTCACGCCCAGCCATTGCCCCGAAGGACAACCGCGCGAACCGAGCGGGCTGCCAGAAAAAGACCAAAACGGCGGTCGCCGTTTGGAAACGGCGGTCGCCGTTTCTCCGCGAACAGCAGCGCGTTCTGCTGTTCCGGGCTCGTTTCCGGTCCGTTTTTCCTCTTCCGACTACCGATCCGAAGGTCCTTGAACCCCTAGTAGTCGAGGAACACGTACCACGACTCCCGGAACCCGATCGTTCATTCGATGTATTTTTAACGAATTTAGAGATCGATAATTGCGGAATTAGGGATCGATCTCATACCTTTGTCGCGTGATTCGGAGAAGCCGAATTGACAGATACCTCGAGTCTTCTAGCGTGTATCCTAGCCCTCTTGCTCCAGCCGATGTGTGGGCATCGATCCGCTTGGAGTTTCTCTTCTTCTTCTCTCTCAAACCCTCCTTTTCACGTTTTTATTATTCTGTCTCCAGAAATATATTTGCGCTAGCAAATTAATTTCTACAGAAAAGAAAAACTATTCTGTATCCAAAAATATATTTGCGCTAGCAAATTAATTTCTACAGAAAAGAAAAACACTGCGCTAATCTAAATTAATTAAGCGGAGAAAAGAATAATTGCGCTAACAAAATAATTTCTCCACAGAATTAATTATAGCGGCGTTCTGTAGGTTTAGAGGAGAGAGATGAGGGATTTATATAGGCCACAATAGGGACCCATAGGCAATTAATTAATTAGGCTTAAATTGCAATTTAATTAACTTGGTGTCCCAAAAGGAAAACCTTAATTAAATTCCACAATTTTATTTATAATTAATTCCACTATAAAATTATAAATGATTTCCCAATTAATTAATTCAAATTATTCCGTCAATAATTTTCCCGCCGTATTACATATGTGATTTTCCCCGTGTTTAAGATATCGCATGTCCATGAATTAATTAATTACTAATAATTAAATTAATTCATTTCTTATTATCCGAGACTAGTACCACTCATCCTTATTATCATGTGGAACGAATCCACCTGCAGGGTTTACATGATAAACTTTATGAGCTCATCTCGGGGACATCATCAACCCAATAAATGGGACACGGTTTCCTGTCTATAATCTATAGCATGCCGTGTGTACAATACCGATTCCCAATCTACCGAGAATATTGACTAATCAATTAATCTCACTCATTGGCACATCAAAGAACCGAGCATTGGACACACGCACCTATAATTATATAGGGATTAAGAACTCACATATCCGTAATATCTGAGGTCTAGTTCGATTACATCGATTAGTATAAATCGAACGCCCTCCCGTGGTCCTGCTCAATACACCAAGTGTACGAGTGTAACATGATAGTCAAGACCGACTATCTGCCAGTCACACTACGACGTACCGATGGATTGTCCCTGTCCATCCAAGTCGTGAGCTACTGTTCGATAGTATACGAGTAACCGACAGTATGATCTTCCGCGTGTCTCCTCACGCCATACTGTCTACAACGTATACATCAAGGACTATTGCATTAAATGCAATCATGCTTGAATCATATCTTGAATTAAGGTATAGAGATAAGGAGTTCCGAATTTGCACTAAACTAGACATTTAGAATACAACTCCATCAATCTCCCACTTATACTAAAAGTCTAGTCGCCCTCTCCCAAACATCAGATTCCCATAACCTCATCACGCCTACCCAACGCTTTCGCTGGAAGTGCCTCTGTGAACGGGTTTACCAGGCAATCCTCTTGATGCTATCTAGGTGACAACTGCATCGTCTTACTAGACGATCTCTCGAATCAGGTGGTACTTGCGCTCTACGTGTTATCTCCCACTGTGGACTCGTGGCATTTCAAGTTTGCCAATACCGCTATTCAAAATAGCTTTGGGTAAACTAGAAACCACATCTAAGTCTCTTAGGAAGTTCTGGAGCCACACTGACCTTTTAACTGCCTCAGAGGCCGTTATCCTTTCAGTTTCCATGGTAGAGTCCGTAATGCATTGCTGCTTTACATTCTTCCATGTGACTGCTCCACTTCACAGTGAGAACACATAGCCTGACTTCGACTTTCAACTGTCCCTGTTTGATTGGAAATTCAATTCTATGTAATCCAAAGGAAACAACTTGACTGCTTTGTAACTCAGAACATAATTCCTGGTCCTCTGCAGGAGCCTAAACATGTTCTTTACATCAGTCGAGTGATCCTTTCTAGGATTACTATGATATCTCACCACCATGCCCACGGCATAGCAGATATCAGTCTCGTGCATAGCATTACATACATTAAGCTTCCCACCATTAAGGTGCAGGGAACTGCTTACTCTTCATCTATCTCCTTTATTGTGTCGGACACAAAACTTTAGATAGATGAATTCCACATCTAAAAGGTGAAGACCTTTCTTGGAATTCTGTATGCTGCAACGAGTAAGAATTGTATTTAATTATGATACTCGAGATAAGTTCTATGTTCTTTTCTGGCGATCATTTATTGCTTTGATCCCAAGAACATTCCCGTCTTCTCCTAAGTCTCTTACATTGAATTACTCGGACAACCATCCCTTTATGTCCGATAACATCTTTCATATTGTTGCCAATTCAGAAGGATGTCGTCTACATAAAGAATGAGAAAACACCACATCTTTTCTGTCACTTCTTTATTACACACAGGACCTAAACATGCCTTAAATGAATCCATGAAATGGATTTTCTCATAGGTCCGCATGTGTCCAAGATCTTGAAGCTTCCTTCAATCCTAAGATTGATTAAGCTTGCTTACCGAATGCTCTTGGCTCTTTTCGATGAATCTCTCTGGCTGTCCCACACAGATGGCCCCGTCAAGACTTCGATTTAGAAAATCTGTCTTGACTTCCATCTTCCATGCGAAGACAAAAGAATCATGATCGACTTTTGCCAAGACTGAGCATCTTGATCTTTCAGCGTCTCGTCATAGATCAAGGGTTCGGCTTCATGTTCTCCAGGTAACAAGTCCGAAGACTCACCTATAAACATGAACCTGTTGGGTTGTCTAACAACCCTCCCACTACGACAACGCTCCGGTGTATTTTTAGTGACTAAAGATTATAGTAGTGAACTACTCAGTTAGGCTGGTTCTAAGTCTTAATCAGTCCCTCTAAGCACATTTAAGTATTACTCTACTCTTGGGCTTGCGATATTGCATATACATATATTCCATGTCTAAGAACCGAATCGTTGATTCAATCAACGAACATCTGGTCCTTTGGACTATATTACATATCTCAATTCATTTTCTTAGGGTATCTTATAAACAGCCGAATATCTGTACAAGTTTCCAAAGGAATCAAGTTCAGGATAAACGCCGCTGTTTCCAAGCCATATCCCAAAAACGAATTAGGTAACTCCGAATAACTTATTGTTTACTTTCCCATATCTATAAGAGTCCTATTCCTTCTTTACAACACATTATTTTGCCGAGGCATAAACGGTGTATTCTGTTGGGAGTTAATCCTATTTTCTGATAAGTATGCCTTACTCTTCAAAGAGGTCTGCATATATCAGAGCGAATCAACTCTAGTACTTTCTTGGATCTTTTCCCTTTAACCGTAAAGGGTTGCTTGGTCATTAAAACTTCCAAGTATGATTCGAAGGTTGGAAAGTCCTTTCCTTCAACCTAGCTGAGTAGTCCATCAGCTTTCACCCTTTGAATCGTACTCAAGTTAAAATGATCTAGCCTAAGATTCCATAAGTACATTTGATTCATCTTAGAAGGATCTTTACTCTTATTGGGGTTCGACAATGTGTTATTAGCTCCGGTGTGTTGCATCGTGGAAGAACACGGATTCAGTATTAAATTGTCTATCAATGTACCAGAATAGATAATATCCCCGTTTCCTACTCCGACAAGTCTGAAACTATCAGAAGAAACGGAAAAATCCATTCTAAGCCAATTTAGAAATCCGAAATGAAAATTCTTTCTAAATACCGGCACATAAAGACAATTTATTAGAACTAAAATCCTACCGTTAAAACATTTTAACATCTCCCACTGCAACGACTGTTACCTTAACAATATTGCCCATGTAGGTTATTACCTCTTACTTTCTAAGTCTCCGGGTTTCCTGGAACCCCCGCATTTAAGTGCAGACATGATTAGTGGTTCCCGTATCCACACACCAGGTACTGGTAGATAACACCACTAAACATGTTTCGGTGACTAAGTAAGAGTCAACTTCTTGTTGCTTGAGAGGACAATTAAAACTCCCAGTATCCAAACTGCTTACAACGGAAGCACTTGCCCCTTGGGCTTGCTTGTCCCATTCCGTGGTCCAGATATATTAGGCCCACTGGGTTTCCGTATTTGCTTCTTCTTCCTTTTGCCGCCCGAAGGCTTAGGAAGAGCCAATTTATCAGCCACAAGTGTTTTGAGAGCCCTTAAAGATTCCCTCAGCCGCTTTGAAGTTCAACCAGGAGCTCCGCCAATGAATAAGACCCCTTATTCATATTATAGTTCAGGCGGAACTGCTCAAAACTTCTCGGCAGAGACTGGAGCATAATATCAACTTGGGTTACCCCATTGATAATTTCTCCCAGAATCTCTATCTCATTAAGATAGCCCATCATTCTAAGAACGTGATCCCTCACGGACGTTCTTTCCGACATGATGGCCGTCATGAGTTGCCTCATTTCACTTTGTCCGGCTGTCCTGTCCTGATAACCAAAACTTCTTGAGGTTAAACATCATATCATAGGTAATGGTCATAGCATGATACCGATGTCGCAGCACATTTGACTTGAAGGTCATAATGTTGCTCCGCGTCATCTCATAGCCCTGATCCATTTCCAATGAGCTTCCTTTCCTCAGTAGTGGAAGCATCATTTGGTTCAGCAGGTCAATTGACTTGGAGTACATATTTGTACTCCTCTGCAGTTAGGACAATGTCCAAGTTTCTTTTCCAATCCATACAAACAGGTTCAGTGAGTTTGTTGACTTTTAATGGGAATAATACCATATAAAACAAACAATGAGTTTAATTCGATATCATTTCCCTCAAGTGATATCATTAAACTACCAATCATTTCCAAAATCCCATCAGACATAGCAAGCCACGTTCTTGTGGACGTTTACCAGTCCAAATGATTTTATGATTGGATTTCACTTCGGTCGTACATTATTATAGCAGTGACTCCGATGGGGAGGATACTATAAAGCGTACCTAAGTGTGTACCATTTCTCAGTACTAAGTCCACCGCTCGGGAACCACATGTCCACCGCAAGCCACGTTCTTGTGGACGTTTACGTTGACATGCGGTCCTCCACGACTTTCTATAACTGTCGAGCCTCAATTAATCCCAAAGTTCCGTTTCCATTTAGCAAGCCACGTTCTTGTGGACGTTTACTAAAACAAACAACTTTATTAATTGAATCTCACTTATTTAAATGTCATAGAATCTTAATTAACCCAAAGTACCGTTTCCATTTAGCAAGCCACGTTCTTGTGGACGTTTACTAAAACAAACAACTTTGTTAATTGAATCTTACATTTATTAAATTTCACAATTTTATTAATCAAAGCTTGATATCTCGTAAGTGAAACTCGAAGTTTCTAACCAGCGATCAATCATGCAATTGAGCCCTATCTCTCACTAAGTGAGGGAGCCAACCAGACAATCGATCTAGTCATCGAATGACTCGAATGTCTCTAATGTGTCATCGACATAACCAAGCGCTTTGGCTCCATTCCACTCCCCGGGGTGAGAATGAGTCGAGTTGAAATTAGTCTTTGAATGACAGATTAGACATTGCTTTTGAGAAATATAATTGTTCAATTTTATAAGTGGATTTTAAATTCGAATTTTGATCCAGTGATATCCGTGTGTCGACTTTATCCGATAGGGAGGATGACACTAAAGCCAACTCGTAAGTGACACACATCACTATCAAAACAGAGAATGGAGACCGCGGGATTGTTTCCAATCCCTCTCCCACTTAGTATTTTACGAAAGGGAAAACATGCATAAAATAAATAAAGCATAATAACAAGCACGTAAACACACAAAAAGCATTTAACGTGGCCCCGATTATTATGGCCTTTAAATATCTTCCATGCACGTCTTCTCGGATCTTCGTCTCGTTGCTCGTCTCGGTCTCGATCCACCACCGACTCGTCTAAGGACCAAGAGACGAACCCCTCCCACTGGAGTATCGTCCCGGGCCCTCGACAAGCGATCTGTGATGCCCGTCGAACCCCCGCGGAGCTGCTGCCCGAAGTCCAGCGAAACGGCGACCGCCGTTTGAGAAACGGCGACCGCCGTTTGCCCTTCAGCAGCCGCGGGTTCGACTTCTCGACCCTCGTTCGTCCGGCCTTAGATCTTCTCTCGATTCACCAAGTAGCAGCAACATTACATAAGTAAAACTAACTACTTCCGGCATCGATCCTATACAGGTTGATCGATCCTATACAATCCGGATAAACGAAAAAACGAAATAGAAAACCTAAACGACTCAACCCGTCGTTTTAACTATTACAAACATGCAACGATTTCAAAAACAAAGATCTCGACAAGCCCGAGAGTTTAACAAACCACAAACATACAGCACAATTACATGGCCATAACAATCGGGTTCGAACCTGCAAAACAAATCTCGCAAAAATACAACGAATCGACAAAACCGGCTCTGATACCAATTGTTGGAAATCGACTACCCGGGATGCGTTCGTTCGATCACTCGAACATCCGAACGATCCCAGTCGACATCCGGTGTCGCTACTTCGTTCGCTTTTCCAGCCCGTGCCCCGATTCACGCCCAGCCATTGCCCCGAAGGACAACCGCGCGAACCGAGCGGGCTGCCAGAAAAAGACCAAAACGGCGGTCGCCGTTTGGAAACGGCGGTCGCCGTTTCTCCGCGAACAGCAGCGCGTTCTGCTGTTCCGGGCTCGTTTCCGGTCCGTTTTTCCTCTTCCGACTACCGATCCGAAGGTCCTTGAACCCCTAGTAGTCGAGGAACACGTACCACGACTCCCGGAACCCGATCGTTCATTCGATGTATTTTTAACGAATTTAGAGATCGATAATTGCGGAATTAGGGATCGATCTCATACCTTTGTCGCGTGATTCGGAGAAGCCGAATTGACAGATACCTCGAGTCTTCTAGCGTGTATCCTAGCCCTCTTGCTCCAGCCGATGTGTGGGCATCGATCCGCTTGGAGTTCTCTTCTTCTTCTCTCTCAAACCCTCCTTTTCACGTTTTTATAATTCTGTCTCCAGAAATATATTTGCGCTAGCAAATTAATTTCTACAGAAAAGAAAAACTATTCTGTATCCAAAAATATATTTGCGCTAGCAAATTAATTTCTACAGAAAAAGTTTCTCTTCTTCTTCTCTCTCAAACCCTCCTTTTCACGTTTTTATTATTCTGTCTCCAGAAATATATTTGCGCTAGCAAATTAATTTCTACAGAAAAGAAAAACTATTCTGTATCCAAAAATATATTTGCGCTAGCAAATTAATTTCTACAGAAAAGAAAAACACTGCGCTAATCTAAATTAATTAAGCGGAGAAAAGAATAATTGCGCTAACAAAATAATTTCTCCACAGAATTAATTATAGCGGCGTTCTGTAGGTTTAGAGGAGAGAGATGAGGGATTTATATAGGCCACACTAGGGACCCATAGGCAATTAATTAATTAGGCTTAAATTGCAATTTAATTAACTTGGTGTCCCAAAAGGAAAACCTTAATTAAATTCCACAATTTTATTTATAATTAATTCCACTATAAAATTATAAATGATTTCCCAATTAATTAATTCAAATTATTCCGTCAATAATTTTCCCGCCGTATTACATATGTGATTTTCCCCGTGTTTAAGATATCGCATGTCCATGAATTAATTAATTACTAATAATTAAATTAATTCATTTCTTATTATCCGAGACTAGTACCACTCATCCTTATTATCATGTGGAACGAATCCACCTGCAGGGTTTACATGATAAACTTTATGAGCTCATCTCGGGGACATCATCAACCCAATAAATGGGACACGGTTTCCTGTCTATAATCTATAGCATGCCGTGTGTACAATACCGATTCCCAATCTACCGAGAATATTGACTAATCAATTAATCTCACTCATTGGCACATCAAAGAACCGAGCATTGGACACACGCACCTATAATTATATAGGGATTAAGAACTCACATATCCGTAATATCTGAGGTCTAGTTCGATTACATCGATTAGTATAAATCGAACGCCCTCCCGTGGTCCTGCTCAATACACCAAGTGTACGAGTGTAACATGATAGTCAAGACCGACTATCTGCCAGTCACACTACGACGTACCGATGGATTGTCCCTGTCCATCCAAGTCGTGAGCTACTGTTCGATAGTATACGAGTAACCGACAGTATGATCTTCCGCGTGTCTCCTCACGCCATACTGTCTACAACGTATACATCAAGGACTATTGCATTAAATGCAATCATGCTTGAATCATATCTTGAATTAAGGTATAGAGATAAGGAGTTCCGTATTTGCACTAAACTAGACATTTAGAATACAACTCCATCAGAAGTCAGGCTATGTGTTCACACTAAGAAATGGAGATCTCGAATGGAAGAGTGTAATGCAGTGCATTATGGACTCTACCACGAAAACCGAATAGGTAGCAGCCTTTGAGGCAACTAAAGGGTCGGTGTGACTCCGGAGATTCCTCCAGGACTTAGATGTGGTACCTTGTTTGCCCAATGCTATTGTGACAATAGCGGTGCAGTGACAAACAAAGGAACCACGAGTCCGTAGTGTGAAGATAACACATAGAGCAAGTACCACCTGATTCCAGGTATCGTCAGCGAGGCGATATAGTCGTTACCTAGATAGCATCGAGAGACAACCTAGAGTACTCGTTCACTAAGGCCCTGCGAGCGAAAGCGTTCAGTAGGCACGTGGATGGTATGGGCGTCAGATGTTTGGGAGAGAGCGACTAGACCTTAGTATAAGTGGGAGATTGATGGAGTTGTATACTTAATGTCTAGATTTAAGTAACATCTGAACTCCGTCTAAAAGCATTTATCCTATTTAATAATAAACAATCATTTGCATTTATATGCAAACCATAGTCCTAGATTATACACGTTGTAGTTAGTATGGTGTGCGACGTCACACGGAAGATCATACTATCGGTTACTCGTATATAATCGAACCGTTGCTCACGACCTAGATGGACAAGGACCAATCCATCGGTATAGTCGTTGTATGAGTGAGAAAATAATTGGTCTTGATTATTTTATCATACTTGTACACTTGGTGTATTGAGCGGATCTGCTTGAGATTTATCGATTATGATTGCCTGCGATAATCGATTTAAACATCTGAGTATTCTATTCTTAATCCCTGATATTATTGCGGGTGTGTGCATATAATATTAGTGACTTTGATTTTCCAAAGGAATTGACCAGTTAGAATATCCGGTCAATTACCGGTAAAGTTGGGTCACTATATTTTATGTATGACATGCTGTGAATTCTTCGGGATAGCATGTCCTCGAAAGGGTTGATAATGTCCCCGAGATGAGCTCATAAGGATTATCATGTAAACCTTGCAAGTGGATTTAATCCGCATGATAATAAAGTTGAGTGGTACTATTCTCGGAATTATCAGAGATGAATAAATAATATTAGCAATAAATATAATTTATTCATGGACATTTATATCTTAAACATGCGGAATAAATAATACTACCGGAGAATATTATTTTGATATAATATGGTAAATATTGGGAGTGCAATTATATTTATATAGTGGAGTTAATCATATAATTAATAATAGTAAGGATTAATAGATTTGAGCTTGGGCTCAATTTAATCACTATTATTGGAAGCCCAATATTCCACCTCCTTAAGGTCCTTTACGTAGCCTATAAAAGCACTCCTATGGTCTTCTCTTCTTTCATAAGTCTCAAGACACAATTCTAGAGAGAGAAAGTAGAGAGAGAAGGTGATCCATGGAAGCTTGATAGATCGTCGCCCACACGACGTTCAAGCTAGTGCAAGGAATACGTCGGAAGACTTCAAGGTCATCAAGATTAAGTTCTTCGTTTTACCGAACAACGAGAACGAGGTATAAATCGTAAATTCCTTATGATTTTTATCGTTCTATTTATCGTGAAAATACCGTAGAACCAAGATCCGAGGATCGAACCCCGGAACGAGGATCGACCGGCGGTGGTGGTCGAAGACCACCGGACCGCGGTGGATCGTGGATCCCCGTGGGGATCGAACCACAAAGCGCCCCGGCTGGACGCCGGGGACGCGCGCACGAGG
Organism: Euphrasia confusa; assembly: GCA_954870475.1. Taxonomy (NCBI): domain Eukaryota; kingdom Viridiplantae; phylum Streptophyta; class Magnoliopsida; order Lamiales; family Orobanchaceae; genus Euphrasia; species Euphrasia confusa. The sequence continues at coordinate 6,980,250 of OX940966.1, read as the reverse complement.
ACCCCGACTGGACGCCGGGGGTGCGATCGAGCGCGGGCTCGATCGCTGGGATGGCGGGCTGGTGCCCCCGCTGCTCGCACGGAGAGCAGCCCCCTCCTCCGCGAACGGCGAGTCGCCGGACTTGCCGTGGGGTTGCGGTGCGCAACCCCGGCGATCGCGTTGTGCGATCGCGAGCCCTAGCGGGGGCTCGGCTGGCCACGGCATGCCTTCCGGTATGTCGTGTGTTTGGTTGAGCCCCGGTCCGCGTGGCGTGCTCGCGTGAACTCCGGCGATCGGGATTTCGATTGGATTGTCGGTTCCGCAATTGTGACAATCCGGATATTCAATCTCCAAAGGATTTCGGTCGGAATTAATTAGATAATTTATTTAATTAATTTTATTTAAATTTATTAATTCCGGGATATCGATTTCCAACACAGACTCCACTTCAACAGTCGGCCATTTGTGTCAGGTCTTTGTAGCACCTGTCGTAGCGGCATGGTCGTTAAAACCTCCACCGGGTGATTGAAAAAGTAAGATCTCAGCTTCCGCACGCTCATCACGAGGGTGTAAGCCAGCTTTTCCAGAGGTGTTTAGCGTGTCTCGGCGTCATGGAGGACTTGGCTGACGAAATAGATCGGCTTGTGTACTTGTCCATCAGCCCGGACGAGGACTGAACTCATGGCATGCTCGGATGCGGCCAAATAGAGGAATAGCTTCTCTCCGGTGGCTGGCTTAGAGAGAATGGCGGGATTTCCGAGGTGTTCCTTCAGACGCAAGAAAGCCTCTTGGCTCTCCTTTCCCCATTTGAACTTTTGGTCTTTAATTGCTTTAAAGAAAGGACGACTCTTATCTCCGAGCCGGGGAATGAAACGACTGAGGGCGGCCAGGCATCCGGTAAATTTCTGCACGTCTTTTAGATTCCGGGGCTCCCTCAGACCTTGGATAGCCTTGATCTTTTCTTGGTTTGCCTCGATGCCTCTGTGACTGACGATATGTCCGAGGAATTTAGTGGCGTAAACCCCGAAATGGCACTTTTTAGGACTGAGCTTCATGTTGTAAACTTTCAAGATTTCGAAAGCGACCTTCAAATCCTTTACGTGATCTTCCTCGGACCTGCTTTTTATAATGATGTCGTCCACGTACACCTCCATTGTATCCCCAATCTGATCGGCAAACATCTTGTTTACCAATCTTTGATAGGTTGCCCCAGCGTTCTTCAAACCGAACGGCATTCTCTTCCAACATAACACTCCCTTCTCGGTATAAAACGAGGTATGTTCAATGTCCTCATGTGCCATAGGGATTTGATGATAGCCCGCGAAACAGTCACAGTTGGAAAAAATGGCATGCCCGGCGACTCTGTCGACCAGGTGATCGATATGGGGTAAAGGGAAATGATCTTTCGGGCAGGCTTTGTTCAGATCGGTGAAATCGATGCAGAGTCGCCAAGCGTCGTTAGCCTTTTTTACGAGCACAACATTTGCGATCCACTGAGGCTCCTCCTCGGCCTCCCGTACAAGATCGTTATCTACTAACTTCTTAACCTCCACCGCCAGAGCTGCATATTTCTCTGGTCCCATCTTCCTTCTCTTCTGGGCGACGGGCTTCTTCCCCGGGTCGATTTTCAGATGGTGGCAGGCATGCTTCGGGTCGATCCCGACCATGTCTTTATGGGACCAGGCGAAAGCGTCCGTATTTTGCTTTAAAAAGTTGACCAGCCCGTTCCTCAGCCGTTCGGGGATCCTTTTCCCGATAAAGACTTCCAACTCTGGCCCGTTCGGATCCAGGCCCACCTTTTAAACCTCGTCTACAGTCGTGCACATCGACGGTCCCCGTGGGTCGGATATGCCGCTTGGTTCAAAACTGATTCGTGGGTCGAGGTCCTCGGAATCTGAAATCTGTATACTCGGTATAGGCTCGTCATTACGGACGTTGGGTACCTCGTCGATGTGTATGTTTAAGAATTGCGCTTCGAGGTCGGGAATTTCCTCCTCAGATTCCTGATCTCCGATAGATCTTATTCCAAAAAAGTTCGAATCTCCGGGGTTTCCTTCGTTCCACAAAACGTTCAGGTAGTCTTGGTCATCTATCTCCATCTCCCCCGTGGGATCGATTTCTTTCACTTCGATTAAAACGTTTTCAAGCTCTCCTTCCCGGGATTCCCCTATCCTCGGGCTAGGTTCCGGAGAAGTTGTTTGGGGGCCGACGCCCCCAAATGCCCCAGTGTTCACCTCTATCATACTAAAGTTATTTGGGTGTTTGTTTGTAGAAAAACACGAAGAATAATTAAAACATTTCCTTGTCATATATTGATCACCCCGGAGGGTGCCAACCGCACCGTTCAGGGTGGGAAATTTGACACAGTAATAGTGGGAGGATGCCACAGCCTCAAAGGCATCTAGGAAAGGCCTCCCGAAAAAAGCATTATAAATGTTATCAGCATCCACAATAACAAAGTTAATCATCCTGGTCATGTTTATGCTCGGATCCTTCCAGTCTTTCAACTCCACAGCCATCCTGATCCGCCCCCGGGGGCGCACCACTACATCTCCAAATCCTTGTAGGACCCCCTCATAGGGTCGGACATAGCTGGATAAGTCCCCGAGCTGATCCAAAGCCGATTTGAAAATGAGGTTGCAATAGGCCCCATTATCCACCAAAATCCTGGCAACTTCGATCCCGAGGATCCTCGCAGTGACCACCAAAGCATCCTCCTTGGGATACCTTATCCCTTCTCTGTCCTTTTCGGAAAAAGAAATGACTATGCCGCGGGCGATAGTTGATTCAGCCTGGGGAACAATCACATTTACGCCTTCAAACTCGCGCAACTCCTCTTTCTTCTGCCTCTTTGATTTGTGGACGATCGGTGTCAGACCCCCGATCATATTGACGCGCGCTCCTCCGCGGATTGGAGGATTCTCATCTCCGGGTACGACGGCCGGGGGTGGTGGCAAAACTAACTGGTTTTGCCCGGGATGATCCTGCTCGCGTCTTTGCCGCTCGTGGGGTCGGTGATTCTGATCATCTTGGTACCCTCGGCCTCGGCCTCTGTTGGGATTCGATGTCCCGGGCTATCAAAAAAATGCGGAACCGATAACCCGACCGAAACCCTATCGCCGGAAACCGATCACGAACGCCACGTTTCCGAAGTCCGACAAGAGAATCGCCACAAGGGCGAAACCCTAGCCGAACCTCACGCGAGGTTCGCGATCGCCGTGCATGGCGATCGCCGGCTGCATGGAGCAGCCCCCGGATGGCGGTGAGTCCGGCGACTTCACCGCCGTCGCCCCTCAGGAGGGCGGTCAGCCCCGCTGACCACCGCGGCAGCAGCCGCGGTTCGCCCCGGCGATCGATCGCGTGATCGATCGCCTGCCCCGGCTTCAGCCGGGGCACCTCCTTTGCACGCCGCCGGGCGAGGTGGCTGGGGGGTTCACCCGCCGTGGCACCAGCCCACGGCGAACCTCCCCGCGATCGACTTCACGTCGATCGCATGCCCCGGCGGTCCAGCCGGGGCTCCCTCGTCCGCGCGCAACCGGCGGTCCGAACCCTAGGGTTCGACCGCCCCTTCGATCCTCGCCGGGGATCTCGAATCCCCGTCCCCGAGGTTCGTCGTTTACCCGGATCGTCTTGTTCATGTATACATCACAATTAAACGAACATATAATCATGGAGGGGGTTTATGATTATGTACCTCGATTCGTTGTACGGAGAAACGAAATCAAACGTTGATGACCTTGCGATCTTCCTACGTATTCCTTGCACCTCGTCCGAACGTCGTGTGGGCGACGATCTATCGAACTCCTATGGATCTCCTTCAACTCTCTAGAATATCAAGTATGATAATCTTGTCTTGTGATTTATGAAGGCCATGTAGTGCTTTTATAGGCTACGTAGGGGATCTAAAGGAGGTGGAATATTGGGCTTCTAATATTGAAGATTAAATTGAGCCCAGCCCAAATCTATTAATCCTTATCAATATTAATTAATTTATTTTCCACTATATAAATTAATTGCACTCCCAATATTAAACCATATTATATCAAATAATATTTCTCCGGTAGTATTATTTATTCCGTGTATTTAAAATTTACATATCCATGAATAAATTTATTTATTGCTCAATAAATTATATTCATCTCTTATATCCGAGACTAGTACCATTCAACCTTAATTATTGTGCGGAACAAATCCACTCATGAGGTTTACACAATAATTCCTTATGAACTCATCTCGGGGATATTATCAACCCTTCCGGGATACACTTTCCCGTCAAGTATTCACGGCATGTCATATATAAAATATAGCGACCCAATTTTACCGGTAATTAACCCAATAATTAAATCGGTTAATTCCTTTGGAAAATCAAAGTCTCTAATATTAAATATACACACCCGCAATAGTATCGGGGATTGAGAAAAAAATACTCTGAGATTTAAATTGATTATCCAAGGCAATCCTAATCAATAAATCTCAAGCGATCCGCCCAATACACCAAGTGTACAAGTGTGATAAAATAATTAAGATAAATTATTTTTTCTCTCACACAACGACTATACCGATGGATTGGTTCGTGTCCATCTAGGTCGTGAGCATCTGTTTGATTAAATACGAGTAACCGATAGTATGATCTTCTGTGTGCCCATGCACACCATACTAACTACAACGGATGAAATCCAAGACCATATTTTGCATAATTAATTAATAATAATTAAATGCAAATAATTGTTTATTAATTAAATAGGTTAAATGCTATGACCGGGAGTTTACCGATACTTAAATCTAGACATTAAGTACACAACTCCAACAATCTCCCACTTGTACTAAGGTCTAGTCATTTCTTCCAAACTCCCGACTCCCATACTCATCACGTGCTTAAGTTATACTTCCCAGAAGTATTATGTGAATGAGCAATCTAGGTTGCCGCTCTGAAGTTATCTTGGTGACTACTGCGTCGTCTCCCTAGACGATGACTCGAATCAGGTGGTACTTGCTCTATGTGTTATCCTCACCTTTTGAACTTATGACTTCTTCCAGTTTACCATGCACCGCTATATACATAGCCTTTGGTGAACCAAGAATCATATCCAAGTTCAGAGGTCATCCCGGAACCTAACCAAAAACTTCCGCTGCCTCTGAGGCTGCTATTCGGTTATGAGAGAGTCCGAGAAGCATCCTGCTTATCACTCTTTCATATTTAGGTTCCACCTCTTTTTAAAAGTGAACACATAGCCTGATATCGACTTACACTGGTCTTTCTCTGATTTTGGATTTGAGAAACTGTAATCCAAGAAGATTTCGTCTTGCTCCGTAAGCCAGTACTATGAAAGTACTCTTACAGCATTCTGTTATACCATAAAAATCCGCCACCTACACGTGTCAAGGAGACCGGTGCCACGTCATCAAAGAAAGAATCAAAGAAGACCAATCAAAGCCAAAGCAAGAATTATTATCCAAAGAATACAAGAAATCGGACAGGAAAGATCGCACGGGAGAAGTAAGACTTTTCCCAGGGCAGGACTAAAAGAAGGGCTAAAAATGTACCAGGCGGTTACAGTAATTTCCCGGTGAAACAGCTGGAAAGTAACCAACAAAGATAGTGGTTTAGTTGGTCCACTAGATGTTTTACACATGTCAAATGCATGCTAAATAGTTGTCAATAAAGCAAAATATGTGGCTGATAGGTGTCATAAGAATAGAGAAGCATCACATGCATGAATGCCTATAAATAGATGCTCTTCATATGTAAAAAAGGGGAGGAAAGAGAGAGAAAAACACTTGTAAAAGGAATTCACTTCCTAAAATGGCTATGGCCTAAATACTTTATAAGAGAAATAAAGACCTGAAAAGGGGGCATTGATGCCTAGTGATCGTGTCATTTTCGTTATCGTTTTTATTAACCTTTATTTATTAAATTACCAAAGATGCATAAATATATTTCTAAAATGTCTAAGTATGGATATATGAATGAAGAGGAGCTTTGAGCTTCCATTTCCATTACTTATGATTTCTGCATATAACTCGATTGGTTTGTTTCTATATCTTATCATATTAGTTTTTGTGTTGTTTGCTAACCCTCCGATACCAGCGAATTTCACCGTAAAAGCAGATATTACCGACAAGTACAAAAACAACCAAAACAGTTGGCGCTAGAAGGACGGAGCATCAAGAATCGAGTTGCAGAAAAGCTTCTAAAGAAACAATGGTTGATGAAAAAAGACCAGCAGATCGCCCCGGGAAAGTTGCCAGCAGATTCCACAGGAAAAGGGGAAGGCCACCATGCACCCATAGATCGAAAAAATGACATTGAGGTAAGACATGCAGCCCTTCATCCTCATTATAAATGCCAAAATAGGCATTCTCATGCATAGAGAGATCTATCATCGTTGATAACTTTGGTGCATGTACCTTTTTTATATTGGATACGCCGGAGAAAATCAATGATGCAATTTCGAAACTCCTACATAGAAAATATATGTTGAATAATCTAGTTAGACATGCAATTAGCATGCATGCACGCTCAAAAGATTGCCTGGGCGAGCCTCTGAAAGAGGTCCCGGGAAATTCCAGTGAGGCCTCGGGAAACTCTATTGAGGGCCCGGGAAAGTCCAGATATTTCCCGGGGCAGTACAACCGGGGCCCATGGAAGTCTAGCCGTACTCCTAGATGAGATCTTTGGCAGAAGTTCGCTTTTGATCGTAACGAAAAAGCAGAATATGTTGCCATTCCGTCGGAGAGACGAAGCCGAGAAAACCAAAATGACATGCACGGGCGCCCGGGAGGCCTTTCACCGGGAAGAGCTTCAGCAGCCCTAGGTGATAACCCGGTGATAGCAGATCTGTTCCACCGATTCTCGGGTATAGAGAAAAGGGTGAATGAGAGTCAGATCTTGCCGACACCGACCAGTTATCGAAGAGAGCCCCTGGACCCAATGGTCGAGCATGCGCCCATGCAACCAGAAATTCAACTCATGCAAACCAAATTACGGACAGAGTGCAGCAACTATTTTGCAAATGGCCAGGGGGATTTTGCAGTTGGCCGGGGTAAATCTACGGATGAATCCCGGGCAATTCTTAACTCCACCGGCCAAAATAAATGCTACAATTTAAGCGTTGTAACACTCTTTTGGGCAGGCCATTTATGAAAGCCTTTGAGCCGGTGGCCTCGCCTTAATACTCTTGTATCAAATTATGTACTGATCCCCACCGGGGCAGATTGCACGGTGCAGGGCGATCTTTTAATTTACTGATCCCCACCGGGGCAGATTGCACGGTGCAGGGCGATCTTTTAATTTACTGATCCCCACCGGGGCCGATTGCACGGTGCAGGGCGATCTTTTAATTTTTAAGTTATGTTTGTTGTATTTCTCTTATGATTGATATATCGAACTAACACAAAATGAAAGTATTAAAATAAACTTAAAGCTAAAATGCAATTTAACGCCGGACGAACACGGTGAAAAAGGAAACAAGAATTCCAAATGATTTAAAGAAACTTTACAAACAAAATCCCGAGCTTGGGGCCTGTAATATCGGTGAGCACCCGAAGCTCAGGACGACTACCGAGAACGGTCGGGGCAAGTAACCCTGATCGGACGGTGCAAGTACTCCTGAACGGACGGTGCAACTAAGCCTGATCGGATGTTGCAAGTACTCCTGATCGGCCGGGGCAAGTAACCCTGATCGGACGGTGCAAGTACTCCGGAACGGACGGTGTAATTAAGCCCGATCGGACGGTGCAAGTACTCCTGATCGGCCGGGGCAAGTAACCCAGAAAGGTCAATGTGAGTACCTCAGAAAGGCCTATAGCTGGAGTAACCGAGCAAGAACAAACTCCGGTGATTGGAGACAATCTCACGGACATAAGACTCTTGTGTAGATGTAGTCTCTACCAATCGGTCGGGAAAAGGCTGGGGCCGATGCCCGGGGATGAATACCTAGATCTAAAGGTTAAGACCCGGGTGAAACATAAAGTTGTGATCGAAATAAACAGAGGCCTTTAAGAGCCAAACTAACATTTCTTGATAGGATACCATCAAATCCTGGAGCACCTAGGCGACGTCGAGCAAACTTCATTCTACACGAAGTAGATGATTGGATGCATGTCACGAATGCTTTTTGGAGTAAAAAATACTGGTGCTACAATTCAAAGGTTAGTAAATACTATTTTTGAAAATTATATTGATAAAACTATATAGGTTTATATTGCTAATATTATTGTTAAAAATGAATATTATCATGTGAAAAAACCTAATTGAAATCTTTGAGATTCTTGAGCATTATAATACGATATTAATTTCGAAAAATGTAATTTTAGAAAATAAAGGAATGTTCATAGGATAAATCCCACACATCGGACACGTGAAAATATTATGTTTATAAAGGACAAACAAAATTTCCTTATCTATTAGCGTACTTGAAGAATCGAACATGTTTCTTATGTGCTTTAAGTAAATTATTCTTATCATGTATAAACATATTTCTTATTTCGAAATCTAATTGAGTCTTACATATTCCGAATTGTTTTATACAAAAGAAAATATGTTTGCAAATAGCAACACAACTTATAAAAATTATCTAAGGCTTGGTCCAACGAAAATCTTCCACAAAACCTCTCGGGACGGGCCAGACATGATCTGCCCGGTACCCAAAAGAGATGATTCCTCTGGGGAGTGAGATATACTCCCCAGTACCTTTTTGGATGGGCAAGACATGATCTGCCCGGTACCCAAAATAGATGATTCCTCTGGGGAGTTAGTTATCCTCCCCAGTACCTTTTTGGACGGGCAAGACATAATCTGCCCGGTACCCAAAAGAGATGATTCCTCCGGGGAGTGAGTTATCCTCCCCAATACCTTTTTGGAAGGGCAAGACATAATCTGCCCAGTACCCAAAAGAGATGATTCCTCCGGGGAGTGAGCTATCCTCCCCCGGCGCCTCTCGGAACGAGAAGACGTGTTATGCCTGGTGTCTTTAGAGATGATTCTTCCGGGGAGTGAGTTATCCTCCCCCGGTGCCTTTCGGGACGAGAGTACATCAACTGCAAGGAACCTCGATGAATGATTTCTACGGGGTTTGAGTTATACTCTCCCGGAACTCTCGGGACCGGCACAACATGCTCTACTCAATACCTTGAAGAGACGATTATATTGGAGTCTGATTTATCCTCCTTCGAAACCTCTTTAAACCGGCACGACGTGATCCACTCTGTTCCTTGAAGAGATGTTTACATAGAATTCGGAGTTAACCTCCTTCGAAGCCTCTCGGGACGGGCATGAGTTTTTCAGCCCGATACCTTGACGAGTTGATGATTCCCAAAGCTTCATGTGCGTTAGCACCCTTTGCTTATGGCAAAGTTCTTATGTTATAAAAACAAAATTTTATAATCTTTTATATCAAAGTTCTTATGTTATAAAACCAAAATTTATAGCCTCTATGGCAAAATTCTTATGTTGTAAAAACAAAATCTTATAATCTTTTATGGCAAATCTCTTATGTTTTAATAAACAAAATCTTTAAGCCTACGAGCTAAAGTTATTTTGGCTTTCTATAAGAAACAACTTTTGTAAATCTTTAAAGCCTACGAGCTAAAGTTATTTTGATTTCCTGTAAGGATCAATTTATGAAAGCCTTTACCATTGAAAAATATGCGTTTATGCAGTTTTTAAATAATAAAAAGTATTCCTATCCTTTAAAAAATATATTGGTTTTTACATCTTTAATCTGTAAATCAGAAATATATTGCCCCGAGAAATCATATGAGTTTCCCGGTGCAATAAAAGTATTTGAGTATTCTTGAGTAAGAAAGAATACTAAGGTTCGGTAAAGACCCAAAAAATCTGTAGATTATGGGGCCGAACACTTCTTTCAGCGTACAGATTCAAAAGAGTAAAAGAAACTCAAGAATCGCGCGGGAGGAAGATATTGGTCTGAGGATAATCCTAAGAGGTATTCATAATGAACAAAACCTCAAAAGGGTATTCATGATGAACAAACCACAGGATCGGATAGTCTTTGTAAAAGGAGAGATGGAGGAGAAAAATGTTACTCAGAATCAGAGAATTCCAAGAGGTAACTAAATCCGAAAATCACTTTTGCAGGACAAAGAACTCACAAAGAGTCCCAACAAAGTTTTAAAATAAAACTTGGGTGTGAGCCAAAAGTTATCTATTCACAAGAATTACGGTTCACCAAACAAGCTAAACTGACTTGTAAAGTGATAGATAATTGTGGTAAAAAGAAACCTAAACAAAATGGTGGACGGGCCATAAGTAAGACCCAAAGGATAATATCCAAAAATAACTTACTAAGTTATTACACACCAGCAAAATATTAAAACTTGTCCCAGGCAAAAACTGCCTTTAAAATCCAAAAGAGAAATACCAAACATTGTCTTATGGCCTAAACCCAGATCTTAATCATAATTCACCGTTTCATCGGTGTAGACTTAAACGTTAGACACCGTTTCATCGGTGCAATCTTAAACATTATACACCGTTTCATCGGTTCAATCTTAAACATAATACACCGTTTCATCGGTTCAATCATAAACATAATACACCGTTTCATCGGTGTAAACTTGAACATAATACACCGTTTCATCGGTGCAATCCTAAACATAATACACCGTTTCATCGGTGTAAACTTAAACGTTAGACACCGTTTCATCGGTGCAATCTTAAACGTTAGACACCGTTTCATCGGTGAAATCTTAAACATAATACACCGTTTCTGATGGAGTTGTATTCTAAATGTCTAGTTTAGTGCAAATACGGAACTCCTTATCTATGCCTTAATCTATGTATGATTCAAGCATGATTGCATTTAATGCAACAGTCCTAGATATATACGTTGTAGATAGTATGGCGTGAGGAGACACGCGGAAGATCATACTATCGGTTACTCGTATACTATCGAACAGTAGCTCACGACTTAGATGGACAGGGACAATCCATCGGTACGTCGTAGTGTGACTGGTAGATAGTCGGTCTTGACTATCATGTTACACTCGTACACTTGGTGTATTGAGCAGGACCACGGGAGGGCGTTCGATTTGTACTAATCGGAGTAATCGAACTAGACCTCAGATATTACGGATATGTGAGTTCTTAATCCCTATATAATTATAGGTGCGTATGTCCAATGCTCGGTTCTTTGATGTGCCAATGAGTGAGACTAATTAATTAGTCAATATTCTCGGTAGATTGGGAATCGGTATTGTACACACGGCATGCTATAGATTATAGACAGGAAACCGTGTCCCATTTATTGGGTTGATGATGTCCCCGAGATGAGCTCATAAAGTTTATCATGTAAACCCTGCAGGTGGATTTACTCCGCATGATAATAAGGATGAGTGGTACTAGTCTCGGATAATAAGAAATGAATTAATTTAATTATTAGTAATTAAAATTAATTCGTGGACATGCGATATCTTAAACACGGGGAAATATCACATATGTAATACGGCGGGAAAATTATTGACGGAATAATTTGAATTAATTAATTGGGAAATCATTTATAATTTTATAGTGGAATTAATTATAAATAAAATTGTGGAATTTAATTAAGGTTTTCCTTTTGGGACACCAAGTTAATTAAATTGCAATTTAAGCCTAATTAATTAATTGCCTATGGGTCCCTAGTGTGGCCTATATAAATCCTCGTCTCTCTTCTCTAAACCTACAGAACGCCGCTATTTTATTTTTGCGGAGAAAAATTAATTTGTTAACGCAATTATTTTTTTCTGTGAAAATAAATAGATTAGCGCTGTTATTATTTTCTGTAGAAATAAATTGCTAGCGCAATTATATTTCTGAGACAGAGAAAAATATATTGTAGCGTAAGTTTTGAGAGAGAAGAAGAAGAGAAACTCCAAGCGGATCGATGCCCACACATCGGCTGGAGCAAGAGGGCTAGGATACACGCTAGAAGACTCGAGGTCTCTTTCAATTCGGCTTCTCCGAATCACGCGAAAAAGGTATGGAATCGAAACCCTATTTCCGCATTGTTTCGATTCGATCTCGTACGTAATTATACAACGAACCAAAGATTGGTTTATTTGGCTTGGATTTGATGTTCTCGGACTGCTGGGAGGTCTCTGATCTCCGGCGTGGCAGTCGGATCGAGAAAATCTCGTCGGAACAGCCAGAACGGGCGAAACCCGCTGCTGGAATCGCGACGATGTCGGCCGACATTGTTTCATGAGTATTTTAATGTCGGCCGACATTTGCCCTGTCGGGTGACAGCCTTTTGGCGTCGGCCGACAGACAGGGCAGAATGCCCCGTTTTCGCGCGGTTGCATTTTCGGTGCAATGGCTGGGCGTGTTTCGGGTCTAGGGCTTAGTGTTAAGTACAGTGGGTACGCCGGGGGTCGACTGGGCTTGTCCGGATGTTCGAGTAGTCGAACGGACATGTCCCGGGTAGTCGATTTCCAACAATTGGTATCAGAGTCGGTTTATCGGTTTGTTGTATAGTTCGTACGATTTACCTTGCAGGTTGAACCCGGTTATTATGGCCAACGTGTGATGGATGTTGTGCTTTAATTTTGTGGTTTGTTAAACTCTCGGGCTTGTCGAGATTGTTTTTGTTTTGGAAAAACGTTGCTTGTTTGTAATAGATAAAACGACGGGTTGAGTCGTTAGGTTTATTTATTTTTCGTTGTATCCGGGACATGTATAGGGTCGATCACCTTGTATAGGATCGATGCCGGATTTAGTAAGTTTATTCTTGTAATTTTTCTTACTAATTTTGGTGGATCGAGACGAGACCAAAACCCGGAGAAACGAGGATCGAGAAGAACGAACCGGCAACTGGCAGCCATCGAACACACCCCGTGTTCGTGACGGGCAGCAGCGGGGCTGGGGTTCGTTCGACCCCACGGACGACTCAACGAGGCTCGAGACGAGGCTCCAGTGGGAGGAGTTCGTCTCTTGACCCTCGAGCGAGTCGGTGGTGGACCGAGATCGAGACGAGCAACGAGATGAAGTTCCAAGAGACGTGCATTGGAGAATACTTAAGGCCATAATAATCGGGGCCACGTTAATTGCTTTTTATGTGATTTACGTGCTTTATTATTATGCTTAATTATTTTATGCATGTTATCCCTCAATCGTAAAATACTAAGTGGGAGAGGGATTGGAAACAATCCCGCGGTCTCCATTCTCTGTTTTGAATGTGATGTGTATTGACTTACGAGTTTGCTTTAGTGTCATCCTCCCTATCGGATAAAGTCGATACACGGATATCACTGGATCAAAATTCGAATTCAATTCCACTTATAAAATTGAACAATTATATTTCTCAAAAGCAATGCCTAATCTGTTTTTCAAAGACTAATTTCAACTCGACTCATTCTCACCCCGGGGAGTGGAATGGAGCCAAAGCGCTTGGTTATGTCGATGACACATATTAGAGACTTTCGAGTCATTCGATGACTAGATCGATTGTCTGATTGGCTCCCTCACCTAGTGAGAGATAGGGCTCAATTGCATGATTGATCGCTGGTTAGAAACTTCGAGTTTCACTTACGAGATATCAAGCTTTGATTAATAAAATTGTGAAATTTAATAAATGTAAGAGTCAATTAACAAAGCTGTTTGTTTTAGTAAACGTCCACACTATCGTGGCTTGCTAAATGGAAACGATACTTTGGGTTAATTGAGACTCTATGACATTTAAATAAATGGGATTCAATTAATAAAGTTGTTTGTTTTAGTAAACGTCCACACTAACGTGGCTTGCTAGATGGAAACGGAACTTTAGGATTAATTGAGGCTCGAAAGTTATAGAAAGTCGTGGAGGACCGCATGTCAACGTAAACGTCCACGTGAACGTGGCTTGCGGTGGGCATGTAGTTCCCGAGCGGTGAACTTAGTACTGAGAAATGGTATACACTTAGGTACGCTTTATAGTATCCTCCCCATCGGAGTCACTGCTATAATGATGTACGACCGAAGTAAAAATCCAATTATAAAATCGTTTGGATTAGTATACGTCCACAAGAACGTGGCATGCTAGTCTGATGGGATTTTGGAAATAATTGGTAGTTTAATGATATTATTTGAGGGAAATGATATCGAATTAAACTCATTGTTTGTTTTATATGGTATTATTCCCATTAAAAGTCGAAAAACGCACTGAACCTGTTTGTATTGATTAAAGAAGAAACTTGGACATTGTCCTAACTGCAGAGGAGTACAAATATGTATTCCAAGTCGATTGACCTGCTGAGCCAAATGATGCTTCCACTCCTGAGGAAAGGAAGCTCATGGAAATGGATCAAGGCTTTGAGATGACGCGGAGCTACATTATGGCTTTCATGTCAAATGTACTGCGACATCGGGATCAAGCCATGACTATTACCTATGATATGATGCTTAACCTCAAGAAGCTTTTTGGTTATCAGGACAGGACAGCCGGGAAAAATTGAAGGTTACGATATACCGATCCGATCGATATACCGTGTGTGCGGAAGCGTGTAAAGCAATATATCTACTATGCCATGATCTTAGTGCACACTAAATGTGTATAAGAACACATATAAACATATATATATACACATCTAATATATATATATATATAAGGTTCAACGATTACTTACTTTTGTGATGAAGTGATTCGTTGATGTCGTTGAGGTGGTGTTGAGTCGATTGAACCACCTCAAATGGATCAGCCTCTCGAAGCTCTCCTTGTGAATGACCTCGTCACTCCTCTTGTCTAGATCACCCGGATGTTGAAGCCGCACAAATGGCCCGGCCTCTACGTGTTGCACACGAACCCGGAATTGAACTTGCTTGCTTGTTCTTGAGTGATTCTCTCACTCTTTTCTCTCTAGTTGGGTGGAATTTCGTGGCTGATGATTAAGTGATATGAAAACCATGTTTTCATCACTTTATTCACCACAATTAACCTCTCCTTGTAACCCCCCATTATGTGCATCATAATGCACCAATAATGGTGGTTAATGGGGAGGTAAAGGGTCATTTCCACATCACCATGCCAATTGGCATGGATGTGGTCCCCTTGCTTGTGTGGCATGCCATGTCATACCATATGACATGCATCCATGCAAGCCATGCATCCCATGCATGTGAAATTCCATATATATTGATTCTAAATCAATATAGCAAGCAACTTAATTCCAGCTCGTGTGTGACCCTGTAGGTATGATTTTATCGATCAATATTATATTGTTCCCAACAATTAATATTATCGAATAATCATTTAACATCCATAGACGACCTTATGACTTTATCGATTGCACACGTAGGATCGAAGGACATATCCCAACAATCTCCCACTTGGCCTTCAGAGCCAGTGTGCTGCCAAATTCCTGTTGTCACTTTATGTCTAAGTTTGAACTTGAGGCAAGACTCGAGTCATCCTCAATCGGTTTAAACCTTTATTGGACTATGAGACAGACTGTAAAACCAGATTTATCACTATGATACGAATCTGTACGTGGCCACGCTTTTCCACAGTCTCGACTTTCCAAGTGTCCGGTAAGACATTTATCCCATTTATAAAATGGAGGACAATCCCATCTTGTCAATCCAAGCTCTCCCACTTGCTTCCTGATATACCCAATAACAAGTTTTATAACCTCCTTTTACGAAAGGCGTTTACTTGTATCAAAGTATACCATTTCACAATAGAGTCACTCTGGACTACTCAGGTCAGAGGAAATTGCTCGAAAGTCAATGAAATAGTATTATGACTCGAAATCTTAAATACTATTCCAGTTGGGTCTGTTCGATCATTAGCTCCCAGCTAATATCTATGTAATTGTACTTGATGTCCCACATCACTAGCCCATGAAGCGGAACTATAGTATACATTACAATCTAGTTCATTGTATTATCGGTTTGTCCGTACTCGATTATACGAACCAGGAACAACTATATGATTCAAGTATATCAGTTCAACCATTGGGACTTCATTATGCGGTAAGTCGACCTCATAACCCAATTGATATAACTTAATCATTTGGACAATTCATATAGATTAAACCATATTTATATGAAGAATTATGTATTATACATATGAGTGAATGTTTACCAAATCTCCAAAAGTATCTAATACAGTAATAGAAATCACAACCCATCTCTAAGATGTCTGATCTCTATTGCAGTCGTGAAAGCCTCAAGCTTAGACTGCTGGAGAGGTTTAGAAAATGGGTTTGCAACCTTACCAAAAGTTGCAACTTTATTATCTCGATGTCTCCACAAAACTATCTCCCAGATAATGTGGAACTTCCTGAGCACTAGTTTTAGACTTGCGGTGCTTCCTAGCTCATTGGCTTGCGCGATAACTCTACTATAAATAGAGAACTATCGGATGGGCTGAGCTAGTTACGCCACCTAGTTCATTAAAAAACTTTCAAATATTAACTGCCAACATTATTGCATCCAATGCAATACTTTGCTCAGCTTCTGTAGTTTAATCAGCTATATTGCTTTGCATGGAACTATTCCAGCAAATTTCACCTCTAACCAGACAAAAGATATAACCAGATTAAAATCGGAAATTATCTTAGTCTGTTTTGAAGTTAGCATTCAAACATCTTGTTAATATCAACTCTTTTTGTCTTCCAAAGACAACAAAATATTCTTTAGTCCCTCTAAGGTACATAAGAATATTATTGGCCGCAGTCTAATACGCCTCACCTGGATTTCCTTGAAACCGACTCGTCATGCTCAAAGCATACGATACGTCCGGTCGTGTACATATCATGGCGTACATTATAGACCCTATTGCCGAAGCATAAGGAATGTTTTTCATCCTCTTTTGCTCATCAAGTCCCGTAGGGCCTTGCATCTTGCTAAGAGATGTGCCATGACTCATTGGAATGAGACCCTTTTGGCGTCTTTCATTCTGAACTTATCAAGTACCTTATCAATATAGGTCACTTGACTAAGTCCAAACATCATTTTCGATCTGTTCCGACAGATCTTGATGCCCAATATGTACTGTGCTTCTCCAAGATCCTTTACTGAAAACAATTTCCAAGCCATTCTTTAATAGAATTAAGCATAGAAACATTGTTTCCAATAAGGAGTATGTCATCGACATACAACACAATGTATACAACGTAACTCCCACTGTTCTTCTTGTAAAACAAGACTCTTACGAGTTCCTCTGAAATCCAAAACCCAGTATGGATTCATTGAACTGAAGATTGCTACTCTGATATGCTTTGCTTTATTCCATAAATGGAATTATAAGATTGCATAATTTCTCAGCCTTATTAGGATCGATAAAACTCTTTGGCTGTGTCAAAACACATTCTCTTCTAGAATCCAATTCAAGAAGTTAGTTTTAACATCCAATATTACCATAACTCATTATCAAGATGAGTAGCAATGGCTAAGATGATCTGAATGATTTAATCAAAGCAACAGGTGAAAGTTTTTCCATAATCCACCTCGTGAATAAAACTTTTACCACCAACCTTGCTTTGAAAACCCTAGGTTTTCCATCTGTCTGTTTAGATCTTAAAGATCTATTAGCATTCATTGGGTCTAACCCCGTGATGCAAATATATCAAGTTCCAAACTTGATTATCAGATACTGATATCATCTCAGATTTCATGGCACCATGCCAATTTTCAGTAGCTGGACTCGTCATAGCTTGGAATTAGGTCGAAGGTTCACCGCTTTCCAAAAGCATGAATTCATATCTCTCATTGGTCACAATATCTAAGTATTTGAATAATAGAGATAGATTTATGCCTTTCGGACCTACGAGGGCTGGTATGGCTTTCAAAACCATAAGAATACTCTCAACCCAGTCTTGAGTATTTATCATTGGTTGTTTCACTTGAACCTCGTTCAAAACAACCGAGCTCCCACTGAATTTCTAGGAAAGATAACTCTTTTCAAGAAAATCACTATCTCGAGCAACAAAATATTGTTCTCAGATAGATCGTAGAAGTTGTACCCTCGAGTTTCTTATGGATACCATAAAGAAACTTTTATCCCATTTGAGTTCAAGCTCTATAGAGATAAATCTCGTCAGAGAAGCTTTTAGAACCTCAAATTTTTGATGAAAACAATTTAGGGACCCTCCCTTTCCATACCTAGTATGGTGTCTTATCAACAACTTTTGACAGCGTCCTATTCAGTGTATAAGTTGAAGTCAAGAATTGTGTGTTCCCAAAAGAGACCAGTAGTTCATTTAGACCTCTCATCGAATGGTCGAACTATATCTAATATAGTTTTTTTTCTCTTTTCCGAAACATAACCTTCATGTGCTTGTGAGCTGATAGGTTCCACATACATCAGTATGGATCATCCCTAATTACTCACATGTTCTCCTTTCTCTAAGAAAGATGACATTGTTATCTTATCAATCACACATCATTCACATGTATCAAATGACTCCAAGTCAAATGATTCTAAAATTCCTTCTAAAAGAAGCTTCGTTACATGTTTAGATTTTGATTTGATCTAATCAACAATGTTTCAGTTATGTCTCATCGATACTTATTCGATTTGGCCTTTGGTCTTAATGATATATATGATTTGTCAAGTTTAAAGTATACATAAACAATATAATAATCGTACCAAAACAAAGAATAATTCACAATTAAAATAGTTACCAAACTATTTAATAGTGAAAAACTAATCCATCAGTATCTAATACTGAACCAATATTCATTGTTTATTGAAGGTACAAAATTACATAGTTATAATACTAAAACAAGGCCCTAAGGCAAAACAACATCATATGATCATACGGCTAATGCAGCGACCTTCGCTCCATTTCTTGCCTGTAGATCGACATCTCTATTCACCAAACTTATACTTCTATGTAGTTCCTCCACATAAATAATGTGAGAACCACATTTGGCATCCAATACCCAAGAAGTAGAATTTGTGAAGTTTAATGTCTATATCATTAATACTTGAAGATGAAGCAACCCCGTTCTTCACATCTTCTTTGAACTTTGGGCAAATTCAATTATTCCCAATAATTGAGTCTCATTCAAATTTCTCATTCAAAATTATCTCAATGTCAAAACGTGATAAATCGTAAGTGAAAAATCGAAGTTTTCTAACCAGCGATATTATCATGCAATTGAAGCCCTATCTCTCATAAAATATGAGGGAGCCAACCAGACAATCGATTCACGCCATCCAATGGCTCGAAAGTCTCTAATTTGTGTCATTGATGAACTTAAGTGTTTTTGGATTAAATCACTCCCCGAGGTGTAAATAATCCTAACCTTATAATCCATCAAATGAAAGACAAATTAGGCATTTGTTTTGAAATTGAATAAAATATGAACTTTTACTTGTTTGCAATTAGTGTCCTACACTTTTGCAGTAAACGCATTCAGATTCCCTAGGAACCCTAGTAGCATTTTTGCCCATGCTCTTTTGAATACCTCATCCTTTATCACAAGAATATCCCTCTTAGGGTCCATTTTTAATTGACGACTCATCATCTTAGAAACATTTAGGAGATCACTTAAAGCAAATAATCCAATCATTTGTTGTACATGTGGTCCTTATATAGTTTTCTTATTCAGCCTAGTTGAAGCGATGACCCTGTGTTGGAGTTGTGTACTGCCTTGAACAGCCGCGAGTCCCACGAGGGGACTCGACCGAACAGCCGCGGCTTTGCCGCGGTTAGGGTTTTGGTTGAGTCCGGCGCTTCGTGGTGGTTCGTGGCGGATTGTTCCGGCAATCGGGAGTCGATTGGAGTTGTCGTTCCGCAATTTGACAACTCCGGATATTCGATCTCCGAAGGATTTCGGTCGGAATTAATTAGATAATTTATTTATTTAAATTTATTAATTCCGGGATATCGATTTCCAACACCCTGGTCATTCAGAACTGCTCAATCTTGGCATATTCCCCGAACATGCTATTGAGTTGTTCAATGATATCTTAGGATGTGGTTATCTAACACATTTTCCTTATCTTCGTGTTTGAGGACCATCCTCAAATTACGTTGTGAATCAAGAAAATTTGTTCAATTTTTGATAATCAAGAATTGAACCAAACTTGAATTGAGTTGATATTTGACATGATAAACTATAAAAGAAAAATAACTAAAGTATGTAAACATCCACAAAACGGTAAATAAATAAGGTTGTCTAACAATTGAACTTATTTATTTCATTTTGTTCAATTGATATCCAATATCATTGTCCCTTAGAACAAAACGATCCCGAGTTCCACATCTTGCAAATCATTAAGCCGACTGAGTCCGCACTTAAGAAAACCAAGATAGGTAGACATCCCATGTCAATGACATCTAATGTCATTCTCGGTCTTTAGGGGTGTGATGTTTTGGACAAGACATTATACTCATTATTTTGGGAATTTGCATGCATAGGTTTGTTTATAT
Source organism: Euphrasia confusa (assembly GCA_954870475.1). Lineage (NCBI taxonomy): Eukaryota > Viridiplantae > Streptophyta > Magnoliopsida > Lamiales > Orobanchaceae > Euphrasia > Euphrasia confusa. The sequence continues at coordinate 6,959,913 of OX940966.1, read as the reverse complement.
GTAAGTTGAACATTTATAACATAAAACAACCTATAACTAGCAAAGCAAATAAATACGAAATCGAAAGGCCCCTAGAACCTCACAACTCTCAAACGAAAAGATTAAAAGCAACAAAATAGGCCTTGAACATCTTCTGGACTGGTCCTCGCCCTCCGTTTTAGTTCTGTGCCCTCCGATTTTGGTCAAATCTATTCCGTACCCATAAAACCACGAACGGCGCCCGTCGTTTCACAATCAGCGGTCGCCGAACACCACCGGCGGTCGCCGTTTCCAAAACGGCGCCCGCCGAAAGGGCACGGAACAATCTGCCAAGAATCAGACCGTTCGGCGGTCGCCGTTTCCAAATCGGCGCCCGCCGAAACAAAAAAGCGCCTGTTGGAGCTACAACGGCGCCCGCCGTTTGGCTCCAGCAGCCCGGTTTTGTCCGCTTTGCTTCGTTTTGCTTCGTTTCTTCTCGTTTTCGCCGGAGAGCCGATATCCAATGTCGATCCATGGATTCAATCCATTTATTACACATTGAACAATACATTTTTGAATAGAAAAAACCTATCTATTACAAAAGATTCCAAGGGACGCAGCCCTCCAAAACTATGGCCAATCGTACGTAAAAAAAAAAACGACAATTTCATTCACCCGACCACTAACGGTGGCCGGCCTTACATCTAATCACATAATCACAATTAAACAAATAATCCAATTATGTTGATTTAACCTTCGTGTCCAACACAAAAGTGTGCACGAGCCCTAGGCTCTGATACCAATTGAAGGTTACGATATACCGATCCGATCGATATACCGTGTGTGCGGAAGCGTGTAAAGCAATAGATCTACTATGCCATGATCTTAGTGCACACTAAATGTGTATAAGAACACATATAAACATATATATATACACATCTAATATATATATATATATAAGGTTCAACGATTACTTACTTTTGTGATGAAGTGATTCGTTGATGTCGTTGAGGTGGTGTTGAGTCGATTGAACCACCTCAAATGGATCAGCCTCTCGAAGCTCTCCTTGTGAATGACCTAGTCACTCCTATTGTCTAGATCACCCGGATGTTGAAGCCGCACAAATGGCCCGGCCTCTACGTGTTGCACACGAACCCGGAATTGAACTTGCTTGCTTGTTCTTGAGTGATTCTCTCACTCTTTTCTCTCTAGTTGGGTGGAATTTCGTGGCTGATGATTAAGTGATATGAAAACCATGTTTTCATCACTTTATTCACCACAATTAACCTCTCCTTGTAACCCCCCATTATGTGCATCATAATGCACCAATAATGGTGGTTAATGGGGAGGTAAAGGGTCATTTCCACATCACCATGCCAATTGGCATGGATGTGGTCCCCTTGCTTGTGTGGCATGCCATGTCATACCATATGACATGCATCCATGCAAGCCATGCATCCCATGCATGTGAAATTCCATATATATTGATTCTAAATCAATATAGCAAGCAACTTAATTCCAGCTCGTGTGTGACCCTGTAGGTATGATTTTATCGATCAATATTATATTGTTCCCAACAATTAATATTATCGAATAATCATTTAACATCCATAGACGACCTTATGACTTTATCGATTGCACACGTAGGATCGAAGGACATATCCCAACAAAAATGCAATGAGGCAACTCATGACGGCCATCGCATCCGAAGGAACGCCCGTGAGGGATCACGTTCTTAGGATGATGTGCTATCTGAATGAGATAAAGATTCTAGGATCAATTATCGATGGGTTAACCCAAGTCGATATTGTGCTCCAGTCTCTGCCGAGAAGTTTTGAGCAGTTCCGCCTGAATTATAACATGAATAAGGGGTCTTACTCATTGGCGGAACTCCGGATTGAACTTCAAGCGGCTAAGTGAATCTTTAAGGGCTCTCAAGCACTTGTGGCTGAGAAATTGGCTCTTCCTAGGCCTCCGGGCGGCAAAAGGAAGAAGAAGCAAAGACGGAAACCCAGTGAGCCTAATGTATCTGGACCACAGAATGGGACAAGCAAGCCATAAGGGAAAGTGCTTCCGTTGTAAGCAGTCTGGATACTGGGAGTTTTAATTGTCCTCTCATGCAACAAGAATTTGACTCTTCCTTAGTTAACCGAAACATGTTTAGTGGTGTTATCTGCCAGTACCTGGTGTGTGGATACGGGAACCACTAATCATGTCTGCACTTAAATGCGGGGGTTCCAGAAAACCCGGAGACTTAGAAAGGAAGAAGTTATAACCTACATGGGCTATACTGTTAAGGTAAAAGTCGTTGCAGTGGGAGATGTTAAATGTTTTAACGGTAGGATTTTAGTTCTAATAAATTGTCTTAATGTGCCGGTATTTAGAAAGAAATTTCATTTCGGATTTCTAAATTGGCTTAGAATAGATATTCTGTTTCTTTAAGAAACGGGGATGTTATCTATTCTGGTACATTGATAGACAATTTAATACTAAATCCGTTTTCTTCCACGATGCAACACACCGTAGAAAATAACACATTGTCGAACCCCAATAAGAGTAAAGATCCTTCTAGGATGAATCTAATGTACTTATGGAATCTTAGGCTAGATCATTTTAACTTGAGTACGATTCAAAGGGTGAAAGCTGATGGACTACTCAGCTAGGTTGAAGGAAAGGACTTTCCAACCTTCGAATCATACTTGGAAGTTTTAATGACCAAGCAACCCTTTACGGTTAAAGGGAAAAGATCCAAGAATGTACTAGAGTTGATTCGCTCTGATATATGCAGACCTCTTTGAGGAGTAAGGCATACTTATCAGAAAATGGGATGAACTCCCAACAGACTACACCATTTATGCCTCGGCAAAATAATGTGTTGTAAAGAAGGAATAGGACTCTTATAGATATGGGAAAGTAGAAAATGAGTTATTCGGAGTTACCTAATTCGTTTTTGGGATATGGCTTGAAAACAGCGGCGTTTATCCTGAACTTGAATCCTTTGGAAACTTGTACAGATATTCGGCTGTTTATAGGATACCCTAAGAAAAGGAATTGAGATATGTAATATAGTCCAAAGGACCAGATGTTCGTTGATTGCATCAATGTTCGGTTCTTAGACATGGATTATATATATGCAAGATCACAAGCCCAAGAGTAGAGTAATACTTAATGTGCTTAGAGGGACTGATTAAGACTTAGAACCAGCCTAACTGAGTAGTTCATTACTATAATCTTTAGTCACTAAAGATACACCGGAGCGTCGTCGTAGTGGGAGGGTTGTTAGACAACCCGACAGGTTCATGTTTATAGGAGAGTCTTCGGACTCGTTACCTAGAGAACATGAAGCCGACCCCTGGATCTATGACGAGACGCTGAAAGATCAAGATGCTCAGTCTTGGCAAAAGACGATGAAATATGAGATTGAATCTTTGGATTCAAATCATGTCTGGGATCTTGTAGCACCTCCCAAAGGTGTAAAAGCCATTGGTTGCAAATGGGTGTACAAGATGAAAAGAGGGTCTGACGGGAAGGTGTGAACCTTAAGGCTAGGCTTGTTGCGAAAGGGTGCACTCAGAAAGAAAGGGATCGATTATGAGGAAACATTTTTCGCCGGTAGCTATGCTAAAGTCGATCCGGATTCTTTTGCCTTCACATGAAAGATGGAAGTCAAGACGGATTTCCTAAATCGAAGTCTTGACGGGACCATCTGTGTGGGACAGCCAGAGGGATTCATCAAAAAGAGCCGAGAGCATTTGGTAAGCAAGCTTAATCGATCTTTGGATTGAAGGAAGCTTCAAGATCTTGGACACATGCGAATCTATGATAAAATCCATTTTATGGATTCAATCAAGGCATGTTTGGGTCATGTGTGTAACAAAGAAGTGACGGAAAAGTTGTGGTGTTTTCTCATTCTTTATGTAGACGACATCCTTCTAAATTGGCAACAATGTGAAAGATGTTATCGGACATAAAGGGATGGTTGTCCGAGTAATTCAATATGAGGGACTTGAGAGAAGTCGGGAATGTTCTTGGGATCAAAGTTATAAAGGATCGCCAGAAAAGAACATAGAACTTATCTCGAGCCTCATACATAAATACAATTCTTGCTCGTTGCAGCATGCAGAATTCCAAGAAAGGTTTTTACCTTTTAGATTGGAATTATTTATCTAAAGTTTTTTGTCTGACACAATAAGGAGATAAATGAAAAGTAAGCAGTTCCCTACACCTTGACGGTGGAAAGCTTAATGTATGCAGTGCTGTGCACGAAACTGATATCTACTATGCCGTGGGCATGGTGGTGAGATATCATAGTAATCCTGGAAAGGATCACTCGACTGATGTAAAGAACATGTTTAAAATATGTTCTAAGTTACAAAGCAGCGATGCATTACGGACTCTACCATGGAAACTGAAAGGATAACGGCCTCTGAGGCAGTTAAAAGGTCAGTGTGGCTTCAGAACTTCCTGAGGGACTTAGATGTGGTTTCTAGTTTACCCAAAGCTATTTTGAATAGCGGTGTATTGGCAAACTTGAAATGCCACAAGTCCACAGTGGGAGATAACACGTAGAGCGCAAGTACCACCTGATTCGAGAGATCGTCTAGTAAGACGATGCAGTTGTCACCTAGATAGCATCGAGAGGATTGCCTGGTAAAACCCGTGTACAGAGGCTCTTCCAGCGAAAGCGTTGGATAGGCGTGATGAGGTTATGGGAATCTGATGTTTGGGAGAGGGCGACTAGACTTTTAGTATAAGTGGGAGATTGATGGAGTTGTATTCTAAATGTCTAGTTTAGTGCAAATACGGAACTCCTTATCTATGCCTTAATCTATGTATGATTCAAGCATGATTGCATTTAATGCAACAGTCCTAGATATATACGTTGTAGATAGTATGGCGTGAGGAGACACGCGGAAGATCATACTATCGGTTACTCGTATACTATCGAACAGTAGCTCACGACTTAGATGGACAGGGACAATCCATCGGTACGTCGTAGTGTGACTGGTAGATAGTCGGTCTTGACTATCATGTTACACTCGTACACTTGGTGTATTGAGCAGGACCACGGGAGGGCGTTCGATTTGTACTAATCGGAGTAATCGAACTAGACCTCAGATATTACGGATATGTGAGTTCTTAATCCCTATATAATTATAGGTGCGTATGTCCAATGCTCGGTTCTTTGATGTGCCAATGAGTGAGACTAATTAATTAGTCAATATTCTCGGTAGATTGGGAATCGGTATTGTACACACGGCATGCTATAGATTATAGACAGGAAACCGTGTCCCATTTATTGGGTTGATGATGTCCCCGAGATGAGCTCATAAAGTTTATCATGTAAACCCTGCAGGTGGATTTACTCCGCATGATAATAAGGATGAGTGGTACTAGTCTCGGATAATAAGAAATGAATTAATTTAATTATTAGTAATTAAAATTAATTCGTGGACATGCGATATCTTAAATACGGGGAAATATCACATATGTAATACGGCGGGAAAATTATTGACGGAATAATTTGAATTAATTAATTGGGAAATCATTTATAATTTTATAGTGGAATTAATTATAAATAAAATTGTGGAATTTAATTAAGGTTTTCCTTTTGGGACACCAAGTTAATTAAATTGCAATTTAAGCCTAATTAATTAATTGCCTATGGGTCCCTAGTGTGACCTATATAAATCCTCGTCTCTCTTCTCTAAACCTACAGAACGCCGCTATTTTATTTTTGCGGAGAAAAATTAATTTGTTAACGCAATTATTTTTTTCTGTGAAAATAAATAGATTAGCGCTGTTATTATTTTCTGTAGAAATAAATTGCTAGCGCAATTATATTTCTGAGACAGAGAAAAATATATTGTAGCGTAAGTTTTGAGAGAGAAGAAGAAGAGAAACTCCAAGCGGATCGATGCCCACACATCGGCTGGAGCAAGAGGGCTAGGATACACGCTAGAAGACTCGAGGTCTCTGTCAATTCGGCTTCTCCGAATCACGCGAAAAAGGTATGGAATCGAAACCCTATTTCCGCATTGTTTCGATTCGATCTCGTACGTAATTATACAACGAACCAAAGATTGGTTTATTTGGCTTGGATTTGATGTTCTCGGACTGCTGGGAGGTCTCTGATCTCCGGCGTGGCAGTCGGATCGAGAAAATCTCGTCGGAACAGCCAGAACGGGCGAAACCCGCTGCTGGAATCGCGACGATGTCGGCCGACATTGTTTCATGAGTATTTTAATGTCGGCCGACATTTGCCCTGTCGGGCGACAACCTTTTGGCGTCGGCCGACAGACAGGGCAGAATGCCCCGTTTTCGCGCGGTTGCATTTTCGGTGCAATGGCTGGGCGTGTTTCGGGTCTAGGGCTTCGTGTTAAGTACAGTGGGTACGCCGGGGGTCGACTGGGCTTGTCCGGATGTTCGAGTAGTCGAACGGACATGTCCCGGGTAGTCGATTTCCAACAGTTTCATCGGTGCAATCTTAATTATAATACACCGTTTCATCGGTGCAATCTTAATCATAATACACCTTTTCCTCGGTGTAAACTTAAACATAATACACCGTTTCATCGGTGCAATCTTAAACATAATTCACCGTTTCATCGGTTCAATCTTAAACATAATACACCGTTTCATCGGTGCAATCTTAAACATAATACACCGTTTCATCGGTGCAATCTTAAACATAATATACCGTTTCATCGGTGTAAACTTAAACGTTAGACACCGTTTCATCGGTGCAATGTTAAACGTTAGACACCGTTTCATCGGTGCAATCTTAAACATAATACACCGTTTCATCGGTGCAATCTTAATCATAATACACCGTTTCATCGGTGCAATCTTAATCATAATTCACCGTTTCATCGGTGTAATCTTAAACATAATACACCGTTTCATCGGTGCAATCTTAAACATTATACACCGTTTCATCGGTGCAATCTTAAACATTATACACCGTTTCATCGGTTCAATCTTAAACATAATACACCGTTTCATCGGTTCAATCATAAACATAATACACAGTTTCATCGGTGTAAACTTGAACATAATACACCGTTTCATCGGTGCAATCTTAATCATAATTCACCGTTTCATCGGTGTAAACTTAAACGTTAGACACCGTTTCATCGGTGCAATCTTAAACATAATACACCGTTTCATCGGTGCAATATTAATCATAATACACCGTTTCATCGGTGCAATCTTAATCATAATTCACCGTTTCATCAGTGTAAACTTAAACGTTAGACACCGTTTCATCGGTGCAATCTTAAACATAATACACCATTTCATCGGTGCAATCTTAATCATAATACACCGTTTCATCGGTGCAATCTTAATCATAATTCACCGTTTCATCGGTGTAATCTTAAACATAATACACCGTTTCATCGGTACAATCTTAAACATTAGACACCGTTTCATCGGTGCAATCTTAAACATTATACACCGTTTCATCGGTTCAATCTTAAACATAATACACCGTTTCATCGGTTCAATCATAAACATAATACACCGTTTCATCGGTGTAAACTTGAACATAATACACCGTTTCATCGGTGCAATCCTAAGCATAATACACCGTTTCATCGGTGTAAACTTAAACGTTAGACACCGTTTCATCGGTGCAATCTTAAACGTTAGACACCGTTTCATCGGTGCAATCTTAAACATAATACACCGTTTCATCGGTGCAATCTTAATCATAATACACCGTTTCATCGGTGCAATCTTAATCATAATACACCTTTTCCTCGGCGTAAACTTAAACATAATATACCGTTTCATCGGTGCAATCTTAAACATAATTCACCGTTTCATCGGTTCAATCTTAAACATAATACACCGTTTCATCAGTGCAATCTTAAACATAATACACCGTTTCATCGGTGCAATCTTAAACATAATACACCGTTTCATCGGTGTAAACTTAAACGTTAGACACCGTTTCATCGGTGCAATCTTAAACGTTAGACACCGTTTCATCGGTGCAATCATAAACATAATACACCGTTTCATCAGTGCAATCTTAATCATAATACACCGTTTCATCGGTGCAATCTTAATCATAATTCACCGTTTCATCGGTGTAATCTTAAACATAATACACCGTTTCATCGGTGCAATCTTAAACATTATACACCGTTTCATCGGTGCAATCTTAAACATTATACACCGTTTCATCGGTTCAATCTTAAACATAATACACCGTTTCATCGGTTCAATCATAAACATAATACACCGTTTCATCGGTGTAAACTTGAACATAATACACCGTTTCATCGGTGCAATCTTAATCATAATTCACCGTTTCATCGGTGTAAACTTAAACGTTAGACACCGTTTCATCGGTGCAGTCTTAAACATAATACACCGTTTCATCGGTACAATCTTAAACATTAGACACCGTTTCATCGGTGCAATCTTTAACATTAGACACCGCTTCATCGGTGCAATCTTTAACATTAGACACCGCTTCATCGGTGCAATCTTAAACATTAGACACCGTTTCATCGGTGCAATCTTAAACATAAAGACATCGCCTCGGTGATGCAATCTTTAAACACCGCCTCGACGGTATGATCTTAAAAACAGGAAGGGAAACTCCCCGTTGAGGAGTTGTATACCCAGGGGCCATCCAAAGAAATGGTTTACAAGACCATAAAGCTTTTTATGCTAATTGGCACACTCAATCTTAACCTGCAGCAGAGTCGAGGATCCAGTAGGAATTTTCCCACTGATTAGAGCCGATTCAGACATCACAACATTAGAGGAGATGACCGAGCTCTTTATAAAAGTCCACACCATCTAGACCCCCAGTGGGACGCCCTGGGTGGAGAAGATGTGGGACCTTGTGCGGAATGCGGGAGTGCCAGTCACCCCGCCCCGAGTTCTTACGGAGCCCTTTCCTCTTCTGGTTGATGAGCTTGTCTTGGATATGCGTGTTCTAGAAAGAGTCGACGGTCCGATGAGATCGAGGCACCGGAACTCTCTGGTATTCTCAGACGTATCGCTAGGTTTTACTTTGAACGTTGTAGGATAATAATCTGCACAGAGCAAGTTTATATCATTACACCGGGCGAATTGATAATTTGCCCTGGGAAGTATAATGAGAATAAATAATTTTACCTAAGTAGGGATGGCCTAAAGAAGGCAAAACAGTCCTGCTACGTCTCTAAATAATATCTTCATTCCGGAAACAAACAGTCTCAACAAAAGACACTGTTTCTCCGGTGCAATCTTTAAACAACAAAGACACCATCTCATCGGTGCAAACTAAAAGACACCATTTAGCCGGTGCAAAACTCAAATAAAAGAGACACGTGGTGGTTACACCTATCTCAACTATGAAAATAATTCCATCAAAGACCTTATAAAAAGAATTGAATAAACACAAGTCCATGAGACTTGATATATTAGATGTAACGCCCGCAGGCAATTACATTTATTCCCGGAGCATCCAAGTTAAGAACCCGGAGAAATATAAAAATCCCTCACAGGGAAAAAATGAGAAGAGACTCAAAAGTCAATCTTTATTCCCCAGGGAGTATACAAGATGAAAATACATCTATGAAAAATCCAAAAACTTTGGTATAGTTCCACTAGTCACGGGGAATCTTTTAAGACTCCCTGGGTCTAACACCAGAGAAGGTGATTCCCTAATTTCGGAATGAGATGATCAATTTTCCTAACAAATTCCAATATCAATATTATTTATTAGATAAAACCAATTTAATTGGCACCAATTAATTAACTCTGTGTGACAGAATTCGATAAATCTATGTCTCAGGAGACTGATAAAATATTGCCCGGGGAAATCCTGCAAATAAGTCCCCGAGAAATACAGAATCAAATTAATAAAAATTTCAGAAATCCAAAAAGGACTAAGTAAGTCCAATATATTACAGTAGAATCTAACAGGAAAAATATTCCAAGATTTTTATCTTATGCAGGTAAAAGACTCGAGTCAGATCTAATCGAGCATACAAACAAGATCAACTTCCAATTTCAGGGAAATCGATGTTATAATCCATCGCTTTTCCTGGGGGCCTATGTTATACCATAAAAATCCGCCACCTACACGTGTCAAGAAGACCGGTGCCACGTCATCAAAGAAAGAATCAAAGAAGACCAGTCAAAGCCAGAGCAAGAATTATTATCCAAAGAATACAAGAAATCGGACAAGAAAGATCGCACGGGAGAAGTAAGACTTTTCCCAGGGCAGGACTAAAAGAAGGGCTAAAAATGTACCAGGCGGTTACAGTAATTTCCCGGTGAAAAAGCTGGAAAGTAACCAACAAAGATAGTGGTTTAGTTGGTCCACTACATGTTTTACACATGTCAAATGCATGCTAAATAGTTGTCAATAAAGCTAAATATGTGGCTGATAGGTGTCATAAGAATAAAGAAGCATCACATGCATGAATGCCTATAAATAGATGCTCTTCATATGTAAAAAAGGGGAGGAAAGAGAGAGAAAAACACTTGTAAAAGGAATTCACTTCCTAAAATGGCTATGGCCTAAATACTTTATAAGAGAAATAAAGACCTGAAAAGGGGGCATTGATGCCTAGTGATCGTGTCATTTTCGTTATCGTTTTTATTAACCTTTATTTATTAAATTACCAAAGATGCATAAATATATTTCTAAAATGTCTAAGTATGGATATATGAATGAAGAGGAGCTTTGAGCTTCCATTTCCATTACTTATGATTTCTGCATATAACTCGATCTGTTTGTTTCTATATCATATCATATTAGTTTTTGTGTTGTTTGCTAACCCTCCGATACCAGCGAATTTCACCGTAAAAGCAGATATTACCGACAAGTACAAAAACAACCAAAACACATTCGAACATCCCTTATCCAGATTACTTTGATATCCTCCCACTATGTTAACCGCATAGTTGATATCAGGTTCCTGTTTTTCAACATTGCATCTATAAAGCTTTCCACACCCGAAGTGTAAGGAACAGCTTTGTCTATCTCCTTCATGTGTTCAAGACACATACCTTTAGATAGATGTATTCTGTTCCCGAAAGGCAATAACCTTTCTCAGAATTATGCATGTTTAAAACAAACCATAATCGTATAAGATATCTTAAGAGAAGTACAAATGTTCTTGTCTAGAGATCGAAGGATTCTAAGAACATGGTCTAACTTACTCTTAATCTTATATCTCGATTCATTTAGACAACCTTTATTTTATGTCTGACAACACTTTTGCATTGTTGCCAACGATGAAGTGTTATCTACATAAAATTCCGAGAAACACCACCTTGTTTCCATTACGTCTCTAACACACCTTTCTTTGTCTTATGCACTTTGATGAATCCATCTCATGGACTATCTCATCAGTTCGCAAGTTCCACAATTTACAGCTTTGTGATAATCCATAAATGGATTCACTAAGCTTGTACTTCTAAATGATCTCGCCTCTTGACAATAATACTTATTGCTATCCAAGTAGGCACATTTATATTAGTACTGCCCCTTATGCAGAGCTAGGGATCGATTTCATGTCTACTAGATCCAGAGTTCAAAACTCCTCCAGTCTTATGAACATCTCCGGTTGCTTAACAACCTCCCACTGCAATGGCGTTCTGGTGTATAACAGTAATAACATTAGGTACAGTTAGTGGTGTACTACCACTCGGTTAGGCTGGTTCTCAGTCTTTCCTTTTCCTCATTTTAAGTACCTTGTCAGTTAGGGCATTGTAGTTCATCTAATAGTCTCCCTCTAAGAACCGGGTGAGAACACCCCTCTGGTTCATAGTACTATTTGAACATACAATTACTTGTTCTCCTAGGATATTCTACAACCACATTGAATTTGCCGTTGTATCCAGAAATATCCATAGAACATAGGTAGTTCCGAACAAACTTGTCCTTTTACTATTCAGAATTCCATTTGTTATCCCTGACACACCATGTCTACACTCCAGTGTATGGTGCAGTCTTTTGAGATTTAATCTCAATCTTTGATTTATGCTATGTGTTGTTTAGATAGGTGATAGCCTCCGCGAACAAGCCGCAGGCTTCCAATGGATATACTTTGAAGGTTCCCCATAATAGCTTTGTGTCTACTGAAAAACACTTTGCTTTTATGGCACATCAAGTATTCTAATCCATCTTCGAGTATTCTTTGAAAGAATGACTCGTATCTTTCTAATTACACATGTTACTGCATTAATCATAAATCATTCTTAATGCTTGTCCGAATTCAAGAATTCACAAGCATAATGATAAAGAAATACATCTAATAAGTAAAACAAGTTATACATAACGGTTTGTTGCATCGTGGTAGACTAAGGATTCATCATTCATATATTGCTATCTAAAATGTACCAGAACAGATAACACCATTATTTCTTATCTAAATCACTGAATGATTAAAGAAATAAATATCCATTCATTAATAAAGAAAAACCAGAACAAAAGTTCTTTTTCAAGATAAGGGGTACATAAAGCAATAACTTGAAATGAAATCCTAAAACTACTGAAAGCAGATAAATGTCTTCCACTGCAACCGCTGCTACCCCAACAGCTTCGCCCATGTAGACTCGAACTCTTCTTTTCTAAGTCGCCGGGTTTTCTGGAACCCCTGCATTTAAAACAATGCACATACCGTCAGTGGTTCCTACTGGAATTCGATATCCCGGGCCATTAAAATTTGCGGAAAATAATAACCCGACCGAAATCCTCGATCGCCGGAGACCGAACCGCGAACCCCACGTGATCCGAGGCTCGACCGAGCACCGCCACGGGCGAACCCGCGGCACCCAGCCGAGCCCCCACGAGGGCTCGCGATTGCTCTCGTAGCAATCGCTGGGGATGCACGAGGCATCCCCGGGGATGCTCGTAGCAGCCCCGCAGCGAGCTCACGGGCTCGCTGCTCGCGGGGCGACCAGCCCCGTACGCCCGCTACGGGCGAACCCGTAGCACATACAAGGCGGCTACGGGTGACCCCGTAGCACACCCGCGATCGAGCTCACGGGCTCGATCGCCCCCGGCGTCCAGCCGGGGCTTCATGCGTGCCCGGCGATCGAACCCTAGGTTCGATCGCCACCCCCTCGGCTCCTAGCCGAGGGTTGCTCTCGATCCCGGCGGGGATCCCTAGACCGCCGGCGGTCCGGTGGTCCACAACCACCACCGCCCGGTCTATCCCCGTCCCCAGTCTCGTTGTTTCCAGGATCGCGCGTTCATGTATGTATCACAATTAAATTGAACATAAAATCACACAAGGAGTTTTATGATCATACCTTTGATTCGTTGTGCGGAGAAACGAAATCAAGTTGAAGACCTTTTGGATCTTCCCACGTATTCCTTGCACTTCGTTCGAACGTCGGGTGGGCGACGATCTATCGAACTCCTATGGATCTCCTTCAACTCTCTAAAATATCAAGTATGATAATCTTGTCTTATGATTTATGAAGGCCATGTAGTGCTTTTATAGGCTACGTAGGGGATCTAAAGGAGGTGGAATATTGGGCTTCCAATATTGAAGATTAAATTGAGCCCACTGCCCAAGTCCATTAATCCTTATCAATATTAATTAATTTATTTTCCACTATATAAATTAATTGCACTCCCAATATTAAACCATATTATATCAAATAATATTTCTCCGGTAGTATTATTTATTCCGTGTATTTAAGATTTAAATATCCATGAATAAAATTAATTTATTGCTAATTAATTTATTCATCTCTTTAATCCGAGACTAGTACCATTCAACCTTAATTATTGTGCGGAACGAATTCACTCATGAGGTTTACACAATAATTCCTTATGAACTCATCTCGGGGATATTATCAACCCTTCCGGGATACACTGTCCGGTCAATTATTCACGGCATGCCATATATGAAATATAGTGACCCAACTTAACCGGTAATTAACCCAATAATTAAATCGGTTAATTCCTTTGGTAAATCAAAGTCACTTATATTAAATATACACACCCGCAATAATATCGGGGATTAAGAATAAAATACACTGAGACTCGAATCGATTATCGCCGGCAATCCTAATCGATGAATCTCAACGATCCGCTCAATACACCAAGTGTACAAGTGTGATAAAATAATTAAGATAAATTATTTTCTCTCTCACACAACGACTATACCGATGGATTGGTCCGGGTCCATCTAGGTCGTGAGCCACTGTTTGATTAAATACGAGTAACCGATAGTATGATCTTCTGTGTGCCCATGCAACACCATACTAACTACAACGTATAAAATCTAGGACTATGATTTGCATATATTTAATTATTAATAATTAAAAGCAAACAATTGTTTATTAATTTAATAGATTAAATGCTATGACCGGGAGTTTACCGTTACTTAAATCTAGACATTAAGTACACAACTCCAACAATCTCCCACTTGTACTAAGGTCTAGTCATTTCCTCCAAACTCCCGGTTCCCATACTCATCACGTGCTTTAAAGTGTACTTCCGTGAAGTACTATGTGAGTGAGCAATCTAGGTTGCCGCTCTGAAGTTATCTTGGTGACTACTACGTCGTCTCCCTCGACGATGACTCGTATCAGGTGGTACTTGCACTATGTGTTATCATCACTTTTAGACTTATGACTTCTTCCGGTTTACCATGCACCGCTATGTAATAGCCTTTGATAAACCAAGAGTCATATCCAAGTCTTAGAGGTTATCCCGGAACCTAACCAAAAACTTCCGCTGCCTCTGAGGCTGCTATTCGGTTATGAGAGAGTCCGAGAAGCATCCTGCTTATCACTCTTTCATATCAAAAGTTCCACCTCCCCAAAAGTGAACACATAGCCTGATATCGACTTACACTGGTCCTTCTTTGATTCTTTGGATCTGAGAATTTGTAATAAAAAAAAAGATTTCGTCTTGCTCCGTGAGCCAGTACTGTGAAAGTACTCTTACAGCATTCGAACATCCCTTATCCAGATTACTTTGATATCCTCCCACTACGCAAACCGCATAGTTGATATCAGGTTCTTGTTTTCCCACAATGCATTTAAGCTTTCCACACAAAGTGTAGGAAACTGCTTTGTCTTCATCTATCCCCTTCATGTGTTTGAAACACATATCCTTTAGATAGATGAATATTCTGTCTCTGAAAGGCAATAACCTTTCTCAGAAGTATGCATGTTTAAAACAAACCATAATCGTATAAGGTATCTAGGAGAAGTACAATGTTCTTATCGTTAGAACGAACGATCTTAAGAACATCCTCTAACTTCTACTCAATCTTATATCTCGATTTATTTAGACAACCATTATTTTATGTCTGACAATATCTTTACATTGTTGCCAATGATAAAATATTATCTACATAAGATCTCCGAGAAACACCACCTTGTTTTCCATTATGTCTCTAATACACCTATCGTCTTTGCCATTTTGATGAATCCATAAAATGGACTATCTCATCAATTTGCAAGTTCCACGATTTACAGCTTTGTTACAATTCACGAATGAATTTACTAAGTTTGTACTCTAAATGATCTAGCCTCTTAACAATAAACCTTATTGTTCCAAGCAGGCACATTTAAAAGCAAACAATTGTTTATTAATTTAATAGATTAAATGCTATGACCGGGAGTTTACCGTTACTTAAATCTAGACATTAAGTACACAACTCCAACAGTTCCATATCTACACACCAGAATTCTGGTAGATAATACCGCTGACTATGTTTTTACGACTAAAGAAAAATTCGTACCTCTGAGAGGACATTCAGACTTCCAGTTTCTGCCGAAGGTCTTTGCCATAGAAGGACATTAAAGTATACATAAACAATATAATAATCGTACCAAAACAAAGAATAATTCACAATTAAAATAGTTACCAAACTATTTAATAGTGAAAAACTAATCCATCAGTATCTAATACTGAACCAATATTCATTGTTTATTGAAGGTACAAAATTACATAGTTATAATACTAAAACAAGGCCCTAAGGCAAAACAACATCATATGATCATACGGCTAATGCAGCGACCTTCGCTCCATTTCTTGCCTGTAGATCGACATCTCTATTCACCAAACTTATACTTCTATGTAGTTCCTCCACATAAATAATGTGAGAACCACATTTGGCATCCAATACCCAAGAAGTAGAATTTGTGAAGTTTAATGTCTATATCATTAATACTTGAAGATGAAGCAACCCCGTTCTTCACATCTTCTTTGAACTTTGGGCAAATTCAATTATTCCCAATAATTGAGTCTCATTCAAATTTCTCATTCAAAATTATCTCAATGTCAAAACGTGATAAATCGTAAGTGAAAAATCGAAGTTTTCTAACCAGCGATATTATCATGCAATTGAAGCCCTATCTCTCATAAAATATGAGGGAGCCAACCAGACAATCGATTCACGCCATCCAATGGCTCGAAAGTCTCTAATTTGTGTCATTGATGAACTTAAGTGTTTTTGGATTAAATCACTCCCCGAGGTGTAAATAATCCTAACCTTATAATCCATCAAATGAAAGACAAATTAGGCATTTGTTTTGAAATTGAATAAAATATGAACTTTTACTTGTTTGCAATTAGTGTCCTACACTTTTGCAGTAAACGCATTCAGATTCCCTAGGAACCCTAGTAGCATTTTTGCCCATGCTCTTTTGAATACCTCATCCTTTATCACAAGAATATCCCTCTTAGGGTCCATTTTTAATTGACGACTCATCATCTTAGAAACATTTAGGAGATCACTTAAAGCAAATAATCCAATCATTTGTTGTACATGTGGTCCTTATATAGTTTTCTTATTCAGCCTAGTTGAAGCGATGACCCTGTGTTGGAGTTGTGTACTGCCTTGAACAGCCGCGAGTCCCACGAGGGGACTCGACCGAACAGCCGCGGCTTTGCCGCGGTTAGGGTTTTGGTTGAGTCCGGCGCTTCGTGGTGGTTCGTGGCGGATTGTTCCGGCAATCGGGAGTCGATTGGAGTTGTCGTTCCGCAATTTGACAACTCCGGATATTCGATCTCCGAAGGATTTCGGTCGGAATTAATTAGATAATTTATTTATTTAAATTTATTAATTCCGGGATATCGATTTCCAACACCCTGGTCATTCAGAACTGCTCAATCTTGGCATATTCCCCGAACATGCTATTGAGTTGTTCAATGATATCTTAGGATGTGGTTATCTAACACATTTTCCTTATCTTCGTGTTTGAGGACCATCCTCAAATTACGTTGTGAATCAAGAAAATTTGTTCAATTTTTGATAATCAAGAATTGAACCAAACTTGAATTGAGTTGATATTTGACATGATAAACTATAAAAGAAAAATAACTAAAGTATGTAAACATCCACAAAACGGTAAATAAATAAGGTTGTCTAACAATTGAACTTATTTATTTCATTTTGTTCAATTGATATCCAATATCATTGTCCCTTAGAACAAAACGATCCCGAGTTCCACATCTTGCAAATCATTAAGCCGACTGAGTCCGCACTTAAGAAAACCAAGATAGGTAGACATCCCATGTCAATGACATCTAATGTCATTCTCGGTCTTTAGGGGTGTGATGTTTTGGACAAGACATTATACTCATTATTTTGGGAATTTGCATGCATAGGTTTGTTTATATGTAAGTTGAACATTTATAACATAAAACAACCTATAACTAGCAAAACAAATAAATACGAAATCGAAAGGCCCCTAGAACCTCACAACTCTCAAACGAAAAGATTAAAAGCAACAAAATAGGCCTTGAACATCTTCTGGACTGGTCCTCGCCCTCCGTTTTAGTTCTGTGCCCTCCGATTTTGGTCAAATCTATTCTGTACCCATAAAACCACGAACGGCGCCCGTCGTTTCACAATCAGCGGTCGCCGAACACCACCGGCGGTCGCCGTTTCCAAAACGGCGCCCGCCGAAAGGGCACGGAACAATCTGCCAAGAATCAGACCGTTCGGCGGTCGCCGTTTCCAAATCGGCGCCCGCCGAAACAAAAAAGCGCCTGTTGGAGCTACAACGGCGCCCGCCGTTTGGCTCCAGCAGCCCGGTTTTGTCCGCTTTGCTTCGTTTTGCTTCGTTTCTTCTCGTTTTCGCCGGAGAGCCGATATCCAATGTCGATCCATGGATTCAATCCATTTATTACACATTGAACAATACATTTTTGAATAGAAAAAACCTATCTATTACAAAAGATTCCAAGGGACGCAGCCCTCCAAAACTATGGCCAATCGTACGTAAAAAAAAAAACGACAATTTCATTCACCCGACCACTAACGGTGGCCGGCCTTACATCTAATCACATAATCACAATTAAACAAATAATCCAATTATGTTGATTTAACCTTCGTGTCCAACACAAAAGTGTGCACGAGCCCTAGGCTCTGATACCAATTGAAGGTTACGATATACCGATCCGATCGATATACCGTGTGTGCGGAAGCGTGTAAAGCAATAGATCTACTATGCCATGATCTTAGTGCACACTAAATGTGTATAAGAACACATATAAACATATATATATACACATCTAATATATATATATATATATATAAGGTTCAACGATTACTTACTTTTGTGATGAAGTGATTCGTTGATGTCGTTGAGGTGGTGTTGAGTCGATTGAACCACCTCAAATGGATCAGCCTCTCGAAGCTCTCCTTGTGAATGACCTCGTCACTCCTATTGTCTAGATCACCCGGATGTTGAAGCCGCACAAATGGCCCGGCCTCTACGTGTTGCACACGAACCCGGAATTGAACTTGCTTGCTTGTTCTTGAGTGATTCTCTCACTCTTTTCTCTCTAGTTGGGTGGAATTTCGTGGCTGATGATTAAGTGATATGAAAACCATGTTTTCATCACTTTATTCACCACAATTAACCTCTCCTTGTAACCCCCCATTATGTGCATCATAATGCACCAATAATGGTGGTTAATGGGGAGGTAAAGGGTCATTTCCACATCACCATGCCAATTGGCATGGATGTGGTCCCCTTGCTTGTGTGGCATGCCATGTCATACCATATGACATGCATCCATGCAAGCCATGCATCCCATGCATGTGAAATTCCATATATATTGATTCTAAATCAATATAGCAAGCAACTTAATTCCAGCTCGTGTGTGACCCTGTAGGTATGATTTTATCGATCAATATTATATTGTTCCCAACAATTAATATTATCGAATAATCATTTAACATCCATAGACGACCTTATGACTTTATCGATTGCACACGTAGGATCGAAGGACATATCCCAACAAAAATGCAATGAGGCAACTCATGACGGCCATCGCATCCGAAGGAACGCCCGTGAGGGATCACGTTCTTAGGATGATGTGCTATCTGAATGAGATAAAGATTCTAGGATCAATTATCGATGGGTTAACCCAAGTCGATATTGTGCTCCAGTCTCTGCCGAGAAGTTTTGAGCAGTTCCGCCTGAATTATAACATGAATAAGGGGTCTTACTCATTGGCGGAACTCCGGATTGAACTTCAAGCGGCTAAGTGAATCTTTAAGGGCTCTCAAGCACTTGTGGCTGAGAAATTGGCTCTTCCTAGGCCTCCGGGCGGCAAAAGGAAGAAGAAGCAAAGACGGAAACCCAGTGAGCCTAATGTATCTGGACCACAGAATGGGACAAGCAAGCCATAAGGGAAAGTGCTTCCGTTGTAAGCAGTCTGGATACTGGGAGTTTTAATTGTCCTCTCATGCAACAAGAATTTGACTCTTCCTTAGTTAACCGAAACATGTTTAGTGGTGTTATCTGCCAGTACCTGGTGTGTGGATACGGGAACCACTAATCATGTCTGCACTTAAATGCGGGGGTTCCAGAAAACCCGGAGACTTAGAAAGGAAGAAGTTATAACCTACATGGGCTATACTGTTAAGGTAAAAGTCGTTGCAGTGGGAGATGTTAAATGTTTTAACGGTAGGATTTTAGTTCTAATAAATTGTCTTTATGTGCCGGTATTTAGAAAGAAATTTCATTTCGGATTTCTAAATTGGCTTAGAATAGATATTCTGTTTCTTTAAGAAACGGGGATGTTATCTATTCTGGTACATTGATAGACAATTTAATACTAAATCCGTTTTCTTCCACGATGCAACACACCGTAGAAAATAACACATTGTCGAACCCCAATAAGAGTAAAGATCCTTCTAGGATGAATCTAATGTACTTATGGAATCTTAGGCTAGATCATTTTAACTTGAGTACGATTCAAAGGGTGAAAGCTGATGGACTACTCAGCTAGGTTGAAGGAAAGGACTTTCCAACCTTCGAATCATACTTGGAAGTTTTAATGACCAAGCAACCCTTTACGGTTAAAGGGAAAAGATCCAAGAATGTACTAGAGTTGATTCGCTCTGATATATGCAGACCTCTTTGAGGAGTAAGGCATACTTATCAGAAAATGGGATGAACTCCCAACAGACTACACCATTTATGCCTCGGCAAAATAATGTGTTGTAAAGAAGGAATAGGACTCTTATAGATATGGGAAAGTAGAAAATGAGTTATTCGGAGTTACCTAATTCGTTTTTGGGATATGGCTTGAAAACAGCGGCGTTTATCCTGAACTTGAATCCTTTGGAAACTTGTACAGATATTCGGCTGTTTATAGGATACCCTAAGAAAAGGAATTGAGATATGTAATATAGTCCAAAGGACCAGATGTTCGTTGATTGCATCAATGTTCGGTTCTTAGACATGGACTATATATATGCAAGATCACAAGCCCAAGAGTAGAGTAATACTTAATGTGCTTAGAGGGACTGATTAAGACTTAGAACCAGCCTAACTGAGTAGTTCATTACTATAATCTTTAGTCACTAAAGATACACCGGAGCGTCGTCGTAGTGGGAGGGTTGTTAGACAACCCGACAGGTTCATGTTTATAGGAGAGTCTTCGGACTCGTTACCTAGAGAACATGAAGCCGACCCCTGGATCTATGACGAGACGCTGAAAGATCAAGATGCTCAGTCTTGGCAAAAGACGATGAAATATGAGATTGAATCTTTGGATTCAAATCATGTCTGGGATCTTGTAGCACCTCCCAAAGGTGTAAAAGCCATTGGTTGCAAATGGGTGTACAAGATGAAAAGAGGGTCTGACGGGAAGGTGTGAACCTTAAGGCTAGGCTTGTTGCGAAAGGGTGCACTCAGAAAGAAAGGGATCGATTATGAGGAAACATTTTTCGCCGGTAGCTATGCTAAAGTCGATCCGGATTCTTTTGCCTTCACATGAAAGATGGAAGTCAAGACGGATTTCCTAAATCGAAGTCTTGACGGGACCATCTGTGTGGGACAGCCAGAGGGATTCATCAAAAAGAGCCGAGAGCATTTGGTAAGCAAGCTTAATCGATCTTTGGATTGAAGGAAGCTTCAAGATCTTGGACACATGCGAATCTATGATAAAATCCATTTTATGGATTCAATCAAGGCATGTTTGGGTCATGTGTGTAACAAAGAAGTGACGGAAAAGTTGTGGTGTTTTCTCATTCTTTATGTAGACGACATCCTTCTAAATTGGCAACAATGTGAAAGATGTTATCGGACATAAAGGGATGGTTGTCCGAGTAATTCAATATGAGGGACTTGAGAGAAGTCGGGAATGTTCTTGGGATCAAAGTTATAAAGGATCGCCAGAAAAGAACATAGAACTTATCTCGAGCCTCATACATAAATACAATTCTTGCTCGTTGCAGCATGCAGAATTCCAAGAAAGGTTTTTACCTTTTAGATTGGAATTATTTATCTAAAGTTTTGTGTCTGACACAATAAGGAGATAAATGAAAAGTAAGCAGTTCCCTACACCTTGACGGTGGAAAGCTTAATGTATGCAGTGCTGTGCACGAAACTGATATCTACTATGCCGTGGGCATGGTGGTGAGATATCATAGTAATCCTGGAAAGGATCACTCGACTGATGTAAAGAACATGTTTAAAATATGTTCTAAGTTACAAAGCAGCGATGCATTACGGACTCTACCATGGAAACTGAAAGGATAACGGCCTCTGAGGCAGTTAAAAGGTCAGTGTGGCTTCAGAACTTCCTGAGGGACTTAGATGTGGTTTCTAGTTTACCCAAAGCTATTTTGAATAGCGGTGTATTGGCAAACTTGAAATGCCACAAGTCCACAGTGGGAGATAACACGTAGAGCGCAAGTACCACCTGATTCGAGAGATCGTCTAGTAAGACGATGCAGTTGTCACCTAGATAGCATCGAGAGGATTGCCTGGTAAAACCCGTGTACAGAGGCTCTTCCAGCGAAAGCGTTGGATAGGCGTGATGAGGTTATGGGAATCTGATGTTTGGGAGAGGGCGACTAGACTTTTAGTATAAGTGGGAGATTGATGGAGTTGTATTCTAAATGTCTAGTTTAGTGCAAATACGGAACTCCTTATCTATGCCTTAATCTATGTATGATTCAAGCATGATTGCATTTAATGCAACAGTCCTAGATATATACGTTGTAGATAGTATGGCGTGAGGAGACACGCGGAAGATCATACTATCGGTTACTCGTATACTATCGAACAGTAGCTCACGACTTAGATGGACAGGGACAATCCATCGGTACGTCGTAGTGTGACTGGTAGATAGTCGGTCTTGACTATCATGTTACACTCGTACACTTGGTGTATTGAGCAGGACCACGGGAGGGCGTTCGATTTGTACTAATCGGAGTAATCGAACTAGACCTCAGATATTACGGATATGTGAGTTCTTAATCCCTATATAATTATAGGTGCGTATGTCCAATGCTCGGTTCTTTGATGTGCCAATGAGTGAGACTAATTAATTAGTCAATATTCTCGGTAGATTGGGAATCGGTATTGTACACACGGCATGCTATAGATTATAGACAGGAAACCGTGTCCCATTTATTGGGTTGATGATGTCCCCGAGATGAGCTCATAAAGTTTATCATGTAAACCCTGCAGGTGGATTTACTCCGCATGATAATAAGGATGAGTGGTACTAGTCTCGGATAATAAGAAATGAATTAATTTAATTATTAGTAATTAAAATTAATTCGTGGACATGCGATATCTTAAATACGGGGAAATATCACATATGTAATACGGCGGGAAAATTATTGACGGAATAATTTGAATTAATTAATTGGGAAATCATTTATAATTTTATAGTGGAATTAATTATAAATAAAATTGTGGAATTTAATTAAGGTTTTCCTTTTGGGACACCAAGTTAATTAAATTGCAATTTAAGCCTAATTAATTAATTGCCTATGGGTCCCTAGTGTGGCCTATATAAATCCTCGTCTCTCTTCTCTAAACCTACAGAACGCCGCTATTTTATTTTTGCGGAGAAAAATTAATTTGTTAACGCAATTATTTTTTTCTGTGAAAATAAATAGATTAGCGCTGTTATTATTTTCTGTAGAAATAAATTGCTAGCGCAATTATATTTCTGAGACAGAGAAAAATATATTGTAGCGTAAGTTTTGAGAGAGAAGAAGAAGAGAAACTCCAAGCGGATCGATGCCCACACATCGGCTGGAGCAAGAGGGCTAGGATACACGCTAGAAGACTCGAGGTCTCTGTCAATTCGGCTTCTCCGAATCACGCGAAAAAGGTATGGAATCGAAACCCTATTTCCGCATTGTTTCGATTCGATCTCGTACGTAATTATACAACGAACCAAAGATTGGTTTATTTGGCTTGGATTTGATGTTCTCGGACTGCTGGGAGGTCTCTGATCTCCGGCGTGGCAGTCGGATCGAGAAAATCTCGTCGGAACAGCCAGAACGGGCGAAACCCGCTGCTGGAATCGCGACGATGTCGGCCGACATTGTTTCATGAGTATTTTAATGTCGGCCGACATTTGCCCTGTCGGGCGACAACCTTTTGGCGTCGGCCGACAGACAGGGCAGAATGCCCCGTTTTCGCGCGGTTGCATTTTCGGTGCAATGGCTGGGCGTGTTTCGGGTCTAGGGCTTCGTGTTAAGTACAGTGGGTACGCCGGGGGTCGACTGGGCTTGTCCGGATGTTCGAGTAGTCGAACGGACATGTCCCGGGTAGTCGATTTCCAACAGTTTCATCGGTGCAATCTTAATTATAATACACCGTTTCATCGGTGCAATCTTAATCATAATACACCTTTTCCTCGGTGTAAACTTAAACATAATACACCGTTTCATCGGTGCAATCTTAAACATAATTCACCGTTTCATCGGTTCAATCTTAAACATAATACACCGTTTCATCGGTGCAATCTTAAACATAATACACCGTTTCATCGGTGCAATCTTAAACATAATACACCGTTTCATCGGTGTAAACTTAAACGTTAGACACCGTTTCATCGGTGCAATGTTAAACGTTAGACACCGTTTCATCGGTGCAATCTTAAACATAATACACCGTTTCATCGGTGCAATCTTAATCATAATACACCGTTTCATCGGTGCAATCTTAATCATAATTCACCGTTTCATCGGTGTAATCTTAAACATAATACACCGTTTCATCGGTGCAATCTTAAACATTATACACCGTTTCATCGGTGCAATCTTAAACATTATACACCGTTTCATCGGTTCAATCTTAAACATAATACACCGTTTCATCGGTTCAATCATAAACATAATACACAGTTTCATCGGTGTAAACTTGAACATAATACACCGTTTCATCGGTGCAATCTTAATCATAATTCACCGTTTCATCGGTGTAAACTTAAACGTTAGACACCGTTTCATCGGTGCAATCTTAAACATAATACACCGTTTCATCGGTGCAATATTAATCATAATACACCGTTTCATCGGTGCAATCTTAATCATAATTCACCGTTTCATCAGTGTAAACTTAAACGTTAGACACCGTTTCATCGGTGCAATCTTAAACATAATACACCATTTCATCGGTGCAATCTTAATCATAATACACCGTTTCATCGGTGCAATCTTAATCATAATTCACCGTTTCATCGGTGTAATCTTAAACATAATACACCGTTTCATCGGTACAATCTTAAACATTAGACACCGTTTCATCGGTGCAATCTTAAACATTATACACCGTTTCATCGGTTCAATCTTAAACATAATACACCGTTTCATCGGTTCAATCATAAACATAATACACCGTTTCATCGGTGTAAACTTGAACATAATACACCGTTTCATCGGTGCAATCCTAAGCATAATACACCGTTTCATCGGTGTAAACTTAAACGTTAGACACCGTTTCATCGGTGCAATCTTAAACGTTAGACACCGTTTCATCGGTGCAATCTTAAACATAATACACCGTTTCATCGGTGCAATCTTAATCATAATACACCGTTTCATCGGTGCAATCTTAATCATAATACACCTTTTCCTCGGCGTAAACTTAAACATAATATACCGTTTCATCGGTGCAATCTTAAACATAATTCACCGTTTCATCGGTTCAATCTTAAACATAATACACCGTTTCATCAGTGCAATCTTAAACATAATACACCGTTTCATCGGTGCAATCTTAAACATAATACACCGTTTCATCGGTGTAAACTTAAACGTTAGACACCGTTTCATCGGTGCAATCTTAAACGTTAGACACCGTTTCATCGGTGCAATCATAAACATAATACACCGTTTCATCAGTGCAATCTTAATCATAATACACCGTTTCATCGGTGCAATCTTAATCATAATTCACCGTTTCATCGGTGTAATCTTAAACATAATACACCGTTTCATCGGTGCAATCTTAAACATTATACACCGTTTCATCGGTGCAATCTTAAACATTATACACCGTTTCATCGGTTCAATCTTAAACATAATACACCGTTTCATCGGTTCAATCATAAACATAATACACCGTTTCATCGGTGTAAACTTGAACATAATACACCGTTTCATCGGTGCAATCTTAATCATAATTCACCGTTTCATCGGTGTAAACTTAAACGTTAGACACCGTTTCATCGGTGCAGTCTTAAACATAATACACCGTTTCATCGGTACAATCTTAAACATTAGACACCGTTTCATCGGTGCAATCTTTAACATTAGACACCGCTTCATCGGTGCAATCTTTAACATTAGACACCGCTTCATCGGTGCAATCTTAAACATTAGACACCGTTTCATCGGTGCAATCTTAAACATAAAGACATCGCCTCGGTGATGCAATCTTTAAACACCGCCTCGACGGTATGATCTTAAAAACAGGAAGGGAAACTCCCCGTTGAGGAGTTGTATACCCAGGGGCCATCCAAAGAAATGGTTTACAAGACCATAAAGCTTTTTATGCTAATTGGCACACTCAATCTTAACCTGCAGCAGAGTCGAGGATCCAGTAGGAATTTTCCCACTGATTAGAGCCGATTCAGACATCACAACATTAGAGGAGATGACCGAGCTCTTTATAAAAGTCCACACCATCTAGACCCCCAGTGGGACGCCCTGGGTGGAGAAGATGTGGGACCTTGTGCGGAATGCGGGAGTGCCAGTCACCCCGCCCCGAGTTCTTACGGAGCCCTTTCCTCTTCTGGTTGATGAGCTTGTCTTGGATATGCGTGTTCTAGAAAGAGTCGACGGTCCGATGAGATCGAGGCACCGGAACTCTCTGGTATTCTCAGACGTATCGCTAGGTTTTACTTTGAACGTTGTAGGATAATAATCTGCACAGAGCAAGTTTATATCATTACACCGGGCGAATTGATAATTTGCCCTGGGAAGTATAATGAGAATAAATAATTTTACCTAAGTAGGGATGGCCTAAAGAAGGCAAAACAGTCCTGCTACGTCTCTAAATAATATCTTCATTCCGGAAACAAACAGTCTCAACAAAAGACACTGTTTCTCCGGTGCAATCTTTAAACAACAAAGACACCATCTCATCGGTGCAAACTAAAAGACACCATTTAGCCGGTGCAAAACTCAAATAAAAGAGACACGTGGTGGTTACACCTATCTCAACTATGAAAATAATTCCATCAAAGACCTTATAAAAAGAATTGAATAAACACAAGTCCATGAGACTTGATATATTAGATGTAACGCCCGCAGGCAATTACATTTATTCCCGGAGCATCCAAGTTAAGAACCCGGAGAAATATAAAAATCCCTCACAGGGAAAAAATGAGAAGAGACTCAAAAGTCAATCTTTATTCCCCAGGGAGTATACAAGATGAAAATACATCTATGAAAAATCCAAAAACTTTGGTATAGTTCCACTAGTCACGGGGAATCTTTTAAGACTCCCTGGGTCTAACACCAGAGAAGGTGATTCCCTAATTTCGGAATGAGATGATCAATTTTCCTAACAAATTCCAATATCAATATTATTTATTAGATAAAACCAATTTAATTGGCACCAATTAATTAACTCTGTGTGACAGAATTCGATAAATCTATGTCTCAGGAGACTGATAAAATATTGCCCGGGGAAATCCTGCAAATAAGTCCCCGAGAAATACAGAATCAAATTAATAAAAATTTCAGAAATCCAAAAAGGACTAAGTAAGTCCAATATATTACAGTAGAATCTAACAGGAAAAATATTCCAAGATTTTTATCTTATGCAGGTAAAAGACTCGAGTCAGATCTAATCGAGCATACAAACAAGATCAACTTCCAATTTCAGGGAAATCGATGTTATAATCCATCGCTTTTCCTGGGGGCCTATGTTATACCATAAAAATCCGCCACCTACACGTGTCAAGAAGACCGGTGCCACGTCATCAAAGAAAGAATCAAAGAAGACCAGTCAAAGCCAGAGCAAGAATTATTATCCAAAGAATACAAGAAATCGGACAAGAAAGATCGCACGGGAGAAGTAAGACTTTTCCCAGGGCAGGACTAAAAGAAGGGCTAAAAATGTACCAGGCGGTTACAGTAATTTCCCGGTGAAAAAGCTGGAAAGTAACCAACAAAGATAGTGGTTTAGTTGGTCCACTACATGTTTTACACATGTCAAATGCATGCTAAATAGTTGTCAATAAAGCTAAATATGTGGCTGATAGGTGTCATAAGAATAAAGAAGCATCACATGCATGAATGCCTATAAATAGATGCTCTTCATATGTAAAAAAGGGGAGGAAAGAGAGAGAAAAACACTTGTAAAAGGAATTCACTTCCTAAAATGGCTATGGCCTAAATACTTTATAAGAGAAATAAAGACCTGAAAAGGGGGCATTGATGCCTAGTGATCGTGTCATTTTCGTTATCGTTTTTATTAACCTTTATTTATTAAATTACCAAAGATGCATAAATATATTTCTAAAATGTCTAAGTATGGATATATGAATGAAGAGGAGCTTTGAGCTTCCATTTCCATTACTTATGATTTCTGCATATAACTCGATCTGTTTGTTTCTATATCATATCATATTAGTTTTTGTGTTGTTTGCTAACCCTCCGATACCAGCGAATTTCACCGTAAAAGCAGATATTACCGACAAGTACAAAAACAACCAAAACACATTCGAACATCCCTTATCCAGATTACTTTGATATCCTCCCACTATGTTAACCGCATAGTTGATATCAGGTTCCTGTTTTTCAACATTGCATCTATAAAGCTTTCCACACCCGAAGTGTAAGGAACAGCTTTGTCTATCTCCTTCATGTGTTCAAGACACATACCTTTAGATAGATGTATTCTGTTCCCGAAAGGCAATAACCTTTCTCAGAATTATGCATGTTTAAAACAAACCATAATCGTATAAGATATCTTAAGAGAAGTACAAATGTTCTTGTCTAGAGATCGAAGGATTCTAAGAACATGGTCTAACTTACTCTTAATCTTATATCTCGATTCATTTAGACAACCTTTATTTTATGTCTGACAACACTTTTGCATTGTTGCCAACGATGAAGTGTTATCTACATAAAATTCCGAGAAACACCACCTTGTTTCCATTACGTCTCTAACACACCTTTCTTTGTCTTATGCACTTTGATGAATCCATCTCATGGACTATCTCATCAGTTCGCAAGTTCCACAATTTACAGCTTTGTGATAATCCATAAATGGATTCACTAAGATTGTACTTCTAAATGATCTCGCCTCTTGACAATAATACTTATTGCTATCCAAGTAGGCACATTTATATTAGTACTGCCCCTTATGCAGAGCTAGGGATCGATTTCATGTCTACTAGATCCAGAGTTCAAAACTCCTCCAGTCTTATGAACATCTCCGGTTGCTTAACAACCTCCCACTGCAATGGCGTTCTGGTGTATAACAGTAATAACATTAGGTACAGTTAGTGGTGTACTACCACTCGGTTAGGCTGGTTCTCAGTCTTTCCTTTTCCTCATTTTAAGTACCTTGTCAGTTAGGGCATTGTAGTTCATCTAATAGTCTCCCTCTAAGAACCGGGTGAGAACACCCCTCTGGTTCATAGTACTATTTGAACATACAATTACTTGTTCTCCTAGGATATTCTACAACCACATTGAATTTGCCGTTGTATCCAGAAATATCCATAGAACATAGGTAGTTCCGAACAAACTTGTCCTTTTACTATTTAGAATTCCATTTGTTATCCCTGACACACCATGTCTACACTCCAGTGTATGGTGCAGTCTTTTGAGATTTAATCTCAATCTTTGATTTATGCTATGTGTTGTTTAGATAGGTGATAGCCTCCGCGAACAAGCCGCAGGCTTCCAATGGATATACTTTGAAGGTTCCCCATAATAGCTTTGTGTCTACTGAAAAACACTTTGCTTTTATGGCACATCAAGTATTCTAATCCATCTTCGAGTATTCTTTGAAAGAATGACTCGTATCTTTCTAATTACACATGTTACTGCATTAATCATAAATCATTCTTAATGCTTGTCCGAATTCAAGAATTCACAAGCATAATGATAAAGAAATACATCTAATAAGTAAAACAAGTTATACATAACGGTTTGTTGCATCGTGGTAGACTAAGGATTCATCATTCATATATTGCTATCTAAAATGTACCAGAACAGATAACACCATTATTTCTTATCTAAATCACTGAATGATTAAAGAAATAAATATCCATTCATTAATAAAGAAAAACCAGAACAAAAGTTCTTTTTCAAGATAAGGGGTACATAAAGCAATAACTTGAAATGAAATCCTAAAACTACTGAAAGCAGATAAATGTCTTCCACTGCAACCGCTGCTACCCCAACAGCTTCGCCCATGTAGACTCGAACTCTTCTTTTCTAAGTCGCCGGGTTTTCTGGAACCCCTGCATTTAAAACAATGCACATACCGTCAGTGGTTCCTACTGGAATTCGATATCCCGGGCCATTAAAATTTGCGGAAAATAATAACCCGACCGAAATCCTCGATCGCCGGAGACCGAACCGCGAACCCCACGTGATCCGAGGCTCGACCGAGCACCGCCACGGGCGAACCCGCGGCACCCAGCCGAGCCCCCACGAGGGCTCGCGATTGCTCTCGTAGCAATCGCTGGGGATGCACGAGGCATCCCCGGGGATGCTCGTAGCAGCCCCGCAGCGAGCTCACGGGCTCGCTGCTCGCGGGGCGACCAGCCCCGTACGCCCGCTACGGGCGAACCCGTAGCACATACAAGGCGGCTACGGGTGACCCCGTAGCACACCCGCGATCGAGCTCACGGGCTCGATCGCCCCCGGCGTCCAGCCGGGGCTTCATGCGTGCCCGGCGATCGAACCCTAGGTTCGATCGCCACCCCCTCGGCTCCCAGCCGAGGGTTGCTCTCGATCCCGGCGGGGATCCCTAGACCGCCGGCGGTCCGGTGGTCCACAACCACCACCGCCCGGTCTATCCCCGTCCCCGGTCTCGTTGTTTCCAGGATCGCGCGTTCATGTATGTATCACAATTAAATTGAACATAAAATCACACAAGGAGTTTTATGATCATACCTTTGATTCGTTGTGCGGAGAAACGAAATCAAGTTGAAGACCTTTTGGATCTTCCCACGTATTCCTTGCACTTCGTTCGAACGTCGGGTGGGCGACGATCTATCGAACTCCTATGGATCTCCTTCAACTCTCTAGAATATCAAGTATGATAATCTTGTCTTATGATTTATGAAGGCCATGTAGTGCTTTTATAGGCTACGTAGGGGATCTAAAGGAGGTGGAATATTGGGCTTCCAATATTGAAGATTAAATTGAGCCCACTGCCCAAGTCCATTAATCCTTATCAATATTAATTAATTTATTTTCCACTATATAAATTAATTGCACTCCCAATATTAAACCATATTATATCAAATAATATTTCTCCGGTAGTATTATTTATTCCGTGTATTTAAGATTTAAATATCCATGAATAAAATTAATTTATTGCTAATTAATTTATTCATCTCTTTAATCCGAGACTAGTACCATTCAACCTTAATTATTGTGCGGAACGAATTCACTCATGAGGTTTACACAATAATTCCTTATGAACTCATCTCGGGGATATTATCAACCCTTCCGGGATACACTGTCCGGTCAATTATTCACGGCATGCCATATATGAAATATAGTGACCCAACTTAACCGGTAATTAACCCAATAATTAAATCGGTTAATTCCTTTGGTAAATCAAAGTCACTTATATTAAATATACACACCCGCAATAATATCGGGGATTAAGAATAAAATACACTGAGACTCGAATCGATTATCGCCGGCAATCCTAATCGATGAATCTCAACGATCCGCTCAATACACCAAGTGTACAAGTGTGATAAAATAATTAAGATAAATTATTTTCTCTCTCACACAACGACTATACCGATGGATTGGTCCGGGTCCATCTAGGTCGTGAGCCACTGTTTGATTAAATACGAGTAACCGATAGTATGATCTTCTGTGTGCCCATGCAACACCATACTAACTACAACGTATAAAATCTAGGACTATGATTTGCATATATTTAATTATTAATAATTAAAAGCAAACAATTGTTTATTAATTTAATAGATTAAATGCTATGACCGGGAGTTTACCGTTACTTAAATCTAGACATTAAGTACACAACTCCAACAATCTCCCACTTGTACTAAGGTCTAGTCATTTCCTCCAAACTCCCGGTTCCCATACTCATCACGTGCTTTAAAGTGTACTTCCGTGAAGTACTATGTGAGTGAGCAATCTAGGTTGCCGCTCTGAAGTTATCTTGGTGACTACTACGTCGTCTCCCTCGACGATGACTCGTATCAGGTGGTACTTGCACTATGTGTTATCATCACTTTTAGACTTATGACTTCTTCTGGTTTACCATGCACCGCTATGTAATAGCCTTTGATAAACCAAGAGTCATATCCAAGTCTTAGAGGTTATCCCGGAACCTAACCAAAAACTTCCGCTGCCTCTGAGGCTGCTATTCGATTATGAGAGAGTCCGAGAAGCATCCTGCTTATCACTCTTTCATATCAAAAGTTCCACCTCCCCAAAAGTGAACACATAGCCTGATATCGACTTACACTGGTCCTTCTTTGATTCTTTGGATCTGAGAATTTGTAATAAAAAAAAAGATTTCGTCTTGCTCCGTGAGCCAGTACTGTGAAAGTACTCTTACAGCATTCGAACATCCCTTATCCAGATTACTTTGATATCCTCCCACTACGCAAACCGCATAGTTGATATCAGGTTCTTGTTTTCCCACAATGCATTTAAGCTTTCCACACAAAGTGTAGGAAACTGCTTTGTCTTCATCTATCCCCTTCATGTGTTTGAAACACATATCCTTTAGATAGATGAATATTCTGTCTCTGAAAGGCAATAACCTTTCTCAGAAGTATGCATGTTTAAAACAAACCATAATCGTATAAGGTATCTAGGAGAAGTACAATGTTCTTATCGTTAGAACGAACGATCTTAAGAACATCCTCTAACTTCTACTCAATCTTATATCTCGATTTATTTAGACAACCATTATTTTATGTCTGACAATATCTTTACATTGTTGCCAATGATAAAATATTATCTACATAAGATCTCCGAGAAACACCACCTTGTTTTCCATTATGTCTCTAATACACCTATCGTCTTTGCCATTTTGATGAATCCATAAAATGGACTATCTCATCAATTTGCAAGTTCCACGATTTACAGCTTTGTTACAATTCACGAATGAATTTACTAAGTTTGTACTCTAAATGATCTAGCCTCTTAACAATAAACCTTATTGTTCCAAGCAGGCACATTTAAAAGCAAACAATTGTTTATTAATTTAATAGATTAAATGCTATGACCGGGAGTTTACCGTTACTTAAATCTAGACATTAAGTACACAACTCCAACAGTTCCATATCTACACACCAGAATTCTGGTAGATAATACCGCTGACTATGTTTTTACGACTAAAGAAAAATTCGTACCTCTGAGAGGACATTCAGACTTCCAGTGTCCAGACTTGTTGCATCGGAAGCACTTGCCCTTTGGCTTACTAGCCCCCACTCGTGGTCCATTCCTCTTGGCACCACTGGGTTTCCAGGCTTGCTTCCTTTTCTTGCCCCTACCTCCAACAGCTTTCAAGCTTTTGGACTTGGTAGTTACAAGCGCTTGAGACTTGCCCTTCTTGTAGATCCCCTCTGCCGCCTTTAGTTCAGTCAGGAGTTGCGCAAGAGTATAAGATAGTTTACCCATATTATAGCTCATACGAAACTGCTCAAAACTAGGGGCCAGAGACTGGAGTATGATGTCGACTTGCGTCTCAGCATCAATAGAAGCTCCTAGGACCTCAAGTTCATTCAACAAACTCATCATCTTAAGAACGTGCTCCCCAACGGGCGTTCCTTCAGACTGAGTAGTCGACATGAGGACTCTCATAGCTTCTTGCCTAGCCGCACGATCTTGCTCCCCAAACATCTCCTTGAGGTTGAACATCATATCATAGACAGTGTCCATCGGCTCATGTTGGGTTTGGAGTACATTTGACATGGAAGCCAAAATATAACACCTAGCCATTTCATCAGCCTTTTTCCACTTCCGATATGTTCCTTTTTCCTCATCAGTCGAGGCAGCCGTGGGCTCAGCAGGGCACACTTCATGGAGTACAAACTTGTACTCCTCAGAAGTCAGGACAATGTCTAAATTTCTCTTCCAATCAATGTAATTGGGACCAGTGAGTTTATGTTCCTTGAGTATCACAGAGAGTGGATTCATAGCTACTCTCTAAACCTATAAGCACATATAAACAAACAATTAATTTAATGTCCGATATTATCTCCCTCAAATAATATCATTAAATTACCAATTACATCTAAAATCCCATCAGGTAAGGCAAGCCACGTGGTGTGGACGTTTACCCACCTAAATGATTTAGCAATTAGATTTTCTTTGGTCATACATCGATTATAGCGTAACTTCGTGGGGAAGAATACTATAACGCGTATCTAAGTGTAAACCATTACTCAGCACCAAAGTACATCGTTTGGAATTGCTACATCACCGCAAGCCACGTGGTGTGGACGTTTACGATAATTTCACAACTCTTCACAATTACTTATAACTGTCTACATCAATTAATCCAAAGTCCGTTAGTATAGCAAGCCATGTGGTGTGGACGTTTACTATACCAAGAGACTTTTATAATTGACTCCCAATTACAAGAACCATTCGATTTTTGCAAATCAAGACTCGGAGAATCATAAGTGAAACTCGAAGTTTCTAACCAGTGATTCACCATGCAAACGACCCTATCTCTCATAAATGAGGGAGCCGGGCAGACAATCGATCCATCTATCAAAGAATGGTACGAAGGTCTCTAATTTGTGTCATCCACATGACCAAGTGGCTTTGGCTCCATTCCACTCCCCGGGGTGAGAATGAGTCGACTTAAAGTCAGTTTCAGAAAGACAAATTAGGCATTGTTTGATAAACTTGATCAATGTTTCTTGTAAAAGGAATTACAAGAATTCTCCTCCAATGACTCGTCTATACGAACTTCGAAAGTCCATAAGAGTCACCAAGAGAACAGCAATGGAGACCATGGGAATGTTTCCATCCCCTCTCCCACTTAGCTTTTTACAATAAAGGGATACACTATCTAGTGCATAAAATAAACACATATAGCATGCATACAAGCAATAAAGCACATAGTATCACATAGTCAAAATAATGCTAGAGAATTATTTTCCCGACTATCATGGCTTTATTCCATCTTCATATGCATCTTCTAGTCTTCAGTCTTCGTTCTTGAATGCTCCATGTGACGAGAATATTAATCCCAATATTTAAGTCTATTTATTTTCAATTAATCCAAAAGTTACTTAATTCGAAAATTAAGTCAATCGAATATATCAAAAATAAAATTAAATATTATTAATATTTTTATTTATTTATTTTCCTATCTAATTCTATTAAATCTCTAGAATAATATATCCAAGTAAAACTTGGAATATTCTAGAAGACTTCTATAATAGAATAAGGAAATAAAATAAATTAGGACTCTTCTACTTTCCAAGATTAATTAATTTCCATTACTATGAAAATTCCCATAAAATAGGAATAATCAATTAGGAAATAAATCAATCCTAAATTAACTTTTATTCCCTTCCAATTCTATTAAATCTCTAGGATCATATTCCAAGTAGAACTCGGAATACTCTAGAAGACTTCCATAATAGAATAAGGAAATAAAATTAATTCCAATTAATTCTTTTCCTAATCAATGAGAATTCCCAAAAATAGGAAAACTCAAATAGGAAAACCGAATTAATTTAGGAAAGTTGGATCTTGGTAGGAGAACACGAGATCACGAGGACCCCGCGCCCCCCACCATCGATCGCCGGCTGGGGAGGAGTGCCGCCGCCACCTCAGCCCATGCGCCACCACCACCGGTGGCCGGCGTGGTCGAGGGTTCCCGCGGGCAGTCCCCCACGCCCCCTTCGATCGATCCTCATGGGATCGATCTCATGATCGATCCCCGGTCCTCCCTCTCATCATCTCCTTCGTCACACGAGTTCTCCGGCGGTCATCTCGGCATCGATCCAACGTAAATAAATTACAAGAAATAAATTTACAATTCCGGTATCGATTCTATACATGAAATCGACCCTATACATTTTCCGGAAAACATAGAACGTAATAATAAATCCTAAATTCGGTCAACCCCCGAATTTTTACTATTACAAACATTCAACCACACAAAACGAATCTCGACATGTCCGAGAGTTTAATAAACCAATAATCATGATAATTAATTAACACAATAATTAAATCCAACCATGATAGCCGGAAATCCCTGCAAGGTAGAACAATAATCGAACATATACATGAACACGAAACCAAACGCTCTGATACCAATTGTTGGGATTCGATGTCCCGGGCTATCAAAAAAATGCGGAACCGATAACCCGACCGAAACCCTATCGCCGGAAACCGATCACGAACGCCACGTTTCCGAAGTCCGACAAGAGAATCGCCACAAGGGCGAAACCCTAGCCGAACCTCACGC
Organism: Euphrasia confusa; assembly: GCA_954870475.1. NCBI lineage: Eukaryota > Viridiplantae > Streptophyta > Magnoliopsida > Lamiales > Orobanchaceae > Euphrasia > Euphrasia confusa. The sequence continues at coordinate 6,923,580 of OX940966.1, read as the reverse complement.
GAGGTTCGCGATCGCCGTGCATGGCGATCGCCGGCTGCATGGAGCAGCCCCCGGATGGCGGTGAGTCCGGCGACTTCACCGCCGTCGCCCCTCAGGAGGGCGGTCAGCCCCGCTGACCACCGCGGCAGCAGCCGCAGTTCGCCCCGGCGATCGATCGCGTGATCGATCGCCTGCCCCGGCTTCAGCCGGGGCTCCTCCTTTGCACGCCGCCGGGCGAGGTGGCTGGGGGGTTCACCCGCCGTGGCACCAGCCCATGGCGAACCTCCCCGCGATCGGCTTCACGTCGATCGCATGCCCCGGCGGTCCAGCCAGGGCTCCCTCGTCCGCGCGCAACCGGCGGTCCGAACCCCAGGGTTCGACCGCCCCTTCGATCCTCGCCGGGGATCTCGAATCCCCGTCCCCGAGGTTCGTCGTTTACCCGGATCGTCTTGTTCATGTATACATCACAATTAAACGAACATATAATCATGGAGGGGGTTTATGATTATGTACCTCGATTCGTTGTACGGAGAAACGAAATCAAACGTTGATGACCTTGCGATCTTCCTACGTATTCCTTGCACCTCGTCCGAACGTCGTGTGGGCGACGATCTATCGAACTCCTATGGATCTCCTTCAACTCTCTAGAATATCAAGTATGATAATCTTGTCTTGTGATTTATGAAGGCCATGTAGTGCTTTTATAGGCTACGTAGGGGATCTAAAGGAGGTGGAATATTGGGCTTCTAATATTGAAGATTAAATTGAGCCCAGCCCAAATCTATTAATCCTTATCAATATTAATTAATTTATTTTCCACTATATAAATTAATTGCACTCCCAATATTAAACCATATTATATCAAATAATATTTCTCCGGTAGTATTATTTATTCCGTGTATTTAAGATTTAAATATCCATGAATAAATTTATTTATTGCTCAATAAATTATATTCATCTCTTATATCCGAGACTAGTACCATTCAACCTTAATTATTGTGCGGAACAAATCCACTCATGAGCTTTACACAATAATTCCTTATGAACTCATCTCGGGGATATTATCAACCCTTCCGGGATACACTTTCCCGTCAAGTATTCACGGCATGTCATATATAAAATATAGCGACCCAATTTTACCGGTAATTAACCCAATAATTAAATCGGTTAATTCCTTTGGAAAATCAAAGTCTCTAATATTAAATATACACACCCGCAATAGTATCGGGGATTGAGAATAAAATACTCTGAGATTTAAATTGATTATCCAAGGCAATCCTAATCAATAAATCTCAAGCGATCCGCCCAATACACCAAGTGTACAAGTGTGATAAAATAATTAAGATAAATTATTTTCTCTCTCACACAACGACTATACCGATGGATTGGTTCGTGTCCATCTAGGTCGTGAGCATCTGTTTGATTAAATACGAGTAACCGATAGTATGATCTTCTGTGTGCCCATGCACACCATACTAACTACAACGTATGAAATCCAGGACCATATTTTGCATAATTAATTAATAATAATTAAATGCAAATAATTGTTTATTAATTAAATAGGTTAAATGCTATGACCGGGAGTTTACCGATACTTAAATCTAGACATTAAGTACACAACTCCAACAGCCTCTTCCCGCCCTTCCGCGGCCACCACCTCCGCGACCGGCGCCTCCCTGGCCGGTGGCTGGGCGGCCACGCTTCGGGGCGCGGAGGATGTCAGCTAGGCTCCCATATTCGTAGAGCTGTCGGAGTTGAGCGATCAGATCGCGACATTCATCAGTCCTGTGTCCATTCTCTTGGTGGAAAGAGCACCACTTGCGCAAATTCCTCTCGTCGGGGCGACTCCTCATTGCCTGGGGAGGAGTGAGGATGTTGATGTCCCGTTCGTAAAAATTCTGAAGGATCCGGGTAGGGGTTTGTCCCAGGAACGTTCCATCCTCGGGGTACTCATCTAAGATCTCAACCTTCTTCGGCGCTTGGAAAGTTCCCTGGTAGGGTTTGTAGTTGGGCTTCTTCTTTCCACTTTCATGATATTTCACCGTTGGAGGTGGTGTCGTCCAGTAATCAACGGTTATAGGATTGGCGGATTTCTTCTCGGCTGAGGGTTTTTCCTCGTTTTCAGGCTCCAACTCCTTTATCCGCTGGTCATATATGCGCTGTTGGGCGATCTCCTCGCCTGCCCTCCTTCGAAAGTTGTATGATTTTGGATATTCCTTCATCATCGGCTTGAACAGTCCATAGGTTGCTCGTAAACCACCTACCACCGCGTGGACGAGGATCTCGTCGCTCACCCGATCTCCCTGCTTGGCTATCTGCTCCACTCGATCTATATAGCCCTCATCGGTTTCGTCTTTCCCTTGTTTAACCCCCATCAAACTTTGTCGGCCTTCCGAGTATTTCACCTTGGATGCGAAGTAAGAGACGAACTCGTCTCCCAACTCCTCGAAGCTATCGATCGACCTCGGGGGCAGGCTCGTGTACCAGCGGTGGGCCATGTCCCCGAGGGTTAAAGGGAATAGGCGGCACTTGGTTGACTCCGTTGCACCTCGGCCCACCATGTATGTGTTGTACTTGTTTAGGTGGACATGGGGGTCTAAGGCTCCGTCATAGATCAGGGTTAGCAACGGGGCTATGTCCGGTTGCGGTCGGGCTCGCTCGATCCTCAAACTGAGCGGCTCTGCGAGAGCAGATCTCCTCTTGGGGTCGTTGTCCTGCTCTGCCAGCCTTCTTTCTACTTCCTCAAAACGCCTTGCGAGGCCGGGGTCGGTCACGACGACTGTCCTGGGGCTCGCTGCGGCACGGTTGAGGCTGGCTGTCTGCTTATTTTGTAACGCAACTCGGACTGCTTCTTCGCGTGCCGCTTCTTCGAATTCTTCTTCTAGATGGCGGGCGTTGGGGGTCGGCCTTTCGGTGGCTGGCCTCTTCTCCAGGAGCCGGGACTGGGCTTCTAGTTTTTGTATAGTCCATTTCATTTCCTCAGGGGTGTTAACCTGCCCCAAGTCCAGATCTGGTTCTTCCTCTACGGCGGGTGATATCAGCTTCTCGGTTTCCGCTACTTGTTCGCGGAGAACCCTCTGTTTCTCCACTAACTCGGCTTCCTCCGCACGCAGGGTTTCTATCCACGCTAGCTGGCGAGCGATTTCCTCGGGGATTACGGGGGTCTCCGCCTCTGGACCGCTCTGCGTCATTGGAGCTTTGCCCGCATCCTTCGTGTGCCGGAGGGCCTCGCCCTCGGGCTTGACGTTAGCAGTACCTGAAACACCAACAATATCCATCGTTCACAAAGAAAATGGTTAGCCCAACGCTCGAGGTATCCCCCTTCTTCTAGCGCCACTTGTTAACGAGTAGAAAAAACCGAGCTTAAAGGGTCCTAGTTTCACTCGTTACGAAATTTTGTATCTGTTTTGAGGATTGAGCTAACTCTTTTCTATATCTAAAAAAGGAAGGAAACTGTTAAGCTGAAAATGGTATATTGCTCTTTTTTTGGGGGCTTGGGATCTGTCCCTTTTTGGTATGGAAATCAGAGTATTTATAGAGTTACAGTTAGGGTTTTTCCTTTTTTGACCTAATGGGCCTATCAATTCTATCACATGGGCCTTACACCATATAGGCCGGCCCAAAACTCTGCCGCCTTTCGGGACGAGCAAGCCGTCATGACAGGGGGGGAAGACTCTTCTCGCCCAAACAATTGATCCTTGCTCGGATCAGGTTTGCTCGCGGCCTTCTCTCTCCCTCCTCTTCCTCGGTGATTCACGGGATTTGTTGTCCTCGGGGGTGGATTCTTCGACCTTTTCGATGAGCTCGCTGCACCTTTGACGAGGGTTATTTGGTCTGTTCGGAGGTGAGTCTTCGGCTTCCCTCGGTGTTGTTCTCCCCGGGCACCCTCGGCGGAGGGTGGGCCGCGCGATTACTGCCATTTGTCTCTTCCGAGCCACGTACGGATAAAAATAGGGTATAACAGAATCTATGCTCACAACAATAGTAAAATAGCTTCTGGTAGTTGGGGGTGTTGGACGAAACAATACGAATTTGAAGCTTTCTCGCGCTGGACGCGAAAATTTTCCTCGAACTTCAGGTGACTGGCCTTGCCGTAACCGTCGAATTTGCTTGAATTGGAAGACATTATGGAGAAAGCATGACTGTCGATGTGTCGATTTAGTCGGAGATTTCAGTTATCGAAATTTTGTGGAAAAGGTCAATTTTTAGGGTTCATGTATTTGGGAATTGGAAATAATGTCGATTTCAGAAAATAGATGATTTAGGGTCGATTTCAGAAAATAGATGATTTAGGGTTGGTTTAATAGGACATTTTTGAGATGCACATAGAAAACACCTTGAATTAATTATTATGATTATGGTCAATGATTTTTTGTTGTTGAACACCATCGCTTCAATTTTCAAAATCGTGACATGTGTATGTAAATATTTAAGTTTATGCAATTGATCAATTAGCTAGTCCAAGAAAAAAATTATGATTATAAAAAAAAGGATAAAATTAATGTATGTCACGCTGATATAGTTTTTTGTTAGAGTCGATCGGAAATCGAGATACCAATTGCGAATTGGATAAATCTTTTTTCAGTAACTTTTATTTTCAATTGCTATGATCATAAAAAAAGAGACGGAAAAAAATATGTCTTAAAGTAAAATAATTAATATAATAATATTATACTATACATAATATTGGAATTATTTGTAATATTTAAATAATTCATTTGTGTTTTGACCAAAGTTTGTAATTTTTTTATGGCAACTAAAATGTACTATTAGATTTTGAGTTTAATCGTTACAATAATTATCTCCGTGTTACGAGTTAATTGTGATATTTTATTTCGTCCAAATTTGTTTATCGGTGAGTGAGAAATAAATGTTTAAAGGTTTCCATAAATACTACTTTGGTAAATGGAAGCAATTATTATTTTATTGAGAAATATGTTATCTCACACAGAAAAAATATTAAAAGTCATTGTTCTTTAAATGTGATAAGAGAGTATGAGTGTTCAACAAGTTGACTAAGTCCATGCACCCTTAGCGGTACATGGCAAGGGCCACGCGCCCGCCCCGTCCCGGGCCTGTGCTTGGGTTTGGTTCTGGCTCCTTGGTGATTTGGTCAATTGGTTGGACCTGGGCTTCTAGGGGCCCACTGGGCCACTCGGGCTGGTCTGTACCTATATTTTTTGACACGGTCCGATTGATGTTTTGTGCTCGATTTTATTCGGCCCAGTTGAACACTTGAAAGGCTATTTGAGTTATTGGGCTCGTTTAAACAACCCAGTCGAACCTTACAGAAAGATTTTGGAAATTAATTAATTGCTTTAGTGGGCAGACGGTTGGAGTGGTGCATCCCTCCACCTCGGTGGAACTGCCCTCAACCACCACCTGCATTTGAGTGGTGTGTAACTCCCCCGGGTGAAGTCTATAAATAGACGAGTACATGCATCATTTTATGCACGAAAAAATCAAGTCTCATATCATCATTTGCATTTGCTCAGTTCTCACTTTTTCCGTTCAATCGAGAGGGTTCGATTCAGTGTGCAATAGTTCGAGCCCCGCTGCCGTTGTATCTTTGAAATCAGAGAGCCTGTAACCGTAACATACACATGGCTTTACTGATTTGCGGAAAGTGCAAACGCATCGGCCACCTGTCGTTTTTTACTTTCCGTCTTTCTTTTGTTTTTACTTTCGTTGTGGCCTAATCCCGTCTACATTTTTTCTAACACTTAATTATTATAGGAATTAGATATATATTATAATAATACTAATATTTAAAAGGGCAAAAACATTCAACTAAGTCTTGATTATAAGAATTATAAGTCTTGATTATAAGAATTAAAAATGAAATCAAATTGAAAGAATTGTCTTCCATGGTCACGATTCGATATACTTTTTGTCGAAGTAAAATGAAAATTCATCATGCTAAAATATCAATTGAGAACCAGATAAATCTTTATTGAATTAAAATTTCGATTTTCAATGGCTATGATCATTGTTTACGGGCAGAAAATCCTAACAAGAATTCTCCCGCGAACGTATTGAAATTTTGGGGATTGAGAGAACAAATAAGGAAATGTACTAGGAAGAATTTAGTATTAAATGCTATGTATATTTCTTGAGAATTGTGCACCTGCCTTACAAATGGAAAGTTTCCACTATTTATAGTACATGATTTAGGGCTACTAAACATGGGCTTGGGCCTAAAACATATGGGCTCCAGGTAAAAAGTCCCAATTAACCCCGTTCCTTTCCTCGGATGATTTCCTTCGCCCGCGATGCTTCTGTTATTCGGATATCTTGAGTCCGATGGGCGAATCTCCGACCTTGTTCCCGTTCTCCTTTGATCAACCGACTGCCCGGAATCAACAGGGAAACTTCGTTAAACTCCTCGGGAAGATGGTCGCTGGTCATACGGGCAGACGTTATCTGGTCGCGGACAGTTCCTCTTTTGAGCTCCCCGGACACAGTTTGGCGGATGAGAGCAGTATGGAATAAGGGCCGAACTTGTTCGAACTGGGGGCTCGGAGAACAAATGGTTGAACACGGAAAATGTTTTGGGCCGACTGCATTTGGGCCTAACAGGCCCATTGGGGTGAAATGGGGTCAACAAATGCCCCCCGGAGATGGCATTTCTGCAGGTTGTAGGGATGCCATGTACGGAGAAGACGAAACGTTTCGGCCCAGTAAGCGGGCGGCCCAATATCTGACTGGTAAGCCCCTTGGGAATTGGGGAAAACGACGCTTCGAATCTTGTGCAAACGTCCTTTCAATTGTCAGAGTTATTTCGAATTTCAAAATCCTTGGTTTTGCCGCCACTGAGCTCCTATATAAAGGGGTTAGGGATCCCCATTCAACACTTTTGGCCAACCCTCGACCCTACCGCGATCAATTGTGTTCGTCTTGCGTGCCTTCTTGCGGTTTCTGCTCGGGTACGTGTTCCTTCTCCTGTAAAGGTTCTTTTTCCCTTTTAAATTTTCCTAGGTCGTTTTCTTGGTGTAAAGGGTCTTTTTGTTTACGTCCGGCTAAAACGCCTTCGTATCCATATCTCAATCGCAAAAAATCTCTCTGGTCGATGTCCAGCGAGTACTCTAGCTCTGAAAACGACTCCGATTACGTTCGAAGCGTCATTCTTCCCGCTTTCACCGATATCCCTCAAGCTCTTTCTCCACTCTCTAACGATCTTCTAATGTTGCCCGCCCAATCCTCTCCTCCTCACGACATTCTGGATCCATTCCCATTATCTGAGGAAGAAAAAGCGGACTGGTTCTCCCAAATTGTTCATCCTGACTATGAACTCTTTGCCTCCTTAATTGCTGATCGCCGAGGTTCTCCGATCAACTTCTCGTTTGAGGACTACAAAGCCGCGCACCCTTATGTGCCCGTGGGGCGAACAGGTTTGCCAACTTCAGAGCCTCCTGCGAGTCCTTTTAATGCGGGTCGTCGAGTCAGCAGCATGACCGACGAAATGCTCCAAGCGAAACGTGACGAGTGGGAAATTCCGTCAGATGTACATCTGCACTGTCCGAACAAGTTCGATAGGGCGGACCGCCCTCCGGAGGGAATGGTAGCGATCAACTCTGGGATGATGGAGAGCGGACTCCGTTTTCCTATCCATGATAATTTGGCACGGGCGGTTCTGGAGTGGGGGGTCGCTCCAATGCAACTGACTCCTAATTCCTGGTTATCCTTGATTTCTTTATCCATTCTTTTTGGTCATTATGGCCTCTACAGGGGATTACTTCCCGTGGAATTTACCTCCCTTTTAGCTCGTCACTCTATGAGGTCGAGCGGTGACCACTATTTAAAATCTCATATAAAAATCATAATTGATCTCCCGGACAAGCGAGAACAGTGGTGGAACGAGTGGTTTTTCGTTAGCGGAGCCTGGAATTCTATCAACTATCGTCTGAGCGCGGAATATCAGATCCCCCATACTCGTTAGTCTCTTGTCGACTTTCACTCCTTTTCCTTATTATTTCCGAACTCCATTCTCTTTGTGTTCGACTTGCTCACGTTTCTTTTTCTTAGGTCCTGAACCTCCGCCTTTGAAAGAATTGAGTTGGGATTTTTTGGTAGTATTAGAAAGAATTTTGGGTATGCCAGATGAGTGGTTTATGTTTGGTCAATGGCTTAGTGTTGATCGCAGGATCTCATCCCGATTTATTAGTATTCCCCAAGATGTTGAGGATGAATATCCCCGTGAGTCTGACGTCCCCTAATTAGGAGTTCGCATATTTATATCTCGGTTTTCAGATGACAATGTGACTCATCTATCTTTTATTTATTGTTCGCAGTCCGCCAGTACCCCCGCTTCAAAGATCCTCCGGAAGGAGCTAGCCAAGATCGCATGGATGAGAGGATGTCCGCTCTCATGAGCAGAAAGAAAGAGGAGCGAGCGGCCAAGAAACTGGAAGAGCTGCAGGCGGCTGCCCAGAAAAAGGAGGCGCCCAAAGGTTCGAAACGCTCATCTGACAGCGACACTGATCATTCGGTCAAACGACCCTGTGTCGAGGGTGACTCTTCCCATCCCGTTCTCGAAGTTGTTGACCTTGTGTCATCCCGGGACGAAACACCTCGTCACGTGCTCCTCGGCTCTGCCCCGAGCAAAGGTAAAAAGAATGCCAAGCCGCCTAAGAAAAACACTCCTGAACCTCAAGGCCCAATATCTTCTCCGACTAATACTCCTGAGAGTGGTCTCGACCGGTCTAATCACTAAGGGTCCTTACCTTGTAGAGTTAGTTTCGCTTCGGCTTAAGTCTCCTCCCCTTTATTGTTGTCACATGGTTTCTTTTATCTCCCGAGCAGGTCTGAAATCGGTGATTCCGACCTGTCTGTCTTTTTGAAGTTCTTCGACCCGGCACCACTTTCTCCTGATCTAGATGGCCTGCCCCTTCATATAAAGAAATTGATCGAGGAGATTCCTCGCGACTGGGCTGAGCGTGCTGACTATGCTCGTCAACACCCAAAAGAGATGGCTTTCATGACAATGATCGCGGCCTCCCGTTTCCCGGCCATGGTTTGTTCGCTACTGCACTCGATGGGCGACAGGACCAATATTCGGGACGCGGTTCCCTCATCCCTCTTAGATGAGAACAAAAAGATGCAAGCGGTGATCGCTCAAGCTAAAATTCTCTATACCCAGGAGGTTGACAAATCGAGGAAGATGGAGGCGGCGGTCAAAAGCGCTGACCTCGAGGTCGCGAGGTTGAGAGCAGAGGTGGACGGGTTGAAGACTGAGAGGGAAGCGGCTGTCAAAAAGGAGAAAGAACTGGAAGAGAATCTCCGGGAGGCACTACGAGAACTGGACTCTGTTCGGGCAGAGTTATCCGAGGAAAAAGCTCAAAAGTCTTTTGCCCAGAAATCCTTGCAAGAGAAAGAGATCCTGGTCGGGGATCTAGAGGCCAAGCTCGAGGCGTTTGCCGCGGACGAGAAAGATAGGCAGACCAATCCATTGGCCAATCTGAAAATGTATGGTGTTTGGACCTATTGTTGTGCGTTTTTCGACTGCATCCGGGGCCAACTGAAGGAGGGTCAGAAAGTGGACTCTTTGGTCGCCAAGCTAAGAGCCTTCGTCCAAAAGCGGCCGGTCCATCCCGACCTTCCCGTTGAAGCGGAAGATTTGAGTGAGGACCTCAGCTTGGATCTTTCGTGGTGGCCGGATCGCGATCAGTTGTGTCGTCCCATGGCTCATAACGAGAAACCGCCGATCAATGCGCCTATTGAAGACCCCAAGATCGTAGAAAGTGGGGCCGGGGAGTCTGTGAATACCCCTGAAGCTGACCTCTTGCCGAAAAACCCCTGATGTCAAATCTTGAGAATTTTATTTCCCTTGTTGGTTTTGTTTCGTATTCTCCGGACAAATTTCTAATAACTTGGATTTGTTTCCTGTGTTTCGAGTTGTATTTAAAAATTCTCTTGTATCTCGAAATTATTCTTGTCATCCAAACATTCAAGCACTTTATATGTTATTCGTTCGGGACGTGCACGTATCTTGTTATTTTGGCGATAAAAATAACGCCAAAATGCCCCAGCCCGGGCAATTATTTTCGCGCTTCCCGTCTAATTATTTCTCTTCGAGTTCCAGTGATATTAGTGTCCCTCTTGTCCCCGTTTCCTCTTTATTCGGAAAATCATATCGAAGTTGCCACGTGTCGGCGTATCATGGCCTGTCATCATTGTCTGGGCTGTGCATGCGTTATGATTGCGTGAACCTGAAAAGTCCTTTTGCATGAATCGAGGCATTAAATGCACCTGTTGGATGCTAATCGCGTCGATTCACTTTCCCGAAATGTCTTTTCGAAAGGGTCTCGTCGGTTGGGCTTTCCTAGGGCTATGGTTATTATAAATAGCCCCCTTGTTCCCTCCTGCTCTTTACTTCATTTTTCGTTTCAAAACTTATTTCGCGTTTCCAGAAGATAAGAAACAGTGTTCTTGATGGCTCGTGTCGTATCCAAATCGGATGGCTCGTCGAGGGTTGATCAGCTATTCCACGGGAAATGGCACCGCAAGCGCTTCCCGCTCCCTCCGGTTTTCACCAACCCGATCGACGAGCATTTCAGCCACTTCATCTTAGCTACCGACGTGAAAAGGCACATATGGGTGTTCGAACTGGCTCGCCGTCATGGCTTCGTCTCGCTAGTTGGTTCAGGTTGGGAGCTTTTCGTGAAAGACGCCGCGCTTCGCCACGGGTGGCATGTTCGCCTGCTCTTCCACCCTACCGAAGGCTTCTCCATCCGGGTGTACGATGCGGAGTTCTTCTTGGTGTCGACCCCGATCTGCACTAGGAAATCCCCCTCGTCTCCCCTTTTGATTAATTTTCTTGTTTTTTTATGTTCTCCTCTTTTGTAACTCCCGGGTTCGCCCGGGGATATTTTAATGAATGGAGATCTTTTCCCTTTAATTACTCGTTTCCTTCTATTTTGTTGGTTGTCTCCGCCGTTACTTTTGATATATCCGCGCAACGCTCAGACAAAAAACTTTAAAACTCTAAAATTTCTAAAAACTTTAAAGTTCGAGAATGTAAAACACCTGAAGGAAAATAACAAACTTCCGGGCACTCATTTCGAGACATATCTTTAGGACGAGCGCGAGATTTCTTCGCTAATAAAAATCTTGTTTCTGTCGCCCGAGTGATCAGACTATCCATTGCCTGTCCGGCTCGGCGACCTCCGTGAAGTAAGGATTTTTCCCTAAACTTTTCCGGAGTAAACTTTTTCTTGTCGCCCGAGCGATCGGACAGTCCATTGCCTGTCCGGCTCGGCGACCCCCGAGAAGTAAGGATTTTTCCTTTAACTTTTCTGGAGTAAACTTTTTCTTGTCGCCCGAGTGGTCGGACAGTCCATTGCCTGTCCGGCTCGGCGACCTCCGAGAAGTAAGGATTTTTCCTTAAACTTTTCTGGAGTAAACTTTTTCCTGTCGCTCGAGTGGTCGGACAGTTCATTGCCTGTCCGGCTCGGCGACCTCCGAGAAGTAAGGGTTTATCCTTTGTAGCCGGGAAACCTTGTGGTGGAGAAAGATAAGCTTTTATTCCACATAAACTTTGTTACCAAATTTTCAAACTATGCCTTACAACATTTATTGATGATATTTATTAAGATACAAAGCATTCCAAAAGTACTGGTCGGCGACCCCATCCAAGTGTTCGAGCTCGTACGCACCGTTCTGTAAGTGTTTCCGGACTCCCGGCGAGAATTTCCGGATTTTTACTTTAGAGTTAAAAAACCTTTCTGCTTTCTGCTTTGCCGCCGCGTTTCTGTGGACTGGATTTAATCTTTTCTCCTCTAGGAAATCCAACTCTAGTCGCAGAGCTTTGTCGTTGTTGTCATTTATGTTTTGAGATGTCCTATGGGTGGGGACCTCGATCTCTGATGGGATCACAGCTTCCGCCCCGTACGCCAAAGCGAACGGGGCTTCTCCTGTAGCGGCCTTGCTGGTCGTTCTATACGACCACATCACCTCGGGCAATTCCGCTGCCCATCCTCCTTGTCTTTCTTCGATTTTAGCCTTGATGGTGTGTTTCAGAATTTTGTTGATCGCCTCCACCTGTCCGTTTGTCTGGGGGTGGTAAGGTGTAGAGAAAACCTTCTTGATTTTCCATTTGTTGAAAAATTCCATTATTTCCTGTCCGTCGAACTGCTTCCCGTTGTCTGATGTGATTGTGTGGGGGATCCCGAATCGACAGATAATGTTTTTCCAAATGAAACGGATGATGGCCTTTTGATCGATTGTCTTTAGTGGTTCTGCCTCGGCCCATTTGGTGAAATAGTCCACGGCTACTACAGCGTGTTTTACTCCTCCTGGTCCGGTCGGTAGAGGACCAATAAGATCGATGCCCCACGAGGCGAACGGCCACAGGCTATATATTGAGTTTAGGTATTCCGGCTGAGTTCGGATGATAGGGGCGGTGATCTGGCACCGGTGGCATTTTTTGGCATAGCGGACGACGTCTTTTCTTAGTGTGGGCCAGTTATAACCTTGACGAACAGTTTTGTGCGCTAAAGATTGTCCGCCTGCGTGATTTCCACATACTCCATCGTGTATCTCGCTAAAAATTCTCTGTCCCTCCAACGGTGTCACACGTTTCAGCAGTGGTAGGAAAAGACTTCGCCGGTATAAAACATCCCCGATCAGCGTATATCTGGCGGCTCGGATTCTCAGTTGTCGGGCTTCAATCTTGTCTTCAGGTTGTTCTCCGGTTGTTAGATACGCTTTTATGGGGTCCATCCAACTTTCTCCCCAGTCTATCGTTAATAAGTTGTGTTTTCCTCTAAGGCCGAGTTTGCTTGGCTTGTCACTACTATATTTGTCATGTCTGCGACTCCTTCGGACGAGGCCAATTTAGACAAAGCGTCCGCTTGTGATTCTGCTCCTGGGGAATTTGCTCGATAAATATCTTGGGAAATTTTTTGCATAAGGCCAAAACGTGCTCGTAATACTTCTCCATCCTCTCACACCTCGTCTCGTATTCGCCTTTGATTTGATTTACCACGAGGAGAGAATCCATATATATGTGAACATGTTGTGCTCCTACTGCCAGTGTCAAATCCAAACCCGCGATCAAAGCCTCATACTCCGCCTCGTTGTTGGTTGCTGCGAATTCGAATTTGATCGCATGTGCGAAAGATTGTCCTTCAGGCCCGATCAACGCTATTCCAGCCCCGGCGTGGGAACTGTTTGACGACCCGTCGACGTATAGTTTCCATGGCGGGAAATCGTTCGTAGGGACAATCTTTGGGAAAGTTAATTCCACAATGAAATCGGCCAGGACCTGTCCCTTGATCGCAGTGCGGGGAGCGTAAGTGATGTCGTATTGCCCAACCTCCAAACTCCATTTTAGCAATCTGCCGCTCGTATCGGGCCTCTGCAGGACCTGTCTCAGAGGCATGGTGGTCAGGACTTCTACCGAGTGGTCGAAGAAATAGGGCCGGAGTTTTCGAACACTCATGACTAAAGCGTAGGCCAACTTTTCCAAAGGCGTGTATCTGGTTTCCGCGTCATGGAGTGCTTGGCTGACGAAGTAAATTGGTCGATGGATTTGCCCCTCTGCTCGGACGAGTACTGAGCTCACAGCGTGTTCTGATGCTGCCAAATATAGAAAGAGTTTTTCCCCGGACACGGGCTTGGATAGAATTTTAGGGTCCCTCAGGTGTTCTTTTAGTTTGTCGAATGCCTCCTGACTCTCTTTCCCCCACCGGAACTTTTGATTCTTGATAGCTTTAAAGAATGGTCGGCTCTTGTCTCCTAACCGGGGAATGAACCTGCTTAAAGCTGCCAGGCATCCTGTCAACTTTTGCACATCCCTTAAGCATTTGGGTTCTCTCAGATTTATGATCGCATCAATCTTCTCGGGATTTGCCTCTATCCCCCGCTGATGGACTATGTGTCCTAAAAACTTGGTCGCGTATACTCCGAAATGGCACTTTTTTGGATTCAACTTCATATTGTAAAACTTCAAGATGGCGAAAGCCGTGGCCAGGTCCTTCACGTGATCCTCTTCGCACTTACTTTTGATGATGATATCGTCCACATACACCTCCATCGTGTTTCCGATCTGTTCGGCGAACATTTTGTTGACCAAACGCTGATACGTGGCTCCTGCGTTCTTCAAACCAAAAGGCATTCGCTTCCAACACAGGATACCTTTATCGGTATAGAATGATGTGCATTCCATGTCCTCGGCCGCCATGGGGATCTGGTGATATCCCACGTAACAATCACAGTTTGAAAAAATCGCGTGCCCGGCGACGCTGTCTATTAAATGGTCAATATGCGGGAGGGGTAAAAAATCTTTCGGGCAGGCCTCGTTCAAATCGGTGAAGTCGATACATAGCCTCCACGCTTTATTGGATTTTTTCACCAACACCACGTTTGCGACCCACTGTGGTTCCTCTGAAGCTTCGACCACGAGGTCATTATCGACCAACTTTTTAACCTCTTCTGCCAACGCCGGGTATTTTTCGGGGCCCATCTTCCTCCTCTTTTGTGCCACAGGTCTTTTACTTGGATCAATCTTCAAATGATGACAAGCGTGTTCGGGACTTATCCCGACCATGTCTTTATGTGACCAGGCGAAAGCGTCCGTGTTCCCCTTCAGAAAATCTACCAACTCTCCCCTCAATTTATCCGGGATCTTAGACCCTATGAAAACTTCCAACTCCGGGCGATCAGGGTCTAGCTTCACTCTTTCTAATTCGTCGACCGCGGTGAAATGAGAGGGTCCCCGCGGATCCTCGATTTCTTCGGGCTCATGTCCCAACCGGGGATCGAGATCTCCTCCCTTCTCTCTTTCTACCAGCGTAATCCCGTGTTCGTACTTTTGATCTTCCTGGGGTACTTCATCGATTAGGATTCGTAGCATCTGAATATTCAAAGCACTTGTCCCTTCGGGTTCCATTTGTTCGTCGGTCTCCTTATCCTCTTTATTATGGATTTGTTCGTTTTCATTTGTTAGCTGTTCGTTTGTTTGATGGTCGTGAACTCCAGATGTTTTAGCTTTTATTTGTTTGTCCTCACATTCGAGCATGTTTATCATGTGGTATTGTGCGGAAAAATCGGGATAATCAAAACAGTTCTTTGCCATAAATTGATCCCCCTTTACGGTTCCAACAGACCCGCTAGAGGTAGGAAATTTTACACAGTAATAGTGGGAGGACGCCACAGCCTCGAAAACATCGAGAAACGGCCTCCCGAAGAAAGCATTGTAGATACTCTCGGAGTTAACAATAATGAAGTCCATCATTCTCGTGATCTTCACCTCTGGATTCCAGTGGTCCCTCAATTCCACGGACATTGTGATCTTCCCCAGCGGACAGACGACCACGTTCCCAAATCCCTCCAACATCTCATTATAAGGTTTCACATAGCTGACCAAATCCCCGAATTGATCCAAAGCCGGCTTGAAGATTATGTTGCAATGCGCGCCATTGTCGATCAGGATCCTCGCAACTTCGACTCCCAGAATCTTGGTCGTGATGACCAGCGCGTCCTCCTTTGGGTACGCAATGCCTTCTCGGTCTTGATCCAAGAACGAGATGGTCACGCCCCTGGCTATGGTCGGTTCCTTAAATGGGATTACAGAGTTTATTCCTTCCCACCTTCGCAATTCTTCCTTCTTCTGCCGTTTGGATTTGTGGATGATGGGGGCTAAACCCCCAATCATGTTAACTCTTCCCCCGTTCAGATCCGGCGGAAACTCATTTTGTTGACGTCCGCCCGCCGGCGGTGGCGGTGGCAACAGATTTTGATTCACCGGGGGTCCCTCCAATCTTGGCTGTTGGTGAGGCCTGAAATCGTGACGGTTGCCGTGGTTTTGGTCGCGACCCCTTTTTGGTGCTCGCAGGAGTTGTCCTAGTTTCCCCTCGTCGAACAGCCGACGAAATTGGGTAATCAAGTCTCTGCACTCGTCCGTCGTGTGCCCGGTGTCTTCATGGAAAGCACACCACTTCCGGGGATTTCTTCTGTCCGGGGGCGTGTATAAAGGTTTTGGGGGAAAGAGGGCGTCTATTTGTTTTTCCACAAAAATTTGTAATATTGCTCTGGGGCTCCTGAAGGTACCGGTATACCGATCCAATCGATATACTGTGTGTGCGGAAGCGTGTAAAGCGATAGATCTACTATGCCATGATCTTAGTGCACACTTAATGTGTATAAGAACACATATAAACATATATATATACACATCCAATATATATATATATATAAGGTTCAACGATTACTTACTTTTGGTGATCGTTGATTTTGGTTAAGGTGGTGTTGAGTCGATTGAACCACCTTAATGGATCAGCCTCTCGAAGCTCTATTTATGAATGACCTCGTCACTCCTCTTGTCTAGATCGCCCGGATGTTGAAGCCGCACAAATGGCCCGGCCTCTACGTGTTGCACACGAACCCGGATAATGAACACCTTTGCTTGCTTGAGAATGGATCTCCAAGATCACCTCTTTTCTCTCTATTTGAGTGGAATTTCGTGGCTCATGCTATTGTATTATGAAAATATGATTTTCATCTATATAAGTGCATCATTATGCATCCCATTACACCCCTTTGTAACCTACAACATAATGGGCATCATAATGCACCATAATCATGCAAAGGGGTTACAAAGGAGGTGAAAGGTCATGCCACATACACATGCCACTATGCATTGTATGTGGTCCACTTGCTTGTGTGGCATGCCATGTCACACTATGTGACATGCATACATGCAAGCCATGCATCCCATGCATGTTAATTAATTCCACGTAAATATTGATTCTAAATCAATATATTTATCAAGCAACGTACATCATCTTTGAGTCCGTGTGTGACCCTGTAGGTATGATTTAATTGATCAATATTATATTGTTCCCAACAATTAATATTATCAAATAATCATTTAACATCCATAGACGACCTTATGACTTTATCGATTGCACACGTAGGATCGAAGGACATATCCCAACAATCTCCCACTTGGCCTTCAGAGCCAGTGTGCTGCCAACTTCCTGTTGTCACTTTTATGTCTAAGTTTGAACTTGAGGCAAGACTCGAGTCATCCTCAATCGGTTCAAACCTTTCTTGGACTTTGAGACAGACTGTAAAACCAGATTTATCACTATGATACGAATCTGGACGTGGCCACGTATTTTCCACAGTCTCGACTCTCCAAGTGGCCGGTAAGACATGTATCCCATTATAAAATGGAGGACAATCCCATCTTGTCAATCCAAGCTCTCCCACTTGCTTCCTGATATACCTAATAACAAGTTTTATAACCTCCTTTTACGAAAGGCGTTTACTTGTATCAAAGTACAACATTTCACAATGGAATCACTCTGGACTACTCAGGTCAGAGGAAATTGCTCGACAGTCAATGAAATATTATTATGACTCGAAATCTTAAATACTATTCCAGTCGGGTCTGTTCGATCATTAGCTCCCAGCTAATATCTATGTAATTGTACTTGATGTCCCACGTTACTAGCCCATGAAGCGGCGCTATAGTACACATTACAATCTAGTTCTTTGTATTATCGGTTTGTCCGTACTCGATTATACGAACTAGGAACAAGCATATGATTCAAGTATATCAGTTCAACCATTGGGACTTCATTATGCGGTAAGTCGACCTCATAACCCAATCGATATTACTTAATCATTTGGACAATTCATATAAATTAAACCATATTTATATGAAGAAATATGTATTATACATATGAGTGAATGTTTATCAAATCTCCAAAAGTATCTAATACAGTAATAGAAATCACAACCCATCTCTAAGATGTCTGATCTCTATTGCAGTCGTGAAAGCCTCAAGCTTAAACTGCAGGAGAGGTTTAGAAAGCGGGTTTGCAACCTTACCAAAAGTTGCAACTTTATTATCTCGATGTCTCCACAAAACTATCTCCCAGATAATGTGGAACTTCCTGAGGACCAGTTTTAGACTTGTGGTGCTTCATAGCTCATTGGCTTGCGCGATAACTCTACTTTAAATAGAGAACTATCGGATGGGCTGAGCTAGTTACGCCACCTAGTTCATTCAAGAACTTTCAAATCCTAACTGCCAACATTACTGCATCCAATGCAATACTGTGCTCAGCTTTTGTAGTTTAATCAGCTATATTGCATTGCATGGAACTATTCCAGCAAATATCACCTCTAACCAGACAAAAGATATAACCAGATTAAAATCGGAAATTATCTTAGTTTGTTTTGAAGTTAGCATTCAAACAGCTTGTTAATATCAACTCTTTTTGTCTTACAAAGACAACAAAATTCTTTTGTCCATCTAAGGTACATAAGAATATTCTTGGTCGCAGTCTAACGCGCCTCACCTGGATTTCCTTGAAACTGACTCGTCATGCTCAAAGTATGATATGTCCAGTCGTGTACATATCATGGCGTACATTATAGACCCTATTGCCGAAGCATAAGGAATGTTTTACATCCTCTTTTGCTCATCAAGTACCGTAGGGCCTTGCATCTTGCTAAGATATGTGCCTTGAGTAATTGGAATGAGACCCTTTTTGGCGTCTTTCATTCTTAACTTATCAAGCACCTTTTCAAAATTGGTCGCTTGACTAAGTCCAAACATCCTTTTCGATTTGTTCCGACAGATCTTGATGCCCAATATGTACTGTGCTTCTCCAAGATCCTTCATTGAAAAACAATTTCCAAGCCATTCTTTAATAGAATTAAGCATAGAAACATTGTTTCCAATAAGAAGTTTTTCACCGACATGCAACACAATTAATACAACGTAACTCCCACTGATCTTCTTGTAAAACAAGACTCTTCCGAGTTCCTGTGAAATCCAAATCCAAGTATGGATTCATTGAACTGAAGATTGCTACTTCGATATGCATTCTTTATTCCATAAATGGAACTATAAGCTTGCATAATTTCTTAGCCTTATTAAGATCGATAAAACTCTTTGGCTGTGTTAAAACACATTCTCTTCTAGAATCCAATTCAAGAAGTTAGTTTTAACATCCAATATTACCATAACTCATTATCAAGATGAGTCACAATGGCTAAGTTAATCCGAATGAATAAATCACAACAACTGGTGAAAAAGATTGATCATAATCCACCTCGTGAATATAAAACTTTTACCACCAAAATTGCTTTGAAAACCCTAGGTTTTCCATTCATGTCTATATTGATCTTGAAGAACTATTTGCACTCAATAGATCTAGCCTCTTGATGCAAATCTATCAAGTTCCAAACTTGATTACCAGACATTGAAATCATCTCGGATTATATGGCACCATGCCAATTTTTTTAGTAGCTGCACTCGTCATAGCTTGGATATAGTTCGAAGGTTCATCGCTTTCCAAAAGCATGATTTCATATCTCTCATTTATCACAATACCTAAGTATCTGACTAAAAGAGATATATGCCTTCTGGACCTACAAGGGCTGGTATGGTTTCCAAAACCATAGGAATACTCTCAACCCAGTCTTGAGTATTCATCATTGGTTGTTCCACTTGAACCTCGTTCAAGATAACCGAGCTCCCACTGACTTTCTAGGAAAGATATCTCTTTTCAAGAAAATCACCATCTCGAGCAACAAAATATTGTTCTCAGATAGATCGTAGGATTTGTACCCTCGAGTTTCATATGGACATACCATAAGGAAACTTTTATCCCATTTGAGTTCAAACCCTGTAGAGATAAATCTCTTCATAGAAGCTATAGAACCTCAAATCTTGATGAAAACAATTTAGGGACCCTCCCTTTCCATACCTAGTATGGTGTCTTTATCAACAGCTTTTGACAGTGTCCTATTCAGTGTATAGGTTGAAGTCAAGAATAGTGTGTTTCCAAAGGAGTTTAGTAGTTCAATTAGACCCATCATCGATAGATCGAACTCTATCTAATAGAGTTAGTTTTCTCTTTTCCGAAACATAACCTTCATGTGCTTGTGAATTAATAGGTTCCACATACATCAGTATGGATCATTCCTAATTAATTACTCACATGTTCTCCTTTCTCCAAGAAATATGACATTGTTATCTTGTCCATCACACATCATTCACATGTATCAAATGAATCCAAGTCAAATGATTTTAGAATGCCTTCTTAAAGAAGCTTTGTTACATGTTTAGATGTTGATTTGACCTAATCAGCAATGTTATAGTTATGTCTCATTGAGACTTATTCGATTCGGCCCTTGTGTTAATGTTATATATGATTTGTCAAGTTAAAGTATACATAAACAATATAATAATCGTACCAAAACAAAGAATAATTCACAATTAAAATAGTTACCAAACTATTTCATAGTGAAAAACTAATACTGAACCAATATTCATTGTTTATTGAAGGTACGAAAACATAGTTATAATACTGAAACAAGGCCCTAAGGCAAAACAACATCATATGATCATACGGCTAATGCAGCGACCTTCGCTCCATTTCTCGCCCGTAGATCGACATCTCTACTCACCAAACTTATACTTCTATGTAGTTCCTCCACATACAAATGTGAGAACTACGTTTGGCATCCAATACCCAAGAAGTAGAATTTGTGAAGTTTAATGTCTATAACATTAATACCTGAAGATGAAGCAACCCCGTTCTTCACATCTTCTTTGAACTTTGGGCAAGTTCAATTATTCTCAATAATTGACTCTTATTCGAATTCCAGTTCACAATTATTCCAATATCAAAACGTGATAAATCGTAAGTGAAAACTCGAAATTTTCTAACCAGCGATTTTATCATGCAATTGAAGCCCTATCTCTCATAAAGTATGAGGGAGCCAACCAGACAATCGACTAACGCCATCCCATGGCTCGAAAGTCTCTAATTTATGTCATTGATGAACTAAGTGTTTTTGGATTAGATCACTCCCCGAGGTGAAAATAATCCTAACTTTAGAATTCATCATATGAAAGATAAATTAGGCATTTGTTTTGAAATTGAATAAATATGAACTTCTACTTGTTTGCAATTAGTGTCCTACACTTTTGCAGTAGACGTGTTCAGATTCCCTAGGAACCTGAGTATCCTTTTTGCCCATGCTCTTTTGTATAACCCATCCCGTATCATAAGAATTTCCCTCTTAGGATCCTTCTCAATCTTCGGCTCTACAACCTTGAGCATCCCGTGGATCTCACTTAGCAATTTCTTCAAACCATTCATATGGAAAATTTAGCCTAAAGGCATCATAACCATCATGATGGGATTGAAGTATGAAATCGGTTGCCAACTCATCATCTTAGGAAAACCCTAGGCGATCACTTTCAATCAAATAATCCAATGATTTGATGCACATGTGGTCCCTTAGGTTCCCCTTTCTCCAGCCAAGCTGAAGCGATGGCCCTGGTCACACCGAACCGCTCAATCATTGCATATTCCCCGAACATGATATTGAGTTGTTCAATGATATCTTAGGATGTGGTTATCTAACACAATTTCCTTGTCTTCGTATTTGAGGACCATCCTCAAATTACGTTGTGAATCAAGAAAATTTGTTCAATTTTTCATAATCAAGAATTGAACCAAACTTGAATTGAGTTGATATTTGACATGATAAACTATAAAAGAAAGATAACTAAAGTATGTAAACATCCACAAAGCGGTAAACAAATAAGGTTGTCTAACAATTGTACTTATTTATTTCATTTTGTTCAATTGATATCCAATATCATTGTCCCTTAGAACAAAACGATTCCGAGATCCTCATCATGCAAATCTTTAAGCCGACTGAGTCCGCACTTAAGTATTTCAAGATAGGTAGACATACCCATGTCAATGATATCTAAAATCACTCTCGGTCGATGAGAATCCCATTCTCATCTCATGTCTCGATAGTCATGCCTGCAGTGGATCTATCGATGAGAAAACCAAAGTCACGTGTAAGGGTCTAACCCTTACTCCCACTTATCCCAAGATAACAAGTAGTACCCCGCTGAGGCGGACCTACCAACTTATGATCGAGGGCTTCATGAGTGTGATGTTTTTGGACAAGACATTATACTCATTATTTTGGGAACTTGCATGCATAGGTGTTTATATGTAAGTTGAACATTTATAACATAAAACATCCTATAACTAGCAAAGCAAATAAATACGTAATCGAAAGGCCCCTAGAACCTCACAACACTCAAACGAAAAGATTAAAAGCAACAAACTAGGCCTTGAACATCTTCTGGACTGGTCCACGCCCGCCGTTTCAGTTCCGCGCCCGCCGATTTAGGTCAACCTTAGTCCGTACCCCAAAAACCACGAACGGCGCCCGCCGTTTCACAAACGGCGGTCGCCGAACACACCCGGCGGTCGCCGTTTCCAAAACGGCACCCGCCAAAAGGGTACAGAAGGGGGCAGATCCTAAATCAGCCTTTCGGCGGTCGCCGTTTCCAAAACGGCGCCCGCCGGAGCTCCAACGGCACCCGCCGTTTGGCTCCAGCAGCCCCGGTTTCGCCCGTTTTGCTTCGTTTTGCTTCGTTTCTTCTCGTTTTCGCCAGAGATCCGATATCCAATGTCGATCCATGGATTCAATCCATTGCTTACACATTGAACAATACAATTTTGAATAGAAAACCCTATCTATTACAAAAGATTCCAAGGGACGAAGCCCTCCAAAACTATGGCCAATCGTACGCAAAAAATAACAATTTCATTCATCCGACCACTAACGGTGGCCGGCCTTACATCTAATCACATAATCACAATTAAACATATAATCCAATTATGTTGATTTAACCTTCGATTCCAACACAAAAGTGTGCACGAGCCCTAGGCTCTGATACCAATTGAAGGTACCGGTATACCGATCCAATCGATATACCGTGTGTGCGGAAGCGTGTAAAGCGATAGATCTACTATGCCATGATCTTAGTGTACACTTAATGTGTATAAGAACACATATAAACATATATATATACACATCCAATATATATATATATATATATATATATATATATATATATATATATATATATATATATATATATATATATATATATATATATATATAAGGTTCAACGATTACTTACTTTTGGTGATCGTTGATTTTGGTTAAGGTGGTGTTGAGTCGATTGAACCACCTTAATGGATCAGCCTCTCGAAGCTCTATTTATGAATGACCTCGTCACTCCTCTTGTCTAGATCGCCCGGATGTTGAAGCCGCACAAATGGCCCGGCCTCTACGTGTTGCACACGAACCCGGATAATGAACACCTTTGCTTGCTTGAGAATGGATCTCCAAGATCACCTCTTTTCTCTCTATATGAGTGGAATTTCGTGGCTCATGCTATTGTATGATGAAAATCTGATTTTCATCTATATAAGTGCATCATTATGCATCCCATTACACCCCTTTGTAACCTACAACATAATGGGCATCATAATGCACCATAATCATGCAAAGGGGTTACAAATGAGGTGAAAGGTCATGCCACATACACATGCCACTATGCATTGTATGTGGTCCACTTGCTTGTGTGTCATGCCATGTAACACTATGTGACATGCATCCATGCAAGCCATGCATCTCATGCATGTTAATTAATTCCACGTAAATATTGATTCTAAATCAATATATTTATCAAGCAACGTACATCATCTTTGAGTCCGTGTGTGACCCTGTAGGTATGATTTAATTGATCAATATTATATTGTTCCCAACAATTAATATTATCAAATAATCATTTAACATCCATAGACGACCTTATGACTTTATCGATTGCACACGTAGGATCGAAGGACATATCCCAACAGCTCCTCCCCAGCAAATTCACGTCTTCGCCCTTGTGATTTCCCTGCTCTCCTTTCTTAGGGCCTTGATACCCTTTGTACCCCTCGGGTTTCTTCGACCAGTCTTTCTTTTCCATAGCTTCTTTGCCGCCCCTTCTGGGCTCCAAATCCTTCATGCGCTGGGCGTAAATCCGCTGTTGCGCGATCTGCTCGCCGGCTCGTCGCCGAAACTCGGTGTATGTTCGTGGGTAATCCTTCATCATTGGCTTGAAAAGTTCAGATGTGGCTTTCAGCCCGCTCACAGCAGCATGCACCAAAACCTCTTCTCCAACTTGTTCGCCCTGCATCACAATAGTCTCAATGCGTTCAACATACTCTTCATCAGATTCATCTGTTCGTTGTTTGATTCCCATCAGACGTTGTCGTCCTTCCGGACACTTAACCCTTGAGGCAAAGTATGAGATGAAGGTCTCTCCCAGTTCTCCAAAACTGTCGATCGATCTGTGCGGAAGCCCCGTATACCAATGGTGGGCCGCATCTCCCAGTGTCAACGGAAAAAGTTTGCATTTGGTTTCATCAGTGGCGCCCCGCCCGACCATATATATATTATATTTATTCAGGTGGACCTCGGGGTCGGACCTCCCATCGTATGTCAGGGACAGAAGTGGGGCAATATCCAGTTGTGCCCGAGCTCTCTCTACTCTTAGGGTCAGGGGTTCGACCAAGGCTGATCGCTTTTTCGGGTCGTTTTCTTGCTGAGAGATTTTCCTCTCCATCTCACTCAGTCGCCGTTCTAGATCTTGATCGACCGTCACTTGGGCTCGACCTCCCTTTGTTGTTCGGACATTACGTTCTCCGGCCTTTTTTAAAGTCATTTGGATATTGTCTGGTTGGGGGGCTTCTTCCTCGAAATCAGCATCCAAACGCCTTCCCTCGACTTCGGGCGTTCTAGGCGGTTCCTTCCCTTTCAGAATACGGGAACGTTCCTTCAACTTCTGGATAGTCCGCTTTATCTCCTCGGGTGATTGTAAACGCTCGATGTTGAGATCGGGAATTTCGTTTTCTTCGATATTAGCTATCCTCTTTTCTTCGGCCAACTTTTCCGCGATGACCTTCTGTTTCTCTGCGAGTTCACGCTGTTTGGCCCTTAGCTTCTCAATCATAGTCCATTGCCGCTGGACTTCGGACTCTCCCTCGACCACGGGAGATTTCCCGTTATCGCGCGCATATCTGCTCGCAGACTCTCCTATCACCGCAGCGTTCGGGTCTCCCATTTCTAATAGTCCCAACATGATGCCTAGTTTGTTCACTCAACGCCCGAGGATCACCCCTCCTTCTAGCGCCAATTGTTTACGGGCAGAAAATCCTAACAAGAATTCTCCCGCGGTCGTATTGAAATTTTGGGGATTGATAGAACAAATAAGGAAATGTACTAGGAAGAATTTAGTATTAAATGCTATGTATATTTCTTGAGAATTGTGCACCTGCCTTACAAATGGAAAGTTTCCACTATTTATAGTACAGGATTTAGGGCTACTAAACATGTGTTGGAGTTGTGTACTTAATGTCTAGATTTAAGTAACGGTAAACTCCCCGTCATAGCATTTAATCTATTAAATTAACGAACAATTGTTTTGCTTTTAATTACTTGATAATTAAATAAATGCAAACCATGGTTCTGGATTTTATACGTTGTAGTTAGTATGGTGTGCATGGGCACACAGAAGATCATACTATCGGTTACTCGTATTTAATCGAACAGTTGCTCACGACCTAGATGGACACGAACTAATCTATCGGTATAGTCGTTGTGTGAGAGAGAAAATAATTTATCTTAATTATTTTATCACACTTGTACACTTGGTGTATTGAGCGGATCGTTGAGATTCATCGATTAGGATTGCCGGCGATAGTCGATTCGAGTCTCAGTGTATTATATTCTTAATCCCCGATATTATTGCGGGTGTGTATATTTAATATAAGTGACTTTGATTTACCAAAGGAATTAACCGATTTAATTATTGGGTTAATTACCGGTTAAGTTGGGTCACTATATTTTATATATGGCATGCCGTGAATAATTGACCGGACAGTGTATCCCGTAAGGGTTGATAATATCCGCGAGATGAGTTCAAAAGGAATTATTGTGTAAACCTCATGAGTGGATTCGTTCCGCACAATAATTAAGGTTGAATGGTACTAGTCTCGGATTCAAGAGATGAATATAAATTAATTAGCAATAAATTAATTTTATTCATGGATATTTAAATCTTAAATACACGGAATAAATAATACTACCGGAGAAATATTATTTGATATAATATGGTTTAATATTGGGAGTGCAATTAATTTATATAGTGGAAAATAAATTAATTAATATTAATGGGAGATTAATAGATTTGGGCTTGGGCTCAATTTAATCATTAATATTGGAAGCCCAATATTCCACCTCCTTTAGATCCCCTACGTAGCCTATAAAAGCACTACATGGTCTTCTCTTTTCTACACACATCATAACTTGGAGATCATAATTCTTCTAGAGAGAGAAAGTAGAGAGAGAGAGAAGAGGATCCATAAGCTTGGAGGATCGTCGCCCACCCGACGTTCAAGCTAGTGCAAGGAATACGTGGGAAGATCGTAAGGTCATCATCTTGATTCCGTTTCTCCGCACAACGAATCAAAAGGTAAAATCATATACTCTCTTCTATGATTTTATGTGGATTAATTGTGATACATACATGAACGCATGATCCAGGAAAACGATGAACTTCGGGGACGGGGATTCGAGATCCCCGGCGAAGGTTCAAGAGAGCCCTCGGCTGGGAGCCGAGGGGGTGGCGGTCGGCCTAGGGCACGACCGCCGGCGCGCACCGAGGAAAGGCCGCGGCTGGACGCCGCGGCTAGGGGCGATCGAACCCTAGTTCGATCGCCGGGGACCGTCGCGGCTTCGCGCCGCGGCTGGTGGTCCCCCCTCCGGTCGGTGGTGGCGGTGAGTCGCCGGACTCACCGCCCGGGGCTGCCGGAGCAGCCCCACGCGATCGACGGCGATCGCGAGCCCCACGGTGGGGCTCGGCTAGGGTTTAGCCGCGGGTTTATCCCGCGGCGATGCTCTTGACGAGCCCGGTTCTTCGTGGTGTTCGTAATCGGTTTCCGGCGAGAGGATTTCGGTCGGGTTATTATTTTCCGCAATTTTTTTTAATGGCCCGGGATACCGAATTCCAGCAATTGGTATCAGAGCGTTTGGTTTCGTGTTCATGTATGTGTTCAATTGCGTTCTACCTTGCAGGGATTCCGACTATCATGGTTTAATTAATTGTTAATTATTCGTTCAATTAATTGCTATTTAATTTACCATGATTGTTCGTTTATTAAACTCTCGGACATGTCGAGATTCGTTTTGTGTGGATGAATGCTTGTAATAGTAAAAAATTCGGGGGTTGACCGAATTTAGGATTTATTATTACGTTCTATGTTTTCCGGAAAGTGTATAGGGTCGATTTCATGTATAGAATCGATACCGGAATTGTAAATTTATTTCTTGTAATTTATTTACGTTGGATCGATGCCGAGACGACCGCCGGAGAACTCATGAGACGAAGAAGACGATGAGGACGAAAAGAAGGGGGGTCGATCATCCCCATGATCGATCCCCATGAGGATCGATCGACCCCACGCCCGGGGCTGCCCGTTAGGGTTTCCGGCCACGCCGGCCACCGGTGGTGGTGGCGCGTGGCTGGGGGACGGCGGCGGTGGTGCCCGGCGGTGGTGGTGGTCGGCGGTAGGGGGTGGTGCGGGGATCCCCAACCCGTACTACTCCTAATCCTACCAAGATACTACTTACCTAATTGATTCAAGTTTTCCTATTTTGAGTATTCCTAAGTATGGGAACTCTCATGGAGATAGGAAAAGAATTAATTAATATTATTTATTTCCTTATTCTATTATAGAAGTCTTCTAGAATATTTCAAGTTCTACTTGGAATAGGAATCTAGAGATTTAATAGAATTAGATAGGAAAATAATTAATTAGTAAATTAATTTATTTCTATTTGATTATTCCTATTTTATGGGAATTTTCATGGACATGGAAATTAATTAATCTTGGAAAGTAGAAGAGTCCTAATTTATTTTATTCCTTATTCTATTATAGAAGTCTTCTAGAATATTCCAAGTTTGACTTGGATAGATTATTCTAGAGATTTAATAGAATTAGACAGGAAAATAAATAAATAAAAATATTAATAATATTTAATTTTATTTTTGATTTATTCGATTGACTTAATTTTCGAATTAAGTATCTTTTGGATTTATTGAAAATAAATAGATTTAAATATTGGGATTAATATTCTCGTCACATGGAGCATTCAAGAACGAAGACTGAAGACTAGGAGACGCATACGGAGATGGAATAAAGCCATGATAGTCGGAAAATAATTTTCTAGCTTATTTTGACTATGTGATATGTGCTTTATTACTTGTATGCATGCTTATGTGTTTAATTATGCATTAGATAGCGTATCCCTTTGTTATAAAAAGCTAAGTGGGAGCGGGGATGGAAACATTCCCATGGTCTCCATTATTGTTCTCTTGGTGACTCTTATGGACTTTTGAAGTTCGTATAGATGTCTCATTGGAGGAGAATTCTTGTAATTCCTTTTACAAGAGACATTGATTAAGTTTATCAAACAATGCCTAATTTGTCTTTCTGAAACTGACTTCAAGTCGACTCATTCTCACCCCGGGGAGTGGAATGGAGCCAAAGCCACTTGGTCATGTCGAGGACACAAATTAGAGGCAGTCGTACCATTCTTTGATAGATGGATCGATAGTCTGCTCGGCTCCCTCATTTTATGAGAGATATGGTTGATCGCATGGTGAATCACTGGTTAGAAACTTCAAGTTTCACTTATGATTCTCCGCGTCTTGATTTACAAAATCGAATGCATCTTGTAATTGGGAGTCAATTATAAAAGTCTCTTAGTATAGTAAACGTCCACACAACGTGGCTTGCTATACTGACGGATTTTGGATTAATTGATGTAGACAGTTGTAAGGAATTGTGAAGATTTGTGAAGTTGTCGTAAACGTCCACACAACGTGGCTTGCGGTGATGTAGCAATTCCAAACGATTTCCTTTGGTGCTGAGTAATGGTTTACACTTAGATACGCTTTATAGTATTCCTCCCACCGAGGTTCCGCTATAAATGATGTATGACCAAAGCAAATCTAATTGCTAAATCGTTTGGGTGGGTAAACGTCCACACACCGTGGCTTGCCTTACCTGATGGGATTTTAGATGTAATTAGTAATTTAATGATATTATTTGAGGGAGATAATATCGGATATTAAATTGATTGTTTGTTTAAATGTGCTTATAGGTTTAGAGAATAGCTATGAACCCACTTTCTATGATACTCAAGGAATTCAACGCACTAGTTCCATACTGTGTTGGATGGAATAACGAGTTAGACATTTCCCAGACTGTAGCTGAGTACAAGTTTGTACTCAGTGAACTTTGTCCTCCTAAACCAACTCATGTCTCAACTATTGAGGAAAAAGATGATTTTGAGAAGTGGAACAGTGCTTTTGCATTAACCACCAATCATGATATCATGCTAAAACTCAAGCTTATGTTTAGAGACAACGAGAAGGTTAGAAAAGAGGCGATGAGGATACTCATAAAGGTCAGTCGCTTCGAGGAAACGCTTGAACACGTTTTCGAGATGTTGGACCTTTTGGATGAGTTAAGACAATCGCGAGCTCTTATGGCCAAAGCCAAAGGTTTCGAACCTAAGGGCGTAAACCATGGAATGGAGAAGCAGACAAAGAAGCCCTGTAGTTCTACTCTTGGACCACGGAATAGGGTGAGAAAGCCTTCGGGCGGTCATTCTCAAAGAAAACTTTCTGGGGACTGGAAGTCTTTATTTTCTCCTGGAGAAGGTATGAGATTCTCTCCTTAGTCTTTAAAACATAGTCAGCTGGTTTATCTACCAGAACCTGGTTGGTAGATATGGATCCACTGACGGTATGTATGCATTTAAAAAATGCAGGGACACCAGGGAACCCAAAGACTTGGAAATGGAGGAATAGTCAAGGCAAAGCTGTAGAGGAGGCAGCGGTTGCGGTGGAAGACATTTATCTGCTTTAGTAGTTAAATAGGATTTCATTTCAAAGTTATTGCATTATGTACCCCTTTATTTTAGAAAGAACGTTTTGTTCTGGATTTCTATTATTAATGAATGGATATTTTATTTCTTTAATCATTGGATGATTTTGATAAGAAATAATGGCATTATCTATTCTGGTACATTAGATAGCAATATATGAATGATGAATCCTTAGTCTACCACGATGCAACAAACCGTTCTATAACTTGTTTTACTTGTTAGATATTTCTTTATTGATCATTATACTTGTGAATTCTTATACTTAGTAGTATTTTTCAAATAAGATTCAAATGATCGAAATTGATTTGATCAATTAAAGTTGAAGGAATGGACCTTCCGACCTAAGGGTTTAATTTGAAGGATAATACATCTAAGTAAACCTTTCTGGATAAAGGATAGAATTCAGACAAGTATTGGAAATGATTAGATATGCAGGCATATGTGTAAATTAGAAAGGTACGAGAAATTCTCTCAGAGAATACTCGGTGATGGATTAGAATGCTTGATGTTCCATAAAAGCAAAGTGTTTTGACTAGTCAATGGACACAAAGCTATTATGGGGAACCATCAAAGTATATTCATTAGGAGCCTGTGACTCGGTCACCAAGGCCATCACTTATCTAAGTAACACATAGCATTATCAAAGATTGGGATTCAATCCCAAAGGACCGCGCCATACACTTGCGTGTAGAGATGGTGCGCTATAAAGAAATGGAAAATCTAATAGTAAAAGAACAAGTTGTTCGGAACCACCTATGTTCTATGGATATTCCTGGATACAACGGCATATTGAATATGGTTGTAGGATATCCTAGATGAACGAAGTATTGTGTGTTCTATAGTACTACGAACCAGAGGGACGTCTCTCGTCCGGTTCATAGAGGAAGACTATTAGATGGACCACAAAGCCTAAATTGACGTAATACCTTGAAATGAGAAGAAGGACAAAAGACTAGGAACCAGCCAAACCGAGTAGAAGTGCACCACATACTGCACCTATTGTTATTACTGTTATACACCGGGACGCCATTGCAGTGGGAGGTTGTCGGACAACCAGAGATAATCATAAGACTAGAGGAGTTCGGACTCTGGATCTAGTAAAGATGAAATCGACCCCTAGCTCTGCATAAGGGCAGTACTAGATCTAAATGTGCCTGCTTGGAGCAATAAGAATTATTGTTAAGAGGCTAGATCATTTAGAGTACAAGCTTAGTAAATCCATTTATGGATTGAAATAAAGCTACGAATCGTGGAACTTGCGAATTGATGGGATAGTCCAGTTGATGGATTCATCAAAAGGCATAGACGAAAGGTGTATTGAAAACGTAATGGAAACAAGGTGGTGTTTCTCAGAGATTTTATGTAGATAACATTTCATCATTGGCAACAATGTAAAAATGCTGTCAGACACAAAATAATGGTTGTCTAAATAAATCGAGATATAAGATTGAGAAGAAGTTAGAGCATGTTCTTAAGGTCTTATGATCTAGAGATAAGAACATTGTCCTTCTCCTAAGATATCTTGTACGATTAAGGTTTGTTTTTAACATGCATACTTCTGAGAAAGGTTATTGCCTTTCAGAGACAGAATAAACATCTATTTAAAGGTTATGTGTTCGAACACATGAAGGAGATAGATGAGGACAAAGCAGTTTCCTATACTTCAAGTATGGAAAGCTTTATAGATGCAATGTTGTAAAACAAGAACCTGATATCAAACTATGCGGTTTGCGTAGTGGGAGGATATCAAAGTAATCTGGATAAGGGATGTTCGAATGCTGCAAGAGTACTTTCATAGTACTGACTTGAGCAAGACGAAATCTTCTTAGATTACAGATTCTCAGATCCAAAAATCAGAGAAGGACCAGTGAAAGTCGATATCAGGCTATGTGTTCACTTTTAGAAAGAGGTGGAACCATGAAGTGAAAGAGTGATAAGCGGGACGCTTTTCAAACTCTCTAATAACCGAATAGCAGCCTCAGAGGCAGCGGAAGTTTTGGTTAGGTTCCGGGATAACCTCTTGACTTGGATATGACTCTTAGTTTACCAAAGGCTATTGAATAGCGGTGCACGGTGAACTAGAAGAAGTCATAAGTCAAAAGTGATGTTAACACATAGAGCAAGTACCACCTGATACGAGTCATCGTCAGGGGAGACGACGTAGTAGTCACCAAGATAACTTCAGAGCGGCAACCTAGATTGCTCACTCACATAGTACTTCTCGGAAGTACACTTTAAAGCACGTGATGAGTATGGGAACCGGGAGTTTGGAGGAAATGACTAGACCTTAGTACAAGTGGGAGATTGTTGGAGTTGTGTACTTAATGTCTAGATTTAAGTAACGGTAAACTCCCCGTCATAGCATTTAATCTATTAAATTAACGAACAATTGTTTTGCTTTTAATTACTTGATAATTAAATAAATGCAAACCATGGTTCTGGATTTTATACGTTGTAGTTAGTATGGTGTGCATGGGCACACAGAAGATCATACTATCGGTTACTCGTATTTAATCGAACAGTTGCTCACGACCTAGATGGACACGAACTAATCTATCGGTATAGTCGTTGTGTGAGAGAGAAAATAATTTATCTTAATTATTTTATCACACTTGTACACTTGGTGTATTGAGCGGATCGTTGAGATTCATCGATTAGGATTGCCGGCGATAGTCGATTCGAGTCTCAGTGTATTATATTCTTAATCCCCGATATTATTGCGGGTGTGTATATTTAATATAAGTGACTTTGATTTACCAAAGGAATTAACCGATTTAATTATTGGGTTAATTACCGGTTAAGTTGGGTCACTATATTTTATATATGGCATGCCGTGAATAATTGACCGGACAGTGTATCCCGTAAGGGTTGATAATATCCCCGAGATGAGTTCAAAAGGAATTATTGTGTAAACCTCATGAGTGGATTCGTTCCGCACAATAATTAAGGTTGAATGGTACTAGTCTCGGATTCAAGAGATGAATATAAATTAATTAGCAATAAATTAATTTTATTCATGGATATTTAAATCTTAAATACACGGAATAAATAATACTACCGGAGAAATATTATTTGATATAATATGGTTTAATATTGGGAGTGCAATTAATTTATATAGTGGAAAATAAATTAATTAATATTAATGGGAGATTAATAGATTTGGGCTTGGGCTCAATTTAATCATTAATATTGGAAGCCCAATATTCCACCTCCTTTAGATCCCCTACGTAGCCTATAAAAGCACTACATGGTCTTCTCTTTTCTACACACATCATAACTTGGAGATCATAATTCTTCTAGAGAGAGAAAGTAGAGAGAGAGAGAAGAGGATCCATAAGCTTGGAGGATCGTCGCCCACCCGACGTTCAAGCTAGTGCAAGGAATACGTGGGAAGATCGTAAGGTCATCATCTTGATTCCGTTTCTCCGCACAACGAATCAAAAGGTAAAATCATATACTCTCTTCTATGATTTTATGTGGATTAATTGTGATACATACATGAACGCATGATCCGGGAAAACGATGAACTTCGGGGACAGGGATTCGAGATCCCCGGCGAAGGTTCAAGAGAGCCCTCGGCTGGGAGCCGAGGGGGTGGCGGTCGGCCTAGGGCACGACCGCCGGCGCGCACCGAGGAAAGGCCGCGGCTGGACGCCGCGGCTAGGGGCGATCGAACCCTAGTTCGATCGCCGGGGACCGTCGCGGCTTCGCGCCGCGGCTGGTGGTCCCCCCTCCGGTCGGTGGTGGCGGTGAGTCGCCGGACTCACCGCCCGGGGCTGCCGGAGCAGCCCCACGCGATCGACGGCGATCGCGAGCCCCACGGTGGGGCTCGGCTAGGGTTTAGCCGCGGGTTTATCCCGCGGCGATGCTCTTGACGAGCCCGGTTCTTCGTGGTGTTCGTAATCGGTTTCCGGCGAGAGGATTTCGGTCGGGTTATTATTTTCCGCAATTTTTTTTAATGGCCCGGGATACCGAATTCCAGCAACATGGGCTTGGGCCTAAAACATATGGGCTCCAGGTAAAAAGTCCCAATTAACCCCGTTCATTTCCTCGGATGATTTCCTTCGCCCGCGATGCTTCTGTTATTCGGATATCTTGAGTCCGATGGGCGAATCTCCGACCTTGTTCCCGTTCTCCTTTGATCAACCGACTGCCCGGAATCAACAGGGAAACTTCGTTAAACTCCTCGGGAAGATGGTCGCTGGTCATACGGGCAGACGTTATCTGGTCGCGGACAGTTCCTCTTTTGAGCTCCCCGGACACAGTTTGGCGGATGAGAGCAGTATGGAATAAGGGCCGAACTTGTTCGATCTGGGGGCTCGGAGAACAAACGGTTGAACACGGAAAATGTTTTGGGCCGACTGCATTTGGGCCTAACAGGCCCATTGGGGTGCCTAACAGGCCCATTGGGGTGAAATGGGGTCAACAATAATAAGAATAGAGATGAAAAAAAAATCAATCTTAGGTTCAAATAATCAATTTAAATAGAATTTAACATTGTGCACGAAATATTAAAATTTAACTATATATTCAATTATATATTATATTTATAATTATAACAAAATATTTACTAATAAATATTTATAAATAAAAATATTTTTATGATAAAATATTTTAAAGCTTCAATTCTAAATAAATATTGAACAATTATATATAAAAAATACAAGTAATATATTTTCGATAAAAAAAAATAGACTAAAAATCATAGATAAAATGCAATAACATATTCTCCAAAAGTAATATAATTAAATATTATAATGAGAATTAATGTATATAAAATTATAAATACAATATACATATTAATCGTTTAACATTAGCCAAAAAAATAAAAATAAATATTAATTGATAGATAAATATATTTTTAATTTATAAAAAAATTATTGAAAGCAATTAAAATTTATTTATATTAGAATAATTGTTTCATAATTGTGGCAACGTACTGAAAAATTGAGAATTTTGATTAGGTGAGTAATTTAAATCCTATTTTTAGTTTTAAATTTCCTAGGTCTCAAAAATATTTTCACACTTTTTTTTTATTTTTGAATTATCTTAATAAAAGTACATTTTTACTTAATCTAATTGCTAACAATTATTCTCCGTGTCTTATAATTAGTTGTCGATTTTTTTGTAATTTACAATATCACAACAAGAATGTATAATACTGTACTCCTTAGTTAATGATAATTTAATACAAATAATACTGTAATTAGTTTTTAAGAAGAAGTAATTGATAGTATAATTTTGTTGTGAAGAATGGAGAATGACTAAACATTACAATCTTTTGGTTTGAATGGTTAACTCTTTCAATTCCACTCCGGGCATTGCGAAGTGGGCCTTGCTTTAGCCGTGCCGGCGCTGATCGGGCAGGGCGTGTCTACGGGCGGCACCATGCAGTTATACCGCAGACACAAAGACGAGTTGGTCGGAATCTGATGGATCTCGATCTTGCTCAGGAAATTGTGCTGCAGATACAATATTTGTATGCTGCCCGCCAATAACCGGTCCACCAAACTAGCCGGCACCTCGCCCGTGAACCGGTTGTTGTTCAGATACAGATTCTCAACCGTCGAAAACATGTCAGATATGTTCCCCGAAAGCCGGTTGTGGCTGAGATCGACGGTCGAGATACTCACCTGACCCTCCGGAAGAACTCGCCCGGAGAAATTGTTTCTATGTAGAAGGAGCTTTCCGATCGGGAAACCGAACAGAGTAACAGGGACTGAACCGTTGAACCGGTTCATGCTAAGATCCAAGTAGTTTAACCGGTTCAATCCACCAATAACCGGTCCCACCGGAGCGGTCAGATTGTTGGACGACAGCGAGAGGTACTGAACCGAGGGAGGAAGCCCGTTAACCGGAAGTGAACCGGATAGATTGTTGTGCTTTAATTCGAGATGGGTCAGGTTTTGGGAGGCGAACCCCGGAACCGGACCGGTGAACCGGTTGTGGGAGAGGACGACTTTCGACAACACTGGCAAAGCCCCGACGGATGGCGGAAGGGTCCCGTTGAGGAGGTTGTAGCTCAAATCGAGGGTCCGCAGTTCCCGGAGGTCGCCGAATTCGGCCGGAAATGAAATTCCGGCTGATTCCTAAGAACCTGAGGGACTTGAGCCGGGAGATGGTTTGGGGGAGAGAGCCCATGATCCGGCCCGGGACGACGGTGAGCTCTGTTAGAGAAGAGAGGTTGCCGATGTCGGGGTGGAGGCGGCCCGAAAGGCCCGGAGTGCTGGCCCGAGGATCGCCGAGGTTGAGGGTGACGACCCTGTTTGCTTCGCAGTGGACGCCGGCGAAGGTGATGCAGGGGTCGGCGGTGAAATTCCAAGATGAGAAAAAGGCGGATCCGGGGGAATCGTTGAGGCTCTTCCTGATCGATTGCAGCGCGAGGAAATCGAGCTGGGCGAGGGCGTCCGACGGAAATCCGGACTGCAAGAAGAGGATCAAATGGGTAAAGAAGGCAAAACAATTCAAAGCAGTGTTCATAATGTATAATGTAGGAGAGGAGTGAGAGGGATTTTCTGTGCAAAATCCGTATGAATTTATCGAAGAAAATTAAAAATTCGCCGCTACTTTTTTTTTAGTCAATCAAAATTTTCGGTAATAATGACAAAAGAAAATGTGATTTCAAATACATGTCTGTCTGTATTGACATGCTTTATCTTGTAATGAATATTAGTATTAACTACCAATTCAAATAGGGGGAAAGTGAATGAATATAAATCTGAATGAAAAGAAACTAAATTAATTTTTTTTATAAATTTTTAAATATTTTTTAAAAATTATTAATACATTAATAAGATACGTAAAATTATTAATTCTAATTATTTTTTATTTAATTATTTTGAAAAGAAATTAAACGAGAT
Organism: Euphrasia confusa; assembly: GCA_954870475.1. Classification (NCBI taxonomy): domain Eukaryota; kingdom Viridiplantae; phylum Streptophyta; class Magnoliopsida; order Lamiales; family Orobanchaceae; genus Euphrasia; species Euphrasia confusa. The sequence goes on along the minus strand of OX940966.1, from coordinate 6,886,891 downwards.
CTACGAACATCTCTGATCATCATTTCGGAAATCTCGGGGTTTCATCCTAGATGGACATGAATTCTGCTCATTTCGCGAGTTTCGCTGTCTAATTCTTCTTTTGTTGGGATAATTCGCGTCCGAATTCTCTTCCTGAAAAGCACACGAACAAACAAAGAACGAAAAATACGAAATAAAAGAGACACGAGATTTTGTTAGGGCTCCAGGTCGACGGTCGGCGCTTCTAGGCACCTGCAAAGACAAACACAGAGCACAAATCAGATCTGTAATTCACCTTGGACCAGAGCAAGGCCCTAAATCACAACAGTCAACAGATCTGTAAAGATCCGGCCCGTGAGAGGATTTAGGCTTGGATGGACATCAAAGTACAGTGAGCGGCAAGAACAAGAACAGATCTAAAGTATATATATATAGATTTATGAAAATACAAAGATAGAATATGATGTAGGCTCAGGACTGTAGATCCATCCTCGTAGTATGACTGGTGGTTGATGAGCCATATTTTTATCGACTACCCGGGACGTGTCCGTTCGATCACTCGAACATCCGAACACGCCCAGTCGACCTCACATCACAGCTCTACGCTGACGACGAAGCCCCGCAGCCGATTCACGCCCAGCCGTCGCGCACGAGGCGCAACCGCGCGAATCGGATGCTGTCTGATGCAGCCAGCGGGCGCTGCCCCGCCACCAGCGGTCGCTGACCCCTTCAGCGGCCGCTGCCTTGCCACCAGCGGGCGCTGGAGATGCCCTTGGCAGCGAGCGCTGCCTGGCTTCCAGCGGGCGCTGCTCGTGACGAACAGCAGCGCGCTGCTGCTATTCCGGGCTCGTTTCTGGTCCGTTTTTCCTCTTCCGACCACCGATCCGGAGGTCCTTGACCCCCCAGTAGTCGAGGAACACGTACCACGACTCCCGGAACCCGATCGTTCGTCCGATGTATTTTTAACGAATCAAGAGATCGAATATTGCGGAAAAAGGGTTCGATCTCATACCTTTGTCGCGTGATTCGGAGGAGCCGAATTGTTGAAACCTTAGCGATTGCTAGCGTATGCCTCTTCCCGACTCCAACCGTTGTGTGGGCAACGATCCGTTGGGTCTCCCTTTTCTGCTCTCTCCTTTCTCAAACCAGCGTTATAAATCATTCTCTGAGAATAAATTTATTTGCGTTAACAAATTAATTTTAACAGAGAAAAATCTTAATTGCGCTAACGCAATTATTTTCTCTGCTGAAATTAATTGTTGCGGCGTTCTGTAGGTTTAGGAGAGGGCAAGGGGTGGGTTTAAATAGAGTTACACTAGGGACCTCTTAGGTAAATTAATTAGGGGCTAAAATGAAATATTAATTAACTTGGAATACTTAAAAGCAATTCCTTAATTAATCGATTTCAAATTTAATTATTATTAATTCCACTATAAAATAATAATTGAATTCCCGAAATTAATTTAATATTATATCAACAATAATATTTCCGCCGAAATTACATATACGACTTTCCCCGTGTTTAAGATATCGAATGTCCACTCATCCTTATTATCATGTGGAACAAATCCACCTGCAGGGTTTACATGATAAACTTTATGAGAACTGGACACACGCACCTATAATTATATAGGGATTAGGAATTCGTATATCCGCAATATCTGAGGTCTAGTTCGATTACTGCGATTAGTATAAATCGAACGCCCTCCCGTGGTCCTGCTCAATACACCAAGTGTACGAGTGTAACATGATAGTCAAGACCGACTATCTACCAGTCACACTACGACGTACCGATGGATTGTCCCTGTCCATCTAAGTCGTGAGCTACTGTTCGATAGTATACGAGTAACCGACAGTATGATCTTCCGCGTGTCTCCTCACGCCATACTGTCTACAACGTATACATCAAGGACTATTGCATTAAATGCAATCATGCTTGAGTCATATCTTGAATTAAGGTATAGATAAGGAGTTCCGTATTTGCACTAAACTAGACATTTAGAATACAACTCCATCAATCTCCCACTTATACTAAAAGTCTAGTCGCCCTCTCCCAAACATCAGATTCCCATAACCTCATCACGCCTTCCCAACGCTTTCGCTGGAAGTGCCTCTGTGAATGGGTTTTACCAGGAAATCCTCTCGATGCTATCTAGGTGGCAACTGCATCGTCTTACTAGAAGATCTCTCGAATCAGGTGGTACTTGCGCTCTACGTGTTATCTCCCACTGTGGACTCGTGACATTTCAAGTTTGACAATACACCGCTATTCAAAATAGCTTTGGGTAAACTAGAAACCACATCTAAGTCCCTCAGGAAGTTCTGGAGCCACACTGACCTTTTAACTGCCTCAGAGGCCGTTATCCTTTCAGTTTCCATGGTAGAATCCGTAATGCATCGCTGCTTTACATTCTTCCATGTGACTGCTCCACTTCACAGTGAGAACACATAGCCTGACTTCGACTTTCGACTGTCCCTGTTTGATTGGAAATTCAATTCTATGTAGTCCAAAGGAAACAACTTGACTGCTTTGTAACTCAGAACATAATTCCTGGTCCTCTGCAGGAGCCTAAACATGTTCTTTACATCAGTCAAGTGATCCTTCCAAGGATTACTATGATATCTCACCACCATGCCCACGGCATAGTAGATATCAGTCTCGTGTATCGCATTACATACATTAAGCTTCCCACCATTAAGGTGTAGGGAACTGCTTACTCTTCATCTATCTCCTTTATTGTGTCAGACACAAAACCTTAGATAGATGAATTCCACATCTAAAAGGTGAAGACCTTTCTTGGAATTCTGTATGCTGCAACGAGTAAGAATTGTATTTAAGTATGAGACTCGAGATAAGTTCTATGTTCTTTTCTGGCGATCATTTATAACTTTGATCCCAAGAACATTCCCGACTTCTCCTAAGTCTCTTACATTGAATTACTCGGACAACCATCCCTTTATGTCCGATAACATCTTTCATATTGTTGCCAATTTAGAAGGATGTCGTCTACATAAAGAATGAGAAAACACCACATCTTTTTTTTTCACTTCTTTATTACACACAGGACCTAAACATGCCTTGAATGAATCCATGAAATGGATTTTCTCATAGGTCCGCATGTGTCCAAGATCTTTAAGCTTCCTTCAATCTTAAGATTGATTAAGCTTGCTTACCGAATGCTCTTGGCTCTTTTCGATGAATCTTTCTGGCTGTCCCACACAGATGGCCCCGTCAAGACTTCGATTTAGGAAATCTGTCTTGACTTCCATCTTCCATGTGAAGACAAAAGAATCCGGATCGACTTTTGCCAAGACTGAGCATCTTGATCTTTCAGCGTCTCGTCATAGATCCAGGGTTCGGCTTCATGTTCTCCAGGTAACAAGTCCGAAGACTCACCTATAAACATGAACCTGTCGGGTTGTCTAACAACCCTCCCACTACGACGACGCTCCGGTGTGTCTTTAGTGACTAAAGATTACAGTAGTGAACTACTCAGTTAGGCTGGTTCTAAGTCTTGATCAGTCCCTCTAAGCACATTAAGTATTACCCTACTCTTGGGCTTGTGATCTTGCATATATATATAGTCCATGTCTAAGAACCGAACGTTGATTCAATCAACGAACATCTGGTCCTTTGGACTATATTACATATCTCAATTCGTTTTCTTAGGGTATCTTATAAACAGCCGAATATCTGTACAAGTTTCCAAAAGAATCAAGTTCAGGATAAACGCTGCTGTTTCCAAGCCATATCCCAAAAACGAATTAGGTAACTCCGAATAACTTATTGTCTACTTTCCCATATCTGTAAGAGTCCTATTCCTTCTTTACAACACATTATTTTGCCGAGGCATAAATGGTGTAGTCTGTTGGGAATTAATCCCATTTTCTGATAAATATGCCTTACTCCTCAAAGAGGTCTGCATATATCAGAGCGAATCAACTCTAGTACTTTCTTGGATCTTTTCCCTTTAACCGTAAAGGGTTGCTCGGTCATTAAAACTTCCAAGTATGATTCTAAGGTTGGAAGGTCCTTTCCTTCAACCTGGCTGAGTGGTCCATCAGCTTCATCCTTTGAATCGTACTTGAGTTAAAATGATTTAGCCTAAGATTCCATAAGTACATTTGATTCATCCTAGAAGGATCTTTACTCTTATTGGGTTTCGACAATGTGTTATTAGTTCCGGTCTGTTGCATCGTGGAAGAACACATATTTAGTATTAAATTGTCTATCAATGTACCAGAATAGATAATATCCCCGTTTCCTACTCCGACAAGTCTGAAACTATCAGAAGAAACAGAATATCTATTCTAAGCCAATTTAGAAATCCTAAATGAAATTTCTTTCTAAATGCCGGCACATAAAGACAATTTATTAGAACTAAAATCCTACCGTTAAAAAACATTTAACATCTCCCACTGCAACGACTGTTACCTTAACAGTATTGCCCATGTAGGTTATTACTTCTTCCTTTCTAAGTCTCCGGGTTTCCTGGAACCCCCGCATTTAAGTGCAGACATGATTAGTGGTTTCCGTATCCACTACACCAGGTACTGGTAGATAACACCACTAAACATGTTTCGGTGACTAAGGAGAAGTTAACTTCTAGTTGCTTTGAGAGGACAATCAAAACTCCCAGTATCCAGACTGCTTACAACGGAAGCACTTGCCCCTTGGGCTTGCTTGTCCCATTCCGTGGTCCAGATATATTAGGCCCACTGGGTTGCCGTATTTGTTTCTTCTTCCTTTTGCCGCCCGAAGGCCTAGGAAGAGCCAATTTCTCAGCCACAAGTGTTTTGAGAGCCCTGAAAGATTCCCTCAGCCGCTTGAAGTTCAATCAGGAGCTCCGTCAATGAATAAGACCCCTTATTCATATTTTAGTTTAGGCGGAACTGCTCAAAACTTCTCGGCAGAGATTGGAGCACAAAATCAATCTGGGTTACCCCTTTGATAATTTCTCCCAGAACCTCTATCTCATTAAGATAGCCCATCATTCTAAGAACGTGATCCCTTACGGGCGTTCTTTCCGACATGATCGCCGTCATGAGTTGACTCATTTCATCTTGCCCGGCTGTCCTGTCCTGATGACCAAAAACTTCTTGAGGTCAAGCATCATATCATAGGTAATGGTCATGGCATGATCCCGATGTCGCAGCACATTTGACATGAAAGCCATAATATTGCTCCGCGTCATCTCATAGCCTTGATCCATTTCCAATGAGCTTCCTTTCCTCAGTAGTGGAAGCATCATTTGGTTCAGCAGGTCAATTGACTTGGAGTACATATTTGTACTCCTCTGCAGTTAGGACAATGTCCAAGTTTCTTTTCCAATCCATACAAACAGGTTCAGTGAGTTTGTTGACTTTTAATGGGAATAATACCATATAAAACAAACAATGAGTTTAATTCTATATCATTTCCCTCAAGTGATATCATTAAACTACCAATCATTTCCAAAATCCCATCAGACATAGCAAGCCACGTTCTTGTGGACGTTTACCAGTCCAAATGATTTTATGATTGGATTTCACTTCGGTCGTACATCATCATAGCAGTGACTCCGATGGGGAGGATACTATAAAGCGTACCTAAGTGTGTACCATTTCTCAGTACTAAGTCCACCGCTCGGAAACTACATGTCCACCGCAAGCCACGTTCATGTGGACGTTTACGTTGACATGCGGTCCTCCACGACTTTCTATAACTGTCGAGCCTCAATTAATCCCAAAGTTCCGTTTCCATTTAGCAAGCCACGTTCTTGTGGACGTTTACTAAAACAAACAACTTTATTAATTGAATCTCACTTATTTAAATGTCATAGAATCTTAATTAACCCAAAGTACCGTTTCCATTTAGCAAGCCACGTTCTTGTGGACGTTTACTAAAACAAACAACTTTGTTAATTGACTCTTACATTCATTAAATTTCACAATTTTATTAATCAAAGCTTGATGTCTCGTAAGTGAAACTCGAAGTTTCTAACCAGCGATCAATCATGCAATTGAGCCCTATCTCTCACTAAGTGAGGGAGCCAACCAGACAATCGATCTAGTCATCGAATGACTCGAATGTCTCTAATCTGTGTCATCGACATAACCAAGCGCTTTGGCTCCATTCCACTCCCCGGGGTGAGAATGAGTCGAGTTGAAATTAGTCTTTGAATGACAGATTAGGCATTACTTTTGAGAAATATAATTGTTCAATTTTATAAGTGGATTTTAAATTCGAATTTTGATCCAGTGATATCCGTGTGTCGACTTTATCCGATAGGGAGGATGACACTAAAGCCAACTCGTAAGTGACACACATCACTATCAAAACAGAGAATGGAGACCGCGGGATTGTTTCCAATCCCTCTCCCACTTAGTATTTTACGAAAGGGATAAACATGCATAAACAATTTAAGCATAATAAAAGCACGTAAACACATATAAAGCATTTAACGTGGCCCCGATTATTATGGCCTTAAATATCTTGAATGCACGTCTTCTCGGATCTTCGTCTCGTTGCTCGTCTCGGTCTCGATCCACCACCGACTCGTCTAAGTGCCAAGAGACGAACCCCTCCCACTGGAGTATCGTCCCGGGCAAAAGCGAGCGTTCCGTGATGTCCGTCGAACCCCCGCGGCGCTGCTGCCAAGCCTAGGGCAGCGGGCGCTGCCCTATATCCAGCGCTCGCTGGAGGAGCTGCAAACAGCGACCGCTGTTTGCCCTCCAGCGGGCGCCGTTTGTGCACAGCCTGCTGCGGGTTCGACTTCTCGACCTTCGTTCGTCCGGCCTTCGATCTTCTCTCGATCCACCAAGTAGCAGTAACATTACAAAGGTAAAACTAACTACTTCCGGCATCGATCCTATACAGAATGATCGATCCTATACATCCGGATAAAACGAAAACGAAAAAGTAAAACCTAAACGACTCAACCCGTCGTTTTAACTATTACAAACATGCAACGACATAAAACAAAGATCTCGACAACCCCGAGAGTTTAATCAAACCACAAAATACAGCACAATAACAATGGCCATAACAATCGGGTTCGAACCTGCAAAACAAATCTCGCAAAAATACAACGAACGACAAAACCGGCTCTGATACCATTTGTTGGAAATCGACTACCCGGGACGTGTCCGTTCGATCACTCGAACATCCGAACACGCCCAGTCGACCTCACATCACAGCTCTACGCTGACGACGAAGCCCCGCAGCCGATTCACGCCCAGCCGTCGCGCACGAGGCGCAACCGCGCGAACCGGATGCTGTCTGATGCAGCCAGCGGGCGCTGCCCCGCCACCAGCGGTCGCTGACCCCTTCAGCGGCCGCTGCCTTGCCACCAGCGGGCGCTGGAGATGCCCTTCGCAGCGAGCGCTGCCTGGCTTCCAGCGGGCGCTGCTCGTGACGAACAGCAGCGCGCTGCTGCTATTCCGGGCTCGTTTCTGGTCCGTTTTTCCTCTTCCGACCACCGATCCGGAGGTCCTTGACCCCCCAGTATTCGAGGAACACGTACCACGACTCCCGGAACCCGATCGTTCGTCCGATGTATTTTTAACGAATCAAGAGATCGAATATTGCGGAAAAAGGGTTCGATCTCATACCTTTGTCGCGTGATTCGGAGGAGCCGAATTGTTGAAACCTTAGCGATTGCTAGCGTATGCCTCTTCCCGACTCCAACCGTTGTGTGGGCAACGATCCGTTGGGTCTCCCTTTTCTGCTCTCTCCTTTCTCAAACCAGCGTTATAAATCATTCTCTGAGAATAAATTTATTTGCGTTAACAAATTAATTTTAACAGAGAAAAATCTTAATTGCGCTAACGCAATTATTTTCTCTGCTGAAATTAATTGTTGCGGCGTTCTGTAGGTTTAGGAGAGGGCAAGGGGTGGGTTTAAATAGAGTTACACTAGGGACCTCTTAGGTAAATTAATTAGGGGCTAAAATGAAATATTAATTAACTTGGAATACTTAAAAGCAATTCCTTAATTAATCGATTTCAAATTTAATTATTATTAATTCCACTATAAAATAATAATTGAATTCCCGAAATTAATTTAATATTATATCAACAATAATATTTCCGCCGAAATTACATATACGACTTTCCCCGTGTTTAAGATATCGAATGTCCACGAATTAACTTTAATTACTAATAATTAAATTAATTCGTTTCTTATTATCCGAGACTAGTACCACTCATCCTTATTATCATGTGGAACAAATCCACCTGCAGGGTTTACATGATAAACTTTATGAGCTCATCTCGGGGACATCATCAACCCGATAAACGGGACACGGTTTCCTGTCTATAATCTATAGCATGCCGTGTTGTACAATTCCGATTCTCAATTTACCGAGGATATTGACTAATCAATTAGTCTCACTCACTAGTAAGTCAAAGAACCGAGAACTGGACACACGCACCTATAATTATATAGGGATTAGGAATTCGTATATCCGCAATATCTGAGGTCTAGTTCGATTACTGCGATTAGTATAAATCGAACGCCCTCCCGTGGTCCTGCTCAATACACCAAGTGTACGAGTGTAACATGATAGTCAAGACCGACTATCTACCAGTCACACTACGACGTACCGATGGATTGTCCCTGTCCATCTAAGTCGTGAGCTACTGTTCGATAGTATACGAGTAACCGACAGTATGATCTTCCGCGTGTCTCCTCACGCCATACTGTCTACAACGTATACATCAAGGACTATTGCATTAAATGCAATCATGCTTGAGTCATATCTTGAATTAAGGTATAGATAAGGAGTTCCGTATTTGCACTAAACTAGACATTTAGAATACAACTCCATCAATTTTTAGGTTTTTAGAGTCAAGTAAATCGTGTCTGGGAGGGCACGTTTGGGTACTTGGGCAAGTTTTGCAGGTGGGCAGGTAAAGGAGTGGAAAGAGGAGCGCACTGTGTGAAAGAGGCAAGGAAATCACCTTCCATGGTCAAGAGCACTCATTGAGCAAGCCAGACTGACGAAAAGGGTCCAGTAGAGTTGATCAAGCAACCAGGACGTCAGCAGGTGGAGCAAGACTTGAGTTCGACCAAGTACCGCACATGGTCCGCTACCTCAATCAGTCAGAGAAGGAAATACATGGGCAAGCACTAACATTGACGGAGACGGAACGTTGGGCACGCGGTGTACCAGGAGTCCTGAATTTTTCGGAGTCTTCAAAGGCGGCCAGATTCAAACTCCAACCCAAGTAGGACTCTCGTCCGCACTTGGAGGTATTTTCCCCCACACGTCTCTCATCATCTGAAGCCCGTCTATTTAAGAAGAAGTGATTGATGAAGAACGAGGACGCATGAACCCCGAGAAGACCGGAGCTAAACCCTACCTGTCCAGCGAAGAAGAAGGCAGCCGCGTGAGCAACCGAACTCGCCGGCGTTTATTTTCTGTTAAGCCTTCGGGCCAAAAACAATTTCCCTTATGTTTTTATGCTTTTAATTTCGTACTTTGGTTTAATTCCATTTGAACAATTTCCAGTTTTAATGCACAGTTCAGTTCGTCTAATTTCCTTTGTCTTATTTTCTGTTTTAAATATGTCAAGTAGCTAATCTGTTTGTATCTGGGCAAAGACAGAACCTGACCAACCCTAAGACGTGACCGTGCCGGGAGGCTTAATGATGACAGCAACTAGCTGAGTTTTGTTCCCGATTCAACAGGGTAGTAACTTAAGCATGTTAGGGACTTAGGCAATCCTACAATGACCAGTGGGAACCTCGACTTGCCTAACACAGGAGTACGTGGATCAACGCGACCGGGAGACTGGGCGTCCGCGAAGTACAACATGTTGCTGGAGATGTGGTCGTATGACTTGGGTCTGTCCAGGCATGCTATTGGCCATTCCGGGTTTGCTTGGAGGATGAAGGCGACTTGATCAACTTAGACTCATGCGGTCACATAGTGTCGAATTGGTCAACGTCAGGAGACCTATTGAGAGAGATCTAATAGGACTTAAACATAAGAGCGAATGAGGGTTCTGGGTATTAATATGCGTGACATTATAGGGATGTTAATACTTGGGGTCTATAACTGGAAGACAAAACTGTTAGCAAAATGATATACGTACCAATGATCGGCACCACATAGGTCAAGGGGGAAGTTAGGGGAGTCAATGCCTAGATAGTTTATTCTTTATTTGAATTCTTATTTGTTTAGTCAAGTCTGTTAATTGCTCAGTCTGTTAGTTAAGTTGCATGCTAGTTTATTTCTTTTTAAGTTATTTGTTAATTTTGAGTCAAGTAAACACGGTGACCACGATTCAGCAGTGCCCAACTGCTTTCCAAAACAAAACCTTTTCAAACGTGACAACCCAATTGAGCAATAAAACCCGGGAAAACTATAAGCTAAATCGCCTCCTCGTGGGATCGACCCTATACTTGCTACTAGTACTTGTGCTAGTGAATAGTTTAGGACTTATAAATATTATTTTGCGCTACTCCACGACGGTAGCGTCAAAATTGGCGCCGTTGTCGGGGAGGCAATATTCCAAGCCAATAGTTTTCCGTGCTAACGTTTGACCTATTTTGTATGCAGGATTCTTACTCATCGGGAAGCAAGGATACAGGGCTACTATTTGATCTTGAAATCGAGCGAACCGCAAGGAAGAATCGAAAAGCAGCAAGGCAGAAACAAGCATTAGCACGTGCCGCTCAAGTAACTCAGTTGACCATAACTGAGAAAGGAGAGTCAACCTCGAACACTTCGAGAGAAGACTCACCGAACGCATCCAGGTCACCTACGCGATCAAGGATGGGAGAAGAAGGAACCAAAACGTTGAGGTACACGATGTTCCCTGAGAACATGAATCTGAAACCACTGGGCATCACCTTGCCCACGGTGGAGAACAATAATTGGGAGATGAAGCATGGCTTCATCCAGATCTTGCCCAAGTTTAGTGACATGCCGTTGGAGGACCCCCAGAGACACCTCCAAGACTTTGAATTGGCATGTGGCACCATTCGAGCAAATGAAGGGCTAGGGGAATACATCAGACTCCTAGCCTTTCCTTTCTCACTAGCTGAAGGTGCCCGAGAGTGGCTCTACACTCTACCACCTGGAGAAGTGACCGCATGGAGTCAACTCCAACAAAAGTTCCTTGAAAAGTACTTCCCAGCTGCACGCATCCAGCAAATGAGGAAGAAGATCAACAGCATCAGAATGGGAGGAGGAGAAAACTTCCATGATTACTTGGTCAGGTTCAAGCAGATGTTGGCCAAGTGCCCACAGCATCAGATCCTTGACCATGATCTGGTCCAGTACTTTGTCTCCGGATTGAGAGAAACGGAGAGGACATGGATCAATGCAGCCTGTGGAGGATCCATTCTGAACAAAAGGGCCAACGAAGCATTCAAAATCTTCAAAGAAATGGCTGAAGAGACAAGGGAGGATGGCAGTGACCTACCCAGGAATAACCTGCCCGTACCATCTGCAACTGAAGTCAAGTTGGACAAACTCTGCAACATAGTCGAGCGACTGGTACTCAACCAGAACCCTAAGCAAAAGAGAGGAGTCGAGGCATGCCAAATCTGCAAGAAAAGTAACCATGCTACTGACGAGTGCCCTGAGCTATTTGACGAAGAGGTCAAGGTGATAATGCAGAACAATGGGAACGGACAGAGACCCAATGGGAACACGTACAACTCGAACAACTGGAAAAATCATGACAACAACCGGTATGGGAATAACAACTACCAGGGCGGAGGGAACCAAGGGAATCAAGGCCATCAATACCACGGCCAGAACAACCATCAAAGGAATAACTACCAAAATCAGGGCAACCAGCAGAACCAGAGTAATGGCCCGACTTTGGCAGACATGATGCAGACCTTGGTCACTGAAAATATCAAATCCCAACAGGAGAATGACCGGTACATACAGGACAACGAGAAGTACAAGGTAGAGACTCGAGGTCAGCTTCAGAATATCAATGCTCAGATGCTTGAGTCGCGCGGGCAATTCCAAAACATCAATGCCCAACTGGCGCACTTGACCCAGGCTATGACTGAAATGAAAAAGAAGACCAACGGTCTACCTCCCCAAATTGAGCTCAACAACGCCCAACTGAATGAAATCCACCTCAAGAGTGGAAAGGTCCTAGCTGAAGTGCCCAAGAAGCCCACTCCAGTGGAAGGAATTGTTGAAGAGATCAACGAGGAAGAAGAATCAGAGGAAGAACTTGAGTTGATACCACCCAAACAGAAGGAAACATCAGCACCTGCCCAAGCAGGAACACCACCAAAAATCTACCCCCTCTTCCCAGGCAGATTGAGCAAGAAGAAAGAGAAGGAGGATACAAATGAGATGTTCCAAATGTTTAAAAAGGTGGAAATTAACATGCCTCTGTTGACCATCCTAAAATACATGCCCAGGTGCGCCAAATTCCTCAAGGAGCTGTGCACTAAAAATGTGAAATACCAAGATGATGCCAAGTTCGAAGTGGGAGAGAATGTTTCAGCGGTGCTCCAGAGGAATGTGCCAAGGAAGTGTGCAGACCCTGGAATGTTCTATATTCCCTGCATAATAGGCAACATGAACATAGAGAAAGCTATGCTCGACTTGGGAGCATCGATCAATGTCATGCCTAAGTCAATGTACGAAGACTTGGGTATAGGACCAATGAAGCCGACAAGGGTAGTGATCCAGTTGGCAGACAGATCAAATGTGTACCCCGAGGGAATTCTGGAAGATGTATTGGTCAAGGTCGAGGAACTCATTTTCCCTGCCGACTTCTATGTTTTGGACATGGGAAGATCAAGTAAGCAACCAGTGATGATCTTGGGCAGACCATTTTTGAAAACAGCAAGGACACACATTGACTGCGAGAATGGAAAGCTAACCTGCAAGTTTGAAGGAGAAACGGTCACATTTGACTTGTTCAAGTCAATGAAGCATCCAGAGGACACTGAGCAAGTACATTATGTTGACCAGATTGATGAAATGATCGAGGAGCAAGCTCTGGGATATGGAGTCTCTGACCAAGTAGATCTGGTGATACAAAGGGGACTAACCAAGGAAGATGCAGAGGATGAGCAACTTGAAGTTCAACACATAGTTGAGCAACTGGGAGCTATGGAGAATCACCCCATGGGCATGAGCAAACTGCCACCCCATGAAGTCACGATCATGGTGCCATCCCTGGAGAAACCACCAGAATTAGAATTAAAGAAACTCCCAGCACATCTCAAGTATATGTTTCTTGGGCAAAATGATACATTGCCCGTGATCATAAGTTCAAAATTACAGAAGGAGGAAGAAAGCAGGCTGAGGAACATCCTTGACCAGTACAAGCAAGCCATCGGATGGACCTTGGCAGATATAAGGGGAATCAGCCCCACTATATGCCAACACAACATATTGTTCGAGGAAGAGTCAAATCCAGTGCGCGATCCACAGAGGAAACTGAACCCTGCTATGAAGGAAGTAGTGCTCAAGGAGATACTCAAGCTGCTCAACTTGGGCATTATCTACCCGGTTTCAGACAGCAAATGGGTAAGTCCAGTTCATGTGGTACCCAAGAAGTCAGGGATTCAAGTGATCGAGAACGAGAAAAAGGAGCAAATAGCCACTCGACTTCAAACCGGATGGAGAGTATGCATAGACTACAGGAAGTTGAACAAGGTAACAAATAAAGACCACTTCCCACTACCTTTCATTGACGAGATGCTCGAGAGGTTAGCTGGAAAAACACATTTTTGCTTCCTTGACGGATACTCCGGCTACATGCAAATCTGGGTGGCCCCGGAAGACCAGGACAAGACTACTTTTACTTGCCCATATGGTACCTTCGCATATAGACGCATGCCCTTTGGTCTATGCAACGCACCTGGGATTTTCCAGAGATGCATGATGAGTATTTTTGCCGATCTGCTTGAGCAAGGGATAGAAGTCTTCATGGATTTTACTGTATACGGTAGCTCGTTCGAGACATGCTTGAAAAACCTAGAGTTGGCCCTCAGCAGATGTGTGGAGAAAAGTTTGGTACTCAACTACGAAAAATGTCACTTTATGGTTGAGGAAGGGATAGTCCTTGGGCACGTAGTCTCTGCCAAGGGAATTGAAGTTGACCGAGCCAAAATAGAGACCATATCAAAGCTGCCCTTTCCAAGGAATGTCAAGCAAGTCAGAGGCTTCCTTGGGCACGCCGGGTTCTACAGAAGGTTCGTAAGAGACTTTGCCAAGATTGCCCAACCTCTGACCAGACTGCTACAAAACGAGGTTGACTGGAACTTCGATGATGACTGTCAAGCTGCCTTCAACCACCTCAAGGAGAGGTTAGTCACTGCCCCCATCATCCAACCACCATAATGGGGAATGCCAATTGAGCTTATGTGCGACGCGAGCGGGTATGCTGTGGGAGCTGTATTTGGGCAGATGAAGGTAAGGAACGGCATGTGATCTACTATGCATCCAAGACCTTAAACCCTGCCCAATGCAACTACGCGACCACAGAGAAAGAACTGCTAGTTGTGGTGTTTGCATTCGAGAAGTTCAGATCTTACTTGCTCGGGAGCAAAACCATAGTCTATACTGACCATGTCGCGCTGAAATACTTAATGGCCAAAAAGGAGACCAAGCCAAGGCTGATCAGATGGATCTTGTTACTACAAGAGTTCGACATCGAGATCAGAGACAAGTCAGGCAACCAAAATTTAGTGGCCGACCACTTGAGCAGGATAATCCAGCAAGAAGAAGGCATGCCCATCACAGAGACTTTTCCAGATGAGTACTTGTACCAGATTTCAACCAAATCAGAGGAGCCATGGTACGCAGACTTGGCCAACTACATAGTCACTGGAGATATAAGGGAGGACATGACCCTCTACGGTAAGAACAAGCTCAAGCGGGATAGCAAGAAGTATATTTGGGACGACCCTTACATGTGGAAGAGAGGGGAAGACCAAGTACTGAGACGTTGCATTCCTGAAGTTGAGCAAGCAGACATTCTGAAGCACTGCCATGAGCAAGCCTGCGGAGGACATTTTGGCCACCGACGTACAGCAAGGAAGGTACTTGACTGTGGTTTTTATTGGACAACTCTCTTAAGAGATTGTTTTGAGTGGTGCAGGAGCTGTGACAAGTGCCAGAGAGAGGGGAACGTGACCAAGAGAGACGAGATGCCCATGATGCCCATTATGCCCGTGGAAGTCTTCGACGTGTGGGGCATTGACTTTATGGGACCACTACCCAATTCCAGAGGGAAGGAGTATATACTCTTGGCAGTTGACTATGTATCTAAATGGGTCGAGGCCAAGGCTACAGCAACTAATGACTCAAGAGTGGTAGCCACCTTCCTCAAGGGCGACATATTTAGCAGATTTGGTGTACCTCGCGCCTTGATCAGTGACCAGGGTACACACTTCTGCAATTATATAATTGAAAGGCTGCTCAGGAAGTATGGAGTGCACCACCGGATCTCCACAGCATATCACCCCCAGGCCAATGGGCAAGCCGAGCTATCCAATCGTATCATTAAAACCATCTTGAGGAAGACGGTCAAGCCAGAAGGTAAGGATTGGAGTGACAAGCTCGATGATGCACTTTGGGCCTACAGAACCGCCTACAAAACACCTTCAGGGATCTCTCCCTACCGCATGGTGTTTGGCAAGTCATGCCACTTGCCCGTGGAAATCGAGCACAAGGCGCATTGGGCAGTGAACAAGGTCAATTTCGACTGGTATGCGGCCAGCGAAGGGCGTAAACTTGACCTAACCGAGCTGGAGGAGATAAGGATTGAAGCATATGACAACGCGATCAACTACAAGGAACGGACAAAGAGAGCCCACGACAAAATTATCAAGAAAAAGAAGATTGAACCTGGTCAACTGGTTCTGGTTTACCAAACCAAGTTCAAATTCAAAGCAAAAAAGCTATCCACCAAATGGGCAGGACCATTCATAGTCCATACTGTTTGCCCAAATGGTTCGGTTGAGCTATTTAAGCCAGGTGATGATCAGATCTTCAAAGTGAACGGGCAGAGAGTCAAGGCTTACGATGGGAATGAGGACCTCAAGGGGATGATACCCCCTGAGCCAGCCACTTGACCAAGTGAAGCGAGCAAATAAGTCAGGCCCATGACAATAAATAGAGGCAAATACCAAAGGCAAACTCGGTATGTATACTATGCTTTTCCCTTTATTTTATTTTGTTAATAAATTCACCACGCCAAGGAGTAGCCTTGGGCAGGAAAGGGGTTTGGTCTGTCTTTGTTTTCAGGAAACAGGAAATTTGAGCGAGCAAGTGCGGAGATTGAACAATGGACAGAGGAGGGCAGTTGTGATGATTGCGGAATTCTCGGGAATCCGCATAAGAGTCCCATCAACTCTGAATTTGCAAAGTCCAAAAAATTTAAAATCCTAATTCACCTCTACCACTACTCCTCTACTTCAAAACCCGCACAACTCCTCATCTTCCCCCACTACCACCACTACCCCAAAACCCTAACTCCCTCAATCATGGTATCTACCCGTCCCAAAAATACCAAGTTAAACAAAATACCCCACGGTACCAAAATCGATCTCATAAGCCCACAATCGCAACCACCGAAGAAGATGGCCGGAGGAAAAGCATCCAAAGCCGCCGCCGCCGCTGTTGTACCCGCGAAGGAGAAAACGCCACCACCACCTGAGAAAACCCCGTCGCCACAGAAAAGAAGCACGCCGTCGCCAAGCCCAACACGCGAGAACAGTCCAGCCCCCATCAACACCGTGCTGGTGGAGCAGCTGGGCAAGGAAATCGACGCACCTAGCCTCGCCGACCTTGATGAGACCCCCAAACCGTCCAACGATTCAGCCCTGGCAAGTCAGAGCGGCGAGCCGAGCGAAGACCTCGTGAAGAAGAGGAAGTTCACGGCGGAGGAAAAGGGTAAGTTTAAGAAGCCCCGAGAAAACACGCCGGTCGCTACCATGGAATCGTCGTCCGACGAGAAGCCCGACGATATGTCCACTGCCGGCGGCGAGGAGGATGAAAAAGACGGTGAAGAGGAGACGGAGATTAAGGAAGAATCGGAGTCGATTCCGGCCAACACGCCTGAGAAAAAGACCCCGGCGTCGACCCGAGTCACCCGTGGCAAGGGCAAGCAGTCAGCACCCACCCCATCCAACATCCAAAAAAGGGCAGTTGTCGTGCCCAAGACGGTATGTTTTGAAACCCTTAAAGATTTGAATATTGATGCTAAGGTTAAGGGTTATTTTGAAGCTATAGGATGGGAGGACTTCTTGACCTGGCCAGGGCAAGTCTCTGAGAAATTGGTCAAGGATTTCTATGAGGACTTGGAGGTGAGGACAACCAAAGAAGGCGGGCTGTTGGTGTTGGAAATCGACTACCCGGGATGCGTTCGTTCGATCACTCGAACATCCGAACGCTCCCAGTCGACCCCCAGGTCCGTTACTCCGTTCACGTGCCAGCCCGTGTCCCGATTCACGCCCAGCCATTGCCCCGAGGGACAACCGCGCGAACCGGAGCTGGCTGCCCGAAAAACAGCGAAACGGCGGTCGCCGTTTCTAAAACGGCGGTCGCCGTTTGTCCTTCAGCAGGCGCGAACAGCAGCGCGACCTGCTATTCCGGGCTCGTTTCCGGGTCGTTTTTCCTCATCCGACTACCGACCCGGAGGTCCTAGAACCCCCAGTAATCGAGGAATACGATCCACGAGATCCGGAACCCGATCTCACATCCGATGTATTTTCAACGATAAAGAAATCGAATAAAAGCGGAAATAGGGTTTCGATTTCTTATACCTTTGATGCGTGATTCGGAGAAGCCGAATAGGCGAACACCCTGAGATCTTCTAGTGTGTATCCTAGCCCTCGACGCCGGACGTTGTGTGGGCAACGATCCACCGGAGTCTTCTCTTCTTCTTCTCTCTCAAAACCCACCGTGAGATGTTTTTTTTTTCTGTCTCCAGAAATATATTTGCGCTAGCAAATTATTTTCTACAGAATAAGTTATTGCGCAAACTAAATTAATTAAGTAGAGAAAAAGATTAATTGCGCTAACAATTATTTTCTCTCCACAGAATTAATTATTGCGGCGAAACTTAGGTTAGGAGAAGAGAGATTGAGGGGTTTATATAGGCCACACTAGGGACCTTAGGACAATTAATTAATTAGGCTAAATTGTAATTTAATTAAACCGGTGTCCTTAAAAGAAAACCTTTAATTAAATCCAATTTTAATTATAATTAATTTCACTATAAAATTATAATTGAATTCCCAATTAATTAATCTATATTATTTTACCAATAATATTTCCGCCGAAATTACATATATGATTTTCCCCGTGTTTAAGATATGGAATGTCCACGAATTAACTTTAATTACTAATAATTAAATTAATTCATTTCTTATTATCCGAGACTAGTACCACTCATCCTTATTATCATGTGGAACAAATCCACCTGCAGGGTTTACATGATAAACTTTATGAGCTCATCTCGGGGACATCACCAACCCAATAAATGGGACACGGTTTCCTGTCTATAATCTACAGCATGCCGTGTGTACAATTCCGATTCCCAATATACCGAGGATCTCGACTAATCAATTAGTCTCACTCATTGGCACATCAAAGAACCGAGCATTGGACACACGCACCTATAATTATATAGGGATTAGGAATTCATATATCCGTAATATCTGAGGTCTAGTTCGATTACTCCGATTAGTATAAATCGAACGCCCTCCCGTGATCCTGCTCAATACACCAAGTGTACGAGTGTAACATGATAGTCAAGACCGACTATCTGTTGGAGTTGTGTACTTAATGTCTAGATTTAAGTAAAGGAAACTCACGATCCATTGCCATTAATCTATTTAATTAAATAAACAATTATTTGCGTTTAATTATTTATAATTAAATATATGCAAATTATAGTCCTGGATTATATACGTAGTTAGTATGGTGTGCGACGTCACACAGAAAATCATACTATCGGTTACTCGTATTTAATCGAACAGTTGCTCACGACCTAGATGGACACGGACCAATCCATCGGTATAGTCGTTGTGTGAGAGAGAAAATAATTTGTCTTAATTATTTTATCACACTTGTACACTTGGTGTATTGAGCGGATCGTTGAGATTCATCGATTAGGATTGCCGGCGATAATCGATTCGAGTCTCAGTGTATTTTATTCTTAATCCCCGATATTATTGCGGGTGTGTATATTTAATATAAGTGACTTTGATTTACCAAAGGAATTAACCGATTTAATTATTGGGTTAATTACCGGTTAAGTTGGGTCACTATATTTTATATATGACATGCCGTGAATACTTGACGGGAAAGTGTATCCCGGAAGGGTTGATAATATCCCCGAGATGAGTTCATAAGGAATTATTATGTAAACCCTGCAGGTGGATTCGTTCCGCATAATAATTAAGGTTGAATGGTACTAGTCTCGGATATAAGAGATGAATAAATTAATTAGTAATAAATTAATTTTATTCATGGATATTTATATCTTAAATACACGGAATAAATAATACTACCGGAGAAATATTATTTGATATAATATGGTTTAATATTGGGAGTGCAATTAATTTTATATAGTGGAAAATAGAATTAATTAATATTGATAAGGATTAATGGACTTGAGCATTGGGCTCAATTTAATCTTCAATATTGGAAGCCCAATATTCCACCTCCTTAAGATCCCCTACGTAGCCTATAAAAGCACTACATGGTCTTCACAATTTGACAAGACAAGATAATCATACTTGATTAGTCTAGAGAGTTCGTGAAGGAGATCCATGGAGTTCGGTAGATCGTCGTCCACACGACGTCCGGGCTAGTGCAAGGAATACGTGGGAAGATCTCAAGGTCATCGATTGATCTCGTTTCTCCGCACAACGAATCGAAGGTAAAATCGTTAAACACCCTTGATGATTTTATTCGATTATTTATTGAAAATACCGTAGAACCAAGATCCGAGGACGAACCCCGGAACGAGGTCGAACCGGGCGGTGGTGGCGAAGCCACCGGACCGCCGCGGCTCGAGGACCCCGTGGGGATCGAACCAAGAACACCCCGGCTGGACGCCGGGGGTGCGCGATCGAGGAGAACCCCGGCTGGACGCCGGGGTGCGATCGAACCCTAGGTTCGATCGCGGGGTGGCGGCTGGTGCCGCCGCGGCTCGCTGGGCGAGCTGCCCCCCTCCCCGACGGCGGTGAGTCGCCGGACTCTCCGCGGGGCTGCCGCTGCAGCCCCAGCTGATCGATCGTACGATACGATCGATCCATGCGATCGCATGAACCTCGGCTCGCGGGGGTTCGGCTGGGGGCGGGCCGCGTGCCTTCGGGTGCGTGGTCTCTAAAGGCCGGACTCCGGCGGATGAGTCGTCGTTCGTGTGATCTCCGGCGAATGGTTTTTGATCGGGTTATTGTTTCCGCAAATTTTAATAGCCCGGGATATCGAATTCCAACAATTGGTATCAGAGCGTGGTTTACGTTCGCGGTATTTTCGATAAAATTGTTCTACCTTGCAGGGTTTCCGACTATTATGGCTAGATATAATTTATTCATTAATTATTGTCATAATATGTTTTGATTAAACTCTCGGACATGTCGAGATTCGTTTTATGTGTGGTGAATGCTTGTAATAGTAAAAATTCGGGGGTTGACCGAATTTAGGATTTATTATTACGTTCTACTTTTTCCGGAAATTGTATAGGGTCGATTTCATGTATAGAATCGATACCGGATAATTGTAATTTAAATTCTTGTAATTTATTTACGTTGGTTCGATGCCGAAACGACCGCCGGAGAAGACGTGTGACGAAGAAGACGAAGGGCTCGAGGATCGATCATGGAGATCGATCCCCATGAGATCGATGGCAAGGGAGAGGGGCGGCAATCGCACCCCTCGGCTGGGGCTGCCGCCGGCTTGGTGGTGGCCAGCCGGCTGAATGGTGGCGGCGGTTACCCTCTCCGGTGGCCGGTCGATGGTGGTGGTGGCGCGGGGTCCTCGTGATCTCGTGCTACTCCTACCGAGATTTGCTTTCCTAAATTATTCGGTTTTCCTATTTTGAGTATTCCTATTCTTAGGAACTCTCATGGAATAGAAAAAGAATAAATTTAGAATAAATTTATTTCCTTATTGATTATTCCTATTTTATGGGAATTTTCATGGATAAGGAAGGAATAAATTTAGAATTAATTCGGTTTTCCTTATTGAGTGTTTTTCTTTATGGAAACTCTCATGGATTAGGAAAAGAATTAATTGGAATTAATTTATTTCCTTATTCTATTATGGAAGTCTTCTAGAATATTCTAAGTTCTACTTGGAATAGGATTCTAGAGATTTAATGGAATTAGAAAGGAAAATAATTAATTATTAAATTAATTTATTTCCTATTTGATTATTCCTATTTTATGGGAATTTTCATTGACATGGAAATTAATTAATTTTGGAAAGTAGAAGAATCCTTAATTAATTTTTCCTATTTAATTATTCCTTTATGGAATTTTTTTAATAGATTAGGAAAGGAATTAATTTGAAAGGATTAGGAGTCCTAATTTATTTTATTTCCTTATTCTATTATAGAAGTCTTCTAGAATATTCCAAGTGGGTCTTGGATAGATTATTCTAGAGATTTAATAGAATTAGATAGGAAAATAAATAAATAAAAATATTAATAATATTTAATTTTATTTTTGATATATTCGATTGACTTAATTTTCGAATTAAGTAACTTTTGGATTAATTGAAAATAAATAGATTTAAATATTGGAATTAATATTCCCGTCACATGGAGCATTCAAGAACGAAGACTAAAGACTAAAAGATGCGTACGGAGATGCGATAAAGCCATAATAGTCGGAAAATAATATTCTAGTATTATTTTGATTATGTGATAATATTCTATGTGCTTTATTTCATGTATGCATGCTTATGTGTATTTAATTATGCATTAGATAGCGTATCCCTTTATTGTAAAAAGCTAAGTGGGAGAGGGTATGGAAACATATCCATGGTCTCCATTGTTGTTCTCTTGGTGACTTTTGTGGACTTTTGAAGTTCGTATAGACAAGTCATTGGAGGAGAATTCTTGTAATTCCTCTTACGAGAAACATTGATTAAGTCTATCAAACAATGCCTAATTTGTCTTTCCAAAACTGATTTCAAGTCGACTCATTCTCACCCCGGGGAGTGGAATGGAGCCAAAGCCACTTGGTCATGTCAAGGACACAAATTAGAGGCAGTCGTACCATCTTTTGAAGGTGGATCGATTGTCTGCTCGGCTCCCTCATTTATGAGAGATAGGGTTGTTCGCATGGTGAATCACTGGTTAGAAACTTTGAGTTTCACTTATGATTCTCCGCGTCTTGATTTACAAGATTAAATGATTCAAGTAATTGGGAGTCAATTGTAAAAGTCTTTTGGTGTAGTAAACGTCCACACTATCGTGGCTTGCTACATTGAATGGGATTTTGGAACGATTGATGTAGACAGTTATAGAAGGGAGTAAAGGAGCGTATGTTAACGTAAACGTCCACACTATCGTGGCTTGCGGTGAATATGCGTGTCCCAAACAATCTTCTTAGATACTGAGTAATGGTTAACACTTAGGTACGCTTCTTAGTATTCTTCCCATCGAAGTAACGCTAATGATGATGTACGACCGAAGGAAATCTAATTGCTAAATCATTTGGATAGGTAAACGTCCACACTATCGTGGCTTGCCATATCTGATGGGATTTTAGATGCGATTAGTGGTTTAATGATATTATTTGAGGGAGATAATATCGGAGATTAAATCAATTGTTTGTTGTTATATGTGCTCATTGTTGGAGTTGTGTACTTAATGTCTAGATTTAAGTAACGGTAAACTCCCGATCATAGCATTTAATCTATTAAATTAATAAACAATTGTTTGCTTTTAAATATATGCAAATCATAGTCCTAGATTTTATACGTTGTAGTTAGTATGGTGTTGCATGGGCACACAGAAGATCATACTAACGGTTACTCGTATTTAATCAAACAGTGGCTCACGACCTAGATGGACCCGGACCAATCCATCGGTATAGTCGTTGTGTGAGAGAGAAAATAATTTATCTTAATTATTTTATCACACTTGTACACTTGGTGTATTGAGCGGATCGTTGAGATTCATCGATTAGGATTGCCGACGATAATCGATTCGAGTCTCAGTGTATTATATTCTTAATCCCCGATATTGTTGCGGGTGTGTATATTCAATATAAGTGACTTTGATTTACCAAAGGAATTAACCGATTTAATTATTGGGTTAATTACCGGTTAAGTTGGGTCACTATATTTTATATATGGCATGCCGTGAATGATTGACCGGACAGTGTATCCCGGAAGGGTTGATAATATCCCCGAGATGAGTTCATAAGGAATTATTGTGTAAACCTCATGAGTGGATTCGTTCCGCACAATAATTAAGGTTGATGGTACTAGTCTCGGATTCAAGAGATGAATAAATTAATTAGCAATAAATTAATTTTATTCATGGATATTTAAATCTTAAATACACGGAATAAATAATACTACCGGAGAAATATTATTTGATATAATATGGTTTAATATTGGGAGTGCAATTAATTTATATAGTGGAAAATAAATTAATTAATATTAATGGGAGATTAATAGATTTGGGCTTGGGCTCAATTTAATCATTAATATTGGAAGCCCAATATTCCACCTCCTTTAGATCCCCTACGTAGCCTATAAAAGCACTACATGGTCTTCACTTTTTAATAAGACAAGAATATCAATACTTGATAGTTCTAGAGAGTTGAAGAGGATCCATAAGCTTGGAGGATCGTCGCCCACCCGACGTTCAAGCTAGTGCAAGGAATACGTGGGAAGATCGTAAGGTCATCAACTTAGATTCGTTTCTCCGCACAACGAATTAAAAGGTAAAATCATATACTCCCTTCTATGATTTTATGTGGATTAATTGTGATACATACATGAACGCGCGATCCGAGAAACAACGAGACCGGGGACGGGGATAGACCGGGCGGTGGTGGTTGTGAACCACCGGACCGCCGGCGGTCTAGGGATCCCCGCCGGGATCGAGGGCAACCCTCGGCTGGGAGCCGAGGGGGTGGCGATCGAACCTAGGGTTCGATCGCCGGGCACGCATGAAGCCCCGGCTGGACGCCGGGGGCGATCGAGCCCGTGAGCTCGATCGCGGGTGTGCTACGGGGTGACCCGTAGCCGCCTCGTATGTGCTACGGGTTCGCCCGTAGCGGGCGTACGGGGCTGGACGCCCCGCGAGCAGCGAGCCCGTGCGGGGGCTCGGCTGGGCGCGCGGGTTCGTCCCGTGCGGTGCTCGGTCGAGCTCCGGCTCGTACGGTGGTTCGCGGTTGGATTTCCGGCGACGGGTTTTCGGTCGGGGTTATCGGTTCCGCAAATTTTTGATACCCCGGGATATCGAATTCCAGCACTCATAGATTAGGATATGGCTTTGAACCCACTTTATGTGATACTTAAGGATTTTAAACTCATTGGTCCCTAAATGTAATGATTGGAATAGAGATCTATACATTGTCCAGACTGTTGGAGAGTACTGGTTAGTACTCAGTAAGCTTTGTCCTCCCGAGCCTATTGACATAGGCGGCTAGACAAGAAGCGATGAGGATACTCATAAAGGCCAGTCGCTTCGAGGAAACGCTTAAACACGTTTTTGAGATGATTGACTTTTTAGACGAGTTGAGACGGAAATCGCAAGCTCTTGTAGCCAATACCAAAGGTTTCGAACCTAAGGGAAAAATCGGGGGAAAGGAAAAGCAAGCAAAGAAACCCAGTGGTCCTAGGTTTCTTGGACGACGAGATGGGACGAGAAAGCCATGAGGCAAGAGTTCTCGATGCAAACAGTCTGGGTACTGGAAAGTCTGATTATCCTCTCAAAGGAAGTACGAAATTTTCTTTAGTCGTAAAACATAGTCAGTGGTATTATCTACCGGAACCTGGTGTGTAGATATGGAACCACTGACGGTATGTGCATTTTAAATGCAAGGGTTCCAGAAAACCCAACGACTTAGAAAAGAAGAAATCGTAGTCTAACATGGGCAATGCTGTAGAGGAGGCAGCAGTTGCAGTGGAGGACATTTTATAGGATTTCATTTTGAGTTATTGCTTTTATGTACCTTTAATTTTAGAAAGAACTTTGTTCTGGATTTCTAATGAATGGATATTTTATTTCTTTTAATCATTTGATGGTTATAAGAAGAAATAATGATATTATCTATTCTGGTACATTAGCTAGCAATATATAAATGATGAATCCTGAGTCCACCACGATGCAACGACCGTAGTATGAAACTCGTTTTACTAATAAGAGATTTCTTTATCAATTATACTTGTGGATTCTTATGCTGAGTCATGTTTATTCAAATAAGAAGTTCAAGGGTCGAAAATTGATATTTTGATCAATTAAGTTGAAGGAGTGGACCTTCCGACCTAAGAATCTAATTTGGAAGATAATATGACTAAGCAATCCTTTATGGATATAAGATGTAAGATCCGGACAAGTATAAGAATTGATTGACTCTGATGTATGCAGGCCTATGCCTACTCAGACAATAAGGTACGGGTACTTCATTTTATGATAACTCGAAAAAATGGATTAGAATACCTGATGTGCCACAAAAGCAAGTGTTTTGACAAGTCAATGGACACTAAGCAATTGTGGAGAGCCATCAAGGTATATCCATTTGTAGCCTGCGATTTGATCGCGGAGACAAGTACCTGTCTGAGGAATGCATGGCATACTAATCAGAAATTGGGATTTGATCCTAAATGACTTCACCATACACTGTTGTGTAGAAATGGTGTGTCGTAAACAAGAAATGGAACTCTTATAGAAATATTAAAAGCATGAGTTATACGGAACTACCTATGTTCTATGGATATGTCTGGAAACAACGGCGCATTCAAATGCGGTTGTAGAATATCCTAGAAGAACAAAAGATGTGTGTTCAATAGTACTATGAACCAGAAGGACGTTATAAGTTCTAACACCCGGTTCTTAGAGAAAGACTATAGGATGAACCACAAGCCCAAAGTGACATAATACTTTGAAATGAGAGAGAAAGATTAAGACTTAGAACCAGCCGAACCGAGTAGCGGTACACCACTAACTGCACCTACTGTTATTACTGTTTATACACCGGAATGCCGTTGTAGTGGGAGGTTGTGGAACAACCGAAGATGTTCATAAGACTAGGTGAGTTTTCGGACTCTGGACCTAGTATACATGAAATCGATCCCTGGATCTACATGAAGGCCGTACTAGATCTAAATGTGCCTTCTTGGAAAGCAATAAGGATTATTGCTAAGAGGCGAGATCATTTAGAGTACAAGCTTAGTTGATCCATTTATGGATTGAAACAAAGCATTGAGTTCGTGGTACTTGCAAATTGATGAGATAGTCCATTTTATGGATTCATCAAAAGCATAGTCGAATCGTGTGTATTGGAAACGTGATAGAAAACAAGGTGGTGTTTCTCGGAGGTTTTATGTAGATAACATTGGTAACAATGTAAAGATGTTGTCAGACATAAAATGATGGTTGTCTAGATAAATCATTATGAAAGATAAAGGAAGAAGTTGGACATGTTCTTGAGATCTTGGATCTCTAGAAAGAACATTGTACTTCTCCTGGACATCTTACATAAATGATTATGGTTCGTTTTAACATGCAAGATTCCGAGAAAGGTTCGTTACCTTTCAGAGACGGAATGCATCTATCTAAGGATATGTGTTTTAAAACACAAAAAGGAGATAGAAGCAATGAAAGCAGTTTCCTACACTTTGAGTGTGGAAAGCTTAATAAATGCATTGTTGAAAACAAGAACCTGATATCGGCTATGCGGTTAGCATAGTGGGAGGATATCAAGGTAATCCTGGAAAGGAATATTCGACTGCCGTAAAAGTACTTTCGAAGTACTGTTCTAGACTACGAAGCAGACGAGTTTTTCCTTTGGATTACATTCTCTTAGATTTCTAATCAAATGAGGACCGGTGTAAGTCGATATCAGGCTATGTGTTTCACTATTGAAGGAGAAGGAGTTTAACATGGAAGAGTGATAAGCACGATGCTTTTCGGACTCTACCATAGGTAACCAAATAGCGGCCTCAGAGGCAGCGGAAGTTTTGGTATAACTCCGAGATAATCTCTGGGACTTAGATGTGATTCTTAATTTGCCAAAGGCTATGTAAATAGCGGTGCAATGGCAAATGGTAAGAAATCACTAGTCCATACGTGTAAGATAACACATAGTGCAAGTACCACCTGATACGAGTCATCGTCAAGGGAGACGACGCTGTAGTCACCAAGATAACTTCAGAGCGGCAACCTAGAGTGCTCATTCACATAGTACTTCTTGGAAGTACAACTTAAGCACGTGATGAGTATGGGAGTCGGGAGTTTGGAGGAAATGACTAGACCTTAGTACAAGTGGGAGATTGTTGGAGTTGTGTACTTAATGTCTAGATTTAAGTAAAGGAAACTCACGATCCATTGCCATTAATCTATTTAATTAAATAAACAATTATTTGCGTTTAATTATTTATAATTAAATATATGCAAATTATAGTCCTGGATTATATACGTTGTAGTTAGTATGGTGTGCGACATCACACAGAAAATCATACTATCGGTTACTCGTATTTAATCGAACAGTTGCTCACGACCTAGATGGACACGGACCAATCCATCGGTATAGTCGTTGTGTGAGAGAGAAAATAATTTGTCTTAATTATTTTATCACACTTGTACACTTGGTGTATTGAGCGGATCGTTGAGATTCATCGATTAGGATTGCCGGCGATAATCGATTCGAGTCTCAGTGTATTTTATTCTTAATCCCCGATATTATTGCGGGTGTGTATATTTAATATAAGTGACTTTGATTTACCAAAGGAATTAACCGATTTAATTATTGGGTTAATTACCGGTTAAGTTGGGTCACTATATTTTATATATGACATGCCGTGAATACTTGACGGGAAAGTGTATCCCGGAAGGGTTGATAATATCCCCGAGATGAGTTCATAAGTAATTATTATGTAAACCCTGCAGGTGGATTCGTTCCGCATAATAATTAAGGTTGAATGGTACTAGTCTCGGATATAAGAGATGAATAAATTAATTAGCAATAAATTAATTTTATTCATGGATATTTATATCTTAAATACACGGAATAAATAATACTACCGGAGAAATATTATTTGATATAATATGGTTTAATATTGGGAGTGCAATTAATTTTATATAGTGGAAAATAGAATTAATTAATATTGATAAGGATTAATGGACTTGAGCATTGGGCTCAATTTAATCTTCAATATTGGAAGCCCAATATTCCACCTCCTTAAGATCCCCTACGTAGCCTATAAAAGCACTACATGGTCTTCACAATTTGACAAGACAAGATAATCATACTTGATTAGTCTAGAGAGTTCGTGAAGGAGATCCATGGAGTTCGGTAGATCGTGAAGGAATACGTGGGAAGATCTCAAGGTCATCGATTGATCTCGTTTCTCCGAACAACGAATCGAAGGTAAAATCGTTAAACACCCTTGATGATTTTATTCGATTATTTATTGAAAATACCGTAGAACCAAGATCCGAGGACGAACCCCGGAACGAGGTCGAACCGGGCGGTGGTGGCGAAGCCACCGGACCGCCGCGGCTCGAGGACCCCGTGGGGATCGAACCAAGAACACCCCGGCTGGACGCCGGGGGTGCGCGATCGAGGAGAACCCCGGCTGGACGTCGGGGTGCGATCGAACCCTAGGTTCGATCGCGGGGTGGCGGCTGGTGCCGCCGCGGCTCGCTGGGCGAGCTGCCCCCCTCCCCGACGGCGGTGAGTCGCCGGACTCACCGCGGGGCTGCCGCTGCAGCCCCAGCTGATCGATCGTACGATAAGATCGATCCATGCGATCGCATGAACCTCGGCTCACGGGGGTTCGGCTGGGGGCGGGCCGCGTGCCTTCGGGTGCGTGGTCTCCAAAGGCCGGACTCCGGCGGATGAGTCGTCGTTCGTGTGATCTCCGGCGAATGGTTTTTTATCGGGTTATTGTTTCCGCAAATTTTAATAGCCCGGGATATCGAATTCCAACACTATCTACCAGTCACACTACGACGTACCGATGGATTGTCCCTGTCCATCTAAGTCGTGAGCTACTGTTCGATAGTATACGAGTAACCGACAGTATGATCTTCCACGTGTCTCCTCACGCCATACTGTCTACAACGTATACATCAAGGACTATTGCATTAAATGCAATCATGCTTGAATCATATCTCGAATTAAGGTATAGATAAGGAGTTCTGTATTTGCACTAAACTAGACATTTAGAATACAACTCCATCAGTTGGGCATTTCATTCAAGATGATGGGATCGTACAATGAGGCAAGCATCTTCGAGATCAACATAGCCATTGGAGCGGCCAGTTTTAAAGACAAGTTTTCTAAGGAGTACAAGGACAGGTTGACCACGCCACCAGAGCGCACACAGAAGGAAAGGAACGAGATCTGGAAGGCCTTGAGCAAGGAGAAAGTATTCAAGTCACAGGAGGCCAAAAACTTCCAGCTCAAAGACGACGCCTTGCGCATCTGCCACCGTATCCTGGCCTACAATTTTTATGGGAAGAAGGACAACAGCAACACAGTCTCCCTTACCGAGCTTGATCTACTGTGGTGCATGACCAAGAAGATCAAGGTCAACTTTGGAGCTTTCCTGTGCGCACAACTGAAGAACATCTTGAGCAAGCCAGCACAGAGGTTGTCCCTTGCCCACTTTCCAGGAGTCTATGCCCAGAGGATGGAGTTGAAGCTTGACTTTGAGTTGATGGAGATGATGCCCGAGGAGAAGTTTGACCACGCATGTCTGAATAGGATGGCTGATATCAGAATTGATGGAGAGGATTGGGTGTTCACAAACCCAGAGGAAGTGAAGGCCTTGGCACTGGCAGCCAAGGCAAAAGTGAAGACCGAGCCTGTGAGTCGACCAAGTGTGAGGGTCGAGTCACAGAAGGAGGAGATCCTTGAGCAATTGGATGTCCTCGAGGAGAAGCAGGACCGTATTGGAGAGAAGCAGGAAGAGATGCACGCTGCCCTACTTGCCTACTTCGCCCACGTTGGTTTCAGGTACCCGCCTGAACCCAAACCCTAAATGTACCCTCCCTTTGTTTTTACTAGATTAGGTTTTATTTTTGTTTTTATTTTTATTTTGGTCTTGAGTCTGCCCGACTCGTGTCTGATGGGGTCGATCTCTCTATTTGCACACTTTGCCCAAGGCAAAGTGTGTATGTGGGAAGGTGCGCCAACATCGTTGGAGTCGGAGTCAGGGGAGATGCTTGCCCAACTTATTATTGTTTGCACACTTTGCCGGAGGCAAAGTGTGTGAGTGGGGGAACGGCAAGAGCAACCCCATAGTTTGATCGAGTCGCATGCTTGATAAATACCCTAATCAATTTGAACAGTTTTCAAAATTAATAGTCCATGCATGAAAAATATTAGGGACGAAGGAATTGCAACTAGGTAAATTGTTGGAAATCGATATCCCCGGAATTAATAAATTAAATAAAATTAACTATCTAATTAATTCTGACCGAAATCCTTTGGAGATCGAATATCCGGAGTTGTAAAATTGCGGAACAACAACTCCAATCGACTCCCGGTTGCCGGAACATCTCGCCACGAACCACCACTCATATCCGGACACAACCAAACCCTAACCGCGGCTAAGCCGCGGCTGTTCGGTCGAGGCCATGCGTGGTGCTCGCGGCTGAACACAGCAGCCGCCTAGGGCTGCCCTTGGCAGCCCGCCGGGCATATCCAAACCCTCGCGGACAGCCCCATCTCGAACCCTAGCAGCAGCCGAGCCACCGCCGTTCGAACGAGGCGCGCGCACGTCACCGGACGTGCGCTAGGGTTCAGCCCGCTAGGCACGCCCCAGCTGCCCCCGGGTGATCGAGCTCCAGCCACGGTGGAACCCGTGGCTCACGATCACCCCAGCTGTCGCCATCCACCGCCGCGCGAGCGGCGGTCCAGCCGTGCGAGCGGCAGCCCCTCCGCGTGAGCGGAGGCAGCGCCGTGCGAGCGGCGCTGGGCTGTCCAGCCGGCGTGCTCACGGGGATCCACCTCTTGCCGTGGATTCCTAGCCGCGGCGGTCCGGGGATCCTCGATCCCCATCGCCCGACACATCCTCGGTTTGGATCTCCGTCCCTCGGATCTTGGTTCACGATATTTTTACGATAATTAAACGATAAAATCATAAAGAGGGTTTTACGATTTACCTCGTTCTCGTTGTTCGGAAAAACGTAGAACTCAATTTGACGACCTTGAGATCTTCCGACGTATTCCTTGCACTAGCTCGGACGTCGTGTGGGCGACGATCTACCGAACTCCATGGATCTCCCTCTCTACTTTCTCTCTCTAGAATTGTGATCTTCAAGTTATGAGAATAGAGAAGACCATGTAGTGCTTTTATAGGCTACGTAGGGGATCTTAAGGAGGTGGAATATTGGGCTTCCAATATTAATGATTAAATTGAGCCCAAGCCCAAATCTATTAATCCATTAATATTAATTAATTCTATTTTCCACTATATAAAATTAATTGCACTCCCAATATTAAACCATATTATATCAAATAATATTTCTCCGGTAGTATTATTTATTCCGTGTATTTAAGATATAAATATCCATGAATAAAATTAATTTATTGCTAATTAATTTATTCATCTCTTATATCCGAGACTAGTACCATTCAACCTTAATTATTATGCGGAACGAATCCACCTGCAGGGTTTACATAATAATTCCTTATGAACTCATCTCGGGGATATTATCAACCCTTACGGGATACACTTTCCCGTCAAGTATTCACGGCATGTCATATATAAAATATAGTGACCCAACTTAACCGGTAATTAACCCAATAATTAAATCGGTTAATTCCTTTGGTAAATCAAAGTCACTTATATTAAATATACACACCCGCAATAGTATCGGGGATTAAGAATAAAATACTCAGAGATTTAAATCGATTATCGCCGGCAATCCTAATCGATAAATCTCAAACGATCCGCTCAATACACCAAGTGTACAAGTGTGATAAAATAATCAAGATAGATTATTTTCTCTCTCACACAACGACTATACCGATGGATTGGTCCGTGTCCATCTAGGTCGTGAGCAACTGTTCGATTAAATACGAGTAACCGATAGTATGATCTTCTGTGTGTCCATACAACACCATACTAACTACAACGTATAAAATCCAGGACTATAATTTGCATATATTTAATTATAAATAATTAAATGCAAATAATTGTTTATTTAATTAAATAGATTAATGGCAATGGATCGTGAGTTTCCGTTACTTAAATCTAGACATTAAGTACACAACTCCAACAATCTCCCACTTGTACTAAGGTCTAGTCATTTCCTCCAAACTCCCGACTCCCACACTCATCACGTGCTTAAGTTGTACTTCCAAGAAGTACTATGTGAATGAGCACTCTAGGTTGCCGCTCTGAAGTTATCTTGGTGACTACAGCGTCGTCTCCCTCGACGATGACTCGTATCAGGTGGTACTTGCACTATGTGTTATCTTACACTTATGGACTTGTGATTTCTTACCATTTGCCATCGCACCGCTATTTACATAGCCTTTGGAAAATTAAGAATCACATCTAAGTCCCAGAGATTATCCCGGAGTTATACCAAAACTTCCGCTGCCTCTGAGGCCGCTATTTGGTTACCCATGGCAGAGTCCGAAAAGCATCGTGCTTATCACTCTTCCATGTTAAAACTCCTTCTCCTTTAATAGTGAAACACATAGCCTGATATCGACTTACACCGGTCCTTATTCGATTAGAAATCTAAGAGAATGTAATCCAAAGGAAATGCTTGCTTGCTCCGTAATCCAGAACATAGTCTCCAGTACTTCGAAAGTACTTAAAATGTTCATTACAGCAGTCAAGTATTCCTTTCCAGGATTACCTTGATATCCTCCCACTATGCTAACCGCATAGCCGATATCAGGTTCTTGTTTTCAACATCGCATTTATTAAGCTTTCCACACTCGAAGTGTAGGAATCCGCTTTCATTGCTTCTATCTCCTTTTGTGTTCCAAAACACATATCCTTAGATAGATGCATTCCGTTTCTGAAAGGTAACGAACCTTTCTCGGAATCTTGCATGTTAAAATGAACCATAATCGTATAAGATATCTAGAGAAGTACAATGTTCTTTTCTTCAGATCCTAGATCTTAAGAACATGCTCTAACTTCTTCTTTATCTCATATATCGATTTTTCTATACAACCATCATTTTATGTCTTGACAACATCTTTACATTGTTGCCAATGATAAAAACTTATCTACATAAAACCCGAGAAACACCACCTTGTTTCCATCATGTTTCCAATACACACTATTCGTCCATGCTTTGATGAATCCATAAAATGGACTATCTCATCAATTTGCAAGTACCACGAATTCAATGCTTTGTTCCAATCCATGAATGGATCAACTAAGCTTGTACTCTAAATGATCTTGCCTCTTAGCAATAATCCTTATTGCTTTCCAAGAAGGCACATTTAGATCTAGTACTGCCTTCATGTAGATCAAGGGATTGATTTCATGTATACTAGGTCCAGAGTCCGAAGACTCACCTAGTCTTATGAATATCTCTGGTTGTCACACAACCTCCCACTACAACGGCGTTCCGGTGTATAAACTGAAGGTACCGGTATACCGATCCGATCGATATACCGTGTGTGCGGAAGCGTGTAAAGCAATAGATCTACTATGCCATGATCTTAGTGCACACTTAATGTGTATAAGAACACATATAAACATATATATATATATATACACATCCAATATATATATATATATATATATATATATATATATAAGGTTCAACGATTACTTACTTATGGTGACGAAGTGATTCGTTGATGTCGTTGAGGTGGTGTTGAGTCGATTGAACCACCTCAAATGGATCAGCCTCTCGAATCTCTCCTTGTGAATGACCTCGTCACTCCTCTTGTCTAGATCGCCCGGATGTTGAAGCCGCACAAATGGCCCGGCCTCTACGTGTTGCACACGAACCCGGATGACGAACACTTTGCTTGATCGAGTCGGTTCTCCAAGAACACTTTCTCCTCTCTCTCTTTGGTGTGAATTTCGTGGGTAAAGATGATATGTGATGAAAATCTGATTTTCATCCATATATTAGCCTCATTATGCATGCCATAACACCCCATTGTAACCTCCTACATAATGGGCATCATTATGCACCATTAACATGCAAAAGGAGTTACAAAGGAGGTGAAAAGTCATGCCACATACACATGCCACTATGCATTGTATGTGGTCCCACTTGCTTGTGTGGCATGCCATGTCACACTATATGACATGCATCCCATGCATGTGAATTAAATCCACGTAATATTGATTCTAAATCAATATATATATATATATATCAAGCATCGTACATCATCTTTGAGTCCGTGTGTGACCCTGTAGGTATGATTTAATTGATCAATATTATATTGTTCCCAACAATTAATATTATCAAATAATCATTTAACATCCATAGACGACCTTATGACTTTATCGATTGCACACGTAGGATCGAAGGACATATCCCAACAATCTCCCACTTGGCCTTCAGAGCCAGTGTGCTGCCAACTTCCTGTTGTCACTTTATGTCTAAGTTTGAACTTGAGGCAAGACTCGAGTCATCCTCAATCGGTTCAAACCTTTCTTGGACTTTGAGACAGACTGTAAAACCAGATTTATCACTATGATACGAATCTGGACGTGGCCACGTATTTTCCACAGTCTCGACTCTCCAAGTGGCCGGTAAGACATGTATCCCATTATAAAAATGGAGGACAATCCCATCTTGTCAATCCAAGCTCTCCCACTTGCTTCCTGATATACCCAATAACAAGTTTTATAACCTCCTTTTACGAAAGGCGTTTACTTGTATCAAAGTACACCATTTCACAGTGGAATCACTCTGGACTACTCAGGTCAGAGGAAATTGCTCGACAGTCAATGAAATAGTATTATGACTCGAAATCTTAAATACTATTCCAGTCGGGTCTGTTCGATCATTAGCTCCCAGCTAATATCTATGTAATTGTACTTGATGTCCCACATCACTAGCCCATGAAGCGGCGCTATAGTACACATTACAATCTAGTTCTTTGTATTATCGGTTTGTCCGTACTCGATTATACGAACCAGGAACAGCTATATGATTTAAGTATATCAGTTCAACCATTAGGACTTCATTATGCGGTAAGTCGACCTCATAACCCAATTGATATCACTTAATCATTTGGACAATTCATATAAATTAAACCATATTTATATGAAGAAACATGTATTATACATATGAGTGAATGTTTACTAAATCTCCAAAAGTATCTAATACAGTAATAGAAATAACAACCCATCTCTAAAATGTCTGATATCTATTGCAGTCGTGAAAGCCTCAAGCGTAAACTGCTGGAGAGGTTTAGAAAGCGGGTTTGCAACCTTACCAAAAGTTGCAACTTTATTATCTCGATGTCTCCACAAAACTATCTCCCAGATAATGTGGAACTTCCTGAGCACCAGTTTTAGACTTGTGGTGCTTCCTAGCTCATTGGCTTGCGCGATAACTCTACTATAAATAGAGAATTATCGGATGGGCTAAGCTAGTTACGCCACCTAGTTCATTCAAGAACTTTCAAATCTTAACTGCCAACATTACTGCATCCAATGCAATACTGTGCTCAGCTTCTGTAGTTTAATCAGCTATATTGCATTGCATGGAACTATTCCAGCAAATTTCACCTCTAACTAGACAAAAGATATAACCAGATTAAAATCGGAAATTATCTTAGTCTGTTTTGAAGTTAGCAGTCAAACTGCTTGTTAATATCAACTCTTTTTGTCTTCCAAAGACAACAAAATATTCTTTAGTCCATCTAAGGTACATAAGAATACTCTTGGCCGCAGTCTAATGCGTCTCACCTGGGTTTTCTTGAAACTGAATCGTCATGCTCAAAGCATACAATACGTCCAGTCGTGTACATATCATGGCGTACATTATAGACCCTATTGCCGAAGCATAAGGAATGTTTTACATCCTCTTTTGCTCATCAAGTACCGTAGGGCCTTGCATCTTGCTAAGTGATGTGCCATGACTCGTTGGAATGAGACCCTTTCTGGCGTCTTTCATTCTGAACTTATCAAGCACCTTATCAATATAGGTCGCTTTACTAAGTCCAAACATCCTTTTCGATCTCTTCCGACAGATCTTGATGCCCAATATGTACTGTGCTTCTCCAAGATCCTTTATTGAAAAACAATTTCCAAGCCATTCTTTAATAGAATTAAGCATAGAAACATTGTTTCCAATAAGGAGTATGTCACCGACATACAACACAATTAATACAACGTAACTCCCACTGATCTTCTTGTAAAACAAGACTCTTCCGAGTTCCTCTGAAATCCAAAACCTAGTATGGATTCATTGAACTGAAGATTGCTACTCCGATATGCTTTGCTTTATTCCATAAATGGAATTATAAGATTGCATAATTTCTCAGCCTTATTAGGATCGATAAAACTCTTTGGCTGTGTCAAAACACATTCTCTTCTAGAATCCAATTCAAGAAGTTAGTTTTAACATCCAATATTACCATAACTCATTATCAAGATGAGTAGCAATGGCTAAGATAATCTGAATGATTTAATCAAAGCAACTGGTGAAAGTTTTTCCACAATCCACCTCGTGAATAAAACTTTTACCATCTAACTTGCTTTGAAAACCCTAGGTTTTCCATCTGTCTGTTTAGATCTTAAAGATCTATTAGCATTCATTGGGTCTAACCCTGTGATGCAAATATATCAAGTTCCAAACTTGATTATCAGATATTGATATCATCTCAGATTTCATGGCACCATGCCAATTTTCAGTAGCTGGACTCCTCATAGCTTGGAATTAGGTCGAAGGTTCACCGCTTTCCAAAAGCATGAATTCATATCTCTCATTGGTCACAATATCTAAGTATTTGAATAATAGAGTTAGATTTATGCCTTTCGAACCTACGAGGGCTGGTATGGCTTCCAAAACCATAAGAACACTCTCAACCCAGTCTTGAGTATTCATCATTGGTTGTTTCACTTGAACCTCGTTCAAGATAACCGAGCTCCCACTGAATTTCTAGGAAAGATTACTCTTTTCAAGAAAATCAATATCTCGAGCAACAAAATATTGTTCTCAGATAGATCGTAGAAGTTGTACCCTCGAGTTTCTTATGGATACCATAAAGAAACTTTTATCCCATTTGAGTTCAAGCTCTATAGAGATAAATCTCGTCAGAGAAGCTTTAGAACCTCAAATCTTGATGAAAACAATTTAGGGACCCTCCCTTTCCATACCTAGTATGGTGTCTTATCAACAGCTTTTGACAGCGTCCTATTCAGTGTATAAGTTGAAGTCAAGAATTTTGTGTTCAAAAAAGACCATTAGTTCATTTAGACCTCTCATCGAATGGTCGAACTATATCTAATATAGTTTGTTTTCTCGAAACATAACCTTCATGTGCTTGTGAACTGATAGGTTCCACATACATCAGTATGGATCATCCCTAATAAATCACTTACATGTTCTCCTTTCTCCAAGAAAGATGACATTGTTATCTTGTCCATCACACATCATCCACATGTATCAAATGACTCCAAGTCAAATGAATCTAGAATGCATTCTAAAAGAAGATTCGTTACATATTTAGATGTTGATTTGACCTAATCAACAATGTTATAGTTATGTCTCATTGAGACTTATTAGATTCGGCCTTTAGTGTTAATGTTATATATGATTTGTCAAGTTTAAAGTATACATAAACAATATAATAATCGTACCAAAACAAAGAATAATTCACAATTAAAATAGTTACCAAACTATTTAATAGTGAAAAACTAATCCATCAGTATCCAATACTGAACCAATATTCATTGTTTATTGAAGGTACGAAATTACATAGTTATAATACTAAAACAAGGCCCTAAGGCAAAACAACATCATATGATCATACGGCTAATGCAGCGACCTTCGCTCCATTTCTTGCCTGTAGATCGACATCTCTATTCACCAAACTTATACTTCTATGTAGTTCCTACACATAAAAAATGTTAGAACCACATCTGGCATCCAATACCCAAGAAGTAGAATTGGTGAAGTTTAATGTCTATATCATTAATACTTGAAGATGAAGCAACCCCGTTTTTCACATCTTCTTTGAACTTTGGGCAAATTCAATTATTCCCAATAATTGAGTCTCATTCAAATTTCCCATTCAAAATTATCTCAATGTCAAAACGTGATAAATCGTAAGTGAAAAATCGAAGTTTTCTAACCAGCGATATTATCATGCAATTGAAGCCCTATCTCTCATAAAATATGAGGGAGCCAACCAGACAATCGATTCACGCCATCCAATGGCTCGAAAGTCTCTAATTTGTGTCATTGATGAACTTAAGTGTTTTGGATTAAATCACTCCCCGAGGTGTAAATAATCATAACCTTAGAATCCATCATATGAAAGACAAATTAGGCATTTGTTTTGAAATTGAATAAAATATGAACTTTTACTTGTTTGCAATTAGTGTCCTACACTTTTGCAGTAGACGCATTCAGATTCCCTAGGAACCCTAGTAGCATTTTTGCCCATGCTCTTTTGAATACCTCATCCCTTATCATAAGAATATCCCTCTCAGGGTCCTTTTTAATTGACGACTCATCATCTTAGAAAAATTTAGGAGATCACTTAAAACAAATAATCCAATTATTTTTTGTACATGTGGTCCCTATAGGTTTCTCTTTTCCAGCCTAGCTGAAGCGATGACCCTGGTTATTCAGAACTTTTCAATCTTAGCATATTCCCCGAACATGCTATTGTGTTGTTCAATGATATCTTAGGATGTGGTTATTTAACACATTTTCCTTGTCTTCGTATTTGAGGACCATCCTCAAATTACGTTGTTAATCAAGAAAATTTATGTTGTTCAATTTTTCACAATCAAGAATTGAACGAAACTTTAATTGAGTTGATATTAGACATGATAAACTACAAAAGAAAGATAAATAAAGTATGTAAACATCCACAAAGCGGTAAACAAGTAAGGTTGTCTAACAATTGTACTTATTTATTTCATTTTGTTCAATTGATATCCAATATCATTGTCCCTTAGAACAAAACGATCCCGAGATCCTCATCTTGTAAATATTTAAGCCGACTGAGTCCGCACTTAAGTATTTCAAGATAGGTAGACATACCCATGTCAATGATATCTAATATCACTCTCGGTCGACGAGAATCTCATTCTCATCTCATGTCTCGATAGCCACGCCTCCAGTGGATCTATCGATGAGAAAACCAAACTCACGTGTAAGGGTCTAACCCTTACTCCCACTTATCCCAAGATAACAAGTAGTACCCCGCTGAGGCGGACCTACCAACTTATGATCGAGGGCTTCATGAGTGTGATGTTTTTGGACAAGACATTATACTCATTATTTTGGGAACTTGCATGCATAGGTGTTTATATGTAAGTTGAACATTTATAACATAAAACATCCTATAACTAGCAAAGCAAATAAATACGAAATCGAAAGGCCCCTAGAACCTCACAACTCTCAAACGAAAAGAATTAAAGTAATAACAAAAGCCTTGAACATCTTCTGGACTGGTCCTCGCCCTCCGTTTTAGTTCCGTGCTCGCCGATTTTGGTCAAAACAAGTCATTACCTCAAAAACCACGAACAGCGCCCGCCGTTTTACAACCAGCGGTCGCTGAACACCACCGGCGGTCGCCGTTTCCAAAACGGCGCCCGCCGAAAGGGTAAAAAACCGTCTGCCCCAAAAAAGAGCTTTCGGCGGTCGCCGTTTCCAAAACGGCGCCCGCCAAATCAAAACAGCGCCCGCTGGAGCACAAACGGCGCCCGCCGTTTGGCTCCAGCAGCCCGGTTTTGTCCGCTTTGCTTCGTTTTGCTTCGTTTCTTCTCGTTTTCGCCGGAGAGCCGAGATCCTCCATCGAACCATGGACCAAGTCCATCGCTTACAAGTAGTACAATACAAATATAATAGAAAAACCTATCTATTACAAATGATTCCAAGGGACGCAGCCCTCAAAAGACTATGGCCAATCGAAACGTAAAAAACGACGAAATCATTCACCCGACCACTAACGGTGGCCGGCCTTACATCTAATCACATAATCACAATTAAACAAATAATCCAATTATGTTGATTTAACCTTCGTGTCCAACACAAAAGTGTGCACGAGCCCTAGGCTCTGATACCAATTGAAGGTACCGGTATACCGATCCGATCGATATACCGTGTGTGCGGAAGCGTGTAAAGCAATAGATCTACTATGCCATGATCTTAGTGCACACTTAATGTGTATAAGAACACATATAAACATATATATATATATATATATATATATATATATATATACACATCCAATATATATATATATATATATATATATATATATATATATATATATATATATATATATATATATATATATATATATATATATATATATATATATATATATATATATATATAAGGTTCAACGATTACTTACTTATGGTGACGAAGTGATTCGTTGATGTCGTTGAGGTGGTGTTGAGTCGATTGAACCACCTCAAATGGATCAGCCTCTCGAATCTCTCCTTGTGAATGACCTCGTCACTCCTCTTGTCTAGATCGCCCGGATGTTGAAGCCGCACAAATGGCCCGGCCTCTACGTGTTGCACACGAACCCGGATGACGAACACTTTGCTTGATCGAGTCGGTTCTCCAAGAACACTTTCTCCTCTCTCTCTTTGGTGTGAATTTCGTGGGTAAAGATGATATGTGATGAAAATCTGATTTTCATCCATATATTAGCCTCATTATGCATGCCATAACACCCCATTGTAACCTCCTACATAATGGGCATCATTATGCACCATTAACATGCAAAAGGAGTTACAAAGGAGGTGAAAGGTCATGCCACATACACATGCCACTATGCATTGTATGTGGTCCCACTTGCTTGTGTGGCATGCCATGTCACACTATATGACATGCATCCCATGCATGTGAATTAAATCCACGTAATATTGATTCTAAATCAATATATATATATATATATCAAGCATCGTACATCATCTTTGAGTCCGTGTGTGACCCTGTAGGTATGATTTAATTGATCAATATTATATTGTTCCCAACAATTAATATTATCAAATAATCATTTAACATCCATAGACGACCTTATGACTTTATCGATTGCACACGTAGGATCGAAGGACATATCCCAACATAAACAGTGATAACAGTAGGTGCAGTTAGTGGTGTACCGCTACTCGGTTCGGCTGGTTCTCAGTCTTCTTCGTTCTCTCTCATTTCAAAGTTTCATGTCACTTTGGGCTTTGTGGTTCATCACATAGTCTTCCTCTAAGAACCGGGCGTTAGAACTTATAACGTCCTTCTGGTTCATAGTACTATTGAACACACATCTTTTGTTCTTCCAGGATATTCTACAACCGCATTTGAATGCGCCGTTGTTTCCAGACATATCCATAGAACATAGGTAGTTCCGTATAACTCATGCTTTTACTATTTCTATAAGAGTTCCATTTCTTGTTTACGACACACCATTTCTACACTAAAAGTGTATGGTGTAGTCATTTGGGATCATCCCAACCTCTGATTAGTATGCCATGCATTCCTCAGACAGGTACTTGTATCCGCGATCAAATCGCAGGCTACAAATGGATATACCTCGATGGTTCTCCACAATTGCTTAGTGTCCATTGACTTGTCAAAACACTTGCTTTTGTGGCACATCAGGTATTCTAATCCATTTCTCGAGTAATCATCAAATGAAGTACTCGTACCTTATTGTCTGAGTAGACATATGTCTGCATACATCAGAGTCAATCAATTCTAATACTTGTCCGGATCTTATATCTTATATCCATAAAGGATTGCTTAGCATGTTATCTTCCAAATAAGATTCTTAGGTCGGAAGGTCCACTCCTTCAACTTAATTGATCAAATATCAATTTTCGACCTTTGAACTTCTTATTTGAATAAACATGATTCAGCATAAGAATCCACAAGTATAATTGATAAAGAAATCTCTTATTAGTAAAACGAGTTTTACTACGGTTCGTTGCATTGTGGTGGACTCAGGATCCATCATTTATATATTGCTAGCCAATGTACCAGAATAGATAATATCATTATTTCTTCTTATAACCATCAAATGATTAAAAGAAATAAAATATCCATTTATTAGAAATCCAGAACAAAGTTCTTTCTAATATGAAAGGTACATAAAAGCAATAACCCAAAATGAAATCCTATAAAATGTCCTCCACTGCAACTGCTGCCTCCTCTACAGCATTGCCCATGTAGACTACGATTTCTTCTTTTCCAAGTCGTCGGGTTTCCTGGAACCCTTGCATTTAAAATGCACATACCGTCAGTGGTTCCATATCTACACACCAGGTTCCGGTAGATAATACCACTGACTATGTTTTACGACTAAAGAAAATTTCGTACTTTCTTTGAGAGGATAATCAGACTTCCAGTACCCA
The DNA here is from genome assembly GCA_954870475.1 of Euphrasia confusa. Lineage (NCBI taxonomy): Eukaryota > Viridiplantae > Streptophyta > Magnoliopsida > Lamiales > Orobanchaceae > Euphrasia > Euphrasia confusa. The sequence continues at coordinate 6,844,238 of OX940966.1, read as the reverse complement.
GACTGTTTGTATCGAGAATACTTGCCTATTGGCTTTCTCGTCCCATCTCGTGGTTCATGTAACTTAGAACCACTGGGTTTCTTTGCTTTCTTTTCCTTTCCCCCGATTCATGCCTTCAGGTTTGAAACCTTTGGCATTGGCTACAAGAGCTTGCGATTTCCGTTTCAACTCGTCTAAAAGGTCAATCATCTCAAAAACGTGTTTAAGCGTTTCCTCGAAGCGACTGGCCTTTATGAGTATCCTCATCGCTTCTTGTCTAGCCGCCTATGTCAATAGGCTCGGAAGGACAAAGCTCATTGAGTACAACCTTGTACTCTTTAACAGTCCGGGCAATGTCTAGATCTCTATTCCAATCAGTACATTTAGGGACCAATGAGTTTAAATCCTTACGTATCACATAAAGTGGGTTCAAAGCCATTTCCTAATCTATGAGCACATATAACAACAAACAATCGATTTAATCTCCGATATTATCTCCCTCAAATAATATCATTAAACCACTAATCACCTCTAAAATCCCATCAGATAAGGCAAGCCACGTTCGTGTGGACGTTTACCTATCCAAATGATTTAGCAATTAGATTTGCTTCGGTCGTACATCAATTATAGCGTTACTTCGCTGGGAAGAATACTATAAAGCGTACCTAAGTGTAAACCATTACTCAGTATCTAAGAAGATTGTTTGGGACACGTATATTCACCGCAAGCCACGTTCGTGTGGACGTTTACGTTAACATACGCTCTTTTACTCCCTTCTATAACTGTCTACATCAATCGTTCCAAAATCCCATTCAATGTAGCAAGCCACGTTCGTGTGGACGTTTACTACACCAAAAGACTTTTACAATTGACTCCCAATTACTTGAATCATTTAATCTTGTAAATCAAGACGCGGAGAATCATAAGTGAAACTCGAAGTTTCTAACCAGTGATTCACGATGCCAACGACCCTATCTCTCATAAATGAGGGAGCCGAGCAGACAATCGATCTAGTCATCAAATGACACGAAAGTCTCTAATTTGTGTCCTCGACATGACCAAGTGGCTTTGGCTCCATTCCACTCCCCGGGGTGAGAATGAGTCGACTTGAAATCAGTTTTGGAAAGACAAATTAGGCATTGTTTGATAAACTTAATCAATGTTTCTCGTAAAAGGAATTACAAGAATTCTCCTCCAATGACTTGTCTATATGAACTTCAAAAGCTCATAAAAGTCACCAAGAGAACAGCAATGGAGACCATGGCATTGTTTCCAATCCCTCTCCCACTTAGCTTTTTATAACAAAGGGATACGCTATCTAATGCATAATTAAATACACATAAGCATGCATACATGAAATAAAGCACATAGAATATTATCACATAATCAAAATAATACTAGAATATTATTTTTCGACTATTATGGCTTTATCGCATCTCCGTACGCATCTTCTAGTCTTTAGTCTTCGTTCTTGAATGCTCCATGTGACGGGAATATTAATTCCAATATTTAAATCTATTTATTTTTAATAAATCCAAAAGTTACTTAATTCGAAAATTAAGTCAATCGAATAAATCAAAAATAAAATTAAATATTATTAATATTTTTATTTATTTATTTTCCTATCTAATTCTATTAAATCTCTAGAATAATCTATCCAAGACCCACTTGGAATATTCTAGAAGACTTCTATAATAGAATAAGGAAATAAAATAAATTAGGACTCTTCTACTTTCCAAAATTAATTAATTTCTATGTCCATGAAAATTCCCATAAAATAGGAATAATCAAATAGGAAATAAATTAATTTAATAATTAATTATTTTCCTTTCTAATTCCATTAAATCTCTATAATCCTATTCCAAGTAGAACTTAGAATATTCTAGAAGACTTCCATAATAGAATAAGGAAATAAATTAATTTCAATTAATTCTTTTCCTATTTCCATGAGAATTCCCAAAAAAATAGGAATACTCAAAATAGGAAAACCGAATCAATTAGGAAAGTGAATCTAGGTAGGAGAACACGAGATCACAAGGACCCCGCGTCCCCCACCATCGATTGCCGGCCGGGGAGGAGCGCCGCCGCCACCTCAGCCCACGCGCCACCACCACCGGTGGCCGGCGTGGCCGAGGGTTCCCGCGGGCAGCCCCCACGCCCCCCTTCGATCGATCCTCATGGGATCGATCATCATGATCGATCCCCGGTCCTCCCTCTCTTCGTCTCCTCCGTCACATTTTTCCGATCGTCGTTTCGTCCTCGATCCAACGTAAAATAAATTACAAATTTATTACTACGTTATCCGGTATCGATTCTCTACATGAAAACGACCTCATACATTTTCCGGAAAAATAAGAACAAGCATTCACCACACAAGAACAAATATTGACATCACCGAGAGTTTAATAATTAAGAACATTATTATGACATTAATTAATAAAATTAAATCTAGCCATAATAATCGGAAACCCTGCAAGGTAGAACAATTTATCGAAAAATACCATGAACTAAAACCAACGCTCTGATACCAATTGTTGGAAATCGATATCCCCGGAATTAATAAATTCAATAAAATTAATTATCTAATTAATTCCGACCGAAATCCTTTGGATATCGAATATCCGGAGTTGTAAAATTGCGGAACAACAACTCCAATCGACTCCCGGTTGCCGGAACATCTCGCCACGAACCACCACTCATATCCGGACACAACCAAACCCTAACCGCGGCTAAGCCGCGGCTGTTCGGTCGAGGCCATGCGTGGTGCTCGCGGCTGAACACAGCAGCCGCCTAGGGCTGCCCTTGGCAGCCCGCCGGGCATATCCGAACCCTCGCGGACAGCCCCATCTCGAACCCTAGCAGCAGCCGAGCCACCGCCGTTCGAACGAGGCGCGCGCACGTCACCGGACGTGCGCTAGGGTTCAGCCCGCTAGGCACGCCCCAGCTGCTCCCGGGTGATCGAGCTCCAGCCACGGTGGAACCCGTGGCTCACGATCACCCCAGCTGCCGCCATCCACCGCCGCGCGAGCGGCGGTCCAACCGTGCGAGCGACAGCCCCTCCGCGTGAGCGGAGGCAGCGCCGTGCGAGCGGCGCTGGGCTGTCCAGCCGGCGTGCTCACGGGGATCCACCTCTTGCCGTGGATTCCTAGCCGCGGCGGTCCGGGGATCCTCGATCCCCTTCGCCCGACACATCCTCGGTTTGGATCTCCGTCCCTCGGATCTTGGTTCACGATATTTTTACGATAATTAAACGATAAAATCATAAAGAGGGTTTTACGATTTACCTCGTTCTCGTTGTTCGGAAAAACGTAGAACTCAATTTGACGACCTTGAGATCTTCCGACGTATTCCTTGCACTAGCTCGGACGTCGTGTGGGCGACGATCTACCGAACTCCATAGATCTCCCTCTCTACTTTCTCTCTCTAGAATTGTGATCTTCAAGTTATGAGAATAGAGAAGACCATGTAGTGCTTTTATAGGCTACGTAGGGGATCTTAAGGAGGTGGTGTTTCGTACGTTTTTGTGCGACATTTTCTATTGTTTTGTGTAACTTTCTTGTATTGTTTTTGTGCTTTTATTCATCCTATTAATGTGATTATGTGTTTATGTTGTCATGGTTTTGGTTTGGTAGAGTTTGGACGAGAATCGAGCAAAAACGAGAAGAAATACACAAAAGGGTTCATGTCGATTCCAGCTTTGCGCAGTCGTAGAAGAATGGTCATCCCCGACAATTCCGCCGTTGGATCGTCCCCAAATTTCTACAGCACGTAGAAGACTTATAGAGCTACAGTTTCAACGGTCACTTTGGTGAAATGAGTTCCGAGGACAAAGATATAAGCCATAGAAGTCGGAGCAAGAAAACAGATTTTTAAAGGAGTGAAATCGTGAAGACGTCGGACGACAACACTTTTCCGTCGGCCGACACCCAGCTGTCGGACGACACCCAAAGTTGTCGGAAGACAAAATCACCGCGAGCGACGCGATATGAGCTGCAGCGACGTGTGGGTCAGTGCACTTAGCCTGCGAGCGACGCGGATTTACCGCGAGCGACGCGCACTGCGCGGCTTCGGGAAAAATGTCTTTACGGCTTCGTTAACCGTTGGATTGACCTGAAAATTTAACAGGATGTTCCCAACTTCTATATCTACAATATCAACGGTTGGATCGGCGATATGATGAGCGCGCAAGTTCCAGTTACTCCAAGAACGCATCAGCACTTCTCTTGGGCGAAAATTGAGAAGGAATAAAGTCTTGACTTATGTTTGACTTGTTTTAAGGGCTTTTTGGTATTTTTGGTTAGTCTTGTGGATAAACTATAAATAGTTGTTTGTAGCTTGGAGAGAGTAGACCCCTCAACTAACTTTCATTCCTCACTTTACACATTACATTTCTAGCTTTCTTCTCAAGCAATCGAATTTCCATTTTTATGCTCTTCAATTTCTCTACACAAATTCACGATCTAAATTCCGTACGTCGAGAATCCGATTGAATGTCATTCACGAACGATATTCCTCTCCTCGAGCCCGACGTTTTGATCGGAGCGGTTTTTCCGGGTGACACGTAAAAGTCCGACCTCGATTTCGGAAGCTCGGCTCGATCATCTTCTTCATCCATCGATTCCATCATTCTCGTGGTGAGAAATTCTCTTCGTTTTACTCTCGATTATGGTTTATTCGATTGCGGATTGTGATTTTGAGTGTTTGATCATGGCTAGCTAAATTACTTGTAAGGGTGTTTGATGAAATTCCTCAATGAATTAGAGTTGATTTCTTAAGTAACTTGATTTCTAGTAATTGGATAATTACACCTCTCGATTTGTGGTCTCGTGTCGAACAACCTCGGGTATATCGCTAGTGGATCATACGGTCGATGTGTGAGTGATCTTTGGTGAGGGAGAACGTGAAAACACCGTGATCCTAGTCCGATTATTAGTTAATTGAGAGTTTTATAAATCTCGTCAACTCTAGTTCGTTAGGAAAAGTAATTGTTACACCCTTGCTTCCAAAACACTTTGTTACAACTCGACCTTTAAATACTCGTTTTAAATACTCGTACTAGTTGATAATCAAACACTCTTGCAAACCCCCCCTTAGTTATAATGATTTTATGTCCTCTTTCGAGACTCGTACTTAACATATACAAAAACCATCTCACGTGCCGATAGTATTGTTCCACGAGAGACCGACTCGGGGGATTTACACTAGTAAATCTTTCGGATTTTATAAATAACTTTTGAGCAATCAAAATGGCGCCGTTGCCGGGGAGCAATTTAGGCTACGTGAATTGAATTTTGTGTTAGTTAAGTTCTTGTTTCGTTGTTTATTTTTTCTTTTATTTCTTTTAGTTCTTTCTCGTGTTATCGTTGTATTTTACACTCGGTGCGTGTAACCCCTTTCTTTGAGTGTTGAGTATGCAAGGTTGAAGACGTTCTCCCTTTCATACTTCCATCTCTCCTACAACGACCGAGTTGATCTAATCGCTAGACGCAACGATAACCGAGCTTCTTACTTCGATGACTATGATTATCCGTCCGAGAGGAGTAGTTCTTCTTCAAATCATCGGTACAATCAACATGTCCATGAGCCATATCGCCGGCCTTGGCAAACCGATGTTGAATATGAAGACGACCGAGGTTATTCACCTCCTCTCCACCGGAAACATCAAAGGTACCGAGATCGCGAGTATTCTTGTACCAAGATGGAGTCCATGTCCCCACCTCCTCGGGATTATTGTCGAGAAAGAGAGATATCCCTAGATCAAGGTCGTAGACACTACCGTATGGATAATGTTGGGAGTGTAAAAGCATATCATCATCCACCTTCATTGAGGCAAGATACTAAACGTAGGTCTATTGGCGATTTTTCGAAACCACGTCTGCACATGTCGGGGAGTCGCTACGATGATAAAGAACCGTATGAGAGACACCATTCCAACTCTTCTAGCGAAAGTCGTAAGCCGAGGGCCCGAGAAGAGAAGCTCACATCTCAACTTTTGTCTCAATTGCCATCATTTTCCGGGTTGTCGAGTGAGAATGCGATCAAGTTCCTCAAGGAATTTTCTATTGTGGTTAACACCTTCCCATTGGACGGTTTTTCCAAAGATGAGTTGAAGGTTTGGTGCTTTTGCTATTGTATGAGGGATGAAGCTAGGGAGTGGTTCGCGAGTTTGCCATCTTGTTCCAAGTCTACATGGGAGGATATTTTTAAGGTATTCATTGATCGATTTATTCAAGAGGCACCACGATCCCCTATGACACTACCTCCTTCTTTGGATTCTTTAATGGATGTGATTGAGGTGGAGCTAGATCACTTGCTCCTTGGAGTTATTCTTGATTATGTGGAAGAGTCCGCATACCATGATTTTATTTCCGATGACGACCTCGACATAGCTTCCTTGGTGATCACTCCACCGATAGAGAAGGGTGATCTAGTAGCCGACGCGAGTAAAGAGACATCAAATGTCCCGACGATCTTTCCTAGCTTAGATGTTCCGGGTGAGTCTCTTCTTAAGGCTTCTATCTCTTTGGCATATCACACACCGATGCTTGCTCTCTTAGATAAGGACATGATGTTTGTGGAAGTGGATGAGGTTCAAGAGACCATAAATTTGGAGTTTCCTTTGGAATGTGATGTTCATCTCTTAGACTACAAGGTAGAACCTTATCCGATTGAGTTCATTCTTGAGGATGTAGGTAATGATGAGGAGAAGGTTTTGGAAAAGCATGCTCATTTCGATTTCATGGCTGAGATTTCTAATCCTTCTCCGGTGTCGAATATTCAAGAGAAGAGAAAATCATGGGGTTTCGGTCGGAGAATCTATGGTTTGGAGGACTTAGGAGTTGATATTGGATTCTCCACTCATTATATGCTCCCTCCCTCGTCTATTGAGACTCAAAGGTACGATGATGGTGATCTCGACCCGCCTAAGCCGCCTAATCCGGGTAATAGAGTTATTGACATTATTTGCGGTTTGGGTGAGAGTTTATTAGATATATTTGAGTTGAGAACCGAGGGTAGATGTGTTGATGGTCGGTCGGAGGATGAATTCTATATTGATGCTCGTGACCCATTGCCCGAGACGGTATTCCTCCGGAAATATAGTTCGATATTTTTAGAGAGTCCGGTGGATGAGAGACATGACTTTGGGTCGATGGACCCGTTTTCCAATCTATGGCGAGCCTTCACTCATTCCCATTTGGAGGATCGAGCTCCTTCGGTCGAAATGCTCTATCTAAGGAAATATAGCTCGATATTTTTAGCACCCGGGATGGAAGGAGTTTACTATCTACATTTAGATGCAAGTGTGGGGGAGATTGGTATGTCGAGCACTACTATTCGACATCTCACCATACGTGCTCTAGTTCTCCATACTCTCGAGGACCGTGCTCCCTTAGCCGAGTTAGTCTTCTTGAGAAAGTATAGCTCGATATTTTTAGCCTTGACATGGTATAGCTCGGAGCCATAAACCGAGTGCCACGTGGGGGCATGCCCACGAACGTCGAGCTAAAGACGAAAAACAAGCGCTTCTTGGGAGGCAACCCAAGGCGTTATCCTTTATGTTTGTTCTTCTTTTTGTAGGAGAGTGTGTGGATGCTCTATGACCCGATGGCCAAGCCCTTTGATGTGACGATTCTCTCTTCTCGCATATTTCTACCATTCCATGACCGAGCTCCATGATAGGATTGATATTTTGTGTTTGAGGATGGATGCTAGGAGGCCCATGGACTACGAGAGACACCGCACCCCCGAGAATTGAAAATTCGGTGATCTCTAACCCTATTGCTCTCCTCGTAGTGATTGTGAACTTGTGGTTTGTAGGGATGTTCCCTTTTTATTTGGTGGATATTTTACTTTGGGATGTTTACTATTGTGTGTTGTTTTATTTTGAGTTTGTTTTAGGTTGTTGATATTCGTTGTGTGGTTTTGGTTGTTCCCCGGTTTCTTTATATACGTAGAGGTCATGCCCGATTTTTCATTGCATATGCATGTTGATTGTTCGCATGGGGGCATGCTTTATTTCTAAGTGTGGGGGGGAGTCCGAAACCTCGGGAAGTTTGAAACGATCGAAAAATGAAGTTCTTTCCGGCTTAACTAAATTTTTTTGAGAAAGGTTGGATATTTCAAAGTTGATTGTTGGGTGAGTGAGTAAGTAATTTGGTTGCTTTAAACAAATTCGAATTTTTCAAAAGCCAATTGTGAGGTTTGAGCCGTGATTAACGTCTTTCTTGAGCAATAATTCTAAAATCTCGTTGCTTCTTTGAGACTCATGCTTTCTTGCTCTATAACTATCAGTGTTTGAGGATATGAGATAACTAGAACTCGTGTATTTCGGATTTCAAAGCTCTTTATCATAACATTCATGATCTTGAAAATGACGGGAACTAATCACATAGGATCTAACCCTTTCAAGGAGATTTTCATAACCCCCGAGCCCGTCGTGGGACACCATAGTAAACCCCTTTGAGACTACGTTATATCCTTTCGTTCATCACCCTTAAACCGATGTTGGAGTGTGTGTTTTACGATAAATGTGTGAGAAAAACATTGTGTTGAGTGATGAGTGTCACGTGCCTCAAGATGTTGCTATTAGCCACCATTTCTTGATGTATTCATTATTATGTGGGGAATTAACCACATGTACTCCCAAATATTGCTCCATGGTATTATTGGCTCTCTAAAAAAAAGTGAGAAAAATCCACTATATAAGAGAGAGTGTTGTGTTGTTAAAGTGAGCCCAAGCTTAATTCATAAAGCGTGAGTACTTGATTTTCATTATCCCTTGATGACCCGAAAAAATGGGTTAAGTGTTTCATCGTATAAAAGTGATCCTTGAGTGTTATTGTGAGAGTTGAGTGTGGTGATGAGGGTGAGGAAAGGAGATATAAGGTTGGGGCCACAATGGTCAATGAGCTACTATTCCCAAAAAAAAATTCGAATCTCCCTTAGCCTAGCCCCATTACAACCTTGTGTTGATTAGAGTTCCTTGATTCTTGAGATTGATAAACTTGATGAGTGGAGTCTTCCGTGTATGCTTGCCTATGGTTGTTATCCTTTGCGCATTTTGAGTTATTACATGACGTCTTTCCTTGATTATACACTCTTTGTTCCCGGTTATTCTTATATGCAAGTATCTCTTGATTTGCCTCTATTCGCTTGCATAGCATGTTTTGAGTGGACCCTTGCTTCGAGAGTTATAAGAAACGAGTGCATCCCTTTGTGAGGAAAAAGACGGTTTGTTGAGGTAACCCGATTGCTTATGAACTCGCTCGATGTGATCTTTGTGGTGTTTGAACTTTTCTCGGTAGTACTTGTTTTTTATCGATAGCCGGAATTAATTTCTAACCTCTTTTGTGGAGAACTTGCCTTGTTTTTGTTGTTCATTGTGTTCTTTTGTTTGCTCGAGGACGAGCAATGATTTATGTGTGGGGGAGTTGTTTCGTACGTTTTTGTGCGACATTTTCTATTGTTTTGTGTAACTTTCTTGTATTGTTTTTGTGCTTTTATTCATCCTATTAATGTGATTATGTGTTTATGTTGTCATGGTTTTGGTTTGGTAGAGTTTGGACGAGAATCGAGCAAAAACGAGAAGAAATACACAAAAGGGTTCATGTCGATTCCAGCTTTGCGCAGTCGTAGAAGAATGGTCATCCCCGACAATTCCGCCGTTGGATCGTCCCCAAATTTCTACAGCACGTAGAAGACTTATAGAGCTACAGTTTCAACGGTCACTTTGGTGAAATGAGTTCCGAGGACAAAGATATAATCCATAGAAGTCGGAGCAAGAAAACAGATTTTTAAAGGAGTGAAATCGTGAAGACGTCGGACGACAACACTTTTCCGTCGGCCGACACCCAGCTGTCGGACGACACCCGAAGTTGTCGGAAGACAAAATCACCGCGAGCGACGCGATATGAGCTGCAGCGACGTGTGGGTCAGTGCACTTAGCCTGCGAGCGACGCGGATTTACCGCGAGCGACGCGCACTGCGCGGCTTCGGGAAAAATGTCTTTACGGCTTCGTTAACCGTTGGATTGACCTGAACATTTAACAGGATGTTTCCAACTTCTATATCTACAATATCAACGGTTGGATCGGCGATATGATGAGCGAGCAAGTTCCAGTTACTCCAAGAACGCATCAGCACTTCTCTTGGGCGAAAATTGAGAAGGAATAAAGTCTTGACTTATGTTTGACTTGTTTTAAGGGCTTTTTGGTATTTTTGGTTAGTCTTGTGGATAAACTATAAATAGTTGTTTGTAGCTTGGAGAGAGTAGACCCCTCAACTAACTTTCATTCCTCACTTTACACATTACATTTCTAGCTTTCTTCTCAAGCAATCGAATTTCCATTTTTATGCTCTTCAATTTCTCTACACAAATTCACGATCTAAATTCCGTACGTCGAGAATCCGATTGAATGTCATTCACGAACGATATTCCTCTCCTCGAGCCCGACGTTTTGATCGGAGCGGTTTTTCCGGGTGACACGTAAAAGTCCGACCTCGATTTCGGAAGCTCGGCTCGATCATCTTCTTCATCCATCGATTCCATCATTCTCATGGTGAGAAATTCTCTTCGTTTTACTCTCGATTATGGTTTACTCGATTGTGGATTGTGATTTTGAGTGTTTGATCATGGCTAGCTAAATTACTTGTAAGGGTGTTTGATGAAATTCCTCAATGAATTAGAGTTGATTTCTTAAGTAACTTGATTTCTAGTAATTGGATAATTACACCTCTCGATTTGTGGTCTCGTGTCGAACAACCTCGGGTATATCGCTAGTGGATCATACGGTCGATGTGTGAGTGATCTTTGGTGAGGGAGAACGTGACAACACCGTGATCCTAGTCCGATTATTAGTTAATTGAGAGTTTTATAAATCTCGTCAACTCTAGTTCGTTAGGAAAAGTAATTGTTACACCCTTGCTTCCAAAACACTTTGTTACAACTCGACCTTTAAATACTCGTTTTAAATACTCGTACTAGTTGATAATCAAACACTCTTGCAAACCCCCCCTTAGTTATAATGATTTTATGTCCTCTTTCGAGACTCGTACTTAACATATAAAAAAACCATCTCACGTGCCGATAGTATTGTTCCACGAGAGACCGACTCGGGGGATTTACACTAGTAAATCTTTCGGATTTTATAAATAACTTTTGAGCAATCAGGTGGAATATTGGGCTTCCAATATTAATGATTAAATTGAGCCCAAGCCCAAATCTATTAATCCATTAATATTAATTAATTCTATTTTCCACTATATAAAATTAATTGCACTCCCAATATTAAACCATATTATATCAAATAATATTTCTCCGGTAGTATTATTTATTCCGTGTATTTAAGATATAAATATCCATGAATAAAATTAATTTATTGCTAATTAATTTATTCATCTCTTATATCCGAGACTAGTACCATTCAACCTTAATTATTATGCGGAACGAATCCACCTGCAGGGTTTACATAATAATTCCTTATGAACTCATCTCGGGGATATTATCAACCCTTACGGGATACACTTTCCCGTCAAGTATTCACGGCATGTCAAATATAAAATATAGTGACCCAACTTAACCGGTAATTAACCCAATAATTAAATCGGTTAATTCCTTTGGTAAATCAAAGTCACTTATATTAAATATACACACCCGCAATAGTATCGGGGATTAAGAATAAAATACTCAGAGATTTAAATCGATTATCGCCGGCAATCCTAATCGATAAATCTCAAACGATCCGCTCAATACACCAAGTGTACAAGTGTGATAAAATAATCAAGATAGATTATTTTCTCTCTCACACAACGACTATACCGATGGATTGGTCCGTGTCCATCTAGGTCGTGAGCAACTGTTCGATTAAATACGAGTAACCGATAGTATGATCTTCTGTGTGTCCATACAACACCATACTAACTACAACGTATAAAATTCAGGACTATAATTTGCATATATTTAATTATAAATAATTAAATGCAAATAATTGTTTATTTAATTAAATAGATTAATGGCAATGGATCGTGAGTTTCCGTTACTTAAATCTAGACATTAAGTACACAACTCCAACAAGCTGTGAGGATTAGAGCCTACATTGTGTGTGATATTTCTTTCTTGAGAGTAGCTGTATAAAAAGTTTGTGATGCTGAAGCTTGCCCAAGTTCTTACCATTGTGTTTATTTGAAAATTGAGTTGAGGTAGTAAATGATTTAGGCATTTTGTTCTGTACCATAAATAAAAAGAAGACCCTTGTTAGCCCCTTGAGTCGAGCCTATATTCCTTGATCACCTGGGGGAAAACTCCCACTGTCCTGACCAACCTGCAAATATGCTCAATTATATAAAAAGAGCAAGTCAGGGCAAAGTCTTCTCAAAAAAAAAAAGATCAATGAATAAAAGGGTGTGCTAAGGCCCGTAAGAAAGAGAAGAGATTAGAAGAAAAAGTTGCTAAGTAAAATGCAGCCCTTCCTAAGATCAATTCTGGGCATTGCCCAAGCTAGCCTATACAGTCACCCTAGAAAGCCCTAATGATATTGCCCAACTCAATTGAAAATTTCACAGGATAGAACTTGGTCAAGCCCAAAGCAGAACTTCTTTTAAAACAATATTGAGCGAAACACGACCCATACACTATAGAGAGAAACACTTAGTGAGAATTCCAAAATCTTGTTGCAAACTCTTGACCGTTTTTTATGCATTACATTGACTATGATTTTGACTGTATGTCCACTTGATCAACTCTCTGTATTTTGATAAGCATGTTGTCCTTGAGTCTTCTGTTTTCTTTCTATCTCTACCCCCCTGTTTGTTTTCTGCTTGAGCAGGCAAGTCACCGTACACGCTTGAGGACAAGCGAAGTAAAGTGTGTGCGTGTGATGAGCCATATTTTTTGGCTCATTTTTAGGTTTTTAGAGTCAAGTAAATCGAGTCCTTAGTTTGTTTTTACTTTATTTGTGTCTGGGAGGGCACGTTTGGGTACTTGGGAAAGTTTTGCAGGTGGGCAGGTAAAGGAGTGGAAAGAGGAGCGCACTGTGTGAAAGAGGCAAGGAAATCACCTTCCATGGTCAAGAGCACTCATTGAGCAAGCCAGACTGACGAAAAGGGTCCAGTAGAGTTGATCAAGCAACCAGGACGTCAGCAGGTGGAGCAAGACTTGAGTCCGACCAAGTACCGCACATGGTCCGCTACCTCAATCAGTCAGAGAAGGAAATACATGGGCAAGCACTAACATTGACGGAGACGGAACGTTGGGCACGCGGTGTACCAGGAGTCCTGAATTTTGCGGAGTCTTCAAAGGCGGCCAGATTCAAACTCCAACCCAAGTAGGACTCTCGTCCGCACTTGGAGGTATTTTCCCCCACACGTCTCTCATCATCTGAAGCCCGTCTATTTAAGAAGAAGTGATTGATGAAGAACGAGGACGCATGAACCCCGAGAAGACCGGAGCTAAACCCTACCTGTCCAGCGAAGAAGAAGGCAGCCGCGTGAGCAACCGAACTCGCCGGCGTTTATTTTCTGTTAAGCCTTCGGGCCAAAAACAATTTCCCTTATGTTTTTATGCTTTTAATTTCGTACTTTGGTTTAATTCCCTTTGAACAATTTCCAGTTTTAATGCACAGTTCAGTTCGTCTAATTTCCTTTGTCTTATTTTCTGTTTTAAATATGTCATGTAGCTAATCTGTTTGTATCTGGGCAAAGACAGAACCTGACCAACCCTAAGACGTGACCGTGTCGGTAGGCTTAATGATGACAGCAACTAGCTAAGTTTTGTTCCCGATTCAACAGGGTAGTAACTTAAGCATGTTAGGGACTTGGGCAATCCTACAATGACCAGTGGGAACCCCGACTTGCCTAACACAGGAGTACGTGGATCAACGCGACCGGGAGACTGGGCGTCCGCGAAGTACAACATGTTGCTGGAGATGTGGTCGTATGACTTGGGTCTGTCCAGGCATGCTATTGGTCATTCCGGGTTTGCTTGGAGGATGAAGGCGACTTGATCAACTTAGACTCATGCGGTCACATAGTGTCGAATTGGTCAACGTCAGGAGACCTATTGAGAGAGATCTAATAGGACTTAAACATAAGAGCGAATGAGGGTTCTGGGTATTAATATGCGTGACATTATAGGGATGTTAATACTTGGGGTCTATAACTGGAAGACAAAACTGTTAGCAAAATGATATACGTACCAATGATCGGCACCACATAGGTCAAGGGGAAAGTCAGGGGAGTCAATGCCTAGATACTTTATTCTTTATTTGAATTCTTATTTGTTTAGTCAAGTCTGTTAATTGCTCAGTCTGTTAGTTAAGTTGCATGCTAGTTTATTTATGTTTAAGTTATTTGTTAATTTCGAGACAAGTAAACACGGTGACCACGATTCAGCAGTGCCCAACTGCTTTCCAAAACAAAACCTTTTCAAACGTGACAACCCAATTGAGCAATAAAAGCCGGGAAAATTATAAGCTAAATCGCCTCCTCGTGGGATCGACCCTATACTTGCTACTAGTACTTGTGCTAGTGAATAGTTTAGGACTTATAAATATTATGGGAGTGATTTCCAACCCTCGGCTCCCATAGTTTAGTGTGTAATAAGGAATAAACGAGTGGCATGTTATAATACGATTTTTACCGTAGTTTTGTGGAAAATTTAAGCGAGATATATTAGAAACATTTTTTTTTTGTATATTAGGTTTTGATAAGTAGTTATTTTAATTAATACGAAGTACATTGAAAAGGTTAATAATGGAACACTGCCCTATATCAGAATTAGGAAAAAATATAGATAGTAGATATAATACTACTGTTAGAGGTGCCACGATACATAATTCCCCCATCATCTTTTAGTTCAAGTAAAATATTCACGATGTTAAAATATTCATTCAAATTTTAACATTAATGTAAAAAAATTCAATATATAGTTATTGTTTAATTGATGAAAATTATATCATAAATGGATGAATATTATTCAAAATTGTCAGAATTCGAAAATCATATTAATCAAATCAAAATTGTCCAAATTTGAAATCATATTGATCAAAGTAGTAAATTATAATAATCAAATCAAAATTGTCAGAAAATAGAAATCATATATATTGATCAAAGTTACTACATTTATGTTAAGTTTTTTATTTCAAATGATTTTGTTAATTTTGATTATTAATATGTTTTTGTAAAAATTAAAACATTAAAAATGAAAAAAAAAAAAAAAAAAGAGAGGAAGAGAGAGAAAAAAAATATCAAATACAAATTAGGTTAATTATTTTTATTTATACAAGATTACTAAGTGTACCATTTTTGTATATTTAGATGTATGGTATAAATTGCCCTAAATTTTCATTAATACTACTACTAATATTTTATAATCCATAAAAATAAAAAGAAACACATTCAAACCAAATAATTCTTCTATTTTTAAAATAGTGTATGTATACTTTGTTTCGTAGAGATTAAAATGAATAGAAATTCAATTTCAAAATCGAATTATAATCAATATACTATCCGTTGTATTTCTTATTTTTCTTTCTTTATTTTTTTTATTTTTTTTATTTTTGATAAGGAGGAGAGACGAGAAACTCCACCCCACCCGATCGGAGGTCCCTCGATCGGGTAGGATGTAAATCGAGGGATGTGCCCGAGTAGCAGACAGCTGTGCGAGAGAGCCAACAGGTCGAACCCTGCGTCGCCGGGGAATTTCACCCACATCATCACAGGTCTTACCACTCGGCTATGCCCCTGGGGACAATAAATTATGCGTCTGCCGATATTTCTTTCTTTATTAGATTGTCATGATGTAAATAAAAATGTCGTCCCCAGGGGCATAGCCGAGTGGTAAGGCCTGTGATGATGTGGGTGAAATTCCCCGGCGACGCAGGGTTCGAACTTCGGGTGTGGCAAATTTTCATTGAAATATTATGAAGGTTTGTCCTGGGGTTCGACCTGTTGGCTCTCTCGCACAGGTGTCTGCTACTCGGGCACATCCCTCGATTTACATCTTACTCGATCGAGGGACCTCCGATCGGGTGGGGGTGGAGTTTCTCGTCTCTCCTCCTTATAAAAAAAAATAAAAATGTCAATAGTATACTCAGTCACACAAATCCCAACGTCTCTTCTTCTACAAACAGTAAATGTGTAAATACAAAAAGTGAAAATTATAATATTCAATAATGTCAGGAAATAATCATACAGTATTTTTTTTTTCTCGATGAAAAATGAAAACAAACATACAAAACAAAATTGAAAGGCTAGCGTGAAACATGCTCGACAAAAGTTAGGGTTAGGGCCTAATATTTTCAGCTCGGAAAATTGAAATCGAATTGTGTCGAATCGAAGGAGTGCCAAATCGAGTGGGATAGCTCGACAAACCGTGGGCTAGTCCCGACGACCCGATTTATTTGAATATATTAAAATTTATTTTATGTATTTATATAAATATTTTAAATAAATAAAATAATTTGTTTATATAAAAGATTTTTTTTAACATAAATTACAATTTTAAATATTATTAAATAAATATTTAAAGTTTTGGGTAATTTAAATATTTAAATTATGATAATAATATTTAAATATTAATATTTTATTAATATTAAACTTAAATTGGTGTTTTTTTATTATATAATATTAATTTTCTGGCCCGACAGGTTAGCACGAAATCAAAAATTTTAAGATTATGGTTACAAATTTACGGCCTGAAAAAATTTGAGCTTGAACAACCAAAACCGAAATAGCTCGATAACTCGAATGAGCTGGACCGAAATCAAATAGGTTGACCCAATTGACATTCCTATCTATCCAACAAAAACCTTTATCTCCATAAATTTCATAATATTTAAACCACATTCTTTTCTCATTGTCTTGCAAAAATTAACACAAAAAAAAAAAGTTTATACTAATATTACTTCTTTCGGTTCTTAAAATTAAGAAATTAGAAATTAGAAATTAAATGTTCTTTACTTTATTCTTAAAAATTAATTTTTTTTTAATTTTCGTAGTAAAAAAATTTGTTAACTTTTGTTGAAGTGGAAACATCTTTTAAAATAAAATAAAAAATAAAGTAAATAAAAAAAAAATTATTTAAAATTTTAAAAAGTAAATAAAAACAAAATTTAAAATGATTTTTTTGTGTAAAATACGCAAAAATGTGAAACAATTATTTAAAAAATGTGTGTAGTAGAGCAAAAAGAGTAATGAACGATTAATAATAAAAGAAAAAAAAAACAAGAAAGAATAGAAGTATAGCATTACTAAATAACTCGATCCGTATTGATTACTATCCACATTTTATGAGAACCATACCTAATTATGAGAACCATACCTAATACTACTTCTATTACTATAGACTAATTAATACCCACAAAAATTACAAATAATAAAATAATAATGAATGAATTTCTTGAAGTATATGTAGGCTCTAAGAATATCTGAATTCCCCGTCTTACCCTTTCCACTCTATGCATTGTGAAGTGGGCCTTGATTTATCTGGGCCGGCCTTGAGCGGGCAAGGCGTGTCTACGGGCAGCACCATGCAGTTATAGTGCAGACACAAAGATGAGCTCATTGGAATCTCCACCGTCGGATTGATCCCAATCCCACTCAGGAAATTGTGCTGCAGATACAGTACTTGTATGCTGGCCGCCAATAACCGGTCCACCAAACTAGCCGGCACTTCGCCCGTGAACCGGTTGTTGTTCAGATACAGATTCTCGACGGTCGAAAACATGGGAGATATCCCGCCGGAAAGCCGGTTGTAGCTGAGATCGACGGTGGGGATCGTCACCTGACCCGCCGGTTGAACCGGGCCGTAGAACTGGTTCCTCTGCAGCTGGAGGTTGCCGATCGGGAAACTGAACAGGGAAACCGGGATTGGGCCGGTGAACCGGTTCATGCTGAGATCCACGTAGTTTAGCTGGTTTAAGCCTGCGAGCGCCTGGTCGACCGGACCGGTCAGATTGTTCGACGACAGCGAGAGGTACTCGACAGAGGTGGGGAGCCCCTGAACCGGAATCGAACCGGATAGATTGTTATGCTTTAAATCGATCCGCGTCAGGGTTTGGGAAGCGAACGGCGGGACCGGACCGGTGAACCGGTTGTGACAGAGGATGACGTTCGACAACGCCGGCAAGCTCCCGATGGAAAGCGGGACGTTCCCGGAGAGAAGGTTGAAGCTTAGATCAAGGGTCTGAAGACCCCGGAGGTCGCCGAATCCAACCGGAATCTGACCAGAAATGAAATTCCGGCTGATTGCTAAGAATCTGAGAAACTTCAGCTGGGAGATGGTTTGGGGCAGAGAGCCCATGATCCGGCCCGGGACGACGGTGAGCTCCGCGAGGGAAGAGAGCTTGCCGATGTCGGGGTGGAGCCGGCCCGAAAGGCCCGGAGAGTCGGCCCGAGGATCGCCGAGGTTGAGCGCGATGACTCTGTCTCCGTCGCAGTAGACGCCGGCGAAGGTGCAGGGGTCGGCGGTGAAATCCCAGGACGAAAAGTAAGCCGATCCGGGCAGATCGGAGAGGCTCCGCCTGATCGATTGCAGGGCGAGGAAATCGACGGGGTCGAGCAGGGCGTCCGACGACTGCAACAACAGAATCAAATGGGTAAAGAACGCAAAGCAATTAAAAACAGTGTTCATTATATATATTAATTAAATAAAATTAAAATTAAAATTGCAGAGAAAGAGAAAGGGATTTTCTGTGCGTGGAATGCGTGCGTTTCCTTGAAGACGAAGATGAGATAGAGTAAGGGTTTTTTTGATAATTGATTTTGTAGGGTTTATTGAATGTGGAAAATTGGGGAGAAATTGAAACACGCGAAATGCAGGTTGTTTCTTGTTGTTTTCTCTTTCTCTACTGTGTGTTGTTGTGTGCAGCAAAAACGAGGGAAGAAATATATTGTATTTAATGATTTTTTTATTTATTTTCGGATTTTTAATTGGCAAATTACTGTGTGGAGGTTTGGAAGCCAAACGGTTGTCCGAGCCTACGTGGAGTCTCAGGCTCGGGTGTTTCTGGGCCACGTGGCAACTTAGGGTATGCTTGTCCTTTTGCACATTTTCGGATCTTACCCCGACCTCCTCCATTTATCCTCCATTTATGGCGGCTTTAATCCTCTCAGATATGAAAGGTTTTTCTTCCAAACAAGTTTACAGTTTACTTGAAATATACCATCACGGATCATGCAATTCAAGTAAAAATAATACTATATATATATATATATATATATATTGATTTATTAATCAAATTCAATTATATACATTAAAATTTAAATTATTTACATTAGAATTGTCCAGCATTGAGAGTTAAATTATAATTTATGTAAAAGAAAAAAATGAGTATTAATTTGTTGATACGAAGTTCAAATAAAAAATGTGTTTTTATGTTATAGGTATCAATGTATCAAATGCAAAAAAGATAAATAAATGTATTTTAAACCATTATGAATCTATGGTGTTGAAATATAGATTTAGGATCTATTTTTTTTTTTTACTGAAAGGCTTAAAACGGAATTTAAGCAATTTAAACTGAACTAAATTGAATTTTTTTTATAAAAACAATAATAATTTTTATAAATTTTTAAATATTTTTTAAAAATATTAATATTATTATGACAATAATTAGATTGTATATTTAAAATTATAGATTAAGATTATTATTTATTTATTTTATTTTAATTTATTTTGAAATAATTTTATATCTGAACTGAATTGAACTGGAGTGATCTAAACTGAACTAGATTGAAATTAAGTTCAAAAGAACAAAATCTTAATGGAGTGATCTAAACTGAACTGAACTAGATTGAAATTAAGTTCAAAAGAACAAGTTCTTAAAGGTACAATTTTTTGTTGATTTGTCAAATTAAAAATAAATTGAATTGATTTTATTGTTTAAAAGACTAAATTGTAACCGAGTCAATTTATAAAATCAAATCAAGACTAACATCTCTCTTAGTGAAACTAGCACAATTATTCACTGACGCAGGCGAAAGCGTAAACACAAATATTAAAACTCGTTGATTCAACAAAATGTAAAAATTAATTAAATCAAAATTTGTTGATTCTTAGAATACAAAAAATTGATAAACTTAAAGAAAACCTTGAAAACGAGAACACTCTCTTTTTATTTCATCATAAACAACTACTTAAATGAATTATAAAAACGACATATAAATAGTACTACTAAAACCCTAATAAAATAAATTAAAATTAATAAAATACTAATAACTTAAAGAGTAAGAAATAATCTCTGATTTCTTTCTATCCACGTCATTCACCCTAAAGTTTTGATTGTTTGAATAAAAACTTCAAATTGATGCTAAAACAATTGGAAACAAATTTTAATTATTTGGGGCTAGTTGAAAATAGCTAAGCTTCTTCTTTTATAACACTACAAAAAAAAACGGCAAACACCGACTGAAATTACCTACTGTAGTTAACAGTCGGTCCGTTGCCGACTGTTATACCGTCTGCCTGACAAAGGCCGACTGCGTAACCGACCGTTTCAGCAGTCAATAAATAATAGTCGGTCTCAATGCGGGAAAAAATCCCGCCAACATTGCCGAAAGAATCACCGACTGCAAAAGCACTCGGCAAGGTACCGACTGCTATGTACAGTCGGTTAAATTCAGATCAAAATTAGACCGACTGCTTGTTACAGTAGGTATGAAATTAATTATACACCGACTGTTATTTAAGAGTCGGTGACTACAAGTATATAAAGAATTTCAATCCTTATTTTCATTTCTCAAACCCTACTCCCAATTTTTCAACCTCCGCCACCTCCCCTCTCACACCAACACGTACGACCCCATCCAAGTTCACCGATCTTCCGTCGTCGAAGAACCACCGCATTGCTAACGTCGACGAACCACCGCATAGCTACCTTCAACCATCGCACCGGAGCCCCTTATTGATCCGCGAGTAGCAGCCGCGCAACTGCCGCCTAGCCACTCGACCGGAGCTTCGCTGTTCAGCTTCATCACCGCGCCACCCTAAAGAACTCCGAGCATCAGCACCGCGCCCTCGAGAAACTGAAGGTAAGTCCAGCGCCCCCCTTACCCTTAATGTAGCTTATTAATTGTGAATTTGTGCTTTGATGAAAAAACTTAAAAAATCACAATAACTACAATACTTTGATTGGAAGGACAGTAGGTTTATGATGTGAATTTTAAAAGTATTGTGAAATTTAAAAGTATTGTGAATTTTAGGTTTACAGTAGTTTTGTTTCCCCTAATTTTAAAAGTATTATGAATTTTAGGTTATGAACATTATGCACAGTACAATAAGTTATAATGTATTGTTTTATTATTTGTATGTATACAGATATATAATACTCAGTACTGTATTATTTTATAAAAAGAGAGTAAATTAAGATGGTTTTTTTTACTATAATAAAATAGATACAGAAAAATGAGTAAAACTATTTCTTACACAAATTAAGATTGTTAAGTATTGTTGACATGATGTACATATATATATATATAGGATGACTACTCCAGAACGTAGTTGGATGTATACTCGTATGGTGAATGGTTTTTTGTCTACATCTTTCGTAGAGGGAGTTGAAAAGTTTATTGAGTTTGCTAAAATGAATGCTGAGTTCACGGATGGTGTAAAATTGAAGTGTCCCTGTAACTATCGAAAATGTAAGAACACTAGTTACTACGATGTGGACACGATCAAATACCACCTAGTCAAATATGGATTTGTTCCTAATTACTACATATGGAGTTTTCACGGAGAATCTCACTTGGATAATGTAAACGAGCGGGTTGCGGTTAATGTTGGAGGATTGCGAAATGACCCACGTGAGGAATCCTCCTCTAACATGTATGAAGAAATGATCCGAGATGCTTTTGGCCCGAGTATAGTTGACATTGAACGTCGTGAAGAAGAACCTCCTAATCCCGAGGCTCAGCAATTTTATGATATGTTGGCTGCTTCAAATAAGCCATTGTGGCCAGGGTGCGAGAATCATTCTCAATTATCTTTCGTGGCTCGTTTAATGAATTTGAAATCTGAGAACCACATGTCTGAAAGATGTTTTGACCAAATAACATCCTTGTTCAAGGAAGTTGTACCACCCGAGAATCTCGTAACAGATAACTTTTACAAGAGTAAAAGGTTACTGCGTGGAATGGGTTTACCAGTAGAGAAGATCGATTCATGCTTGAACAATTGCATGATTTACTGGCAAGATGATTCGAACCTTACACATTGCAAGTTTTGTAATCATGCTCGGTTTAAGACAACAAACATGAAGGATTCAAAACGCCGGAAGACACTCACTCCGTACAAATGTGGAATTCATTGAGCCCCTTGTTCAATCTTATCAAGAAGATGTTGTAGACAATCTTCCTCCTATACATTCAGATGATGTTGAAATCCAATTGGCGATCCCTGGTCAAAATGATGATAGTGAAAGTTTAGACGATGATGAAAATGTTGTTTTGGAGAATTCTAATGATTCAAATTCTTTTGAAAATGACAATGATACATCTTCAGGTGATGTGTAGGTTTTTTATAAACTTCATTAATGTGATGTATAATATACTAACATAAATATTTGCAGATGGCTAGAGGATCTGCACCTGTGCCGCGGTTTGTTCGTCGTCTACTTGACAATTTCGATGATGATGATGATGACGCAATGGCGGTTGATGATGATGTTCCAGAGACCCCTCCTAGCAATGCTACTCCAGATGCTACTCCAGATGTTGTTGGATCAACCAGTTGCACACAAGCTGTCAATGAGCCTAATAAGGTCGAGGTTTATCTCTATGGTGACGCGTAAGTGTAAATTTTTCTTTCTAAGTGTTGGGAAATGTTTGTATACCGAGTCATTGTGAATGCAGATTGCGAAATGTTGTGAAATGTTGTGAAGTGTTGTGAAATGTTTGTATACCGAGTAATTTTTCTTTCTAAATGCAGATTGCGGTCCACGAGTCCGCCGAAGATGGCTACATCACTTCGGCAGATTATCGAAACTCGTGTGCACATTTTGGGTCACACATATGCGACATTGCCTTCTGATCATAAGGAGCGTTATTGGAAGGAGTTTAAGGTAATTGGTTTAAAATAAGTATTTGTACATTTAATGTAATTTTAGGTTATACGTTTTATATAATTTTAGCGATATCGTTAATAACTAGTTTTTTTTTGTTTTTTTTTTTTGCTTTGAACTGCAGCGTCGTTTCTACTGGGACGAGAGTGTGTATCCCACTAGCGTGATATATCGCTGTTACGAGATGGCTATCAAGAGACGATACAGCAGTCGCACAAACGAGTGGAGACAACAATGGGCGGCGACCAAGACTAAGCCAACGTGCATTCCACAAAACTGTTGGGATGCCTGGATGAAGGTGTGGGATACCGAGGAGTTCAAGGAGAAGTCGGCAAAGTACAGTGCAAATCGGTTGAGTGAGCCAAACGGACCAGGTACCGGGATATCGAAGCATATTGGCGGCTCTAAGTCTACGATTGATATCGCGCTTGATATTGTAAGTGTTGAAATATATTAATATTATTTTTTTAATTTTATCTTGTTTAACAGAAGCTTATTAATAGTTTTATATTTTTCAATATTGTCTTGTTTAATAGAAGAAGAAGACTGGTCGAGATGCAACGATGTTCGAAATCTTTAACTGCCTACACCAAAAGCCAGACGGAAGCTTCACGACAAAGAAAGCCGAGAACACAGCGGTATATATCTTTTAAATGTTCAAGTTATTAAATGTATTAATATAAGTTTCAATTAAAAAATTTATTTCTATTTTGAAAGATGGAGGTTGAGAAGACAGTCGAGGAGATACGATCTTCTACGCAGAAAGACCCTGACATTGACGAGGTCTATATGACCATTGTCCAGCCGAAGAGAAAGAATTCTATTTTTGGTACCGGCTGCTTTGGGTTAGCGTCAACGCAAAATGCAGGGTCCTCGAGTGCTTCTGAGCTTGTTCGTGAGCGTCAGCTGCGCAAGGAGATGGAGTTAAAGATTCAGCGTCTCGAGCAATCCCAAGCCGATATGAAGGCCGAGATGAAAGCTGAGATGAAGGAAGAGATGAAGGAAGAGATGAAGGCCGAGATGAAAGCCGAGATGCAGGCTCAGATGGCTTTGTTACTAGCCCAGATGCAGCAGCAACAGCAGCAGCCGCCCCCACCTTAGTAATATTCTGATGTTATTTGAATTGACTTGTTTACTTTTGATGTTAAAATGTAGTTGAATTGTGATTTGTGTAGTTAAAGCCGAGATGAAGGCTTATGTTTTGTAGAAATGTGTTTTGAAGAATTGTGTTTTGAAATTGAGTATTAAATTGCAGGTTTGGGTATTTAAATTATAAATATTTTTTTTTAATTTATTTTTAAACAACCGACTGTTAAATACAGTCGGCTTAATTAGCTGAATTCACTGACTGTTTTTTCGCAGTCAGGACAACCGACTGCAAATACAGTCGGCTTTATTAGCGGAAATCACCAACTACGATCACAGTCGGTGCTACCGACTGTCGCATAACAGTCGGTCGTTCCCCGGTAATCCCCGACTGCAATGGTCCTTGTAAACCGACTGTTGACGCAGTTAGTAAGCAGTCGGTGTTCGCACCGACTGCTACAAAAAACAGTCGGTTTTGAATACCGAGGAGCACTTTCCTAACTGCATTGAAGAGTCGGTATTTCAGTCGGTGGAGGTAATACCGATTGCATAGCCGACTGTGTTGACAGTCGGTGTTTTTCTGTTTTTTTGTAGTGTAATACACATAATATATATTTATATCATGCCTTCTACTTTATTAGGTACATTAAATATGAGATAGTATAACTATAATACATGTTAGGTTTTTTTAGTTTTTTTTTTTTTTTGAGATAATATCAATTTTCGTTCTGTAACTATTGACGAATCCAATTGTGGTCCTGTGTTTTTTAAAAACATCAAATGTCATTTTTTCCGTTAAATTTTCAAGAGCTCCGTTAAAATTTGGTGACTTGAAAATGAATTACAATTTTTTAATAAATGACAATGGATTTTTCGTAATTCCACTCAATTTTAATTTTTTTAATAATTCCACCACCATCTCCCACACTCCTCCGCCGCCGCTACCGGCCGGCTACTTCTCCTGCTGCACCGGCTCCTCCGACAGCCTTGCTTCCGGCTGGATTTTAATTGCAAAATAAATTAATCAATTAATGATCTTCGCCAGTATCCGTCTCCGGCAACCTCAATGCTGGCAGCGACCTCACATGCTCTAACAAGACATATGCGAGCTCAGTACGGCATGACGTACGCCGGCGGTTCCTCCATCGACAAGATTCGTGTTCGGGTGCGCCACTAAATACGATCAAGCGACGGCCGGCCAACGTAGAGGAAACTCGTCGCTCGTGCAACAAATTTGAACACCGACGACGCGGCTTCCTCGTCCATTCTACGAGAGCTTGACCAGTGCACTGACGACATCATGATGCCCGGAAATTATAATATTATTGGGTCTCGGTACACATCACACAAAGTCTTTTATAAATTAATTATGGTTTAGATTTATTTTATTTTCGTTTTCTTTGATCTCAGATGATTGGAGATGATGAGCCATTCGACCCGAATAAACTATCAGACACCTTAGAGCATGTACAATGGTGGGTTCAGTTCATACCAACCCACCACAAATTAATAATTTATTAATTTATTTTCAATTACTTTTCTTATTAACTGAACTACATAATCTATACTTGCATTGATTTTTTGGTTTGAACCGAATTAAGTGTGTCATACAAACTTTTACTTTTTTAATTATATATATTTTTATTAAATAAAATATATATTTTAATTACAAATATTTATTATTCATTATTATGTATAAAAATAATAAATTGTATTTGATTTTGTTAATAATTTAAAATTATGTGTAAAATAATTTAAATTAAAAAAATAATTATATTTTAATTTAATTAACAAATAATTTAAATTATTTAAGTTTTCATAAATAAATAAAAAAAGCAAAAAAACTAAAAATAAATTAAAATTCATAAATATAATAATTTATGAATTTGACTGGACTGAGTTGCTTTTGCTTCTGATTTGTGCAAATTGAGTTTTACATAAATAATTTTAATTTAACACAATTAAAATTAACAATTATGATTATAGTTTAACGCAAATAATTTTAATTTAATAATTTTAATTTAATCCCATTAAAATTAAAAATTATGATTATAGTTTAACGCAAATAATTTTAATTTAATAATTTTAATTTAACGCAATTAAAATTAAAAATTATGATTAAAGCTTAATTGCGCATTTGAGGCATTTGAAGCGTGTCTTTCACGCAGTATTTCTGTCCATTTATTTGGGAATATTTGTGTACTCTGACAGAAAAAAAAATCAATTCATACCTTTGAACCGAATTCACTTTGGTGAGGTGGGATAAGTAGGGTGGTATAATGAACTGAAACTCCCAATGATACGAGTTCACTTTCATGAGTTCAAACTCAAAAAAAATTGGTACCATTGTACATGCTCTTACAACCCTCATCGACATGAAGGATGTCGAGCTTGACGAGATGATGAACAGTTAGCCTCTGTCAATTATTACAGGACAAAAATTAATATATTTTTTTTTTTTTTTTTTTGAGAAAGTGAGATATACAACTACTAGTACTAGTATAATACTACATGTTGCTGAAATAGAACGCGAGACAAGCGGACAATTATTACTAGTATTATTAGGTACACGTTGTGGACAATAGTGCAGAGTAGTAACACAAAAGCAACATATTGTTTCTTTCAACTGGGCCTCACAGTGTGTTAATATGTACTTATGTACCAACTCTTGGGCCGTCCACATCATCATTTTAATGCTATATTTAAACATAAGTACACTAAAATTTCTATAAATTAATATTTTTAAACCATAAAATTTCATTAATTTAAAATTGTTATTAATTTATTGAATATTTTTAATAATTCAAAAGATCAAGTCTGACTAATTTTTTTTTTAATTAATTTAGAGAGATTATTAATTTATAAAAAATTTATTTTACAATCTAATAATACATCATTACACATCACATATAATTTATATCTATCAATTTGTACTTCAACTTTTCAATTGTGTGCCTAAGTACGAATTATTGACAAGTATAAATTGTACCTGCAGTTCACAATGCTCTTATACCAATGGCGTTTTTTATAATTGATTTTTTCTCATATTTTTCAGATGTTTTACTTTTTATAATTTATCCTATTGCATAAGTGCATTTGTTTGATCCATTGAAAATTGTGCATATTTCATTCGAGATCGTCTCATTTTACAAATTTTCAGAATACAGAAACAAGAACATAGAACAACGCTTTACAAACTATCGATTAAAATATTATTAATAAAAGTCGAGGCTCTTTTGCTTTTGGCTGATAAAATAGAGGCAATATTCAACATACTTTCTTCAAACATACAACAACTTTTGTTTTCTACAAACACTAGAACACAAGTTCGTTCGAATTGAATAGAGAGATAAATTGAGCCTTGATATGTAATAATAGTGTATGAGCACAGAAGTTTATATTATTTTTTGTATGAAATACAACACCTTTAAACTCTATTTATTAATGTTCGATCAACCTAAAGAGATATTTAATAAACTCTATTAATATTTATAGATGTTCAACTTGAAGATAATGAACATTAATCCAAGCGTTAAAAAATCACAAATTACAAAACCCGTCAATAAAAATCCATCAATAAAAGTGATATGAAAATTAAGGATAATAACAACAATAATATGTTGCTACGTACTCATCTTAATTAAATTCAAAGTTCAACTTTTGATTAATAACATTTAGGGCCGGCTTGGAAGTTTCGGTGGCCCTGTGCGAAATGTCAGTATGGGGCCCTAGCTAGTGCCTTAGTACGTAAACAAATACAAAATAATAAACGATATTTCTTAATTTTTTTTTGGCATGAATTCTTTAAAAAAAAATTACATCAATATATAAATGTATTTTCATCTAACTTCTTATTATTTAGATTTTTTATTAGAAATAAAATAAATTATATTTTTTAAACAATTTTTTTTTTAAATATAAACAAAGATTAAGCAAAACAATACTTCTGAAATTTCAGAATAGGGTTTTAGCTAGTAAGTAAACAAATACAAAATAATAAAAAGATATTTCTTAACTTTTTTTTGATGAATTTTTTAAAAAAAAATCAATCAATGTATAAATGAATTTCCATCTAATTTCTCGTTATTCTTAATAAATTAATTAACGCTAGTAAGTAAACAAATATAAAATAATAAAAGATATTTTTTAAATTTTTTTTATGAATTTTTAAATAAATTCAGATCAATGTATAAATGGATTTTCATCTAACTCCTCGTTATTCTTAATAAATTAATTAACACTATATTTTTATTAGCTTTTTTTTATGAGTTTTTCAAAAAAATTCAATCAAGGTATAAATGAATTTTCATTATTTTTAATAAATTAATTAATACTATTTTTTATTAGCGCTAAAACAAATATTTTATTAACACTCAAATATTTTATTAACACTAAGATCTTTTTTATTAACTAAAACAAATTTTTTTTTAAATAAATTTTTTTAAAACATAAATAAAAATTAAGCGCAACAAAACTTTATTAACGCTAAAATAATTAATAATTTTAATAAAACTAGGGCCCCAAAATTTACACTTTATTAACGCTAAAATAATTATTTTTTTCTAATATAACCTCTAGAAAAAATTGGGCCCCAAAATTTTGGGGGCCCTGTGCAAGCGCACAACTCGCACATGCTAAAAGCCGACCCTGATAACATTCATCAAATTAAATGTAAAACCATTTCAAAACCATATTAACATTTCAGCCAATACAGAGAATAATAGTACTAATTAAAAGTCTTAACGTGTGATCTCAAATAATGCCTAGCTAAAATCCATTTAACTAAGAACAAGTTCTAATCTTAACAAAATTCAAGTCCAGGCTTGAGTCCTGCCATGTTGGATGATCAAACAGTGCGTGCACATGTGGTCGATGCCATGACCTTTACGTGATGCATACTTCTACTCAATATTGAACACTTTGTTCCTTTTATCACTTATTAAGCGAATTATATACTCTATTTGTGTCAGATTAATAATTACATGTATTTTCTGAATGAAGTGTGGCTAATGGTATGATGTAAATGTACTAATTTTCAACATTTTAATATGAAATGTGATAATACTTACTGTAATAATTAAGACCCTTCGTTTATTTAATACAAATAGTTTAATTTGATTAATTTTAATAATTTATTTTTCACTTATTGGAAATTGTATTTTGAAAAAAATATAATTTTATAATTATCTACTTATTTAGTTGAAAATTATTGTAACCATTAATTATAAATAAGTTAAATACTATTAAAAATAATATTTAATTGTAAAAATTCTCTAATGATCCTCAAAATGAGAGAAAAAGAAATTATTGTTTTTTAAAATTTAGTTTGTAACTTTTAAATTTTCGTAGAAATTAAAACATAATCAGAAGTAACGAGACATAGTGAACACAACGCCTTAACTATTTCTTACAATGTATCAAGATTAATCAATGATTATATTTACACAATAATTTTCTTTCAATTTATTGTTCTATGTTGTGTCTTTTTTGAGCATGAACAACACTTTGAGTTAATAAATTTGTATTTGAAGTAACTCTCTCACAATTATATAGATGACCACATGTCAAAAAAAATACCGTTAACAACATTTTCGAAGTTTTTTGTTAATCAAACTCAGACCCAGCGTCGACATTTATTAAAAATTTACACCACTCAACTTTTCACCGCACATTAAATTGATAAATAGGACATGGAATTTCAGAGCTCGATCAATTCAACACGAGTTGGGGGTATCGAGCTAAAATGACCCAATATTTTTAAATAAAACAATAATAATAAAAATCATATTACTTACATTTTTAATATAAATTAATTCTTCTAAAAATTAGTAATAATATAATTTAAATATATAATAAATTTGTTTATAATAAATATATAAGTAAACTTGTACAATAATAATAAAAATAATTATAATATTAATTATAATTAATAATTAAATTAATATTAAAAAATAAAATTATAAATAAATATGTTAAAAATAAAAATTAAAAATTTTTGGATTGAATCGATGGCGGCAAGATTCGGGTCGAAAAGGACCGAAAAGGCTAAAAATAATTCGGGCGTAATTCTTTGGCCCAAATCGACCCATTGATTGTGATGGGCTGAAAGTCCTTGTTATTGCCGTAGATAATTACCGACTAATTTTTTGACGATTTTAAAAAATAAATAAATAATTTGACGGTTTTTTTGTTCCACAGTAAGTACTTGCGACTTTATGATCCGTCAATAAAAACTGACTATTTCTATCGTTTGTAAATCGTTTATTGACGAAAATATTTATCAATAAACGTAATTTTATTTGTAATGTTTGCATATAAAAAATGGTTTTAGAATATATATTTCAAGTGATCATTTGAGGTATCGTAACTTCATTTTTTTAACAAAATTTAGGCAACTTATAATTTACAACCCGCCGAGAGTAAAAAGAGAATTGTGTACTCACTTTCTCCCGTGTCAATTATAATGATAATTTTAGTATTACTTAATGAATATTTCTTTAAAATGTTTTGTAATGATGATTTTAATGTTATTAATGAATATTTTTTTGAAATGTTTTTATGATGATTTATTTATTTTCGATGATGTTTTGTATATTTTTAATGAAGATTTGGACTAGGTGCACAATAGATCATACACCTAGGTCTATGATTTTAGGTATTGATTTTTATTTTTATGGTTCGTTAAAAAATTAACCAAGTTTTTCTTTGACTTCATAGTATAATCTAAAAAAATTACAGTATAAACATTATTTGACATTAAAAGTCTTAAGAATAAAATTAAACTCGATCGACTAAAAACAATCCAAAAATTATAAAGCTCGACTCAACTTTAAAGGACCAAGCAAGTAAAATATGGTGACAATAATTATATTCCTACTATTGATTGTTCATTGTCACATTTACGTGTCCAATACGAATATGACGATGAACATGATTTGTCATCATATGCGAAAAAGATATGATTGACCAAAAGTTTAGCTTTACTCAAAGCTGACCAATGGTGTGAATAACACATGACCAAGATCCAAGATTCTCATTATAAAGATACCATATCCTTTCATCTTTTTTTATATTAAACAGATGGTGTAATAAAACAGGAACATTTCTGTAATCACTCTCAAAAGAAAAAAAAACAAAAAACTAAAGGACCACAAATTAAAGGTAAAATGTTTTGATTGTTTTTCATTCATTTTTTTTTTAGAGAACCAACAAAATTTTCACTTAGGAGAAGACATAACATGCTCACATAAACAAAAAACGATCACGAGTTTGTAACGATTAACTCGACCGACAAGAGTAATCATAATTCAGAAGCACGCGGAATACAAAGGTCGACAGTAGAGAGGTTACATTACAGCTAAAGCGCAAAATCGAGACGAGGAAAGTAAACGTAAATAAACAGCTACACACGGGTTACAAATGCCAACAACGAAAGAGAATTCTTATGTAATTAATTCACACAAACATTTCAAACTCGAATGTGTCCATGAAACCTAAGTGTTAGCGATAGTTGACTTATGCTACCGTGGGGATTGACCCTCCGGCATCCAGAATTTGTCTCTCCAGCTACATTTTCAACAAAGAGGATAAATCGTTAACAAAAATGATTCCATCTAATTATATGAAAGTTGATCCATGGAATAGGAACGATAAACGATTATTACCCTAAACAAAGTTTCGAGCTTGTTCTTCACGAGATAGTATTCGTGTTTTATTTGCTGTAAGCATCTGATGCACCTGCACCGCAAATTATTCAGCAATAAATGGCAAATGATCAATGAAACAAACGCAAAAACGAGAACTCACCCATCGAGATTATTCTCCTCGCAGAAGTTTCTGAAAGCAACACACATGTTCTTCACTCTTTGAGCACCTATGCTGGTATTTTTGAACACGGAAAAGTAGTCGTAAACGACAAAAAATCAAGAACCATCCATTTCAAATCTCCAACAAGATCTAGAATAAAAAAAACTGGAAAATAAATGGAAAAAGACAGCAAACAATATATGTACTGTACCTGGAACTGCTACCTTTGAACTGATGAACATGGGCATCAACCTGCTTATAATCTACAACTTGCTGTTGACTACATAAATATTAAATTAAATACTAAATAAATGAATAAAAACAGTAAAACCTAAAACCCTTTTAATTCAAAATGGAACTCACAGTGCAATAGCCAAATTATTCAAAAGCTTCTCAGAATCATCAAAGAAGAGTGAAATAACTTCAAACACAAAATCTGGGTTGCTCTCATCTTGAAGCTTTTGAAGCTGTACAAATTGATCATCCAAAATACCCTTTTCCCCACAAAATTCAAATTAAAAATCCAATCTTTTTTCATGGAAACCAAAATACAGAGCAAATCATCAAAAATAAAAAAGGGGATTTACCTCGCGATAAAGGGAATTTGAGAAGTCAATAAACTGTTTCTGCAACTGGGCCACAATCTCCATAGCTACTGTGTGTGTGTTTTGGGTTTTTTGTTCTATGGGGAATGAAAGTTGAAGATCTGCTTGGAAATGGAAACAGGGGATGTGATGTGATTATTAAAAACGCAAGAATTGACTTGCCAAAGATGACGACCTGCTAATTAATGGAAATATTATTATTATTACAATTTCAATTAATATATTAATGATTCTTTATTAGGAATCTCTCTCACACTCTTCTGTTTTTTAAATTATGAGTGGGGTATCTTATCAGACCACACATGGTGTTTATTGTTTGAAGTGAGAGAGTCACAGAGAGAGAGAGAGAGAGAGATTCTTAATAGAGAGATTGAGTTAAAAGGTAAGAAAATGAAAAAAAAACATAACGTCGACAGCAGGGTTCGAACCTGCGCGGGCG
Organism: Euphrasia confusa; assembly: GCA_954870475.1. Taxonomy (NCBI): domain Eukaryota; kingdom Viridiplantae; phylum Streptophyta; class Magnoliopsida; order Lamiales; family Orobanchaceae; genus Euphrasia; species Euphrasia confusa. The sequence goes on along the minus strand of OX940966.1, from coordinate 6,811,269 downwards.
AAACCCAACAGATTTCAAGTCTGTCTCCTTAACCACTCGGACATATCGACACTTGATATCTTCAGTAATCACCGTATATATATATATATATATATATATATATATATACACATATATAATATTTTATTGAATTTTGTTCCACAATTATATGTACATGATCTTGGTTTCAATGATTTGTAACTTGTAAACGAATTTAAATTGTGAAATTTGAATCGCGCCTAATGACATGATTTGTTTACTAATATTGATTAAAAATGATTGAACGATTATACATTTAATATGAATATATTGATTATTGATTACACATTATACAATTTCAATGAAAATTTGTTGTCGGCTTTACTTCTTAATAAACTAGTAGGTTTTGATCATGTTTCTTAATTCGTATGGTATGTAATTAGATCGAGGTATCAATGATTAAACGTTGATTAATTTAATATGAATAGTATAAATTTGTTTTGATCATGTTTTTAGTCTGTATGGATTAATGTGTCTTGATTTTCTTTTTTATTTTCTATGAAAATTTGTTTTGAAACTATAAAATAACTCATTAAAAACATGTTAATTTGTACGGGTATTTAAGATCGAGGTATCAATGATTCAACAAGTAATTGGTTGAGTCTCAATCAAAAAATTTCAATCACTTAACATGTGTTTGAATCAACGTTGATTAATGTGTTTGAATATGTATTGATCTCCTCCGGCTTTGATCAATTTATAAGTCAGTGTGAAATCAAGTTATTTCCTACTCATATGAACAATTTTTATAATTTCTTAAAGATATTTATATGGAATACATGTATAGATAAATATGACCATAAATCCAGGAAGTACTATTTTTTTCTCACTACATCCGGGACGGAGGTAGTGAGAATTATATAACAAAATATAGATAAGTTAAATTTCAATTTACCCTTCCTGCAAAAAGCTGCCAAGTTAATGCACAAAACCATCATTAGCAAAAGGCATGTAATATAGTTTCATTGAAATTTCTGAACATAAATTTCACATCCCTACAACATTGTGAAAACATAACAAACCAACTCCAAGAAGTTCAATACTGAGAAAACAAAAACAAAAACAAAATCCAAGTTTTCAAACATTTTCACCCCCACATCACCCCAAATTGTTTCCACAATTCAAATGTTCTAAAAATAGCAATATAAAAAAGACCACATTCTATCGATGCAATCACCTCACCTCAACCACTATGAAAGTGATTGGAAATTCCAAAAAAGAAACAAATACCATATTTTCCCTCGAAAGGAACTACTTGGCCTGATAAGTAACATGCACTCGGTGGGCAATAGTTGTCCTGCAAGAGGGGCAATCACGCATCCCTTGATTCTCATGAAGAACATTACAGTCCCTGCAAAGAACATTATGGGCACATGGCAGAAAAAGGACCACGCTTTCTTCATTCATGCACATAACACATTCCATATCTAGGTTGTCATCTTCGCCACTGAATATTTCCTGAAAAACGGGCAATCTTTTTGTACCTTGAGGAAGTTGTTGTTTCCCGGCGGAGACATTCGAGCCGTAGCCCACGCTAAGGGCTGCAATTGTCAATTTATTTGATTCGAGTTCCAGTTCAGAGATCTTGCTCAACAGAATCTTGGATTCATCTGTGTGTTCCTTTATATAGTTTTGGCCCGTTTGTTTCACTTTGTTGGCTTCTGCTTCCTTCAGGGCATCCTCCTTTTCCCTTTTCTCAGTCAGGACAGTATGTTGGTTTTTGACTTTTAGTTTCTCTTTCTCTGCCTGCTTCTTGAGAACCTGGAGGATTATTACACGCGTTTTGGGATTTATTAGAGATGTGATGAACCATAATTACATATATAGGTACACGGGAAAAGAAAAATAATTATACAAATTCATTTAGAGTCTGAACATGACTTTCAATAAAGATAATAATGGACCCAATGCAACATGAGTTGAAACTTTGATGTACAAACAAACCTGATTAAGCATGAAAACACACACCATCAAGGACCTAGAAATAGTTCTCAGAGTTGACAAAAAATGAAAAAAAAATGAAAGAAAAAAAACACACACACAATCCAAATTTTACTATCAACCCAACCCCTTAATATATCAAAAACAACCCCTGCGGTTTTTATTTTTTTATAAATGTCTGTTTTTTGCCTTGCCAATTTTGGGCTTTACTAGAAAATATAATATTTAGGCAAAAGAGAACCTTACACAAAAATTTTGAACTTGTGAGTGAATTCTAGTAAGATATAAATGCATGACCTGCCACTATAATCACAAGTCGGATACACTCAACTAGAATGATTAATTAGGCACAAAATCACCATCAAGAGTTTCTTGAGAAGAAGTGGAAACTGGAGTTATCTATAAGGGAGTATACACTCAACAAAATACAAGATCAATTTAGGCAGAAAATCATCAAGAGTTCCTTGAGCACACAAGTGGAAACTACAATTATTTAAAGAAGTGCTAATTATAAAAACAACATCGATATTGCACACAAAACAGAGATCTTGTGTTCGTATTTTCTTAACAAACACCCCATTATTGAGAGTGTAGTTTGTAAAAAATAGAAACCAATATCAAAGGGTATTCTTATTTTTATTTTTATTATTATTTTGTGCATGTGTTTGTTGTTACTAGGACCTTATATTAGATTTCCATCTATCAATAGTTAATGCATTTATTTACTAAATTATAATTAGTCAGACCACACATACCTTGAACTGATTCTGACGATTGTTCCACTTCCCTAGCTGCTTCTCAAACTCCACCGATTTCCGCTTTTCACTATTCAACATCCCCACAATAAAATTCCTATCCCCCTCCACCACCACAAACTTTTTTCCCAACTCCTTCTCCCACATCAGCGCCTCTTCCACCTTAACCCCTGTATCCATAGCCTTCATCCTAGCCTCCTCCCCCTCCCTCTTTAGCACTCTCCTCTCCACGTCAAGCCTTTGACCTGTAGCCTTACCCACCAGGATCTTCCTGTTTTCATTAGCCAAAACGTGCTCCATTTCTGTCAGCCGCTTGACATTACTTTTTTCTCCCGCTTGCTTCTCCTTCTTAGCCTTCTCAATCTCTTCAATCTCCCGCCTTAGGGTTTTCAACTCTGCCTGGTCCTTCCCAAGCTTCCTTGTAGCCTCCATGATTTTTTCATAAGCCCAGTTGGTCCAACCTTGGAGCTCTTTCTCGAGACCCAATTTTAATGTCATCAGCATCATAAGGGCTATATCCTTGCTGTCCTGTCCCGCATAATTCTGGAGTATATCGTTAAATAGGTCCTTGGCGTAAGAGTCAGTGGGCTGTTTAAGCGAATTGGTAGCGTCGTTTCTTTTGATCTTCAGATGGGCATCAGAGTTTGTGACTGGCAATGTGATAACTGGATCTTTAACGGGAGTATTTATATCATCATCACCAGAAGGAATTTCCTTAATTACTATGCCAGACTGGCCTAGCAGCGACTTGAACGAGATTTTCAGCACCATGCTTTCCCAGGCGACAACTCTTTCCTCAAATGTCCCACTCTTCAGTTGGCCCCTGTAATATTTCTCAAAGTGGAGCGCTTTCTGTCGGAGAAAATCCCTTTCGAAATTAATTGATGGTGAGCCTGATTGCTCGTCCATGCTGGCACCTGAAAGGCTCACATTCAATTTGTTAGGATTGGATTGGTTGGTTTCAGGAGCTTTGGATCTTGGATTGGAATCCATCGGGCCCTCTCCAGAAGCTTTCGGGAACCTGCCTCTGTACCCACAAGCAGTTGCGAGGTTTAACTCGCGTATCAACAAGCACCACATGGCTTGCATCACGGTTAATGTGGGCCTGAGCTCCAGGACGATGTGGATCATCTCAAGTAAGGTGTACTCCACCAAGCTCGGAAGGCTGTCAATCACAGAATGGTTAGGCATCTCAACACGCTTGCTTTGATTCAGATAAGCCAAGGCACCGTCCACTACATGGGAGATGGCATCTGTATTGCGGCCATTAAAAAGGCCAGAACTGTTTAGGATGGCCCACCTTGAAACCTCTTCGGTGTGGCCGATTTCCACAAGCTTATCCATGGCCATCAAGAAAGTTGTAGTTAACCTGTCCCATAAAAGTTCTCCAAGCTGGCCGGTAAGGTCCGTAAGGATGTTTTCCCATCCTCCTACAACTTTCAGTTCATTAGGAGTGTTGTGATTGGCGTCTTCTGATTTTTTCTCCTCATCAGTGTGTTTGAACGCGATCTGCATTTTTTTCCAAATCATTTCATACTGTTCTAATGCGTCCAGGGACACAGGTGAGTAATCGGATGAAGATTTCTGTTTATTTTGACCCGTATCATTGGCTGAGAAAGATGATTGGCTTTCTACAATGTTATCCTCCACCTCCATTTATGCTTTCTAAATCATCACAAGAAAAAAGGAGATAATGGAAACTATAAAAAATGATTTAACATGAATGAATTTTTATTTAGTTGAGGACTCATAATGCAACTTCAATGCAATATTTACAACAAGAAGGCGACAATCAGTAATTACGTCCGACAATAAGCAATTAATGATGACTTGGATGTTTAAGATAGATCAAAATATTTCACAATTGTTTTGCACTGAAGTAATTAAAATGAGTTGAGATGATTATTCTGAAAATATACAAATTTTCAAATCCAGTTAATGACTTTTAAGCATGGCCACCTAATAATGTTCTACATTCAGAAAAATATGACAGTGGACTAAAGTTTTAAGAAAAATTAAAACATTTAAATTTTTCGTGCATTCAAAGAATATAAATCAAGTTGAATTACACCAAAAAATCATGAATGTAAATCCAATTGAGCGAAGTTTTTCATGAATAGAAACCTTACGCACATGTGCAAATATATCAGAATAATATGAGACGTGGCTCACACTCACACGGAATCAAACAGAATCTAGGACCACTTAAAAGAATAATTCCGTACATATGTAGCGGTTGTGTTCAAGAACAGAAACCTAACATACATGTGCGAATATATTAAAACAATACGACACGTGGCTCACACGGAATAAAAAAACCTGGGACCACATAAAAGACTAATTCCGTACGTATGTAACGGATGTACGATAGACACAAAAGTTATAAGAAACATAACATAAATATATAATTAATCACTTCATATAGATACTCATAATCTAGGAGAATAACATTAACAGGTAGAAACATTAAACAATCAGAGAACAAACGAACACGTGTGAATTGCATAAACTTCTATTAATCCACGAAGAAGACAATGGGAAGACAGACATAATAAGAATGTGTGAATAACAAACAAACATGCTTTTTATTAATCAAACAAGCAGATCCCCTGACATATCTACACATAATTGATGGTAACAACACAAAAAAAAAATCATTACTAAAATCCAAAGGATGACAAATAATTCACCAAAGAAAATCAACAAATTAATGTTACCTGAGAAGCTCTGGCAATTAAATCTTCTTGAAAATTTCCTGCATTAAATCACTCAAACAATTAAAGATTAGAACAAAAAAACTTCGATTACAAAGCCTGCCCAATTGACTAAACAATGAAATAATAATTATTTATGTAAAAAAAGGGTTTTGAAGAATTAAAAACACAGACAAGAGAACTCCAAACCAAGATAAAGAAACAAAATCATGGGGGGAAAATGCTACCAAAAATGAAAATCAAAAACCAGGAAACAAAATCTTTGCCCCCACCCTAAAATTGATCAGCCGATTAATCAGAAGTAAAAGAAATCTAGAATGATAGATTATCAAAACAGTTTTTTTTTTCTAATCCTTCATTAACATCAAATAAAATCAAGAACCCTGAAATCAATTAGCCCAATTCAACTTATCAGTTAAAAACAGAAAAAAAAAAAAAAAAAAAAAAAAAAAAAAGGTAAAGGTAAAGGTGAAGGTGAAGGGGCGACTCACAATTCACACACACCAAGAGGCTCAGAGCCTCGTTTGTTGTGTGTGGAGAATTTGTCTCTCTGACACAAAGGGAGATGTACGCCTTGCTCTTGCACTGTGTGCGGCGCTCCGCCTGCCTCGTATTTATAGTGTCTCTCAACCCTCTTTTCAACATTTAGGTTGAACCCGGAACCGAATTCCGCCAGTGGATTTCGAAAAGCCATTTGGCAGATTGCGGGAAGAACCCTAATTAATATTTTGCCCCTTTTTTGCATCAGCATTATCTGGCATTTCATTTAGCCAGCTTTGATTTGGCTTTCTCATTGGTAAGGCTTTTCGTTATAAAATTATATACAATCATTTTTTTTACTAATTTGCATTTCTCCCAACGGTCATCACGTGATTTTACTAGTACTCTTTAAAAAGTAAGTAAAAGAGACTGAAATTATTTTATATATATATATTCTGATAAACTCAAGAGAATTTGAGAGATAATAATAGGGTATAAAGAGAGACAATATGAGAGGAGAATAGAATTGTTATAATTGTTGTATTCATTCATATGGGGAGACCCCTTTATATAGGATACAAAGTAGGGTTTCTGTCTTGTTCACCAAGAAAGGGTAAACTAGTCATTCACTAATTAATAATATTCATAACACTCCCCCTTGAATGACTATTTACAGTATTGTTGCCTCGTTAAAACCTTGTCAGGAAAACCCAGTGGGACAAAACCTGAGCGAAGGAAAAAGAGTACAACTTGCTCCCCCTGATTGTAATCACCGAAGATCTTTGACTTTTTGAAAATTATTGGTGATCAATCAGTCTCATTAAAACCTGTATATAACTAATAAAACCATATAGGAAAAACTTAGTTATTCAAATATAAATTTTGGTCTTCAGGACCAACCTTCGAATTGTCGAGTTTCACATTCATTTGTATTATTGTATATTTTTCGTCCTTCTGGGACATGCCTTTACCAGACATCTATTGACTAGAGCATTCGCAATTGCTATAACCGGCCGGTAACTCTTCAGGAGAATTTTAGATGCGTCTAGTGTTCAATATACATTTCTTGACAAATGAATAATGTGAACTTCAATTCACAATCATTTGAACTTCAGGTTCTATATCTCAGTTTATCTCGAAAACAAACTCATATGGAACATTCTGATGTCCTCATTAATTATTATCGAGTGATGTACATGTCTCGTTAAAAACCTCGTTATAAAACCTTGTAGGAAAAAAATACTCGAGGAAAAGAGTACATGACATTCACATTTATATTGTGGTGATTGTCTCGTTAAAAACCTATAACTAAGAAAACCCTGTGGGAAAAACTTAGTAAAGGGGAAAAGAGTGCAATCACTGGTCTTCGGGACCAATCACTGGTCTTCGGGACCTTATATTCAATATCATTTTTGTCCATAATGAAATATGTAATATGATATTGTATATGTTCTGATTTTCATTTCCTTTCATTTAAGGAATCTTAAAATCCATCCAGGATTTTAATGTATGTATCATTCGATTGACTTCTACATGGTCAAATCATACATTCATGCATATCTATATTTATCGTTGTTGCTGCCAGAAGTATAAGGTAGCGGAACTTAATGTCATCCTTAAAAATATCGAGTTTCTTCGAAAAACTCTTGAGCAACTAATCTCGCTTTTATATTTCACCACATCATTATTCTTTTTCGTACGAACACGCACGTATATCCTTCTGGGATAATATTTTTATCCAGCGAGTAATGCTCAGCCTCAATTGCTCATTTCTATTTTCTTGAGTGCTGCTGGCACACTATTATAGATATGAGTTTTGGATCTAATTTTTCTAGAGCGACTTCTTGAGGCAAATATGTCGTTGACGACCTTCTATTTTTCCATGTTGATGACAATTCAATATATCAACCAAAACACTTCCCATAATATTTAATTTGATTGTTCCGCAATCCCACGATTTTCTATTATCATGTGCACATACTTTTTCAATGGGATTTCCATCTAACTCTCTTCTGGAGATTTTGAGGGTGACTTAATTTCTTTGTTTTTTCGCGGATTTATTTTATATCTTGAGATCGATCTACTACGCTTCTGGCGTATATTAGAATCAACATTTGAGTTGATCTCTTTGGTATTTGAACTCTTATAGTTCATTTTACCACAAATACGTGATTTTGTCACACCTTCATTAATTTGGCAGATTACTTGCTGAATATTGCAAGTCACTTATTTTCATGAACTTCGGGTTCAATTGATTGGTGCGTGGATTTAGAATTAAAGATCGTTTTCATTCCATGAAATTTCTCGGCATTTATATCTTTATATTCTTATCTCCCCCTAATGCCGGGAAATGATCTTCGTTAAATATGCAAATCAGCATAAATGCTATAAACCGATCTTCTGGATCGTGGGCTCGAGATAATTAATATACCTTATTTTCTATTATGCCCGTTCACTTTAGTGGTAATATGAATATAAATTGCATATTTCAAATTAATTCGCAGATGGGAATATTTGATTCATTTCCACACACTTATTAATAACCATGATATGCATCATTTTCATTTTAAGTACATTTGTAGTACTCGTGGGGATAATTAGTAAAACTCTTCCGAAGATAATTAGTAAAGCTCTTCGGGAACCACTCTTAACATGCCATCATTTGCATAACAATATTTTTACCAATAATCCTTCGGGGATACATTATCTTGGATACATTATCTTTATCAATGATCCTTCGGGGATCAAAATATATCTCACATATAATTTTCTCAGCAATTACATTTAATTGGAATCGAGTTTTTCGATATTCCATGAGTACCCACATAGTACATTTGTACTCGATTTTCAAAAGATATCCTATAGGGATAATTCATATGTAATCATTGTTTCAACGAGAACAATCGATGTAACTTTATTCAAAAACATTTAATATTTTGAACTTTGCTTCTTCGGGAGCATGTAACTTTATTCAAAAACTTTGATCTTTGCTTCCTCGGGAGATTTGATATTGCTGCGGGAATATCATATCATGAAGTTCTTCAAGAACATTTAAAATTTATTAGTTAATGTTTTTCAGAAACATTTAAAGTTTTATTTTGATATTTATTCATAAATATCATATCATAATGTTTTTCGAAAACATTTACAACTTATTGCTACTACGGGAGCAATTTAATTTGATATTTCCAAACTTATTGCTACTACGGGAGCAATTTAATTTGATATTTATCGAATAATATCAAATCATGGTGTTCTTCCAGAACGATCAATATAATATTTAAACCAGGAGTATATGTTCTTCATGAACATTCAATTTAATTGATTATTAAGAATACTTGATTTGATATTACTTCAGGAATATCAAATTATGTTTTTCACGAGAATTCGAACTCATGTGGCTATCCCCAATATTCAAGCAAAATCATCGGACTATTCAGCAATTATGGATCAGCGTTCCAAGGAGCTTCCAACAATGTTATTCGAGATAATTAATATATAATTATAATCAATTTGATATTGATATTTCTACATAAATATCATATCGCGCTCTTCTTGAGAAATATTTAATTTTGATATTTCTTCATGATGTCATATTATGTTCTTCAGGAACATTTAGTTTAATTTGATATTTCTTCGAGAATATCATATCATGTTCTTCAGGAATATTAAAAATTTAATTGATTTACTCAGGATAATTAATTTGATATTACTTCAAGAATATCGGATTATAATGTTCTTCGGGAACATATGATATTATTTCAGGAATATCAGATTATAATGTTCTTCGGGAACATCTGAATTTAAGAAGAATGGAGGAGAAATAGATATATTTATAATTATTAATGAATATAAACAAACATATAAATTCTTGCCTTGAATTTCGGATCTTGGATAGGTAGAACTTGAAGAACGCGGTTGAGCTTTCGTGCTGATAACGTGTTATAAACTCAAGAGAATTTGAGAGATAATAATAGGGTATAAAGAAAGACAATATGAGAGGAGAATAGAATTGTTATGAATTGTTGTATTCATTCATATGGGGAGACCCGATACAAAGTAGGGTTTCTGTCTTGTTCACCAAAAAAAGGTAAACTAGTCATTCACTAATTAATAATATTCATAACATATTCCATATTTTAGGAGGAACTAAATATAAAATAAATACATTTTTTTAAATAAAAAATACTAATAACAACTACAGTAAAGCAAAAAAAAAAAAAGCCCCATAGGCTACAAGTGTGGCTATGCACGAAGATACGAATTTACTACGTACACCGATATTTCTTGAATGCGAGACGATTTTTGAATTAATTATTAATTTATTATAGATACTCTCTCATATATTTGACATTTTATTTCAGAACAACGATGCACATCTAGAAAATGAACACTGAAAAATAAATATTTTGACATTTTAATCAACTCATCGAAATACACATATTTGCTCACCATGTTTTATCAAATTCTTAATAGAAAGATGGTCATTTATAATAAGCTATATATATTAAAGTTCTATCATGGTATAAATGACGCTCTAACAATAAAAAAACAATTAAGTCTATATTATGATTGCATGACAAATTATTTAAATTGGAAAAGTAAGATAATTTCTTTTCATTTTCATATCACGTGCACTAATCAATCGAAGAAAACTACAATGCGCTAATGAGCAATCAAATAACTGCAACAAGAAATTAAACAAAAATATAAGAAAGAACATCGTTCGCTAATCGAATAGAAGAAAGAAATTGCAAAAAAATAACGACAGTGCAAATACAGTCGAGCAAATCGACGAAAGCAAAAAAAACAGAGAAAGCCTGACAATTAAGAATAAAACAATCTTAATTGTTTTAATACACAGATAATTTTTCATATCGCATGCACATTGATTCGAGGAGGGTGGTTAGGCCATCCACCAATTAAATGTAACGCCAAACTTAGGTTCAATATCGGACTTTACACACTATTTTACAATTCGATAAAAAATCAATTGTCCATATTTGTTAATTGATACAATATCACGTGTTCGATCAAGTAATAATTGACTTTAAAAAATTGAAAGTTATAATAAAATTTTATTTAGGGTAAACACTTTATTGTTTAAATGAGATATGAATTATCAATACACATATTAATACATTATGAAAATATTAAATAAGTATATTATATTATAACTTTCAAGCGTTATTATGAGAATTTACGAATAAATATAATTACATATTTAATACGAACTTTTATGTAATACGAACTTTTAACACACATAACTTTTAAAATAAAATTATAATTTATTTTCATACTTATAGTCCATGAATTAATTTTAAATTTACATATATTAAAGGATTAAAACATTCACTATATATAAATATTACTCATTTATTTTAAAAGAATTAGTTTCCATTTATAAAGTAATTAATTACTCACTATGTATAAGTATTAGTTGTCATCTAAAAAGTAATTAATTTCAAGAGTACTTATTTAGCCCTTATCTATCTCTTTGCAATTTTAGTGTTTTGCTCTCATCTCCTAAGAATAATTCATCTTATTTAGACCATTCATTTATTTTATTAATCATTTTTTATTAGAATAATTCGAACAAAAATATTATAAATTTGTAATCAAAATATCAAAATATAATACCTTTTAATTGATATATATCAACATTACTGTATATCAAATTATTTCAAATTTGTAACTACAATATCAGTATTTAATATAAAAGATAAGGGAGACAAGGACCAAATGAAATCAGAGATTTGTTATGCAATCTTATAATCTTATGAATGTTATTTTGCATAAACCAAAAAAACTAACTGTTTTATATAACTATTTTATATCAAGCGCTCTAAATGTACAATTTTTTGTCATAACTAAAAACGATCGCACTTCTGTTAGAAATCGTTTTTAGAAATCGTTTCATCGCACTTATGTTAAAAACCGCTTCATCTACGAACCGGTAGAGAAATTAAATTTCTGTACATTTATATTAATGGAGCTTCATCTACGAACTGGTAGAGGAGAAGTTAAATTTCTGTACATTTATATTAATGGAGTATTGGAGACTAGCAAAGAAGTTGAATTTTTTTACATTTAATGAAATATTGGAAAAGTTGGATATTTGATGTTAGTATTTTTTTTCAAGAAGTCAGTCACAATATAATTACAAACTAAAATGATTAAATAAAGGTTATTAAGAGTTATAAAAAGAAATTAAAAAAATAATACTAGAAATAATTTGTAATTATAAATATATTATCAAAATAAAGGTTCTAGAAATTATATTACCGAAAGTATGTTTGTTCGGTTGTTATTAATACTACTACTCTGTATTATTTGATACTACCCAGCCTCTGCACCTGATGTTTCAGGTTGAAAGATCTGGGCCTGGGGATCCAGCTGTATCAGATTGGCTGGTTTCAGGAGCTTTTGATATTGAATCAGAATCCATCGAGCCCTCTCCAGAAGCTTCCGGGAACATGCCTCTGTACCCACAAGCAGTTGCGAGGTTTAACTCGCTTATCAACAAGCACCACATGGCTTGCATCAGGGTTAATGTGGGCCTGAGCTCCTGGACGATGTGGATCATCTCAAATAATGTGTACTCCACCTTATTTGAGATAAGGCTGTTAATCGCAGAATAGTTACTCACCTCAACACACTTGCTTTGATTCAGATAAGCCAAAGCACCATCCACTACATGGGAGATGGCATCTGTATTGCTTCCGTTAAAAAGGCCAGCACTGTTTAGGATGGCCCACTTTGAAACCTGTTGGGTGTGCCCGATTTTCACAAGCTTATCCGTGGCCATCAAGAAAGTTGTAGCTAACTTGGCCGATAAAAGATCTGCAAACTGTTCGGTAAGGATGTTTTCCCATCTTTCTGCAACTCCCAGTTCATTAGGAGTGTTGTGATTGGCGTCTTTGGATTTTTTCTCCTCCTCAATATGTTTGAACAGGAACTGCATTTTTTTTCCAAGCACTTCATACCGTCCGAAACCGTCCAGGGACACAGGTGTGTAATCGGATAAGGATTTCTGTTTATTTCGACCCATTTCGTTGGATGAGGCGGAGCTTTCTACACTGCTATCCTCCACATTCATTTATGCTTTCTAAATCTGAACATGAAAAAAGAGGAGAAAATGGAAAGTATAAAAAAATTGTTTGAACATGAATGAATTTATATTTTATTGAGGACTCAAAATGCAACTTCAATGCGAGAATTAGAACAAAAAGGCAACCATCATTAAACACCCCCGACAATAAGCAATCAATGATGCCTTGGATGTTTAAGCTAAATCAAAACATTTCACAATGGTTTTGCCCTGACGTAATTAAATCGAGTTGAAATGATTACTCCGAAGATATAGACAATTTTTCAAATCCAATTAATGACTTTTAAGCATGGCCACCTAATAACGTTCTACATTCAGATAAATATGACACATGAACTAAAGTTTAAAGCAAAATTAAAACATTTCAATTTTTTCTTGCACTCTAAGTAATTGAATCAAGTTGAATTACACCAAAAAATTATGAATGCAAATCCAATTGAGTGGAGTTTTTCAAGAATAGAAACCTTACATACATGTCCAACTATATCTGAAAAATACGAGACATGGCTCAGACGCAAACACACAGAATCTAGGACCATTTAAAAGACTAATTCCGTACACAGAATCTAGGACCATTTAAAAGACTAATTCCGTACATATGTAGCGGTTGTTTTTCAAGAACACAAACCTAACATACATGTACGGACATATAAAAAAAATACAACACGTGTCTCACACGGAGTAAAAAAAATCTAGGACCACATAAAAAAGTAATTACATACGTATGTAACGGTTTTACGATAAACATAACATAAATATATAATAAATCACTCATATATAGATACTCATGATCTACGAGAATAACATTAACGAGTAGAAACTATAAACTTTAAACAAGCAGAGAACACGTGAATTGCATAAACTTCTATTAATCCATGAAGAAAACAATGGGAAGACATAATAAGAATGTGTGAATAACAAACAAACATGCTTTTTATTAATCAAACAAGCAGATCCACTTACATATTACACATAATTGAGGGTAGAAACACAAAAACCAAATCATTACTAAAATTCAGAGGATGACAAATAATTCCCCAATGACAATCAACAAATCAATGTTACCTTAGAAGCTATGGCAATGAACTCTTCTTGAAAAAATCCTGCATTAAAATCACTCAAACAATTCAAATTTAGAACAAAAAAAAAACTACGATTACAAAGCATGCCCATTCGACTAAACAATCAAATGATAATTATTTACGTAAAAAAAGAGTTTTGAAGAACTAAAAACACAAAGACAAGAGAATTCCAAGCCAAACCTAGATAAAGAAACAAAACCATTGTGGAACAAAAACTCCACAAAAAATGAAAATCAAAAATCAAGGAAACAAAATCTTCGCCCTCACTGTAAATTGAACAACCGATTAATCAGAGGAAAATGAATTAAACCCTGGAAAAATAAATAAATGCCAAGCCCAAACATTATGAAAAAAGTAATCTAGAAGAAATGAATGATAGATTTTCAAAACATTTTTTTTTTCTCATCCTTCATTAACATCAAATAAAATCAAGAACTCTAAAATCAAGTAGCCCAATTCAACTTATCAGTCGGAAAAAAAAGTAAAGGTGAAGGTGAAGGGGCGACTCACAGTTCACACAAAGGGAGCTGTCCGCCTTGCCCTTGCACTGTGTGCGGCGCTCTGCCCACCTCGAATTTATAGTGTCCCTCAACCCTCTTTCCACCATTTAGGTTGAATACGGAATCGAATTTCGCCAGTGGATTTCCAAAAGCCATTTGGCAGATTGCGTGAAGAACCCTAATTAATATTTTGCCCCTTTTTTTGCACCATCTGGCTTTTAATTTTATTTTATTTAATAGCATATTTTATTTATTTAAGGTTAATAATCACATTTACAAAATACATTCAAATTTTTTTTAATATTACAAAATAAACCTTGACTTTTATAGTTATTCGTAAAATCAATTATATATAATATAACATTTATCATTATTTATATTATTTTGATACAAATAAATTAATAAATAACTTAAAATTAATTGTATAAAAAAATAGAAATAAAAATAAAATTTATAAATCAATAAATAAAACTATAAAACAATTTATTACTATGACTTTTATAAATAAATAAATATAATAAAATAAGTAAATTTATAATTAATTAATACTAAAAAAATTAAAAATAAGTTATTTAATTTTGAATAAAAATATATTATATAACTGAATTTTGTATTTTAGTGTATATATGAATTTTAATTTATGATAATTATTAAAATATTATTTTAAAATTAATTTTTTTTGAATGATTTATTAAATATATACTAGTTTTTAATTGTATATTTTTTTTAATTAGTGGTGAAGATATGATTTATCAATATTTAAAAATATATTTTTTGTGAGTTATGTGTATTTATTTGTAACATTTAAATTTATTTATAATTAATAAATTATTTATAATTAATTTTGCAAATAACAATAAAATTCAAGATATTTTGCAACATTAAAAAATTTTGATTTATTTTGTAAATGATATAATGGTTGTGATTTTATATGCTATTAACTATTTTATTTACTAAAATGCATATTAACTATTTTATTTAGTAATACTTTCATCACTTGATTTTACTAAATAAGGCTTATGTATTGTTTGACAATTTGAGAGTATTCTGTTATTTTGAAATATTTAAAATTAAGATATTCTTTTATTAAATTGTTCATCAATAAATTATTTTGTCCGTGTTTAAAGTAATACTTCCTCCTCTTTTTTTTATAAGGCGTTTTAGCTTTTTACACACAAATTAAGAAAACATAATTATATCTTATTTATCAATACTTATACCTCACTCAAAGCTATAAATTAATGTTAAATAATTTTTTGAATACATTTTTTTATATAAAACTCCTAAACTTTTTTAATCTTTCGTTAAGATTATTATTATAATAATAAAATTGATTGTTTATTATAAATGATAAGATAATTAATAAATGCATTAAGAATTAATACATATCAAAACCATCAATATTAAGTAAATAAAAAAAATTGTAGAACGCCTTATAAAAAAAGAGGAAGGAGTATTAATTAAACATATGAATTGAAACAATGAAGATACCATCTTCCTTGAATGCGCTACAATTTTTGAATTTATGATTACAGTTAAGTTACGGTCTCACATACAGTATTTGACATTCTATTTCGAAATAAAAATGCATAACCAAGAAAATGAAAACTGAAAATAAATAATTTGACATGTCAATCAATTTATCGTCACAAAATACACGTATTTGCTACCACGTTTTATCACATTATTAATAGATCTATTAATAATATGATAAAACGTGATGAACAAATATGTGTATTTTGTGATGATAAGCTAATTGACATGTCAAATTATTTATTAACAATCCCATATATATATAAAGTTGTAACGTTGTATACATGGAGACTTATCAATAAAAACAATTGAGTATATACATGCAACTGACAAATTGTCTAAATAGAAATGTAGATCTTTAATCGTTTATAATAAAATGAGTACTCCGATAATTTGCTACATCGCGTGCGCCTGGATCAAGAGGGTGTTTAGGCCCATCCACCAAATGTGATGCCAAACTCAAGTTCAATATTCAATAACTTTTAGGCAATATTTTATAAGTTTAGGCAATATTTTATAAGTTCAATTATTACTTGACCAAACACGTAACATTAATTAACAAATATGGATAAATATGGATAACATAATTACAGTTCGATCAAAAATCATTTATCCATATTTGTTAATTAATGTTACGTGTTTGGTCAAGTAATAACTGAACTTAAAAAATTAAAAGTTACAAAAAAAAAATGATTTAGGGTTAACATTTGTTCAAAATATAACACCTTTCACTTTATATTTATCAACATAATTGTATATCAAATTATGTTTTGTAATTATAATATTACATCTTACTTTAATTTATCAATAGAAAACATTTTCTTTTCATTTTGATAAATTAATTAATGTAAAAATTATGTTTTGTAATTATAATATTAAACATCTTACTTTAATTTATCAATAGAAAATATTTTTTTTTTCATTTTGATATATTAATTAATTTAAGATGTTAAATATTGTAATTACAAATTTGATATCAATATTATAGAAAACAATATTTAAATATTCAAATTTGTAATTACAATATTTAACATCTTACCCTTATGTTTAACCTTTATATAATAGTATTACTATTTTTTAACTTCCGTGCTCATACTAGTGTGACAACTAGTATGAGGCGAAGGGAGTAATATTTAATATAACAAAATAATATATAAATAAATAAATAAAAATATATTTTATCTACTTAAAAATGATACTTATTTCATATTTATAGAATAAAATTTATAATTTAAAAATTATAAATATAAAATTAATTATAATTATTATTTTATATTAACTTTATTAATATTACTCCTTTGATTTAATTATTTGTATTGTTATAAAATTATAGTAGTAACTTTTACAATGTAATAGTAAGAAATAATTAGTCTAATAATTACAATTTATTACAATGAGAGGGAAGAAATAATTATTAATGTGACAAATTAAATCTTACATAAACAATTAGTACATACTCTGTACACTAAATAAATGTCACATTTATAAATACAAAATTGTCACATTTGATCCATGAGATGAGACCTCTATACACCAACTTATACATACACTTAAACATACATAATGCACTTTTTCTTTTCTTCCCAGAAATTTAAAAACACAAGTTGAGAAGTAAATTGTATCTTGAAATAGAAGTTAGTTGTTTGTCCCTGTTAGTCCATCGATCGGCAATTACTAGTCAGGTTTGGTGTACTCGAGCAACATATGTGGTGACCGGTAAATCTTCACCAGTGTCCAATAAAGGACCTCTTCGACTCCAAGTTCACCTTCAGCTCTTGCAGCGTATATATCCTCACAGATGGCGATCAACCTGTAGGAAATGAAAAAAACCATTCAGGCCATCGTAGCATGATATTATTCAAACAAACTCAACCAATCAATCAAACAATTAGGGAAAAAGGACAATGTTGTCTATTTTCACCTGTCACACGAAGGAAGATTTTCATATGGTATTCTCATCCGTAAGTCAGAGCACTGCATTCTAATGAACCGGCCCACAGCAAGGACGAATGTGATGTAGAGACCCCATATACTGAATTTGCTGAGAGTCTCACCGAGAAATCCTTCTGGAAAATTTTCATGGATTAATATACCACAACCATCCCAATATATTTTTGGATATATTTACAAAAAAACTAACTTTCAAAACTACAAGTATCACCTTGATTAATTGATATTTGTATGTGTCAAATTGGGCTTTATTTTTATTTTATGTATCATAAAGTCATCCTTATTACCCTAAATTTTCCTTATCTATACTTACGTGGGGTTTCCTCTGATACAATGATAGCCATGGGCCCAGACAATGCTCCACAGCCATATGAATCTAGAGAGTTAATATCATGGAAAGACCACCATTGAGAAATCCCGCGATGTAAAACAAGATCCGCACTGACCTGTCAAATTATAGACCAACAGACCTCTCAAAAATATATACGAAATTTGCTTCACTATAAGGTACCCTTCATATCGAAGTAAAATTAAAAATTGCTTCCGATTATTTCCTTGACCAGGACAACAAAAATTTAGTAGGGATAGTTTCAAAACTACTTCCCAGGGTTTGGGTAAAATAAACACAAGCAAGTATTAAACTTGAAAACTCCCTTCTTTGTTGTAAGTATCCAAAATTTACCCAAGGAAACATAAAGTCTCAGTTTAAATTATGAAAGACTTGAGATCAAAATTGAAAGGTGAAGTCTAATTGCAAGAAACAATCAAAATTCATTCCAATTATTCCATGGGGAGCTCGACTACATGATTTATAGGGATAATTTTAAAATTACCCCCAAGCCCCAAGGGTTTCAGTCACATAAAAAACCCAGGATTTAAGAAAAAAGTTTAAAGGGTTACTCTAAACAAGAAGAAAAAAAATTAAAATCGCTTCAATTATTCCCTGGGTCTTGACTACAAAAATCAGAATTAATAATCACAAACTACCCCTGTGGTTTCTAATTATATAAAAAAAAAAAAAATCAAAGCAGCTTCAAAGAAGATTTTATTCTGACTTAAATTTAAGGGTAGGGAAGATGCTCTCAAACCTTGATTTTTATTTTATATTATTGAAATTTTAAACCTCCTTTTGTTTTTGTAATTACCTCAAGCTGCAGTGGCAGTTTTGTGATTATCCCAAGGAACCAAATAAATTCTCAAACCAAATCGCATAAGATCATAATATAAGAAATAAAATAAAGGCCATACCTCCTGCTCAAAAGGCCTAATTTCACCAGACCCCGTAACTCGAAAAAACCTTGGATAAATATTATGAATCCTAAAGCTGTTATATGTGCCATTAAGAACCCCTTGAACTTCTGAAGACTCTTGAAGATTAGACGGGTTCACACTCCTTTCAAATTTAACTGTCTCTTTACCTTTCGGTCGGTCTCTCGTAAGTACCCAAGAAAATTTTATATCCATGCTGCTGCTACTAAGTGACCCCACAAACTGCTTCTGGACCACTTCAGGGACGAGCCACATGGTACTTGCATCGGCTAGGCAACATATGAGCTGGATGTC
Organism: Euphrasia confusa; assembly: GCA_954870475.1. Lineage (NCBI taxonomy): Eukaryota > Viridiplantae > Streptophyta > Magnoliopsida > Lamiales > Orobanchaceae > Euphrasia > Euphrasia confusa. Next base: position 6,791,622 of record OX940966.1, on the reverse strand, counting down.
GTTCATGTTATATGAATCCAGATAATGCAGGGGGTCGAGATCGGCATTTGCATTGACTTGGTCCCACGGGATTCTTTTACAGAGAGTTGTTTGGTACAAGGTCAACTTGCCACCGGTTGTCTTGATATCAAACTGAAAGCTAGCATCGTTGATTGGATTCGCTATGTTTGTGGGGTTACCACTGCTGTACATCTGTAAGAGGAAAATGAGGATCAATAAACGTAAAAAAATACCGTATCTAATTATTTACGATTATTATTTATTTTTTATTTTTGTGATAGAGCTGCGATGATCCTTTTGAAAGAAATTCTAACTATTATGATCTATAAACAAGTTTGAGAGCAAAAGGAACAATCTGAGCTTTCGCAAGGTTTTCATTAGTCAAAATATTCGATAATATCAACATATGATTTCCAGTAACATTTTTATGCCTTAGGAATTGCTCACCAGCATTGGAGTCCAAATGACACAGATCAGAATAAAGAGGAGACATATGCCATTGCAAAACTTGGTCATCTTTGTCTGTTTATCTCCTTGTTTATGTGAAGATCTATTCAGAACATTATCACACTTGACAAGGTACAAGCTTGCATTTATGTCCTCCAACTAAAAAAAAATACAAAATACGTCAGCATCTGTTTATAGTACCCAATCAATGAACAGAGTACCCAGCATTATTCGGGGTAGGGGGATGAGGGCACACGAAATTTTAAGACGGGGGGAATATTTTACATACCTTCAGCCAGTCATACATTGTCAATGATGTAGTCGTGCATGACCAATCAAGGACACACCGCAATTCGTACAGAAAAGGCAAAGCACGATAGAGCCTGTAACCAAGATAGTTAACGAAGGAAACCTCGCTGGTTAGAAACTGGCGATACAAAGTGCTCTGATGAGGAACACCGTACCGGATTTGCATAGCTTGTAAAGCGAGAGAAATCGCTTTCGTGAGGTATATTGCACGGATGGCTAATCCAGCCATATTCCTTTGGGAAGTGTCTATATTCCAGGCATGCTCAGTGACGGCATAAGTAAAGATTATGAGATTAAAAATGTAAAACATGACTTTCGCCGTTGCAAAGGAACATAGGTATATGATGCGGTCAAGGACAATCAAGAAGAATATTATCTGCGCAACAAGAAAATGTGGGTGGGTTTAAGAAAAACATACACTTAATGCCGACATATTTCACACACTCACACCCAAACACACATTTCACACGCTGCACGTTTTCACGATTGTTTATTTTTCTATTGTTTATTAAATAACTAGAAAATTGAGATGGATTTTTAATTTTTTTTTCTCCAAATTAATCCACTCAATCCAAATGGGGACTGAATTTGAGTAATTTACATGAACTCCAGTAAAATCTTCTAAAATTGCACATAGCTCCAGTTAAGTGTTACAAACATCCCCCTTGAGGTTTGAATTACTCATAAATACTCCCTCTTTTGTAAACGAGGAAACACTTTAAAGAGGCGATTGTAAATTTTAAATGATAGATGTTTATTTGAAACTCTTTTGCGCATTTTTTTTATTATCAACCCTTATAGAATATCAGTAGTAGTTAAATCAAATTGTGAAAACCCATCAGCCCTTACAAATTATCATTAGTAGTTATCAAATTTAGTCACACATCTAATAACATCGGGAAGATTACATGATTAAAAAATCAGGTAAAGGTCAGAGCTCTATTTCTGTACACACACACACACACACACACACAATTGACACAAAAACTATCTTTAGTAGTTTGACCTAAATACAAGAGAATCTAAAAATAACTTTAAAATTATCGAAAAATACCCCTTGAGGTTTGATCAAATTTCAAAACAAAGCTAACTTCCAAATTATGAAAAGTACCCTCAGGTTGATTCAGTGTTAAAGTTAAGGGGCACATTGTAGGTACCATCATTCTCATACTTCAAAATATTTCCAATTAAAAAGTCAAACACAGAAAAAGCACATATACTTACCATTAGAATAAACACATACTCTTTCGGAAATTGATCCTCAAGCTGATAGTACTCCAGAAACTCAGTTTTATTCTTTATAACAGATTGGTAGAATATAGCAACCAAGAAGAAAACTAACAAATCAGCACCAAACACATAGGCATAGAGATCAATTTCCCTTTTTCCACCTCCGATTACTGAAAGTATGATATAGGGAAATCCAACTTCATCCGCAAGTCCCATGGACTGTGCTTTAAGGATCTGCTTTGCAATATCTGCTGCCGGAGTAAGAGATTTAAATTGTTCGGACGGCACACAATCCGTCAACGAAGATACGTAAACCACCTCAAACACAGCCAATGATAAGTTTGGGCTCTCGTTACTTTTTTCAATACTCCGAATTTGAACCTTACTGGCACATGGACACCCTAAAGGCACTTCATATATGCAGTTCTCTTCGTGAAAGTGCTGCAATAGCTGATTTATCCCTGACTCAATTCTCTCAGGCTGAATCCCGTCTTCTGGCCAAGAATTCACATCCATCGACAATTGCACAAAGTATGGAGGAGATTCTGCTTCCTGCGTAAGTGATTTCCAATATCTAGAGCAACCCGTGACCACTATCCGAATTGCTCGTCCAATTATTTCAAAACCTTTCTTTATTTTCTCACTCCAGCAAGACCCAGCTTGAAACACCTCCTGATTTAGTGAACCCCCCTTACAGTTGCTAAGCCCCGCAGAAAACCATTCACCGCCTTTCGCAGTTATAGAGCTTTGTATTAGAGTAAATAAATACACCAGAAACAGAGGCAGCAAACTCACCACAAACGAAGATGTTATCTTCTTCATGGGAAACCCTAATTCGCGCAGAAGGCCTGACTGAATGGTAAACCCACAATGCTGTATCATTATTTGGTATAAATACTGAACTAGAATATAAAATTCAGTATATATCAGCATCGTTACCCAAAAAACGTAACTCGGGCCCGTATTCACACAGAGAGCATATAAAAACAGGGCCCCCAAGTACACCATAGAAAGCAAACTGAAATTCCAAAGGAAAACAAGAACAAAACAGCAATAACACACCACATCATTGTTTGAACACATCCGAGACCATACATGACGTAAAATTCGTCCGATTTGAAGATTCAGAGGCTCTGACAACCGGCTTTTGTCGGACATCTTAGAAGCCGAACTACTTAAGTTTGGTTCTATAATAATTTCCGAACTCTTTTTCTCGACATCTTCCAAATAGGACGACTGGTTTGAATCCGAATCTTCGGGTGCAATATTCAAAAGGCTCACGAGATTGCTAACTGCCTGATTCCCGATCGACTGGACTTGAGAAACACTATCCCCTAACAATTGAACGGCAGAACCTAATGGATTTTCCTTCGATTGACGTGCATTAAAGTCTCTTTTTGCCTTTTCCGAGTAGTTAGTTGCATTATTATCAGTAGCACTCTCATCCTCCCCGACTTCAGTTATCTCGCTAAATGAAACAAAGTTTTCCGCTTTGATGCTCCTGGGAGACTCATACGCTGTAAACGGGAAAACAGAGTCCGGATTTACATTTACATTGCCATTGTCTTGTTTCTCTAGAAAATTATCGACAGAGTTTTCCAGATTCACAGAAGAATTTTTTCTCCTTCTCCTTAAGCCGGGGACATTATTAGCACGCAAACCATCAGCAGAATCCATGTCTTGAAGCTGGATTTGGAAATTTAGCATCTCGGATTTCATCTTCTCCACCTGAAAATTACGCTGCCTTTTTTTCTCCTCAGACTCACGAACGTGCTGCAGCTGTTCGGTTTTCCAGGTGGCCTTCTTCTCTTGCTCCCTCACAATTGCGCCAACTTGTTCAGCCTCTAAATACCGAAACACGTAATCAAACTCTGAGGAAGAGAACATGTACGATTGGCACGCAACAAGAACAAAAATGATGATCTCGACCAAAGCGGATCTAGATGTAATCCGAAACCCATAATCGTATTTGTAAAACCCAATCACCTCGTAAATGTAATCAATAATTTCACACTTTCCCGCTTTGAAATCTCCGATAAAAGGAGATTGGTAGGAAAGGGAGAGAAAGATCACAGCAAAATTGTACATGCGTAAAAATTTGAAGATCTTATTTTTCTTCTTTAATATAGTGAGCCTCATGCGGAAGAAAATAAGTGCGAACCCGAGGTACCCGAGGTGCAAAATGTCGTACTCTAGAGTACCCGTGATTAAAATCAGAGTGAGGACTAGATCCAATAGATGGCAGTAGCAGTAAACCCTCAAGTAGTCGAGAAAAGTCCACATGCCTTTGGTTTCGAACAAAAGGTCTCGCCAGACAAAGGCATTTCTACGCTGGGAAACCATGTGGTTGTATGTAAATATCCATGAGAAACTTGACGCACGGAGTTTGAAACTTGCAAGCATGAAGACCACAAAATAACTGATCAACATGCGAGGATCATCAACAATAATGCCTGCAAAAAAAAGGTTTGTATGAATTGTTCAAGATAATTTACATGTACAAAAGGGAAGAGAGAAAAAGGGGAGAAAACACTACATATAGGAATAGGGTGGATAACAAAAACTACAACCAAAGTTTATCAGAATTATAAAAAAACAGAAAATTACAATAAAAAGCTCCGTCAGGTTTGATTCTGTAATAAAATTTACCCCTTCATCAGAAAGAACATCTCAGGGGTAGTATTGTAATGTTGGGACTTCTTTGGTTTTTTGTTTATCACCCCAAACCTCAGGGAAAGCTTTTTTAATTAACTGTTAATTTATATGCATAACTATTAAGAAAGTGGCAATCGGAATAGTAGCAAATAACAAAGAGGAAAAGAAAATGATACATTATACATACCTAGCCAACACTTTTTGCAAAAGTGGAAATATATATTCGAATTTTCCCAACAATCGTGGCAATTTATACTGGTCCCACTGCCAGAAATACGCTGACCCGATGGCTTCACGCTTTTCCACATTGTGAAATACTCGGCAAGAAGAATGGAGGCAAAAAGAAACACAAACACAGGCCACATCTTACGTATGATAGGGCGGCCCAACAGAACACAAGTAGCAAGACAAGCAATATAAAACATTGAAACCACATTTAACAAGGCAAAACTGGCGAGCAATAGTGCAATCATATTGATCTCAAGCCCAAACAGATTGAACATGTTTTCCACCCAAAACATTAGATAAACTTTCAGAGTCGTCTTCTGCATCTCAAACCTCTCCTGCCTCAGAGAGATAATCCTCTCCTTGTTCCACTTGCAGCTTTCCTTTTTGCTTCCCCAAAGATAGCCAAAGGGGTTTCTCTTATTGTTGTTCCCCTCGTGAATTGAGGAAGAATTCTGAGATAGTTGATCATTATTACCAGGTAAAAAAGAAAACGACGATGAATTTCTCTTTATTCTTTCTGAACCAGAACCGGATAATAATGTCTGGTTATCCCCGTCAGAAGTCGAAGCAACACTGAAAATATCTTCCGGTGAAATAAATAAAGGACAAGGCTCTTCCGATCTCCCCCCGTTTGAAAATGAACTGGGCATTTGTCCTAGCCACCGAAAAACATTGTACTGCAGGGTACAAGCGGCAATAACCAAGACTTTCGCCCTCAGGCCCGCTTCCAGCCCCGCAAAACTCTGTCTATACACCTGTAGACCCAAGAAAAGAGACAAGTCATGGTGCTTTTGACCAGGAAACATTCTCGCCAGCTCACCCCACATCTGAAATAAATACTCTAATGTCACTATAAAACCTGTGTAGACTAAGAACAACTTGGATGGAATTCTCGAAGACTTTGGCAATGCAGATGACAACACCAGACCAAAGAGATACAAGAACCCAAAAGCGCTTATCGGAGACAAAGAAGCGTAAAACAAAGCAACAAATAAAATCTTATGACTGTGCCAGATTAGAAACCGTTTGATAAACCACAATACCCCCAACTGCTGAGCGGCAAAATCGTCCAATTTCATATTCTTACTCTGCCTCCTCTCATAGCTGTAAAGCTGCATGACAATTAAAATCGCCAGAGAGTCCCAAAGATTCTCCAACAAAGAAGTTTCGGGGTTATAGCCGAAATACACGTAAAGATCGATTTTTTTGGACATCCATGACTCGAAAGTGGGGAAAATGATTAGAGTGTATATGAAAAGGAAAACCGCAATCACGTATGTTTTGAGTGGAAACCAAAGACGCCGTTTTGTTTTCTCGACAAGTTGTCTTCCGATGATCCAGACGAGAAGAAGGAAAATGTAACCAAAAGATATGTAATTAGGTCTCACGAGGTACGCGGCAAGAAGGATAGTCAGGAAGGCAATGTAGGTCCCGCACGATCTGTATATTGACAAGAACTTCTTCCCAACAGCACTGAGATACAATGCCACCCTTCTTTCTGAATGATGGAAATATATTAGCATACACGAATATAATCACTGTAAAAAACTAGCAGCCATGTAGACCTAAATTTCTTGAATGGACAATGGTCTAGCTAGGACACGTGCATTGAGAGGGAAAAAATACTACGGAGTAATGATAATCAGGAGCAGTACTTGCAAATAGAAACTAAAAGTTGGATGAGTTAAATGGAGTGTTTGGTGTAATGTAACCCACCCCAGTACTTTTAAATTCTCATTAAATTAGCCAGTATTAGAAAGTGAAGTTAAAATTGTAAACAATAGAAACTGCTCTTTTTTTTTTTGTTCAGCTAGGAAGAATCAGATAACCACTTAGGGTGTAAGTGACTGAGTGGATGCCACTCTGGAAATTTTGGAAATGGATGATAATAGTGATGACTTTTTTCTAATAAAAGTCCAAAGATTTTTTTGATTGTTACTGAATATCAGATGAAAATGTAATTATTAAAGTAAATTACTACGGAGTATAAAAATAGAAAACTAATTATTGGATATAATTGGTAGTTAGGGTTACGAGATTGGGAGAAAATTAAATTCACGGAAAATGGGTAAAAATGATTAGCGAGTGAATGTTATATTGAAGTGAATGGTGGAAGAAAAAGGTGAAAAAATGAAAATGGATGGAAATATAATGTTTTGAAAGTTTTAGAAAGCAAGACTCCGAAATACTTCAACTAGTGAAATTTTCCCAAAATGAGTTACCATCCAATCACACCCTTTTTAGTGATTGAATATACACTCCCTAACGCCCAAGAATCATAGGAGACCAATTAGTGGATCGGGTCATACTTCTCTAAACGAATTAGGAGTGTAAATATAATTTTAACTGCATTCAATTTAGCCAGGAGTTATAAACAGTTTATCCTCAGAAGAGATTACATTACCATGGGAATGAATTTCGCAATAATCCCTAGTGTTTGAGGTGGCATAAACTGACAAAAGAACCGACTTGTTCAAACCAGCCCTCAGAATGCTGAATCCAACTGGAGGAAAAGGCGTCAGCTGAACAATTGCAGAAAACGAGAATAACATGTCAAATCCATGATTATGTATGGCACAAAAGCAAGCAAGCAGAGCAATTTCCAGGAAGTCCCAAGTACTATCACTCTCTAAGAGGCCTACACACATTTCACAAACAAATTAGCACACAAAAATACAACGGGTATAAGAAAACAGAAGTGCTACTAGGAAATATAAGGCGAATAGAAACTCAAGATCAATAAAAATACATCCACACCTAACTGTGATAGCACCTCAAAACTGACAGAGCCTTTTTGCCCCAACTTTCTGGAGACGAGACTAAGCTGGAGAATGTATAAAACCGCAAAATGAGCCTCACACAGAAGAATAAGAGATTGGCGCATCTTCATGCTGATGTTATGGCTCAAAAGGTATGCAAAGAAAAATGTCACTGAAATAAAAAAAAAAGTTTATAACCAATCAAAATATTGAGCAAGCAATTAAACAATGTCTTAATGAGTTAATGGAAAACATATTGATAATATAATTAAAGTCCACAATAGGATTTGACATACTATAAACGGCATGAACTAAACCAGGTTTCATAGCTATTAAGAAGATCAGCAAGAGCATAATAGGCCGAGAACACTTTCGCAGTCCCCAAGCAATTGTAGCTACAATCAACACCTTGGCATCTTCTTTCACTGCAACCTCAGGCGTGCAATAAATAGAATGAGTCAGGTTATGCATCTTCATGTCTAACAAGCAGAAGACTACACCATATTGTTTCTTGAAAAATAATTGTATCCCAAATTGCTACCTACATATGAAATTAATCTGCCTCTACAGATGGCATATGATTCACATGCCAAACCAAAAGATTTGTTATCAACCAAATATTTTGTATGTATAGAGGGTTTTCCTAGTGTTTAGTAAATTACATTGTGTTTAGTAAATTAATTTTTATGATTTATAATGAAATTAATTTATACCATTTGATATTTAAATGATTTACTGAAATTCCAGTTCTTATTTCCTCAAATAGCAACTGAATCTCAATTTGCTACTTTCATATGATATTACAGTACTCTATAAATAGATCTAATTCACACAAAATTTGTTACTAACCAAATATTTTTTTCATAGTTTATAGTATCTTATATTTTTGTTGTTTAATTATGCAAATTAATTTATATTTATATTATTATGTAAATTGCCTACTTTCGTACAAGTATATGTACCTTCTTCAGTTTTGCTCTCATTAGAAAATTGCCTCTCCTCATTCGATACGCACAGAAACACAGAATTGTTCACAACATTACCAAGAGCCACAAGAATCCCGAGACAAAACTGTGCTAAAAGGAAGAAACCAGGGATAGGATAATGCCATAATCCAACCATCTCCCAAATATCCATATCCTGAGTAATCATTATCGATGAAGATTTAATCATAAAATCGATCACCCCAAAATAGGGAGTGTGTACACACAAATCGAAGATTAGAATTAGGGGGTTGTACCTTCCCGAGTTTCCAGTTCACATATGCAAAAGCGACATTGAAAATGTACGTGCTCACGGCCCACAAGAGAATGAACACAAGAAGCAACCCATTCAACCGATGCAAACGAAACAAGGATGGAAAAGCAAAAAGAATATACCCAACATAGGCGAGTAATCCGAATGCACATATACTGGCAAAATGGAAGCTCCAGTATGAAAGAGCAAACAAGGATACCTGTCATTGTTAAACAAATGAAATTATAAAGCATTAAAAAAAATATTGCATTATGAAAAAAACAGAGACTCAAAGATTGTGACTACTTACTGGGAAGCCGTAAGTGAACCAGTTGATACTAAAAAATCTGAAAACTGTTCCCCTTAGTAAGATGTTGGTATGCCTTATACCTGACCTGCAAACCAGAATATAAAAAATAAAAAACATCGAGAAAATATGTTTTCATTATGGAGAATGATAATGAAAACAAAGCCACAAATATTTACCTCAGCTGACGAACAAAAAAGGAAGTCTTTGAGGGAAGAAGTTGCTCAGCCAAACTGCCTTCTCTAATCGACATCATAAATTCCATGTCTTCTAAATCATTTTTTATGCAAGAAAGCTGGCCATATATTTCCAAATGAGTTTCTAGGAGTAGGATCCACATTAAATCAACTAATAAGGGAATGTCTCACTGCAATTTTCATAACCATGGCTTTATGGCACAATCAATCCAACACATACATTTAAAATATTATTCAATTCTTCGGAAAATCAAGTTAAGATTTTTACTTTTTGGATAAGCTTAGTCTATTCCTAAACCTGAATATGCTTCACTTCTATTATGATAAAAAAACCTCTCTGTGTGACTGATAGAGAGCGAATGGCCTTGGTAGAAGGGGGTTGGGCTTCGACCATGGCTCGTCTACCGGCGTCGAGATCGGTCTTAGGCCTGTTATGGGCCTGGAATTTTTATCAATTATTATCCAATTTATTTTAGTTTATTTTCTATTTATTCCTTTTTTAATTAGAATCCTTATTAGGTTTTAATTCTAGGTTTGGTAGGTGATACGTACCTCGTTAGGATAGAATTGATAGGAGATGAACGAAGGAAAACGATAAATAGGATACCTTGCGGAAGTCCCAAAACCCTTGATCCTAACCCACGAAATGATTTAGGTTCGAAGCCCTAAACCCCAACGAGACGTTGAATCAATAATTCGGAGATGATGAAGACACACAAACGAGATTTGACTGGCTCGTTGATTCGTCGGTTGAATTCTTTTGGATAATCGGGATAGAATTCGAACCCGAGAGAGATTTAGTAAAACTCACAAAACATACTTTTTATTTATCAATTCATGGTTGGTTGTTCATAATGAAATAGAAAAGCCTTTAAATAGGCAAACAAAACCCTAAAACTCGAACTAAGGAATAAAAACAATTTAAAAACGCTGAAACTTGAAAATTCCGCCGTCGCTGCCAATTTGTGAAGGATGTCGGCCGACATGGTATAGGTGTCGGCCGACACCATCCCGAAATTCGGGTTCTAGCTCGTGTTTCACCTCGGGTTCGCCAGAATATCGATTTTGGGCACTTTGTCGGCCGACACCAAGGCAAAATCTCGACCGAACTCCTCGTCTTCGTCTTGGCACACTCCCGACTCATGTTTTGGCAGCCCCTTCGTCGTTCCGGCCTGAATACGGTCACCTTGACTAATCAACGGTCCCTGGATTGCATCATTCCCCTCCTCTTCAAGAGGATTTGTCCTCAAATCCACGTCGATGCCAGGGTCGAACACCACCCTCACGAACAAGTTCAGAACAATGTCAGTCTGCAGCTCACACCCTCGATGTAGTGGAAATCGTCAAGGAAGACGTCATGAATTTCCTGCAAAACAAACTCAATAGAAAATTCCTCACCACTCTCGTGTATCACTCAATATGGTAAGTCATTCTCGCTCGATTTTCTCTCTCAAGGAATCGAACTCAACGCCACACGAATCACGACACCACAACAACGTTCGTCGGAAGGAAAGTACACAGAAAGTGCAGAAAAATCAGAAATCTCCAAAGGACACGGAAAACGTAGATGACTCTATACGATGCCCGAAAACCCTCGAAAACCAACGACCAAATTATGCCCAATTTTTTTTTTTTTTTTTTTTTTTTTTTTTAATCGGATGAACAGTACCGTGAACAGTACCGTGAACAGTACTTTTCGATTTTTTTTTTTTTTTTTTTTTTTTTTTTTTTTTTTTTTTTTTTTTTTATATAAACAAGGAAGAAGAAAAAAAAGAATAAAGAAGAAAAACACGAAAGAAAGAAAGAAAAACGAAACGAGGATACGTATAAATTTGAACCCGAACCTGGGCTCTGATACCAACTGATACGTACCTCGTTAGGATAGAATTGATAGGAGATGAACGAAGGAAAACGATAAATAGGATACCTTGCGGAAGTCCCAAAACCCTTGATCCTAACCCACGAAATGATTTAGGTTCGAAGCCCTAAACCCCAACGAGACGTTGAATCAATAATTCGGAGATGATGAAGACACACAAACGAGATTTGACTGGCTCGTTGATTCGTCGGTTGAATTCTTTTGGATAATCGGGATAGAATTCGAACCCGAGAGAGATTTAGTAAAACTCACAAAACATACTTTTTATTTATCAATTCACGGTTGGTTGTTCATAATGAAATAGAAAAGCCTTTAAATAGGCAAACAAAACCCTAAAACTCGAACTAAGGAATAAAAACAATTTAAAAACGCTGAAACTTGAAAATTCCGCCGTCGCTGCCAATTTGTGAAGGATGTCGGCCGACATGGTATAGGTGTCGGCCGACACCATCCCGAAATTCGGGTTCTAGCTCGTGTTTCACCTCGGGTTCGCCAGAATATCGATTTTGGGCACTTTGTCGGCCGACAGGCCATGGTGTCGGCCGACACCAAGGCAAAACCTCGACCGAACTCCTCGTCTTCGTCTTGGCACACTCCCGACTCATGTTTTGGCAGCCCCTTCGTCGTTCCGGCCTGAATACGGTCACCTTGACTAATCAACGGTCCCTGGATTGCATCAGTAGGTGTGACATTAGTATTTAAAGATTGTTATTATGGTTCTGAGGATTATTACGTGAGAATTAATTGAATTTGAGCCTTAGGCTGGCAAACGATTTTCGTTTGATTTTTGATATTTAACAGTGACAGGCCTTTTACTTTTAAAATCCAGCAGCAGGGTGATAAGAACCTCAAGAGAGGTTATTCTAGCAACCCAAGACAAAGGTCTTGAATTATCCTAGCAACCAGCCAAAAACGCTGTAGACAATATATTTCAAAAGAAATAACTTTTTTTTTTTCATAATATTCCAGAACATTCGTACCTCTATTTATAAGCTAAAGATAAATACTAAAACCCTAATGATTGACTTACTGACTAAGTAATTACCTAAATGACTGATAACTTAATTTAAAAAATAAATAATAGAAAAGATAGTATATTGATCCTCCTTCCTTCATTATGTTGTTTTCCTTCTCATAGACCTTTCCAAATCTTTATCATATATGTTCTCATCACAGGGTTACTCAAATTCCAGTCACAATATATAAAGAGATGTAGAGAAGTTCCCACACGCACATAATGCAAAAGTGTGACTTCTAGAACCATGTTCTATCAATCATTATGTTGATTTACTTACCTTCACCTCATATCATCATTTGTAGAATTACCCAATTTTTTTATAAACGTCCAAAGATTAGCATGTATCACTAAGTTCATACTTGAACGTTCACAGCACTTAAACCAAGAAACAAAGCTTTTTCACTGTTACTTTAAAAAACGTTACATGTAAATAAATGAATTAGAGGTCAAAAAACAAGTAACATGGCTGACTAAAGGTCAACCCTAAAAGATAAAAAAAACCAAATGCATACCATATAGAAGAACACCATCAGAGAAATACCAGAAATAATCTGTTGCCAGCCGGATTCGTGTGATGATTTGTATAGACCAATTAAGTTGGCAATCACTTGAAAAGACTGTGGAAACTCAATAGGAAGTTGATATGCATACAGTATGCAAATGCTAAAGCCAGCGTATACCCAAAGTGGCTTCCACCACCTTCAAGTCACCCATGATTGATAGTTTAGAACATAAGAACCAAAGCGAAAACAAATCAATAAATTTTACTCAAAAGGTAGGAAAAAAATACCTGAAAAGGCCTAAGAAATTGCTTGTTAAAGACCAATCAACTAGACCAACACAGCTGCAGATGAAAAAAGGTAAAGAAAGCCAAGAAGGGTTGCTGATCCCTGCAGCTAACTGCATACCAGGCAGTAATAAGCAGGCAACCAACCTAAGACGGTAACCTTCCATTTTGGGATGAATAATATAATCAATAAGAGTAATATAATAAATGCTCTTGCAATAACAATATACGGTTTAGTCATTAACCACTTGGCAGTCAGATAACCTTTTCTCTATAACTTCCGATCAAACATCTCCAGGGGCATAATTATTTGTCATATTTAACAGCTTTATTTAAAATATTTGATAATAGGAACAATTTCCATTTAGTCCACTCCCACAAGACTATTTACCTAAAACTCCAACAAAAGATATTGCTTCGTAATTAACTAATTAATCATTTTCTTTACCCAACAATTTCTTACGAACATACCCCCTTTAATCCTCAACTGGTTATACTCAATCCTCATCTGATAAGTTAATCCTCACTCAACTACGCATTGTAATTTTAAATCTATCTTTAATTTGGACTAAATGACTTTGAAAAAGGGGTTGGCTAATTTGTCAAAAACAAAATGTAAAACTTTTACTTTTTTTGCCAAGGAAAACAACTATTCCGGATACAAACTTGAAGGAACCTAATTTGTGAGTAGTTTTGATTGTTCAATCTCCCCTCGTAAGATTATACAAAACAATTATGGTCCAAAAATATTTTCACCAGAATTTTGTTTCTTACAATTAGCCAACTGAACAGTCAAAACCAATGTGAACGGAACTACGAAAGTAAAACTTTGACAAACCTATGCGTTCAAAAACCGACGATAGAGAACCCCAGCATGAATCTCGAGATTCCATGAAGATAAATTTGTTCCTATTGATCTCAACGAAGGCAACAAATCCCACTAACACTTCCACAACCAAGAAATAGACTACCCTCCAGGATTGGAAACTGCAAAAGCAAATCACATGTTGAGTAATTATGAGTTAATGTGTTTTTACCATAACATACAAATAACATAAAAAAACGTACGTAAGAGATAAACCATTCGTACTTCATAAGTCCAAAGAGCTTTATCCACCAGGCATCTTCAACACTCCATCCAGAATCCAAAGTTGCGCATAGAATAAGAAAAATCGCTTGCGAAGAAATCACAAGACCCGAGTATATGAGAGCAAACCACAAAGATAGTACTCTCCCTCTATATTGAAAACCTGTGGATTCTACATATTGGAGAGGAAAATTAAAGAAGGGAAACACGAACACGCATACAATCTAACTATAAATGAAATTGATAATGTTGTTTTCTAAGCATATGACCTAGTAGAGTAGCCAACTTCTCGTTCATAAATAGACTATTACAGTATCACCTATTTTAGGGGAAGTTAACTGGAAAATAAGAGAGGTCGCTAAATTCACGGAAGAAATCAAACTCCAATTCAGTAAGCCGGCTGCAAAAACGAAAAACAACGATTGTAAGAAGCCATAGTAGAATCAATAGCTCAAACAAGAGTTACCGGCATAAGCGAAAAGCAATTATATACATGACTAATCGTATACGGAGTACTTAAAACTCAAACCTCGTATCGCCATCACCACAATCGAAAGTTTATTCTAGAGACATCAAGCTAAACAAAATACTATGGAAACTAACAAAGCCTAATCCTCAATACCTGCCAATAGCAACAGCGGCAATACGAACCCACCCAACATTCTTCCCATTTCGCCTTCTCTACCGCTCAATCTCATCGCCAAATTTCAAACGCACCGAACCCATCCGGAAAATTTGAATTTGCCAGCAAAACCCAATAAGCGAAAGTTCGGTTTTTCAACTACAATTGAAATTCGAAACCCCGCTGATTTTTTCCCTAATTTTAGAAAATATCGGAAAATTGAATTTTCAGCAAATTTTCTACTGTTAATAATGGGAGCAAGACATAGAGTTGTTTGATTTGAACTTAAGAAGGAAATAACGATCTCCATTTTTTTTAGACGCGTCTCTTTTAAATGTAAAATTTTCTACTAGTATTTTTCCTATGACGGAACCGCAGTTATTAGGAATGATTTAAAATTATTTTTTTAAATAATATAAAATTTTAACAAAATAAAAATGTAATACATTAATAAAATAATTAATACATAAAAACTAAATATTATATAAAAATTATCGCAATAACAACAACATAATTATGAACTAGAAAAATCTTCTCAAAGATGTTCAATCAAAGCATTTCGAAGTTCGAAATGAGCATTTGAATCCCTAATTTGTTTATGTCGATTCAAAAAAGATTCAAATGTCGCAGTTGCATTATTTGCTTCTTGTACCGAGGGAGTAGTTGATTCCGTCGCTTCTACAATCGGGGCACTGAGATCTCGTTCATCCTCGACTATCATGTTATGCATTATAATGCATGCAGTGATTACATCTTTCAAGACATCGGTCGTAAAAAAACGAACCGGATTTGATATAATTGCAAATCGACTTTGAAGAACTCCAAATGCACGTTCCACATCTTTCCTACATGCCTCTTGCTTTTGTTGATGATTTAAGTGAAATCATTGTCCGTTTAATGTGATTGGAATCATTCAAGGCTTTGGATTAATCCTAGTCAATAGAATATGAATTTGGAGAAGTGTGGAGTACACGTTCATATAAAATTGATACGGATTAATACTTTGAATAAGCATGTTGATGCATGTCGAGTTTAATCTCGTGGTTGCATGGTTTGCATGGCTAAGTAATGATTTAATATCATATATTGTATGCAAATTCGAAATTGCATGAATAGCCATGTAAAACAACATGAATAGGTGCTTAGTGAAAGGGTGTGTTCACTAAAAGGTACCTATTCAACTAAAGGGTGCTTATGTTCAAAGGAAGGGGTGTCTAAAACCTATATAAGGGAGTGGAATTCATTTTCTGAATACACACAACATCTCCTACGAAATTAAGAGCTTTGAAGCAACAAATAATACATAAAGTTCCATAAGTTGCTCGTGTTCTAAGCCTAAGACGCGAGTGTCGTTATTGTCTTATCCTGCGAGGGATTTCGTGATACCCAGGCTTATAGGGTCGAAATACTCTTTAAGGAAAGCGTACTACGCGATTCAATAAATATCCAAGCCTCTCTTCTTTCAGTAAACACCCTAAAATACAACATTCTTAAAGAGTATTTCCATATACTGAAAGATGGATGCGGTTCGAGAAATGACCAACAAGTTCGGCAAGTTGGAGAAATTTGAAGGCGTGGACTTTAGAAGGTGGCAAAAGAAGATGCATTTCATGCTAACAACATTAAAGGTGGTGTACGTGCTGAGCACTCCACAACCGGAAGCAAAGGATAACGAAACAACGGAGGAAACTCGGAAAAGGTGCAAATGGGAAAACGACGACTATATATGTCGTGGGCATATATTAAACGGTATGTCTGACTCTCTTTTCGACATATATCAAAACGTTGAATCTGCTAAAGAACTATGGGATAGTCTTGAATCCAAGTACATTGACGAGGACGCTTCTAGTAAGAAGTTCCTGGTTGGTAATTTTATGAATTACAAAATGTGCGACGGAAGGCCGGTAATGGAGCAATATAATGAATTGCTGCGGATTTTGGGTCAATTTTCCCAACATAATATGAAGATGGATGAGTCCATCTCGGTGTCTAGTATTATAGACAAATTACCGCCGTCGTGGAAAGACTTCAAGCACACCCTGAAGCATAAAAAGGAAGAGTTGTCTTTAGTACAACTCGGTAGTCACTTGCGCATAGAGGAATCTCTAAGGGCGCAAGAGGGTGAAAAACCCAAGGACAAGGAACCTATAAGGTCTGCAACTATCAATATGATGGAAGCAGGGGAGAGTTCGTATAAGAACCGAGGGACAAAACGTCCCTATAACAACAACAACAACAACAGCAACAATGCTGGGAGTAAGAAGCCTAAGGGCGCTTGCTGGATATGCGGAAAAACGGGTCACTTTAAAAGTGATTGTCGTGCAAACAAGAATAAGAAGGGAACGATGAACAATCGCTCGGGACAAAGGCCTAATGACCAGGGTCCGAACACCAATCAAGGTGAGACTAAGACTCATAATTTAGTTGTTGATATAAATTATGTGCCTATAGTTTCTGAAGCATTTTATATGCAGGATGATTCGGTGGCATGGTGGATTGACTCGGGTGCAACCAAGCATGTATGCAAAGATCGTCATTGGTTTCAGAAGTATGAACCGGTTGAAGATGGATCAGTGCTTTACATGGGAAACGAGTCAACTGCCCCTATTCTTGGTCGCGGAGAAGTGTTGTTGGAATTTAGTTCCGGAAAGTCCTTAGTATTATTAGATGTATTACATGTACCCGGAATAAGAAAAAACCTTGTATCCGGTAGTGTTTTATCCAAGTACGGATATAAACAAGTGTATGAATCTAATAAATATGTATTGACTAAGAACGGTGTGTTTGTCGGCTTTGGATATCAATGTAATGGGATGTTCATGTTGAATATTATAAATAAAAATTCTGATTCGGTGCTTATGATTTCTTCTAATGTTAATGATTCATTACTATGGCATGCTAGACTAGGACATGTTCATTATAAGCGTATGATTGAAATGTCTAAACTTGATCTAATTCCTGCTATTAACTTAGAAGAAGATAAGTGTAACACATGCATGCTAACTAAAATTGTTAGGCAGCCTTTTAAAGATGTTCAACGTGAATCTAGTATGCTTGAACTTGTGCATAGCGACTTATGTGATTTCCATGCTACACCTTCGTTGGGAAATAAGAAATACTTAGTAACTTTCATAGATGATTATTCTAGATTTTGCTATGTATTTCTGCTAAGTACTAAAGATGAAGCGCTAGAAAAGTTTAAAGTATTTAAAACTGAAGTTGAACTACAACAAGAGTGCATGATTAAAAAGTTGAGAACCGATAGGGGTGGTGAATATTACGATCCTGTTTTATTTGAATCGTGTGGTATTATACATGAAATTACTGCTCCTTATACTCCTCAACAAAACGGTATATCCGAAAGGAAAAACCGGGTACTAAAGGAAATGGTGAATTCCATGTTGTCTTATTCGGGTCTGAATAATGGATTTTGGGGAGAAGCCGTGTTAACGGCTTGCTATTTGTTAAATAGGGTTCCTAACAAAAGGAACAAAGTTACCCCCTACGAACTTTGGTACAAAAAGAAACCGAACCTTAATTACCTTAAGGTTTGGGGCTGTCGGGCTATCGTAAGACTACCGGATCCCAAAAGGAAAACTTTGGGAGAAAGAGGCATTGATTGCATCTTTGTTGGATATGCTGTGCATTCCAAGGCATATCGATTCTATGTGATTGAGCCGAATGATTCAGTAGCAATTCATTCTATCATAGAATCGAGGGACGCTATATTTGATGAAACTAGATTTTCATCAATGGTTAGGACCAAGGATCTGGTGCCTAAGGTGGCTGAAAGCAAGGAATTAACCTTGCCCGAGCCTGAGTCGCTTGAACCTCGTCGAGGCACGAGGATAAGGACTAAGAAATCGTTTGGTCCTGATTTCCAGACCTTTCTGGTTGAAGGATCAAGGGACGAAGTTGGATTTCAATACTCGTATAGCTATCATGTTGATGATGAGCCTAAAACATACGAGGAAGTCTTGAAATCGCAAGATGTTGCATTTTGGAAAGAGGCCATCAATGATGAGATGGATTCCATTATGGGAAACAACACTTGGGTGCTTGCTGATTTACCTAACGGTTGTAAACCATTAGGATGCAAGTGGATCTTTAAGAAAAAGATGAAAGTCGATGGTTCAATTGACAAGTATAAAGCCCGATTAGTCATTCAAGGCTTTAGGCAAAAGGAAGGTATTGATTACTTCGATACCTATGCTCCTGTTGCGCGAATAACTACGATTAGATTATTGATAGCTTTGGCTGCAATAAATAATCTAGTGATCCATCAAATGGATGTAAAAACAGCGTTCCTTAACGGTGAGTTAGAGGAGGAAATTTACATGAAACAACCCGAAGGGTTCGTTATGCCTGGTAATGAGCATAAAGTATGTAAACTTGTTAAATCCTTGTATGGATTAAAACAAGCACCTAAGCAGTGGCATCAAAAATTTGATGAAGTAATATTGTCGAATGGTTTTAAGTTAAACCAATCGGACAAGTGTGTGTATAGCAAATTCGATGACTTTGGTAAAGGAGTCATCATTTGTCTATATGTTGATGATATGCTTATCTTTGGTACTGACCAAAGACAAGTGGATTTGACTAAGTCATTTTTATCATCAAACTTCGATATGAAGGATATGGGGGAGGCGGATGTGATTTTGGGAATTAAAATCATTCGTGAAAATAATGCTATTACTTTAACTCAATCTCATTACATTGAGAAAGTGTTAAAGAAATTTCATTGTGATGACTATTCTACGGTCAGTACTCCATATGACTCGAGTGTAAAACTCATGCCCAATACGGGTGTTGCAGTGTCCCAGTTGGAATACTCCAAGGTAATCGGATGTCTTATGTATGCTATGACTAGCACAAGACCGGACATTGCATTTGCAGTGGGCAAACTAAGTAGATACACAAGTAATCCTAGCACGCATCATTGGCAGGCTGTTAGGCGTGTATTGAAATACTTAAAGGGAACCAAAGACCTTGGTTTGATGTATGTCGGATATCCTTCGGTACTAGAAGGGTATTCTGATGCGAGTTGGATAACCAATATAGAGGATCATTCCTCTACTACTGGTTGGGTTTTCTTACTCGGAGGCGGTGCTATAAGTTGAGCTTCAAAGAAGCAAACTTGTATTACGAGTTCCACTATGGAATCGGAATTTATAGCACTCGCGGCAGCTGGTAAAGAAGCTGAATGGCTAAGGAATTTGGTGTATGAAATTCCTTTGTGGCCGAAGCCTATTTCGGCGTTTTCTATTCATTGTGACAGTGCAGCCACTTTGGCTAAGGCATACAGTCAAGTATACAATGGCAAGTCAAGGCACTTGGGCGTTAGACATAGCGCGATCCGTGAGCTGATCACTCATGGAGTAATCTCAATAGATTTTGTGAGATCTCAACATAATCTCGCTGATCATTTGACCAAGGGATTAGCGAGGGACTTGGTAGCAAAGTCGGTAACTGGGATGGGTCTTAAGCCTCTCTAAATCTTCAAATATGGGATACCAAATTCATTTCTAATTACATTAGAACCAGAATTCAATTGGGAAGCCTATATTTGAAATTGAAACACATGGAAATTATCCCAAAGGTATGTGTTTGAACCTGCATGTTAAGGTTGAATTTAATTCTTAATGAGTCTTTTGACAAAGTGCATTGTGCAGGTGCACGAAGAAAAGATTCACCTATACGAGTGGGAAGTGTGGCAACTTCAAGAGTCGTGGCTAAGCTCTATATACGCTCATGAATGGATAGGGACACAAGGCCTAATTTTGTGTCGGTTTTCCTTATGGAATTGTAATAAACTTGTGTGTGTTTTGTCTTCATGTATTCAGATGGGTTGAACGGTTCAATCTTTAAGACACCGTGATTCTCGAATATTTGTAAAGTATAATTCACTAAGATGAAAATTCAATCTTCAAGACATTTTCATTTTATGCACTAGTTTGGTTTTATTTGTTGAATTTGTATGATTCAAGGATTACACTTAAATGGGGGAGGAATGTTGATGATTTAAGTGAAATCATTGTCCGTTTAATGTGATTGGAATCATTCAAGGCTTTGGATTAATCCTAGTCAATAGAATATGAATTTGGAGAAGTGTGGAGTACACGTTCATATAAAATTGATACGGATTAATACTTTGAATAAGCATGTTGATGCATGTCGAGTTTAATCTCGTGGTTGCATGGTTTGCATGGCTAAGTAATGATTTAATATCATATATTGTATGCAAATTCGAAATTGCATGAATAGCCATGTAAAACAACATGAATAGGTGCTTAGTGAAAGGGTGTGTTCACTAAAAGGTACCTATTCAACTAAAGGGTGCTTATGTTCAAAGGAAGGGGTGTCTAAAACCTATATAAGGGAGTGGAATTCATTTTCTGAATACACACAACATCTCCTACGAAATTAAGAGCTTTGAAGCAACAAATAATACATAAAGTTCCATAAGTTGCTCGTGTTCTAAGCCTAAGACGCGAGTGTCGTTATTGTCTTATCCTGCGAGGGATTTCGTGATACCCAGGCTTATAGGGTCGAAATACTCTTTAAGGAAAGCGTACTACGCGATTCAATAAATATCCAAGCCTCTCTTCTTTCAGTAAACACCCTAAAATACAACAGCTTTTGTGCAAACAATTTATGTTTCTACTTCGTGGATCCCTAATGGTCTGCACAAGAGTTGACCATTTGGGATATATGCCATCCGCTAAATAGTAGCCCGTATTGTATTCTTTTCCTTGGATAACATAATGGACTGGAGGAGAAATACCTCTAGTTAGATCTGAGAAAAGGTGAGATCTTTCCAATATATTGATATCATTATTAAATCCCGGCATACCAAAATATGCATGCCATATCCAAAGATCATAATCAGCAACAGCTTCAAGAACGATCGATGCTGAACCACTGCGGCCTGTATATTGTCCAGCCCAAGCTGTCGGACAATTTTTCCACACCCAATGCATGCAATCCAGACTGCCTAACATTCCTGGGAACCCGCGTTGCTCGCCTATATGAAGTAGCCTTGCAACATCGTCAGCATTCGGCGTTCTTAAATATTTCTCCGAGTAAACCTCCACAATAGCACGACAAAATCGTTTCACACATTCAACTGCAGTAGACTCTCCAATTTTTAGGTACTCGTCGAACACGTCTGCTGTGACCCCATATGCTAGAACTCGAAATACAACTGTTATCTTTTGGAGTGTAGACAAACCTGGTCTGCCGACTGCATCTCTTCTTTGCACAAAATAACGATCATGATCCTTGACAGCATCTACAATTTGTAGAAACAAACTTCGAGACATGCGGAACCTCCGACGAAACATTGATTCATTAAATCTTGGATTGTCAGCAAAGTAATCATCAAATAGATTACGATCTGCATTTTCTCGATCACGATGTATCATTCGATGACCAATAACTGCACCTCCATGAGTAGGCTCGACAATTGAATTTGTAAGCCACTCATGAAAGATGGTATTATTGTTCATTGCTATCTCACAAAGATTTAGATTTTGTTGGTGGATATTGGCTATGATATGCCCACACTCTTCCATATCATCATCAGAAGAAGAAGATAAATAAGAAGAGCTAGGAAGATTGGTATTCATAGTGGGAAAATAATTGGTACTCACGAAAGAAATGTTGAAAGATTGGAGTGTGGAAATTGTATGAAAGATGAGAGTGTGGAAATTATATGAATGATGGTACTCTTTTTATAACATATATATATGAAAAAAGATGAATGTATTAGAAAGCACAATCCTTGTCCATTGATTTATAGCCATTGATTAGAATTCTACCTTTAATTCTCCACCGTAGATGTAAAAGTGAAAATTGATGAGTGTATTTAGAAAGCACAATCCTTGTCTCAATATATAGTTGTCTCAATATTCGTTTATAGCTCAACATCTCAATATTCCTCTCTAGCTCAACATCAATCTCCTCTATCTCATTTCACTGGCAAATTGCCGAAGCGCTTCTTATTCTAATGAGGAAGATATCCACCTCTGTGAGGTATATCTAGAAATTTCTCAAGATCCCATTGTAGGAAACAATCAATCTGGTAGCACATTATGGTCACGTATAGAGGCCAATTATAATTCTACTCTACCAAATACCAGCAGTGCAATTCGCAACAAAAAGTCTTTGAATGATCGTTTCAGTACCATCAAAAGTGCAGTGAGGTCGTTGAATGGATGCATTGCGCAAGTTGAACTTCTGAATCCGAGTGGTGCTTCCAACGAAGACATTGTAAGTTGATAATATTGTTATATTTTAGATGTATGATTTTTAAAAATTCACTAAATATATTTTTTTCTTTTAAATAACTTGCAGATGCAGAGAGCAAAGATCTTGATGATGAACGATGCCAAGTATTCGAAGGGATTTAAGTTTGGTCATGTGTTCAAGCTAATGAAAGATGTTGTGGATGTCGGGGTCAACAACGATAGACGCAATATCAATTTAGTTTCCCAACAATCAGATGGATCAGTGCCAAATTCTCTCAATTTCTCTTCTCCGGGAGTATCTACTAAACATCAATTCAAGTGAAGATACTGATGGTGCTTCACCATCCCAAATGCGACCAATGGGAGTGAAAAAGGCTAAACAAAAGAGAAAGAACGTAGAAGAGTCATCTCGTACTATGAAAAAATTTGAAGAATCAAATAAAAGGATTGCCGATATAATGGCAGAATCAAACCTACACTAGAAACGAGTTGCAGATGAGTTTGCAAGATTAACTCAACAAAAAAGGGATGATAAAATTATGGAGAAAGGTTTGGACACCATTAGCGATCCAGCCAGACGTGAATGATATCGACTTGAGCAGCTGAAAAATATGCAAAAATCTAATCAAACTCAATTTGAAAATCACCCAAACTCTTTCTCTCAATATTTTGATGGCCTTGGAGGAGGTGATGGAAGTGATATCGGACCGTATTAAAATCTTTTTTTATTAATGTTAAATTTCTATTTTATTTGCTTATCTTATTTTGTATTGTAATATGAAATTTGTATTAAAATTAGTAGTATTAATGTAATTTGTATTATTGTATTTCAATTTGAATGTTGTATCAAAAATTATGTCAAATAATATTATTATATTATAAATATTATTTTTTTATATTTTTTTATCAAAATATAAAAATTATAAATTAAAATCAACAAATACAATTATATTTACATTTATATTTATATAACTATTAATTGAAAATCAAAAGAAAAAATAATAATAAAATAACATTTGCCTCCATGAATAGTGTGGAGGCAAATTTGCCTCCTACTATTCATGGTGGCAAAATATCTCCTTGTTTGCCTCCACCATTGGAGAGTGAAAATGGAGTTGGGGAGGCAAATTTTGCCATTGCCTCCCCCATTGGGAATGGTTAGTAATTGGATAAACCTCTCGAGGACATAGCAAAATTTTGATTTAACATTTATACTAACATAAAAAAATATATTACAAAATATAAT
Organism: Euphrasia confusa; assembly: GCA_954870475.1. NCBI lineage: Eukaryota > Viridiplantae > Streptophyta > Magnoliopsida > Lamiales > Orobanchaceae > Euphrasia > Euphrasia confusa. Next base: position 6,767,366 of record OX940966.1, on the reverse strand, counting down.
TGCAGAATATAAAAAAATTGAGGAACGGATCAATTCAAATTCAAGGTTTATGTGTGAGAATATTTAAAAATTTTCAATTATTGATCTATAAAAAAAAATTAATTTTTAAATTAACAGTTTATTTGGTAAAAACTAAATTAAATTTTTTAAAGTTAATGTAAAACTGTAGTTTATTTGGTAAAAACTAAATTAAATTTTTTAAAGTTAATGTAAAACTTAGATTTGAAGAAAATATTCTTATCATATAGTGGAAATTAACATATGAGATTGAGCTTATTGAGTTAAATAAATTTTTATTTTAGATTTTTATAGTTTTTTTGGGCGAAAATTCGACAGTAATTTTTTCTCGTGAGATTGAAAATGTGACAATGTTTTTTTTACAATGTGACAAATTCCCTTATGGTATTTGCTTAGTTTTAATATATAGTATCATGTATGTACACTTATTACCAAGTTAGATTATTGTGAATTTATTTTTATAGTGTATTTGCTATAGAAACTATACAAATTATATTGAATTATTATTTGATGATTAGAGTTAAATTGTGAACACTAACTATTATAATAAAAAAAATTAATTTAATCTATAAACATTCAAATATAAATATTTTGCACATTCAAATTTTAGTTATACTATATATGTTTGTAAGACAAAATGTAATCGTTTTTTCTTTTTCTTTGCTTTGGTGATAAGTCTTTACAAGTGGGCCTAGCTCGGCCCACAAAAACCAATTTATCACTCATTAAATATATGGTACAACAAAGAAAATCTCAAAAAATTAAAAAAAAAACTATCGACAGTGCTAAACATCAAAATCGATAAAAAACTGAAGACTACAAGTTTACAACAATTCATCTTATTATTCATAAATGAAATCCACTTATATGTATGTTTCCCTCTCAACTTTAGATCTAAGTTTACAAGTTCATTGATTATATACGACGATTAAAAAGACACTTAGTTTATTGCGTCGTCGAGAAGATCTTTTCCACTTATGTATATCTCATTGGCATAAGTATTGCCGAAACTCCTGAATGCGATTATTACATTTCAGCCAAATCATATATAAAATTGTTAGAATTATTTGTAATGTTTAAATAATTCATTTGTATTTTGACCAAGTTATGTAATTTTTATGGCAATAAAATGTATCTGATTTCGAGTTTAATCGTTACAATTATTATCTCCGTGTTACGAGGTAATCGTGGTATTTTATTTCGTCAAAATCCGTTAATCGGTGAGTGAAAAATAAATATTTAAAGGTTGCCATAAATACTAGTTTGGTAAACGGAAACAATTATTATTTTATTGGAAAATATGTTATCCACCGGACTCGGGCCCGGGCCTGGCCCTGGCTCCTTGGTGCATAACTTCCCCGAGTGGAGCATGCATCATTTCACATACGTAAACCGTAGCATACACGGAGCTTTACTGATTTGCGGAAAGTGCAAACGCGCCTCGACAGCAGCCTCCGTTTACTTTCCGTTCTTTCTTTGTTTTTTCCGGTTTTGTGGACTAACCCGTTTACATTTTTTCTAACAAAAATATCAACAAAAAAAGATTACTACAAACAAGAGATAAATTCTCGACCACGCAATTGTTGAGCGACCATAGTGTCACTTTTTATCCAATTAGCACGCTATAAAAAATGAACTTATTACTTCAAAATCGACAAGTTATAATCTACATAAAAAGGACATTTAAAAAGAACATGAGAACGAGTTTGTTAGATATCTCAAATCAATTGAAAAAAAAAATTTAAATTCAAATATAAGTTGAATTACGTTATCACTTTATCAATGTAATTAAAAGTGTAACACGTAAAAATCTCATATATCAAGTGACATTCTTATTTATTATGTATCGATTCTTTCATTCTTTAATGTTCAGAATTTTTGTTAGAATTGATAGGTCAAAGTTTGAAACTTACTTTAAAAATTTTGAGTTACAATGTTTGAGTGTTGGTTTAGCATTGTTAGAATTCTTTAAAAAAATACTTTTTAAGAATTCATATTTATTCTAGAGCTATAGTCACGTTGACTTTTTTTATCGTTCAATACATACGTTCAATACATACGATAAACAGTATACAAAAATTATGAAAAAATTATTAATAACTCTAGAAAAACATTATACAAAAATTACGAAAAAATTACTAATATCTCTAAGAAAGAGAGAGTAAAACTTAGAAAAGGTAAAAAATAGAAATAAAGTAAAGTAAAAGGTTCGAAATGCCAAATAAACCTATTAACTGGAAGATTCTTGAAAAAGCGAAAATACTCCATTCATAGTGAAGCGGAGAAATACAGACGGGTAGGGGGTGCTGAGCAATCTGTGGTTCTTGAAAAAAATAAAAAAATCATGGGTTGTATGTGGTTTTCTTTCTTGATTGCGCTTCTCATCCCCGCCATTGCAGAAGCTTCCCCGTGCGCAGCCAACGGCAAGAACATCTCTGTTACGCATTTTCACAAACACTTGATGGGCACATAGTTAATATTGTTTCTTTTATTCAGGGATACCTATAGTCCGGAATATCAGTGCGATGGACCAGGATAATTACGGCAGGATCGGGCTTTCTCACATCACCATTGCCGGTTCAGCTATGCACGGGTTCAAAGAGGTATACTTATGTAGTCTCTCTTTTCTATAGTTTTTGTGATGTGCTGATAAAGAAAGTTTTAACAATGTCTGAAGCATTAAGCATTCATTGGGCTGAATCAAAATTTGAACTTGTTGTTGATTCGCTGAAATTTCGTTTCTTGAATATGGATGTTGACAGGTTGAGGTGTGGCTTCAAACATTTGCTCCGGGTACAGGCACGCCAATTCACAGGCACTCGTGTGAGGAAATCTTTGTGCTTCTGAAAGGGAGCGGCACTCTATATCTCGCCTCGAACTCCCATAAAAATTACCCTGGAAATCCGCTCGAGTTCCCTGTATTTGCCAATAGCACATTTCATGTCCCTGTCAACGATGCTCATCAGGTAAACCCACGCCTGACCTTTTATTTATCGACTTTCAAAATCTCTTAGCAACCACAGAGGCATCTGAATTTTTTTTTTCCTTTCTATTCTTGTTTTAACTTCCACAGGTATGGAACACGAACAAACACGAGGATTTGCAAGTTTTGGTTATCATATCCCGACCACCGGCCAAAGTGTAAGTTAATAATCACTCTCTCAAATCGCTGTATCTTATTTTCAGTGTTTCTTACTGTGAGTTTTGATTTCAGGTTCATATACGATGACTGGTACGTGCCACATACAGCTGCCAAATTGAAGTTCCCTTACTATTGGGATGAAAAGTGCTACCAAACAACATCTCCAACGAAAGACGAGCTTTGACCATGACGATAAATAACTAGAGTATGTCGTTTGAAATCCAATTTGGACTTCGTTATTTCAATAAGTAGATCAGTTACATTACATTAACTATCATATTCACTAAATCAAGGTTTATTGATTACTAAATATTAATAATTATCATGAATAATTTCTAATCCTTATTCACCTAATAAGGATTATTTATTTATTTATTTATCATCCATGCTCTATATTTGCATGGATCCTCCTAGAAATGAGGGTGATTTTCTACCTCCCAATCACAGGAGGAAACAAATCCCACCAAAATTTCCTAAACCTTCTCTTTACCAGCCTCCCTCTAATGCATTTTTTCTCATAATAATTATCATGAGTACAGGATGGTCATCTCTTTCTCCCCCCTCTCTGGCCTCCTGTCTCTCCTCGTCCTCATCCTCATCCGTCCATCCTCCTCATCTGCCTCGTCTTTCCGTGAGGCCCCCGCCTTCCGGAATGGCCAAGCCTGCTCTTCCGGAACAATCCACATTGCCATGACCCTCGACTCCAACTACCTCCGAGGCACCACAGCTGCTGTCCTCTCCATCCTCCAGCACTCCACCTGCCCTGAAAACGTCGTCTTCCACTTCCTCTATGTCCAAAATGACCCTTCTGTCCTTTCCCCTATCCGATCCACCTTCCCCTACCTCAACTTCAGGACATACCGCTTCGAAGCCGCCAGGGTCCGCCACCTCATCTCCAAGTCCGTTCGCCAGGCGCTGGACCAGCCCCTGAACTACGCGAGGATCTACCTCAGCGAGGTCCTCCCGAGAGACGTGGGCCGTCTGATCTACCTCGACTCGGATCTCGTCATGGTTGACGACGTGGTCAAGCTGTGGGATGTCGATATGAAGAGGAAGGTCTTGGCAGCACCTGAGTACTGCCACGCCAACCTCACCAACTACTTCACCGAGGCGTTCTGGGCCGACCCGGAACTTTCCGGGACGTTCTTGAGCCGGGCCCCGTGCTATTTCAACACGGGCGTGATGGTGATGGATTTGGAGAGGTGGAGGGAGGGAGGGTACTCGAGGAAAGTGGAGGATTGGATGGTTCTGCAGAAGCGGAAGAGGATTTACCATCTGGGGTCGTTGCCCCCGTTTTTGCTGGTGCTGGCTGGGGATATAGAGCCTGTGGACCATAGGTGGAATCAGCACGGGCTGGGCGGGGATAATTTGGAAGGGAAGTGTCGCGGGCTTCACCCGGGCCCGATTAGCTTGTTGCATTGGAGCGGGAAAGGGAAGCCTTGGTTAAGGCTGGACTCGAGGAAGCCGTGCGATGTGGATCATCTGTGGGCCCCGTATGATCTGTACCGTTCGTCCAAACATTCGTTTGAGGAGTGAAGATAAAATTATAGGGATGATTTTAATAAATATAGGATGGTAGGGGGAAGATTAAACTGTATACAATGATATGAAATTAAATATCTATATATAAAAAAAAAAAAAAGGTTTGAGTTTGTTTTGACTAACTAGGGTGAGATTCAATTCAACTTAGCAAGTGATTATTTCTATATCTGAAATCATTGATAGGTAATGCTTCAGAAGAGAATCGCCACATGGTGATGAAATTCAGAAAAAGAAAATACAATATCTTAGTTTTAAACTCATAAATTAGGATTTCTCAGGAGGTTCAAGAGTATAGTTTCTTCTCATGGCCCTTTTCCTGCTGTTGATGAATGCTTCACACTTCTCATTTATATTTGAGGCCACGCTCAAAAGAGGCCCCCAGTGCCTCGGGGGTCTCGGTTTTTTCCTGTCTTCTTCCTCCCGATCTCTTTTCTTGTTCATCATTTTCTCGTCTTCTTTTATAGTCACGCTCTTCTTGGCCCGCTTTGAGGACGCCCGACCAACTTCCTGGGCCTTCTTTCCCTTACCTTTACTCTCTTCGTCTACTGTCCAAATTTCCTGATGCTCAGAATCCCGGACAAGAATCTGTTGCTGTGACTCGATTGTTTCCGAACCTTTGATCGCATGATCATCTGTGTGCTTGAACTCGACCATGATCTCGGGATTAGGAGATGGGCATCCAAACACTGTGCGTGAGATGAAGTTGATGAGCCTTCTACAGATAACAAGAGGGGAGTAATTGCTGTCCATTTTCGAGAAGATGAGAAATCTTTGTAGCAAAAAATTATCAAGAACTCAACCAATAAGAAGACTTTCACAGTCTGTTTGTGAAGGAAAAAAAAAGGTTCTTACTCCAAATGATTCAAATCTTAAGTTGGGGGCTAACAAAAAGCATACTGATTTATGTATTTTTAATTAGTTTTGCTCCACTTGCAGTAAAAAGAGTCTAATAGCAGATACAAGGAATAAAACATACCTTGAAATATGAGCAAATTAACATAACATCTTTATTCTTTCAGAGTGAACTTTCAATTGCTATATCAAGAACGATGATGCATATAAAACCTATAATTAATAAAACTACATTAGGTCACATTTTGTGCATGCAATAGTCTGGCTGCTTTGACTGAATTTTGTTAAATTCCATAAGGTTTGGCTGCTTTGACTGAATTTAAAATAGTCAACTCTAATGCAATACCATTGTTGAAGGATTTTGAAGCACAATAACATTAACATTTGTTTGCATAGTAATGCAATAAAAACAATCACAATAACACACAAATCATGATATATAAATCAATTCCCATAATTTCTTAATAGTTTTTGGCAGCCATCTTTTAGTCACTTGAGAAAAGAGAAGCTCTTATCAGCACCAACGCTCGTCGCTTTCCTGACCTTAATCTTCGTGCGAGTAATGTAGTTGGTAACCTTATCATTGAAGCTATCTTTTGTAGTCGAAATCTCCCCACCACCACCAGCACCACTAGCATCCGATGCAGTTTTCATCATCCTATCTTTCACCTTACTAATATAATCAGAAAACCTGTCATCATCTGGTTGGGAAGAACTCTGTTTCTTCGGAGACATTTTTTTGAACTTGCGGCTTTTAACAATCACCACTTCTCTTTCAGCTGGTTCGATCTCGACAGGGATCATTTTTCCATGGCTAGGTTGGCGCAGAACACGAACGGGGGGCGATTGTGGTTTTTTGTGACTCGTGATAGAGATGGAGCCCTGAGGCTGAGGTTGATGCGATACAACACGGAAGGTTAGTGCTCTGAAAGGGCTGACTGCATTCTGGATTTTCTGGCACAAGCCTTTGGGTTTCTTGGCGTTCTTGTTCTGTGCCATTGCGGGGGTCGTGTACTAATTCTTGTTCGGGTTTTGGCAATTTAATGATGGAATTTTTAGCACTGTAGCTAAGCTGCCTAACCATGATCTTCGGGTGTGAAAACGTGAAGAATTTCTAGGGGGAAATAATTTCAACACTACAGTATGATTCTCCATGGCCCTAAGGATCGATTCTCTGCAGGTTGCCTTCTTTTGCTAAAGGGAGAGACATGACGGATGGTCGTGATTAGCTGATCGGGGCGAATAAAATTGAAGTGGTTTTTTGGGATCTCCAGGAATTTTGCCTAAAAAGCTAACTAAGAAGCATGATCGATCAGGTAATTAATCACCTAAAAGTCTGATTAGCTACGGAAAGAGTAGAATCAGATTCCATGGTGCCTCAAAAGTCTTTGAAATCCAGTTATTTCTTACTTGTGGGGAATCAAAAGTATGATATATAACAATGATTTATGCATAGAATTTGATCACATGCCAAAATAAGCAGCAGCTAGCGCACACCCATGCAACTATGGAACTCATTTTTTTTTAATAAAATATAAATTGAATGACCTCAATTCACAGACAGACGAACCTCTGTATTCTTGTTAATTGACAATTATCTTCAAAACAAAAATAAATAAATAAATAAAAGTTTGTAGTGTATTTTATAGGAAGTTCTACAATACATTTAGGAAGGGGTATTCAATGGAGAGTTTGTAAGATTTTAATAGACTTTTAAAGTCTATATGCATTCAATTTGGATTTTTAAAAGTTAATTAAAATCTATTGGTATTCAATTAGAATTTAAAAAGTCCTAAAAAATCAATAGATATTCAAAAGTTAATAGATTTTAAAAGTATTTTTATTGATAATAATTGATTTTATCTCAAAAACACAAAAAGAATTCTATTTTTTGAAATCTCTCCTAAATAGGTGAGATTTTCGTGGATTCTTATATTAATTCTTATATTAATCGCCAATTTATTATTAAATAACAATAAAATTTAAAAATATATAAATAAATATAATAAAATTAGAAAATATAATGAAAAATATAAAATAAATCAAAAAATAATATATTATTATATATTTGATATACATAAAAGTAATATTAAAATTACAAAATATATTAATAAATTTTTATTTAATAAAAAAATTATACTTGTATAACAATTGTAAAAGTAAATAAATTTATTTATCAAGTTATTTTAAAAAATTTAACAACTCCTTGTAATTTAAAAATAATATATATATATATATATATATATATATATATATATATATATATATATATATATATATATATATATATATATATATATATATATATATATATATATATATATATATATGAATTTCGTCTACATCCGAATTTATTAGTTCAAAATTAAACACGGATCGAAAATTAGAATTTTAATTTTTTTTGAACAAAAAACAAATATAAAATTTAATTGAATTATTTTTATGTAAAATTCAAATTTGAATATTTATTGAAATTTATAAGAATTTATGTAAATTAATAAAAAAAATCAAAATTATTTACAAAATATGAAAAATTATATAAATCAATAAAAAGAGTCAATCAAAATTTTACAAAAATACATATAAAACAATATAAAAAGTCAGTCAAACTCTATATAAATTCTGTGAATTTTCAAAATTCATTTAACTCTATTAGATTTTTTAAAATCCAAAAAAATTCAACGAAATCCTATTTGAATACACTTATTCTTAATGTATCATACATTTCTTTAATATTATCCAGGTTTTCTCGATGCTCCACCGGGAGTAGGGGTGAGAATGAGCCGAGCTGAGCCGGACTTTGTTTAAATAGGTCTGAGCCTATATGAAATTTTTAGGCTCAAGTTCGGCCTATTACCTGTTAAAGTCTTTTTTTTAAAGGCTCAGTTCGACTTTTTTAATAAATAGGCCTAGGACCGAAAGCCTTTAAAAACCTTTGTAGATCAATAAATAAATAAATTCTTGATTGATAAAATAAAAATAAACTTGACATTTAGAATTTTTAAACCAAATTATGGGTGGAAAATTGGAAATTAAAGAAGAGAAGAGTACTAATACATGCAAAGAAATGATGTAAAGAGCTTTATTTTGGGAGTTCAACGTTCGAATATAGGTAAGTTGATAAGGATTTAGAATAAAAATTTAAAAGTTGAAAATATTGTTTGCTTTTGTATTTATAATTTTTTATTTATTTATAATTATATATATATATATATATATATATATATATATAGGTCCGGCTATTAAGCTTAAAAATGCTCAAAGCTTGGTCTGTTTAATTAAATATGTCAAAAAAATGTTTGAGCTCGATTTGTTTAATAAATGAGCTCGAGCCGAGCAGGACTTTAGTAGACCGAGCCATAAGCCTCTGTCGGTGTCGGGTAGTCTGGTTCATTTCTACCCCTAGTCAGGAGTATTCTACCACTTTATACATTAAAAGACGCGTGCATAATAATTTTTATATTAAAAAAACCTTTTATTTCGAGAAATTTATTAATGAGTGGAACACAAATTAAAATTTTAATTTTCTTCCACCATTTTTTCTAGGCTCAATTTATTTACACCTCCCTTATTACTCTTCACACCTCATTGATTAACTCACCCTCTTAATTTTATTAGTTTGATTAGCACACCACCCCTTAAATTATCAAAATAGCCTTTTTAATTAAAGAAAAACAATTTACTACTTACATCTTTCTTTTCTCCCTTTAACCTAATATACCGATGTAAATCTCTCTCTTAATTATTTTTTGCTTCAATCAATTTTCACCTCACTCAAATTTATTGTACAATTAAGTGGTTAGCTGTGAAGATGCAGAAACGTTTGACCACCACCAGTCAGAATTCTTTTCTCTGGTTTTACAATGTTGAGTGTGTAGATATTTCGTTCTTTTAATTTTTTTAGTGTTCTCCATAATAGATTGTGCCGGAATTGCTTTCGAAGCATTTTCAGTTCTCGTCATTTTGAAATTAAGTGTCGATCGAAACACTACTCCAACCCGATTAATGCCGATTTCAGCCCCGGCCTCAATCAGAATGTAACCAAAAATCAGCTCTTTTGCAACCCCAAGTTCCCTAAAAATTATCTGCCCAAATTTACGAAATATTTGACCAAAAGTTCAATCAATTATCTGTCACGTTCAACTACAGTTACTCCCAAAAATCAGCCGCAAAAACCAAAGAAAAATCCCCACAAAATTCAACCAAAATACTGCGATTAGCCACCGCGTGAGCGGCGGTGGACGAAGCGGAAGCGAGAATGTCGGCTTGAGTAACGCAAACATTGGTAAGAATCAAATGCCCCGAAAACCTAAGGGTTCCTCCGCAAGGTTCGTCCACGGAGGGTGAGTCAGGGCCTAAGATCAGGCCGAAAGGCGTAGTCGATGGACAACAGGTGAATATTCCTGTACTACCCCTTGTTGGTCCCGAGGGACGGAGCAGGCTAGGTTAGCCGAAAGATGGTTATCGGTTCAAGAACGTAAGGTGCCCCTGTTTTTTCAGGGTAAGTAAGGGGTAGAGAAAATGCCTCGAGCCAATGTTCGAGCACTCAATTCTCAAACCTCAGAGAATTCTTGAAATTGGTGGAGGAATGTAAGGTTCAGTCGCCGGCGGTTAATGCTCCGAAGTACCTGAAAAACCGAAAAACACAGAAACTATCAGATCCGTAATACAGCCCTTAGTTCAGAGCAAGACCCCGACGCACAGCAGTCGACGGATCTCAAGAGATCCGGCCTGCGTTAAAGGTATCGGGCTTGATGAAGGCTAAGAACACATGCAGCGGAAATACAGAAAAGGAGATAAAGGAGATAGTATATATATATAATTAAAATACAGATCTCCAAATACTACGGCTCAGCGGTTGCACGTCGTAGTATATAGTAGCAGCAGAGTGACCGGACCGGCACCGAACACGGAGAGCACAAAGACCTCGCCGGAGAGAGCCCATGAGCACACACAGACATCTCACACCACTCAGATCTACACCGCCTCACAAAAAGGTTAATCACGCGCGCACCCGTGGCTTCACAGATCGTCTCCGTGGTCACAGAATGGTAAGGATCAGACCGGAGACAACGGGGGAAGCGGCGGTGACGGTGAACGGAGTAGGGTTGAAATCGCACACACTCGAAGGTGAAATCGCACGCAGAGATTAGGTCGAGTGTAAGGGGCGAAGTGAGTAAAGGCTCTGGCTGGAGTTCATTATATCATAGGGTATGAAGGGCCCAGATTTGATCTCAGCAAAACCCTAGAGATCAACGGTCCACAAAAGTCAACAGGTAAGGGTCAATGTTAATTGTTTCAGAAACAATTAACCAACGGGCTGAATCAACAAATGGGCTGGACAATGAACATGGGCCTAACACTTACATGGGCTTGCACTCAACTGGGCTCCCGACTGCCAACTGCAAAATGGATTAATGTAAAAGCCCAAAGGCCAACACATATTAAATCCAACATTCTCCACCTTGTTGGCCAATCACAAAATCACAAAACTGCTACTCATATACTACGGAAAATGAACCAAACATTTTAGTAAGCAAGTACGAAAACAAGCACACACATGCAACCTTCATCATAGCCTCACCCCTGCTGCCTAAGCAAGCAGGAACGGCCCTGCAGCCTGAGCTACAGGGTGGCTGCCCTGAGCAGCCGCCACCTAAGTGACAGTTGAACCACCCAGTGTGACAACTAAATGGTTTCTACTGATACACCACTGCCCTCAGGGGACAGTGGAAAAAGAGTTCCCCACCAACAAATAAGGCAACTCAGTCCAGAGAATCAAAATTCAAGAACTGTAAACAGAACTTGAATTTATCAAGGGGCAGGGACTTGGTCCCCATATCACTGGGGTTGTGGTGAGTAGAGATCTTTTCCAACAGAATCTCACCTTTCTCAACAAGGTCCCTGATAAAATGGAACCTAACATCTATGTGTTTGGTTCTACCATGGAAAACAGGAATCTTACAAAGTTGAATGCCAGACATGCTATCAGAGAACACAATCACAGAATCACACAACATCTTTTCTTCAGTTAACAACCCCTTTGAAATTACGTCTTCGACGTAAGATACCAACTTTTCGCGAAGTCGGTGTAAAAAGTGAATCCTCGAAGAGTCGAAACACTCAGCGCGCAGATCAATACTTGGCGCCTAAGATTTTGGCGCCTAAGAAAGGCGCACAGATCAATACTCGGCGCCTAAGATGTTTGCGCTGAGTTCCACGTACGAGCACGCCTGGGAGCAAGCACTCTTGGATAAACACACTCTCAGAGAAATACTCAAGATTCTCAAAGAACCACACTCTTAGAGGAGACACTCTCAGAGAACCACACTCTCAGAGAATTCCACTCTCAGAGAAAATACACCCTCAAATCACAATCTTGAATTCTTGAAGAGCAAAGTAGATTTGAGACAAGAGGTATGTAATATATTTCATTTCATTGAGAATAAAACGAAACTATTACAAAGTAGAGAACGGTAGGCAAAATGATCAAAGATTGCAGACCAAGTGACGCAACACTCTAGCAAACCAAGGATCCAACACTTTGCGCCTAGAGCTAAATCACATAACCCTAGAGATTGGCGCTCAGCGAAAAGCTACTACACGAAAACTCTCTCACGGAAAGCGCAACAAGTGACAATCCTAAAACTCCTAAAATAAACTAAGTAAAAACCCAATTTCGAAAGTGAGAGTGCAAGAAGTGATTTTCCAAATCGGGATCGAGCGTATTTATAGGAGTGCCGCACGTGAGAACGCCGGAGGAAAGTGATCCTCATTGGTTACACGTTCGGCTGACATCAAACGGAAATTCTTGACGTCACACTTCCAGAACCATCTTCGAATCTTGAATCTTCAAACCTTGAAACTTTGAATCTTTGAATCTTCGAATCTTCAAATCTTTGATTCTTCTAATCTTGAATCTTCAAATCTTTAATCTTCAAATCTTGATTCTGGGCGCACTTCAACGGATGCACAGCTCAAATGCTCGTCTACGCTTCAACTTCATTTTGACATGAAAATCTTCTAAGTGTTGAAGTTGGGTGTGTCGTCATCTTCATTGCATTTGAAGAATGTTGAATCAGCGCGGCTTTAATCCGGGGCGCTTAACCTCCAAGCGCATGCCATGCGCATCCTCAGAGAATTTCATTCTCAGAGGATTGCATCCTTAGAGGGTCACATTCTTGGAGGACAGCAATCTCAGAGGATTGCAATCTTAGAGGATAGCATCCTCAGAGGATTGCATTCTTAGAGGATAGCATCCTCAGAGGATAGAAGCACCCAGCGCAAGGCTCCCCGCGCATGCACCTTCAAGGATAAGGCTATGCGCCTGATGCGTCAAGCAAGTGCCTCGCACATTGCATCTTCAAGGATCAAGCTATGCGCTTGATGTGTCAAGCAGTGCGCCCCGCGCATTGTATCTTCAAGGATGGAGAGGAACGATCAAGGCGCCACACGCCTGACTCCCAGAACTCCACTAAGGCGCCCCGCGCCTAGTCACATGCGCTCGATGCCTGGAGCACTCCGCGCGTATATCCTCCAAGGGTTTGAGCTCCAATATTCAATACTTCGAGATGTCATCCTTTGAGCTTTAAACCCTGCAAAATAGAACAACAAGGGAAACATAAAGTTGTAGCCAAAACATACATTCACACCCTTCAACCAAATAGCCTCTTTAAATGCATCAGTCATAGCTATGTATTCAGACTTAGTGGTAGACAATGCAACAACATGTTGTAATTGGGATTTCCAGCTAACACAAGATCCACACATAGTAAACACATAAGAATTTGAAGATTTCCTAGCGTCTCTATCATTAGCATAATTGGCATCAACAAAACCATTCAACACAACTCCAGTTTTACACTTAGAAAATTTCATGTCATATGACTTAGTACTAGACAAGTACTTAAGTAACCATTTCATAGCTTCCCAATGTGGCTTACCAGGGTTAGACATATACCTACTCAGTCAACTAACAGAATATGCAATATCAGGCCTAGTAGTAACCATCAAATACATCACTGACCCTACAACACAAGCATAAGGCACATTGTTCATGGCAGAAATTTCAAGTTCAGTTTTAGGACATTAGTCCTTGGACAACACAAAATGACCAGCAAGAGGAACATTCACATATTTACAACCAACCATATTAAATCTCTCAAGCAACTTAAGCACATAGTCAGTTTGGTTTAAATGTATGTTGCATGCAGCCCTATCTCTAACAATGTTCATGCCTAGAATCTTCCTAGCATCACCTAAGTCTTTCATTTCAAATTTACCACAAAGATCTTTTTGAACAGACTTTATAACTTTCAGGCATGAACTCATAATCAGCATATAAAACCAAGAAAACAGGAGCAGCAACATCAATCATGAAATACAGGCAAGGATCATAAGAGCTTCTACAAAATTTCAAAGACAACATAAATTCATCAAACTTCTTATTCCACTGCCTAGGTGATTGTTTTAAACCATAGAGATATTTTTTCAAAAGACACACAAAGTTTGGTTTGGTTATATCCTCAAAACCCTCATGTTGTTTCATGTAAATTCTTTCCTCAAGTTCACCATGCAAAAAAACAGTTTTTACATCCATCTGTTTTAATTCTCAGTCAAAATGTGCACACAAAGCTAACATTATCCTAACAGTGGTGAATTTAACAACAGGTGCAAAAATTTCATTATAATCAACCCCTTCTTTTTGTGAAAACCCTTTTGCTACAAGTCTAGCTTTGAATGACCTCACAACCCTCATTTTTAACTTTGTAAATCCATTTACAGTCAACTAAAGAGCATTAAGGTGGTTTTGAAACAAGTGACCAAGTGTCATTTTTCAACAGACTATGCATTTCTTCACTCATAGCACTTAACCACATAGAGGCATTATCAGATTCAACAGCTTCAGAGAAAGACTTGGGTTCATAGTTTTCAATCAACTCATGCATGTTAAACACAAAGTTACCAAGGTGAAAATTCCCTAATCTAGCAGGCAACCTAGGGTTCCTTCTAGTCCTATCCCTAGTTAACAAGTAACCAGATAAGTCAGGATTATTATCAACAATGGTTTCATCTTGTTCATAAACAGCATGTTCAGGGGGATTCACATTTGCAGGCAAATTCACATTTGGATTTTCAGGATTTGGATTATCAGGAGCAGTATTATCAACAGGCAAATTATCAGCATGCACAGTACCATCATCAACAGGTTCAACATTAGAATCATCAGACAAGTCATTCACAGGAACACCAGTAGTAGGGGCATCAAATTGTTCACCTAAGGGACCTATAGAGGGAGAAGACTCCACCTCACCAGAGGTATTACCATCCTTAGGGTTTCTAAAAATTTTACAAGGCATATCATCTTCATTGAACACCACATCCATACTTACTATAGTTCTAAACCCTGGTTCACTTCTAAGCCACAGCCTGTAGCCTTTAGTCCCCTCAGGATATCCAAGGAAGACACACTTCCTAGACCTAGGTTCCAACTTGTCAACATTCTGATGAACATATGCAGCACAACCAAATACTCTCAAGTTTCCAAGTTCAGTGGTTTACCAGTAAAGACAGACTCATGGCACTTCCCCTTCAAAGGTACAGAAGGTGATCTATTTATCAAATATGCAGCAGTTAGCACAGATTCACCCCAGAACCTCTTGTTGGGGCCTGAGGAGGCAAGCATACACCTAACCTTCTCTAGAAGGGTCCTATTCATCCTCTCTGCAACTCCATTTTGTTGAGAGGTATAAGGCACACTCATATGTCTTCTAATACCAGTATTAACACACAAAGCATCCATCTCAGAATTACAAAATTCTAATCCATTATCAGTTCTCAAGGTTTTAATTTTCATGCCAGTTTGATTCTCAATTAGTGTTTTAAAATCACAGAATTTTTGAAACACATCAGATTTGTTTTTAAGCAGGAAGACAAATACTTTCCTAGAGAAATCATCAATCACAGACAGAAAATACCTATTGCTACCTTGCAGCATGCATATATTCAAGTATGGAAACAGATTTGGGAGCATTGGGGGGAGGGTTCACAGGAAAGCTAACCATAGTTTGTTTACCAAGTACACATGTTTCACAGAAAGGAATGCTAGTTATATCAGTTTTACCAAAACAGCCATCTTTCTTTAGAAATTCTATGTCTTTCTTGCTAATATGCCCTAACCTCCTATGCCATAGATAAGAAGTACTATCATGCACATAATTAGCATATGCATACAAACAGGGTACAACTTTGCAGATATACAGATTATGCTGCCTAGCAGCCTTGCACAGAATCATAGACCCTCTAGCAATTGTCATGCAACACTTTCCCCATTTCCCAGTCAAAACATCATACTCTAATGCAGCGCATGAAATCAAGTTTTGTGATCAATCAGGGACATGCCTCACATTTTTCAAAGTATGCACATGACCAGTTTCAAATTTTACACATACATCACCTATTCCAGCTACCATGCATTTTTTATCATTTGCCATAGACACAGAGGAGTTCTCAAGTTTATCATATGAAGTAAACAAATGCAGATAAGGTGACATGTGGTAAGTACAGTCAAAATCCAGAATCCAATCAGTTTCACATAGAAAATCAGACTTAGCAGAATTCACATTTGAAAGCAAGGTCATATCAGATACCATAAACACATTCCCACCATCATCATCAGATTTAGCAGCATTAGCCTGGTCACCATTGACCTTTTTGGGTCCGTTTCTCTTCTGGGCGGACTTATCCAGGCGGGTTTCGAGCAAGACGGGTTTAAGGTAGCTTTTGGACGGTCTAGGCGGCTTCTGGACGGCCTAGGCGGATGCTGGACGGCCTAGGCGGCTGATGGCAGATCTGAAAACCTTCACTATAAAAGTTTGAAAAGAAAAAATTGAAAAATATTTCTCACCAATCTACCGTCGGCCTCCTCCTCTTGCTGTGTTCCCCACCTCTCTTGCCACACTGCTCTGATCCGCCCTTTGCCGGTTTTCTAGTTCTAACGTTTTATTTCTCCCGACCTTTTCCTTTTCTCTTTCTGCTTTTGCGCTATCTTCTACTTCTATTAGCAATTAGTTGACTTTTACTCTTAAAAACATTTCCTTTTCTTGTTTCCCTTTCCAAAGTTCACTTTTTGTTTCCATTCCCAACGTTCAGTTTTCCTTTTGTTTTCCTATTTCTTTTGTCTTCCAACTACAGTAAATTAATTTAGTTTTCCTTTTGTGCTACAAAGATACTAATATTATATGGAGTATTTAATAAACTATTAAATTAATTTAGGATAATTTAGAATAAAAATAAGAATGGTTTTAATATTTTTAATAAACTATCAATTTTTAGCTAAATTAAAATTAAGGTAATTTATGTTTTTCTTAATTATCATTTAATGTATTGATTTTTTATAAAATCTTAATTTAGGTATTTATTTAAAATTTAAAATGTCTTCTTTACCCTTTCTTTTATATCAATATTATATTTCATCTTAATTACATTATTAATAAAATTTATTTCTCGCTCGCGGGAGAACTTGCTGCAGGATTTCATCATCTCCGACCACCCTTCCCACGTCGGAAGAACCATTCTCACATATTCAAATTCGACCTCGTCCCCAATCCCAGCATCTCCAATAAACTCCCCATCCTCTATGTAAAGTCTTCCGATCTGCGTTACACGCGTCAGGCGTTCGATGAATTGCCCAGCCCAACTCTGTCGGCATACAACTACATGATATCGGGCTATCTGAAGAACGGGCAAGTCCAGCAAAAAAATTTACAACTCAAGTTCTATGTTCTTCCCGACTCAACAGTTTATCGACTCGATAACGAAATCGACATGATGATATCGTTGTTTAGAGTTCTGGGACACCAAAGGTTAGATTGGGTTGATATTAGTGTCTCCACACCCCCGAATCGACAGATGTGAGCAGCCAACAGGCTGGAACATGACTTTCAAATGAAGATTGTGGTGTTGCACAAAGAAAACGAATTTCTGGGATACTTTAGAAGAGAAGATGTCAAGCTTATATTTTGCGTTCATGGAAGTATTATATAACGAGCAAATGTAAGGTTTTGAGGGGGAGTTAAAAGAGTTTAGGTTGAAGTTGTGTATGTATGTTAACGAGATTGGGTTTCAATATGTTTATGAAATAAATAAGCACGATCGTGTTAGCGTGTTAGAGTCGTTTGTAAGATTAGAGCATCATAAGGGTGTAACTAGAGCATCATAAAGATGTAACTGGTGCGTGAAGGCATCTGCGATTAGGTATTTCTCGTGGTCTTAATTCTGTAGTTGTTTTCCATGGTTTCCGGAAAATTACTTCAAGGGGGTTCTATATTTTTTTGTAATTCATTTGTCATTTGTCCTCATCATATGATGATGCCCAAACAATGAAATATAAAAGATACTCAAACTAGTTTTCTTATGCAGAAGGTAAGTTGACAATTTTTAACATACGATTAAAGTGGGATGACTATTTGTAAGTGACGATAGTATGCCGTTTCTATTGATGAATGCTTACATGTGTCTTGTGTATTTTCGGTTTGCATTGTTTTGTAATGATAAACCTCTCCGACACGAAGCACTATCATATTATCATGTTTCTATCACAGGCATAACGATTTCTTCTACATATACGACTTGTGCCAATGAACATCAATGTCGATATGTCGTTTTTCCCTACAAAAACAAGATGCTTTCTAGCAAAATTGTTAAAGAAGTCATGGTCAACAAAATTCGTGAAACCCGCCCGCGTTCCCAAATTTACTTGTAGAGTTTCAGTTGAAGTTGTATATCTCCTTCTAGATCATCGAACACACTACCAAGTATTGCTCTTTTAGTTTTTGTATTTTTCTGAATAGCAAACGGCTCCCAACACTACCAAGTATTGCTCTTTTAGTTTTTGTATTTTTCTGAATAGCAAACGACTCCCAATTAAACAGTTAATTTCCAAGTGAAGAAGGTTTCGAATAAATCTGCAAATGGTGTGTGAGAAATAATTCTCATAACACCCTCCGTGATAGGGTTCCGTGTCTTGTCATCATATTGAGGAACAGTGCTTCTAAACTGAAAAGACTGAGAATCAAAACAAAGCACATATTAGTCGATAAAGTAGTTATAAAAATTTCAATATTATTTAATAACTTTTTTATTTTTTATCATCACACTATCAAGCTTTCATCCATAATTGGTACACAAGTACATATAATGATGTAACACATACACACAAATTACAATTAATCGGTTCATGACACATTTAATTTGAAACACACTGATTTATGGATCTGAAACTTAAAGTCTGTACACTATTCAATAACTTAGAATAAGATAGATGATTCACATTTGGAACTACTTTTTGTGATGTCCATGAACAAGTATTAGTTAGTTTACCTAATCCTTATAAAATACTTGTGCTTCAAAGTCTCACAAGAAGTTGATTTCGCAAATATAATATAAAATTATTCGATTAAACTACTAAATTCTTGAAAGTTAACTAAAAACACAATTGATGAGTTATGAACTACAAACTACACTGTGCCAATACCCTATGTAGTGTATGTAACAGATTAAACCATTATTGAATCACCACCTAATTCAACCCTATTTTTTAGCTTTAGCTATAGACACTAATAGTTGTTGTCTATGAAGAGTTTGAGTCGGTGGATCTAGAACTATAATATACACCAAAAGGAGGAGTGTTTGTAATAGGTTTGACATTTATTCATTGGCTAATGTCCTAGTATCATGTTTAAACTATTGACACTACTATATTGTCATAACACCGTGTTATCATTGTTACTCTACTTGATCGTGTATTTCGTAGTGTCCAGGACCAAGTTTGAAAGACATTAATCTACTAAGATGTTATCCGAAATTTGCAATTATAACTAAATAATACACTACAAAAAAAGGGCAGTGTTTGCAATAGATTAATGAGAGTTATCTAGATTATTTGTACTTAGTTGGTGTTATATATAAGACCAGATTAAATAAAATTTATCATACACTAGTAAATACACTATATAATTGTGTGTTTTGTAGGTTTAGGCATACATGAAGCATAATTTGTAATATTATGTTACAAACAAGTGACTTAGTAGCTTAAAAGTTATTCTATTAAAATTTTGACTTACTACATCAGTTGTAATTAAGCTAGAATCAGATAATAAATAATCTGAATAGTCTGTACACTAACCAATAACCTAGAATCAGATAGATGATTAAAATTTGGAACTACTTTTTGTGATGTCCATGAATAAGTAATAGTTAGTTTACCTAATCCTAATAAAATACTTGTGCTTCAAAGTCTCACAAGAAGTTCAGATTTTGCAAATATAATATAAAATTATTCGATTAAACTACTAAATTCTTGAAAGTTAACTACAAAAAAATTGATGAATTCTGAACTACATACAAACTACACTGTGCCAATACCCTGTGTAGTGTATGTAACAGATTAAACCATTATTGAATCACCACCTAATCCAAGCCTGTTTTTTAGGTTTAACTATAGGCACTAATAGTTGTGCTATGAAGAGTTTGAGTGAGTGGATCTAGAACTATATTATACACCGAACAAAAAGGAGAAGTGTTTGTAATAGGTTTGACGCTTATTCATTGACTAATGTTCTGGTATCATGTTTAAACTATTGACACTACTATATTGTCATAACATTGTGTTATCATTGTTAATCTACTTGATCGTGTATTTGGTAGTGTCCAGGATCAAGTTTGAAAGACATTAATCTACTAAAATGTTGTCCAAAGTTTGCAACATCACAAAACCAATACCAAACTATTTGAGATTATAAGTAATAAGTAGTATATCAGCATTCTCATAAGCAGCATCAAATAAATTTCCAAAACGTGCTCACCAAACCATCTTTTCGACTCGGCCACAATCCAATAGCTTTGCGCTTCACTACGCGGGCCGGCATCCTTCCGCGATCTCGACCCCCCTGATCGGTATGTGCTTCACGAAAGTGGCAGCTTAGCCCGAGTGCTTTTGGTACGGCTCCAAGTACTAAGCGTTTTCCTTGTCGACCTTATCGACCTTAAAGCAAGACACAAGTACAGCAAGTTTGTAAACTATCATTTTATAAATTAACTTTTTAGAACACCGCCATAACAAAACTTCGCGCTACTAAATACCAAATCAATACAAAATAGGAATACGTGGACCTCTTGAGTCAGATCTGGAAAACTACCATAAATTGGACAAAATGCAATTAGTTTTTGTGGGAAAAATACGAAGACAGGAAAATGCAAATAAAATTTGTGGAATTGAAACCCAATTTCATGCGCCCTGATAAATGAAGGCCGCATAAATGCATATAGATGATCAAGAACCATTTGCTCGGAAAAACTATGAAAATCAACAACTGAAGAATCATACCAAACGCAGCTCTTGTCGTTACGAAACACTTACAAATTAATCCTACTGCAACTTAAGAACGGCGTCTTCCAATGGATTTGTGAACACCAAGCACGATACGATAACAGAATCAGAAATTTCAACTGAAGAAGGATAACAGAATCGAAAATCTTTTGTGAATTGGGGAGGACGACGGGAAAAACTAGGTCACACATTCAAGTGTTCAAGTGGGGTGTTGTGTTTGTTTATTATGAAGATTAGGTATAATATAGAAGTGCATCGGTCCAATCAATTCATAGATTAAATATAATATAGTTTTATGAAATATATTGTATTTGTTTTAAATAATTAAAAGGGTTGTTTGGGTAAAACTAATTTTTTTATAAATAGTGTAAAGATTAATCTTAATGTATAATTAAGAGTAAGATATTTACCCTTTTTGAAAATCCCCCATTAATTTAGTTTTCCTTTTGTGCTACGAGATACTATTATTATATGGAGTATTTAATAAACTATTTAGCTTTGTTTTGGGTAAACAATAATTGTATATCTTTATATATGACTTTTTATATAAAAAATATATATATATAAAAATTAAAAAATTAATAAAAAAAACTAAATCCGTCTAAATCCGCCTAGGCCCCGTCTAGGCCCCGCCTAGCCGTCTAGGCGCTAGGCCCCAGGTCACCGACCTGCTAGCGCCTAACGTCTTTTAGAACACTGGGTACACTGCTTCATGAAGTGTTCAGACTCACCACAGTTATAGCACTTCCTATTCTTAGGTTTGGACTTAGACCTAGACTTGCTTCTGCTCTTCTTACCATTGTTTTGACCACCAGACCCTTTCTGGGCTTGGTTGCCATTGTTCCTGGACTTAGTTCTCCCCCTAACATAATTAACTTCAGAAGACCTAGGATGTCTATTTGATTTTAAATCAAGTTCCTTACTCTTCAAACCATTAATCACAGTATCCAGGGTAATAGAGTCTTTACCATACTTAATAGCAGATTTCACATCAGCATATGAATCAGGAATGGCATTCAACAAAACAATGGGAGCAAAACAATGGGAGTATAATCATCAATATGCTTATCACCAGTCAACTTAATATCTTCAATCAATTTAGTAAAGGCATCAATGTTAACAGAAATATCTTTACTCATATCAAGTTTGAATCTGAAAAACTTTTCTAACAAAAACAGTTTTGAGTTCAGGGAGGTTTCAGTGTATAAATCATGCAGTTTTTCCCAAACTTCTTTAGCAGACTCCAATTCACCAACCTTCCTAAGCACATATTCAGATAAGCATAGAATTATAGCAGAATGAGCAAGTTCATTAGTCTCAGATTTTAACTCATTAGAGTCATCAGCAGAATAGCAACCACTTATGGCCTTAAAAACTTTTTGCTGAACCAAAATTCCTTTCATCTTTTGTTTTCAGATTGCAAAATCACTTTTCCCATCAAAGGGTGCCAAGTTAAAACCAGACATTTTTAAAAGATTTTGATGACTCAGTTTTTTAAAACAAAGCAGAAATCATGAAGCACACAATTTTCAAATTTTGCAGAAGTATTAAACACAAAGTTTTAACTACTGACAGATGACCAAATCCACAGATCAAGTCAAAGAGAGTGAGCACACTAGCAACACCTATCAGAGTCCCTACAGCAGTGGGGACTCACTACACAACAACAAATTTTAAGTGTTACTGCTGAGTGAGTAATTGAGAGCCTATGTTGAGCAGGTAAAGCCCTCAGACAGATGACTACCCCAACCTCCACAATATACCAACACACCTCAGAGGTATGCAGCAAGGGGAGTTTGGTATGTCGGGGGTCACCACTTCGAGCCCTACACTCGCACTCAACTAACACCAATAGGGTCAGTTACTATCAGTCTCACACTGCACACAAAACCCTAGAACTAACACACACAGTAAGTTCACAGTTTATGCAGATTAGAGACAAACAAGAACACCAAGTTCACAGCAGACCCAACACACAACTCAAGTCACAGAAAACATATTGTTCATTCTATTTTCAATTTAAAATTTTCAAACACTCAGTTTCAGAAAGATTTTCCAGAAAATATTTTGAACAACACTTTTGAAAAACAAATTTTCAACACTACAATTTTAAAACGACCACCAGGCGGGCCACACCATCACAGAATGCCTTCAGGCGGGTTGAACATCACATAAACATGTAATGCCACCAGGCGGGCCGACCATCACAGAAAAGAGGGGTTTAAACAGAAGCTTACCTTGCGAGGTGTTCGCAAGTGACCTCAATTGCAGGGCCCGTTTCGCGTTTCACAGGCGATCCGGGTACCAACCTTACAGGCAAGGGGGTGATTAAATCCTGGATTTACAATGGTTGGGGGCACCTAATTCGGATCTGCTACCTGGGCCTCCTCCCACGCAGGTACCGAGCAACGAACGTCCCTTCGCGGTTGCATATCTGGAGCCTTACGGGGTCAGATCTGCAGATCCGTTTGCCGATCTCCGCCGTGAACACGCTTTGATACCACTGTAAGGTTCAGTCGCCGGCGGTTAATGCTCCGAGGTACCTGAAAAACCGAAAAACACAGAAACTATCAGATCCGTAATACAGCCTTTAGTTCAGAGCAAGACCCCGATGCACAGCAGTCGACGGATCTCAAGAGATCCGGCCTGCGTTACATGTATCGGGCTTGATGAAGGCTAAGAACACATGCAGCGGAAATACAGAAAAGGAGATAAAGGAGATAGTATATATATATATATAATTAAAATACAGATCTCCAAATACTACGGCTCAGTGCACAGATCTCCAAATACTACGGCTCAGTGCAGGGGCGGACCTAGTATAGGGCGAGCATGGGCCATGGCCCATGCTGAAAAAAAAAATTTACTACCTATATATACTTTTGGCCCGATAGTTCATAATTAAAGCCCAATGTAAAGTATGTGCCTATCCTAACAAAAATATAAATATGTTAAAGCCCAATAAACATAAATTCATAACTCATAAGCCCAACCAAAAAAAATAATTCATTCTACTTCTACACATTAGACACCAACAGTGAAAGGGGAAAGAATCGTGAAAATCAGATCGTATAGTCACTACTCCCTAGTCAGGACTCGAGAAGGCGAGCAATCGACTAATCCTGAAAGAGCGCGAGGCCGGAAGTCCGGAACGAGCGGTGAACGAGCGCGGGGCCGGAAAGAGCACGAGGCCAGAATAAGATTAGGGTTTGATTTTTCACTCGCCCAATTTTTTTTATTTTTATGAGAAATGAAGGGTTGTGAAATTTTGTTGGAATTTCTTGAGATTTAAGAAGAATTCGTGGTCAATTTGGGAGATTGGGGTGGGTGGGTTTTGCCGTCTTGGTGAATTTTGATGAATGTATTCCGTATGTAGTTTTTGGTTTGAAGTAATTCACAATTCACAAAGTACATAAAAAATAATACTAATAATAATAAATTTAGTGGTGAATGTTGATGATGTGTTGTAAAGTTGTTTAAAGATTCATTTGCATATTCTCACTTTGAAAACATAAATAGTTAAAGACATACAGAGAGTGGATTTTATTGTGTATTTGTGTCATTTTGTGGTCCTATTTTTTTTAATAGTTTTGCCATGTGTTATGACTCGTGTGTGTGGTCCTATTTATTAATTTAGCAGTTAATTAATTTTTGTGTCAATGTGTTTAATCAAGTAGTCTGTATGTTTAATTTATTTTTGTTCTTGTTTTGATGCTTATTTTATTAATAATTTTGTTTATGGTTTATTAAATAGGTTATGGAAAAGTACTTTAAAAAAAGAAGTCGCCAAGAAAATGAAGGTGAAGCTAAAATAACAAGCGTTGTTTCGAATTCAAATATCGATGGGCATAACGCAAATATGGTTGATGGAAGCTCAGACATGATTAATGAGTTCGATCCTATAGACCTTCCTTCCGACCCCGGATTGAGAGTTCCTATTTCAAGATATGGGCCTCGAATTATAGATCAAGTACGAAGAACATATTTACAAAAAGGTCCTTGTCAACCATTTGATCACGAGTTTCCTATGAGAAAAGTATCATCAACATCAACACGGTCTAGAAGATTTATTGCTTCTTGGTTCAATGAATACGATTGGTTGGAATATAGCATATCTAAAGATGCGGCGTATTGTCTTCATTGCTATCTTTTCAAACCGAATAGAGGAAAGCAATCCGGAGGTGATGTTTTTGTTACCGAGGGATTTAGTATTTGGAAAGATAAATCAAAGTTTAATGCTCATGTTGGAAAGCATAATAGTGAACACAATCAAGCAAGAATGAAATGTGATGCATTGATGAATCAAAATATGCATATTCAAACCGTCTTTGACAAGCATACAAAACAGACAAAAGATGAATACCGCATTCGACTCACCGCATCTCTTGATTGTGTGCGACATTTGTTGAGGCTAGGTCTACCTTTTCGAGGACACGACGAATCAGAGAACTCTCTTAATCCGGGTAATTTTCTTGCAACCATGGAATTCTTAAGGGATCACAATATGGATATTGCTAGTGTGGTTTTGAGTAATGCTCCTAAAAATTGCAAGTTAACATCTCCTAAAATTCAAAAGGATTTAGCTTATGCTTGTGCGGTTGAAACGGTGAATGTTATATTGAAAGATGTTGGAGACTCACTATTTTCTATTCTAGTTGATGAATCTCGTGATGTGTCAACAAAGGAACAAATGTCGGTTGTTTTGCGGTATGTGGATGTTAATGGACATGTAAAGGAGCATTTCATTGGAGTAGAACATGTCACTAGTACTAAAGCACTTTCACTTAAAGAAGCTATTGATAATATGTTCTCTAGATATAATTTGAGTGTGTCTAGATTGAGAGGACAAGGTTACGATGGGGCTAGTAATATGCAAGGGAGGCTCAATGGACTTAAATCACTTATTTTAAATGAGAACCCAAGTGCATATTATATACATTGTTTTGCTCATCAACTTCAACTAGCTCTTGTAGCCATGTCAACAAAGTGTCTTCCCATTGCCGATTTTTTTCGTGTGGTTGGTCAATTGGTAAATCTTGTTGGAGGTTCTTGTAAACGGTCCGATCTTCTTCGGGAAAAAAACTTAGACTACGTTGTTGAGGAATTGGAAAAGGGTAATATTTCAAGTGGTCGGGGTCTTAACCAAGAATCTAGTCTTCAACGCGCCGGTGATACACGTTGGGGTTCACATTATAGATCTTTGATTAGCTTGATTTCTATGTTTTCTCCCGTTGGTGATGTGCTTGAGGCGATTTATGGAGATGAAAATTCTACTTCTATTCAAAAGGTTGAGGTAGAAATTTTATTGAAGTCTATACATTGCTTTGAATTTGTGCTCAATTTGCATATCATGAAAACTATCTTGGGAGTATCGAATGAGTTGTCGCAAGCATTACAAATGAGAGATCAAGATATTGTGAATGCTATGGATTTGGTTAAAGTTTGTAGGCATCGACTTCAAATGTTGAGAATTGATGGATGGGGTTCATTATTCGATGAAGTTTGTGGTTTTTGTCAACAACATGACATTGATGTTCCTAACATGGATGCTATATTTATTCGTTTCGATGTTCGTGGTCGACCACTACGTAATGCTCCAAAGATAAAGAATTTGCATCACTATAAAGTTGAATTATTTTGTGAGGTGATTGATTTGCAACTAATGGAGTTAAATGACCGTTTTTCGGAGGTAAGTACCGAATTGCTACTTTGTATAGCTTGTTTATCTCCTCAAAATTTGTTTTCGGCATTTGACCATGACAAGTTGCTTAAATTGACGGAGTTTTATCCACAAGACTTTTCAAAATTGGATGTTCTCATTCTTAAGGATCAACTTCAAAATTATATTGTGGATATGCGTTTTAACGATTCTTTCAAGGAGTTGAAAGGACTTGGTGATCTTGCGGCAAAGTTGGTACAAACGAAAAAACACAAGGTGTTTCCTTTGGTTTACAAGCTCTTGACTTTGGCATTGATTCTACCGGTTGCTACGGCAAGTGTTGAAAGAGTATTTTCTGCAATGAATATTGTGAAGGACAGATTGCGTAATCGAATGAGTGATGATTGGTTGAACGACAGGCTTGTTGTTTATTTTGAGAAGGAGATTTTTTCAAAAATTGATAATGATGATATTATTAATCGGTTTCAGACTATGAAAACTCGTAGAGAACAATTGTAATATGTAGGTTTCTTATATTTTAATTTATTATTGTAATATATTGCTTCATTTTTATTTTTATTATTTTTTGGCCCCCCCTGGAGTGGAATCCTGGGTCCGCCCCTGGCTCAGTGGTTGCACGCCGTAGTATATAGTAGCAGCAGAGTGACCGGACCGGCACTGAACACGGAGAGCACAAAGACCTCGCCGGAGAGAGCCCAGGAGCACAGACAGACAGCTCACACCACTCAGATCTACACCGCCTCACAAAGAGATTAATCACGCGCGCACCCGAGGCTTCACAGATCGTCTCCGTGGTCACAGAACGGTAAGGATCAGACCGGAGACGACGGGGGAAGCGGCGGTGACGGTGAACGGAGTAGGGTTGAAATCGCACACACTCGAAGGTGAAATCGCACGCAGAGATTAGGTCTAGTGTAAGGGGCGAAGTGAGTAAAGGCTCTGGCAGGAGTTCATTATATCATAGGGTATGAAGGACCCAGATTTGATCTCAGCAAAACCCTAGAGATCAACGGTCCACAATGGTCAACAGGTAAGGGTCAATGTTAATTGTTTCAGAAACAATTAACCAACGGGCTGAATCAACAAATGGGCTGGACAATGAACATGGACCTAACACTCACATGGGCTTGCACTCAACTGGGCTCCCGGCTGCCAACTGCAAAATGGATTAGTGTAAAAGCCCAAAGGCCAACACATATTAAATCCAACAAGGAAGAAGAAGAATATGTCGGGTTGTAGTCGAAGAGGCAGCGATTGGTTCCTAGAGCAAAGCGGGGCTGCCGGAGTGACCGGTGAAGGGCGGTTGATGGTGTCGGAGATAGAGGCGTGGTTCATCAAGGATTTAGGATTATCGAGACTTAAGTGATGCTTAATAATGGTATTTTGATAAGGGTAATATAGAATTTTTAAAAATTTAAAATTTAAAAGGGAGTGGGAATAGGGCTGCAAACGAGCCGAGTCGAATCGATCTTTGAGCTTGTCGAGCTGGCTCGGTTTTTTTTTCTGATAGGCTCGAGCTCGACGAGCTGCACTCCAAAGTGCTCGAGCTCGGCTCGCCAAAATATTGGCATGCTCGAGCCCGAGCTCGAGCTCGGCTCGACTCAATTAAACAGCCCCAGAAATCATATCTTTAACAAAACAAAATACAGAGGCATATATATAATGTGTATGTATAGATCATGTGTATGTAAAGATCTATTTAACAAAAGAAAATACAGAGGCTCGATCGATTCAATTAAACAGCCACAGAATCATGTGTATGTATAGATCTAATTGAGCAGTACCGAACAAATGAAAGAGACGAAATTTAATTTTCTTGAGTAGTAGAGGGAAGGAGAGATTTGTAATTTTCTTGAGCAGAGGGAGAGACGATCGGGTGAAAAATTAAGGAAGGAGAGATTTGCGGCGTGAATTGAAAGCGCATCATTCAATTAGGGTTTTGACTTTTATTATATATATATATATATATATATATATATATATATATATATATATATATATATATATAAATAATTATATATTAATGGAATTGTATTAATGGAATTTAATTACTAGTTTAGATACGAGCCGCTCGCGAGCGGCTCTTTCTTTACAAATTGTGCTCGAGCTCGGCTCGACTTGTATAACGAGCAGCTCGAGCTCGACTCGAGTTCGAGTCGAGCGTTGACCGAGCAGCTCGCGAGCCGCTCGACTCGTGTGCAGCCCTAAGTGGGAAGAGTAGTAGAAGAGGTATAAATAAACTAATTCTTTTTTCTAAGCTTCCGCTCTCCAATTTGATTAAATTGATTAATTTCCTCAGTATTCTTGAATGTATGTAAATTTTTATATATAGTTCGTTTTGATTAACTATTTTGATATATTATATTTTAATATATGCAAGATATACAAATTATTTAGTTTATATTATATATTGTTTGTATTTTAAGTTTTTGCAATTAAATTATTTAAAAAAATAATGAAATATGTTTGCCAATAATTAAATTATGAATGTATAAAAAAATTATTTATTCAAATTTTAAATTGTTAGTATGAATAAAATATAAAAGTAATTTGAAGTACTAATATGATTAAATTCTTCTAAAATATAAATTATTAGTATGATTTAATAATCTCTTGAGTTCAATGATATATTATTAGTTTGATTAAAGGTAATATTAGGGTGGGTCGATTGGTTTTTAATATTATTTTTAACACTTATTCTTTTTCACTTCATTTTTAGGGGTTGTATAATTTTTTACTTGTTTATTTATTAGGGTATTTGTATTCTTTAAATACTAAGTAAGAGCATTTTTTAAAATTTATAAAGTTGTAAATATCTATACAATATTTAATATTCACTAATATTTGCGTATATATATAAATATATTTGCGTAAATATATTTACTTATTTGGTAAAATATATTTGTCATATCATATGAATAGTATGTGGTAAACCAATATCACATATTGAAGATTTTTATCATAGATGTATAGATATCTATCATCTAGATATATCATCTAGATATGTCATATGAATAGTATGTGGTAAACCATTAACATATTGAAGATGAGCAACCTTTTTTTAGATATACATGCTAAATCCAAATTCAACTAAAAGTTTCCCAAATTGATTAACATGCAAAAAAGTGAAATAAAAAACCTAGATATGAGGATTTTTAATCTGAATAAAAAAAATTTACTCAAAATTATCTATTTAAGATGATACTTGAATTTTCTATAGCGTCGTCAACCTGCACAGAGATGTTTGAGTTGCGACTTTCTATAGCGTCGTCAACCTACAAAGTGATGTTTGAGTTGCGACTTTTAGATTAAGGATTTTGAGCAGTGCGAATGGGAGAAAGAATAGGGTTCGTATTGAAACACGCAAGACTTTTTATAACGTCGTCAATCTGCACAGAGATGTGACTTTCTATAGCGTCGTCAACCTGCACAGAGATGTTTGAGTTGCGACTTTCTGCACAGAGATGTTTGAGTTGCGACTTTTAGATTGAAGATTTTGAGCAGCGAAGAGATTTGAGTTTCGACTTTTAGATTGAAGATTTTGAGCACTTTTAGATTGAAGATTTTGAGCAGCGCGAATGGGAGAAAGAATAGGGTTCTTATTGAAACACGCAAGAACAACATTGATTTTAATCTTAAAATTAAAAAGGATAATATTGGTATGTATTTTTAATCTTAAAATTGAAAAGAATAATATTGATACGCTGCTTAATATAATAATAAAAAAATAAGTAATATCTATTATACTAGTCTTACAAATAATATAAATAAGTATATATATAAGTAATATAAATTCTTTAGGTATATATATAAATAATATAATTTTTTCATCATATTTAACTATTAATATTTTATCATATTTCACTATTAATATTTTTTAATTAATTAGAAAAAAATGTTTGTATTCAAAAATTAAATTATTTTTTAACAAAATTACAGTGGTAGTACGTAGGCCTGTCAATTTGGACACGACCCGATAACACGACTCGAAACCCGCACGAAATAAAGCGGGTTGAACCCGCACGATTAAAAAGTGGGTCAACGGCGGGTCAACCCGCCATGACCCATTTATTAAATGGGTCAATCGCGAGTCGACCTGCGAACCCGAAATTAACCCGTTTAACCCATTTATTAAATTAATTTTAGTTATTATATTATAATAATACATTATTTATTAAATAAATAATATTAATATATTATTTGTTTAAAAAGATCCATTAATTCTTTTTTTCTTACTATTAAATTTACAAAAACATTCGCATTCTCTTACAATTAGAGTTATCATAAAATGTTACATTACACGTTTACATTATTATATGTCATTATTTTAAAAATTAAATTATTTTATAATATTTTTATTTATAAAAATGTAAAATTTTAATGTTAAAATTAAATGGGTTGAAAACGGGCTATAAATGGGTAACCCGTTTATAAATATGTTGGATTTGGGTTTAATTTTTCGACACGATTATTAAATGGGTTGGGTTTGGGTTTATGTTTTGTCACCCGCGAATACCTTTGACACGACACGAACCCGACCCAACACGACCCATTGACACCCCTAGTAGTACGTTATAGTTTTAGTATTTGTGAATATAATTTTAGTAGTATATTGGAAGATAGTTTTAGTATATGAATAATAGTTATTTGATTAAACTAATTGATTAGTTAGCCAAAGTTATAAATAAAAATTATTATTTTTAATTTTTAATTACTTAGAAAATATATACTAATGAATTTTCTTTTTAATGGATATAATGAAGGATATAATAAAAATATATTAAAAAGTAGGTGTATTTTAGTATGATTATATAATATCTTCACTAAAAAATGGAATTTTATAAGTAAAATAAACAAAATAATTGTTGTTTTAAGTTTAAGATAAATCTATCATTTTAATTTTAATTTTAATTAACGTTATACTAATATTAGAATTTGAATTTTAGGATCAAATTGAAATAGATTAATTAAATATTTTTTATTGGATGAAAAAGTTGTACCAAAATTGCAACCCTACAAATTGTAGACCAGAAAAGCGGATCACTCAACAATGTACATAAAAGTGTTTTAACTAAAAGTCTAAAACCCTTTTCTTTCCGATAAAAAAAAAGATTTAACTAAAACCCTGAACGCTCTTCTCTGCCACTCCCAGAAATGGCATCGGTCGCAGTCCGAAACCCGAATACGAAGCGCATGCTTAAGATCGCTCCGGCTATCCATTCGTCATGCTTCCGGGGAACCGCCGACTCGTCTCTGTTCTTAGCCTCGGATTCGCCGATCACTTCGAATCAAACGCCCAACCCTTGGTGGAGATCCATGGCCACCTTCACTCGCACGTAAGGCGAATATTATTATTGGTAGGAGATTTACATGTTCCATTTTTTCATATCATCCGCGATTTCGTAGTATGGAATGGATTTCCTCATGTGTTGAAATTGTGAAATGATTACGAATCGCTGATCAGCTCCTTTTTAGCCTTCTTTTTTTTTCAGTCGTAGAATTTTGAAAGTGATGAAGGTTCGTTTTGTTGTGAGGTGTTACGAATGGAGAATTAGATTTGTGTTGCTTGTTTGGCAGAAAACCTCATGTGAATGTGGGAACGATTGGGCATGTTGACCATGGGAAGACCACGTTAACCGCGGCAATTACCAAGGTAAAATTTGTGGTATAATTAAACGGGGACTGATTGGTACATTTTGCTTACGCCCTCGACTGGCCTGTGTAAAAGGTATTATCAGAAGAAGGAAAGGCCAAGGCAGTTGCTTTCGATGAAATTGATAAAGCACCCGAAGAGAGGAAGAGAGGGATCACTATTGCCACGGTTGGATTTTTTATATATTTTTATGGTTATTGAATTTCCCTCTGGATGTGTGGATTATGATTTGAAGTCGATTGTGCAGGCACACGTAGAATATGAAACTGCAAAGAGGCATTATGCACATGTCGATTGTCCTGGGCATGCGGATTACGTTAAAGTGAGATCTAAAACCTACTCTCATATTTTAATTTTCAGTGTTGATTTTATGGTTTACTGATTATTCATGACTTCATGTGATGTACAAACATTGCCTTGAGAAATATCTTGGCTAAAATTTCAATAAGTTTCAGTGTCAGAATATAACTTCTACTACAGAGTTCATTTTGTTCTTAAAAGTGGTGTGAATTTCAACTGATCTTTTAGATAGAAGTATGCCTTTTTTGGGAGAATTTTATGGGTACTACTCGGGAGCTTCCACTGTTGAGGCTTGGGATTTCGTTTCATAACTTTCTAGTTTTTAGTTGGAGAGTGCAATATTGAATAGTTCGGAAACTTAAACAATTAGAAACTGTATAGTGTGTGTGAGATATTGCACTTGGTTTAATTATTTTTGCTGCTGTGTTTAATAAAGAACATGATTACTGGAGCTGCTCAAATGGATGGTGGCATTCTTGTTGTATCTGCCCCTGATGGACCAATGCCACAAACTAAGGAGCACATACTTCTGGCACGCCAGGTCTTATTGAAATGAATTATCAGGAACTTCGAAACAAAATATGATGCTTCCTTCTTTGTATTGTATTTTCCTAACCTTTCCTTTTACCGTAGGTTGGCGTCCCATCACTCGTGTGCTTCCTTAATAAAGTTGATGCTGTTGATGACCTAGAATTGCTGGAACTTGTGGAAATGGAGTTACGAGGTTTGCCAATTTTGAATATAGTCCGGGTGTGGCTGCACTAATATATTGAAATTATTTTATATATCATTTCTGCTTGCAGAACTACTTAGCTTCTACAAGTTTCCTGGGGATGATATTCCGATTGTTCGGGGATCAGCTTTGTCTGCATTACAGAGTTCAAATGAGGAACTTGGAAAGAAGGCTATCTTAAAATTGATGGAAGCTGTGGATTCCTACATTCCGGATCCTGTACGCCAGCTGGATAAGTCTTTTCTGATGCCCATTGAAGATGTTTTTACTATTCAGGTAATGAATAACCTTCTTATGGTGCAATTACAATACTTGATAATCTTTGATCTTTAGACTGAAGTTACTTACCTGTGATGATGAGCTTTTTGAGATTTTTAGTTGAGTGAAGTGATAAAACTCTGGTCATTATAAGTGTTTCTAGCGTCACCGTATTTTGGCATTTTTAGGGACGTGGAACTGTTGCAACCGGACGTGTTGAACAGGGTGTTATCAAACCCGGGGAAGAAGTGGAGATTTTGGGGATGTCGCAGGTGAGTGATAAATTATATGGAAGATCTGATCAATTTTTTTCCCACTAATAATTTATTTCTGAATTAAATAGTCCTAATCACTTAGCTCAGTCGCAATATATTCACATCTTATTTAATATTGTAATATTGTTTTGTGGATTTTTCATTGACAAAAATATATCCTACACCACTCATTATGCTACTGCATGCTCTACAGAACAAACTAAAAACCACAGTAACTGGTGTTGAGATGTTCAAGAAGACTTTGGATTTTGGCCAGGTAAGAGAATTATAGGTTTTCTCTTTGCTTTCGAAGTTTCTTATTCTGCATATTTTATAACATGTTTTTACTCTTTGCTAGGCTGGTGACAATGTTGGTCTCCTTCTACGTGGCTTGAAACGTGACGAGATCCAGCGAGGAATGGTCTCTGGCATTGTGAAATTGATATTAATTTACATTAATGCAAAATCATTTTTTTCCCGTGTGATTCACATTTTTATTTTTATTTTCTTAATTTCATTTTTTTCCCGGGTATAGGTGATTGCTAAACCAGGTACAATTAAAACATACACGAAATTTGAGGCCGAGATATATGTCCTAACAAAAGAAGAAGGTGGTCGACACACTGCTTTTTTCTCAAACTACATGCCTCAATTTTACATGAGGACAGCAGATGTCACTGGTAAAGTCGAGTTGCCCGAAAACGTTAAGATGGTTATGCCTGGTGACAACGTGACAGCTGTCTTTGATCTTATATACCCTGTTCCTCTTGAAGCAGGTGTGTGTAGGCTTGATTTTACCAACCATTGTAATCCCTTTTACAATTTTCTATTGTTCAATTTCCCATTTTTCAATGTTCATTCTATAAGTATGATGCAAGATTAAGTCATATATCTTGAACTTCAAAAATGATGTTTATTCGGATACTTTTTTGATTGCAGGACAAAGGTTTGCCCTGCGAGAGGGTGGTCGAACTGTTGGTGCTGGAGTTGTCTCAAAGGTTATAAGCTAAATAGAGATTCTGAGGCTTCTTGGTCTGAAACTTGATTTCGAGGCATTATTCAAATATTCGTTTTCTAAATGCATTGAATTTTACTGAGTTGTTTCTTTGCTGTGAGACACGAAATTTCCTTTGGGAAAAGTCTGGTATGTATATAACAATAAATCGATTTTTTTTAATCACTTGATTTGGAATAGTAATAGTTATGAAATGTGTAGTAGTATTTTATACCTCACGCGCGCGCGTGGAGCATTTTTATTGGTAGGGTCTGTCTTGAAAAGCAAGAGACAAAGCCCAATTATTGATTCTTAAACACAACCAAACACTGTAAAAGAAAAGAAAGCCAATAATTAATCAATCAATTTGTCTACTGGAAATGGACAGTGTGAATGGATCTCAGGAATTCAAGATCACTGGGTACTCGTTGTCGAAAGGGATTGGGATCGGGAAATACATAGCTTCGGATACGTTCGAGGCTGGTGAGCACAAGTGGGCAATTTATTTCTACCCAGACGGAAAGAGTGTAGAGGATAACTGGGCTTATATTTCGGTTTTCATTGCTTTAGAAAGTGAAGGCTCGACGAAGGATGTGAAGGCGTTGTTTGAGCTGACTCTCGTGGATCAGAGTGGAAGAGAGAGGCACATGCTTCATAGCCAATTCGACAGCCCACCAGAGTGTGGGCCCTACGCTCTTCAGAATCGAGGCAGCATGTGGTACGTGTTCCTGTTATCAACTTCTGTGCTTGTATAATACTATTATCATTCAATTCATAAATCTGTAACTTGGGATGATTGAATGATTGGGTTCTCATCAGGGGATACAAACGTTTTTTCAAAAGAAGTGATCTTGAAACTTCTGACTACTTGAAAGATGATTGTCTTCTAGTTCGTTGCCGTGTTGGTGTGGTCGTCGATTGACCAACAAACGGTGTTTGCTGCTAAAATATTCGGACAGCTGTAATTTGTTTTTAAAGCTTATGGTACTTTCAATCCCCTGCTTTTGTATACACTGATTTGAAGTCTGAAGTCTGAACTACTACTAATAAATAATATCAGTGATTTGCTTTTTAAACATGGTGTTCAACTTAAGGGCAAGTAGGAATGCAAAAATGAATACTACTGTATTAACATTCTCACTCTGAATCATGTTCTATAAAAGGAAAACTAATTCTTATACTCATTGTCACGCTCATGAAAAGCAAATCCGATCAAATTTCAATTAGTGAACATGTTTGTTAACCATATTCTGAAACATGTACGGAAAACAAATTATTGGCTCATCAAATTATGTATCACTCATGAAAAAAATTCAACAAAAGATAGAAACAAATCCACTATCTGTTTTACGTCAAGCAATACTTGGTGGAGTACATTTTTATTAACGTCGAGGTACTAAATTGTCTTGAACCATTAGTTTATATTTTTTGTTAAAATGTACATAAAAATTAACTACGGAGGCAATTTTGAATAAATTGAGCAACATGGGCAAAGGTGAAACGAGATGAGGCAGGGCGCACGTTTGTCCAGCACTGGTGTATGGGCGCGACGCGGGTCGAGTTTCGACTAATTTCTCCTTTCATTCTCAACAAAAATATTACATTCTTGTTGTTGAGGCGTGATCTTTGCCTACTCAACTTCAATCTAATTTTTGAATTGTTCAATATTATCGCACCGTTAAAGAAAATGATTTCGTTGCAGGCAGATCAAACTTGAATTTGTGCATTTCCGAGTTAGCATATATAATAAATCGTATTTGTGATTGTTATGTGATCTATATGAGCTATTGACAACTCATTGTAATTGTTTTCTCACTTTGTGCAATTCCAGAAATTCTCACTTTCATTATGCACGTAGATCAGATCGTGCGATCAAAGTAAGTAAATTTTGGTATGTTTTTTTGTTTTTCTGTTCGTGAATGAGTTCATATAAAGCAAACAAAGCTTGTGCATAAATCATTCACCACTTTTGAATATATATAAGATTTCAAAGAAAAAGAAAAAAAAAAATAATAACACAATTTACGTGGAAGAAAAAAAAAATTACTATATCATTGAAATTACAATAATTCATTTTATTATTTTAATCTATTGAGAACATTTATTTATAAATATAAAAAAATTATTAAACAAAAAACAATTCTAATTAAAGAATAAGTATTTCTCTTACTATAATATTATTGTATTTCAATCCCTAAATAAATAAAAAAAAAAAAAAAAAAAGAACCGGCAGCAATTAAAATTAATTGCGTGAATTTCGTCTCAGCACGTCAGCACGTCAGCACGATGTGATCAATGACGTCACTCCACTCAACTTAATGGACAACAATTAATTAGCCATTAGTCAAGGACTCAAAGTTGTGCCCGATTTCACGTGTAAACTATTTGTTCTCGTCCTGTTTTTATTTCGATTCGAATCATATTACAACATACTCCCTCCATCCCTTAATATAGTGCATAGAGAAGATGTCACGTAAATTAAGAAAAAATGATTTTTTATGTGTTTAATAATATAAAGTAAGGGTATAATAGGTATTGATGTGTAAGTAATAAAGTAGTTAGTTGAAAAAGTAGTGGTATAATGGTAAATAAATGTGTATTGAGAGGATAAAGTTGTGAAAAGTAATTACATTTATAGAATGTGCATTGTCTTAAGGATGAACCAAAAAGAAAAGTGTGCACTGTTTTAAAGGAAAGAGGGAGTACTACTTTTAACAAGTCAAAAAGAGCTCAGCGATTATACAACAAACTAAATAAAAGATTTACAATTAGTGAAGTCAATAACAAATACTACTACGTGATTTGTCTGTTTAATTTTCCTACCATAAATCATAACCTAACCATGTTTTGTCAAGAACTAATTAAACGAACTAATTAAACCAGCGAAGCAAACGTTTCAGGCGCGTGTGTGTAAATTACGCAGTGGGTCCAGCCTGGAAAGCAAGCTCAATTATTTATTCTTCAACTTTAACAACCAATCATATCGCGACAACTGTAAACTGGTCGTGGATTCATTACTCGCACCGATTAATTTTCTGTCCACGCAACAATCAAATCCGTTTTTACAAATTTCAGATTGTCTTCTCTCTCTCTCGTCATCGTCCTCCTCCTCCAAACCCTAGAAATCACAATCCACGTAACAGAGATTTCAATTCAACCTCAATATCTTGAATTTCCTCGTAATCGAAGAACCCATTCGGAAACCCTAATCCATTTGTCTAATTTCGTTTAATTTCCGGCCAGATCTGACCCAATTCCTCCCAAAAATCTGCCGAATTTCTGTAATCCAAGAATCGATCAATTTGGTGCCGGTAAGAATGGGAAGGGTCTACAAGGAGACGTCGAAGCACCCTTCCTCGTCGGACACATCGTCGGTGACGACGTCGACGTCGATGACAGAGACCGTGAACGGATCTCACGAATTCAAGATCACGGGGTACTCGTTGTCGAAGGGGATCGGGATCGGGAAATACATAGCTTCGGATACGTTCATGGTCGGTGGGTACACGTGGGCGATTTACTTCTACCCCGACGGGAAGAGCGCGGAGGACAACGCCAGCTACGTTTCGCTCTTCATCGCGTTAGCTAGTGAAGGCACGGACGTCCGGGCGCTCTTCGAGCTGACCCTTTTGGATCAGAGCGGAAGAGAGAGGCACAAGGTTCATAGCCATTTCGGCAGGTCTTTGGAGAGTGGGCCCTACACTCTTAAATATCGAGGAAGCATGTGGTACACATTCTTCCCTTTCTTCCTCACTTTTTATTTCATGCTCTGTATCATTGGAATTGTTTGGTGCTTTGTCTGTGTGTTTCGATTTAGAAAATTCAACTTGTCTCTAAATGCGCAACTTTGGATGCAGGGGATACAAGCGTTTTTTCAAACGAACTGCTCTGGAAGCTTCAGACTACTTGAAAGATGATTGCCTTCAAGTTCGGTGCTGCGTTGGTGTTGTGAGGTCCCACACGGAGGGACCTAAGATCTACTCCATATCTTTACCACCGTCGGATATTGGTCAGCAATTTGGGAAGCTGCTGGAAAGTGGTAAAGGGAATGATGTGAACTTTGAAGTTGATGATGAAACTTTTTCTGCTCACAAATTGGTACTCGCGGCTCGTTCGCCTGTGTTTAGAGCTCAATTGTACGGGCCAATGAAGGATCAAAACACGCAGTGTATAAAAATTGAAGACATGGAGGCACCGGTTTTTAAGGTATTTTGCAGCTTCTTCGTCCAAATAACAACCCAAAACTCTTACTTTTGTTCGTTATGACATGTTTTTTGATGCTTGTATAATGTATTGTTCACTGTGTTGTGTAAGCTAATATTTTCCAAATAAAAACGTACATTTTTTTCGCTCTTTTTACTGCTTTATTTCCGAGATATTAGGAAACTGTAAAAGTTTCAGTTGAGGATGCTTGAGGATGACATTGTTTTCATGTTCTGATTGGCATTTTATTTGAAAGCATTGGTGAATGACCTACAATACAAATGGGCGGGTTGGGGTTCTAATAGGTAATAGCTGCTAAAAGGATACGATAATAACAGTTACCGAGCAAATGTTTATTACTCACATTGATGTGCATATGCGTTGTTTACTGACACTGATTATTTATATCCCAGTGGATTCTATATCATATTATCATCGATAATGAAAATGCATGTTTTTACATTTGTTTTCTTATTTAAGAGAATTGTTAGACTGCTGGAGAAGCTTAGCCTTCTCTTTCCATATCTGGATTATTGTATTGAGCTAATATTTAATGTCAGATTGCTAGTGATTGGAGAATTTGACATTTTACGCATGCGCAGGCACTACTTCATTTTATTTACTGGGACACACTACCTGATATGGAAGAGCTTACTGGATTAAACTCAAAATGGGCTTCGACCTTGATGTTCCAGCATCTGCTTGCCGCTGCTGATCGTTATGGCTTAGATAGGTTGAGATTGCTTTGTGAGACTAGCCTCTGTGAAGATGTCGCAATCAATACTGTTGCAACAACACTGGCACTCGCAGAACAGCACCACTGTTTCCAGTTGAAAGCTGTTTGTCTCAAATTTGTCGCATTGCCCGAGAATCTTCGAGGTATATCTTCCTGAAAAATATAAAAATAGAAAAAATATTTCTTAACTAAGTTGGAATTTTGGGTTGCCAAGAGTCCTAACTAAGTTGGTCCAGTCATTGTTATAAAAAATGGACAACTCGTTTGCCTCAACTCTGGAGTCGTTCCTTCTAGGGGATGGGACGAATTGAGGTCATCTCACAACCTAGTCGGCTCGTATGAGGCGAGGGAGTCAACTTCTTTAAGTTCTTTATCAGGCTTCCCGTTCGTGTATTTTGGCATTTTTTGATAATCCCCTTGCTAGTCAGTTGACAGGCATCCAAATTGCGACATTTGGTTGTGTTGGTAAAGGAGAAGAGACGGATAAATTTGCAGGTGCAAAGGAGAAATGAAGAAACTAGGGTTTTGGTCAATTTAAATTTGCAGCTGGGGATATTAAGGGTGTTGGGACTTGGGACCCTAACTAGGGTCTTTGGCCTAATTTACTTGTGACTTCAGAGGCTTTAATTTGGGTCTTTTTTTATGAGGGTAAAAACTAAAGCTTTGGGACTTCTATTCTAAAAGTTGAGACTTGAGGGAAAGAGATTGGTATTTGAATTAGTTGGGGGGTAAACTAAACTAATCCTGTGCTCTCACTGGAGAAAGAAAGGGCATCAAGTTAGATTTGATACATACACAAACAACGAATTTCTTGCCTTCTAATCTGCATTTACAGCTTGTGTTACCACCAGTACTTATGATCCTCAGGCATGCAGTAATTTGTTTTGATTCTTTAAAGTAGTTATTTGTTCTAATTGATGGTTGGTAAACAACAGATTAAATATTTTACCTCTAATATGAAACCATAAATGCTACGTACTATATGAGAATGAATGAATAATGTTTTTTTAATTCTGTACAAAGGGGACTTGTCAAAAAAAGGAAAAAGTAGTCTTTATATTTTTAATTATAGTTAAAGAGTCCTAGAACTATGTGAACTATGACTGACTCACT
This sequence comes from Euphrasia confusa, assembly GCA_954870475.1. Classification (NCBI taxonomy): domain Eukaryota; kingdom Viridiplantae; phylum Streptophyta; class Magnoliopsida; order Lamiales; family Orobanchaceae; genus Euphrasia; species Euphrasia confusa. Next base: position 6,726,500 of record OX940966.1, on the reverse strand, counting down.
GATTTGATTTTTATTTTTCGAAAAGCAGCTGTTATGCAGACGGACGGCTTTGATTACTTGAAAGAAAGTTGTCCTCATGTTCTCACTGAATTGTTAGAGTATGTTGCAAGGATCACTGAACACTCCATAGCTGTTGGCAAGCAAGGAGCTGAAGGTGTCTTAGATGGAACCGATGTCCACGGTAGACGTGTGAAACAAAGACTAGTGTGATTCATAACTTTTAGTAACTGCTGGAAAGAAAAACAAAATGACAGATTCCTTTTTAGGGATATTAAGAAAGAAAAGAAAAAAAAATGCTGTAGCGTCTAGTTTGAAACGCCTTGTAAATGTTGTAGTCGCTTGTTCCTTGTGTTTTTGTGTGTTCTATCGGAATGTGGGTCTATCGTAGATCCTGGTCAAAACTTGCTTATTGTATTGTATATTAGTTGATGTGTGTACGTCTGAAATGATTTTGAGAGAGAGAATGTAATGGTGAAGTGGATCGGGATTTTATCTGCAATAGCGGAGGATTTCAGAACTATAATTTTCTTGCTTGATTTGTAATGCAATTAATGGATTGTTTTTGTTTGTGGGTTGCCTTAAGTATCATTTACCAATATATTAGTTCCGTGGGCACTAATTCAGGTATTTGGATATTCATCTTGTATTTGAAGTCTAGTAAATGTTTCAAATTGGGCATAACTTGGTGATCATATAAATACAAAAAGCAAGTACAAAAGCTACATGTTGCCCATAGTTAAAATTTTAAACTTTGATAAGATTATGTTACTTTGTAAACCCATGTCTTGATCTTGATGATGTCCTATTCGTGTGTGATGATCCCCCTCAAAGATGCACTGATTACGAGCAGTTCAAATATGGTGAAGGGTTGATAATGAAACATATACAACATTTTGCTATAAAAATACGCTTGATTGGGAAAGAATCAACATGCCTATACTCCTTTAAAGATTGAAAAATTAGAGGGTATACCTTTGTGAAACTTGTAGCAACTAGCAAGAGAGTTGAAAATGTTAAGGAAGGTGTGTCTTCTCTCATTTTTCTCTCAATCAAAATCTCTTTGCCAATTTCTATCAAGTAAAGATATATTAATAGAGCATTACCTCGCTCTTTGCCAATTGAATTTGTGGATATAAATCCCATGTGAACAATACATGTAATACACTTGAACAAAAGTTTTACAAGATTGTTGTGTTATGAGTACATAAACTTGTACAGTAATAAATTATTGTTTCCAATATTTTCCAATATCATGTTCCTCTTTATAAATCAAATGAAATATATATCCCTAATCCTGACATTCTATATTCAAGGGGCTGACTAGTTACTAGGAGTCAAAATAAGCAACACTTCGGCGGTGAAGCTACATGTGGAACTAGACGTTCTACTTTTTCCGAAACCTTTCTTTGTCTTGACAAGTGGATTGCTCTTCTCATCATCAACGGCTTTTAGTCTATCAAAATTCCATATCTTGCATCCCAGGGTGTACATAAGCCTCCCCTAGGAAAGCTCTCAAGTCCAATATTGGCTCTTTAGTCCTTTCGGCCATGTCTTTCTTCATTGCTTCCTGTTTTTATATCACCATACATAAAGCATATCCTTAATTTGTTGAAAAACACACATTTGTGGAACAATCTGAGGAGGTGTTTGCATCAATATTCAATACTTTATGTTTTATGCTATTGAGTGTTTTATTGCCTCAGCAGTGAGGACTGAGAATCATTAGTTGATAATGTGTGTCATTTCAGTAAGTTGAATGAGTGTTTGGAATAGGTAACTAATACAGAATTAGGGGTGAGAATGGGTCAAGCCTAGTTGGACTTTACGTAAGGGCATCAAGTATAATTTTTCGGCTCAAGTCTTGCTTATAAAGGCTATAATCTGTCAATGGTTTTTTTAAGAGGCTTGGCCTGAGTTTTTTTAGGTAAATAGGCATAGCCCGAAACCTTTTTAAGGATAATTTTGAACTTTAATTCGTCCGACTCAACGGGTATGTCGAGACTTTACTACACATAATTTGATTATTTTTCATCTATTTTTTTAAATCACTTCTAACCAATTAATATTAAACACAAAATTTATAATACATTTTATAACACTCTACAACCCATGTGAGACAAACATTTCACTGTTCAACCACAATTATCATTTCTAAGAGCATCCCCAATGATGTACCTAAACATATGTACAATTTAGTGACACATCATTTGACACATCACACATAATTTGTATCTATCGATTTGTAACTCAACTTCCCAATAGTGTGCCGGTAAAACTATTAACTTTTATGAGTGGGGACCCAAACAATAAGATACATTTCAATTTGTACCTAGTATCAAAACTTTTACTCTTTTTTCTCTCTCCTAATTTTTAGGTCCCTCCCTAATGATGTACCTAGGTACAAATTCTTCCCACATCTTATTACTAGTATTTATACAATATATTTTATAAATTTATCAAATATATGTACACATTTATAAACTTAAAATTGCACAAGTAATAGTACTATCTCTTTGCTAGAGAAGTTGACATACTTCTTTTGTAAATTACAAAAGAAGTGTGTCATTTATTTTGAAACAGAGAGAGTATTATTTATTATTAAATAGGTTGACATGTTAGACTTCAAAGGCCTAAAAACAGTTAAAATTTTTATATAAATGAGCTTTTAAAAAAGTTTGTGTCTGGCTCGTTTATTAAACGAGCCGATTCATAGGCCTCTGTTGGATAACTTAGCCTATTCCCACACCTAAACAGAATGTTGACATTTGAAAGTACTAAGAACTACTATTAACTACTATTAACGTCTCATAATAAATTTCACACTTTTAAAATAAACTCTAAAAGTGAATATCCTCAAAAATAACTTTTATTTCAATTTTCCCACTGAATTTAACCTTTTCTTTTAACTTTACCGATTTGTTAGTGAAATTTATCCACATGGTCTTCCCAACTTATTGGGATTCTGAAAGATGAGGCAAGAGGAGTGGTATTTGACATTGAACTAACACATGGTAGATTCGAAATTCAACAGAATTTGGAGAACCTTCCTATCACCAATTTTGTTCGGGGGGATTGTGAGCTGAAAGCTCCATACGACAGGACAATTAACTTAGTTGACTTTTGGCTTCTTCCGACCTCCACTCCCTAAGGTGCCTTGGTCAAAGGATCGATAATACCACGACATGGGTGGACAGTTATTTGTTATGCGAGGATAATGCACTGTGAGGATAGTTTTCACTTTTTTTACATTATTGTCAAATGCTTTTATTTGACCCTCTTCTCTTCGCTATGATTTGGGAGGAGAGGAATGCGTGCATTTATAAGGACATGAATGCATCTCTGAAGGTGCTAAGTGATTATTATTGTAAAGGATCAAATATTTTCCCGAACGTGATTCTATCTTATCAAAAGCTGAACTATTATGGAAAATAGTTTTGTAAGTTGTAGTTATGTTGGTTTTGTTTGAGTTAGAGCTAGTCTGGTACTTCTGTTGGGGCGGTAAAGTATTGAAAAATGAAAATTCATAAGATTTTGAAAAATGAAAATTCAGCAAAAAGGGTTTGCACTAACCCGAAGAGGGAACTTTACAAACGCTGGTCTGAATCGGCCCTTGCAATAGTGATGAAACCAGATGGTGAAGACAGGAAGTACAAGTATAAAAGGAGTTGACTTGGCAGCACTCTTTGTGCTCAGTAGTCCCATCAACAGAATTTGCGATAAAAGTAGACCTATAATTACCCGACGATGCACGTCGGGCCAAAATGAGGCCCCACTCTCGTACTTCTGATCATAAACATTGATGATCTAGACATAAGAACCAAATGTGAAACTAGATTAGTTTTCACATACTGACAAATATACAACTTGATTTAATGTGTTGTTAATACACAACAAATTCATATATTCAGTTATCGAATTAATTGAGAAGATTTTTAGGGATAATTATTAAATCACTTGATTTGCTTTTGCGGAATAAATTATACAAAGTCCCGTGGTTTGTGATTTTCACAAAAATGTTCCAGCTATATTTGAGTATTACAAAAAAGCACCCTTGATGTTTGGTTGCATTCACATTTTGGCCCAACCGTGATTTGACCTGATAGGATTGATTAGCTGACATCAAATATTTACAAAATCCCTTAACATTTTAAGATATTACAAATAACCCCAAACTTTTCATTTAGCTATTTGTAATATTGAGATGTAAATAAAATGCAAGACCAAAAAACGGGCAATTTGTGGTATATATAGAGAGAAGCATAGGGTTTAATTGTACAAAAAATGATGATGTCAACATGTGAAAAATGAAAGGAAAGTGTAACCTCAAGGGTGGTTTTTGTAATTTTCATATTAGTTATTTCATTTTTCTGCAATTTGATCAACCTCAAGGGTAATTTTGTAATTATCATTTTTTAAAATGAAAAATAAATAAGAACAATTAAGCAACAATATTACAAATAAAATGATAATGCCAACATTTATTGTTAGCTACACTAAATACAGGTGAAAAATGTATGAAAAGTATAATCACAAGTATGGTTTCTGTAATTTACTTATTTAGCTGTTTCATTTTTTTTTATTGTGATTTGGTCAATCTCAAGGCTAATTTTCGTAATTTTATAATTTTTTAAAAACGAAAAAACAAATAAGAACAATTAAATAACAAAATACTCCATTGAAATACCCCACTGAAACATTTATTTTCTTAACAAATACTCCCTATCAAGGGTTCTATTTGTAAAGTAAAAACCAATATCACCGTGTCATTTGCAATTCAAGGGTATTTTTGCAAATAACTCAAATGTTAATATTACATAGAAGCATACCTGATGTCGATAGATCATATAGGAGAAGGCGAAGAAGACGATGATGAAAGGCAAGATCAAAGGACTGACTACCGAGTAAACGAGACCGAGCAAGAAGTACAGCTGTATTTGAGGTTCAGTTGTGGCAAAATCCAGAGATTCGGGTTCCATTGCCAGTTCTTTGTCCACTTCAGTCTTAGCCAAGAATGTCTTTTTGATGTGGAATGTGATTAATGGAGAAAGTCTAATGATCTCTGAGGCAACAGCCGACCAACCATCGACCATAATGTATGTAATAAAGAAAGTGGCTTTCATGGGCATGGCTAAACCCAATGTTCTCAGAACACTGCAAGGTAAGCCAAACAACTTTGAAATGCATTCATCAAAAGAAAATTGAAACAATATTTGAACTTAAATGGAACAAGATTTCTAGATTTTATGATTAGAAACATGCCGTGATGTGGACTGATGAAGAAACTTATCCAGCTGCTCGAAAGCTGCTCCTGTGATGATACTTCCGAAAAAGACATTAATGAGTATAAAGAAATGAAACTTTCCGGCTATTTTTCTGTCCAGTGCCGAATGAGATGTGTGACCTTCCAGTCTAGACATCCTCGTGAGAATTGTTGGAAGAACCGACATAAATATCTTTAGTGCGATTCCAGGAAGATAACCTTGAACAATAGACTTGACAAATTCTCTGATATAGAAATAAACTAAACTGTCAAATTAAATTAACTTATATAATATCCAAATGAATAGCCATATTGAAAGGATACCATTATACCAACAGTTTATTAACTACTATACTTTATTCAACTAATTCTATGAAATCGATCAGTTTGAGAAAAGAAAAAATATAATAAACATGAAACATGGGAAATGCTTTTTTATTATAACGTCTGCATTATATTATTAACATTATTGTTTAATAGATGGGAGAAAATTGATTGAAATTTTGGAGAAATAAGACATGTGGTTCTCTAAAATTTACTTTATTTATATAAATAGTACGGATTCAGTAAGAGAAGAAAACAATACATACCTTTGAATCATAATAACCACTAGATGTAGGATTTTTTTATAATAGCCCTTGGATCAATTTAAAGTTATAATTATGGGATTCGGTGAAAATTGCAATTCGGTGTAGATAGATGGGTAATGGTACCACCTCAGAGTTTTCCCATAATATTTCCCATTCAAAAACTTTAAACATGGGAGATGGCTCTTTTTGTAAGAGAAAAAATGGCATTATGTTAAAAATCCCAGGAAAAATCATTTGAAAATACCACATCAAATAATAGCCTCCATCAATGTTATTTTTCAACAAAAAATCATGCTACAAATCCCTATTTACTTGGTAATTTGAGATCACAAGGGTCTGATGTTTTTCTTAGCTTACCTTTCAACCAACGGATTCAGGAACGCGTAAACACTTTGCATGCCATCGATGCTAGCCAGTGACTGTACAAGGGCTATCGGTAGCATGAAAAAGAAAGTGAGGATGAACATGGATATAACTATTAACAGCCTATTGATAGTGAGACGAACATATTTTATTGATAGATTTTCCCAGCATATATCACGAGGTTCGGGGGCCCACTCTGTTAGCCAGTGAGTCGGGTTGTACGATTGTTGAGTCTGTGCACATACAGCTGCTCCCCAACGGGACTTGAAGGAAACAAATGCTGCTGGGACTATGGATTGGGGGTCCTTCATGACCTTTTCCCTTTCTGCATCTTCCTGAACCCCCCACCCCACCCCAATAATACAGAAGAAAAAGGCAAGTCATTGAAGAATTCAAGCTAGGGGCAATCAGTACGTCTACCATAATCATACTTTGGATTTTTCAGTTTTAGTTCCTGCTATCATTTTTACATAAATAACTAAGAATTAGATAAAACGTAAATCTACATTAATGATCACATATAAAATGGAAAATGAGAAAATAGCTTAGAACGTGAAGGTTTGATACAATTTTTAGAAGAAGAGAGGTTTGTTTAACAATATTATGAATAGTACGCAAAAGGCTTACTTCTTGAATTGTCCAATCTAGTCCTGCTTTATAGTAGTTGATGGCATCCACACTATCTCCAAAGATCCCCAAAAACCCTGTCTATACATTTTACGAAATTGGGTGATATTTCCAACATTTTAAATGATGTATTATTCATGAAGAGATTTCAATGACCACATCATTATAAAACATATGCAAAGGAGATACCTTTGTTAGTGGTCTCTTCGTAGGATTTCTCTCAAATAGTGTTTCATAGTAAGTAAGCCAACTCCTTAATCTCTTCTTCTCCTGCACCAATTTAGCAAGTTTGTTTGCATTGTAAACGACCTGCAATCCAGTTGCACAAGCTAGATATGATTTACGATATCAAAATAAAATGCAAAGGATTAACTTGTATCTTATATTACAATAATAAGCTTTCTCTTACATTCATATGAGCATATCACACATATAGTAGTACTTTAACTATACAATAAACTTTCTTACACACTTAATTGAATGACATACACGTGTACTTTTGTAAAAATGAAATCAAAAGCTCCTTGTTAAGTTTATTTCTCACTCTTTAGTTACCCTTTTTACATACACATTTGAGAGTTAAAAGAACAATTGCAAACCTGATGTGTGAGATAGTACTCAGGATGATTTTCGCAAAAGAAATGCTCTACATGCTCGCTAACAGATATTTTGGTATCCGGAGGAATATTTCTCACAAGGACCTGAAAAATGAAATTCAATTGATAAGCTTTTTAGAAAGTGTCGACCAATGGGGCAATGGGCAATGGCGTATATAGCAAAGAAAGAGTTGTAAGTGGATTTTTTTGTTAGGAATTCATACAAGTCCAATATTGTTATTTCTATTATTTAGCACTGTTTCGACAGAGAAGATCTGGGCGAGGTATTTAAAAAATTCATATAAATCCTCATTTTCTTTAATTTAGAAACACTATTTAGACATTGAGGGGACTGGGTAGGATATATATATATATATATATATATATATATATATATACATATAATGAATCCACAATAATTTTTCTTAGGTTGTTTGGATGGAAACAGAGATGCCCCCTTGGCTCTGACATTGGTGTCCAGAAGCATGCATTATAGCAATCAACTGATCAGAAATGTAATTGCTTTTACATGCTCACAGTGAATTGGTCTGGTCGACGCTTTTCAGAAGCTATAAACAGCAACCTCATATTAGCTATGAGGTTGTATTCTTTGTGAAGGACATGGCATGTCCAGAATGTGACCACATATGCCATTATAACGTGTGCTGCTAACCTGAATTTGAATACGGGGTGTTAGCTTGACCGAAATACACAAACAAAATGCATAATAAAAGCCAACTTGTTATCAAAACTACAAGCCCAAAACAATATTCTAATGGTGTTTGTTTTTCAAATGAATTAGTAATTTTCAATGAACTTGAGAAAATATGTTTTCACCATCAAGCGTTGGAGTAGACATTTCAAAAAACATGTATAAAGGATTGATTGGTCGAATTTATTTGGAGCACTATACATAAATTACGGATGGAATTACACCACTACGTGAGAGGGTACCCACCTGAAGGATCCAGAAGGAACATTTGATATTGAAAGCTTGTCAATGTTACTGTACGATAAATTGGAGATGGTCTTCAGAGTTTCACCAGTCAAGTTTATAGGCACCAATATTGCAAAAGCAAGTATACCTATCGGGATAAAGATTTTCAATCTGCATTTAAGATTTTTTATTAGGTAGTCGAAAAAGACTTCAAAGTATAGTAATAGCAGGCCAGCATAAAAATTTAGTCCCTCAAAATTTTGGGGTTAGCAGTTTTAGTCATTTTATTTGATGCCAACATAAAAGTTATACTGTGTTGAAATTTATAGGCCAAAGCTGGAAAGAAAAAATATCAAAACTAACCAAACTTGCACTGAGTTTAAATACAAAATCATTATATATTTTTTTCTATTTTAGCATTGCAAAAATGTTATGGTTTCTGAATTATAAGTCTAAAATGTTGAGTAATAAACTCACCCAAGAAGGTAAATTTGTATATACGCAACAGAGTCGAGCCCCGCGTAATCTATAAGCTCACGATCGGGCATTTTCAAGGCTTCGGGCATCCAAGACCAAAACATCAAATAACGGCGGGGATCCAGATTGACGAATTTCTTCAACGAAGAGCCTTTGGTGCTTGATTTGATTCCCTCTTTGTAACATTTTGCAAAGTAAACTCTATCGTTAACGGGCTGTAGTCGTAAGAACGCAAATCCCAGAAGAAATGTAAATACAGATACAAGATTGATGTAAGCTGATGCGAGAATATCTTGGAGTTTAGCCATATTCTGATGTGAAGATCACTTATCACCTGCAAACAGTATACACACACATAGTATACTGTTATATCACAACAATAAACAGAATTATATCGAAACCGAAATCGATCTCGAATCGATGAAGGAAACTAGAAAATTACACGCACTCTGAAATGTTTCGGTAAAAAAAAATGATAACGAGAAGATATACAGAGTTTATAATCGAATGAAAATACAATACAATCCGAAATCAAACTCACCGAGAGAAAGTAGATGCAGCGATGAATCCTAGCCCTCTCTCATTCCATGTATCTCGTTACCTTCAGCTTCTTCAATGATGCGGTGGAGGGGGATGTATGAACCCTAATTTTGATTTCTCCGGCGGAATTTGTTTGGGAGTGGGCGGCGAGAAGCTCGGCACTGCGACGGTCAAGGTGTGTTAGGAAGGTGGAAGTCAGTGTCATCGCGTCCACCAGCCGTACAAATGGGCAACAGAAATTGAAATGCAGTACTATCAAATTCCGATTTTCACGCTGGATGGACAAATGCATGCCCACCTCCATCTCAATCAAAATATGTGTGTGGATTTTGTATAAAACTAATGTAATTATCGGACTAATCCCCTATAAAATCACATAACCAAACTCTTTAAAATAAAAATAAAATACTAAAAAATTGAACAATCTACTCTAACTTTAACCTCCACAATCCACATTATCTACTATATGCAATTTCACATTCATTCAACTTTTTATACTCTACCATGATTTTATTTTTTATTTTTTTTTATAAATTTGTTTTTATTACTACAGTTTAATAAACAAATAGAGATATAAATTAATTTTGAAAATGTTGTTAATTGAAAAATTAATAAACAAATAGAGATATAAATTAATTTTGAAAATGTTGTTAATTGAAAAATTATATAGAAATGGGTAATTGTTGATAACTATTTTTTAATTTTTTTTTCAATCTCTAAACTAAATGAAACAAACTTTTTTATTTTCATATAAAAATAAAAAATTAAATTTATCATAAAATAATTAACATAAAATAAGATAAAAATCTATAAATTAAAACAAACTAATGAATAATTAACACGTGAGTGACAAAAGTAATAAGTAGCTTGAGAATGGGCTACCAAAACACGTGTTAAAATGGTCTTCACTATTAATTTTCAATTAGTTAAATTCTTTCACCACGTCCACGAATAACTCCATACCATATGTATTCAACAAAAAATCCAACATCTCCATTAAAGCCATTAAATTGAAAAAATCAAATGTTATGTAACTAGTTTAACCAAGCTACGTAATAGTAGAGTATAATAATTTTATTAAATAATTTAAAAAAAAGTAATTTTTTTTAAACAATGTCACATCATTGTTTGTTGATGTGACATTGTTTCAAAAAAAAATAATTTTTTTAATTATTTAATAAAATTATTATATAAATATATTAATTTTATAATAAAAACAAGTTTTTCAAAAATATTAATTAAAATTAATATATTTTTATATATTAGAATTTATAAGCGTACTGCATTCTGACCATTCAATTTATAAAGTCACTGCAATCCGCTTCAATTTATAAAACAACTGCAGTATCCGACCATCTATAAAAACAACCGATGTCTAACAATTTATAAAATTAATTGATGAACATCAAACAAAGAAAGAGAAGAAGAGAAGAAAACTTAATTTTGCTAGAAATCAATTAAGGAGGAGAGTTAGCAAATCAGCTCGTAAACTTCATATTTCTACAAAAACAACAAATCAAAGGCAAATGGTTTGAATGTTTTTCTTTGTTTCATTATCAATTTTTACCATTTAATGAGTAGTTAGTGTATTATATTGTGTATATATTTTTTTTTGTTTACTTTATATATATCATTTTAATTATCCCCTCCCATTTATTTAATTGTCGTTATGGAGTTTCAGTTTTTAATAAATAAAAATTATACTTAATCTACCCATATTTATTGAAACTCCCATATTAAAATTAATTATGCAATTTGTCATATTTTTCTCTAACCTCCTCCCCTAATTTTTGGAATTCTTTTACAAAATAACTTCTCCTCTTCAATAAAAAATGTAACAGAAAAATTTTAAATTCTTTTATTTTAAATTCTAAACAATGAAGACAGTGGTTAGATTTTAGAGTAAATTTTCTACATAAATAATTCGTACAAATAAAAACGCAAGAAAATCAAGATATAACAATAAAAAACAAAATGAATTAAAATTAAAATGAATTCAAAAGTTATTGCAAGAAAAAATAATTACTTCAACAATTATTTGAATTTTTTTAGATTTATTTTATTTAAAAAATTATATTAATTTAACAATTTTTCACCGCAAATTTGGATAAAATTTGAGTACTAGAAAAATGGAAAAATATAAAAATTGACAAAAAAATAGTTATGATTAATGAGGAGATAATAAATATGGTTATATTGAGGATAAAAATACAAAACATCAATTTGAGTACTAGAAAAATGGAAAAATATAAAAATTGACAAAAAAAATAGTTATAATTAATGAGGAGGTAATAAATATAGTTATATTGAGGATAAAAATACAAAACATCAATTTAATTAAATGAAAAAACATAAAAATTCAGAACATCAATTATATAAAATGGGAGGGAGTAATTAAATTATAATTTATTATTATTGATCATAATATTGTATCAAACTATTAATACAAAATTCCCACTTTTAATGCGACCGCAATTTGAAATGAGTTCTTTTTATGATGCGGGTTATGTATTTTAGGATATCACGGACGATTTTTTAAGTTCGACAGAAGGTATAAAAGGGAAAGAAATAGTGAAGTCATATGTTTAATGGATTGCGGGTATGCGAAATATCACCTTAGCCATTCGCGATTCTAAAGCACACAAGATAATTAAGGTATGTATGTAGTGAAGGTGGACTATATAGACCTTCTTCAAAAAACAAAAATGAAAGAAACACAAAAACACAAAGAAATTCGTGTGGATTTTGTTTAGTTGTTAGGCAATATGATATCGATCAGGATCTTTGGCGCATTGATGTTAAGACCGGGACACACAATCATCCATTCTCGGAATTTGCAGAGGGTTCGAGACTGGGTACCTTAACACTCAGCCAACTTAAGGAGATACAATGTCATGAACTGCTTCATATAAGTCCACGCAACATGTTGGCTGATATAAAGAGACGCGATCCAACCAATGTTACAGATATTAAGAAGGTGAACAATGTCATCAACAATATAAGGACTGAAAGGCGGGAAGGGAGAATCCCCACACAAAACTACTTCCACGAACTGGATAAAGGAAATTACATGTAAACATAATAGCACACTTTATATTTTAGAAATATTCATTTCACTTAAATAAATGTTTGTACGGCGGTGGAAATTAGGTACGATTTTCGAACGGTAGATGACAGACGAACTACAAGATGTTGCAGATATAATCATTGGATATTGATAAGAAAAAAAAAACTCATATTTTTATTATATATTTTATAATGTATTTTTTACAGATAATAAATATAATTTTTATTTCAGTTGCATATGACATCCAACTATCATCCCGTGGATATGGAAATACTGGATCAAGAAGAGACACATCCGCATATGTTTTAGAGTTTCAATTTCAAGAACAAATAGATCTATACAATTATCTGCACAACAATAATGCACAAAATGTAATGATCAATTTGAGGCTGACAAAGATGCCAAAAAACATTTTAAATATTTTAATATTTAATATTTTAATATTTTAATTGTTTATTGAATATTTTAAAGTATAATAAGTATTTTATAGTATGATTTATTTATATTAAGGTGTTTCAATATTTTTATAACAATTTTATACTTTAGAAGTTTGTTGTATTTATTTATATTTATTGCGCAATTGTTAGAAATTAAAAAATTAATATGCTTTGACAATAATGACGAATTTAATTGCGTGTGTAAAGTAGAAACGCATGAATTAATTGATATTTAAAATTGATATTTATATTATGCGCTTTGTAAATTTTAAAAATGTAAAAATATTTACTTTTAGTAAAAATGAATTTTAATTAATATTTTCGAAAAACGTGTTTTTATTATAAAATTAATATATTTATATTAAATAATTAAAATATAAAAAAAGTAAAAGAAAAAAAATTAACAAATGCTATTTGTCACGATATTGTGGTGAAATCCACTATAAATATTCAATTATATAAAATTATTAATTTATAAAATGCATGTTAATATATATTCAATTAATTCATTTTTTACTATTAAATATATTTTTATATTATTTTATTTGAACTTGTAAAATTGAGATTAATAAATTTACAATAATGGAGTAATATTTAATTTAGCTTTTGAACTAAGTTATGATGAAATGAAAAATGCAATTAGCTAGCTAAAGTGAAATTAGTATTAGTAAACTTCATATTCATTGCGAAAACGAAAAAAAAAGACAGAGTTGGTGATATGATTTAATGAAAAAATAATTTGAACATAGAATTAGTAACGATGCATCTCGTGATTTTAATTTTTAGTTGATATTATTATTATTATTATTTAAAATATCAAATCACATTGAGAACGAGGCAAATTCATAATTATTTCAATTTGTTGTTCTTCACAAATATTTTAATGAATAAAGCTCACATGTGCATGAGTAGTTGAAGTGCTCATATTTTGCTAGTTTCTAATTTTGTATTTTTTGTATATTTTGAAGTAGATTTGATATGTTATTTTACGATCTTTGCGGTAAATACTTATAATTATCTAAATGCACCTTATTTATAGTATATTCACGTTTTTAGTATGAAAAGGTAATACGAATCATGTCACCCATGGTGACGTGATTCGCGGGTTCAAGACAACCCACATTAGGGATTTAGACGCATTTGAAAAGGCGAAATTTGAGCGAGAAAAGAAAGGACATAAGAAGTTGTGTAGCCAATTTTGCGGCGACAACCGTGCTGAGGTGATCCACCGCACGCGACAGCCCACTCTGAAAATAATTTTTATATGAGCCGCGAGGAATGATTTAGGTCACCGGCCGCTTGTTGATCGCAATTTTCCTCTGTTGACTGTGCTGAATTTTGTTGATCAAGATAATTGTAATTTTATGTTTGAATTAAAACATTTTGTGTTGAAAAGAAAAAAAAATGTTAATTAGTAATGATTATTTTAAAAAAGAGATTTATTTATGGAATAAGAGGTCCATTGAGGGCTGCACACGAGTCGAGCCGAGTCGAGTATTGAGTTAATCGAGCATGCTCGACCCAATTTTGAATATGCTCGAGCTCGAGCTCGAGCTCGACGAGCTGAAAAAATCGAAGCTCGAGTTCGGCTCGAACAGAAATTGAACGCTCGAACTCGAGCTCGAGCTCGGCTCGACTCAATTTTTGTTCACTTAATTGAGAAAGAAAAAAAATCTGCTTACAAAAGGGGCTGCAAAATGGGGTCAAACAAAATTATGAATTCATAAAATCAATTCATCTTTAATTAAGAACAAAATTGCTGTTTGAAAAGGTGTGATGTAGGAAATGGGATTCATCTTTAATTAAGAACAAACCTGCGATTTGAAGAGGTGTGCTGTAGGAAATGGGAGGCGGACGAGAAGAGACGATATAGTTATTAAGGTTTAATTGTAAATCTAAAAATTTCTCTTTTGACTTTGACTTTGACTTTGGTATGTACTGTGTTGGGAGTAGAAGAATATAAAAAATAAAATAGAAAATTAACTACAGTAAATATATTATATATATGAAAAATATTTTACATAAAATATCCTACCAAACGAGCGGCTCGCGAGCCGCTCGTCACTATGAATTTGTAGCTCGAGCTCGGCTCGTGATGTGTGTCGAGTAGCTCGAGCTCGACTCGAGTTCGGTCAAACTCGAGCTCGAGTCGAGCGTTGACCGAGCAGCTCGCGAGCGGCTCGCAAGCCGCTCGACTCGTGTGCAGCCCTACCATTGACACAACTTTTGATAACAGAATAGTTTTATCAAATTGAAAATACTTAATTAATATTTGAAAAGATGTTTATAATGATTATTTTTAAAAGAGAGTTATAAATAGAAAATGATCCGCAACAATACAAAACTTTTGTTAAAAAAGAAAGATAATCTTCTCCAATTGAAAACAATTTATTAACAACACACAACTTTTGATCGATGAAGACAAAATCTACACCTTCTCCATTCATTCTAAATAATTAACACACTCATTTTATGGTATCAATTATTAACATTAAGAAAATGATATTTCAATGATAATAACATAATTATAAAACGAGAAATACAAATTTACTTGTCTGATCATTAAAGTATGATTGTGGTTTAAAATTATTTAAGCTATGAAAATTTTCTCTTCTCTTTCTCATTCTATCTTTATGGTTATCACTTCAAACCCTATTTTTCACTTCAAACCCTATTTTTCATTTTTTAATATAATTTTCTAAGTTTTATTATTTTTAATTCTCCATAATAATTTATCCAATTAACAAAATTAACATAATTTTTTTTCTAGTCTTATTATTTTTCATTATTTAGCACATTAAAATTAAGTAAAAAATATAATCATTATTTTTTTTTATAATTTATCAAGTTTTATTATATTATTAATATTTTTTTAGCAAATTAAAAGACAAATTAGTATAAATTTCTAATAAGTATCCGAAATTAAGAAAATGAAATTTATTCATATTTTTAAGTGAAATAAACAAAAATCATAAATTTTGAATAACTATATATTTTGTAAAACTTCTTAAAATCGATATTTAATGGCCCATGATTTTTATAGATTTTAAAAAATTCGAATTGAATACTCTCAAACCTTACAAATCCAAAATATATTTATAAACTCTCGATTCGATTGAATACACTTTCCTTAAATTAATGGTATAATGTGTTTGATTAAATGTTCGAGAGAATTAATATATAAACGTAAGTATGATATTTTGTGCCACGATTCATCTACTTCTTTATTATTTTGTTGTATTTCATCTTCTATTTGGCGTTGTTATTTTTCCAAATACTTTTAGCTATATTTATACTTACCTTAAAAATAAATTTTATTCAATTTTTGTCAATTAAATTTGTAATAATAATTTATTATTTGTAATGTTATTTTGAATTTACATTCGATTCTTCTGTTCATTTTAAGTCCATTCAATTCAGTATATGTCAATTCAGTTCGAAAGAAAAATAACCTTATTCTTATGCTCCTAAAAAACGAAGATGAAGATGATATTCACTTTAAGTTCAAATTTTTGGTGTAATTATATTTTTCAAATAAATTCAATTAAAAAAGAACAACCCTAAATACAAAAACCATTTAGTATTTTATTTTCTCTTAGATTTTTCATATAAATAAACAAATTAGATTATTTATCCTTCGTCTACCTCCGACCGCTGCGTTTAGCACCTCACCTACTTCGAAGAACACGAACCAAAGTACCAAACTCTTTCTTGCTAGTTTTCTTCAATTTGCGGCGGTCTTTCGTCCACTCCTAACCCGCCTCACCTTTCACAATTACCCTTTTTCTTTCTTTATGATAAATTAGGGTTGGCGTTTGATAGTCGCTCCATTCGACTCGGTAATATACGCCTATTCTGGATTTGGTGAAATTGTTGCAGAGACGTCATAGTGAAGGTACGAAAATAGGGTTTTAGTTTGAGGTGTTTTTCTTGGTCTTTCCATGCCTGTGAATACCGGGTCTGGATAGTAGCTTCTTATGGCTCCGACACGAAGAAAATACGCCGATAAATCGACGGCGTCGGATGTTCGGCGGAGATGGAAGGCCGGTGATCTCGTACTCGCCAAAGTGAAAGGGTTCCCGTCTTGGCCTGCTACTGTACGTGTATATCTTCCTTGTTACTTTTTTTTTTGTTTTCCTATACTGAACATTTCTTTACGATTTTCGTGCTACACTACTTTAGGGTTTTCAGTTCCTGAGTTTTATACTTGCGTTGTTGTATCTTGTTGACAACTGTGGATCTGGGGGGAGGGGGTATTGTAATTTTGACTTCGACTTTGTGTTTCTGTCATATTTGAAGTTTCAATCCAAGTGGGGATACTTTTTTAAGGCTTATTAGATTTAGCGTGACATTATTTATCGACCAGCGCAATTGCGAACAACACGGATGCAGTTGGCGTTTTAGCTAGTTGGATCATGATTACTGAGAGATTGAGAAATGTAGCTGCTTTAGTGTATGATATAATTTGGTAAACCACTTAACAATATTGTTGATCTTCTAGTTGATTTGCAATATGCCTAGTCTGCTGTGCGTAAATCCTATCCTGGATCTTGCCATTATCTGGAAAACTATGAGTTTCGTACTCATGTGAGTTAGAATATCTACAAAAAAAACCGCGTCTGTTTTGTTGACTTCCTATAAGATTTTTTACCAACTGGTAAGGCTAGAAGCTATATGATTATTGTTTCTCTCTATTTCACATGTCTGTTTTGTTTTGACTTCCTATAGGATTTTTACTCGATTGGTAAGTAAGACTAGAAGCTAGAATGATTTTGTTCCTCTCATTTTCTTGTGCTAGGTGAGTGAGCCACAGAAGTGGGGCTATCCTGCTGATTTGAAGAAAGTATTGGTTTATTTTTTTGGGACTCAACAAATGTAAGTACTATTTATATTGCGCTGTTTGTGCTCAGAATTTATCGACAGCATCTAATATACTTTTAAAAACTACAAGAATATTTTTCCTCTGGTTAGATAAAATGTGTGTGTTCTGATGAACGCTGGCGACTTACATTGGGATTTGGTTCATTTCTGAGTTTTGTATTGCCTGCATGATTATTGATTAACTATCTTATGTTAAAAAGAAACAAACATCTCTACAAAAGACACAAATATCTCTACATTATAGCATTTCCAGATATTCAATTTTTGATGCATAAGGATAAAATTAGGTTTGCCATTTGAGCTTAATGTGAATTATTATTTCATCTAGAAGTGTTGAGCAAAAAAGGAAAAAAACCGGAACATCTCAACATTTATAGTAGGTTTCAACGTAGTGTAACGTTATCTTCATTTTTATACGATATTAATGATTCTGAACAAGCATTGATGATTCTGAACACTTAATTATTGTGATCTACCTGCTATATATTAATCGAAATCTGTAATTACTCATGGTTCTTGTTGACTAGAATAATTATTAATTTCTTTATTAAGGAATGAAGAAGAATTGTTGAACCTGATGCTATTAATGCTATATCCAACCTTTTGATCGCCACTTTAAGTATTTAGATCATAATTTATTTGTTTAAGATGCGAAAATGTATATAGTATGTTTATAATCGATAGTCAATTGAAAGGTGGTTGGTGTGTGTCCCTTTCACAGTGCTGTCTGTAATCCTGCTGATGTTGAAGAGTTCACAGAAGATAAAAAGGTGTATCTGTTGGGAAGACGTCGTGGAAAAGGTTCTGATTTTGTCCGTGCGTTGGAAGAGATAGTTGACTGCTTTGAGAAGCTGAAGAAACAGGGAAAAGACACTAGTGGTAATCTCATTGAGGAAACTGCTGTCACCACTGAAAACAATTCAAATAAGCCATTGACTAAATCCGTTAATGGTGAAGCTCCAGCTATCACTGTTAAACAACATTCCAGAGTAGCAACTAATGATCTTATCTGTCTAACTGAAGCTGCTGTAGCTGCAGCAGCTGATGATGCTTTGCTTGAAAATATGCAATCGGGGGAGGCACATTCTTATTCTGGGTATACCAAAAAACGTGTTTTTTCAACCAGAAGTAAAAATGATACTGCTCCATCAGATAAAGTTGACGGGCAGAGGAGGACAACTTCTCGAAACCTGCGAGTTTCTTCAAGGAAAAATTATATTGCACGCCAGATCTCAATGTTTCCTTGTACCAATAACATTAGGAGCTCTAGACAGTTGGTTACCAATGCATTGCAGGATAGATCTCTGAGGAGTAGAAGAGTAATGGGTTCATTGGATGATTCTGAGGAGCACATTCCTAACGCATCTGATTTTGTATCTAGTGAGATGAAAGAGAATGATTCCGATGTTGTCTCTGTAGGCTCTGATACACACAGTTTCAATAAGGGCAGCTCCGTAGACTTGGGTTGTAGACCAGTTGAAGAGAGGCATTTCCGTGAAATTAATGAAGGCAAATCAGTGTTTAGTGACAGGCTTGATTTTCAAGTTAATGCTAATGTCCTTAAGAAGAAAAGGAAGCCTATTCGGAAAAGACCCAGAAACGAGATTGCATCTGTGGCTAAACTAGATAATGTTATTTCAGGGAATGAAGTGTGTAAGACTGAATCACCTACCCATAAGATGAACGTAGCTGAGAGTGATGTTAAAGAAAATGGCGATGAGCACTTGCCATTAGTCAAAAGAGCCAGAGCTCGTATGGGCAGACCATCACCTACAGTGGCTGAAGAAAAAAGATTGGAAGTTTCTGAAAGTTTTGCAGTGCAATCTTTTGGGATCTTGAATTGTAATGATGTTGGGGAATCTATTCCTGTCAATGTAGGTCTAGTTAACTCCTTATTACCTCCACGTGTTGTTGGGAAGTCTCAGTCTCAGGAAACTAGAAAAAATCTTGTTGATGGTGAAGCTTCTTTACCTCCATCTAAACGCCTACATCGTGCCTTGCAAGCCATGTCTGCTAATGTGGCTGAAGATAGTGAAAGAACTTCCAGTACACTGGTAGTGAATGATCGTTCCAATGTGCGCTCTTCTTCCTCTGCAGAGTTCGCCAAGCTACCAATTATTAAAGAAGCTGCTATTGTTTCGAGATCAGGACTGGTGGAGAATCATACCCACAATGTTTCTCATTCAAGTGCTCCTGAGTTCTGTGTTGGGTTGAACATGGAAGTGCTGAAAAATGATCAGAAAGCTCCTGAAATAGTGTCAAGTAGTTGTAAAACTTCCCCTTGTGCTGATGGCCCAAATCCCGAATTCTGTGAAGATTCATTGGAACATGCACAAGGTGCTGAATCTCGTGATGAGCTCCCCAGCTTGAAAGACCATCCTATAGAAACAGTTGCAGAGCATCAACATTTACACGAGACTTCAAATCCACCTATTATTGGAGGAGAATTATCTGAATTAAATTGCTATCCACCATGTGTAATGATGTCTCTGGATGAATGCAAGGTTGAACCTGCAGAGTTAAAGGAGATTACTCAGAGACCTGCTCCTGATAATTCCCAGAAGAACTCAGGTTCTGTTGTTGTGAAAGAAATTTTGTGTGCTTCCCCTAATAATGAAATAGGTATTCAGATGGGTGAATTAGATGTAGGAGGTTATGAAACACAGAAGGAAAACAACCTTTGTCTATTCAAGGACAAACAAGATAGCCAGAGGTAATTTTATGTATATGCAGCATTTCCTACACAATCTCTTGATTGTAATATGGTGTACCGTGTTTCACTTTCTGCATGTCTATTTTCAGGTCTGAATTTATGGGAGAAGATATAACAGTATCTACTTATTCAACTATTGCACCCTCAGCTAACCCTGTGAATGTTTTGGCTAGCGATCTTCTATCTACTTCTGTTTCTGGTGATCATCTGGAAGATAGAGTTCTTCCATTCACCCAGTCTTCAAATCCAAGTGATGGGTCAAACTATGTGGCAAAAACACCCCCTCATGGTTCTTCCATGAGTATCATTTCTGCATCAGACAATACTAGTAATGTTGAAAAGAATAACTCTTGCTGCGACGTCCAATCACACCCTGGAAATGCTTTACTTACTGGCAAGTCTAGCAGCAAACATGAACTAATGTTGTCCTTTGAAGCCATTATTAAATGTTTGACAAGAACAAAAGATATCATAGGTCGAGCAACACGGATTGCTATTGACTGTGCTAAAGCCGGTATTGCAACTAAGGTAGGTTTTCCTCTGGTACTGCATAAAGTCATTAACATTGTCTTTTAAATGAAACTAGCATCTTGTTTCTTGTAAACCTTTTTCTTTAGTTCCTCTAGTGTGTTGTTACTTCTAAGGTCATAATTATGTTTTTTCTACTTGGTTGTTGTCAACATGCTTTGGATAATAGCTTTGAAGCATAGCTTCTTTTGTCAACAATTATAGTTTTGACTTGTAACCTTCTTTGTTCAAAGGTAGATAAGTGCATCTTTCAGGCTCTGTTGGATATGTGGATATGCTTATAATTCAGAGAGGGATATATTATCAATTACACTTTAAAATTATACATGTCTATTGCATAACACTTCTCTTAGTGTTGATTGGGGTTTGTTTATTTCTTCTGTCTGCTCTAGGTGATGGAAGTACTGAGCTGTAATTTGGAAAGTGAGTCAAATCCTCACAAAAAGATCGACTTGTTTTTCCTTGTTGACTCCATCACTCAGTGCTCTGGAGGCATGACAGGTATGTTGTCGTTAACCCTATTCAGATTATTGGTCACATCTGCATGCTTTTACACATCTGGTGTCAGTGGTGTGTACGGTCGTCGGTATTGCATGCTGGATATCTCTGTGCTGACTGCTGAGTGACTAATAATTTCCTGTTCAGGTGATGCTGGAGTATATCCTTCAGCAATCCAGGAGCTATTGTCACGTTTATTGTTGGCTGCTGCCCCTCCTGGTAGTTGTTTTCATGAGAATCATAGGCAATGCCTAAAAGTGAGTGGAGTGCATCTTCATATTTAGTCTACTTATTGCACGTAGTATAGGTATGGCGATAATGCTCTCTTTATTTGCTTGCTTGTAGGTACTGAGAGTTTGGTTGGACAGAAAAATTCTTCCAGAACCCATAATCAGTCACCATATTCGCGAACTCGAATTCCTTTATGATTCCCATGTTACTAGTGGCTCCAGTCGATCTTGTAGATTTGAAAGGCCTTTTGATGATCCTATCAGAGAAATGAAAGACATGTTAGTTGACGAGTATGGAAGGTAATATGATTCTTATGACAGAAATTTAAATGAATAAACTGATTTTTAAGCATGTGGTAATATTTTGGACCGTCAGTAACAAGCTCTATGTTGTTATTTTAGTAATTCAAGCATCCAACTTCCTGGTTTCTGCATGCCTGCTTTGCTGAGAGATAGTGACTCTGGAAGTGATTCTGATGGAGATAACTTTGAGGCTGTTACTCCAGAGCGTAATGTTGAAAATCTCAATGGAGAGGCAAATCAGATTGCTGCGGTTGAGAAGCGTAGCCATATACTAGAAGATGTAGATGGCGAGCTTGAAATGGAAGATGTGGCTCCAATTTGTGAAGTTGAAATTAATTCTACCAGTAATATTGCTCAAGCGAATTGCACACAAACTCCAAACCATCATTCTGGCAACCTTTATAGTGAACCTGCTCGACTACCTAAGTATACCCAACCCAAATATCTTCCCCTGCCACCAGGCCCACCACCACCTCCTCCACTACCCCCTTCTGGTTTTCCTCCTGCGGTGCTTGATTCCGTTTCAAATTTTACGGAATCTAATATTTATTCAAGTTCTCAGGTTTCTTGGCCTCTCTTTCACATCCCTTGGCTCTTTTTAAATAACTGTGGTTCTTTCTTTTTTTGGTTATTTTTATTCTGAAATAATTATATTTATTAGTATCACAAGGCTTCACATATTTACAAGAAACTCCAGTTCTCTTTCAAAATTATAAATACTTACTGAGGTATGAATTCCCTAAAAAAATTATCTCCCCCTCACTGTTGAGGATGCAATTTGTATAAGAGGAGCAAATGTCAGGGGTATTTGTAATTTTGAAAGAATCATGCAATTATGTTTTACCTTTGCTAAATTTGTAATTAACTTGATTGTATTTATCATGTACTGGTACAGGAACCCCAGGCGAATTCAAGTTCACCAAGAGTCAAGCCAAGATACTTTGGTCCTGTGCATCATCGTTTGCATGAGAATAAAGATTCCGAACCCTTGTTTTCAAGACAGATGCGTTACAGCAATAATAATTTCCCTCTCAGTGATCAACCCACCTCCCATTTTTCTGCTCGGGTTTCTGATGGGTTCCAGTCAGTGGATGATGGCAAGGGTTTTCATCTACACCCTCCTCACCCTGCCTTGTCAAATCAGTTTTCATATGTCCGAGACCAACGAAACTATTCACGGAAGGATGTCCCAACCACCGCTCGACCCAGTAGATACCATTCACGGAATACAGATTACTACAGGGACCGTGACAGGAATAGGGGTTTCCAGCGTGATGACATTGGAGAGTACTGGAGGCCACCATTGCCTTCTGTCTCTGGTAAGCCAAAGCTTTTCCTGATTGTATATATCTTCCAGAGTTCCAGGCAATGGCTGAACTTGGGAGCCACCCCTCTTTCCATCCAAGCAGTTTTTTGTTAAAATAAAGTTTATTTATATAAATTTTTGTTTTCTTGCAAATATCCCTGATCCTGCCCCATCTCTGTCCAAACAGCGTCAAGCAAATAAAAAATAGTTGACGTATATCATTTGAAAAGAAAAGAAATAAACTTACCAGCTATCACTGTTTGTCCTGCTATCTTCATCCTTGCTTCTAGGCATGATAATAATTTATGGTTGGATCTAGTTAGTAAATCAGGGCCTTTCTAATTGCTCGCAGGTCGATACTATCCTAACAGTTCTAGGATGTCCCATGCACCCATGTTGCACTATGGTCCACCCCGTGAGCCAGAAGTACCTTACAATAGGTTGAGTTTCCCTCCTCGGTATGTGGGCCGCCGGAAATTTAGTCCGTACAGTCCACCTTCTGAAGGCCCTATTCCAGTGACAAATAGAGGTTTGCCATCTGCTCTAGTATTATATGGAGAAAAGTAAACTCTGTCATCTGTTTGAAAACTAACTCTTGTGAACAGAGTTGTATGTGTATGATCATTCTGTTTCTACTCTTGAATCTTGCTTTTTAGCTTTATGGTGAGAAGTACATTTTCTTGGCAACTGTTAGTTGACTATTTCTGGTAGTTCAGCTTGAAGTCGTGCAGAAAACATTTCCTGACCAATATAAGTTGCCGACATTTCTGGATATGCATACCATTTTTCTATGGCGTAGTTAGGCCAGTATCGTCCTGTTGATACAAATTACCTTGTTTTATTTAATAATTTATTTATTGTATTTAAATTCCTTATAACTTAATTATCAAAGCGGGTTTTAATTATTCGGAATCGATGCTCCCAAGTTTTCAAGAATGCAGAAGCTTATTATATTTAGACTTAAGCAGTAAACTGAAATAATATGTTAACATAAAGAGTTAAAGGAGTAGCGGTGTTACATTCCTTCATTTCTAACACCTTTTTGTAATCTGTTTTTGTCTCTCAGGTTTTTGGAAACCAAGATAACTAACTGTCTTGAGGCAGCTGCATCAAACTTGTTAGCGTTCGACCACCTCTTTCAACTCACCTTCTTATTTCACCCCCCATTTGGTCATGCTTTACTGGTGGCCCCCACAAAATATACTGGCCTGCTGAGATTGTATATATGGATTATGTCGCTGCAGTTCCGAAATGAACATATTAACCTGAAGCAGTTTTCGCCGGTGGGAAATAAGAACACAGTATTCTCTAGAGTTCTATCACTGCTTTGCTTATTTTAAATTTTAAATTTTTTGTTTTGGAGCAACACTAATGTGTATATAAAAGTTGTAGTCTGGTAGGTTTACTTGCTGACTTTTACTTTCTTCAACCACTGGCTACGTTTTAGAAGAAGCTTCGACGATTCTTGTTTGATCGTGTGTCTGCAGCTACTGTGCTGTGGAACCTTGAATTTGTTTTCTAGTTTAACCTTATTGTTAGCTATCAACTATGCTTGATTTGTGGAATAATGAACAAATTCAGGTTTTTCATTTCAACGTAACTAAGAAAGATGAATAAGTAATAATTGTGTTTGTATTGGATTAGATGTCCATATTAAAATGAAATTTGTTTGAATTGCTGACATTAAATAAATATTTTTTTTTAAAAAAAAGAATCGGGCTTTGTTTGATACGTTGATTAAGGAAACAATCAAGAAAAATGTTGAAGTTAGACTAAGAAAATGTTAAAGTGAGCAGTAAAATATAATTGATTATACTTTTATTTTAATTAATTATACACCCTTTAAAAAATTATTTAATTTTTTTAATTTAAAATATAATTTAATTTTTACCATTTCATTTAAATTTTAAATTTTACTTCAATTATTTTTATTCTTTATTTCTAGTAAAAAATATAGTTAGTATTCAATTTTAAGAAAAATCAGATGGAGAGAGTAGTATTTTAATAGGTGTATTCGTATTTGACAAAAAAAAAAAATATGTCAAGTGTTATTAGCTCAGTTGGTTGAGCATTCGACTTGAGAACCGTACGGTCCAAGGTTCGAACCCGAGACATGTGTGTAAGGTCCAAGGTTCGAACTCCGAGACATGTGTGTAAGGTCCAAGGTTCGAACTCGAAACATGTGTGTGTGAGTATTTAAATATGTGCAATTGACCTATACCAAAAAAAATTAAAACGACTAATTCTTTTTTACTGCTCAAAAAATCAACATAACATAAAAGGATTTGTTTCAACGAATACAAAAGGTAAAGAGTATTTAATTATGTTGTGCAAATAAACTAGGAAATGAAATGATTCGAATGATCTGGATATTGAAATCATTCAAATTCCAGCTGTCACTTTACATTCATTCATTTCATTCCGTATATAATTGTCAACCCACCCTCACCAACAATTCAACACTTTCACACACAAACAAATGGGTGCTTCCTCATCGGTCCCAGAAAAATCAATCCACGATTTCACTGTCAAGGTTTGTTTATACACAACATATACATACATGTGTATGTACTGAATTGTTGTGTTTTTTTTTATGAACAGAACAGTAAAGGTACTGATGTGAATTTGAATGCTTACAAAGGGAAGGTCTTGCTTGTCGTCAATGTCGCTTCCAAATGGTTTGTGTCTCTCTGACCTAATTTCCCTTTTTTTTTTCCTTCATTATTTTATTTTATTTTATTTTATCACCATCATCATCATCTTCAATATTGGATGAACTAGTGGGCTCACAAAGTCAAATTACACACAGTTGACTGAGCTTCACTCTCAATACAAGGATAAGGGTCAGTTTTTTCGAGTTTTTTTAATTCAACTTTTGTGTGTGTGGATTAATGTTGTGACTTGTGAGCAATGGAATCTTTCATCTCTTGTTTCAGGTTTTGAGATATTGGCTTTCCCCTGCAATCAGTTCTTGCATCAAGAGCCAGGATCCAGTGAAGAAGCCGAACAATTCGCCTGCACACGATTCAAGGCCGAGTATCCCATCTTTCAGAAGGTAATTTAATTTGCTTGTGTGGGTTCGGAATTGTTAGCTTTAAATCTATGAGAACCAATTGCGAACTCCAAATGAAAAGAAGCGAATGTTGTTGTGTCTATTGATAATATGTTTGCTTTCTACGCTCTATAGGTGAAAGTCAATGGATCAGACACTGCACCGATATACAAGTTCCTTAAGTCGGGTAAAGGAGGAGGTTTCTTGGGTTCAAGCATCAAATGGAATTTTACCAAGTTT
Source organism: Euphrasia confusa (assembly GCA_954870475.1). Classification (NCBI taxonomy): domain Eukaryota; kingdom Viridiplantae; phylum Streptophyta; class Magnoliopsida; order Lamiales; family Orobanchaceae; genus Euphrasia; species Euphrasia confusa. Next base: position 6,699,855 of record OX940966.1, on the reverse strand, counting down.
CTAATCGACAAAGATGGCCATGTAATTAAACGCTACGGACCAACTACCACACCGTCTGCGATCGCGGTATCTCCATCTCTCTCGAAATTACAATTCGCCCCTTCATAATCGCACCCACAAAAGGATGTTATTGTAATTTTGGATAATTAATCTTTGGTGTTGTTGTCATTTGCATTTTGTATTGCAGGTAGATATCGAGAAAGCTCTCGGAGAAAGTTGAGGAAATCTATATAATATATGTATTACATGTGAACCCCAAAACCTAGAGAGACATGATGCCTAACTAAGGAAGGTGTTTTAGGTATGGGTTCTTGAATGCCTTTTTTTTTTTTTTTTTTTTTCTTACTTGTTTGCTTGAGATGATTGGGAGAGTGTTTTTTCTTTTGTTTTGTTTGAAATTCTATTTGTTTTTAATTTTATAAAGTTTCTTGATTACTTTTAAACTAACCATATAATTGTATGGGAGTGATATTATTACTAATAACAAAAATTATTCATAGAGATGTAGGGTTGTATATCTGTTACTAATCTAACAACACATATTCATCAAAGCCAATAATATATCATTAAAGAAATCTCATCCATCGTCTACAAGATCCTTTTGATAATATCCCCATGTCAGACGACCGTTTGACAGAACAAGAAACAGGGCTCCTCCTTGATTCTTCAGAATTCAAATTTTTTGGAATATGTTCGAGTAGAGGAAGAAGCTAAGACGCAGCTTGTCTAAGCAAGCTCTCCTTCAGAAGCCTCACGTATTTATGCATATAACAGCTACTGCTTCCCTTGGAGACGAGGTTTGAAAAGAGAACATGACCTAAACTTAAGATATGTTCTTGCACATGCGAGATTAGCTAATTTTGGAAAGTACAAAATCTACGCGAAAGTATCGCTATCTTGTTCAAGCTGCTCGTTGCTGTCACGGTAATCCGACAGATCTCCGTCGTTTCATATCATGATCATTTTGCCCATCAAGTGAGATGAACATTCAACAGACCCGTAAGGTAAGATCAGCAAGAACTCTCCCTCTTTTTGAGTTCCCTTAAAACCCATTAAGGACATGATCAAGTACTGCAATCACCAAGTTTACTATGTAGAATAATAAGTAGGCCACAAATCATTTTTCACAAATTTTTGTAAGAAAACTATCACCATCACCAAGTTTACTACGTAGAATAATAAGTAGGCCACAAATCATTTTTCACAAATTTTTGTAAGAAAACTATCACCTACAGCAACTTATTTTTTAAGTTAATTCCTAGCATCATATGTACTTTCGAACACCATAATAAAGCATACCATCAAAATTCTATTGAAGAGTGTGATTTTAAATAAAGGCCAACTTATTATTTAAGTCTATAATTCTTGTTTTTATTTTCTCTTTAAAAATCCAACTAGTTTTTATATTTTTCATATTTGTATGCATTTTTTTACTAAAAAATATAATTAGATTCATCATAGAGACTAAATAAAATATGTACTGGAAATAGTACATTATTTTTAAACTAATACAATTGATTTTAACTTAAATTTCTAAACGACATTTTTATTAACTTAAATTTCTAAACGACATTTTTATATAATTGAACGTAAAAATAATTATTAAACTAATTGTAAAAATACAACTATGTTAAATTTTAGTACTAGTATAATTTTAAAAAAATAATCAAAATATTATATAATCAATTCCGAGAATTAAAATTAAAAACTAAAAATAATTGAACCTAAAAATACAAACTATTAAAAAAAAAACAATCAAAATATTATATAATAAATTCCGAGAATTAAAAAAAAAAAAACTAAAATTGATAATTCAAAAGGGAGAAAAGTATAAACATTATTATTAATCAATTCACAAATGTATATGCTTCTTCAGAAGAATCAGATCCTGCCCTTCCAATGTTTTCGTCGTCACCACTGGAAACGACACCGTCATCAAAAACTTCCCATCCATTGTCCACCAGAGCCTTTCGATAATCCCCTCCAGACAAGGGGTCCCTCTCCGACTGAGTCGTCGATGAATCGACGCAGCTCATCATCTGGCTGGTAGACAAACATTTGCTCAACGGCACATTCTTATATAAGCTCTCTTTAAGAAGCCTCACGCCCTTGCATAAAGCTGCCATCTCTCCTCTGAGACACAAAAACGAAAATCGAAACTAAAAACCAAGCAAGAATAGTAAAAAGGGAAACCAGTCGAAAACATTAAAACAACTTACTGCAATCCATCCACAACACGGCCCCGATCCATGAGAAATTCTTGCAACTGCAGCAAACACAAAAATTACTTAGTACAAGAATATAACATCAGAGCATTGAGCACAAAAATCGAATTAATCACCTTCTCATTTTCTACAGCCTCTAGTTCCAGGACCTTCGACTCCTGAACTGCTTTTTCCATGATCGATTCCTGTTCAGCAAGTGCTTTCATGGCAGCCATTTCTTTCTCCACCTTTTCCTGCTCTGCAGACTTTATCTCAACCTCAGCAGCAGCTAATCGAACCTTCAATGTTTGACTCAACTGCAGGGAATTCTCGACAGAATCAAGGGTTTGATCGACTAAGTAAAATATAATCCCAAAAGTAAATTAAAAAAAAAAAAACTCATCAAGAATCGAAAGAGATTCATCCCCTTCATCCGACAAGGAGATCGCACGAGACTGAAGCTCTTTCAGTTCGGTTGCTAGAATCTCCTTCTCACCGTACACTTGCCCTGCACGCTAAATTAAGGAACAAAAAACACCATCAGCAACGAATCGATCATCTCAATAATTGTAAATGTAAATACAACCTTGGCATTCGACTCGTTTGTGCGTTGAACCGTCTGTTTAAGCTCTTCCAACTCATACTGGATATCTGCATCCCCTGTTGAAGCTGCTTCGGCTTTAGCTTGTTCGACTGCTTTCTCCTTCACCTGCACTTCCTCCATCAAGTGGATAGCAGCATCCATTCTGGATAACAGAGTTTCCTGCAATCAATACATCAAATTATTTTAATTGATTTCACACTAATTTTGAAGATCATATTTGGGGATGATAAAGTATTGAGAGCTCAATTAACCTTATTATTCCCTGCATCTGCAATGATTTCGTCGACGGCTTCCATGGAAGTAGACTCGTCACCTACAGCGCCAACAGAAACGTTGCTCGTATTTACGCCTGATTCCTCCTCGTGCGCTTTTTCACCGTCGGATGATCGGACTTCCCCGCGGCCTCGTGCGAACACTGCTTCGACGGCTGCGGCGGCATCTTCGCTGTTTTCGGCGGCAACATCTATGAGGAATCCGGCATCAACCTGAAAACAATACAATACACCATCGATTAGTTTTATATTTGTTGACAATTAATTAATGAAATTCGGAGCCCCAAAACAGAAATCTGGAATTACCTGAGGGAAAAGTTCCTGCAACCCACGGTACATCTTTTTGAATCCCATCTTTGTCTTCAAATTTGATAAAAGAGTACGTCGTATTATAACGATGGCGAAATAAATTACTGTGAACAAATTGAGAAACCCTAAGGAGGTGATGTAAATATAGAAGATCGAGTATGCCATTACTTATATATATGTGCGTCTAAAACCTAAAACTATCTAAGCATGGAGTAAATACATTACCTCATCTTACAAGGATCTTTGATTATGATAAGTATGAATATATATATTTTACTAATAAAATATTTTTCTTATAACAAGTTTATTTCCTTAATAAATACGTACAACTCTTTTATTATGTGAACCAGCAATAATAATATTGTGTTCATACTATAAATTATAAATAAAAAAATTATAAATTATAATTAATAATATTATTAAACATATTTAAATTATTATATATAAATTTTAAGTAGTAATTTGAAATTATATATTTTTGGTAATAATAATTAATTATTATCTTAAATATATAAATTTTTATTTCTTTTCTCAAAATTCTTTTTTATTCAATTAATATTAATTTAATTCCAATTAATCAAATCTTATAAAAATCAATCTCTTCGTATTCCTTAAAAGTTAAAAAAAAATTGATTAAATTTTTTAAGTATATTATTTTCTCTTGCTATAATCTGGTTTCGTATGTCCCTTTTTATTTTTCTGAACATGAGTTATTAATTATGTTCGACTAGATTTTTATTTTTATTTTTAGTTTATCCCTAATTCAGTTATGTTAAATTTGTTCACCAGGTAAATTCAATTTTTTTAATATTTCTATTTATTTTTCAGCTTTATAATTTTTATTTTCCATTTATTTGGATTTTTCCGCAGTGGTTTTAAGTATTTGTTAGATGCTTTTGACACTCGAGAAATACAGAGAAGAGAAACTCCTCTTCCACCAGATCAGAGGCTAGGATGAGACAAGAAATTTCTCTTCCACCAGATCAGAGGCTCCTTGATCGGGTAAAATATAAGATCAATGCAGAGAAGAGAAACTCCTCTTCCACCAGATCATAGGCTTCTCGATCGGGTAGGATGGGACGAGAAACTCCTCTTCCACCAAATCAGAGGCTCCTCGATCATGTAAATCGAGGGATGCGCCCGAGTAGCAGACACATGTGGGAGAGAGCCAATAGGTCTCATCCAAGGACTAACTTCATAATATTTCAATGAAAATTAATCATAGCCAATAGTTCTCATCCAAGGACTAACTTCATAATATTTCAATGAAAATTTGTCATATCCGAGATTCGAACTCTGCGTCGTCGGGGAATTACACCAACATCACCACAGACCTTAGCACTCGGCTATGCCCAAGAAGCTTACATACTATAAATTACATCACATGCGTAATCTTTGAAAATAATAAAATTTTCATAATTGAGATAACGGTTAATAATGAGAATAATAAGAAATTACAAATTTAAATGAGAGTTCGATTATTAAATAAAATAATTTGTTAGTTCATTAATAAATTTTTAGCCAAAATAATTGGAAATTTAATAAAATTTTAGATTATTTTAAACAAATAAATCACGTGCATCGCGCAGTGATACTAGTTACTATAATTGATTAAGATTATTTATTTTTACCTAATACACCAATCATTAATCAACCCATCCCATATGTGTTCGGATCATAGAGAGGTGTCAATGGGTCGATCTTCGCGGGTCATCAAACATAAACTTAAACGCAATTCAATTCATTTAATAATCGTGTCAAAAAAATTAAACTCGAATTAAACGTATTTATAAACGGGTTACACATTTACAACCCGTTTCCAACTCATTTAACTCGTTTTATTAATAATTAAATTACGTAATATTGAATAATATAGAATAACATATTAACAAATCAATTTAATTGAAAAATATATATTTGAATCATTAAAATTAAAAAATTTTATTTTTTATAAATAAAAATAAAGTAAAATAATTTAATTTTTAAAATGCTTGATGTAGACCGCTTGTTGTTTTACATATTATTTGAATAGATACTCGATTAAATACAACAAACTACACATAATCACAAATCACATAAATTGAAAAAATTTAGAGTGTGTTATGATAACTAAAGTGAGTGTTAGTAAATCTAAATTGTAAGAAAAAAAATATTAATCAATTATTTTAAACAAGTATTATATTATTATTATTATTTATTTAATAAATAATGTATTATTGTTATATAATAATTAAAAATAAATTTAATAAATGGGTTAAACGAGCTAATTTCGAATTCATAATCGATTCACAGTTGACCCGCCGTTGACCTGCTTTTAAATCATGCGGGTTGAACTTGCTTTATTTCATGCGAATTTCGAGTCGTGTTTTCGGATCGTGTCGAAATTGACATGCCTGATAGAAGTAAGTCTGATCTTCAAATAATCATGTAATTCGACAAGATTACTGATTACATAATAAAATATATTTCTCGTTTAGAATATATTTCTCGTTTAGGTTTCAATTTAAACAAGAGATCAAGGTATTGGCTATTGGCTCATCGAACAAGATATGGATACGTCTTTTACAGTATAAATTATATATGTAGGGGTAGTACATCACAAAAATAAAAATAAACTCCACTACTTAGGATTTATATATGTAGGGGTAGTACATCACAAAAATAAAAATAAACTCCCCTACTTAGGATTGATGATTAGTGTAAACAAATCAATCCTGAAGCCCTTCACATTCATGAACCCATGTTAACAAAACCTGGCATATAAAAGTACTGTAATTTGATGAAAGCTCAGGATTACTTCTGAACCAACCCAAATCACAGTGCAGCTTTCCGCTAAATGTTTGAGGGCAATACGTTCACTATTCACAAAAAACATTCATAGACATAGCAGGCATAATATGGTTTATTTACCAGAAATATACATACGGTTCTATATTATGCAATACTCAACTCCAGACATCATATGAAATAAAAGCAAAAAAAAAAAAAAAATACCCTCCACCAAACTGTACTTTCAAACATTTACTCAACCGAAAACCTCACCATAACCTCCACCAAACTGTACTTCCCAACATTTACTCAATTTTTTTTAAAGTTTTTACAGTCAAGTGAGATTTATTTTTTTAGACCGTTCAGAACCGCCTAGACTGTCTATACGGCCGCACAGCAGAAAAACTAAGAGGGCCGCCTCCTAGCGTCTAGGCGGCCGCCTAGACCGTCTTTTAGAACACTGCGAAAAGCTCGCGATCACAAATTTCCCATCCGTTGTCCTCAAGAGCCATATGATAATCCCTAATAGCCGGTTCCCCTTCAGATGACCGTTCAGCAGAGCAAGAAACAATCTCCCTCTCCATCTGAGTCACTGCCAATGGATCAGCATCCCCTGGCACAACTGATTCTTCAGGATTTGGATTTTTGGAAGATGTTGAAGTAGAGGAAGAAGCTAAGATGCAGGTCATCTGGCTGGAAGAGAGGGATTTGCTAAATTGCATGTTCTCATCTAAGCTCTCCTTTATAAGCCTCACCTCCTTGCATACAACAGATATTTCTCCCCTGGAAGGAACAAGGTTTAAAAAGAGAATATGCTCGTAAACTAGCGATATAAAAAGTGTAATGCATAAAAGAAATCAAACAAATTTCACATTTATTTATAATTAATTACAAAACAATAAGCTAAATTTGAAGATTACAAAAGCTACCCTTATGTTTGATTCGCTAACTTTTCCTCCCTAGTCATTGCAGAATGCAGACACAACGGACTTTGCTGATGTCATCAAATAGTTTACCAATTAACCCTCAACATTTCTAAATTACTACAAATATCCACATTTGGTAATATTCAGAGAAGTTGAGGGGTACAAATGTAAAAATAAAAAGTTTGGGTTATTTTTGCAATGTTTAGAAAAGTCAAGACTCAATAGAGAAAAGATGTACGTGCAATGAAAACCCTTGTTTTTTTCCTTTTTTTGTAATTTTCAGTATTTCTATTGTAATAAGATCAGACCCCGGGGTAGTATTAGTAATTATCCATGCATAATAATGCAAATCTAAAACGACTGCACACAATGGAAAATGAGTTTGTTTAGATCTCCTTCAATTCTAATACACAACGGTTTTACGATAAGCACAAACTCCTATTCTAATAGCAGCAGAATTACAGAAAATTAATAGCTATAAAGCCAAAATGAATCATAATTCACACGTCTCATCGGGAGAAATGTTCTAAAATCCAATCTTATAGTTACAATGACACCGTGCATTAGAATATTCAAGATTGTGGTTTTTGTTGTGCCCAGAAACTATTTAAAAATTATTTCTGAAAATATTCTGATAATTCATCAGCAGATTGGGTATTTCCAGAGAGGATATAGTGATGGTCACTAAAACTAAAATTATCTCAAGCAAGAATAGCAAAAGAGGAAATCAGTCAATCATAAAATCAACTTACTGCAACATATCCACCACACGGCCTCGATCCACGAGAAATTCCTGCAACTGCAACACAAAATTATTTACTAAACCTATAGTAGAAAATTCAGCAGCAAAATATCGAATTAATCCCACATTAAATGACATTGATAAGTTAACAGTAGATATAGGAGTAAATTACCTTAGCATTTTCTTCAGCCTGTTGTTTCAGGACCTTTGACTTTTGAACCACTTTTTCCATAACTGATTCTTGTTCAGCAAATGCTTTCATGGCAGCCGTTCCTTTATCTGTTTTTTCCTGCTCTGCAGATTTTATTTCATTCTCGGCTGCAGCTAATCGAACCTCCAATGTTTGACGCATCTGCAATGAATTCTTGATAGAGTCACAAAGTTTTGATGATATAAAATAAATTGGAATCAGAATCAAAATATAATCTCTCAGAAAAAAACCATGTCCAACAAACAATTCTGCAGTAGAACTCAAAGTTCTCCTCGAGAAATCTACACCAAGTTCACAGTTGGCAAAATATATTATTTCCAAAGTCATGCAAATAATCCCAACTTAAATAGATAAAATGACCCTAAGCCCTACAGGACAAAATCCCACTAACTACCTGAGTGAACATCAATAAAATTCAAAAACAAATAAATAAAGAACAATTGATCACTAACAATTCTTACTATGCCTGGGAGGTGTCACTGAAAAATTCCAATATACCATAACAAGAGTAGAATGAAGTTAGAGAATGAGCAGGGAAAAATATTTCCAAACCATCTTTTTGAACATAGAAGCAGATAGTTTGAACCAACATCTTCAATGACTCACTTATCTAAATTCCTTATTTAAATAAAAGATTTAAAGCAGTAAACAATGTAATGCAAATAAGAAACATAGGCAAGCTTTTCAAAAGTTTAAGAGCTAAAGTATTTAACAAGAAACATTTCAATAAATCTATGATATAGATGAATCAATAAATTCTATAATTGCGGAGATAGACAGAAGTTTAAAACCACCTCATCAAGAAGAGAAAGAGATTTGTCTCTTTCATCCGACAAGGATAGCACACGAGACTGAAGTTCTCTCAGCTCAGTTGCTAGGATGGCCTTCTCACCGTACACTTCGCCTGAGTGCTGAATTAAGAAAAAAAAAAACAGTAAGAGTTAATGTTATGTTACTCAATCAGCAGTGTAAATACAACCATTTCAGTTGTCTCCTTTGCATGCTGAACTGTTTGTTTAAGCTTTTCCAACTGGGACAGAGAATTTGCATCTGCCATTGAAGCATCCACTTTAGCTTGTTCAGCAGCTTTCTCTTTCAGCTCCACTACTTTCATCAAGCTGATCACAGACTCCATTCCAGAGAACAGCATTTTCTGCACCATTTCATTAATATCAGACCTACAATCACATAAAAACACTTGTGCTTCTTTTATTTTATTTATCTAGAAGTTTTGGGATTCCGTAAGGTTAGTGTGATTCTAAGGCATCTTATTCTTAAATTATCAAATTATTTCCATTTGAGGCACACAATGCCAGATCCAATGAATATAAAGATCATAGTCACAAAATATGATTGATAAAGGATTCAAAGTTCAACCTTATTATTTCCTGCATCTGAAATAATTTCCTCAAGAAATTCCATAATACGGATTTGGCTGGATTGGGACATGGAGGCATTCAATGCAGGCTCGTCTTCAGTGCTATTATAAATGTTGCTTGCATTTGAAAAACTTCTGTCTAATTCCACCAATTTACTTCCATGCACGTCGAGCAAATGGATACTATTATCCTCCGGGCTTGTCTTCAGATCAGGGGTAGTCAATGAAGAAGACACAATATCTGATTCATTATCATCTTTCCAAGACTTTCCCTGATCACTTTCTCGATTCGTAGAAGTGTCAATCGCAGTGTTTAAGTCGCCACAGTCTACTTTTTCATGGATGATATTTCCAACATGAGATGAAATTTCGATACTGCTTTCTGGAGATTTAAGACCAGGAACTGTTTCATCAGTCTCAGGGTTTCCTAATTCATCGGATTTCAGATGAGTAGCTAGCCCATCCTCATTAACCAACTCAGTATACTCACCATGGGAGTGAGTGTTGGCTGTCGCTTGTATGCTATTTTCAGGATTCCCTACAGTATCACTCTCTTGTTCAAGATGCCCATCATGGTAATCCAGCTGATCTACACCCTTCATATTATTATTATTATTTTGGCCATCAGCTGAGATGACTGTACCCATAACTCGATTTGTGGCTAAGGAACCTGAAAGAGAAATTTGAATCAAGAGAAAGATTCAAATGACCAGTTAACACACCCATATAAGCAAGAAGTCAACATAAAAAAAAAAAAAAACACTAATTTGAGTGCTTTGATCAAAAGGAAACAAAATAATCACCATCAGATGATTGGCCTTCACAAAGGCTCGGGGTCAAAGGCACGTCTGGTCGTGGTGTAATGTGAGGGATGATCTCTACGAGGACTGCCTCAACAGCTGCATCCGCATTGTTGCTATTTTCGATAGCAACAGCTCTGAGAATTCGAGCATCAATCTGTCGCCACAAGGATAATAGTGAGATATTGTTTTCAACTGAATTATTCAAGAACTACAATGGGTGATAGATTCATCCGATATCATAAATCCCATATACAAACCCTAAAAGAGCCTTTTACCTGAGGGAAAACTTCCTGCAATAAACTGTATATTTTCTTGAATCCCATTTCCTAATCGCACAAATTATTCTGCAAAAAAAAAAAAGTTGCAGATCACTATGTAACACTAAACCAATAATATATACAAACACGCCATGATTTCCTAAACCCTAATTTCGAAATCAATGAAAAAACATGAACCGGAAAATCAAATAAAAGAACCAAAAACAACTCTGATAAACATTTTAATAAACACAAAATTAGGAATTCCAAAAAAAGAAAAAAAAAAGGAACTACATACGGCACATTTTCAGACGATTGTCGAAAATAGAATTCGTATTGCGACGATGAACGGAAAAGGAAAAGGAACGAAATCAAAATACCTAATGAGATGATGAACGATAATACCGAGTTCACGTAAAATGGCGCAGACAAATCTGTAACGCGTTTTACGAACCTATCGTATCCGCAATAATCCGCCTCGATATACCCTATTTTATCATTTTGGAATAGGATGCGTCTCTACATCTATTTATAATTATTTATATTTCGAATAAATACTATTAGTGTGCTTATCCGAGTTGTACCTTTTGTTAACTTTGTGTTGTTAATATTTCGATGAATTAAAATAAAAAAAATTATTTTTGGATTTTCCAGGCTTCGTACAAGTAAAATGCATGACATAATTAATTTCACACCCACATATGTGAGACTATGGTTGCAAAATATCCGAGCGGATCATGGGTTTGCAGCTCGAGACGAGTTTTGTGCAAAACAAAATCCAATCGCTCGATAAGTCACTCAACAAACAACCTATTATTCCCACGAGCTGAGTTCGACTCGACTCAACTCGCATCACACAAAGTGAATGACACACACCCTAGTCCCTAGCTAGCTAACTAACTGGCTGCTATTTCAATCCATCCAAAACCAAAAGAAGGTAAACCAAAAAAACATCAAATTCATGCTCATTTTCTTGATGCCCTTGGTAGATTTCCCTGTATGAAGGGAACATGACAAGCTTGTGAAGCGATTAAAATTCACAAAGTATAAATAGGAACAAGCATTGCAATCTATATCTGTCCTCACACCCTCTTTACACTTTCTTCCAGACTACTAAATAATTAATCATGGCTAATAAGATTATCACTCTCAACGTACTAGTCAACATTTTGCTAATCCTAATGTACCCAGAGATTGAAGGTTTCTGGATTCCACGCAGACCACGCTTGCCCCTCCCTCGTCCTCGTCCTCGTCCACGCCCACACCTACGCCCACACCCTCTCCCACACTTACGCCCACACCCACACCCTCACCCTAAGCCTCACCCGCACCCTCACGTTCCAAAACCATACGTCCCGAGTAGGCCCATTAATCCGGGTGATCCTTCAACTCCCGCCTGTCGTAACCAGTTTGCGTTGGTAATTGATCAGGGAGATTTTATTGATATTATTTCCGATGGTATATTGGTTGATTTTGTGATTTCTTAATTAATATTTGTACAGGTGAATCGCGCGTGCTCAATCATACCAAACACGCCGGTCCCACCACCAGCAGCTCCGGCCCCAACACCAGCGCCGGCAGCCCCAGCACCAGCAGCACCCTGTCCAACCCCCGCGCCTCCAGAGCCAAAACCAACACCAACACCCGAACCGGCCGGTCCAGCACCAACTCCCGAACCGGCCGGTCCAGCACCAACACCTGAACCGGCCGGTCCAGCACCAGCACCCGAACCTATGCCCCCATCGCCAGCCCCGGGCCCAGCACCGGAAGAAGGCGGAAGACTCGGCGGCCATCACGGGGGCCATCATCACCACGGGGGCCACCACGGGGGTCACGGCCTCCAGATCCTAAGCGAAGGTCACCACCACAACAACAACCACCACCACCACCACCACCACCACCACCGTCTGCACGGTGGTGAGGGGACTCCGGCGGAAGAGGAATGCTGCCGGTGGCTGAAGGAAGTGGACAGCGTGTGCGTGTGCAGCGTGCTGGCCCACCTCCCCACGTTCCTGTCCAAGCCCACGCACAACTACACGGTCATGGTGGGTGGGACCTGCGCTGTCACCTACGGGTGCGACCCAAGAGTGTTGTAAGCCTGAACTTCGCAATAACATAATATAATACGCCGCCGCCTGTCTGTCTCTCTCTCTCTGTCTTGAGTCGAGTTTTTATGTTTGAGTGTGGAATTAAAGGGTGTAATAGGCCTTTTGTTTGTTTGTTTGGCCCTGTGTGTACCACAGTTCATGTGGAACGAGCTAGATATCATCATCATCATAATAATAATAATAGCAATAACAACAATATATATATATACATATATATATATGAAATAATTTGGGATACATTATTCACTCATCACTCTTGAGATAATTATACAGTGTACCTTGTTTTTGTGAGCAGAATGAGCTGTGATCCTAGGTAAGTTGACCGAACTTAGCTTAATCGATAATTCTTTTCAACAAACTTTTTCTTGCCATAATGGTTCAAGGCTTAACTGATATGTAGTCACAGACTCACAGTACAATGCAAGTTGAATTAAACTAATCACCGGCCCAGCTTCACTTGAATGTGAAAGTAAATGCTGGATTCAAGTCTACTAGAATATTATATATTGCATCTGATCAAGTCAAACGGCGGTGTTTGAATCAAACAACATCAAACTGATCAGTTTGTCATGCATAAGAATATCAAATTACTAAATTCCACCCAACATATTGCTCGAATTCATCAGATGATTCAGATTGATATATAGCTCTTCGAATGCATCAAAACCTTAGCAACCACCGAAAACCAAAATGGCAACATCCCTTTGTGTTATGTTCACCACCACTGTATCCATATTTGTTCTTTATTGTTCATCCCAGGTGATGAGCTCTGAATCACAAACCCTTTACAGCCCAATCAAGAAAGACGAAACCACAAACATGTACTCCATCCTAATTTACCTAAAAACCCCTCTCCAGCCCTCCCAACTGCACTTGGACCTCGGCTCCTACCTCCCCTACTACGACTGCGCTCGCCATTACAAGTCCTCCTCCTACAGCCCCGTCATCTACAACTCCTCCCTTTGCCTGAACCTCAACACTTTAGCCTACGGCAACTGCTTCCGACAGCCCGGCCCAGGTTGCTCCAACGACACCTGCATGGATTTCCCACTGAACCCGGTCACCCTCAAAGGCGGAATGGGATCCATCCAAACAGACAAATTCACCCTGCCCGTGCTCGGAAAAACGCCTCGACTCGGACCCGTCTCTCAGATCGTGCTCTCGTGCACCCAACCGAATAAGTACGCCAAGGCTTACCGCGGTCTCGCTAAAGGTTCGACCGGTCTAGCATCCATGGGCCGGTTCAACTACTCCCTCTCGGCCCAAATCAGCCGCGGATCCGGTTCGCCGTGGATTTTCGCGCTGTGCCTGCCCGGTTCGTCGAACGCGACGGGGGTGGTCTTGTTCAACTCCGCCGGCCCGTACGATTTTGACGTCTCGGGATCGCTCGTCTACACGCCGCTCATCTTGGGTCCGCGTGGATCTGACAATGACGTCTACTACTGGTACAAGTCGCCGGATTACTACGTCGGGCTGACGTCGTTCAGGGTGAACGGGAAGGCCGTCCCTCTGAACCAAACCCTTCTAGCGATCGACGAGAACGGCCGCGGCGGCACAAAGGTCAGCACGTCGAGGCCGCACACCGTGTTGCAGAGTTCGATTTACAGGGCTCTGACCGATGCGTTCGCCGAGGAGATGAAATCGTACGGTGGGCTCAACCACACCTTGGTTAAGCCAGCGGAGCCGTTCGGCGCGTGCTACAAGCTGCCGAGCACGCGCGTGGGCCCGGACGTCCCGGCCGTTGATCTCGTATTGGGGGGAATGAATGGGAAAGGAGTGATTTGGAGGATTTACGGATCGAATTCAATGGTGAGGATCGGGGAAGTGTGGTGTTTGGGGTTTGTGGATGGTGGGCCCAGCCCGAGGACGTCGATTGTGATTGGTGGGCATCAGATGGAGGAGACAGTAGTTCAGTTTGATTTGGAAAAAGAGAGGATAGGGTTCAGCACATCACTCCTTGTTCGACACACAACGTGCGCTGATTTTCAATTTGTTTGATTTTCAAGTGGTTTGATTTGACAACCAACTTCGTAGAATAAGTTTAAATATCTCAAATTGTTCCACGGGAACTTGTTTCAGGGTTAGAATCTCAAATGCCACCTGAACAATTGATACCCTAAACCACTATGCTACAGATTGAAAGTAGTTGTAATATTATTCTATATAAACATTATAATAAATTATGAATTAAATTATTAATTAACAATTAATATCTTATAATTAACAATTAATTATACAATTCATAATTTATACTACAACATATAACTTATATATACAATAATATTACAAAAAAATTCAATTAGCTAATATAGCCTAGTTGTGTAAGCTATTATTTTTTTCATTGACTGACCAGGTTCGAATCTTGTCCATTTACTGACCAGGGTTCGAATCCTATCCCAAAATTTTTGCATTGCATTTGTCCATTTACTGACCAGGGTTCGAATTCTATCCCAAAATTTTTGCATTGCATTTGTTCTTAATATGCATGCATTTCGAATCCTATACCAAAAATTTTGCATTGCATTTGTTCTTAATATGCATGCATGTTGACTCCTGTCCCAGACCAAAAATTTTGCATTGCATTTGTATTTGTTCTTAATATGCATGTCTTATCCCGAAAATTTTGCATTGCATTTGTCCATTGACTGACCAGGGTTCGAATCCTATCCCAAAAAATTTGCATTGCATTTGTTCTTAATAAGCATGCATTTCGAATCCTATACCAAAAATTTTGCTTTGCATTTGTTCTTAACTCTTGTCCCAGACCAAAAATTTTGCATTGCATTTGTATTTGTTCTTAATATGCATGCATGTTGACGCATGCAGGCGGGCTTCAACAACAACTAAACAAACTTCAATATACTTCTAGACATGCCCATTTAAAATTGGACCGCCGTTTAAACCGGGAACTGGCCGGTTCCATAAATAAAAAAAAAAAATCAGAAAAAATAGACGTTGGGAATCGGGAACTGGCCGGTTCGAACCGGACTGTCGGTTCAGCCGGTCCCAACAGCTAAAAACGACTAGTTACTTAAAAAATTAATTTTTTAATCCCCCTATAAAAACCCTATCTCCCCACTCCAAACCCTCACACCTTTCGCTCTCGCAATCTCTATTCTCTCACTCTAATCTCTCTCTCTTTATAATTTATAATTTATATTCTACTAAAAAATACACTATTAATAATTAAATATTATACTATTAAAAAATAAAAATACTACTACTATTTTTTTTATTCTCTCATATAAAAAATGAAGAGAATTTTTGGTTATTGTTAAGTTTTGGAGAATGATTTTCTGCTGTTTATTCATTATGATTATCGGTATATATAGCGTACATCATGACCTAATATTTTGGTAGAAGATTTCCTAAAAATTCTATCTATATTAACAATATCAGAATTTCCTAAACAAGATATATGTCTAATACTCCCCCTCAAGTTGGAGCGTGTGGATCAATCATGCCCAACTTGCCCAAGAGAAAAACAAACCGTTGTTTGCCGAGTGCTTTGGTGAAAAGATCAGCAGGTTGGAGCTCAGAAGCTAGATGACAGGTAGTGACATGTCCAGCCTGAATCTGATCACGAACGAGATGACAATCAATCTCAATATGCTTGGTTCGTTCATGAAAAACCGGATTCGCAGCGATATGCAAAGCTGCTTGGTTGTCACAGAATAAGTGCATGGGCCGACTATGAAAAACGCCAAGAGATAATAATAGCGACTTGAGCCAGACTAATTCACAGCAGGCTGAAGCCATGGACCGATACTCAGCTTCGGCAGAAGAGCGAGATACAGTGACTTGTTTCTTAGTCTTCCAAGCAACAGGAGAATCACCCAGTTGAATGAAGAAACCTGTGACGGACCGACGCGTGAGGGGGCAGGCAGCCCAATCCGAATCGCAATATGCACGAAGTTGTAAAGAGCTAGAGGCAGAAAGGAGCAAACCTTTGTCGGGGCTGCCTTTCAAGTAATGGAGGAGACGAATGGCACCGTGCCAATGATCCAGCGTCGGGGATTGCATAAACTGTGAGAGCGTGTGAACCGAATATGAGATTTCCGGTCGAGTAATAGTCAGATAAATGAGACGTCCGACGAGACGGCGATAACGATCGGGGTTGGGACACGCCGCGGCAGTGGACTGCGCCAGACGATGGTTTTGTTCCATTGGAAAATCGGACGGCTTCGCCCCTAACAGCCCAGATTCAGATAGAATATCCAAGATGTACTTTCGTTGAGAAAGAAATAGACCAGTGGCATTTCGAGCAATTTCTATCCCGAGGAAATAACGCAGAATGCCCAAATCCTTCATGTCACGACCCCAAATAGAGTTTAAACTGAGAGATGCTAGACGAGTTATTACCGGCAATAATAAGATCGTCGACGTATATGAGAACGTGAATGGTTATATGTCCACGAGTATACGAGAACAGTGAATAGTCGGCGTAGCTCTGTCGAAATCCATATTCACGAAGAGCGGCAGACAATTTTGCAAACCAATTTCGAGGAGCCTGCCGAAGACCATACAATGACTTTTGAAGTCGACATACATGACCGGCTGGAACACCAGGAAGGCCCAAAGGCGGGGTCATATAAACTTCCTCATGGAGATCGCCATGTAAGAATGCATTGTGAACATCCATTTAATGAAGCTCCCAATGCTTGATCGCGGCGACAGCAAGAAAGACGCGGACTGATGCCATTCGTGCAATAGGGGCGAATGTTTCGGTAAAATCGACGCCCTCTATCTGACGATTTCCAAGAACGACCAGACGAGCTTTGTAACGTTCGATGCTGCCATTAGAGTTGTATTTAATGCGATAAACCCACTTCGATCCAATTGGTTTCTTACCTGGGGGAAGCGACGTTAATCGCCATGTGTTGTTTTTGATGAGTGCGTCCAGCTCAGCCGTCATAGCTGCACGCCAATGAGCATGTACCACAGCTTGCTTGAAAGATGACGGCTCAACATTGGGTGTAATGGCAGCAAGAAAGCCTGCATGTATAGGAGAGAACTTGGCACAAGAGAGAAAGTTCGCTATTGGAAACCGTGTACCTGAGGACGAAATAGGAGGCTCGGCCGAGAGAGGTTCGAGGCAGCGAGTGGTGCTGCAATAATAGTCATCCAAATATGAGGGTGGACGTCGATGTCTGGCACCGAGACTAGCCATTGTTGGATCATTAATGAGCGCAAGCTCAGAGGAAACAGGCTCAGACGATGGGGAACCAGGCTCGACAACCGGTGGAGAACTCCCCCTGGCTGGGGAAAGAGGTGGAGAAATGGGCACCGGAGGCGAGGGAACAGAGGGATTCAAATCTTCAAATATGGAAATTGGTCTAGCAGATTGCTCGACATCCGTTAAATCTGGAGATATAGGTTGAGACGAGAACGGAAAATGCTCTTCAAAGAAAACGACATCGCGACTTGCAAAGATGACATGTTGTTCCAGATCATAAAGTAACCAACCCTTTTTCCCTTGAGGATAGCCAATGAAAATGCACTTGCGACTTCGAGAAGAGAATTTATCATGGTGTTTAGGAATTTGGGCTGCAAAACACAAACAACCGAAAACTCGAAGCACATCATACGAGGGTTGCCGACCAAATAATATCTCATACGGGGACTTGCCGTTAAGATTGGGAGTCGGCGTCCTGTTAATTAAATAAGCAGCTGTATAGACACACTCACCCCAAAAACTCAATGGAAGATGAGCAGTGAAACGTTTTGAGACGCTCTTCTTGGACGACGAGAGAGTAAATGCGATTGATTGGCGGAAGCGGTTCTTGAGCCAAAATATTCGACCGTAAGGATCCGAATAAGGCATCGTCTAGGCCGATGAGGAATTGTTGAGTCTTTTCCTCATCACGTTCTTGAAGTATAGTTGTGGTGAGATTACATGTGCAGCCAGTGCAGGTACAAGTGATTGGAGTAACGTACGTAGCCAATTCGTCCCACAATTGTTTGAGATGATTGTAATAGTCAGAAACTGATTTACCGTCCTGACGATAAGATGCGATGTCGTAACGCAGTTGTAATTTTCGTGGTCCATTTCCGACGGAGAAGCGTTGCTTGAGATCGTCCCAAAGCTCTTTAGCCGTAGGAAAATATGTGATGGACGAGCGCAAAGACACATCAATAGACTGAACGATCCAACCGACGAGCATAGAATTGACCATATGCCAATCCTCAATAAGTTCATCCTTATCATCGGGTTGGAGAATTTTGCCATTAATGAAACCAAGTTTGCGTTTGGCCTTCAATGAGTTCAACATCGATGAAGACCATTCCCCATAATTCTCCCCCTTAAGAACAACTGGGCAGATTTTAAGGCCCGGATGATCTGAGGGATGAAGATAGAATGGAGATTTAAAGGTGACGCCTTGTGAGGAGGCATCTTTGGGTTGACTATCGTTGGTCATGTTTGTGATGATGTAGAGAGGGCGGCGAGACGAAGAACGACGGCAGAGACGCGACAGTAGCCAATTTTTTTTTTTTTTTTTTTTTTAGGTTAGAATCGAAAATCTCTCTAATACCATGTTAAGTTTTGGAGAATGATTTTCTGCTGTTTATTGATTATGATTATCGGTATATATAGCGTACATAATGACCTAATATTTTGGTAGAAGATTTCCTAAAAATTCTATCTATATTAACAATATCAGAATTTCCTAAACAAGATATATGTCTAATAGTTATCGATCGGCCTCGGGTACTAGTTCTTGGGGCGCAAATCGAACGACTCGAACCCGAACCCGTGCCGGAGTTCGTGACTTTTCCGGTGACATTGTTCCGCATGATATGCCCCCGCACTAAATCGAGGGGTTGCTTCAAGGCGGACTTCATACCGGAGGCCCTTACTCGATTTAATTAATGACGGGAAGAAATGAAAAGCAAGAAGAAGAATTTATAAGATTTCAATTTCATTTATGTGAATATCATTAAAAATTAATGGCAAGTAATACAAAAAATCGATAAGCAATTGTAGCAAACCTATAATCCGCCGCTGCTAGCTCTTGTCGAAATTTCCGTCGCCGGCCACCGCCGCTGCCTTGTGTAAACTCCCTGGACGCGGTACCATTCTCCTGCCGCACGAGTAGTACCATTTGGACCGATTTCGATACAAATTGTTTCAGTTTCGATATCACGCAAATTCTAGAGAGCTGCTTTCGTCGAACAATTTGTATTATTAATTTGTAGCGTCCATCCTCCAGAGGGATGCTTTCGTGGTGAAATTCTTTTACTGTTCATAAGTGTTTGATAAGTGCCATATGAGTTTTTGATTTTAAGTTAAATTAATCAAATAACAATAAAATGGTAATTTGGGTAGTTATTTGGAGGGTGCACAAAGTAATTATAGAGGTGTAAATATCACGTGACTAATCCAATAGATAGTTTATGAAGTATTTTTTTCTTGGACTTAATAAATACTCCCTCCAATCTATCTATCTTACAATATATAAATCGAGAAGCAAATGTCTTACGTGGCAAATTTATAATCGTTGGATGATCAAAAAAAGTGTGCGTGTTCACACCTATCAACGGATGTTAATTTTCCAAAATTTTTGAATTTTCAATTATTTAAATTATAAAAAAATAATTTTATAACCGGTAATTAATTCAAAATAATTTATATAGGTCAACAATTAATTAATGGGAGGAATTCAAAATAATTTATATAGGTCAACAATTAATTAATGGGAGAGAATCTCATTTTTTATTAATATATTTCACCGATTTTTAATTAATTAATTTATATTATGGTAACTCTTTATTTTAAGCAACTAAATAAATTTAATATTATTTACTATTTATATTACTCTAATCATGCATAATTCGAAATAATTATATAATTTAAATAAAGAAAATTCAATTAATAAAATCGGAAATTCAAATTATGTATATTTAAAAAATAATAATAATGGTCAAACTCTAATTCAAATCCACCCATATATAAAGGACATCGTCTTCCCTCACTCTCTATCTCTCACTTTTCATTCCAGCTCTTTTTTTAATTAATGTTCTTAATTTCTGTATTTATTTTATAAATATTAATTTATTCATGCTCACAATTTTATTTTATTTTGCAGGGTATCTATGTAAGTTTTTTTTATTGTTTTTTTTTTTTAATTTCATATTTATATTTAATTTTTTGAAATAAATTATTTTTGTATTTTTTTCAGCATTTCAATATAAGCATGTAAACATTCTTTTACTAATTCTATTTTAATTTAAATATTATTGTACGATTAATGTTTTTATTTTTTGCAAGCTTCAATGTAAGCATTCTTTACTAATTCTATTTAAATTTAAATATGATTGTTTTACTGTTTATATTTTTTGCAGCCTTCAATTGTAAGTATTTTTTATTAATTCGTATTTTAATTTTAATATGCTTTTCTAATGATTAATATTTGTATTTTTTGCAGCAAATCAATGTAAGCATTTTTTACTAATTAAATTTTTAATTTAATATTTTTTTTGTCGTTTAATATTTGTATTTTTGTTTGCAAAAATCATTGTAAGCGATTCTTTTATTGCTTTTTTTTAATTGCATTCTTTTAATCAACTTTAAATTTTAAATTTCAAGTTATGAGCTTTATTGTGTTGTTTTTTTTATTTTTTTTGTTCTTTAGTAGGTTTGTTTATACGTGAAGGAATCGGGAAATAAGGAATCAAAAGTCGAAGAATAAAGATCGAAACATTGAATTGCTCTGAGAGTGTGGTCCTCTGAGAGTGTTTCCTCTAAGAGTGTAATTCTCTGAGAGTGTGGTTCTCTGATAGTGTGGTTCTCTGAGAGTGTTTCCTTTGAGAGTGTAATTCTCTGAGATTGTGGTTCTCTGAGAGTGTGGTTCTCTGAGAGTGTATTTCTCCGAGAGTGTTTGCTCTCAGGCGTGCTCGTACGTGAAACTCAGCGCAAACATCTTAGGCCCCGAGTATTGATCTACGTGCTGAGTGTTTCGACTCTTTGAGGATTCGTATTTTACACCTACTTTGCGAAAAGTTGGTATCTTACGTCGAAGACGTAATTTCAATTAGGATCAGAGCGGGACGTCATACGTATACGACGTGATCCGAAACTTGACTTCTTATTTTCCGCTACAATGGAGTCTCCAATGTTTGTTCAGAAATCGATAATGCTCACACGTCAAAATTATTCTAATTAAAAGGCGAAAATTACTATCGAAATTAAACGCTATGACTACAATTCTTGGAGATCGGTGTTAGAAGGCTGGGAACACCCATTTACTATTGATGCTAAAGGCAACAAAATTCTCAAACTTGAACGACGTTGGTCTAAAGAAGAGCATGAAGCTTCTACTGCCAACAATTAACTACGCAACATCGTAGAAAATTATCAACAAATTAATTCCAACTTGAATTAATATTTAGCCATAAAAAATCAGTCAAATATTGATCAAACCAAATATTTTATTCCAATTTTTCCAACAGTAGAAAGAGAGACAATATAAAAGGAGAATATAATTGTTTATTCATTGATACGGGGAGACCCTTTATATAGAGAGACCCTTTATAGATACAAACTAAGGTTTATGTCTTGTTCACCAAGAAATTAATAATATTCATAACACGAATATAATTTTTCGTAAATGAACACACAACTTTTTCGTTAAAAGTAAAAAAGTTAAAGCGTGACTATGTAATTCAAAGACCATCACGTTTTGATTTAATTAACCTTTAATTTACAACAACAAATCAATTCATAATTTGATTATCGTTAGCTTCAAAATCCAGCCAAATCCTTATTGCTCTTATTACTATTCTCTTTCACCTCTCGTTTCAATTTATTAATGTTTTTTTTATTTAAATTACACATTGTATGTTCTTGTGGATTTTTTTTAATCCCAACGATAAATGATATGTCAACACGTGCACCACACTAAATTAAATTTTCGATTTCTCTCAAATTAAATGTTACGCGATCGTCGGTCAATTGATTTCTGGTTAACTTTGACTTTTTCGATCGAAAAATAATTAAACTGACCATCTATTTTTTTATACATGACTAAATTGTCGAACTGAAACAAAATAAGATCAAAAAGAAAAAAAAAAACTACTTTGTAGGACCAAAAAAAATTATCTCATTCAAATTGGTGTGCACCGACGACGTAAGCAAATTTGAATGGAATTTACTAGAGTCAGATTATTGGGTTTGGGATGGAAACAATAATTTAAATTCAAAATCTCAACAAACATAAAATACTTTTTTTTATTTCATGTAAAAAAGAAATCTAAGTAAATATAAAATTAAAAACTATAAAAAAGAGGACCTAAATACTTATTTGTAGCACCGGGAGAATATTTACTCTGTTTTAGGAAATGCTACTCTTGAAGCATTACTCTTAGTGACATATTAATAGTAGTGGTGAGTGTGATTATTTTTGTGTGTGCATTTATGTATAAAATAATATTATAGTGTTAGGTGTACTCCATGAATATGAATGTAGCATAAATAAAACCATTTACTCTCCCTATCCCTTACAAATTGGGCATTTTTTTTTTTTTTTGGTTTTTTTGTGGGGTATAAAAGTTTTTATTTTAAAATGTAAACGGGATAAATTTGTTGTATATGACGCGAATCGAGAATGCGTCGGCCGACAGCGGGGGCCTGTCGGCCGACATCGGGCTCGTGGCGATTGCGGAAAATCTTCAGAGGCAGTGGCACGTTCGTGCCAGGTGATGTCGGCCGACAGAGAGTTGGTGTCTGTCGACACCAAGTATATTTGCGCAGAAATTCAGCGCAAGTTTGCGCTGGGATTTTGCGTGAGCTTCTGGTGGAATTTTTGCGTGGCTTTTTTGTTTTAGTTAGGGAATTAGAATTATATAGAATATAATTCTATTCCTTATTAATTTAGGAGTCATATATTCCTAATTCTAATTGTTTTCAATTTGATAGGTTTGCTACATCTATAAATTGGGGTTCTCCGATATACGAAAATCATAGAGTTCAATAGAGTGAATTGTAAGTCTCAACAATGTAGTGAATTTTCTTTCTTCCCGTGGTTTTTTCCGTGTTTTGGGTTTCCACGTAAATTGTGTGTTAGTTTTTTTCGTTTATTTTTTCTTCGCATTTCATATATATTTCGAAAGTCGGGAGAGATTTAGTTTCAATATCGCAACAAGTTGTATCAGAGCATCGTAAAAGCATAACATAAATGAATATAAGTTAGGATATTGTGACCATTTGTTTGGAATATCAATAAAAGTAAAATATTACCATTACTAAAAGATAGAAAAAATATTCTTATTTTTTTATTGTCTTATGTAATCCATGACGCCATCAATCTAGATAAACGTGACCTTAGGTAAAAAACAAATACATACGTGAAAAAATATCATGTAAATTAAAAAATTATCCATACTATTTTTGTCCAATAAAAATAATCACACATCTTTTATAATTTATAAAAAAAATATAACTATTTATATAAAAGAAATAGAATATTATTTTTCATAAAGAAAATGAACATTGGTTCGTTGAATGTAAAAAAGAGCGTGTACATGTAATTCAAAGACCAACAAGTTTTGACTTACCCTTTAATTTAGAGGGAAAAATGGCGATAAGGCCAATTTTCAGCATTTTTTCGGCGATAAGGCTTTCGAGAAATTACGCGTGTCATTTAGGCCGCCTAAAATGTGTAAAGACCGCGTTGCCCTTCCATATATACAAAATTTGAGCAAACCACCGGTTCTCATTTCTCTCCCTCCGCGCTGCTGAAACACACGAAGGCGAGTTTCCCGTGTGATCCGACGACGCACCACCACACCGCCGCCACCAGCTCCGACGCGATCGGCCGCGCTCGAACTCGCCACCTGCTCCGCCGCGTTCCCCGACGAATTGGTCGGCTGCTCGAACGACGCCCCCGCCGTCCTCCTCCTCCTGCTCGAATTGGTCGGATGCTCGAATTAATGTGTTGCTGGTAATGATTCATGGTGGTCGGACATCAAGCCCGACAACATCATCTTCGATTGACGGGGGAGGCTGAAGCTCGACGACTTCGGATATAGACACGAGGTTCGGCCGGACCTCAACCACGCACCACCGCCGCCGCCCTCCACCGTTCAGCTCTCACCGTCGCCGACGAGAGCTTCGGAGCGCTAGCTGCGAGTATCTCGACCTCCAGATCGACCCGCCCCCCACCTGTTCGACGAAATGCCCCTGGTAAATGCAGGTCGTACTTGTTACTGAATGAGCTTTTGGCTATGAATCTCGGTTGGTTCTGTTCAGTGTTGTGTGTGTGCATGCTCGGTGCCATCGCATGGCCGCTCAGTGTTGATTTGCGTGTGTTGGTGGCTGTTCAGTGTTAATATGTTCTGTTCAGTGTTAAAATGTCCTGTTCAGTGTTGTTGGGGATACTTATCTATGTTTAATTTCTGAGTACACCAGTCTGTTGATTATTGCAGTGTTCTATTGATTCCCTTTTTCTTTGTATGTCTCCTAAAATTTCATTGACTATTACATTACATGAGTTGATACTTCTGTGCATTGAAAATTCACATATTCACTTTGTGCAGCTGACTGTGCTTGGGGAATGTCGATCTCGCCTCATAAAACTGGTTAGCATCTGGGCTGTACTTCTTTTATTGTGCTGTACTTATCTCTATGTTCAAATCAAGTTTCCCTTTTGTGTCATTCTTAATCTTAACTTTAGAAAAATCCCACCATCCCAAAGTAGTTATTCGTACAATTAAATTCCTGAACTCTAGGATGTTAGTGATACTAGCTCTAGCTGTAACATCTGACCAATTTAAAATTCGAGGTATGTTATAACTTATTCTCGTTTCCATCCTTCTAGACATCCTGATACAAAAATCATGTAACCGTACTACCGGGACATGCTCGAGATTGACTGTTCTGTTTGGTTCGTGTCGATTGCAACTCTCATTTTTCGGCATATTTTGCTATGGGCCATTTGTGCAGAGTGTGCTTCCAGCCTTTGGAGCCTAACCCAAGTAGGTTCTCATCTAATTTAGTTCTTTTATATGTTGTCAAATCATTTATTATCCAGAGGACCAAAGACAAAACATATTTAATGTCATTTATTATCCAGGTTTGGTATAGCTTGATTATCCATGTGGATTTCTCATCAGGCGACAAAGCCACCAAAGGGATCCTTTGTGCAGCCGGCTCTGTACGAGACGTTCGGCTGACCGTTATCGAGGCCATGAACTGTAGGGATAATAGTCGCTGGGTGTCGGGATTTCATGACATCGATTCGAATAACGGAGACGAGTCGAGTAAGACGATCGTCGAGTTTTTCGAGAAATGCATAAACGAAGACTTTGAAGAGGGCGCGTACTTTGTTGAGGATCGGGATTCGGTGTCGAGAGCCCGTATTCGAGGCCGAATATGAAGGAGGTATCTGCACTGCTGTTCAGGATGATAAATACAGTAGACCTCGATCGAACAACATTGTTATAACTTCATGTTTTCTTGGAGCACAATGTATAACTGAGCATAATGTATAACTTCATGTTCCTCTGTAAATTTTTTAATTTTATCTTTGGGATATTTTATTTTCATTTTTAGTGTTTTTTTTATGACGTTCAGTATTTTTTTAACACTGAATGACATATTTTAACACTGAACACACCGAATGACATATTTTAACACTGAATGACATGTTTTAACACTGAACAGACTGAATGTCATATTTTAACAGTGAATGTCCTATTTTAACACTGAATGACCTATTTTAACACTGAACACACCGAACGACCTATTTTAACACTGAATGACCTATTTTAACACACTGAATGTCATATTTTAACACTGAACACACCGGATGTCATATTTTAACAGTGAACGACCTATTTTAACACTGAATGACCTATTTTAACACTGAACACACCGAACGACCTATTTTAACACTGAATGACCTATTTTAACACACTGAATGACCTATTTTAACACACTGAATGACCTATTTTAACACTGAACACACCGAATGTCATATTTTAACACTGAATGTCATATTTTAACACTGAACACACCAAATGACCTATTTTAACACACTGAATGTCATATTTTAACACTGAACACATTGAATGACCTATTTTAACACACTGAATGTCATATTTTAACACTGAATGTCATATTTTAACAATGAACACACCGAATGTCATAGTTTAACACTGAATAACCTATTTTAACACTGAACATACCGAATGTCATATTTTAACACTGAATGACATATTTTAACACTGAATGTCATATTTTAACACTGAATGACATATTTTAACACTGAACACACCGAATGTCATATTTTAACACTGAATGTCATATTTTAACACTGAACGACATATTTAAACACTGAACACACCGAATGTCATATTTTTTAACACACTGGACGACATATTTTAACACTGAACATACTCCATAGTTGAAACAATCCATATTCAACAATTATCATTATCAATTAATCACAAAAAAAAAAAAAAAAATCAGTTTCTAAAAAGTTGAAAACTGAAATGAGCAGCTGTAGAAGCCGGTGGTGAAGCTCAGCGGGGCGAGCTTACGATATCGCAGGTGGCAGCGAGGGTTTCTTCTTCTTCGTCTATGCTGCGACAACCCGCCGCCGACCGTCGTCTTCACCTCCCCACCGAAAATCCCCCACCTCATCTCGAGGACAAAATCCAGACCCAAAACGACGAAAGCTCCGACGATGTATCCGTGGTTACATTTCTGATTGATTCTCACATAAACAGCCAATAGAACCCTCAGGCGATCCCAATCTCTCAGCCCGTACGCCTCCACCATCTCCTCCATCGATGCCTTGAAATCGAGGTACAGATATGTCGGATCCATTGCCATCAGCGTCGCGCTGTCCTGGAAGGGGATCGGCGACCGATTTGGCTTCCTCGAAGATGGAATTCGTCTCTCCGGTCTCAAAGAACAGCCGGTCGGACCGGAGGCCGCGGACGACCGCCGACTCGGAGGAGAAGTTGTCTCCGCCGAGGATGCTGAAAAACAATCGGGGGTGGATTGAAAATAGGATGAGGGTAGTTTCGTCCTTTCAGGTATATTTTTTTGGCCCAATTGCCACAAAATGGCCTAATTGACACGAAAATTGGAAATTGGCCTTATTGGCGAAAAAATGCTGAAAATTGGCCTTATTGCCATTTTTCCCTAATTTAGAACTACAAATCAATTCATAATTTAATCATCGTTAACTTCAAAATCCAGCCAAATCTTTATTATTATTATTCTCTTTCACCTCTCGTTTCAACACGGTAATTACACACGCTACTCTCGAAAGAACTCTCAATTTCCAAAAGCCAATAAATACTTTTTGACCAAATTTACTATTAATAATTAATTAACTACATAATTTATCACTATTTTTTAAAAAGTATAAAAATAATATTAATTTAAAATATTATTATAGATAATAAATGTGAATTACTAATTTTATTTATCTAATTCCCAAACACTAAAAAAACTACTGATTTTTTTAAACCAAATTACCTCTTATCTTGATAACTCCATAAATTAATTACCCTTCTCACTCAAAACTCATCTCTATAAATTTGCCAAAAAAATCTTTTATTACTTACCTCAACCAAAACAAAATCAAAACAAAAAAACATGAACACATCCCAATCAACCACTCTCATTTTCTCCCTTCACATTCTCCTTTTCCTTACTTTCTTCCATTCAACAACATCCCATAAACCCACAGAAGCAGAGGTCCTGGTAACCTGGAAAAACACCTTAAAAAAAGCTCCCACCTTAAAATCATGGTCCCTATGCAACGCCTCGAACCTCTGCTCATCCTGGACCGGCATTCGTTGCAACGAAAAGAAATCAGTTTCCGATATCAATTTAGGCAACTCAACAATCACAGGCACTCTAAACAGCCTCAACTTCTCATCACTTCCCAATCTCAAACTCCTCAACCTCAGCTGGAACAATCTCAACGGCTCCATACCCCCCGCCATCGGCTCTCTCCGCCAGCTCACCCTCCTCGACCTCAGCAACAACATGCTTACAAATCCCATCCCAACCTCGATCGGAAACTTGACGAACCTCATCCACATCAATCTCTTCAACAACAATCTCAACGGGCACAATCCCTTCAGAGATCGCCAATCTCCACCAATTACAATACATGGATTTAGGCGCTAATTACTTGAAGAACTCCGACTGGTCTAAGTTTTCGAACTTCCCGTTTTTGACTCATCTCAGCTTTAGCTTCGACGAGCTCACTTTCGAATTCCCGAGCTTCATACTCAAATGTTCGAACCTAACCTATCTTGATCTCTCTCTGAACCACCTCACCGGCTCGATCCCAGAATCCTTGTTCGGAAATCTGATCAAGCTCGAGTACCTCAACCTCAGTTCTAACTCGTTTACCGGCCAACTGTCCT
Organism: Euphrasia confusa; assembly: GCA_954870475.1. Taxonomy (NCBI): domain Eukaryota; kingdom Viridiplantae; phylum Streptophyta; class Magnoliopsida; order Lamiales; family Orobanchaceae; genus Euphrasia; species Euphrasia confusa. Next base: position 6,670,883 of record OX940966.1, on the reverse strand, counting down.
CGAACCTCAGCAAGCTCTCGAGTTTGAAAGATCTTCGACTAGCCAACAACAATTTCTCCGGAAACATAACCGATTCCATCTCCAAGCTACCCCACCTCGAAACCCTCGACCTATTCAACAACTCGCTCTCCGGAAAGATCCCGGCTTGGATAGCCCAACTCAAGAACCTCCTTCGGTTAGATCTCGGGAGAAACTCGTTGACTTCGAGCATTCCTCCCGAGCTCGGCCAGTGCACGAGTTTGACCTTCTTAGCTCTGGCAGTGAACTCGCTCTCCGGGCCAATACCTATATCACTATCAAATCTTAAAAACTTATCCGATCTCGGATTATCCGACAACGACCTCTCCGGGGAAATCTCGTCTGAATTTTTCTCAAACTGGACCAAGCTAACATCGTTGCAGCTCCAGAACAACCACTTCATCGGGAAGATCCCAACCGAGATAGGCCTTCTGAGCAAGCTGGTTTACCTTATGGTCTACAAGAACAACTTCTCCGGCTCGATTCCCGACACGATCGGGAATCTGCAAAGCGTGCATAACATCGACTTATCGTCCAATCACTTGTCCGGACAAATCCCCCGGACGATCGGAAACCTGAAAAAACTTTCGTTCCTACAGCTGTTCAACAACGATCTCACCGGGAACATCCCGGCAGAAATCGGGAATTCGGAAATGCTCGAGACGCTCGACCTCAACACCAACCGACTTACTGGGCTTCTCCCTAACAACATCTCCAACCTCAAGCAGCTGAAGACTCTCTCGATTTTCGAGAACAAGCTTTCTGGCGCTCTACCGACTGAGCTAGGGAAGTACAGTCCCAAGCTGACGATCGTTAGCTTCACGAGTAATTCGTTTTCCGGCCAACTTCCGCCTCGACTCTGCCAAGGCGGAGCCTTGGAAGCTCTCACTGTCAACAACAACAACTTCTCCGGGAAGCTCCCGTTCTGCTTGCAGAAATGCAAGGGCTTAACGAGGGTGAGAGTCGACGAAAACCGATTTACCGGAAACATTTCCGATATCTTCGGGTGGTCTCATCCGGTTCTCAAATTCGTGTCCACCTGTCAAAACCTTTTCACCGGGCAGCTCACGGCGAAGTGGGGGTTATACAATCAGTTAACGGATATTCATCTCGATCGAAACAGAATCTCCGGACCCATCCCGAGTAGTATCGGGAATCTCACGCAGCTTCGCGTTCTCGACTTGAGCTCGAACGAGTTATCCGGACAAGTGCCCGCCGAAATCGGGAATCTGGGGAAGCTTTTCAACCTCAACCTCAGCAACAACCAGCTCGGCGGAGCGATCCCGAGCTCGATCGGGAGGTTGTCGTTTCTCCAGTACGTTGATCTGTCGAGGAACGAGTTTACCGGGAGAGTTCCGACGAATGCTTTTCGGAATGTGAAAGGGTTGTTGAGTTTGGACTTGAGTGATAACCGTTTGTCGGGGATTGTGCCGTATGGAGTCGGGGACTTGACGAGTCTGAGGTATCTGTTGGACCTTAGTGGGAATCAGTTGTCGGTTGGAGCGATCCCAGCTTCGCTGGGGAATCTTTCCTGTCTGGAGAAGTTTGACTTGTCGGGCGATAGACTCGTCGGAAGGATTCCGAAAGAGTTGTTGAGAATGGTTGGGCTGGAGGGTTTCAATTTGTCTTCCAACAATCTGAGGGGACAAGTTCCGAATATCAGCGTCTTCATGGAAGCGCCTAAGAGCGCGTACTCCGGGAACCATCTGTGCGGAGCACGAGTACTCCTTCGGTGTGGTAAATGATCATTCCGGAGTATTGCGTACAATTAGTTACCATGTTAAGACAATAAATTACTCCACCATAAGTTCCGATTACCTTATACTATTATAGTATTATTATGACTCCGCGCGCGTTACAATCCCCAGCCAAATTTATACACACATGTTTTATAGAATCTTTTTACTTAGATGTGTTGTTACTTCGTGAACCGATAATTTTCGATCTAGTGTTTGTTTCTATTTGCAGGTGTTCACAACATTAACCACTATGGCCGCTAGGGCGCGCTCGCGAGCTGCTCGAGTCAACGCTCGATTCGAGTTCGGTCAAACTCGAGCTCAAGTCGAGCATTATTTTATACGAGCTGAGCTCGAGCACCGATCCTAAAAAATTGAGCGGCTCGTGAGCAGCTCGAATATATATATTTTATATGTGTATGTATATCGATCGAGTCGAGCTCGAGCATGGAAATAATTCGCGAGCCGAGCTCGAGCACCAGCGGCTCGTCGAGCTCGAGCCTCCTGATTTTTTCTGAGTCGGCTCGATAAGCTCAAGCTCGAGTCGGCTCGGCTCGACTCGTTTCCAGCCCTATTCGCCGGCCAACAAGCATTAATTGAGAGCACAAAATAATACGGAGTACATTCACATTAATCAATTTAAATTTTGGAATTAAAAATTATCTTATGCAGTTGATTATGTTTTTTATTTTTTAATTTAAATTATACGTACTTTTTTTATATAAGTATATTTTTTTGTCACAATTAGATTTATTTTTTAAATTTTTGAGACAACTTGTACTATTTTTTAGATAAACAGCCTTGAATATAGCCGAAATGGAGAAAATATAAATTTTTTTACTTTAGAAATCTCACTTATTTCACGCCCACTGATTATTATACAATTATATAGAGTTTTGAGAATCAAAATCTATGAATTGACTTTAGATTTGGAACTAGTCAATTCTTCCGTCTGAATCTGAATTAGCTACTTCGATTATACAGTATATAGTATAGTAGTGTTGTAAACTTGAAATTTAAAGGTTAGCTTAGAAACCGTGTACGACTTCTCATTTGAACACCAACCCATTACAACAAACAATTTTAAATCTCAATATAAATCAGAGGAATAATAGATAAACGTAGAACATGTAATTTAATTAATAATACAGTATTCTTTATGATATATATTTAAATCAAATCATGATTCCGTGACAAATTACATCTCCTAGTCGACAATGTGATCGAGCAATTAATACTACTAATAAACATTCGACACACCACCGAAATCTCAGTTGACTTGTCAAAATATCAACATTTGACTAAATACAAAATACTATAATTAATCTTATCCTTACCGTCCGAGTCACTAGTAACAATATAAATACAACTCTCTTCCCAACAATTTCTATACTCACCACAAACAATATGGCATCCTCTCTTCAAATCTTGCTCCTCCTTGTGATCTCACTCGCCATCGTCCACGCCCAGCCTTCCTTCCGCCCGTCGGCCCTAGTCCTCCCCGTGCGAAAAGACGCTTCCACCCTCCAGTACCTCACCACCATCAACCAAAGAACCCCCCTCGTCCCCGTCACCCTCGTCGTCCACCTGGGCGGCGAGTTCCTCTGGGTCGACTGCGACACCAACTACACCTCCTCCACCTACCGCCCCGTCCTCTGCCGCTCCGCCCGATGCAACCTTCGGGAAGCCGGAACATAAGCCGGGTAGCGAGGGTGGGCCCGTTCGAGGTGTGCTTTGGGACTGGGAACGTGGGGAGCACGCGAGTGGGGCCCGCGGTGCCATACGTAGACCTGGTGCTGCAAGGACAAAACGACCCGGTTTGGACGATAACCGGGTCGAACTCGATGGTGCAAGTGAGGGATGGGGTGATGTGTCTCGGGTTTGTGGACGGCGGGGTGGCGCCGAGGACTTCGATCGTGATCGGAGGGTATCAGGTGGAGGATAATTTGTTGCACTTCGATTTGGCCGCTTCGAGATTGGGGTTCAGCTCGACGTTGTTGGGAAGGCGGACTACCTGTGCTAATTTCAACTTCACGTCTAATGCGTAAACGGAGATCGGCCGGCATTGAGTATAATGATATGCTAGTCGATATGTACTTGTTGATCATTTATTTTCGGCAATGTTTTGAATTCGGATTTGTGATTATAATAATAATAATAATAATAATAATAATAATAATAATTACTCTATAAAATACTCCGTAGTATTTACTTACGTCCATAGATTTGTTTATGTGGCCCCGGCTGTTTTCGATATCCGATAGTTAATTAATCAGCACTTTCTGCTTCTCTTCTGTTTCACCCTGCACCCCCTTAATACCTTGAAAGGACTCTCCTTTAATTAATCTTTCTAGGTCATACTTTCTTCTTTAAGTTAAATGAGATTATTCATTTTATGAATGTAAATATTTCCTAAATTACTAAATAAATTAACAATTTATAATTTCACATATCCAAACATTTTAAAAACTTTAATTTTAAAACACTACAAAAGATCTTAAAAAGTTGTTTGAAATAAATTCATACAAAAATAATAAAATTAAAGTTTTGGCATACACTATAACACATTTGAACTCGATAATTTCAATTTTGATGATTAAAATTTCAACAGAAGAATTGTGTATAATAAAATAAAAGTATAGTATTTATTTTAAAATAATATTTGAAATAATTATATCAAGAAGAGCGTTCAAAATAAAAGTAAATAATGAGGCCCAGTTAACGCGGAAAAGAGGCCCAAATGCTTCAACCGTACGACGTCGTTGGGCCTTCTTAATTGAGAAATAGTCGTTGACCATTAATGCTGACTCAAACCCTCCCCCTTTCCCAGTCGCGGACCTCTCTCTTGCTTTCTCTTTTCCAGTTTTTGCTTTCAGAGAACCCTAGCTCCATCGTCGTCTCTCCATCGCAACAATGAAGCTAGTAAGGTAAGTTTTTTTTTTTTTTAGTTTTTTTAAATGTAAATAATTTAGTAGCTCCGCTCGACGCTCGTTAATTTTCATCTCCTCGCCTTGTGTGCGTTTTTATTTATGCAGATTTTTGATGAAATTGAACAATGAGACTGTCTCCATTGAGCTTAAGAATGGCACCGTAGTTCACGGAACAATCACAGGTTCTATTCTTCTTTTTGGGCCCTTAGTGTGTGTGTGTGTGCTAGCGCGCGTTTGATTGAGATTTCGATTTGTTCTTAACCATTACTTCAGTAATATGTTATCGTATTAACTGTAAATGTAGCGAGAATTAGTCTTAACGGTATATAACTTTAGAGCAACAGACTTACTGTAGAACTGAAGTTGGAAGCATATGGCCGTGGGAGGTATTGGTCAGTTATCAGCTCGCTCGATCGTGATATTGCATTGTGTTGTGTTTGAAACTGAGTAAATTATTATAGGCAAATGATTTCAAATAAAATCCAATTTGGGTTTCATGCTGTGTTTTTTTAGTTCATTTAGATGGTTTTAAGATCATTTACAGTGGCTGGATAATTAGTTGGTGCATCCAATGTGAATATGTGATCCGTCTGAAATGCAATGCACTGTGCACACCACAAGTTGCAAATTTCGTTGGTTCAGTATTTGGGGCTTAATAATTTTATGTTTCCATAACGACATGCTAGATAGAGTTGGAACTGGGTAGAATGACCAGTGGCGGTGTAATCTCGACTATAAAATGGGGTGGGCTTGCGTGTTTTTGTAAGAAGGAAAATCATATAAGACTCCTTTTCTTAATGTGTGTATATATAGATTGTACTGGTCGTATGGATATGGATGCGACTTGCTGTAGCCCCTACCTCTGCAAGATTTGTTGATTTCCCAGTTGGCCCATCACGGCCTTGTAACTACGAATGTTTTGTTTTGTTTCATAGATTTTGAGAGATTGTTTTCATTGTTAGTTAGTGAGACCCAACCAATTAGAAAACTAAGACTGTACTACATAGTAATCAATTTAGGTTCCCAACTATTGGAATTTCCATCTTTTTTCACATTAAATAAAGCATAGGTAATAATATCACAAAAAGTCACCATATCGTTGATGCTGGACTTCAAGAACATACAACTCCATAAATTTCACTTCTGCAATTTCCCACCGAGTACAGATTTGAAACATATATGTTGTGTAGCCATTTGAACTGTGATGTTTGACTATCATTCTGTTGTTTTCTAGGTGTTGATATCAGCATGAACACACATCTGAAGACTGTGAAGCTTACCTTGAAGGGAAAGAATCCAGTGACCATGGACCATCTGAGTGTGAGGGGTAACAATATCCGCTATTACATTCTTCCCGACAGCTTGAATCTTGAGACTCTGCTGGTCGAAGAGACACCAAGGGTCAAACCCAAGAAGCCAACGGCTGGTAAGATGATTGTTAGAGTGTTAGTTACCAAAATAAAACATTTATATGACATGCAGCTCTCTTGCTGTACTAATATTTTTCGTTGTGATCCGAATTTCAGGGAGACCAATGGGGCGTGGACGAGGTCGTGGTCGTGGGCGTGGACGCGGCCGAGGAGGCCGTTAGACAATTTTGTAGCTTCTGTTATATAAACACCTGTACTGAATTAGATATTTTTATGTGCTTCCGGCCTTCCCCTATCTGGATTTTCAAGATTGAATTTGTGATGTAATCTGATTATTTGGTAACTATGTTTCTGGTTCGCAACGGTCTATTGATCAACTGCTTTTGAAATTACACATTTTTCAAGTGTTTTTTTTGGGGAGTATTTAGTACAGTATTTATTTTTAAAATGGGCCATATTGCTAAATGGGCTGAGCCAGTTGGGCCAAGGTTTTCACCGAGTTAGTATTTATCTTCAATTCCATCTACAAATTTAAAAGCATCCCCACATAATCATCCAACTTATCTCTCCCAAAGAAATTAATTAATCATAAATGGCGAAATCAAGCTCTACGAAATCGGCTGCCATCGTCTTTGGAGCCTTGGCTTGCGGCTGGCTCGCGATAGAGCTCGCGCTCAAGCCATGGCTCGTCAAGGCCCGAGCATCCATGGACGATTCCGACCCGGATGACGCCGCCGCCGCTGCCGCAAAGCCGCCGTCAATCGGAGACCACAATGGTGAGAAGAAAGACGACGACGACGACTCCTAGGTTTAATTGCTCAGATTTTGTGGGCTGTTGCCTGTTGCTACTCTTTGATTACCTTGTTTTTCAATTAAACTTTAATGATTAGTTATGAGCTTTAATCGCAAGCGTGTGATTTGACTATTATCTGTATTTTTATTTTGTGTTGAATTAATTAATTTCCCAAAAATCGTGTTGATTTATAATTTCATTGAAAATTTGAAACACGTGGGATTCATTTTTTTTTTTTTAATTACTACGATCAAAATTAATATAATTCATATATGGAATTTAAATGAATAATATCAATTAATATTGTTTAAAACATTTTAATTAATATGTAAAAATAAATCTTAACAATTAGAGAGGAAGAAAGAATGACGACAAAAATAGTTCCTGATATCAATCCACACTAACTACAATCATAATGTTGCAGATTTTAATGTGTCCACTAACTACACGACGTCTGCCATACAATCACTACCTCACAAGTGTTTATCTATCTTTGCCATGACCGATTGCGTCCCTAGAGACAATTTTGTTGCGTCTTTCTATTCAAGTCGAGACAATATTCAAAATTGACGATTCTACCCCTTAACAGTAGTCTTGTCGGCCTTTATTTTACATCATCGTCTGTAACGCCGCAAAACTTTACTTAGACCAGGCATAACATTGTACGCTTCATACGACCTTCGTAGTTCGATAATTGAGCCCACCTAAAATTCAAAATATACCCCTTTATTAACTTTGAAAGACTTTAATAAAACTAAAACAAAGGCTAAAGATAATGGTAAATTGTACGTATTTCAGAATATTATCTACACAATTATACTAAAAACTTACAATGATTAGAACTGAAGTGAAACCAATGGAAAATCCCTGATTTGTACGGCGTAAATAATGGTCAAGAATACTCGAAGTAGTGGCCAAAAAGCTTAGCAATATACCCCCTGCAAAATAAATGCCATGTTAGAAAAGTTGAATTAACCAGAGAGAAGAAACAAATGAATATGGCCAGAAAAATATTTCCTTGTAAAAAAAATCGATAGCACTTTATTACCCCAAAACCGTGTTGAAGCTTGGATCTTTGTCAACTGCTCAATGGTGGCATTTCCGGGTTTGACATTCGGGATTCTTGCGCCCATTTTATTCAAGTAATCAGAAATTTCCTTCGGCATATTAGCCTAGATAGGAGATTAAGACAAGTAGAGATGTAAACTTTAGTTAAATTACAAATAACACCACTAAGGTTGATATAAATAGCTACCCAAACAAAGCTGGTTATCTAAATAAAAAGTAGCCCTTTGAGGCTTGTCTCGGTTTCACAACTTTCACTGATATACATCCCCTAATGGGTGAAATTGCCAAAATATAAAAATTGTCAAAGGGGTACTTTAAAGTTACGCATATTTTGAAGAGACATTTTTTTGGTATCTAGACTAAGTCATGGGAGTAAGTTGTGCAAATGTGCAATTCACCCTACATATATGTTAGAGTTCAAAAGGGATGAACACACGAAATACTATTTTATTAAGAGAAGAAATATTAAGAGAAGAAATAACGTAACCAACGGAAGCACTCTTCCGTCCAAAAGTCCGAAGACTCCAAATTCCAATGATCCCAAAAGATAACCCTAGCTTAAAACTAAACACGTACTTATAAGAAAAAGTCCACAAACCCTAGTTATTAAAGCCCATAATACTACTGCTACTAATAATAATAATTAATAATAATAAAAATAATAATAATAATGATACTAATATACTTCCGCATCACATCAATATAATGAATGGATCACGATAAAAAAATTAGATGTGTCATCACCAAAGCAGTATGAACACCTTAAATAAGTGAATAATATATTAGTGGTTCAGACTTCAGACTCTAAGATTATAAGAACGAAGAGAGAAATTGCCTGAGAGTGAAGCTTGAGATTTGTTCACTTACTATGTCAAGTATGTTAAACACGAACACGAGGAATGCATAGATTGAATAGTAGACCCAAGGAGCTGCACCGAGAGATGTGTCGGGATTGAGGATATCTCTCACATGTTCCCAAAAACGCAAGCCAAGAAGACTGAGCAAGATTATTCATATTAGATATTAAGAGCTGCACAGCTGTAGTTAAATGAAAACAGTATTGCAGAGACAATTATTCAGGCAACCAAAGGATAATTGCACATCCAACACTTGAGTCATAGACATATACTGTATTGATATTTATTAAACAGATCAATTAACTTATTTTTTATATCCTAATATTTTGGAAAAACAAAAAAGAGAGTTCCAATGTGATAATGAAATGTGATTTGATCGGATATGATTGGTTACTAAAACAGTGGTTTTTGAGATAATTGTACAAAAAGAGAAGTGCCCAAGCCCATGGCAAATTGTCCAGATGCTATGGACATCTTCAATATGAGCATTTGGAAAAATTCTTCAGTTGATTTTATGTACAAGGAAAAATATATAGAAAACTCATTATTACCCTGCAACAATGCTAGGAAATGCCAAGAGATATGACGTAGTAAGCACCGGTTGCATTCCAGCAGGATTTATGTTGAATGGAATATAAGGCTCTACTTCTGTAATAGGAGAATCTTCTCTGTCCAAACCACACGAAAAAAATGTTAAAAAGTATTCCTGAACAATAAAAAAATGGATAGCTATGTCCTTTAGCTACCATAACTATTTCAGAACAAAACATAGAATCCACAGACAACATATGTACTCCAGTTGTTACATAGAAAATAAACTATAGCAATTTAGTGGAAGTTTGGATCTGTTGCATTAGTTGTTGTTATCTATTTCTGAGGGTCACAACTCACAAAACATCACCTGCTTAAACCTTATGACAATAAAGTCAGGTCAGAACGTATCGTATTTCCATAAGATGATGTAAAAAAAAAACTTTTTTTAGTTTGAAAATTTCTAGTGTATTATAAGTCTTGTTAAGAAATTGTATTCATTACTTTATAGCAATTTTAGTTGTGTTCTTTCTCTTCCGAATTTTAGTTCTTTTAGTCTTTTCTAGTGTTCTAATTTTCAGATTTTCCTCGAGTTGTTTCGTCAAAATTTCCACTTTTTCCTTGCAAGATATAGTTTTAGGAGACTGTCTAACGTTTTATTATTACTAAAATGAATAAAATTGACCAAAAAGCACTAGAAAATCACCTGGTTGAAGAAGCAAGTTTGAACCCATAATACTGCAACTTGATCTTCCTACAACCCTCGGTTACAACAACCGCCCACATAGTCACTATGGTGAAAACTCCTAAAACAGCTACTAAATAAGGCAACCGGCTCAGAGTACTTCCTGTAGAATCAAAACCCCAAAAGAAACAATGTTATCTGGAAGTATAAAAAAATGATGTTAAAGAGTGAATCAATGAGATTGGCACTTGAGAAGCAACGATACTGTATGCATTAGATAATGTGAAGTATGAAAAATTGGCATTGAATTGTTTTTCTTTGTGAAAAACTGATTAGAATGTGTGAGCGAGTATACTTTTTTTTTAAAAGGCCACAACAGTCGTGAATTTCACAAAATAATTAAGAAAGCAAGTTTCTCACTCACAGCATTCTCTGCAAAAATTAAATATTTACTTTGCCTAATCATTTCTTGAACAATACAGAATCCGAAGCTTCAATACTTCCTACACTTTCGCATGAATAATTAACTATAGGGTTAGTTACAAAAAGTAACCTTTGGGTTTGATCTAATTACAAAACAAAAACTTTTAATTTTACGTAACCCTTCAAAACCCACTTCGGATATATAAAAATATTAGCACCTTAATTTTAACACAGTACAAATACTGGAACTATTAGTGTAATTTTGAAAGTTTGACTTTTTGTAATCATCTCCCCGTAAGGAGAAAATTGAAGATGGTATATACGTTTACTATAAGGATTCTTGATATGCATATTACAAGATAAGGAGAAAATAAAATAAAAAATAGAAAGAAAAAAAAGAACAATAAAATTTAGAATTGATTGTGTTCTTCCAACTCACCTGAGACCTGTGTAAACATTTTGTGCAAAGTTTCTGTGTAGCCAGTCAAAATACTGACGCATATAATTAAAGATGATCCTTGACCTGGCGACATATAGCATGTTAGAGAGATGTAATATATTCAGCTAACACAATGAGCAAAAACCAATACCATTACACAAATTTTATTTGAGAAGTTGTCATTTAAGCAACATGTTCCCAATTTAATCAGCAAACATTAATTTGTAGTAATTTTTTTCAATGAAGATGCCGAAAACGAAAGGGTTTAAAAAAAATAGTAGAAAATAAAATACCAAATCCAGACTCAGATATTGTATCGCAGATCCAATTCATTGTCATAGCACCGCAAACCAGAAGCAAACTTGTGACCATCACGTGTTTCACCCTGCATATTTGCAGGTGTATTACTACTTGAAATAATTATTAGAACACAGAAATGTGAAATGGAGCATGTTAAAAAAGAAAGGCAACAACCATCTCACCATATAATAATCATTGAAAAGAGGGATAATTACAAAACATTCCTTTCGGCTTAAGTTGGTTACAGAAAAAAAAATGCAAAAAGAAAACTTAGGCCATGTTTGGAAAGGCACTTTTAAGGCCGGGTTACAATCTCAAATTTAAACCACATCAAAAATACCCCACTTTATAAATCTTTAGGTCCGGATTACTCTCTGAGGTTTTGAATTGTACTATGTAACAAATTCACGTTATATACTTGTTTGCTATAAATTATATGCAGTGAATTGAAGTGGCAATTTGTAGAAATGAATTGGACAAACAATTAAACCATGAATAGTTTCCTATTTATATATTGAATTTATTTACACTTTTCAATGGTCAATGTTCGATATCATTGTACTAAACAGACAATTGGCACTTTCCCTAATATGAATCTTGAGTCATCAAAGCCTTTCTTAACCTTAACTATTTAACACACAATAGGACTACATCAATCTCCCATCAACCAGACATGATGTGTCGTGATGCAGTAAAGCACTTTTTCAATAAACTAATTCTACAATTTAAATCTCTTATTAAAGCTAAAACTAGAAAAAAAAACACTCAAATCCAAACGCAGCTTAGTCAGATTTCCTCCTGCATGTTTTCCCTTCATAAAAAATAATTCAAAGACACCCAACATCTGTAGAAATATTATAACTGAGCCATCAAATTTCGCAAAAATTACTTCAAGGGTGTGTTTTTTATTTTCAGTCAGCTTTGATCTCGTTATCTAATTATCTTAACGATAAACACATATATTATTACCTGTGACTAGCCACGTAAATAGAATAGGGAAGTGAATAAACAGAAAGAATTAGAGCTTCTATCACTGCCATCCCGAGAGAGACCCACCATCTGAAAAGAGATTGAAGAGTCTTTTATACGCAATAAATATATAAAAAAAACAACAAAAATTCTCAAAGACTTGTCTCACTGCTTGAGATGGATAAACTATACACACATATAACTCTTGATCTTGTCATGACCATCTAAGCCTTCTTTCCGAAGTTTCACTAACGAGGGGAGAACGTGACAAAGCAACTGAACAAAAAAATCACGATGATTACCATCAATTGCAAAAAAGTAGATAAATACAAAACACTAAAACTAGCATGCGAACAATTAAAGGTAACATAGCTTATATACCAAATACTATTAGTTACCAGACATGATTATTTGTTTTATTTCTGGAGTCTTTTCGATAGCCAAATGTTAGAAATGCTATTACAGTATTTGGTACAGGTATTAATTCTAGCTGCATTATCAGCTAGAACTGAGAACCTATTTGGAGCTCTCTACAGAAAACAGAAGCGAGGAAAAACGGCTTATTAGCTTGTTAAACGAGAAACAGAAATAGGTATAAAATAAATCAGTAAAGATTTCTATATAAAGTTCAAATCCAAGAAACAAAGAAAGATTGTTGATGTTTTCAAGTAAAAGCAATATCTGAAATCTCGGAAATTAAACCTGCATGATGATTGATGCTCCTATTTGAGGACCAATCCCAAGCTGAAAGAGAGACAGCTTAAGCTGTGGTGCAAAATCACCAAGTTCATCTGCAAACAGCGAAAAATCCAAGTACAAGAATTTCACCATCATTGAGTATAATTTAATTAATAAATATTACATTAATAAATATGATTAACCATTATCTATAAAAAAAGAACAATAGAACATTGCAATACACAATCAAGTTGAATATTTTACAAAAAGATATATCCGTGTAGTTATAAAATAAGATATAATTCAGGTGTAGAGTGTATTTTTTTTAATAAGCATGCATGATTTAGTGGCTCAACTGGTAATTTAAACCGAAAAAAGAATTTAAACTTACAACATATAAATTGACAGGAAGGAAAAATGCTCACCGACAGAACCGGAGATAAATCCGAGATAATTTTGCGGCATAAGTCTCCTATCGAATCCTGGTAACGGAATAAAGTAGCCGAGACGACTCATTAGCATCAAGACAGCAGTCACAAACAGCCTCCTCCTTATCTCACTCTTGAAAATGGACTCGGCTCCATTGCTAATGATGGAGCCAATCCGTAAAACATAGAGGGACTTATTCCTGTATGCCTCAGCTGTCGGGTCCGGAATCTTGGACTTTTGGGAATCATCCAAACTCAAAGCCCATTCCCCACCGCCGGATGCAGCCCCAACATTCACGGGCTTTTTCGAAAAGCTGTCGAAGGAAAAATAACTTTTGTTTTCCTTCAACAATGCGTGCTTTCTTGATGAAGAAAAACACCTGCTACTTAATTCAAAGGATAATGGCTTGAAGGATATATTATTTCGGGAAAATTTGAATTCGGAACCACAAGAACAATTCCTACCTGCATTTTATAAAATGAAAACTAAGTACAACCCTTCTTTAATAATTTGATTTTGTTTTAGACTAACTAACAGGTAAGAACATCGTCGTCTTCAATTTACAACAGTTAATTTATGGCAAAAAAACAGTTAATAAATTGGGGAAAAAGTTAACCTTGAATATAGAAATTGGATTGAGGTTTGAGAAGCGTGGCTTCCATGGAATTTTATCTATACTGCCAAAGGTCCGGTCGAGTCGGTCCGGTCCAATACAAACCTGAGGTTGTGAAACTGAATATTAAATTTTAAACTCAAATCGACTTTGTTGAGTACAGTATTAAATTTTAAACGCAAACCTGAGGTCCAATAAACTCACGGCAGAGACTCGTGCGCCTCGGTCAAGACCGGAGATGGTGCTCAGAGAGGATGAGAAGGGCGGCGGTCGTGTCGACTTTGGGCTGCAACGACACGGGCTGGGCTCGACTATGGAATGGATCGAGTGGTTCGGGCAGACACGGGTTGAGGTTTTTTCAAAGGGTTTTGGGTTGAAAAGAACAGATGTGTGTGCGCGAGAGCTCGGATTTAGCCATGTTTTTAGTGAGTGTGGAAATTGTTTTGTCTGTGGTGGTAAGAAGAAACAAAAGAAAATTCAGAATTACCTAGTTGTTTTGTTGTTGCTGCAACTGTGGTTGGATGTTTGTAGAGGAGATTGAGGTGGAGAGATGGAGATAATGGTTGCATCGGAGTCCGGAGATGATAACAAAATCAATTAATTGGTGTAAGCAAATTAATTTGATATTGGCTTGTTTTACCAGAAGTGGGAATAACGGATTTAGAGCACTCTCCCATAAGAGTAGAAGTTTTATAATCAATCATTTAATTGGTTAAAAAAAGTCTATAATACCCTCGTTGTTTAATAAATTAAGTATAAACTGAATAAATAATTTAAAAAAGAATTTTTCTTTCAAAAATTAATTAATAATAAAACTCCAATACAATTTCAGACCATCCACGGTTAAAGTACATCGTTAGACTATGCACGATAAAACGACACCGTAACATCATTCACGATTATCGTACACCGTGAGTTCATCCAGGATGAATAGACACTGTGAGACCATCCACGATAATCGCACGCCGTGAGACAGTACATGATAACTGGACACCGTGTGCTCATCCACGATAATCGTACGCAGTGAGTTCAATAACGATAAATAGACACCGTGAAACAATATACGATAAGTGGACACCGTGAGCTCATCCACGATAATCGCACGCCGTGAGACTGTACACGATAACTGGACACCATGATCCCAACCACGATGAATAGACACATCGAGACCATCCACGATAAATGGACAGCGTGAGAGCATCCACGATAATCGCACGCCGTGACACAGTACATGATAACTGGACACCGTGTGCTCATCCACGATAGTCGCACGCCATGAGACAAATCACGATAAATGGACACCGTGATACAATATACGATAATCAATGTTTTAAAAAACGCTACTCGTATTCGAGGCGTTTTTATGTTGAGGCGAGACTCGTAAGAGTCGAGGCGGAACGACTCGTACGCCTCAAGTTTAAATTTCTTTTTTAATCAGAAAATGTTAATAATATTAAAATAATTACAAATAAACTAAGTACTTCCTAAATCAATGTTCCATTGCTCAAAAACACCTTTAAGCATGAAATTATCTAGTGGATGATGCCATCTTTTCTATGCCATAGTATATATATATATATATATATATATAAAAAGAAATTTTAAAATAAATAAATAAATAAAAAACTGAGCACCTTAATTAAGATTTTGCTCTTAAAACGTTGGGTAGTGGAGAGAGAACTTTGGCATAGAGAAGTTAATAAATGTTTTTAGGGTTTTATTTTTATTTTAAATTTAATAGAAACATGAAAGCTGAAAAGTCACAGGAAGAGGTTTTCTATATTAATGACTTGGTGGGCTATACTAATTAATAGGGTAAAAAAAGAAGTGCCAAACTTAATGAAAAAGAGATTCTGGTATCAATTTTCAAAGCATACGCCTCAACCGAGTCGACTCGGTTGCGAGTCAACTCGCACGACTCGGTCAATTGAGGCGGACACACTATATAACCCTATAGACTCGCTCGCCTCAGTACGGTTTTTTGCCGAGGCGTAACGACTCGCGAGTCGACTCGTACGAGTCGACCGTTTTTTAAAACACTGACGATAATAAGACAACGTGACACCATTCACGATAATCGTACGCAGTGAGTTCAATAACGATAAACAGACACTGTGAAACAATATACGATAAGTGGACTCCGTGAGCGCATCCACGATAATCGCACGCCGTGAGACAGTACACGATAACTGGACACCGTGATACCGACCACGATAATCCTACGCCGTGAGTTTATTAACGATAAATAGACACCGTGTGAACATCCACAATAAATTTACACCGTGAAACCATATACGATAAGTGGACATCGTGAGCTCATCCACGATAACCGCACGCCGTGAGACAGTACATGATAACTGAACACTGTGATCCTAACCACGATAATCGCACGCCTTGAGACAATACACGATAACTGGACACTGTGATCTAATCCACGATAACCGCACATCGTGACTAATCACAATAAATGGACACCGTGATACATAAATGATAAGTGGACTCCGTGTGACCATCCATGAATACCGTAAGACAAAATGATAATCATACGCCGTGAGACCAGACACAATAAATGGACACCGTAGTACCATACACGATAATTAAAAGCGACTTTGTGATAAATTTGAATGAGAAGCTCAAAAAGATAAACCCTAAAACTTGAGAAAAATTTACGGATCAAAACTCTAAACCCTAAACACTATCGGTCAGCGGTATACAAAAAAGCTGAATGAAAAAAAAATAACATCACATAAGTGAATCTCCTCTTTGGACATCTGGTCAGCAACAAAGGTTTTTTAGACTCGACCAGGCTGGTGATTTCAACGGAGACAAGGAGCTTAGGCTACATGCACACTCCGAATCGAATGTGAAAAAGGTGACTGATAAATACCACAGAGGTTTTGGAAACTCGTGTATCTCGTCAGGTTTTCGACGGAAATGCAAAGAAGGTTACCGACCAATACCACATAGGTTTTGGAAACTCGTGTATCTCGATATAGTAATGCAACTCTGAAATTCAAAAAAGTGAGGTGATAACTGATCCATGTAGCTTAAGGAGCT
Organism: Euphrasia confusa; assembly: GCA_954870475.1. NCBI lineage: Eukaryota > Viridiplantae > Streptophyta > Magnoliopsida > Lamiales > Orobanchaceae > Euphrasia > Euphrasia confusa. Next base: position 6,653,987 of record OX940966.1, on the reverse strand, counting down.
TAGGCTACATGCACTCTGAATCATATGTGAAGAAGGTAACAGACAAATACTACGTAGGTTTTGGAAACTCGAGTATCTTGTGGAAAATGATCCCGGCAAATGATGGTTTTATTTTTGAAACTCGTGTATCTCGATACAGTAATGCAATTGTTCGTATTTATAGGCTTAATATTGTGATATAATTTAAGTCATCCAACCACCCGGATTTCAATCGTTCCACGAAACGATTCAACTGCCAACTACGCTTATTAATTACTCGTATTAATAAAATTAATAGTAAATCACCCCATCCAACACTCCATATCCATTAATATGATATGACCATTCAATTCAGGGAATTGATGCATCTCTGTTCTGAGTCGTCATCCCACCGCCGGACTTCAATCGTTGCACGAAACGTCTCATCAACTCCCAATCACACCCATTAAACACATTGCGATTATTTAATTAAGAAAATAAATAAAACCCTAGAACTATACATTACGATTAAACAACGAAAAAAATTCGTCAATAATTGTAAAATTAAATCATTCAGCATCCAATGCAGAAATGGAAATAATATTCATGGTAATACTATGAACAAAATAAAGATAAACATTAAGTCCCTACGGCTAATGTTGCGACCCTCGCTCCATTCCCCACACGTAGATGGACTTCACCTTTCTCTAACTTCTTACTTCTTTGTAGGCCCTCCACACATCAAACAATGTGAGTCCCACAACCAGTATCTAATACTTATGAAGTAGTGTTAGCAAGGTGTATATCTACAACATAGATACTTGAAGATGAAGGGGCAACCCCAATTTTCATATTTTCCTTGTATTTAGAACAATCCCTTTTAAAATGGCCCACGCCATCGCAATAGAAGCACATTGGTCCCACCGAAGTCTTCTTGTCTTTGGCCTTATGTGCAACAACAGCTTTACCCTTGCCAATGGACTTGGATTTGTTCTTCATTTTAGAAATTCCACATTCCTTTATCATAAGAACATCTCTCCCAGAGTTTTTCTTGATCGTAGGCTCTACAGTCTCCAAATGACTATGTAGATCCATCAACAATCTATGTACTTCGTTCACATGATAGTTAGTCCTCAAGGAGTCATAACCATCATGTAACGAGTGCAGAACGATATTCGTTTCAGAAAGCTCAGGAATTGGATTTTCATTAGCATTCTCTCGTTCTTTCAAATTTGAGATCCAATCTCATGTTTCGATGTCAATCGAGAAAGTTGGTACCGTTCAGTTTTTCCTTCTCAAGGATTTCCTTCTCAAGGATTGAACGCATAGTAACTTGGGTGATAGAGTTTAGATGAAATATATTAACTACAGAAAGAAATAAGCAAGTATTCAGTAAGCATTCAAAAGTTTGACAACAAGTCGTTCCTCGAACACTTATTTAGTTGTCTATTTTGTCCTCCAATGTCCAACATTGGTGTCTCTAGGACAAAATAATTCCAAGATCCTCATCTCGCAATTTCTCGAGCCAAGGAGAGCTTGACACTCAAAAAATTCAAGATAGGTAGACAATCTCATTGTCAATGTTATTTCAATAGTCCCACTATCGACAATAACACTCTCGGTCGATAAGAATCTCATTCTTATCTCCTCGCCTCAACTACCACGCCTGCAGTGGGTTCGTCGATGAGAAACCAAAAACACGTTGTAGAGGCCTTGTTGTTCCTCTACCCTCACCTTATCTCAAGATAAAAAATATAGCACCCCGCGGCGTAATAGCCGTAGGGGGAATCAAAACACCCCTACGGGGGTAGCCGTAGGGGAACTCCGCGCCTTGTCCCCTACGGGGATGTCTGCCGTAGGGCTCTGTAGTCTACGGTCACCCGTAGGGGACCCCGTAGGGTTGTTTGGAGGGAAACAAAGCGCGGCAAGGCGCGCTTCTCCCTACGGGTAACCCCTACGGGATTCACCCCTACGGCCGTTCCCGTAGGGACACCCGTAGGGATTATCAACATAGTGTTTCCCGTAGGGGATGCCGTAGGGGCTCCCCTACGGGATGATGGCCGTAGGGAATCCCCGTAGGGATTCCCTGGTTTTTTTGTAGTGCTACTAATTGATGATCGAGATCTTTAGGGGGTCTGCCTATTTAGACAAGGCGATAACTCATTTTATGAGACATAGCATGCAGGTTACGTTTTAATCGATTGAACATGATATTAAACGCAAAATAAAACCTAAAGCATGCATACTACCACAACACATAAAACGCACTCCAATGGCCCCTAAGTTCTATACTATGAAAACGATAAATTACAAATTGGTATCCTCCTCGAGGTACTTGTAATCTAGAGTCTCACTCACGTCTTCATCTTCTCGAGTCTCACTCGATTATAGCTTTGCGTCTCCTCGAGTCCTACTCGATTTCGTCTTGGACGAGTCTCACTCGTGTAAACGTCTTTTCAAATCTTTGTTTCTTGTAAGGCCTTGGATTGTGGATCCCACCACAGCTTACAATGTATAATGGCATGCAGGCCATAGCAAAAAAAAATCTATACTATTACAAAAGATTTGATGGCACGCAGTCCATATAAAACTCTAAGGCCATTGAGTACGAAAAACGCATGGCATACACCCAATGACTATCGGTCATTGGGCTTACATCTAGCAAGCAACAAGAATTCTCAATTCATTACAAACAAGATGCAACATATAACTCAAATATGCCTATTAATTTTATTCCCAATAAAATCATATTTTAATTGTTCAATTATTCCCAATAATTGACTTCTATTTGTATCCTCGTTCATAATTATCCCAATAATCAAAACGCGACAAATCTTAAGTGAAAACTCGAGGTTTCTAACCAGCGATTTATCATGCAATTGCGCCCTACCTCCCATGTGACATGGGGGAGCCAACCGGACGATCGTACCATCCCATGGTTCGAAAGTCTCTAATTTGCGTCATCGATTAATTTAAGCACTCTGGTCTCATTCCCACTCCCTGAGGTGTAGAATAGATCGGCTTGAAATTAATTTTTGAAAGACAAATTTGGCATTGTTTTTAAAATTTGATAAAATATGAATTTCATGAAAAATACAAGAATCCTAAATTCTTTATTAATCATGATTGAGAGATAAAATTGACAAAATATTATTCCAAATAAATTTATCAATTTCGAATTTCACATCATGGAGATTTGATTTATGCATACAAAATAATCGAATAGATTTTTAACATCAAATCAAATACTATTTTTCCAAAAAATATTTCATGAAAAATTACATGAATAAATAAAAAAAAAATCATGGAAACTTGATTTATGCAAAAATAATCCAATTAAATTAACATACAATCAAACTCTATTTTTCCAAAAAAATAGTCCACGGAAAATTTTTCACAAATAAAAATAAAAACAATTTTTATAGGCACTTCTCCTCGCCTCTGATACCACTGTTGTGTTTTGTATGAATCGTATCCATACTCGAATCGTTGGATTTACATATTTTACAGGCATGAAAGGTGCGGAAAAGTAAATCATGGATATAGTAAGAACAATTAAGGTGCGGAAAAGTAAATCATGGATATAGTAAGAACAATTAATTGAGTTAGTAAAGAATTATGTACCTTGTAATTATAATTAGCCCACGCGTAGATAGATAGTCGCGAATGTACCCGGCCTCAATTTGTTGCACGAACCCTCTTTGATCAACGAACCTTTAAGCCCTTTAACAATATCGCAATATCGAGTCTCACTCGATTCTCTCGATCCTTTCATGTATATTAGCCACCAAAATCGTAGGTCTAAAGTCCCCTGGTTCAAAACTAGATACAGTTTAGTCGAGGCGGACGAATCCGAAGCTCCCAAGGCCAAGCAAGTGCCTCCTTATCCGAAACGGGCCGGCCCGAGGATTTCGGTGATGGAGGCCCAGCAAGTTCCCTGAAATACATTACGCCCAGTACCCTCTCGGAATGGGCCGGAGTAAAAATCAGAAGCCCGGAGGGAAGACTCTGCCCGTCAATGTGGACGAGATTCAACACGATCGTGAAGCAGAACGAGAAATGAATCCTCAGGAGCTGTTGCAGTCCGGTCCAAGGTTCAGAAAGAGATGATGATGAAAGAGTTAACTTAGAGCTGAGGGAGTTGGCTCGGAAGGCCCGATCGGAGAGGCGAATCCTGCAGTTTATACGATTGTTACATTTCCATTTATTTTTGCTGTGATGTTTGGGGATTGGGGTCATGGCATATGCTTACTCTTGGGAGCTTTGGTCCTTATAGCCCGTGGGAGAAAACTTGGTTCACAGGTATGTTAACCATTGTAAAAAAATTGTAGCTTATTTGATGTTATTATGCTCAATTGAATTTGTTATAGCTTTTAGTGTCAGTATTCTTGTTTTTGACAAGTTCCAGGAATATTTGTGATTCCTTTCTATTCTTAGCCTGGGATACCATTTAGTGCCACGCTACACGTTTTAGATTTCTATGAATTAAATGCCTTAAAAGTTATTGTACCCATGTAGTTTCCGATAATTAGGCTTTAAATCATTTGGCCTGAAATATTCAGTGGAGAGGGACTTACGATAATCAAATTTTCTTTTTTGTTGACATCTATATACACAAAGCTGCTGAAAATCTTCCATTTATTTAAAAGAAAATCTTCCTTTTTGTTAGTGTTGTTTTTTCCGTTTCTTTTCTTTCTTTTAATTCAAATGTTTGTCCCATCAGAAACTTGGCAGCTTCATGGAGTTGCTATTTGATGGCCGATATATCATCCTTTTGATGGCTCTCTTTTCAATTTACTGTGGCGTAATATACAATGAATTCTTTTCAGTTCCTTTTCACATATTTGGTAGCTCTGCCTACAACTGCCGAGATGCTACGTGCAGGTAAAGCTATACATGCTCTATTAATTGAGAGGTTTATCTACGGATTAAGTATCAAATGATACTTGTCATTTACTGAGTTTTAATGTCTGTGCATTATTATATACTCTTAGAATCCAACTTCGCAAGACACAGTAAGTTAGGTAAATGAAGCTTGTTAACCACTAGATTTTGAAAGCTGAATTATATCATTTTCTGGATCTCAATTGACCATTTTAATGAGCGAGAACTCCACATAGCTTTATAATAAGTTTCCATGCTCTTCCATTAGGGTTCTTCACCTTTCACTATCACTGATATAAGTCAAATGCACATCTGTCTTTTTGTGTGTCTAATGTGGTGATAATCAGGTGCGACTTCTTTTATTTATTCATTGTTGAAATTGATATTTTTTCTGTTAACATCAGACATGTTTTTGCAGTTACTTTTTTTTTGCTTTACTTTTGTTAGTAGTGACATCATTGTTTTGTTCCTTAGGCATGGACACTTGTATAGAAGGGCGTACATTTTAGTTTAAAAAAATATAGATCTCATTTTATTGATCCCTGTCTCTGCCTTATCAGTGATGCTCGTTCAGTTGGTTTAGTCAAAATTAGAGATACATATGCATTTGGTGTGGATCCAAGTTGGCGTGGAAGATGTAAATGTTCTCAACCCATTATGATCCGGCATATATGACTACATTTGTTGCAATCAAAATATTGATGTGGAGATTGTCTGCTATTTTATTCCTCCTTTTCTACCCCACAAAAGATGCAGAGCTAATGCTTTGTTGAAACCAAATTTAAGATGATACACATTAAACACTGTATGGATATTAGTCGGTGGTGTGATGGCTCAAGATGTTTTGAGCTTCGACGTTAGCAAATATGTATTTTATCGCTTTCCTGATAACAAACATGATATTATTGATGGTCACAAATATTTAGCACATAGGTCATAGCTCTCAATCTGTCTTTTGGCTTTATGAATGTGGATGCAGTCTATATTCAACAATCGTAAACCACTAAAGAATTTTTATAGTTTCTAAATCAGTGATTAACTTTGCCACTTTCTTGTGCACAACTAAGATATTTCAAGGGCGCACATACGGAGTTCTTGGAACCTCTGACATGTATAATGACGAGGAACCTGATTCTGCAAGACAACCGCACCATGAGGAGTTCAACTTTAGTGAAGTTTTCGTGCATCAGATGATACAGTCTATTGAGTTTGTATTGGGTGCAGTTTCTAATACTGCATCATATCTCCGGCTGTGGGCTTTGAGGTAAAGCAGTTCCAGCATGTTGTTCTGAACATGTTTTCATTATTTTCTTAATTTCAACTTGTAATTTGTTTCATGTTTCATTGCAATTTGGCTCACTCTGAACTATTGACTGTTCTCTATGAAAGGGTTCTCCTTCTTGCTTGGGGGTAAGATTTTGCAAAGAACGCACCTGCATGCAAAATCAAATTTTTTTTTTTTTTTGCATTAGTTTGAATGTCCTGTTAACTTGTGCACAAAGGTTAATTGAGAATTAAATTTGGCTTAAATTCCCACTGCACTTTTCTTATCTTGTGCGTTTATCTTGATTAAACTTTCAACTCATTTAAGTCCTATTGTTTCATGATAAAGAAGTAGAACAGGAAAGACATAAAAATAAAGTTTAATTACAAGAAGTACCCTGACGTTTGATTCAGTCTTAATGTTAAGAGTCTTTCTTAACTGTAATATTTTTGTAATGTTCACACATGTGGTCTGTCTGAAGCATTCTTGTCTCTATGTTGGTACATAAGCCAATAATGAGATTGCAGAAAGTCAACAAGATTTGAAAAGATACTTGCTTATCCCGTAAAATTTAAGAATAAAATACAGGGTATTTTTTGTAATCTTGAAAGTTTTATGTTTTTTTGGTAAGTAGGTCAAACTTCAAAGGTATCTTTGGTTAAATAGGAAAGGTTTAAGTTTCCTCAAATATTATGTGTCTGATGTTCAGCAAACGTTTCCTTTCATTCTCCCTTTCTTTTGCTGAAAGGCGTAAATTAGCAGTGAGCAATGGTTTTTTTTTTTAATGTTACAAGTAATTATATTATAGTCGGTTATTTTTCTTGTGCATGTATAATCTGAAGCATTAGACCACATAACATGACACTTAAACAGAAACGTGTTACACTGTTATAGGATACACTCATAATCCCGCTTCATCTTTTTATCTGGAACGAAGAGATTATTCTCAATCAGTATATGGCTATATGAATTAACTTCACAGCAACTTGGGAATATTGTGACAATATCATTGTACGTCTAGTGGGCCTATCAGTTTTCGCTTTTGGAACAGCATTTATATTACTCATGATGGAGACTCTTAGTGCTTTCCTCCACGCCTTGCGTCTACACTGGGTGGAATTTCAAAACAAGTTCTATAGTGGGGATGAATACAAGTTCAGACCCTTCTCCTTCGCCTCATTAACCGATGACGATGAGTAAGTATACTTTTGTGTCAATTTTGGAAGTAGAGCGAATTGAAGGAGGTTTTTGCAGTGGGTTTGGACTTTGGACCATGAAACAAAGAAAAAAAAAGGAAAAAAGAATGGCGTTTGCTTTTATCATCTTTAACATGATGCTAGTTGATTAGATTTGTAACTGTTTGTATTACGGGAGGATATTGTAACTATTTTTCCCCTAAACTCTTCGTACTCTTCAAAAGAAGGTTTAGGACTGAGTTGTAAAGAGGGAGATTTTTACACGGGTACTGAGTTGTAAACAATGATTTACACGGTTTACATGGGTACTGCCGTACTGGATTTATGTAGTACAGTAGAATACTTGTATGCTTCTTGCATGTAACTATCTTAGTATTTGAAACAGGATGCAAATGCAATTTTGTAAAAAACAATTGGAGACTTCGAAGTGTAAGATATATACATCAACAATATATATCATGGACTAAAAAATTACGTTAGAATTGATAAAAATACAATAAAATAATTATGTACAACTCAATTTATTTTTTTATTATTGTATGATAAAATTTATATCCACGCGGTTCTATTTAATTCGTGAAATGAAATCTAAGTATTCAAAAGGTGTGAGCTATAATTAATAAGTTTTCAATTCAAGTTGAATTAAAGAATGTTAATGGTTTGAAGATATATAAAATTATAAGATTTGAATTTGTTTTAACAATTTAAAATTTTATATAAATAAAATTGTCAAAAATAAATTTTTATATATGAAAAAATAATTAAAAATAACTATATTAATTAAATAATAAATTTAGAATTTATGTATATATATAAAAGTTAATAATTTTAGGAGTATTTTGGTCTTTTATTGTTTAAGTTACAAAAGCTTATAAATTTTTTTAAAAAAAGTATTTCTCCTTACTTTTTTTAAAACAGCTTTTAAGTGTTAAATAACTTATTTTAAAATTTTTTAAGATTTTTTAAAAGTTTACCAAACAAATTTTAAAAACTTATAAGTTTTTAAACAACTTATAAGCTGTTTTACATACCTTATAAGTTCGGCCAAACACACTCAAAGCAATCTAAATAGTATTAACTAATCATAATAATGTTTTCAAATTAAAGTCTTATCTTTCTTGACCTCATACTTATTAAATGTAGTATAAATTAATTATAATTTTTCAACTAAAACTTTTAGTAGAACTTAAAATTTAATAGGGATTTTTGTAAAAAAACATGGATCAAATAAACTTTTTAAATTAATATTTCACAAGATTAAAAATAATTGAACTAAATGAATTACATACTAAAAAAGTTTATTGTACATTTTTTTTTAAATGCTATATTTGAAATATGTATGTATTAAGTAAATCATAAATAATTTTAATGAAAAATTTGTATATGTGGTGAGTAGATTTATTTAGATTATACTTTAATTAAAAATGATTTTGTATTTTGTATTTATAATTAAAGGTGTATGTGTTTAGGGGTGTAATTAATTAAAAATAACATATACTCCTATATTTTACTTCACTCTGTGTTAGAGAAACAAACATGCCACAAATAGTAATTAATACACGTGAGAATGAGTTAGGTTAAATTGATTATTTCATATAAAAAAATATGAACAAATGTGTAATATTTTTTCGACTCAAACTTGACTTATAACATGAAATTAAAATTTTGATTAAAAAGCTTGGTCTATATTTAAGAGAAGAATTTATGATAAATATTAGGTTATGACTTATGAATAGGGCATCTCATCCCAAAACCCTAGATATTTAAATCAAGTGGTCTACCTATCATTACGTACCAAGAATTGATTCACAACTCGGAACACTTACACCGGTTCGTGACGGTTGTACTCCAACTCATCTATGATGAGAAGGACTATCTCAAGTTCTCCGGGCGACGGCTTCAAATGGTTCGTTGCCCCCGAAAGGCTTCAAATTGGTGAAATATTGATGTCTTATTTTAAAAATTAGATAATTAACTCTTTGTTAAAAATATTACTTTTTTAAATACTCAATTCAAGATTTAGAAAAAAAAATAAAATATCAATGCTGATTAGTTATCGGTACTCTTAGTTTATCAATTAAAATTCAATCAATAAAATTATAATTTAATTGATTTAATTTTAAAAGTTTATCAATTAAAATTCAATCAATAAAATTATAATTTAATTGATTTAATTTTAAAAGTTTAATTATATGTAATATGTGGAGCATAAAAAAAAACACACAAAAATTAATTAATCACTGAAATATAAAAAAACAAAAAATGACACAAGTAAAATGGAGTTAAATATGTGGCCCATCATCTTTTATTTTTATGATTAATTAATTACTGAAAAAAAAAACTAAATAAAAATTAATTAATAAACATGTGTAGGATTATGAAAAAATAAAAAAATCTTTAAATTAATTATTTTGAAACATGAGCATCATTATATAATAATAAATCCTTAAATTAATTATTCTATGATTAATTAATTACTTAACATGACTTATAGGAGTATATATATATTACTGAGATAATTTCCCTAGTAATTATGTTTGCATTTTATTATGGTTTTTGGAATGTGCATTTAACATGTGGAGTATCATGAAAAAACAACAAATTAACCATACAAAATTAACTTATAGGAGTATATATATATATATATTACTGAGATAATTTCCTTAGTAATTATGTTTGCATTTGATTATGGTTTTTGGAATGTGCATATTCTTAGTTTACTATAAAATGTGCATACTTAATTTCCTACATATTAAATAAAAATGTTCATACGTGATATAAGAGTATGTGTGTAAGTTTTTTAAAAATAAAAAATGTTTCATTTGAAACAATCTAAACAATAAAAAATAAACATTACATATATAAGAACAGGATTTGATATATTAATTTATGAGCAAAATAGAGTGGATTTGATATATGATAATTTTTTAAAAAAATTAGCGTATTAGTCATCGCACAAAATCGGTGGAGTAGTAATCCAATACTATATTATATACACTGTTTTAAAATTTCCTTACATTATTTTTAATTCTTAAAAATAATAATCCTAGTTTTTTTCTTAAGTTTCTCTCCGCACATGGGAGATGTGCTCTTAGGCCGTACCTCATCCAAGCTTGCTATGATGATATTAGTGCATGGTAGTCGGTAAGAATTAATTTTGATTATTATTTTTATCATAATAAAATTGTTTTTTTCTCTGAGATTATTTTTTTCTAATGTTTGTTTTTTTTGTTTTTTTTTTCTCAGGTTGGAATTATCTTGGAAGAAGACGGTAAGAATTAATTTTGATTATTATTTTTATCATAATAAAATTGTTTTTTTCTCTGAGATTATTTTTTCTAATGTTTTTTTTTTTGTTTTTTTTTTCTCAGGTTGGAATTATCTTGGAAGAAGAAGAAACTTTTTAACTAACTTAGTTTTTTAACTTGGTATCACTATTATCTTGTTTAATTTTGTAAGACATGTCTTGATATTATTGGAGAAACTTTTTAACTAACTTAGTTTTTTAACTTGGTATCACTATTATCTTGTTTAATTTTGTAAGACATGTCTTGATATTAATTCTGGTTTCTGGTACTCTTGTCGTCGTGCTAGCTAGCCTAAGAGGCAAAGGACACCTCTTGAATTAATTTTTACACCGACTTTATTAATTTTAATTCAATATTTAATATTTTGTGTCACCCCCATTTTAATTTTGTATTGAGATTAAGACGAGCTAATAAAAGTCCTAATTTACTTACATATTTTTTTTATCAATAAACATATTAATCCAAAAAATAATACATATATAATACTATTATTTAAATAAAATATATAAATTATATTTCAAAATATTTTTTACATGTTAATCACAATTTGAACAATTAATAAATTACAAATAAAATAAATTAACAATAGTAAATTTATATAAACTCATTCATACATTTTAAAATTTTTAAATAATTAATTTATCAAAATCCAAAATAATCTAATGAAAATATAAATTGTCCAATATACTTGTATCTATGTAAGTAATACAACATTTTATGTCAATGGCATGACAGGATGCAACCATAGGTGCTTCCAACCCAAGACAACAAACAAATCGGGGCACAGCTACTTAATAAATGATAACTAAACAATATTTGTACAATCTACTAAGTCATTCACTTGATGGTCAAAACAATCAGCATAAAAAAGACTGCCGTAAATAAAAATGTCTAACGTCTTAATTCTGCATGGATTGGTCTGGTCAGTGCTCTCACAAAGTAACTTTGAGTCTCCGGCAATATACGTTGGATTAGCTGAGGATACCTGCACTCCAAAAACGTCGCCCGCGGGTCATAATAATTATTCTAAACATAACAGTTATCTTTTTAAAGCTTAATGTCTGTTATACAAAAAATTAAATGAGTTATTGTCCTTGTTGGTTAGGGACTTAGGGTAGCAATTATAACTATCCCTTAAAATAAAATCCTTGAATTCTATCCTGATTACTAAGGGAATAAAGTTACATATCAGAGTTACAAAAGCAAACATCCAAAATAGAGTTTAGGCTAGATTAGGGCTGCAAAACAGCCAAGCGCTCACGAGCTGCTCGAGTTGACCTCGATAATATTTAGCTAGTCGAGATTGTTTAAATTTAAATCAAGCCTGCTCAACTCGGCTCGGCTCAAATAAAAAGATTAAGAGAGAGAGAAGCAGTGAATGAGAGTGAAACATACCATGGCATGAGACTTAGTTTGTCATAGTTATCCAGGATGAATAGAATGCAAGCATGTCTCAAAGACAAAGCATTGAAGGCCTCCGATAACTCAAACATGAGAGAGACATTCTCCACAGATATATCCTTTTGAAGACGAGAGACAATTATCAGAAAGAGAAATTGTTTATAAAAAAAAAATATTCCCTCCGCCCCGGTTAATTATTCATATAGGTTCACGGGCACGGAAATTAGGAAAAAGTTGCGTTCTTTAAAAATGTATTTTAAGTTGATAAAGTAATGGTTAGAGTAAACATAAAAATGTAAGTTAAAAAGGGGTAAATTTTAAAGTGTACCATAAGTAATTTTTATTTTTTTGAAGTGAATATTATTGTGGGACATCTCAAAAGCGAATTGTTGTAGGATGTTAGGGACTATAATGTGTACCCACCTGTGCAATGGCATATTCACAAAGACGCTTCAGACCCTCCAACAGATACTGATCAGCAGCTCTCAGAAGATCTTGTGCTATATCTAGGTTAACATCAACAGATCCTGTGTAGATATATCTGCACAGAAAAATAACCTAGGTTTCACTATTTACCGAGAAAAAATGGGAACTGAAATGATCAGTAATATTCACCTCATCATCAGCTCAAAAACATCCCATCTGATATTAGGAATCTCAATGTCTTTGGCATCTCTCTCCTGCAACACTTATTTCAGCAAAATCCTTAAAAACTCGACAAAACCAACCAAGCATATAATTATAACACTAACAAAAGAAAATGTAATGGAGTGGAAGGCAACCGTGAGCTACAATCCAAACATAATTAGACATTTATAAAATCTAAGCCACGACCCACGACATGCTCACCCGGTAACCACCGTCAAACATAGCCCGAAATGCATCAGAAGAAGCAAGCAAACAAATTCTATGTGCATAGAACCGTTTTCCTGATAACAATATTGAAAATGAAATGTTAAGAAATTAGCAAGATGGACATGCCGATAGAAAGCATTCAAGAATGTTGGGCAGATTTCCACCTTCAACTAAAAATGTCACATCGGACAATGTAGGATTATTTACATACTGTTCACCCAAATATACCTGCACAAGAATTGTAATGATCCGCTTAAACAAAATTATCACCACGTTAGACAAATCAAACTGCTACTACTGCTACAACTACTACTATTACTACTACTAACAATAAAGAAATATAGAGGGTACAAGAATAGCATTGTGAATTGTAAATGACTAATGCATAGCTATTTTACAAGTACTAACATTATGATGTGAATTCACTTCACTGAAAATAGACGTTGCAATTGCAAGATAAGTTGTTATACCTAACTACTACAGTACCTCTGTCCCATCGTAATAGTCGGGTTTCAATTCGGTACGAAGATTAAGAAATATGTTATTTTATGTGTATAAAGTATAGTGGGTTTGTGTGGATCTAAAGAAAGTAAGACAATTTCAATGGGACCCCAAAATAAAAATTAGGACTATCAATGAGCTGGATGGAGTATTATATTTCAATTCAACTAAGAGTCACCTGAGGTATAGGGGAAGGAGGAGCTGCATCAATGGGAGATTGTGAGCTAGCTTTATTAGCCAGTCTGCATAAAGCCAACGAACTATCCTTTTGGTGCTTTGAGTTTGTGGATTCCAAAAGTTCCAAAAGCAACGTGAGTCCTGAAATAATATGGGTATGTGAGGAAGAAAAATGCAGTTTCCCGCACATTGGAGAAAGTCTCAACAACGCAAGTCAATACCATTCTTATCAATGAAAATGGTTATTTGGTCATCTGGAGAACAAAGATGAGCAAGAGCTAGAGCCACACGTCTTTGAACACTTTTTTCTTCAACACGCATCATATACAATACATGACTCAATACCTGTCGGGCGAAAATACAATCCTAAGATTAAAAAAAGCAATCTAATGGTATCTAAATTATTTCACATCACAAGTATCTTCAACTTCTTGAAACTCAATTATGTTTAATTAAATCAGTCACACAACAAAGTAATATTACAATATACTGCAAACAAATGCAGGTTACCCGTCCATTAATCTTCTCTTCAAGTCTCTTTAGTGTCTTAGCTACACAATCCCTAGTAGGCTGCAGCAAATGCAAAATGAGGATTTATATCACCCACTTCATTTTTATTCAAGATATACAACTACGCTTGATTAAGCAAAATGTCTCTGAAATGGGAAAATTAATTGGTTAACTTTTGTACTTGAACAATAAATTCACCGTCTTGAAGTTTCTGTACACCCCCCACTCTAATAAAATCTGCAACATTATCCTGCAGAAATAGATTGGTGAAAAGAGGAAATGAAAAACAGACTGTTCAGCCAAGAAAAATGCTATTAAAAATTTGACAACTAAACAATTATCTTTAACACTCCAGTTTGCAATACCTCATTATCTGCGAGCCCGTAGAGAGCAAATGCAGCGTTGTGTTGCAGAGACCCATTTTTTGATTCAAGAAGCTTCAGCAACGGCACTATTCCCCCACTATGAGCGATACCAGCCTGATTATGAGGATCCTGCCACAGCATAAAAATATTTTTGATCGCCAAAAAATTAAACACTAGTGTAGTATTAAATGAGGGGATTTTGAATTGAAAGTTATAGTACCAAAACGAAAAGTTGAAAATGTTACCTGAGCTAACCTCCCCAAGGCAAATGCCGACATTTCTCGTAATTGAGGATCTGCTGATTGGAGCATATCGATGAGTGGAGGGACAGCACCTCTTTGAACAATGTGCACCTACAGAAGAACCACGCCAATATTCTGAGAAAATTTGTCCAAATTCTCTTATGAAGAGAAATAAGTTCAGTTTCAATAAAATAAAATTGTATTATATTGGTCAACCTTACAGTCCGAATCCGTCGCAGCAAATTGGCCAAGAAGCAGAGCAGCTTCTCTTTGGCTCTCCGAACAACAAGAACTGTTATGGCCAGGTGTCATATTAACAAATCAATGGGAAGGAAAAGCAGTTCAAAATTTTATCATAACAACAAAAACACAAAAGATAGATGAAGTATGGATAAGAGAATACTAAAATAGCACAATGTGCAGGGAATAGAAAGGAGGGAGTGAAGGTGGGGGGCAGAAAAATCGAAAAATTTTCATTTATGAATATAGTCAACCATACCGAAGTAATCCAATGACAGGTTGCAGAGCTCCGGCACCAAGTACTTCCTTCTTAATATTTGGAGATGAGTGGACCAGATTTCCAATAACACCAACCTGATATTTTTATCAGTAGTAGTATAAGGATACTATTTCATGCCCAAATACATTGAAAATATCACAATATGTATAAATATACTACTAAGGGGTAAACAATAATTGCAAACCGCTTCATAGTGTATAGCTGTATCCTCAGACCGCAGCATTAATATAAGAGTAGGCAGAGCATTGCATTCCACAATCTGAAATTAGTATGAATTAGAAGGGTATAGTAGAAAATAAAAAATCGCAAGTTACTGAAGTCAAACAAACCTGATTTTTATTATCATCATTTTTAAAAGCAAGGGTTCGAAGGGCTCCGGCTGCTGCTCGCTGCACCTTTGGATCACCATATTCAAGCAACTCAACAAGAGGAGGGATACCACCCTCAATCCTGAAAGAAAGATTTAAGTTTTAGAAGAAAAGCACAAAATACATTTCAAGCTACAAAAGACGCGATAATCAACCTAACACGGGTTTTAATGCTACTATTCTCATGTGCGAGATTAGTGATTGTGTCAGCTGCTCTCCTAATAACACCATTTACTGCCCGAGAGTTGTGATCATTGCTATGCCTCTTTAATAGATCCACAAGATAGGGTAAAGCTCCCGCGTCAACAATGAGCTGTTGATGCTCTGGCTGTCATACACAGATGGTAGTTCGACAAATTGTTATAAGTGATCTATATATCAGTATAACATAGTTAAGCAACGATGTAAAGGTCACGAGTACTTTGTAAAGGGTCATCTCCCCACATGCTAATAGTGATATGTCAAATGTTAATATGTTATACCAGGGTCAGGCATGCCAAATAAAATGGTCTACACATATAACTTTTTCCATGAGTTATGCATTAAAGTTTTGTTTTTCTATGAACATGAACGTCATAAACAGCCACAGCTTTGTGTCATTGTCCAGGGTTCACTGTCGCACACACACAAACTATTTATCCTTATCAATAATATCTTCTGGACCATCTACTATTGGTCTCAAGCAGCAGTCTATATTGTATGAGCTCAGATGGAATGGATAGCTTTAAAAAAAAAGAGAATCGAGCTTAATGTAGAAAAGTTGAGTCATCATATATAAAGTAGTTATTATCTTGGCAATATACAACTTCTCACAGGCTGTCTTAATAATCCCACCAAGTTCATGAAGCATTAGTGATTGAAAATTTATATTTACATAATCAGTTGGAGAAAAAGAACCAAGAAACTTAAAGAACAAGAACACTTTTAAGTACTGCAGTTACTTTGATAGCTAGAAGTCCAAGGGTGAAGGCACTCCCTTTCTCCACTTCATGCTCGTACGGCCTCGGATCACCTTCTCTCTCCCTCTCTGGTGGTGGAGCTTGTAGATGCTTTACCAGCACCGGAACCGCCTCACAGTCCACAATCACATTCACTATATCCTCTGCAAGACAGCTTAATGTTTCAGATCATAAACATACACTCAAAATTCAGCACATGCAAACTTAAATTGACTATAGTAGGCTTAAATTATCAAATTTATCTAATAATTTCTTCAAGGAAAGAACAATTCTCTACAGTCACAAGCAATAATTCACACCAGATCAAACCCCTAATTTCAAAACATAACACATGCACACTCCAGTACAACAGTTACCAAGGATAGCAAAACAACAAATTGAGGAAAAGAACGAAAAAGTAGAGAAGCAAATATGTTATTTCCAAAAGTGAAAAAAAATTAATACCGTTCTTTGAGAATTCGGAAAGGACGTGTATGGCGCGCTTGGCGGACGCACGGTCTTGCTCGGCGGATGAGAAAGATGAACCGAGGATCTCGACTTGAGCTCGGACATCGCTCACCAGATCTTGCTGCGATTCGGGAGGCGATTCGCCTTCGATCTTTCCCCGATCGTCGCCAAACTCATCGTCGAGTTTCCTCTTCAAGCTCCGCCGCGAGGAAGACGGCGTTGACGCCGATTGCTCGCGGTGGCGCCGCCCGGAGCTCAGGTGTTTGTTGTCCATAAAAAGGGATATGATGAGCGAGATCGATAGGCAGCGAGTGAAAATGGTTTGTGTGTGGGTATTTTAGGAAGTAAAATAAATAAATAAATAAATAATGTACTGTATTGTATTGTTATTTGAAGTTATATTTAATTACCATTTTACCGTGCCAATGCGTGTCGTGTGTGTTCATGAGCTCAAAGTTGATGTTCAAAATTCAAAATCATAAGTTCGATACAATCTTATTTGAAGAAAAAAAAAAAATGAAGAAAAAATAAATTAAAATATACAATCTCAAACAACATAAAATATAGTATATTTTTAATTTATGAATTGCATTTTGAAACATCGAAATTATGTTAATATGTATATAAAAATATAGGAGTATTAGTTTCGTTTTGAATCAATGGTGACATTTATTCAAGTACAAATTTTGAGAAAATATTTTTTTATTAATATTTTCATCAAAATTTTAAGAATAAAAATGTATTTTAAAATTAATAAAATAATTAGTTGATAACAAAATTTAAAAAAAAATGTAAAAATAAAATAAAAGTATAATAATATTTCAAAAAAAAAGTAATTATTTCTAAATTGAGTCTGCTATCGAACTCTCTATATTATCTATATGTGATGTAAATGACAATAGATCAAGCCTTACTTATATAGTTATATTACTGGTAATCGAGCCTTAGCTATAGAAATCTCCGGTGGATTTCAATCCAAACAAAAAACAAGCAATTGACCTGAATATTTTCAGCAATTGACATTGCAATTGACATATACCAATTAAAACAACTCGATCGAAGAACTTCTGCCTTAATTAAATTTGTACAGAGTGGAAGTTCATTGTCCATCTGAATTAAAGCGAGCCCACTAATTCGGCCCAACACGTAATGTGGCTAGAGGAGAAAACAACTCAATCTTTCATGGTTTGGGCCTCCGAGTCTCCGGCCCAACATCACAAAATTGAAATACCTAAAATTTTGCGACATCACAAATGTACATACTGTATTCAACAATTAATCAATAAAAATAGTTGTCAGAAAATGTGCCCTCGGGTTGTACGTGTTAATACTCAGAAAAATAATCATACTATTAATTGACGGTCTATTTTATTTACAAATTAATTTAAAGGTGAATAATAAATTAAAATAAAATTTTGAATTAGGAGAACCGACATTTGATCGTCGGCAGAGTATGGAATTGTATTTGTCAGCGGGGACAACAAGATCTTATCATAATCTATCACATTTAATTTAGTTTTTTTTATTCGTTTATATATGTACAAATTTTTTACCCTCGACTAATTTTGTCGTTTTCATCACATTATTATTAGTACTATTATTTGTCTCACCGTCAAAATTATATGAATGAATTTGCTTAGATTTGAAATATCATAAATCTAATCAGATGGGTCCCCGACCGACTAATTATACGTCCGTGTTAAATCACATCATGCAAAAACTCAAAAGAGAAAATGGATACGTAACTAATTATGTCCCGATCCGTGTGTTTTGACACGACGATTAAGATTTTTTTTATTGAAGTATAAAATAATATTATATTTTTAAATTAATAAAATAAATATAAAAATTTTAAGTTTATTGTTTTAAAATATACTTAGTACGTAGTATTTATTATTTTGAAAGTAACATTCTTTAATAAATATATGTATAATTTCTAGGTAGGTGTTTTTTATAATCTATAAATCTTAAACTAATATTTCTAATCACAAATTAGTTATATAATTTAAAAATAATGTATTTTATATGTGCATTAATTTATATTAGTTGTTTTTTAAAAATAAAACTGTTAAAGTAGTTTACAAGGAGTTGTTTCAAAATGTATAATGATAATTTTATATATTATGAAATTTTAATTACTTCAAAATTAAAGAATATATTGTAAACTTTAGAAGTATATTATGTGGATGGGCACCGACATTATTAAGTATTTCTGAATTAAAAAATCGATTTGTGTATTCCGTAACAAGAAAAATGGATAGTGACAAAATTGATCAATTTTAGTTATGGAAGAGATGCATGCACGTGTGCATGATTTGGGCTGATGGGGACAACACTGAATGGGTGAAAATCGGTGTACAAGTTTGGGTGTCGTTTGTTTACAAATTAAATCGTACCCCAACTCCTTTGTTTATACGTTTCAGATTACTCCATATACTTCATTTGTAATTTGTAAAAAAATATATATATAATTATTGATCTGAAACATAAATAAGTAAATTATTAGGAAGAGGAGTATTACATCTCATGCATGCCATGTATTTTGTGAGATGCAAAATTTAAAGAAAAAAACGAGGTACAAATGGAATGAGATCAATCAATAGACAAGAGCTGTAATATAACCCTTGCTCTAAAAACAATACTTCTAATTTCTAAACCTTCTCGATATAAATGGATCATTTTTTATTTTTTATAAATAAAAAAAAGTTATTTTCAAAACAAAAATAATATTTCACTATTATGAGACGGATAATATACATTACTCCGTATATTGTATAAAAAAAATCAATACGAACATTTGAGTAAAGATTGTTGGACATGACAGAAGTGGTAGGCCCGTTCATAACTTCAGTAAAACACACACACATATATACTAGTATATACATATAATAAATGATGTTGGTAGTGAAATTATTTTTCTTCAGCAGTGCTAATAAATTGTACATTTATTACTACGATATTTCGTACACTAAATATTTTGTGACACAATGTGTACCTTGCGTACTTTTCAGTCCACAAGTAGGTCGCGAGTTAATTCACAAACTTAATATTTGTGGCAGTAGAAATAAAATACAAATGAAGTACAAGATTCTGTGTGAAAATTATTGTCATGATATTTGTATTTTTATTTCCTACATGTATTATAAAATAATTATACTAATTTTGTTATTAAATATATTAATTTTCTAAATTGTTCAAACTTTGATTGTCAAATTAGAAGAGTTAATGTCGATATCAAATGTTTGATAAACGAAAATCACAACAATTCATGGTTGAAATATTCGGATCCAATTGTTATTTTAACGTGAAAATACATCATAAAAAATAGTCGCAAAACATCAAAAAAAAAAAGTTACATTAATAAATTTAGGACAACATTTAAGTCAAACTTTGTTTTAAAAAGACAAAGTCAAAATTATGCCCGAAATATACATAGGAGGTCGTAGCTTGTGAAATATAAATAAAATTTTGATATTTGTTTTTTCGATATTTACAAATATTTATTGACGTAAATTCAACAGTAAGAACTTTTGTACGGAAATTGAAAATTTGTTATTATCCTTTTGTAACATGAAGAATTTAATACTGTTGTTTAGAGGTGACTATTCGGTATGGACGGGTACCCGCACCCGAATTTTTCGGGTACACGTACCCTAAAAAACAAAAAAACTCATCATATAATCCGACCCTCTTTAGTTAAACGGGTACCCAATATCCGAGCCGGGTAATTGATTACGGTAATCGAGTACCTAAAATTATCCTAAAATATTAATTAACAAAAATTTAATAATAATATACAAATTCAATATTAGTTTATTTTTAACCGACCAACAATAAAAATTACAATCTATAAATTTTACACAAAATCTAACTAAATATAAAAATTCATTACATGATTAGTTGTGAAAATGAATAATCATCCTTAAATACAAATACAAAAAATACAAAATAAAATATAAAAAATAAGTATTCATTTAAAAAAATTAAAATAATCATAACATAAAACATAAATCATCATTTACAAAAATACTTATTATTCATCAAAATAATATTCATTAATAATTATTCAATCATATACTATATGTATCATACTTTGTACAAAAAATAAATATTCATTCAAAAAAATTATAATAATCATAACATAAAACATAAACCATCATTTACAAAAATATTTACTATTCATCAAAATAATATTTATTAATAATTATTCAATAATATACTATGTGTATTATACTTTGTACATATAGAGTACGGTAGTAATTGCCCAAAAAATATCAATTAAATTTCAAAATTACAATAAAAAAAACAATAAAAAAATATCATTTATTATATATATAATGTTTTAGATTTATAGTCAATATATTAAAATATTTATTATTTTAATTTAAATAATTAATCGGGTATTTCGGGTATACCCGAACGGGTAATCGGGTACCCTAATACCCAATATTTTTAAAACTAAATTCCATAACTCGACTATTTACCCAAATTTATTGGGTACGGGTACCCAAAAACCCAAACGGGTGCGGGTATTTCGGTACAAACCCGAATACCCGAACCCGAATAGTCACCCCTACTATTGTTTGACTTTTAACTAGCATGAAAATACAAAAAAGTAGTACTAAAGTACTCTCTCCCATCCAAATTAATGATTATATATATTTTTTAAATTACAAATTAAATGTGATTATTATTTTGAATGGGAGACATTATATTTTAAAATAGTAATATTAGTAATTTTGAGGTTTTTATACTAACTAGTATCACTACTCACGTTATTTATTTGTTTAAAATAATCTAAAATTTTATTTAATCTCCAACGTATTCCACCAAAAATTTATTAATGGTCTAAGAAATTATTTTATTTAATAATCGAACTCCCACTTAAATTTGTAAACTCGTATTAATATAATTATTAACTGTTATCTCAATTATGAAATTTTTATTATTTTCAAAGATTACGCTTGTTTGATACTACCTCTGTCTCATAATTATAGTCACACTTCTTATTTGTGAAGGAAGTGTGACTATTGCTTTGAGACAGAGGTAGTATAATTTATAGTATTTAGCTTCTTTGGTATAGCCGAATGGTAAGGTCTGTGGTGATATTGATGTAAGTATTCCGCTTTCTCGTCTCTACATTGCTCGAGTGTCAAACGCATCCAACATAGGTGGAGGGAAAATCAAAATTAATTGAAAATAAAAAAAATAGAAATTATAAAGTTAGAAAATAAATAAAAATATAAATAAATTGAATTTACTTGACGAACATGGAGGGGGTGAGATGACACACATGCAATAATATTAATATAAAGTACGTTAATCTGCAAAACAATTTTACAGAACTGAATTAGGGATAAACTAAAAATTTTAAAAAAATCTAGTCGAACATAATTAATATCTCGACAATTTGATTCTGGAATCTGCGAAAAAAATCATAATTAATACATAAAAATTAAAAAAAATCGAGGAAAAAAATGAATAAATAGAAGAATGTATAATCGATTCAATGTTCAGAAAAACAAAAAAATTATATCAAGAGAAAATAATATACCTAAAAAGTTTGATCATTTTTTTTAATTACGGTAGATTAGGAAATAAGAGGAAATCGATTTTTATGAGATATGATTAATTGGAATTAAATTAATATTAATGAAATAATAAAAAAATTAATTGGAATTAAATTAATATTAATGGAATAATAGAAGAATTTTGAGAAAGTGAAATAAAAACGGTATATATTTAAGATTATAATTAATTATTATTACTAAAAATATATATTATATAATTTTAAATTACTATTTAGAATTTATATATAATTTAAATATACTTAATAATGTTATTATTTAGAATTTATAGTTTTTTTATTTATAATTTATAGTGTGAAAACAAAATTATTATTGCTTTTCTATTGATCCGTGACATTAATGAATCCTGAAATTACATATATTATATATACATATGCAATATTTAAAAGAGGGACGGTATTATGTATTTTGAGAAAGTATAAATATACTATCATTAGTCTTATTTTATTTTTGGCCAGTACTATTTATATTTATTTTTATTTTAAGTTCTTGATATTATATTTTAAAAAAATTAAATGTTACGGAATCTATACATATATAATTTCAGATCCCTAATGTCACTTGGATCAATAGGAAAGCAATAATAATATTGTGTTTACACTATAAATTATAAATAAAAAAATTATAAATTATAATTAGTAATATTATTAAGTAAATTTAAATTATTATATATACATTTTAGATAATAATTTGAAATTATATATTTTTGGTAATAATAATTAATTATTATTTTAAATATATATATTTTTATTTTTTTTCTCAAATTTTTTTTAATTCATTAATATTAATTTAATTACAATTAATCGTATCTCATAAAAATCAATCTCTTCCTATTATCTAATTTGACTTCATATTTCTTTTTTTATTTTTCTAAACATTGAATCGATTTAGATGTATACATTCTTTTATTTTAATTATGATTTCTTCGCAGATTCCAGAATCAAATTGTCGAGTTATTAATTATGTTCGACTAGATTTTTTTTTTTAATTTTTAGTTTATCCCTAATTCAGTTATGTTAAATTTGTTTTGCAGGTTAACTTAATATAATTGCATTTCTCCCATCTCATCTCCTTCATGTTCACCAAGTAAATTCAATTTTTTTATATTTCTATTTATTTTCCAACTTTATAATTTTTATTTTTCATTTATTTGGATTTCCCCCAGCGGTTTTAGGTATTTGTTGGATGCGTTTGATACTCGAGAAATACAGAGACGATAAACTCATCTTCCACCAGATCAGAAGCTCCTCGATCGGGTAGGATGAGCGAGAAACTCCTCTTCCACCAGATCAGAGGCTACTCGATCGGGTAGGATGTAAATCGAGGGATGCACCCGAGTAGCAGACATATGTGGGAGAGAGCCAATAAGTCTCATCCAACGAGAAACTCATCTTCCACCAGATCAGAGGCTCCTCGATCGGGTAGAATGAGACGAGAAACTCCTCTTCCACCAGATCAGAGGCTACTCGATCGAGTAGGATGTAAATCGATGGATGCACCCGAGTAGCAGACACATGTGGGAGAGAGCCAATAGGTCTAATCCAAGGACTAACTTCGTAATATTTCAATGAAAATTTGTCATTTCCGAGATTCGAACTCTGCGTCGTCGGGGAATTACACCAACATCACCACAGACCTTATCACTCGGCTATGCCCCAAGAAGCTTACATACTATAAATTATATCAAACATGCGTAGTTTTTGAAAATAATATAATTTTTATAATTGAGATAACGGTTAATAATGAGATTAATACGAAATTTAAGTGAGAGTTCGATTATTAAATATAATAATTTGTTAGTCTATTAATAATTTTCTGGCCGTTGGAGATTAAATAAAAATTTAGATTATTTCAAACAAATAAATCACGCACGGGCAGTTATACTAGTTATTTTAAAACAAAAATCCCATGCGGACATAATTATGGGCCGAATCCCAACCCATAATGGAGATGCACCATTCTAATTCCCATAATGGAGATGCACTATTCTAATTCAGGTTGTTTTATGATTACTTCATTTGTAATAAAAAAAAATACTCTCTCTTCGAGACTAATAATAGTCACATTTTATTTATAAAATATAAAGGACATGTGATTATTGATCTGGTTAGAAAGGGGTACGTATATTAACTAGTGAAAGAGGTAGTAATTATTTTTTTCTAAAATAAGATGACTCACTCCTCTTTTAAATACTTATTTTTGTGATGCACCAATATTCATTTACTTTGTGGATTGATATGATTAATCCGTGCTATTTATATACTACTATTCATTGTCGTTTGATAGATGGAAGGAAAAACATAGAATTAAATATAGGGAGACTTTTAAATTTGTGTAAATCAAACTAATTTTATATAAATAAGAGTTTTAATTCTTCCTAATTATGTATTGGAGTAAATTTTCACAGTTAACCTTTTCATCTATTTCATACTAAGTTTGTTCCAAATAGGGGTGAGAACGAATCGAATTGAGTCGCGCTTTGCTTAAATAGGCCTGATTCTGATTTGGGAATTTTTAAGCTCGAGTCTGGCCTATTACGTATCGTAGGCTCGGCCCGAGCTTTTCTAATAAAAAAGCCGGCCTGAAAGCCTTTATAAACCTTTTCTAATACAATTTTAACATTAACTCGATTAAAAAATTAGACAAAAAATCATTTTAAATCATTTAATTAAATTTACCTATATTAAATTCATTTCAATAAATTATTTTTAATTTATAATTAACTAATTATAAAAAATAAATGAACAATATTTTATAAATAAATAATAAAATGTTCAAAAAATATTATCTAATTAATATGGGATAATTAATTTTACTTCTCAATTATAATGTTTTTCTAACAATATATTAGGATTTATTAATAAACAAAAAATTACAACTAAATATATTGTATTTTTTCATTAGTTTAGATAAATATTTTATAAATATTATAATTTATAAGCTTATTAAATATATGAAGTAATTTATATATATATATATATATATATATATATATATATATATATATATATATATATATATATATATATATATATTAAATAGGCCGAACGGTTAGGCTTAAAAAACTTACAAGAAAGCTTAAGCTCGGCTTATTTATATAAACGAGTTTTTAAAAAAGGCTAAAGTCTGACTTGTTTAATAAATAAGCTCGAGCCGAGCCGAGTTTTTGTAGGTCGAGCCATAGGCCCTGTCGGGTAGTCTGACTCATTCCTATCCCTAGTTCCAAAACAACTGTCACATTTCATTCACAAATAACAAAGTAAGTGTAACCATAAAAATAAAACAAAAAAAATATATGTGTGTAAATGAAAAGTAATTAAGAAAGACATTTCAAATTTAAAATTTTACTATTTTTTATAAAAACATCTATCAAACTACTCTATATAATAAAAATAATATAAAATTTTAACATTAAATTGTAAAAATATATTTTTATAGAGTAGAAGTTATAATTTTTGTGTTTATCTTTTTAAAAAAAAATCCATAAATATAAGACGTGGATTAATCGATCTTAATTAAACAAATGCAAAACCCAAAGGCACCCCTCCCTCAAAATCCTTCTTATTTAATGGGAGTATGTAATTACTTTGTTCTTAATTATAATCAAGTAGGTTTATGTTTAAGTTGTTGCCCCACTACCAACAAGATAATACAATTGCTAGTTATTTAATAATCCTATGTCCTGAGAAATACTAATATAATGTTGTGTGCATTACGTGGTCCTTTCTTTCTTTGTCCCAAGGATAGTATAAAATGGAATTAAAACTCATAGCTAATTACGTGGTCCTTTCTTTCTTTGTCCCAAGGATAGTATATAATGGAATTAAAACTCATAGCTAATTAGGGTTTGAGAGAATACAACTAATTAGGGTTTGAGAGAATATGCAGTAAAATCTTTGTAAATTAATAATTCATGCATTAATAATTTTTCTAAATTAATAGAATTTTCAGGTCTTAACTTAGTCTTTTAAATGAAAAAAAAATACTCAATAAATTAATAACTCTCTAAATTAATAAAAGTTCACAATCAAGAAACTATTACTCCCTCCATCCAAAGACAGTTGTCATACTTTCCTTTTTGGGGTGTCCAACAATAGTTGACACACCCCAAAAAAGAAAATAATTATTCTAACTTTTTCATTTTAATATACAATTTTATTCTACTTTACCTCACCTACTTTTTAAACTTTACTCACAACTACTTTACTTTTTACTTTTAAAATATATTTTTACCTTTTACTTTTCAATTAAAAAATACAAAAATAACAATTTTCTTAAACTCCGTGTCCAGCAAAGTATGACATTTATTAATGGCCGGAGGGAGTAATTTTTTGAGATTTTAATATATATATTCATTCATAAATATTAAATATGCTTTTTTAAAAACTAAAATCGAACTGAATTTAAATTGAATTCAAAGACGATTATTGTTTTGACAAGTATATCACATCAATTCAATTATCGAAATCAATTTTCATATATTAGAATATAAAATTATTATTCAAGAAATTAAACATTGGACTAGTCTTAGACTAGACTTATAAGCAACCAACCCTTAAGTAAGTTTGGGGATAATGGTTGTGATTAGTTCTTCTCAATCAATGTCGAAATTTATGATTAAATGGTCCACCAAGTACTCGTTTGCTCAACCTGTCTTTACTTCAAAGATTGATTAATTGATAGTATTATAAATAGACGTAATTAATTAATTAAAAAATGAATATAATTAATAATGGTGTTTGCACCCTTTATTGACGGGATTAATAAAAGAAGCCGGCAGCCTTTAGAAAAGCCTACTAATTAAAGACAAATCACATAATTAGGCCTTTTGATAATTGTAATTAAGAAACAAGAATTGCAATTTGGAGCTTTGCTAGAGCTAGAATCTAGCTTTACTTTTGCCTACTTCTCATCATATATAGCACTCATTTCGATTAACTATATTTTGTGAATTTTATTTGTACTCTATTCACCTCTATTTACGTTAATTTAATTAAATAATGTAGTAGTATTACTCAAAATTTTAAATTTAAAAGTAAAGACTCAAACATGAAATCAATAACTAAAAAAAATTATACGCTCATTTCCTCCAATCAAACAAATTTAGGTATTCATTTTAGTAAAACAATTCTCGTCACTAAAAGAATTTTTGAAAATTTTATTTACGGTCTCGAGTCGTCACTCAAAGTTACATCAGTAGAAAAATTCTGAAAAAAAATATAACTTGCAAATCATTGTTTTTGACGAATTTCTTAACGAACTTTAACTGTCATTAAAATCTTGCAAAAATTAAAAAAAAATGTTGACAGCAAAAATCCGTAAGTTAATTAATTCATCACTAAATTAACAATATGTTGTTAAAAAACATATCATTGTTTTTGTTTTATGAAAGATAAACTCTTTTTTTTTTTTTTAATTAAAAAGTAATTGAATCATCTTTTATGAAACAGGGAAATATTAAACTTTAAGATGAACAATAACACTTGAGCTACAAACACGATGTATAGTGGTACCACACAAGATCTACCAATTCATCATTTCTGGTCCATTAATTAATTGTTTGAAGGAAAACCATTCGTTCATAATTCAGGGCAGCCTTAATATACATAGATTGGGGGTGGTGGGTTGAGTTTTACATATCATATTCATTGCTGTCGTAGCTACTTAGAGCAACTCTAATGGTTTTGCCAAAATGACTTTTGCCATTTGCTATTTTGGTCAAAAAATAGCTCCTGTCATTTGCTATTTTTAAAATATATGATTGCTCAAAAGTTATTTATAAAATCCGAAAGATTTACGAGTGTAAATCCCCCGAGTCGGTCTCTCGTGGAACAATACTATCGGCACGTGAACGTCACTTTGTATATGCTAAGTACGAGTCTCAAAAAGGGAAACAAAATCATTAACAACTAAGGGGGGTTGCAATTGAGTGTTTGATTATCAACTAGTACGAGTATTTAAAACGAGTAATTAAAAGAGCAAGTTGTAACAAAGTGTTTTGGAAGCAAGGGTGTAACAATTACTTTTCCTAACGAACTAGAGTTGACGAGATTATAAAACTCTCAATTAACTAATAATCGGACTAGGATCACGGTGTTGTCACGTTCTCCCTCACCAAAGATCACTCACACATCGACCGTATGATCCACTAGCGATATACCCGAGGTTGTTCGACACGAGACCACAAATCGAGAGGTGTAATTGTCCAATTACTAGCAATCGAGTTACTTAGGAAATCAACTCTAATTCATTGAGGAATTTCATCAAACACCCTTACAAAAGGTTTAGCTAGTCATGGTCAAGCACTCAAATTCACAGTACACAATCGAGTAAGCCATAATCGAGAGGAAAACGAAGAGAATCTCACCACTAGAACGATGGAATCGATGGATGAAGAAGATGATCGAGCCGAGCTTCCGAAATCGAGGTCGGACTTTTACGTGTCACCCGGAAAAACCGCTCCGATAGAAACGTCGGGCTCGAGGAGAGGAAGATCGTTCGTGAATGACATTCAATCGGATTCTCGACGTACGGAATTTAGATCGTGAATTTGTGTAGAGAAATTGAAGAACATGAAAATGGAAATTGGATTGCTTGAGAAGAAAGCTAGAAATGTAATGTGTAAAATGAGGAATGAAAGTTAGTTGAGGGGTCTACTCTCTCCAAGCTACAAACAACTATTTATAGTTTATCCACAAGACTAACCAAAAATACCAAAAAGCCCTTAAAACAAGTCAAACATAAGTCAAGACTTTATTCCTTCTCAATTTTCGCCCAAGAGAAGTGCTGATGCGTTCTTGGAGTAACTGGAACTTGCTCGCTCATCATATCGCCGATCCAACCGTTGATATTGTAGATATAGAAGTTGGGAACATCCTGTTAAAATTTCAGGTCAATCCAACGGTTAACGAAGCCGCAAAGACATTTTTCCCGAAGCCGCGCAGTGCGCGTCGCTCGCAGGCTAAGTGCACTGACCCACACGTCGCTGCAGCTCATATCGCGTCGCTCGCGGTGATTTTGTCGTCCGACAACTTCGGGTGTCGTCCGACAGCTGGGTGTCGGCCGACGGAAAAGTGTTGTCGTCCGACGTCTTCACGATTTCACTCCTTTAAAAATCTGGTTTCTTACTCCGACTTCTATGGCTTATATCTTCGTCCTCGGAACTCATTTCACCAAAGTGACCGTTGAAACTGTAGCTCTATAAGTATTCTACGTGCTGTAGAAATTTGGGGACAATCCAACGGCGGAATTGTCGGGGATGACCATTCTTCTACGACTGCGCAAAGCTGGAATCGACATTAACCCTTTTGTGTATTTCTTCTCGTTTTTGCTCGATTCTCGTCCAAACTCTATCAAACCAAAACCATGACAACATAAACACATAATCACATTAATAGGATGAATAAAAGCACAAAAACAATACAAGAAAGTTAAACAAAACAATAGAAAATGTCGCACAAAAACGTACGAAACAACTCCCCCACACTTAAATCATTGCTCGTCCTCGAGCAAACAAAAGAACACAATGAACAACAAAAACAAGGCAAGTTCTCCACAAAAGAGGTTAGAAATTAATTCCGGCTATCGATAAAAAACAAGTACTACCGAGAAAAGTTCAAACACCACAAAGATCACATCGAGCGAGTTCATAAGCAATCGGGTTACCTCAACAAACCGTCTTTTTCCTCACAAAGGGATGCACTCGTTTCTTATAACTCTCGAAGCAAGGGTCCACTCAAAACATGCTATGCAAGCGAATAGAGGCAAATCAAGAGATACTTGCATATAAGAATAACCGGGAACAAAGAGTGTATAATCAAGGAAAGACGTCATGTAATAACTCAAAATGCGCAAAGGATAACAACCATAGGCAAGCATACACGGAAGACTCCACTCATCAAGTTTATCAATCTCAAGAATCAAGGAACTCTAATCAACACAAGGTTGTAATGGGGCTAGGCTAAGGGAGATTCGAATTTTTTTTTTTTGGGAATAATAGCTCATTGACCATTGTGGCCCCAACCTTATATCTCCTTTCCTCACCCTCATCACCACACTCAACTCTCACAATAACACTCAAGGATCACTTTTATACGATGAAACACTTAACCCATTTTTTCGGGTCATCAAGGGATAATGAAAATCAAGTACTCACGCTTTATGAATTAAGCTTGGGCTCACTTTAACAACACAACACTCTCTCTTATATAGTGGATTTTTCTCACTTTTTTTTTTAGAGAGCCAATAATACCATGGAGCAATATTTGGGAGTACATGTGGTTAATTCCCCACATAATAATGAATACATCAAGAAATGGTGGCTAATAGCAACATCTTGAGGCACGTGACACTCATCACTCAACACAATGTTTTTCTCACACATTTATCGTAAAACACACACTCCAACATCGGTTTAAGGGTGATGAACGAAAGGATATAACGTAGTCTCAAAGGGGTTTACTATGGTGTCCCACGACGGGCTCGGGGGTTATGAAAATCTCCTTGAAAGGGTTAGATCCTAAGTGATTAGTTCCCGTCATTTTCAAGATCATGAATGTTATGATAAAGAGCTTTGAAATCCGAAATACACGAGTTCTAGTTATCTCATATCCTCAAACACACCAAGTTATAGAGCAAGAAAGCATGAGTCTCAAAGAAGCAACGAGATTTTAGAATTATTGCTCAAGAAAGACGTTAATCACGGCTCAAACCTCACAATTGGCTTTTGAAAAATTCGAATTTGTTTAAAGGAACCAAATTACTTACTCACTCACCCAACAATCAACTTTGAAATATCCAACCTTTCTCAAAAAAATTTAGTTAAGCCGGAAAGAACTTCATTTTTCGATCGTTTCAAACTTCCCGAGGTTTCGGACTCCCCCCCCCCCCCCCCCCCCCCCACACTTAGAAATAAAGCATGCCCCCATGCGAACAATCAACATGCATATGCAATGAAAAATCGGGCATGACCTCTACGTATATAAAGAAACCGGGGAACAACCAAAACCACACAACGAATATCAACAACCTAAAACAAACTCAAAATAAAACAACACACAATAGTAAACATCCCAAAGTAAAATATCCACCAAATAAAAAGGGAACATCCCTACAAACCACAAGTTCACAATCACTACGAGGAGAGCAAGAGGGTTAGAGATCACCGAATTTTCAATTCTCGGGGGTGCGGTGTCTCTCGTAGTCTATGGGCCTCCTAGCATCCATCCTCAAACACAAAATATCAATCCTATCATGGAGCTCGGTCATGGAATGGTAGAAATATGCGAGAAGAGAGAATCGTCACATCAAAGGGCTTGGCCATCGGGTCATAGAGCATCCACACACTCTCCTACAAAAAGAAGAACAAACATAAAGGATAACGCCTTGGGTTGCCTCCCAAGAAGCGCTTGTTTTTCGTCTTTAGCTCGACGTTCGTGGGCATGCCCCCACGTGGCACTCGGTTTATGGCTCCGAGCTATACCATGTCAAGGCTAAAAATATCGAGCTATACTTTCTCATGAAGACTAACTCGGCTAAGGGAGCACGGTCCTCGAGAGTATGGAGAACTAGAGCACGTATGGTGAGATGTCGAATAGTAGTGCTCGACATACCAATCTCCCCCACACTTGCATCTAAATGTAGATAGTAAACTCCTTCCATCCCGGGTGCTAAAAATATCGAGCTATATTTCCTTAGATAAAGCATTTCGACCGAAGGAGCTCGATCCTCCAAATGGGAATGAGTGAAGGCTCGCCATAGATTGGAAAACGGGTCCATCGACCCAAAGTCATGTCTCTCATCCACCGGACTCTCTAAAAATATCGAACTATATTTCCGGAGGAATACCGTCTCGGGCAATGGCTCAAGAGCATCAATATAGAAATCATTACTCAATCGACCATCAACAAATTCACCCTCGGTTCTCAACTCAAATAAATCTAATAAACTCTCACTCAAACCGCAAATAATGTCAATAAATCTATTACCCGGATTAGGCGGCTTAGGCGGGTCGAGATCACCATCATCGTCCTCGTGAGTCTCAATA
Organism: Euphrasia confusa; assembly: GCA_954870475.1. Taxonomy (NCBI): domain Eukaryota; kingdom Viridiplantae; phylum Streptophyta; class Magnoliopsida; order Lamiales; family Orobanchaceae; genus Euphrasia; species Euphrasia confusa. The sequence continues at coordinate 6,621,399 of OX940966.1, read as the reverse complement.
GACAAGGGAGGGAGCACACAAGAAGTGTAGAATCCAATATCAACTCCCAAATCCTCTAAACCATAAATTCTCCGACCAAAACCCCATGATTTCCTCTTCTCTTGAACATCCGGAACCGAAGAAGGATTAGGAATCTCAATCATGAAATCACAATGAACATGCTCTTCTAAAACCTTCTCCATGTCTTTAACAACATCCCCGTCAAGATCAACTGGATAAGGTATCACCTCGTAATCTAAGAACTCAACATCACACTCCAAGGGATACTCCACATATAAGGTCTCTTTACCTTCATCCACTTCCAACAACATCATGTTCTTATCAAAGAGGGAGAGCATCGGTGTATCATATTCCAAAGAATTCGGAGTTTCAAGACGAGACTCACCCGGAATATCTAGGATAGGAAAGGTCTGTTGGGATATGTCCTTCGATCCTACGTGTGCAATCGATGAAGTCATAAGGTCGTCTATGGATGTTAAATGATTATTTGATAATATTATATTGTTGGGAACAATATAATATTGATCAATAAATCATACCTACAGGGTCACACACGGACTCAAAGATGATGTACAATGCTTGATAAATATATTGATTTAGAATCAATATTTACGTGGAATTAATTAACATGCATGGGATGCATGGCTTGCATGGATGCATGTCACATAGTGTGACATGGCATGCCACACAAGCAAGTGGGACCACATACAATGCATAGTGGCATGTGTATGTGGCATGACCTTTCACCTCCTTTGTAACCCCTTTGCATGATTATGGTGCATTATGATGCCCATTATGTTGTAGGTTACAAAGGGGTGTAATGGTATGCATAATGATGCACTTATATGGATGAAAATCAGATTTTCATCATACAATAGGATCAGCCACGAAATTTCACTCAAATAGAGAGAAAAGAGATGATCTTGGAGATTCATTCTCAAGCAAGCAAGGTGTTCATTATCCGGGTTCGTGTGCAACACGTAGAGGCCGGGCCAATTGTGCGGCTTCCACATCCGGACGATCTAAAGGAGTGACGAGGTCATTCACAAGGAGAGCTTCAAGAGGCTGATCCATTTGAGGTGGTTCAATCGACTCAACACCACCTCAACGACATTAACCAAAGTCAACGATCACCAAAAGTAAGTAATCGTTGAACCTTATATATATATATTGGATGTGTATATATATATATGTTTATATGTGTTCTTATACACATTAAGTGTGCACTAAGATCATGGCATGGTAAATCTATCGCTTTACACGCTTCCGCACACACGGTATATCGATCGGATCGGTATATCGGTACCTTCAATTGGTATCAGAGCCTAGGGCTCGTGCACACTTTTGTGTTGGACACAAGAAGTTTAATCAACATAATTGGATTAATTGTTTAATTGTGATTATGTGATTAGATGTAAGGCCGGCCACCGTTAGTGGTCGGGTGAATGAATTCGTCGTTTTTTACGTTTCGATTGGCCATAGTCTTTTGAGGGCTGCGTCCCTTGGAATCAATTGTAATAGATAGGTTTTTCTATTATATTTGTATTGTACTACTTGTAAGCGATGGACTTAGTCCATGGTTCGATGGAGGATCTCGGCTCTCTGGCGAAAACGAGAAGAAACGAAGCAAAACGAAGCAAAACGGACAAAACCGGGCTGCTGGAGCCAAACGGCGGGCGCCGTTGTAGCTCCAGCGGACGCTGTTTTGTTTCGGCGGGCGCCGTTTTGGAAACGGCGACCGCCGAAAGCCCTTTTTCTTGGCAGATTGTTCCCGGACCTTTCGGCGGGCGCCGTTTTGGAAACGGCGACCGCCGGTGGTGTTCAGCGACCGCTGGTTGTGAAACGGCGGGCGCTGTTCGTGGTTTTATGGGTACGGAATAGATTTGACCAAAATCGGAGGGCACGGAACTAAAACGGAGGGCGAGGACCAGTCCAGAAGAGGTTCAAGGCCTATTTTGTTGCTTTTATTCTTTTCGTTTGAGAGTTGTGAGGTTCTAGGGGCCTTTCGATTACGTATTTATTTGCTTTGCTAGTTATAGGATGTTTTATGTTATAAATGTTCAACTTACATATAAACACCTATGCATGCAAGTTCCCAAAATAATGAGTATAATGTCTTGTCCAAAAACATCACACTCATGAAGTCCTCGATCATAAGTTGGTAGGTCCGCCTCAGCGGGGTACTACTTGTTATCTTGGGATAAGTGGGAGTAAGGGTTAGACCTTTACACGTGACTTTGGTTTTCTCATCGATAGATCCACTGCAGGCGTGGCTATCGAGACATGAGATGAGAATGGGACTCTCATCGACCGAGAGTAATATTAGATATCATTGACATGGGTATGTCTACCTATCTTGAAATACTTAAGTGCGGACTCAGTCGACTTAATGATTTGCAAGATGAGGATCTCGGAATCGTTTTGTTCTAAGGGACAATGATATTGGATATCAATTGAACAAAATGAAATAAATAAGTACAATTGTTAGACAACCTTATTTGTTTACCGCTTTGTGGATGTTTACATACTTTAGTTATCTTTCTTTTGTAGTTTATCATGTCAAATATCAACTCAATTCAAGTTTGGTTCAATTCTTGATTGTAAAAAATTGAACAACATAAATTTTCTTGATTGACAACGTAATTTGAGGATGGTCCTCAAATACGAAGACAAGAAAAATGTGTTAGATAATCACATCCTAAGATATCATTGAACAACTCAATAGCATGTTCGGGGAATATGCTAAGATTGAGCGGTTCGGTATGACCAGGGTCATCGCTTCAGCTAGGCTGGAAAAATGGAAATCTATGGAATCACATGTGCAACAAATGATTGGATTATTTGTTTCAAGTGACTGCCTAGATTTTTCCTATGATGATTATTTGGCAACCGATTTCATACTCCAATCTCATGATGGTTATAATGCCTTTAGGCTAAATTTTCCATATGAATGGTTTGAAGAAATCGCTTCGTGAGCTCCACGGGATGCTCAAGGCTGCTGAGCCGGCGATAGAGAAGGACCCTAAGAGGGAAATTCTTATGATATGGGATAGGGTATTCAAAAGAGCATGGGCAAGAAGGCTACTAGGGTTCCTAGGGAATCTCAATGCGTCTTTGCAAAAGTGTTGGACACTACTTGCAAACATATAAAAGTTCATATTTTATTCAATTTCAAAACAAATGCCTAATTTGTCTTTCATATGATGGATTCTAAGGTTATGATTATTTACACCTCGGGGAGTGATTTAATCCAAAACACTTAAGTTCATCAATGACACAAATTAGAGACTTTAGAGCCATTGGATGGTGTGAATCGATTGTCTGGTTGGCTCCCTCATATTTTATGAGAGATAGGGCTTCAATTGCATGATAATATCGCTGGTTAGAAAACTTCGATTTTTCACTTACGATTTATCACGTTTTGACATTGAGATAATTTTGAATGGGAAATTTGAATGAGACTCAATTATTGGGAATAATTGAATTTGCCCAAAGTTCAAAGAAGATGTGAAGAACGGGGTTGTTTCATCTTCAAGTATTAATGATATAGACATTAAACTTCACAAATTCTACTTCTTGGGTATTGGATGCCAAATGTGGTTCTCACATTTTTATGTGGAGGAACTACATAGAAGTATAAGTTTGGTGAATAGAGATGTCGATCTACGGGCAAGAAATGGAGCGAAGGTCGCTGCATTAGCCGTATGATCATATGATGTTGTTTTGCCTTAGGGCCTTGTTTGAGTATTATAACTATGTAATTTCGTACCTTCAATAAACAATGAATATTGGTTCAGTATTAGATACTGATGGATTAGTTTTTCACTATTAAATAGTTTGGTAACTATTTTAATTGTGAATTATTCTTTGTTTTGGTACGATTATTATATTGTTTATGTATACTTTAAACTTGACAAATCATATATATCATTAAGACCAAAGGCCAAATCGAATAAGTATCGATGAGACATAACTGAAACATTGTTGATTAGATCAAATCAAAATCTAAACATGTAACGAAACTTCTTTTAGAAGGAATTTTAGAATCATTTGACTTGGAGTCATTTGATACATGTGAATGATGTGTGATTGAAAAGATAACAATGTCATCTTTCTTGGAGAAAGGAGAACATGTGAGTAATTAGGGATGATACATACTGATGTATGTGGAACCTATTAGTTCACAAGCACATGAAGGTTATGTTTCGGAAAAGAGAAAACAAACTATATTAGATATAGTTCGACCATTCGATGAGAGGTCTAAATGAACTACTGGTCTCTTTTGGGAACACACAATTCTAGACTTCAACTTATACACTGAATAGGAAGCTGTCAAAAGCTGTTGATAAGACACCATACTAGGTATGGAAAGGGAGGGTCCCTAAATTGTTTTCATCAAAATTTGAGGTTCTAAAAGCTTCTCTGACGAGATTTATCTCTATAGAGCTTGAACTCAAATGGGATAAAAGTTTCTTTATGGTATCCATAAGAAACTCGAGGGTACAACTTCTACGATCTATCTGAGAACAATATTTTGTTGCTCGAGATAGTGATTTTCTTGAAAAGAGTTATCTTTCCTAGAAATTCAGTGGGAGCTCGGTTGTCTTGAACGAGGTTCAAGTGAAACAACTAACGATGAATACTCAAGACTGGGTTGAGAGTATTCTTATGGTTTTGGAAGCCGTACCAGCCCTCGTAGGTCCGAAAGGCATAAATCTATCTCTATTATTCAAATACTTAGATATTGTGACCAATGAGAGATATGAATTCATGCTTTTGGAAAGCGGTGAACCTTCGACCTAATTCCAAGCTATGACGAGTCCAGCTACTGAAAATTGGCATGGTGCCATGAAATCTGAGATGATATCAATATCTGATAATCAAGTTTGGAACTTGATATATTTTCATCACAGGGTTAGACCCAATGAATGCTAATAGATCTTTAAGATCTAAACAGACATATGGAAAACCTAGGGTTTTCAAAGCAAGGTTGATGGTAAAAGTTTTATTCACGAGGTGGATTATGGAAAAACTTTCACCAATTGCTTTGATTAAATCATTCAGATTATCTTAGCCATTACTACTCATCTTGATAATGAGTTATGGTAATATTAGATGTTAAAACTAACTTCTTGAATTGGATTCTAGAAGAGGTTGTGTTTTAACACAGCCAAAGAGTTTTATCGATCTTAATACGGCTGAGAAATTATGCAAGCTTATAGTTCTATTTATGGAATAAAGAATGCATATCGGAGTAGCAATCTTCAGTTCAATGAATCCATACCGGGATTTGGATTTCAGAGGAACTCGGAAGAGTCTTTTTTTTACAAGAAGATCAGTGGGAGTTACGTTGTATTAATTGTGTTGTATGTCGGTGACATACTCCTTATTGGAAACACTGTTTCTATGCTTAATTCTATTAAAGAATGGCTTGGGAATTGTTTTTCAATGAAGGATCTTGGAGAAGCACAGTACATATTGGGCATCAAGATCTGTCGGAACAGATCGAAAATGATGTTTGGGCTTAGTCAAGTGACCTATATTGATAAGGTACTTGATAAGTTCAGAATGAAAGACGCCAAAAAGGGTCTCATTCCAATTACTCATGGCACATCTCTTAGCAAGATTCAAGGCCCTACAGGGACTTGATGAGCAAAAGATGATGGAAAACATTCCTTATGCTTCGGCAATGGGGTCTATAATGTACGCCATGATATATACACGACCGGACGTATCGTATGCTTTGAGCATGACGAGTCAGTTTCAAGGAAATCCAGGTGAGGCGCGTTAGACTGCGACCAAGAATATTCTTATGTACCTTAGATGGACTAAAGAATATTTTGTTGTCTTTGGAAGACAAAAAGAGTTGATATTAACAACCTGATTGAATGCTAACTTCAAAACAGACTAAGATAATTTCCGATTTTAATCTGGTTATATCTTTTGTCTGGTTAGAGGTGATATTTGCTGGAATAGTTCCATGCAATGCAATATAGCTGATTAAACTACAAAAGCTGAGCACAGTATTGCATTGGATGCAGTAATGTTGACAGTTAGGATTTGAAAGTTCTTGAATGAACTAGGTGGCATAACTAGCTCAGCCTATCCGATAGTTCTCTATTTATAGTAGAGTTATCGCGCAAGCCAATGAGCTAGGAAGCACCACAAGTCTAAAACTGGTGCTCAGGAAGTTCCACATTATCTGGGAGATAATTTTGTGGAGACATCGAGATAATAAAGTTTCAACTTTTGATAAGGTTGCAAACCCGCTTTCTAAACCTCTCCAGCAGTTTAAGCTTGAGACTTTCACGACTGCAATAGATATCAGACATCTTAGAGATGGGTTGTGATTTCTATTACTGTATTAGATACTTTTGGAGATTTGGTAAGCATTCACTCATATGTATAATACATAATTCTTCATATAAATATGGTTTAATTTATATGAATTGTCCAAATGATTAAGTTATATCAATTGGGTTATGAGGTCGACTTACCGCATAATGAAGTCTCAATGGTTGAACTGATATACTTGAATCATATAGCTGTTCCTGGTTCGTATAATCGAGTACGGACAAACCGATAATACAAAGAACTAGATTGTAATGTGTACTATAGCGCCGCTTCATTAGCTAGTGATGTGGGACATCAAGTACAATTACATAGATATTAGCTGGGAGCTAATGATCGAACAGACCCGACTGGAATAGTATTTAAGATTTCGAGTCATAATACTATTTCATTGACTGTCGAGCAATTTCCTTTGACCTGAGTAGTCCAGAGTGATTCCATTGTGAAATGATGTACTTTGATACAAGTAAACGCCTTTCGTAAAAGGAGGTTATAAAACTTGTTATTGGGTATATCAGGAAGCAAGTGGGAGAGCTTGGATTGACAAGATGGGATTGTCCTCCATTTTATAATGGGATACATGTCTTACCGGCCACTTGGAGAGTCGAGACTGTGGAAAATACGTGGCCACGTCCATATTCGTATCATAGTGATAAATCTGGTTTTACAGTCTAAAAACCGTCTCGGGCAATGGCTCAAGAGCATCAATATAGAAATCATTACTCAATCGACCATCAACAAATTCACCCTCGGTTCTCAACTCAAATAAATCTAATAAACTCTCACTCAAACCGCAAATAATGTCAATAAATCTATTACCCGGATTAGGCGGCTTAGGCGGGTCGAGATCACCATCATCGTCCTCGTGAGTCTCAATAGACAAGGGAGGGAGCACACAAGAAGTGTAGAATCCAATATCAACTCCCAAATCCTCTAAACCATAAATTCTCCGACCAAAACCCCATGATTTCCTCTTCTCTTGAACATCCGGAACCGAAGAAGGATTAGGAATCTCAATCATGAAATCACAATGAACATGCTCTTCTAAAACCTTCTCCATGTCTTTAACAACATCCCCGTCAAGATCAACTGGATAAGGTATCACCTCGTAATCTAAGAACTCAACATCACACTCCAAGGGATACTCCACATATAAGGTCTCTTTACCTTCATCCACTTCCAACAACATCATGTTCTTATCAAAGAGGGAGAGCATCGGTGTATCATATTCCAAAGAATTCGGAGTTTCAAGACGAGACTCACCCGGAATATCTAGGATAGGAAAGGTCTGTTGGGATATGTCCTTCGATCCTACGTGTGCAATCGATGAAGTCATAAGGTCGTCTATGGATGTTAAATGATTATTTGATAATATTATATTGTTGGGAACAATATAATATTGATCAATAAATCATACCTACAGGGTCACACACGGACTCAAAGATGATGTACAATGCTTGATAAATATATTGATTTAGAATCAATATTTACGTGGAATTAATTAACATGCATGGGATGCATGGCTTGCATGGATGCATGTCACATAGTGTGACATGGCATGCCACACAAGCAAGTGGGACCACATACAATGCATAGTGGCATGTGTATGTGGCATGACCTTTCACCTCCTTTGTAACCCCTTTGCATGATTATGGTGCATTATGATGCCCATTATGTTGTAGGTTACAAAGGGGTGTAATGGTATGCATAATGATGCACTTATATGGATGAAAATCAGATTTTCATCATACAATAGGATCAGCCACGAAATTTCACTCAAATAGAGAGAAAAGAGATGATCTTGGAGATTCATTCTCAAGCAAGCAAGGTGTTCATTATCCGGGTTCGTGTGCAACACGTAGAGGCCGGGCCAATTGTGCGGCTTCCACATCCGGACGATCTAAAGGAGTGACGAGGTCATTCACAAGGAGAGCTTCAAGAGGCTGATCCATTTGAGGTGGTTCAATCGACTCAACACCACCTCAACGACATTAACCAAAGTCAACGATCACCAAAAGTAAGTAATCGTTGAACCTTATATATATATATTGGATGTGTATATATATATATGTTTATATGTGTTCTTATACACATTAAGTGTGCACTAAGATCATGGCATGGTAAATCTATCGCTTTACACGCTTCCGCACACACGGTATATCGATCGGATCGGTATATCGGTACCTTCAAGGTCATCGGGACATTTAATGTCTCTTTACTCTCATTGGATACTAGAACAATTTTCTCTTTCGATGGAGTGATCACCAAGGAAGCTATGTCGAGGTCGTCATCGGAAATCAAATCAAAGCACGAGAACTCTTCCACATAATCGATAATAGCATCAAGGAGCAAATGGTCTGTCTCAACCTCAATCACATCTATAAAAATGTCCAAAGGAGGAGAAAGTGGTGTGGAAGATTTTGGTGCCTCTCGAAAAAAGCGATCAATGAATACCTCAAAAATATCATCCCATGTAGACTTGGAAGAAGGTGGCAAACTCGAGAACCAATCCCTAGCTTCATTCCTCATACAATAGCAAAAACACCACACTCTCAACTCATCTTTAACAAAACCGGCTAACGGAAAGGTGTCAACCACAATAGAAAAGTCTTTGAGGAACTTAATGGCATTCTCACTCGACAACCCGGAAAATGAAGGCAATTGAGACAAATGTTGGGACGTGAGCTTTTCTTCTCGGGCCCTCGGCTTACAACTTTCGCTAGAGGAGTTGGAACGGTGCCTCTCATAAGGTTCTTTATCATCATAGCGGCTCCCCGACAAATGGAGATGTGGTTTTGAGAAATCTCCTATTGGTCTCCGTTTAGCATCTTGCCTCAATGAAGGTTGATGATGATATGCTTTTCCACTCCCAACATTATCCATATGGTAGTGTCTACGACCTTGATCTAGTGATGTCTCTCTTTCTCGAAAATAATCTTGAGGAGGTGGGGACATGGACTCCCTCTCGGTACAAGAATACTCGCGGTATCTATGATGTTTCCGGTGGCGAGGAGGTGAATAATCTCGGTCATCTTCATATTTAGCATCGGTTTGCCGAGGTCGGCGATATGGCTCATGGACCCGTTGATTGTACCGATGACTTGAAGAAGAGCTACCCCTCTCGGATGGGTAATCGTAATCATCAATGTAAGAAGCTCGGTTATCGTTGCGTCTAGCCATTTGGTCAACTCGGTCGTTGTAGGAGAGATGGAAGTATGAAAGAGAGAACGTCTTCAACCTTGCATACTCAACACTCAAAGAAAGGGATTACACGCACCGAGTGTAAAATACAACGATAACACGAGAAAGGACTAAAAGAAACAATAATGAAAAATAGACAACGAAACAAGAACTTAACTAACACAAAATTCAATTCACGTCGCCTAAATTGTTCACCGGCAACGGCGCCATTTTGATTGCTCAAAAGTTATTTATAAAATCCGAAAGATTTACGAGTGTAAATCCCCCGAGTCGGTCTCTCGTGGAACAATACTATCGGCACGTGAACGTCACTTTGTATATGCTAAGTACGAGTCTCAAAAAGGGAAACAAAATCATTAACAACTAAGGGGGGTTGCAATTGAGTGTTTGATTATCAACTAGTACGAGTATTTAAAACGAGTAATTAAAAGAGCAAGTTGTAACAAAGTGTTTTGGAAGCAAGGGTGTAACAATTACTTTTCCTAACGAACTAGAGTTGACGAGATTATAAAACTCTCAATTAACTAATAATCGGACTAGGATCACGGTGTTGTCACGTTCTCCCTCACCAAAGATCACTCACACATCGACCGTATGATCCACTAGCGATATACCCGAGGTTGTTCGACACGAGACCACAAATCGAGAGGTGTAATTGTCCAATTACTAGCAATCGAGTTACTTAGGAAATCAACTCTAATTCATTGAGGAATTTCATCAAACACCCTTACAAAAGGTTTAGCTAGTCATGGTCAAGCACTCAAATTCACAGTACACAATCGAGTAAGCCATAATCGAGAGGAAAACGAAGAGAATCTCACCACTAGAACGATGGAATCGATGGATGAAGAAGATGATCGAGCCGAGCTTCCGAAATCGAGGTCGGACTTTTACGTGTCACCCGGAAAAACCGCTCCGATAGAAACGTCGGGCTCGAGGAGAGGAAGATCGTTCGTGAATGACATTCAATCGGATTCTCGACGTACGGAATTTAGATCGTGAATTTGTGTAGAGAAATTGAAGAACATGAAAATAGAAATTGGATTGCTTGAGAAGAAAACTAGAAATGTAATGTGTAAAATGAGGAATGAAAGTTAGTTGAGGGGTCTACTCTCTCCAAACTACAAACAACTATTTATAGTTTATCCACAAGACTAACCAAAAATACCAAAAAGCCCTTAAAACAAGTCAAACATAAGTCAAGACTTTATTCCTTCTCAATTTTCGCCCAAGAGAAGTGCTGATGCGTTCTTGGAGTAACTGGAACTTGCTCGCTCATCATATCGCCGATCCAACCGTTGATATTGTAGATATAGAAGTTGGGAACATCCTGTTAAAATTTCAGGTCAATCCAACGGTTAACGAAGCCGCAAAGACATTTTTCCCGAAGCCGCGCAGTGCGCGTCGCTCGCAGGTTAAGTGCACTGACCCACACGTCGCTGCAGCTCATATCGCGTCGCTCGCGGTGATTTTGTCGTCCGACAACTTCGGGTGTCGTCCGACAGCTGGGTGTCGGCCGACGGAAAAGTGTTGTCGTCCGACGTCTTCACGATTTCACTCCTTTAAAAATCTGGTTTCTTACTCCGACTTCTATGGCTTATATCTTCGTCCTCGAAACTCATTTCACCAAAGTGACCGTTGAAACTGTATCTCTATAAGTCTTCTACGTGCTGTAGAAATTTGGGGACGATCCAACGGCGGAATTGTCGGGGATGACCATTCTTCTACGACTGCGCAAAGCTGGAATCGACATGAACCCTTTTGTGTATTTCTTCTCGTTTTTGCTCGATTCTCGTCCAAACTCTATCAAACCAAAACCATGACAACATAAACACATAATCACATTAATAGGATGAATAAAAGCACAAAAACAATACAAGAAAGTTACACAAAACAATAGAAAATGTCGCACAAAAACGTACGAAACAATATACTTCAATGTTATAAAAATAGTTAGTGCAATTTTTTATTAAAAAAATATATATTTTAACTTTTTGACATTTTTTTAATATAATTTTTTACCATAAATTATATATACAATATTAAAATTTAAAATAATTTATTAAATTGATCACATACTACCAAGTAACAACTATCAACCTATACCATGATATTAAATTCAACAACTCAATTAACCCTACAACAATCACATTAAATTGTCCATCATATTCACATCTTTAAATTATATATATAATAGTAAAATCTAAAATAATTTATTAAATAAATATAGTTTTTTACGTAAATTTCGTTTGATTTTTTGTTCACATCTTTAAATTATATATATAATAGTAAAATCTAAAATAATTTATTAAATAAATATAGTTTTTTTACGTAAATTTCGTTTGATTTTTTGTTCGTGTGTGAAATTATTGAATTTATTGAAAAGTAATCATTTTTTATTATTATTAATAATAATTAAATAAACAAAAAATATACAATTTTATTAATTAATTTATGTGTAGTGCGAAGTGGTAAGAATAGCCTTAGCATTTTTTCACCCAAATAATAGGATAAATGGCTAAAATTTTGGCATAGTTATTTTTTGACCTTTGCCATTTTCACCACCGGAGTAATTTTTTTTTTTTTTTGCAAAATTTTGGAAATGGCAAAAGCCATTTCATGACCATTGGATTGCCCTTATATTTACTCTCAGTTCTCATTCTAACATTACTAACCATGACCACGTGCATCGAGATATCATATACCTATACTACGAATTTATTCGTTTATTTCCAACCAAAATAAAAATATATTCCAAGGGGCGGAGAGTGGTTGAAGTATATACATGTATATACAAAACTTGGAACATATTATTTCGATCCATGATCATGTATAGGTTTAATATATGGATTAATAACCTTGTTTATCCAAACAATTATTATATAATAAAACTCGAAAACATAAATTAATAATATGAATTGATTATTACTCCATTGGTTTCATAATAACATGATCTATTTTTTTAAATAAATATTTCATAATAACAAGATCTTTCAAAAGATAATTTCTTTAAAATATAATTTTACTAATTATTTTTTAATTTTATTTCTCAAATTTTAATCACAATTATTTTATTTTTTAATTTTAAAATATATTTATAATTTTTTTCCACAAATCAACAAATTATTACACTTATTTTTAAAATACTACTCCCTATAGTCATTAATGGATGTAATACTTTTCTGGACACAAAATGTAAGAAAATTGTTATTTTTTTATTTTTTTATTGAAAAGTAAAGATTAAAATATATTTTAAAAGTAAAAAAGTAAAGTAGTTGCGAGTAAAGTTTAAAAAGTAGGTAGGGTAAAATAGAATAAAATTGTATATTAAAATGAAAAAGTTAGAATAATTATTTTTTTTGGTGTGTCAACTATTGTTGGATACTCAAAAAGGGTAAAATAGAATAAAATTGTATATTAAAATTAAAAAGTTAGAATAATTTTTTTGGGTGTGTCGTTGGAGACCCAAAAAGAAAAGTATGACAACTGTAGACCGAGGGAGTACTATAGTAACGGTAATGCTATATGGACAATTCTGCTCATGGACAGAACTGTCCAAAATTAATTATTTTTTTTATTTTTTATTTTTATATAATTATAAATATGATAAATTTGATAAATATCTTAAAATAATTTATTTATTTATTATTATTATATATTAAAATATATTTTTTCTATTTAATTGATTTTTGTAATGTAAATATAAAAAAATGCGTTATTTTTAATTAAAATTTTTATTTTTAATTTTTTTGTGGAATATATATTTTATATATTATAACTAACTATAACAAATGTCAAAAAATAATTAAAATATTAATATGCTTATAAAAAATAAAAATTTAATCGTTTCTATCCATGGACAGATTCTGCTCACCTCATCTATAGAGCTGTCGGATTCAGGTGGTTTTGCGCAATGAATTCTGTTTTGTCATTTTATATTAACGTGTTTGTCAACCTAGTTTGACTTTGTCCCACACAAATCAAAGTAAAATTAAATAAATCAATTAAAGAAAAAAGAGTGGTGAGCCATCTTTTAATGTGATGTCGGGAAATAAATTAATAAATTTTATTAAAAGCTAAGTATTGCACTACAAGCGACCAATTTATATTAGGCCATCTCCAATCGAACACAAAAACTTAAACTCAAAAATAAGTTTTATTTTAAGTTTACAGTAATTTGACTCCAACCGAACTCAAAATAAGTTTAAGTTTACGTTTACAGTAATTTCACTCCAACCGAGAAACTAATACTCTAACTTAAAATAATATTTTTTAAATATTATTCTTATATAATTATTTATACTATTTATATAAATAACCAATATCTTTACAAATTTAAAATTTTACCTTATAATTTTTTACATTAAAAAATATAATTAATATTATTTTCAATTTAAATTTTCAAACATAATAAATATAAATAATACTAAATAAAATATTAATTAATTATTAAAAAATTACATTAAAACACACGAAAAACTAATTATTAATTATTTTGGTTTTTGTAATTGGTAGCATTTTTGAAGTATCTCGTTTATTATTATTTTATTTTTAATGTTAATTATATAATTTAATTATTTAATTATATTTTATATTATGATATGTATTTTTATTTCATTATTAAAAATATTTTTATTAAAATTTATTTTAATTATTAATGATATGATTATTAAAAAAATTACATTACAAAAAATATTAAATAAGTTACTAAAAAATAATTGATAAGTCATTTTTATTAATTTGTAAAAAAAACAATTATTTTATAAATACAAAAAGTTTTTGGTTTGAGTTTACGGTAAACGTAAATATAAGTATTTTTTGTGTGGGTCCCACTCATAAATCAATAATAGGTTTATGTTTTGGTATCGGTTGGAGCATTTTCCTTACTTCAAAATAGGTTTTTGGAATCGGTTGGAGATGCTCTTATATAGTTGGTGGTAATAATAAAATCACGACCACGTGATGGGTAAATTTAATTAACCCAAACGATAATTTCATTAATTAAATGCAAAAAGGAATTTACCAGATAATTTAACGTAAATGTTCGCACAGTGAATAAAAAGGGTGGGCCATTTCCGTTTTCCTTGACAAACTCCAAAATATATATATATATATATATATATATATATATATATATATATATATATATATATATATATAATTTTATTTTTAATTATTTTATAAATTTTAATTACAATTATTTTTAATTATTTTATAAATTTTAATTACAATTATTTTACTTTTAATATAAAGATTAAATATTTTTTTTTACTTTACTTTTAATTTTCGTGACCAACAAATCTTTCAACTATCCGAGACAGAAAAAATGTTTTTTTCAACGAAGAAAAAAAAATTATTTATTTGCAAACAATTTAACATATTATTATTTTATGCAATTAGATTTATCACCTTAATATTCACAATTTTTTAGATTCAAGTTTCAATGTAATGTTTGCACTCTTACTCGAAAAAAATAAATAAAAAACATTGTTATATTTTTTTTTTTGTAAAAAAAAAATACTATTTATATAAAACTCATAATCACAATATATATTTTTAAAATAAGATACTTCATTGCACGCATACTTCTTTCATCTAAATGCAAATTTTACGATTTTTGTGTTCAATTACGTAAATTGAACCACAGAAAGATAATATTACAACATTTGTTCCAACTTCCAACTAATAATGCATTTTTTTTGTAAATTTCTAAAAAAAAAGTGTATAATTAGTTTCGATATACACATTTAGACTTAGAAAAACAAATTTAAACATTAGTCCAAATGCGTTGAATCTTGAAATAAGAAGAAACCCATACTCAATGAGTAAGTACATTATTATTGTTGTTGTTATTATTATTATAGATAAGAAGGACAAACATAAAATCAAATTATAGGTTTTATAGTCTATGCGTATTATTTTGCCGGAACATTCAAATGCCAACTTTCAACACGTTCCATTCCGAAAGTACAATATTTTTCAATATACCTAAGTATGGAAATTCATAATTAATACGGAAAATTAATTATAGGCCTCACAAGTCACAACACAATAAATAAATACTTAATTGGCTGTTTTTTTTAAGGCTATATATTAGCTACGGGTTGAAGTTGAGACTCGGGTCAGTTAACTAACGGTGACCCGACCCGAGATGGGTCTCTCTCTCACTAGTAATTGAAAATAAAAACTGAAAATAAAGAACAACAAATTATCACTGACACTCTTAACGGCCGTCAACTAGAGGACAAACGCCCGTTTCCTTACAAGGCGACGGCGGCAGACTACTCCGCCCTGCCACGACTAGTCGGTGTACAAATCCACTGATCCTCTCGCCGTTTGTCTCCGTTGACAGCCGCTTTCCGCCGAACGGCACCGATTCGACTCCCCTCTCCGCTAACACCTGGGCGGCTTTCTCCACCGCGCCGTTTGCCTGTAAATTAACGCCGTTAACACGCGGATCTCATCTCACAAAAAGCGGTCAAAAGTCCATTGACCGAATATTTATTTTTTGACTTTTTTAAAAATTATAATTTTAATTAATGTTAAAATTAATTAACAAAGTTTACGACTTAATTATTTACCTGAATCCTGACGTAATCATTTGGGTTCCAGCAGAAGGCATTGCCCATCATTTGATCGACGGTTTCGGAGACGCCGTCGAGGACGATTCCGACGACGGCGGCCGTCGAGCATCCCCGGTCGACGGCGTTCCCCGCCGACTGCGTCCCGTTGCCGATCGACAGCACCAGCAGGTCCTCCATGCCGGTGACCGTCGGGAAATCGCGCTTGTTGTGGAGGACGTGGGTGACGGCGGCGGCGGCGGGGTTGTTCATCACGAGCCCACCGTCCACCGCCAGGCAGGAGGTGCCGCCGTTGACGGAGGTCAGCTCGAACGGCTTGAACATCGCCGGAGTCGCCGACGTGGCGCGGGCCACCTTCCACAGCTCGAAGTCGAAGCTCGCCGACTCGGCGGCGTCGGCCCGGGAGAACACGAACGGCGCCGAGCTCCGGAGGTCGAAGCAGGGGACGAGGAGGGGCTTGCACGTGTCCCTAAGGGTCAGGTCCCGGCCGTCGGATTCCCGCCGGAACGCTCTCCGGAGGGCCGCGTCCATGCTGGTGCCGGAGAATCTCCGGCGGCGGCGGAATACGCCGGCGCGCGTGGGCTTGAACATCTCGCCGCTGTTCTCGGAGAGGAAGGTGACGGCGTCCCGGGCGGAGAAGATGGGGCGGCCGTGGCCGTCGTCGGCGACGAGCATGGCGGCGAGGAGAGCGCCGATTCCGGTGCCGACGAGGATGTCGAAGAAATCGGCGATCCGGGCGGAGGGGTCGCCGGTTTTGGCCTGGATCTGGTCCTCGAGGTGAACGAGGGCGGCGCCGGCGACGAGGGCGGAGGATCCTCCGCCGTCGACGGCGAGGACGCGAGTCTTCTTGGCCTCGCAGTGGGAGAGCCACTTGTGTTCGAGCTTGGAGAAAATCTCCAGAGTCACTTTGCTCAGCTCCATCACTCAACTCACTGATCACTCACAGTAAAAAAAAGAAAGTTTTACAGTGGTGGAGATATAATAGAGATGGATGATGATGATGATGGAGTATAGTAATAATAATAATAATAATAATAATAAGTGAGAGGAAATCCGTGAGAAAGAGAAAGGTCGTCACGCTCTTGCTTTTATCAATGAATGCAAAAACACACACCGAGTTATTAATTCTATCACTCAGACTCTCTGCGTGAGAGCTTTCGTTTTATCTGTCTCTCTTTCGCGCTATACTAGTATATATATATACACACCACACTCGGACGATGGATGCTAATTAGTTCACCAATAACTTTTACTAGTAAAATATTGGGGTGGGACAAGACAAGTGCTATTTTCAGCTTAATTTCATTTCCATTATATTTTCATATTTTGTTCATTTCAAATTAACTTGATTTAATTCATTTAAAAAAAATTAAGATTAATGATTTCAAATAAATAATCTAGCTTATACTATAAAATTATTTATATATTTTTTTTAAAATATTTTATAAAAATTATTATAAAATAATCAATTCGCTTTGATTTTGGTTTAATCTTTCAGTTTAGTTTAATCGAATTCAGTTCAAAAGAACATGATTTGATTTTTGATTAGTTCGCGTGGTCCTGAGTTGTATCAATCTCAAACGATTGACAACGACCTAAATACGCATTACGGTCTTAGTTACATAGACGTGATGAAACTACAAGTTCTAAAGATTTTCACTCGGACATTTCTTGCAATAAATAGAAATTTAGGGCGCGCACTCATGGGAGTTCTAACTATGGAAGGGATCATGAAAGAGGCGACTAGAATTGTACTAAAATCCATTTACGAACCCCGAATTTCCAGAAATATCGCACTTCCGCATGGGTAAGTAAGATCCAGTCAAAAGCTAGTGACAAAAATGAAAAAAAATGGAGGTAAGTATTTATGGCTTCCAAACTTGATCTGATTTTAGTGAGTTATACTTGCACCAAAAGGATAATAGTAATACTACTAAGAAAGAAATAGCTAGGATAGTTGTTGAACATAATTGTGTGACGTTCCATACTTGATTACACGAATTCTTAATGGTTTACCTACCAAGTACCAACCATATCCTCTTGTGGGTAACGTCAAATGGAATTTTACACACATAAATCTCCTCCACTTTACTTGCATACATACAACTCACGGTGCAAGGGACTGATATAGACTTATAGTGTGCTCAAAACACCAAGTTTCCTTCCGGTAAATGTATTCTTTTCTTATAAGAAAACAAAATACTACAAGCAACCTGCCGGACGTTAAGAAACACCCAAAAGAAAAACGAGAAATGATCTTCCATTTCTTATTACTACCCAACACAACATTCTAATCTAATCACTTGTTCTCCGTTAACC
Organism: Euphrasia confusa; assembly: GCA_954870475.1. Lineage (NCBI taxonomy): Eukaryota > Viridiplantae > Streptophyta > Magnoliopsida > Lamiales > Orobanchaceae > Euphrasia > Euphrasia confusa. Next base: position 6,602,947 of record OX940966.1, on the reverse strand, counting down.
TCCCAATGTCATTTGAATAACAAAATTAGGTATTACTACTCTGTATTATACTACACATCATGCCAAGATGATAAAAGGGAAGATATGAAAATGATATATGACTCGGTATTTTCTTGCTGTCTACCCCCATCATACCTTTGGTTTCACACACAGTTGATTAAGAACTACGTACCTTAAAAGCATCAAATGAAAGGTCTAAACAAACTTGATTCATTGCTTGGTTCTTTAACCTCAACAATCACGTGTTTCAAAATAGAGAGAAAATATGTCCAAATTTTCCCAAATGATTTCAGACCCGTTTTTCCAGATAATATAAATAGCTCATGTTTTTACAATAACAGGCATGTTCAACATCATATTTCTTGTCATCAAAAGAGGATCAGGCACTAATCATACTCAAGTTCATCAGGGGTAACTGGCCGTTTCAGAGGAATCATAGACTTCTTTTCCACGTCCCGCGACAATGCCTTCCTCATGTCTAAAGAGTAAATCAACAAAGAAATATTAAGTTCTACCAAAGAGCCAAAAACAAAATTCAATTTTCTCAGAGTCTTGTAGAGAAACTCACCCAACCCATCCTCCTCTCCAGAGTAGTATCGGAGTACGCGTCTGTATACTACGTAACCAAGCTGGAAAAAAACGTAGAAGCTCAACTTACATGACAATGGAAATACAGGATTCGTGAGAGTTAAAAATAAAGCATAAAAGTTTCCTCGGTACCTTCTCATACATCTTGATGGCAGGTGTATTCGAAGCTCTCACAAAAAGATCCACAAAATAAGCCTTGTCACTTGACAATGTAAAGGTTTCAGTACACAAAGCTCATCCAACAGTTCTAACAAAATGAAATATTCGTGCACAGTAGAACTTACTTGAAGATTTGTCTATCATATTTAAAATTAGGTATTTACAGCAAAGAGAAGCATTTATAAGTTTTTTTTTTTGGGGGGTGGGGGGTGGGCTGGGGTGGTGGTGGTGGTGGTTTGGCTAATCTCTCACACTCAGGGTATTTACACAAAATAAAATAATTATAAAAGACAACGCAGATAGATAGACACGAGACACAAAAATACGATCCAACAACAGCTAGTTGACTCAAAAAGGTGTCTGAGCTTAAAACGTGTTTTTATGAGTACTCTATAAACAACAATTTCCTTGCACCATCAAAATGACCAAAGTACTCCGGATGATAAAAGAATTAAAAACAGAGGAACACAGCAAAACCCTCAGGCTACTGAAGTTATGATTATGTAAACAGTTTAACTCAAACAAGTACATATTTCATTTATTACGAGAAATATAGCCAAGAATAAAAACAATGCCAAGGGGCAAAGTGCAACAAAGAAAATATAAATAAAATGTACTCCATGAATTTGAAGAACAAAACTGGACAAAGATTTAAAAAAAAAAGACAGACTACTACAAATATTATCACACAACCAATTATAATAATAATAACACCCTTACATCTTATCGCTGATATCCTCAAGTAGGTTCATCAGTTTATTAGCCAATTTTTGACGTCGAAATTCTGGAGCTACAGTTACTGCAGTTACATGGCCGTGCCATGACTCTCCCTGCCCCTCGACCTTCCCCATAACTGTGATAAATCCAAATATTATTTTCACAAAGTTCACATATTAAATGGAAAACCAAACCAGAGAAATCTAAAATGAAAGAAAACCAATATACATAATTTAATCTACACCAGCACATCTCCACCATGTAGTAGCCTCTCCTGGAATTTTAAGTTTCTTATTGGAAACACTTAGGTGGCTAATTAAGAATCAGTAACTGTCTCATACATTTTCCATTACACGATAGATGTAGTTTTGTTTTTTGCAGATAAATCAAGTAGTGAAGCTAAATGAACATATTACATATATATTTACCAGAATGTTATTCTCTTTCCAAAAGGTGCGCTTGTTTACTACTACATTTGTTCTATCCAAACTTTAGGGTAAAATAGTGCAAACCAGTTTATTTTAACATGAGATTAGAGAAGACAACTACTATATCTGAAAAGAAAAAAAGAGTCTTCCCTAAAACAAACAACTATGGTGCAATGGTCCTGATGAAGGTAGTATTGATATTGCCACCACATTTGATAGATTTATATAAGAAAAAATCAGCCTTTTAATGTCACTCAAAATCAAAGAGGAAAGAAAATGATAAACTTCCATTAACCAATAGCAAAATCAGTAAAACTCCATATTAAAAAAGAACACTAACAGCTGACTACTCTTAGTTCTAAACCAGAAGAGAAAAAAAATTCAATAAAAGTCTGAAGACGAGATCGATCCTAAACAAGCCAAAGCAACTTCTGCAACTATATACCACCTATATCAAAAAGGTTATCATTGGTACTTAATTCTTCAGGTTTTAATGAAATGTATTCGAGACTTGTCAAGTGTTCGTGCTATTTTTGAGCTTATTCGGCCAAACCCGAAACATCAAAACGGATATCCAACTCGAACTGATTTTCAATTAGAACAACTATTTACTGTTCATGAGGCAAGATACAGAAAGATAATTACTTACGAAACTAAAACCATTGATGCACATATACTAGGAATCAAATTTAGGGTAACTCACTGTAGCCCATAACCCTGTTCCCTGGAGCTTCGGCCACATGAAAATAATCCGGCCACCGTGCCAAATAGGTCATGTAGAACGACATGTTGAACTGAGATTTTTGGTTCAAAAATAATTAGATAAGAATGGGAATGGAGGAATTACAGCAAAAAAAAAGTGAGAAAATCCGAAAGCTTCAATTGAATCGGGGAAAGAACGAACGGTTTCGGTGAGATGGTCGAGATTCACTGATGCGAATCGGAGGAGATCGTTGCAGCAGAACCTTCGAATAGTCGACATCTCGGCGTTGAACTTCTTCGGTCAGAAATTGTTTTTTCCCCTTCCTTCCCCTTGAGATGAGAGTTCAACAATTTCGAGCGGATAATATGGGTCGTTGGATCATGGATGAAACTCGAATACAGGCCGTAACCGGATCGGATCTATGGATGTCACAATGATCCGGCCCAATCTTTACACATCCATAATATTATCATTTGGGACTATGGGTTATGTTTAATCGTTGCTTTCATATTTTGGGTTATTTTTTATATATAATACTCCCGTCTCTCAAAAGTTTGCTTAAAAATATTGACACAAATATTTTAAAAAAACTAATTATTATTTATTTTAAATAATATAAAAGTATAATAATTATTATTGTAGGGATAAAATTGTGAATTTATGAGTGTCCAAAATTTTTAAGCAAAAACAAACAAAAATAAGAGTACAAAATTTTAAGGGACAAAATATAATGCAGAGTACTTATAAAAATTATTGTTCTCTCATGTAATGAATGCGTAATTTTTTGAGATAGAAGTGGTAACATAAGTCGTTTCCGCATCATTCTAACTCTAACGGAAGCGTCATTCTATCGGAGGATTTGTGCATCGTGTTGGCTGAGCTTCGTTTTTGAGATATTTTTACAACGTATATTTTTGACAGTTTTCGATACATGCATCATCAATGTAACGAGTGAGTTCATGGCAACTAAGAAGAGGCACCTGCCACTTGATAATGTTGAGGAAGAGTAGGTTCAAGAAATCGAATCTACCGAAGCTTCCAATACTGATGCAGAATCGGAACAACGACAAAAATAAGAATTATTTTGAAATTCAGAAAGTTGAACCGTCATGGTTGAAATCAATTGGTTCGTTGGCTAAGAACACCCAAAGCTACAATTCTTGTCATGAAGTCATGAACCCGGTTTAGTAGGTAACTAATAATGTTATTGTCACCTTGTTTGGCATTCCGTAATCTGGATTTTAAGCCAAACACAGCATCCGGAGCTTCTTTCGTTGTTGACAAGAACATGATTGCTGGTTCCATAGAATTAATCAACCAAATAATTAGTAACGAATTTCCAGACTTCCAAGGCTTACATTGTGGATTGTCGTCCCATGATCTAGGCATGCCATCCGTAAGAGAATCATAATTTTCATCAGCTCTTCAGAATCTACAAAAAAGTTTAGGACAATTAAGTGTAATCTTCCCTCTTCAAAATGGTTATAATCTCTTCGAGGGGTGGACATGGGATGTATGAACTGAAGCAAAACTATTAGCATCGAACGAGTATAATCTCCACATTAATATGAGACCCTCTTCAAAGCAACCGTGGCACAGTGCAGATAAAATGCTCCAGTAAAAAATCAAAATCAATTTCCTTACAAGTTTTTACTATATTTTATAACAATGCACTGAACGCCATCCTAGCAATCTGTTTTCAAACGAGTAGTTTATTGTTCTGTTTCTATTCCATAAGTGTCTTCCTGACCACTTGCTATCTTCTTTCTTCGCTCGGCAATCATATCAGAATATGCCTGAGAAAAAAAGTGGAAACTATTATTCAGAATTACCTTATTTATTACGGGCAAGTTGTGAATTAGGGAAGAGAAAAAGACTTGTCTCGTTTTTATCTTATTTTTGTCAATGAGTTTTCGATTTTATTTTTAGTTTATGAATGAGGAAATGGAGATCATACCTTTGGATACGAGAACAGAAAGACATACCACCACAAACCAATTAAAGTTGCTACTATTGAGGTAACAACTACTGAGTTCAAGATCAACCAGCTACCCGTGATTATTCCTGTTCCAGTCAGAGCAATTGTCCACGGTTGGCACCTGGAAAAAAAAGTTCCAACTGTCTTAGGGACTGTTTGCAAACTCCATAAAATACTAAAGAAAACACAAACAAAATATCCTTTCGATCTTTTTAATATGGGTAGCTTATATTTACAAACACTCATTGCTTGTGCATTTGGAATCTCAACGGCTCAGCGATTCTCTTGAATTAGTAAAATTTCGCAAAAGAGTTTGACAACACTCCCTTAGTGTGCTCTTATACCTACCTATCAACATTACCTAATACGCGGGTTTAATACATAGTATTACGCATAATTACAAAAACTACCGACTGATTACAATATACCAATCCCCCTTTGAGGACCCTTTCGGGGTCGTATTTAGGTAAGGATATGCAATTTCTCTTTTGGTTATTAACCTCGAGCAAGTGTTTAAAGTTCATCATTGGTGTAATTTTTTATTCACTGTACCAATTGTATACTCGTCGTCACTACTCACAGCTACAAAAATAAACAGATGCAACCTAAATTGAGCATACGAAAACACGCTGAATCGGAAAAGAGAGAAATTACCACGACGGCTTGGTGTCCCAAACGGAGTCGTACTCGAGGGATAGCTGATTGAGATAGCTGTCCATGTCCTCAACGGCGCCGTTTTCATCGAAGAAACCAGGCTCCCGAACCGGCCGTTCATCGCCGCTCCCCCGGCGGATTGTTCGGTTTCTGGAATCGGGGATTTTTCCGGAGGTCGGTTTTTGTCCGAAAGTGAAAGGAAATTGGGGTTTGATTCGATGCGGGTGAGGTGATAAACCGAGGGAAATGGAGAACCGAGAGTGACACGGAAGAGCTATCATCATCTTCGATTCGTTGAAATAATATTTCCAAAAAAAAAAAAGCATTTATTTCTAACTTTAAGTAGAAATACACTTTTTGGGCTGTCCATTTCAAAGCCCACATTTTTGTTGGACACGTAAAAATATCGGCCCAAATATTACCCACGAAGTATCCAGCACATGACAAAACCCTAAGAGTAAATCCCCCTGCTTTAGAAAGCAAAAACGCCTCTCGAGCACCACCACTCTCAGAGCATCGGCAATCGGCGGCGGCGTATATCTGCTTAAACGACACCGTAAGTATATATCCGAACACTCCGATTATTGTCGCCTGTGTTTATTCGTTTGAATTCGGTTATCGCATTTCTCGATTTCCAGTAAAATGGCGGACAAGGCGGTCACTATCAGAACGAGGAAGTTCATGACAAATCGTCTTCTTTCCAGGAAGCAATTTGTACAACCTCTTTCTCCGTTATTTATTTATTTATTTATTTCTTTTGGTCATTAACGGTTGTTCACCATCGAATTCGTTATCTCCGTCGTAGGTTATTGATGTTTTGCATCCAGGAAGAGCTAATGTTTCCAAGGTTTGATCTTCTGTAACCAATTGTTTTGTGCTTGACTTTCGGTTTTTCGAAATAGATCCCTGGAAATTCAGTAGTATAATTTATTTATTTGGGTATTCAATTTTGGAAAAATTATATTCGGGTTTTCTGATATTTTGTTTCATGTTTATGAATTTGAAGGCTGAGCTCAAGGAGAAATTAGCTAGGATGTATGATGCCAAGGATCCGAATGCGATATTTGTGTTCAAGTTTAGGACTCATTTTGGTGGAGGCAAGTCCACTGGGTTCGGCTTGATCTACGACTCCGTCGAGAATGCCAAGAAATTCGAGCCAAAATACAGACTAATCAGGGTGATTATTTTGTTTAGTTTATGAAATGTTTTGGAATAATAGTCTTCAATCATCAATTTTGTTTATAAACTTTAAAATTGTGGTTTCAGAATGGTCTCGACAAAAAGATTGAGAAGTCCCGAAAGCAAATGAAGGAAAGAAAGAACAGAGCTAAGAAGATCCGCGGTGTTAAGAAGGTATAATTATCTTTCCATTCCAATTTTAGGCTCAAAGTGCTTCTCCGTCTATGGTCAATATGTCATATTCATGCTTCTTTTCCACTAAATTTTGCAGACCAAGGCTGGAGATGCTGCCAAGGCCGGAAAGAAGAAATAAGCTATTTATATATTGGTGTATTTTTCCTCTCCTTTTCTCTCAATCTTGAAGTTTATTACATGATGACTCTCTTTATTTAGCTTTATCTTAGGTTTATTTGAACCTTTTGTAATTCCTAAAATTTTATAAGTTTTGCGATGTTACAATCTATGACTTGAATTGTGCTTTCTTGTTGGGTGTTATTTTAAATTAATTAAGTCCGATTTTGCTTCCCTATTTAAGTTCAATCCAATTCTTATTATAATTTGCCCAGTTTGTTATTGTTTGAATTTCAAACAATAGGAAATAGTGAAGGCTCTAGGTAATAACTATTGTATGTTTGATTTGTCAGTTGTTGCACTTGCACACAACAAATTTAGGGTTAAATGTTGTTGGAATTGTTGTCTTTTAAAATTTAGGGATGTTTTGTTATTACTTTAGTTTAAATATTTTGTAGGTCTTGTTTTCATTTAGCTGGCTTTTGATTTTTCGCTAAACTTGTTTAATGAAGTTATTTTTCACTAGTTTGAGCTTAATTTGTTTTAGTACAATGAAATACTCATATTTTAATACGTTTCAAAGACCAACATAAATGGCTATCAGTGTAAGATTTTGACGAAATTTTCTGGAGACTAAATCCACAACGATTTGATTATATTTGTGATTGCAAAATATTAATCATTAATTATTTAATCATAAAAAATATATCAAAAAATACAGTTGTCAATAACAAAATGCAATACTAATGTTAATATAGTAATTGCACAAGATTCCAATTTCCCCATTCCATTATTATTATTGTTATTATTATTATTATTTTTTTTTAAATTTTTTTTATAAGGAGAAGATCTGGAAAAATGAGACAATTTTCAAACAAATTTTATAATATTTCAATAAAAAATTATTTCATCCAAAATTTGAACCAAATCACCACATACTTACCTTAATTTTATAATATTCAATAAAAAATTACGCCCAAAGCAGAGTAATTACACCAAATCACCACATGCTTACCTTAATTTTATAATATTCAATAAAAAATTACACCCAAATCACCACGTGCTTACCTTAATTTTATAATATTCAATAAAAAATTGTTCCATTCGAAATTTGAACCTTGCATTGTGGAGTAATTACACTCAAATCATCACATATTTACCTTAATTTTATAATATTTCAATAAAAAATTGTTCCATCCGAAATTTGAATCTTGCATCACGGAGTAATTACACTCAAATCAACACATGTTTACCTTTCGATTATGCCCATAGGCTCTCCCCATTCCATTATTATTACAGTCATCCAAATGATCTTTTGGAGACCCATCAAAATATGAAACCCAATATCTTTCGTAAAAAAACAAAACAGATTCCTATTCAAAAAGTACATAACTGCATGAATTGAATATGCTCACTCACAATAATCCGTCAATTTGAAATCCTTTGATATTTGCCTTGGGATCTTGCCAAATTAATAAATATTGGATGTGTTTTATAAAATGATTTTTTTTATGAGATTGAAATTACACAATTTTAATTTTTATAGTGTGACGTGATAAATTTAGAAATGCTGACCAATTTTTGATCTGACGATACTTATGTCTTTAGCAAAAGCTAATATTGGTAATTATAAGAGTATAATAAGTGATAGGAAAAAATATAAATTGCCTCAAAGAATGTTTTATTCAACATCAGTATATATATATACACAAAAGCAGTCCGTAAGAGAAGGAAAAGAGATAAATATAAAATATAAAATAATAATAAATATAGTAGACTTATTTTTCTCCAACACCCCCGCAAGCTGAGCGAGGTACAGGAAAGAACGCGAAGCTTGGATCGAAAGAAACTGAAAAGAGGACGAGGCAGACTCTTGGTGAAGATGTCGGCGAGCTGGAGATGAGAGGGAACGAAACGGGTAGAGAGGCGGCCAGACTCAACAAGTTCCCGAACAAAATGACAGTCAATGTCAATGTGTTTCGCCCGCTTGTGAGAGATGGGGTTTTGTGTCAAGAAGAGCGCACTTCGGTTATCACTCAGAAGTATAGGAGGTTGAGACGGAAGAGCATGTAAGTCGCGAAGAAGATTACATACCCAGAGAAGTTCGGCGGACGTGTTCGCCAAGGCGCGGTACTCGGATTCACAGCATGAGCGAGATACGGTTGGTTGCTTCTTCGCGCTCCAAGAGAAGAGGTTAGGGCCGATAAAAATAGCGTAGCCGTAGGTGGAGCGGCGAGTGTCGGCACATCGAGCCCAATCAGCATCGGAGTAGCCAAGGATAGATGACGAACCTGGAGAGAAGGACAAACCATAATTAAGGGTGCCTTTAACGTAGCGCAAAATGCGTTTCACAGCCTGAAAATGGTCTACTGTAGGGTGTTGCTGAAACTGACTGACTGTGTTGACGGAATACGAGAGATCCGGACGAGTAATAGTAAGGTATTGCAAGGCTCCGACCAAGGACCGATAAAAGGTAGGGTCCGAATAAGCAATCCCCGCGGAGGTGAAAGAAGCACTCGGTGCAAGAGGAGTAGCAACGGGCTTGGAATCCAAAAGGTCAGCCCGAATAAGGATGTCACGGGCATACTTAGATTGGTTAAGAAATAGACCAGACGACGGATACGAGACTTCCAAACCGAGAAAATAACCGAGGCGACCAAGGTCTTTTAATGCAAACTCAGTACTCAGACGTGACAACAAGGCACGTAGCGAGGTAAGTTCGTTGCTGGTGACGATAATATCGTCAACGTAAACCAGAAGATAAACGAGGAGAGACTGTCGGCGGAAGATAAACAATGACGTATCAGCGGTGCTGCATGTGAATCCAAGTTGAAGGAGGAAGGCACGTAGTCGCTGATACCACGCCAAAGGAGCCTGACGGAGTCCATAAAGAGCCTTTCGAAGACGACATACATGATCGGGATGCAAAGGGTCGATAAACCCAGGCGGTTGTTCCATGTAGACAGGCTTGTCAAGGACACCATTATGAAAAGCATTTTTCACGTCAAGTTGATGCAACGGCCAGGAGTGCATCACTGCGAGGGAGATGATGATACGAACAGTGGAGGCTTTGACGACCGGACTGAAAGTATGTGTAAAATCAAAACCAGGAATTTGGCTGAAACCCTGGGCCACAAGTCGAGCTTTGTGGCGATCAATTGTACCATCGACAAGAAATTTTGTACGGTAGACTCACTTAGAGCCGACTATGTTGATAGTGGAGGGACGAGGAACGAGTTCCCACGTCTGATTACGACGAAGGACATCCATTTCTTCATTCATAGCGTGCACCCACTCGGGGTGTTTAAGCGCGGTTTTGATGCCCTTAGGTTCAGAGACAGCAAGGAGAGCTGAGTATAGGGCATGCGACTGTAGAAGCGTGATATCGGCGGGATATTTTGGTTTAAAAATTCCAGACTGTGCCCGGGTTGTCATTCGATGAGAACGTGCGGGAGCTGGTGAGTGGGAGATGTTGGCTGCAGTAGTAGGACCAACTGGAGGATGTTGTGGCTGAACATGTTGTGGCTAAACAGGCTGTTGTGGGGGTGGCAGGACGTTGGACGACGGAGGCGGAGACATAGGTGCAGCAGGTAACGAGCAATCCTCGGACTGACAAAGGAGAGGCAGCAGTGGTAGACGTGTAGAAGCAACATCTGGTGGAGAAGAAGGGTCTGAGTCGCATGACGATGCCGAACAAATGGAGTCACCGGCGTCGAGAAATGTAGACAAACTCAATGACGAGGAGGGACGAGCATGTGGAGAGGCAAACGGAAAAGATGCCTCATCAAATTTAGCATGCCGAGTGATATACGTACGACGAGTAGAGAGATCCAAACATCGAAAACCCTTATGGTGTGTGCTATAACCCAAGAAAACGCATGGTTGACTGCGTGGGGCAAATTTTGTTGGGGCATAGTCGCGGAGACATGGGTAAACAAGACAATCGAACACATGAAAGCTGTCGTAAGCAGGCGGTCGTCCAAACAGTAAATCAAATGGAGATTTATGGCCAAGAAGTGCATTTGGAAGACGATTAATAGTGTAGACGGCAATGCTGAAAGCGTCCACCCAATATGACAGCGGAGTTGAAGAATGAAAGAGCAAGGCCAGACCCATTTCAGTTATATGACGATGTTTTCGTTCGGCTCGTCCATTTTGGTCTGGCGTGTGTGGGCATGACATAAGGTGATGAATACCGCAGGATGAAAAATGAGATTTGAGACGATTATTTGTGAACTCCGTACCCCCGTCACTCTGAAATTGTTTAATCTTTCTAGAGAACTGAGTTTCAACGAATCGCTGAAAAGTGAGAAAGATGTCGACAAATTCAGACTTTGCTCGTAACGGATAAAACCAGCAAAAACGCGAATAGTCATCGATAAAAATAGCGTAGTAACGGAATCCAAATATGCTCGTAGTAGGCGCCGGACCCCACAAATCACAGTGAACCAAATCCAAAATATCAGTAGCACGTTTAACATTCGGAGTAAAAGGTAAACGAGTGCTTTTAGCCAATTGACATGTCTTGCAGAGATGCGGTAAAGGAAGTAGAGCAGAGACCGATAACAAACCAAATTTATTTAATAAGCTTACAGTTGAATGAGCAGGATGCCCAAGTCTAGAGTGCCACAATTCGAAGGAAGCAGACACTGGTTTATTAAGGGCGGCGGCTAGAGCATGTTGTGTAGAGTCCAATGAATAGAGACCCTGATAACGAGTTCTGGTGGCGAGAACTTGTCCTGTGAACCGATTCTGAATGGAAAAGCGGGACTCGTTAAATATAACTATTACCGAAAGATCACGAGTCAACTGGCTAACCGACAATAAATTCTTAGTTAATCCGGGCACAACAAGAACATCTCGCAAAGTCAGATTTTTGGAAAAATAAAGAGAGCCTGTGTGAGAGATAGAAAGAGTCGAACCATTGCCGACTGTAACGTGGTCGGTACCAGAATACGTGGACACATTATCAAGGCTGTGAGGGTCGGTAGCCATATGAGCGGAAGCACCGGTATCTAGAAACCAATTGGACGAGGTAGATGGTGATACGCTGCATCCGGCGGAGAAAGCCTCAGCAAGATTCGTCGTGTAAGCTGGGCGAGAGGAGCGATCGTAAGCACGATCAAAACGCTTGGGACAATCAAATGCGTCATGATTGGTTTCTCGACAAAAATAGCAACGAGGCGTGAATTTTCGACGGCCTCGATAGTTGCTGGGAGTACTAAAGGTGTTGCCGGAGCCACCACAACCTCTGGAGTTGCTGGTACCGTAGCCGCCACCACATCTGCGTGTAGTGGCTGTGAAAGCTACTGTTTGTGGCATGTGGGAAGAAGTATTAGCATTATCAATAGATTTCTGAAACAATTCACTTGAGTGTGCCATGGATGCGCGAGATTAACAGCGAACCGAAAGGAGAAGAAGAGAACGGAGACTAGGGTTTCAAACAAAAAATTAGGCTGATACCATGATAGTAAAAAATATAAATTGCCTCAAAGAATGTTTTATTCAACATCAGTATATATATACACAAAAACAGTCCGTAAGAGAAGGAAAAGAGATAAATATAAAATATAAAATAATAATAAATATAGTAGACTTATTTTTCTCCAACAATAAGTATAAATAAAATTATAGTATTATTTTTGTTCTAATTATATGTGTTACTTAAGGAAAGTGTTACTTTTTTACAAAAAGTTCAGAGTATAAATGTATTTTTAAGTTAAAAATAAAATAATTGTAAATAAAATTAAAAAAATAAATAAAAAAGTAGAGGTACAATAATATTTTAAAATCAAAAAATAAATAATATTTTTTTTTTAAGAATTTACATAACTAGTATCACTGCCGTGCGATGCACGTGATTTATTTGTTTGAAATAATCTAAAATTTTATTTAATTTCCAACTATTCGGCCAAAAATTTATTAATGGACTAACAAATTATTTTATTTAATAATCGAACTCTCACTTAAATTTGTAATTTCGTATTAATCTCATTATTAACCGTTATCTCAATTATGAAAATTTTATTATTTTCAAAGACTACGCATGTTGATGTAATTTATAGTATGTAAGTTTCTTGGGACATAGCTGAGTGGTAAGGTCTGTGGTGATGTTGGTGTAATTCACCGACGACGCAGAATTCGAATCTCGGATATGAGAAATTTTCATTGAAATATTATGAAGTTAGTCCTTGGATGAGACCTATTGGCTATGATTAATTTTCATTGAAATATTATGAAGTTAGTCCTTGGATGAGACCTATTGGCTATGATTAATTTTCATTGAAATATTATGAAGTTAGTCCTTGGATGAGACCTATTGACTCTCTCCCACATGTGTTTGCTACTCGGGCGCATCCCTAGATTTACATCATACCCGATCGAGGAGCCTCTGATCTGGTGGAAGAGGAGTTTCTCGTCTCATCCTACCCGACGGAGAAGTCTCTGATCTGGTGGAAGAGGAGTTTCTCTTCTCTGCATTGATCTTACATCCTACCCGATCGAGGAGCTTCTGATCTGGTGGAAGAGAAGTTTCTCGTCTCATCCTACCCGATCGAGAAGCTTCTGATCTGGTGGAAGAGGAGTTTCTCTTCTCTGCATTGATCTTACATCTTACCCGATCGAGGAGCCTCTGATCTAGTGCAAGAGAAATTTATCGTCTCATCCTACCCGATCGAGAAGTCTCTGATCTGGTGGAAGAGGAGTTTCTCTTCTCTGCATTGATCTGGTGGAAGAGGAGTTTCTCTTCTCTGCATTTCTCGATCGAGAAGTCTCTGATCTGGTGGAAGAGGAGTTTCTCTTCTCTGCATTGATCTGGTGGAAGAGGAGTTTCTCTTCTCTGCATTTCTCGAGTGTCAAACGCATCCAACAAATACCTAAAACCGCTGGGGAAAAATCCAAATAAATGGAAAATAAAAATTATAAAGCTGAAAATAAATAGAAATATAAAAAAAAAATGAATTTACCTGGTGAACAAATTTAACATAACTGAATTAGGGATAAACTAAAAATTAAAAAAAAAAATCTAGTCGAACATAATTAATAACTCGATTCAATGTTCAGAAAAATAAAAAATGACATACGAAACCAGATTATAGTAAGAAAAAATAATATACTTAAAAGGTTTAATCAATTTTTTTTTAACTCAAATGGATTAAGAAATAAGAAGAGATTGATTTTTATGAGATACTATTAATTGGAATTAAATTAATATTAATTGAATAAAAAAAAATTGAGAAAAGAAATAAAAATGTATATATATTTAAGATAATAATTAATTATTATTACCAAACATATATAATTTCAAATTACTATTTAAAATTTATATATAATAATTTAAATATGTTTAATAATATTACTAATTATAATTTATAATTTTTTTATTTATAATTTATAGTGTGAACACAATATTATTATTGCTTTTCTATTGGTCCACGTGTAATTAGTGGATCATGAAATTATATATGTATAGATTATTTGGGTTATTATGAAAAAGAAATGTGCATAGTTATATGACTGAAGTATTCTTAGGACTAGTGACAGATATATTTTGAAATGAAAGTACCAAATAGTAATTATATAGGTGTCGGTACTTTAACAAAAAAAAAAAAACAAAAAAAAAAAACTAAGACTATTGACATTGTAATATGTAAGAGTGGACCATTCGTCCCGTAATCCCGATCTCGTCCTAATTTCATCCTAAAAATTAGCGGGATGAGACAAAATCACTTTTGAAATTGGCAATCCCGTCTCATCTCGTCCCGTTTTAATTTTTTCATAACGAGACGGGACGGGATCAAGACGATCCCGTCGTATCCCGTCCGGTCCCGATAATTTATTTAATAACAATATAATTTTCATTTTTTCAAATAAATTAATAAAATATCAAAATATTAATCATACTCTTAATTAAATTTATTATTTAATTAAATATATTTTTAAAATTTTATAATATTTTAAAATAATTTAATTTTTGTTATATAATTTGTATTTAAAAATACTAACATTTCTATTTTAAAATTTTAAATAAAGTCAAAATATCATTTAAATTGAATATATATAAGTTCAATATTATTTTATTTATTTAATAATGTATTGTTTAAAACTAAAATTTAAAATCAATTCAATAAATATATGCGTGTGTAGGTATATTTATGAATATTTGTCATAAAAAATTGTCGATTCTTATTTTATTTGAATTTTTTATTATTTTATAAGTGGGTAATATTATTATTTTATTAATTTTTTTATTTTATTAATTATTTTTATTTTTTATTTAATATTTTGGGATGTCTACATCTCGACCCGAACCCAAATAAGATTAGGACATGCGAGACCAATTTTTAAAATGCAAATTTCGTATTGTCCCGTTTCAAAAATTTATTTCCGGGACGGTCCTAATCCCGTGCCGTCCCGTCCCACGCCCATCTACTAATATGGGCTAAACAAGATGGGGAGTTTCCATTTAAGACCTCAACGAAGCCCGTTTACATTTCCTAGTTATTGGGCTTCGAAAGCCCATTGATAAATAACGTGAATAAAACCCTCATTAGGTTTCCCATTTCATTCCTTGCGAAGTGAAAACCCTAATACGAACTCAGCTTCCTCCGCAGCCGAATTCGAAATCACCTTTCAGCCATGGTAACTACTCTCTCCACTTTCAATTCATACTTTCCGTCTGTATTTCCTTACAAAATTTGTGCTGAAGGTGTTTTTGTTTCTTCTAATCGCTGATTTTTTTTTTTAATTTCTTCAGTCGCTCGTTGCGAATGAGGAATTCCAGCACATTCTGCGTGTGCAGAATACTAACGTGGATGGGAAGCAGAAGATCATGTTCGCCATGACCTCCATCAAAGGTATCGGTCGCCGATTCGCCAACATCGTCTGTAAGAAAGCCGATGTCGACATGAACAAGAGGTCTATTTTCCGTCTCAGTCTTTAGTTTTTTTCCCCTGATATTTCATCCCCTATTTGTTTAGATCCAAAAATATTTAGTATTTCGTTTTGTGATTACCAATTTAGTTGGGTGTTGATGTTTTATTTACATATTTATGTTATTTTTTTCATTTTATAATTTACAGGCAGAATTTATGAATTGATTTGACTTCTTTCAAAATTAATCTTTTTATTTATATCATTTGTATGTAATGACAAATATAATAGTGTAATAGCGTGCAGGACAGTTTAGCAGAATTTTACTGCAATTTAGTGATGTATAATTAGTGATCCGTATTGTTTTCCATTTGGGTTTCTGATCTATTTCATCAAGTATGTGACGATATAGTTAATTTCTCGATTATAAACGTTCACTAAGTCCGTGCCTTTTAAGTTGTGGTATCTGGAATATTTGATCTATTGAAACATGTTATTTCACTTACTAAACTCCTACAATTTAATTACATTCTCTTTGTGATGGTTACTTTTTTAGTTGGTTTGTGAAGTAGATTTGAAGTTGAAATCTTTTTACAGGGCTGGTGAACTCTCTAATGCTGAGATTGATAGCTTGATGGTTATTGTTGCAAACCCTCGTCAGTTCAAGATCCCAGACTGGTTTCTCAACAGGAAGAAAGATTATAAGGATGGGAAATTCTCCCAGGTGACTTCAAATGCTCTGGATATGAAGCTCAGGGATGATCTTGAGCGTTTGAAGAAAATCAGGTTTGACCACACAACTTCCCTCTGAAACCCTTTGTTTCCTTGATTGTGTTTCTATTAATCTTGGTTTTTAAATTATTACAGGAACCATCGTGGTCTCCGTCACTATTGGGGTCTGCGTGTGCGTGGACAGCACACCAAGACCACTGGTCGTAGGGGAAAGACTGTTGGAGTGTCCAAGAAGAGATAAGCTGTCATTTTTTTTTTCTCTCTCTTACCTCTAAAAGAAAATCTGATTTTGAGTTGGAATATGTTCCCAGTTTTATTATGTTTTTTTGTTATTTTGGCAAAAGACTTGATGGTTTATTCCGGATTATGAATTTGTAGGTTTTTGTACTCTGTGATCACTTGTTTGTTACTGGAATGGTTAAGCTTTTGAAATCTTGTTTCATTATTTTTCTTTGTTTATCTTTGTTAGAGCATATTTAGATTAAATAATTATTGGTTAAGATTCATTGAACGTCAATGCCAGTAAGTTTTATCACTTTATCTGCACCACTTTTTTGTGCAGATATAGTATTACATGGTCCGAACTTAATTTTCATAGCCCTTCCAGCTTTGAAATTACACTGTGTATTTGGTGCCCAATCATCTTTATAAGTATGAATTTATTTTGCTGTTTTCGGTTGTAGATTTGAAGTTGAAATTTAAAATGAAAATCTGAATTGCAATTAAAAAAAAAAAAAAAAACTGGCTGTGTAGTTTTATTGTTGTTGTTGTTTGAAACTGATCAGAGCTGTCTTTAACTCAACCTCCTCATTCTGATCAGAACTGTCTTTAACTCAACCTCATATTGTTGTTTTCATTAAAATCTTCTTAATAAAATTAATATTGTTTTCATTAAAATCTTCTTAATAAAATTATCTGAAAAATCTTCTTAATAAAATTAATATTGTTTTCATTAAAATCTTCTTAATAAAATTATCAACCTCATGCTGATCAGAACTGTCTTTAACTCAACCTCATATTGTTTTCATTAAAATCTTCTTAATAAAATTATCAACTAAAGGTATTTTAGGGTATGAGGCACTGACGTGCGGAAGGATCCTCCTAGTCTCCTTTGTCAATGTAAGGATCTGCACCAATTTATAATTATCACATTCAAATAATTCTTCAATATATGCTTTTAGAAATGATGCAAACCAAAAAGACACGATCTGCACCAATTTATAATTACCACACATTCAAATAAAATAAAAATAAAAACTGGAATTCTTCAGTATATGCTTTTCGAAATGATGCAAACAAAAAAGACACGAGATGTTCAGAAAACACGAGAGAAGAAGATGTTACCTGCTCCGGTGAGAAAGTCAACCCCATTTAATAAAATGAATCATAATTTCCGATCTCGAACTGAAAATTTAGCATATATTATGATTATATAATGAATTTATCATTATGGAACACTTGGTGAAGGGAAAAAGTAAAAACCGAAACAGGTTAATTAGCAGGGCAACAACCGCTAAGGTTCCTGCTTCAATGGCAGCTGGAAACGCTGAAGGGTCTACAGAAGAAACACAAACCTGCAAGATAAATAAATCGAAAAAACAACAATTTTGTTAGCACGATATAATATAGTATGTAGGTTGTGGTTCAAATTTTCAACATAGATAAATATTTAGTAATTCAAGTCCGTCGGTCAGTTAGTACCGGGAGAGAAGTCAAAGTAGTAGCAAATTTGACCAAGTCAGTGTTACATGCAATATCCACATGAGTTGCTCCTCCCTGTCAAAATGAAGTAGCTAGGTTATGGGAATACAAACATATTATCACCATAAAAAAGAGGAATGAAAACAACCAGTACACATTGATATTATTGATTTTTATTGGACTATGAGTTACTGAAATTCAAAATATCTAATTTTTTTCCATTGAGAGCCGATTTGAAGAAAAGGGTTTTAATTTGGTTTGAGGATTAATGCGTGGGTAGAGGGTGTGAAAATTGTAGAACTCATGACACAACAATGGAAATGGAAATCTCAAGGGATAAGGGTAAGTGTAATTTGTCATTTCTGAGTTTGGGGTTGTGGCTATAAATACATGGAAGCTGATACGGTTACACTCTGTGTATTGACTTTTCAATACACTTCCAATCAATTTTTGACATTTGGAATTTATTTATTTAGTTATTTTTTATTTTTATTTTATATTTTTTTACAGGTCAAAGATAATGGAGAGCAGTTAGAGATTTAGTCATTTTCTTGTGCGGAAAGAGTTTTAAATTTTGAAAAAAATTGTTTTTAAATAAGTTAATTAAATATATATAAATATAATCTTAAAAACTTATTATTATTTTTTTATTTTGCCGATATAGTATTTTTTTATTTTGAAAAAAATTATTTTTAAATAATTTATTTAAATATATAGAGTAAATATAATTTTTATTGAAAAAAATTGTTTTTAAATATTTTAAATAAATATATATAGTGTATATCATCTTAAAATTTTTATTTTTTTGCGTAAAATTTTGTTTATTTTAAAAAAAAATATTTTTAAATAATTTAATTAAATATATATAGTAAATATATAATCTTAAAAACGGTATTTTTTTGCGGAAAGAATATCTTTTATTTTGAAAACATTTATTTTTAAATAAAGTAATTTATGTATTTTTTTTTTCGCGAAAAGAATAATTTTTTATTTTGAAAATATTTATTTTTAAATAGAGTAAATATAATTTTTTTGCTTAAAAAGTTTATTATTTTGTTTTTTTAAATAATTTAAATAAATATATATATTGTATACAATCTTAAAAACTTTTTTTTTTTTGTAATTTAAAAAAATATATATATATTTAAATAATTTAATTAAATTTAATATGAGTATTTAAAAAAATCATATTATTTAGAAAATACAAAAATTAATATTATTTATTATTATTATTCTCATTTTTATTACTTTATACTTGATTTCATTTTTTAAATACATTAAAGATACTTGTTTTTAATGTATCAACTTTAGTTATTTGTTAAATTACAATTTTTTCACTTCTGTGTCGAGATTTTTTAATTTTTTTTCTACTAAATATTAAACAATACACAATTGTAAGTAAATAGTTATAAATAATTTTTTAATTAAATTAAATATTAATACTAATAATATTAATTTATAATATTTTGATTTATTGTTAAACAAGTCTTTATATTAATAAACACAAAAATAATTTATTATAAATATTATCTATAAATAATTACTTTAAAAAAATATATGATTACTCTAATTTTTTCAAATAAAATATTAATTATTTGTCCAAAAACTATTTCAATACTGTGCAATTTTTGCAATAATTATGGAGCATTAAAAGAAAAAAATAATTAAAAAAGAAATCGATAAAAATTAAATATTAAAATAAAAATATTATAACACATGTAATAGAAAGTGTATAAAAGATTTCTTATAAATAATATTATTACAACTGACATGTGTCATTTTTTAATTGAAAGTGTATTGACTTTTTGTTACACTCTGTGTATATATAGTCTTTTCCTAAATACATGCATACTATTCGACCAATATTCTCACAACAAGATCAAATCATTCGATTGCGAATTTGCGATTATGCGAGTAGTTTTTTAACGTGTAGAATTTGAATGTATTTTCGCACACACTAAAAATCATTTCTTTGCATTTTACCCGCAGTAAAAAAATGTTTGGATTAGTGTCGCTCGTGAGCTCGACCCGTATTAATTAAAACATAAGTGTTTTAATATTTATTTTATTTATGAAATAGAGTATAAAATTCTATAACTACTATTGTGTAGTAGATAAGAATTAAATACATTTTCCGAATACTATCTTTTCTATTCAGTTTTCTATACAATTGTGAAATAGAGTAAATAGACATGAGAAAAAATAATAATAAAATTACAGTGTTTTTTTAAAGAAAAACTTTTCTATACAATTGTGAAATAGAGAAAATATAAATGAGAAAAAATAATAATAAAATTACAGTGTTTTTCTTTACAAGAAAAACTTGCAATCGGAAAATATTGTTGGGGTTCTTAGATCGTGAAGAACAATTCAATACTCAAATCGGGAGAGTGTTGTAGACACTGCGTAGCACGAGAAGCAACACGCAACAAGATGATTCGATCCGTTTGTTAGAAACCGCTTCATCCAATGATACGTACCTCGTTGGGGATCGATGAAAAGAAAAAGAACAAGAACAGAAAAAGGATAGATGACACCGGTGGAAAGGTCCCAAAACCTCTGGATCGACTCACGGAATGATTTAGATTCGATGATCTAAACCCCAACGCGTAGTTGTCGCAGCAACTCGGGGATGTTGAAGACACACGAACGAAGGACTATGGCTTCGTTGATTCGTCGGTTGAACTCTTTTGGTAAAACCGGGTAGAATTTGACCCACGAGAGAATTAATTAAAACTCACGAAAATAATATTCATATCAATAATAAGGTAGTCTAGAACAATGTATTGGGGAAGCCTTTAAATAGGCTAACCCTAATTATTAAAATAAAGAAAACAAAACTAATTAAAACGTGAAAATCTAAAATCCGCCCACTTCTGGGACATGTCGGCCGACAGGTTTAGGCTGTCGCCCGACATGATGATCTTCGCTCGAAGAATAAACCTGCGCTACGACGTCAAATTCTCTGACCAAAACTCAATTTTTCAAGACCTGTCGCCCGACGGGTTTTTGCTGTCGGCCGACATTCAAATGTCGTCCGACGGTCTCGTAGTGCAAATTCTCTGTCGGTCGACGGCAGTACATTTTCGCCCAACAAGTCCAAAATCCTCTCCGAACTTCACGGCGCGTCCTCGGCACACTTTCGACCTTCGTTGTACCGTCTTCATCGTCGTTCTAGCTTGAAACAGAACTCGGGCCGCATCATCCAACAACTCGAACTGTTAGAGATGTTGGACTTCTTTACATTCATCCGTTTGTTAGAAACCACTGGGTCATTTATATTAATGAGTCGAATATATTCTCCAATACTCCCCCTCACTTGTAGGCCGATTTCACCTCTTTGGAGATGCACATCAATGGATAATTCACTCGGGTGGAGAGTAGGCCGATTTTACCTCTTTGGAGAGGCACATCAATGGATAATTCACTCGGGTGGAGTCGCCACTGGCGGGAGTAGAACCCAAGACCTCAGGTTGTCCCAGGACTCTGATATCATGTTAGAAACCGCTTCATCCAACAACTCGAACGGTTAGAAAAGTTGGACTTTTTTACATTTATATTAATGGATCGAAGACAAGTAAGTCTTATAATTTAATTTTATCTTATTTCGATTAAGTAATTCTTTAAAGAAAAAAAGTAAGAGATCAAGATTGTCCGTAGTAAAAACATTATTTATGGATTGAATTAGTTATACATTAATTATACTAGTATACTGTATGACTTATGAACAAGAAAGGAGAAAAAGAAAAAAAAGGAACAAGTCAATTGAATTTCTTTTAGCACCGAATGCTACGTCATCAATAGTGTAACTTCACAAATAATTTTTTTACCGCGCGCGGTAAAAAAAAAGTAATCACAAGCGGCATTCACAGCAGAGGAAGAAGAAACAGAGCTTGGCAACAAGGACTATGGCTTCGACAGCCGACACAATCTTGAAGAGGAAAACGTTTGCGAGCCAATGGTGCAGATTGAACTTCCTTCTCCACCGGAATCCGGTGGACGTCCGCCGCGGTCCGCCAGCCGTCTTGTTTAAGCTCTTGAAGAAATATGAAAGGCTTGATGCGATCTTTTTCTCCATTTTCACTTTTTATAATAATTATATATTTTGGGGGTTGTAGTTATTGTTAAATTCCAAATGGGGGTGTTCAAGTGCGGTCCCACGCCTAGCGCACACACGAGAGCAGGAGCTTGAATATGCACTAGAGAGCCTCAATCTATCTCAAAACCATATGGTACTAAGTAGGAGAACTCCCTAGGCTTATATCATAGACTCCCCTCTCACAATTATTCGATGTGGGACAACTCACAAGTGGCCTTCAACACACCCCCTCCACTTGTGAGTCCTAGTCAAAGGGTGGTCAAACCACTCACAAACAGGATCGAGCTCCCGCTCTGATACCATGTCAAATTCCAAATGGGGGTGTTCAAGTGTGGTCCCACGCCTAGCGCACACACGAGAGCGGGAGCTTGAATATGCACTAGAGAGCCTCAATCTATCTCAAAACCATATGGTACTAAGTAGGAGAACTCACTAGGCTTATATCATAGACTCCCCTCTCACAATTATTCGATATGGGACAACTCAAAAGTGGCCTTCAACACACCCCCTCCACTTGTGAGTCCTAGTCAAAGGGTGGTTATAATTTAACATGGTATCAGAGCAGGTTTCGATCCTGTTTGTGAGTGGTTATAACCACCCTTTGACTAGGACTCACAAGTGTCCTGTTTGTGAGTGGTTATAACCACCCTTTGACTAGGACTCACAAGTGGAGGGGGTGTGTTGAAGGCCACTTGTGAGTTGTCCCACATCGAATAATTGTGAGAGGGGAGTCTATGATATAAGCCTAGGGAGTTCTCCTACTTAGTACCATATGGTTTTGAGATAGATTGAGGCTCTCTAGTGCATATTCAAGCTCCCTCTCTCGTGTGTGCGCTAGGCGTGAGACCGCACTTGAACACCCCCATTTGAATTTGACAGTTATATGCAAGGAGTTTGTGTGTTTTTGAAGTTTGAAGGTTTCTTAGAAATTAAGGTTGGAGTAGAGGTTCTTGAAGGATGGTTTCAATTTCAAAGATAGAAGTCCACGCGTTTTAAAATACTACTTGATCACTTCAACTATTCAAGGTTGTTACACAGGATTTGGACTCTACCTACATAAAATGACATTTTAAAAGTGATTTGTAGTATCATCTTAATATATAAATCCAGACTTTGCTAATACACGTGGCCAGTGTGAACACAAAAAAATACACTACAAAAAATGAGCATGTTCACACTACGTGTCACACAAAGCTTTCATTGGTAGAGATTTTCTTAGGTGGCTTTTCTTTACTATTAATAATTATGATGTGGCTTTTAATTTAATTACTTAAATAATAATTCCATATTCACTACATTTGTCATATTCCATACATAAGTATATTATAAGCGAAATTTTAATTATTTTCTTATCCCACCATAAATAATTAATAGTAATTTATGGAATTTATGTGTTGACCGAAATTAATAGTAATTCCATTATTACACTACCGAAATTATAATATTTTACTAATCAATTCCTTAAATTGCTTAATTATATTAGTTTATCAAGTTCTATAAATAATATCTAATTCATTTGTTACTTAATTCATCAATTCAATTACGTACATCTCTTACCATATATAATAAAAAAACAATATAAAAATATGATTTATACATAATAAACAAATCAATCAATATAATCTTTACAAAATTAATTAATTTATATTAATATAATAATATAATTTATAGTTTTTGAACTTCTATTTAAATGGTTTTTTCTTCTTCATTCTCACCATCATTTTTCGGATATATTCTCTCTAATTGTTTTTTTTTTGTGCAGCCTCATATGTCATACCTTATTCATGAGTTAGGTTAATTAACATTTTTTTATTGCAATATTGTCTTCATAATTGTTCTTCTTTTTGCAATACTTCCTCATTAATGTAATAAAAAGGTTAATTAACGAGGTAAGTACTTGATTAATTACTTTGTATTGTTCACACCTATTCATGAGCCTCATGTAATATTGTTTATTTTGTTTGTATTAATTATTGAACATTATAAAATTAATTGTTTTATTTTTTACATTTTTTTGTTTAATCATTTTTTTTGCAGGTGTCCGAGTATTTATATTTCTCAACGAACTTTCTTCTCGATAAATCGGTAAAGGTATAATTTAATTTTTATTTATATTTTTTTTATACATATTCATGTGTGTTGTGTTCTTATTTCTTATCTACATATTTTTGTATTCCTTTTGTAATTGTAATGTTATTAAGTGTTTGAATGATTTTCAGGATTGTATCTATTTGTTTATTGTATTTATTTTTATTTTGGTTAATAATTAATTTATCTTTATTGTTTGTATTCTTATTGTTTAATTTTTTTTTTGGGGTTCTAAATCTATTTATAAATGTTTGCTATTTTATAATAAAAAATATTTTATGTTTAATTGATTTTGAAATTAAATTATTTTTTATTGTTTGTTTTGCAGCACATCAAATATGCTTTCTTCATTTAATTATCGTTGTTTTCTATTTATTATAATTTTATTTGTTTTTTTTTTCTTCAAATTTTACCTATTTTGATTCAAGATAATGATTTCAATTTGCAACAAACAATTAAATTTCATATTAAGTTTGTTGATAAACGTGAACACTCTCAGAATTTCATCAAACTATTTTTCCTTTATGGGGGAAGGGGAGAAACCAAAATTCAACACTTTTACTTTAACGTGTTTCATAATCTTTTTGGAATTTATACTTAACTATTATCTATTAATGCAGTTGGAATTACTTGGATAATGGATTTCGACAGTTCTCTATTGGCCGTGGAGGTTAACGGCCTATTATGGTTCAAAGATCATGTCCCATGCTAATGTAAAATGTACACTCCTTTATCAGTATTTTAATATACTTATATTTAGCATGTAAAATGTACACTCTTTTATTAGTATTTTAATATACTTATATTTATCAGTATTGACGGTATCACTACTTATACTTATAGTCATGGAATGAAATCATGCGTTTATCTATTCCAATATTCAAAATTATTATGTTTTTAATATTCAATCAACCTTTTATTTATTCCAATATTTAAAATTGATATATTTCCTTAGCTATGTAAATCATTTCCTATAAATTAGCTATGGTAATGTTAATTGTAATGGTAATATACACTCATTACCTATTAATTAGCTAGCTAATTTACATTCATTTCCTATTTTTTAAATGTTAATAATCTTATTTGGTAAGAATTTAATAATTCGGTCAAATATATATTTATTAACCGTATTATAAATATTTATAGACAAATCACGCGCAATTTTTAAACCAAATAAGGTACTTAATAATAATTATTAATTATTAATATTATTGGTTGGATATTTTTAAACATGACAAGAAAATGAATATTTTTTTCTGAATATAGAAAAACAATTTAAAAATATTAATGCATCAATACAATTAAAAATAAAAATATCAAGAATTCATCATAATTATTTCCATATATATTTTACAGTTGGTAATAAATAAATTAAGATTAATAATTAATTAAAACATTCGGTTATGTATTTCTGAATTTAAATTAATTTGTATGATATTCATTTACTTATTTAAAAATCCTTAATTATATTAATTATCTTCTTAAATCAATTCAAAATAATAATAAATATACTATTTTTTATTCTTTAATTAATAAATACCACAAGTTAAAATAATACTCCAGAGATTCGAAAATAATTAATAATATATGCTATTTTTTTGATATATGAAAATAAATATCTATTCCCAATTTATATAAAATACTAAATATATATTTCTCAAAGCAATAAATTTCTTGCTTATTTGCATACATTATATGCATTATGTTTTTATTTTCTATTAATTAATATATTTCTATATGCATTTACGCAAAAAAATAAAATTTATTAATTAATTACAATAATTACGCAATATATCATATGATTTACGCAATATCTTTTTATTTTCCATTGATTAATATGTTTTGTATGCAATTATGCAAAGAAATAAAATTAATTAATTAATTAGATAGATTAAGCAATTGGAAATTTTTATAAAAATCATTAATTACATAAATTACGCAATTAACTATTATAAAAAAAATAATTAATTACAAAAATTAACGTATTATTTCTAATTTTGTTTATAAATAAACTAATAAAATAAATTTGTTTAACATATTTTAAATTATATTTTAATAAATATTAAGTGATATTGAAAACAAAATAATATAATAATCTAGATATCATTTTTTCTAATTTTGTTTATAAATAAACTAATAAAATAAATTTGTTTAACATATTTTAAATTATATTTTAATAAATATTAAGTGATATTGAAAACAAAATAATATGATAATCTAGATATTATTTTTTAAATTAAAATATTTAAATTAAATATTTTTGTGCATCGCACAGGGATTAAATTACTAGTTTATCATAAATTTATAGTACTCTTTCAAGTTCACAATAAATGATATATATATATATATATATATATATATATATATATATATATATATATATATATATATATATATATATATATATATAGTCAATTTGGGTTAATTTAAGTGCTCAACCAAGTGAACTAACCTTGATATGCAATATTTTTTTAACCAACCGAGCTAACAAGTCTGGACAACAATGCAATATTTTTTTTGTACACTAAGCTTAAACAAAATATTATTTTTTGAATTTTTGACAAAAAATAAAATATTTAATATATTTTTAAATTGAAAAGTAAAGTAGAAGTTTTTAAGTGAAGTTTAAAACAAAAAATAAAATATTTAATATATTTAATATATTTTTAAGTGAAGTTTAAAAAATAGGTAAATAAAGTAGAAGTAAATTATATTTTAAAATAAAAAATATGAATATATATATTTTTTTAAATGTATCAACAATTATTAAATACTTAAAAAAGAAAAGTAGTGCAACTTTTATGGAAAGAGTGATTAGTATTTATTTATAATTTATTCGTGTAATTGAAATATTGCCTTATTAGTCATTTGAAATGGATGATGTGACGTGGAGTAAGTATGAATTATGTGCAAAAATTGTAAATTGCTTTTTTATTGAATTTGAGTATTTAAAAATATGGTCTATGAGATGCTACTCCGGGAGCATTACTCCTAATAGCATCTTAACCGTGGATGCATACACCATACACGTCGGGTGTGTGTGATTGTGTGTGTATTTAATATAATAATATTAAATTAACGGTTAAGATTACATGGTGTACTCCACCAGGAGTAGCATAGATAAAACCTTTTACAAATATATGGAGTATATATTTCAAAAAATATATATTTTCTTTTTGAAATATATTTTTACTAATGTATTTTTTCATTTATTTTCAAAATTATACTCGTCATTATTTTATTTTTTTGACACGGTAAAGTAAAATAATTATAGTGTTTTTCTTAATTTTTATGTTAAATATACTTGCTTTTACCAATGCCATTGCGGGCTACAAATCTAGTAATCTACCATGCCTTGATTACCAACTTAATGAATTGGGTTTGCTACTACAAATAAGTCCATTTAAGTTGCGCTTTAACCCAGCCTTTCAAGTTTTGGGAAGTTGTCGGCCCAACTAGAAGTTCAAAATTATACGGTTCTAGAAAAAAAGTTCTTTCACAAAATAAAAAGAGAAGGTTTTATTTCTATGATGTAAATCGAGAACTGTGCAGTGAGAGGCAAGGAGCCAAGATTTAAAGACAAGACGGGTTGAAGCTAAATATCATCAAAATATTATTATTACTAAAAGAAAAAAAGTATCGTTTTACATGAGTTACCTGCGATTCTTTATTCGATAAATCTCATCGATAATAGAATCAAGATCAATGTCATCAAACAATTCTCTTTCAATATAAACTACCATAGAATCTTATAAGTAATCACATTCCATTTTGTTTCGAAAAATACTCTTAACATGCTTCGTAGCTGAAAATGCTCGTTCAGTCGTCGCAGTTGTAACTGGAAGTGTCAAAACAAGGTAAATCAGTCTCGTAATCATAGCATACGTTTGCACCTTGTTTGTCTCCACCAACTTTATAGAAAAATTAGTGATAGTTGACAAATCCTGAAAATTTTCTTGAGAATGCATATATCATATTTTTAATACTGCAATTCAACTTTCAGGCGAATCATTTCTTGATCTGTAAAATTATCAGGATAAAATTTATCAGCAAGCTTATAGAGAAGATCTTCATCAAATAACTTGAAGTTGTCTTTGGGATCTAAAGCAACACTAAGTCTCTTTAAAACTACAATTGAGTCCACTCAACTGAATATCAATTGCATTGTTAAAGACATCAAACCGATAATGGTGATCAAATGTGATAACATCCACTTGTTGACATGAACGCCCGGTGCCCCTTTCATAACAGTCATTCATATTTCGTACTGTGAAGTCTGTGATGTCATGTTCTAGGCAAACTGATGTCACATGTGCTAAAAGACAATCATAACCTTCGTCTCTCAACAATTTAAGCAAAGCTTTATAAGTGCTTGAGACAAGATCCATTGCATTCAATATATCAAGAGACTTTTGCTGCAACAATCAACAAAGCATATCGGAAATTCCCAAAATTTTATTCATCAAATGTAGGATGAATACAAAATTAATTCCCAAAATTTTATTCATCAAATGTAGGATGAATACAAAATTAAAAGACCGCATTACCATCCGACAACCGTACGCTTACCACTTGTATCGTAAGAAGAACTTGCACCCGACATATACTGAAGTACAGTAATCACCTCACCATACATATTAGTTAAACTACATGTGGAGGCAAAATGAGAACTTCAACGAGTATCTCTCGGACGATGCAAACTACCCATCTCTCCATGTTTCACGTTCTCCTGTAGCTTCCTTTTTCTGCAATTTCAATAGCTTGAGCAGATCGTAGTTCGGTATGACGTTTAGAAGAAGCACCAATGATATTCACAATCTTGTTCAGGTTCGAAAAGAAACAATAAACTGGTTTAACTTTTCCACATGCACCGACTAGTGCTAATTGCAATGGATGAGCAAAGCAATTAACATGATATGCATACGGACACTCACTCAGAAAAAGGGCTTGTAGTCCTTTCCATACCGCGCTCATATTACTTGCTCCATCATATCATTGACCCCGCATATTGCATATCTGGAGGTTATGTCGATTTAAGATAAGAGCATCTCCAATGAAAGTTAGAAGTTTTGAGGTAGGAAGCTATGCCACGTCAAAAATTATTAATCTCTACCTCAAAAACTTCTACCTCACTTAATGATTCTACCTCACAAATAAGCCCACTTTCAATTTATTTAGGTTATATTTTATATTCTAATCATTATTTTATTATGAAAATAATAATAAAATCTCCACGTCTTTTAATTCTACCCCAAACTCCTCACCCATTCCACATCATCCTCTTCACAATGGTATTTACTCATTTTTTGGGTGAGAGGTAGAAGTACACATAGACTTCTACCTCTCCATTGAAAATGCTCTAAGGCACATCTCATTCTTCAATGTTAAAGCAGTAGTATCTCTAACATGTGCAATGTCAAGAAAACGCTCTGTTAATACACCATTGGCGTCAACAAACCTTAACACAATAGCCATTTGCTCTTTATTGGAAATTGTTGGAGTAGTATACTTAATGTCTAGATTTGAGTATTATGAACTCCTTGTACACTTTCATTTACCTATTAAATACAAACATTCATTTGCTTTTAATTATTGATAATTAAATATATGCAAATTATAGTCCTGGATTTTATACGTTGTAGTTAGTATGGTGTTGCATGGGCACACAGAAGATCATACTATCGGTTACTCGTATTTAATCGAACAGATGCTCACGACCTAGATGGACACGGACCAATCCATCGGTATAGTCGTTGTGTGAGAGAGAAAATAATTTATCTTAATTATTTTATCACACTTGTACACTTGGTGTATTGAGCGGATCGATTGAGACTCATCAATTAGGTTTGCTCGGCGATAATTGATTTGAGACTCAGTGTATTTTATTCTTAATCCCCGATACAATTGCGGGTGTGTATATTTAGTATAAGTGACTTTTATTTTCCAAAGGAATTGACCGGTTTAATTATTGGGTCAATTACCGGTTAAGTTGGGTCACTATATTTTATATATGGCATGCCGTGAATTTTTGACGGGACAGTGTATCCCGGAAGGGTTGATAATATCCCCGAGATGAGCTCATAAGGATTTATTATGTAAACCTCGCAAGTGGATTTAATTCCGCATAATAAATAAGGTTGAGTGGTACTAGTCTCGGATAAAAGAGATGAATAAATTTATTAAGCAATAAATAAATTTTATTCATGGATATTTATATCTTAAATACACAGAATAAATAATACTACCGGAGAGATATTATTTGGATATAATATGGTTTAATATTGGGAGTGAAATTAATTTATATAGTGGAAAATAAATTTAATTAATATTGATAAGGATTAATGGACTTGAGCAGTGGGCTCAATTTAATCTTCAATATTGGAAGCCCAATATTCCACCTCCTTTAGATCCCCTACGTAGCCTATAAAAGCACTACATGGCCTTCATAAATAAAAAAAAAAAAATTATCATACTTGATATTCTAGAGAGTTGAAGGAGATCCATAGGAGTTCGATAGATCGTCGCCCACCCGACGTTCGAACGGAGTGCAAGGAATACGTGGGAAGATTCAAAGGTCGTCTTGATTCCGTTTCTGCGAACAACGAATCGAAAGGTATGATATCCTAACACCCTCGATATTATTCGGTTTTTAGTTTATCGAGAATACCGTAGAACGCAAGATCCGAAGGATCGAACCCGGATTAGACGAACGACCACGCGGTGGTGGCGAAGCCACCGGACCGCGTGGGGACCGCACGCCTAGGGTTCGGCGCGCGAAGAGGAGCCCTCGGCTTCGGCCGAGGGGGCGATCGCTGCCACGAGGCGCGATCGCCGGCGGTGGCGGGCTGGTGCCGTCACCTCCCCACCTCGACGGTGGGGGCTCCTCCACGGCGGGCAGCAGGTCGCCGGACCTGCTGCCGGGGGCTGCCGGATGCAGCCCCATCGAACGCGATCCTCAGGATCGCGTGAACCCCGGCTCGCGGGGGTTCGGCTGGGGGCGGGCTGCGTGCCTTCGGGCGCGTGGTCTCCAAAGGCCGGACTCCGGCGGATGAGTCGGCGTTCATGTGATCTCCGGCGATGGGTTTTTGATCGGGCTATAATTTCCGCAAATTTTAATAGCCCGGGATATCGAATTCCAACAATTGGTATCAGAGCGTGGTTTACGTTCGCGGTATTTTCGATAAAATTGTTCTACCTTGCAGGGTTCCGACTATTATGGCTTGATGATTATTTGTTTA
This sequence comes from Euphrasia confusa, assembly GCA_954870475.1. NCBI lineage: Eukaryota > Viridiplantae > Streptophyta > Magnoliopsida > Lamiales > Orobanchaceae > Euphrasia > Euphrasia confusa. The sequence continues at coordinate 6,571,521 of OX940966.1, read as the reverse complement.
ATTATTTTGTCATGTGATTGTTGGTTTAATTAAACTCTCGGACATGTCGAGATTCGTTTTTGGTGGTGAATGCTTGTAATAGTAAAAATTCGGGGGTTGACCGAATTTAGGATTTATTATTACGTTCTACTTTTTCCGGAAATTGTATAGGGTCGATTTCATGTATAGAATCGATACCGGATAGTGTAAAATTTATTTTGTAATTTATTTTGCGTTGGATCGATGCCGAAACGACTGCCGGAGAAGACGCGTGACGAAGGAGATGATCGTGAGGGTGAAGGGCTCGGATCGACCGCCCCATGGTCGATCCATGAGGACAATCGACCCACGCCCTAAAGGGCTGCCCGTGGGAGCTCCGGCCACGCCGGCCACCAAGGGAGGTGGCGCGTGGGCTGGACGGTGGCGGCATATAGGCGGCGGTCGAGGGTGGCGCGGGGATCCCCACCCCGTGCTATCCCGGTCCGGTGATTCTCTTTCCTAATTGATTCGGGTTTTTCCTATTTGAGTGTTCCTATTTTTGGGAACTCTTATGGATTAGGAAAAGAATCAATTTGGAATTGATTAGGATTCCTAAATTGATTATTTCTATTTTATGGAAATATTCATGGATTAGGAATCTAATTAATTTGGAAAGTAGAAGAGTCCTAAATTATTTTATTTCCTTATTTCATTATGGAAATCATCTAGAATATTCCAAGTGGGTCTTGGATAGATTATTCTAGAGATTTAATGAAGTAGAAAGGGAAAATAAAATAAATAAAAATATTAATAATATTTAATTTTATTTTTGATTTATTCGATTGACTTAATTATTATTAATTAAGTATCTTTTGGATTTATTAAAAATAAATAGATTTAAATATTGGAAATTAATATTCTCGTCACATGGAGCATTCAAGAACGAAGACTAAAGACTAGAAGATGCGTACGGAGATGGAGTAAAGCCATAATAGTCGGAAAATAATATTCTAGTATTATTTTGACTATGTGATAATACTATGTGCTTTATTACATGTATGCATGCTATATGTGTTTATTTTTATGCACTAGATAGCGTATCCCTTTATTGTAAAAAGCTAAGTGGGAGAGGGTATGGAAACATACCCATGGTCTCCATTGCTGCTCTCTTGGTGACTTTTATAAACTTTTGAAGTTTATATAGATAAGTTATTGGAGGAGAGTTCTTGTAATTCCTCTTACGAGAAACATTGATTAAGTTTATCAAACAATGCCTAATTTGTCTTTCCAAAGCTGATTTCAAGTCGACTCATTCTCACCCCGGGGAGTGGAATGGAGCCAGAGCCACTTGGTCATGTCGAGGACACAAATTAGAGGCAGTCGTACCATTCTTTGATAGATGGATCGATTGTCTGCTCGGCTCCCTCATTTATGAGAGATAGGGTTGTTCGCATGGTGAATCACTGGTTAGAAACTCCGAGTTTCACTTATGATTCTCCGCGTCTTGATTTACAAAATCGAATGGATTAAGTAATTGAGAGTCAATTATAAAGATCTCTTAGTGTAGTAAACGTCCACACAACGTGGCTTGCTATACTGACGGATTTTGGATTAATTGATGAGACAGTTGTAAGAAATTGTGAAGAGTTGTGAAGTTATCGTAAACGTCCACACAACGTGGCTTGCGGTGATGTAGCAATTCCAAACGATTTACTTTGGTGCTGAGTAATGGTTTACACTTAGATACGCCTTATAGTATTCCTCCCACCGAGGTTCCGCTATAAGTGATGTATGACCGAAGGAAATCTAATTGCTAAGTCGTTTGGGTGGGTAAACGTCCACACACCGTGGCTTGCCTTACCTGATGGGATTTTAGATGTGATTAGTGATTTAATGATATTATTTAAGGGAGATAATATCGGATATTAAATTGTTTGTTTGTTTTATGTGCTTATAGGTTAAGAATGACTGTGACCCCACTTTGTGATATACTTAAAGATGAAAACTCACTGGTTCCATATAGTACTGATTGGAAAAGAAATCTGGACATTGTCCAGACTGTTGAGCCTTCTATATCTGCTGTTGTCCCAACTCATGAGGACATTTGGAATGACCTCAGAATGATGTTGAAACATAGTGTGGAAGCCGGACAAGAAGTGATTGACATACTCTATAAATTCAGTCCTCTTGAGGAGTCGCTTAAAAACGATTTCAAAAGAGCTGAACTTATAAGTATGGTCAGAAAATCACAAGCTCTTGTGGCTAAGATGGAAGTGCAAGCAAAGAAGCCCAGTGGTTCCAAACCACGGAATGGGAAGAGCAAGCCGCGAGGCAAGTGCTATCGATGCAAGCAGTCTGGGCACTGGAGGTCTGATTGTCCTCTCATCAAAGGTACGAAATTTTCCTTAGTCACTGAAACATTATCAGTGGTGTTATCTACCAGCACCTGGTGTGTAGATACGGGGGCCACTGATCATGTCTGCAATTCATTGCAGGGGTTCCAGGAAACCCGGAGACTTAGAGAGGGAGAGATCGTGGTCTACATGGGCAATGCCGCGAGGGTGGCGGCTGTTGCAGTGGGAGACGTTCACTTACGCTTCAGTAGTGATAGGGTTTTAGTTTTACATAATTGTCTTTATGTACCCAACTTTAGAAAGAATTTAATTTCGGTTTCTAAACTTATTATGAATGGATATTCTGTCTCTTTTGACCACTCGGTGATCATAAGAAGAAACAGTGAGATTATCTGTTCTGGTACATTGGTGGACGATTTGTATGTGCTAAATCCTGAGTCTAACACGATGCAACTAACCGAGAGTAATAACACATCTACAAACACCAATAAGAGAAAGGAACCTTCTAAAATGAATCAATTATACTTGTGGCATCTAAGGCTAGGTCATATAAACTCAAATAGGCTTCAAAGGTTGAAAGCTGATGTTCTAATCAGCGATGTTGAAGGAGAGGACCTTCCGACCTGCGAATCCTGTTTAGAGGGTAAAATGACCAAGCGTTCTTTTTCTGGTAAAGGACGGAGGGCTGAACAAGTATTGGATTTGATTCACTCTGATGTATGCGGACCTATGTCTACTCAGGCAAGGGGAGGGTACGAGTATTTCATCACTTTCACTGATGATTACTCAAGGTATGGATTTGTATATTTGATGCGCCGCAAGAGCGAATCTTTTGACAAGTTCAAGGAGTTCAAGGCTTTTGTGGAGAACCTTCAAAATAAATCCATTAAATGCCTGCGATCTGATCGCGGAGGCGAGTACCTGTCTGGAGAATTCAAGGCATACTTGGCAGAGAATGGGATTGATTCCCAAATGACATCACCATATACTCCTCAGCAGAATGGTGTGTCAGAAAGAAGGAATAGGACTCTTATGGAAATGGTGCGATCAATGATGAGTTACTCGGACTTACCTATTATGTTCTGGGGACATGCCTTGGAAACAGCGGCGTATATCTTGAATAGGGTTCCAACCAAAACGGTACCCACAACACCCATGGAATTGTGGAGTGGGCGCAAGCCTAACTTGAAACACATTCGGATCTGGGGTTGTCCAGCACATGTGTTGCGACAAGGTGCCGATAAGTTAGAACATAGATCAGAATTACGGTTGTTTGTAGGATACCCGAAAGGAACTAAAGGTGGCATGTTCTATAGTCCTACGGACCAGAAGATCGTTATAACTACTAACGCTCGGTTCTTAGAGGAAGACTATGTCATGGACCACAAGCCCAAAAGTGACATAATACTTGATGAATTGAGAGGTGACAAGGAAGACTTAGATACAGCCGAACCGAGTAGTAATACACCACTAGAACCTGCACCTACTGTCACTGTTAATACACCGGAACGCCGTCGTAGTGGGAGGGTTGTTAAACAACCAGAAAGATGGATTGGACTGGGTGAGTCTTCGGACTCTGGACCTGGAGTTCATGAAATCGATCCCTGGACCTATGATGATGCGGTACAAGATATAGATGCGCCTTCTTGGAAGAAAGCGATGAAATCCGAAATAGAATCTATGGATTCTAATAAAGTCTGGGATCTTGTAGAACCACCAAACGGCGTAAAGCCAATTGGGTGTAAATGGGTCTACAAGAGAAAGAGAGGATCTGACGGAAAGGTTGAAACCTTTAAAGCTCGGCTTGTTGCGAAAGGATATACTCAAAAAGAGGGAATCGATTATGAGGAGACCTTCTCGCCGGTAGCCCAGATAAAGTCGATCCGGATTCTCTTATCCATAGCAGCTCATATGGATTATGAGGTGTGGCAAATGGATGTCAAGACAGCTTTCCTAAATGGAAGTCTTGACGAGACGATTTATATGAAACAACCAGAAGGATTCATTGCTAAGGGGCGAGATCATCTAGTGTGCAAGCTTAATCGATCCATTTATGGATTGAAACAAGCCTCGAGATCGTGGAACCTGCGGTTTGACGAAGTAGTCCAATCTTTTGGATTCAGTCAAAGCATGGACGAATCGTGTGTGTATTGGAAACGTGATGGGAAGAAGGTGGTGTTTCTCGTGCTTTATGTAGACGACATTCTTCTCATTGGCAACAGTGTGAAAATGTTATCAGACATAAAGGGATGGTTGTCTAGACAATTCGATATGAAAGATTTGGGAGAAGTCGGGCATGTTCTAGGGATCAAGGTTATAAGGGATCGCCGGAATAGAACATTGTACCTATCCCAGCAATCTTACATAGACACGATTCTGGCTCGTTTTAACATGCAAGATTCCAAGAAGGGTGAGCTACCCTTCAGTAAAGGAACTTATCTTTCTAAGGAGATGTGTCCTCAGACACAAAAGGAGAAAGATGAAATGAAAGCAGTTCCCTACGCTTCGGCTGTGGGAAGCTTGATGTATGCAATGTTATGCACGAGGCCTGATATCTGCTATGCAGTTGGCGTAGTAGCGAGATATCAGAGTAACCCTGGAAAGGCTCATTGGACTGCCGTAAAGAGCATTTTCAAGTATTTGCGAAATACTAGGGATTATGTTCTAAGTTACGGGGCAGACAATCTGATTCCTTTGGGTTATACGGATTCGGATTTCCAAGCTGATAAGGACCGGCGAAAGTCGACATCAGGCTATGTGTACACTTTTGGAGGTGGAGCCGTATCATGGAGGAGTGTTAAGCAAAAGTGCATTTCAGACTCTACCATGGAAGCTGAATATGTTGCAGCCTCAGAGGCAGCGAAAGAGTCAGTTTGGTTCCTTAATTTCCTCCAGGACTTAGATGTGATTCCGAGTTTGCCTTGAGCTATGACAATTTATTGTGACAATAGCGGTGCAGTGGCAAACAGTAAGGAACCACGGTCCCATAGTGCTACGAAACACATAGAGCGCAAGTACCACCTGATTCGAGTCATCGTCAAGAGGGGCGATGCGATAGTCACCAAGATAGCTTCGGAGGACAACCTAGCGGACCCTTTCACCAAGATACTTCCTAAGGAAGTATATTTCAAGCACTTGGAGGGTTTGGGAGTCAGAAGTTTGGGAGATAAGACTAGACCTTAGTATAAGTGGGAGATTGTTGGAGTAGTATACTTAATGTCTAGATTTGAGTATTATGAACTCCTTGTACACTTTCATTTACCTATTAAATACAAACATTCATTTGCTTTTAATTATTGATAATTAAATATATGCAAATTATAGTCCTGGATTTTATACGTTGTAGTTAGTATGGTGTTGCATGGGCACACAGAAGATCATACTATCGGTTACTCGTATTTAATCGAACAGATGCTCACGACCTAGATGGACACGGACCAATCCATCGGTATAGTCGTTGTGTGAGAGAGAAAATAATTTATCTTAATTATTTTATCACACTTGTACACTTGGTGTATTGAGCGGATCGATTGAGACTCATCAATTAGGTTTGCTCGGCGATAATTGATTTGAGACTCAGTGTATTTTATTCTTAATCCCCGATACAATTGCGGGTGTGTATATTTAGTATAAGTGACTTTGATTTTCCAAAGGAATTGATCGGTTTAATTATTGGGTCAATTACCGGTTAAGTTGGGTCACTATATTTTATATATGGCATGCCGTGAATTCTTGACGGGACAGTGTATCCCGGAATGGTTGATAATATCCCCGAGATGAGCTCATAAGGATTTATTATGTAAACCTCGCGAGTGGATTTAATTCCGCATAATAAATAAGGTTGAGTGGTACTAGTCTCGGATAAAAGAGATGAATAAATTTATTAAGCAATAAATAAATTTTATTCATGGATATTTATATCTTAAATACACGGAATAAATAATACTACCGGAGAGATATTATTTGGATATAATATGGTTTAATATTGGGAGTGCAATTAATTTATATAGTGGAAAATAAATTTAATTAATATTGATAAGGATTAATGGACTTGAGCAGTGGGCTCAATTTAATCTTCAATATTGGAAGCCCAATATTCCACCTCCTTTAGATCCCCTACGTAGCCTATAAAAGCACTACATGACCTTCATAAATAAAAAAAAAAGATTATCATACTTGATATTCTAGAGAGTTGAAGGAGATCCATAGGAGTTCGATAGATCGTCGCCCACCCGACGTTCGAACGGAGTGCAAGGAATACGTGGGAAGATTCAAAGGTCGTCTTGATTCCGTTTCTCCGAACAACGAATCGAAAGGTATGATATCCTAACACCCTCGATATTATTCGGTTTTTGGTTTATCGAGAATACCGTAGAACGCAAGATCCGAAGGATCGAACCCGGATTAGACGAACGACCACGCGGTGGTGGCGAAGCCACCGGACCGCGTGGGGACCGCACGCCTAGGGTTCGGCGCGCGAAGAGGAGCCCTCGGCTTCGGCCGAGGGGGCGATCGCTGCCACGAGGCGCGATCGCCGGCGGTGGCGGGCTGGTGCCGTCACCTCCCCACCTCGACGGTGGGGGCTCCTCCACGGCGGGCAGCAGGTCGCCGGACCTGCTGCCGGGGGCTGCCGGATGCAGCCCCATCGAACGCGATCTCACGATCGCGTGAACCCCGGCTCGCGGGGGTTCGGCTGGGGGCGGGCTGCGTGCCTTCGGGCGCGTGGTCTCCAAAGGCCGGACTCCGGCGGATGAGTCGGCGTTCATGTGATCTCCGGCGATGGGTTTTTGATCGGGCTATGATTTCCGCAAATTTTAATAGCCCGGGATATCGAATTCCAACAGAAATATATTTAGCCTCATCAACTAAAATGCAAAACTTCGAATCACCAACCTCTGCACGAATTTTGTTTGTCAAACGACTACCAAAGATGCCCAAAATTTCCTTTTGAACTGTTGGTGATGTGTACTTTGCATTCAAAGGAGCATTTTCTAAAACATCTTTAATTTCACTATTCAACTCTCCCAAAAGCTTTATCAATTCAATGAGATTACCTCGGTTTTTGGAAGATGTCGTCTCATCATGCCCTCTCAACCAGTGGCGGAGCTGGTACAGGACGAGCGTGGGTGATAGCCCACGCTAAAAAAAATACTTATATATATTTAGTAAAATTTTATTGCGCAAATATACATATATATATATATATATATATATATATATATATATATATATATATATATATATATTAAATAAAATTTTATTGCGAAAAAAAAAGAGTACCTATATTTACCCCAAATAAAAAAAACTACATTAAAAAATCATATTTACAATAATTGTAAAAACCTAATTCTCCAAACACCGTTAAAAATATGCAAATCACCACCGCACCTTGAGCTCTTCAAGAAGAATTCGCAAGCTGTGCAGCAATTAAAGAACTTCAGAGTGTGCACAAGTAAGAAAACTACAACCGTCGACACTAAATTAGGTTTTTACTTTTGTTTTTTTCTTATGTTTTTTTTTCAATGTTGCTTAATTGTTTTTGCCTTCTTTGGTTTTTTTTGTTTATTTGTGATAATAATGTTCACAAATTAGTGTATATTTTGATTTAATATTTATTATACATAAATTGAATTGAATTATATTTTTTTTAATGTTAGTTGTACAGTGAGCGTGGCCAAGTAGTGAGTACAGTGCATATGAATTGAGTATATAGTAATTTTTATATGTTTTTTATAGGTACTTATGGAAAAATATTATAAAAAAAGAGATCGTCAAGAGAATGATTTCGATGCTAATGCAACAAAAATTGTTTCGAGTTCAAATAATATTGTGAAGGAAACAAGAATGGTTGGGGAAACATCAGTCGCAATTAAAGAATTTGACCCTACACAACTTCCTTCAGATCCTGGATTAAGAGTTCCTATCTCAACCGACAGTCCTGGAATTAGCTAGAGACCAAGTTCGAAGAGCATACTTACAGAAAGGTCCTTGTCAACCATTTGAGCACGAGTTTCCTATGAAGAAAGTTTCATCGACATCAACCACGTCTAGAAGATTTATTTCTGGTTGGTTTACCGAGTATGATTGGTTGGAGTATAGTATATCTAAAGATGCTGTATTTTGTCTTCATTGCTATCTTTTCAAACCAAATCGAGGAAAACAATCTGGAGGTGATGCTTTTGTAACTGAGAGTTTTACTAATTGGAAAGAAAAATCGAGGCTTAAAGTTCTGTTGGGAATCATGATAGTGAACATAATAAAGCACGAATGATGTGTGATGCCTTGATGAATCAAAACGGACATATTGAAACAGTTTTTTGACAAGCATTCAAAACAAACGAAAGATGACTACCGCACTCGACTTACTGCATCTCTCGATTGTGTGCGGCATTTGTTGAGGCTAGGATTGCCTTTTCGAGGACATGAAGAATCATACAACTCTCTTAATCGAGGTAATTTTCTTGCTATGGTGGAATTTTTAAGGGATCATAATAAGGATGTGGCTAGTGTGGACTTGAGCAATGCTCCAAAAAATTGCAAGTTAACATCTCCTCCTATAAGATTTTATCTCGGAATAGTTTGAGCATATCTAGATTGAGAGGACAAGGTTATGATGGGGCTAGTAATATGCAAGGGAGAGTCAATGGACTTAAAACAATTATTTTAGATGAAAACCCGAGCGCGTATTACGTACATTGTTTTGCTCATCAACTTCAACTAGCCCTTGTAGCCGTGGCAACAAATAATCTTCCTATTTCTGTTTTTTTTTTCGTGTGGTTGGTCAATTGGTGAATGTTGTTGGTGGTTCTTGTAAACGGTCGGATCTTCTTAAAGAAAAACAATTAAACTATGTTGCTAAGGCGTTGGAAAATGGTGATATTTCAAGTGGTCGGGGTCTTAATCAAGAATCTAGTCTTCAATGTGTCGGTGATACACGATGGAGTTCGCATTATAGATCTTTGATTAGCTTGATTTCTATGTTTTCTTCCGTGAGTGATGTGCTTGAATTGATCATTGGGGATGAGTATTCGACTTCTATGCAAAAGGTGAAGATAAGAGTTTTATTGAAGTCGATGCATTGCTTTGAATTTGTGCTCAATTTACATATGATGAAAACTATTTTGGGAATATCAAATGAGTTGTCTCAAGCATTACAAATGAGAGATCAAAATATTGTGAATGTTATGGATTTGGTTAAAGTTCTAGGCATCGACTTCAAGAGTTGAGAGAAAATGGATGGAATTCATTGTTTGAGGAGGTTTATCATTTTTGTGAACAACATGGTATTGTTGTTCCTAACATGGATGACGTGTTTACTCGCTTTGATCCCCGTGGTACGCCTCTACGGAATGCACCAAAGATAACAAATTTGCGTCATTACCAAGTTGAGTTATTTTATGCTGTTATTGATTTGCAACTACAATAATTAAACGACTGATTCCCAGAGGTTAGTACGCAATTGCTACTTTGCATAGCTTGTTTATCTCCACAAGATTTATTTTCTTCCTTTAATATTGACAAGTTACTTAAGTTAGCGGGATTTTACCCACAAAATTTTTCAAAATCGGATGTTCTCAATCTTAAAGATCAACTTCAAAATTATATTGTTGATATGCGCTTCAACGACTTGTTTAAAGACTTGAAAGGATTAGGGGACCTAGCCGAGAAGTTGGTACAAACTAAGAAGCACATGATGTTTTCTTTGGTTTACAAGCTTTTGACTTTGGCATTAATTCTACCGGTTGCAACGGCAAGTGTTGAGAGAGTATTTTCCGCCATGAAACTTGTGAAGGACAAATTGAGCAATCGCATGAGTGATGATTGGTTGAATGATAGACTTGTTGTTTACGTAGAAAAGGAAGTTTTTTTGAAAATTGACAATGATGTTATTATTAAGCGATTTCATTCTATGAAAACTCACAAAGAACAATTGTAATTTTTGTTTTTGAATTATTTAATTAAATATTTTAAAATTTTGGCCCACCCTCGATTGAATTCCTGGCTCCGCCCCTGCTCTCAACGCACATTCTTGCAAAGTAAGGTATTTAAGAGACTTAATCGTCGTCATAATCCGCAAACAATTTTTCTATATCTCTTTCGGCTTCTCCCGATTAATTGCTTTATCAATATGTTGAGAGACATTCATCAGAGATTCCATATACACGGCTGCGCTGCTGTGATTTGAATCAACATCTCCAATATGTTTTAAGAACGAACAATTCTTATTGGTAACTCGCTTCCAACTATCGAAACCACCACTAGTAAATGCGTAACGACTATTATTTAATTTATCAAATAAGAAGCACGGAAAGCAATATACAGCATGATTTGTGGGTGAACACTCTAACCAAGGAAACTGACGAAACCACGAGCTTTGAAATCGGCGATTTTGGTGTCCATCGAATGTTTGCTTTTTTTTCATCCAAAATGGGTTGAAATGCTCTCATTTTTATGTAAGCTCTTCTTATTTCATCTCTTTGATTAACAGGATGTTGACGAATCGGAATGCGTTTGAACGGATCACGATCGAGTGAGTCGAGATCAATTTCTATTATTCTCGTCGGAGGAGGTTGAATACTGGGAGATGGAGCTACATTATCATTGTTTCTAGGATGATCTTCATTTCTCATAGGTTTCTTCCGTTTAAAATTGCTGAATAATGACTTAATTGATTTCCCTTTTTTCGCTTCTCTATTATTCATTGCTACAAAATCAGAAAATACACAATAAGTTTCTTTCGGTCGTGTACAACTAATTCTATTTTCTAATAAAAACAAAAAAAAAACAAGAAGCCAATAACTTGAATAAGATGAGAAACATCAAACAATACAAAGAATAATACTAATTTGTTAATTAAATGAAATTCCCCATAAATCAAGAAAAGTTTTAACAAACCCTAAAAAAATAATTGAGATAATACTATAACAATAGCAAAATCAAGAAGTCAACAAACGAGAGAAACGAAAAATGAAAAATAATTAAATAAGAGTAAAATAAATTACAAAATGCAGAGGTAAAGAAAAGTACACTAAATGGGATAGCATTAGCGATACATCTTTTTTATACTAGCAGATAAAAAAACCATTTTTTACACAGAAAAGCGGTGAACATCCGAAATTGTCCTTCTATTGTGGAGAATTGTATAAGTAATTTTCGACATGCCGAACCCACATTCGTCGTGGCAAATCTCACGTTCTCCGTGAAGAAAACAAATTCAAAAAAAGTGAATTGAACGCAAACATGTCTAAAAAATACATATATTTTAATTAAAAAGATAAATGAATTTCTGTAAATTAATAGTCGCTCGGTGTAAGCACAAGATCCATAAGACGGATCGATTAAAAAAAATCCATAAAACTGAAGATTTCTTCGACACAAGACTTGTCTCCACAATTCAAAATCAAATATGTGATATTCGACACAAGATCTGTACTATTCAAAAATCAATTTGCCCCTCGGTAATTCTCTAAGAAAGGGTCTTTCGTAGTCATAGGCATCGGCCGCCGAGTACCATTGGAAGCGAGGCAGCGGTGGGTGTCCAGACCACGTCGGCTGTCGAGGACCATTGGCAGTGAGGCGGGGGCGTCCAGACGACGTTGGCCTTTTGGTGGAGGGACGTGCTAGCTTCGATCGAGCTGTGGGTGGAGAGCGGAGGTGGAGGCTGCAGATTTGAAAACGAAGAGATTTGAAAATGAGATATTAAAGTTTACGGCAAAGAGGAATATATATACTAATTTGTAAAATCGAATTATAATCTATGAATTTGACACATAATTTTAAGTTTTTTAATTTTGTCTTTTTGTGTGGGGATATATAGGTAAATTAGTGTAAAAAACACATTTTTTAAATGCTAGTGTAAAAAAGTAGTATTACAATATATTATAGTGTATTTTTTGACCTTAACACAAAATAAAAACCTGTTTTTTTCTTTTTCACAACTCGAGCTCCGTAACCGCGCACAGAAGAAAATAGAATTGTGTGATTTAAAATTTTAATTTACTTTTATGAAGAGTTTATTAAAAGTAACAATATAAATATATACTCAATATTACTAGTAAGTTTACAAGTTTTGTTAATTCAATTCTCGTAGTCAAGCGGTAATTGCTATTGAAAATTTTGGCAAAGGAAGAGGTCACAACCAATGAGTACCTCCGCCATTGGTGAAAGGGTCTTTGATAGAGTGAGATGAAAATCGAGGGATATGTTCGAGTAGAAGACACGTGTCTGAGAGAGCCGACATGATTTTTATCCCAAGACAAACAACATAATACTTCAATGAAAAAATTGTCAAAAAAATTGTCTCACGCAAGATCAAACTCGCGTCGTCGTAGATTTACATCCACATCACCACAGAATTTAACACTCTGTTATGACCCGAGGCTCTTATTTGATTATTTTGTATACAAGTATATATTTAAATTATTATCGACTTGAAAAAGATTCAGAAGTTCATTGTAAAGTCTCAAAAAATAATAAACATGCTAACATACTTTTATTACACAACAAAGTTCATACAAATTGTAGCTGATTTTAAGTTTCAAAAATACTTACTTGTTTTTATATGGTAGAATAAAATATAAATAAAAACTTACATAAATCATTTTGGGCTAATGCTTGTATAAAAATATTTACATGTTTTTTGGTAATATTTGTATTGTATAAATCATTAAATTGATAAATATAATTATTTTTGATATGTCAAGTAATGTGACACAAATTTTATACTCTAAAATTCAATGTTTTACTTAAATTTTTATTGACTAATGTATTTGACGAAACTTTTGGTAGGTTCATCTAATTTGATCTTAATTCGATTTTTTTTTATGACGAGGGAATCCGCAGCTGCTACTCGTAGAGTGCGCGCTCTGGGTAAACTCTCGGGTTGAACACGGTAGCCTGCAAACCACGCTCAACCAAGTAAACCACACTAGGCAAGCCTTGTGTGACAGACTCGACCTTGATTCGATCTCTCTTCGAAAACAATCAACTTGGCTAGAGTTGAGGGGCACCTCCTGTAGATTTTGAACTCGAAGACCAGCTGAAACTAGTATTCTCAAGCAACTAATTATGTCTCTAAAAATGACACCATTTTTTTCTAGGTAAATGTCAATATCATATAAAGTAAAAAGTATAATAGTATAAAATTGCACGTAGAGAAAACCCCCTACTGCGTCAGATTAGCTAACAGACTAGCTCTCCACACAACCAAAAAATGACATAGCGAAATTGATGTATCTCTAAAATTGTAAATTTTCACTTTTGATTAGTTAGTAAAAAATACTCCCTCCGTCAAACAATAGATGTCATACTTTTTTTAGCACGGAGTTTAAGAAAATTATTTTTTTTTATTTTTTAATTAAAAAGTAAAGATTATAAATGTAATTTTAAAATGAAAAGTAAAGTAGTTGTGAAAATTGTTAATTTCTGATATTTTAATTAAAAATTAAATGATATAAATGTATTTTTAAAGTGAAAAGTAAAGTAGTTGTGAGTATAATTTAAAAAGTAGATGGATAAAATAGAATAAAATTGAATTTTAAAATAAAAAAGTTAGAATTGTTATAAACTCAAAAAGAAATTGAAAGAGAATAATAAATTAGATAAAGAGAATATGAGAGAAAGAATAAAATTGTTGTATTTAATTCATATGAGATACAAATAGGGTTTATATCTTTTTCACTAATTACAATATTTATAATCAGAATAATTTTTTTTTTTTGGTGTGTCAATATCTTTGAAAATGAAAATGAATATTGTCAAATTCCAAATGGGGGTGTTCAAGTGCGGTCCCACGCCTAGCGCACACAAACGAGAGCGGGAGCCCGAATATGCACTAGAGAGCCTCATTCTAACTCAAAACCATATGGTACTAAGTAGGAGAACTCCCTAGGCTTATATCATAGACTCTCCTCTCACAATTATTCGATGTGGGACAACTCACAAGTGGACTTCAACACACCCCCTCCACTTGTGAGTCCTAGTCAAAGGGTGGTCAAACCACTCACAAACAGGAGCTCCCGCTCTGATACCATGTCAAATTCCAAATGGGGGTGTTCAAGTGCGGTCCCACGCCTAGCGCACACAAACGAGAGCGGGAGCTTGAATATGCACTAGAGAGTCTCTTTCTAACTCAAAACCATATGGTACTAAGTAGGAGAACTCCCTAGGCTTATATCATAGACTCCCCTCTCACAATTATTCGATGTGGGACAACTCACAAGTGGACTTCAACACACACCCTCCACTTGTGAGTCCTAGTCAAAGGGTGGTCAAACCACTCAAAATGGGGGTGTTCAAGTGCGGTCCCACGCCTAGCGCACACAAACGAGAGTGGGAGCCCGAATATGCACTAGAGAGCCTCATTCTAACTCAAAATCATATGGTACTAAGTAGGAGAACTCCCTAGGCTTATATCATAGACTCCCCTCTCACAATTATTCGATGTGGGACAACTCACAAGTGGACTTCAACACACCCCCTCCACTTGTGAGTCCTAGTCAAAGGGTGGTCAAACCACTCACAAACAGGAGCTCCCGCTCTGATACCATGTCAAATTCCAAATGGGGGTGTTCAAGTGCGGTCCCACGCCTAGCGCACACAAACGAGAGCGGGAGCTTGAATATGCACTAGAGAGTCTCTTTCTAACTTAAAACCATATGGTACTAAGTAGGAGAACTCCCTAGACTTATATCATAGACTCCCCTCTCACAATTATTCGATGTGGGACAACTCACAAGTGGCCTTCAACACACCCCCTCCACTTGTGAGTCCTAGTCAAAGGGTGGTTATAACCACTCACAAACAGGATCGAAACCTGCTCTGATACCATGTTAAATTTCAAATGGGGGTGTTCAAGTGCGGTCCCACGCCTAGCGCACACAAACGAGAGCGGGAGCCCGAATATGCACTAGAGAGCCTCATTCTAACTCAAAACCATATGGTACTAAGTAGGAGAACTCCCTAGGCTTATATCATAGACTCCCCTCTCACAATTATTCGATGTGGGACAACTCACAAGTGGACTTCAACAAATATATATATATATATATATATATATATAATGTAGTATCTTTTGTATATGGGGCATTGCGTATCCATTAGAGGAAGATGGAAGAAATGAAAATTCGAATAAATCGAGGCTCGTGTTCAATACGATTTCCTTAAAACAAATTCGTCCTCTACGTGTACAATTGTTTCCCAGGATACAACGATTTCTAAGTAAAATATTTGTTTACGGCGAACTGAGATGTTGCCTAAGAAATATCAATGGAGGGTCAAAGAAATGAGAGGATAACAAAATAAATAAGAGAGCGATTGTTCGGAAGATGTTTGTATAATCTCTAATTCATCTTTGATTTTCTTTGAGTGCTTCTCGATTCGTGTGTTTCTCTATGCAAAGTCGATTGCACTTATATAGAGATGTTGGAGACGAAAGTACGTTGAACATAGACGATTTGATTACAACAATCGTATCGTAACGTCTCATCATTCATAGCACCACACTAATGGTCACTTAAAGACCATTATTTCAAAAAATGTAACTTATGTTAATTATAATAATAATAATAATAATATTATTATTATTATTATATCAATAATAAAAAAATATTATGTAGAAAAAATAGTAAAAAATGTGCATCATAGAGTACTCCATTTGTATATTTTTTAACACTTTACATATCTTTTTATCTAAAATATTTTATTATCTTTGAAATACTCTTCCAATTAGTTATGTGTTTAAAATTTAATTTTTCATTCATACTACTCAAGATTTGAGCGTATGAAATTTCAAATCGAGCCTATGAGATATCAAATCGAAGATCTCTGTGAGAATCTCATTTTTCAACATGCAAAAATACTTCTATATAAGGCATGATTTCTTTTAAAAAATAATTTGTTGAGCTTAATTAGAATCGGACATAAAAGAGAATCTTTGTCAAGGGTGGATTCAAAATATGGTCCCGGCTCAGGTGGTCCCTTACCCGATTCTTGCGACCGGTCCCTTCCCCGATTCATGTTCGAAAAAAAAAACCTTCTGTTTGCAGCTGCTCTTGAAAATGGACCATTGAGATATGTCTCATGACCAATAATCAGTCCTAGTTGTCATGACAAAACAATTCCAACTCTACATACTACGGTTACACTACAAACGTGTCCAGGATAGGTATTTCCTTTTTTTTTTCTTTTTTTTTTATCGATTTTAAACGGGTGACCTAAGATTGAGTATCGAGTCGTTTGGATATTCGATTTTTCAGATCTACCAAATTCATGATTCAACGTGAAATGTGGTCACATACTTGTAATTCGTGAATTTGTTAATTGTAGTAAAAGTGAGGGTTCAATTCAATAAATTGAGAGAAGTAATTATTCAACCAAAAAGAAATCTTTTACAGGCACACGGGGAAGAATAAAAACAAATAAAAATAATGATTAGTATTTTCTTGCAGATACGCAAGTGAATAAAGCAAAGCAAGGAAGAAAAATCAGTTTGTCATTTATTTCTCGTGGGTTGGCGCTGTCAAAAAACAGAGGCGAGGAGAGGCGTGGTTCCTGAGCACGCGCAATCGACCAAATCGAATATGTGCTGTGTTATGACTTGTGAATATACTAATCATAATTATGTGTATATTTATTTATTTATTGGTCAACTTAGGTGGGCGCCTTTGATTTTTTTAAATAATTAATGTTACGGTTTATTTATTTTTAAATTATTTTATTTTTCAATAAAAATTTTAATTATGAATTAATATTCGATATATTATTAATTTCTCTAAATTAATAAAAAATTTAGTATTGAATTTTTTAAATAGAAAAAAGTATTTGATAAATTAATAATTTTTATAAATTAATAAAATTGCACGGTTACAAAACTATTAATGTATAGAAGTTCAGTGTAATTGATATAAAACAAAAGCATTTTCTCTTAACAAAAAATACATAAAATTTCGTAACAAAAGAATTCCCTTCACAAATACAGTACAATACTCTATTAATTAAAGTAGGTGTATATCTTTATTATGTGCAATCCGATACTGATTGCCTCAATAAACCATATGTTGACTAATGATGCCATTCAATACGGAAAAGAAGGAAAATGTACACACGCCTAAACTATACAAATCATTACTTCAACCATTTTTTAATAATTTTGTTTTCAAAGCTTTGAATTTTTTAATAATACAATAATGACATTTTAAGTTAGTTAAAACAATAAAACTTTGTTTTGAGGACACCGTTTGAGTTGTAAAGCTTGTATTAATGTTAGTAAAATTATTATACGATGTAGATTGGATCACCCGATTGATTTTTCTCTCATAAATGTCTCGTTTATATTTTTACATTATCACTCTCTCCCAACAAAGATTTAATACTTTTTTTGTTTACAAAAAAAATATTGTATTTTTATTGGGAAAGAGTACTTAGGTTCGATCACCCGATTAATTTCTTTACCCACACGTGTCTCATTTATATTTTCACAGGCTTTTCTAAATTTATTTGCAAACAATTTAATATTTAATTTTTTATCAACATAGTACTATATACAAAGTGTTATTTGTTCGTGTTTGAAAAATACGAAAGAAAAAATCGAAATTTAAGGGAAGAGTATTTAATTTCTCAATATATTAATGAATTAATTTGTAATTATTTTATTTGGATTTGATAGGGACCTTGTTGATTGGTCATTGACTTTTTATGAACCCATAAATGATGACATGGTAGAATGTTGCACCACACCACCGGCGTGATTCCAATTTCAACAATTCACCACTGACCAAATCATTAGCATTTCATATCACAGCAGCCTTTTTTTTCTCCATCTGAAAACTAATTCTTTATTAAAATTTGTTACCTTTTAATAAATTTGTAATTCTACTTGTTTACTCGAAATATAATACAAATAAATTACAATATCTCATGCTCAAAAAGTCACAGAATTAGTTGAAATGAAATTCGAATCGAAATAAAAAAAAAACTGTTAAAATTCTCGCTGACTAATTCTAGTGTTGTAATGGTTGCTACCCTAAATCAACAGGAACGTGCTGAGCTCTTTGAAGATGCATGCTCAGAAGCGGGCATTACCTCCCGTTTTCTTCCATTTGTGATTTTGCGTCACAAATTCAACAAAATCAATCTGTTAAATAATTCAATTCAATTAAATATTGAATTGTTTATATATAATATTTTGATAAGTATACAAGTGTATTGATAATTTCACCAAAATCGATTTTACTCGATTAATTATTCATTTGTGGACTTCCCTAAATAAGTTGAAATTGACCTACAAACAACAGATTATTAAATAATATATTCCATTTACTAATATAAATATCAAATTATTTAATTTTTTTAAATTTTAAATTAGATTATTAAATAATATATTCGATTTACTTATATAAATATCAAATTATTCAATTTTTTTAAAATTTAAATTGATTGATGACGTGTCTTCTAAGACTCACCAAAAATTCTAACTTATACACCGAAAATAATTAATAAATATACTAATAATTGATTTTTTTTTAATAATTTGAGTAGCATTGTATTTACATTTTAATATTTACCAAGTAAATAAGTGTATAGTTAATTTTATTTGATATAAATTAAAAATGATTTAATAGGATGGGCGTGGACACTAGGCCCTGCTAAAAGCAAAATTAAAATTAAAAAAAAAAGAATAAAAAAAAACGTCAAAAGTTATGATTTCGAATTCCGATATTAGATACGCAAATATGTCAAACCTCGTGGAGGCCTACCTTTTTCCGTTCACGCGTGCTCTCCCATCCAACGGCCACCAACCCATCCGCATCGCACGGAATTCGGCCCCCATCCAACGGCTCTCATTCCCCTACTTTGACTCTCTCATATTTCCATACGCCCACGCCGGCCTGAGCTACTCGCCAATCGCCATTAAATAAAGTCTCAACACTCCTCCAACACACTTATCATTTCATATACTCCACTGTATTTTTCTATTCGCAAAATTAAATTCAAAGTTCCGCTTCCTCAATTTCATTTCATCCCTCACATTCGGTAACTTTTTTCTTTTCTGTTTCTCGATCTGCGATTATTGTTCTTCATCTTCACCGATCTGATCTCTGAACCAATCGTAAATTGAGATTTCAATTTTGGCAATTTCGTGTTTTCTTTTTCTGTTTCAGAATTTTCTAGGGTTTTGCTCGGTAATTTCTACATCCACTTAGCTGAAGAACACAATCAACATGCCTTGGGGATCTCCGAATTTCTTTGGGAAGTCCGTACTCTTGTTCGTGTTCTTCCTCGTGATTCTGTAACTTCGCTTCGTTTTTTCGGTGAGTTCAACATTTTTTCCATCATAAATTCCACGTTGCTTGTATGCAGTGACATTAATTTTTATTTTATATTTTAAGTAGTCCATTCGTATACCGATTTCGAATAATTTCTGGTGGGGGAAAGTGAGTATGCGCATTGCAGTTGCTAGCAAGAAATATCTAACAGCCAAAGAACTGGGAAGATTTAACATGAGCATTCGAAGCATTGCTTTTTACCAATTGATGAAAGTTTGCCAGGTGAGTTCTTTTTAATTTTGAAGAATTTGGATGTGGAGATTTTATTTTATTTTGGTTAAAATATGTGATTTCCAATTGTCAATGCTGCATTATTTATTTTGGTTAATTTTGTCTATATATGAAGTTTGTAATTCTCTCGTTTCCTCGATTTTTTTAGGCTGAATATTTCCGCCAGTTGCTTAAACCTGTTACGTAGTCTTGTTTGGAATTTTGGATTGTACAATCTTTTGGTCTGATTGGGTGAAAAAACACACATTCCAGCCGAGTAACCTGTTGCGAGCTATTTTCGCTGTGTCCCTGTATTCGAAGCTGTATTTGAATTCGACATTTTGTTATTCTCTTCTCCATGCATACGGGCCGCCCGTATTTTCCCGAAAAGCCCATGCAGGCCCCTCATGGCGACCAGAGCAGTTATTACCTCAACAACGCTGGGTTCGCATCATCAGTCCTGAACAGTTTTGTTCCTCCTGGCATCAAATGTCCGATGCCTTTCCGTAATGTCGATATCCAACCCTCAAACGCATGCCCAAGAAATTTCGTAATCTTCGACCAAACTAATAGCCGGAGCCAAATAATGTTCCATCCTGAGTTAAGCTCCAGAGTGCTTTATCCTGGTTTTGGTGTTGACCCGTCTCTTTTCCAAGTTGATGCTATACAAAATGACGGAACCTCAAATTGCGAGATAGAAGATGATGACGATGATATTGATCTACTTATGAGCTCTGAATATGATGAGAAGGATGAGCTTGAAGATGATGAGGTAAGTACAGCACGGACTGGTGCTTATAATGAATGCGGGTCACCTGACTCCTGCTCGAATTACGAGCCTTCACCAAAGAAGAGGCGGTCACCTTTTGGGGAATCTTCCGGAAGCATAGGGATTGAAAAGAAGCACAAGAGAATGAGGAAGATGGTGAAGGCATTGAGAGGGATGGTTCCTGGGACCAATCGGCTCAGCACTGTTTCTGTTCTGGATGAAAGTGTTCGGTACCTCAAGTCTCTCAGGGTAGAAGTTCAGAAGCTGGGAGTTCACAAGTTCAGTGGCTAATTAAACTTGGAAAACTTGTTCACTGCAGAAGTCTGATTTTAATGGTGTGTGCTAGTATTTGACTTCAATGGTTTTCTCTACCTATGAATGTAGTTGGTTGAATAGTTAAATTGTGGTTTAATTATGTCTTGATTTTGTATTTTGTCTACTTGTACCTCGTACATTATCTTTTTTGCTCTTTATTTTATATTTGCACCTAACTAATTTAATATAATATAATGTTGATTAATTACTTGTGTCTTTGACTCTCATATTCCTTCTTTTGACGTTATTAGTATACAAATAATATCATTAGATTTCACTTTAGTATGATGTTGATCAGAATATGTTCTTTCTTTTCCGCTAGTATAACATAGACTTAATTCTTAGGTGGAGATTTTGAATGATAAAACGAACAACCGAATACTTCTTAAGTGGAAAGGTTGAGATTTTAAATGATAAAACGAAGAACAGAAAATTTCTATCACTATGATATTATTTGTAAGCTAAATATTTAATAACAATATTTTATTTCAAGTAAGACAATTTGGCCGAGTGGTCTAAGGCGCCAGATTTAGGCTCTGGTCCGAAAGGGCGTGGGTTCAAATCCCACAGCTGTCATTATTTTTGTTAGCTTTCTCCAACTCAAATGATCTGCACACAAAAAATAAAATGCTCCAAAGGTTTAACTACATATAACCCACTTGTCATATTCTCCACGTACCTCTTGCTTGGAGTGTTTTCGATAGATCTTAGCTCGAAAACCGAAATCCAAGCTCTGAATGCGGTTGAAGAACTCCATAACCGAAGCTCTTGTCAACTGGAACTGTAACCAAACCAATCACCACTGCAACTGGTCCGGAATCGAATGCTCACACCTCTCAGAATTGCAAGAATCCCTTCCGAAATAGGTAACTGCAAGAATCTACTTCTTTTGAACCTATACTCAAGAACCGATTTTCTCGCTCGCCTGAGGAATCTAGATCTGTCGACTTTTGAAATAAATAAGTAGAAGCACCTTGGTAGAATCTGCAAAAAAAAGTTGTCCGGGTCATATTGGTAATTTTGTATGCATCCTACAAACAACCGCATCGGGTCATATTGGTAATTTTGACTAACTATTTATAGACTCTGTTATTGTTCTGTGTTCTACAATTTCGACATGATCCCACCACCCACATTCTCATACAATACAACCCCTTCTTAGTTGACTTCAAACTATTGGTCAACTCAATGATCATCCACATTTTACAACTTCCAAATAAAAAGAGAATACATCATCATATAATTAAATTTCCTTGGCAAAAACGTAGAAGAAGAGGCCATTAGGCATTAAGTCCAATTCATTCGGTACAAAATTACTACTTAATTTAGCAGAAGCACGTATAACATCGATCCAAAACTCAATCATGTTAAAATATAACTGAAATTAAACAAAAAAGAAGTATAATAGTATTAATTAGTTGTTGTGTTTGGGAAATCCAGGAGGAATTATATCCTGCAGTAGTCCATAGTCAGCAAAATGCTGGTAATGGTGAGGGTGCGGTGTTAGATTCCGTTGTTGATTCTGCTGCTGTTGATGATAAGCGTAATTTCCGGAAGCTCCATAGAGATGGGGCATCTGATGAAGTAAGAGCTCCTGCTGAAAGGTCGTCGAACTCCCAAACATTCCGGCCACGTGCCCGCGGAGGTTCGCCGGAACGTGGTGGTTGTGCTGCCCCTCGTAGGTGCTGATCACGACGGAAGGGTCCTGGAACGACCTCTCCACGCGCTTCTTCACCCCGCATTTCTGAGTCGTGCATCTGTAGTAGCTTCTGTTTGAAATTTTTCAAGAGGGGCGGTAACGTAATTTCACGTTAGACTATCGAATAATAATTATGTGTGAAGAATAAAAATGAACCTGGGATAAGGGCTGTTCTTGACAGCTTTCTGGCCGTATTTTCTCCATCTGTATCCATCTTCCAATTGGTCGACATCGCTCTTAGTCATGAAAGCAAACCTTGGCTGCTTTTCCTTCTTTTCTCCTTTCTTATTCTTTGACTTATTAGCCCTAATAATAAATTAATTTGTATAATATTACCAAATTAGCCCAAATTTGTTTCATATTAACCAAAAATCAACTAATAACTTACGAGCTGTCTTCTTGACTGCTAATTCCTTTCTTGCCCTTGTTGGAATCCTCTTCGCCGGCGGCCGGCTCCAAGGAGGAGGGGGTGGTGGAAGAGTTGGGCGTGGCTGGCTCAGGCTGCTGCTGTATGGCCTTTTCGTCGGTGGGTCCATGCAGGATCTCCGTGAAGCTCAGGTAGGAGTTAGGGTCAAACCTTTATATATATATATATAGTCTATGAACATGACTTGTTAGTTAATTACCAAATAACTTGTCTTCCCTTCTTCTTTCTTCTTCTTCTTAGCATATATATAAGTTATAACAACTAACTAAATTCTTTTTTAGTTAGTTGTTATAACTTATATATATGCTAAGAAGAAGAAGAAAGAAGAAGGGAAGACAAGTTATTTGGTAATTAACTAACAAGTCATGTTCATAGACTATATATATATATATAAAGGTTTGACGAGAATGTGTTCTTTGGTTCATTTCATGTTTATTTGTTTATTATTATGCTTTAATAATCATTTATTTATATATTTATTATATAATTTAATATGGACAACGATATATACCTTCGTCGATTTCATTGCTTATTACTCCCTTCCAAGTGACATATCAACCCACAGATTTTAAACATGGGGATGGATCCGATAAATAATTTATTATTTAAAATTTTAATAAATATAATTAATATTTAAGTTAAACTAATTAATGTTAATATGGTAAAATATCTTTTTGAGATGATAAAGTTGTCCAATTATTTTTAAGGCCAAAATTATTTTACCAATCAATTTGAAATGTTTAATTTGATTCTATGTACTCTCATACATATTGAAGTTGAATCAATTAATATATAACACTTTAAAAAAAAAATTGTTATTGACTCAACTCAATAACATAAATTATGTCAAGTAATTAACTTGAGCTTAAAATACAACATTAAATTAAAATTGTGAACATGATTCATTCTGAAATAGAATGCAAAGAGTATATATACGAGGTAGGTGAAATTTAAAAACGAATACTCCGTATATTACATTTTTTTATTAATAAAAAGGACACATCTAGTAATATTTATTTTTAATTAGTAGAGTATAATTATGAGAGATTGAATAAAATGACTTGTTTTATCAATTTTATTTTTAAATTACAGAGAAAGTAAATCATTTTTTAAACAAAAAGATTGGAATTGTAAGGATAAATATGTTTGGGCATTACAATGCCTTAAATGTACCTAGGCAGAAGTTGTCTTGCTAACATATTTATTTATTTTATTCTTTCTTCACAATTTAAACTGTTGTAATCACTTGTCATATTGGTGATTTGATTTAGCATAGTTCATTAGTTGGAACGTGCTTGAAAAACAATCAACATAGAAGATTTCTGCCGCAGCACAGCCAGGCAGAGTTATGCCGCAAGCAGTGCAAGGCTTGGACAAGAGGTTGAGTCAAGATATCGAGCGAAGCATGAGCGTAGGGCAAAGGAATGCTGAAGTCCAGATAGTATGGAAGGCAGTGCAGTGTGGCAGAGCATTCCAGAAGAACTTCAGAAGGCATTCCTGCGGCAGCGGTCAAAGCAGCCTGCCCTATAATATCTCAACCGATTGTTGACCTAGCAAATCAAGGAATTCAGTTGGGAATCTCCTCCTATAAATAGAGGACGACCCCAACACTATTCAGCAACACTCATACAACATCTTTACACCTCCAGAAACACATTTCCTCTCTAGATCGATCATCACGCCTTTAGTGCCGCGACTTCACTTGTGAAGTTCGTCGAGCCATATGTTCTCTCGTCTCTAAGAGAGTTCTTTTGTAGTGCTGATGATCGTGACTTTAGAATAGGTGTTATCCAGTAGCTAGGTTTCATTTGTTGTTGATTGTTCATACTCTTCGGATACGATAAACACCGAGGCATACATGTGTATAGCCTTAGGTAAAATCATTTGTAAATCCAAGAGTATTCCTTTTGTAAAGACTCGTTTCTTTAATAAAGTTTCTGGCCGTAAGGCCGTTTCGTATGTGTATAATTTAAATACACATACAAAGATTTAAATTCGTGTTCTTTACTTTTTCGTACGTGTGTGTGTGTTCGTTCGAAGTGATTTATTTTTATTAATTCCGCTGCTATTCATATACATATATCATATATAATTTTATCACTTAAACAATCTGATTAATCTGGATAAAATACTTAAATCAAGTAAATCACGTAAAACGAACGATTTTTCTGTACAAGGCATCGTGCTGCGGCATACGCTGTTCTGCCGCAGAACACTGCCTTGTCTAGGCAGCGCATTTCACTGCGTGTATTTACTGCCTACGACTTTCAAGTGGTATCAGAGCGGGCACTAGACTTACTTAGTGTTTAAGGTCCGTCTGATCACGCACACTTACAATGGCAGATCCATCTTACATCGTACGAACACCGGTTGTTCTTGACGGTAGTAATTATGGATTTTGGAAAACCCGCATTGAAGCAAGGATCAAATCAATTGATCGCAGTGCGTGGCTATCCGTACTTCGAGGATGGAAACCACCTCAGGAGGAAATCCCTGAAGGCGGCAAGCTTGAAAAAGCTCCGGAGAAGTGGTCTATCGAAGAGACTGCCGCAGCTACTGCCAACGATAGGGCAAGGTGTGCCATCCTTGAATCCATCGATTGCAATATGTACAGAATTGTCAAACAATGTACTACTGCCAAACAAGTGTGGGATTTGCTGGCTCTTCATTGTGAAGGTAACAACACAGTGAAGAAAACCAAGGTCCGTATGCTTATGTCTCGTTTCGAGAACTTGCGTATGAACGAGGACGAGACGTGCCTTCAGTACTTTGGAGAATTAATGTCCATTGTTACTGAATGTGCTGACCTTGGTTCACCCATTAGCAACCCGGCAGTGTGTAGTAAGATAATGCGATCGATGAGTAAAAAGTTTCTGCCGAAGGTCACTGCCATAGAAGACAGCTCCATGTCAGAGGAGGACTATGTGTCATTGATGGCGATCTTCAAGAACTATGAACTGAACCATGAAGATCGTGAAACTCACGGGAAATCACGTCCACGAAGCGACGAGAGGAACATTGCCTACACCGTGGCAGAGCCCGACGGCAGAGAACAAGGCAATAGTTCTCAAGGCAGCAGCCCCACATCTACCAATGATTTGACCGATGAAGAGATCTACGAGCTACTTGGATCTGATGGTGGCGATGACCAGTTTGCATTCCTCGCCCGGAAAATGGATGCTGTACTTGTTCGCTCGCTGAAGAAGCCGTACGATCCCCGACGAAGGAAGTTCCCGGCAAGGTCACCACAAACTCAAGATCGACGACTTGTGATCCGCCAACCAAGCACGGGATCCACCTCAAGTTCAAGTCCAAATTCAAAGGACTGGTCGAGGATCAAGTGCCACGTATGTCAAGGGATTGGACACTTCTCAACCGAATGCCCTTCAAAAGATCGAGGCATTGGAATTTTGAATTCCATGGTTGCGCAAGAAGATATGGAACAATATTGCCTTGAAGACTCAACCACTGCGCTTACTGCTCAACTCGAAGGCACAACCCTATCTGACGATGAAGATGACAGTCCATCCAATGTGAATGCACGACGGCATGTTGCATTCTTTGCCTCTGCCGCAGAAACGACAGAAAGCCCTGCCGCAGAGAACTGCCTGTGCCTCACTGCCTCAGTCAATGGCTATGAATCCGAAGAGGAGACCATTCCCATTGATATTTTCATCGAGCTCAAAGAAAGTTTCGATGAGCTACGCATGAAATTTGCCCGGCAGACCAAGATGATGAAGATGCTTACATCAACCAAAGCCGGATATGAAGAAGAAGTGAAGAAGCAGGCCATGGCAATTGAACAAATGCTCGTAGAAAAGAACACCTTTGAAGAACGTTTGAAGAAGCTAGATGTTCAGCTCACTAGAAAAGATTTAGAGGCCGAAAAACTAAAAATTGATTTTAATCGTGTAAATGAAAAACTCGAAGTTGCAAATAATACTTTTGTAAAACTGAACACGGCAACAACAAAATTAGATGCAATAATGAGTATTTCACATGTTGAACGGGAAGGCCTCGGACATCAAAAGGTTGTAGATGCCGTTTTTCCAAAGAAAAACCCAACGGACATGGCATTTGTAAAGGCATCAAATGACGATTCAAACGCTGCCGCACAATCCTCAACTCCAAAAAGGGATGAACAAACCGAAGGCAAGGCCACTGCCCCAGCAAAAGACTGCCGCAGAAGGCCGAAGCAAAGGCAGGCACCATCAGGCAGGATGAAGACAAGGAAGCCCCTGCCTAAGCAACATTTTAAATCGAAGAGACGATATGTTTGCCACTACTGCCTTGTACCTGGTCACATTCGACCTTTCTGTTGGAGACGCGAAGAGGACCAAGCAAGAGGATTTTACTTTCACTCCAACGCTGGACCACGGCATCCCAAATTTTTCGCACACTCTATGTCTTCACGATATTCTATCAAAAAGAAGGCAACGACGATACGCAAATGGGTGCCCAAAACTAAACTCTCTTCTAATGTTTGTTTTTCAGATCCCTCCAATGACTCCTCTGCCGCATCAAATGCCATCCAAAGTGCTGAAACATGCAATGTTATCTTCACTGCCCTCAAAGCTACCAAAGATGATAAGTGGTACTTCGATAGCGGATGCTCGCGGCACATGACCGGAAATAGTGATCACCTCATCAACTACAAAGTTTTTCACGGAGGAGAGGTCACATTTGGAGGAGGGTCCAGTGGTTCAATAATTGGCCGAGGCACATTAAATGTGAAAGGGCTGCCGAAGCTACAACAAGTGCTTCATGTTGAAGGCCTCATCACGAATCTCATAAGCATAAGTCAACTATGCGATGAAGGCATGAATGTAAAGTTTACTCACCAAATGTGTGAAGTGTTTGATAGTGCAGGGAACCCACTCATTCAGGGGGAGCGTTCCAAGGCAAACAATTGCTATTCCATTGGAGAAACATGCCTCACTGCACAAGTCAAAGATGACATTGACCTATGGCATCAAAAACTTGGACACACAAGTCTTGGGAATTTAGAGCGTCTAATCAAGCTAAATGCTTTTCGTGGACTTCCAGCTCTCCCAAAAATCCAGAAGACAACATGTGGATATTGCAAACAAGGAAAAATGACTCGTACAAGTCATCCAGCAATACCTGCCGCAGGACAGTCTGATGCCTCTGCCGCAGGACCTGCCAACTCCAAGGCAAAACTGTATCAAAAGCAAACCAAATGCTTTGATCTCCTCCACATGGATTTAATGGGACCAATCGAGACGAGGAGCCACTCTGGAAAACGCTACGTACTTGTCGTAGTGGATGATTTCTCAAGATATACTTGGGTGCGTTTTCTCCAAGACAAGAGTGAGACATTTGATGAGGTGTCCAAGCTAATCAGGTGGATAAAGACCAATCATGAAGCCTCAGTAAAGAGAATAAGAAGTGACCATGGCACCGAGTTTGAAAACCAACGGCTTTCTCGTTTTTGTGACGCGCATGGCATTGCCCAAGAATTTTCTGCCCCCATAACACCGCAACAAAACGGCGTGGCTGAAAGGAAGAACCGAACCCTCAAGGAAATGGCGTGTACCATGCTGATCGCCAAGGGCCTAAGCAAGAAATTTTGGGCAGAAGCATTCAATGCCGCATGCCATATCCTGAACCGCATCAGCATACGCTCAGGAACAACAAAAACGGCTTATGAAATCCTGAACAATAGGAAACCTAATTTAAAATACTTTCATGTTTTTGGGTCTGTTTGTTATGCTTTAAATGATAGGGAACCTAGATCGAAACTTGATCCAAAATCCCTTAAAGGATTATTTGTTGGATACTCTAGGAATAGTCATGCCTATCGTATTTTTATCATACAAACTAGAACCATCATTGAATCTGTGAATGTTGATTTTGATGATCTTAGTCGACTCAGGAAACCTAAAGAAGAAGATGTGAAAGGTTTGCTCGAGCCTGCCGCAGTAGCAGAAGTTGAAGGCAGTATCACACCTGCGCAGCCTACTGCCGCACCTACTGGCTCGAATGATGATGCTCAACCTTCAACAGCATCTCCTGAGCAATCAAACGATGATAGCACCCCACATCAATCAGATTCATCTGATGGTGAAGAGGAATCAAACCAACGACGAAGGAATCCCCCAAGGCATGTTGTCCGAAACCACCCTTCGAGTCAAATGTTGGCCAGACGCATGAGAGTTCATCCGTATATCAACTACCGCAACATGACCAAGAACATAAGCATGTCTGCCACATGCGTTGAAATAGGCATTACCTCGTATCTCTCAACGATCGAACCAAAGAATGCCAAAGAAGCATTGGCCGATGAATTTTGGTTTATGGCAATGCAAGAAGAGATGAACGAGTTTGAAAGAAACAAAGTTTGGAAGCTCATTCCTCGTCCCCAAAACAAAAATATCATCGGGACAAAGTGGATATTTAAGAATAAGTCGAATGAGCACGGGCAGGTTGTACGCAACAAGGCAAGGCTGGTGGCGCAAGGCTATACGCAAGTTGAAGGCATCGATTTCGATGAAACTTTTGCCCCCGTAGCACGCATGGAGTCCATTCGTCTACTCATTGCCATTGCATGTCACCTCAACATCACCTTACATCAAATGGATGTGAAGGCAGCGTTCCTCAACGGCATACTTGAAGAGGAGGCATATGTTGCACAACCAAAGGGCTTCGAAGATCCGAAACATCCTGACCATGTGTATCAACTGCACAAGGCATTGTACGGCCTAAAACAAGCTCCTAGAGCTTGGTATGGCTGCCTAACTGATTTTCTACTCAGTTTTGGATTCACCCGAGGCACTGCCGACAAGACCCTGTTTGTCAAATTCAATTCTTCCAAAATTTTAATTGCTCAAATTTATGTAGATGATATTGTTTTTGGATCCACATGTGAGAACATGCTTAAGGCATTTACCTCTGCCATGGCATCAAAATTTGAGATGAGCATGGTAGGAGAACTAACTCATTTTTTAGGGCTCCATATCAAGCAATCATCAACTGGAACTTTCATCTCACAAGCTTCATATGCTAAGAATCTCATCAAGAGATTCCAACTTGAAGGATCCAAGCCCATGAAAACACCTATGGGCTCAACGGACAAAATCTCCCGAGGCACCGATACTGCCGCAGTGGATCAGACACTCTACCGATCCATGATAGGGAGTTTGCTTTATCTTACGGCAACTAGACCAGATATCATGTATAGCGTTTGTTTATGTGCCAGGTTTCAAGCTGATCCAAGGGAAGAACACTTGAAGGCAGTCAAACGCATCATACGCTACGTTGCCGCATCAGTTGAGTTAGGCATTTGGTATACCAAAGATACCACCACCGATTTAGTCGGATTTTCAGATGCCGACTGGGCAGGAGACACGGAGGATCGCAAGAGTACAAGCGGTGGATGTTGTTTTCTTGGAAATAACATCATTTCATGGGATAGCCGCAAGCAAAACTGCATTTCTCTATCCACTGCCGAATCAGAATATGTTGCCGCAGGGAGTTGCTGTACCCAACTGATTTGGTTGAAGCACATGCTTGATGACTACCACCTGGATAGCAATGTTCTTACACTCTACTGCGACAATACGAGTGCCATTAATATCAGTCATAATCCAGTGCAGCACTCAAGAACCAAACACATCAGCATAAGGCATCATTTTATACGAGATTTGGTGGATAAACGTCTCTTGAGAATTGATCACATCCCAACAGAGAAGCAAATCGCTGATATCTTCACCAAGCCACTGGACTCAGAACGTTTCATTGCCCTAAGGAATTCTTTGTGCATGTGCATCATGCCTTAGATGCTGATCTGCATCATGCTGCCGCATTGTCATGCCTACTGAACCTCTGCCACAGCATTCTGCCTTAGTCAATTTTTGAGTTTAAAATTTTCCGAAGGAAGAGAAAATACCCAAACCACTCTAGGCAACATGGTCAAACCCATATACATGTAATTAATACGAAATGGGTTGAGATACTATGTACTAGGTGAACTAAGTATTTGATAATCTCATTGTTGACATGGCATTATACCTAAGTAGAGTATAAGTACTTATGATGCAGCATGATGTTCCATTAGGATTAGATAGTTGTTAATCTTTTCCTAATTTTGCTTTGTAAGCCTTGTTTTTTTCACACCACAAAAATATTTTACTTATTTTATTAAAAAAAAAAAAAAAAAAAAAAAAAAAAAAAAATATTCTAAAAACAAAAAAAAAACATTAAAAACAGAAAAAGAGAAAAATTAAAAACAGAAAAATAGATAAAAAAAAAAAAAAAAAAAAAAAAAAAAAAAAAGATTTTGGATTTTGATTTTTGGCAACAACTTGCCGTAGAGCATTGCCCCACTTGACCGTTGGGCAGCACTCAAGTGTGCGGCAGGCGACGGTTCAGGTCACAGAAACGTAATCGTTGCCTATTTTTGCGTTACATCAAACCACCATCTGATTTTTACTTATTTTTCTTTATTATTTACTTCAAACTCTTACTTCGACTACAATTCTCTCATAATATTTGATCAAGAGTTTGAATTAATTTGAACCTGAAACCCCGAATGTTTTCTCTCGCACATAAAGTCACATCTTTGTGTCGAATTTGTGCTCTGTTTTCTTGCCAAAATTTTTCCTTCTCTCCAAATTTTCAATGGCCGACTATATTCCTTTTACTCCTTATTTCGGCGACCCACGGTTCATTGCATTCATCAGGAAAGGTTCGCCTCGAGGTCACGTTGGCAGAATATATGGATGCCATCTACCGCATCCGCGTCGCCGACAACATGCCTACGCCGCCGCAGACCACTGGGAACTCACCGCCATTCATTCACCCGATCTGCTGCCTCAGCAAAAGGCAAGAGGCTGCCACCCACTTCTTCGGCCAATCCAATTGATTTGGAAGCCACTGCGAAGAAGGACCGCAAAGGGAAGGAAGTTGCCACATCAAAAACGGACAACTCTCAGAGTGGAGATGCCGCAGTACCTCCATCTGTCAAAAAGGACAAGGGTAATGCCACTGCTGCCGCAGTCCATGCGCCTAAGTAGGATTATGAATCCGACATGGAGGCGACAGAGGCTTACCTCAAAGAGGTTTTGGTCTTAAAGGCGTGCAATCCTTGGATCTCTATACTATGATGCAAAGCCATTCATCCCTGACCGCAACATCGACATGTCAGTTTGTGCCAAATATAAAGTTGACAAATCTCTGAAGAAGATGCGGTTGATCATGACAATCACCTACGTAGAGTTATACTATGAGGATTTGATATGGGATATTTATGCCAAAATGCACCACTGCTTTGGTAATGATGGCTTTCAAGGCTACGGCAAAGTGTATCTCCGGAAAAAGATTTTCACTATCAGCCCTGCCGCAGTCAATGATTTCCTCGACCGCTTTGGATATTTATTATACTGCCGCAGTCACTGAACCGAACACTGCCGCAATTACTCGCCGCCTGATTGGCTCAACACCAGACATTGCTTACCTTCCTGACTCCAAACTAACCTCTTTTTACTATCTGCTATCTACCATTGCTCGTGGCAACTGGACTCCCACGTCCAAAATGCACGTTGTGCACACCACGATGGCAGAGGTTCTTTTTAACCTTGGCGCAGGAAGGCAGGTGAACTTTGGGCAGCTTATTTTTGACAAAATGGCTACGCAGCATCACAGACGCAGAGCCTTGCGTTCGCTCTTTTATCCGGGAGATGATAAAGGCACAATGGTTGTCATACAACGATGCTGATATAGACACTACTGCCTACATCATACAAGTTGAGCATCCGCGGTCCCAATGATCTTCCATGGACAAATTTTCATTGCACTGCCGCAGTCTCAACTCCAAAGAAAGCTCCAAAAGCGCGGACTGATGCCCTCCGTTCCTCAGCTCCGTAGACAAGTATTCATGCTCGAGCTCACGCATTTGCCGAACAATGTGCTGCAAATCATTTTGTTATCATGCAGGGTTACATGACCAAGGCAATTGTTGATGGTATTGTCTGATTTCTTGAAGAAAGGGGCTTTCCTCCACAAAAAGGGGGAGTACCAGCAGCGCAGCAGCAGCAGAGCTCTAAGAGGCAAAGAGAAAACTGTTGAATCAATTGAAGGATGAAGTGCAACAGACTGCCGCAAAAGAGACAGAAAAAGTCTGCCGCAGAGATTGATGGAGACTGATCGTGATTCGTCACTCGAGCCCGAGACCTGATGATTTGAAGATTCAAAGCAAGCTCTGAAGACCGAAGAAAAATTATTTCTTCTTTTGCTTTAGTTTTTATTTACTCTGAACAATTTATTTAATTTGGTTATTTATTTTTTGAACAATTTGTTTAAGTTTTTATTTGGTTTGAACAATGTTTAATTTAAGTATTTATTTCCTTTAAAAAATTGGTGTGTTATTTAGAGGCTTACTTAGTTTAACTTGTTTTTGTTTTATTAGTTAGGTATCAAATAAATGTTTTTGTTCTACTTAGGAAGTATTAACTAAGGGGGAGTTTTATGCCTTAGTTGTTTTGTCAAGATAAAATCCATAAACTTCCAAGTAAGATGTATTTCATTGAGGGGGAGTGCTCATTGCGCTGCTGCCTCATGGTTTTGTGAAGAAAGATAAAAAGGGGGAGTTTGTAAGGATAAATATGTTTGGGCATTACAATGCCTTAAATGTACCTAGGCAGAAGTTGTCTTGCTAACATATTTATTTATTTTATTCTTTCTTCACAATTTAAACTGTTGTAATCACTTGTCATATTGGTGATTTGATTTAGCATAGTTCATTAGTTGGAACGTGCTTGAAAAACAATCAACATAGAAGATTTCTGCCGCAGCACAGCCAGGCAGAGTTATGCCGCAAGCAGTGCAAGGCTTGGACAAGAGGTTGAGTCAAGATATCGAGCGAAGCATGAGCGTAGGGCAAAGGAATGCTGAAGTCCAGATAGTATGGAAGGCAGTGCAGTGTGGCAGAGCATTCCAGAAGAACTTCAGAAGGCATTCCTGCGGCAGCGGTCAAAGCAGCCTGCCCTATAATATCTCAACCGATTGTTGACCTAGCAAATCAAGGAATTCAGTTGGGAATCTCCTCCTATAAATAGAGGACGACCCCAACACTATTCAGCAACACTCATACAACATCTTTACACCTCCAGAAACACATTTCCTCTCTAGATCGATCATCACGCCTTTAGTGCCGCGACTTCACTTGTGAAGTTCGTCGAGCCATATGTTCTCTCGTCTCTAAGAGAGTTCTTTTGTAGTGCTGATGATCGTGACTTTAGAATAGGTGTTATCCAGTAGCTAGGTTTCATTTGTTGTTGATTGTTCATACTCTTCGGATACGATAAACACCGAGGCATACATGTGTATAGCCTTAGGTAAAATCATTTGTAAATCCAAGAGTATTCCTTTTGTAAAGACTCGTTTCTTTAATAAAGTTTCTGGCCGTAAGGCCGTTTCGTATGTGTATAATTTAAATACACATACAAAGATTTAAATTCGTGTTCTTTACTTTTTCGTACGTGTGTGTGTGTTCGTTCGAAGTGATTTATTTTTATTAATTCCGCTGCTATTCATATACATATATCATATATAATTTTATCACTTAAACAATCTGATTAATCTGGATAAAATACTTAAATCAAGTAAATCACGTAAAACGAACGATTTTTCTGTACAAGGCATCGTGCTGCGGCATACGCTGTTCTGCCGCAGAACACTGCCTTGTCTAGGCAGCGCATTTCACTGCGTGTATTTACTGCCTACGACTTTCAGGAATGTGATTTACATTAAAAAAAAAAAAGACATTCGGCCACTCCATATCACAACGTTAATTGTTCTATTTTTGCTGCTGGCTAAATATCAAGCCACGCCACACCTTTTTTTTTTTTTGTCACATTTATCTACCACCCTATTTTGATTTAGATTTTTTAAGATATCCTACGTCCAACCTTGAGCTCACATAGATAACTTTGATACCTTAACAAGGTTTTTTAAGATTTAATTAGCACAACTTTGATAAGATTTCTTTTTGAAATATTTTAATTTACAAATTACTCTACTAGATATGTTCATGAATTTTTTTTAATTTTATTAAAAAATAGCAATTATATTTTTTTGATAAATAAAATAAATTAATGAACAATATATAATTCGAATTATTAATTTTGCATAACTATATATCCATGATCCCATATGATAATACACAAATGATTTATAGATTAATTTGTAATCAATTAATCAAATGAAAGTATAATATGAAGTTTTGGGTGGTCAAATGCCAACACAGGATGATTGGGCGGAGCAGCGTGTCCCAGTTGTGGTTCGCATCGCCAATTGACCATGATTCATTGTCACGTGGAAGATACTTTGTGGTGCAATATATTATTAATAGTTTCGGATTAATAGACATGTATTTAAGCAAAATATTATTTTATTGTCTAGAAGAGTAAAAAATATTATTAAAAATATATTTTAAATCACTAAAATAATTGGTAAAGTTTCAAAAATTAAGTTAAAAATTATAAATAAAATTATATTTTATAATAAAAAAAAATAAAAAATTTATGAGTGTTTCTATTCATATTGTTAGATATCACACATGTATTGGATATAAGATTTTGGGCTCACAAATAAGTTAGATTATCTCATCACCTTAACAAGATTTTTTTATTGTATTGGTCCAACTTTGACATGATATCAGAACAGACTTAATACGATGTGGGTCCCCTTGCCGATGAATTTCCAGCCTGCCACAAAGATGACATTAATCCATGAGTAGAGCCGATGAAATTTTCGGCCTACTCGTTAGAGGGACTGTTAACATCGATTTGATATAAGACCTTAAACTCATATATAAGTTGGATTACCATTAACCCAACTTTGTTAGATATTAAAAAAAACATGTCTATTTGTAAAGAAACGAAGTGAGTATATTCTAAGCATATCATTTTTAATAAAAATATAAATTCATGTCTTATTCTTTTGATTCGAATGATCCTATTTTTTACAATGTTTTTTTAATAATAATTATTCAAAAAATCACTTCCTATGAAATATTTCTCTCTATATGAGAGAATTATGCACGTATCCTTTTAAAATTGCAAAAAAACTTTTTCAATGTTTTTTTAATAATAATTATTCAAAAAATCACTTCCTCCAGACTAATAGTCACACTGTAAATTGCAAAAAAACTTTTTTCAATGTTTTTTTAATAATAATTATTCAAAAAATCACTTCCTTCAGACTAATAGTCACACTGTTAAGTTCGCCCGCTACCACGCCACCACAACTCCGACTAATAGTCACTTCCTCCAGACTAATAGTCACACTGTTGGGTTCGCCCGCTACCACGCCACCACAACTCCGACTAATAGTCACACTGTTGGGTTCGCCCGCCACCACCACTCCGTCGCATTAGTATGATATTGTCCGCTTCGGGCAGAGCCCTCACGGTTTTCTGTTTGAGACTTCTTCCCAAAAGGCCTCATACTAATGGAGTGGTGGGTCTCTTTATTAATTTGGCAAATTTTTTTCCATTTTCCGACGTGGGATTTTGTTTGTACTCAACACACGCTTTCTTCACAAAATACAAAGGAGATGTGACTATTAATCTGGTTTGTAGGGAGTATTATTAAATACATTGTTTTATATTCTTGAGTACATTTTTTTAACTATAATTATAATTATAAAAAAATCGAGTGAAAATTGAGTATGGATCTTAAAGAACAAGTTTCATTAAAAAAAAAACAAAATTAGCTCGTGAAAAAAATAGCCCGTTCGAACTTGAGCTCGAGTTTGTGTAATATACATATTAAATAATCTTTTTTATTAAATATTATTTTAAAAAATAACATATAATTAAAAAAATTGTTATTTGTCGAGTCGCTCAATTAGTGAACTCGTATGTCAAACAAATTTAATAACGAGCTGCTAGAGCCGCAAGCACTCGTGAACTGCTTTGACTCATTTGTACACGAATATTGTTTCTTACAAGAATATTAAAAAAAAAATCTCTATGTTCCAAGATAGATATCATATACTTTTTGTAAAT
This sequence comes from Euphrasia confusa, assembly GCA_954870475.1. Lineage (NCBI taxonomy): Eukaryota > Viridiplantae > Streptophyta > Magnoliopsida > Lamiales > Orobanchaceae > Euphrasia > Euphrasia confusa. The sequence goes on along the minus strand of OX940966.1, from coordinate 6,534,436 downwards.
TACAAAAACATAAAACATGGACATAGGGAGTTATGTAAAATTAAAATTAAAAAAGTGGCCTAGATATAGAGTCTTTAATTAATCAACCGAAAGGGGAAATATGGGTCAAATTCTTCGAAGAGTGAAGTTTGGTAAGAATGTCAAAATTAATTAGGCACTAAACCACAAAAACCAAATAATTTTTTCTTTCCAGAAGTAGTTCAAGCACACAATGCAAAGCTAATAAGTTTGGCCAAACTAATTACTTGCACAACTTAACTTGTACACATGATAGCATTGAATATATCAATGCAAATGCTCTATTTAATTAAACTTTTTTTAATTGTAAACATTGTATTACATACCTGAATTGAAATATTATGTTTCATAATATACACACTATTTTTTCAAATGTCTTACATTCATATTTTTCAAAATTAATTAATTATTTTAAATTCACTTTAAAAATACTATTTTACTCTAAATCTTTTCACCAAATTTTATTTTTATTTTTTTCACAATTAAATACTTTTAAAATTAAAAAATAAATTTTGTACTCTTTATTTTTTCTTTAAAAATAATACAGTATTTTTTTTAAATTAGTATTTCTTATGTCCAACGACAAATGTGATAGTACTTTCTTTTTAAGGTGCTCATTGAAAAAGTCTCGTTACTTCAAATGTAACGCTCCAGCCTCTTTTGTGACATGTTCAATTATAAATGATTGTTTTTTGAAATGATGGGTTGGTCTCATTGTACCAAGTGATTGTGTCTTTTTAGCGTATTTTGTTCTCATTTGTGCGGATTTAATACACTTATTTAAGGGTCACACGTATATCATGTAATTATTTCAAATCAAGCACGTTTAGGGTTTTTATAGAATAATGGATAGAAAATAAGATGTTTTTTTGTTGTTATGCGTGATGTTTTAATTTTTTAAAAGTATTTTCATAATTTGGGGCGTCAATATGTAATCACCACATGTTCTTATGTGCAACGTGTTTTCGTTGTGCATTTAACTATTCAAGAACCAATCATTCGTGCAGGTTCTAGAGGTGGCCTTGAGTACTCTATACCAATTTATGGTATTTGGCCTCGAATGAAACTTAATTCTTGCATTTTCGACCGACGCATGCTTTTATAAATTATCATTACAATAATACACATTAAAATACATTTTATACCTCACTAAATAATAAAATACATTATCTTTTAATTTTTGTAATGCTACATTTCAATAGTACTACATTCCTCCCAAATAATTATAGGCTTTTCTTTTATAATTTACAAAAAGCAATTCATAATTAGTTGAAAGAGATCGTGTACTGAATTATCACATCACTTATTAAAAGGACGTTGGTTCCCAACCCAAACATTGAATTTCATAATGCAAGACCATAGATATATTTAATTTTCGGTTTTTGGAATTTCATAATTTTCGGTTTTTGGGATTCCTATTAGGGATCTTGTTTGATTTGATATTAAATAGAAAAAGGATGTTTCGGATATTGGCACATATATGTACGCATGATCATAGGGGAATCCTAAACCATAATCTGAAATTATTGCATTTTTATAACTACCCCAAAAGGTATATTTTTGACCATTAGCACCGGCATACATGAATGATCAAAGATGAATAAGAATGAGTCTTGTGTATTTTTTTTAAAATTTAATTGCATAATTATTTATTTATTCTTTAATTTTATTGTTAATTATGATTTTTTTACTAATTAATACGCACATATAAATATTTAAATATAATTATTTGCAGTAAGATCTGGTATAATTTAATAAGGTCGCTCACGAGTCTTAAAAAAATAACGATATGGAATTAAGATTTAAGTCTCCCAGGTTGATGTGGACTGGAGCGTCGTGTCACTGTCCCGCCGAAATTACCTCTCCTCTTTAAAATTTTTGCATAATTAATTTATTATTGCTATCAATATTTGTTAAATATCATGGCGTGCTGTATTAGCTCGTGTGTTTGTTAATCATCCAAAAGTCTGAATGACTCTTTCGATCAATTCGAGAACACACACACATACATACGAATACGATCGAACAGAAGGATCCGAGAATCTTGAGTTGTCGGTACCATCGTGTGTATATATATATATATATATATATATATATATATATATATATATATATATATATATATATATATAATAATAATTCAAGTATAATTTAATTTGTTTAAGAGTTGTTAGCTCAGTCGGTTTAGTATTTGAATTGAGAACCAAATGTCCAACCAAATGTCTTAAGTTCGAACACAAGACATTGTCTTTGATTATACAAAAAAAAATTATAATTCGATTTTGTTATGAAAACTCATATATCATCACGTACGTAATTAATCACACCAATTTAAAATATAATTAATCAAACCACTTAATACATTTATACGTAGAGTCCTTATTATTTATTTATTTTTAGTTCAATTCAATCCAACCCTGTTTCAATTCAATTTAATAATAAAAAATAATTAAAATGAATAATTATATGTATTCAATTTAGTTCATGTATAATATTTATTCATAATTATTTTTTTGGGCAAAAAATATTAATATATAAAATTTATTATTATTATCTTAAATAATAAAATTAAGTTAAATTTATTTCAATCCATATCAATTTTGTTTTATCTTGATCAAAAGAAGATTTTAGTAAGTTATATAGAAAATGATTACAATACCTGTATCATACTCTTGGGAGTACAATATAAATGGTACTTTTACCCTTTAAAATATAAAAATCATCATTTAATAATTAAGAAATATTTATTTGAAAAAACAATTATTATAAATATTAAATTAGCATACCAATAAATATATTAGCATACATAATGAATATTTATTAAAAAATCTATGAAGATACACTCATGGGTGTACAATTAGAATCGTACTCTTAGGAACACAATATAAATTGCCAAATGATTATGTTAAAAAAAAATACTTACTTTCTCTCTTCCAATTTTAGTAAGTTATATAAAAAATGATTATATTTGAAAAAAAAATAATTACTCCTTTTATAGACTAATGATCACTGAAACATTTGTAAATTAAAAAAAAAAGACTATTAATTTAAAACGAAAGAAGTACAGTGAAACCTCTTTAAATTAATACTCGATACATTAATAACCTCTTTAAATTAATAGAATCTTTCGGTCCCGACTTGGTCTTTTAAATGAAAAAAATACACTCGATAAATTAATAACCTCTCTAAATTAATGAAATTTCACGGTTCCGAGGCTATTAATTTATAGAGGTTTTACTCTATATATTAATTGAACAATATAATATATTTTATGTCACTAAATAATCGTCACATTTTTTTACACATACATTAAAATATTATTTATATTATATTAATAAAAAAGTAAAAAATATATAAATGAGACATGAAGAATTATTATAATACTACTACCTTTCAGTTTCACAATTTTTTTTTTTTAAACTATAAATGAAACTTACAAATTATTGAAGAAGAGAAGGAATATAATATAATAGAACAATGGGAATACAAAGCTATCGTCTTCTAACTGTATCCAACAAGACCGATTTTGAGTTAATTAGTAATTTTGCAATACTTGTTGACCTGGTCCTATCACCAAAATGATTAAGTAAACTTTGGTTATTGGTGATTGATTAATTGATCATTAAAGTATTAATCTAAAATTAACGATATATCTTTAATTAATCCTTGTGGGCAGATTCAGCCCATGCGCAGAACTCTGCCCAAATTTATTAAATTTTTTATTTTTTATTTTTATATGATTATAAATATAATTAGCTTAATAAATCTATTAAAATAATTTTTTTATCTTTCATTTTTATATATTATAATAATTTTTTTAATCAATTGATTATTTTAGTATAAATATAAAAATATTCATTATCTTTATCTAAACATTTTTATTTTTTATTTTTTTTTGAAATATATATTTAATATAGTGTACTTATTTATACTCCCTTTGGCCATTAATAGATATCATACTTTGCTGGACACGGAGTTTAAGAAAATTGTTATTTTTGTATTTTTTAATTGAAAAGTAAAAAGTAAAAATATATTTTAAAAGTAAAAAGTAAAGTAGTTGTGAGTAAAGTTTAAAAAGTAAGTGGGGTAAAGTAGAATAAAATTGTATTTTAAAATGAAAAAGTTAGAATAATTATTTCCTTTTTTGGAGTGTGTCAACTATTGTTGGACACCTCAAAAAGGAAAGTATGACAACTGTCTTTGGATGGAGGGAGTAATATATAAAAAAATAATAATAAAAATATTTTAATAATTTTTAAACAATTTTATAAAAGAATTCTGGCCATGGGCAGAATCTGCCCACTTAGCACGTCCCTTAAATCTTTTGGGCACGGGTCTAGAAAATAAAATATGGACGGTGATTTCCATGTCACACTTTGACTGGTCTAATTACTAATTCTAACATTAATTAATTAACTAATTAGACCAAAAATAAATAAAAATAAAAGAACAATTTCGCGAAACCATGTGAAAAAAATTTAATTTTAAAATTGAAAACAAATACTCTTACTAGAGTATTGAGGGGACGTGCGGTGCGTTGAAACCGTGTGAAAAGAATTTAATTTTAAAATTGAAAACAAATACTCCTACTAAAGGATTGAGGGGGCGTGCGGTGCGTTTTTACACTTATGAAACCGAACTCTTAAACAAATACAAATACTCTTATGAGACCGGACTCCTAAAAAGTACGTCATCCAAACAAACTTCTTTTATAAATTACAAATAAAATTTGACAACTTTTGTAAAATTGAGAGAGTATTAACTTTAAATTATCATTACATTTTCATTTTTAATTCTCAAAATTTTGATCCAATGTTAATTCTTAGAATTTTGATCCAAAGTTAAATAAAAAAAAACATCCATATTTAGTGTAATCATCAAATTCAGTCGCCCCGAACATTTGCGAGTCCAAGCCCGGCTTAATAGAATAACTTAGTTATTAATAACTGCTTTCGATAATGATATATATTATGACATTAGAATAACTCACTCGTGCACATCATGAACTTTTTTTCGAGATATCATTTATCTCATAATTGCTTTAGAGCAAATACGATTAACTTTCGAGTTCTTATGAATTAATAACCATAAAAAAAAAAGGTTCACATTATAGGTAATAAGTAATATATTCATTTTATTTATAAACTTTAAGAACGTTGTAATTACTTAATTTTTTAATGTGCAACGTTCTTATTGTTTATTTTACATTTAGAATTGCACAACCAGACGAGTTAGGCCTAAACCGCCCGGGCCGTCCACAGTGGCGGAGCTGGTTCAAAACCACAGTGGCAAAACAAAAAAATGAGTATTTGTATATATTAAATAGAATTTTATTGCGCTAAAAAAAGAATACATATATATATTAAATAAAATTTTATTGTTTAGGATTAACTAGTCCACACAAAATATAAAAAAACATAAGTTAACTATTTTTTTAATTTAGTTTATTTTCAAAAGCTCAATTTCTATCCTAACATATTTAGTTCAAATAAAAAAAAAACTACATTAAAATTTTTTAAGTACAATAATTATAAAATTTCAATTCTCCAAACATTGCTCACAGTAAAAATCTGCAAAGCACCACCGCACCCACTTGAGCACTTCGCACTGGCTCTTCGAGAAGAAGTCGGAAGCTCGCAGCAATTAAAGAACTTCAGAGAATACACAAGTAAGAAAACTACAACCGTTAGATTTTGGACAGTAATTAGAATTTTACTTTTGTTTATTTTCTTAAGTTTTTTTTCAATGTTGCTTGATTGTTTTTGGCTTCTGGTTTTTTTGATTATTTATGAAAATAATGTTCAGAAATTAGTGTATAAAATTGAGATTTTAAAATTTGTATATTGGACAAAAGTCATAAAACTGTATTTGGTTCAAGTTTAATATTTATTATACATAAATTGAATTGATTTCTATATATTATTTTTATATGTTTTTTATAGATACTTATAAAAAAATATTATAAATAAAAGAGATCTTTAATTAAATAATTTTAAATTTTTGCTCACCCTCTATTGATTTTCTTGCTCCGACCTGACTGTCCATCTATCGTGCCGGAATTAGTCCGGCCCGTTCAACCCACATTCTGAAATATGTCCGACCCCGGAATTAGTCCGGCCCGTTCAACCCACATTCTGAAATATGTCCGACCCGTTCATGATTCGGGCTAGGTACGGATCAAGTTTCTTCAACCCAGAAACCCGTTCAACCCAACCCGAATAATAATTTTATTTATTTTTTTATTTAACAATGGAATCTTTATTTGTTTATTTATCTACTGTTATTAATTAGTTTAATTAACATTTTTTTAATATTGTAGACCAAGTGTACGAGTGTAACATGATAGTCAAGATCGACTATCTACCAGTCACACTACGACGTACCGATGGATTGTCCCTGTCCATCTAAGTCGTGAGCTACTGTTCGATAGTTTACGAGTAACCGATAGTATGATCTTTCGCGTGTCTCCTCACGCCATACTATCTACAACGTATACATCAAGGACTATTGCAATAAATGCAATCATGCTTGAATCATATATAGAATTAAGGTATAGATAAGGAGTTTCGTATTTACACTAAACTAGACATTTAGAATACAACTCCATCAAGCTCAGCATAAGCCACGAGGCTCTTAACATAAACCGTTGCCAATTATTGCAAAATACGGCACATATGTGTTTGTACCTAACACTGTTTCTCTGCCCATCATCCATGAACAATTGACGATCACAATGGCCAATCACTTACCAGAAGGAGTTATCCGGAGTTATCCTCAGAAGATGGTGGAGATTGAGTCCGCTAATCTTGGCCGCTAGTATGAAATCATTCTAGGTTAGTCCACCTGTAGCACAAAACAAACTAATATCAACTTCTCCCAGAAAGAGAACTGGAACCGAGAAAAAGAAATCAAATTAGATGAATATATGTTGAGGACCTACTTTTGTTTATAAAATATACATATGATTTCAATACGTCAAGATGATTAGGGTAAGTTCATTAATTCATTAATTCTACCGAAGATCTTCCCTGTGATGTTTAATCAAAACATTTATCCACCGCAACTAAATTCATACTAGTGACCATAAGACATTTATGCGAGATAGGTAGCACAAAATGTAGTAATGTACATTTCTATATCTCGGTTATTCCGAATATTCAATTTAATGAAGGAATAGAGTCTTAACAATCAAATTCATCAGGTGCAACAAATTGCATACATTCTTTCCAACAAGAAATATAAGCCAATTTAATAACGTTGTCACCAGCTTGTTTAAGAAAGAAAACCCAGAGTCCTAAACAGAATATATTCAGAATGAGCAAAAATAAAACATTTGATTATTACAAAGTGAACCCTCCACATCTTTTGTTACACATGACCGCCTCATTAAGATGTTTGAACTTTGAAGGCATGTCATCAAACTAGCAAGAGAACCCAACAAATGTATTCTCAAATCATTTTAAATCATATTTGGAATTACAAGCGCCTTTTCCAATTAGCCACCCAAAAATGAAAAACAACCAAATAAATCACTATTGCACTTGCAAAGATATCATATAGTAGTATTTCCAAACAATTATTCAAAAATCATTCATCTAGATAAATCCTGCAATGAGCTATTGCCTAGCTATGCGCCAAAGAGAATGCTCGCCAGTGCCATAGCAAATATGCGAGTTATGTCAATGTACACCCATTAAGCTTAAATTCACATTCTCTCATATTTGAGATAGCCATGTCAGCATTCTTTTTTGCACACCGCTAGCCAAAACTTTTATTGCTATGAAAAACATAAATTTTCGAATGACGATTGGAAATATACCTTAGTCGTGATTTATTTGGTCGTTCTTGGCCTTTTAGTTCTATTGGCTAATTGGAGAGCAATTGTAAGTTTGTAACCCAAAGTTTCAAATGATATTGGAGATAACATATCTCGGGGGAACATAATATCTATGATATTATTGAGAATGAGGCATCAATTTGGTTTGTACATAGCGCCCCCACGACTTCTCATGGACCAAAATGTTTTTAGGGCTTATTGACTTATAAGTTTAGGAACTGAAGTACTAATTATCAATTTCTTCTTCGACAGTCAACCAGGTTATGAGGTCAGAGGTACAAATAAGGAGATGAAGAAGAGTTGTGGTTCTCTTTGTCATAAATAGATGGCTTTGCTTTTGTTCAATCATGCTTAAATGGTTGTTCTGCTTTTCTTTATCATCAGCTTTTGGTTACGACCTTAAATAAGTTGGTTTAGATGATTAGTATGCATGTATGGAGCTAGGGGCAGATACGCCGAATACATGTCTGCTATAGTGCTATGTATTTACCAAAATTATTAATAATGCCTCTAAATACATCTAGTCTGCACCCTCTCCTACAACACATTGACACCTACTATTTGCATACTCCAATATGTAAGGTATATAATGTACGAATTAGATATAAAACTTATTTAAAATATTATTTTTATACTAAAACTTGTACTAGTTTTCAATCCTTTTAGTAATTATTTAAAAAAGCAATGCAGCTTGTGTCCGGAGATCTTACCCACTGCATAAGTCCATATATCAATCTTCACATTGTTCCATCCAACAAGATGAAGATCTGAGTGGTGACCTGCATAAACACAATTGTAAGTCTATAAACAAATAGTTCAATAAAGATTAAAAAAAGAAAAAAAGAGTAAAACTCTTCAGCCTTCATCAGACGATACCACAGTTCATAAAGCATCAAACTTGAACAGATAATATCTAGAATATCTTGTTGCAAATTTCCAATAGCATGCATATTAATATTTAAGTCATACAACGAGCAGAAACCAATAATAGAAGACTGAATGAGTCTACATGAAATGAATTATATTACTATTTGAGATATAAGGAGATGTTTCCACCTTCTGCTTCTGCAACTTCAGCTACTAATCAAAGAAACTCCATTCCTTTCACAAATGTCTTAACTTTCCAAGACCGATGCAGCTTAAGGGTACCACCGTCATTCTCCATATTCCATTCAGGAACCTAAAAATAAAATACAAACTCTCAAGTTGAACTAAAAAAGTAAATAAATATCAATATATATATACAATCATACTCGATCGATCAAATGTTGGCTGCATCCTCAGACATAGGCCTCAGATCCTTGGTGTTGCATGGCACACACTTCTTAGTTCTTACTAGACAAATCTGTGAGAAAGTAAAAAGAAAGTATCACACAAGTGATTGAATTTCAAATCCAAACCCAAATTCAAGAACTCCAAAGCCTCTTTAATTCTGTCATCTTTCCGCAATTTTACCAATTGCCCTCTTATTTAAAATCAAATAACTGCAAAACACACATAAGACTGCTACTACTCGACCAGAGTCCATTATTATCTACTGTATTTGGGATCTATCCAATTCGATTGACCACTAACCTTTGTCAGTACAAAACGCCCTAATTCCATTAAGACTGCTCATACTAGACGGGCGTCCATTATCTCCCTGGTGTTTAGCAGCTACGCAATTACTTGAGCTGTATGAAGATACAATTTTTTGTTTGTTTTTTTTCACACGCGAGGGCAATAATGGTAAAAAGGAAAGAAAAAAAACTACTATTACGAAACCCCAAAACATTAAGCCCACCTTCGAATTCCGATCGGACTGTAATTTTGATCTCATCAGTTTCACACACCATTATTATCAATGTAAATTCTACCCGTGGAAATTGAATACTCGGATTCACAGCGAACATGTTAAATAAATTTCAGATAAAAATTGGAGATCGAAGAAATTACCGTCCATGGTCTATTACTCGCGGTGTCAATATAACCTACAAAATCACAGAAAAACGAAGACTGAGTGTGTGTTTGAGGGTGAGAGAGAGATGGAGTGACGTACACGTGCGTTGATGGAGAGAGCGCACAGACGAGATTGAAGCGTCATTATGTATGAGAGCTGCATTTCCCTCACAATTGTTTTTTAAGTTATACCACCGCGCTTTATATTGGGCCGTAAACAAACCCTCTTTCAGAAAAATCCCATTTTTCGACAATACGGCCGATAGAGAGAAATACTGGGAAGATGGAGGGCGGCGGCTAACGGAGGCACTGTTCAAAGGACAACCGCGACTTCAGAGAGGCATTTCAGTGATCGGGAGCGGGCGACGACCGAAGACTTGGCTGGGAGTTCCGTTGGCGACAGTGGCGCCTTCATCTTCTTCTCCTGCGAACGCGGCTCGCCCTTGTTTTTCCGGTGATTGAAATTTAATCTGATCCCCCTTTCAATTTCTTATCCCTAATTCTGTTTTTTTTATTGATTTGAAAGCTTTTTATTTTTTTTCTTTCTTTCTGTTTTAATTAAATTGATTTATTGATTTTATTAGGCAATGTGTGATAATTTAGAGAGAATTGGGTTCACTAACCCTCCCAAAACACTAATTCAGAATAATGCCCCTCCCTCTATTTTTCTTTTAATTTTAAATCAAAATATATTAAAAATAAATAAAAAATGAATAATAAGTTTTATAGATTTACAATTTAACCTATGAACTCTATCTAAATTGCACATCAGTCCTCAAAAAATTAAAAAACCCTAACCCATCTACCCCGCTACCCCCCTCCTCTCTTCTCTTTCTCTCTTTCACAAAACACAAAAATCGGCCAAAAATCGCGACTCCGACGGGACGAAAAAACTAACTCCGACCGGCGAAGAAACGAACTCCGGCATCTCGCGCACCCGCCCCTCTACTCAATTCAGGTAATTACTCCTCCCTCTCATCCCGCCCCGCCCATCTCAATTCGATTTCTAGGTTTTAAAAAAAAAACCGAAATGCAGTTCGATTCCGGCGATGTCTCACGGCGAATCCTCATCAACCGGAAGGGGCTCCAAAAGGCCTCGTCGGCCGTCCCAGTCCCCGGCCCCCCAGTCGCCGGCCCACCAGCCGCCGGCCCACTCCGGCCGCAATCAATTGCTCCTTGGATTGTCGCCATCACAGGCTCAGAGGAATCATCAGGTAATTCCGAGCCTCAATTTAAGTAATTTCGTAGCATGAATTGCGAAAATCCGATTTTGAAAATTCTGGGTTGCTGTTCTTGGGCGTAGGGCGTAGGCTTAAGCCTACGTCCATTTTTTTTATTCAGTGTTCGTTTGCGTAGGGCGTAGGCTGAAGCCTACGTCCATTTTTTTTGTTCAGTGTTATTGGGCGTAGACGTAGGCTGAAGCCTACGTCAAATGTTTTTGTTCAGTGTTATTGGGCGTAGACGTAGGCTGAAGCCTACGTCAAATTTTTTTTGTTCAGTGTTATTGGGCGTAGACGTAGGCTGAAGCCTACGTCAAATTTTTTTTGTTCAGTGTTATTGGGCGTAGACGTAGGCTGAAGCCTACGTCAAATGTTTTTTGTTCAGTGTTATTAGGCGTAGACGTAGGCTGAAGCCTACGTCAAATTTATTTTGTTCAGTGTTATTGGGCGTAGACGTAGGCTGAAGCCTACGTCAAATTTTTTTTGTTCAGTGTTCTTGGGCGTAGGGCGTAGGCTGAAGCCTACGCCCTACGCCCAAGACAGTCCAGTTTTGAGGTTTTTAACTGTGTTTTGTTGTAATGTGTTTTTCAGGATGAGTATCGCCCTGTGCCGGCATCGGACATCGGTGAGCTACCCCACCGCAAATACGGCGACGTGGTGATGAAGGGGAAGTTAACGACGCGCCACAGCTACACGAAAATCCCCAACATAGCGGGACCTCTGCTGGCCGCCTTCCCGAACGTCGTGACCGATTACCCTCAGCTGGGTAATTTCTTACTCTTGGACGGGCAAGGGGTAGTGCCCAATGCGGCCATCCATCAGTTGATGGCTCGAGTCTGCGTGTGGCCTGACCAGAAGAAGCGGTTCAAGTTGTTCGTGACGAACAACATGGTAGCTCGTCTGAGCCCAATGGAGTTCAGTTTGATTACAGGGTTGCACTTTTCTGACTCCCGCTCCCAAGATGACGTGGACGATGATGATGCGGACCTAAAAGAAAGAACATTTCCAGCTCATGACCTGGCCAAGAAACAGGTGTCGACGGACGAGCTGCTTAAGAAAATCGAATCACTTTTGGCCAAGAAGCGTCCCGAGAGGTACCCGGATGTAGTCAACCTAACATTTGTTTGGTTGATTACGACTCTGTTAGACATACCTAACAGACAATCACATGTCCCTGATGAGTACTTCGAGGTAATACGCGAATTAATTGTTTTTTTTATTGTGTATTGAAATTTATTTTTATTTTTTTAATTTTTGTATTTATTACAGCTTTGTAGTAACCTCGAAATATGCCAGAAGTATCCATGGGGACGGAGGGTGTGGAAGGCTGTCGTCGATGATTGCTTCGAGCAAATCGGTCAAATCGACGGGCCAGGGACGCGCGCATGGAATGCTTATGGATTCATCCATTTTTTTGCGGTATGTTTAAAACTAGTTTGTTGATAATTGAATAGTTTTTGTAGTGTTTAATAATATATTTTTTTTTTGGTTTTAGTTCTATATTATGGAGGTTTTCGAGGGTGCGGTTGTAAAACTGAACGCATCCCCCAGGAGAGACTACATTCATTCGTACCCCAGGATGCTCCGATGGTCTCTGAGTAACAACGCACCGCAGGGCGATGATATGAAGAACTTCTTTGTTAGCGGTGTGCAGGTAAATATTTGAACAAGTTTATTGCGTGAATTAAATTTATTTAAATTATCCAGACTTATAAAATTTCAAAAACAAACATGCAGGTTGTGTATCCGCGCTTGAAGCCGGACGTTGACGAGTTGATGTCTCCAGCTTTTTACGGGACCCTGTGCTGGTTCCAGCGGAACTTCGAGGCAGACGATCTACGACTCAACGACGACGTCAGCTTTTGCACTGACTACGTGAAGTTCATTGCCCCAGCTCCAGCTCCACGACAGAGACAGAGGACACCCCCACCTCCACCCCAGACGACATACTCAGCTTTTCCTGAGACCGTCTTTGACCATGTCGGTCCGTCGTCTTCTCAGGCTCAGCCATCTGGAGGTCCCCCGTATTGGTTTGCTGATTTTCTGCAGATGCATACGGACGAGAGGACAGCCGACAGGCGGCGAGACGAGGAGATGAGGGAGCGTGAGAGGCTGCGAGACAAGCGTGAGACGCAGCGAGACGAGGCTCAGAGGCTACATAACGAGGCTATGCTAGCAGAGCTGACGGAGCAGAAGAAGCTGGTTGCAGAGTTACTTTCACGGGTGGAGAAGTACGGGGTGGAGCAGGGAAAGCAGGGAGAGATGATTGTTGAGGTTTGCAGTCGGATCGACGCTCTTCAAGCGGCCCTTAAGCGTTGCAACCTAGAAGATAGGGAAAATGAGGAGGTTCAGTAGATGTTTTGTTGTTTATATATATATTTTTTTGTTTGTATTTTTCAAAAACATGATTTTAAAAATTATATTACTATTAATATATTTTGAAAAAATTTGATTAGTTCTTTCTTTGTTTGTTTCTTTTGTGTCGGCCTAAATTTTTTTTTTTTGTCGACCTAAATTTGATTAGTTCTTTCTTTCTTTTGTGTCGACCTAAATTATTTTTTTGTTCAGTTTCCTCCAATGGAGTATTACTCTGCTCCAACTTGGGATAGTCCACAACCACAACCGCAAGCGATGATCGAGTATTATCCTACTCCTGTGCCACTCTCGCGCCATTCCGAGCAGCCTCAGGTCGAGCAGCCCCATTTCGAGCAGACGACCGTTGGCGATAGCTATCGCACACCGGCACAGACTCAGGCTGTCTGGGGAGATAGCGGTCATTCTTCGCCACCGAGGGCGCTGCGTGATTTTTAGGGTGTCACCGGTCCCTTCCCTGCGATTCCCACCCACGGCATCTTCCCTCCGACTACTGCTGATCGGCCAGAGTATGATCCTGGTTTTATTGTACCGATTGGGGCTGATATACCGCAGGAGATCGTTGATGTAGAGACTTTTTTTCCGACTGGGACGCAGGTCCAGTTGTTCAAGCTGACATCTCCCGTGGAGGATGAACACGAAAAGGAGATTGCATTGTCGGAAGAGGAGAAAGAACTTGGGGCTGATGAGGAGGAGGAGGGTGATGTCGCCGAGAGTAGTCTCGGACCCCGTGTGAGGAGACCCTCGGCAGCTCTTCGGAGCCCGTACGTCCAGCAGTTCGCACGGAGAGGCAGCAAGAAAGTTAGGGGGCTCTATTCGATGTTCCGTCGTGACGGGCATGGAATGAGTGTCTATATCCCTTTCAACGGACTTACTCTGGACCAGGCCCACTTCGAGCGGATTGAGTCACTACATTATTGATACTCGGACATGGTAAGTTAATTTGTAGTTAAACTTTGAAATTTATAATGTTTATTAAATTGTGTTTAACTGTGATATGTATATTTTTCAGGAGATTGACATGTACATTACGTACCTGCGGGACAAGATAAAGGAGAACAAAGGTGTAAAAGATGAAGTCACTCCACAGCAGACTATACTCTTGTGTACCGAGTTCTTCGTAAGATCCAATCATCCTATCAAATACAAGTTTTTTTTATCATTTTCCTAATACTAATCGTTTAAATTTATTTTTAATTAACAGAACGCTATGAAGACCCAGTACGCTGAGGTTGAGATCCCGATTGCACATGCAAGGAGAAAGAACTTGGAGACGAAATATGAGTCCTGGACACCACCGGACTACATGCTGAAATACATCACGGGGGACCATAGGCACGAGACTTGGGAATACGCACGAGAGGTAATTTAAAGAACCGTACATTTTTATTTTTTTAATTCAATTTAATATTTTAATTTAATTGTAAATAACGTTTTATTTTATTTCTTATTTTTTTAGGTGATAACGGTCTGTAATACCGGGGAACATTGGGTCGTGATACGGATTGACCTGGACCTATGGAGTATACAGTTGTACGACTCGTGCTTGTGGCGTACTCCGGATCTAACTGTCAAGTTTCGTGTACTAACTCCGGTGTTGGAGTTGTTGCCTCGTCTCTTGGTAGCTGCAGGATTTTGGGAGGGTAGAAACTTTTTTCGTCGAACCCACAAGAAGACTCCTATGCGGGTCGAAGCCCCGACGGAGCAGTTTGTCCAAGTCGACAACCACAACTGCGGCCCGTACGTGTGTATGTATCTGGATCGTCTAGTCAACAAGTACCTCAATCACCGGGATAAAGAAATCGACGACGCGTACTTGATGAAGTATCGCCGATATGTAGCTCGAAAAATCTTCAGTTTGAGTCATCGAGTCGATTGATTTGTATTGTATTGAATTGTAAACATTAGAATTGCTTGAATGTGGTGTAAATGTGTTTTGGACAGGTTGGAATCACAAAAAACGGGGAAATCCATGAAAAAATCTGTTCTGTGATGGGCGTAGGGCGTAGGCCATTGCCTACGCCCTACGCCCGCTTTGTCGCAGGCCAAAGCCTGCTTCTTGATGGGCGTAGTGCGTAGGCCATTGCCTACGCCCTACGTCCGCTCTGTCGCAGGCCACTGCATGCACTTGACTGACGTAGGGCGTAGGCCACTACGCTACGCCCTACGCCCATTCTGACGCACCCCCTCCTACGCCCTACGCCTTCACAGTTTGGATTTCACGCGGTTTTTGCAATTTATCGACTTACCCGTGGATAATTAATGTAATTTGTACCGTTGGATGATCTTAAAATGTAGTTTTGCGTGTCCCGACCAATTTTCGTGGAAAAATAATGTCGGGAAGTGATCGATCGGCTAATGTCGAGCATTTGTCGATTTTTGCGACAATAGCGGATCGAGCACTTCCCGACATTATTTTTTCACGAAAATTGGAAGGGACACGTAAAACTACATTTTAAGATCATCCAACGGTTCAAATCACCTTAATTATCCACGAGTAGAGGTATTTAGTGTTTTCATCACATATTACTTCTAAGTTACTTCTAAGTTTAACTTTAAATGTTATAGTTTGAGTTGAAGTTAAGTAGCTTCAAGGTATGACCAAACAATAAAATGTAATTTCGTTATTTTGAACCGTTGGATGATCTTAAAATGTAGTTTTACGTGTCCCTTCCAATTTTCGTGAAAAAATAATGTCGGGAAGTGCTCGATCCGCTAATGTCGCAAAAATCGACAAATGCTCGACATTAGCCGATCGATCACTTCCCGACATTATTTTTCCACGAAAATTGGTCGGGACACGCAAAACTACATTTTAAGATCATCCAACGGTACAAATTACATTAATTATCCACGGGTAAGTCGATAAATTGCAAAAACCGCGTGAAATCCAAACTGTGAAGGCGTAGGGCGTAGGAGGGGGTGCGTCAGAATGGGCGTAGGGCGTAGCGTAGTGGCCTACGCCCTACGTCAGTCAAGTGCATGCAGTGGCCTGCGACATAGCGGACGTAGGGCGTAGGCAATGGCCTACGCACTACGCCCATCAAGAAGCAGGCTTTGGCCTGCGACAAAGCGGGCGTAGGGCGTAGGCAATGGCCTACGCCCTACGCCCATCACAGAACAGATTTTTTCATGGATTTCCCCGTTTTTTGTGATTCCAACCTGTCCAAAACACATTTACACCACATTCAAGCAATTCTAACATTGGATGATTAAGGACAAATACAAAGTCTAAAATTAAAACACTTCTAACATGTTTGATTCATTACAACACAGTTTGTTGCACAATTGTCTCAAAACACAAAATAATTGTAAAAAATCAAAGAGTTCTAGTCATGCCCTCTTCTTCGCTACACCCGGGCATCTACAACTTCCTCCTCTTGACATCACAACCTGCATAGTAAATATTTCACAAGTCAAATTACACAAAAATATATGAAAAAACACACACAACTACATAAAAGTTCAACAGTGTTTACTCTGGTGGAATCGGACAAGTCTGTGCATTGTGACCCTCTCCTTGACATTTCCCACATCGATATGTTTTCTTCGAAAACCTCTCCATTCGACTCCTGAAGCGGTCCATTCTCGGCCGTCCTGGAGTTCGTTTCGCCGGTGGGGGCAACACTATCATGTTTTGGACATATTCGGGAATCTCCGTCCATTGATCTTCTGAAGGAACATGTATAATGTTCTCCTTATATGCTTCCATCATATACTCACGGGTGAAATAAAGAGAAGTCATATCATAAGCATATTGTCCTGCCCGACTCGGGTCCTTGGCACACGCTGCGGCAATGGCATGCTCACACGGCATCATGTCAATTTGAAACACACCACATTCACACGTCATTGCCTCCAAATCCACAACCCCACACCATCTAGTCGACTCCACAGTGTACATCCAAGTACTTATTTTTTTGGTAACCCATTTAGGAGCACGGTCATAACGCTCACGCAACGTTGTTTCCCTTCTCGGTGTCAATACACCGGTGAACGCACGAGCTTCTTCACGATGTCTGCAAAACCATTCGACCATCTTATCCACGATAAACTTGATCAAGGAACATATGGGAAAGTCTTTAGCGTCTTTCATCACGGCATTTATCACTTCCACTGCGTTAGACGTCATCACCTCGTATCTATTCACACAGTGGTGGACTCTTGACCATTTCTCAAACGTGATATCTTCTATGCACATTTCTCGCTCGCTGCTCTAAGCTCTGAAAAATGCCGATTGAACTCGGGTACAGTGTACGAGCACGCAGCCCTCTTAAAATGACCAACCAAGTCGTTTCTCCTGTTGTACTTGGACTTGATGTTTTGCATGATGTGCCAATAGCAGTGTCCATGTTCTGCCTTAGGGTAAACAGCAGCTACAGCATTTATAATTGGCTGACCTCTGTCAGACACGATTACCAGATCAGATCTATCTGGAATCAAAAACTGCAAGCACTCAAGGAACCAAATCCAGCAACTGGTGTCCTCTACATCCCCCACACCCCAAGCAAGTGGGTAACTGTGATGCTCACTGTCAGTAGCAGAAGCAATAAGAAGCGTTCCCTTGTATCTATTGGTCATGAACGATGCATCAATGACGATAACGTCCTTCATGTACTGAAATCCCCGAATACACGCTCCAATAGCCATGAAGAAGTACTGGAATTCATTGCTGGCGTTTGTCTGAATACTGGTGAACGTACCTGGATTCCTTTG
This sequence comes from Euphrasia confusa, assembly GCA_954870475.1. Taxonomy (NCBI): domain Eukaryota; kingdom Viridiplantae; phylum Streptophyta; class Magnoliopsida; order Lamiales; family Orobanchaceae; genus Euphrasia; species Euphrasia confusa. The sequence continues at coordinate 6,516,334 of OX940966.1, read as the reverse complement.
TTCAAGCATGTAACAATACGAAGGAAGCTTCGAGAAATTATCTCCATAGGATCCGCGAACATTTTCCAGGGCTCTCTGCCGCCCTCTCCATGCTTTGTCGTAACTGACAGTGATATTTTCCTCAGTACGCATGAACTGCTGAATTGCAGCTGGTGTCATAGGTTTCTTTGCATTCAAGAACTGGTCCTGGAGTCGATTGCCGATAAGACTGCTCGAGGCCTGCCTGTGCACACCGCTTCTATCAATCAAAGAACAAGTGTGGATGTTGGTGTAGGTTTTAATCACAAACTCATCGGTCGTCTTCTTCCTCGTTGCACGAATTTTCCATTTGCAATTTTTTTCAACACATTTCACCACCTTTCGATTGTGATCAGATTTGGCCACAACAAATTCAAACTTGCCCTGCAATGCTACCCGAGCGACAACGTAGCTGAACTCGTCTTTGTTCTTGAAAGTCTGACCAACTACCAAATCGGAATCATCATACCGACCACCCCCGTCTCGATCACAAAGTCTGAAAGCAGGAGCAACAACATCGTCCACAACAGGATTATTATAATAAGAACTACCGCCCTCATTATTACCGTCGTCACCACCTCCACCATTGTTATTATCATCGTCATCAACAACATCATCGTCGTTAGCATCGACCTCGACACCATCAAAACCATCATAATAATCACCACCCACACCACCATCATAATCACCAGAAACACCACCATCATAATCACCAGAAACACCACCATACGAAGTATTGCATAAATCAATGCTATCCCAAATAGATACAGACTGATCATAAGTAGATGGCACTATTACTTGACTGTAAAATTGTGATGTTTCACCTGAAGTTCTTCGAGTTGGAAGTTTTTCTGGCCGAATTGGACTTTGACGTGCAGGACTTTGACTTTGACGTGCAGGACTTTCACGGGCAGGACTTTCACGGGCAGGACTTCTCGGTACAGAAGGACTGTAGGTCACAAACAACTCCATTTCATCTTGGTTTCTATGAATCCATACAGTCGTGGCCCAATCTTCTTCATCATTAAGATATATCGGAGGAGACTTTTCCTTTGGGAATCGAGAGATCGCAACTTCATTACACGATGGATCGATGCCGATTTTTCCACACACTTTCTCAATAAGTGCATTAAACGAAATGCTCCTATCAATCAATATTGTTTTCGAGTGCTTCAAATCGCTCATTATCCATCTCCAATATCCCTCCAAGAGCTGCCACTCTCCACTAAAATGTATTATGATTGATATCTTATCCATGCCTGCAGTTACAATAAAACGGGAAGAATCAGATTCAAAACTGCACTGATACGGGCGTAGGGCGTAGGCCACTGCCTACGCCCTACGCCCATATGGAAGTAACTCACTGCCTGCTTCCTGATGGGCGTAAGGCGTAGGCCAGTGAGTTACTTCCATATGGGCGTAGGGCGTAAGCAGTGGCCTACGCCCTACGCCCGCCTGCGATTCAGCTGCGATTTTGCAGGTTTTTTTGGTTTCGAAAAGCACTCAAATCGCAAAATTCAAGCTCGATATTGACAACAACACACCCACAAGTCATGTAGAAGTGAATGCTAACCTTTTTACGTCGAATTGTTGGTGGAAAATCGTCGATTTCGGAACCGTTTTTTTTGGGCGATTTAGGGTTCGGGAGAGAGAGAATTGGGAAGAAGAAGAAATGAAAGAGGGGTTATTGTGTAAATTTTTTGAGGGGTTAATGTGTAAATATTTTCATTTACATTTCTTTTAGATTTAATTTTATAAGAGGAGGGGTATAAGTCCAATTCTTTTTTTGTAAGGGTTATTTAACCCTTACTTAATATTCATAGGGTCATTTTTCCAAAGGACTCGATAATTTATGTCCTATTTGACGTTTCACTTCTATTATCTAAAACATAATTTACCATCTATTTATATATATATATATTTTTTAATTTATAGTTACGGTTGATGAATTTGCCCATAGTAAGTTAGTAACTAATGCCCAGAATCGTATATTGTGTCTGGTCATCTTGTTTTTGAGGGCATAAATGTAATTTTGAACATGCTGCTACACGGATAGCTTCAGCTTTTCTGGTACTAAAATCCTGCTCACATTCATTTAATTTTTATTAATTTACGCAGAAAATATAAACAATCGATGTTCTCTTTTCCAACTTAGGAAGAAAAACGGATATGGAGTTGGTAAGACCAGTGGTGGATTTTGTTAGTTTCGTCTGCGATGTTCAGTTCTGGAGAATGGCAGTGTTATGGACTCTCTCCCTCGTCTTTTCCTATTTGAATTTGTTTTTCCAAAGCTTTTTCTCCTCCAAAACAGCAAAATGTTATCCTCGATTTTCGCCGTCGATGGCGAGGCCTGTCTGCGTAATAACGGGGGTATATTAATTTTCTTTTTCATTTATATGGAAAATATTTGTGAAAGTGTTGTTCATAATGATTTACTGATGTGTTTCCCATTGTTATTATGTTTCAGAAATTTGAAATTTATTTATATTTATTGTAAATAATAATTGTCAGGCCACCTCTGGTTTGGGAGCTGCTGCTGCATATGCTCTTTCCAAGGAGGGGTTTTATGTTGTTCTTGGTAATGTTTACAACTCATGGTTTTGTGCTCATCTTAATGGACATTTAAGCACAAATGTTTCGGCTAATTTTTAGTCAATGATGAGAATTTCTTCAATGATAAATTTATGAATTGAATTTCAGTTTGGGATGTGATGGTCTGATTGAGCATTCGTAGAGCATTAATGTTTTGGATTATTTCTAGTTAATGTGGGATTTGTTTTTCGGTTTTCATGTGATTATCTGAAAATCCAACTGTTCAAGCATATGTTTTGGCTTATTTATAGTAGATGATGGAATTTTTAGTGGTTCTTATAATCAAATTATCTCAATGACATTCAAGCATAAATGTTTCTGCTTCATGTAAAGAAACGAGTAGGATATGAGTGTTATTTAAAAGTTAATCACTAATTTACATTCAAGTTGTGAGTTCAGGGATGCTTTGCAATGCAGACTAAAGGAATGATATAAATATGTTTGCTGGTTTGGGATGTGTTGGCTTGTGTTGAGCTGATCATAATTTGCTCTTATATCTTGTAGTTGGAAGATCATCAGAAAACTTATCAAAGGTGCAAACACATGTCCTTTTCCACTAATTGTTAAGTGGCTACCATATGGTTTTGATTGATTAGCAAATAATTGTCCAGGCTATATCTGATGTCAAAAGTCGAAATCATGACGCTTCACTGAAAGGCTTCGAGGTCGATTTATCTTCATTCAAAGCAATCCTCGAGTTCAAAGACTCACTTCAGCAATGGCTACTAGATTCAAAACTGCATTCGTCTGTGCAACTCTTGATAAATAATGCTGGGATATTCGCAACGTCTAGTAGATTCACTTCTGAAGGATACGATAAGTAATTATTCCTAGAATATTTCTCCATATAAGATTTATCTGTTTTTATGAATTATGATATCAGTCATTCTCATAATGTGCATTATATATTGTTACTACTTTTTTCTTCCTGATAAATATTATGCTTTAATTTTAATAGGCTATACTCCCAAGGTTTATGTTGGTATATAAGACCTTGATTGTCATAAGCGAATACTCTCTCGATTTCACAATATTTATTGTTGTAGAAAAAAATAGGTTCTTGAATAATTGCCTTTCTACATTTTCAAGATTTTTACTTATTTTTATACTCCAGTTTTTACTCTTGCTCATAATAATCAAGCATTCCTCTAAAATGGAGTAAATATCCCTCTTGAAAAGGGGAGAGTGCATAACTTAACAATGTTAGTGTAGCAGTTCACCTTAATTCCCTTGCACGACTCTAAAACAACAATAATTGTGTACCGGAAATCCGGAATATGTAGTAGATGCATATGTTTTTTATGCTTACTGAGAGGGTTGATTCTTTCCTTCCGATTTTCAGGATGTTGGCTACTAATTATATCGGTCCATTTTTTCTTACCAAGCTTTTACTCCCCCTTCTTGAAAATAGCCCTGTTCCTTCTCGTGTGATCAATGTCACATCTTTCACGCATCGAAATAGTAAATATCTTACTGCCCCCTTTTCCATTTCATTTGATCAAAATTTCTATATGTATTGTAATATTTTTTTTGCTTCTTGTTTCAGTTTGTTGTATGAAGGCTGACAGGGAAACTGTATCTGGAATGTGTTTTAAAAAATTGAAGTGCTACCCTTATGCGCATATTTATGAATATTCTAAATGTAAGCATATTATCTCTGAGAACTCTGTAGCTATTTTTCACCTACTGCATCGGTGATATTATATAACCTTGTCTATTGGAAGTATGCATGCTACTCTTCTCATATGAGCTTCACAGACGAGCTGGCCTAGCAGAGAAATCCTGTCATCTCTCGGTTGTGTAAGTGTTTATTTTGATCCCTTTCTGCATGCATCTTTCAAACATAAAGTTCATAGATTTTTTCCATCTAGATTTATAGCATATTGAGAAATTGTTTTACACGAATTAATTTGTTTGCTTACTCGTGATCTATTAAATCATGACTATTATAACTATGGGTTATACTACAGTATTTTTATGACACCCCTGAAGATTGAGGAACAGAAAAACCAAAAGAAGTTAAACGCTATTTTTCCTAATATTTTCCCCCAACTCTTATAAACAATGCATCTATTATAACAACACTAAATAATATTTTCATCCTTATCTGTAATTAAGCCAAACCTCAATGGATATTATTTTAATTATACTTTGTTCTTATGAAACCAACCAGGAAAAGTTACATTAATTAATTTGTGTTTACCTTGTTGGCATTTTCTGTTGCTGTGGAGTCTTATTTTTCTTCTGGTGTGCTTTTTGGTATTTTTCTATTGTTTTGGGCCATTTTGGAATTCTAGTGCGGTGGATCCTGGAGCTGTGGAAACAAACATCATGCGAGAAATCCCTACATGCGTTTCACGTATGGCTCTCATAGGATTAAAACTCTTAGGTCTGCTTCAGTCTTCCGAAACCGGCGTATGCTCTATAGTTGATGCTGCACTTGCCCCTCCGGTATGTTTCTCCGACTTGGAGCCATCATTTGGATTCCAGGGTTTGTGGGGTGAAAAATGAAAATATGTTTCTATGCACCATGAAATTTAGGGATAAGTGCAAAAGAACCCTTGAGGTTTGACCAAATTACAAAAGTAGCCCAGCTAACTTTCAAACTTACAAATATACTTTCGAGTCTTAATATCCACTGTTAATGTATGATTTTTTTTAAAAAGGTCATTAGATCGAACCTGATGGTAATTTTTGTAATTAACCGGAAAAAAAGTTTCTTTTCACCATTATTTATCAAGCTTTAGTTATTTGGAACTCTCTTTTTTTTTCAGAATGTTTCAAGGGCTTGCTTTTTTGGAGGAAAGGGTAGATGTTTGAACTCTTCTGTACTTTCTTATGATGTTGGGCTGGCTAAGGATCTTTGGGCTACATCATGCAACCTATTCCAAGAACTGCTGCCGACTCTTGACACGACAGATGAATAATTTTTGAATATGTAATTGTACTAGTCCCCAGGGGCATAGCCGAGTGGTAAGGCCTGTGATGATGTGGGTGAAATTCCCCGGCGACGCAGAGTTCGAACCTCGGGTGGGGCAAATTTTCATTGAAATATTATGAAGGTTTGTCCTGGGGTTCGACCTGTTGGTTCTCTCGCACAGGTGTCTGCTACTCGGGCACATCCCTCGATTTACATCCTACTCGATCGAGGGACCTCCGATCGGGTGGGGGTGGAGTTTCTCGTCTCTCCTCCTTATCAAAAATAAAATAAAATATGTAATTGTACTAATTCTTACAGTATGACAACGTTTTTATCCTCTGCTCCAAGAAAAGAAAATCACATAACTGGATTTTTACTCCCATGCCATGGTTGTTAATGTGGAATCATTTTAGCGTATTCTCTTTTGTTGTTCGTTTCTTGGTTCCATTTTTTTAGACCTGGGATTCCCAAATTGTAGGTGACACTAGTTTCAAATCATTTGTAATTTTCAAAGAATCATGTGGTGTAAATTTTGGTATTTTCAAATATAGTCTTATAATGGGAAATTACTCAAATATTTGAAATCAAGAATTTGGTAAATGTAAGTTTTATAGTTTTAGTTAATTATTCACTAAACATTCAAGCACAAATCATTTTAATAATTTTATAAAATAGTGAAAGGGTACACTGACAGACGGACAAAATGAATAATTTCCTCCAATATAAATCTGCAACCGTCGATTTCGGTCATCTAAATCGCTGACCGTTAAATTAATAATATGGCATCAAAAACCCTAATTGTGAATTCATTCCCTATATAACATATAAGCAACCACTCTCAGTTGCAGTCTTATTTTTCATAATTTTCCTAGATCCCCAAATTAATTTTCATCCACAGTTTCTACTTCATATTTTTCGATTCTCAGTTTCTTTCGAAGATGATGATTGTATTTTTGTCGCCCCAGTCTTAATCTGCATCAATAAAATTGATGCAATATGGTGATCGACACTTAATCTGATTCCCCTAAATATATTTTATTAATTTTTTGTTTATGAGAAGTGATGATTGTTACCCAACTATTCTGCATTTGAATGATGACATAATAACATGCATCACCATCTGATCTCTATTCTATATCTCGTTTTTATTAAATTGATTTTTTGTTTTTAGTTTTCGGCAATCTGTGATGAATTTGTGTCCTATTTGATGATATACCAGTGATTATCTAAAACATAGATCACCATCTTTCGACTGAGATTGCCTTTTGTCTGTAATTGTTTTTATACATTATTTAGTATGTAATTGTGATTAATGAATTTGCCCATTGGTATCTAATGTCCAGAATAATTTCTTGTGTCTGGTCATCTCGTTTTTCAGGGCATAAATTTAATTTTAGAACAGGCTGCGACACGGATAGCTTCAGCTTTTCTGTTACTAAAATCCTGCTTACAATTATTTGATTTCTAATTATTTTGTTTTTCAGAAATTTGAGGTGCTGCTTAATTTTTGTGCAATCACCATGTAGTTTGACTCGATTGTAATTTGACCCATATTTGTTTGATAGAATTAAGTTCTTTTGTTTTATAATTCCTAATTTTAAAATATGTGTGTGTAGTATTATTGAAGTTAATAATTCAGTTTATACGAAATAAATCAATTCATTTGTATTAATAAATTTTAAATAATTATGAAATAAATTAACTTTCATATTAATTTAATATGATTTAATTTATTTCCAATTGTAATTATTTAATTTATATTAAAAATAAAATTTAATTATAATATTCTAATTAGCATAACAAAATTTTCTGCTTTTGTTTGATATTCTTGACTAAAACGAATCCCAAAATATTATTACACGTAGTATTCTTTTCAATTTTAATTCCAATGTTTCTGGGTTTGTAGGAGAAAAGACAATGAAAATTAAATTGTCCGGTACTTAAATTTCTTCTATAAATTAGAAGTTCCAATAATATTGAAAATTCAGTTAAATTAACGTTGAAAATTCAATCAACTAGTAAGACTTATAAATTAATAATATCTTGAAATTTTATTTATTCTGAGAAGATTATTAGGTTATCAAATATTTTAATTAATTGAAAAGAAATTAGGACCATAACATTTTATTTATTAAAAATATTATTAATTCTTTAAAATATTAATTATTATTTTACTTTTGCATCTAATTTATTTTTATAATTAATAAAAGGTTAATTTAGATAAATTACTTAAAATTATAATTAAAAAAACTAAGGAGGGTGTATTGGTTAGAGAGTCTATAGGATTTTTTAAGACTTTTAAAATCTAGCGGTATTCAATCTGGATTTTCAAAAGTCCATAAAAATCTTGAGATATTCAATACGGATTTTAAAAAGTCTTTAAAAATCTACCGGTATTCAAAACTCAATGGATTTAAAATCTTGAGATATTCAATACGGATTTTAAAAAGTCTTTAAAAATCTACCGGTATTCAAAACTCAATGGATTTTATTAGAGTTTGTCTTAAAAATATGAAGGATTATAACTCTTTAAAATCTTTAAAAAGTCTTTAAAAATCTACCGGTATTCAAAACTCAATGGATTTTATTAGAGTTTGTCTTAAAAATATGAAGGATTATAACTCTTTAAAATCTCTCGTAACGAGGAGAGATTTACATGGATTTCACTTTAACGTATTAAATTATTATTAAAAATAAAACTTTAAATATTTTATAAAAAATTACATTTTATATTTATTTCTTTTTTAATAAACTATATTATTATTAAAAATAATAAAAATTTAAAAAATTATATAAAAAATTATACTTATTTTTTCTTTTATTAAAAAATTATATTAGTGAATTATTATTAAAAAAATAATAAAATTTGAAAGATTAGATATAAAAAAAAAGAGATTGTTTAATATTTTTATACAGTATATTTGTATTATTTGCGCAAAAATTAATCAACAAGTATATTTGTATCACTAGTTATAGCGCAAAAATCAATAAAAATTATTATAACTTCATAAAAAAATTATTCCGGTAATAAAATAAAGTCTATGGAAATCTATATAAATCCATAAAAAAAGTCAGTCAAACTCTTTATGAAATCTATGGATTTCTTAAGTCTACGGACTTTTTAAAGTCCAAACAAATCAAATAAAATCTTAATTGAATACACCCTCCTAAATCCTTAAATTACATATAAACTTGTGATGGTGATCTATGTTTTAGATAATCATATGTGAAAACACAAACATTCCCTACTAAGAGCACAAACATTTACGCTCGCGTTATCTCGTGCTACTTAAAAATAAATTTCCGAATTTGTTTTTTTCTTGTTAGGTATCGCTAGACCATAAATAAGTCGAGTGTTCTCTCAGCTTGATGTTTTTCTACATGTTTAGATCTTGTAAAAATCGAGAATATACCCAGAAAACGGGAAGAAGATCCAATGCTCCAATCCTTTTTTTTTTTTGGTTAACGGTCAATATCATATAAAGAAAAATCATAAGGACATTATAATCAAATGATTTAACCATATCAAAAAAATAAAAATAAAAATAAAAAATCTAACCGTAAATTCAGGATACCCATGTTTAAGAGCTCTTGAATTTCTTCTTTAGTTGGAGGATCATTTGTGGTAGGTACTGATTTGAAGGCCCCTCTCGGAACACAGGAAATGGATGATATCATTCTCGATTTGATGATTACAACACCTGACTAACACAAAGAAGAAAAAAAAACAGCATATGCGAATTATTTCCAAATTCAGTATATATGAACTTTGAATTATCTCAGTGAAAATTATAAAAAATTACCTTGGAATTATGTCGATAACGAGGAGGATTAGCTTTGGGTGAAGCGCAGTCTCTCTACTAAGAGCACAAACATTCCCTACTAAGAGCACAAACATTTACGCTCGCATTATCTCGTGCTACTTAAAAATACATTTTCGAATTTGTTTTTTTCTTGTTGGTATCGCTAGACCATGAATAAGTCGAGTGTTCTCTCAGCTTGATGTTTTTCTACATGTTTAGATCTTGTAAAAATCGAGAATATACACAGAAAACGGAAAGAAGATCCAATGCTCCAATCCTTTTTTTTTTTTTTTTTTTGGTTAACGGTCAATATCATATAAAGAAAAAATAAAAGAGTTTGTAGATACAGTACAGCACATATTAAAGAATACTACTGCATCAGCGAACTAACAAGCTAGCTCTCATAATTTCCAAAAATAATAAAAAAAAAAAAAAAACACCGTAAAGTAAAAAACAATCCCTTTATTTTAGTATTATTTTTATTATAGAAATTAAGGGCATATTTGTCTTTCAAAAAATATAACTCATAATATTATATCACATGACATTTAAGGGTTAGTTCTATGCCACCCTATGTGTACTACCCATACCCCATACACACATTTACATGTGTAAATATTTAATTTTTTTCATTTATGTGATAGGTTAAAACATTTGTAGTGACCACGTGTTAGGTTATTTATGGATTAGAGTACTACCCATGTTGGGTAGCATAGAATAAACCGAGGAAGATATACTCTCTCTCTCCCATAATACATGATAGACTTTTTTGAGTATTGAAATTAAGAAAAATGTTGTTTTTTGATTTTTTAACCAAAAAAGTAGTAAAAATATATTTTTAAGTTGAAAATAAAGTAGTTGTGAGTAAAGTTTATAAAGTAAAGTGAATAAAGTATGAGTAAAATTGTATTTTCAAGTGAAAAAGTATGAATGTTTATTTTAGTTTTTTGAGTATATCAATTATTAAGGGACACAAAAAAAAATAGTGCATATATTTTTAGAGAGAGGATATGTCTTATATGTCTGGCACAATCTGCAGGTACGTACACGGTACACATCCCCCTATTAACTACTACTATTAAGTAATTAGAAATAGAAAGTTTAACATTTAAAGTGGTAACAAGTTGGCAATCATAAATTATCTAGTAATGTTTAAATCTCTCTCACTGCATATGGTGTGTGTTCTCACTATATGGGTATTTCATCTTGATACAATTACATTTTGTGGCTTCAAGCCTCTAATTATCCTTTTTCTAGTTTTAGTAGTTTTCACTGTTCACATCTTAGCAAGGGTTCATTCCTTTCCCTCCTGCAGCCAGTTGGCGAGCCACGACCCTTTAATTTCCTCTCGACAAGTTTTGGGGTAATCCTTGATTCAACCCACTCCCAAAGTTATTGTAAGAAAATGAAAAATGAACCTCTAGTTAGTAAGAATGATATGCATAGGCTAATGAATATATGAATTCATAAATGCAGATATTGAATTATACTATTATAGATAGACTGCATTAAGGAACATAGTTTAATTAGAAGAAGGCCATTTTATTTGACTTTGGAAAAACAATAATAGGATCTATGAGAAGTATAAATAGGAGGGTATATTTGTTTCATTTTATCAATATAAATAAATAATGATTAATACTAACAACATTCTTTTCCTCCTCCTTGCCGCCGCCTCGATTCCATTACCCATCCACGGCCAGCCAACCTCGATCTTCATCCCTGGCCTCCCCATCATCCCGATCTCCACCTCACCTCCGGAGGCCGGGGGCAATGGCCCCCCTCCGTTCGACATCATCGCCATCATAAACCAGATCCTCGCTAATCGCAGCCCCTTGATCTTGAGTGTAGTCGGCCGTCTAACATGTCCCGGCGGCCGAGGTTTTGGCATTGGTGGGGTTCCTGTTAACCTGACTTGCGTTACAAATGGTACTCGTTTTTTCGGTGGTGAATCCATAACCAATGAAAACGGATTGTTTTCCGTTAATGCCACCTTGTCGCGTGAAGATGCTATGCAGATCCTTTCGACCTTACTTCCGAACAACACTCTTACGTGCCTCGTTTTTGCCCCGCGGTTGCTCGTGCAGTCTGCGGTTTCGTGCCCGACTCTTTCTGACGCCACGAACTTTATTGTGTCGTTGGTTCAACTTATAGGCACGACGGTTCAACCCTTCTACGGCCGGATTCTGAATGCCGTCGCAACGGGGTTCGTCGATGTCTAATTTCGTTCGACAATTATATAATTGTAACTGCATGCATGCATGTCTTGCTTATCTCTATATCTTGTACGAACTGGTAGTCAACTTGATCGCCGCGAATCACCAATTCTCAATATACCATTTTCACAACTTCCTCACTATACAATGGAATAAAAATTGTTTTTCAATTAATTTATTTATTTTATTTTTTCTCTTGAATAATGGTAAATCTTCATTTACTTATGTGTGTTTAAATTTTCATTCATTTACTGATCATAACTAAATATTTATGAAGTTCACATAGATTTCTATAGACTAGAGTTTATGATATATACTAGTAACAATTGCCGTATGATCCACGAAAATATTAATGTCATTTTTTTAATTATAAATAAAATAACAAAGAACTGAATGTTTGTAATATTTTCCTAATTATAAATTAAAACTTATTAAAAATTATAAACAATGTTTCAGTAGTGTATTTATAAATAAAATTTTGAATTATTTCTTAATCCAGTGGACCTATATAGTAATTAAGAGTTCAAATGAATTAATTTTAGGGGAATCCAAGATCGGGGCAACTCTAACACTTATATAATAAATACTACTTATACTTTTTCCTTATTATTCTATAGGGCAGTTTTTCAATATTAACCTTTTTTTTTAATAAATACATATTATCCTTTACAATTATAGAAATTAATGAATTAATTCATATAAAATTAAATCAAACCTAAAGTACTATCCTAGTTTTATATATTTTGTAGCCACACCATCCACTCCCATTTATCGTCTCCTACTATTATAAAACTATTTTTTATTGAATAATAAATAACTTACTGATTTTATTTGAATCAACTCGGGTGATTTTATTTGAATCAACTCGAGTGGTCATATATATTTAAGACAATCATGATTACAAAATATTTGTGCCTAAAAAGTAAAAACAATAAAGTTAATTACAACCAAATGATAAATTGTTATACCAAAAAAAAACAATAAAAGAAATAGATATCTAACATAGATATTAAGAAAATAATAAAAATCAACACTAGAATTTTATGATAATCAACACTAGAATTCTTTGAAAAATGAATAATAATTACTATTGTAAGATTTTGATGTTTTGAAATTTTTATTACAGTAATTAAAAGATGAACATGTGAATTAGTAACTTTAGAATTTAAATATTAATTTAAAATATTTATATTAAACACAAAAATTTTACAAAAAAAAAATCAAAACTATAGCACAGGACATATTCTTTTGAACTGAAACCCACTGAATTGTTGAACTGAACTAAACTTAAGCGATCTGAAATGAACTGAACTTAAGAATTGATTTTTTTATAAAAATAATAATAATTTTTTTAATTATTAAATATTTTTTATAAAAATAATAATAATTTTTTTTAATTATTAAATATTTTTTTAAAAATATTAATAAAATATTATGACAGTAACTAGATTTTATATTTAAAAATATAGATTGAAATTATTTTTTGTTTATTTTGTTTTTTTATTTATTTTGAAACGAACCGAACTGAACCGATCTGAATTGAAACTGAAATTAAATCCAAAAGAACAAGTCTTAAATATTTTATAAATTTTGAAAAACTTCTTTGTAAATTAACTTGATTATTTTATTTGTGAGTTCTCCATTTTTTATCGCAACATAATAATTTCAAACCATTAACATAACAACTTCAAACCGACTTTATTTATAAACTAGATTTATGATATACATTCTCTTACTCTAATGCCTGCTGTTAATTAATCTGTTGAGGATTCGAACAAGGACAAACAAACACACAAACAATCACAGCCGAGGGAGCCACAAAAGCTTGGCGCCGAAAGCTTCGAGCTCAAATGGTGAAATCGGGATACGAAGACAAACGCTCGATCTAAGGATCCTAAAAGTATCTCTGAACTTCCAGGAACACAACACAAAAGAAATCACACGAAATGACACACGATTTTACGAGCTTCGATCGATTGAAAACCGATCTACGTGCTCGGGGAGGGAGGTGGTTCTAGCGTGTTATTCAAGCTCTCAAGGCTATGAATATGAGTTCAGTATCAGCTCTACATCACACACACACGGTGAATTACATTTATACTCACGCACACAAAAAACCCCAAATCTGAAATCCGTAAGAACCCTACGATCAAATCAGATTGGGCAAATCCACACCACACATTTCTAACAGAAATTGTGATCGTCATGATGTGCGTGAGCTGGCGAGGAACTTGGAGCACTTGAAATCTCGCATTTTCATCCACTAACACGTGAGAGAGATTCGATCCACTGCTCCGCGACATTGCTGTGAACCCAGGTGAAACGGCGTCGTTTTGCCCTGTTGGCGGCAGATTTAAATGAGATGCTGAAAATGGCCACTTTGCCCAAACTCAAAGCGCGATGAGATGGTCACTTTGCCCAGACTTCCAGAATGTAGAAACACTTCTAGAATTCAAATCTTGTGTACATTCCAACAAATCTACACCTTACACACTATTTGCAATTCCAGCAAACATCATGTATCAACCAATCAACACCTGATCACCCCCAGAATCAAGAATCAAGAAACTGACCTGTTCTTAGACTCAAAGATTCAGAATGCCAACTTTGGACCATCCTCCTGGAAGCTCAACCAAGATTCAAACTCTCACAATAGTCAATGCAGATTCCTCTCCTTCTCCTCTTTCTGGCAAGCTATAGACCATGGATTATCTCCAACCACAGCCTCCACAATCAGCAGAAAACCATAGCAAGCCAAACTGGTTTCTCCGGAAAAAAAACCCAAGAACACAAACTGGGATTTTCTGAACCAAAACCTCCAATGCCAGAACCTACACACTCCAAACATGTAATGTGACTTCCCAGCACATCACCATGCCTCAAACTCCCTCAACAACTTAGAAACACCAAGTCACTAGACCAAACCAGAAAACTGAATCCAAGAACTCCATGCCTCAAAATCCAATTCTCTGAAGTAACCATGCAAACCTCAGTGCATACAAGTCACTATAAACAACATGAACCTCTGGCCATGCCCAAACCACTCAGAAAACCACTGAGTCAAAAAACCATCAAGCCATCACCATGAAATGCTCAAACTGACCAGTTTGAGTATTTTCTTGGATAACTTGACAACCACAGCAGAACCACCATGCCTGCTGCCACTTCCACACTTCCATCTTCACTGAGATTGTGGAATGTCAACCAACTGAACCAGTTGTTGACACAGTTGAAACTTGTCACTTGGGATACTCTTGGTCAAACTGTCTGCAGGGTTAATTTCAGTTGCAATTTTCTCCACCTTGACAACACCCTTGTCAACCAGATCTCTCACAAAGTGTAATCTCACATCAATGTGCTTGGACCTGTCATGATAGACCTGGTGCTTGGCCAAATGCACAGCACTTTGACTATCACAATGCACTGATACCCTTTCTTGCAGAACCCCAAGTTCCTCAAGCAATCCTCTCAACCATATAGACTCCTTGATTGCCTCAGTCAATGCAATATACTCTGACTCAGTGGTACTCAAAGCAACCACAGACTGCTGGGATGCCTTCCAGACCACAGCACTACCATACAAGGTAAACACAAACCCTGTGAGTGACTTCCTGGTATCCACATTGCTGGCATAATCAGAATCTACATATCCAGTAAGAGCATCTCCAGAGCTCCTCACTCTTCTAAACATTAAACCAAACTCAGAAGTGCCCCTCAAATACCTCAATACCCATTTCACACCTTCCCAGTGTGACTTCCCTGGATTGGCCATGTATCTTGAGATACAACTTAGGGCATATGCAAGGTCAGGTCTGCTACACACCATAGCATACATCAAACTGCCCACAGCTGAAGCATAAGGAACCTTACTCATGGCAACCTCCTCAAACTGACTCTTTGGAGACTGATCCACTGAGAATTTTAAGTGAGATCCAAGTGGTGTAGTCACTGCCTTAGCCTCATGCATATAAAACCTTTTGAGAACCTTCTCAACATAAGAAGTCTGAGACAAGAACAAAGTCCCATTTGACCTGTTCCTGGAAATATCCATTCCCAGAATCTTCTTTGCCTCTCCAAGGTCTTTCATCTCAAACTCAGCACTTAGCAACCTCTTCAATGACTCTACCTCCACCTTGGAACAACTGGCAATCAACATATCATCCACATAGAGCAGTAGATAGGTAACAACCCTCCCTGTCTTCAGTTTGAGATACACACAGCAGTCAAACTGGCTTCTCACAAAGCCTATCAACAACATATAGCTGTCAAACCTCTTATACCACTGCCTTGGACTTTGTTTGAGACCATACAAGGACTTCTTCAACAAACACACCTTGTTGACATCAGAGCATCCCTCTAGACCATCAGGCAGCCTCATATAGATCTTCTCCTCCAACTCCCCGTGGAGAAAAGCAGTCTTCACATCCATCTGTTGAAGCTCAAGGTCAAACTGAGCCACAATGGCTAACAGGACTCTGATTGTACAATGCTTCACCACAGGAGAAAAGATCTCATTGAAATCAACTCCCTCTCTTTGAGTAAAGCCCTTAGCAACCAACCTTGCTTTGTACCTTATACCAGATCCTTCCTGCTTCTTCTTAAAGATCCATTTACAGCCAACCACTCTTTGATCCTTAGGTCTCTGCACAACATCCTGTTGGAGTTGTGTACTTAATGTCTAGATTTAAGTAACGGAAACTCACGATCCATTGCCACTAATCTATTTAATTAAATAAACAATTATTTGCGTTTAATTATTTATAATTAAATATATGCAAATCATAGTCCTGGATTTTATACGTTGTAGTTAGTATGGTGTTGCATGGGCGCACAGAAGATCATACTATCGGTTACTCGTATTTAATCGAACAGTTGCTCACGACCTAGATGGACACGGACCAATCCATCGGTATAGTCGTTGTGTGAGAGAGAAAATAATTTATCTTAATTATTTTATCACACTTGTACACTTGGTGTATTGAGCGGATCGTTGAGATTCATCGATTAGGATTGTCGGCGATAATCGATTCGAGTCTCAGTGTATTTTATTCTTAATCCCCGAAACTATTGCGGGTGTGTATATTTAATATAAGTGACTTTGATTTACCAAAGGAATTAACCGATTTAATTATTGGGTTAATTACCGGTTAAGTTGGGTCACTATATTTTATATATGACATGCCGTGAATACTTGACGGGAAAGTGTATCCCGGAAGGGTTGATAATATCCCCGAGATGAGTTCATAAGGAATTATTATGTAAACCCTGCAGGTGGATTCGTTCCGCATAATAATTAAGGTTGAATGGTACTAGTCTCGGATAAAAGAGATGAATAAATTAATTAGCAATAAATTAATTTTATTCATGGATATTTATATCTTAAATACACGGAATAAATAATACTACCGGAGAAATATTATTTGATATAATATGGTTTAATATTGGGAGTGCAATTAATTTTATATAGTGGAAAATAGAATTAATTAATAATAGTAAGGATTAATAGATTTGGGCTTGGGCTCAATTTAATCACTATTATTGGAAGCCCAATATTCCACCTCCTTAAGATCCCCTACGTAGCCTATAAAAGCACTACATGGTCTTCTCTATTCTCATATCTCATAACTTGAAGATCACAATTCTAGAGAGAGAAAGTAGAGAGGAGGATCCATGGAGTTCGGTAGATCGTCGCCCACACGACGTCCGGGCTAGTGCAAGGAATACGTCGGAAGATCTCAAGGTCGTCAAATTGAGTTCTACGTTTTTCCGAACAACGAGAACGAGGTAAATCGTAAAACCCTCTTTATGATTTTATCGTTTAATTATCGTAAAAATACCTTGAACCAAGATCCGAGAAACGGACCCACGAGACGAGGTCGAACCGGGCGGTGGTGGTCGGACCACCGGACCGCCGGCGGCTCGACGACTCGGCTGGAAAGGGATCGCGCGAGGTGGATCGAGCCTAGGGCTCGATCACGCGGATCGGCTGCGGGTTTTCCCGTAGCGATCTGCTGCCAGCTACGGGTTTTCCCGCAGCGACTCGTAGCGCCCAGCAGCAGCGAGTCAGGCGACTCGCTGCGGGTTGCTGTGGGCTGCTACGGGGATTTCGCTGGGTGCTGTGGGATTTCCCGCAGCTGACCCGCAGCGATCCAGCAGGGTCCCAGCAGCAGCGAGTCAGGCGACTCGCTGCGGGTTGCTGCGGGTTGCTGCGAGCAACCCCGCGTGGCTGCTGCGGGTTTCGCGGGTTCACGCGAGTTCTCTCGTGTTTTTCCCGCGTAACTTTTTCGTATGGTCATGTACGTGTTCCGGGACTCAATTGGAGTTGTCGGTTCCGCAATTTTGACAATTCCGGATATTCGATCTCCGTAGGATTTCGGTCGGAATTAATTAGATAATTTATTTATTTAAATTTATTAATTCCGGGATATCGATTTCCAACAATTGGTATCAGAGCGTTGGTTTTAGTTCATGGTATTTTTCGATAAATTGTTCTACCTTGCAGGGTTTCCGATTATTATGGCTAGATTTAATTATTGTTAATTAATGTCATAATATTTCTCTTGATTATTAAACTCTCGGTGATGTCAATATTTGTTCTTGTGTGGTGAATGCTTGTTCTTATTTTTCCGGAAATTGTATGAGGTCGATTTCATGTAGAGAATCGATACCGGATAACGTAGTAATAAATTTGTAATTTATTTTACGTTGGATCGATTCCGAAACGACGGCCGGAAAAGTGTGACGGAGGAGACGAAGAGAGGGAGGACCGGGGATCGATCACGAGGATCGATCCCATGAGGATCGATCGCCCGGGCTGCCCTAGGGCTCTCGGCCACGCCGGCCACCAAGGGTGGTGGCGCGTGAGCCTTGGCCGGCGGTGGTAGTGGCGGTCGATGGTGGGGATGGCGTGGGGATCCCCAACCCATGCTATTCCTACCAAGATCCAACTTTCCTAATTGATTCGGTTTTCCTATTTTGAGTATTCCTAGTTTTGGGAATTCTCATGGAAATAGAAAAAGAATTAATTGGAATTAATTTATTTCCTTATTCTATTATGGAAGTCTTC
This sequence comes from Euphrasia confusa, assembly GCA_954870475.1. Taxonomy (NCBI): domain Eukaryota; kingdom Viridiplantae; phylum Streptophyta; class Magnoliopsida; order Lamiales; family Orobanchaceae; genus Euphrasia; species Euphrasia confusa. The sequence goes on along the minus strand of OX940966.1, from coordinate 6,497,719 downwards.
TAGAATATTCTAAGTTCTACTTGGAATAGGATTCTAGAGATTTAATGGAATTAGAAAGGAAAATAATTAATTATTAAATTAATTTATTTCCTATTTGATTATTCCTATTTTATGGGAATTTTCATGGACATGGAAATTAATTAATTTTGGAAAGTTTAGGAGTCCTAAATTAATTTTTCCTTATTTAATTATTCCTTTATGGAATTTTTAATGGATTAGGAAAGGAATTAATTTGGAAGGACTAGGAGTCCTAAATTATTTTAATTCTTTATTTCATTATGGAAATCATCTAGAATATTCCAAGTGGGTCTTGGATAGATTATTCTAGAGATTAAATGAAGTAGAAAGGGAAAATAAAATAAATTTATTTTATTTCCTTATTCTATTATAGATGTCTTCTAGAATATTCCAAGTGGGTATTGGATAGATTATTCTAGAGATTTAATAGAATTAGATAGGAAAAAAATAAATAAAAATATTAATAATATTTAATTTTATTTTTGATTTATTCGATTGACTTAATTTTCGAATTAAGTAACTTTTGGATTTATTAAAAATAAATAGATTTAAATATTGGAATTAATATTCCCGTCACATGGAGCATTCAAGAACGAAGACTAAAGACTAGAAGATGCGTACGGAGATGCGATAAAGCCATAATAGTCGGAAAATAATATTCTAGTATTATTTTGATTATGTGATAATATTCTATGTGCTTTATTTCATGTATGCATGCTTATGTGTATTTAATTATGCATTAGATAGCGTATCCCTTTATTGTAAAAAGCTAAGTGGGAGAGGGTATGGAAACATATCCATGGTCTCCATTGCTGTTCTCTTGGTGACTTTTATGGACTTTTGAAGTTCGTATAGATAAGCCATTGGAGGAGAATTCTTGTAATTCCTCTTACGAGAAACATTGATTAAGTTTATCAAACAATGCCTAATTTGTCTTTCCAAAACTGATTTCAAGTCGACTCATTCTCACCCCGGGGAGTGGAATGGAGCCAAAGCCACTTGGTCATGTCGAGGACACAAATTAGAGGCAGTCGTACCATCTTTTGAAGGTGGATCGATTTGTTAGGATGTGTCCTTAGATCCTACGTGTGAAATCGATAAAGTCATAAGGTCGTCTATGGATGTTAAATGATTATTCGATAATATTAATTGTTGGGAACAATATAATATTGATCGATAAAATCATACCTACAGGGTCACACACGAGCTCGATATTGATATACATTGCTTGATAAATATATTGATTTAGAATCAATATTTACGTGGATTTAATTCCCATGCATGGGATGCATGGCTTGCATGGATGCATGTCATATAGTGTGACATGGCATGCCACATAAGCAAGTGGGACCATCTAATGCCATGTGGCATAATGAGGTGGAAATGTCCATTCAAATTCACCATAATCACACCTTAATGTGTGATAATGATGGGGCATCAATATCACCATCAAGGAGGGGGTTACAAGGTGGTTTTGATGGCATTTTAAGGTGAACAAATGCTGATTTTTCAGCATAATTTTTCACCCACGAAATTCACAAAAGATAGAGAGAAAAGAGGTTGTTCTTGGAGAATCAACTCGATCAATCAAGCAAGTCATCATCCGGGTTCGTGTGCAACACGTAGAGGCCGGGCCATTTGTGCGGCTTCAACATCCGGACGATCCAAAGGCGTGACGGGGTCATTCCAGAGGTGAACAATCCGTGGCTGATCCATTAAGGTGGTTCAATCGACTCAACACCACCTTAACCAATTTCAACGATCACCAAATGTAAGAACTTGTTGATCCCTATATATATATATATATATTGGATGTGTATATATATATTTGTATGTGTTCTTATACACATTATGTGTGCACTAAGATCCAAGCATGATAGATTTATATGCTTTACACGCTTCCGCACACACGGTATATCGATCGGATCGGTATACCGGTACCTTCAATTGGTATCAGAGCCTAGGGCTCGTGCACACTTTTGTGTTGGACACAAAAAGGTTTAATCAACATAATTGGCTTAATTGTTTATGTGATTATGTGATTAGATGTAAGGCCGGCCACCGTTAGTGGTCGGGTGAATGAAATTGTCGTTTTTTACGTTTCGATTGGCCATAGTTTTGGAGGGCTGCGTCCCTTGGAATCATTTGTAATAGATAGGTTTTCTATTTCAATTTGTATTGTTCAAACTTGTAAGCGATGGACTTGGTCCATGGTTCGATGGAGGATCTCGGCTCTCCGGCGAAAACGAGAAGAAACGAAGCCAAACGAAGCAAAACGAAGCAAACCGGGCTGTTGGAGCCAAACGGCGGTCGCCGTTTGAGCTCCGGCGGGCGCCGTTTTGATTCGGCGGGCGCCGTTTTGGAAACGGCGACCGCCGAATGACCTGTTTTTGGGGCAGATTTTTCCGAACCCTTTTGGCGGGCGCCGTTTTGGAAACGGCGACCGCCAGTGGTGTTCGGCGACCGCTGATTGTGAATTGGCGGGCGCCGTTCGTGGTTTTTTGGGTACGGATTGGATTTGACCAAAATCGGAGGGCACGGAACTGATTTGGCGGGCGAGGACCAGTCCAGAAGATGTTCAAGGCTTTTGTTATTACTTTAATTCTTTTCGTTTGAGAGTTGTGAGGTTCTAGGGGCCTTTCGATTTCGTATTTATATGCTTTGCTAGTTATAGGTTGTTTTATGTTATAAATGTTCAACTTACATATAAACAAACCTATGCATGCAAGTTCCCAAAATAATGAGTATAATGTCTTGTCCAAAACATCACACCCATAAAGCCCTCGATCATAAGTTGGTAGGTCCGCCTCAGCGGGGTACTACTTGTTATCTTGGGATAAGTGGGAGTAAGGGTTAGACCCTTACAAATGAGTTTGGTTTTCTCATCGATAGATCCACTGCAGGCGTGGCTATCGAGACATGAGATGAGAATGGGACTCTCATCGACCGAGAGTGACATTGGATGTCATTGACATGGGATATCTACCTATCTTGGAGTTCTTAAGTGCGGACTCAGTCGGCTTAAGGATTCGCAAGATGAGGGTCTTGGGATCGTTTTGTTCTAATTTATTAAAATGTCAAAAACCAATGCCTAATTTGTTTTTCAAAGACTAAGTTCAACTCGACTCATTCTCACCCCGGGGAGTGGAATGGAGCCAAAGCGCTTGCTTATGTCGATGACACAGATTAGAGACATTCGAGCCATTGGATGGCGTGAATCGATTGTCTGGTTGGCTCCCTCATTTTAATGAGAGATAGGGCTTCAATTGCATGATAAGATCGCTGGTTAGAAAACCTCGAATTTTCACTTACGATTTATCACGGTTTTGATATTAAGATAATTGGGAACGACGATATTGGATATCGAATGAACAAAATGAAACAAATAAAGTAGTTTTGCGAGACAACCTTATTTGTTTAAACACTTTGTGGATGTTTACTTACTTAATTTATCTTTCTTCTGTAGTTTAATATGTCTGTCTCAACTCAATTCAAGTTCAGCTCTATCTTGGATAGAGAAAAGTTGAACAACACCAATTTCCTTGATTGGCAACGTAACTTGAGGATAGTCCTCAAATACGAAGAAAAGGAAAGTGTGTTGGACAAACCCCTTCCCGTGCTTCCCGCTGATGGGGGCACGGATGCCCAAAAGGCATCATATGCCCTTGCTAAGAAAGCCTCGAATGAGGTGACATGTTTGATGTTGGCATCCATGATACCCGAGTTGCAAAAACAATTCGAGTTCATGGAAGCCTATGACATCATAGAAGAGCTCAAGAGCATGTTCGGGGAACAGGCTAGGATTGAGCGCTTCGGTGTCACCCGGGCTATAGCAACAGCTAGGCTGGAAAAGGGTAAACCCGTGGGACCACATGTACAGCAAATGATTGGATTATTTGCTTCAAGTGCTCGCCTCGGTTTTGCATATGATGACGAGTTGGCTACCGATTTCATTCTCCATTCTCTTCATGATGGTTATGACGCCTTTAGGCTGAATTTCCACATGAATGGACTGAAGAAATCGCTTCATGAGCTCCATGGGATGCTTAAGGCTGCTGAGCCGGCGATTAAGAAGGACCCTAGGAGGGAAGTTCTTATGATTCGGGAAGGAGGTACCAAAAAGTTCAAGGGGATTAAGAAACCAGAAGTGAAAGGCAAAGGGAAAGGGAAAGTTGTGGCAACTCCTTCCAAAAGGTTCTTGAAAGCTTCTAAGGTTCCTGGGGAATCTGAGTGTTTCTACTGCAAGGGTGTTGGACACTACAAGCGGGATTGCCCCAAGTTCAAGGAGGATGTGAAGAACGGTGTCGTTCCTTCATCTTCAGGTATTTATGTCATAGACATAAACTTTACAAATTCTTCTTCTTGGGTATTGGATACCGGATGCGGTGCTCACATTGTTTCACATGTGCAGGGACTGCAAAGAAGTAGAACTTTGGTAAAGGGAGATGTCGATCTGCGGGTTGGAAATGGAGCGAGGGTCGCTGCATTAGCCGTAGGATCTTATGATTTGTGTTTGCCTTCGGGCCTTGTTTTAGTATTGAATAATGTTTATTTCGTTCCAAGTATTACCAAGAACATCATTTCTATTTCAGTATTGGATACTGAAGGATTTTCCTTCACTATAATAAATGGTTTATTTGCTATTTCAAAAAGTGGAGTGTTCTATGGTTCGGCACGATTAGAACATGGTTTATATATACTTCAACTTGACAATCATATATATAACATTGATACCAAAAAGGCCAAATCGAATGAATTCAATGAAACATACCTTTGGCATTGTCGATTAGGCCACGTCAACATTAAACGTGTAGAGAAACTTCTTAAAGAAGGTATTCTCAAATCTTTTGACTTGGAGTCATTCGATACATGTGAAGGATGTTTGATGGGAAAATTGACAAAGTCACCTTTTCTAGGAAAAGGAGAACGTGCAAGTGATCTATTGGGATTAATCCATACTGATGTATGTGGTCCAATGAGCTCACAAGCACGTGGAGGTTATTTCTACTTCATAACTTTTACCGATGACTTAAGTAGATATGGTTATGTCTATTTAATGAGGCATAAGTCGGAAGCCTTTGAAAAGTTCAAAGAATTCCAAAATGAAGTTGAGAATCAACTTGGTAAGAAGATAAAAGCCATTCGATCGGATCGAGGTGGTGAATATCTTAGCCAAGAATTCGATGATCATCTTATGAGTTGTGGTATTTTATATCAACTCACTCCACCTGGAACACCCCAGATGAATGGTGTTTCCGAAAGGAGGAATAGAACCTTATTGGATATGGTTCGATCGATGACGAGCTTTAGTGAACTACCAAAATCTTTTTGGGGACACGCACTTTTAACAGCGGCCTATACACTGAATAGGACACCGTCAAAAGCTGTTGATAAGACACCATACGAGGTATGGAAAGGGAAGGTCCCTAACTTGTCTTATATCAAGATTTGGGGATGTGAAGCTTATGTGAAGAGAAATATCTCTACAAAGCTTGAACCCAAATCGGATAAATGTTTCTTTGTGGGTTATCCAAAAGAAACACGAGGGTACCACTTTTACAACCAATCTGAGAACAAAGTCTTTGTTGCTCGAGATGGTGTATTTCTTGAAAAGGAATATCTTTCCAAGAAAGTAAGTGGGAGCTCAGTTGAATTGAACGAAGTTCAAGAAAACTTGAACGAGGTTCAAGAAGATCAAACTGAGATGGACACTCAAGACCAAGTCGAGAGTGCTCCAATGGTTTTGGAAACCACACCTAACCCTCGAAGGTCCGGAAGGATTAGATCTCAACCTGACAGATACTTAGGTATTCTGACAAATGAGAGCTATGAAGTCATGCTTTTAGAAAGCAATGAACCTTCGACCTATATCCAAGCTATGACGAGTCCAGATTCCGAGAAATGGCAGGGTGCCATGAAATCCGAAATGGAATCAATGTCTGAAAATCAAGTTTGGAACTTGGTCGATTTGCCTAAAGGGGCTAGGCCCATTGGATGCAAATGGATTTACAAAATAAAAACAGACATGAATGGAAAACCTAGTGTTTTCAAAGCAAGGTTGGTAGCAAAAGGATATAAACAAATTCACGGGGTGGATTATGATGAAATCTTTTCACCAGTTGCTATGATTAAATCCATTCGGATTCTCTTAGCCATTGCTGCTCATTATGATTATGAGATATGGCAAATGGACGTTAAAACCGCCTTCTTGAATGGGATTCTAGTAGAGGAAGTGTTTATGACACAACCAGAGGGTTTTATCGATCCTAATCAGGCTGAGAGAGTATGCAAGCTTAATAGATCCATTTATGGATTAAAGCAAGCATCTCGGAGCTGGAATCTTCGGTTCGATGAATCCATACAAGAGTTTGGATTTCAAAAGAACATGGAAGACTCTTGTGTTTACAAGAAAGTCAGTGGGAGTTACGTTGTATTCATTGTGTTGTATGTCGATGACATACTCCTCATTGGAAACAATATTCCTATGCTTAATTCTGTTAAAGAATGGCTGGGAAGATGGTTTTCAATGAAGGATCTTGGAGAAGCACAGTACATATTGGGCATCAAGATCTGTCGGAACAGATCACAAAGGATGCTTGGACTTAGTCAAGCAACCTATATTGATAAGGTGCTTGACAGGTTCAGAATGAAAGACGCCAAGAAGGGTCTCATTCCAATGACTCATGGTACATCTTTAAGCAAGAGTCAGTGCCCTTCGGGACCTGATGAGCAAATAAGGATGGCAAATATTCCTTATGCTTCGGCAATAGGGTCTATTATGTACGCCATGATATGTACACGACCGGATGTATCGTATGCTTTGAGCATGACGAGTCGGTTTCAAGGAAACCCAGGTGAGGCGCATTGGACTGCGGCCAAGAATATTCTTAAGTACCTTAGAAGGACTAAAGAGTATTTTCTTGTCTTTGGAGGACAAGAAGAGTTGGTTGTGACAGGATATACGGATGCAAGCTTCCAAACAGACAAAGATGATTTCCGGTCTCAATCCGGATTTGTCTTTTGTCTGAATGGAGGTGCGGTGAGCTGGAAGAGTTCCAAGCAACCCACCGTAGCTGATTCTACTACAGAGGCTGAGTACATTGCTGCATCAGAAGCAGCAAAGGAGGCCGTTTGGATGAGAAAGTTCTTAGATGAGCTCGGTGTCGTACCTAGTTCGGCCCATCCGATAGCTCTCTATTGTGATAATAGTGGAGCTATCGCGCAAGCCAAGGAGCCTAGGGAGCACCACAAATCCAAACATGTACTCAGGAAGTTCCACATTCTCAGGGAGATAGTTAGTCGTGGAGACATCGAGATAAATAAAGTTGCAACTGATGATAATGTTGCAGACCCGTTAACTAAACCACTCCAGCAGTCAAAGCATGATGCTCATACGACTGCAATAGGGATACGATATCTTAGAGATGGATTGTGATTCCTATTACTGTATTGTTTACTTTTGGAGTTTATGTAAACATTCACGTATCTTTTATGATATTCAATAAATTTCTTCATATAATTGTGGTTTAAATTGTATGAATTGTCCAAATGATTAAATTATATTAATTGGGTTATGAGGTCGATTTACCACATAAATGAAGTCCCAATTGTTGAACTAATATAATTAAATCATAGAATTGTTCCTAGTTCGTATTATCAAGTACGGACAAACTGATAATACAATGAACTAGATTGTAATGTGTACTATAGCGCCGCTTCATGGGCTAGTGATGTGGGACATCAAGTACAATTACATAGATATTAGCTGGGAGCTAATGATCGAACAGACCCAACTGGAATAGTATTTAAGATTTTGAGTCATAATACTATTTCATTGACTGTCGAGCAATTTCCTCTAACCTGAGTAGTCCAGAGTGATTCCATTGTGAAATGATGTACTTTGATACAAGTAAACGCCTTTCGTAAAAGGAGGTTATAAAACTTGTTATTGGGTATATCAGGAAGCAAGTGGGAGAGCTTGGATTGACAAGATGGGATTGTCCTCCATTTTAATATGGATCATATGTCTTACCGGCCACTTGGAGAGTCGAGACTGTGGAAAATACGTGGCCACGTCCAGATTCGTATCATAGTGATAAATCTGGTTTTACAGTCTGTCTCAAAGTCCAAGAAAGGTTTGAACCGATTGAGGATGACTCGAGTCTTGCCTCAAGTTCAAATTTAGACATAAAGTGACAACAGGAAGTTGGCAGCACACTGGCTCTGAAGGCCAAGTGGGAGATTGTTAGGATGTGTCCTTAGATCCTACGTGTGAAATCGATAAAGTCATAAGGTCGTCTATGGATGTTAAATGATTATTCGATAATATTAATTGTTGGGAACAATATAATATTGATCGATAAAATCATACCTAAAGGGTCACACACGAGCTCGATATTGATATACATTGCTTGATAAATATATTGATTTAGAATCAATATTTACGTGGATTTAATTCCCATGCATGGGATGCATGGCTTGCATGGATGCATGTCATATAGTGTGACATGGCATGCCACACAAGCAAGTGGGACCATCTAATGCCATGTGGCATAATGAGGTGGAAATGTCCATTCAAATTCACCATAATCACACCTTAATGTGTGATAATGATGGGGCATCAATATCACCATCAAGGAGGGGGTTACAAGGTGGCATTTTAAGGTGAACAAATGCTGATTTTTCAGCATAATTTTTCACCCACGAAATTCACAAAAGATAGAGAGAAAAGAGGTTGTTCTTGGAGAATCAACTCGATCAATCAAGCAAGTCATCATCCGGGTTCGTGTGCAACACGTAGAGGCCGGGCCATTTGTGCGGCTTCAACATCCGGACGATCCAAAGGCGTGACGGGGTCATTCCAGAGGTGAACAATCCGTGGCTGATCCATTAAGGTGGTTCAATCGACTCAACACCACCTTAACCAATTTCAACGATCACCAAATGTAAGAACTTGTTGATCCCTATATATATATATATATTGGATGTGTATATATATATATTTGTATGTGTTCTTATACACATTATGTGTGCACTAAGATCCAAGCATGATAGATTTATATGCTTTACACGCTTCCGCACACACGGTATATCGATCGGATCGGTATACCGGTACCTTCACGATTGTCTGCTCGGCTCCCTCATTTTATGAGAGATAGGGTCGTTCGCATGGTGAATCACTGGTAAGAAACTTCGAGTTTCACTTATGATTCTCCGCGTCTTGATTTACAAGATTGAATGGATCAAGTAATTGGGAGTCAATTATAAAAGTCTCTTGGTGTAGTAAACGTCCACACCACGTGGCTTGCTATGCTGACGGATTTTGGATTAATTGATGTAGACAGTTGTAAGAAATTGTGAAGAGTTGTGAAGTTGTCGTAAACGTCCACACCACGTGGCTTGCGGTGATGTAGCAATTCCAAACGATTTACTTTGGTACTGAGTAATGGTTTACACTTAGATACGCATTATAGTATTCCTCCCCACGAGGTTCCGCTATAAGTGATGTATGACCGAAGCAAATCTAATTGCTAAATCATTTGGATTGGTAAACGTCCACACCACGTGGCTTGCCATATCTGATGGGATTTTAGATGTGATTAGTGGTTTAATGATATTATTTAAGGGAGATAATATCGGAGATTAAATCGATTGTTTGTTGTTATATGTGCTCATAGATTAGGATATGGCTTTGAACCCACTTTATGTGATACATAAGGATTTAAACTCATTGGTCCCTAAATGTATTGATTGGAATAGAGATCTAGACATTGCCCGGACTGTTAAAGAGTACAAGTTCGTACTCAGTAAGCTCTGTCCTCCCGAGCCTACAAATGTCTTAACTGATGAGGAGAGGACTGATTTTGATATCATGTTCAAACTCAAGGAGATGTTTAGACATGATGTAGCGGCTAGACAAGAAGCGATGAGGATACTCATAAAGGCCAGTCGCTTCGAGGAAACGCTTAAAAACGTTTTTGAGATGATTGACCTTTTAGACGAGTTGAGTCGGAAATCGCAAGCTCTTGTAGCCAATGCCAAAGGTTTTGAACCTAAGGGCAAAATCGGGGGAAAGGAAAAGCAAGCAAAGAAACCCAGTGGTCCTAAGTGTCTTGGACCACGAGATGGGACGAGAAAGCCAATAGGCAATTGTTCTCGATGCAATCAGTCTGGGTACTGGAAGTCTGATTATCCTCTCAAAGAAAGTACGAAATTTTCTTTAGTCGTAAAACATAGTCAATGGTATTATCTACCGGAACCTGGTGTGTAGATATGGAGCCACTGACGGTATGTGCATTTTAAATGCAAAGGTTCCAGGAAACCTAACGACTTGGAAAAGAAGAAATCGTAGTCTACATGGGCAATGCTGTAGAGGAGGCAGCAGTTGCAGTGGAGGACATTTTATAGGATTTCATTTTGAGTTATTGCTTTTATGTACCTTTCACATTAGAAAGAACTTTGTTCTGGATTTCTAATAAATGGATATTTTATTTCTTTTAATCATTTGATGGTTATAAGAAGAAATAATGATATTATCTATTCTGGTACATTAGCTAGCAATATATATAAATGATGAATCCTAAGTCCACCACGATGCAACGAACCGTAGTATGAAACTCGTTTTACTAATAAGAGATTTCTTTATCAATTATACTTGTGGATTCTTATGTTGAGCCATGTTTATTCAAATAAGAAGTTCAAAGGTCGAAAATTGATATTTGATCAATTAAGTTGAAGGAGTGGACCTTCCGACCTAAGAATCTAATTTGGAAGATAATATGCCTAAGCAATCCATTATGGATATAAGATGTAAGATCCGGACAAGTATAAGAATTGATTAACTCTGATGTATGCAGACCTATGCCTACTCAGACAATAAGGTACGAGTACTTCATTTTATGATTACTCGAAAAATGGATTAGAATACCTGATGTGCCACAAAAGCAAGTGTTTTGACAAGTCAATGGACACTAAGCAATTGTGGAGAACCATCAAGGTATATCCATTTCTAGCCTGCGATTTGATCGCGGAGGCAAGTACCTGTCTGAGGAATGCATAGCATACTGATCAGAGATTGGGATTTGATCCCGAATGACTACACCATACACTCTTGTGTAGAAATGGTGTGTCGTAAACAAGAAATGGAACTCTTATAGAGATAGTAAAAGATGAGTTATACGGAACTACCTATGTTCTATGGATATGTCTGGAAACAACGGCGCATTCAAATGCGGTTGTAGAATATCCTAGAAGAACAAAAGACGTGTGTTCAATAGTACTATGAACCAGAAGGACGTTATAAGTTCTAACGCCCGGTTCTTAGAGAAAGACTATATAATGAACCACGAGCCCAAGGTGACGTAATACTTTGAGATGAGAGAGAAAGATTAAGACTTAGAACCAGCCGAACCGAGTAGCGGTACACCACTAACTGCACCTACTGTTATCACTGTTTATACACCGGAATGCCATTGTAGTGGGAGGTTGTGGGACAACCGGAGATATTCATAAGACTAGGAGAGTCATCGGACTCTGGACCTAGTATACATGAAATCGATCCCTAGATCTACATGAAGGCCGTACTAGATCTAAATGTGCCTTCTTGGATAGCAATAAGGATTATTGCTAAGAGGCGAGATCATTTAGAGTACAAGCTTAGTTGATCCATTTATGGATTGGAACAAAGCATTGAATTCGTGGTACTTGCAAATTGATGAGATAGTCCATTTTATGGATTCATCAAAAGCATAGACGAATTGTGTGTATTGGAAACGTGATGGAAAACAAGGTGGTGTTTCTCGGAGGTTTTATGTAGATGACACTCTTATCATTGGCAACAATGTAAAGATGTTATCAGACATAAAATGATGGTTGTCTAGATGAATCATTATGAAAGATAAAGGAAGAAGTTGGACATATTCTTGAGATCTTGGATCTCTAGAAAGAACATTGTACTTTTCCTGTACATCTTACATATATGATTATGGTTCGTTTTAACATGCAAGATTCCGAGAAAGGTTCGTTACCTTTCAGAGACGGAATGCATCTATCTAAAGATATGTGTTTTGGAACACAAAAGGAGATAGAAGCAATGAAAGCAGTTTCCTACACTTTGAGTGTGGAAAGCTTAATAAATGCATTGTTGAAAACAAGAACCTGATATCGGCTATGCGGTTAGCATAGTGGGAGGATATCAAGGTAATCCTGGAAAGGAATATTCGACTGCCGTAAAAGTACTTTCGAAGTACTGTTCTAGACTACGAAGCAGACGAACATTTCCTTTGGATTACATTCTCTTAGATTTCTAATCGAATGAGGACCGGTGTAAGTCGATATCAGGCTATGTGTTTCACTATTGAAGGAGAAGGAGTTTTAACATGGAAGAGTGATAAGCACGATGCTTTTCGGACTCTCCCATGGGTAACCAAATAGCGGCCTCAGAGGCAGCGGAAGTTTTGGCATAACTCCGGGATAATCTCTGGGACTTAGATGTGATTCTTAATTTTCCAAAGGCTATGTAAATAGCGGTGCAATGGCAAATGGTAAGAAATCACTAGTCCATAAGTGTAAGATAACACATAGTGCAAGTACCACCTGATACGAGTCATCGTCGAGGGAGACGACGCTGTAGTCACCAAGATAACTTCAGAGCGGCAACCTAGAGTGCTCATTCACATAGTACTTCTTGGAAGTACAACTTAAGCACATGATGAGTATGGGAGTCGGGAGTTTGGAGGAAATGACTAGACCTTAGTACAAGTGGGAGATTGTTGGAGTTGTGTACTTAATGTCTAGATTTAAGTAACGGAAACTCACGATCCATTGCCACTAATCTATTTAATTAAATAAACAATTATTTGCGTTTAATTATTTATAATTAAATATATGCAAATCATAGTCCTGGATTTTATACGTTGTAGTTAGTATGGTGTTGCATGGGCGCACAGAAGATCATACTATCGGTTACTCGTATTTAATCGAACAGTTGCTCACGACCTAGATGGACACGGACCAATCCATCGGTATAGTCGTTGTGTGAGAGAGAAAATAATTTATCTTAATTATTTTATCACACTTGTACACTTGGTGTATTGAGCGGATCGTTGAGATTCATCGATTAGGATTGTCGGCGATAATCGATTCGAGTCTCAGTGTATTTTATTCTTAATCCCCGAAACTATTGCGGGTGTGTATATTTAATATAAGTGACTTTGATTTACCAAAGGAATTAACCGATTTAATTATTGGGTTAATTACCGGTTAAGTTGGGTCACTATATTTTATATATGACATGTCGTGAATACTTGACGGGAAAGTGTATCCCGGAAGGGTTGATAATATCCCCGAGATGAGTTCATAAGGAATTATTATGTAAACCCTGCAGGTGGATTCGTTCCGCATAATAATTAAGGTTGAATGGTACTAGTCTCGGATAAAAGAGATGAATAAATTAATTAGCAATAAATTAATTTTATTCATGGATATTTATATCTTAAATACACGGAATAAATAATACTACCGGAGAAATATTATTTGATATAATATGGTTTAATATTGGGAGTGCAATTAATTTTATATAGTGGAAAATAGAATTAATTAATAATAGTAAGGATGAATAGATTTGGGCTTGGGCTCAATTTAATCACTATTATTGGAAGCCCAATATTCCACCTCCTTAAGATCCCCTACGTAGCCTATAAAAGCACTACATGGTCTTCTCTATTCTCATATCTCATAACTTGAAGATCACAATTCTAGAGAGAGAAAGTAGAGAGGAGGATCCATGGAGTTCGGTAGATCGTCGCCCACACGACGTCCGGGCTAGTGCAAGGAATACGTCGGAAGATCTCAAGGTCGTCAAATTGAGTTCTACGTTTTTCCGAACAACGAGAACGAGGTAAATCGTAAAACCCTCTTTATGATTTTATCGTTTAATTATCGTAAAAATACCTTGAACCAAGATCCGAGGAACGGACCCACGAGACGAGGTCGAACCGGGCGGTGGTGGTCGGACCACCGGACCGCCGGCGGCTCGACGAATCGGCTGGAAAGGGATCGCGCGAGGTGGATCGAGCCTAGGGCTCGATCACGCGGATCGGCTGCGGGTTTTCCCGTAGCGATCTGCTGCCAGCTACGGGTTTTCCCGCAGCGACTCGTAGCGCCCAGCAGCAGCGAGTCAGGCGACTCGCTGCGGGTTGCTGTGGGCTGCTACGGGGATTTCGCTGGGTGCTGTGGGATTTCCCGCAGCTGACCCGCAGCGATCCAGCAGGGTCCCAGCAGCAGCGAGTCAGGCGACTCGCTGCGGGTTGCTGCGGGTTGCTGCGAGCAACCCCGCGTGGCTGCTGCGGGTTTCGCGGGTTCACGCGAGTTCTCTCGTGTTTTTCCCGCGTAACTTTTTCGTATGGTCATGTACGTGTTCCGGGAGTCGATTGGAGTTGTCGGTTCCGCAGTTTTGACAATTCCGGATATTCGATCTCCGTAGGATTTCGGTCGGAATTAATTAGATAATTTATTTATTTATTTAAATTTATTAATTCCGGGATATCGATTTCCAACACATCCCAGGTATGATTCCTATCCAAAGATTGGAGCTCCTCCTGCATAGCTAGAAGCCACTTTGCCCTATCTGAAGACCTCAATGCTTCAGAATATGAATTTGGCTCTTCACTAACCATGTTCTCAGCGACCAATAGGGCATAAGACACTGTATCTGCCTGTGCATACCTCTTAGGAGGTTGTATCACCCTTCTCTCCCTGTCTCTAGCAAGTTGATACCCATCACTGACTTCAGGTTCTTCATCACTGACCTCAAAGTCATCCTCATCTTCAACTTGGGCCTCTCTCTGAGCTCTGAGTACATCTCTACCATGTAACTCCACCTCAAACTGATCCATCTCAGTTGATTCTTTCTCAGAGAGCATGGGCATAGTGTCTTCATCGAAAGTCACATCCCTACTGACCACACACTTCTGGTTTCCAGGTTCAATGCACCACAGTCTGTAACCCTTTACTCCCTTTGGGTAACCAAGAAACACACACCTAAGTGCTCTGGCTTCAAGCTTGTCACCCTTCACATGAGCAAAGGCCAAACTGCCAAAGACCCTCAGATTCTCAAAATTTGGAACTTCCCCTGCCCAAACTTCCTGAGGAGTCTTCATGCTCAAAGCTGCAGCTGGACTCCTGTTGATCAAATAGGCTGCAGTAGTCATTGCTTCTCCCCAAAATGATTTACTTAGCCCAGAGCTTAGAAGCATACACCTTACTCTCTCCAGTAAGGTCCTATTCATCCTCTCAGCAACTCCATTTTGCTGAGGAGTAGAAGCCACAGTCCTATGCCTAGAAATCCCATTCTCAACACAGAAGGAGTTGAACTCCTCAGAGAGAAACTCAAGACCATTATCAGTCCTCAAGTTTTTAACCTTCCTCTCTGACTGCCTCTCAACTTCAACTACCCAATCTCTGAAATTCTCAAAGGCATCACTCTTATTCTTCAGAATGAACACCCATACTTTCCTTGAGAAATCATCAATGATGGATAAGAAGTACCTGCCTCCACTCTTGGTATTTGTTCTAGCTGGGCCCCATAAGTCAGAGTGAACATAATCCAACACTCCCTTGGTTGTATGCCTTCCCACTCCAAAACTGGCCCTAGTAGCTTTGCCCAGAACACAATACTCACATACTTTGAGCCTGTCAAGTTGACCTCCCTTGAATGCACCCTGCTTAGACAACTCATGAAGACCTTTCTCACTGAGATGTCCAAGTCTCCTATGCCATAACTCCACCTTCACTGAGGCAGCAGCTAAGGAGTTCTCACCAACAACAGTAGAACCCTTCAAGAAATACAAGTCATTCCTCTTGACTCCCTCAAGTACCACAGTAGTGCCTTTTTTAACCTGAAGGCAACCACCCACTGAACTGAAGCTCATGCCCAAACTGTCAAGCATTCCAAGAGAAATCAAATTCCTCCTGAGGGATGGAATATACCTCACCTTAGTCAGTTTCTTGATTGATCCATTTGAGAGTCTCAACCTCACTGAACCAATACCCTCCACCTGACATGTAAGATTATTTCCAAGAACAACCGAACCACCATCTATGAACTCAAAGTCCTCAAACCAATGCTTCACAGGACACATATGAAATGTACAACCAGAATCAAGCACCCACTCCTCATTTCTAGAGTTAGAAGTAACTGCAAGTACCTCAGTATCCTCCAAATCAGAAGTTGACTCAACCACATCCACGGATTGAGCTGGCTCTTTCCCTTTGCCCTGCTGATTCTTCAACTGGTAACAATTCTTCTTCAAGTGACCTGTCTTATTGCAATGGTAGCACTTCCTAGTTTCTGAGGTTGATGCAGCTGCATCACCACCCCCATGTGGTTTCTTCTTGTTGTCCTTCTTTCCCCATGACTTCTTCTTTGTGACAGTTAGACCCTCTGGACTTTGATGATGTTCCTTGGCCTTAGGATCCTTCTTGTTCAACTCCTTTGACCTAAGTGCAACCTGCACTTCCTCCAGAGTCAAATCATGAACCCTACCATACAACAATGCATCCTTAAACTGATCATATGATGAAGGCAAAGAGCTCAACAACAACAGTGCTTGATCCTCCTCCTTCATCTGACCATCTACATTCTCCAGATCATCTAACAACCTCACAAAATCATCCAACTGGTCAACCACAGATCTATCCGAAGACATCCTAAAGGTATACAACCTTTGCTTCAAATATAACCTGTTTGCCAAGGATTTAGTCATATACAAGCTCTCCAGTTTCTTCCACAAACCATAGGCAGTCGACTCCTTGCATACTTCCCTCAACACTTTGTCCCCCAGGCTCAAGATGATCACACTATGAGCACGCATGGAAATTTCCACTGGATCAGGTGTTGATTCTGCAGAGCTCGACTCCTTCGTCTCCTTCCCTTTGCCCTCTGGTGCTGGCGACTGCAACGGGGCATCTAACGCTGAGATCAAACCCTGTTGTACCAGAACCGCCTTTACTTTGATTCGCCAGAGGTTGAAGTCATTCTTCCCCGTGAATTTCTCCAGATCGACCTTCGAGGATCCACCCTTCATCATCTTCACAGCAGCTGGATTTGATTCCCACAGACGGCGCCACTTGTTGAGGATTCGAACAAGGACAAACAAACACACAAACAATCACAGCCGAGGGAGCCACAAAAGCTTGGCGCCGGAAGCTTCGAGCTCAAATGGTGAAATCGGGATACGAAGACAAACGCTCGATCTAAAGATCCTAAAAGTATCTCTGAACTTCCAGGAACACAACACAAAAGAAATCACACGAAATGACACACGATTTTACGAGCTTCGATCGATTGAAAACCGATCTACGTGCTCGGGGAGGGAGGTGGTTCTAGCGTGTTATTCAAGCTCTCAAGGCTATGAATATGAGTTCAGTATCAGCTCTACATCACACACACACGGTGAATTACATTTATACTCACGCACACAAAAAACCCCAAATCTGAAATCCGTAAGAACCCTACGATCAAATCAGATTGGGCAAATCCACACCACACATTTCTAACAGAAATTGTGATCGTCATGATGTGCGTGAGCTGGCGAGGAACTTGGAGCACTTGAAATCTCGCATTTTCATCCACTAACACGTGAGAGAGATTCGATCCACTGCTCCGCGACATTGCTGTGAACCCAGGTGAAACGGCGTCGTTTTGCCCTGTTGGCGGCAGATTTAAATGAGATGCTGAAAATGGCCACTTTGCCCAAACTCAAAGCGCGATGAGATGGTCACTTTGCCCAGACTTCCAGAATATAGAAACACTTCTAGAATTCAAATCTTGTGTACATTCCAACATAATCAAATTAAACATTTTGACATTATTAATAGTTATTTTTATGTGTTCGGAGAAAACAATATTAAATAATGTCATAGTTAAGATTATACATTTTTATTCGTACATGATCCCTCTCATTAAGAAAAAACAAAAACAAAAGGTGGACAAACTAGTGATTGAAGTGATGTTTCTAGTGACCAAAATTTGGCATGACTAATGTCTATAATTGAAACTTTATGTCAAAATCCCCTTTTGAAGATGCCAAAATACAAATGGCTTTGAAGCAACAAAGTGAAGCATTGAGAATCATTGGAATAAATCAGTAATATCATCAAATTCTCTGGTTTTTATTGGTTTCCATATATCCCTCTCTGCATTCATGGATGCAAAAGGTTCTCTCTCCTGTAAGAATAAATAAATAAAATAAAATATTTTAATACAATAAACAAATGCATGTCTAGTGTGTAGTGTACTTCCAATTATTGCAATTAAAATAACAACTTTATAGTCATCAGTAGGTAAAGCCAAAGGGTAAGATATCTCAATTACAATGTAATTAGCTATGAATTATGATTATTGTATACATATAAGCACAATTATTGATAATGATAGGGATAGTTTCAAAACTACTCTAAATGTATTGTATTTATCAAATACACCCAAACTAAATATATTGGTATCACATTTTTGGTATAGTATCATTATTTAATTTGTATACTGAAAATGTTGGGTCGTGTTCGTGTTCGTGTTCGTGTTCGTGTATTTTAGACATATCAGCAATTGATTCAATAGAATTTGTAAACACAACAAACACAAATCAATAAACGCACAAGCCTTAAATCGACTAACCGATACAAACATGTAAATTAAGATCCTCCTCCTGTCCATGCTCATAACTGATACACTCCACGACGATGCAGTCGTCGAAAATGTGGGTCGTTTTGGGGCGGGGCCCGTGAGTGATGACGCACGTGTAATCCTCGGAGAGCTCCATTTCTTTCAAAGACAGCTGTCTGCTGAATAATTCTTTCGAAGGGGTGCCGGCCCCCTGAGAGGAGGAGGAGGAGGAGGAGTTGTGAATATTAATAATATTCTTAATGGTCTTGATTCCGAAGTCCGCAGGAGACTCCGGTGGGGTGGACGACGGCTGATCCGCGGTTGTCGGGATTTGGACCTTGATTAGCTTGGATCCAAACAGGGCCATTCTGCTTAGAGGCTTATTGGAGATGGAATCGTCGTCGTAAGTTTTTTCCTGCTCATCGATCATGGCGAGCCCGATCGCCTCTGATTCGAAATGATTGGAACAGGTTATATTTTTAGTGGTGTTGTGATTTGAGAGGCTTTTTGGTAATAAGCCATTGAAGATTAATCTGGGAGAGCACAAAAAGGATGGAGACATTGGTTTGTGATTGGGTG
This sequence comes from Euphrasia confusa, assembly GCA_954870475.1. Classification (NCBI taxonomy): domain Eukaryota; kingdom Viridiplantae; phylum Streptophyta; class Magnoliopsida; order Lamiales; family Orobanchaceae; genus Euphrasia; species Euphrasia confusa. Next base: position 6,478,461 of record OX940966.1, on the reverse strand, counting down.
AGCTTTCATCAACCATTTTGGGAGAGCTTAATTTGATTTGCTTGTTGGTCACTGCCTCGGATTTATTCTTAAAATTAAAACTAATAAATAAATACAAACCGGACACGAGATGTAAAATTTTATTTTTTTTTATTAAAATGTAAAAAATTATAAATGTATTTTTGAAATTGAATAATTAAAGTAAATTAATTGATGGAAAGTGATAAATTATATTAAAAAGTACAAAGTAAAATTGCTGTTGAAGTGAAAAGTTACTGTATTCAAAATATAAGTCATTCTAAATTCATTTAGAAACACATTAAAAAAAATATCAACGCTCTATATTACTCTTTATTATTATTTTGAAAATCTAATTAATGAAATATTAAACTAATTAATATTTAAATAATTTTAATTCATGTTAAGGTTAATTTTAGAAAAAAAAAAATACTATTTAATTTACATTGAAAATTTGAAAAGAATTCAAAAAATAAAATTGACCTTTATTTTAAAAATAGTAAAAAAGTAGTAGTAATATTTATGAAACGCATAAGAATAATTTTTTAAGATTACTAGCTTGACTCGGATTAATGATCATTTTTTTTTTGTAATTTACAAAAGAAGTAAGACTATTAATTCGGGACAAAGTATATATACAAGTAAATAAATAAAAGTAATGCAAATGAAATGGCATTGCCAGCAAAGATAATTAAGGTTAAGGGCCCTCCAAATTTTGTATGAAATAATTTGAGATAGGTTTTGGATGGTTGCACCCATCTTTGAATAATTTATTAAATAAAATAAAAGTGGCGCAATCCCGATGCACAAATATTATTATTAAATACGAATAGATTAGTGTATCATCTTTCTCTAAAGATGGTCCCGTGACACAAATTAAGTATTTCCGTTACAATAATTAATCAAATTAAATATGCTTAAGAAATCAAGGGCCACATAACTATATTGGCCGATGCATGAGATTATAAATTGCAAGAAACAAAACATATACATATACATATACTATCTCAATTCCAGATTAATGATCTTACTTCCTTTTTAGTTTATGAAAAATTCAATTCCAGATTAATGGTCTCACTTCCTTTTTAGTTTATGAAAAATGTGAGAACTATGCAGTGATTTGTTATTGTGTACAGTATATCTATCTTCTTGGTAGTTTTAGTTGACTCTGAATTGCACAACTCTCTTTTGTTTATTTTTTTATAAAATGTTTAAATTAAATATCAATGTATATATTTAGTTATATACATGAACTATATATATAACATTAAAAAATAACTAGTATTTCATATAGTTTGGAAATGAGAAAATAGATATTAACGTATCTGACACTACAAAGTATTTTTATCGCAATTGATCTCTTCTGCGACATACAATCGATTGAAATTGCTCTCGTCGTATGTTTTGGCTCCTTTGATCTGGTGGTCACTTACATGTACAAAATTGTTATGGTGCATCGTACGTACAAATAAATAGTAAGTCAAAAACACAATAATTTGAATTTATTTTATTTCTTACATATGCTTCTCAGCAGAAGAAGTCTACTTATCGATAATATATGTGAAAAATAGTAGGAAAAATTAAAAATTAAAACAATGACATATTGCCATTTAACAATATATATATATATATGTAGTTCAAACGATTATAAAAACGTGGGCACACGACGCAGCAATCACCACCGAAACTAGCATAGAATTCAAAATCTTGGTGGAATACCCTGAAATTTTATAATTTAATAAATATTAATGACAACCGAACTATATGCATGATATATTTGAATTTATGATATTTTGTTACCTGAGTAATATGGATTATATTGACCATTATAAGGTGGTCTATCTGCAAAAGCCAAAGTTTTTTTTACAAATTAAAAGGATTAGTTTACAAATACCGTACAATTTATCAATTAGGTCATTTAAAGGTCATATATGATCAATACAACATTAATATTTATTTTTATAATATGATAAACAGTGATTCATAGAATATAAATCGTCTGATCATATACTGTATATGATAACTTTCTTACTTGAAAAATAGGGTGGTGTAACACCTGCAAAAAAATGGAGAAAAATAGATTAAATATTAATGATTGATTAAATATGTTATATGAATATTATTAATAGAAAGTATTTATATATAGTAGTACATATAGTATGTTAGTTCATTTCTTACCACCATAGTAATTGCAGTTGCCAAGTAATGGAGATCGGGCACCGCAAGCGCTCGGGAGTTCGAGAAACCGTGTCTGATTGACGCCTTGATTTCCGCCCCTAAGAACCTCGCAAAGGCAATCCGACCTCGTCTCAATGACACTTTCGAGGCGGTTGCAACAATCGGTAGCCGGATAAAAATCCCTCCCCTCTATGTAACTGTAGCACGGTGACAGATTGGCTATTTCATCTCGACAGTCGAATTGTGCCACGGTTCCCGAGGGAAGTCGAGTAGCTATGATTAGAAATGCTACTATTGCTATTGAGATTACTATTTTCATAGTTTTAGTTTCCTCTCTTTATAGTTGAAATGTGGGTTTTTTGAGGTTTATGATATAGTTAATTTGTTGTGAATTGAGAGATTTTAGTGTTTGTGAGGGGTTTATAAGGTTGTAAGAAGCTATGACTTTATAGATTATGTAGACTTTTGCAACCTTTCCCTAACTAGCTAGCTCATAATAATAATTTCAAAGCTTAACAATGTACACATATACAAATATTGTGGTTGATAGCTATTTAATTTAATTTTGCCTAATTGTATAGTGAGTATTTATTTTTGAAAATTATAATTAAAATTCAATTGATCTAAATTGCACCTATTAATTAAGTAAGTGATCATGTTATTGTTAAGCGGGTAATTTTGTACTCCATAATTAATCAAATAGAAATAACTATTTGAGATACTAAAATTCTTTTGAATTCATGATCACCATATATATAATATACAAATATGAATATATTCAACTCTAGAAGCTCATTTTATATATGAATCAATTAAAAAAAGAATGTAAATTAGGACAACTAAACAATAAAATAGTTTTGTAATCTTTTTTTTTATATATAGAACAAGTTATAAACTATAAAAAAAATTTGGTTATAAACATTAATGAAGTAGTTGATAAATGAGATTTTAATTTAATTAACTCACACCTATGCTTTTTTCCATTTGTGTTTGTTGAAAATTTTAAAATGAGAAATAAAATCATTTCACAACTATTCTAAACCGAGAACTAGCTACTTGGTTCAAGAACCGATTTGCGACCGGTCCGCCGGAGGATTGAAACTGGAACCGGCGAAACCATAATCGTCGAAGCCAAAAACCGACTGTTCCAAGTTGTTGAGCTGCAGGTCTAGATGCTTCTTACTTGAGATGACCCCTACCCATTAATTTGTAATTTAAAAACATATGAATATAAAATATATATACGGATCAGATCATAATTATAGGCCGGTTCCTATTTCTTACAACATAGAGACATTATGGTACACCATTAACCAATTAATCCTAATCTAATCCTAATTAAAAAACTAGTAATCCAGTTATCAACAGAATTGCCGGCACTTTATTTATGGGAAATTAATTAAAGTTATATGTTGTTCAAACAATTTAAAATACAAATCATAAAATGATCAATCTCATTTACTTCAATCAAGAACAAGCTCTTACACAAACAACACAAGCTGAGGAATTAATAATTTGTAACAATTATATATCCTAATTAAATAGAAAACAAGTTGAGAGCGATGAACAAAGCGAGAGCGGTGAGTTGGAAGGAAGACAGCAGAGTGCTTCCATCGGACGTGCTCCCGTTTGTCGTGGTGGTCGGGACTGTCTTCGTCGACCCACTTCCTGAATTATCAAATTAAAATGTTCACAAAACATATGCAACATGTTTAATTAATTAATTAATTTCGGGCTTGTTTTAGTAATAAGAGACAATATTAGGGGTTCATTTGTAATTATTTATAAACTTAATTACCCGAGGAAGAAGCGGAAGGGACACGAGTAGATGTTGTAGCCGGAGTATCATCAGTTGGTTCATTGGACCCATCCGTAGGAGATGGTGCAGGTGCAGGTGCAATGGCGGGTCCATCAGCAGCACCTGCACATATTTATATTAATTAAATAATACTCTCTCTGTCTCATAATAATAATAATAATAATTCAGTATATAACTGATTAATAGAGAAATAAAACGTACTGTTGCATCTGCTAATCGGAGGAGTTTGCACGTTGCAAAGCGCGGGGAGTGCCATAGCAAGTGTTTGGTTGATAGAAATACCGAAAGACGAACCCCCGCCCGCTTTGAGCAACGGGCAAAGGCATTGAGGTTGTGATCGAACGATGTTAGCGAGTGACGAGCAGCACGAAGTCGACGGGGTCGACGTTGTGTTGCCCGTCACGTAACTTATGCACGGAGACATGCTCAAAAGCGTGCTGCTACTACAACTCTGTTGACCGAAAACTCCTCTGCATAGCATGAGTAGTGCCAGGATTAGTAGCATAATCTCACAATTTTTAGTAGCCATATATATATAGTGTTCTGTTTTTTCTAGAGCTTTTTATTTTGATTCTTAATTGCAAGTAATTGATACAGTGCAGCAGGGGATTTATATATCAGAAACCTTGTGTAGATGAGACAATATTATTTGGTATTTTGGTTGGCCTAATTTCAGATATTTATATAATTAAATAGGGATTTGTTAAAAATTAAAGTATTAATTTAAGTGGGAAGGTGTTGGGCATTGGTGTTCGAATATTATTTACTATTTAGGGAGGTTAATTATTACTATTATGAAGTAATCTCTTTGTTCAAAGTAGTTAAATTGAAACAATTTGTTTGTAATTTACCAAAAAATGTTTCAATTATTTATAAGATAGAGAGTAATACAAATACATCAGTTTAAACAAGGGAAATAGACAAAAGTATACCATAGATATAAAAGTATGAGTTTCGCAGTCCCTCATTTTAAAGTATGAATGCAAAATTGTTTTAAAAGATTAAAATACCTTTAAAAGTGGCTAATTCTCTCACCCACTAAAGGACAAAATCAATTACTTTTGATTTGTTTATTATTATCAATTACTTTTAAATTATTTATTATTTTATTACAATAAAAATAAAGTAAAAATAAAATAACAAAATTAGTCTTCTTCTTCGCCACATTTTTTCATTCATAATCGATCTCACATTTTTTTCAAATTCAAAACCGATCTCGAAAATTTATAAAAAATAATTGAAAATAACTCAAAATATAACAAATTCGAGAGAATCATAACACGAAAATTTATGTAATGTAAAACCTACAAAAAAATCTGTTTTTTTATATATTATAGCACGAATTCAAACTAAGCACGAAATATTGTAAAATTTCGTGTTGGTAATTTCTGGGCAATACGAAAATAACGCAAATTTTCGTACTTCTGGGCAGCACGAAAATAACTCAAAATTTCGTGCTTTTGGACAGCACAAAATTCAATTTTCATACTGGTTTTCGTGTTTCTGGAAGTACAAAAATTAATTTTTCGTGCTCATGTTCGTGCTTGGGTAGAAAAACTGCCACATTTTACTATAAATTCTATAACTTTTTGTAGAAATTTTCAATTTAAGTTTTGTAATTCCGTAATAAACTAAACTCAGTGAACTTCACAAGGAAATTAACAAAAAATAATTTAAAATTTTCTACAAAAAGTAATGAAATTAATGGTGAAACGTGACCGATTAATTTTCTCAGCGAGTAAGCCATTTTTAACTAATAGACTACTTCGATTCAAGAAGACCTGGATTCCATATTATATATGGTTTTGAAGCCCATCGAGTCTAGTATATTAGAAAACTGACGAAAAGTTATTTGAAATTTTCTACAAAGAGTTATGAAATTATTAGTTAAAGAAGGTAAACTAGAGTTATTTGTAGATGATACAAATGTAACTAAAGATCTGTTTATATTGGTAATTAGTTAGAGCTTGTGTGAAACATGGTTGTGAAGAGCATCTAGTCTAGTTTATTATATATGGAATTTACGGAATTGAATTTGGAGATTTCTACAAAGAGTTATAGAATTTATTGTAAAATATGACAGTTTTTCTACCTAAGCACGAAAATTCAATCTTCGTACTCCTAATAGCACGAAATTCAATTATCGTGATGTGTTTCGTGCTCCGGGAAGTACGAAATTCAATTTTCGTGTTGGGTTTCGTGCCTAACCGAAAAAACTGTCACATTTTACAATAAATTCTATAACTTTTTGTAGAAATCTCCAAATTAAGTTCTGTCAGTTGCATAATGAACTAGACTCAATGTACTTCAATATCATGTATCATACACACTCTAAATAATCACAATTAAAAGCAGTTTATTAGTTAAAGTTGTGTTATTTGCGAATAATATTAATTTGTCACATTTCACTATGAACTTCATAATTTTTGGTAGAAAACTCTGAATAACTTTTCGTTTGTTCCATAATATAGTAAACTCGATGTGTTTTAAAACCCTATATGATATGGAATTCAAATCTTCTTGAATCTAAGTCTCTAATCTGTTTTATAATCAAGAATAATCATCGTAATGAGTAAAAACATCAAATTTGATTGTTGAAGATTGATCTAATTGTTATTTTTCGTTTTCGATCGACTAACTCTTATACTACATTAGTAGAGATTATATGATATTCAAATTGAAACGATTATTGTTGATGTTAATGTATATTACATTAAATTAAATAATCTTATTTGAGAATCATCATTTGATAACGTTCAATTGGAAAACATATAACAACGACATTCATGTATATGTTACTATTACAATTTTAGAAATAGTTGATCGACAACATAATTTTATTGTTAAATCAAAGATTAGCGACTTAGATTCAAGAAGATTTGAATTCTATATCATATATGGTTTTAAAACAATCGAGTTTACTATATTATGGAACAAACAAAAAGTTATTCAGAGTTTTCTACCAAAAATTATGAAGTTAATAGTGAAATGTGACAAATTAATACTATTCGCAAATAACACAACTTTAACTAATAAAATACTTTTAATCGTGATTATGTAGAGTGTGTATGATACATGATATTGAAGTACATTTATTCTAGTTTATTATGCAACTGACGGAACTTAATTTGGAGATTTCTACAAAAAGTTATAAAATTTATGGTAAAATGTGACAGTTTTTTCGGTTAAGCACGAACATAAACACGAAAATTCAATTTTCGTGCTCCTAAAAGCACGAAACCCAGCACAAAAATTGAATTTCGTGCTTCCCGGAGCACGAAACACATCACGATAATTGAATTTCGTACTATTATGAGTACGAAGATTGAATTTTCGTGCTCATGTTCGTGCTTAGGTAGAAAAACTGTCATGTATTACAATAAATTCTATAACTTTTTGTAGAAATCTTCAAATTCAATTCCGTAAATTCCATAATAAAGTAGACTCTATGCTCTTCCTAACCATGTGTCACACATGCTCTAATTAATTACCAATATAAACAGTTTTTTAAGTACATTTTTACCATCTACAAATAGCTCTAGTTTACCATCTTTCACTATTAATTTCATAACTCTTTGTAGAAATTTTCAAATAACTTTTCGTCAATTTTATATTATACTAGACTCGATGAGCTTCAAAACCATATATAATATGGAATTCAGGTCTTCTTGAATCGAAGTAGTTTATTAGTTAAAAATGGATTATTCGCAGAGATCATTAATCGATCATCTTTCACCATTAATTTCATTACTTTTTGTCAAAAATTTCAAAACTATTTTTTGTTAATTTCGTTGTGAAGATCACTGAGTCTAGTTTATTACGGAATTTACTGAACGTAATTTGGAGATTTTTACAAAAAGTGATAGAATTTATTGTAAAACATGACAGTTTTTCTCCTAAGCACGAATATGATGAGCACGAAAAATTAATTTTCGTGCTCTCAGAAGCACGAAAATTGAGTTCGTGCTAGACGGAGCACGAAGTAGATAAAATTTCGTGCTGAACAGAGAACAAAAAAGACGAAAAATCATTGGTTCGTGAAGTAATTATTTTTTTATGATTTCGTTTTATTTGAAAAGCTTTATCCAAAAATTTATTTGTTCGTCGTCTCTTTGCGTTGAATATCGCTGGTTAATGACTACGTCGGAATTGCCCTCCTCTTAATTTTTGTTTATATGTAAGATCGACGACAGATTTTTCCGATAAAAATATTCAGTTTTTATTTTAATTGGGAATGGAAAGAAGATTTAATGGCAATTATTGTTTATTTTCTTTTTTTTTTTTTTCTTTATATTTTTATTGTGGAGGGTACGGTTGTCTTTTCAAGAAGAATGACTTATATTACTCATACTATTATATGAGGGGCTGCGAAACTCATACCTCTTATATATTTGACACCCATTTACATTTCCCCTTTAAACAATTTATTTTTAGTTTACAAAAAAGTGCCAACAAAAAAGTGCCAACTACTATGAGACAGAGAAAAATTAATACAGTACCATTAGTAGTAGGTCGTAAGAGCATCTCCAATGCAAAAGCCCACTTTATACATTTTGTGGACCCTATTTATTGCCACATCATCCTAATGTGGGCAAATGAAAAAAGTGGGCAAAACTCTACAATGCAAGAGCCCACTTCACACATTTTTAAAATCCAATTTTATTAATTAATTATTAATACAACACACAAAAAGTAAAAAAATCATCCTATATGGCCCATATATGGCCCACATGTCAGAAGTGGGCATGCCCACCATAGAGAACATGCACAATTTTTTCATTGTTGCTCCAATGCTAAATTTTTTATTTTTTGATGCCCAAGTCCATTTCACATGGCCCAATGCACCCAAATGGGCTGCATTGGAGATGCTCTAAGTACTCCCTCGGTGTCCCTAACTTATAGACGCGCTGACCCGGCACAGAGTTTTAAGAAAAGTCAACAAAGTTGCTTTTTTGGCTGAATATTGAAGGGTATTCTTGTCCTTTCAGTGGAAAGATTAACTCTAATTAAAATTAATCTAAACCACTTAATACTAAAGTTATCTCACAAACTAAAATTCAAAATTAAAATTCAGATGTATTGTTCAACCAAAATTGTGATAAAAAAAAAAAAAAAACATAAAAAAGGCATGAAGTTCAATTAAACAATCTTCAACAAAAAAATGTCTTCTAAAAATCTAGAAATCACATTTTCTTGTTCTAGGGTTTCAAAGGGCTTGAAAACCTGCAAAAAAAAGTTAAAAAATGAACAATGAAAAACCAAACATAAATCAGAGAAAATTCAGGACATCATAACCAACAGTTTTTGCTAACCTAACATATTCTCGAGAAGTTGACGGCGAGTCATAGTTGCAAGAACTGGATGTGTGACATCGGGAATTTGCAGATCTGAGTCGGCGATTTCCAAATCTGAGGGTGAAATCTGCAGATCTGAGTCGGGGAGTGTCGCATCGTCGAGAGCACGAAACGTATCCGGCACATATTCGAGATAGAGGCATAGATCTACTCCACTGACGTCCATCAATTACTCGATGCTTCTCTCCATCGGACAGTAGATCTCCGCCTCTGAGATTCAGGGTCAAGGTCACTCATTGAAAACATTATTTGTTGCATGCAGATGAGAGCATTGTAAAGGAGAGGATGAGAGCAAGAGAGAGGAGAGGAAATTACAGATCCGTTCAAATTACCAGAAACCACTTCTCAATTTCACACAAAAATCACCCAATTGAGAGAGAGAGATTTACCTTTAGAAGCTTTCATCTTCTCGGCGTTTCTTTCCCAGGCCGTTTTCGATTTTTGAGCGTTGCCTCCTCAAATGACAGACGATGGTTACAACACAACGCAACCTACTACAGAGAGATAATGAGAGCAAACGAGAGAAGAAAAAGGAAATGAGGGGCGGCAAGAAAGAGTAAAAGAATGAGTTTTTGATATGAATGTGTTAAGGGTTGGTTTGATTGAGATGTGTGTTAATGGGTTGTAGGATTAATTGTGTGTTTGATAATTAATTTGTGTAATTGTAAAATTTTAGTTTAAAATTGATTTTAATTTAATGGCATTTGTGTAATATTGAGATATTTTAAGTGTAAAGAATAAGTAAAAAGTTTCCTTTTAGGGAGTGTGTCTATAAGTATGGAACATCCCAAAAAGGAAAGTGTGTCTATAGCTTCGGACCGAGGGAGTATTGGATTTAAGTTGGAATTTTTACCGACTCTACAAGTGGATTAACCATTAACGGGCTGACCGGCTGAGTACCAACAAGTATTGAGTCTATTTTGAGAGTATATCAGATTAGGTTCATAACTTTTTAAAATGGTAATTTTGTTTAACTTATATGTGAACTAAATTTATTTATTTTTCAATCGACGTTTAGATATCTAACATTTTGCAAACGTACGTGGGCAAAACTGGTGATTTGCCATAAATCATAACATTTTAAAAGACTGGATCGATTGAAAAAGTGAAATAGGAGTAATGATATAAACTATTCATTGCTATGCAATTATATTACGTTAATCAGCAAATGTAATTGCAAGTGATTTTTAGTTTTTTGTTTTTTTGACTCAACTTTAAGCATAGTTCCTCATCAAAATCCACCGCAGACTTAATTCAATTCTCATTATTAGTCAAAAAGCAATCTCAGCTGAAAAGTGCAATTTTTCAATCCGATTCTATACGTAATCTCAACCAAAATATTACACCACGTAATATGACTATATATATATATATATATATATATATAATTATTCTCCCACAAATTCAATCATCCCACCGACTGAGAATGACGGTGAAGCGCGGACGAACAGGAAGCTCGTCGACCCATCTCAACGAAGCGGACTCCGTTAACGTTGGAGAGTCCCCGCGGTCGTCGATTTTTACGATCGGATACCCGGTTAAGGTCGGAGTGTTCGATCGACTGAAAATCGGGGAATTCTTGGAGCAGTGTTGCTATTGCAGAAAGCGTATTGATCAAAGTAAGGATGTGTTCATGTATGGGTAAGTAAATTTGCATATATCAAAATTTTGATTGTGTTATGTAAATGAATGTGACATGCCATTGTTATGTAGTATGCCTTTAATATGATGCAGTAACTTGCGTGCATTTTGCACTGCCGAATGCCGTGAGATTCAGATGATGATTGATCGTGCAGCAAGGAAACGACGATCCAAGTCGAAAAAGAAGGTGGTTCACAGCCAGAGTTTTTCAATATGAAGGAAGGATTATATATGGTTGTTGAAATAAATGATTTATGGTCAAAATCTCAATATTTAAAGTGTTATTTATCCGTACACATCATGTAGAAAATATGTCTGGATCGGTTAAACAACTGACCTAGGACCAAGGACTCACAAGCATGAGCAAAGACAAACTACTGTATTTAATAAAAAAAAATAATAATAATTCTCTCCGGATAACATATAATACAAACACATTGGGGAATCATCGGCCAAAATAATATATAGAGCGAAACAGAAATCTAAACATTCTTTGAACAGATGCTTACATAGATCAATCAACATTTCTTATCATTCAAGAAGATAAAACTAAGAATGGATATAATCTGATCATATCCCCGATTCCCAATCTCCGCAATAAACAGGCAATTAAAAAGTGTAAGCTCTGTTTCGAAATACGTTCAGTCGATACCTATAAACCTGACAAAACACAATTCATCCATTTAAACAGGAAAAGAAAAGTAAAAAAATGGAAAGGGATAATTTTATTAGTGATGATTTAAGTTTTCAATCCACCTACATCCAGTCATTCACTATTAACCTGTCAGAATTCACTATTAACACACTCAGAATTCACCCTTCTTGATAAAATAACCTGTCACTATTTTCTAACCGAAAAAGTTTCTGAAATGAGAATTTATAACATTTATATATTTTTCATGGTCTCGTTTTTTTGTACAATTCATTTCCGACTCATAAAGTTTCGTAAATCCAAAAACATTTACGTCATCAAAACCAAAAATAACTTGAAAATATCTCTCACCTTAGTTAATTAAATCAGTAGAAGCAGTAACATTCTTCAATGAACCATTGACTCCGGACCTGCACCTGTTAGGAGTAGAAGTAGGTGAGGAGCATGTGTTGCTGCTTCTACTTGAAGGCATATTTGGTAATTGACGATTAAAGTACATATCCAGGCTTGCGCACGGACTTATTTCTTCCTTCCTCTTGCTCTTAAACCTTCACCTTAACAGACATAAGGAACTAAACACTAAACAAGAAAGAACTCGACCATTTCCTCGTCAGTTCTCACAAAATGCAATTTAATTATTAGAGAGACCTGTTATTTTTCTTGTCAAAGTATCTTTGCAATGATGCTTTTCTGGTTGATGGGCCTTCCACTGCTTTGAAGAATAGAAGAAGTTTTTTGATTGTCAGAATCTTCAATATATTTTTCAACAATGACTCCACAGTAATTAACTGGTGTATTTAAATTAAAGTAAAAGATGGTTCAAAAATGATGGATGTTTACTAGTAGTCCCTTCATGAATCATGCCACATTCTTCTCCTAGTACAGGAGTGTTTTCGTTTATTAACTCTGGGTTTAATATAAAACAAGAAAATAAAGGTAACTCATGCTAAGCTCTGTAGGTTTCCAAAATATTCACAATCAACAATGTACGTGTATAGTAATCTCAAATAAGAACTCCATCCCACAAAGACAGACCACATTACTGTTTCAGGTATCCCACAGAGACAGACACGTTGCTCCATTTAGCATGCATTTAATATTTCATTTCTATGTATACCAAACTATTTAATTATATTGGGATCACAGTACACCTTATCATTTACTTGTACTAACTTTTACGGCACCCAAGCAGAAAATGTACATAACGCAATCAATCAGAGCATAAATGGAAATTGTAAGATATTAACCGAGCACGCTGCTTACTAACTAATAAAGACGCGGGAAATGATATCTTTTCACCTGTATGTAGCGTTGGCAAGAAAACAGCAGAATCCAGATGTGATTTGGCACCGACAGATTTCGAGAGGCAGGACAACGGTTGTATCATATTAGTGCCGCCAGCTGGCTTTTGATGAGGAATCTGCACTGGGCTTCCAGCAACGTTCAATATTGATTGGGCCTAAGAGCCCCGAGACATAAAGAAACGATGATAGTCAATAGACATAAATTACATGTGAATGATTATTCATGTAAATGATTATTCATGGGTGTGTGTATATATAAACCTTATCTTGCGGCATATCATCGTACACATTCACTTTGCCACAGTAAAATATAGTCATCTGTCCCACTGGAATTCTTGGAAAGCCTCTGAGAAGAATGAGAGAAATCCCCATATCAAATTACCAATGTTAGACGAAAAACAAACACAATGGGAGCAACTAATTAACATTTACGTGCGCAAAATGAATCGACAGAGCTAGTAAGGATACACCAAAAACAATAGTACATTAAATTAACTACAAGTAAAATTAGAATCATCCCTTGTGCAGATTACAGTTCGATTAATCCAGAAAATGAAAAGAGAGTACCTAGCTGGGGTAGAATCATTGTTGAAGGCAAGAGAACGTGAAGAAAAATTAGGTTTGTTCAGATCCTTTCTATAATACGGCGCTGTATCTCCGGCGGAGATAGAATCGTCCGCATCAATGTGCGCTCCTTTATGGACCTACAATTATTGAACATTTTTATCACTAAATTCAACCAAATAAATTACTAGTAAAAACATAATTGCTTTTGCGGACATTGTTAGGGCTGAAAAGGCGAATCCTCTTGCGCGAGCCACCCTCGGAATCCGGCGTCGTTTCAAGGAGCGCCTTCAGCATTATTACTTGTTGTATCGCCTGCGATTTGTTCCACGACGGTCTCCTCATCCCTGCACCGAAAACAAATACAGAAGTTAGTGAGAGAGGGGAAATCGAGTGTATTACTTTCGCTGACCTTTCTCCTTGAGATAACGGCGGCAGTCTTCGCGAGTAATCTGAGCAATGTCATCCTCGGTGAGCTCGTGAAGCGGCTTGTCGAGCGCGGACCTGACGGCGGCACCTTCCAGAGCCATGACGTAAGATTCCGGTAAAAGTTCCGATGGCTTTCTGCTGAGTACACAAACTAGATCGGCGGGTTTAGGAGGAAAAATCGCTAGGGATTTACGGTGGGTGTGGGCTGCTGGAGAATCGGAAATATGACCGCGGAATGAATGAATCGTCGTTGTCGAATTAGGTGTGGGTAGTGAATAAACTAATGCCAGAGGAGAATCTTTAGCAAATACCCGTTTTACCCCTACGTACTTCAATCAATCATCTATTTTGTGGGCTCATTTTCCCCCAATTATTTTGTTGGTAAACACCTAAATACGAAGTAGTAGTAAATAGAGTTGGAATTAGTACTCCCAGTATTTTGTAACAAACCGATTAAGCTATTCGTTTGAAATGAATTGGTTGAACCTAAATTTAAATAAATAATTTATGATAATAATTATAATTATTTTATACTACTAATATCTTATTATTATTAACAATTATGAACAATGTTTTAGAATTAACTAAGTTGTTTACGTAAAATTATTCAATGTAATTGATTTTTATTTTACATTGTTTATAAAATTAATCGAAATGAATTGTTGAAATTAAATTAAAAAAACAATTTAAATATAAGTATAATTTTTAATGAATCAATTTGGCTCCACCAATTTCATTATCAATAGTACGGAGTATGTACTTTGGTTCGGACAAACCAAAGTTATATAGAAATATAAATGTATTAGCATATTATATATGTACAACACTATTTTTCACTTAAATATAAAATGATTTTGACAAACCCTAATTATATACTCCATAGTATTGTGTACGATTATTGTTCCTTCAATTTAATTCTGTCACTTTTTATCGATAGATAATTTTGCATGTTTTATAAATATAAAATATTTCCTCTAATTCACAAAAATTAAAATAATATTTGTTGTTACGAGATTAAGAAAAATATTAATTTTTGACTTTTAAATTAAAAAGTAAAAAGTAAAAATATATTTTTAAGTTGAAAAATAAAGTAATTGTGAGTGGAGTAAGATTAAGAAAAATGTTAATTTTTTACTTTTAGATTAAGTATAAAGCAAAAATGTAAAAATAAAATAGTTGTGATTAGGAGTTTAAAAATTAGTGAACAAAGTATGAGTAAAATAGTATTTTAAAATGAAAATATTAAGATATTTATTTACTTTTTTGGTATATAAAAAAAAAGGAAAATATTAAAACTTTTTTTAGAAAAGGGAATACATTATTTTTAAATACCGTGTTGAATAGTAAGGGTACTTTGACGAGACGAAATTGACACGAGATGATAATTATAAAAAAATCAAAATGAATAATAAACTGTACTATAATAAAAAAGAGAATATCATTATATGTCTTTTTCAAGTAACTCAATTTCAAAATTGTCTTTTATCTTATTTTTTTATTGAAAAATATTATTCCGATCACTTTTTCGACGTGGAAGTCAAGTTTTTTTTATCACGTGATGACCTATTGGCACCGGAGTGCACACGTGGCATCACCTATTGGCACCGGAGTGCACACGTGGCACAAAAAATATAGCCCTACGTATCCGATCATCATATTTATTGAATTTTAATTTTAGAATTGAGAAACCTTAATTCTATTTTCACGAAACACTCGCTGTGTAGGGCTATATTTTTTGTGCTACGGCTACGTGTGCACTCCGGTGTCAATAGGCCATCACCTGATAAAAAATGTGACTTCCATGGTGAAAAAGTGATCGGAATGACATTTTTCGATATAAAAATAAGATAAATGAAAATTTTGAAATCAGTATCATATTCTCCTTAATAAAAACATGGAAGGTTAGGTTGAGAATCCAAAAGCACGTGCCCTTTTAGTTTAGTCCTTGGCCATAAAGCAAAAATCAAAATCCAATCCCAATTCCCAACTTCACCCGAAGAAAAATAATTCGATCGAATTAGCATAATTAACACCGACTACTGCAGCAAACATGTGGGCCCAAACCTCCCGGAAAGATGACGTGGAGTCCGTCCATCAGCCGCTGTACCCGATGATGCTGGAGAGCCCGGAGCTCCGGTGGTCGTTTATTCGCAAAATATACACAATCGTCAGTATCCAGTTGCTTCTCACGGTTGCTATCGCGGCGCTTGTTGTTACCGTCCACCCAATCACTCATTTCTTCGCGGAGACGAAGGCTGGTCTCGTGGTTTACATTATCCTCGTCATCACGCCGTTTATCGGTAAAAAGCTTTTCCGATTGCCCCCAATTTTGTCGAATTAATTATTTCGTTTATCGATTTTTGATTTTGATTTTGTTTTGGGGGAAAATTGTAGTTTTGTGCCCTCTGTATTCGTATTATCAGAAGCATCCAGTGAATTATATCCTGCTTGGTGTGTTCACCGTGTCGCTTGCATTTGCTGTTGGGTTGACTTGCTCGTACACAAGTGGTGAGTGTTGATTCTATTTATACGCGAATCGATTGTTTTTGTCGATTCAGCTGTAATGTTTATTATCGGGAATTAGTGATTTTAGGGTTTTCCAGGTTTTGAAGTGTGTTTGCCCTTGCATAATCAGGCGTGGATTAAGTGAGAAATTTAGTAAAATTATTTGTGGGATGAAGGAATTTTAGTCGAGATTATTGGGTTCAAGCATGTCAAATGAGTAAAGGGTTTATTACCTAGCTAAGTACTTGAGTCTCCTAGTTTTACGAAAGTGGGCTACATGACGATTTTACCCTTGTTAAGTTATGGAAATTTGAGAGGTTGTTTAGTTAATACGGTAAGTTTGTTTTATATGTCTGCAAATGGGAAAACAGAAAGAGAAAGTAAAATGAAGGGAACACTCGAATTTTGATCTAGGATACATACATGTATTTATTGAATGTTTCTCCGGTGATTAGGCCTAGTTATT
This sequence comes from Euphrasia confusa, assembly GCA_954870475.1. Lineage (NCBI taxonomy): Eukaryota > Viridiplantae > Streptophyta > Magnoliopsida > Lamiales > Orobanchaceae > Euphrasia > Euphrasia confusa. The sequence goes on along the minus strand of OX940966.1, from coordinate 6,461,552 downwards.
TTTTTGAACATTTTTATGGTTTTAATGCTTGCAGGGAAAATTATTCTGGAGGCTGTTCTCTTAACAGCCGTTGTAGTTGTGAGCCTCACTTTGTACACTTTCTGGGCTGCAAAAAGAGGACAAGATTTCAATTTCCTTGGGCCTTTCCTGTTTGGAGCTCTTGTTGTGCTTATGGTGTTTGCAGTGATTCAGGTTTGTGCGGTTTCCAATTGTTTTTTTTTTATTTTTGATTTTGACAGTGGAATTATATTCTGGTGGATAAATGTAAGTTCTGTTATTACAAAATCCACCCTTGAGGCTCAGCATGTATATCTTCGGAACTATATATACCTATTGCAAAGTTGTAAATTTAGTTTCAAATTGCTGCCCCAAGAGGTATGTCGTATTCATGGATATTACTAGGAAGAATTATAGAAAAGAACTTTGACATTTGAGGTGATTACAAGAAACAATTCAATGGCTTATAAAATTTACAAAAGCATCCGAGGCTTGATTCTGTGAGGGGCTAACTTTAATATCAAGGCGGGTAATCACAAAAAAGTACCCTGTGGTTTAGGGTATTTACAAAACAGAAACTTGGATTTTGAAATTACAACACACTCCCGAGTCTGGATTCTATTTTTAACGTGTGGGGCTATTGTAATTTTTCTACAGCTGCTGCAAAGCAGGTTTTTGAAATGTATTAACTTTCATATTGCAGATTTTCTTCCCTCTGGGTAAGATAAGTGTGATGATTTATGGTTGCCTGGCGGCAATCATATTCTGTGGATACATCGTTTACGACACGGATAATCTGATCAAACGGTACACATACGACCAGTATATATGGGCCTCTGTTGCATTGTATTTAGACATCCTCAACCTCTTCTTAGCATTGCTGAACATTTTCAGAGCTGCCAATTAGGAACATAAGGTATGGGTTTGTCATTTTACTGTGCATACACTCTTTTTATATATTTTGATATTTATGTAAAGTGTATAAATATTCACGTTTATTAAATGGGTTTAATCAATTTGTTATGGAATATACTCGCATGTAACATCTATTTTCTGTTACTCTTGAAGCTGTCATAAAGATTAAAAGCTGGTTAATGGGCTTGTATCTTGTGAACGGTTTTGTTCTGCTGTCGTCCGTCGGCTTGTGCCATGTTATCAGCATCATTTTGTTTTTGGATATTTTTACTTTCCCCAGAACCCCAAAACTTAATTCTCTTTCTTGTTTTTCCGATTTGTTGATATAATTATCTTTTCCTCTCTATCTTTAATTCTTCTCTCCCTCTAGCAAATTTTCATTTTATTTTCTCTTCTTACTTCACAGACATTCTTTCTTCAAAAATAAATTTAAGAGAAATTACACATATAAAAATGGCTAGATTTTTTTTTACTATGACTTCTTCCTGAGTTTATGATACTGAGAACTGTATTTTTAGTTTTAGTTTTCTCGGTGAGCATTGAAGATTTTATGGGCTTCTTTTAATTTTAATCACAGTTGCAGTGCATAATTTAAACTTTCATAATTATTAGATATATTTTTTATAAATATTTCATTTTTTTAATATTATTTATTTTGTATTGTACACTTAATAAAATTATTAATTTACTTTTTAAAATATACTAGTACTACTGATTTTTTATTTTAAGACATAGATAGTATAGTACGGAGTAATAGAGTTCGTCTTATTTTTGTTTTAAAAAGAAAAAAATCACCTTCAAATTTTGCACTACCAAGCGACCACCCAGCTACTATAGGGGCAGTGTCGTCTGTCGGTGCCAGCAGATTACTACCCAACTTGTTTTCGGGTGAGAAAAAACACCTTTGGATTAAACTTTTGACTTTAAGAGATTGAGTTTGTGTATTTGCAATTTCGACTATATTTTATCAAATCGAAATTCATGGAACGTACCCTACTTACTAGTGAACCACTATATATCATTGGAGTTTTTTCCTCATGCTTACGTACCCTACTTACTAGTGAACCACACTATATCATTGGAGTTTTTTTCCTCATACTTTTGGATTCCTTTACTCATGAACTATTGTTCAGTTTGGTTTTCGATTCTGTGTAGCTTGCTAGAGCATATATTTGTTTGCGTGTGCATATATATTGTTTGTAAGTCATGAGTGTGGCTTGGGTCCTCGATTTGTCATCCTCATTGTTGTTATCATTGATAACATGAACGATCAAGTTGATTGAATTACCAACTCAGGGAATGATTGTATATAGTCAAATGAAGCGTAATTTTCAAGCGACAAATGGGGAAATTAAAGACATGACAAAAATGTAGAGTGTACGTACTCAGCCGTACATACATTTTGTACTCATCATCTAAAGAGCTCTTGTAACTTAGATTAAATTTATAGAGTACTACTACTACTTCATATGAAAATATGGATTGATGTTTTTTAATAACATTGACCTACGTATTTGTTTATTTATTTATTTGAAAGGAGCAACAATTATTCAATTAACTTGAAAAAACCTACATCTATTTGTTGTCATTTTGTATGTTGGAATGTTTTCTAAACTTTCTGCAGGGAGCAAGTTGGTAGATCTTGTTAAAAGTAATCCTGTGAGATTTCAACAAACACAAGTCATATATATATATTATTATTAAAAATAATAATTGTAGAATTTTGTTTGTGGCAGAAAATAAATATTGGAAAATGTAAGTGGGGAGGGACCAAATAGCAATAATATTGAGTCAATGTATAAGAGACCACACATAAAGACATGTTTCATTTTTCATACATCACTCACATGAAATACCACTTTTACATTAAGATTCTTATTCAACGTGGTATAGCCTCAAATGTCTTTTTCCAACATTAGTGCTTTATTGCTATTTCCATGTTTTGGTTTTGTGATAGTTACTAATTACTAATATTTGTCAATTGTCATTTTTAAATACTAGATACACGCAACTTTTTATACGTGTCATTAGAATCATATTAAAATACAATCCAAATTTTATAAGCTCCACTGTATTCTACATAAATAAATGTTAGAATTTAAAGCTAAAAAATTCAACCACAAAAAAAGTTTAATACTACTACTACATAAATTGATAAGATAAAGAAAAATGATAAAGAGATCTAACACAATATAAATCTGTCTTGCCTCTGATGGTGAATATAACCACGTGCTCTTCCGGCTGGTGTATGCAAATATTAAATCATAGATGGATTTTTTTTTTATCAATAGTACTAAGATAAAAAAATATAAAGTCATAGTCATATTTTTATATAAAGCTATTAAATATTGGAGAATATTTCAACTTCTCTAACAAACGGTTGAGGCTTTTAGATAAGTCGGACAACTTGAGATTTATATTAATGGATCGAATATATTGTCCAATATACATACCAGTGTCTTAACCTTCCAAGTTTCACCTGATGTCCTGATTCTTGTTGCCACATAACTGCCACACTTTATATTTTTGGTTGAGAGATCATAAATAGATGATTTGTGGTTCTGAGTTTTGACTTATGACCGAAATAGAATAATCCGATGAGCAGCGTAGGTGGAAGCACCTCATTGGCCAATTCAAATAGAGTCATTCATTTGCTGTAGCCGTGGACCAGGCGATCGATCCCGCTACACATATTCTTGCTCAATGCACAAATGGGGAACTAACTTATGACGCCTCCAACTACAAATCCAATAATACAACAATGTCAACTCAATTATTTGGATGGGAGTCGGAAAATAGTTGATGTATCATATCATCAATTCTATGGATAAATCTATATTTTGTACAAGTCATCAAATGAAATCTATGCAAGAAACTAGTATTAACATACAAAACGGTTTTATTTATGTTAGTATAACTGCACACACAATTATACACTTAACATGTATTGATATATCATCTCGACATGAAGTAATACTCTAGGAGTACGTAAGCATCTAGAATACATACAAAACAACTCCAACGCCCCTGCAGTGTTTTTTGAGTTTTGGGAAAATTTTGAAGATTGGAATATTCTGGAATGTCTTATCTGTTTTATTATTGGGCCCATATGGATATGGGCTTGTGTAGGATGTGGACCTGGAAGCAAGGGATCCACTGTTAGTGCGGAGTGGGCCTATCAACAGCCCTCCCTTATACTTGGCTCGATACAGAAGCTTTGCTGGCGCTCCACTCCCAATTTTTTATTTTTTTTTTCAATCTTAAATTAATACTCCGTATATATATTTTATCGGGTACTTATATTTATAAATAATAAAATAAGAGTAACAACTGATATGAAACAGATGTAATATTATATTTTGTAATAAAAATTATTATTTTTATTTTTAAGTGTGACGATAAATGTAAAATGTACTAAAAAAATAAATTATGATAATAAGTTCAAAACTGAAAAGAGTATAGGATTATTAAAAATGTTAAAGTACCTAACACAATATATACCGAATGAGTTGCAAACAAATGGAGATGGAATAAATTAAGAAGAAGCCAAGTACGGCACGTAACAGTTTTGTTTTGATTTAATTAGTTAGGTTTGCAATGATCCATTCTAAACAAATTAAAGATTCATTATTGTTATAGATTGGCAGGAAACATTTAGATATTATCACTAATTAATTATATTGTTCACCTAATTACAAGTCCAGAACCTTCTATATATATTAGAATAAATCAGTACCCCTTAATTATATAAAAATAATTATAATTATAACTAGTAGTAATGAATGTGAATTGTGTTCGAGAGTAAGAGATGATTGAAATGCCAATTCAAATGAAAGAAAAATACAAATGAATTAAACACGTAATGAAGAGCAGGATGCAATTTCGGGGATCGTACGTCATCAGTATTTTTGTGCCTTGATTTTACATATAATTGTACTTGTAAAGTTGATAATAATTTTATAGAATTAATTATACTTTAATACATTGAACTTTTTAAAACACTTTTATATTTTCATAATCAATTTTATTTTGTTTTACATTGCAGTGACTAAACTATTGTTAAATTATAATTCATCCTACTTTTTTTTATTGACGTTTTGTGTTTTTAAGAATTTTCCTTTTAGTTATCGTTTAATTGTTTTTATCTTTTATACTCCTCATTAATAATTATCTCATTGTTTATAATTAATTCATTTATATTTATATTATATAAATTAAAAAAAATAAGAAAATTTAGAGATAAAATCAAATAAATAATAGTAAATTAATATTATTAAATAGGATTATATTAGGTAAAAAAATATTTCTTAAAAACCGTGAAAATCCTAGAACCACAATTATAAAAAATAGGAGGGAATACTTACATATTAATTTCACCGAAATCTCCGATAACATGTTCTAGTCACGAGGTCTATAATAACATTATAATAACATTTTTGTATTATTTATATATTTAATAAATTTGCAATGACATATTTACTCTCTCTTATTTTTCACCTTCATTTCTCTGATTATATTTTAAATTTGAAAATTATGTTTGCACACAAATTTACTACGTACTGAAGTAATTATTATTGCACACTGAAATTAAAAATTACTCTACTTTATTTACTTCAATTATACAAATTTTCTTTTTAAAATGAAAAAAGTACGGAATTACTATTTTCAACAACCTTCTTCTCCGTTTGTCTAGCCTCGTTCTCCGATTCCTCTTGTCTGACTTTTTCCCATGGCTCCAATATATATACGGTATCAATTTTCCACAACTTTTCATCAGCCAAAAATAAAAAAATACACACTCATCTTATTTTCACATTTCATACTTCACTAAAAAAAAATTGAGAAAATTTTCGGTAGTAATAAAAATACTCGAAACTTGAAACCTTCCGTCGGCCCAGAGTAGTTTTCAATCTCATTTTGGGGGAAAATATTTAAAAGGAATATGGAATCTGCCATCGTTGTCCTCTTCGTCGTCGTCATTTTCTTGGTCGGTCTCCACCTCTACGACCGGTGGTAGGCAATTCGCCTCCGTCGGCCCAGCCGACAGTGGCTTCCACCGGGATGTCCTGAATTCCCGTCGCTGGCCGATTTGGGGACTCCCGATTTAGGGCTATGATCTTGGAATGTTTTTTTAATCGATTCAATTCTCTTGTGGAGAATGTTTTTTATTTTTTATTTTATGTGTATTTTTAATTTTGTTTTATAGAAATTATAAAGAATAATTTTTTTTTTAATTTGGAGGGAATAAAACAAGGGTGCAAGATCAGTTCTTTTGGATTGAAATCAGCTGAACTGGATGATTTGAACTGAATTGAACGTGTACGCCGAACTTATTTTTTTATAAAAATAATAATAATTATTATAAATTATTAATATTTTTTTAAAAATATTAATAATATTGTGATATTAACTAGATTGTATACTTAGAATTATTGATTCAAATTACTTTTTATTTATTTTATTTTAATTTATTTTGAAACAAATTTAATCGAAGTTGAACGATCTCAACTGAACTGAAACTGAAATTAAGTTCAAAAGAACATATCCTAAAATTAAGAAATTTTGGAGAAGATTAATATTTCTTTATAATTTAATAATTTTGTTTTGCCTAATTAAAAAAAATAACATATTTATAAGTAAAACATGATAAAATTTCAGATTGTAAACTATGATTGTTAGATTGTAAAGTGTAAAAAAACTATAAACAATTAATTTTAATTTTAATGATAATACATAGTTTAGTTTTAGACAAATATATGATAATAATTTTTATACAATTAAAAAAAGAAATATTTAGAGAGAAAGAAATATATTTCACCCCACATCTCTAACTTTAATTTTAATTATTTTAGAAAAAAAACCAGAAAAATTAAAATCAAAAATTGAGAATATATATATATATATATATATATATATATATATATATATATATATATATATATATATATTAATTCCAAGGTAAAATGACTCTAGGGATCAAGATTGTAATTTCCTTATTTGAGCCAATGCAATAATGATACATATATGGAACCGAAGATCACGTGCGCTAGAGTGTGCTACTCACATGTCGTCGGAAACCGTTCAAAATTACATTAAAGTGCAATTTAATCAAATTTCAAATACTGAAATATAAAAAGTGAAAATTGCGTAACCAAATCAAATACAGAAATATAAAAAGTGAAAATTGCGTAACCAAAGTACAATTTTCATATATTGACTTTTAAAATTTAACTATTTCAAAATTCTTATTTTTAAATAATTTTTATATAAATACAAAATAATTAATAACGCTAAAAATTTAACTATTTCAAAATTTTTATTTTTAATTAATTTTTATATATAATGTAACAATGTAATGCTAAAATTTTAACTATTTCAAAATTCTTATTTTTAATAAATTTTTATATAAAATAAATTCGCTAATTTTAAAATTTTTACTATTTCAAATTTTTTAATTTTAATTAATTTTTATATAAAATAAAAATACAAATAATATGTAAACATTAAAAATTTAATTAGTTCAAAATTTTTATTTTTTATATAAAATATATAATAACGTTAAAATATAAAATAATTTTTAAAATTTTAACTATTTCAAAAATTAAAACGAAAATATTGATTTTGTTAATTAATAATAGTAAATAATAATAATAATATAATATTATTTTTACTTCTATTCAGGTATAGTTCTTTTATCTCAGAACTTTTAGGAAGTCCTAACCTCCAATGATTTCTACATCGTTTTTGGGCGAGAGATAAAAGTATACATTGATTTTTAACTCTCCATTGAAGATGCTATGATATTATATTAGTACCAACAAATATGGACGGACAAACTAGACCAATTAATTTCGGAGGAAATAAATTAAATACACGTGTGTGTATATTCTTTGTCCACGGGCGCACCTAAAGCTCTTACTTTATTTTCTATACCCGTCATTATATTTTTATTATTTGTATTTTATAAAAACTTAATTAAAAATATTAATAATTATACTCTTCGTTTTATCTCATAAAAATTCTATAAAAGTTTCTTTTCTAAGTTTGACTTATATCACTAAATATAGTTTTTTATCTTTTAAAATAATATATATTTTTCATTTTTTATCATTTTTTAAAATTGTGCATATCCAATATCTTTTCAAAACATTAATTTCACAATGCACATTTATTAATCTTTATATCACTACTTTTTTAATTAACTATTTTATTAATTACACATCAATACATATTATATATCTACATTATATTATTAAACACATAAAATTTTTTTTTTTAAGTTAATTGCAATTTTTTCTATGCACTATCTTAAAAAAAAGTAGTTTATAAAAAATAATAGAGATTTTGGATATAAGATAATTTTTTTTAAGTTTTATTAGAATTAAAAGTAATTTTTTTTTAATTATAAATAAGTGGTGAATTGATTAATTAATTATAAATTAAAGATAATTTATATTAATTAATGTTGTTATTTCTTTTTTTTCATAATTATAACTATATTATACTCTAATTAATAAAAAATAAAAATATAATAAATATTAAATTTTAAAGTTTATTTTATAAAATATTAAATGTAATTTTATAAATACTTCACCATTTTTTCAAAATACTTCTGAAAATAATTAATTTAACTTTTGACTGTATGATTTTATTACTTATGTAGATATGTCCCACAAAACATAGACACTAGAAAGGAAATGCATAATTTTTTTTACTTCTCAAGGCTATAAATACCCCCATCACACTTAAGTCTCACACTCTACTTACAAAATATTTTGATATATCATTTAATCAAAATCCAAAACTAGATAAAAACATTTCATATAAACAAGTAAACAATGGGCACCTCCGACCAAACCCCATACCCTCCTCCGCCGGCCACCACCAACTACTCCGGCGGAGGCAGCCACCGGCGAGTGGCCATCCCTCCTCCCCAGCCGTTCGTGAAGTCTCTCAAGAACACCCTCAAGGAGACCTTCTTCCCTGACGACCCTCTCCGGCAGTTCAAGAACCAGCCCCTCTCCAAGAGGCTCGTGCTCGGCTCTCAATACCTCTTCCCGATCCTCGAGTGGGGCCCACGCTACACTTTGGCTCTCTTCAAGTCCGACCTCATCGCCGGAATCACCATAGCCAGCCTCGCCATCCCCCAGGGGATCAGCTATGCCAAGCTCGCCAACTTGCCGCCAATTCTCGGCTTGTGTAAGTAAAAATACCATAAATACCCTTCAGATATACTCAATCTGTTCCAGAACTATAAACACGTTGACTTTTTTTGACCGTCTAATACATAAAATTGAACTGTTAAATTTTATTTAGTAATTACTAAAATAAAATTATGATTCAAAACTTACCTATATAATTGATTATGGTGTGATAGATTCGAGCTTTGTTCCGCCGTTGATATACGCGATCATGGGGAGCTCGAGAGATTTAGCCGTGGGGACGGTGGCCGTTGGATCGTTGCTGACGGGTTCGATGTTGAGCAATGTGGTGAGTCCGACCGATGATCCTAAGCTCTATCTCCATCTCGCTTTCACGGCTACCTTCTTTGCCGGGGTTTTCGAAGCTGCCTTGGGAATTTTCAGGTCAATTGGTCGTTTAAAAATTTTAATTTTAATTACTATATATCTCTCTGTCTCAAACTAATGATCACACGTTCTTTACAAAATATATTATAGTCAATTAGTCATCATGGATTAATGAATGTTGCAGGCTAGGGTTTATTGTAGATTTTCTATCGCATGCAACGATAGTAGGGTTCATGGGCGGAGCAGCGACGGTGGTGTGCCTTCAACAGCTGAAAGGAATATTCGGGCTCGATCATTTTACTCACAATACCGATGTCGTCTCCGTCATGCGTTCCGTTTTTACTCAAATTCACGAGGTAAATTGTACTGTTACTACTTATATATAAATGGCCAATTTTGTGAAAAATAATGTGATAAGATTAAAAGGTAGGGTATATTATAAAATGGGAAATAAATTGAATTATTTGAGTGGGCAGCTAAGCTGGAATTGTGGAAGCACTGATACTGCCAAACCCCATTGATGTGTGTGGTGTCTATCATTTTCACTAAACAATTCCAAAAATATTTTTATTTTTATTATAATTTTATTTATTTCAAACTTACTACTACTAGTTACTGCTAGATCCATTTCAGAATAACTTCATTTCTTTTGAGCACTACCCATAAAGTGAAATTGGGTATTTGTGGAAACTATGATAAAAAAATTGAGACATTTTTATCGAGACATAGTACCAAATATTTGTATGTTAATTTGAATTAACCCACTATTGATCTGTCTTATTTGAAATTTTGAATCAAGTCATGAAGTCGTGTACGTAACCTTTCTGTATTTTTATTATACTCTTATATTAATTTTTTTTTTTATTAAATATTACTAATTGTTGTTATTGTTCCTTTTTTGAAATCTATTTTGAACACTACTCTCTACCTCTAACCAAAAGTTTAGTTTCTTTTTTGGGACAGAGTTTTATAATAAGAAATAATGTGGTGTACTAGTATTAATTTTATTTGTTGCTTTTCAATAAATTGTTTAAATAACAAAAGTTAGAAATTAGACACTTCATCATATTCTATCGGAAAACAAACTCACTTATTTAGGTACGAAAATTATTACTTCTTACTAAAAATAAATGGTAATAATATATTACTATTATTGTTTTGCAGTGGAGATGGGAAACTGCAGTGCTGGGATGTGTATTCCTTTTCTACCTGCAGCTCGCCAGATATTTTGTAAGCCAATTATTTATTTATTTATTTAAAATAAATTATAGTGATCAATATATAATAATTAATATTGAAATATATGAATATAGAGCAAAAAGAAGGCAAATCTGTTTTGGATATCTGCAATGGCTCCTTTGACATCGGTCGTCCTAGGAAGCGTTCTCGTCTATTTCACCCATGCCGAAAAACACGGCGTCCAAGTCATCGGCGAGTTGAAGAAAGGGATCAACCCGCCTTCCATAATGGACCTCAACTTCGACTCTCGCTATCTCAACGGAGCTATCAAAACCGGAATCGTCACCGGCATCATAGCTCTCGCAGTAAGCATGCATGCACTAATAATATAATATATATTTTTAATTTATTAATAATCGTATAATTAATTATTCAATATATATATGAATTAACTCGATCCAACGTACAGGAAGGAATAGCGGTCGGCAGAAGCTTCGCTATGCTCAAGAACTACAACATCGACGGCAACAAGGAGATGATCGCTTTCGGGATGATGAACATTGCCGGTTCCTGCACTTCTTGTTATCTCACTGCAGGTCTGTCTCAGTAAAGTTGACACACTTTGCTGACTAAACAAAAAGTAAAGGGTAAAAATGTATTTTTAATTTGTACGTACCTTCCATGCATGCAGGGCCGTTTTCTCGATCCGCGGTGAACGTAAACGCGGGATGCAAAACCGCGGTTTCTAACATAGTGATGGCGATCGCGGTCATGTTGACTTTGTTGTTTCTTACACCGTTGTTTTACTACACACCACTCGTCGTTTTGTCTTCGATCATCATAGCTGCTATGCTTGGCCTCATCGACTACGAGGCTGCCATCCACCTCTGGCACGTCGACAAGTTCGATTTCACCGTGTGCATGAGCGCGTACGTTGGAGTCGTGTTTGCAAACATCGAGATCGGCCTAATCCTCGCGGTAAAGATTGATCATATTTTTTTTATTTTTTACTCTCTCTGTCGCGTACTAATAGTCCTAGGTCCTTTGTATAAAAAATAATCTCATACTAGTGGTCTTAGGTCCTTGGTAAATTAAAAAAGACCTAGGACCATTAGTATGGGACATAGATATATGTAGTGCAAAATTCTCTAATTTTATATAACCTAATGTGTTTGTATTTGTGTGAAGATTGGATTGTCTGTTATGAGGGTGCTGTTGTTTGTTGCGAGACCGAAAACATCGGTTCTTGGAAATATACCCGACACGAAGCTATACAGAAACGTCGACCAGTACCTGAATGCGAGCAACGTTCCCGGGGTTCTTATTCTTGAAATTGACTCGCCGATTTACTTTGCTAATTCAAATTACTTGAGAGAAAGGTGAACAACCAAACCTTAATTGAAAACTCCATTTATATATATAAATTACATTTTTTTTTTATATATATTTTTGAGTTTATATGGAATCAGGATATCGAGATGGATTGATGAAGAGGAAGACAAGCTGAAATCCTCAGGAGAAACAGCACTGCAATATGTCGTGCTTGACATGAGTGGTGAGTACACTAGCTCGCCGACTCAATTTAATTATTTTGTGCGATCTTAATTAATGATGAAAGAAATCACTAGAAAATTTTCATTTGGCTTCAGCCGTTGGGAACATCGACACGAGTGGGATTAGCATGCTTGATGAGGTGAAGAAGATCGTTGATCGGAGAGGGCTCAAGGTTCGTCAATATTTAATTTGGAGAGTATTTTTTTTTATAAGTTTTGAATATCACAAAAGAAACGTTGTGTGATTTGTATAATTTGGCGGGCGCGTGCAGCTGGCGTTGGTGAATCCGGTGGCGGAGGTGATGAAGAAGCTGCACAAGTCGAAGTTTCTAGAAACAATGGGGCAAGAGTGGATCTTTCTCACAGTTGGAGAAGCAGTTGGAGCTTGCAACTACATGCTCCATTCCTGCAAGAATAATGAACCTGAAAAATACAGCAATGACGTGTGAGCTATATATAAAGTGCATATATACTATCATGCATGCTACCATATATATAGTTTATGGTGTAATAATATACTACACTTTAAAAAGCTTAATTAATTGGAGGCAATATTCTATTTCTCATTTTTATCTCCGGAATAATGTGATAAATATAATGTACGTAAAATATACGCAGGACTGTTCCTGAGTTTACAAAGTCCGTAAACAATATTTTTTTATTAAAGTAGTAATAAATAATTACACTTTTTTTAAAATAAAATGAATAACGTACAATTTACAATAAATCACGTTCAATTTACGTGCATTTTACTATAATTTAATATACTACGTTCAATTTACGTGCATTTTACTATAATTTAATATACTACATTTAATATACTTACATGCATTACTATAATTTAATATACTACGTTCAATTTACATGCATTATACTATAATTTAATAAATTACGCTCAATTTACATGCATTATACTATAATTTAATAAATTATGTGCAACTGAATTTTATTATAATTTAATTAATTACAAATATTTTGTACGTGAATTTTATTATAATTTAATTAATTACAAATATTTTATTATAATTTAATGAATTATGTGAATTTTATACTTCAATAATTTAATAAATAATTTATTATAATTTAATAATCAATCCAAATATGTATTAAATTAAAAAATCGCAAATGGCCTCAAATTAAACTATTAATAAACTTTGTTAATTTAGAGTATGATGTAATTTTATTATAGTATTAAGAAATACTAAAATTATTGTTGTAATACATTAAACTTTAAAAAAATTATAAAATTCTATTTTTTCTTATAAATTAAAAAAAGTTATCAAAATTTTAAAACAATAAAAAAATTGAAAAAAAAAATCAAAAATTCAATAATTAATTCTCAATTATTTTTTATAATATGTTTTATTTTTTTTTAAATAACTACATTTTAAACTGAAAAAATAATTAAGATAAAAAAGATTTAAATTTTTTTTGGTACTTAATAAATTTAAAATTTGTTAAAATTTTTTGTTGAAAAATAGATATATTAAGTTGGAAAATTTTTATTAATGTTTTTGTTAAAAATGTAAAATAATTAAAATAAATGTTTTAATTATATATATTATTATTATTTTTCAATATATATATATATATATATTTTCAAATATATATATATATATATATTTATATATATTGTTATGAATAAATATTATTAATTAGTGAATGACTAGTTTACCCTTTCTTGGTGAACAAGACAGAAGCCTACTTAGAGTATCCTATATAAAGGGATATTTCTATTCTCCTCTGTTTTCTTTCTACTATATTATTCTCTCTTAATTCTCTCGAGTTTATAATATATATATATATATATATATATATATATATATATATATATATATATATATATATATATATATATATATATATATATATATATATATATTTTTTTAATTGGGCCCCTAAAAAATGGGGGCCCAAGCCGTCGCACCCTGGGCCTATGCTTAGGGCAGGCCTTGAATACACGCATATAATTGTATCTTACTTGAGTGTAACTTGTTAAAATATAAACAAACTCTTCAATAAGTGCTTTAGGCCAGAGCTCACAAAAGCTCGGTTTGAGTCAGTCCTACTAGATCGCATTGGGTCAAGCTAGAACTTCTGGTTGAAGACAATGATATTATCAGTTTATCACAGTCATTGAGTCATTTGATTGTTTGGAGGTGTTTGGACACTTTGAGCTTCATGCACAAAATGATCATCTCGCAAGAATTTGAATCTGCCATCATTCACAAAACGACGTTGTTTCATTCTTCATACGCTGAAATGTGCAACATTCATCTTTAATTTGATCAACGATTTCTCACATGTCTCTCAACAAATTTTGATGCTTCAAGTGTTTCTAAATCTTCGCCAGCTCACGCTTAACATGATGTCCGATTTATGTTAATATAGGATGGATGCATATTCGCCTAATTTTGAGTTAATACTATAGTAGGTGTTAGATGTCCGACATTGATTGAATAAAAAAATTTAAGCTCAAATATAAGTTGAACAACATTATCACCTTAACAAAGTCTTTAAACTATTATTGACTCAACTATAACATGGTATCAGAGCAGCCCCAATACTATATAGGTCCGATCACTACACTAAAATCGGCAAATACCAACCGCTCGCTACCCGTTAGTAATTACCAACGAGCTCATTGATGATTTACAGAGGTGCGCGCCTATACCAACGGCAGCACCAAGAGCTTGACTCGTTGGAATTACCCGATTGGTGTTGTCGTTAGCGTGGCGCGGACAATTGTATTGCCTCCAAAAATAACTGTGGTTAAAATAGTAGACCGTTGGCATTTATCGCTGACATTACATCAAAACGTGGTTATTTTGACAATAACTATATAAATACCTTAACTAGTTTACCCGATGGGATATTTTGGTACCAAACCTTTTGATAGAAAAATTGAAATTCCAAAACTATTTTTTTAAAAATATCGATTATTCATATAACCAAGTAGATAGTGTGTATTCGAAATGCTATTAATTAAAAAAAAAATATATATATATATTAATATAAAATATAATTTATAATTATAAAAAAAAGTAAATATAAATATAAAGTAAAAAATATAAATACAATAACAATATATAAAATATACGAGTATTTAAGGATTGACAATTAAATTTTTAAATACTTAAATACCAACTCTCCCCTGGCCGTTAGTAGCCGTTGGTAAAAACCATATACTAGAAATTGTTCATCAGACCACTTAGATTTTTTTGTTTAAACGAGAGCTTGAGAGGGAACCGAGAGCGACATTGAGAGCAAGCGGCGGCGAGCTCCGGCGAGGGCGAGAGAGCGCGAGGCAAGGGCGAGCGACAGCAGTTTGGTTAGGTGATAATTCTATTTCCCCCTTTTAGTTAGGGTTTCTATTTCAATTTCGTTTTCGTTTTCGAATTTGATTTCGATCTTCGATATATTGATAGGGTTTTATACTATTAAGGGTTCTAAGATTATTTTCCCCTTTTGGTTATCAGTTTAGTTAGGGTTTCAATTTCCCCCTTGTTGTTTCCCCAATTTCGATTTTTAGGTAGGGTTTCGATTACTAGTACAATATTTCATTTAAACTCTTGATTATATCATTCAATAAACATGCATTGATCCACTGACATGTATCAAAAGAATTAGACTAGGCTGCTGCCCCTTTAATGTTTTTTCTTTATGTTTTTCCTTGGTTTGACGGGGTCTCTAGGCTGCTGTCCCTTATCTTTTTTTTGCCTACATTTGATTAGAATTGTAGCAAGAGAATGGGGATCTCTAAATGTTTTGAACCTTTTTTTAGAGAGTAAGAGTTTGCAAGATGTTAAACTTCAAATTTATCACACATCTAGTAAGAGAATTTTTTGGCTAAATATAAATGAGATTTTAACTTAAGATATACTAATTAACAAATGCTACTTTCTGTACACCTTAATCTCAACAGTTTTCTTTTAAAACCAAAATTTAGAGGGCAAGAAAGACTGTATCTCACATTTGAAATTAAAGGGCTTGTAACCTAAAGACATATGTATAGAATGGGGACTATGTAAATTAAGGTTTTTCCCATTCGATTCGAATGTTATACTATTATATTGTCTAATTTGATTATGTTATGTTATGCTTTTATATGGAGACATTGATCTTTATCAATATTGTTATGCTTTTATATGAACATGGTTCTTTATGCTTTTACATGGAGACATTGATCTTTATAAATATATATGCTATGCTTTTATGTTGTTATATGTTATGCAATTGATCATGGAAAATGTGCTCATCTAAACATCTTAGACCCATTTGAGATTTAGTATCGAACTAGCAATTCGATATTAAATTTTGAATTGTCCCATATTTGGACAGTATGAGAGTGTGATAGTTAAATGTTTGTTAGTTATATATATATTTTTTTGCATTTTGGACCTGTATATTTCAGTAGATTATCTCTTTCTTGCTCTCGGGTACATTGCAATATGTGTACTTCAAGAACTGAAGGAAGATGCTGCCGAAAATTTCAAGTTCATAATGCAAAGTACTAACTAACAAATTATATTAACAATATCCACATTCTTGAATAGGGTAAGAACCTACCCAAAATCAATTTGCAGGTGCTTTCGAGAATTGTGGTCACTTTCGTCTCTATACCCTAATAATGATTCTACAAATATATACAAATAACAGGATGAACTCAAACATTGTTGAAGTGTCCTTGTTCTCATGTGAAATGTAGAAACACAACTTATCGTGATGTGGATACAATCAAGTTTCATTTGGTAAAAAGCGGGTTCGTACTAGGCTACATAATTTGGGCGTTTCACGGTGAAAGTCATCTCGATCAACCAGATGTCACAGTAATGGATGTTAGAAGGCTATCAAACACACAACCAGCAGAAGCTTCGACAAACACATATAACGATATGATTCGTGATGCTGTTGGACCTAATTTCAGTGAATTTGTTGAACATGACGTTGAAGAAGCACCTAACCCCGAAGCTCAAAAGTTCTACGACCTACTGAATTCTGCAAACAATCCTCTTTGGCATGGCTGTAAGAAACATTCACAATTATCGTTTGTTGCTCGACTAATGAATATGAAGTCTGAACATCACATGTCAGAGAAGTGTTACGATCAAGTGACATCGTTATTCAGAGAAATACTTCCAAAGGATAATATGGTTACAGAAAACTTCTACAAGAGTAAGAGGCTATTGCGAGGTATGGGGTTGCCAGTTGAAAAAATTGACTCGTGTCTAAATAATTGCATGATATATTGGGGAGACGATGCCACACTCAGTGTTTGCAATTTTTGTGGGCAATCACGATTTAAACCTATCACCATCCATAATGCTAAACGAAGGAAGAACGCAAACCCCATACAAAAAAACGTATTATTTTCCTCTTACTCCGAGATTGCAGCGGTTGTACGCATCGAAGGCCACAGCAAATGAGATGAGATGGCATGCTAAACATGTTGTAGAAGATGGTGTAATGCATCACCCATCAGACTCTGAGGCGTGGAAACATTTTGACCGATCATACCCAGATTTTGCATCAGAAGCTAGGAATGTACGATTGGGTCTATGCACTGATGGATTTCAACCATTCGACAGTTTTGGTCAACAATATTCATCTTGGCCTGTTATAGTCACGCCATATAATCTTCCGCCTGAAATGTGTTTGAAAGAACAGTACATGTTCTTAACGATCTTGGTGCCTGGGCCAAAAAATCCAAAAGACAAGTTAGATGTGTTTCTGCAACCCTTGATTGCTGAATTGAAATCTTTGTGGACAGTTGGTGTTGAATCATGTGACATCGCTAAAAAGCAGAACTTTACATTACGAGCAGCTTTAATGTGGACTATAAGTGACTTTTCTGTGTACTCAATGTTATCGGGGTGGAGTACGGCTGGTCGACTTGCTTGTCCTCATTGCATGGAACGATCTGATGCATTCACACTACGATGCAGTGGGAAACAATCTTGGTTCGATAACCACAGGAAATTCCTTGATCGCATTCATCCGTATCGAAGAAATAAAGTGAATTTCAGAAAAAACAGGATTGTTACATTTTTGCCTCCTAACGTTAGATCAGGTACTGAGGTTCTGTCCGAGATTGATAGTCTGGGTCTCTTGAAAGTCACAGAGTTAGACGCTGCACGTGTAAACAGTCAAATTTCCAAAACTTCAGGTTGGAAGAAGAGAAGTATATTTTGGGATTTGCCGTATTGGAGTTCTCATTTGATTAGACATAACCTTGATGTTATGCACATTGAATAAAATGTGTTTGAAAACATATTCAACACAATTATGAATGTGAAAGGTAAAACCAAAGATACTCCGAAATCTAGAGAGGAGTTGAATGATTATTGTAGACGTCCTGAGTTGAAGAAAGACCAAAACACCGGGAAATTTCCAAAGTCATGTTATACACTCGACAAGGCGTCAAAAATAGTGTTATGTGATTGGATAAATAACCTCAAATTTCCAGACGAATATCCATCCAATTTGGGGCAGTGTGTGGACATGAACGGTTTGAAATTAATAGGGATGAAAAATCATGATTGTCATGTGTTCATGCAACAGCTGATTCCGATTGCATTTCGCGACTTGTTACCGCACCAGTGTGGAAAGCCTTGACTGAGTTGAGCTTGTTCTTTAAAGATCTTTGCTCTAGAGTGATTAGTACACCGGATATGATTCGCTTGGAACGAGAGATTCCGTTAGTCTTGTGCAAATTAGAAAGAATATTTCCGCCAAGTTTTTTCAACTCGATGGAGCATTTACTTGTGCACCTACCACATGAAGCGAAGTTAGCCGGACCTGTTCAATACAGATGGATGTATCCATTTGAAAGATATCTTTGCAAATTGAAAAATAATGCCAGGAATAAATTCCAATTCGAGGGTTCGTTAGCGAATGCTTGGTAGAAGAGACTTCTACATTTTCGCCTTTCTACTTTGAAGATCATGTACCCACAACAACAATGCGAAGCTTATCTAGAAATAAAATTGTTGATGAAGACGATGATGAAAGTGCACCGCTGTGTTTTAGAAAACATGGGAGACCATTTGGGGCAGCGAAGAAAAGGTTTTTAGATACGAAAGAGTACAACGCTGCCAGAATATACGTGCTTTTAAATTGCAATGAAGTTGAACCTTACGTCAGGTCAGCCCTTGAATTTTTTGATGTTAATAGTATTTGTTTTAGTATGTTCTCGTTAATCAACTAACTTAAGTTTTGGTTCATGAAATGAAGTCCTTACATGGACAATACCAGAGGCTGCCAACCAAATATCACAGACGATCAGTTGAAAGATAAAGTGGACAACGAGTTTACAGACTGGTTCTGTAGCTATGTAAGGAGATAATAATTTGTATAGAATTTATTAGTGTCGATGTACATAACATTGCATACTAATAATCTGTATTATAATATCTCTACATAGGTTGAAGATCCATTGAACAACATCACAGATGTGTACATTCGTAGTTTAGCTGCAGGACCTTCACATTGTGTGGTATCTTATTCTGGTTTTCAAGTAAATGGATATAAATTTCACACAATCGAGTACGGATCAAGTAGAAAGACATCCAACATGGGTTTATGTATTCGAGGAACAAACTACGGGGACGACGAGTATGATTACTATGGTCGTCTCCAAGAAGTATTGCAGCTAGACTACACAGGATTAGAAACCAATCGTGTAATGTTATTCAAGTGTGAATGGTTTGATCCAACACCAGCAGGAACGAGGATTGATCCGGTGTATAAACTGGTAGACATCAATCAAAAAAGAAGATTCAACCTCTACGAGCCATTTGTATTGGCCTACCAATCTACCCAAGTTTATTACACTTCATATCCGGCAGCAAATCGAGACAAGCAAGACTGGTTGGCATCGTGTAAGGTAAAGTCCAGATCATCAATTGCGTTCATCGAATATGAACAAGACTCTTTCCAAGAGGAAGTTGTCGAAGGACATTGTGAAGTTCATACAGATAACACATGGATTCAGTTAGCTTATCCAAATGAGCACGACACAGAAATGTTAGAAGACGAAGTTGAACAAGACGAAAATAGTGGTAGTGCTGATTTCATTCGAAGTGACTCAGAAAGTTTGTCATCGGGTAATGAGAAAAGTAGTGTGAAATTGAGAGAACTAAGTATATGAGTACTGTAATGTTATAATATAGTATTTATTATGTTACATTATCCCGGAGTCACATTTGCGACACTATTGGGTTGACTTTCAAGTACATAATTGATTTGATATAATTATTCGATTAATTGTTGTTTCAAAACTATTTCACACAATATTTGTCGGTGCAGCGTCTATTCATTTGGTTAATTGATTAATTAACTATCTTAATTTAGTCTTGTAAAAGGTTTGTTGAAATGAACATTTTTCAGGCTGATGTTGAGGCAACGATAGAGGACAGAAGAATGTCGACACAGGAGGAGCCTGCTGTTGACGAGGTCTATATCAGCATTGTCCCGAAGAAGAAGAACCGAATTTTTGGGACTGGATCGTTCTCGAAAGGTCTGGTGTCTGGGAGTTCACAGCTTCGACTGCTTCGTTCTCCTGTAGTGTTACAGAGACTGAGTCCAGGATTCGAGAGTCTGTTCGAGAGGAGATGGAAGGTTAGTCTACTTCAGTTGTATCCTCCTCTTCCACAACCCTGAGTTATTTTGTATTTCTGAAGTGTGTACTGTTTCATTCTTTGCACTTGAAATTTATACATTTTGTAGGATTTATGGTTTTGACTAGACGAATTGTTGTGTTTTGACTTTTGATCTTTAATAGTAAATTGTGATTGTGGAAATTTGAATTGTTGTGTCGCATTAAGTATTAATCGGATTTGAAATAAGTTTTTATATATTTATGACCGAATTAAAAAAAATACACAGTAGTCAGTAAATACTAATGGTTACTGCGGTTAGTATTTGTCAACGGGCCTCTGACATATGTTTACTAACTAAAAAATGTCAACACAATGTTCCTGTTGAAATTTCCGTTGTATTGAATTTCAATGCCAACGGTGTCGCCAACAGGAACAATAATTCATTAAATAATGATTAGAAACATCTATTTATTCCAGAAGTTTCCATACATAGAGAAGCCAAGCCAATAATTCCAGAAGTTGTGATAAAATTAACAATGATTAGAAACATCTATATTTATTCCAGAAGTTTCCATACATAGAGAAGCCAACAATTCTCCTCACTCTCCGGTCCCACTCCACCATTACCCAAACAAGAAAGCCTGCCCAAAAACTATATATTATACACAAATCAAGCAATAGGATATTAGCAAGTTGCACCACTTGCCCATAAAAAAATGGCAATGGATGAAAACTCTAGAACTTTCCAACTTTCTATATATAGCACTCCTATTTTAAAATGCCTTCCCACTCTTTTAATTTTCATCTAATCCAATGAACATTGATTCATTCCATGGAGGATTGATCATAGAGGATCACCACCCCGGAGGATCGACGCAGCCCATGGAAGGGCTGCACGAAGTGGGCCCACCTCCTTTTCTGACCAAGACTTTCGACATGGTGGCTGACTCGACGACGGCCCACATCGTCTCTTGGAGCAGAGGAGGCCATAGCTTTGTCGTGTGGGACGTTCACGCCTTTTCCAGCAATGCCCTCCCGACTTATTTCAAGCACAACAATTTCTCCAGCTTTGTTAGGCAGCTCAACACTTATGTAAGTAATAACTAACAATTCTGTTATGATTCTGTTTTTATGTTTTTTTGCTTCAATTAATTAAATTAAATTAAATTAAATTCTCTACACAATAATAAAAGTAAAAAAATAATAATAGATTCTTGGAATTGTTTTTCCTATTCCTAAAGGTTTGAAGATTCTTCCGAAGATCGATTTTTCTACTCTACAATAACTACTACTACAAAAGATGACGATGATCATCTTCAATCTTCATCATGAAAGTATGATTCTTTCCGGAGGTATATTTTTACAGCTCAAATCATGCTAAAGGAAAAAAAGATTCGATTTTTTTCGTGCAGGGATTCAGAAAGATCGACCCCAAGAAATGGGAGTTTGCGAACGAGTCATTCCTCCGAGGCCAACGCCACCTTCTCAAGAACATCACAAGAAGAAGGGCACCTCCCCAACCATGTGTCGAAATCGGAAAAGAACTCGAAATCGAACAATTGAGGCGAGACAAGCGGGCCCTCGGGGCCCACCTAGCGAAGATCAGGGATCAGCAGAAGGAAGCGAGGGCATGTCTCCATCGAATGGAGTTGAAGTTGGAAGGGACGGAGAAAAAGCAGCGGCAAATGATGAGGTTCTTGGCTAGAACCATGCGAAATCCTGATTTTGCCCTGCAGTTGGTCCAGATGCAGGGGAAGGGACTGGAGGTGGAGGAGGATCTTACGAAAAAGAGGCGAAGGCCGATAGAGGGTGAAGGGAGTAGTAGCGGAGTTAAAATCGAGCCGTTGGATGATGTTTTCTGTTTTCATCGAGTGTCGGAGCTTGAAGAGCTCGCGTTAGAAATGCAGGGGTTAGGTAGGGCCCGCGGGGAGTCGGGAGAGGTCGGGGAAATAGGAATGTTTGAGAAAGAATTTGACGATGGGTTTTGGGAGGAGTTGTTTAGCGAGGGGTTGGGTGAAGAGGAGGATGATGAGGTGGATGTGTTGGCTGATAGGTTAGGATATTTGGGATCAAGTCCTTCGCCTAACTGAAAATTTGTTTTATTCGATTATATTCTGTTTTAAGTGTTTGTATCGAGTCAAGGGTTTGCAGTTGTCCATCGGCTCGATGATTGGTAAGAGGCGTTGGCGGGATTGTTTTGTCGGTTTCGGAGTAAAGTGTATTGGTCGTATCGTGTCGGCTCGATTGTTGGACAGGGTTGAGTGAAGACAATATATAAGGGGCATCTGATATATCTTGGTGTTTTAGTTCAGTTTCAAGGGATGATACTAATGCATCTGATCTTGGTAATAAATTTGTTTCTTACTTTTGTTGACTAATAAGTCAATATCCTATGATTTGATTATTTTCTTTGTTTGGTTATGAAATTTGAAATATTAAAATGATTATTGTGTATTTTGGTTGATTTATTTCCAAGTTGTATATAAAAACATTAAATTCATGATTTTATTTGGTAAAAAATAATTTTTAATTTTTACCTATAAATAATAATATAAAATAGTAATTATTTTAGCAATTTTTTACTATAATGTATTAAAAGTTAATTTATCTATGGAGTATTTACTTGATGAATAATATATATTTTTATTTTGTTTATTTATTTAATTATTTACATATTAATATATATTTTAAAATTTTAATAAATTAATCTTAGATCATAGTATACACACTTTCTAGTATTTACATAATAAAAAATAATTAATAATTATTTTATTTTTTAATTTAAAAATACCTTTTATTTTGAATTGTTTGAAATTTAGTGCAACGTGTCTTATATAACAGGTAGGATTGAGCTCACTCTCGATTGTTGAAGTTTTATCTTCTTCCAGCTAATGAGTTTCCGTTGGCGTGCATTAATTTCTGTTTGTTACAAATTAAGGAGTTGTTGTCTAAAAAGCCAAACTAAATTAATTAAGTTTTTATCTCTACATTATAGTACTCCATATATATATTCTCCTCTAATTGTTTTTCTCTGCAGGCTCTCTCAAGTCATGGCTCCTGCAGTTATCTCCAATGCAGCTTCCAACCCTACCAACAAATCGAACGAAAGCGCCAAGAAAAAACGGAACCTCCCCGGAAATCCAGGTTAATTCGTCTTTTATATACATATGTTGTTCCCTTTAACAAGTGACTAGTCGATAAAATCACATTTTTTTTTTCATTTCATTTTTATAAATTAATTATTAGTTTGTTTAATGAATTTATTTTCAGACCCTGATGCTGAAGTGATTGCCTTATCTCCGACGACCCTTTTGGCGACGAACAGATTTGTTTGCGAGGTTTGCAGCAAGGGTTTCCAGAGGGATCAGAATCTCCAGCTCCATCGGAGAGGACACAATCTGCCATGGAAGCTTAAAAGCAAAGAAAGCGATGATAACAACAAGATCATCAAGAGGAAAGTTTATGTTTGTCCCGAGTCGAGCTGCTTGCATCACCACCCGTCGAGGGCTTTGGGAGATCTAACTGGGATCAAGAAACACTTTGGTAGAAAACACGGCGAGAAGAAATGGAAATGTGACAAGTGTTCCAAGGCCTATGCCGTTCGATCCGACTGGAAAGCCCACTCGATGCTTTGTGGAACCAGAGACCACCGATGCGAATGTGGGACCGCTTTTACTAGGTAAATATGTTTTTAGAATGACTCGTTTAATTTGAATATATATATTTGTTATAGAAAAATGTGTTTATTTGTTATTTATACATCCAACATTTAATAACCTTGTTACATGATTTTATTTTATCAAAATAGAATATTTAATTTAACAATCTCTATTATATATGTAGGAGAGATAGCTTCATGAGCCACAAGACATATTGTGATGCATTTGCTAAAGAAAGTACACTCCCAATCAAGCTCCCTCCAAACTCCATAACTCACAATGCCTACAAAACCATAAACCACGAGTCGTCGTCTTTCCACCACGACAACATCCCGGCTAAAAACCCTAACCCTAACCCTAACCCTAACCCTAATCCCCATCTGAATAATGAGATATATATCAAACAAGAAGCCCTCCATATCCCTCTATCCTCACCGCATGATATCTACCAAGGAAAGAGTCAGGATCAACATGTAGATGATGGGTTCACTAGGGATTTTCTAGGGCTGGTCGCCGGCAGTAGCGGTGGTGATGAATAAAAAGTTAGGCCGGATCGAGTTCCCTCTTTATGGGCGCCGATGAAGCAATATTGTCAAGGGTGTGGGAATTGATGATCGAAGATGGAATCGCGTTTTTTAGACATGCATAATTTTAGATTGAAATGAAGAAGTCAAAATAAAAATAAAAAATGAACTATGGAGTACTCCTAGTATTATTTACTAGTCACATCTTGATAAAAAAAATTGTGTTTGTTTCTTTGAGACAGAACATGGAGTATGATTTATTGAACGATTTTTTTATATTAATTTTAATTGATGGGTTGAAGAAGTACAAGATGAAACACCATTTTAAAATAGGAGATTTGACATTTTATTCTTACTCAAAACTAAAAAGGGTATAAAAAGAACAAAATGTATTCCGATGCCGGGAATCGAACCCGGGTCCCCTGGGTGAAAGCCAGATATCCTAACCGCTGGACGACATCGGAATTATTGATTTCTATTTGGAGGATTACTTATCTAAATACGTAATGTAATTACATTGTTTCATTTAATGAGATTAAATGCTGACAAGACAACCTAAATTGATCTAACTCGTAAAAGATCCGCTGCAAAAACGATGCGCTTGTATATTCAATTTTTAGTACCTTGAAATTTTAATTATAGATTTATCCGATTAATTCTTGAAATAACATTCAAGTGTACAGTCCAATTTCAATTATGATAAAAAATTTATGTATTTAGTTATTAATTTTTTGAATATCCCAAAATTCCTAACAAAATTAAATAAATTATTAGGTACTCCCTCAAATCTTTTTTATTTGACGTTATAGGTTTTGTGTTTTTTGTCAATTTAATTGTCGTTTTGAATTTTTTTTACTAATCAACCCTTCATTAATTGTTATTTCATTAATTAAGAATTATTAAATTTCATATTTTATTATATAAATTTACAAAGGAATAGGGGATATTAAAGGATAAAGTCAAATAATTATTAGTATTAAATAGGGTTAAATTAGGAAAATATAATTATTATTAATATTTGTGCAAAAGCTTAGGGTGACAAATAAAAAAGATCGGAGGGAGTAACTACTAGATGAAATGTATGCAAGAATAATTAATAATTATGATAAACATATAATAGTACACCAATCCCTCTATCATACACATAAATAACAAAATTAAATAAATTATTAGGTAACTACTGGATGAAATGTATGCAAGAATAATTAATAATTATGATAAACATATAATAGTACACCAATCCCTCTATCATATACATAAGTGTATGACACATTGTACACCAAAATTTAAGTTAAATATAAAAAATATTCATTATAAAAATAAATAATTATTATTAAATAATAAAAATTATCATTCTTAAAATTATTATTTCATACACATAAGTGTATGACACATTGTACACCAAAATTTAAGTTAAATATAAAAAATATTCATTATAAAAATAAATAATTATTATTAAATAATAAAAATTATCATTCTTAAAATTATTATTGCGTGAAATATAAATTATCATTTATTAAAATATTTATTATAAATCAAAATAATTTTCATTAACAATACACTATAATGAATAATATGTGTACAATATTCCGTACACATAGTAGCACATATTTATTATAGATCAAATAATTTTCATTAACAATATACTATAATGAATAATATGTGTACAATATTCCGTACACATAGTAGCACGATAGAAATTGCTATAGAACACTAGTATGAATTTTTTTGGTATATTAAGTTGTGTATTTATTTATTTATTTATTTATTTATTTATATATGATGTCAGAATCCTGCGACTTCAATTCATTTATTTTCATTTAATTTCATGAAACTGGGTGTAAATAGAGGTGACTATTCGATACGGATTTGTACTCGCACCCGAAATTTTTTAGTAGCCCTACCCTAATAAGCAAAAAAGTTCATCCCATAATCCGAGTAATTGGGTACGATAATCGAATTCTCAAAATTACTTTAAATTTTTAGTTAACAAAAAATCAATAATATTCAAATTGCGTAGTCTATTTTCAACCGATCAACAAAAAAAATTATCAATCAAATTTCAAAATAACAAGAAAAAATAAAACAAAGTAATTAAAGTGAGTTGATCCAATTCTGAGCTGCGGCAGTGTTGACGGACCGTACCGCCTGTTCGCGTCAATCAAGAAGGCGTGTATGGTGTTGAGGTTGCGAGCTATTTGGTCTCTGTTGGTTTTTAGCATGAAAATAAACAAGCCAAAAAGGAAATGCAGAAAGAATGTTTTGCAGGTTCCATTAATGAATGAATAAAAGCTTGAAAAGCTGCGGCATACATTTGAGGGTTTAAATAGACAGCTATGCTAAACCCTAGTAGGAGACCGACGACTATGATGCGTCCACGTGACCAACATACACAGATCAGTAGAAGACAAACTCCTACAGCTAATGAAGCTGAATAGGACAAAACCCTAATATAATAAAAAGGATTATAAACCAGAAAATATTATTAAGGTTTTATATTATGGTTTCCAACATTCCCCCTCAATTGGAGCGAGGTAAGAGGCACAACACCAAGCTTGAGTCGAAGCCGAGAGAACAATTGCAGACTGAGAGGTTTTGTTAGGATATCAGCTGTCTGATCAAGAGAGGGAACAAACGAAACTTGGAACTTTTTCTTTTGAACAAGATCTCTGATGAAGAGCATGTCAAGTTCAATATGTTTTGTACGTGCATGGAGCACAGGATTCGCAGCTAAGGCAATAGCACTCTGGTTATCTACCCAAATCGTAGGAGTGTGAGGAATGGAAACATGCAGCTCAGAGAGGAGAGATTGCAGCCACACTACCTCAGAAGCTGCATTGGCCAAGCTTCTATATTCAGCCTCTGTACTACTTCTAGATACTGAGGCCTGCTTCTTTGATGACCAAGAAATAATATTCTTACCTATGAAGGTACAGAAACTGTTGGGATATGTCCTTCGATCCTACGTGTGCAATCGATAAAGTCATAAGGTCGTCTATGGATGTTAAATGATTATTTGATAATATTAAATTGTTGGGAACAATATAATATTGATCAATTAAATCATACCTACAGGGTCACACACGGACTCAAAGATGATGTACGATGCTTGTTAATTATATTGATTTAGAATCAATATTTACGTGAATTTATATGCATGCATGGGATGCATTGCATGGCTTGCATGGATGCATGTCACATAGTGTGACATGGCATGCCACACAAGCAAGAGAGACCACATATTATGCCATTGTGGCATAGTGATGTGTACTTGACCTTTCATCTCCCCATTACCCACCCATTATGTGATATAATGGTGCATATTCATTATGGGGGTTACAAGAGGGTAATGGAGATGGAAATGAAGGTATTAAGTAGTGAAAATCTGATTTTCACAATCACTTAATCACCACCCACGAAATTCACAAGTGAAAGAGAGAAAAGAGGTTGTTCTTGGAGAATCAACTCGATCAAGCAAGCAAGTCATCATCCGGGTTCGTGTGCAACACGTAGAGGCCGGGCCATTTGTGCGGCTTCAACATCCGGGCGATCTAGACAAGAGGAGTGACGAGGTCATTCACAAGGAGAGCTTCGAGAGGCTGATCCATTTGAGGTGGTTCAATCGACTCAACACCACCTCAACGACATCAACGAATCACTTCGTCACCATAAGTAAGTAATCGTTGAACCTTATATATATATATTGGATGTGTATATATATGTTTATATGTGTTCTTATACACATTAAGTGTGCACTAAGATCATGGCATAGTAGATCTATTGCTTTACACGCTTCCGCACACACGGTATATCGATTGGATCGGTATACCGGTACCTTCAATTGGTATCAGAGCCTAGGGCTCGTGCAAACTTTTGTGTTGGACACAATGGTTAAATCAACATAATTGGATTATTTGTTTATTTGAATCTATGTGATTAGATGTAAGGCCGGCCACCGTTAGTGGTCGGGTGAATGATTTCGTCGTTTTTTACTTTTCGATTGGCCATAGTTTTGGAGGGCTGCGTCCCTTGGAATCATTTGTAATAGATAGGTTTTCTATTTCAATATGTATTGTTCAAACTTGTAAGCGATGGACTTGGTCCATGGTTCGATGGAGGATCTCGGCTCTCCGGCGAAAACGAGAAGAAACGAAGCAAAACGAAGCAAAACGAAGCAAAACGAAGCAAAGCGGACAAAACCGGGCTGCTGGAGCCAAACGGCGGGCGCCGTTTGTGCTCCAGCGGGCGCTGTTTGATTCGGCGGGCGCCGTTTTGGAAACGGCGACCGCCGAAAGCCCTGATTCTTGGCAGATTTTTTCCAAACCCTTTTGCGGGCGCCGTTTTGGAAACGGCGACCGCCGGTGGTGTTCGGCGACCGCCGTTTGTGAAACGACGGGCGCCGTTCGTGGTTTTTTGGGTACGGAATAGATTTGATCAAAATCGGAGGGCACGGAACTAAAACGGAGGGCGAAGACCAGTCCAGAAGATGTTCAAGGCTTTTGTTGTTATTTTAATCTTTTCGTTTGAGAGTTGTGAGGTTCTAGGGGCCTTTCAATTTCGTATTTATTTGCTTTGCTAGTTATAGGTTGTTTTATGTTATAAATGTTCAACTTACATATAAACAAACATATGCATGCAAGTTCCCAAAATAATGAGTATAATGTCTTGTCCAAAACATCACACCCCTAAAGCCCTCGATCATAAGTTGGTAGGTCCGCCTCAGCGGGGTACTACTTGTTATCTTGGGATAAGTGGGAGTAAGGGTTGGACCTTTACACGTGAATTTGGTTTTCTCATCGATAGATCCACTGCAGGCGTGGCTATCGAGACATGAGATGAGAATGAGATTCTCATCGACCGAGAGTGATATTAGATATCATTGACATGGGTGTGTCTACCTATCTTGAAATACTTAAGTGCGGACTCAGTCGGCTTAAAGATTTGCAAGATGAGGATCTCGGAATCGTTTTGTTCTAAGGGACAATGATATTGGATATCAATTAAACAAAATGAAATAAATAAGTACAATTGTTAGACAACCTTATTTGTTTACTGCCTTGTGGATGTTTACATACTTTAGTTATCTTTCTTTTATAGTTTATCATGTCAAATATCAACTCAATTCAAGTTTGGTTCAATTCTTGATTATGAAAAATTGAACAAATTTTCTTGATTCACAACGTAATTTGAGGATGGTCCTCAAATACGAAGACAAGGAAAATGTGTTAGATAACCACATCCTAAGATATCATTGAACAACTCAATATCATGTTCGGAGAATATGCAATGATTGAGCGGTTCGGTGTGACCAGGGTCATCGCTTCAGCTAGGCTGGAAAAATGGAAATCTATGGGATCACATGTGCAACAAATGATTGGATTATTTGTTTCAAGTGACCACCTAAAATTTTCCAATGATGATTATTTGGCAACCGATTTCATACTTCAATCTCATGATGGTTATAATGCCTTTAGGCTAAATTTTCCATATGAATGGTTTGAAGAAATCGCTTCGTGAGCTCCACGGGATGCTCAAGGCTGCTGAGCCGGCGATAGAGAAGGACCCTAAGAGGGAAATTCTTATGATATAGGATAGGGTATTCAAAAGAGCATGGGCAAGAAGGCTACTAGGGTTCCTAGGGAATCTCAATGCGTCTACTGCAAAAGTGTTGGACACTACTTGCAAACATATAAAAGTTCATATTTTATTCAATTTCAAAACAAATGCCTAATTTGTCTTTCATTTGATGGATTATAAGGTTAGGATTATTTACACCTCGGGGAGTGATTTAATCCAAAACACTTAAGTTCATCAATGACACAAATTAGAGACTTTCGAGCCATTGGATGGCGTGAATCGATTGTCTGGTTGGCTCCCTCATATTTTATGAGAGATAGGGCTTCAATTGCATGATAATATCGCTGGTTAGAAAACTTCAATTTTTCACTTACGATTTATCACGTTTTGACATTGAGATAATTTTGAATGGAAATTTGAATGAGATTCAATTATTGGGAATAATTGAATTTGCCCAAAGTTCAAAGAAGATGTGAAGAACGGGGTTGCTTCATCTTCAAGTATTAATGATATAGACATTAAACTTCACAAATTATACTTCTTGGGTATTGGATGCCAAATATGGTTCTCACATTTTATGTGGAGGAACTACATAGAAGTATAAGTTTGGTGAATAGAGATGTCGATCTACGGGCAAGAAATGGAGCGAAGGTCGCTGCATTAGCCGTATGATCATATGATGTTGTTTTGCCTTAGGGCCATGTTTTAGTATTATAACTATGTAATTTCGTACCTTCAATAAACAATGAATATTGGTTCAGTATTAGATACTGATGGATTAGTTTTTCACTATTAAATAGTTTGGTAACTATTTTAATTGTGAATTATTTTTTGTTTTGGTACGATTATTATATTTTTTATGTATACTTTAAACTTGACAAATCATATATATCATTAAGACCAAAGGCCAAATCGAATAAGTATCAATGAGACATAACTGAAACATTGTTGATTAGATCAAATCAAAATCTAAACATGTAACGAAGCTTCTTTAAGAAGGAATTTTAGAATCATTTGACTTGGAGTCATTTGATACATGTGAATGATGTGTGATTGAAAAGATAACAATGTCATCTTTCTTGGAGAAAGGAGAACATGTGAGTAATTAGGGATGATACATACTGATGTATGTGGAACCTATTAGTTCACAAGCACATGAAGGTTATGTTTCGGAAAAGAGAAAACAAACTATATTAGATATAGTTCGACCATTCGATGAGAGGTCTAAATGAACTACTGGTCTCTTTTGGGAACACACAATTCTTGACTTCAACTTATACACTGAATAGGACGCTGTCAAAAGCTGTTGATAAGACACCATACTAGGTATGGAAAGGGAGGGTCCCTAAATTGTTTTAATCAAAATTTGAGGTTCTAAAAGCTTCTCTGACGAGATTTATCTCTATAGAGTTTGAACTCAAATGGGATAAAAGTTTCTTTATGGTATTCATAAGAAACTCGAGGGTACAACTTCTACGATCTATCTGAGAACAATATTTTGTTGCTCGAGATAGTGATTTTCTTGAAAAGAGTTATCTTTCCTAGAAAGTCAGTGGGAGCTCGGTTGTCTTGAACGAGGTTCAAGTGGAACAACTAATGATGAATTTCAAGACTGGGTTGAGAGTATTCTTATGGTTTTG
The DNA here is from genome assembly GCA_954870475.1 of Euphrasia confusa. Taxonomy (NCBI): domain Eukaryota; kingdom Viridiplantae; phylum Streptophyta; class Magnoliopsida; order Lamiales; family Orobanchaceae; genus Euphrasia; species Euphrasia confusa. The sequence continues at coordinate 6,429,380 of OX940966.1, read as the reverse complement.
GAAACCATACCAGCCCTCGTAGGTCCAGAAATACATAGATCTTTATTATTCAAATACTTAGATATTGTGATCAATGAGAGATATGAATTCATGCTTTTGGAAAGCGATGAACCTTCGACCTATATTCAAGCTATGACGAGTCCAGCTACTTAAAATTGGCATGGTGCCATGAAATCTGAGATGATATCAATAACTGATAATCAAGTTTGGAACTTGATATATTTGCATCACGGGGTTAGACCCAATGAATGCTAATAGATCTTTAAAATCTAAACAGACAGATGGAAAACCTAGGGTTTTCAAAGCAAGGTTGATGGTAAAAGTTTTATTCACGAGGTGGATTATGGAAAAACTTTCACCAATTGCTTTGATTAGATCATTCAGATTATCTTAGCCATTACTACTCATCTTGATAATGAGTTATGGTAATATTGGATGTTAAAACTAACTTCTTGAATTGGATTCTAGAAGAGGCTGTGTTTTAACACAGCCAAAGAGTTTTATCGATCATAATAAGGCTGAGAAATTATGCAAGCTTATAGTTCTATTTATGGAATAAAGAATGCATATCAGAGTAGCAATCTTCAGTTCAATGAATCCATACTGGGTTTTGGATTTCAGAGGAACTCGGAAGAGTCTTGTTTTACAAGAAGATCAGTGGGAGTTACGTTGTATTCATTGTGTTGTATGTCGATAACATACTCCTTATTGGAAACAATATTCCTATGCTTAATTCTTTTAAAGAATGGCTTGGAAGATGGTTTTCAATAAAGGATCTTGGAGAAGCACAGTACATATTGGGCATCAAGATCTGTCGGAACAGATCGAAAAGGATGTTTGGACTTAGTAAAGCGACCTATATTGATAAGGTGCTTGATAAGTTCAGAATGAAAGACGCCAGAAAGGGTCTCATTCCAATGAGTCATGGCACATCACTTAGCAAGATGCAAGGCCCTACGGTACTTGATGAGCAAAAGAGGATGTAAAACATTCCTTATGCTTCGGCAATAGGGTCTATAATGTACGCCATGATATGTACACGACTGGACGTATTGTATGCTTTGAGCATGACGATTCGGTTTCAAGGAAACCCAGGTGAGACGCATTAGACTGCGGCCAAGAGTATTCTTATGTACCTTAGATGGACTAAAGAATATTTTGTTGTCTTTGGAAGACAATAAGAGTTGATATTAACAAGCTGTTTGAATGCTAACTTCAAAACAGACTAAGATAATTTCCGATTTTAATCTGGTTATATCTTTTGTCTAGTTAGAGGTGAAATTTGCTGGAATAGTTCCATGCAATACAATATAGCTGATTAAACTACAGAAGCTGAGCACAGTATTGCATTGGATGCAGTAATGTTGGCAGTTAAGATTTGAAAGTTCTTGAATGAACTAGGTGGCGTAACTAGCTCAGCCCATCCGATAGTTCTCTATTTATAGTAGAGTTATCGCGCAAGCCAATGAGCTAGGAAGCACCACAAGTCTAAAACTGGTGCTCAGGAAGTTCCACATTATCTGGGAGATAGTTTTGTGGAGACATCGAGATAATAAAGTTGCAACTTTTGGTAAGGTTGCAAACCCGCGTTCTAAACCTCTCCAGCAGTTTAAGCTTGAGGCTTTCACGACTGCAATAGAGATCAAACATCTTAGAGATGGGTTGTGATTTCTATTACTGTATTAGATACTTTTGGAGATTTGGTAAACATTCACTCATATGTATAATACATGTTTCTTCATATAAATATGGTTTAATTTATATGAATTGTCCAAATGATTAAGTGATATCAATTGGGTTATGAGGTCGACTTACCGCATAATGAAGTCCCAATGGTTGAACTGATATACTTAAATCATATAGTTGTTCCTGGTTCGTATAATCGAGTACGGACAAACCGATAATACAATGAACTAGTTTGTAATGTGTACTATAGCGCCGCTTCATGGGCTAGTGATGTGGGACATCGAGTACAATTACATAGATATTAGCTGGGAGCTAATGATCGAACAGACCCGACTGGAATAGTATTTAAGATTTCGAGTCATAATACTATTTCATTGACTGTCGAGCAATTTCCTCTGACCTGAGTAGTCCAGAGTAATCCCATTGTGAAATGGTGTACTTTGATACAAGTAAACGCCTTTCGTAAAAGGAGGTTATAAAGCTTGTTATTGGGTATATCAGGAAGCAAGTGGGAGAGCTTGGATTGACAAGATGGGATTGTCCTCCATTTTTATAATGGGATACATGTCTTACCGGCCACTTGGAGAGTCGAGACTGTGGAAAATACGTGGCCACGTCCAGATTCGTATCATAGTGATAAATCTGGTTTTACAGTCTGTCTCAAAGTCCAAGAAAGGTTTGAACCGATTGAGGATGACTCGAGTCTTGCCTCAAGTTCAAACTTAGACATAAAGTGACAAAAGGAAGTTGGCAGCACACTGGCTCTGAAGGCCAAGTGGGAGATTGTTGGGATATGTCCTTCGATCCTACGTGTGCAATCGATAAAGTCATAAGGTCGTCTATGGATGTTAAATGATTATTTGATAATATTAAATTGTTGGGAACAATATAATATTGATCAATTAAATCATACCTACAGGGTCACACACGGACTCAAAGATGATGTACGATGCTTGTTAATTATATTGATTTAGAATCAATATTTACGTGAATTTATATGCATGCATGGGATGCATTGCATGGCTTGCATGGATGCATGTCACATAGTGTGACATGGCATGCCACACATGAAGGTACCGGTATACCGATCCAATCGATATACCGTGTGTGCGGAAGCGTGTAAAGCAATAGATCTACTATGCCATGATCTTAGTGCACACTTAATGTGTATAAGAACACATATAAACATATATATATACACATCCAATATATATATATATAAGGTTCAACGATTACTTACTTTTGTGACGAAGTGATTCGTTGATGTCGTTGAGGTGGTGTTGAGTCGATTGAACCACCTCAAATGGATCAACCTCTTGAAGCTCTCTTTGTGAATGACCTCGTCACTCCTCTTGTCTAGATCGCCCGGATGTTGAAGACGCACAAATGGCCCGGCCTCTACGTGTTGCACACGAACCCGAAATTGAACTTGCTTGCTTGTTCTTTAGTCATTCTCTCACTCTTTTCTCTCTTGTCTTATGGAATTTCGTGGCTGATCAAAAAAGTGATGTGAAACACATGTTTTCATAACTATATTGATCACCATTAACCTCCCTTGTAACCCCCACCATAATGTGCATCATAATGCACAAGTAATGGTGGATAATGGGGAGGTAAAGGGTCATTTCCACATCACCATGCCAATTGGCATGGATGTGGTCCCCTTGCTTGTGTGGCATGCCATGTCATACCATGTGACATGCATCCATGCAATCCATGCATCCCATGCATGCCATGCATCCCATGCATGTGAAATTCCATATGTATTGATTCTAAATCAATATAGCAAGCAACGTAATTCCAGCTCGTGTGTGACCCTGTAGGTATGATTTTATCGATCAATATTATATTGTTCCCAACAATTAATATTATCGAATAATCATTTAACATCCATAGACGACCTTATGACTTTATCGATTGCACACGTAGGATCGAAGGACATATCCCAACAATCTCCCACTTGGCCTTCAGAGCCAGTGTGCTGCCAACTTCCTGTTGTCACTTTATGTCTAAGTTTGAACTTGAGGCAAGACTCGAGTCATCCTCAATCGATTCAAACCTTTCTTGGACTTTGAGACAGACTGTAAAACCAGATTTATCACTATGATACGAATCTGGACGTGGCCACGTATTTTCCACAGTCTCGACTCTCCAAGTGGCCGGTAAGACATGTATCCCATTATAAAATGGAGGACAATCCCATCTTGTCAATCCAAGCTCTCCCACTTGCTTCCTGATATACCCAATAACAAGTTTTATAACCTCCTTTTACGAAAGACGTTTACTTGTATCAAAGTACATCATTTCACAATGGAATCACTCTGGACTACTCAGGTCAGAGGAAATTGCTCGACAGTCAATGAAATAGTATTATGACTCGAAATCTTAAATACTATTCCAGTCGGGTCTGTTCGATCATTAGCTCCCAGCTAATATCTATGTAATTGTACTCGATGTCCCACATCACTAGCCCATGAAGCGGCGCTATAATACACATTACAATCTAGTTCTTTGTATTATCAGTTTGTCCGTACCTGATTATACGAACCAGGAACAGCTATATGATTCAAGTATATCAGTTCAACCATTGGGACTTCATTATGCGGTAAGTCGACCTCATAACCCAATTGATATCACTTAATCATTTGGACAATTCATATAGATTAAACCATATTTATATGAAGAAATATGTATTATACATATGAGTGAATGTCTACCAAATCTCCAAAAGTATCTAATACAGTAATAGAAATCACAACGCATCTCTAAGATGTCTGATATCTATTGCAGTCGTGAAAGCCTCAAGCTTAAACTGCTGGAGAGGTTTAGAAAGCGGGTTTGCAACCTTACCAAAAGTTGCAACTTTATTATCTCGATGTCTCCACAAAACTATCTCCCAGATAATGTGGAACTTCCTGAGCACCAGTTTTAGACTTGTGGTGCTTCCTAGCTCATTGGCTTGCGCGATAACTCTACTATAAATAGAGAATTATCGGATGGGCTAAGCTAGTTACGCCACCTAGTTCATTCAAGAACATTCAAATCTTAACTGCCAACATTACTGCATCCAATGCAATACTGTGCTCAGCTTTTGTAGTTTAATCAGCTATATTGCATTGCATGGAACTATTCCAGCAAATATCACCTCTAACCAGACAAAAGATATAACCAGATTAAAATCGGAAATTATCTTAGTTTGTTTTGAAGTTAGCATTCAAACAGCTTGTTAATATCAACTCTTTTTGTCTTCCAAAGACAACAAAATTCTTTTGTCCATCTAAGGTACATAAGAATATTCTTGGTCGCAGTCTAACGCGCCTCACCTGGATTTCCTTGAAACTGACTCGTCATGCTCAAAGCATACGATACGTCCAGTCGTTTACATATCATGGCATACATTATAGACCCTATTGCCAAAGCATAAGGAATGTTTTCCATCCTCTTTTGCTCATCAAGTCCCGTAGGGCCTTGCATCTTGCTAAGAGATGTGCCATGACTCATTGGAATGAGACCCTTTTTGGCGTCTTTCATTCTGAACTTATCAAGTACCTTATCAAAATAGGTCACTTGACTAAGTCCAAACATCATTTTCGATCTGTTCCAACAGATCATGATGCCCAATATGTATTGTGCTTCTCCAAGATCCTTCATTAAAAAACATCTTTCAAGCCATTCTTTAACAGAATTAAGCATAGGAATATTGTTTCCAATAAGGAGTATGTCATCGACATACAACACAATGAATACAACGTAACTCCCACTGATCTTCTTGTAAAACACGACTCTTTCGAGTTCCTCTGAAATCCAAATCCCGATATGGATTCATTGAACTGAAGATTCCAACTCCGAGATGCTTGCTTTAATCCATTAAGATCTATTAAGCTTGCATACTCTCTCAGCATGATTAGGATCGATAAAACCCTCTGGTTGTGTCATAAACACATCCTCTTCTAGAATCCCATTCAAGAAGGCGGTTTTAACATCCATTTGCCATATCTCATTATCATAATGAGCAGCAATGGCTAAGAGAATCCGAATGGCTTTGATCATAGCAACTGGTGAAAAGCTTTCATCATAATCCACTTTGTGAATTTGATTAAATCCTTTTGCCACCAACCTTGCTTTGAAAACACTAGGTTTTCCATCCATGTCTGTTTTTATCTTGTAAATCCATTTGCATCCAATGGGCCTAGCCCCTTTAAGCAAATCGACCAAGTTCCAAACTCTATTTTCAGACATCAATTCCATTTCGGATTTCATGGCACCCTGCCATTTCTCGGAATCTGGACTCGTCATAGCTTGGGTATAGGTCGAAGGTTCATTGCTTTCTAAAAGCATGAATTCATATCTCTCATTGGTCACAATATCTAAGTATTTGAATAATAGAGATAGATTTATTCCTTTCAGACCTACGAGGGCTGGTATGGCTTCCAAAACCATAAGAATACTCTCAACCTAGTCTTGAGTATTCATCATTGGTTGTTTCACTTGAACCTCGTTCAAGAAAACCGATCTCCCACTGAATTTCTAGGAAAGATAACTCTTTTCAAGAAAATCACTATCTCGAGCAACAAAAACTTTGTTCTCGGATTGGTTGTAAAAGTGGTACCCTCGTGTTTCTTTTGGATAACCAACAAAGAAACATTTATCCGATTTGGGTTCAAGCTTTGTAGAGATATTTCTCTTCACATAAGCTTCACATCCCCAAACCTTGATATAAGACAAGTTAGGGACCTTCCCTTTCCATACCTCGTATGGTGTCTTATCAATAGCTTTTGACGGTGTCCTATTCAGTGTATAAGTTGAAGTCAAGAATTGTGTGTTCCCAAAAGAGACCAGTAGTTCATTTAGACCTCTCATCGAATGGTCGAACTATATCTAATATAGTTTGTTTTCTCTTTTCCGAAACATAACCTTCATGTGCTTGTGAACTGATAGGTTCCACATACATCAGTATGGATCATCCCTAATTAATCACTCACATGTTCTCCTTTCTCCAAGAAAGATGACATTGTTATCTTTGTCCATCAATCATCATTTACATGTATCAAATGACTCCAAGTCAAATGATTCTAGAATGCCTTCTAAAAGAAGATTCGTTACATGTTTAGATTTTGATCCAATCAACAATGTTACAGTTATGTCTCATTGAGACTTATTCGATTCGGCCTTTGGTGTTAATGTTATATATGATTTGTTGAGTTTAAAGTATACATAAATAATGTAATAATCGTACCAAAACAAAGAATAGTTCACAATTAAAATAGTTATCAAACTATTTAATTAGTGAAAAACTAATCCATCAGTATCCAATACTGAACCAATATTCATTGTTTATTGAAGGTACGAAATTACATAGTTATAATACTAAAACAAGGCCCTAAGGCAAAACAACATCATATGATCATACGGCTAATGCAGCGACCTTCGCTCCATTTCTCGCCCGTAGATCGACATCTCTACTCACCAAACTTATACTTCTATGTAGTTCCTCCACATACAAATGTGAGAACTACGTTTGGCATCCAATACCCAAGAAGTTGAATTTGTGAAGTTTAATGTCTATAACATTAATACCTGAAGATGAAGCAACCCCGCTCTTCACATCTTCTTTGAACTTTGGGCAAGTTCAATTATTCTCAATAATTGACTCTTATTCGAATTTCCCATTCAAAATTATCTCAATGTCAAAACGTGATAAATCGTAAGTGAAAAATCGAAGTTTTCTAACCAGCGATATTATCATGCAATTGAAGCCCTATCTCTCATAAAATATGAGGGAGCCAACCAGACAATCGTTTCACGCCATCCAATGGCTCGAAAGTCTCTAATTTGTGTCATTGATGAACTTAATTGTTTTGGATTAAATCACTCCCCGAGGTGTAAATAATCATAACCTTATAATCCATCAAATGAAAGACAAATTAGGCATTTGTTTTGAAATTGAATAAAATATGAACTTTTATATGTTTGCAAGTAGTGTCCAACACTTTTGCAGTAGACGCATTGAGATTCCCTAGGAACCCTAGTAGCCTTCTTGCCCATGCTCTTTTGAATACCCTATCCTATATCATAAGAATTTCCCTCTTAGGGTCCTTCTCTATCGCCGGCTCAGCAGCCTTGAGCATCCCGTGGAGCTCACGAAGCGATTTCTTCAAACCATTCATATGGAAAATTTAGCCTAAAGGCATTATAACCATCATGAGATTGAAGTATGAAATCGGTTGCCAAATAATCATCATAGGAAAAATCTAGGCGGTCACTTGAAACAAATAATCCAATCATTTGTTGCACATGTGATCCCATAGATTTCCATATTTCCAGCCTAGCTGAAGCGATGACCCTGGTCACACCGAACCGCTCAATCATAGTCTGTTCCCCGAACATGCTATTGAGTTGTTCAATGATATCATAGGAATTGGTAATCTAACACATTCTCTTTGTATTCGTATTTGAGGACCATCCTCAAATTACGTTGTCAATCAAGAAAATTTGTGTTGTTCAATTTGTTCACAATCAAGAATTGAACCAAACTTGAATTGAGTTGATATTTGACATGATAAACTACAAAAGAAAGATAACTAAAGAATGTAAACATCCACAAAGCGGTAAACAAATAAGGTTGTCTAACAAGTTACTTATTTGTTCCATTTTGTTCAATCGATATCTAATATCGTTGTTCCCTTGAACAAAACGATCCCAAGACCCTCATCTTGCGAATCCTTAAGCCGACTGAGTCCGCACTTAAGAAAACCAAGATAGGTAGACATCCCATGTCAATGACATCTAATGTCATTCTCGGTCTATAAGAATCACATTCTTATCTCATGTCTCGATAGCCACGCCTGCAGTGGATCTATCGATGAGAAAACCAAACTCACGTGTAAGGGTCTAACCCTTACTCCCACTATCCCAAGATAACAAGTAGTACCCCGCTGTGGCGGACCTACCAACTTATGATCGAGGGCTTTATGGGTGTGATGTTTTGGACAAGACATTATACTCATTATTTTGGGAACTTGCATGCATAGGTTTGTTTATATGTAAGTTGAACATTTATAACATAAAACAACCTATAACTAGCAAAGCAAATAAATACGAAATCGAAAGGCCCCTAGAACCTCACAACTCTCAAATGAAAACAACAAAAGCAACAAAAAAGGCCTTGAACATCTTCTGGACTGGTCCGCGCCCGCCGTTTCAGTTCCGCGCTCGCCGATTTAGGTCCACCTTAGTCCGTACCCCAAAAACCACGAACGGCGCCCGCCGTTTCCCAAACGGCGGTCGCCGAACACCACTGGCGGTCGCCGTTTCCAAAACGGCGCCCGCCAAAAGGGTACAAAACAGGCTGACCAAAAAACAGCCTTTCGGCGGTCGCCGTTTCCAAAACGGCGCCCGCCGAATCCATTCGGCGCCCGCCGGAGCACAAACGGCGCCCGCCGTTTTGCTCCAGCAGCCCGGTTTTCGCCCGTTTCGCTTCGTTTTGCTTCGTTTCTTCTCATATTCGCCGGAGAGCCGAGATCCACCATCGAACCATGGACCAAGTCCATCGCTTACAAGTTTGAACAATACATATTGAAATAGAAAACCTATCTATTACAAATGATTCCAAGGGACGCAGCCCTCCAAAACTATGGCCAATCGTACGTAAAAAACGACAATTTCATTCACCCGACCACTAACGGTGGCCGGCCTTACATCTAATCACATAATCACAATTAAACATATAATCCAATTATGTTGATTTAACCTTCGTGTCCAACACAAAAGTGTGCACGAGCCCTAGGCTCTGATACCAATTGAAGGTACCGGTATACCGATCCAATCGATATACCGTGTGTGCGGAAGCGTGTAAAGCAATAGATCTACTATGCCATGATCTTAGTGCACACTTAATGTGTATAAGAACACATATAAACATATATATATACACATCCAATATATATATATATAAGGTTCAACGATTACTTACTTTTGTGACGAAGTGATTCGTTGATGTCGTTGAGGTGGTGTTGAGTCGATTGAACCACCTCAAATGGATCAGCCTCTTGAAGCTCTCTTTGTGAATGACCTCGTCACTCCTCTTGTCTAGATCGCCCGGATGTTGAAGCCGCACAAATGGCCCGGCCTCTACGTGTTGCACACGAACCCGAAATTGAACTTGCTTGCTTGTTCTTTAGTCATTCTCTCACTCTTTTCTCTCTTGTCTTATGGAATTTCGTGGCTGATCAAAAAAGTGATGTGAAACACATGTTTTCATAACTATATTGATCACCATTAACCTCCCTTGTAACCCCCACCATAATGTGCATCATAATGCACAAGTAATGGTGGATAATGGGGAGGTAAAGGGTCATTTCCACATCACCATGCCAATTGGCATGGATGTGGTCCCCTTGCTTGTGTGGCATGCCATGTCATACCATGTGACATGCATCCATGCAATCCATGCATCCCATGCATGCCATGCATCCCATGCATGTGAAATTCCATATGTATTGATTCTAAATCAATATAGCAAGCAACGTAATTCCAGCTCGTGTGTGACCCTGTAGGTATGATTTTATCGATCAATATTATATTGTTCCCAACAATTAATATTATCGAATAATCATTTAACATCCATAGACGACCTTATGACTTTATCGATTGCACACGTAGGATCGAAGGACATATCCCAACAACACAAGCAAGAGAGACCACATATTATGCCATTGTGGCATAGTGATGTGTACTTGACCTTTCATCTCCCCATTACCCACCCATTATGTGATATAATGGTGCATATTCATTATGGGGGTTACAAGAGGGTAATGGAGATGGAAATGAAGGTATTAAGTAGTGAAAATCTGATTTTCACAATCACTTAATCACCACCCACGAAATTCACAAGTGAAAGAGAGAAAAGAGGTTGTTCTTGGAGAATCAACTCGATCAAGCAAGCAAGTCATCATCCGGGTTCGTGTGCAACACGTAGAGGCCGGGCCATTTGTGCGGCTTCAACATCCGGGCGATCTAGACAAGAGGAGTGACGAGGTCATTCACAAGGAGAGCTTCGAGAGGCTGATCCATTTGAGGTGGTTCAATCGACTCAACACCACCTCAACGACATCAACGAATCACTTCGTCACCATAAGTAAGTAATCGTTGAACCTTATATATATATATATTGGATGTGTATATATATATGTTTATATGTGTTCTTATACACATTAAGTGTGCACTAAGATCATGGCATAGTAGATCTATTGCTTTACACGCTTCCGCACACACGGTATATCGATTGGATCGGTATACCGGTACCTTCAGAAACCAGACACGGATTTCCTGTCATCAACATCAGATCCCCAGTCTGAATCAGAATAGGCAGACAATTGCATATTAGATGGAGACAAAAGAAGCCCTTGATCAATTGTCCCTGCCAAGTATCTCAATATTCTCTTGACAGCTGTCCAATGAGTGTTAAGAGGACATTGCATGAATTGACACACCTTGTTTACACTAAAGGAAATGTCAGGTCTGGTAAGAGTGACATATTGAAGGGCACCAACAATACTTCTATAGAGAGTACCATCCACTGTTGGATCACCCTGATGTTTAGACAACTTGAGTGAGGAAACCATAGGTGTGGGTGTACTCTTAGCACCATCCATTCCAGCTCTATGAAGGAGATCAACAATATACTGTCCCTGATGGAGATGCAGACCACTTGTGGTGAAGGATGCCTGAATTCCCAGAAAATGATGAATAGAGCCTAGATCTTTTAATGAAAACTGTTTGTCCAAGGAGACAATAAGCCTCTGAATACCAGGTTGATTACTTCCTGTAATCAAGATGTCATCCACATAGACAAGAATCCATATACAGCCTTGAGAGGTAGAGCTGATATAGAGGGAGCTATCAGCTTTACTGCAAACAAAACCATGCTGAACAAGAGTGTGCTTCAGTTTATTTGACCAAGCTCTTGGAGCCTGCCTGAGGCCATATAAGGCCTTGGAGAGCCTGCAGACTGGAAGAGAGGATTGTGAAGGTAGAAAATTAACTTCAAAGCCAGGGGGTTGAGTCATAAATACTTCTTCTTCCGGATCACCATTAAGAAAGGCATTATTGACATCTAATTGTCTAATAGTCCAACCTCTTGAAACTGCAATGGATAGAACTAGTCTGATTGTTGTAGGCTTTACTACAGGACTAAAGGTCTCTGAGAAATCAAAGCCTGGAGTCTGAGTATAACCTTGAGCAACTAGCCTTGCTTTGTATCTAGCCACACTACCATCTGAATTTGTTTTAAGCTTAAACACCCACCTAGAGCCAATGAGTTTCTTGTTGAGAGGGGGATCACAGAGAATCCATGTTTTGTTTTTTAGAAGAGCCATATATTCATCCTCCATGGCAGCCTTCCAGTTAGGATCAAGAAGAGCCTCTTTATATGAATGAGGTGTTGAAGGAAGTGTTGCATTGAACACTTTAGGTTTCAAAGAACCTGTTTTTGATCTTGTTACCATGTGATGAGTAGCTGAGGGCCCTGCATTAATACTAGAAACAACAGGATTAGTAGCATTGTTAGGAACAGTATCTAACTCAATTGGCAGCTCCACAACTAGAGGTATGGTGGTGTTACTAGAATCTGAAGAATGGATAGTAACAGGAGTGTGATGAGAAGAATTTTGAGAGGAATGAGTACTGGAATTATCTTGAGCTAAAGGACCCTGAGAAGATGGACTGTGGGGATGAGGTGATTGTGGGGAATTATTATCTGGTGGATCATGAAGAGGAGAAGAGACAAATGGAGGTTTCAGTAAAACATGTGGTGTTAAACCTGGAGTGTGAGGAATAGAATTGTTGAAAAAGGTTGGTGTTTTGGAAAAGGGAAACTGGGATTCATCAAAAGAGATATCTCTTGAGATTACAATTTTACCAGAAGGGAGTAAAGCTTTATACCCTTTGTATTTAGGACTGTATCCTAGAAAAGTGGATGGGAGGGATCTGAATTCCAGTTTGTGTTTATTATAGGGTCTGAGATTAGGATAACAGAGGCAGCCAAATTTTTTAAAATGAGAGTATGCAGGTTTATGGTGGTATAATTTCTCAAATGGTGAATTGTATTGAAGGACTTTGGAGGGTAATCTGTTTATGATATATGCAGCAGACACAAAGGCATCATCCCAGTATTTAAGAGGAACAAATGAGTGTGCTAAAAGAGACAGTCCAACCTCAACAATGTGCCTGTGCTTTCTCTCAGCAAGGCCATTTTGTTGAGGTGTGTAGGGACAAGAAATTCTATGTACTATACCATGCTGCTGAAAGAGATTTGACAGGCCAATGAACTCACCCCCACCATCAGATTGGACACTCTTAATCTTGGAATTAAACTGAGTTTGAACAACATTTAAGAGATGAGAAAAAGCAGTGTGTACATCTGATTTGTTTTTAAGCAAATAAAGCCATGTAAACCTGGTGAAGTGATCAATAAAGGCAACATAGTATAAATGACCATTGGAAGATTTTTGAGGTGAGGGTCCCCACACATCAGTATGAATCAACTCAAAGGGTTTATTATAGATGGACTGAGAATCAGAAAAAGGGAATTGATGGCTTTTGGCCTTCATACAAGCATCACAAAGTGAATTGTCATTAGAAACAGGTACAGAATTACACAGTTTTACCAACTCAGAACCTAAAGCTAGCTTAACTACTTTATTTGAGGCATGGCCAAGTCTTCCATGCCAAAGCTTGAAATCAACTTGACCTTTATTCACTACAAAGGCTGAAGGATAGCTCAAAGTTGCAGTGTTGGAGGAGGGACAACTAGTCTTCAAAGGTTTGAGTTGGAACTGGTATAGACCTTGTTTAAGGCTGCCTTGGAAGAGAGTTTGATGTGTGGCTTGATCCTTAACAAAACAAGAAGTTGGGTGAAACTCAAAGTACACAGAATTATCTCTAGAAAACTGAGATACACTCAACAAATTTTTTGCAATATTTGGGACAAGTAACAAATTAGATAGCAAGAAGGGTTTATTGGTGACAGGTGACCTAATTGTGGAGCTACCAATATGAGAGATAGATATACCTGTCCCATTTGCCACTTGCACCTTGTTGCCTCCATTGTATTCTGAAGCTGAAGACAGATTGTTCAACTCATTTGTGATGTGATTGGAAGCTCCAGGGTCTGCATACCAAGATCCATCAACATCAGATTCACCACCATAGTTATAGCCTTGAGTTTGATTCTGAGAAGCATTGTATGCACTGATGTTGGATGTGTTTGAGCCAGAGCCCTGTGCTGCATCACCAGATGGTCCATATGAAGAATCATACCTGTAATAACACTTATCAGCTGTATGATTAGTGTAGTTACAGATCTGACATCCTGGACCAGGCCTTTTTGGAGGATTTCCTCTTCCCCCTCTTCCTCTAGCAGGTGACCTTCCCCTGCCTCTGTTAGGGTTCTGATAACACCTTCCTCTACCACCTTGATTGTAGTTAGAGTTGCTGTTGTACTTCCTCTGCATATTCACAGCATTAGCAGTTGGATTTGAACCCTCTTGATTCACATTAAGCTGTCCCAAGCTCTCAAGCCTAGTTTCATAACTCATCAGCATTGAGTATACTTCCCTTAGCCTACAGTTATCAGGTCTGGAGTTGATAGCAACAACTATAGGATCATACTCTGAGCTTAAACCTGCAAGGATTTGAAGGATTTGATCCTCCTCATAGATGGGATGACTGTTGGGTTTGGTGGAGCCAAACCAAACCAAGACGAGCCAAAGACGAGCGCGGACGGAGGAGGAGTCGAAGTCGGTTCAGGAACTGGCACGTTCGTGCCACCCCTTCAGCAGATTTGGCAAACTTCAGAGGGTCTGGCACGTTCGTGCCAAAATTGGCACGTTCGTGCCACTTCCTGGAAGCTTTTGGGCCAACTCGTTTTTGGGCTTTTTGGGCCTTTTTTGGGGCTTTGACTAGGTCTTGACCATAGTACTATATATACTACCTCCCCCCCTCACATGTATCTTATCCAAAACCATTTGTAGCCACCATTATAGAGAGAGAAATATAGGAAGAGGGTTAGAGTTAGATTTTTGGGAGAAAAATCTTGGAAGCTCTTGGAAGCTCTCGTTTATATTTCGGTGTATCTCGTTGGGTGGGCTAGAGTGTGAGGGTCCTAGAGAGAGTCGTGAGAGTTAGAATTCGAGAGAGAATTCTTGGAAGTTCGGTGTAACGATTCAGTTTATCTAGTGAAAGAAAACGTGGCGGCAAAGTGGACGTAGCCCATTGGGTGAACCACTATAATTCTTGGTGTTGTTTTCTTGTTTGTTTTCTCGTTTCGTTTCTCGTATTGTGTTGATTGCTTCGATTGTGAGATAGCTCCTATATTGCTTGAATATATATATGTATGCTTGAGGTGCATCGGAGATATATGTATTGCTTGTGATTGGTTGTCGTTGTTGGTTGGTCGGGAATTCGGTACACTCGGGTTGAGTGGATTCCCGACAACGGTTGGAAGTCGTTTGTTCTCGGGGGATTGGTGATCGAGTACGGGGTGGATTCATTTGGAGATCGATCGGAGTTTCCGTCACGCATTGGGCGTGTCCGATCGATCGGGTATCGACGAGTCAAGGAAAAAGTCCTCGTGCTCTAGGAGCGGGTCTCGGTGGTCCGACGTGTAGTCGGTGGTCTCGTTGACGTAAAGCACCGCCCGCCTTCCCGGTGTATACAATCCCATCAATTGGTATCAGAGCTTTGGTTGAGAAGCTTGGACGTGCTTCGGTTGAAGCGGTCGGAGAACAATGACGGGCAACGACATGGTATGGAGTGCAATCGAAAGGTTCAACGGGTCGGATTTTGCACATTGGAAGGTGCAAGTGATGAACTACTTGTTCGGGAAGAATCTTCATCTACCGTTAGTAGGCGAGAAGCCGAAGGGTATGAGCGAGGCGGAATGGGCTCTCCTAGGCCGACGAGTACTCGGGTTAGTCCGTTTGACGTTGTCGGAAAACATCGCTAGAAAGGTGATGATGGAGAAGTCGACCTCGGGGATGATGAAGGTGTTATCCGACATGTACGAGAAGCCGACCGAGAAGTCGTCGGCGAGAAGCAAGTGCTCCTTGTTGGAGCGGTTCTTTCATTTGAAGATGGAAGAAGGTGAAGTTGTTGCGACTCATGTGAACGAGTTCGAAACGATCGTCAATGAGTTGTCCTCGGTTGAGATCGGGTTCGATGATGAGGTTCGGGCCCTTAGTCTATTGGCGTCTCTACCGAGTAGTTGGGAGCCGATAAGAATGGCGTTGAATAACTCCGTTGGAAGTGATAGGTTGAAGTATGCCGATGTGAGGGATCGTGTTCTTGCCGAGGAGGTTAGAAGGAGGGATTCCGGAGAGACATCGACTTCAACGACTAAGGCCTTGAGTTTGAGCCGAGGTAGAAATCATTACGGAGGTTATAACCGCGGGAAAAGGGTGGAGTCGAGCAACGGGAAGGAAAAGCGATTCTTATGTTGGAATTGCGGTAAATCCAGTCACATGAAGCGGCATTGTAGTGAGCTTACGGGGAACGGAGGTGGTGCCAAGGTTGTGACGGGTGACGAGAGTGAAGATGACTTGTCGGTATCTTCGGGCTCTTGTGAAGTCTCTCGGGTGGTCGACTCGGGAGCGGTGTCTCACACCATGGCGAACCGTGATGGCACGTATGTTGTCGGGGGTCACGGAGAGGTGCATCGTGAAGATGAGGAACCTTTGGAGGTCGTGGGTGTTGGAGACGAAATTGTGGAGACGTCGTGTGAGACGTTTCGATTGTCGAAGGAGATGTGCGTGCCGAAGTTGACGTGGAGTGTGATCTCGGTGAGTCGACTTGAGACAGAGCACAAAGATGACTTCGATGATGGGTCTTGGAGAGTGTCGAAGGGTGTGGTGATACTTGCTCGTGGTCGAAAGACGAGCACCCTTTACACTACGACGGGAGGTCGTGAGATTGGTGTAGCCGACAACACCAATGGGCTAATGCATTGTGGGCTAGGTCGTATGAGCGAAAGGTGGTTGCAACCAAGAGAGAGTTCGGGTGTTCCTCATACGGATCGGAGTCCGGTTCTCGAAAGGAGACGAGTTCGATTCTCGGTGATGGAGAAATCGGATATCGGAAAGCAGAGACATGATGATGGAGGTGTTCCGGTAGAAGACCGACCGGTGGAAACCTTGGAGATCAATCATGTGCTTTCGGGTCGAGATGGTAGAGCAATGCGGGCCGGTAAATCGAGCAAGCGGGAGTTGAAAATTGGAAGCGAGCCGAGCTCGTTATTTTCACTCGGAGACTCGTCGGTGAGAGACGAGGTATCGAAGCCCGACATTTCCCATTCGGTGGGAGTTGCTAGACGATTCGGGTGCTACTCGGGTAATCGTTTCGGAGAGAGTCCCGTGGAGAGGATGTTAGGATGTGTCCTTCGATCCTACGTGTGCAATCGATGAAGTCATAAGGTCGTCTATGGATGTTAAATGATTATTTGATAATATTATATTGTTGGGAACAATATAATATTGATCAATAAATCATACCTACAGGGTCACACACGGACTCAAAGATGATGTACAATGCTTGATAAATATATTGATTTAGAATCAATATTTACGTGGATTTAATACACATGCATGGGATGCATGGCTTGCATGGATGCATGTCACATAGTGTGACATGGCATGCCACACAAGCAAGTGGGACCATCTAATGTCATGTGGCATAATGAGGTGGAAATGTCCATTCAAATTCACCATAATCACACCTTAATGTGTGATAATGATGGGGCATCAATATCACCATTAAGGAGGAGGTTACAAGGGGGTTTTGATGGCATTTTAAGGTGAACAAATGCTGATTTTTCAGCATAATTTTTGACCCACGAAATTCACAAAAGAGAGAGAGAAAAGAGGTTGTTCTTGGAGAATCAACTCGATCAATCAAGCAAGTCATCATCCGGGTTCGTGTGCAACACGTAGAGGCCGGGCCATTTGTGCGGCTTCAACATCCGGGCGATCCAAAGGCGTGACGGGGTCATTCCAGAGGTGAACAATCCGTGGCTGATCAATTAAGGTGGTTCAATCGACTCAACACCACCTTAACCAATTTCAACGATCACCAAATGTAAGAACTCGTTGATCCCTATAGACGAAATTAAATGTGCAGACATTGTGTTGAGTTTTTTTCTGTTTTTTTTAGTGTTTGAATTGAAAATCGAATGAAATGTAGTAATTAAAATTTATATAGTCTATGCAGAGTGATTAATTTTTTTATTTTTTTTAAATAAATTTTTATAGACTTTAGTGTACTGTATTGTTTATTTCATTTTTTTACCAATTTATATAAACTGCCATTGATTCTTGTGTTCAACTATATTGATGCAAATGATTTAGAAATATAAAAAATATACAAGTTAAAAATATATATTATTATTTATTATTTTATTTTCATTTTTATATAATAAAACAATAATTAAAAAAAAACTTAATAATATACTATTTTAAACACTAATCAAGTAAAAATAACCTATGAATTGATACAACACATAACTTATAATATTCTAAATTAAGAATTAAAATATTAAATAAAAAATAAATTGTGATTTTTTAATATCTTACTGAAAAATATTAATTATATAGAAAATATATATTTTAACATTGACATAATAATAAACATCATTTTAATAGTAAACAAATTGATTTAAAAAATAGAAATTAATATTTTTAACAATACCATAATAATAAACATCGTTTAAATGCACATAGATTATTATAGTAAATTGTACATAATTATAATCCTTATAATATATAATTCAGCTAACAATTGTCCTAGGTGTCATATGTTTTAACCGTTTGATTTTTTTGTGTTCACACCTATTAATAAACAAGCACCGTTAGATTAAATTTGTGTTCACACGAGTCATTATTAATTATTATTTTTAGCGTAATTATTTTTAATTAATTAGTCAATTATTTTTAATTAATTAGCTTAATTATTTATTTTTTTATATAATATAATTTATATTTATAATCTCCTTAATATACTTCTTAATTTTAGTAAATATTAGTTTGAAATATTCAAAATATTACATTTATTCCTTAATTATCTCTTTCAATTAAGTTTATTCTATTATACAAACAATAATATCGAAATTTAAGGTAATTCAAATTTGTTATATTTAAAAAATAATAATAATTATCAAACCTTACTTCAAATACTATATAAAGGACCCCATCTTCACTCACTTCCTACCTCCCACTTTTCATTTCAGCTATTTCTTTTATTTGTTAATGCTGACATTTATTTATTTTTTGCAGAGGTCTATGTAAGTTTTATTGTTTTTTTTTTAATTTTTGCAGCCTTTTCATTTCAGCTATTTTTTTATTTGTTTATACTCACATTTATTTATTTTTTTCAGAGCTTTATGTAAGTTTTGTTATTGTTTTTGTTGTTTTTTGTATTTTTTGTAGCTAAATATTATTTTACTAATTCGATTTTAATTTAAATTTGGTTGTTTGATAATTAATGTTTTTATTTTTGTAGCCTTCAAATGTAAATCTTTTACTAATTCAAATTTAATTTTAATATTATTGTTTGATCATTAATATTTGTATTTTTTGCAGCTTTCAATGTAAGTATTTTTTTACTAATTTGAATTTTAGTTTTAATATTATTGTTTTATCAATAATATTTTTATTTTTTGCAGCTTTCGATGTAAGTATTTTTTACTAATTAATATTACCATTTGTCGATTATAATTGTATTGTAAATATAAAAATTTATTTGATAATAATTTTTGTATTTTTTTTCAAATTTTTTGAATTTTTTATTCTTTTTGATAATTTTTTTTTTTTTTTGCAGAATTTTTGGATTTCTTACTTTTTTTTTTTGTTTATTTTGTAAGTTTCTTTATAACTATTTTTTTTGTAGGTTTCATTATAAGTAAAATACTCTACGTAGGAATCGAACAATTAGAAGTTCATGAAAAAAGATCAAAACATTAGATTGCATAAATTTTAAATGGATTCCAAGTTTTTGTTTATGTTTCCTAATAAAATTAAAGTAATTTTTGTTAATTTTATTTATGATGTAATTTAATTTTAGAGTAGTTTGTTTTCATTTTATTTATGATTTATTTTATCTATTTACTTTAATTTATAAAATTTACGTAATTTACAATAATTTTATTTAATTTTATTCCAATTTTGTTTATGTTGTAACTTACGCACCAATATCTTTATTTGTATTACTTACAAATATCACTAAAACAGAATTAAAATCTTTAATTGAGTTAATGAAATAAAATCGTATTTAATAATTATTGAATAATTGAAAAAACAATAATACAATCGATGATTATTATTTTTGTACAAAATAATTGTTTATTATTATATTTTTTTAATTTTTTTTATTTTCGGAAATAAATTCAAAAATAATTTATGTATTTTAGTTCGATCGGTCTATTATATATAAATAATAATAATAATAATAATAATAATTTTGATTTAATTAATTTATGTATTTTAATTATATGAATTAGTAATAAATTACAAAAATAATTATTATATCAATTAGTCTTCCAACCAGATTCGATGTATAAATAATATTATAAAATTATAAAATAAAATTATATCCTTAGAAATCAAATAAAATTTTTATTATTAATTATGAGTATAGTAAATTTATTCCTTATTTTAAGCAAGCAACTAGATAAATTCAAAGTTCAACTAAAATTATATATCAATAATATTATTAATTATGAGTATAGTAAATCTATTCCTTATTTTAAGCAACTAAATTAATTCAAGGTTGACTTAATTAATTTTAGAATGAAATAATAATAATTCAATTTTTTATTAATTTACAATTAGAAATAATATTATCCTCTATTTATATTACTTTAATTATGCAGCATTAAAAAATATTTTACCATAAATTAATAAATTCAATAACAATTCATTATTCAATTAATCACGCTTTAAACTAAATTAATATATTTTGATTTATTTAAATAATAAATATTCCGAATACGTTTATTCTGTTATACTATTATAGTACTAAATAAATTTGTGATTCTTTAATTGTATTCCGTTCATTTTTTTCTCATCCCTCTAATTGTCCAAAAATCTTTATATAATAATTTCATTTTTTTCAACTCTTTACTAATCATTTTCAATCAATGTTTTGGTTATATTCTTCTTTTTATGATGTCAATTCCTCCGAAAAAGACTTTCGTTCAATTATACTAAGGTATATTATTGAATTTAATGTGTATAAACATAAATACATTTTTTTATTATATATTTGTAATAAATAAGTGATTTATAATTGTTATTATATTTATTGCAGGTTATTAAAATTTGCATATCTTTTAAAATCCATGAAAAACTGTCCGAGCGAGGTTGGTATTACATAATTTGCTCTACTTGCAATCATTCACATAATGTCAATTATTGCAATTTTGTGTGCTATTTTTGTCATCGTGGTCTTATTCGTCACACCAAGTTTAAAATTCATCTCCAACTTCATGACGGAAAGCACTTCACGAATTTTGTATTGATGAATGAAGTTGCATTATTTCCAAATCAAAAATTAGCTGATCGATTGGTTCTTTCAATCCTCTCGGTATTTAATTCTCTCCTACATATATATTTAGTTTTTTATGTAATTTTATTTTTCTGTCATTTTATAACTGTATTTTTTATTATATTAATTAATTAATTAATAATACAATGTATCTTTATGTATACAAAGATAATGTCGACGATCATATTGGAACATCCTCGACTGAAAGTATAAACAAACTAACTCCTGAGGTTGTATCATCTCTTAATGAAAACGAGTTTATGTTTAAGGTCAGAGTTGATGGAGACAATCTTTTAGGAAGATTATGTTGTTGCATTGTAGATATGCGAAATTTGGATTCTGTATTATTATGGCTGTACAAGGAAAGATTAATCCGTAATTCATCCTACCTTACAATTCTTGATGGGGTCTCCGAATTAATTAAGAAGTCGAACAATGATTCCTCCGATTATCCATCCGATGATGACCTTTTGAACTTATTTTTTTACCTTTTAGTAATCTATTTTTGTACTTTTTTTTTCCAGAACTTTGTATCATGGATTAATAATACCATTTCAACTTAATTTTTACTTTTCCGTAATTTTTGTTAATCTATAATTTTTTTAATATCAACTTATTATTATCAAATTTCTATTTTATAATTTTAAAATCATTATATCTATTTAATATCATTAAAAAACTATTGAAATCTAATATATTATAATTGAAAACAATTTGTTATAATATATAATTCACTATATTTTAGTAAGATAATTATTAATCTTTTTTCATACTTATCGAACCAACAATAAAAATACTTATTTCCGTTTATTAATATAAAATTATTAAATAAAGAAATCACTCAAAGAACTTCGACTACAATAAGAATACCGAATCTTAGGGGTAGACCCAGAATTTTAGGTGAAGGAGGGTCAAAATTATATTTTAATAGTAAAACTAATATTCTTGCATAATTATTTTTGCTACTACCTTGTTAGAAAATAAAATAATTTTATCAATTTTTACTTTTAAAATATATATATATATATTTACTTCAATTTTAGGTCATTGTATTTATACTTATAAATTTCTCTAAGTAAATGCATATTTCTATTTTTATTTATTGTGAATTAGTTGAATAAATTTACAAATGGAAATTAAAAAAAAATCATTAGTTTATGTGAAATTTAAGAAAAAAATATTATTTATACTATTTTGATAAAAAAATGTAAGATTAATTTACGTATTAAACTTAAAAAGTATGTAAAGAATTAATTATATAATTGTATTTTTAAAAGTAAAAAATAAGTTGTTCGTAGATATATTTAGGATAACTTAAATTTTACTTCAAATATATATATATGAAACAAAGAGTAATTCTCAGTTAATTTATTTAACTATAGAGACATAGAGAGACAAGATAATATATATAGAGAGAGAAAAGACTAGGAATTAACTAATAACACCGTACTCTTTTGAGTGAGGGTGGACCGGCCTTAACTATGTAAATATAAAATAGCGTAAAAACTTTCAATAATGTAACTAATAAGCATACTGTATATAGGTAAAAAAAATCCAAGGGGGGCCAAGGCCCATGCAGGGTCATACCTAAAGGTACGAGGCAAGATATAGTTCACGCCACTATTAATTCTTCCAACATATGGATAAATTGCAAAGGTTTGCTCTTGGCCAAGAATATGAGGCTGCAAAATATCGGTGAGGGAAATGATTGTCGTAAGTTGCGCGAGTTCTCTGATTGGCTGTCTTCTATAGGGGATGGTACTATTGGTGAAGATAACGACGCAGAAGTGGATATAGAGATCCCGGATGAATATTTGATAACTCATTCGGATAATCATATTGAATATATTGTTCAAGCCACATACCCGAATTTCCATGACCACATTGGTGATATCAATTTTCTAGACGGGCGGGCGATTCTGGCGCCGACCCTGGATGACGTTAATGAAATCAACGATTTCATGGTTGCAATGCATAATACTGATGAACGAATTTACTTGAGTTCGGATAGTATCGTCCCTAACGAACGCGGGGATAATATGTTTGCTCAAATGCATTCTGTTGAGTTTTTAAATACCATCAAGTGTTTCGGACTGCCAAACCATGAGCTAAAGTTGAAGGTTAGTATTACTATTACCTTTTCTTTCAAATCTATTTTTATTAATTAATTAATATAGTAGTTAATATAGACATTCAAATATGATGGTTATATAGCTGACTAATATATATATATTAGTGAAGAATAATCAATCACTTTTGATTATTTTTAATATTTATATTCATACAAATATTACGTGTGTATATATATATATATATATATATATATATATATATATATATATATATATATATTCAAATTGTAACTTTGGTTTTTTTATGCAACTATTTATGCAGCTATATTCTATGTATTGTATTCATTAAATAATTAATTAAAAGAATTAATTCAATTTTGTGAGATGTTACATATTTTTGATACAAAATTGTTTTTTATTAGGTTGGTGTGCCCATTATGTTGCTACGGAATATGGATGCCGCTTTGGGACTATGCAATGGTACGAGGATGGTTGTAACACACGTTGGTAATTATGTTATCCAGGCGAAAGTATTAGGAGGAAATAATTCTGGGGAATTGGTTTTTATTCCTCGAATTGCTCTGACGCCATCAGATACCAAATTCCCGTTGTCTTTTCAACGAAGACAATTTCCGATTATGATATCGTATGCCATGACGATTAATAAGAGTCAAGGTCAGTCGTTGAGAAATGTTGGAATATTTTTGAAGAGACCAGTATTTACGCACGGTCAATTGTACGTTGCGCTGTCTAGAGTAACCAACACCACCGGGTTGAAACTTCTACTTTGTGATGATCGTGGCCGTCTTACGAATAGAACAACAAATGTAGTTTATAAAGAAGTTTTCCAAAATTTGTAATTTCATTGTAATTTCTTATCAGATATTACAATTAGATCACAAACTTAAAGTTAATTTATGCATTATCAATGTCTATTTCGAATTATTTGTTAGGTTAAACATCAAATATAAACAGAAAGAGCTTACTTCGAGTAACAAAAATTTGAAATTTATTAGCGTGCATCGCACGGGCAAGAGGACTAGTTTTAGTAAAATGCACATATATATTGAGGAATATTATTATAATGCACGTAAATGCACATATTATAATAAATTGAGTTTGGCTTATATAATCATTTTTGAGGTAATTAAGAGTCAATGAAAACTTTTATACGTACCACAACTGACACTCTGGAACTCAGACTCTTGTTCTTGCGACCTTTCTCCTTTTAATATGAACGTAGACATAGACATCGTCCCATAACTTATCTATCAAATGAAGGTGTTAGCATGTCGAGATGGTGACGGGATATAATTGATTTATTTTTGTCCGACAATTCTTGGTTTGTGTAAAATATTTGTAGAAATATTGGAATGGTATGAATACCAGCTTGTTTTAGAAAGACCCTTGGGTTGACAATGTTAGTTTACTGAACAAGTTTCCTAGATTATATCCTATTTGTGATTTTGTGTCAGCAAAGATGTGTTGGTGGGAGAAGCGGACTATTGGTCTAATTGAATTTGGTGTTGGAATTTTGTTTGGAGACGTAGTCTTTTCTCGTGGGAACAAGAGTCTGTCTGTTTGTGAGCTTCTCGCCTTCATCAACGGTGTCTCGCTACAGATGGAATCTGAGGATTCTTGGATATGGAAGACTGCGAAAGATGGTCGCTACTCAGTCAAGGACGCTTATGCTCTTTGTTGGATTTGTGTACTTAATGTCTAGATTTAAGTGACAGAAACTCACGATCCATTGCCATTAATCTATTTAACTAAATGAACAATTGTTTGCGTTTAATTATTTATAATTAAATATATGCAAAACATAGTCCTGGATTCTATACGTTGTAGTTAGTATGGTGTGTCGGGCCCCACACAGAAGATCATACTATCGGTTACTCGTATTTAATCGAACAGTTGCTCACGACCTAGATGGACACGGACCAATCCATCGGTATAGTCGTTGTGTGAGAGAGAAAATAATCTGTCTTGATTATTTTATCACACTTGTACACTTGGTGTATTGAGCGGATCTGCTTGAGATTCATCGATTAGGATTGCCGGCGATAATCGATTCGAGTCTCAGTGTATTTTATTCTTAATCCCCGAAACTATTGCGGGTGTGTATATTTAATATAAGTGACTTTGATTTACCAAAGGAATTAACCGATTTAATTATTGGGTTAATTACCGGTTAAGTTGGGTCACTATATTTTATATATGGCATGCCGTGAATACTTGACGGGAAAGTGTATCCCGGAAGGGTTGATAATATCCCCGAGATGAGTTCATAAGGAATTATTATGTAAACCCTGCAGGTGGATTCGTTCCGCATAATAATTAAGGTTGAATGGTACTAGTCTCGGATACAAGAGATGAATAAATTAATTAGCAATAAATTAATTTTATTCATGGATATTTATATCTTAAATACACGGAATAAATAATACTACCGGAGAAATATTATTTGATATAATATGGTTTAATATTGGGAGTGCAATTAATTTTATATAGTGGAAAATAGAATTAATTAATATTGATAAGGATTAATGGACTTGAGCATTGGGCTCAATTTAATCTTCAATATTGGAAGCCCAATATTCCACCTCCTTAAGATCCCCTACGTAGCCTATAAAAGCACTACATGGTCTTCTCTATTCTCATAACTTGAAGATCACAATTCTAGAGAGAGAAAGTAGAGAGGGAGATCCATAGAGTTCGGTAGATCGTCGCCCACACGACGTCCGAGCTAGTGCAAGGAATACGTGGGAAGATCTCAAGGTCGTCAAATTGAGTTCTTCGTTTTTCCGAACAACGAGAACGAGGTAAATCGTAAAACCCTCTTTATGATTTTATCGTTTAATTATCGTAAAAATATCTTGAACCAAGATCCGAGAACGCGACCCATGACGAGGTTGAACCGGGCGGTGGTGATCGTAGATCACCGGACCGCCGGCGGCTCAACGGCTCGCCTAGGAGGGGTCGAGAGGCATGAGCCTCGGCTGGACGCCGAGACTCGATCGAGCATGAGCTCGATCGCCCATGCTTGGCAGCGGGCTGCTAAAGCAGCCGCTCGCACGGTGCGAGCACCGCTCGCGCGGGCTGGACGCCGCTCGCACGGCTGGACCGCCGCTCGCGCGGCGGCGGGCTGTTGGTGATCGCAAGCCACGGCTGGACCGTGGCTGGTCGTGCGATCACCGGGCGAGGGCTGGGCGTGCCAAGGGGGCTGCCAAGGGCAGCCCTAGGCGGCTGCCAAGGACAGCCGCGAACCCTTGCGAGGGCTCGACCGAACAGCCCGGGTTCGCCCGTGGTTGAGGTTTTGGTTGAGTCCGGCTTCGTGGTGGTTCGTGGCGGGATGTTCCGGCAACCGGGAGTCGATTGGAATTGTTGTTCCGCAACTTCTACAATTCCGGATATTCGATCTCCGAAGGATTTCGGTCGGAATTAATTAGATAATTTATTTATTTAAATTTATTAATTCCGGGATATCGATTTCCAACACTCTTCACAATTCTTTGCTCCCGATACCTACTACTAATTTGGATGAAGAAGTTTGGTATGTCTTTCCAATGATATGGAACAACTTAACGCTTTTGAAATTTTTGGGGCTAACTCGGAAAATCTTAAGGTATCGCGTGCAGACTAAAGTTGCTTTGCGTAAGAGAAAAGTCATCGGTGATGATTCAGTATTCTTTGCACTTTATGTGGTCAAGGCGACAAAGAAATCAACACCTCTTCTTTGATTGTGAAAAGTCAAATCATGTTTGGAAACTTTGTTATTCTTGGATTTCTGTCTCCACCGTGCTTCCTAATAGATTGACATCTCATTTGTTGCAACACTTGGGCGTTTGGAAAAGGAAAGGCTCTAAAAAAAATTGGGTGTCTTTGGTCGTGCGTGGTTTGGTTTATTTGGAAGGCGAGAAATCCTCGAGTTTTTTAAGGCATCGAAACCACTTCGGAGAAAATTTTTGAAGAAGCTAAAGCTAAATCTTAGAGTCTATTTTCATTAAAAGGGCACATTAATCAAAGTGTTGTAATCCTAGAATGATTGTCTCTTTTAGGCGATTTTGTACTTTTATAAATTTTGAGTACTTCTAGTACTCTTTTTATGTTAATTCCTTTTCCGATAAAAAAAAAAAAAAACTTATCTAACAAATGACAATATGCCTCCCACCATGACCTCTTAATGTAGTCAGAAAACTCGAAAATCCAACGGCTCGCGTATCCAAAATATATAAATACATACAATTATTCTAATATTTCCGTCGTCTCATTGCTTTCATCATTCTTTGAGCGCACTATTCTAGTGGCTTTACCATCATTAATGCTGCAAGAACTTGTTAGTGGAAGCCTACATAGATTGTTTCCGATGAAGCTCGGCTCATTAATTAAATCCTCAGAGTTGGGTGCTTTTTGAAATTCTTCCCGTCAAGTTATTGTAATTACGTTTAGATAATTCAAAGAAGACATAACTGTGAAGGTAATCAAAAGTTCACCGGATAGTGACTTGATTGAGAGAAATCAAGAGTCAAGTTACTTCATGTTTTCCATGCTATGTGGAATCAGTCCAACGATTCCTTAACTGATCTCAATTTCACTAGAGTTACGTTGTTATCTCTTTTGGAATATGGTCGGACAAACATGATACTGTATTAATTTAATGTGTAATATTCTAAATTAAGAATTGAAATATTAAATAAAGAAATAAGTTGTGATATTTTAATATTTCTTACTACTTCCATACCAAATTCCCAACTATATTATATATGCACATTTGTTCAACGGCTGTCTTGTTTCACGTTTACTTATTTTTTAATTTACATATTTGTCAGCCCAACTGAAGCCTGAGTATGTATGGGCCTGGCGCTGCAGGCTTCATTTGTCCAAACATGAGTATGTATTGTGCCTTACTCTTCTTAGCCCAGTTTTATTACAACAATAAATCTATAATTGGACACGCACACGAATTGATATCTACCTTTTAAATAATAATAATTAAATTAAAAAGGGGGAAATATTTGTTACTTGTATTACCACTTATCATAGTTTAGAGACATAATTATTACTAATACAAATTAATTAAGCCCATTATGTCGTGTTTAATTAATGTCTTGGTCAGACATAACTTCGTGCATGCGGTAATGCTGCTTTATCCATCGCCCGATCAAATGATTTATAATACTATATACATATGATCCTACGATTGATATTATGACCTATAGAAAGACTTAGTTTAGGTCATTATGATGCAATCCACCTTCGTTTGTTCAAATGGTTCAATTCAAGGTTGGCTGGAGCTTGAAGTCTTCTTTGGGGCATTTCAGTTCAAGATGGAAATAGGTCTACAAACGAGTCGAGTTGCTCGAGTAAAGCTTCGTGATAGGAAGGTCGGATTTAAAATTCGTTATAAAAAATGAGCTGAGCACGAGTATTATATTTCTTGACCTTCACATTGCTCGATAAATTATTATACAATTGTTTTTATTAAAATACTACTTCGTATTTAATAACGACGGACTGCTTGACTAGCTGTCTAAATTTTTTTTCACGAGCCGAGCTCCAAAAAAATGATCGTCTAGTTTGCAGCAGTACTAGTTGGAATAATTTTAATGTTAGTCGTTACTCCTGTTATTTGGAGTCAACCATTGCGTATATGGAGTTCTTTGTGTGTTTTTTAAAATTCTGAGTCACATTTTGACCGTTACTGAAAAAAAAAAAGGATTGAATCTCCTTTGTACTTTCACATTTCGTTTTTATTTAATTGATCAGGTGTGGTTATGTTCTATATATCTTGCAATATATCATAAGCTTATAAAATTCAGAGAATGAAGTGAAGTGAAGTGTAATGAAAGTGAAATCTTAGAATGAATTAAAGTTGGGAATGAAGGAATCAAAAACAAGTTGAAAAACAAAAGAATGTCAATGTCATGACAGCAAGCTTTACTAGTAATTTGTATGTATGATACATTTGATTTTATAGGTTAAACTTTAATTAAAGTGTTACTTAAGTTGATAGTGAGGTCTTTAGCAAGTTGCTTTATATGCATTTGCTGACAACAATTGGGTGTGAAGAAACCGACAAATGGCATGCCATGCGCTTCAAAAGAAAATCTTGTCTTTAATTGAAGATACTCATTGGGAAACTAGGTTATTAAAGAAAAAAAAATGATGTCTGAGTTTTGTTTATCTGTAATGGGTATTTACTTTTGAGGTTTAGCACATGAGTTTGTATGTTGAACATGATACTTTTTTTTTGCTTTTTCCTTTAGTCTAAAAACTAATTAAAGATGAATTCCTTTCATCACATTAGAAGTATGAATACATACGAGAATGTAATATCATTTCATCACAAAATTAGAAGTATGAATACATGTACCAGAAAGTAATATCGCATTTTTTTATGAAC
This sequence comes from Euphrasia confusa, assembly GCA_954870475.1. NCBI lineage: Eukaryota > Viridiplantae > Streptophyta > Magnoliopsida > Lamiales > Orobanchaceae > Euphrasia > Euphrasia confusa. The sequence goes on along the minus strand of OX940966.1, from coordinate 6,399,629 downwards.
ATTTTTTGTAAATTACAAAAAAAAAATGTATAATTTTTTAAAAGAAGTATACAGAGTAATAATACTACGTATAATAAATATTGCCTCGTTTTAATTATCTTGTTGTATACTATTATTGGTAGGTTATTCTAGTTCTTTATAAAAAAAATTGAAAATACAGTAAAAACTCTATACATTCGAATATTAGTATAGAAAGTTATTCTTATATAGAATTTTACAAAATAAAATTTTTCTTATAAAAAATAATATAAATATAAAAATAATATACACTGAATATTATCTATCTTTAAATATACTGAATATTATCTATCTTTAAATATACATAATCAATTTAATAGTTTTGAATAATTAAATTTGACCATATATGTGTAAAAAAATGTGTTTCACACGCATTAAATAAAATATTAATAAATTTAAGAATTATAAACTTTGACTATATAATATATATTATTGATTTTGATAAATATTTTAAATTACCTTAAACATGTTATTGATTTTGATCAATGAAAATATTATTAATAAATATTTTTATTATATATTAATCATTTATTCTTATATAGATTAAATGATTATATATTAATAATTTATTAATATTTATAACTAATACTGAGTTGAGACTTGAATTTTTTTATTACTATAGTGAATTTATTTTTATATAAAGTATCTATTGTATTAGTGTTTCATATTTACAAATTTAACATATAATTTGATTTATTTTGCAATTTAAATAAATATTAAGCAAATTTATATTCTTCAAACTTACCTTAGTTGAAACACTTTTCTTTTTAAGTGTTACTATCAATAGTTAACCATCCAAAAAAATGAAATAAATATTTTAATTTTTCCGATTTAAAATATAATTTTACACTTATTTGTATCAACTTTTAAACTTAACTCAAAATTACTTTACTTTCCAACTTAAATTCACATTTTTATTTTTTACCTTTTAATCAAAATAATTAGTTTAAAATTGTTAACAGTATTTTTGTTTTGTTTAGCAGGCTTTTTGATTAAATTATAAGATGATTAAAAAATCTTATTTTATTTAAAATGAGATTTTTTTTTCATTCAATTATAATTGTTATTATTTTTGTCTTCATAAATATTGTAAAATTTGTGTGGGACAAAAGTAACACCTCTTCATTTCAAAATTTCAATCACACTTTCCTTTTTAAAAAAAATAATGAAGTAAAAATAATTTTTTTTTTATTTTTTGACAAAAAGCAAAGATTAAAATTGTATTTTAAGTTAAATAATAAAATACTTATTAATAAAGCTTACATAGTAAATAAGAAATAGGGTGGTTTTGATAAATTGAAAATTCAAAAAGTTTGTATATAATTTAATATGCAAGTTTTTTATAATTAAAATTTAAGTTGATTTACTTAAATTAATTTTATATTATTAATAACATAAATAAAGTGTAATGGTAACATAGTAATTATAATTATAATTTAAGTTGATTTACAAAGTCAATTTTATTAGATATAAATTCTAACTACGGGTAAATCAAAATTTTAATTTCCATTCCTAAAAATCTCTAAAAATACAAGTAAAATTATAAAAAAAAAAATAAGTTCGTAATATTACGAGACATTTAAGAAAACTTGAATAATTATATTTTTGATAAGAGAAAGTGACTTAGGACATATTATTTTGAAATTGAATTGAACTGAATTAGAATGAAGTAAATTGATATAAATTGAACTGAATGAATGTGAATTGAATTGAAATGAACAATTTTGATTTTTTCATAAAAATAATACTCCCTAATAATTTTCATAAATTGTTAAAAAAAAAAATTAAAAAAAAAATATAAGAGTAAATAATATTTTAGCATTAATTAGATTGAATGTATGAAATTATTGATTAAAATTATTTTTTATTTATTTTATTTTAATTTATTTTGAAGCGAACTTAAACGAGATGAACTAAATGAGTTTGAACTGAAGTGATTTAAACTGAAATTGACTAAAATTAAATCTAAAAGAAAAAATCTTAACAATCTTTTGGCATTTGGCGGAGCTTGATTGGAAGAAAGACTAAAAGACAAAAATGGTCTTAATTACCTGGGTTGAACAAAACAAAGTTTGCATATGTTATAAAATGTGAACTTGCTTTTTGACTATACATACTCAAAGTGTATATATACATCCAATTAACATCTATTCTCCTCGATCTCAAAGTTCTCTCAACAAACTTTAGGTATGTATAGAGAATGAGTTTTCCATGCACCTAATTATTACCTAATTAATTCCATCTCTCTTCTCCACTTCCAAAGCTTAATAATGCATGGGATTTGATCATCCGTGTACCACTAGTAGTTGAAGCTGCCAGCATGATCTTAACTTCCTTAATTAATTTGTAAGTTCGGAGGGGAGATCAGATCATATGGCAGCTTCACCTGTTGATGGCACCACGAAATTTCTATGTCTGGTCTATTATTGACCTCAATGTATGCTTAAGGGTAAGAATGAATTTTCGCAAGTGTTCAATTGAAAATTATATTATTGCTGCAATTTATTTTACCATTTTTCAACAAGTAAATGAAAAGTAAGGAGGCTTGATGCTACATATACACTATACTATATGTGTTTTATTTTATGCTAATTAAATTTAGATTTGTTGAAATTTATATAAGGGAAAAATGTGGAAACGAATATTGTCAAACTTGAGCATGGGAATCTAGAAAGCTGGTGACATATGATTTCTCCATACATCCGAGAACTTGTCTATAGTTCCTTTGAGATTCTTGAAAAAACAATTTACTACTTTAATACCAATACACTTAGAAGTGTATTATTTATCCTGAGAAATGAATCCACTTGAGAGCCAACAAGAAATTTCAATTCGATTAGGTTTCTTTCCTTCTCCACGAAATATTTCACAAAATGTAAAATGTGTCTTATTCTTGCATTCCTCGAATATAAAGATGATTCAATAAAGTGTATTGCTCTAGGGACATAGCTCAGTGATAAGGCATGTACTGATTTTGTGTAATTTCCCAGCGACACAGAGTTCGAACCTCGGGTGAGGTAAATTTTCATTGAAATATTATGAAGTTTGTTTTGTAATTTCCCAGCGACACAGAGTTCGAAACTCGGGTGAGGTAAATTTTCATTGAAATATTATGAAGTTTGTTTTGGGGTGGAACATGTTTGTAGAGGTGAGAATGAGTCATGTTACCCGACAGAGGCCTATAATTCAGCCTACAAAAGCTCGGCTCAGCTCAACTCGTTTAATAAACAGGTCAGACTTACGTTTTTTCAAAGCTTTTTAAGTCTATCAGCCCGCCTTATATATATATATATATATATATATATATATATATATATATATATATATATATATATATATATATATATATATATTATTCATAAAGTAGTATTTCATATTTAAATTTATATGAAAAAATTACAATGTTTCTAGTTTTAATTTTTTTAACTACTTATATTAATCAATGCTATTCTACATCTTTAGAAAAAAAATAAAAAAAAATTATAGTTGAAGAGTGAAATATGATTATCTAGTATTGATTGAAGAATATATTGTAAACAATTTTTGCATTTTCAAAGTATTGTTCACTTGTCTTTTATTATTAATTACTTAAAATTTAAAAATAACATTTAAAAATAAAAGTTAATATTTTTAATTAAATTTTTCACTTATCCATTGAACCGAGTTGATGTTCGAATTATGCTTAAGACTTATAAAAAAAATTTATAAAAAACTTTCAGGCCGAGCTTATTTACTAAAAAGACTCAGGTTTAGCCTCTTAAAAAAACATATAATAGGTCCAGCTTAAGCCCAAAATTTTCACATCGCGCTTAGGCCTATTTAAGTAAAGTCTAGCTCAGCTCGTTCCCACCCCTACATGTTGACTCTCTCCAGGTCAGGTGTTTGCTACATCTTACTCAATGTGGAGAGGAATTTCTATTCTCTCATTAAAAAAAAAAGATGATTCAAGAAACTTGATAATCTTGTCAAGACTAAATACATGGGTTTACAATCACTTGAATATAATGCACAAACCTATAATATTTATGTAGTATCAAGAGACTCAAAAATTAATAAATATAATTATAATCTATAACTCAAAAAGTACAAAGTCCCAAAAAGAATATACTGTAGTATGTAGAATAAAAGTCTCAACCCTAAACCCCACACCATAGGGGTTGCTCGAAAGCAGCCGCCTCCTCTTCAAATCTCCCCATCCGAGTGAAACATGATCAACCATCACACCTTTGAATTTCACAGGACGATTTGACCGAAGAAACATGCACTCATAAATGAAGTCAACAGCATTGATCACTTTCGCCTCGGAAACTCCTTTATTTTGTCATATAGCCATACAGAATTACATTCTCTCGTTATCTGATCATCAAATGCCTGTCCATGCCAATAATAGATTTGAGAAATCACTAATGGCTTACTCCTAATAGAACGATAGGACTTATATATTTCCGCAAGACAAAAGAAAAAAAACAAAAGGTGACGGGATTTTAAGTAAAACACTCTTACTTTCTCTCCCAAAAGAAAAGGAAAAGAAAAAAATCAATAAGCAAAAAAAAAAAATGACAATTTTAAAGATGATACATGATCGCTACTACCTTACTATCAAGCATTTTGTTGAACCTGCCGGTGCAGTTGCAAAATCCAGTCAGCATAGCTATTTCCACCCCAATTTTGGTCATCCACGAGATTCATGAGCAGGAAGAAACCTTCTCTCGGCTGTTCCCCTTGCCTCACAACATGACACAGTTGAAAATATGATGGGTCCTGCTCCCTTAATCTACCAAGTATTCTCATCAGCCTTCTCGACATCTCATTGTCTCGTGGAGAAAGGCTAACCTGTGACAAGAAAATAAAATTTTAACCAAGCTAAAATCCAAATAATTAAAAGCTTTTGATTCACCTTCACGGTTTAAAATTATGAGTTCGTAAATAAAAAAAAAAAAGTAAGATGGAAAAAGCCCGACCTTTGAGTAGTCGCCACTAAAATCATCCCCAAGCAGATTTCTACTTATATCTGGTGAAATGGATCCACCGAACCATAAAACAAACCGGAAACCATCGTCAAAGACATAAAGACCTCTGGTGTCCAAGCTCTCAGCAGTAAGAGGCAACTTCCTTTTCATGATGTCAGTTTCCTCATCTTGAGAAGACACCTGGGCATCATAAAAAAAATTCTTCAATACCATTCAGTTTGCATTCTTAAAGAAGGGGATATTAACAAAAGTAACCCTAAGATTTTATTTTGTCTTGCATTTACCGTCCTTCACAAGCCCAAAAAATTCCAATTCCAATTCCAACCCTTAATCCTTTGAAATTTAGATGAATATTAAGGGTGTGCCCCCTTAAAATTCGGGTGTATGCATTTAGATTATATATCAAAGGTACCTATTATTAAAAAATTACAATTAGCCCCTTGCATATTACCACTGAATCAAACCTCAAATGTACTTTCTGTGATTTTGAGAGTTAGCTAGTTTTGTAAGTTTATTTTCTTACATATACCCCTACTAGCAAAAAGTATTTCAACCCCTCCCCTCCCCACCAAAACATTTATAGAACACTATAGTTTGTCCTTTAATTAACACTGATCAAACCATAAGGATACTTTAAAATTTCAAATTTTGTATCTTATTCTTGCAATAATGTCAAACCTCAATGATCATTTTTTCAACTATCGCAATAACAAAACAAAAAAAAAAACACATGATACTTACTTTTACAAGAAACTCATCCAAGCGAATTAGGTTAGGATAAAGAAGTTTCAGCAATTTTGTAACTGGTAAAGCCATCATGGTGTAACCAGCAGCACAACGTTCATCCACCTGGACATCGGCATATCCACCACGGAGGGCTGTAGATTTAAATAAAGATAATCCATACAAAGGTAAGAATTTCAGTGATTCAGGGTATATCATCCTTCCGCTCAATCGGTGCTGGACAGCATAGAGACTTCTGTACTCTCTGAGGGCTTTGACAATCCTAAGCTGGACGGCATTCCGAGCATCTTCCAGCTTGTAAGACAGAGACTTCTCAATTGCTGCAGATCAAATGTGTATTCAACTTATGTCCACATTAATATGTTTATATTAGGAATGATACAAAAACCACCCCTCAGATTAGGGTAATTAAGAAACAGCTAATTTTGAATATACAAAAACTACCCTTGAAGAATAATTTTATCTTACATTTTACCTCAACTATTAGTTAAATGGGAAATTGATGATTTTAAAATTACACCCCGCCTTTCTAAATATTATAAATAGCCCAAACATTCTGTCAGGCTATTTGTGGTATTAAAATTTTAAAGTATGAGAGTGTAATTGTTAATATATTTGATGACATTAGTATTACCGTTAGTTCCAGGTGGTGAATATAAACCTCAAGGGTGTTTTGTAATATTCAAAGTTAGCTGCATTTTTTTCCCGTAATTTAGCTAGACATCAGGGTAGTCTAGTAATCGTATTATCCCTCAACATTAAAGTGAGAAAAAAAATATATCTTCTCCTTTTTATCTTTTTTTCCATAGTTGGAGTGATTAGCTGAGGTATAATGAGAAAAAATTCAGCTTTCTTTTACCTAGCCTGGAGAACAAAGAGATAATTGCTCCAGTGTCAGCCAGCCGGTACATTTCTCCTAGATCAGTAACAACTGGAGCTGCCACAGTATGTACTCTGATACGTCTTTCTCCAGAAGATGATGTGTATCTTTGCAATGGTTAAAGGGACTTAGAAAGTAAGAAATGAAGAGCAGGGAAGTATGAGACGAAAGGCAAGGAAGGAAACTAACAAAATTGCAATATATTCCTCAGCCAGATGAAAGTTTAAAATGACAAAATTCAATGATACGCAAATGGGCTGAATTTGAAATCATTTTTAGTTCAACCAAAATGAAAAAGAAGGTTGCAAGGACACAACCCACAGAAGACCCAAATATCAGGCAAATATCAACAACAAAAGGATACAATAGTGCAACTTGGAAATAAACGGTCGGTGTGGTTAATAATGTCTCTTCAAGAGACAACTGTGCTGCATAAGCTTTATCACAGTCAACAGCGGGAAGTGCTAGTAAGTCTGTGGATCTTAACATAAAGTTCCCGTGATATGTTGTGAAGCGCACTCCTACATAAAAAAACAGGGGAAATAAAGTATCTTCTGCATGATTAAAAAAAATTCAGCCTTCGAACCTGCAATTTAAAAAATTACCTTTTGAGCATCTTATTCTCATTACCGCTTCCCAAGCAGTCTCTCTGGTAAGATCTCTGGTTAACTCATGTCTCAATTTATCACCGTGAATGCTTGACTGGAAATTTGGGTAATAATACACTTGGCCACCCGTATATTTTGCCAGTGTTCCTACAATGAATAAAAAGAATCATAAGCATCATGCATGCCCTGTATATATTTATAGTAAACTAGAATGTACCTAATGATGCTATGTCTGTGTACTTGTCACTAAAAGCATATATATTAACAGCTATCTGATACTTGGTTAAATCAGCAGCCATCTGCTTGTAAAATGTGTCTTCTGGTACTCGTAATGTATGCTCCCTATCTGTCCCGTAAATTCGATTATCATCTCCACGGAGTCTCAATCGACCAGCACCAAGTGATGGCAGTGTATTTTGGAAAATCATCAATTTACCACCAAGTTGACTCTGGTAAATGAAAAGAAGCCAATCTAAATGAAAAGTAGTAACATTAAGGCAAAGAGATCGTTTGATCAAGGTAAAAGCAATGGAAATAAAAGAATCAAATTAAAAAATAAAAATGATACCCACAATAAGTCAAAAGTACCCATGAGGTTTGACCTAATTTAAAAAATATCGACTTTCAAAGTTGTGACGCATACCCTGAAATTTTAGTTTGTCTTACATTTACCCCTCATAAGCATAAAAGCAGTTCAACACCACCCCCAAACTAAAATTTGTTGTAATTCAAACACACCATAATTGTGAATGCAGCTTTAAGAGCTGGGCCAAATGCCGATTCCACATTCATATTGTCCTCGAACATAGAGGGTAAACTATCAAGTAATGTCTCCACCACACTTCTAGATTCCGAAAGGTTGACCAGCAGATCATCTGGCAAGGGAACGAATACATCATCCAAATCAGACACGACCATCATCTGAGGCTGTGTTAGGGATGACTGATGCAAGAGAGAAAAAACAGTTATTATTAAAACTTAAAATATGAGAAAATCATAAAATCACATGTCCTTGAAAACAACATCTGTAGGACATCACTTGCCTTCATATTGTAGAAATGTATAGTGCTGTCATAAGTTATGAAGCCAATCTGTGTTCGAGTAGAACCGGGCAAGCTATCCAAACAAGATTTGACAGTTTGTGCCATAACCTGCAAAATATCGTGTGTTTAGGCATTGAGTTAAAAATACATTAGATAGGTCTGACAACCAGTTATTATATTTCAATCATTTATTGGCGCACATATTCAGTCAAAGTACATTTTATGCCAAACACTAAGCTAGAATTAATACACAAACAAAGTGAGATTAAATAAAATCATTTCATCCTAAACATGACATAAGTGACTATGATGGCTGCTTCTCACTTAAATTATACTGTATAACTTCTAAAGCTGGTGTATGTGATAACAGCATTAAAAAATTAACTGAAAGTTTGTACTAACAATGTTTGAACAACCAGTTTACTTTGATATTTGAACACTACAATGAAAATTGCTTCCAAATGCAAAAACTAATAATGTGTATTACCTCAAGCATTCCGCTTTTAACAGCAGATATTGATACGTCGATGAGAAAAAAATACAGAGGTGGCATTGGAGGGCGGACCATGTATTCAGCTGGAGCAATGAATTCAATATTACCCTTCAAAAGCTCAGGACGTTGGTCCAAGTCAACTCTTCTTCCACTAGCATCCAAGTGTGCAAAATATTCACTTGGAACTGAACATGAGAAATTTAACATAAATCAGTCAAGAAATTTTCAAGAGTTCAACATATTTTATCATTCAAAGCTCGAAAGAATAATTACCATCATTGATTAATGAGCACATATTGCACCTCCACTTTCTTCCATTGTCAGTAAAAGTGACAAAAGGATTCACATACGTGCGGCATCTTTTACATCGAATGATGCCTGAGGTGGAAATATTAACAATCGGAACTTCCTCCTAAATGGAAATCAAGGAAATATTTAGGGCACTATTGAAAAGAATTGAGACAAGACATATCGGAATAACTAGTAAACATAACATATTTAAGTGCAACGGAAATCACTAACCCCAGCAGGATCCTCTGCCAGAGGGCAAACAATAGCCCCAAGAGGCAAATACCACCTGGATGCCAAGGACTGAGAATTCGGTAGACCACTTGTTGTCAGTCGGAAAAATCTAGAGCTACAATTTGTGGGGAACATCTCCTCAAAAGTTTTTGGCTCCACATCACCCTCTAACGGTCTTGGTAAGGCTGCAACATCGAGACCCGCATCAAACGATCCTGGCGCAGATCCAAGAGTGAGTGAACTGAAATGTTCTGCCAAGCCCTGTATGTTGGCAGTAGGAGGCCCAACACCATGATGCTGCATCTGGGCCGCTACATATGGTCGTGGTGGAGCTCCCATTGATGGGCCAGAGACATAATTTCTTGGTTGAAATGGAAAGGAAGCAGGGTTTGTGGGTGGAGCTTGGGGCAGCGAGTTCAGTTGCCCATTAGCATAACCCGGAAAGGCTGGCTGGAAGTTGCCCCTTGCAGTGGCATAGGATGGCCTCGTTGGTAAGTTTGGGTTGATATGTCCGTTTTGAATGTTTGGAGAAGGAGTTCCCATTGCTATTGACGATGGTTGGGACTGTGATGTTGGAGGACCCACAATGGGCTGACGAGGCACTGATTGACCTAATGAGGGCATTGGTGGGCTTTGAAAAGGCTCGAACCCTGCGGTTGGTGGGCCATATGATGATGATAATGATGAAGGAGGTGGCCGAACCATTTCGTTAGGTCTACCTGGTGGATGAGGTCTGAAGGGAGGTGTGTCCGATCCAACCAAAGGTCCAGTGGAGAAGGGAGGTGCCGGGAATTGAGAAGCAGGAGGTGTAGGCCTGAAGGCCGAAGCTACTGTTCCAGCAGCTTGACCAGTTGACATAAAGGGAGTTGTACTTTGAGTAGAAAATTGCGGGCCAACCGGCCTTGGTGGATAGTTTGAAAGATTAGGATTTTCAGTCTCCATGAATCGCCAGTTGTGATTGTTTTCCAGGAAAGTGTTTGCCAAAGGATATAATCTGGAAATATTGTAGAAATTAACTCTTACATTCTCAATATTTCAAACAGCGAATATTGTAGAAACTGCAAGCAATCAAGAAAGAACAGAGGCCAATGAAGAATTCACAGTGATGCTAGTCGCAGTAGGCGCATTAAATTTGTTGTTAGTTTCAAAATCTAAGAGATCACCAAAGATGTAAAGTTTTATGATAATAATTGACAACATATAAATGGTCTGTTCCGAGCGGATACTAATCCCGGCCGACGATCCGCAAATTCCCAAAATGCAAAACATCATAAAACCAAATTAGAACACGAGAGAGATTCACAGACAGAGCTTGAGCAAATTGATTTTTGAGTGCAAGAACTAACTAAACGCGAAACTGAAAAAAAAAAATCGATCACGTTCAATTAGATACCAATCGAATTGATCCTATCGAAGTGAATCTACGAGAGTCTAATTTCCGATCAGGTTAACAAAGAAAACCGCAATTCTAATCAGTAAGTGATATATTGAACACAGAAATACCTGATCGGAGATCTCGACGGCGGAGAAGCGAATCGGAGGATTCAGAGCCGACGGCCGTTGGGAGAGGAGATGTATAAAACGTCTGACGTGAAGCCCTGTGAAGGTACGCACAGTAATTTGGAATCCAGTGTTACGATAATACCTAAATTACATACACAGCCCTGTTTAGATAATAGGAGTAATTATTTCATAATTAAAATAATACTAAATTAAAATATATTTTTAAAATTTGTACAGTTTATTTAAAATACCTTTTAGATAAAAAAAAAATCAATTTATAATTCTATTTTATAATTAATATATTTAATTAATAATGTGTATTTAATTTAGTTGTTAATTTAAATATTTTTCTCATTTAGTCAAATTATTAATTTAATTTAAATTGATTAAAATAAAAATTAAAAAAAATTAAATTACATAGTTTGATATTGCACTTTTTAAAATATAATACCGAAATTCTAAATGAGCTGTTCTTTTGAACTGAAATCGGCTGAACTGAACTTAAGCTAAATGAACTGAACTTAAATCTGAACTGAACTAGATTGATTTTTTTATATAAATAATAATAATTTTTACAAATTTTTAAATATTTTTTTAAAAATATTAATAATATCATAAAATTAATTAGATTTTATATTTAAAAATTTAAAAATATTAATAATATCATAAAATTAATTAAATTTTATATTTAAAATTATAGATTAAAATTATTTTTTATTTAATTTATTTTAATTTATTTTGAAACGAACTTAATCGAGATGAACTAAGCGATTTGAACTGAATTGAACTAAACTTAACCGATTTGAACTGAACTGGAAATTAAATCGAAAAAAACATGTCCTATAAATTGAAACGAAATCATAAACTATGATTGAACTGAAATTTTGAGACAGGACAAATTCAATGGTACGTATTCTCGATTTTCAGAACCTGGATCGACAGTAAAATTAGACAGAAAAAATATTTGCCCAATTCGATTGGTTTGTATTGTGTGTCTGATATCATTCTAACCCGACAAGAACCAGCTCAATTGTTTGTGTTATGCCGACCAAAAAATATACTCGCACATTTTGATCTTCATAATTAACTGGTTTTTGTCTCTAAATTAATTGCATCTTCATAAAATCTTTGTATAATTAATATTTTGTGGGCAACAAAATTGGTAACAATTAAATTTGTATTAAAAAAAAAAAAAAAAAAAAAAAAAGTATGGACATTTCCGTATGATCACGAGGCCATCATCATCCTGACAAAGTCGTCGTAGCTGACAAGCCCGTCCCCATCCAAATCAGCTTCACTGATCATCTGCTCGGCTTCTTCATCGCTTAATCTTTCTCCCAGATTCAACATCACATTTCTCAACTGCAAACAAAAATTAAAAAAAAATAAATTAAAAAGGTCAACGAATTAATCACATTGTCTGTCACGTGATTAAAAAAGTCAAAACAGACAGATGTAAAATGTAAGATTCACACCTCGGTTGCGGAAATGAAACCGTCTTGGTCTCGATCGAAGACTTTGAAAGCCTCTTTCAGCTCCTCCGCCACGCTTTCTTTCATCTTCGTCGCCATTATGTTCAAAAACTCTTCGAAATCGACTGTCCCGTTTTCCTTTCCCTTCATCATCTCTTCGATTTCTTGCTTCGTCGGGTGTCCGTTTAGAGATCGAATGGCGTATGCGAGCTCCTCCAACGTGATCACGCCTTTAAAAAATAAAAACAAAGCAATACGATCAATATCAAAAAATAAAATAAAAAATTATATGAATGAATTAATAATAATAATAATAATAAAACGAACAACGACTCACCATCGGAATCTTTATCGATCAAACAAAAGGCTTCTCTCGACTCGGCAATCTGCTCATCTGTCATCGCATCGGCCATTTTGGATTTTAGTTTAGAATTTAAGGTGAGGGAATTCAGCGTACTCAATCGTCGTCTCTGTTTTGAGTGTAGTGTAGGTTTGTGTTTAATTAGTAATGATGGAAGGAATTATAAATTACAAGTAACATTAAGGAAGGGTTTTATAAGTACGTAGGGGAGGGGGGAAAGAAGAAGGAAGAAAAGGTCAAACGCGTCAGTGTGAAAGAAATAATAATGGTAATGGTTTTGCTTGTGATCCCTTAATTAATTTTATTTTTTTTGTTCAACATTCAAGACTCAAGCTTTTCACAGATTTTTAGGGTCCAAAATCAAACTTTGAATCAACATGGCTGACTAATGTGACTTAACAATTTTATTTTAATATATATATAGGTGTAATTAAAGAAAAAAAAAAAAAATATATATATATATATATATATATATATATATATAAATCCAATTTGAAGGTACGTAGGGATGTGTTTCTTTGATATTCTTTTGTATAAGATAATTACTATGTAAAGTTTACATGTTTTTGGACAAGGATATTAAAGGATAATTATGTTTTATGGGTATATAATGAAGTAATCTCTCTATAAAAATGATAATTACATTTTTTTTTTATTTTGCTCGTTTACTATTAATAGACACACTTCTTTTTATTTAAAAAAAATGTGTATTAATAGTGAAGGGAAGTAGTAGTAGTAGTATTTAGTGATTTGTTTTAAAATAACTCTTTTCAAATATCAACTCTTTTTTACAACGAGACGTTCAAAATGCATTGTTACCCTTACTTTTGATTAAATCAATTTTGAGTGTATAAAAGAGTATTGATATTTTAAAATGTGAATAAAAGAGTATTGATATTTTATTTTTCTTTAATACTCTTTTTAAAATCTTTTATGTATCAAAATTGAGTGCATACCGCATATAGAGTATATAGTATTACTTCTTATCATTTTAAGATAAAATAAAATTTACAAGGAGAGGTTCAAAATGAAATGTACAATTAGCTATGGGACCCAGTCAACATATGTGTGATCTGTAGATATGTATAATTGAGATGTTTTGAAAACTTATAAATAATTTCTAAATAAGAAATTTTATAATCAAAATAAGTTTCAAAATATTCAATTTATTTTGATATATTGTAAAGGTTTAAAAATGTCACGATAAGGTCCAACACTTTTTGAATTTGTTATTTGTTTGGTCTTAATTTGAAGGATAATGAAAAATATAAAACTATATTCCTAAATCCCGCCAATAGAAGTGAGATTTAAGATATTTCGTATCCCAACTACTAACAAAACAATAAATCAAATAAATTTGAATGAAACTTTTGAAAACTGAGCGAAGTTAGTAGGTCGTACATTGTCACAATCTTAAGTCTACTCTATTTTTTTTCGATCAACAAGTCTCAAATATATACAAATCCAATTTCACATTGTAGGTGTTTAATTTTCTTTATTACATACACTCTTGGAGATTAGGAAACGAGCACCCGACTCGATTCCATCTACACAGAAAAATCGGTCAAACAATTTTTTTTACAATTGATCATTTTTGCAGTATAGTGAATCTTGACGCGAAAAATTAATTAAAATAAACGTTATCAATTTGAAATGAATATAATAAACTCAAAAAGACATTTTATTGTAAAATAATTACTCTTGTAAAACTTATATTCTCTCTTGCATATGTTGAGCATGTAAAACCAATATTTGTGTTTTTGTAATATATTATAGGTGAGTTGCTTTATGTTCTTGCATAATTTAAGTTGAGCATGTAATATCAAATTATAAACTCCCTATGATAATTGATGTTTCAAACGTTTACAAAATCAATTTCTTAAATTGACCTAGTTAAAAAAAATGTATTTCTTAAATTGTAGAGTATAAAATTAATAGTTTAATTATTTAGCAGATATTCGGAAGAGCTTGTTACACAGTATTCGGACAGTTGCAATGAGACGACTCACGACCTCATACCAACATTTTTACCTTTTCTTAATATTTTAATTAATGTATAAACAAATTATCCAGCAATGATTGTAAAGTAATTAATTAATTTCTTTCTTTTTACTATTAACAGTTCACGGTTAAAGAATGATATCGATTCTTTAAATATATCTAAACATTATAAAATTACAAATCGTATATCAAAGAATTTGGTCTCTTAATTGTGCCTTGATTTCCTAATTTAAAAAACGTCGTCTATAATGAGATCATCCATATGGTATTGACATTCCTTGTTGACTACACAATTAAAACAAACATAAGTCAATTTTAACTCAAAAAGTCAACACCACCCCTTAATTATTTATTTTCGGATTAGAAAGTCTTAATTAATTCCCTTATTATGAAATTAGTTATACTGTAATGATTAATAAACGCGTAAATTTACTATTTGTTCATATTATAGTCGCGTTGATCAAAATATAATATTTGAATCACAATAATTAATAGATGATTTTTATTAAAAAATAAGTCAAACAATCACACACACACACACACATATATATATATATATATATATTAAAATATTATTTAAAAATTTTTGTAAGATGTTAAAATTTATTTTATAAATGCTTAAAAATAATTTACAAAATCTATCATCTTAAATAATTATTAGTGTTTGATATCCCACATCGATTGGAATAAGAACCTGGGCTCACATATAAGTTGGACAACCTTATCACCTTAACAAGGCCTTTTAAGGTGTTATTGATCCAACTTTGACATGGCATCAGAGCTGGCCCAATACGATGTGAATCCCCGAGCCGATGGAATTTCCGGCTCGCCACAAAGATGGCATTAATCCACGAGTAGAACCGATGAAATTTCCGGCCTACTCGTGAGGGGGAGTGTTGGATATCCCACATCGAGGAATAAGAACCCTGGGCTCACATATAAGTTGGACAACCTTATCACCTTAAAATGATACTGGAGTTTCTAAGCTTTGGACAACCTTATCACCTTAAAATGATACTGGAGTTTCTAAGCTTTTAAAATTTAATTATTAAATGATACTGGAGTTTCTAAGCTTTTAAAATTTATTAACTTTGTTTTAGTTTTTGAACTCTTATAAATTATTTTTAAAATTGTGTATAATTTATAATGTTTTTTTTTTAAAAAAATCAAATATTTTTTGAACTTATTAGAAATTCTAAGCATTTTAAATGTTTTTAAGAAATTTTAAATGTTAGAAACACTTTCATTAGCAAATATAAATTAAAAAAAAATACACCATTATATAAAAGTTTTTTTTAAAGATTAATCAAATAAAATAAAAAGTATGATAATATAGTGTATCGCATAGAGAAAGAAAATATCACCGAACTAACAAATTAGTTCTCGAACAGCAAAAAAACATATAGCACTAAAAATAATATAGTTGACCACATCAAGATATTGACATTCCTAAAATTAAAATTTTGATAAAAAGAAGAAACAAACATTCCTTTCACCTAATAAAGTCAACACCATTATTTAATTGAAATAAGTCGTAGTCAATGTCAACTTAATAAGTCAATAAGAAATAAACAAAAACTAATTTTATTTTTTAACATGTTATATATATATATATATATATATATATATATATATATATATATATATATATATATATATAATAAATTATACTTTCCCTATTTCATATTTATAACACTATTTTTTCACATATATTAAGAAATTTTTTTTTTTTTACTTTTTTACCCAAAAGTTAAAATGTATAGATGTATTTTTAAGTTAATTAAAAATTAAATTAATTGTAAATAAGTTTAAAAAAGTAAATGAAAAAATAATGATAAATATATTTTAAATTAAAAAATTAAGAGTATTTAATATTTATTTCTTTTTTAAAAATAACCTTATTATTGTAAAGATGTGATTTTATTATTATGAAATAGAGAGAGTATATTTATTTATTATAGTAGTATTATATACTCTATTTATCTCATTAATATTCTTATATGTACTTATTTTGGATGTCTAATATATATTTTCATACTTCAAAAATAATATTACTTTTGTCCGATAGCAACAATTTTTACTCTTTTTTTTTCATTTTTTTATTACTTTTTTCATAAAATATAACAAAAATAATATTTTTCTTAATTTACATGTCGATCAAAATATGAAAATATTCAGTACGGAGAGAGTAAATTTTTTGCTATTAAATTATTTAAATATTTATTTATTTAATATTATTATATGATTTTTAATTTTAAAAAATGTATAGAGTAGGAATTGAACTTTTGATCTCACATTTTCAAACCAAAACATTAATTACCATTTCACCAAAAACTCATTTTTTTTTAATTGAACACGTATTATATATACATAATAATAACTGAAAAAAATATTATCGACTGATTTCGAAATTCAGTCAATAATTTCCAAAAAATGGTATTTAAAAATTAATCAATATTTATTTACTGATAAAAATCAATCGATCTTTAACTACTGACGAAAAAAATCAATTGATAATTAATGATTGATTTTTGTCAATAAGTAAAATCGGTAGATGTGACAATTTTTTTAGTGATGCGACAAAATCAACATTTGACATCTTTTTCCCTAACTTAATGAATGGGGCGAAAACAAAATTCCTACGGATTTCCTTAATGTCGCACCGTAGGGAAATTTACGGCTATCAAAAAATCTGTAAGGAAGAGTTTGCCTACCAGCCTAGCTCCTACGGCCGCCGAAATACGTAAAGAAAGTCGTAAGGAATCGTGGAGTTTCCCTATAAGCCTAGCCCCTACGGCCGGAATAC
The DNA here is from genome assembly GCA_954870475.1 of Euphrasia confusa. NCBI lineage: Eukaryota > Viridiplantae > Streptophyta > Magnoliopsida > Lamiales > Orobanchaceae > Euphrasia > Euphrasia confusa. The sequence goes on along the minus strand of OX940966.1, from coordinate 6,382,208 downwards.
GCAAGGAAAGCCGTAGGGAATCGTGTTCCCTACCATAGGGAAGAGTTTACCTACCAGTCTAGTTCCTACGGCCGGAATACGTAGGGAAAGCCGTAGAGAATCGTGTTTCCTATGACATTCACTACGAAAATGGTGGTAGGGAATCACTGTTTTTTTTTTGTAGTGGCGAACATCTTATAACTCTTATAAAATGCCCTTTTTGTAATTATTGTATATGTTCCAATTTTGTAATTTTAAAATGTATATCTTATAACTCCTATGACTTGTGATTCCTTGTAGAGAAACTATAGGTCCTAGCTAGCCTTGGGTCTTTGGAATAGATGAAATTCGCGTGCAATCCAAAATCCTATTTTCAATAGATATATTGTGATCTTACTTAATAGATATCAAAAACCTTCTCAATGGATGCATTGTACTCATTGATCTAACGGCCAAGCAAGCCTGACGATCGAAATAGATTTTGTTTTGATACTAGCTATGTTGAAAATAAGTTTAGTGTAAATTTTGTTTTGATACTAGCTATATTGAAAATAAGTTCTTGTGGAAGCGCATCGAGATGAAATGTTGAGCTCTTGAAGTACACGTTTTTTTAAAAAACTATTAATACTACATTTGTCACATAACAATTGTCACATTTTCTGAATAAATAGTTACAAATAAAATAATTATTATGGGAAGAAGGAAGTTAGTGAAAAGACTATGAGGTGCTCTATTTTCACATAAATTTGATTTGAGATAACTCACAATTTTAACACTTTATTATTTGATTTGAGACAACTCACAATTTTATATGAGGGCTTAAAATATATATTATGAAAATTGTATAGTAAGTTTAAAGTTGGTGTTTAGTATCCTAATCAGTTGGTTATTTTTCTTGAGTAATGTATTATTATACCTTGCAATAATTTTGGAAATTGAGAAATATATAATATTTTGTGAAACAAAGTAAAATAATCTATACATATATGATTCCTGAATCTCTAATGTCACGTGGACCAATAAGAAAGGTTTAATATTATTATGTTCACACTATAAATTATAAATAAAAACAATAATATTAACTATAAATTATAAATAAAAATAATATTATTATTATTATTAAGTCAAAATTTATACATTAATATAAATTTTTTGGTAGGTTTTTATATTCAGTAAATTTCTACGGCTTAGGAATATATAATTCTAATTAATCATATGTTTTTTATTTCTTTTTATTTGCATAAATATTTTTTTATTCTCATCAAACTAATTCTCCTCATATTCCCAAATTTCAACAGACTCATCTTCCAAGAAAAAATCAGCCGCGTTTCATAGAACATCTCTAGATCAATTTGATGAGATATTTCATGTTCTCATGCTTCAATATATTCGTCGATTTTTTTTTTATCTTTTACAGAATTTCATGTACGTTTTAATTATTTCATTATGCATTTTTTTTTCATTTTTCTTTTACCTGTTCTTTTGGACTAAAACCGGCTGAACTGAACTGAACTTAAGCGATCTGAACTGAACTGAATTGATTTTTTTTTTATAAAAATAATAACAATTTTTATAAATTACTAAATATTTTTTTTTAAATATTAATAATATTATGAAATTAACTAAATTTTATATTTAAAATTATAGATTGAAATTATTTTTTGTTTATTTTATTTTAATTTATTTTGAAACTAACTGAACTGAATCGATCTGAACTGAACTGAATCGAACAAAATTTAAGTGAATTGAACTAAACTAAACTTTACTGAAATTAAGTTCAAAAGGACAGGTCCTAATTTAAATTTATATTTTTTTTCCATAATCAAATTTATGTATAATTTATTAGTAGTTTTTTTTTCAATATCTCATAAATTAAATTGGAATTGTAGCCTACAATCCGTTTTGGAATGTGATTCTTTTCAGTAGGTGTAGAATTGATATAAGATTTGATAAACGACAACTATAGAAAGATTTGCATATTTATTTGTTAATTGCAATGCTAATCAATCGGAAAAGAAATAAATTAACTTTTTCTATTTTACACTTCTATTTTTGATGAGTTAATTACGTACGTGCCGCATCACATCTTAATCATGATTCTCGACTCTTGCTCTTTTTGGTCTATATGTTTTCACTGTATGTGAGATAAATATGATGGTGTCGAATTTTTAAATATTAAAAATAATCAAATAAATAAAATATCTTCTATAATGAGATTTTATACATTATTTTCATAATTTTATTAGTATTTCGTTGAGAATGAGATATAATTTAACCACAAATAATAATAATTATTATTTATCAGTTTAATTTAATAGACCACCTTATATACTTATGAAGTTTGAATTATAAAAAAAAATTGTTGGCTTCTAGAAATAGTAATTCAACAATTTAATTTATAAATCACATGCGTTATATGATTTAAAAAATCAATAAACACGTTGAAAAATTGAGTAACGAGATAATATCACAATAAAAAAGATAATAAAAAGTTTAATTTTATTAGCTATATAATATTTTACTCTAAGTATTCGACAAAGTTTTACGGAATATGATATAAGTGAACGATGAAAATATTGTAAATTATTATTGAAAAACAATTTTAAAACATATTTTTAAATTTTGTATTAGTTTTAATACTAATATAACTTAATTAAAAAACATATATTGTTTAGTTATAATTATTAATAATTGCCCCAAAAAATATGATTCAGTTATTATAATTAACAAATATATATTTGTAAACTATGAAAAGAATATAATTAAATTTTAATAATATTTTTTATACCATCATTATACATTGTTAATTATTTTTAAATTTTTTATGTTGATTAAATGAAACACTCACAAATAAAACTCTGAATGTTGTTTATTACTTTAAACATGCATAACCTTTCAATTTAAATAAAACATTTCATATTTGAGATAACGATTGATAATGAGATTCAATACGAGTTTAAAAATTAGTAGGGGTGAACAATTTATCTCGGAATTTCGATCCCGTCACGATTTCATCGCGAAAGTTAGCGAGATAGGACGGGATCAATTTTAAAAATGGCAATCGCGTTCCGTCCCAACCCGATTAATTTTTTTCATAATGGGACGGGATGGGATCGGGATGATCCCGTTCTATCATGTCCCGTCCCGTCCCGGAAATTTATTAATATACATAAAAAATATTATTTTTTCACATAAATTAATAAAAATATCAAAATTTTAATCACACTTTCAATTAAATTTATTTATTAATTAATACATTTTCACAAATCTCATAATAATTTATTTTTTATATAATTTGTTTTGAAAATACTTAAATATTTATATTTTAAAAATTGTAAAATATCTTTTAAATTGAATAATTGAACTTATTTCTCTCCAAAACTTAAATTTCTTTTTATTTGTATTTTGATTATTTTATAAGTCGATAATATTTAATTTAATTTAATTTTTAATTTTATAATTTTATTTAAAAATTTCGGAGTTCTCGATCCAGATCTCGATCTCGACCCTAATTCCGTCTCATTTCCATTCCTACCAGTTAGAGTGAGAGTAGAATTATGAAATAAAATAAAATTTTCATTCGCATCAATTTTCAAAAAAATACCACGTGCATCGCACGAGCAGTTGTACTAGTTTAAGAAGAATTATACAACAATAAAAACTTTTGAGATGGTAATTTTATTGTTTATTTATGTACGTTGATGTGTTATACTCGTACCCACATTTATTTAACGGAAGTAACTTTAATAATAATTGATGCTAAAAAAATTACTATTCACTTTGTCCTATAAGAACAATCACAATTTTTTTATTTTTTTTTATAATTTACAAAAAAAATTGTGACTATTTTTATAAGACAAAAATAATATTAAAAAATAAAATGAGATTCTAACACAAGGGGTTGCTCTCTAGTCTCTACATTCAAATCATTCCACCAAACTCTTGATTTTCATACAAGTACCTACACAAGAATATTATATGTTGAAAATTACATATAACTTGAAAATAAAACAACATTTTAATTTCACACATTAATTATAGTTATACAAAAATCATATAAGTAATTTGTTTATTGGTAAATAATTAATTCATCGGGAAGATTGAATTGTCGATAATTCGCTACGTTTTTACTCAATCAAATAAAAAAATGTAAGTATTCTCTTATTCTTAGAGCATTTCCAATTGTGTACTTATAAGTACAAATTAACGATATATCATTTGATAGATCAACAAAAAATTATATTATTGTTATTTTGTACAATACATTTATTCTTTTATATAAAATTTACATTTATCCAAAAAAAAAAATTATACTATCAAATATTTTTTTCTTTATTTTTGTGGGGGACACAAAATAAGACACAGTTAAATTTGTACTCATACTATCTTCAATGAAGAAATTAAAACTTAAACTTAAAATAAGTTTAGTTTTACGTTTACAGTAATTTTACTAAACCGAAAACCAATACTCAAATTTAAATGAATATTCTCAAAACATTTTGTTTTATACCATTTTTATACTATTTTTATAAATAACCATCATGTTTACAAATTTACAATTTAACTTCTTAAAATTTGAAATTAAAAAACAGTAAATATTATTTGAAGTATCTAGCTAGTAATATTATTTTAAGTATCTCGTATTGTGTTATTTTAATTGTAATATTAATTGAATAATTTAGCATTTAATTTAATTCCATATTATTATATGTATTTTTATTTTATTATTAATTTTTTTTATTAAAATTTATTTGAAGTATTTGTGATATGATTATTAAAAAAAATAATATTGCAAAAAAATATTTAAAAAAAATAAAAATAAATAAAAAAGTGTAAAGTCATTTTTATTAATTTGTAAAAGATAAATGTCAAATTTTTAAATAAATAATAGTTATTGGTTTAAGTTTGAGCTAAACGTAAATTTGAGTATTTTTTGTGTGGGTGCTTCCTTTAAACATATAATAAGTTTATATTTTGATATCGGTTGGAGTATCTCCACTATTTCAAATGAGTTTTTGGAATGCTCGTATCAAATATTTGATATATATATATATATATATATATATATATATATATATATATATATATATATATATATATATATATATATATACTTCTTTTTCTCTCATTGTACTTTTGATTCTTTAAGAATTGTACCTACCGTTAAGATGATTTTGGACATAGTTTTTTACCTGTCCAATAACTAGCCGGCAGAAACCGTTTCTATTGGCTAGTCAAACTCAAATGGTCGACATTATTAATTTTGTGCATGCATTTTCTCTCCATGTCCTAAACCCATAATTTTATACTACATAGATATTACACGTGAAACTATTTACATTCATTATAAATATTTTGTACATCTCTATATTCATAATTAAAAAAAAAATCATGTCTGGAATTAACTATATGTATGCATGTATCATGACTAGTCAACCCCAATTGATTAAGTCAACAAGTAGAGACATTAATAAGCACAAAGTGATCTCCATCGATCGACACAGAAATCTTAGACAGCTGTGTCAATTTTTACTTTAGGCAGACAACAAGAGTCAAGAGTCGATATTTCATGTATATATGTAAGATACAAATTAATTAATATGAAAACCGCAGCTGGAATCCATAAGGGAATTGCTTTCTTCGGTTGAATCTTGCCCGACAAAATTGCTCTTTTGGTCCATTTAAGTGAGGCAAGATCCGGAAAGTATACTTTTTTTTCTCTTCAAATCAAAGGTCATCAAATCAACCCATATATAAATCTATTGTAAATACCTGGAAATTGATCGGGTTTTGACGTATTTGCTGGTGATCGTCACTATTATACGTAATTAAATAGTAAAACATTGACTCGTTGATTCGTTAACAATTTCATATGTTTTTTAATAATTAAATATATCAAATACGAAGCAGCACTTGTTGGAATGGTCCTTCATCCCATGTGTGTCGTGCCGAAACGAGCTATGTAGTGCGTCCTGTGTAGATGGATCGATTGGGCGACGTTAAGTGTCGAGTTGTAAATTTGATGAACTTAATAGTCGACGATCAAGCCAAATGAGTCACACGGCCCTATCGATCGTGTATACTTGGAGTATATAAACCTTGGTTGAGAATCGAGGTTGAACGACGGAAGAAACGGAGAGAAAACGAGAATCGGCAAAATCGGCACTATTTTGAACTAGGTGTCGCCCGACACCCATTTTTTACTATGGGAGTGTCGGCCGACATGCATGCAAGTTGTTGGCGGTGTAAATTTGTGAAGGCGTCGGCCGACATCATGTGTATTTTTTGCGCAAGTCGGCCGCGGGATTCATTTTCTTAATCTTACTCCCTCCTATATAAAGAGACCTCTACCCACGAATTATGTTGCTACAATACAATAGAATTCACTTTCTACAAGGTTCATATTCGCGGCGAGACGAGAGAATCGAGTGAGACTCGATACTAAAGAGGGCTTCCAAAGTTCGTTGATCAAGGAGGGTTCGTGCAAAGAATTGAGGCCGGGTACGTTCGCGGCTATCCATCTACGCGTGAGCTAACTACATAGAAGAATTACAAGGTACACAATTCTATACTAACTCAATTAATTGTTCTTACTATTACGTGCGCACTAAGTCCATGAATAGGGTTTTACGTGTTTATGCATGATTTAATTTTCCGCTACTTTTCATGCTTGTAAAATATGTAAATCCGTCTATTTGGGTATGTATGAGATCATACAAATCCCAACAGTGGTATCAGAGCCTTGATTGTGCGTTTGCGTATGCGCGTAGAACAAGTGCCTATAAAAATTATTTTTATTTTTATTTGTGAATTTTTTCGTGGACTATTTTTTGGAAAAATAGTATTTGATTGTATGTTAATTTAATTTGATTATTTTTCATAAATCAAGTGTACATGAATTTTTTGTGATTTATTCATTTAATTTTTCATGGAATATTTTTTGGAAAAATAGTACTTGATTTGATATTAAAAATTTATTCGATTATTTCTGTATACATAAATCAAATCTCCATGATGTGAAATTCGGAATTGATAAATTTATTTGGAATATTATTTGTCTATTTTATCTCTTAATCATGATTAATAAAGAATTTAGAATTCTTGTATTTTTTATTAAGTTCATGTTTTATCAAATTTTCAAAACAATGTCTAATTTGTCTTTCTCAAGCAAGTCATAAGTTGAAGATAAATTTCACCCCGGGGAGTGAATTTATTGTAAATACTAGATTTGTGGACGACGCAAATAAGAGACTTTCGAACCATGTGATGGTAAGATCGTCTGATTGCTCCCCCATGTCACATGGGAGATAGCGCTTCAATTGCATGATAAATCACTGGTTAGAAACCTCGAGTTTTCACTTAGGATTTGTCGCGTTTTGGTTATTGGGATAATTATGGGAGATACAAATAGAAGTCGATTATTGGGAATAATCGAACAATTAAAATCTGATTTTATTGAGAATAAAAATAATAGGCATAATTGAGTTAATTGTTGCATCTTGCCTGCTAGGAATTGAGAATTCTCGTTGCTTGCTCAATGTTATGCTCTGCGGTAGTATGCATGCTTTAGGTTTATATTATGCGTTTTCATCATGTTTAATCAATTAAAACAAAACTTGCATGTTTTGTCTCATAAAATGAGTTATCGCTTTGTCCAATTAGACACACCCCCTAAAGCTCTCGATCATCAATTAGTAGGTTCTGCCTCTGCGGGGTGCTATATTTTTTATCTTGAGATAAGGTGGGGGTATAGGAACAACGAGGCCTCTACAACGTGTTTTTGGTTCCTCATCGACGAACCCACTTGAGGTGTGGTAGTCGAGGCGAGGAGATAAGAATGGGATTCTTATCGACCAAGATTGTTATTGTCGATAGTGAAACTATTGAAATAACATTGACAGTGAGATTGTCTACCTATCTCGAATTTTTCGAGTGTCAAGCTCTCCTTGGCTCGAGAAATTGCGAGATGAGGATCTTGGAATTATTTTGTTCTAGAGACACCAATTTTAGACATTGGAGGACGAAATAGACAACTTTATAAGTGTTTTAGGAACGACTTGTTTACTAAATACTTGCTTATTTCTTTCTGTAGTTAATATATCTTATCTAAACTCTATAACTCAAGTTACTATGCGTTCAATCCTTGAGAATGAAATCATTGAGAAGGAAAAACTGAATTGTATCAACTTTCTCGATTGGCATCGAAACATGAGATTAGATCTTAAATTCGAAAAACGAGAGAATGCTAATGAAAATTCAATTCCTCTGCTTTCGAAGCGAATATCGTTCTGCACTCGTTGCATGATGGTTATCATGTGAACGGAGTACAGAGATCGTTGATGGATCTACATAGTCATTTGGAGACTGTAGAGCCTACGATTAAGAACAACTCTGGGAGAGATGTTTTTATGATAAAGAGAGGTGAAATTTCAAAAAGGAAGAACAAATTCAAGTCCATTGGAAATGGTAAAGTTGTTGATGCACCTAAAGGCCAAGGACAAGAAGATTTCAGTGGGACCAAAGTACTTCTATTATAATGGCACATAGGCCATTTCAAAATGAATTGTTCTAAATACAAGGAAGATATGAAGAATGGGGTTTCCCCTTCATCTTCAAGTACCTATGTTGTACATATACACCTTTCTAACACTACTTCATGGGTATTAGATACCGGTTATGGGACTCACATTGTTAGATGTATAGAGGCCCTACTAAGAAGTAAGAAGTTAGAGAAAGGTGAAGTCCATCTGCGCGTGGGGAATGGAGCGAGGGTCGCTGCATTAGCCGTAGGGACTTATAGTTTATCTTTGCCCTCTGGGCTCGTACTAGAACTCAATAATGTTTATTTTGTTTCTAGTATAACCATGGATATTATTTCTATTTCTGCATTGGATGTTGAAGAATTTAATTTTACGATTATTAATGGAGTTTTTTCGTTGTTTAATCGTGATGTATTCTATGGTTTGGCACGTCTTGAGCGTGGCTTATACGTGCTCGATTTAGATAAACAAATCTACAATATAAATACCAAACGAGCTAAATTAAACAAGACTAACGAAACATACCTCTGGCACTGTCGTTTAGGCCATATAAACACTAAGCGTGTTGAGAGACTCCACAAGGAGGGTGTTCTCAAATCATTTGATTTGGAATCATTTGATACATGCGATGGGTATCTATTAGGCAAAATGACGAAATCACCATTTCTGGGAACTGGTGAGCGAGCTAGTGATCTATTGGGCCTTTATACACACTGATGTTTGTGGACCAATGAGTTCACCGGCACGAGGTGGTTACGTATACTTCATAACTTTTACTGATGATTTAAGTAGATATGGTTATGTCTATTTAATGAAGCATAACTCGGAATCTTTTGAGCGATTCAAAGAATTCCAAAATGAAGTAGAAAATCAATTTGGCAAGACGATAAAAGTTCTTCGATCGGATCGAGGAGGCGAATATCTGAGTCATGAGTTTGATGATCATCTAGTGAAGTGTGGGATTAGATCTCAACTCACCCCTCCTGAAACTCCTCTGTTAAATGGAGTGTCTGAAAGAAGGAATCGAACTTTGTTGGACATGGTTCGATCTATGATGAGCTCAGCAAAACTTCCTATATCCTTTTGGGGACATGCACACTCTTCTGCTGCTCTAATACTGAACATGACGCCTTCAAAGGTTGTAAGTAAGACACCATACGAGATATGGAATGGGAGGGTCCCGAATTTGTCTTATCTCAAGATTTGGGGTTGCGAAGCCTATGTCAAGAGAAATATCTCTGGCAAGCTTGAACCCAAATCTGACAAGGTTTTCTTTGTGGCATACCCAAAAGAAACCCCGAGGATATCATTTCTACAACCAATCAGAGAACAAAGTTTTTGTTGCTCGTGATGGTGTCTTTCTGGAAAAAAGAATTCCTTTCTAAGAAAGATAGTTGGAGTAAAGTTGTTCTGGACGAGGTCCATAATGAACAACCAGTTACCAAGGACACAAATGACGAGGTCGTAATGATTCCTGAACCCTCGTAGGTGGTAACTGATCCTCGTAGGTCGGGAAGGACTATAACTCGTCCCGCTAGATATATTAATATCTTAAGGAATGAGGAACCATCCACCTATAGTCAAGCCGTGACAAGTCCGGATTCCGAGAAATGGCTGAGAGCCATGAAATCCGAAATGGACTCCATGTCTGAGAATCAAGTCTGGGACTTGATCGATTTACCTCAAGAGGCTAGGCCTATTGAGTGCAAATGGGTCTATAAGATTAAGACCGACATGAATGAAAAACCCGAGGTTTTCAAAGCTAGATTGTATTGGAAATCGATATCACGGGTTATCAAAAATTGCGGAACACGATAACCCAACCGAAATCTCATCGCCGGAAAGTACGCGAGCACCACCACGCGAGCCGGGGCCCGACCGAACGCACGACGCACCCGAAGGCACGCCGCGGCCAGCCGAACCCCCACGAGGGGGCTCGCGATCGATCGAATCGATCGATGGGGTTGTGTCGAGCAACCCCGCGGCGAGTCCGGCGACTCGCCGCCGCTGGGGTTGGTTCGCCTAGCGAACCACCGCGGGCCCAACCCGCGGTCAGCCCAGCGATCGAGTCGAGCTCGATCGCACCCCCGACATCCAGTCGGGGCTCTTGGTTTCCGCGATCCCCACGGGGTCGATTGCGGCGGTCCGGTGGTTCGACCACCACCGCACGATCGTCCTTCGTTTCGGGATTCGTCCTCGGATCTTGGTTCGTCGGTATTTACGATAATTAACGATTAAAATCATAAAGGGGGTTTACGATTTTTACCTCGTTCTCGTTGTTCGGAAAAACGAGACTTTGATGACCTCGAAGTCTTCCCACGTATTCCTTGCACTAGCTCGAACGTCGGGGTGGGCGACGATCCTCCGAACTCTATGAATCTCCTTCAACTCTCTAGAACTATCAACTATTGATATTCTTGTCTTATGATTTATGAAGGTCATGTAGTGCTTCTATAGGCTACGTAGGGGACCTTAAAGAAGTAGAATATTGAGCTTCCAATAATAGTGATTAAATTGAGCCCAAGCCTAAATCTATTAATCCTTATTATTATTAATCATATTTAATTCCACTATATAAATATAATTGCACTCCCAATATTAAACTATATTATATCAAATAATATTCTTCCGGTAGTATTATTTATTTCATATGTTTAAGATATAAATGTCCATGAATAAATTATATTTATTACTAATTAATTTATTCATCTCTTATATCCGAGATTAGTACCACTCAACTTTATTATTATGCTGGAACAAATCCACTCGCGAGGTTTACATAATAATTCCTTATGAGCTCATCTTGGGGACATTATCAACCCTTATCGGGACATACTTTCCCGTCAAGAATTCACTACATGTCATACATGAAATATAGTGACCCAACTTTGCTGGTAATTGACCGATTATTTTAATCAGTCAATTTCTTTGGAAAATCAAAGTCACTAATATTATATGCACACACCCGCAATAATATCAGGGATTAAGAATAAAATACATTGAGATTTAAATCGATTATCTGAGGCAATCCTAATCGATAAATCTCAAGCAGATCCGCCCAATACACCAAGTGTACAAGTATGATAAAATAATTAAGACAAATTATTTTCTCTCTCATACAACGACTATACCGATGGATTGATCCTTGTCCATCTAGGTCGTGAGCAACTGTTCGATTATATACGAGTAACCGATAGTATGATCTTCCGTGTGACGTCGCACACCATACTAACTACAACGTGTATAATCTAGGACTATATATATATATAATTAACCATAATTAAAAGCAAATGAATGTTTATTTATTAATAGATAAATGACAGTGTAAAAGGAGTTTAGATCACTTAAATCTAGACATTAAGTATACTACTCCATCATTCTCTCACTTATATTAAGATATAGTCTTCTTCCAAACGTCTGACTCCCAAACCCTTCACGTGCTTTAAATATACTTCTTTAGGAAGTACCTTTGTGAAAGGGTCCGCTAGGTTATCCTCCGAAGCTTTCCTGGTGACTACAACGTCACCTTCTTAACGATGTCTCGAATCAGGTGGTACTTGCGCTCTCTGTGTTTCGTAGCACTATGGGACCGTGGTTCCTTACCGTTTGCCACTGCACCGCCATTATCACAATAAATTGTCATAGCTTTTGGAAAATTCGAAATCACATCTAAGTCCCAGAGGAAATTAAGGAACCATACTGATTCTTTCGCTGCCTCTGAGGCTGCTACATACTCAGCTTCCATGGTAGAGTCTGAAATGCACTTTTGCTTGACACTCTTCCATGATACGGCTCCACCTCCCAAAGTGTACACATAGCCTGATGTCGACTTACGCCGATCCTTATCTGTTTGGAAATCCGAATTTGTGTAACCCAAAGGAACAAGCTCGTCTGCTCCGTAACTCAGAACATAATCCTTAGTATTTCGCAAATACTTGAAAATGCTCTTTACAGCAGTCCAATGTTCTTTTCCAAGGTTACTCTGATATCTAGCCACTATGCCAACTGCATAGCAAATATCAGGTCTCGTGCATAACATTGCATACATTAAGCTTCCCACCGTCGAAGCGTAGGGAACTGCTTTCATTTCATCTTTCTCCTTTTGTGTCTGAGGACACAATTTTTTAGACAGATGAATTCCATGTCTGAAGGGTAACTCACCCTTCTTGGAATCTTGCATGTTAAAACGAGCCAGAATCGTATCTATGTAAGATGCTTGGGAAAGGTACAACGTTCTACTCCGGCGATCCCTTATAACTTTGATCCCTAGAACATGTCCAACCTCTCCTAAGTCTTTCATATCGAAATGTCTAGAAAACCATCCTTTTATGTCTGATAACATCTTTACATTGTTGCCAATGAGAAGAATGTCATCTACATAAAGCACGAGAAACACCACCTTCTTTCCATCACGTTTCCAATACACACACGATTCGTCCATGCTTTGAATGAATCAATAAGACTGGACTACTTCATCAAACCGCAGGTTCCACGATCTCGAGGCTTGTTTCAATCCATAAATGGATCGATTAAGCTTGCACACTAGATGTTCTCGCCCCTTAGAAATGAAACCTTCTGGTTGTTTCATATAAATCGTCTCGTCGAGACTTCCATTTAGGAAAGCTGTCTTGACATCCATTTGCCACACCTCATAGTTCATATGAGCTGCTATGGATAAAAGAATCCGGATTGACTTTATCTTGGCTACCGGCGAGAAGGTCTCCTCATAATCGATTCCCTCTTTCTGAGTATATCCTTTCGCAACAAGCCTTGCTTTAAAGGTTTCAACATTTCCTTCAGATCCTCTCTTTCTCTTGTAGACCCATTTACACCCAATTGGCTTTACGCCGTTTGGTGGTTCTACGAGATCCCAGACTTTATTAGAATCCATAGACTCTATTTCGGATTTCATCGCTTTCTTCCAAGAAGGCGCATCTATATCTTGTACCGCCTCATCATAGGTCCAGGGATCGATTTCATGTTTTCCAGGTCCAGAGTCCGAAGACTCACCCAGTCCTATAAATATGTCCGGTTGTCTAACAACCTTCCCACTACGACGGCGTTCCGGTGTAATCAAAGTGACAGTGTTAGGTGCAAGTTCTAGTGGTGTATCAATACTCGGTTCGGCTGTTTCTAAGTCTTTATCATCACCTCTCAATTCATCAAGCATTATGTCACTTTTGGGCTTGTGGTCCATGACATAGTCTTCCTCTAAGAACCGAGCGTTAGTTATTATAACGATCTTCTGGTCCTTAGGACTATAGAACATGCCACCTTTAGTTCCTCTAGGATATCCTATAAACAACCGCACTTCAGTACGAGGTTCTAACTTATCGGCTCCCGTTCTTAACACGTGCGCAGGGCACCCCCAGATCCGAACGTGTCTCAAGCTAGGCTTGCGCCCGCTCCATCGTTCCATGGGTGTTGTAGGGACCGTTTTAGATGGAACCAAGTTCAGAATGTGCGCCGCTGTTTCTAAGGCATATCCCCAGAACATAACAGGTAAGTCCGAGTAACTCATCATAGAACGCACCTTTTCCATAAGAGTTCTTTTCCTTCTCTCCGACACACCATTCTGCTGAGGAGTATATGGTGATGTCATTTGGGAATCAATCTCATTCTCTGCCCAGTATGCCTTGAATTCCCCAGATAGGTACTCGCCTCCGCGATCAGATCGCAGGCATTTTATGGATTTACCCTGAAGGTTCTCCACAAGAGCTTTGAATTCTTTGAACTTTTCAAAACTCTCGCTCTTGCGGCGCATCAGGTATACAAATCCATACCTTGAGTAATCATCAGTAAAAGTGATGAAATACTCGTACCCTCCCCTTGCCTGAGTAGACATAGGTCCGCATACAATAGAGTGAATCAAATCTAATACTTGCTCGGATCTATATCCTTTACCAGAAAAGGATCGCTTGGTCATTTTACCTTCTAAACAGGATTCACAGGTTGGAAGGTCCTCTCCTTCAACACCTCTGATTAAACCATCAGCTTTCAACCTTTGAATTCTATTTGAATTAATATGACCTAGCCTAAGATGCCATAAATATAATTGATTCATCTTTGAAGGTTTCTTTCTCTTATTGGTGTTCGTGGATGTGTTATTTGTCTCGGTTAGTTGCATAGTGCTAGACTCAGGATTTAGTACATATAAATCATCAACCAATGTACCAGAACAGATAATTTCACTATTTCTTCTTATGACCACGGAGTGATAAAAAGAAACAGAATATCCATTCAGAATTAACTTAGAAACCAAAATTAAATTCTTTCTAAAATTCGGTACATAAAGACAATTTTGTAAAACTAAAATCCTATCAATAAAACGTAAGTAAATGTCTCCCACTGCAACAGCCTCCACCTTCGCAGCATTGCCCATGTAGACTACGATTTCTCCCTCTCTAAGTCTCCGGGTTTCCTGGAACCCCTGCAATGAATTGCAGACATGATCAGTGGCTCCCGTATCTAAATACTAGGTACTGGTAGATAACACCGCTGATAATGTTTCAGTGACTAAGGAGAATTTCGTACCTTGTTTGATGAGAGTACAATCAGACTTCCTGTGTCCAGACTGCTTGCATCCAAAACACTTGCCTCGTGGCTTGCCTTTCCCATTCCGTGGTTTAGAACCACTGAGTTTCTTTGCTTGCTCTTCCTTCTTTCCTAGCTTTCCCACAAGAGCTTGTGATTTCTTTAACTCACTCAGAAATTCAACTCTTTTGGAATCGTTTTCAAGCGACTCCCTAAGAGAAATTTTCATGAGTAAGTTAATCACCTCTTGTCCAGCTTCCACGCTATGTCTCAACATCTCCCTGAGGGCACAATAAATGTCCTCATCAATCGAGACATCAGTGGATTCTGAAGGCTCAACAGTCTGAACAATGTCCAGATTTTCTTTCCAATCATTACAATATGGAACCAGTGAGTTTTCATCCTTAAGTATATCACAAAGTGGGGTCACATTCCTTCTTAACCTATAAGCACATAAAACAAACAAACAATTTAATACCGATATTATCTCCCTCGAATAATATCATTAAATCACTAATCACATCTAAAATCCCATCAGATATGGTAAGCGACGATAGTGTGGACGTTTACCTATCCAAACGATTTTGCAATTAGATTTTCTTGGGTCGTACATCATCAATAGCGTTACTTCGATGGGAAGGATACTATGAAGTGTACCTAAGTGTGAACCATTACTCAGTACTAAGAAGTTTGTTTGGGATTCGCATATCACCGCAAGCCACGATAGTGTGGACGTTTACGCTAATACACGGTCCTTCACTCCCTTCTATAACTGTCTACATCAATTAATCCAAAATCTCATTCAGTGCAGCAAGCCACGATAGTGTGGACGCTTACTACACCAAAAGATTTTTATAATTGACATCCAATTACTTGGTTCATTCAATCATGTAAATCAAGACGCGGAGAATCATAAGTGAAACTCGAAGTTTCTTACCAGTGATTCACCATGCGAACAACCATATCTCTCATAGAATGAGAGAGCCGAGCAGACGATCGATCTAGTCATAAAATGACACGAAAGTCTCTAATTTGTGTCCTCTACATGACCAAGTGGCTTTGGCTCCATTCCACTCCCCGGGGTGAGAATAAGTCGACTTGAAATCAGTTTCAGAAAGACAAATTAGGCATTGTTTGATAAATTTAATCAATGTTTCTTGTAAAAGAAATTACAAGAATTCTCCTTCAATGACTTGTCTATACGAACTTTAGAAGTCCATAAAAGTCACCAAGAGAACAACAATGGAGATCATGGGATTGTTTCCAATCCCTCTCCCACTTAGCTTTTTAAGACAAAAGGGATACGCTATCTAATGCATAAATTAAATACACATAAGCATGCATACATGAAATAAAGCACATAGTATTATCACATAATCAAAATAATACTAGAATATTATTTTGCGACTATTATGGCTTTATTGCATCCCCATACGCATCTTCTAGTCTTCAGTCTTCGTTCTTGAATGCTTCTATGTGACGGGAATATTAATTCCAATATTTAAATTTATTTATTTTTAATAAATCCAAAAGATACTTAACTAATAAAAATTAAGTCAATCGAATAAATAAAAAATTAAATTAAATATTATTAATATTTTTATTTATTTTATTTTCCTTTTCTAATTTTATTAAATCTCTAGAATCCTATCCAAGACCCAATTAAAATATTTTAGAAGAAATATCCGTAATGAAATAATGAAATAAAATAATTTAGGACTCCTAAACTTTCCAAACTAATTAGAATACTATTCCATGAATATTTCCATAAAATATGAATAATCAATTAGGAAACCTAATTAATTTCAAATTAATTCTTTTCCTAATCCATGAATATTCCCAAAAATAGGAATACTCAAATTAGGAAAACGAACTAATTAGGAAAGTGGATCTACCGGGAGAACACGAGAAACCCTAGGGTCCCCGCGCGCCCCCTTCGATCGCCGCCTTGGAGATGGCCGGCCACCGCCGACGGCGACCCCTACTCCGGCGATCGATCCTCGGCCATGGGGATGGCTGATGGGTCCTCTCCCCCTCTTCTTCGTCTCCTCCGTCACACGTCTTCTCCGGCGGTCGTTTCGGCATCGATCCAACGCAAATAAAATTACAATTTAAATTTACATAAATCCGATATCGATTCTATACATGAAATCGACCCTATACAATTTCCGGAAAAAGTAGAACAATAATAATAAATCCTAAATTCGGCCAACCCCCGAATTTTTACTATTACAAGCATTCACCACACAAAAACGAATCTCGACATGTCCGAGAGTTTAATAATTAAAACTATTATGACAAAATAATTAACGAAAAATTATAACAAGTCATAATAGTCGGAAACCCTGCAAGGTAGAACAATTTTATCGAAAATACCGCGAACGTAAATCACGCTCTGATACCAATTGTTGGAAATCGATATCCGGGGTTATCAAAAATTGCGGAACACGATAACCCAACTGAAATCCCATCGCCGGAAAGTACGCGAGCACCACCATGCGAGCTGGGGCCCGACCGAACGCACGACGCCCCCGAAGGCACGCCACGATCAGCCGAAATCCTATGAGGGGGCTCGCGATCGATCGAATCGATCGCTGGGGTTGCGTCGAGCAACCCCGCGGCGAGTCCGGCGACTCGCCGCCGCTGGGGCCGGTTCGCCTAGCCACCCACCGCGGGCCCAGCCCGCGGTCAGCCCAGCGATCGAGCTCGGCTCGATCGCACCCCCGGCGTCCAACCGGGGCTCTTGGTGTCCGCGATCCCCACGGGGTCGATTGCGGCGGTCCGGTGGTTCGACCACCACCGCGCGATCGTCCTTCGTTTCTGGGTTCGTCATCGGATCTTGGTTCGTTGGTATTTACGATATTGACGATTAAAATCATACAGGGGCTTTACGATTTTTACCTCGTTCTCGTTGTTCGGAAAAACAAGACTTTGATGACCTCGAAGTCTTCCCACGTATGCCTTGTGTTGGAAATCGATATCCCGGAATAAATAAATTTAAATAAATAAATTATCTAATTAATTTCGACCGAAATCCTATGGAGATCAAATATTCGGAGTTGTAAAATTGCGGAACAACAACTCCAATCGAAATCCCGGTTGCCGGAAACCCGCCACGAACCACCACACGAACCCGGACTCAACCAAACCCTAACCGCGGGAGAACCCACGGTTGTTCGATCGAGCCCTCGCGTGGGGCTCGCGGCTGTACATGGCAGCCGCCTAGGGCTGCTCGCAGCAGCCCTCAAACCGTGCCGGAGAGATCACGCGAACAACCCTAACCTCGCGGAGGCTCAGCCCGATCGTACCCTAGCCGCGGCTTGAACCAC
Source organism: Euphrasia confusa (assembly GCA_954870475.1). NCBI lineage: Eukaryota > Viridiplantae > Streptophyta > Magnoliopsida > Lamiales > Orobanchaceae > Euphrasia > Euphrasia confusa. The sequence goes on along the minus strand of OX940966.1, from coordinate 6,363,826 downwards.
CGCTGCTCCGATCAGGCATGCGCTCGTATCCATGCGAGCACTAGGGCTCCAGCTGCATGCCCCCGTACACGATCCAAGAAGCCCCGCGGATCCGCTGCGGGATTAGCCCACTGCCCAGCCGTACGAGGCGGGCGCCTGGGTACGAAGCGCTCACGCGCGACATGGACCAGGCGGGCGCCTGGTCCTCAGGCGAGCGCCTGCCTCCCCAGGCAGCGGCTCCGTTCGATCCACGCCGCCGGATCGCTCCAGCCGTGGCGGTCCGGTGATCCATGATCACCACTGCTCGGCTCGACCCCGGTGAGGATCCCAAACCTCGGATCTTGGTTCACGATATTTCTACGATAATTAAACGATTAAATCATAAAGAGGGTTTTACGATTTACCTCGTTCTCGTTGTTCGGAAAAACGAAGAACTCAATTTGACGACCTTGAGATCTTCCCACGTATTCCTTGCACTAGCTCGGACGTCGTGTGGGCGACGATCTACCGAACTCCATGGATCTCCCTCTCTACTTTCTCTCTCTAGAATTGTGATCTTCAAGTTATGAGAATAGAGAAGACCATGTAGTGCTTTTATAGGCTACGTAGGGGATCTTAAGGAGGTGGAATATTGGGCTTCCAATAATATTGATTAGATTGAGTCCAAGCCCAAATCTATTAATCCTTACTATTATTAATTAATTTATTTTCCACTATATAAATTAATTGCACTCCCAATATTAAACCATATTATATCAAATAATATTTCTTCGGTAGTATTATTTATTCCGTGTATTTAAGATATAAATATCCATGAATAAAATTAATTTATTGCTAATTAATTTATTCATCTCTTATATCCGAGACTAGTACCATTCAACCTTAATTATTATGCGGAACGAATCCACCTGCAGGGTTTACATAATAATTCCTTATGAACTCATCTCGGGGATATTATCAACCCTTACGGGATACACTTTCCCGTCAAGTATTCACGGCATGCCATATATAAAATATAGTGACCCAACTTAAACGGTAATTAACCCAATAATTAAATCGGTTAATTTCTTTGGTAAATCGAAGTCACTTATATTAAATATACACACCCGTAATAGTTTCGGGGATTAAGAATAAAATACTCTGAGACTTGAATCGATTATCGCCGGCAATCCTAATCGATAAATCTCAAACGATCCGCCCAATACACCAAGTGTACAAGTGTGATAAAATAATTAAGACAAATTATTTTCTCTCTCACACAACGACTATACCGATGGATTGGTCCGTGTCCATCTAGGTCGTGAGCAACTGTTTGATTAAATACGAGTAACCGATAGTATGATCTTCTGTGTGTCCATACACACCATACTAACTACAACGTATAAAATCCAGGACTATAGTTTGCATATATTTAATTATAATTAAACGCAAATAATTGTTTATTTAATTAAATAGATTAATGGCAATGGATCGTGAGTTTCCGTTACTTAAATCTAAACATTAAGTACACAACTCCAACACCTTGCACTAGCTCGAACGTCGGGGTGGGCGACGATCCTCCGAACTCTATGGATCTCCTTCAACTCTCTAGAACTATCAACTATTGATATTCTTGTCTTATGATTTATGAAGGCAATGTAGTGCTTTTATAGGCTACGTAGGGGACCTTAAGGAAGTAGAATATTGGGCATCCAATAATAGTGATTAAATTGAGTTCACTCCCAAATCTATTAATCCTTACTATTATTAATCATATTTATTTCCACTATATAAATATAACTGCACTCTCAATATTAAACTATATTATATCAAATAATATTCTTCCGGTAGTATTATTTATTCCGTATGTTTAAGATATAAATGTTCATGAATAAATTATATTTATTGCTAATTAATTTATTTATCTCTTATATCCGAGATTAGAACCACTCAACTTTATTATTATGCGGGAACAAATCCACTCGCGAGGTTTACATAATAATTCCTTATGTGCTCATCTCGGGGACATTATCAGCCCTTATCGGGACATACTTTCCCGTCAAGAATTCACGGCATGTCATACATGAAATATAGTGACTCAACTTTGCTGGTAATTGACCGGTTATTCTAATCAGTCAATTCCTTTGGAAAATCAAAGTTACTAATATTATATGCACACACCCGCAATAATATCAGGGATTAAGAATAAAATACACTGAGATTTAAATCGATTATCTGAGGCAATCCTAATCGATAAATCTCAAGTATATTCGCCCAATACACCAAGTGTACAAGTATGATAAAATAATTAAGACAAATTATTTTTTCTCTCATACAACGACTATACCGATAGATTGGTCCTTGTCCATCTAGGTCGTGAGCAACTGTTCGATTATATACGAGTAACCGATAGTATGATCTTCCGTGTGACGTCGCACACCATACTAACTACAACGTGTATAATCTAGGACTATATATATTTAATTAACCATAATTAAAAGCAAATGAATGTTTATTTATTAATAGATAAATGACAGTGTACAAGGAGTTCAGATCACTTAAATCTAGACATTAAGTATACTACTCCATCAGATTGGTAGGGAAAGGATTTCGCCAAATTCACGGGGTGGACTACGACGAAACCTATTCGCCAGTCGTGATGCTTAAGTACATTAGGATACTTCTTGCCATCGCCGCTCATTATGATTATGAGATCTGAAAAATGGATTTTAAAACCGCCTTCTTGAGTGGAATTCTTGATGAAGATGCGTATATGACACAACCTGAGGGTTTTATCGATCCAAATGGGGCTAAGAAGGTATGCAAGTTTAAGAGATCTATTTATGGACTCAAGCAAGCATATCGGAGTTGGAATCTGCGTTTCGACAAAGCCGTATAGGAATTCGGCTTTGAACGTAACCCATAGGAATCTTGTGTATACAAGAAGTTCAGTGGGAGCGCAATCGTTTTTCTTGTGCTATATGTCGATGAAATGCTTTTTATTGGAAATGACATTCCGATGTTGAACTTTGCAAAGGAGTGGCTAGGAAAGTGTTTCTCAATGAAGGATCTGGGAGAAGCACAATACATATTGGGCATCAAGATCTATCGAAATAGATCTAAAAGGATGCTTGGACTAAGTCAAGAGTCTTATATTCACAAGGTACTTGAAAGGTTCAAGATGAAGGACTCTAAGAAGGCGCCTTTACCCATGACACATGGCACGACTCTTAGCCATACACAGTGCCCGCAAGGACCTGTTGAGCAAAAGAGGATGTATAATGTTCCTTATGCCTCGGCAATACGATCGATTATCTATGTCATGATATGTATGAGGTTAGATGTATTGTATGCTTGGAGCATGACAAGTCATTTTAAATCGAACCAAGGTGAGGCGCATTGGATGCGGCCAGAAATATTCTCAAGTGCCTTAACCGGACTAAGGAGAATTATCTTGTCCATTGAGAGACAAGAATAGTTAGAAATGATGGGATATACAGACGCGAGTTTTCAGACTGATAAAGACGATTTCCGATCTCTATCTGGATATGTCTTTTGTTTGAATAAAGGTGTTGTTTGTTAGAAGAGTTCCAAGCAAAGTACTGTCGTCGGCTCAACTACGTAAAAGTATGAGTACATTGCGGCTTCGAAGGCTGCAAAGGAATGTGTATGGATGAAAAGTTCCTCGAGCAGCTCGGTGGCATCCTTAGTCTTGCCAAATCTTTAGTTCTCTATTGTGAACATAGTAGAGCTATAGCCCAGGCACAAGAGCCGATGGATCACCATAAATCCAAGCACGTGCTCAGAAAGTTTCACATTTTTTGCGAGATCGTGGAGAGAGGTGATATTGAAATTTGCAAAGTGGCAACCGAGGATAACGTTGCTGACCCATTATATAAACCTCTCCCGCAGTCAAAGCATGAGGCTTTAAGTACTGCGATAGAAATTAAACGTCTTAGAGATAAAATTCTTATGTTGTAATTTATTTACAAACGGAGGTTGTAAATTAAACATTCAAGGTTGATTGATAAATCAACTCATTCATATTTTCATGGTTTGGATTATATGAACTGTTCAAACGTGGATTTTAAATTTTATCTGAGTTATGTGATAATATCGCATAATGAGGCTCAGTGATTGAACTAAAATTAAAATCAACTTGAGTCACTAATCTAGATCACCGTGTACGAACAGACGCAATGGATCAATATAAAGATTAGATTGCAAGTTTTACTATAGCTCCACCTCATGGGCTAGACGTGAGACGTCGAGTACAATTGTATAGACAACGGCTGGGAGATGGGTGTCGGACGTGACTCGCCTAAGAATGGTATATAAGGCAGTGTGTCTGATGAGCCATATTTCTAGCTCATTTTTAGTTCTTTTGAGTCAAGTTAATCGAGTCTTTTTAGTTGTTTTTGAAGGTACCGGTATACCGATCCGATCGATATACCGTGTGTGCGGAAGCGTGTAAAGCATATAAATCTATCATGCTTGGATCTTAGTGCACACTTAATGTGTATAAGAACACATATAAACATATATATATACACATCCAATATATATATATAAGGTTCAACGATTACTTACTTTTGGTGATCGTTGATTTTGGTTAAGGTGGTGTTGAGTCGATTGAACCACCTTAATGGATCAGCCTCTCGAAGCTCTCCTTGTGAATGACCTCGTCACTCCTCTTGTCTAGATCGCCCGGATGTTGAAGCCGCACAAATGGCCCGGCCTCTACGTGTTGCACACGAACCCGGATGACGAACACTTTGCTTGATCGAGTCGGTTCTCCAAGAACACTCTCTCCTTTCTCTCTTTTGTGTGGATTTCGAAATATGTGATTAAGTTGTGTGAAAATCTGATTTTCACCCTCTTATTCATCTCATTATGGTCACATAATTGTCCCATTATCAACCTTGTAACCCCCCCACCTTAATGTGTGTCATCAACACACATAATGGGGTGGTTTATGGTGAATATGAATGGTCATACCACATCATCATGCCAACTAGCATAAGACATGGTCCCACTAGCTTGTGTGGCATGCCATGTCACACTATGTGACATGCATCCATGCAAGCCATGCATCCCATGCATGTGAATTAAATCCACGTAAATATTGATTCTAAATCAATATATTTATCAAGCAACGTACATCATCTTTGAGTCCGTGTGTGACCCTGTAGGTATGATTTATCGATCAATATTATAATTTTCCCAACAAATAATATTATCAAATAATCATTTAACATCCATAGACGACCTTATGACTTTATCGATTGCACACGTAGGATCGAAGGACATATCCCAACAATCTCCCACTTGGCCTTCAGAGCCAGTGTGCTGCCAACTTCCTGTTGTCACTTTATGTCTAAGTTTGAACTTGAGGCAAGACTCGAGTCATCCTCAATCGGTTCAAACCTTTCTTGGACTTTGAGACAGACTGTAAAACCAGATTTATCACTATGATACGAATCTGGACGTGGCCACGTATTTTCCACAGTCTCGACTCTCCAAGTGGCCGGTAAGACATTTATCCCATTATAAAATGGAGGACAATCCCATCTTGTCAATCCAAGCTCTCCCACTTGCTTCCTGATATACCCAATAACAAGTTTTATAACCTCCTTTTACGAAAGGCGTTTACTTGTATCAAAGTACACCATTTCACAATGGAATCACTCTGGACTACTCAGGTCAGAGGAAATTGCTCGACAGTCAATGAAATAGTATTATGACTCGAAATCTTAAATACTATTCCAGTCGGGTCTGTTCGATCATTATCTCCCAGCTAAGATCTATGTAATTGTACTTGATGTCCCACATCACTAGCCCATGAAGCGGCGCTATAGTACACATTACAAACTAGTTCATTGTATTATCGGTTTGTCCGTACTCGATTATACGAACCAGGACCAACTATATGATTTAAGTATATCAGTTCAACCATTGGGACTTCATTATGCGGTAAGTCGACCTCATAACCCAATTGATATCACTTAATCATTTGGACAATTCATATAAATTAAACCATATTTATATGAAGAAACATGTATTATACATATGAGTGAATGTTTACCAAATCTCCAAAAGTATCTAATACAGTAATAGAAATCACAACCCATCTCTAAGATGTTTGATCTCTATTGCAGTTGTGAAAGCCTCAAGCTTAAACTGCTGGAGAGGTTTAGAAAACGGGTTTGCAACCTTACCAAAAGTTGCAACTTTATTATCTCGATGTCTCCACAAAACTATCTCCCAGATAATGTGGAACTTCCTGAGCACCAGTTTTAGACTTGTGGTGCTTCCTAGCTCATTGGCTTGCGCGATAACTCTACTATAAATAGAGAATTATCGGATGGGCTAAGCTAGTTACGGCACCTAGTTCATTCAAGAACTTTCAAATCTTAACTGCCAACATTACTGCATCCAATGCAATACTGTGCTCAACTTCTGTAGTTTAATCAGCTATATTGCATTGTATGGAACTATTCCAGCAAATTTCACCTCTAACCAGACAAAAGATATAACCAGATTAAAATCGGAAATTATCTTAGTCTGTTTTGAAGTTTAGCAGTCAAACTGCTAGTTAATATCAACTCTTTTTGTCTTCCAAAGACAACAAAATATTCTTTAGTCCATCTAAGGTACATAAGAATACTCTTGGCCGCAGTCTAATGCGTCTCACCTGGGTTTCCTTGAAACCGAATCGTCATGCTCAAAGCATACAATACGTCCAGTCGTGTACATATCATGGCGTACATTATAGACCCTATTGCCGAAGCATAAGGAATGTTTTACATCCTCTTTTGCTCATCAAGTACCGTAAGGCCTTGCATTTTGCTAAGTGATGTGCCATGACTCATTGGAATGAGACCCGTTCTGGCGTCTTTCATTCTGAACTTATCAAGCACCTTATCAATATAGGTCGCTTTACTAAGTCCAAACATCCTTTTCGATCTGTTCCGACAGATCTTGATGCCCAATATGTACTGTGCTTCTCCAAGATCCTTTATTGAAAAACAATTTCCAAGCCATTCTTTAATAGAATTAAGCATAGAAACATTGTTTCCAATAAGGAGTATGTCATCGACATACAACACAATGTATACAACGTAACTCCCACTGTTCTTCTTGTAAAACAAGACTCTTCCGAGTTCCTCTGAAATCCAAAACCCCGTATGGATTCATTGAACTGAAGATTGCTACTCCGATATGCTTTGCTTTATTCCATAAATGGAATTATAAGATTGCATAATTTCTCAGCCTTATTAGGATCGATAAAACTCTTTGGCTGTGTCAAAACACATTCTCTTCTAGAATCCAATTCAAGAAGTTAGTTTTAACATCCAATATTACCATAACTCATTATCAAGATGAGTAGCAATGACTAAGATAATCTGAATGATTTAATCAAAGCAACTGGTGAAAGTTTTTCCACAATCCACCTCGTGAATAAAACTTTTACCATCAAACTTGCTTTGAAAACCCTAGGTTTTCCATCTGTCTGTTTAGATTTTTAAGATCTATTAGCATTCATTGGGTCTAACCCCGTGATCAAGTTCCAAACTTGATTATCAGATATTGATATCATCTCAGATTTCATGGCACCATGCCAATTTTCAGTAGTTGGACTCGTCATAGCTTGGAATTAGGTCGAAGGTTCACCGCTTTCCAAAAGCATGAATTCATATCTCTCATTGGTCACAATATCTAAGTATTTGAATAATAGAGATAGATTTATTCCTTTCGGACCTACGAGGGCTGGTATGGCTTCCAAAACCATAAGAATACTCTCAACCTAGTCTTGAGTATTCATCATTGGTTGTTTCACTTGAACCTCGTTCAAGACAACCGAGCTCCCACTGAATTTCTAGGAAAGATAACTCTTTTCAAGAAAATCACTATCTCGAGCAACAAAATATTGTTCTCAGATAGATCGTAGAAGTTGTACCCTCGAGTTTCTTATGGATACCATAAAAAACTTTTATCCCATTTGAGTTCAAGCTCTATAGAGATAAATCTCGTCAGAGAAGCTTTTAGAACCTCAAATTTTGATGAAAACAATTTAGGGACCCTCCCTTTCCATACCTAGTATGATGTCTTATCAACAGCTTTTGACAGCGTCCTATTCAGTGTATAAGTTGAAGTCAAGAATTGTGTGTTCCCAAAAGAGACCAGTAGTTCATTTAGACCTCTCATCGAATGGTCGAACTATATCTAATATAGTTTGTTTTCTCTTTTCCGAAACATAACCTTCATGTGCTTGTGAACTGATAGGTTCCACATACATCAGTATGGATCATCCCTAATTAATCACTCACATGTTCTCCTTTCTCCAAGAAAGATGACATTGTTATCTTTGTCCATCAAACATCATTCACATGTATCAAATGACTCCAAGTCAAATGATTCTAGAATGCCTTCTAAAAGAAGATTCGTTACATGTTTAGATTTTGATCTAATCAACAATGTTACAGTTATGTCTCAATGAGACTTATTCGATTTGGACTTTTGTGTTAATGTTATATATGATTTGTTGAGTTCAAAGTATACATAAATAATGTAATAATCGTACCAAAACAAAGAATAGTTCACAATTAAAATAGTTATCAAATTATTTAATTAGTGAAAAACTAATCCATCAGTATCCAATACTGAACCAATATTAATTGTTTATTGAAGGTACGAAATTACATAGTTATAATACTAAAACAAGGCCCTAAGGCAAAACAACATCATATGATCATACGGCTAATGCAGCGACCTTCGCTCCATTTCTCGCCCGTAGAACGACATCTCTACTCACCAAACTTATACTTCTATGTAGTTCCTCCACATACAAATGTGAGAACTACGTTTGGAATCCAATACCCAAGAAGTAGAATTTGTGAAGTTTAATGTCTATAACATTAATACCTGAAGATGAAGCAACCCCGCTCTTCACATCTTCTTTGAACTTTGGGCAAGTTCAATTATTCTCAATAATTGACTCTTATTCGAATTTCCCATTCAAAATTATCTCAATGTCAAAACGTGATAAATCGTAAGTGAAAAATCGAAGTTTTCTAACCAGCGATATTATCATGCAATTGAAGCCCTATCTCTCATAAAATATGACGGAGCCAACCAGACAATCGATTCACGCCATCCAATGGCTCGAAAGTCTCTAATTTGTGTCATTGATGAACTTAAGTGTTTTGGATTAAATCACTCCCCGAGGTGTAAATAATCATAACCTTATAATCCATCAAATGAAAGACAAATTAGGCATTTGTTTTGAAATTGAATAAAATATGAACTTTTATAATTTTGCAAGTAGTGTCCAACACTTTTGCAGTAGACGCATTGAGATTCCCTAGGAACCCTAGTAGCCTTCTTGCCCATGCTCTTTTGAATACCCTATCCTATATCATAAGAATTTCCCTCTTAGGGTCCGTCTCTATCGCCGGCTCAGTAGCCTTGAGCATCCCGTGGAGCTCACGAAGCGATTTCTTCAAACCATTCATATGGAAAATTTAGCCTAAAAGCATTATAACCATCATGAGATTGAAGTATGAAATCGGTTGCCAAATAATCATCATAGGAAAAATCTAGGCGGTCACTTGAAACAAATAATCCAATCATTTGTTGCACATGTGATCCCATAGATTTCCATTTTTCCAGCCTAGCTGAAGCGATGACCCTGGTCACACCGAACCGCTCAATCATTGCATATTCTCCGAACATGATATTGAGTTGTTCAATGATATCTTAGGATGTGGTTATCTAACACATTTTCCTTGTCTTCGTATTTGAGGACCATCCTCAAATTACGTTGTGAATCAAGAAAATTTGTTCAATTTTTCATAATCAAGAATTGAACCAAACTTGAATTGAGTTGATATTTGACATGATAAACTATAAAAGAAAGATAACTAAAGTATGTAAACATCCACAAAGCGGTAAACAAATAAGGTTGTCTAACAATTGTACTTATTTATTTCATTTTGTTCAATTGATATCCAATATCATTGTCCCTTAGAACAAAACGATTCCGAGATCCTCATCTTGCAAATCTTTAAGCCGACTGAGTCCGCACTTAAGTATTTCAAGATAGGTAGACACACCCATGTCAATGATATCTAATATCACTCTCGGTCGATGAGAATCCCATTCTCTGTTGGGATATGTCCTTCGATCCTACGTGTGCAATCGATAAAGTCATAAGGTCGTCTATGGATGTTAAATGATTATTCGATAATATTAAATTGTTGGGAACAATATAATATTGATCAATTTAAATCATACCTACAGGGTCACACATGGACTCGAAGATAATGTACGATGCTTGATATATATTGATTTAGAATCAATATTTACGTGGATTTAATATACATGCATGGGATGCATGGCTTGCATGGATGCATGTCACATAGTGTGACATGGCATGCCACACAAGCAAGTGGGACCACATACAATGCATAGTGGCATGTGTATGTGGCATGGCCTTTCACCTCCTTTGTAACCTCTTTTGCATGTTAATGGTGCATCTTTATGCACATTAAGATGGAGGTTACAAAGAGGTGTAATGGTGTGAATAATGGTGTGTTTATATACATGAAAATCTGATTTTCATCACAAACAAGCATCAGCCACGAAAATCCACACAAATAGAGAGAAAAGAGGTGATCTTGGAGATCCATTCTCAAGCAATCAAAGGTGTTCATTATCCGGGTTCGTGTGCAACACGTAGAGGCCGGGCCATTTGTGCGGCTTCCACATCCGGACGATCTAAAGGAGTGACGAGGTCATTCACAAGGAGAGCTTCGAGAGGCTGATCCATTTGAGGTGGTTCAATTGACTCAACACCACCTCAACGACATTAACCAAAGTCAACGATCACCAAAAGTAAGTAATCTTTGAACCTTATATATATATATATATATATATATATATATATATATATATATATATATATATATATATATATATATATATATATATATATATATATTGGATGTGTATATATATATGTTTATATGTGTTCTTATACACATTAAGTGTGCACTAAGATCCAAGCATGATAGATTTATATGCTTTACACGCTTCCGCACACACGGTATATCGATCGGATCGGTATACCGGTACCTTCAATTGGTATCAGAGCCTAGGGCTCGTGCACACTTTTGTGTTGGACACGAAGGTTAATTCAACATAATTGAATTATTTGTTTAATTGTGATTATGTGATTAGATGTAAGACCGGCCACCGTTAGTGGTCGGGTGAATGAAATTGTCGTTTTTTACGTTTCGATTGGCCATAGTTTTGGAGGGCTGCGTCCCTTGGAATCATTTGTAATAGATAGGTTTTCTATTTCAATTTGTATTGTTCAAACTTGTAAGCGATGGACTTGGTCCATGGTTCGATGGAGGATCTCGGCTCTCCGGCGAAAATGAGAAGAAACGAAGCAGAACGAAGCCAAACGAAGCAAAACGAAGCAAACCGGTCTGCTGGAGCCAAACGGCGGGCGCCGTTTTGATTCGGCGGGCGCCGTTTTGGAAACGGCGACCGCCGAAAGGCCTTTTTTGGGGCAGATGGGTTTTTTGCCTTTTCGGCGGGCGCCGTTTTGGAAACGGCGACCGCCGGTGGTGTTCAGCGACCGCTGGTTGTAAAACGGCGGGCGCTGTTCGTGGTTTTTGAGGTAATGACTTGTTTTGACCAAAATCGGTGAGCACGGAACTAAAACGGAGGGTGAGGACCAGTCCAGAAGATGTTCAAGGCCTATTTTGTTGCTTTTAATCTTTTCGTTTGAGAGTGGTTCTAGGGGCCTTTCGATTTCGTATTTATATGCTTTGCTAGTTATAGGTTGTTTTATGTTATAAATGTTCAACTTACATATAAACAAACCTATGCATGCAAGTTCTCAATAATAATGAGTATAATGTCTTGCCCAAAACGTCACACTCATGAAACCCTCGATCATAAGTTAGTAGGTCCGCCTCAGCGGGGTACTGCTTGTTATCTTGGGATAAGTGGGAGTAAGGGTTAGACCCTTACACGTGAGTTTGGTTTTCTCATCGATAGATCCACTGCAGGCGTGGCTATCGAGACATGAGATGAGAATGGGACTCTCATCGACCGAGAGTGACATTAGATGTCATTGACATGGGATGTCTACCTATCTTGGAGTTCTTAAGTGCGGACTCAGTCGGCTTAAGAATTTGCAAGATGAGGGTCTTGGGATCGTTTTGTTCAAGGGAACATAGATATTGTATATCGATTGAACAAAATGGAACAAATAAGTAGTTTTGATAGACAACCTTATTTGTTTACCGCTTTGTGGATGTTTACATACTTTAGTTATCTTTCTTTTGTAGTTTATCATGTCAAATATCAACTCAATTCAAGTTTGGTTCAATTCTTGATTGTGAAAAATTGAACAAAACAAATTTTCTTGAGTGACAACGTAATTTGAGGATGGTCCTCAAATACGAATACAAAGAGAATGTGTTAGACTACCAATTCCTATGATATCATTGAACAACTCAATAGCATGTTCGGGGAACAGACTATGATTGAGCGGTTCGGTATGACCAGGGTCATCGCTTCAGCTAGGCTGGAAAAATGGAAATCTATGGGATCACATGTGCAACAAATTATTGGATTATTTGCTTCAAGTGACCGTCTAGATTTTTCCTATGATGATTAGTTGGCAACCGATTTCATACTTCAATCTCATGATGGTTATAATGCCTTTAGGCTAAATTTTCCATATGAATGGTTTGAAGAAATCGCTTCGTGAGCTCCACGGGATGCTCAAGGCTGCTGAGCCGGCGATAGAGAAGGACCCTAAGAGGGAAATTCTTATGATATGGGATAGGGTATTCAAAAGAGCATGGGCAAGAAGGCTACTAGGGTTCCTAGGGAATCTCAATGCGTCTACTGCAAAAGTGTTGGACACTACTTGCAAACATATAAAATTTCATATTTTATTCAATTTCAAAACAAATGCCTGATTTGTCTTTCATGTGATGAATTCTAAAGTTAAGATTATTTACACCTCGGGGAGTGATTTAATCCAAAACACTTAGTTCATCAATGACACAAATTAGAGACTTTCGAGCCATTGGATGGCGTGAATCGATTGTCTGGTTGGCTCCCTCATATTTTATGAGAGATAGGGCTTCAATTGCATGATAATATCGCTGGTTAGAAAACTTCGATTTTTCACTTACGATTTATTACGTTTTGACATTGAGATAATTTTGAATGGGAAATTTGAATGAAACTCAATTATTGAGAATAATTGAATTTGCCCAAAGTTCAATGAAGATGTGAAGAACGGGGTTGCTTCATCTTCAGGTATTAATGTTATAGACATTAAACTTCACAAATTCTACTTCTTGGGTATTGGATGCCAAATGTGGTTCTCACATTTGCATGTGAAGGAACTACATAGAAGTATAAGTTTGGTGAATAGAGATGTCGATCTATGGCGATAAATGGAGCGAATGTCGCTGCATTAGCCGTATGATCATATGATATTGTTTTGCCTTAGGGCTTTGTTTTAGTATTATAACTATGTAATTTCGTACCTTCAATAAACAATGAATATTGGTTCAGTATTAGATACTGATGGATTCGTTTTTCACTATTAAATAGTTTGGTAACTATTTTAATTGTGAATTATTCTTTGTTTTGGCACGATTATTATATGGTTTGTGTATACTTTAACTTGACAAAATCACATATATCATTAAGACCAAAGGCCAAATCGAATAAGTCTCAATGAGACATAACTGAAACATTGTTGATTAGATCAAATCAAAATCTAAACATGTAACGAAGCTTCTTTTAGAAGGAATTTTAGAATCATTTGACTTGGAGTCATTTGATACATGTGAATGATGTGTGATTGAAAAGATAACAATGTCATCTTTCTTGGAGAAAGGAGAACATGTGAGTAATTAATTAGGGATGATCCATACTGATGTATGTGGAACCTATTAGTTCACAAGCACATGAAGGTTATGTTTTGGAAAAGAGAAAACTAACTCTATTAGATAGAGTTCGATCTATCGATGATGAGTCTAATTGAACTACTGGTCTCTTTTGGGAACACACAATTCTTGACTTCAACTTATACACTGAATAGGACGCTGTCAAAAGCTGTTGATAAGACACCATACTAGGTATGGAAAGGGAGGGTCCCTAAATTGTTTTCATCAAAATTTGAGGTTCTAAAAGCTTCTCTGACAAGATTTATCTCTATAGAGCTTGAACTCAAATGGGATAAAAGTTTCTTTATGGTATCCATAAGAAACTCGAGGGTACAACTTCTACGATCTATCTGAGAACAATATTTTGTTGCTCGAGATAGTGATTTTCTTGAAAAGAGTTATCTTTCCTAGAAATTCAGTGGGAGCTCGGTTGTTTTGAACGAGGTTCAAGTGAAACAACCAATGATGAATACTCAAGACTGGGTTGAGAGTATTCTTATGGTTTTGGAAGCCATACCAGCCCTCGTAGGTCCTAAAGGAATAAATCTATCTCTATTATTCAAATACTTAGATATTGTGACCAATGAGAGATATGAATTCATACTTTTGGAAAGCGGTGAACCTTCGACCTAATTCAAAGCTATGACGAGTCCAGCTACTGAAAATTGGCATGGTGCCATGAAATCTGAGATGATATCAATATCTGATAATCAAGTTTGGAACTTGATCACGGGGTTAGACCCAATGAATGCTAATAGATCTTTAAGATCTAAACAGACAGATGGAAAACCTAGGGTTTTCAAAGCAAATTTGATGGTAAAAGTTTTATTCACGAGGTGGATTATGGAAAAACTTTCACCAGTTGCTTTGATTAAATCATTCAGACTATCTTAGACATTGCTACTCATCTTGATAATGAGTTATGGTAATAGTGGATGTTAAAACTAACTTCTTGAATTGGATTCTAGAAGAGAATGTGTTTTGACACAGCCAAAGAGTTTTATCGATCCTAATAAGGCTGAGAAATTATGCAATCTTATAATTCCATTTATGGAATAAAGCAAAGCATATCGGAGTAGCAATCTTCAGTTCAATGAATCCATACTGGGATTTGGATTTCAGAGGAACTCAGAAGAGTCTTGTTTTACAAGAATATCAGTGGGAGTTACGTTGTATTAATTGTGTTGTATGTCGGTGACATACTCCTTATTGGAAACAATGTTTCTATGCTTAATTCTATTAAAGAATGGCTTGAAAATTGTTTTTCAGTAAAGGATCTTGGAGAAGCACAGTACATATTGGGCATCAAGATCTGTCGGAACAGATCGAAAAGGATGTTTGGACTTAGTAAAGCGACCTATATTGATAAGGTGCTTGATAAGTTCAGAATGAAAGACGCCAAAAAGGGTCTCATTCCAATGAGTCATGGCACATCTCTTAGCAAGATGCAAGGCCCTACGGGACTTGATGAGCAAAAGAGGATGGAAAACATTCCTTATGCTTCGGCAATAGGGTTCATAATGTACGCCATGATATGTACACGACCGGACGTATCGTATGCTTTGAGCATGACGAGTCAGTTTCAAGGAAATCCAGGTGAGGCGCGTTAGACTGCGACCAAGAATATTCTTATGTACCTTAGATGGACAAAAGAATTTTGTTGTCTTTGGAAGACAAAAAGAGTTGATATTAACAAGTTGTTTGAATGCTAACTTCAAAACAGACTAAGATAATTTCCGATTTTAATCTGGTTATATCTTTTGTCTTTTTTGAGGTGATATTTGCTGGAATAGTTCCATGCAATGCAATATAGCTGATTAAACTAAAAAAAAAGAAAAAAACTGAGCACATTATTGCATTGGATGCATAAATGTTGGCATTTAAGATTGAAAGTTCTTGAATGAACTAGGTGGCGTAACTAGCTCAGCCCATCCGATAGTTCTCTATTTATAGTAGATCTATCGCGCAAGCTTATGAGCCTAGGGAGCACTACAAATCTAAAGCTGGTGCTCAGGATGTTCCACATTATCTGGGAGACAGTTTTGTGGAGACATCGAGATAATAAAGTTGCAACTTTTGGTAAGGTTGCAAACCCGCTTTCTAAACCTCTCCAGCAGTTTAAGCTTGAGGCTTTCACGACTGCAATAGAGATCAGACATCTTAGAGATGGGTTGTGATTTCTATTACTGTATTAGATACTTTTGGAGATTTGGTAAACATTCACTCATATGTATAATACATAATTCTTCATATAAATATGGTTTAATTTATATGAATTGTCCAAATGATTAAGTTATATCAATTGGGTTATGAGGTCGACTTACCGCATAATGAAGTCCCAATGGTTGAACTGATATACTTGAATCATATAGCTGTTCCTGGTTCGTATAATCGAGTACGGACAAACCGATAATACAATGAACTAGTTTGTAATGTGTACTATAGCGCCGCTTCATGGGCTAGTGATGTGGGACATCAAGTACAATTACATAGATATTAGCTGGGAGCTAATGATCGAACAGACCCGACTGGAATAGTATTTAAGATTTCGAGTCATAATACTATTTCATTGACTGTCGAGCAATTTCCTCTGACCTGAGTAGTCCAGAGTGATTCCATTGTGAAATGGTGTACTTTGATACAAGTAAACGCCTTTCGTAAAAGGAGGTTATAAAACTTGTTATTGGGTATATCAGGAAGCAAGTGGGAGAGCTTGGATTGACAAGATGGGATTGTCCTCCATTTTATAATGGGATAAATGTCTTACCGGCCACTTGGAGAGTCGAGACTGTGGAAAATACGTGGCCACGTCCAGATTCGTATCATAGTGATAAATATGGTTTTACAGTCTGTCTCAAAGTCCAAGAAAGGTTTGAACCGATTGAGGATGACTCGAGTCTTGCCTCAAGTTCAAACTTAGACATAAAGTGACAACAGGAAGTTGGCAGCACACTGGCTCTGAAGGCCAAGTGGGAGATTGTTGGGATATGTCCTTCGATCCTACGTGTGCAATCGATAAAGTCATAAGGTCGTCTATGGATGTTAAATGATTATTCGATAATATTAAATTGTTGGGAACAATATAATATTGATCAATTTAAATCATACCTACAGGGTCACACATGGACTCGAAGATAATGTACGATGCTTGATATATATTGATTTAGAATCAATATTTACGTGGATTTAATATACATGCATGGGATGCATGGCTTGCATGGATGCATGTCACATAGTGTGACATGGCATGCCACACAAGCAAGTGGGACCACATACAATGCATAGTGGCATGTGTATGTGGCATGGCCTTTCACCTCCTTTGTAACCTCTTTTGCATGTTAATGGTGCATCTTTATGCACATTAAGATGGAGGTTACAAAGAGGTGTAATGGTGTGAATAATGGTGTGTTTATATACATGAAAATCTGATTTTCATCACAAACAAGCATCAGCCACGAAAATCCACACAAATAGAGAGAAAAGAGGTGATCTTGGAGATCCATTCTCAAGCAATCAAAGGTGTTCATTATCCGGGTTCGTGTGCAACACGTAGAGGCCGGGCCATTTGTGCGGCTTCCACATCCGGACGATCTAAAGGAGTGACGAGGTCATTCACAAGGAGAGCTTCGAGAGGCTGATCCATTTGAGGTGGTTCAATTGACTCAACACCACCTCAACGACATTAACCAAAGTCAACGATCACCAAAAGTAAGTAATCTTTGAACCTTATATATATATATATATATATATATATATATATATATTGGATGTGTATATATATATGTTTATATGTGTTCTTATACACATTAAGTGTGCACTAAGATCCAAGCATGATAGATTTATATGCTTTACACGCTTCCGCACACACGGTATATCGATCGGATCGGTATACCGGTACCTTCATTCTCATCTCATGTCTCGATAGCCACGCCTGCAGTGGATCTATCGATGAGAAAACCAAAGTCACGTGTAAGGGTCTAACCCTTACTCCCACTTATCCCAAGATAACAAGTAGTACCCCGCTGAGGCGGACCTACCAACTTATGATCGAGGGCTTCATGAGTGTGATGTTTTTGGACAAGACATTATACTCATTATTTTGGGAACTTGCATGCATAGGTGTTTATATGTAAGTTGAACATTTATAACATAAAACATCCTATAACTAGCAAAGCAAATAAATACGAAATCGAAAGGCCCCTAGAACCTCACAACTCTCAAACGAAAAGAATTAAAGTATTAACAAAAGCCTTGAACATCTTCTGGACTGGTCCTCGCCCTCCGTTTTAGTTCCGTGCCCTCCGATTTTGGTCAAAACAAGTCATTGCCTCAAAAACCACGAACAGCGCCCGCCGTTTTACAACCAGCGGTCGCTGAACACCACCGGCGGTCGCCGTTTCCAAAACGGCGCCCGCCGAAAAGGCAAAAAACCCATCTGCCCCAAAAAAGGCCTTTCGGCGGTCGCCGTTTCCAAAACGGCGCCCGCCGAATCAAAACGGCGCCCGCCGGAGCTCAAACGGCGACCGCCGTTTGGCTCCAGCAGCCCGGTTTGCTTCGTTTTGCTTCGTTTGGCTTCGTTTTGCTTCGTTTCTTCTCGTTTTCGCCGGAGAGCCGAGATCCTCCATCGAACCATGGACCAAGTCCATCGCTTACAAGTTTGAACAATACAAATTGAAATAGAAAACCTATCTATTACAAATGATTCCAAGGGACGCAGCCCTCCAAAACTATGGCCAATCGAAACGTAAAAAACGACGAAATCATTCACCCGACCACTAACGGTGGCCGGCCTTATATCTAATCACATAATAACATAATCACAATTAAGCCATTTATGTTGATTTAAACATATTGTGTCCAACACAAAAGTGTGCACGAGCCCTAGGCTCTGATACCAATTGAAGGTACCGGTATACCGATCCGATCGATATACCGTGTGTGCGGAAGCGTGTAAAGCATATAAATCTATCATGCTTGGATCTTAGTGCACACTTAATGTGTATAAGAACACATATAAACATATATATATACACATCCAATATATATATATAAGGTTCAACGATTACTTACTTTTGGTGATCGTTGATTTTGGTTAAGGTGGTGTTGAGTCGATTGAACCACCTTAATGGATCAGCCTCTCGAAGCTCTCCTTGTGAATGACCTCGTCACTCCTCTTGTCTAGATCGCCCGGATGTTGAAGCCGCACAAATGGCCCGGCCTCTACGTGTTGCACACGAACCCGGATGACGAACACTTTGCTTGATCGAGTCGGTTCTCCAAGAACACTCTCTCCTTTCTCTCTTTTGTGTGGATTTCGAAATATGTGATTAAGTTGTGTGAAAATCTGATTTTCACCCTCTTATTCATCTCATTATGGTCACATAATTGTCCCATTATCAACCTTGTAACCCCCCACCTTAATGTGTGTCATCAACACACATAATGGGGTGGTTTATGGTGAATATGAATGGTCATACCACATCATCATGCCAACTAGCATAAGACATGGTCCCACTAGCTTGTGTGGCATGCCATGTCACACTATGTGACATGCATCCATGCAAGCCATGCATCCCATGCATGTGAATTAAATCCACGTAAATATTGATTCTAAATCAATATATTTATCAAGCAACGTACATCATCTTTGAGTCCGTGTGTGACCCTGTAGGTATGATTTATCGATCAATATTATATTGTTCCCAACAAATAATATTATCAAATAATCATTTAACATCCATAGACGACCTTATGACTTTATCGATTGCACACGTAGGATCGAAGGACATATCCCAACAGTTTTCACCTTGTTTGTGTCTGGGAGGGCACGTTTGGAGTTTATGGTTAAGTTATGCAGGTGAAACGTGAAAAGACAAACATTTGGCAAGAAATCGTCGCATTGAGCAAGTATACTGGTTGAGCAAGTTAGCCTGGAATGAACACCCATGTCATAACGGCCAAAGTCAAAAAGTGACCAAGACCGAAGCTTGACCAAGTATCGTACGAAGTAGAGAAGTTGGACATAGATCAGAGTTGACCAGAGACGGACGTTGAGCAAGCAGTGTACGAAGAGTCCTGTGAACTATGGAGACTTCAAAGGCGAGCAAATTCATAGAAGTATCAAAGATGGACTCTCATCCAACATTAGAGTCATTGTCCAACACGTCTCTACATTAGATTGAGTGATATATCTACACGAAATTGGTCAAGGACGCGGCAGGATCCCTATTTTTCAGGATTGGATTAGAAAAGAATCTTTTCTTTCCTTATCTCAATTAAACTGATCAAGCCATCGATTTTACTTTGAGCCCAAGACTTCCAGCACCTATAAATATATATAATACCCTACAAATCACGTGGCTAAGAGTGGTTACATACACGAACTCACATAGAAAATATTCGGAAAAGTACGAAGAAGATCGGAGGAAGAAGAAGACGAGTTCTCCTCGGCTATCACCTTCGAGCATAGCTGGGCAATTCCGTTTTAATTCATGTTTTTATTTTTCGTATTTTAAGTTCTGATTATTCAAGACAATTGTTACTTTGAATTCTTAGTTTAATTCCAGCATTTTTTCCTTTTATTTTATTTATTTTAGCTTTGTTCATGCGTAGCTAGTTAATATGCGCCTGGGCAAGGTCCGAACTTGATCTGTCTGCTGTCTAAAATATTGTGAAGCTTATTGATTATAGCAACTAACTTAGTTTTATTCCCGATTCAACAGGGTAGTATCTACAGGCATGTTAGGGACTTGGGCAACTTACAGTAGCCAGTAGGAACTCCTTTTCACCTAACACACACATACGCAGATCAACGTGCCGGGAGACTGGGCGTCCGCATAGTATTACTTGTTGCTGGAGATGTGGTCGTATGACTCGGTTCTGTCCGGGCATGCTATTGGCCATTTCGGGTTCGCTTGGAGATTAATGCAGTGTGGTCAACTTAGACTCATGTCGGCTAACATAGTGTCGAATTGATCAATACTAGAAGTTGTGCTTAGAGAGATCTAGTAAAACTTTAAACTGAAAGAGTGAATAAGGGTTGGGGTATTTGTGTGCGTGACAAAATATGGGCGTTTATACTTTAATTGGACAATCTATAACCGAAAGATAAAATTGTTAGCAAAATCTTATGTGCCGATGAACAGTAGAAACTTGATCAGGTAGACAAGGTGACGACTGTGCCCAGATGCTCTGTTTTACAGTTTGGTCGAGTTTAGTAGTTGAGTAGTTTATTTTCGTTATTGGTCAAGTTTAGTAACTGAGTATTTTATTTCTTGCTTTTAGATTTAGTTCCTTTATTATTTGTTTTTAGTTATTTCAGTTGTTCAGTGATTCATTCAAAACTCTTTCTAAAATTGTGACAACCCACATTGGGCAAAGTCTTGAGAAAATAACAATAAACTCCTAGTGGGATCGACACCTAATACTTATCACTAATACTTATCACTAACTTGTTTGGTGGAAAGCCTTAGGCTTTATAAATTTATTTTGCGCTACTCAAACGACGGTAGCGTCAGTGTCATAATACCAATTCTTATAGCTTTCGAACGTCTCCTCATACCTGAGTAGTCTAGAGTAACTACATTGTGGAATGTTGTGTTTTGACGCTGTCAAACGCTTTCGGTAAAACGAAGCTATAAAGATAGTCGTTGGATACCTCAAGAAGCAAGTGTGAGTGCTTAGATTGACAAGATGGGATTATCCTCCTACGAGTTAGGATTAAATGTCTTAAAGGCCACTCGGAGAGTTGGGATTGCAAAACTGCATAGCCATGCCCGGATATGTACCATGGTGATCATCCGGCTCACAATACGCTCATATATTCGAGAAAGGTTTGAACGGAACGAGGGTGACACTGGTCTTACCTCTAGTTCGGACTTAGACATCAAGCGATAAGGGAAACGTGGATACACACTGGATTTAAAGTCCAAGTGGGAGATTGTTGGAATGGTGTCCTTCATCCCACGTGTGTCGTACCGAAACAAGCTATGTAGTGTCACCTGTGTAGATGGATCAATTGGGCGACGTTAAGTGTCGAGTTGTAAACTTAGAACTTAATAGTCGACGATCAAGCCAAATGAGTCACACGGCCCTATCGATCGTGTATACTTGGAGTATATAAACCTTGGTTGAGAATCGAGGTTGAACGACGGAAGAAACAGAGATAAAACGAAAATCGGCAAAATCAGCACTATTTTGAACTAGGTGTCGGCCGACACCCATTTTGTACTATGGGAGTGTCGGCCGACATGCATGCAAATTGTTGGCGGTGTAAATTTGTGAAGGCGTCGCCGACACACATTTTACACTAGCATGGTGTCGGCCGACATCATGTGTATTTTTTGTGCAAGTTGATCGCGGGATTCCTTTTCATAATCCTACTCCCTCCTATATAAAGGGACTTCTACCCACGAATTATGTTGCTACAATACAATATAATTCACTTTCTACAAGCTTCATATTCGCGGCGAGACGAGAGAATCGAGTGGGACTCGATACTAAAAAGGGCTTCCAACGTTCGTTGATCAAGGAGGGTTCGTGCAATGAATTGAGGCCGCGTACGTTCGCGGCTATCCATCTACACGTGAGCTAACTACATAGAAGAATTACAAGGTACACAATTCTATACTAACTCAATTAATTGTTCTTACTACTACGTGCGCACTAAATCCATGAATAGGGTTTTACGTGTTTATGCATGATTTAATTTTCCGTTACTTTTCATAATTGTAATATACGTAAATTCGTCTATTGGGGTATAGATGAGATTCATACAAATCCAACCTGACAATTCCTTAATGATCATATCCAATTTTTTACAAAATTAGTATATAACATATACTTAATATCTCTTCGAATTTATTTTCATACATTTTCGGACATTTCATACCATAAAAAAAATTATTTTTTATTAATTTGATAAAAAAATGGTAAAAATGAACTCATTTCATCCAAAAAATCTTCTTACTTTCTCAGATGTAGAGATTAAGAAAAAAAAATATTATTATCTGTTTTATAATAGTTGCAATAATTTTTTGTTAAAAAAATAAAAAAAATCAACACTTTTGTTAATTTTCGATTCAAAAAATATTATTAATGAAACTGTATTTTAAAGTGAATCGGAAGAATATACTATATTACAGTATTTCCTTTTGTAGGAGGTGAAAATTTATGTGATACATCCATTTTAAAAAAGCATGAATATATAAATTAGATTGAGAGAGTGTTTTAAAACAAAAAAAAAAAAAATTGAGTTAAAGTATTTTATAAAAAAAAGATAATACTCCGTATTATACATGATGCTTCATGGGCTGGGCGGGTGCGGGCTTGTTAACGGGCTGACATTTTTAGAATCAAGCCCAGCCTGATATCTGGAAGGGGCAGGCCGAGTTGCGGGTCCATTGGACCGAGCTATATATTAAACCCAGCCGGAGGCCAGGTCAGGCCGAACCCATACTGTGCAGCCCTAAACATTTTCAGAGCAATTTTATGCTTAATTAATCATTTGTTTACTTTCCTAAAATTATTAAGAGCAATTTTATGCTTAATTAATCATTTGTTTACTTTCCTAAAATTATTAATAGGCAAAAAGTAGGTCAATAACTTAAATATTGTCTGGTATACGTATTTAGTTCCGTAGGTGTTTTTAAAATTATTTCTAAATTTACCAAGTATTTGGAAAATAATTACAGGACTCAGAAATACACGTATTCCTTTTTTACATGTGTCAAACGAATTATATATACATCTTTCAAAATAAAAATAATTATTTTATTTTTTAATTTTAAAATATAATTGTACTTCTATTATTTTTATCAGCTTTTAAAATGTTAATTAAAATTATTTTACTTTTTAATCTAAAAATACATTATATTACCCTTTACATTTCCATTAAAAAGTAAAAATATTCCTAACGTGAGCAACGACGGACTATGTGGCCAAGGGGGGCACTGGGCCCCTGAGTAATTTTTTTTTATATACCTTATATACATTTATATATGGGTGTTAGTGTGTAAATTAGAAGTACTGGCCCCCTGAGTTAAAAATAAAAATTACTGCGCCCTACCTAATACCTGTATATACTCACATATATTTATATATACATATGTCAGTGTGTGGTAGAAGTTGAAGTACCTATATCTATTTTAATTTTTAATAATTCTGAAATACTATAAAATTTAAACTTATATTTTTAAATATTAAAATTAATATGTTTTTGATATTTTAACTTTAAATTTTTGTTTCATTAAAATAGTTTCTATAAGGGGGAATCATGGATCGGGGCATTTGTAATAGTACAATTACATGTACTACCTATATTTTCCCCAAATTTTGATATAGGGCAGTGTTCCATTATTAACCTTTTAAATATTTATTAATTAATATAACTACATATCTAAACATGAAATACCAAAAAAAAGAGATTTTAATATATCCGAGATTTGAAATAACTGCGGTAGAATTTTATATTAATATCTCCCTGTCAAATTCGCAGCGATAGCTGAGGATTTCAAACCGCTCCCACAAATTCCAAACTCGACAACGGCGAACGAACCTCAACAAAAAAACCTTCGACATTCATTGATAATCTGAAGCGGAAAAGAAAAACAAGGTAAGTAATGTTTTCTAGAATCGTAGTGAAGAACCAAGCATCTATATGAAACCATGGTCATTATTTGTGCTAAAAAATCACTGTTTCGCATATCTAGGTTTATTTTGGGTTGTAAATTACGGAAGAAAAGTGTAGTATACGGTGCCAACCCATCTTGATTTATCGGACGAGATGGGAATACAGGGTTGCTGCCCTTTTTGAAATTGATACTGAATCGGATTCACGTCAAGGAGCTTTTGAGATCCGTTTTGTTTCGTCGATATATACTCTTTGCTGCACAAGTGCGCCCTCTCTTGCAACACCGATCACTGCAAAAGCCTGCCCACATCCAAGTATTTCTCAATCTGCGTTTTTTTCATATTCTTGTGTGTGTTTGGCATCTTGAATCCTTGATAGATAAATGTTTATATTTTATACGTTGCATTTTTTAGGAAGCTAGTATAGATCTTAATGAATTCTGAAATTTTTGTATGAATTTTCATTTGTAATTTGGTGACATTGGTCTAGATAGATAACTACTGCAAATGATAAAAAAAACATTTGTTGATGAAATTCTTACTTTTGATGGTTGTGATCCTAATTAAGTATTGATGTTGAAATGGTGTTAGTGTGTTCAGCTAGTGGATAAGGACTCGAAGTGAGATAGAGTCCGCAATGCTCTAAAAGATGTGGTGATCGTTATGAATGCTCAAAACTGAGCGGAAGAAGTGTTTCAACAAGCATAAGAAGTGTTTCAACAAGCATAAGAATACTTCGAAGCATCTTATTAGACCTTAACACTGAGCACACAAGATATGTATTCGATATGTATCTAGGGTAGATATGAATTCAATTACTCATATTTATCTATTATAGATATCTTTATGTACTTTATCATTTACTCATATTAATTTATTGTAGATATCATCTCATATTTATTATAAATATAATCAATAAAATACAAATAAAATCAAAACTAAAGAAACACTTACAAGTACAATTAATCATCGTAAAGAAGCTTTTGGATATACCGAGTCATGGACATGTAACGGAATGAGCAGCACAATAGTAACGAAACGTGGAAGAGGACGCCCTAAGAAGAAGAAGATTGAATCCAATAAGGTTGGATCGTACTCAGCGGCCGGTTCTGTTCCGGTCAATACTCCGTTGTTACAGTCACAATATGTGTCGGAGGAGATGGTGGATAATATCACACAGAGGCACCCAGATTTTGGACTAAATGCAATGAATTTCAATGACTTGATGGATAAGGTGGAAGGGAGGAAGAGTAGGGAAGAAAAATCTGGGGTCGAGGGATCTGCTGTCCAGGGGGCAGAGATTAACCCCGATGGTTTTGATGTTGACGAGTCTGGGTTACCGAGTATCACTAACCTTGAATTGGAGATGAATGGTTCAATCAGGCGAAGGGCGGAGAAAGATACTTTTGTGAAGGAGGGTATGACTACGGAGATTGGGGCTGTTGGTAACACATCGAGTGATAGGGTTCAATCCAGGACAGAGATCGCCGGTGAAAGGGGTGGAGATGTGGGCCTGGGACCGGCTACTCAAGAAAAATTTGGATCGATAGTGTCCTCGACGGAACGATTAAGAGATAAGCGGGTGGCGTTTAGTGATCGCCTGCTTCAAACGCCGAGTGAAGGTGTGATTTCTGGAAATATGGACTCGAAGGAGGTTGATGTTCAAGCGGCAGTTCGTGCACATTCTGGGGTCGAGCATAATTTGGATCATTTTTTGTATAATTCTATGTATTTGGAGAGCCAAACAATCCCTAATAATTCAAATTTGAATTCCCTGGATTCAGTTTACTTACCTTCGGGCACAAGCAAATCAGGGGTTGGTGAAGGAAATAATCCTCCTATTATATTTGGAAGCGAGACCGATAAGGAAGGCATGCATGTAGACGCTATTATGGAGAAGAGAGGTACATCAAATCCCTTGTTACTTGCTAACGATATGCATGCAATTAGGGATTTAAAATTTGATGATTTATGGAGGAAAAATCCGATAGATATTATTGATGGGCGGTTTGATGACGTGGATTATACGGATAAAAACTTGAATAATAATTTATTCGGAACCCCTTCTGAAAATTCGATTGCGAGCAGCGATGGACAAGCGCCGAACACTAAAGTGTCGAAAGGGTCGAACCTGAACCATACTTTGAGAAGTGAGGAACGTAGTGAGATTATTGTAAACCCTGGACTGAATAGGGTTGAACCGAGTAAGGTGGACGTACGGGATGACCAGAATCCGAATCTGAATCCAAACTCGATCAAAGAAGCAGGGCCAACTGACGGGAATACATCAGACCCGTTCAAAAATCTCTTTTTCGGAACTATGCAATGTAACCCGTTACTCCCAGGGACTGAAGTTATTATGGCCCCAACGCTGAAACCTACTAGAGTCTCGCTCCACTATGTGAAGCCTGAAATCAACAATGGACGAGTATTTGTTCGACCGTCTTGGGAAGTAGTACAAAAAGGATGTAAGAAATGGGATAAAACACTGGTGGGTTATTTCTTGGGCAATTCACTTGGATTCCAAACAACCAAAAGATTTGTTTCTTCAATTTGGAGGGGACTGGTGGACATTAAAATGACGGATAATGGTTTCTTTTACTTTACTTTCAATTCCGAGAAGGAGCTCTTAGATGTGGTAGAGGGAGGACCTTGGATATTTGCTGGACAGCCCCTGTTCCTCCAACGTTGGTGCGCGGGGATGTCGATGGACAAGAGGATTCACCGTGAAATCCCTATATGGGTGAAATTCAGAAATTTGCCATTGGAGTACTGGACTGTAGAGGGACTAAGCACGGTTGCTAGTTCGGTGGGGCGGCCGTTGTACCCGGATGCTTTTACCTCGTCGTCGGCTCGACTCGATTATGCTCGGGTGTGTATTATGATGAGTATTGAGGATGACTTCAAGGACCATGTCATTATTTTGAAACCGACTACGGAGAATGAGGGTTATAAAGGTACTTGTCGAGTGGGTATTGAATACGAATGGCGGCCGAAGTCATGCACCTTGTGTGATTCGTTCGGGCATGGGAACTCTATCTGCCCTAAGCGCACTAAACCTACTGCCTCTACACCTATCAAACGTTATGAACCGAAGATTAGTACTAAAGGCAAGCCTTCACTGGATAATTCAGACCCCCAGCTTAATGGGGATGGGTGGAAAGTAGTAGGTTCTAGGTCGAGGAAACCACGAGAGACAGTAGCTTCGACAAGCTCACGAGAGACAGTAGCTTCGACAAGCTCGTACACGACGGGTAATAATCCGAAAGAACCGGGATCGAAAAATTCTTTTGATGCATTGAGAAGCTTGACGAACGCTAAGGAATTGGAGTGGCAGTTGATTACTGAAATGGGGAATAAGAATCCTCAAATACAGCAGGTCGTTGGAAAAGATATGAATATGCATGCCAATGGAAAAACTAAATTAACTACGTCGAATGAAATGGGATTGACTCATTCTTTTAATGCACTGGGCAATTTGATTTCTCCTACAAACTTGGAGAGGCGAGTGAATAAAAATTTGGAGAAAGAGAATACTCAGTTAGAGGCACTTGGAGCAGAGAAGAATGTGCATACCAGTGGGAAACATGCTTTGAACAACCGGGCTGAAATTAAGGCGAGGACAGGTACTTTGGTTGGTACATCAACTAATTCCTTTGATATCTTAAAAAATGTGCGGGAAGGGAATGGTTTAGTGATCGAAGAGATTATTGATCCGGAGGAAACAGAGGAAGGAGAGTTTGTGGGAGGTACGGGAGGTACAATGGTGGTTTATGAACAGGGTCCTATAGCAGCCCTTCCTGTGGTTACTAATGTGTAGTACACTTTGTTGGAATGTTCGGGGGCTGAATAAGCCGGATCACCAGCGGGCTGTCCGGGACCTTATTCAGGAGAACTCTGTTAGTCTCGTTTCTCTTCTGGAGACACATGTTACTGGTAGTAGGTCTTCTTTTATTGCAGACCGAGTGTTTTCTTCGTGGAGTAGGCACATTGATTATGTGGATGGCCCGGGTATGCGTATCTGGGTCGGTTGGGATCAGAGTTTGGTGGATGTCCAAATCGTTCACACCTCTGACCAGTGGTTCCACTGTCGAGTTACGGAGCTCAGGACGGCGGTCACGCGATTTTACACGTTCGTCTATGCCCATAACACTGTTATTCAGAGGCGAGTGTTATGGGACTATATTCGTTCTATTTCTGAGCACCTGCAGGATGTTGATTGGGTGGTGTTGGGTGATTTCAACACCATCCTGGATACGAGTGAGGCACTGGGAGGTAGAGCGGCTATGGAGACAGATGACGAGTTCCAGTCATGTCTGACGGCGGCTGATTTGGTCACGTTACCGACGGTGGGACCGTGGTACACATGGCATAATCAGCAGGAGGCGGATCGGAAGTGGCGCCGACTAGATAGAGTGGTGGCTAACCCTTCCTGGTTGGTGCATCGTGCTGAGAGTATGTATCACACCCTACCGTCTCGGACGTCGGACCATACTCCTCTGCTTCTGGACCCGGTGACTTCTGGGAACGGGTACAAGGCGTGGTTTCGGTTTGACAACCACATTACTGATATGGAGGATTTTCTACCCCAGACGAGGCGTATCTGGGAGTATGATATTCATGGTCTGCCTATGTATTCGGTGGTTAAGAAGCTTAAGCTTCTTAAGGGTGTTTTCAGGCAGATGAGAAGGAGACAGGGGCACCTTGGGGCTAATGTGACGAAGGCTAGGGAGTTCCTGCTCTCTGTTCAGACATATTTGACTATGGACCCCACTTTTGAGCCATTACTTGTTTTAGATGGTATATGTCGTCGCTTATACGCACGGGCGGTTGAGGCGGAGCAAACATATTTACGCCAGAGGGCGAAGACGTCATGGCTTCGAGACGGGGACCAGTGTACAGCCTTCTTCTTTAGGAGTATCGCGGTTCGACGGGCCCGGTCGCGAATACTCCAGGTTGAGACAGCTACAGGGGATCTTGTTCATGATTCCTCCCAGATTAGTAGTACGATAGTGTCGTTCTTCCAGGGACTGTTGGGTACTTCTACACATCCCGTGGTAGGAGATTTACGACATTTCGTGACTCGGAGGTTGACTACTGAGATGGCTGAGCATATGATCAGACCGGTGACGGCTGCAGAGATTCAGAGTGTACTTTTTGCATTTGATGATGATAGAGCCCCGGGTCCAGATGGTTATTCTTCGGCCTTCTTCAAACAAACCTGGCCGGTGATTAAATCTGAGAGTCTCAACGCTATTTCAGATTTCTTCCGCACCGGGAAGCTTGTTAGAGAGGTTAACTCGACGATTCTTTCGCTTATACCGAAGGTTGCTGCACCGAAGCATCCTAAGGACTTTCGCCCCATCTCGTGCTGCAATGTGCTGTACAAGGTGATAGCGAAAGTTATTTCGAATCGTATGAGTTCCAGTATGGCATTATTGGTTGACAGATCGCAGACAGCCTTTGTCCCTGGCAGACGAATTGGGGATAATATCCTCCTTGCACAGGAGCTACTGCAGGGGTACGGACAGAGACGACTTCCAGCTCGATGTGTGCTGAAAGTCGATCTTATGAAGGCTTATGATACGGTTGAGTGGAGCTTCGTGCGGGTGACGCTGGAGACCATGGGTTTCCACCAGGTGTTCATTGGTTGGATTATGGAGTGCCTCACTACTCCGGCATTTTCGGTGAACATCAATGGTTCGGCTGAGGGTTATTTCAGAGGTTCTCGAGGATTGAGGCAAGGGGACCCGATGTCACCCTTTCTTTTTGTCCTAGTGATGGAGGTATTACATGGGATCTTGGAGTGGCATATTCAGGCTGAGCCGGAGTTCCAGTATCATTGGAGATGTGAGAGGACCCAGACCTATATGTTGAGTTTTGCTGATGACCTTCTACTTGCTTGTCACGCCGACCCTGTTTCTATCGCTACACTTAGACGAGGAGTGCAGCTTTTCTCGACTTACTCGGGTCTACATGAGAATGTAGATAAGAGTAATATATATCTCTCCCTCCAGGCGCAGGATGATGTGTCGATACTCCAGCCAGTCTTTGATTTCCCGGTCGGGACCCTACCGGTGCGTTATCTGGGAGTCCCTCTGATCTCTTCTCAGTTGAGGCTGAGGGATTGTGCCCCCCTGCTACAGAGGATTGATGCTAGACTGGGCTCTTGGACCTCTCGTACCCTATCTTATGCAGGGCGATTACAGCTGATCCGATCAGTTCTTGGTACTTTACATATCTACTGGGCCAGTGTTTTCATTCTACCCCAGGGGATTATCGAGGAGATTGAGAAGAGGCTGAGGAGATTTCTTTGGTTTGGGTTGGGCAACAAAGGCTATGCCAAGGTCCGATGGGTTGACATTTGCCGCCCTACCAGTGAGGGTGGTTTGGGTATCCGGGATCTCACTGCCCAGAATCGGGCCCTTATGACTAGACATATCTGGGCTATTCTGAGTCAGGACCCGGAATCCGTTTGGGTCAGTTGGATTCGAGAGAATCGACTGAGGAGGAACTCTTTTTGGAGTGCTAAGGTGCCGAGGGCATGCTCTTGGAGTTGGCGACAACTTCTTAAGATACGCCCGGCTGTGTTACCAGCTATACAGATGCAGGTCGGGGATGGGTCGCAGTTTTACCTTTGGAGGGATCCGTGGCATCCCCTTGGTCGATTAGAGGAGGTGTGTCAGTTGAGGCCATGGCTTAGGCGGCTCCCGCGGGCTGCATCGTTGAGTATGGTCATAGTTGATGGGGTGTGGAGGTGGCCATCAGACTTTGCGGCGGAGTTCGTTGATCTTATGGATGGCTTGCCGAGTATAGATGTGAGTACAGATACAGTGCGGTGGACATTGCATCGATCAGGGACCTACACCTCTGACTCGGCATATACTCTTTTCTGCCCAGAGGGTCCAAGGGTGCCGTGGGCTTCCCTTTTGACTGGACCAGGACGTATAACACGACACAGTTTCATTCTTTGGTTGGCTATCCGAGGTCGGTTGCCGACTCGGGATAAGCGTTGGATTGGTCGGGGGAATGATTCGTGTGTCCTTTGTGGTGATGAGAGCGTGGAGACACACTCCCACCTTTTCTTTGAGTGCCCATTCTCACAGGACTGTTTGCGGAGATTACGGGTGGAGGTGGGTTTTCTATGGCCACGAGGAGGTTGGCATAGTGCTGTACTACGGGCTGCGAGTCAATGGCGTGGTAGGCACTTGATCTCTTGTGCGTATCGTGGACTTCTCGCTGCTCTGATCTATTATATATGGCTCGAGAGGAACACTAGGATCTTTGAGACTCGGTCGGTGTCTTCTGGAGTGGTGGCTTCTCAGGCGATCTCTATCATACGGGAGAGGATTCTCTCCTTACGACTCCCTGATTCTATTCAGGCACGGGCACTGAAGAGGGTTTGGCATATAGCATGGTGATTGTTTTTGTATTTTTTAGTGTTATATGTCTAGTTTGGTTGGTTGGAGAGCTAGTCTGTTAGCTCTGTGTTGCGGTGGGGTTGTTTTCCCTATGCGCAGTTCTGTATCATACTCTTTATTTTCTATGTGATTGACCTTTAACAAAAAAAAAGTACAATTAATATTAAAACTATTATAGATATAATATATGAAACACAAATAAGTAAAAAAAAAATTAAAACTATCACAGATATAGTAATCAACTAAATCTATCCTCTACACTTACAAGTACAATTAAAATTAAAACTATTATAGATATAATAAATGAAACACAAATAAGTAAAAAAAAATAAAACTATATAGTAATCAACTAAATCCATCCTCTATACTTATAAGTACAATTAAATCAAAACTATTAAATACAACACTTACAAGTACAATTAAATCAAAACTATTAAATACAAATAAAATCAAAACTATATAAAGAAACACTTGTAACAAGTACAATTAAAATTAAAACTATCATAGATAAATCCAAATAAGTATAAAAAAAATTAAAACTATCATAGATATACACCAACATTAAAATCAAAACAAACTACCAGTACAACAACTAAAATTAGTTTGAAAACAATGAATATAATTACCTGAAGAATAACACATATAGTTTATACAACAATTATAATTATAAATACATATATACTAATGTTTGCGCAAATTATGTAATATATATATATAACATATAATCTGATGTTTGCGCAAATATATTTTATCAGATATATTTACTAATTCTTGCACAAATATATTTAGATTTTTAAGGAAATATATAATTTTTGCGCAAATCCTTATAATATATAATTCAGCTAGCAATTGTCCTAGGTGACATATGTTTTAGCCGTTAGATTTCTTGTGTTCACACCTATTAATAAACAAGGACCCTTAGATTAAATTTGTGTTCACACGGATAATTAATTAGCGTAATTATTTTAATTAATTAGCGTAATTATTTTTAATTAATTAGCGTAATAATTTATTTCTTTATTTAATATAATTTACCTTTATAATCTCCTTAATTATGGTAAATATTTACTTGAAATATTTAAAATATCAACTTTATTCCTTATTTATCTCCTTTAATTACGTTTATTTTTTAATTCTATTATACTACCACTCATTTATAATACTAAAATTAAGAGAAAATGGGAGAGAATTTGCATTTTTTAATTAATATATTTAACAGGTTAATTAATTAATTTATATTATATAAACAATAATATCGGAATTTAAATTAAATCTAATCTTATTTTAAGCAACTAAATAAATTTGATATTATCTACTATTTATATTATTATAATCATGAATAATTCAAATCTGCACTCACTCTCTACCTTTCATTATTCTATTTTTTTTAATTTGTTGATGCTCGCAATTTTTTTAGAGCTCTATGTAAGTACTCATTCTCTACCTCTCACTATTCTATTTTTTTTACTTGTTCATGCTAACACTTTTTTTGCAGTGCTCTATGTAAGTTTTGTTGTTTTTTGTATTTTTTGCAACCTTTAATCTCTAAGCATTCGTTTACTAATTTGAATTTGAATTTTAATTTTAATATTATTGTTTAATAATTAATATTTTCATTTTTTGCAGTAAGTATTTTTTACTAATTTAAATTTTAGTTTTAATATTATTTTTTGATCATTAATATTTTTATTTTTGTCCAGCCTTCAATATAAGTATTTTTTACTAATTCGAATTTTAGTTTTAATATTATTGTTTATTAATTATAATTGTATTGTAAATATAACAATTTATTTGGTAATGATTTTAGTATTTTTTTTCAAGCTTTTTTTTCTTTTTTTAATGCCTTTTTTTTTTATTTCTTACTCTTTTTTTTGTAGGTTTATTTATAAGTAAAAGACTCTATAAATGAACAATTATAACTCCATGAAAACAATTATAACTCCATGAAAAAAAAGATCGAAACATTGGATTGCAAAAGTTTTAAATGGAATCAAGCTTCAAGCTTTCTTTTATGTTTCCTAATAATTTTAGAGTATTCTGCGTTGATAATTTATTTATCTTTTATTTTATTATGTAATTTACTTAATTTACTGTAATTTATAATATTTTATGTAACTCACAATTATTATTATAATAAAATTTATATTATTTCTATTTAATTTTATGTTAATTTTATTTATGTTGTAACTTACGAAAGAGTATTTGTATTTAATCTTTATAATATATAATTTAGCTAAAATCATTTGATTTATTTGTATTTACACTTAATTATTAAAAAATATATTTATGTTCACACTTATTAAAAATTAATAATCGTTAGATTAATAATTTTGTTCACACCTACTATTTACTACTAATATTTATTAATATTTAATTATAATCAATTTAATAAGTAAATATTAAATACATAATTAATAAATTAATAATAATATTTATATTTTTCTTATTCTTTCTTTTAAGTGTACGATTGTATTTTATATAATTTACATTTATAAACTAATGAATTAAAAATTGACTTGAAAAATTCAAATTATTAAATAAAACATTTTTTAATATCTTTTATTAATATTTCACTTTATTCCTTATTTATCTTCTATTATTTATTTACTTACTTTACTATATAAAATTTAAAAATAATAGTATTAATATTAATTTGTATTAAGCAACTCCTTATTTTTAGCATTACAATCTTTATAATTAACATTTGTATATGCTATTATTTATTTATTTACCTTAATAATAGTATTAATATTAATTTGTATTAATCAGCTCCTTATTTATAGCACTACAATCTTTATACTATATTATATAATTCAGTTAACATTTGTACCAGATGAAATATGTTTAATTTTTTTTGTGTTCACGTCATGTTATCTCCGTTATATTTTTTTGTTTTAAAACGTATTAAAAACAATCATCCTCAATTTAATTGTATATTTTTCTAGCTAATACTTCATAATATTTATTAATAAATAATAATAATTATGCAATAATATTTTTAATTGTCAATTTCAGCATTTGTTTTATACGATTTGATTTGATTTATTTACATTTATAAACTCCTTAATTATAGTAAATATTTATTTGAATAAATTCAAAATTATAAATATATTATTTTTTAAACTCTCCTCTTAATAAATGAAATTTTAAATAAAATGTAAATAAATTATTATAAATAAAATTTAAATAAATTATTATTTAAAATTTTCAGTATTAAAAATTTTCATAAT
Source organism: Euphrasia confusa (assembly GCA_954870475.1). Lineage (NCBI taxonomy): Eukaryota > Viridiplantae > Streptophyta > Magnoliopsida > Lamiales > Orobanchaceae > Euphrasia > Euphrasia confusa. Next base: position 6,328,600 of record OX940966.1, on the reverse strand, counting down.
ATTAATTATAAATAAAATAAAAACATATTATTTAATTTATAATTTTTTGATTACGTATATTAATTCATATATTAATATATGAAAAATAATATATATATATATATATATATATATATAGATAGATAGAGAGAGAGAGAGAGAGAGGGAAAGAGAGAGAGATTAATATCACTATGTTAATAAATATTAAATATAAATATTAATGTTAATTACAGAAAATTATAATTCTGCATTTATAATATAGGATAAAATATTCAATTAACTATTTAAAATCAATTCTAAATAATTAATATATCATTCTTATATTATTTTGTTAATATTAATATAAATAACCCAGTATAACCTTAATGGAGTTCACGATCATTATTTTTACAACCATTCATTTTCTTTAATGATAAAAACTTTAAATGTTCATTTCAATATATATTATTACGTAATACAATCAGACCATTATTTTTACAACTCTTCATTTTTCTTAATTTTAGAAATTTTAAATGTTCATTTCAATATATATTATTATGTAATACTATTTAATTAAAATATACGTATTTAATTAATGTTTTGGATCATTTTTATTTATCATACCATATAAATATTAATAAATAATAATATTAATATAAATAAATCAATCTTTAATTATAGCCATTCAATTAACTTATATCATCTTATATTAATATTACATAAATTATGCAGCATTTAAATTAATTTGTCATATCTTAACAATATATAATCCTCTAATTAATACTTAGATTTAAATTAATCAGAAATATAGAATATTTAATTACCTATTTAAAATCCTTAATTATAGTAATTTTTTATTTTAAATCAATTAAAAAAAATTATTATACCATTTTTATATTTTATTATTAATATAGATCACTCATTTGAAAATTAATATACTATTTTTTATATTTTTATGCAATAAACAAAAAAAAACTTATTAATTATAATAGCTTAAAAATTATTATTATAGATATAATTATTATTTTACTAATACTAAGTTAACTAAATATTAATATACATTAGCACAAAATTATCATTATATAAATCTAAATAAAATTATCAATAAAGAAATACTTATATTTCAATTTTTTTATTGCAAATTATGATTTAGATTACCAAAATTTAATAATTACAAATTTTTTTTAAAATTGCTATAATTTAAAATTGACTGTGTTTATTAATATTATTAAATATAATAAATAATATAATTTAAAATTTAATTGATATGCTAAATTTTAATAAAAAATAAAAATGTTCTCAAATAGTATTTTAAAAGGTGAATATAATAACCCAAACTCATTTAAAGAAGGATATAAATCATATTTATTTTTAATAAAAATAATAATTAATTACTAAATATAATGATTAATTATGATTTATTTTAATAATGAATTATATTTAAGCATATATCACGGTCATAGTTATAGAATAAATATTAATAATTTATTTTTAAGTGATATAAAATGTTGGTAATAATAGTAAATTTAGGATTTGGGTAATCAAATAGTGTATAACTTTTAATAAGGTAGAATTATCTCTTAAATTTTTAATAAGGTAGAATTAGTAGGTTATTGGAGTATTGATTTAAAATTAAATTACTCATATTTTCAATTTTATAATAAATATTATTAATCGCTCAATTTTAATTAAAAAAAATTACTGATATTTTCTATTTTACAATGAATATCCTTAACAGCTGAATTGCAGTACAAAATAATAGTAAATAGAAGTTTATGTAATTAAATATTGTTCTAGAATTTCAAATTAACTTATTTGTGACAAATTTTATTTTTAATTTGTACGATTATTTAATATTTTTAATTAACATTTGTTAATTGTACAATTATTTACTATTTATTATTCATACAATTTATATTTTTCAAGTGTCCAATTAAAAGGTCGAAAATTATTCTTAGAAAACACTTCAAATATCGTTTTTGATTTTCTATATAATTATAAATATAAATAAATTATTAAAACAATGTTATTGAGAAATATAGTTGAAATAAAAATAATAAAACTATTCATTAATAATTTAATATTAATATAAAAATTCATACAAATTATATATTTTAAAAGATCAATCAAAAAGTGATAATTATGATTGAAAAAAACTTCAAGTTTTAATTTATTTTATTTTTTTATCATTATAAAAATTAATAAAACAAATTAAGAAATAAGATAGATAAAATAAAAATAAAATTATCGAATAATCTAATTTTATTAATTATAACATTCCACATTTATAATTTAGAAGATTATATGTTTCAATAGACTAATTAAAATATTGCCATTATTTAAAAACACTCTTAAATTATGTTTTAATTTTATTTTCTTTATATACAACATTTATTTTTAATAATTCAAAGATTGCAATTATTTAAAAACACTCTTAAATTATGTTTTAATTTTATTTTATTTATATAAAACATTTATTTTTAATAATTCGCATGAATTTTATATTTAAAATGAAAAATAAATACTGATTTTTTATATTAAATTTTGATCAATATATATCATTTTTTAATTTTCTATATCAGACAAATAAATTAATAAATCAATTATATATAGATCGAAGATACTTCAAATACAAACAAACATAATTATTCACCAATTTTTTTTTTTTTTTGTTAACGGTCAATATCATATAAAAGAAAAAAATAAAAGAGTTTGGAGATACAGTACAGCGCTTAGGCAGAACCTACCGCATCAACGAGCTAACAAGTTAGCTCTCAGAATCTCCAAAAAATAAAATAGCATGACAACCCCAACCAACCCTACCAAGCGATATGCCACACACGCCTCAAAGCCCTTGCCTGAAGGGAGTCTGGTAGCCGTAGCGCAATGATTCGATCTCTCATAATGGATATAGCCCTGATAGACACCCTCTCAGCCGACTCCGAATGCGCTTCCCGTATACGTGTGTTCCTCTCCTGCCATATAAAGTAAATCAGGGCAGCGAAAAGACCACGATAGGTACAGGAAATCCAGTGCTTCCCACGCCAACGACTAGCAGCACGGAGAACAGCACACTCCCAACTGCCACGTGGCCATAGGAACCCAATAACCTCCCTCTCAGCTCTCCTCAAGCAGTCCTGTGAAAACGTGCACTCAAAGAATAGATGGGAATGCGTCTCTCTACTCTGTCCTCCACACAAAACACACGAATCATCTCCCCGACCAATCCACAGCTTGTCACGCGTCGGCAACCGACCACGGATAGCAAGCCAAATAATAAAGCAGTGCCTCGGTATACGCCCTGGACCAGCAAGGAGACTTGCCCACGGTACCCGAACACCCTCGGGGTGGAAGAGTGAATAGGCTGAGGCAGAAGTGTAAGTCCCAGACCTATGTAGTCTCCACCTTATACTATCCCTCCCCTGGCTTATCTCCGGAAGCTCCTCCATAAGACCAACGAACACCTCAGCAAATTCAACTGGCCACTGCCACTCCCCATCAACAATGACAGAGCTGAGAGGCGAGGCTACCTGCAACCCAGTCAAGGCTGACCAATTTAATTTTATTAGAAAGCAATCATGCAACTTTTATAATTTTCAAGTAATATATTTTCAGGAGGAGATTTTCTTCAAATTTGACCAATCATGCCTAAATGTACGAGGTATGATATAGTTCACATTACTATTAATTCTTCTAATATATGAATAAATTGCAAAGTTTTGCGCTTGACCAAGAACATGAGGTTCAATATATCGGCGATGAAAATGATGATCGTAGGTAGCGTGAGTTCTTTGATTGGATCTTCTATAGGGGATGGTACTATTGACGGCGAGAACGACGGGAAGTAGATATAGAGATCCCGAATGAATATTTGATAATTGAATAGGATAATTATATTGAATCGGTTATTCATGCCGCGTACCCATCTTTCCATTATTACATCGAGAATATCAATTTTCTAGAAGGACGAGCGATTCTAGCGCCAACCCTGGATGACGTTAATGAAATCAACGATTACATGGTTGCAATGCATAATACGGACGAAAGGATCTACATGAGTTCGGATAGTATTTCACCTACCGAACACGGAGATAATATGTTTGATTAAATGTATTCGGTTGAGTTCTTAAATACCAACAAGTGTTCTAAATTACCAACCCATGAAGTTAAAGGTTGATATTATTATAAACTTTTTTACTAAAATCTAATTCTATTAATTAATATAGTAATATATATATATATATATATATATATATATATATATATATATATATATATATATATATATATTGCGGAATATGGATGTCTCTGTCGGACTATGCAATGGTACTACAACTTGGTAATTATATTATCCACGCGAAAGTATTACGAGGAAATAATTCTGGGGAAATAAATTTTTAATACTCGAATTGCTCTGACGCTCTCGGATACCAAATTCCAGTTTGCTTTCCAATGAAGACAATTTCCGATTATGATATCTTATGCCATGACTATTAATAAGAGTTAATGTCAGTCGTTGACAAATGTTGAAATATTTTAGAAGAAATCAGTATTTACGAACGATCAATTGTACGTTGCGTTGTCTAGAGTAACCAACACGACTGAGTTGAAGCTTCTGCTTTGTAACCAGCGTGGTCGGATGAATAGAACAAATGTAGTCTATAAAGAAGTATTACAAAATTTGTAATATGAATGTATTTTTCTATATTGTACTATTTCAATCATTCACTTAATATTTATTTGTCCATTATCAATGTTTACATCTAATATTAAGCAGAAAGAGCACTACTCCGAGTAAGAAAAAGTGAAATTAAATACACGTGCATCGCACGGGTAGGAGGACTAGTATATTTAAATTCTTACACAAATATATTTATATATATTTAGTAACTCTCTGATTAAATTAATATATGTTACCATAATATTATTTACCATATGAAAGATTGTTTAATATTATTCTAGGGATATTTACGACTTTATACATTTTAAAAAATGCCCCTACTTAATATTTAAAAAATACAAATACCCTAATAAATAAACAAGTAATAAATATACAACCACTAAAAATGAGGTGGAAAAAAATGGGTGTTTAAAATAATATTAAAAAGCAATCTGCCCCATACCCTAATATTATTTTTCTATAATTGTTTGGGTTCAATAGTATCATTTGATTGGTTCTCAAATAAAAATATATATATTTAATTTTTTTATCAAAAATTAAAAAATAAAAATGTTTTTTTTATTTATTAATTATTGACTAGAATATAAAAGTTATTGGTAAAATGGTGATAAATAAGTGAAATATTTGTGTTAGAATAATGCTTACTGTTGTGCGGAGAAAACTCCCGTTAAACCCCGAGCATAAGGCCCCCTTTTTGAAAAGGAGGAAACAACCCCGTGCTCGCCCACGAGAAAGGGCGAACAAGCGAGGAGCTGCTCTCGCGGATCGTCTCCATTGAACAGAATGAAGCGACCAGAAGGCGTGTTCGGCTGGAGTCTGTTGGCTGTCTTGATCGGAGCGAATAGAGAAGCGGGCGACCATATGCGTGTTCGACCCGCAAGGAAAGGGACGACTCTCTCCTGGGCTTCGAAAAAGAAAGATGGGCTCAATGAAGGGCCTGTTGGTGGGCTTGGCCCAATAGCTTACTTTAGTAACCCTAGTTTGCTTTCTCTATAAATAGTAGGTGTAATATATTATTAGGGATATCTACACATTTTCCCCAAAAATTCTTAGAGAGCTAATTATCTTGTTCACTACTCAATCCCCAAAATATCTATTTTTAATTGGTAGTAGGAGAACACGATTTTTCAATCATCAACACTTACATATAAGTTAAAATATCTAAATTTAATCGTGTCATTAAATTTAGATATAGAAAATACTTATTATATTTATGTTAAAAATAAATCTGAATATTTTCGTAATGTATTGAAATTAGTTGCTCGAATTTTCGTATTTTTTAAAATAATAAATTTTAAAATTATTTTTTTAATTAATATTTTTAAATTATTAATTTATAAATGAGTTATAATTTTTTACCATAACAAAACTCCTTCTCTCATTCATATATGTATCTTTTATTTAAACTTTACTTACTTAGTACTTTTTTTTATTTTAAATATAATTGAAAAAATATTGACGGAATAAGTAAAAAATGAGCCTTCGCAAAATTTCCTGATCCGTCAATGAACGTGAGCCCGTGAGTCATGTCCCATTGCATAATTATCTAAGACATGAAGAAGTATATTGATATTATTTGTGTTGTCCAAAAAAGTTGTAGCACTTGTAATATTGAATTGTCTGATAATAGTTGACACACCATATAAAATGAAATAATTATATTGGTTTTTTAACTTTAAAATATAATTGTTACTTTTATTTTATTAATTTATGTTTTAATATTTAGAACGTAGCTATTTTATTTATTTACTTTCTTAATTTGTATCTTTTTCTCAAATGGTGTACCTAAATTTGTGTATAGGTAGCAATTGTACCTAGCACTACGCACTAGAACTCTTAATTTGTTATATTTTTATCAAATGGTGTACTTAAATTTGAATATCAAATATTTGATATTAAAGTATGTTAAATGTGAATCAAACTTGTTACAATATTATGTTTTTATTTTTATTTTTTAATTTATATATATATATATATATATATATATATATATATATATATATATATAGGAGGCTTCTACAGTGCAGTCAAGGCACGGTACTTTGTTTTTATTTCAACCATTAAATTTAATTAATTAATGTGAACCGTTTAGATTTATTACAGAATACAATAGTTAGCGTAGAGATTACAACACACAATTATTATTCTATATATTGACTAACATGTTAACCGGTAATATACATAAATATTTTTCAGAATTAAGAACAAAAATTTGGCGGCGTGTTTCAGAAAGGGCGATCTTTACCCACGATGCCCACACGATCTCAATTTTTCAAATCTCAATTAAGTTTCTCTATAATTTTTTTATTGCGGATCAAGGAAGAAAGATATTAAAGCATCTTTTGACTGATTAGTAAGCCACATGTGCGCTAACTCATATTTTTACTACTTCTACCAAAAAAAAATTCTAATCCATCCAACAATTCTACCCAAAAAAATAAATTTTATAGGTCTCATCACTTACTTATTTTATACTTTTTATTTATTATTTATATTTAAATAATAATAATAATAATAGTAAACATAAAAAATGATTTTTAGATAAAATAAAATAAATATTAATATTTATATAATTCATAATTAAATAAAATAAATATTTAATTAATTTTTATATAAATAAAAAATAATTCATAACGCTAAAAATTTAACTATTTCAAAAAAAAATTATTTTTAATTAATTTTTATATAAAATAATTCCGCTAATATTAAAATTTTAACTATTTCAAATTTTTTAATTTTAATTAATTTTTATATTAAATAAAAACTATTTTTAATTAATTTTTATATAAAATAAAAATAAAAATAATCCGTTCAAATTTTAAATATTTTTAAAAAAATTTAATTTTTATTAATTTTTGTATAAAATAAAAATACAAATAATCCAAGTTAAAAATTTAATTAATTCAAAATTCTTATTTTTTATTAATTTTTATATAAAATACAGAATAAAATTAAAATATAAAATAATTTTTAACGCTGAAAAAATAATAATAATAATAATAATAATAATAATAATAATAATAATAATAATAAATTTTAACTATTTCAAATTTTTTAATTTTAATTAATTTTTATATTAAATAAAAACTATTTTTAATTAAATTTTATATAAAATAAAAATACAAATAATCCGTTCAAATTTTAAATATTTAAAAAAAATTAATTTTTATTAATTTTTGTATAAAATAAAAATACAAATAATCTAAGTTATAAATTTAATTAATTCAAAATTCTTATTTTTTATTAATTTTTATATAAAATATAGAATAAAGTTAAAATATAAAATAATTCTTAACGCTGAAATAATAATAATAATAATAATAATAATAATAATAATAATAATAATAATAATAATAATAATAATAATAATAATAATAATAATTTTTATCTCTAAAATTCTTTTACCCCAGAATTTTTAGGGACTTCTAATGTTTGTAAGGAGAAGGACAAAGATTTGCGTGGACAAAAATTAATAATACAGAGTAGTACATGTTTTTTTTTCTAATCATTTTTTATAAAATATAATTATTTAATTATTTATTACATATAAAAATATTAATTCAAATCAAATTTTTTGTATAATATATGAAGCAAATATTAAGTGATTAACATTTGTATTCAGTTTTTTTTAATACATATAATCAAAAGACTTAGCGAATCACAAATTGCGTCGTTTTTTTTATTCTGCAACTCTATCGTCTAGTATTCACAAAGTCGATTTTTGATGGAATCAGACCAAGCATTTTACATCAAATATGAAGTCTCATCTAACTCAACTTTAAACTTAGTGACTATATCAATGATTCACACTTGTTTATTTCCCAAGTGACTATTTTGTATCAATTATAATCTCAAACAAGCTCATTTCATCAATATGCTGAGAAATTCTTATAGCCTCTTCAATAATTTTTTTTTTGTACACTGAGGTTGGTCCCTCTATTATGGGAACTTCTCTTTCTAGTATTCACATGGATCAACAAATTAAATGATCTATAATCTCTTTGATATAAGTATGATTGAAATTAATCGAATTGTTTTATGAACAAACGAAAACACAACAATTTCTAACTAACTAGAACAAAATCAACAAAACAATATAAATATTTTAATTAGTTTCCGTCAATGAACACTATTTTTTTTTATTTTTTTTTGTAGAAATGTGATTTTTTATCAAGCTTCACTAATATCTATTGCTTCATTTGTTCATGAATTTTGTTTGCCTCATCTATTCGGTAAAGAAAAAAATTGTTGAACTCAAACGAATAAGTAGCTCTTGGTAGGTTATTTCGGGAACAAACAATTTTATTTTAAAATTTATTTAAAAATCAAATATGTTTAAAAATTAATTTATTGTGTTTTTCATAGTTAATAATAAATTATTTATTTATAAATATTAAACGATATAAATTAATAATTATGTGAAATAAATTAATTGCATTGTGTGTAATTTTAAGTTGTTTAAAAGAAATATATAAAAATAAATATTTTATTTTTAGAAAATTATTAGTCAATTATAAAATATTTTTTTAGATAAATGTATTATTAAGTGTATTATTTAATGTAATTTTTTTTGTTTTAAATAATTTAATTTAATTATATATGAATATAAAAATATTGTTTATTATATTAATAAATAAATAAAAAAAAATTGCTATAGCAGGTAACAAGTCATAATTATTTTAAAGTTGTAATCAAGTGCATCTAGGTGCATGCTAATAAAATGAAGTGTCAAATTTTAATTGGTTAAAAGATAAATGTACGGTACATTCAATATTAACAAATGTACTGTAGTATTCTCCTATATATATATAGTAGTGTGATCGGTAAAAAAAAATTGTAATTTACATTTGTTAACGGTGAGAAAATCCTAATCGATATCTACCGAACTAACAAAGAGATTTTGAGGATTGAGTAAAGTGGGTCACGTATCAAGTTCGGTCCGGAATTCTCGGGAACCGTGTGATTCGCCCTAATAGGGTTACAGTACCTACTATATATAGAGATACAAATTAGGGTTTACAAAAATAGATATTGGGCTTAATTCTACTTTGGGCCTGAACTTTGTATTTACGCGGCCCATGTGGGATCCTTTGCGTACTCGTCCGATGCCCAGTTCGCTGGGGGTTTGCTCTTTTAAATCAGTCTGAGTTCTGCTCGTCCTCTTTCTACCGAGCTGGCACTGGCTGGACTTGCTCTTCAGCAGCCATGCGTGGGTTCGTTTTCCCGCGCAAGACTGGACGATGAAATCCCAATATCTACTCGTTTTGGTCCACCGAGCTGAACTATTGTCTGATGGGCTCCGAACAGGTATCACCGAGGTGGGCCTTTGGGTTTCAATGTCCCAATGGGCTGGCTATTCTTTTTAGTGGACCGAGGGTAAAATGCACATCAACAACATTGTTGAAAAGTGTAAGTATAAATTGATAAATATTCCTTTTGTTTTATGTTGTATAAAAGTGCACGTTTACTATTTAAAAAATTTATTTTGATGTAAAACAAATTTGAACTAAAAAAGAGTAACACTAACATAGATGTTCTTATTAACAATAATAAAATATATATTTAACTTTTAATAAGGTAATTAGAAAAAAGAAATTTTGATTCTTAATAGTATTTTTTTTTTCGGTTTGTTAATATTAGCTAGAAATGAACAATTTATATAGTGGAATCACAATCTATTCATAATATCATTTAATGAATAATAAATTTTTATATTAAAAATTATTAACTTAGTTGGTTAAGCAATTGAATAGATAATATTAAAATTTAAAGTTCGAACAAAAAATATGTGTGTGAATATTTAAATTTATGCAAATAATCTATAAAAAAAATTGTGTTTCTGAAATTTATATGCTGTTAAAAAATGATAATGACATTGCACTTATTCATTTACCCATTACCCTTATGCTAATCAGTGTGGATCTGTTGGAGTGATTTTAGCACCTATCGAGTCAGTCAAGCAATACACTGATTGCTGTGACCATGAATATCGCTCCTAACCATTGACCATAAACGCGTGACTCACCACGCGCCTTCGATCTCTCTAAAGCCGTTTAAATTGTCAAAAAATTGGTCAACACTCAAAGAGTATATATTCACTTCAAATTTTTCTTTTTTTTTTTCTTTAAAAATATATAATATATATACTCACTCAAGTAATACAGAGTACATCAAATATCAATGTTGCGGAAATACGTTTCCAATTAAATCAACATAGATATAGATTTGTTCTTTTGCACTTAATTTCAGTTTCAGTTCAGTTCGTTTCAAAATAAATTAAAATAAAATAAACAAAAAATAATTTGAATCTATAATTTTAAATATAAAATCTAGTTACCGTCATAATATTATTAAAAAAATATTTAATAATTTATAAAAGTTATTATTATTTTTATAAAAAATCAATTCAATTAAATTTAGATCATAAATTAAAATAAAATAAACAAAAAATAATTTGAATCTATAATTTTAAATATAAAATCTAGTTACCTGTCATAATATTATTAAAAAAATATTTAATAATTTATAAAAGTTATTATTATTTTTATAAAAAATCAATTCAATTAAATTTAGATCGCTAAATTCAGTTCAATTCAGTTCAGCCTCAATCTAAAAGAATCCTTAATCATCATCAAATATACTTTATTTCAATGTATTTTAAGTTAGAAATACGCGTTTTTATTAGTCAACAAATCACTTATTTTTACATTAAAAAAAACCTTATATTGCTTTTAATTAGAATAGCAGTAGGTAGTACATTTTAATTCATCACCAAAGTCAATTTTTGTTCTTTTCACCCACCAACGAAATGACCCTCCGGAAACCACGACTTCGGCAAACATAAGTTTGACTAAATAGTAAAATTTGATTTTTACCAATATATAGATTCCTATTAACTTGCAAATAAAGTCTCCTAATATTTCTAGTGTACACATTCAAAAATTCATAAATCCCAAAAAACAAATTAAAAAAACAATAATAAATACATATTCTTTCGGTAAATACTATACTAAGAATTAATGTCGTTGTCGTCGCAATTCCCGGGCAACCTGTTACCGGACGAGGCGAGCCCGGCATGGATGAGCAAAGGCGACAACGCGTGGCAGATGACGGCGGCGGCTCTCGTCGGGCTCCAGAGCGTTCCTGGGCTGGTGATCCTGTACGGCGGCGCCGTGAAGAAGAAGTGGGCGGTGAACTCTGCCCTGATGGCCCTCTACGCTTTCGCCTCCGTCCTGGTCTGCTGGGTCGGGTGGGCCTACCGGATGTCGTTCGGCGACAAGCTCCTGCCGTTCGTCGGAGTCCCGAACACGGCTTTGACCGAGAAGTTCCTCCTCGAGAAAGCCTTCCTCGGCTCCTTCCCCAACTCGACGATGGTCTTCTTCCAGTTCGTTTTCGCCGCCATCACCCTGATCCTCATCGCCGGCGCCGTCCTCAGCCGGATGAACTTCTACGCGTGGATGATGTTCGTCCCTGCCTGGCTCACTTTCTCCTACACCGTCTCCGCCTTCAGCCTCTGGAACCCCGACGGCTGGCTCGCCAAGCTCGGCGTCATCGACTTCGCCGGCGGCTACGTCATCCACGTCGCTTCCGGCGTCGCCGGCTTCACCGCCGCTTACTGGGTACCTATATATATATATACATTTTATTTCATACAATGATAGAATTTAATCATAATTTTTATTTTTGATTAAATAATAGGAGTATTAATTAATAATTATGTGTGTTTTTATTAATTAATAATAATTAGGTGGGGCCGAGGTCGACGAGGGATCGAGAAGCGTTTGCTCCGAACAACGTGATGTCGATGTTGACAGGGGCGGGCTTGCTCTGGATCGGCTGGACGGGGTTCAACGGGGGCGCCCCCTTTGCGGCAAACTCGTGCGCGTCTCTAGCCATACTCAACACCCACGTGTGCACGGCCACGAGCTTGCTGACGTGGCTCACTCTCGACATTGTCGTCTTCAAGAAACCGACTGTGTTTGGTGTCACGCAGGGCATCATCACCGGCCTCGTCTGCATCACTCCAGCCGCAGGTAATTAGTGAGTCATCTTTTTTGAGACAGAAGTAGTATTAATTTGATAGTAATGGTTTGTTAATCAAATGTCACATCATCATATGGATGAGAAAGTAATTGAATTAAATATTATGATATTTGTGTATAGTTTACAAAATTATTAATCATCCTTGTTATAGTAAATTTGTTAATCTCTTTCTGTTTCATAATAATATGATCGATCGACTATATATACATGTTTTTTACGAGATGAATCTCGTTTAAACGTATATAATTCTTATATATATATATATATACATGAGATTGTATAGGTGTGGTGCAAGGATGGGCAGCGATGATCATGGGAGTCGTCTCGGGATCTGTCCCATGGTTCACGATGATGATACTTCAGAAAAGGCTCTCGATCTTCAAGAGAGTGGACGACACGCTCGGAATGTTTCACACACACGCAGTGGCCGGGATATTGGGCGGGCTTTTGACGGGCTTGCTGGCCGAGCCAAAGCTGGCCCGGCTGTTCTACCTCGTGGATGACTGGCAGCACTACATCGGGCTTTTTTACGGGCTCCAGAGCGGGAGGGCCAGGGCCGGGGCCCGGCAGCTCGGGGTTCAGGCCCTGGCGATGGGGTTAGTGGTGTGCTGGAATGTTTTGATGACGAGTTTGATTTGCGTAGTGATAAAGATGTTTGTACCGTTGAGGTTGTGCGAGGAGAGTATGGACAAGGGTGATGAGTCGGTGCATGGGGAGGAGGCGTATGCGTTGTATGGAGATGGAGAAGGGTTTGAGAGCTATAAGCAGCTTCATTAATTCATTCATTCGTGCTTAAGGATTTCATTTCTTACTCTTAAATATTTTAGTAGTTTTTTTTTTGTGTGTGTAAATGAGGATTGATAACTCAAAAGAGAATAAGTTCACTTTGCAATATTAATTACTCCGTAGTACAGTAGAAACTCTATATAGTAATACTCTATATAAGAATAAACTTCCTACAGTAATAAAAAATGCAAGTCCCAACTTGGGACCAGTTATAAATAGGAATAAACTCCACATTGTCATAAGTCATACATTTTTTAGGTCCCGTCTTAAGGATTTATACCTCTATATAAGAATAAATGATTAATATATAATAAAAATATTTATTAATAATGTTTTTATTTATTAAAATATATAACATGTTTAAGATAATTTGAAATATTTATGAAAATCAATAACACATAGTATATGATCAAAGTTTATAGTCCTTAGATTCATTAATATTTTATTTAATTTGTATGTTAAACACAATTTTTACACATATATAGTCAAAATTTATTATTCAAAACTATTAAATTAATTTTGTGAATTTAAAGATAGATAATATTATATGTATATTATTTTTATATTTATATTATTTTTAATAGAAAATTTTATTTTTATTTTGTAAAACTCTATATAAGAATAACTCTCTATAGTAATATTTTTTCTCGGTCCCAACGATATGACTGTACGGAGTTTCTACTGTACTAAGTTCAATGTTTACGTAATTTGATTTTTATAATTCATCAATTTATTTTAATTTTTTCACTTTAAAATATAATTTTATTATTACATTTTTTATTTACTTTTTAAGTTTCATTCACACGTACTTTACATTTTAACATTACTAAAAAACAACCATACAAATCAGGTAATACCCGATAAAAATGACTTGTGCGACCGATGTGTATGGATGCGATGTTTATACTCGTCATATTTAAGACATCGGTTATTAATCGATGTCTGTATATTAACATTTAAATCGGTGTTAACTAGAAAAAGCGATATAATTGTGAACTTAGGAAATCAAGTATTAACTGATTTCGTTGTAAGCACAGAAATTCGATGTCTGAAATATGCCAAGTATAGATAGATCGTACGTCCCATACACATCGGTAGAACATATCAGTTAAATCGTTTATTACCCGATTTAAAATTGATTTATGTACTCCACATTGATTTCTATAATAATTGTAAATTTCATTCAATTAGCAAAAAGTGATATATTTTACCGTTTGATACATCATTTTACTCTTTTACAAGCGATTTCTTTAACACTAAAATCACACCAAATATATAAATATATTAATAAAAATATCAATATCATAATATTTTCTTTAATAACATCCTAAACATTGTCAATGTTAATCAATATTCAAGACATTCGATCAAACACCGATAGAAATCCAAAACATGACATTGGTATTTGCCAACGGTCATATGATGTTGGCATTTGCCAACGGGCCTTGAATGTTGGTATTTGCCAACGGTTAGGTCGTTGGTATTCCCTGACCTTTGTCCGACCAACTTGAGGAGTAAATGCCAACGACTTGTTCGTTAGGGTAGCCGTCAATAAACCCAAACGAAAGGGTAGCTGATAATCCGTTGGAAAATGTTTACCAACACAACGTTTCTTTTGGGGTTTTTATTGGTATTTTCAGTACGTACCAACGATATCACCAACGGATTTGTTCGTTGGTATTTTCGGTTTTTTTTATAGTGATAGTATTATAAATGAATATAATCAATGAAATATAATTGAATTCATTGATTTTCAATATATATTTACTTCAAATTGATAAATTTATATATTTTTTAATTAATTAATAAAATATTAATTTATCGATATATTAATACTTTTTAAATTGATAAAATAGAAAGGTTTCGATGTTATTAATTAATATTTTAATTTATAGAAGTTTTAAGTTTTAACGTATATGTATTAAACAACACAAAGACGAGACCGACATGATAATTCTAAAGTCACCCCTACACTATATATAATCGATTAATCGAACCAATGATTAATACGTATGATGTCATTTTCATTTAATATTTTTAAATAATAAAGTATCACCGAGAACGATCGATCTGCGAACCCCAGCCCCTATTTAATAATTATTTATTTTTATATATATTTGTTTTCAGCATTTGTATTTAAACAATCGCGTGACATTATTATTATTATTATTATTATTATTATTATTATTATTATTGGCGTATCTACATATTTACACGGAACGTGTATATATTTAGTTAGATAATTATATATTTTCTGGAGTTATTCTCTTTCTTAGAATAGATTTATTTGTTATTGTAAATCTTGATTTGGTTTCACTTTTTATCATGGACGATGGATGTATATATATTGACAATGATATGCAAAGAAAAGGCAGAAGTCATATTCCAAATTGTGTGCTCTCTTTTACATGGTATCAGAGCCATTGAAAAAAAAAAAACTGAGATTTCAACATGACAATCGAAGAAGAGAAATCCAAGCCCTCAAACTCTTTACTTTCGATCTATGCTTTATCGTCCAACGATAACCCGGGAAATTTAATAACCCACACTCAATTGAAAGGGTCGAATTTTGAAGAGTGGGCGAAGGCAATCAAGGTTTCGTTGCGTGCGAAGAAGAAGATGGGATTTCTTAACGGGTCCTATACGAAACCCACCGATGATTCGAGTGAGATCGAAGATTGGTGGACGGTAAATTCCATGATTATATCTTGGATCTTTAACACCATTGAGCCATCGTTAAGATCAACGATATCATACAAAGAGACTGCCAAAGAGCTTTGGGATGATATCGAACAAAGATTTTCTGTCCGTAACGGTGCGCGGATTCATCAACTAAAAACTGAAGTCACTCGATGCAAACAAGAGGGTGATTCGGTTATGGTCTATTATGGGCGAATCAAGAAGCTTTGGGATGATTTAAATGACCACGATCCGATGCCGGAGTGCACATGCAAAGGCTGTAAGTGCGACTTGCGATCTCGGATGGTGAGACGTGGAGAAGAAGAGAGAGTACATCAATTTCTGATGGGATTAAATGATGTCTTCTATAGTACTGTGAGGTCAAATTTAATTGCATTAGATCCTTTGCCAAATATTAATACAGTGTATTCCAGAATCTCTGAACAAGAACAAGTCAAGAATATGACTCAAATCGTACCGGAGAAAGTTGATCCGATGAGTTTGGCCGCAAAGGTTACACCTTCAGATTCAAGCACTTCAAAGATGGATTCACGACGTGGCAATAAATCCTACTGCACCCATTGCAAGAAAAATGGGCATATGAGAGATAATTGTTTTGGTATCATTGGTTATCCAGAATGGTGGCAACAAGGAGAGCGAGGTCGTGGCCAAGGAACTCAAGGAAATAATCAAGGCAAACATCAGAATTCTGGTGGTGCAAAAGTCAATGCTGCTCATTTAGGTGAATCTAGTGCGCAAAGAGGATTGACTGATGCGGACAAATCAGGCTTGGAGAACCTAAGCAGCGAGGACTTGGAAACTTTAAAATCTCTCTTGAGTGCAAGAAAATCGAACCAACACACACGTTTGTCTGGTAAGGCAAATAATTTATGGCTCTTCGACACAGGAGCCTCTCATCATATGACCGGTTCTATTACATATTTTGATAAAATATGGAATATTGAACCATGCCCTGTTGTTATGCCGAATGGGGAAAAAGTTATGGCAACCAAAGAGGGCATAGTGTCCCTCGGTCGACTTATTTTACGGAGTGTTTTGTTTGTTTCTAACTTGAGCTGTAATTTGGTTTCCGTGTCAAAGTTAGCTCGTGATAAAACAAATATATTGAAATTCACTGATAGAATGTGTGTTGTACAGGACCGCACTTCGAGGATGCTGACTGGAGTGGGTGAAGAACGTGACGGGGTGTATGTTGTGTTGGATGTCTCTTTGGCGCGTGTTCACAATGTGACTGGTCGAAAAGGTGGACAAGCTAGTAGAGATCTCTGGCACAAACGTCTTGGACATCCTTCTATGAGAGTCGTAGATTTATTAACTCATTCCGGGAATAGACATGACAATAAAGAGAACCATGCGCATGTTTGTGAAATTTGTTTGCGAGCAAAGCAAACTCGAGTACCTTTTAATCTGAGTAAGAATAAAGCATCTACAGTACTTGAATTGTTACATTGTGATTTATGGGGACCTTATCGTGAGACTACAACTTGTGGTTCTAAATATTTTCTTACAATTGTCGATGATTTTACACGAGCAGTTTGGGTATTTTTGCTGAAAGAAAAAATTGATGTTTCTCGCACTCTTAAAAATTTTCTGGCCATGGTAGAAAGACAGTTCAATGCTCGAGTGAAAATTTTGCGTAGCGATAATGGCAAGGAATTTATTTGTTTGACTAACTATTTGAAGGAATTGGGAATTGTTCATCAAACGTCAATGGTAGATACTCCAAAGCAAAATGGTCGAGTTGAAAGGAAACATAGGCATATTTTAAATGTAGCAAGAGCTTTGCGTTTTCAGGCACACTTACCCATTGAGTTTTGGGGAGAGTGTATATTGATGGCTGCGTATTTGATAAATCGCTCGCCGACACCATTACTTGCGGGGAAAAGCCCTTATGAAATTGTTTGGACATTCTCCAATACTTGATAATTTAAAAATATTTGGGTGTTTGTGTTTTGCAAGAAATATTAATAGAGAACGGGATAAATTTGCTAGTCGCGCACGCAAATGTATGTTTATTGGGTACCCTTATGCAAAGAAAGGATGGAGAATGTATGATCTTGAAACTGGAGAAATATTTGACTCACGTGATGTCGTTTTCATTGAGTCCAAATTTCCATTTTTTGAGAAGTTGAAGTGTGAGGAGAAAAATCATGAAAGTGCAGCTGAACATTCTTGTCATGAAGAGGAGGCTCACTGGATTGATGATGTGCCTACAATGAAGGACATCGACATCTCTGACCAGCAGCTTCAGCGAGATGGGATTGCAGAACGTGTTGCGACAATCGATACGCAACACACCCAACAACAGCTCCGAGTAGAAGACGAAAATCCGCAACTTTCTGTAGAAAATTTATCTACTGATGATGGAAATTATCGAGTTAATACACAAGAGGAATCTGATGAGAATGTAGTTACCCTTGGCCGAGGTATGCGACATAAATTTTCCAACACTCGTCTTCAAGACTACGTAACACATACAGCCCGTCTCGTCACTCCACCCGTCACTTCAACAGCATTCTCAGGTACGCCTTATCCCATTTCTAATTATGTTAATTGTGATGGATTCTCTACTTCACATCGCCATTTCCTGGCAGCCATTACAGTAGGCATCGAACCGTCTAGTTATGCGGAGGCTATGCGCAGTCCCTCTTGGAGAGATGCCATGCAAAAAGAAATCAATGCACTGGAGGATAATGAAACATGGGAAATTACTACATTGCCAAAGGGGAAGAAGGCCCTCGGGAGCAAGTGGGTGTACAAATTGAAGTATCATGCTGACGGGACCATAGAGCGGCATAAAGCAAGATTGGTCGTCTTTGGGAACCACCAAGTTGAAGGGCTGGATTATACCGAGACTTTTGCGCCTACGGCTAAGATGGTGACAGTTCGAACATTTTTAGCGGTTGCAGCGGCAAAACAGTGGGAACTTCATCAGATGGATGTACATAATGCCTTCCTTCATGTTGATCTAGAAGAGGAGGTGTACATGAAGTTACCCCCAGGATTTAATGCTCCCGATGCCACGTCTGTTTGTCGTCTACGTAAATCTCTTTATGGATTACGGCAGGCTCCTCGATGTTGGTTTGCCAAGCTAGAAAATGCCCTTGTTAGTTACGGTTTTCTCAAGTCTGAGTATGATCATTCTCTCTTTAACTTTACTAAAGGTCATATCCATCTATACGTGTTGGTGTATGTAGATGATTTGGTCGTCGCAGGTGATAACTCTCAAGCTATAGCCCACTTCAAGAATTATCTTTGTACTTGCTTTCGTATGAAGGACCTGGGGAAGCTTAAATATTTCCTTGGCATCGAAGTTAGTCGTGGGCCATTGGGAATCTTCCTCAGTCAGCGCAAGTATGCCCTTGACATCATTTCTGAGGCAGGATTATTGGGCGCCAAACCGATACTAACTCCGATTGAACAGAATCATCGCTTAGCACTTGCTCAAGGTCCGGACTACGACACGCCTGAACGATATCGTCGACTCGTAGGAAGACTTATCTATTTGACATTAACTCGCCCTGAGTTATCATACTCGGTTCATATTTTAGCACAGTTTATGCACCAACCTAAGGTGGCTCACTGGGATGCAGCGATTCGAGTTGTTCGTTATTTAAAGTCAAATCCTGGACAAGGTATACTATAGCTTATTGTGACGCGGACTGGGCAAGTTGTCCTTTAACGAGGAGGTCTTTAACTGCATATTTTGTTTTCTTAGGGGAGTCTCCCATTTCTTGGAAAACTAAGAAGCAACAAACTGTGTCACGTTCATCCGCTGAGGCCGAATATCGCGCGCTTGCTGCCACTACTTGTGAACTTAAGTGGCTCCGCGGTCTGTTGGGAAATCTTGGGGTCACTTGCCCTACACCTATGCGAATCTACAGTGACAGTCAGTCTGCACTTCATATTGCTCAAAATCCGGTGTTTCACGAGCGAACAAAACACATTGAAGTTGATTGTCACTTCGTGCGTGATGAAATTAGTCGTGGTATTATTCTTCCAGCTTATGTGTCGACTACTCATCAACTCGCCGATATTCTCACTAAAGCATTAGGCTCTCGATCTTTCGCTTCCTTACTTGGCAAGTTGGGCATCTCGAACCTCCATGCTCCAACTTGAGGGAGGGTATTGGCGTATCTACATATTTACACGGAACGTGTATATATTTAGTTAGATATTTATATATTTTCTGGAGTTATTCTCTTTCTTAGAATAGATTTATTTGTTATTGTAAATCTTGATTTGGTTTCACTTTTTATCATGGACGATAGATGTATATATATTGACAATGATATGCAAAGAAAAGGCAGAAGTCATATTCCAAATTGTGTGCTCTCTTTTACAATTATTATTAAAGTGAATTGAAGGAGCTTTATATATAGTTTGGATCGGCGTTGATAGCGAATGTGTAGGCCTACTTTTATGAAACGTTGTTTCAACATAACAAAAACAGAACACCTTCATTCACTTCATATGTACTGTGTGAATATGATTGAGTTCGTATATCCGGCATACTATATACTTTCTAAACTCCCTTTTCACCTTTTTTTTTTCTAAAAAAAACTTCATAATACTTTGAAGCTCGCGTTTATACTATAATAACAAAGTTATGTTTGTCACAATAGGCTCTGCTCGGATACGCAATCACAAAAACTATTCTATGTTTCAAAATTTTCAAATCTAACCATGTCCGATCAAAATTCGATAATTTTTTTTATAGATAAGGCATTTTTATGAAACATATTGATCATATCTTTATAATATAATTATACAGTATATAGCTAGGTTTATTTAATGCCATTGAAATGAATTATCAACTAAATAATAGTAAACATAATTATTAATAGCTAAACTTGCTAATTGTATACCTTTAAAATACATGCACTTGGCCTATCGTATCACTATCACATGATTACATTCGTCACTAATTGTTATTTAAAGCTAATAAAACCTTTAGAGTTTAGACCACAAATAGGCTAATAGGTATGTTTTTGTTCTTGTAATTTAATCAATACAATACTTTAATAATGTAATTAAGTAGTAATTGTCCCCCACTACCTTATTAACTATACTACTACTTTCGGCCATTTGTTCGTACGTAAGGTTGCTTACGTTGTACTTAGTACTAAAAATTCTCCATAAATTAAATTATACTAGTATTATATTATATTTTTCTCATCATACGGAAAAAATAGTTGTAGGGAGTATTTTTTTGCATTATTATCAATAGAAATAGTTGCATTTTTCTCTATTAATTATTTCAACAATTATATAAATTATTTATCACTCTTACAACAAGCTCATTTCACACAATAAAATATTTTATTCTTTATTTTTTCACACTAAATTTATAGTAACTTTGAAACTCAATAATATTAGAAAGCTCGTTTAATAATAACTAGTACCACTGTCCGTGCGATGCACGTGGTAATTTTTTAAAATTGATGCGGATAAAATTTTTATTTTATTTAATAATCGAACTCTTATTCTAATTTGTAGGGGTGGACATGAGACCATATTAGGGGAATCTCGTCTCGTCTCGTCCCGATAATTTATATTCGAGACGGAACGGGATGAGATGGGATTGACGTTTAAATTTTCTTCCCGCATGTCTCAATCCCGTATGAGTTCGGGTCGAGATCGAGACGGTATCGGGATATCCCCAAATTTGAAATAACATTAACAATAAAATTAAAATTAAATTAAATATTATCGATTTATAAAATAAGCAAAATACAAATAAAATAAAAAAAATTTAAGTTTTTAAGAGAAATAAATTAAATTATTCAATTTAAAAATCTTTTTACAATTTTTAAAATATAAGTATTTAAGTATTTTCAAAACAAATTATTTAAAAAAAAGTATTATGAGATTTGTGAAAATAAACTAATTAATTAATAAATTTAATTGAAATTTTGATTAATATTTTGATATTTTATTAATTTATGTGAAAAAATAATATTTGTATGTATATTAATAAATTTGGGTGACGGAACGGGATAGAACGGGATCGTCCCGATCCCATCCCGTCACATGCATAATGAAAATAATAAATTGGGACGGAACGGAACGAGATTGCCATTTTTAAAATTGATCATGTTCCATCACGCTAACTTTCGAGATGGGATCGAGATTCCGAGACAAATTGTCCACCCCTACTCATTTGTAAGCTCTTATTGAATCTCATTATCAATCGTTATCTCAAATATAAAATGTTTATTAAAGCTAAAAGGTTATGCATGTTTGAAGTAATATTTAAATATATAAAGCAAATTATAAAACAAAAAGAGAATTATAAAATCAAATATTCTCATTGCAAATCGCTAAGTATCTCCTAATAAACAACATTTAGGGTTTTATTACTAGTTATCATTCTCTACCATTCTCGTAAACAAAATAAGATTTTCAACAACATTCAGAGTTTTATCCATTATATTAGTATTAAAACTAATACAAAACTCAAAAATATGTTTTAAAATTGTTTTTCAATAATAATTTTCAGTATTTTCTGTAGAAGTGGTAAGACGCACACTGTAGCAAGCTTCAAAACCATTATAGATTGAGGCCTCAAACTTATATAGAAAAAACACAGACATTTTAAAGTGAATTGCGGCATATAGAATCATCACCATCGGAACAGTGACTTGTGAGTCTAGCTGCCCATAGCGCTTAATGCTCGGACTCCTGTATGTTAGAAGGAAATGAGTAGTTGGAAAATTTCCATCCGTCTTTATTAGAAAAATGGAGCAAGTACGCATATATATATATATATATATATATATATATATATATATATATATATATATATATATATATATATATATATATATATATATATATATATATATATAAGTATACAATTGTCTTTAAGTCCTGACTGAGACTTGAATGGGAAAATGATTATTATTTGTGGTTAAACTATATCTCATTTTACACCATCGATCATATTGATCTAACTTCCAGTATAAAATAATTTAAATAATTAATTTATATTTTGAAGATAGTTTAATAATTTATTTTGATAATTTTTTTATTAATTAATACTACGATTAATTATTTACTACTATTAAATATAAATTAATTTAAATTAATTTATTATTATGAATACTACTATCAAATATAAATAAAAATTAATTAATTAATTAAGAGTCTTTTATAATTACTAAAAATAAAAAAAATTAAAATTCAGAATTTATAAGTATTTTTATTATTTTTATTTATAATGTATAGTGTGAACATAATAATATTAGCTAGAATTTATAAGTATTTTTATTATTTTTATTTATAATGTATAGTGTGAACACAATAATATTAAAGCTTTCTTATTGATCTATGTAGGATTTAGAGATTCAATAATTATATATATATATATATATATATATATATATATATATATATATATATATAGATAGATATAATAATAATAATAATAATAATAATAATAATAATAATAATAATAATAATAACATTGTAGCCTTTTTCATTTATTGATTTTTTAGTTTAGAGTATCAATAATATTAATTTTTATAAGGTCTATTTCATAAGTAGTTATTTTAAATTTTTGACTATCAAGTATACTACATTTGATAACTGAAAAACGAAAATAACTACTTAAAGAATTAAAACTTTAAAAAAATAACTAATTTTAAAATGGGTTAATTGCATTAAAAATATTAACTTTTATGTTGGTTGCAAAAAAATATTAACTTTTTTAAAAACACATGACCTTTAACATTTTTATTAATTGAATGATGTAATTAAATTTTAATAAAATGTTATACAACAAAATTAATAATCGTGCAATAAATTAAAATTAGTTACGTGTAATATATTAATTAAAAATTATTACACATCAGTTTCAACTCATTATCGATTTATAAAAAAATCCTTTTATAAGCTCGAGCACCTTTCGAACTTACGAAATTCAAATACACATGAAGTCTGACAACACAACCCAGGTTCGAGGAAATTCAAGTGATCCATTAGATCTAGTTTCGTCGTTGTCGACCTTGAGAGTGTTCGGCCGTCAGTTAAGCCACTACACAATCCAGATCGAGCCACCATCTGGGGGCCTCGCATCGAATCAACTCGTTATCGTCAAGAAAAGTCGCTAATCGAATTAGTTCTACTTTGCAAAAAATCTTTTTCCATTATCGTTCACGGCTCTATATACCCCTTCCGGCCTTACCCTTAAATATAAAAAAAAATCTCCTTCAGCATAAATTTTTTGAAAATAGTTTTTTATAAAATTTTATTAAAATTTTTAGCCACATCGAGGTTCAATTAATAAAAATGTTAAAAGTTATGTCTTTTATAGCAAACTTAAAAAAGATAAAGATGAGTATTTTTAATGCAATTAACTCTTTTAAAATCATCTCATTATAAGCCGATGAAGTCGTAAAACTAACATTCTCGTGTTTTCTCACAAACTCAGTCCGCATCACAAATGATGAAAGGCTCAATCATATATAGTTATACATTAATATAAGATACTAATTTGATTGAAAAACAAAAAAAAAAGAGAGTTTATGGCTAAGTTAGGATTCACGTGAAATTAAGCACGATCTAACAAAAAAGGGATAGAAACATGATTATGAACAGTTAACTACAAAATTAATTTTCATTTGTCACATGCAACAAACTCTTCGTATAACTTAATCCTCCAAGATCTGCTTTTCCATAAATCCGAATGTTTGTCGACACCAAATTCATATAATTATATTAATACATTATTAATTATATGGTTGCCAGCATATTTTCTATGGGTTGATTTGGACAAAGTGGGGGGCTTCCATTGAATGAAAAAGTCAAGTCAAATCCCAACAAATAGTAGTTTTTTTTTTTTTTAGTTTATTTATTTAAGGTTACGTCATTTTTATTAATTACTTTTATTTGTGTTATACTAATATTTGTGGCTTGCAATTTGTCGGTAATCACTAATCAGTGTTGATTTTTGTTGTGATGTTCTCGTAATTAACCTGTAAACGGCACACCAAGTAGCCGCATGTTGCACGTACCCTTCGTTTCTCCGTCTATCGATCTCTAGTAGGTAGTTCACTCTCTCGACAAACATGGTTTGCCTAGGCAATTTTCAGTCTCGGATTATTGTGAAGGTCATGTAATAATAATTAATAAAGATGATTAAATCATGGATGGTATATTCATTGAAGAAGTATTTCCAAAGTCAAAAAAGATACAAGAAGCTGCCATCTATCTAGTGTTTTCTTTCACGCAAATAGAAATACAAGTTGTGGTCATTTAACATTGTTCAGAATCCATTTTCTGAGTTCCGTAGGGCGTAGGCTCCATGACCATCACTTGCTTTTATAATTTAATTATTTTTTTTTTTTTTTGATAAAGAGGAGAGACGAGAAACTCCACCCCACTCGATCGGAGGTCCCTCGATCGGGTAGGATGTAAATCGAGGGATGTGCCCGAGTAGCAGACACCTGTGCGAGAGAGCCAACAGGTCGAACCCCAGGACAAACCTTCATAATATTTCAATGAAAATTTGTCCCACCCGAGGTTCGAACCCTGCGTCGCCGAGGAATTTCACCCACATCATCACAGGCCTTACCACTCGGCTATGCCCCTGGGACTATAATTTAATTATTTACCCACCAACAATGTTAAAATTGTGAGTTGTTCAATGTTTAATTTGTGTAAAAAAGTGATCATATTTCGAATTTCTCTTTTATATTTTCGTGACAACACAATTACCTCACGAAGTATGATGGGACGAGGGGAGTAGGAGTATAATGTTAGATTTTGGTTCATTTGAACGGAAATTGACTGAATTGAACTTAATATGTCTGAACTTAATAAGTTTGAACTGAACTAAATTTAATAGTGAACTGAATGAGTTTGAACTGAACTGTACTAAAATGAGGTGGACTGAGAATAAGTAGAAAATAATAGGATCCTAAATATTTAATCAAAGTTAAAGAGATTTTAATATTTAAGAGAAACAAAAATTAAAAATTAAATTTCAATGAAAATAAGAACATGTTATTTTGGATTGAAACCAACCGAAATAATTAAATTTAATAGCTCTGAATTTAATATATTTTTAAAAAATTAAATGAACGAGACGAACTTAATGTATCTGAACCTTGACGAGTGTGAACTTTATTTATCAATATTAGTACTTAGTATTATTCACCATATTAAATGGAGAACTCGTTACTAAATGCTAACTGTAAAATCCGACTAGGAAGTAGGAAGAGTAAAAGTAAACCAGTAAACCCTCCGTGAGTGTAGCAAAACCCCTTACTATTCCGATTCTCACTCCACACCTTTAAAACTCACACACATACAAGAGCAGAGCGGGAGTTTATTTACAGTACCAATTAATTAAAAAACAGAGACTGCCGGCGAAATGACGACGACGACCGGTGCTCTGAAAGAGCAGAACCTGGAGAAGCAGATTCAGAAACACATGGGAGGTTGTATCACCGGTTTCTTTCACATCTTCGATCGCCACCACCACACTCTCACCGGAAAACGCCTCTACTCCGCCAAGCGCATCCCTCCATCACCGCCGACACCCACGGTTGGTTTCTTTCTCATTTGCATTTCCCTTACCTCTTTCTCCCTTTTCTAATCCATTCATAAATTAGGTTGCTGAGACGGAGAAATCAGCTCCGCTATCGCCGGCGACCTCGACGGAATCCGATAATTCCGCACCAACCCTTCCTCTCCGGGTGTTCGATTCGAAAGAGGGGAATGTATCGTCGTGGAAGGACATTCCGAGGCTTTCACTCGACAGCCGGGCCACCATTGATGCAAAAGGATCCCTCCATCCCAAACAGATCCGACCCGACGGAGCCCCCACCCCGAGCGTCATCGCTAGGCTCATGGGCCTCGACCCGTTCTTACCCGAACCCGAAACCAAGCCGGAGCTCCGGAGATCCGCATCCGAATCCAGAGTTTCCTCCAAGTATCTCTTCAACCCGCCGTCTCAATCGCACGCTCCAGATCCGAGACTCAAAAATCCCCCAAAGGACGATGCGAAAAGCTTCTTCGATTCCGGCGATTTCTTCCCGGAGCATAGACCGGCATCGACGATCTACGGTGAAATTGAGGACAGAATTAGGTCGGCGGGAGGATCAATCGATCCGTCGTCCAAGGAATTAGAGGCGCTGAAGCAAATCCTCGAATCTCTCCAGCTCAAGGGCCTCCTGCGTTCCAAACAACCCTCGCACCAGAATCAAACGCGCCACCGGAACTTCGTCTACGACCACTCCCCTACCGCCTTCGTGAAACCGCCGAGATCGCGTGCTTCACCCCCAATTAACCCTAGGATACACGAAACGCCGCCGTCTGTTATTCCCCGGCGGGACCGACAAATCTCACCTGCGAAACCCAAGGCACTGAGCTTTGGAACGGAGAGGAGAAGAAACGAGTCGCCGGGGAGTCGCAGAGCTTCTCCTCCGATTCAATCTCCGAAGCTCAACACGAGAAGGACAGGGACGGATCCAACGGTCAGCAATCGGTTCCCCAGAAACAAGAGACCGACGACGTCCGAGATTCACCGGAGAAGGAATGTCCCAAACGTCGTCGTTTTGGAAGATGAGTCGTCGTCTTCATCCTGGTCACCCTCCACTTCCGCATCTACCGATACAGAGGTAGTTAATGTTGATCAACTGCACATTAATTGTTTACTACATTAAATTCCGATTATTAATTTTGATTTCTGCAAAAAATTTGAATCGCCAGAGGCCCAACTCAGATGCCCTACAGAGGTCTGCAACCGACGCAGGGCCGAGCCCCGTCTCCGTTCTCGACTCGTCCTTTTACAAGGACAACCCGTCGACCCCTTTGACTAAACGTAACATTGATTTCAAAGGTACTACATTTTTAATTGGATATTTATGTATTTATATTATGTATGTATGATAGATTAATTATCTTAGATTCTTAATTACTATATATTTCACCAAAACAGATGAGTTGGAAGAAGACATCTGGAGTCCTCCGATTTCGCCCATCCGGTTAGAACAACCACAAACATCCGACGGCTCGGATTTCTCGTACATCTCTGATATCCTAAGAGCAAACCATTTCCTTCCGGAGGGTTCCGACGTATTCCAATCACTAGAAAATCAGCAATATCGAAAACAATCCGAAGCTCTCGACAGGAAGCTCATTTTCGACACTGTGGACGAAATTCTCGACAGGAACAGGCGATTGCCGCCATCCCTAGATAAGATTTGGTCTGAAATCGAAAGACTAAGGGAACAATGCAGTGGTGAGGATCTGCTTGATTCGGTTTGTAGTGCTCTGAGGAAAGACATGACTGGTGACTCGGTCAGCGGTGGCTGGAGAGATTGTGAGGTGGAGATGTCGGAGGTCGTTTTGGACATTGAACGTATGATATTTAAGGATTTGGTCTGCGATAGCATCGGAGATCTTAGAGCTTTGGCAACTGTGGTGGTGCCTAAGAGGAAGTTGGTATTCTGAAATCGACAAAGAAACAGGGAATAATACAAAGTCTTGCAATGGTTTCTTTTGGGTAATTCTTATGTCCTCATTGTTATGGCACTAATTATTGTGCAAGGAAAAAAAGAGTCAATCTTTCATCATTTTCATTGCGCAATTAGCTGGTACCGAATGCCTAAGTTGCATCAATCTTTGATCATTTACGACTTAGCTTCTGAAAATTGGCCTGGCCTCTTCTGGTATAAGGCTTGCTTTGCAGCAACTAAGTAAATGAGTTGATAACTAGGGCTGTGGAGTAGAGATCGATGCACCAGGTAAGCAGAGACAAATTAAGACATCAACCCCAAGTAACATGTGTAAATTTACAACAGTATTTTGACACTGCTCATTCCCCTAATCATACATTTGAGATTATGCAATGCAATGTATATTTTTACTCCAAATTATTTAATTTCCTTTGCCAAAATGAAAATACACTCTTTTTTATTTCATACCAAAAACGTAGAAAAACAAATATCAACAATCAAAAAGTACAGAACAAACAAAATTTGACGGAAGTTCAGAAGAAAAACAATTATTCAGCCAAAAGCAAAAAAAACTAACTGTCATTTGAAAAAAGTTGGAAGTTTCATCTGGCAGTAGTAATGGCTAATTACAACATTTTCAACCACCTCAAAATTTAGAAACTTCATTAAAATCAATATGAAAATTACAAAATTACTACAACATATGGAAGGAGTATAATTTAAAAACAACTTTTAATTGTTAAGGTTTTTTTATCCAAATAATTAACAACATCAACTTTATATTGTCCAAAATGTATAAACTCTTTTTAATAAGTTTGATGAAATATTATTGAAGTGATTAACAAATCAAATACAATTTCAATATTTATTTTATTTAATTATTTTTTTTGTTTTAATAAGCGTGTGTTCTCCAAAACGAAAGGAGTAATTTAAGTATATGTAAAATTTCAAAATAAATAAAATTTTGAGTATTATAGCCGTATGGAAAATTTTGATATTATCATAATTTCAATATGAAAGCGACATTTTTGTTTTTCAGGAAAAGCAAAGAAAAGGAGGGGAGGGGGAGGAGGCGACATTTTTATAAACCAAAAAAGCTACTAATACAACCTTTATTGTTCGCTCTCTCTACATCACTTCTCTTCCTTCTCCAAAATCAATCAACGTTCCCAATTCCCGAGGTACAACCCACACTCCATGGCGAACAACCCTGGCGAAACCCCCTCCGACGACTTCCTCGAGCAGCTTCTAGGGTTTCCCAGTTACGCCGGCGCCGGAGTCGATGGTAATCTGACCGGGAACGATCCCGCCATGATGCTGCATCTCGGCTCGCGCGACGGCTCATCTCACCTCGGCGGTGTCGGAATCGGCGGCGGATACTGCGCCGCCGGAAGTGGCGGCGGCTTTCCGCTGGGACTCAGCCTAGAGCAGGCGAAGGGGGGATTCACCAACGACGCCTCGGGGAGTGGGAAGAGGTTCCACCGCGACGACGCCGTTGCTTCCCGCGCTTCTTCTACCAAAGCGGTAAAAATAATTTTGCTTATGATTGGAATTTGAAGGAATTGTTTTTGCTTGATAAATTTTCATCGTATTAACTGCCTTGAGGTTTTCATGGACAGCCAATGGGGAATTCAGTTCAGTCGGGGGGGCCCGCAATTCGCCCGAGGGTTCGAGCTAGACGAGGCCAAGCCACCGATCCCCACAGCATAGCTGAGAGGGTAACTAAACTCGTGATTGATGATACTCACTTAATAATATGATTTAGTATATTTGGTTTAATGGGCTTGTGAGAAATTAGAGTAAGTCTATCGCTGTTTTCTTACTCTCGATCATCTTTACAGTTGCGTCGTGAAAGAATAGCCGAACGAGTAAGAGCATTGCAAGAGTTAGTTCCCAATGTCAACAAGGTCAGCTCTCTCCGTCTAATGTATCGTGCTTTTTGCTGAAAGTTATTCTATTCTGTTTCGTTTCTTGCAGCCATTGGATTTGAATTGATTGAATTTGATCCTTTTACTTTGCCTGTATTATGTTTCTGTTTCTTGGTATCCATCGACAAATGAAACCGTTTTTTATGCAGACAGATAGAGCAGCTATGGTTGATGAAATCGTGGATTATGTTAAGTTCTTGAGGCTCCAGGTGAAGGTAGGCAAACAATATCTTTTTCCTCAAACATGATTATTGTAACACTCACACAAATAAAAGGTTGAGAATATTCTCTACACTACTTATGTTGAGTTGAATGGGGTGCGCATCTGCCTTCACATATTAAAACTTTGTTTGGAAAATAGCAACATATTTATCGGACTTTTCCCCATCAATCTTAGGTGTTGAGCATGAGTAGATTAGGAGGAGCTGGTGCAGTGGCCCCGCTAGTTACAGACATCCCAATATCATCGTCAATGGAGGTAATTAATTAAGAAGAAAACAAAATCCACAACATTACGTTTTTCCCTCTCTTTTACTTATTCGAAAGTCTTTCTTTTTTCAAGGAAGAAGGAAGTGATGGTGGAAGAGTTCATCCAGCCTGGGATAAGTGGTCAAACGATGGCACCGAGAGACAAGTCGCGAAGCTCATGGAAGAAAATGTGGGGTCCGCAATGCAATTTCTTCAGTCTAAGGCACTCTGTATTATGCCTGTATCTCTCGCCTCGGCTATCTACCACACACAAGGTGCGGATACGAGCTCATTTGTGAAACCCGATCCCGAACCCCCATCATAAGGCCCTTCAGAATGACACGTAGAATTTGCACTTTCGGTTCTTGATGTTTGTCTGGCTTTTGTTGTTTTACGCAATTTGGTAATGGAGAGCTATTTCAATTACACGACAGAACGTCGTTATTGTTGTTGAAGGGCTAAACTCGCATTATCGAAGAACCAAATTTTCAATTTTTTTTCTCTCTTTTTTCTATTCTTCCTCCGATTTAAATCTGTAAAATATTTTTGCAATAATATATTCTATGTTCATAACAATAAGAATATTTCTTTCACAAAATACAAAAACAATAATTCTATTATTATGAAATGAAAGTAGTAGTAAAAATTGTGTTATTTTTTTTTTTAATTAATAAACACAAATTTTATTACTCCTTTGTACATCAGTGCATATATCTTCAAACATTGTAAGTTTGTTTTTTGACAAATGTCGCGTTTGATAAATGTCGCGTGCCAAATGGCCAAGCGTGCAATTCAAAATTGATGATTTCACATTTTCAATTGAGTTGAAATCTGAGTCGGATTTCACATTAATTTTCTCCTTTTTTTATTTTGATCTTCAAAACCTTGTTGATGTGATTTTCCATTAGTGGTGGGGCATTTGTAAGTTTGAGTGGTTTGTCATAAAATCACTTTCATAGTGGGATTTCATTTGGTTTGATGGATAAGTGAAAATGGAAATGGATAGTTAAGACAAAATAATAGAGGTTACTTTTCTACACAAATTGATTGTATGAATTGTAGTAATTCAAATCAAAAGCAATCTCTCTTATTAGTTTCTTGTGTGTACTCATGTAACATTATTGTTGTTGAGATTGACTTCGCACAAATAAAGTGATGGTAGCAATCATGTGAAAATGACATTAACCAAAAGAAACATTATTGCAAGCATAATGTTCATTTGTCATAATTTCGCTTGCCAAACTTTTGAGAACAAAATGAACAAACTCATTTACTTATAAAACTGAGGTTGTTTAATTCTACTAGAGTATATCCTTTGACAAATAAACACATTTAATAAAATTAGATAAAATATACATATTGAGTACTAAAAATATATTCCTTGAGATGATGATCAGAGATTCTGTATCTCTTCTTGAATACAAATCAGTAGTATCACATTACATGCAACATTAAAAGTAAATTACACTTATCGATTTATTCATACACTTCTCAATAATACAAAATATAATTTTTAATTTTGTAAATCTCACCACTATATACATTTTTATTTTATTAATAAATATATATATATATATATATATATATATATATATAATAAATTAGCCTCACAATTAGAATTATAGCTAGTGTCAAAACTTTAATACTCAAAATTTTGTTTTTTATAATTGTACCTCATCTCTCAATAGTTAATAGTGTACCTAATAGAATTTGGTGTAATGTAAAAATTGTACTTACCATCAAGGCATTAAGGAGGATGCGTTTAGATTTTTGCGTATTCCTTGTATTTTCATTAACAAAACTCAAAAGATACACTTAATGAGGAAGGGGAAGAACTCGTGACTTCTTGACTTCTTTGATTATGAGTAACTACGAGTAAGTAGGACTAAAAAACAGATGCTTTACGGAAAAAAAAAAGGTGTAATTTTGTTTTCAAAATCTCCGTCGTCTCGTATGAGAAATTCAGAATAGTGTTATTTTATTAAAATAATTCAACATTTTATTTAAAAAAGTAAATTTAATATCTTAAAAGTTTGAGTATAAAACAACTTATACAATATTATATCTTATAAGCTTTTTAAAAAAAGTTCAACCAAACTAATTTGAACTGCCATTTGAGAGCGATCCTACATCGACTCCTAGCAAGCTGGACGATTCCATCTCGACTCGAAGAGACTCACAAATTCAAATCTAAGAACAGATGGCCAACCTCCTCCGTCGAGAGCAATGTGCATAGACCACAGTTCTTCCAAAAGTTGCCCCGGTGTTAATAAATACTATGGTTTTGTTCATCCATGTATAAACTGATTAAAGATGTTTTGTCAATCTATATTAATATACATATCTCCGTTGGTATTTTATTCATAAAAAATGCTTATAAGTAAATTTGATGAAGTTAAACATAATTAATTGATTGTTTCTTATTTTTTCAACTAAAAACATTATATATGTACTCCACTATATAATTGTAATTTAAAACAACAAAAAAAAACTGTGTATGTTTAACTTTCTTCAACAAGTTCACTCTACCATATAAAATTTGCCATGGCGCTGGAACAAACCCTAGCATTTAGGGCCAACCATCTCCTCCTCCACCGGAACCCTCGTCCAATTTCCGCCTCCCCATTTCTGACCCTAAACCCTAAATCTTCGAGAAGGTCAGCTTCAACGGCGCGCATAAAGTGCAGTGGCGCCGCGTGGACCAACAACAACAACGGGGTTTACGAATACGAACGGTACGCTACGGCGGCGGCCGGCCCGCAGTATCCGAGGCCGACGGAGATACAGTGGAAGAAAGAGCTCTGCAATTCGGTGCAGCTTATTGGGGCAATTGGGACCCCCGTTCAGATCAAGCACCTCCCTTCCGGAAAGGTCTTGGCTTGGTCACGTCTTGCCGTTAAGAAATCCCAAACCGATACCCTTTGGTAAATTTTTCTTTCTTTTTATATTACTTAGTATACTATTTGATTTTAATCGTTTTATTTATTTTTGAACTTTTAGCTAGTGAGTTTAGTGGGAAATTATATAAGTACCTGTTGAATAAGTTGTGAAGAGATAGTAATTTTGTATTGAACCAGATTTCCAAGAATCGGTCACGAAATATTTATATTCGGAGCATTGTGATGTAATGTTTATTATACCTAGAAGCAGAGGGGTTTTCGTGTTTTAGGTGATTAAAAGGATTCAAAAGGAGGTATGATGTTTACGCCTCATTCGATAACACCATAGTTAATAAAGGTTGATTAAAAAGAAAAATCTCTGGGATTCTTACTATTTATATGAATGGTATTTGCTATAAAAATATGTAGATTAAAAATCATAAATTCAAACTTAATGCATCTCCATAAACAACAAAATGTTTTTTTGTTTTGTTGCAACGGGTAGCATTATTCTGCGGATGTTTTTAATTCTGAGGCAGTTATCAACATGTTGATATAATTGTAGGATAAACTTGACTTTCTGGGATGAATTGGCTCAAGTTGCGTTTCAGCATGTAGAAAAAGGTCAGCAAGTGTATGTCACTGGTCGCCTTGCTACGGATACGGTTGAAAATGATGAAGGGAAGCAGCAGACATATTATAAGGTTATCTATATATTTTTTTTCCTTAGTGTTTGCTATTTTTCTAGTAAATATAGTTGTGTTGTTAAACGAGTTTTTTTTCATTAACACTAAAAAAAAGCGTTTTTCAGCTTTTAGCTGAAAAGAATAATCACTTATTAGTGTTTGTAGATAGTAGCTTATGCTCCATATATTAGCTGGGGATAATTTGCTTCGAATTTGGAAATAAAAAAAAACATAAAATTACAACAATCTCTCCATGAAAACACGCGAGAGGATCTTTAGCTAGACAGGATTTTTTTTGTTTTTGGAAATAGGCATCTTATAGTTGAACATATTCATTTGAAAATTTCTTGAGAAGCTAATCAAGCACCCTCTTTGTTGAACAAGTGAGAAAGCACTGCCCACTATCTTCTTTCAACGATCCACTGGTCTTGATTTCCCAAACAACTAATGGTTTTCCATTTCGGATGACTACCCCTACCATGCTTCTTACTTACTAAACCGGAACATGAAGCAAAATTTTCAAAGCTGGTGACGTGTTGCATCTGAGTTTGGAAAATGAATTTCTACTACGAGTGCTTTTGTCGGCTAATCCCAAAAGCTCATTTTGATTTTATTAACAAGTGTATGTTTCTTATTGCATGTAATATTGAGTTTATTTTTAACTATGCATGGCCTGTACCACAATTAATCCTTTTTTATTATCATCACAGGTAGTTGTTCAGCAATTGAATTTCATAGAAAGGAGCCCCGCGTCTATTCCATTATACAATGGGGACCCTAATTCTGTGACACCAGGTACTTAACTATTGCCTTTCCACTAAATGATTTCCTTGGTCATTTACGTCTTCCATATTAAATCTTGAATATTCATTTGGTTGATTTTGCAGGCAAAAAGCAGTATCCTGCAAATTCTACTGGAACCACTGAAGAACTCTGGCAAGCATTTTTTGCTAATCCGTTGGAATGGTGGGATAATAGGAAGAATAAGGTAAAATTAATGCCTTTCTTTCAAATAATTTTATTTTTGTGTTATAATTCCCTATTTTTGGTTCAATAAAAAATTCATTATGCTTTAAAACCTCATAGCTAGTAGTCATTGTATCTTGGTAAAAAAATTAGTAGTACACGGTTTTATTTTGGCTAATATCTGGATCCACAGAGGAGCCCAAACTATCCAGACTTCAAACACAAAGATACCGGAGAGGCATTGTGGGTCGAGGGCAGGTATAATCCATCGTGGGTAAAATCCCAACTTGATGTACTCGACTCCAAGATGGAATCATATCACGACCAAAATTCGAGCACACGTGGAAATTTTATGTCTGTGGATAGTCTTGGGCCTTTTTAGGCTTTAGCTGTTGGTTGAGAAATGCAACAAGTTGTATCTTTAGTACACAGGTTTGATTCTGTACAATTATGTGAGCATTATTATTCCATGCTGTTCTTATTTTGGTTGGTGTAGCTAACTGTGTAGTTGCCGAACTCTTGTTGACTGCATATTTTTGTGATATATCAACTCTGTAGTTGCCGAACTCTTGTTGACTGCATATCATAATTTGATTTTGGTTTGTAAATATATCAACTCTGGTGACGAAGAACTCTTGTTGACTGCATATCATAATTTGATTTTGGTTTGTAAATATATCAACTCTGGTGACTAAGCGATGAAGTCATAGGAAACAAATGACTGAAGTAATAGTGTTCTTTTTATGATGATGATGAGTGTTTTATAAGAAGTTCTGAACAATTAGTATTTGAATATATTCATTTCCACAATCTTTAACAGCAAATCTACATAAAGATGGAAAACCAAAAAAAAAAAGGAATAAAATCATGAAGAAGATGATTCTTGATTATAATACTTTGTGTGTTTCTTTGCCACTTTCAGCTCTATGAAATGACATATTTAACTTTCACTAAACATTGTATACCCTGAACTATTACCACATGTTTGTTTCTTTACTCGTGTAACAAAAAAATGAAAACATTTGAGAAACACAAAAGAAAATCTGGATAGCAACAACAACAACAAAAGCTTCCCCTATCATTTGTACAAACCCTTGTGTGCCCCCCATACCATACAGAGACCAAAACCCTTTCAATTAACCTTCCAATGAAGTTTGGACCTCAAAGGCAACCTAATCCTTTGGCCTCTGACCCTTTCATGATCCTAAATCTTTTGCAAGAATTGATGAACATATCCCATGGCACATCCCCTACAAGCATCCAGTCTCCATCTTTGTCTTCATAAGTTGGCACAAACTCAGATCCATTGTAACCTTCTCTCTCTGAGTAAACCCCTAAAAAATGATGTACAACCCAATAAGCCTCAAGTACAAGCATCAAATCCAAAATCAAGAAAGTAAAAATGGAATCTTTATTTTGTTAATACCTATGGTGCACTTGAACATGGTCTCCAAGGCCTTGAGTAGATCGGAGTAGTTGTTATACAAGTTGAGATCCACCTTCCTCAGATACGGAGCTCCGTCCATGCTCACTTTCACGAACATCCCAGATCCGTCCGACCCGGCTTCCGGCTTCTTCGTCTGCAGGACGTTTTTCCGGTAATTTCTCACCGGCGGCCACCCGACAACTTGTGCCCTGGAAAATCAATCAGCCCAGATCGTTAGAAAAAAAAAAACCCAATTACTACTGTTGAGATCTGAAATTAGAATCGTCGAGGACTTACTTGGGGAGAGGGGCGGCGGGTGATTCTTGATTCTGTTGTTGATCGGTGGAGCTGTGATCCATTTGGGATGAAGGTCTTTTCTTGTTGCAGGGGGATTCGTCGTCTCTCCCGGGAAGCCCTAATCTGAGCTCCGTCGCCTTCAGATTCAAACCGCTGTCGACTGACTTTTCCATTTTTCTTGTTGAAATTGAGCTCTGCTTGAATTGAGATTTTGAGTTAATATTTCAGAAGGAAATGAATCAAATAATGGTGAATGAATTTAGAGAGATGGATGGGTACAAGTTTTATAGGGGGATGCTTTATTCCATGGGGGTGGGTGGGTGAGTGAGTGCGACACTGTTCATCCTCCGTGTGCATCATCTTCTTCCCACGCGCTCTAATTTGTCTGTCTTATTAAAGAAAATTAGTAGTACTATTTTTGTCGCAATTATATATAAACTGGTTCATCGACCTATAAATTAAGAAAATATTATTTTTTGATTAAAAAATAAGAAGTAAAAAATTTATTTTTAAATTAAAAAGTAAATATTTGTGAATAAAATTTGAAAAAAATAATTAGAAAAAGTAAAAGTAATATAGTATTTTAAAATAAAAAAATAAAATAATTATATTATTTTTAAAGATGTGCATAATTAATTTAGAAGTTTAAAAAAGGAAAGTATGGATAAGTAATTTAGATGGGTTAGTATTGATAATTTTTTTGTTACATGTGCGCGTGAAACAAACGCATTTAGGAAGGCGTGTGGGTGTGGTGGGTACGACGTGGGGACATGAAATATTGAGTGTGTCGGGTAATTGAGAGGAAAGAGGGAACAAAGGTTAGACAAATTGCGAACCAGTGGCATCATAAAGGCTGTGGTCCGGAGCGAGCGGGGAACCTGCGGCTGAGATTAGTTTTTCATGGGGTGGGTCAACTCATGTCCGTTAGATCATAATAAAGTCTATACTATTACTCTCACCTTAATCTATATATATATAATTTCAGGATCCACTAATGACACGTGGACCAATAGAAAAACAATAATAATATTGTGTTCACACTATAAATTATAAATAAAAATAATATAAATTATAAATAGTAATATTATTAAGCATATTTAAATTATTATATATAAATTTGAAATTATATATTTTTGGTAATAATAATTAATCATTATCTTAAATATATAAATTTTTATTTTTTTTCTCAAAATTCTTTTTTATTCTATTAATATTAATTTAATTTCAATTAATCGTATCTTATTTTCTCAAAATTCTTTTTTATTCCATTAATATTAATTTAATTTCAATTAATCGTATCTTATTTTCTCTTGCTATAATTTAGGTTCATAGGTTCTTTTTTATTTTTTTAACATTGAATCGATTTACATGTATACGTCCTTCTATTCCTTCGTTTTTTTTCCTCGATTATTTTTTTAATTTTATGTATTAATTATGATTTTTTCGCAGATTCCAAAATCAAATTGTTGAGTTATTAATTATGTTCGACTAGATTTTTTTTTAATTTTTAGTTTATCCCTAATTCAGTGAGTTATTAATTATGTTGGACTAGATTTTTTTTAATTTTTAGTTTATCCTAATTCAGTTATGTTAAATTTTACAAGTTAACATACGTTATATTAATATAATTGCATTTCTCCCATCTCATCTCTTTCATGTTCACCAAGTAAATTCAATTTTTTTATATTTCTATTTATTTTTCAACTTTATAATTTTTATTTTCCATTTATTTGAATTTTCTGCCAGTGGTTTTATGTATTTGTTGGATGCGTTTGTCACTAGAGAAATGCAGAGACGAGAAACTCATATTCCACCAGATCAGAGGCTCTTCGAACGGGTAAAACGAGACGAGAAACTCCTCTTCCACCAGATCAGAGGCTCTTCGATCGGGTAGGATGTAAATCGAGGGATGCGCCCGAGTAGCAGACACATGTGGGAGAGAGATCGGGTAGGATGAGACGAGAAACTTCTTTTCCACCAGATCAGAGGCTCCTCGATCGGGTAGGATGTAAATCAAGAGATGCGCCCGAGTAGCAGACACATGTGGGAGAGAGATCGGGTAGGATGAGACGAGAAACTCTTCTTCCATCAGATCAGAGGCTCATCGATCGGGTAGGATGTAAATCGAAGGATGCGCCCGAGTAGCAGACACATGTGAGAGATAGTCAATAGATCTCATTCAAGGACTAACTTCATAATATTTCAATGAAAATTTGTCATATCCGAGATTCGAACTCTGCGTGGGGAATTATACCAACATCACCACAGACCTTACCACTCGGTTATGCCCCCAAAAAACTTACATACTATATATTACATCAAACATGCGTAGTTTTTGAAAATAATAAAATTTTAATACGAATTTACAAATTTTAGTAAGAGATCGATTATTAAATAAAATAATTTGTTAGTTCATTAATAATTTTTTGGCCGAAATACGTTGGAGATTAAATAAAATTTTAGATTATTTCAAACAAATAAATCACGTGCATCGCACGGGCGGTGGTACTAGTTATTCTTAATTACAGCATTAACAAAAAAATCAACGTTTACTATTTAATGTCAAGAATCATTTTAAAATATTTAAAATTAATGGAAACATGGTTATCCGTTGACTGTTCAATTTAAG
The DNA here is from genome assembly GCA_954870475.1 of Euphrasia confusa. Taxonomy (NCBI): domain Eukaryota; kingdom Viridiplantae; phylum Streptophyta; class Magnoliopsida; order Lamiales; family Orobanchaceae; genus Euphrasia; species Euphrasia confusa. The sequence continues at coordinate 6,288,686 of OX940966.1, read as the reverse complement.
TTGCATTTTTTTTTTCTTAAACGACAAGATTAAATATTAATTATACCCACCGTAAAATACTTAATTTGTAGTGTATTTGAGTATTTCATTCTAAATTATTCATATACGAAAATTCTATAGTATTACTTTAATAAATTTATTTATAAAATTAGTAATTATATATTACTTCAATTATATTTTAATTTTTTTAATATTTCCGCATATTCATTAATGTTGTATTTTTATTATTACTTGGTAAGCTTAAATAATTATCCTCAGTTAAGCGTTACATCAAAACCATCACACTTTAATTGTCCAATTTTCAATCTCCATAAAAAATATTGATCGAAATTTCGTTTGAAATATATGCGATTTATTTAAAAATTAATTACACATTAAACTTGTTTTTTAACGAGCTCTTGATAGGAGATCAAGGGACGTGAGGTGCTTTTTTACACTACACCATAAGCAGTGTAATCTTACACGTTTAATATATTTAAATCAAATCTAATATTAATTTTATTATCAATAAATAATTATTTTTTTGCGTTTTTGTTTTTGTTTATTTTAAATTTTAAAATATTTGTATGCGATATTGTTTTTGTTTATTTTAAATCTTAAAAAATTAATATTATTTACTATAATAAATAATTTTTTGTACAATATTATGTTTTATTATTTATTATAATAATTATTATTCACAATAAAATTATGTTTTTAATTTCATAATAATAATTATTTTAAAATTATATATAAAATTTTATATTTTAAAATTTATTTAAAAAATTTATACGTTTAAAACTTTAGAAATATTATTTGAATAACTAGATGAATTATATAAAACAAAAATAATAGTTCTAAGTAGTTATTAATTACTAGTATAACATAATAATAGAATCACCATTACATTTGATTTATGGTATAGTGTAAAAAAGCACTGCAAAACCACTTGATCAGCTCTTTATATGTGCGAATTTCGTCCAAACTTTTGAAAACGACTTTTAAACAAAAATTTTGCCTAAAATTTATGGTTTTTAATTATGATTTTATCAATCAATTATTGTTTTAAATTTTGTATTTTTGGTAATGCACAACAATAATATTTGGTGTATTTTCACGTCAATATAATTTTTTTATCAAAACTTAAACTATCTCAATTTGTAAATTGAGTTTTTAAAATTTATGAAAATTATACTAATAAATAAAAAATAAATATGAGTTATTAAGCTATTTGAACTGAATTTGAGCGATTTGAAATAAACTGAACTATAGTAAAATTAAGTCCAAAAAAACATGTCATAAGTATCTCACTTTTTTCTAATTATAAATAAGAACAATTTATTTAATAAAATATTAATTTTATTAATTTAAACAACGATTATTAAGTATTATTTATTATATAATATATAGATGATTATTACACTATTGTAATTAAATTTTAAAATTATTTTAATAAATAAAAATTTTAAAAATTAAATTTTAAGCGAGAGTTGAAGTTATAATATTATAAACTACAAACCTCTTTTTCAAAATTACTCTTAAAATATTTAAAGTGAATAAATTAAAATTTGTGTAAAAAGTAAAGTAAAAAATGAAATATAAATATCATAAAACAAAAATAAAATGGATCAGAGTTCCTCACGGGAAATATGGGTCGTGCGATGTGGGCCCGGATCTTGTCGGTTGATGGGTTTGACGAACCCATGTGAAATTTTCTCAATGGGTCCCACTCGGAAATTGGTTTTGCTTTTATTGTGCCAAATGTGAGATGGCATATGGATGTGGGAATTGACAACCTACCAATATATACTCAGTATAAAATAATATTGAAATTTATGAGAATATTTTTTTATCTATTTATATAATAACTAAGGAGTAATCAAATTAATTTACATTATATATTTAGCTACTGGCATCCTTTTAATTACAAAATTATGATTTACTAGTATTATTTTAACATCTTCACTCTCAATTTTGTATAGAATTACTGTATTTTGTATCTTGACAATATGAAATTTATATATTTCAAAGTCATAAAATTAATTAGCGAAATAACTAACAACTAAATCAACTTCCGATCTCGATGGATTATTACATTATCAAATTGTCATATCATCTAACAATCGAAATATTTTTAATCGATTGTTATATTTCAACATATACGAGTATCTATCTCGTGCATGCGTATATTATTAGCTAGATATCAACCGTTCAAACATTAATTATTAGCAAATCACAAACATGTCAAAAAGAATGATTTTATGTTCGTGATTACGAATCAATACATTTACAGATACTATTTTGACAGATAGGCATAATGTTTTTTGTCGAGATATACTCGTTAAATTGACTTACTAACCGTGTGAATTTAGATGAAAATAGGAGTATATATAGACCGTGTGAGTGTGACTTTATGACAATTTAATACTAATTATTTTTTTTAACAATCCTTTTAACAAATCATGATTGTGTCTAGCACATTTGCTTATAATAATAATAATAATAATAATAATAATAATAATATAAATTTTTTAATATATATATATATATTCATATTCCATCTACACTAAAATTTACGAGTATTAAAATAGAATGAAATCAAAAAATATATATTTTTAAATAATATAATTTATAGAAATTCATATAAACTAATAAAAAAAATTAAAATTATTTCAATTTATAAAAATTTATATAAGTCAATAAAAAATCAATCAAATTATATATAAATTTTATAAATCCATTAAATTCAAAAATTCAAAAAAAAAAAAAAACAACAACTAAAATTCCAGTTAAATACTTCCTTACTCAATGAATTTTCACAAACTTATTAAAATTAAAAAATACTAAAAATTCAATATACTCAGTATTTTTTTTATGGGATATAAATTCTAAATTCATAAATTAAAGTCACAAAAATTCCAAGAAAATTTGGTTGTTAATTTTATTTTCTATCTCAGGTCAAATAAATAATTGTATTTACTCGTGTTATTTTTAATCATAACCAATTCGTGTTAATATATATTTTAGTTTGAAAATAAAAGATATTCTTGTTGACTTGTTTTTTTCAAAAATTATTTTGTAGGAGTATCAGATTTGCTTCAAAAAATATTTAAACCATTGTCAACTCGACACCAAAATCACATACTAATAGTATTAGAATAAAGTGAAATCCGTATCATTGAAAATAAATACCAAAAGAGAAAACGAGAATCATAAAAATGAATAACACGACTCCATTTAAATTAATAATGCTAATATTTATGTAAATTGTGGAGTGAACATACGTGGAATCACAAAAATTAATTTTATTCCATATAGACTTGTTCAATTTTTATTATTTTAAAAAAATTACAAAAATATTAATCTTTTCATTCCAAAAAATATTAAGCTTTTTTATCACGTTGAATTATAAAAAAATATTTTGTTTTTATTTTAAATTAAAAAGTTAAAAGTTAAAAAATAATTTTAAAATGAAAATTAAATTAAATGTGATTAAAGTTTAAAAAATATGATAATAAAGTAGAATTAAAATTATATTTTTTCATCTTTTATAAAAGATGAAAAATTTTCATAGTAAATTATAAAAAAATATTAATATGTACTGTAGTATGTAGCTTGACAGTGTGTGGCCCAGCACACGTGAGTAATTATGTAAATGGGCCGGCACACGTTGATCTATGGTTGGAGTCGGGCTTTAGGGCCCATAAATTAGACAAAAGAAGGCCCTACTCAACCTCTTCGTTGTTTCACTTTCAAGCATGACGTTGCTCCACTTTTCATGTCATGTGGATGTGGACTCAAGAGAGCTGGGCTCGCGTCGCCATCACACCCACACACGTGTGTTCATTCTTTTTTCTAACATAACAATCAACGGCTCGGATCATTGGGTTTCATACTCCCATGTCCAAATTTACAAAAGAAATGGATCATCTTTTCTAATTGAGTAACAAGACTTTTATCATGCATTTATTTAATATTTTAATAAATTTAATAATTATTTTATTTTATGTTATTTTATTTTTAATTTAAAAATATCATGTTGAACCATCTCATTTTCATCCTCGTTAAGAACAACCGTACTTAAGATCTATTTTTTTGGATTGAAATCGATATGATTTGAACTGAACTGAAACACTTGAACTGAACTGCACTAAATTAATTTTTTTATAAAACATTAAAAATAATAATAATTTTTATAAATTATTACTTTTTTTTAAATTATTAATAATATGAAACGACCTGAGCACTAAATTGATTTTTTTTATAAAACTGATAATAATTTTTATAAATTATTTAATATTTTTTTTAAATTATTAATAATATCGTCACAAAATACTCGTCAAGAAAAGTGTATTTTTTGTAGTGACTAGATTTTATAGTTAAATTTATTGATATAAATTATTTTTAATTTATTTTATTTTAATTTATTTTGAAACAAAATTAAATGAGCTGAATTTCACTAAATTGAAACGATCTGAACTAAAATTAAGTCTAAAAGAACATAGTCTTATTGACAAATTAAACCTCCTACAACAATGAATTTGAGTCATTCTCTTTCAACTCTCCGAGATGACACTTAATTTTTTTTTTTATATTCGCAATATCGACAAATTTAATGACTTTTCTCTTGATAGAAAAACTTTATTTTTCTTGCTATTAAGGTCATTTGAAGTTAATGACAATATCATTTTGTCATTTGTATTTTATAAAAAGAAAATTCATTTTATTATGAAACAAAATGAAACAAATTCATTTTATTAATGACTATATATATATATAAAATGTGCTTGCATTTGCATTAAAAATAAATGTTTCAATCCAAGCCTCCATCAAATTATAAATAAGATTAATTTTGTTAAACAAATTAAATATATATATTAGTTTTCCTTTTTATTATTAAAATTAATATTATATTCATCAACATTTTATTCTTACTTTTAAATTTTATTCATATTAAATTCGTATAGCAATCCCACAAAACTCATTTATTTGTGACCCTATCAGGCTTTTTAAAAGCCGGAACGTAGCTCGGGTAATTCGGACAGGGCCCAAAACTAAGCCCATCAAAGTTTGGACTCCTAAAATTTTTCTCAAAACAACACAGCCCAGCCCAACCCAAAGGTTGCATCGAACTTTGATTTGGAAACAGTTGCATATATAAACTTCATCTTGATCATCACCGGCTAATGGCTATTATCATCCCATCTTCCGTTCCGTCATCCTTTCGATTCACCTTCGAGTCATTCGATCTTCCGACTCAGATCATGTTTACATCCTTATTTCATTCACCACAAGGTAACTAAATGTGATAATCAAACATGCTTCAAAATAAAATTTCGAGATAGCCCAAATACTCGTAAATAAAAGTCACTTAACAATGATGATGATGATGAATTCCATTCCTCACGATCGACAACCCTCGAACCTCGCCTAACATGTTGTTTTACCAAACTTTTAGAACTTCAAAAAAGACTAATATGCCCTAGCCCCCCCTCCTCCACCAAAGCTTAAACAGGCAAAATGTATGTACAAAAGCAGATCGAAAGCCAACCCCGACAAAAGGGGTCTAAGAAATACAATTCTTGATTAATTATACGACTCATATGTTGACCGACTGAGAAGGCAACCTTGGATGATTATGCTCGCCTTCATAAGTCACAATGAGCATAGAAGGTTCTTCCAAGCATCTCTCCACGTGTTTTCTCGCTGGACACCCTCTCATACTAGAGCATTTATAGTACCCCCTGCATGAACGCAACGCATAGTAAATTAACGAGAGAAAAAAACACATGTCATTTGCAGTTAACAAAGGAGACAATCTAATTTAAGAAAAACACGGCAAACTTTGAAATAAAGAGATGATCATCTAAACAGAGTTTCAAACAAGCCGATTCGAGAGGATTAATACAACTTCATCTTGAGAACAATAAAAGCATTGTGAGACAATTTGAAAGACTTTGAGAGTCTTTGCAAGCAATTGAAAAAGGTAAAATTTTTCACTGTTTTCAAACACCATTCAAGCATGGCTTCTAGTTCTGTCGGAATCTAAAATCGAGGGTGCATTTTAGATTTTAATTCCACTTCTAGTTTGACTTTCCCATAACAATAAATCACGTTCAAAACAAAAGTTAATCATCACATAATCTCTTTTACTATAACTGAAAATAATTTCAATCTCATTCTCTGCTGCTTTTCGCATCTACTACCATAAATCAATTTACATAAATGCCAAGTTTTTACAACAAAATGATTAAAGATAATACTACCATAATTTCTGTATACAACAATAAGTGGAATAATGAAAAGACAATCATAGCCATACCTAGGGTGAGGAGAACCCTTGATCGGTTTCTGACCGTATTTCCTCCATGAATACTCATCCGGCGGAATGTCAGCTAACTTGTTACTGATAGCAGGCACTTTAATTGACCTTTTCACCCTGTGCTTCCTACAAATCCAAAAACAAAAACAACAACTAAATAAAAACAGGCCAATTCTAACAGAGATCACCAAAAACTATCCCGTGTTTAGTCTAATTAAGAATGAAAAAACACAACTAGTAACTTTCAAAATTTTATAAAAACCCCTCGATTTGTGTTTCCATTTAACATATTACACCCCTAAAGAGTAGTATAGTTACACTATACATGGATCATCTTACCCCTTGTTTACATTTTGAAAAGGTTTATCCAATACACAATTTAAGATAAAGCAATTTAGAAAACAACCCACCTCTTCTTTGAGCAATGGCACCTACCACCACTGCCTCCTCCACACTTAACACTCCCATCCACTCCCCGACTAGAGCACCTCCTCTTGTGATCGGCTGAACGGGCAGGCCCGATCAAATGGAACGCGTTCCCATCCCGATTAGCCACGCTCCCATCCACACTCAACGAAGAAATAAACGACCTTGTGGATGACATAGTAGGGGTACAAGTCGAGCTATCGAAGTTGAGACTAATTCCGCTATTACTCCGCCGGTACATGCGCTCCGCCTGACTCTTAATCTGCTGCTGCTGCATTTGAAGCCTCTGCTGCTGGATAAAATGGTAATTCGACAACGGCGTCAGCTGCTGGGAAATTTTGGCGTGCGGGTTCAGTTCCAAGGAAGGGGTCTTGAGAGAGAGGCCATTCTGGGTAATGGGGTTGCTCGGTTCTTGGGTGAGCTGTAGGAAATTGATGGGTTTGGGGTTCTTTTTATCGTCGTCGAGACGAGGAGCAGTCGGGTTATCCAAGAAGATGTTTTGGGGGAAAGGGGCCGTTTGGGATTTGCTGGATTTTCTGACTCTGGCATGGCCGCAGCAGCCGGAGTCGAGGAGAGCGGCGACTCTCTTGAATTTTCGGACGGCTTCCCCTGTTTGTTCGGAGAGGGTGTTGCTGAACTGGGTTTGGTTTTCTTGGGGTTGGGAGAGGATGGAAATTACTCTGTGGCAGCTCTCAATGGCTGCTCTGTTTGCCTTCTCGACCTCGTCCATTTCTATCAGCCCTAATCACACAGATTAAATTAGAAAGAATAAAAAAATCCCTAATTTTCCACACGAAATAACTCAAAACATGTTGAGTTTTCAATAGATCTTTTAGCTATTCGGAAACCCAAATGCAGAAAAAACCCGTTCTTGGAAAAACCCAGATGCTCAAAACTAAAATCAATCAAGATTCAAGAAGGAAAAAACAGAACCCATATAAAATAAAACCAGAGAGAGATGAAGATGGTGAAGAGGGAAAGAAATGAAGGAGAAAGAAAAGGAAGTCTGAAATAAGGACTTTTTATTGGAGAAAAAGGAAAAAAAGCAAATGGTGTCAATTGAAACCCTAGATTCTTTGAATCTCGATAGGTGTGTCTCTCTCTCTCTCTCAGTCTACAAGGACAGCAATGGAGATTGAAACAAGCGAAAGAGAGACTTAAATTTTGTTTGGTTTTCACACAAAGATTGAAGCTTTTTAATTTTGTTTGTTATTAAGAATATGAATTGTAATTAATTATTAATTATTAACTCTGTTCCAAAAGTGTACTCTGAATAATTAAAAAGGAAAATTGCAGCACCCACTCAGGCCGGCAGGCAGAGGTGAAACGGCCGTCACTGTCGCAGATTACAAAGGTGGGGTCTACATTGGACTTTTTATTGTTTTTATTTCTACTTGCATTGAAATTCTTTATTTATTTATTTATTTATTGGTTGTTGGGTGATTTTAGTAAGAATTAAATACCGTATTTACCCCCGAAGGCCTTTTGGTTCTCCCAAGGCAGGACTTGTGTGATGTGTCTTGTCGTTTTGCTTTCAAAAAATCTCCCTCTCTCGGTTACATTTTTAACAAAAGGTTAAAATTTTAATTAATTTGCCAAATTATTTTCAATGCACTTTAGGAAAATATTACTATTTCCTTCCCCCTATAAGAATTTTTAAGAGCATCCTTAATGTGTAGTACAGTATACAATTTATTTGACACATCAACAATAATTTGTACTTATAAATATATATCTAGACATTTTAATAGTTTGAGTACAATTATTTAATCCTTCAATCCCTTAACATAGTCTTAACATAGTGCATAGAGAGAATAATAAAATAAGAAAAAGTAATTTTTATAATATTTAATAATATAAAGTAGGAGTATAATGTGTACTAATGTGTAAGTAATAAAATAATTAATTCATAAAATAATGATATAAAGGTAAATAAATATGTATTGATATAAGATAAAATTGTGAAAAAAAAATATTATTTAAAAATAAAGTATGAATTGTTTTAAAGGATTAATAATATATATTTTTGCAATTAGAACTCACAATATAATCTTCGGTTTGTACTTAGTATCAACAATTTGATACTCATTTTTCTTTCTCCACAATTGTACTTAATCTCCCAATAGTTTAGTCAAATACAATTTCATATAAAAACTGTATTTACCATTGACATGCTCTAAGTAAATACAAATTTAATTGAAAAAAATAGTAATATAAGTAACTGTTTTTTTAGTTTTTTTTTTTTTTTTTTTTTTTGCAAAATTGGGCTTGATTTCATTCAAGAATTTTACAATGGTATCTCCATTATAAATATAGATATAATTCGCATAATTAGATTTTTTGAAGAACATATATATCGGAAAGAAAAACAAAATTTATGAAAAGAGATATTTTGATTTATTAATTTACATGTTAAATTTTATAAAATATACTTTCTAATTAAGTATTATTTTTTTATTATTATTTAGAGTATTATTAATTTTATAATTATAAAAAAGAGTAAAATAATTACCATTCTAGCTTTAACGGTTAATAAATAACCACTACTTATGTTTAAATAAAATAAAATTAAAATTTTACTTAAATTTATAATTAAAAAAAACCAATTCATGATTTAATTATAACCAATCATTATAACTTACATTTTTCAAAAAGCACCCAGAAAAAATCACATTCATATTAATTCATACTACACTGAATAAAATACATTATTATTTAAAAATCAATCATATAATTAAATTCATACTACACTAAATTAAATACAATATTATTTAAAAATCTCTCTAATTAATAACAATTTATTTCTTTTATATGATTTGAATCATTATAACTATAATATTATTACCATTTTGACTTTTACAATGATGATTTGATCCAAATCTCATGCATGATATATCACCAAACACACCGTGATCAAATAAGTGCCTATAACTCTCTTTTGAAAAAGATGATTACTTTGTTATACATATGTTTTGACTATATGAGTTTTCTCCAACTCATAGTCACATGAAATGTTGACAATTTCCACTCAAATCATTACTCACGTGATCAACTTTTTTTGTTGTCTTAGAATGAGATAATACTAATAATTCGTTGACTAAATTCTATAGACTTGGTTTGGCATGTGTTCTTAAAAACATTGTGTTGATTTTTCAAAAGTTTGGAACGTGATTTGCGTTGTAATCATGCAAATATATGCATGCATGCACTATATAATGATCACGATTTAATAATATCTTATGATATAATTACGATAGACAACATTGAGTTTGAACAAGTGTATAATTGTATTGCACGTTTTAATGTTTTACAGTTATGATGAAAAAATGAACATCTATTATTGAGACATAAAATTCAAATCGGATCATTAGTTATAATCAAAATATAATATTAATTTGCGACGACAAAGAACATCTATTTTAATTAACAAAAATGATGATGACTTGATAATTAGTCATTTAGTCCTATAACGTATAGTAATACATGATCATTTTTCTAATTAGTTACATCGATCCACTCTAGTTTGTGCCCATTTATTCGTTGATAAAGACTTATGATTGTGCGGAAGAAAAACAAACAATTTGAGACAATCAGATGAGATTATGAAGCACGATATGTTTTTGTTTTTTGGGAGGTCAAAAAGGAAATGTTATCTATCCAATATTGTTTTTGTCACACTTATTTAATGTAAAAGGGAAGACCAAAATTTGACCATGATTACTACCAAGAAAGTACAAAAAAAAAAAGTTCATCTTAAGACTTTCTCTATAAGATCCTAAACACCTTTGCTATAAACTTCTAAAAACTTGCAAAACATGTGTTGATTAATAGTACGTACTTACATTTCTATATACTTCACCTAATTAATTGATTAATTAATTAATTTTGACAAAATGTATAACTATGTTTTAGCATAAAATTACATATAGTGTGGATAAGTGTTGAAACAAATTACATTGAGTTGGGTCCACTATATTATTGAGCCATATCTTAGAGAGTCAAAGAATATATTGTTGAGCTTTTCCATCATCGATCTTTTTGGCATCCTGTGCTTGCTCCGTTGTCTTGAATTTGATACACACACCCAAGTTGCAATGTACACCGTACCATTTTATCCAATCTTTCGAAACAATGCTTTTCACGTGTGAAGCGATGATCCGTTTATGAGATGCTTGAAAACAACACACCGTTTTCGCATTTCGGTTTCTAGTGACCAAATGATTTTAATAAAATGAACAAGAAAATTAAGTATGAAATAAAATTTAATATTAAATGAGAGAAATTAAAATCATCCATCATGCACCATATAACAACCAACATATTCTAAGTATAACGTACATGTCCCAAGTCCCATGTTTAAAAAAGCAAACAAAGAGTACATAAAAATACACCTAACACACACACACACACATAAAAGTCTTATCACTTCAACTTACAACAACAACAAGCCACATTTAGAATGGAAAAAAACAATCATCTTCGAAAGCTAATCGCGCACACTCTCATTGTTAGCTTCCACAGAACTTAAATAATACTTGTGATATTCTCGGAGATTGGGTATGAAATAAAAGCCGTGCGTTCAGGAATCAGGAACCCTGCGAACATAGCCCAACACCATCACGAAATCCTTTGCGGAAGAGCCAATAGCTGCCGACACTCTATCCCCACTGGCCGTTTGTAGCCAGAAGTCAACTACGTTATTTAGGGTCAATGTGGGGGTGATCTTCTGTCCCATGCATATGATGTCAACCTAGAAATTAATTACACAAGTAAAATACCACACAAAACATCATTAATGCTGCAATGGCAACTTCTTGCAGAGATAAATATATGCTAGTAAAAAAATATGGGAGATAATTACAAATACAACCCTTGATGTTTATAATAATAAACTTATTTTTTTAAATTACAATTACAACCTTGATATAAATTTTAGGCAAATTCAATGTGATAACTGATAAATAAATTCTGCACATTTTCCCTCTATGTTTTCATAAATGCATCCCACCCCTCTATTTTAGTAAAATATATAGCGCCCCTATTTTACTTTTCAAATTTCCAGTAACACCCTTGAGATATCAACCATTAGATATCTTTTGGAGGAAAATCAACTCAAAATCGTTCTAAATAAGGCATCTTTGTGACCCTAAGAAAAGCACGAAGAGAATAGTTCTATGCATTGCAAGTATCACCTCAAACTAACACATGATTAAGATTTGGTAAAGAAGTTGCTGCTAATGTATACCATAGGAATAAGGTTACCTCAACTTCGCTTGAGAGATCTAACTTTTTCTTGAGGTACTTTTGGATAAAAGAGATTGGTATAGTCCCATCCCTGCAGCAATGCAAGTAGTTATCAATAAAGGGCAATTAGTGTCTACATAATCCATGCTACAAAACCGCCTTCTGAACTATAGTTCTTATGCATATAGAAAAGCAAGATGAAACCTTTATTTTCTGGTATATAGTTTAACATCAATAAAAAATCACAAATCGGAGATTCCATGCAAATTGATTTATTTCCTGATTAAAACAGTTGCAATTGGTGGCTACACTAGGAAACATGGTGTGGGCAAAACGGACAACCTCAAATAAGAAAAAGATGCTATAAAACTTGGGCAAAACAAAAATAACCAAGAAATAAAACATATAAAAATTAATAATGAAGATGTTCATCTGTAGTTTCTATGCATGTATGGGAAACATGAAACCGAAACAGTCTAATCTTTCGGATCCAAGCTCAAAATAATTCAGCAGGTAAAATCTATGCTACTGTAAATGGATTCCTCCAAAGCTACCTCATGATTGTAGCCTTATGCTAATTAAAGAGATCATTGATCAAAACATTTCATCGCGATATAATTGCTGACTCTAGCTTATTTTGTTTCAACCATATATATTTGGTGTTGATGTAACTTCAAATCCAATTAAATATGAACATTGATCAAAACATTTCATCACGAATTCACGATATTATTGCTGACTCTAGCTTATTTTGTTTCAACCATATATATTTGGTGTTGATGTAACTTCAAATCCAATTAAATATGAACCAAGATAAGTACATTTAACGTCCGGAATGAAGAAAAAGCGAACGAGGACTAACTTTATTCTCAGGTAACTTGCTGAAATCTGAGGCAAGGCTGATGCATCTCCTCCCCTAAAAATATATATTAAAGGAATTAGAGAACACAAAATGCTAGGCAATGTGCATACCTGTATATATTCCATCAAAAATCTTTTAAGGGATAATTATGAAACTAATCTCTTGGCTTGATTAAAGATAAAACATTTAGTACAGTATAAGCTAACTTTAAATATTGCAATACCACCCTTGAGGTTACAAATGTCTTATATTTTCACTTGCGGTTTACTTGAGCTAACGGAAATTGCTGACACCTTTACCTAGTTTAAAACTGCATCCCTTATTTTTATAAATATTACAAATAACCCCAAAATTATGTCTCATTTAACATTAACTCCCCTAATTCTTTCAACGTACTGCACATAACCAAAGGAAAATTTGGACCTTTTTGTAATTTTATGAAAACTTGATGGGTGTAATTATAACTTATTTGATGATGTTGGTATATATTTCGTCACATCAAACAACGATTGGGGCAAACATAAGTGGAATCAAACCTCAAGGGTGGTTTTTTGCAATTTTAAAAGATTCCAATAATACCACGAACGACAGCGGTATTTTTGTAATTTTCCAAAATTAATAAAATGCTTACAGTTCATCAGAGGCAACAAGGGAGAACCAAATTGGATATTTCCTTCTTTCAAATTTATCACTCGTTGCATCTAGTACAACCTGGGGTGGGACCCTGAATTCTCCATATTCATGTGCCTTCTGACGGATTTTGCGTATCTTTTTAGGCCTTTCAGATTCCCTAGGGGTATAGTCACCGTTATTCTTCTCGTCTTTAGCTCTTGGCCTCTTACGAATTTCCTTATTTTGTTTTTTCCTGAGAGGACCCTCATTGTCATAAGAAGACTGATCTTCTTGTTTAACAGGAGGACCTTGCGCACCAAACTTAGAAGAAGTGGTCCTATTTGCTGCCTCAACTAAACAAGTCAAAGGATTCCAAAGACCAATTTTTCCATCCCAACGTTCAGAATGAGTATCTTTTCCTTTATCACAACTAGGTTCTTTAGGTGGCTCTCCAAAAGCAGAGTTCTGAAACAAAGAATTTTAACAAAGCATGAATAGTGTATTTGTGACTTGGGATTAGTTACCAAAACAACCCCTGGGGTCTAGCCTTATTTAAAAAGGATGCATTTTAACATCTTTCAAAAGTGGAGAATTATAAAATCAGCCCCGTACAATAGGGGTGTTGCAATTTGCCGCTAAACAAAAATAACTTATTTTGTCTTGTAAATGGCTACCAATGGTATTTCAGAAATAAGTTCAATATTGATACATCATAAATCCACCCACGACAAAATTGGAAACAACTTAAAGCATATTTGACCAGAATTGCATAATATTCAAGAATTTATGGGGCCAAGATTTCCGGAAAATAAGAGCAAAATATATAGGACTAAAATTGCAAATTCAAAAGTCACACGAGTGATTTTGCATTGCACCATTGCCCCCTTCAAACTATAAATTTATCATTAAAATATCAGTTTCTCGAAATGGGGTATTTGTTAGGTAAGCAGAAACTTCTCAAGGTTGTATATGCAACAAACTCTTCAAGGGAATAGTAATAATTTTGGAACATAAAGTTGAGTGTTTTTTTGTAATTAAATGAAACCTTAGGGGTAGTTTAGGTAAATAGCCCTCGCAAGATATGCTCAAGGCAATGGATATGGAACTAAAATCACCATACCTGCTGCATATTATCCTGAGCGAATTTGTGAGACGTCTCTGGTGAACTGGAACTCTCAGGATGGTCGTCAACGGAGTTCTTAACAGGTTTTTCAATGGTAAAACTTGAGCCCTTTGATGCTTTTCTTGCAGTAGATTTTGATCTTCTTCCGGTCATCCCAGAGTGTGGTGATACTCTGGGAGTGCTGACCACTAATGACGATAGTGACCTTTCTTTTCTCTTGGCGGGCAACACGACAGGAGTGACGATTTCAGGGGCCCTCACCTTTATCCTTTTATGAGGAAATATTTTTGCCCTCACGTCTTGTAAATTATGATCCGGCCTGAAGAAATAGTACCAGTGAAAATGCTTAGGAAAGGAAAAAAAAAAACTTCTTTTGCCCACAAAACATATACTTCATATATATGACCCATTTTATATGCACTATAAGAGCAAAAAGGATTTGAAGGACGCAATATAAACATTTAATATCAAACCTTAATCCGTGCACTAATCTATACTATATTTTGGTCTCGTATACAATTCTCCATAGTAACTCTATTCTATTATTTGAGTACTGCAAACAATAACTATCTACTTTGTGCACTAAGCTAGACTATATTTTGGTCTCTATAGCATTCTACATAGTTTCTCTATCCTATAATTTTGGTTAATGCAAGTAAATAGCATCCTTTTTATGATCACCAGTATCCATTTTATGATAACCGGAAGCACATTTACCACCTGCCAATTAATTTCCATGAAAGTAGCTCAAATTGGAACCTATCAGCAATGTTCTTAAAAAAACGGGCAGATGAGCAAATCAATCAGAGGTTAAAACCCAACTGGTACACCCAATCTAATAAAATAAAACAATCTTTCAATATACTTTAGAAAAAAATGATGTCATGCATATTTATGTAAAAATGATATAAAAAACTAAAAAATACCTACCATGGTTTAAAATCAAATAATCACTAACTTACAGATAGATATAAAATTTTTTATTTTATTGCTGATCCGTGGATTTTTTATCTATCGTAACTGACCGGGACAAAAAACCAAAAGACAAACCGGGTTTAAGTAGACCGGATACGACCGGCTGACTGGGCCTGTATTTATAATTTATAAGCCAGTGCCCACAGGTAATATAGTAGTAATTGTTATCCCTCATGAAGAAAGACATTATTCAGAAATCTTCAAAACTTGAGGGTATACTTTATAAATTAGATACAGAGCCCATCGTTTGACTTCAGCATACAAATGTATTACTCCGTGTAAGTTATTATTTCAGGAAAGGACTAGAAATTAAAGACAATATAAAAAAATTCTGCATATGATGTGTTTTTGTTCAAGCTATTGTTCTTGTAGGCCTGAGTGGAAGGGGAAAGAGTAACTAAACCAAACAATAAAAAACAAGAAACTAACAGATCTTGACCTCAATTTCTCCAACGGGACACATCCCAGATCAATATTGCATACAGGACAGCACTCCATTTCTTCATCCTCGAGCTTCTTGTATATGCATTTCCTGCAAACTATACAAAGTTTATAGAACACTATATCAAACACACTGATTACTGATAAATAATTTAATATACAACACACAATATATCCCAGATAATCCATAGAAGAATTAAAAATAAGTAAACAAACTGACTGAGAAAAGACCATATCAACAAGTAAACCTAAGCATCAGAATTCAGAAATCACTGAGCACACCACAGCTTTTTCCAATGAAAATACCTCTACGACCTGACGTAAGCTTTAATGCTCTCACCCCCGTTTTCCAGAAAAAAAAAACACAAGAGGGCAGAGCCTCTAATTATACTAGCAAAGAGTCCCAAATCAAAACTCAGTTTCCAAGACAAGTAAAAAGGAAAACGGAGATCGATTATTCTTTCAGTCATTTAATCAAACATTTGCTGTACCAAATATAGTAGCACCACATGTACATCAAAAAGACAACTCTCTCTCCTCAATTGGGGAACTTTATCACATTCCAATCAGAAACATTCGAACCAAATCGACACAGAAACATGAACACAACACAATTAATATGAACCCAAATCATTAACATGTGATGCTCGCAAGAACCCAAATCAGAAAAGGGGCAAAAACACTCGAACCCAAAATTAGAGAGAAACCCCCCTCGCGAATCGCGAATCCGGCGCAATTGCGATGAGAAAAGGCACTCACAGGTATGGAGGCATTCGATAATGGTCATGGCGTCTCGGAGGAGCTTGTCGCAGAGAGGGCAAGTCATGCATGGCGCCACCGCCTCCCGTTTGACCTTGACCACTTGATGCGACATCGTATGACCCGAATTCACCTAATTGGGGGCACGCGGAACGAAACTCTCTCCCTCGAACCCACGTATCTCAGACGGTGCATGCCATCGCCATCGCGCAGTTCACGTCAATTTCCCTGTGTGTATCTGCCTGCATTAAAACGCACAAACGAGAGAGCCCCAGTTAGTGCGCAGATGCATTCAAAGGAGAAGAAGCTCAGGGAGAAGGAGTATGGTCAATGAATACAGGGAGAAGAGGTTTCTTACTGTTAATTAATCAGATTTGGGGGAAAGGAAAACGTGGGCTCAAGGAGAAGGTGATGATCTGTGACTGTGAGTGCTTCGTGTTTGTTGGGGGTCGGCGTTTTTGGGTGTCGAATATAGAAATTGCAGAGAGAGAGAGAGAGGGCTTTGGGGCAGAGCATGTATCTGTGTGTATTGTATGTATGACCTTTTTTTTCCTTTACAAAAATAAATTAAATTAAATAATACTATATAAAATGGAGTACTTAGATAATAATGATACTCCCTGCGGAGTTTATTACATGACCATTGACCCACCGAGATTCAAATATTCAAATATTAATTTTTTTACTATTTCTATATTATTTTATATTTTCCAAAATGTAATTTTTTTTAAATACATTAATATATTATACTTCAATTTTTAACAATTATACACGCATTTTTTAACGTAATTTAAATATACACGCATTTTTTTAACGTAATTTAAGAATTTAGTAATTTAAGAATTTTTATTTATATAATATAAAATAAGAGTAATAAATATTGATTGTAAGTAAATAAAAAATTAATTAAAAAATAATTATTAGTGTAAATAAATACTGTATGTATCATTAAAATAAAGTTAATACTAAAAGATTTTCCACAGAAATAAATAAATATTAAATTTTTCATAATATATACTCCTATTATTAGCAAAGTAGTATATGTAATGTATTCTTTAATTTATTTATTTTTTCCTAATTGTTTAAATAATCATAAATAAAAAGTGGTTGAGTAGGGGTTGTAACTTGTAATGTACTGTATTCTTTAATGTATATTTTATTACGATATTTAGACTTTTAATGGGACAATATTTATTTTTGTTATTTATTATTGCAATATTTAGACTTTTAATGGGACAATATTTATTTTTGTTATTTATTACTCCACTATTAACGTTTAAAATAATATTTACAGTAAATTTTCCCTTTTTCATTTCTCGACTTAATATATAATTTCTTATAAATAAATAATTAATTTTATTTTTTAATTTAAAATATAATTTTTATTGAATATTTTTTTATAAAAAGAATAGTACATTGTATTTTTTTAAATGTGTGTAACCGTCCGAGCATATTTTTTGAATGTGTGGTCAACATTTTTTCTGAATTTCATCTTGGTTATGACCGTTAAATGTAAATAATAGTAGTAGTATCTTTTACACAATCTATTATATATATAATCGTTTGGATGAGAAACACAAATTTTAAAATCACAACTTAACACATGATTTAATATTAAAATTGCTTTTAAAGTCGCAAAATAAATTTTCGTATCAAAAAGCAGTAACTCCTATAATTTTTATTACTCCATGTAATATACATTTGAATTATTTTAAAAATAAATAAATCTGGGCGCACGTTAGCATGTGCAGATCATGAATGAATTATTTAAAATTTAAATAATTTTTTTGGCTTTAAAATAAGTTCAATTAATCCTAATCTTATGCAATGGTGATTGTTACTATTTGATATGATGCTCTGAGGCACAAAATAGTACTTTCATCAGTGTTGATGCTATCTGATTTTTGAATTATTATTATGATCACAAACCAACAAGACCCTTGTGTCGAGCATACGAAATTATGGATAGGAAAATCGTTCCACAAGCAAGGGTCGCGAGCAAGATCACCTGGAAAATAAAAAGAGTATTAAACTGTAATTTTGAAAGATATTTGGGCATATTTTCATATTTTACTTAAATGTAAGAGTAATTACCCATTTGAATAGATATCCATGGTTTTCCCTCCATGGATACGGAATGTTCATTCCAAAAATGGCCGCAACCAAAGAGTAGAACGACAAACAAACCGTTCCTGAACTTAGGAATAGTTCCAGCTGCAAAAGAACAAACCGAACACGTTTTAAATATAGTCGACTATATGATGTGGAGTTCATTCGAAGAGAAAATTTCAGACCTGAATCAGTTGGTTTCGATGATTGTCCAGCTGCAAATAGTCAAAGATGAGCGTTTGATATTCGACAGTTTTTTTCTTTCTTAAAGTGTTAATAGTATGATTTAGAATGTTGACCTGAATATTGATGTAATCCTCTGTATCGTCGATGTATTCTCTCAACTGAATCAAAAAAATATATTAAAAAAATAAAAAAAATCTTTCCTTGTTCTTCGAAAACCTTTCAAACAGAAGAAAAATGTCTGTTGGTAATGTACCGTGGTTAGCTTGTTCCTCGTGCTTTCGATTTGCATAAAGTAAGCCTGCAAAGCATTCACAGATGATACTCTCAATTTTTTTTTGCAATTATTTGAAACCTCATGGGTGTTTTTGCAATTACCATATAGTTTAGTTGCGATATAAAATAAATAAAAAACCTCAAGCAGCATTTCAAGCTCCTCGACGTTGTTCTCCTCTTGGATACTTGTAAGTGCACTTGCCCTGCTACTGCTTTGGCTTCGGCTTCTAGGCATGTTTGAGCTCGCTACCGAAGACTCGTCAACAGCAATATCATGCCACCTGTCGTGCCCGCAGCCGCTCGAGACAGAAGCTGACGTGGACAGCTTCCTCGATAGATAAAGATCTGCCATGTCACCGTCGTCGTCCAGAAGTTGCTCCAGCTCATCCCTTACCTGAAAATGTTTCCAGGTTTAGATGGAAATGGCAACAAAATATATTTTTCAATGTCATTTGGCCTTAATTGTAATTTCGAAAGATAAGAGGGTTCTTTTGATTATTAGAACTTAATCAAGTCGATCCTCGGGGTAATTCGTAAATTGACTCTACAGACATGTATACGCACCTTTTGAACCCGACTTGTCAATCGCGTCATAGAACTCTTCATTTTGCGAACACGGTCCAAGTTTCGACTGTTGGTCTGCATTTAAGATTCAGAAAACGTAAAAAAACAAAAAAAAAAAATTGAATTCAGCGAAAGGTTATTGATAATATTCACGTAGATACCTTAGCAGTGAGCTCATCCAAAGCAGGATAAGCAGCAACCTCCAGTTCTCTCGTTTGAGCATCAAGAGAAGTACATATACCCTCTAATGCCACTTCCAGCGCTCGGAATTCAAATGGGAATTCTTATATTCCACAAACAAATATATTCCACAACGTGAATTCAAATGGGAACTCTTATATTCAAATGAGAACTCTTATAATAAATAACTCATCTAAAACAGACTTACAAAACTTGAATCTTACCGGTTTCTTCGATAGTTCCAATTTCACTGGTACGGGCTTCTGACGACTCTTCTTCATCTCCTTCTCCACGGCCAATGGCCAAAGGCAACCGCCTCTGGAGTTCCTCAACAACTGGCATAACATCATCATCAAGAGGATCCCTTAATAATACCTACTTTCAAAACACATACAGTTTCTGAATAATTACAAAAATTACCCCCAAGTTTAGCTTAATTACAAAATACCTCATCTGTAGTTATTATTGCCTTGATATGCTGCAATTTAAAAAGAAAAAAAAAAAGTACTCAATAAACAGAGGAACAAGATCTAAAAAAAAAGGTTTTCTTTTTACCTCCAAATTGAGTACAATTGCTTTGCCTCGACCAAGAATGGCAGAAGGATAAGACAACAAAGGGTCAAGAATTCGAAGGTCCCGAGCGTTTATTTCGACCCTCTTCATGATGCCGTACTTGTCCAAATCCAGGATGATCCCTTCACCTCTGCTGTCCAAAGCTATCCAATCTCTTGAAACCACGGCTTTCTTCTTGAATGACATTTCGATTCCGGATTCCATCGCAATCTCATAATCACCTCGACTCATTTTTAATTCCGAAAGGAATGAGAATGCAGTGTTTCGATAAGAACTCCAAGCTATTTATGGTGAAATTCTTGAATTATTGGGTTGAGGGGCCACTGGTGGGGACTCATTGAGGAGAGGTACAATCTTTGCAGCAATGCCTAATTGTGTTCTTGTGAAAAAAGATACTTGAATTTATAATTTAAAATGGAATTGTTGATTGAAGAAGAAAAAATGATAACCATTTACCAAACAAATGAAAGCTAACAAACAAAATGTTTGCAGGAGAAAAGGATAAGAAAGTTGTGCTAATTCTGGTGTCACAAACACAATAAAATTTTGGACTTTTCCCTTTTTCAATTTTTAAAAATACAAAATAAAATGTAAATAATTTTCTTGCAACAAACACAGTAAAAAAAAAAAAAACAATCTTCAAAATTGTCAAAATCCAGAATCACAATACAGAGAGAAGGAATAAATAGTTCAGAGCATAATCAAGAAACATAAATAAAATCAACGGTCACTCGTTTACGCCTGATGATACTGATGCAGCTTGTACAGAAGCACCTTACCAGCCGAGTTCCCTATCGCCACAAACCCCCCACGTGGGCTGAAATCGACACAGCTCGGATAATCGAAATGCTTCCTAGGTGGAGGCCAGTTTGAAAACACAGTGCGCGAACCCACATGCACCATCTTCATCCCATCCTTCTTCATCCTCGAACCAATCGCCAGAATCTGAGCATCGACATTAAACTTCACAAAATCCACCATAGTCGTCAAATTCGAAATCGCCTTAATGGGTTTCTTCTTCCCTCCCAAGAAGTCTTCCCCGTCGTAAATATTCACTACCCCACTATCCGAACCTGCAGCAAACAAATTCCCAACGGGCGAAGTCGCAAGAGAAGTTCCAGTAAGACAGCCATCGTCGGCACCTACATGAAGACAAGTCCTTGTCCTCATGTCCCAATGGTAGATCTTTCCGTCCCCACCCGAGCTCAGTAGTTTCTGCCCGTCGTGAGTGAAGGCTAATGATCGAACAGAGCCGTTCATTTTCAATGTCCCGATGAGTTCTTTTGTTTTAGCCGAAACTAAAAGAATGTACCCTTCGTTGCCGATGAATGCAATCGTGCTAGAATCGGGACTGATTTCGAAACTCTCCAAGCTCTTCTCGTCCCTACCGACGAGCGGGGTGATCTTGTCGACCCGGGCATTGACCAAGTCAAAGGTGTAAGCGAATTTCCTCCTTCCCGATACAATCGCCTGGGAGCCGTCGGGCAAAAAGGCCGCCTTCCGAATAGGACAGTCCTCGAGGAAAATGCTCTGAATCATCTCGTTCTTCTTGCCATCCACTTGGAAGAATTTCAAGGTTCGATCCAATCCACCCACGAGGAGAAGCTGCGAGTTGTTGTGGAACTGGACGGAGTTAACGACCCCTTTGCACGGGTCCTTCACGTTTGCATCCACAAGCTTCGAGTACTCGAGATCACCTGGCAGTAGCTTGTCTCTCCTCTTCACGACAAAGTCCTCGTTCGTCCTGAGGATGGTATCAACATCACCATCTTCATCTCCGGAGCTGTAATCTCGAGGATGGGAGTCGGGCCGGGCCCAATCAGTGCCCGGATTCATCTTGATATGCTGGGCCCTCAGCCTCGAGACGTAAGCAGAGCCGGAAATTTCGGTTTCGTTTTCTCCCTTCCTGAGCTTCCGCAGTTTGTTGACCTTAGCTATGTTAATCGTGGTTTTCTCCTCTTCTTCATCGACCCAGACGGGCTTTCTTTGATTTTTCTCGGGCCCCTCAATGCTTTCTTGGCCCGTATTATCGATGTTCTCATCATACACCGAGAGCATGCTGTTTGCCGTCCTGTCTGTGAAGTACAATGGGGATACATCATCCAACTCCTTTGCAGCTTCTTCTCCATCATCATCATCTTCATCGTCATTTTTCCCAAATTCTACCGGATTGTACAGAGAACCGAATAAAGAACTCGCGAGCTTCTCTTCCATTTCCTTCTCCTGCTCGATCAGCTCGTCGTCTTCTTTTCTGGCACGCTTTCGTTTCTGTTTCTTTTCAACAACAGGCTCCGTCTCGATAGCGATTTCGTCATCTTCCTCTTCTTCGTCTTCGAGGGCAAGGGTAACGTCGTCATTTTTCGTCGGCCTTTTCTTCTTAGGTAGAGGGTTTTGAGAAATCAAGCTCATTTTCGCAACTGACCAACAAAATCAAAATCAAAATATTTTTGGGAAATTAGAAAATCACAGAAATACACAACCTTTAAACATCATTATTTCAATAGGAATATAATTCTTTAAAATTCAAATGAAACACACATACCGTGGTGGCGGAGCCTTTTCCGGCGGGCGTAATTAGGGTTTGGGGTTGATTTTTGAGCCTCTTTCAGAAAGCTGTAGGGTGTTTGCGGACAGGGTATAATGTTTCCGATTCAAAAGATGGGCTATGCTATTATCAAAATGGGCCGAGATTGGGCCACCCAATATTAATCAATATTCCAAAATAAATGAATTTTTAATTTGTTTCCTTTTAATGTATTTGCATTTTTTTGCAATATTTTAATTTGTTTCCTTTTAATGTATTTGCATTTTTTTTGGCAATATTAAAAAATTGAATTAATTAATTGAATATTTAATTACTTATAGAATCTCCAAACGATACCAAAAACTCATTTATCTATTATTTATTTATAAAATAGATATTTATTTTTAACAAATTAATAAAAATGACTTAACAATTTATTTTTTATTTGTTCTAGTTTTTTATTTAATGTTTTTTTTAATATAATTATTTAAATAATTATATCATTAATACTTCAAATAAATTTTAATAAAAATATTTTTAATAATAAAAAAAATTACATATTATAATATGGAATTAAATTAAATATTAAATTATTTAATTGATATTAAAATTAAAATAACACAATACGAGATATTTAAAATAATATTATCATATAATTAAAATAATATTATCATATAATTAAAATAATATTTAATATTTTTTAATTTCAAAGTTAAGAGGTTAATTTGTAAATTTGTAAAGACATTGTTTATTTATAAAAATAGTATAAAAATGATGTAAGAATAATATTTTGAGAATATTTTTTTAAGTTTGAGTATTAATTTTTCGGTTTGAGTAAAATTACTATAAACTTAAAACTAAACTTATTTTAAGTTTAAATTTTAAATTAAAAATAGTGTATCTTAAGAAAATAATTTTTGAGAATGCCTAAGTAAATATATTTGAGCACTTGAATTGAGAAATTAAATTTGAATTGAGAAGTAAAGATTCAAGTTTTGAACCCGAGACAAGTGTGTGTGAGTATTTAAATTTTTCCAATTGACCTAACAAAAAAAAATATACAAATAATAAAAAATATATATTACTTACATTAAATGCATATACAAAATACAACCATGTTATTTTAAAATTAATTTCAATTTAATTAAGTTCATTTTAATTTAACTCTATTAAATTCATTTCAAAATTTAAAAGAATGGTTTTATGTGAACAATTTAGTTCATGTTAAAATATTAATCAATTTTTTTTTATTCTTTTAATAATTTATACACTTTTACCCTTAATGGAGTTGGGAATTGGAAAACAATTAAAAAAAACATAACTAAAAATGTTAAAAACAATAAACTGTTTTATTTTTGAACTTTTAAATTATATTTAAATACATGTGGAGTGCATTGTCAATTTAGAACTTTCAAATTATACAGTATGTTACTCTTTGTCCCTGCAAAGCAAGCCGTATATACGTAAATGATGAAAGATTGATGCCATTGATCATTTCGCAATTGAGTTTTAAAGATGCTAATTAGTATAAACTGGAAACATACTTATAATCCATTCATGTTACACAACGAGCGTGTCAATCATATATAGTAGAAATACATACAATAATTCAAACATCCTACGTGTTTTTGTGTAATTGAGTTTCGCTTGTAATTGACTAAGAACCATTGATCTCAAATAAAGGAAAACTTCGTTTTAGGAAGTGCTTGCTTGCAAATTTTATTAAAAAAAAAAAATAAGGAAAATAAAATGATTCTCAACTTCTAGTTGAAAAACAAGTAATTTGCTAGAGC
This sequence comes from Euphrasia confusa, assembly GCA_954870475.1. NCBI lineage: Eukaryota > Viridiplantae > Streptophyta > Magnoliopsida > Lamiales > Orobanchaceae > Euphrasia > Euphrasia confusa. Next base: position 6,263,741 of record OX940966.1, on the reverse strand, counting down.
AAAAAAAAAAAAAAATTACAATTTAGAAGTTGAAAATCATTTTATTTTTTAAAAATAAATTTGCAAACATCATATCCTTTCATACTGCACCACTCATTTTAGCTTCTGCCCTTGCACTTCTCCATAGCTGAAACACATATAGTAATTTATTATTATTGATCAACATATATATAAATCATTTGCATATATTACATATATATATATATATATATATTACAATATAATTCGTAAGATGATATATAGTATAAGCTTACCGAGTCCTCTTGCCTCTGTTCCTTTCATTACGCGGAGGCGTTTGCATGATTCGACAAACATCCTATTGGAACATCAGAATCGTTATGAGTTACATATATTGATTTTAATTAATTAACAGTGTGATTTACTATTAATTAATTACTCACTCCCACGGCACATCTCCGGCAAGCATCCAATCCCCATCCTTGTCTTGATAAGTTGGGACATAATCCATACTACCAGCTTCATCTTCACATTTACCTTCATTCATCACAACACACCCTTAATTAAGTAAATTCTTATAATTAAATAACCCTTAATTAACAAAAACAATTAAGTAAATTCTTATAATTAAATACTAACCCAAGTAACCAAACATTTTGGCCAATGCATGAGATAGCTCCTTGTAAGTCTTGTACATCTTCAAGTCGACTTTCCGCATGTAGGGTACACCGTCCACGCTCACCTTCACAAAAGCATTAGTCTCTTCGGCACTCTTTTGAACCGCCATCAAATTCTTCCGGAAGGATGCCATCGGTGGCCACCCGACAACCTGTGCCCTGCAATCATATAATTAATGTGTTGATTATTTTTGTACAAATGTTTAAATTCAAAACGCAAAATAAAAATAAGATCTGGCATATATAGATCAATACTATCGATCTTTACAATTTCAGAATCTTATAATTAAAGAAAATAACGTTGAATCGCAGGAAGTCTGGGCGTTTGCACTTTTCGCAAGACTAATACGCTCCTTGTATACGTATGCTATGGTTTTGTAATTAACACAATATTCATAGAGACTATAGTTATCATCCGTAACAAATTATCAACAAATCAATTTTATCTTGAATTAATATTTAATCATAAAAAATCAGTCAAGACATTGGTCAAAACCTTTGAAACACTATAAAGTTCGCAACAACAATCTAATAGTAGTATACATTTTTATACAAGCTACGTAACCTTTGGAAATTAACCGGCCTTGAAGAATATATTCAACTCATTAAACAAATGTGAAGTTGGAACTGGTAGAAAAATTGGACGTACAACTTCACATTTATATTAATAAGTTGAATATATATTCTTCAATAACTACATTACTAAACTTGCGACTCAATGTCGTCGACATATATAGGTAATTAAATTAACTTACTTTGCGGGAGGTTTCGCAGAATGGTCGTTGCAGCGCGAATCCTTTAGTCCTGTCGTCGACTCCTTTGTAGCAAGATTAAGCTTCAAATCCACGCCCATCATATCTTCAAATCCTCTTTTCCCATACTTACTTTTTTCTCCTCCGTTAGGCGGCATACCGAGCCTCAGCTCGGTGTCCTCAAAACCCATCTTCTTCTCGTTCTTTCCTTCATCGCAACTCACCATTTTTCTGTTTTTCGATTTATTTTGTTGTTTGCAGAGAAGTTAGAATTTGGAAGAAGTTTTTGTTTGGTGAAACGTGGAGTATATAAGTATATTAGGCACCAACGGCGCAGAAGACTTAAAAAAGTCAAATAAAATCAAAACATGATATTTGACTATATAAATAAATTGAGGTTGGTACACAAAACATAAACATGCATGTTTCATGGACCCAAGAATGCAATATTTTGTAGATCAATGTTTGAATTTGATTTTAATGATTTTAGTTTTAAAAAGAAAATGTGGACTATAAGATCATGCATGTGATAAGATTTGTTGGCATTATAAAAATGGGGCATATATAGTTTATATATATGCATGTGAATGTGTTGGTTGGAGAAATGTTATGTCAATGCAATACATAAATCCATGGCCTTATATTGTCAAATTAATCCTGATTTATTTTCAATATTTCTTGTGCGCCGCTACACCCAAAGTCTTTATTGGGCGGCTCATTGTAAATGTACATATATAGTCTAATGTAGGTTTGTCTTACGTTAGGCGACCTAACGAGAACGGTATCTAACGAGAAATCTTCGCGTTTGCTATGTCTTACCCGACTGGCTTGACCGTCGTTTCCTTTTGTCAAAACATAACTTTTAGTTTTAACCTTTTTTTGGACTTTGAGTCGAAAAATTGTTGGAGTATATAGCTAATTACTCCTTTTGGCAGTTGATTAGAAGTTGAAGACTTCTTCATTTTCTTTTGAATTTGCACTTTGCCCAAAACTTAATCAAACTATTACTTTCAGTTTTTAGCTATATATACATGCAATTTACGTTTGGGATTTAAATTATTTTTGAAGTACCAAAATTAAAGGGGAATTCATACTTCCATTTGTTATCAGCTAATAAGACTATAGGAGTGAGTAGCACCTTATTTTGCCTAATAATTTATAACGGGCTGTTTTGACTTATACTATCCACTTGTGATCCGAAACATTCGGATCCAAAAAGCCCACGTTCAAGTCAAAAAACCCATGTGTTGGGCCCACTATAATATTTGAAAAAGGGCCTCCAATTTTACTTTTAACACACCTTTTAAATTTACCTTCCAATTTACTGTTTAACCCCTTCTATCAAAATACCAAAAATAACCTTTTTTTTATTGCTTGCATTCCACATAAAATCACAATTGATGCTGGAAAAATTGGCAATGGCGGACATGGATTCGACGAAGGAGGCAAGAGGGAGTAGCCTTGAATAAGAAAATATCAAATTACTACTATGATTTATGAGGTGTAAATAAAAATTGTATTAACAAAAAAAAAAAGAATAATTTTGATATACGAGGGAAGGTGTAAATTGTAAATTACTAAAAAGTTAATTTAAAAAAGACATGGATAGTAAAAATAGTGGTGTAAATAAAATTATATCTTGAAAATTTATTGCTACTTCGAATGATTACCAAAAAATTTACTGATGAAAAGCAATTTAATAAAAATTAATAATAATATTCTTTCTATTCAAAAGAGTACACACTTTCTTGACATGAAAATTAAGAAAAATATTTTTATTTTATATATTTTAGAAAATAAGTTTAGAGTAAAAATATATTATTAAGTTGAAAAATAATTTAACTGTTAGTTTTTTTTTTTTACATAATTGAAAAGACGAGAAACTCCACCCAACCTAAATAGCAAATACATGTGAAAGAGAGCCAACATGTTTCACCGAAAGACAAACTCCATAATATTTCAATAAAAAAATTTGTTTCAGCCTAACATGTTTCACCCAGGATAAACTCCATAATATTTCAATAAAAAAATTTGTTTCAGTCGAGAATCGAACATGCGTCGCTGAAGAATTCTAAACACATGACCATATTTCTTATCACTTTGTTTATGCTCATGGACGAGTTGTGAGTAAAAGTTTTTTCAAAAAAGTTTAAGAACACACATTTATGAAAAATATGAGTTGAAAATTAATGTTGAGTTAGAACTTAGCTAGACCAACCAATTTAAATATAACACCAATTTTCAACGCTTGTAATTTTGGCAAACGTATGCCAAGGCCACACACGAGAAATGATCATAGATGGCGAATTTTTAAGGTTAGAAACCATGACAACAACAAACTAGTGATACTTTTTAATTTTGTGCTATTAATCATTGGTTGAATTGTGAATTTAGATGTTTTATTGGTTGAAGTTGAGAGAATAATCACCGATGGGTTTTGGTGATTGTGTTGTCATTAATTTATATAAGAGTTTACAACAAATAATCCCACAATTAAGGGAAGAGATAAAAGATTACAATAGAATTATACACATCTAATATTACGGGATTATGTATTATCCCTATTACCCCCCGTCAAGTGATGCGTGGGATGAGGAAAAACGCAGAGCTTGGACCTCAAGAACTCAAAAGCAGGTCGGGGAAGACTCTTGGTGAAGACGTCTGCGAGCTGAAGATGAGAGGGCACATGTTGCGTATGAAGACGACCAGAGGACACTAATTCCCGAACGAAATGACAATCAATATCAATATGTTTTGCACGTTTGTGGGCAATGGGATTTTGACTAAGAAATATAGCACTTTTGTTGTCACAGAGAAGAGTAGGTCGGGGAGTGATGATGCGAAGCTCAGATAATAAATTAAGTAGCCATTGGACTTCAGAAGCAGTATTCGCTAAGGCACGATACTCAGACTCACAGCTAGAACGCGACACGGTGGGCTGCTTCTTTGCACTCCATGATACAAGGTTACCACCGAGAAATATGGAGTAGCCATATGTAGAACGACGGGTCTCGGGGCAACGAGCCCAATCAGCATCCGAGTAGGCGAGTATAGACAACTCAGGCCGAGTCGTGAAGGAGAGTCCAAAGTGCAAAGTTCCTTTGACATATCGAAGAATCCTTTTGACGGCATCATAGTGATCAACCGAGGGACGGTGCAAGAACTGACTAACTTGACTAACCGTGTAGGAGAGATCCGGGCGAGTGATGGTGAGGAACTGTAGAGCCCCAACGAGGGACCGATAGAGGGTAGGGTCGTCGAAGGATTGCCCTTCACTGGTGAGAGAGCAACCAGCAACAAGAGGTGTACTAATGGGCTTAGAGTCGAGTAATTGGGCGCGCTCCAAAATATCATGGGCATATTTAGCTTGACCAACAAAAATGTCGCGAGAGGTGTAGGAGACTTCCAAGCCCAAAAAATAATTTAGCTGGCCAAGGTCTTTAATAGCAAACTCCATGTTCATACGACGAATAAAATGTTGGACCAAAGAAGAGGAGATGCCGGTGAGAATAATATCGTCGACATATAACAGAAGAAAGACGACCTCAACTCCATGATGATAAGAAAAGAGAGAAGAGTCTGAACGACTTTGTCGAAACCCCAATGTAATGAGAAAGGAGCTAAAGCGTTGAAACCACGCTAAAGGAGCTTGCCGCAGACCATAAAGTGCCTTCTTGAGACGGCAAACATGAGTCGGATGGCGAGAGTCAACGAAGCCGGGAGGTTGAGCCATATAGACTGGTTTGGTAAGAATGCCGTTGAGAAATGCATTTTTTACATCAAGTTGATGGAGGGACCAGTTTGAGTGGACGGCAAGAGCTAAGATGACCCGAACAGTAGTATGTTGGAGTTGTGTACTTAATGTCTAGATTTAAGTGACGGAAACTCACGATCCATTGCCACTAATCTATTTAATTAAATAAATAATTATTTGCGTTTAATTATTTATAATTAAATATATGCAAATCATAGTCCTGGATTTTATACGTTGTAGTTAGTATGGTGTTGCATGGGCGCACAGAAGATCATACTATCGGTTACTCGTATTTAATCGAACAGTTGCTCACGACCTAGATGGACACGGACCAATCCATCGGTATAGTCGTTGTGTGAGAGAGAAAATAATTTATCTTAATTATTTTATCACACTTGTACACTTGGTGTATTGAGCGGATCGTTGAGATTCATCGATTAGGATTGCCGGCGATAATCGATTCGAGTCTCAGTGTATTTTATTCTTAATCCCTGAAACTATTGCGGGTGTGTATATTTAATATAAGTGACTTTGATTTACCAAAGGAATTAACCGATTTAATTATTGGGTTAATTACCGGTTAAGTTGGGTCACTATATTTTATATATGACATGCCGTGAATACTTGACGGGAAAGTGTATCCCGGAAGGGTTGATAATATCCCCGAGATGAGTTCATAAGGAATTATTATGTAAACCCTGCAGGTGGATTCGTTCCGCATAATAATTAAGGTTGAATGGTACTAGTCTCGGATAAAAGAGATGAATAAATTAATTAGCAATAAATTAATTTTATTCATGGATATTTATATCTTAAATACACGGAATAAATAATACTACCGGAGAAATATTATTTGATATAATATGGTTTAATATTGGGAGTGCAATTAATTTTATATAGTGGAAAATAGAATTAATTAATATTGATAAGGATTAATGGACTTGAGCATTGGGCTCAATTTAATCTTCAATATTGGAAGCCCAATATTCCACCTCCTTAAGATCCCCTACGTAGCCTATAAAAGCACTACATGGTCTTCTCTATATCTCATAAGTTGAAGATCACAATTCTAGAGAGAGAAAGTAGAGAGGAGGATCCATGGAGTTCGGTAGATCGTCGCCCACACGACGTCCGAGCTAGTGCAAGGAATACGTGGGAAGATCTCAAAGGTCATCAAATTGAGTTCTACGTTTTTCCGAACAACGAGAACGAGGTAAATCGTAAAACCCCTCTTTATGATTTTATCGTTTAATTATCGTAAAAATACCGTGAACCAAGATCCGAGGACGAACCCCGGCACGAGGGACGAGCCGAGCGGTGGTGGTCGAACCACCGGACCGCGGCAGCTCGTGGATCCCCGTGGGGATCGAACCACAAAGCGCCCCGGCTGGACGCCGGGGACGCGCGCACGAGGACCCCGGCTGGACGCCGGGGGTGCGATCGAGCGCGGGCTCGATCGCAGGGACGGCGGGCTGGTGCCGCCGCTGCTCGCTTGGCGAGCAGCCCCCTCCTCCGCGAACGGCGAGTCGCCGGACTCGCCGTGGGGTTGCCGTGCGCAACCCCGGCGATCGCGTTGTGCGATCGCGAGCCCTAGCGGGGGCTCGGCTGGCCGCGGCATGCCTTCGGGTATGTCGTGCGTTTGGTTGAGCCCCGGTCCGCGTGGCGTGCTCGCGTGATTTCCGGCGAAAGGATTTCGATTGGGTTGTCGGTTCCGCAATTTAGACAATCCGGATATTCGAAGGATTTCGGTCGGAATTAATTAGATAATTATTTATTTAAATTTATTAATTCCGGGATATCGATTTCCAACAATTGGTATCAGAGCGTTTGTTTTAGTTCATGGTATTTTTCGATAAATTGTTCTACCTTGCAGGGTTTCCGATTATTATGGCTAGATTTAATTTTGTTAATTAATGACATAATAATGTTCTTGATTATTAAACTCTCGGTGATGTCAATATTTGTTCTTGTGTGGTGAATGCTTGTTCTTATTTTTCCGGAAATTGTAGAGAATCGATACCGGATAGCGTAGTAATAAATTTGTAATTTATTTTACGTTGGATCGAGTCCGAAACGACGACCGGAAAAGTGTGACGGAGGAGACGAAGAGAGGGAGGATTCCGGGGATCGATCAACCCCATGATCGACCCCAAGTAATGGATCAATCGAGTGGGAGGGGCATCCATCGCACCCCTTGGCCGTAGGCTGCCACCGGTAGTGGTGGTGGCTGGCCGGTTGGGGTGGCGGCGGCGGTGATGTGCTCCTCTCGGCCTCGGTCGATGGTGGGGGTGGCGTGGGGATCCCCAACCCATGCTACTCCTGCCAAGATCCAACTTTCCTAAATTGATTCGGTTTTCCTATTTTGAGTATTCCTTTTTTTGGGAATTCTCATTGAAATAGGAAAAGAATTAATTGGAATTAATTTATTTCCTTATTCTATTATGGAAGTCTTCTAGAATATTCTAAGTTCTACTTGGAATAGGATTCTAGAGATTTAATGGAATTAGAAAGGAAAATAATTAATTATTAAATTAATTTATTTCCTATTTGATTATTCCTATTTTATGGGAATTTTCATGGACATGGAAATTAATTAATTTTGGAAAGTTTAGGAGTCCTAAATTAATTTTTCCTTATTTAATTATTCCTTTATGGAATTTTTAATGGATTAGGAAAGGAATTAATTTGGAAGGACTAGGAGTCCTAAATTATTTTATTTCCTTATTTCATTATGGAAATCATCTAGAATATTCCAAGTGGGTCTTGGATAGATTATTCTAGAGATTTAATGAAGTAGAAAGGGAAAATAAAATAAATTTATTTTATTTCCTTATTCTATTATAGATGTCTTCTAGAATATTCCAAGTGGGTCTTGGATAGATTATTCTAGAGATTTAATAGAATTAGATAAGAAAATAAATAAATAAAAATATTAATAATATTTAATTTTATTTTTGATTTATTCGATTGACTTAATTTTCGAATTAAGTAACTTTTGGATTTATTAAAAATAAATAGATTTAAATATTGGAATTAATATTCCCGTCACATGGAGCATTCAAGAACGAAGACTAAAGACTAAAAGATGCGTACGGAGATGCGATAAAGCCATAATAGTCGGAAAATAATATTCTAGTATTATTTTGATTATGTGATAATTCTATGTGCTTTATTTCATGTATGCATGCTTATGTGTATTTAATTATGCATTAAATAGCGTATCCCTTTGTTATAAAAAGCTAAGTGGGAGAGGGTATGGAAACATATCCATGGTCTCCATTGCTGTTCTCTTGGTGACTTTTATGAGCTTTCGAAGTTCGTATAGACAAGTCATTGGAGGAGAATTCTTGGAATTCCTTTTACGAGAAACATTGATTAAGTTTCACTACAAAAAATTCGCGGATTCCCTACGGCCATTCCCGTAGGGAAATCCGCAAAAATCCGTAGGGAACAGGGTTCCCTACGGCATCCCCTACGGGAATCACGCCGTAGGGGTTCCCTCGTAGGGAACAGATTCCCTACGGGAATTTTAGAGCCGTAGGGGAGATCCCTACGGGCGGGCCGTAGGGGATCCCCTTGGGAAGCCTGTCTCCGCCTCCCCTTCTCCCCGTAGGGGTTCCCTACGGCATCCCCTAGGTTGGCCCGTAGGGGTATTCCCTACGGCTAAGCCCGTAGGGAATACGTTTTTGAATAAAAACGTGGGCCATATGTTGCTCGGGCCATCGGCCCGACCCACAACCCATGGCCCGACAATGTCTATACCACCCAAGGCCCGACCCAAGCCCAGCCCTCTTTATATTAATTAATAATACGAGCGGGCCGTAGGGGATCCCCTTGGGAAACCCGTCTCCGCCTCCCCCCAAGGCCCGACCCAAGCCCAGCCCTCTTTATATTAATTAATAATGTGTATTGCATAGCCCAGGGTTTGAACCTTGGACCTCATGAGTGAAGAGGAGGAAGATAACCGCTGGGCTATCTGAGTTATATGTACAATTTTTAAAAGATAATATATATGTATTCATTAATCTATATTAGTTATGTAGTATAATGTAATAATAAGATAAAATACAATATATATATATATATATATATATATATATATATATATCAAATTATAAATATAAATAGTGGTTTAACAAAAGTTAATTTTAAATAAAACACCATTTAAATATATTAAATTCCGAAATTTTTGTAATTGTTTATTTTTATAAAATTGCGTAATTTTTTGGGTAATTGTATATTTTTTTTTTATTAATTATTTTTATAAAATTGCGTAATTTTTTCCGTAATTGTATAATTTTTGTAATTAATTATTTTTATAAAATTATAATTGTTTAGTTGTATAATTGCGTAGTGCTTAAAAAAAACTTGTCAAAATGTTTAACCAACATTGTATAATTTTTGTTATTAATTATTTTTATAAAATTGCGTAATTTTTTGCGTAATTGTATAATTTTTGTAATTAATTATTTTTATAAAATTATAATTGATTAGTTGTAATTTATTATTTAGTGAAATATTGGTTTAAAAAAACATTTCAAATAATTTAGCATAATTTTATAATAATATTTAATTTATTTATTATTATATAAATGGATATTAAAAAAAAAAAAAAAAAAAACAATTCCCCTACGGCAAATGCCGTAGGGAATATTTTTAAATTCTCCCCTACGGGAAATAGCCGTAGGGGACCCCTACGGGAAAAATTCCCGTAGGGAATTTATTATTCCCCTACGGCTGAGGCCGTAGGGACAATGGAGGGAAGCTATGCGCGCGCATTCGCGCGCAGTTCCCTACGGGAATCCCCTACGGGAGTCACCCCTACGGCTGAGGCCGTAGGGAATGCCGTAGGGGAACTCTGAATATGATCCCTGTAGGGAATGCCGTAGGGAATCCCTACGGGAAAATTGCCGTAGGGAATCCCCGTAGGGATTCCCTGGTTTTTTTGTAGTGTTTATCAAACAATGCCTAATTTGTCTTTCCAAAACTGATTTCAAGTCGACTCATTCTCACCCCGGGGAGTGGAATGGAGCCAAAGCCACTTGGTCATGTCGAGGACACAAATTAGAGGCAGTCGTACCATCTTTTGAAGGTGGATCGATCTGCTCGGCTCCCTCATTTGATGAGAGATAGGGTCGTTCGCATGGTGAATCACTGGTTAGAAACTTCGAGTTTCACTTATGATTCTCCGCGTCTTGATTTACAAGATTGAATGGATCAAGTAATTGGGAGTCAATTATAAAAGTCTCTTGGTGTAGTAAACGTCCACACCACGTGGCTTGCTATGCTGACGGATTTTGGATTAATTGATGTAGACAGTTGTAAGAAATTGTGAAGAGTTGTGAAGTTGTCGTAAACGTCCACACCACGTGGCTTGCGGTGATGTAGCAATTCCAAACGATTTACTTTGGTACTGAGTAATGGTTTACACTTAGATACGCATTATAGTATTCCTCCCCACGAGGTTCCGCTATAAGTGATGTATGACCGAAGCAAATCTAATTGCTAAATCATTTGGATTGGTAAACGTCCACACCACGTGGCTTGCCATATCTGATGGGATTTTAGATGTGATTAGTGGTTTAATGATATTATTTAAGGGAGATAATATCGGAGATTAAATCGATTGTTTGTTGTTATATGTGCTCATAGATTAGGAAATGGCTTTGAACCCACTTTATGTGATACTTAAGGATTTTAAACTCACTGGTCCCTGGATGTAATGATTGGAATAGAGATCTAGACATTGTCCAGACTGTTAAAGAGTACAAGTTTGTACTCAGTGAGCTTTGTCCTCCCGAGCCTACAAATGTCTTAACTGATGAGGAAAGGACTGATTTTGATATCATGTTCAAACTCAAGGAGATGTTTAGACATGACATAGGCGGCTAGACAAGAGGCGATGAGGATACTCATAAAGGCCAGTCGATTCAAGGGAACGCTTAAACACGTTTTTAAGATGATTGACCTTTTAGACGAGTTGAGACGGAAATCGCAAGCTCTTGTAGCTAATGCCAAAGGTTTCGAACCTAAGGGCAAAATCGGGGGAAAGGAAAAGCAAGCAAAGAAACCCAGTGGTCCTAAGTTTCTTGGACCACGAGATGGGACGAGAAAGCCAAGAGGCAAGAGTTCTCGATGCAAACAGTCTGGGTACTGGAAGTCTGATTATCCTCTCAAAGAAAGTACGAAATTTTTCTTTAGTCGTAAAACATAGTCAGTTGTATTATCTACCGGAACCTGGTGTGTAGATATGGAACCACTGACGGTATGTGCATTTTAAATGCAAGGGTTTCAGGAAACCCGACGACTTAGAAAAGAAGAAATCGTAGTCTACATGGGCAATGCTGTAGAGGAGGCAGCAGTTGCAGTGGAGGACATACTATAGGATTTCATTTTGGGTTATTGCTTTTATGTACCTTTCAAATTAGAAAGAACTTTGTTCTGGATTTCTAATAAATGGATATTTTATTTCTTTTAATCACTTGATGGTTATAAGAAGAAATAATGATATTATCTATTCTGGTACATTAGCTAGCAATATATAAATGATGAATCCTGAGTCCACCACGATGCAACGAACCGTAGCATGAAACTCGTTTTACTAATAAGAGATTTCTTTATCAATTATACTTGTGGATTCTTATGCTGAGTCATGTTTATTCAAATAAAAAGTTCAAAGGTCGAAAATTGATATTTTGATCAATTAAGTTGAAGGAGTGGACCTTCCGACCTAAGAATCTAATTTGGAAGATAATATGACTAAGCAATCCTTTATGGATATAAGATGTAAGATCCGGACAAGTATAAGAATTGATTGACTCTGATGTATGCAGACCTATGCCTACTCAGACAATAAGGTACGAGTACTTCATTTTATGATTACTCGAAAAATGGATTAGAATACCTGATTTGCCACAAAAGCAAGTGTTTTGACAAGTCAATGGACACTAAGCATTTGTGGAGAACCATCAAGGTATATCCATTTGTGGCCTGCGATTTGATCGCGGAGGCAAGTACCTGTCTGAGGAATGCATGGTATACTGATCAGAGATTGGGATTTGATCCTAAATGACTTCACCATACACTGTTGTGTAGAAATGGTGTGTCGTAAACAAGAAATGGAACTCTTATAGAAATAGTAAAATCATGAGTTATACGGAACTACCTGTGTTCTATGGATATGTCTGGAAACAACGGCGCATTCAAATGCGGTTGTAGAATATCCTAGAAGAACAAAAGATGTGTATTCAATAGTACTATGAACCAGAAGGACGTTATAAGTTCTAACGCCCGGTTCTTAGAGAAAGACTATATAATGAACCACAAGCCCAAGGTGACGTAATACTTTGAAATGAGAGAGAAAGATTAAGACTTAGAACCAGCCGAACCGAGTAGCGGTACACCACTAACTGCACCTACTGTTATCACTGTTTATACACCGGAATTCCGTTGTAGTGGGAGGTTGTGTGACAACCGGAGATATTCATAAGACTAGGAGAGTTTTCGGACTCTGGACCTAGTATACATGAAATCGATCCCTGGATCTACATACAGGCAGTACTAGATCTAAATGTGCCTTCTTGGAAAGCAATAAGGATTATTGTTAAGAGGCAAGATCATTTAGAGTACAAGCTTAGTTGATCTATTTATGGATTGAAACAAAGCATTGAGTTCGTGGTACTTGCAAATTGATGAGATAGTCCATTTTATGGATTCATCAAAAGCATAGACGAATTGTGTATATTGGAAACGTGATGGAAAACAAGGTGGTGTTTCTCGGAGGTTTTATGTAGATGACACTCTTATCATTGGCAACAATGTAAAGATGTTATCAGACATAAAATGATGGTTGTCTAGATGAATCATTATGAAAGATAAAGGAAGAAGTTGGACATGTTCTTGAGATCTTGGATCTCTAGAAAGAACATTGTACTTTTCCTGGACATCTTACATATATGATTATGGTTCGTTTTAACATGCAAGATTCCGAGAAAGGTTCGTTACCTTTCAGAGACGGAATGCATCTATCAAAGGATATGTGTTTTGGAACACAAAAGGAGATAGAAGCAATGAAAGCAGTTTCCTACACTTTGAGTGTGGAAAGCTTAATAAATGCATTGTTGAAAACAAGAACCTGATATCGGCTATGCGGTTAGCATAGTGGGAGGATATCAAGGTAATCCTAGAAAGGAATATTCGACTGCCGTAAAAGTACTTTCGAAGTACTGTTCTAGACTACGAAGCAGACGAGTTTTTCCTTTGGATTACATTCTCTTAGATTTCTAATCAAATGAGGACCGGTGTAAGTCGATATCAGGCTATGTGTTTCACTATTGAAGGAGAAGGAGTTTTAACATGGAAGAGTGATAAGCACGATGCTTTTCGGACTCTGCCATGGGTAACCAAATAGCGGCCTCAGAGGCAGCGGAAGTTTTGGTATAACTCCGGGATAATCTCTGGGACTTAGATGTGATTCTTAATTTGCCAAAGGCTATGTAAATAGCGGTGCGATGGCAAATGGTAAGAAATCACGACTCCATAAGTGTAAGATAACACATAGTGCAAGTACCACCTGATACGAGTCATCGTCGAGGGAGACGACGCTGTAGTCACCAAGATAACTTCAGAGCGGCAACCTAGAGTGCTCATTCACATAGTACTTCTTGGAAGTACAACTTAAGCACGTGATGAGTATGGAAGTCGGGAGTTTGGAGGAAATGACTAGACCTTAGTACAAGTGGGAGATTGTTGGAGTTGTGTACTTAATGTCTAGATTTAAGTGACGGAAACTCACGATCCATTGCCACTAATCTATTTAATTAAATAAACAATTATTTGCGTTTAATTATTTATAATTAAATATATGCAAATCATAGTCCTGGATTTTATACGTTGTAGTTAGTATGGTGTTGCATGGGCGCACAGAAGATCATACTATCGGTTACTCGTATTTAATCGAACAGTTGCTCACGACCTAGATGGACACGGACCAATCCATCGGTATAGTCGTTGTGTGAGAGAGAAAATAATTTATCTTAATTATTTTATCACACTTGTACACTTGGTGTATTGAGCGGATCGTTGAGATTCATCGATTAGGATTGCCGGCGATAATCGATTCGAGTCTCAGTGTATTTTATTCTTAATCCCTGAAACTATTGCGGGTGTGTATATTTAATATAAGTGACTTTGATTTATCAAAGGAATTAACCGATTTAATTATTGGGTTAATTACCGGTTAAGTTGGGTCACTATATTTTATATATGACATGCCGTGAATACTTGACGGGAAAGTGTATCCCGGAAGGGTTGATAATATCCCCGAGATGAGTTCATAAGGAATTATTATGTAAACTCTGCAGGTGGATTCGTTCCGCATAATAATTAAGGTTGAATGGTACTAGTCTCGGATAAAAGAGATAAATAAATTAATTAGCAATAAATTAATTTTATTCACGGATATTTATATCTTAAATACACGGAATAAATAATACTACCGGAGAAATATTATTTGATATAATATGGTTTAATATTGGGAGTGCAATTAATTTTATATAGTGGAAAATAGAATTAATTAATATTGATAAGGATTAATGGACTTGAGCATTGGGCTCAATTTAATCTTCAATATTGGAAGCCCAATATTCCACCTCCTTAAGATCCCCTACGTAGCCTATAAAAGCACTACATGGTCTTCTCTATATCTCATAAGTTGAAGATCACAATTCTAGAGAGAGAAAGTAGAGAGGAGGATCCATGGAGTTCGGTAGATCGTCGCCCACACGACGTCCGAGCTAGTGCAAGGAATACGTGGGAAGATCTCAAAGGTCATCAAATTGAGTTCTACGTTTTTCCGAACAACGAGAACGAGGTAAATCGTAAAACCCCTCTTTATGATTTTATCGTTTAATTATCGTAAAAATACCGTGAACCAAGATCCGAGGACGAACCCCGGCACGAGGGACGAGCCGAGCGGTGGTGGTCGAACCACCGGACCGCGGCAGCTCGTGGATCCCCGTGGGGATCGAACCACAAAGCGCCCCGGCTGGACGCCGGGGACGCGCGCACGAGGACCCCGGCTGGACGCCGGGGGTGCGATCGAGCGCGGGCTCGATCGCAGGGACGGCGGGCTGGTGCCGCCGCTGCTCGCTTGGCGAGCAGCCCCCTCCTCCGCGAACGGCGAGTCGTCGGACTCGCCGTGGGGTTGCCGTGCGCAACCCCGGCGATCGCGTTGTGCGATCGCGAGCCCTAGCGGGGGATCGGCTGGCCGCGGCATGCCTTCGGGTATGTCGTGTGTTTGGTTGAGCCCCGGTCTGCGTGGCGTGCTCGCGTGATTTCCGGCGAAAGGATTTCGATTGGGTTGTCGGTTCCGCAATTTAGACAATCCGGATATTCGAAGGATTTCGGTCGGAATTAATTAGATAATTTATTTATTTAAATTTATTAATTCCGGGATATCGATTTCCAACATAGTAGCCTTAACGACAGGACTAAATGTGTGCTGAAAGTCGATGCCTGGTACCTGAGTAAAGCCCCGAGACACTAGGCGGGCTTTGTAACGATCAATAGACCCATCAGAGCGGTACTTCGTGCGGTATACCCATTTAGACCCAACAATATTAACTCCGGTGGGTGGAGGAACCAAGTCCCAGGTGTTGTTAGAGTGTAGGGCGTCGATCTCTTCTTGCATGGCGGCGAGCCATTGAGGAGATTTCATGGCTGACTTAAAACCACGAGGCTCAGTGGTGGTAGATAATGCCGTGAGGAGAGCATTAGTGGCTAAAGTTACTGGGTACTTGGGTTTAAAAATGCCAGCTTTTGCACGAGTAATCATGGGATGCCGAGGTGCCGGGGAAACAGATGGGGATGAAGAATCTTGTTGGGTAGATGTCGAACTAGTGGGTTCGGGTGCAGGAGGTGTAGGTTCTGTGACTGTAGGTGCAGGCATAGTAGAGCATGGCCGACACAAAGATGGAGTTGGAGCGAGCGGCGAAGGAATAGGGGTAGAGGCAGCGGGCGAGGAGCGAAGAAAATAATCCTCGTAACTGGTTATGTCGAGAGCAGTGTCGGGAGGTGGAGAGCCATGTTGAGAGAAGGGGAAGACGTTCTCTGCAAATTGGGCGTGGCGAGAAATGAACACGCGACCCGTATCAGGATCATAACATCGGAATCCTTTATACATACTGCTGTAGCCAATAAAGATGCAAGGGCGGCTTCGAGGGGCTAGTTTATGTGGCGAATAATCTCGTAGATATGGAAACACTCGGCATCCAAAGGGTTTGAAATTTGCGTAACTTGGCGTGGTACCAAAGAGAACCTCGAACGGGGAGATATGGCCAAGCACAGTAGAAGGGAGACGATTAATGATGTAAAACAGCAGTCGCAAAGGCATCAAACCACAAAGATACTGGAGCAGAAGCATGAAATAGCATAGATAAACCTGTTTCACATATATGAAGGTGTTTGCGTTCTGCACGACCATTCTGCTGAGGTGTATATGGACATGAGATCCGATGGTGTATACCATGCATGTCCAGAAACTGCCGTACTCGATGATTCACAAACTCAGAACCCCCGTCGCTCTGAAAAGATTTTATTTTCGACGAAAATTGATTGCAGACAAAGGCATGAAATTTGACGAAAATATCATAAAAGTTAGATTTGGCATGCATCGGGTAAATCCAAGTGAATCGAGAAAAATCGTCAATGAAGACAACGTAGTAACGATATCCAATAGAATCTGCGACAGATACAGGGCCCCATAAATCACAATGAACAAGGTCCAAAACAGCAGAAGCTCTTTTATCATTCAAATCAAAAGAAAGACGCTTACTCTTAGCCAACTGACAAGAGGAGCAAGTACCAGGGTTCGGTAATAAAGAAGTAACACCCAAATGTCCATGTTTATTCAATAAAGAGATAACAGAAAATGGGACATGCCCCAAGCGTAAATGCCATAAATCAAAACTAGCTTTTAATTTTGTAGATCGAACACTGGAGAGAAATGCAGGAGTGCTACGATCCATGACATACAAGCCGTTCTCACATCTGCCCTAAGCTAGTACGGTTTTGCTGATTCGATGCTGAATAGTAAATGACTTGTCAGAGAATAACACATCAACAGGATAATCAGCAGTTAATTTGCTAATCGATAACAAATTTTTCGTAATTTGAGGCACCACAAGAACATCGAGTAATTTAACATTATTAGACAAAGCGCGAGAGCCAATATGAGAAATAGGAAGAGATGTACCATTTCCAACAACAACGGATTGGTTTCCCGAATACGGTTCCACGGCATCGAGTAAATTGGGTTGAGCAGCTATGTGGGCCGAAGCTCCTGAATCAACAAACCAGTCTGGAGTGTTGTTGTTGGGCTGGGGTGTAAAAGAGCACTGGGCCTGAAATGCTTGGGCCAAATCAACTTGCTGAGAAGCCCGAAGTGGAATAGAAGGAGCAGCAACACGATTAAGAAAAATAGGGCAGTTGTTTGCGTAATGCTCTCCTTTGCAAATTTGACACCGAGGAGGACGACGAGTAAAATTATTTCCACGACCGCTAGAAGATGAGCCGCGGTGACCGGAGTGCGAGGCCGATTGATGTCCGGTCTTTCGAGGAGCATTTCCAGAGGGACGAGAGGCAGACGAGGAACTCGCGGGGCGTCGAACATCATTATCGGCAGTGAAAGCAACCTGGGATTGAGAGGGAGAAGCTTCCATAGCCTTAGACATTAGATCGAATTGCACAGCTTGATGTAGAAGAACAGTGAGTGCAGGTACTGGTTCGAGAGCCATTCGGGTGTCGGCAAAGCTTGTAAACTGCGCCCCCAAACCACGAAGAAACAGATGGCTTTTGTCCGATTCATCGACCGGTCGTTCAATCGCCGACAATTGGTCACAGAGGGACTTGAATTTCTTACCATATTACTGGAAAGAGAGAGAGAGCCGCGACGAATCGAGAGGAGTTCTTCACGTAATTGATTCGCACGAGAGGTGGATGAGTGAGCGAAAGCGCGTTCGAGGGCTATCCAGGCAGCACGAGAAGTTGTGCAATCGATAACTTCGGCCATGGCCTCTTCCGTAAGTGAGGAGAAGATGATACCCAATAGCTTTTGATCTTTCGTATGCCATACAGAGAAGTCTAGATTAGGAGATTCGGTACCGTTAACGGAAATTGTTGGTGCAGGGGGTGTGAAGGAGCCATCAACAAATTTCAAGAGATCAAAGCTTGAAAGCATTGGGAGCATCTGTCTTTTCCACAGGAGAAAATTGGAGGAGGAAAGTTTTATTGTAACCATATGTATCATGGTGGTAATCGGCATCGAATCGGTAGAGGAAGAAGAAGCCATGGGAGAGATGAATTTGCAGGGAGGGAAGAGAGAATCGAGTTTAGGCTGATACCATGAGAGAATAATCACCGATGGGTTTTGGTGATTGTGTTGTCATTAATTTATATAAGAGTTTACAACAAATAATCCCACAATTAAGGGAAGAGATAAAAGATTACAATAGAATTATACACATCTAATATTACGGGATTATGTATTATCCCTATTAGAAGTCTTAAGTGAGATGTTGGGGAGGCTTGAAGGAGGTCAGGAGTATTCATAGTGAACAAGTCATATGAGCGTTTAGAATGAGCTTAGGGCACAACAAGAATGAAGTGCATCTTGAGCATTATTATAAGTGACATGAGCTTTGGACAAGTGGAAGTATATATGATTCCAAATTTTTGAAAACATAAGTGTGATCTTTGTATTATCCCTATTAGAAGTCTTAAGTGAGATGTTGGGGAGGCTTGAAGGAGGTCAGGAGTATCCATAGTGAACAAGTCATATGAGCGTTTAGAATGAGCTTAGGGCACAACAAGAATGAAGTGCATCTTGAGCATTATTATAAGTGACATGAGCTTTGGACAAGTGGAAGTATATATGATTCCAAATTTTTGAAAACATAAGTGTGATCTTATAACTTATGGTAGGATCAACCATGCATCTTATCCTAGTAATACATTGCTTATGCGCATGATAAAAATTATTTTAAATTTATTTCGAATTGCTATATGACAACAATCACATATATTTTTTGTCGATAGATTGACGACGTGACATCATGATTTACTTTGCAGGATCGATAACAAAGAAAGTTGACATTTTATCAAGTGTCCTGATTTTCAAATTTCAATTATCTCTCCATAAAAATAAGTTCACTCAAATACCATGAAGACGGTGCAACATCAATTGCATGTTACATCCTCGGACCATATTAACAATTCATAAAAACAATTGTGAGCTTTTTTGAATATATTATAAGTAGGAGGACTAAATATAAATTATCCAAACTTCTATTCGCCGACTTCGATAAAACCTAACATATAATAATAATAATATGCAATTATTCCCGCTTGCACTTTCTCTTCTTCGTTCCAGAATACTCAGTCTCTAAGGTATTTCTGCACTTCAATTTCGAATTGAATTTCAATTAATTTAATCTGGATTTCTAGGTTTATTTATATGTTCTTCCAAGCTTGCATATCGAACGCATCGTGATTTTGTTTTCTTTTAACCTAGGGTTTCTTCGCGCGTTCTATTTTATTTTTAATGTCTCCTGTTTCTCTTGTTCTCTAGAGATGTGCTCATCTGTTTGTTTGATTCATGGAAAGCTGACTTCAAAATAAGTGTTTGTATATATATTTGTTAATGTTTTTTTTTGTATATTTATTTGTTAATGTTTTTTTTTTCAGCAAATGGCGGAGGAAAATTTCGAAGAACAGAACTTAGATAATGTACAGGAGGTGGAGCATGTACCTGAGAACACTGTTCTCCCTGAAGCTGAAGAAGTAACAATAGAAAATGGTGCAGGTGTCTTTGCCGAGGAGAAGAAATGGCCTGGATGGCCTGGAGAGAATGTGTTTAGGTTGATAGTTCCTGTTCAAAGAGTTGGGGGTATCATTGGACGCAAAGGAGAATCTGTTAAGAAAATGTGCGAGGAAACAAAGGCTCGAATTAAGGTTCTTGAAGGTCCTCCTGGGATCTCGGAGAGAACTGTGAGTTATATGTTGTGAAATTATATACAAGCATTTTGATTCTAATTTATTGAGTATTATTTATTTCAACGTTTGTTAAGAACTCATAGGGTATGGTTGATTTGCTTCCCCCGGAAGCCAATCATCTGATATAATTAAGTATTCCATGAGCTGTGGACAATAGTGTTTATATTGCAAACTGGGATTTGTTGTCTTCCGGAGAGTAATGTAATAGGGGTATCTAATCGAGCACATAGAATTGGTTAGGAACCACTTATTTAATGCATTAAGCTTGATCGTAGTTTGAATTCAAATTCGCTTGTTGGGGATTGAAGAAACAGCAGTTAAAACTTTCATCCTCAGAGCTGAAAATAAATGACCACTATAGCAGTTAGTATAATGTAAAAAATCTTAACATCACAGAATACTGAAGTTAAATGCCAACCACCAGCAAATTAGAAAATAAAAACAAATTATTTATTACAGTGAATATGATAAACAAAAGATCCTTTATATGTTGGTGACATAATGAATCCATGCAGGTTCTTGCAAATTAAACAAGATCTCAATTTACCAAGTCGCTTCAAACAAGAAGAATCAAAAGGATTTCACCCTTGCGTAGTGGCGATTACAAGCTCTGTATGTTCTAATGATTATGTCAGATTAATTTATATGCGGGCATCTGTACTAAGAATCATTGCTCTATGTCGGGTAACTTCAGAACTTGGTCGACCGGTGTCTTTCAAAACTTGTTGAACTCTCTCCATTAAGATATAATACATACCAAACCAAAAATAATGCACACTTGGTTAAATCAAAATTTGGGTTTCATAATGATAATTCTGGAACACCGAGCATTATGATGTAAAAGTCAAATGGACAAAATGTATTACCATCAATATA
The DNA here is from genome assembly GCA_954870475.1 of Euphrasia confusa. Taxonomy (NCBI): domain Eukaryota; kingdom Viridiplantae; phylum Streptophyta; class Magnoliopsida; order Lamiales; family Orobanchaceae; genus Euphrasia; species Euphrasia confusa. The sequence goes on along the minus strand of OX940966.1, from coordinate 6,242,673 downwards.
AGGTTCTGATGATGCCATAGAATCATCCATCAACAGTAAGATAGTAATTCATAGGGCTAAAATACATCTTAAAAAATAATCATTTATCTCGGTTTTGAGGATCTGGAGTCTAGATTCTAGACCTATATGGCTATATATTTCATAAAATCAATCTTCTGGAAACAATGACCATCCTACAAAAATTTGTTCTGTCTTTCCTTATTCAGGTTTAAAGGAATATGCAACACCCAATAAATAAATGTTGTTTCTATTATTGATATATAAGAATTTCATTCCCTTGACAGTATTTCGCTGTGCTAAAATAATTCGTACTCCCTCTGTCTATTTTCACACTTTCTCGGGCATGAAGATTAAGAAAAACATATTATTTTAATTATGGTTGGAAAAAAAGGTAAGGTAAATTGTCTTTTAAAGTGGAAAAGTAAAAGTAGTTGTAATTAAAGTTAGAAAATTAGGTAAAAAGTAAGGATAACATTTGGGGTATGAAGATATATGTGGGACGTTCATAGAAAATACTGTAAAAAATATAAGTGGGTTAGGGGGAGTAATATGTTTGTGTGGCTGAATATCAATTATCAATAGAGTTGTCTTTCAACTAATCCTTGCTCTAGTCATCATTTTTCTTCTTAATTGAAAGTGTGCTTGCACTTGCACAGTTAGCCCCTCCATGGTTCAGATTCATTGTATTTGATAATTTATATGTAAGCAGCCTGAGATGGTCTATAGTAGGATTCGTCTTGACCAGTGATACATAGAATTTAGAATATTTTAAGTTCAGTTTGTGAGATGCACTCCAGTTTATTTCTCTTGTTTTACTTTGTGCTGATTATATTCATTTGCAAAGATGTAGCTGCATTGATTCTTGATCAAATTTTAAACCATACGTTTTTTCCATCTCTATCAGGTAATGATTTCTGCAAAGGAAGAGCCAGATCTTCAACTTCCACCTGCTGTGGACGGTCTTCTAAAGGTCCATAAATACATTATTGATGCAGACTCGGATCCCGCCAACCCACAAACAAGTGGAACAATATGCACAAGGCTCCTGGTTGCAGCTTCCCAGGGTGGCAGTTTAATTGGGAAGCAGGGGGCCACTGTTAAGTCTATTCAAGATGATTCACATTGTAACATCCGAGTGCTTAGTGAAGGTGACCTTTTTTTAAATCTCTCATGCAAAATGTTGATAAATTCTGTTGTTTTGGTCTTCTCGTTACTCATTATTTCGTGCTCCAGTCAAACTTGGTTTCAAATCATTTGGGGGAATTCTTGTACCTCGTGTATACTGTTGATAAGGCATAGGGTTCTGTTAGGGTTAGATAATGAGTTTTGAACTAATTAATGTTATCATAAAAGTAGCTATAAGCTTGTAATATGCTTGCATGATCTCCGGAGGAGTTGAAAGAAAATGTTTATTTTAATTTTATTTTATCTCTATGTGGTTCACTTTTTTTATTTGACCAGTAGTTTATGATAGTTGATATCTTTGACCTTGACGCATATGCATTTTCTTTTCTAAATGAATTTCTAGTTTGTAACTTCATTTGGTAAATTGGTAATTGATTCACATGATTTATGTTTTTTCTCAGACTTTCTTCATAATTTCTGATTGCTTGTGTATTTCTTGGATGTAATCATTTAGCAGAAAATTTGCCAGTGTTTGCTCTTCCGGAAGATAGTGTAGTTGATATACAGGGAGAGCCCGCAAATGTGCATAAGGCGGTCGAGTTAATTGCTACACATCTCAGAAAATTCTTAGTAGACCGCAGTGTTATTGGTGTATTAGAAATGCAGGCAAGCGCTAGAGCAGGGTTTAAAGCATATTATGATGTTCTTTTTCTTTCCTTTTTTACTTTACTAACACATCAGCAAACCGCTTAAAGCAGATGCAAAACCCTGATGTCCGAGCAAACCAGAATATACCCCCATCACAACCTTGGGGACCTCCTCCTCCCACATTTCAGATGAATTCTGGCAGCTATGGGTTTGGTTCCGGCTATTCGCCTAGAGCCCCTTACCCTCATCAATATGATAACTACTTTCCTCCAGGAGACATGCCTCCTTTAGAAAATCCTCCCCGTGGCCCACCTAGTTACAGCAGGGACATGCCAATGGGACCTCAGACGACTAACGTGTCTCAACAAGCAGTGATTACCAAGGTAGAAAGAATTCCCTTATTCAATCTCAATGCATTGCATATATTTACTATAAGTATAAAAATCTTCTAATTCTCAACGCATGAATATGGGAATAGTTTAGTTTTTTTTTTCTTTTTTCTAAATCCCTTTTTGGTGTTTGAAAATTCATACTGACGTGGGAAGAAATTAAGTAAATTTATATTTACTGATACTTTTCTGTGCACAATACGATTCCTTTCTCACTACCCAATTTATGTCCGCAGGTCACGCAAAACATGCAAATTCCACTTTCGTACGCTGATGCTGTTATTGGTGTTAATGGTTCGAATATCAGCTACATTCGCCGTGCTAGTGGGGCAACTATTGCGATACAGGAAACAAGAGGTGTTCCTGATGAGATGACTGTTGAAATAAATGGTTCTTCCTCACAAGTCCAAGCTGCTCAACAGTTGATACAGGTACTGTTTTTATTTTCCTGGTCTTGTGGTGTATTGAATACTGGATTCAAATTTTTGCAAAATGTTGATCATAAAACCACCTCGGGTGATTTGCATAATTAAATAAAAAATATATTAAAATAAACCCATTCCATCCAAAAATCTTAATTTGTCACACCCAATGGAGGTCTATATTTGCCTTAAGACATCTCGTGTCAAATTTTGTAGCCCATATTGATTTGAGGAAGAGAAAAAAGTTTACCCTTGATTCGATGATATTAGAAAGTTAAGTTGCGTTTGCATAATGCAGAATTCGCTTGCTGATGCGGTAAGCAGCTCACAAAACCCTGGTGGAGGGCAAGCAAGCCAAGTCTATAACCCTTACCCATCTCATGGTCCTCCTCCTGTCCACACATCATCTATCCAATCCAATGCTGCTGCTGCTGCTGCTGCTCAGGCTGGTGGCTATGTGCAACCATGGGACTATAATGGTGCTGGGGCTAACTATGGTTACTAACAGGTGTTGCTTTGTTTAAGATTTTTTCACCGGACTTCTGTTTTGTACAAAACCGTATGAATGAGTCGACTAGTGAGTGGTGTTGTACTAGACAGCATGTGTTTCGGTCTCAAGTCACTTTTGGCACCTTTCGTCACAAATTCCCATTTTTATGTTTTGCATCTTTGGTGAGTTTAACATATGCACAAGCTTTTGGTTGCAAGCAAATCAGTGCACATTTCTCCTTTTTTATTGGAGATAAAAATTTGTTTTTTTATTAGTCCAACACGTTTGAGAGGTAAACAAATAACCCAAAAAAAAAAAAAAAAAAAATCAAAGAAAAAACACATGAAAAATCCAACAAGCACACACACATACTTGACAGTTCGCATAGGTAAACCATCTAACTATATAGGCGTGGCACATGTTGTCCTAAAATGCCCCGTCTGATAACACCTGCTACAATGCACCACCCTTTTCGTCTGACGGCGGTCCCCACCCTGAACCGTCCGTCTCTTCCTCTGCTGCCCGAGCGGCTTCAGCGACTTTGGCGGGTTGACAACAATCTCCTCAACCGAATCCCCTCCATCATCTTCTCCCGCCCCCCCACTTCCACACCCCCACACCGTCCGATCTGGAATCGGATGTATCGTCTGAGAATACGCCTTCCTATAACTCGCCAACGTAAAGCAGCTCTCGGCAAACCTATGCACATTCTGCCTACACGACAAAAGAGCCGCAACCGCATGCCCGCACGGCAGCCCATAAATCTCCCACCCTCGACACGAGCAGCACCTGTTCCTGATATCAACCACATTCGTCCCCTCGTGAGATATCACCTCAAACTCAGCCTCGTTCGCCCGAAGCACCTGATAATTCCTCGCCCGCTCGAGCGCCTCCGAGACTCGATTCTCGGCACAAGGGACCAACACAGACCCCCACCGCGAACAATCTTCCCGCCTTTCGTTGAACCAAGTCATCAGCTGCCGGCGGATGCACTCCATCATTTGAATTATCGGAAGCCCGGAAGCTTCTAGAATCCAAGAATTTAAAGACTCGGATATGTTAGCTGTCATGTTACCTAGTCTTGTCCCTTCGAAGTAGGCCTGGGCCCACAGGTGAGGCGGGACCCGCCTGACCCAGTACGCGGCGTCCTGTGAAATCTCTTCGATCTCGAGGATCTTCGTATCGAACTCGACGACGGTCCGGGAAGTCCCCGCCTCCCAGAACAGGTTGCAGAGGAGAGTGTCGTTGAATTCCTTCCGGAAGCTTTCGCTGAGGTGGAGCATGCAGAAGCCGTGGAAGGCGGTCGGGAAGTTCAAGTCCACGGCGTCGACTATGCTCTTACGCCTGTCGGATAAAACGGTCAGCCTCGGCATGTTCCCCGTGTTGGCGTCTAACAGATTATGCAGCTCGGAAAGAAACCACATCCACGTCTCGTCACTCTCTTCGTCGACCACACCGAACGCCAACGGAAAAAACGCGCCTTCCCCGTCGAAGCCCGACGCGAATAACATGGTCCCGAGGTACTTGTTCTTCAGGACAGCCCGGTCGAGCCCGATCAGCGGAAGACAAGCATTCAGAAACCCGTAAATCGAGGCTTGATACGAAATAAACAAACGCTGGAAGCTATTGTCCATGGGATGAACGCATATCAAAGCCATGCTACCCGGGTTGGTCTTTCGAATTTGCTCACAGTACTGAGGCAAGAGACGGTAATCCTCCTCGAACGAGCCTCTGAGGGAAGCCATGAACCTCTCTTTCCCTCTCCACGCCTGCTTGTACGAGAGAGTAATACCATGGACCCTGTGAATCTCTTCTAGAATATCTTTGGGCTTGCAGTGTGGATTTTCCTTGAGGCTTTGGTCGACAGAGCTCGCTACCCACTGGACAGAGGCTTGGGAGTGGCCGAGATGATCTATGCCTCCACACTGGTGGTCGGAGAGAATCGTTCGGATTGTGAAGGTGGGGACACCCGCCAGCTTGGCGGCGTGGACCCTCCACGGACAGCCGTCGGTAGCGCACTTGGCAGTGAAACGGGTCTTGTCGGATTTGACTGTCTGAATCTCGAAGTGGCCGGCGATGGCTAGGTCCCGCAATGCCCTCCGGCAGCTTTTGACATCGGGAAATTCTTGTCCGACTGCCAGCTCTTGGATCGGGTAAGAGAGTTCGGTTCGGGATTGAACGATGGGAGAAGTCATTAGATACTGAGGCTGCATGGTGAGAATGGGGTCCACGTCGTTGCTCCCGTTCTCTGCAAAACCCAACTCACCGTTTTCACTTTCTTCTCCGTTTTCGTCGATGTCTGCTTTTTGGTCGACTGAGTCGTATTTGGTGCATTGATCGAATGCATTGTGGTATTCGTTATCGGGGTCGATTGTGGGGTCTAGGAAATAATCGGGCCCGATAATATCTGTTCTTAAGCCCGTTTCGCTATCGTCGTCTACGGGCTTTAAATCCATATCTGGGTCGTGGTTGGGCGATAATGCTCCTAAGGAAGGATCGGGTTGGATCATCATTTGATTATTTCTGAGACCGAAGTGAGTGACCTCTTCAACTAACGGCATATCGAGAGCTCGACTTTGACCGATTGCAGTGTCTTGATTTACCATCTATACCAACACTTTCTTCATCTGCTCACCAAACGATTTAACAACAAGGATGTATAAAATTTCATATCCTATTAGCTACCGAAGATTTATAGAATTACGAAACAATTAGCACAAAAAAAAACCTAAATTACAGTAAGATCGGAATATTGATTGATAAAAAAAAAATTGGAAAAAAAGAAGATACGAACCGAGTGGTTCGATGTTAAAACTTAAAACCCTGATTCCGAACCACTAAAAATGAATGGAACAGCTTCGAATAAATCGAACAAGCAATCATCAAGAACAAATTAGGGTTTACTGTAAATAACACACCGATCGAATTAAAGTTTTGATTTTGATTTTTGGCGGGCGCAGCACACTCGAATTGAGAGAGAGAGAGAGAGTAAAAGGAGAGAACTGAAATTACCTGAAAAGATGAAGGGCAAATGCATCTGAGAAAAAATATGAGGGGCAGAGGCCGATTATCGGAGACGTCGTCGATCCAAGGCAAATCGCGAGGGTTGGGGATAAAGGAGCGGGGGTATTTATGTCATCCTACTCTTCCACTCTTGAGTGGATTTCCGAGATTGCCCCTACAAAGCCGGCTTTTAAGGGTAAATATGTAAGTACAAGAAATTATTTGACCTTTTTTTTAATGATTAAATTATTTTTATGGTTCTTAATTTCTTATGTTAAAAGAAGGATCTTTTTCTGGTAAGGTAACTAGATAAGGATAAAATGTGCCTTGTTTTATGAGTTGTGATTGATGCTGAATAATTAGCGTTTGGTAGAGTTTTTTTTACCGAGAAATTTAAATACTCAACACACATGTTTTGCGTTTGATCAAATTTAAATACTTACACACACATATTTTGAGTTCGATTTTTAGTTTGATAAAATTTAAATACTTACACACACATATTTTGAGTTCGATTTTTAAATTTTAGGTTCTCAATTCAAGTGATTAATTGAGCTAACAACACTTTATTTGATAGAGTTTATAATATGTTCAAAACAGTTTATAGGTTGATTAAAAGTTTACACGCTTTTCAATGTTTGTTAACTTTTTTCAAAAAACGCATATAAGATTTACAAAAAATTAAAAATAAATTATTTAACATTTTATTAATTGTTTCCCTATTTTCTCACGCACAAACCCTACCTCAAGCACTTCCGCCCCTTCGAAAAATCTACCGCAGCTGCGATGTCGCCGAAGCAAGAGTAATTACCACCACCGGAGTTGAGGAAGGCTTCTCCGTCGAAGAAGGATCCCCCGTCGCAATCCCACTTTAATCCCATCGTCGACTCCAACACTCACTCTGGCACCGGCAGCCATCAGGAACACCACGACCACCGCCTACAACATCTAACCCCCACCCCGACCTTGCTCCTGCATAGGCAGCACCAGCCGACGCGCGCGATGACCCAGTGTCTCCGGCGACTCCTATCCTTGCCGAATCACGGCGCATCCGCGTCTTCTCCTCCGCCTCAGTGCCACAATCGCCGGCTTCGAAGGTAAATGGTTGAATTGAATTGAAATTGATATGAAATTATGGATTTGAAATTATGGTAAACCGTTTTCTTCTCCGCTGCCACCGCTACCTTCGTCGCCGGATCGTATGTTGCCGCATTCCGGCCTGAAGGCGTTCCTCATCGGAGAATCGTCAACTTACAGAACGTGTCGATTCTGTCTCCGGCGAGGCTCAATGTGCAGTTTCGACCCGTTAGATCATTTTCCTCCTTAGGTATGTGAAAGCTCGACATCACTTTTCAAGGGTTGATTTTGACCTCTTTTTGTGTGTATTGTGTTAATCTTTGATTAGAGCTGTTGTAAACATGTTAATCTCTAGCTTATAGATTAAGTGGAATTTCTAAGATTTTGTGTTGTGTTTGGATAATGAACATATTTGATTGTTTGTTTGAAGAGAATTAGCATTGCATTGGGAATAAAAGTCCTCTTATTCTAGATTCATTTGAGTCTAGTATATTGCCATTGTTGGTGCTGTGCTCACATTTTTCATGGTTTCATTTTCTTCATATACAAAGTTGCAGCCACAAACAATTGTAATTTTATTGGCAATCTATTGAGCATTGTAATGTCCATTTGGGTGTTGTTATTCTACTTGTTCAGTGTCCACTAAACAAATGTTGTTTCTGATAGCGAAACCTTAGTAATATCCTGTTTTGAAGCTAAATTGATGTTCTTTTGTTGACTCCACTCTTTGTTGAATACTAGCCCTTAGTTTTAGGTTTAATTAGTTATCAATTACTCTTTGCTTTGTCTTTGCAGATATACAAGCTTCATTCATCCCGTGACTGCCTGCAAACTTTACAATGATGTAACATTCTTTCATGTTTAGTTACTATACTTCTATTTATTCTAATTTTTTCCTTGTTTTTTGATCACTTATTTTCGTAATTGCTACAGATCAATTCACATAAAGATCTAGTGCACTTTGAAACTGTTTATGTTGTCAAGCTGCATCGCGTGGCAAGGCTTGCACCACTCAATCTGTTAGTGCCTCCCTTTGGATGTCAGTTAATTAGTAATTTATATATAATTGTCTGGATTTAGCAAATCACTTCTCCATATGGAATAAAGGTCTTCACTTTTTCCCACCCAGAAGATTTGATTTGACCAAGACGAATAATCAACGTTATAAGAAGCTTCGTTTTTAAATTCCGAGTGAGACTGGCTCATCTTTGATTCATGGTATGTGTGGTTTAGTTATTACACCTTTGATTTTCATATTTCAAAGGTGCTGACTATACTTGCAACCAATAGTACTTCAGGGCCTCAGGCTCTCGCCAACTTCTGCTAATGAGGATTTTTTAGCAAGTGTAATTTTGTGCTTTGTTTAAATGGGGAGATGGAACATTTTATCCCAATAGTAAAGCTATCCCAATAGTAAAGCTATCCGGCAGATGTATAAACTTTCCAATGAGTTGATATATACTCATGTGAAGTTTTATTTTTGGAATATTTTATTGTTTGTACAAGATTTTAGTTTGTCCATGTTTTACTCGTTCAGATCATTGTACTCTAGATACAATATTTTGTATGAATCTTTCAAATATTTTAAGCATGATATTTGATAGTTTTATAAATTTGTACAATTTAGATATAAAAATATTGATTATATCGAACAAAATTACAGAAATTATATGATGTTTAAATCTATAGAAATCGGTTGGAAAATAAAAACTGATTTCTAAAATGTAAATAAAAATGTAAATAGAAATCGGTTAATCACCGATGTCTATAGTTAGATATCATTAACCGATGTCTATAGTTAGATATCAGTTGATTTTGTGGGTTAGTACAACACAAAAGAAATCGGTTTTTGTGGGTTAGTACAACACAAAAGAAATCGGTTTCACCGATGTCGATAGTTAGATATCAGAAATCGGTTGAAAAATAAAAATTGATTTCTAAAATGTAAATTTCTATGAACACAAAAGAAATCGGTTGAAAAATAAAAACTGATTTCTAAAATGTAAATCGAAATCGGTTAATCACTGATGTCTATAGTTGCAGACTATAGATATAGCCTCAATCAACATCTGTCCGAATTTTCATAGAAATCGGTGAATAACCGATTTCTAATGCAATATTTTTAGTAGTGTAAATTATAAGCTTTTATTAGTTTGGCCGTAGAAACAAAATTATTCCTAAAATTATTACATAATATATATACATATATATATATATATACATATATATATATATAATAATAATAATAATTCTAAATTTATTATTTTATTCACACAATTATTTTTAATTATTTTTTAACCAATGTCTATTTTGATAATTATGTTAATATAATTTCTTATATGTCAAACAAATTAACAGTTTATAGTTAGCTTACATTTAGTTTTTATCTAAACTTTTTATGAAATAATATAACAGTTTATGACTCATAAAACAACTTATAAATTATAACCTCTTATACACTTATTTGAAATAAATTTACCCAAACATTTTTTTAATCAAAGATAGGATATGATTTCATATCCATTCATAAAAATAATTATACAGACAGGAAGGAGTGCAAGTGGTACAACAAAAAAATAAACACAAGTTGAATGCATTATGAATAAATCGTTAATCTAATTTATTTGTTTGGAAAATGTTGTTTCTTCTTTCACTATTTTTTTTTTCATATTGAGTTTTATATCCAAGTTGAATGCATTATGAATAAATCGTAATCTAATTTAATTTTTTGGCAATTGTTGTTTCTTCTTTCACTATTTTTTTTATATTGAGTTTTATATCGCGTCTATTAATCACTCTAACCACTCGAGTTTTATTGTCTTCAATTGTTGATAGCTCACGCATCTAGTTGAATTGAGAATCATCTCAGAGAGAATCCAATTATACATAAATTTGTTTCAGAAAATTATGCATACACGTGAGTTAAATGAAGACAATATCGAAGACACAACACAAATACAGTATATCCTTTAGCCGAAAATTAATCGGGGTTAACATTCAAAACCGTTTATAAAAGTCAATTCAGATCACATTATTAGTCTGGAAAATATACTTATTTATTTATTTTCTATATTCCTTCCTGTGAAGTTTGAATACCTCCGACTTCACGTGTTCAAGAATCCCGAGTCTGATTTTTATTTATTTATATTGTTTTATAAGTTGAAAGCTTCAAACTTTGAAGGGATTCGAAATGGGTTTTCTACAAAAGGATATTTAGGTTTTTTTGTTGGTCTGATTTGTTGGATTTAATTGTGTTGGCTCAGTTTCCTTAATTCATTAGCAGCCGACCCAGTGAGGTGTCAACCCATTTATACTCCAGCCCACTTGGCCCAATTGCCTTACCTGATACAGCCCAACCCAATTACTTATTGTTTCTGAAAACAATTAAGTACGTTGACCTTTCCTGACGTCAGATATAGGGTTGTTGTGTGAGATGTAATCTGGTCCATTCATTGAGTATGATATAAAGAACTCCCTTCACTGCCTTTACTCACTTCGCCCCTTTCGCAACCCTAGCAGTGTGTGTGTGTGTGATTACACCTTCGAGTGTGTGCGATTTCCCTCTCCGTTCACCTTTCCTCGCCGACTTCCCTCATATTCTCCGGATGGCCTCCTAGTGAGCCCGGTGGCTGGAGAAGCTCCGTGAAGCGGCAGTGTTGGTGAATACCTCTTTTGTGAGGCGGAGTTGACGGTGGTGAGGCTTGAGTGCTCCTGGTTCCCGGTGAGGCTATTGTGATTTTCTTTTCCGGTTACCACTACCACCTGTTATGCTACGATGATGGATCTACAGTCCTGAGCCGAATATTTATTCTATCTCTTGTTTATTTTAGATCTATACATGTATATACTTGATCTGTTCTTTCTGGCCGCTGCATGTGCTTTTAGTGTTCATTCAAGCTCAAACCCTACCATGCGGACCGGATCTCTCGAGATCCGTTGACTGCTGTGGTTTGAGATCTTGCTCTGGCCTAAAGGCTGTATTACAGATCTGACTTGTTCTCTGTTTTTGGTGTTTTGCAGGTGCCTCGAAGCGACGCCCGCCGACGTGGAGCCCTAACAGAGATGTGGTTTTTAATGAATCTGATATGCCTTGTCTAAATGATAGAAATCCTAAGGTTGGTGGTACCTCTGGTGAGGTGGAGTCTACTCCCTCTGTAGGTCCCTTAGGTGTGCATGACTTGTCTGCTACTTCTGATAATTTGCGTGCTGATTTGCCTAATGATCCTGTTGATGGTGTGAATGAAAATGATGATAATGCTCCTGCTGTGAATCCAAACTTGAACCCTGAAAATCCAAATTTGAATCCTGTGAATCCAAATTCTATGAACTTGCCTGCAAATGATAACCCTCCCATGCATGCTGAATATGAACAAGATGAAACTGTAGTTGATGTGAATCCTAATCTGACTAGTTATCAATTGACTAGAGATATGGCTAGGAGGAACCCTAGGCTGCGTGCTAGATTTGATGATTTCCAACTTGGTAATTTTGTGTTCAATATGCATGATTTGATTGAGAACTGTGAACCTAAGTCCTATAATGAAGCCATGAAATCTGAATATTCTGCAAAATGGTTAACTGCCATGAATGATGAAATGAACTCACTTTTGAAAAATGAAACTTGGACTTTGGTCCCCCAACCCCCCTTAAATGCTCCGTGGTAGACTGTAAGTAGTTGTACAAAGTCAAGCATGAGGGTAGTGAGGTCAGATTTAAGGCTAGGTTGGTTGCTAAGGGGTTCTCTCAAAGGGAAGGGGTTGATTATACTGAAATTTTTGCTCCTGTGGTTAAGTTTACTACTGTTAGAATTATGCTTGCATTGTGTGCTCAGTTTGATTAGGAAATGAAACAGATGGATGTGAAAACTGCTTTCTTGCATGGTGAATTAGATGAAAAGATTTTTATGAAACAACTTGAGGGGTTTATTGTGGATAATAAATCTGAACATGTGTGTTTGCTGAAAAAGTCTTTGTATGGTTTAAAACAGTTCCCCAGACAATGAAATAAAAAGTTTGATGAATTTATGCTTTCTTTGAAATTCAGTAGGAGTTCTTATGATCCCTGTCTGTATTATACTTGTGATTCCAAAGTGCCTGTGTATCTTGTGCTTTATGTTGATGATATGCTGATTTTTAGCTCCTGTTTGAAGTCTATTGAATCTGTCCAGAAACATTTATGCTCTAAATTTGAGATGAAAGACTTAGGTGATGCTAGAAAAATCATTGGCATGAACATTGATAGAAATAGGGCTGACTGTTGCATTCATCTTCACCAATCTTCATATGTTGACAAATTGCTTGATATGTTTAACATGTATAAATGCAAATCTGTTTATGTGCCTCTTGCTGGTCACTTTGTTTTGTCAAAAGATCAATGCCCCAAAATTGAGTCTGAATATGAAGCTATAAACTCCGTGCCCTATGCTTGTGTTGTAGGATCTGTTATGTATCTCATGGTTAGCACTAGACCTGATATTGCATGTGCTGTTAGTTGCTTGAGTAGATACATGTCTAATCCTGGTTGCCTCATTGGGAGGCCATGAAGTGATTACCTAGGTATCTTGCTGGTACTAAGTCTTATGGCCTGAAATTTATGAAAAACAAAAGTGGTGTTGTGTTGATGCAAATTATGCTAATTGTAGAGACTCCAAAAAATCTTCAACTTCTTATGTGTTTACTGTTTGTAATTCATGTGTTAGCAGGAAATCCCAATTGCAAAATGTAGTTGCTTTGTCTACAACTGAATCTGAGTATATTGCTATTAATGATGCTTTTAAGGAAGCTATTTGGTTGAAATGATTGCTAACTGAATTGAAGTTGTTGCATGATTTTGTGGTAGTTTTCTCTGATAGTAAATCTGGCATCCAACTGTGCAAAACCCTTTGTTCCATGATAGAATTAAGCATATAGATGTTAGGTTCCATTTCATAAGAGATCATGTTGAAAAGGGTGACATTTTGCTTGATAAGATATCCACTCATCTCAATCCTGCCGATATGGGGACTAAGCCCCTTCCACTGGAGAAATTCCAGTTCTGCCTGAAGTTCTTGAACTTCAGTCCCCTGGTCTGATGCTGTGCCAGAGTACTCCCTACGAGGTGGTGTTTTGCCAGTTGCTTTGGGTGCAACAGGCGTTTCTACGTAAAGAGACTGTCAAGAATCCCACGCTTTTGCCACTCCCCCTGAGTCAGTGGTGTTTCAAAAGAAACCGGAAGCTCTCACCCTTTGGGGTGTTAGCTGTCACTTAGTGTGACGGTTGCTCAGGGCAACCAGCCTTGCTGTTTAGGCAGCAGGGGAAGTCCCGTTGCTCCGGCAGCGGGGCTAGGCTATGATGAGACTGTACTTGTTTTCAAAACTTTTGTTTGATTGTGTTCCTAGTAGCAGTGGATATAACAGTGTGGTGGTGGCCAACAAGGTGGGGAATGTTGGATTTAATTGTGTTGGCCCAGTTTCCTTAATTCATTAGCAGCCGGCCCAATGAGGTGTCAACCCACTTATACTCCAGCCCACTTGGCCCAATTGCCTTACCTGATACAGCCCAACCCAATTACTTATTGTTTCTGAAAACAATTAAGTACGTTGACCTTTCCTGACCGTCAGATATAGGGTTGTTGTGTGAGATGTAATCTGGTTCATTCATTGAGTATGATATAAAGAACTCCCTTCACTGCCTTTACTCACTTCGCCCCTTTCACAACCCTAGCAGTGTGTGTGTGCGATTACACCTTCGAGTGTGTGTGATTTCCCTCTCCGTTCACCCTTCCCCGCCGGCTTCCCTCATCTTCTCCGGCTGGCCTCATAGTGAGCCCGGTGACTGGAGAAGCTCCGTGAAGCGGCAGTGTTGGTGAATACCTCTTTTGTGAGGCGGAGTTGACGGTGGTGAGGCTCGAGTGCTCCTGGTTTCCGGCGAGGCTATTGTGACTTTCTTTTCCGGTTACCACTACCACCTGTTATGCTACGATGATGGATCTACAGTCCTAAGCCGAATATTTATTCTATCTCTGGTTTATTTTAGATCTATACATGTATATACTTGATCTGTTCTTTCTGGCCGCTGCATGTGCTTTTAGTGTTCATTCAAGCTCAAACCCTACCATGCGGACCGGATCTCTCGAGATCCGTTGACTGCTGTGGTTTGAGATCTTGCTCTGGCCTAAAGGCTGTATTACAGATCTGACTTGTTCTCTGTTTTTGGTGTTTTGCATGTGCCTCGAAGCGACGCCCGCCGACGTGGAGCCTAACATGATTCTCTGTGAGGACTTTCATCGAACACTTGAAGCTCGACTCTTTTTTTTCTAAGATGGGAATTAAGTTTTGGTTAAACGAAGACGAGAAGGCAGTACTCGAAAAGGTGTTGGGAAGCTAGGCGTCTGAATACTTCGCCTGGTCGGCTTCCAACAGTGTCCTGTTAGAATTCACCGCCTCCGGCAACGACCTCGGCGTCCACCACACCCTCTGCAAAATCGTCGAGGATTCCGACTGGGCCTACGAGATTTACTGGCACGTCTCCAAATCTAAATCCGGCAAATCCGCCATGATTTTGGGCGACGGCCATTGCAAGGACCTAACCCCGTCCGGCGACAAGGATTCCGACAGCAGCAGGAAATGGGTTCTGTAGAAGATCCATTCTTGCTTCAGGGGATCGGAAGAAGACGACATCGCCGCGAAGCTCGACAAGATCTCAGATCTCGAGATGTTCTACCTCACCTCCATGTACTTTGCCTTCCCCTTCGACAAGCCCTCGATCCCGTCCCAGTCTTTCAATTCGGGCCGCTCCATTTGGGCCTCCGACCCGAAAACCGCATCGGAGCGCTACGGATCAAGATCCTATCTTGCGAACCTCTCGAATTTCCAGACGGTGGTTTTCATCCCTTCTAAATCCGGCGTCATCGAGCTTGGCTCGAGAAAACAGGTTTCGGAGGATCAAAACGTCATCCAAATCGCACGGTCGATCGTCGTGAAATCTACTTCCCTGCAGTCGAAACCCGTCCGGAAGATATCCGTGCACGGGCTGGGGGAGAAGCCTAGCCCGGTCAATATCATAAGCTTCTGCTTGAAAACAGAGGAGGACTACGTGATAGTGAGCCCACCAGAAATCGAGCAGGCGAAAGAGGATTCCTCTTTTATTAAGCCTCGGAAAAGGGGCCGGAAGCCAGCCAACGGGAGGGAGGAGCCGTTGAATCACGTGGAGGCGGAGAGGCAGAGACGGGAAAAGCTTGTTGGAAATCGATCACCCGGAGTCGTCGTAAAACTGAATCCGATCGACGTCCAGGAAACCACGACCGAACAACTGGAGTCGTCGCGGAGGAGCAGCCCTAACCACGGCCGAGCCGCAACCGCTCGATCGCTCCAGCCGCGAGCGGTTGCCCGCCACCAGGCGGGCGCTTAGCTGTCCAGCCGAGACTTCTCGCGGGGACTCATCCGCCGGGAGCCTTCAACCAAACCGTGGTCCGGCGGTCTTCGACAGCCACCACCTCGCTTGATCCCGGTTTGAGTCTCCGTTTCTCGGATCTTGTTTTTCGATAATTATTTCAACGAACATAAATAAATTAAATAGCGGAATTATTTAATTTACCTTCGATTTATTTGTCGGAAAATAAATCTATTGAAGACCTACGAATCTTCCACTGTATATCCTTCACCGGCCTTCGGAAATCGTGTGGGCAATTATCTACCGATGACTTGATCGATCTCTCTCTCTCTCTCTCTATAATTTTCAGCCATCTCATATTCTTAGGGTTAGAGATTCTGAGACTATCAATGGTGTATTTATAGGCTACATTGGGGACACTCTGGAGGATTAGGAGTGGGCTTCTAATGGACTTTTAATTAACTCAGTCTTCAAGCCCAGAAGACTTTAATTAAAATTCCATAAATTATATTAAACTCCACTAAATTAATATAACTGAATACTCCCACATTATTTCATATTATATCAAATAATATTTTCCTTTTTAGCATTAATTTATTCCGTGTGTTTAATATATAAATGTCCGTGAATTAATTTAAATTTATTGCAAATTATATTAATTCACCTCTTTTATTTCCGAAACTAGTACCACTTATTATGATGCGGATCAAATCCACCTCAGGGTTTACATATAAACTTTATGAACTCATCTCGAGAACATTATCAACCCTTCCGGACACACTGTCCCTCCTATAATTCACAGCATGTCATACATAAAATACAGTGACACAACTTTGATTGACCGAATATTCTAATCAATTAATTCATTTGGAAAATTAAAGTCACTAATATTATATGCACACACCCGCAATTATATAGGGGATTAAGAATATAACGCACTGAGTTTTAGTTCGATTATCAAA
This sequence comes from Euphrasia confusa, assembly GCA_954870475.1. Classification (NCBI taxonomy): domain Eukaryota; kingdom Viridiplantae; phylum Streptophyta; class Magnoliopsida; order Lamiales; family Orobanchaceae; genus Euphrasia; species Euphrasia confusa. The sequence goes on along the minus strand of OX940966.1, from coordinate 6,226,188 downwards.
GGCAATTCTAACCGAACTTTTACTCAACGGTCCGCTCAATACATCAAGTGTACAAGTATAACATAATAGTTAAGACAAACTATTTCCAGTTACACTACGAATGTACCGATGGATAGTCCCGTCCATCTAGGTCGTGAGCTACTGTTCGATTATAACGAGTAACCGATAGTGTGATATTCCGTGAGACGTCGTCCACCACACTAACTATAACGTATATAATCTTGGACAATTGCTAGTATAGTATTAACTACTATTTAAGTGCAATCATTGTTCGTTTCATAAATACGAATAAGGCAATCACTTAAGAGTTTCATATAACTAAATATAGACATTTAGTATACAACTCCATCAAAGCTGAATCAGAGGTTTTACGCGTTAAGGGCTGTTGTGCCTAACATTTCAAAAATGGATAAAGCTTCTCTGTTGGGGGACTCGATCGCGTACATAACAGATCTACAGACGAGGATTAGGGTGTTGGAGGTGGAGAAAGATAGTGTTATGTATAAGCGGAATTGGGTGATTTTGATTTTGAAGAACGGAAGGATGACTTGGTTGTTGTCCGGGTGAGTTGTCCTTTGGAGGGTCAACCTGTGTCGGGAGTATTGGAGGCGCTGAGGGAGCAGCAGGTGGTGGTGGCGAAGGAGTCGGTTATCACGGGTGGTGGGGAGGTCATTCATACATTTTCCGTTCCGATGGAGGGTGGCGGCGGCGTTGGGGCTTTGAAGGAGAAGTTGAGGGCTGCTCTGTTGAAATGATTTGTTGGTTGAATGTAAGATGGAATAGTTTGTTACTTAATTGATTTGTGCATTAATTATTTTGCTTATTTGTAATATGAAGCAATGAATAAGTGTGATTAGTCTTTGTTTTTTAATTTAATTTCACTTTAGATAGTTTTAGTTCAGTTAATCTCGATTAATTTCGTTTTAGGTATATACAATCTTGTTAAAATAAAAAAAAAAAAAAAATATTCGAATAAAAAGTTTTAGGTATATACAATGTTGTTAATTTTAAAATATTATTAATATTTTTAAAAAATATTTAAAAATTTATAAAATTATTATTATTTTTATAAAAGAAATTAATTCACTTCACATTTATTTTAAGATCAATTCAATTACTTCCAATCTAAACGAATGTACTTGATATGTTGTAATCATGATTACTAGTGTATTGCTTTCTTTTCATTAAGGATTTCATGTTAATTTGTTTTGTAAATAGTTAAAAAAGACAGAGAACCCTTCTATGAAATTGGCATACCAAAGCTTTGAAATAGGTGCCAACCTCGTCGGTGGTCCATTTTGGTGATTTTTCAAAGTTACCACCCTTCAAAAGATCTTCCTCAAGTGGTGTCCAATCTCTAAGAAATGAAAGCCAAGAATTACGGTCTATGGACTTGATTCTCACTTTAACACGAGTTTTCCAAAAACTATAATTACTATCATTAAGAACAATCGGTGTTCTAATGATACACGAGGCATCTGACTTTGTGAGTGTGTAAATTCAGATGGACCGTTAGCACTAAGTGAGTCTAGTGTCGGCTCTGATACCACTTGAAAGTGCGTGGGAAGCGGTATTTACGAAAGAAATACACTGCCTTGCTGAAAGGCAGTGCGATGCGGCAACACGAAGCCTTAAAGTAGAAGTCGTTCGTTTATTCGTGATTTACTTGATTTACGTATTTTAATAAGTTTATTAGAATATCAGATTAATATAAATATATGTGATATATGTATAACACTCAGCAAAAAAAACACAAGGAATTAATCTTTGTATGAGTATTTAAATTACCCATACAAATGTGCCTAACGGCAAAAATATATTATTAATAAACGAGTCTTTAACCTGAGTAATCTCGGATTTTCAAGGCAATGCGAAAGCATTCCTTAAGGACCCAGAGATTAATGAACAATCAACACAAAACCAAAGCTACTGTAATAAACCTATTCTAAGCTCTTGATAATCAGCGTAGCTACAAAATCTCTCTCACAGGCGATAGGATGAACGGCACAAAGAACTTCACAAGCGAAGTCTTCGGCACAACAAGCTAGATTATCGATTTAAGTGAAAATGTGTTTCTGGTTGTGTTAATCGATGGATTAAATGAGCTGAGGACGTCTGGTATTTATAGGAGAAGATCTCTCAACCGAAATCTCTAGAAAAACTAGGTTTGAATTGGTTGAGAGAATGTAGCAACCGCCTTTGACCAGCTGCAGGCCTTGCCACGGAGCGAGTTGTTCTGCCGGCAGGACGAACCTTCTTCATTAGATTGGAATGTTTTGCCTTCTGCCAATACCTTCCACTCTTCTTTTTTTTTTCAGGTTCTCTATGCTCAACTTGTGTTCTTGAGTCCTCTGCTCTTGTTGGTCCTGCGACATGCCGCACACCTTAGTCTTGCCGCAAGGCGAGTCTTCAACCTGCTGCAAGGTCTTGTTCAGTTTATTCAAAGTCTCTGTCTTTAGCTTGGCTTCTTCAGTCCTCAGCACTTGGTCGTCTTGCGGCATTGCGAGTTTCGTCATGCCCCAAGGTATGGTTCAGTCATCCAAAGTATTGATTGTTCGTACACTAACAAGCTTGGAAAGGGGATACGAGAATCCTTTCCACTTATTGGATACGCGTTGATCAATTGACAGGTTCAGAATGCGCACATCATGTTACTTGCTCTATTTACGTTTACTTCAACTATTTTTTTTATTTTATTAATGCGTTATTTCATACGCTATTTTACTATTTTTTATTTAGGCGCTATTTTTATTTAAGCATTATTATTTTTAATTTATTTGTGATATTTTTTTATTTACTTGATATTTCATGGGTTATTTTAATATTTTTTATTTATGCTCTATTTTTATTTAAATATTATTATTTTTAATTTTATTTGCGTTAATTTTTATTTTATTTTCTAGTTGAATTTTTTCAATTTTTTATTTTTTTATTTGCGCTCAATTTTAATTTTATTAAATAATAAATATACGGTAAGATATGCACACAAATTTTAAATAAAAAAGATCGAAATGGTTGTGTAAGGATAAATATGTTTCGGTGCCTTAAAGGATCTAGGCAGAAGTTGTTTTGCTAACATATTTATTTGTTTTATTTCTTTCTTCACAATTTAAACTGTTGTAATCACTCGTCATATTGGTGATTTGATTTAGCATAGTTCATTAGTTGGAACGTGCTTGAAAAACAATCAACATAGAAGCTTTCTGCCGCAGCACAGCAAGACAGTGTTATGCCGCAGCGCTGCAAGGTATGGACAAGACGTTGAGTCAAGATATCGAACGAAGCAAGGGCAAAGGAGTGCTGAAGTCCAGAGAGTATGGAAGGCAGTGCAGTACGACAGAGCATTCCAGAAGAACTTCAGAAGGCAATCCTGCGGCAGCGTTCAAAGCAGCCTGCCCTAGAATATCTCAACCGATCTTTGACCTAGCAAATCAAGGAATTCAGTTGGGAATCTCCTCCTATAAATAGAGGACGACCCCAGCTGCATTCATTAGCTATTCCAACACCTCAGAAACATCTTTTCACTTCCAAGATCGATCATCACGCTTTTAGTGCCGCGGCTTCACTTGTGAAGTTCGTCGAGCCATATGTTCTCTCGTTTCAAAGAGAGTTCTTTTGTTAGCTGATGATCGTGACATTAGATAGGTGTTTATTCAGTAGCTAGGTCTTTTATTGTTGATTGTTAATTATACTCTTCGGATACGATTATCACGAAGACATACGTGTGTATGATCTTTGGTAAAATCATTTGTAAATCCAAGAGTAGACCTTTTGTAAAGACTCGTTTCTTTAATAAAGTTTCTGGCCGTAAGGCCGTTTCGTATGTGTATAATTTAAATACACATACAAAGATTAAATTCTTGTTCTTTTAATTTTCGTATGTGTGTGTGAGTTCGTTTTTACAAGTAATTTATTTTTAATTAATTCCGCTGCAACGATATACATATATAACATATATAAACCTTAATCTGAAACATTAAGACACACGCTAAAATATATAAATTACGAAAAACGAACATTTTCTGTGCAAGGCATCGTGCTGCGGCATACTCTGTTCTGCCGCAGAACACTGCCTTGTCTAGGCAGCGCATTTCACTGCGTTTTATTTACTGCCTACGACTTTCAGGTGGTATCAGAGCGGGCACTAGACTTACTTAGTGTTTAAGGTCCGTCTGATCACGCACACTTACAATGGCAGATCCATCCTTTTACATCGTACGAACACCGGTTGTTCTTGACGGTACAAATTATGGATTTTGGAAAACTCGCATTGAAGCAAGGATCAAATCAATTGATCGCAATGCGTGGTTTTCCGTACTTCGAGGATGGAAACCACCTCAGGAGGTAATCCCTGAAGGCGGTACGCTTGAAAAAGCTCCGGAGAAGTGGTCTACCGAAGAGGTTGCCGCAGGTACTGCCAACGATAGGGCAAGGTGTGCCATCCTTGAGTCCATCGATTGCAATATGTACAAAATTGTCAAACAATGTACTACTGCCAAAGAAGTATGAGATATGCTGGCTCTTCATTGTGAAGGTAACAACACAGTGAAGAAGACCAAGGTCCGTATGCTTATGTCTCGTTTCGAGAACTTGCGTATGAACGAGGACGAGACATGCCTTCAGTACTTTGGAGAATTAATGTCCATTGTTACTGAATGTGCTGACCTTGGTTCGCCCATTAGCAACCCGGCAGTGTGTAGTAAGATAATGCGATCGATGAGCAAAAAGTTCCTGCCGAAGGTCACTGCCATAGAAGACAGCTCCATGTCAGAAGAGAAATATGTTTCATTAATGGCGATCTTCAAGAACTATGAACTAAATCATGAAGATCGTGAAACTCACGGGAAATCACGTTCACGAAGTGACGAGAGGAACATTGCCTACACCGTGGCAGAGCCCGACGGCAGAGAACAAGGCAATAGTTCTCAAGGCAGCAGCCCCACCTCTACCAATGACTTGACCGATGAAGAGATCTACGAGCTACTTGGATCTGATGGTGGAGATGACCAGTTTGCATTCCTCGCCCGGAAAATGGATGCTGTACTTGTTCGCTCGCTGAAGAAGCCGTACGATCCCCGACGAAGGAAGTTCCCGGCAAGGTCAACACAAACTCAAGATCGACGACTTGTGATTCGCCAACCAAGCACGGGATCAACCTCAAGTTCAAGTCCAAATTCAAAGGATTGGTCAAGGATCAAGTGCCACGTATGTCAAGGGATTGGACACTACTCAACCGAATGCCCTTCAAAAGATCGAGGCATTGAAATTTTGAATTCCATGGTTGCGCAAGAAGATATGGAACAGTATTGCCTTGAAGACTCAACCACTGCGCTTGCTGCTCAACTCGAAGGCACAACCCTATCTGACGCTGAAAATGACAGTCCATCCAATACTACTACACGACGGCATGTTGCATTTTTCGTCTCTGCCGCAGACCAGACAGTAACGCCTGCCGCAGAGAACTGCCTGTGTTTCACTGCCTCAGTCAATGGCTATGAATCTGAAGAAGAGACCATACCCATTGACATTTTCATCGAGCTCAAAGAAGGTTTCGATGAGCTACGTATGAACTTTACCCGGCAGACCAAGATGATGAAAATGCTCACATCAACCAAAGCCGGATACGAAGAAAAATTAAAGAAGCAGGCCATGACAATTGAACAAATGCTCGTGGAGAAGAACACCTTTGAAGAACGATTGAAGAAACTTGATGTCCAACTCACCAGAAAGGATATGGAGGCCGAGAAACTGAAAATTGACTTTAATCGTGTAAATGGAAAACTCGAAGTTGCTAACAATACTTTTGTAAAACTTAACACAGCAACAACGAAATTAGATGCCGTAATGAGTATTTCACATGTTGAAAGGCAAGGCCTCGGACATCAAAAAGTTGTAGATGCCGTTTTTCCAAAGAAAAACTCAATGGACATGGCATTTGTAAAGGCATCAACCGACGATTCAAACGCTGCCGCACAATCCTCAATTCCAAAAAGGGATGAACAAACAGAAGGCAAGGCCGCTGCCCCAGCAAGAGACTGCCGCAGAAGGCCGAAGCAAAGGCAGGCACCATCAGGCAGGATGAAGACAAGGAAACCCCTGCCTAAGCAACATTTTAAGTCAAAGAGACGATATGTTTGCCACTACTGCCTAGTACCTGGTCATATTCGACCGTTTTGTTGGAGACGTGAAGAAGATCAAGCAAGAGGATATTACTTTCACTCCAACACTGGACCACGGCATCCCAAATACTTCTCACATTCTCTGTCCTCACGACACTTTATCAAAAAGAAGGCAGCAATTATACGCAAATGGGTGCCCAAAATTAAACTCTCTACGAATGTTTGTTTTACAGGTCCCTCCGATGACTCCTCTGCCGCATCAAATGCCATCCAAAGTGCTGAAACATGCAATGTTATCTTCACTGCCCTCAAAGCTACCAAAGACGATAAGTGGTACTTCGACAGCGGATGCTCGCGGCACATGACCGGAAACAGTGATCACCTCATCGACTACAAAGTCTTTCACGGAGGAGAAGTCACTTTTGGAGGAGGTTCCAGTGGCTCAATTGTTGGCCGAGGCACTTTAAATGTAAAAGGGCTGCCAAAGCTACAACAAGTGCTTCATGTTGAAGGCCTCATCACAAACCTCATAAGCATAAGTCAACTATGCGATGAAGGCATGAATGTAAAATTTACTCACCAAATGTGTGAAGTGTTTGATAGTGCAGGGAACCCACTAATCCAGGGGGAGCGTTCCAAGTCAAACAATTGCTACGCCATTGGAGAAACATGTCTCTCTGCACAAGTCAAAGATGAGATAGACCTATGGCATCAAAAACTTGGACACACAAGTCTTGGGAATTTAGAGCGTCTAATCAAGCTCAATGCTGTTCGTGGACTTCCAGCTCTCCCGAAAATTCAGAAGACAATATGTGGACATTGCAAACAAGGAAAAATGACTCGTGCAAGTCATCCAGCAATACCTGCCGCAGGACAGACTGATGCCTCTGCCGCAGGACCTGCCAACTCCAAGGCAGAACTGTATCAAAATCAAACCAAATGCTTTGATCTCCTCCACATGGATTTAATGGGACCAATCGAGACTAGGAGCCACTCTAGAAAACGCTACGTACTTGTCATAGTAGATGATTTCTCAAGATATACTTGGGTGCGTTTTCTCCAAGACAAGAGTGAGACATTTGACGAGGTGTCCAAGCTCATTAGGTGGATAAAGACCAACCATGAAGCCTCAGTAAAGAGAATAATAAGTGACCATGGCACCGAGTTCGAAAACCAACGGCTTTCCAGATTTTGTGATGCGCATGGCATTGCCCAAGAATTTTCTGCCCCCATAACACCGCAACAAAACGGCGTGGCTGAAAGGAAGAACCGAACCCTCGAGGAAATGGCGTGTACCATGCTGATCGCCAAGGGCCTAAGCAAGCAATTTTGGGCAGAAGCATTCAATGCCGCATGCCATATCCTGAACCGCATCAGCATACGTTCAGGAACAACAAAAACGGCCTATGAAATTTTGAACAATAGGAAGCCTAATTTGAAATACTTTCATGTGTTTGGCTCTGTTTGTTATGTTCTGAATGATAGGGAACCTAGATCTAAACTTGATCCAAAGTCACTTAAAGGATTATTTGTTGGATACTCTAGGAATAGTCATGCCTATCGTATTTTTATCATACAAACTAGAACCATTATTGAATCTGTAAATGTTGATTTTGATGATCTAAGTCGACTCAGGAAACCCAAAGAAGAGAAGGTAGAAGGTCTGCTCGAACCTGCCGCAGTAGCAGAAATTGAAGGCAGTTTCACTCCTGCGCAGCCTACTGCCGCACCCACTGGCTCGAACAATGATGCCCAACCTTCTACAGCGTCTCCCGATCAATCAAATGATTATAACACTCCTCAACAAACAGATTCATCAGATGTTGAAGAAACACCAAATCAACGACGAAGGGATCCCCCAAGGCATGTTATCCGAAACCATCCTTCGAGTCAATTGTTGGCCACACGCATGAGAGCTCGTCCGTACATCAACTACCGCAACATGACCAAGAATGTAAGCATGTCTGCCACATGCATTGAGATAGGCATTTTCTTGTATCTCTCCACGGTTGAACCGAAAAATGTCAAAGAAGCATTGACCGATGAATTTTGGATCATGACAATGCAAGAAGAGATGAACGAGTTTGAAAGAAACAAAGTTTGGAAGCTCATTTCTCGTCCCAAAAACAAGAATGTCATCGGGACAAAGTGGATTTTTAAGAACAAATCAAATGAGCATGGGCAGGTTGTGCGCAACAAGGCAAGACTCGTGGCACAAGACTACACTCAAATTGAAGGCATCGATTTCGATGAGACCTTTGCCCTCGTAGCACGCATGGAGTCCATACGTTTGCTTATTGCTATTGCATGCCACCTCAACATCACCTTACATCAAATGGACGTGAAGGCAGCCTTTCTCAACGGCATACTTGAAGAGGAGGCATACGTTGCACAACCCAAAGGCTTCGAAGATCCGAAATATCCTGACCATGTGTATCAATTACACAAGGCATTGTACGGCCTAAAACAAGCTCCTAGAGCTTCGTATGGCTGCCTAACTGATTTTCTATTCAGTTTCGGATTCACTCGAGGCACTGCCGACAAATCACTGTTTGTTAAATTCAATTCTTCCAATATTTTAATTGCACAAATTTATGTTGATGATATTGTCTTTGGATCCACATGTGAGAACATGCTTAAGGCATTCACCTCTGCCATGGCGTCAAAATTTGAGATGAGCATGGTAGGAGAACTAACTCATTTTTTAGGGCTCCACATCAAGCAATCATCAACTGGAACTTTCATCTCACAAGCCACATATGCCAAGAATCTCATCAAAAGATTCCAACTTGAAGGATCCAAGCCCATGAGAACACCTATGGGTTCAACGGACAAGATCTCCCGAGGCACTGATACTGCCGCAGTGGATCAGACACTCTACCGATCCATGATAGGGAGTTTACTTTATCTCACGGCAACTAGACCTTATATTATGTACAGCGTTTGTTTATGTGCCAGGTTTCAAGCTGATCCAAGGGAAGAACACTTGAAGGTAGTCAAACGCATCATACGATATGTTGCCGCAACAGTCGAGTTAGGCATATGGTATACCAAAGATACCAATACCGATTTAGTTGGATTTTCCGATGCCGACTGGGCTAGAGACATGGATGATCGCAAGAGTACAAGCGGTGGATGTTGTTTTCTTGGAAATAACATCATTTCATGGGATAGCCGCAAGCAAAACTGCATTTCTCTATCCACTGCCGAATCAGAATATGTTGCCGCAGGGAGTTGCTGTACCCAACTGATTTGGTTGAAGCACATGCTTGATCACTACCACCTGGATAGCAATGTTCTTACACTTGCTGGAAATCGATATCCCGGGCCATTAAAATTGCGGAAAATAATAACCCGACCGAAATCCTCGATCGCCGGAGACCGAACCGCGAACCCCACGTGACCCGAGGCCCGACCGAGCACCGCCACGGGCGAACCCGCGGCACCCAGCCGAGCCCCCACGAGGGCTCGCGATTGCTCCCGTAGCAATCGCTGGGGATGCACGAGGCATCCCCGGGGCTGCTCGTAGCATCCCCGGGGCTGCTCGTAGCAGCCCCGCAGCGAGCTCACGGGCTCGCTGCTCGCGGGGCGTCCAGCCCGGTACGCCCGCTACGGGCGAACCCGTAGCACATACGAGGCGGCTACGGGTGACCCCGTAGCACACCCGCGATCGAGCTCACGGGCTCGATCGCCCCCGGCGTCCAGCCGGGGCTTCATGCGTGCCCGGCGATCGAACCCTAGGTTCGATCGCCACCCCCTCGGCTCCCAGCCGAGGGTTGCTCTCGATCCCGGCGGGGATCCCTAGACCGCCGGCGGTCCGGTGGTCCACAACCACCACCGCCCGGTCTATCCCCGTCCCCGGTCTCGTCGTTTTTCCGGATCGTGTGTTCATGCATGTATCACAATTAAATTGAACATAAAATCACACAAGGAGTTTATGATCATACCTTTGATTCGTTGTGCGGAGAAACGAAATCAAGTTGAAGACCTTTTGGATCTTCCCACGTATTCCTTGCACTCCGTTCGAACGTCGGGTGGGCGACGATCTATCGAACTCCTATGGATCTCCTTCAACTCTCTAGAATATCAAGTATGATAATCTTGTCTTATGATTTATGAAGGCCATGTAGTGCTTTTATAGGCTACGTAGGGGATCTAAAGGAGGTGGAATATTGGGCTTCCAATATTGAAGATTAAATTGAGCCCACTGCCCAAGTCCATTAATCCTTATCAATATTAATTAATTTATTTTCCACTATATAAATTAATTGCACTCCCAATATTAAACCATATTATATCAAATAATATTTCTCCGGTAGTATTATTTATTCCGTGTATTTAAGATTTAAATATCCATGAATAAAATTAATTTATTGCTAATTAATTTATTCATCTCTTTAATTCGAGACTAGTACCATTCAACCTTAATTATTGTGCGGAACGAATCCACTCATGAGGTTTACACAATAATTCCTTATGAACTCATCTCGGGGATATTATCAACCCTTCCGGGATACACTGTCCGGTCAATCATTCACGGCATGCCATATATGAAATATAGTGACCCAACTTAACCGGTAATCAACCCAATAATTAAATCGGTTAATTCCTTTGGTAAATCAAAGTCACTTATATCAAATATACACACCCGCAATAATATCGGGGATTAAGAATAAAATACACTGAGACTCGAATCGATTATCGCCGGTAATCCTAATCGATGAATCTCAACGATCCGCTCAATACACCAAGTGTACAAGTGTGATAAAATAATTAAGACAAATTATTTTCTCTCTCACACAACGACTATACCAATGGATTGGTCCGGGTCCATCTAGGTCGTGAGCCACTGTTTGATTAAATACGAGTAACCGATAGTATGATCTTCTGTGTGGGCCCGACACACCATACTAACTACAACGTATAAAATCTAGGACTATGATTTGCATATATTTAATTAATAATAATTAAAAGCAAACGATTGTTTATTAATTTAATAGATTAAATGCTATGACCGTGAGTTTACCGTTACTTAAATCTAGACATTAAGTACACAACTCCAACAATCTCCCACTTGTACTAAGGTCTAGTCATTTCCTCCAAACTCCCGGTTCCCATACTCATCACGTGCTTTAGAGTGTACTTCCGTGAAGTACTATGTGAGTGAGCAATCTAGGTTGCCGCTCTGAAGTTATCTTGGTGACTACTACGTCGTCTCCCTCGACGATGACTCGTATCAGGTGGTACTTGCACTATGTGTTATCATCACTTTTAGACTTATGACTTCTTCCGGTTTACCATGCACCGCTATTTAATAGCCTTTGATAAACCAAGAGTCATATCCAAGTCTTAGAGGTCATCCCGGAACCTAACCAAAACTTCCGCTGCCTCTGAGGCTGCTATCGGTTATGAGAGAGTCCGAGAAGCGTCCTGCTTATCACTCTTTCATATTAAAAGTTCCATCTCCCCAAAAAGTGAACACATAGCCTGATATCGACTTACACTGGTCCTTCTCTGATTTGGGATCTGAGAAAATGTAATCTAAGAAAATTTCGTCTTGCTTAATAATCCAGTACTTTGCAAGTACCATTATAGCATTTGAAATTCTCTTGTCAAGATTACTTTGATATCCTCCCACTACGCAAACCGCATAGTTGATATCAGGTTCTTGTTTTCCAACATTGCATTCAAGCTTTCCACACAAAATGTAGGAAACTGCTCTGTCTTCATCTATCTCCTTCATGTGTTCAAAACACATATCCTTTAGATAGATGTATATTCTGTCTTTGAAAGGCAATAACCTTTCTCAGAAGTATGTATGTTTAAAACAAACCATAATCGTATAAGATGTCTAGGAGAAGTACAATGTTCTTATCTCTAGATCATAAGATCTTAAGAACATGCTCTAACTTCTTCTCAATCTTATATCTTGATTTATTTAGACAACCATCATTTTATGTCTGACAATATTTTTACATTGTTGCCAATGACAAAATGTTATCTACATAAAATCTCCGAGAAACACCACCTTGTTTCCATTATGTCTCTAATACACCTTTCGTCTTTGCCTTTTGATGAATCCATCAAATGGACTTTCTCATCAATTCGCAAGTTCCACGATTTATAGCTTTGTTACCATCCATCTATGGATTTACTAAGCTTGTACTCTAAATGATCTAGCCTCTTAACAATAAACCTTATTGTTATCCAAGAAAGCTCATTTAGATCTAGTACCACCCTTATGCAGAGCTAGGGATCGATTTCATGTCTACTAGATCCAGAGTCCGAACTCCTCTAGTCTTATGAATATATCTGGTTGTCCAACAACCTCCCACTGCAATGGCGTCCCGGTGTATAACAGTAATAACAATAGGTGCAGTATGTGGTGTACTTCTACTCGGTTTGGCTGGTTCCCAGTCTTTTGTCCTTTTTCTCATTTCAAGGTGTTACGTCAGTTCAGGCTTTGTGGTTCATCTAATAGTCTTCCTCTATGAATCGGACGAGACGTCCCTCTGGTTCATAGTACTATAGAACACACAACATTTTGTTCATCTAGGATATCCTACAACCATATTGAATATGCTGTTGTATCCAGGAATATCCATAGAACATAGGTGGTTCCGAACAACTTGTTCTTTTACTATTAGATCTCCATTTCTTATTTACAACGCACCATCTCTACACGTAAGTGTATGGTGCGGCCCTTTGGGATTGAATCTCAATCTTTGTTTATGCTATGTGTTATTCAGATAGGTGAGGGCCTCCACGACCGAGTCGCAGGCTCCTAATGGATATACTTTGATGGTTCCCCATAATAGCTTTGTGTCCATTGACTAGTCAAAACACTTTGCTTTTATGGCACATTAAGTATTCTAATCCATCACCGAGTATTCTTGAGAGAATTACTCGTACCTTTCTAATTTACACATATGTCTGCATATCTAGTCATTTTCAATACTTGTCTGAATTCTATCCTTTATCCAGAAAGGTTTGCTTAGATGTATTATCTTCCAAATTCAATCCTTAGGTCGGAAGGTCAATTCCTTCAACTATAATTGATTAAATCAATTTCGACCATTTGAATCTCATTTGAAAATACTACTAAGTATAAGAATTCACAAGTATAATGATTTAATGAAGAAATATCTAAAACAAGTTATAGAACGGTTCGTTGCATCGTGGTAGACTAAGGATTCATCATTCACACATTGCTATCTAATGTACCAGAATAGATAATGCCCATTATTTCTTATCAAAATCATCCAATGATTAAAGAAATAAAATATCCATTCATAATAATAGAAATCCAGAACAAAACGTTCTTTCTAAATTAAAGGGTACATAATGCAATAATCTTAAAATGAAATCCTATTTAACTACTAAAGTAGATAAATGTCTTCCACTGCAACAGCTGCCTCCTCCACAGCTTTTGCCCGTGTAGACTCGAACTCTTCTTCTCTAAGTCGCCGGGTTTTCTGGAACCCCTGCATTCAAAATGCACATACCGTCAGTGGTTCCATATCTACACACCAGAATTTCTGGTAGATAATACCGCTGACTATGTTTTTACGACTAAAGAAAAATTCGTACCTCTGAGAGGACATTCAGACTTCCAGTGTCCAGACTTGTTGCATCGGAAGCACTTGCCCTTTGGCTTTGCAGCCCCCACTCGTGGTATAGTCTTCTTGACACCAATGGGCTTCCAGGCTTGCTTCCTCCTCTTGCCCCTACCTCCACCAGGCTTAAAGCCTTTGGACTTGGTAGCTACAAGCGCTAGAGACTTGCCCTTCTTGTAGATCCCCTCTGCCGCCTTCAGTTCAGTCAGGAGTTGCGCAAGAGAATAAGATAGATTACCCATATTATAACTCATGCGAAACTGCTCAAAACTAGGGGTCAGAGACTGGAGTATGATGTCGACTTGCGTCTCAGCATCAATTTGAGCTCCTAGGATCTCAAGCTCATTCAACAGACCCATCATCTTAAGAACGTGCTCCCCTACGGGCGTTCCTTCAGACTGAGTAGTTGTCATGAGGACTCTCATGGCTTCTTGCCTTGCCGCATGATCTTGCTCCCCAAACATCTCCTTGAGGTTAAACATCATATCATAGGCAGTGTCCATCGACTCATGTTGGGTTTGGAGTACATTTGACATGGAAGCCAAAATATAACACCTAGCCATTTCATCAGCCTTTTTCCACTTCCGATATGTCAGTTTTTCCTCATCAGTTGAGGCAGCCGTGGGCTCAGCAGGGCAGACTTCATGGAGTACAAACTTGTACTCCTCCGAAGTCAGGACAATGTCTAAATTTCTCTTCCAATCAATATAGTTGGGGCCAGTGAGCTTATGCTCCTTGAGTATCATAGAAAGTGGGTTCATAGCTATTCTCTAAACCTATAAGCACATTTAAACAAACAATCAATTTAATATCCGATATTATCTCCCTCAAATAATATCATTAAATCACTAATCACATCTAAAATCCCATCAGGTAAGGCAAGCCACGTTCGTGTGGACGTTTACCCACCCAAATGATTTAGCAATTAGATTTGCTTTGGTCGTACATCATTATAGCGTTACTTCGTTGGGAAGAATACTATAAAGCGTACCTAAGTGTAAACCATTACTCAGTACTAAGGTGAATCATTTGAAATCGCTACGTCACCGCAAGCCACGTTAGTGTGGACGTTTACGATAACTCACAATCCTTCACAATTCCCTATAACTGTCTACATCAACTATTTCCAAAAATCCCATTCAGCATAGCAAGCCACGTTCGTGTGGACGTTTACTACACCAAAAGACTTTTATAGTTGACTCCCTATTACTTGAAGCATTCGATTTTGTAAATCAAGACGCGGAGAATCATAAGTGAAACTCGAAGTTTCTAACCAGTGATTCACCATGCGAACAACCCTATCTCTCATTAGATGAGGGAGCCGAGCAGACAAACGATCCATCTTCAAAAGAATGGTACGAATGTCTCTAATTTGTGTCATCCACATGACCAAGTGGCTTTGGCTCCATTCCACTCCCCGGGGTGAGAATGAGTCGACTTGAAGTCAGTTTCAGAAAGACAAATTAGGCATTGTTTGATAAACTTAATCAATGTTTCTTGTAAAAGGAATTACAAGAATTCTCCTCCAATGACACATCTATATGAACTTCAAAAGTCCATAAGAGTCACCAAGAGAACAGTAATGGAGACCATGGGAATGTTTCCATCCCCTCTCCCACTTAGCTTTTTATAACAAAGGGATACGCTATCTAATGCATAATTAAACACATAAGCATGCATACAAGCAATAAAGCACATAGCACATAGTCAAAATAAGCTAGAAAATTATTTTCCGACTATCATGGCTATATTCCATCTCCGTATGCGTCTTCTAGTCTTCAGTCTTCGTTCTTGAATGCTCCATGTGACGAGAATATTAATCCTAATATTTAAATCTATTTATTTTTAATAAATCCAAAAGATACTTAA
The DNA here is from genome assembly GCA_954870475.1 of Euphrasia confusa. Classification (NCBI taxonomy): domain Eukaryota; kingdom Viridiplantae; phylum Streptophyta; class Magnoliopsida; order Lamiales; family Orobanchaceae; genus Euphrasia; species Euphrasia confusa. Next base: position 6,210,584 of record OX940966.1, on the reverse strand, counting down.
TTCGAAAATTAAGTCAATCGAATAAATCAAAAATAAAATTAAATATTACTAATATTTTTATTTATTTATTTTCCTATCTAATTCTATTAAATCTCTAGAATAATCTATCCAAGTCAAACTTGGAATATTCTAAAAGACTTCTATAATAGAATAAGGAAATAAAATAAATTAGGACTCTTCTACTTTCCAAGATTAATTAATTTCCATTACTATGAAAATTCCCATAAAATAGGAATAATCAATTAGGAAATAAATCAATCCTAAATTAACTTTTATTCCTTTCCAATTCTATTAAATCTCTAGGATCCTATTCCAAGTAGAACTCGGAATACTCTAGAAGACTTCCATAATATAATAAGGAATAAAATTAATTCTAATTAATTCTTTTCCTAATCCATGAGAATTCCCAAAAATAGGAAAACTCAATTAGGAAAACCGAATCAATTAGGTAAGTAGAATCTAGGTAGGAGTAGGAGTAGCACGGGTTGGGGATCCCCGCACCATCACCACCACCACCGACCGCCGCCACCACCGGAGAGGGCACCGCCGCCGCCTCCCCAGCCGGCCGGCCACCACCATACCGGCGGCAGCCCCTAGCCGAGGGGCGATCGACCCCTCCCCATGGCTTCGGTCATGGGGTCGATCATGGGGTTGATCGACCCCCCGGTTCTTCGTCCTCTTCGTCTTCTTCGTCACACGAGTTCTCCGGCGGTCGTCTCGGCATCGATCCAACGTAAATAAATTACAAGAAATAAATTTACAATTCCGGTATCGATTCTATACATGAAATCGACCCTATACACTTTCCGGAAAACATAGAACAATAATAATAAATCTAAATTCGGTCAACCCCCAAATTTTTACTATTACAAGCATTCATCCACACAAAACGAATCTCGACATGTCCGAGAGTTTAATAACGAATAATCATGGCAAAATTAAATAGCTATTAATTAAACGAATAATTTACAATTAATTTAAACCATGATAGTCGGAATCCCTGCAAGGTAGAACACAATTGAATACATACATGAACACGAAACCAAACGCTCTGATACCAATTGCTGGAAATCGATATCCCGGGCCATTAAAATTGCGGAAAATAATAACCCGACCGAAATCCTCGATCGCCGGAGACCGAACCGCGAACCCCACGTGACCCGAGGCCCGACCGAGCACCGCCACGGGCGAACCCGCGGCACCCAGCCGAGCCCACACGAGGGCTCGCGATTGCTCCCGTAGCAATCGCTGGGGATGCACGAGGCATCCCCGGGGCTGCTCGTAGCATCCCCGCAGCGAGCTCACGGGCTCGCTGCTCGCGGGGCGTCCAGCCCCGTACGCCCGCTACGGGCGAACCCGTAGCACATACGAGGCGGCTACGGGTGACCCCGTAGCACACCCGCGATCGAGCTCACGGGCTCGATCGCCCCCGGCGTCCAGCCGGGGCTTCATGCGTGCCCGGCGATCGAACCCTAGGTTCGATCGCCACCCCCTCGGCTCCCAGCCGAGGGTTGCTCTCGATCCCGGCGGGGATCCCTAGACCGCCGGCGGTCCGGTGGTCCACAACCACCACCGCCCGGTCTATCCCCGTCCCCGGTCTCGTCGTTTTTCCGGATCGTGTGTTCATGCATGTATCACAATTAAATTGAACATAAAATCACACAAGGAGTTTATGATCATACCTTTGATTCGTTTTGCGGAGAAACGAAATCAAGTTGAAGACCTTTTGGATCTTCCCACGTATTCCTTGCACTCCGTTCGAACATCGGGTGGGCGACGATCTATCGAACTCCTATGGATCTCCTTCAACTCTCTTGAATATCAAGTATGATAATCTTGTCTTATGATTTATGAAGGCCATGTAGTGCTTTTATAGGCTACGTAGGGGATCTAAAGGAGGTGGAATATTGGGCTTCCAATATTGAAGATTAAATTGAGCCCACTGCCCAAGTCCATTAATCCTTATCAATATTAATTAATTTATTTTCCACTATATAAATTAATTGCACTCCCAATATTAAACAATATTATATCAAATAATATTTCTCCGGTAGTATTATTTATTCCGTGTATTTAAGATTTAAATATCCATGAATAAAATTAATTTATTGCTAATTAATTTATTCATCTCTTTAATCCGAGACTAGTACCATTCAACCTTAATTATTGTGCGGAACGAATCCACTCATGAGGTTTACACAATAATTCCTTATGAACTCATCTCGGGGATATTATCAACCCTTCCGGGATACACTGTCCGGTCAATCATTCACGGCATGCCATATATGAAATATAGTGACCCAACTTAACCGGTAATCAACCCAATAATTAAATCGGTTAATTCCTTTGGTAAATCAAAGTCACTTATATCAAATATACACACCCGCAATAATATCGGGGATTAAGAATAAAATACACTGAGACTCGAATCGATTATCGCCGGCAATCCTAATCGATGAATCTCAACGATCCGCTCAATACACCAAGTGTACAAGTGTGATAAAATAATTAAGACAAATTATTTTCTCTCTCACACAACGACTACACCAATGGATTGGTCCGGGTCCATCTAGGTCATGAGCCACTGTTTGATTAAATACGAGTAACCGATAGTATGATCTTCTGTGTGGGCCCGACACACCATACTAACTACAACGTATAAAATCTAGGACTATGATTTGCATATATTTAATTAATAATAATTAAAAGCAAACGATTGTTTATTAATTTAATAGATTAAATGCTATGACCGGGAGTTTACCGTTACTTAAATCTAGACATTAAGTACACAACTCCAACAACACTCTACTGCGACAATACGAGTGCCATAAATATCAGTCATAATCCAGTGCAGCACTCAAGAACCAAACACATCAGCATAAGGCATCATTTTATACGAGATTTGGTGGATAAACGTCTCTTGAGAATTGATCACATCCCAACAGAGAAGCAAATCGCTGATATCTTCACCAAGCCACTGAACTCAGAACGTTTCATTGCCCTAAGGAATTCTTTGTGCATGTGCATCATGCCTTAGATGCTGATCTGCATCATGCTGCCGCATTGTCATGCCTACTGAACCTCTGCCACAGCATTCTGCCTTAGTCAATTTTTGAGTTTAAAATTTTCCGAAGGAAGAGAAAATACCCAAACCACTCTAGGCAACATGGTCAAACCCATATACATGTAATTAATACGAAATGGGTTGAGATACTATGTACTAGGTGAACTAAGTATTTGATAATCTCATTGTTGACATGGCATTATACCTAAGTAGAGTATAAGTACTTATGATGCAGCATGATGTTCCATTAGGATTAGATAGTTGTTAATCTTTTCCTAATTTTGCTTTGTAAGCCTTGTTTTTTTCACACCACAAAAATATTTTACTTATTTTATTCAAAAAAAAAAAAATTAAAAATGAAAAATAGAAAAAGAAAATATTCTAAAAACAAAAAAAAGAATATTAAAAACAGAAAAAGAGAAAAATTAAAAACAGAAAAATAGATAAACAAAAAAAAAAAAGGATTTTGGATTTTGATTTTTGGCAACAACCTGCCGTAGAGCATTGCCCCACTTGACCGTTGGGCAGCACTCAAGTGTGCAGCAGACGATGGTTCAACCTTAGAAACGTAACCGTTGCCTATTTTTGCGTTACATCAAACCACCATCTGATTTTCACTTATTTTTCTTATTCTTTACTTCAAACTCTTAATTGGAATGCAACTCTCTCATAATATTAGATCTAGAGTTTGAATTAATTTGAATTCCTGAAATCCTTAATTTTTCTCTCGCACATAAAATCCAATCCTTGTGTCGAATTTGTGCTCTGTTTTCTTGCCCTAAATTTTCTTTCTCTCCAAATTTTCAATGGTCGAATACATTCCTTTTACTCCTTATTTTGGCGACCCATGGTGCATTGCGTTCATCAGGGAAGGTTCGCCCCGAGGCCACGCTGGCAGACATTCAAGTGCCAGAATATATGGATGCCATGTACCGCATCCACGCTGCCGCAGACTACTGGGAGCTCACCGCTGTTTATTCACCCGATCTACTGCCTGAGCAAAAGGAAAGAGACTGCCACTCACTTCTTCGGCCAATCCAATTGATTTGGAAGCCACTACGAAGAAGGGCCACAAAGGAAAGGAATATGCCGCATCAAAAATAGACAATTCACACAGTGGAGATGCCGCAGTACCTCCATCTGCCGAAAAGGACAAGGGTAATGCCACTGCTGCCGCAGTCCATGCGCCTAAGTAGGATTCTGAATCGACATGGAGGCGACAAAGGCTTACTCAAAGAAGATTTGATATGGGATATTTATGCCAAAACGCACCACTGCTTTGGTAATGATGGCTCTCAAAGCTACGGCAGAGTGTATCTCCGGAAAAAGATTTTCACTTTCAGCCCTGCCGCATTCAATGATTTCCTTGACCGCTCGGATATTGAATATCCTGCCGCAGTCATTGAACCCATCACTGCCGCAATTGCTCGCCGTCTGATTGGCTAAACACCAAACTCTGCTTACATTCCTGCCTCCAAACTAACCTCTTTTTACTATCTACTATTTACCATTGTTCGTGGCAAATGGACTCCCACGTCCAATATGCACTTTGTGCACACCACGATGGCAGAGGTTCTTTTTAACCTTGGTGCAGGAAGGCAAAGTGATCCTTGGGCAGCTCATTTTTTACTAAATGGCTACGCAGGCTGAAGCTCATCACAGACGCAGAGCCTTGCGTTCCCTTCTTTTATCTGGGAGATGATGAAGGCACAATGATTGTCATACAACGATGCTGATATTGAGACACTACTGCCTACAGCATACAAGTTGAGCATCCGCGATTCCAATTGTCTTCCATGGACAAATTTTCATTGCACTGTTGCAGTCTCAACTCCAAAGAAAGCTCCAAAAGCGCGGACTGATGCCCTCCGTTCCTCAGCTCCGTAGACGAGTATTCATGCTCGAGCTCAAACATTTGCCGAACAATGTGCTGCAAATCGAATTGTCGTCATGCAGGAGTACATGACCAAGGCAATTGTTGATGGTATTTCCTGATTTCTTGAAGCAAAGGGTTTTTCTCCACAAAAAGGGGGAGTACCAGCAGCAGCGCAGCAGCAGCAGAACTCAAAGCGGCAAAGAGACAAAGAGACAACTGTTGAATCAATTGAAAGAGCACATCGAGGATGAAGTGCAAAATACTGCCGCAGAAGAGACAGAAAAAGTCTGCCGCAGAGATTTATGGAGAGTATCGTGATTCGTCACTCGAGCCCGAGACCAGATGATTTGAAGATTCAAAGCAAGCTCTGAAGACCTGAAGAAATATTATTTCTTCTTTTGATTTTTAGTTTTTATTTGCTCTGAACAATTTAATTTATGTTTATTGGTTTTTGAACAATTTAATTTTTAAGTTTATTTTGGTTGAACAATTTTCTATTTAAGTAGTTATTTCCTTTTAAAAAAAATGGTGTGTTACATTTAAGGCTTACTTAGTTTAACTTGTTTTTGTTCTATTAGTTAGTTAGTTGTTTAAATAATGTTTTTGTTCTACTTAGGAAGTATTAACTAAGGGGGAGTTTTATGCCTTAGTTGTTTTGTCAAGATAAATCTCATATACTTCTAAGTCAGATGTATTTCATTGAGGGGGAGTGCTCATTGCGCTGCTGACTCATGATTTTGTGAAGAAAGATAAAAAGGGGGAGTTTGTAAGGATAAATATATTTGGGCATTACAATGCCTTAAAGGATCTAGGCAGAAGTTGTTTTGCTAACATATTTATTTGTTTTATTTCTTTCTTCACAATTTAAACTGTTGTAATCACTTGTCATATTGGTGATTTGATTTAGCATAGTTCATTAGTTGGAACGTGCTTGAAAAACAATCAACATAGAAGCTTTCTGCCGCAGCACAGCAAGGCAGTGTTATGCCGCAGCGCTGCAAGGCATGGACAAGACGTTGAGTCAAGATATCGAACGAAGCATGAGCGTAGGGCAAAGGAGTGCTGAAGTCCAGAGAGTATGGAAGGCAGTGCAGTACGGCAGAGCATTCCAGAAGAACTTCAGAAGGCAATCCTGCGGCAGCGGTCAAAGCAGTCTGCCCTAGAATATCTCAACCGATTGTTGACCTAGCAAATCAAGGAATTCAGTTGGGAATCTCCTCCTATAAATAGAGGACGACCCCAGCTGCATTCATTAGCTATTCCAACACCTCAGAAACATCTTTTCACTTCCAAGATCGATCATCACGCTTTTAGTGCCGCGACTTCACTTGTGAAGTTCGTCGAGCCATATGTTCTCTCGTTTCAAAGAGAGTTCTTTTGTTAGCTGATGATCGTGACATTCGATAGGTGTTTATTCAGTAGCTAGGTCTTTTATTGTTGATTGTTAATTATACTCTTCGGATACGATTATCACGAAGACATACGTGTGTATGATCTTTGGTAAAATCATTTGTAAATCCAAGAGTAGACCTTTTGTAAAGACTCGTTTCTTTAATAAAGTTTCTGGCCGTAAGGCCGTTGTGTATAATTTAAATACACATACAAAGATTAAATTCATGTTCTTTTAATTTTCGTATGTGTGTGAGTTCGTTTTTACAAGTAATTTATTTTTAATTAATTCCGCTGCAACCATATACATATATAACATATATAAACCTTAATCTGAAATATTAAGACACACGCTAAAATATATAAATTACGAAAAACGAACATTTTCTGTGCAAGGCATCGTGCTGCGGCATACTCTGTTCTGCCCAGAACACTGCCTTGTCTAGGCAGCGCATTTCACTGCGTTTTATTTACTGCCTACGACTTTCAGGTTGATTCCTTGATGGCTTCCAGTCCTGGCCTTGGATATGAATGCCGAAGAGACTAACAATATTGATTTGAATGTTGAAGTGACGAACACAATAGATTCCTTTTGGAAATGAAAATAGGTTCTCTGAGTATTCGTCTTGGAATCACAAGCAACCTGTACTTCATTCGCTATTAAGGGGATTCGTGATACTCAATAACTCTCATTTTTGTTTTTATAGATTTTAAGCCGTTTTACTTTGTTTTGCTATTACGTGGAATTAATTAGTTGTGGATTTCATTTAAAAACTTTTTGTTGTTTTCTGGTGATACCCAACGCTCATTTTGTTCTTACAACTTCTTAGCGGTTTTACGTTGTTGTGTTGTTATGTGGAATTAGTTATGAATTCCATTTAAAAACTTTTGTTGTTTTCTACCTGCTGATACTCAATAACGCTCATTTTTTTTACATCTTCTTAGCCATTTTACTTTGTTTTGCTGTTAGGTGGAATTAGTTATGGATCCCATTTAAAAACATTTGTTGTTTTCTACCTTTAAATTCGCACAATTCCTCTTGCAATTTAACCTCACCTTAGTGGAAAAAAAAGATAACAGAGAAAAAGTTATAGATGTATCATTCCGTGGCCTTTGCGTCGTTGAAGAATACAAGAGAATCCACACAGGCTGGACATCACTACAAGCTATTTTTTTTTCATTTTATTTGCGCTACTTTTTTTATTTGCTCACCTATTTTTATTTGTCAATGCGCTATTATTTATCATTTTATTTTTATTTGCGCTATTTTTTTTTATTTTATTTGCGCTACTTTTTTTATTTGCTCACCTATTTTTATTTGTCAATGCGCTATTATTTATCATTTTATTTTTATTTGCGCATGGGCTATTTTTTTTCCTACAATTTTTTTACTTTTTTTTTTTTTTTGTTCTATTAAAGCACTATTTATTTTATTTTATTTGTGTAGCTAATCTCATTTTCTCTCAAAAAGTTTAAATGAATACTAGTATATGTTAAGAGACTTTCTATTTAAAGTTGCATATCAAGTTTAAAGAATCAGGTCATTAAGAGGTCATGATTTATTTCCATTTATCATTATTTTTTATTTATTTATTTGCAATTATTCATGCGCTATTTTATGCGTTATTTTACTATTTTTTATTTATGCCCTATTTTTATTCAATCATTATTATTTTAAATTTTATTTGCGTTAATTTTTATTTTATTTCCTCATTATTTTAGTTGTAATTTTTCAATTTTTTTTTATTTTCTTATTTGCGCTCAATTTTTTAAATAATGAATATACTCCATTATTTTTTATTTATTTATTTGCATTTATTCATGCGCTATTTTATGCGTTATTTTACTATTTTTTATTTATGCCCTATTTTTATTCAATCATTATTATTTTAAATTTTATTTGCGTTAATTTTTATTTTATTTCCTCATTATTTTAGTTGTAATTTTTCAATTTTTTTTTATTTTCTTATTTGCGCTCAATTTTTTAAATAATGAATATACTGTAAGATGTGCCCATAGATTTTAAATAAGAGAAGATGAAATGGTTGATTCTTTGATTGCTGGTGGTGTTGGGACTTCCAGTCGTGGCCTGGATATGAATGCTGTTGAAGTTGGTGTCACAAAACCGCAAAATTTGGAAAAACGTAAGCTAGCGCCCAGCTACGTTCCTAGCGTCCCGCTAGGACAGAACGTGCCAGTTTCAGCACACCTTCTGCGGGGTCAGCACGAACGTGCCAGAAAGCTAGCGTCCCGCTAGGATCCTAGCGCCGCGCTAGGTCCCCAGATTCAGCATACGCGGATTTTTTGATTCTTTCCTATTTTAAATAGGATTTTTTTCTTACTCCTTCTAGGACTCTTATGGGCGAGAATTAATGTTTCCATACATTAATTAGGACCTCTCCCTATATAAAGAGAGCTGCTCCATTGACACAGAAGACACGAAAAACATCAATTATAATTCTATAGCTATTGCGTGAGATTTGAGGGTTTAGAGCGTATATCATCCTTGTAATCGTGAAGCAATATTATAGTGAATTGTTCGTCGTTCCTCCCGTGGTTTTTCCCAGTTGGGTTTCCACGTAAATTCTTGTCTTCTCTATTTTATTGTTGATTTCTTTTCTTCGGTATTCTTGTTTTCTTCATACTATACATCGTCCGATCGACAACAAGTGGTATCAGAGCTAAGGATCTATGACGAGCGTGAAGTATGACATACCGATGCTGGATCTCAACACAAGATTCCCGATTTGGCAATACAAGATGAGGTTAGTTCTACGATCCATGAAGCAAGAGATCGCCCTCAACGGTATTGACAACATGCCGGTTCATATGGAGCATGACGAGCGTGTGTCGCTCGATCAGATGGCTATGGCGACCATAGGGCTCCATGTATCGAACAGTTTGGCGGAGGACATCATGGAGATGAAGACAGCGAAAGAATTGTGGGAGAAGCTTGAAGAGATGTGCATCACCAAGACGGTGTCAAGTAAGCACAATTTGAAGAGGAGTCTTTATTTCCTCAAGATGGCGGAGGGATCCTCGATCCAAGCGCACGTAGCGAAGTTCAAGGAGAAGGTTGCCGACCTCGGCAACATTGGCGTGAAGATCGAAGATGATGATCTTGCGTTTTGGCTCCTAATTTCTCTACCCCCTTCTATGGCGACCTTCCGTGATACTCTCCTATATTCCGCTCGAGAGAGTCTCGCGTTTAAAGACGTTATTTCGGCTCTCTCATCTAGGGATAATATTATGATGATGGAGAATCCTAATTCGGGAGAGACGCCAAGCGAAGGGTTGAATGTCCATGGGCGGACAACTCAGAAATCGAGCCAGAGGTCTCGATCGAAGTCACGACATAGTAACAAGGTTTGCAACTATTGCAAGAAGAAGGGTCACATCAAAGCCGATTGCTACACCTTGAAAAATAGGTTGGAGAGAGAAGGCGGCAACAACAACAACAATAATTCCGGGAAGAGTTCCGGTGAAGTTGGTGTAGCCGAGAATTATTGTGATCTCCTTATGGCTTTGGGTGAGGTCTCCAAATCAAGCGAGGAGTGGATTCTAGACTCGGGATGTACGTTCCACATGTGCCCGAATCGTGAGTGGTTCGAGTCTTTTGAAAAGGTGGAACAAGGTGCGGTGACTATGGGAAACAACGCGTCATGCAAGATCGAAGGGATAGGAAGCATCCGGATCAAGATGTTTGACGGCGCGATCCGCACCCTAAGCGAGGTTAGATTCGTCCCCGGCTTAAAGCGGAATTTAATTTCGCTTAGTACTTTGGAGCTCAAGGGTTACTCATTCACCGGAGAAGGTGGAGTCGTGAAGGTGGCCAGCGGTTCGTTGGTCGTTATGAGAGGTGAACGTAAGTCAAATAGGCTTTATGTTCTTGAAAGGACCACGGTGAAAGGCGAAGTAGCCGTGGGTGATTCCAAGGTCCAGGATGTCGATACGACGAGACTTTGGCATATGCGTCTAGGGCATATGAGTGATTCCGGAATGGCCGAGTTGAGTAGACAAGGGCTTCTTGGAGATAAGGGCTTGTCGAAGTTGGAGTTCTGTGAGCAGTGCGTCTTTGGGAAGCAAACGAGGGTGAAGTTCACCACTGGCGCTCACACGACAAAAGAGATACTCGGGTATGTCCATTCCGATTTATGGGGACCATCCCCGGTCCCCTCCACTGGAGGTTCTTCCTACATGCTTACCATCATCGATGACTATTCCCGAAAGGTTTGGTCGTTCTTCTTGAAGAACAAGAGCGACGTGTTTTCTACCTTCAGAGATTGGAAGGTGATGATAGAGAAACAAACCGGGAAAGTCGTGAAGAACCTACGTACGGACAATGGCCTAGAATTTGTGTCCGACGAATTCAACCAGTTCTGCAAGAGTTCGGGGATTGTGAGGCACCACACTGTGAGATACACGCCCCAGCAAAATGGAGTAGCCGAGAGGATGAATCGCACGATTATGGACAAGGTACGTTGCTTGTTAGCAACTTCTGGGTTGAGTAAAGGTTTTTGGGCTGAAGCGGCTTCTTTAGCATGTTACCTTATCAACCGATCCCCGTCCATGGCGATTAATAAGAAGACTCCACAAGAATTGTGGAAGGGATCTCCGGCAAATTATGAGGACTTGAGGGTGTTTGGGTGTCCGGCCTACATGCATGTCAACGACGGGAAATTGAGTGCACGTTCTAAGAAGTGCATATTCGTTGGCTTTAAGGAAGGAGTTAAAGGATACAAGCTTTGGTGTCCAGAGACGAAGAAGATCATTCTAAGCCGTGATGTAGTCTTTGATGAGGCTTCTATGATTGGTGATCGGGCGTCTAAAGGGAATCTCGAGGTTCCAAGTACTCCTATTGAGGTGGAGCCGGACAGGGTGCAAGAGGAAGATGATGGGTCAAGTTTCCCGACCGATGAGACGAGTAGTTCGACTACTCCGGAAGATCCAAAAGAGGTGGAGCCGCAATGCATAGCTAGAGATAGGCCAAGGCGAGAGACTCGACCACCTAGAAGGTTAGCCGAGTATGAGTTGGTCGCTTATGCCTTGAGTGTAGCCGATGATGTTGATTCGTATGAGGAACCTTCCACATATGACGAGGCGGTTACCTGTGATGACTCGGGCAAGTGGATGCTAGCTATGCAAGAAGAGATGGAGTCTCTTCATAAGAATGGCACTTGGGAGTTGGTTGATCTCCCTAAAGGCAAGAAGGCCATCAAGTGCAAATGGATCTTCAAGAAGAAGGAGGGCATCCCTAGGGTTGAGGACGAGAGATATAAGGCGAGATTGGTGGCTAAAGGTTTTAGTCAAATTCCCGGAGTAGATTTCAATGATGTGTTTTCACCGGTGGTCAAGCATAGCTCGATTCGAGCAATTTTAGGCATTGTGGCAATGCATGATTTGGAGCTTGAGCAAATGGATGTGAAGACGGCCTTTCTACATGGGGAGCTCGAGGAAGATATCTACATGGTTCAACCCGAGGGGTTCGAGGGTTCAAACCAAGGAAACAAGGTGTGTTTTCTCAAGAAGTCCCTATATGGTTTGAAACAGTCTCCTAGACAGTGGTATAAACGTTTCGACACGTTTATGATTAAGAATGGTTTCCGAAAGAGCTCCTATGATAGTTGTGTGTATTTTCGGAAAGGCCGTGATGGGTCTTTAGTTTATCTTCTCCTCTACGTCGACGATATGTTGATAGCGGCTAAGGATAAGTCGGAGGTGGAGAGAGTCAAGGCACAACTTAGTAAGGAGTTCGAGATGAAGGATCTTGGTGCGGCAAGGAAGATCCTAGGAATGGAAATCACAAGAGATCGAAGAGATGGCAAGTTGTATCTTGGCCAAAAGGGGTATATAGAGAAGGTGCTATGTCGGTTCAACCTTGAGAATGCGAACCCGGTAAGTACTCCCCTTGGAACACAATTTAGACTTACCTCTGCTTACTCTCCGACTACGGAGAAGGACATCGAGGATATGGCTCGAGTCCCTTATTCCAATGCAGTTGGGTCCTTAATGTATGCCATGGTGTGTACTCGTCCGGATTTGGCCCACGCCGTGAGTGCCGTGAGTCGGTATATGGCGAATCCTGGAAGAGAGCATTGGAAGGCGGTGCAATGGGTGTTGCGCTATTTGAGAGGTACGTCTAACAAGAAGTTGGTGTTCGGGAGGAATCAAGATGATGTGCGAGGGTTCGTGGATTCCGACTATGGCGGTGATCTAGATAAAAGAAGATCTCTTACCGGGTATGTTTTTACCATTGGTGGGTGTGCCATAAGTTGGAAAGCTATTTTGCAAAGTACGGTGGCCTTATCAACTACCGAGGCGGAGTATATGGCGGTCACCGAGGCTTGCAAGGAGGCGTTATGGTTGAGAGGTTGGTTTAGAGAGCTCTTGAAGGGTTCAAAGACGACGTCCATCTTTTGTGATAGTCAAAGTGCTATTTGTCTCACAAAAGATCAAGTGTTCCATGAGAGAACAAAGCACATAGATATTCGTTATCACTTTGTCCGTGAGGTGATCGCTCGAGGCGATGTTAAGGTGAGTAAGATTAGTACTCACGACAATCCGGCGGACATGATGACGAAGAGTTTACCCGCAACCAAGTTTGAGCTTTGCTCTAGCTTGGTTGGACTTCGATCGAGAGATTAGGCCCTTAGGGGCGTTTGGAGGAAGACGATAGGCGAAAAATGTTCGCGGTTTGGTGTCAAGGTGGAGATTTGTTGAAGTTGGTGTCACAAAACCGCAAAATTTGGAAAAACGTAAGCTAGCGCCCAGCTACGTTCCTAGCGTCCCGCTAGGACAGAACGTGCCAGTTTCAGCACACCTTCTGCGGGGTCAGCACGAACGTGCCAGAAAGCTAGCGTCCCGCTAGGATCCTAGCGCCGCGCTAGGTCCCCAGATTCAGCATACGCGGATTTTTTGATTCTTTCCTATTTTAAATAGGATTTTTTTCTTACTCCTTCTAGGACTCTTATGGGCGAGAATTAATGTTTCCATACATTAATTAGGACCTCTCCCTATATAAAGAGAGCTGCTCCATTGACACAGAAGACACGAAAAACATCAATTATAATTCTATAGCTATTGCGTGAGATTTGAGGGTTTAGAGCGTATATCATCCTTGTAATCGTGAAGCAATATTATAGTGAATTGTTCGTCGTTCCTCCCGTGGTTTTTCCCAGTTGGGTTTCCACGTAAATTCTTGTCTTCTCTATTTTATTGTTGATTTCTTTTCTTCGGTATTCTTGTTTTCTTCATACTATACATCGTCCGATCGACAACAAATGCTTAACAGACTAATTGTATTGATATGAATACTGAATTGACGAACATGATGGATCCCCGTTGAAAATGAAAATAGGTCCTCTGAGTATTTGTCTTAGAATCACAAGCAATCTATATTTCATTTGCTATTAAGAAGGCTTCGTTGATACTCAATAAGGCTCATTTTTGTTCATACAGCTTTTAAGCCGTTTTTACTTTGTTTTGTTGTTACGTGGAATTAGTTGTGAATTTCATTTTGTTTTCTACTTGGTTAGCTAGGCTGATACTCATTTTTGTTCTTACAACTTATTAGCCGTTTTACATTGTTTTGCTGTTATGTGGAATTAGTTGTGGTTTTCCATTTAAAAACTTTTGTTGTTTTCTACCTTGTTAGGCTATACTCAATAACGCTCATTTTTGTTTTTACAGCAACTTAGACATCTTACTTTGTTTTGCTGTTATGTGAAATTAGTTGTGGATTCCATTTAAAAACTTTTGTTGTTTTCTACCAGCAGTTCCTCTTGAAATTTAACTTCACCTTAGTGGAAAAAAAGATAACAGAGAAGAAATTATAGAGGCAGCATTCGGTGGTTGTTGCGGGGTTGAAGAATACAAGAGAATAATCGAAAAAAAGGACACAGAGTCTTACGGTGGTCATTGTCCCTGTAGATGGTTGAAAAATCAGGTGGTTGAGAGTTCGTCCGTTTCGGATATATTTACATTTATCATTAATTTTTATTTATTTATTTACGCACTATTTCATGCGTTATTTTACTATTTTTTATTTATGCTCTATTTTTATTTAAGCAGTATTATTATTAATTTTATTTGCGTAAATTTTTATTTTATTTCCTCATTATTTTTGTTTTATTTTTTCAATTTTTTTATTTTCTTATTTGCGCTTAAATTTTTTAAATAATGAATATACCGTAAAATGTGCTCACATATTTTGATAGAGGCTTCCGCAGCGAGACAGAAATTTACCCACTCGTTTTGCAAGATACAACTATCGAACTCTTGTTGTTACACAAGATCCTTGCAAACTCTATTTGTATCTCGAAAATTTTAGTAAATAGAAACTTTATATTGTTTTGTCCTTATAATGCTTCTTAATGTCTCTTTATATAGCCTAAACAAGAGGAGAACGTTACAATTCTCATCCAAAAGTCGTAACATCAGAATTAATAAATAAATATAACTGCTCATTTTTGTTCTTACAACTTCTTAGCCGTTTTACTTTGTTTCGCTGTTATGTGGAATTAATTGTGGATTTCATTTAAAAACTTTTGTTATTTTCTACCTGGTTTTGTTGTTTACTAATAACGCTCAGTTTTGTTCTTACAACTTATTAGCATTACTTTGTTTTGTTGTTATGTGAAATTAGTTGTGGATCTCATTTAAAATTTTTTGTTATTTTCTACGCTCATACTTAATAACGCTCATTTTTGTTTTTTCAGCTTAGACGTTTTACTTTGTTTTGCTGTTATGTGGAATTAGTTGTGGATTCCATTTAAAAACTTTTGTCGTTTTATACGGAGGTTCGCAGAGTTCCTTTTGAAATTTAACATCACCTTAGTGGAGGAAAAGATTACAGAGAAGAAGTTTATAAATGCAGCATTCGGTGGTCCTTGCGGGGTTGAAGAATACAAGAGAATCAAGACATCACTAGCTATTTTTTTCATTTTATTTGCGCTAATTGTTTTATTTTATTTGCTCACCTATATTTATTTGCTCATGCGCTTTTTTTATCATTTTATTTTTATTTGCGCATCCACTATTTTTTCTCTTATTATTTTTTAAATTTGTTTTTATTTTATTTTGTTTTATTAAAGCACTATTTATTTTATTTTATTTTATTTGCATAGCTAATCTTTCTTATTTTCTGTTAAAAAAAATTAAATGAATGTACCAGACTTTCTATGTAAAATTGCATATCAAGTTTGGAAAGAGAACACATGTTTGGAGAGGAGAAGATAACCAAAAAAAGACACATAGGACCTGTTCTTTTGGACTGAAAGCGGCTGAACTGAACTGAACTCAACTGAAGCGATCTGAACTGAACTGAACTTAAGCTATCTGATCTGAACTGAACTGAACTGAACTGGTTTTTTATAAAAATAATAATAATTTGTATAAATTATTAAATATTTTTAAAAAAATATTAATAATACTACGACGGTAACTAGATTTTATATTTAAAATTATAGATTCAAATTATTTTTCGTTTATTTTATTTTAATTTATTTTGAAACGAACTGAACTGAACTGAAGCGATCTTAACTGAACTGAGAAGATTTTATATTTAAAATTATAGATTCAAATTATTTTTCGTTTATTTTATTTTAATTTATTTTGAAACGAACTGAACTGAACTGAAGCGATCTTAACTGAACTGAGAAGCGATCTGAACTGAACTGAAATTAAGTTCAAAAGAACAGGTCCATAGTCAAGAGTCTACGGTGGTTGTTGCATTGGGTTGAATAATCAGTTCGTTTGCATTAGTTTGAATAATCAGTTCGTTGAGAGGTCGTACGGATTTATTTGCATTTATTATTATTTTTTATTTATTTATTTGCATTTATTTATGCGCTATTTCATGCTTTATTTTACTAATTTTCATTTATGCACTATTTTTATTTAAGCATTATTATTTTTAATTTTATTTGCGTTAATTTTTAGTTTATTTCATAATTTTTTTTGTTTTATTTTTTCAATTTTTTTTATTTTCTATTTTGCGCTCAATTTTTGTAAATAATGAATATACCATAATATATGCTCATAGATTATAAATAAGAGAAGATTGAAATTGTTGATTCCTTGATTGCTGGTATTTGGACTTCCAGTCCTAGCCTGGATATTAATGTTGAAGAGACTTACAATATTGATTTGAATAATGAACTGACGAACATGATGGATCTCCGTTGAAAATAAAAATAGGTCCTATGAGTATTCGTCTTGGAATCACAAGCAATCTATACTTCATTTGCTATTAAGCGGCTCCGGTTGATACTCAATAAAAATAGGTCATCTGAGTATTCGTCTTGGAATCACAAGCAATCTATACTTCATTTGCTATTAAGCGGCTCCGGTTGATACTCAATAACGCTCATTTTTGTTCTTAAAGCTTTTTAGCCGTTTTTACTTTATTTTGTTGTTATGTGAAATTAGTTGTGAATTCAATTTAAAAACTTTTGTTTTTTCTACTTGGTTAAGCTGATACTCAATAACGCTCATTTTTGTTCTTAAAGATTTTTAGCCGTTTTTACTTTATTTTGTTGTTATGTGAAATTAGTTGTGAATTCAATTTAAAAACTTTTGTTTTTTCTACTTGGTTAAGCTGATACTCAATAATGCTCATTTTTATTTTTAATTTGTTGTTATGTGGAATTAGTTGTGAATTCAAATTTAAAAACTTTTATTGTTTTCTACGCCAGGACAGTTCCTCTTAAAATTTAACTTCACCTTAGTGGAGGAAAAAGATAACAGAGAAGAAGTTATAGAGGCAGCATTCTGTGGAGGTTGAAGAATACAAGAGAATCAAGACATTGAAGAATACAAGAGAATCAAAGAAGTTATTGATGCATTCGGTGGAGGTTAAGAATACAAGAGAATCAAGACATTGAAGAATACAATAGAATCAGGACATCATTACGAGCTATTTTTTTAATTTTATTTGTGTTACTTTTTTTTGTTTTATTTGCTCACCTATTTTTATTTGCTAATGCGATATTTGCGCATGCACTATTTTTTCTCCTACTATTTTTTTAATTTGTTTTTATTATATTTTGTTTTATTAAAGCACTATTTATTTTTATTTTAATTGCTTAGCTAATCTTATTTTCTCTCAAAAAATTTAAATGAATGTATGTTTAGAAACTTTCTATTTAAAATTGCATATGAAGTTTGGAAGGAGAACAAAGGTTTGGAGAGGAGAAGATAACCGAAAAAAAGACACAGAGTCAAGAGTTTATGGTGGTCTTGTCTCTTTAGACGCATTGCGTTGAATAACCAGGAACTAATTTCACATAACAGCAAAACAAAGTAAAAGTCTAATTAGTTGAAAAAACAAAAATGAGCGTTATTGAGTATCAGACGAACCAGGTAAAAAACAACAAACTAATTCCACATAACAACAAAACAAAGTAAAACGGCTAAGAAGTTGTAAGAACAAAAATGAGCGTTGGAACCACAATTAATTCCATATAACAGCAAAACAAAAAGTTGTAAGAACAAAAATGAGCGTTA
Organism: Euphrasia confusa; assembly: GCA_954870475.1. Taxonomy (NCBI): domain Eukaryota; kingdom Viridiplantae; phylum Streptophyta; class Magnoliopsida; order Lamiales; family Orobanchaceae; genus Euphrasia; species Euphrasia confusa. Next base: position 6,192,750 of record OX940966.1, on the reverse strand, counting down.
TTAGTATCTGCCGAACAAGGTAGAAAACAACAAAAGATTTTAAATGAAATCTCCAACTAATTCCCATAACAGCCAAACAAAGTAAAAATATCTTAAAACCTTAAGAACAAAAATGAGCGGTATTGAGTATTAGCCGAAACCTCTTAATACCAAATGAAATATAGATTGCTTGTGATTCCAAGACGAATACTCAGAGGACCTATTTTCATTTCCAACGGAAATCCGTAATGTTCGTCACTTCAGTATTCTAATCAATAGTGTTCCTCTCTTCAGCATTCATATCCAGGCCATGAACGGAAGTCTCAACACCACCAATAAGGAATCAACTATTTCGATCTTCTCTTATTTAAAATCTTCATCTTCTCTTATTTAAAATCTTTGACCACATTTTACGGTATATTCATTATTTAAAAAAATTAAGCGCAAATAAGAAAATAAAATAAAATTTGAAAAAATACAACAAAATTAATGAGGAAATAAAATAAAAATAGCGTAAATAAATATAAATAAATAAATAAAAAATAATGATAAATGCAGATAAATTTGAAGCGGACAACCTCTTTTTAGAGTATCCCTAAAGAACTTTGGGCTCACGTTGGACAACCTTATCACCTTAATAAAGCATTTTAAGGTGTTATTAGTCCAACTTTCACATCAGACCTGCCGATGAAATATCCGGCCACAGAGTAATTCCGATGGAATTTCCCTTTACTCTCCCCTTACTCCCCTGTCGATAAAATTTCCGACCACGTTACTCGTGAGGGGGAGTGTTAGAGTATCCGGTAGAATTTCCCCTTACTCGTGAGGGGGAGTGTTAGAGTATCCGATGGAATTTCCCCTTACTCGTGAGGGGGACTGTTAGAGTATCCTACATCGAGTAATTTCGATGGAATTTCCCCTTACTCGTGAGAGGGAGTGTCCCCTTACTCCCTTGCCGATGAAATTTCCGGCCACAAGTAATTCCGATGAAATTTCTCCTTACTCGTGAGGGGGAGTGTTAGAGTATCCGATGGAATTTCCCCTTACTCGTGAGGGGGACTGTTAGAGTATCCCACATCGAGTAATTCCGATAGAATTTCCCCTTACTCGTGAGGGGGTGAGTTAGAGTATCCGATGTTATTGGCCCAACTTTGACACCTCTCAACGACCTGATTCTTCAACGCAACGCGTCTACAGGGACAACGACCACCGTAGACTCTTGACTCTGTGTCTTTTTTTCGGTTATTCTCTTGTATTCTTCAACCCCGCAATGACCACCGAATGTTGCCTCTATAACTTCTTCTCTGTTATCTTTTCTTCCACTAAGGTGAAGTTAAATTTCAAGAGGAATTGTGCCTTACTCGTGAGGGGGACTGTTAGAGTATCCCACATCGAGTAATTCCGATGGAATTTCCCCTTACTCGTTAGGGGGAGTGTTAGAGTATCCGATGTTATTGGCCCAACTTTGACATATCCAGGCCAGGACGGGAAGTCCCTGTTGGAAAATGAGCGTCTCGTAGAGAGCTTCGATTTGATATCTCATACACTCATTTTCGAATAATATGAATGAAAAATTATTTTTCAAAGATGTAACTAATTGGAAGAGTATTCCAAAAGGATTTATATCCTAAGTGGGAAAAATAAAAATATGCAAAGTGTATAACATTTTTTGCTAGTATTTTATTTTTCTAAGTGCGATGGACGTGATTTACTTGTTTGAAATAATCTAAAATTTTATTTAATCTCTAATGTATTTTGCCAAAAAATTATTAATGGACTAAGAAATTATTTTATTTAATAATCGAACTCTCACTTAAATTTGTAAACTCGTATTAATCTCATTATTAACTGTTATCTCAATTATGATTTTTTTATTGTTTTCAAAGATTACGTCTGTTTGATGTAATTTATAGTATGTAAGCTTCTTGGGGCATAGCCGAGTGGTAAGGTCTGTGGTGATGTTGGTGTAATTACCCGGCGACGTAGAGTTCGAATCTCGAATATGACAATTTTTCATATTCAAATCTTGAAATATTATGAAGCTAGTCCTGGGATGAGACCTATTGGTTCTTTCCCACATGTGTCTGGGATATGACAATTTTTCATTGAAATATTATGAAGTTAGTCCTGGGATGAGACTTACTGGTTCTTTCCCACATGTGTCTGCTACTCGGGCACATCATTCGATTTACATTCTACCTCGAGGAGCCTCTAATCTGGTGAGAGAGGAGTTTTTCGTCTCTGCATTCTCGTCTCTGCATTTCTCGAGTGTCAAACGCATCCAATAAATACCTAAAACCGATGAGAAAAAAAATCAAAATAAATGGAAAATAAAAATTATAAATCTAGAAAATAAATAAAAATATAAAAAAATTGAATTTACTTGGTGAATATGAAGGAGATGAGATTGCACAAATGCAATTTTATTAATATAATGTACCGATAACCCGCAAAACAAATTTTACGAATTAGGGATAAACTAAAAATTAAAAAAAAAATCTAGTGGAACATAATTAATACCTCGACAATTTGATTCTGGATTATGTATACATGTAAATCGATTCAATGTTAAAAATAAAAAGTATGAATGTTCAGAAAAATAAAAAGGTACATACGAAGCCAGATTAGAGAAAATAATATACCTAAAAAAAGTTTGATCAATTTTTTTTAACTGAGGAGATCGATTTTTATGAGATACCATTAATTGAAATTAAATTAATATTAATGGAATAAAAAAGAAGAGAAATAGAAAGATATATATATATATATATATTTAAGATGATAATTAATTATTATTACCAAAAATATATAATTTCAAATTACTATTTAGAATTTATATATAATTTAAATATATTTAATAATATTACTATTTAAAATTTATAATTTTTTTATTTATAATTTATAGTGTGAACACAATATTATTATTGCTTTTCTATTGGTACACGTGTCAACGTGTCATTAGTAAATCTAGGAATTATATATGTATAGATAATATTATTATTATTTTTTAAGAAATATTTTAATAATAATAATATGATATTATTATTATTATAATAATAATAAGTTACATTTGAATTAAATAATAAAATAATGGTCATTATATGACATTATAGTGGTTTTGAATGGTGGTTTTGACCTTCCACATTTAACGAACATTCGTCTCCAACGTCTCTATATAAGTGCATTCGGTTTTCCATGAAAAAACACTCAAAAGACTCTGACGACTCGAAGAGAATCGAGAAGAAGTATGAAAATATTTGAGAAATATACAGACGCATTCCGAGCAATTGCTCTCGTCTTTCTTTAAGGACGAATTTGTTTTAAGGAAATAGTGAATACACGAGCCTCGATTATTTATTTATTTCGTTTTTTCCATCTTCCTCTAATGGATACAGGCATATGCAAAAGATACTACAGTCCCAACACCAGCAATCAAAGAATCAAACCATTTCGATCTTCTCTTATTTAAAATATTGATTGCAAATAAGAAAATAAAAAAATTAAAAAAAAATACAACGAAAATAATGAGGAAATAAAATAAAAATTAACGCAAATAAAATTAAAAATAATAATACTTTATTTAAAAATTTTGAGCGCAAATAAGAAAATAAAAAAATTGAAAAAATACAACAAAAATAATGAGGAAATATAATAAAAATTAACTCAAATAAAATTAAAAATAATGATGCTTAAATAAAAATAGAGTATAAATAAAAAATAGTAAAATTACGCATAAAATAGCATGTGAATAAATGCAAATAAATAAATAAAAAATAATGATAAATGCAAATAATTCACAACCTCTATAAATAAAAAATAATGATAAATGCAAATAATTCACGACCTCTCAAGTCTCAATGATATTATTCAAACTTCACATGCAATTTTACATAGAAAGTCTCTTAACGCATATTCATTTAAACTTTTCCAGAGAAAATAAGATAATAATTCACAATAAAAAATAATGATAAATGCAAATAATTCACGACCTCTCAATGACTTGATTCTTCAAACGTCACATGCAATTTTACATAGAAAGTCTCTTAAAGAAAGTCTATTAACGTATATTCATTTAAATTTTTTGAGAGAAAATAAGATTAGCTACGCAAATAAAATAAATATAGTGCTTTAATAGAACAAAATAAAATAAAAACAAAATAAAATAAAAAATAATAGGATAAAAAATAGTGCATGTGCAAATAAAAATAAAATGATAAATAATAACGCATTGATAAATAAAAATAGGTGAGCAAATAAAATAAAAAAGTGGCGCAAATAAAATTAAAAAAATAGCTCGTAGTTCTTGATTCTCTTGTATTCTTCAACGCCGCAATGACCACAGAATGGTGCCTCTATAACCTTATTCTATGTTATCTTTTTCTCCACTAAGGTGAGGTTAAATTGAAAGAGGAATTGTGCGAACTTTAGAAAACAACAAAATTTTTTAAATGGAATCCATAACTAATTCCACATAACAGCAAAACAAAATAAAATGGCTAAGAAAATGTAAAAAAAAAAGAGCGGTGAGGTTAAATTGAAAGAGGAATTGTGCGAACTTTAAAAAACAACAAAAGTTTTTAAATGAAATCCATAACTAATTCCACATAACAGCAAAACAAAGTAAAATGGCTAAGAAGATGTAAAAAAAAATGAACCAGGTAGAAAACAACAAAAGTGTTTTAATGGAATCCACAACTAATTCCACATAAACACACAACAAAGTAAAACGGCTAAAAAGTTGTAAGAACAAAAATGAGCTTTTGGGTATCACCCATCCAGGTAGAAAACAACAAAAGTTTTTAAATGGAATCCACAAATAATTCCACATAACAGAAAAACAAAGTAAAAACGGCTAAGAAGTTGTAAGAAAAAAATTAGCGTTATTGAGTATCAAAAAATGAAGTATAGATTGCTTGTGATTCAAAGAGGAATACTCAGAGGACCTATTTTCATTTCCAACGCATATCCATCATGTTTGTCACTTTGTATTCAAATCAATAGTGTTAGTCTCTTGAGCATTTATATCCAGGGCAAGATTGGAAGTCCAACATCAGCAATAAGGAATCAACCATTTCAATTTTCTCTTATTTAAATTTTTTTTTCTCTTATTTAAAATCTGTGAGCACATCTTACGCTATATTCATTGTTTAAAAAAATTAAGCGCACATAAGAAAAAAAATTGAAAAAATACAACAAAAATAATGAGGAAATAAAAAAAAAATTAACGCAAATAAAATTAAAAATAATAATGCTTAAATAAAAATAGCACATAAATAAAAAATAATAAAATAACTCATGAAATAGCTTGTAAATAAATGTAAATAAATAAATAAATAATAATGATAAATGCAAATAAATTCGAACGACCTCTCAACGACCTGATTCTTCAATGCAATGGGTCTACAGGGACAAGACCTCCGTAGACTCTTGACTTTTTTTTCTTACAACATTTTTACTATTTTTACTTTGTTTGACTGTTATGTGGAATTAGTTGTTGATTTCATTTAAAAACTTTTGTTGTTTTCTACCTTGTTTGACTGTTAATAAAGCTCATTTTTTTTCTTACAACTTCTTAGTCGTTTTACTTTGTTAAAGTATACTAGACTTAAATTATTATTCTCTAGAAAATCCTTCTTGTCCATATATATGCATAGAAGCGAACAAAAAAATCGTGAAAATTTTGCAGAAAGATGAAAAATTAAAAAATTTAAAGTTGCTTAAGAAGAAAAAAAAGGAAAAAATTGCGTTAAAATTTGTAGAGTGAGAGAAGAAAGATGAAAAAATAAAATAAAATTTAAAGTTGTGTAAGTAGAAAAAAAAAAAAGGGAATGTATACATATATGTATACATATATTAAAAATAATTTCATTTAAATTTATATTTATATTAGCTTTATATTAATAATTTCATTTAAATTTTTATATTAGCATCTCGAAGAACATTTTAATTAATTTCATTAAATAACATTTTTAATTATTAATATAAAGTTAATATAATGAAATTTCATTAAATAACATTTTTAATTATCCTTATAATATATAATTCAGCTAGCAATTGTCTTGGTATGTTTTCACCGTTTGATTTTTTTGTGTTCACACCTATTATTAAACAAGTACAGTAGATTAAATTTGTGTTCAATCATTATTAATTATTATTTTTAGCGTAATTAATTAGAATTTTTAGCGTAATTAATTGAAACAGTTATTTTTTATTAATTAGCGTAATTACAGTAATTTTATTTAATTAATTAGATAATTATTATTTTTAATTAATTAATTCAATTATTTTTAATTAATTAACGTAATTATTTATTTCTTTATTTATATAATATAATTTACATTAATAATATTATTTTTAGTGTAATTAATTAGCGTAATTATTTTTAATTAATTAGCGCAATTATTTTTAATTGATTTATTTCTTTCTTTCTTTATATAATATAATTTACATTTATAATTTTCTTAATATAATAAATATTATTTTTAGTATAATTAATTAGCGTAATTATTTTTAATTAATAAGTATAATTATTTATTTTTTTATATAATATAATTTACATTTATAATCTCTTTAATATAATCTCCGTAAATATTGACTTTGAAATATTCAAAATATACTATTTATTCCTTATTTATCTCCTTTAATTATTCTATTATACTACTAAAATTAATTATTATGATAAGAGAGAATCTGCATTTGTTATTGATATATTTAATGGATAAATTAATTAATTTTTATTATACAAACAATAATAACGAAATTTAAGGGAATTCAAATTAGGAATATTTAAAAATAATAAATATTATCAAACCCTATTTCAAATCCGTGTCTATATAAAGACGTTATCTTCACTCACTCACTACCTTTCACTTTTATTTATTCACTTTTCATTTCAGTTTTTTTTTTATTCATGCTCACATTTTTTTTTTATTCATGCTCACATTTATTTATTTTTGTGCAGAGCTCTATGTAAGTTTTGTTCTTTTTTTTTTGTTTATTTATATTTTTTGTAGCCTTTTCATTTCAGCTATTTTTTTTTATTTGTTCATGCTTACATTTATTTATTTTTGTGCAAAACTCTATTTAAGTTTTGTTGTTTCTTTGTTTTTTTTTTGTATATTTGCACTAACTCTCACTTTTAATTTCAGCTATTTTTTTTATTTGTTCATTCTCACATTTATTTATTCAATTTTTATTTCAGCTATTTTTTTATTTATTCATGCTCACATTTATTTATTTTTGTGCAGAGCGTTTTGTTCTTTTTTTTTGTTTTTTTGTATTTTTTGTAGCCTTTTCATTTCAGCTATTTTTTTTATTTGTTCATTCTCACATTTATTTATTTTTGTGCAGAAACTCTATGTAAGTTTTGTTGTTTTTTTTGTTTTTTTGTATTTTTTGCACTACCTCTCACTTTTATTTTCAGCTATTTTTTTTATTTGTCCATACTCACATTTATTTATTCAATTTTCATTTCAGCTATTTTTTTTTATATATTCTCACATTTATTTATTTTTGTGTAGAGGTCTATGTAAGTTTTGTTGTTTTTTTTGTTTTTAGAGCTCTATGTAAGTTTTTTTGTTTTTTTGTTTTTTTGTATTTTTGCACTAACTCTCACTTCTATTTTTTTTATTTGTTAATGCTCACATTTATTTATTCAATTTTCATTTCAGCTGTTTTTTTTATTTATTTATGCTCACATTTATTTATTTTTGTGCAGAGCTCTATGTAAGTTTAGTTGTTTTTTTTTGTATTTTTTGTAGCCTTTTCATTTCTATTTTTTTATTTGTTCATGCTCACATTTATTTATTTTTGTAAAGCTCTATGTAAGTTTTGTTGTTTTTTTGTGTTTTTGTAGTTTTTGAACTATCTCTCACTTTTAATTTAAACTATTTTTTTTATTTTTTAATGCTCACATTTATTTATTCAATTTTTATTTCAGCTATTTTTTTTATTTATTCATGCTCACATTTATTTATTTTTGTGCAGAGCTTTATTTAAGTTTTGTTGTTTTTTTTGTTGTTTTTTTTTTGTATTTTTTGTAGCCTTTTCATTTAGCTATTTTTTTTATTTGTTTATGCTCACGTTTTTTTTTTTTTTAGAGCTCTATGTATGTTTTGTTGTTTTTTTGTTGTTTTTTGTATTTTTTGCAGCTAAGTATTCTTTTACTAATTTGATTTTAATAACTTTTGCAAGTAAGTCATTTTTTTCCAGACCTTTTGAATTTCTTACTCATTTTTTGTTTATTTTGTACGTTTATTTATAACTATTTATTTTGTAGGTTTCATTATAAGTAAAATACTGTAACCGAAGTCATGAAAAAAGATCAAAACATTTGATTGCACAAATTTTAAATGAATTCCAAGCTTTTGTTTATGTTTCCTGATAAAATTAGAGTAGTTTGTGGTAATTTTATTTATGATGTAATTTACTCAATTTACTGTAATTTTAAAGTAGTTTGTTTTCATTTTATTTATGGTGTATTTTATCTATTTAATGTAATTAATAAAATTTACGTAATTTACAATAATTATATTTAATTTTATTCTAATTTTGTTTATTTTGTAACTTACGCAACAATATTTTTATTTGTATTACTTACAAATATCACTAAAACATAATTAATTTATGTATTTTAGTTTGATCTTTTTATATATATAAATAATAATAATAATAATTGTGATTTAATTAATTTATGTATTTTAAATTTATGTAATACATACCATTATTTTTACAACTCTTCTTCCTTAATGATAGAAACTTTAAATGTTCATTTCAATATATATATTATTATGTAATACTATTTAATTAAAATATACGTATTTGATTAATGTTTTAGATCATTTTTATTTATCATACCATATAAATAATAATATTAATATAAATAAATCAATCTTTAATTATAGCCATTCAATTAACTTATATTATCTGATATTAATATTACATAAATTATGCAGCATTTAAATTAATTTGTATCTTTACAATATATAATCCACTAATTAATACTTGGATTTATATTAATCAGAAATATAGAATATTTAATTACCTATTTAAAATCCTTAATTATAGTAATTTTCTATTTTAAATCAATTCAAAAAAAATGTATTATACCATTTTTATATTTTATTATTAATATAGATCACTCATTTGAAAATTAATATACTTTTTTTTATATTTTTATGCAATAAACAAAAAAAACTTATTAATTATAATAGCTTGAAAGTTATTATTATAGATATAATTATTATTTTACTAATACTAAATTAACTAAATATTAATATAAATTAGCACAAAATTATCATTATATGAATACAAATAAAATTATCAATTAAGAAATACTTATATTTTAATTTTTTTAATGTAAATTATGATTTAGATTACAAAATTTAATAATTATGATTTTTTTTTTAAATTCTATAATTTAAAATTGATTGTATTTATTAATATTATTAAATATAATAAATAATATAATTTAAAATTTAATTGATACACTAAATTTTAATAAAAAATAAAAAATGTTCTCAAATAGTATTTTAAAAGGTGAATAACCCAAACTCATTTAAAGAAGGATATAAATCATATTTAATTTTAATAAAAATAATAATTAATTATTAAATATAATGATTAATTATGATTTATTTTAATAATGAATTATATTTAAGCATATATCACGGTCATAGTTATACAATAAATATTAATAATGTATTTTTTAAGTGATATAAAATGTTGGTAATAATAGTAAATTTAAGATTTGGGTAATCAAATAGTGTATAACTTTTAATAAGGTAGAATTCTCTCTTAAATTTTTAATAAGGTAGAATTAGTAGGTTATTGGAGTATTGATTTAAAATTAAATTACTTATATTTTCAATTTTATAATAAATATTATTAATCGCTGAATTTTAATTAAAAAAATTACTGATATTTTCTATTTTACAATGAATTGCAGTACAAAATAATAGTAAATAGAAGTTTATGTAATTAAATATTGTTTTAGAATTTCAAATTAACTTATTTGTGACAAATTTTATTTTTAATTTGTGCGATTATTTAATATTTTTAATTAACATTTGTTAATTATACAATTATTTACTATTTATTATTCATACGATTTATATCTTTCAAGTGTTCAATTAAAAGGTCAAAATTATTCTTAGAAAACACTTCAAAATGATCTTTTTTTATTTTCTATATAATTATAAATATAAATAAATTATTAAAACAATGTTATTGAGAAATATAGTTGAAATAAAAATGATAAAACTATTCATTAATAATTTAATATTAATATAAAAATTCATACAAATTATATATTTTAAAAGATCAATCAAAATGTGATAATTATGATTGAAAAAACTTTAAGTTTTAATTTTTTTTATCATTATAAAAATTAATAAAACAAATTAAGAAATAAGATAGATAAAATAAAAACAAAATTATCGAATAATCTAATTTTATTAATTATAACATTCCACATTTATAATTTAGAAGATTATATATTTAAGAGACTAATTAAAAGATTGTCATTATTTAAAAACACTCTTAAATTATGTTTTAATTTTATTTTCTTTATTACAACATTTATTTTTAATAATTCAAAGATTGCAATTATTTAAAAATACTCTTAAATTATGTTTTAATTTTATTTTCTTTATATAAAACATTTATTTTTAATAATTCGCATGAATTTTATATTTAAAATGAAAAATAAATACTGATTTTTTATATTGAATTTTGATGAATATATCATTTTTTAATTTTCTATATTATTATGAAGACAAATAAATTAATAAATAAATTATATATAGATAAGATTCTTCAAATATAAACAAACATAATTATTCACCAATTTAATTTTATTAGAAAACAATCATGCAACTTTTATAATTTTCACAAGTAATATATTTTCAGGAGGAGATTTTCTTCAAATTTGACCAGTCATGACTAAATGTACGAGGTAGGATATAGTTCACATCACTATTAATTCTTCTAATATATGAATAAATTGCAAAGTTTTGCGTTTGACCAAGAACATGAGATTGCAATATATCAGCGATAAAAATGATGATCGTAGGTTGTGAGTTCTCTGATTGGCTCTTCTATAGGGGATGGTACTATTGACGGCGAGAACGACGAAAAGTAGATATAGAGATCCCGAATGAATATTTGATAATTCAATAGGATAATTATGTTGAATCGGTTGTTCATGCCGCGTACCCATCTTTCCATGATTACATCGAGAATATCAATTTTCTAGAAGGACGAGCGATTCTAGCGCCAACCCTGGATGACGTTAATGAAATCAACGATTACATGGTTGAAATGCATAATACGGACGAAAGGATTTACATGAGTTCGGATAGTATTTCACCTACCGAACACGGAGATAATATGTTTGATTAAATGTATTCGGTTGAGTTCTTAAATACCAACGTGTTCTAAATTACCAACCCATGAAGTTAAAGGTTGGTATTATTATAAACTTTTTTACTAAAATCTAATTCTATTAATTAATATAGTAATATATATATATATATATATATATATATATATATATATATATATATATATATATATATATATATATATATATATATATAGACTTATTTTTCTTTAAGCAACAATTTATATAGTCATGCCATATTCTATTTATTGTATATAATTAACGAATTAATTAAATGTTGTGACATGATATATAGTTTTTGGAACTGTTTCGTATTAGGTTGGGGTGCCCGTTATAGGGATGCCTCTGTCGGACTATGCAATGGTACTACAACTTGGTAATTATATTATCCACGCGAAAGTATTATGAGGAAATAATTGTGGGGAAATAGTTTTTAATACTCGAATTGCTCTGACGCCCTTGAATACTCAATTCCTGTTTGCTTTCCTATGAAGACAATTTCCGATTATGATATCTTATGGCATGACTATTAATAAGAGTTAATGTCAGTCGTTGACAAATGTTGGAATATTTTAGAAGAAACCAGTATTTACGCACGATCAATTGTACGTAGCCGAGTAACCAACACGACCGGGTTGAAGCTTCTGCTTTGTAACCAAGCGTGGTCTAACGAATAGAACAAATGTAGTCTATAAAGAAGTATTACAAAATTTGTAATATGAATGTAATTTTCTTTATTGTACTATTTCAATCATTCACTTAATATTTATTTGTCCATTATCAATGTTTACATCTAATATTAAAGAACACTACTCCGAGTAACAAAAAATGGAATTAAATACACGTGCATCGCACGGGTAGAAGGACTAGTTAATATAAAGCTAATATAAAAATTTTAATAAAATTATTTTTTAGTATATATATATATATATATATATATATATATATATATATATATATATATATATTTAAAGTTTGATAAAATATTCAATCTAATTCACTTGTTTAAGGAAAAATAATCTCATTTTCTATAGCAAAGTCAAATGGGGTTGGGTTCGAATCCTTAGAAAATCATGAATCAATAGCAAAGTCAAATGGTTTACTCATTTAAATGAAATAAATGCAATATAGACATTTCTTTGTTTATTTGAATTAAAAAAATAAAACAATTAAAAAAATAAGGTTTGATTTTGTCAAAAGCTTCATAAACAAAATAGGCTTTGCAATACTTTGCTTAATATAAGAATTATTTTTTCATGTTGAAAATTTACTTAATTTATTCAACTTATTTTTTTGGTAATATTTTTTTTTGTATAATATAATAATTATTTTTTATTTTTTAATCATGTTAAAAATTGTACGATAATGAATATCTTATGTATAATGAAGATGATTGTATTACGTGATAAAGATTTGTGAGTAATATAAGAATTATTTTTTATAAAAATGATTGTATTACTTGATGAATGAAGATCTTAGGTACAGATGAATGAAGATTGTTTAATTATGTGATAAAGATTTGATTGTTGTATTACTTGATAAATATTTGATAAATCTACAAATTGTTGAAAATTCTAGATCTTAAAATAATGAAGAATTGATTTACGCTGAATGAAGATTCATTCATTATGTGATGAATACTTCATTTTATAATTAATATTAATAATATTATTATAATTTTTTTTATTACGTAAAGATTAAATACCGTTTTAAATTTATATTTTTGTATCAAATGAAGTTTACTTTATTTAATGGTGTTTTTTTTATTTATTTAAGAATTTAAAGCCAAATTAAAATTTTAATTTGTATTTTTATTATTAAATGGCCTCACATTTTTTATCAAATGAAGTTTATTTTATTTAATGGTGAATTTTTTTATTTATTTAAGAATTTAACACCAAATTAAAATTTTAATTTGTATTTTTATTATTAAATGACTTGTACAGTGTATTGTATATGTAGATCAACAAAAGGCCTTTGAGAAATGGCCATTTAGCCAATTATCCCTAATTATAATTATAATTAAATTTGTGTACTTATCATTTTTTGTGGTGGAAACAGCAAATCCCTATTATAAATTCAATCTGAAATTCGCACACAGAAGTTTGTAAAGGGGACACCAGTTTGGAGAGTCTCTCTTGAGCTTTAACTTCCACTGCTAAATGAGAAATTAACCAAGAAAAAGGCAGACAGAAAAAGGCGGATCTAGAAAATAAATAAAAGCACTGCTAAATGAGAAATTAACCAAGAAAAAGGCAGACAGACAAAATGATCTAGAAAATAAATAAAAGGGAACACCAGTTTAGAAAGTCTCTCTTGAGCTTTAACTTCCACCAGACACCAATTGGTGTCTCCAATTGGTATATAGGGGTATTCAATTGAGATTTTTTTGGATTTTAGAAAGTCCATAGACTTTAAAAATCAATAGATTTCACACAGAAAATGTACTTTTTGATTAATTTATCGTTTTTCATACAAATATACTTTATAAAAATAATATTACACAATATTCTTCATTTTTTTTTTTATATATAAATTTTCAAATTTTATTATTAATTTTTTTAAAATAATTAACTAATAAAATTTTTAAATAAAAGAAAAAATAAATATATTTTTTTTATAATTTTTTAAGGTCTTATTATTTTTATTAATAATATAGTTTATTAAAATAGAGAAATATAAAATGTAATTTTTTATTTAATATTTAAAGTTTTATTTTTAATAATAATTTAATTTATTAAAGTGAAATCAATGTAAATCTCTTCCGAGAGATTTTAAAAAGTCAGAATCCTTTGTATTTTTTAGAGATAATCCAATAAATGCATTGAGTTTTAAAATCCTTTAACTTTTGAATACATATAGATTTTTAAAGACTTTTTAAAATACCTCAAGATTTTGATGGACTTTTGAAAATCTAGATTTAATACCCTAAACTTTAAAAGTATTAAAAAATCCTAGACTCTCTAACCAATACCCCCTCCTAAAACAAAATATAATATTTAAAATAAAATAAATATTTTGTAATTCACAATAAATTACATTATAATATTTAAAATAAAAAATAAATATATATTTAATATTCAAATTATTTTTATTTCTAATTAATGTTACAATAATTTATTATTATAATAAATTTTTGCAATTTTTTAAAAAATATTTTATTTATTTTGTAAGTTAAGGTCAATATTTTTTATTATTATATTTTTGTTTTTATTATAAATAAAATATTCTGAGGATATAAAATGTAATGTTATTTTAAATGATAATCAATAATTTAATATACTTTTATTGTGATTTGTAAAATATTTTATTTTATATAAATATAAAATTGAAGTGAAATAAAATGAATCTCAAAATAAAGTTAACGCAAAATACAATTTATGCCATTAAATTGAAGTTGAATAATTAACGGTATTTTAGACTGTTTATGGTGCAGTGCAAATAGGCAGGCCCCCTCAATCCCTCCGGTGTTGGGTATAAGTTATGGGTAGTAGACCAAGTGCGGTGACCAAGTGCACTGAGTGACCGAGAACCTAGTTTGGTTCTAATGCCCTCGATCGTGCCCTCAGTCAAGTTTTCGACCAAGGGTTTCGACCGAGTGCAGAAGAAATGACCCATAAAATAAAATAAAAATGAAGGAGGAATCGTCGCGTGTAACATACCGTTTTCCTGTCGAAACCTAGCTCTTTCTACGTATATTTCGATCGAGCTTTTCTTGTAGAGATATTTTTATGTGAGAGAAAAGTTTTTTTTTTTTAAATGGGTTATTGTTTGAGGTGGTAGAGGAGGGTTAATTCTATGCTAACTTAAGTGTACTACCCTAATCCCATACACACATTTACATGTGTATATACTTTAACATTTTTATTTTTTTCATTGGTTAAGTTTTTTTTATAGTGGCCACATGTTACATTTTTTATGGATTAGTGTACTACCCCATTAGGGTAGGATAGAAAAAACCGTAGAAGAGATATGCATTCATGCATGCATTTACACCCACCAATCTCAAATGATTTTTGGTAAGAGTGGACCCCACAATTTTTATTTTTGATTTTTTAAGTTATTTTAAAGGGAAAAATGGCAATAAGGCCAATTTTCAATATTTTTTGGGCAATAAGGCTTTCGAGAAATTACGCGTGCCAATTAGGCCGCCGAAAATGTGCAAAGACATCGTTGCCCTCGCATATATACACATTTGAACAAACGGTTTCAACATTAATTTCATTTCCCGCACACACGAACTCCCCCACGAAACCCACACCTCTCCAATTACTCTCCTTTTTTTCTCTCTCGTCTCCCGCTACAACAACTCACAGAAATCGAAATCCTCTCATCATCTCTCAGCAAGCTTCGTAACCACCACAACCAACACACGAAATCATCTCATCTCTCGATTATCAATGGCTCCGTCGAAGAAAATCGCCGCCGCGAAGAGAACCGCCGGGAAGAAATCGACTCCAACCGCCGCTGCTGCTGCTTCCGAAAACACTGAACGGAGGCTTGTTCAGTACACTCCGTCGAGTGAAGAGCAGGCGAGCCCTATCCCTCAGCCTGCCGCCGGCGAGAAGAAAGAGAGGAAGTAAGTATTTCAAACCCTAATTCAACCGATTTTCAATTTCAATCTGTTAATTTCCATTGCATGAATGAATTTTGTGTGTTTTGATGGAGGTTCGGTGTGATTATGTGTTCATCAGTGTTGATTGTGTGTGTTGGTGGCTGTTCAGTGTTAATATGTTCTGTTCAGTGTTAATTTTCCTGTTCAGTGTTTGTTTATGCCTGCTCTGTGTCTCTGTATGCCACCCAGTGTCATTGCATGGCCACTCAGTGTTGATTGTGTGTAGGGCTGGAAATGAGCCGAGCTGCTCGCGAGCGCTCGTGAGCAGCTTGAGTCAACGCTCGACTCGAGCTCGGTCAAACTCGAGCTCGAGTCGAGCTCGAGTTACTCGAGTTTTTTACGAGCTCGAGCCTAGTTTTTATGCTCACGAGCAGCTCGAATAAATATTTTTTATTAAAATATCTCTAATATATATATAATATTAATCCAAATCTTAATTCTTTTTTCACTTTCCTCATTTCTCTTCTATTGGATGTTCTTTTCGATTTTAACAAACTATCACATAAAATCTTTATAGACATTTTGTAATTTAATTTTACATAAGTATGGAGCTACCACGAGAAAAATAACCATTAATTGCCTCAAATCTACTGATCGAAAGCTTGAGAAACGAGCCGATCCCGAGCTGTTTGAACGAACCGAGCCCGAGTTGCTCGAACGAGCCAAGCCCGAGCTACTCGAACGAGCCGAGCTCGAGTTTCCAATATTGTTTGCGAGCCGAGCTCGAGCCCCATAATGCTTGGCTCGTCGAGCTCGAGCTCGAGTTCGAGCAGGTGTAAAATTTATGCGAGCCGACTCGATAAGTTCAAAACTCGACTCGGCTCGGCTCGTTTCCAGCCCTAATTGTGTGTGTTGGTGTCTGTTCAGTGTTAAAATGTTCTGTTCAGTGTTAAATTGTCCTGTTCAGTGTTAAATTATGCCTGCTCAGTGTCTCTGCATGCCACCCAGTGCCTTGTGTGTGCCACTCTGTGTTGATTGTGTGTGTTGGTGTATGTTCAGTGTTAAAATGTTCTGTTCAGTGTTGTGTATGCCTGTTCAGTGCCTCATCATGCCTGTACAGTGCCTCATCATGCCACTCAGTGCAATTACATGGCCACTCAGTGTTGATTGTTCCTGTTCAGTGTTGTATGTGCCTGTTCAGTGCTTTGTACTCACATTGGTGTTTTTTTTTTTGGTGTTCCAGGTCCTATAAACAAATGAGGTCCAACTTGCTGACCATCATCCGGACTATTGATGATATCAAGGACAAGCTGAAACCGGGGCACGACGAGTATTTGAAGATGACCCCCTTCTACCATCTCTTCAAGAGCATAAAGGATCAGAGGCTGACCATCCTCCACACCCGAAAGAGCGACGCTGCGATAGCTGCCGTGCTGGAGCAGATGGATGTCGGTGCTCGTACTATTAAGCTGGGCATCAAAGATGTCCGGATCACTCCCGAGGATGTCGATCTTATTTTTGGAATCGTAGGCGGCAGCAGGAAGCTCGATATCAGTTCCAGGTCCAAGTGTAATAATAAAAGATTCAGGGAGAGGATGTTCCCGGGGGAGAAGACGCTGAACCCGAAGATGCTGAAGGAAAAGCTTGATATTTTGGTGAAGCGTCGGAGTCGCAAGCCTCAGGCTCTTGCTGATGTAGCTCGGCTCCTGTCGTTGTTACTGATCGGCACTGTCTTCTTCTCCACTTCCTCCGTCACAATCCAATGGAAATGGTTGGATTATGTGGTGGATCTGGACTCGATGCAGAGCTACAACTGGGGCGAGGCGATTCTCAAGGCCCTTTGCGACTCGGCAGCTGGGAACAGGGACAACCCGCAGAATACACAAGGCTGCACGATACTGCTACTGGTATGTGCTTCTACTTGCTGTTCTTCACATTCGTCTTGCTGTTTACTTCTACTTGCCGTCTTTTTTATTTTTCATTCCTTGATATTTACCTTGGGTTTTTTTTTATTTTTTATATTTTTGTGCAGTTCTGGCTTTGTGAGCACACAAAGCTGGCAAACAGGCTGGAGAACGAGCACCTCCCCCGGGTACTGAACTGGCATCTCAATGATCTTTCGAATGTGACCAAGGAGACTCTAGCGGGTCTCTCGGACGAGGCGGTATATATCTTCTATCTTTCTTCTGCTTCTTTTTAAGTCTGTTTGTTTTATGATTCATTGTCCGTCAACTAATTCTGAGTGAACAGTGTGTGAAATATTGAGGTTCAGTGTTTATTGCTTGCATTCAGTGTGAATGATGTTCTGTTCAGTGCTTATTTATGCCATTCAGTGTCAAAGTAGGAAAACTGTGATGTTCAGTGCTTATTAATGCTGTTCAGTGTCACTCACTTGAGGATGATGATGTTTTTTTGAGTTCTAACGCGTGTTGTCCGTGTCTGACAGGTGGATGCTCGTCTTCTGAAACACGGCAAGACGGTGGCGGAGATCCAGGCGTACAAGGGCCACCTTTCCTATAAAGCAATCGTGAACACTCCACGTGCGACGGAGAGCGAGGACGAAGAGCAGTCTGAGGAGCTGCCTTCTGGAGAGGACAGCAGTGACGATGACGAGCATCCGCGCTCTGATTCGTCGAGCGAGGAAGAGGAACGAAAAGGAAAAGGCCCGGAGGGCGGGCCTTCTGGAAAAGACGAGCAGTCGTCCGATGGGGATGACGACGACAGTTCTTAGGGGGGGCATCCGATGGAGATGACCTGCGTAGTCCAGGAGCCGGAGGAGGAGGGTGGGCGGCCTTCCGAACAGCAGCCCGATGAGGAACGCCCTGCTGTTTCTGCGGCCGAAGCCGAGAAGTTGCTCAACAACCTCCTGTCGGAGAATCAAGATCTCTCCGCAACTGTGAGGGATCTCCAATCCAAGCTCGAGAGCACGACTTCTCAGCTGAACGATCTGACAAGTGCTAACGTCGAGCTGGAAGGTGATAACCAGCGACTGAAGAGCGAGCTTTCGGAGCAGCTTGCGAAGATCGACGCGGAGACGGAGGTGGCAGCAGGCGAGGCAGGTGGAAGCTCCGAGGAGGAGGAGGAGTTGAAACTTTTGAGGACGCGAGTGAAAGAGCTCGAGGAAGAATTGATCAAGAAGGCGAATGATCAGATTCATCCAACAGTGACCGAGGACCCCGGGGCGGGCGAGGATCGAAGCTCCGGTGAGGAGGAAGTGCGACTTCTGAGGGCTAGAGTCAAAGAGCTCGAGGATGAAGTGACAAATTTGAAGGATGCGTTGGCTGACCTTCAGATGTCTTCGGTCATGAACGACTACGAAAAAGTCCGGCTCGAGAATCTGGAGGCGGACATGAAAGCACAAGAAACCGTCCACAGAGCCCAGATCGAGGCTCTGCAGAACAGCGTCAAGGCACGGGAAGATGAAATCTTGAGTCTCCAGGCTGAGTTGTGCGTCTACGAGATTGACGGCAACAAGGATGATGAAGAAGAAGAAGGAAGTCCGTTGAGACCAGAAGCCGAGAAAACAGAGTCTTCGACCAAGGCGAAGACCAGGTCGATGGTGCGACTTGTCAAGGGCAGGAAAAGGAAGCCAGCCAACGGCGATGACGATGATTTTCAGTACGATCCCCCTGCCCCTGCTGCCAAGAAAAAGGCGATCAAGAAGGGTAAAAAGGTGGCGGCAAGCCAGAAACCGATCCGCAGTGATTTCAATGACGAACATGTCAATTTCTTGATCGACGTGAATAAGGATTTTGACCAGAACTGCGGATTCGAATTGGAACCGGAAGTCCTCGACAAAATCATCCTGCACAGCAGCGAACAAAAAATGTAAGTGAAGTTTCGTTTATTTCTTTCTGTCTTTCTTTCTTTCTTTCTTTCTTTCTTTCTTTTTTTTTGTGCTAGCTAAGAATGTGTTTTTTCTTTTTTTTTTCCTTTTTTTCACAATCAGGTGGACAATGAAGTACTTTCCCCGTATATCCACAGTTGTTTCGGTGTCTGACATGACCGACATGATGAAGTGCACCTTCATCAGCAACCATGTGGTCGACGCCTTTGCTGAGTCGCTGCATCGAGACCACAACAAGATGTTGGAGGCTCTGATACTCCCCGGGCACTGTTGGGTGAGTCTTTCTGCCTTTGTATTCAGTGTTTTTTGTGGTTATACAGTGTGTTAGGGGGGTTGTCAGTGTGTGTGTGTGCTGTTCAGTGTTATTGATGGTTCAGTGTTTGTACATGCTGTTCAGTGTTTTAATGTGCTACTCAGTGTTTGTGTGTGCTGTTCAGTGTTATTGATGGTTGATCAGTGTTTGTACATGCTGTTCAGTGTTTTAATGTGCTACTCAGTGTTTGTACATGCTGTTCAGTGTTTTAATGTGCTACTCAGTGTTTGTATGCTCTGTTCAGTGTTATTGATGGTTGATCAGTGTTTGTCATCAACAGTCAGTGCTTTTATGTGACATTCAGTGTTATAATGTCTTGTTCAGTGCTCATTGAATTCATTCTTCCTTAATAAAAACTCTGTTTTTTTTTTCTCCTCTCGCAGACCTCCATTGTCATGGAACGTCATGACGAACAGAAACTGTACAAAACAATCACAGATATGATCCCGTGCTTGCGGAAAGGGATTATAATTTTCCCGATTGTGTCGCCTGGGTCGAGAAAGAATACAGAACCGAACCATTGGACGTTGCTCGTCTGCGACTTCGTCCAACAGAAATGGCGATTCTACAACTCTATTCAACCCAGGGGGGCGAAATCGAAGGACCATTACATGGCGAATGCAGTGTAATTGGTACGTCTACTGTATTTTAGTCGATTTTTTAAAAAATGTTCCCTTTCTAACGATAACTGACAAACTGTTTTGTTTCATACGTTTCAGAAGGAAAAGGTGGAAACCAACGTGAGCCAAATGTTGGAGAAAGCGGGGAAGTGTGGTTTCCCGATACATGAAATCGAGGCCGTGAAGCCTCTCCCACAGCAAGCCCCAACTCTGTAAGTATCAGTGCTTATTAATTAACCCATTTCAGTGTTGTGTTTCTGTGTTCATTTTATGCCTGTTCAGTGTTATATTTGTGCATTCAGTGTCAGTGTTTTTTTTGTTTTTTTTCTTTGACTCCTCCACGTCTGTGTGTGTCCAGGAATGAATGTGCTTTGTACGTATGCTACTACATGGAGAGGATTATGAAGAAAGAGGCCATTCCGGAGAAGGTCAGGACAGAAGAGTTCCAAGTATTCAAGGCTCACGTGATACGAACCATCCTGACCATGAAGGAAAAGTAGTGATTGAGGGTTGTGCGTTTTTTGTTTAGTTCTGTTTGAAAAAAAAAAAAACAAGAAGTGTTTTTCTGTAAATGTATGAACATGATTGTGATTGTCTTTTGGATTTTAGTTTCTGTAAAAAACAAAACATGTTTTTTGTTCATATTTCTGGGCAGTCTTGATATTGTCTATTATTCAGTGTTTGATATTGTCTATTATTCAGTGTTAATTCTGTCTGTTCAGTGTTGGCAGTGTTTATTCTTCCAATTCAGTGCCATCAGTGTTAATCTTGTCCACTCAGTGTCAGCAATTAAGACTTGTTGAATTGAAACATTAAAAAACAAGCAAAATGCAAAAATTACAATACAAGAACAATTAAAAACACTCTAAGAGCATAACTGATCAAGAAACAAATCACATAATGTTAAAATCCTGTGTTTTTTTAATAAATGACAGTCAGTCAGTGTATTTATGAGCCAAACAGTGTCTGTCACTGACAGTCAGTGTCTTTTCACCCCATTCAGTGTCACTGATCACAGAAATCATGTCGAGAAAAAAAAAAAAAAAAAAGCGATAAGAAAAATCCGATAAGAAAAAGTCTACTAACTAGGGTGCATCTGCTACTAACTAACTACTGTATAGGCTCCGTGCACGTTTTCTTGTTGTGATTGCCGACACGTCCGCACCTCCCACACTTCATGGCTCTCGGGATGTGCTCACCCCTGGACGGAATCCTCTTCTTCTTAGGTCTTCCAGGAGGCCTCTTCGTTGTCGGCGGCTCGATCAGGACGTTCTCTGGTACGTTCGAAAGTTGATCAAACATGGAAACCGGCTGAAGGGGATCGGCATAAGACCTGACGTAGCTCTCTGCACGGTAAAACTTGTCCACGAACGAGGCCATCGGCTTCCCGGACCGCAGAATGCACGCAGCTGCGTGGGAGCACGGAACCCCCGTAATCTGCCACTGACAGCAGGTGCACGTCTGATCGGCAATGTTGACCACGACGGACGGAACGCACTGCACTTCGAAAACAGTTTCGGACGACCCCACAACCACCCATTTCCTGCCTTCGTTGACGGCTTCACTCAGCTTCTTCTCAACGGACGGGCAAAATTCCGTAGTCCATCCCCTGCTCCTGGCCCCCCTGTCTGATTCAGTGTTAAACAAGGCCAGTCAGTGTTTCAGCAAGGGCCAACAGTGTTAAAAAAGGGCCAACAGTGTTAAACAAGTCCAGTCAGTGTTTGAGCAAGGGCCAACAGTGTTAAAAAAGAGTCATCAGTGTTTGAGATGTGTATTTTTTTTATTTTATTTTTTCATACCGTGGAAAAAGGTCATCATCTTCAGCCTGATGTTGTTGACCAACGCCGTGATCGGAAGATGTCGGGCTTCCAAGATCCATTTATTGAACGACTCCGCGGCGTTGGACGACATCTCCCCGTATCTCTTCCCCGAGAAGTACACGTTAGCCCGAGAAGCAGACGCGCCTGTGCTTCAGGGATCGAAAGCACGCGCCGCAGCTGTGCTCGTTACTCAGCTGCTTGACGTAGAAGAAGCCGTTGCTTCGATCCATCACGGCGCATACAGACCAGCTGCATCCCGTGCTGCTTTTCTTCGAGCACACGGCAGAAACCTTTTCGGGTCTGTTCTTCACGTACTCGAAATCGAATCCCACTCCGACTGCCATCTTACAGAGTGCGTTTCGAAAGTCCGGGGCACCTCCTTTGAACATCTGACCGACACTCGAGATCTCTTTGTCCCAGCCATCGGTTAACAGCACTTTAGAACTCGACGGACCAAACAGGCGGAACATATCTTCTGCTTCGAATCCCTCGTTGTTTTCTGTTCCAGTCGCACTGACAGCGGTACTGTTGGACACCGTCGAGAACACAGAACTAGAGGTGTGGTCTTCAGTCGCGACGGAAATGTCGATGCTCACCGAGGCAGCTTGTGAAGCGCAGCTAGGGATACCATGTTCGACATGTCCGCATCGGTTGAGAGCACACAGTTTGGGAAATCGGGTACAGAGTAATGCATGCCGTACGCGACGTCTCGGAGCTCAGGCCACTGAAGCTCGACTGTTTCCTTCAGCTGGTGAAGGGCGGCCGCACGGGAGGAATCTATTCTGGACACCAAATTCTCACCGCCGAATGCACAAAATGCGAAAACATCGGCCCCTGCTGAATAACAAAAAATAACGACTCACAGTCAGCGCACGATTTTTTTAAGGAACGGCTGGAATGCATGAAATGAAACACTGAACTCAAACAGTGTGATTCAATGTGTGTCCCTGTCTGTTCAGTGCTAAAAAAGGGTGTTCAGTGCTATTAAAGTGTGTTCAGTGCTGTTCAGTGCTATTGGAGTGTGTTCAGTGCCATAAAAGTGTGCTCAGTGTTTGTTTGATTGTGTGGTTCAGTGTGTGTTGCCTCAAACAGTGTTTTTAAGACCTGTTCAGTGTTAAATGCACAGTCAAACAAACAGTGTTTTTGAGGCCTGTTCAGTGTCAAAGTCAGACAAGACAGTGTGTTTTTTTTTTTTTTTTTAAACTCAAAGAGTCTTATTAAGCAAGCAGCAAGTAATTCAATCACGAGCAGTACAACGAAGACAAGTCGTCGTCAAAATCACAGGAAACAGAAAAAACGACAAAAAACAAGATTAACAACAATAATAATGAGACGGAGGAAGTCTTGGGTCACGACGAGGGGGGTCCCTGACCGGGCGCACCATCGACTGGCCATTTTGATCGAATACGCCAACCGAGAAACTTCTTCCTCCGGTCCAGGTAACCCGGATGTTCCAGCCTTCCTGCACTCCAAACTCTCGAACGAGGCGTTCCCAGTTGAATCCGTGGATGGCCGTTTGATTTCGATGAGTGGTGAGAGGAACATGCCATTTCTGGTCCAGGGAGTCCGTCAGAACGATGAAATTCCCCATTTCGTCCTTGATCGGACGAACAAAGACAGCCGGGAGGGGAAACTTTTCTTTATGCCAACGGCCATTGAATCTTTGCTCGGTCCAGTGAGAACCATTCCAAGATTCAACCCCCCGACTTCTTGCCGT
The DNA here is from genome assembly GCA_954870475.1 of Euphrasia confusa. Taxonomy (NCBI): domain Eukaryota; kingdom Viridiplantae; phylum Streptophyta; class Magnoliopsida; order Lamiales; family Orobanchaceae; genus Euphrasia; species Euphrasia confusa. Next base: position 6,168,498 of record OX940966.1, on the reverse strand, counting down.
CTGTCCTGGCTCCCGATCCAGTGTGCCCGGTCGCCTAGGCATCATTGTTGGCCCCCGACGGATTGGCCCGCCATTGAATCTTTGTTCGGGCGACGAGGGAGGACTGTTATTGAAAAATTCCGCCTCGCTTGGTGTCGGTCCTGGCTCTCGATCGAGTGTTCCCCTTCGCCTCGGCATCGTCGCTGGCTGCTCCCCCCGATCGAACAGAAATTAGATGAGGAAACCAGAGAAATGACGAGGTATTTATAACCGTAATCACACTAACAAGGCAGTAAATGCCTCAACCCTCAACTAACATGGCAGGCATTTATTGAAAGGGAGACAGGTCAATGCCTCAAAGGAAACAAAGTCAACACACACTGATTCCTGTAACACATTGCATTTCCAACAAGATAATAACAGGTACCATATTCATTCTGACACTGAATGAATCAAATAAACACTGAATCCATATTGTTAAATATGGATGGATTCAGTTTGCAACAAGGTGGGTACAGTGTGTAAGTGCAATTAGCCAAGCTAAATGCACACTGAACAAAGCCATTAAACACTGAATGAATCAAACAAACACTGAATCCACATGGTTGAATATGGATTCAGTGTGACAACAGGTGTCTACAGTGTGGAAGAGCAATTATTCCGGCTCAATGCACACTGAATCAAGCAATTAGACACTGACTGAAAACAAGCTCAGTCAATCCACACAATGTGTTACAGGAATTAGACACTGACTGAACCAATTTAGCACTGAATAGCAAGCTCAGTGCAGGAACACTGAGTGCATGGTGAATTACACACTGACTGAACAAAATAAGCACTGAATGGCAAGCTCAGTGCAGGAACACTGAATGCATGCACACTGAACACTGAGTGCATGGTGAATTAGACACTGAATGCAACGAAAAAACACTGAACATGCATAATAAAAAACAATCAACACTGAATGCATGAACAATGCACACTGAATCAATCCACACACACTGTGCATGCTGAATGAAGCTTTTAAGCACTGATCGGGTACGTGGATTCGAAATCGCGTACCTGGATTCGAAATCGACGGCAAGGAGGGCGGCGGCGCATCTGACATCTGAACTGAGACAGGAACGGCGGCGGCGGCGAGCAAATCGATCGATCGATCGATGCCAAGGGACACGGACTGCATGGAATCGATTATCGCGGCTGAGAATTGGAGCTGCTCACCGGCGGCGCATCTGACACGGACTGCTTGAACGCGGCGGCGACGGAGATGAATTCCCTCGGCTCAATTTTGAATAGCAGCAGCGGCGGCGGAGCTGAGGGGGAGAGAGAGAGAGAGAGAGAGAGAGAGAGAGAGAGAGAGAGAGAGAGAGAGAGAGAGAGAGAGAGAGAGAGAGAGAGAGAGAGAGCAGAATTGAATGTGCCGATTTTTTTTCCCCTCAGCTCGATTTGTGAAAGGTAATATGGAAGGGTAATTTCGTCCTTCCATAGACATTTTTGTGGCCTAATTGGAACATTTTGGCCTAATTGACACCAAAATTACAAATTGGCCTTATTGGTCAAAAAATGGTGAAAAATGGCCTTATTGCTATTTTTCCCTATTTTAAATGATTTTTATTTTATTAAATGTGTGAAAATAAAAGTAAAAGTAAAGAGAACATTTCTAATTAAAAAATATAGGGAGATTTTTAAAAAGGGTAAATATTTTACTCTAAAACACACATTAAAACCAATGTTTACACTATTTGTAAAAAAATAAGAATTACCCAAACAATCCTTTTAATTATTGAAAAAAACAATATATTTTCACTAATAAAAAATTACGTGGTATCTCTTCATTGTTGGTATTGAATATACACTTACCAATATCGGAGACACTACCAAATAAAACCTAATCAATCTTTCCAGATAACCGTAACATACCCTCCAAAACACTACCTATATCACAACTGGCAAAAAACAGAAACGTAAAAACTCTATTCCTTGAGCAGATTTGTGATCTCTCCGGTAGTGTTTTCGTTGTTGGGTCTCTTCTCAAACCTACTAGGTTCTCGTGTTAAGGTAAGTGTTCTCAATTTAGTATCAATTGCAAATTCATGGCTGAGTAGATTGCATACTCAATTTAGGGTTCTTCGATTTGGGTTTTAATTCTACCAGAACTATCACTTTATAGGTTTGAATTGACATAGTGTACTTCTCGACGTGATTGCTTGTATGATTTATGGTTCTTGAGAAATTGTTTTTGAAAATCACCCTAATTTTTTTCTTGATATTTTTTTTTTGTAATAGTACTAATATTTCATGAGGTTCAGTTTGGATCCAATTACATGATCAGAAACTGTTGTGGGTGTGTGACACAGTGTTATTTGAACATTCAGCGTGTGTGTGTTCATATATATATTTTCCAGATTAAAAGTAGTGTTTGATAAATCACAGAGCCTAGTAGCGTTTAATAAATCTATTGCCAACACTGCCCATTACTTGGCAGTGTGTTAAGTAGTTGTAATTCCTGAAATTAGTGCATGGACACTACCAAACCCACTTTCAAAGTCTCTCATAATAACACTGTTCATAATAGTATATTAGTGCACAAAAGTTAAACTAGATACCAGTACATTAGCTTACGAACAAGTATCCTAATAGTACATCTATTAAGTCACCTGTTTGTATCCTAATAGTACATTGTAAGTGTTTCTTTGCATAAATCTATGAATAAGTCAATTATGTTGTGTAACTAGTAGTGTTTGATAAATCACAGAGACTAGTAGTGTTTTCCGATGCCCTATCTGCATGGAGCATCCTCACAATGCCATCTTGTTATACTGTTCATCACATGAAAAGGGTTGTCGTCCTTTCATCTGCGACACAAGCTACCGACACTCCAACTGCCTCGACCAGATCATAAAATCAGGCCCACCATCACAACATATGAACGACTGCCCCCTTTGCCGTGGAGTAATCACCAATTGGGAAGTGATAAATCCTGCACGAATATTCATGAATTCCAAAACAAGGAGCTGTTCTCTAGAAACTTGCGATTTCAATGGAAATTATTCTGAGCTAAGGAAACATGCTAGGCGGGACCACCCATTCGAGCGTCCGTCACAGGCTAGTCCCAGACGCAAATCCGATTGGATGTTATTAGAGCAACAGATGGAAATGGAGGATGCGCTGGCCCACCAGTCGGATGCAGAGCACGACTGGGACGGTTGGCTTGATATGGACGCATTGGAGGATAACGCTTTATGGAGTGATGGAAGTTTTTTTGATTTCCCGAGCGGGATGACAGATATTGAGGATGAATTGATCGATGAAATTTAGTGGGCTCTCTATGTCGTTTATGAGTCTGTATTCGTCTTTTCCAGACGAGGAGCTTTTGGATTCCGGAAGCTCGAGAAGTACGGCAATAAGTTTATTATCGAATGATCAAGTGGAAAAAAGTTTGGCAGATTTTAGGCCGATGAGAAATGGAGAAACCAATGTGTTGTCAAGATCGAATTATACTGGGGAAAATGAAGAAACCAATGTACAGTCAAGATTGAGTCATGGTAGGGATAATGGTCTGGCTTCAAGTTCGAGATTGAGTAATCAAAGGCCAAGCTATCGTGGGGAAAATGGTTTGGTTTCTAGGTCAAGGATGAATTACCGTGAGGAAAATGCGCCAGCTCGTCCAGGAACAAGATCAAGACACGGGGGGTGAAAATACGCGGACGAGTTCGAGAGCAAGGTCAAGATACGATTGAATGGAAGGTGGGCAAGGTCAAGGTCTGGTAGTAGATATTTACATAGGTCTTCGTGACAACCGAGTTCAGATTTGAATCGTTAAGAGTAAGGATAAGTGCAAAAAATTTGATGATGTTTACCAAAATGGTAGTTTAGCCTCTTGAATCTTACTGTTGTCCCTTGTATGGATTATTTGTGTTGACCATTCCTTGTTCCAAGATTATTGGTTTTTGAAAATGAATCATTATAAATGTCTCTTGTGGTTACAAGACTTTAGTGGGAATCCATATAATTTTCCTCAGTAGCATCTGCGTACAGTTCAAGTGAATTCCATTTGTGAACAATTTGGTTCAAAGGAAATGACAGAACCAGGATGATAGTTAAATAAGCAGTTTTTTCACAAGTGAATTTGAACTCAAATCGATCTTCGACGTTTCAAGTTTTCAATCGATCTTTGACATAATTATTTGTCTGTGAGTTGAGCAGAACTTGTGTATGGGTAGTCGAGGTAGATCAATGGTAAAAACAAAAGGCTCTGGAAATCAATAGTTACACATCTTTAAATTTCTGTTGTTCGTTAAACAAAAATACTAACCCAAGATTTCAAGCATAGCTGAAATGAGTACCAATTTAATATCAAAGTCTACCAAAACGTCGCCATCAATTATTGTACACTTCGGTAGAAATGGTGAAACTCGTATATATAATGGACAACATGGCCCATTATTTCAGAATCGAACAAAAACAAAATAACTGGTTAGGAAAAAGAGTATCATGTAGTTGCCGACGCAACCAAAACCCACAGCATCTTATTCCGGTGATGAAACACCAGCTATTGCATGTATCTAGTGATGATGACTGTCTTTATCCTCTGCATGGCCGTCTGGAGATCCGCCCGGGCCCACCACTTCCAACTGTCGTCAAGAAAATGAATAACAATCTAAGCATTCGATGTAAGGAAAACAATCTCAACTTAAAACACAAGGAAACAGTAATATACTAATATGAATGTCTAGTCTTAGGTTGACTTAACTAATCACGAGGCAGGTGACAACTAAATTAACGGTTAATTACAGTATTGTCCCCAGAGTTTACCTTAAGTAAAAATTAGTTAGTTAAAGCAATCTGACACTTACACCAAAACACTGTGAGCATACAGGGCATTCATGAGTCTTGCCTTTTCCTAGCCAGAACCAAACAACATCATGCTCATCCTCTGGTTAGATTTTGAGTAGAAAGTAAGATTATTTAAAATCAAGGATTGAACTTAAAGAATCGAAGAGTGCAATACTAATATAAGAGTAGTAAAAACTCACCCCCTTCCACCCCAGGGCACCCCACAATTGTCGAGTACTAGCATTTAAAAAATGCACAAAAATGCATGACTGAAATGAAAAATATAAAATCTAGACTTGAAGCAATTCAAAGTTAAAAGACAGTATATCACATTACTCCACATCATAGTAACACAGTTAGATACGGCATTAGGCTCGGGTAAATAAATTCAGTACGGTGGGGGTAGGCCCAGTATTTATTTATATATTACTCCTATCATAAAAACTACTAACAAATTTATTGGGTTAATACGGTCTAACGATTCTCAATCCATATACTAAGACACGAAACGAGTCTACAAGCAATCACACCTACATGTACAAGTACAATCAACCTCGATCGACCTCGACAAAAAATCCCACTGTGAAGTAGTATATACTGGGGAGCCGTGAGCTAATCGAAAAAAAATAAAAACTAAAAAAAAAAAAACAGAACGTGGAAGTGTCATGGACGATCCTTTTGAGAAACACACTTGCAACAAGCGGTCACAGTTCATCTCCAATAGATTGTTCGATTTGTCTAGCCGAACGTGGTAGTGTGGTTTCAGAAAATAAACACACAACAAATCGACCGGCTTGATCGATTTGTTCTCAAATTCAAGATTATCAATTGAAAAGAATAACAAGATTTTACCTCGGTTGGAGCTGAAGAACGGCTACGGATGTTTTTTGAATTTTGAAAAAAAAAAAAGAATCGCAATCAAAAAATATTTTCCAAAAAAAGTTTTATGATTGATTCCAAGAATTTGTGTCCAAAACGATTAAGATTTCAACATTAACTATGTAATAACGTATATAATAAATGGAAAATATCAAGAGTAAAATACAAAGGTTAAAATAGACAAATCAATTTTAAAAAACTTACCTTTATTATGAATAGATTTAATATATATACATTAAATTATATATACACAATAAATTAATTACCTTTTTTATTAAAGATGTAAACTAGGTTACTTATTTTTAAATCATAAACTCATTTTAATTTTTTCTCTAAATTACTCAAAAAGGAGTTGGTATATCTTACACCCAAGGAGTAAGATGCACATCTTACTCTAGGCCCAATACATAAAAATACTTGATCCAGCCCACTTACTAAGCTGACGTCATCACAACACACATTCACGCCCAATATGGATACCAATTCCCGTATCTTCTCTCTTACTCTTTCCTTCACCGATTTTCGCCGATTCGCCCTCCTCCACCGCCGTCGATTTTCGCCGTTGAAGAAGCCTCGATTTTCGCCGCCTGCAAGCCTCGTTTATCTCCGTCAATTCTCGCGGTCAATTCTCGCCGTCTCCAATTCACTACCGTCTATCCTTCAACCCTAGGTTCTCGGCGCCTCCAAATCGAACGGAATTCGATTACACAAACCCTACGTTCTTCCTCCTCGCCTCGCCGACTTCAAGCGTTGGTACTGCATATCATCTAACCCGAGGTAATTTCTAATTTCTGATTTCACAATATGTTGTTTCATGTTTCCTGTATTTTTTATGCACTTGCATATTCATCCTTCAAAATTAATTTGATTCAGTGATTAAGGGTTTAGAGTTTTCCACTACCTTCTTATATGTTCAGCCATAGTATCTGTTCCCTTCTTACAGTGTGTGTGTGTATGTGTGTGTGTGTGTGATTTTGTGAATTTCCCCTTCTTATGTGTGTATCTGTTCATCCATGTTACAGTTTGAAACATTGCTCGTTATGTTCATCTAGTTTTGTTTCTGTGTTTTGTTGTGGATGATGATTTGCTATACATGTGATAGGTGTAATCTCGATACACGAACACCATTGTAAATGACTGCATTATTTGTTTCATGTCTAGCAGTTCAGATTGATAACTGTATTTTCCCCATCCTTCAAGCAAGTTTGAGTTTGAGTTTTGCATGATTAGGATTGGTGTTTACTGGATTCTGCAGTTATATGGTGTCCTCCAATCCTATAAACCTAGGTGTTTCCTGGATATGGTGTTTTATGTTTCCTGCATATGGTGTCTTCTGTTTCCTGACTTGTTTTTGTTTTTAATTCATTCATTAAGGGTTTAGAGTTTAGAATAGGTTGAGATTGGGATTTTCCCCTTACTACTGTATTGTGTGTGTGATATGTCGATTCAGATTGGGATTTTCCCCATCCTTTCATCTTGTTTCAGTTTCATGTATTTGACTGAAATATATTACTTGATCAATCACAGGAATTTTGTACAATGAATCCATCAGAAGATCCAGAGAGACATAATAGAAATCAAAAAGTAAGTTTCTATTAAAAAATATTACGAGTTTTATTGATTGATTCTTATATTTCTGAAAATTTATTACTTAATCTATAGGAATTGATTCATATGCTAGCCAAAGGAACCATAGGACAGCGTGGTTCTCCACAAAAATAGGTAAAGTTCTTAAAATGTCTAACACTTCATATACATACTACTCATCTTTCATTTAAAAAACAGCTCATACTTCAGTTTAATATTGCATACTTCAGTTGACTACATGTTTTGTCATACCATGTAGTCAACTGATTATATATCATACTTCATCTGTATATTGCATCATCTTTCAAAATAATTAGACTTCAGCCTACAATTTAAACTATTATTATTATTGTTATTATTTTCAGCAGGGAGAAAAAGATTTACACAAAGAGGTGGAAGGAGAAAAGGCCTCAAAAACTTCTATCCCTGGACAACAGACTATTCCTCAGGTTAGTTCCTCTTACTTCAGTTTAATATTACAATATATCTGATACTTTGTCATAAATATGTACTTAACTGACCATAACTCATACTTCATATGGATATTGCATCAGCTTTCAATATAAATAGACATCATCCTTCATTCTAAATTGTCATGCTATTTTTTTCCAGCAAGTAAAATATGCTACAAAGGAAAGCATAAAACAAAACATGTACAAGTTAGGGCAAGGACAAAAGACTATTCCTCATACACCACAGGATGTGGAAAAGATGACTTCTGATCCTAAAGAAAAATCAACAGATGTAAGTATGACTGAACTTATTTAATATAGCAATATCTTCTTTAGGTAATATTGTAAGTATGACTGAACTTAGTTTAATATTTAAATACATTTTACATCCTTTAGATAATAATTTACTTCATATTTATGTAATTAATATTTCATTTTATTGGTGTGAAATCAGAAAGAAAGTGTTACTCCATCTGAAGTTGTCATAATAAATAATCAAAAAATGAAGATAGGACTTGGGCAAAGTCGTCTAAAGGTTAAAATTTCAATAAAAAATAAGTTTCATTCATTATAATTTCAATACATAGGTTTCATCCATTTTCATTTACATTTTTTAAGAAAATTGAAATTCTGAAGAGAACACAAGGAGAGAAACCAACAACAACATCAAAGACTTCGGACACTGTTGTTCCTAACACACCGGAGGTAACTTCCTTTATTTTATTTTTATTTGTTTCATTTTGAAGTATTCTCAGCATTAATCCATTTTTCGTGTGAAATGACAGGAAATCCAAGGGAAGAAAAACAACAGTCAGACGATAAAAAATGTTGTCGACACAAGGAAGACCCGATCAAAGAAAACTGAACTTGCTGCTCAAGGAATTGAGGTACAGCAGAAGCAGGATGCAGTGGGGACGTTGACAAAGTCGATTGATGTTCAAAGAGAGAAAAAAAGAAATGTAAGTTGTTACTAATTAAGAATTTTGTTTATAGTAGTTTTTTTTCATGAAGTTTAATTAACAATATTAATTTTATGAAGTCTGAAACAATACTCAAGGCTCTCAAACCTCCTGTTGCTGCTGTTCTTCCCAAGGGAAAAAGAAAGGTACAATTATAGTTTTCATTTTTTTCTCTAAAATAAAATTTTCCAAATATGCTTAAACAAAAAAGGTTTAATAATTTACTAAATTCACTTTGCAGGGAATGGATTCAGGGGATGATGATTTTGAATCATCAAAGAAGATGAAGCCAGCTGCAATTGAACCTACTCAGAAGGATGATGATATTGTACCTACAAAAAAGCAGAAGATAGCTGCAATTGGAGATGAAAAGAAGAAGAAGAAGATGAAGGTACATCAATACTTTATCGTAGTAAATGTAGTACATGTTGATGAACAAAAGTGTTTTAACAAAATTTAATAAATACTTTGCAGGGGTCAACTTCTGAAGTTGAGGATGTTGTAGCTCCAAAGAAGCAGAAGACCGACGCAAACCCATCGACTCAGAAAATCCAAAAAGGCAGTGAGAATGAAAAGAAGAAGAAAATCAAGGTATAATTACTATTATTACCTTATACACCGTAATAAGTACATACGCTTAAATCAACATCAATAAGGCAGTGACAATGATTTTCAGGGGGTAGTTTCTGAAAATCAAGATGATGATTTTGTAACTTCAGAGAAACAGAAGATTACTGAAATTCGTACTTCTGAAAAGGTAAAATCTATATACTTTTTTAATTTTATACACTGTATATTATATTTCATTTATAGACACTTACATATATTAACATATGTGAAGGTTGAATCTCTAAAGAAGAAGAAGACAAAATCAGAAGCCCCAAAGAAGAAGAAGAAGACAAAGTCGGAAGCCCCGGAGGACAAGGACACAGAGGTATATTTTCCTACATTACTAATAAATGATTTTGTTCTATTTGCATTTTTGTTGTAATTAGTAATTCAAAATTTTATTAATTGTGGGCTGATTTTAAGGTAAAGAATGACGACAGCACCAACACACGTCGCTTCCAAACACGCATGAGTCCATTGCCTGTTGTAAAGCTGTGTGAGTCACTGTCTGATGAGCAACGAGATGCTGTCAGAGAAATAGGATTTGGTGGGATCTTAGAACTGCAAATGAGATCCAACAATATGGAGCTCCTTCGATACATTATCGATAACTTCGACTATGCTCGGGCTTCAATAAAGCTGGTTGAAGATGAAATTCTCATAGATGAAGATGATGTAGAAGCTGTGTTTGGCCTACCGAGGGGCTCAGATGACGTCGTTGAGGAAGTTGGTAAGTTTAACATCAATTGATTTTATTTAGAAAATCCAATGTTTGTTACAGTGCATAATAATTTGAATTGATGCAGGGAGGTACAGCAGAAATGAACAATCGGGCTATGTTTCATTTCTAAAGGCATGGAGGGATAGATGGAATGTGAAGAAGGGAGGACCAAGTGCCAGTGATATGTCGTCCGTCCTCTCTGGAAGAAAAGATTTTGGAAGAAATTTCAAAATTGATTTTGCTGCACTTGTTGTTGGGTCCTTGTTATCAGGGATCCAAGAATATTTTATAAATTTCAAAATTCTGTATTCACTTAGAAATGTAGATAACATTGTAAACATGAATTGGTGTGGGTACACCTTCAAAAAACTTATTTCTTCCATTACTGAATGGAAGAATTCAAGTAAAGCTTGGTTTACAGGATCTTCAACTCTCTTAACTGTAAGCATAAGCATTTAAATTTCCTTATGAATCCTGTGTAATGTTTTAAAATTTGATTTTGATTTCATTTTTTTGCAGTTAATCTACCTGGACAGGATGGTATACAAGTTTCGCAGTGTGGAAAGGCGATTTCCCATCTGCTCGAACTGGACACAGGCGGCAATAACAAAGAGAGTCGAAGAAGAGGAGTCAGAATTCGGAAGAGGAAAAGTAGAGCCAGCATTTTCCTCTTTCAAAAGAACAAATCAGTTGGACAACGAAAAGGTATAAAATTTATCTATACTTCAATATTTGTACACAAATACATTATAATACATTAATTGTATGATCAATTGCATGGTATAGGATAAAAATGAAGAGTATGAAGAACAAAAGGTGGACTGCCCTGCTGCACCACATTGTGAGAAGAAAAAGGTATAAACATAATCATACTTCATTTACATAACTGTCATACTTCATTACCATAACTGTCATACTTCAATTACATAATTGTCATACTTCATATATCTGAGTTTAATGTGTTTTTGGTTTTTTTAATTTCACAGCCTATCCATGACAATGATTTTGCCATGAGAATGACTATGGGGTTGAAAAACATCACAACCGCCATAGAAAACTTTGGCAAAATCATGTTCGAGGGAGGGAAGGAGGATGCCACGGCAAGCATCCTAAAACAAACCTTCCGTGAACCAGAAATGGTAGAAGCAATGGTGGAACCCTCTGCCAAACCCTCTCAGTCTATCAAAGAACTATGGTACGGCTTAGAAGACGAGGTGTTCGATGAACCATCTTTCTTGGCTGCCTTGGAAGAACTAGAGCGGACTTATCAAATAAATGCAAAGATCAAGAATGCAGAAGGCTTAACTCCAAGCTTCGATCTTGGAGTTTCCAGCCCATCTGATAATGAAGCAGCTAAAAATGAGGTGGCTCAAGAAGAGGTCGGAATCCCAATACAAGAGAAAGATTTCTATGAGTAAGTAGAGTTCAGTTAAATTAATGTTATCTTTACTTTATTGTTTCATTATTCTGTACTATTCACTTAGTAAAATGTTTTTTTTTTTAAACAGAATCATATATGAGCCTGATGATGTTGAAGAATACAAAATTGAGAAAAGACAACCACGGATGGTGAGTAACCTGCCTCTGAATTTGAGGTCTCCATTTTGGGTCTCGAATAAGAACAAGATGATGAGAGTCTCGAGAACAGAACAATTGATCTCTGATTATGCACTCATTCAGCATGATGAATCAAACAAGTGGTACTACTCATACTCATACTCATACTTTTCAATCTCATGTTGCCTTTTTAATATTCATTATTAAATTTTTTTAATATTTACTCAGGGAAAAGTTGTTCCAATATAGAGACTTGTTCGCATCCAGATATGATTTTGCAACTTTAAATGATGAACAGTGGTTGACGAATAATTTCATAGATGTTTTCTGTCTTAAACTGAACATGGAGAACCTAAGAAGGGCAGTCGGGCAACCTAAAAGGATCTTCATCTCAACACTTTTATATGTAAGTATTTATACTCACTTGGTGAATTCTCAAATATTTTTTATTCTGCATGACTACGATACTTAGTTTTAATATTGTTTTCTGTAAAATATTCAGCTACAACTGAAGCACAAGACTGATGAAGAATCCAAAAAGACATGTTTTGAGAATTTTATTGAAAATGAGCTCTCACGAGCAAACAACTTGAGTCTCAAAGATGTCGATTTGGTAAGTTAGGTCAACAAATATTGATTTGGTAATTCAGAGATTGAATCAATAACAAACAGTGTGTGCATAATGATTGTTAAAATGCAGGTCTTCTTTGCTATCCTTGAAGATTCCCATTTCTGGTTGGTGTGTGTGAACTTCAAAGCACAAACGGTTGATATAATCGACAACAAACACGTGGATCCACACAAAATGAAGACTACAGGCCTATACTCAAAAATTGCTTTAACCATGGTAAGAATTGTGTTATATCACTGTATAATTTTCAGAATATTAACACATGTGTATTTTCTTAAATATTTTTTATTAGGGACGATTGCTAGGAGAATATATGTCAGAGAAGAACATAACCACGAAGCACTCTGCTAAAGATTTTGGAAGAAGACAGTTGAAGATGCCGTGGAGATGCCCAGCAAATTATAACGACTGTGGAGTCTATGCTATTAGGCATATGGAGACTTACAAAGGGGAAGGGGATGATTGGGAAAGTGGATTCGAGAAAGACAAGGTATTGTTACTTAATTTCAGTAACTAATAATAGTTCGATTAACTAATTTCAGGAATTTATAACTATGGTTTATGTTTTTTTTTTTTGCAGGATGCTACTTTATTAAGAGAGCTTAGAGCCAGATATGCAGCTTCGGTGATACTGATGGACATAAATGAAATCAAGACCGAAGTACTTGATAAAGCGAAAAAATTCACAACTGTTTTGAAGAACGACTGATGGTAGACATGACTGATTGTAGAGATGACCGATTGTAGATGACAGTGGATGACTGATGGTATATGACGCATTTTTTGATGAATTGGAGATGAGTAAATGGTAGACAAGAGTTTTGTATCTTAAATCATATTTGATATCATTTGATAGTTACTGATGTGTATCTTGCATTATTTCTGATTCAGTATTGTAAAAATACTTAAGTATCACGTTTGTTCTAATCGAAATTGAAGGTTGATAATCTGCAATTTGAAGTATCAGATGTTTAAAAATGAAGTATTGTAATAAATTACTTAATTAGTTACATATTTCTAAAAATGAAGTATCTGGAAATTAAGATGCAAGATTATTCGAAATGAAACTGAAGGTTCATATTATGCAATTTGAAGTATGAGGAACATAAAAAATGAAGTATTGTAAAAATTTGTAAAAACCTCAAATCCAAAACCCAAAACACACACTAACCCTAAACCCTAAATACTAAAAACCCAAAACACTAAAAACCCTAAACCCTAAACCCTAAACCCTAAACCCTAACCCTAAACCCTAAACCCTAAACCCTAAATACTAAAAACCCAAAACACTAAAAACCCTAAACCCTAAACCCTAAACCCTAAACCCTAAACACTAAACCCTAAACCCTAACCCTAAACCCTAAACCCTAAACCCTAAACCCTAACCCTAAACCCTAAACCCTAAACCCTAAACCCTAAACCCTAACCCTAAACCCTAAACCCTAAACCCTAAACCCTAAACCCTAAACCCTAAACCCTAACCCTAAACCCTAAACCCTAAACCCTAACCCTAAACCCTAAATACTAAAAACCCAAAACACTAAAAACCCTAAACCCTAAACCCTAAACCCTAAACACTAAACCCTAACCCTAAACCCTAAACCCTAAACCCTAAACCCTAACCCTAAACCCTAAAACCTAAACCCTAAACCCTAACCCTAAACCCTAAACCCTAAACCCAAAACACTAAAACCCCAAAACACTAAAAACCCTAAACCCTAATCCCTAAACCCCTAAACAATAATACAAAAATAAATTTTTATAATCACTTAAAAGTGAAGCATTATCATTTACAAAATGAAGGATCATCACTTAACAACTGAAGTATCACACCTTTAAAAATAAATCATGACCATATCCGAGAACAACAAACAATCTGATGGTCAAATGACTAAATTAAAAACAGGAAATCCAACGTACTGTAATTCAAATTTCTTACAATAATCAAAATCCAACAAATTTCTTACAATAATCAAAATCCAACGTACTGTAATTCAAATTTCTTACAATAATCAAAATCTCAACAAACCAATATTATTTCAAATGACTAAAGTAGAAACCAACAAATCTAAAGTCTTGTAGTCTTCAATCATCAAAGTCTCCATCTCAACTACAAGGCCTATTTATTTTCCAGAAAACAACACAAAAAAATGAAAGTTAATTAGTAATAAATAACTTAAAAATAACAAACATAATGTGGTTACCTAAATACTTACCTAGTAGAATCTCTTAACGGAACAAACAACGAACTTGTTTCTTCATGAACAACATGTAAAGAACCACTCCCTGAACTTGGGTGAACAATATATGCATCCTTCTGAACCTACAAAACATTAGCAATTTTAATGCAGCCTTGTCTCCCATATTAATAGTATATTGAAATATGCAGACCTATCACAATAGAAATACCTGCATATTTTGAACATCTTTCTTACTTTGAGCCTTTGCACTCTCAGCTCGTTTCCTCTTCCCCTGAGCTTTATTATTTACTTTCTCAATTGTGGTTTTTGGCCTCTTCTCGCGTCGACCTTGAGAGCTCTTGCTTGGAGGATTTTGAATGACATTACTCGACACAGAAACTTCATCGTTATCACCAAAGAAAATAGGTCCAACCTCTGCATTCAGCCTATTCATAGCATATTCAAAAGCTTCTTCACAAATCTGCCGAGCAGAGGCATTATCTTCACTAGAAGAAATTAGTCTATAAAATTTCCTAGAAATCTGCATGGTCCAGAGAGAAGCCGCCATGGAATTTGAAGAAACACGAGTACTGTCAACCAACTCATTACCCACAATGCGATTAGCAACAACATCCTTGCGCCACCTCCTCGAAATAAATGATTCCGGGATGGCAGAAACACAGTTAATGTCATATATACGAAGACAATGACAACACAATATACCCACCTCTTCAAACAGTTTGCAAGTACAAGTAATGTAATTTTGCTTTTCATCAAAACAAACCTCATGCCTTATCTGGTGACCTCCCTGAACCCACACGTAATATTTCAACATTCCATCATCACTCGGGACAAAGGACTGATGACATTGGTTCCCTTTCAAGTACTGCTTCTCAAACATAGAATACACCAAAGGAGTGTACACATTTCTAGCATGTATAAGAAGTCCAGCCTCAGTCAAAGCCATAGAAGGTTTACCTTCAATACTGCGAACATCTTCACTAAACTCCTTGCTTCTCCACTCAGAAATCACAGACACAAAGCAATGGTAGAAATCACAAAGACCGGCTGTCTTAGATAACCTCCTGGAAATTGAGTGGTTCGTGCTCTAGCTCCTTTGAGACGACAATATACCTCCAGAAAACCACATTTTGTTATATGCAGGACACCACTTCTCCCTCAACTCATACAACTTCAAAAGCCATTTGTCATTTTGACACTGAAACTTATTAGTCATCCTGCATGGAGAAAATGATGTATCAAGCAGGCATAAAATGAAGCATGACATTGAATTAAATGAAGCATGAAACACAAGTATAATGTAGGACAATGAAACAGAATAAAACAACACGTAATTTAAACATGAAAATAGAATGATACTTACTCTCCCCAATATAGCTCGAATTCAGCAATTGTATCAGCATCCTTGAGCACATGATTGAACAAAGACAGGAACTCGCTTTTTTCTCTCAAAGCCCTGATATGCTTCTTAGAATTTTGTATAATGTGCCAAATACAGAGACGATGTCGTGATGTAGGAAAGATCACAGAAATGGCAGCAGACATGGATGGACATTGATCAGTCATAATAGTCACAGGATGCTTATTATTCATCGACCTCAGAAAAGTAGAAAATAGCCACTCAAAGGACTCAACCTTCTCATTCACCATAAAGCCACAACCAAACATAATATTGTTGCCATGATGATTCATGCCGACAAAAGGGGCGCAAATCATACCGTATTTGTTTGTCCGATACGTAGTGTCGTGCACCAGCAAATCACCAAAAGTCAGGTAATCCTCCTTCATACGACCATCCCTCCAAAAAAAACTAGTCAATCTTCCTTCATTGTCAACTTCAAAATCAAAGAAGAAGTCCTTCTCATTAGATTGTCGATTTCTAAAAATCTGAATCAAAGTGTTACAGTCGGTACCATCAACAGCCTTTGACTTGCCTAAGGCATTATACGCATCTCGAGGGCCAAAACCGAGAAGAGGTGACCCCCCAGATTGGGTTTTCAAAACCCTAACAGCATCAGCCACACCGACACCACTTTTCTGAAGCTCTCTCAAATAGGCAAGTTGGTTTTTAGAAACTCTCCTATGAGACCGAAGAAGATAACTACCCGACGGTGGACATAGGTCATGGTTGTGGCCTTTTACATGTTTACTAACAACCCACACCCCATTAATATCAACATCATATTGAACTAGGGCTGGACATTCACAACGCACAACCATTTTTGTATACAAAGGATCACCATGCGCTTTTTTCGGTTTAAGTCCAGCATGAGAACATACATATCGTTTCATAGAAATACTTTTATCAACACGGAGCCTCTATTTGCACTTTCGAACACTAAACCCGACATTAAATGCATAGGTGTTGTAAATATCATATGCCTCAATCTCAGAATTCACAACAACTCCTACCAAGTCACTATCAGGACCATAAACAATATCATCTACAAGCCAAAATGAACAACAATCATCAACTATAAACTTAAAAATGGTAGCAAAATGAAAGTAAGCATTAATATGAGAATAACCTGAAGTATGAACATCTAGATTTCCATCATCAAGATCAATAACATGATTCAACTCCATGGCATCTAACAGAAATGAAATATTTATTAAACTGAAGTACAGACAAAATGCAGGTTCACATGTAACTTAAATGAAAGTTGAAATAATACTAAATGAAGGTCAGATCAGAATCAATTTCACAAATCTAGGGTTTGATCATCTCCAGCAACAACATGATTCAACATCTAAAAACATGATTCAAAAACTCAAAACACATGAACTCATAACAGAACATGTAATTCGACCAGAAGATGTATAGAATCGACATACCTTGGACCATAATCGATGACAAATCCAATACATCATCCATGGTTATAATTCAAGTCAGATTTGGAAGAGGATAATGCCGCTGAAGACAGAAAAACGCCCAATTGAAGACGCGCAGATGAATCGGCGGCGAACGGCGACGACGATGTCAGGAATACACGGAAATGGAGATGAAAGGTAGGCGGTTAACAGAGAAGATGAATCGTGTCGGTGTAGGCACTCGTGGATGTTATTCACCGGAGGCAGTCGCTGAATTCTAGACAGTCGGCTGATGGAGATGATGATGACGACGAGTGGAGCTGACGATGACGGAGGTGAGTGGAGCTGATGATGACGGCGGCGAACGGCGCGGACGATGACGGCGGCGAACGGCGCAGATGATGATAGCGGCGAACGGACAAGAAGATTCAGCCGAGTTCGATAATTCGGTAGCGTGAGAAGAGAGAGAGAGAGAGAGAGTGCGAGCTGAGGGGAAAAAATTGGGGAAAGAAATGTTGTTAATTTTGACTGAGTCTTTTATTAAGTTGACCGGGAGCAAGATGCTCATCTTACACAAGGGAGTAAGATATAATTTGCCCTCAAAAATATAGATTGGGTGTGTTTTATTAGAGGATTATATTTGATACGTGTTTTATAAAATTTAAAATTTTCTCATTTTTAAATAAGATCTTAAATTATTAAAAAAATTAACGTTTAATATGTTTAAATTTTTTATGCAAATAATTTCATGTATATTCCATCCATATTACTCGTAGTAGTTTATTATCTGTCCTCCCCCCAAAACACTGTCCACACAAAGGATTCAACGCCTCCGAAAACTTAGGGCATTTCATTTCAGATGGCAATGGCAATGTCGATGGCGATGCACTCACTCTCCACAAACCTTTCCACTTTTCAATGTCCTTGCCCACATCGTGAAAACCTTTTCCCGGCGGTCGATTTTACCGTCATCGCAAAAACACGCACTTTCACGTACCAACAATTACCAGAGATCGAGGCTCACCGTGCCTTCGACGGAGATTCCCTACCGCCTTCGTCTCGGCGGAACCCTAATTTATTTTTTCTGATAAAATTAGGTGCCTCCGGTTCTGGGTTTATGGAAATTGGGGCTGTTTTAAGACGTTTGGAGGAATAAGGCTGGGAGTAAGAATTAGGGTTCTTGAATACAAAATAGGCTGTTGCATGCTCTGTGATTGTGATTTAGAATTGGGGCTATTGAATACATTTCGAGCAGGAAGGTTGAGAATAGGAATTTAGGGTGGGTCCTTGAATACATATAGGAGTTTTCTTGATCTGGACATATGGAGAATGCGTGCGCCATACGGATCGAGAACTCGGGTTCTTATACAAATAGGGGGCCTCGACCGTAACCTGATGTAGTCAGGTTTTATCGTGTCTTGCATTAAGATGGTATGGTTTATATCAACTATGCTGTGTTCAATTTCATTTGCCATATTCAACAATTTATTGCTGCCCACTTATATTTCTTGAATATATCAATTTTTTCGCCAGTTTCTGTAATTATTAAACATAAATTATTATAACGTGTATTGGAGAGGGGATTTCACTATGCATTTAATATGAGTATGCTGGTATCTTTGTGAATTTTTGTGTTCAGTGAAGTTTCTTGGAGTTGAACTGTGTCTGATCAGGATTTGGTTTCCCGACTAGCAATGTACCATATAGAATATTACTACTATGACTAGATACAACGTGTTAAATATATCTCCGTTCTATATTTTCATACGCATACTTTTTGAAATACCTCGTGAATTAAAATACAGGGCAACCCAGTCAATATCAATGTAGGTTCTCATGTTTGGGTTGAAGACCCAGACGTTGCTTGGATTCATGGACAAGTGGAAAATATCAAAGGAGAAGAAGTGGAGGTCCAAACATATGATGAAAAGAAGGTACATTAGATTTTTGTAGATTGAACAGCGTGAAAATAAATATTAATCTCACCTTTGTCCTCCGTGTCAAAAGATGTTATGTGTTATATTATTCACTATGCGTGAAATCCAACTCCACAGACGGCTTATAAATGTAGTCCAATGTATTTCTTGATTTCTTTAATGGCATCGCATCATAGCTAGTAAAATATGTAGAAATCCATTTAGCACAATGCATTTCTTGATTTCCTGACAATCTCGCCTTTATTTTTATTTTTATTATTTATTGTGAAAATTTCATTTATTTGATAACACAG
Organism: Euphrasia confusa; assembly: GCA_954870475.1. Classification (NCBI taxonomy): domain Eukaryota; kingdom Viridiplantae; phylum Streptophyta; class Magnoliopsida; order Lamiales; family Orobanchaceae; genus Euphrasia; species Euphrasia confusa. The sequence goes on along the minus strand of OX940966.1, from coordinate 6,149,046 downwards.
TTTTTTCCGTCAGCCATTTATTTCTCTCTATTTTTTTCTAGGGGAATTTATTAATTAAACATGGTTAACCGAAGTAGATTTTAGCAGGTTTGAGACATTTCTTATTGTTCACTTACATCTTTCTTTTCCATGTGTTGTCAAAAGGTTGTTGCTAAATTATTCAAATTATATCCTAAAGACGAGGATGCACCTGCTGACGGAGTAGAGGACATGACCAAACTATCCTATTTGCACGAACCCGGGGTTTTGCATAACTTGTCAATACGATACGAGCTCAATAAGATCTATGTAAGATGGCGATGCTCTTTTGTGGTTATGATTTTTTATGTTGGATGATCTGTCACAATATTATATCCTATTCTCTGACATTATGGCAGACTTACACAGGGAGCATTCTTATTGCCATCAATCCATTTCAAAGACTTCCCGATATGTATAATCACAATATGATGGAACAGTACAAGGGGGCACCGTTAGGTAAACTGAGCCCCCACGTGTTTGCCATTGCAGATGTTGCTTACAGGTGACAGAGTACTACTACACTTTTTTTTAAGACTTTTCATTAGGACAAGGGAAATGGGAAAAACTAACCCTGATGTTTACTTTAATAACGAAAATACTCCTATTAAGCGCGCACACACACACAAGTACACAACACACCCTTCGGTTTGACCTAATTACAAAACAAAATCAAGTTACAAAATATCCTTCATGTTTACTTTGTCTTACACTTACCCCCTTCATCTGCAAAAAAACATATCAAAATTCTATCACAAAGATAACTTAATTTTACACAAAATCAAACTTCAACAGTATTTTTGTAGTTTTGAACATTAATTGGTTCCTTTCTAATTAGGTCAAACTCAAGGGTGTTTGTTGTAATTATCCATATCTATCATTAAGTATAATCGCTTTCATGCCTGACTTTTTTAAGATGTAACAGAGCAATGATTAATGAGGGAAAGAGCAACTCAATATTGGTGAGCGGAGAAAGTGGTGCGGGTAAGACCGAGACTACTAAAATGCTTATGCAATACCTGGCCTATTTGGGCGGCCATAACGGAACCGGAGGGAGAACAGTTGCAGAACAGGTTCTTGAGGTAAGATCTCGTCGATCACTAGTTTTTTTAATATGATTTTTGATATTTGCATATTTATCTTATTAGTACTCTTTCCATGAATATCATTTTATTTTCCTAATATATTGAAAGCACACTGAGTGGTTCTCTGCAGTCTAATCCAGTTCTTGAAGCATTTGGAAATGCAAAAACTGTCAGGAATAATAATTCAAGGTACGACATCGCAGTATGCATCTCTGATTTTTTTTATTTTTTTTTAAGGCTTATTCCCATTGCTAATTTATTCATATATGATGCAGCCGATTTGGTAAATTTGTTGAAATCCAGTTTGACATGCGTGGAAGAATATCAGGGGCAGCTATTAGAACATATCTTCTCGAGAGATCTCGTGTCTGCCAAGTTTCAGACCCTGAACGTAATTATCACTGTTTCTACCTTCTGTGTGCGGCACCCCCTGAGGTAATCGTATGGTTTCTCGAACCTCACTTTGTGCATTTAGCTTAGCTCTTTGAGATAACATTTACAAAATTATGTTAATCAGAATCCTAGTAATTTGACCATCTTATCAGGAAATTGAGAAGTATAAGCTTGGACCCCCAAATACATTTCACTATCTTAATCAATCTAACTGCTATGAACTAGTTGGAGTAAATGACGTTCATGATTATTTGGGTATAAGGAAGGCCATGGATGTTGTTGGAATAAGTCACGAAGAACAGGTACAGTCTTACAAAAATATATTTTTTGTGCATTTGCTCTTATTCTGCACTTTATTTATTTATTTTACACTTTTTAGGATGCGATTTTCAGAGTAGTTGCAGCTATTCTCCATCTCGGTAATGTTGAATTCGCTAAGGGGGAAGAAGTTGATTCATCAGTTCTCAAGGATGAAAAATCAAGTTTTCATCTTCAGACTGCAGCAGAACTTCTCATGTATGACTGACAGAGATTTTGTACTTGCACTACTTTTGTTGGTTTACTTAAAAAAATACCCGAGTTTAGCCTATTACAAAATAATTCAGTTATTTGTAAATTTGTCAGAGGGACAATTTCTTTATTATTTTTATTTTTTGTAATTAGGCTAAATCTTAGGGGTAATTTTTGTTCTTATTCCTTTCTGATTCTCAAAATTTAATATTTGGACTTGAATGGGTTTATTTATTATCCCTTTTTATTCCTTTCTGGGTTTATTAGGTGCAATCCTAATGCACTGGAAGATGCATTACTGAAGCGTGTGATGGTCACTCCAGAAGAAGTTATCAAAAGAAGTCTTGATCCTGATGGTGCACTAGTTAGTAGGGATGGATTGGCCAAAACATTATATTCCCGCTTGTTTGAATGGTATAATAATGCTAGTGTATGATGTATGTATCTTTACTTGCGTTTATTTAATTTGATTTCATAATATTTGCAGGTTGGTGGACAAAATAAATATCTCGATCGGGCAAGATCCGAAATCAAAAAGTCTGATTGGAGTTCTTGATATATATGGTTTCGAGAGTTTTAAAAGTAACAGGTAAGCATTGGTTGAATTAGTGGGAAGTTGATATCATGGATACTAGGTACATGTACTCAGACTAACTATAATTTTACGTGTGTAGTTTTGAACAATTTTGCATTAATTTTACCAATGAAAAGCTACAGCAACATTTTAATCAGGTATACAATTGACATGTCAGCAGACTCTAAATCTATGTTCTGTAGAATGATGTTTTCCCTTTTTGGTTTCCAGCATGTTTTCAAGATGGAGCAGGAAGAATACATAAAAGAAGAAATTAAATGGAGCTACATAGAATATGTTGATAACCAAGATGTCCTTGATCTTATTGAAAAGGTATGTGTACATAATTTTAAGCAGCTGATTTCATGTATTAAAAAACATCGTCTGCCTGTAAAATCCTTAGATGCATCTGATATGATTTCTTTTACTGGAAGCATTGCAGAAACAGTTGTCGCTGGTCCATGAATCCAAGTCTCATTTGATTCATTTTTTTTAGTTTATCTATTTTCCTGTTTTAGATGATTCAAGCCTTGCATATAATAATCTTTTTTGAAAGTACAACATTGCTTTCAATACACTGAATTCTATTTTCCTCTGCATTTGTTTTTTCAAATTTTTCATGAATGCTGGAACAGTCTCACTTATTTGTTACTTATCGAGATCTGTTGCCCTAGCAAATATTTATGCAATTGTTCGTTTGGATTTTGCAGAAACCTGGAGGGATCGTTGCTCTTCTTGATGAGGCCTGGTAGGATATAATGATTATCTACCTGTAGGTAGCTTAAGAATGATAGTGATTTATACATCTGTTGACTGACATTTTGACAAACCTACTTTCTTTATTTTTCTCCCTTTCTAATTTTCTGTACCAGTATGTTTCCGAGGTCAACACATGAAACATTCTCAGAGAAGCTTTACCAGACATTTAAAAACAACAAGCGTTTCATTAAACCAAAATTGTCGCGTACAGATTTCACAATTGTTCATTATGCTGGAGAGGTAATCAGTCTTTTTCTTATTTAATTATTTTTATTGTCAATTAAATGTGCAATTATGAATAATTATTTTTTTTTCTCCTGAAGGTTCAATACCAGTCCAATCTGTTTTTGGATAAAAACAAAGATTATGTTGTTGCCGAACATCAAGACCTGTTGACTGCTTCTAAAAGCACATTTGTAGCTTCACTTTTCCCTCCAATTCCTGAAGATACGGCAAAATCTTCAAATAAATCCTCCAAGTTTTCATCAATAGGTTCCCGGTTTAAGCTACAACTCCAACAATTGATGGAAACACTAAATTCTACAGAGCCTCACTACATTAGATGTGTGAAACCAAATAATCATTTCAAGCCAGCTATCTTTGAGAATGCCAATGTCATGCAGCAACTCCGTTGTGGTGTGAGTACATCATGTCTTATTTGTAGCTAGTTACATTCTTTCATACTTAAAAATTAGGGATAGTTACAAAAACTGCCCTTGATGTTTGTCCAGTTTACGAAAACCCAACTTTAATTTTGACATTTACGACAACTACATCGGAGGTTGCACCTTACATATTGCATGTGATGTTGGTAGACCTAATTGGAAGAATTCTGACATCATCACTTTCTTAGAAATTTACCCCTCAACTTTCTTATTAATGCAATAACTCTTATTTTGTCTTACATTTTACATTATATTTTTTATTTTTCGTAAGCGTTACAAATAGAGAGCTGAGCTATCTGTAGTATTTTGAAAAGTGCGGGATGTAGTTTTAAATAACTAATGATTGCGAAGAGTGTAATGGAATCAACCTTCAAGGATGGGTTTTGTGTTTTTCAAAGCTGCTGGTTTCTTTTGTAAATGCTACAAGCTTCATGGGTAGTCTTATGTTTGTAACTGTACCTAACAACTATCTTTAAAATGCTTTAAATGAGTATTTTGCTAATATATTGCTTTACAGGGTGTTTTAGAGGCAGTTAAAATTAGTTGCTCGGGTTACCCTACTCATAAGACATTTAGTGAATTTCTTCGTCGGTTTGGTCTTCTTGTTCCTGAGGTCTCAGAAGGAAGGTAAGAGTTTGTTTTTGTTATTCTTGTGTTTATAATTAAATAATCTAATAAATTAACACATTTTATTTGTTACAATGTGTAAGTATTGATGAACGACTTGCGTGCGAAACTATTTTGGAAAAGATGGGTCTAGAGGGGGCTGAGGTAATGCGACTTTATCTTATGCTAAAATATACACATGGTAATAATTAAATGCAATTGTGTTCAGTGTCTAACTAATTTTTCTGATCAAGCTTATTTGATCGATAACCAGATTACTTGAGGTGTTTAGACTACCTAAGAGAAATCAGCTATCTTTCAATTACAAAATACCCATGATTTTTAGTAATGATGTAAAACCAAATAATTTATATTTGTCTATCAATTTCAATACCAGCTTGTTTTGTTTTTCTAACTATATTTTCATATCTTATTTCTTCATTTTACACAATATTTTTTCTTCACTTTCCTTTATGTTTTATTGGATTGTTGCTGTTCGTTTTAAATAACTTCTGAATTATTTTATATCTTCATTGCAGATTGGGAAAACAAAGGTCTTTCTGAGAGCTGGTCAAATGGCTGTTTTGGATGCCCGTAGAGCACTAAAAGTTAGTGAAGCAGCGAAGAAAATACAAAAGAAAACTAGAAGTCATTTTGATCGTAAAGACTATGTTGCCATGTATGAGGCATCGGTTTGCGTGCAATCTGCTATCAGAGGTTTGTTTAGATGTACAGTCGTTTTTTTAATATTGTTATTTTAATCTTATTAACAATTTGCTTCTCTTTTATAGTCTGGCGATGGGAAAAAATAGTGTAATTATTAGAAAAATATCTATTGAATGTTTCATAAAAAAACATTTATAATTTTTTTAAAAATACTACTCTCTCTGTCCTAGAGGAATAGAGACTTTCTTTGTCACAAACAAAGATTAAGGAAAATGTTACTTTTTGACTTTTTGACCAAAAAGTAAAGAGGGAAATGTATTAATAAGTTAAAAAGTAAATTAGTTGTGAGTAAAGTTTAAAAAGTAATTTCAAAAGTAGAGGTAAATTTGTATTTTAAAGTGCAAAGGTATTTTATTTGGGAGGTACCTATTATTGTGTGACTTCCATTTAAGGAAAGCGTGCCTATTATTATGGGATAACGAGAGTATAAAATTTGTTTTCGGCTTTGCTCGGCTGAACTGGTCAACCAAATTGTGGCTACACCCCTAATTCACCTTCTCACAGGAATTCTTGCTCGCAAGTTTTTTGAGTACGTGAGAAGGGAGTCAGCTTCTCTTAAAATTCAGTCAACTTTGAGAGGACACTTGAGCAGGAAGAGCTACATGAAGCTCAAAGCTGCAGTTATTGTACTGCAATCATGCATGAGAACAATGGCTGCCCATAGAAAACTGAGGAAAGATAAAAAAACGGCCACTGTCATACAGGTGATAAAGTGTTTTATTATTATTATTATTATTATTATGTATTTTTCTTGCTTTGCAAGATTTTTAACCAATATTATATTCTGCCGTTAACAAGAAAGTATTATTTTCAGTCCCGCTGGCGTGGTCATAGAGGTGTTTCAATCTACAAGAGAGTCATTAAGGCAGCAATTGTGATACAATGTAGATGGAGGGGAATGGTTGCTCGGAGGGAGCTTAAGAAACTGAAATTGGTAGGAGCCGCTCACTGTTCTTACTCTCCTGGAAGTATATTCTATTTGCTTAAATAAATTTAAAAAGTAATCTAGTTAGAAATGTAAAGTAGTTCCTTTTAAAATTATGTTCGAGATTGTAATTACTTTTCAAAATTTATTACAGTATAACTTTACTCATACTGGATGATGAAAATTGATTTTTGTTTTCAAAATGAAGTTTTCATCTTCCAATACACTTCCTTTCATCTGCACACTTGTGATTATGTGAAATATCTGCAGGCTTCAAGAGAAGTAGGTGCACTTCAAGAAGCAAAGGATAAGCTTGAAAAGAGAGTGGAAGAGTTGTTGTTACAGTTACAGCAAGAAAGACGTCTGAGGGTAACTAATTTATGCTTCCAAAACTTCCGAATATTATAAAGTTCCGAGTTGTTGTTACACTATTTCCTCATTTCATTTTCCGTTCATTAGTCGCATCAAAGATAATTTTACTAAAATAACATAGCATCAACTATCATCACTGTATTTTCATATAACAAATACTTGCCATTTAATGTTTTCTCTATTTGACCAAAGATTGAGAATTCTTGTGGCAGATGGAATTGGAAAATAAATTTAAAGAACACGAGGCTCCTCAAATTGCAATTGACGGCACCTCCTCAATTTTCAAAGCGACCCAAGTTCCGGATGAAGATTTCAAAAATATTGAGGCTCTAACATCAGAAGTGCAAACGGAGTTGGAAAATAAATGTGAAGAACATGAGGCTCTTCAAAATGCAATTGACGGAACCTCCTCAACTTTCAAAGAGACCCGAGCTCCAGATGAAGATTTTAAAAATATCGAGGCTTTAACTTCAGAAGTGCAGCCGGAGTTGGAAAATAAATTTAAAGAACACGAGTCTCCTCAAAATGGAATTGACGGAACCTCCTCAATTTTAATAGAGACCCGAGCTCCGGATGAAGATTTCAAAAATATCGAGACTCTAACTTCAGAAGTGCAGACGGAGTTGGAAAATAAATTTAAAGAACATGAGTCTCCTCAAAATGAAATTGACGGAACCTCCTCAATTATCAAAGAGACCCGAGCTCCGGATGAAGATTTCAAAAATAGCGAGGCTCTATCTTCAGAAGTGCAGCCGGAGTTGGAAAATAAATTTAAAGAACACGAGTCTCCTCAAAATGAAATTGACGGAACCTCAATTTCTAAAGAGACTGGAGTTCCAGAGGAGGATTTCGAAAGTATTGAGGCTCTAACTTCAGAAGTGAAGAATCTGAAGGTAATACACTAGTGAAATGATGGTACTTCCCTCTTGATGATAGCTATTGAATGAGTGCACCCTGATTTGAGAACCATTGCCCAAACACAGCCCTGATTGATGGACCTGTTGGGCCCATTTTTTAAATTACTATTAAAAAGGATATATATCTAAAAGGCATCATAATATATATACACATAACATAAATATGGATTTCAAAAATAGGGTCTGGGTTTGGGTCTGAAAGCGGAATACCTCGAATGGCCCAGGTCTCACTTCTTAGTCATACCCGAATCCTATCATCCTTTGCTAGCCTCATTATATCCAGAGATTAATATTTATTTTTGAATTTACAGAACTTGTTACAAATTGAAAAACAACGAGCCAATGATTTGGAAAAGCTGTACGCTGAAGCCCTGCAATCAGGAGAGGTTAAGCGTCAAAAGCTGGAAGAAACTGAGAGAAGAGTTCTCCAACTCCAAGAATCATTGAACAGGTACCATAAGTCTTGTAATTTATTACTGTATCTTTTGTCATTTAAACACGCTATTATCTAAATATAAAAGTATTTATTAAATACCTAGGAACACCATAATTTTTTCTTTGAAGTTAATTTTATCTGGAAAGGCAAAAGCATATTGCCTTTATACTACTACATGCTTATGGGATGACTTCACTTCTTTCACAATAATCTGAAGGCACAATTACCAAAAGCTAAGTTAAATTTAATTACAGAAAGTTGGCAGTAAGCATATTGCCTTCTACTCTCTCTCTCTCTCTCTCAATGAATTCATAGACTGTGCACATCTGATACATATATTGTGCATGGGTGGTATAGTAAATGTTTAAATAAGATAAATAAAACCATATATAATTTGTGTGGGTGGTATTAAATGTTTAAAATAAGAAATAAAACATTGTAATCAAAAGTTAGTTTTTTTTTGTTTTTTTTTATGGTAATTAGGTCAAACCTCAAGGGCCCAGTACTAGTGATCTTTCTTGCTATCAGCGTATCAGTATTAAAATCATGGGATGATTAACCTAACTATAGCCCTTTCAAGCAATTTCTAGAAAACATAAAGACATCATTTTTACAAGACTTTGCACTCTGGTGCATATATTTAGTCGAAGAAAACTTAAATCAGTGGCTAAGAAAACATTAGAATGTATTGCTTCTACTACTTTCACTAACAATAGTTATATCTAGTGTGCCTCAGGATGATATACAGCATGTCTGGTCAGTTCTCGGAGCTCAAGATGATTCTATGTAATTCGTCCAACTCGAGTCCGACTTCGAATTGCATCGCTAAAGTTGATATGGATGCTGACATCTCAGCTTCCTCAGATACCAGTTCTACTGATTCCGATTTCACATTCCCGGCCCCTTCATCAGCTCCAGCTAACTTTTCTTCTTCCTCTGATCCTGGTCCTTTCCAGCTCATAGTTCAGGACCTTTCGGCTGCTACCAATTCAGGCCAGTCATTATGCTTACTTTTGACGATGGCCTGAAAAAAATCTAAGAGTTATCGTTATTGAAATCATAGGATTTAGGGTGAGTCGATTATGAATAGTACCCTTGAGGTTTGATCTACTTAAAAAAAAAGCTAAATTTCACAGTTACAAAAAGTACCCTTGTTTTTATTTTTTGTTTTTTGTTTTTTGTTTTTTGTTTTGTAATTAGGTCAAACACCCTCAAGGGTTAACAACACCCCTCTCAAGAAAACAAACATTATGAGTTTTTTGTGGTAGTTTTGAAAAACATCATTTTTCTCGGTAATTAATATAGGCTATTCGGGGGTAGTTCTTGCACATAATCTATCTTGTGTTGATGGGTTGCATTTTTGTGCGCAGGAACTAATCGGGAGGGGGCATTCGATGATTTTTTCTGATACATAGAAGAAGTTGCTTCAAATGTGTTGTGCCTGTGGTGGTTAGAAATCATATTTATTTAAATTTCTAACATTTTGGTTTCTACATACATGTATATACAAAGCTTCATTCTTCTTAATTACTACTACATGTTATACATTTTTATAACATGAATTTCCATCAAATAATAAGAAAAAATCATGTCAATGTCCTTAGGCCCCTTGTCTCGCTCGCATCACAAAGCACTCAAGTCTTAGTATATATTTTTGTAGTGGATTTGTTAGTCGTATTTAATTAATGATGTGATTAACGTTTAAATATGTATTGAAGACTGAGTAAGAGGATTAGGTGAGAAGGGTTTTTCTCATCATAAACGAACAACAAGATAAAAACCAAATCCACGCTTCACTGAGTTATGAAGTGATGTAATACTTGAATCAGTGTGTTTGTATGATTTTTGTAATAATTGATTAAGGTTATTATTACAAGGTTTTTTTGGGGCAATTAAGAAATAAAGTGTGTGCAATATAAATAATAACTCTATCATCTCCCTCTTTTATATATCTCTCTCTCTCCCTTCATAGTTTCATACATAGAGTGTTTCTGGCTTGCCATGGAATCTAATTATGACCAGCAGCAAGAATCGAACAAGGGCTCGTTAGGCGTGGGGCGATGGTACGAGTGCGTATATTGCAAGAGGGGTTTTAATACGGCGCAGGCTTTAGGTGGGCACATGAATATCCACAGGAAGAAGAGAGATAGCAGAGTCGAGAAGAACATTGAATCCATCGTCGCTACAACAAACAAGAAACAAGAAGAGGAAGAAGACATTAATCATCGGTTTAGCCAAGGGTTTTCTTACCATGATCAGAACTCCATGCAGGAATATTCATCGTCAAGCTATGACAATCATCATCATCATTTTGTGTCTACTAATACTAGAAGCTATTTTCCTGATACTCACCATCAGCACTATGGCCATTTCTCTAATAATCGTTCGGAGGATCACTTATCAGGGAACGGAGAATGGAATGTGGGTTTGGATTATAACTCGATTGTGTTGGAGAAGAATAGGGAGGTTGTCCTGAGTCAGAAGGAGGACTTGGATTTGGAGCTTCGACTTGGGTTATGATCGATCATTCTTCGACTACTTATTTTTATTGAGGAAATTGTTTTTCATTAGTGTTTTTCATAATGTACAAATTATTAGAGTAATATTCAGTTTTTTCATTAGTGTTTTCATAATGGGTTGCTACTGGTCCAATAAATCTGGGTTTGGTATTTGTTGGTTCACCAATAGATAGTCTCACCAGCCCATTTTGTAAGACAACTCGGTCCAACTACACACAAACTCATATACAATGTATCGACGCAAACCGATTTATACGAATACACGAGTTGTAATAGTGAAGCGGGAAAATAAATCAAATCGCGGTTGAACAAAAACATCATCTTTGATCGGTCAATCAATCAGAGTGAGCACCATTAGTTTTACAACCTAGTTTGACCAAAAGGTCAGAGTAGCAATGTTATAACATTGTGCATGACATACCAAAGAAGAAAATTCACAAGCCTTAACTAATTATTTAGGACTCAGAAAAATTAAAAGAGAAAAGAAAAGAAAAAGGTAGTTAGACAGATTGCTCAAGAGTGAATAGAATTTGTCGACAATCAATCATGTCTATAGTGCTTCAATTAGTCAATCTTTTAAACACCCCATACTGCCATACATACATATCAAATTCATTTTTCTCACCCCTTAAAAAACATTATTTATTCTATACTCATCATAAAATAGAGAAGTAATACAATTATATACAGGTATGGTCATTTCCTCAATATTTTCACACTTTATCAAGAATGAAAATTTTTTAAATTAAAAATTAAAAACAATTTGTACAAAATATATTCGACTCACTAATATAATTAAAGTTGTTCAATTTCTTTAATTGTTTGTGTTATATATATGTCACATCAATTAGTAAAGTAACTTTGAACTCACATATTAGTTGGACAACCTTATTATCTTAACAAGATTTTTTAAGATGTTATTGATCCTATCAAAGTTGGGTCAATAACAACTTTAAAGGTCTTGTTAAGGTATTAAGCTTGTCCAACTTATATTTAAGTTTTTTTAAGGTGTTATTGATCCTATCAAAGTTCAACTTATATTTAAGTTTTATAGTATATCCAACCGATTTGGGATATTCAACACGCCCCCTCACTCGGTTTTGTCGGCTTTACTCGTGGACATAGTGCCAACTTTGGGCAAGCCGGAAATTTCATCAGTTGGGGCTCCATCATCGTGTTGGGCCTGATCTGATACCATATCAAAGTTGAGTCAATAACACCTTAAAAAGTCTTGTTAAGGTATTAAGGTTGTCCAACCTATATTTGAGTTTTAAGATCTATATCTAACCGATATGGGATGTTCAACAAATTCAATTTTGACGATTTGAATATTTAGATAATGCCGGTTTTTCATATGTTATTTAGTATTAAACTAACGCCGATTTTATTAATCAGTCTTCTCAAAAAAGCTAAATAAAATGTCAAGTTCTAACAAACAAAATAAGAAAAATATTTGAAAATGTAAGAATATAGTTGTATTTCAAATTATTTTTATACTCCTTGTTTGCATAATTTAATTACAATATTATTCAATACATACAAAGTCAATTCTTAAATAAAAACTTTTAGAATTAATGGAGCTAAAAAAATAAACGTATAAAATTGGAGTTGTTTTACACGAGGTAGTCTCAAGTCAACACCACACAATTAAACTTTGAATTAATTATTAATTTATTATTGATCTTATCATAAACAAAAAGAAAATAAGACACTGATTTATTGGCCATTTGGGAAACCATTTCCTAAGCTACTTAAATTTTATAAACCCAAAGCAAAATTGAAGTACTGGTCTATCACCTACATACAAAGTCAAACATTCAATACTTATCTTATACTCACTCGTATTCTTTTTACATGTTGATTAAGCCTTTTCACACAATTTAATGAAAAAACTTTATGCTTAAATTAATTTTATTTGTGATACATTAAAACTAATAAATTAATATTAAAATATTATTTAAAGAGTTTTTTTTATTGAAAACTCTTAATTTTCTTTGTACTCAGTTAAGCAAAATAAAACAAAGTGATTACTATTATTAATTAGAAAATCATTAATAAGGATATTATAAGACAAATGTTACCAAAAGTCAAATAAAAAACAAATAGAAAAACTAGAACAAATTAAAAGAATAGAAAAGAGTACTAGTATTTAAAATAAGAATTCACTTGTCATGTAAATACTAGTACTCCCTCTTATTTTAAATACTAGTAGTACTCCCTCTGATTCTTTTAAATAAGAATTTACTGAAAATATATTACCCTCTCCCTAAAGTGCCATATAAATACAATGTCTTAATTTAAGAAAAAAGTTATTTTTTATTTGTTAAATAAAATAAAGTTTAAAAACTTTAAATATAATTAGTATTGGTATTTAAATAAATAACAAAGTTACAAATTGAAAAAATAGTGATATAAATATAAATAAAAGTTTATTATTAAAATACAATTAAAAAACTTTCAATTTTAAGTCATCCAAACATTTGATGAACGAAAAAAAATATACAAACAATTAAGTGGCCGATTGAATAATATACTTTACCACTTTCATTTCAAACAATTATAATTACAAAATAAATGTGATATAATTGTTTGGGTCAACAAAAGAGTATTAAATTAACAAACTATATAAGAAACTAAAAAATAATTGGTCAAGATTCACCGATCAATTGCTTGAATAATTATAAGGTTTTTTTGAGTTTTTTTTTTTTTTTTTAAGATTCAGGATAAATAATTAAAATTTATGATATGATTTTTTTTATTTAAAACATAAGTCATTTAAAACAAAAAATATTTATTTTTTATTAATTATTTTAAAATTTTAAATTAAATATTAAATTAATTATAATAAATTTTAACAGTAATTTAAAAAACATAATTTATATTAAAAATAAAATAAAAATGGTAATTAAATTGAAAAAAAAAAACTAAAATGAATTATTAAAAAATGAAATTCATAATCCCATTTAAATTGTTGACTTTGTTAATTTATTCATTTATCAATTCTGACATAATTATAAATGATGTGGTATGAGTGTAATTCAGTAGCGAATGTTCAATTCTCGGTGAGACAAAATTTTCAATAAAATATTAAAAAGTTTGGTCAAACAAATTTTTCATTGAAATATTATAATTAAAATTTGTGAAGTGACTCAGGTGAAACATGTTGACTCTCTCTTACAAACATATTACTCAAATACATATTTCGATTTATATATATCGACCAACTATTAAAGCGTCAAATTTATCATCTCTTCCCTTATCAAAAAAATAACTAAAATTATTTGAATTAGCTTACAACAATCATTGGTCTGACCCATTGTTGACTTTTTGACTTTTTTTTTACTATGGATGGAAGATAATAGTATTAATTGTGTGTACATAAATAATTCTTTTATAACCTAGCTACTCTATTTAAACTACTCCCTACTTCATTATTTTTGCTTAATCTTTAGGAAAATACAATTAAAATTCATTCATTTGACAACTTGAGTTCACTGTAGTTCATTATAAAATCTAAAAAAATTAAATTAAAATGAATGATTTTATTTAAATATCTTAACTCAGGCCAAATTATAATTCATGATTTTAAATAATAAAATATTATTTATAAACAATGATTTTAATTTTATTACTATAAGAAGTTCAGTTCGTTGGTTTAGGTTAGATACTTAGATATATATTATTCAATAGTTTAAATCAATTCAGTTCATTACCCTAATTTCAAAAATCGTGAGCAACCATCGTTAACAATGCCATTTTGAATTAATCATGAGAAAAAAAACACAAGTTACTATCTTAATTTTAACATTATATTTGAGGCATAAAGTAAAAGTTGTGCGTTTTGTTCAAATCCATTGAACCATGTTTCTTTAATTTATGATAATGATGGTACATACACCAAATATCTTAAAGTAGGTCCTCAAACCAATTCACTATTTAATAATCAGCATTATTTAAATCCATATTTATATATACAGAAAGAAATACGTGCAATGTAATACTTGTATAATATAAAAATATTACAGAAAGCGACATCAAAGAAATTAGCAGCAGTTCCCAGGTGCGGCGTTCGGCGGAAAAATAAATATTTTTCCAGAACAAACTCAGCCACGTACGTTATATAAAATAAACATATTTTAGTTAGACCAATTTAAAATAATAAATAAATAATATTCCGACCCACGTAGACGGACCGATTCTAAACTGTTAAAATAAATAGATCAATCTTTGATTTCAGTTATAAAATTACAATAGCAGTTAATAATATTGATCTTCTGCAAAAATTACAATTGAACACTTTTTTTTTTTTGAACAAATTGTTTATTCTTCATTCAAAATCTAAGATGTCACACACACTTGGAGATTAATCAAATTCAGTTAATTTTATCATCCAAAAGCTTATCAGTTGAAAATGTACCTATTTTAATTTTTACCTACTCGAATTCAATATTAATACTTTCAAACAAACATTACACCCATTAGAGTAGTTAAAATTTGCGATACGATACCAATAATAGTAGATTGAGTGTAATTACAGTCAATTATATATATGACAAAAATTATAATCACGTTATAATTTATATAAATACAAATAAAATATTATATTGTCTCATTCTCAATTATATATACAATAGTTGATCAATATGTATATTATGAAAAATATTATTTTTCAACTTTTTAACTAAATAACAAGAAGTTAAAATACATTTTTAAGTTAAAAAATTAAGTAATTACAGTAAAGTTTGAAAAGTATGTTAAAAAAATAGGAATAAAATAGTAAGTGAAAATGTAAAATAATGATTTATTCTTTAAAAGTTGCATAATTAGTTTAAACTTCTAAAACTAAAAAGTGTATATAAATAGTTGAGACAAACATACTAATAAAATAATCAAATTATCACGGGATTAAAATACTATCGAAGAAAAATGAACTCAAAAGAAACAAATTTACTTTCTTGTGTTGTGTTTAATTAAAGTATTTGGGACGTGGGAGTACTGCTTATGTCTCGTAAAAATAATCACATTTTTGAAACACTCGATACAAACAAAGTATACAAACAAAGTATAGTAATTTCTACATAGTATAAAAAAGACATTAATAAATGTCTCATTAGCTTTCGGGCATAGCCGAATGGTAAGATCTGTAGTGATGCAGCAGGTGTAATTTCCCGACAATGCAGGGTTCGAATGTAAAACAAATTTTCATTGAAATATTATAAAGTTTGTCCTATAGATGGAACGGGAGATCTAAGAATTTCTCTTCTCTCTTTTTTATAAAAAAATAAATAAAAAATGTCTCCTTGAAAGCATACACAGAAAGCTTCCATGTCCCCTATAGTTACCCCACAATATTAATAACACCCCCTAAATCTCCTTCATATACATAACATAAGGTACCCACCACAACCACAATCATAACCATTCTCTCCATCTCTATATCTTCCATCCGTGCGCCTCTAATACTAATAATATCGTTTTTGTTCGTGTGGCTAAATATTTATATACTATATATCAACACTTTAAAATAACCAAACACTCATTTCACACACACACACAAATATATATATATGTCGAGTGCCGGGATCGGATCACCTTGCGGCGCATGCAAGTTCCTCCGACGAAAGTGCGCGGCCGACTGCGTGTTTGCGCCCTACTTCTGCTCGGAGCAAGGCCCGGCCCGATTCGCGGCCATCCATAAGGTCTTCGGAGCAAGCAACGTCTCGAAGCTCCTCATGCACGTGCCTCTCCCCGATCGATGCGAGGCCGTCGTCACAATCGCCTACGAGGCTCAGGCAAGGATCCAAGACCCCGTCTACGGATGCGTCGCCCACATTTTCGCCCTGCAACAACAGGTTAGAAAATTTTAGGGTGTAATTCTTGAAGACAGCTAGGGGTAATTAAGTCATCATAATTATCTACTATTTATTTATACATGTTCATGCGTGACTATGTACAATATTAAGTATGATAAATGACTTATCATATTCTGGATACATATTTAACCTATCATATTATTCTAACAACTAATTACATTCATGTTTACAACATTTAATAATTTTAATTTTCAACAGTCGTCCGACGAGATTGTTGACTTTTTTTTTTATATGACGTTGTAAGCAGGTGGCGTGCTTGCAAGCTCAGGTGATGCAGGCGAAATCACAGCTGGCGCAGAACCTGAACCAGCAGCAGTGGCCGCCAGGGTGCACTGCACCGGGGCTCATGGGATCATCATCTCCGATATTTCAATTCCCAAATATTAATAATAATAATAATTATGTGTCACCGCAAAGTTCACTCGACTCCATCAACGAAACGATTAATAATAATAATAATAATAATAATAATTGCATGCAAGAAATCGAAAGCTGCAGGGCCGAAGATCGATTTGCCAAGAGATCAAGATCAGTGCACACTCATGATTTGAGCGAGCTCCAAGCTCTGGCTCTCAGGATGATGAAGAATGAAAACTGATGGTTTATTAGTGCACAACTGCCCCTCTACTTTCGATTAATTACAAAACAACTCAATATATTTGTTTTAAATGATTATATATAGTTAGCTACTACGGAGTATTGGGGTAATTTTGATAAGATAAATATTGTAATAGGACGAGAATATATGCCTGAAAAAGCAGAATCATGGTTTCTTCACAAAGAGGGGTCTTACATTCCCACTGTAATAATAAAAGCATTAAATAATAAATACTGTGTTAAAAAAAGCAGGTACATAGAAAAATACTGTATATTTTAATATATTATTAAAATACTCGATCTTAACATATTTTAAGTTACATTTTTTTTCAGTATATATAAAAGAAATGTGTTTAGTTATAACTTAATTTTTTTTATTCTTAATTTTGTGTTTGAACGCTAGATGAAATAAAATACTTTGTAGTACTCATGTTCCACTAAGAGAATTTACAAACTGCTCTTATAGGTAAAAATTACTACCTCCTTCAAGTGGTATACTTTGGGATAGAAGTTGTAATATTTTTTGATGTACTCTTTCCCGCTCAAATTAATGATCACATTTCCTGTAAAAATTACAAAGGAAATGTGACAATGGATAAGAATTAGAAAGAGTAGCACTTATACACTGTACTATATAAAATTCTCAAATTAATGATTATATTTTCTGTAAAAATTACAAAAGAAATGTGACTATTGATAAGAATTAGAAGGAGTAGCACTTATACACTTTACTATATAAAATTCGTTTTGAATTACATTTCTCAATAATGTAAAAATATATTTACTTCTTACTTTCGTAAGTTTTACTACTGTACATTAATTTCACTTTTTTGTTTTTCGTAAGCTTTACTACTATACATTAATTTCACTTTTTTTGTTTTAAAAATATAGGACTGCTTTTTTGGAAAATAAAATTAAGAAAAATATTACTATTTTTTAACTTTTTGATTAAAAAGTGTAAAGTATAAATTATTAATTAGTAATTTAATATATATATATATATATATTTTTAATTTGATTGACTAATTAGTAATCTTATTTTGTACCATACGTTACCTGATGCTATAGTGACGCATCTATTAATTATAAATTAGTTTTATATATAGTTTTCAATAAAAAAAATGGGAACTCGTAATTTGAGTAGAGTTTGTTATTTCTTGTCGTTTTATGACATCAGTATATATGGTAAACATGTATGTATAATAATGACACGAACGAACGGTTTCTAATTTTAAGATACATAGAAAATTCATGCATTATTGAGGTACGTTTGAATACTCTCTTGTCCGTTTCCTTTTGTATATGATGAACTAAACATGTTCATTTGTGTGGGTCTCTTGTTTTATTTTATTATTTAGTTTCAGTTCTTTAATTTCCTTCTGTAATTAGATCATCGAATATAAAAAGTCTAATACTATGAGTCAGATTTAATCTATAAATGAGTCTAATACAACTCACCGTCATTTTTGGAGTCTTACATTTAAAGAATTAAATAGATTGGACATCAGTCACATAGTAATTTTTTCGAACTTAAATACATGAAAGTTTGACTCTAAGGACGCGCGAAAACTTCTAAAAATCTCTTGAGCATATTATCATTCCTTTTATAGTACATACTTTTTTCGATCACATCTCCACCTCATTCACATTTGATACACTTGCACATTTTATAATTCCATTTTGAGATTTTATTTGTTTAATATTTGCTTGATTACATATGTCTTATACAATTGAAATGGGTTTGATTTCGAAATCGTTGATTTTAGTCTCTCTTTCAAATTGATAATGCGAGTGGTCGAATATTATAACACTCGATTTTGAAGTAATGTCATTTTTTTTCTTTAAAAAAGTGGAAATTTCCTCCATGCACGACAAGTATTCCATCGACTTCCAAGTACCGCACAATATCTATTTGCCCAAAAACTAAGTCATAACTCATAAGAAGGCAGAAAAGTGTAGGGATCGGATTTTAGAGATGGCATAAAAAGAAACGAAAACGAGGCTCGTGTTCAACACGATCTCCTTAAAACAAAATTCGACCTCTACCGATCGTTTGTTTCCCAGGATACAACGTTTTCACGCAACTACGTTGCACGTCGAACCGAGATGTTGCCCGAAATATTTCACCGGAGGGCCAAAGAAAGCTAAAAGAATATCGAAGAAAAGAAGCAAATGTGCTGGAGTGGTTGTTGTATTTTTCCTCATACATGAAGCTCGTATTTATAAACCGAGCAAGGGAGCTTATCGGTTCATACATTGAACCTGGACAATTTGACCGTAACGGTCGAGCCATTAAGGCTCAGAATTAAGGCCTCCATTAAGGCTCAGCATTAAGGCCTCCTTAATGCCCATTTTGAATTTCAAAATTATAATCAATAAAATGATTTTATTTTATTTACTTAATAAATAAAATCAATCAACTTAACCGTTACAAAGTTAAGAATCGAAAAGAAAATTTGCAAAGAGTAGCTCGCTCGACTGCCCCCAAATCGAACCGACATTCGTGTATGTAGGTCGCGCTCGCACACAAGTTCGGGGTTGTAGAAAGTGTAGAAATAAGTCCACAAAGTCATTCATAAGCCACTAAAGTGTAAACACTATATATGTCCATTTGACTTTACATAGTTTTCCAATGTGGGATAGCATCTCACTTTCTAATTTTCTTTTCTTTTTTCTCAATAATTTTGATTATATTCAACAATTAATTTCTCATTCAGTTCAACTCCGGTTTGAGCAAACGAGATATCGACTCGAAGCTCTCTTCGAGCTCTATATTTTCCAACAGTCCCCCCATGAATGAAAATTATACAGACACTGTTGTAATTTCGGCTCTCAAAATTACTCCACACAAAATAGCTTGAAATATAAAATAGATGGGAAAAAGAAAACGATATAAAAGATAGAACACGAATTTACCTGGAAACCCAAAATAGGAAAAAAACCACGGGAGGAGGAGGAAAATATCACTATAATCGAATCAACGGGGATACAAATATAGATCTCTCAATAGATCTATCTCACGAAAATCTCTCTCTAGAAACGCTCTCACAAAACGATGTTCTCAATAACACCGTGACTCACGATATTCTCAATAATATCGATCTCTCAAATTAATGCTCTCAATAACATTAATCGAGTTTCTTGATGCTCTCAATAACATCATACTAATAATCAAGTATGGAGATCCCTATTTATAGGTGTAGCAAACCCATAAAATAGGTAACAATAGGATTAGGAATAAAACCATTTTATTCTTATTCCAAATAGAACTCAAATCCTCTTTCCAAATAATATAATTATATCTCCAATATAATTATATTCCTTAATTCGATTGGATTCGAGACACCATTCAACAAATCTCCACCTTGACGAGAATCTTCTACAACCCAAAAACCAAAAGTCACCTAGACTTCAGACGTCGATTATAGCGATCTCCACTTTCTCCTCCACCGGCCAACTCGGGCTCCTCAATAACTAAAATTGACTAAGTCCGACCCTCGTCGAAACTTAGTCCCCAAATGTGATTTCCTCACCCAAATTGCTTTGTACCTCTTGCGTGCTCTACCGGCATCCCCACAACACAAAGCACTACTATTCGACTCCCTCGAGTCGCGAAAACGAGCCTCCTCGTGTGTACTAATATGAGTGCCCGCACCACCCATCCATAAAGCCATCGATTTATCCCTAGCGAGCATCGCATACTCAGCTTCCCCAAGACAGCTTGAACCAGCGGGTACGAATACGTCGCTCCGAGTAATCGTAGATTCTTGTAGGACATAAAGTCCTCCGGTCTTTTTCTCTCCTCTTATCACTATACGAGCACGTCTGCTCACCTCTAGAACTCCACCTCCAGCGGAGTAGTGATAACCCTTCTCATCAAGGGCACTGAGAGAAATAACACTCACCCTCAAGTCAGGAACGTGCCTCACATTGTCAAGTGTTCGAATCACTTCGTCGAACATCTTGACCCGGATCCTCCCAATGCCAATTATCTCACACGGTGCGCCATTCCCCATAGCCACAGTCCCAGTACTGGCCAAAACATCATATGTATCAAACCAACCCTTAAAGGGACACATATGATATGAGCATCCGGAATCCAAAATCCACTCATCGCACGCTCGTGATCCCAAATCAGACGCTAGAAGAAGATATGCATAATATTCTTCCGCAATACCGACCTCCGGTTTGCTGCTCTGATTAACAGAATCGTCCTCACGATTCTTATCCTTCAATCTCGGACAATCTTTCACGATATGGCCCTTCTTCTTGCAATAATAACATTCTCGTTCTCCCTTAGACCGAGAATATCCCTTAGACCTTCCGATCGCCCCACCTTGGACGTTAAGGCCTTCACCTATTGCATCAGACCTTCCATCAACGAGAAATTTCATCCTCTCTTTAGAATGTAGCGCATCGACTACATCCTGCCTAGTAAGGGTTTCCCGACTGTAGAGCAGCGTATCCCTAAAATTTGCATGAGAAGGAGGCAAGGAACACAATAACCACAACGCCAAGTCTTCACTATCGTACTTTATGAAGGTACCGGTATACCGATCCGATCGATATACCGTGTGTGCGGAAGCGTGTAAAGCAATAGATCTACTATGCCATGATCTTAGTGCACACTTAATGTGTATAAGAACACATATAAACATATATATGTACACATCCAATATATATATATATATATATATATATAAGGTTCAACGATTACTTACTTTTGTGACGAAGTGATTCGTTGATGTCGTTGAGGTGGTGTTGAGTCGATTGAACCACCTCAAATGGATCAGCCTCTCGAAGCTCTCCTTGTGAATGACCTCGTCACTCTTTTAGATCGTCCGGATGTGGAAGCCGCAAAAATGGCCCGGCCTCTACGTGTTGCACACGAACCCGGAAATTGAACTTGCTTGATTGATTGAAATGGTTCTCCAAGAACTCTTTTTTCTCTTTCTCTTTTGTGTATTTCGAAATTGTGTTTCAAAGTGTAAGAATGAGACTTGAAAATCTGATTTTTATCCTCATTATATCCACTTCAATTCACCTTGTAACCCCCCATATCAATGTGTGTCATAACCACACATAATGGGTGTTTATGGTGAATTTGAATGGATTTCATAACCCCCATGCCACATGGTATGTGTTATGACTCCCAATCACCAGCTTGTGTGGCATGCCATGTCACACCATGTGACATGCATCCCATGCAAGCCATGCATCCCATGCATGCGAAATTCCACGTAAATATTGATTCTAAATCAATATATTTATCAAGCAATGTATATCAATATTGAGCTCGTGTGTGACCCTGTAGGTATGATTTTATCGATCAATATTATATTGTTCCCAACAATTAATATTATCGAATAATCATTTAACATCCATAGACGACCTTATGACTTTATCGATTGCACACGTAGGATCGAAGGACATATCCCAACAATCTCCCACTTGGCCTTCAGAGCCAGTGTGCTGCCAACTTCCTGTTGTCACTTTATGTCTAAGTTTGAACTTGAGGCAAGACTCGAGTCATCCTAAATCGGTTCAAACCTTTCTTGGACTTTGAGACAGACTGTAAAACCAGATTTATCACTATGATACGAATCTGGACGTGGCCACGTATTTTCCACAGTCTCGACTCTCCAAGTGGCCGGTAAGACATGTATCCCATTATAAAATGGAGGACAATCCCATCTTGTCAATCCAAGCTCTCCCACTTGCTTCCTGATATACCCAATAATAAGTTTTATAACCTCCTTTTACGAAAGGCGTTTACTTGTATCAAAGTACACCATTTCACAATGGAATCACTCTGGACTACTCAGGTCAGAGGAAATTGCTCGACAGTCAATGAAATAGTATTATGACTCGAAATCTTAAATACTATTCCAGTCGGGTCTGTTCGATCATTAGCTCCCAGCTAATATCTATGTAATTGTACTTGATGTCCCACATCACTAGCCCATGAAGCGGCGCTATAGTACACATTACAATCTAGTTCTTTGTATTATCGGTTTGTCCGTACTCGATTATACGAACCAGGAACAGCTATATGATTCAAGTATATCAGTTCAACCATTGGGACTTCATTATGCGGTAAGTCGACCTCATAACCCAATTGATATAACTTAATCATTTGGACAATTCATATAAATTAAACCATATTTATATGAAGAATTATGTATTATACATATGAGTGAATGTTTACCAAATCTCCAAAAGTATCTAATACAGTAATAGAAATAACAACCCATCTCTAAGATGTCTGATATCTACTGCAGTCGTGAAAGCCTCAAGCTTAAACTGCTGGAGAGGTTTAGAAAGCGGGTTTGCAACCTTACCAAAAGTTGCAACTTTATTATCTCGATGTCTCCACAAAACTATCTCCCAAATAATGTGGAACTTCTTGAGCACCAGTTTTAGACTTGTGGTGCTTCCTAGCTCATAGGCTTGCGCGATAACTCTACTATAAATAGAGAACTATCGGATGGGCTGAGCTAGTTACGCCACCTAGTTCATTCAAGAACTTTCAAATCCTAACTGCCAAAATTACTGCATCCAATGCAATACTGTGCTCAGCTTCTGTAGTTTAATCAGCTATATTGCATTGCATGGAACTATTCCAGCAAATATCACCTCTAACCAGACAAAAGATATAACCAGATTAAAATCGGAAATTATCTTAGTCTGTTTTGAAGTTAGCATTCAAACAACTTGTTAATATAAACTCTTTTTGTCTTCCAAAGACAACAAAATATTCTTTTGTCAATCTAAGGTACATAAGAATATTCTTGGTCGCAGTCTAACGCGCCTCACCTGGATTTCCTTGAAACTGACTCGTCATGCTCAAAGCATACGATACGTCCGGTCGTGTACATATCATGGCGTACATTATAGACCCTATTGCCGAAGCATAAGGAATTTTTTCCATCCTCTTTTGCTCATTAAGTCCCGTAGGGCCTTGCATCTTGCTAAGAGATGTGCCATGACTCATTGGAATGAGACCCTTTTTGGCGTCTTTCATTCTGAACTTATCAAGTACCTTATCAATATAGGTCACTTGACTAAGTCCAAACATCATTTTCGATCTGTTCCGACAGATCTTGATGCCCAATATGTACTGTGCTTCTCCAAGATCCTTCATTGAAAAACAATTCCCAAGCCATTCTTTAATAGAATTAAGCATAGAAACATTGTTTCCAATAAGGAGTATGTCATCGACATACAACACAATTAATACAACGTAACTCCCACTGATCTTCTTGTAAAACAAGACTCTTCCGAGTTCCTCTGAAATCCAAATCCCAGTATGGATTCATTGAACTGAAGATTGCTACTCCGATATGCTTGTTTTATTCCATAAATGGAACTATTAGGCTTGCATACTCTCTCAGCCTGATTAGGATCGATAAAACCCTCTGGTTGTGTCATAAACACATCCTCTTCTAGAATCCCATTCAAGAAGGCGGTTTTAACATCTATTTGCCATATCTCATAATCATAATGAGCTACAATGGCTAAGAGAATCCGAATGGATTTAATCATAGCAACTGGTGAAAAGGTTTCATTATAATCCACCCTGTGAAAAAAAAAACTTTTTCCACCAACCTTGCTTTGAAAACACTAGGTTTTCCATCCATGTCTGTTTTTATCTTGTAAATTCATTTGCTTCCAATGGCCTAGCCCCTTTAAGCAAACCGACCAAGTTCCAAACTTGATTTTCAGACATCAATTCCATTTCGGATTTCATGGCACCCTGCCATTTCTCGGAATCTGGACTCGTCATAGCTTGGATATAGGTCGAAGGTTCATTGCTTTCTAAAAGCATGATTTCATAGTTCTCATTTGTCAGAATACCTAAGTATCTGTTGATTCGTGTGTTTTTGTGTCGTTTTTCCGTGTCTTTTTGTGTGTTAGTTGTGTCATGTTTAGTCGTTTATTGATGTATTCCTCGTGGCTTTGGTATGTTTGATGCGCGTGTTGAGTTTTCAGGTACTCGAGCTTGCGGGTATTGAAAGGATGAAGAAAGGAGCTCAAACGAGTCGAGTCGGAGCAGAATCGGTGCAGCCAAGACCAGGCGCTCGCCAGGGCTCAAGGCGCTCGCCTGACCAAAATTCAGAGGCTCTGAATACAGCACCAAGCGACCGCCTTCTCCCCAGGCGATCGCTTCCTCCGTGACGCGGGCGCCCGCCAGCTTGCCAAGCGATCGCTTGGCCTCAAGTTCAGAGACTCAGAAATTAGCACCAGGCGACCGCTCTCCAGGCAAGCGGTCGCTTGCCCACTGACGCGGGCGATCGCCCCCTGCCCCAGGCGGTCGCCTGCCCCTCTTTTTCAGCGTTGACGCGATTTGACCCCCGTTTCTCGATACTACTTATGGGGATTTGAACCTAGGGTTTCAGGATAACCTTTTTCCAGACTTTATTTTTCGTATTGGAGAGAACTCTTAGAACTCGTTACGTAGCTTTGAATTCCGTTGTGCTTTTTCTTGGATTGGATTGAAACTCGGTAAAAGTCGGAGATTCCGCCGACGGGTACTTTGGTTTTGGATTTGACAATCGAATTAGTAAGTTCTTTGCTTTTAATTTCTCGTTCTTAAATTCTCGTTCTTATTAGGTTAATCGTTGTTTTCACTTTTCGTAATTCGATTTCATGGATTGTTATTTTCAAAAACTTAATTTCTTTTCAATTAAAATCATGAGTAGCTAATTTCTTTTGCTAGGGCTAGGGTTGAGTGAATATTGAATAGGGTTAGAGTTTGAATTCCGATCTTGAATTAACATCAACCGGGAACGGACATGTTGAAATAATTTTATGAATTCAAGGTTTAACTCGAAAACGATAAACACGATTCCCGAAACCCTAGTTCATTTCTCATTTAATTCAAAAACAATTTTCAATACTTTTACTAGCTTTCTCGTCTTTTCAAATTCCTTCGTTTATTTTAGAACTAATTACAAAAACCAAAAACAAACTCTTGCATTATGCTATTTCATTTTCTCAATCCCGTTGCAAACAATTAAACGCTTTTACGCCGATAGTAGTGTTCCTCGAGAGATCGACTCGGGCGAGTTGCTTTAGCAACTAGTTCGATAATTTTATTTGATTTGTGACGCTACAAAAACGACTTAATCAAATTGGCGCCGTTGCCGGGGAACACTTTAGGCACTAGTATTAGTGTTTAGGTGTTTGCAACAATTTCCTTTTTTACTTTTCTTTTTTTTATTTATTTACTTGTTCAGGTGCGTTTGATCTCTTTTTGGTTTTTGTTGGTGTATGGTAGGTACTCGAAGTCGAACTACCGAACTTGCACCCGTGATCGAAAACATCAATAGAGCAGGAGCATCGGTCGGTTTACAAACGGAGACGACGGTTCTTCATCGGACTCCACCACTACCGACACCGAAGCTGAGAGTGAATTGACGACCATGGCTGAGGCTATAAACAACGGAAACAATGGCAACAACGGAAACAATGGCAACAATGGCAACAACGGAAACAATGGCAATAACGGAAACAATGGGAACAACGGAAACCGTGGCCAGCCACTCCTCTTTGGAGATCTGACGCATCCTCAAATCGACGGAGCTAGTTCATGCATCGTCCTAAGTGATGCCGCCCGGAGATACGACCTCAAGGCGCACCACCTTGCTCAGCTCCCTCAGTTCTCCGGAACCACCAACGAGGATGCACTCAACTTTATCAGGGAATTCTATACAGCCCTGCATGCCTTCCCACTCGGAGCACTCGATGATGATCAGCTCCGGCTGAAGTGCGTACCATATGCTTTGAGAGATAGAGCGAAGAACTGGCTGCTATCCTTGGAGCCGGACTCGATCACCACTTGGGCGGACATGTACCGGGAGTTTATCACTCGGTTCTATCCTCAGCAGAAGACCTTCGACCTGAAAGGACAGATTTGTGCCTTCGAGCAAGAACCGGGGGAGTTTTTCCATGAAGCTTGGGAGCGATTCAGGAGCTTACTAAGGCAGTGCCCACATCACGATCTCACTCCAAATTCGATCATCCAGTTCTTCTACAAGGGTCTGAGCAGAGAGGACCAGAGAGAGGTTAAAACCGCAGCCGGCGGAAATATCAGTAGTAGGAACAGTGATGAGATGACGGAGATCTTTAAGTCACTATCAGCCGAGTCGAGGCAAACAAGTTCAAGGGGAAGTAGTAGCTATGCCAGGTCCGATGGAAGTGTTAATGCTCAGTTGGCAAAGCAAGTCGCCGACTTAACTAAGAAGGTTCAGATGTTTGAGACCACTGAGGGGCAGCCCAAGCGACAGATCTATCGAGTGGAACCGTGTAGCTTGTGTGGAGAGATAGGGCATTTCTCGAGTACTTGTGGTCAGGGCATGCCATCTCCACCTCAGATGATGGATCAGAATTATGGCCCCGAGGTCCAGGTGAATGCGATGCAGGGTTACAACCAACAAGGGAATCAGAAGTATGACCCTTATTCCAACACGTATAATCCAGCATGGAAACATCACCCTAACTTCTCGTGGAAGCAAGATCAGCCACAGAATCAGGGACAAGGGTCTCAACAAAATTATAACAATCCGAACCGATCTCAGAACCAAGGGTACCAGAATTCCGGCAATCAGAATTGGCAAAATAACCAAAACTACCAGAGGCCTCAGTACCAGCAACAGCAACAGCAACATCAGCCATACCACCCACCTCCACCTCAGCAACAGGTGCCACCAAAGACTTCGGACTTAGACGAGAAATTCGCATCCTTCATGGCCGCTACTCAGGCCATTTTGAACAATAACCAGCAAAAGATAGAGGGGGTGGAGAGCAACATGACTAATCAGAATGCGGCGATTAAGAGGATCGAGACGCAGGTTGGACAAATGGCCAGTCGAATGAATGAGATAGCACAGGGTAATCAGAAGGATCGGATTCCGAGTCAACCACATCAGGCTAAGGCGGTCACCGTGCTTAGGAGCGGACGTGTCATTGATAATCACGTCGAAATGCCAACCGATGAGGTGGAAGAGGACATCCCGACACCGGAAGTAGCTGAGCAGAGGGTCCCGATTGAGAAACCGGTGGAGAAACCGATAGAGAAACCGGTGGAAAACCCTATACGAGCACCGGAGATGAGTCGGGCAGCCTTACACAAGGCCGATAACCCCTATAGGCCTCCAGTGCCACCATACCCATTTCGGTTGAGGAACGAGAAGCAAGATCAGCAGTTCTCAGAGATCTATCAGCTTTTGTCAAAGGTCAACGTGAATCTACCCCTCCTCGACATTATCCGGAACATCCCGTCCTACGTCAAGTTCTTCAAAGACCTCGCTTCAAGAAAAAGGAGGTTCGTTGACAATGAGAAGGTGGTGGTTTCAGAGGTAGCAAGTGCGATACTTCAGCACAAGCTACCCGAGAAACAAAGAGACCCCGGGAGTTTCAACATAATGATTGCCGTGGGGAATGGCAAGGAAGTGTCCGGAATGCTCGATTTGGGAGCATGGATAAATTTGATGCCGTACGCTGTGTACGAGAAGTTGGAGTTGGGCGATCTCAAGCCCACTCGTATGTGCCTCCAACTCGCCGACCGATCGATTCGATACCCTAAGGGGATTGTGGAAGACATATTGGTACAGGTCGGAGGTTTGATAGTACCCGTGGATTTCGTGGTACTCGACGTTGGAGAAGTTCCCGAGAATGGGCGAGATCACGCCATTCTTTTGGGAAGACCATTCATGGCTACCACTAATACGGTGATCGATGTGAAGAACGGTGTACTAGAGATGACTGTTCTTGGTGAGAAAGTCTCGTTCTCCGTCCGAACGGGGAAAGCCACTCCCGCTGCCCTTTACGTGGAGAATTGCGCCTTCGTCGACCATGTTGATGACGAAGTGGAAGCCGCTTTCGTAGAAGAGAGCAGCCCCGAGGTTCTTGAAGGCGAAGAGGAAAAATTAACGGACCCCACCTTTGTGCGACCTAGCTCACAAGAAGCCGAGATCGAGGCTCCGAAAAATAAGGTGGAGTTGAAACCGTTACCGAGCCACCTCAAATATGTTTTCTTGGAAGACGGGGAACAAAAACCCGTGATCATCTCAGCCACTTTGAGAGCCGAGGATGAAGAAGCGCTCGTGGCGATACTTAAGCAGAACAAGAAGGCTTTTGGGTGGAGCTTAGGTGATATTCGAGGTATCGACCCTTCGGTTTGCATGCACCGGATAATTTTGGAGGAGGGATCGATCCCTAAGAGAGATGGGCAGAGGCGACTCAACCCGGTTTTGATGGAAGTCGTGAGGACGGAGATTTACAAGCTCCTGGATGAGGGGTTAATCTATGCCGTTGCCGATAGCCGATGGGTGAGTCCGGTTCATGTGGTCCCGAAGAAAGGAGGCATCACCGTGGTGGAAAATCAGAAAGGAGAGCTCCTCCCGACTCGTATTACTACGGGGTGGCGGATGTGCATTGACTATCGGAAGTTAAATGCCGCCACCCGAAAGGACCATTTCCCTCTTCCTTTTATTGATCAGTTACTTGATAAATTATCAGGACATGCATTTTACTGTTTTCTTGATGGCTTGTCAGGTTACTACCAGGTGGCGATAGCACCGGAGGATCAGGAGATGACGACCTTCACATGCCCCATTGGTACTTATGCTTGGAGGAGGATGCCCTTCGGCTTGTGCAATGCACCGGGAACTTTCCAGAGATGTATGATGTCCATCTTCTCCGAGATGATAGGTAACTTCATGGAAGTTTTTATGGATGATTTTTCTGTTTTTGGCTCTTCGTTTAATGATTGCTTGGGTAAGCTTGATATGGTTCTTAAGATATGTATCGAGAGTAGTCTTACCTTGAGTTGGGAGAAGAGTCATTTCATGGTGACTAGTGGGATAGTACTAGGACATATGGTGTCTAGTCGGGGGATAGAGGTTGATAGAGCTAAGATCGAGGTCATCGAGAGACTACCCCCTCCCATTAATGTTAAAGGTATTCGTAGCTTCCTTGGGCATGCCGGGTTTTATAGGAGGTTCATTAAGGATTTTTCCAAAATAAGCCAACCTTTGTGTCATTTGCTAGGGCAAGACGTTGAGTTTAAGTTCGATGAGTCGTGCCTAGTAGCCTTTAATACACTTAAGGAGAAGCTTACTTCAGCCCCGGTAGTTGTAGCACCTAATTGGGAGTTGCCTTTTGAGATCATGTGTGATGCGTCTAACTCAGCGGTAGGAGCGGTTCTTGGTCAGAAAGTGGATAAGTTGCTTAGGGTTATTTATTATGCTAGTGTGACCTTAAATAGTGCCCAAACCAACTACACCACCACCGAGAAAGAGTTGTTAGCCGTAGTGTTTTCCTTGGATAAGTTTAGGTCCTATATCATAGGTTCTAAAGTCATCGTACATAGTGATCACCAGGCCCTACGACACTTGCTAGCTAAGGCTCAAGCCAAACCAAGGTTGATTAGGTGGATCCTTTTGCTTCAAGAGTTCGATGTAGAGATTAAGGATAGGAAGGGGTGTGAGAATGTAGTAGCCGACCACTTGTCTAGGCTAGAGCCACCCCCCGAGATTTTAGGAGATAGCATTGATGGTTCGATCCCCGATTCTTTTCCCTATGAGCTTGCTATGGCTATGACTCCGGTACCTTGGTACGCGGATATTGTGAACTTTTTGGTTGCAGGAGCTTTAAGGGAAGAGATGACTTCTCAAGAAAAGGCAAGGTTCGAGCATTTGTCCCAAGAGTACTTTTGGTCGGACCCCTATCTCTACAAGTTCGGGAAAGATGAGGTGATCCGACGATGTCTCCCGGAGGAAGAGCAAGCTGACGTACTCAAGTGTTGCCACCACGACGAGAGTGGAGGTCACTTTGGGGGTCATAAAACCGCCCACAAAGTCCTCCAATCAGGTTTGTTTTGGCCATCTCTTTTCCGTGATGCAATTGATTATTGCAAAGCTTGTGACCGGTGCCAACGCATGGGGAATATAGGTAAACGTGATGAAATGCCCCTAAATATTAACTTAGCGGTTGAAATATTTGATGTTTGGGGGATTGATTTTATGGGACCCTTCCCTGTGTCTTTTGGTTTTGAGTACATTCTTTTGGGTGTTGATTATTTGTCCAAGTGGGTCGAAGCGATCCCCACTAGGACATGTGATGCTAAAGTTGTTCTCAAGTTTGTGCAGGAGAATATTCTTTCTAGGTTCGGCTTCCCAAAGGCCATCATCAGCGATGGTGGGAAGCACTTTTGCAACAAGCTTTTCGAGAAGTTGATGATCAAGAATGGTATCAAGCACAAAGTCGCCACGGCATACCACCCTCAAACCTCCGGACAAGCTGAAACAAGTAACCGTCAAGTGAAGGAGATCCTCGAAAAGACCGTGAAACCTTCCCGCAAGGATTGGTCAGAGAGACTAAACTCAGCTCTATGGGCTTATCGGACCGCGTACAAGACTGTAATTGGAATGAGTCCCTACCGGCTCGTCTTTGGAAAATATTGTCATTTACCGGTGGAGATAGAGCACCGAGCTTATTGGGCGATCAAGGCCACCAACATGGACTTAATGGAAGGTGGAGAAGCCCGAGCCTTGGAAATGTCCGAGTTAGAGGAAATGCGTAACGAAGCGTACGAGAACTCTCGTATTTACAAGGAGAAGGTGAAGATGGTGCATGATAAAAGGATAAAAAACAAGGAGCTAAAAGCCGGGATGAAGGTACTCTTATTCAACTCGAGACTCCGGTTGTTCCCCGGGAAACTCAAATCGAGGTGGAGTGGACCGTACGAGATTTTAGAGGTGTTCCCGTATGGAGTTGTCAAGCTATACAATCCGAAGACGAAGGAGGCATTTCAAGTCAATGGCCATCGAGTTAAACCGTACATCGAGGGAGAGCCGCAAACCATCGGAGTAGAGTCGATTCTACTCGGTGACGTCTCTTATGAGTAGAGCCTATTAGTCGAGCTCGAGACATTAAACGAGCGTCGCGTGGAGACTAGTCCACGGACCGTGTCGCTCTTTCGGTTCCAAAAATGAGTGCCACGTGGGGGCCTACCCACGAACGTCATGCTTGCGGTGTTAACTGAGCTAATTTGTGCTTTTATATGGCAGGAGAAGGAGCTCGAGGGGATCGTATGGTAAACGGGAAGAGCTCGGATCTCTTGGCCTACCAGGCGCCCGCTGAAGCACCAGGCGACCGCCTGGTCCCTGCCTCGAGCGCCCGCCGTCCTACGACGCGCTCGCCTCCCTCCAACTTCAGAGAGCAGCAAACTCGGGCAGGCGACCGCCTGCCCTTGAGGCGCTCGCCTGGGAGACGTCGCAGGCGATCGCTCGGCTCGGAAGCGGTCGCCTGGTTCCATCTTCTGAGACTCGAAATTTTGACCAAGCGGGCGCTTGGTGACGACGCGCTCGCCTCCTCCCTTATTAAAATAAAAAAAATATATATTTATATTATTTATTTTTATTTTATTTAGAAATCAATTAAAGGGGAGAACCCTAATTCTTACATCCGCCTCTTTTCTTCTATTTGTCTTTGTAGCCAAGAAATCCCCCAACACACTTCCGTTCATCGTCCTCATCTCCATCACTCATCCCGCCGCCGATCGCCGCCTGTACCCGAAGCAAACCACCGCCGACCGCCGCCTCTCTACCTCGCCGTTTGTACCCGAAGCGAATCGCCTACCAACCCCCGCCGCCCATCGCCGCCGACCACCACGAGCAGCCGAGAACTCCATCGCCGACCACCATTCCATCCAGCCGCCGCCCGCAACC
Source organism: Euphrasia confusa (assembly GCA_954870475.1). NCBI lineage: Eukaryota > Viridiplantae > Streptophyta > Magnoliopsida > Lamiales > Orobanchaceae > Euphrasia > Euphrasia confusa. The sequence continues at coordinate 6,116,337 of OX940966.1, read as the reverse complement.
GCCGTCTACAGTTCCGACCGCCCCCCTCTCCGCCATCACCATCGAGCTCCAGCCGCCCTTCAGCCGAGCACCCAAACCCACGGCAATTCCGTGAGCACTCTCGGTTTCGATTCGATTCACGGCAATCCCGTGAACGTCCGGTTAGTTCGATTCGTTTCGTTTCACTTTTGGGTTTCGACAAGTTTCGTTTCGGTAGTCTAGTTCGACTCGTCATTCCGTCCCTTGTACTCGATTCCACTCACGGCAGTCCCGTGGATACTCGTCAGCCCTGTTCCGTCTCTCGGCAGCCCGTTCGTCCCCTTTCGGCAATCCCGGTAACCACTTAATCTTTGTGATTCATTTATTACTAACATGGTGTTTACTCGCAGTAAAAAGAAAGCCCCGGCTTCTAAGAGGGCTCGAACCGACGTGGGCCCGTCCAACGAGTCTCCGGACCACGACGAAGAGGAAAGACAGACCTCTCTTACGAGGCAGCCCACCCCTCCAAGGCAGCCCTCTCCTGCACCACAAGCGCCTCCGAGCAATCACCGGCCCGATCTCCGAGACCAATACGGGGCCGACTTCGCGATTTACGCACACAAGGAAGGCCGTCGGCTACTTGCCTTTCAGAAGCACGCATTTGAGCTTCCCCGTCCCTTTGACTGGGACCTAGTCCGGAAGTTGGGGCTGTATGATCGGGTTAAGAAATATTTGGAGCTGATGGGAATGTGGAACTTCGCAAACCTTCATCTCAAATACTCTACATCCCTAGGCTTGGAGATGCTTTGCACCTTGGAGCGGCACTCGAATGGGAGGTTCTACACGTGTCGGCTATTGGGCAACGAAGTGGAGTTCACCGCCAAGGACCTAGCAGCCTCCTTCCTCTTTGACTTTGATGGAGTCCAGAGGCACATACCCGAAAAGATTGACAAAGACGCGGCCTGGCAAGCCGTTGCCTCGATGGCATCTCACACTGGGAAGAGAGCACATATAGCCGACCCGGCCCTTCTCCTCGTGCATCGTTTCATCGCATACAACTTATCTGGGAAGGACGAAGGCAATAAGGTGAACAAATCGGAGCTCTTCTTGCTTGAGTGTGCCACGAAGGGACTTCCCTCCACTCCGGTTGATTACTTGTTAGGTCAGCTGAAAAGGACAGTCGAGCGCGGAGCCCACCACGCCACCTTCTTCCACATTGCCGCGGGACTTGCACATTCCACGGCGTTAATGAATTTCGATGACCCCGACTCACTTCCAGCGGACTTTGTCGAGGAGCCTCGATGCATTGATCTCCAGGAACTCAACGGCTCTCACCTCCTCGACGCAGCTGGAAACTTCCACCCTCATTCCGTGCGCATTGGGCGAGGCTCTAGGAATGCGGCGTCGACGAGCACCGCACCCCCTGTGCAACACTCGTCTCAGTCTCCACAGCCGGGGTATACCACGGACTACGTTGCTCCGATTTCCTACCCGACCTACGCGTCGTACACCGCCGAATTCCATGATATGATCAATCAGTTCCAGGATATGCGGACTAGTTTCGAGGACGCGGAGACTAGTAGGAGGGAGATTGAGTATGATATGCGGGAGGACTTTCGGACGACTTCGGGAGCTACTAGGACCTACATTGATGAGCGGTTCACCCGGATGGAGGCCCAAGCTACTATTCAGTATGACCATTTCAATGGTCGACTCGACCGGATCGAGGCTCAGCAGGCCACTCATCACGATTACTATGTGGCCGAGAATGCCCGCCGGCAGGCCCGTGAGGACACCGAGCACGCCTACCACGTCTCTCAGTACGCTCAGATGATGGCCATGTTCCGAGGGCCACAGTATCCACCACCCGAGCCATGAGGATCGACCGTACCTTCGTACGGTCGCGGTATGTACATAGAGTCTTTCTTTCATTGTTTTGAGCCGTGTCTTCTTTTGTTTGTTTTAGTTTTCTTCCTTTGTTTTGCTTTCCGTGTTTTGTTTGAGTTTTGTTGTGTAGGTTGTTCACCCCGTCGCTTTTGGACACTCACGAGGATGACTTTCTTGGGACGCGTGCTTTCCTAGAAGGGTACTACATCCACGAGGACATGGATTAGCCCAAGTGTGGGGGGGTTTGCCTTCTTCTTCCCTTTTATTTTCTCTTTCTCGTTGTTTTACCATGTTTTAGTTGTTGTCTTTTATTTGCTTGGTGTCGGCATGTGATAGCTCCCCTTGTTGAGATATGATCGTCATGAAAGTGTAGTTGTTATGTCCCCCATGCATGTTAGTTGTGTAGTTCGATTCTTGAGGTGCGATAGATTTTTGATGCTAGAGGTCGGTATGTAAATGACTCTTGACTCCGTGATTAGATGTCGTATAGTGACTTTGAGTTAATTGCATGTCACCGTTTCATGTTCCATATACCTTGTGAGAATTTGAGCCTTTTATCGTTCTTCCTTGTGTGACACCTCTCGTTGATTTCTTGAGCTTCTAATTTTCTTTGTTCTACATCTTATGCACCCGTATGGACTAGAGATAGCTAAAGCATGCTTAGGTTGTTACTTGAGACTTGTACGTCATAAATTACTTGATTTTGAACATGATTGGGTATTGATTGACTAGGATAGCCATTTCAGCCGCTTTTCGAACTTTTGACCCCGAGCCCGTCGTGGGACACCCTAGTAGCCCCGTTGAGCCTACGTTTAGCCTTTTCTTTTTGTCCTATACCTCATGGAGGAGAGAAGAGAGGTTTTGTACTTGGGGATATAAGGTGTTAATTTTCTATGTTGTTTGCCACGATTGTAATAATTCGAGACGTATTATAAGTCTCCAAAAAAAAAAAAAAAAAAAAAAAAAAACAAACAAAAATGAGACAAGTTTAGTCTCCCAAAAAAAAAATAGAAAAGAGTCGAGACATGTTATAAGTCTCTAATAATAAAAAAAAAAAAAAAAAAAAAAAAAAAAAAAAAAAAAAAAAAAAAAAAGTCGAATAATGGTACTAGTTTATTGCTCGGATGTTTGAGGTGGCTTTGATGAGTACGTTTGTTGTATTTGATGTGGAAGAGGTGTTGTGCGTTAGACGGATATTTGTTTGTGATGGAGGTACGTGCTTGTACGAATTAGTCCACTCTTTCCCAAATATTCCCGAATACCTTTAGCCGAGCCCCGTTACACCCATTTTTGTCGATCACCCATGATTCTTAAGATAGTAGACATTGATTAGTGGAGAGTGCAATTTGAACATGCGTTTAGTTGGTGTCCTTAGGTGCATTTGATGTTATTTGAAGCTCGTCGTTGATACTTTCGTGCTTTTCCTTGTTTAACACACGAGTTTATCTCTTGTTCTCTCGCTTGTGTGTGCTTATGAGTGACCCATTCTCGAGAGTTAAAAAAGTAGGAGTGAACCTTTGCGAGGGAACGTGATATTGTGACATGTGATGATGCTTAGGAGATATTTGTGGTAGATAATTCATTGTGGGTCAGTGGTTGTTTATTTTACCTTTTCCGTACGCATCGAGGATTTATTTGTGGTTTTTAGGGATTGAGTATACGATTGGCATGCATGTGTGTTTGGGTATACGACTTGCTCTCATGATTGCTTGCTTGAGGACAAGCAAGAGACTAAGTGTGGGGGAGTTGATTCGTGTGTTTTTGTGTCGTTTTTCCGTGTCTTTTTGTGTGTTAGTTGTGTCATGTTTAGTCGTTTATTGATGTATTCCTCGTGGCTTTGGTATGTTTGATGCGCGTGTTGAGTTTGCAGGTACTCGAGCTTGCGGGTATTGAAAGGATGAAGAAAGGAGCTCAAACGAGTCGAGTCGGAGCAGAATCGGTGCAGCCAAGACCAGGCGCTCGCCAGTGCTCAAGGCGCTCGCCTGACCAAAATTCAGAGGCTCTGAATACAGCACCAAGCGACCGCCTTCTCCCCAGGCGATCGCTTCCTCCGTGACGCGGGCGCCCGCCAGCTTGCCAAGCGATCGCTTGGCCTCAAGTTCAGAGACTCAGAAATTAGCACCAGGCGACCGCTCTCCAGGCAAGCGGTCGCTTGCCCACTGACGCGGGCGATCGCCCCCTGCCCCAGGCGGTCGCCTGCCCCTCTCTTTCAGCGTTGACGCGATTTGACCCCCGTTTCTCGATACTACTTATGGGGATTTGAACCTAGGGTTTCAGGATAACCTTTTTCCAGACTTTATTTTTCGTATTGGAGAGAACTCTTAGAACTCGTTACGTAGCTTTGAATTCCGTTGTGCTTTTTCTTGGATTGGATTGAAACTCGGTAAAAGTCGGAGATTCCGCCGACGGGTACTTTGGTTTTGGATTTGACAATCGAATTAGTAAGTTCTTTGCTTTTAATTTCTCGTTCTTAAATTCTCGTTCTTATTAGGTTAATCGTTGTTTTCACTTTTCGTAATTCGATTTCATGGATTGTTATTTTCAAAAACTTAATTTCTTTTCAATTAAAATCATGAGTAGCTAATTTCTTTTGCTAGGGCTAGGGTTGAGTGAATATTGAATAGGGTTAGAGTTTGAATTCCGATCTTGAATTAACATCAACCGGGAACGGACATGTTGAAATAATTTTATGAATTCAAGGTTTAACTCGAAAACGATAAACACGATTCCCGAAACCCTAGTTCATTTCTCATTTAATTCAAAAACAATTTTCAATACTTTTACTAGCTTTCTCGTCTTTTCAAATTCCTTCGTTTATTTTAGAACTAATTACAAAAACCAAAAACAAACTCTTGCATTATGCTATTTCATTTTCTCAATCCCGTTGCAAACAATTAAACGCTTTTACGCCGATAGTAGTGTTCCTCGAGAGATCGACTCGGGCGAGTTGCTTTAGCAACTAGTTCGATAATTTTATTTGATTTGTGACGCTACAAAAACGACTTAATCATCTGTCAGGTTGAGTTCTAATCCTTCCGGACCTTCGAGGGTTAGGTGTGGTTTCCAAAACCACTGGAGTACTTTCGACCAAGTCTTGAGTCTCCATCTCAGTTTGTTCTTCTTGAACCTCGTTCAAGTCTTCTTGAACTTCGTTCAATTCAACTGAGCTCCCACTTACTTTCTTGGAAAGATATTCCTTTTCAAGAAATACACCATCTCGAGCAACAAAGACTTTGTTCTCGGATTGGTTATAAAAGTGGTACCCTCGTGTTTCTTTTGGATAACCAACAAAGAAACATTTATCCGATTTGGGTTCAAGATTTGTTGAGATATTTCTCTTCACATAAGCTTCACATCCCCAAACCTTGATATAAGACAAGTTAGGGACCTTCCCTTTCCATACTTCGTATGGTGTCTTATCAACAGCTTTTGACGGTGTCCTATTCAGTGTATAAGTTGAAGTCTAGAATTATGTGTTCCCAAAAGAGACCAGTAGTTGATTTAGACCTCTCATCGAATGGTCGAACTATATCTAATATAGTTTGTTTTCTCGAAACATAACCTTCATGTGCTTGTGAACTGATAGGTTCCACATACATCAGTATGGATCATCCCTAATAAATCACTTACATGTTCTCCTTTCTCCAAGAAAGATGACATTGTTATCTTGTACATCACACATCATCCACATGTATCAAATGACTCCAAGTCAAATGAATCTAGAATGCATTCTAAAAGAAGATTCGTTACATATTTAGATGTTGATTTGACCTAATCAACAATGTTATAGTTATGTCTCATTGAGACTTATTCGATTCGGCCTTTAGTGTTAATGTTATATATGATTTGTCAAGTTTAAAGTATACATAAACAATATAATAATCGTACCAAAACAAAGAATAATTCACAATTAAAATAGTTCCCAAACTATTTAATAGTGAAAAACTAATCCATCAGTATCCAATACTGAACCAATATTCATTGTTTATTGAAGGTACGAAATTACATAGTTATAATACTAAAACAAGGCCCTAAGGCAAAACAACATCATATGATCATACGGCTAATGCAGCGACCTTCGCTCCATTTCTTGCCCGTAGATCGACATCTCTATTCACCAAACTTATACTTCTATGTAGTTCCTCCACATAAAAATGTGAGAACCACATTTGGCATCCAATACCCAAGAAGTAGAATTTGTGAAGTTTAATGTCTATATCATTAATACTTGAAGATGAAGCAACCCCGTTCTTCACATCTTCTTTGAACTTTGGGCAAATTCAATTATTCCCAATAATTGAGTCTCATTCAAATTTCCCATTCAAAATTATCTCAATGTCAAAACGTGATAAATCGAAGTTTTCTAACCAGCGATATTATCATGCAATTGAAGCCCTATCTCTCATAAAATATGAGGGAGCCAACCAGACAATCGATTCACGCCATCCAATGGCTCGAAAGTCTCTAATTTGTGTCATTGATGAACTTAAGTGTTTTGGATTAAATCACTCCCCGAGGTGTAAATAATCATAACCTTAGAATCCATCATATGAAAGACAAATTAGGCATTTGTTTTGAAATTGAATAAAATATGAACTTTTATATGTTTGCAAGTAGTGTCCAACACTTTTGCAAAGACGCATTGAGATTCCCTAGGAACCCTAGTAGCCTTCTTGCCCCTGCTCTTTTGAATACCCTATCCCATATCATAAGAATTTCCCTCTTAGGGTCCTTCTCTATCGCCGGCTCAGCAGCCTTGAGCATCCCGTGGAGCTCACGAAGCGATTTCTTCAAACCATTCATATGAAAATTTAGCCTAAAGGCATTATAACCATCATGAGATTGAAGTATGAAATCGGTTGCAAAATAATCATCATAGGAAAAATCTAGGCGGTCACTTGAAACAAATAATCCAATCATTTGTTGCACATGTGATTCCATAGATTTCCATTTTTCCAGCCTAGCTGAAGCGATGACCCTGGTCATACCGAACCGCTCAATCATAGTATGTTCCCCGAACATGCTATTGAGTTGTTCAATGATATCATAGGAATTGGTAATCTAACACATTCTCTTTGTATTCGTATTTGAGGACCATCCTCAAATTACGTTGTCAATCAAGAAAATTTGTGTTGTTCAATTTTTCACAATCAAGAATTGAACCAAACTTGAATTGAGTTGATATTTAACATGATAAACTACAAAAGAAAGATAACTAAAGTATGTAAACATCCACAAAGCGGTAAACAAATAAGGTTGTCTATCAAAATTACTTATTTGTTACATTTTGTTCAATCGATATCTAATATCGTTGTTCCCTTAAACAAAACAATCCCAAGACCCTCATCTTGCGAATCCTTAAGCCGACTGAGTCCGCACTTAAGAAACTCCAAGATAGGTAGACATCCCATGTCAATGACATCTGATGTCACTCTCGGTCGATGAGAGTCCCATTCTCATCTCATGTCTCGATAGCCACGCCTGCAGTGGATCTATCGATGAGAAAACCAAACTCACGTGTAAGAGTCTAACCCTTACTCCCACTTATCCCAAGATAACAAGTAGTACCCCGCTGAGGCGGACCTACCAACTTATGATCGAGGGCTTCATGAGTGTGACATTTTGGACAAGACATTATACTCATTATTTTTGGGAACTTGCATGCATAGGTTTGTTTATATGTAAGTTGAACATTTATAACATAAAACAACCTATAACTAGCAAAGCAAATATATACGAAATCGAAAGGCCCCTAGAACCTCACAACTCTCAAACGAAAAGATTAAAATAACAACAAAAGCCTTGAATATCTTCTGGACTGGTCCTCGCCCTCCGTTTTAGTTCCGTGCCCTCCGATTTTGGTCAAATCTATTCCGTACCCATAAAACCACGAACAACGCCCGCCGTTTCACAACCAGCGGTCGCTGAACACCACCGGCGGTCGCCGTTTCCAAAATGGCGCCCGCCGAAAGGTCCGGGAACAATCTGCCAAGAAAAAGGGCTTTCGGCGGTCGCCATTTCCAAAACGGCGCCCGCCGAAACAAAACAGCGCCCGCTGGAGCTACAACGGCGCCCGCCGTTTGGCTCCAGCAGCCCGGTTTTGTCCGTTTTGCTTCGTTTTGCTTCGTTTCTTCTCGTTTTCGCCAGAGAGCCGAGATCCTCCATCGAACCATGGACTAAGTCCATCGCTTACAAGTAGTACAATACAAATATAATAGAAAAACCTATCTATTACAATTGATTCCAAGGGACGCAGCCCTCAAAAGACTATGGCCAATCGAAACGAAAAAAACGACGAATTCATTCACCCGACCACTAACGGTGGTCGGCCTTACATCTAATCACATAATCACAATTAAACAATTAATCCAATTATGTAGATTAAACTTCTTGTGTCCAACACAAAAGTGTGCACGAGCCCTAGTCTCTGATACCAATTGAAGGTACCGGTATACCGATCCGATCGATATACCGTGTGTGCGGAAGCGTGTAAAGCAATAGATCTACTATGCCATGATCTTAGTGCACACTTAATGTGTATAAGAACACATATAAACATATATATGTACACATCCAATATATATATATATATATATATATATATATATATATATATATATATAAGGTTCAACGATTACTTACTTTTGTGACGAAGTGATTCGTTGATGTCGTTGAGGTGGTGTTGAGTCGATTGAACCACCTCAAATGGATCAGCCTCTCGAAGCTCTCCTTGTGAATGACCTCGTCACTTTTTTAGATCGTCCGGATGTGGAAGCCGCACAAATGGCCCGGCCTCTACGTGTTGCACACGAACCCGGAAATTGAACTTGCTTGATTGATTGAAATGGTTCTCCAAGAACTCTTTTTTCTCTTTCTCTTTTGTGTATTTCGAAATTGTGTTTCAAAGTGTAAGAATGAGACTTGAAAATCTGATTTTTATCCTCATTATATCCACTTCAATTCACCTTGTAACCCCCCATATCAATGTGTGTCATAACCACACATAATGGGTGTTTATGGTGAATTTGAATGGATTTCATAACCCCCATGCCACATGGCATGTGTTATGACTCCCAATCACCAGCTTGTGTGGCATGCCATGTCACACCATGTGACATGCATCCCATGCAAGCCATGCATCCCATGCATGCGAAATTCCACGTAAATATTGATTCTAAATCAATATATTTATCAAGCAATGTATATCAATATTGAGCTCGTGTGTGACCCTGTAGGTATGATTTTATCGATCAATATTATATTGTTCCCAACAATTAATATTATCGAATAATCATTTAACATCCATAGACGACCTTATGACTTTATCTATTGCACACGTAGGATCGAAGGACATATCCCAACACTTTATCCCCAAATTCTCGAGATCCGAGACCGTCTCATTAAAAGCAGATAAGTGATCTTGCAAATTACCTCCTTCGGGCATCTTGTGAAGAAATAATTTTTGCTTAAGATGTAGCTTGCTCGTCAAGCTCTTCACCAAGCAAAGCTCCTCGATTTTCTTCCACATGTCTGCCGCCGTCTTCTCATGCATCACCTCTTCCAATATAGAGGTAGAGAGATGTAGCCCAATAACCCCCTTGCCTTTCGATCCTTCTTCTCTTTCTCCTCCGTCTTCAACGTGCTTGGCATCTTATCGAGCCCCAACAAAGTCTCGTCTAGATCCAACTGAGCCAAGATCGCCTCCATCTTGAATCGCCACGTCGAGAACCGAGTGTTCCTATCCAACATCGGAATATCGTACTTCATCGCCATCTCTGAAAAATATTCTCAAGCTCCACAGGAATCCCAAGACGCGACATCAGGCTCTGATACCACTTGTTGTAATTTCGGCTCTCAAAATTACTCCACACAAAATAGCTTGAAATATAAAATAGATGGGAAAAAGAAAACGATATAAAAGATAGAACACGAATTTACGTGGAAACCCAAAATAGGAAAAAAACCACGGGAGGAGGAGGAAAATATCACTATAATCGAATCAACGGGGATACAAATATAGATCTCTCAATAGATCTATCTCACGAAAATCTCTCTCTAGAAACGCTCTCACAAAACGATGTTCTCAATAACACCGTGACTCACGATATTCTCAATAATATCGATCTCTCAAATTAATGCTCTCAATAACATTAATCGAGTTTCTTGATGCTCTCAATAACATCATACTAATAATCAAGTATGGAGATCTCTATTTATAGGTGTAGCAAACCCATAAAATAGGTAACAATAGGATTAGGAATAAAACCATTTTATTCCTATTCCAAATAGAACTCAAATCCTCTTTCCAAATAATATAATTATATCTCCAATATAATTATATTCCTTAATTCGATTGGATTCGAGACACCATTCAACAGACACCAAATGAAGTTTGGTGAAATAACTCGACGTTAGAAACGTGCATAGGATAGGTAGGTGTTACCCTTTGAACCTTCCATTGTGAAAGCATATCAACTTTACTGATTAAATAGTAGACACGATGTCTTTGAACTATTCACCATTTGTGTAAACGATAAATATACTCCACTCACGTTCTTTCTAACAACTCTCAGTTCTCATGATCATGTTCATTTTGGCCTTGAACATCTGCCTGGTTCTGTAAGAGTGTTTAAGAATATGCCTTACTCTATTCTCTTCGAAGCGGCCCCACTTCTCTCTTACATAGGTGATTTCCTTAAAGAGTATCTATAATATCTCTTTTGAATCATTAATAGCCATTTGCTAATCCTCACACACAATCACTGTAACATCTTCTAGGCAATGGATTTTTGGTGGAAATCAATCCCCCCAGGACAGTGATAACGGAGTTTAGACGGTTAGGTTGTCATTTTGAACCTAGTTCTTGGGATATCCAGTCATATAGGTAAGGTTTTCCGTCGTCTTAGCTCTCTTTCTTTAAGGCATTTAGTCTCATTCCTTTAGGCGATGTTATAACTACTCTTGATTAATTAAACCTTTTGGTTAACGGATCCGTAATGTTATCTTTAGATCTTACATAATCTATTGAAATAACTCTATTTGAGAGTAGTTATCTAATGGTATTATGTCTGCAACGATTATGTTTAGACTTACCATTGTACATAATAATTTGTGTTATTCCAATTGCATATTGAATATCACAATTAATACAATTAGAACACAAATTTTATCCGCTCCGGATGTCTTTCCGAATTTTATTGTACAAATCATTCATATTTCAATATGAATATCAAAAGTCTCATATTTACTTCTCATTAAGTAAATATAAACTTTTATTAAAGATTAAATCTTAATATCTCTTTATTGTACATTCGTCACATTTGAATGAATTTAAATCGATTTATTTACTTCTGATCAAGTAAATATTTATATTTCATTCATATCTCTCTATGAATTTCAAACATTTTATTTACTTCTCATTAAGTAAATTATATATTATACAATAAAAATTTGTATAATTCCTCATATTCATGTCTTAATATGAAATTCAATATTATCAATCATTAATAATATAATAAATTTTATTGTTTATTATATTTTAATGATAATAATAAGTTACATTAACTTATTTTTCACATCATAATTATGATGACATTATCATTATTAAATTTTATTAAATAATAATATTTGCATAAAATGCAATTTTTATTATTTAATTATTCAAAGATGTATTTACATCAACCTCTAATGATTTCACACTAAATCATTTTTTTTTCTCAATAAGTTAGATCACAACATCTTGAATGATGTTTACTCAATCTAATTTGTTAATTATTGACTTTTTCTTGTCAATATATTTATCACTATTTGTGACAACAACTTTTCTTAAATTTAAAACCAATATTGTTTTAAATCATTTGTTATTCAACTTTTGAATTTATAGAATTGCCCATCGAGCATTTCTCAATCATGTGAAATATTTATTTATTTACAAATATATGTTGAACCATTTCAATGTCAACAAACAATCATTTTTTTTTTTTTAGTTTATCGTGATGATTAACTAAAAATTTCATCTAGTGTGGCGCACCACCACTAGGTCCCGAAGGATTCATGTCCATTTTTTTTTTCTCCAGCCATTTAAACGTTATGTTTTAAGGCCGTAGTAACAAAATCAACCATCTCGTAGAGATTTTTGTTTTAAGACTGTAGGGATCGGATTTTAGAGATGGCATGAAAAGAAACGAAAACGAGGCTCGTGTTCAACACGATCTCCTTAAAACAAAATTCGACCTCTACCGATCGTTTGTTTCCTAGGATACAACGTTTTCACGCAACTACGTTGCACGTCGAACCGAGATGTTGCCTGAAATATTTCACCGGAGGGCCAAAGAAAGCTAAAAGAATATCGAAGAAAAGAAGCAAATGTGCTGGAGTGGTTGTCGTATTTTTCCTCATACATGAAGCTCGTATTTATAAACCGAGCAAGGGAGCTTATCGGTTCATACATTGAACCTGGACAATTTGACCGTAACGGTCGAGCCATTAAGGCTCAGAATTAAGGCCTCCATTAAGGCCTCCTTAATGCCCATTTTGAATTTCAAAATTATAATCAATAAAATGATTTTATTTTATTTACTTAATAAATAAAATCAATCAACTTAACCGTTACGAAGTTAAGAATCGAAAAGAAAATTTGCAAAGAGTAGCTCGCTCGACTGCCCCCAAATCGAACTGACATTCGTGTATGTAGGTCGCGCTCGCACACAAGTTCGGGGTTATAGAATGTGTAGAAATAAGTCCACAAAGTCATTCATAAGCCACTAAAGTGTAAACACTATATATCTCCATTTGACTTTACATAGTTTTCCAATGTGGGATAGCATCTCACTTTGTAATTTTCTTTTCTTTTTTCTCAATAATTTTGATTATATTCAACAATTAATTTCTCATTCATTTCAACTCCGATTTGAGCAAACGAGATATCGACTCGAAGCTCTCTTCGAGCTCTATATTTTCCAACAAAAAGACAATGAAACAAGACCATTTGAGCAACCCGATAGAAAATAACACAAAATTAAACTCTGTGGAATTGACATGCACCTACAACTACGTACATCGATCTAATTCTAAGCATAAAAAACTTATAAATTTATTTGTGCGTTGCTAAACGACGTCAACAAGTCTGAAATAAACATTCCACATTTTACTTTAAGCATTTCTCAATTCATGGCACACGACTTGAAGACTCGAATTCTAGTTCGTTATCCTTGTACATTTTAGCAAATGAAGATTACCAATCATTCTCTTATTTCTTTACTATTATTTGTTCTTTTAATTGTCATATTTAATTTTGTACATTAATTATTATTTCATCATTTAAGTAATTTTTCGTAGTAATTATTATTGCTCATGTAGTAATAGAATTTAAAAATATTACAGAAATTATCTATGTTGACGTGTTATTAAATTCGTATGGAAATAGAGCCCATCTTACAAGTTTAGAGAGCTACTCTTTTTATTACCAATTGAATATTTTAGGATGAAACCTCGTTATAGGTGACTCAAATTCTCTTCCGTCTTGGCCGAAGAACACACACAAAAGTGAACCAAAATTGTTGTATGCATTTAGTGGACATGTAATTAAGGAACAAGAATATCATTTGTTTTGGACTGTACGTCATAATAACATTGATTTTATGGTCCTTGACTTTCTTTGTACTTGGGAAAAAGCTATGATTGTTATTGAAGCAAACACACGCTTGGAATTAATATAAGTATTATCTTTATACTATTAAATCATAATTAATTGTTGGCATTTGTTCTCAAATAAATAGACAAAATGTTCCCTTTATTGAGTGCAAGAAAGCAACAATTTTCTCAGTTTTTTTTTTTTTACAATAAGAGGTGAACAATATTTATAAATAAAGCTCCTTTGCAAGCTCTAAAACCACTTGAAAAATAATTAAGGTGTCATTCCTTGCAGTATGTCTTTGCAAATTATCAATCACTAAAGATTTCTATGCCTACACCATTGGATGTCCTTTATTTTAAGAGTTCCTAATCACTTCTTTTCATAAAACGCAATATTCAATAAATAAGTTGATGTGTAATGTGACTCAAATTCAAAAAAAATGAGCAAAAGAGTAACCGACCGCTACACGGCTACCACTATGCGAAGGGATGCGGCGGGCGACAGATGGACCACCTTCTTTTTCGGGCCTAGTTGAGATTGGTTCGATTTTCACTAGTTCAAATTACACGAGGCTCAACCTAAACAACAATCATCTGATCATTCATTAAACATTAAGACATTCAAAATTTAAAACTACATTCACAAATTCAAAAAACACATTATGTCAGAGTTTTATTTAAACATGATCAATATGATTCGTCAACACGTACTCTTTAGTGCCCACACATTTGATTATCCATTGAATAAAGATAGAAATAAAATTATAAGTAGTTATATTTGCAATAGTCAAGTAATTTAATTAATAATCATTTACGGAGTTTTTTTTTTTTTCCATTTTTTTCATCCACCACCATAAGTCATGCTTTAATGAAAAATCCTCTATAAATGACATCATGTATCAATTTGTATACTTTATAAATAGAATTAATTAAATTATAACAATAATTGTGATATTAATATTTGTTTGACTAGCTATATATATAGAGCTGTTCCATTTTTGAAAAACCGAATATTATAATTTTGTTTGTTACAATTAAAACAGACATTTGAGTTACAAAATGATATCAACACAAATGACGTTTAAGTAATACTACTATATAGAAATAAAATACGATCGAGTTGTACACGAAGACCAAATTCTGGGCCAGGGGCATAAGTTGTCTGGCCTTTTCATTAATTATGATATGCTTTTTAATTCATAAAATAATGCTCATCGGCCCAACCCAGCCGCCTAGATTCTTCAATAAATTAAACAAAATATTAATGGTAACTTATTGTAAATCTATAGCTAAATTATAATCTTATATATATTGAAGAGTACTATGCTATCAAAGGTAAATTTGAATTTGATTTTTATTTTTAATTCCATATGCAATTTATTTACTCTTATACTTCATTTTTGTGTTGTTAAAATTGTAATGTGATATGCACTTTTGAATGATCTAATTAACGACATAACATATATTTTCTATCACCGGTTTGTTTTAGAATTAACATTATAACGTTCCTTGACAATTGACTCTAAATGTGACTTTAATTTCACCGAAATATAATCTCTATATATTGTTAACAATCCCAAAACAGTAAAATTATATCTCCAAAGTATTAGTTAAATTTATATTTTGGTTGATGAAGCTTTAATGGGAGTTAGGATTGAGATTTCGATTATACATATATTATTGGAGAATATATTCGGCCCATTAATATAAGTGTACAGAAGTCCAACTTCTCTACCAGTTCGAGCTGTTGGATGATGCGGCATCTAACATGGTATCAGAGCCTAGCCTTGTGGCAGGTCCTGGGTTCGACTCCCGCCATGTGCGACTCCACCCGATTTAATTATCCACTTGTTGGGCCTCCCCAAAGAGGTTGAAATCGGCCCACAAGTGAGGGGGAGTATTGGAGAATATATTCGGCCCATTAATATAAGTGTACAGAAGTCCAACTTCTCTACCAGTTCGAGCTGTTGGATGATGCGGCATCTAACATGGCTATAGAGCCTTCGGATAACCCGAGGTCCTGGGTTCGACTCCCGCCAGTGGCGACTCCACCCGATTTAATTATCCACTTGTTGGGCCTCCCCAAAGAGGTTGAAATCGGCCCACAAGTGAGGGGGAGTATTGGAGAATATATTCGGCCCATTAATATAAGTGTAAAGAAGTCCAACTTCTCTACCAGTTCGAGCTGTTGGATGATGCGGCATCTAACATATATCCTCATAGTCATGCATATAGTAATCACCCAAACCTGCAGTACTATAAAAATATATTACATTTGTCATAGAGAAATATAATCACTTTTCTTTCGCAAAATACAAAAGAGAAACTCATGTTATTCTGGGAGTATTATCTATAGGCAAACTAAGCATGTTATGACAGAAAATTGAACAACAACAACAACAACAACATTAAATTGAAGACATGGCAACTAGCTAGCTAGGGTTTCCGTATATCTATCGATTGATCTCTCTTTAGTCGATCACGTAGCTAGTTGGATTCAAATTGCTAATACAATCATTAAGAATTTCGTCGAATATATCTCAAGGCCACAGACTGAAGATCATCGGCATGATCATCATCATCTCCGACTCCAAACTCCCATTGCCGGTAGTTGCTCGAGTCCATATTGCCAACACTGTTTTCCTCTTGGATGCCCGGATCCTCGTATTTCACGGTACTAGGGTTCAACTCATCATTTGCAAAACACGTCGACGGCATGTTCATCATAACGTTTCCGATCGCATCAAACGGGGGCATGTTTGTGCCCTGATGATCATTTTGCGGAAAACAACCACTTTGAACAACATCCTGCATCGGCTCCACCGCCGGGTGGAAGATATTGTTAGGGTTTTGAGCTGCTGCTGCTGCTTGTTCCTTTAGAGAAGCCAGTTGGGCTTGCAAATACATAACCTAATCAAGAAACATATATTGTATTATTAATCACATCAAATAACTTTAATTAATTAATTATACACACACACACACACACACACCTACCTGCTGTTGGAGTGCAAAAATATGTGAAACACAACCATAAATGGGGTCATGAACCCTAGCCTGGGCCTCATACGCAATCGTAACGGCGGCTTCGCAGCGATCGGCGATCGGGAGGTGGGAAAGGAGTTTCGAGACATTGCTTGCCCCAAAAACCTTATGGATGGCCCCGAAATGAGTCGCGCCTTGTTCGTGGCTGAAATAAGGCGCGAAAACACAACCCTTTACGCATTTTCTTCTCAAGAATTTGCAGGCACCACAAGGGGACGACGACGAAGATGAGGACGAGTAACTAGAGCATGACGACATGTTTAACTAGCTAGAATTAAGCTTCTTGATCTTAATTGATATATAATTAAGAAGGTATATATATATATAGTGATCTTGATTAGGGTTAGTGATAATCTTGATTGGTTTTTGGTTAGTGCAAAGAGCATTATCACAACATGGTTTATATATTACCAAAGGGGATGTAGATGGAGATGAGGGTTTATATTTTATTGTGTGATTTATCGTATATGGTTCCCTTATTGGCCTACAAAATTCATTTGGTTTCATTTCTTTAATTTGCTCTAAAAATAAGGATATCTTTGTATTAAGCCTTACTTTATGTCTTAAATCTTTTGGTTTGATTTAAGATTTCATTCACCACATCCTTAAAACGACAAAAAACAAAAGAGGCAACATATACACCCAACACATTTTTGTAATATTGGATCAAGATTTTAATCATCCACTCATCAATATGAATATTAGGGCTGGCCGGTATATTAATTTCTATCGTACCTTAGTTTTAGTATTTAAAAATTCATATATATATATATATATATATATATATATATATGTTTTAGTATTTAAAAATTCATATATATATATATATATATATATATATATATATATATATATATATATATATATATATATATATCGAAAAATTCAATATACCTATTATCGATATATATACCAAAATTTAAGTATTGAAAAAATTCATACATTTGCCTTAACGAACTTTTAGTATTTCAAAATTTTCGAAATCTCAAATTGTGCAGATTTTTTTACGATCGAATTATACAAAAAATATTGATATACTAGCTAAAGTATACCAATATTTTTGCATATCGAATTACATATATATATATATATATATATATATATATATATATATATATATATCTATCGATTTTTTATTTTAATTTACTCCTCCATCTTCACTATCTTAATTTTTTTTATCTATATCACAACAATTTACCCACCACAAAAAAAAAAAAAAAAAACAAATAATAAGTTCTACAATTTTTACTATCAATTTATACACTTATTTACATTCAATGACATTACTTTTTCTTAGTTACGTTCATAACTTTTCATAAAATTAAATTATGAATTTTACATTTCACTTTATCATTGTCAAAAATTCTTACTAACTGTCGAAAAATGGGCGAGTACAATTTAAAAGCATGCATAAAGAAGAATACTTAGCTCGATTGAATGCTAGTCTGTCTTATATATTTTAAAGTGAATAAAATAAAATGAAAACACTTTGTTGTTTTATTAATGTTAATGTTTTGTGCGTGTAAAGTTCTTCCAGAAAATAGTAACCCTGAAAAAAGAAAAAGTTGTACTACACAACATATATTTAATGGAGGTTTGGTAAACACGTTAATAGAGGACTTCAAAATAGCTAATGAATTGATTAGGTTATGTTATTTTGTACTTAGAGTAGCAATTACATAATTGTTTAATCACGAGTCTAATTAAACATCGAGAAATCACGACTACATTTTGTAGCTAATTCCTAAACATATTATTATTTGATTATTGTATTGAGTTCTAGTTCGATTTTGTTTCGAAATGATTTTCATTGCAATGATCTAAAAAAAACTAATTTTGTCTAATTTATGTTAGTGTACTCAATATTGTCTTTCTAACAATACTAATTCCACATTTTCTAATCATCACGATATACATTTATTTACATTTCATGCATTTCATGCATGCATTTATATATTTTTTAGGACTCTCAATCCTTAGTAATCTATTTGAATTAACAATTTTATCTTTTCATTGCATGTCAAATAATGAAATTGACCTCATCATATTTAACTTATTGTATATCATTCTTATTGATGAAAATGAAAAGTGACGCAATAAGAAGAGAAACTTAAAAATGACATATTCCAAAACAAATAAAAAAAAAAGATGTTGAGACTTGAATACAACAACCTCAAAGGGGAAATTAAGCACATAACATGGAGAATTAAAGTATAAAAGTCTTTTCTATTATGTTTGGGTGTTTGCCAAAGTTCAAAACTTGTTTGTCTATCTAGTATTTCATTTTTATTTTATTTTTTGTGTTGTCATATTCTATTTAAAGAAATACAATAATTGTTTTTTATTTTTGTTAAAGTATGACTCGAATAACGCAAAATAAGACGCAAACGAAGTTGAAATGGCCAGCGGGCGCCGGTGCCTTCCAACGGCGCCGGAGGAGGTGAAAAAGGGTCATGCCACGAGCCCAAAAGGCGCTGGTGGCTGTTTTTCCTTGGCCCGTCCGGATTTAATTGCATCAAATTTATTTGCTTGATATTTTAATTAATTAAAGAATTAAAATTATATTGGAATATATTATATTCCTTATCAATTTTGAAGTTATGTATTAGAAAAATGATTTATTCATAATTCTAAGGTAATTGTTTTCAATTTGATAGGTTTTCTACACCTATAAATTGGAGTTCTGAAAAACAAAAATTATAGAGTGAATTATTGTAAGCATCAACAATATACTCAACAATATAGTGAATTGGTTTTTTCTTCCTGTGATTTTTTTTCCGTATTTTAGATTTACACGTAAATTTGTGTGTTTGTTCTTTTTCCTTTATCATGGTTATTATTTTGAAAGACATACAGTATATACTTTTATATTTTTATTATTTTTTAAAATTTATTTTTAATTACTTATTTTATCAATTTAAAATTATATTTTTTCAATAATCTTTTGATCAAAATTTTAATAAAATAATATATTTTTTTTAATTTTCGCGTGAAGGAGACCATTTATTCGGGACCGAAAGTATTACTTATTTGTGTATATTAGTCAGTATTAATCATCACTTTGTTCTTGTGTCACATGTAGGCATCAGGCACCAACATGTAGACCTACCTGACTTGCATGCCCAAATTAACTAATCATGAATTTTGGATATTTAATTTAAGCACCCACTATTTATATACTTATATATACTGTATTCAATAATTAATTATAATGACCCTGAAACTATCCCATATATGAATTGTTACAGTATTACATTTACATTTTTCGTTCATGTTTGTTGAAATAATTAAGTCATACATTTATAAAATTCAAAAATTTACTGATTTTTAAATTAATTTTACAGAAAAATTGTGAATGGGACTTCAATGATGTGTAATTGTTGGCCACTTGAACCAGAAAGAAAAGATGACGTGTCCCGACAACACTTGTACTAATACTAATAATTAATTTAAAAAACAGGCTTTCAAATACAAAGCTAAAAACTTTTCTTAATCCCACCATGCTAACTTTTTTTTTTGTAGTTTGAAGATTTAAGCAACATAAATTTTATTTTATTATGCTGCAAGTACAAACTACAAACACTAAAGAGAAACCAAAAATCTCAGATTAATTCATTAGTTAATTAATATCTCTGTCTTCTGAAGAACTCGACAAACCTTTAAGCACATCCCTTAGGGCATAAAAATGGGCATCACATCTGTGGTCCGAGATTAGGTTGCTCGAAAGAAGAATCCTTTGAAGATGTTCGCCTGGGTTTCTTCTCAACAGCGTGAAAGACTCGACATGTGTGGGGTGGTGGCCTTCTGCGTCGATGTTTCGCTTTATGTAATAAAGGGTCCCGGGTACAAAGAAATCCTCCGTAACATTGCTGCTAATTGCTTGTTTTTTGAGTTCGTTTTGATCGGGGCTTGGTTTCAGACTTGTAACCATTGGAATCTCCTTCTTCGTGGGCATCTCTGCAGAATTATAGCAGTTGGTTATGTGCACTATATATATTGGGGATCGATACAAATACTAAACGAGAGCTTTGCTCTACATTATAAGGGGTATGCTAGTCAAGAATATAAGTTCAAGTATCATCAGACAGGATAGGATCAAGATGAGTATTTACCAAGCAACTCATTTGTTGGAGTTTGGAGCAATTAATTTTAACATGGACTATGTGTTTCCAAAATTTCCCTTAAGAATATGACATCCGTGTGGGTCGTGGGGATTGTATTTTCTTGATATATACAGCTGTTGAGAGTGTACTTTGAAAGATAGTACCAAATGTCAAGGGGAGTGTTCTGATTTCGATATTTTATATATAAATTAGGATTAATTACAAATAGTACCTACGAGGTTTGACCTTATTAGAAAACAAACCAGCTAACTCTCAATTAAAAAAAAAAATAGCCTTTGGGGTTAGATTAGTTTTGAACCAAGGGACTAACTAACTATAATATTTTTATAAATGTGAATCAAATGTTTTGCTTTGATTTTGTTTTTTTATTGTAAGATAAAACAAAATCCAAGGGAAGTTTAGGGAAGTTTTTGTAATACTTTACCGTTATGTGGGGTTTTTTGTATTCAAGCAGAACCCCAAGGCTATTTTTCATATATTATATACATATGATGAAACCATGGAAATTTGAATATAAAATTATGGTTCAACAAATGACTTATCACATAAAGAGTCACAAGTGAAGGAAGTTGTGAAGATAGAAGAAAGACCCGCTCCACTGAATTCAATGTGGGGTTGTACCCCAAACACACGAGATTATAATCCAAAAAAGTTAATTATCCATGAAAGGGCACAGATAAATACCAGTGTACTTTGTTTTCCCTCTGAACTTGGCATATTCAGCAAGTTTTCGAGCTACATCTTGCACAGAAGACACAACTTGCTTCGCGTTAGTAACCAAATCTATCACCCGTTTCCAATCTTCTCTACTGAAAACACTTTCCCTGCCAGAAAGCAAAAACAACATTTCACGAGGCGGACTTCACATCTTAAACACACGACAATATTCATTTTTTTTTATACTCGTACATACATCTCACATTTAAATTGCAAATCAAATTACTCACCAATCAGTTTCAATGATTTCATTCCTCAATCTCGTTAAAGAAGCTGCACTCAGTCTCGGTACAATGTCATCCTGCATTAAGAAGAAAATACAAAACGTAAGCAAACATTTTTTCTTTCTAGACCATAGATGAACTGATGATGTCAGACCTGCATCACCACCGTGGTCACAAATTCAGAGCAACTTTCAGCTAATTCTTTGGAGACACAGGGCGGGGTGGCATATGCAACCGCTGATATTATATCTGGGCTGAACCCAAGCTCCTTCATCGACTTTTGGCGAAGTTTAATCGCAATCAATGAAGCAATTGCACCACCAAGGGAATGACCAACAAGCCTCAATCTAAAACCCTGTTGATTAATTAGTCTCTCACGAAAATGGCAATAAACAACAATATTTGCAAAATAAAACAAGCAAAAAAGCTAGGGTGAATATATCTCGTGTATAAACCTTGTAACTCCCTTGACACTAAAACATTTCTGATACTTCCCTAACATGTGTAAAAATATTATAATTACCCCCTTAACATACAGAATCAATTCAAACATCAGGGACAGTTTGGGTACTTCACCAAAAATATAATGAGAATATGACACCACCTTGTGTTTCTCCAAGTACTTTCTGACAGTATCCATCTCGTGATGCAGAAACCATCGAGCAGCCTCGGCAGTACCAAAGTGGGTTGAATAGCTTTTATAGGCGTTTTCCTCATGGCTCGAGGATATAATGTCGGTAATGAGATCAGAGACGGTGTGGGTCCCACGAATACCAAAAACAACAAGTTTTTTTCGCGGGTCGATTCCTATATAATACCCAGGCCTCAACGCACTGGAATTTTTAACAAATTTCACAACATTTTTTTCTCGGATCATGCTATTCCTAGCCAAACCAGCGGCATTATTTTTGTAGGCACCCTTTGCTAGTTCCATGTGGTATATGAGATCCTGAACCTAAAATCACCAAAAGTCATAGTTAGATAATACTCCATGCTTCCTAAGATTTATTTGATTCGACTAAATGGAAACGAATAGATTTACAATGGAGTCAGAAGAGACAAGTTCGCCCTTGACGTCCTCCATTGAGGTTGCTGATGCTTGCCGGAGATATAAAAGATACAAACCAATGGTAAGATCACCCAGACTCCAATCTTGGACCCCAAGCTTACTTCTCTGTATGCTGGAAAATATTTCAGAAAGGGAAATATCAGTAGGTGGCGGCTTGTTTCCAATCCTGTTCCCTGTAGAATTGGCAATTATTAGATTAATTTTCTCCTTTTCCAAGATTCCATCTTACATAAATTTGGTAAAATCTTTTGGGACTTGCAAGAAATGATTAAAAAAACAACACACGGACTTTATAGCAATTCATCCGTTAACGAGGGTTAAGTCCAATTTCGCCACAGAAAGTCTCGCTTATAATCACTAATGAAGTAGTTCACAATATCCCTCAATTGCGCTCACACGGTTCCTAGCTCGTCTAGAAAAAACACGCACAATTTGCTTGGAGATGTAATCTCTCAACTCTCTATGATAATCGATTTCACTCAATCGATGGGCAAGTAAATACAATGATGAAGGATTCGATTAGTCCTTGTTCGAGTCGTCCAATATATGAATTCTCCATACTTTAACAATATCAAATCACGTTCAAATTCCACAATATGTACATAACCAAAGAAGAGTAAGGAAGAGAGGGAGAGAACCTTCTGGGAGGGCCCACTTGTAGAGCTGCAAAGCCGGTTCAAGAGCTTTACCAAGCCAAGCGATTTCCGGCTTCATGGAAAGGGAATTGATGGAGAAATTAGTCGCCGCCCGCTGGACACGATTAAGAATAGCGTAGGCCGGCATCTGGTACAAATTCTCTTTCCTGCAAAATCTGACGATCCTATTGAAATCTGCAAGAAAATAAAAAACATGAATACGAAGCTCATCTGATTTTCGTGAATTGAGAGTATTTAATTTGCCAACCGAAGCTGCTGAAAATGTGTTTGATGCGAACATTCGACATGTTGAAGGCGATATACGAAAGCCGTAATAATAGTCTGATGCTGATTCTGAGTTTAACCAGTAGGAGGAGGGTATAATTGGGCAACGGAAGGAAGAAGATTGGGGATGCAAGGGCTGTAAGGTCATTTTATATAGGGAGAAAAAGATTTGTACCATAAGTCGGTAAGTCGGGATATGCTTATTTGCCACACCATATAAAAAATGTATTTTTTTACACTAAAAAGCGGTGAACTATCGAAATTGCCCTTCTAAATTCGACAAACATAATTCGACAAACATTATTCGACCAAACATAAAATTCGACTCACATTCGACATGGATTCGACAAATCAAATCTGAGATTCGACATGAATTCGACAGGGCGAATCCCATTCGACATAGATTCGACATGTTGAACTCGACACCATGAATTCGACACCATGAATTCGACAAACATAAAATTCGACCCACATTCGACATGAATTCGACAAATCGAATATGAGATTCGACATGAATTCGACAAATCGAATCTGAGATTCGACATGGCGAATCTCATTCGACATGGCGAATCCCATTCGACATAGATTCGACATTTTAAATACCATTCGACGAGGCGAATTCGACATAGCAAATTCGATAATTTAACAATCGAAAAATTAGAAATCTAACTTTACATAATTTTTCTACTTCATGTGTTTAATTCTCCCATTTTTTAACATATTTTAAATATTCATTTTTAACACATACAGTTGAATTTCAAAAAAAAATTATAGAGAGATGAAGGCCACTTGGATTGGTCGATGAACATACAAAATCTATAACAATAAAGATCTATACATAAAAAATCTAAAACAATAAAGATCTATACAGATCTATTCAAAAAAATCCCAAACAATACAGACGGGTCGGTCATTCACAAAAAAAAAAAAAAATCAAAAAACTATACAGATCTATACATCGACGATGACCGTAAAAATCTCCAACAAAACTTCCATCTTGACCGGTCGTTTTCATCTTCGGAAGGTCACCATTCATCGCGGGTAGACGAAGAACAAAGACGGAGACAAGGGAAACGGGAGGAGTAAGATTTTTTTTAGAGCGGATTTTTTTTTGGGGGCGGCGAGAAGATGCAGAGGAAGAGGATGTGATTCATTTTATTAGGGTTTCAAGAATTATGTCTATTTAAGGCATGGGGCAAGGGCAATTTGGACTATTTGTGTAAAAATTTATGTCTTTTAAATGGGATGACAAATAAGCATGTGCACTATATGTATAATGGTATTTTTAAACATTTTCACTTTTATATAACCTAATTACCTATCTTTGCGTTTACCACAAAATTTGTCTCACCCAAAATTCGAATTCATTCGAAGGGAAATTACACTCTTACTAGTATCATATCAGTACAGGCTTTACCACTCGACTATGTCTTGAAAGCTGCTGGGCCGTGAACTTTATATTTAAGTTGTCATTATTGTACTGAAATTTTCATATCGATTTATCTATCCAACTTATCCATATCGAAATTTTTTAACTGATATCATAACAAAAATTTAATTTATTACTATTGTGCCAAACTTTTCGTATACGAAAATATCGATATAACGAACTATTCAAATATCAATTATTTTTGATATATATATTGAAATGTTAAAAATGTTAAAAATGTTATACAGATATGGTACTAAAAATTATCATATAATTTCATACCGAAAATATCAAAAAATCAAAGTTTTTGTATTTTTATGTACGATAAAATTGATAATTTGACATTTCGATTTTTTTTCCATCCCTATAATCACAAATCATATATGGCTGATGAAATATGATTGACAGGATTTCTTGGGTTCTATTTTAGTTGCAATGTTTAAAATAATTCCGTTATAATTTTTATTGATAATGAGATTTTAGTAAAAAATCTCATAGTCATTCATGAGTAGTCGGGGTAGTTGGTAACTACATATTGTGTGATGTTGAGACTTGAGTGTTACGTTGTTGGGGAGGAGAGTTCAAGTTCAAGTTCAAGTCTCATTATTTTCACTTCCATTATGAATTAAAGAAAGCTTGCTCTATGGACTCACTTCCATTAGCTATTCTTTTCATACATAAATAGGTATGAATCTGGACCAATTCGATGAGATAATTAAAGAAGCTTGCTCTATGGACTCAGTTTTATTGTTCTCCATACTTTTAGGTTTGAATCTTTAGAACTGGTAACTTAAAGAATCTAAACAAATCATTAGTGATCTTATAATTCATTTAGAGTATAAACACTAGAGAACTGCATAGAGAGTCTTTACCCGTCGTATAGTGCAACTTATGGTTGAAGAGTAGTCGTATGACTAGCGCACTCGATGACAAGAGTCTTGTTTATCCTATACACGAAAGGGAAATTAGATCTAAAAAAAAGATGTGTGATAAACGGGAACATTACAAAAATGGTTGTGTAATTTTTATACTCAACATTTCAATTTTGATGAGGTGTGTTTGAAAGGAAAAACTATTATTGTAAAATAAATGAAACCCACCGGTCGAAATTTTATATAATTTCCGAGGTACGGACAGCACTCAAGTAGAAGAATAAAAACAAAGGTGCAAATGTAATAGGTTGTTTAAAAATGTCAAGTGCTCAATAATTGTTGAATTGTAGCTATTATATAATTTGATTTATGATTTCAGAGTTTGGGTTTGAGGGGAGGGGACCACTTGATTTGTTCCCACACCGAAATAAATTGGTGTTTACAAATGAATAAAATGAGACACGAATCACACTTTGATTTAAAGTCTTCGTATAGGGGTCGGGTCGATGGAGATTCTCATGTCAAACTGGTTCAAAGATGTTCAATTCGTGCCGGAAAACTATGTATTCCTGCCGAATCAAAGGCCCGGAAAACAAGTCTTTCCGATCTTAAACGATGTTCCGGTCATCGATTTCGGAAAGTTAGACGACGGCGATCATCGAGCCAAGACAATTCATCAGATTCTTGATGCAAGCCAAGAGTTTGGATTTTTTCAGGTTTATTAATTATATATTCTCTCATTACTTTTGATAATTAATTTATCATTAAAAACTTTGATCTGATCTGATCTGATCAGTTGATAAACCATGATGTTCCTTTGAGCCTGTTGGACGACACCATGAGCGTTTTCAAGGAGCTGTTTGGGATGCCCGCCGAACACAAGAACAGATTTTATTCCACGGACGGAAGTCAAAAATGCAGGATTTACTCGAGCACCATGAATTATGACAACGAGGCCGTTCATTATTGGAGGGATAACCTTACTCACCACTGCCATCCGCTCCAAAACGAAACTCGCCACTGGCCTCAAAACCCGATCAGATACAGGCAATACCCATTATACCCCTGTATTATATGCTACTACTATCATTTTACCATTAAAACACATATTTAGTGTCAGATTCAAACAATACTCATTATACCCTGTATTATAGTATCATTTTATCATTAAATATTATAGTTATAGTATATTGAATTTTTTTTTTTTTAACATTTCAAGCTTTTAGATAATGCAGTTTCTAGTAACACTAGTAATTAGTATTCATTTACAATTTTAGGGAAGTGGTTGGTGCATATTCAAGTGAAGCCAGGAAATTCCTGTTCAAGATTCTTGATCTCATCGGCGAAGGGCTGGGAATAAAAGCCGGATACTTCAACGGTGAACTCAGCAGCATCCAATTGTTGTCGGTCAATCATCACATCCCGTGTCCCGATCCGAGCCTGACACTCGGAATGCCCGTGCACACCGATCCTAACCTCATAACCGTGCTCCAACAAAGCCGAGTTTCGGGGCTTCAGGTTCTTCGCAAGGGCCAATGGATGAACATCGAGCCCACGGCCCATGGATTGCTCGTCATCCCCGGACTCCAACTTAAGGTACGCGTCACTTTACATAATAGTCACGGGTGATCGAACACGGAAATTAAGAAAATACAGTGTTATTGATTTTTTTTATTACAAGTTGATTTTTTGATTAAAAAGTTGAGGGTGAAAATATATATTTATATTAATAAAGTAAGTAGTTGAGATCTAGTAATGTTTAAAAAAATAGTTGTAAAGATCAAATTATATATATCTTTTTAAATTAAAAAATAAAAATAATTATTTTTTAAAATGAGTGTGACTATTGATATGACAACTCGAAAAAGAAAGTATGACTATTAATATAAAAGTACTATTTTGACAGGTGATCAGCAATGGGAGATTTTCTAGTCCGGTTCACCGGGTGCTGACGCACTCGGAAGAGCCTCGAACGACAATCGGGACATTCTTGATACCGTCGAAAGAGGCGGTCATCGAGCCGGCCAAGGAATTATATGAAGGGGACAATATTGTATACAGAGGCTTTACTTATGGGGAGTTTTTCGGCGCTTTTACAAAGAGCAATTGCGACGCCGAGATCGCCCTGGAGCTTTTCAAGAACAAGGCTTGAAGTGTAATTTGGTGTGAAAAATTAAACTGCATTGGTGATATGCAAAATGTATCATATGCAGTACAGTATATGGTTAAGTTGTTTTTAATTGTGATGTAAAGAAAATTGTGGTCTTTTTCAAATAAAGTTTCACTTTGTGATGTTTTTAATTTGCATATTTTTGATAAAATTAATTACTCCATTATTTTGCTTTTATTAATAGATTTGAGTCCAAATTTCAATTATACTTGTTTGATTGATTAATCAAAGTGGGCTGATTACAAAATAGAAATTTTCTTAGCCAACCCCAATAATTTAGCATTAAAGATGGTACAATGTTTTGTCCTCGTTGAATATTCATAATTGACTAATTACTATAAAAAATTTAAAATATTAATCACTTTCTCCACCTAACAAATTTCACTTTTATCTTTGGTTGTTCAAAAATTATTTTCATTTTCTTCTTTTTAATTATTTTTAAAATATTATTTTAAATAATTACAATTACAAACTCATTACATACATTAAATTAAAGTATATTTGAAAAAAAAAAGTAAATTGGTTTTATAACAAACTCTTCGTGATTTTCACTTTACACATAAATGTAAATATTTTATTTTTTCTTATAAATAAAAGTATTTGTACATTTAATATTATAAAGAAGAACAATTTTAATAATCTAAAATAATTAGATATATGTCGTGTTTATAACTTGAAATAAACGATTGTAAAAGTTTTATTTTAACAATTTTTTTTTATAATAAAGATCTAGTGTTGTGTCTTATAATTTAGGGAGATTTTTAGATATAGGGTAGTTTTTTAAGTTTTATTAAAATTAAGGTTAGTCGTTTTTCCTAATTATAAAATCAATGATTAATTAATTAATTAAAGGTAGTTAATAACATGCGATTATTTCTCTTTTTCATAATTACAACTATATTATACTCTATTTAATAAAAATGAAAATATAATAAACAGTAAATTTTAAAGTTTATTTTATAAGATATTAAATGTAATTTTATAAATCATATTTCCCTTTTTCTAAATTACTTCTATAATTTATTATATTCAATTACCTTGTTTTTAAATTCTCCTTTAAATTAATTATATTTTAAATTTCCACAAAAAATATGATAGTTTACTTTTTTTTTATGAAACGGATATAATATATTATTAAGTTTTTTTATAAGAAAACTAAAAAGTAGATATTTATTTAAAAAATCAACATTAAAGTAATTGTTTAAAAGATAAATTAAAAATAAATATAAATTAATTAATTTATTTATTTATTTTTTATTTATCATATTATTATTATTATTTTATGTGACCACGAACAAAAAAATAATTTTATTTTAAACTTATTTTTTCCTTGATTCGGTTTATTTAATCTCGTTTTAGTTCATTTAAAAAAAATAAAAAATAAAAAATATTTAAAATGAATAATTTCAAGTACTCCGTACAATTAACTTTATGGAATATTTGAATAAGTGGTAAACATTTAAGTTTATTTATAATTAAATAATTCAGTTTTTCTTAATTATAATAATTAGTTATATATATGTCTATTTTACTCTTTTGAGTTCATTGAGTATTTATTTTTTAACAAAAGTAAAATAGCAAGGGTGATTTTTATAAAATGGTAGATTTAAAAGTTAGTATGTAATTTAGGATATTAGTTTTTCTTAATTATAAATTTGAGTAATGTTCCAAAATTACCCTTGATGATTATACATGGTGAGTAGTTATTATAAGGGTATTAAAGTAATTAGTTGTTCTATTTTTTATAATAACAAAATTAATAATACCCATATTAAGAAAAACGGTTATAAAAAGTTATCCTTAATTAGAAAGTTTAATTTATGATGCTTGAAATGTAAATTAGTAAAGTAAATTACCCATTTTCCTAAATATTTCAAATAGTAATTAACTGTACACTTGATTATAATTATATGGTAGTTACTATCCTAAAAACTAAAACATTTAATTAAAAAATATTTTTATGGAGTATAAAAGTTAAATACATAAATTAAAGTATCTTTTTTCTTAAATATACCTTAATTTTATTCTATAATATTAGTCTAAAATTTTAAATTTATTTTTAATTTTTAATATTTTTTATCAAAACATTTTTTTTTAAATCATGGACTTGATCATTTCATAATCACATATACTTTATATATTAAATTATACTATACAAATAATTATTTGTTTGAGTATTAATTTTATCTTATAATTATGTAATTATGGTAGTTTAGAAAAATAAAAATATTTTAAAATATAAAATTGCATAATAAAGAAAAAATGCATATTCAAATATTCTTATCGTGCATAAATAATAATAGTCATAATATATTTTTTTTAATTTTTTAAATAAGTTAACAATTCAATGACTTGATCATTCTCAAATAGTCAAATTAACATTCAGATTTATTGATTCGAAACCTCAAACCCACTCCAAAAATACTTGATAGATGTTAGTTCTACTCAATTTATTTATTTGATAGATGTTATATTATTACAAATCTTTACATTGACACCAATTATATGTAATCCACAACTTCAGTCACCCAGATTTCATACATCAAACATAGTAATTCCAAAAAAAAAAAAACACTCATTCCCTTCCACCATTATCCAAAATCAATTTTTTTCCATCAAAATCACACTTTGAAGACCCACCATTATAGGCATCATTTTCTTCCCTTGCGAGTCCTTCGTGTAATGGCTTAGTCCTGCTGCTACAACTCTACATATATCACCCCGAGTAATCATACATTCTCTCCACATCGTCACACGAGCACATTCTTGACTCTTAATATCACATGTGTTAAGATTTAAGGTGTAGGGGTCTAATCGATCTCTCAATGAGATTAGATTACTCGCTTCAAAAATAACGGTTAGTTATAATTTTATACCATTCAATATTATATCAATTTGAGAAAGGGTTGGGCTAAGAGTGAGAAATTTCAAAATCAAATTCATTTCAATTTTGATTAATTAAGAGATTTCCGAAGGTTATCGTCTTTGGAGTCAAACTTTCATGATGTATTTAAGTTCAAAAAAATGACTTGAAAAGAACAGCATTGGCCACAGGATTGCTAATCAATTTAATTCTCGATCGAGACTAACTTCGCTCAATAGTAGCTACTTTAATTGCAGTTCAAATTAGTATACGTACCTATAGGCCAAAGTTGCAATACTTATATCATACTCCCGGGAGCACAATATAAATAGTGCTCTCACCCTTTAAAATATAAAAATTATCATTTAATAATTAAGAAATCTTCATTTCAAAAAACAATTATTATAAACATTAATTAGCATAGCAATGAATATTTTAGCATACCTAATAAATATTTATCACAAAATACATGAAGATATAACATGGGTGCACAATTAAAATCATACTCTTAGGAACACGGTATAAATTGCCCCAAAGCTGTTTTTTTTCAAACATTTTACTTTTTAAAAGGAGTTATTTAAGTTACGAATCTCTATGAAAAAGTAAAAATATTAATTATTCTTAAAATATACGGGGTCAGCTGGTCAATTTGTTGCAGGTAGACCAAAGGAGTATTAAATTAATCCGAAAATGAGAATCGGAGATTATACATATTACACGTGGAGTACATGTTATATATACAAACCTTTTTTTTATGACGGGAAAACTCGCGAGACCGCTACTCATTGAGTGCGCTTTGAGTAATCTCTCAGACTAGACGTAGTAGCTTGAAAAACTATATGTCAATCAGATAAATCAGACTGAAAAACCTTGTGTAACAAACTCAACCTAGAAAATATTGACAGAGGTTCGAGTTGGTGAAGTAACAAAGCGTGCGGCTTACAGGTCACGAATTCGATTCTTCCTGCCAACACGGTTTTCGGTTGAGCGTGAAACTTAATTAGGTCACGAATTTGATTTAGTTATTAAGTGTATACATACCATAGGCAGCATGTGCTATTTATTTGACATTTTTAACAAAATCGACCATATTTGATTAATTGATTCTTCGAGAAAATGTTAGATTTTGTACTATTTAAGAGAAAATTTGCGAGTTTGATTATGGGATTTTATTTTATCGTAAACGTTTCGCTGGCAGCATGTGCTATTTATTTGACATTTTTAACAAAATTAAAAAAAAAAAAAAAAAGACCGATTTGTGAAATTATCTATTATTATTTTTATTATTAGTATCATTTCATCCGTATATTCTAAAAAGTGAAATTAAATAAAAAAGAAATTGGAAAAAAAAAGCCGGTAAAACAAGACAATTAAGTCACCAAAATCTGGATTGATGATTTCCTTGCTGCTGCGTCTCAAGAAGATCCTCGAGCAACTTATTATCCAAACACTCAAACTCGATAACCTTCTCATCATCCTGCCCGTGGGCAGCCATAGAACTGGAAGACGATGAGCCATGGTCGCTGGGCGGCGGCGGCTGCCCGTCCCTGTAGCGGCCATCGTTGGGGAAATTGAGGATGGCCTGATGTCCCCTGAGAGCGTAGGCCGCCCTGTCGTAGGCTCTGGCCGCCGCCTCGGCCGTCTCGAAGGTGCCGAGCCATAAGCGGGCCCCGCTTCTGTTAGGGTCGCGTATTTCGGCCGCGTATTTACCCCACGGCCGCCGCCGGATGCCGCGGTACTTCACTTGATGATCCATCGATTAATTAATGAAATGTATATATTGTAACTATAAGTTATGGTTATATATATAGTAATGATAGATGCATGGGCAATTAGCTATTTATATATATATTACGTGTGTATATATGTACGTATAAATAACTTGTGATGATGGTGAAGAGCTAAGTCAAGAATATTTTTAGGTCAAGCCGTCAGAAGTGACGGTTTGAATTCTTCGTTTCGGTTAGGGGATAATAATGTTTTATACTATAAAACACAATGATTCTTATAACACTTTCAACTCGATCGATAGTGTGTTTGTTGAGCCTATATATCATTTTGATTTTATTTTCAACAACACTTGAGAGCGAACAAAAGTTGGAACTGAATTGAAGTGAAGTGCGTTTTTTCTATTTTATAAAAGCAATAATAATTTTTATAAATTGTTAAATATTTTTTTAAAATTATTAATAATATTATATAGCTAATGTTTTGGGAATTCTATAATTGATTTTTGTAAAGGTTCTTATTTTATAATGTGATTTTCATCAATATTATGTTAACGAGTACTAATTCTGTCACAAATGAGTGATCATATATTTTATTCGTAAAATCCAAAAGAGATGTAATTAACTATTTATCTGAGATGGAAATACTCTTTTATTATAGACTTACAATTTTAAAACCATTTCTATGCGTGCGGTACTCAAAGTACACATATATACGTAGAATTAATCGGTGATCTAAGCGCATAGATCGAGTGTGTTAGAAACCACTTCGTGATCTAAGCGCATAGATCGAGTGTGTTAGAAACCACTTCATCTAAAAGCTCGAACTGTTAGAAAAGTTGGACAATTCTTTACATTTATATTAATGGGTCGAATATATTCTCCAATACTCCCCCTCACTTGTGGGCCGATTTCAACCTCTTTGGGGAGGCCCAACAAGTGGATAATTAATTCGGATATAGTCGCTCATGGCGAGAGTCGAACCCAGGACCTGCCACAAGGCTAGGCTCTGATACCATGTTAGAACCCACTTCATCTAAAAGCTCGAACTGTTAGAGAAGTTGAGATTTTTTACATTTATATTAATGGGTCGAATATATTCTCCAATAGAGTGAAATCAAACTTTTTTTTTTTTTGGTAAAGGTCAATCACATAGAAAAGAAAAAAGTATATGATACAGTACAACGCATAGGGGTGAAACCCCCACCGCATCTCCGAGCTAACAGAATAGCTCTCCAACCAACCAAACTAACCATATAGCAATAAAGAATATCGACATACTCACCAACCAGGCTATATGCCATAGTGAAATCAAAGTTGATCGGCATAAATTGTAATTTTGTAAATCATACAATTAATTTTTTTTTAAATTGAAATATTTCCCATTTATCTTTTGAGGACATTACAATCGGAAATCAGTTTCATGTACATGATATAGTGATATAATTTGTTTTGCCAAAAAAGGAAAATGTCCCAAATTATCGCAATATTTTTATGACTTTTGTTGATTATGGGCATTATTTAAATTTTCTTGTATTTTGAACAATTGCACAAACATTAAAAGTGTTCTGTTTCAATATTTTTCTCTTTTTTAACTGTTTTTAGTACGTATTACCTTCGTTCTTAAAAAATGTTTGCACTTCTTTTGTAATTTGCAAATGATATAAGAATAGTTTTGAGAAACTAATACAGTAATATAGACATAGTTATAACTCATGAAATCTTTAAAAATAATAACATTTTTTTAACTTACAGTATGAATTTTATTTTTTTAATTATAATGAATTTAATATTTTTTTATTAAAGATACATGTACCCATGTGCATTTGATTTCAATGAAACTATAGAGATCCAAGAGTAACAATTTATATGCGAAAAAATATAATATAAAATAGTAGTAATTTAATTTATATAAATATGAGTTGAAACACGGTTTAATTAAAGAAAAAGATTCTGTAGGTTTATTTTTATGCAAAAAATTGACCGTGTCCATATTGACATTCCCTGTGATCTCTTATCCTAAATCCTATAGAACGTTTCTATATTTTTCTTTAAATTGTACACTTGTAGTTGTATCATTGGACCCCAATATGGAGTATATTGTCTAACTTAACCAAATTAATTGATTTGATTTCCTTTAAAAAATGAAATGGATTAAAATACGAGAAAGAAAAAGATTTATTAGTAGACAAATTTCAAAATCAATATATAAACTGCATTTTTTTAAATGTAAAATTGACCAGAAAAAATTCAATAAGATTCAGCTTTAATTTCTAAATTGTCAATACTATTTAATCAATATATATACACTTTGTATCATGTAATTGTTGTCACAATCGATTAGATCAAAAATCAAACACCACAATTCCATTTGTTTTGTTAAATACAGAGATATATCCAATCTCAGCTTCCATCACATAAATATTCTAAGATAATTTTTTCAAATAAAATATGCACAATTTTTTTTTTTTTAAATATGCATATGGAAATTAATTTATTTCTCTAACTATAGGTGCAAATTTTGGCATCTGATCTAGATAACTCTTTTAAAAAAAAAATGCCTAAAATTATATATTATCTGTTCTAATAAATTATGCACTTTTTATTGTAATTTACTAAAGAATGATGCATAACTTAATTTATTGATACAAAAATAGTAATATTTTTTTTATGGTTTTATCGGTAAATATTTACAATCAACTTTTGTATGTAATGTTTTTTTAACTTAGTACTACTATAAACCCTGAATCGAGTTTTAAGCCTCGCCTAAGAATATTTTATATATTTATATGAGTGATTTTTTTTAAATATAATTATATTTTTATTTATTTATTTATTTTAAAAATATATTCTACCAATATAAAATAAATATTTTAAAAAAGAAATTGTAATTACACAAGTGTGAAAATATTGGTAAATAGAATCTATTGTTTTATTAGTAGTAACGTTGCAAATTCTTGTCGGTAACGGGTCAGGTCGAGGTCCAATTTGATAGTCTCTGTGAATCCTTGAAAACTGTAAAATAATGGACCCGATCCTGTCAAACAAAACAAACGGTGGGTTGATTCTTTCCGTATTCCGATCGGGTCAAACCTCTGTAATTAATTCTTTTAACCGATTTTTACCAACCAACCGATACCACTTACCCTGCCACAAAATAAACTCACATCTTTGAAATTAATGACAACACAAAAGGGACAAAAAATAGATACTAATTTAGAGGAATTTCTAATTCATTACTTCATTTCAAGTGGTTAAAGTTGTGAGTTTAAGACTTTAAAGAAATGGAGTTACTCCACAAACTTGTAAATTGAGCGGTTTGGTGCGGATAAACATCGCTCCATAAAAGGGCGGAGGCAGGAATTTTTTTCAGGACGGGCTACACTATCTAAAAATAGTTTCGATAAATGAGGAAAGTTAAAGATGAGGATCGAACTTTTGACATGTTCTAGTTTAAAATTATGTTATTACCAACTTCACTAAAATAAATATTACTAGAATATAGATATTTTACATACATATAGGCTAAAAGTGAGAATAAATATATAAAAAGAGGTGAAATAAATGAAAATATGTAAGTACTAAGAGTAGAACTCGGGTCTAAAGAATTTCAGGAAAAGAGGTTAACAATCCGACCAACTAGAATTATAACAAATTAACTTGTTATATATATATAGTAAATAATTAGAAAATCAGGGTGGGCTATAGCCCACCCCAGCCATAACGTACATCCGCCCTTGGCTCCATACCCGGTTATTATATTTTTTTTATTCGTACTCGATCCGAGACCCGGCGAATCATCGACAACTCGATACGAATTCGTATTCGACGGATCAACGATTAT
Organism: Euphrasia confusa; assembly: GCA_954870475.1. Classification (NCBI taxonomy): domain Eukaryota; kingdom Viridiplantae; phylum Streptophyta; class Magnoliopsida; order Lamiales; family Orobanchaceae; genus Euphrasia; species Euphrasia confusa. Next base: position 6,079,854 of record OX940966.1, on the reverse strand, counting down.
CTAACGGTTTTTTTCACTACTTTATAAAATTATAGTAATATTTTTTTTACTAAAATCTCATAAAACGAGAAAATAATACTCACTCCCTCTCACAATAAATTATACATGCACTGCTTTTTTTTGGGATGTCAAAGTTTATTGATTTTATAATGGTCGAGTCATTAACGAGTCGGGTCGACTTTGATTCGTATCCGATTCATTTGCTTAATAGGTAAACGGACTGAGTCGTAAACAGGTCAACAGTTCAAATATTTTAATCCAAATCGTTAAAAAATTAAGAATCTTGAACGGATCCGGGTAAAAGTCCTCCATTAAGTGAGGACCTTGAAAAAAAATGGAACCTCGATCTGTTAGGAAAAAGGTAAACGGGTTAGTCCAAAACCGGAAAAAACAACAAAAGCGGAAAGTGAGAAAGACGAAGATGTTGCTGCCGAGGCGCTTGCACTTTCCGCAAGTCAGTAAAGCCCCGTGTATGCGACGGTTGCAGGCTCTCTGACCCTAAAGATACAACGGCGAAGCGGGGATCGAACAAATGCACACTGAATCGAACCCTCGGTTGAACGGAAACAGTGAGAACTGAGCACACAATGCAAATGATATGATGGTATGATAGGCAGAAAATTTCGTGCGTGAAATGAATGCATGTATCGTCTTTTTATAGACTGCACGCAAGGGGAGTTACACACCACACCACTACCCCGGTGGTTATTGGTAAGTGCATGGGCAGTTCCATGTGAGTGGAGGAGACCACTCCATCCAACTACTGCCCACTTGCAATTATTATTAAATCATTTAATTAATTCTGAAAAGAATTAATATCCAAAGTCGAGCCCAATTAATTAATGTTCAAAGGCCTTATAGCCCAATTAATTAATATTCAAAGTGTTCAACTGGGCCGAATAAACGAGCCCAAACAATCATTCGGACTGTGTCCAAAAAGATATATACACGCCAGCCCAATTAGCTAAATTGGCCCAGTGGGCCCCGGGAAGCCCAGGTCCAGCCCAGAGTCCAATTGACCAAATCACCAAGGAGCCAGGACCAAGCCCAAGCCCAGGCCCAGGCGCGAGCCAGAGCCCGGGCCGGGTCGGGTCGGGACGGGTCGGGGCGGGGCGCGCGCGTGTGGCCCTTGCTATGTTCCACTAAGGGTGCATAGGCTTAGTCAACTTGTTGAACACTCATACTCTCTTTATCACATTTAAAGAGAAATGACTTTTGGTATTCTTTCTATGTGGGATAACAAATTTCCCATTAAAATAATAATTGCTTCCATTTACCAAAGTAGTATTTATGGCAACCTTTAAATATTTATTTCTCACTCACCAATTAACGGATTTTGACGAAATAAAATACCACGATTACCTCGTAACACGGAGATAATAATTGTAACGATTAAATTCGAAATCGAATACATTTTTATTGACATAAAAATTACATAACTTGGTCAAAATACAAATGAATTATTTAAATGTTACAAATAATTCCAACAATCCCCCACATGAGTGAAATCAATGCAAATGCCATGAATGCACACTCTTGTGCTCGGTTCTCGGAAGGATCTATTGCTTCTGGAAAGGTAGCTTGTGGCCTTGAACCTCCCTTAGTGAAAATCATCGGATGTACTGGCGGCCTAGTGGACGTGATGCCTTGAACTATTCCTCCGAAGTGTACAACTAGTCAATGATAGTCACACAACAAATCCCTATCACTTTCCATTTCTCTTTTGTGTCCGTTTAGGCCCTGGACAACTCTTTGGATTCATAAATGTTTACTTTTGAAGCGGCCTTTACTTCACATTTATATAGGTGACCTCCCAGCATGAGTACCCTGAAATACTCCACCTTTTCGAGGTGTGAGATTCATTAAAAGTCTCAACGACTTAACCTTTACCACATTTCAGGTTCTAGCACTTATTTGCTCATAGGGATGGAAACGAAAATCTTTATTTCCAAGTGCTTAACTGAACTAGCATGACTTAGTTTTCCCTTTGAACCAAGTTCGTGGGATCTCCACTCAGCATGGTAGGGTTACCGCCATGGTCATTCTTTAGTTGTGGTTTTTCAAACCCATTCCCTTTAGCAACACACTTAATTGATCTCTAGTCATCCCTTTCGTCAAAGGGTCAGCTAAGTTTTCCTGTGACTTCACATAGTCTAAGGAAATCACTCCATTTGTGATCAATTGCCTAACGGTGTTATGTCTTCGACGTATGTGTCGAGACTTTCCGTTATACATATTGCTATGTGCTCTCGCTATAGCTGATTGGCTATCACAGTGCATCATCACTGGAGACACAGGCTTTTTCCAGCATGGAATATCTTCTAAGAAGTTTCGAAGCCATTCAGCTTCTTCACCTGCTTTGTCCAAAGCGATGAACTCCGATTCCATGGTGGATCGGGATATACAAGTTTGTTTTGTGGATTTCCACGAGACTGCTCCGCCTCCTATACAGAAGACATAACCGCTAGTGGAATGGGATTCCTTTGAATCTGAGATCCAACTAGCATCACAATATCCTTCAAGTGCACTAGGATATCTTGTGTAGTATAGTCCATAATCTCGAGTGTGTTTCAAGTATTTTAAAACTCTTTTCAGAGCATCCCAATGTTCATGACTTGGATTGCTCGTGTACCGGCTCAGTTTGCTAACCGAATAGGCCAAGTCAGGACGAGTACAATTCGTTAGATACATTAGACTTCCGATAACTCGGGAGTAGTCTAACTGAGCTACCGGTTCACCCGTATTGACTGATAAGTTGATACTTCTGTCAATCGGAGTCCTACATTCAGGACCATCAAGGGCATTGAACTTTTTGAGCACTTTCTCAGCATAGTGAGATTGTGACAAAACAATTCCTTCTTCGGTTTTACTGATCTTGATCTCGAGAATTAAGTCAGCAACTCCTAAGTCTTTCATGTCAAAATTTCTTTTTAACATGTTCTTAGTGTTCGTGATTTGATCACGACTACTTCCCATGATTAGCATATCGTCCACATAGAGACACACTATCACAAATTCTGTTGGAGTACCTTTAATGTACACGCATTTGTCACATTCGTTGATTTTGAAACCATTTGACAACATAACATTGTCAAACTTTAAGTGCCATTGCTTAGGAGCTTGTTTAAGTCCGTACAACGACCTTATCAGTTTACACACCTTATTCTCTTCACCAGGTGCAATAAAACCTTCAGGTTGCTCCATGTATATCTCTTCTTATAATTCACCATTCAGAAACGCAGTCTTAACGTCCATTTGGTGAATTTCAAGATTGTGCAATGCAGCAATCGAGACTAACACCCGTATGGATGAAATCCTTGTCACAGGTGAGTACGTATCAAAGAAGTCATGACCTTCTTTTTGTCTAAAGCCTTTGGCTACCAGCCGAGCTTTAAACTTATCAATCGTTCCATCGGCTCTATATTTTTTCTTTAAGATCCAACGACATCCTAAAGGTTTACATCCGGGTGGAAGATCTACTAATTCCCATGTATGATTTTGCATGATGGACTCTATTTCGCTATTAATAGCTTCTTCCCAGAGTGGTCCATCTGGGCTAGCTAGAGCTTCACCATAAGAGTTCGGCTCATCGTCCAACATGTACGTGATAAAGTCAGGTCCAAACGACTTAGCTATTTTGACTCTTTTACCACGTCTTTGTTCTGTAACTACATCATCACCAGGTTCATTACTTGGTGGTACAGAACTCTCTTCACGAGTTCTTTTGTAAGAACTTAGACCAGCTCCATCTTTGCTCGGAAAGATGTTCTCGAAAAATGATGTATTTCTCGACTCAATGGTTGTACCTTTAGTCAATTCTGGATTCTCAGAATAGTGTACTAGGAATCTGTATGCCATGCTATTCAAAGCATATCCAATGAAGATACAGTCGACTGTTTTAGGTCATATCTTCATTCGTTTTGGCTCAGGATCCGACACTTTGGCCAAACACCCCCACACTTTAAGGTAATTGTAAGATGGCTTACGACCTTTCCAAAGTTCGTGAAGTGTTTCATTTTTCCCTTTAAGAGGAATCTTATTCAGTAGGTGGTTTGCCGTCAGAATGGCTTCCCCCCACATGTTCTGGGGTAACCCAGAATTGATCAACATAGCGTTCATCATTTCCTTTAATGTTCGGTTCTTTCGTTCAGCAACGCCATTTGATTGAGGTGAGTACGGGGCTGTTGTTTGATGTATTATTCCATTTTCAGAACATAATTTTTCAAAAGGAGCTACGTACTCTCCACCTCGGTCACTACGGACTATCTTAATCCGTTTATCAAGTTGATTTTCAACTTCGGTTTTGTACTTAGTGAATGCCTCTAAGGCTTCGTCTTTACTAGTTAATAAGTACAAATAACAGAACCTCGTACAATCATCAATAAATGTGATAAAGTATTTCTTACCACCTCTTGTCGGTGCAAACTTTAAGTCACATATATCGGTATGTATAAGTCCAAGAGGTTAGGTACAACGATCGATTGATCGAAACGGTAATTTAGCAATTTTGGCTTCAACACAAATTTCACACTTATGTTGTGAATTTATTTTAGAAGTTGGAATTAATTCCAAGTTCATAAGTCTTTTTATTGCATTTTTATTTACATGTCCAAAACGAAAATGCCATAACTCATAACACTCGATCAAGTAAGAGGAAACAACTTTTTCATTAGTGCTCGAGGCAACGGGGGGGGGGGGGGCGAATAGCCATTACAGACATTTTAAACAGACCCTGATCAAGATAACCCCTACCTAGGAACAGTCCAAATTTAGAAAGTACAAATTTCTTAGCATAAAAAACAAGTTTGAATCCATGCTCCACAAGAACAGAACCAGAGACCAGGTTCTTTCGGATGTCCGGGACATGCAGCACATCAGTCAGCTTCAGCTCTTTTCCAGAAGACAATTTGAGGACGACGTTCCCAACTCCAGCAACTTCAGACGATGCGGAGTTTCCCATGTGGAGCTTGCGACCGGTACAAGGAGCATAAGCAACGAAGGCATCCTTGTCAGAGCAGACATGTCGAGTGGCTCCGGTATCAATGAACCACTGCTTGTTGTTGCTAACCAGATTGGCCTCGTAGACCACAGCAGTCATATCGGCACATGTCAGCTCGTGTTGAACCACGTTGGCACTTGGTCGCTTCTTTTTCTGCCCGTTTTTCTTCGGATTGTTGCAGTCTCTGGCCATGTGGTTCGGCTTGCCACAGTTGTGGCAATTCCCAGTGAACTTCCAGACTTTGGCTGGCTTTTTGCCCTTGAAAGTGTTCTTCCTTTTGGCAGAATGTAGCTCAGTCAAGTTCACCCGAGCCTCCATAGGAACTTTCCCAGGCTTGACCTCTCGATCACGGTTGTCTTCTTCGATCCGAAGCTTGACAATGAGGTCTTCAAGGCTCATCTCCTTTCGCTTGTGCTTCAGGTAGTTCTTGAAGTCCTTCCACCCGGGAGGCAGCTTCTCGATGGCAGCCGCCACCTGAAAGGACTCACTGATCTTCATCCCTTCAGCGACGATGTCATGCAAGATCAGTTGATACTCTTGGACTTGAGAGATCACAGACTTGGAGTCGATCATCTTGTAGTCCAGGAACTTGTCGACGACGTACTTCTTTGTACCAGCGTCCTCGGTCTTGTACTTCTTCTCCAAAGCATCCCAGAGTGCTTTGGCAGACTTGTACGTGCTGTACACATTGTACAGCTCGTTGCACAGGCCGTTCAGTACGGTGTGCCGACAGAGGTAGTCACTCTGCCCCCAGGCCTCGAAAGCATAGCGCTTCTCAGCAGTGTAAGTGTCAGTTATGGTCATAGGGTCCTCAGTCAAATGCTTCTGAAGGCCGAGAGTGGTCTGGTAGAACATCATTTTGGACTGCCACCTTTTGAAGTCAACACCGGTGAACTTCTCGGGTTTCTCGGCATTCGGGATGGTCTTGGTGTGGATGGGCAGCGCCACTGGAATCTTACCGATGAGAACTTCCTTGTTGTTGATGGGTTGTTCAACGTTGATGACGGGAATCTCCTTGTTCTTCTGGGCATCGTTGTTCTGGGCATCACTTCCGGTAGACATGTTTACTGACTTGCGATTGTTAGGAAAAAGGTAAACGGGTTAGTACAAAACCGGAAAAAACAACAAAAGCGGAAAGTGGGAAAGACGAAGATGTTGCTGCCGAGGCGCTTGCACTTTCCGCAAGTCAGTAAAGCCCCGTGTATGCGACGGTTGCAGGCTCTCTGACCCCAAAGATACAACGGCGAAGCGGGGATCGAACAAATGCACACTGTATCGAACCCTCGGTTGAACGGAAACAGTGAGAACTGAGTACACAATGCAAATGATATGATGGTATGATAGGCAGAAAATTTCGTGCGTGAAATGAATGCATGTATCGTCTTTTTATAGACTGCACTCAAGGGGAGTTACACACCACACCACTACCCCGGTGGTTATTGGTAAGTGCATGGGCAGTTCCATGCGAGTGGAGGAGAACACTCCATCCAACTACTGCCCACTTGCAATTATTATTAAATCATTTAATTAATTCTGAAAAGAATTAATATCCAAAGTCGAGCCCAATTAATTAATGTTTAAAGGCCTTATAGCCCAATTAATTAATATTCAAAGTGTTCAACTGGGCCGAATAGACGAGCCCAAACAATCATTCGGACCGTGTCCAAAAAGATATATACACGCCAGCCCAATTAGCTCAATTGGCCCAGTGGGCCCCGGGAAGCCCAGGTCCAGCCCAGAGTCCAATTGACCAATTGACCAAATCACCAAGGAGCCAGGACCAAGACCAAGCCCAGGCCCGAGCCCGGGCCGGGTCGGGACGGGTCAGGGCAGGGCGGGGCGGGGCGCGCTCGTGTGGCCCTTGCTATGTTCCACTAAGGGTGCATAGGGTTAGTCAACTTGTTGAACACTCATATTAACATACCTATTGGGCTTAGCCCAATTAGCCTTTAGTCCAGTACATATTTATAGTATTATGTATCAATTAGTATCATAATTTACTAGGTTTTCTATTATTATAGCCCAAGACATGTATATTTATTTTGCTCTTTTGTATTGTAATAATTCATTCAATTAATCAATAAGATTAATACTTTCTCTTCTCCAAGTTTTCTATACTGTAAAACTTGATATGGTATTAGAGACACGGTTCTAAAAAAAAAATTCCGCAAACCCTAATACCCTTAATTTTTCCTCAATCTCTTTCTCAAAACACTAATCGATCCACCCCTACCACCTCTCTCCAATGGTTCAACCAGAGGATTCTGAAAACCCTAACCCCACTGGATCCATAACATCCAAATTCGCTTCCCCAAATGAGGATCCCACCTCGCCGTTCTACCTGCACGCCTCGGATCACGCCGGAGTCAAGGTCATTTACGAGACTTTCACCGGCGAGAACTATAGTGCCTGGAAGAAATCGGTGGAGATGTCACTGGTTATCAAGAACAAACTAGGGTTCTTGGACGGTTCCACTCAAGCCCCGAACGCACTGGATCCTCTGTTCACGGCTTGGTATCGGGTCAACGCCCTCCTCCTCTCATGGCTTCTGTACTCAGTAAGCCCTGAAATCCGATCTACTCTGCTCTCCTTCACCCAAGCCAAAGAACTATGGGATGAGATCAAATTGCGGTATGCCAAGAGTGATGGGCCGAGAGTGTTCCAATTAGAGAAAAATCTCAGCACCATCTCTCAGGGTTCACAAAATCTCACCACCTACTACAATCTCTTCAAAGGGCTCTGGGACGAATACACGAATTACAGGTCTATTCTTTCCTACTCTTGTGGTTTATGCACTTGCAATATTGGCACTGCCTCTTTAAACCAACAACAACAGGATTCTGTTCTAAAATTCTTAGTTGGATTGAATGATTCCTTCTCCCATCTCCGTAGTCAAATCCTTATGAATCACCCCCTACCTACACTTTCTAAGGTTTATTCAATACTGAGACAAGAGGAAAGTCAGAGATCCCTACATCATGACTCCCCCTCTATAGGCCTCTATAGTAATGTCCCTATGGACAATACTAGTAATGCTAACATGGCTAAGTATGCAGGTAAAGAAAAATCTAAATTTACAGGAAAATGTGATTTCTGTGGGTACAATGGGCATCCAGCAGATAGATGTTTTCAACTCAAGGGCTACCCAAGTCATTGGAAAGGCATAAGAGCTGCTAGAATAGCCCCTGGACATGTGCCACCTTCAAAGCTTCACTCCAGCATACAAACTCAAGCTACTGCAAATCAGACCTCAACCAATCCCCAGAACACTGATATGGACTTCTGTGATTCATCCCTATATAACAAATTCAGACAGTTCATGCAGAACCAAGAACAAAATCCCTCTGACTCTGTTGAGCATTCTGTACATGCTGCAATGGCCATGGGATTCCCTTCTCCATCTGCCCAACATACCTCATCAGAGGTACAAGGTATGACCACTTGATGGTACCGGTATACCGATCCGATCGATATACCGTGTGTGCGGAAGCGTGTAAAGCAATAGATCTACTATGCCATGATCTTAGTGCACACAAATATGTATAGACACATATTTATATATATATATCCAATATATATATATATATATAGAGAGATTAACAAGAACACTTACAACCGGTGTAGCGTGCCTCGTTGATGTTGATGAAGGTGGTGTTGAGTCGATTGAACCACCTTCATGGATCAGCCTTGAGAATGACCTCGTCACTCTTCTTGTCTAGATCGCCCGGATGTTGAAGCCGCACAAATGGCCCGGCCTCTACGTGTTGCACACGAAACCGGATGTCGAATATATTGCTTGCTTGAGTCGGTTCTCCAAGAACACTCTCTATTCTCTCCTTTTGGTGTGAATTTCGTGGGTAAGCATGAAGTGATCTGAAAATCAGATTTTCATGTCTATATTCATGTCCATTTACCACTCCATGTAACCCCCCCATTATGTGCATCATAATGCACAAGTAATGGTGGTTAATGGGGAGATGAAAAGACACCTCCACATAATCATGCCAAATCATGATATGTGGTCCCACTTGCTTGTGTGGCATGCCATGTCACACTATGTGACATGCATCCATGCAAGCCATGCAATGCATCCCATGCACGTAAAATCCACATGTATTGATTCTAAATCAATATTATTATCAAGCAACGTATATCAACATCGAGTTCGTGTGTGACCCTGTAGGTTTGATTATCGATCAATATTATATTGTTCCCAACAATTAATATTATCGACTAATCATTTAACATCCATAGACGACCTTATGACTTTATCGATTACACACATAGGATCGAAGGACATATCCCAACAATCTCCCACTTGGCCTTCAGAGCCAGTGTGCTGCCAACTTCCTTTTGTCACTTTATGTCTAAGTTTGAACTTGAGGCAAGACTCGAGTCATCCTCAATCGGTTCAAACCTTTCTTGGACTTTGAGACAGACTGTAAAACCAGATTTATCACTATGATACGAATCTGGACTTGGCCACGTATTTTCCACAGTCTCGACTCTCCAAGTGGCCGGTAAGACATGTTTCCCATTATAAAATGGAGGACAATCCCATCTTGTCAATCCAAGCTCTCCCACTTGCTTCCTGATATACCCAATAACAAGTTTTATAACCTCCTTTTACGAAAGGCGTTTACTTGTATCAAAGTACATCATTTCACAATGGAATCACTCTGGACTACTCAGGTCAGAGGAAATTGCTCGACAGTCAATGAAATAGTATTATGACTCGAAATCTTAAATACTATTCCAGTCGGGTCTGTTCGATCATTAGCTCCCAGCTAATATCTATGTAATTGTACTTGATGTCCCACATCACTAGCCCATGAAGCGGCGCTATAGTACACATTACAATCTAGTTCTTTGTATTATCGGTTTGTCCGTACTCGATTATACGAACTAGGAACAAGCATATGATTCAAGTATATCAGTTCAACCATTGGGACTTCATTGTGCGGTAAGTCGACCTCATAACCCAATCGATATTACTTAATCATTTGGACAATTCATATAAATTAAACCATATTTATATGAAGAAATATGTATTATACATATGAGTGAATGTCTACCAAATCTCCAAAAATATCTAATACAATAATAGAAATCACAACCCATCTCTAAGATGTCTGATCTCTATTGCAGTCGTGAAAGCCTTAAGCTTAAACTGATGGAGAGGTTTAGAAAGCGGGTTTGCAACCTTACCAAAAGTTGCAAATTTATTATCTCGATGTCTCCACAAAACTATCTCCCAGATAATGTGGAACTTCCTGAGCACCAGTTTTAGACTTGTGGTGCTTCCTAAGCACCAGTTTTAGACTTGTGGTGCTTTCTAGCTCATTGGCTTGCGCGATAACTCTACTATAAATAGAGAACTATCGGATGGGCTGAGCTAGTTACGCCACCTAGTTCATTCAAGAACTTTCAAATCCTAACTGCCAACATTACTGCATCCAATGCAATACTGTGCTCAGCTTTTGTAGTTTAATCAGCTATATTGCATTGCATGGAACTATTCCAGCAAATATCACCTCTAACCAGACAAAAGATATAACCAGATTAAAATCGAAAATTATCTTAGTTTGTTTTGAAGTTAGCATTCAAACAGCTTGTTAATATCAACTCTTTTTGTCTTCCAAAGACAACAAAATTCTTTTGTCCATCTAAGGTACATAAGAATATTCTTGGTCGCAGTCTAACGCGCCTCACCTGGATTTCCTTGAAACTGACTCGTCATGCTCAAAGCATATGATACGTCCGGTCGTGTACATATCATGGCATACATTATAGACCCTATTGCCAAAGCATAAGGAATGTTTTCCATCCTCTTTTGCTCATCAAGTCCCGTAGGGCCTTGCATCTTGCTAAGAGATGTGCCATGACTCATTGGAATGAGACCCTTTTTGGCGTTTTTCATCCTGAACTTATCAAGTACCTTATCAAAATAGGTCACTTGACTAAGTCCAAACATCATTTTCGATCTGTTCCGACAGATCTTGATGCCCAATATGTACTGTGCTTCTCCAAGATCCTTCATTGAAAAACAATTCCCAAGCCATTCTTTAATAGAATTAAGCATAGAAACATTGTTTCCAATAAGGAGTATGTCACCGACATACAACAAAATTAATACAACGTAACTCCCACTGATCTTCTTGTAAAACAAGACTCTTCCGAGTTCCTCTGAAATCCAAATCCCAGTATGGATTCATTGAACTGAAGATTGCTACTCCGATATGCATTCTTTATTCCATAAATAGAACTATAAGCTTGCATAATTTCTCAGCCTTATTAAGATCGATAAAACTCTTTGGCTGTGTTAAAACACAGCCTCTTCTAGAATCCAATTCAAGAAGTTAGTTTTAACATCCAATATTACCATAACTCATTATCAAGATGAGTAGTAATGGCTAAGATAATCTGAATGATTTAATCAAAGCAATTGGTGAAAGTTTTTCCATAATCCACCTCGTGAATAAAACTTTTACCATCAACCTTGCTTTGAAAACCCTAGGTTTTCCATCTGTTTGTTTAGATCTTAAAGATCTATTAGCATTCATTGGGTCTAACCCTGTGATGCAAATATATCAAGTTCCAAACTTGATTATCAGATATTGATGTCATCTCAGATTTCATGGCACCATGCCAATTTTCAGTAGCTGGACTTGTCATAGCTTGGAATTAGGTCGAAGGTTCACCGCTTTCCAAAAGCATGAATTCATATCTCTCATTGGTCACAATATCTAAGTATTTGAATAATAGAGATAGATTTATGCCTTTCGGACCTACGAGGGCTGATATGGCTTCCAAAATCATAAGAATACTCTCAACCCAGTCTTGAGTATTCATCGTTGGTTGTTTCACTTGAACCTCATTCAAAACAACCGAGCTCCCACTGAATTTCTAGGAAAGATAACTCTTTTCAAGAAAATCACTATCTCGAGCAACAAAATATTGTTCTCAGATAGATCGTAGAAGTTGTACCCTCGAGTTTCTTATGGATACCATAAAGGAACTTTTATCCCATTTGAGTTCAAGCTCTATAGAGATAAATCTCGTCAGAGACGCTTTTAGAACCTCAAATTTTGATGAAAACAATTTAGGGACCCTCCCTTTCCATACCTAGTATGGTGTCTTATCAACAGCTTTTGACGGCTTCCTATTCAGTGTATAAGTTGAAGTCTAGAATTGTGTGTTCCCAAAAGAGACCAGTAGTTCATTTAGACCTCTCATCGAATGGTCGAACTATATCTAATATAGTTTGTTTTCTCTTTTCCGAAACATAACCTTCATGTGCTTGTGAACTAATAGGTTCCACATACATCAGTATGGATCATCCCTAATTACTCACATGTTCTCCTTTCTCCAAGAAAGATGACATTGTTATCTTTTCAATCACACATCATTTACATGTATCAAATGACTCCAAGTCAAATGATTCTAAAATTCCTTCTAAAAGAAGCTTCGTTACATGTTTAGATTTTGATTTGATCTAATCAACAATGTTTCAGTTATGTCTCATCGATACTTATTCGATTTGGCCTTTGGTCTTAATGATATATATGATTTGTCAAGTTTAAAGTATACATAAACAATATAATAATCGTACCAAAACAAAGAATAATTCACAATTAAAATAGTTACCAAACTATTTAATAGTGAAAAACTAATCCATCAGTATCTAATACTGAACCAATATTCATTGTTTATTGAAGGTACGAAATTACATAGTTATAATACTAAAACAAGGCCCTAAGGCAAAACAACATCATATGATCATAAGGCTAATGCAGCGACCTTCGCTCCATTTCTTGCCTGTAGATTGACATCTCTATTCACCGAACTTATACTTCTATGTAGTTCCTCCACATAAAATGTGAGAACCACATTTGGCATCCAATACCCAAGAAGTAGAATTTGTGAAGTTTAATGTCTATATCATTAATACTTGAAGATGAAGCAACCCCGTTCTTCACATCTTCTTTGAACTTTGGGCAAATTCAATTATTCCCAATAATTGAATCTCATTCAAATTTCCATTCAAAATTATCTCAATGTCAAAACGTGATAAATCGTAAGTGAAAAATTGAAGTTTTCTAACCAGCGATATTATCATGCAATTGAAGCCCTATCTCTCATAAAATATGAGGGAGCCAACCAGACAATCGATTCACGCCATCCAATGGCTCGAAAGTCTCTAATTTGTGTCATTGATGAACTTAAGTGTTTTGGATTAAATCACTCCCCGAGGTGTAAATAATCCTAACCTTATAATCCATCAAATGAAAGACAAATTAGGCATTTGTTTTGAAATTGAATAAAATATGAACTTTTATATGTTTGCAAGTAGTGTCCAACACTTTTGCAGTAGACGCATTGAGATTCCCTAGGAACCCTAGTAGCCTTCTTGCCCATGCTCTTTTGAATACCCTATCCCATATCATAAGAATTTCCCTCTTAGGGTCCTTCTCTATCGCCGGCTCAGGAGCCTTGAGCATCCCGTGGAGCTCACGAAGCGATTTCTTCAAACCATTCATATGGAAATTTTAACCTAAAGGCATTATAACCATCATGAAATTGAAGTATGAAATCGGTTGCCAAATAATCATCATAGGAAAAATCTAGGCGGTCACTTGAAGCAAATAATCCAATCATTTGTTGCACATGTGATTCCATAGATTTCCATTTTTCCAGCCTAGCTGAAGCAATGACCCTGGTCATACCGAACCGCTCAATCTTAGCATATTCCCCGAATATGCTATTGAGTTGTTCAATGATATCTTAGGATGTGGTTATCTAACACATTTTCATTGTCTTCGTATTTGAGGACCATCCTCGAATTACGTTGTGAATCAAGAAAATTTATGTTGTTCAATTTTTCATAATCAAGAATTGAACCAAACTTGAATCGAGTTGAAATTAACATGATAAACTACAAAAGAAAGATAAATAAAGTATGTAAACATCCACAAAGCGGTAAACAAATAAGGTTGTCTAACAAGTTACTTATTTATTCCATTTTGTTCAATCGATATCTAATATCGTTGTTCCCTTGAACAAAGCGATCCCAAGACCCTCATCTTGCGAATCCTTAAGCCGACTGAGTCTGCACTTAAGAAAACCAAGATAGGTAGACATCCCATGTCAATGACATCTAATGTCATTCTCGGTCGATAAGAGTCCCATTCTCATCTCATGTCTCGATAGCCACGCCTGCAGTGGATCTATCGATGAGAAAACCAAACTCACGTGTAAGGGTCTAACCCTTACTCCCACTTATCCCAAGATAACAAGCAGTACCCCGCTGAGGCGGACCTACTAACTTATGATCGAGGGTTTCATGAGTGTGACGTTTTGGACAAGACATTATACTCATTATTATTGAGAACTTGCATGCATAGGTTTGTTTATATGTAAGTTGAACATTTATAACATAAAACAACCTATAACTAGCAAAGCATATAAATACGAAATCGAAAGGCCCCTAGAACCTCACAACTCTCAAACGAAAAGAATTAAAGTAATAACAAAAGCCTTGAACATCTTCTGGACTGGTCCTCGCCCTCCGTTTTAGTTCCGTGCTCGCTGATTTTGGTCAAAACAAGTCATTACCTCAAAAACCACGAACAGCGCCCGCCGTTTTACAACCAGCGGTCGCTGAACACCACCGGCGGTCTCCGTTTCCAAAACGGCGCCCGCCGAAAAGGCAAAAAACCCATCTGCCCCAAAAAAGGCCTTTCGGCGGTCGCCGTTTCCAGAACGGCGCCCGCCGAATCAAAACGGCGCCCGCCGGAGCTCAAACGGCGCCGTTTGGCTCCAGCAGCCCGGTTTGCTTCGTTTGGCTTCGTTTTGCTTCGTTTCTTCTCGTTTTCGCCGGAGAGCTGAGATCCTCCATCGAACCATGGACCAAGTCCATCGCTTACAAGTTTGAACAATACAAATTGAAATAGAAAACCTATCTATTACAAATGATTCCAAGGGACGCAGCCCTCCAAAACTATGGCCAATCGAAACGTAAAAAACGACAATTTCATTCACCCGACCACTAACGGTGGCCGGCCTTACATCTAATCACATAATCACAATTAAACAAATAAGTCAATTATGTTGATTAAAATTTTTGTGTCCCACACAAAAGTGTGCACGAGCCCTAGGCTCTGATACCAATTGATGGTACCGGTATACCGATTCGATCGATATACCGTGTGTGCGGAAGCGTGTAAAGCAATAGATCTACTATGCCATGATCTTAGTGCACACAAATATGTATAGACACATATTTATATATATATATATCCAATATATATATATAGAGAGAGAGATTAACAAGAACACTTACAACCGGTGTAGCGTGCCTCGTTGATGTTGATGAAGGTGGTGTTGAGTCGATTGAACCACCTTCATGGATCAGCCTTGAGAATGACCTCGTCACTCTTCTTGTCTAGATCGCCCGGATGTTGAAGCCGCACAAATGGCCCGGCCTCTACGTGTTGCACACGAAACCGGATGTCGAATATATTGCTTGCTTGAGTCGGTTCTCCAAGAACACTCTCTATTCTCTCCTTTTGGTGTGAATTTCGTGGGTAAGCATGAAGTGATCTGAAAATCAGATTTTCATGTCTATATTCATGTCCATTTACCACTCCATGTAACCCCCCCATTATGTGCATCATAATGCACAAGTAATGGTGGTTAATGGGGAGATGAAAAGACACCTCCACATAATCATGCCAAATCATGATATGTGGTCCCACTTGCTTGTGTGGCATGCCATGTCACACTATGTGACATGCATCCATGCAAGCCATGCAATGCATCCCATGCACGTAAAATCCACATGTATTGATTCTAAATCAATATTATTATCAAGCAACGTATATCAACATCGAGTTCGTGTGTGACCCTGTAGGTTTGATTATCGATCAATATTATATTGTTCCAACAATTAATATTATCGACTAATCATTTAACATCCATAGACGACCTTATGACTTTATCGATTACACACATAGGATCGAAGGACATATCCCAACACCACTGCCCTCTCTACTTTTCATTCCACTCCCTGGATTTTAGACACTGGAGCCTCTGATCACATGGTTAACTCTCTGCATTTTTTTTCTGAAAAACCTTTACCAATTAACATTAAAGTCCAACTTCCCAATGGACAATGCATTTCTGCAACTCATAAAGGCACTGTATTTCTAACTGATACTTTAATCCTTTACAATGTGCTTTTTGTGCCTACTTTTCATTTTAACTTAATTTCTGTTTCTAAATTAACCATGCAAGGGAACATATCTGTGAAATTTGTCTCCACTCACTGTATTTTACAGGATATGCAAACTCACAAAACCCTTGGTTATGCTGACTCTTCACATGGGCTTTATCACTTAAAAATGGATGTCTCAGGACCTCACATTGAGAATAAATTACCTATAGCTTCTGCCTCTGCTACTTCTCCTGATAACTCTTTAATTTGGCATTACAGACTTGGCCATTTACCTTTTAAAAGACTGCTTACACTTGATTCCTTGCATATTTCCAATAAAACTTTTGATAAACCTTGTGATATCTGCCATTTTGCTAAACAAAAGAAGGTACATTTACCTGCAAGTTCTTCTTATGCAGCTGAATGTTTTGACCTTGTCCATATGGACATTTGGGGTCCTTTCAGGATTGAATCTTATAATGGTTTCAAATACTTTCTCACTGTACTTGATGATCACTCCAGGTGTACTTGGATTTATCCTATGAAAACTAAAAGTGAGACAAGAACTCATATTCAAACTTTTTACTATATGGTAGAAACTCAGTTTAATAAAAAGATCAAATGCTTTAGAACTGACAATGGAATTGAGTTTATGTTTTCTGAATTTTATTCTGCTAAAGGCATCTTGCACCATACTTCTTGTGTTGAGACTCCTCAACAAAATGGCAGAGTTGAAAGAAAACATCAACATTTATTACAGGTTGCTAGATCTTTATTATTTCAATCTTGCCTTCCTCTCACTTTTTGGACTGACTCTATACAGGCAGCTGCACACATCATCAATAGAACACCTTCTGTACTCCTACAGGACAAGTCCCCTTTTGAAATTCTTTACCATAAACCCCCTGATTACTCTTACTTAAAGGTTTTTGGTTGCTTATGTTATGCTTCAACTCTGAGTGCTCACAGACACAAATTTGAAATAGAGCTTCAAAATGTGTTTTCATTGGATATGTTTTTGGTACTAAAGGTTACAAACTATATAATCTTTCTACTCACCAAATCATTATTTCAACTAATGTCAAATTCTTTGAACTAACATTTCCTTACAGGAGAGATAATGATGACAAGGTTTTACAAAATCAAGATCATTTTCAAAACTTTTCTGAATCTCTCAAAAAGGATACTTCTTTTTCTTTTCTACAGGATGACAATACTTCACTATATCATGCTAACCCTTCTCCAAGTTCAGTGCAGTGCTCTCCTCCAATGGAAACTACTACCTCATCTCCTGCCATTCCACAACCTGCAGAACTTACCCCTCCAACTGATGATGCTAACAATCCCACACCTGCTGTTGAAATCAGAAAGTCATCCAGAATTAAGAAACTGCCCACTCACCTACTCAACTATGAATTGGATGGCTCCTCCTCCACTACATTACTCTCCCACACAAAGGTGATCAAACCCACAGTCAGGTACCCCATTCATAATTTTATTAGTAATCATGCCCTGCCTGCTTATTCTAAATCCTATGCAGCCTCTGTAGCTACTTTATCTGAACCAAAAACCTACTCCCAAGCCATAAAGTTTCCTGAATGGCAACAAGCCATGTCCCTTGAACTTCAAGCTTTAGAATTAAACAAAACTTGGGACTTAGTTGAATTACCTGAAAATATGCATGCTATTGGTTGTAAATGGGTTTTCAAAACTAAATTAAAGTCTGATGGTACCTTAGAAAGATACAAAGCCAGACTGGTGGCCAAGGGGTACACTCAAGAAGAAGGTATTGAATATTTTGAAACCTTTTCCCCTGTAGTTAAACTCACTACTGTCAGATTACTACTTGCTCTTGCTGCTTCCAATAACTGGTTTCTAAAACAACTAGATGTAAATAATGCCTTTTTACATGGAGAATTGACTGAGACTATTTACATGACTCCACCACCTGGCTATTGCCTTCCTACTGATAAAAGAGTTTGCAGGTTACTTAAAAGTCTCTATGGCCTCAAACAGGCATCTAGGCAATGGTTCTGTAAGCTTTCTGATTCCTTACTTTCTTTTGGCTTTACAAAATCCACAGCTGATCCTTCCCTTTTTATAAAAAATTCTGATTCTAAAATCACTGTCCTCCTTGTTTATGTGGATGATATCATCCTTGGTGGTAACAATCTCCAAGAAATTACTGCTGTGAAAAATTTTTTACATGAAAAATTCACCATTAAAGACCTAGGTGATCTCAAATACATTCTGGAAATTGAAATCCATAGGGACTCAAAAGGCATTTATTTATCTCAAAAACAATTTTGTCTTGACATTCTTTCTACTCATGGTTACTTAGATTGTAAACCAATACAAAGTCCCATGGATTCCAATCTGAAGCTTTCCAAAACTGATGGTATTGCTCTTTCTGATCCAAAACCTTATAGAACTCTTATTGGCAAACTTGTATATTTAACTGTAACAAGACCTGACATTTCTTTCTGTGTTCAAACCTTAAGTCAATACTTATCTTGCCCTACTACTTCTCACCTCACTTCTGCCAACAGAATACTCAGGTACTTAAAACAATCAGTTGGACTTGGTCTCTTTTACAGCTCTACCTCTAACACTACATTGATAGGATACACTGACTCTGATTGGGGAGGTTGTATTGACACAAGAAGAAGTGTTTCCGGTTACTGTTTCTTCTTAGGTGATTCCCTAATTTCCTGGCAGTCCAAGAAGCAACCAGTTGTGAGCAGATCATCCACAGAGGCAGAATATAGAGCAACAGCCAACACAGTTTGTGAAGGTCAATGGCTTCTCTACTTACTTAAAGATTTTAACATTTCTACTTCACCTGTGCAGATCTTCACTGACAATCTATCAACTTACTACCTTGCACACAACCCTGTCCAACATCAGAGAACCAAACATATAGAACTGGACTGCCACCTCATCATAGAAAAGCTAGACGCAGGCCTTTTTCAACTCCACCACATCTCAAACATCCATCAACTGGCAGACATTTTTACAAAGCCTCTACCATCCAATCAATATTCTTCCTTTCATTCCAAGTTGAACATGAAGAACCTCCACGTTCCACTTGCGGGGGGTATTAACATACTTATTGGGCTCAGCCCAATTAGCCTTTAGTCCAGTACATATTTATAGTATTATGTATCAATTAGTATCATAATTTACTAGGTTTTCTATTATTATAGCCCAAGACATGTATATTTATTTTGCTCTTTTGTATTGTAATAATTCATTCAATTAATCAATAAGATTAATACTTTCTCTTCTCCAAGTTTTCTATACTGTAAAACTTGATAACTCATACTCTCTTATCACATTTAAAGAAAAATGACTTTTGGTATTCTTTCTATGTAGGATAACAAATTTCCCATTAAAATAATAATTGCTTCCATTTATCAAAGTAGTATTTATGGCAACCTTTAAATATTTATTTCTCACTCATCGATTAACGGATTTTGACGAAATAAAATACCACGATTACCTCGTAACACGGAGATAATAATTCTAACGATTAAATTCGAAATCGAAATACATTTTTATTGCCATAAAAATTACATAACTTGGTCAAAATACAAATGAATTATTTAAATGTTACAAATAATTCCAACACGGTCTTCCATCTCCTTTGCCATTGTTCTCTAGATCATCAATGAATTAATCGGCACGAACTCGAACGAGTAATGTCTCTCGAAAACTAGACCGTTTGCTTTCTTGAAGTCGGACCACCCCCAAAACAAATCGAGCGATCAGTTTTTGAGCCGGTGGCGGATCTCAACAATCGGTTAGATTCGTTTTATATTCTTATTTCAATGAAAAATCTTTCTTACCACTCTGGAACGGTGATGTTTCTTGAGGATAATTTCGAAATGCGGATTGCGATTTGGTGATTCCAACCCCTCGTCTTGAGATGTTGAAGTACCTTCGACTTTATCAACATCACTCCATACCAGTTGATCCGTCGGATACAAATTTTTTTATCTCAATACTCTTCCGTCTTTATATTATACTTTAATAGTTTTTTTTTATCTCGATACTCTCTTTCGTCAAAATCTTTTATTAATATATTATATTTTCTTATATAAAATACTCTGATATTATCTTCTTTTTGTTTATAAGAACTAAGACGAGATGAGATGATATAACTAAAAGTAATGCAAAACAAAACTATTAAATTAATTAGTTTACAAATTAATTTTCAATTGATAAACATCTATATTATTAAAAACACTGTCTCTTGTGTTTTTCACAATTTTTATTTAATATGTGATTTTTTTTGAAACATTTATCCACCGACGTGAGATATCTAACATTCAGGAGGGTGTATATTCGATTCGGATTTTTTTGGATTTTTATAAATTTAAAAAGTTCGTGAATTTTACAATCCACGAAGTCCTCGTAAATTTTGACCGACTTTTGTTATTAATTTATACAAATTTTCATAGATTTTAAAAGATTTTGAAATATACGTTTTCATTGATTTACGTAAATTTTCATAAACTTTCTGATATTACTTATTAATATATATAACCGTCAGAAACACATTTTTCTATAAAAAAAATTAATTCAAATTATTAAAAAAATATTAATATAATTTCATTTATATCTTTATTTATATCATTAAATTTTTTTATATATAATTTTAATTATTTTTATCATAAAAAAATATTTTTAATTTTTTGAAAATTTTATTGATAGTTAAAGTATAGTTTTTATTTAAATTATTAATTTTTTTTCTTTTTTAAAGTATTTTTTTCTTAAAAATATATTTTTTCTATTTTGTTTTTTTTATTTAATTTTATATAATTTTTTAAGTTTTTATTATTTTTTAAAAATAATTTTGTTGATTAAAAGAAATTCTATTTTTCTTATTTTGTTTTTTTTATTTAATTTTATATATTTGTTTTAAGTTCTTATTATTTTTTAAAAATAATTTAGTTGATTAAAAAAAATCCGTAGAAATCTCCCCTAATTACGAGAGATTTTGAAGAATGGAATTACATTCGAGTATTTTTTAAAAAGAATCTTTAAAATCCATTGACTTTTAAAATTTTTAAAAATCCACGAGCTATTGAATACCTATAGATTTTAATTGATTTTTTAAAATTCAGGTTGAATACCCCAGAATTTTCTTTTTTTAAATCCGGATTTAATAACTCCAAACTTTAAAAGTTTTAAAAAATCCAACGAAATCCAAAACCAATACACCCTCCTCAGTCTCCCGCTCTACTTGTGGATCAATATATTATGTTTGGAAAATCTCCAAATTTTATCATTGGAGCACCCAAATTGTAAATCGATATTATCTAACATAACTCAAGATTCTTTATTTAATCAATGCAGAATACATCTAACTCTTACCTTCGCTTTACTCGTGAATCAATGTGTTATATTTTGGCAAACCAAAAATTTCATTGACTAGAGCACCCATATTATATTTCATTTACTCTGATAATAAGACAAAGTTGACAAATAACACCTTACAAAGATTATTTATCCAACTGATCTTCAACATTACTATAATTATACAATCATAATCTTTATTTAGTTTATGTAGTCTACGCGATAAAAGTAATCTTTTTTACTTTTCACAAAAAAATATCTTGTGTACACTGCCATAAATATAATTATCTATTTACAAGAAAAAATATTGGTTTTTAATTTGTTGACATAAAAATTAACATCAAAATGTATTTAAAAGTGGCAAAATATGAATAATTCAGAATAAAATTATAAATATAGGTTAAAAATAGTGACATATGTTAAATAAATTTTAGACTAGTTATGATTCATTTCAATTTTGTAGTGTAATATGTTAATATCTCTACAAAAATGTATATTTCCATTATAAAAATATACTTAATATGTTTTGTGCTTGATATAAACAAAATCAAAATTAATTATCCAATGCTCAGTATGGTGTATCTAGGTATGTGTATGATTTTACATGTTCTTAAAAAATGGGGCTATAATAAAATGTTGCTCATGAATTGGGATCTTGATGAGGCACAAATGGTCAGATGAGAGTATAAGAATTCTTGATGAGGCACAAATGGTCAGATGAGAGTATAAGAATTCAAGAACATTTAAAACATTTGGTTTTTAATATGTTTGATGTATTTTATATCAAACAACTACTGATTTATAAGACCTTGCAATTTTGGTTATCAAGAAATCACACAATCTTGTTGCTTTGAACATCAGACTCGACAATTGAAAGACATACATTTCAAACATATTTATTAATTTTCAATTATCATTGGATAAAAAAAAAATCATACTTTTTTAAAATATAGGACTAAATAATTACAAAAATTAAAATAAGAAAATAGACGATGAATTGAAAGAACCCTTTTAGCCATGGGCATATTTACTTGTTTGTTGTATTTTTATACACCATGAGATAGAGAACAACAACCTGAAACTGAAATATAGTTGTATACCAGTATATCGAAATATCAAATTTCTTAAGCTGAAACTGAAATATAGAATTATAGATGTATATGGAAATAGTATCAAATTACTTCCGCACGATAAAATTGCCAAGATTATTGTAATACTCGGCCACTGCTTAGACTTTTAGTGTGCCCGATCTCTGATGACTTCAAGATCCATTTCCGTGGGGTCAGTCGCCTGAATCTCATAGTGAACACCATCCAACTCTCTCTTGAAACTGCTTCTAGAAGTAGCATAAAGCATCTTTGACCGAATTCGGGATGTTGAAGGAGACCTGATGATCAGTCATCGTATACACATGTCATTTGTAGCGGTACAATGTGGTAGTAAATCATAAAAAACATACCCAAAGAGGTTTTAGGTCTAATTACATAAAAAGAAAATTACCATCTTTCAAAGAGTAAAAATTTCAAAAGCCCTTCAAATTTACTTCGTAAGTGGCGAGAACGATCCATTTAATTTCAAGGAAAACAAGGAGTAAACCAATGCACATTTCAATCAGACTATCTAAGAATCATCAAAACTTTATTCGGTCGTAATCAGGTCAAACCTCAAGCGTACCTTTTGTATTATCATAATGAATAATTTCAACAAAGTTTCCCGATTCATGCTTCGGGTCATACGTGTCATATAACAATTAAGGGAGGCAAATAATGAATACACATACCAAGCTATGAAGAATATCTTGCTCTTTTGGCAATTCTCAGAAGTCACGAAATCGAAGTCGTAAACCGCATAGCGGCAGTCATCCTCCGGCAGGGACTTAGCGAAATTATCATAGCTTTCGGCGGGCCCACCCGCCTTCTCAACCACAACCTCGTCTTTCTTTTCATCGATTCTGAAAATCAGATAACTGTGAATCTTTTTCTTCTTGAGTTCCAAGAACGCGTCCTTGCTGTGATCGGCAGCACACATACCAGATGAAGCATTGGGCTGGAGAAGCCAAGATGATTATAACAAAATGGAATAGAATTATCCAGCAAATCATAATTGCACGTGCGGGCCCCGAGTCGATTCGGTAGGGGCATTTGTAATTTAGAAAAATCAATTATCATAAATCTTAGGAATATTACAGGAAACAACCATTGTGAAAAATCCATAACTAGATTTAGTGATATTTTTGAAAAATCTGAATTCTTCAAAACAGATGAAAATTGAATTAATTGATCAGGTGAAAACGAAATCGGCAACTAGATGATCTGATGTCAAAACTAACGGAAAAGTCAAAATTTTAAAAATTCAGAACACCCAAAACACGCATAAGATCAGAGTTACAGTCGAAAATCGAACATATTAAAATTTAAAAAGAAAAGGAGAGATTATTACCCCTCTGATTCTGAAAGACATGGTTGCGCTTGCGGGGAGAACTGTAGAGAAGTCAAAGAGTGGTTCCCAATTTTCGCAAGATTTTTTAATGTAAGAAGTAATAAATTGATTATGTGACTACTAAAGTGTTCGACCAAAAAGTCTGAATAAATTAGAGTTAAAAATGCCTAACTAAAGAAAAAATATTTATACACAATAATACTAAATTAGAACACAAATTTAATTTAATTTAATTTTAGAATACAAATTTAATTTTCCACCTCTTGCGTAATTCAATATGGCCAATCCGGTTAAGACGATTATGGTTTATGGATATCACATTCGATAAAATTTTCAATTTTATCATATATTACATAAATTTACCGCAAAGAAAATCGAGTTCACTTGTGAGAATTTACGTCACTTGTAAAAATATATTGAACCTAAATATTAGTTACACAACTTTATCATTTTAAAGAAATAATGTTATTTCAACACAATTTTCTTTAAATGTAAAAATATATTGAACCTAAATATTAGTTACACAACTTTATCATTTTAAAGAAATAATGTTATTTCAACACAATTTTCTTTAAATGGCAAAAATAAAAATCAATAAATTTATAATATTTGTGAATTACACTACAATCACACTTACATGTACTAAATTGATGTAGATTTACATTAATTAAACTAGTAATATATGCATTATTTTGTCCCAAACTCATATAGTCACATTTTATTGGTAAAAAAAAAATATGATTATAAGTTTGGAATAAATGAGTAATAAGCATAAAATTTAGGATTGATATTGTGAAAAATAAATATTACAAAATATTCGATATTAATGTTGTAAATAATGTATTTATAATATTTTTTGAAAATAAATTAATTTTGAAAAAGCAATAATAAAATTGTAAAAAAATTGTGTAGTACTCACTTCTCTCATAAAAATTGCATTAATTTTCTTTTCGAGATGTTTTATCTCATAAAAATTGCATTAATTTTCTTTTCGAGATGTTTTATAATAGTTGATACACTTAAAAAAAAAATGAAATAAATATTTATATTTTTTTTATTTTAAAATAAATTTTACTTTTATTTCGTATCATATTTTTTAATATTCGTGCACAAAATATTGCTAGTAATTCATTCAATTTTTAAGAAAACATTATTAACATTATCGTTAAAATAAAAATTCGCGCAACACCTCTATTTCCTAATTCTACACAAACTCACCTTATCGTTCTCGTATACATAGGGTTCCGTCGAAATCAATCCGAATCTCCTCTGTAGAAACCATGGCGACTGCTTCAGGTACTCTTTTTTGTTTCGACATCATTAAAATTCATGTATTGTGCATCTGATAAGGAACAATTTTTGTACGATCTTCATTTGATAGATAATCTTGCATATTCAATTGATCTATTTTAGTGATTTATGAAGTTGTGTTTATCTCCATTTCCCCCATCCCAAATTGAATTAGGGTTTCGTGACTCGCCGATCGGATCACGTTTCATTCGTATTTTAATAGTACGAGTAAAAAACCTGGATGAAATGGGTTTACGCGATTGTTATCTTCCATTAGCTGTAATTTTTTATTCTCAAATTGTTGTTGTTTTGGGGATTGCAGTAGCTTTTAAATCAAGGGAGGATCACAGGAAACAACTTGAATTGGAGGAGGCGCGAAAGGCTGGTCTTGCCCCTGCCGAATTGGACGAAGATGGAAAGGAAATCAATCCTCACATTCCACAGTATATGTCCTCTGCTCCTTGGTATCTCAATGCGGAGAGACCGGTACGTTACGTTACATGGTTAAATTTTGTTTCCCCGTTGATACGCGAAGTTCTCATTTTTACCCCTGTTGGGTCTTTTAGAGTTTGAAACATCAAAGGAAGTGGAAATCGGATCCAAACTATACTAAGTCATGGTACGATAGAGGTGCAAAGACTTTTCACGCGGAGAAGTTCAGGAAGGGTGCTTGTGAGAAGTAAGTTGTACGGAGGATTATTATTCTTATAATTTTTCTTTTAATCACAAGACTTCTGTTCATTCTTAATATACTGTTCCGGTTGTGAAGGAACTCATTTTCACTGCATCTGAATATGTTTGATTTGAAGTAGAACCTGTTGCAGGGATGTATCTTGATTTCATTACAGTTGGGGCACAAATTAAATATAATTATAAGCTAAACTTTCCTCAATAAATTAATAACGGTGGGCACTTTTTGATTTAACGTAATTAATGTTGAGCAAATCAGCCAACTCGTTTTATAAAATGTCATAGTATAAAACTTTTAACTTATAATACATATTGTGCTTTGAATATACTTCTCGGGGCAGAAAATTACTAGTGGTATAGTAAAAGGTAGTGGCAAATCCGTTGGGGCACGTACCCCAGAGGGGGACATGTAGCTTTCTTTGCCATCTTGGTTTGGAGTGGGTTTTATTAGATTTTCAAATCGCTAAATTTGACATGTTTTGGTGTTGCTATAATGCTTTCTACTCGTACTCAATTTGTCTTTCGGTTTATGTTTTAAAATCCAGTCCGAGACTATTCTTTTTTTTTTTTTTACTTTGAACTTGTGTGGTTTTTTGCAGCTGTGGAGCTCTGACACATGATAAGAAGGCGTGTGTGGAAAGGCCTCGCAGATTGGGAGCCAGGTGGACTGGGAAAGGTATTGCCCCAGATGAGAAGATAGAGAATTTTGAGCTTGATTATGATGGGAAAAGGGATCGGTGGAATGGATACGATGCTGCATCTTATAAACACGTGATTCAGATGTATGAAGCCAGAGATGAAGCAAGAAACAAATTTCTTAAGGAACAACAGCTTAAAAAGCTGGAAGAGAAAAATGGCAATCAAGATGACGAAGATGGAGTTAGTGATGATGAGGATAACTACGACTCTTTGAAAGTTGATGAGGCTAAAGTTGACGAGAGCAAGCAAATGGACTTCGCAAAGGTCGAAAAGCGTGTGCGTACTACGGGTGGTGGTAGCACTGGCACTGTCAGGTATATAGATATATACTTCCTCATTTATTCTCTTGTAGGTATCTCAGAATACATGCCCTTTGTGAGCTCTACTTGATGAGGTGATAGTAAGATATATGCTCTTTCCTAAAGAATTTAAAATAAATGTTTCACTTATTATTTTTCATTTTTTTCTAGGAACTTGCGTATTCGGGAAGATACTGCGAAATACCTTCTTAATCTTGATGTTAACTCTGCCCACTATGACCCGAAAACCCGTTCTATGCGTGAGGATCCTCTTCCAGACATGGATCCAAATGAGAAATTCTATGCTGTAAGCTTATTTCTGTTCCAGGGCATTAGATTGTGCTGCTGTTACTATGTCCTTTTGAATGGTTGCTGAAATTGTTTCTGTTGATACAGGGAGATAACCAAAATAGAGTGAGTGGTCAAGCATTGGAATTCAAGCAGCTCAATATTCATGCTTGGGAAGCATTTGAGAAGGGCCATGATGTTCATATGCAAGCAGCTCCCTCACAAGCCGAACTGCTTTATAAAAATTTCAAGGTTAATAAGGAGAAGCTGAAGTCTCACACTAAAGATCAAATCATGGAGAAGTATGGCAATGCTGCTACGGACGAAGTACTTCCACGAGAACTCTTACTTGGCCAAAGTGAGAGAGAAGTTGAGTATGATAGAGCTGGTAGAGTCATAAAAGGCCAGGTATGGCGAGCATTCTTCCCTTTTCTTTGTTGGTTAGATTAGCCTAGCAAATTATTTTATTTTTATCGTTTTCTCCTGATACTCACTACATCAATTGAGTCTCTAAATTTTTATTATGATACTGTAGATAAGTTTTTCTGTAAAAAAACATGGGGGTTACAGTGTTGTGTTTTCATGTAATATCTTGGAATTGGCCGAATAGTTTATTTTTTGTATTTTATGGGGAGATAATAATATGTGGGTTGGTTCTATAGCGAGTTCTATGGCAGCTTTGCCGCCTCACATGTCGCTTACATGGGGACGAGGAGTTAAATATGAAACCGATAAATTGCAAAGAATGTTGAACTACTACATGATCCAAAACATAAATTATATTTGTTCTGCTTATCTTGCTCGGCAGATTTCTTATGCATGGAATTGATCCAATGACTTTTGCAGGAGATGGCACTTCCAAAGAGCAAGTACGAAGAAGATGTTTATATCAGCAACCATACCAGTGTATGGGGTTCATGGTGGGGCGATCATCAATGGGGTTACAAGTGTTGCCAGCAGACTGTTAGAAACAGCTACTGTACTGGCGCTGCCGGTATTGAGGCTGCTGAGGCTGCATCAGATCTGATGAAAGCTAATATTGCTCGGAAAGAGGCTACTGAAGGTAATGTTTTTTTTTTCTTTCAATTTTTTCTTCTTAACAACGAATGAAACATGGGTTGTAGTTGAGCAATAAGTATACCTGTAACTGTATCAGTATTTTTTTTTATCATTTATTTTTATTGTTATTGTTGTATCTCAAAGATGTACTTTTGAATCCAGAACAAACTGAACCAAGTGAAGAAAAGAGGCTTGCGACCTGGGGTTCTGAAGTACCTGAGGATTTGGTTTTGGACAAGAAGAAACTAGCTGAATCTCTTCAGAAGGTGAAAAATTCTATGTTCCTTGGTCTCATTGCACTTTTTTTTTCCGGGTGAAGAACATGTTCTATTTTTGTTAATTAACCTGGAATCTTTATTATCTAAATTTTGTGGGTGTTTAGACTTTAGAGTTATTATTTATGTTTTATCTTATAGGAGGATGAGAGGAAGAGAGAAGAGCGTGATGAAAGAAAAAGGAAATATAATGTCAAGTGGAATGATGAGGTATGTTGATTTTTTTTCTATATTAGCGCTCACTTTCAACTTCTGTTGTGCATACTGTGTTTGTGATTCTGACTTATTATTTTGGTTTGCAGGTGACAGCCGAAGATATGGAAGCCTATAGGATGAAGAAGGTCCATCACGATGACCCAATGAAAGAGTTCTTGAATTGAAGTGTCCGAATTATATTTTTATGACTTCATGTTTCAAAGCGAAATCCCGAAAGTACTTGTGATTTGCGGTTTGCTTCTTTCAAACATTTAATGGTGTTCTTAGTTTCTAGAACTCTGGATTTATCTTCGATATTTACCCTCGTGTAGCTGTTTTTGTAAAAGTCTGCTCGTCTTTCCGCTTTTGGAAGTGCTCAGAGCATGACGAAACTGCACTTATTTATGTAGTGTGATGCTGTATGTGACTATGAACTTCTTATGTTACTGTAATTATTAAAAATAAAGTTTTAAATACTCAAGTTGTGTTGTTTGACCTTAGCTTGGTTTGGAAATATTCATCTGGTTTCAGTTCAATGATTTCGGTCTATGATCTTTGATCCACGAGTCTTTCAGTTGAATTGATCAAACCAGGTCGATTATTCAGTTGTGTGGATGTTCGTTATCCAACGAACATCTAAACGCACTTAATATTGAACAGTCTACCCTGTTTGATCAGTTCCACTAATGAATTTGTGGTTTTATCTCTTAGATTTTGAAAATCTATATTATTGAATGATTAATACATGAAGGAAATTTGCTAAGAATAATTATTTACACCACTGTAACATTGGGTTCTATTCCACCCTCACTCTGCACTGCAGCTAACAAGAAAAAAACACACACACACAGAACCACGAGCCAAGCTTCATTGATGACGCATCTGAGCCTTGATCCGAGCTATGAACTCTTCAGCACGCTCGTCAATCCCATGCACATGCGGGGAAGTCAACACCATCGACTCCCACATTTCATCTGCACTCATCATCATATTGTGATTACCCCCAACTGCACTTGTACAGCCTTTCTTCATACGAGACTTTCCCTTGCCGGGCCCTTCTTCTTCATCTCCTGCCAGGCCGTTCACACCAGAAACGGGCTTCACAAACAGCTGATCGATGTAAACGGGCTTTGGGGATTTATAGTAGCGGTCTCGATCATGATGCCTGATTTTGATGATCTTTTTGGGGTGAATGGAAAGGGATGATTGGCAGCCAGTTTTGGTGGATATCTTTTGGTGGGGTTTCTTGTTGGCCTTTGATTTGCTGAGCTTGTGTAGTTTGAGAGGTAGTTTGTTTTTCAGCAATTTCCACACCTTTCTTGAGGGTAATAATCTCTTCAAATTTACCCAAGACATTACTTTTCCGAGTTTCCTTCAAAGAAAATAAAGGGTAAGGGAAGAAGCACTTTAATGGATATGATGAGTTTCTAAGGTATATAGTATTTTTTTATAGAGAGCATTTTGCAAGAGAAGAGAATCCCTTGTAGGGACAACCTTTTTTGTCTTAATTTGGATTAGCATAATAAATCTTACACTACTACATAATGTTTTGTGTGGACTAAAATTCTGAGTAGCGTATGTTCTAAGCTGAGGCGAAAGTGTCCTGTGTACCGACCTAACTCTTACGCTACTTGCTTGTTAGTACTTTCTCTTTATCAACTTCAGAATCTTACCCACTTTTGTTAACTTCCCTGTTTCCTAGTATTTTCTAAGAAATTTCCAGCCTCAATAGTATTATAATTTGAATAAGTTTCTGTTTACACTTGTTACAAATTGACATCAAAATTACGATAATCAAAACCAACAAAAGAAATTACTCGCATAAGAACTCAAAATCACAAAAACCAAAGGATGAGAGAAGAAAATTTCAATATAATCTGTACTACAATAGCAAACAATTTTTACCTCTGTCCCAAACTACTATTACACGTCCTTTATAATTTGCAAAGAACAGAGAGAATAGAATGTAAAACCACTCTCAAACCTCTATAATTTTTCACACAATAAATTTAGTGTGTATTAATTGTATTTTTTGTTCTATGAAAATCTCTATTTAAAAAAAATAAAAAAATTTGTCATTTAAAGAAATTTACATCTTTTTATCCAAATTTGTGAGGTGTGCATACTTTTATTTTACTATCCCTTGAAAATTTTCACAACTATAAAACACCATGTTATGAGAGGAAAGGAGTAACATCTACTAGACGAACTCGGAATCGAACCCGTGTGTGGAGCGCCGGAGTCACTTGTTAACTATGGGGGCTTAAGCCCCCCTAAAACAAAATCCCTTTATATTTTACAAGTTTTTTTTGAAAAAATGTATATTTATCTTATGATATTTTTACTAGTATATTTGTATATTTACTCTCCCTACTTGTTGTTTCTGGCTCGGCCACTGCCTAAGCTGCGAGAATAGAAGTAACAAATGTACCAAAACAATGACCCTTGAAGATAATTGTCAAATTACAAAAGATGTAAACTTGTTTTTCTACACGATGTAGAAGTAGTGAATTTAAATTACACTACATATTCAGGCCGACGAAATCAACACCTAATACTTAAATAAATCTAAAAGCAATTTTCATTGGCCTGGAGAAAGTTCCGGGCTTGAAGAGCTGCGGCCCGTTCGGAAACAAGGGCCCGAATAAGCAGCGTCTTCACTTCCCAGGAGGCGTAAGGGTATCCCTTTCTGGCATACGAGTTCAGCAGCGCCGCCGTCGACTGCTCCAGAAGCTTCCCGAACTCGCCCTCTCCGCCGGCCGCCGCCTCCAGCAGCGTCAGGTTCTGCCGGTAGCGCTCGAAAGCCCTCGACCCGAAAACATTGGAGACCGTCGATTTCCGGGGCACCATTTTCGGCCACGAATCCATCCTCCTGCTCCAATACCTGCGGAAAAGAATCGCGGGTCATTAGGGTTCGAAATCCGGGTCGGGCCGGAGAGGAGTTAGGTCTGCTTACTGGGGAGTGCATCTTCCTCGGGCTCTGGTGTAGAAAAATCCGGGCCGGCTCGATTGGGCCGGTTCAGTGACCACCAATAAAACAAGAAACGCAAGAAGAAGGGATTGATTTCGGATAATTATCATTTTTGTTTTTTGTTTTTGTTTTTGTTTTTGTTTTTGTTTTAGAGAAGTATGCAAATTAATTAAGAAGTTGAGATTAACATATGAGTACCTATTCTACTTCCAGTTCAGTTGAGTAGTAGTAGTACTGTAAAGTAGAGTATTTGGTTGGGGCCTTGGGGGTGAGGTTTGTGATTCTCCACTTTCCAACAAGGTCTTGTTTGGCAATATCCCCACTTCAAATTAATAATTAAAGTTATACGTAGTAATTATTTAATTATTTCAGTATAGTAACTTAAATATCGGTTCTTTTTTGACTTAATTTCAGTTCAGTTCAGATCTAAGTTCAGTTCAGATAGTTTCTGTTCAGTTCAGTTGCTTCAAAATAAATTAAAATAAAATAAATAAAAAATAATTTCAATTTATAATTTTTAATATATAATCTAGTTATTGTCATAACTAGTACTACTTACCGTGCGATGCACGTGATTTATTTGTTTGAAATAATCTAAAATTTTATTTAATCTCTAATGTATTTCGTCATATATTTATTAATGGACTAACAAATTATTTTATTTAATAATCGAACTATCACTTAAATTTGTAAACTCGTATTAATCTCATTATTAATCGTTATCTCAATTATGAAATTTCTTTTATTTTTAAAGATTACGCATGTTTGATGTAATTTATAGTATGTAAGTTTCTTGGGACATAGCCGAGTGGTAAGGTATGTGGTGATATTGGTGTAATATCTCGAATATGACAATTTTTCATTGAAATATTATGAAGTTAGTCCTGGGATGAGACATATTGACTCTCTCCAACATGTGTCTGCTACTGGAGCACCTCCCTCGATTTACATCCTACCGATTGAGGAGCTTTTGATCTGGTGGGAGAGGAGTTTCTTGTCTCTGCATTCGGTTTCTCGTCTCTACATAGTTTCATCCAACAAATACTTAAAACCGGTAGGGGAAAATCAAAATAAATGGAAAATAAAATTATAAAGCTAGAAAATAAATAAAAATATAAAAAAAATTGAATTTACTTGGTGAACATGAATGAGATGGCACAAACGCAATTATATTAATATAATGTTCGTTAACTTGCAAAACAAAATTTACAGAACTGGATTAAGGATAACTTAAATTTTTTTTAAAAAAATATAGTCGAACATAATTAATAAATCGACAATTTAATTATGTAATATGCGAAAAAATCATAATTAATACATAAAATTAAAAAAATCGAGAAAAAAAAAGGAATAAATAGAGGAACGTATACATGTAAATCGATTCAATCTTCAGAAAAGTAAAAAAAAAAATACATACGAAACCAGATTACAATAAGAGAAAATAATATACCTACAAAGTTTGATCAATTTTTTTTAAACTCATGTGGATTAGGGAATAAGAGGAGATCGATTTTTATGAGATACGATTAATTAGAATTAAATTAATATTAATGGAATAAAAAAGAATTTTGAGAAGAGAAATAGAAATGTATATATTTAAGATGATAATTAATTATTATTAGTAAAAATATATAATCTCAAATTACTATTTAAAATTTATACATAATTTAAATATGGTTAATAATATTACTATTTAGAATTTATAATTTTTTTATTTATAATTTATAGTGTGAACGCAACAGTTTGTGATTGGTTGTAGATCCTGAAATTATATATTTATAGATATTATTAATATTTTAAAAAAAATATTTAATAATTTATAAAAGTTATTATTAAATTTATAAAAAAATCAATTCAGTTCAGTTCTGATCGCTTAAGTTTAGTTAAGTTCAGATCCCTTTAATTTCAGTTCAGTTCAATTCAGCCGATTTCGATCCAAAAGAAATTCGATTTTATAAATTAAATTCAATTTATACCATATTAAAAAAATTGGAACTTTAATTTTATATGTAAGAGACATTTTAAAATTAATAACCAGCGTCCAACAGTATATATTTAACCAAACATGGCCTAATCCATAAGGTTACTCTTTTTGGAGTGTTGTAGTTTTTGAAATCGTCAAATCGTGCAGGTCACTGGTTTGCACGTGACAAGTTCAAATTTCTCCTTTTTCACCCACGTGACCACGTCGTCAGATCTTGTAGGGCCTACTCCAAATAATTTGAAGTTGGGGGGCCAAATTCATAATTAAGGAATACTCAGAGTCAGAGAACAAAACCATAGAGGGAGCGAGCACATCAGTTTTTATTCATTCATACTATCATTGTATACAAAACAGGCCCATCTCATATACAAGGCCGGCCCAACTTCACACCGGCCCATTAATTAAGCCACTCTCCCCCTCTCGGCGGAGGAGCTGAAAAAGAGCGTCTCCCTCCTCGAGACCTTCAGCCGCTGGGCCTCCTCCCGTGAGAGCTGATAAGAAGCGGCGATTACGTCCGCCGGAAGCCCACTCATGGCGGAGGTGCGGCCGCTGAGCGTGTTCATCATCGCGTTGTCGTTGGTGTTGAACTCCACCCACTCGCACCCCTGCTCGCCGGCCTGCCTCATCACCGCGAAGTTCTGCGGCACGACCACCGCCTGCCCCTCCCGGACCTGCCCTTCAAACACCGCCTGACCGCTGTGGTTGACGATCTGCATCCGCGACTCGCCGCGCGTGATGTACACGATGCTGTGGGCGTTCACGAACCAGTGCGGCGCCATTATCGCGTTCTGAGGTAAATTAAAATTAGGGTTTGCCAAATTATTGTATTCTTAATTTTCAATTTGGGGGAAACAACAATTTTCAATTCGTTCCCTCACCTTGTAAAGAACTCCCCTGGCGGCGCTGAGCTGTAAGAAGCGGAGGATCGGCAGAGTCAAGCCGTTGACGGTGGTCAACCTACCGCCGCGGGGATTGTAGATATCGGCCCGAGAGGCTCGGTCGATGTTCTCCCTGACCTTAGCGGAGCAGATTGTCTCCTCAATCCCGTTCGGCTGGTCTCGCTCCCTCTCTCCGGTGATCGGCGGCGAGATCACCTGAATGGCCTCCCGGACGGCGACTATGTGACCCCTCTCGTCGTTCTGGCCCTGAAGACTCCTTGCAGTCTCCTCGTCGATACCGAAAGCCTCCGACAGCGTCTCTGTTGTGAATCCATCGAACACGTTGCGGCTTTCGTGGTGGTTCTGCTCGCCGCCTTCTTGTTGTTGCTGGTGCGGTTGAGGGTTTCCGGCGAGTTGAAATGACTGCCCGAAGAAATCAAATAAATCCGAAAATCATATTATTTCCCCTGGCAACTGGCAAGTCATGAAAAAATTGATTTCTTGAAATGAAATTGACTTATTTACCCTTGGGCTGGAGTCTAGTTGGTTGGCGTTGTTGGAGGTGTCTTGCAGGGCAACAACGATCAACTCTTGATCACCGTTGTTGTAAGCCCAGTGAGCAGCTCCGGCCGGGATCGCGATTACGTCGCCTGTCCTAAAGTGATCGATTCTTTGATGTCGGTCCCTGAAGCTCTCCCTTCTCTCACTCCCTTGGGATGATTCAAATGTTTCCGGGCAACCGGAACTCAAAATTCCGAAAATACCCTTCCCTGCATGCACAAACTGTGTTGATAAATGAATGAATAAAAAACAAGGGGAATGAAAAAACAGAGAGATGATGAGATGAACCTTGGACAATGTAAGCCAGAACAGGGGCATTGTGATACGATGGCAACATAAGGCCCCTAGGTTGGATCCTATGGCGATGAAGAGAAACTCCGGCGCACTGGAATTCAGTTCTGTTGTAGTCCCAGTACTCTGTGACACCGCCTTGTGCCTGGATGATTTCGGATGGCTCCTCTGCATTGATTCTTGATATCTGGCACTCGCCTTGTTGCCAGCTGAATTGACGGGCGGCGGAGATGGAGCTGCATAGAAGAGAGAAGCTCAGGAGAGAGAGAAAAAGCTTAGCCATGGTTGATTTTGAGTTGATGGGATGTGGCGAGCTGGTGGTTCGTGTTTTATAAGGCAAGGGAGCTGGGCTTGCGTTTGACACATATTGTGGGTGATTGCCATTTTGCATCATGCATGTGTGTGTGAAGGAGTCGTGTGAGTTGAGGGTGTTATTTTTGTCTGCATTTGGGAGAGAGTGTGATGTGGGTTTTGGGTCCTATTTAGATCCATTTTTTGGTTTTGTGATACATCATATCATGTTATATTTTTCATGGTACTCATAAGTTCATGAACTGGATTTGGATCCATCCAATCTACAATCTTGATAGTCAATTCATGTTGTATGATATCGATTTGGATCACATGAAGTTTATATTATATTTTACTTAGAATTTCAAGCTAACAAGAAGGCACATATCAGCTGATAAAACATACATATACAGTCATGTCATACACCGATCGACAAGGTAAAACCTAAGAAGTCATTTTCATATCTCGAAGAACAGAATGTAAAACCTTTCCCCTTTAGTTCAAATCTCACTTAGCTAATGTCAAGAAGAGCGTAAGCAAAGGGTGTGATCCAGCTTAACAACTCCTATCAACCATATTTATTTTTAAGGTAAAATAGTGTAGTAATAATTATTCAAATGGGGGGAACCCCTGCCTACGCTTCGGTCAGAGTACACTTAACTGCTCTTATCAGCACTATCTTCTTGACTTGGCTTCATCGGCCCACTTATCCCTTCGCTGGGGCTATCTGGTTTTCCGGCCGTATTGTCTTTATATCCAGACTTTTGTAATAAGATACCTTCATTGGGATCGGAATCACTAGAATCTGAACTTCCATTGTGGCTATTTGATTCCAAGGCACCAGCAAGTTCCCCATGTCTGGAAATGACTAATTCGAGCTCGTCGTGAATATTAAGGGCGTCAAAGAGCATCACCTCGTCCTCAGACGTGCTTTCTATAATTCTACGAACAACAAGACGGGACTCTTTGCATTTCTCTAGCATGCTCATTGTCAGATCATCCTGCGAAAAAGAACAAAATAACTCTTTCAAGATAAAGGGAAGAGTGGTTCACATATATACCATTGGTCATGAATATACACAGAAGGCGCAAACGGCAAATCTTAGTGTCTAAAGGGCAGTCCAAAATGTTTCGTAAAATTACAAACAAGGTTAATTATAAGAGCTATACTTGAGGTTTTTCCTAATCCACAAGAAGTCCCAGCTGTACTCAAAATTAAAAATAACTATCTGAGATATTTGCATTCATCTTACAAACAGTAACCTAAACCTTGAGGATACTGTGTTAGTTTTTGTACCTAAGACCGCCTTTGCGATGGTAGCTATCATCTTTACTCTAGGATCTCCTTGCAGTCATCCCTTATGGATAATCATCAATTATTATTAGTAGACGAGTTTACTAATTTTATAAGGGATGATCAAAGTATTTCCACACGAACGAGTAAAAAAGCTCATCAACTGCATAATTGTCCCCTTAATCAGAATAAAGAAAGCATAACAGAACATAGAAACAAGCCACCGTAATTGCAACAACTGTTATGACAAAAAATATGCAAATTAAGTAAAACCTTGAGGGGTTTGGGGTCAGTTTCGGAATTCAGTATGCTCGACAAAATATCAATCGTATTCCGAGTCACCACAAGGAACTCTTTTTTCTCTTCAATGGACTGTAAACCATAACCAACAAAAGTGGCCTCCTCTGCATATTCTGAGCCGGTGTTGGGAATAGGGTAGCTTTGGGGAGGCGATAGCGGCTGTTGATCAAGATAAGACTCCAGGTCGTGTTGGGCAGCCGGAGTTCTTCTCGACTTCAATTGCTGTCAAAACTAGCAGTGTTAGTAAAATCAATAAATCAATCAAAAATTAGGGAAGGGTAAAGGGTAACCATGTAAGTCTGACGAAAGACGGGCAAGTAATCGAGGTCCTTAGACTCGCCCCAGGCTCTGATCAGCTGCATCGCCCTAACCCTAACTCGGTGGTCCGTCGTCGGATCCTCGATCAACTTGACCATATCCTCCACCACCTTCTCCGACGCGACCTCGGAAAACACCTTCTCGCAATTGGAGGTGCAGGCCTCCAGCAGATCGAGAGTGAGACGCTGGCTCACCGGATTCCTCCCCTGCACCAGCTTCCTCTTGATCGCCCTGACGATCTCGGCGCCGTCGTACTCGTCGCGGCCGATCATCGCGCAGATGCGCAGGTTGAGGCCCCAATTGGGCTCGTCCATGGACTCGTCGGTGGACTCGTCGACGATCCTAGACTCGGGGGTTGGGGTTTGGAGGATTTCTTTCATTTTGGAGCTGATGGATCGGCCCATCTGAACACCGCTCGTCTTGATCCGCTCGCCCAACGAGGACGACGCGAGCTTCAGCTTTGATAAATCGAGCTTCTCCATTTGAGAGAGGTTTTTTGGTCGTGATCAGATTTTGATTTTCTGGTTTTTGCTACTTTTGAGAAATTAAAAGGGAGCGGGTGCACGTGGCAACTTTTGGTGACAGATTTCTAAGTCGTCTACAATTGAATGCTAATAACTCATTCGTCAAAAGTGGAATTTGAAATTTTGGATCCATTATTTTTTGTATTTTTGGCTCTTTCTTTGCTTACAATTACCCCAAAAACAATGAATACTTTTTTTATTTTTTTAAATTTTGATTCTAAAATGGTTGTAAATTTGAAATCTAAGACAATGACAATTATTTATACTACTCTCTGTCACATAGCAATAATAATATTTTTTTTACAAATAATAAAGAAAATATAACCATTAATAGATGGAGTATATTGAATAATTTTAGGTCCACTCTTCTTTTTGGACTATATAGTAGGATGAAATTAGGACTACATTTTAGAAAAATGGGCTTTTCTTTCTTGGGCCTATCACACTCCTGGATCAGGCCCATTCTTTGGTGTTGCTAAAGGTAAAACTCTTTTAATTTCGTTGCTTTCCTCGTCGGTTATGATGGTCGGCGAGGATGATTCGATCACCAAGCTTCCCGAAAGGTGGGTTCTATCCTGGTTAGCACATTCAAAAGACCCTGCTGATAGACTCCCCCGACGATCCCTGTGCTTGGGAGTCCTTGATCGACATGTTTTTAGATCGCTTTGTTAATTTTTTATTTTTACAAGTATAGTATTGGACTATGGTCTATGGGTGGTTAGGTGCCCTAAAATATTGATCAACGCCTACACTGGTTGATCGCAACCAATATTTTAGCGCAATATTTTAACAAATGTATTTAACAAAGTGTTGGAAAATCATTTAGTCAAAATTGATTTTTTTTTCAATATTTGATTAATTTTACTGACTATAAAATCGATTCGGATTGGGAATTAATTGGTACGATAATTTTCTACGTAGATAATTATAAAATTTTATTTCGTAAAAATTTGACCGAATAAGCATTTCAATGAAAATATACATTGAAAGATGTAATAGTTATTACATCCCACATTGAAAGATGTAATGAAATGATTACATTTAATAAATGATCAATGTGCGTCTGTCGTTCTTGTCATTGGACTTGGGATTCGTGGAGCTTCTGGGTCTGGCTAGCGTAATAGTTTTTGTCACAAACTGAACTATTTTTTTATTGAGATCAACTTAAGTGAGCCAAGGGATGATGAAATAAAAGACTTTGGCCTGCTCAATTAATAATAATTATTACTGTAATAGTTACGAATACCAACACAAGTATTGTAATAATTACGAATACCAATGATGAAGTAGTTTTTGTGTACTTTTTCGTGTGTTTTTTTGTGTCATCTTGTGTTGTTTTGTGTCGTGTCTTGTGTATTCCTCTTGGTTTGGTGCGTTTTACGTGTTTGTGCAGGGCATATTTGGCATTAATAGCGACTTTGGAAGCATTTCCGAGTAGACAAGTAGACGAGACAACGAGTAAACGAGACGACGAGCCGAGGATGCTGACCACCCAGGCAGGCGACCGCTTGACCCCCAAGCGGCCGCGCAACTGAGCGGACCAGGGCTGCTGGAAATCGAGCACGCGGCCGCCTGACCCCCCAGACGACTGATTGGTTGTGATGTTTGGTGTTTCTGGAACACGGGCCAGGCAGCCGCTTGACCCCCAAGCGGCCGCTTGGTCCCCGATTTATGAAGAATGTTGACTTTCGTTGACCGACGCGTTTTGTACAAGAATAGGGTTTTACCCTATTCCGAACCCAAGCGGCCGCTTGGTCCCCGATTTATGAAGAATGTTGACTTTCGTTGACCGACGCGTTTTGTACAAGAATAGGGTTTTCCCTATTCCGAAGACACTATTCATTCGACTTTTCTTCTACATCAACTGGACACACGTTTTGGAGAATATTATACTCGGTTCCCTATGAAGATTTCACTTTGGTTTTTCACTTCTCATTCACGCACATTTTTCAGACCTTAGAACTCGGTTCCCTAGGAGATTTTCGAATTTGTTTTTCTTCGCATTCAATTCGTGGATCATAATCGGGGTTAGCTTCCGATTTTTATTCAACACTTGATTAATTAGTAAGTTGTTTCTTTTTCTTTCTAGTGTTCTTAATTTATTCTTGTTGATCTTGTTATTTATTTTATTTCAATTCATGATGATGATCTTTTCAGTTCTTGGTTATTATTTTTCACATAAAAGCATGAGTAGCTAAAACGTTGATTAGGGTAAGGAAACTCAATTGTCGATAGTAGCTATGCATGTTCTTAGGGTAACACGTTGTTTTGCGAGGTTTGTTGGAGTTAGTAGTCTTCAAACGTCGCTTATGTTGTGTCTTTTGTTTTGTCCTTTGTGTGTCTATGTGTGCTTGCCAATCGCTTTATGACGTTTTTTGAAATTATGGATAAATCCTTGGTGCTTTTATGTTGGATGAGAATGGCTTAGACCCCTTGCGTAGTCACTTTGATGTGATGGTGAGTTATATGCATGTGTGACTAGTTTTTGTCCAATTACCCTTGTGAGATTTTGAGCCTTTCTAGCTTTCTTCTACGTGTGATTATTTGAGCTTCTTTCCTTTCTTGTTCTATATTATGTGCGCCCATATGAACTAGAGATAATTAGGTCGTGCTTTGGTTGTGCTTGCGACTTGTATATCATAACTTGCTTGATTTTGAAAATGATTGGGAGTTGATTGTTTAGGTTAGCCATTCGAGCCGCTTTACTTTTGTCCTTGAGCCCGTCGTGGGACACCCTAGATAGTCTCGTTTAGCCTACATTTAGCCTTTCTTTCTTGTCCTAAAACGTCGAGGAGGGAGTGGTGTATTTTGTTGGGGTGTGCTTAAATAAATGAAGGGTGTTGAGTAGTGTTGTCGTTTGTCTTCTTATGTAATAATCGAGACATGTTATAAGTCTCCAAAAAAAAATGAAAAAAAGAATAGAAAATGAGACGTGCTATTAGTCTCCAAAAAAAAAAATTGAGACATGTTATAAGTCTCCAAAAAAAATAGTGTAGTAGTTTAATAAAGTTAGTATGTCTTGCTTGGACATTGGTTTTGGCTTTGATGTGTTCACGATTTTTTATTGGAGTTGTCGGGGGTTGTGGCGTGAAATAAAAGGAGGTTTGGTTGTGGTGACGAGTGATTGAATAATTAGTCCACTTTTCCCAAATTATCCCGAATACCCTAAGCCTAGCCCCGTTACACCTTATTTATCGATCGCCCATGATTCTTAAGATGGTAGACCTTGATTTGTGGAGAGCACAATCGAGTAACGTGTTTGGTTTTTGTTCTTAGGCGCATATGATATTATTTGAAGCTCTTTCATTTTCCATACATGATCGTCTTTTCTTTGAGTGCACAAGTACGTGTGATCTATGCGAACTCTTATCGAACTTTGAAATCGAGAATTGAGAATCCCGATCCCTAATCATTTCTCTTAGTATTTCAAAAACCTTTTTTTACTAGTACTCGACTTTTCATTCTATTAGTTAGTTCGTAGTTTAAAACAAAACAAACCAAACTTTGCATTATGCTATTTCATTTTCTCATTCTCGTTGCAAATAAGTAAACACTTGTACTCGCCAATAGTACCTCGAGACCGACTCGGACGAGTTGCTTCGGCAATTAGTTCGACATAAATTTAAATTATTTCGCAGCTATCAAAACGACTTATCAACCAACACAAAGAACTGTAAGATTAAATCTTCAACAACTTGGCAAAATCTCAAAAATCAATTTCTTTTTTAGTTGAGAATAGAATTATATTATCTTTGTCTCAATTATGCATTGTTTGATTAAAAATAATGTTACTTTTTAACTTTTGACCAAATAATAAGGGGTAAAAATGTATTTTTACATTTAAAAGTAATGTAATTGTGAATAAAGTTTGAAAAGAAGGTTGAAAAAATAGGGGTAAAATAGTATTTTGAAATGAAAAAGTAAAATAATTTTTTTAAAGGTTTTCATAATTAGTTGAGACGTAAAAAAAAAAGTGTACATAAATAGTTACGACGGATACAGTATCTTATTTGGAGTTGTATCACAAGTTGAGCTGCAAATTAAGAGCCGAGCTCGAGCACCATTTATGAAGATTCGAGTGGCTTGCGAGCCGCTCGAATATATGTACAGTATATTTAGTTATATACTCTTGATATGTTTATATATATTCGAGTCGAGCTTATCGAGCGAGTCGATCGAGTCAAATCGAGTCACTCGAATAAGCTGAAGTTGAACTAATCGAGCAAGCAGAAGTCGAGCGGTTCGATCGAGCCGAGCTCGAGCATGACAAATTTTTCGCGAGTCGAACTCGAGCACTCTCCCAAGCGACTCGTCGAGCTCGAGCATGACATTTTTTTACCTTAATCGGCTCGATAAATTCAAAGCTTGGCTCGAATCGGATCATTTGCAGCTCTGATCACAATTCATTCTGCACTCGATCTGCAACATAGTTGTTCATAATAGGTGGTCGGCATGGGAGTTGGGACATCTGTTGGTAGCGGGAATCTTACATCCGAGCGTGAGGTTAAGCCATGAGGTTAAGCCAATATAGTTAGGAGATACGAAAATGAAGTCGCTAAAAGTTTTTCTTTTCTTATCTTTCTCCTACAAGTCCTATCATATAATGTCTTCGTTTTTTTAGTAATAGTCACACTTCTTTTATATATATTTTGTGAAAGAATGTGACTATTTTTACGAGACATATATAATACATGTAGTCTAATTAAGGTTTTCTCTTGTTTTGTGATGATCACAAACATCAGAGTAATTCAGAGATACTAAATCCGATTCAATGCCGATATATAGGATAATCAAACAAGGATGAAAGAATTAACGAATCAAAACTATTAAAAAAATTCAAAAGAATTTAAAGACCACACTTTATCATATCCATTATCCATCTAGGACTTTAATTACCACATGGCTTGGCGCGCGAGTATCCTAAATTTTGTAAATTTAAAATTGTACTAATAGTTTATCATGTAATTAATTTGAAAAGGTTGAAGTTAACTTTTGCAATTGTTCCACAAGATCATTAATAAATAAATCATTCAATAATTGTTTAACTATTTAAACAATTAAAATATTATTTTTTCCGTCTCATTAATTAAAATAGACACACTTTTGTGTAATTGACATCTCATGGTAAGAGGTATTTCTACCAAAATGATGCAATTGATTTTAGTTTTCAACTTTAAAATATAATTTTAATCATATTTTTTAAATTTGACTCACAATTAATGAATAATTTTTTTTTAATTTTTTTTTTTGTCTAGGTCAATTGCAGATATTTAAATACTCACACACACGTTTCGGTAAATACTCACACACGCATGTTTCGGGTTCGAACCTTTTTTAGTCTAGGTCAATTGCAGATATTTAAATACTCACACACACATGTTTCGGGTTCGAACCTTGAACTTTACGGTTTTCAAGTCGAATGCTCAATTAACTGAGCTAACAAGTAACAACCCTTGACCATTTTTTTTAAGTGAAGTCACTAATTTTATGAGATGGGGAGGGAATCCTAAGTAGACATGTGCACCACTGCCCACCCACACGCATTAAGAAGAGGAAGTCAGAAGTCAGCTTTGTGAGTTTTTGTAGTAATAATAATAATAATAACAATGTGTACTGTTTTGAAGTCTTCTACGGGAGTCAGCATACAGTGCCT
Organism: Euphrasia confusa; assembly: GCA_954870475.1. Classification (NCBI taxonomy): domain Eukaryota; kingdom Viridiplantae; phylum Streptophyta; class Magnoliopsida; order Lamiales; family Orobanchaceae; genus Euphrasia; species Euphrasia confusa. Next base: position 6,035,980 of record OX940966.1, on the reverse strand, counting down.
TACATTTACTACAAGGCAACGTCAAACGAGTCACGTGAACGTGTGAATTAGGTTGTTTGGCAAAAAATAGGTTGTTCGTAACATTACAAAACAGCTAAATATTCAATTTCATACTGCACGAAACTATCTAACTACACACATATATATGCTTCTATTTCCTTTTGGACCAATTCTATTCTCGCTCTGTTCCACGACCACAACAAGATTTATGATTTTTTTTAATTATTTTTTAACCGAAAGAGTTGCACTTTATTTATAAGAACACAAATATATTTAGATAATGCAATTTCAAACAAGGTATCAGAGCATTAGCTCGAACTAATTATTCACTTGTCGAGCTTTCTCAAAAAAATTGAAATCGGTCCCACAAGAAATGAAGAGTATTGAAAAATATATTCGACACCCTAATATAAATGTCAAGTTGTTAAACCTAAAAAAAAATTTAAGTTCGATTGTTAAAGTTGGATCAATAACAACTTAAATATTTAACACACTCTCTTACGAGTAGACTCGATTTTGTCTGCTTTATTCGTAAACTTTAGTGTCATCTTTGGACAAGTCACATCATCATATTAGGTCTGTTTTGATAACATGTCAAAATTGTGTCAATAACACTTAAAATTTTTTTGTTAATTTCATAAAATTGTTCAACTTATATTTGAATTTTATGATCTATTTCTGAATCAATGTGTAATGTTTAACATTGATCTCACTTTTTTAACTGTTTGGTTTCTTAGATGATGTGGACTTTAAACAATTTTTTAACAAGTTACGAATTTTTATGTTTTTTCATTGAAAGAGTTACGTACACCTTGTTTACAAAAACACAAATAAATCAAATCACCTCGAACAATAAAAATGAATTCACTTGGAGAAACTTTTATGTGAAACATTTTGAAAGAGATGGAGCGAGTATTTAAGTTCTATCAAATCATATCATTCATGTATTTTTGTCTTGTCCTTACGTGGACAAATCGACACATTTGATTGATTGACACAGAAACTATTAAATGATTTCATTACCAAATTAGATCAATTGGTTTCTCGTATATGTAGCTACAATTTCTACTTTTTTTTTGACTAAAATCAACAAGCCGAAGAAAGTAATGGTAAGGTCTCTTCATATGCTTCTCTCAATTTCCAAAAATGCCCCGACACATTTTTTATTTATTTTAGGTTTTAGTAATAATTAAAAGTCATGTTATAGACGTTTTATTCCTGGCCCTATTAATTAATTTATGGAGAAACAAAATTTTAAAATTCACACAAGAATGAGACTTTCTTATGAGTAAATTAATCAAGAAAAATATTAAGCAAAAAAATAAATTGAATAAATTAAATAAAAATATTACTCAAAAAAATAAATTAAATAAATTTTTAACATGAAAAAAATATGAAAAATAATTTTTATATTACAAAAATATTAGCAAAAAAATAAATTGAATAAATTAATTAATTTTTAATATTACGCAAAAAATATATGAGAGAAAAATAAGAGAAAAAAATAAGGAAGAGAGATACAAAAGAAAGTCAAATGAATAAATAAATTTAAATCTAAATACCGTGATAAATATTAATTCCGCTTACTATGTACTATATCTACATACTTAGTATGTAGTATTTAGTATTTATGTCAAATTTTAAAAACGGTCATTTTTTTATATTACTTTAGTGTCACTCTGAAAAAGTTTTAATTCATTTTCAAGATGTCTGGTTGAAAATGCTTCGTTTTATCTTTTGATCTTTTTTTATAACAAATTGTTAAATATATAATTTAAAACTTAAAATTAATTTTTAATTTAATTTTTAATTTAAAAATAAATTTATTTTCTATTTTTCAGTAAAAAAATAACACTTTTTTTTTCTTTACAGTAAAAAAAATAACACTTTTTTTTTCTTTACTACCGTATCTATTAAATAGTGCGTAAATAATTGTTGTTAATTTTTGAAATTAACAACTATTTACGCACTATTTAATAGGTACGGTAGTAAAGAAAAAAAAAAGTGTTACTTTTTTAATGAAAAATAGAAAATAAATTTATTTTTAAATTAAAAATTAAATTATTTATGAGTAAAATTTAAAAAATAAGTAAATAAAGTAAGAAGAAATTGTATTTCAACGTGAAAAAATAAAAAAGTCATTCTTTTTAAGAATATTCATATAATTAAATTGATACATTTAAAAAAATTACTATGCAAAATTAGTTAAGATAAAAATAATATTAACAACGAAAGAGATATGAGTATTTAATTTAATTTAACTTCATACAAAATGAAACTTTAAACTACATTTTCTAATTTGAGTTTGATGTATCGCTTTTCAAACATGACTACACTTCAAATTGCATAGTAAAAAGTGAAAATGTCCCATCAAATCAAAGTTAATATAAATTCATCTTATCTCCTCTCTTTCTTTTCTATCAATTTCAATTTCAATCTCAATTTAATAAAATTTCTATAATAATTAAAGCTGAAACCCTAGAAAGAGCTGGCCGAGCTATAAATATATAATTATCCAAAAAAAAAAACCAAGAAAAAAAAAAACAAAACATTTGCCCTAACACGAAAATAACCATATGGACTCATCCTCATATTCACTTCCGGAAATGGAAAGTCCGAACGCCTCATCCGGCGGCGGCGGCGGCGGAGACTCCTCTTCCGCCGGCGGGTCTGCCCCGAGCCGGTACGAGAGCCAGAAGCGGCGCGACTGGAACACCTTCGGTCAGTACCTCCGCAACCACCGGCCGCCGCTTTCCCTGAGCCGGTGCAGCGGGGCCCACGTGCTCGAGTTCCTTCGGTACCTGGACCAGTTCGGGAAGACGAAGGTCCACACTCCGGTCTGCCCGTTCTTCGGCTACCCGAACCCGCCTGCCCCCTGCCCCTGCCCGCTCCGCCAGGCCTGGGGCAGCCTCGACGCCCTCGTCGGCCGCCTACGCGCCGCCTACGAGGAGAACGGCGGGAAGCCGGACACCAACCCCTTCGGGGCTCGAGCCGTCCGCCTCTACCTCCGGGAGGTTCGCGATCTGCAGTCAAAGGCCCGCGGCGTCAGCTACGAGAAGAAGAAGCGGAAGCGGCCGCCGCCGCAGCCCCTGTCGGATCAGCCGCCGTCGACGTCCTCCGGTGAGGGTTAAGCGATTACCATATTGGGTTTTGTTTATTTATTTATTATTATTATTTGTTTAGTTGTTATGTTGATGTGTATTAGGGTTTGTTGTTTACTTTTTCATGTAAGAAAGAGATCGGTGATATATCTCTTTTCATTTCGAAAATAATTTAAAAAATAATTAATCATAATAATAAAATTGCAGCTGAAACAGTGTTTTCAGACGAGTAAACAGTTTTGTTAATTAATTAAATTGAATTTTTAGGTGATTGGAGTAAGGCCGTGTTTGGTAGATCGATTATTGAACTCATGACCAGCTTTTACAGCTTTAGATGAAGATATATAAACATATTTTATGCCTATTATTGCTCATCAAATTAAAGTGGTGTCACTTCTATCACAGTGGAGAGGAAGAAATTGGCAGACAAAGATATATCTTTATCTTCCAAATTTGATTTTTTGTTTGAAATTCTTATTATAAATTTTTAAAGTGAAAAATTATGCAAATAATCAGGGTATGAATACCACATCGGAAGTTCGATTTTGAGTGAAACAGAAATAAGGTGTTATAGCATAATTTATTACTAATATTCTTTACTTCATATGTGACAGAAAAGAAATAAGACTTTTTGTTAGTTTAATTGGTATATAAGATGATGTAATTAAATCTGTTAAGATCGATATACGAAGAAAAAAACATCAAATACAAGAATTGAAGAATCGATATTTTCTCGGTTTTCTTGACTAATTATATGGAGTGGGGTGATGATACATGCTAGTCAAGGGTGAAAGTGATGTGTTGTTTATAAAAAATAAAAATTGTTATTTTTGAGGAGAAAGTAATTATAACCTCTTACCGACACGAAGATATGTATGATCGGGTCGTTTTCAACCTGCTGTGAAAGAAGAATATTAATCCTTAATTTCTTTACTTTTGTGGAAATTTGTTTGTACGTGACCAACAAAATATTCTTATCATGTGATCAAGATCACCGTATATAATTGTATAACCATTTTTTTCTTCTTTCTATTGGAATTAACAACGGATAATTTATTTATTTAATTAGTTTGTTCCATTAAGATTAATTAATTTAATTAATTTTGTCGTCAAGGTTTAACGCCGCTTAACCTGACAGAATTTGTCGTTACGTGATCACGTTCATAAAGATCATGTTTTTTGTTTTGTCCGTATCGATCCATTCTTAGCTACTGTATTTTACATAGTACTCCACTATATAATTAATTAATTAAACATGTACATAAATCGTTTTTTTCGACACCTTTTACTTTACTTTGTTGGGACTTGTTATTTGTTGCATGCATATATGTTTGATGGAAATCAAGGAAAAATCATCTAACCTAATTTGTTTGAGCAATATACTTTGCTTAATGACAAAAAGTTCAGTTTTTCCATCACCAAATACTTATTATTTTAATCCAGTAGTATTATTTATGTGATGGAGACCGTGCAATATATATCCCAAGTACAAATAAAATCTCTCTTGCATCACCCACCAATTAACACTCAAAAATACATTATACAGAGTACATAATTTTCTTAATTTTTACATGATATATACTCTTTTTTTTTCCTTTGGATATTTTCTTAAGAAATACATAAATAGAAAAAACTTGATTTCTTATTAATTATATTGCATTACCAAAAAAAGGCCTTTTACGACCAACTTCAAAGTGTCATTCAGTCGCAAGGTCTCATTTGAAAATTATATTGCGACGGACGCAAAGACAATCACAAGTAATAATTCGACGAATTTATTAGTTTTTTCCGAATGTGGTGAATAAATTGATTAGATCTTTTTGTCTCAATACTGCTTTCAACTAATGTGTCGATGATGTAAGATTTGACATCTTAGTGAATGAGTTTAATTCAAATTAAACTATATGGTGTGGAGTTTGGATGGAAAGGCTTTAGTTTAAAAAAGTGAAATGGAGGATGGCGATGATGTATTTGATCTGTATGAAATATACATGCGGGATGCAAGTGTATTCATTATAGTGGAACATTGAGGATATTGATGTGAATGACTAAAAGCCAAATGATGAAGCTTCTAAGTCTTATATAGTCTTGTGAACCATGCCAGTCCATAGAATTAATACCAATTTAGTATACACAATTGTTATTTAATTATATATGACTAAATTATCTCATTTCAAGAGCGCTCATTGAATTATCTGCGACGCGTTTTTTGAAAAGCACAACCATCAAATTACTACAAGCTAGATTAAGAAATTATTCACCAAGGAAGAATAGCAGTAACAAGAGCATTCCAAAAAAATTATGAGATATTTTCCACCACCCCGTAGTTATAAAGATTGTATTTCCTCGCTCCTCCCTTCCAAATTACAAAGGGAGTGTGACCATTAATTTTGATGGGAGGGAGTATATATGTTGAATTCACACTCAACTTAGTGTACCTGATAGAAATACATTACATATCATATGTGTACTCTCAAATGTAATTGTTCTAATATAATTACAAAAAAAATCCTAATATATTTTTTTATAAGCTTGAGTACTGTTAATTTAGTGACACTAGTTTTTAAAATTTTCGTTTAAAGAGTATAACTAACAACGTATACTTCAAAAATTATATTCTTATTCAAAAGTAAATTGTAGATTAAATTATGTTTGAGTTTGAGTTTCAAAATTCATTGGCACTATTTCACCTGTAAAACTATTTGAACAATAAATTCATCACAAACCTTATTAATACTACTATACTATAATTTAACACAACCAACAAAAACAAATAATTGCTATGCGCGCAGCGCGCTATATATAATATTCATATACAGTATATATAATATTTTCCAACACTCAATGATATTTGTATTTTGCAATATAGTATGTATGAAACGTCCTGTATTACGTATGTACCTACGTATGATAGATTCGTTCAAAATAAAATACTACAAAGAAAATTAGTGAAAATATATAATTGGCTCTGGAAATGAAAAAAGCAAAGAAACAAAAGAAGTGAACATGTATCTGTTTTTAATGTACGGACGCACGTTGTGTTTGCATCTAGACTTAGGCGTCCAGCTGCCTACTGGAAAAATAATTATTGTAATAAAATGCACAACAGTGATAACACTGTACCCATGTACTTTCTTCCTCACCACTTAAAATAATATACTAATAAAATTAAATAATAAGAGTACTAATAAAGATTTAGATATACAGTATACTCTTAGTCTTTAATTAATTTACCCCAACTCACAGGTTTCAAATTCCAATACAGATTGCGTATAAGATTTTTTAACTGATTATCCAAATAAGATTCTTACTATTTGATGGATAAAATTTTGGTCATATCTCTTGTATTCATATATAGTATACTTTAAATAAAGCACAGTACTTGTTTTATTTTTAGAATTTTAAATATAATTTTATCAATAGTTTATAAAAAAATTACTGATTGATAGTTAAACTTTTCATTAATTTAAATATATAGTTTTACCATTTAATTAATTTTAGTCAAAAACTAAAAAAAATATATTTTAAAAAATTTTGTACTCACCATATTATTTAGGGTAAAAAGTATTTAATGCATTTAACCCTCAAAATTTTGATAAAATTCTTAAAAACACTCAAAATTTTTGATAAAAGTTGCACTTTATACAATTTTTATTTTAACATTTAAAATATTAAATTATTTAGTAAAAAATCTACAGTATTTTACTTTTAAAAAATTATAAATAAATAAAAAATTATTTAAAACAATCTATTTATTTTAATAATATAAATTAAAATAATATTATAAAAAAATAAAAAAAATCAAATGAAAATGACAATATTATTTATTACAAATTTAAATAAAATATTTTTAAATTTGTAAATTTAAAATACATTTTTTGTTAATAATAATTTAATTTGAAATTTGAAATTTGAAATTAATACTCATAATAACATATTATCATTTTTGTTTTTTAAAATTATATATTTTTTAATTTTTTAAAAATTGTATTTTAATTATTATTATTAAAATTAAAAAATAGCTGTAAAAAATTATAAATTAAATTATTATCAATTCAAAAATTCAAATATAATAAAATTAAAAATGCTAAGTATTTTCTCAAAATTGATTTTTATTTATTTATAATTTTTTTAGGTAAAATATATTTTTTACTTAAAAGAATAATATTTTAAACATTAAAAATAATAAATTCAGGCAAAGTATGTTTTTTATCAAAATTTTGAGTGTTTAATGTATTTTATTAAAGTTTTGGAGTAAAACGTAATTTTTACAAAGCTTTTGGGATTAAAAACTTTTTAACCCCAGAGATAATAAATACTAGGATAAAAGCTTTTAAGCCTAGCTTTTAACTCATTCGCTCCGGTAAACTATACTATACGTCAATATGTTAATCGGGTTATCCTGAATACTCACACTAGCTAGTACTCGTTGAAATATAATTCTTGAAAGTGTATATTGAATGATCAAGAGTGAAGCATGATCAAGATCAGTGAAGCGTCATTTTTTTTTTTGTTAACGGTCAATATCATATAAAAGGAAAAAAATAAAAAGTGTGGAGATACAGTACAGCGCATAGGAAAAGGCCTACCGCATAAACGAGCTAACAGACTAGCTCTAAGAATCCTCAACAAGAAATAAACCAACGACAAACACCTCCTACCAAGCTATACGCCACACTCGCTGCAAGGCCCTCGCCTGAATAGAATCTGGTAGGTGCAGCCCGACGATCCTATCCCTCATAATGGATATAGCCCTAGTAGTCACCCTCTCAGCCGACTCCGAGCGCTCATCCCAAATACGTGTATTCCTCTCCTCCCAAATAAAATATATCAGGGCAACGAGAAGACCACGATAGGTGCAGGAAATCCAGTGTCTTCCCCTCCAGCGTCTAGCAGCACGAATGACCGCGTACTCCCAACTGCCACTCGGCCATAGGAACCCAGTAACCTCTCTCTCAGCTCTCCTCAGACAGTCCTGGGAGAATGTACACTCAAAGAAGAGATGAGCATGCGTCTCTCTACTATCTCCTCCACAAAGGACACACAACTCCTCCCCCCGACCAATCCATCGCTTATCACGTGTCGGCAACCGACCACGGATAACAAGCCAAAGAATGAAGCAGTGCCTCGGAATGTGCCTCGGACCATCAAGCAAGGCGGCCCACATAACTCTATCTCTCTCTGGGTGGAAAAATGAGTAGGCAGAGGCGGAAGTGTAAATCCCAGATGCGGACTCCATCGTATCACATCCCTCCCCTGACTGATAACCGGTAGCTCCTCCATAATCCCAACAAACTCCTCGGCGAAGTCTACCGGCCAGTGCCACTCCCCGTCAACAATAACCGTACTCAGAGGCGAGGCAACCTGTAATCCAGTCCGGACTGGCCCCATCGGACACACCTCTTCCAACCGACCCAAGGTATGCCATGGGTCCCTCCACAGAAAAAGTTGCAACCCATCCCCTATCTGGAACCGGATAGCGGGTAAAACATCAGGTCTAAGCTTAAGGAGTTGACGCCAACTCCAAGAGCATGACCTAGGAATCTTCGCACTCCAGAACGAGTGCCTCCTAAGTCGATTCGCCTGAATCCAACTGACCCAAACAGATTCTGGATCCCGAGTAAGAATCGCCCAAATATGTCTGGTCATAAGGGCTCGATTCTGAGCAGTGATGTCCCGGATCCCTAACCCCCCCTCTCTGGCCGGCCGACAAACATCATCCCATCGAATCTTGGGATATCCCTGATTTCCGGTCCCGTACCATAGAAAACGTCTCAGTCGTTTCTCAATCTCCTGGAGAACACCCTGGGGGAGAATGAAAACGCTCGCCCAATAAACGTGCAAAGTGCTGAGCACAGAACGGATCAGCTGTACACGACCAGCATAAGATAAGGATCTCGATGTCCAAGAGCTCAACCTATCGTCAATCCTACTGATCAAAGGCGCACAATCCCTAATTCTCAACTGAGTGGAAATCAATGGAACACCCAGGTAACGCACCGGCAATGTACCAACCGGAAAGCCAAACACTGCCTGCAAGACCATAGCATCCTCCTGAGCCACCCTCGAGAGAAAAATGTTACTCTTATCCGCATTCTCACGGAGGCCCGAGAACGTAGAGAAGAGCTGCAAACCCCGTCTCAGTGTATCAATCGATATAGGATCAGCATGACAGGCAAGGAGAAGGTCATCAGCAAAACTCAGCATGTAAGTACGGGTCCTGTCACATCTCCAGTGGAACTGAAACGCGGGCTCCGCCCGAATATGCCACTCCAAAATCCCGTGAAGAACCTGTTGGAATAGGTGACCGGCGAGCCAACGGTTGGCCGAGCGGTTAACCGTATTCCGTTATATAACGATTTATTTCATTAATTAATGAAACCTTTATTAATGGCATATACTATATCTGCTCCCAATGTTGAATCATAGATATAGTCCTGTACAGTTACACATGTTGTATGAATTCGGTTTTGTGGAAACCGAGAGATAATTCTGTTAACGCAACGTAACTGGTCAAACTCAGTTCCTAGTCGATGGGTTACGCCAATAACAAGGATACCCGGCCTTTCCCCCTTGAGACTAGCACTTAGTGTATGTGGGCTAATCTCGAGCCTCGGTGTTGGGACATCGACATACTTGAGTGGGTGCTCACTGTTGATGAGTTCACTGAACCCCCTCTCCCTGGAATCTCTAAGTGGTTATCACTGATCGAGTAGAGAATTCCATAATATAGTTGTACACAATTAATCCTTAAGACCCAGACATCACCGTGACTTCATCAGAGGACTAGCTGTATCGTGACGTGTCTCTGATTCCCTGGAAAGGGAGTAAGTCAAAAAAGGAGACAATGTTCGTGCAGTTCGAAATCTGATGTGAAGTCTGTGCATGGTAGTAGGGGATCTGATCGCTTGATATAGATCATGGATGTCCTGTGTGTTCTGATGGTTCGTAGTCCCGGAATCTCTGGCCAGAGTTGAATAGTGAGGTGATTAGAGAAATGTGTTTCTCTGAATCAATCACGACTGGATTTTACGAAACCTAGAACGTACGCACAGTTATCAAACTCAACGAGAGATCTCGATTAACCAATATCTCTAGTTTGATCGGGACATATGTATCGGAGGGATCGTACTGTACGCTAACTATATTACAAGGTTCTTGCAGGCACTTCATTTGTATCTAGGGAATTAGTGAAGCGTGGCTGCTAGACGCTCGTCACTGATTCGTTGGGCACCGACTTGTTCGGAGATTAAATAATATGATTATTAATCTAAAACTCTTGGGAGTAGTTGAAATAAGAACAATATGTTGTTCAAATCACAATATGTTGTGAGCCCACGGCTAGTTATACACCTGAACCATTGAGGGTCACATTCTCGTGTAAACCGATCCTTGAATACGATCATGTATTAATTAACTGTTAATTAAGTACATATAGTCGGAGGTCAATATGACTGAATCCGAGATTCATAATTGTGATTATGAGTTGGAAATAATATTGAGCTAAAGAAAACGGACACGATGGTGTACACTTTCTATTTTGGGAAATTTCCCGATTTAGCAGTACCCCTGAAATGGGCTTTCCGATTTTGTGAAATTGGAAAATTTTATTTCTATCTCATATTGATGAGAAAATTAAAACGAGAAAGAAAATATAATCGTTATATTTTTCGGAGATGAAATTGATTGTCAATTTTGGAGAAACGTAATGACGGCTAATGTATTGGGCCGGCTATGGTTAATGGATCCGATCCATTAGGGTTTGAGCCCAACAAGCTCCTTTCTTCACCTATAAAAGGAGCTCCATAGGCATGAGAATAAATACACTAAAGTGAAGAGCTCAAAACCCTAGCCTCACTTTCTCTCCTCTCTCCCTCTCGTCCGCCCCCTCGGCTCCTCCCTCGGAGGACCGCCGACAACAGGAGCCGCCGCCCGCCGCCGCCTAGTGCCGCCGCCGGCAGCCGCCTCCCCTCGCCGGAATCCGATTCCGGCACCGTTTTTCCGGCTCGTTTTTCCCGTCGTATTCTCCCTTACGTGTTTCTAGTGCAATACGTAAGTTGGATTACCTATACGAGGTGAAACCTGATTAGACGAGAGACGCCGAAGGAACGCCCGAGTCCAGCCGAGAGCCCCGCCACTCGCTCGGCTCTCCCCGCACACGACCCGTGCCGTCCCCGCGTCGCATCCGCGCGACTTCCGACGAACCTCGTTTCGTCCGATGAATCCCTGAGGTACTTACAATTAAATTTAGATTTAATTGTTTGCGTTAAATGTTTGCGCTATGTACTGTTAATGTTTCCGCTATTGGATTTTTAATTGATAAAGAAAAATTAATTGTGATTAATTTAAATGTCAATTAAATTCAAATTGTTTCGAATTAAATAATATGATTATCTTAATTGTATGCAAACTGATTATGTGCACATGTTTACGTAATTAATTATATGGGAAAAATGGCAATAAGGCCATTTTTCAGCCTTTTTCGACCAATAAGGCCATTTTGTAATTTTGGTGTCAATTAGGCCAAAATGTTCCAATCAGGCCACAAAAATGTCTATGGAAGGACGAAATTACCCTTCCATATTACCTTTCACAAATCGAGCTGAGGGAAAAAAAAAATTCGGGCACATTCAATTCTGCTCTCTCTCTCTCTCTCTCTCTCTCTCTCCCTCAGCTCCGCCGTCGCTGCTGCTATTCACAATCGAGCTGAGGGAATTCATCTCCGTCGCCGCCGCGTTCAAGCAGTCCGTGTCAGATGCGCCGCCGGTGAGCAGCTCCAATTCTCAGCCGCGATAATCGATTCCATGCAGTCCGTGTCCCTTGGCATCGATCGATCGATCGATTTGCTCGCCGCCGCCGCCGTTCCTGTCTCAGTTCAGATGTCAGATGCGCCGCCTCCCTCCTTGCCGTCGATTTCGAATCCAGGTACGCGATTTTCGAAATCCACGTACCCGATCAGTGCTTAAAAGATTCATTCAGCATGTTCATGCACAGTGTGTGTGTGGATTGATTCAGTGTGCATTGTTCATGCATTCAGTGTTGATTGTTTTTTATTATGCATGTTCAGTGTTTTTTCGTTGCATTCAGTGTCTAATTCACCATGCACTCGTGTTCAGTGCGCATGCATTCAGTGTTCCTGCACTGAGCTTGCCATTCAGTGCTTATTTTGTTCAGTCAGTGTGTAATTCACCATGCACTCCGTGTTCCTGCACTGAGCTTGCCATTCAGTGCTAAATTGGTTCAGTCAGTGTCTAATTCCTGTAACACATTGTGTGGATTGACTGAGCTTGTTTTCAGTCAGTGTCTAATTGCTTGATTCAGTGTGCATTGAGCCGGACTAATTGCTCATCCACACTGTAGACACCTGTTGTCACACTGAATCCATCCATATTCAACCATGTGGATTCAGTGTTTGTTTGATTCATTCAGTGTTTAATGGCTTTGTTCAGTGTGCATTTAGCTTGGCTAATTGCACTTACACACTGTACCCACCTTGTTGCACACTGAATCCATCCATATTTAGCAATATGGATTCAGTGTTTATTTGATTCATTCAGTGTCAGAATGAATATGGTACCTGTTATTATCTTGTTGGAAATGCAATGTGTTACAGGAATCAGTGTGTGTTGACTTTGTTTCCTTTGAGGCATTGACCTGTCTCCCTTTCAATAAATGCCTGCCATGTTAGTTGAGGGTTGAGGCATTTACTGCCTTGTTAGTGTGATTACGGTTATAAATACCTCGTCATTTCTCTGGTTTCCTCATCTCATTTCTGTTCGTTCGGGGGGAGCATCCAGCGACGATGCCGAGGCGAAGGGGAACACTCGATCGAGAGCCAGGACCGACACCAAGCGAGGCGGAATTTTTCAATAACAGTCCTCCCTCGTCGCCCGAACAAAGATTCAATGCCGGGCCAATCAGTCGGGGGCCACCAATGATGCCTAGGCGACCGGGCACACTGGATTGGGAGCCAGGACATACGGCAAGAAGTCGGGGGGTTGAATCTTGGAATGGTTCTCACTGGACCGAGCAAAGATTCAATGGCCGTTGGCATAAAGAAAAGTTTCCCCTCCCGGCTGCCTTTGTTCGTCCGATCAAGGACGAAATGGGGAATTTCATCGTTCTGACGGACTCCCTGGACCAGAAATGGCACGTTCCTCTCACCACTCATCGGAATCAAACGGCCATCCACGGATTCAACTGGGAACGCCTCGTTCGAGAGTTTGGAGTGCATGAAGGCTGGAACATCCGGGTTACCTGGACCGGAGGAAGAAGTTTCTCGGTTGGCGTATTCGATCAAAATGGCCAGTCGATGGTGCGCCCGGTCAGGGACCCCCCTCGTCGTGACCCAAGACTTCCTCCGTCTCATTATTATTGTTGTTAATCTTGTTTTTTGTCGTTTATTCTGTTTCCTTTGATTTTGACGACGACTTGTCTTCGTTGTACTGCTCGTGATTGAATTACTTGCTGCTTGCTTAATAAGACTCTTTGAGTTTTTTTAAAAAAAAAACACAACAACAACACACTGTCTTGTCTGACTTTGACACTGAACAGGCCTCAAAAACACTGTCTGTTTGACTGTGCATTTAACACTGAACAGGTCTTAAAAACACTGTTTGAGGCAACACACACTGAACCACACAATCAAACAAACACTTTTATGGCACTGAACACACTCCAATAGCACTGAACAGCACTGAACACACTTTAATAGCACTGAACACCCTTTTTTAGCACTGAACAGACAGGGACACACATTGAATCACACTGTTTGAGTTCAGTGTTTCATTTCATGCATTCCAGCCGTTCGTTAAAAAAATCGTGCGCTGACTGTGAGTCGTTATTTTTTGTGTTTTTTTTTTTTTTTTCAGCAGGGGCCGATGTTTTTGCGTTTTGTGCATTCGGCGGTGAGAATTTGGTGTCCAGAATAGATTCCTCCCGTGCGGCCGCCCTTCACCAGCTGAAGGAAACAGTCGAGCTTCAGTGGCCTGAGCTCCGAGACGTCGCGTACGGCATGCATTACTCTGTACCCGATTTCCTAAACTGTGTGCTCTCAACCGATGCGGACATGTCGAACATGGTATCCCTAGCTGCGCTTCACAAGCTGCCTCGGGTGAGCATCGACATTTCCGTCGCGACTGAAGACCACACCTCTAGTTCTGTGTTCTCGACGGTGTCCAACAGTACCGCTGTCAGTGCGACTGGAGCAGAAAACAACGAGGGATTCGAAGCAGAAGATATGCTCCGCCTGTTTGGTCCGTCGAGTTCTAAAGTGCTGTTAACCGATGGCTGGGACAAAGAGATCTCGGGTGTCGGTCAGATGTTCAGAGGAGGTGCCCCGGACTTTCGAAACGCACTCTGTAAGATGGCAGTCGGAGTGAGATTCGATTTCGAGTACGTGAAGAACAGACCCGAAAAGGTTTCTGCCGTGTGCTCGAAGAAAAGCAGCACGGGATGCGGCTGGTCTGTGTGCGCCGTGATGGATCGAAGCAACGGCTTCTTCTACGTCAAGCAGCTGAGTAACGAGCACAGCTGCGGCGCGTGCTTTCGATCCCTGAAGCACAGGCGCGTCTGCTCGGACTTGGTTTCCAGTTTGATAGTCGAGGAGGTACGGAAAAGCACACTGACTCGTCCGATCCAAATCGTGAGAAACTTCCAGCATCACTACGGCCTGGAGATCTCGTCTGGCCTCGCTCTGGATGCGCTCGAGAAGGCCAGGAAGATGATTCACGGCGACGATAAAGATTCCTTCGGCGCGCTGACTAAGCACCTGCAGGCAATATCGGATTCCAACCCTGGGTCGCACCTGCTGCTCGAATTCAACGAGGCGTCCAGGAAGTTTCGCAGAGTCTTCATCTCGATGAAGGCTTGTATCGACGGGATGAACCATTGTCGCCCTTTGCTGTTTCTGGACGGCACATTTCTGAAGGGAAGGTTCAAGGGCCATTTGCTCGCTGCTACGGGCAAGGACGGCGACGGAGGTATTGTGCAGTACAGTTTTGAGCACGCACTGAATCCATCTTTTTAACACTGACTGGTCTGAAATGCACACTGAAACTGACCCTTGTTGCTTGCAGCACTGAATATGTATTTTCAACACTGAATGAGTGATATTCACACTGACTGAAGTGTTTCTCACCTTTTTTTTTTTTTTTTCTTTTTTTTTTTTTTTTTCGTGTCCCTCGCGAATGCAGGTTTGTACCCGCTGGCTTACGCAGTTGTCGATTCCGAGAACTATGCGAACTGGAAGTGGTTTTTGGACAACCTGAAGCACATCCTATCTCCTTCTCGCACTGTCACGTTCGTGTCGGACAGGAATCTCGGGCTGCTCGAGGCGATGAGCAGGGTGTTCCCAGGGTCCCCGCACGGCTACTGTATCCTTCACTTAAAGATGAACCTGAAAGACAAATTCAGAGGCAGATGGGCGACCAAGGTTTTACGAGACAGCTTGGTGTGGAATTTCCTGAAATGTGCCTACGCAACCACCGTCGAAGCCTACCAACTGAGCATGGACAAGCTGTTGGAAGAGGGAGGCCAGACAGCGAAAGTGTTTTTCGAGAACATGGATCCAAAGCATTGGGCCAACGTGTACTTCTCGGGGAAGAGATACGGGGAGATGTCGTCCAACGCCGCGGAGTCGTTCAATAAATGGATCTTGGAAGCCCGGCATCTTCCGATCACGGCGTTGGTCAACAACATCAGGCTGAAGATGATGACATTTTTCCACGGTATGAAAAAAAAATAAATAAATACACATCTCAAACACTGATGGCTCTTTTTTAACACTGTTGGCCCTTGTTCAAACACTGACTGGCCTTGTTTAACACTGTTGGCCCTTTTTTAACACTGTCGGCCCTTTCTCAAACACTGACTGGCCTTGTTTAACACTGAATCAGACAGGGGGGCCAGGAGCAGGGGATGGACTAAGGAATTCTGCCCGTCCGTTGAGAAGAAGCTGAGTGAAGCCATCAACGAAGGCAGGAAATGGGTGGTTGTGGGGTCGTCCGAAACTGTTTTCGAAGTGCAGTGCGTTCCGTCCGTCGTGGTCAACATTGCCGATCAGACGTGCACCTGCTGTCAGTGGCAGATTACGGGGGTTCCTTGCTCCCACGCAGCTGCGTGCATTCTGCGGTCCGGGAAGCCGATGGCCTCGTTCGTGGACAAGTTTTACCGTGCAGAGAGCTACGTCAGGTCTTATGCCGATCCCCTTCAGCCGGTTTCCATGTTTGATCAACCTTCGAACGTACCAGAGAACGTCCTGATCGAGCCGCCGACAACGAAGAGGCCTCCTGGAAGACCTAAGAAGAAGAGGATTCCGTCCAGGGGTGAGCACATCCCGAGAGCCATGAAGTGTGGGAGGTGCGGACGTGTCGGCAATCACAACAAGAAAACGTGCACGGAGCCTGTACCCTAGTTAGTAGGCTTTTTCTTATTTGGATTTTTGTTGTGTTTTTTCTCGACATGATTTCTGTAATCAGTGACACTGAATGGGGTGAAAAAACACTGACTGTCAGTGACAGGCACTGTTTGGCTCATAATCACACTGACTGACTGTCATCTAAAAAAAAAAACACGGGATTTTTAACATTATGTGATTTGTTTCTTGTTCAGTTATGCTCTTGGGGTGTTTTTAATTGTTCTTGTATTTGTAATATTTGCATATGCTTGTTTTTTTTTTTTAGAATGTTTCAATTCAATAAGTCTTAATTGGTGACACTGAGTGGACAAGATTAACACTGATAACACTGAATTGGAAGAATAAACACTGCCAACACTGAACAGACAGAATTAACACTGAACAGACAGAATTAACACTGAACAGACAGAATTAACACTGAATAGATATTATAAGCACCGAGTTCAACTAAAACTGCCCAGAAATATGAACAAAAAACACAATTTCTTTACAGAAACTAAATCCAAACACAATCACATGATTCATGTTCATAGAATAACAGAAAAATACTTCTTGTTTTTCTCCAACCAAAACTAAACAAAAAACGCGCACAGCCCCACGATCGCTACTTTTCCTTCATGGTCAGGATATTTCGTATCACGTGAGCCTTGAATACTTGAAACTCTTCCGTCCTGACCTTGTCCGGAATGGCCTCTTTCTTCAGAATCTTCTCCATGTAGTAGCATACGTACAAGGCACATTCATTCCTGAACACACACACAGACGCAAAAGGAGTTAAAGTTAAAGAGAAACACTGACACTGAATGCATAAATATAACACTGAGTGCATAAAATGAAACACAGAAACACATAAACACTGAATGGGTTAATTAATAAGCACTGATAGATAGATACATACAGAGTTGGGGCTTGCTGTGGGAGAGGCTTCACAGCCTCGATTTCATATATCGGGAAACCATCCTTCCCCGCTTTCTCCAGCATTTGGCCCACGTTGATTTCTACATTTTTCTTCTGAAAGCGAACAGTTTATCAGTTACCGTTAGAAAGCGAACATTTAAAGAAAAAAAAAAAAAACAAATCGGCTGAAATACACTAGACGTACCAATTCCGCTGCATTCGCCATGTAATAGTCCTTCGATTTCGCCCTCCTGGGTTGAATAGAATTGAAGAATCGCCATTTCTTTTGGACGAAGTCGCAGACGAGCAGCGTCCAATGGTTGGGTGCTGAAGTTTTACTCAACCCAGGCGACACAATCGGGAAAAGTATAATCCCATTTCGCACGCACGGGATCATATCTGTGATTGTTTGGTACATTTTCTGGTTGTCATGACGTCCCAGGACGATGGAAGTCTGCGAGAAAGGAAAAAAAACAAAAAAAAAAAAAACAAAGGATGAACTCAATGAGCACTGAACAGGACATTATAACACTGAACAGCACATTAGAAACACTGAGCACTGAACAGAAAACACACACACACACACTGAACAGAAAGCACATAAAAGCACTGAACAGAAAACACACACACTGAGTAGCACATTAGAAACACCGAGCACCACACACAAACACTGAATCACCCATCAATAACACTGAACAGCAAACACAAACACTGAGCAGCACATTAGAAACACTGAACAGCATTAATAAGCACTGATCAACAGCAATAACACTGAACAGCACATAAAAACACTGAACGGCCAACAACAGCACTGAACAACCATTAAAAACACTGAATGCAAAGGCAGGAAAGACTCACCCAACAGTGCGCGGGGAGTATCAGAGCCTCCAGATTCTTGTTGTGTTCTCGATGGAGCGACTCAGCAAAGGCGTCGACCACATGATTGCTGATGAAGGTGCACTTCATCATGTCGGTCATGTCAGACACCGTCACAACTGTGTTTATGCGGGGAAAGTACTTCATTGTCAACCTGATTGACAGAAAGGGAAAAAGAAAAAAACACATTCTTAGCACAAAAAAACGAAAGAAAGAAAGAAAGAAAGAAAGACAGAATGTGAAAGAAAGAAATAAAAGAAACTTCACTCACGTTTTTTGGTCGCTGTTGTGCAGGATGATTTTGTCGAGGATTTCCGGCTCCAATTCGAACCCGCAGTTCAGGTGAAAATCCTTGTTCACGTCGACCAAGAACTTGACATGTGCGTCGTTGAAATCAGCCCGTACCGGTTTCTGGCTTGCTTCCAACTTTTTACCCTTCTTGATCGCCTTCTTCTTTGCGGCAGGGGCAGGGGGATCGTACTGAAAATCGTCGTCATCGCCGTTGGCTGGCTTCCTTTTCCTGCCCTTGACCAGTCGTACCATCGACCTGGTCTTCGCCTTGCTCGAAGGCTCTATTTTTTCGGCTTCCTGTCTCAACGGGCTCCCTTCTTCTTCATCGTCCTTTTCGCCTTCAATCTCGTAGACGCACAACTCTGCCTGGAGACTCGAGATTTCCTCTTCCCGTTCCTTGATGATTTTCTGCAGAGCCTCGATCTGGACTCTGTGGACGGTTTCTTGCGCTTTCATGTCCCCCTCCAGATTCTCGAGCCGGACTTTGTCGTAGTCGTTCATGTACGAAGACAACTGAAAGTCAGCCAACTCATCCTTCAAATTTGTCACTTCACCCTCGAGCTCTTTGACTCTAGCCCTCAGAAGTCGCACTTCCTCCTCCTCACCAGAGCTTCGATCCTCGCCCGCCTCGGTCACCGGACGACTCTGATCACTCGCCTTGATCAATTCTTCCTCGAGCTCTTTCACTCGAGCCCTCAGAATTTTCAGCTCCTCCTCCTCCTCCCCGGAGCTTCCACCTGCCTCGCCTGCTGCTGCCCCGGGGACCTTCTCCGTCTCCGCGTCTATCTTTGCAAGCTGCTCCGAAAGCTCGCTCTTCAGACGCTGGTTATCACCTTCCAGCTCGGCGTTAGCACTTGTCAGTTTGTTCAGCTGAGAAGTCGTGCTCTCGAGCTTGGCTTGGAGATCCCTCACAGTGTCGGAGAGATCTTGATTCTCCGACAGGAGGTTGTTGAGCAACTTCTCGGATTCAGCAGAAGAAACAGCAGGGCGTTCATCATCGGGCTGCTGTTCGGAAGGCCCAGCCTCCTCCTCCGGCTCCGGGACTATGCAGGCCATCTCCATCGGATGTCGCCCGGAAGAACTGTCGTCGTCGTCGTCGTCTTCCCCACCTGACGACTGCTCGTCTCCAGAAGGCCCGCCCTCGGGGCCTTTTCCTTTTTGTTCCTCTTCCTTGCTCGACGAATCAGAGCCCGGATGCTCGTCATCGTCACTGCTGTCCTCTCCAGAAGGCAGCTCCTCAGACTGCTCTTCGTCCTCGATCTCCGCCGCACGCGGAGTGTTCACGATTCCTTTATAAGAAAGGTGGCCCCTGTACGCCTGGGTCTCCGCCACCGTCTTGCCGTGTTTCAGTAGACGAGCATCCACCTGTCGGACACGGACAGCACGCGTTAGAACTCAAAAAAACATCATCCTCCTCAAGTGAGTGACACTGAACAGCATTAATAAGCACTGAACATCACAGTTATCCTACTTTGACACTGAACAGCATAAATAAGCACTGAACAGAACATCATTCACACTGTCCATCCACAAGCACTGTGTGCATGAATACCACACTGAACAGCAAGCAATAAACACTGAACCTCAATATTTCACACACTGTTCACTCAGAATCAGTCGACGGACACTGAATCATAAAACAAAACAGAATTAAAAGAAGCAGAAGAAAGAGAGAAGATATTTACCGCCTCGTCCGCGAGACCCGCTAGGGTCTCCTTGGTCACATTCGAAAGATCATTGAGATGCCAGTTCAGGACCCGGGGGAGGTGCTCGTTCTCCAGCCTTTTTGCCAGCTTTGTGTGCTCACAAAGCCAGAACTGCACAAAAACCAAAAAAAAAAAAAAAAACCCAAGGTAAATATCAAGGAATGAAAAATAAAAAAGACGGCAAGACGAATGTGAAGAACAGCAAGTAGAAGCACATACCAGAAGCAGTATCGTGCAGCCTTGTGTATTCTGCGGGTTGCCCCTGTTCGCAGCTGCCGAGTCGCAAAGGGCCTTGAGAATCGCCTCGCCCCAGTTGTAGCTCTGCATCGACTCCAGATCCACCACATAATCCAACCACTTCCATTGGATCGTGACGGAGGAAGTGGAGAAGAAGACAGTGCCGATCACTATCAACGAGAGGAGCCGAGCTACATCAGCAAGAGCCTGAGGCTTGCGACTCCGACGCTTCACCAACATATCAAGCTTTGACTTCAGCAGCTTCGGGTTCAGCGTCTTCTCCCCCGGGAACAGCCTCTCCCTGAATCTTTTGTTATCACACTTGGACCTCGAACTGATATCGAGCTTCCTACTGCCGCCTACGATTCCAAAAATAAGATCGACATCCTCGGGAGTGATCCGGACATCTTTGCTGCCGAGCTTAATAGTACGATCGCCGGCATCCATCTGCTCCAGCACGGCAGCTATCGCAGCGTCGCTCTTTCGGGTGTGGAGGATGGTCAGCCTCTGATCCTTTATGCTCTTGAAGAGATGGTAGAAGGGGGTCATCTTCAAATACTCGTCGTGCCCCGGTTTCAGCTTGTCCTTGATCTCATCAATAGTCCGGATGATGGTCAGCAAGTTGGACCTCATCTGTTTATAGGACCTGGAACACCAAAAAAACACACACCGATGTGAGTACAAAGCAATGAACAGGCATATACAACACTGAACAGGCATATACAAACACTGAGTGGCCATGTAGTTGCACTCAGTGGCACTGAACAGGCATGATGAGGCACTGAACAGGCATGATGAGGCACTGAACAGAACATTTTAACACTGAACATACACCCAACACACACAATCAACACTGAGTGGCACACACAAGGCAACTGGGTGGCATGCAGAGACACTGAGCAGGCATAATTTAACACTGAGCAGGACAATTTAACACTGAACATAACATTTTAACACTGAACGGCCACCAACACACACAATCAACACTGAGTGGCCATGCAATTGCACTGAACAGCATAAAGAGACACTGAGCAGGCATAAACAAACACTGAGCAGGAAAATTTTACACTGAACAGAACATATTAACACTGAACGGCCGCCAACACACACAATCAACACTGATGAACACATAATCACACCGAACCTCCATCAAAACACACAAAATTCATTCATGCAATGGAAATTAACAGATTGAAATTGAAAATCGGTTGAATTAGGGTTCGAAATACTTACTTCCTCTCCTTCTTCTCGCCGGCGGCAGGCTGAGGGATAGGGCTCGCCTGATCTTCACTCGACGGAGTGTACTGAACAAGCCTCCGTTCCGTGTTTTCTGAAGCAGCAGCGGCGGTTGGAGTCGATTTCTTCCCGGCGGTTCTCTTCGCGGCGGCGGTTTTCTTCGACGGAGCCATCTGATAATCGAACTGAGCAGAGAGATGAGAGGATTTCGTGTGTGTGTGTTACTGTGGTGGTGGTTACGACCTTGGTTTCGGTTTTCTGTGAGTTTTCGAGCGGGAGCCGAGAGAGAAAAGAGAGAGAGTAATTGGAGAGGTGTGGGTTTCGTGTGTGGGAGTTCGTGTGTTGTGCGGGAAATAATGAAATTAATTGCTGAAACCGTTTGTTCAAATGTGTATATATGCGAGGGCAACGATGTCTTTGCACATTTTAGGCGGCCTAATTGGCACGCGTAATTTCTCGAAAGCCTTATTGCCGAAAAAATGCTGAAAAATGGCCTTATTGCCATTTTTCCCTAATTATATATGTGTAATTAATTAATTTGATTAATTTAATTGCACAATTCAAGTTGATTAGAATTAAATAATATTATTATGTTAATTGTCAATATGATGCAAATTAATTATGTGCGGATGTTTACATAAACTCAAGTTGATTAGAATTAAATAATAAGATTATGTTAATTGTCAATTTGACGCAAATTAATTATGTCTGCGTAATTAATTGTAATATATTAATATGATTAATATAGTTGCGCTAGAAGTAATTAATTTATATGATAAATATAATTGCGCTAGATTTAATTTGTGTAGTATGGGATGCATGAATTAAATATTTAATTATTTGATAATTAAATTAAATGGTGAATTATTGATTCTAATAGATTTAATTAAATCAATTAATGTATTTAATATTGAAAATATGATGTAATGTAAAATGTTTACATTAATGAAAAACGGTTTTTCATATAATTGATTAATTGTAATATAATCGCCTTAAGCATGGTGTTTGTTGAATTGATTTATTTAATGTTGTTTAATTGGGACTTAATTGTTTCTATTAAGATATTTATTTTTATCTAATAGATTGAAACAATGCCTAATTTGTTATCAAGTAACAATTCAATGTCGAACATGAATGCACCTCGGGGAGTGATTCATCTAGACTTGATTTTGTTAAAACAAATTAGAGACATCGAGCCATATGATGGCATGATTCGATGGTCTGCTCAGCTCCCCCATTTATGGAAGATAGGGTCGCTCGCATGATGAATCGCTGGTTAGAAACCTCGAGTTTCACTTACGAGACATCACGTTTTGATTATTAAGATATTAATAAATTGAAATAGAAAGGAAGTATCAATATTTAATTTAGTGAAATTATTTATTGACGAATTAAATAATAGATTTAAATATTCGATCAACAAGGTGATAGATTAATTAATTGATTTAATTGTTAAATCAAGTTAATTAATAGAGCACCATTTAATTTGCATACCTGTTTTAATTGTGATTAAATGCTATGTGAATTATGTGAGATATATATTGTGATATATGTTATGATCGTATGTGCTCGTTAGGATGACCTATAGAGGACATAGTTGTTAAGAATCAACAATCGATCACTCACTTCATTCTCTCCTGAGAATGTATAACGATTATTCTGATGAGATAACCAATCCTATACTCCTCCATTCTCTCCCGAGAATGTATATCAAGCCTTAAAGGAGAACCGATGTGTCGTTCTTTCTCCTTTCCTTCTACCGACAATAAATTATGTGAAAGCCACTTACAAGTAGTATGGTATGCCGTGTTAGCGGGGAGTACTGCTTGTGAGTTAAGCTGTAATTTATTGACATAAGATGGAGAGGTGTTAGCTACGATTCTTTTAAATATGTGTGGTCGGATAGATTAACTATGGGCTTACACATGTTTATTGGAGTCCAACTTTCACTTCTCACATCGGTAGGTCGGTCTTGACACATGGTTGACTTTGAAGGACACATGGTTGACTTTGAAGGGTACGATTAACGTAGTTCATTGTCATGGTGAGGAAAAGTAATCTTTAGGGTCACATAGAGATGTGATTGAAAATGTTTCTACCTTTAGGTGAATGTAATCGGGCTAGATTAACTACGGGTTATATTCACGCTATTGGACCTAAAGCCCAACTAAGGAAAAATAAGTTTTCCCGTCTGTCTGCTAGAGGATAGCGGAATTCGAAAAATTTAGTGGGAGGCAATTAAATGATAAAGACCAAACATTTAATTGTAATCATTAATAACGAACTATCTCAATGTTAATCTTCTTAATATTTCTCAGTAATATTCTCTAAGATATCCCGTAACATCGATACTCGACCAATCCAAACTCACTGGCCCAAACCATTTGAATTGGAATCTCAATCTTGTGATTTAAAATGATGAGTGCCTCTATGTACTTGAGAATAGATTATTTGATAATCTCACTCAACCTTTGACTGCTGAGGAATGCCACTTATGAGAAGTGGATTTCTAGTTCTTATGAATCGTTCATTATGAACTACAACATGAACAAAGCTCGATCCTTCAATGGATAAGTTGTTCAAGATGTTGATCAAAGAGTCAACCATCAATACGAGAAATTTGTTCTCATTATTGCTTCTTCATGAAAGAAGTGTTCTTCTTGAAGAAAATGACGGAAATGGTTTCCGGTCTAAGTGTAAAGATGGATAAAGGTGATACTAGAAGGGCGACTAAGAACAAGGTCAACAAATGAGTTGATGACGCTTGCCATCGTTGTGTGAATAAAGGCCATAGGGCCATAACTGCTAAAATACCTTAGGCAGAAACGTTCTGACAAAGGTTCTTATTGGGTTATAGTTATTCTATTGTTTTGAACAATTGATTATTTGTTTCGTCTAAATTTAGAAACCTGCTGTTAATAGAAATGTTTTATTATTAGATCTTACTTCTATATTTGATATAGAAGGTAAATGTTTTAATTTTGTTTTGGAAATCCGATTTCCTTTATACAAAAGAAAGCAAATATGATTTGCTAAAGACGATAAACAAATAAACAAGAATGAACTAAACCCAAATATCAGCAATGGATAGAAGTCAAAACCCCGCACAACTTTAGCACGCTAGTTGAGTGTGTTGAAGATCTATTGGATTTGATCCAAACGGAGATGTGTGATCCACTAATGTGTTACTGGTGGGGGTGGTTTTCAACTACCAAATGTACTTATGAAGTACACGTCTCTAATTTTGAAGTGTTCAATAATTTTAGACATCAAAGTAGGAAACCAACTCGGTTGCTATATTACGATATGATCGTGGTAATAAATATTTAAGCACCAAGCTTATTGACTATCTAAAAGAGAATACGATTCTCTAGCAATGGACTCCGTCTGGAACTCCTTAATTGTATTGAGTGTCCGAATGATGGAATCAAACTTTGTTGGACATGGTTCGATCCACAAAGGGGTTCACCAAATTGTCGACGAAACTGTAAAAATCCTGCACTTTTGACAGTCGTCCATTTGCTGAATAGTGTTACCACCAAAGCAGTTAAAACCACACCATATGAACTTGGCCACTCCCGTATCCTGCTTGCGTGAAGCGGCTAGTGGGAGATAAGTTGGATAGTAGATCCGGCTTATGCCATTTTGTGGGGTATCCTGAACATTCACAAGGATACCTATTCTACTATATTTCTAAAACAAAATGTTTGTTTAAAGAAATGTTGCCTTCTTAGAGAAGAAGTTTCTATTCGATAGAAAAGGCAATATAGTAAATCTCGAAATAGTTCGAGAATATGAACCACACTATGAAGTTCAAACACAAGTACTTGGAGATGAACCAATTCAACAAACCACTAATATACCTCTTCATCTATCGGTTCGTAAATCCGAAAATGTTCGGAAGGTACCTGGTAGACGGTTCCATCTTGATAATGATCAAGATAAAGTTGACGATGGATATGATCCAATAAACTTCAACTGATTCGTATTGGATACGAATATGGGACATTGGCTTATTGCCATGAAATTCATAATGGACTGTATGTACTCCAACAAGGTTTGACCTTGGTAGATCCACCAAAGGGAATCGTTCCCAAAGGCTGCATTTTGATCTATTAATTATGACGTGAGAGTATATATATAAAGGTGTGACCTTTAAAGCAAGGATGATGGCGAAAGAAGTTACTCAAAGACAATGTGTTGTTTTTGAGGTAATCTTTCCATCAGTCGCTATGCTTAAGTCCATTACAATTTTGCTGGCCATTTCTGCATAGTACGACTATGAGATATGGAAAATAGATATGAGGTCTACTTTCCTTGAATGTGATATTATGGAAGAGTTGTAGCGCAGCCGGAAGGCTTCATATTTTCTGGAAAGGAGCAAAAGGTTTGCATACTCCAGCGATCCATTTATGGATTGAAACGAGCATCCCTAAAATGGAACATGTGTTTTAAATACAATAGTCAAAGCGTTGACTTGGTATAAAACTTGAAGGTACCTTGTATTCAAGAAGGTTAGTGGGAGCGTAGTGAAATTTAAGTGTTGTACGTTGATGACATACTAATCATAGGCATGATTGAGTGATGTTGCAGTCAACGAAAGCACGGTTATCCACACGTTTCTCGAATAAAGGATTTGAGGAGAGGCATCTTACGTATTGTGATACGTCACTATAGATATAGATCTAGAAGGATGTAAAATCTTCTCAATCCTTGTACATAGAAACTGTTTCTGAAATGGTTTAGCATGGAAGAATCCTGAAGAGATTCTTGCCAATGTCCCATGGGGTTCATCTCTCGTAATTCGTGTGACTGTAATGTTGATGGAATTCGAGGAGATGAAATGGACAACACATATATCTCCGCACTAGGGAGCATTATGTATGGCATGCTGTGTACTAGACGTGATATTAAAAATGTTGTGAGTGTCACAAGTGAATATCAGTCGAACCCAAGACCGGCTTATTTGAAGTCGTGAAGGACGAAATCCTTGAGCACTAGCAATCAAAAGCATTAAGGAATTGTTCTTAGTCTATGGGAGGTCCGAGTTGAATTTAGAGGTACTTGCAAACTCTAGTTTTCAACCGGATGTGGATGACTAAAAGTCGATATCGGGATTCATATTCGAGCTTAGAGGTGGTGTCGTATGCTGGAATGGTTCCTGCAAACGACTAATGATTCTACCACGAGAACCTGAATATGTTGCAGCATCTAAAGCTGTAAAAGAGACTGTTTTGGACACGGAACTTTATCCACATGTTGGTTATAGTTCCGGACGCAAATAATCAAGTAACTTGTACTGTGATTATACGGTGTCCTGTAGCGAATGCTAAGGAACCGAGATCTCATCAGAAGTCCAAACATGTACTTGAGAGAATATCATGTGATCTAAGAGATCAATGACAGAGGTGACGTCTGAGTCGAGAGTGTCACTTCGGAAGATAACTTTGTAGATCCCTGTACCAGGCCTTTATCTGAATTTGTCCGCGGGAAACATCGAGAGTCGATGGGACTAAGATTCATGGATAGTTGGCTCTAGGTCAAGTGGGAGATTGTTGGAATAGGTGACCGGCGAGCCAACGGTTGGCCGAGCGGTTAACCGTATTCCGTTATATAACGATTTATTTCATTAATTAATGAAACCTTTATTAATGGCATATACTATATATGCTCCCAATGTTGAATCATAGATATAGTCCTGTACAGTTACACATGTTGTATGAATTCGGTTTTGTGGAAACCGAGAGATAATTCTGTTAACGCAACGTAACTGGTCAAACTCAGTTCCTAGTCGATGGGTTACGCCAATAACAAGGATACCCGGCCTTTCCCCCTTGAGACTAACACTTAGTGTATGTGGGCTAATCTCGAGCCTCGGTGTTGGGACATCGACATACTTGAGTGGGTGCTCACTGTTGATGAGTTCACTGAACCCCCTCTCCCTGGAATCTCTAAGTGGTTATCACTGATCGAGTAGAGAATTCCATAATATAGTTGTACACAATTAATCCTTAAGACCCAGACATCACCGTGACTTCATCAGAGGACTAGCTGTATCGTGACGTGTCTCTGATTCCCTGGAAAGGGAGTAAGTCGAAAAAGGAGACAATGTTCGTGCAGTTCGAAATCTGATGTGAAGTATGTGCATGGTAGTAGGGGATCTGATCGCTTGATATAGATCATGGATGTCCTGTGTGTTCTGATGGTTCGTAGTCCCGAAATCTCTGGCCAGAGTTGAATAGTGAGGTGATTAGAGAAATGTGTTTCTCTGAATCAATCACGACTGGATTTTACGAAACCTAGAACGTACGCACAGTTATCAAACTCAACGAGAGATCTCGATTAACCAATATCTCTAGTTTGATCGGGACATATGTATCGGAGGGATCGTACTGTACGCTAACTATATTACAAGGTTCTTGCAGGCACTTCATTTGTATCTAGGGAATTAGTGAGGCGTGGCTGCTAGACGCTCGTCACTGATTCGTTGGGCACCGACTTGTTCGGAGATTAAATAATATGATTATTAATCTAAAACTCTTGGGAGTAGTTGAAATAAGAACAATATGTTGTTCGAATCACAATATGTTGTGAGCCCACGGCTAGTTATACACCTGAACCATTGAGGGTCACATTCTCGTGTAAACCGATCCTTGAATACGATCATGTATTAATTAACTGTTAATTAAGTACATATAGTCGGAGGTCAATATGATTGAATCCGAGATTCATAATTGTGATTATGAGTTGGAAATAATATTGAGCTAAAGAAAACGGACACGATGGTGTACACTTTCTATTTTGGGAAATTTCCCGATTTAGCAGTACCCCTGAAATGGGCTTTCCGATTTTGTGAAATTGGAAAATTTTATTTCTATCTCATATTGATGAGAAAATTAAAACGAGAAAGAAAATATAATCGTTATATTTTTCGGAGATGAAATTGATTGTCAATTTTGGAGAAACGTAATGACGGCTAATGTATTGGGCCGGCTAGGGTTAATGGATCCGATCCATTAGGGTTTGAGCCCAACAAGCTCCTTTCTTCACCTATAAAAGGAGCTCCATAGACATGAGAATAAACACACCAAAGTGAAGAGCTCAAAACCCTAGCCTCACTTTCTCTCCTCTCCTCTCTCCCTCTCGTCCGCCCCCTCGGCTCCTCCCTCGAAGGACCGCCGACAACCGGAGCCGCCGCCCGCCGCCGCCTAGTGCCGCTGTCGGCAGCCGCCTCCCCTCGCCGGAATCCGATTCCGGCACCGTTTTTCCGGCTCGTTTTTCCCGTCGTATTCTCCCTTACGTGTTTCTAGTGCAATACGTAAGTTGAATTACCTATACGAGGTGAAACCTGATTAGACGAGAGACGCCGAAGGAACGCCCGAGTCCAGCCGAGAGCCCCGCCACTCGCTCGGCTCTCCCCGCACACGACCCGTGCCGTCCCCGCGTCGCATCCGCGCGACTTCCGACGAACCTCGTTTCGTCCGATGAATCCCTGAGGTACTTACAATTAAATTTATATTTAATTGTTTGCGTTAAATGTTTGCGATATGTACTGTTAATGTTTGCGCTATGAGATTTTTAATTGATAAAGAAAAATTAATTGTGATTAATTTAAATGTCAATTAAATTTGATTCGAATTAAATAATATGATTATCTTAATTGTCAATTTGACGCAAACTGACTATGTGCACATGTACGTAATTAATTATATATGTGTAATTAATTAATTTGATTAATTTAAGAATTAAATAATATGATTATGTTAATTGTCAATATGCAAATTAATTATGTGCGGATGTTTACATAAACTTAAGTTGATTATAATTAAATAATAAGATTATGTTAATTGTCAATTTGACGCAAATTAATTATGTCTGCGTAATTAATTATAATATATTAATATGATTAATATAAGCGTAATTAATTGTAATATATTAATATGATTAATATAATTGCGCTACAAGTAATATATTAATATGATTAATATAGTTAAGTAATTAATTTATATGATAAATATAATTGCGCTAGATTTAATTTGTGTAGTATGGGATGCATGAATTAAATATTTAATTATTTGATAATTAAATTAAATGGTGAATTATTGATTCTAATAGATTTGAATTAAATCAATTAATGCATGTAATATTGAAAATATGATTTTCAATAAAATAAAATAAATATAATGTAAAATGTTTACATTAATGAAAAACGGTTTTTCATAAAATTTTTGTTTTCCGCTGCGTATACATGCACGATCACCTCCATAACAAGAACAAAAAGAAAGGGTGACATCGGGCACCTCTAAAATAACCCTCAGCAGAACCATTGATGTTCACTGAGTAGGCCGGAGTAGTGAGACACTCCATAATCCACCCAATGAACACCTCGTGCAAGCCCATCGTCTCCAGGGTAGCACGTACAAAAGTCCACTCGACCGTGTCATAGGCTTTCATAAGATCGACCTTCAACACACACCTAGCTGGCAGGCCCGTCTTATCATATCCCTGCATAATCTCCTGTGCGAGGAGGATGTTATCCCCAATGCGTCTGCCAGGGACGAAAGCCGTCTGAGATCTATCCACCAAAAAGGCCATACTGGAACTCATACGATTCGAGATAATCTTCGCGATCACCTTGTACAACACATTGCAGCACGAGATGGGTCGGAAGTCCTTAGGATGCTTCGGGACAGCAACCTTCGGGATAAGGGAGAGAATCGTTGAGTTCACAGCTCGAACAAGCTTGCCGGTACGGAAGAAGTCTGAAATGGCAGCGAGGCATTCAGATTTGATCACCGGCCAGACTTGTTTGAAGAAAGCCGAAGAATACCCATCAGGCCCCGGAGCTCTATCATCCTTAAAAGCAAAAAGCACATCCTGAACCTCCGTCTCTATCACTGGTCTAATCATGAAGTTAGCCACCTCATCCGGCAAACGTCTAGAAATAAAAGGGCGTAAATCCCCAACCACTGGATGACTCGAAGAGCCCAACAGATCTTGGAAGAAAGACACGATCGTGCTGTTGATCACCGAAGAGTCATGCGCTATCTCTCCCGTAGTAGTCTCGACCTGAAGGATACGAGATCGAGCCCGTCTAACCGCAATACTCCTGAAAAAGAAAGCTGTGCACTGATCTCCATCCCGGAGCCAAGAAGTCTTCGCTCTCTGGCGAAGGTATGTCTGCTCCATCTCGACGGCCCGGGTATATAACTGGTGGCAGATGCCATCCAATACCAGCAAAGGCTCAAAAGTGGGGTCAGAACTCAGACACGACTGAACCGATAGTAGAAACTCCCTAGCTCTCGTCACATTCGCTCCGAGGTGACCCTGTCGCTTACGCATCTCCTTGAACACACCTTTCAGACGCCGCAGTTTCTGAACAACAGAATACATCGGCAAGCCATAAATCTGATGGTCCCAAATACTCCTCGTCCGAGGAAGGAAATCCTCCATCTCCGTAATGTGGTTATCAAACCGGAACCACGATTTGAATCCGTGACCAGCTGTCACCGGATTCAAAAGTAAGGGAGCGTGGTCCGAAGTACGGGACGGGAGGGTATGGTAGATACTGTCCGCACAATGTATCAACCAAGAAGGGTTGGCCACCACCCTATCAAGACGCCGCCACTTTCGGTCCCCAGCCTGCTGATTGTGCCACGTGTACCACGGTCCTACCGTTGGTAGCATAACCAAATCCGCTGCCGATAAACAAGCCTGAAAATCATCGATCCCTGTCGGCACGCTACCTCCCAACGCCTCGCTCTCATCAAGGACAGTGTTGAAGTCACCCAACACTACCCAGTCAAGGTCCTGTAGAAACTCGGAGATAGAAAGTAGATGGTCCCATAACTCTCTCCTCGCGGCAATGGAGTTATGGCCATACACAAAAGTGAAAAATCGCGTGACTTCAGTCCTAAGCTCTGTGACACGGCAATGGACCCACTGCTCAGAGGTGCTAATCATCTGTACATCCACCAAACTCTGGTCCTATCCAATCCAAATCCGCTTACCCGGACCATCCACGTACTCAAAAAACCTACTCCACGAAGAAAACACACGGTCAGCAACAATAGAGGCCCTACTAGGATTGACATGCGTCTCGAGAAGAGCAACGAGACTCGCCTAACTCTCCTGAATAAGATCCCGGACGGCCCGCTGATGGTCCGGCTTATTCAGCCCTCTAACGTTCCAACAGAGTGTACTACACATGGGGAGTACCAGGAAGGGCTGCTATAGGACCCTGATATAGTATCATCGTAGTACATGCTGTATTATCTCGAGGTACCGAGAAAACTTCCGTACACGGGGGAACCAACTCACTCGATCCCGACCCTAGATTCAACTTCCCTACTTGGAGCTCGGGCCCAAAATCAGTAACCAAAGCATCCTCACTAACTTCTTCTCCCTCTTCTAACTGATTCAACGCTCCAAATTTGTTATAACAATAATTTTGTGAGTCAGAGGAGTAGCTTTCAGCCATGCGGAGTGGCTGTCGACCGACAGTAATCTTGTCCAGTTTGTCCTCTTTCGGTGGTGGTCTGTTAGTAGCCTTCCCGATAGCCTGCACCTGCTCCGGCTGTACCACTACAACCTGTCGTTCCTGGTCTCGGACGGAGGCATCAGCGGAAGATGGCATCGAACGACCTTTTCCCTGTTTTTTCTTTCCAACCACAGTCCATGCCATTTCCGAAACCTTTCTCGTATTTTCAGTCAAAGTGGCCCGCTTCTGTTCGTATCTCATGATTGGTTTATGTGTGATATTTTTCTCCAGCCGAGGGCAAACATTGTTTATATGACCAAAAGTATCACATAAATTACACATTGGGGGGCGCCATTCATATTCGATATCAATGGTGCAACTACCCTTATATTCCCCTTCCACTGCTGTAGGATTAAGGATTATAACCCGATCCTTAATTGTGTCCTCGACCTTTAGCATAACGCACACTCTTGCGTATTCCAATCGCGCCATGGATGACGTGATTGTATCCGGATATAAGGGCACCCCGACCGCACTAGCCACCGCACTTAGTCCCTCTACATTCCAGTATTCTAATGGGAGATTTCTCAGTTTAATCCAAACC
Organism: Euphrasia confusa; assembly: GCA_954870475.1. Classification (NCBI taxonomy): domain Eukaryota; kingdom Viridiplantae; phylum Streptophyta; class Magnoliopsida; order Lamiales; family Orobanchaceae; genus Euphrasia; species Euphrasia confusa. The sequence continues at coordinate 6,003,135 of OX940966.1, read as the reverse complement.
GGGGCCATTTTATGCTCCTGCCTCTCTAGCTTCATACCTACTTTCCACCGCTGCAAGAAGAGCGGTTTACCAGCAATAATCCAAGGGCCTCCTTCCACCACCGTACGTAATTCCAGTTCAGAATGGAACGAGAAGAAGAAAAAGCCGTTAGCATTCGATTTCACCTCGGTCAATCCCTTCCATATTGATCGAACATGTTTTTGTGTGGCCTGAAACCCTATTTCCGCACCTAGAAAATAGCCCACGAGAGTATTTTCCCATCGTTTAACACTCTCCTGAACAGCACTCCACGAGGGTCTGACGAACAGTTCTCCGTTATTCACCTCCGGCTTAATATAACGAAGTGTAACCCTAGACGGTGTTATCGGTTTAGTCGGCTCGATCGGCACTGATTCACAATTAAATTCTAATCCTGGTTTAAGACAGAAACTACCCACGAAGAGATTTTGCAGGGGGTCTATAGCATATGCACTTTCTTTCAGATTCGTATTGTCGATCGAAGGGGCAACTGATGCCGTTCCTGGAATAATAATGTTTGGGGCCTGTAAAATTGGTTTATTCAGGTCTGACCCATTAGCACCCAACCCATTACTCGAACCCGACCCAGCATGGATACCCGACCCGGTATTATTAGTAAAACCTTCCATATCCACTCCTTGTATCAAGGCATCATCAACTGATCCCCCCTTAACCGGCTCTCCAGATGGTAACGCAATATTTGATTTGGAAATCAAATTCAAATTCAAAAAATTATGCCCTGTTTGGTTCACCAAAAACATAGAATCACATGTTTTACTGGTCAACTCTTTGTTGACTACTTCACGATTAATATCTCCTCTAGGAAACGCATGATGTTCATCCTGTGGCTGAGAGTTATTCCTCAGAACAGTTGGGTGTTTCGCTTTCATACCCCGGAGCAACGCCACATCCGACCCTGCCTTTTTTTTATCATCAACCCGTTCCCCGTGGACACCATGCCCATTAGTTATCGATGACAGTCGATACTCACCTGTTTTGGGTGTGTCAGTCGGGATGTTGACCAAACCTGAGCAGTCAAGAATATCCCTTTTGATTCCACCATCCACTGCCATCGCCCCTGTTGATCCGCTCATCTCCATCTCCAGATCAGTGATGGTCAGACTCTCAGAAACACCTTTATCCCTCCCCTCCACCTTATTCATAAGTTGATTGAATTCCATCAACTTAAATTGATCAGCAAACTCCGGATGTCTCGTTGTAATAGAAACCATCTGCTCCTCCGTAACATGAAACAGACCCATCTGTGGGGAGTTCATCGAGATCGAACCCGCCGAGGACGACGAGCCACACGCCACAACATGGCGTCCATTCATCTCCAAAGGCCTGACACCATCCTCCACCAAACTATCAGAAGTATCAACAACAACCTTGACCGGCATCGATACTGGCCTCGTCGAACTCGATGAACCACAAGCCGTAGTAGCCATTGAACCAGCATATTTCATGTTGGGCTTTGGAGTCCTTGCGGATCGTCGAAGCATGAGAGACAACAGGACATGAAGCGTCATTTTATATTTAGATAACATGCCTTATTATAAGTATACAAGAAAATAACTTATCCCATTAAAAAAGCTAAGAATCCTAGCTCCAAGGAAATACCCTTAAAAATCCGGACAAGTACTCCAAAATAATCCTCCAAATGTATATTGGCGCTAGCTATCTGAGTAGCGGAAACTATCTCTTCAAAGGAAATCAGGTGCTACATAACTAACGGCTAGCGCGCGTCTCCAAAATGTTAGAGGAGTCGAAGTTAGCCTAATGCATGCTCTAAGACCATGTTAAAAATCGTTTTATCTAAAAACTGTAACTATTAGAAAAATTGAACAATTTTAAATTTATATTATTGGGTCAAATATATATATATATATATATATATATATATATATATATATTGCCGGGTTTCTCTACAACTCTTCACATATTTGAGAATATATTCGGCCCACTTATATAAATGTCTAGTTGCTCAACTTCTCTAATAGTTCGAGCTGTTGAATGAAGCGGTTTCTGTTGTAATTTCGGCTCCCAAAATTACTCCACACAAAATAGCTTGAAATATAAAATAGATGGGGAAAAGAAAACAATATAAAAGATAGAACACGAATTTAAGTGGAAACCCAAAATAGGGAAAAACCACGGGAGGAGGAGAAAATATCACTATAATCGAATCAACGGGATTACAAATATAGATCTCTCAATAGATCTATCTCAAGAAAATCTCTCTCAATAGAAACGCTCTCACAAAACGATGTTCTCAATAACACTGTAGCTCACGATATTCTCAATAATATCGATCTCTCAAATTAATGCTCTCAATAACATTAATCGAGTTATGATGCTCTCAATAACATCATACTAATAATCAAGTATGGAGATCCCTATTTATAGGTGTAGCAAACCCATAAAATAGGTAACAATAGGATTAGGAATAAAACCCTTTTATTCCTATTCCAAATAGAACTCAAATCCTCTTTCCAAATAATATAATTATATCTCCAATATAATTATATTCCTTAATTCGATTGGATTCGAGACACAATTCAACAAATCTCCACCTTGACGAGAATCTTCTACAACCCAAAAACCAAAAGTCACCTAGACTTCAGACGTCGATTATAGCGATCTCCACTTTCTCCTCCACCGGCCCCCGCGGGCTCCTCAATAACTAAAATTGACTAAGTCCGACCCTCGTCGAAACTTAGTCCCCAAATGTGATTTCCTCACCCAAATTGCTTTGTACCTCTTGCGTGCTCTACCGGCATCCCCGCAACACAAAGCACTACTATTCGACTCCCTCGAGTCGCGGAAACGAGCCTCCTCGTTTGTACTAATATGAGTGCCCGCACCACCCATCACGAAAGCCATCGATTTATCCTTAGCGAGCATCGCATACTCAGCTTCCCCAAGACAGCTTGAACCAGCGGGTACGACTACGTCGCTCCGAGTAATCGTAGATCCTTGTAGGACATAAAGTCCTCCGGTCTTTTTCTCTCCTCTAATCACTATACGAGCACGTCTGCTCACCTCTAAAACTCCACCTCCAGCGGAGTAGTGATAACCCTTCTCATCAAGGGCACTGAGAGAAATAAGACTCACCCTCAAGTCAGGAACGTGCCTCACATTGTCAAGTGTTCGAATCACTCCGTCGAACATCTTGACCCGGATCCTCCCAATCCCAAGTATCTCACACGGTGCACCATTTCCCATAGCCACAGTCCCAGTACTGGCCAAAACATCATATGTATCAAACCAACCCTTAAAGGGACACATATGATATGAACATTCGGAATCCAAAATCCACTCATCGCACGCTCGTGTTCCCAAATCAGACGCTAGAAGAAGATCTCCATAATATTCTTCCGCAATACCGACCTCCGGTTTGCTGCTCTGATTAACAGAATCGTCCTCACGATTCTTATCCTTCAATCTCGGACAATCTTTCACGATATGGCCCTTCTACTTGCAATAATAACATTCTCGTTCTCCTTTAGACCGAGAATATCCCTTAGACCTTCCGCTCGCCCCACCTTGGGCGTTAAGGCCTTCACCTATTGCATCAGACCTTCCATCAACGAGAAATTTCATCCTCTCTTTAGAATGCAGCGCATCGACTACATCCTGCCTAGTAAGGGTTTCCCGACTGTAGAGCAGCGTATCCCTAAAATTTGCATGAGAAGGAGGCAAGGAACACAATAACCACAACGCCAAGTCTTCACTATCGTACTTTATCCCCAAATTCTCGAGATCCGAGACCGTCTCATTAAAAGCAGGTAAGTGATCTTGCAAATTACCTCCTTCGGGCATCTTGTGAAGAAATAATTTTTGCTTGAGATGTAGCTTGCTCGTCAAGCTCTTCACCAAACAAAGCTCCTCGATTTTCTTCCACATGTCTGCCGCCGTCTTCTCATGCATCACCTCTTCCAATATAGAGGTAGAGAGATGTAGCCCAATAACCCCCCTTGCCTTTCGATCCTTCTTCTCTTTCTCCTCCGTCTTCAACGTACTTGACATCTTATCGAGCCCCAACAAAGTCTCGTCTAGATCCAATTGCGCCAAGATCGCCTCCATCTTGAACCGCCACGTCGAGAACCGAGTGTTCCTATCCAACATCGGAATATCGTACTTCATCGCCATCTCCGAAAAATATTCTCAAGCTCCACAAGAATCCCAAGTCGCGACCTCAGGCTCTGATACCACTTGTTGTAATTTCGGCTCCCAAAATTACTCCACACAAAATAGCTTGAAATATAAAATAGATGGGGAAAAGAAAACAATATAAAAGATAGAACACGAATTTACGTGGAAACCCAAAATAGGGAAAAACCACGGGAGGAGGAGAAAATATCACTGTTGGGGGAGGAAAAATCAGGTTGTACACACGGAGGACGGGCCCGCCCACCGCTCTCGAGAACGGTAGTATAAGGTCGGGGTCAAACCCAGGTATGAGTCCATGCAGTCCATGCAAAGGATGGCCCCGGAAGACCAGCGGAAGGGAAGAGCCCCGAGGATCATCACAAGTCCGCTCCGAGGTGACAACGATCCCGGGCCAACCTCTCGGAAATCCCCCGAGGGGACCCAACCGGGTCCCGGACCCGGACGCCTGCAGCGCGTCCGAGGCGCCGTCCCGGGCCGAGTTCAAAAGGCAGCAGGGGTCCGTGGATCGTCCAAAGAGGCAAGAGGAAAGGCCCTCCCACTCAGGATTCCACGACGAGATCCGCGCCAGACGCCTCAGACACCGTACCCCGGAACTCGCATAAACCCAATGCAAAATCGTGCCCCGGCATTTAATGGTCGAAGATTAGATCTTAAACGTGTCCTGATGTCGTGGCTTTGCATGAGCATGTGCTATCGCCTATAAAAGCCGACCCCCTCATCTCATTGTAAGGGCGGCGAAAATTACCGAATAAAAGACATATAAAAAGAGAGACATTATCTTCTCGAGCTCGGAATTCTTATCCTTTTCCCCTGGGGTCTAGAAATTTCAACCCTTTCTACATATAAATTCACATGATTTGGTAGTCGTTGCGAAACCCTCATATCCACCCCGTATCTCACCCTCTCCAACAAAAACGACCCAAAACAGTTGGCGCTAGAAGGAGGGGGTTGTATTTCTAGACCCAGGAAAAGAGCTTTGGTGAAGAAATGTCCAGCCAGGAGCAAGACGGAGCCACGGCGTCGGACTCTTCGAGATCCGCCACTCAGAAAAGGTCAGAACGAGCAAAGATGCCCGTGGAAGACGAACCCGCGATCCCGGCACCGACCACAAACGGATGCTATCCCGCGTCGGAGGCCGAGATCCACTTGAAGGAGCCAGGTTCTCGACGAACCGCTCGTCGCCAGGTGCGAAGCAACTCCGAAGCACGACGTTTGAAGCGTCACCTGCTCACCGAACGACACAACCGGCGCGCGCGCCCCGGCCCACGCCGAGATCCACCAGTTCCCGCCACCCCGGCTCTCTTCTCGGGCAGTATGCTCGATACCCCCGAAAAGATCGACGAAGTCATGGCCAGCTTGGCCCAACGTAAGCACGCTCTTAATACTCCTATATCTCTGTCGTCGAGAAAACAGGTCAAGACCAGCGCTTTCGACCGACTGGGGCCAGGACAAACGAGCCGTGACCAGCGCGTCGCCCCAGCTAGGAGATTGATGTTCGACTTGAATGATCCAGCCGAGTACCTGTACGCGTCGTCAGCACACGGGGCCCCGGACCACGGGGCAGATTTGCGAGAGACACTGGGGAGGCATGATCCTCACCCCGTCCCCCCAGTCCCGATCGCGCCGGGACCCGAGGCAGGCCTCCGGGACCTGTACGAGAAAGTGAGCGAGGTAGAGAGGAGGCTCGCCGAGGCTCAGGTAAAGCCGGAGCGGGTCGACTTCTGCAAGGAGCCTCTGGCCCTGGAGGTCGAGCACGCCACCATGCAGTACGAGATCCAGCCTCTGCAGACCGCTCTTTACGACGGGAAGACGGACCCCGAGGTCCACCTCAGCCGCTTCCGCACCTACATGTCAGGACGGGGTGCCAGCGACGCCACCAGGTGCAGGTTATTCCCCCTCACCCTCGGAGACACGGCCCACAAGTGGTTCGCGGGGCTACCCTCCCGATCCATCCACTGTTTTGACGACTTGGTCCAACGCTTCGTCGCTCACTTCGCCTCAAAGGTCAATCGGCTCGAGCAAAGCCAGAGGTTGATCGGTGTTAGGCAGGCGGCAGACGAAAGAGACGAGTCCTATGTGGACCGAGTGGGGGATATCCTGATCGGCGGCGAGGAAGTCGGTGACGATTTAAAATTGCACACGGCCATGAGTGGGCTCCGAAAGAACTCGGAGCTATTCAAACACCTGATGCTTTGCTACCCGCGAAGTTATGAAGACTTCCGCATCAAATCCGGGGCCCAGTGTTGGTTCCAGCGACTTATGCGGGGGAACGAAAGTGCCTCGGAGCGAAAGAGGCAGGACCCGGAGCCCGCGGACCGGAGGGCCACCCAGGCCCCGCGGAAGGCCCCTTACAAGCCTTACGAGCAGGGCCGCCCGCTGCCCAGCTATAGAGAGATGGAGGTGAAGCTCGTAGAGCAGACCGGCCAGGACGCCCTAACCATGATGGAAATTTTGCTAGCCGTGGGAGGAGACATTTTGGTGAAACCGGGGCCCATGCGAGCCCCCGAGGGGAAGTTAGACAGGAGGCTGTGGTGCTCCTTCCATGACCAGCATGGGCACGCTACGGGCCAGTGCAGACAGCTGCTCCGGCAACTTTGGAAGTTGTTTGAGGATGGGAAGCTCTGGGATTTACTCTCGCGCCCCGGCCCCCGGGGCGATGGAACGGCAGCTCGAGGTAACCCCGGACAGGCAGGAGCAGGTCGCGACCCGCAAACCCACGACCCGCACCGGGCCCAGGGAGGCCAAATTCTCATGATCGGCGGGCTACGCCCGATAGCCAGCGATAGCAAACGCAAGAGGAGGCGTGAACTCGAGGTGTGGCAGGTCTATCATGCGACGCGACCGGCCCCGCCCCCCGGGATCACGGAGAATGCGGAGATCTCGTTCTCTCCCGCGGACAAGATCGGCGTGACCTTTCCCAAGAGGGACGCCCTGGTAATCAAAGCCCCCATCTTAGGGATGGAGGTCTCGAGGTTGCTGGTCGATAGCGGGGCCCACTGCAATATCCTTTACAAACAAGCCCTGGATCAGATGGGCCAGCTCGCCCAGTATATCCTCCCGTGTGACCTCAGACTCAAAGGGTTCGGCAGCGTCGTGGTGACCCCCTTTGGTACGATCACGTTGCCTCTCGAGCTAGCAGACTCCGTCAGACCCGAGGTCAAGGTGTTGAGAAACCTCGAGTTCGTAATAATAGATAGGGCTAGCGGGTACAACGCACTTCTGGGGAGGCCTTTCTTAGAAGCTTTCGAAGCTGTGGCCTCCACCTACTATTACTGTATCAAGTTCCCCGTCCCCTCCGGAGCTATTGGCACCGTGAGAGGGGACCAACTAATGGCAAAAAAGTGTTTGCTCTATTCCAATTCTTATGAACTAACGGACCCAACGGCGGAAGCCGCGACAGATACCTCCCGGGTAAATCAGCTGTTAGCTGGGCTAAGTACTCCAGGAACCCAAACGAGCGTATTCGACCTAGACTCCCCAACCTCTCGCGGGCCCGAGGAGGGGACGTCCAACGCGGTTGCCTCAGTCCCCGTCCTCGAGGCCGGCGCCGCACCTGGGACGGGGCACGAGGGCTCCAAGATCAACCCGAGCTCCGGCCCGGGCGAGCGAGTTGTCGGCCTCGGGCCGGGGAAGGACCTCGAGTCCCCAAGCATCAGTAAGTGTAGTCTCGACCCTTTCCCCGAGACCCGTCTCCGGAACGACCGCGGAGTCGAGACCCTCGAGGCACCCGTGCAATGCGAGGTCGGGACCCCGGAGCTCCCCCGACAGGTGTTGCTCGGCTCCCTCATGGACCACGGGACCCGGGTAGACCTCGAGTCGTTCTTGAAAGCCAACCTAGCCACATTCGCCTGGAGCAGCGGAGAGCTCGGAAGGGTTGACCCAGAGACGGAGGAAGATGGGGCCCGAAAAGGGAGAAGCACTAGCCGCCGAGGCCCAAAAACTCTTAAAGGACGGGCTAATACGCCTCGCCCCGCACGACGCAACGTGGGTGTCAAACGCGGTGATGGTGCGGAAAACGGGGGGCAAGTGGAGGCTCTGTATCGATTATTCCGACCTCAATGAGGCGTGCCCCAAAGACCATTTCCCGATGCCCCACATTGACCAATTGGTCGACAGCACCGCGGGCCACGCGATATTCTCCATTATGGATGCGAGCTCCGGTTACCACCAGATTCCAATGGATCCCGAGGACACCCGCCACACCGCCTTCTACACGGGGAGCAACGTGTACTGCTGGGAGCGGATGCCGTTCGGCCTAAAGAACGCCGGGGCCACTTACCAAAGGTTGGTCAACACCATGTTCGCCGGAGAGATCGGTAAAACGGTGGAGGTATACATTGACGACATCATCGTGAAAATTACGAGCGAGACGGACCACGTCACAGACCTCGCTCGGGTCTTCGAGGTCCTCGGGGCTTACAACATGAGGTTAAATCCCAAGAAATGTCATTTCGAGATCAAGAAAGGAATGTTTCTGGGACACGTGTTTGGAGAATACGGGCTCGAGACCAACCCAGCAAAAATCAAGGCCGTGCTCGACATGGCCGAGCCGCGGGACGTGAAAGGAGTCCAACGGCTCACCGGTTGCCTCGCAGCGCTCAGCCGGTACGTATCGCGACTCGGGGACAAAACCCGCCCATTCTTCGGATCAATCAAAAACCAAGAGTTCCACTGGAAGAAGGACAGCCAGGACGCCTTCAGACGAATCAAGGAGTATCTCGCAGGACCCCATATCCTGACGGTCCCCAAAGCAGGGGAGAAACTTTTTCTTTACCTCGCCGCATCGGAGTGCGCGTTGAGCGCGGTGCTCGTCCGAGCTGAGGGCACCCTCCACCTACCCATCTATTTCGTAAGCCATGTCCTCCACGAGGCAGAGACTCGGTACACACCGCTCGAGAAGTTGGTGTACGCTCTGATAATTTCGGTCCGCAAACTCAGGGCATACTTGTTCGAGCACCCCGTGGAAGTGCTCACCACAATGCCTTTGCGACAAGTCATGCATCACTCCGATGTAACGGGTAGATTGCTCCGGTGGAGCTTGGAGCTGAGCCAGTACGATATCACTTTCGCTCCCCGGACCGCGATAAAGGCACAGGCACTCGCGGATTTTGTCGTCGAGCTGACTTTTCCCCAGCGGAGCACGGGTCAAGCACGCCCCTGGAGACTTTATGTGGACGGGTCGTCTACAAGTGCGTGCTCGGGGGCCGGAGTGGTGCTCCTCGGGCCAGACGGTGACTCGTTTGCCCACGCGGTAAAATTCGAATTTCCCGCAACGAATAACGAAGCAGAGTATGAGGCACTCGTAGCGGGCCTCGAGATGTCCATCGCGGTAGACGTCCCGCAGCTCCATGTGTTCATGGATTCACAGCTAGTAGTGAACCAAGTCACGGGCGATTACGAGGCCAAAGGCGAACAAATGATCAAGTACCTCGAGCTGGTGTGGAAGTTGTGCGGCAAGATACCCGATGTCCGAATCGAGCAAATCCCCAGGGAACAAAATTCACAAGCCGACGCGCTATCCAAGTTGGCCTCCTCCGAAGGACCCGGAGATCTATCCCGAGTCGTGCTAACACATTTAAAGACGCCCTCGGTCAACGCTCGAGATGAAGTTCTCCCCGTAGTCCCGGAGTCCGGGGTCGATTGGCGGGACGTGATCAAAGGATTCATCGAGTCCGGGGCCCTGCCCCCGGACAGGGTCGAGGCTAAACAGCTCCGCATACGGGCTGCAAGGTACTCTATTCTGGGATCCCAACTTTATCGCAGGAGCTTTTCTATGCCTTTGTTAAAATGTATATCCAGGGACGAGGGAACCAAAGTCTTGTCCGAGATCCACGAAGGCATATGTGGCAACCACGCCGGCGGTCGATCTCTGGCCCACAAAACCATGGGCCAAGGTTTCTACTGGCCAAGCCTATGCCGCGACGCTGCCGAGTTTGCAAAGAGATGTGTCCAGTGCCAACTCATGGGCCCCAACATCCTCACCGCGCCCGGGACCCTCAAGGCGCTGTACTCCCCGTGGCCGTTCGCCCGGTGGGGCATAGACATCATCGGCCCGTTGGCCACCGCCCCGGGCGGAGTCAAATTCGCGTTTGTCGCGGTCGACTACTTCACCAAATGGGCCGAGGCGGAAGCAATCCAGAAGATCGATCAACCCCAAGTAATCAAATTCATCTGGAAGAACATCATATGCCGGTTCGGGTTGCCCGAGTCCATCATCTCGGACAACGGCAAGCAGTTTGACGGCGAGCGAGTGGCGGATTTCTGCGAGCTATGGGGTATAAGGAGGGCGTTTTCAACCCCGTACCACCCGCAGTCCAATGGGCAGGTCGAGGCGGTGAATAAGATTTTGAAGCACACCATCAAGGCGAAGCTGGAGTTACGAAAAGGAAAATGGGCCGAGGAGCTACCGGAGGTGCTGTGGTCATACCGCACCACGGTAAAAAACGCAACAGGAGAGACACCGTACGCCCTCGCATTCGGTACGGAAGCCGTGGTCCCGGCCGAGGTGGTAGTGCGCTCACACCTCACCGCCCAGGACGTCACCCCGGAGAACGAGGCGGTACTGCGCCTCGAGTTAGATCTCCTTGAGGAGAGGAGGTTGAGTTCTGACTCCCTCAATGCGATGAACAAACGACGGATCGCCAAGTTGTATAATACGAAGGTTAGGGCCCGAGAGTTCAGCCCCGGGGAGTTGGTGTTGAAAAAGTTACTAGGAACCCACTCCGGAGCCCTCGGGCCGACATGGGAAGGACCTTTCCGAGTAGCGACGTGCTTGGAGAACGGGGCCTACGCACTGGAATTAATGGACGGGACCCCAGACCAATACCGATGGAATGCATTGCACCTGAAGAAATTTTACCCGTAGAGGAGCGAGACCGGAGCAGGCCCGAGCCCCGACGAAGCCAACGCCGGAGCAGGCCCGAGCCCCGACGAAGCCAATGGGCGGAGTTATATGTATATGCTCTAAGACAGCAAAAATAAAACGAGCACCCACGAGTGTCGGAGAATTTGAAACAATTCCCTATGATTTGCGTATTGTCGTTTAGTCAGAAAAAGACCTAACTTGCCTAAGACCCGGGAACCGGAGGTTGAAATAACACAACCCCGGGGCACGGGCAGCGGGGACGATACAAGAATAATTTGTGGACTCATCCGCAAAAGCCCAAAAGGCCACGAACCCATTCAGTCTTCAACTTCGGCGACTCTAGAGTAAGAACGATATTTACCATGTCCCAAGTTGCAAGCACGGGGGGAAGAAAATAAAAGCTATAAAAAGCCACAAAAACCCCATTCAAACCAACAATCCCCAAACCCATAAGGACTCTACCGAGCCCCGGGTCGCGGAGGTACGGGTACAAAAAGAACCAAAAATCTTTGGCCAAAACCGAACTTCGGAAAGAAATAAAAAATCGCGTCAGCAGGCAAAATCCAATATGAACACTACGCACAGGGCCCCGGTACCCAGGACAACCAAGAACCCAGGGCCCGCGGCTCGTAGAAACCAAGCTAAAAATCCCTGAACACCCAGGACTAAAGAAAAGCCCTAAGGCCCCACACGAAACACGCAAATAAAAGTTTAAGTCGTGGTGAAGAAGCAAAAACATGATTAAAAATACCAAGGGCCATCCCCACCAAAATATTCGGGCTACTGCCCCAACAAAAAACCAAATCAAAACAAGAAATTGTTTTCAGGCCGAGGCCCTTATCAGAACAGAACAAAAGCAGAGAATAAAAATTCATGAGGCAACCAGGGACGAACTCCAAGAGCCACCACGACCTACGACCTCGGGGACGTCGCCGCTAACTCCGGGTCAGCATCAGGGGTTTCTTCCAGCGGGGCATCGGCGTCAGCTTCAACACCTTCTCCAGCGGGCTGCACGGACTGGTCAGCTTCGAAACCCTCGTAGAAAGCATCAATGCTCTGCTCAGGGAAACCGGCGACGACGTCCTCCATGACTGCCACCTGGCGAGGAGACAGCCCATCCTCGGGCCTCGGGGAGCCACCCGCCGCACCAACGGAGGAAGCCGCGTCTCCCGCCTCGGGCTCGATCTCCACTTTTTCTGCTCGTGCCGGCGCGGGAAGCTTGATCAGCGGTTCCTTGGGACGGACCAGGCGATCGTAACTCGGCCACCATTTCATGTCGATATGGAAATCCTCCTCGAGGTCTAGGTATTCCTGGTGAAGCCGAGGATCGAGGACCCTGGTGCTCATATAGTTCTTCCAGTACTCCAGCACGCGATCCCGAGCCGCCACATCGTTTTTCGAGTGAGCATATCGGATGGCGTCGGCCAGGCCGCTCGAGTAAAAGTGATCATTGAGCACACGATGGTCAGTCCACGGGCTAGACAACTCCTCTTCAAGGACGGCGATTCGAGCCCGGGCTTCCTCTAGTTGGACCTTTAGGGCAGCGGCCTCCGCGACCCGGGCCTCAAAGGATTCGGTGAGTCTCGCCACCTCCCCATTCGCCTCAGTGATCTGCTGCGACAGAACCGCGACTCGTGACTTGAGGGCCGTGGCCTCCGCGCCCGCTATCTCCAGCTTGTCGCTCCGATACTCGGCCAACTCGCGCCACATGTCCCTGTCCTTCGAAGCCGCGGCTAGGGCAGCAGTGTAATCTTTAACCTCCGACATGAGATGGTCGCTCTGGGCAATCACCTCCTCGTTCAGTTTAGCCATCTCCCCGACCTGCCTGTCCTTCGCTTGGGCGGACGCTTCCCATTGTGCCACCGACGCGGTGAGTTGCTCGATCTGACGGGCCTGGTTCTCCGACCACTCGAACCCCGCAGCGCTGACGATGGCGGCCTGGCTAATCAGCATCGTGGCCAACATGAACGTATGGTCCCGACGGCCAACCAGGCCCTGAAATTCGTGGGTCCAGGACCGGCCAAGAGCGCTCAGAGCCTCGCCGACCGGGGTCCCGGGAGTAACCACCGGGAGCGCGGGGCCGTAGCCGGCTAGATAATCCCGGATCACGGGGGGCACGTCCGGAGTGGCGTCCAGGATCCTGCATTCGAAGGAAGGACAAGGTTGGGGTAAGGTGTTTGAAAACAGGCATAACCTAGAGAGATGTCCCAAATAACGATCTAAATTTCGAATTTTACAAAACCACCAAAGAAAGGGTTCAGTTTTGATCTTACCTCTGCCGGCGACTCGGGTCTACACCATAGTACGGCGAGCATCCCATCACGGCCGACGGAAGTCCAGAGCCTTCATGCGCGGTCGCCGGCGGCCGTCTGGAGCTAAGGTCCGGGGCCGTCGGGTCATCAACAGCTTTGCGTTTCCGCGACTCACCTGCGACCGAGCCCTCCACCATACAGAGAGGGGTAGCCTGGACCGCGGCAAACAAGGGAGGACAATCCACTGCCTCCATCCTCACCCGCGAAGGAGGGGAGGCCGGGGGAACCATTATTTGCTCTGAAGTCCGGGGTGCGGAGTCCGAGGTCAGGACGATCACCTCCTTGTCACTAGCACAGGACAGCGGGGGGCCATCCGCCGCCGCATGCCGGGGTGCGTCCGGGTCGACCACCTCAGTAGAGACGGCCGGTGAGGTCCGGGGCATTTCGATTGGGATGGACCCCGAGCGCGGCGGAGCCACAGAGGTCGAAGGACCGGCCGACCCGACGGACCGGCTCCGCGATGCCGGGATCGGAAAATCCGACCCCTTGCGATCGGTGATCCCAGGGAACCCCGTCATCTTCGAGCAGGGACGACTCTCGAAGATAAATGTACGAGGAGCTGCAATCGGAGCGCATTTATGGGTCATGAAACCAAGGAAGACATCAGAGAGAGAGGTTGAGCTAAGGTCTCGCATCATTACCTGGATACGGGTCGTGGAGATGTCGCGGCGGGCAAATGAGGCGCGCGTTCAGCAGCAGATCTTCTCGGCAAAGGACGGTGGCTTGGCGTTCGGACAAGGTATAAGCTTCGGCGATCTTCAGGGCGACCTGGTAATCCCAATTCAGAGGGCCCTCTCTCCGGGTGCTAACGCCTAATTACAAAGAAGAAAAGATCAAGAATCAGCAAGAAAGAACGATATTTAAGGAAAAACGCGACTCACTCGGGATTTTTTCAGAATATTTCGTGGGGATATCGATCTCCCCCGCCGGCGTCAGGGTTCGCCAGGCCCCAGAGACATAAAGCCACCTCGGCCAAGGAATTTCAACCTTCGATGACTTCACCCCGACGGTGGGGATGCCATCGTGACCCCTCACAGTGAAACGCCCTTTCAACCCTCCAGTGCTCGAGATCCCGAATGAACGACGGATCTCGGCGTCAGTCAAGACCCGAATCAGTCCAGAGCTACCCAACAAGGATAGGAAGGCTATGATTTGGGCCCATCCGTTGGGATGGATCTGGTGTGGGGCCACCCGCCAGAACCGCAGCGCCGCGCTCACCGAGGGGTGAAGTGGGAATCGCAACCCAAGATCCAGAGCGTCCGTCCCCACGGCCACCATCCCGGGAGGCGGACAACACGGAGACTCCCCGGGGGCCGGAGCGTGAAGGTGTACGTCCACCGGCACCCGCCATACAACTCTCTTCCGCTCGATCATCTCGGCGGTAATCACACTAGGTTTGCCATGATCGCCCCATTTGGGGGTATGGCATTCGGCGGGCGGGGTATATGGGTCGCGAACGGCGGCCATGTAGCGGTGGGTCCGGTAGTAGCTCGGGTAGTCAGGGGCGGCGAGCGGCGGAAACTTCTCATCCATCAGACGGAGAAATTGGGCGTGAAGTAGATGAATGTCGTTATCTTCGCCGGAGCTGGACGAGGAATCATCCAGTGCGGTACCACCGCCCGAACTCGCGGAGGATCCCTCCGCCTCGGCCATGACTTCATCCCGCGAGCTCGACATCGACTCAGGATGGAGGTAGCAACGGTTGGGCGAGAAAGAGAATAAAAGTGGAAGGGTTCGACCACCTGCGCGTCAGCCAATTTAGAGTTTGTGAATCGCCGGTCCAAGTAAGGAAGTGGGCGACAATCACGGCAGGTGTTTAGGAGAGATATGCACGCAAGACGTGAAGGGGCGGGAGCGGTTACCCGTAAAACACACTCGAGTTTTCCCTTTTTTCCAAGTAGCCCAACGAGGCCCATTGGACACGTGTGGGCCCAACAAGATCCTAATAATTGCCCCCTAGATCGCTCGCCCCTGCAACCCTACTTGATAGGCCCGAGGCCCGGACTCAAAATGCCAGGTAGCCCGGGGCCCAAACGGTATGCGGCCCTCGGGTCAAGAGCCTGAAGGCTCACTGTGCGAGCCCCGGGGCGCGCCCATCCGAACCACGGGACAGATTCCATAGGTTTGCACCCCGGGACCCGTGTCACGGGATGAGTACCCGTGCGGGGTGATCCGTCCTGATAAGTATGGCGTCTCTCCGGAAATAGGCTGCCAAATCGCGGGAGTTCCCGCTACAAAGCACGAATTATTCCAGCGAAGCAACCCGCAATCCCGATAATCACGCGCGCCGCGGTCCCGGCGACGGAAGGGCGTAACCAAGCGGGAGGGCATGTCATTTTAGGCCGCAAAGGCACTAGAGTCGAACGAAGAAAGATTGGCAACAGAAAGCCTCGAAAGATAAACATAGCTTCATTAAAAACAAATCTCCGGCTGGGGGAGAACCCATTACATCAAAAGATCAAGCCTAGATTTACAAAGAGAGAAAAAAGAAAAAAAAGAGAGAGAAACAGAGAATGCCGCGTAGATCAAATGCTCGAGGAATCGGGGCTCTCTGAGGCACGATCCGGCCAAGATCTTCTGTTCCATTGGCTATCAAAGACGGAGATGGAAAACCCGGATCCTGGATTCCACACCAAGTGGATGTGCCAGCCCTTCCGAAGCCCGGTATGCTGAACGAATCTGACCCAGCCTTGACCTCCGAGAGCTACGTGCCGGCGCAGGCGAGTCTTGGAGACCGTCCACACCTGGCCTCCGTCGTCGGTCAGCGTGATCTCAGGACCCAGTGAACCCTCCAACGGCCGGACGAATGCCATCGGGAGGGGGAAATTGCCGTAGTGCCATCGACCCTTGAATTTCCGAGACAAGCGTCGCCACCCCGAAGGGGACGAGAGAACTTCTGGCCTCATTGAGAAATGTTCGCCTGATGAGAAGAGCGCAACCTAAAGTTTTCCCCAAAATTGCCTGAACACCTAGCCTTTATAAGGGCGGGAAGTTGCACTTGGTGGGGCGAAATTAGGCGGGAATAATCCCGCCATTTATTCGGGGTATGTTTAAGTGATCTGAAAACCAGGGGCGGCACCCACCGGCCCGAAGTTTTGGATCGAGCTACGGAGAAACCTTACGCCCCGAGAAAACCCGTTCTACCCGCGGTATCTGAACCTGCAAAGACCCCTCGTCTCTCCCAGGGGGTATCCGAAGGGGGGATTCCACCCTGGTACGGAGCGGAGAAAACGGCCGATCAGATATTCCCAACGGACGGAGACATCACCGAAAGAAAGACCTCCGGCGATCTCTCCGGGGGCCAATGTTGGGGGAGGAAAAATCAGGTTGTACACACGGAGGACGGGCCCGCCCACCGCTCTCGAGAACGGTAGTATAAGGTCGGGGTCAAACCCAGGTATGAGTCCATGCAGTCCATGCAAAGGATGGCCCCGGAAGACCAGCGGAAGGGAAGAGCCCCGAGGATCATCACAAGTCCGCTCCGAGGCGACAACGATCCCGGGCCAACCTCTCGGAAATCCCCCGAGGGGACCCAACCGGGTCCCGGACCCGGACGCCTGCAGCGCGTCCGAGGCGCCGTCCCGGGCCGAGTTCAAAAGGCAGCAGGGGTCCGTGGATCGTCCAAAGAGGCAAGAGGAAAGGCCCTCCCACTCAGGATTCCACGACGAGATCCGCGCCAGACGCCTCAGACACCGTACCCCGGAACTCGCATAAACCCAATGCAAAATCGTGCCCCGGCATTTAATGGTCGAAGATTAGATCTTAAACGTGTCCTGATGTCGTGGCTTTGCATGAGCATGTGCTATCGCCTATAAAAGCCGACCCCCTCATCTCATTGTAAGGGCGGCGAAAATTACCGAATAAAAGACATATAAAAAGAGAGACATTATCTTCTCGAGCTCGGAATTCTTATCCTTTTCCCCCGGGGTCTAGAAATTTCAACCCTTTCTACATATAAATTCACATGATTTGGTAGTCGTTGCGAAACCCTCATATCCACCCCGTATCTCACCCTCTCCAACAAAAACGACCCAAAACAATCACTATAATCGAATCAACGGGATTACAAATATAGATCTCTCAATAGATCTATCTCACGAAAATCTCTCTCAATAGAAACGCTCTCACAAAACGTTGTTCTCAATAACACCGTAGCTCACGATATTCTCAATAATATCGATCTCTCAAATTAATGCTCTCAATAACATTAATCGAGTTATGATGCTCTCAATAACATCATACTAATAATCAAGTATGGAGATCCCTATTTATAGGTGTAGCAAACCCATAAAATAGGTAACAATAGGATTAGGAAAAAAACCTTTTTATTCCTATTCCAAATAGAACTCAAATCCTCTTTCCAAATAATATAATTATATCTCCAATATAATTATATTCCTTAATTCGATTGGATTCGAGACACAATTCAACAGTTTCTAACATTGTATCAGAGGCTAGGCTTGCGTCAGGTCTTGTCTAGTTGTTCAACTTCTCTAACAGTTCAAGATGTTGGATGAAACGATTTCTAACACCACATGCAGTTCAGCCATACATATATCAGGTTAGGCAGGTCTAATTAACGACTTTTCGACCTTTTCTTCTCCTCCTATTGGAAGTTACGTACCGAACCGGAACCAACAATTCTATGTGGTTATTTTGTTTTTACTTGCATGAGATTAACTTAACAATACTACAAGATAACAATGCAATCATAATACATATAAAAAATATATTGCCATTAATCATCATTCATGGACATATATATATATATATATTGTTACCTCTTATATATATATGCGCGGACACTCTCACAAGCATATATATACATATAACTAATGAATATTATCGATCATGTAGCTAGTACACTGAATTGCCATTTGAATCATTTCTCACATCAAACTCGAAGCCCATATCGAACAAGAACCCGTAGTCATCCTCACATTTGGTTCGATCAATACCATCCGATACTACTTTGTGATCGTGACACGAAGTCGACGGGTGTTCGTCAGCTGATGAGCCGAGTGGGCCCTGCAGCTCATGTTGGTACTTGAGATGATGAACATGATCATGAGGTTGGGTTGTGTTTGGGAAATAGTAGTTATTACAATCAGCTGCTGACAAGGCATCATCGCCACGTGGCCTCCATATATTATTATTATTATTATTATTATTATTATTATTGGATGAATTGTCACCACCCGATTTGTGGAATACTCTGCATAACACCCACTCCTCCTGCAGTAATATAAACCTAATTAATTTATTATTTACACCCATAAAATAAAAATAATTATTTAATTAAAAGAAAAACGTGTATGAAGAGTTAATGAATTAGGCAAGATGAGGTAATAGGGACAATTCATAGCCTCACAAATTAATTAGATACATCATACATAGACACGAGTCTTAATTAATTAATCTAATTAATTAAGCAAATTAAAACAAACCTTAGGAGGCACGTAAGGGTTCTCTACTCGAAACTCATGCATAATCCATCCACTCTTGATCCCGTTCGGAGCTCGATTCCCGTAAAACACCAAAGTCTTCCGCATACCCACCACGGCCCGGTTCACCGGGCTCAGCACGGCCCGGTCCTTCCCGGTGGCCTTCCAATAACCGGAGGTGGTTGCGCGGTTGGCCCGGAAGCCCGTGGAATATTTTCGATCACGAAAGCTAAAAAAGTACCACTCGCTCGAATTCAGCTTTGCCACATCTAAAAACTATCTAATTGTTATTATATTTTATTTTTATTTCAATCGAGAAAATGAATTAACATAAAAAAGAATACCATTCATTAATGAAGTTCAATACTCGATCAATTCAAATATATATATTCATGCACTTACGTACCTGGGAGTTGCCATGGCTCGCAAGTATGAAGATCAATTTCCACCAAAGTACCTCTATCGACTTGTTCGTTGGAAATCTTCTTGTAAAGATAATGGCAAACAAGCTCTTCGTCGCTCGGATAAAATTTGAAACCCGGAGGCAGTGTGTGCCCGATGTCTCTTAGACCCTGCATCGTCGATATGTATAACTATTTTTTTTTCTTGTATATTATTGTAAGAGTTTTATGCTTGTGCGGTTGAGCTAAGGTTGGGTTGCACACATATATATAGATATGGTTAAGGTAGAAAATTCGAGAAATACACCTTTGCATATAAATCGAGAAAAATATGGGTTTAGTATGGTATTTCGAGCTAAGAATTGGGGAAATCGATCGTCGTAAATAATGATTACAAGGTGATGACGATTTTGCATGACACGTATGCGATCGAATAATTTGAATTTGTTTTTTTTATCCGTAATGAATACATAAGAGACGAATGTGAATGTGTGTTGTCGCGATCGGACAACATTGCATTACATGGGAGTCGAAATAGAAGTTGGTTGAATCAATGAAGACAAGGGAAACCTAAATAATAATGTAAGCGGAAAATTCCGATCTACACTTAATCATGGGCCATCAGAATGTTCCTCATATACATGTGATCTTGCCTATATATTATGATGAATTAATGCCACAACAAATTAAGTGTATTTCTATATATATATATATATGTACATGTGAGCTTCAAATTAAACTAATTCGAGCTCTTTGAGAAGATATATAAGAAATTAAAAAAACACCCTTAATAATTTCTAGGGTTAGGGTTTACATCATCTCTTAAGATTGATTTGTTGAATTAAATTTGGTGAAAGTGTGAGGGATTCATATTTTCGGACCAATAATTGTCCATTCGATCACATTATTCATCTCCCTCAAGTCATGGCATTATTATAAATGGGGCCCACGCATTGTCATTTTCAACGTTTAAATCATAGACATTTAAAACTAATTAATTAATTAATTGATTGATTATCTCTAATTGGATATAAATACTTGCCTTGATGATACCTATGTTTCATCCCATATAATAATTTGTTCGTAGAAATTAGTTAGACGACGTATCGATCGCCAAGTTTCCTTAATACAAGTACCAAATTTAACGTGTCAAGAAAACACCTACAACGACTCGTGCTTATCTATAATATATGAATGCGAAAATTAATTTTGTTTTCAATTAATGAATAATAAATGACAAGTATAATGTACAGAGGAAACTATAAACATAATTTACTAATAAAGAAATGGATAAAATTATATAACTATTGTTATGAATATTATTAATTAGTGAATGACTACTTTACCTTTTCTTAGTGAACAAGAAATAAACATATAAAAGGTCTACCCATATGAATGAAATAAGAATTTTATTCTTCTCTCCATTGTCTCTCTTTCTACTATATTATTCTCTCTCAATTCTTTTGAGTTTATAACACGTTATCAGCACGATGCTCGAGTTCTTCACAAATATTCATCGAAATTCTACTCATCCAAGATCCGAAGTTCTAATCACCAATGATTCAATATCAAGTAAGAATTTATACTTATATTTAATAATACTTATACATATATCTTCTTCTTCTCCCCTTTTTCATAAATTGCTAATGTTGAAGCAATTAAATGTATAATGATCCTGAATAACATTATAATCTGATATTTTTGAAGCTATATCAAATTAATAATTATAATTTGATATTCTTGAAGTAATATCAAATTAATTATGCCTAAGTTCCTGAAAAACATTGTAATATGATATTCTTAAAGTAATATCAAATTAATTATAATTTAGTTCCTGAAGAACACTATAGTATGATATTCTTAAAGTAATATCAAATTAGTTATGCTTAGTAAAATCAAAATTAAATTTTAATGTTCCTGAAGAACATGATATAATATTCCTAAAGAAATATTAAAACTAAATTAAAGTAAATGTCCTGAAGAACATGATATGATATTCCGAAAGAAATATCAATATTAAATGTTTCTGAAGATTCGTGGTCAAGTCATGTATGTGCGAACTCGACGCACGAATCAATTAAGGTATTTCCTGAATTGCAAAGTGGGTGAAACTTTAGGAAAAGTTAATTCAAACATTGTTGAATAGCCCGATGGTTATTTACTTGAATATTGGGATAACCATATAAGTTTGAATCCCCATGAAAATTTGATATTCCTGACGTAATATCAAATCAATTATTTTTAATATATCAATTAAAATGAATGTTCCCGAAGAACATATACTCCGATTTAAATATTATATTGATCGTTCTGAAAGAACATCATGATTTGATATTATTCGATAAATATAAAATTAAATTGCTCATGTAATAGCAATAAGTTTGGAAATATAAAATTAAATTGCTCTCATAAGTTTTAAATGTTCCTGAAGAACATTATGGTATGATATTCATGAATAAATATCAAAATTAAATTTTAAATGTTCTTGGAGAACATCATGATATGATATTCCTGCAGAAATATCAAATCAAATTGCTTCTGGTTTAGCAATTAAACATTAAATATTTTAAATCGATATTGATATTAATAAGAATTAATACAAAAAGAATATTTTGTATTGATTGCTCCCGAAGAAGCAAAATTTTTGGAATAAAGTTTCATTATTATATTTGTAGTGAAACGCCAAATTCGATTGTTCTCGTTGAAACAATGATTACATATAAATTATCCCTGAGGATATCTTTTGAAAATCGAGAAGAAAATGTACTATGTGGGTACTTATGGAATATCGAAATAGTCGATTCCAATTAAATGTGATTTCTGAGAAAATTATATATTGAGATTTATTTTGATCCCCGAAGGATCATTGGTAAAGATACTATATCACCGAAGGATCGTTGGTAAAGATACTGTTATGCAAATGATGACATACTAAGAGTGAGCTCTGGAAGAGCTTTACTAGTTATCCCCACGAGTACTACAATGTACTGAAAATGATGCATATCATGATTATTATTAAGTGCGTGGAAATTGTTATTTCCCATCTGCGAATTAATTTTAAATATGCAACTTACATTCATATCACCACTAAAGTATATTTTTATGAACGAGCATAATATCTCGAGCCCACGATCCAGAAGATCACGATCCAGAAGATCGGTTTATATCAATTACGCTGAGTTGCATATTTAACGAAGATCATTTCCCGGCATTAGAGGGATATAAGAATATAAAAATTATAAATGCCGAGAAATTTCATGGAATGAAAACGATCTTTAATTCTAGATCCATGCACCAATCAATTGAACCTGAAGCTCATTAAAATAAGTGACTTGCAATATTCAGCAAGTAATCTGCCAAATTAATGAAGGTGTGACAAAATCACATATATTTGTTATAAATGAACTATAAGAGTTCAAATACCAAAGAGATCAACTCAAATATTGATTATAATATACGCCAGAAGCGTAGTAGATCGATCTTAAGATATAAAATAAATCCGCGAAAAAACAAAGAAATTAAGTAACCCTCAAAATCTCCTGAAGAGAGTTAGATGTAAATCCCATTGAAAAAGCATGTGCACATGATAATAGAAAATCATGGGATTGCGGAACAACCAAATTAATATTTTGGGAAATGATGAAAGATTTGGTTGATAGAATGAATTGCCATCAACATGGAAAAAGTCGTCAACTACATATTTGCCTCAATAGTTGCTCTAAAAAATTTGAATTCAAAACTCAAATCAATGATAGTGTGACACTCGAAAAATATAGAAACGAGCAATTGAGGATGAGCATGACTCGCTAAATAAAGATATATTTTGACTCTATAGTACACACCTCAAAATATTATCCCAGAAGGATATATGTGGGTGTTCGTACGAAAAACGAGTAATGATGTGGTAAGATATAAAAGCGAGATTAATTGCTCAAGAGTTTTTCGCAGAAACTCGATGTTAATAAAATATTTTTAAGGATGACATTAAGTTCCGCTACTTAATATTTATGGCAGCAACAACGATAGATATATGCATCGAATGTATGATCTGACCATGTAAAAGTCATTAGAAAGATACATACATAAAAATCCTGTATGGATTTTAAAATTTCTGATATTAAAGGAAATGAAAATCAGAACATGTATAGTATCATATTACATGTCATTATGGACAAAAATGATATTGAAGATAAGGTCCCGAAGACCAGTGATTAGTCCCGAAGAATAGTGATTGCACTCTTTTTCCCTCTACTAAGTTTTTCCCACAGGGTTTTCTTAGTTAAAGGTTTTTAACGAGACAATCACCACAATATACATGTGAATGTTATGTACTCTTTCCTTCGAATATTTTTTCCTACATGGTTTTATAACGAGGTTTTTAACGAGGCATGTACATCACTCGATAATAATTAATGAGGACATCATAATGTTACATATGAGTTTGTTTTCGAGATAAACTGAGATATAGAACCTGAAGTTCAAATGATTGTGAATTGAAGTTCACATTATTCATTTGTCAAGGATTTTATATTCGACATTAGACGCATCTAATATACTCCTGAAGAGTTACCAGATGGTTATAGCAATTGCGAATGCTCTAGTCAATAGATGTCTGGTAAAGGCATGTCCCAGAAGGACGAAAAATATACAATAATAAAAATGAATGTGAAACTCGACAATTCGAAGGTTGTGTCCTGAAGACCAAAATGTAAATTTGAATAACTAAGTTTTTCCTATATGGTTTTATTAGTTACAGGTTTTAATGAGATTGATTGATCACCAATAACTATTTTCAAGAAGTTAAAGATCTTCGGTGATTACAATCAGGGGAGCAAGCTGTACTCTTTTTCCTTCGCTCAGGTTTTGTCCCACTGGGTTTTCCTGGCAAGGTTTTATCGAGGCAAAAATTCTGTAAATAGTCATTGAAGGGGGAGTGTTATGAATATTATTAATTAGTGAATGACTACTTTACCCTTTCTTAGTGAAAAAGACAGAAACCCTACTTTGTATTTTATATAAAAGAGTTTCCCTATATGAATAAAATAAGAATTTTATTCTTCTCTCTATTATCTCTCTTTCTACTATATTATTCTCTCTTAATTCCTTTGAGTTTATAACACCTATATAATTAATGTAAAAAACAAACGCGTTGAAATCTATTGAAATGAGATAAGGTTTCGAATGTGACATTTGTGACCTATTGAAATTAGAAAGTTATATACCTCCTCCACCAATAGTCATATATGTCAAGAATAGAATTGAACAATAGTTTTTTTTCTTGTCAAAGATTTGAACAATGAAAGTAGAGATAGTCGTCATGATTGAGCACAAAAATTAAAAAAAAAATAGTCGTTTAAAAAAATTACTGGAGTATAAATTAGAGAATTATGCGCATTTTTTAAATGTCTTAACTTAATATGCATCCTCTTACAAAATACTTAATTTACTTTTCACTTTAAAACAATTTTACTTTTACTTTTTTAAAGTCTTTTAAATTTTACTTATAAATACTTTATTTTTGAACTTAAAATATATTTTTGCCCTTTTTTAATTAAAAATAAAAAATAAAATCAACAACATTTTTTTAATCTGTTCATCCAGAAGTGCATAATTAGATAAGATATAATATTATTTTATTGACAAGTACTCTATTGATATATTATCACTTATTGGTTAGGAGTGAAATAGTCAATAAATTTGTCGGTAATTCTAAAAATGTGAATATCGTCAGTAGGTTCGCCGGTGAATGCAGAAAGGTTGGAGTCCGTTTGTGCAATTCGTCGGTGTTGCCTAATTTTTCTTTTTATAGTTGTATAAATAAAAAATTAACAATGCATTATACTCTATCTATCTCAATAGTTGATAAACTTTTTTTTAAGTATCTTATAATAGTTGACACACTAATATATATATATATATATATTTGATTTTTTTTAACTTTAAAATGTAATTTTAATTTTAGTTTTACTTTATTTATTTGCATTTTAATCTTTACTTACAATCATTTTATTTTTTTAACTTAAAAATATATTTCTGTATCCAACAATATTTCTTTATTTTTGATCAAAACATCAATAAGTAACATTATTTTTTAATTTCTGTATCCAACAAAGTGTGTTAACTTTTGCTTGAACAGAAGAAATATATGCTTAGAACTTGAAAACCTTAAAAAGTACTACTATATGCTTAGACCTTGAAAACCTTAAAATCAATAATAACTCTAATATGTCAAAATTTTCGTTCATAAAAAAATCATATAAAAACCATTATAATTCTATTATATGTTCTTGATCAAAATACAAATCTAATCAAATTAAAAAAATGATGATTTCAAAAATTTTAAATTAAATTAATATTTTTGAGAAACAAGAAACCTCAAACACTTGGTGAGATTCACTTTGATGGAGAGATTACATTAAGATGTAAGGTAGAGTTATAAATTTAATGTTATAATAAGGTGATAAATTAATCCATTATATGTGAGTCTAAGAACTATTCCACAAGCCATGTGAGATATCGATATCTAACACGCTTCTCACGAGTAAGCTCAAATATATCGGCGCTTGCTCTGATATCATATTAAAGTTCGACAAATATACACTTTAGAATACTTTATTAAGGTTATAAGATAATTTAACTTATATTTGAGCTTAATGATCTTTCCAACTATGTGAAATATCTAAAATAATTTATTGACATTTTTTATGATAAATATGCTAATAATCTGAAACTTCAAAATTTGGATTGTCGACGAACTTCAAACAATAGAGACGAATGAAGGCAACTTAATAATAAAGAGTCCATAATTGCATGTGGAGGCTCAACAATAGAGACGAATGAAGGCAACTTAATAATAAAGAGTCCATAATTGCATGTGGAGGCTCGGTTCTTTTGGATTTAGATTGAGCTGAATTAAATAGATTTTAATTGAAGTAATTTTCTTATAAAAATAATAGTAATTTTTATAAATTATTAAATATTTTTTTAAAAAATTATTAATAATATTCAATCATTAATTAAATTAAATTGTATATCTGAAATTATTAATTTGATTTAATTTTTATTTATTTTGAAACCAATTAAGTGAAATAAACTGAAATTAAGAATTAAAAAAACAGAGCTAGAGTCTTGCTCTCATTTACCCATATTACTACATTCTTCATTGCTTAAAATGATGAAGATGTTTTGGCATAATTCACAAAGTGACAAGTGTCCTATTATTTGGCTCACACCACCAAGCTCAAGTTGCACTTAAAATTTTCTCTAATTAATTAATGTACAAAATCCCATCAAATTAAAAGGCAAAAGCGTGTTTCAAACTTTTAAAACATTTCATTCCTATGTGTTCAATTATGACTCCGTGTGGAATAAAAAGGGAATACTAGTATATATTATTACACAAGATATTTATTCGCATGTTCACACATTGATTAACCATATTATTCACATATAAGACCAACAACAATCCCAATAATGTTGCCAGATTTTTTTTTTACTTTAGGTTTATACAATTGGTTCATGTTGCAGTTGGACTATACTTTTTTGGACCAAACTTATACCATAGCCTAAACAAAATTTATGAAGATCATAATTCAATCACAACACAACCATTGTAAGCATGCACACGGGAGTCAAATATTGAGTAGTCTTAAGTTCACATATAACCCGATTTTCTAAAAGTTATTGCCCATGACAAGGAATATCACCCTCTCAACATATAAAAACTTTTACCGAACTACCTCAGTACTTGAGAGGTGACTGTTGGGTAGGAAGCAGACCAAAGCGCTTCTTCAGAAGAACTCTCTGTCTCGAGTATTTGTCATCCGGAGAAAAACGGGCTGCAAATATAGAATAGATTGAAATGTATACAAGTTATTCGAGTTTCTTAATATACGGTATGATTTGTATGTAATTCACACTCAAAGATGCTAGGATATCATGGAAACGATTTGAGACTAATATTTACTTGGAGAAGGATCAAAAATAGTTACACTACAACTATCACATAGATAGAGTTCATTTAGAACTATTACCAGGATGAGCTGATTGTGTGGCCAAACCTGATGGTGACTCTTTCTGCAACGTGAAAACAAAGACAGAAACTTGGTTCAGCCAAAAACATGTAATGAGAAACTCGTTGAAACCTAAAATTATTTCAACTAGATTTGATATAAATTTAAAAACTGGTTTCAATTTGAGGTACAAGAAACTTCAGAACCACAATCAGTGAGTGCATCACAAGGCAAACAAGTAATTATGTTTAGTGAAAATATGAATTCATGGCCAAACTAACAGAACTATCAAGTTCTTTGCCTTCCAAGCCAAAATGGCTTACTAATGGCTTACCCAACTATTAAGCTTCCTCATGTGCTTTCCAAATCAACGCTTGACTTTCTATTTCCCCACGGTCTTTTTAAACACCATTTGACTCATCTATTTTTTCAACTATCCACAATTTCATATATTTATGCGATAGGTGTCACAATTAATCATAATTATAGTCATTTTTTGCTTCAAGGACAACAATAAAGAGTGATTGAATACCATCCATTCGTCTAACTAAATGAGTGCGTACACAATTAATCTTGCATCCCAATATTGCCCACAACAATAATTATATACATTAAGACGAATGAACGATATTTTACAAATTTTACCATGAATTAAATCATTTATCAAACCATCCCTTATTGTTAATTGGAAACAAGGATGACTATGATTCAATGTGACACACACCTGACGTTTGAACACAATTCAAACATCTATCTCTCAGAATATCTCAACTTGGTTTCAACTCATAATTACCATAAGCAAGATAAAATCGTGGTACATGGAAAAATAGACGAGTCAAATGTTATTAGAAAAGTTTTAAGAACTCGTGAAAAATGGGAAGGCAAACAGGCAAATTTGAGAAGCATGTGAGGTGTGTAAATGTGTAATAGTTGAGGTTGGATATTATCGGATAGAGTACTATCCAATGTCAAATCTATTTTTATTCTTCAAGATTCGGCAAAATTAGAAAGCAAAATAATTCGATTAATTCTTATAATAATAAAAAAAAAAACTTGGTGAAGCATTTTGCAGAAGAGCATAATAACATTGAAACCAAATGAACTAAGGTAGTAGAAAACAGTACATATATCTATAATTATATTTAATTTACTACATATTTATTAAAAATCGCACCTTTGTTGTGTATACTTTGTCACCATTTTCGTTGATGTAACATTGGAGATACATATTCAGAAAATCCTCCTGCATCAACAAACGCTTTGATTAGAAAAAAAAATAAAACGAAAAACGAAATTTACAAATCGCGTAAACCCTAAAAGCCCAAGTACTAAAAGAAAAAAAGGAATATTGTTTCACACGAGAATTTCTGATACGGAGATTACTAACTCGACAGCGAAATTTACCTGTGGCTAATCTTCGTAAGCACTGTGTTGAAGCTTTTCCCTTAAACCCTAATAAAGAGGCGATTCGACCGTGAATGTATATATTTATGTTAAATTACAATTTCAGTCCTTTAGCTTTTAAGAGTTTCCATAAAAAAAAGAAACTACTCTCTATGAAATACTGTACAGTACTGTAAGGGCAGAAATGTCAATTCGCTCTAAAAGCGGGTCACCTGGTATACCCATCTGACCCGGGTATCCGACTCCAATTTGTCAAGCGGTTGATAAATCATTTTCTGCATCTCCTTCTCCGTAAGCTGTTGTAGCTCATCCTCCTTCCGGTTCACCATTTCAGAAACTTTCGCAATCAAAGAAACGATGTCGTACGAGGATGAGGAGGAGACATTGGAGCACACACTCCTCGTCGTCCGCGAGGTCGCCGTGTTCAAGATCCCTCCCCGGCCGACCAGCGGCGGATTCAAGTGCGGGGAGTGGATGCAGTCCGATAAGATCTGGACCGGGAGGCTCCGGGTCGTGTCCTGCCACTCCAGGTGCGAGATCCGGCTCGAGGATCCGAACTCCGGCGATCTCTTCGCCGCCTGCTTCGTCAACCCGGGGCAGAGGGAAATCTCGGTCGAGCCGGCGATGGACTCGTCGAGATACTTCGTGCTTCGGATCGAGGACGGGCGTGGGAAGCACGCGTTTGTAGGGTTAGGGTTTAATGAGAGGAACGAGGCCTTCGATTTCAACGTGGCTCTGTCGGATCACGAGAAGCATGTGAAGAGGGAGGTGGAGAAGGAGGCGGAGCACGGGGAGGACGGCCAGATCGATATTCATCCTGCTGTTCACCATAGACTCAAGGTCACATTTAATTTTCATTTTAATTGTTTTCGATAGATCTATCTGTTAATTCATTTCTGTGCGTTGGTTTTGTTTCCATATCTGTTTTCATTATAATGGCTAAATGGGGTTATTGAGTTGAGTTGCCATAATCGTTTTATTCGTAAACAAAATGGAATTAACTTCAGATCGCTTGATCTTTAGGAAGGGGAGACGATTCGAATAAATGTGAAGAATAAGGTGTCTAGTGGTAGTGGAGCAGGCATGCTTTCAGCTGCCAGGAAACCTAAACCTCTCAGCCTTTCTCCTCCTCCGGGTGGGGCAACGAAAATTAGGTCTCCTCTGCTTCCCCCGCCCAATGATGCTGCTGCTGCTGCTAGAATCACTTCTACCAGTCATGGTACTGCTTCGAACAGAGCCCATGAAAATATGAGCAACTCGAAAGATTTTGTTTCGGATCTTTCTCAACTCAAGGTATGTTTTTCAGTTATCTAATGTGAGCCGCACTCAATTTTCTGTTAATTTGCTGTGTTCATAGTGAAAGAATTTGCATTCTTTGGTTTCTAATGAAGTTTGAGGATGATCCCTTTTCTTCGGTTTCTAATGAAAACTTTTGGCATTTTCTCTCTCTCGGATTTTCAGAATAATCTTCCTTCTACTGAGGGATCAGAATCGACTAAAAACTCCGCAGCTGGATGGGCAGCATTTTGAGGATTTTATGACCCAACACATTTTTTTGAGTGCCTGTTGTATTTACAGAAGATTAGGAAAAAAAAGGACCAATACTGTTTTGTTTTATTTACTTGAAATAATGTAAAATGCCATTCTCTCAGAATTATTTTTTCTTGAGTCCCCTTATGTATTAAGTTTAAGCAATCCAGTAAAGCCTCAATCAATTTGTAAATTGTGCTGGGCTCTATTTCATCTGCACTATTTATATAGCCAACTCTTATAGGCTTAAAATGCATGCCGGTCGAATACAAAGTATGATACAAATGAAATGAATCATGGGAGTCGAGTTTCCATTGGGCTTTGATTGATGCGTAGATTACTAAATCAATGGCTTTAAAAGGCATAAACTAAGAGTTCAATAGAGTTCTTGAGATTTTGAAATAGTCAAAAGATAAGACGGAGAACTTAAAAAGAAGTTGTGCTTGATATTCCTCTTTAAACTTCTCATCATTGCTCTGCAAATCATAAAAAAATTTCACAAACTCAACCTCTCATCCAACACATACTTCTACCAAATCATCTTTTAAGGCATTGAGCTTATGCCGATGTAGATAAGGGCGGATCTAGAAAAAAAATTTGGGGAGGGCCAAAAGTTAAAGGGAAGAAGTTCAAAAAAAAATGAAAAAAATGGGGCTATAGTTCGAACTCTTGATCATTTAGACAAGAGATAAGTAGGCTGACCACTTGAGCTACCTTTAATTTTTGTAAATAAATAGTACAAATATGTATTTCAGGGCGGGCTAGAGCCCGGCCTGGCCACCCCTAGATCCGCCCTTGTCATGTAGAGTCTATTGGCCAAAAGACTTTGGCCCGTACAATATCTCCACTTTCGTCCGAAGACCATATGTTCTAATTTCCCGGCACATTTCCACTTTGATCAAGTTAACTGAAGGCAACTATTTTTTCTTTAAATCTAATGTTCGAAATGACTAAAATGCCTTTCAAACGCGATTTTGAATTCATATATGTTGATGTGAAGTTTTATATGGAATATATAACGATGGAGGATTGATTTGTTGGTGACTAACATCACGATTAACAACCAATAAAACTTCATTCGTCCTGCAACGCATTCATTTTTTTGAGGTGTCCTACTTAAAAATACTTATTTTTCTCTTTTGGTTTATTATAATACAGAATATTAGTATTTCATAATTACAATTCCTAACTTCACTTTATTTGTCAAGTGTTGTTAGCTTAGTTGGTTGAGCATTCGAATTAAGATCAAATGTTCTAGGTTCCCAAGAAATTGCAATTGACTAATACTATCACACTCAATTATATATACTTTTTTTTGGGTGTCGTCCCACAATAGTTAATACACTCCAAAAAAATGAAATAAATATTCTAACTTTTTCATTTAAAAATAATATTTTACTTATATTTTATTCAATTATTTTTTAAACTTCACTTACAATTATTTTATTTTTCAACTTAAAAATATATTTTTATTTTTTATTTTTTGGTACCCACAATGATTTTTATTTTTCAACTTAAAAATATATTTTTATTTTTTATTTTTTGGTACCCACAATGGTTGATACATTACAAAAAAAGAAATAAATATTCTAACTTTTTATTTTAAAATACTATTTTACCTCTATTTTATTCACTTGCTTTTTAAATTTCACTCATAATTATTTTATTTTCAACATAAAAATATATTTTTATTTTTTATTTTTTTAGTATTTTTATTTTTTTGTAAAAAAATCAAAAATTAATTTTTTTTTAATATATGTATTTAGAAAAGTCGGTCAACTTTTATGGGAGGGAGTAGTAACCCAACACTTTGCCACGAGAGGAGTATATTTTGAGTATAATCATAGAGAAAGGGCTCTCAGGGTATAGCCGAATGGTAAGCCATATCTTGACGTGGGGTGACATAAAGTTCGAATATCCAATGAGACATTTTTATTAAAATATTATGAAAGTTTGTCTTAAAGTAAAATACATCGGCTCGGGTTAGGGAATAATTTCTGTCTCTCCTCTTCTAAAACAAATCATAGAGAAAGGAGGTATGCATAATGCACTGCACGTTTTAGTAGTGAAAAACGAGTGTCTTGTTTTTTGTCCCATCTTTTTCTTCTTCTTAATTAGCCACTCCTCAGTCACATGATGCAATCGACAAAACAAATGGACTGGACAATGCAAACTACTGCATGACGTGTTTTTTTGTTCGTTTGTTTTTCCAAATAATTGTAGTTTAATTGTAAATCAAAGCCATTTTTTTACATGGATTTTGGTTGGAAATTCTTATTTTTATAATTTATAATTTTATTCTACGCGCCCTTGCATGTCACCTGCTCCCCTCTTCCATTTTCCTCCCTCACTTTCCGTCATTTGTCCAGCATCAGAATCTCGGTCGACATCCGTATAAATATCCGGGATTTTGATCTCTCTTTGTCGAATTTCATCAACGAGGTCTATTAGGGTTTCGAATTGATTTTTTCCCTAAATTCTTTAGGGATGTAATAAGAAAATTCTGGATCCGAAACCCTAATTTGGGCTTTTTTTACTTGGACGGCTGGGCTTGATTGTTGGTTGAAATTGAACAAAAATCTTGGAGTTGAGGGTGAGTTTTAGTGTGTGTATATATATCGAACCGAATACCTTCCCGTTGCCATGGATCACATTGTGGGTGGGAAGTTTAAACTTGGGAGGAAGATTGGAAGTGGTTCGTTTGGTGAACTATATTTAGGTACTTTTTTTTTTCGTTTTCGTTAACTGAATCTTCCTTCTTTTTCATCTATTTGCGATTAGTTCTATGACTAAATAAATTTGCTTGCGTTTATTATCCAGGTGTAAGTATACAAAATGGAGAAGAAGTAGCTATCAAGCTGGTACGGTTTCCGTGTAAATTAATTTGATTTTTGCTAGTATGTGTGTTGTATGAACTATAATTCTTAGACCAGTTTTTAGTTACTCTGTTAGAATTATTGTTTCTGTAGCATATGTTAGGCAAGTGTCTGCACGTCAAAAAATCGTTAAATGAAACTTTCAATGTTATTTAGTGCATTATAAATAAATAAGATTACTTAGCAGATTTTCTTTTTGTTTTTCTTTTTCAAAACACTTTGTAGACCATTGTCGGTTTGCAGCCATGCTGCTGTATTGAAGCCTGTTTAGGATCTTTTAAAACGTATATTGCAATATTGATTATTTGTAAAGTTATTTCTTCTCTTCTCTTACATCTTACCAGGAAAATATTAAAACCAAGCACCCTCAGCTGCACTACGAGTCAAAAATTTATACGCTTCTGCAAGGAGGAAGTAAGTTCCTCTCTCTCTCTATTCCATCCCTCACCCCTGAGAACTCACACAAATGGTGAGGGGCCGTAACAAAGTTATAGATTTTGTGTTTAAAGATGAGAAAGAGTCTATAAGGTTGCGTTACGACCTTTTAATATGTTGAGCCTAAATTCCACGTATACGGACTGTTTTCCCTTTAGGGATTTTTGGTTGTATCGATTGGG
This sequence comes from Euphrasia confusa, assembly GCA_954870475.1. Classification (NCBI taxonomy): domain Eukaryota; kingdom Viridiplantae; phylum Streptophyta; class Magnoliopsida; order Lamiales; family Orobanchaceae; genus Euphrasia; species Euphrasia confusa. Next base: position 5,969,483 of record OX940966.1, on the reverse strand, counting down.
ATTTGATTTTCTTCAGTTGGATATTTTCTGAAAATTTGTTTGCATTCATCATCATAGAAAATCCACTGTCCTTCATTCCTTGTTCTTTTTCTTTCTATGGATTATGAGGTTGCATAACTTCACATAATATATTTTGCAAGATGATGATTTTTCTCACGTATGAATTAACCGTCAATCTCTTTTTCTATCATATAGCCGGCGTTCCCAGCTTGAAGTGGTTTGGAGCTGAAAGTGAATACAATGTCATGGTTATAGATCTCTTGGGACCGAGTCTGGAAGATCTCTTCAACTATTGTAACAGAAAACTCTCCTTGAAAACAGTATTGATGCTTGCAGATCAATTTGTAAGTAGTTTACATTATCTTATTCATTTTCTGGAAGTTGTGTGTCAAATTTGGTTGTGATATCTTTTTTTTTTTTGCTTAGATTAATCGTGTTGAATACACACATTCAAGAGGTTTTCTTCACCGTGATATAAAGCCCGATAATTTCTTAATGGGCTTAGGACGCAAAGCAAATCAGGCACGTCATATTTGGTCATTCTTAGGCCTAGTACTATTATGTCGTTTTCTTTGTTTCATTGTTATTATCTGCTTCTGAGATACTTACCATATTTTGACAGGTTTACATCATTGACTTTGGACTTGCCAAGAAATATAGGGATCTCCAGACTCACAAACATATACCCTACAGGTACCTTACCTTCTGTTTTTATTAAATTTCAGTAATTTCACAATCATGTCTTTGGCACATGGATAGCATTATATGATCCCTCATGAATTATAAATAGAAAATGTTTGGTGGTAAGATTAACTTAGCCGGTATAAGAGAGGATGATGTGATAAGAACAAGAAACAAAGAAAGAGAATAAATAGAAAAAGAAGAAGAAAAAATCAAACGGAACACCGTTTGACCCACCCTCCAGGCTCTCAATTGACTTTAATAATTCTATGCCTAAGAATTAACCCGACAATTTATAAGCTAAACTTAATATTCAAAATAGAAATTAAACAAACCCTAAAGTCCAAACCTTACATAACCCTAAAGCCCAGAAACAAAGTATAATAAAAGAGACATATTACTTAAACACTCCAGCCCATTAACAGACTGGGTCTATCATGATGATATTTGTTTGATAGTAGTCCAAGACTCCAAGTGACAGTTCATCTCTTTTCGTTTTTTTGTACTGGTTTGACTTGCATTGTGGATCCTGTATTATGTATATAAGAAGATGGAGCTGTTGAGGTTAGTTATCTTACTTAAGTACACCTGTTAAAAATATATTGACAGGGAAAACAAGAATCTCACCGGAACTGCTCGCTATGCCAGTGTGAACACACACCTTGGAGTTGGTGAGTGACGTGCCATGCTATCAAATACAGTATTTCTTTCGTAGAGGATGAGTTGGCATAACATTGTTTAACCTGATTGTGTTTTGCTTATGTTTGCAGAACAAAGCCGAAGGGATGATTTGGAATCACTTGGTTATGTCTTGATGTATTTTCTGAGAGGAAGGTTGGTTGGATGTGTGGGATACCTATTCTTTTATTTTTTAAATATTTCCCTACTCTTAAAAATGTTCTAATATTTATGTAGTCAACTTATTCCACATTTTCTTGATTTTTCAGTCTTCCATGGCAAGGACTTAAAGCTGGCACCAAAAAGCAAAAATATGACAGGATTAGTGAGAAGAAGATGTTGACTCCTATAGATGTATAATTTTTTGTTGTGTACTTGTATGATGGTGTTTGTTTTCTGCATTTGAAATGTGTTTTTTTGTCTAAATGCTCAGCTAGACCCTTGCTAAACCTACTTCTAACCTTTCTTTTGGACACTTATTTGTAAGCCAACTCATGGTGTTTACTCACTGTGAATATTTATTGATAAATGTTAATTCATGTACTTAGAAGTACATGAGCATGAAACATGCTTTTATGACTACTTTGCATGGAAACAGAAAATAAATATGTATATTAATAATAAGAACTTAATTGAGTGTGAAGATTTTGACTCCAATTGAAAAATGTATCATTTTCCCTGAATTAAGATGCCTACTCCAATGAGTTGTTATCATAAGTGGTTACTTTATTTCACCCATGCTTGTGATTCATAGACTAAAATAGACTTCGCGTATTGTGTTTTTGTCATAGGTGCTATGCAAATCATGCCCGTCCGAGTTCATATCATATTTCCACTATTGCCGATCTCTGAGATTCGAGGACAAGCCAGATTATTCTTACTTGAAGAGGCTCTTCCGGGACTTATTCATCCGTGAAGGTATTGGTTAGGTTAGCTATTTTAGCCTTTATCATTTTAGGTCATCTGTATTTCAGCTCCAATAATTTCAATGTTTATGCAGGTTACCAATTTGATTATGTGTTTGATTGGACCATATTAAAGTATCCTCAAATTGGTTCAAGTTCCAGATCAAGGGTTAGTGTGTTGCATGTATAAGTTTTCACTTGGTTAGAGTATAAACATATTAATTTGTACATTTGTTTCCAGAATCCGGTTTCTAATGCCGTTGCTGGAACTTCTGGTGAAAGACCAGGAAGAGCACCAGGTAACTCTTTGACAACAATACCCACATGTAATAGGTTTTTCTTGGTAGTAGTGTTTTGAATGTATTTTATAATTATTGGAAGCCATAAATGTAAGCAATTTCCATGCTGAAGAGTGCAATCAGTTTTTACAATTGAACTTGAGTCAATGTAAGCTTATAATGGTTCCTTGATTTAATTTTACCCTTCCGACTCTTTCTTACTCTTTTAAATCCGAAAAAGCAAATAATAAAGCGTTATGAAAGTATTACCACAACCAGAGTCCAAAGAGGCTAGCATGAAACCAAAGGATAAACATACTTGAAATAGAGAAAAAAACTCGTAGAGAATTTTGAATGATAAACAGTAATAAATAGACTTTAGTCTCTTCTAATTTTTACTTTTTTTGCAGTGGGGCGAGATATTAGAGAAAAATTCTCAGGTGCAGTTGAAGCTTTCTCTAGAAAAAATGCCTCAAGTTCTGGTCGGCATGGTGATCATCCAAGAAACAGGACATTAGAAGATGTGTCAAAAAATCTGGTATCTCTTTTATTACTTTGCCACCCCCATTTCTGTACTTTACTATCTCTTTCTCTCTTGAAGTTAGTTTTGGAAGTGTTTATTGACTTTTGTGTACATGATTTACCCCTCCAACTCTATCTTAGCTGACATTTATTTCTAAATATTGATATGCTGCTTTTAAGTTTTTGTGTATAATTACAAAGTACCCTTGAGGTGTAACTATTACCTCTAAAAAGAGAAGATAAAACCCAGAACATGCTTGTTAATACCTTAAATAGCTTAGAAACATAGTTGGCTAGGTCAGTGGGTGTGTTTTGTGTTTATGCTTAAATAAATTATTGTTGTCTATGTTTTTGCAGCAAATTGATTCCGAAAGAGGCCACACTTTGCGAAGTGTCAGTGCTTCAAAGAGAGCAGCCATTTCAAGCAGCAGGCCGAGCTCATCCGGAGAGGCTATTGATGGCCACTCCAGCAGATTGCTGTCGAGCAATGGCCGTTCATCCACCACCCAAAGAATCCATCCCGGATTCGATCCTAAGCCATCCTCTTTTTCCCGTGCTGCAGTTACTAAAGGTAGCCTTGATGACCCTCTGAGAAGCTTTGAGTTCCTCTCTATCAAGAAGTAATTTGCAAATTTTTCGGAGGAAATTACCATTTGTAAAAAAAATGTCAAATGTCTGCCCATCAACTGAAATACGCACCGTGTTTTCGTTCTTCTTTTGGTCCTGTTATTGTTTAGAGTGTTGTGTTTATGTTGTATTCTCATCCAAAGGAGTTGATGAGCTCTTGTGCGGCATTTTTTATTATTATTCTGCCATCCTCTATTTTTTCTGGGGTGGTGATAAAGATGTTTGTATATTATGACTTCATTTACCTTACATGAAACATATTACTACTATATTAAAGTCAAGTGTTGTAAAGATTTATTCAATTTATTTGTAATAGAATTAAACCTCACAAATACTAGTAGTTTATTTGTAATATTATTAACTTATCAGAGAAATTAACCAAGTATATTACTAGATTAATTTATTACGAGTGGAACACCGAAAATATAAGGGGGTTCTAGCACAATAACCAAATTTCAACAAATCAGTAGTTCGATGATAATGATTTTCCAAATAAGTCTACATGATAATGGCAAATTTTGAAGACTTTCTTTCTCATCTGTAAGACGTTCAGGAACAAAATTTGAATGAAAAATAATACCGTTGCAATATTTGAAAATTCTACGGCAAAATCGAAATAAAAAGAAACTATAGTACTCAAGCAGCAGTTTCCTTCTTAAGCTTTGCAAGCTCTTGCCGAACGACACCAGCTTTCTGCAAATATATAAAAAAAATGTACAAGAAATAGATGATCAGCAATACAAAGCCTATAATATACAGCAATGTTTAAGGTTGTTCAAAAGCGACAAGAAGTGTTTTTCAGTACAAAAACAATAGGCAAAGTATTATATTTATATAATCACATCACAAATAAAAGCTTTTCAAACACCTCCATGATTTCGGGCTATATTTCTATGGATCATTAGTCACATTTCTTAAAAATTAGATCACATTTACTAAAAACAAGAACCAATTATAACATTAGATCATAGTATCTATTAGCAGTATCAAATGGAAACAAAGCAAACTACATTTATAAATCACATTACACATACCTTGATCTTTGCAAGCATCAGCTTAAACCGGTCAAAATCACTGAGGGAAGCCCTTCTCTTCTGAACAATAAGTTTTCTACCCCACGAACTCTTATCCCATTTTCCCTTGACATCTGCAAGGAATAATCGTAACACTTCAGTGTCACTATCAAATGCAATCAACCCGGTACGAAGTTTTACACGCATAACCACAAACCAGCAGCTTCCATAGCAGCTACAAGAATCTTCTTCTTCGGGACCCTTTTAATGTCGATTTTGATGTCTGTAAGAGATAACCTCTTGAAGTTTATCTGGCTCCTCACCATGTCCGGGGAGTCCACAAGAGCCTGTCACGAACGAAGATAACAAAAATCATCAATAAATCTTGCATAATCATCTAACAACCCACCGACTACAGAATGAATCAAAATCAAAACACAAAAACTGATCATGAAACATAAATTCAAAGATGATCGATCTAGAAACTGTAGAATTCAGTTATATTCATGGATATTCAAATTTGTGAACAATAAACAACATAATCCTTGAACTGGAATATTATTAAGAATCGTACAAAAATAAGCATACCCTGTTCTGATCGATAACGTCAACAATGACGACGAGCTTGCCGTAGTCCTTTCCATAGTTTACGAGGGCCACCCTACCGATCTCGACGTACCTCTTGAACGGCTACACATAAAAAAAATCAAAAAGAAAATCAAAATCCTGAAATCACGAAACTTACATACGAGGTTTGTTCAGACGATTGAAACTCAGAAAATCGTTCTCATGGACTTACCATTTTTAGAGATGCGAGTGAGAGCTGTGTGAGGAAGAGGCGGAAATGAGTGAGAAGAAGAGTTTGTGTTTAGGGTAAAACGAATTTGATACCTACAGTAGCTATTGGGCTTTTCCCTTTTGGGCTAAAAGCCGGCATGGCATCTCTATCTCTATTTGGTGGGCTTATGCATATTGTTTCGTTTCTTGTCCATATTCGAAATGACTCGGAATCCACATGGTTTATAACTTTGACTCACCTTACGGTTAATTTTTAAACTATATATATTTTTTTTATTTTACAATCAAAATTTATTTAACTTGTTTTTAATTAAAATTCTCATTGTACACTATTCCTAGTTTTCCAATTTTCGTTATCGAACTTTTTGAAAAATGATCTCTTGACTTGAACCTAAATCATCTAACAACTCACATATGGCATGAGAAATGTCAAGTTTCTGCACCTCGTCTCTCACTAGTCTTCGAGTGACAATAATAAGCTCGACTCGTTTTTCATTATCAACTCCCACTTACTCGATTCTTTAACTCACATTGCTTCTTCTCGACTTAAAACTTTGAGACAAGTCTCTAAAATTTAAAAGATATATATTGGTCATCTTTTCAGGCTTCATGTATCATAATTAACATCCTCAAAATCATATTAACGCTTTCTATCATTCGATTCTCTCTTGGTCAACAAGAACAAAACATTCTTCTACTTTTCGAGAATCGAACTCCGATCAATATATATGAGATTCCCTCGATCGAGCAAACTTTTTTTTACAACCTAAGCTCGATCATACGACCAGTTCGCAATGTCTTAGCTCATGTGTAGTAGGACACACCCATATATCTTTCGACCAACAAACAACTATTATTGCACCATTTGACACCTTTCAACACTAATCGCTGAAGGTAATTAGTCTTGTGTCCAACTCTCCAGATCAATTTTTTCTTAAGCTTCGACATATATATTTCATCAAGGCCTTAAGTCGTGATCTAATTACCCATGGTTGGTGTCACAATCATCGACAAGGATAGACATATATTTACCAATACTTAAGTGCATGTAGTTGTCTAGTTGATACTGTCAATCTCACACCCCACAAGACGTTTTATTTTCATTTTCAGCCAGTGTTTTTTCGATCAATTCAACCCTGAAACTCTGATACATGTTGAAATTTTGCGTTTAAATAGCAACAATAAACACATATAGCAACAATATTCTAGATGCTACATCCACTTTGCCAAAATTAAAAGCGTTCAATGGTAATTCATTTTTTCAATAAATATCAAAATAATTTTTTATTAACATTTAAATCGATAAAAATTGATGAAATTGAAAATGAATAATGTATACTATATACTTCCTTCGCAGCACTTCCTTTGTAAATAACAAATGAGGTGCGACAATTAATGTTCAGAGAGAGTATATAACGCCCCTCAACAAAAATGTTGGTCATCCCATTAATCACATTAGAAATATTCACTATACATTCATACAATGAAATACATAGAAGTTGTCTACTTAATTTATAGTAAAAGGGTTCAAAGTCAAATTTCAAAAAACATTCTTTCATTTTTGAGCAGGCGCAGCTCTCTAAATTTAAACTAACAGTTAATCACGAAATTCCAAAAATAAGTTACAAATTGTAAGTAAAAGACAGATTAATTAATCCTTAAACATCACTCTATTTCCATTCTCGAGTTGTCATTGTCGGAATCGTTGGATGCAGCTTTAGGTCTCGATGACCTCGTGGCCTTGGCTTCACCGCCATTCGACTTCTTTTGACGCGATTTTCGGGGGATGTTTGGGATCGAACTCGTCGATTCTTGTGACGCCGACTTATCTGAAGAATCTTTGGCTCCTTGTCTTCTTGATTGTCTTGTTTTTTGCTTTCTCGGAGATGAGTCATTTGAATTGTTGTCTGAATTATTTCGCCGAGAGGATCTTGGCACTCCGGGTTGGTCATCTCCTTTTTGACCTCTCTTTGAATCTATACAATGATAAAAGTGAGTGAATATAAAATAAAAAAAATGCACAAGTAATTAGGATTAAATTATCTTTTGGAAAAATGAAAATAGTCACAACTAAAAAAATGTGAATTTAATGTACAAAAATTATATATTTGAAATGCAAGAATTTTTAATCATTATGTTTGATATGTAAAGTTAAATTTCTATAAATTAATAACTTTGAGATCGTGAAATTTTATTAATTTAGAGAAATTATTAATTTATTGAGTATTTTTTTTCATCATTTAAAAAACCATTCATTAATTTAGAAATATTTATAAGTATTAATTTATAGAGTTTTTATTGTACATTTGAAAATATATATTTGAGAACGATGATGAAATAGTACATTTTTTTCATAATAAACACTAATAACCGTTTCAAATAAATTAACCAACAAAATAAAATTAATCAGAATATTATAACCTTCAGATACCCATTTGATTTCTGGATTTTCCTTAGAGTCAGAAGGAGGACCTAAAGGAGCTGAGAATCCTGCTGTTGATGAAGATGTAAACTCTTTCATCTGCACAAATGCAACCATATATATGTGATCAATTCCACATTTTACATTCATTCAACATTCATATTTAATTTTATAACTTAATTTCTCAAACATTTAAAAAAAAATCATAAAACATTTTATAATTTATTTTTCGAAGAAAAAACGATATATATATATATATACAATACCCAGCTCGGTGTCTCGACGGCTGGTCCATCCCCTCCGATATGTGCCACGTGCTTTACATCGGTAGGATTACCGATTTGAAATTCTTCTTCTTTTTCCTCCTCTGCATTTTAAAATAATAATATAAAGAAGAACTCTACGATAATTAATTTGAAGGAATACGGAGTAGAAAATAACGAGAAGAGAGAGGAAATCGAGCACTGACCGAATATGGTAGAAATGTATTTCAGGCCTTTCAAAAGGCCTTTCATCTTGGTAGACATTGTGGTATGTATTTATATTTTCTCTATTTTTACAATTCAAATAACGTGCAAATATGGATTTTTATTCAAATCCATAGCCTTCAATTTCATCCCATTGCTATATAACTCTAAAGATTCTAAGTAGCTAATATTTTAATATATATATAAAAAGGAAAAGAAAAAAATGATCTTATGTAACTGTATAAAATTTGAATGTGTTTGAAAAAGAAAGGAAAAAGATTCAACAATTCACATGCCAATTGGGTTAATTAAGACAAGAAAAAACAAAAAACGAAAAAAAAACTTTTAGAGAGTTTGATTGGGGAATGAAATTGTTGGTTCTTAGGGAGCTGTTAAAAGATAGCCATGAAAAACATCGAAATTCTCGGTAGGGAAATGGAAAATATAGAGTTCACCAAGGAATTGTATTTGATGATTAATTTATGCTTGGTGATGTATTAAGATGCGAGAGTTAAGGATTGAATGCCCAATGCAAATTCCAAACAGAAAAATTATTTTGAGTACTTTTATACATGCACTATATTAATATTAGGGAAAAATGTATAATTTTTTATAGTATTTTTTTACATGCACGTGTCATTCATTTTTTTTTATTTAATTAATTAGTTAGAGCTAATCAATGTCTTTTGAAAATTAAGAAAGGAAGACTTGTATGACTTTTACATCGTATTTGGGTCTCATAGAAGTCAAAATGATAGTTTGGAGACTTAATTAGTCAATTTTGATTGTTGAAGAAGCTGAAGGAGTTGTACGTAGGAGAAGCATGGGAGTTATGAGAAATGTACAATCGATGTGTGGAGTTTTGGTGACTTCAAATTACACGAGAGTAACTGAAAATTTGGCCCATTGTGAGAGGCGGCCTACGAATTTTATCATTTGGAGAGAGAAATATATTTGATGTTTATATCCATGAATTCCGAAGCTTTTATCTATTTCATGCATACTCAAACTTAATTACAGTGTTTGATGTGAGATTAATTCAATTAACCGCCTTTTTATTTTGTTTTGAGGTATATATACATAAGAGATCTATATTGTAAACCCGTTTTATCGATGTATTGATACATATTCTTCTACTGTTCTCTGTGGATTTTTCGATTTGAGTTTTCATGTACATCCGATCAATAAATTAACATATGGTATTAATTATGATATTCCTGTAAGGATCGAATTATGGAGATGGCATGAAAAGAAACGAAAACGAGGCTCGTGTTCAACACGATCTCCTTAAAACAAAATTCGACCTCTACCGATCGTTTGTTTCACAGGATACAACGTTTTCACGCAACTACGTTGCACGTCGAACCGAGATGTTGCCCAAGATATTCACCGGAGGGCCAAATGTGCTGGAATGTGTCTGTATAAACTCGATTATTTTTCGGTGTCTTTTGCATGCACAATCATGAGCTGCAATATATAGGAAAAGTTGGACAAGAAAGGTTGATGAATCTAGACGTGTTGACCGTAACGTCTAAGCATTCATCACCCACCATCATTGTGATTAAACACAATTAATTACGTCCGCAAGTCCGAAATTCATAGACATTCAAAGTGTTAGTATTTTTCCAACGCGACATACACATTATCCCATTAGAATTCTCTTTCAATTCACAATTTTGTTACGATTCACAATTTTGTTACAAGTTTGAAAATTAATTTGTCATTCATTTCTACTCCGATTTGAGCAAATTAGATATCGAATCGAAGCTCTATTCGATCTCTATATTTTCCAACAATTCCTTTATTAAAAACAGCATACTTGAGAGAGAGGGGATGATTACACATGACCTGCAGTAGGCCTTATTTTTTATTCATATAGTACTCTTATGCATATACTTAATTACGGAGTAGAGAGTAGTTCATACTATATATATATATATATATATATATATTAAGAACAACCTGCAGGAGGAGGAACTCCTTCACTTGATTCTCCGCATATTTTCTTGTTCCCGGTAAAGGCATTATTGGGCAGCTCGTCGAAAACACCACCCGTCGGGACCGGACCGCTCAGATCGTTGTAAGAAAAGTCGATATCCACCAGGCTGCCAATTTTAGACAGCCCTTCTGGAATGGGCCCGGAAAGCCCATCTCCCGACATGTACAGAGTTTCCAAACGGGCCAGATTTCCGAACGAGGATGGAATCTGGCCGCCCAATGCGTTGCCCGACAGACCCATATACCAGAGGCTCTGGAAGTTTCCGAGTGCCTCGGGAATCCCGCCCGACACTTGATTGTACGAAACGTCAAACGACTCCAAGCTCTGCAAGCTCCCTATCTCCGCCGGAATCGGCCCTGAAAATTTGTTCAGTTCGAGAAGCAGAAATAGGAGGCTTTTCAGACCTCCGATCTCGACGGGTATCCCTCCGGAAAAGTTGTTGTTTTGAAGCTGGAGAGAGATTAGGTTTGACCAGCTTTGGAGGAAGGCGGGGGAGATAGGACCGGAGAGGAGGTTGTCGGATAAACCCAACTCGCGTATGTTGACGAGATTGGTCAGGGATTGGGGTAACTCTCCGGTGAGGGAATTTTCGGCTAGGGCTAAGTAGGTGAGGTTTGTGCAGAGGCCGAGTTCGGGAGGGATCGTCGAATTCAGCCAGTTTGTCCGGAGATCTAACTTGGTGAGACTCTTGAGGGTTCCTATAGAATTAGGAATGGCACCCGAGAACGAGTTGTTGTTTAAATCGAGGACCTTGAGGTTTGGCAACGAGGCAAAATCGAGGGTTTGCAAAGTGCCTTTGATATCGAGGCCGGTTAAATTGATCCCGGAGACTCGACGGTTGGTGTTGCAAGCAACGCCGGGCCATGATGAGCAGAGGTTCTTGATGTTGTTGGTAGACCATGTAGTCTTTAGAGTCGAAGGAGGTGATACGAATGTGTTTTTCCATTTCAGTAGAGTCTCAGCTTCTAGTGTGTCTGCAGAAGAAGAAGAAGAAGCTGTTTTCAAATGGATTGAACAATAAGTGAACAAGACAAGGAAAAAAAAGGATGTTTTCATGTTTGTGTTAATTTGATCTGAGGTGTACCTATATTTTGCATGCATAAATGCCCTATTTATAAAGGTTTTAGTTAGGCCAAAAGTGGCCATACTACAAATAGATCATTCTTTTTCCAACACTACTCTATAAAAAATCATAAATAAATAAAAATTATAGTATCAAACTCTATTTTTTTCGTGTCTCATTAAAATTTGGTTTTGACAAGAAACTACTACGTACTGCCGTTCCATAAAAATAAACCATCTTCTCCTTTGTATTTCTAAAAAAAAACCAATCATGTTTATTTAGGACAATAAGCACTACAAAAAACCAGTGAAACCTTACCAATCATGTTTACGGATTATACGGTAGTGAACGGTATAATATTATATACTTATACAGTCAAATTTATTGAGAAAAGTATGTTAAGTATCCCACATCGGTTGGATAAAAATCCTAGAGCTCAAATATAAATTGGATTACCTTTTCACATTAACAATGCCAGGTGTTATAGACCCAACTTTGACATCCTATCTGGACAGACCCAACACGAAGATGGAGCCCCAGTCGAGTAGAGTCGACAAAACCGAACTTACTTGTGAGAGACTTGTGAGAGGACATGTTAAGTATCCAACGTCTCCCAACACTACGGCAAACGTAGTTAAATTACGTTGTTGCACTGATAAAACACATTTCCTCAATACATCAGTTGTGATACGTCACGAGTTCATATAGAATACTTTTAGGGTTTTTAAAATGGAGTACATATTTTGTCAAAAAGTTCTAATATTTTATGAAAAAAGTGATGCTTTATATAGATATGTTGCATATCTTTTGGCTTTTGGAAATTGTAGTATCAAAATGTTTTTGTTGGATAAATTTAATTAAAATATATATTGAGTGTTTAGTGTCAAACTAAGAAAGGTATAGGATGTCAATCGGGCCAGCCCACTCGGTTTCGGGCCAGCCCACTCGGGCTATCGGGTTACTTCGGTTCGGGTTGATCGGGCTGAAATTTTTTCGGGCTGTAAATTTGTAGCCCTAACCTTAAAATCTTCGGTCTCGGGCTAGCCCGTCGGACTAGAAAAAAATAATATTATATAATAAAAAATTAATTTTAATACCAAATTAAATTTAATATTAATAAAATATTAATATTTAATAATAATTATTATAATTCTAATATTTAAATTGCCCAAATTATCAAATATTCATTCTATAATATTTAAAATTGTAATTTTAGTTGACAATTTTCTTTTATTTGAATATATTATTTTATTTATTTAAAATATTTCTATAAATAAAATAAAATAAATTATAATATATTTAAATAAATCGGGTTGTCGGGCTAGCCCACGGTTTATCGGGCTAGCCCACTCGGGCTATCGGTTTATTTCGGTTCGGGCTGATCGGGCTGAAATTTTTTCGGGTCGAAAATATTCGGCCCCTAACCCTACATTTTTTCGGGCGGGCTTCGGACTAGCCCACCGTTTCGAGTTGGATTGACATCCCTAGAAAGGTATACGGAGTATTAGTTGAAGAGTATATTGAAGTTGTTAAGACTTTTAGTTTTATACACCAAACATTTTCGTAAAAGTATACTTTACCTCTAAAGCTTTCGTAAAAAGAGGAATCATTCTTTGTATTGTATTTAGGGTAAAGTTTTAAACACCAAAAGTAAGAGTTTACTTTACCTCTAAAACTTTAACAAAATACATTAAATAATCAGAATTTAATTAAAATTGCACTTTAACCTAATTGTATTATTTTAATATATATAATATTAAATTTTTTTGTCACTTAAAAAATCATAAATAAATAAAAATTATTTTTTCAAAAGAATACAACACTTTTTTATATTTTTATATATATTTGATTTTTTGAATCAATTTTATAAATAATTTAATTTATAATTTTTGCAAATTTTTTTCATTGTAATAATAATAATTAAAATAAATTTTAAAAAATAATAATATAATTATAATTTTGAAAATAAAATATGATGATATAATATTATAAGTATGAATTATAAATTAAATATTAGTTAAGTAGAAATTATACTTTGAAAATTTGAATTTTTAAATATTTAATTTAATTTTTAAATTTGTATTAATAAAATATTATTTTCATTTTTATTTAGTTTTTATTTTTACAATATTATTTTAATTTATATTATTAAAATAAATAACTAAATTAAAAATTAAATTATTAATAAGAACAATTAAAAAATTTAAAATAAAAAAATAATTTTTTTTTATTTGAAAATAAGTTTTTATTTATTTATCATTTATTTTAGGTAAATTATATTTTTTTACTAAATAAATGTATTTTAAACATTAAAATAATAAAATTGAGATAGAATGCAATATTTTTTATTTTTTTTCAAAATATATTGGCTTGCGATCACCCTATTATAATTATGTTAAATGTTGTAATTTCGGCTCCTAAAATTACTCCACACAAAATAGCTTGAAATATAAAATAGATGGGGAAAGAAAACGATATAAAAAGATAGAACACGAATTTACGTGGAAACCCGAAATAGGGAAAAACCACGGGGAGGAGGAGAAAATATCACTATAATCGAATCAACGGGGTTACAAATATAGATCTCTCAATAGATCTATCTCACGAAACTCTCTCTCAATAGAAACGCTTTCACAAAACGATGTTCTCAATAACACCGTGTCTCACGATATTCTCAATAATATCGATCTCTCAAATTAATGCTCTCAATAACATTAATCGAGTTATGATGCTCTCAATAACACCATACTAATAATCAAGTATGGAGATCCCTATTTATAGGTGTAGCAAACCCATAAAATAGGTAACAATAGGATTAGGAATAAAACCCTTTTATTCCTATTCCAAATAGAACTCAAATCCTCTTTTCGAAATAATATAATTATATCTCCAATATAATTATATTCCTTAATTCGATTGGATTCGAGACACCATTCAACAAATCTCCACCTTGACGAGAATCTTCTACAACCCAAAAACCAAAAGTCACCTAGACTTCAGACGTCGATTATAGCGATCTCCACTTTCTCCTCCACCGGCCCCCTCGGGCTCCTCAATAACTAAAATTGACTAAGTCCGACCCTCGTCGAAACTTAGTCCCCAAATGTGATTTTCTCACCCAAATTTGCTTTGTACCTCTTGCGTGCTCTCCCGGCATCCCCGCAACACAAAGCTAAACCATCCGACTCTCTCGAGTCGCGAAAACGAGCCTCCTCGTTTGTACTAATATGAGTGCCCGCACCACCCATCACGAAAGCCATCGATTTATCCTTAGCGAGCATCGCATGCCCAGCTTCCCCAAGACAGCTTGAACTAGCGGGTACGATTACGTCGCTCCGAGTAATCGTAGATCCTTCTAGGACATAAAGTCCTCCGGTCTTTTTCGCTCCTCTTATCACTATACGAGCACGTCTGCTCACCTCTAAAACTCCACCTCCAGCGGAGTAGTGATAACCCTTCTCATCAAGGGCACTGAGAGAAATAAGAATCACCCTCAAATCAGGAACGTGCCTCACATTGTCAAGTGTTCGAATCACTCCGTCGAACATCTTGACCCGGATCCTCCCAATGCCAAGTATCTCACACGGTGCGCCATTCCCCATAGCCACAGTCCCAGTACTGGCCAAAACATCATATGTATCAAACCAACCCTTAAAGGGACACATATGATATGAGCATCCGGAATCCAAAATCCACTCATCGCACGCTCGTGATCCCAAATCAGACGCCAGAAGAAGATCTCCATAATATTCTTCCGCAAAACCGACCTCCGGTTTGCTGCTCTGATTAACAGAATCGTCCTCGCGATTCTTATCCTTCAATCTCGGACAATCTTTCACGATATGGCCCTTCTTCTTGCAATAATAACATTCTCGTTCTTCTTTAGACCGAGAATATCCCTTAGACCTTCCGCTCGCCCCACCTTGGACGTTAAGGCCTTCACCTATTGCATCAGACCTTCCATCAACGAGAAATTTCATCCTCTCTTTAGAATGTAGCGCATCGACTACATATGTAACGCCCCAATTTTCGTAACTCAAAATAAAAGATATTCCATCAGAAAATAATTCCGTACTTAGAGGCGCTACTCACGTACTTTTGAAAAGTCAAATGTTCCACGTCATATTTTTCAAATCCCAATAATAAAAATAAAATCATCATCACAGAGTCATTAGTTCAAAAATAAAGTACTTCTAGACGTTTTTGAAATCAAAGTTTGCAGCGGAAAATAATAGATATAATAACCAAATAAAATTCCTAATTCGTCTCCTCGTCATTCCCCCGGTGATCATCCCCGTAAGTACCTGAAAAACAATGCGTTGATTTGGGGTGAGCTCAACGTGCTCAATAAGGACTACTCATCTCCAATCAACATCTCAAATCACCGTACGATATATATACAATTATCATATCATGAAATCACAAAATGAAACATAATTTTCAATACATGTTGCGCATATTATAGAACACGGCGTGTATACCACGATGCCTCCTCCTGACATTGACCCTTCTGGGTCACAGGTTCTATAATATAAAATTTTGACCCATGCGAGTATACCTCGGTGCCTCCTCCTGACACTGACCCTTTTGGGTCACGAGTCTAAAACATTTTCATATCATGCAATAGTTCACGTATTTAAATCACATATAACACATACTTTGAAATTAGACATTAAAAAGGAGATGAGAAACCCCTACCTTATAAACGTGTCGTGCGATTAAGTCTTTGAATTTGAGAGAAGTCCCTAAGTTCCTTGCGCTTCGTTTCCTATTAAAGTGAAATTCATAAACTTAATAAATATAGATTATTTAATTAAGTTAATACGTATAATATTTTAGTGTATATTAATTCTAAGGATTCCTAATGTTTATTTTGATTAAACTGTACATTTTAATTGTAATTATGATCATTTAGGACCACTTTGTAATTTAATATGTTCAAAGGGGTGATATGTAATTATTTAAGAGTTGAAAACTACATTATGGAATTTACGGCTGTGGTGTTTTTGGAATTGTAAGTACAGAACCCTAATCTCCTTTTCACAATTACATTATCAAAGTTAAAAGAAACATAGGCCCAATTAGTCTTGCCCTTTTAGATTATTCTTAAGCGATAATTATATTAGACTAAGGTTTAAACTTTGGAATCCTACTCGTACTCTACAGAAGTTAGACAGATCAATGTTCGGCAGCAGACAAGTTGGCGAGACGAGACGCGCTCGACTCGCGGTGGCCGGGGAGACGAGACTTGCTCGACTCGCGGCAGTGCCAGCGGCCCATCTCCGACTTCTGTCGGAGACGCAACCGATAAGACATACAACAATTCTAGGCATGACGAGTCTAAAATCTTTAATCAATACATTATAAAATTTCCAGCAGTGTTCCTACAATTATAAAGCTTATCGGATTTATAGGTTCTAACACCCTAAGGAATAATACAGTAGAAAGATGTGCATCTAGTGGTTACTCTTGTTCTTAATTTCCATAGGTGTAGTATATTATTCTTAAGATTTTACTTCTTTCTCGCAGGAACAGAGACTAGTTATTTAACAGAAGATTTGAGGGTTACCTTTTATCGGGAGATATTAAAGGTTTAGTATTTTCTGATGATTTTCCCTAACTCTGACGATGATTGTGCAAAACACCGACGATCTCCTCCTAGGCTCGCCTAAGACTCTTGAAAGATCTCCTTTTGTGCTCGTGTGAAACTTCAAGACCGTAGCGTATATGTGTATAAGGATTTATTTGTGATGTTTGGATGGAAAGAAAATTATGTTTTTGTGATTTTGATTCTTTTGCTGGAGTAACGATTATATATGTAAAGAGTATCGTGGATGACCGTTTGCAGTCAACCCATACGTTAGGAGTGTTGTTAAGGGGTTGCGGATTTGTGGGATTCTTATTTCTTAACGTGCGCTTCGAGATTTATTATGCTGAAACAGTCAAATGACTTGGGCAAATATATATATATATATATTTATTTATTTATTTATTTATTTATTTTGAGATTAGAATGCAACAATGTTAGTCACATGGCGCAAGCTCAATTAATAATAGTTGAAAGTCTTATTTGATGTTATATTGTTGCATCTGTTTCACTTAAAAGTGTGTCGATTTATTTTAACACAAATACCCGTGTGTCGTTCTCGAGAGGAGCAATACTATCGGCCTTGTGTGTCGTCTCAAGAGAATTTATCTTGCTCGAGTGCAAAAGAAAGTAAGAAAAAGAAACAAGCAACGATAGGGGGGTTTTGTAAGAGTGAAAGTTAAGAGAACTAAAGTAAAAAGTAGCATGCAAAGACAAAGACTAAACTATCTAAAATGCAAATGATCAAGTAAGTGAAACATTAGGGAATGAGATCGTAGTAATCGGAATGGGTTCAATACAATTCATGAATAATAATGTTAAATGAAACTACACTCACTCGTGATCAACGTCAACCATACCCAACCGAGATTCAAGTCTAAGCATCAAAACGAGGTTATATAGGTTCACTTCACATGTAAAAACTCTCATAATCGGAAATCACAATTGATCGAGTTAGGTCATACGTCACCACGATTAGACCGGCCATACGTAACCACGATTAGGCCGAGGATAATTGATTATGGTCTAACATGAATATATCGAACATTAAAAGCATACCCAAAAGTGAGGGATTTGGTCCATCTCCTCAACAAGTCAAAACATCAATTATCCCCAAAATTCATGCATTTACAAATCACCCAACCCTAATTACTCATCACCCAATCCCTAACATGCAATCTAGCTAAACATATTTATAAAAATCACACAAACATTCATCAACAAAACCATAAACAAGCAATGAAAAGGGAGATATTACCAAAGAGCTCCAAATCGAATATTGTTTACATCAATGTGTTCCTTGAAGCAATCTAAACAACCTTCTTCAAATGCTTGAATACAAAATCTCAATGGATGATGGAGATAAAATTCAAAATAAAACTAGATCTAAAAATATCTAAAGAGAGAGAAATGGGGGAAATGTGGGTGTTGGTGAAGATGGAATGGATAAGTTTGATTTTCCACAAGTCTAGTATTTATATTTTCCCCACATGCCTAAACAAAAAGACCAAAAAGCCCCAAAAGTCAAGTCAAACACTTCTTCTCTAATAATTTCACCTATGAAACTTGCTGGTACGTTCTGGGAAATACAGCTCATCGCTCGTTCATCCAATCGTCGATCCAACCGTTGAAGTTGTAGATGTCTAAGTTGGGAACATGCTGTCCAGATTTCAGGCCGATCCAACGGTTAACGAGATGAGAAATTCAATTCTTCCAAAGTCGCGCAGTGCTGGAATCCGAACATCATGTCGGCCGACGTAAAATGATGTCGGCCGACACCAAGCCTGCGGACGCGGCTTTTCCTGCGGACGCGGGCCGATTCTCCTGCCAATTCTGAGTTTGGGAAACATTTTCACTACCTGTCGGCCGACAGGTATACATGTCGGCCGACACCCAACATTTTCTTCATGCAAAATCAGCTTTTCTGCCCTTCAGTCTGTGTGGTATAACTTTGTCTTAGATTGTTGTTTCGTCAAACCCACCGTTGATAATGTAGCGCTAGAAGTCTTCTACAGTACTGGAAAATTTGGAGACGATCCAACGGTGGAATTGGTCGAGATGACGATTCTCCCAACGCTGCGCAAGGCTGGACACCGGTAGAGTCGATTCGTGCATTTCCTTCCCGTTTTTGCTCAATTCTCGTCCAAATCCTACAAAAGCACAACCATAACAAAACATACACAAATTCACATGAATAGGATGAATATGAGCACAAAAACATCACAATAAAGTCACATAAAACAATAGAAAAGTCGCACAAAAACGTGCGAAACAACTCCCCCACACTTAAACCTTTGCTTGTCCTCAAGCAAACCCAACACTAACCAAAACACAAAAACAATGGATGACATCATGAATACACTCTTATGCATACAAGGGTGAGATTTTGGTGCATAGAAATTGATAAGTACAAGAACTACCACGAGCTCCATGAACATGTAACACGTAGAATCATACGAATGCAAATGAGTGCCGGGCCAATCCACCTTCCCTCACTAAGGTCCACTCTCTTCTTTTCCACTCGAAGCATGGTATTCACTCATAATTATATGCAAGTGAAGGAGTATAAGCAATAGATAACTTGCATATGCCAAGAAATAAACGAACAAAGTGTGGAAATGAAAACCTCAAGTAACAACAATGTGCATCAATGACAACAACCATATGCTCACTCATGTGATAGACTCCACAAATCAAGTTTAGTTATCTTTAGAATCGGGGACTCCAAAAAGCCTAAAAAGGTTGTAACGGGGCTAAGTTAGAGGTATTCGGGATATTTGAGATTAAGTGGACTATCAAGGCGAGTTCGTCTATTCCTTATCCCTCCAACTTCTCCTTATCAAAATATAATCAACAACCCCAACATCCCATTACAACTCGAAATACAAATCATACATGAATACATCACAACCGACCGAATTCATCGGGGTAAGGAAATACAAAACAACTCGTGACTCTTATTACAACAAGCCCCTCATATCTCTCAAAATCTCACTCTTTTATTTCTTTGTTTTTCTTTTCTTTTGATTTTTTTTCCTTTTTTTTTTCCTTTTTTTTTCCTTTTTTTTCTTTTTTTTTAGAGACGGAACAAATATACAATGAGTACAAATCGGGTCAACGAGTACATATAAATCACGCCCATGGATACAAGATCCTCCTCAACACACCATACACCATCTAAATATAAAACTCCTCAAGGATAAGTGTATAAGGTAATGAATAAAATGGAATAAATGTAGGCTCAATGGGGCATCTAGGGTGTCCCACGACGGGCACGGGGGTCATGAAAATAAAGGCTCAAGGGCTAGTCCTAAGCAACTTGGTCCCGTCATTTTCCAAATCAAACAAGTTATGAATAAAAGCTTTGAAAATCAACATGAGCAAGTTCTAGTTTTCTCTAGTTCATAGTGACACACAAGTTGTTGAAACAAAGAAACATGAGGTTCATGCTAGCACAACGAGTCAAACAAAAACAATATCACTCATGAAGAAAGCTTAAACGGCTCAAAATGTCGCAAGGTACAATGGAAAGTGAATTAGCCACAACAAACATGAGAATCATATTTCACCCAATGCTTATGAACACGAAACAAGGATCATTCACAAAAAATTTCACCAAAACTCTAGCAATAGAGGTAAACATTTAGGCATCCAATGAACAAATCAAGAAACAACACAAGACACAACCACAAAACCCAAAACACAAAAACACAAGGTGAATTCCAATAAACCTCCCCCACACTTAAAATACAAGCATGTCCTCATGCGAAAAATAAAGGGAAAAGAGACGAAGAGGATAACGAAACTTCCCTAGAATGGAGAGAACCGGACATGGCAAGTCGAAGACTAATCAACGGGGCGGCAATGGACATCCAACCTCAAACGAAAAACATCAATCCTATCATGGCATGTGGTCGTGGAATGGTAGACATAGTCGAGAAGAGACAATCATCGCATCGAGGGCTTGGGCATGGGGCACGGGGATACACGTACTCTCTCCTACAAAAAGAAAACAAAATCATAAAAGAAACCTTGGGTTGCCTCCCAAGAAGCGCTTATTTTACGTCATTAGCTTGACGTTCGTGGGCTCGCCCCCACGAGGCACTCGTTTCACGTCCCGAGCAAACACCATCCACGATCTACCACCTCGAAACTAAAAATATCGAACTCCACCTTCTCAAGAAAACCATCTCGGCCAAGGGCTCTCGGTTCTCAAGAGAGGGTCCATCAAGGGAACGCAAGGTGAGGCATCGAATAATAAGCTTAGATAAGAGAATCTCCCCCACACTTGCATCAAGATGTAGATAGTAGACGTCGACTACCTCGGTCGCTAAAAAGATCGAACTATACTTTCTCAAGAACAACTTTTCATTCATGGGAGGTCGATCTTCTAGATGGGAAGAAGTAAATACTCGACCGGGATGAGAAAATGGATACAATAAGTCGTCCCTACTCCTTTCTTCCCCCGAGACCTCTAAAAATATCGAACTTAATTTTTGGAGAAAGATCACCTCCACCAAAGTCCATGGAACTTTCCGAGAATCGCAACCAAAATTATCTCTTTTATCTTCATTAATTCTCGACACATCCGTCATTCCTCGGGAAAATCCAATATCCACACCCAAATCAACCAATCCCGAAATTTTCTTACCGAAGCTCCACCCAAATCCCATCTTGTCCACACCGAACTCAAGCGACCTAGGGGCTTGGGAAACACAACTCACAATCGGCTTCTCACAAATTAAGTTAACCGAAGATAAGAGAGGAGGCACGAACGAATGACCCAATGGGAGAGACATATTCTCAAACTCGTCTTCTTCGGGGCTTGTGTCATTAATGGGAGGACTCTCGACCTCAAGAGTAGCATCTATCATAGACGTCTCGTCTTTTCGAGCAACTAAAGCATTATATTCCTTGATGCACGTGCCGGGCTCAAATTCCCACTCCTCTCCGGTGGAACGCTCCTCGACAAAGTGTGAAATCACCTCAACAAGCAAGTGATCAATCTCGACCTCGATAACATCCATCAATATGCCTATAGATGGAGGAGGTGGCATAGGAGACCGTTGTGCTGGGCGAAAGAAACGAGCGATAAATGCGTCAAAGAGATTTTTCCACGTGTGCACGAATCTAGAAGACAATGACATCACCCAATCACGGGCTCCATCTCTCATGCAATATTTGAAACACCATACTCTCAATTCATCATTCTCAAAGCCGTCCAATGAAAGTGTCTCAACTTCAATGATAAAATTTTTAAGAAACAAAGTAGCGTCCTCATTAGGCAACCCCGGAGAATGACGGTAGTCGAGCTAGATGATGCGGCAAGAGCTTGTCGTCTTGGACCCTCGGAAAACGGCTTTTGCAAGAAGGGTTGGATGAGTACCTCGTTCGATTGAAATCCCCAATTTCACGTCGTGGATGCAACACATGGTGAAGTTTTGGCTTTGAGAAATCCTCAATAGTTCGTCGCTTTGGCGCTTGCACCCCGGTGTATTGACGACAATAATCATATCCATTCCCAACAAATCTCTCTTCACGGTAGTTTCCACGGTTAAGGCCCCGAGGCGGCTCCCTTTCTCTTCGGTCTCGACAAGGAGGCGGTGACATGGAATCCCTCTCGGTGGATGAGTAATCAAGATCTTGGTCGCGGTATCTATGATGCTTTCGGTGGCGTGGAGGTGAGTAATCTCGGTCATCATAATAAGAAACACCGGCATGCCGAGGTCGGCAATATAAATCATGAGCTCGGCGGCTTGAACAATAACTCGGAGAAAAGTCCCTCTCGTATGGAAAATCGGAATAATCATCGTCATAAGCCCGGTTACCGTTGCGTCTAGCCATGATATCGCCTCTGTCGTTGTAGTAGCGATGGAAGGATGAACGTCTTCAACCTTGCATACACAACACTAACGCACAAAATTACACGTACCGAGTGGAAAGGAAACCATAACACAAGCGGACGAAGAAAAAGTAAACAAGAAAAACAAGTGCAAGAAAAACAACCAATCAACAAACACACAAAAGCCTAAATTGCTCCCCGGCAACGGCGCCAAAATTTGTTTCACTTAAAAGTGTGTCGATTTATTTTAACACAAATACCCGTGTGTCGTTCTCGAGAGGAGCAATACTATCGGCCTTGTGTGTCGTCTCAAGAGAATTTATCTTGCTCGAGTGCAAAAGAAAGTAAGAAAAAGAAACAAGCAACGATAGGGGGGTTTTGTAAGAGTGAAAGTTAAGAGAACTAAAGTAAAAAGTAGCATGCAAAGACAAAGACTAAACTATCTAAAATGCAAATGATCAAGTAAGTGAAACATTAGGGAATGAGATCGTAGTAATCGGAATGGGTTCAATACAATTCATGAATAATAATGTTAAATGAAACTACACTCACTCGTGATCAACGTCAACCATACCCAACCGAGATTCAAGTCTAAGCATCAAAACGAGGTTATATAGGTTCACTTCACATGTAAAAACTCTCATAATCGGAAATCACAATTGATCGAGTTAGGTCATACGTCACCACGATTAGACCGGCCATACGTAACCACGATTAGGCCGAGGATAATTGATTATGGTCTAACATGAATATATCGAACATTAAAAGCATACCCAAAAGTGAGGGATTTGGTCCATCTCCTCAACAAGTCAAAACATCAATTATCCCCAAAATTCATGCATTTACAAATCACCCAACCCTAATTACTCATCACCCAATCCCTAACATGCAATCTAGCTAAACATATTTATAAAAATCACACAAACATTCATCAACAAAACCATAAACAAGCAATGAAAAGGGAGATATTACCAAAGAGCTCCAAATCGAATATTGTTTACATCAATGTGTTCCTTGAAGCAATCTAAACAACCTTCTTCAAATGCTTGAATACAAAATCTCAATGGATGATGGAGATAAAATTCAAAATAAAACTAGATCTAAAAATATCTAAAGAGAGAGAAATGGGGGAAATGTGGGTGTTGGTGAAGATGGAATGGATAAGTTTGATTTTCCACAAGTCTAGTATTTATATTTTCCCCACATGCCTAAACAAAAAGACCAAAAAGCCCCAAAAGTCAAGTCAAACACTTCTTCTCTAATAATTTCACCTATGAAACTTGCTGGTACGTTCTGGGAAATACAGCTCATCGCTCGTTCATCCAATCGTCGATCCAACCGTTGAAGTTGTAGATGTCTAAGTTGGGAACATGCTGTCCAGATTTCAGGCCGATCCAACGGTTAACGAGATGAGAAATTCAATTCTTCCAAAGTCGCGCAGTGCTGGAATCCGAACATCATGTCGGCCGACGTAAAATGATGTCGGCCGACACCAAGCCTGCGGACGCGGCTTTTCCTGCGGACGCGGGCCGATTCTCCTGCCAATTCTGAGTTTGGGAAACATTTTCACTACCTGTCGGCCGACAGGTATACATGTCGGCCGACACCCAACATTTTCTTCATGCAAAATCAGCTTTTCTGCCCTTCAGTCTGTGTGGTATAACTTTGTCTTAGATTGTTGTTTCGTCAAACCCACCGTTGATAATGTAGCGCTAGAAGTCTTCTACAGTACTGGAAAATTTGGAGACGATCCAACGGTGGAATTGGTCGAGATGACGATTCTCCCAACGCTGCGCAAGGCTGGACACCGGTAGAGTCGATTCGTGCATTTCCTTCCCGTTTTTGCTCAATTCTCGTCCAAATCCTACAAAAGCACAACCATAACAAAACATACACAAATTCACATGAATAGGATGAATATGAGCACAAAAACATCACAATAAAGTCACATAAAACAATAGAAAAGTCGCACAAAAACGTGCGAAACAACTCCCCCACACTTAAACCTTTGCTTGTCCTCAAGCAAACCCAACACTAACCAAAACACAAAAACAATGGATGACATCATGAATACACTCTTATGCATACAAGGGTGAGATTTTGGTGCATAGAAATTGATAAGTACAAGAACTACCACGAGCTCCATGAACATGTAACACGTAGAATCATACGAATGCAAATGAGTGCCGGGCCAATCCACCTTCCCTCACTAAGGTCCACTCTCTTCTTTTCCACTCGAAGCATGGTATTCACTCATAATTATATGCAAGTGAAGGAGTATAAGCAATAGATAACTTGCATATGCCAAGAAATAAACGAACAAAGTGTGGAAATGAAAACCTCAAGTAACAACAATGTGCATCAATGACAACAACCATATGCTCACTCATGTGATAGACTCCACAAATCAAGTTTAGTTATCTTTAGAATCGGGGACTCCAAAAAGCCTAAAAAGGTTGTAACGGGGCTAAGTTAGAGGTATTCGGGATATTTGAGATTAAGTGGACTATCAAGGCGAGTTCGTCTATTCCTTATCCCTCCAACTTCTCCTTATCAAAATATAATCAACAACCCCAACATCCCATTACAACTCGAAATACAAATCATACATGAATACATCACAACCGACCGAATTCATCGGGGTAAGGAAATACAAAACAACTCGTGACTCTTATTACAACAAGCCCCTCATATCTCTCAAAATCTCACTCTTTTATTTCTTTGTTTTTCTTTTCTTTTGATTTTTTTTCCTTTTTTTTTTCATTTTTTTTTCCTTTTTTTTCTTTTTTTTTAGAGACGGAACAAATATACAATGAGTACAAATCGGGTCAACGAGTACATATAAATCACGCCCATGGATACAAGATCCTCCTCAACACACCATACACCATCTAAATATAAAACTCCTCAAGGATAAGTGTATAAGGTAATGAATAAAATGGAATAAATGTAGGCTCAATGGGGCATCTAGGGTGTCCCACGACGGGCACGGGGGTCATGAAAATAAAGGCTCAAGGGCTAGTCCTAAGCAACTTGGTCCCGTCATTTTCCAAATCAAACAAGTTATGAATAAAAGCTTTGAAAATCAACATGAGCAAGTTCTAGTTTTCTCTAGTTCATAGTGACACACAAGTTGTTGAAACAAAGAAACATGAGGTTCATGCTAGCACAACGAGTCAAACAAAAACAATATCACTCATGAAGAAAGCTTAAACGGCTCAAAATGTCGCAAGGTACAATGGAAAGTGAATTAGCCACAACAAACATGAGAATCATATTTCACCCAATGCTTATGAACACGAAACAAGGATCATTCACAAAAAATTTCACCAAAACTCTAGCAATAGAGGTAAACATTTAGGCATCCAATGAACAAATCAAGAAACAACACAAGACACAACCACAAAACCCAAAACACAAAAACACAAGGTGAATTCCAATAAACCTCCCCCACACTTAAAATACAAGCATGTCCTCATGCGAAAAATAAAGGGAAAAGAGACGAAGAGGATAACGAAACTTCCCTAGAATGGAGAGAACCGGACATGGCAAGTCGAAGACTAATCAACGGGGCGGCAATGGACATCCAACCTCAAACGAAAAACATCAATCCTATCATGGCATGTGGTCGTGGAATGGTAGACATAGTCGAGAAGAGACAATCATCGCATCGAGGGCTTGGGCATGGGGCACGGGGATACACGTACTCTCTCCTACAAAAAGAAAACAAAATCATAAAAGAAACCTTGGGTTGCCTCCCAAGAAGCGCTTATTTTACGTCATTAGCTTGACGTTCGTGGGCTCGCCCCCACGAGGCACTCGTTTCACGTCCCGAGCAAACACCATCCACGATCTACCACCTCGAAACTAAAAATATCGAACTCCACCTTCTCAAGAAAACCATCTCGGCCAAGGGCTCTCGGTTCTCAAGAGAGGGTCCATCAAGGGAACGCAAGGTGAGGCATCGAATAATAAGCTTAGATAAGAGAATCTCCCCCACACTTGCATCAAGATGTAGATAGTAGACGTCGACTACCTCGGTCGCTAAAAAGATCGAACTATACTTTCTCAAGAACAACTTTTCATTCATGGGAGGTCGATCTTCTAGATGGGAAGAAGTAAATACTCGACCGGGATGAGAAAATGGATACAATAAGTCGTCCCTACTCCTTTCTTCCCCCGAGACCTCTAAAAATATCGAACTTAATTTTTGGAGAAAGATCACCTCCACCAAAGTCCATGGAACTTTCCGAGAATCGCAACCAAAATTATCTCTTTTATCTTCATTAATTCTCGACACATCCGTCATTCCTCGGGAAAATCCAATATCCACACCCAAATCAACCAATCCCGAAATTTTCTTACCGAAGCTCCACCCAAATCCCATCTTGTCCACACCGAACTCAAGCGACCTAGGGGCTTGGGAAACACAACTCACAATCGGCTTCTCACAAATTAAGTTAACCGAAGATAAGAGAGGAGGCACGAACGAATGACCCAATGGGAGAGACATATTCTCAAACTCGTCTTCTTCGGGGCTTGTGTCATTAATGGGAGGACTCTCGACCTCAAGAGTAGCATCTATCATAGACGTCTCGTCTTTTCGAGCAACTAAAGCATTATATTCCTTGATGCACGTGCCGGGCTCAAATTCCCACTCCTCTCCGGTGGAACGCTCCTCGACAAAGTGTGAAATCACCTCAACAAGCAAGTGATCAATCTCGACCTCGATAACATCCATCAATATGCCTATAGATGGAGGAGGTGGCATAGGAGACCGTTGTGCTGGGCGAAAGAAACGAGCGATAAATGCGTCAAAGAGATTTTTCCACGTGTGCACGAATCTAGAAGACAATGACATCACCCAATCACGGGCTCCATCTCTCATGCAATATTTGAAACACCATACTCTCAATTCATCATTCTCAAAGCCGTCCAATGGAAGTGTCTCAACTTCAATGATAAAATTTTTAAGAAACAAAGTAGCGTCCTCATTAGGCAACCCGGAGAATGACGGTAGTCGAGCTAGATGATGCGGCAAGAGCTTGTCGTCTTGGACCCTCGGAAAACGGCTTTTGCAAGAAGGGTTGGATGAGTACCTCGTTCGATTGAAATCCCCAATTTCACGTCGTGGATGCAACACATGGTGAAGTTTTGGCTTTGAGAAATCCTCAATAGTTCGTCGCTTTGGCGCTTGCACCCCGGTGTATTGACGACAATAATCATATCCATTCCCAACAAATCTCTCTTCACGGTAGTTTCCACGGTTAAGGCCCCGAGGCGGCTCCCTTTCTCTTCGGTCTCGACAAGGAGGCGGTGACATGGAATCCCTCTCGGTGGATGAGTAATCAAGATCTTGGTCGCGGTATCTATGATGCTTTCGGTGGCGTGGAGGTGAGTAATCTCGGTCATCATAATAAGAAACACCGGCATGCCGAGGTCGGCAATATAAATCATGAGCTCGGCGGCTTGAACAATAACTCGGAGAAAAGTCCCTCTCGTATGGAAAATCGGAATAATCATCGTCATAAGCCCGGTTACCGTTGCGTCTAGCCATGATATCGCCTCTGTCGTTGTAGTAGCGATGGAAGGATGAACGTCTTCAACCTTGCATACACAACACTAACGCACAAAATTACACGTACCGAGTGGAAAGGAAACCATAACACAAGCGGACGAAGAAAAAGTAAACAAGAAAAACAAGTGCAAGACAAACAACCAATCAACAAACACACAAAAGCCTAAATTGCTCCCCGGCAACGGCGCCAAAATTTGTTTCACTTAAAAGTGTGTCGATTTATTTTAACACAAATACCCGTGTGTCGTTCTCGAGAGGAGCAATACTATCGGCCTTGTGTGTCGTCTCAAGAGAATTTATCTTGCTCGAGTGCAAAAGAAAGTAATAAAAAGAAACAAGCAACGATAGGGGGGTTTTGTAAGAGTGAAAGTTAAGAGAACTAAAGTAAAAAGTAGCATGCAAAGACAAAGACTAAACTATCTAAAATGCAAATGATCAAGTAAGTGAAACATTAGGGAATGAGATCGTAGTAATCGGAATGGGTTCAATACAATTCATGAATAATAATGTTAAATGAAACTACACTCACTCGTGATCAACGTCAACCATACCCAACCGAGATTCAAGTCTAAGCATCAAAACGAGGTTATATAGGTTCACTTCACATGTAAAAACTCTCATAATCGGAAATCACAATTGATCGAGTTAGGTCATACGTCACCACGATTAGACCGGCCATACGTAACCACGATTAGGCCGAGGATAATTGATTATGGTCTAACATGAATATATCGAACATTAAAAGCATACCCAAAAGTGAGGGATTTGGTCCATCTCCTCAACAAGTCAAAACATCAATTATCCCCAAAATTCATGCATTTACAAATCACCCAACCCTAATTACTCATCACCCAATCCCTAACATGCAATCTAGCTAAACATATTTATAAAAATCACACAAACATTCATCAACAAAACCATAAACAAGCAATGAAAAGGGAGATATTACCAAAGAGCTCCAAATCGAATATTGTTTACATCAATGTGTTCCTTGAAGCAATCTAAACAACCTTCTTCAAATGCTTGAATACAAAATCTCAATGGATGATGGAGATAAAATTCAAAATAAAACTAGATCTAAAAATATCTAAAGAGAGAGAAATGGGGGAAATGTGGGTGTTGGTGAAGATGGAATGGATAAGTTTGATTTTCCACAAGTCTAGTATTTATATTTTCCCCACATGCCTAAACAAAAAGACCAAAAAGCCCCAAAAGTCAAGTCAAACACTTCTTCTCTAATAATTTCACCTATGAAACTTTCTGGTACGTTCTGGGAAATACAGCTCATCGCTCGTTCATCCAATCGTCGATCCAACCGTTGAAGTTGTAGATGTCTAAGTTGGGAACATGCTGTCCAGATTTCAGGCCGATCCAACGGTTAACGAGATGAGAAATTCAATTCTTCCAAAGTCGCGCAGTGCTGGAATCCGAACATCATGTCGGCCGACACCAAGCCTGCGGACGCGGCTTTTCCTGCGGACGCGGGCCGATTCTCCTGCCAATTCTGAGTTTGGGAAACATTTTCACTACCTGTCGGCCGACAGGTATACATGTCGGCCGACACCCAACATTTTCTTCATGCAAAATCAGCTTTTCTGCCCTTCAGTCTGTGTGGTATAACTTTGTCTTAGATTGTTGTTTCGTCAAACCCACCGTTGATAATGTAGCGCTAGAAGTCTTCTACAGTACTGGAAAATTTGGAGACGATCCAACGGTGGAATTGGTCGAGATGACGATTCTCCCAACGCTGCGCAAGGCTGGACACCGGTAGAGTCGATTCGTGCATTTCCTTCCCGTTTTTGCTCAATTCTCGTCCAAATCCTACAAAAGCACAACCATAACAAAACATACACAAATTCACATGAATAGGATGAATATGAGCACAAAAACATCACAATAAAGTCACATAAAACAATAGAAAAGTCGCACAAAAACGTGCGAAACAGCATCTTATAATTTATTAATTATATTATATTTTCCTATAATTATTTTGTAAGACTAAAATATCAAATTGGCGCAAGGAGATTTCTAAATAGAATACTCAATTAATATAAATAATTAATTATTTCATTTTTATTTTTATTCTCTACGCATGGACATTACAACATCCTGCCTAGTAAGGGTTTGCATGAGAAGGAGGCAAGGAAC
Source organism: Euphrasia confusa (assembly GCA_954870475.1). Classification (NCBI taxonomy): domain Eukaryota; kingdom Viridiplantae; phylum Streptophyta; class Magnoliopsida; order Lamiales; family Orobanchaceae; genus Euphrasia; species Euphrasia confusa. The sequence continues at coordinate 5,938,875 of OX940966.1, read as the reverse complement.
ACAATAACCACAACGCCAAGTCTTCACTATCGTACTTTATCCCCAAATTCTCGAGATCCGAGACCGTCTCATTAAAAGCAGATAAGTGATCTTGCAAATTACCTCCTTCGGGCATCTTGTGAAGAAATAATTTTTGCTTGAGATGTAGCTTGCTCGTCAAGCTCTTCACCAAGCAAAGCTCCTCGATTTTCTTCCACATGTCTGCCGCCGTCTTCTCATGCATCACCTCTTCCAATATAGAGGTAGAGAGATGTAGCCCAATAACCCCCCTTGCCTTTCGATCCTTCTTCTCTTTCTCCTCCGTCTTCAACGTGCTTGACATCTTATCGAGCCCCAACAAAGTCTCGTCTAGATCCAATTGCGCCAAGATCGCCTCCATCTTGAACCGCCACGTCGAGAACCGAGTGTTCCTATCCAACATCGGAATATCGTACTTCATCGCCATATCCGAAAAATATTCTCAAGCTCCACAGGAATCCCAAGTCGCGAACTCAGGCTCTGATACCACTTGTTGTAATTTCGGCTCCCAAAATTACTCCACACAAAATAGCTTGAAATATAAACTAGATGGGGAAAGAAAACGATATAAAAAGATAGAACACGAATTTACGTGGAAACCCGAAATAGGGAAAAACCACGGGGAGGAGGAGAAAATATCACTATAATCGAATCAACGGGGTTACAAATATAGATCTCTCAATAGATCTATCTCACGAAACTCTCTCTCAATAGAAACGCTCTCACAAAACGATGTTCTCAATAACACCGTGTCTCACGATATTCTCAATAATATCGATCTCTCAAATTAATGCTCTTAATAACATTAATCGAGTTATGATGCTCTCAATAACACCATACTAATAATCAAGTATAGAGATCCCTATTTATAGGTGTAGCAAACCCATAAAATAGTAACAATAGGATTAGGAATAAAACCCTTTTATTCCTATTCTAAATAGAACTCAAATCCTCTTTTCGAAATAATATAATTATATCTCCAATATAATTATATTCTTTAATTCGATTGGATTCGAGACACCATTCAACATTAAATATGTAAATTATAACAATAAATACAAAATATATTGTATTGTATAGTACTACAATACATTCCTTAATACGGAGTACATCAATATTGTATATTGTCAATTTGTCATGTGTTCTTTTTCGTACTTTTATATTTTTAAATGAGTACATATTTTGTCAAAAGGTTATGCTCCAATGATGATATATATTCTATATCTAGGGCTTTTGTAAATTGTAGTATTCAAGACTTTTTTGACAAAGTTGTAATAATAATAATAATCTCTAACATGAACATATTTTAAGAAAATTATAGTACAAATATTTTTATAGAAATATTTGCAAATATTCTTCTCCATATTAAAAATAATAATAATAATAATAATAATAATAATAATAATAATAATAATAATAATAATAATAATAATAATAATAATAATAATAATCTCTTGAACAAAATTATAGTACACATATTTTTATAGAAATATACATTTGCAAAAAAATCTTGGGAAATATTTGCAAAATATTCTTCTATATTCATCCCATAAATATAAATGTAAAGTTGGAAAACTTTATATTTATTAATGAACCAAATATATTCTATATAAATTATAATTTTTTTATGGTTCGAGAAAGGTAAAAATGTATAGAAATTTTAGCAAATATTATTCATGGGCAAAACAAGGCCCATGTAAAAATAATGTAAATCACTATTTATTTTTGAGTAGTTTTATAATTTTTTTTATACTATTTTTTTAGGCATTCTCTTCTTAAATGTGTCATTCTAATTTTTATTTTTATTTTATTTATGTAGTATAGAGCTAAATTAATCAATGTGAAAAGAAAGGGAAGTTGAGCTTAAGGAGATTCACCGATAATTAAGAATATTTAGATGACTTTTATATTGTATTTGGGTCAAAATTAAATGATAGTTTAGAGACTTGGTCAATTTTTATTGTTGAAGAAGCTCAAGGAGTTGTACTTGGGAGAAGCATGGGGAGTTATGAGAAATTTACAATTTATTGGTAGGATGTAGTGATACATATTCTTCTATATACTCTTTCCTGTGGATTTTCTCGATTTGAATTTTCATGTACATACGAGGTTCTATATACAGTACTATATAGTGTTTGTTTCATCAAATTAACATATACTGTATATTAATTATGATATTCCTTTATTAAAAACGGCATATACTTGAGAGTGGATGATTACACATGACCTGCAGTACTAGGCCTTATTTCTTTATTTAAGTAGCGCGCACGCCTTTATTCATACTGATCTTATACTTAGTTCATAATATATATTAAGAACAACCTGCAGGAGGAGGTACTCCTTCTCTAGATTCTCCGCATATTTTCTTGTTTCCGGTAAAGGCATTATTCGGCACCTTGTCGAAAACACCACCTGTAGGGACCGGACCGCTCAGATCGTTGAAAGAAAAGTCGATATCCACCAGGCTGCCAATTTTAGACAACCCTTCCGGAATCAGCCCGGAAAGCCCGTCGTGGGACATGTACAGCTTTTCCAAACGAGAAAGATTTCCGAACGACAAAGGAATCTGCCCGCTCAATGAATTGCCCGACAGATCCATGTACCAAAGGCTCCGGAGGCTTCCGAGTGCCTCTGGAATCTCGCCCGACACTTGATTGTTCGAAACGTCAAACGACTCCAAGCTCTGCAAACTCCCTATCTCCGCCGGAATCGGCCCTGAAAATTTGTTTAGTTCGAGAAGCAGAAATAGGAGGCTTTTCAGACCTCCGATCTCGACGGGTATCCCCCCGGAGAAGGTGTTGTTTTGAAGCTGGAGAGAGATTAGGTTTGACCAGCTTTGGAGGAAGGCAGAGGAGATATGACCGGAGAGGAGGTTGTCGGATAAACCCAACTCGCGTAAGTTGACGAGATTGGTCAAGGATTGGGGTAATTCCCCCGTGAGGGAATTTTCGGCTAGGGCTAAGTAGGTGAGGTTTGTGCAGAGGCCGAGTTCGGGAGGGATCTTCGAGTCGAGCAAGTTAGTCCGGAGATCTAACTTGGTGAGACTCTTGAGGGTTCCTATAGAATTAGGAATTGCTCCCGAGAATAAGTTGTTGTTTAGATCGAGGACCTTGAGGTTTGGCAAGGAGGCGAAATCGAGGGTTTGCAAAGTGCCTTTGATATTGAGGCCGGTTAAATTGACCCCGGAGACTCGACGGTTGGTGTTGCAAGCAACACCGGTCCATGAGCAGAGCTTCTTGATGTTGTTGGTGGACCATGTCTTTAGAGTCGAAGGAGGTGACACGAAAGTGTTTTTCCATTTGAGAAGAGTTTCGGCTTCTTCTGTGTCTGCAGAAGAAGCTGTTTTCAAATGGATTGAAGAAGTGAACAAGACAAGGAACAAAAAGGATGTAATTTGGGATGTTTTCATGTATGTATTTGCTATGATGTATACCTAGAGTTTGCATGGATGCCCTATTTATGAAGGTTTTAGTTAGGCCAAAAGTGGCCATACTACAGATTTCATTCTATAATAGTATCAAACTCAATCTTTTTTCATCCTATCACCAATTGTTTTTCTTTTCATAGTATCATTAAAATTTGATTTTGAAAAGAAGTATAATCATGTATATATTTGAAAATCACTTATAATTATTTGAGGAACGTTCTTCAATTTTTTGTGGCAGATATATTTCTCTTAAATATTTCACATTCTTCTTTTTGACACAAAAAATTACTTATTATAAATAATATTTTATTTTAAAACTAACTATGAATAAATGGTAAATTGATAATTTGTAAAATAAGTCTTTGACTGATTTTTACTTCTTCCGTTTTCGCTCGATATCTCTTTCCTTGGACTTATGCTCGTCGTTTAACAGCTTGGCTACCTTCACATGTTCTCTATAGTGTTTCCCATGCATCTCCAGCTGAGGTACAATTTTTCACTAGTTGATACATGCTGAGCTCCAGCCATTCACATATGATGAGAAGAGCTTTGCTGTTTGCAGTAGACAATTCATGTTCTTCTCTTGTCCATTCACGTTCAAGTTTGTAGATTTTGGCCCCCTCATCGCCAACAACGAATGGGCGTTCCCATCCTTCCAACACAGCCATCCAAGCACGAGAGTCATATCCTTTAATTCTAGCTGAAACTTTAGCTTTCCAATTCGAATAGTTTTGATGAGTGAGAATAATCGGTTTCTGAACAAACATTGGAGACTCCATTGTAGCGGAAAAAATGAAGTAAAGTAACGGATCACGTCGTATACGTATGACGTCCCGCTCTGATACCAATTGAAATTACGTCTTCGACGTAAGATACCAACTTTTCGCGAAATTGGTCTTAAACACAACGTCAACAGCTTCAGTCGATGAATCACACAAAGTGTAGATAGAGTTTATGAAGACAACGTTTATGTAATATATTTCATTTCATTGAAAACAAAACAAAACTATTACAAGGAGTATGGTAGGAAAAATGATTACAAGAAGTTTCCCGAGTGTCGCAACACTCCCACTCACAAGTAATCTAGCACAAGTGCACCTAGAGTTAAATCTCCTAACTATACTATTGGCGCACAGCGCAAAAGCAACTACACAAACTCTAAGCTGAAAGCTGTAGGATACGTTCTAAAAATCAGATTTCGTTCTCTCAAAATCGTCAAGTGATGGCACGGAAATCCATGGGTATATATAAGTGAGCCGCACATGTGAAGCTTTGACGTGGCACATTCTGATTGGTCACATGCTTGGCTGACATCATAATTCTATGGATGACATCACTTCAGAAACTTGGATTCTTGAATCTTGGAATCTTGAATCTTCGAATCTTGAGTCTTCAATCTCTTCAATTTCAAATTCACACTTCGATTAAAATCTTGGCTCCATCGATCTCAATTCTTCATCTTCAATTTCTTGTGAAAATCTCTAAGTGTTGAAGCTTCGGAATTTCATCTTCATGGCCGTCGATATCATTGAAGTGGTAAACACCAGACCCAATCTTCATTGTCTTCAATTCAAGTACTTGGGTGAAAGGTATCACGTTAAAAGACACTGTCGCCGAATCCATTGATATGAAGACACAGTCGCCCGTGTCGATGATTCGCCCGTGTCACCCGTGTCGCCGGTTTTGTACTTCGTGCCTCTGTCGCTGGATTGCAATCTTGTGTCGCCTCTGTCGTCAGTCGCTCGCGTCGCCTGTCCCCTGTCGCTCGCGTCGCCTGTCGCCGGATTCATCAGGGATCACACATGACGACTTCATCTTTAGACACCAGAAACATAACTTCAATCCTGAAACCAAAATTACACACAAACCAAATACGAGATTCGTTGTCGCCAAAATCAATATTCACATTTTACAAATTACTGTATTATAAAATTAGAAAAAAATTAATAATATTCTCCTTTTTTTAGTGTGTTTAATTTTTTTTATATATAAAAAAACATAATTTAGATTAATTATATTTTTCAAATTTAGTATTTATATTTAATTATATAATTTTTTAAATATATATTTTGTATGATTTATATTTAAATACAAAAATTAAAATAATTTAGACAATACAAATTATTCCAACAAATTAAAACAAATAAATTAAGTATTACGCATTCATTATCCACCTTAATTATTGTGCCACATTTTTAAAAATCTTTGCCTAGCTCCCTCTAGACCCCGCCTAGGCTATAAACGTCCGCTTCGATTTTAGGCTCTAGGCTCCTAAGCCGCTTAAGCACTGCCTAAACTCACTCAGACCCGCTTTGACCCGCCTAAATTCGATTAGTTTCGTTTTATTTTTTATGCTTAGACGATTATCAAACAGATTTAATCGAACAATAAACTTTTATGAAAAGCTTGATAAATCAAATAAAATAGATGATGTTATGATAAATTTTGAGTATGAAACCAAAATCTGGAAAACTTATTAAAGACATAATCAAATTGGTCTAAAATTTTAAATTTAAAACTATTTTGATTATTTTATTATGTTAAACTTGTGATTAACAATACTATGTTTAGATTATTTATTGATTGTTTTATTCAAAATATTGAATTATAATAAAAAAAAAATTTAAAAAATAATATTAATTAATTAAATATAAAAATGTAAAACGGTCGCGCCACCTAATTTTTTATTAATCCCGCTAGACCCTAGTCACCCACTAGCTACTAACACCTTTTAGAACATTCTTATAAACGTGTATGGTAATGACTAGCTCCTAGCACCTTTTAGAACATTCTTATAAACGTGTATAGTAGAAGATTACTCTGCTTATATATTATCCGCCCTCAATCCATCCATCTCACCAACCCCAGGGCTATTATAATTATGTAAATTATGACAATAAATACAAAATAATATTGTATTGTAATACTATTATACATTCGGACTACATCAATATTGTATATTCTCAATTTGGATTACATATCAATTTTTCATGGTTATTTTTCGTATTTAAATATGGAGTACAAATATTTTTATAGAAATATTTGCAAATATTTTCTCCATATTAATTATTGTAATAATAATATAATAATTTCTTGAACATTTTAAAGAAAATTATAGTACCAAATATTTTTATAGAAATATTTGGAAAATATTGAAATATTTACAAAATATTCTTCTATATTCATCCCATAAATATAAATGTAAAGTTTGAACAATTTTATATTTATTAATGAATCAAATATATTTTATAAATTTTATATTTATTAATGAATCAAATATATTTTATAATAAATTATAATTTATTTTGGATTATTCCAAAACAGTAAGAATGTATAGAAATTTTAGGAAATATTATTATCGCATGGCAAAACAATGCCTATATAACTTGTTTGGTAAATTTATGTACTTCACGAAAATTATTATTTATTTTTTAGTATAATTTTTTTTACAGTTTTACAGTATTTTTTACTGTGAGATTGTGTCATTATTATTTATTTATCAGTATTTATTTTTTAGTATAATTTTTTACAGTATTTTTTACTGTGTAATTGTGTCATTATTATTTATTTTTTAGTATAATTTTTTTATAGTATCTTTTACTGTGTGATTCTAAATGTGTCATTCTAATATTTTTTTTTTATTTTCTTTATTTGGTATACAGTTAATTTTTATATTGTATTTGGGTCTCAAAGAAGTCAAAATTAAATGATAGTAAGTTGAGTCTATGAGATTCACCGAGAATTAAGAATTGGATGACTTTTATATTATATTTCACCAATTAAGAATTGGATGACTAATATTTGGGTCTAAAAAAGTCAAAATTAAATAATACTCATCTCGAATGTGCATAGATGATTAACGTTAACTTTTTTTATCAGTCCAATACATATAATAAATATTATACACAAATTATGAAAAAATAATTAAATTAAAATTTAACTATTAAATTTTGTTTTAGTTATTTTTTTAATAATTTTTATATACTATTTATCATATGTATTGGACGGATAAAAAAAGTCAATGTTGACCACCTATGTCCATTAATTGAAGTAGTTTAGAGATTCATCCATTTTTATTGTTGAAGAAGCTCAAGGAGTTGTACGCATGCATAGGGAGTTATGAGAAATGTACGTCAATTTTTATTGTTGAAGAAGCTCAAGGAGTTGTACTTATGAGAAATGTACACTTGATGTTTAGAGTTTTAGTGACTTCAAATTACACATTAATACTCTGTATCACTACATCTACAATTTTCTCGTACATTAATAAAGAAATGTACATTTTCTCGATTTGAGTTTTCATGTACATACGAGGTTCTGATCTATATAGTGTTTTGTTTCATCAAATCAACATATACTGTATATTTTAATTATGATATTCCTTTAAAAACAGCATACTTGAGAGGGGATGATGATTACACATGACCTGCAGTAATTGGCCTTATTTGTTTATTTAAGTTGCGCGCACGCCTTTATTCATACTCTTATACTCCATACTTAGTTCATATATATATATATTAAGAACAACCTGCAGGAGCTGCTACTCCTTCTTTAGATTCTCCGCATATTTTCTTGTTTCCGGTAAAGGCATTATTCGGCACCTTGTCGAAAACACCACCCGTCGGGACCGGACCGCTCAGATCGTTGAAAGAAAAGTCGATAACCACCAGGCTGCCAATTTCAGACAACCCTTCCGGAATCAGCCCGGAAAGCCCGTCGTTGGACATGTACAGCTTTTCCAAACGAGAAAGATTTCCGAACGACAAAGGAATCTGTCCGGTCAACGAATTGTTTGACAGATCCATGTACCAAAGGCTCCGGAGGTTTCCGAGTTCCTCGGGAATCTCGCCCGACACTTGATTGTACGAAACGTCAAATGACCCCAAGCTCTGCAAGCTCCCTATCTCCGCCGGGATCGGCCCTGAAAATTTGTTTAGATCGAGTAGCAGAAATCGGAGGTTTTTCAAACCGCCTATCTCGATGGGAATCCCCCGGAGAAACTATTGTTTTGAAGCTGTAGTGAGATTAGGTTTGGCAGATATATTTCTCTAAAATATCTTCACTCTTCTTTTTGACACAAAAAAATATACTTATTATAAATAATATTTTATTTTAAAAGTAATTATGAATAAATGGTAAATTGATAATTTGTAAAATAAGTAAATTAATGATATACGTTTCTGTATTTTCTATATCAATTGATTATTTCAGTTATAACTGAATAATGCCTCCCTAGTTGCACTGCTAGCTAAATTAATACATTAATTAATCTTGAATATATAAGTTGTGATATATGTCTTGCACGAGTTCATATTTAATACTTTATTTTGTCAAAAAAGTTGTACTATATTTATGGAAAAGGTGATGCTACATAGATATGTTGCTCGAATTAAACCAAATCAAATCTAACCGAAATTTCGGTTAACCGAATCAAATAAATGTTATTTTCATGAATCGAAAATCAAACCGTTTAAAAAATAGTTTGGTTCGGTTTTAACCGAATAATTTCGATTTGATTTGATTTTAACTAAATTTTAATTAAATATATATATATATATATATATTTAATATTTTAATTAAAAAAATTAATATAAAAAATAATTTTTATTTTATATCAAAATAATTAAAACAAAATATAAAAAATGTAAAATTTAATTTTAATTAAAAACAAAATGTTATTATTAAAAAATATAAAGAAAATATATAAATTATTATTATTTAGATTTAAAATAATATATATATATATATATATATATATATTAATTAATTAATTAATTAATTATTTTTATTTTATTTTTATTCAATTTGATTTTGTTTTTATTGGTTTATCGGCTAAAAATCAAAAATCAAAATTAATCGAAAACTAAACCAAATTAGTTTGGTCCGATTTTTATTATTTTAATATATATAATATTAAATTAGGGAAAAATGGCAATAAAGCCATTTTTCACCATTTTTTGACCAATAAGGCCAATTTGTAATTTTGGTGTCAATTAGGCCAAAATGTTCCAATTAGGCCACAAAAATGTCTATGGAAGGACGAAATTACCCTTCCATATTACCTTTCACAAATCGAGATGAGGGGGAAAAAAATCGGCACATTCAGTTCTTCTCTCTCTCTCTCTCTCTCTCTCTCTCTCTCTCTCTCTCTCTCTCTCTCTCTCTCTCTCTCTCTCTCTCTCTCTCTCTCTCTCTCTCTCTCTCTCTCAGCTCCGCCGCCGCTGCTGCTATTCACAATCGAGCCGAGGGAATTCATCTCCGTCGCCGCCGCGTTCAAGCAGTCCGTGTCAGATGCGCCGCCGGTGAGCAGCTCCAATTCTCAGCCGCGATAATCGATTCCATGCAGTCCGTGCCCCTTGGCATCGATCGATCGATCGATTTGCTCGCCGCCGCCGCCGTTCCTGTCTCAGTTCAGATGTCAGATGCGCCGCCGCCCTCCTTGCCGTCGATTTCGAATCCAGGTACGCGATTTCGAATCCACGTACCCGATCAGTGCTTAAAAGCTTCATTCAGCATGCACAGTGTGTGTGTGGATTGATTCAGTGTGCATTGTTCATGCATTCAGTGTTGATTGTTTTTTATTATGCATGTTCAGTGTTTTTTCGTTGCATTCAGTGTCTAATTCACCATGCACTCAGTGTTCAGTGTGCATGCATTCAGTGTTCCTGCACTGAGCTTGCCATTCAGTGCTTATTTTGTTCAGTCAGTGTGTAATTCACCATGCACTCAGTGTTCCTGCACTGAGCTTGCCATTCAGTGCTAAATTGGTTCAGTCAGTGTCTAATTCCTGTAACACATTGTGTGGATTGACTGAGCTTGTTTTCAGTCAGTGTCTAATTGCTTGATTCAGTGTGCATTGAGCCGGACTAATTGCTCTTCCACACTGTAGACACCTGTTGTCACACTGAATCCATATTCAACCATGTGGATTCAGTGTTTGTTTGATTCATTCAGTGTTTAATGGCTTTGTTCAGTGTGCATTTAGCTTGGCTAATTGCACTTACACACTGTACCCACCTTGTTGCACACTGAATCCATCCATATTTAGCAATATGGATTCAGTGTTTATTTGATTCATTCAGTGTCAGAATGAATATGGTACCTGTTATTATCTTGTTGGAAATGCAATGTGTTACAGGAATCAGTGTGTGTTGACTTTGTTTCCTTTGAGGCATTGACCTGTCTCCCTTTCAATAAATGCCTGCCATGTTAGTTGAGGGTTGAGGCATTTACTGCCTTGTTAGTGTGATTACGGTTATAAATACCTCGTCATTTCTCTGGTTTCCTCATCTCATTTCTGTTCGATCGGGGGGAGCAGCCAGCGACGATGCCGAGGCGAAGGGGAACACTCGATCGAGAGCCAGGACCGACACCAAGCGAGGCGGAATTTTTCAATAACAGTCCTCCCTCGTCGCCCGAACAAAGATTCAATGGCGGGCCAATCCGTCGGGGGCCACCAATGATGCCTAGGCGACCGGACACACTGGATCGGGAGCCAGGACAGACGGCAAGAAGTCGGGGGGTTGAATCTTGGAATGGTTCTCACTGGACCGAGCAAAGATTCAATGGCCGTTGGCATAAAGAAAAGTTTCCCCTCCCGGCTGTCTTTGTTCTTCCGATCAAGGACGAAATGGGGAATTTCATCGTTCTGACGGACTCCCTGGACCAGAAATGGCACGTTCCTCTCACCACTCATCGGAATCAAACGGCCATCCACGGATTCAACTGGGAACGCCTCGTTCGAGAGTTTGGAGTGCAGGAAGGCTGGAACATCCGGGTTACCTGGACCGGAGGAAGAAGTTTCTCGGTTGGCGTATTCGATCAAAATGGCCAGTCGATGGTGCGCCCGGTCAGGGACCCCCCTCGTCGTGACCCAAGACTTCCTCCGTCTCATTATTATTGTTGTTAATCTTGTTTTTTGTCGTTTTTTCTGTTTCCTGTGATTTTGACGGCGGCTGACTCAAGTGCCCCCCGAACCTCACAACGACTTGTCTTCGTTGTACTGCTCGTGATTGAATTACTTGCTGCTTGCTTAATAAGACTCTTTGAGTTTTTAAAAAAAAAAAAAAAAAACACACTGTTTTGTCTGACTTTGACACTGAACAGGCCTCAAAAACACTGTTTGTTTGACTGTGCATTTAACACTGAACAAGTCTTAAAAACACTGTTTGAGGCAACACACACTGAACCACACAATCAAACAAACACTGAGCACACTTTTATGGCACTGAACACACTCCAATAGCACTGAACAGCACTGAACACACTTTAATAGCACTGAACACCCTTTTTTAGCACTGAACAGACAGGGACACACATTGAATTACACTGTTTGAGTTCAGTGTTTCATTTCATGCATTCCAGCCGTTCCTTAAAAAAATCGTGCGCTGACTGTGAGTCGTTATTTTTTGTTATTCAGCAGGGGCCGATGTTTTCGTTTTGTGCATTCGGCGGTGAGAATTTGGTGTCCAGAATAGATTCCTCCCGTGCGGCCGCCCTTCACCAGCTGAAGGAAACAGTCGAGCTTCAGTGGCCTGAGCTCCGAGACGTCGCATACGGCATGCATTACTCTGTACTCGATTTCCCAAACTGTGTGCTCTCAACCGATGCGGACATGTCGAACATGGTATCCCTAGCTGCGCTTCACAAGCTGCCTCGGGTGAGCATCGACATTTCCGTCGCGACTGAAGACCACACCTCTAGTTCTGTGTTCTCGTCGGTGTCCAACAGTACCGCTGTCAGTGCGACTAGAAAAGAAAACAACGAGGGATTCGAAGCAGAAGATATGTTCCGCCTGTTTGGTCCGTCGAGTTCTAAAGTGCTGTTAACCGATGGCTGGGACAAAGAGATCTCGGGTGTCGGTCAGATGTTCAAAGGAGGTGCCCCTGACTTTCGAAACGCACTCTGTAAGATGGCAGTCGGAGTGGGATTCGATTTCGAGTACGTGAAGAACAGACACGAAAAGGTTTCTGCCGTGTGCTCGAAGAAAAGCAGCACGGGATGCAGCTGGTCTGTATGCGCCGTGATGGATCGAAGCAACGGCTTCTTCTACGTCAAGCAGCTGAGTAACGAGCACAGCTGCGGCGCGTGCTTTCGATCCCTGAAGCACAGGCGCGTCTGCTCGGACTTGGTTTCCAGTTTGATAGTCGAGGAGGTACGGAAAAGCACACTGACTCGTCCGATCCAAATCGTGAGAAACTTCCAGCATCACTACGGCCTGGAGATCTCGTCTGGCCTCGCTCTGGATGCGCTCGAGAAGGCCAGGAAGATGATTCACGGCGACGATAAAGATTCCTTCGGTGCGCTGACTAAGCACCTGCAGGCAATATCGGATTCCAACCCTGGGTCGCACCTGCTGCTCGAATTCAACGAGGCGTCCAGGAAGTTTCGCAGAGTCTTCATCTCGATGAAGGCTTGTATCGACGGGATGAACCATTGTCGCCCTTTGCTGTTTCTGGACGGCACATTTCTGAAGGGAAGGTTCAAGGGCCATTTGCTCGCTGCAACGGGCAAGGACGCCGACGGAGGTATTGTGCAGTACAGTTTTGAGCACGCACTGAATCCATCTTTTTAACACTGACTGGTCTGAAATGCACACTGAAACTGACCCTTGTTGCTTGCAGCACTGAATATGTATTTTCAACACTGAATGAGTGATATTCACACTGACTGAAGTGTTTCTCACCTTTTTTTTTTTTCGTGTCCCTCGCGAATGCAGGTTTGTACCCACTGGCTTACGCAGTTGTCGATTCCGAGAACTATGCTAACTGGAAGTGGTTTTTGGACAACCTAAAGCACATCTTATCTTCTTCTCGCACTGTTACGTTCGTGTCGGACAGGAATCTCGGGCTGCTCGAGGCGATGAGCAGGGTGTTCCCAGGGTCCCCGCACGGCTACTGTATCCTTCACTTAAAGATGAACCTGAAAGACAAATTCAGAGGCAGATGGGCGACCAAGGTTTTACGAGACGGCTTGGTGTGGAATTTCCTGAAATGTGCCTACGCAACCACCGTCGAAGCCTACCAACTGAGCATGGACAAGCTGTTGGAAGAGGGAGGCCAGACAGCGAAAGTGTTTTTCGAGAACATGGATCCAAAGCATTGGGCCAACATGTACTTCTCGGGGAAGAGATACGGGGAGATGTCGTCCAACGCCGCGGAGTCGTTCAATAAATGGATCTTGGAAGCCCGGCATCTTCCGATCACGGCGTTGGTCAACAACATCAGGCTGAAGATGATGACATTTTTCCACGGTATGAAAAATAAAATAAAAAAGAAATACACATCTCAAACACTGATGGCTCTTTTTTTAACACTGTTGGCCCTTGTTCAAACACTGACTGGCCTTGTTTAACACTGTTGGCCCTTTTTTAACACTGTCGGCCCTTGCTCAAACACTGACTGACCTTGTTTAACACTGAATCAGACAGGGGGGCCAGGAGCAGGGGATGGACTAAGGAATTCTGCCCGTCCGTTGAGAAGAAGCTGAGTGAAGCCGTCAACGAAGGCAGGAAATGGGTGGTTGTGGGGTCGTCCGAAACTGTTTTCGAAGTGCAGTGCGTTCCGTCCGTCGTGGTCAACATTGCCGATCAGACGTGCACCTGCTGTCAGTGGCAGATTACGGGGGTTCCGTGCTCCCACGCAGCTGCGTGCATTCTGCGGTCCGGGAAGCCGATGGCCTCGTTCGTGGACAAGTTTTACCGTGCAGAGAGCTACGTCAGGTCTTATGCCGATCCCCTTCACCCGGTTTCCATGTTTGATCAACCTTCGAACGTACCAGAGAACGTCCTGATCGAGCCACCGACAACGAAGAGGCCTCCTGGAAGACCTAAGAAGAAGAGGATTCCGTCCAGGGGTGAGCACATCCCGAGAGCCATGAAGTGTGGGAGGTGCGGACGTGTCGGCAATCACAACAAGAAAACGTGCACGGAGCCTGTACCCTAGTTAGTAGGCTTTTTCTTATTTGGATTTTTGTTGTGTTTTTTCGACATGATTTCTGTAATCAGTGACACTGAATGGGGTGAAAAAACACTGACTGTCAGTGACAGGCACTGTTTGGCTCATAAACACACTGACTGACTGTCATCTAAAACAACAAGGGATTTTAACATTATGTGATTTGTTTCTTGTTCAGTTATGCTCTTGGAGTGTTTTTAATTGTTCTTGTATTTGTAATATTTGCATTTGCTTGTTTTTTAAATGTTTCAATTCAATAAGTCTTAATTGGTGACACTGAGTGGACAAGATTAACACTGATAACACTGAATTGGAAGAATAAACACTGCCAACACTGAACAGACAGAATTAACACTGAATAGACAATATCAGCACTGAGTTCAACTAAAACTGCCCAGAAATATGAACAAAAAACACAATTTTTTTACAGAAACTAAATCCAAACACAATAATGTTCATAGAATAACAAAAAAATACTTCTTGTTTTTTTCCAACCAAAACTAAACAGAAAACGCGCACAGCCCCACGATCACTACTATTCCTTCATGGTCAGGATGGTTCGTATCACGTGACCCTTGAATACTTGGAACTCTTCCGTACTGACATTGTCCGGAATGGGCTCTTTCTTCAGAATCTTCTCCATGTAGTAGCATACATACAAGGCACATTCATTCCTGGACAGTGACAGACGTGGAGGAGTCAAAGAAAAAAAAAGGAAGAAAAAAAAAAAAAACACTGACACTGAGTGAATAAATATAACACTGAACAGGCATAAAATGAAACACAGAAACACAACACTGAATGAGTTAATTATGCACTGAGATACTTACAGAGTTGGGGCTTGCTGTGGGAGAGGCTTCACGGCCTCGATTTCATGTATCGGGAAACCACACTTCCCCGCTTTCTCCAGCATTTGGCCCACGTTGGTTTCCACCTTTTCTTTCTGAAACGTATGAAACAATACAGTTTGTCAGTTATCGTTAGAAAGGGAACCGTTTTTAAAAATCGACTAAAATACAGTAGACGTACCAATTCCTCTGCATTCGCCATGTAATGGTCCTTCGATTTCGCCCCCCTGGGTTGAATAGAGTTGTAGAATTGCCATTTCTGTTGGACGAAGTCGCAGACGAGCAGCGTAAAATGGTTGGGAGTTGTAGTCTTTTTGAACCCAGGCGACAAAATCGGGAACATTATAATCCCTTTTCGCACGCACGGGATCATATCTGTGATTGTTTGGTACAATTTCTGGTTGTCATGACGTCCCATGACGATGGAAGTCTGCGAGAAAGAAAAAAAAAAAGAAACAGAGTTTTTATTAAGAAAGGATGAACTCAATGAGCACTGAACAGGACATTATAACACTGAACAGCACATAAAAGCACTGACTGTTGATGATAAACACTGAATCACCCATCAATAACACTGAACAGCAAACACAAACACTGAGTAGCACATTAGAAACACTGAACAGCATATATAAACACTGATCAACAGCAATAACACTGAACAACACATATTAACACTGAACAGCCACCAACACACTGTACAACCATTAAAAACACTGAATGCAAAGGCAGGAAAGACTCACCCAACAGTGTGCGGGGAGTATCAGAGCCTCCAGCTTCTGGTTGTGGTCTCGATGCAGCGACTCAGCAAAGGCGTCGACCACATGATTGCTGATGAAGGTGCAATTCATCATGTTGGTCATGTCAGACACCGTCACAACTGTGGATATACGGGGAAAGTACTTCATTGTCCACCTGATTGACAAAAAGGGAAAAGAAAAAAAACACATTCTTAGCAAAAAAAAAAAAAAAGAAAGAAAGAAAGAGTGAAAGAAAGAATGTGAAAGAAACAAATAAAAGAAGCTTCACTTACAGTTTTTGGTCGCTGCTGTGCAGGATGATTTTGTTGAGGATTTCCGGCTCCAATTCCAATCCGCAGTTCAGGTCAAATTTCTTGTTCACGTTCATCAAGAAATTGATATGACCGTCATTGAAATCACAGCGGATCAGTTTCTGGCTTGCCTGCTGCACCACCTTCTTACCCTTCTTGATCGCCTTTTTCTTTGCGGCAGGGGCAGGGGGGTCGTACTGAAAATCGTCGTCATCGCCGTTGGCTGGCTTCCTTTTCCTGCCCTTGACCAGTCGTACCATCGACCTGGTCTTCGCCTTGCTCGAAGGCTCTATTTTTTCGGCTTCCTGTATCAACGGGCTCCCTTCTTCTTCATCGTCCTTGTTGCCGTCAATCTCGTAGACGCACAACTCTGCCTGGAGACTCAAGATTTCATCTTCCCGTTCCTTGATGATTTTCTGCAGAGCCTCGATCTGGGCTCTGTGGACAGTTTCTTGTGCTTTCATGTCCGCCTCCAGATTCTCGAGCCGGACTTTGTCGTAGTCGTTCGTGAACGAAGACATCTGAAAGTCAGCCAACGCATCCTTCAAATTTGTCACTTCATCCTCGAGCTCTTTGACTCTAGCCCTCAGAAGTCGCACTTCCTCCTCACCAGAGCTTCGATCCTCGCCCGCCCCGGGGTCCTCGGTCACTGTTGGATGAGTCTGATCATTCGCCTTCTTGATCAATTCTTCCTCGAGCTCTTTCACTCGAGCCCTCAGAATTTTCAGCTCCTCCTCCTCCTCGGAGCTTCCACCTGCCTCGCCTGCTGCTGCCATGGGGACCTTCTCCGTCTCCGCGTCGATCTTTGCAAGCTGCTCCAAAAGCTCGCTCTTCAGACGCTGGTTTTCACCTTCCAGCTCGATGTTAGCACTTGTGAGTTCGTTCAGCCGAGAAGTCGTGCTATCGAGATTGGATTGGAGATCCCTCACAGTGTTGGAGAGATCTTGATTCTCCGACAGGAGGTTGTTGAGCAACTTCTCGGCTTCAGCAGCAGAAACAGCGGGGCGTTCCTCATCGGGCTGCTGTTCGGAAGGCCCAGCCTCCTCCTCCGGCTCCGGGACTATGCAGGCCATCTCCTGATGCCGCCCGGAAGAACTGTCGTCGTCGTCGTCGTCTTCCCCATCGGACGACTGCTCGTCTCTAGAAGGCCCGCCCTCAGGGACTTTTCCTGTTCGTTCCTCTTCCTCAGGGCTCGACGAATCAGAGCCCGGATGCTCGTCATCGTCATCGTCATCGTCATCGTCATCAGACTGCTCTTCGTCCTCGCTCTCCGCCGCACGCGGAGTGTTCACGATGGCTTTATAGGAAAGGTGGCCCTTGTACGCCTGGATCTCCGCCACCGTCTTGCCGTGTTTCAGAAGACGAGCATCCACCTGTCAGACACGGACAGCACGCGTTAGAACTCAAAAAAACATCATCCTCCTCAAGTGAGTGACACTGAACATCATTAATAAGCACTGAACATCACAGTTTTCCTACTTTGACACTGAATGGCATAAATAAGCACTGAACAGAACATCATTCACACTGAATGCAAGCAATAAACACTGAACCTCAATATTTCACACACTGTTCACTCAGAATTAGTTGACGGACAGTGAATCATAAAACAAACAGACTTAAAAAGAAGCAGAAGAAAGATAGAAGATATTTACCGCCTCGTCTGCGAGACCCGCTAGAGTCTCCTTGGTCACATTCGAAAGATCATTGAGATGCCAGTTCAGTACCCGGGGGAGGTGCTCGTTCTCCAGCCTGTTTGCCAGCTTTGTGTGCTCGCAAAGCCAGAACTGCACAAAAATATAAAAAATAAAAAAAACCCAAGGTAAATATCAAGGAATGAAAAATAAAAAAGACGGCAAGTAGAAGTAAACAGCAAGACGAATGTGAAGAACAGCAAGTAGAAGCACATACCAGTAGCAGTATCGTTCAGCCTTGTGTATTCTGCGGGTTGTCCCTGTTCCCAGCTGCCGAGTCGCAAAGGGCCTTGAGAATCGCCTCGCCCCAGTTGTAGCTCTGCATCGAGTCCAGATCCACCACATAATCCAACCATTTCCATTGGATTGTGACGGAGGAAGTGGAGAAGAAGACAGTGCCGATCAGTATCAACGACAGGAGCCGAGCTACATCAGCAAGAGCCTGAGGCTTGCGACTCCGACGCTTCACCAAAATATCAAGCTTTTCCTTCAGCATCTTCGGGTTCAGCGTCTTCTCCCCCGGGAACATCCTCTCCCTGAATCTTTTATTATTACACTTGGACCTGGAACTGATATCGAGCTTCCTGCTGCCGCCTACGATTCCAAAAATAAGATCGACATCCTCGGGAGTGATCCGGACATCTTTGCTGCCCAGCTTAATAGTACGAGCACCGACATCCATCTGCTCCAGCACGGCAGCTATCGCAGCGTCGCTCTTTCGGGTGTGGAGGATGGTCAGCCTCTAATCCTTTATGCTCTTGAAGAGATGGTAGAAGGGGGTCATCTTCAAATACTCGTCGTGCCCCGGTTTCAGCTTGTCCTTGATATCATCAATAGTCCGGATGATGGTCAGCAAGTTGGACCTCATTTGTTTATAGGACCTGGAACACCAAAAAAAACACACACCGATGTGAGTACAAAGCACTGAACAGGCATATACAACACTGAACAGGAACAATCAACACTGAGTGGCCATGTAATTGCACTGAGTGGCATGATGAGGCACTGTACAGGCATGATGAGGCACTGAACAGGCATACACAACACTGAACAGAACATTTTAACACTGAACATACACCAACACACACAATCAACACTGAGTGGCACACACAAGGCACTGGGTGGCATGCAGAGATACTGAGCAGGCATAATTTAACACTGAACAGGACAATTTAACAATGAACAGATGATTTTAACACTGAACAGGCACCAACACACACAATCAACACTGAGTGGCCATGCAATGGCACTGGGTGGCATACAGAGACACTGAGCAGGCATAAACAAACACTGAACAGGAAAATTTAACACTGAACAGAACATATTAACACTGAACAGCCACCAACACACACAATCAACACTGATGAACACATAATCACACCGAACCTCCATCAAAACACACAAAATTCATTCATGTAATGGAAATTAACAGATTGAAATTGAAAATCGGTTGAATTAGGGTTTGAAATACTTACTTCCTCTCTTTCTTCTCGCCGGCGGCAGGCTGAGGGATAGAGCTCTCCTGCTCTTCACTCGACGGAGTGTACTGAACAAGCCTCCGTTCAGTGTTTTCGGAAGCAGCAGCAGCGGTGGTTGGAGTCGATTTCTTCCCGGCGGTTCTCTTCGCGGCGGCGGTTTTCTTCGACGGAGCCATTGATAATCGAGAGATGAGAGGATTTCGTGTGTTGGTTGTGGTGGTTACGAAGCTTGCTGAGAGATGATGAGAGGATTTCGATTTCTGTGAGTTGTTGTAGCGGGAGACGAGAGAGAAAAAAAGGAGAGTAATTGGAGAGGTGTGGGTTTCGTGGGGGAGTTCGTGTGTGCGGGAAATGAAATTAATGTTGAAACCGTTTGTTCAAATGTGTATATATGCGAGGGCAACGATGTCTTTGCACATTTTAGGCGGCCTAATTGGCACGCGTAATTTCTCGAAAGCCTTATTGCCCAAAAAATATTGAAAATTGGCCTTATTGCCATTTTTCCCATTAAATTATTTTGTCGCTTAAAAAATCATAAATAAATAAAAATAATTTTTTCAAAAGAAATACAACACTTTTTTATATTTTTAATATATTTGATTTTTTGAATCGATTTTATAAATAATTTAATTTATAACTTTTGCAAAAAAATTTCATTGTAATAATAATAATTAAAATAAATTAAAAATATATATAATTATTATTTTGAAAATAAAATATGATGATATAATATTATAAGTATGAATTATAAATTAAATATTATTTAAGTAGAAATTATACTTTGAAATTTTGAATTTTTAAATATTTAATTTAAGTTTTAAATTTGTATTAATAAAATATTATTGTCATTTTTATTTAGTTTTTAATTTTTTAAAATATTATTTTAATTTATATTACTAAATTAAATAACTAAATTAAAAATTAATTATTAATAAGAACAATTAAAATTTTAAAAATAATAAAATTAAAATATTAAAATATTTTTTTTATTTGAAAATAGGTTTTTATTTAGCAAATATTATTTGGCATTTATTTTTTCATGTACGCTTTTAACTAATTATATTTCAATAAAAATATAATACTATAATTTAAGAGCAACATTGTTTTCGTATGACGCTTTATGCTTATGTTCAGTATTATGATACTACATTTGATTTACAGTTCTCATTATTGTCAAGTTAAATTTATGTTGATTTATTCGGGATTCACTCTACTAGCCACAATAATTTGTTTGTTTTAATTAGTCTGCTACTCGACCCTCTAATTTTATTATTTTCGTATCTCATTCTTTATATAAGCTACATGAAGTAAATGAGCTATTTATACATATATAATTTCAGGATTCATGAATGTCAACTAATAGAAAAACAATAATAATATTGTGTTCACACTATAAATTATAAATAAAAAAATTATAAATTATTAAGCATATTATTAAGCATATTTAAATTATTATATATAAATTTTAAATAATAATTTTAAATTATATATTTTTAGTAATAATAATTAATTATCATTTTAAATATATATATATATATATATATATATATATATATATTCTCAATATTCTTTTTTATTCTATTAATATTAATTTAATTTCAATTAATAAAAATCAATCTTTTCCTATTCTTTAATTCATTTCAGTTAAAAAAAATTAATCAAACTTTTTAAGTATATTATTTTCTCTTGTTATAATCCGGCTTTTTTTATTTTTCTTAACAATGAATCCAGTTATTAATTATGTTCGACTAGATTTATTTTTTAATTATTAGTTTATCCCTAATTCAGTTATGTTAAATTTATTTTACAGGTTAACATACATTATATTAATATAATTGCATTTCTGCCATCTCATCTCCTTCATGTTCACCAAGTAAATTCAATTTCTTTATATTTCTATTTTATTTTCAGCTTTATAATTTTTATTTTTCAATCAGAGACTTCTCGATCGGGTAGGATGAGACGAGAAATTCCTCTTCCACCAGATCAGAGGTTCCTCGATCGAGTAGGATGTAAGATCAACGCAGAGAAGATAAACTCTTCTTCTACCAGATCAGAGGCTTCTCGATCGGGTAGGATGAGACGAGAAACTCCTCTTCCACCAGATCAGAGGCTCCTCGATCGGGTAGGATGTAAATCGAGGGATGCGCCCAAGTAGCAGACACATGTGGGAGAGAGTCAATATGTCTCATCCAAGGACTAACTTCATAATATTTCAATGAAAATTAATCATATTCGAGATTCGAACTCTGCTGCGTCGGTAAATTACACCAACATCACCACAGACCTTACCACTCGGCTATGCCCAATAAGCTTACATATTATAAATTACAACAAACAAACGTAGTCTTTGAAAATAATAAAATTTTCATAATTGACATAATGGTTAATAATGAGATTAATACGAATTTACAAATTTAAGTGAGAGTTCGATTATTATAAAATAATTTGTTAGTCCATTAATAAATTTTTGGCAGAAATAGTTGGAGATTAAATAAAATTTTAGATTATTTCACACAATTAAATCACGTGCATCTCACGGACAAGTGGTACTAATTTTTTAAATAAATATGGACTAGTACCTGAATGACAAGTGACGAAAGCCAGAAAGATTGTCGACTCCCGGCACGTACCGCACTCAGTTCTCCTAGGCCCATTGATGCTGCGCGCAACCGTGCCTCGCAAGCTTTAGTCTCGAAGAGACAACAAACAAAGGGGAAGCCCTTTCTCTACCTGGGTTTCGGTTTCGGTTTAGCTAAGTGGAATAGGCTTGTGATCTCTCAATCACCTCCCTTCTATATTTAGTGTACTTTTGAAATAGTGTAAATATTCTCGGCCCGGTTGATGAAGTACCCTATAGTCATGTGTTTATTAATGTATTATCCCCTTCTCGAATTTTTTAGATGAAATACCCCTCTTTTTATTTAACAATTAAAATAAATGTGCTATTACTACACTACCCTTGACCCATATTAAAATCTAATCCTACCCAAACCAAACCCGATCGAAAAGAATCACCCCCAAATCGAATTCGCGTTTTTTTTCTGAAACCTAATTTCCCAATTCGTTTTTTTTTTCAGAAACAAATTTCCAGAAATTCAAATGTTCGATTCTTGAATCACTTCACCGTCTTCGATCTTCCGCCCGTCGTCCGTTCGCCGGTCTTCAACACCGCGAGGTCATCGTGTCCAATCCGAAGCTCGCAACACCGAATTCAATTCAATTTCTTCGGCCGTCCGTTTGTTGTCGATCCCCGAATCCCAGTAACATCTCCAAAGAAGTGTGCAGGCCCGAATTCATTTCAATACCAGAGAAGTGTGCAAGCCCGAATTCATTTCAATACAGCACGGTCGATTATTGGCGATGACAAGAGAAGCGTGGTTGTATGTATGCTATACAGGAGATTTCACTCTCTCCGATGGTGTTTTCTCTTGGGTGTTCGACGGTGGGATTGAGAATGGTAAGGTAATCCCATTTCTTGTTCCGAAAAACATAACATATTTGGAGCTATACCAGAAGCTTGCTGAGAGGCTGCAAATCGATACATCTACGTTTGAAATGGTATTGCGATGTCATCGGCCGACGAAGAATAAAGACCCACTGTTCAATCTGCCGTATTCCATAAACGATGATGACAGTGTAGATTGGTTGGTTTCGTGCTGTGATAAGACTCGTTTATGTGTAACATTGAAATCGAAGAAGATGTCTGAGGTTGAAGAACTGGGTAAAGCGGCTGCTGAGAATGTTGAGTCTGGTGGTAATGGTAGGTCAGGTGAAATGAATAGGCCGGTGCAGTCACTTGGGTCCGTTGTAGCTGAAAATTTGGAATCGAATGAAGTGCGGGGTTTGGTGGGTGTAGTTTCTGATGTGGTGGGTGTAGTTGCTGAACCAATGTTGAACTCAAATGATAAAGTTCCAGAACAGCCAAATGAGATTCTAGGACAACCGACAAATGGGACGGATGAAGTTTGTGATGATATTCAGTCGTCGCCGACAAATGGAAGTGGTCCAGAAGTTGGTGGTGATTCATGGTTGGCAAACGAGTCAACTGAAAATCAGATTATGGTGGTTCATGAGCCATTTTCTTGGTGTATTCCTCCGGAAGATGACGTTGAAGTAAAAGAAATATTCCAAACAAAGGGGTTGTTGAAAGAAAAGTTGCAGATGCTTGGGCTGAAGCACCATTTTGAGTTCCAAACGAATAAGTCAGATAATTCCAGGTATGTTGTGATTTGTAAAGCTGAGTTGTGCAAGTGGCGGCTGCTAGCTAGTAATTTGGGAGGTTCGACAGTCTTTATGGTTCGAAAATATGAACGAAGTCATAGCTGCTCACGTAGTCTGTCCAATAGGTATCACAAACATGCTTCCTCTAAGTTGATTGGAAAGTATTTATCATCGAACTTCCAAGATCCTAACCATGTTTCCAAACCGAAGGATGTAATGATGAACTTTGCTAGAGATTATGGGTATGAATTAAAGTATTGTACGACCTATAATGCTCTAAAACATGGGAAGGAATTAATACGAGGTAATCCGGCCGATAGTTATAAGGAATTGCCAAAGTTTTTTCATTTGTTGGAGGAGTACAATCCTGGTACTTTAACATTTCTACAAACTAATGATGTGGATGAATTTGAAGCTTGCTTTATGGCCCTCGGTCAAAGTATTCGGGGGTACTCGTCAATGCGACAAGTTATTAGTGTGGATGGTACTTTTTTTAAAGGAAGGAAAGGGACTCTTCTTGTGGCAACATGTCAAGATGGAAATTATCAAATTTATCCGCTCGCATGGGCCGTAGTGGAATCAGAAAGCAACAAGTCATGGACTTGGTTCTTTGAGAAGTTGAAAATAATAACGGGTATGTAATTTCTGATTTTCTCTTCTCCACAATTTTTTACTAGCAGATTGTTTGTGTAGTAGTGTATTTATCAAATGTGACTAGCAGGACTTGGTTCTTTGGATGATTTTTGACTAGCAGACAATATGTTTGATTAGAAGTGTATTTATCAAATCTGATTTTATTAAAATGTACAGAAGGCGATTTATTCAAGTGTATTTATTCAAATGTACATATTATTTATTCAAATGCACATATTATTTATTCAAATGTACAGTAGGGTATTCATTGTCCAGTATGATTTTTATTGTACAGTAGGGTATTCATTGTCAAATACAATTCTGAAAATTATGATATTTTTGTAGGTGACACACATGAACTTGCTATAATTTCTGATCGGTCTGAGCGGATCATGCATGGATTTAAGCATGTATATAAGAATTTTTGTCATGGCCATTGCACATATCATTTGAAAAAGAATGTGAAATCTCATTTTCCAAGACTTGATATTGATTTTTTGTTTAAGCGGGCTGCAAATGCATACACGGTTGGAGCCTTTAAAAGGCATTTTGATGAACTTTGTTTGAAACGTGAAAGGATTAGAGAATATTTGGAATCGGCAAATTTTCGATATTGGTCTAGAGCCCACTTTGATGGATTAAGATACAATATCATGACCTCCAATAATGCAGAAACATTGAATGGTTTGTTACTGAAGCAAAGAGAGTTTCCAACTGTGGGGTTGCTTAAATCCATTTGTGACCTAATGCAGAGATGGTTTGCCGAAAGGCGAGTTTCAGCTAATTCATGGGGAAAGACACTGACCCCTGCAATTGATAAGATCTTGATAAAGAAGCTTGAGAAATTGGTTTCACTTAATCCAGTGGTTTCTATTATTAGTCATCCGCATAAGTTTCAGGTACGCATCGAGAGTTCGAGCGGACGTGTTGTGGACCTGGAGGCAGGCAAATGCTCATGCAGGAAATTTGATCTACATAGGTATCCTTGTCTTCACGCACTCGCTGCCGCGAAGAAAGCTGAATTGCAACCAAGCCGATTGTGCACAAAATACTACTATACTTCTAGTTGGATAGATGCTTATGCAGAATGTATCAATCCTTTCCCGAATGAAGATGAGTATATTTATCCTGAGGATGTGCAAAATAGGAAGGTTAAGGCACCCCAATGGGCAAAACGTTCAGCTGGTCGACCAGAATTGCCTCGGAAGAAGTCTGCTGGAGAAGCGAGAGATCATCGGGAGTCTAGGAGGGGACGTAAAAGGCGTGCAGTAGCCGTAGAGGAGCAGCAGCCACCGGAACCCTCAGTCGATGTTGGTGTTGAGGAGCAGCATCCACCGGAACCTTCAGTCGATGTTGGTGTTGAGGAGCAGCAGCCACCGGAACCTTCAGTCGATGTTGGTGTTGAGGAGCAGCAGCCACTGGAACCTACAGTTCATGCCGATGACCACCTGCCACTTCAGACCGGAGAAGCAAGTCCAGAGCTCGATCCATTGGAGCATCAACCAATTGGGGCATGGAGGAAGAATCGTAAGAAAATGCGGAATTTGTTTGATTTATATTAGACATTGGTGTGTTTGACTTTTATTTGGATTCGTTTGACTTTCATGTAATTTAATTTTGTTGACTTTTATTAAACATTGTGTGTTTGACTTTTATTTGGATTCGTCAAACTAGTTTGACTTAAATTTTATAAAATTGCAATTTAATTACTAATATAAGTTAATTTTCATGAAATTGCAATTTAATTACTAATATAAGCTAATTTTCATGAAATTGCAATTTAATTACTAATATAAGTTAATTTTATGAAATTGCAATTTAATTACTAATTTGACTTTAATTTTATGAAATTGCAAGTTAATTACTAATATAAGCTAATTTACATGAGATTGTAATTTAAGTACTAATATAAGCTAATTTTCATGAAATTGTAATTTAAGTACTAATATAAGCTAATTTTCATGAAATTGTAATTTAATTACTAATATAAGCTAATTTTCATGAAATTGTAATTTAAGTACTAATATAAGCTAATTTTCATGAAATTGTAATTTAAGTACTAATATACGCTAATTTTCATGAAAGTGCAAGTTAATTACTAATATAAGTTAATTTACATGAAATTGTAATTTAAGTACTTAGGTATATAGAAAATCATACTATCATACTAATTAATTTAAGTTAATTTTCATGAAATTGTAATTTAAGTACTTAGGTATATGGCATTAAGTACTTAGGTATATAAAAAGTCATACTATCACAAAGCATGATATGCTTATATATGGGTCAGCATGTATGCCTATTCACTGAAATGTTGTTTTCATCCAAACGATTGTAAATTGCATAAGGTATATAACTACTCTGCTTAGGTATATGTTTTCCGAATTTCATTTTTTTTGAAAATTTCATGAATCTGTTTTCACTTTCAATTTCTCCCGCTCCTTCAAATTTCATTTTCACTCCCTCCCGCTACTTCAAATTTCATTTTCAATCTCTCCCGCTGTTCACTCCATCCCAGTCTTTCAAATTTCAACTCAATTACATTTCTCTCTCACCAACCACAACCCTAATTCCCAATTCTGAGGGTAATTGATTAGACGTTTTTGTGCGCGTCTCCCGTCAAAATCCGAGGTCAATTGTAGCTTGACTCGGTATCAATCCAAGGAAACAGAAGAGTAGAGTTTAAGTGAATAACTAGTGTTAGATGCATTTTTCATTATTCTAAAATCCTAGGTTCAAGTTCAAAAGAAATAAATAAGAACATAAAAGAAATAACTTAAATACTTGAATTGAAAAGACTCGGACGATAATAATCAAACTTAGGAATTAGATTTATATTTCTCCTTTTTCAACCAACACGATTAAACACACGAACGTCAAGTTCCCGGTTGGGTTGCTTAACTCGTAAAAACTACGTTTAATCCACTTAGAGGTTCGCTCCCGATCGGGTTACTATTCTAAGATTATGATAATCGTATTTGATCTTCCGGTTAATACAAATCAATTCTTTCGTAAATCATACCATCATCCGAGTTAAAAACTTAGTTCAACATCTTGAAAAAATATTTAACAACGATAATCAAAAGAGACATGATCAAGAATTAAAATAAGACAAAGCATTAATAAAAACAACATCAAAGCAATTAGAAATCTAGATGTTTATTACAAGAAGTTAAAAGCATGAAAAGAAGCAAAGAAAAGTAAAACAAATAATCGAAATCAAGTTTAAAGTTCAAACTAGTAAAAGTAGTGGCCGTAGAACTTCGATCGTGCTTCTCGACTCGTGAACGTTGCCGTTGTCAATGTCTTCGTCCCCGATCTTTTCCCCAAGTTCAGAAGGCGGAAGATAGCTTTTCAATGCAAAAAGAATCACTTAAATCGGACTTCAAACGCCCAAGAAACTGCCCTGTAACCGCAGATGGCGCACCTGTCCAGCCCCGTTCGGCGACCGCCGATTCATTTTGGCGCCCGCCGAATCATTTCGGCGACCGTCGTTTACATTTCGGCGACCGCCGTTTTGCCCAAAAGTCTTGGCTGACCTTCTGCATCATTTCGGCCCTTTCGGCGGTCGTCATTTCATCTCCGGCGACCGCCGTTGTGATCCGGCGACCGCCGTTTATCCTTTTGGCGCTCGCCACTTGCAGTTCCTTCGGTTCCTTCTCGTTTCTTTGACTTTCTTCAAGTTTTGACCTACAAAACAAACTCGAACCACTCCAACACACCCCATGAGATCCGACACACACAAAAACATAAAATACGACTCAAACGACACAAACATGACGACACACCACTCAAAAATGACATAAAAACATAAACGAAAACACACACATACAACCTAAATCAGTAATGTCTTCTAATTCAGTTTTGAAACCACAAATCAATTCGCTGTTACAAAATCGTTTTGAAACTCGTTTTGATACTCGTTTTAATTTTCAAACTCGTTTTAGTTTTGAATTTTCTCAAAGTTCAGTTCTAATTCGCTTCTGATGAAATTAATTTTCAAACTCGTTTTAGTTTTGAATTTTCTCAAAGTTCAGTTCTAATTCGCTTCTGATGAAATTAATTTTGAAACTCGTTTTAATTTTGAATTTTCAAACTCGTTCTAATTCTGTTATTTTAATTTGCTTCTGATGAAATTTTGAAACTCGATTTCAAACTCGGGTTTCATTATAGTTCTTGAAATTAATTTTGAATTTTCTCAAAGTTCAGTTCTAATTAATTTTTTCTTTGTCATACAGGGAATGAGTTCTTCGATGAAGTTTACGTTCGATGAAGACGAAAATGCTCCGGTAAGAATTTCCGCAAAACGATTTCAAAATCGTACTATTTGTGATTCGTTTATTTCAGATTGGGAGCGAAGGATCGTTTATTATGAACGTGTTGATGATGGGAGACGTATGCTCTTAGATGATTTGTACAATCAAGTGAAACGGAGAGGTTGGGGAGATTTTTTTGAATATGCGTAATAATTGTAACCAGTCATATGTACGGGAATTTTATGCAAGTGTTTCCCATAACGAGTCTTCCGACACAGCTACTGTTAGAGGGGTTAAGATTCGTTACGACCCTGCTTTTATAAACTCGTATTTGAAGTTAGCTGACATGTCAGGAGATTTCTTTCAAAGCAATCCAATTACCAAGCCAAAATTTTTGAGAACTGTAGCGCATAGCATTACATATGAGGGTGATTTTGTAGCTGATAGTGCTGGGAATATCATAGGATTTCCCGTTGATCACCTTCGCCTAGAGGCAAATTATTTGAGGTTAGGTGTTTTGCATCGTCTCTTACCACCGTTACGGTCCTATATGCTAACTGTTGACCAAGGCTTGCTGATATATGCTCTCTTGAATAATCATATGGTCGACATTGGAAAACTCATACACCGGGAAATCAAGAGGGTATCCAAGACCACTGATAATGAAGGATTGCCGTATGGGTGTTTGATCTGCGTGTTTGCTGGAAATGCTGGGATTACGAGTGAAGTTGAAGACGTTCGTTACGATTGAAGGTGTACTTTATTTTAAATGGATCACTATGGAACATGATGATGTAATTTCTTTTATTTGATAATATTTGGAACATGATGTACTTTGTTTCATTTGATAATGGAATATGATGTTTTGTTTTGTTTGGAATATGTTGTATCAGTGATGTTTTGTTTTGTTTGAAACATGTTGTATCAGTGATGGTTTGTTTGGAACATGTTGTATCAGTGATGTCTTTATTCAATTTTGGTTCATTATAATTATAATTATTATTATTATTATTATTATTATTATTATTTAATAAATTTATTATTTGTACATTATATTTATAATTCATTCTTTGGTTCAGAAAGAGAGAAAGAAATCATCAGATCAGAACACAAAACATATGTACTGGAATTCACAAAACATGACATTAGTTCACAAAATGAAAACATCCCAAGTCAGTTTCCAAGCATCTATCAGTTCACAACCAAAATGAAAACATCCAAAGTATTTTACAAGAAGATAACAGTTGATCAGTCATTGGTTATTGAGACAAGCCAGTCATTGGTTATTGAGACAAGCTCCGCGACGAGATTCTTTTTGTATTGTTGCATTTCGACTGACTTCAATCTTCCAACATCTTGCTTCCCGACTAAGCACTCTATAAACTTCAATGCATACAAGCCGCAATCGTTCCTAACAAATGACGCAAGAAAATTTAATTAACAAATCTCCAAACAAACAATATTATTATCAAACAAGCTTACAAGCTTACCCATTGTCCTGTACAACCAACCCAGTCAGCTTCCGAACCGTTAATTTTAGATTGGCACCTTTCACAACATTAGAATATATGATTGGTATCATCACCAGGAAGGGCTTCATGATCTTATCAAATTATGCATTTCTAATGTGTCTAGGAAGGCTATCATATACATAGATGCACTGCTCTGTTACGTCCAATTTGCAAGCAAACCAATGTGATGAATCAGAACAAACAACAAAGTATATATGTCTAGCCTCAGACCATGACTGACCACCTAAATATTCTCCAGGCACAAGTTCAAAATTTTCAATTGATTTATAGTTGGTAGAATTCTTATATGCTCTTTTGACATATTGCGGAAACCACGGGTCCATAATAAATGCACCAATCTGGAATCTTCTTGGATGTTGTCGCATTCGATCACGTAAAATTTCAAGGCCAGACTCCATGATCTATGAAAACAAACATCCAAATTTCATCACAAATAAATTATCCACAATTCACTAAAATTGAAAGTATTAAAATTGAGATATTACCGAGCTTGAGACCCATCCTGTTGTCAACAATTTTTTTAACTCATCTGAGTCTAAATCTCTATTGCGCAACACCTTCACTTTATGCCTATGATTCAAACCTCTATAATTAGACCAGTGAGGTTATACAAGATTACTTGAAAATAAAATTTCATGTGATACAAGATTCAATACCTTACTAGTGCATCTGTCACCAACCATTTGTCGAGATACTCAATTTTCGCATGATCTATTTCATACAAAGAATCATATTCATCGTCGACTCTTTTTCTTCCTTTCGTTCGTTCCTTTCGTTCAACCCCCACAACTACAACACAAGAAATTCACCATATATAAATTGTTAACTGAAAAGTTAATTTACATACATCACCATAATTAACCTACCTTCGACACTTTCAAGTTTACGTTTCCCCCGCTTCTTTCTTTCGATAACAGACTTGTCAATGTCATTGCTTTCCATAATCTCAGTATTTTCAACCACCTTAGCTACAAAATCAGAAATTCATCAAATAATTAAATTGAGATTTTTATAAGTTATACAGCACCAAAATCAACCTACCTGCAACAATTGCAAGTTTACGTTTCCCCCGTTTCTTCCTTTCGGCACCAGCCTTGGCATTCACATTTTTTTCTTCAATTTCAGCATCAGCCCTCTCAAAGATATTGGATTCCTCAAACTCATTCCCATTCTTATCTGCATGTTAAAGAATCAAGAATAGAGGTCAATTCAACTAACTTGAAGTTGAAGAATTTCATTGCTATTACTCTGGGTAGAAGTACTCAGTGCTATGGTTTTATAATATTTGATGTCTAATGTTAATAATAATAGTATACTCTGGGTAGAAGTACTCAGTGCTATGGTTTTATAACATACTTAGTGTACAGAACAAATATTTCATTGCTATTACCTTCTGAAACTGAGAATACGCCATCGACATCGATTTTTCTCTCTAGTCTATGTAATATTTCAACAGCCTCGGCCTTCTCACCATTAGATGCACTTTCCATGAAGGCATCTACTTCTCTCTCAAACTGATGTAATATCTCAATAAACTTCTTATCGATTTTTTCCTCCGGCTCTTTCTTCTCGGTCTCATCATCACAGATATCAACATCTCCATTAATACATGTTCGTTCAGCTTCGGTAATCACCAATTCAGAAATTAAAACCTACAATGAGTAATATTCATTATATGCACATATTTTCAAACAAAAATCATAATTAGTAGATAAAAACACAAACACATACAGTCTCTTTTGATTCTAATGCTTCCTGAATTTCACTCGACTTGAACCTTTGCTTAGTCAACTCCCAATTCATCATTCTAGGAAATTTTTCACAGTCAAGTTTGGTTGCATATTCTGCAATCGAGGGGATTGATTCAAACGCCCAGACCTACAATATCAACAATTAAAGAATGTAAAATCATATAAAGTTAATTAAAAACTATAACAAAAGAATGCACTTTTTACACATACCATGAATGAAAGGGGGAATCCATGCACTACATACGCAACCTTCGCATTATTAAAGGGAATAGATAAGTCACGATGCAACACCTCCGTTGTCATCTTGTATGACAAATTTCCCCAAGGGTAGTTGTTGAAACTTTTCAAATCATCAACTAGATCAAACCACCACAAACTAATGGATTTGACATCATCCAACCCAATAACAACATATGCTAAGATTAAAATCAATCTCAACTTGTATTTATCTATACGATTGCTGCAAGATTGAAATTTTTTCAAAACATTTGTTCTGTACACTTTTTTTGAGCCTTTGAAATATTTCATTACAAGAGGGGAATTAATTCCAACAGATTCATCTACACACTTATCAACATCACCAATTTTTAATCCAGTAATTACAGCAAACTCTGAGATGTCGAATCGAAGAGACTGCCCCCCCACGATAAACCAACATTCTTCATCACTTACTTTCTTCGATGAATGCATAATTAGGTGATGAATGATCGTACCTGATACTTTCAGTTTTGGCAAAGGAAAAAGATGTTTAAAACAACCACCTTTCAATAACTGACGACGACGCGCGTCCAATCCTTCGTAAACCGTACGTAATATCTTCAAGTTGCTACGATTGCTCAATTTGAATTCTTTTTCTCTCTGGGAAGGGCTCAAGGTATATTGCAACTCCATTCTCTCCATCTTAATACAAAAGAATAAAACAATTAGCACACACCTAAATTCACAACTAAACATAGAACTGAAAAATAAATATGAACAAAAAATCAAAATACAAACAGTGTATTGAAAATCGAAACCAAATCAAAATTGAACTGGGTTTAGCAAACAAAACCACATGAAATCTCTTAAATTGAACACTCGGAAAAACCAAAATCAAAACCAAACACAAAGATAAAAAAATCAAACTGACCATATTCGAATCGGAAGATTGGGGGTTTTTGCATGTGGTTTTTTCATCATGATTTAGGGTCTTCGGTAGCCGAAGTTGTGAGATTTAGAGCATTAGGCCGCCGGAGATGAAGATTCAGCCAATACCAGAATCCAACTTTCTGGACTAGGGTTTGGTTCAGCCCGCGTAGCTCGACACCATTGTGGGGGATGTAGGTTAGGACATCGGGCAGAAAGCAGAAAGCGTTGTGTGTTTTTACTGATTATTGGCGTAGTAGCTCTTCTTTGATTTGGACAGAAAAAAAAAAGGAGCGCTCGAGATTGAGGAAGAAAGTGAAACTGGTTTGGTTTTTCCTTAATGAAATTGTAGTCAAATACGCTGAATATAATAGGGACATTGTCGACTTTTCCATACCCACTCAAACAATTAGCTTTTATTTCTATTTTCTTTTTGATTTATTTAAATAATAGGGTAGTCAATTAATTAGACCTAGTCAACAGGGCATACCATCAATTGTTCCAAATATTCTCTCACACTAATCACAACATATTTATTTTTGCCAACCAAAATTGAGATACAAGTATCATTTTATTAACCGACAAAAAAAAATATAACCGTAAAGTAAATAAAATAAAACTATTTCTCTCGAGGAAAACATTATTTTCCGGTTCGTTCTTAATCAAAGACACTTAGAACATATTTCACTATTAAAAATTCCAGATCTTTCCGTCCCCCAAAAATTACCTGAAAGTGTCATAATTGTTTGTGAAAATTCTGATCCAGTGCTTGACCGTCTACGATCGAGGGATAAACTTGCTTCTCGTCCACTGTATTTGTCACGATCATCTTGAGTCTCGGTTTTTATGAGCGCAAACAAACACATAAGAACCGGTCAAATCCTCCTGCACTGTAGATAGCCATGACTGCCATTAACAAGAACATCCTCAAGGAGTTTGATTACACCGTAACTTACGATGAAGTATGATGAAAAATGAGATTTTATACATTTCGATTTTTTTTTTGTCATGTCTTTTATTTTTTACATAGATCAAATAATTTGAAAAAAGAAATAAAGAAGAATTTGCGCAAATAATTATGATGATAGAGATGGTAGAGAGGAGAAATAAAGTAATAAAATTAAATAAAAAATAAAAATATGTTGGAAAAATAAAAAAATAAAAAAATGATGCGTAAAACTAATATTGCGTTTAAAATTTAATTTTTCTTACTTACGTGTCATGTTCCAACTTGGATGACGGAATCCCGTCTCGAGTAGTTAGCATTCCTCTTTTCCGGTACTCTCGAAGGTCAATATCCCCGTTCACTGACGTGGCGGTCGCCCCAGGACACGTGTCGTAGTTCGATTCTCATTCCCCAACAAGTTGTTAATTATTTATTTTTCTTTTTATCACTTTTTTAAAACTCGAACTAAACACAAACACACGATGAGATACACGTGCCGATAATATTATTTCTCGATCAACCCGAAAAATCTACTTTCCTAGGTTTTTCGAAAAATAAATAAATAACTTTTTGTTGAAAAATACTATAATAGAAGTAGTATATATTAGTATCAAACTCAATCTTTTCCGTCTTATCACCAATTTTTTTTCTTTTCAATATAGTATCATTAAAATTTGAATTTTATAAGAACAATAATCATATATATATATTTGAAAATCACTTGTAAATATTTGAGGAAAATCATATATATATATATATATTTGAAAATCACTTGTAAATATTTGAATGTTGGATATCCCACATCGATTGGAATAAGAATTCTGGGCTCACATATAAGTTGGACAACCTTATCAACTTAACAAGACCTTTTAAGGTGTTATTGGCCCAACTTTGACATGGTATCAGGGAGGGCCCAATACGATGTGGATCCCCCAGCCGATGGAATTTCCGGCTCGCCACAAAGATGACATTAATCCACGAGTAGAACCGATGAAATTTCCGATGACATTAATCCAGGGAGGGCCCAATACGATGTGGATCCCCCAGCCGATGGAATTTCCGGCTCGCCACAAAGATGACATTAATCCACGAGTAGAACCGATGAAATTTCCGATGACATTAATCCACGAGTAGAACCGATGAAATTTCCGACCTACTCGTGAGGGGGAGTGTTGGATATCCCACATCGATTGTAATAAGAATCCTGGGCTCACATATAAGTTGGACAACCTTATCACTTTAACAAGGCCCTTAACAAGGCCTTTTAAGGTTGAATATCCCACATCGATTGTAATAAGAATCCTGGGCTCACATATAAGTTGGACAACCTTATCACCTTAACAAGGCCTTTTAGTTCCTCAATTTTTTGTGTTAGATGATATATTATATTATCTCTGTCTATTTAATATTTTCACACTTTCTTTCTTAGTGTCCCACACATATTTTAATTTATAAATATATACTACTTCTACTATATAATACTCGAATCAAGCAAAAATTAATATTTTTAAATTTTATAACTATATTCAAACCGAAAACCAAATAGTCTAACAGAAATGTGTATTTTTGTTCAATCGGTCATTATTTTATTTATAACTGAATAGTGCACCAACTAATTGCTCTGCTAAATTTATACGTTCCTGCATAGTGCATACATCACTTGTAGTTGTAATATATGTCATGCATGAGTTCATATATATTTAATACTTTTAGGGTTTTTAAATACATATTTCGTCAAAAAGTTCTACTAGTATTTATGGAAAAAGTGATGCTACATTAGATATGTTGCAGATCTTCCGGCTTTTGGAAATTTTAAGTATCTAAATGTTTTTGTTGAATAAATTTAAAATATACTGTATATTGAATTTTTACGTGTCAAAAGTGTGTATGATTGTGTTTAAACAAGTAAATTACAAAATAATTTCTTAAACATTAATTTGTTAGCTTATCTAAGGCCTGGTTTTTGGATCAAATTCATAACTGAACTGATGTGAGTGGACTTGAACTAAAGTCATTGAGTTTGAATTTGAACTAACTAGTACCACTGCCCGTGCGATGCACGTGGTATTTTTTTTAAGATTGACGCGCATGAAAAATTATTTTATTTCATAATCCTACTATCACTCTAATTTGTAGGGGTGGACATGGGACGAATTCGGAAAATCTCGTCTCGTCATGAAAATTTATATTCGGGTCGAGATCGAGACGGGATCGAGACCTCTCAAAATGTTAAATAAAATTATAAAATTAACAATAAAATTAAAAATTAAATTAATCTAAATATTATAGACTTATAAAATAATCAAAATACAAATAAAAAAATTTAAGTTTTTAGAGAAATAAGTTCAATTATTCAATTTAAAAGACTTTTTACAATTTTTAAAATATAAATATTTAAGTATTTTCAAAACAAATTATATAAAAAATAAATTATTATGAGATTTGTGAAAATATATTAATTAAAAAATAAATTTAATTGAAAGTGTTATTAATATTTTGATATTTTTATTAATTTATGTGAAAAAATAATATTTTTTATGTATATTAATAAATTTGCGGGGAGGGACGGGATAGAACGGGATCGTCCCGATCCCACCCCGTCCCATTATGAAAAAAAATAAATCGAGACGGGACGGAACGTGATTGCCATTTTTAAAATTGATTTCGTCCTATGTGGCTAACTTTCGGGATGAGATCGGGAGGGGATCGAAATTCCGAATAAATTGTCCACCCTACTAACTTGTAAACTCGCATTGAATCTCATTATCAATCGTTATCTCAAATATGAAATATTTTATTTAAATTGAAAAGGTATGCATGTTTAAAGTAATAAATAACATTTATAGTTTTATTTGTGAGTGTTTCATTTTAATTACAACATAAAAAATTTAAAAATAATTAATAACGCATAATGATTGTATAAAAATTATTATTAAAATTTAATTACATATATCTTTTGATAGTTTACAAATATATATTTGTTAATTATAATAATTGAATCATATTTTTTGGGGCAATTATTAATAATTATAACTGAACAATACAATTTTTTAATTAAGTTATATTAGTATTAATACTAATACAAAATTCAAAAATATGTTTTAAAATTGTTTTTCAATAATAATTTCCAATATTTCCATCGTCCACTTAAATTATAACTTTGTCGAATACTTAGAGTAAAAGATTATATAGCTAATAAAATTAAATTTTTTTATTATCTTTTTTATTGTATTTATATTATCTCGTTACTCAATTTTTCAACGTGTTTAATAATCTTCTAAATCATATAACTCATGTGATTTATAAATTAAATTGTTGAATTACTATTTCTAAAAGCCAACTATTTTTTTTATAGTTCAAACTTCATAAGTATATAAGGTGATTTATTAAATTAAATTGATAAATAATAATAATTATTATTTGTGGTTAAATTATATCTCACTCTCAACGAAATAATGATAAAATTATGAAAATAAAGTATAAAATCTCATTATTGAAGATATTTTATTTATTTGATTATTTTTAATATTTAAAAATTCGACACCATCATATTGATCTCACCTACCGTACGTGAAAATAATATAGAACAAAGAGAGTAAGAGTCGAGAATCATTATTAAGCTGTGATGGGGCAGGTCAAGGTCGAGAACCACCGCGGCTGCGGCCCGTACGTAATTACCTCATCGAAAATAGAACCGTAAAATAGAAAATGTTAATTTATTTCTCTTCTGATCGATTAACATTGCAATTAGCAAATAAATATGCAAACTTTTTCATAGTTGTCGTTTGTCAAATCTTGTAACAATTCTACACTTACTGAAAAGAATCATATTCCAAACGGATTGTAGGCTACAATTCCAATTTAATTTATGGAGATATTGAAAAAAAACAAAATGTACTAATAAATTATACCTGAATTTGATTATGAAAAAAAATCCAAATTTAAATTAGGACTTGTTTTTTAACTTAATTTCAGTCAAGTTCAGTTCAGTTCAGATTGCTTCAGTTCAGTTTAGTTTAGATCGATTCAGTTCAGTTCAGTTAGTTTCAAAATAAATTAATATAAAATAAACAAAATATAATTTCAATCTATAATTTTAAATATAAAATCTAGTTAATGTTATAATATTATTAATATTTTTTTAAAAAATATTTAATAATTTATAAAAATTATTATTATTTTTATAAAAAAAACAATTCAGTTCAGATCGCTTAAGTTCAGTTCAGTTTAGTTGATATCGCTTAAGTTCAGTTCAGCCGGTTTCAGTCCAAAAGAACAGGTAAGAGAAAAATGAAAAAAAAAAAATGTATAATGAAATAATTAAAGCATAAATGAAATTCTGGAAAAAATATAAAAAAAATCGACGAATATATATACGCAGAAATATTGAAGCATGAGAACATGAAATACCTCGGCGAATAGATCTCGAGATATTCTTTGAAACGCGACTGATTTTTTCTTGGAAAGATGAGCAGATTGATTGAAATTTGGGAAAATTTGGGAATATGAGTAGAATGAGTTTGATAAGAATCAAAAAAATATTTATGCAAATAGAAAGATTAATCAGAATTATATATTCCTTAAACCGTGTTAAATTTACTAAATATAAAACCTACCAAAAAATTATATTAATGTATAAATTTGGATTTAATAATAATATTATTATTATTTTTATTTAGAATTTATAGTTAATATTATTATTTTAATTTATAATTTATAGTGTGAACACAACAATATTAAACCTTTCTTATTGGTCCACATGGCAAAAAGAGATTCATGAATTATATATGTATAGATATAAAATAATTTTTTATAATAATTTTATACATTATTAATAATTCTATTTTTAAATATATATCAATAACAAAGTTGTATACTTAATTGAAATCATTTATGTTGTATACGACTCGAATCATCCCACCGGAAGGCGTTGGTCGACAGCAAGGAGTGTAGGCCGACTCGAATCATCCCACCGGAAGGCGTTGGTCGACAGCAAGGAGTGTAGGCCGACGGGTCCTTGATTAATTATTAGCTAAAATAATTAATCGATCCCGTCATGACTTCATTTTCTGACCGGCTGAATCTTATTGGATGATTGTGTAATGAAAAAAGATCAACTCTTTAATTATCTGCGCAATCACTTATGTTAGAAATCGCTTCATCTAAAAGCTAACTGGTAGAGAAATTGGACTTCTTTACACTTATATTAATGGGCCGAATATATTCTCCAATACTCCCCCCACTTGTGGGCCGATTTCAACCTCTTTGGGGAGGCCCAACAATGGACTTCTTTACATTTATATTAATGGGCCTAATATATTCTCCAATACTCCCCTCACTTGTGGGCCGATTTCAACCTCTTTGAGGAGGCCCAACAAGTGGATAATTAAATCGAGTGGAGTCGCCACTGGCGGGAGTCGAACCCAGGACCTCGGGTTATCTCAAGGCTCTATAGCCATGTTAGATGCCGCATCATCCAACAGCTCGAACTGTTAGAGAAGTTGGGCAACTAGACATTTATAGTGGGCCGAATATAGTCTCCAATACTCCCCCTCACTTGTGGGTCGATTTCAACCTCAGGGGAAGGCCCAACAAGTGGATAATTAATTCGGGTGGAGTCGCTCATGGCGGGAGTCGAACTCAGGACCTGCCACAAGTCTAGGCTCTGATACCATGTTAAAAACCGCTTCATCTAAAAGCTCGAACTGGTAGAAAAGTTGGACTTCTGGGCCGAATATATTCTCCAATCAACTTATATTTGCGCTTTAGGATCTATATCCAACCGATGTGGGATACTTAACACGCCCCCTCACGAGTAGGCTCGGTTTTGTCGGCTCTACTCGTGGACATAGTGCCATCTTTGGGCAAGCCGGAAATTTCATCGGCTGGGGCACCCATCATCGTGTTGGACCTGCTCCGATATCATGTCAAAGTTGGGGCAATAACACCTTAAAAGGCCTTTTAAGGTGTTATTGACCCAACTTTGACAACTCATTTGACCTGTCCCCACAAACTCTACTCGGTTGGAGATCGACGCTGTGAGAGTGAATAGAATGATCACCATGGTTGGTGAGTTTGGCTGGGAGATAAATACATAAATAAGCAGTTCGAGTAGATATATAATTACATAAAATATTCATCTAGTTTAATTATTTTCCTTAACAAGCACGAAGAAGCTGTAGTGGAGTGTACAATAAATGGTACACATACATATAGAAAGTAGGATATAGGTATTGATTACTATATATTATAACATTAAGACGTACACAACATTCATGAGATCGATCGACTAGTTTATTTATTGTAATTATATATAATTGAGCATTGTATAAGCTCTTATTGAAATTTGAAAACAGCATATGACATGATTAGCCACAACCAGGTACTCTTCCTCCTCCTCCTCCACATATTTTCGGGTTTCCGGCTAAAGCACCCTTGGTCAGGTTCTTGAAATGGGGAACCGGGCCGATCAGATTGTTGTACGAGAAATCGATGTTGGTCAGGTTAACAAGCTGGGTCAAGCTCCCAGGAATCTTCCCGGAAAGATGGTCATGGGACAAGCGGAGAGTCTCCAAATGGGTCAGATTCCCCAACGAATCCGGAATCTTCCCGCTGAACTCGTTAAGCGAAAGATCCAAGTACCAAAGCTTTTTCAGGTCTCCGATCTCGTCCGGTATCTCGCCCGAGAGCCGATTCGCCGTGAGCACAATCGAGCCGAGGCTCTCCATTTGCCCTATCTCCTTCGGGATGGGGCCCGTCAAGTTGTTCAGAAAAAGCAACATAAACCTGAGCTGTTTCATCCCGCCAATGACCTTCGGAATCTCCCCGCCGAGGCTGTTGTTGTGGAGCTGCAGCGAGGTCAGAAGGGTCATTTTTTTGATCATGTTGGAGGGGATTTCGCCCCCGAGGATGTTGTCGGAGAGTCCGAGCTCTATCATGTTGACTAGGTTGGCGAACGAGGATGGGATGGGGCCCGTGAGGAGATTCTCGGCTAGGGCTAAGTAGGTTAGGTTGGTGCATTTCCCGAGGGAAGTAGGGATGGCCGAGTCGAGGAGGTTGGCTCGGAGATCGAGCTTGGCGAGGCTGCGGAGGCCGCCTAGGGTTTTCGGGATGGGGCCCGCGAACGTGTTCTTGTGTAAGTCGAGGACTTGGAGCTTCGAGAGGAGGCCGATCTTCGAAGGGATGGAGCCGTGAAATCGGTTGGAGCTCACGTTGAAGACGGTGAGGCTCGGGAGGGCTGTGAAATCGAGGCTGTCGAGAGTGCCGTTGATTTTGAGACCGGGTAGAGTGATTGCCGACACGCGGTTCGCAGCGTTGCAGCCGACGTGGGCCCATGTGCAGAGTTTATGGGTATTGTTAGGAGACCAATCCTGTAGAGAATGAGGAGGAGTGTTGGACAGCACAAAGCTTGATTTCCATTCCAGTAGAGCCTTGGCTTCTTCTGTAGTGTTTGCAGAAGATGTTGTTTTCAAAGAGATCAAGAGGACCAAAATGCTATAAGTAATTACTATTTGGGAGATTATTGTTTTCATGGTGTTTTTTGTTTTGTTTTTGGGCTTGTTTGAGATGATGATGTGCTAACTACATTTGCATGCCCCTCTATTTATAAGAGGGTATGCTGCTGATTACCATTAGGGTGTTCGGCGGGTTTGAGCGGGTACATCCATAAAAAATCACCCGAGTTTTAATTTTATCAATCATACTTGCCCATCTTTTTACTCCAACCATATGTGCGGGTGAAGGCGGGTGCGGTCGGGTGTGGGCGGTTTGACGGATAAAATGACATTTTTAAATAAATATTTAAATTGTAAATAGAAAAAAAATTAAAAATTAAAAAAAAAAAAAAAACTAACATAAATTAAAAAAAAATATTAATTTAAATATCTAAGTAAAAGATTATAAAATAATAATCTATAACTGCAAGAACTATTGAAAATGTTGTTAATTTAAGATTTTAAAGATATGAACTTGTGAGTTGTGCCTAATTGAAAAAAATAAATTAAAAGCATAAATAAAAAACTAGTTAAAAAAAAAAATTATTTCATAAATTAATACTACTATATTAAGTAATAATATTAATAAAAATGAACTAATACTACTACTATATACTAATAATATATATATATATATATATATATATATATATATATATATATATATATATATATATATATATATATTATGTGCGGGCGGGTCGGTTTATTTCCGGGTAGTCATTAACGAAACCGCTACCCACCCGAATTTTGGCGGGTTTTAGAAATTTTAACCGTCGAGTAGTTTGTTCAGAATAAAATTGACGGGTTAGGACGACTTTCGGTCGGGTTTGGCGGGTTTTTTGAACACCCCTAATTACCATGACGATGTTCTTTCATATTTCATAAATTATTATTTATGGATTTTGCAAATTTTAAAATTGTAAATATTTCATAATTAACTTATTATAGGAGCTAGAGCTACTGTGCTCATGGGTAGTATCTTAAGTGCATAGATTTTTTTGATAAAGAGTGAGTAAAAGATTTGAAATTACTTATAAAATAAAATAAAGTACACATCTAATTAAAAAGTTCAATTCATGTGTCTTTGGCTTTTGCACAATGTGTGATCTAGGGTAAATATTTTTGATAAAAGGCAATCTTAAGTTTTTTAAAAACTCTACATATTTAATTAACAATTTGTGACGCAAGTCCTTGCGTTGTGGCTTCTGGATAATGTGTGGTTTTAGTCTTAGAGATAATTGATAAAAGTTTTGAAATTATTTTGGGTTCTGGACAATGTGTGGTTTTAGTCTTATAGATAATTGATAAAAGTTTTGAAATTATTTGTAAATCATACTGATCTATTTAAACAAAGACTCTATATATATATATATCATTTGTATTTTATAAAAAAAGTCATGATCATTTTGTACTTAAATAAGTATTTGATTAAAAAGTGATGTGAGGCTACATGCATGCATATACATAGGGGTGGGCATGAATCGATCTGAGCCTAATAGAAAATATATATTTTAAAATAAAAAATTGTTTTTCTGAATTTAAGTTTTTTTAAATATACAGTTTTAAATATTATAAATATTAAATTATTAAAATTAAAGTTTTAAGTTCTTGAAAAA
The DNA here is from genome assembly GCA_954870475.1 of Euphrasia confusa. Taxonomy (NCBI): domain Eukaryota; kingdom Viridiplantae; phylum Streptophyta; class Magnoliopsida; order Lamiales; family Orobanchaceae; genus Euphrasia; species Euphrasia confusa. The sequence continues at coordinate 5,895,828 of OX940966.1, read as the reverse complement.
TAAATTATTTATTCAATATAAATAATAATAAAAATGTCGGTCTAGCTTTCATTCTCAATTTTTTTTGTAAGCTAACATTTTTTAATTTTTCGCCAGAACTTTTAATTGGCCGATCTGAAAAAGATTGAGCTCTTACACTTTCTTTTCCGGGTTTTGGGGGCCGAAACGCCCTCGTTCCACCCCTACATATACATATTATTGGCTTTTGGATAGTCTAAAGAGTTTTTATAACACAAGCAATGAAAGGGTTGATAGTAATAATTAGCTACACCGAAAACTAATTAAAAGGGAGCGCTGGGTAAAGGACCTTTTTTGAGAGGATTTTGTAAAAATGTTTTTTCGAGATTAGTGTTGTCAAAATGGCCTTTTTTAATATTAATTCATTTTTATATAATTTCAAAAATAAATTAAATCATTTCTTATTTTTTGAAAAATACAAAAATTGTTTTATATAATTAAAATATAGATCCAACTCATTAACCCGTACCCGTTTCATACCCAAACCCGAATCTCACAATTTCAACCGAAAATCAAAATCCCCAATTTCTGAAATTAGGGTTCTACCGCAAAACCCAAATCCCAAATTGCATCCAGCTCGATTCCGGTCTGTTGTTGTCCAATTTCGTCAATATCCAGCTTGGACGCGATTCCGGTCTGCTTCAATCTCCACAGGCGCATCTTCCGCCCGCATCTTCTCCATCGACTGTGTTCTCCAGCTTGGAGACGCGATTCCGGTCAGCTTCAATCTCCACCGGCGCATATTCCGCCTGCATCTTCTCCATCATCTAAGTTCTCCAGTTTGGACGCGATTCCGGTCAGGTCAGCTTCAATCTCCACAGCCGCTGCATATTTCAGGTATGAAATCGGTTTGGTTGTCAGTGAATTATTTGGGTGATTTCATAAAAGATACAGATGGCTTGTGGTCATGGGAGAATGCATGTGGTGCAGATGAAGGAAAATCGTTTCCAATATTCCGTGTTCCAAAGAATATCACATATGCAGAATTATATGAGAAATTAATAGAGAAACTGAAAATTGATACAAACTTACATGAAGTAGTTTTGCGATGCCCTAATCCTATTTCCCCGAAGGATCTACCGTATGAAAATTTTGATGATGATAGTGTGGACTGGTTGATCACAAGGTGTGATTGCAGTTCTCTTTGTGTGAGTGTGAAGTTAAAGGAACATGTTGTAACTGAAATTGGAAGTAATAGATTGTCACAATTAGATAATGAGGATGTTAGATTGCCAGTTTGCAATGAGGGAGTGGATCACAGTTCTGTAGTTGTGGTAGAAGTTGGAGCTGTGGTAGAAGCTGTGGTAGAAGTTGAAGCTGTGGAAGTTGCTGATGATGGAGTTTCTGATACTCTTGTTGTTGATGATGAAGGAGTTTGCAATGAGGGAGATGTTGATACCATTGTTGGTGTTGAAAGAGTAGTTGCCCCCATTTCTTTGACAGTAACTGAAAGAGTAGCTGCCTCTATTTCCTTTTACAGAAACTGAAACAACAGGTAGCCTTCTATGTGATAGGCAACCTTCTGCTTTGAGAATTCCTTTGGTTGAAGACATCAATGCTACAGACTATTTTGAAAGTAAGCGTCATTTGAAAGACAAGCTGGAAACTCTTGCTGTGAAATTCTATTTTGAATTCAAGGTGAAAAAGTCTAACAAGGCAGTATACAGAGTTTGTTGCATAGATCAACAATGCAAGTGACAGTTAAGTGCATGTGCTGTGGGAGAATCAAAGTTATTCAAAGTTGTGAAATATAAGTTCCCCCATTCTTGTTCTCTTACTATATTCGTAACACTGACCATAAAAATGCTTCTTATAAGTTAATTGGAAGGCTTGTTGTTGAGAAATTCCAAGACCCAAAACGTGTTCATTCTCCAAGAGATATTATTAATGACTTTCTCCAAGAATACGGGTATGAGATAAGTTATACAAAACCATATATTTCTCAGCAGTATGCTATTGGACTGATCCGGGGTAATCCTAAAGATAGTTTTGGAAAACTTCCAAAGTTCTTTTACTTGTTGAAGTTGGCCAATCCTGGGACAATGACATTCATTAAAACATCTGATGATAATGTATTTGAATATTGTTTTATGGCACTTGGCCAGAGTATTCGTGGGTTCCAGTCTTCCCTTCGTCGAGTCATTTTTGTAGATGGGACTTTCTTGAAAAGTAGATTTAAAGGTACTTTGTTAGTTGCAAATTGTCAGGATGGGAATCGACAAATATATCCTCTTGCTTGGGCAGTGGTGGACTCAGAGAATAATAATTCTTGGACTTGGTTCTTTGAGAAACTGAAGTTAATAACTGGTGATACCTGTTTCGCTAAAAAGTGTTCTCTCGATTTGTAAACCCGTGTGTCGTTCTCTAGAAGAGCAATACTATAGGCCTTGTGTGTCGTCTCAATAGAATTTATCTTACTCGAGTGCAAACGAAAGTAAGAAAAAGAAACAAGCAACGATAGGGGGTGTTTTGTAAGAGTGAAAGCTAAGGGGTGAATTAAAATAAAATGTAGCATGCAAAGACTAATAAATACTAAACTATTTTAAATGCAAATGATCAAGTGAGTGAAACGTTAGGGAATGAGGTCGTAGTAATTGAAATGGGTTCAATGCAATACATGAATAACAATGCTAAGTGGAACTACACTAACTCGTGATCAACTTCGACCATACTCAACCGAGATTCAAGTCTAAATATCAAAACGAGGTTATATAAGATCACTTCACACATATAAACTCTCATAATCGGAAATCACAATTAATCGAGTTAGGCCATACGCTACCACGAGGCCGGCCATACGTAACCACGATTAGGCCGAGGATAATTGATTATGGTCTAACATGAATATATCGAACATTAAAAGCATACCCAAAAGTGAGGGATTTGGTCCATCTCCTCAACAAGTCAAAACATCAATTATCCCCAATATTCATGCATTTACAAATCACCCAACCCTAATTACTCATCACTCAATCCCCAACATGCAATCTAGCTAAACATATTAATCATATCAACACAAACATTCATCATCAAAATCATAAACAAACAAGAAAAAGGGAGATATTACCAAAGAGATTCAACTCGAATATTGTTTACATCAATGTGTTCCTTGAAGCAATCTAAACAACCTTCTTCAAATGCTTGAATACAAAATCTCAATGGATGATGGAGATAAAATTGAAACTAAAACTAGATCTAAGAACATGAAAATATCTAAGAGAGAGAAAATGGGGGAAAGATGGGTGTTGGTGAAGATGGAATGGATAAGTTTGATTTTCCACAAGTCTAGTATTTATATTTTCCCCACATGCCTATACAAAAAGACCAAAAAGCCCCAAAAGTCAAGTCAAACACTTAACCCCTCTTCATTTCCGTCCATGCACATTGCTGGTGTGTTCTGGGATATACTGCTCCTTGCTCATTCATCCAATCGTCGATCCAACCGTTGAAGTTGTAGATGTTTAAGTTGGAAAGATGCTGTCAAAATTTCAGGCCGATCCAACGGTTAACGAAGCCGGAAATTCAATTCTCCACGATCGCGCAGGGCAGAATTTTATCTCCGCGCGCGAGTAGCCTCCGCTCGCGCGTTGAGAGAAAGGCCTCCAGCACCCTAGTTCACCAACGCGACGGTGGAGATTCCGCCGGGGCGTTGAGAAGGACTCCGCGCGCGCGGCTCGGGCGAGCGCGCGTAGAAACCAGTTTTTCCCTGCTTCCTTTGACGATTGATATCTTCTTCCTCGGACATCATTTTGCGATTTCCTCCGGTCATAATGTAGCCCAAGAAGTTGTCTACATGCCATGAAAATTTGAAGACGATCCAATGGCTGAATTTGTCGGGATGATGATTCTACCAACGCTGCGCAAAGCTAGGGGCCGATATGAGCCTATCCGTGTCTTTCTTCCTCGTTTTTGCTCAATTCTCGTCCAAATCCTACAAAACCACAACCATAACAATGTATACACAATATCACATGAATAGGATCATATAAGCATAAAAACAAAACAAGAAATATACACAAAACAAAAGAAAAACTCGCACAAAAACGTGCGAAACAATACCACTGATCTTGCCATACTTTCTGACCGTGCTGAAAGTATCAAATATGGTTTCCAGAAGGTGTTTAAGAATGCATGCCATGGATTCTGTACTTACCATCTGAAAAGAAATTTGAAGGCACATTTCCCCAGATGTGATGTTGATGACCTGTTTAATCGAGCAGCAAGGGCTTACACTATACCAGAGTTCAGAAAATTATTCAATGCACTTTGTTTGAAGCACAAAGGAATCAGAGATTATTTGGATGAAGGGTCTTTTAGTTATTGGTCTAGAGCTCACTTTGATGGCTCAAGATATAATATCATGACAACCAATAATGCAGAGGCCCTGAACAGTGTGCTCCAATCTGCAAGGAGGTTTCCCATTGTTGGTTTGCTCACAGAAATACGAGACATGATGCAAAGGTGGTTTGCTGAAAGACATGATGCATCACATTTATGTGGTACACAAGTCACTCCAAAAATTGAAGAAAAAATATTGAAGACATATAATCATATGTTGGAGGTGTCCCCTGTGGTTAGGGTGATTTGCAACCCGAATAAGTTTCAGGTGTCTGTTGAGCAGTCTAGCAGACTTGTTGATTTGGAGGCACGTACGTGCACATGCAGGAGGTTTGATTTGGATAAGCTGCCCTGTATTCATGCAGTTGCTGCAGCAAAACATGTGGGGATGGATTTCTACTGTCTGTGCAGTGATTATTACCTTGCTGCAACATGGAAGATGAATTCTTCTGAGTTCATCTTACCTCAGCCTAATGAAGATGAATGTGAGTTTCCTGATGAAGTTCTTAATGTTGATGTTTTGCCACCAAAAGTTAAGGCTCAAAGTGGACGACCGTCATTGAAAAGGAAAAAATCAGCCAGGGAACCGAGGGGGCCTGGAGATAGAATGAAGAAGACTAGTCTTCCAAAACAAATGAGCCAAGAAGCAACTGAAAGTGATGGAGAGCCTATGGAAAAGAGTCGAGAGGCTGAAAGTGATGGAGAGCATCTGGAACGGAATTCTGAAAGATATGCGAGCTTGAATTCTTTGATGACAAAATGATGGTATAATATGATTGTTTATTATTTTATTTTTTTAACTTTTTTATGGTGGATATAAAATACTTTTGATGGCTTTTTTTAAAGTTAATTTCAAGAAATAACATTTTAATTACTAATATAAAGTTAATAATATAAAGTTAATTTCATTAAATAACATTTTAATTACAAATATAAAGTTAATTTCATGAAATAACATTTTAATTACTAATATAAAGTTAATAATATAAAGTTAATTTCATTAAATAACATTTTAATTACAAATATAAAGTTAATTTCATGAAATAACATTTTAAATACTAATATAAAGTTAATAATATAAAGTTAATTTCATTAAATAACATTTTAATTACAAATATAAAGTTAATTTCATGAAATAACATTTTAATTACAAATATAAAGTTAATTTCATGAAATAAAATTTTAATTACTAATATAAAGTTAATAATACAAAGTTAATTTCATTAAATAACATTTTAATTACAAATATAAAGTTAATTTCATGAAATAACATTTTAATTACTAATATAAAGTTAATTTCATTAAATAACATTTTAATTACTAATATAAAGTTAATAATATAAAGTTAATTTCATGAAATAACATTAATAATATAAAGTTAATATGAAGGTATATGATATTTAGTCTTAGATGTATTGAAAATCTATCTATCACAATGTGTAATTTCATAGAAGCTGACTTATATACCATGCATATTGCGTATCGGAGACTTCATACTAAACGATTTAGAATTGCATTGGGTATATTACCATTATTCTTAGGTATGTGTGTCTGGAATTCAAGATTAAATCGTAGTCATCCGTTTAAAACTGAATAATACAAGATTTAATCACAGCCATCTATTAATTTCAATAAATAAAAAATGAAAAAACCAAGAATTAATCACAGCCATCCGTTCAGATGTAATCAACGGATGTGTTTGTTGATCCGATCCAATGGTGAAATTTACATCACATTCATCCGTTCAGATTTAATCAACGGCTAGTAACACACTCGTTCAACTCCCCCGTCGGTCGGTCACACGTACCTCTTCCCGTAATGATTTGAGTACTGTGTAATTATTGTATTTTATTCTTTTTTTTTTTTACTTTAATCACCCCATACCCCCTCTAACCCTAATCACTTCATCATCACCCCTTTCATCTTCTCCGTTCCATAGTCGTTCAAGCATCCGCTCCAGGTTTTTTTTTTTCTTTTTTTCATCACTTTCTTGAAATAACTATTTGGGGTTTTTTTATTAATGAACTACCACATACCAATTTTTTTTCTAGTATACCCTCTTTTTTGCAGAGAATGAAGAATTTGGGCAGAACCACCAGCCTTGCTCATGTATGCCACAAATGTGGCCAAGAAACACACGAAGCGGTTTCAGGATATTCGAAGACAGTAGGACGTCTATACGCACGCTGTCGGGCGCACGGGTTCTCACACTGGCTTCAACTAGCTATAAAGGAGGAGAAGGAGGAGGAAACCCCCAGATCCAAAGGTAATCTGCCTTCTCGTTTTAAACACTTATGTGGTTAAGGCCTAGGGGTATTCACTGATTTGGTTTGAACCCTATTATTTTACATGCATCAAACCCTGTTGTGAATAACATACATTTATTTTACATATTGTGGATACTATAGCATCCACATCGATTTCAGGAAGAAAAAGGAAGGGACCTTCATACAGTCCCAGATTCCACACATATATCATTGATCCAGTCACAGAGTACATTGTAAGTATACATTGTTGCTTTGCTTTGTATGCTTTGCTTTGTATGCTTTGATTTTGATTCTGGTTTTCTGTGGTAACTTGTAACTACGCCTTTGTTTGCTAGATTATCCCCAGAGCATTTGTGGATGCATGCACACACAATATCCCAAGGCATGTGTTTCTGAAGACTCCTTCTGGTCTAATGATGTCTGCTGAATTTTATGAAGATGAGCTGGGCCGCATGATTCTTGGAGAAGGATGGTCAGCCTTCAGACAGAAATATGACATTCAGAATCATCAAATGCTGGTATTTGAGTGGAACTACGTATCCCACATCTTCCAGATTGCTATTTTTGGGAGGGAAATGATTGAGATCAAGTATGTTGTGGATGGAGGCCGGAGGAGCCGGGAACTGGAGGTCTGTGAGAGCTTTCTACTTAAACTGAAAGAACATCATCGCTATCGCGTGGTAAGTGTTATTTGGGTTCTTTTTTCATTTTTTTTAGTGTTATCTACAATTTCCATTAATATTTTGTTTCCAACATCACTGCAGAGGATTCCAGCAACATTTGCTGCGGCTTCTGGGCTCCAGTACAAGCTTGCAAATGAGAGAGGGGAGAAAATGTCTGCCACGGTGTTTGCAGGAAAGGGAAAGGAGAGCAAGTATGTGTTCCTCCAGCAGGATTGGAGAGCCTTCTGCCATCACAACAATTTGAAGAAAGGAATGACTTTGCTCTTCACCTGCGAACCTGTCTCGAATACACTGCACATATCCCAAGCACCCCCATTGTGAAAAAGTCTATTATTATGTTTTTCTCTTTTGTTAACTTATCGAACAATTTGGGTTGTGTCCCCCTTTTAACATTATGGTTTTTTTGGTTTTGTGAATGATGGTACAATTTGGGTTGTGTTCCCTTTTAGCATTTCGGTGCTATATTTTTGTGAATTTTGAAACAATTTGGGCAGTGCCCTCTTCTAGCAGTATGTAGTTATATTTTTGTAAATTTTAGTAGTACAATTTGGTCAGGTCCCTTCTAAGTAGTATTCAAGCTTTTTTGGTGGTTTAATTTATGATTTTCTAATTTTTGATATCTTTGATTATTCCAATTCACTAGCTTGATTATGTACATGTTGATGCAATTGTGATTTAAAACAAACAATACACATATACTAGTACAAGCTCAAACCTGATTCACAAAACCTATAAATATACTACATCAAACCAAACAATTTGTTTATAGAACAATATGTAGCAGTTTTGAATATCAAAACAACAATTAGCTTCCCAAGTTGTCTACAACTGTTTTCAGATTCAACATCTATACAAAACAACTTTTCAGATTGTCTACAATGAAGCAACATCAATACAAACCAGAAAATCAGAATTTAAATGAATCAACATCAATACAACCCAATTTTAAAACTTCAATGTAGTAACATTTAACAACTGGAATGAAGAAAATTCTAATTTCCAAACTCCTTCATAGGTTCCTTCTTTTGGCATTGTCATATCCACATCTTTTCTCATCTCATCCAGCCCAGACACTGATCAATATTCTGCATTGCAAAAAGAACAATTTCAGTATCTTCATTATGAGAGAGGATACTATGTAAATGGATCAAACATCACTATTGTTCATATTAAAAGCTATAAGAATGAACTCAAATTGATCTGGATTTATGGTGCTGCACCATCAGAATATAATTAGATAAACGCTTTAATTTAAACTTTAAATAAAATAGAAGAAATTGATCAAATTGATTTGGGGTTTAGGGTTCTTTACGATAACCATATAATGTAATTAGAAAAATTGAAAAAAAAAGTGCAAAATGAGGTGATTTATTGTTATGAACATACGAAAAACTATAAAATAAAACCATATTCATTTCAAATTGCAGAATCAAAATCAAACTATATCCTATTACCTCGGGTTATGGCTAACGTTTGGATCCCTCCCTCCCAATATTCTGCCATGAGCGCTGATTCCGCCTATGCCTGAGCAACACGAACCACCGAATCCATCTCTCAATCCAATTTTCTTCGATTTAAATCCAGTTTTTTTCCCCCAAAACATTAGGGTTCTAGGTTGGGTGAATTTGGGATTCAGATTCTAAATACGCCGATTCCGCTTACGCCTGAGTAACATGAACCACCGACTCCGTCTCTCAATCCGATTTCTTCGATTTCAGTCCAATTTTTTCCCCAAAAAAGTTAGGGTTCTAAGTTGGGTGGATTTGGGATTCGGATACTAGAGCTACTCCACATACCCAATTTTTTGGATTGTGTTTTTCGATTGAAAAAACCAGAAACAAAGGGCATTTACGTACTTTCACTTCTAATTTAAAGAATTATAATAAAGAAATATTTTAGAAATTGTTTTTATGTTTTTTTAAATAATAAAAATTTATTAAAACCATTTTTTTCCTTTTTTTGAAACCTTGACTTTGTCAAAGGCTTCATAAACAAATGGTCTTTTAGAAAAGACCCTTTAGCCAATTATCCCTAATTAAAATGGTTCATCGCCTGATATTTTTAATCATGTCACAATATTTAGGAAATCAAATTATTGATATTAATGTTTATAGAAAATTATACACCATTTTATATTATTTAAGATTGTTAGATAAGAACTTGGGGTGAGCGCGGGTCGAGTCGAGCCCAAAAATATCAAAACTCGGCTCAAAACCCGACCTCTGCGGTCCGAGCCGAGCCGGGTTTTTCTGAGGTTGGGCCCGGCTCAGGATCGAGCATAACGAGCCCGAGTCGGGTTTTCGGTCCCAAATTTTATAGTTTATATTATAAATTTTATCCAATTTATAATTCAATAAAAATTTCAAATATTTGAATCACATGAAAGTTTAAAACTAAAAACAAAAAATAATATTCTTAGTTGTTTGCCTAAAAACAAAAAAATAATATCCCAAATATTTCAAGTATGTTTTGTAATTATTCAAAATAGAAAAAAATAAGAGTAACAATTAATTAGCATCACTAATTTACAAATGATTTTCAAAAAATATATACACCACATTAGCACTAGAAAAATCAAGTATACTTTCAATTATTGTCTTCCCAAAATTTCCCATTATTTAATTTGCTCTTATTTATAATTAAAAAAAAATTAAATTATTTAATTTTAACAAAACTTTAAAAAATCCCCTTATCTAAAATCACGGTTATTTCTTAGCTACGTAAGGTATTACCCCAACACACAAACATGTGGTTTCGTCTAGAGTTGTGGCTTCTCAGACGATTTCTATCATACGGGAGAAGATCCTCTCGTTACGACTTCTAGATTCTCTTCAGACACGGGCACTGAAGAGGGTATGACATATAGCCTGGTGATTGTGTTTGTATTGATTGAGTTGTATACTTAATGTCTATATTTAAATGATACTAACTCCCGATCCATTGCCACTGATCTATTTAATTAAATAAACAATCATTTGCTTTTAATTATGTTAATTAATTATATGCAAATTATAGTCCTGGATTATATACGTTGTAGTTAGTATGGTGTGCGACGTCACATAGAAGATCATACTATCGGTCACTTGTATATATATAATCGAACAGTTGCTCACGACCTAGATGGACAAGTCTTAATTATTTTATCATATTTGTACACTTACTGTATTGGACGGATTGCTTGAGATTAATCGATTAGGATTGCCGGATAATCGATTTAAATCTCAGTGTATTATATTTTAATCCCTGATAATATTGCGGGAGTGTGCATATAATATTAGTGACTTTTATTTTCCAAAGAAATTGACTAATTAGATATATTCGGTCAATTACCGGCAAAGTTGGGTCACGGTATTTTATTTATGACATGCTGTTGAATTCCTGACAGGAAAGTGTGTCCCGATAAGGGTCGACAATGTCCCCGATATGAGTTCAGGAATTATTATGTAAACATGTTTTGTTCCGTATAATAATGAAGGTTGAATGGTACTAGAAATACAATAAATGAATAAATTAATTAACAATAAATATAATTTATTCATGGACATGCATTTCTATCCTAATGCACGGAATAAATAATACTTTGGAGAAAATATTATTTGATATAATATGGTATAATATTGGGAGTGCAATTATATTTATACAGTGGAATTAAATACAATTAATAGAATAATTAATAAACGTTCGGCTCAATTTAATTAATATAGAGTTCGTGAAGGAGATCCGCTTGGAGGATCGTCGCCCACCCCGACGTTCAAGCTGGTGCAAAAATGAAGGTCTCAAGGTCTTCAAATATCTCGTTTTTCCGAACAACAAGAATAAAGGTAAAATTATGAAAACTCCCTCGATGATTTTAAACTTTAATTATGAATTGGAGATCCGAGGGACGAACCCCGAACCGAGGGTCGAACGCGTGGTGGTGGTCGATGACCACCGGACCACCGCGATCGACGGATCCCTGGTGGGGATCGCATGTAGGCGGGAAGCGCCGAGGGGCGATTGAGCCCGTGAGCTCGATCGCGGGCATGCTGCGAGTTCACCCGCAGCGGATCGTACGGGGTAGGGTTGGGCACGGGTCGGGCCGTGCCCAAAATTTCTAGGGCCCGGCCCAAAACTTGTTTTTGTCGGTCCAAGCCGGTCCGGGCTTTTTGAAATTAAGGCCCGGCTTGAGACCGAGCCCGACGGTCGAGCCGGGTTTTCGGGCCCAATTTTTTTAATTTTAAAAATTATTTTTAATTATTAAAATTAATTATTTAGTTATTTTTTTTATAAAAAAATAAAATTTTAAATTTTAAATTATTAAAATATTAATTATTAATTAGGGAAAAATGGCAATAAGGCCAATTTTCAACATTTTTTGGGCAATAAGGCCAATCTCATATTAATGTGTCAATTAGGCCTTATTGTTCCAATTAGGCCAAAAAATATATCAGGAAAGACGAAACTACCCCTCACTCTATCCTACCCACCCAAGCCCACACCACCTGCCCACCCCAGAATTTCCCGATCTCACGGATTCACATATTTCACGAAAACGAAGAAACGGATCGGCAGAAGATGGCCCCGTCCTTCACCACCAGGAACCCCCCCGACGTTGGCGGCGCGGAGGATGTTTTCGCCGTCGGCGGCGGAGAGAGAGACGACGCAGGGCGGTGGAGAGAGACGCAGGCGCGTGCGAAGCTTTCGGTAGCACGGACGACTACAGCGAAGAGAGAATCGGAAGAAGTGGAGATCTCGAGTCGCGACTTCAGGCCTCCGGATCGATTCGTCGGCCAACGCTCACCATTCGTTCATTGATCTCAAAAGTCAGGTGGCGGCCGGAGATTCCCGTACTTGTCTCCCGACATCGGGGAGTTGCTCCCCGCAATCTTGTTGTCGTCGTCGTTGTTCTCGTTCTCGTTGTCGGGAATGTTGAGTATAGCGTCCACGATCGATCCCGCCGCGAGCGCGTTCTTTTCTTCGTCGAACATGTCATTATCGACCATCTTCTCCGTTTGGACGAGGCTGTCGTCGTGGGCCCCAGCTCTCCTGGGCTGTCGAAGTTGATGTCGATGCCGTCGTCCAGCTGTACTCGATCGACCTCCTAGGCTGTGTGGTAAAACCGTCTAAGGATGATAGATCAGAACTCGAGTTTGTCCTTCTCCCTTCTTTGTTGTATTCAGATGTTAGTGCAGTAATAAAATTTTGGGAGTATCTTTGCAATATTCTATAATTGGTTGCGATTGAAGATGATGAATCCTATCCTGAAACACAATTGATTTTCCTTCCTGTCATATTCAGTGTTTTTTTATGATATTCAGTGTATTTTTTAATCAAATAGTGTATTCATGTGACATTCAGTGTTTTTCATTCCTATTCAGTGTGTTTCAGTCACACTCAGTGTTAAAATATGACATTCAATGTTAAAATATGACATTCAGTATGTTAAAATATGACATTCAGTGTGTTCAGTGTTAAAATATGACATTCAGTGTTAAAATATGTCATTCAGTGTTTAAAATATGACATTCAGTATGTTCAGTGTTAAAATAGGTCATTCAGTGTTAAAATATGACATTCAGTGTGTTCAGTGTTAAAATATGACATTCAGTGTGTTAAAATATGACATTCAGTGTGTTCAGTGTTAAAATATGACATTCAGTGTGTTCAGTGTTAAAATATGACATTCAGTGTGTTAAAATATGACATTCAGTGTGTTCAGTGTTAAAATATGACATTCAGTGTTATATGACATTCAGTACGTTCAGTGTTAAAATATGTCATTCAGTGTTAAAATATGACATTCAGTATGTTCAGTGTTAAAATAGGTCATTCAGTGTTAAAATATAACATTCAGTATGTTAATCCATACTTCGACCATTTCGAACATATTTAACAAAATGTATCACATGACAATTTTAATTACAAAACAAATATAATCCAGAAAATGATTCATTCGAAACAAATAATCAAGATCATAATTAATATTATGTGTACAATAAAACTTCATTTTCGTCTCCATCCTTGTGCTCGTCATCAGCTTCTTTGTGCTCGTCATCATCATCCTTGTCCTCTTCATCATCATACTTGTGTTCGTCATCATCCGATCCATAGCCTTTTCAATCAGCTCCTTGCGCTCTTGATGAAAATAGAGCAGACAAAGACAAACAATTTGATGAGCAACTGGTAGCATAAAGCTCTCATAACAAACAGTGAACTCATGAAAATACATTGACCAGAATATAGGATAAGAGCCTAAGCCCTTCAGTGTTCAATTGATCTCCATACACACTTAAACAGTTGGGAAATACACACACACACAAAAAAAAAGAAAAAAAAAACTATACAAGAAAACCGTGATATTGGTATGCATAACTTAAACACCCTTCAAATTCCACATCAGGTCTTTCTTCTCTATCCACCTGTCAAAAGCCGTATTTAGGCGCAGCCACTAAAATTGGAAAGAAAGAAAAGCATGTTCCCAGAGAATACACAGTAAAACGCATCAAATATAAACAACAACAAATTAAATAAAAATACCTCGAGGCTCTTCCTTCTTCATTTCCAACTCCTTCGTGTCTTCATTTTTCACCGGCGGCGGCGGCTGCAGCACCTCTAAAAAAATTACGTTTTTAGACACAATGAACTGTTTAGTGCTAATAAAGTGGCTAGATATTAGCATCTCTAATTAAACATGTCCTCACTTGTTTAGTGTTTGCTTTCATACACAGGAAACGGATAAAGTTCACATGAAAGCATTAGTGTAATTTACGGACCGAGACACAATGAACTGTATACATTATAAGCATATTGCTTCAAACACACAAAAAGAAGAAAAAGTTCTACATGAAGCATTACAGCGTAATCTTAGAACTTACATCGCAAAATAGTACAAATATATTAATAGCCAAAACTATGGGTTGATGCATACTATTGACATCGAACCCTTCTTCGTCGATCAACCTACCCTGAGAGCTGCATGAATGATTACATTTTTCTCAGAGACATTTCATCAAACATTTGCTGCCCAAAAAACCAACTGAAACTTGCTATGAATGAAATCAGATAAATTTCATCATCGAAAAATAATTTTTAAGTAAATAAATAAATAAAATCGAAGGAGGAGGAGAGATTACAAGGTGCGAAGGATTGAGTTGGAGTTTAGGCTTGATCGATCCAACTGTCCGAGAATCGAATGCGTATCCCAGCTGCATATGGCCCGAGAACCAACCCCGTCCCAACCTCCGCCTCCTCTCCCCCGACCCCTCTGCAACCTGCTCGGCCTCTTCGATTCGAGACGACGAGATTGATTATGTTTTCGTCGTCCTCATGGAGGAGGTCCGTCGATCTGGGGATTGTTGATACGGGGGCGTGGAAGATGAATCGGTCCTCGATCTCGGTTTTGGAGACGAAAGACTAGACGAAATCGATCCCGAAGAATCCGAGGAGGTAGATGAAGGAGGCGATCAGGGAGACGACGGCGGCGAGCTCGGAGAAGGTGAGGGCGTGGAGGGGGGTCGAATTGCGGATCTTATCTCCATCCACAGCCTATCCTCCGTCACCGAGATCGGATCCGACGGCAAGCCCGCGGTGGAGGCGAATTTGAGGGGGTGAGGGAGGAGGACGGTTGCGGGTTTGCGGTGGTGGAGTGGGAGGGTGGGATCGATGTGATTTGGGGGAAGAGTGGTGGTCGGGTTGGTTAGGAAGGATAATCCGGTCTTTACACATTTTAGATGGCCTAATTGACACGCGTAATTTCTCGAAAGCCTTATTGGCGAAAAAATGTTGAAAAATGGCCTTATTGCCATTTTTCCCTATTAATTATTAATTAAAATATTAAAAATTATATAAAAATATATAATATTTATTAAAAAAATTATATAAAAACTAAAAATCGGGCCGGTCCCGGGCTTTCGGTCCCAAAAAATTTTGGGCTCTGGCCCGGACCGTCCTTTTATTTTTCGGTTCGAGCCCTGGCGAGCCGGTCTCAAAAAAATTTGGGCTTGGCCCGCGACTAGTTTTTTTCGGGTTTTCGGACTCAAACGCCCACTCCTAGTACGGGGTGATCACCCCTCGCTGGGCAGCGAGCTCGTATGAGCTGCGGGGTTCCCCGCAGCGGATCGTACGGGGTGATCACCCCCCGCTGGGCAGCGAGCTACGAGCTCGCTGCGGGGGCTGCTACGAGCAGCCCCGGGGAAGCCGTGAGGCACCCCAGCGATCGTCCGTAGAGGATCGCGAACCCCCTCGTGGGGGCTCGGCTGGCGCACGCGACCTTGCGGTCTCGCTGGTCGTTCGGTCGGGCCCCGAGTCGATCGGAGTTCGCGGTTGTTCTCCGACGATCGGGGATTTCGGTCGGAGTCGTCAATTTCTGAATTTCCGGCGACTTCGGGATATCAATTTTATATATTCTTTAGTGTTATATGTTTAGTTTGACTGGTTGGAAAGTTAGTGTGTTAGGTCTTCGGGATATTGATTTTCAACATATATTCTTTAGTGCTATATGTTTAGTTTGACTGGTTGAAAAACTAGTGTGTTAGGTCGATAATGCCGTGAGTTTTTTTTTTTCCCTATCATACATTTTTATTTTCTATGTTATTGAAAAAAAAAAACATACGGTTTGTTTTTCATGTTCAATTTTTTATAATATAAAAATAAATTATAAAAAATTCAACGTTGAGCCAAGAAATAACCATAAAATCACTCTAAAAATACAAGATTTGTACAGTTGTACTATTTTTAATTTTTTGGTTTCCTTGGTAAACGCTAAACCCCTTTTGACTTTTCATAGTGTATTGACTTTTCAATACAGTTTTAATTAATTTTTGACACTTGGAATTCATTTGTTTAGTTATTTTTTATTTTTCATTTTTTATTTTTTCGGTGGTCAAAGGTAATGGAAAGCACAGAATAAACTCAAACCCAAACGGCAAATCGAGCAACAGGTTTTTTTTCTGTGTTTCCTGCTTTTATGTAATTAGGGTTTGGAAGAAATTGATTTCAATTTGGCTAAAATTTACATTTTGGGGATTTCGGTTTCTGAACTTAAAATTTTGGAGAGGAAGTCATAGTACCGTTTTTAGAAAATTTTCTCTTAGGAAGATGAGAATTTACAGAGGTGGAAAGAGAAGCTTCTTGGCTGCCTTGATAGCGATTTGAATGGTTCGTCTCGAACACTCGTGTAGTTCGATTACGCAGTTTGTTCTTACTGTCTCCTTACGATTTCATCTTTTTCTTGTATGTTTTTTTTCAGAGCAAATGGAGGCTGAAGTTATGTTCTAATCGATCGGAATCATATCCGATGATTTTGGCGAAATTAATAACACATTTCCGATATCTGAAGGATTTAGCAAGAACGTACTTTTCACTCTCAACTCTGAGTATCGGCTTAAGCTGACATTCTCTGTTCTTTATAACATAGTATCTGGCCTGACCTACACAAATACCGTTTGGAAGGGTGGAATTCAAGGTTTATAATTTAACGCCATTGTATATGATATTATGACTTTTATGTTGTTAGTTAAATTAGTTGGTTGTCGATAGTAGGAATAAAAGAAAATGTAAGGTATAATTTAATGTAATTACCTTAATCTTAATGCAAAAGTTCATATATTTTATCATAATAATTGCGCAAGACCGTCTGATAGAGAGCAGTTAATGGACTGGCTATTCTATTTCTCTGTTCCTATCACCGTAATGGAACCAATTGCGATCTTAGTGACTTATTTTGGATGAGTATTTTGATGACTTGGATAATGAGGAAGTGGAGAAATTCTGAAGATAAGCCGAAATTGGGCTGGGCGCGTCGACAGTTGAGACGCTAATAGATATTGGCATTTTCTTAGTCCCCAAAGAAGTCTCCAGTCGGGGCCACCGGAATCACTAGGCTTTAGGTACGCACTCCGACTCAGCCTCGTCATGAAACATATATATACCCATGAGTAATTCTGCCTTTACAGTTTACATGCCCTTTGCGATATTCGACACCATTTCTCGTAGGACGTTTGATAGAACAAAGAATAGAGAAAGAAAACAAAACTCTAGAGCACAAACCCATCAACTCTACAGCTGATCGTAGTTTTCAATACGGACATGAAGTAGCCCAAATAGTGGGCGTCCGTCAGCCTAGAGGCTTGTACAAACATGTTCACATTTTCCTCCATTGTTCCTGTCTGTTGAAGCCTCGCCAAATTTTCGTACAAGCTCCTTTTGAACCGAGAATCAAACCTCACCACCAAAGCTTGCGAAAACCTCAACTTCATCATGCTCTCCGTCAACCCAGATTGCATGTTCAGAATTCGCAGTGAGCATGTTCAACAAATTAACTTGATCACTTTCGAGTTTCTCCACTATGTCCGCGGTGGAACGAGTAGTCGTAACATTGGTCCAAGTTAACTTGATTCAAGTCCTCGAATCCGACAGGTTGGACCAATTGATAGTAACAAAGAAAAGAGAAAGAAAACAATAAAATGGAACACCGTTTGCCATGCCTCCAGGCTCCCAATTTCTACCTCCGTCCCAACAATTAATACACTGGTTGACCGGCCCGTAGATTAAGAAAAATATTACCTTTTGATCAAAAGGTACAGGGTAAAAATGTATTTTTATAATTTTAAAATGTATTTAAGTTGTGAATAAAGTTTAAAAAGTAATTGGAAAAATATAAGGGTAAAATTGTATTTTAAAGTGAAAAAGTAAAGTTTTTATTTCTTTTATAGAAGTATGCATAATTAGTTGAGATATCCAAAAAAAAGAAAGTGTGTGCATAATTAGTTGAGACGGAAGTAGTATCTTAAATAATTCGATGTCCTACAATTATTTATACGATTATAATTTATACTCTAGACCAACTAAATTAAAAAATAGAAATGAAACAAAACCCTAAACTAAATTAAAAAATAGAAATGAAACAAAACCCTAAAACTCAAACCTAACAGAAACCTACAGCCCTTTCAACCTGCAAGCTATCATGTTTCTACTTGGTGAAGTTTTTGTTGATCTGTACATTTTTTTTGTTAAAAAGTCAAAAAATAGTGATATTTTTTTTAATGTATCTTCTCGAAAAAATGTGATTATTCTTATGGGACGAAGGAGGATGAGGGAGTAGTATGGAAGAGATAAGGAATCTTGAATCCAAAGTGTGAACCTCTACCACTTACCTCTTGGCAAAAGATGAAAATGAAATAAGCAATTTGGTCAAAAATTGGTTTGTTCTGGTCAGGCTGACCAGATTTTGAAAACTATATTTAAATTAAAATAAATCACAATCAACTAGAGTGCTTTCTAATTCTGGTAAGTTTGTCTTCTTGCATTTGAAAAGTGGGTGTCTTTTTCCACTTTTTTAATTTCCTAAATTTATAGTATTAAGAAACAAAAATAGAATCATAACCATCTTCAAATAAATAGCCACATGCAGTAAAGATTTTGTCCAACAAAAACACAGACATGGAAACTTCACTCTTTTTCTTTGTCCACATTTTCATCTTCTCCTTCTTCGTTTTTTTCCCTTCCGAAACATCATCCTCACCGGCAGCACAAGCACGGGCGTTGGAGACATGGAGAAACACCTTAACCTCGTCTCCTTCTCTCGACTCGTGGTCCCTCAACAGCACCAGAAACCTCTGCAGGTCGTGGGCCGGCATCAGCTGCTCGAACCGGAGGACCGTTTCCGAAATCAACTTGTCGAATGCAAACCTCACTGGCACCTTAGCCCAACTCGATTTCACTTCATTCCCGAGTCTCACGACTCTGAAACTCACTGGAAACAGTCTCAGCGGGCCCATACCGAACTCCATCGGCACCCTCTCCCAACTCATCTCCTTGGACTTGAGCAACAATCTGTTTGAGAATCACATTCCGCCTGAGATCGGCAATTTGACGGAGCTCAAATACGTAAACTTGAACTGCAACAACCTCAATGGCACAATCCCAACTCAGATTGGCAATCTCCAGAACGTCGAGTTTCTGGATTTCAGCTTGAATTATCTGGAGACTCCCGACTGGTCACAAGTCTCGAGCCTCCCCTTGTTGAGGCACCTCAGCTTGTTTTACAACTCTCTCACTTCGGAATTCCCAGGTTTCATTTCCAACTGTCTCAACCTCACTTTTCTCGATCTTTCGGATAACAAGCTGGAAGGCCCGATTCCTGACTCTTTATTCAGTAATTTAGCCAGGCTCGAATATCTGAACCTCTCCTCTAATTCATTCGGAGGGCCTTTGTCCCAAAATCTAACCAAACTATCCAATTTGAAAGAACTCCAATTACAAAACAATTTGTTTTCAGGAAATATACCATCTTCTATAGGTCAACTCAGGAATCTTCAGTTTTTAGATCTTCACTTGAACGCACTTGATTCGACAATTCCTTCTGACCTCGGCCACTGCACAAATCTGAGCTTCTTAGCTTTAGCTGTGAATTTGCTCTCCGGGCCTTTGCCTTCATCCTTGTCAAATCTAACCAACTTATCCGAGTTGGGATTATCCGAAAATAGTCTTTCCGGTGAAATTTCGCATCTCATTTTCGCCGGCTTGACAAAACTAACATCATTGCAGCTTCAAAACAATCGTTTCACCGGGGATATTCCACCCGAGATAGGCCTATGTACGGAATTGAACATTCTGTTTCTCCATAATAATAGTTTTTCGGGATCCATCCCACCGGAGTTAGGGAACCTACAAAATTTGAATGAATTGGACCTCTCGACCAATCAGTTCTCGGGTGAAATACCTCCGACGATCAGAAACTTCACAAACCTCTCCATACTAAACCTGTATTCCAACAATCTCACCGGGAATATCCCATCCGAAATCGGAGATTTAACTTCTCTCAAAACTCTTGACCTCAGCACCAACCAATTGACTGGGCTGCTGCCCCGCAACATCTCTAATCTCGGTAACCTGATCTTACTGTCTGTTCATGACAATAACCTTTCAGGAGAAATCCCACAGGAGCTGGGGTCCAACAGTCCTGGACTGGCAAATGTCAGCTTATCGTATAACAGCTTTTCTGGGCAGTTGCCGTCTCGACTATGCAGTGGTCTTTCCTTGGATCGATTTACGGTTAACTACAATGGGTTCTCCGGACCATTACCGGAATGCTTCAGGAACTGTTCGGGGTTAAGAAGGGTCCGTCTTGAAAGCAACCAATTTTCCGGAAATATTTCGGAGGCATTTGGATATCATCCACAGCTAATTTATTTATCTCTGAGTAGAAATAATTTTACGGGCCAGCTGACGCCCAACTGGGGTCAATACGAACAAGTCACGAAAATCCTGATGGACAACAATAAAATATCCGGACCCATACCAGCTGAGCTTGGCAATCTCACACAACTGCAGGTTCTTGACTTGAGCTCGAACGAATTAACAGGACGAGTCCCTCCCGAGCTGGCAAATCTGGATCGTCTATATCATCTCAACTTGTGCAACAATCGTTTGAATGGAGAGATTCCTAGCCCGATCGGGCGACTGACGATGCTCCAGAGTCTTGATCTCTCGGGAAATGGATTCAAGGGAAATATTCCTGAAGCTCTAAGAAACTCTGAAAACTTGAGAAGCTTGAACCTGAGCAATAACTTCTTATTGGGAAGCATCCCATCCGAAATCGAGCAGTTAACGAGGTTGCAGTATTTATTGGATCTCAGTAACAATTCACTCACAGGAGAGATTCCGTCATCACTGGCAAGGCTGACCTCTCTGGAAAATCTCAACCTGTCGCACAACAATCTCTCAGGCAAGATTCCTGCGACATTTTCCGAAATGGTTAGCCTCAGTGATTTCGATTTCGCGTACAACAATCTCTCGGGCCCCATCCCCACTGGCGACAGGTTCAACCAAGCCCCTTCAGAGGCTTACAGTCACAATTCTGGCTTATGTGGGACCGCACAAGGTTTACAACCTTGTCCTGTGACCATCTCCGGATCGGGAAACAACAACCGGAAAAAGATTTTGATCGGTGTTATTGTTTCGGCTCTCAGTCTAGTAATCCTGGGAGCCGTTATAGCCAGATGTCTCTACCTACGGTCGAAAACCAAGAAAGAGGAAGAAGAGAGAAGGAAATTTACAAAGTTGAAGAATTATGAATCACTCGCTGGGGAAAAAGAAGGAGATGTCAAGTTTAAAGATATTGTCGAATCGACCAAAAACTTTAACGAGCAGTACTGCATCGGAAAAGGTGGGTTCGGAACCGTGTACAGAGCTGAATTACCGACCGGTCAGACCGTGGCAGTCAAGAGGCTGAACGTTCCATCAGAATCGAGCGAGACATCTGCACACACTGCTCAGGTTAGCTTCGAGAACGAGATCCGGACACTGACAGAAGTTAGGCACAGGAACATAATCAAGTTCTACGGGTATTGCTCCAAGGAAGGTTCGATGTACCTTGTCTACGAGTACGTGGAGAGGGGAAGCCTGAGGAGCTTGCTGCGTGATGATGTGGAGGCGTCGGAGATGAGCTGGGCCGCGAGGGTGGGGATTGTCCGTGGGGTGGCCCACGCGCTGGCCTACCTGCACCACGACTGTTCGCCGGCTATCGTGCACCGCGATGTTTCAACAAGTAATGTGTTGCTGGAGGCAGGGCTCGAGCCAAGGCTGTCGGATTTCGGGACAGCGAAATTGCTGTTTTCGGATTCGTCCGATTGGACGACGGTCGCCGGGTCCTACGGGTACATGGCACCAGGTAATTGGTGATCTACATTTTGCACTTTTTTTTTTAAAAAGTAAAAATAAAATAAAAATAAAATGATGAAGATTTGATTCCTATTGGGATACAGAGCTAGCTCTAACCATGAAGGTGACCGAGAAGTCCGATGTTTACAGCTTTGGAGTGGTGGCGTTGGAAGTTATGATGGGGAGGCACCCGGCGGATCTCTTATCTTTGTCGAACGAAGAGGTCCAGGATTTGTTCTTGGAACACTTTATTGATCAACGGCTTTCACCTCCGACTGGCCGAACCGCAGAGGAAGTGGTGTGCATAGTCAGCATTGCATTGTCGTGCACACGTTCGGAGCCGGGTTCGCGGCCTGACATGCGTCATGTTGCGCAAGAGCTGTCGGCGATTACTCAAGCTTACGTGTCGTAGGTAGGAACTTTCAATCAAGTCGGTCTAGATTACTAATCGATTCATGCTGAATTTGTGTGGATATAATTGGATGGTGTACCAAATATATCAATAGAGAAAATTTTTGTTGGTCCCTCGACATTTCAAAATGAGAAATGAAAATGGACCTACTTTTTCCTTATTTTGGAGATGCATTACTCCTTCGAGATACGGAGGAGGCATCAACCTAAGTAATTGAAATGTTTCCTTTTTTGGTTCTCGTGTGGATTGATTATATGGATATCTTGAAGTAGTGGTGTTTGTCTTTTCTGTTGTGATCAATGTGTGGGACTGGGTGTCTGACACTGCTTGAAGCAGTACTATATGCTCGTGGTTAGATTGCCGTGTTATATTCATGTAAAAAAATTCTCACGCCTTCTTCGTTTCTTAGAGAGGCAAAACACTTTGAGGCGTTGTCTTGCTATGAGTCCCATGTTATTTCCTAGTGTTTTTGCATCCAATTTTTGGCTTCCAGTGCTTCCGAATCTTTGTTTGTCTTTCATGGATTTGACATCATGTTCTTGAAGGATTCATAATCGATCATCTTCAACCCAAAACCAGGTACATATATGACTTTATTTAATGTCTATTGGTTATATACTAGTATAGTACAGTACTACTATATAATTAAGCATTAAAGCTCTTATTGAAATTTGAAAACAGCATGCGCGTGCGCCTGGATCACCTTAGCCACAACCAGGTAGTACCCCTTTCTTCTTTCCGGCACAAATCGGGTTTCCTTAGACACATTCCTGAAAGTGGGGACAGGAGGGATCAGATTGTTGTAAGAAAAGTCGATTTTTGTCAGGTTAACAAGCTGTGACAAGCTTCCAGGAATCGGCCCGGTAAGACCGTCATGGGACAAGTGGAGAACTTTCAAATGGGTCAGATTTCCCAACGACGCCGGAATCTGTCCGTTGAGTTTGTTGTGAGATAGGGTCATTGACCGAAGACTTTGGATGTTTCCGAGTTCTCGAGGTATCTCGCCCGAGAGCTGATTGGACGAGAGCATCAGCTCCACCAAACTCTGCACTTGTCCTATCTCCTTCGGGATGGGGCCCGATAAGTTGTTCCCTTTGAAAAAAGCAACAGGTATTCGAGTTTTTCCAACCCCCCTATCTCTGCCGGGATTCCCCCAACGAAGCTATTGTTCTGAAGCTGAAACGAGATCAGTCTGGGCATGTTTTTGATGATGGCAGGGGGGATTACACCCCCGATCGAGGAGGTTGTCGGATAATCCGAACTCGCGCATGTTTATTAGATTGGCCAAGGACAGTGGCAATGTACAGGTGAGGGCATTTTGGGCAAGAGCCAAGTAGGTGAGGTTAGGCAGCGGCCGAGTGCAGGAGGGATGGTGGAATCGAGCGACAGTAGGATGACAATGACACTGTCATCCTACCTGATAATCTTATTATAAGTATTTATTTTATTAATTTAAATATATATTTATTTATTATATTTTTCAAAAATATATATAAAACGATTTTTTTTAAATGTCAATATAATTTGTTCTTACCCTATTTACCTACAAGATCACATGTATCTATTGATCGAGACGGAATGAAGACAGAGGAGATGAATGTAAATGATAGATTAGCAGTAATAATTATCTTCTTGAATTCTTAGGGCAACCCCAATATGGTTGTGAAATGACAAAGGTCATTGTTATTTTTTTTGGCAAAAAGCCAAAAAAATCAACCCAATGGTTGGAATGGCCCTTGGCAAAAAATGGTCATTGCCAAATTTCTATGTATATATGAGCAAATATACATGAAAAAATGGTCTTTTTCATTTGTGTCATGTCATCACAACCATTCATTTCAACCACTCAAAATTTAACAAGCTTTTTTTAATTATAAAATTGATATGATCACATACCAAAAAGTAACATTATATTATTTAATTTAATAAAATGGTCATTGCTATATTTAAATCATTTGGATAAATTTTAGAAAATGACAATTGACACTTGTCATTTTTTGGCAAAATAGAAGATAGCCCTTGCCATTTTAGCAAAACCATTAAGGTTGCCCTTAGACGTGTTTATACCAAAATTTTATCATAATTGAACGGAATCTCTTTTATCTTAAACAATAACAAATAAATTGTAATGTTTGTTGATAAATACAAAATACTGTGTTCGTTATGAATTTCGACTTGTAATTTTTCGTAATTTTATTTATACAATTTATGTACTTTTTTATATTTTAAATTGTATGTATTCACGAGTTATATACATGTATGCTTGAATATTCAAATTAAAAAAATCTTGTAAAGCACGATTAATAAATTTATTTCGACTTGTAATTTTTCGTAATTTTATTTATACAATTTATGTACTTTTTTTATATTTTAAATTGTATGTAGTCACGAGTTATATACATGTATGCTTGAATATTCAAATTAAAAAGTTGTTGAATTTGCCCCGAAATCGCGAAGAGCCGCTTCCAGGCGGAAGTGTCGGTGCTTCCAGGTGGAAGTGTCGGCCGACACAGATAGGCTGTCGGCCAACAGCCCTAGCGCGTTCGTGCTGGGGCAGAGACGCTCTCGCCAAAACTCAGAGCCGGTGGCGCGTTTGCGCTGGAGCTGGCGCGCTCGCGCCAGAGACTGTCGGCCGACAGGATTAGGGTGTCGGCGGACATCGCCCAGGCTTCAGCAGCGTGATTTTGGAATTGTTTCCAAATTTAGTTGGGACTTTTTCCTACTCCTTCTAGGACTCTTATGGGCCAGAATTAATGTTTCCATACATTAATTAGGACATCTCCCTATATAAAGAGAGTTGCTCCATTGACACAGATGACACGAAAAACACCGATTATAATTCTATAGCTATTGTATTGCGTGAGATTTGAGGGCTTAGAATCCTTGTAATCGTGAATCAATATTATAGTGAATTGTTCGTCGTTCCTCTCGTGGTTTTCCCGATTTGGGTTTCCACGTAAATTCTTGTCTTCTCTATTTTTCTTGTTGATTTATTTTCTTCGGTATTCTCGTTTTCATCATACTATACATCGTCCGATCGTCAACAGTTACTTTTTAGCTAACGTCTTAAATCTTCGTTCTAAGTTTTATCCACGGTTTGAGCGACACTTAGATTAAGAAAAATATTACTTTTGACCAAAAAGTAAAAGATAGAAATGTATTTTTAAATTTAAAAGTAAAGTACTATGAGTAAAGATTAAACCAAAAAATAAAGGATATAAATGTATTTTTAAATTTAAAAGTAAAGTACTGTGAGTAAAGATTAAAAAATATGTGGAAAATGTAAAAATAAAATTATATTTTAAAATGAAAAATTAAATTTTTATTTCTTTTTTAAGGGTGTGCATAATTTGTTAAGAAATCAAAAAAGAAATTATGAATAATATGTACTCTTTTTATCCCTTTATATAATATTATAATACATAGAGAAATTTGTGCGTAAATTAAGAAAAAATATTTTTTATGTGTTTAATAATAAAGTAAGGATATAATAAGTATTGATGTGTAAATAATAAATTAGTTAGTTAAAAACTTAGTGGTATAAGAGTAAATAAATGTGTAATGAGAATTGTGAAAAAACATTTCATTTATAGATGAACACTGTTTTAAGAGACAACCAAAAAATAAAAGTATACTATATTATTTTGGGGGTATAGGGAGTATTATGTATTTTTGATAAAGAGTGTAGTACAATTATGATTTTGAGATTTTACTTGTGAATTGTCTCAAATTGAATTTGTGTGAAAATGAACACTATCGTATAAGTTTTAAGATGGAACATCCCTAGGTGTTTCGAGTTTTCCTCTCCTGTCTTCGTGCGCGTGATACCTCACTCATATACCTTCGATTTCAACATGATATCAAAGGTAAGTCTCTTTTGGTTGCTTATTGCTTAAAAATTAATTTATAAAAATCGGAAAATTTACGAGCGTAAATCCCCCGAGTCAATCTCAAGGAGCAATGCTATCTCACGTGAATATCTTTTAATGCATGCTAAGTAGGAGTTTCGAGAAGGAAAGAAAATTATTATTGACTAAGGGGGTTTTGTAAGAAAATATAATGTTTGATTATCGACTAAAATAATTATTAAAGAGCAAGTAATTAAAGAACGATTTGTATCAAATGAGTTGGTACAAATTAATTAGTATTGGGTGAAATAGTTAAGGACTTGCTATTTGGGCAGAATCTGCTCACGAAAGAATTTTTTAAAAATATTATTTAATAATTGCAAGTAAAGTAGTGGGACCACGCTTAGCCACCACCATAAAGTAAAACTTTTGAAATTACTTATAAAATAAAGTAACTACGGAGTAGTATTTAATTAAAAAGTTCAATTCATGTGTCTTTAATTTTTGGACGATGTGTGATATAAGGGGTAAATATTTTTAATAAAAGGTAATCATAAGTTTGATATTATATTAAAAAAGAAACTCTATATGTTTAATTAATTAAAAAGTGGCAACGTATTATGAATTTATGGGTGATTTTAGTCTTAAAGATAATTGATAAGAGTAAGAGTCTTGAAATTATTTATAAATCAGTAGTACTTAATTTGTAACGTCATGGCCCGTTGAGGGGTCGAAGCCCAACCCTAATGGGCCGAGTTACAATGGCCCGTTGAGGGATCGAAGCCCGACCCTAATGGGCCGGCTCGGTTACCAATGATTGCCATCGGGAGTGATATTCTGGTTCTACTGTACCAACATTTGACTTTTTCAGCTCGTGCGCACCCGAGAGACTTCCCAGGGGGTCACCCATCCTACAATTACTTCAGAGCCAGCACGCTTAATTTTGGAGTTCTTATAGGAGGATGCCCAGAAAAGAAGATGCATATGTTGGTATGAGTAGCATATTCAATTCCTTTAAGCCTTTAAATTTTCTAGGGCGTTACAATCACCCCACCTTTTTATGCACAACGTCCTCGTTGTGCGTCTTACTTGTCTTGCTTGCCCTGGACCAACCATCCGTGCAGGAATGCCCCTTGAGGGTACTCTCACAAATTTCTTGGTGGAGCACTTGGCTCCGCAAGATACTTAGTTCCCACAATTTCGGTCGGCACCGGCTCTGATACCATTTGTAACGCCCCGACCCGTTGAGGGTCGAAGTCCGACCTTAATGGGCCGACTCGGTTACTAATGACTGCTGTCGGGAGTGATATCCAGTGGGGTCAGGATATCACTCTCGAAGGCAGTCATTGGTAACCGAATCAGCCGATTAGGATCGAGGTTCGATCCCTCAACGGGTCGGGGCGTTACATAATTAATGGAGTACATTATACTCTGTATTTTATTAAAAACTAAAAAGTGATGTGCTGCTACATGCATCATGCATGCATATGGAGTAGTTTTGATAATAGGTAATGAAAGAGTTTGACATAATAATTAACTACGCTGAAAAGCACAAACTACTAATTTAAGGGTAATAAGCATTTAATTCTCAAAAGTTAAAACTACTAATTTAAGGGTAATAAGCATTTAATTCTCAAAAGTTTTCGTAATAATTGTATGTAACCTCTATAGGGGATTCTATGCCACCCCAAGTGCACTACCCTGATAAAAACTTGAATTTACATTTACATGTGTAAAAACTTGAATTTTTTTCATTTACGTGATTGATTATAACATTTTGCAGTGGCTACATGTTAAGGTGTGTATGGACTAGGTTACTACCCATATTGGATAGCATAGAATAAACCATCGATAGGTTTGTAAAATACATTAAACACTTCAATTTTTAATAAAAATTGTATTTTACAAGAATTTTATTATTTTAATATTTAAAATATTAAATTATTTTGTGAATAATATATTTTACTTCCAAGAAAATCATAAATTAATACAAAACTAATTTCAAATAAAAAAATATTTGAACGAATATGAATACATATATAAATATTTAAATATGTTATAAATATAAATCGGATATTCAATTCGATTTGTTTTGTTTACAACTCTAATTGTAAGTAAAATAAGTTTGTGTAAGCCAAAAGAGAAAAATGAATATTGTATTGTGGAACACGAAAAAAAATGTAAATATTTTACAATGGAACGAAAGAAGTACTAAAATTAAAGCGAAGTTGAACGATCAATGTTATGCGAAAACTATTTGGAGTGCAATTTATTAACAAATACGGTTTATATATTACCTCTTTCTAGCTTATAAGTGATTACATTAAAAATAGCGGTGAGAATGATTAATTGAGGTGAGAATGGTTAAATATAATAAGCGGGCTATACATTAAAAAAGGAATTATTATCACAAAACGTCATCTAATATAAACTGATTTTAAATTTAGTTATTTAAGTTTATAAAAAAATCAAATCTCGTCATATTTAATGATTAATTGTCATATTTAAAGTGTACTCACTCTAACGTTTTGTTTTGTGTATGACGAAAACATGATTTTAAAAAATACAATACATTCAATTTTTTAATATTATGAGACATTTTCTTAGTTAAATAAATAGTAGTAGCACAAAAACACTAGAGTTAGCAATTGCGTAGATAAAATTTCACTAAAAATCGTCAAATAAGACAAATTTATATTTATAAAATTTGATTTCATCACTACATTTTATTATTAAAATTTTAAAAAATGAATAAAATGTGAATTTCAATTTAGTTACGAGACAGATTTGGAAATTATCTAATTAATTTTTTTTGATTTTATTATAATGTGACTATATTTCATTCCTTTCATAAATTAGCCTATAATTAATTAATATTAAGGGTAATATCAAACATAATTTAACAATGTCATAAGAATAATTAAAAATATATAAATTGACATTGTTTTGTAACGTTATCAAATGAACTTAGTGTGATTTTGTGCAAATTTACAAGACTTAATATGGAATATACGGTCACAAAATTTAAAGTTTTGATATTAATAGTATTAATCAACAAACTTAAAAACTTAAAATCTGTTGGACGGAATGGTTTAATTGAATTGAACTTAAGTAAAGTTTTTTGATATTAATACTATTAATCAACAAACTTAAGAAAGTTAAGATCTGTTCTTTTGGACGGAACGATTTAATTGAATTGAACTTAAGCGATGTGATCTGACTTACCCTAAATATTAATCAACAAACTTATACTCCAGCCAAAATGAGACGAGACAATCACATTTCACTCGATCCACAATTTTCTTCTTCTTCTTAACAATGTGTGATAGCATGCATAAATTCATATACCACAATTAAAAATATCGTAATTTTTCGTATAAATTTATTTAAACAATTTACAGTAGA
This sequence comes from Euphrasia confusa, assembly GCA_954870475.1. Taxonomy (NCBI): domain Eukaryota; kingdom Viridiplantae; phylum Streptophyta; class Magnoliopsida; order Lamiales; family Orobanchaceae; genus Euphrasia; species Euphrasia confusa. The sequence goes on along the minus strand of OX940966.1, from coordinate 5,866,217 downwards.
AACTCTGTATAGTATCGGAAAAAAATATTAGTATAGAGAGTTATTCTTATACAGAGTTTTATAAAATAAAAATAATTTTTTCGTATAAAAAATAATATAATTATAAAAATAATATACATACAATATTATTTATCTTTAAATTCACAAAATCAATTTAATAGTTTTGAATAATAAAATTTTACTATATATGTTTAAAAACTATGTTTAACATACAAATTGAATAAAATATTAATGAATCTAATGTCTATAAACTTACACTATATAATAGAGTATATGTTATTGATTTTGATAAATATTTTAAGTTATCTTAAACATGTTATTGATTTTAATAAATAAAAATATTATTAATAAATATTTTTATTATATATTAATCATTTATTCCTATATAGAGATATGTTATTGATTTTAATAAATAAAAATATTATTAATAAATATTTTTATTATATATTAATCATTTATTTCTATATAGAGCCATAAATCAGGACTTCCAAAATGTACAACTTAAAAAACTTTGTTCCTAGACCCATTGTTCCTCTCAAACAGCATATCGAGCAGGACAAGGTTTTTTTTTTCTGTGTTTATTGCATTATGTAATTAGGGTTTTGAAGAATATGATCTACAATTTGGGGATTTCGGTTTCTGAACTTAGATTTTGGGATGGATACAAACGGCCCTCAGGAAGTCATACTATTGTGCTTTCTCTTAGGAAGATGAGAGTATACGGAGGTGGAAAGAGTTAGAGAAGCTTCTTGGCTGCCTCGATATTTGAATGGTTCGTCTCGAACACTCGTGTAATTTGAGTACACAGTTTGTTGTGACTGTATCCTTACGATTTCATCTTGTTCTTATATGTTTTTTGACCTGAAGTTAAATTCCAATCGTTCGGAATCATATCCTCTGATTTCGGCGAAATTAGTACCCCATTTCCGATAGCTGAAGGATGTAGCAAGAACATACTTTTCACTCTCACGGAGGGCTCGGAGTATCGGCTTAAGCTGACATTCATATCATAGTATCTGGCCTGACCTACACAAATACCGTTTGATTGTATGCGTGGATGGATGATTTTCATTTTTCTTACAAACTTCAGTTAAATGGATTTTGTGTTGTTTGTTAATGATGGCACTTGTTACTCTTGCTGTTGCTGGATCATATATAGGTAGGTACCAACCATAACACGAGAGACCCTACAGTGGTGACAAATTACACGATGGAGTCGAGGACCAGATGTCTCTCGACAAATGAGGAAGTGGAGAGTTCTGAAGATCACAAGCCATTGTCTAACTATTCTGTGCTTAAGCCAACAGAAAATATTACTCAGTGGAATGTCGCGAAAATTGAAAAGGTCGCATCTTTTGAAGTCGAGACAAAAACTGTTTGATGAAGAATAGGGGGGCAATGCAAGCCTTTCAAACGGGTTGTTGCGGTTTCTCCACAAAACAATGTGTCAGGAGGTTCGACGTTTGTGTGAGGCTTTGAAGATAGGCCGATATTGGGTGTGTCAACAGTTGAGGAGCTAACAGATTTTGGCATTTTCTTATCCTCCAAAGAAGTCGATTGGGGCCACTGAGTAACAAATATTTTCCTGCAACTGTTGTACACAAATTGTTGTCACTTTGTTTTATTGCCAACCTCATTCATACTGGGAAGACGCAGCACTCTTGTCAACTCCAATGGCATGACGAACGACATGATCCATCCGTGCTCATCAAAATGTTAGTACAAAGAGTACTACTTAGACGTGGACAGCCAAATAAAAAGCCCACTGGTGTTTGAATTCAAGCTCGACACGGGCACAGGGTATCCAAGAATCATAATGCCTGCATTTCAAATATTGAAGCTAGAGTTTGAAAGGCACTTTTCGAGATCGAAAGCTGTGAAAGAAGTCAAATGTGGCCTGGGTCTGGAATTATGCTATGAGAGGAGCAAGGGACAGGAGTTTTATAATTTTCCTGAGATTACTTTTCATTTCCAGGGATCACGAGCGAACTTGGTTTTGATGGCTCAGGCGGTTCGAATTTAGGTACGCACTCCGACTCAGCCTCTTCATTAATATAAAAAAGTGTTTTGAATATCATATATATACCCTTTGCTATATTTGACACTATTTCTTGTTTGACATTCTACTACTTGCTGAAGTTTCTGAGTTTTTGACATTATTATCTTTTACTTTGAGAGAAGTTTGTTTTGTTGGTGTTTGTGGATTTTATTGCGGCTTGCTCTATGCATGATGAAGTGGATAATTGTGGAAATATAATACTCCTAGATAATGTCATATCATATATAATCTCTTACCATGACCAACATGATTTTCCTTATGTTGAGATTTTGTCAAATTTCAACCATGTGTATGTTAGCTTAAAGTAGAATATATTAGTTTTTGCCATATATACATGTGTGTGTTAAGGGCCATCTCTTTTGACTAAAAAATCAAGTAGGTGTTTTGTTATATTTCAAAAAATGTAGTATTAAATGATACTTCATTCATCCCAAAGAAATATTCACCCCCCTATAAATTATAATAGTCACACTACAAAAAAAATGAAATAATTATTCTTACTTTTTCACTTTAAAATACATTTTTACTATTAATTTTTGAACTTAACTCGCTTGTACTTCTCAAAAAATAACATTTTTCTTGATCTATGTACTCGAAAAAGTGTGATAATTCTTATGGGACTTGACGGGTGGGAGAAGTACGGAAGAGCCAAGGAATCCAAAGTGTGAACCCTCTACTACTTACCTCTTGTCTAAAAAAAGAAAATGATATAATCAATTTGGTCAAAATTGGTTTTTTCTCATTAGCCTGACCTCAGATTTTGAAGTTGTTTGTGGTCAGCCCCATGACTCAACTTGGAGCTCAATTAAACAAGTAATTAGGGCAACAAATACCTAAATTAGGTCTGAAAAATTTAACATGAACCCTCTGAAATTCGACTCATGCGTAACATAGGGTGTAGATAAAAAAATGTTCGAACTTGCATTTTTTAGGAGATTATAATGTATTTTTTTTACTTGTAATTATGGTATTCATTTGATTATATAGTTTAAACTTAAAATCACCAATAACTAACATCTAATAAAAACAAATACTAGGATTTAATTAAAATAAATCAAGTTGTGTGCTTTTTTAATTTGTGGTTAGTTTGTCTAAGTACTCTAGTTGCAGTTGAAAAGTTAGCTGTCTTTCTTTTCCACCTTTTTAATTTCATGAACGCGTTCACAGACAAAACAAAAAAAAAAGAAGCATAATCATTATCAAATAAATAGCCACATGCAGTAAAGATTTTTCTCCAACAAAAAAACAGACATGGAATCTTCATCCTTTTTCTTTCTTCACATTTTTCTCTTCTTTTCCACTTTTTCCCTTTCAAAAACATCTTCACAGCCCTCACCAGCAACACAAGCGCAGGCTCTGGTGACATGGAAAAACACCTTGTCCCCATCTCCTTCACTCGACTCATGGTCCCTAAACAACACCAGAAACCTCTGCAGGTCCTGGGCCGGCATCCGCTGCCTAAACCGGAGGACCATTTCTGAAATCAACTTATCCGATGTGAACCTCACTGGCACTTTGGCCCAGCTTGATTTCACTTCATTCCCAAATCTCACAATTCTGAACCTCAACGGAAACAGTCTCGACGGGCCGATACCAGCCTCGATTGGCACCCTCTCCCGCCTCGCCTACTTGGACTTGAGCGACAATCTGTTTGAAAATCCCATTCCACCTGAGATTGGCAACTTGACAGAGCTCAAGTACTTAAGCTTGTACAACAACTACCTCAATGGCACAATCCCAACTCAGATTGGCAATCTCCAGAACGTCGAGCTTCTGGATTTCGGTTCCAACTACCTGGAGACTCCTGATTGGTCACAAGTCTCAAGCCTCCCCTTGTTGAGGCACCTCAGCTTGTATTACAACTCTCTCACTTCAGAATTCCCAGGTTTCATTTCCAACTGTCTCAACCTCACTTTTCTTGATCTTTCGGATAATGTGCTGGAAGGCCCGATTCCTGACTCTTTTTTCAGTAATTTGGCCAATCTCGAGTATCTTAACCTTGGTACTAATTCATTCGGAGGGCCCTTGTCGGAAAATCTGACAAAACTATCGAATTTGAAAGAACTCCGACTACATAACAATTCGTTTTCAGGAAATATACCATCTTCTATAGGTCAACTCAGGAATCTTCAGTTATTAGATCTTCACTTGAACGCACTTGATTCGACAATTCCTTCCGAACTCGGTCAATGCACAAATCTGAGCTTCTTAGCTTTAGCTGAGAATTCGCTTTCCGGGCTCTTGCCTTCATCCTTGTCAAATCTAACCAACTTATCCGAGTTGGGATTATCCGAAAATAGTCTCTCCGGTGAAATTTCGCATCGCATTTTCGCCGGCTGGACAAAACTTACATCATTGCAGCTTCAAAACAATCTTTTCACCGGGCATATTCCACCCGAGATAGGCCTATGTACGGATTTGACCATTCTGTTTCTCCATAATAATAGTTTTTCGGGATCCATCCCACCAGAGTTAGGGAACCTACAAAATTTGAATCAATTAGACCTCTCGACCAATCAGTTCTCGGGTGAAATACCTCCGACAATCGGAAACCTCACAAACCTTTCCAAACTAAACCTGTACTCCAACAATCTCACAGGGAATATCCCGTCCGAAATTGGAGATTTGGTGTCGCTCAACACTCTTGACCTCAACACCAATCATTTGACTGGCTCACTGCCCAGCAACATCTCTAACCTCGGCAACCTGACCAATCTCTCTGTTTATAACAACAACCTTTCAGGAGAAATCCCACGGGAGCTGGGGTCCAACAGTCCTGGATTGGCAAATGTCAGCTTCTCGTATAACCGCTTTTCTGGGCAGTTGCCGTCCGGATTATGCAATGGACTTTCCTTGGATCAATTCACGGTTAACTACAATGGGTTCTCCGGGCCGTTACCGGAATGCTTCAAGAACTGCTCGGGATTAAAAAGGGTGCGTCTTGAAGGCAACCAATTTTCCGGAAATATTTCGGAGGCATTTGGATATCATCCACAGCTCCTTTATTTATCTCTGAGTGGAAATAATTTTACGGGCCATCTCACCTCGGACTGGGGTCAATACGAACAGCTGACGATTATCGAGATAGATAACAATAGCATATCCGGACCCATACCAGCTGAGCTTGGAAATCTAACACAACTGCAGGTTCTTGACTTGAGCTCGAACGAATTAACAGGACGAGTCCCTCCCGAGCTGGCAAATCTGGATCGACTATACAATCTCAACTTGTGCAACAATCGTTTGAATGGAGAGATTCCTAGCCCGATCGGGCAACTGACGAGGCTCCAGATTCTTGATCTCTCTGGAAATGGATTCACGGGAAATATTCCGGATGTTCTAAGAAACTTTCAAGACTTGAGAAGCTTGAACCTGAGAAACAACTTCTTATCGGGAATCATCCCGTCAGAAATCGGACAGTTAACGAGGTTGCGGTACTTATTGGACGTCAGCAACAACTCACTCACAGGGGCGATTCCGTCATCACTGGCAAGGCTGACTTCTCTGGAAACTCTCAACCTGTCACACAACAGCCTCTCTGGCCAGATTCCTTCGGCATTTTCCGAAATGGGAAGCCTCAGCGATTTCGATTTCGCGTACAACAATCTCTCGGGTCCCATCCCCACTGGCGACAGGTTCAGCCGAGCACCTTCAGAGGCTTACAGTCACAATTCCGGCTTATGTGGGGCTGCACAAGGATTGCTACCTTGCGATGTGACCATCTCCGAATCGGGAAGCGACAACTGGAAAAAGATTTTGATCGGTGTTATTGTTTCAGCCGTCAGTCTACTAATCCTGGGGGCCGTTATAGCCAGATGTCTCTCCCTACGGACAAAAACCAAGAAAGAGGACGAAGGGAGAAGGAAATTTACAAAATTCATGAATTATGAATCGCTCGTTGGGGAAAAGGAAGGAGATGTCAAGTTTAAAGATATTGTCGAAGCGACAAAAAACTTTAACGAGAAATACTGCATCGGAAAAGGAGGATTCGGAACTGTTTACAGAGCCGATTTACCAAACGGGCAGATTGTGGCAGTCAAGAGGCTTAACGTACCATCAGACTCGATCGAGACATCACATATGAGTCAGGTTAGCTTCGAGAACGAGATCCGGACACTGACAGAAGTGAGACACAGGAACATAATCAAGTTCTACGGGTATTGCTCCAAGGAAGGTTCGATGTACCTTGTGTACGAGTATGTGGAGAGAGGCAGTCTGAGGAGAGTGTTGTGTGATGACGTGGAGGCTTCTGAGCTGACCTGGGCCGCGAGGGTGGGGATCGTCCGTGGGGTGGCCCACGCGCTGGCCTACCTGCACCACGACTGTTCGCCGGCTATCGTGCACCGCGATGTTTCAACAAGTAATGTTTTGCTGGAGGCAGGGCTCGAGCCAAGGCTGTCGGATTTCGGGACAGCGAAATTGCTGTTTTCGGATTCGTCTGATTGGACGACTGTTGCCGGGTCCTACGGGTACATGGCACCAGGTAATTGGTGATATGCAGTTTTATATATATTTTTTTACAATTAAAAAAAAAATTGAATAAATTCTTATTGGGATGCAGAGCTAGGTCTAACCATGAAGGTGACAGAGAAATCTGATGTGTACAGCTTTGGAGTGGTGGCGTTGGAAGTTATGATGGGGAGGCACCCGGGGGATCTCTTATCTTGTTCGAACGAAGACGACCCGGATTTGTTCTTGGAACACGTGATCGATCAACGACTTTTACCTCCGACTGGCCGAACAGCAGAGGAAGTGATGTGCATAGTCAGCATTGCATTGTCGTGCACACGGTCGGAGCCGAGTTCTCGGCCTGACATGCGTCGTGTTGCGCAAGAGCTGTCGGCGAATACTCGAGCTTACGTGTCGTAGGTAGGGTCTGTCAATCGAGTCGTTTCAGTCGAGCTAGGGGACTGACTACTCGGATTCATGCTGAATTTGTATGATATAATTAGATGGGACTCTCTCGTGTGGTGTACAAAATATATTTATCGTGAATATATTGATTTATAAAAATCATAATGCTTCAATTAAAATTATTATACTCATTAAATACATTTTCAAACAAAACATTTTTCATAAAAAGTAAATTAATTAAATACTTACATTTGTTCCAAAAACAGTTAAGGGTTGTTAGCTTTTTAATTGAGAACTTGAATTGAGGAAATATTGGATTAATTGAACAATGGAGCAAACCAAAATCCCGCACAATATTGAAATAAGCAAGAAAGGAACAAAAACAATACCAATAATTATAGTAGTTTTAACTTTAAATAGTCTCCATCTCTAGCATACACTGATACACAAAATCGTTATATTATATATACAGAGTTTTACCAGAATTCTCCTTCGAAATTAACTCTCTCTAGGATCTTTACACTTCAAAATCATATCATACCATCTCTCTCAGCCCATTAGAAGAAAACCCAAAAAATCAGTTATAAAATCACATTTTGATCCAAAACAGGTGAGATTGGCCCGCTTTTCTAGCAACTCTGATCAACGGAGGGAGGCGGCCACCTTGTTGGGGAGATGGCCTCCTGATCTGGCCTTGTAGACTGACTCGATTCCTCGTCATTTCATCTCGTATACGCTCAATCCTTATTCGACAGTTTTGTTAGGCTAAGTCAAGTGAGCATATAAAGTCGTTGCTCTTTAGTAGCTTATGAATGAATTACTATAGTACACGCTCAATCCTTATTATGTTTGCAATAAAATCAATTTTCTTATTGGGTGGAATATTTGTAATTCTTAAAAGGCATTTTTCATCGTTTTTCTTTTGCTTTTTACTAAGTTTTTATCTTAAAGTATATAATACTCCTTAGTTAATGTGATTTTTAATCTATTGCTTTTAATGACATGATCTAAGTTTGTTTTTTGAGATTTGTCACATGTAAGTTTGTTTTCAATCATGTGTATGTGGGCTTAAAGTAGATCATTTGTTTATTTTGCCATATACGTGTGTGTGTATTTTAAGGCCTTCACTTTTGACTAATTAATATTCAAGACAATGAATTTTTGATATGTTTCAAAAGTGTATTAAATATTAGAGTGGAAAAGTCAGGAATCCATAATGTGACCCCTCTGCAAACTACCAACAACTCTTGGCTGAAAAGAATGAAAAGAAAAACGAACGACAGAACTAAGCAATTTGGTCAGAGTTGGTTTGAAATAATGAAAACAAACAATTACTCCCACGTTATTATATCAATTGTCCTGTTTTTTTATCGTCAATTTAAAATTAATTTACAAATAAGCTGAAAAACAGTTGCGGGATGGGAGTATATTGTGCACTTGAATTCATTTAGCATAATAAATTAATTAATTTGTTATCATTTTGTCCATATTATTTTTAATTATTCAAATCAAACCATATGTATATAGTAATTCGAAAGAATAGTACTCATCTCTCTTGTACACTTCCTTTGTAATTAACAAATGAGGTGTTCCTACTCTATCTCATACATTTTTTTTTGTAAATAACAAAGGAAATTTGATAACTGCATTTCTTTTATAAATAACAAATGAGGTGCGACAACAATTTTGAAACGAAAAGAGTATGTAATTTGTACTCATAATAAATAATTAAATATAAAAATAATATTTATATTTTAATTTTTTAAATACGAAATATTAAAATTTGAATCGAATCTCAAATTTGAGTGAAAATAATACTCTTCGATTCTAAAAAGTTTACATGGAAAAATGAGACGAATTTATAAAAAAGAATAGTGTTTCATGTGTTACATAAAATTTAGGTAAATCTAAGATGTTATACTATCTTATATTAATACGAAAAATGAAAATTGCATGATTTATTTTATGACTTGTTTTTTTGGACTGAAATTGTCTGAATTATTAATTGAATTGAACTTAATAATTGTGAATTGAACTGAAATTAAGTTCAAAAGAACATGTTATAAAACTAACATAAGAGTGACTTCTACTGCTCTTAACACAAGATTTTGTACCTCACCGAACTCGAACGTACACAATGTTTGAAAAAGCAAACCTCTCTTTTAACTCGAGTATATAATACAGTAATTCCACATCTATAGACTATACGGTCCACACTACATTTAAATTGACAACATTTTCATTCCCCAAGTGGAGGATGATTCCTCCTTAATAGTCAACGCATATAATTCGTATACGGGCTTTCGGGCGCCTTTCATACCACATCGTAAATCAAATAAACAAACAAATAAATAAATATAAAAATAATTTGGTGAGTTTGTCTTCTTGCAATTTAAATACGGGCTGTCTTTTTCCACCCTTTTTTTCTTCTTGTTATCATCTCAAACATAAAGCCACATGCAGTAAAGATTGATTCTCTTTCAACCCAAAAACCAGACAATGGAAAAAACACTTTTCTTCCTCCACATTTTCATCTTCTCCTTCTCCTTCTCCTTCTTCCCTTCAGAAATATCATCCTCACCTGCAACACAAGCACGAGCATTGTCGGCATGGAAAAACGATCTATCCCCGTCTCCTTTTCTCGACTCGTGGGCCCTAACCAGAAACCTCTGCAGGTCGTGGGCTGGCATCCGCTGCTCGAACCGGAGAACCATTTCCGAAATCGACTTGTCCAATGCCAACCTCACTGGAACCTTAGCCCAGCTCGATTTTACTCCATTCTCGAATCTCACAACTCTCAATCTCACCGGAAACAGCCTCAGCGGGCCCATACCTGCCTCCATCGGCCTCCTCTCCCGCCTCGCCTACTTGGACTTGAGCAATAATCTGTTTGAAAATCAAATCCCACCCGAGATCGGAAATTTGACAGAGCTCAAATACGTAAACCTGTACAACAACTACCTCAACGGCACAATCCCAACTCAGATCGGCAATCTCAAGAAAGTCGAGATTCTGGATTTGAATTCGAACTATCTGGAGACTCCCGACTGGTCACAAGTCTCGAGCCTCCCCTTGCTGAGGCACCTCAGCTTGTATTACAACTCTCTCACTTCCGAATTCCCAGGTTTCATTTCCAACTGTCTCAACCTCACTTTTCTTGATCTTTCCGATAACATGCTCGAAGGCCCGATTCCCGACTCTTTTTTCAGTAATCTGGGCAGGCTCGAGTATCTTAACCTCGGTACTAACTCATTCGGAGGGCCCTTGTCGGAAAACATCACCAAACTATCCAACTTGAAAGAACTCCGATTAATAAACAATTCCTTCTCTGGATATATACCATCTTCTTTGGGTCAACTCAGGAATCTTCAGTTGTTGGATCTTCGTATGAACGCACTCGATTCAACGATCCCTCCTGAGCTCGGCCACTGCACAAATCTGACCTTCTTGGCTTTAGCTGGGAACTCGCTTTCCGGGCCTTTGCCATTATCCTTTTCCAATCTAACAAACTTATCCGAGTTGGGATTATCCGACAATATGTTCACCGGCGAAATCTCGCATCGCATTTTCGCCGGCTGGACAAAACTCACATCTTTACAGCTTCAAAACAATCATTTCACCGGGGATATTCCACCCGAGATAGGCCTATATACAAATCTGAGTTATCTGTTCCTCTATAATAACAGCTTTTCAGGGCCCATCCCACCAGACATAGGGAACTTACAAATTTTGGAGCTCTTAGACATTTCGACCAATGAATTCTCGGGTGAAATACCTCCGACAATCGGAAACCTAGTCAAACTTCACACCCTAAACCTGTACTCCAACAATCTCACCGGAAATATCCCGTCCGAAATCGGAGAGTTAGCGTCGCTCATCACTCTCGACCTCAGCACCAACCAATTGACTGGGCAGCTGCCCAGCAACATCTCTAAACTCAGTAACCTGATCAGTCTCTCTCTTTACAACAATAACCTTTCAGGGATAATTCCACAGGATCTGGGGTCCAACAGTCCCGGATTGACAAATGTCAGCTTCTCGTACAACAGCTTTTCTGGGCAGTTGCCGTCCCGACTATGCAGTGGACTTTCCTTGGATCAATTTACGGTAAACTACAATGGGTTCTCCGGGCCATTGCCGGAATGCTTCAGGAACTGCTCGGGATTACGAAGGGTACGTCTTGAAGGAAATCAATTTTCCGGAAATATTTCGGAAGCATTTGGATATCATCCACAGCTCCAGTTCTTATCTCTGAGTAGAAATAATTTTACGGGCCAGCTGACGCCCATCTGGGGTCAATACGAACAACTCACGAATATCCGGATGGACAACAATAAAATATCCGGACCCATACCAGCTGAGCTTGGCAATCTCACACAACTGCGTGTTCTTGACTTGAGCTCGAACGAATTCACAGGACAAGTTCCTCCCGAGCTGGCGAATCTGGACCTGCTATTTAATCTCAGCTTGAGCAACAATCATTTGAATGGAGATATTCCTGACCCGATAGGGCAACTGACGAGGCTCCAGTATCTTGATCTCTCCGGTAATGGACTGACAGGAAATATTTCGGTTGTTCTAAGAAACTTTGCAGATTTGCAAAGCTTGAACCTGAGCAATAACTTGTTATTGGGAAGCATCCCATCCGAAATCGGGCAGTTAACGAGGTTGCAGTATTTATTGGACCTCAGTAACAACTCACTCACAGGGGCGATTCCGTCATCACTGGCAAGGCTGACCTCTCTGGAAAATCTCGACCTGTCGCACAACAATCTCTCAGGCCAGATTCCTGTGACCTTTTCCGAAATGGTCAGCCTCAGAGATTTCGATTTCGCGTACAACAATCTCTCGGGCCCCATCCCCTCTGGCGACAGATTCAGCCGAGCACCTTCAGAGGCTTACAGTCACAATTCCGGCTTATGTGGGGCTGCACAAGGATTACTGCCTTGTGATGTGACCACATCCGAATCGAGAACGGGAAACAACAACAGAAAAAAGATTCTTATCGGTGTTATTATTCCAGCTGTCAGCTTAGTAATCTTGGCGGGCGTTATAGCCGTAGGTCTTTACCTACGTACGAAAAGAAATAAAGAGGACGAAGAGAGAAGGAAAATTACCAAGTTCAAGCAATCTGAATCACTCGTCTGGGAAAAGGAAGGAAGAGTCAAGTTTAAAGATATTGTCGAAGCGACCAAAGACTTCAACGAGAAATACTGCATCGGAAAAGGAGGATTCGGAACTGTTTACAGAGCCGATTTACCAAACGGGCAAATCGTGGCAGTCAAGAAGCTCAGCATTCCATCAGACTCGAGCGAGACATCACATATGAGTCAGGTTAGCTTCGAGAACGAGATCCGGACTCTGACAGAAGTGAGGCACAGGAACATAATCAAGCTTCACGGGTATTGCTCTAAGGGAGGGTCGATGTACCTTGTGTACGAGTATGTGGAGAGAGGCAGTCTGAGGAGAGTGTTGTGTGATGACGTGGAGGCGTCTGAGCTGAGCTGGGCCGCGAGGGTGAGGATCGTCCGTGGGGTGGCCCACGCGCTGGCCTACCTGCACCACGACTGCTTGCCTGCTATCGTGCACCGCGATGTGTCGACAAATAACGTTTTGCTGGAGGCAGGGCTCGAGCCGAGGCTGTCGGATTTCGGGACAGCGAAATTGCTCTTCTCGGATTCGTCGAATTGGACGACGGCCGCCGGGTCCTACGGTTACATGGCACCAGGTACTTTTCATCAAATGTCAGCTTCTGCTTATGATTTTTCACAATTTAATAAAACATTTCTATTACATAAAAACATAAGTTTTTCTTACCGATGAAGATTCGATTCCTTTTGGCATGCAGAGTTGGCACTCACCATGAAGGTGACGGAGAAATCTGATGTGTACAGCTTTGGAGTGGTGGCGTTGGAAGTTATGATGGGGAGGCACCCGGGGGATCTCTTATCTTCACTGGCAACAGTAGGGGCATCCGAAGACGACGTCCCGGATTTGTTCTTGAAAGACGAGATTGACCAACGGCTTTCACCCCCAACGGGCCAAACGGCAGAGGAAGTGGTTTCAATAGTCACCATTGCATTGTCGTGCACACGGCCCAGGCCCGATTCGCGGCCCGATATGCGTTCTGTGGCTCAAGAGCTGTCGGCGAGTACTCAAGCTTACCTGTCGGAGCCATTGGAGACAAAAAGAATACTAAGCATGCAAACAGATATATCAAAGTAGCGTCGAATTGCTTGGATTGTAAAGCGTAATGATTCGGTCTAGTTCAGCATAAACGAGAAACAAACGTCAAGGGAGTATTACATGTTTTTTAACCCGAATCGGGCTCCCCCGGCATAATCCATCATTCTTCAGGTTCATAAATGGAATACAAGTTGTGTGATCTGTGGCTTGATGCAAAACAGGGGCAGTTTCGGAAATGCATCTAAAAACAGAAGAGACATTTCAACAAACACAATTGGTGCACAGATAAAAGTTCGAACAGAAACGAAATAGAAGAATTGAGAAAGAAGATAGTCTTGCAGAAAATAATCACAAGTTTCTAAGGTTGCAAATAATACACGAAAAAGAATAGGAATTGCAGACAGTGTTTCATATAAATAAACCTGTAGAACTGGAAACTGAGTTCTTGAATGAACCGTGCATTTGGTTTCATATAATTTCCTTTTTTTTTTCCTTTAATGTTTTTTAGTTTTATATGGGGGGGATATTTATAATTAAAAAGCAACTCTGAGTAATACATACATAAATAAATATCCTTAGTTTTTAAAAAAATGAAAATGATCAATATAATTATTCCTCGTCAAATTTTCAGTTCGTTACGAGTCTAGATCAGACTATAATACAAATCCGGGTTATCGAGTCCAGATGTTGCTTAATGACAGGTTGTTTTAAGATACTGCAGTCAATGTGCCCATAACAGGTTTTTTAATCACCAATCGAAAATAACTAGAATTGGACAGCTCCTCGTCAAAAGCTTTCATCGGTTCCTTCCAACGGTAAGTCAGTCTGGCTAGTACTTAAAAACGATAACCGGGGCCCTATTCGTGCACTTTTGATCGCTTCGATGGTGAGGGCTCGACTTCTTTTCCATTGGGGTTTTCAATAATTTCATTTTCTCCATTGTTGCTTTTATCGTCTTCTGGGTTGCCTTTGAGAGTAGTTGCATTTTGGTCTGCATCTGTTGTAGCCTCCTTAAAGGAGTTTTCATTGGCCGGTGAATTTGCTTTGAGCATGTCCATGCCCGACTTGTTCTGCTTCTCAAACATCATTTGAAGATATCGACCCTGTTCTTCTATACGAAGCTGTAGATTTCTTTGGATCTGAAAAGGAATAATAGTAATAGAGATAATTATGATAAAGTGCCCATATATAGGAAAAAAAACTAAAGTGGGCAAATTACAAACTACTTGCAAAACAAAATGTCATATTGTCATCTAACTTTGAGAATTATATAAACCACCCTTCAGGTGATGTCCTTTTGCAGATGACAGTTAGTGGACTGGAGGAGCTAACCAAATTTTGATGTCCTCAAATATATTTAGAATTCAATTCCACATTTTTTCAGAATATTTTAAACTAAACCAAAATCTTTGTCTCACACCTTACATTTACATCACTCATAGACTTTTCCAAATACTAAGTACAACCAGATAAAAGGTTGGGGCAATAAGTAATATTTTCAAAAGTAGAGTACATTTTATAATGGCAGCAAATACCTCTAAGCCAGCCTTGGGGCAAAAGGTGAGCAAAAAAATAAACCTGAAGAGTGGTTTTTGAGATTTTCAAAAGTTGACTGGTTTTTGTTGTTTATACCACAAGCCTAAAGAACAGTTTTGTAATTATACAAATAACCCCTTAGCTTTACGGTTTTTATATGTATTGCTATTTGCTATACCATAACATGTATACCTCAAGTTGTTCGTGAAGCCTCTTTTGGACTTCCATCTGCATCCTCAGAGCTTCAGTGATCTCTATACCACTGTTCCGAAACCAGAGGAGCATATCAATCATCCGGAAAATATGACAAACCATGAGGTTTTATTAACAATATTTTGAAATATTAATTGGCTATACTGTAATAAAGCTACATGGTTAGTATTTTTTTGTAATTCGTCTAAATAAATAAACCATAGTAGAAATGGTTCCATGAGAACTACACTTACGTTTTCAAGTCCAAAGATGAAAGTTCCTCAATCGATGTCGTTTTTCTCTCCGAGGAATCTGAAAAACAATAAATGTATGTCATTTTAGGTGAAAGTAATAATAGTAATAGATTTGTTTGTGTGAAAATATTAGAGAATAACTAACAAACCGAAAGTCCTTTTCCAACCATTTCATGGTGATAAGATTTCGGAAAAGGTGAAGTCATGAAAGGTAAAAGAGAAACAACTAACAAATAATAGAATAGAAGCCAAGAAAAAGCATCTGTTATAACTAATGACTGTCACTACCAACAGAGAAATTAGGAAAAAGCAATTTCACTCTCTTTATAAGAAAAATATTTCAAAAAACAATCATTAGCTTAACTTTTCTCTATTTATTGAATAGTTTGAGTTGGAGAATGATGAAATAGCATAAATTATAGTAAGATATTAACACCAAAATGGACATCTTGAATGTTACGAACCTTCTATGCCATCGGGTTTGTATCTTGCTGTACGGTACTTCTGCAGATGAAAAATTCCATTGTGAGTTAAGAATAATATAGGTCTAGAAAACAATTATTTACTTACTGTACAATATTTACCTGTAGATGGCTTTTAACATGATAAATTGTCAATCCTTCGACTTTCATTAACTTCAGGACGCCCTTAGGAGTAGCCCCTGTGATGAAAAATGAATGTATGATGTGGTTCAACCCTCAAGACTCCTGGTTTAAACTGGATCGATTTCATATCAGATTTAAGTCGTAAGGAAAAGGGAAAACCTACTTTCACTCCCACCAAGTTTGTTGACTGCCTCCACAAAGGCCTCATGGAGTTCAGGTGTCCAACGCATGCGTTGCTTACCCGGGGCAGAATTATTGGACGGAGAATGAACAGCACCACCATTGAAAGTTTCTACGAGTGTAGGTGACGGCTGCTGGGATATTGCATGGGTTTGGATTGGAAACTGTTTGGATGGTTCGCATAATAACTGTTGCAACAGAGACAAAATGAAGGGGAAGACAAAGTTAAGGGTTCGCATAATCTCTTCAATGCACTACTGAGAAAGTTATGCTGGAAATTGCAATCTAACCCATTCACGGTCTCTCTAGCTCTATTGAACAGAGACGAAAGAAACAAAAATAAATGATTTAATAGTTCAAAAACGGAATAAATTACCTCTGGACCTGCAACATTTGCATCACCAAGAAGCTCATTCCAATTAGAAGCCAAAGCATCATTATCTGTAAATATAAGCTGATCAGCCCAATCTTGCCACTCGTTTGGTTTACCGAGATCTTCACAAGGAACCACAACACCACCACTCTTACTACCATCAAGTTGACTAATAGGAATCGCATCAGTTATTGGAAGATCAAGAAATTCAGTTATCGTATCTGTGCACCATAAACTATTGTTATTATCCTTATTATAGTGACTTGACGCGGTCGATTGAAAAACTCCAGAGTCAACAGCATGTGGTACTCGAATCGAAGACCCTGTATCTGCTGACTGAGAAAAGAACGGAGGTTGACTTGAGCGCTTTTCTTGTTGTTGGACAGATGAAAAATGACAATCATTAGGAAATACTGGGGATGAAGAAATCATGTGCCCGGCAACACCGCCATGGTTAGGCAATGATGAATAATTGAGATAGTTATCATCTTGGGCAGTTGAAAAAACAGGTAACGAAGAATGTTGAGCTCCAGATGAAGGCCCACAGTTATTGAGTTGTGATCCACCTGGTCTTTGAATGGATAATGCTGGCCTTGTTTCCATTCTTGCCTGGTGTGTAAGTAATCAAATATGAGAAAGAACCAGCACGGTTTCTCTCCAGCCACCTATGTAACCACACCACAAGTACGCCCGTCAAATTCATGTATGGAATAGTTGAAAGTAGAAATTCCTCCTAAACAGTAGAACTTACGAGTAATCCCACGGAAGATTTAAAAAAGAAAATATACAAAATTCATATTCATGCAGGATATTCAACCTGTGCTCAGGTATTACTAATACTTCAGTTACTCTCATCGACAGCACTAATTAAGATTTGGAACATAACCTTAACCGGCAAGCGATACAGAAACCAATTATGTACCATTGAATTTTTCCTTCGTAGATCCCAAACATCGAGCTAAAATCGACTCAAGACACCTCAATAAATTATTTCATAAATCATAATACATACACAAACTCTTACAATATTTTTTTTAAATCATAAAGTCCAAACCACCCAACAGAGCAACCTATTAACAACACATGCATATTCGAATTTCCGGAATTCAGAAATTAACAGAACATCAGTACTGTAAAGATTATATATATATATATATATATATATATATATATATATATATATATATATATATATATATATATATATATATATATATATATATATATATATATATATATATATATATATATATATATATCGATTCATAATCAATACTTCACACATAAAGGAACAATCAAAATTCAGAAACAAACCAAAGGAAAATTCATGAAAACTAACCCTAACCTAAAAATCAGGAATCAATCGGAACCGGCGAGAATGGGACAGCTCCTCCATCTCCAACTATTTGAGCATCGGAGCAAAAGCGGCGATAAGGCAATTGGCGTACGAGAATCTTCACATACACGTGGATGAAAGCTCCGATTAGAGCGTAGAAATCCCGTTTCCGGCGCCGGAAAGTGGTGAAAGAAAATGAACGGTGGCGATGGAATTTGTTTTCGTTTTTAATGGGACGGGAGTAGTATTATTTTCAGGGATCTCTCTTCTTTCTACTATTCAGGTGCTTGCCTGGCTGCTTTTGATTTTCAGATTTTCCCTCATGGATTATTATATGATATATACACGCGCGATTTTGGAGCGTGTTTGACACGCATGCTGATTTATTTATTTTTGTGTTTCCTGTTATAAATTATTCGGAAAGGATAACGGAGTATTTGGTTGGGAATGTTTTATTTTATCAAAATTCAGAATCAAATAAACACCAAAATCCATTTAATATATATTATGCTGTTTTGTCATTTTAATCTATTCAGCATCTGTAGTTTTAGAATGAAATCCGCTTAAATGAATAAAATAAATTTGAATTAAATTAAATGAATTTGAACTAAATCGAAGTTAATTGAATTGATTTTATTATAAAAATAATAGGATAATTTTTATAAAAAAATAATTTTAAAAGTTAGTATATAATTTAGGATATTAGTTTACGATAATTAAAAGAAGGATTATTTGGTAAATCAATTTTTTTTATAAATAAGTGTAAAGATTAATCTTAATGTATGATTGATAGTAAAATATTGACCATTTTATGAAAATTCTCCATTTTTTTATTGTAAATTTGAGTAATGTTTCAAAATTATCCTTATTTATAATATATAGTGGGTGGTTATTATAAAAGTATTAAAGTAATTAGTTGTGCTTTTTTTTTATAATAATAAAATTAATAATACCTCGGTTAATAAGACCGAAATGAAATGCCCTGCTAATTGCTATTAATAAAAACATAAAAAAAATATTATCCTTAATTATAATGTTTATTTTATAAAAAAAATTAAAAAAAATTATTTATTTTATGTGGTGTGATTGTGTAATAAATATGTGAAGCGTCTAAACAAATAAAATATAAAAATATAAATAATACAAAACTAAGCATTGATACCTTCATCTATTAAAACACTGCATAGCTCTTTTTGTAATTTACAAACAAAGTATACACTATTTTGAAAGATAAAAATAATACTCGTATTTATCTTAAAAATATCTAAGGTGTCTCAATCGAACTTTTTCATTATAGGATTTTGTAATTGAGTTTTAAGAAAACGATGTCTTGATCAATTCAAATCATAAAAAAAAATCTCTCTAAGGCAATTGTTTGTTAAAACTTTTTTTTTTTTTTTTTTTTTTTTTTTTTTTTTTTTTTGATTTGCAAATGAACAACATAATAGAGGTAGTAACTTTGACTCCCTCCATTTTATAGATATAGAACCACTTTTCCATGTATAAGGTAAATATTATTATTTTGACCAAAAAATACAATGTATAAATATATTTTTAAATTAAAAAATAAAATAGTTATAAGTAAAGTAAAAAATGTAGTTGAATAAAGAAAGAGTAAAATTATAATTTAAAGTCAAAAAGTAAAAGTATTATTTCTTTTTTTTTTTTAGAATTTTATTATTGTAAACCATCTATTTAAAAAAGGTGATCATGTTATTATGAAACGGAAAAGATACTAAATATAAATGAATTAAATATATTCTTTAAATTAATTGATGTTAAATAACATTGTAAAATAAAAATATATAATTGAAAATTGACATTAAGAATGTGATGAAAGTGTGAAGTAACAATCTTCCACTACGAGATGAATAATAGCGAAAGACAATATTATCTCTGTCCCAGCGCAATGGAATGGTCAAATTTACTTCACAAATAACAAAGAAAGTGTAACCATTAATATGATATAGAGAGAGTATTACATAAGTTTGGCGAAGTTCATTATAGACTTTTTAGGAATAATAATGGGGTTTTTATAAAAATAATTTAATTGTTTAAATGAGATCTTAAGTTATTTTGAGTTTACCTAATGTCTCCTTTTGACTAGGGTGAGTTTGCTTTCCTAATTTCATTGTTTCAAAACCAACACAAACATTTGTTTCAATATTGGATTTGAGATCAAGATTTGTTTTTTTTTTTTCATGTTTTATTTTACTTTCCATACCGAACAAAACAAAGTTTCTTTCAATATTACACTAAAAGGAAAACAGTTCAACCATTGTTTATAAATCGGAGTAAATAATGTGAGCGAAACAACGAAAATGATCATGGTTCGAATGAACGGACAGGAGTACCAAAGTGCATTGCATAAATAAATGAGGAAGCTTAGTGTGTGGCATGTGTGTAGGGTACAAAATGTGCACATATGTAGAAAACATTATGGGAGAGAATATATTGTATTGTGAATACTTTTTTTTTTTGATAAGGAGGAGAGACGAGAAACTCCACCCCACCCGATCGGAGGTCCCTCGATCGGGTAGGATGTAAATCGAGGGATGTGCCCGAGTAGCAGACACCTGTGCGAGAGAGCCAACAGGTCGAACCCCAAGACAAACCTTCATAATATTTCAATGAAAATTTGCCCCACCCGAGGTTCGAACCCTGCGTCGCCGGGGAATTTCACCCACATCATCACAGGCATTACCACTCGGCGCATTACCACTCGGCTATGCCCCTGGGGAATGTATTGTGAATACTTAATAAGTGAATATGGTGCTTTTGAGTTATGTTGAAGGTCAACTAGGGGGCAATTCGGCAGCGTTCCATTTTGTTCATTGGTTTCCTTTTTCATGATTGACCTACACTACTACATAGTACATACAAGTGTATTGTACTCCAGTAAACACGTTTCGACCTAACAATGGACACTCAATTTCATATGGTACAATTATACGAGCAACATACACAAGCATAACTGCACAACATGATCGTTACCAAAGCCGAGCACGAGAGTCCACAATTAAAACAATGGACACTCAATTTCATATGGTACAATTATACGAGCAACATACACAAACATAACTGCGCAACATGATCGTTACCAAAGCCGAGCACGAGAGTCCACAATTAATGAAAACAAGTTCATCATAAATCCAGATGGAGATGGACTTCACTCAGCATACCTAATAACACACAGCATAGTACTAACAAGTAATAAACCTCTGCAACAAAGAATTTTCTGAAGAATATAATAAAGCTGAATAAAATCAACTCAACCATACAACAAAACATAACAAGATCCATCCATTAAATAAAGTATAAAAAGTTAAATTTAATCTCTTAAATTGTCGGATTACAGCATTGAAAAAAGGTAAAGTCGAACAAAATTCAAGAACTTCAAACTTCAACTTTTAAACGATAGCATTAGCTGCACTAGCAATCCTTGGCCAGAGATCAGCACACTCTTTCCCAATGGGGCCGGTGATGGCAGACCCTAAAAACGAAAAAATCAAGGAGTACTTAATGAAATGTAAAAAATTACAACAAAATATCCGGTAATGCACCTGGAAAACAAGTTGGGGGATAGATAGGGGTTGTAATAAGATAATAATTACCTTTCATTTCACCCTTGGGATTCACAATGACACCGGCATTATCTGCCAATGTGGAAAAAAAATAACAGCAATTAACAAGAGCTTATACTGACATAATCCAACACACAAGCTAACTTGACAAACATGAAACCTAAAAACAGCTGAACTTGCTGATTTTGGATGCATGAAGAAACTAAAATAACTTGGAAATTTTAACTTGGGTGTTTCAATAGTAGCATCTGTGTTATCAAACTATGTAAAAAAAAATCAACAAGTATCAAGATTTAGGAAAATCTACATGTAATAATATAAAATAACACAAAGTATAAGCCAACACAAATCTAAACTAAAATTATACAATGAGAAAGACAATCAAGCTTTACCATGAAAAAATCGTAGGCCTCACCGAACATATAAGAATTTCGATTAATAGAAAAAACAAAATCACAAACCCAGTGAATAATTCAAACTCACTAATAAAAATGTATACATATAAATTTGAAAGAAAAGGAAGAATTAAGCTTAAAAAGAAAACCTAAAAGTACCTTCAAAGTACATGAAGACGCCGTCCTTTCGGCGCCATGGCTTGCGCTGTCGGACGATGACAGCTGGCATGACCTTCTTACGGAGATCTGGCTTCCCCTTCTTCACGGTGGCCATCACCATGTCTCCGACGCAGGCGGACGGTAGCCTGTTGAGGCGCCCCTTGATCCCCTTCACGGAAATGATGTACAGATTCTTTGCGCCGGTGTTGTCGGCGCAGTTCACCGTCGCCGCCACCGGAAGACCCAGCGACATACGGAACTTGTTACCCGCGGATCCTCCGCGACCTGTGTAAAAATGAAGGAAAAAATGGGAATGAATCAGTCACTAACTTAACTGAAATCGGAATCGAAAATGATGGAATTATTAGGTTTAGCAGGAATGGGATCGTACCTCGCTTCGACATTTTCGCTTTCTCTCAAACTCACCCGAGCTCAGCTGGAGATGAACGCAGAAGCTCAAATTAGGAGGCGCAACGCTTTTATATGAGGGATTAAAATTTGATGGCTGTGGGCTAGGGTTTTGAATAAAAGAAAATTAAAATGAAGGAGCTGTGGGCTGAATGT
This sequence comes from Euphrasia confusa, assembly GCA_954870475.1. Taxonomy (NCBI): domain Eukaryota; kingdom Viridiplantae; phylum Streptophyta; class Magnoliopsida; order Lamiales; family Orobanchaceae; genus Euphrasia; species Euphrasia confusa. The sequence goes on along the minus strand of OX940966.1, from coordinate 5,843,940 downwards.
ATGTGGGCTTGGGTATAGACAGCCCAAAAGTATTTTATATTTTATTTTATTAAAAATAATATTTTAAATGTCTATTACGATATATTCCATATTTGTTCATAAAATATGAGAGTATATGACTATATGAGAGTGGGAAGATATATATTGAACACAAAAAAAAGGCAAAAAATATTAATGAGAAAAAGTATTGTTCATTTAAAAAAAAACATTTTTTTGTTAAACTCATTCATCCAATTTTCCATTTTCTTCCTCGAACATTTACATAAGTGAAAATTGTTACCTATATACTTAGAAATTTGGAATTTGAAAAAAAAAATTAAAGCACAATCTTAATCAAATCACGCGATTAAGTTAAAATTTGATCCTCGTCTATTTTTACCTTAGTACATGGAATTGATTTTATCAAGTTCAGAGGTAAAATGTACACCTCTTCCTTCATCGGTTCGCCACTCTTTCTCCCGCCGACATCCACCACCACCAATCGCCGCCGCCGCACAATCGAATCCTCCCTGAACCCTAAAACAAATCCCATCACCGCCCTCACAAAACTGCTATGGGGCCAGTCCCTCCCGCCCAACCTCCTCATCTCCGCCGCCCGCTCCGCCTGGTCCGCCACCTGGCACCTCATGATGTCCCAGCTCGCCCCCTCCGACCCCATCACCGGCGCTTACGCCCGCCCCGCCTCCCAATTCCGCCGCCCCACCATCACCGCTTCCTCCCCATCCCTCCACCTATACGTCGGCCTCCCCTGCCCCTGGGCCCACCGAACCCTAATCGTCCGCGCCCTGAAGGGCCTCGAAACCTCCATCCCCGTCTCCGTAGCCGCCGCCGGCGAAGACGGATCCTGGGAATTCAAGGACGCCCCCAAAATCCCTCAAAACTCGGACCGGGATTATCTTGTTCCCGGTTCGGATAAGGCCAACCGGTGCAAAACCCTCAAGGAGGTCTACAATCTACGGCAAGGCGGATACAACGGCAGATCAACGGTTCCGATGGTGTGGGACTGCGACAGAAATGAAGTTCTCTGCAACGAGAGTTATGATATTATCGAGCTGTTCAATTCGGGATTGAATGCGATATCCTCGAACCCGGCATTGGACCTATCTCCTCCTCGATTGAAGAAAAAAATTGACGCGTGGAATCAGATTATTTATCCCAGTATCAACAATGGTGTATATAGGTAAAGCGTAGCATCATCATTCCTTCAAAATTATGATTTGTCTCTGCAATTTTCGAAGAGCCTTCGATTTCTGTTATTGTGTAGTATCCACATTTCCCGTAAAACTCACAATGTGTTGACCAATTTTGCTTGAGTCGAGTAGTAGACATGTTGACCAATTCTGATTAAAGGTTACGTGAACTATGGGTGTAGGTGTGGATTTGCACAGAGCCAAGAGGCGTATGATTCTGCGGCCAATGAGTTGTTCGACACTTTAGACATGTTGGATGAGCATCTGGGGAGATACAGGTACTTGTGTGGAGACGACTCGTTAACTCTTGCGGACGTGTGCTTGTTCACGACACTGATAAGGTTTGATCTTGTCTACAACGTACTGTTCAAGTGCACTAAGAAGAAGTTGATTGAGTATCCGAATCTCCATGGATACATGCGCGATATCTACCAGGTACTCTCAAATACAATTGATGATTTATAGTTTTAAAACATATTTTCAGCATCGTTTTTTCTAATCATTTTGTTATTGGGCAGATTCCCAAAATTGCAGCGACTTGCAATTTCCGAGCAATTATGGATGGATACTATAAAATCCTTTTCCCACTAAACCCAGGCAGCATCCGACCAGCTATTCCGTCGGCCTGTGAGCATGAAATGTTATCAAAACCCCATAACAGAGAAGCCATGTCATCGGCTGATAAAGATGTAAATAAGCTCGTTCTGTAGAAGCCTATGCCGGGTAAGAAAAAAGATACGCCTAAAAATCGTTTAAGGAACAAGTGTTTCTGTACCAATTTACCCTTACTGATATCCATCTTCTTCCCTTGAATCTTTAGGGTAATAATACAAATGCCCTAAATTGAATAAGAATATGATTTTGAACAATTTTCTTGAATATTAGAAGCTTCATTATCTTTAATTATGTTGATTCTTCTATTCATTATCTCTAATTATTTGGTGCAATCTAATTGTACACACACATACATTATTTTCCTTTTTTGATCAAAGTAAAAAAGATCCAAGCTCCTCTACCCTACAACTTTTTTCAACCAAATCTTTAATGGAGTTTCATGTATATATAATTGGCTTCATCTTAATGACAATATTGTTTTTTTGAATCATGGGTCCATCTCATCATCATTCTCAATCCCTGATTCTCTCTCTAACTCTCCCCATCTTCCTGATCATCACTCTAACCTCCTCATCCTCCTCCTCAGACCACACAGCCTTAGTTTTCAAAGGCTGCGCCGACCAAAGCTTCGACTCCCTCCACACCCAAACCATCAAGCACCTCCTCTCCTCCCTAATCTCCCAATCCTCCGCTTCCAAATTCCACAACGCCACCTCCTCCGACGTCGACGGCCTCTTCCAATGCCGAGCCGACCTGTCCACATCAGCCTGCCGTTCCTGCGTGGAGAAGGCCTCGTCCGCCGCCCTGAGCCTCTGCAAGCGAGCTGTCGCCGCCCGAATCCAGCTCAGCGGGTGCTACCTCAGGTACGCGGCCTCCGGGCTCGGGCAGCCGGGCCGGGCCGAGCTGCTGTACAGGGTATGCGGCTCGGGCCGGGCCCCGGGGGACAGGGTGGGCCCGGCGCTGGAGGCAGTAGCGAGGGGTCTGGAGAGCGGGTTCTATGCGGGCGGGTACGAGTCGGTCTACGCGATGGGGCAGTGCGAAGGTGGCTTGAGCGTTGCGGAGTGTGTGGAGTGCGTGAGGAGTGCGATCGAGAGAGCTAAAGCCGAGTGCGGGAGCTCGGTTTCGGCTCAGATATATTTTCAAGAGTGTTACGTTAGCTACGCTTACTACCCGAATGGAGCGCCCGCCAATCACAAGTCGCTTTCATCGCCAGGTAAGTTACTGAACTGAACTGAATGAGTTTGAATCGAGCTGAACTGATTCGTTGATTTGATTTTATGTTAGGGAGAGGAGGGAATACTTCACAGAAGAATGTTGCTATTGTGATGGGGGGATTGGTGGGGGTGGGGCTTGTGATGTCTTGTTTGTTATACACTAAATCAGCTTTCAAGAAAAGGGCTAATAATAGTAATAATCATAATCATACACCATACAACAATAAGTATATTGGTGGAGATTCTAATAAATTTTGAAGATGAATTGCTTTTGCCTTTTTTTCACTTTGTTTTCTTCATCTCCAAGTCTTCTTCATTATTTGTTTGTGCTTCTTCTTTTTCTTTTTTGTGAAGTTAATTTGCTTTGTGATTAAAGTAGATCAAATATAAATGAAATCACTTCCCACTTGCGGTGCATGCCCCATTCTATCATATGATATGAAAATAAAATTATAATATATGCTTGAAAAATGAAGTGAGAGATACATGTACTTTTTACTTTCACCCAAAAAAGATGTATGATATGATGTATAAACATTGGTTTGGTTGCTGATAAACATATTCTTATATGCAACAAAAGCTAATATGGGTGAGCCGATTTTATTTGTAACCACTTACTTATACCCATTTCATTATAAATGTACCAATATTGTGTGTGTATTTTGTTATTTCATTTCTTTAAGGCGAGGTGGAGTTTAAAAGCGTGATATACATATAGATATACATATATCCCAAGATATACATTAATGATTTTTTATTCTCCTTTTAGCATGAAAAACAAATACTCTGTATTAAGAAGATGTGAATAGATTGTCATATTTTTAATTTCTATATATATTTTTTATTTTATAATTAATGTAGTAATACTAAAACTCAGTTAAATTTGTAGCCTACTGATTCAGAGTCATAAATTAACATCCGTTATTAAGAACCGTTGTGAATGGACACGAGTTTACATCGGTTGTTTAACCGATGTAGATTGTTTGCATCATTTACATCGGACCTATAACATTGGTGCCAATAAGCATGGTTATCAAGGCGACGCTTAATCGCCGATTAAGCGACGATTAAGCGCCCAATCGCTTTTCTCAATTCCACGATGCACGAACAATTGGATTGTGCGGTAAGTTTTTTTACCCGGGCCCAAATCCGAGATCCGCTCAAACCCGGCCCAAACTCCAACCCTAGTCCAACCCTATATTTAAAAATATTTATTAAAAAATAAATCTTTCTCCCCTCACTTCTGTATCCGAACCCGCAACTCCCAAACCCTAAATCCAGAGATCGCAATTCATGTCTTCAGCGGCAGCGAAATCCGGCGGCGCAGGGGCAGCGAAATCCGGAGAAGGTGAACGGAGATTCTCAAGGGAAAATCGGCCGCGCTTCAAGTTTCTTTCTCTTCCTTTTCTTTACAGGCTGGTGAATTGAGAATATGTTGATACCGCAATATATTTATAAATTATTAAATATAAATATCTAAAGGAAAGAGCTATTTATTGATATCTTATTTATATTTATAATTATTAAATATAAATATATAATTATTTTTCTTGACTTTGGTCAATAAATGATGAATTTGATGATTTATTATGGATATTATTATGAAGTTTAGTGATTATAATCTATTAATAATATTTTTTATACATTTTTAGACATTAAATTAGTAAATATATATAAAAAATGTATTGTCGCCTAAGTCGATTATTCAGAGCGATTAATCGATTAATCGATTCCACGGTAGTCACTCGCCTAATCTCGACTTGGCGCCTTGATAACCTTGCCAATAAGTTTACTATATACTACATGTACCATCTAAATGTCCACACTTTTTTTATAATTTACAAAAGAAATGTGACCATTCATTTAGAACGAAGTTTTTTTTATAATATACAAAGGAAGTGTCACTATTCATTTAGAACGGAGCGAATATGCCATCTTGTCCACAAAGTTTACCTGACCAATAAGTTTGTTGAATTCATGCTCTGATCACATTTGACTTGACATGTTTAATAGTAATATATTGACCCGTGTGTGTGGTCACACATATATCATCAATGTAATGTAATACTATAAGGATTGATATGTTGTAAGTGTGATATGCACTGCAAGGCACTGCTGCAGCAGGTCGCTGTGCAAGGCATTGCGTGCATATTGCATATTAGATTTTACCATTTCTTCACCATTTATACTGGTATGTATCATGCACATCATGTATGATCTGATGTAGCACATTGCGTGCTTGACACACTCAATCAAGACTTAAAGAGGTTGAAGACCTGATGCAGCCATGGGAGTCTACACATGATGCATCAAGGCGTTGTCCAAGATTAACGTCTGAAGACTTAAAGTTCAAGCCGTTGCAGCAAGACATTGAAGACACTGACGCAAGGCGTGGCTGCATTGTCGCTGACCAACGCAGGTGCTGCAGCAACGGTCAAAACAGATTTCCTAAATTATAGAAACCGCCTTGACGTCCGCTTTTGAAGGGAGTTAGTTACAAGGCTGGGTCTATATATTGAAGGAGTCTTCAGCATAATTAATCATCTCTTCCATAACACTTTTTACGAGTTATAGAAATTAACTCGAGCTCTTTTGCTTCGATTGTCTCGGTCTTTTGAGAATAGTCGAGTCTTTGTACTACGAAGAGTTGAACTAAATCAGTTGTATATCGTAGTATTTTGTAGTGTTGATTGAGTCGAGATCCTTGAACACGAAACCAAAAGGAATACATGTGTATGTCCAAAAGGTTGTCAATTGTAGTTCAAGATCGATATTTGTAAGAGACGATTCATCGTTCTTAATAAATCATTTTTGCCGTAAGGCACATTCGTTTGATAATCCTCACGAAATAAAGTATTATACATCTCAAACAAACGATTTTCTTTACTGCAACGCACTGCTGCAACACCTAGTTGTTGTAGCTGCAGTGCGCTGCCTGTGCAGTGCTGCGTTTTCTCTATAATACCGCTGCGCCCCCCACACTTTCAAGTGGTATCAGAGCCAACACTAGACTCAATTAGTGCTTCGGTCCTCTGATTACTCACACACAATGTCAGACCCCTCGTACATCGTTAGATCACAAGTTGTTGTCGATGGTACAAACTACGGTTTCTGGAAAACTCGTATTGAAGCGAGAATCAAATCCATTGACCGTAATTCTTGGTTGTCAGTCCTTAGAGGATGGAAACCACCTCAGTCCACTGAGGAAGGGTCCAATCTTGAAAAAGCTCCTGAAAAATGGACCAAAGAAGAAATGGAGGCTGCAACGGCCAATGATCGTGCTAGATGCGCGATTCTTGAATCCATTGATTGCGAGATGTATAAACTCGTCAAGCAATGCGGTTCAGCCAAAGACATTTGGGACCAACTTCAACTTCACTGTGAGGGGGATACCGCAGTGAAGAAAAAGAAGTTGCGCATGCTCATGACTCGCTTTGAAAATTTGCGAATGCGTGAGGATGAGTCCACAAGGCAATATTTTGGAGATATCATGGCCATTGTCAACGGATGCGCTGATCTTGGAGGACCTATCTCCAACACGGCTGTATGCAGCAAGGTGATGCGGTCCTTGAACTCGAAATTTCAAGCAAAAGTCACCGCAATTGAGGACGGACCTTTGGGATCCTCGGAGGACTATATCACCCTCATGGCTGTTTTCAAGACCTATGAATTAAACCAGCAAGACCGGGCAAACTTTGGTCGACCACGTGAAAAGTCACTGGCGTTTACAGCCACGGAGCCAAACACCTTCTCAAAACCCGACTCCTGCAGCAGCACGAGTACACTCACCGATGAGGAAATTTATGGCCTCCTTGGACATGAAGAGAATGGTGGAGACAAATATGCTCTAATTTCACAAAAGCTTGATGCAGTCCTTGTGCGCTCGCTTAAAGGCACCTATGATCCTCGTAAAAGGAAGAATGGCCCAAGAAATGCATCAAGTCAAGACAACAGGGCTGCCTCTCGAAGACCTAATCCGAATACAAGTCAAGACAGGGATTGGTCCAAACTCACTTGTCACACTTGCCAAGGAATTGGTCATTTCTCGTCCGAATGTCCATCCAAAAATCGAAACATTGGACACGTGGCTAACATGGTGGCTCACAATGACTCCGACTTCCTGGAGCAATACGAAGGAGCTGATCCGGAAACAGCCTTAACTGCTCGTGCTGAAGGCTGCTGCCTATCAGACGATGAAGGTCCTGCCGCAGTAATCCAACCCACTGCTGCATCACCTAAAGATTTCTTTTGTTTCGCCGCATCCATTTCCGAGTTTGAGGAAGAACCAGAACCGATCCCTATTGAATTGTTCATCGAACTAAAAGAACAATTTGATAATCTTCGTATGGAGTACCAACAAAAAGACAAGATGGTGAAACTCCTGTCGACAAATAAGGCCACACACGAAGAACGACTCAAAAAGTTTGACGTGGACCTTACAAGGAAGGATCTGGAAATTGATCGGTTAAGGATCGAGCTCGATCGCGCAAATGGAAAGCTGGAAGTAGCACACAACACTTTCCAGAAGCTCAACACAGGCACCTCCAAACTCGATGCAGCCATGAGTATTGCAAACGTCGAAAGACAAGGACTTGGCTATCAAAAAACCGTTGATGCAGTGTTTCCACCAAAGAGGATATCCTCAGGGATTACCTTTGTGAAGTCGACGGACGACTCCTCTGAGAGCTTTGATTCAAACACACCCACTATCAACAACGAAATCTCCACTCATGCTGCAACAGGACGACAATCTGCGGTTAAAGACAAACCTTCACGCAATGCAGTGGTTAAACCTCTAAATCACACAAACAAGCACGTTAAAAGAAGCCATGCTGCATCACGTTCGTCCAAACTCAAAAGAGCCTCCATCAAGCCTATAAAGAATTATAGGCGACACTATGTATGCCACTATTGTCTTGTTCCAGGTCACATTCGTCCATATTGTTGGAGACAAGAAGAGGACATTTGGAATGGATCTATTCGTTACTCGAACGTCGGACCATGGAAGTCAAACAAACACGTCCACAAGCGCCAAAAGCCGAAGAGAATCCAAAAAGGGATGGATCCTCGTAAAGGGAAAATCAGCAATGATGCAGCATTATGTCTTACCAAAGTTACTACATCCCAAATCTGGGTACGTAAACCAACTGATGTTGCTGCACCTGCTGCCTCGAATGTAACAAGTTCAAACGAGGAACAGCCTTTGTGCAATATGGTTTTCACTGCTCTCAAAACTACCAAGGACGCTTCCTGGTACTTCGACAGCGGGTGTTCACGGCATATGACTGGCAGCAGCGATCATCTCTCCAATTACCAAATCTATCAAGGGGGAGAAGTTACCTTTGGTGGAGGATCGAGTGGTAAAATTGTGGGACGTGGCACTCTAAACAAAAAGGGTCTACCCAAATTGAATCAAGTACTGCATGTGAAAGGACTCATCACAAACTTGATAAGCATCAGTCAATTATGTGACGAGGGCATGAACGTGAAATTCACACATGAAACGTGTGAAGTTCTCGGTGATGATGGACGATCCCTTGTTAAGGGGGAGCGTTCCAAAGCTAATAACTGTTACTCTATTGTTGAAACATGTCTCTCAGCTCGTGTTAATGAAGAAGTTAACCTTTGGCATCAAAGACTTGGCCACACAAGCCTTTCAAACCTGGAGCAATTGATCAAACTTGAAGCTGTCCGTGGCCTCCCAAAACTGATAAAGATTGAAAAATCGGTGTGTGGTCCATGCCAACAAGGAAAAATGACTCGTGCAAGTCATCCACCCCTTGCTGCAGCAGGATCTAGACCCGATGCTGCACAAGGCCATCACACAAGATCAAAATGTTTCAATTTACTTCACATGGACTTGATGTGCCCGGTTGAAACAGAAAGCTTCTCAGGAAAACGATATGTACTCGTAGTGGTGGATGATCACTCAAGATACACTTGGGTGAGGTTCTTGAAGAGCAAGGATGAAACCTTCAGAGAAGTGTCTCAACTCATAAGGTGGATCAAAACAAATCATCAAACTGATGTTCAAAGAATTCGAAGTGACCACGAAACTGAATTTGAGAATCAACATTTCACAAAATTCTGTGATGCGCAAGGAATTGCACAAGAATTCTCAGCCCCTATTACACCACAACAAAATGGTGTCGTTGAAAGGAAAAACCGAACGCTAACCGAAATGGCTCGTGTGATGTTGATCTCCAAAAATTTGACAGAAACATACAAGAGACTTTGGGCTGAAGCCATCAATGCTGCATGCCATATCATCAATCGAGTCAACCTTCGACCCGGATCCACAAAGACCGCCTACGAAATTCTTAACAAACGTAAACCAAATGTCAAGTATTTTCATGTCTTTGGATCCATTTGTTATGTTCTTAATGATCGAGAACCTAGGACCAAGTTTGAACCAAAGGCTAACCGTGGCTTGTTCGTAGGTTACTCAAGAAATAGTCATGCGTATCGCATTTTTATGTTAAAAACTAGAACTATTGTCGAATCTGTGAATGTAACATTTGATGATCTTAGTGCACTGGAGGGAAAGAAAGGTGTTGACAATGCAGATAGACCACTCCAATCACCTGTCACAAACAATACTCCAAGAGGCGATGCAGCAGCAGATACGTCAACCGATGTGGCTGCAGCACCAGATACATCAACCAACATCCCAACAGATGCTTCATCAGGAGACTCTGACTCCTCTGGTGATGATGAAGACTTGAACTCCAGAAGACGTGATCTACCAGGCCATGTGCGACGAAATCACCCCACCACTCAAATCCTTCCTCGACGCACTAGGTCTCATCCACACATTGACTACAAAAACATGACTCGAAACGTTGGATTGTCTGCAACTTGCATTGAGATAGGGATCGTGTCCTACCTATCGTCCATCGAGCTCAAGAATGTCAAGGAAGCATTAAAAGACGAATTGTGGGTGATGGCCATGCAAGAGGAGATGAACGAGTTTGAGAGAAACAAAGTATGGATACTTGTTCCTCGACCGAGCAACAAAAATGTAATAGGTACAAAGTGGATTTTCAAGAACAAATCCAACGAGCATGGTCAGGTTGTTCGAAACAAAGCACGCCTCGTGGCGCAGGGGTATACACAAGTCGAAGGCATCGATTTCGACGAAACATTTGCTCCTGTAGCAAGACTGGAATCCATCCGTCTTCTCATTGCCATTTCATGCTACCTTGACATTACTCTCCATCAAATGGATGTCAAGGCTGCGTTTTTAAATGGTGTTCTTGACGAAGAGGCCTTCGTTGCGCAACCTAAAGGCTTCGAAGATCCCACTCATCCGGATCATGTATACAAGCTACACAAAGCCCTATACGGTCTTAAACAAGCTCCCAGAGCTTGGTACGGATGTTTGAATGAGTTTCTTCTCAGCTATGGTTTCACTCGCGGCACTGCCGACAAAACCCTTTTTGTCAAGTTTGTTTCATCTGACATTTTGATTGCTCAAGTATATGTAGATGATATAGTGTTTGGGTCAACATGCAATACTATGTTAAAATCATTTATTTCTTCTATGTCCTCAAAATTTCAAATGAGCATGGTTGGAGAATTATCTCATTTCCTAGGACTTCACATCAAGCAATCTTCAAAGGGTACATTCATTTCTCAAACGACCTATGCCCGTAACCTGGTGAAAAAGTTTCACCTTGAAGATTCAAAACCTATGAAGACTCCAATGGGATCCACAGACAAAGTTGAGCGTGACTCTGGTGCTGCTGCAGTGGATCAAATGGTGTATCGTTCCATGATTGGGAGTCTCTTGTACCTGACCGCAACAAGACCAGACATTATGTACAGTGTATGCTTGTGTGCTAGGTTTCAGGCTGAGCCCAAAGAAGATCACCTGAAAGCCGTCAAACGTATCATACGATACGTGGCTGCAACGACGGAATTAGGCATCTGGTACACGAAGGATACAACCACTGATTTGGTAGGATTTTCTGATGCTGACTGGGCTGGTGACTTAGATGATAGAAAAAGCACCAGCGGAGGGTGTTGCTTCCTCGGAAATAACATCATCTCATGGCACAGCCGCAAGCAAAACTGCATTTCTCTATCTACAGCCGAATCTGAATACGTGGCTGCAGGGAGCTGTTGCACACAACTCATCTGGCTGAAGCACATGCTAGACGATTATCACCTGGAAAGCCACACTCTCACTCTCTACTTTGACAACACTAGCGCCATCAATATTAGCCGCAACCGAGTACAACATTCCAGGACAAAACACATAAGCATCAAACATCACTTCATACGCGATTTGGTCGAGAAAAGACTCCTACGAATTGATCACATTTCCACAGAGAAACAAATCGCAGACATATTTACCAAACCCCTTGATTTCGACCGCTTTAAACTACTTCGTATGGAATTGCGCGTGGGCACCATGCCCTAAATGGTCCCGGCAACACGCTGCTGCACTGCCCTGTTTTCCCCTGACACTACTCATGCTCTTAAGCAAATTCATTAAGTATAAAATTTTCCGAAGGAGAAGAGGATATTGCAACATATCTTATACAAACACCACAACCCCCTAATACTTGTACATGATACCAGGGGATTAGAATGTGTGTTAAAGGCATGTGAAAATATTCAATATACCCAAGAACTTGTTCTACGACATTGGTGAAGTGTCAACAAGGAAACTATCCTACTGCAGCGTGTTGCACCAGCAAGGAATGTCCGCTTTTTCCTTGCCTCATTTTTTTTTTGTCTATCTAGTGTTCTAGAAATATGTTATCACACCTGTTTACAAAACAAAAAAAAAAAAAAAAAACAAAAAAAAAAAAACAAAAAAAAAATATATACATTTGGTTTATTATTTCTCAGCTTCTTAAACGTTACATAATTGAAGATAAGAGCTGTTTTATTTATTACCCAAGTGTGGTTACAAAAGTCTTTTCAAATTACCACTTGTTACACTTGAGTGAAGCTGCAGGGGTCTTTTCAACTTCTCACTTGCAGTACTCAAGTGGCTGCAGCAGACCTTTCACATCCGTCTCTCTCTCTCCAATTTTTTTTTTTTTTTTTGAAAAACACTATCAAAACACAACAACAGCCCTCACTCCGTAAAACTCTACTTCTTGTTGCATATTTTTCTCAAGAATTTAAAAATTCTCTCTCGGTCAAATTGGTTGCGATTTTATTGGGATTTTTTTCTTGATAGCTACCCTTTAAAATCACGATTCCCAGCTCAAGTTCTCGCAATCCCAAAATTTTCGAAACCCTAATTTTTCATCCTCTGCAACCCTCGACGCAATGGCTCCCGGAACCCCAGTTTGGTACGCTGCCTTCCTCCAGAACCCTCTGTTCATGGAGTTCGTCCGCGAAATCCGTCCAGACGCCACCGCCGACGACCTCACACCTCAGGAGGTGCACGATGCGTAGACCCGCGTAGCCGCCACCATCGCCCTACCGCAGGAAGAAACCCCAAAATCTCCTGCCAAGGATGACACTGCTGCAGTCACACCACCGCCTGCTGGGTCTGTGCTCCCGCCGGACGAGACAAGTCAGCTTGAACCACCACAAATTCCGGTCAACCCTGTGGTGATTTCAAACGTCTCAAACGTCATCGAGTATGGTGCAGCATCGCCCGCACCAACTGGACTGCCACCACCCATATGCACGCTGTGCACAATCCAACTTTTGAGATTATTTATAATCTCGGTTCTGGCAATCAGGTGGATATTGGGCGCCAAATCTTCATCAAAATTGCCCTCCTTGCTGAAAGCCTTGCTGCAGAGCCTGCCCTTCCATTTCCCTCGCTAATTTGGGAAATGCTGAAAGAACAAGGCCTCACCGTGCTGCCATCCGACTTGAAAAATCTCACTTCCAAAAGGACTCTCTATCCATTTCATGATCGCGAGCCAAAAGATCTTCCATGTACGGTTCATCAGCTGGGTCAGAGTCTTCGGGCACTTCAAACTCCTCCTCTTCACCTCCATCACTTGCATGCTCATCCTCATCCTCCATATCTCCCCCTTTTGGTGTGAAAAGATGCTTCAGAAAGTCCACCACTGCAGCTTCCAGACCCTGGGTGACTTGAGCAGTGAAGGCACGGGCTAGTTCTTCAATATTTCCAGAATGGGCAGGTGGCAGTGCAGCATGAGAGGAAGAAGCTCCAGCAGTTGATGCCTTGGGAAATCCTTTCCATGGAAGATCTAGCCCGTGCCTATATCACCCTCATGGCTGTTTTCAAGACCTGTGAATTAAACCAGCAAGACCGTGCAAACTTTGGTCGACCACGTGAAAAGTCACTGGCGTTTACAGCCACGGAGCCAAACACCTTCTCAAAACCCGACTCCTGCAGCAGCACGAGTACACTCACCGATGAGGAAATTTATGGCCTCCTTGGACATGAAGAGAATGGTGGAGACAAATATGCTCTAATTTCACAAAAGCTTGATGCAGTCCTTGTGCGCTCGCTTAAAGGCACCCAGGGTCTGGAAGCTGCAGTGGTGGACTTTCTGAAGCATCTTTTCACACCAAAAGGGGGAGATATGGAGGATGAGGATGAGCATGCAAGTGATGGAGGTGAAGAGGAGGAGTTTGAAGTGCCCGAAGACTCTGACCCAGCTGATGAACCGTACATGGAGGATGATCCGTTTCAAGCTGGAAGTGATGATGTGGAGATCGAGATGCACTCTGATGATGATGATGAAGTTGAAGAAGATGATGAGGATGATGATGATGATGCATAGTTCTATGCAGCAGCTGTTTTTAATTGTTTTTAATTACTTTTGAACTCCTATTTTTATTTCTGTTTTTTGAACAATTTCATATTTTTAATTCTATTTTTATGTTGAACATTTTATTTCCTTATTGGTGTGATCTCAGATCTTATTTTATTTGATAGACGTAGTTGGTTTTTATTGGTTAGATAAGTACTTACTAAGGGGGAGTTGTCCTTACTTCATTAGTAATGTTTGAAGGGAAGTTTTCATTAAGGGGGAGCAAATCACTTCATTGCTCATCCTTATGTTTGGTGAAGAAAAGATAAAAAGGGGGAGTTTGTAAGTGTGATATGCACTGCAAAGCACTGCTGCAGCAGGTCGCTGTGCAAGGCATTGCGTGCATATTGCATAATAGATTTTACCCTTTCTTCACCATTCATACTGGTATGTATCATGCACATCATGTATGATCTGATGTAGCACATTGCGTGCTTGACGCACTCAATCAAGACTTAAAGAGATTGAAGACCTGATGCAGCCATGGGAGTCTACACATGATGCATCAAGGCGTTGTCCAAGATTAACGTCTGAAGACTTAAAGTTCAAGCCGTTGCAGCAAGACATTGAAGACACTGACGCAAGGCGTGGCTGCATTGTCGTTGACCAACGCAGGTGCTGCAGCAACGGTCAAAACAGATTTCCTAAATTATAGAAACCGCTTTGACGTCCGCTTTTCAAGGGAGTTAGTTACAAGGCTGGGTCTATATATTGAAGGAGTCTTCAGCATAATTAATCATCTCTTCCATAACACTTTTTACGAGTTATAGAAATTAACTCGAGCTCTTTTGCTTCGATTGTCTCGGTCTTTTGAGAATAGTCGAGTCTTTGTACTACGAAGAGTTGAACTAAATCAGTTGTATATCGTAGTATTTTGTAGTGTTGATTGAGTCGAGATCCTTGAACACGAAACCAAAAGGAATACATGTGTATGTCCAAAAGGTTGTCAATTGTAGTTCAAGATCGATATTTGTAAGAGACGATTCATCGTTCTTAATAAATCATTTTTGCCGTAAGGCACATTCGTGTGGGTATATTCAAATACCCATACAAGATTACATCGTGTGTTCTATTTATTGCTTTTACGTGTGTGTGAGTACGAAAATCGTAAAGTATCTTTGTTCCGTTTTCATTCCGCTGCACAATCTTTATTAATACATTTACATCTGATAATCCTCACGGAACAAAGTATTATACATCTCAAACAAACGATTTTCTTTACTGCAACGCACTGCTGCAACACCTAGTTGTTGTAGCTGCAGTGCGCTGCCTGTGCAGTGCTGCGTTTTCTCTATAATACCGCTGCGCCCCCCACACTTTCATATGTACAAAAGAAAATTTGTGGTGCAGAGTAGGTTAAGGTCTTCTATTTGTATCCAAAACTCATTTTCTTTCATTTACTATACTCATCAAGCGTAGCTTCATATATATATGCTATATTTTTTAATTTGATCATCATAATTATTGAAAATAGTAATCATACTTCAACGGCGATGATGAGTATCTCAAAACATCCTATCTTTGCACCTTTTTTCTATCTTGTTCTTTGTCCGTTATTCATACTTATGTCGTGTACTGGAAAGAGTACAACAGTCGTCGATGGTTGTCCTGAAATTGAGAAACAGTCACTTCTTAGTTTCAAGCATTCTCTGCATGATCCTGGAAATAATCTCTCTTCTTGGAATCATGATGAAGTTAATTGTTGCAAATGGAAAGGGGTTTTCTGCAACAACTTAACTGGCCATGTTCATCAACTCCGCCTTCGAAATAGTTATTTGAGCGGCAAAGTAAGTATATCCTTGCTCAATTTGACGCGTTTGAAATATCTAGACCTGAGCGGAAACTACTTTAATGGAATAACCCCTTCTTTCATTGGATCACTCACAAGCCTTGAGCATTTGAATCTATCTTTTACTGATATTCACGGTAAGATTCCTCACAACATTGGGAATCTTTCAAATTTGCACACTCTAAATTTGGGTTACACCTATATTGAAGTCGATAGCCTAGAATGGTTGTCGAGGCTTTCTAAAATTGAGTGTTTGAACATGGATCATGTGAACCTCAGCAGAGCATCCAACTGGCCACAACAGGTGATAAACAAACTCCCGTCCTTAGTCGAGCTATATAAAAGTGGTTGCAGTCTTAATAATAAACTTCTCCCAATGAGTAGTGATCTTAATAATATTACTACTTGTAAATTAGCTAAACTTGATCTATCCAATAATCAATTCATCAATTCCAACATTCAACAATTGCTCCCTTTTTGTAAAAACATCGAGTATCTAAATTTGGGTTTCAATAATATGCAAGATGCAGTTTATAACTCCATATAAAATTTAACCTCTCTTATTACCCTCGATTTATCTGAAAATGAACTTTCTGGAAAAATACCAAGAGGAATTACCAACTTGTGCAAATTACAAATCTTGAACTTGGGTTGGAACAAGTTGCTAGGAGGAGTGTCAGATTTATTTGGAAATGTGTCAGATTGCTTCTTAGGATCTTTGGAGTCCTTAGATCTAAGTCATAATCAACTTTCTGGTCCTCTTACTCCTTCGACTTAGAAGTAACTCATTATCGGGCGTAATTCCAAGCAATCTAGGCAACTTGTCTTCCCTTGAGGAGTTAAACCTTGGAGATAACAAATTCACAGGAAATCTCCCGGAGACCATTGGACAACTCTCAAACTTACAGTTGCTTGCTATTGATTATAACATATTGGAAGGGATTGTCACTGAAACTCACTTTCCCATCTCCAAAAACTAGAGCAATTATACGCCTCTGGAAACAACCAGACTCTGAAAGTCAATCCAAATTGGATTCCACCCTTCAAATTATTAGCCCTCAAACTGGGGTCGTGGAACTTGGACTCTCTGATTACTTTGCCATGGCTTGATACACAAAACATGAGTATGGAAGTGCTTGATTTATCAAATACCGGTATACATGGTGAAAGTCGAGGTGCTTAGGTATTACGAAGAATACGCAGCACTTCGTACGCAGTGCACTGCGCAGCAATCTGCTTAGGTGTTGCAGCAGCGCATCAACGTATAAAAGAAAATCGTTGTTTTTACTTTGTGAAATAACTTTTAGTACTAATTCCGTGAATTATCAGATTAATGTAGATTACGATAAACGTTTTGCAGCGGAAAGAAAAACGGAACGTGTAAGACAAACGATTTTCGTACTCACACACACTTGTAAAACAATAAACGAGACACGAGATATATCTTGTATGGGTATTTGAATATACCCACACGAAAATGCCTTACGGCAAAATTTATTAATAAAGAACGTATAATCGTCTTTACAAAAACTCGATCCCGAATACACAATCGACTACCTTTAGGACATACACATGTATTCCTTTGGTATCGTATTCATGGATCAACGACTCTATCAACACAAATAATACTACAGTATAAGCTGGTTCGAATATGGTACTCAGTAGTACAATGAATCGACTATTCTTGAAGAAAAGACTAATCGAAATATTAAAGCTCACGAGAGGCTTTTTACAATGAATAAAATGTGTTGTAAAAGAGATGATTAATATGCTGTAGAGAATCTTGTATTTATAGACATAGTCTTCCAACTAACTCCCTTGGAAATCGAGTTGTTGAGCTGTTCCTATATTTTAGCTAATCTGCTTTGACCGATGCTGCAGCACCTGCGCAGACTGAACCACTGTTGCGCCTCCTTGCACTAGCATCTACATGCTGCAACGGTTGCACCTTGAGTCTTGCTGCAACAGCTGCGCCTTGAGTCTTGCTGCAACATCAACATCATTCCTATGCATGTAGTCTTGGTGCATCATGTGTAGGAACCCATGGCTGCATCAAGTCTTCAATCTCTTCAAGTGTTGATTGAGTACGTCAAGCATGCAACATGCTAAAATAGATCATACATGATGTGCATGATACACAACAATATACAATGTGAAGAAAGAGTAAAATCTACTATGTAATATACAAGTGCAATGCGTTGCGCAGCAATCTGCTGCAGTGATGCATTGCGATGTATATCATACTTACAAACTCCCCCTTTTTACTTTTTCTTCACAAAACCATGAGGAAGAGCAGTTAAACACAAATACTCCCCCTCAATGACAACTTCCCTCAAATCTTAAACTGTAGAATTTTGAAAGTTTTTACTAAGGTAGCAAAAACTCCCCCTTAGCAAATACTTTAAGTTTTGAGAGACAAACAAAAAAAAAAAAAAAAAAAAAAAATAAAAACAATACCTATCTTAGAAAATTAAAAACCAAGTCACACCAAAGTCATTGAGAAAATAAAACACAACCAGAATATAAAAATAGTTCAGAAATAAGTCATAGAAATAGAAAAGAGAAATAGGAAATATTAAAAAAAACACTAAAAAATGCAGTTGTGGATGCAGTAGAAGGACTAAGCATCATCATCTTCACCATCACCTTCATTCTTCTCCCCATCATCACTTTCTTTTTCAATCTCGACGTCTTCATCTCCAGTAGCTTCAAAAGGATCATCATTTGGATTATCGTCAGCAGGATCCGAATCATCATTTGTGCCTTCCCCATCTTCTTGCTCTTCCTCGTCGTCAGATTCTCCCCCTTTTGTGGAGAAAAAATGCTCCATAAAATTTACCAAAGCATCTTCAAAACCTGCAGTCAACTGAGTAACAAAAGCTCGAGCAACGTTTCGTAAATTTTCGCGGTTTCCGTCGTGAGAGGTAGAAGCTCCTGTACGAGGATGCTGTGACATGGAGACTTTAGCAGTAGGAAATCCTTTCCATGGCAAGTCATTTGGCTGGCGATCATGAACTGGATAAGGAGTCTTAGAAGAGGTTAGTTGATCGGTAGGCAGGACAGTCAAGCCTTGTTCCTTAAGCATTTCCCAAATGAGAGACGGGAATGGAAGAGCTGGTTCTGCAACGAGGCTCTCGACAAGAAGTGCAATTTTTATGAAGATTTGTTGGCCGAGGTCTACTTGATTACCGGCACCAAGATTATAAATGATCTCCAGAGTGGGATTATGCACTGCGTGCATATGGGTGGTTGCTGTCCAATTAGTGCGGGCAATGCTGAAGAGCCAGAAATAAAACTTTGTCAACTTTGTAAGTATGATATACATCGCAATGCATCACTGCAGCAGATTGCTGCGCAACGCATTGCACTTGTATATTACATAGTAGATTTTACTCTTTCTTCACATTGTATATTGTTGTGTATCATGCACATCATGTATGATCTATTTTAGCATGTTGCATGCTTGACGTACTCAATCAACACTTGAAGAGATTGAAGACTTGATGCAACCATGGGTTCCTACACATGATGCACCAAGACTACATGCATAGGAATGATGTTGATGTTGCAGCAAGACTCAAGGCGCAGCTGTTGCAGCAAGACTCAAGGTGCAACCGTTGCAGCATGTAGATGCTAGTGCAAGGAGGCGCAACAGTGGTTCAGTCTGTGCAGGTGCTGCAGCATCGGTCAAAGCAGATTAGCTAAAATATAGGAACAGCTCAACAACTCGATTTCCAAGGGAGTTAGTTGGAAGGCTATGTCTATAAATACAAGATTCTCTACAGCATATTAATCATCTCTTTTACAACACATTTTATTCATTGTAAAAAGCCTCTCGTGAGCTTTAATATTTCGATTAGTCTTTTCTTCAAGAATAGTCGATTCATTGTACTACTGAGTACCATATTCGAACCAGCTTATACTGTAGTATTATTTGTGTTGATAGAGTCGTTGATCCATGAATACGATACCAAAGGAATACATGTGTATGTCCTAAAGGTAGTCGATTGTGTATTCGGGATCGAGGTTTTGTAAAGACGATTATACGTTCTTTATTAATAAATTTTGCCGTAAGGCATTTTCGTGTGGGTATATTCAAATACCCATACAAGATATATCTCGTGTCTCGTTTATTGTTTTACAAGTGTGTGTGAGTACGAAAATCGTTTGTCTTACACGTTCCGTTTTTCTTTCCGCTGCAAAACGTTTATCGTAATCTACATTAATCTGATAATTCACGGAATTAGTACTAAAAGTTATTTCACAAAGTAAAAACAACGATTTTCTTTTATACGTTGATGCGCTGCTGCAACACCTAAGCAGATTGCTGCGCAGTGCACTGCGTACGAAGTGCTGCGTATTCTTCGTAATACCTAAGCACCTCGACTTTCAAGTGGTATCAGAGCCAACACTAGACTCACTTAGTGTTACGATCCCTCTGATTACACACACGTACTATGTCGGACGCCTCATACATCGTTAGGACACAAGTTGTTCTCGATGGTACCAATTACGGTTTTTGGAAAACTCGTATCGAAGCGAGAATCAAATCCATTGATCGTAACTCATGGTTGTCAGTCCTCCGAGGATGGAAACCACCTCTCGAAGAGATTCCAGAAGGATCTGAGCTTGAGAAAGCACCTGAAAAATGGTCCAAAGATGAGATCGAGGCCGCAACTGCCAATGATAGGGCACGTTGCGCAATCCTTGAATCCATTGATTGTGAAATGTATAAAATTGTCAAACAATGTGGCTCTGCCAAAGATATTTGGGACCAACTTCAACTTCACTGTGAGGGAAATACCGCAGTGAAGAAAAAGAAGTTGCGCATGCTCATGTCTCGCTTTGAAAATTTGCGAATGCGTGAAGATGAGTCCGCAAGGCAGTACTTTGGAGATATCATGGCCATTGTCAACGAATGCGCTGATCTTGGTGGTCCTATATCAAATACTGTTGTCTGCAGCAAGGTGATGCGGTCCTTGAACTCCAAATTTCAAGCGAAAGTCACTGCAATTGAGGATGGACCATTGGGCTCCTCCGAGGACTATGTCACACTCATGGCTGTGTTTAAAACTCATGAACTGAACATGCAAGACAGGGCAAACCATGGACGACCACGCGAAAAGACATTGGCATTCACAGCCACTAAGCCAAGCACCCCTTCACAAAGTGACTCCTGCAGCAACACGAGTTCACTCACTGATGAGGAAATCTATGGCCTTCTTGGATATGAAGAGAGTGGCGAGGACAAATATGCGCTTATTTCACGGAAGTTGGACGCTGTCCTCGTGCGAAACCTCAAAGGCACTTATGATCCACGACGAAGGAAAAATGTGCCTAGAAATGCAGCAAGCCAAGACAACCGGGCTGTCTCTCGTCGACCAAATTTAAATACAAATCAAGACAAGGACTGGTTTAAGATCAAGTGCCATACGTGCTAAGGAATCGGACATTACTCAACTGAATGTCCATCCAAAACTCGCAATATTGGAAACATGGTCAACATGGTGGCTCAAAATGACTCCGATCTTTTGGAACAATACAACGATGTTGAGTATGATTCACAGACCACATTAACTGCACGAGTTGAAGGCTGCTGCCTGTCGGACGACGAAGGCCCTGCAGCAGCGGTCCAGAACGCAATTACCCCTGCTGCAGCAAGACCCAGTGACTTCATGTGCTTCGTCGCTTCCATTTCTGATCTTGAGGGCGAACCAGAACCTATTCCCGTTGAGTTATTCATTGAACTCAAAGAAAAATTTGACGATCTTCGTATGGAATTTCAACAACAAACCAAGAAGCTGAAACTCTTGTCGGCAAACAAGACCACACATGAAGAGCGCCTCAAGAAGTTCGATGTGGATCTCACAAGGAAAGATCTGGAGATTGACCGATTGAGGATAGAGCTTGATCGTGCGAATGGGAAGCTGGAAGTTGCAAACAACACGTTCCAGAAACTCAACACTGGGACAACCAAGCTCGATGCGGTCATGAGTATCGCAAATGTGGAAAGACAAGGGCTTGGCTTTCAAAAGACCGTTGACGCAGTCTTCCCACCAAGGAAGGTATCCACGGAGATCACCTTCATGAAGGCTAAGGATAATATTCCTGAGAGCATTGTTTCTAATGGACCCACTGACAAAAATGACGAATCTGCCAATGCTGCAACACGACGAATGCTAGCCGTTGCAGAAAATAAATCATCACATGCTGCTGCAATGCAAAGTGCCAAACCTCAAAAGAAAGGCTATGCAGCAGCAACGGGTCGATCAAATTTCAAGCGCTCCTTAATTAAACGAAAGAAAAATTTTCAAAGACGCTATGTGTGTCACTATTGTCTTGTTCCAGGTCACATTCGCCCATATTGCTGGAAGCGTGAAGAGGACATTGGTAATGGCTTCATCTTTTACTCAAACGTTGGGCCTTGGACTCCAAAAAATTATATCAACAAGCATCATCCCTCAAAGAAATCCAAAAGGAAGGTGGATACACGTAAAAGGAAGGTCAACAATGCAGCCCTACACTCCACCAAAATGACTAATACTCGCATTTGGGTGTGTAAGTCTGCTGTCACTGCTGCAACTGCTGCCTCAGACACAACTGACTCAATCGAGGAACAACCAATGTGCAATGTTGTGTTCACTGCTCTCAAAGCTACTAAGGATGCTGCCTGGTACTTCGACAGTGGGTGTTCTCGTCATATGACCGGCAGCAGCGACAATCTAACAAATTATCAATCCTACCAAGGAGGAGAAGTTACCTTTGGTGGAGGATCAAGTGGCAAAATTGTGGGACGAGGAACCCTAGACAAAAAAGGTCTACCAAAACTAAATCAAGTACTCCATGTTGAAGGGCTTATCACAAATTTAATAAGCATCAGTCAACTCTGTGACGAGGGCATGAACGTCAAATTCACACATCAAACGTGTGAAGTCCTCGGTGATGATGGAAGATACCTCGTTAAGGGGGAGCGTTCTAAAACAAATAACTGTTATTCCATTGGTGAATCATGTCTTTCGGCTCGTGTTGATGAAGAGGTCAACCTATGGCATCAAAGGCTTGGCCACACAAGTCTCTCAAATTTGGAGCAATTGATCAAACTTGATGCTGTTCGTGGCCTCCCAAAGCTTACAAAGATTGAAAAAACAGTTTGTGGTCCATGTCAACAAGGAAAGATGACTCGTGCAAGTCATCCACCACTCACTGCAGCAGGAGCTGCATCTGATGCTGCAGGAGTCCAGCCAGCAAAATCAAAATGTTTCAATCTACATCACATGGACTTGATGGGTCCAGTAGAGACCGAAAGCTACTCTGGAAAACGCTATGTACTCGTGGTGGTCGATGATCACTCAAGATACACTTGGGTGCGATTCTTGAAAGGAAAGGATGAGGCATTTGGTGAAGTATCTCAACTTGTGAGATGGATCAAAACCAATCATCAAACCAACGTTCAAAGAATCAGAAGTGACCATGGCACTGAGTTTGAGAACCAAAATTTCATAAAATTATGTGATGCGCAAGGCATTGCGCAAGAATTTTCAGCCCTGTCACACCACAACAAAATGGCGTTGTTGAAAGGAAAAATCGGACATTGACGGAAATGGCCCGTGTAATGCTGATCTCAAAAGGTTTGACAAAGAGACTTTGGGCTGAAGCAATCAATGCTGCATGTCACATCATTAATCGAGTCAACCTTCGGCCCGGAACCACGAAGACTGCCTACGAAATTCTCAACAAACGAAAACCAAATGTCAAGTACTTTCATGTCTTTGGTTCTATCTGTTATGTTCTTAATGATCGAGAACCTAGGACCAAGTTTGATCCAAAGGCTAACCGTGGCCTATTCGTAGGTTACTCAAGAAATAGTCATGCATATCGCATATTTATGTTGAGAACTAGGATTATTATCGAATCTGTCAATGTAACATTTGATGATCACAGTGCACTAGAGAGGAAGACAAATGTAGATGAAACAGATGGGATACTCCAACCCCTTGCTGTAACCACTAGCTGCACTACTACAAATGACGATGCAGCAGCAGATGCGCCTGCCGATGTGGCTGCAACACCAGATTCATCAACTAGCACTTCAACTAATGATTCATCAGAAGACTCCGACTCCTCTGATGCTGCTGAAGCATTGAATACCAGCATACGTGATCCACCAGGCCACGTGCAACGAAATCATCCTTCCACTCAAATTCTTCCTCGACGCACTAGATCTCATCCACATATTGACTACAAAAACATGACCCGAAACGTTAGTTTGTATGCAACATGTATTGAGATAGGAATTGTGTCTTACTTATCTACTATCGAGCCCAAAAATGTCAAATAAGCATTAAAAGACGAATTTTGGGTGATGGCCATGCAAGAGGAAATGAACGAGTTCGAGAGAAACAAAGTATGGATACTCATTCCTCGTCCCAGCAACAAAAATGTAATAGGGACAAAGTGGATATTCAAGAATAAATCCAACGAGCATGGTCAGATTGTACGCAACAAGGCACGCCTCGTGGCGCAGGGGTACACACAAATTGAAGGAATCGACTTTGACGAAACTTTTGCTCCTGTAGCAAGGCTGGAATCCATTCGTCTTCTCATAGCCATTGCATGCTATCTTGACATCACACTGCATCAAATGGATGTCAAGGCTGCATTCTTGAATGGATTTCTTGAAGAAGAAGCCTTCGTTGCGCAACCTAAAGGCTTTGAAGATCCCACACATCCTAATCATGTGTACAAGCTGCGCAAAGCCTTGTATGGACTAAAACAAGCTCCCAGAGCTTGGTATGGATGTCTGACTGAGTTCCTTCTCAGTTTCGGCTTCACCCGCGGCACTGCAGATAAAACTCTTTTCATAAAATTCAATTCATCTAACATTTTGATTGCTCAAGTATATGTAGATGATATCGTCTTTGGTTCAACATGCAACACTATGTTGAAATCATTTACCTCAGCCATGGCCTCAAAATTTGAAATGAGCATGGTTGGAGAGCTATCTCATTTTCTAGGGTTGCACATCAAGCAATATTCTACAGGTACCTTTATTTCCCAAGCGACGTATGCCCGTAATCTGGTGAAAAAGTTCCACCTTGAAGGATCTAAGCCTATGAAGACTCCAATGGGATCAACGGACAAAGTTGCTTGTGAATCTGGTGCTGCTGCAGTGGACCAAACGATGTATCGATCCATGATTGGGAGTCTCCTTTACTTGACCGCCACAAGACCAGATATTATGTACAGTGTCTGCTTATGTGCACGATTTCAAGTTGAACCCAAGGAAGATCACTTGAAAGCTGTAAAACGTATCATTCGATACGTGGCTGCAACGGTGGAGTTGGGCATTTGGTACACTAAGGACACCAATTCTAATTTGGTAGGGTTTTCCGATGCCGACTGGGGTGGTGACTTAGATGATCGAAAGAGTACCAGCGGAGGATGTTGTTTCCTTGGAAATAACATCATCTCGTGGCATAGTCGCAAGCAAAATTGCATTTCACTATCCACGGCCGAATCTGAATACGTTGCTGCAGGGAGCTGTTGTACACAGCTTATTTGGCTGAAGCATATGCTAGATGATTATCATTTGGAAAGCACTATACTCACTCTCTATTGTGACAACACTAGTGCAATCAATATCAGCCACAACCCAGTGCAGCATTCCAGGACCAAACACATAAGCATCCGGCATCACTTCATACGTGATTTGGTGGAGAAACGCCTACTACGCATTGATCATATCTCCACGGACAAGCAAATCGCTGACATATTTACCAAACCACTCAATGCCGATCGGTTTGTAATGCTTAGAAGGAAATTGTGCATGTGCACCACGCCCTAAAGGGTCCCAACAACACGCAGCTGCACTTCAAATCAGTCTCCATTTGTCAATCATCATGCCGCATCAGTGCCTTGCGTATAAAATTCTCCAAAGGAGAAGAGGATATCCAATACATCCTGTGAAACACCACAAACCCATAATACATGTACATACATACAATGTGTTAAGAATGTGTGTTCTAGATGCTTGCAGATATTCAATATACACAAGTCATGCCCTCCGACTTGGATGATTTTCAATATGAAGACTACCTACATGCAGCGTGTTGCCCCAGCAAGGAGTTTCATTTTTTTTCCTTGCTATTTTTTTTTTGTTTTGTGATCCTATCTTTGTATTTCTACTATTCACACCAAATTTATTTTGTTTAAAAAAAAAATAGTAATAATAAAAAAAAAAATAATAATAAAAAAAAAAAATGTATTAGTAACGGTAAAGTTAACGTTACAAATTGGTACAGGAGTTGTCTTTTCATCTTCACACTTCATGACTTAAGTAATTTTATTATTTTGAGGAGAAGTAATAATTATACTTTCAACCGAAACTCAAATTTCCCCTTCAATTCTTTTTAAATTTCGTATCTAAAAAATTGGAAGTTGCGATTTTCTCTCAAAATTTCAAAATCTTCTGGTCAAATTTCTGGTACGAGTTTCTTTCCTCAGCCGAGAATTCATCAAAACCCTACTTATTTATTCCTTTGTATTCTCAGCCCATTACACACTATTCTCTCGTACTCCCAAAAATTCGAAACCCTTACCTACACCGCAACGAACCATGGCCGGAACCCCAACTTGGTATGATGCCTTTCTACAGAACCCGCTGTTCTTGAAATTCATCCAAGAAGTCCGACCAGACGCCACCGCCGACGACCTCACTCCACAGGAGGTGCACATTGCCCAGACCCGCGTCGTTGCCGCCACTGCCGTCCTCCCTGATGAAAACCCTAAATCAATTGACGGGGATGCTGCCGCAGCGGTCACGCCGACGCTGCCCACTGGTCCTGCATTTCCACCGGACGAAAATTCTCAACTCGAACCCCCACAAATTCCGGTCAACCCGGTGGTAATCCCAGGCGTCTCCGACGTTACGAAATTTGGCGCAGGTGAGCTTTACTCTTTTACCTCCTCTGATTTTAGGGAGCTAATGCGTACCCCAGAGAGCTCGAAAACCGCTCTCTCCGTCGATGCCCCTCATCCAGCGAAACCACCGAGCCCAATCTCTGAAAAGCGTGGTGGTGGGTCCGCGGCCTCGTCGGATTCCCCGTCGATACAGGAGCTCTATGCAAATCTCCCCATTCCAAAAAAGGGCGAACTCGAGCTACATCCCGCAGGAATACTTGCAGGGATGCAGCATGGTGATGCACAACCCAATGCATCGGAATCCAGCGCCCCTACCTCTACCAGTGGCTCGGAACGTCAAAAATCGGAGGGCCCGCTGGACATTGTCCCCGACGCCGTTCTACCACCGGCACAGGAGGAGGTCCAGTTGCACACCCCGGAACCTATCAAGAAACGAAAGTCTGAAGCCCGCCCTCCTAAACCTGTTGCTGCAACTAAGGAGCCGCGTCGGTCTAATCGCCCAGCTACCATGATGTCTCGACAGGCCAAGTTGCCTCCTTCTTCAAAAGAAAATCCAATTCCCGTTGATGAGGAGGCTACCCCAACACCTCCCCGGAAGTTGGCTAAAACATCGAAGAAATCCGGCAAAGGGATTAAGATTGAGCATGCTGCTGCAGCTCCATTCGCGAAGGGTAAAGAAAAAGCTACTGGGAAGAGTAAGGCTCCTATGTCCACTTTGAAGATAAACCTCCCTACCTCCGATGAAGCACCGACTGAAGACCCCGACTCCGACATGGATTTACGCAAACACTTCTCTCCACGGTTTTGGTCCCTTCGTCGGGCTGTGCCCAATTGGTTATGGAGTATCCAATATCTTGACCTCTCGCATAACCAACTCCATGGCCAGATTCCAGTCATTAGTGACCCAACTGGAGTTTATAATTATTATGATCTGGGTCAGTATGTATACTTGTCTTCCAACAAGTTTAGTGGTCAACCGCCTCGAGTAGGAAAATTGTTGGTCGAACTAGATCTTTCCAATAACTCTTTTTCAGGAGATTTATCAGGCTTTCTTTGTAACACTTCGGCCTCCTATTTTCTACAAAATCTTCATCTAGGGGCAAACCATTTGACTGGAGAATTACCAAATTGTTTCATGAATTGGTCGTCACTCGTTGCGTTGAACTTAGGCAACAATAATTTTCTTGGAAATTTTTTATCGGGCGATATACCTTTATCCATGCATAACTGCACGAGACTAGTAAAGATGGACCTTTCTGATAACAAACTTGCTGGGAACTTACCGAGACTGATTGTGACAAGATTAACCGAATTGGTTATTCTCGTTTTAAAGTCCAACAAGTTGAGCGGTGAAATTACTTCAGCAATATGTCAACTAAGCTCTCTTCAAATCTTAGATCTATCGGACAACATGTTTTCTGGTCTAATACCTACGTGTGTCTATCATTTTACTGCCATGACCACAAAAAGAAATAACAGTGGTCTGAGTTATTCTAATTTTAATGGAGGATACATAGAAAGTGCGTCAATATCCACAAAGGGTATGGAGCTCACATACGACACCATCCTCCCATTAGTTACTGCTATTGACCTTTCCAAAAACAATTTGTCCGGCAATATTCCAAAAGAGATAACAACTCTAGTGGAATTGAGAACGCTTAATTTGTCAAGGAATCATTTAACTGGATTGATCCCACGTAGCATCGGAAACATGATGCAGCTTGAGTCTCTTGATTTCTCAATCAACTCACTTTCCGGTGATCTTCCTAATAGCTTCACATCTATGTCTTCTTTGAATTATCTAAACGTGTCTTGCAATAACTTGACGGGAAGAATTCCAGAAAGCACCCAACTCCGAGGTTTTAATGAGTCGAGCTTCATCGGAAACAATCTATGTGGGCCTCCACTAACAAGTTCTTGCAGCATTAATGATGGTAAAGCCCCTGCTGGAACAGTGCGCTCAAAGGATGAAGAAAGCAATAAGGCGGAAATTGAATGGTTGTACGTATTCATATCTTTAGGATACGCTGTCGGACTTTCGGGTTTTCTGACTACATTATTCTTGAAGATGTCATGGTGGGAGGCATATTGTCAGTTGTTTGATAAAATATGGGATGATGCCTATGTATACATTCATGTTAAATGGAGAAGGGTAGCAAGAGCATCAGGTCCAAATATGTGAGTGTCAGTTGTGGAAAATATAAAAGTTTCCATGGACTCTTGCAAGGATATACAGTATGAAACATTATTGTAATTTTTTATTTTATTTATGAGATGTTGTGTATGACTTTATATATGATTGATGTCATTACCGTTTTCTAGTATCGATTTTATATATGTGAACAATTATTATCGATGATAAGTGTTATTAATTATCTTGATTCATATGTATACTGTATAAAGTTTCTATGAGGAATGGCAGGTGGATTTGAGAGAAGCGGTGTGAAATTCAGAGAAGTCGATAGAAGTTGTAATCCTAAGGTTGTTTCATTTATTTATATATAGTCGACCGAGTTGGCTTGGTTGGAAATTAATTAGTTTTACTAATGATTCATGTACTCTACAGGTTTTGAGAATATTACAAAAAAAAATACAGCATCATTTAGATAAATCTCTCTTGCACAAAATAGACATCCATCATCAAGGCCTTATTGACTTCTGGAGCAACGACTGCAAATTCAGGTCGATTGATTTAGTGTTCTTGAATTCTTGAATTGTTGTTCATGTTTTATAAAGTGAAAATCCATTAAAATACACTAAATGGGATAGTGATACAACTTATTTGCACTAGGACATAAAAAAACAGCTTATTTACACTGAATGACTGTTATACCCTTACTTGTAATTTTCACCGGATTTTCCTTCCTTCAGGGCGATAGAGAAGCGAATGATAATTCATGTCGACACCTATGTCCAATGTTGTTTTGTGTCGATTATTATGTCGAATTTAATAATATGTGTCGAATGTCTGTGTCCTTTGCCGAATGTTATGTATGTTGTCCTATATCGAATGTGTTTAACATTTGTCGAATGTGTGTGTCCTTTGTCGAATATGTGTCGAATGTGTTTGTGCTTTGTCGAATCTGTGTCGAATGTTATGTGTGATGTCCTATATCGAGTGTGCGTCGAATGTATGATGTGTGTGTCGAATGTTATTTTCGAATGTTATGTGTGTTCTCCTATATTTAATATGTGTCGAATGTGTTGATGTCTGTGTCGAATGTGGTCATGTGTGTGTCGAATATATTGATGTGTGTCGAATGTGTAAATATCAATATCGAAAATAGCAATTATTATTCATAAATAAAATTTGAATGCAAACAAGATTAAAGCCTAAGACATTACGCTATAAAATTAGATGGGTCAATCTCATCATGGCCGCTCCCGGATCCGCCGATCTCGCAACCGTGACGACCGAAAATGTTAACCAGGTATTCATTTGAATCAGTCCTGTTAAACACGATAGCATTCCCATAACCTAATGAATGATCTTTGAAAAATTTAGGCCAACCTGTAGTGAAATAAAATTCTCCACCCTCTTTGATTAATTTGACGCCCCACGATTTCCCTGATTGATCCGTTAGCGAGAAATTCTGATTGACCAAAGCCTTTGCGCTGGGGTGTAGGCCGGGGGGAAGTTGAATTCTTTGTGCTTGATCTTGATGAATTATGATGCGGTAAAAATTTTCCATTTTTGAAACGTTTCAGCAAAGGAAGTTGAATGGTGAGTATTGGACTTGTTTTCCATAAGTAATGGACGTGTTTTTATAGACCAAAGAAAGTTGAATAGTCTGTACATATATGGGTAGATACAACGATATCATTTATTATGGGAAACCTTTAAAATTTATGACGATGAATTTAAAGCGATCCCACCAACCCCGCAACTTTATATTCATTGTAGGTTGACCTGCCAATTGCCAATTACATATTCAAACTTTTTAATTATGATGAATCGACACAGTTTATGATTCGACACAGGTATTCGCCTCTGATTATACAATGCTCAACCATAAAACCTTTAATCGTAAACCCTAATCCCAAACCATTAACCTTAAACCCTAAACCATTAACCCTAAACCATTAATCGTAAACCCTAATCCCAAACCATTAACCCTAAACCCTAAACCATTCATTGAATTTAAGGCTATTCCACCAACACCAACTAATTCAATGCAAAATAATTTAATTCATACCAACTATCCAACCTAATTCAATATTTTCATAATGCAATTCTGTAATGCAAAACAAAATAATTGAATTAAATGTAATATAAATCTTTGAAAAACACATTGCAAACACGGTTCATTACAGAGACATTACGTTAATACAAACATGAATTATTACTCTACATTCGGGGAACAAACACAATTAGCAACGAATGACTCTAGTCTTCTTTCCAACACCCTATTGTCATACTCCAGTCTTTCAATTTTCCCCTTCAATCTTGCAATAGTAATACGTTGTAGTTTAGCTAGGTCGTCATTGTCAACCATTTTGAGGAAGCCACAATCATCGTACTACAGGGGAAGCCACACCATTTTGAGGAAGCCACAATAGTAATAAGTGATATGAGACTCAAAACGATTTGTTATAAAAACAAAATTTTATTGGTTTTTACCTCATGAACACCACAACGCAAATATCTTGTTGTTGATGTGAGTAGCTCTGCCTCTAAACCGTGTTCACAATTCACTGGTGGTCCATCTCCTGGAGCAGATGAAGAGGTATTCTGATCTCTGCTAGGAGGCTCGGGGCGGGTTTCATATTGTTTCACAAAATCAATATTCAATAATGAATGAATATGTTGTTGGTTATATAGGCGTTTCCAATAACGGTTACTTGTTGTGGACCTTACTTTTGGGCAACAGCTACTAAATTTTGAATTTTTATAACATTCGGCAAAGATATTCGCCAAAGAATTTTAATTAATCGACATGCAAATGAAGAGGTGTATTGTTTACATTCGATCCTAAATTAACATTCGACAAAGATATCATAACATTCGCCATGGATATTTTAACTTTCGCCAAGCAAATTGAAACAATCGACACACATATGAACTGTGTGTCGACACAGAAATTCTATCGTTTCGCCAAAGAAATTTAATTAATCGACACACAAATGAAGAGGTGTATTGTTTACATTCGATCCTAAATTAACATTCGACAAAGATATCATAACTTTCGCCAAGCAAATTCAAACAATCGACACACATATTAACTGTGTCGAATTGTTTGTCGAATGATATTAATTGTGTGTCGAATGGTAAGAATTGTTACTGGTTGTCAGAAAAAAGATTTTCTATGATTCCCTACATTAATTCTCTGAAAAGAAAATTGTAAATGCTCTCCTTTGCAACCATCATTCATTCAGACTTGTCTTTTCTTAAGTTCTCATTTCCAACCAGAAAACCAGGTATTAATTCCAACCAACAACAACAACAACAACTTAGAGGTATTTATTTTTGATTGAAAGCCACAGTTGTTCATTTCCAAAGTATTGAAATATGTCCACTTTAAAACTGTGTGTGAGATACGGTGGTCGATGGTCTGGTTTGGAATATGTTGGAGGGGAAGATGACGTAGCTTTTGTACCGCCTGGAGAGGGTGGTTATCAAGCTTTGTGGGACAGCGTACACCATTGTGTTAACGCAGACACCAATCTCTACAGGTATGATTTATGTAGTGTGTTACGTGTGTGTCTAATGTACGTGATTTGTATATTCTTGATAATTAATTTCTACATCTAGGTATATCTTTGAATCATATGTGGATCTGAATGACCACCAAATCCGGAAAAGGAAACTAAAGACGGACGATGATGTTTTTGAGTTGTTTCGGAAGGAACGTTATCCTGTTGTTTTTGTATCAGTAATAAAAATTCGGCCCACTACTACTTTCACGACCACCAATATTTTCGTGGATGAAGGTACATCTCATCCATACGATCATAACGACGGAGCACGTACACCGAATATAGTACTGCCGTTGGAAACACCCAATACAGTTATAGATCTACAGGGCACGAGTACTGATTTTGGTGAGGACTGGGGTTTGCATGGAGATCCTGAGGCAGATAATATTGTGGCACCAGGAGATTTTGTGGCTCAAGGAGAAGGAAATCTCACTCAAGAAGGAGCAGCAGATATTTTTGAGGACCCAAATATGCGTGCCACGTTTGAGGACTTCATGTCATGGTACAAGCTTGCCAATAACCAAAATTCCGAACCTGTTGGTAGTAGCAATCGTGTCACATTTCCTCCATACCTGAGACAACAATCAACTGGAAATGCTAACACCAACCTAGATTCTGATATTGTAAGGAGCATAAGGTGGTTAATTCCAGGAGCTCCAACTACTTGCAATGATAGTGGCCTAGAGGAAGAGGAAGGCAGATTGTTTATGAATAGTGGTGTCATAAAGGTAGGCGCTATCTACACAACTAAAGAGGATCTCACCAGAGCCGTTGGGTTGTATCACGTGGACAAAGTTGGTGAATATCGAATCAAGTACTCGGACAAGAAGAGACTGAAGGTATTATGCAAGTCTAAGCAATGCCCTTTCATGGTTTGTAGCAGCAATAATAGCAATGTTTGGAGGGTTTATAAAGTGATAGAACATACTTGCACGTTAGACCCGACTCGTAGTGGTCCCCGAAGGATACCTTCCAAAATCCTTGGTGCTTTTTTTGCCCCGCGTCTTCTTGCAGAGAACTCTACATTAATTCCCAAATCAATGATGAGTGAACTTGAACAACGTAATTCAATTCATTCTACCTATCAGACAGCGTTACGAGCAAAGCTTCATGCGCTTACAATGATTTTTGGTGATGAGAAGCAATCCTTTGCTAATTTGCCATCTTTCTTGTATACGTTGAAAGAGTTCAACCCGGGGTCAGTGACCGATATTGAAATTGACCCTGTCACCCATGTGTTCACAAATGCTTTTTTTGCATTGACTGCCTCTATCGATGGATTCGCCAATTATGGCAGACCGGTGATTGTAGTGGATGGTACACACCTCAAGGGAAAATACAATGGTATTATGTTTGTCGCCACCACTTTAGACGGTAATAGACAAGTGTTTCCGTTGGCGATTGGAGTAGGACATGTTGAGGACGACTCGACATGGAAATGGTTTTTGGAGCGTGTGAAGCTTGCTTATGGTTCTCCTGAAAATTTGGTGATTGTATCTGATGCACATAAGAGTATTGGCAACGCTATGACTATGGTGTATCCAGAGGCTCACCATTGCTTTTGCTATCATCATATGAAAACCAATATGAAGCATTTTGGTAGTGATACGATATCACTATTCTGTGAGGCCGCTTACAGTTTCCGCACTTCCGATTATGAACTTGCTTTTGCAACCCTTCGTACTAGGCACGAGTCGTTGTTTCAAAAGTTAATACATATAGGTCCTCATAAGTGGGCGCGATGTTTATGCCCCGTTCGCCGGTATGAGTTTATGACCTCGAATGCTGCCGAGGTATTTAATAAAAGAGCTGTCTGGGCACGTACACTGCCAATAAGTTCTCTTCTTGAAGTAATGCGTGCAATTATTGAGAGGTGGTTCTACGAGCGAAGAACCGATGCGTTGTCGCGAGAAGACGAGGTCAGTCACGCCACTGGCAAGGATTTGATAGAAGCAATCCAACACGGTTCGAAAATGACCGTTGACCGCATCAATGCAAATTCCTTTAAAGTTAGAGATGGCGTGAAAATATTAGTTGTGGATCTTGCTAATAGAACATGCACATGTGGGTATTTTCAGCAAATGTTGAAACCATGCAGTCATGCAGCTGCGGCGATACGGTACGTGCACGTATTTATGGAATTTTTATTCATTCCTTTTTGGTTTATATGTGGGTCGCCTATTTTCCTTCTTTTTTAGGACGATTAATCACAACATAAATGCCTACGTCGGAGACTGTTATAAGACCTCCGCTTTACGTGGAATGTGGGGTGGAACAGTGATGCCCATCCCTGAATTGAGTGCTTGGTGTTGGAGTAGTATACTTAATGTCTAGATTTGAGTATTCTGAACTCCTTGTACACTTTCATTTACCTATTAAATACGAACATTCATTTGCTTTTAATTATTGTTAATTAAAATTATGCAAATTATAGTCCTGGATTTCATATGTTGTAGTTAGTATGGTGTGTCGGGCCCACACAGAAGATCATACTATCGGTTACTCGTATTTAATCAAACAGATGCTCACGACCTAGATGGACACGGACCAATCCATCGGTATAGTCGTTGTGTGAGAGAGAAAATAATTTGTCTTAATTATTTTATCACACTTGTACACTTGGTGTATTGAGCGGATCGATTGAGACTCATCAATTAGGATTGCTCGGCGATAATTGATTTGAGACTCAGTGTATTTTATTCTTAATCCCCGATATTGTTGCGGGTGTG
The DNA here is from genome assembly GCA_954870475.1 of Euphrasia confusa. Taxonomy (NCBI): domain Eukaryota; kingdom Viridiplantae; phylum Streptophyta; class Magnoliopsida; order Lamiales; family Orobanchaceae; genus Euphrasia; species Euphrasia confusa. The sequence goes on along the minus strand of OX940966.1, from coordinate 5,809,026 downwards.
TATATTCAATATAAGTGACTTTGATTTACCAAAGGAATTAACCGATTTAATTATTGGGTTAATTACCGGTTAAGTTGGGTCACTATATTTTATATATGGCATGCCGTGAATGATTGACCGGACAGTGTATCCCGGAAGGGTTGATAATATCCCCGAGATGAGCTCATAAGGATTTATTATGTAAACCTCGCGAGTGGATTTAATTCCGCATAATAAATAAGGTTGAGTGGTACTAGTCTCGGATAAAAGAGATGAATAAATTTATTAAGCAATAAATAAATTTTATTCGTGGATATTTATATCTTAAATACACGGAATAAATAATACTACCGGAGAAATATTATTTGGATATAATATGGTTTAATATTGGGAGTGCAATTAATTTATATAGTGGAAAATAAATTAATTAATATTAATGGGAGATTAATAGATTTGGGCTTGGGCTCAATTTAATCATTAATATTGGAAGCACAATATTCCACCTCCTTTAGATCCCCTACGTAGCCTATAAAAGCACTACATGGTCTTCACTTTTTCATAAGACAAGAATATCAATACTTGATAGTTCTAGAGAGTTGAAGAGGATCCATAAGCTTGGAAGATCGTCGCCCACCCGACGTTCAAGCTAGTGCAAGGAATACGTGGGAAGATTCAAAAGGTCGTCTTGAATTCGTTTCTCCGAACAACGAATCGAAAGGTAAAAATCTAAACACCCTCGATTGTTCGATTTTGGTTTATCGAGAATACCGTAGAACAAAGATCCGAGGTACGAAACCCCGGAGGAGGATCAACCGGCGATGGTGGTCGAAGACCACGGCATCGCGGCGGTCGACCCACCTAGGGTTTCGGCGGGGGCGACGGGGGCGGAACCCTCGGCTTGGCCGAGGGGGTGCGATCGACCATGAAGGGTCGATCGCTGGGCACGGGCTGGTGCCGTGCCCAACCCCGCCGTGAAGGCGGGGGCCTCCAGCTGGCGGCGAGTCGCCGGACTCGCCGCGGGGGCTGCCGGAGCAGCCCCACCCCAACCGATCGCCGGCGTGCGATCGGCGATCGCGTGAACACCCCGGCTCGCGGGGGTTCGGCCGGGGGCGGGCTGTGCGTCTTCGGGCGCACGGTCTCCGATGGTCGGACTCCGGCGGATGAGTCGGTGTTCATGTGATCTCCGGCGAAGGTTTTCGTTCGGGTTATTGTTTCCGCAATTTTAATAGCCCGGGATATCGAATTCCAACAATTGGTATCAGAGCGTGGTTTACGTTCGCGGTATTTTCGATAAAATTGTTCTACCTTGCAGGGTTCCGACTATTATGGCTTAATTTATTATTCGTTTAATTTATTTTGTCATGTATGTTGGATTGATTAAACTCTCGGACATGTCGAGATTCGTTTTTGGTGGTGAATGCTTGTAATAGTAAAAATTCGGGGGTTGACCGAATTTAGGATTTATTATTACGTTCTATTTTTTCCGGAAAATGTATAGGGTCGATTTCATGTATAGAATCGATACCGGATAGTGTAAAAATTTATTTTGTAATTTATTTTGCGTTGGATCGATGCCGAAACGACCGCCGGAGAAGACACGTGACGAAGGAGATGATCGAGAGGGTGAACGGGACAAGGATCGATCAATCCCCATGATCGATCCATGAGGATCGATCGATCGCATGGTGAGGCGCCGAATTCGCGCCTCTCGGCGGCGATGCCACCGGTGGTGGTGGCGCGCCGGCTGGGCGGTGGCGGCGGTGGACCTCGGCCGGTGATGGCGGTCCGGTGGGGGGCGCGGGGGTCCTTGTGATCTTCGTGCTCTCCCGGAAATTTACTTTCCTAATTGATTCGGGTTTTTCCTATTTGAGTATTCCTATTTTTGGGAATTCTCATGGATTAGGAAAAGAATTAATTGGAAATAGATTTAAATATTGGAAATTAATATTCTCGTCACATGGAGCATTCAAGAACGAAGACTAAAGACTAGAAGATGCGTACGGAGATGAAGTAAAGCCATAATAGTCGGAAAATAATATTCTAGTAATTATTTTGACTATGTGATAATATTATGTGCTTTATTACATGTATGCATGCTATATGTGTTTATTTTCATGCACTAGATAGCGTATCCCTTTATTGTAAAAAGCTAAGTGGGAGGGTGTATGGAAACATACCCATGGTCTCCATTGCTGCTCTCTTGGTGACTTTTATAAACTTTTGAAGTTTATATAGATAAGTTATTGGAGGAGAGTTCTTGTAATTCCTCTTACGAGAAACATTGATTAAGTCTATCAAACAATGCCTAATTTGTCTTTCCAAAGCTGATTTCAAGTCGACTCATTCTCACCTCGGGGAGTGGAATGGAGCCAAAGCCACTTGGTCATGTCGAGGACACAAATTAGAGGCAGTCGTACCATTCTTTGATAGATGGATCGATTGTCTGCTCGGCTCCCTCATTTATGAGAGATAGGGTTGTTCGCATGGTGAATCACTGGTTAGAAACTTCGAGTTTCACTTATGATTCTCCGCGTCTTGATTTACAAGATCGAATGGGTCAAGTAATTGGATTTCAATTGTATAAGTCTTTTGGTATGGTAAACGTCCACACTATCGTGGCTTGCTATATTGAATGGGACTTTAGATCGATTGATGTAGACAGTTATAGAAGGGAGTGAAGGATCTGTGTGTCAACGTAAACGTCCACACTATCGTGGCTTGCGGTGATGTACGAGTCTCAAACAAACTTCTTAGTACTGAGTAATGGTTAACACTTAGGTACGCTTCATAGTATTCCTCCCATCGAGGTAACGCTATTGATGATGTACGACCGAAGGAAATCTAATTGCTAAATCATTTGGGTGGGTAAACGTCCACACTATCGTGGATTGCCTTACCTGATGGGATTTTAGATGTGATTAGTGATTTAATGATATTATTTAAGGGAGATAATATCGGATATTAAATTGTTTGTTTGTTTTATGTGCTTATAGGTTAGGAATGACTGTGACCCCACTTTGTGATATACTTAAAGATGAAAACTCACTGGTTCCATATAGTACTGATTGGAAAAGAAATCTGGACAATGTTCAGACTGTTGAGCCTTCCGAATCCACTATTGTCCCAACTGATGAGGACATTGAAAATGACCTCAAGGAGATGTTAGGACATAGTAAGGAAGCCGGACTAGAGGTGATTGACATACTCATCAAGTTCAGTCCTCTTGAGGAATCGCTTAAAAACGATTTCAAAAGAACTGAACTGATAAGTATGATCAGAGAATCACAAGCTCTAGTGGCCGAGTTGGAAGTGCAAGCAAAGAAGCCCAGTGGTTTTGAACCACGGATTGGGAAGAGCAAGCCGCGAGGCAAGTGCTTTCGATGCAAGCAGTCTGGGCACTGGAGGTCTGATTGTCCTCTCATCAAAGGTACGAAATTTTCCTTAGTCACCGAAACATTGTCAGTGGTGTTATCTACCAGCACCTGGTGTGTAGATACGGGGGCCACTGATCATGTCTGCAATTCATTGCAGGGGTTCCAAGAAACCCGGAGACTTAGAGAGGGAGAGATCGTGGTCTACATGGGCAATGCCGCGAAGGTGGCGGCTGTTGCAGTGGGAGACGTTCACTTACGCTTCAGTAGTGATAGGATTTTAGTTTTACATAATTGTCTTTATGTACCCAACTTTAGAAAGAATTTAATTTCGGTTTCTAAACTTATTATGAATGGATATTCTGTCTCTTTTGACCACTCGGTGATCATAAGAAGAAACAGTGAGATTATCTGTTCTGGTACATTGATGGACGATTTGTATGTGCTAAATCCTGAGTCTAACACGATGCAACTAACCGAGAGTAATAACACATCTACGAACACCAATAAGAGAAAGGAACCTTCTAGGATGAATCAATTATACTTGTGGCACTTAAGGCTAGGTCATATTAACTCAAATAGAATTCAAAGGTTGAAAGTTGATGGTCTCATCAGTGGTGTTGAAGGAGAGGACCTTCCAACCTGCGAATCCTGTTTAGAGGGAAAAATGACCAAGCGTTCTTTTTCTGGTAAAGGACGAAGGGCTGAACAAGTATTGGATTTGATTCACTCTGATGTATGCGGACCTATGTCTACTCAGGCAAGGGGAGGGTATGAGTACTTCATCACTTTCACTGATGATTACTCAAGGTATGGATTTGTATACCTGATGCGCCGCAAGAGCGAATCCTTTGACAAGTTCAAGGAGTTCAATGCTCTTGTGGAGAACCTTCAAGGTAAATCCATTAAATGCCTGCGATCTGATCGCGGAGGCGAATACCTGTCTGGAGAATTCAAGGCATACTTGGCAGAGAATGGGATTGATTCCCAAATGACATCACCATATACTCCCCAGCAAAATGGTGTGTCAGAAAGAAGGAATAGGACTCTTATGGAAATGGTGCGATCAATGATGAGTTACTCGGACTTACCTATCATGTTCTGGGGATATGCCTTAGAAACAGCGGCGCACATTCTGAACTTGGTTCCATCTAAAACGGTTCCTTCAACACCCATGGAACGATGGAGTGGGCGCAAGCCTAGCTTGAGACACGTTCGGATCTGGGGGTGCCCTGCACATGTGTTGAAGGTAGGTGCCGATAAATTAGAACCTCGTACTGAAGTACGGTTGTTTATAGGATATCCTAGAGGAACTAAAGGTGGCATGTTCTATAGTCCTAAGGACCAGAAGATCGTTATAAGTACTAACGCTCGGTTCTTGGAGGAAGACTATGTCATGGACCACAAGCCCAAGAGTGACATAATACTTGATGAATTGAGAGGTAACACTGAAGACCTAGACACAGACGAACCGAGTATAGATACACCACTAGAATCTGCACCTGACACTATCACTGTTAATACACCGGAACGCCGTCGTAGTGGGAGGGTTGTTAAACAACCAGACCGATGGATTGGACTGGGTGAGTCTTCGGACTCTGGACCTGGAGTTCATGAAATCGATCCCTGGACCTATGACGAGGCAGTACAAGATATAGATGCGCCTTCTTGGAAGAAAGCGATGAAATCCGAAATTGAATCTATGGATTCTAATAAAGTCTGGGATCTTGTAGAACCACCAAGTGGCGTAAAGCCAATTGGGTGTAAATGGGTCTACAAGAGAAAGAGAGGATCTGACGGAAAGGTTGAAACCTTTAAAGCTCGGCTTGTTGCGAAAGGATATACTCAGAAAGAGGGAATCGATTATGAGGAGACCTTCTCGCCGGTAGCCAAGATAAAGTCGATCCGGATTCTCTTATCCATAGCAGCTCATATGGATTATGAGGTGTGGCAAATGGATGTCAAGACAGCTTTCCTAAATGGAAGTCTTGACGAGACGATTTATATGAAACAACCAGAAGGATTCATTGCTAAGGGGCAAGATCATCTAGTGTGCAAGCTTAATCGATCCATTTATGGATTGAAACAAGCCTCGAGATCGTGGAACCTGCGATTTGACGAAGTAGTCCAATCTTTTGGATTCAGTCAAAGCATGGACGAATCGTGTGTGTATTGGAAACGTGATGGGAAGAAGGTGGTGTTTCTCGTGCTTTATGTGGACGACATTCTTCTCATTGGCAACAGTGTGAAGATGTTATCAGACATAAAGGGATGGTTGTCTAGACAATTCGATATGAAAGATTTGGGAGAAGTCGGGCATGTTCTAGGGATCAAGGTTATAAGGGATCGCCGGAGTAGAACATTGTACCTATCCCAGCAATCTTACATAGACACGATTCTGGCTCGTTTTAACATGCAAGATTCCAAGAAGGGTGAGCTGCCCTTCAGTAAAGGAACTTATCTTTCTAAGGAAATGTGTCCTCGGACACAAAAGGAGAAAGATGAAATGAAAGCAGTTCCCTACGCTTCGGCTGTGGGAAGCTTGATGTATGCAATGTTATGCACGAGGCCTGATATCTGCTATGCAGTTGGCATAGTAGCGAGATATCAGAGTAACCCTGGAAAGGCTCATTGGACTGCCGTAAAGAGCATTTTCAAGTATTTGCGAAATACTAAGGATTATGTTCTAAGTTACGGGGCAGACAATCTGATTCCTTTGGGTTATACGGATTCGGATTTCCAAGCTGATAAGGACTGGCGAAAGTCGACATCAGGCTATGTGTACACTATGGGAGGTGGAGTCGTATCATGGAGGAGTGTTAAGCAAAAGTGCATTTCAGACTCTACCATGGAAGCTGAATATGTTGCAGCCTCAGAGGCAGCGAAAGAGTCAGTTTGGTTCCTTAATTTCCTCCAGGACTTAGATGTGATTCCGAGTTTGCCCAAGGCTATGACAATTTATTGTGATAATAGCGGTGCAGTGGCAAACAGTAAGGAACCACGGTCCCATAGTGCTATGAAACACATAGAGCGCAAGTACCACCTGATTCGAGACATCGTCAAGAGGGGCGATGCGATAGTCACCAAGATAGCTTCGGAGGACAACCTAGCGGACCCTTTCACCAAGATACTTCCTAAGGAAGTTTATTTCAAGCACTTGGAGGGTTTGGGAGTCAGAAGTTTGGAGGATAAGACTAGACCTTAGTATAAGTGGGAGATTGTTGGAGTAGTATACTTAATGTCTAGATTTGAGTATTCTGAACTCCTTGTACACTTTCATTTACCTATTAAATACGAACATTCATTTGCTTTTAATTATTGTTAATTAAAATTATGCAAATTATAGTCCTGGATTTCATACGTTGTAGTTAGTATGGTGTGTCGGGCCCACACAGAAGATCATACTATCGGTTACTCGTATTTAATCAAACAGATGCTCACGACCTAGATGGACACGGACCAATCCATCGGTATAGTCGTTGTGTGAGAGAGAAAATAATTTGTCTTAATTATTTTATCACACTTGTACACTTGGTGTATTGAGCGGATCGATTGAGACTCATCAATTAGGATTGCTCGGCGATAATTGATTTGAGACTCAGTGTATTTTATTCTTAATCCCCGATATTGTTGCGGGTGTGTATATTCAATATAAGTGACTTTGATTTACCAAAGGAATTAACCGATTTAATTATTGGGTTAATTACCGGTTAAGTTGGGTCACTATATTTTATATATGGCATGCCGTGAATGATTGACCGGACAGTGTATCCCGGAAGGGTTGATAATATCCCCGAGATGAGCTCATAAGGATTTATTATGTAAACCTCGCGAGTGGATTTAATTCCGCATAATAAATAAGGTTGAGTGGTACTAGTCTCGGATAAAAGAGATGAATAAATTTATTAAGCAATAAATAAATTTTATTCATGGATATTTATATCTTAAATACACGGAATAAATAATACTACCGGAGAAATATTATTTGGATATAATATGGTTTAATATTGGGAGTGCAATTAATTTATATAGTGGAAAATAAATTAATTAATATTAATGGGAGATTAATAGATTTGGGCTTGGGCTCAATTTAATCATTAATATTGGAAGCCCAATATTCCACCTCCTTTAGATCCCCTACGTAGCCTATAAAAGCACTACATGGTCTTCACTTTTTCATAAGACAAGAATATCAATACTTGATAGTTCTAGAGAGTTGAAGAGGATCCATAAGCTTGGAAGATCGTCGCCCACCCGACGTTCAAGCTAGTGCAAGGAATACGTGGGAAGATTCAAAAGGTCGTCTTGAATTCGTTTCTCCGAACAACGAATCGAAAGGTAAAAATCTAAACACCCTCGATTGTTCGATTTTGGTTTATCGAGAATACCGTAGAACAAAGATCCGAGGTACGAAACCCCGGAGGAGGATCAACCGGCGATGGTGGTCGAAGACCACGGCATCGCGGCGGTCGACCCACCTAGGGTTTCGGCGGGGGCGACGGGGGCCGAACCCTCGGCTTGGCCGAGGGGGTGCGATCGACCATGAAAGGTCGATCGCTGGGCACGGGCTGGTGCCGTGCCCAACCCCGCCGTGAAGGCGGGGGCCTCCAGCTGGCGGCGAGTCGCCGGACTCGCCGCGGGGGCTGCCGGAGCAGCCCCACCCCAACCGATCGCCGGCGTGCGATCGGCGATCGCGTGAACACCCCGGCTCGCGGGGGTTCGGCCGGGGGCGGGCTGTGCGTCTTCGGGCGCACGGTCTCCGATGGTCGGACTCCGGCGGATGAGTCGGTGTTCATGTGATCTCCGGCGAAGGTTTTCGTTCGGGTTATTGTTTCCGCAATTTTAATAGCCCGGGATATCGAATTCCAACACTTGGGTGGTACCTTCATCTGTGCGAAGTATCGTATGCCTTCCTCCCGATAGGCAGAGACAAGTAGGTCGACCTCGGAGGTCAAGGTACTCTGCTGGAAGTTCAAGAAGTGCATCAAGGACAAAAAGACCACAGCATTGCTCACGTTGCGGTGGATCTGGTCACAATATTGTAGGCTGTGATGTGGTGCTATCTCAGCCGACGCTTGGGCCAACCCAGTTAGGTGAACAAAGCAAGAGTCGTGCTCGTAAGAAATGCTCCATATGCCGTGGAGCTGATCACACTCGTAGGAAATGCCCTGCCTTTGTTGGTGCTACTGACGGTAATACCGAAGTTGAAGAATTTACAGAATTTGACCGTGAAAGTTGGCTGTAATGCTCTGAATAATGTTTTTAATCGCGTACTGTAATATTCAGATTCTCCGATGGTTACTATTGATTCTTCTAGGGTTTAACTATGATTAAGGGTTATTAATGATGCACCTAGGTTACAATTATATTCGCCTTAGGTTATAGTAATTGTTTTGTTTTGTGTAAATCAGATTCGCATGGGGTTTATCTATGATTCGACACAGATCAAGTAACATTCGACAATGGTTATAATTATTTTGAAGTGTGTAAATCAGTTTCGCCTAGGGTTTAAGTATGATTCGACACAGATCAAGTAACATTCGCCTAGGGTTTAACTATTCTACGACACAGATTACGTAACATTCGCCTGGGGTTTATCTATGATTCGACACAGATCAAGTAACATTCGACAAGGGTTTGCATAGGGTAAATAATCATTCTACACAGATACGTAACCTTAAAACCATTGTCGAATGTTACGTGATCTGTGTCGAATCATAGTTAAACCCTAGGCGAATGTTACGTAGTCTGTGTCGAATCATGCTAAATTGTTTGTCGATTGCTTCATATTGTTTGTCGAATATTATATTCCTAATAATCAATTTAAGACATTGCAAAATTTGAATAAAAGAAAATATACATTCATTAATACCGATAAAAATTAAAAAAACACATATTTCCGATTGAAAATTTTACAGTAACCGTGCAGAAGTTAACTTTTTACTCTACACCGTCGTCATCGTCATCATCGTCCTCCACCATATCGGTTGACTCGCTGTCGGCGCTTTCCTCGTCCCCATCCAACGACGACACATCGTCGTAGTTGATGTCAATAAAAACTTGATTAGACCGCATAATGGATTGTACAACATCAGTCACTTTGGGCAACGTCTCAGATCCACGAGGCTGTGGATTGTTGAAATCCACAATCTCTTTGCCATCTCTCCCATAGATGGACACTACAAAGCTATCGAATAAGGAATTTTCGAAGAGGACCACATACCCAAGCCCAAGACGATGCGCTGCACGAAATTGCGACCACCCACGATTGAACGTCAGAAAACCAGACGTCCATGAAACATGCACGATCATGACGTAGCCAGATTTGTCCCTCAGTTCAACGTCCCGGCCGACGAGGTGCCGGTTTTCGTGTGCGAAATCGGGGTCGAGGCGAAGCAACTCTTTGAAATCATCGGAAACAAGTGTTTTCCAGAACTTGGTAATTGCGAGACCAACGTTAGCCATTTTTTATTTTTATTTTTTTGGTTGAATGGATAGTATCGGGGTGAAGAGGAGTGTGGTAAACTACATAATTTATAGCAATAATTCGAGTACAGTGGACGGTCTTTTTGCATCGTTTTGTGAAAGGTTGCCTAAATTAAATTCGCCCCATTCATTACCCCAACCACCACGCCACTCAATAGCCCCATTAACTACATTTGTATTGTTCAATCAAGTCAACTCAAGGGTTATTAATTAGACACAGATCGATCAGATCAAATAACATTCGCCATGTGTTTGACTATGATTCGACACAGAGCAAGTATCATTCGCCAAGGTTTCATACACATTCGACACAGGTAAAAAAATTGTCGACATAGTTAATCAAGTTAAATCTGTTTTTAGATCTGTGTCGAATGTTTATTAAACCGTGTCGATTGTAATGAACATTCGAATGTTATTAATATGCTAGTCCAAAACACAAAGTATTCTAATTAAGTTAAGGTTGTACAGACCACGTGATTATCCAATTCAAAATTCTTACAAACCTACGGGTACTGGATACTGTTTAGCATATGAGTAAATTCGCTCGGCAATCCGGAATCTGATTTTTTCCATGTTCTCCTCGGTCACACCTGTTATTTGTCGTCCTATAAGAAAGGTTTCAACACACTTCAAGGCAAATGGACCACACGAATGAAGATCATGTTGTACGAAACATATACCCTCTGGCGGAATGGCGTAGTGCCAAGTTTCAGTCACTTGAGTATCTTTCAATTCATAATAGCCAGCATGTGAGAGTATTTGTGGAATCATCCTCCTCCAGCACAAAATGGAATCTATTCTGGACTCCTCTATCTCAGCCGACCACCGATGGACTATGGGATCGTATATCCATACGGTCTTCTTCAAAAGAGAGATCATCAAAATTACCCAGTGGTCGTTTGTATGCCAAGGAGTAACAACCTGTAGTATTACGTCATCAATAATTGGACCTGTCATATAAGATTTGAATGGTGACATTAAAATACTAACCGCCTTGTAATTTTTCCAATGGTTCATGTTATGCCAGCCGTTGATTTTTACTTCTCCACGGACGCGCTTCACCAATTAACGAAATAAAAATATGTTAGCCTTGTCGAATGTTTATTAAGCTTTGTCGAATGTTCGTTTAACTTTGTCGAATGTTTATTAAGCTTTGTCGAAATTTTTATGTTTCCTTGTCGATTGTTAATTAAACTTTGAAAACAAAATTTCTAAATAAAAGTTGTTAAATATTAATAAAAGTTTCTAGGATAAGGCCCAAACATACATCCGATTACGAAAAAAACCCTAAAACACCATCATCACGCAGGCAAGAATTAATTTCCGTCACCACCAGCAGCGGGAGCATCACCATCATCGTCGTCATCAGCGGGAGCAGCAGATTCACCATCATTGTCATCAGCAGCGGGAGCAGCAGCAGGAGCGGCAGATTCACCATCGTCAGCAGCGGGAGCAGCACCATCCTCGTCGTCGTCGTCGTCCATATCAATGTCGTCATACTCATCCGCATCATCATCGATGTAGACGTCAACAAAACTTTGATTGTCAGCGAGAATGGAGCGTATCACTTCAGTGAAATCCGGCAACCAATCAGATCCGGCAGCCCCAGAGTTTGTGAAGTTAACAATCTCTTTCGCATCTCTGCCATAAACAGAGACAACAAAGGTCTTGAACCTCGTTTGCTCGAAGAAGACAATCTTCCCCAACTGCAGATGATGTGCCCTGCAAAACTCTGACCAACCATTTGTGAAAGAAATGTAACCTACATGCCATGTGGCTTTCACAGTCCACGCGTTGCCATTTTTGTCCTTCAGTTCGCAATCGCCCACCACGTACTCGTGGGAGTTTGCGAAATCAGCATCTAGACGAAGTACCGTCTTGAAATCACTTGAAGTTAGTATCTTCCAGAATTTTTCTAAACCAATGGTAGGCATGTTTTGACTTTTTAGACTGTGTAGATATGTAGAAGAGAGAAAAATAAATAATGGATGTGTACAATTCTAGGTTTAGATATGTACTTATTTATAGGTAAATATTGGGTTTGTAAAAAGAGAACAAAATTTGAAAGGTTACGTGGGTTCAAATTGTTCAATTAAGTCGGTTGGTGAAAGGTTGCATTCATTAAATTAGCCCGTTTGAAACATAACACCTGCCAACTACACGCAATGATTCGACAAACCCACTTTTCAGATTGTTGAATTAACTCTCTTCTTTGAATTTGAATAGTCTTTTCAGTACTGCCTGTATTTAAGTTTGCGTGAAGCAGCGTGTTAGTATTTAATGTGGCCAGATTATATTAGATTGCCTATTCAGATACTTTCGCCTAACATTATGATACTTTCGCCTATCATTAAAACACTTTCGCCTAAGATGATAATAGATTCGCCTTATATTGTAATACTTTCGACATTAGTTTCGAAACACGGAAAAGAAAACATTCGACATGGGATCCCAACGGTACAAATAACATTCGCCACAGGAATAACATTCGACATGTGTCTTGACATGATAACATTAGACTTCATAATATCGACATTCATGAATGTTATTCATGATTGTCGACATTAGTTTCGACACACGGAATACTATCGACATTAGTTTCGACACACGGAAAACATTCGCCATGGGATCCCATTAGACTTAATAATATTAGTTTCGACACACGGAATACTATCGACATTAGTTTCGACACACGGAAAACATTCGTCATGGGATCCCATTACAAATAACATTCGCCACAGGAATAACATTCGACATGTGTCTTAACATGATAACATTCGACACACGGAATACTATCGACATTAGTTTCGACACACGGAAAACATTCGCCATGGGATCCCAACGGTACAAATAACATTCGCCACAGGAATAACATTCGACACGCGAACAACATTCGCCACAGTTCTAACATTCGACAAGGATATATACCAAACATTCACCTTCGGATTGTCAACATTCGCCTTCAAGAACATGTCGAATGTTATGAGGTAATTCAGGAATCGACATAGGTGGAGGGCAATTTCGGATGTTTACCGCTTTTTGATGTAAATAAGCTGTTTTTTTATGTCCTAGTGCAAATAAGCTGTCCCACTATCCCATTTAGTGTACTTTAAAATTTCTCTCTTTTATAAATTCAATGAATGTAATATGATAGTAGTAGACCTTATTATAATTTAATGATCAATAAATACATTATAATATATAGAAATTGATTGTATCAATAATTCAAAACTTTTCTATAACTAACAAGTATATTGGTGGAGATTTTTAATAAATTTTGAAGATGAATTTTATCAATTTGTTTTCTTCATCTCCAATTCTTCTTCATTATTGTTTGTGCTGCTTTTCACGGGAAGTTAATTTGCTTTGTGATTAAAGTAGATAAAAATATAAACGAAATCACTTCCCACTTGGGGTGCATGCCCCATTATATCATGATAATAAGAAAAAAAAATCACTTCTCGCTATTTTATATCGCTTGATTGTCTCATGCAAAATTAAAATTAATAACTTTGAATATGTCTGTATAATCTTTGAAAGTCTTGTTTGTGTGTACCGACGGTACTGAATAAAAGCCACGCAAAAACAAAATATCATTGTGACTTGTGAGCTGTCACGTAAGCATAAGATACTACTAACATTCAAATTTTAACTAAAAAAAATCGTTTAAAAAGTATTAAAAAGAAATGTTGTTTTTATTATGTTGTTAAAAATGTAGAGGTAACAATATTGTAATAAGTGAAAAAGGTAAAAGTATTTGTAATTTGTGAGTACAAATAAGTGAAAAAGTAAATTTTATAATTGTATTTTAAAGTAAAAAGCTAAATTATGTTAAGATATAATTTATAGAGATTGTGTTATTATATTTTTTTATTTAATAAACTATACATTTATCTTATAATTTTGATTTTAAAACTAAAATTAATTGTTCTTTAAAAGAAAATATTACTTTCATGAACTTTAAAATATTTAATTTTAAATTTTGAGTTAGTATTAATAACATAATTTCACCATTTTTAATTATGTAACTCATAATTTTTGTAAATATCATTTTAGTTTTTATTACTAAAATAAATTTTCATTAATTGTAATTATAAATTAAATTCTATATAAAATAGAATAAAAATAAAATATTAGTATGAAATTGATGTTTATGCACTTATGAATTTCTTAACGTAAAATACTTATTTTTATATTAAATATTATTAAATTAAAAACCTTATTAATTAAAATTTCAGATTAAGTAGTACAAAGTTTTTATCAAAATATTGAGTGTAAATGCATTTTATGAATGGTTTAGAGCAAAACGCAATTCTTACTAAAATTTAGAATTTACAATATTATTTTTCAATTTAAATTAAAGTATAAAATACTACAGTATTACTTTCTTCCCAAAAAATTATTCAATTAGTGTCACACTGGAGTGCAGCTGATCCATGAATAAGCTAGGCTGCTGAGGATTGAGGACCACTCACAACGGTTTCAACAAGAACCATTCTCAACAACATTCCATTTGCTGCCATCCAAGTATATGCTTGATGTCATATTAGTGTACTGTAGACCTTATTAGTGTAATCAAAAAAATTAATTTAATATAACGGTCAATAAATACATTATACAGTTATTATATAGTATAATTCCTAATTACATCTAATATATAGAAATTGATCGTATCCGTAATTCAAAACTTTTCTATAACTAACACGATTGGAATTAAATTTCCTAAAAGGCATTTCCGACTCATTCCAACTAAAATCGTGTTTTGGTCAAGATTATTTCTTCCCTAATATCGCCATTTGAAAGCACGACTCCGTAATAAAGGAAAATAAAAAATAAATGCTGTAAATTCATTTTCTCCCCCTTTTAAAAAGCCCTTCCTCTCTCAAATCGCACGCACAGTCAATCTCTTCAGTTTCTACAATTGCAGGGAGTGATAATCTCTGAGAAGACTCACTCGAATCACTGTAACCGCTTCTCTCAGTATTATTTTTCCTATTCGAAAACTTTTTTTTTTCATCTTCTTGTTGGAGTTCTGACTGACGAGTTGTTGATGTAGGGTTTCGTTTCAAGATCGCTGGTTATTGAGCTTCTCGTAGAGAAGAGTAAATGGCGAATCAATACGCAGCGCAGGTCCCTGCTTCTCAGGTACCGCAAAAAACGTTCACATCTGTGATTTTGAATTTCCGTTTTTATATTTACTTATAATCGATTGCGATTTTTTGGATTTTTAGGTTGGGTCGTATTTCGTTCAGCAGTATTATCAGATGTTTCAACTGCAGCGGGATTATTTGCATCAGTTTTACAATGAGTCGAGCACCATGGTTAGAGTTGATGGGGAAATCATTGAGTCGGCGTCTGATATGGAGGTGATTTCCATCTCGATTTACTCCTTTGTTCGGTTATTATTTCGATTTGATTTACTTAAAACGATTAATGGCTGCCAGCAATGTATAGGTATTTGATGTTTGATTGTTCTTCTTAATACGATTCGATATTGATTGTTGGCGATGGGCACTTTGCAGTGTATATGTATTTGTTGCTCTCTTGTTGGATTTTTGGATGTCATTTGTGTAATATGATGTTGTGTATATTATCATTTTATCAATCGTCGTTTATTCATGTGGGATGGTGAAAACTAGAAAGACTCCTACCCTCCTTCACCCCACTAGCATAGAGACTAATGTTTTCTCGTATAAGGACATATTTAGTTGAAGAAAGTGAATGATTACTTTTCCTCTTTCCGCATAGTAACTTTGATTAAAACTTGAGTACTGCAATCAAGTATTTGACATGTATGTTCTTTTTAATGCAGACAATTCACCAACTACTCATATCACTAAATTTCACTGGTATTGAGATCAAGACTATTAATTCCCGTGAATCATGGAATGGTGGTGTTCTTGTAGTTGTTTCTGGCTTTGTGAAGTTGGTGAATATCAATGGTTTGAGGTCATTTGTGCAAACCTTTTTCCTTGCTCCACAAGATAAAGGCTATTTTGTTCTGAATGACATGTTCCATTTTGCTGGGGAGGTGATACACCAAGCTTCAGCTCAAGTACCAGCACAGGAGCATCATGTTGATTATCACCAAACTACCACTTCTCATCTTCCTGACCCACAAGGTATTATTGATGATTCATAGCCTTGTTTGGTTGTTATGACTACTTTGAGCTCTTCATGTAGATCCCTCGAGTCATTATATAATCAGATTATATGGCTATATCTGTCCACTAATTGTTTAAGTCTCAGCATATTTTATTTGCCAAATCCTGGAATAAGATTTCTATTTCCTAACACCAAAGTAAATTTGAAATTATGCCATCAGTTACTCAATGAGCAGAGATTTAAACCAAAAATAAACATTTCTACCTAGGTGTGAAGTCTTGAAGTGTCCTATTTTTGGGTTGTTAAATTAATGTAGTACTATCATATTTCGGTGATAAATTAGATTCTTGATGTATTTTTATTCTTGGACTTTCCTCCTAGTTATTTAGGTCTTGTAGATCGCGGTACTGTATTTCTATTGATATTTTATCATCTGGCTAAATTACTATGTTCTTCGACAGTATCTGAATATGCAGTGGAGGAGGAATACGTCCATACTGAAGTAGATGAGCCAGTTCAGGAATACAGTTATCATGAAGAGCATCAGCAGCAGCATAACGAGCGAGAGCTGGAGCCTGAGTTTGAGCCTGAGGCTTACACACAACAAGAGGTGGAAACTTCTTATGAAGAACCAAATCATTGGCCTCAAAGTACAGTAACTACTGTGCAAGAACCTCAGCTTTCTGTTGAGGAACCTACTGGAGAACCTGAGAAGCTGAGCTATGCTTCTATAGTAAGCATCTTTTAGTTTGAGCTAGTTCAATAAAAATAGAGAATTATTGCCTAATGTGTAGATTATTTAAATATATTTCCAAAGTGCATTAAAAGTAAATGTTCAAGGTGGCCAAGAACATGCAATATGGATAATCAAATAAAATTTTGCAAGAAAAAAATATTAGTCATCTGTTTAGTTCCTCGAGTAATATTAGCCATATATTTCTGTCATGAATATGTCTTGTGTTTCTGATTAGTCATATTTTTAGTGAACTGTACTTTTCTTTTGGTGATATTACTCTTTTCTGATACACGATATATCCAGGGGAGTTCTGTTGATATATGTCATATTTTCATCACTATCGTTACAGACTATCGCCATTATGATTTTTATTTCCACACTGTTCTCTTTCCTAGAATTTACTCATTACGGATTTCATTCTACTTTAATTTGGCAGCTGCGAGCTAAAGGAAAATCTCCACCATCAGTAAATTCTCAACCAGCTTTCACTCAGAGACCACCCGCTGCAGATTGGAACCATGTGGCATATCAGCCTTCGCCACAACAGTCAACCCCAAACATACCAAATTATGGTGCGGATGTCATGGAAAAAGCTTTATCATCTCATGAAGGTAAATCTGCTTGATATTAATTTTGGGAAATACATTTTTTACACCAAGTAGATTTAGCTATTAATTTATCATATCTTGTTCTGTGAAAAGTGAAAAGACTCATTCATGGGTGAGAAATGCTGTTTGAATTCCTAGTTTTTATCAGTATAGGCTATAGATGACAAACCACCTTATTTTAGTTATTTGGTTCCATTGGTTTGATTTTGTAAATTATATTATCAGGAGAATCAAAATCTGTTTATGTGAGGAACTTGCCTTCTACCATCACAAGTCTTGAAATTTTGCAAGCATTTCAAAATTTTGGGAAAATCACGCACGATGGCGTTTTCTTGAAGGATGTCGCGGTTTGTTTTCTTTCTAATTACTGTATCTACTAAGAAAAATTAATGCTTGTAAAATATCTTAATCTGCTCATGGTGTACAGGATAGTGGTGTCTGCTATGCCTTTGTTGAGTTCGAAGATGTTAAGAGTGTTCATAATGCACTCCAGGTTGGATATTTTTCAATTTTGTAAAGCAATACCTCCCCTCCCCCAAGCTGGACCTGCATTTTTCAATTCCTGCATTTTTTGGAATTTTATCCATTCATATTTTATGCTCTGATATATTTGAAATAAACTGTATTTCTGATTTTTTGAGACTTTCACTTTCTTGTTAGGCTTCTCCAATTCAATTGGCGGGAAGAAATGTCTACATTGAGGAAAGACGACCGAACAGTAGTGCTTCTCGTGGTGGAAGTATGTTGATCTAACCCTACCTTTTTTTTTCTTTGAATAAGTCTGATTTTGCCTGTATTATATTCTATTCTGTACCTCTTTATAGTTCTCTTATGCCATTTGGCTTATATCTTTTCAGTGAATGATCATCTTTATATAATGTTTAAATAAACTGTCTTCGGTATCATAAAAACCTTGGAAGGCATTTTTTTGGTAATTTAAACATATAATCTGGAGTTTGTGTTTTTAAAGAACTTTTGACAGGCTTGAACCTAAAAAATTTAGGTTCATTTTGATATTTCCAGTGCTTGAACTCGTGAAATGCCTATTTTGTCATTTGCTGTATATATTATATTAATATTATAATTTTATTAGGAGGCGGAGGAAGAGGCCGAGGACGTGGAGGGAGGTTTTATGGGAAGTGAGCAAAAACAGGAGTGACCTCAAAAGGAGTTAGAACCAATGTTTCTTCGAGGAACTTGATGTAATAACTGCCTATCACTTAACTAGAGCGAGTTCTTTCAATGCTGCGATAACTGCTAGCATTTCCCATAGAAGTTGCCATATCTTCTTCGTTTTTGAATCCCGACTTTATGCAAAAACTTATGTGAAGTACCCTTGAGTGGTTTTTGGTTCAATTTTTGGATTTGACGTGCCTATTTCTTCTTCTATGTCAGGTTTTTTATGCCTTCTGATAAGTCTGGATTTGTATTTCTCATCTCCCTTTGGGAATTTCTTTTGATTTTACTTGTTATCAGTTGGACTCATATTATGCATGCTTTTGGAACTTAAACCTCTCTTATATTGTAATGCATTGATTGTTTTGCAAATTCATAAAAGAAGAGTGAACTTTGCTTCGTTTATGTTTAGTAGTTGCAAGTAAAAAAATCAAGACCCTTCTAAAATTTGAAATCTTATTTGTTTAAACAAATTACCTTGGTGCAATTTGGGGCTATTCTGATGTTTGGAACAACTATAATGGCGCATTTGTAATTCTAATAGAGAATTGGAGTATACATACATGAACATTTTTTGTTACAATACACCTAATAGAACACCATGGCCATCATTCCTCAATACTGAAAAATAGATCAAGGATAGGCCTCTTTACACCAACGCATACAAATAGTTGAAATAACCTTATTCTAAAACTAATGCCTTTTTTGAAATTTCAGCAATGGGCGTTTTAGTACTACTGTCCCAATACAAATGCATATATTTCGTCCCAACTAGAAACCGTATAAAGAACACGAGATGTGCCCTTTCGACTTAATGCCCCATTTTCAGCTAGCTCCCTTTGTTTACTTACTAAACCAGAGAACAATGGAACAAAAGAAATTCCAAAGTGTTTCCCAAGCCTCGTTAGGCTCGTGCTCGAGCCAATGACTATGCCCACATCTGCTTCTAACAGACAAAGCAAGTCACCAACTGAGCCTCCAATGTAGACGGTTGAGGGCTTAACTTGATTAGTATTGGACTTGATAATGTCGTTGAATGTTTCGAGCTTGTCCATAGGGGATTCCATGTTTGTGATCATGTTGCCGGTGGAAATAGAGTCTTCATAAATTAAGTCGTTGGAATGCACAGTTAACGTAATTCCTTCACCTACAAATAGGGATCAAAAGAAAGACCATTAATGATCAGATATATAATAGGGTAAACTTCTAACAGAAAACACCAGTATACTTTAGATAATCACCGAGAAAACCACGAATTTCAAGCATAAAATGTCGCATGCAATGTATACCTGATGAAAACGCAGACTTGATTAGATCACCCGACCAACAGTAAGACAGCACATGAACATCTGTCGCGAGGTTTTTATGTTTCTTGAGATCGTGAAACAGTCTCTTACAACCTTCTTGAATTCCGAAGTGGTTTCCGACCCTTCTTATCTCCACTAGTTTCAACCCTTTCAACACATTAGAACCAACCATTGTTGAGCACGCGCTCTTCTCAATGTCTGAGATTTGCTCCAGGGCTTTGCATAGACCTTCATAATCGAGTCCATTGGCTGCAAAATAGACCAAAAAACAGTTAGCTGTTACTCGATCTGGAATGGTGTAAATTACAAAAATTACCCTGAAAACCGAACCTTTCAAGGGTAGTTTTTGTAATTAATCCACTTATATAAGTTACAACACTTTTTTGATTTAAAAATCTACCAAACCTTGGAAGCATTTATCGATTCTTCCTTCAACAGTCACAATGCTATCTATACACCGTCGATACTCTTCCACATACTTGCTGAAAAGACCATTCCATGTTGTCCGGACGTCGTCAGATACAGAAACATCGGGCGCCGTTACTATTGCGAGCTCTGCTAGAAGGGCAGATGAGTCGATAGTGGTACATGTCAAGTCAAAGTCACAGAAAATGACAAGATTGCCCTCGGCATTAATGTTGCTGTGGAGACTCGAAAAGGGAACTATGGCTTGTTGAGCAACTGACTGAGACCAGATGAAATTTAACTCGAGCCTCATGGCTCGGTGATAAAGCCTTTCTACGACATCTAGTTCCTCACCGGTTAATGAAACGCTTAATTTATCTAGCAAGTCTTCGATTCTTGATGCTGACGCCTAAAATTTGGATCAGTGAAATGGAGCCGTCATGAAAGTTCGGTTTTGTAAGAGTTTTATTACCAATAACATCCATGAGATTCAATTCTCACTGGTTTCCTCAGAAATTACAAATACACCCACAAGAAGAGTTTATTATATCCATGAAATTTGACTTTCAACTATCTCCCGTAAACTTACAAACCTAAAAGGAAAGTGTAATACCTTAAGTCTTTTTTTGTAAGGGTGAATTACAAAAACTACCCTTTACCTGAGGTTTGATTTTGTATTAAACTTTATCCCATACATTAGCAAAAACATTTCAAACCTTCCATAATTATTTCCCTACGAAGGGCGAAGGCTAGTTTTCGACTTTATTTTTCTTGTTAGTTACCCCTATCTTCTGAAGGCTAGTTTTTTATAATTCACTCTATATGTAATTTGTAAAGATAACCTTTTTTTTTTTTAATTATGTTTAAACCTCCGGGATAGTTTGTTAGTTTTACCCTATTACTTAAATCGTCACCCAACGGTCAAAAAATCCCATCAATACCACTACTACGCAACAAGATCACCATTGAAAAACGCTGGATGCACCTCGAATTTCTGAGACGACAAACTGTTGAGCCACTTTTTGTAGATGTGATGATGATCAACTTCAGTGTCCTCATGATCTATGAGAGCTTGAATTTCCTTACCAATAAAGCTGTAGAGCCTCATGCACGGCGAGATCACACTAAGAGTATAGGCTGCGAGTTTAGTCTTCTCAAAGGGCGTGACGATATTGACGGATAATTTTTTGCCCTCGACTCTTCCTGAGGCTGTTTCCGTCAAGAATTCAGTGTACTTGATGGTCGCGTTATGGCGGGAATTTTCTTTAGGGGGCTCAAAGCCCCACGCCTACAAATTAAATATCGACGAATTCAGTTTAATATCTCAAACACATGGAAGCAAATGTCCCACATGAAGCTTTGAATAATAATTTGTTGGCACATACATTACACTAAATTACTACTTCATCCATTTCATAATGGAATGACAACTTTCCTTAAATATATGTTTCACAATAATAGGACAGTCCAAAATAAGGAAATAAATACTCTAATTTTATACTTTGAAATACAATTTTATCTTTACTTACGATTACTTTATTTTTTAACTTAAAAATAAATTTATACTTTTCACTTTTAAGTCAAAAATTAACATTTTTTTAATAACAGTGTCCGTCCGGGAAAGTGGTTTGATATCTACAAAACGGAGGGAGTACTACTATAGTTTCCCCAAACGAACTTTTGAAGAATAACAAGAATACGAATAGTTTGAAGGCTTACAGAGATGAGTGCGTCTTGATTTCTTAGCCTTTTCAAGACGCGTTTTCTCAAGTAGAAAATGGCTTCTTTGTCCTCCTCGTCGTCCGCATATTCCTCTGCTAGTTTGTACCTGAGAATGAGATGCACACAACCTTCATTCAATGACTCATTCCTTCCTATAAAGATTGTCTTTTTTCTAAGAAATCTATATGACAAAAAAAAAACAGAAGTATACACACATACGCGTGAGCAAAAGCTTGAAGAAAAAAGACATCTTGAGAAATGCAACGAAGGAAAGAACGAGGGTCCAAATTGCCAGAAGCCAAACAGAGCACATAAGGGCTGTAGAGGGCTAAAGCCCTTTCCTTTTTCGACTTTTCCCACACCCTTTTAGCTATCCCCACGAATGAAAACTCATCACCCACCACCATCTCCGATTTCCGATTTCCTCAAAATAAAAAAAGAATCCACTTTTATAATAATTATTATTATTTTAATGTGCTTTATTTTATCTATCAGAGTCTAAAAAGTTGAGGAGGACACATGCGAAAGGGAGAGCTATGTAGGGCGGGCGGGAGGTGGTGGTGGTGGTCGGCAGCCAAGTGGGAAAATTTGGATGGCGATTCAGTCAGTCACCCGGCCCCGATTCATTAATTTAATGTCGGACGACGAAAGGTAGTTGAGCATTTGAGCCTCTTATAGTTATGAATATGTCATCGATGACGTCAGCATTGAATTTTCATACATCTATCACAGATTCACAGTATCACATAACACAACACGACTTTTTTTTTATGACATAAATATGCATGACTCCACTTGTCTACCTCATTTTGTTTAAATGTTTTATCATAAATAGCCGTGCTTGATCAAGAAGTCTCAAAAAACTTGAACTGAAATTAAATTAAAAAAAACAAATTAGGAGTATAGTATTTTAGTAATAATTATCAGTTCCCTTTAAATTAATCTATATATTGTAATTGTACATCTGATATAGAATTACAACTTCTAAACTATAAACACATTTACAATCAAGATAAAAAAAAAAGGCAGTGTGTTGTATCTCTAGGCTATGTGCTACTTTCCATTTCTTTGTTGGCTACAGATTCTCAACACTACAATTAGGAAAATACAAGCACAGAAAACTGGACTTCCGTAACGTTATTCATTTTCGTAGCTCGAGAGACGAGAGTCTGACATGACTGTGAATAGCTGTGTTTCTACAAATAACTGTAAAAGCCAAAATAAAAAGTTAGCAAGTTTTATTTTTTGTCATACCTCAAGGGTACAATTTGTAAATAATCAATATAAAAGCGACCACGAACCCTGAGGTGTAATCTAATTACCCGAAAAACAAAATCGAAATCACTATATGATATGCAAACCTCAAACCACAAGAGGTGTTTGTACTAGATGTTTGCAATTTTGAAAGAGAGAAGTTGGTTGTGCTAAAACTCGGGGTGTGCAACTGCAAAACAGACAAACGAGAAGGTTAAATGGATGCAATTAACGTGTGTACCTTAATAAAAGCTTGATCCTTCACCGGGAAGGAATCAATAAAGCTATCCTTAAGAAGTATAGAGACCTGAAAAACCGTAACATCTTTTTGTTTCAATACTCACTACTAACAAGGAGCATAACTAGATATAAAAGTTAAAAGTTGCCAAACAAAGAAACCTTGTCGTTATTAAATTGTACGCTTGTAATTGTGTGCAACCTCAAATCCGAACAAAGCGACTCCAAGTACCGTCTCATGACATAAAGAAATTGAGAAGCAGCTTCAGCCTGCAAGTCCATGATAATTAATAAATTATATATGAGCAGAAAATCTGGATATACATGTCGACATTCATCCATGAGAAGATTGTTAAATTAACACAAAAAGAGCTTATGCGCAGCATCAGAAGGGAATCTCTACATCATCGTTACTATACATAGCAAGGATAATTACAAGAACCGATGAAGAGGGTTTGTAAATAGCCCCTTTAAATATTACAAATACACCCCCTTCTTTGGGATGCAGTTTGTAAGCCAAAAGTGTAAATAAGGTAATGTTTAAAAAAAGACGAAACTCGTGATAGTGAAGTAGTACCCAAAATGAGAGAAAGGCCATTTATGTGAACTCCCCAAAATTTTCTTCAGGAAGAAAAGAAAACTAGAAATATCAACAAACCGTTTGACCTGTAATGTACCTGCATTTCATTGCATTTATACACTGGGTTTTTCTGAGCAACAATTTCTTCACAAGAAAAGATAGAGTGGATAGGCCCGAGTTCAGATATAAGCTCTTTTCGTTGAGGAAGTTGAGGCAGATTACAACTTTTCACCTACAATCAAATTACACAGTAAAATAGTGTGTTAGATAGCATATTCCAGGAGAAATCATGTATAAATAAATATATATCTTTTATTGTGCAAATGGTATGAGGACATAAAATGATCACATAAATTAAAATTTGCACCTGCTTTTTGTGTATATTAACTTGAATCACATTAGGACTTTTAATCTTCAGATCAGCTTGATGTTGTATGCCAACCTGAAAGGATAAAAAAAATGGCCAAAAAACAATATAAATTAAAATCAATTACTCCTTGTAAACAATTTTTCGTCTTTCTAAGGAATAACGTTATTAATACATATTAGAAGAGTAGGGGGAGTTCCAAAAGCCTGTAGAAACTATGGCATATCCTGTAGAATGACACTCATTTTTTATACAAGATGATCAAAGCAAATTAATACAAACTCACGATGAAAGGAACAGGAGCATCCAAAAAATCGAGCATTGTCCCTGGCAGAATCTGCAGCATAATTAAATAATTTCAGATGATACTCAATAATGAAAATATATAGGGAGAAATTACAAGTTATAATATTTAATTATTTTGGCCAAGAAAAACTTATTAAAAAATGGTTTTACAAATATCAATCTGAGGAACTTAATTGATAAACTTTTATAACAAAAAATGTTGCAGGACTTACTGGAAGAAACAAACTGTGCCATTCAAATGGACAAATAATCGGTATAAGAGACAACACCACAGCTGATAGGACACCCTGTAGACAAAATAAAATAAAATTAACTACCTTCTTCGGAAAACAGAAAATAACAACCTTAATTATTAGTTACATCATTTCAGGAACTAAAATACCATGTTTGGGCACAGCACAATCACTTGTTTTTCCAATAATACACCAGTAACTATAGCCAAAATCTGGACACCAAAAATTCTCATCAGACTTTAACCCGCATAAAAAAACATAAAATGCATTAACATTCATTCCCTCAAATATATTACATCACAATGACAATTGACACCTCCTAAAATGTTTTGAAATTACCAACAATCCTCTTTTGTGTTATTACTTGAAATACTTAGATATAACGAGAGGTGTAAAAGTAAAATGTAATATGGAAAAATTGAGGTTATTTGCAATATTTAGAAAATTTGAGGGAAGTAATTATGAAAATATTTGATGACGTTAAGCAGTGTTCATTAGCAAAAGTAAAGGCCGGCAGGTGCAAAATGTATGTTTTTTATGTAATATGGTCAAACCTCAAGGGTAGCTTTTTTGTTATATATCCCTGAACAAAAAATGAAAGTAAGATTCAGGGGTTATAAGAATTACGCTTTCAAGGGAAAGGACTCGACATATTGTAGCAGTTGACCATAAAGAGAGTGCAACAGCTTCCTCGTCAGTAGCCAATTTTTAGTAGCTTGATCTTCAAAATGGAGATTTTACCAGTAAGATTTTTCTTCTTTTACACAGGTAGGTATCATTAATATAATAATATTACTCAATATTGAAAAGTTCAATTGACCTGAGCTGCCTCTTTAGAATCTTTCGATTGTAACTCGATATATTTTTCAGAATTCAGACAGCCCGAGTTCAGAAATAGGGGCCCTCTGATATTCAAAGGCCTGTAGATGCTCGAATGGCTGAAAAATGATTTTACCTCCCCTTGCTGGAAGTTGAAGGGAATGATAGCCACAAACTATCTGAAGCATATCATTTTTATTTTCCTAGCAAATAAATCAGAGAGGCAGTTGAACAATGAGTAGAAATGCAAAAAAAAATGGCAATTCAAATAGATTAAATTACACCAAAACTACCAAGTCGTCTCACATTCAGAGGGTTAGGTGCAAAATTAATAATAATAATAATAATAATAATAATAATAATAATAATAATAATAATAATAATAATAATAATAATAATAATAATAATAATGGTTCTAAACCACATGATTGGAGGAGTTTAGTGTGATTTACGCATTCAAATACCACGAAAGTTAGCAGAGAGAGCATTATACACTTACCCTTACCCATTCCATTATCATATCATAGCTGGGCTCTTCATCATGGTTAGAAAATATTTCATCATCTTCCTCTGATACTAGACTTCTAGCTGGACTGCCACAAGAAAGTTATGAAAAAACAATTAAGAAAACAAAAAAGAAAGAAAGTTTGTTTTTTTTAGTAAAATCTCCAACAATGTAAAATAATTACATCGACTCAGCTTGGCGATTACATGAACTGTAAGAAAACAGATTAGGGTCACCCGTGAAGTGAGTTTAAGTCTAATTTCCTAAAAAATAGTACAGAGTAGTAGTATTTTTTTAAATATCAAATATCCCTTGAAAGGTAATTCCTTTTCTTTTTTTTTGTAATCTTGAGTTTATTTTTGTATTTGTAATTAAATCATCAGACCTCAAAGAACATTTTTTGTAATTATCCCGAAAAATTAAGAAAAAACTTACAATTCATTCACCTAAATAAGGACTCAAAACTTCGAAGAAATTCCAACGATTGGTACCAATGGAAACTGTACGGGCTAACCGGACTATAACCACCATTCGATTGGTTCTCTGAGGTCTCCGAGTTACAGTCATCAAAATAATGGCCATTCTTGCCTCCATCATCCTTATCAAGTTCCCTCAGATGACTGTGATCTGATGTATCACTAGCAGTTGTAACGGGAGAATATTCGCACCTCGAAGAAGCCTCCTCGTCTGATATAATACCTGCTGCACATGCGGTGAGGGTCACGGCACTGTCAACGGGGATTGCCGATGCCATCCAGTCAGTATCGCTTTCTTCACAGGGAAAGACATTAATGCGATGATTTTTTGACATGGAGAGTGAAGGTGCAATATCAACATGAGACATTTCGGTAACAAACTTAGTAATGCGGTTCAGACGTTCCTGAGAAATGATGCTGCATACAAATAAAAATTAAAGAAAACTTAAGAAAAGTACAAAACTTAAGGTTTGGGATATTTATAAAAAGAACCCAAAGGTTTGAAAAAAAAAAAAAACTACTATATGATGTTTTATTTTGTCTCAAATGTGAGGAGCAATCTATCTGGAAGATTTTTACAGCTGTACCCTGTAACGCTGACATTTGATCTGGTTACACTTATGAATGGGTTAAAGTGTAATATAGAAGCATACCTCAGGTATTTCATATTTTTTTTTTGTAATTTTCAAACACCTCGGTTTTGTTTTTGAGTTTTTGTAATAAGCCCAAACCTCTTTTTTCTTTTTCTTCTGTTTGTATTTACCCTAGATGAATCATGCAGTGACTTTTTAGTAACCAAACATCAAAGGAATATTTGCACAAACTACCAGAGGTTAACCTTATTACAAAATACTGACCTGTTTAACATCTCAAAATGCAACTCAAAGAAAGCCCATACGTTGGCTTCAGCCCAACAACATCACAGAAAGATGCCGGTTGCCTGACGCTTCCCCCCGTATCACTTCCCAATGCCACCATACACTGTCTAGCAGAAACTGCTGAAGCCGAGCCTCCTGGTACCCGTGACAAACGACACGAAAACATAACCGAAAAACACACTCACACGACATAATTCAAGGACCCAAAAGCACCTCCAACAAAACTAACTTATAAAGTCAAAAACATAAAAATGGCAGCAGCTAATCTAATAACAAGCCTCAAGTTGTACATCTATCTTTCCTGATGACAAAAAGTTATAAAACATAATCGAGCCGTTAAAGGGCCGACACGTTCTCCATCCTCGTCGCGCCTTGGTGATGGTGTAAAAGAGACTTTGTTCTACTGTGAAGGTAAGTTCTCAAGTCATAACCCACAGATTTCATCTTGTCGAGAAGATCAAAAGCAATCAAGGCGTTATCTTTCGAATCGAAAAGAGCTTGGAGCAGGATGTTACAGACTCGCGGCATTAACCGATGGCCTTTCGCCATGGTGTAGAGAAAAACATCAACTGCTTCGTTGAGATTTCCTCTAGAGCAAAGAGCATGAATCAGCTTTACACAACCAGGGGCAGACACGACTACGTTGAACTCCTCGAGAATAGAAAATGTTCTCAGAGCCTCCTCGACTCTATTATCCTGACACAACCCGACGAGCCAAATGCTATAAGGAGCCGAATCAAAGTCAGCCAGCTCACTTTCCATTTCTAGTAAGCTTCTCAAAGCCTTCTCCAGATCACCTTTTTGAAAAAGTTCTTCAGTCGTTTTTAACGCTTCACCTTCCCGACCAGCTAGACTACTTAGATACTTCAACCAAAGACTAAAAGCAATAGAAGTGTTTCTCCTTCTGCAAGACCAACTCAAAAGTGTTTTATATACGGATGGGGAAGGTTTGCATCCGTTTTCACTCATTTGTTCAAAGAGCTTATATGCATCCCTGTCTCTACCTACACTTTGGAGCCCCTGTACGAGGGTCGAGTATGTTACGGAATCAGGGAGAAGCCCCTTGATTTGAAGCTCCTCGAAGAGCTTAAGCGCTCGATTAACCTGACCAGCCCTGCACAATCCATTGATCAAGGTGTTGTATGTGATGATGTTTGGGACAACCCCACTATCAGCAAGCTGCATTAAGATCTTGTAAGCTTTAAGAATCAACCCAGAGTCAACCAAGTTGTCAACCATTTTTTGAAGACTCGCACTATCAAGAACGGGGTTTGCGCTTTGAGAAAGCCGAAGAAACAACGATGGGTTTCTCCCGATTTCCATTTTGTAGAGCATTAACTGCGCCTCATCAATCTTATCGGCCTTGCAAAGCCCATCAATTAGGGCGTTAAAAGTCACAGCAGAGGGAGAACACCCGAGATTTTCCATGTCGTTGAAGATCTGCTGAGCCTCCCTCAGCAAGCCATTCCTACACAGCCCACAAATAAGAATGGTGTAAGTGCAGGCGTTGGGGAACTGATCGTGCTGTGAAATCTCTAGTTTGAGAGATTGAGCTTCTTGCAACAGCCCTATGTCACAAAATCCTTTGATTAACATATTATAGCATTGAGTGTCGGGCACAATACCTTTTCCTATCATGTCCCTAAACAATTCCATGGCATCTTCCATCCTTCTGGATTCACTCAACCCACGGATCATAATCGAATACAAGATAAGATCAGGCGTTAAACCAACATCGAAAACCTTCTGAAACAAATGCTCTGCCTCACTAATCATCTTGGCTCTTATCAAACCATCAACCAAACTACTATACCCTCGTATCCCGACATTATAATCATCATCTTGGAATGACTTGAACAGCAAGAAGGCTTCGTCAATCGGGCCACACTTACAGAACCCATCGAGCAAAGCATTGTACGCAACGGAATCCGGTTTACATCCGCTACTCTTCATCGAACTAAACAGGTTATGCGCATCGTGTATCCTCTTTGCCTTGCACAGCCCTGATATAACCACTGTGTACGTTATTACACTCGGCAAGACCCCTCTCTCGGCCATTTCATCAAACAGGCGGAGCGCGTCTTGTGTCATCCCACTCTTGCACAACCCGTCGATCAAAACGTTGAATGTGTCGCAGCATATTCTATAATTCGACTTCAACATCATGTTATAAATCGCCAACGCCAACAAAACCACGTCTTTCTTAACCAAAACATTCAGTATCACGTTGCAAGCAGCTAAATTCGGCTTGCACCCATAATCCTTCATCCTGCCAAACGTCTCCACGGCCTTCCCCGCTTTTCTCATCCTCCAATAACCCAAAATCAACACCACAAACGCATTCGCGGATATAGACAGCTTTTCGCTCCTCAATTCATCAAGAACGCCCCAGTACAAATCAAACGAATTCCCATGGCCACCGTCGTCATCGCACAACAGCAACTCAACTATCAGATTATACAAAACCCCACTCCTCAATCTCCTTTTCCCAGAAGCCCAGATGAAGAACCGAAAGCTGATTCGCGGGTCTTTCTTCGATTCAGCCTGAGACTTGAGGACTGAAATCGCAATCTCGCGATCGATGAAAGGGAGCATTTTCCTGAGGGAGGGCCCCATGGGGTGCACCGAGTTGATAAGCACTAGGATCTCATTGGAAAAGTTGAAATTGTTCAAAGAACAGTCCTTCATGTACCGCATTTCATCCCGCTCGGAATCCAGCGACGAGGTTTGCCTTTCAGGTGGATTCTGGTGCTCGTTCTCTTCGGATGGTGGAGGCTTCGGTTTCATCGGGTAGGAAACGGGTTGGATAGGGATCGGTTGTCTGAAGTTTGTGTTCGATTCGATTCGGGATTCAGGATTCGGAGATGACAAGGGATCGACGGAGAAGTAGCGGCGGAGGATCGAAGCTAGGGGCGGCGCCGGATTGCGGCGACCGGTTTGAGAGAGCAAGCATTTGAAAGCAGCCATTATTTTTGGGGATCTTCTTCTGGTGAGTTTTATCCTGGTAAAATGACAGAAATACCCTTGATTAATTCAGATCAAAATCAAAGTAGTATTTCAACAATTACCAGTACCCTCATGGGCACATTGTGCTTATAGTTCTTTGGTTGTATATTTCTAAGCATATTTTTCAGTTGTATAGGATATTAGGATTTATAAACATATGCTTATAGTTTTTTGGTTTCTAAGTATATATTTTTGGTTTCTAAGTATATAGGAGTAATTAATTATATACTTAGAAACATTTAAAAAATTAACATGTTAGAATTCAACAACATATTAATCTTAAAAAATAGCATTAATTACAGTATATTGTCCAATATAAATAATAAAAAATAACAATGAATACAAGAGTATTATTAAGTAAACTTGTAACGCCTGGTTTTACCCGAGTATATTTTCTTGGCACTAATCGTGAGGATTTCTTGCATGCATCTGGACATATTGTGATATTCAACTACGTACTTTAATTATCTAAAAACTCTATTTATTCCCAAATAAAAGTGTAGCCGGGGTGGGGTGTGCACCACTCACCCGGTTGAGTTGAGATGAGCCTCTTATAGTTATGAATATGTCATCGATGACGTCAGCATTGAATTTTCATACATCTATCACAGTATCACACAACACGACTTTTTCAGTTTTTCTTGATGACATAAACATGCATGACTCCACTTGTCTACCTCATTTTGTGTAAATGTTTTATCATAAATAGCCGCGCTTGATCAAGAAGACTAAAATATATTGAACTGAAATTAAGTTAAAAAAAACGAGATACAGAGTAGTATTTTAGTAATTATCAGTTCCCTTTAAATTAATCTGTACTACATCAGTACATTGTAATTGCACAGCTGAGATAGAATTACAACTCTTCTAAACTATAAACACATTTACAATCAAGAAAAGAAAAGCAGTGTGTTGATATTCTAAGCTATGTGCTATACTTTCCATTTCATTGGCTTCAGATTCTCAACACTACAATTAAGAAAATACAAGCACAGAAAACTGGACTTCCGTAAAGTTATTCATTTTCGTAGCTCGAGAGACGAGAGTCTGACATGACTGTGAATAGCTGTGTTTCTACAAATAACTGTTAAAAGCCAAAATAAAAGTCAGCAAGTTTTCTTTTTGGTCATACTTCAAGGGTACAATTTGTAAATAATATCAATATAAAAGCGACCTTGAACCCTGAGGTCAGTGAGGTGTAATCTAATTACCCGAAAAACAAAATCGAAATCACTATATCATATGCAAACCTCAAACCACAAGAGGTGTTTGTACTAGATTGCAATTTTAAAAGAGAGAAGTTGGTTGTGCTAAAACTCGGGGTGTGCAATTGCAAAACAGACAAACGAGAAGGAAAAATGGATGCAATTAACGCGTGTACCTTAATAAAAGCTTGATCCTTCACCGGGAAGGAATCAATAAAGCTATCCTTAAGAAGTATAGAGACCTGAAAAACCGTAACATCTTTTGGTTTCAATAATCACTACTAAAAAGGAGCATAACTAGATATAAAAGTTAAAAGTTGACAAATAAAGAAACCTTGTCGTTGTTAAATTGTACGCTTGTAATTGTGTGCAACCTCAAATCCGAACAAAGCGACTCCATGTACCGTCTCATGACATAAAGAAATTGAGAAGCAGCTTCAGCCTGCATGTACATGATAATTAATAAAGTATGAGCAACAGATGGAAGGTTGGGGGTAAATCTGGATATACATGCCGACATTCTTCCATGAGAAGATTGTTAAATTAACAGAAAAAGAGCTTATGAGCAGCAGCATCTTTACTATAGATTAGCAAGGATAATTACAAGAACCGAGGATGAAGGTTTAGCATAATTATAAACAGCCCATTTAAATATTACAAATACAACTCCTTCGGGATGCAGTTTGTAAGCTAAAAGTGTGAACAAGTTAATGATTAAAAAATGACGAAACTCGTGATAGTGAAGTAGTACCCAAAATGAGAGAAAGACCATTTATGTGAACTCCCCAAGATTTTCTTCAGAAAGAAAACAAAACAAGAAATATCAAAAAACCGTTTGACCTGTAATGTACCTGCATTTCATTGCATTTATACACTGGGTTTTTCTGAGCAACAATTTCTTCACAAGAAAAGGTAGAGTGGATAGGCCCGAGTTCAGAAATAAGCTCTTTTCGTTGAGGAAGTTGAGGCAGATTACAACTTTTCACCTACAATCAAATTAGGCAGTAAAATAGTGTGTTAGATAGCATATTCCAGGAGGACTCGTGTACAAATAAATATGTACAAGATGAAATAAAAGTTAGACAAACCTGTTTTTTGTTTATATTAACTTGAACCACATTAGGACTTTTAATCTTCAGATCAGCTTGATGTTGTATGCCAACCTGAAAGAACAAAAAAATGCACAAAAAACAATAAATAATAAAATCAATTACTCCTCGAAAATAAATTTTCGTCTTTCTAAGAAATAACGTTATTGATATGCATATTAGAAGGGGAGGGGGAGTTCCAAAAGGCATGTACAAACTATGGCATATCCCGTACAATGACACTCATTTTTTATACAAGATGATCAAAGCAAATTAATACTAACTCACGATGAAAGGAACAGGAGCATCCAGAAAATCGAGCATTGTCCCTGGCAGAATCTGCAACATAATTAAGTAATTTCAGATGATACTCAATAATGAAAATATATAGGGAGAAATTACAAGTTATAATATTTCATAATTTTGTCCAAGAAAAACATAAAAAATGGATTTATAAATATCAATCTGAGGAACTTAATTGATAAAACATTTATAGCAAAAAATGTTGCAGGACTTACTGGAAGAAACAAACTCTGCCATTCAAATGGACAAATAATCGGTATAAGAGACAACACCACAGCTGATAAGACACCCTGTAGACAAAATAAAATTAAATTAAATTCCTTCTTCGGAAAACAGAAAACAATAACCTTAATTATTACATCATTTCAGGAACTAAAATACCATGTTTGGGCACAGCACAATCACTTGTTTTTCCAATAATACAGCAGTAACTATAGCCAAGATCTGGACACCAAAAATTCACATCAGATATCAACCCGCATAAAAAAAAACATAAAATGCATTAACATTCATTCCCTCAAATATATTACATCACATTGACAATTGACACCCCCAAAAATGTTTTTGAAATTAATCCTCTTTTGTGTGATTATTTGAAATACTTAGATATAACAAGAGGTGTAAAAGTAAAATGTAATATGGAAAATTGAGGTTATTTGCAATATTTAGAAAATTTGAGGGACTCAGGAAAGTAATTCTGAAAATATTTGATGACGTTAAGCAGTGTTCATTAGCAAAAGTAAAGACCGGCGGCAGGTGCAAAATGTACGTTTTTTATGTAATATGGTCAAACCTCAAGGGTAGTTTTTTGTAATATATCCCTGAACAAAAAATGAAAGTAAGATTTCAGGGGTTAAAAAAATTACGCTTTCAAGGGAAAGGACTCGACATATTGTAGCAGTTGACCATAAAGAGAGTGCAACAGCTTCCTCGTCAGTGGCCAATTTTAGCTTGACCTTCAAAATGGAGATTTTACCAGTAAGATTTTTCTTCTTTTACACAGGTAGTTATCATTAATATTACTCAATATTAGAAAGTTAAATTGACCTGAGAGGCCTCTTTAGAATCTTTCGATTGTAACTCGATATATTTTTCAGACAGCCCGAGTTCAGAAATAGGGGCCCTCTGATATTCAAATCCCTGCAGATGCTCGAGTGGCTGAAAAATGATTTTACCTCCCCTTGCTGGAAGTGGAAGGGAATGATAACCACAAACTATCTGAAGCAAATCATTTTTATTTTCCTAAGCAAATAGATCAGAGAGGCCGTTGAACAATGAGTAGAAATGCAAAAAAAATGGCAATTCAAATAGATTAAATTACACTAAAACCACCAAGTCGTCTCACATTCAGAGGGTTAAGTGCAAATATTAATAATAATGGTTCTAAACCACATGATTGAGAAGTTTAGTGTGATTTACGCATTCAAATACCACGAAAGTTAGCAGATAGAGCAATATACACTTACCCTTGCCCATTCCATTATCATATCATAGCTGGGCTCTTCATCATGGTTAGAAAATATTTCATCATCTTCCTCTGATACTAGACATCTAGCTGGACTGCCACAAGAAAGTTAAGAAAAACAATTAAGAAAACAAAAAAGAAATACTGATTTTTTAAAGTAAAAAACTCCAACAAAGCAAAAAACAAAGTAAAACTCCAATAAAGTAAAATAATTACATCGACTCAGCTTGGCGATTACAACTGTAAGAAAAACAGATTAGGGTCAAATACCCAAATATCAAAAATATCCTTGAAGTTGAGTTTAAGTCTAATCACCTAAAAAATAGTACATAGTAGTAGTATTTTTTAAAATACCAAATATCCCTTGAAGGTACGTATTTCCATTTTTATTTTTATTTTTGTAATTTTGATTGGATTTTTGTATGTGTAATTAGATCATCAGACCTCAAATAACATTTTTTGTAATTATCCCGAAAAATCAAGACAAAACTTACAATTCATTCACCTAAATAAGGACTCAAAACTTCGAAGAAAGTCCAACGATTGGTTCCAATGGCAACTGTACGGGCTAACCGGACTATAACCACCATTCGATTGGTTCTCTGAGGTCTCCGAGTTACAGTCATCAAAAGCATGGGCATTCTTGCCTCCATCATCCTTATCAAGTTCCCTCAGATGACTGTGATCTGATGTATCACTAGCAGTTGTAACGGGAGAATATTCACACCTCGAAGAAGCCTCCTCGTCTGATATCATACCGGCTGCACATGCAGTGAGGGTTACGGCACTGTCAACGGGGATTGCCGATGCCATCCAGTCAGTACCACTTTCTTCACATGGAAAGTCATTAATGCGATGATTTTTTGACATGGAGAGTGAAGGGGCATTATCGACATGAGACATTTCGGTAACAAACTTAGTAATACGGTTCAGACGTTCCTGAGAAATGATGCTGCATACAAATAAAAATTAAAGGATTCACTACAAAGAAAAGTAGAAAACTTAAGGTTTGGTGTATTTATAAAAAGAACCCAAAGGTTTGAAAAAAAAAACTTATATGATATTTGATTTTGTCTTAAATGTGTAATATAGAAGCATACCTCAGGTGTTTCATTTTTGTAATTTTCAAACACCTCAGTTTTGTTTATGTAATCAGCCCAAACCTCTTTTTTTTCTTTTTCAACTGTTTGTATTTACCCTAAATGAATTATGCAGTCGATTTTAGTAAAAAAAAAAATCCAAGGAATATTTGCACAAACCACCAGAGGTTTAACCTTATTACAAAAGGAACCCCGACACCATATTCATTTTTTCCATTTGCACCTATTGAGGTAATGCCTCAATTGGGAATTTATAATTTAAATGGATTTCTTTATTTTGATTTTGCAATTAGACTAAGCCTTAGTAGTTTCGTAACTATCCTTGTATACAATAAGAGTTGTTTTTTTTATGAGATGTCTAAAAGAGTAATGTCAAATTCTTGTGAAAAAAAACTGACCTGTTTAACATCTCAAAATGCAACTCAAAGAAAGGCACTCTTGTTAAGATACAATAGCACCGAGGGGCAGAAACCAAAAACCTACTGCAGCCGTTATTCGATTGGGGAAGAGATGATGATAAGGCGACAGGTAGTCTCTGAACAACCTCTTGCACTTGCAAGCAAACACCATACACTGTCGTATTGCCTGCTACCTGTTGTTAAGCACAAATAAAGCATTGATAAAATATCTTTATCTAACGGGTAAGAAGTGTAGCCAAACTATTTACTATGTTCTTGCAAGAAAAGCAACCAAAACATCCTCATTTTAATGGAAAGATACTTTTAAGGATTGATTACTAAAAGTACCTTTGAGGTTTGGCCTAATTACAAAAATAAACAATTTCAAATTTACGAAGATACCCCGAGGAATTTATTTTACCTTACAGTTAACCCTTTATAAGCAGAAAAATGTTTGTAAGCCACCCTTCACATTTAAAGAATACTGTATTACCTTTAGCCCCTTCGTTTAACATTAAACCAAAACTTAGGGTGTTTTTTGTAATTTTTACCAGGCCTTTTATTCTGAATTCTGATTAGATTGAATGTCAACGATGCTTTTTGTAACTATCCGCGTATGTTTTTAAATGGGGGAAATAAGAATGCTCACCAAGAAACGTATGAGCCACACAATTAAAGAAACAAGGAATGTCAGGTAGCAAACAGATTAGTGCTTTACCTTAAGTGAAAAAATAAATGTTAAATCATCTCTGCGCAAGTGTTCCTGAAGAAAAAAAAAAGTTCCAACAAAAATCATGTGTCGTCATAGAAAATGAGAAGGCAAATAAGTTCTTATTAAAAAAATTCACCCTATCAGGATATCAGAATTTATTCACCATACCTGTCCATATACAACTTCGTTCAACTCACTTAGAGATGGCGTTCTTTCCAATA
Source organism: Euphrasia confusa (assembly GCA_954870475.1). Lineage (NCBI taxonomy): Eukaryota > Viridiplantae > Streptophyta > Magnoliopsida > Lamiales > Orobanchaceae > Euphrasia > Euphrasia confusa. The sequence continues at coordinate 5,771,978 of OX940966.1, read as the reverse complement.
TACGTGCCTGAGTTTAAATAAACATGGTAATATGTTTATAATGAAGCTGAATTAAAAACACTTTCGATTAGGTGACTTTATCTGCCACAATATTACATTGGTCAAGTCTATAATTCACAATGAAGCATGAGTTTAAAACATGTTAACATGATTAACAATGAAGTTGTATTAAAATACTTTTGATTTAGGTGACTTTATCTGCCACAATATTACTTTGGTCTAGTATATAATTCATGACTCTGAGAATCACAGATTAAAAACTACAAACCTTAACACCTCCAGGAAAGCAAAATGCAGCCAGATCCTTTAAACGTAAAGGCAACTTCTTTCCAGGGGGGTACATAAAGAGAACCTGTTGGATATAAAACAGAACAAGAATTAATGATTGTTAAACAAAAAAAAATCTCTATAATACAATACTTGTACATGGTTAAAGTAAAAGGCAAGTTTAGAACAACATAGTTGGAAACAAGATAGTCTAAAATAAATATTTGGCTTAACGATCAATTTATGGATGACGAAAAATCAATTGAGAACACAGCACCCATAAAGGAACTGGTGGTATACAATAATTTGGTCCGGGAACCAATTAGAAATATGTCACCCCTTGCGAAAGGGGGAAAATGTAAACAAGACAAACATCAAGAAGAATATATATATTATTTTTTAATTTTGTGATTTTTTGTGATTCTCCATAACTCAGGGTGGTTATTGTAAATTTGTAATTATCCCTTACCACTCTATCCATCAAAATGCAACCAGACCTGAGGTTCTAATGTTGGAAATGTAGGCCTTTGATGTTTTCGCAGCGGAGAATCTAAGTCTTCAGTTGTTCTTTCATTTTCATGCTCCCATTTCTTCTTCTTGACAAATGCATCCTCCACAACCTGAAGATTGGCATCTGGGCCAAGCCCGGCAATAATGAAGTGTTCGAAAATTGAGGTGGGCTCTTTGTATTTTTCCGGACCCTGCATTAGCACGCATCCGGTTAATTAATTAAAAGCAAGCATTGATCATCAAAAATAGTAATCACTCAACCATAAGGATGCAAATGAACCAAAATACTTCAAAAGCAAAAACAAAAAAAACAGGCATATAGTCTATAGATTAGCAACTCTTCTTTTCTTTCATGTAATTCTAATTAGCTTTAAGAAAAATAAATGGAAACTAAATTATAAAATGAAACCAATTACATTCTTGCTATCGATAAATGGATGAACTATTAACGCACACACACAAAGAAGAAACGAAAGAAAAGAAAGAAAGTGGAAAATAGAGCATAAACTCGAATTTGGAGAACGCAATAGGAAGGGATGCCATCAATACGAAAACAACTTCACTTTTAAGACAGCAGATATACCAATGTTTTAGAATTAATCTGACACCACTGCCTTTTCTGATTGGCCAAAATCTCTGGATCGAAAGAAGAATAATGGCTATCCTCGCGTGAACTACTACGGCCACCCCATTGCAAAACCCTCTGCATCTGAGACTTCAATTTATGGAAACTGCTGGTGCTGTTGGACCGTTTTTGGAACGAAGCGGCAATCTCACTGTGGGCCCGCCTGTGCCTCGACGTTTGCACCGAAGTGATCGGGCTACCCGGGTACACATTGTGACACACCTCTTGAGGGGATTGATGTGAAACATCAATCGATGAAGCCGGTGATGACCACACTTCTGAAATCTCATCCTCGTTTTCTTTCGTCCCCATTTTTTTTTTATTTTTTTACTCAATTCAAGACTATACTTTAAAGTGAACTACAAAAGGCCAATTGCTGGGTTTATACCTGCTACCAAGAATTCAGGGAATAATGAACCACTTTTTTTTAATTTACAGAAAATCAAGAAAGTAAAAGAAGGTGGAACCATACATTTTTTTATTTGAAATCAGAAACCAACGGCCGGGGTTTCTAATTGAACCTGCAGCACAAATGAGCAATTAAAACCATTTAATTCCCCAACAGATTTCTTCATAAATGGAAATTACTCACACTCTATTTCTGGCATTTTCACAAGGGGTGCATTTATGACTTAATTAAACCAAAAATAAAAAATAAAAATTCCATGGTATTTCTTTAATTAATGCGAGCTTTTTGTGCATTGCGCGTGGATTAGAAGATAAACGAATTAAGCAAATAATAATAATAATAAATTGATTCGAAGTTTGTGTACCTTGATATTTAATCGGTTCTTCAAGAACGGTGAAGTGATGATGCAGATAAACTATTTGCGTTTTTGCCTCACAGAGAAAGAGAGAGACGGTCACGTCGGTCATGCATAAAGAGGTCGAGTATGAGGGAAAATGCAAATTTGTTTTTTCTGATATTTTAATGAATTGTTGCTATATTTTATTACTATCTCCGTCACTTACGTGTCTAATTTCGTTTTGGAGATTGGAATTAAAAAAAAATGTATTTATGTTTTAGAATACGTGTGATTATATTATTTAAATAAATATATTTAATTTGTGAATAAATATAATTATTTTGAGAAGTGGTTAAAATTTAGTGATATTTAAATGTGACGCTTGTTTAAGAAAATACAAAAAGAAAAGATAAGGAGATAATATTACTTGTAATTTTTCATGCTTAAAATTAATGTTCACACTTTATTTACAAATTACAAGTAACCATAAGTTTAGCACGAAAATAATGTATTATTTTGTGAGCCAGTCATAATTCAAGTTGGCTTTTAAAAATATTATTGAAAAAAAATCAAAATATTTGCTTTAATAAAGGGTGTTTAGTAGACTTGGAATAAATAATATTGTTAAAAGTATAAAATTTCGAGTAAAGTGATGTTTGCTAAATAAAAACAATAGTATTAATTAAATCGAATTTTAATGTTGGATTTTATAATACTTGTAGTCACTTTTTTTTTGGACTAAAAACATTATTTTCAACACTTATTATTTAATATAATGTAGTAAAAACAAGTAAAAGCATGATCCCTTTAAACGGCAAGTCGGTCATCTAAGTTGACGTGTATTCCTCGAGAATTGTTCGCTTCTTAAAATACTCCATGACTACTCCATGACTATTATTTTTAAAATGTGATTATACGTATATAAGTATTTGTTGAACTGTACAAGTTATATCACTAACATCCAATTTAAAAACTTAATTCTAATTTTGAAAAATCACAAGTAAAGAATCCGAAACAATACTTCGTTTAGTAATGAGCATAAGTATCTTGTTGTTCCGATCACTAAATAAGTCTTTCAATAGAAAAAAATAAATAGAATAATAGTTTGAGAACAGTCTTTAGGAGAGCTTGTTGTTCCGATCACTAAATAAGTCTTTCAATAGAAAAAAATAAATAGAATAATAGTTTGAGAACAGTCTTTAGGAGAGAATGAGTGATGAAAGTGGCGTACCATGTTCCCATGGACACGTTGACCTATGATATTATTATTTATACACGGAGTAAGTATATCATCACTTTGCTTGTGTAACACACCATTACGAAAAGAAACTTAGTTGAACTTCCTAGAGTTCATTGCAATTAAGAAACAAATGGACCCAGAGAAAACATGCACATCAAAAGTATTACGAATTTCCCTGCAAAATACTAGTAATTTAAGGTCCCGAAAAAACAGAGTTTTGATGTTTTGCACGAAAGGAGAATACAAGCAAACAGTTTGACATGATGATATGACACACCATATTATATAGTATCTGATTTGACCAACTTATGCATGCATGTTAAGCACCACACGAAGACATGCCCCATCATGCATCAGATCAAACGCCTTGTTTATGTCTGCAAGGGTCGAATTATGCGTGATGTACTCATCAACCTTGATTTCCTGTAACCAGAATATGAGCATGGTTAGTTCGAAATAGGTAGCAAGGCAAAACAAATAAACGGAAATTTATAAGAGAATCTTATGATTGCCTACACTCAGAGGACGGGGGAGTGGGAGACCAACAAAATGACTTTTATCGATATAGGACTCGAAAGGTAAGAAATTGTCGATTAAAGACTAAACATTGCCTTTTTTTTATGCATATTTAATCTATAGTTTTCTTGATTGTTGGCTCTAAATCAGTAGAAGACCAAATTACAAAAATATAGAAACAAGAACTCATGCATCTCTTAAAGTTGCATATACCCTTATTTGTTTCTACCTTGGAAACAGTGTATATTTGTAGTTTTAAAACAGTTTTTTTTTTTTTGTCATTAGACCCAACACCGAAGGTCGATTGTATAAATATTTGATAACAGAAGACTTACTTTCTTCAAATACTTCTCCACAAGCCAGGGCACTTGCGAACGGCTCTTGAAACCACCAAATGCAGTTCCTTTCCACACGCGACCTGTCACTAGCTGAAAAGGGCGTGTGGATATTTCTTGACCAGAGGCAGCAACACCGACAATAACCGATGTTCCCCATCCCTACAATTTATACATGAAGTTCAGCATCATATCTGACCGCATAATATAGCAAATATTCACGATGACGAGGGAGAACATGAAAGCTGACTATGTTACCTTATGGCAGCACTCCAAAGCTGCTCTCATCACAGAGACATTCCCGATGCACTCAAAACTATAGTCGACCCCACCGTCGGTTAGATCCACTATAACTTGTTGTATCGGTTTCTCATGATCTTTTGGATTGATGAATTCGGTTACCCCAAAATTCTTCGCTGTTCGTAACAAGTAGAACCAAGACAAGAATGGAAGAATTATTTATTCGTGACGAAATGTTATGAAAGAACGCCTGAAATTTATTTCCATCAGAGATATCCACTTTTCTGTAGATGGAGACCATTTTTTTTATTCTTTTAATATTTTCTGTTATTTTTCAAATTCGTTATAAACTTATAATTTTATTTGACTAAAAAATAACCAGTAATACAAAAAATATATTGGTCGAGATGGGGGTCTTCAATATTAACTAGTGGAGGAAGTGCATGAATTGAAATTTACACAAAACAATGATCGTTTCTAGTATTTAAGCATTGGCCTGTGCTCCAAATGTGGTAGCTCAGTATTGTTGAAGATTTTCTAGTACATTAGAAGTTCTTCTCTTTGTTCCAGTTTTTAGGAAAAGGATTGTAAAAGCATATAAAACAGCTCATAACAAATCATTTAACGAGTCCCAAAATCATCTTAAGATCACTTCACAGCAGCATAACCTATAATACATAGTACAGACCTAAAGGTAGGAATTTCATAGTTAGGCACTGATTACTAAAACACAAATGGGGTGAAGGGGGTGGAACATACCTACGTCAAACTTTTTACTATCAATATCTATTCCAATTACTCGTGAGGCACCAGCAGCTTTAGCACCCTCTGCCACCTGAATCATATGGCAATAGTCAAAGCGCATTATGATCATCACAAGCATGCATTAGACCATCGTACAGGAAAAAACTTACAGCAAGTCCAACAGTCCCAAGTCCAAAAACAGCAACAATGGAACCTGATTCTACTTTTGCTGTATTCCAAACGGCTCCAAGGCCTAGAAGGAAATAATTGTACAATGTAAAGGTCAAAAAGAGATTGTTGTTTACAACATAGATCAATAAATAAATAAAATACTTCATCCCTTCCACAAAGCTGGGGTATTGCACACATATCAAGGAAAAACATTTAATAAATGTTAAAATTTAGTTCTCAAATCCACTCTGCTTGATATATATAATATAATTGATGGCACAAAAAATAATTATATTATACATCAAGAACAAAAAATATAACCAAAATTTCAGACTGAGAAAAATCACATGAAAGGAAAACAATATCACTTTGTAGAAGGGTTACAACATAGATGTCTCAACTCACAAGTACGCACACCTCTCAAATAAATCTAATATCTTTCAAGAATAATTCTCACAACCACAACATTCAATCTCTAGCTATTAAACGTTCTTAATCACACAACAATTATCAAGTACGGAGAACCCCTATTTATATGTGTTGAAGCTCATATAAATAGGTAAGAGTTAAAAGCTATTAAACGTTCTTAATCATGTTAAAAGCTGCTTACCTGTTGGAACACCACAGCCGAGCAGACACACTTTGTCTAAAGGTGCTATAGGATCAATCTTTGCAACACTAACATCATGAACAACAGTGTACTGACTAAATGTCGATGTTCCCATGAAATGATAAATAGGTTTTCCGTTGACTGAGAAACGGCTTTGGCGGTCAGTCAACATAACTCCAACTCCAGTAGCTACCCTGACTTTCCCACAGAGATTCGTCTTTCCAGACTTGCAAAACTTGCATTCCTTGCATTCTGCCTGGTAACAAGGGATAACGTGGTCTCCTGCTTGAACTTCAGTCACACCTTCTCCAACACTTTCCACTATTCTGCGATTTCATTAGGAATAGAGCATATTGAATATAAATGGGTATCACTAAAATTAGTAAATTAGATAAGGGAAGGGGTTAAATCATACCCTGCAGCCTCATGACCAAGGATACACGGGAAGAGACCTTCAGGATCCTGCATGAAAGAAATAAAGAAAAAATAGGATTGGGAAACGGTAACAAAATCACCAGCATTACTTAGTGTACTGCTCATTGCTTAGTTTTCTCGTCTCCACTGCTCATATCTTTATTTTCATTACTTAGTGTACTTCCTTTTTTTTTTTTTTTATCAATGGTTCTCTTTTTTCTTAATGGTACATAGAAAATATTAGCAGAACTACAATCAAATAAGAACACATTCCAAAACTTACAAATCCACTAGCAGGATCTAATGATTCTCAGTTCACTAGCTTAAATATTAACATAATGAACCTTGGTTTAAGGTTGAATAATCCTAAGCAAATTGATGATAATCAGAAGTTATAAAAAAGATTCGAGGATCCCAGAAGTTCTTAGTCGATCCAAAATCGATGAGGTCAATTGATTCAAACAAAAGGAATATGAAAAATAATGCACTCATTTTCACTATGCCCAGAATCACCACAATCCCAAAATCCACAGTCACATTTTAGCAGTTCGAGATACAGGCGTGTCGTGTGCGTACCTTGCCGCTCCACGTGTAGGAATCAGTGTGGCAAAGAGCAGTAAATAGAATCTTCACTCTTACTTCGCCGGCTTGCGGCGGCGCCACCTGAACATCCTCGATCACCAGCGGCTTGTTGGGTTCCCAGGCCACCGCCGCTTAAAAATAAAATAATTATAAAAAAAACTAGGATTCAAATCACAATCATACACAACATATAAAATTACACAGAATAAAATTATCATTATACCTTTGCAAGTGATGACTTGACCTTGAGTAGCCATGGATCGATGGATGCAAAGAAAGCTCAAGGACACAAATCACACAATGAGTGAGGGTGATGGGAATGGAATGGATCAGAGTGGGTGAAGCTTTCTTATCGTGACGTGTCGGTTGTTGTGATAATGGGCCCGGCCCATGTAGTTTTTGTATTGAAGCGAGTCCATACCCGGCCGAATACTATTGACAGGTTGACGACGCACGATTGTTTGTCGTTGGGAACAAACGCGCGGCCAAAATGAATTTATAATTTAGCCAGTACTATTATTACTACAAAACGTAGATAATGGCAAGTACGTGGGGTCGGTCCCACAAGGAGGCAATTACAGTAGGTGATCTCGGCTTTGCCCAAGGGGTTGTCACAAAAGATTTTGGTTTGGGGTGCTGTGGGCACAGCGGTTTTGCAATCGTTTCACACTTTGACCTAATTACTGCTAACCAAACTAACATGCAAATAAATAAGACTAAAAAGTAAACAAACCAATAACTTAGATCTAACAGAATACTAAGAGCAAAAACTTAAATCAAATGGGAAACAAAGCATCCGGGCAGACGACTTCACTCAGGATCGCTAGGGCAAACTACCGTTCATTGGCACTAAGGATTTTTACCAGCGGTTTGTCAGCAGTTATGGGGTGCGTAAGACAAAAGTGGTCCTATTGTGTCACGCCCAACAGTTGCTCCACCCCTTATCTATCCTTACTGTGTAAAGAGAAGGCTAACTAACACTTTGCCTAATCCCCCTGGATCTGAACAATTCGATAACCTATCGACCAAACATGGATCTAGTTTGCCCAAACCCGCATTACCCTCTAGACAGACCCGCTCGGCCAATAGCATGCTCGAAACATACGACCGCATCTCCTGCAAGTTCTAGTGCTATGCCCGCAACAATACTACAAGGTACATCTATGCGGTTTGCCAATCACCAGTATCCCAGTTTGTAAAGGTTCACTAGTGGTCGTCCTAGTTTGCCCAAACTCTCCAGAAATAAACCTCAACCAACTTTGCCTCGGGAACAAACGCCCAACCGGTTAGTTCAGCCCCTCCAACCTCGCGGTCTAACTAAACCCTAATTTCACCTTCGATCCGCCCCTGCCCAGATGCAAAACAACTTAGCTACTCATACAAAAATAAAAAGACAAAATAATTAAGGGAAAACAAACTATATTAATCATGACTTCAAATCGAAGAATCGTTTTTGAAGGAATTGAAATACGGAATTAAAGAAAATTAAAAACGAAAAACATGAAATTGTTTCTCGACCCGAAGGTCGGTTCTACTGCAAAACAAATAAAGGAAACCGGACGAACTGCTCCGCTTCCTTCTCCGGCGAATTCGGCGGCGACGGCGACTGCGGGACCGGCGGCTCTTCCGACTTCTCGGTGCGTAATTTGTTGTTCTTCTATGCTGCCCGTCGCGCCCCCCTTTATAGACTTCGAATTTGAAATTTGAATCCGCGGCTGTTTCTCGCCCCTTAGGAATAGGAGTCCTTGGTCAACGGGTTGGGGGATAAGTCAGATCCCCCGAATCCAGGGATTCTGGTACGCTGCCAGCTTGCCCGCAGCGAATCTCCTGTCACAGCCGCTCTCTGCCCAAATCGAAATCTGCAGGTATTTCTTCTCCTCCACAAGTGGTCGGACCAGGCACGGTACTTGGTATTTCTGGCTCTTCTGCTTCGTGACCTTACCCATTTGCCCGAAGTGGTCAAACTGTTGCTTGTCACTACCGCTCCAGAACTTTGCCCAAAGAAGAGGATTTCCTTGCCTCTTTTGCCCAGTGCGCCACCTGTTACCTGCATCACCACACACTCTGCCCAAACACCTAATTGTGCCCTCCCAGACACGTAAACGACTCAAACTGACTCGCTAAAGGGTGTAAAAGTGCTCTAAGATGAGCAAATAAAATGGCTCATCACAGGTGCAAATGCAAATTGATGAAAACTAGTCCTCTTACCCGTGCGATGCACGTGTATTTAATTCCATTTTTTGTTACTCGTATTAGTGCTCTTTCTGCTTAATATTAGATGTAAACATTGATAATGGACAAATAAATATTAAGTGAATGATTGAAATAGTACAATAAAGAAAATTACATTCATATTACAAATTTTTTAATACTTTTTTATAGACTACATTTGTTCTATTCGTCCGACCACGCTGGTTACAAAGCATAAGCTTCAACCCGGTCGTGTTGGTTACTCTAGACAACAACGTAAAATTGATCGTGCGTAAATACTGGTTTCTTCTAAAATATTCCAACATTTGTCAACGACTGACATTAACTCTTATTAATAGTCATGGCATTAGATATCATAATCGAAAATTGTCTTCGTAGGAAAGCAAACTGGAATTTGGTATCCAAGGGCGTCAGCGCAATTCGAGTATTACAAACTATTTCCCCAGAATTATTTCCTCATAATACTTTCGCGTGGATAATATAATTACGTTGTAGTACCATTGCATAGTCCGACAGAGGCATCCATATTCCGCAATAGCATAACGGGCACCCCAACCTAATACGAAACAGTTCCAAAAACTATATATCATGTCACAACATTTAATTAATTCGTTAATTATATACAATAAATAGAATATGGCATGACTATATAACTTGTTCTTTAAAGAAGAATAAGTCTCTATATATATATATATATATATATATATATATATATATATATATATATATATATATATATATATATATATATTAATTAATAGAATTAGATTTTAGTAAAAAACTTTATAATAATATCAACCTTTAACTTCATGGGTTGGTAATTTAGAACACTTGTTGGTATTTATGAACTCAACCGAATGCATTTAATCAAACATATTATCTCCGTGTTCGGTAGGTGAAATACTATCTGAACTCATGTAAATCCTTTCGTGTCCGTATTATGCATTGCAACCATGTAATCGTTGATTTCATTAACGTCATCCAGGGTTGGCGCTAGAATCGCTCGTCCTTCTAGAAAATTGATATTCTCGATGTAATCATGGAAAGATGGGTACGCGGTATGAACAACCGATTCAATATAATTATCCTATTGAATTATCAAATATTCATTCGGAATCTCTATATCTACTTCCCGTCGTTCTCGCCGTCAGTAGTATCATCCCCTATAGAAGAGCCAATAAGAGAACTCACGTAACCTACGACCATCATTTTCATCGCCGATATTTTGCAACCTCATGTTCTTGGTCAAGCGCAAAACTTTGCAATTTATTCATATATTAGAAGAATTAATAGTGATGTGAACTATATACTACCTCGTACATTTAGGCATGACCGGTCAGATTTGAAGAAAATCTCCTCCTAAAAATATATTACTTGTGAAAATTATAAAAGTTGCATTATTGCTTTCTAATAAAATAAAATTGACGAATAATTATGTTTGTTTGTATTTGAACCATCTTCGATCTAAATATAATTGATTTATTAATTTATTTGTCTTCATAATGATATAGAAAATTAAAAAATTATATATTCATCAAAATTCAATACAAAAAATTAGTATTTATTTTTCATTTTAAATATAAAATTCATGCGAATTATTAAAAATAAATATTTTATATAAAGAAAATAAAATTAAAACATAATTTAAGAGTGTTTTTAAATAATTGCAATCTTTAAATTATTAAAAATAAATGTTGTATATAAAGAAAATAAAATTAAAACATAATTTAAGAGTGTTTTTAAATAATGACAATCTTTTAATTAGTGTCTTGAAATATATAATCTTCTAAATTATAAATGTGGAATGTTATAATTAATAAAATTAGATTATTCGATAATTTTGTTTTTATTTTATCTATCTTATTTCTTAATTTGTTTTATTAATTTTTATAATAATAAAAAAAAAAAAAATTGAAGTTTTTTTCAATCATAATTATCACTTTTTGATTGATCTTTTAAAATATATAATTTGTATGAATTTTTATATTAATATTAAATTATTAATGAATAGTTTTATTATTTTTATTTCAACTATATTTCTCAATAACATTGTTTTAATAATTTATTTATATTTATAATTATATAGAAAATCAAAAAAGATCATTTGAAGTGTTTTCTAAGAATAATTTTCGACCTTTTAATTGGACACATATAAATCGTATGAATAATAAATAGTAAATAATTGTATAATTAACAAATGTTAATTAAAAATATTAAATAATCGTACAAATTAAAATTAAAATTTGTTATAAAATTAATAATATTTATTATAAAATTGAAAATATGAGTAATTTAATTTTAAATCAATACTCCAATAACCTACTAATTCTACCTTATTAAAAATTTAAGAGAGAATTCTACCTTATTAAAAGTTATACATTATTTAATTACCTAAATCCTAAATTTACTATTATTACCAACATTTTATATTACTTAAGAAATATATTATTAATATTTATTCTATAACTATTATCGTGATATATGCTTAAATATAATTCATTATTAAAATAAATCATAATTAATCATTATATTTAGTAATTAATTATTATTTTTATTAAAATTAAATATGATTTATATCCTTCTTTAAATGAGTTTGGGTTATTCACCTTTTAAAATACTATTTGAGAACATTTTTTATTTTTTATTAAAATTAAGCGTATCAATTAAATTTTAAATTATATTATTTATTATATTTAATAATATTAATAAACACAATCCATTTTAAATTATAGCGAATTTTAAGAACTTTTCGTAATTATTAAATTTTAGTAATCTAAATCATAATTTACAATAAAAAAATCTGAAATATAAGTATTTCTTAATTGATAATTTTATTTGGATTCATATAATGATAATTTTGTGCTAATGTATATTAATATTTAGTTAACTTAGTATTAGTAAAATAATAATTATATGATAATAATAATTTTTAAACTATTATAATTAATAAGTTTTTTTTGTTTATTGCATAAAAATATAAAAATAGTATATTAATTTTCAAATGAGTGATCTATATTAATAATAAAATATAAAAATGGTATAATAATTTTTTTTAATTAATTTAAAATAGAAAATTACTATAATTAAGGATTTTAAATAGGTAACTAAATATTTTATATTTCGAATTAATATAAATCCAAGTATTAATTAGTGGATTATATATTGTAAAGATATGACAAATTAATTTAAATGCTGCATAATTTATGTAATATTAAAATCAAATAATATAAGTTAATTGAATGGCTATAATTAAAGATTGATTTATTTATATTAATATTATTATTTATTAATATTTATATGGTATGATAAATAAAAATGATCCAAAACATTAATTAAATACGTATATTTTAATTAAATAGTATTACATAATAATATATAAATGAACATTTAAAGTTTCTATCATTAAAGAAAATGAAGAGTTGTAAAATAATAATCGTATTTTGTGGACTTAATTAAGGTTATACTGGGTTATTTATATTAATATTAACAAAATAATATAAGGATGATATATTAATTATTTAGAATTGATTTATAGAGATAATTACTATAATTATGAATTGATTTTAAATAGTTAATTGAATATTTTATCCTATATTATAAATGCAGAATTATAATTTTCTGTAATTAACATTAATATTTATATTTAATATTTATTAACATAGTGATATTAATCTATATATATATATATATATATATATATATATATTATTTTTCATATATTAATATATGAATTGTTTTTAAATTAATATTTTAATCAAAAAATCATAAATTAAATAATATGTTTTTACTTTATTTATAATTAATATCATAAAAATTTTAAATAATAAATTTTTTAAATAATAATTTATTTAAATTTTATTTATAATAATTTATTTACATTTTATTTAAAATTAATATCATTTATTAAGAGGAGAGTTTAAAAAAAATATTTATAATTTGAATTTATTCAAATAAATATTTACTATAATTAAGGAGTTTATAAATGTAAAAAAATTAAATAAAATCGTATAAAACAAATGCTGAAATTGACAAATATAAATATTATTGCATAATTATTATTATTTCTTAATAAATATTATGAAGTATTAGCTAGAAAAATATATTATTAAATTGAGAGAACACCAAAAAAAATTAAACATATTCCATCTGGTACAAATGTTAACTGAATTATATAATATAGTATAAAGATTGTAGTGCTATAAATAAGGAGATTAATACAAATTAATATTAATACTATTATTAAGATAAATAAATAAACAATAGCATATACAAATGTTAAGTATAAAGAATTTAATGTATATAATATAGTATAAAGATTATAGTGCTATAAATAAGGAGCTGATTAATACAAATTAATATTAATAATATTATTAAAATAAATAAATAAATAATAGCATATAAAAATGTGAAGTATAAAGAATGTAATGCTAAAAATAAAAATAAGGAGTTGCTTAATACAAATTAATATTAATACTATTATTTATTAAAATTTATATAGTAAAATAAATAAATAAATAATAGAAGATAAATAAGGAATAAAGTGAAATATTAGTAGAAGATATTAAAAAATGCTTTATTTAATAATTTGAATTTTTCAAGTCAATCTTTAATTCATGAGTTTATAAATTTAATTATATAAAATCCAATCGACTTAAAAGAAATAATAAGAAAAATATAAATATTATTATTAATGTATTAATTATATATTTAATATTTACTTAATAAATTGATTATGATTAAATATTAATAAATATTAGCAATAGATAGTAGGTGTGAACAAAATTATTAATCTAACAATTATTATTTTTTAATAAGTGTTAACATAAATATATTTTTTAATTAGTGTAAATACAAATAAATCGAATGATTTTAGCTGAATTATATATTATAAAGATTAAATACAAATACTATTTCTAAGTTACAACACAAATATAATTAACATAAAATTAAATAGAAATAATATAAATTTTATTATAATAATAATTGTGAGTTACATAAAATATTATAAATTACAATAAATTAAGTAAATTACATAATAAAATAAAAAATAAATAAATTTTCAACGCAAAATACTCTAAAATTATTAGGAAACATAATAGAAAGCTTGAAGCTTGAGTCCGTTAAAAACTTTTGAAATCCAATGTTTCGATCTTTTTTCATGGTTTTTCATGGAGTTATAATTGTTAGATTTGTAGAGTCTTTTACTTATAAATAAACCTATAAAAAAAAGTAAGAAATAAAAAAAGCTGCAAAAAAATAAATCATTAAAAAAAGAAAAAAATTCAAAAAACTTGAAAAAAAAATACTAAAATCATTACCAAATAAATTGTTATATTTACAATACAATTATAATCAATAAACAATAATATTAAAACTAAAATTGGAATTAGTAAAAAATATTTATATTGAAAGCTCCACAAAAATAAAAATATTAATAATCAAACAATAATATTAAAACTAAAATTTAAATTAGTAAAAAATACTTACCGGCTGAAAAAAATAAAAATATTAATTATTAAACAATAATATTAAAATTAAATCGAATTAGTAAAAAATACTTACATACAAAAAATAAAAACATTAATTATCAAACAATAATATTTAAATTAAAATTGAATTAGTAAAAGAATAAATAGAGCTCTGCAAAAAAAGTGTTAGCGTGAACAAATAAAGAAAATAGAATAGTGAGAGGTAGATAATGAGTACTTTAATTACATAGAGCTCTGTAAAAAAAATTGTGAGCATGAACAAATAAAAAAAATAGAATAGTGAGAGGTAGGGAGTGAGTAGATTGAAGGTTACGAAAAACACAAAAAACAACAAAACTTACATAAGTGTTAGCGTGAACAAATAAAAAAAATAGAATAGTGAGAGGTAGAGAATGAGTACTTACATTAAAAAAATTGCGAGCATGAACAAATAAAAAAAATAGAATAGTGAGAAGTAAAGAGTGAGTCAATATAATATCCTTTATATAGACACGGATTTGAATTATTCATAATTATAGTAATATAAATAGTAGATAATATCAAATTTATTTAGTTGAGATTTAACTTAAATTCCGATATTATTGTTTATATAATATAAATTAATTAATTAACCTGTTAAATATATTAATAAAAAAATGAAGAATAAAAAATAAACGTAATTAAAGGAGATAAATAAGGAATAAAATTGATATTTTGAATATTTAAAGTAAATATTTACTATAATTAAGGAGATTATAAATGTAAATTATATTATATAAAGAAATAAATTATTACGCTAATTAATTAAAAAATAATTACGTTAATTAATTAAAAATAATTACGCTAATTAATTATCAGTGTGAACACAAATTTAATCTAACGGACCTCGTTTATTAATAGGTGTGAACACAACAAAATCTAACGGCTAAAACATATGCCACCTAGGACAATTGCTAGCTGAATTATATATTATAAGGACGAATATTTATTGTTAGCTAGTTACCATTTGAATTGAATATCGAGAGGTTCAAAGTTCGAACTAGAGCAAGAAAATAAAAATATAGTTTTCCGGTTTAATTCAATTTTGTTAAATATGACTCGAATTGGAACGAAAACGAAATAAGAACGGTGAGTGGCGTTGCAACGAAGCACGGCTAATTAATGTTAGGATTTTCGCGTAACTTCGTCGCTGCAAGAGACGAATACGAACACACGAACGAGAAATAAAAACAAAAGAATTAAACGAGACAAGGAATTATAGTGGTTCACCCCTCAATAGGCTACGTCCACTCGCCGCTGCAAATCTTTTCACTAGAATAATATAGACGACTCCGGGGAGTTTACAAACGCACACACACGTATCACAATAAACTCACGCTCTCGTCTATTCTATAACTCTAGGATTTTTCACGATGGGATAATAAAATACATGGATGGGGATCTCTATTTATAAGGGTAGAAACCTAAACCCTAATCATAAAATAGGTAGGAATCCAAATCACAAAATGACACAAAATCAATGTTGAAATCTTTACGCGTTCCAATTCACGCTGTCAAGTAGACCGACTCAAATAATCCACCGCCATGAATTATTTGTCTTCTGCTGCCATACGTCGATTACCAAACAAGAGGAAATGGGCCTTGGCCCAATCACCTACCACCTTTGGCCCAATCACCAGCCACCTTTGTTGACCCAAACAATTGGGTTGACCAACAAAGATTAATTCACGTAACTAACAGGTCACAAACTCGCAAGTCGAGTTTCGTCTTTTCGATTCTACTCCGATTAATTTTGTTTCACATCTTTTCAACTACAATTTGACTCCACATCCCAACAATTTCCCACTTGGAGGCAAATCCGATCACCTCCCACTGCAGCGGCATCCCCGGTTCTTACCAACGTCGCCCAGTCGAAGTTTCAACCGACTTCGACGCGTCGCGACTTCTCAGGTTCTTCCAGGCCTTCATAAACATGCACTTCGACTTTTTCATAAATTTTCTACCAGCAGAGACGCAAGAAAATTTACCCGAATGCATCGCCTCGTTTCTCACGGACGAGTCACCGTGTGACAATAACGAGGTCGTCTCGTTTCTCATTGCCAACTCCCACTTGCTCGGATTCCCAGCCAACATTGCCCCATCTTCTCGACTTGAAAGCTCATGACTGGTCTTCAAGATCTCATCCGGTTGGTCTTCTCTCACCGGAAAATCTTCCACGTCACTTCTCAGCTCTCCACTCTTCGACTCTCTCTCGATCACTAAGTGATACGAACCTCGTTGAGATGGAAGAATTGAAGAAGAACGAATAACAGAAAAGATAGATGATACCGGTGGAAAGGTCCCAAAACCTTTGGATCGACTCACGAAATGATTTAGACGCAGAGATCTAAACCCCAACGCGTAGTTGTCGCAGCAACTCGGGGATGGTGAAGACACACGAACGAAGGGTGGATTGCTTCGTTGATTCGTCGGTTGAATTCTTTGGATATTCGGGTAGAATTCGAACCCAAGAGAGATTTAATAAAAACTCACAAAAATATATTGATTCTTCATGAAAATTATAGTTATCTTGTAACAAGGTCTTAAGAAGCCTTTATATAGGCAAAACGTAACATAAACGTAAAGAAAAAGGAAAGAAAAGCAATAAAAACGCTGAAAACCCTAAAATCCGCCGCTGCTGTCATTTTGTGAAGATGTCGCCCGACGGGATTTCTCTGTCGCCCGACATCCAATTGTCGCCCGACGTTGTCGTAGTGTAAATTATCTGTCGCCCGACATTCAATTGTCGCCCGACGTTGTCGTAGTGTAAATTCTCTGTCGCCCGACATTGGACCTTCGACCGCGGGATTTTCCTTCGATCGCAGGCTCGGAAATCTGCCAGGCGCCCCTTTTCTGAAGATGTCGGCCGACGGGCATATGTTGTCGGCCGACACCGAGCCAAACTTCACGGCTGAACTCCCCAGCGCGTCCTCGGCTCATGTCTGATCTCCGTTCCGGCGTCTTCTTCGTCGTTCTAGCTTGAAACGGAACTCGGGTCGCATCATTCCCCTCCTCTTGAAGAGGATTTGTCCTCAAATCCAAGTCTATGCCAGGCTCGAACACCACTCTCACAAACACGCTCGGAACAATGTAATTCTGCAGCTCACACCCTCGATGTAGCGGAAAACTAGGAGATCTTTCTTCAGGGAAGTCATCATGAAATTCCTGAAAAGCATAATGAGTAAAAGGGTGTAGAGACAATAAAACGTGTCTTGGCTTGTTTCACCATGGGTAACTCCAATTGCGGAAGGTCCTCGGATTTCATCAATTCCTCCTCGCTGTCGGACTCCACCGACTCCTCTGCGACGTCGGAATCCACCGAAGCGGACGATGTCGGTTCGTCGTGCTGTTCAACGGACTCCACCGAAGTCGAATCTTCCTCGGAATACACCAAGACCGACTCTTCCTCGGGTTCCACCAAGGCCAACGGTTCTGTTATCTCGCCGTTTTCTTCGGTCTCTACCTTTCCAGACTTCTTTGACGCTTGTAACCATTCTCCTAACAGACGCCCAATATCGCCCCAACACTCGTCTCGGATCTCAGCTCTGGTCCTCCTCTCATTATTGTCAGAAGCTTTCTTCTTCTCAAAATAGAAGTCCCTGTCTCTATCATGGGCTTGATGATGGCCATTCTGAACTCCTCTGTATCCTCCTTCTCTCTGATACCCTGTATTATCATGATGAGCTCTCTCCTCTAAGGCGGTGAGTCGTGCATTCACCTTCTCCAACGCAGGTGCCACAGACTTCCTCCACGCAACACGAACGGCCTCTTCGAGGAACTTAATTTGGGCATGATCCATCTTAGTTATCCTGCAAAAGTGTTAGAAACAAAAGAAATAAAGAACTCTCTCCCTCACAGCTCTCGTATATCTCTCAGTATGGCTTTTATCTCACTCACACTCTGTCTTTTGTCCTCTCAAATTCTCTCTTAAGGAATCGAAATTCCCAACCTTACAAGCCGAATTCAATCCAACAAAATCCTCAAACGAACGGAAGATGTTAAATTGTTGAACGAACGATGAACAGCAAGAAAAGAATAATCGAGAACAAATTTAATAATTTTTTTTTTAATAATTACTGTTCATGAACAGTAATTTTCGAAAATAAAAAAAAATAATTTTTTTTCCGGATGAACAGTAACTGTTCGGATGAACAGTAAATTTTTTTTTTTTTTAAATTTTGATTTTTTTTAAGAAAAAAAAGGAACGAAAATAAAGAAGAAGAAAGAAAAGGAACGAGGTTACGTATTCAGAAAACAAGAACCCTAACCTGGGCTCTGATACCAAATGATACGAACCTCGTTGAGATGGAAGAATTGAAGAAGAACGAATAACAGAAAAGATAGATGATACCGGTGGAAAGGTCCCAAAACCTCTGGATCGACTCACGAAATGATTTAGACGCAGTTGTCGCAGCAACTTGGGGATGGTGAAGACACACGAACGAAGGGTGGATTGCTTCGTTGATTCGTCGGTTGAATTCTTTGGATATTCGGGTAGAATTCGAACCCAAGAGAGATTTAATAAAAACTCACAAAAATATATTGATTCTTCATGAAAATTATAGTTATCTTGTAACAAGGTCTTAAGAAGCCTTTATATAGGCAAAACGTAACATAAACGTAAAGAAAAAGGAAAGAAAAGCAATAAAAACGCTGAAAACCCTAAAATCCGCCGCTGCTGTCATTTTGTGAAGATGTCGCCCGACGGGATTTCTCTGTCGCCCGACATCCAATTGTCGCCCGACGTTATTATCTGTCGCCCGACATTCAATTGTCGCCCGACGTTGTCGTAGTGTAAATTCTCTGTCGCCCGACATTGGACCTTCGACCGCGGGATTTTCCTTCGATCGCAGGCTCGGAAATCTGCCAGGCGCCCCTTTTCTGAAGATGTCGGCCGACGGGCATATGTTGTCGGCCGACACCGAGCCAAACTTCACGGCTGAACTCCCCGGCGCGTCCTCGGCTCATGTCTGATCTCCGTTCCGGCGTCTTCTTCGTCGTTCTAGCTTGAAACGGAACTCGGGTCGCATCACTAAGAATCGAACTCTGCTCTGCTCTTCGAGAAACGAACTCCGATCCATGCGAGACTTCCCCGAATTCTCACTCACATGACCCAGTTCACAATGCTCAGGCACATTGGTGGTTTCGGCTCCACCAATATCGACACGACCTCCAGCCGTAGTGTAAAGAGTGCCCGTTTTACGACCTCGAGCAATAACCATTGCACCCTTCATCACTTTCCAAGACCCATCATCGAAGGTCACCCTATGACCGTCTCTCGCAAGCTGACTGATCGAGATCACATTTCTCCTCATCTTCGGCACATATCTCACCTTCGTCAGCTTCAACGTCTGTCTACGAGACGTCTTCAGTGTCACGTTACCAACACCACCAACCTTCAAAATTCGTCCATCCCCGAGGCGAACTTTCCCGCGATTCCCAGCAATGAAACCTTCCATGCAATCGCGTCTTGTCGTGGTGTGAAACGACGCTCCCGAATCCATCACCCAGGAGTCTTCAGGATCCTCAGAAGATGTTAGCAAGACATCTCCATAATCCTCTTCAGTCACCGCATTGGTTTGAGCCTTCGGAGGCTCCATGCAATGCCGCTTGACATGTCCCGCCCTCCCGCAATTCCAACACTTCACCTTCTTGCCTTCTCTCGTCTTTGACCCTTCGCTGCCATGGTTAGTGCCGCTCCCTTGGCCTCGTCCTCGGCTCTCAGTACTCAGTACAGAACCAGACGATGGCTCTTGAAAATCCTTCTTTCGCAGCTCCTCGGCCAGAACGCTATCTCTGACATCAGCAAATTTGAGATTCTCCTTCCCCATGGAATTACTAACCGCCGCCCTCATGGGCTCCCAGCTATCCGGCAAAGACGCCAGCAAAATCAATGGACACACCTCGTCGTCGAACACAATTCCGACCGCCTTCAGCTTGTTCAGGGTCGAGCTCATCTCATGAATATGAGCCGCAGCATCGAACCCATCTTTCATCCTCAAGTTGAACAGGCTCTTCATCAGGTGTATCTTGTTGTTGGCAGTGGGCTTCTCATACTTGTTGGCAAGGGCCTTCATCAAGCCTTGAGTAGTGGTCTCATCGGCCACGTCATCCGCCACGCTCATCGACAGGGATAGACGAACAATCCCCAGAACCTGCCTGTCGAGCTCAAGCCATGTCGCATCCTCCATCTTCTCCGGCTTCGGCAACAATAGATGATAAAGCTTCCTCCCGTACAGGTAGTCCTCGATCTGCATCCTCCAATGTCTATAATTCTTTTCATCAAATCTCGTCACCGCGAAACTCGCAAGGTCGCCCATCGTCTCTTCAATCGCCTCCCTTGAAGCTCTGATACCAGTTGTTAGGATTTTCGCCTAACTTCGTCGCTGCAAGAGACGAATACGAACACACGAACGAGAAATAAAAACAAAAGAATTAAACGAGACAAAGAATTATAGTGGTTCACCCCTCAATAGGCTACGTCCACTCGCCGCTGCAGATCTTTTCACTAGAATAATATAGACGACTCCGGGGAGTTTACAAACGCACACACACGTATCACAATAAACTCACGCTCTCGTCTATTCTATAACTCTAGGATTTTTCACGATGATGAGGATAATAAAATACATGGATGGGGATCTCTATTTATAAGGGTAGAAACCTAAACCCTAATCATAAAATAGGTAGGAATCCAAATCACAAAAGGACACAAAATCAATGTTGAAATCTTTACGTGTTCCAATTCACGCTGTCAAGTAGACCGACTCAAATAATCCACCGCCATGAATTATTTGTCTTCTACTGACATACGTCGATTACCAAACAAGAGGAAATGGGCCTTGGCCCAATCACCTACCACCTTTGGCCCAATCACCAGCCACCTTTGTTGACCCAAACAATTGGGTTGACCAACAAAGATTAATTCACGTAACTAACAGGTCACAAACTCGCAAGTCGAGTTTCGTCCTTTCGATTCTACTCCGATTAATTTTGTTTCACTTCCTTTCAACTACAATTTGACTCCACATCCCAACAATTAATTCCCATGCGGAATTGAATTAATGGAAAGTGGGTTGCCCACGTATGATGACATCATCAATGTTGTGAGGATGCGGACGGTGAATGCGTTGGTGGTAGGGAAGCGGCCGATTTATGTTTAATAAAAGTTGGATTTAGCAACATATAAGTTGGTTATTTATTTGTTTAATAAATTTTATGAATAGTATAATTATATTGGAAATATAATTATATTATTCTTTATGGATTTAAGAGTTATATATTAAGAAATAAATGTATTCTTAATTTAATTCTTTCCAATTTGATAGGTTTGCTACACCTATAAATTGGAGTTCTTCGGTAGACGAAAATAATAGAGTGAATTATTGTAAGCCTCAACGATATAGTCGATTGGTTCTTTCTTCTCGCGGTTTTTTCCCGTGTTTTGGGTTTCCACGTAAATTTGTGTGTTCGTTCTTTTCGTTTATCTTTTTCTTCGCATCTCATATATATTTCGAGAGTCGTAAGCAATTTAATTTTAATATCGCAACAAGTTGTATCATAAGATCGTAAAAGCACACCAAATTCAATTAATTTACCTCTAATTAGTACTCCCTCCGACCTTTTTTAATTGTCACATTTTTTTGTAATTATTATTTTTGTTAACACCTGAAAATCATAGGTGATTAGACGTTTTTGTAGCGCGTCTCTCAGTCAAAATCCGAGGTCAATTGTAGCTTGACTCGGTATCAATCCAAGGAAACGAAAGAGATATGTTCTAGTGTATGAAAAGTGATAGAAACGTAGTTCATTGTACTAACTCCTAGATTCATTTTGCTTCTCGACAAGAAAGTAAAAGTTGTAAATAAATCAATTAAGAAAGACTCGAATAATTATAATCCAAACTCGCCTTCAAATTATTTCTTCCTTTATCGATCTTATAATTTCGACTCGTGAAAGTCAAGTTCCCGATCGGGTTGCTTAACTCGTTTTTGCAAACGTTTAGTCCACTTGAATACTTGCTCCCGGTCGGATTACAAGTTCAAGATTGAGTCGTTATATAAGATTTTCCGGATTCAATAATTATCCGCCTCGTTTTTCATGTAATTATCCGAGTGAAACGTTTAGTTCATCATTCTCATGATTGAACGAGCAACAATAATGATAATGAAAGCTAAACTTGATTTTAATATGCACTTGAAAATAAAAACGAAGTTAAACAAGATAATGAAACAAAGAACGAGTTTAGAACAATCTTTTATAAACCAAAAGAAATTCATTTAAATAAGCATTCTAACATTATAGATCCAAAAGCATTCGTAAGTTTTGCAAAAGAAGTTGAATACATGAAAAGAAAATTAACTTTAAGTTTACAAAATGAAAATACAACTAAGATTACGATTATTGAAATGGCTTGGACTTGATCGATTTTCTCTCGGAGTTGTCGGCTCCGAAATGGTCTCCCCCGTGCTTCCCGATTCAATCCCAGGCGAAAAGTTATCTTCCTCCCCTCATTTCCTCGCCTAAATGTATCTTCAAGTTCGCATGTAATCGCCCCGAACTGCCACTAAAACGGCGACCGCCGTTTGGTTTCCGCGCCCGCCAAATAGTTTTGGCGACTGCCGTTTTGCCAAAATACCTTGGCTGGCCATCTGCCTCTTTTCGGCCCCTTCGGCGGTCGCCAATTCCTTTCCGGCGCCTGATGTAATATTTCGGCGCGACCGCCGTTTTCATTTTGACGCCCGCCATTTCATCTCCTCCAGCCCTTGGTTCGATTTCTCGACATTTCATCTCCCTCCGGCCATTAATAGATGTCATATTTTTCTGGACACGGAGTTTAAGAAAATTGTTATTTTTGTATTTTTTAATTAAAAAGTAAAAGGTAAAAATATATTTTAAAAGGGAAAAGTAAAGTAGTTGTGAGTAAAGTTTAAAAAGTAGATGGGGTAAAGTATAATAAAATTGTATATTAAAATGAAAAAGTTAGAATAATTATTTCATTTTTTGGGGTGTGTTAACTATTGTTGGACACCCCAAAAAAGAAAGTATGACAACTGTCTTTGAACCGAGTGAGTACAAAACAACTCGAAAATCTCCAACACACCCCGTGAGACCCGATACACATAAAAACATAAAAAACGACAAAAACGACACAAACATAACAAGCACAACTCACAAACGATATAAAAACATAAACAAAAAATAACACACACACGAACTAAATCAACTGGGTGTCACGTTGATTCAAGTTGGGAGTCTATGATGTTCAATAGTCAGAGTTCTTACATTTAATGTGTAGAAAGAGAGATTATGTAATAAGTTTTAGGAGCTACTCCACTAATTAGTACTACCAATTAGTTTTAAGATTGAATATTAATACTTGTCTCGATCTTCTTCTTTCGTCCTCAATAAACCTAACAACTTTTTTATTTTGTGCAAATTCTTTTGGCGTGGATTTGACACAAAAATATGACAAATTATCTAATTGTTGTTCCGGTTGCTTGTATTGACGAATGTTGTATCAAATAATAATATGATTATTTACCTTTTTCACTTAATTAAATTTGGCATTTATTATAATTTGATTATAATATTTATTTTGTAAGTATAAGTTATTCATAATTGGTAACCGAGGTGTTTGATCAAAATAAGTTCCAATTGCATTTGAAAAACCAAAGTCCGCAGGTTAAAACTTGAAGCATCCTTTTCAACAACACACAATTTTTTAATCCAAAAACAATTAATCACCAACACAACAACTTGTTTATTTTAAGTCAATGTGTCAGAAATTCAAGATTTTTTCACCTTTGTTTTCTTCTACAGTATAGGACTCCTATATAAAAAGGACAACTTTGATTTTTTTACTTGTGTAACTGTTTTTATAGGTACTATGTTTCAAGCTATATGAATTAATTTAATAAACAATATATATTTATATATAGGAAAAGTCTATGATATATTTTTCATTCAAATGTATGGTACATTTTTTATTATTCAATAGATAATTTACACATCATTTAAAGAGTGTGCACCATAATACAAATGATTAATGCTTACAAATTGTTTAATTATTTGGAATGTTATAACAATGTTGAGTTTATTTTTATATAGAGTATACATTTTTAAGAAATGACTAAAAAAATATACTCTGGAGTTTATTCTTATTTATACTTAATCCCAAGTTTAGACTTAAATTTTTATTACTATAGAATGCTTATCCTTATATAGAGTATTATTATATAGAAAAAATTAGAATTCATTGTTATATAAAATATTACTATATAGAGTTTATGTATTTTCTTCAATACCTATATCATACTCCGGTGCACAATATAAATAAGACTCACACTATTTAAAATATAAAAATCATCATTTAATAATTAAAAAATCTTCCTTTCAAAAAACAATTATAATCCTGAACGCATTATAAATTACCTATTGTCTCAACTTTATTTTTAACTAGCTAACTGTGTTTTATATTTATAAGTTTTTGTTTAATTTGGGCAGCTGACTTCATTAGTGAATCACGTGTTAGATTTTGCCATTTTTATGTTTTCCTCACGCGTTTCTACCGTATATTTCTTCTTACCCTAAAACCAGTCAACAGTCGTCTCCCACCGTCTCTCTCACATCTTCCCATCCTTCTGTTTCTCTCTCTACGATCCGTTTCGAGCTTCATACCGATGAAAATCTTCGGAGTTGATTTCTGCCGCACATCGCCGATCTATAAATTGCTTCACAATTAATCTGCATTGCTGTATTTGAGCTATTGGTTACTCCTGTGGTTTTTAGTTCATCGAAAATCGATGCCCGGACTTTGAATTCCTGCGGAGAACGAAATGCAGTTCGGCTGTGGGTTTGAGATTTACCGGAACCCTAGAAATCTCCGGAGAGTGTTCGCCGGCGTTCGATAATCATGCTTGTGGATTGCATTGTTCTCCAGAGAAGAAAATGCTCATTTTCATCATCCTTCCCCTGCTAGCTCTGCTTCCCAATAGTTTCGGTAACTATATTTACTACTCAAGACTATTTTCATATTTTATACTGTTCATGGCTAAATTAGTGTAGTATTTAATTTCATGTAGCTAATCATATGAATTTGGGAAAAACGGTTCTCCAGGAATCATAATTTTCATAAAATTCTTACTCTCATTCTTTTGGGTGATCGAAAATTGGTATTGCAACCGTATTCTGGCTGTCAGATTGCATTGCTGATGTAAATACCGTTCACCCGAGTAGCGAATTGATTGGGACAAATGTGGATTTTTTCTTGGCAAATTTCTCAAACTTCTTGATTGGAATCTTTGGATTCCTATAAAAACACGATTGGACTTGTACTTCTAAATGATCATTTTGCTAATGCCTTATAAGTTATAACTACGGTACTAAAATTGCAATTTTGAAATGTTGTTCTTATGCATTATCTTAACATCTGTTTCTGCGACTATGTAGTGGGCGCAGCGTTGACGAGTCCATCATTTATTCCATTTATTTCTGTACAAAAGCGACATGTTCACTATTTATCAGTTGCATTGGGTGGATCTTCTACATCCCAAGGTAATGAAGTGGGTTGTCGTATCAACAACTTTAGTTCCAATTACTCAACATTTTTTTTGATGTTTAACTATATTCCAGGTTCGATTAATAGACATCATGACCATGCTCATAGAATCAGGAGTCATTCAGTTTCACCCTCACCGTCTGCCGTTAGTCCAGGTAATATTGGAACCAGTGACCTCTTTTGTTCCTATTGGTGACAACGTAGTTAGAAAATTATATTAAATTGAAATGCAACAAATGCTATAGATAGTTGCATAAACTTATATACCGACACTAGAGTTCGAATATATGCTCAAGGCAAGTTGCTATACTGTGTTGCTCATGTTGATTATCTAATATATTCCCTCTATGCAGTACTCTCTTATTGTTATAGTAGCACCCTACAGAATAAGAGAATTATGAGGCTTCAAGTCTATGTAGTATATTTTTGAATGAACGGACAAGCACATTTTTTCTTGTATTTTTTCCCAATGTATGTAAAATGCTAAATTGCTAATGATAATGTTAAAAAATCATTTATTTGGCACACCACTTCAGTCTGAAGAGTTCAACGAATAGTTAGCACACCATTTAGTTTTGTAACTATCGCTGTAAAATTATTAGATTCGTCCAGGAAATCACATCTAGTTTTGTTAGCATTGTTATGCTCATATATGCTGCATTCACCTTTGCATAACTTAGATGAGTTTACAGTTTACACTTTAAGCATGTCATGTATATTTTGTTCCTATTTTGTTTTTCTCCCATATTTAGGATATGAAGATATATTTTTTTCACTTAGTCTAAAAGGCTGTGGTTTAATTTCTCTGATGCTTAACTATATTTTAGGTTCACTTTCTAGCCCTACTCCTAGTACATTGTCCAGACATCACCATGAACATATAAGCCGGGTTCATGCAGTTTCACCCTCATCTTCTACCACTACTTCAGGTAATTTTTTAACAAGATATATGTTGCCCCTATTGATGATGAATTGAGTTTCAAAAACTAGATTGAATTTATATGCAGAAAATCATAAACCCACTCTAGAGGCTAGTTATGTTTCTAAGTCAAATTTGCTCAGCTAACTTCTACCAATTCTTAATACTCAATTCTGTAGTTGCAACTTAATCAACTAGAAAAACACACCTAAACTTTGGAGTTTCTATTCTCTTCTGAATAAATAGACAAAAATCATTTCTTTTAGATCTTATGTAGAATGAATGCTAAAGATGATGTTGTAAAAAAATATTTTATTTGAAGGCTTACTATGGTTTCATACGAGGCAATTCTTAGACAAACAGTTTCGGTCACATTTAAAAGAAATCACGTTCACGAAGTAGAGCATATTTGGTCCCGGTGTTATTAACATACGTGCATTGCCATATATTTGGTCAAACCGATATTTCCAACAGCCTCGACCACTACCTTTCTTTTGACATTAACATATATTCATAGGATATGAACTCCATATCCGTCCAGAAAATGATCAAACGATGCGGAAAGAAATAACTTAAAATAAAAGACACAAGAATTATAGTGATTCATCTGTTAACGAGGGATCTATCCACTTTGCTGCTGCATATTTTCTGTATCAATAAATTCTCAAGTTGTTTACGAATGGCTTTATTGTGACTTTTCAAATTTCTAGCTCGTCTAGAAACAATCTCTCACAAATCTACATTTTTTTCCACTTGTATAGAACTTGGATAAACCCTTAGGAGTTAGGTCTATACATCAATCGGAGAGCCATATTTAAAGGGGATAAACCTAATCACAAAAGATAACAAAATAGCTCCCAAAAATGCACCCAAAATCAGACTTGCCCATCATGCCTCACTTTGTGCACTCGTAATCTGCCCCTGGTAGAATTCTCGCACCGGCATTGTTTTATAAACCTCGACTCTTGTTTGAGATGTTTTTCACTTGAGGCGCGGGGCATACGCCTCAGTGGTTTTTGATTTTTTCATGTGTAAAACAAAATCAAAAACAAAAAAACACCAGCGCTAACAATTAATAATACTAATAGTTCAACCAATACTTAAATAAAATCATTTAAATTATGTAGCACAAATTTACAATATTAATAACTTACTTTAAAAAAGGGTTTAAAAAGTGTGTGGCTTAAAAAGTTGTTAAATAAGAAGATATCTCATTTATATACATGTCATTAACAAAATATAGTACTGATATTAACTTAGATTGATTTTTTAGTAGAGATTTGATTTTTTTATGCATAAATAATGTTTTCAGGGAATTTTATTTTTATTTTATTTATATTGACATAAATAAGAGTATCAATATCTTTTTCATACTCTTATTCTTTACACTTTATATGTTTCTTATTTAAAATACATGGAGTATTAAATAGTTATATATATTATATATTTAGGGTTTGTACTTTGTAGTATCTTCTTCTAGTTCAATCACCATAACGTTTTTCTTCCTCTAATTTTAGCACACCTCCCATTTTATCTCTCCTCTCTTCTTTATGAAGTCCATATGTAAAGAGAATAATGCTATTTTCTTCGATGAAAATGGGTTAGATTTAAAAAAAACTGAAGCAAATTATGTTTCGACCATCTCACGTGAGTCCACTCGTATGCCTCACGGTTTGAGGCATACAAAAATAAAAATGACGCTGTCTCGCGCGCCTCAGCATGGCGAAATGCCGAGGCGGTACGACTCGCAAGTGAAGGCGTACACCTCGACTGTTTTTTAAAACATTGCACAGCGCACGCCGCACGCATTCCCTAGCTTTGAGAAATCTCTCCCCACGTGCGGCTTCTGTTTTTACTCCCTTTGTTGATTTGGCTCCACATCCAACGCATATAGACAATTTTGTTCATCCAGCATTCCTATAGTAAGTATCCAAGTAAATATAGCAGTATTGTACTGAAAAAAGCACAACACTCCTATTATTTATCTAGTGTGATGCGATGAATGCAAACTATTACTTATGCTACATGATTGAATCATAATCATTTAGGTAAACAATACAATTCTACTGATAAGTGATAACTCGAATCTGTCACCCCAAATTCTTGTTGGCGTGGTTTCCCTTTTGAACAACTCTATGCTTTTTACGCAATGACAAATAGTACCCTCAGCATATTATCCATAAGAATTATAAAAAGGGTTTTCTAACATAGGTGTCATGATATATCTGTAACTGGTGTCATATCTTTCTCAAATGGTCATAAATAACCTTATTTCTTCTTATTATTACAGAAAACCTTAAAGTGTTCTGTTCATATAGGTAGTTCATCTTCACATAGAGTTGATTACCCTGCATGCATGTCTAATACCTTTTTTTTTTACCTGTCATGAGCTTACTTCTATTTAGTATAAAAAGAGAAATTTATTTACTTAGTCTCACAGGTTGTGGTACAACATGCTCGGAGCCATTTTCTTCAGCTCCATTTGGTACCCCATGTGCTTGTGTTCTTCCAATGAAAGTCAGACTTCGCCTTGGGGTATCTATCTTTTCTATCTTCCCAGTGGTCTCTGAGCTCGAGATTGAGGTTGCAGCTGGCACCTTTCTAAAGCAAAGTCAAGTGGCCATAACAGGTGCCGTTGCTGATGTTCAAAATCAGGAAAAAGCAGTTGTTGATTTTAACTTACTCCCATTAGGGGGTATATTTGATAACACTACAATCACCCTAAACTACCAAAGATTCTTGAAAAAGGAAGTGCATCTGAACAGCTCCCTTTTTGGGGATTATGATGTATTGCTTATTAGGTATCCAGGTAAACTTAGATCTTTTTAAATTTATTTATATTAATGTCTGTTTCCATTGTACATAGCGTTTATTACAAAAAATCACAATTGATGTTTGACCTTAGTTAGACAAAAAATAAAACAGATTACTTTCTAAATTTCTGATTACAAAATGTACCTGTAAGGTTGTATCGTCTTATTGAATCAAATTTCAGGGTAAACTTTGACCTTTTTAAATTCTTGTTGTATCATTGCATGTTTCCATTTCAAATATTAAAAAGCATGTTATGCAGGGTTCCCTGATTTACCATCATCTGACTCTTTACCTGGTGCGGGCCCCAAAGGAAGCACCAGAAAACCCAAATACCCTATTGCTGCGGATATCGCTGGCAAAAATGAGAAAATGAACCGTGGAATAATTCTCATCATTGCTTTGTCAGCTTTCGTACTCTTAGTGGTTTGCTTTGGTGCAGTTGTTATCCTAGTACACAACAGGAAGGTTGAGATATCGTTTGATGCTGGTAGTTTGGTATTCACAAAACCTATGGAAAAAAGATTTGGTAAGGCTTCAGGCTATTGTGTGGTTCTAACTTGTCCAGATGTGCATAATTTTAAAATGAAATTGCAGAACTAAATGTTCTCATTGATGATGTTTTCTTTATGTGCTTGTGCATTGTGTCTAGGTATTTAACTACAAGCATTATACTCCTAAATGATGCTATATATGTCTACACTGGAATATGTGTGAGCCAAGTCAAATGGATCCATTTATAAGGAGTTAATAACAAAGGTACCCTTGGGGGTTTTCTTAATTACAAGAAAATGCTATCCCCTTCAATTATAAAAGTGCCCCTACAGTCTAATTGATTCAGTGTTAAATATCAAGGGGCTAACATTTATTTTTATATTTTTATAATTACGTCAAACCTCAGGCGCACTTTTTGTTATCAACCCTTTGAAAGATAAATAATTGCCGGTGTTTCTGAAAGCCAACTGACTCAATTATTGAAATTTGATGCTACATATGTTAAGTTTGATGGTCATACATTTCTGTCGAGGTGTGCTGACTGTTTGGTTATTGAATTTTAGAACCTGCTGGATATTTTGTTTGATAATATTATATATCTGGATTTATTGATGTAGGAAAAGAATCCATGCAATCAAGTAGCCCACCAACCAACTCAGCACCAGTCTCATTTGTTTCTGCAATGCCTGCTTCAATTCTTTCTGTGAAGACATTTTCTATTGTAGAGCTCGAGAAAGCTACAGAAAAGTTCAGCCCAGAAAAGATATTGGGTGAAGGAGGATTCGGGCGCGTTTATCACGGGATCATGGAAAATGGAACTGAGGTTGCTGTGAAATTACTGAAGAGGGACAGTCAAAATGGAGACAGCGAATTCATTGCTGAAATAGAGATGCTAAGCCGGCTGCATCACTGCAATCTCGTGAAATTAATCGGCATTTGTATCGAAGAATGCTCACGTTGCTTGGTTTATGAGCTGGTCCCAAATGGCAGTATTGAGTCTCACATACACGGTATATATATTTTTCATAGGGAAGATTACAGAAGCTATTCCCAAAGGTTTAGTTTAATTACAAATACAAAACCAGGTTTAGTTGGTAACTTACAAATACAAAACCAGGATTAGTTGTAACTTACAAAATAAACCAGTTTATCTTTAGAATGACAAGCAGCCCCCTGATTTTTGTGTTTACTTCCCTCTCTGAGGGTTCAATCTGTAAACCTCATTAGTATTATTGTAATTAACCATCACTTATTCTCTTGGGATAGTTGTGAAATTACCTTTGAGGTTTGGCTTAATTACGAAAAAAATTAACTCACTTAATACTCCGAGGTTTGACTTAATTACGAAAATGATTAACTTTGGTGTAAAAATCAAGTGGCTAATTTTAATCTTTTTATCAACGTGAAACATTTTAGACTGTTTTAGCTTTTGAGGGCTGTACCAGACTACCAGTTATATATATATAGTTTTTAATTTTGATCAAATCTCAGGTTTACTTTTTGTTTTAATGGGATTTTTTTATTCTATTTGTATCTGCCAGATCAACATTGAATTTTTTTTGTACAATCATATTCTTATCTCACATGGTGGCAAACATTGTAGGGGCTGATCGGAATAA
Source organism: Euphrasia confusa (assembly GCA_954870475.1). Classification (NCBI taxonomy): domain Eukaryota; kingdom Viridiplantae; phylum Streptophyta; class Magnoliopsida; order Lamiales; family Orobanchaceae; genus Euphrasia; species Euphrasia confusa. The sequence continues at coordinate 5,739,856 of OX940966.1, read as the reverse complement.
GGGACCTCTTGATTTGGCTGCGCGGTTAAAGATTGCTCTCGGTGCAGCTAGAGGATTGGCTTATCTTCATGAAGACTCTAATCCTCGTGTTATTCATCGAGACTTTAAATCTAGTAATGTTTTACTTGAAGACGACTTCACTCCCAAGGTTTCAGATTTCGGTTTGGCACGGGAAGCAACAGAGGGAAGCGACCTCATATCTACGCGAGTCATGGGAACTTTTGGGTGAGTTTGTTTGGCTAGAAAGTTTGAATGAAACTGATACTCCCTCTATTTCAATGACCCTTTCCTTTGTAAAATACAAAGGAGAGGGTCCTATTATTGCGAAACGGAGGGAGTATTCGTTACCCCTAACTTACTACGTCTCAATATTTGATCTAAACTGTTGCTTTCCGTGCCAAACCAAAATCTGAAATCTATTTGTTTTTTTATGGAATTTCTCCTATCCTTTGGTGGGAACAAATCTACAAAAGATCAGTGCTGCAGTCTGAAACTCGAGTTTAGATTCAAACTGCCATAAGAATTAGCCTAATAATAAAAAAATGTAAAGAAACTACAGTACCCTGATTTTTTGAAAACTTGGAAGTTTTATTACATCCCTTATCAAAAATATTATTTACTCAAATATAATAGTAATACAAACACACTATCTGAATCTGTAACAAATAATCCCTCTGTGGTGCAATTAGTAAAACAAACAGCAATTGAGGTATTTGCAATTTTTGTAGATCTGTTTTTCTAATCACGAATTTATAATTATAATTGAAACTATGTACGACTTCTCTTTTCTAACTAGACCTACACATTTTCATTGTATATTATAGGTATGTTGCTCCTGAATATGCAATGACTGGACACTTGCTTGTCAAGAGCGACGTCTACAGCTACGGGGTCGTGCTACTAGAGCTCCTTACTGGCCGGAAACCGGTCGACATGTCCCAAATCGCTGGACAAGAAAACCTCGTCGTGTGGGCCCGTCCTCTACTCTCTGATCAGCAAGGCCTGGAGCAGCTGGTGGACCCCGCCTTGGCCGGGACCTACAATCCCGATGACATGGCAAGAGTTGCGGCTATCGCTTCCATGTGCGTCCACCCGGAGGTGACTCAGAGGCCGTTCATGGGAGAAGTCGTTCAGGCGCTGAAGCTCATCTGCAACGACACAGACAGCATATGTGGAGATGATTATAGCCCTGAGCAGCCATCTGATCGTTATTTGGATATCAATGATGATTCTGCAATTTCCCAAGGTAGTTGGTGGAATCCTGAGTGTGTTTCCCCTCGCCAACAGTTTGTGACGATGGAATTAAGAAACAGCCCGGGTTTGGGCTGGGATTCGGTTGAGGGTGGTGTTGGCTTGCCGACGAGGCATGAGAATAGATCTGGGCCATTGAAGATAATCAGGGGTAATCGAGATTATTATAGACTAAGGGGGAGTATGAGTGAACACAGGGGAGTGCAGGTGAAACGTGATTTGAAAGATGTTTGTGGGTATGAATCCTTTTTTTAAGGTGTGTTTTGAATGTGAATTGTGTATTTGGTATAATGCAATTTTTTTTTTTTTTGAGAAAGTGATTTATTGATGTAGAAATTATTGTAGCTTAGGCTAAAACATAATGGTATAGGGGTTTGATGAATAATCAGATGTTTTGTACCAAAATTATTTAATTTGTTTGATCAGTATTTTTATTGATTTTTAATTGAAATTAATTTTTACAATTTTGTTTTGATTTTTTTTTAAGCTAAATTTATTTACAATTCTCTTGTTACTAATTTCAACTCTTAAATCATTTTTTTTTTTAATCTGAAATGGGCTGAGACGATAAACACCCGACTAATACTGAGAAGCCCAATAACAATTTTCAACCCGCTTTAACCCGTCAATTATGGCACCGATCTTATTCGAGTCAACGTGTGTCACATCGATAATTATAGATACTAATTAAAATTACTTAATTAACCATGATTTCTCAAATCCAACAGATCTGAACTTACTAATAAAAGCCAGATTATTGGCATGAAAAATTATATTACTACTATGAATTAACTAATCATTTATGCACATTTTTATTATATGTACACAAACATAATAATCATGACTACGAATTTATTCCGTATCGTTGAAAAATTCATTTAGATTTTTGTTTCACATTCTCAACAATATTATTTTGATACTTTTCCTTAAATTTCAATAATATATTACAAATAAATAAATATAATTGTATCCGTGTTGCTCACCAAGCTGTCCGAAAAAAAGACGACTATCTATCCCTACTGAATCGTAAACGCGTATCTAGGAAGGGCATTAATGGACTTTCAGGTGTAATTATTATTTTTGCCGTTGGTAAAAAAAAGACCAGATGCCGAACAACGTGGTACAGAACAGAACAGGAGAGAAAATTAAAGGAAAAGTATTTATAATTATAATATCCGTTTTACACTTACTTAGCAGAGAGAGTAATAAAAGGAGGGGTTTCGTTTTTTTTTTTTAATTAGTAATTAAAACAGTATTTTCCCATTTCAATTAATGTTCTTCATTAAAATCTCAGAATCACCTTCTTCATACAGAAGTTCGTTTAAGCCGTCAGATCATTTTTCTTTATTTATTTCTTGAAATTACAGACATATAATTTTTATAATTTAGGATTTTGGTCAAGAACTTGTGAATAAGATACATGGGAGGGTTTTTTGATTGAAGTAAATTTGTGGGATCAGAATTTTTTTCCCTTTCTTTAAACTGGGGAAAAAAAATTGTGGGGGCTGATCCGTTTCGTGTGAGAGCTGATATTTATTTAATTTTGTATATTTCTTTTGTTGAGAATTGATCGATTGTTCTTGGAGAGACTGATATTTGACCGAGCGCCGGATTTTCTGGGCCTCTGGCAAAATGGTGATTTTTAAATTTTTTTTTTCGGTTAATTGCTATTATTAGGTTGTTCTTGAATTTTCATGCCGACAAAAGATTATTATTTTGTTGAATAAATTGGGATTGATCATTTGATCTGTTTTTCACCGAATCAAGATTTCTTCATCTCTGTTTCTTGTATTTCCTCTGTTTTGTGAAACGTCCTGAAGCTCACATTCTTGATTTGACCTCTAATTTACTAAATAATTGTGTGTGTGTGTGTGTGTGTGTGTGAATTCAAATGTGTAGGTTGCGTTCGCTTTAGGAGTTGGGTCTCTTGTATGGGTGGAGGATCCGGATGTGGCCTGGATAGATGGGGAGGTTGTAGCAGTCAATGGCCAAGACGTAAAGGTTCTTTGCACCTCAGGAAAGACGGTCAGTTTCCTCGACTCGACTTGTTTATATGCTACTACATTTTTACTTATTCACGACTTTCATCACTTCCCAAGACTTCTCATTGTTGATTGCACTGCATCTTAATTACATAAACTACCCCTTAGGATTTCTTAAAAAATTATCTGAAAAAAAAGCTGAGCTTTGGTTCTTTAAACGAGTGAGAATTTTTGAAAATAAAGTTCGAACGAGAAAAATGTCAGACTGAAATTAAAAATCTCAACCTTCAGGGGTGGGGGAGCTTTGTATCATTGTATGTGATGGTTATTTTTTCCACCGATGAACTAAACCCATTTAAGTTTTACGTGAAGTAGGCGTTATTATCCTTTTTTTTTCTTTTTCTTTGCAGGTTGTGGTTAAGGCATCCAATGTCTATCCCAAAGATGCTGAAGCCCCACCTTGCGGGGTGGATGATATGACGAAATTGGCGTATTTGCACGAACCTGGAGTTCTAGATAATTTAAAATCTAGATATGATATCAATGAAATATATGTAAGTTCATATTTACTGTACCTTAGTCCTATCTCACACAAGCTTTTCGCCTTTTCCAATACCAATGAATTTGCATTATTCGTTTACCCTTATACCAGACGTACACCGGAAACATATTGATTGCGGTCAATCCGTTTCAAAGGCTGCCCCATTTATACAATAGCCATATGATGGCGCAATACAAAGGTGCGGCTTTTGGCGAGCTGAGTCCTCACCCGTTTGCCGTTGCAGATGCTGCATACAGGCATGCATTGCTTTTCGTTCATAACTATTTATCCAAATAACAAAAATTAAAATCTTGTAAAATTACATAACCCACCCTTGACATTACACTTATCTTACATTTTGCACCCCCGACTTATAGAGTTACGAAAACTGTTGTACTAAACGTTTTGGGTAGCTTTTGTAATTATCCCTATATATATTGTTGATAAAGGAGACCATTTCGCAAACACAGGCTTATGATTAATGAAGGAATAAGCCAGTCGATTTTGGTTAGTGGTGAGAGTGGAGCGGGTAAAACAGAAAGCACAAAATTGCTTATGCAATATCTTGCTTATATGGGAGGACGGTCATCATCCGAGGGAAGGTCAGTGGAGCAACAAGTTCTCGAGGTAATTATCTCTTTGTAGAAATTTTAAACTCTTCAAAAAAAATGCCGGCTTTTTTCAAATATATATAACAGAGCCAAAGGTATTTTCTTTTGATTCTTTCTCAACTATTTTCAGTTCTTACTTCTACGGATCACTTATTTAGAAATATAAGCTTTTGCGGATACTCCTTTAATTTTGATTTTTCTTTGTTGCAGTCAAATCCTGTTCTCGAGGCTTTTGGAAATGCAAAGACCGTGAGAAATAATAATTCGAGGTACTTAAAGATCTTACATGTTTTTTAATTTCTTTGTAAAATTTATGTGAAATTAATCAAAGCACTATATTATAATTGTAGTCGATTCGGCAAGTTTGTCGAGCTTCAGTTTGATCAAAACGGTAGGATTTCCGGGGCTGCCATCCGAACATACTTGCTAGAGAGATCACGTGTGTGCCAGTTGTCGGATCCAGAGAGAAACTACCATTGTTTCTATATGCTTTGTGCTGCACCCCAAGAGGTAGTTCCTTATATTTGTGCTATAATATTACTTTTAAACATTTAAATTGGAATTTCAATAATCACCATTTTGAAAATTCATCTGGACTTACTTATTAATAATTATTCCCAGTTTCTAATATATGGATCTTGTTTTCACAGGATATTAAAAAATACAAGTTAGGAAATCCAAGAACATTCCATTACTTGAACCAGACGAATTGCTATGAGCTTGATGGGATTAATGATGCCAAAGAATATACAGCAACACGAAAGGCTATGGATACCGTGGGAATCAGTGTTGAGGAACAGGTATTACCGTACTAACTTGAGCAATTGCTACCAAAATAAAATATAATTGTTTCAACACTTGTGTTAATATTTTTCCCCCCCGTTTATCAGGATGCAATATTTAGAGTTATTGCTGCAATTCTTCATCTTGGGAACATTGAATTTACTAAGGGGAAAGAAAACGACTCATCCATGCCTAAAGATGAAAAGTCTTGGTTTCATTTAAGAACATCAGCTGAACTTTTCATGTAATTGTTTTTACTTTGATATATTGCTTAATGGGTTTGCTTTTTTGTTTTTTAATATATATAAAACTCGAGTGTTTTCGTAGGTGTGATGCGAAGTCTATGGAGGATTCCCTTTGCAAACGCGTAATTGTGACTCGTGATGAAACCATCACAAAAGAGTTGGACCCACAGGCTGCTACTTCTAGTCGAGATGCTTTAGCCAAAATCGTCTATACGAGGCTGTTCGACTGGTAAGAATCACCTTCTATCTTTGCTAGAGCTAACATTTATCATATAGGCTAATTACAAAAAGCACCCTTGAAGTTTGACCTAATTAAAAAAAAAAAAAAAACCTCAACTTCCAAAAACAAAAATAATCAAAAAGCTTAATTATTAATGCTTATTCTTATTTGCAGGCTTGTGGATAGGATTAATAGTTCAATTGGTCAAGACCCTAACTCAAAATGCTTAATCGGGGTTCTGGATATCTATGGATTTGAGAGTTTCAAGACTAACAGGTGCTTAACCGGTATGCTGTGTCTTCACTGTCGACATAATCTGCTTTGTTGGCCAGCTACCATTTTTTTTTTTTAACTTTTTTCACTTTTCAGTTTTCAATTTACTTTTAAAATAGGCAAACAAACCATTGTATTTTGTTGTCTTTGTCAACCTTTCTGTTTAAAATTTAAAGTACTGTTCTAGATATTTTCTTCCCTGTAACATCAGCAATCTTCAGTGTGCTAGTGGTGTGGGGCTCATGCACACATGCGCTCGCGTAATATTTTCGAGCTGGGAATCTTTATTTATTTTATTTTGATATGATTTTTATATCATGATTTAGCGAGCAATGACGGGGACCAGAATATAATCAATTCAACAATTCTTAGTTTGATTATTTTACATTTAATTTTGTGCATTCTTGAATTGTTTCTTTGGACCATTAAGACAATTAATTATGGATATTTTCATCAATATTAAATTCAAATGTTAAATTTCCACAGCTTTGAACAATTCTGCATAAACTTGACCAATGAGAAGCTTCAGCAGCATTTTAATCAGGTATCTCTATTAATCCTTTTTTGCATTACTTTTTGGTGACATTTATGAATCTCGGAAGTATTACATTTACCGAGCTTCTTATTTTCCAGCACGTCTTTAAAATGGAACAAGAGGAGTATACGAAAGAAGAAATCAATTGGAGCTACATTGAGTTCATCGACAATCAAGACGTTTTAGGTCTAATTGAAAAGGTTTTGTTGAATTATTCTAATTTTTGTGCTACCATTTGCTATACTTTTTGTTTTTATGAAATTCTTTTCTCGGAAGCACCCGTCCCTATAATTCTCTTTCTAATATGTTTTTTTTAAATTATTCAGAAGCCAGGTGGCATTATCGCACTTCTTGATGAAGCATGGTATGTAGGGACACTAGTAACTATTATTTTACCCAAGTGGTTAGAATTTCTGATGGCTCATGATATTATGTTTCTATAACTTTTGCGTTGTAGCATGTTTCCACGCTCGACTCATGAGACGTTTGCTCAAAAGCTCTATCAGACTTTTAAGGACCACAAACGTTTTAGCAAGCCTAAATTAGCTCGTTCAGACTTCACCATTTCGCATTATGCCGGTGATGTAAGTATTTCTTTTGTATCAAAGAATTAAATAAAAAACGTAGCATTGAGATCTGATCCAATTACAAAAAATCCCACTAACTTTCTAATTATAAAAAACTACCCCTGAGATTTTATTGTCATTCATTTTACCCCCTTCATTTTCATAGAATATTTTAAAAAGAATCTTAACATTTTTTTTTACAGTAAGACTACTGAAAACTCGTTGATTAATAATAAGTTTTGTGCATCAGGTGACTTATCAAACCGAGTTGTTTCTGGACAAAAACAAGGATTATGTTATTGCCGAGCATCAGGCTCTCTTGAATGCTTCAGAATGTTCTTTTGTTTCCGGACTCTTCCCAATATCAAAAGAAGAGTCCTCTAAACAGTCTAAATTCTCTTCTATTGGCTCAAGGTTTAAGGTATAAAATCTCATGATTCGACATTTGCCAATTGCCATTATCCGTTCTCGTTTTAATATTTTTTTATTAGATCTGATGTTCTCAAGTGATATAAATTGCAGCAACAATTACAAACTCTGCTTGAAACTCTTAGCTCAACCGAACCTCATTATATTCGCTGTGTGAAGCCGAATAATCTTCTAAAGCCTGCTATATTCGAGAATCATAATGTCCTTCAACAACTGCGATGTGGGGTAATACCTTTTTTATTAATAAATAAACTAGCACTGTAGCAGACTGTATTGTGTTAAATACTTATATTTATTTATGGTATTTATCCAGGGTGTCATGGAAGCAATTAGGATAAGTTGTGCTGGCTATCCTACAAAAAGACCCTTCTTTGAATTCGCCGACCGTTTTGGCATTCTCGCTCCTGAAGTTTTAGTCGGAAGGTATAAATAACTGAAGTTTTAGTCGGGGACAATGAATCGGCTCTTTTTTCCTTCTCATCTTTATTGGATTTATTGTAGTTCGGATGAGGTCGCTGTTTGCAAGAAACTTTTGGAGAAAGTGGGACTTGAAGGATTTCAGGTAGTAAGAAGCCTTTTTTTAATTAGTGGAAAATAACATCTAAATGTGCGCTTTTGACTGGCATTATCATTTTTTTTACACTTAAGTTGACAGATAGTCCTTTGATATTTTTTTTCTATTTTTGTAATTACTTTTGTAGATTGGTAAAACAAAAGTGTTTCTGAGGGCCGGTCAAATGGCAGAACTTGATGCTCGTAGGACTGAGGTTTTAGGAAGATCCGCGAGCATTATCCAGAGGAAAGTCCGTTCTTATTTGGGTCGGAAAAGTTTCACATTATTGCGCCGGTCAACGATTCTTATTCAGTCCGTGTGCAGAGGTAACATATCTGTATTAAATAACTGAAATACTAATAGACCATAGGTCTATGCTACTCAAAATCACTACAAAACTAGGAATATAACGACATGCTTGTGACATTTGTTTTCTTCCAGGAGAACTTACGAGGCATATTTATGAAAGCATGCGGAGAGAATCTGCTAGCCTCAGGATTCAAAGAGATTTACGTATGTATCTTGCTCGAAAAACATACAAAGATCTGTGTTCGTCTTCCCTCTCGATTCAGACAGGAATGCGTGGGATGGCTGCCCGTGACGAGCTTCGCTTTAGACGGAAGACAAAAGCAGCAATTATTATTCAGGCATCGTTTTAACCCGATTAGTATTTTTAAATAGAATAGGCTGTCTTCCTTTTTTTTTTTTTTTTTTTGTTTAATTTAGGAATCTGATTTTAAATTAAAATGGTTGCAGAGTCATTGCCGCAAGCTTTTGGCTCGTTTAGAATATGTGAAGCTGAAGAAGGCTGCAATCACCACACAATGTGCATGGAGGGGTAGAGTTGCCCGTAAAGAACTTCGAACTTTGAAGACGGTGAACTCTCTCTTTCTCTCTCTGACTTTGCCCTTTCTTTTGAGTCAGTGAACCATGGAGGTTTGACCAATTAGAAGAGAAGAACTCCAAATTACATAAATACCCCTAGATTTGATTATTGAAGAATACAGGGAAACTTATACCTTATATTTTCTTAAAACTTGTTGTATGGTGATATGCACCTCACAATGTATATTGTAAGCTGCAAATACAGTATGCTTAACCTTCTTAAAATACAGGCCGCAAGAGAAACGGGTGCTCTTCAAGCCGCAAAGAATAAATTAGAGAAGCAAGTTGAAGAGTTGACTTGGAGACTTCAGCTGGAGAAACGAATGAGAGTAAGTTGTACCTTCAAACCCTTCTGTAGTAGAATTAGTTTGTTATCGTTCCACACGTTTCTTTACTTTAAATAATATTTATTGGTAGTATTTTTTTATCACCCCCATATTAATTTGTACGACGTACTATATTATTTCCATCACTATAGTAAGTACAATTATTTACTTACTACTTAGGAAAAACAACTGACTCTCCTTTTCCTCGCATCCATACTTTCTATTTCTGTAGACTGACCTAGAAGAAGCGAAAAGTCAAGAGAACAAAAAATTGCACACAGCTCTACAAGAGCTTCAGCTTAAGTTCAAAGAAACTAAAGATACACTGTCCAAGGAAATGGAAGCTGCAAAAATGGAAGCCGAGCGTGCCCCTGCGATACAGGAAGTTCCCGTCATTGACCATGAAATGACGAATAAACTCAGCGCCGAAAACGATAAACTCAAGGTAAGCAGGCAACATTTAGATGTCATGGCCCGGCCCGACCTGGTTTGGTCTAGTGGGCCGAAGCATAATTTTGGGGGCCAAGGCCAGCCCAGTTACAAAAAAACTAGTTAAAAAGGCTCAATGCCAGTCCATATAGTAAAGTACCATCGATCCTGTGAAAATGATGTATCTTTATGACTTTATATACTTATTTTTTGTTTTCGTGTAAGCAGGATTTGGTAAGCTCTCTGGAAACAAAAATAGTTGAAACCGAGAAGAAATACGAGGAGACTAATAAAATTAGCGAGGAGAGGCTGAAACAGGCCATGGAGGCAGAATCAATGATTGTTAAGTTGAAAAGCAATTTGAACAGGTTAAATTTTTTTCTCAAGGAACTTTAAGGGGAGTTTATTATTTGCATAGTGCATGCTTTTATAAGCTTTATAAGAAAATATAATTCATCTTTATTTATAGGCTTGAAGAAAAAATCTCTGATATGGAATCTGAGAACAAAATTCTTCGGCAGCAGACCTTGTTAAACTCTTCTAAAGGAGTGTCAGACAATCAATCGCATTTGGTTAGCAAGGTCGAGTTATTTTGTCGAGCATATTCACCATTGTTTATAATTTCTCAATCTCACGCCATAATAAGTTAAACATAAGTGCAGGTATTGGAAAATGGGCACCATGCTAATGAAGCCGTCAAACCTAATGTACATTTCTCTTTCCGAGATAATATAATTGAGCGAGCATTCTATTTGACTCATTTTTCTAATTTTTAAATGGATATTTACAAAACTAATCAAAGTGAGGTTTAGGGTATGTACAAAAACAGTTCTTTTTGAAAATTACAAATATCACCATTGAGGTCCGTTCCGCTTACATGTTCTTCTGACGGTTAGTTGACCAGTCGGATTTCGCTAATGCTATCAAAAATATAAATATACACCCCTAAACTTTTGAAAATATTACAAGTAACTCCAACTTTCAGTTATTGAATGTAATATTTAGAAAAATTGACGGATGTGAATGTAAAATGTAAGAAGAAAATTTGGGTTACTTGTAATATTAGAAAAGTTGAGAATGTAATTATAACAATAATGATGATTTAGATTTGTTACAATTCTGTTACGCGGTTTAGCCTCAAGCTGCTTTTGTAATTATCCAAATCTCCAGGGTAGTTTTTGTAATTATCCCTTATCTATCAATAATCAGATTTTAACACTCGACATTGACTTTGGTTTCCACAGGACTTGCCGCCTTCGCCTACAAAAGGTTATGAAACCCCCGACAACAAACCAAGGAGACCCCCAACCGACCGGCAACATGTCTGTGCCTTTTGAGATTGGCATATATCTCCTTCATTGCCATGTTTAAAATTATCGGCCAGCAATAAATATTCCATTTTTTTTCTTCTGTAGGAGGATGTGGACACTCTCATGGAGTGCGTAATGAAAGACGTTGGTTTCAGTCAAGGAAAACCGGTTGCAGCTTTCACCATATACAAATGCCTTTTGCACTGGAAGTCTTTTGAAGCTGAAAGAACCAGTGTGTTTGATCGTCTCATTCAGATGATTGGCTCAGCTATTGAGGTCATTCGGAAATCTTCCATTTTTTCTTCATTTGCTATGCTTAAAATTTTCCACTTAGTTCATTTATCTTTCCACATAGACTTGCCTCCTCTGCCACAGAATCGAGAACTGATAGAGCACTAAATAAATTGCAGGATCAAGACAGCAACGAACATATGTCGTATTGGCTGTCAAATACTTCTACACTGCTTTTCTTACTTCAAAAAAGCCTAAGACCCGCTGGTGCACCTCCAGTTCGTAAGCAAGCACCAACGTCCCTTTTCGGGAGGATGGCAATGGTATTCAGTTTTTTTTTTTCTTTTTCTTTTCTGTAAATATATGCTGTCACCAATATAAATGAGATTCAATGAAATTTATGTGCAGGGATTTAGGTCTTCTCCTTCTTCCGCCAGCTTTGACGCGGCTGCTGCAGCTGCTCTTGAAACCGTTCGTCAAGTGGAAGCCAAATACCCAGCTCTTCTTTTCAAGCAGCAGCTAACTGCTTATGTTGAAAAGATATACGGGATTATTCGGGACAATTTGAAGAAAGAGTTGGGATCCTTGCTCGCATTATGCATTCAGGTATCTGGGTGCCGAATAGAATTATGGTTAATTACAGAAGTACCCTTCAGGTCATGGCTAATTATAACAATTAACAAGAGCCATCTTACTCTAGAATTACATAAGTGCCCCTTCCCATATTAAGAAAAACATTGAAAAGAACCTGTTTATTAAAACCATTGATGGTAGTTGTAAAAATACTCATTATGAATGGACCTAAGGTTAAAACAGGGAAAATGCTCATTTTAAATTTCATCATGCAGGCTCCAAGAACTTCTAAAGGAAGTGTGTTAAGATCCGGTCGGTCATTTGGTAAAGACGCTCTAACTAATCACTGGCAGGCCATTATCGATTGCCTCAACTCCCTTCTCGCCACATTGAAAGAAAATTTTGTAAGTTTAATTTGTGATGCATTTATTTTTGGCTTTTATAAGGTTTGTAAAACTAACAATTGTCGGATTTTCAGGTTCCTCCTGTTCTTGTTCAGAAAATATTTACTCAAACATTTTCATATGCTAATGTACAACTCTTCAACAGGTATTATTTTTTATTCGTTATTTGAAAATTTTAAATTGTTATTCAATACATATAGTTAAATTTTATCTTGGAAATCATTGTTATCTATGACCTTTTTCCCGTTTGAAATAATTGTAAACTTCCTTTATCACTGAAGATAAATCAAATTTTAAGAAACATGCAACTCTTTTTTTCTTCCCGAAGCCTTCTTCTACGCCGTGAGTGTTGTACATTTAGCAATGGGGAGTATGTCAAAGCTGGATTGGCCGAGCTAGAATTATGGTGCTGCCAAGCAAAAGAAGAGGTAATCTCCGTTGAAATCAGATTACCGTATTTACGTTTCTTCTGCCAAAACCGATTGTGATTTTTATGCCTTTTTTTATTGTGGGCTTTTCAGTATGCGGGCTCAGCTTGGGATGAACTCAAACACATAAGACAAGCTGTTGGGTTCTTGGTAAAGTTTCATTTATTTCGAAGTGTTAATTTTCCTGTAGTTTTTGTTTATTACGAGCATATTAAATTATTGAGATTTGGGGGTTTATCTTTATTATTATAATTATTATTCCTGCAGGTTATACATCAGAAATACAGAATATCGTATGACGAGATCATCCACGATTTGTGTCCAGTAAGCCCTGGATCTAAAAAAAACATTTGCATAATATTAAGATGATCTCTGAACTTAAAATTGTGATTTAATATTTTTTTTGTCGTTTTCAGATTCTGAGTGTCCAGCAGCTGTATAGAATATGTACTTTATACTGGGACGATAACTATAATACTCGGAGCGTGTCTGCTGAAGTAAGTCGAAAGCATCGTTTTCTCATAGAAAAAGGGCATCCTTTTATCTAATTGGTGATCTTAATTAGTCTTCTCATCTTTAATAACAGGTTATATCGAGTATGAGGGTTCTAATGACGGAGGACTCGAACAACCCCGACAGTAACTCGTTTCTGTTGGATGACAATTCAAGGTAATAACCAATTACGAATTGAACAGCCGATTACCATTCTGAAAAGTACACTTGAATTGTGACCTAACATTAAAGATGTATGTTATACCATGCAGCATTCCATTTTCGATCGATGAACTTTCCAATTCGATCGAAGTGAAGGATTTCTTAGACGTGAAGCCTGCCTCCGACCTTCTCGAGAACCACTTCTTCCAGTTCTTACACAGCTGATGGTACAATCAGTCGGTGGACTCAAGCAGCATTGTAAATCCGTCCTTTTTTCTGTTTTATAGATTATTACATATTTATTCTTTTATACAACACTGTATTTTCGAAATTTTCTCAGCATTAGGGGCAAGGAAATTTCACTGAATGTGCAGAAATGCCGTCTGTTTTTGTATTTGTTTCTCGTCCGTGTGACGTGCCACCTTCGGCAGCATTGTTAATTTCTTAGGAAGTTAGGGATAAGACACTTTTTATGTGTCTTTTTGAGAGGTGGTTAAAGGATAACCACTTTTTTTAAGTATAATTATTTAATGAAATTAAAGAATTCACTTTTGTGAAAATACACATTATAAGGTGCTATCATATGTTGTGCAATAGAAAAAAATGTTTTTTTTTTTCGGTCTTCCCCCGCCCTTTGCAGTCATTATTTTGTTTTGTTCATTACCAGTCCTCGTACTCGATTTAGAATAGAGTGTATACTAATCGTGGACCGTATAGAAAGGAGAATCATTGAGAAAGCTTTAGGGCGTCCAAAGTTGGGAGAGGGAAAAGATTGGGGCCGAGGGGCAATAAAAGATTTGCTATTAATGCAAATGTCTAATATTCGGTTTTATCAAGAGGTCATCTATTGGATGGAGTGGAGTTTTTCATTTTTTTTTTTCATTTAAAAATAAGTTCAAAGTCTTATTTATTTATTTGATTTGATGTCTTGGCTACAATTTCGAAATAACTCTTAGGGACATTTTCATTTATCACATAAAAATAAATTCAATTTGATAAATGTTACTCCCTCAATTTCATAAAGATTAAACAAAATGTTATTTTTGATCAAAAAGTTAATGATATATATATATATATATATTTAAGTTAAAAGTAAGTAATTGCAAGTACAGTTGAAAAAGTAGATAGATAAACTAGAGGTAAATTTGTATTTAAAATAAAAAAAATAAGAATTATTTTCTTTTTGGAAGTTTTATTATTGTGAAATATTCATTTAAGAAAAGTTTACTAAATTAATATATTTTTTACTTTTAATAATTAAATAATAATAATAAAAATCCCAAATAAATTTTGCAATCAAATAAATTAGTATTTACTTAAAGTAATTAATTTAATAGTTTTGACTAATCATATATTATATGTTAATTATTTTAATAAATATTTTAAATTTTCTTAAACATGTTATTGGTTTTGATAATTAAAAACATATTTTTTTTCAGAAAGAGTTTTTTATTTTGAAAATATTTGTTTTTAAATAATTTAATTAAATATATAGAATGAATATAAGAACTGTATTTTTTCGTAAAGAGTTCAATTACAATTTTTTAATTTTTTTTCTACTAAATATTAAACAATACACAATTTTAAATAAATAACTATAAATAATTTTTTAATTAAATTGTATATTAATATTAATAATATTAATTTATAACATTATGATTTATTGTAAAACACGTCCTTATATATTAATAAACACAAAAATAATTTATTATAAATATGATCTATAAATAATTAATTTTAAAGAAAATTTGATTAGTTTAATTTTTCCAAATAAAATTTTGATTATTCAACTCATCCTTCATAATAATGATAACAATATTAATAAATTAGACACTTATGTATAATGTATAAAGAATAGAGCACAAAATAGTCAATACGGGCAGTTTTGCAATTTACGGGTTTTTATGTAATTACCCCAAATCTAAGAAATTATCACCTCCCCAAATCTCTATCTTTCTTACTTCCCCAAATCTAGACTTGTAATCATTATAATATATTACGATTTATTGTGAAACAAGTCCTTATATATTAATAAACACAAAAATAATATATTATAAATATAATCTATAAATAATTAATTTTAAAGAAAATTTAATTGTTTAATTTTTCCAAATAAAATTTTGATTATTCAATTCATCCTTCATAATAATGATAACAATATTAATAAATTATACACTTATGTATAATGTATAAAGGGTAGAACAAAATAGTTCACATAAATAATAGTTCACTTAAATAAATGTGGAGCAAAAATAATATATGATTTATTATATATTTTGTGCTCCTTCAAGACAATTATAATTTTTGTACTCTATATATAATTTAAAGCTATTTATGTTGTA
Organism: Euphrasia confusa; assembly: GCA_954870475.1. Taxonomy (NCBI): domain Eukaryota; kingdom Viridiplantae; phylum Streptophyta; class Magnoliopsida; order Lamiales; family Orobanchaceae; genus Euphrasia; species Euphrasia confusa. Next base: position 5,724,285 of record OX940966.1, on the reverse strand, counting down.
TTGTTATGAGAAAAGTTAACATATAATTTTGAAGACATAATTTTCTATTCACTAACTTTAAATCATATGAAACCTCATGTAAAAAAACAAAAACTTTTATTTATTACCTTCACTATTATTCATGAAAGCGTTAAAGTTGGAGAGAAGTAAATTTTTCTATGGGCATCCTACAATATGATCCGACCAATATGATTTTCAAAACTTCTTAAGGGTAATTTTCGACATATTTTAAAATTATACTAATATTTTATTATTAATATTTCATTAAATAACAAAATAATATTAATATTTTAATTTTAGCCATTAGATTTAAACATTAAACTAAAGTGTAATTTTCGACATGTTTTAAAATTATACTAATATTTTATTATTAATATTTCATTAAATAACAAAATAATATTAATATTTTAATTTTAGCCATTAGATTTAAACATTAAACGTGAAAAACACATCATTATTACTCCTTACCATATTTATATGATTTTAACTTATCAAATGAATTTTGTAATGTTTTTTTTTTTATCATTATACATAAATAAAAATAAAAAGAAATTCTCAAAACACAGTTATTTATCACCATCTATGAATCTATTTTCATATAAAAAATTCAAAGGACATCCTTAAAACACAATTATTTTCATATAAACAATGTCAATCTATAAATTCATAATATCTATCTATAATTTGTCTACAAATATTTTTAATTAAAAAATACAAAAATATATTCAAAACTAAAAATACATTATTCGATGATTTAATTATTAAATATTAAATTATTTGATAATTTAATTATACTACTCTCTTTTTATGTATAGGGATGACAATTCGGTACCGCACCCGAATTTTTCGGGTACCCTTACCCTTAAAGCAAAAAAATTTATCTCATAATCTGTACTAATAGGGTACTCAATACCCTGGCCGGGTAAACGGTTACGATAATCGGTTACCCAAAATTACCCTAAAATTTTAAATTACAAAAAATCAATAATAATATTCAAATTTAATAATTTATTTTCATCGATCAACAATAAAGAAAATATCAATTCAAATTTAAAATTGCAATAAAAAATAAAACAAAATAGTTAAAAACAATAAAAATACCATTTATTATATATATAATGTTTTAAAATTTTAATTAATATATTAATATATTTATTATTTAAATTTAAATAATTAATCGGGTTAATCGGATATTTCGAGTATACCCGAACGAGTAATCGGGTACCTTAATACCCAATATTTTTTATAATGAATTCAATAACACGACTTTTTACCCAAATTTATTAGGTACGGGTACCCGAAAACCCAAACGGGTGCAGGTATTTCGGTACAAACCCGAATACCCGAACCCGAATTATCACCCTTATTTATGTATGAGACCTACACATGAATTGTACCTAATATCTAATCTTAGTATTATTATTTTATCTCTTCAATTTGTTCTTTATCCTCAAATGGTATACAAATTTCTGCCACATTTGAATTGTACCTACCATTGCGGGGGTGGCGCATGGTACTTCTCAACCCTGTCTCCGAGGGACAGTTGAACGAGCGACTCATGAATGCTGTCGGGTTGGACGAGCCAATAACTCGAACGCGTTCGGTCTTTTTTTTTTAGCAATACAATTCTTAAATTGCATGGAATTATACTTAAATACACTATTGAGATTTGTGGGTAGGGGCACAATTTTGATAGAGAATTTTTTGGTATTAAATATTTGATACTAGTTACAATTTGATATTTGAACCCAAATTGTTATTTTTTTATTTTTTTTAATGAATATTAAATGTTTTATTCTAGTTACAATTTGATATTTGGACCAAATTGTTATTTTTTTAACTTTGATACTATATTGTTTTATCTCTTCAATTTGTTCATCATCCTCAAATGGTATACAAATTTCCGCCACATTTGAATTGTACCTAGCATTGGAGATACTCTAAGAGCGTATACTTTAGTATTAAATAGGACTTTACACTTTACCACCTCAGAATAAGGGGTTTTTACACTTTGCAACCTAATCGGAAAAGTTTTACCAATCAATACCACAGGATAAGGGTTTTTACAATTTGCCGCCTGCGGGCAGCCGGATCGAAATATTCCAAGAAATATTCTTAGAATTTGGCATGCACGCTCCAATTAAGCGTGTGAGAGTACAATTAATAATAGAGGGTAAGATTATTGTAGTACTTACACAATATTAATTAAAAATGAATTGAATCCAAATATTTATTACACAATTTATTCAAGCCGATTAAAAAATCCTCAATCTTCAAGAAAACGATTGTGGTTTGAAATTGTTCATTTCTGGTATGGAAATGGAAAAATCCTAAAGTTCATAACTTTCAATTCGTATATCCAATTTCATCTACTAATAAGAACCCTAATTCACATTTCTCAAATACTGTCTTCAATTTTCGCGAAGATATTCTTGGATGGAGAAGACGGGCCCATACTTGTCGGCGAAGGAGGATCTCCATGGCCCGAATGTTTCGCACCGCAGTCGTCGCCGTCGAGAGGTAACGCCAAGATCCTAGATCTGAACTAGAACCTCTTGATGGTGAAGGCTAGGGTTTGGAATTTTGCCGAGGCGCAAAGTCGTTGTCGGCCTCTTGGGCTTCTTCTTGTCGTAGTTGATCCCTCTAGCCTTTGCTTGGGAGTCGCGAACCTCCCGGAGGTATAGCCTGACGGCGCGGGCCCCGTTTTATTTTATTAAATAAATGAAATACAAGTATTAATTTTAAAGAACATTAGGGCGCGAGATTTTGAAAACTTTGAACTCCACTTCAACATTTGATATTTCAACGGTAAAATGGTTTAAATAATAGTTAATGCAGCAGAAATCATTAAAGTTATTAACACGTGGAACACATACGAAAATAAATAATCTAGTTAAACATTTGTACGAATCACGGTGCAGAAGCATCATCGACTACTCCGGTTGAATCAAACATGCCACCTGAAAATCATTTATGTTAATAAGGGTCAGTCCACTGACCGGCAAGTAGGCATGCACTCTATATGTTTTAATGTTATCACTTGTCATCTTAGTTTGTATTTTAAACGTTGAACATTTAATGCAATGCAACGCCGTACTTAACTTAGACGTAGGACATAAACTTTAACTTGAAACGTTTACGTAACTTTTCTTTAACATTTACATTCGTTCATATCTTTACGTTTAGACGCAAGCTTACTTGACATCGTAAGGGCTACCCCAGTCCATTGAGGTCACTCGTTTGTTAGTTACACACCCTGTCTAGAGGCCCTTTCGCACTCTATCCATTGAGGCCATTCATTTGTTAGTTGCACACCCTGGTCTAGATGCCCTTTCGACGCTCTAGCCATTGAAACCATTAAAGTTAGTGCCACCCTACTTAAGGTAGTTCCTTGCGATGCCCAATATTACATTCTTTACTTTAACATTGAGTTTCGTTCTTTAATATTTTGACCGTGAAATGAACTTTTAATGCATATGCAGCCTTACGTGTATGCATGAACTAATTATATGATTAGACGGCTCACCACAGCATGAGCAGTTCAACATAAATTATAAGATCGACATCAAGTAATTAATCACAATCATTTTCAAGTACAATCAAAACAACTAGTTAACATTCAGAACATAAATTAAACATTTAAAAGCATACAATGAGGCAACCTCAAACCACTCGTACAACTACATATCCTTCATATTTAAGTTATTGCATCACCAACCATTTACACATACTGATGCAGATATAAAAGGCAAAAATTGTGTCTTTCTTCCCAAGCTATCACTATTATTAATTTATTTTATTTATTTATTTTATTAGGGTTTTAGTACTATTTATATTCTGTTCTTAATTTTATGTTACGGAGTTGTTTTGATATGAAATAAAAAGATTCTTCCATTGAGGTTTTTATCAGGTTTCGGTATTATTCGGAATCAACGAAAGTTTGATGTTTTAATTCTCGGGTATTCTCAGAATCAACGAGTTTTAATTTGTGTGTTCTTGCTTCCCTGCGTCAGTTGGTATCAGAGCTGGAACGATGCCTCCACGTCGCCAGTATGCTCGCGAATCCGCCGTTGAGGCCGCAACCCGTCGCGATGCCGACGTCGCCGCCTTAAGCCGCCAAATCGCAACCCTTGCCGTCGAATTTGAGGAGCTCCGCTTAGCTATCACCACTGGTCTAACGAAATCTATCCCCGTGACGCACCGATCCATCCCCGTGACGCTTCGATCTATCCCCGTGGCACCGTTAGCACGTGAACCACGATCTCTCAGCGAAGAGAGCTTTACTCGCGTGTGTTCCACATCGATGGATGTGAGTTTTGGGAAGTCGATTTTCTTTGATTTGGATCTTGACGATCCATTTGTCCTTCGTGATGATGAACCGTACTCGGACGACAAGCCAATCTGGAATGACGAGCCAATCTGGGATGACGAGCCAATCTGGGATGTCGAGCCTGTCGAGCAATTCTGGGACGCCGAACCCACCGAACCGATCTGGGACGCCGAGTCCGCCGAGCTGATATGGGATGACGAACTTATTTGGGACGACGAACCGATATGGGACGACGAACCAATATGGGTCGACGAGCCGCTACATCACGTCGCTGCCCCGACGCCGCAGCCTGATGACGTTGCCTCTACCCACCCTTCTACTGCCCTTGCGGCGTTGCCTCCAGTCGTTGCCCTGACGTTGAATCATGATGTCGTTGCCCGTGCATCACATCACCATATTGTTGCATTTATGCTGCTTTTTAAAGTTCTTGCCCCTGCGTCGGTTCTAGGGCTGCAAACGAACCGAGCCGAGTCGAGTATTAGGCTAATCGAGCATGCTCGACTAAATTTTGTACATGCTCGAGCTCGAGCTCGTCGAGCTGAAGAACTTTATGCTCGGATTCGACTCGACCATGAAACGGACTGTTCGAGCTCGGCTCGAGCTCGACTCGAATTTTCCTTCTTTGCGCAAAAAAAAAAAAGGTAGATCCAGTAGATCTAAAGATTTGAGTTGGTCCTGGGACTTGTAGTCTCGAAGCGAAAAAAAACAATATCAATACTTGAGCAAAGAAGGGCGACGCGAGCGGCAGTTTCGAACGTTGTTCTGGTCGTGGTGAAATTTTGATACGTGAAGAAAAGTTTAAAGGGGTGGAGGCAGAGATGATAGACGATTTAGAATTTGAATAAATTTGGGGATTTAAATATTTTATTTAGAATTATTTTTTTTATTTATGGGGACTGTATCTCTTAATTAATATTTAATACTCTGCAGACAAACAAAAAGAAGTGCACACGCTGAGACACACATATATAATATTATATAATATATAATTTTTTTTTAATTTACGAGCGGCTCGCGAGCCGCTCGTCGCTCTTAAATTGTAACTCGAACTCGGCTCGTGATGGGGATCGAGTAGCTCGAGCTCGAGCTCGACTCGAGCTCGGTCAAACTCGAGTTCGAGTCGAGCGTTGACCGAGCTGCTCGCAAGCGGCTCGCGAACAGCTCGACTCGTTTGCAGTCGGTTCTTCCAGTCACTACTCATGCGCCGCCTCAACAAGTCGATGCCCCTGCTTCAAGTCAATGTGTCACTGTCTTTGCGCTGCGCCGACGGTTGGTGTTTGATCCCGGCATCTTCGTGCTTGATTTCAGGTTCGCGGTCGAACCTTCTCCAAGAGGGGGAGAATGATGCAGATATAAAAGACAAAGATTGTGTCTTTCTTCCCAAGCTATCAATATTAATTGTATTTATTTAATTTATTAGGGTTTTAGTACTATTTATATTCTGTTCTTGATTTTATGTTACGAAGTTGTTTTGATATGAAATAAAAAGATTCTTCTATTGAGATTTTTATCAGGTTTCGATATTATTTGGAATCAACGAAAGTTTGATATTTTAATTCTCGGATATTCTCAGAATCAACGAGTTTTAATTTGCGTGTTCTTGTTTCACATACACAGGCGTAGGCATCTATCTATACATATACATAATAAAATATATAAATGTGATCTGCTGGTTATTATATATAGATATGTATAAGTTCTTATATATATGTTTATATATATATATACTAGTGGCGCTCGTCTTGCCGTGCAAGACGAAGGCCCATATGATTTGGTACAAAAACTTTTTGGAAAATAGTCTTCGAGTCAACCTAAGATGTGCATGATTTCTACCGGATTTTGGTGATGTCTTCAAATCTTCAGCTTCAGAACCAAAATCAGTTGTAAATGTATCACAGCCTTTCAACTGTTGCAATAACCAACAGTCATTGAATATTTTAACTTAAATTATTGATAAAAAAATATCCAACTATGTGAAGAAAAAGATGACCACATAGTCGCATACCATAAGATAATGAGGCTTGTCATATACAAATTTCCCATCACATTTGATAATCTTGACAACCTGTTTGGCCCGTCGTGCTTCACCATTAACCACCATCTTCATCAATAGCCAAACATGAAACAATCATTAAACTGATAATCTTAAATGGGCTAATATTGAGATTGTGCTAAACAAAGTAATTTGGAATTGACTCCTTTTTAGAATAAGCAAGCCCACTTTGTGCCGTGCTACAAGACAACGTTGAATATATATAAAATGGAAATTAAACATGATTAATTAATTTATGAAATATTATATGTAAACAGAACATACTCCAAAGCAATGGCTATTTTTCTCGCATTTAGGTATATATCCAGAAAAACTTCAGTATTATCAAAAAGATTATTTATCAGGTTGAAGAAAATCAAGGAAAGTTAGAACTTCAGTATCTCAGGATTCTTCCGAAGTCCTTTATCAGACCGAAGGTAGCCTCCTTGATCAGAACAGGTACACATTCCTCCCAAGAACTATGGAAGTTCATTGATAACCATATAACATTTAAGAAATAGGTCTCGATTCTAACAACTTTAATGATGGTTACGTAGAAAGATAATTTTCACATCCACCCCTTTTACCTGGCGTCTATTATTTCAAGCAACTTGTTCTGATATTTACTTCCCAGAACCTGAAACAAATTTGAAAAAGAATAAAGAGAGATCTTTGAACATTAGAAATGGTAAAGAAACAGAAGCTCCCAAAGAGAGATAACCTGAAACAACTACAAAAAGTTCCACATCAGCCTGAAGCCTAGACCAGCATTGATAATAAACATCAGATGGAGTGTCTGAAATTCAAAAAAAGATGTGTTACAACCCTAAAAGATACAGAGCAGCATAAACTGACTAAGTTAATAGCCCGGCAGATGTACTTCAGGATAATTATCGCCATCAATCTTCTGAAGCTGTGTGAGCTCCCTTGCACTCTTGGTAAAGTTTTTAAAACCCTACAAGAAAATAAGGTAAGTACTGTATAACATAATGCTAAATAATATGTCCTACTTAGACAGACTAAAGGGATCTTTCTTGCCCACCCAACCCTCAAATAAAAATTAATGTCAATTGAGCCAAAATTCATGAGAGCTGGATACAAAGCAAAGCAAATCAAAGTGTGAAACATACCACACCATAAACATCCAAAACAAAGACTGTAGTGCTTGAATCAATGTGTCGTTTGGCTGCAATGGTACAAGCAGGGAACTTAATTGCGAAGCCTTTCTCAAATTCTCTCACAAATCCAATAGCATCAATAATGTGAGATCAGATGTTGAACAATCATTAGCATCAATAATGTGAGAACATAAATTGGAACTGAAAGAGCAAAGCAGCGTCCTTAGCCAAACCCGCGGCATCCGACAGAGCACAGTCGTCCACGGATGCGGCCGCTGCTGGAGACCAATCTCTGGTGGAAAATGAAAATAAGGGAGGTGTGAAATCCATCAGCGCACAGATCGATTAATAGGAGAAGTAAAATAGCTAGCTTAGAGAAAACTCTCGTTCCGTGTCAAAGTTAAATTCTCGTTTGAAATCTGAAATTACATTCAATTGGAGTCCGACTAAGGCCCTAATTTTTGTAATCGTAAACCCTAGCAATACCAATACAGTCAGACGAGGTCATACCTTCCCGTCATCAATCACACAGTAAACTCAGCTGACCCAAACCAAAGCCGTTCCCAAGCATGAATCAAAATGTAACCTAACCCCAGGGAAAACCCTCAAAATTAAACCTGATCGCTGATCGAAGAGGCAGAGCAAATAGTACTATTAAAACCCATAAATTCAAATATAATTCCTCAAGAGCAATTGATTCTCGGAGATAATAAAGAATTCCACCGATAAACTAATTGAAGAAGAAATGAAATTTATGGCTGAGCACCTGAAAATATACCGCTGCCACCCACCCCGTTGAAGTCAAAGATCCGGCACTGCAAATTTCTCGTGGCTTCAAGCTTCAGTAGAAGGTGATATCAGATTTTTTAACACGAAGATGAGATGTGGTTTTTCCTTTTTTTTTTTTTTTTTTTCTGGTGGTGCAGATAAGGTTCTACCGTAAAGAAATACTATTCACTAAACACCTGGCCTAACACGTGCCTTGATAGGGTGATTTTGAGTACAGATATTAACATTGTTTTAAAAATTATTTAACTAAGGTAATTTACATACAAATTACTACATACCCGTTACGTACACTTTGATTAGACAAATGGGTTATACGTGGGATAATGCAGTTAGCTTTATATATATAAAAATATATATATATATATATATGATGCAGTTAACTAACAATATGTATACGTACTCCTGCTATCCCTCCTTATACATATATATATATGCTACTGCTATCCAACAATTATGAGTATATCTATACATATGACCCGTTCATATTATCACACACACATCCCCACGATAATGCTATATGCACATCAAAACATCAAACGGTCTTGACGTGACCGTTTGACATTTAAAATTTTTTTTTTAATTAAAAATATGTTATTCGAAAATATTAATTTTTTAATTATTTAATTAAAAACATTTTTTTCAAAAATATTAATTAAAATTTGTTTTCACCAAACGTAAATATTTTTAAATTTAAATTTATTAATTTTTATTGTAAAAATTTCGAGTTACAAAAAGAGTAATTTTTTTTTTAATTATTAATTCCCATTCGGTATGCATCTGGTATGCATTCGGCATTTCCCTGATGGCAAAGTGAAATAATTCCTTTTTTTGTACTTATAAATAAAATAGTTTTAAATAATACTCCAGTACTAATAAAAAACCCAACTGGTTTCTTTGAGAATGGCTTTAATTTCCGCCACATGCCTATCCAATGGAAGCTTCCAGTCTCCCTCCATCTCCCCCGCAGCTTCTCTTCGCTCAGAGATCCGTTCATTCTCTCGCTTCCCAAGCTACATCTCATCTTGTAAATACGATCTACCTCGGGGAACCAGGCCGATAAATGCGGGTCGGGTCACGTGCTCCGCTTCGTTCGGATCCCGATTGGAAGAGACGGTGAAGAAGACCGTCGGTGAAAATCCAGTTGTAGTTTATTCCAAAACCTGGTGTTCGTAAGTGCGCCGGCTCAACCGATTATTCCGTTCCGCTTCCGGCTTTTAAATTTATGATTTCTTACTGCTGTTCAGGTACTCTTCGGAGGTGAAATCTTTGTTTAAGAGGCTTGGTGTCGAACCGCTTGTTATCGAATTGGACCAATTAGGTATGCTGCATATTTTTTCAATTTTAATTATAGTGATGCCCCTGCAGTTGAATGTGTGTACATGTATGATAATTGATAGTGTATCTATGGGTTTTGTGGTTTTCTTGATCAAGTTAGTCGAACTCCCCTCCGGATTGCCACGACCCCATTTACATTTGATTTTCATTAATGTGAATTTGTGAAATTGATTACTACAAGAGAAGATCAATGTGATAGTGTATTGGCCAACAATAGTTCTGAAAAAGGTCTCAAATCATTCCATTGTTTGTATGCTTTCATTAATCGGACTTCACTTTGAAATTAACGATCCTTTTAACGTCTAAAGAAATACATGCCATATTGATTTTCTTAACTATGTTAATTAGTAACTGGGAGAAAAAGATAGAGAGTTGCAGGTGGAAGGATGTGCAATTTAGAGTTTCTGTTAGATAGTTCTTCTCTTACATGGTCAAATAGTTGGAAGAATTTTGGTAGGATTACATTGGTTGTATTTCTGTGATTTAACACATGAAGTGTGTTATATATTAATTTAAACCTCCTGAAACTTTAATTTCTTTAAATTTGCTCGCCTTATCAACATATCCCTCTCGTATAGGTTCGTCAACCTACAAAATGTAAGGGAAATGTATTATGCTGCACTTGACACGCATATCCTATCATGCACTCCAAAAAGAATGAAACATTAACCTTCAATAAATTAATTACTCGTGTATATGTATATTCTATGTTGAGTTAAATCTTTTTATGTTCTGTAGTATAATTCTTATATTCCTTATCACATACTGTATTTGTTTTCATTGCGTGAAATTTCCCTATTGTTTAAGGTCCTCAAGGGCTGCAGCTGCAGAAGACGTTGGAAAGACTTACTGGACAACATACTGTTCCTAATGTATTCATAGGTAAGAAGCATTTCCTTACTTGGTTAGGACTTTGATTGATATAAAATATAAATGCAGTGTGGTATTTTAACAAGTTTTGAATTTTGATAAATACTTGACTGAATGTTAACATTTGAGGTTTCTGATAAAGGAATATAATGCATATTCATTATTTAATATAGTCAGTTCCTATCGAACCTTTTATACAGCTAATATTGACGTTTTATGACAGGGGGTAAGCATATTGGCGGTTGTACAGGTATCTTTTCTTTCTTGAGTATTTGTCCTCCTGTTAGTAGACTTATCTCGTGAAGTCGTGATATAAGGACCTAGCTTCTAAATAATGATTGTGAGACTCCATAGTATTATCAGCATTCATGTTTTCACAGCAAAGGAAAAGGATTTAGTACGTGAATGATCATTAAATGAAATTTAGGGACAATTACAACAATTACTCTCGAGGCTTAACCAAATTACAAAATTAGACCAGGCAGATTTAAAAATTACAGAATTACTCTTGAGATTGTAATATTTTGGAAAGTTTAAGGGTGTAATGTATTATATTTGATTAGTCCGCAAATTATATCTGGTCAGCTTGGTGCCAAAAATGATGTTTGGAACCAAACATCAGTGATAGTTTTTGTAGTTTTCAAAGTTAGGTCTTTTTTTGTGCGTGAAAACACTTCAAACCTCGGTGTAGTTTTGGTAATTGTCTCACAGAAGACTGAAAACTAAATAGGGTTTTTGATTGATTTTAAGTCTTGGTGTTGCAGATACAGTGAAGCTGCACAGAAAGGGAGAACTGGATCCTCTGCTATTAGAATCTGGTGCAAAGACGTCGGAGAGCTAAACTACTCCCTGTTATTCTATTGTTACATTGGTAGCGGCATTTTAATTCTTGGTGCTCCAGACGTTTAAATTCTTTTTACTTTAAGCAGGAAAATGAAGGCATTAATCACGATGAATCGTTCTTTGCATTTGCTACAGAATCTTCATGCCGATGATGTAGTTTACAAGAATGTGTTCTTGTGTTTAGGAAGAATGTTTCAGTGATTTTTAAATTATGGACATAGACACGGGTAATCGCTGATCCAGATGTCGTCTTCTTGATGAAGAAACACAAGTGAACATTCACTCAATTTTCAACAAAAGTTCACTTAGCAAGTTGTACTATGATTAATTATATGCTACCTAAGGATACTAAATATAACTCCACACAAACATTTGTGTATACTATTCAACACATGTGGTTACTGATCGAGTCTATACATTGCTTAGGTTCGCCAAGATCATTTATTAGCGGTCGTTGTAATGTGACGTCATTAATCGATAGTACGTGAAGATTAATTGGGCTTCGGCCCAGGCACCTATTAGCAGAACAACTATTCAAGCCCAACACACATTCGCGCGCGCGCCGAAATCTTCCGCTTCAAGTTTCCATTAAAAAATGACGAAATAATCCTCAGAATATTCTCCGAGCCTTTTCCAGTTCTACAGTAATGGAGTTTCCTCTTCGGTAGGGGACAATCCGGCGAAGTCTCAAAATAGGTACTGCAATTCCAGTAACGCCCCCACCGAGATACCTAGCACGAGTGAATCGGCGCTCGGAGAAGACATTCGGTACGACCTCCTCTCGCGAAGAAATAATTTCTATTTATAATTTGATTTCTCGCACATTTATTGGTATCTGTATTGATTTGTTATGAATCAGATTCGATAGTTAGAATCGAAATTGCAATCTGTAGTTGAATTCAATTGAGATTTGTAATTGCATACGACAGAGAAATTGATGATCTGTGAATGATGTTGTTTCTTGCACGTTCATGTTTATGTTTTATTTTATGCAATTGAAATTTGGCATGGTGATTTTTGTTATTTGTTTAGACATGAGACAGCCGAAGAGAGTGAGATTTTCAAGTGGTGAAATGGATGGTGTCGATGTTCACGATTCTCCGGAAAGATCTAAAGCAGCCGAGTCTTCAAGATGTTGGTCTTTTCCTATTACTGTCTGTTAGTACTGGATAGATATTACTCTGCTTAGGGTTTCATGATATGTGATAGTTGTATATTGCAGTCGATGGCCCCAAAACTTCAGAATTTGCGTATTTTAGGAAATTCAAGGGTGGTGATGTTCATGATCATTCTCGGTCACGGCATAAAGAGAATGAAAAACAGAAGAGGTCCAAAATCAATAGCCTTATTACGGGTAAGGTATTCTCTTTGGATGTAGCCATAAATGTATTTCTTGATATTCTTATCGAAATATAAGACTGATGTGCCTTTTCTGAAATAAATAAATTAGCTACGGCAGAGCATTGAGTATTTACAGTTTGCATACAACTACTAAACAATCCTTATGAAACACAATTGTTTAGTGAAAAACTGAGGCTGTATGAACTCAATTTATTTGCAGATACCAGTGGAGCCTTTGGGACGCCTATTGAGCCCAGTCGTAAAGACCTCAAGACCTCGGTTTCAGGAGAACGGGCCATGCCAGCTTACCATAATAACCTTTTCTTATCACCTCGTATCGGTAAATATAGTGTACTAGATCAGAGAAGTAAAGGCTATAAATCAAGCCATTTTTGTTAGCACATTGTTTTATGTGACTCTCGTTATGACTTTCTCGTTGCATTATGGCTCTATGAAGGACAAACTGAGAAAAGTGAAAAGATGGTGTCATTGATCCATGAGAATGTTACACCTGTTGGTCAATGTTCGTTCTCTTCGCCTTCTCACGAGGCAACAAAGGACTCAGGTTTGCTATGTTTCTATGTCAAATACTTCTTACTAAAACTATTGCTTGCAAGATGCTATATTTTTTTTAATCAGCTACCTGGTGAGGCTTTGTAAGAATTTTTTTAATCCTTCTGGACAATCACTGTGTTACGTAGCAGTTTAATGATGCTTAGACTTAATGAACGATTTCACCGTGTTTGGTTTCAACGGTTTTACTTAGTTGGATTTTGTTATCTGTTCATGTGTCTCTTTAAGTTGGTATTGAAGCGACATTAGGAGAACAATAAAGTCAAATAAGTAAAATCCCATTAGTTTTTTTTTTTTTTTTGGTTAATCCCATTAGTTGTTGGCCCCTCTGATTTTGTAATTTTGTTTTACCATGACAAGGGAATGAATACAATGAGAAAGGAATCTTCTCGGCAAAGAGACACAGATTACGCAAGTTGGCTGCTCAAACGCTATTTTGTGAATCTCAGATTCTCCATCCTAAGAGGTCAGCCATGTATGGCATATTCATATTTAACTAATTCCATTTTTGTTTTGTTCTTGATTCATTAATGTTTCTTACCAGGTTCGATTTTGTTACTGCACTCATGAGCCGGCTGTTCCCTAAGGGCAACGAAATTAGCGTATGATTGTTAACTTCTCTTTCTAAGGTCGATTCATTTCCTTTAGTTTGTCCTTGATTTAATTTCTTTATTACACCATGCCCAGGATTCATCAAAAAAAGATGCTGATAACAGTAGTAAATCCCTTGTACTTCACGAGTCTAACAATCTGGATAAGGGGCTTCAATTGTCTAGTAAAAAGGACTGGGATATGGAAGTCCCAAAAATGAATTCCGGCAGGTCAAATGAAATTATACGTCCGGAATGGGATTCCTTTGTTTCTGGATATTCCATTCCCAATCATGGCACAGAAAGTAGAGTTCACTACCTTCTTGATCAACAACATCCAAAGAGTTGGTCACCGTCTGATATATCCAAATCATCCAGTTCATTTATTTTCAAAGGGTTGGACGAACATAGTCCAAGCGGAGATCTTCACAGATCCTTGCTAGAGTGGAACCATGGAAAGGGCAAAGACAGACTGGATTCCTCCATTTTCAATGTCAACTATGCGGGATGTCCCACTTCTTCGAAAATTGACCAAAAGCGATTTTCAGATAATGTGATCAATGCCACACGGCCATGTTTGTTGTATTCAAACAATTTTCTAGAAGTCGACTTGTTGCCACATGCCCGAGATTTCAGACCAGATTTTGATGATGTGGAATGCGCATTGGCAGAACCAAGACTTTCCACTTCTTTGAGTATTGATCAAAAGCGATGTACAGATAACGTGATCAATGCCAAAGGACCGAGTTTATTGTTTTCAAACCATGTTCTAGAACTCGGCTCGTTGCCATATGTTGGAGATTTTGGAACAGATTTTGATGCTGTGGAATGTGCACTGGCAGAACCAGGAATTTCCACTTTGGATATTGACCAAAAGCGATTTACAGATACTGTGATCAATGCCAAAGGACCAAGTTCGTTGTTTCCAAACCATTTTCTAGAACTCGACTCATTGCAATATGAACGGGATTTCAGATCGGGTTTTGATGATGTGAAATGTGCATTGACAGAGCCGGGATGGCTTTCTCTGACCTTACCTAAGTGTATCACTTTGGGAGTGGATGATAGAAATGAAGAAAACATATTTTGTAACCAAAGTATCTTGTGGGATGGGAAGCTTGAAAGTGATTCTCGGAGAAAGTGCTTAACAGCTTCGGATTTCTCCACAGAAGACTATTGTTGTCCTCCGGTTTTTCACACTGGCCAATATCCTCAAGATGACAGCAGTTTATTAGTATGTTCTTTCTCAAGGCCTCCTGGGAAATCAAATATTACTCCCTTCTCTGAAGGTGCGCTTTTTAACCGTGATCTTTTGCCCTCGAATCATATTTATTCTTCTTCCCTTGGTGCATTTAGGTCGATACCTTTGTTGCTCGATCGTGTTAGTTGCGATAGGCCCGATGAGGTTAATGAATTGGAATATAGATAATAATAGTAAAACATTGTTGCTGCTTAGCTATGGGGATTGCATATTTGTGGTTCATGGTTGTTATTCCCCTTTGGAAAAGGATTTAATGCCATCAAGTCTCTAGGTCGATCTTTAATAAGTATTTCATTTATTGTTACATGATAATTATTCTGTATACATCAATGTCACAATGTCACAGCTCATTCCATTCCAACCAATTCTAAATATTAGGGATATATAGGGAGGGGGCTTGCAAATACTACCCCTGAACTCTGGAGTAATTATAAAAGAAACCCACAGAAGTGTTGAAATTACAGAAACTCCCCTGGCTGGAGTTGAGTCGAGTGAGTATGAGTAGTGTAGTTTTGTAATTATCATTTTTTTGCTGTATTCTAGCCTAGTAGCAATTTCATCCAACTGCTAGTTTGGTATGAAAATTTATTTTTGATGGACATTTTTTTGTCATTGTCTTAATTTAATTGTTATTGTCTGTGTATACCCACATTACCTAATAAGGGGCCTGTTTGATTAGGACTTTTTAAAAATGTGTGTTTTGTTTTAACTTTTATGTATAAATGGTCAATTTATCATCAAAATAATTTAAATTATAATAGAGTTGCTTTTTTATTATTATTTTTACTTTGTTCAAATAATTTGTTTTCGTACTTTTTGTATCAACATTTCATTTTATAATTTGATTATATTACTACTATTATTTAAGAAAACTACATAAACAATACTGCAGTCAGTTTCCCAGATGCCGAACAAAAAATCAATAATTAGATTTGTTTTAATATAATGATCATTGGCATTTGGAATTTGAGTGTCACGTACAACACGAAAACGTGCATAGGTATTAGGAATATATATTAATAAATCAAAAATATGCTGAGACAAAGAAATCTCCGCGTTTTGGCATTTAGGCAAATTGTTGAAGACAAAGCAAGCCAATGAATACAAGTTAAGTCAATTGATTAATCTGCTACTAGATTTTTTTCTTGTTTATATATAATTTACTAATTTAATTCGAACTTGATTCGTTTTTGATCTATGTGACAAATCTATAAGCTAGAGTTACATACCCGAATACTCAAACTCGGATAGACTTAAGTTAATTTGATTTTCGTAGTGGTGGTAATTATGCAGAAATCTAAGGCTATACAAGTTCATAAATACTACGGATGAAATCTTTAATCAATAAAATACCATTGCAATTTCAGGTCGTGGTAGTTGGACTTGGATGAGAGTAGGGTCACCTTTTCCCCTATTCTTTCGCCATAGGATTCTAACTTAGCTTTCACAGATTTAAATGTTGGGCCACAATTATTTCGTTTTGGGCAAATATCACTTTGTCCACTTTACCCTTATGTGAATACTCAAAATTTACCTTGCTCTTAAATGTGTTGGTAATATGTCACACCTATTCTGATATGCATATCTTTACATTTTAACAAAAATAAAATGTTGAGTGTCCTTGACTCCTTGTGTAATGCAAGTGTTTCGTTTTTACAAAACATCGAAAAATAGTGTTAACGGGTTTTTGAACCGTGAAAGAGTCGAGCATTGATATTGTTATCGTCATTCTGGTAATACAAAAAATCTTGTATTTGTAACAAACGTAATCTCATTATTTATAGCAATGTTTTTTTATTGAGGATACGGTACATGGAAAAGTTAAGAAATACTCCTTCTGTCCCACACTAATAGTCCTCGGTGGTCAACGTTGACTTTTTTTGTTCGTTTAATACATACGATAAATAGTATACAAAAATTATGAAAAAATTACTAAAATAAAATTTAATAGTTAAATTTTGAGTTACATATTTTCAAGTGCTGCGCTGTCAAATTCCGAAACAAAGACGAAGCTTCAAGCAAGAGAAGAGAATGAAAAACATATCAACATAATTAAACTACTCACAATTGAATTGATTGCTTATTAATTTACTATATTTGCATGGCAACCCCCACAACCTAATCATATTCTAAATTGTTCCAGTTGTCACCTCACATGAACTTACAAAAAAGCCCTTGTAGTTACCGTTATAACTTATAATTTGTCATTGCTATTGCTGTTTTGGGATTAGGAAATAAATTGGTGTGATTCATTAGAAAAAATTAAATTTTAAATTTTCAAAAAAAAAATGTTGTATGGTATTTAATTATCACACAATAACTGAGTTTCTATTATTTAAAAAATAGCAATATGTTATGTTTGCAAAGACAAAGATAACGGCAGGGGTAAAAACCTTAATCGTACGGGACCAAATCGAATTTTCATAAACCAAAAGGACCTCATTGCAATTACTACACACTACAATCACATTTAAATATTTATTCAATAAATATTATTCTCGCTTTACCGATTATATTATTATATTATTCAGTTTCCCGAATCATACAGAGTAATCCAACTGTTATTTTTTTTAATCAGAAAAAACAAACTCGAGCAGCGTTTCGAGACAGAGTCGGTGGAGGCGAGAGACCATAGCTCACTAGAGAGAGAAACACTCATTGTCGTCGTTCCGGCGAATATCCGGCGACAATTTCTCCAGAAACATAAAGAAGAAAACTTGAATGGCCGCACTCGGATCTCACTAAAGGTTTTCTTTTTAGCCTCTGATTTCTATCTGTAGGTTTCTTTTTAGCCGCCGCAGCTTTTCTCTCTCATGATTTCTCAATAAAGTCGTAGTGCGTTTTTTTTACAATTAATTTGATTTTGATTATTGATTTTTGATTTTTACTTTACTTACTGTTGTTGTTTTGCTAAATAAGCTCAAGCTCAAGCTTCTTCCGTATTGCTTTTATTGTTAATAAAAATTTCTGAACTTTATTTCTATGTATATTCCGATTCGGCAATTTATGATCTTTTCCTTTTATATATAAATTTGTGTGCGTGGAAACGTGTGTGATTTGTAGATTCTTCATGCTTTCAGCAAGAATTTTGAAGGTATCTGTAAATTTCCATGTTGGGTTATTGTAACCGATGCATATCGCACGAAGATGTGCTGTCTTTGTCTTCCGTTGGGCTCGTTCCTTCTTCTAGGGAATGCTGGTGTTCTTTAATACAAACATTTTTTCGTCTCTCGTGTATCCCTCCTCCGTCTATGGCTTTAGCGCGTTAGGTTAACCTTGCACTTTCAGGGCCTCGTCATTGCTTGTAATTTTTTTAAGAGCTTTTTCTTCAAGTGATTGGAGTAATTAACGCATATGAATGCCCCTTTTCCAGGTATTGAAATGAATGGGACTTCTCAGAGTGGAAAAAATCACAACTTTGAGCAAGTATTTCCTGGATGCTTGGGGAGAATGGCGAATCTCTTCGAGCTGAATATTGGTGTGCCACCGAACAGGCTTCTCACTGATAAGCCGCATCGGGATGGTGCTCACTCTTTCTGTTGTTCTTTTTTACTTTCTTTTTATATATTCGTTGCTGGGGTTTAGAGTTCTCAGTGTGGGAATGTCAATTATACAAATGATGTCTTCTACATAACATGCTTTGAATGTTATTTTGATCCCATGTGAATTTCCGTAAACTATTCTACTGTTCGGTACAGTATTTTTTTACATTCTCTGGTTTCTTTCGAGGAAATGCTTTTGTGGCTAAGATTATAGGCAGGTGTAAAAATATTAGTTATTTGTTGCCCTACATAAATTTTGGCATGTGAAACTGCTTTCCACCCCTTTTTTCACTTCAGGTGCTGGGGCAATTGTCTGTGTTATTATATATATTAAGTAGATCACAACTCAAGTGTGCTAAGTGACACTAAAGCAACTGATTTGCAGGTTCCCCCGTCTCAAGGAGCAGATCTGATGTATCAAGGATGAGCCCGTCCCTTGGTCAAGCAGAAGAAAAATTGGTAAATTTATTATTATCAATCAATCAGAGTTAAATATAATTATATAAAAGCTTATCCCCACCCCTCCATATAGTGAACATTTTCTCTGATTCGTGGCTTGCAGATTGTATCTGGGTCAAGGAATACTTCTTCAAACAGAAAATCAAATGGGACCCCGATGAAGATGCTCATTGCGCAAGAGATGTCCAAAGACATAGAATCTAGACGTAGTCCGCCTAATTTAGTCGCAAAACTAATGGGTCTCGATGCCCTTCCCCGACAGGAACCTGAACAACCAGCCACAAAAAGAGGCCATCATCACCGAAGTCATTCGGAGACACCCATGAGTAACTGGGATCAAGAGGATAGATTCTTTGCATACGGAGATCCAAATGAATACAGAGACATTTATGAAGTATGGGAGCAGCCGCAGAAAGTCGCTCATAATGACAAAAGGATGGCTCTAGTTCGTCAGAAGTTTGTTGAGGCCAAACGCCTCTCCACGGACGGAAGACTCCGCCAGTCTAAACAGTTCCAAGATGCATTAGAAGTTTTGAGTTCGAACAAAGACTTATTTCTCAAGTGTCTGGAAGAACCTAATTCCGTGTATTCTCAGCAGCTTTGTAATCTTCATTCTATTCCTTCTCCGGACACTAAGCGTATCACTGTTCTTAGACCTTCAAAAATGGTGGAAGATGTGGAAGGGAAAAAACAAATAAAGAAAGGCACTTTTGAGAAGAGCCATTCAAAAAGTTCCTCAGGTGAAAATTACTCGAATCTTGATAGTCCAACTCAACCCACTCGAATAGTAGTTCTCAAGCCAAGCCTAGATAAGATACTTGATAAATCTGGTACCTCTCCAGAGTCCCAATCCACCAGAATAATACACGGTGAGGACTTTTTCGAGGATATGGAAGACAACGCGAATCGGGAATCGAGAGAAGTTGCGAAAGCAATCACGAACAGAATGCGTGAAAAGTTGGGCGCCCCCCACAGGGATGATGATGAAACCATGATTTATTCAGTATTACCCAATGGGTACATGGCTGACGAGAGCTCGTTCAATAAATCTGAAATTGAGTATCCAGCTGGCAATCTGAGCGACTCGGAAGCCACATCGCCTGTTTCCAGGCACTCTTGGGATTACGTCAACCGGATCGGTAGTCCATTTTCCTTGTCTTCTTTTAGCAGGGCATCTTATTCTCCCGATTCATCAGTTTGTAGAGAAGCAAAGAAAAGACTCTCTGAGAGATGGGCCTTGATGGCGTCTAATGGGAGTCAAGAACAAAGACGTGTACGGAGAAGCTCAAGCACATTAGGTGAGATGCTTGCTCTTTCCGAGGCAAAGAAGGAAACATCACCACCCGAGGAAGAAAGGGTTTCTAAAGAAGAGTTAAAGAATTCAGTTAATGAACAAAGAGTGTATAATGAAAATTTGGATAGTTCAACGAGGAATCTTACGAGGTCGAAATCTGTTCCTGTTTCTTCTTCCCATTTTGGAACTAGGCTCAATCCAGAAACCAATTCGACTACAGTTGAGAGAAAATTGGAAGTTCCTAAGGATGATATGAAATCAAAAGGCGGGAAATTGTCATTCAAGGGAAAAGTTTCGAGTTTGTTTTTCTCGAGGAACAAAAAGTCTAGTAAGGATAAGTCTCTGGGATCTGAAACCAAAGATGAATTTAAAAGTGATGGAACTGAAAATCTTGTGGAAAGAGTGCCCGACCATTTGTCATCGCCATCGGGTATGCTGGAGTTATCAAATGAAGCATCGTTGGCAAGTGTGTTATTCAAGCAGGACGTGATATCTCCGGAGGTAATTTGAGTATATTTTATTATATTTTAGATTGTTGCATCACACTTAAAGCACGTGAATCATACCTGGTAGGGCCGTAATAGATGTGAGAAACCTCTTTTATGTTGTTTTTTATCATTTGCATCTGATAACGAGTTTTTTCTTTTACTTCTAAGCCTTTTGGCTTTTAGATACTTCATAAGGTCTCTAATGAGTTAGAACTCTCAAGTCTCCTAAAGGCTTTCCAGAATAGATAGCCATCGTATATGTTTTTTTATAAATGAGATGTTATGAGGTTAAATGGCCAAAGCTCTCGTTCAGTCGTTTGTTTCGTAATTCTCACACAGAAAATGATTGAGTTTCATTAATAGTTGCTACTAGTTGCTGTCATTGTATCTGACGTGCTACTGAGTACTGATCATAAGATGTACAATGGCCAAACTCTTATGATTCTTGGTTTTTAATTACTAAATCATTTACTTTTATTATGGAGTGGACAACTGGAGACTATATTGATCGTTTGACCGTTGCAGGGTAAGTTTTCTGTGTCAAAATCTGTTGCATCTGGAAACCTCAGTGAAAATCAGGACCAGCCAAGTCCGGTATCAGTTTTAGATCCGCCGTTCGAATTAGATGAACGCACAGCGAAAGTGTACCCTCGTGTCCAACCTTATCAATATGGTATACTCTTTTTTCTAAACCTTGCACTTGCAATTATTTATTTTTTGTCATAAAAAAAGTCCCGTCATCTTTTACAGTCGCAAATACCCCTTGAGGTTTATATTTGTTCTGCAAAAATATATGCTTCTATCTAACAAATTTTGCACCTCATCCAGGGGATAATTGTAGTTTAGGAAGGTGATTGGGTTTCTTTTGTAATTTTTGTAAACCTCAAGGGTAGCATTTGTAATTATCCATTATAATTTACTACCCTCTGTTTTCCCTTCCAAAAGTTACCTTCTTTTTTGTCACTGTTTTAAATAAATGATAGTTCTATGTGTATAATGGATTTGTATGATGATAATTATTTAATTAATTTAGATTTAGATAACTGAAAATGGACATTGGATTTTTTGCAATGTGAGTTGTCTGAATCTGACTCCATTACTACACAACTCTTTTAATTACTTTGTTAATTGATTGACCAAAACAAATGGTTTATTAATTACTAGCAGGAGTATTAATTTATTGACCAAAACAATTGGTTTATTAGTTATTTGACCAACCGCCTTCTTTCAGGATATGAGTTGTCACAGGATCCTATCAGTTCAAACTTGATTGACAAATCACCTCCTATAGGCTCCATAGCTCGCACCCTATCATGGGACGACTCAAACACAGACACGGCCTCATCAAATCCCATCTCAAAAGAACAATTAACTGCCCAAGACACAAACGAAGAAGAAGAACAGGAATGGTATTTCTTCGCCAAGACATTATTATCTGTGGCCGGTCTCCAAGGCGAGGAGGTTCGATCCAGCTCGTTTGTCCCCAGGTGGCACTCACCGGAAAGCCCACTGGACCCGTCATTAAGGGACAAGTACATCGATTTAAACAGAATGAAAACACCCCATGAAGCGAAACGAAGGCAAAAACGATCGATGCAGAAACTGGTCTTTGATTGTATGAATGCAGCCTTAGTCGAGCTTGAAGAATACGGTGGGCCAAACTTTGTGCTGGACGAGGTGTGGGCCCTTATGAATGCATGGTTTTCAGGTAGATGTGTTTCTGCACGAGGCTGTGGGGAGGAAACCGGGCTGGTGGTGGATAGGGTGGTGAGAACGGAAGTGGCGGGTAAAGGGTGGATTGAGAATATGAGATTGGAGAGGGGTATTTTAGGGAAGGAATTCGGAGGGGATATACTCGATGAGCTTTTGGAGGAGGCCGTGGTTGAGTTGGCCAGTTTACCTTGATTGGGTTTATATATTATTTCGGCAACATATTATCCATGCCCTTTTAGTTTTTTTTCGAATTCTATTTCGTGCTTTCGTTATATTTTGTTTGGCGATGCATATTGATGAAGATGTCATCATTCAAATGTTGTATGGATAACTTATTATGTATATTCTTTGTAAGTTTTTTTTCATATTTATTTTCCAACTGCTGAAATTATGTAACTCAGTGAAATAAATGTAAGTACGATATGCTTTTAATTTTTCCTCATCAACTATATGCAACACCTAACATGTAAAAATTATGGGAAATGAAATTTATTGCCGATTACGGTGTGATTTCAATAGCACCATATTATGTTGTTTATCACAACATAGAGTAAAAAGTTTCATAATTTAATTGTTTAGATTCATCTCTGAAGTATGAAGAGTCATTTGTACCCCTTTCATTTTGGTCATGTTTTTGGATCTTATCCGGGTAAGAGTGGAAATAGGTCGAGCAGCTCAGCTGCCTGACAAAGGTTTACTACTCGCCACTCGGCTTCCAAAGAGTTTGGCTTGACTGTGCTCGTTTAATAAATAAACAAAACTCAATATTTTTTAAAAAACTCATTTAACTAAAGAGCTCGAAACTTAAATACGGTATTAATAATTGTGCACATGAATAAACATGATTAGAACTTATAATAAACAAATTAGCTCTCTTTAATACCCTTGTGTGCAGCAATTCTCTAAACTGTACCATAATCTTCCTAAAACTAATTTAAAAAAAAGTTTTTTATACCAATTTTATGTAAACTTGTGTTTTTACCCGAAATAAGTCAATTATTTTTTATTTATTTTTAATTTGCGCTATAAAAATTATTTTGTAATGTATTTTATTTAAAAAAATTGTACTTTATTTATTAAACAAAATTATTTTACAATAACTAATTAACATTTAAGTAATATTTTTTTTTAAATTCTCGCTATAAACAATTGTTCAATTTCATTCACTACAAAAAATTGTTTGATTTCATTATGAGCTAATGTTATTTAAAATTTTATTTTGGCGGTTAACAATTAGATAGTTATTTTTTATTTAATTTTTATTGGATAGCGCAATTTTATCGACAAAAATGTTATACATAATAGCCTAAAAATGTTATCCTAAATGTATTTGATTTAATTTTTTATTTTTTTTGCATTATTAAAAATTGTTTTCTCTAATAGCTCAATTTTATCAATAAAAATCTTTCGTAATATATTTGCATTTGTTGCTTTCAGAATTTTGAGGAAGAAGAACAAGAGGTGAAAAGTTGGGATACTGTTTTATGTTTAATAAGAATTAATTTTTGAATTGGAAAAAGAAAATCTATAAAAAGTCATTTTCATGTTTAAAGTGATACGTGGAAAAAATAAAAATAAAAATTATAAATTATAAAATTAAAAAAGAACAGAAATAAATAAATATATATATATATATATATATATATATATATATATATATATATATATATATATATATATATGTGTGTGTGTTTAATAAGAATTAATTTTTGAATTGGAAAAGAAAAATCTATAAAAAGTCATTTTTATGTTTAGAGTGATATTTGAAAATAAAATAAAATAATAAAAATAAAAAAAAATTATAAAATTAAAAAAGAAAAGAAATATATATATATATATATATATATATATATATATATATATATATATATATATATATATATATATATATATATATATATATAAACAAAATTATTACAAATTGGTACACCGACTTAAGTGATTTTATTATTTTGAGGAGAAGTAATAATTATCCGGTTCAACCAAAAATACAATTTCCACTCCAATTCTTTTTAAATTTCTTTTCTAAGAAAATTGGGGGTTGCGATTTTTTCTCAAAATTTCAATCTTTCTGGTCAAATTTCTAGTGCGAGTTTCTTTCCTCAACCTCAACCGATAATTCATCAAAACCTACGTCTCTATCTCTATTTATTCTGGACCCATAGCAAGTCACTTTATCATACTACCAATATTCGAAACCCTTGCCTACACGGCAAAGGGATTAAAACTGGGCATGCTCCGCGAAGGGTAAAGGGAAAGCTACTACTGCCACCGGGAAGAGTAAGGCTCCTATGTCCGATATGAAGATGATGCACCGACTGAAGACCCCGACTCCGACATGGATTTGCGCAAACACTTCTCTCCATGATTTTGGTCCCTTCGTCGTGATGTGTTGCAGCCATACTTCGATGCTCCTCGAGGATTCATAAACGAACGCTACATCAACATTACAGATGCTACGAAGTTCAAGCTCAACAAATTCTTGGACAAATCTTCATAAAAATTGCATTTTGTCCAAGAATTTATTGAGCTTGAACTTCGTAGCCTCTGTAATGTTGATGTAGCGTTCGTTTATGAATCCCCGAGGAGCATCGAAGTATGGCTGCAGCACAGCACGGGGAAGGGACCAAAACCATGGAGAGAAGTGTTTGCTCTGATACCACTTGAAAGTCGAAGTCCTTAGATATTATAAGGAATACGCAGCACTTCGTACGCAGTGCGCTGCGCAACAACAACTTAAGTGTTGCGGCAGCGCATCGAATCGACGTGTAAAAGAAAATCGTTTTTTCCTTTGTGAAATATACTTTAGTACTAATTCCGTGAATTATCAGAAGTATGTAGATTACGATATATCTTGTATGGGTATTTGAATATACCCACACAAATATGCCTTATGGCAAAAGATATATATCTTGTATGGGTATTTGAATATACCCACACAAATATGCTTTATGGCAAAATTTATTAATAAAGAACATATAATCATCTTTACAAAACTTGATCTCGAATACACAATCCCCTGAATTTTTTCAAAATCCTTAATCCCCTTAAATTTTTCAAAATCCTTCAATATATATATGCGCATCCTATCTACATAGGAGAATTCACAAAAAACTTGGCATGAGAAATTCTTATAATTTGATGAGTGTTAAAGAAAAAACATTATTTAAGTATTTTCAAAATCTTGTTTCATTTATTTAGATGTCATTCTCTCTACAAATCTTAATATCCCAAAAATAAAATAATTACATTTTATTTTTAAAATACAAATATATCTTTAAATTTTATCCAATCTTTGTATTTTACTTAAAATTACTTTTATCTTTTCACTTTAAATACAATTTACATTACATTTTTCATAAATATACTTAAATAAACACATTTTCTTAATATATGTATCAAATTATAAAGATAATTTACGTGATGAAAATTTATATTATAATCTTTTTGTCTCGAATAAATAAATACACTTCAGATTTAGTTTGTCTCGTTTCATTAAGCATCTTTCATAAAAGAAAAAAACATCTTAACTTTTTTATTATAAAATTTTTTTTTACCTAACACATTTTTTACATAATTTTTAAAATTTTAGTTAAAACTTCTTAATTTTTAATTTAAAAAAACATTATTATTATATCAAAAAACTAATATAACAAAAAAAAAATTATACCCAAACACACAAGTTTATAATAAAAAAAATTGGCCCTCCCTCACTTGAATGTCTGGGTCCGCCCCTGCATACACGTATATTTCTTTAGTATCGTATTCATGGATCAACGACTCAATCAACACAAATAATACTACAGTATAAGCTGGTTCGAATATGGTACGAATATGGTACTCAGTAGTACAAGGAATCGATTACTCTTGAAGAAAAGACTAATCGAAATACTAAAGCTCACGAGAGGCTTTTTACAATGATTAAAATGTGTTGTAAAAGAGGTGAATAATATGTCGTAGAGTCTTGTATTTATAGGCCCAACCTCGAACTAAATCCCTTGAAAATCGAGTTGTTGAGTTATTCCTATATTTTAGGAAATTTGTTTTGACCGATGCTGCAGCACTTGCGCAGACTGAACCACTGTTGCGCCTCCTTGCACCAGCATCTTCATGCTACAACGATTGCACCTTGAGTCTTGCTGCAACAGTTGCACCTTGAGTCTTCCAGCAACATCAGCATCATTTCTATGCATGTAGTCTTGGTTCATCATGTGTAGGAACCCATGGCTCCATCAAGTCTTCAATCTCTTCAAGTATTGATCGAGTGTGTCAAATATGCAATATGCTAAAATAGATCATACATGATGTGCTTGATACATAACAATATACAATGTGAAGAAAGAGTAAAATCTACTATGTAATATACCAGCACAATGCGTTGCGAAGCAACCTGCTGCAGTGATGTATTGCGATGCATATCACACTTACAATACTCCCTCCGGCCATTAATAGATGTCATACTTTGTTGGACACGGAGTTTAAGAAAATTGTTATTTTTTAATTTTTTAATTAAAAAGTAAAGAGTAAAAATATATTTTAAAAGTGAAAAGTAAAGTAGTTGTCAATAAATTTTAAAAAGTAGGTGGGGTAAGGTAGAATAAAATTGTATATTAAAATGGAAAAGTTAGAATAATTATTTCCTTTTTTGGGGGGTAAGGTAGAATAAAATTGTACTCCCTCCGGCCATTAATAGATGTCATACTTTGCTGGACACGGAGTTTAAGAAAATTGTTATTTTTGTATTTTTTAATGGAAAAATAAAAGGTAAAAATATATTTTAAAAGTGAAAAGTAAAGTAGTTGTGAGTAAAGTTTAAAAAGTAGGTGGGGTAAAGTAGAATAAAATTGTATATTAAAATGAAAAAGTTAGAATAATTATTTCCTTTTTTGGGGTGTGTCAACTATTGTTGGACACCCCAAAAAGGAAAGTATGACAACTGTCTTTGGATGGAGGAAGTATATTAAAATGGAAAAGTTAGAATAATTATTTCCTTTTTTGGGGTGTGTCAACTATTGTTGGACACCCCTAAAAGAAAAGTATATCAAGTATCTTTGGACCGAGGGAGTATCATTCATCGTCCAAACCTATTAAACCCAGCACGCAAGTTCCTAACCTGCCTCTATTTTTTTCTTTCTCAAATCTTAAGAGCAACAAATGCAAATAATGTAAATATATTATCAAACATTTTTATTGATAAAAAATAAATTTTAATAACACAAATAAAAAAGTATTATAGGCATTTAAAAATATTGAACTCTCTTATTTTCTTTCTCAAATTTTGAGAACAAAAAATGCAAATAATGTAAATATATTATCAAATATTTATATTGATTAAAAATATTTTTTAATAACACAAATAAAAAAGTATTATAGGGGCATATAAAAATATTCCAAAAATATATTATGCGCAAATAAAAGATAGCACAAAATAGCGCTTATAAAATACTCCCTCCATCACTCAATAGAGTGCATAGAGAAACTTGCACGTTGATTAAAAAAAAGTGATTTTTTGTGTATTTAATAATATAAAGTAGGGTATAATAGGTATTGATAGCTAAGTAATAAAGTAGTTAGTTGAAAAAGTAGTGATATAAGAGTACATAAATGTGTATTGAGAGGATAAAATTGTGAAAAGACATTCCATTTATGGAATGTGCACTGTTTTAAAGGATGGACTAAAAAGTAAAGTATGCATTGTTTTAAGAGATAGAGGGAGTATAAGTATAAAAACAGTTTTTTTTTTTTTTTACAAAGAACGGTGGTGTACAAACTCGTGTCAAAGTTGAGTCAATAACACCTTAAAAGGTCTTGGTAAGGTATTAAGGTTGTTCATCTTATATGTGAGCTCAAGATACTTTATCCAATCGATGTGGGATATCCAACACTCCCCTTACGAGTAAGCCGGAAATTCCATCGGAATTACTCGTGGCCAGAAATTCCATCGGCAGGGGTTCCCACAGTCGGAAATTCCATCGACCGGGGCCCCACATCGTGTTGGGTCTGCTCTGATACCATGTCAAAGTTGGGTCAATGGTGTATTGGAGACTATATTCGGCCCACTATAAATGTCTAGTTGCCCAACTTCTCTAAAAGTCCAAGCTGTTGGATGACGCGGCATCTAACATGGCTATAGAGCCTTGGGATAACCCAAAGTCCTGGGTTTTACTCCCGTCAGTGGCGACTCCACCCGAATTAATTATTCACTTGTTGGGCTGCCCCAAAAAGGTTGAAATTGGCCCACAATTGAGAGGGAGTATTGAAAAATATTCGGCCCATTAATATAAATGTAAAGAAGTCAAACTTCTCTACCATTGGGTGAATGGAGCGGTTTCTAAAAACTCGGTCATTTTCAACAACTCAGTCATTTTCAAGAAGTGTGAAATCCACTTGTTGGGCCGCCCAAAAAAGTTGAAATCGACCCACAATTGAGAGGGAGTATTGAAGAATATATTCGGCCAATTAATATAAATGTAAAGAAGTCAACTTCTCTACCATTAGGTGAAATTGAGAGGGAATATTGAAGAATATATTCGGCCCGTTAATATAAATGTAAAGAAGTCAACTTCTCTACAATTAAGTGAATGAAGCGGTTTCTAACAACTCTGTCATTTTCAAGAAGTGTGAACTCGGTCATTTTCAAGAAGTGTGCTGCCTATATTTAAGAAGTGTGCTGCCGATATTTATACCAAAACGTGAAATCTCACAAACTAAGTCGAATGTATAGATATTTCAGTTTAAAACTTTTACATAATCATGGAAGTTTTTTTTTGGTAAATGTCAATTTCATATAAAAGAAAAGGTAGATGGTACAAAACAGCGCATAGAGAAGAGCCCTACCGCAAGAAAGAGCTAACATGCAAGCTCTCCAAACAACCAATCATGTAGTACTATAATACAAAATGAACTACTACCAAGCTATGTGCCACACCCTCTTCAGCGCGCGAGTCTGAAGCGAGTCAGGAAGTCGTAATGAGATGATCCTCTCCCGTATAATGGAAACAGCATGAGCAGCAACCACCGCAGACGACACCAAACGAGCCTCCTGAATCCGCGTGTTCCGCTCCTGCCAAATAAAATAAACCAGTGCAGCGAGAAGTCCACGATAAGTGCAAGATATCCAGTGTTTCCCCCGCCACCGACTGGCAGCCCGTAAAACAGCACTATGCCAACTACCACGTGGCCACAGAAAGCCCGTCACCTCTCCCTGCACTCTCTGCAAACAATCCTGTGAAAAGGGGCACTCAAAGAAGAGGTGGATATGCGTCTCAACACTCTCCCCTCCGCACAGTACACACGAGTCCTCTCCCCTACCTATCCAGTGCTTATCTCGAGTCGGCAATCGACCTCGAATAGCAAGCCATAGAATGAAGCAGTGTCTCGGGATACGCCCTGGTCCCTCCAAAAGGGCAGCCCACGACACTCGAGGACCCTCAGGGTGGAAGAGAGAATAGGCCGAGGCGGAAGTGTATGCCCCAGATCTATGCACTCTCCACCGCACTGTATCTGTCCTCTGAACAATCCGCGGTAGCTCATACATAAGGTCATGGAACTCCTCTGCAAAGTCAATCGGCCACCTCCACTCCCCGTCAACAATAACCATACTCAACGACGCAGCCCTAGGGAGTCCAGTAATCTGCGGTCCCATCGGACACACCTCCTCCAAACGACCAAGTCTATGCCATGGGTCCCTCCATAGGAAAAACTGCGATCCATCCCCAACCTGCAACTCGAATGCTGGTAAGACTTCCGTACGTAGCTTTAGGAGTTGTCGCCAACTCCATGAGCAAGCCCTAGGCACCTTAGCACTCCAAAAAGAATGCCTCCGCAGTCGATTCTCATGAATCCAGCTGACCCAGACCGATTCCGGATCTTGACTCAGAATCGCCCATATATGTCTGGTCATAAGGGCCCGATTCTGCGCAGTGAGATCCCGAATTCCCAGCCCTCCCTCACTGGCTGGGCGGCATACATCGACCCACCTGACCTTGGCATACCCATGGGTACCCGTCCCATACCAAAGAAACCTCCGTATCCTTTTCTCAATTTCTCGAATGATACCCTTTGGTAGTATGAACATACTAGCCCAGTAGACGTGAAGAGTACTTAGAACTGAGCGGATCAGCTGGAGGCGACCTGCATAAGATAAGGAACGAGAAGTCCACGAGTTCAGCCTCGCGTCAATCCTCTGAATCAAGGGTGCACAGGCCCGCAAGCTCAGCTGTGAGGTGATCAAAGGAACACCCAAGTACCTCACCGGTAGAGTACCAATAGGAAAATCAAAAACTGCCTGTAGCTCTGATTCATCCTCCCGTGCCTGGAGCGAGAGGTAAATGTTACTCTTGTCTACATTCGCATGCAGACCCGAGTAAAGAGAGAAAAGTTGCACCCCCCGCCTAAGGGTATCAATCGAGACCGGGTCTGCATGGCAGGCGAGAAGTAAATCATCCGCAAAGCAAAGCATGTAGGTCCGTGTACTCTTACATCTCCAATGATACTGGAATCTCGTCTCTGCTTGAATATGCCTCTCTAAGATCCCATGCAAGACCTCCATGACCAAGACAAAAAGAAATGGCGACATCGGGTCTCCCTGTCGCAGTCCTCGGGCACCTCTAAAATATCCCTCTGCCGAACCATTGATGTTTACCGAGTATGCTGGAGTAGTGAGGCACTCCATGATCCAACCGATAAACACCGGGTGGAATCCCATAGTCTCTAACGTCGCCCGGACAAATCCCCACTCAACCGTGTCATAGGCCTTCATAAGATCGACTTTCAGCACACATCTGGCTGGAAGTCTCCTCTGTCCATATCCCTGCAGAATCTCCTGCGCCAATAGGATGTTATCCCCAATGCGTCTGCCAGGGACGAAGGCCGTCTGTGATCTATCCACCAAATACGCCATGCTGGAACTCATACGATTCGATAAAATCTTCGCTATCACCTTGTACAACACATTGCAGCACGAGATAGGACGAAAGTCCTTAGGGTGCTTCGGGGCAGCAACCTTCGGAATGAGCGAGATAATCGTAGAGTTGACCGCTCGAACAAGCTTCCCGGTACGGAAAAAATCTGAGATAGCCGTGAGGCATTCAGATTTAATCACCGGCCACGCTTGTTTGAAGAAGGCCGAAGAGTATCCATCAGGGCCCGGTGCCCGATCATCATCGAACGCAAAAAGAACGTTCTGGATCTCCGCCTCAGTCACCGGTCGAACCATATGCTCTGACATCTCATCCGTCAACCGCCTCATCACGAAAGGCCGTAAATCTCCCATCACCGGATGGCTCGAAGTGCCCAACAATCCCTGAAAGAACGACACAATCGTGGCGCTGATCTGCGACGAATCATGCACAAGATCTCCCGTAGCCGTCTCGACCTGAAGGATACGCGACCGAGCCCGTCGGACCGCGATACTCCTAAAGAAAAAGGTCGTGCACTGATCTCCATCCCGGAGCCAAGACGTCTTTGCCCTCTGGCGTAGATAAACCTGCTCCGACTCAACTGCCCGTGCATACAACCGACGACAAATGCCATCCAACACAAGTAACGGCTCAAACGTAGGGTCCGAATTCAAACACGACTGGACCGAGAGTAGAAACTCCCTAGCTCTCGTCACATTCGCTCCAAGGTGACCCTGCCTCCTCCTCATCTCTCGAAACACACCTTTAAGAAGCTTAAGCTTCTTAACCACTGAATACATCGGCAGGCCGTAAATCGAGTGATCCCAGATGCTCCTCGTCTGGGGAATAAAGTCCTCCAAGTCTGTGATATGATTATCGAATCGAAACCACGCCTTGAATCCGTGACCAGCTGTCACCGGATTCAGGAGCAGGGGTGCATGATCCGAAGTACGAGACGACAAAGTGTGATAGGTACTCTCCGCACAATGTACCAACCAGGAAGGGTTAGCCACCACTCTGTCAAGGCGTCGCCACTTTCGGTCCATCGCCTGTTGATTGTGCCATGTAAACCACGGTCCTACCGTCGGTAACGTGACCAAATCAGTCGCAGTCAAGCAGGCTCGAAACTCATCATCAGTCACAATCGCCGCTCTCCCACCCAGTGCCTCACTTTCATCGACTATGGTGTTGAAGTCTCCCAACACCACCCAATCAGAATCCTGTAAATGCTCAGAAATAGAAAATAAAAAGTCCCATAACACACGCCTCTCAATAACTGTGTTACGAGCATATACAAATGTGTAAAACCGTGTATCAGCAGTACTGAGCTCTGTAACTCTACAATGAAACCACTGATCTGAGGAGGTAATCATCTGAACATCCACCATGCCCGAATCCCAACCAACCCATATCCGCTTTCCTGGCCCAGAATCATAATCAATGTAGCGACTCCAAGACGAAAAAACTCTATCTGCTACAAACAAAGATCTGCTAGAGGTGACGTGCGTCTCAAGAAGTGCAACGAGACACACCGAATGCTCCTGAATAAGGTCTCTGACCGCCCTCTGATGGTCCGGCTTATTCAGCCCCCTTACATTCCAACAGAGCGTACTACACATGGGAACTAATTTGGAGGGCTGCTGTAGGACCCTTTCCATTTCTACTAATCCCATCCACCTCATCACTTGCCCCTCGTTTGTCAATTATTTCTTCGAGTACCACGTGTTCATTTCTTCCCCGTAGAAATTCAATATCGGACATGAGATTAGTATCCCCCGCTTCCCTACTAGTCATAAGTTGTGGTGAGTTTGTTGTTGCACCCTTAGACACCAAGTCCGCTCCTTCCTGATTACCCATATCACTCAAGGCATTAAACGAATTTGAGCTCGTTGTCGGCCGAGAAAAAACACTATCGGCCGACGACAATGTGTTTCCTGTCATAATCAAGTTATGTCCTGCCTTCTCCATTGGCCCCTTTCCAGGAACCTCACGTGTACTGTCAGTCGTCACGGGGATTGCCGGAGTTAAGCCCCCAGTACCTTTTTTCTGTCCAACAATTTTCCACCCAGACCCTACACTTGCCTGCCTCGTAGTAGCACCATCCGATTGCGTTGTCACAAGTTTCACCCCATGTCCGTGTTGCTGCTGTACAACGACTACCTCACCAACTTCAGTATGCTTATTAGGCTTCTGGAAATTTTTTCGCTTTGGCTCGAATCTGGTTATCGGCCTGGGTTTATCAACAGGAGCCATCCGCGGGCAGTTTGAGGTTGCATGGCCGAAAACCTCGCATCGCGAGCAAGTAGGTGGGCGCCACTCATACTCAACCTCCACTTTGCAGCTACCCTTGTACTCTCCATCCACATTCGTCGGTTTCAGCAGAACTAAATGGTCCCTAAACGCACCATCCACCTTTATCATCACACAAACTCTCGCGTAATCGAGACGCGTCATGGCACTAGTATAGGCATCAGGGTATAAAGGAACCCCTATAGCACTGGCCACGGTACTCAGTCCATCTAAATCCCAGTACTCAAGCGGAAGGTTGCGGAGTTTTACCCAGATAGGGACCTCTCTATGCTGCCGTTTTTCCAACGATAATCCGACTCGCCATCGCTGTAAAAACAGTGGGTTGCCATCAATAAGCCACGGCCCCCCTTCCACCACTGCCAACAAGTCCACGTCAGTTTTGAACATGAAGAAAAAGAACCCATTATTATTCGATATTACATCCACCAATCCTTTCCACATCGACATAACATAGTTCTTCGTATTTTGAAACCCTCTGTTGGTACCCAGAAAGTATCCGACTAGCGTGTTCTCCCAACGCTTACTACCCTTTTGGACAGACCGCCACGACGGCCGCACAAAGACCTCCCCATTATTAATCTCTGGAGCAATATACCGCAGGGAAAGCCTAGAGGGGATTAACTGTCGTGTGCCAAGCCCCTGCTCACTTCCTGTATCAGTGCTAACTGACCCGAAGAAGAGAGTCTCCGGGTCCTTAGTGAGCGTTGGCTTCGTGTTGTGTTGTTGGACGGAATTCGTAGAAATATGAATTTCAGAATTCATAACAGGTGACCTGTTTGAATTCGATTGTATTAAGTTTGAGATATGGGCCACCTGTATTGCTTGTGTCGTTTGTGTACCCACTGTCCCAAACACCAATTTTGGGCCCAACTCAGAATTACCATCCATCGGCCCAGTAGCATGATTAATTAAAACCGGTCCATCAGTCGAAACTGTATTGATTGCAGAATCCTTATCCCCAGTAACTCCCGTGAAATCTGGCTGTAGGTTACTATCTTTCCGCGCATAAGAGTCAATGTCAGGATTAGAATTCAAATTCTTAGGGCCTGTTTGGATATCCGATAACACAGAATCATGAACAGCGGATTCGAGAAGTCGATCGAGGGCTTTTTGCAGATGAACTGTATGAGTCCCGCGCCCAAATTTTGAAGCCGATTTAATCCCCAACTCCTTATTCGTCATCAGACCACACCTCGCTTTTTTCCTTATTATTTCTGTCGACGAAACATGTTTCCCGAACCTCCTATGGCCTACCCCTACTATACTATCCTTCGCCTTACTCGTGATGGTGGCCATTGATTCACGACTTTGAACCCTCAACTGCCCAGAACCTTCACAGCCAAGTTTATTCATACCCCTAGTCACTTCTGTATTAATCCCATAATCACCCTCTTTACCACAATTCTCCTGGAGCTTAACCGCAGACCCTAATTCTCCCAAGTTGAGGCTTGCATCTGATGGCCCTTCCTCTTTCATATTACCCCCCGCCGTCACCGAACTCGGAGTGGCTCCAACCCTATTCTTTACCCCCGATTTCACAGCAGCATGTCTACCAGACCCATCCACTCGACCTTCGACCCGATCCGTCAGATTCTCGAAGTCTGGTATGTCGAAAACAAATTCTGGATGCCTCTCTGTAATCGTACTCACCATCTCCCCCGAGACATGATGGAACTGCTGCATCACCGGCGTGTTGACTGGTACGGCACTCACCGACGACGCCACACCGCATACGGATGTTGACGACGATCCGCATGAACTTGGCAGGGAGGACATGAACTTGGCATACGGATGTTTTTCCACAACAATTATACGGACATGAACTTGTTCTTTTGAATTAACTTTTTTTTATGTTTCTTTCAAACTTCTCAAAAGAAAAAAAAAAATAATCATGGAAGTTCGAGAGCATGTTTTTATATGTCTTTTTATGCACTATAATATTATTTTTACAAATTAAAATATTAGTATTATGCGTTATTTTTTATGCGTTAAAATATTCACTATATTTTTATATGTTTTTCTATGCGCTATAATATTATTATAAAAAAATTAAAATTTTAGCATAATACGGTTATAATATTTAATATGTTTTTATATGTTTTTTTATACGCTATAATATGATTATTAAAAATTAAAATATTATAAAGATAAGTATAGTATTACCAAAATTGTTTTTAGTATGATATACCAAGTGTTTGAAAGTTGGTTACTCTCCCATAAATCATAAAAGTTCGAGAGAGTTGCTCGCAATTGACTCTTTTTTCACCACAAACTTGGTTAGACCAGTTCCTTTTTCAACGACTGAACTTTTTGGATCTTCCTGTCCACGTTTTTTGTAATTCTACCAAATATAAATACCACATGATCCACCCTATTGTTGGAATGGGAAGAAGCATAATGAGATGAGACATAGTTACCAACTTTTCTATTGTATGCTTCTACAAATTTCCACATACTTTTATAATATACACTTTGTTTTTATATACATTGTAATAGTTTTCCGCTATTTTTATGCACTATAATATTAATTATGTTTTTATATGTTTTTTGTATACCATATAATATTATCATTAAAAATTAAAATATTAGTATTATGCACTAATATTCATTAGTTTTTAACGGTAATATTATTCTTATTAAAAATTAAAATATTAATATTATACTATGTTTTTTTAAGTGCGCGATTTTTTATGCGCTAATGTATACTATATTTTTATTTGTTTTTTTATGCGATATAATATTATTATTAAAAATAAAAATATTATAAAGATATTTATTGTATTACCAAAATGGTTTTAGTATGATATGGTGTTTGAGAGTTGGTAACTTGCCATAAATCATTTAAGTATTGCCACACACTTAGCTAATACCAGTTACTTCCCGCGATTGAACTTTCCGGATCTCCTTGTCCTCGATTTTGGTGATCCTAGCCATATTCTGCTTAACGGATCCACTTTCCTGTTGGAATGAGAATAAGTAGGAGTGAGTTTCCAACTTTTGAATTGTCACAGATTTACTCGGGAAGGCCAGACTTCTGGCTGGCCTGGTCTCCAATCACAATGACGCTATAGATTTCCATTACGTTTTTATAATATGCACTCTGTTTGTTTTTATATAAATTTTAATAATTTTGCATATTTTTATGCGCTATAATATTGTTATTAGAAATTAAAATTTTATCTAATTTTTATGCGCTATAATATTATT
This sequence comes from Euphrasia confusa, assembly GCA_954870475.1. Taxonomy (NCBI): domain Eukaryota; kingdom Viridiplantae; phylum Streptophyta; class Magnoliopsida; order Lamiales; family Orobanchaceae; genus Euphrasia; species Euphrasia confusa. The sequence goes on along the minus strand of OX940966.1, from coordinate 5,687,290 downwards.
ATTAAAAATTAAAATTTTAGTATTATTCTGATTTTTTATTCGCTATAATATTTACTATATGACAGATTTTTTACAAATAAGGGTGGTGTACAAAACCAAAGATATCATTTGTTTAGTGTTATTTAAAGTCTGTGGGTCCAATGCACCGGTCATGCGCATTAGCTAGCCGATAGAAAAATAACTAATTATGTGTCGATCAAGTTAAGGAAACCTAAGTGAAGAACCGTAGAAAACTCAAGGGAAAGATTAAAGTCGAAGAAGGCACTGAGAAGGACACGAAGGCCGTTGTGGTTCGAATAAAGGATAAGGTGCAGGGTCAGGTTGGGAGAGTAGTCTCGAGGAAAACTCGGCCCTTTTCAAGAAGTGTGTTGCACCCGTATCGTACCGATATACAATATATATTGAATAAAGAATTACCAAAGGAATCTCGTTTACTTATAACAAAACCTGAAATCCTACAAACTAAGTCGAATGTATAGATATTTCAGTTTAAAATTTTTACATAATCATGAAAGTTTAAGAGAATGTTTTTAAGTCTTTTTATGCACTGTAATATTATTATTAAAAATTAAAATATTAGTATTATGCGCTATTTTTTATGGATTATAATATTCACTATATTTTTATATATGTTTTTCTATACGCTATAATATTATTAATAAAAATTAAAATAATAGTATTATTCCGTTGTAATATTCACTAAGTTTTTATATGTTTTTTTTATAAGTTATAATATTATTATTAAAAATTAAAATATTATAAAAATAATTACCAAAATTGTTTTTAGTGATATGCTAAGTGTTTGAGGGTTGGTAACTCTGCCATAAATATCATGAAAATTCAAGAGAGTTGGTCCGAATTGACTCTTCTTTCGCCACACACTTAGGTAAGACCAGTTTCTTCTCCACCGAAACTTTTTGGGATCTCCTTGTCCACGTTTTTTGTGATTCTAGCCAAATTCTGGCTGAGAAATCCGACATCCATCATGTTGGAATAGGAGGAAGCAGAATGAAGTTACCAACTTTTTGATTGTCAGGATTGCCTCGTTGAGAAGGTTAGACTTCTGGCTAGGCCCCGCCCCGTCTTCAGTCTCTCGATTTCCACATATTTTTATAATATTCACTTTGTTTTAATTATATACATAGTAATAATATTGCCCTATTTTTTATGTTCTATAATATTCACTATGATTTTATATGCGCTATAATATTCACTATGTTTGTATAATTGTATATGTTTTTTATTCGCTATATTATTATTATTAAAAGTTAAAATATTATAAAGATTATTAGAGTATTACCAAAATGGTTTTAATTTGATGTCCTATAATATTCACTATGTTTTAATGTAAGTTGGATTCCTTCTCTAGCCACTGAACTTTTCGGATTTCCTTATCCAAGTTTTTTGTGATCCTAGCCAAATTCTGTTTGAGAAATTCGACCTGATCCTTGGAATTGGAAGAAGCAGAAGGAGGCATAGTTACGAACTTTATGATTGTCGGGAATGCCTCGGGAAGGCTAGACTTCTGGTTGGCCCCCTCTCTAGTCACGATGCTACATATTTCCACATGTTTTTATACTATTCAATATATTTTTATGTTTTTTATGCGCTATAATATTATTATTAAAAATTAAAATATTAGTAATTTCTACATGTTTTTATAATATTCACTATGTTTTTGTGTATTTTATCCGATATAATATTATTATTAAAAATTAAAATATTAGTATTATGCGCAAATAAAACATGTTATAATATTATTATTAAAAATTAAAATATTAATATTATGCGCTAAAAAATATTTATAATGCATATAAAAAATATATACAGTGTATTACTAAAACAATATAATATAATTATTAAAAAATTAAGATTAGCTTAAAACCCAAAACCATTTTTATTGTATTTTTTTATATTAAAAACTTGTATTAGTTAAAAAAATTAAACTATTATGTTTGTGTTTTAATTATATTATCTTTATTTATAACACTATAACTTTAAAATAAAAAAAATTAATCAAATCACCATAATTCATATTTTATAATTATATAGGTAATATTATTTTCTCTAAAATTATCTTAAGATATTTAACAAGTATTTTTTATATATATTCTAAAATCAATAGGTTATTGTTAGTTCTAAATTAGTGTTAAGAACTATCATAAAAATCTTAAAATACACTTATGCTATCATAAAAATTTTAAAATACACTTTCTTTTTCCAAAATGTTTAATTAGGTGGGTTCTTCACTTTAATTTTCTTAGATTTTGTTATGAATACAAATATTACATTACTGTGTTAAATTTAGGGGTGGACACTTCGTCCCGAAATCCCGATCCCGTCCCGAAAATTAACGGGATGGGATGAGATCACTTTTGAAAATGGCAATCTCGTCCCATCCCGTCCCGTTTCAAATTTTTCATAACGGGACGGGACCCGTTCTATCCCGTCCCGTCCTGATAATTATTTTAACAATAATATAATTTTCATATTTTCAAACAAATTAATAAAATATCAAAATATTAATCATACTCCCAATTAAATTTATTATTAAATTAAATATATTTTTAAAATTTCATAATATTTCAAAATAATTTAATTTTTGTTGTTTAATTTGTCTTTAGAAATACTAACATTTTTATTTTGAAATATTAAATAAAATTAAAATATCATTTAGATTGAATATAAATAAGTCCAATATAAATATCACTTGGTTGAGCATTCGACTTGAGAACAGTAAGGTCCAAGGTTCGAACCCGAGACATGATTGTGTGAGTATTTAAATATCTGCAATTGACTTAGACTAAAAAAAAATAATAATAAGTCCAATATTATATTTTACTTATTTAATAATTTATGTTTAAAATTAAAATTTAAAATAAATTCAATATATATATGCCCGTGTATGTATATGTATGAATATTTGTTATAAAAAAATTTCGATTCTTATTTTATTTGATTTTTTATTGTTTTATAAGTCGTTAATATTATTATTTTATTAATTATTTTTATTTAATTAATTTTATTTATTTATTATTTAATATTTTGGAACGTTCCGATCCCGTCCCGATTTCGACCCGAACCCAAATGGAATTGGGACGTGCGAGACGGATTTTTTAAAATGCAAATCCCGTCTCGTCCCGTCCCGAAAATTTATTTCCGAGACGGGACGAGATTCTCTTAATCCAGTCCATCCCGTGCCACGCCCACCCCTAGTTAAATCCAAGGAGAATGGAGGCCCAATATTAGGGATGTCAATCGGGCCAGCTCACTCGGTTTCGGGCCAGCCCACTCGGGCTATCGGGTTACTTCGGTTCGGGCTGATCGGGCTGAAATTTTTTCGGACTGTAAATTTGTAGCCCTAACCCTAAAATCTTCGGTCTCGGGCTAGCCCGTCGGGCTGGAAAAAATAATATTATATAATAAAAAAATAATTTTACTACCAAATTAAATTTAATATTAATAAAATATTAATATTTAATAATAATTATTATAATTCTAATATTTAAATTGCCCAAATTATCAAATATTCATTCAATAATATTTAAAATTGTAATTTTAGTTGACAATTTTCTTTTATTTGAATATATTATTTTATTTATTTAAAATATTTCTATAAATAAATAAAATGAATTATAATATATTTAAATAAATCGGGTTGTCGGGCTGGCTAGCCCACGGTTTATCGGGCTAGCCCACTCGGGCTATCGGGTTATTTCGGTTCGGGCTAATCGGGCTGAAATTTTTTCGGGTCGAAAATATTCGGCCCTAACCCTACATTTTTCCGGGCGGGCTTCGGGCTAGCCCACCGTTTCGGGTTGGATTGACATCCCTACCCAATATACACATTCAGGTGAGGGAATTGTAAACGAGTTCGCCCCAAACACCTAAGTATATGAATTAATTAAAAAGTTCAATTGTATTTAATGTTATTTCAGCCAATCAATTTAACATTCAAAACTATTAAGATGGCGAGTTTATAAGAAAATTCTCAATTCATTTTAATTTGATTAATTTTTAGGGTACCAGGGGGAAAGAACACTCTCCCGAGCTTCAAAAATTCGCCAATAAAAAAATGGGCAGAGTTCGAAGCTTAGTTAGTTTGTGCGTAGCCGCAGTCGCCAACGAACTTCTCCAAGGTAACTATTGCTGGATATGAATTTATAATTTCACAAGGGATGATAGTTGCAGGATAAATATAATGAGTTTTTGCTGCATACTTTTTCTTTTTTCTATTTCTTAGGGGATGATGACAATGGCGATATTCTTTCGGTTATTTATAATATGCCGTTGGAGTTGTTCGAAAGTCTGCTGCCGCACTTGCCTCCGTTGGGTTTGCAGAAGTTGCAAGAAAACTTGTGAGTTCTGAACACAAGTAAAAAATAAACCTTACTCTTAGTGTTGAATTCCATTATTTATATGTTCATATTATTGGGAGAAGGCATTATACCACACCGAACACGGAAAATTCTCAACAAAAAACATAACTTTTGTTGTTGTTCGTCCGGCCGTCTGTCAATCCTGAACCCAATTATTGTTAGTAATTTACTACCTTAAAACAAGGCTTATTTTTACCTCCATTTTCAGCATTTTACAACATACATATAATTCGCACTTTTCGTTTTGAGTTTCTCAAGAGCTGCCTTGTTTTTATCTAGATCAACGGACCCTTGGTTTTACCAATACGGCATTGTGAAAATGCAGTTTCCCACTTTTTTTTGCGTATTTGATTTAGAAAATGAAAGCGTTGGACTATCAGGATTGGGATCAACAATCTTGTCTGCTATTGTTCATATTTCAGATCAGATAATGTCTTGTAGAATGTTCGTGTGTAGTAATGTGTTACGCACGGAAAATAACCTGCTCTTTATCCTGATACAGGCCATTTGAATTTACGGATAACTTTGAACCTGCGCAGGTTAACCCTAAAAACTGTCGAAAACGTAAAAGGTTTGAAGAAAGGCGGATCTGATATTTTGTACTTTACACGCATGTAGAAAAGTAACTTTTCAAAAATATCAGAATGCGGTTATCATTTTTGTAGATGTGGGATCTTAGATAAAACATGGCGTGCACTATACAACGTTCGTTGGTCGGGGTCTTGTCAGCAGAAACAGGCTATGGCTTTGTTGGATTCACATGATGATGCAGAGTATGACTCAATTGACGATTGGCAGCAGATGTACTGGGAGGCACATTTGCAAGAGTATATATATTAATTATCAAAGTTTTAAGTGATACAATATTCCGTAAGTTCTAATATTTACTTTACTGTATTATAGAAGGACTGACTATGTTCTTATTCTGTTATACCAGTTGTGTGGATGCTGTAGCAGAAACAGCTTTGCTCCCATCTTATGATGGTTCCATTGGGGAAATACGAATTCCAGGTTTGTTGGTCTTGCTCATTTGATTTTTCTTCAAATCCTTCCTTCTCAAGCTAGGCAGATAACTCTAATACAATCGTGAAAATATTTACTTTACTACTGAGGCTTTATACTGTTTTATTTTTATTTTTATCGCAAAAGGTTTTAGTTGTTTTGTAAACCAAAAATGTTAACTAGTAATTGAATTACAAATAAATATTTTGTTTTATGCATTCTTTTATGTTGGAAGATCATCAATCTTCTGTTATATGCCTCACATTTTTTCCTGTGATCTCATCATGATCTCAAGGCGTTTAGTAACATATTCACACAAACACATACACACATACACAAATATACATACTGACATACATATATATAGGGTAGCCTCCCGTGTGGACCAAGCCCTATATATACTTTTTTTTTTTTTTTGGATAAGTGCAGTTTATAAGGGAAAATGTAATATGCATATAACAAATCCTGAAGTAGTTGACATGTGTTTTGCCGCATACAGATGGCATTCTGGAACACATTGGTAGCATTTGTCAGCTGGTTAAGCTGAAAGACAATTATCTCAAATTCTCTTGCCATTGCCAGCAATTTGGAGCTTATGTCAGGTTCATAGAATGAGAAAACCGTGTCATATTTACCTTGTTATTTTCGAAACAAACTGCTTCTCACTTTAATTGGACTGATATATCTGATGTTGTTATTTAATACTGATAATGAACGAGCTTTCATTATATATTTTACCGTTCTTCCAGTACACTTGTTCTGTATTAGAGTTCATGGCTTTTTCATTTTTATCTTTGTTTAATGTAATAATAGGATACTAGATTTTTTGTGATCCATTTGTTTTTGTTGCAGACAGCTAAGGCTTCCAAATGCACTCTGTGTTGCAGAAACTTGTGTAAGTTGCAAATTTTCTTTGGTTATAGATCAAATGAGCATGATTTGTAATTTTAGTAGAGTTGAGTTGAGTCACTGCTAATAACAGTGATTAATTTATTTATTAATTTTTAAAATCTGGCAATTTTTATTGCCTAACTGGCTAACTGAAACTTCCCTATTGTTAACTATCATTGAGCATTTTGCTTGATCCATATATAATACTACTATATTCCTAAGTCCTAACTATAGGTTTTACAATATTGCTGTACTATTATTTGTAATGGACTAGTGAGCTCTCTGCAGTAATTTCAATATTAGTAATGGTAATTCCATGCTTAATGCTGCTCGTCAAAGTGTGAAAATTTGCTTTAGAGAAAAATAGAGCTTAATGCGTGGAATAATTTGTGAAGTGAGATTTATTGTAAGTGTATGCCTTTTGTCATCCTCAATACCAGAACTCCTCTGTTCAACCTTTTTTACTCTTCTCCTCCTCCTCCTTTCGTGTTTCTGTTTTCACATAAGTTATTGTGCGTAGCTTTTCTTATTTTTATTTTAAAGGTTACAAAGTAATCTATTCTCGTGAGTAATCATAGTTGAACAAAAACTTGTTATTTCATGATTATTTATCAACTCCTGTAGAAAAAAACTGTAGGATATTCGTTATCGTGAAATACAATTTATGGGACTTCATATGATCAAGCCAAGTACAGAAGTTTCGTCATTTTTCCTTTTTATCCTTACTGGTAATCTGTTGCAGGATCTGTTAAAGAGCAGCAATTTGGGAAGCCTGGAACTACATTGGATTAAATCCAATGACCATGTAAGTCTTTTTATTTTTTATATTTTTTTAATGCACCTATAACTTTAGGCAATTTTTCATAATGAATGGCAAACAAGGCAAACAAGTTTCACATGCACCTGTGCATGATAAACTGAATCTGTTGTGTGGTTTTCTCATGTGTATTCCAGTGTAGTTATTTTGAATCACTAGTTACAATCTGCATACCTAATGAGCAGTTAATCGATGTATTTAGTTTATATTTTTTATTGCATTCTGATTCATGAGACATAATTTCCCAGGTAGAGGGATTGTGTAAACTTCTGAACCAAAACAGTGAGACTCTGAAATCAATTGATTTTATCCATTGCAAGCTTTCCCCGACTTTCATCAATGCAATATGTAATGCACTGCATATGAAGGGTATCCAGGCACACGGAGTTGAGCATTTCTCAATCAGGAGATCAAGCTTCCTTCAAACTGATTCATCTCTCATACCTGTTGGATTGATAACTTTCTTAAAATCTGGAAGGTATGATCATCGACCAATGGTTTTTTTTCAAGACAGTTGAGGACATCGTTTGTGAATATTGTGTGTTTGGATCTAATGTCATTCATGGCAGGTCCTTGAATTCATTGATTTTATGTGATGACCAAGTGGGGCGAAATTTTGCGAGGGTGGTTTTTAATACTCTCCTTGATGCTTCAGCCAGTATATCCAAGCTAGACCTTTCAGACAACGATGTTAGTTTGACACGTCTTGTCTATGTTTCTTCATACTTATCCCATACTATTGGAAAATCATTATCTAGAGATGATATTCCAGATTTCTGGTTTCCTTTATCAATTTCGGTGGGGGCCATCATGTCGGTCACTTGAAATGGGCAAGTCATTGAAGTCATTGCGTGTGCTCAATTTAAGGTGACACGAGTATTTTTATGTTGGCTAAAATGTAATTCCTTTCCAATGATTTTTAATATACTTTTGAACAATTTACTATCAATGTGTCATTCTCATTCAATAGATTAATGTGTTGTAAATTTGAAATTACTTTCTGTTTGCAACTGTATTTTTTAGCATTTACTGTGTTGTTAATTCTTTTTATTGATATTTAATGCTTCATAAATGTCATCTTTGCCAAACAATCATCAAATAGAGAAAATAACTTAAGCCATATGGCACTTCATTTCATGGTACATTCAAAGCTAGTAATAATATTATTGGACTGCTTGGTATTTTGTTAAGGCATAAAGGAATCTGCATTTTATATTTCTAATGTAAGGACATAAAGATGGAAACAATAATTGTGTGAAAAGTCTTCAATTGGCTTTATGTATGTTCCTTGAACATGTCTAAAATATGTCTGCTGGGAGGTTAAGTAGTAACCCTCTATCTGTTTTGGACCTTCGTTTTTTTTCTTTCAATAAACGAAGGAGAGTGCATTTCTCACTTTATTGAATTTCAGTATGATTATTTTTCTGCCGTTTGGGGTCCCTGGACAAACTTATTCTGCTAAGACTTTGATTGTTTTCTTAAAATAAAAGTAAAGATAATAGGACAGGTGGGAACTTGAAATATTATGTTATGTCTATTCCCTGGTTTTTACCTTATCTTTCTTGTATTGAGGCGCTTGTTTGACATTTCACTTTGAGATTTCCACATGTGGATTGGTCATACAATAGTATTTTGGTTTGGTGTAAACCTTTTCTAATTTTGGCAATGTGTTTTGGTGTAAATTACAGATCCTGTACCTTGGTAAGAGATGATGCAGACTGTCTCAAACAGGCTCTGGTTCACATGCCTAATTTGGAGAATCTTGATTTAAGTGACAACTGTATAAAAGATGGGATCAGGTTAAAAGATTCTCTGGAGTCTTTCAAATATTATATATATATGCATATTGGCCCCATCAGACACCAGTTTATATACGCTCGACTTATAAAATTGATTTTTCAGGACCTTGATCACCTATTTTACTGAGATCTCTGGCAGAGACTTAGCGTTCACTGAATTAAAGCTTGAAAATTGTGAGCTAACTTGCGAGCAAGTTATTGAACTTTTAGGAGTTCTTTCAAATATGAACAAACCCCTTAAATTGCTCTCTATTAAAGGCAACAGGCTTGGCAGGTATAGTTGCAGTGAGATTTGATATCCAAGGATTATGATATGTTTCGTTAGGCTTGAATTGCCACAATTTGTTTGCTTTCCTCCAGTAAGATCGGTGCATCATTGGGGAAAATTTTGTGCACTGGTATTTGTTCCCTTGATGTTGAAGACATTGGACTTGGCTCGTCTGGTTTCCTGGTTGCGAGCAAGAAAATATCAAAGGAATTGAAGGTTGCTTACATAAATATAAGGTCCCTTTATATGTCGCCTTTTGTTTTCCTTCAATTGTTTTGGCCTCTGCCTGCCATATGTTATATGTATCTGATCACTTGATATTTTAATGTTAACAGCGATAACCAAGGTGGAATTGAAGCTGCAAAATTCATTTCACGCGTCGTTTCACAAGCTCATAAAATTGTTGCGATTGATTCAAGATATAACCTAATGCCTCTGGAGTCGCTATCAGTAATAACCTCTGGCTTGAAAGCCTCAAAAGGTGTGGCTGATCTTTAGCATACATTGTTCCATTTTTTGAAAAAATTATACAGTACAAAAGTACCCAAAGTGATACTGTACTAAGATTTTTTAATAGTTTTTTACATTACATCTTTCTTTTATTATTGTGTTTTTCGTTTACAGGAAATCTGGAGCATCTGGACTTGACTGGAAATAGTTTATGTGATCAACTTGCTGACACAACGTCTGTTTTGGCTGAATTTCAAACCAGTGGAAACTTTTTCGGCACTCTTATATTATCTGCTGCTCCAAATGTACCATATGATAATGACCCTTAGCTGCATCAGGGTACACATCTCTACCAAACTTAAAATTCTAAATCCCAAGTAATCTATTATGCCTGAAAGTTGTTTCAGTTAAATCATATTTAGAACAAATTGCGCTTGCAGAAATAATTATGATACCTTTGAATGTTTGATATACTGTTTATTACATTTCTTGCATTTACCTGTAGAACAATGAGATTTCTAGAACTTAATTGCTACATATACTGCCTTTAGGTTAAGTTTAATTACCTAAACAAACGAGTTATCTTTCAAATTTACAAACAATACCCCGCTGTTGTATACTTCATATTGCAGAATTAACTGTGGTAATTTTTTAAATAAAAATTAAAATCTTGAAAATATTGTGTTGAAGTTGTAGAAGATAAAGGTTGAACTTTAGGGGAATTTTTTCTGCAATCGAACGGCGTTGCTTTGATAGAGTTTGTCAGCTTCGTGGGCAACCAAGCTGTAAAGGACAGCTTATAATTAATAAACATAATAAAGTGAAGTGAATTTAATGCTTACCTTCCTTTGATAATGTCCAAAAAGTGGTTGTTGGCCTGGCTTTGTCACGAAGTTGGTCCTATGTTCTGTTTTTATTTCTTTATTATGCTAATCATTTCCCTTTGAAGCTTATTCTTATCTACCCCCAGTTTTAACAAATATGATATGATAGAACTCATTTCAAGGTTTTGCTTGATTTTTTCTCGGTGAAACTAAAAATCCGTGTTGTGGTTGGATCACTCTTGTCACCTTTAAGTATTAAATGTCTGTATGTGATATATTTTTGACAATCTCACAGAATAGAAAAGTGCCACGTGTTGTCTTTGTTTGGGGGCCTCGGTAAAACTAGTTTGACTTATAGTAAAAAGTGATTCGTAGTGCCCACCTGATTTTTTTCATAATCTCGCTTACCATCCTCTGCGGCTCTGTGCATGGATTTAGATGAAGAACATCTTTTTCATGGGGTAAGGAAATAGGTTTAAAAGCCAAAAATGATGGTAGTTAGTTATTAACTTGTTTTGTACTCATGTGACTAATGATGATGCACTTGGATTTGGCATTCCAAGATTAGTCCTTCACTTCAATCACTGTACTCATCAGTTTTTTTTTTGTTTTTTTTTTTTTTATGAAGAGAGCATAATGTTTCGGGAAATATTATTATTGGAAATCAACGAAGAATTACGGTTGATGAACAATCACCGTTTTCATATGCAGATCTGGGAGAGTGGGATCACAGTCCTGGGTATGATATGATGAGCGCGTTTCGGATACCCATTTTAAAGTGTAGATCATTTAACTATACTTTGTTACTCTGCAATGTATACCGAATAATGATGTATTTTTAGTTGATAAATTTATTCACTCTTTTTTTTATTACAAGATCTTTTTTTATCCTACACAGTTATAAACTTATATATTTATAAAAATAATTTGTTGAATATTTAAAATTGAAATTATAAACTGTATATAGTTACACGTGTGCGTGTGAGTGGATGGATACATTTTTTTGTTGTTGTGTAGTAATGATTTGTTTTAGTGGTAGATGCAGTGATGACAGAATATATGAAATATAAATTAATTATGAATATGTCATTTTGTTTTTATTTTTTTGAAAACAAAATATTTATAGAATATTAGAAAGTAGACCCTATGCAATTTTTTTATTACACCTACAATTTTAATTTAATTTAATACTATTGAAAGGAGTGAGAATATTCATTAAACTTCTTTCAAATTATTGTATTACTACTATTCATTATTAGTATTTCATTAAATATTGCACATTAATTTGGAAGAAAGTTTAAATAATTATTTGATCAATAATATACTGTAATTACTAAATAAGTAGAGAGGTCCAAGAAATTTGAAATGACCCGCTGCATTACAATTTTTATCCAACACCTTCTCGTCAATCTAAGTAAACCCCCTACCCCACTCCACCCCTCCGCACCCCACCCCCTCTCTCTCCGTCTCTTCACACTTCACTTTCTCCCTCCCCGCAGATCCGATCCTCAATCCGCCTACTAATCGATCGCGGCAAAACCCGTCGAAGCATTTTCCATGGAGGAGGCCTTGGAGTTGGCGCGTGCGAAGGACACCAAGGAGCGGATGGCCGGCGTCGAGCGCCTCCACCAACTGCTCGAAGCTGCCAGAAAGACCTTGTCCGCTTCGGAAGTGTCGTCACTCGTTGATGTCTGTTTAGATCTCTTGAAGGACAACAACTTCCGGGTGTCCCAGGGAGCGCTGCAGGCGCTCGCCTCCGCCGCCGTGCTCTCCGGCGAACACTTGAAGCTGCACTTCAATGCGCTGGTCCCGGCGGTGGTGGAGAGATTGGGCGACGCAAAGCAACCTGTTAGGGATGCTGCTAGAAGGCTAATTCTTACTCTCATGGAGGTAGCAATTTTTTTACTGTTAGTTTTGTTTTACCCTAAAATTTTGTTGGCGATTGCAGTGAAGTAGTATGTGGCCTTAAGGCTTCAATTGTGTTTATTGGATTGTTGTGGATAGTTTAAATTTTACTTGTTTTGATGGCTTTACTGATGAAATTGAATTATGACTACCATTTTTTTTACTTCAAATTATCTATTGAAATTTGAAATTGACCTTGTTCTTTACTTTTCGAATCATTTCTTTTAACCGGATATGAGTTTTGCGTGTGGACTATGCCTGATCATAGTTTTAGCTTTAGGGTTCAAATTTCCATTTTAGATATCTGAAAAATTATAAGAGGGGCTATTAGATCCATTTTCGGTGTATGCTTCTTGCCTGGAGCTTAACATGTGTATATTTTTTACTACATGTTTTCCACTCACTTAGTGAGATCTAACACCGTTTATCTGTAGAGTATATGAATTTAGGATTTCTAGTGTAACGTGTATCTATTTAGTCTGAGCTATCATCAAATTTTTGGATTAGTTTTTCGATCATGTAAGTTTAAATTATGAGGGCAAGGGTTATTTAGGCCTGTGTAGCAAGTAAAAACTTGTCCTTCAACTTAGAAAAGGCAATGTATTTATACAAGATGCACTTTCCTTCCTTTCGAATGGTGAAATAGTGCCACTCTGGATTTATTCTCTTGTTAATGATTCAAACCATTTCTGTCTTTTTAACCATCTACAATGACTATATAGTTCACGCGTGCATTTTAGGCTACATTAAGTTGAGGGGTAGCAATGAGAACTGAGAAGAGGTAGGGTCCTAGGGAAGGTTGATGTTACAGTTACGTATTGTCATCTGATTGTTTTTCACCACTCAAAAAGCAACTATTCTATCTTTATTGTAACACATTTAATAGCCCCTTGAAGAAACACGGTAAAGGTAGTATTTGCTCAGAGCAATTTTTAGATGATCTTTCTTCTAAGAGTAAAATGTTCAAAGAAAACGATTTGAGTAATTTTATCTGGGAAACAATAATGCCACTTGCTTTCAACATCTTTGTCACTGTGCTTCTATTGTGAAATGTTCAGTGATTATATCTTGAAAAAGTAATTCAAGTAGTGTAAGACACTGCCTGATCACAATCATATTCCTGTGCCCTTATAACTTTCAGATGCCAAAATCTTATTGATCATGATGTAACTGTTGATAATGAGTTGATTTTTTGTATAAGTCAATGATTAGGGTATTGAATTTTGAAAATGGACCATGTTACGTAATTTTACACTGTTCATTCTCAAGATTGGAATTCTGTCTTTGATATAGGTGTCTTCACCAACTATCATTGTCGAAAGAGCAGGGTCTTATGCTTGGATGCACAGAAGCTGGAGAGTTCGGGAAGAGATTGCTCGTACGGTTACATCGGCTATTAGTCTGTTTGGATCTACAGAACTACCACTTCAACGTGCCATTCTCCCACCTGTATGTTGACTTTATTTATTATTTATTGACGCCATCGGCCCAGTTATCATTTATGTTCTATTTAGGAGTAAATAATAATTGTTGCTTGTTCATGTATTTGTAAACGGACTTGTGGGCTTATGTTTCGTCTTCTCGATCCAGATGTTGCAGATGTTGAGTGATCCAAATCCTGGTGTGAGAGAAGCAGCTACTTCATGTATCGAGGTTGGGGAAATCCGAAATCCTTGTTTTTTACTATCTACAACACAATCTACAAATTTTATGTGTACTTTTAATACTATTATTATCGCTGTATTGTTGCTGGTAGTTTACCATCAAGTTAGTACATTAGCGATGAGTTTCTATTATATCAAGATGTTAACTAACTGTAACCTTAGACATTTATTAAGAGCCTGACATATTCACTGGGAGTCATATATGATGCTGTTGATTTTAGAATATTGATTGTGATGGACTAATCTATTTAACTCAGAATACTAGTACATAATTTTCTTAGAGGCCTATGTAGATCTAATCTCCATTTAGTAGTGCGTTCTACTCATTCTTCTGTTAACTGGACAAAAATGCTGGATTACCATCTGTTAATTTTCTAAGACATATGACCTTTTTTATATATTTTTTCCTTTTTCAATGAAGTACTACAACTCTCAATATGTTTAAATTTGGATTTCGAAAAGTTTTTGGTCAATTAAATACTCAAGAGTTTCAGTCTGCGGGGCGACCCAAAATGCTATTGTGAGGTGCAGGAAAATGTAGTCCGGCATTTTTTTAGAAAAATATATGAGTCTAAATTGATGATTCAAATATTGCAAGTCTTGATGAATGAACTTGAACTATGAATATGTGAGAAGTTTTATTGTATTTTGTGGTAAATAACTTTAATTTTTATTATTATTAATTTCCCATGGATGATATTCCTGGCTCCGTCGCTGACAATAATTATGTGGATCCATCTAGTTCTGCATGTAATTGCTGGGCAATGTTGGTTTAACTGATTGATTGCAACTTGCAAGTGTAGTAAAGTACATTCTTTTTTTCATATTTATAAATCTTCCTCCAGGAGATGTATACTCAAGCTGGCCCTCAATTCCTTGAAGAACTGCACCGGCATCATCTACCGGCATCAATGGTAATATTGTTGTTGCGTTTGTTTATATACTACCATTCAAGCACTGATTGTGAAAATAGAACTTTTGTATATAGTTTACATACTTTTAAGTTTTAACTGATCCAACATTTCTTTGAACATGAAAGGACTTTATGGTGGAGTTATTCTGAAGTATTAATTTTCATGAACTACAGTTAAAGGATGTTAATGCCAGATTAGAAAGAATTGAGCCAAAGGTACACTCTTCAGATGCTATTGCTAACAATTACCATCATAGTGAGACTAAGCCAGCAACCCTTAGTACAAAGAAAAATAGCCCCAGGGCCAGAAGCTCAACACGCGAGGCTTCTCTCTTTGGAGGTTTGTATATTTATTTTTAATGCTGTATATTAATTTTGATTCAAGTTATTGTTTTTTTAGGATTATGATATTTAGCCAATTACCAGTTCGCATCAGAGACTCATAGGGACTCTTGTTCTTTTGGATATTGCTTTTGCTTGCGATACAAAAGATTTGGAGATTATGTCTTGTAGTAAAGTAGATTATACAAAGAGGAGTTTTATTCAGTAACACGAGAAGGCGAACATTTGTACAGTTCAAACTTATTATGAAATGTCAATGTTCACTTTTGCATCTACATTTTTTATAACATCTTGTGTCTTTTGACTCTGAGCAGCAGATGGTGATATCACTGAAAAACCTGTTGAACCAATTAAAGTGTATTCAGAAAAAGAGCTTATAAAGGAGTTCGAGAAGATTGCTTCCACTCTTGTGCCTGATAAAGACTGGTCTATACGTATTGCAGCCATGCAGAGACTTGAAGCCCTTGTTATTGGAGGTTTGTTTTGACACTCATTCTAGATTTCCAATCTTTAACACAACGCTTTGTTAACTGTTTTTATATTTCATGTTTGGCTTTCGTGTCCAATATGTAAAACAGAACTGAGACAGCCAACTGTATAAATGGATAGTGGATTGTATTTTACAAATTGGCTTATCAACCTGTAAAATAGTATTGTTAATGCACTATTTTCTGTTTGGGTCATTCAGGTGCAGCTGATTATCCATGTTTCCGTGGACTTCTAAAGCAGCTGGTTGGTCCTTTGAGCACACAACTATCTGATCGGCGATCTAGCATTGTGAAGCAGGTATGACCATAAAAGACTTCATACTTTTCTTCTCTCTAGGAGTAGTTGTGACTTTGACCACCATTGAATTGTTATGACATCATAATATGCATTTTTGGCTATTAGGCTTTATCTTGAAATTTGTAACTGAAGATGTCAAGATATATGCATCATGGTGAAGTCTGTCGAGTGTCAACATTTTTTGTTACATGTACATTTCTGTACTTCAAGTACATCCTTGGAAATTTGCTGCAGACATTATCATGCGACAAGTCAACTACACACACATATCAACTGCCTCACTCTTTCTAATTGAATATACCTTTGGTCATAACAAGCAATTAATACACAACTAAAATTATCTATTGTTCTTGTTATTTAAATGTTCACTTTGCTAGGCATGCCACCTGTTGTGTTTCTTATCAAAAGATCTTTTGGGGGACTTTGAGGCATGTGCTGAGACTTTTATCCCGGTGAGAGCATTTCTTATTTATAGCTGCTATTTTCTGATCATCGTATTCATGCCTCTGATGTTATGGCTTGTAACGTAGGTCCTTTTCAAGCTTGTTGTGATAACAGTGCTTGTAATTGCAGAATCTGCAGATAACTGCATAAAGACGGTAGTTCTCTGATTTTCTTGGTTGCTAGTTCTGTCTTACTTTGTTATATTCTTATTTTCATTGATTCAAATTTTATTTCAGATGTTACGCAATTGCAAAGTTTCTCGTGTGCTTCCACGGATTGTTGAATCTGCGAAGAACGACCGAGGTGCTGCACTCCGTGCAAGGTATGATTTTGTTCTTTAATTTCCTTACCCTGCTGTCTTTTGAGCTTTTGTAGTGATGTTTCTATATCCTAAATTAGGTGTTGTGAGTATGCACTTCTAATCCTTGAATATTGGGCTGATGCACCTGAAATACAACGCTCGGCCGACCTCTATGAAGACCTTATTAGATGTTGTGTGGCAGATGCAATGAGCGAGGTACATTTATTGTAACCATAGCATCCGTCATCATATGGTTGAATAATGCGCAGGCTTGAATCATGGGTGTAGCTCCACAAACCCCTGATTTTGATTTTTTGCATTTTGAAAATAAAATAAAAAGTACTAATAATATATTTCGTCTAGGTATCGCTCTTCATAGGATGGCTACACCCCTGGCCTGAATTTATATTTATGTATCCATTGAATTCAGGTCTATCACTTATAGCATTATATTCAACAGGTACGATCTACTGCAAGGGGTTGTTATAGAATGTTTGCGAAAACCTGGCCTGATCGATCTCGACGTTTATTTTCGACCTTCGATCCTGTTGTTCAAAGGGTACATGCATTTTCATGCTACCAACCTTAACCTTTTCGATACTGTGAAAACTGTGAGTTGATAAATGTATATTTACTTAGGTGATAAACGATGAAGATGGAGGTATGCACAGAAGGCATGCTTCTCCTTCTATTCGTGAGAGAAGCTCAGCCATGCCATTCACTTCTCAGACATCTGCGCCTTCAAATATACCTGGTTATGGGACTTCTGCTATAGTTGCAATGGATAGAAGTGCCAGTTTATCCTCAGGTACATCTCTTACTTCTGGGCTTTTACTCTCACAAGCAAAGCCCACTGGTAAGGGAACAGAACGTAGTCTGGAAAGCGTGTTGCACTCAAGCAAACAGAAAGTCACTGCTATAGAAAGTATGCTGCGAGGCATGGATTTGTCAGGGAAAGGTCGATCCTCCAGTTTAGACCTAGGTACTTATTTGTTTTGTCTTTTTTTCTTTGGCTTTGGTAGTTTCTCCTTAATTCTCTTGCCAAGCATTGCCAATAAATTGTCTGACTCTTGGCATCTTTATTTGCATGTGAATGCTTAATTCTCATCATCTTTTATATGTGAATGGCTAGCTATTTATTTTACTGCCCCTAGTGCAGGAGTTGACCCCCCATCATCTCGTGACCCACCATTTCCCCTTGCTGTTCCAGCTTCAAATAATCTCACAAGCTCTTTGGGAGACTCAGTGTCTAAAGGCGAAAATCGCAATGGAGGCTTAGCTCTTTCTGACATCATCACACAAATTAAGGCTTCCAAAGAGTCAAATAAATTATCCCTTCATAACAATATGGGAAACGAACACTCACTATCAGCCCATTCTTCTTACTTACCCAGGAGAGCCTCTGAAAAAGTACACGACAGAGGGTTTATGGAAGAAACTGCTGAATTCAGGGAACCAAGGCGTTATACGAACCCCCACGTCGAAAGGCAGTACTTAGACACACCATACAAAGATGCTAATTATAGGGACCCACATAATAATTACATACCAAATTTTCAGCGTCCTCTTCTAAGGAAGAATACATCTGGACGGATGTCCACCAGCAGGAGAAGGAGCTTCGATGAAAGTCAGCTCCATCTCGGAGATGCATCGACTTATTCAGACAGCCCAGCTTCTCTTACTGATGCTCTAAGCGAGGGTCTCAATTCTAGTTCAGATTGGAATGTCCGTGTGGCAGCATTTAGTTATATCCATTCTCTCCTCCAGCAAGGCCCAAGAGGCATTCAAGAAATAAACCAGAGTTTTGAGAAAGTCATGAAACTTTTCTTTAAGCATTTGGACGATCCCCATCACAAAGTTGCGCAGGCTGCCCTTTCGACCCTTGCAGATCTTATTCCAGCTTGCAGGAAACCGTTTGAAGGTTACATGGAAAGGATCCTACCCCATGTTTTTTCTCGGTTGATTGACCCCAAGGAATTAGTTAGGCAACCTTGCTCGACTACATTGGATACTGTTGGGAGAACATACGGTACAGATTCTCTTCTACCTGCTTTGCTGCGTTCACTAGATGAACAGCGTTCTCCGAAGGCAAAATTGGCTGTAATTGAGTTCGCTATTGGTTCATTCAATAAACATGCATCAAATTCTGAAGGCTCAGCCAATAGTGGCATCCTTAAGCTATGGCTTGCAAAATTGACGCCACTGGTCCATGATAAAAATACGAAACTGAAAGAAGCAGCTATAACGTGCATAATTTCTGTTTTTACTTATTTTGACTCGACATCAGTATTGAATTTTATTCTTAGTTTATCTGTTGAGGAACAGAACTCGTTGAGACGAGCACTCAAGCAAAATACCCCTCGCATAGAGGTAGAATTGATGAACTTTGTACAAAGCAAGAAAGAGAGGCGTGGAAAGTCCTCGTATGATACATCTGATGCAGTTGGGACATCTTCTGAAGAGGGTTATATTGGGTCATCAAAGAAGAACCACCAACTGTATGGAAGGTATTCTTCGGGTTCTATTGATAGTGATGGCGGTAGGAAGTGGAGCTCTCATCAGGATGCATCCATTACCACAGGATCTATTGGTATTTTAAAATCTGATGACACTCGGGATGATTCTCCTCATCATTTGGTGAAGAGTAACTCGAACCCTGATGTTCATGCTTCGAATTTCAAAAGTTTGAAATATACATCCAACACATCTGGTGATATGATTGGGTCTTGGGCAATGGATAGCCGTCCAAATGTGGAGATTTCATCATCCCCGCGCGTGGACATCAGTGGGCTGATTTTATCTGATCATCTTCACAAGTCCGCCGAATTTGGGGTCGAGAAAGAGCTTTCATCCTCACTAGCACCAAGTTATCCCCAACTCCCTGATTTGAAATTAAATTTGGCTGCAGAAACCGGACCAAGCATTCCCCAGGTTCTTCATTTGGTGAGTTTTTTTTTGTTTTGTTTTTTATTATATTTGTTTATTTATCTAATTGCATTACATAAATGCTTGTGGTGTTAATCTAAATGTCCCCTTTACCTTCATTTTGTCACCATTATGATATTAAATGTCAATCTTTACCGTATTAAAAAGAACCTCAATTAAGTCAATGTTCTGGAAATTTTATAGTGTCTTGCATTTGTCTACTTTTATGTAGATTTGTAATGGAAATGATGAAAGCTCGACAACAAACAAGCGTGATGCACTTCAGCAGTTGATTGATGTTTCTATATCCGGTGATCACACAGTTTGGAGCAAGGTATAAGATATTCTTAATTTCTCCCACCTGATTTTCTCCATTCCTTTTCTATTGTTGCGTTTTGAAGGGGTGATAGAACAGTTCAGAACTTATTACATACCACAGTGACCTTTTTGTACTTCACACTTCACAGTTCGCACATTCATACTAGATACATTTCACACACAAACACCACAAATTTCATTCTCAGCACATATTTTTTAGATATATATAATTTTCTACTCCCTCTGCCCCTCATATTTATAATATTTACATGTACTTTTTGGATCGTCTCACGTATATTTTCATACAATAAAATTAAAATAATTATCCTTACATTTACATTTTTAATTTTACTCACAACTATCTTTAATTTCCCACTTAAAAAGACAAATTTGCCCTTACTTCTTTTGTCTAGAAAGTAAAAAAAAAGTTTAATTCAAATGTTGGGTTACCTATAAAGATAAACCGGAACAGATGGAGTAATATTTATCTAAAAAAAGGGGATTTTTTTTTATGGATTTGGATTTGAAATTTTCACAGAATCCATATCTTAGGCAAAACATGAATCGTAAATGAATGGATTTCAAAACCCAAGATTTTTTAAATATATGTATAATGTAGTATATTCTAACTATTTTGATCTCAATCAACCCAAATTGACCCTTACATCATTATCTCACGTTTAGGGACTGCTTTCTCCTCGTTTACACCGGGATGCTATGCCACATTGTTTTTTCACTTTTTCCTTACTAATAATTGTCATATTTCAGTATTTTAATCAGATATTGACGGCTGTCCTTGAAGTGCTCGATGACTCTGATTCATCAATTCGTGAGCTGGGTCTCACTTTGATAGTTGAGATGTTGAAGAACCAGGTTTGTTGTCTATATAGTGTTCTATGATGTAAGCCATTGTTTGTGTGTTTTATATCTATATATTTTCCTTTGTAATTACCCAGAAGGACTCCATGGAGGATTCTGTTGAGATTGTAATCGAAAAGCTGCTACACGTGACTAAGGACAGTGTTCCAAAAGTAATCGCCTTTCCTGAAGCTATACCATCTGTTTCCTTTCACCTTTTTCCACTCATTATGGTGTTAATTTATTTATACAGGTGGCTAACGAATCAGAGCATTGCTTAACTATAGTATTGGCTCAGTATGACCCATTTAGATGTCTAAGTGTACGTGATAAAAACATTTTTGTTTACATGCCAAGATACCATTTCTAATGGGATATTTTCTTTCCATTTTTACTGTACTCTTTGACATTCATTATTTTGTGTCTCAGGTTATTGTTCCTTTGCTTGTTACTGAAGACGAGAGGACTCTTGTCACTTGCACAAACTGTTTGACAAAGGTAAACTTTTTGAAGAATTTTTGTGCTTTCGCGATGAGTCATTGCTACTGATCACTTTTCACCTGAAAATTGTGGCAAATAATCAGTCTGATTCCCCTTTCCCTTTTGGCATATTTTTTATTTTTCTTTCACGGTTTTGGTGTTTTCCTGTTTACTCGCCTACATGATAAATTTTTTTACTTGTCTTTGCTTTTCTAAGACACTATTATCACGTTTAAAATTATTTTTGACTTGCCTTTCGGTCTGCACAGCTTGTGGGCAGGCTCTCTCATGAGGAACTAATGTCTCAACTGCCCTCATTTTTGCCTGCTTTGTTTGATGCATTTGGTAACCAAAGTGCGGATGTTCGCAAGGTAATAAAGATTATACTGTGTTAAATTTTATTTGAGATCCATTCTACAGGATCCCAAAATTTCTGAGGATAAAATGTTTTACTCTGTAGTAACACTTTTAACTGTTCTAAATATTCCAGCGTGCCCATGGCTACCCACGTTTTTCTTTCTATTGTAATTTCTGCTTTTCTAAAATCTAGGAATGATAATATAACATTACCCTGAAACCTTAGCCTAATTAACTAATAACCAATTATTGATCAAGTTTAACCTCTGGGTAGTTAGTAGTACTATTTGTAATCAAAACACTAAGTTTCACTAGAGAATATATTCCATTTCTCAAGTTTCACGCTGTGATGGGGTTTTATATTTGTTGTTTCGCTAATCCAATGATGTTTGAATTCTCACATGGGATTGCAGACTGTTGTTTTCTGTCTCGTCGACATTTATATCATGCTTGGGAAAGACTTTTTACCATATTTGGAGGGGCTTAATAGCACGCAACTGCGGCTGGTGACAATTTATGCCAACAGGATATCCCAAGCGAGGACTGGTACTTCGATTGATGCTGCCCAACCATGAACACTTTTCGGTATATGGATTTTATTGCTTCGTGGTGGTTGTGTGAATTTTGTTAATTATTATTATTATTATTATTATTATTATTATTTTATATAATTTTTTTGTGTATGTTTGTTGTAAATTTGTGTGAAAATCTACTCCTGTGAGAGAGAGAGAGAGAGAGAGGTGGGGTGTAATTCTTTATTGCAAGGTTTTATTTGTAATTTGTACAACGCCTTTGGCGTAGTACGATATTTGGTGTGGAAGAAACTGACCTTTGTGATTTAAGGTCATTTGCGGACGCCGAATCTAAAAATTATTCATAGGAAGATAACTTTTGTATTAATAAATTAGGGTCAACACGTTTATTTCAATAAGAGAATGATATGAATGCTAATCTAACTAAAAGATTAATAAATAAATACTTTAATGTCCCTGGCTAAATTTTCATATAACCTGAATATTTTAATATAAAAAATTACATAAATTACAAAAAAAATGATCAATTTCTATTTTTTTTTTTTTGGAGATAGAAGGTGATAAAAAAAAAAGGTCTTTGAATACCATAAACATTTTAATTACTCATTTGTCAAAATGACCAAAATTTATATTTACCTTCATATTTCAGTTACACATTTAAATTGTGATTATTATTTATTTTCTAGAATCTAGATGCTTTTGATTTTCATGCGAGTTATTGTGATAATTAGTTGGTATTACTTAGATTTTGGAGTCCATGGTGTTCGAAAAGGTGTGATAATTAGTTGGTATTTACTTAGATTTTGGAGTCCATGGTGTTCGAAAAGGAAGGCTAAGTTTGCATATGGACAAATTGAAATCAATTACTCCCTCTCTCTGTCCCAGAGCTATAGGCAAAGTTGGTCAACGTTAATTTTTTTTGTCCGTTGTTAATAGCGATAAAATCTATTTTCTAATTACCAACTAAAAATAGAGATTTTGGGAATTGACTAATGAACAAGGCAATTATACTCTTTAGGAATTTTTTGGGAAATGTGTAGATGTCTTTAATGAAGTATTACATTTTCTATTTATAGAGAATACAATTTAGGGGTTACTAAAATAGATTAATGGGCCAAGCCCATCAATAAGCCCATCATCAAATTTCCGGCTCAGGGGTAAGTAGCTCGCATCTCCTGATTGCCGAGCATAACAGGGGTGTTCGTCCGCCCCGCTTTCCCGTTTCGACCGAGCTCGTTTATATGTTCTTACCGAGCACTTTGTATGTCCGCCCGATCCTGTTACCTTTACCTTCTATAAGAGCAAATTTATGTGGGCCCCTCATTTGCTCGTTCTTACACTTGGGGATGATCGCGAACTCTCATTTTATCCTCCTTTGGAAAATGGGGGATCCCTTATGCTCGGGATTTGATCGAAATTTTCCCGCACAACATCCGTCAAATACATATGATAAATGATATACAAAAATTATGAATAAATAAATAAAATAAAATTTAATAGTTGAATTTTATTTTAATTATTTTTTCATAATTTTTGTATATTGTTTATCATATGTACTGGACGGACAAAAAAAATTAACGTTGACCACATGTGTATATAGCTCTAGTACAGAGGAGTAGTTATTAGTTGGAGACTTGGATGATGTTCTTAAATACTTAACAAAACCTCACATTTTCTATTTTGATTTTTTAAATAAGTACTGTATATAAAAAAAAGTAACGAAAGAGACAGGTAATAGTATAGGTAGTAGTAGTATAAAAGTATATTCGAAATAAACAACTTTAAACCTATCCATTTAAAAGAAGAAGATTCTTATCTTTACAGCTTACAAGATTCATATACTATACGAATTTTATTTATTAGTTATCCCATAACAATGGTCATGTGATCAAAGACACAAAAATTAAAAAAGTAGTTGGGAAAAATAATGGTATACATGTCTTGTTAAATAAATAAAAAAAATAGAGTGTGACCAGTAATATGACTTATGAAATAACTTGAAAATTAAAGTGTAATTAAGATAGGACAATTGAGTGTACTCTCTATCTCAAAATAGTTTGATACTTTTGTTGTAACTTATAAAAGAAGTGTTTCAGTTATTTTGAATTAAAGATAATATAAAAATTAAAAAAAAATTATTAATTTCATAAAAAAAATCTTATAAACTGAATAAAATTTTGTTTTTTTTACTGAATCATGAAAAATGTTTTAGCATAAATTGAATTGAATTATTTAAGTAAAATTATTTATTTTAATAATTTTAAATTGAATTGAAATTAAGTAAACTGAATCTAATAGAAATTTAGTTTAAAATTATGTTTTTTAAAGAAAAAACAATTGAAATGAATGAGAATGAATCAAATTGTCATTTCGTTCAATCTTTAAATTTGTAGTATGAATCAAAATTTCATCTCCTTCAATTTTGAGTTGATTTCTATTCAGTTCAATTTCTATTCAACTGTTTTCGATTCGAGAAGGCAGAACCAAATGTTTTAGTTTAATTAATCACAAATGGCTAATACTCCGGTCTTATCTTCCTCTGCAGAAAAGAAGTCTCACTTAGCAGTTAGCAGATCCTACTTCAAAAGCTAAAGCATCATTCCTTTATAGAGAGAGAGGGAGAGAGGAATATATATATATATATATATATATATATATATATATATCTTCCTCTGCAGAAAAGAAGTCTCACTTAGCAGTTAGCAGATCCTACTTCAAAAGCTAAAGCATCATTCCTTTATAGAGAGAGAGGGAGAGAGGAATATATATATATATATATATATATATATATATATATATATATATCTTCCTCTGCAGAAAAGAAGTCTCACTTAGCAGTTAGCAGATCCTACTTCAAAAGCTAAAGCATCATTCCTTTATAGAGAGAGAGGGAGAGAGGAATATATATATATATATATATATATATATATATATATATATATATATATATAGATATATATATATATATATATATATATATATATATATAATACTTTATGAGTAGTGAATATTGATTAGATTAGAAAATGAGGCGGCGGCAGCAGCAGCAGAGGATGATTGTTTCAGATCATTTTCATCATCAGATCATGGAAAATGATGATGATTACTCAATTCCTATTTCTGTTTCTTCTGGACCTAAAAAGCCACCTGCAACAACGTAACCTTCAAATTAAGCTCTCAATTGATCATACCGAACACCTATTTCAATTTCTGAGATTATATATATTCGAATTAATTTGATTTGATTGTAGAGGCGATGACGGAATCATGGAATTGCTATGGAAAAATGGGCACGTGGTGATGCAGAACCAGAACCAGAGACACTCGATCCCGCCGCCGGCCGAGAGATCAGATGACCGATTATTGGGTGCCGAAGAGTTTATGCACGAGGACGACGAGATGGCGTCCTGGATTCAGTATCCGATCGACGATTTGTACGCCGATCTACTCTACCCCGTCAATCCGCCCTCGATCCCCACCCTCGCTCAGATCCGATCGCCGCTCACCTTGCCGGATGACGCCCCGCGGTTGCAGAATTTCGTCCATTTCTCGAGGCCTCCGCCCAAGCCGAGAACAGAAGCAGCGGTCGAATCGACGACGATGGTGCAGCCGAACGTCGTTGTCGAGAGGGTCGCATCTGCCACCGCCGGGGAATCGACCGCCGGAACTTGTGATCTTACCGTGTTGTCGTCGTCTCCCGACGGCTCGCGAGTCAGTTTCAGCAGCGAGGGGCGTCAGAGGCCGGCGGAGGATCGGAAGCGGAAAGCGAGAGGAAACGACGACGATGAGTATCAGAGTGAGGTAAGTGGTGAAAAACATTTTTGTTGTTTTGTTAGGATAAGTAAGTATTTATTTAAATAAACTTTATGTTTCAACATATATTATTATTCTAATATTTTGATATACTTTAATAAAACAAAATGAATTAAATATTTTTGTAATTAAGTAACCAACTAGAACATGCTGGTACTTTTTTTTTCTGTTGTGTCAATACATCCACCTCTTTAATTTCTGCAATCTAAATAGGACATATTTGAGTTTGAAGCTGCTGAGCCTAAAAAGAAGAAGCCCCGTAGAAGCTCGACATCGACAAAGAGATCCCGAGCTGCAGAGGTTCACAACCAGTCGGAAAGGGTTTGTGTTAATTTCTCGATTATTTATTATTTCAACACCTATTAATTTGCTCAAAAATAGTAAGTTGCTTTTTCAGAGGCGTCGAGACAGGATCAACGAGAAAATGAGAGCATTGCAAGAACTCATACCTAGATGCAACAAGGTTTGCATCCAATATATTTTGTCTGCAAGACACTTGATCTTTTTCCTTATTCTTTCGACTCTCCCATTTCCTACTTGCGATTACTTCAGTCAGACAAGGCATCGATGTTGGATGAGGCTATCGAATACTTGAAATCTCTGCAGATGCAAGTGCAGGTAGAATTCATTCACCTGAAATGCATATTACATTTTCTAAATGTATTATAAACTCATTGCACCAACTATACTGCAGATGATGTCGTCTATGGGATGCCCCATGATGTATCCAGGCATGCAACAATACATGGCTCCGGCAATGGGTTTAGGCATGGGCTTGAACCGGCCGCCAATTCTACCTTATCCGTCCATCCCAAATGTGGGTCCCAGATTTCCCATGATGCCAGCAGCATCATATTGTATACCGCAGGTTCCCATTGCTGATCCCTCCAGAGCTCACACTTCTAGCGAAACAGATCGTCTAGCAATTCTTAAAAATCTGCAGGCGAGGATGCCGAGTAATATTGTCGATCCGTATCAACAGTTTGTTGGTATGCAGTTCACATTACCACAGGCAAGTTGATGAATGCAGATTTGTTTCTTCAAGTATTATAATATATTTATATTGAGGAATGTGTATATACCTGTATAATTTATCTTGCAGAATCAAGCTGGAGCTGCTACCAAGTTGAGTAGCAGAGGCAATCCTGATAACCAGCCATTTGGTAAATAGTCATACTAACTAGCTAGTACAGTATATATTAACTTATTAATTAATAAAAATTGAATTTGGAAAATAATCCATTCCATACAACAGATCAATTTCTTCATACTTCTTTAAAATTGTTGAAATTTGTTCACTATTCATCCGTCGCATTTTGTACCTTATTGCTCTCTTCATAAGTTCTCTATTCAGTTGAAAGTCACAAATCGATCATGATATGGTTACCCAGGTCCAGTTTCCTTATACAAGAAATGTTGCAAATACTGGTACTTATACCAATATTGCAACTATTCGAATCAATCAGAATTCTTCGAATTTCAAAGAAATAAAAGCATACCAGTACAATATATAAATAACTCCAACTTCTAAACAGAACAAATATTCAAACAAAATAAATCCGTCACAAGTTAAGTTACAATTAGTCATAACTTACAAATAAACATAAAAAACATAAGACATCCTTCTTTGCTTGTTTGTCAACCACAATCAAGGATCCAGTTGAATTGTCTACCCCTACAATATTATTAATTCAATATTTATTAAAAAAAAAAAACTATATTATAACATTACAATATAATTCAACATTTATTAAAAAAAAAATTGTATTCAAAACTTAATTTTACCTTGTTGCTATTCGAACAGTGTATGTGGATGTCGTTGAGCGTCGCCACCATGACATGCACCAACTCCCGCATGGTCGTTAGGGTGAGCGGGTGGTCATCTGGGAGGTCCGACTCTCCTTGTGTCATGGAGCTGACAAGCGTATTCACTTGATCATGACTCAACTCAAAAGTAGTAGAACCAGCATTCTCATCACCCTCGCGACGTCGACTGGTCTTGGCCGCTTTTTGTGAGGCTGCAAATGATTTTTAACATAATTATTCAAATATACAATTTAAACATATACATAAAAACAACAAATATATGACTAAAACTTACGTATAACCTCTGAGGCCTTTGTGCGTGGAACACCAGTAATTGTGTTCTTTCGCACACCCACTGTCTCGATCCAAGTATTTATAGGAGTCGAGGACGGCTCCATATCGTGGGTCTTACAGATATCTAAATATCGTTCCTTCAAGCGAAAATGTTAATTTAGTTATATTAATAACAAAATTTAAGATAAAACAGAAATTAATTAATCAAAACTTACCACAATTTGGCGAACCCGTTCTGAAGTAAAATCGCTGAGACCCCTCTTTGTGTGGGTGTGGAGGAAGAGCTCGAAATTTTCCGGCTCATGACCTAGGATCTCCGTCAACTCCTGTGAAATGTAATAAAACATATGATTTATAAATTTTAGTTATTACTACACTGTAAGTAGTAAAAAAAAAAAAAAAAAAAGTTTACCCGAGCTCTACGCTGAAACGATGTAGCACCAGACGTGTGAGGATTAGCTAATTTTCGGCGCGACTTTTGTGCTGCAGCTTGCTTCTTCTTGAATTTCGGTGAATCCCAGTAGTCGCAGAAGCTCTTCCACACGTCGTTACTGAAATAACGAGGCCTGTAATCAAGGAATGTCCCCCCTTTCTCTTCTATCAACGGCTTCACACGACGCCTCTCGTTGTTCAGGATTTTGCGCATATTGTTTCGCATGTGGTACATCACCGCCTCTCGAGCTTGTTTCGCTGTGCCAAACGCCGGATCATGTGCGTAGTATGTCTACAAAAACAAACAGGAATTACAAATGACATATGACATCTATCTTTGGACAGGTGGGGGTATAAGGGTAATTTATACTCCTTACAAGGAACTCGTCGTAAACTGATTGCCACCACTTGGGGCAACGCTTGTTAACATCGACAGTCCCGATGCAACCCAAAGGCCAATTGACCCGCATAATAGCGAGTAAAGTGCGGGAAGCGGTCGGCGAATCAATCCTAAAAATAAGTTTTTTTTAAACCAAAGTAAAAGTATAACAGTTCGATATGTGTAGCAAGGAAGTAAATATACTTTACTTACACTCGCTTAGCCATCCGGATACGCAGAGGCCTCGCAGGTACACGGCCATATATGCCAACCGAATAGCCCCTCCCAAAATGTAATGCCAACTCGTCTTGGCCAACCGGTGCCACGTCATCATTATACCAGTTCTCGTCGACCCTTGTCGTCATTTCACTTGGGCAGGGTTCTAAGAACAGGCAGTAAGAAGTCTAAGTAAAACTTCACAATCTAATAATTTAACACAAAAAAATTAGTAGACATCTAAGTAAAACCCATGAAATAAGGTTCATAATTACAACAACAATAAATAACAGATGAAACCCCCAAAAAACATTAAACATTTCAAAGATAAATCAAATTCCAAAAACAATCATTCCAGGAACCACAATAATCATAAATCCAAAACCCATAAATATCAAAAAATAAATAAAAAATAGATGTAATAAATTAGCAGCACCCAAATGGAATTAGAGAAATGAAGTACACTTGCCGGAGCGTGAGCTGCCAATTGCCTGTCCTTCTCCGCCGCCGGCGATCGCCGCCGTTCGAAGCAAATAAATTATGAGAGAAGGATGCGCAGTGATCGGGAGGGGATTAGGGAGAAATGTGGAAGAAAAATCGGTACCTGGTCCTTTTAATGTTCTCACCTTGTAACAGTTCCGCAACAATCCGTCGCAAATCACTTAACCAAAAACGGTGTCGTTTTACTGTCGGCAACCTCTTGCTATATACTGTACATTTATCCGTTGCGAGGTAGAAAATTTGAGCGCCATATATTGGCGCCCAATTTTTCAATCTCCCGCACTGTATGATTTTGCAGCTAAAAACGGCAAAATATAGATTCTAATTTCTCATCGAGCAGGCGAGCATCAAGAACAAATTATTTTAAAAGATATAGAGATCATAATAAATAATATACTCCATCTTTTTAATTGTCAAAATAATACTCTCACTATCTCTAATCTCTATAAATTACGCATAGAAAAATTTAGGCGATATTAAGAAAGAAAAAAATGTTTTTTTTATGTTTTATAATATAAAATAAGATATAATAGAGGTATTAATTTGTAAATAATAAATTAGTTAATTGAAAAAATAATAGTATAAAGATAAATAAATATGTATTGAAAAGATAAAATTGTGAATAAACATGTGCACTTTTTTAACGAACAATCAAAAAAATAAGTATCGAAAATTTAAATATCGAAAAAATTTATATTGGTATAAACTAAGCAAATGGTATCAATTTCCGATCGTAATACATTCTAAGTCAAAAATATTATTCAAACCTACATAATAAAAATTCTTCACTTCAATTTCTCTTTTTAAAAATATTGTTACTTTATAATTAAACCCTAATATTTATTATTTGAACCTACAATATTTTTGATAACTCTCAATTCAGTTAATATTTTCGTTTGAAATTTTTGTTATTCAATTCGCGCTGTCGTTGCACGGCTCCAACATTTTCATTTGAAATTTTAGTTATCTAATCCGCGCTTTCCTAGCACGACTCCATAACTTGACATGCACCCATTTAACATTTATCAATTTTACATTTATCATTCTGGATATATTCATTTTCCTACTTTCTAAACCCTTACACTCTTATTTGAATTTATGATATTTTTTCGATTAAAATCACTTCAATATTTTACTTTCGAGTAATTTTTTAACTAAACCGTCGAGTTCTTGAGACTTGGCATGTATATAGTAATAAATTCCATTAAATTTTTCCAAAAACTAATCAATTTATAATGTTGGCCGCTAAAAATTACAAGTATTATCTAGATTACATTCTATAAAGTCACAAATATCTAATCCTACATTTCTCTACACAAGCCCATATCATACCTCACAGGCTCACACACCAAGAACTTGCAGCGCTAGCAAACACAAAACATATACTTCATTTTCCTTGAGTTTCTTTGAGAAATCAAATGGCAACCTCGGCTTGTCTGAACAGTCTCAACATTCCCAACATCCTCTTGGACTTGGATTGTTCGGCATTCCTTTGGAAGAAGCGAGCTTACGATCGATCGGCTCACCTCTTGGATTGTTCGGCTTTCCTTTGGAAGAAGCGAGCTTACAATCGGCTCAAGCTTCACCTCGCCAAGGACTTTGCGCGTTGCCATATATGCCCATCCCCACCGACGTACGTGTCCAAGCGCGACTTCATCGCGTACTTGCACGACTACATGTCGTGGGAAATTAAGGTTCTCGATTATCGCTTTTTACTTTCTCGTCGCTTGTAACGATTTTTTAGACTGCGCATGCGCGCAAACAATGCACGTCGCAAACGTAAGCGAAATGTCGTTTGTGTTTTAGGTTTTCCCGAGCGTCGAGAAGGTGAAACCCTATTTGATTTCTAACGACGGGGTCATGCACGTACGTCGTACCCTCGACTATATTTCTAGTTGTCGTTCAGTTTTTATATATGTCGTAGGATGAGATGCCGAAAAAGGGAGACGAGTCGAGAAGCCGTTGGAAGGGAGAGAAGTCAGAGAACGGGCTTTATTGTGCAGGATTTGCGATGGCGGGGTTCACCGGAATTTCCAAGGATGCAAGAGCTATATCAGATGATATAAACAATCTCTGCTTGATTAATTAATTTTAATTCATTAATACCTTAAAATTATACAATGTATTTGAATTATGTATTGGTCGATATGATCTTTAAATTGTTCCGGTTATAGTACACTATATATGATGTCGGATAATATCCTCATTAATTATTAATTGAATTAAATTGTTTTCTCATAAATTGTTTTCTCTTAAGTATAGTATCTTCAGCCGTTTTCTGCAGGTAGTGTCAGCAGGTTCATGCAAAGTCTACCTTGTTGAGTCAAAGTTGTTACTACTTTCTAAGGGAACGCGGAAAAGAGAGCTGCACGTTATCTATGAAAGTTGAGCTTCAATCTAACTGATTCAGTCAAGCCTAATTATAGGAACTACTTCAACCAATTTGCTTGGAGAGTGCTAAATGTGCGAAACTCTTTTGAAGACAGTACACTTTAATTTTAAGCATTTGTTTCTTCGTTCTAATCTTTGTTTATCCAAAGAGTAATAGTTTCAGCAAACTCTGTTGTATGACGTTAGTCTACTTTGCCTCTTGAAACACTTTATCATTGTATTCACAAATTGTTTTTAGTGAAAATTTTTGGGCGTAAAACTATTCGTAATTTATAATTAATATAAGTACTTTGCCTCTTGAAACACTTTATCATTGTATTCACAAATTGTTTTTAGTGAAAATTTTTGGGCGTAAAATTATTCGTAATTTATAATTAATATAAGTCGTGAATAATTTATAGGGGAATCATGGATCGGGGCATTTGTAAGAGTACAATTACATGTACTACCTATATTTTCCCCAATTTTTGATATAGGGCAGTGTTCATTATTAACCTTTTCAATGTTTATTAATTAATATAATTACGTATCTAAACATAAAATACCAAAAAAAAAAAGATATATTTAAAATATATGAGATAGAATTCTATGTTAATATCTCCTTGCCAAATTCGCTATGTATGAGGGTTTCAAATCACTCCACAAATCCCAAACTCGACAATGGCGAACGAACTCCAACAAAAAAACCTTCAACATTCATCCATAATCAATTTGTGATATTTTACAAATTTTTGTTATGTAATTCAAATTACAACTTCATAAAATTTCTAGGTTTTTTATTTCACTTTTTGTATTTTAATCAATTTGGGAAAATTTTAGTTGAATTTGAATTTAGCAAGATTATCTAAAAAAAGTTCATCATCTTCAATATGTCATATTGGTTTTTTTTTGGTAAAGGTCAATCACATATAAAAGAATAACATAATACATAACCGTGCGTGGGAGATGAAAACCCTCACCGCAATACCGACCTAACAGACTAGCTCTCCAATATATCATATTGGTTTAACATATCTATGATAGATATCTATACATCTATGATAGATATCTATAATAAATATACGTACATCTATAATAGATATATTGATATGAAATATCTATTCATATATATATATATATATATATATATATATATATATAATTTACTAATTCTTGCACAAATATATTTAGGCAAATATATTTACATTAGTATTTAAAGAATACAAATATCCTAATAAATAAACAAGTAAAAAATATACAACCCTTCAAAATGAAGTGAAAAAAAATTGGTGTTCAAAATAATATTAAAATGCAATCTGCCCCATACCCTAATATTACCTTTATTTATATCTTGTTTTATTTATTTTCTATTCTTAATTTCGACTGTAATTTTAGTAACTTTACATTATACTATATACTCTTCCATACTAAAATTTAATTGTTTCATAGTTCTTTGTAGTATAATTTAATAAAACTTTGTTTGATCGTAATTGTTTCCTAGTTTGATTGTAATAAAAATTTGTTTGATTACAACTATAAATTTCAAATTTATTAAAGAAACAAAATAGAACTTTTTTATATATTTGTATGATATGTGATGACCATTAACAAGAGTTAAGGTCTGTCATATGTTGAAATATTTTTGAAGAGTTCGGTATTCAGTTACTTTACGAATAAAATCGTCAATTTGGTGTATGATAAAAAAGTATTTCAAAATTTATAAAAAATGATATATATATTAACTATAAATTATAAATTATTTTAAAAAAATTAAGTGAAAATACTTTTTATAAATAACTTATAAACTCTTATTACTTTAACAATAAAAATCTAATTACCCTAAAATTATTGCATATATATATATAATATGATTCACTATTTATTATTTTATTCACACAATTTTTAATTTTTTTTTATTCATAACGTGTATTTTTTATCATTATAATAATATAAAATCTTTACATTATCAAACAAATTAAAAATTTAAAAATTTAAATTTAAATCTTAACAATTTACTTATTATAATAATTTTTAAAATAATTTATAAGACATAACGTCTTGTAAAAAATAAGTTAGTGCTATTTTAATTTGACAAAACTCAAAAGTGAGAACGAATTCCTTCATTACTTTAGTCATTATTTACTGACTTACTGTACACGATATCCCTCACTGTACACGATATCCCTCGCTCTCTCTTTTTCCTCGACAACAATTCCCACAAAAATCAAACCCCCAAATTTCATCTCGCAGCCATGGGACAGGGAGCTTCCGGTGGTCTCAATCGGCAACCTCCCGGAGACCGCAAAAACGACGGCGACAAGAAGGAGAAGAAATACGAACCGCCGGCACCGCCTGCTCGCGTCGGCCGCAAGCAGCGCAAGCAGAAGGGTCCTGATGCCGCGGCAAGGATTCCGACGGTGACGCCGCTGACGAAGTGCAAGCTGCGTCTCTTGAAGCTGGACCGAGTTAAGGACTACCTGCTTATGGAGGAGGAATTCGTGGCCAATCAGGAGAGACTGAAGCCGCAGGAAGAGAAGACGGAGGAGGATCGATCCAAAGTCGATGACCTGCGAGGCTCTCCGATGAGTGTCGGGAACTTGGAGGAGCTAATCGATGAGAATCACGCCATTGTTTCTTCTTCGGTGGGGCCGGAGTATTATGTTGGGATCTTGTCCTTTGTGGATAAGGATCAGTTGGAGCCTGGATGTGCGATTCTTATGCACAATAAGGTTTATATTTCTTACCTCTGTTGTGTGAATTAGGGTTTAGAATTCCCAAGATGCTAATTGAGATTGAAAAGTGAAAAGTGGTACATTATTAGGTTTAGGATTGTTACTTTTTAATTCGACAAAAAACACAATTATTGGCACTTCAATAGTCTTGAATTGCGTGCTATTCTAGCTTAGAAAGAACTTGTGAGCACTGAGCCTTGTGAAGGAGATAAAAGAGGGCTATGTATTACAGTGTTATTAAAAGTTTACCGATACACTAGACGAGTAGACGTCGTTGTTCAGGACAATTTGTTATCTTGAGATGAATGTTTTTTGTCAAATTTGAAAGTTGACGAGCATTTGAGTTGCCCCACATTATATTTTAATGGAGAGGGAGCTTATCTTATAAGTCTAGGGAGCTAGTCTATTAATCATTGGTTTTAGGATGAAACCTTTCTAAGGTGACTCAATCTCTCTCGTCTTCGTGCGCTAAGTGTGGGATCGTACTCACACACCTCCATTTTCAATAATTTTCTAATGGGAAGACACTTGTAGGGATAGGAATGGGAGGTTGGATAATAATAGAATTGGTTGAATTACAGGATTTTCTTTGCCCCATTGCAGGTTCTTTCTGTAGTTGGACTGCTTCAAGATGATGTGGACCCCATGGTATCTGTGATGAAGGTTGAGAAGGCTCCATTGGAGTCGTATGCTGACATTGGTGGGCTAGATGCCCAGATCCAGGAGATCAAGGAGGCAGTTGAGCTTCCATTAACACATCCTGAATTATACGAGGATATTGGAATTAAACCTCCTAAGGGCGTGATACTTTATGGAGAGCCTGGAACTGGAAAAACTTTACTTGCAAAGGTGTGTGCTCTTGTTATATATATATGGGAATGCCTTAGCTATTCATCTAGTGACAATGTTATCGGTGTGGTTTCATAGAGGAAAATGAAGAATATTAGTGTAACTACTTTTGGATGATTTTGATTATGACGCTTTTCTAAGTCCGAAATGATGTAAATTAGCTCTAATTGTGATTAAGAAGCTTTATAAATTTATAGTGTTTGCTTTGATAATCTGGTGAGTTTTTGATGTTCTTAACTTCTTTCACTTTGTTTCAAGCATTATTTCTTGCAGTGGGTTAGTATATAGGCTTGATTAACAAAGCTTAGTCACGCGGAGCATATTTAGGGTATGGTTATAGGGGTATATGTTCAGTGTTCACGATTAGCATTATGATCTAGTTCTGTGAAAGGTTACTGCATAACTTCCATTGGTTTGGGTGAAGATTGAGATATTTCTGTTTTTCTTTACTTTACCTATTTATTTAATGGGATTATGGATGGTCTAGTATTACATGAATTTGTGGGAAGCACTTGACATATTCATAAGCTAAAGTAGTGAATCCACCTTTGCTCTTTCAAGTCTTTTCCCTTAACTCGAGAGATGAATCTATCCACATTGTGGCTCATACTTTTTTTTTGTACTACAATTCAATACATTTCATATGATAGCTTGCATGTTCGAATTATAATTTATAAACCTCCTGTTTTCCTAAATCTCTCAGGCTGTTGCAAATTCCACATCTGCAACTTTCTTGCGTGTTGTTGGAAGTGAGTTAATTCAGAAGTATCTGGGAGATGGGCCTAAGTTGGTGAGGGAACTCTTTAGAGTTGCTGATGACCTCTCACC
Organism: Euphrasia confusa; assembly: GCA_954870475.1. Lineage (NCBI taxonomy): Eukaryota > Viridiplantae > Streptophyta > Magnoliopsida > Lamiales > Orobanchaceae > Euphrasia > Euphrasia confusa. The sequence continues at coordinate 5,650,814 of OX940966.1, read as the reverse complement.
ATCTATCGTCTTTATTGATGAAATTGATGCTGTGGGTACAAAAAGGTAAGATAGAAACTCATGTCAGGCCGCCTAATGGAATTACTTCCCATCAGAATTAAGTTCCTTTTCAGCGGATGAAGGCAATTTTTTTAAAAAAAATTAAGCTCTTCTAATGTTGTATTTTATTAAATGTATAGTTTTCCTTCAATTTTTCAAAAATGAATAAATAGGCTTTTAGGTTTATTTTTCAGGTTCTCATTTTTGATATTTTTTTTGCCTTTAGTTGTCTATTTTCTTTGGCATTTTTCCTTCATATTTTTAAAATAAATTATACTAGTTGTTTAGTCTAACAGATAGGAGGTCTTAGAGGATTGTCTCCAAAGATAAATGTTTGGATGCCGGTGGCCTTGACTAGTTGAAGTAGATACTTATTGTTGACTGTTCTACCTCTGCAGGTATGATGCCCATTCAGGTGGTGAACGTGAAATTCAGAGGACTATGTTGGAATTGTTAAATCAGTTGGATGGTTTTGATTCAAGAGGTGACGTGAAAGTAATTCTTGCAACAAACAAAATTGAAAGCCTTGACCCAGCACTCCTCCGACCGGGTAGAATTGATAGAAAGATTGAGTTCCCTCTGCCTGATATCAAGACTAAGAGACGTATTTTTCAGGTATACTATATATATTTAATCAAAACATTTGTGTCTTACAGTAAGCATTGATATTAAATCCGGCTCCGTTACTGAATATCTTGTTTAATATTCAGATACACACATCAAGGATGACATTGTCTGATGATGTCAATCTGGAAGAATTTGTTATGACAAAAGATGAACTTTCCGGAGCTGATATCAAGGCTATCTGTACTGAAGCTGGTTTACTGGCTTTGAGAGAACGCCGGATGAAGGTAATTGGGCCGTATACTTGCAGAATTATAATACTTGGTTTACTGATTTATCATATTAATGCTTTTAGAATCTTGTTTATTTCTTGATATAACAAAATTCCATGTTTTATTGAGAAGAAAAACAACTATTTCTTATATATTTGGATGTTAATTTGTTCATCTGAGGAGATCCTGTTTGGAATTGATTACGTGCACAAATATTAGAAGCTTCTTATATACCCAATAATTTTCAAGGTTTGACAAGCGATTAAAGTAGCTGCTCAGATGACAGACCCTGCTCGACTTAGGATTAAAATAGCTTCTTATATGCCCGCTGAAATGTTGATATGGTTTCAGGTGACGCATCCGGACTTCAAGAAAGCCAAAGACAAGGTCATGTTCAAGAAAAAGGAAGGTGTCCCGGAGGGTCTCTATATGTGATGATTGATGAATTGTTATCATATATACACTATACACTTGTTACCAGTTTCTTCAATTAGTTGTCATCTTGTCGTTTTGCTGTGTTTTGAATTTTTCGGCAATAGTTGTCATCGACATGGCCTTTGTTTATTTTATGAGCTCTTTAAACCCCACAAGTTCAGCTCTTTAAACCCCCACAAGTTCAGCTCTCTTTAGTTTATCATGTCTGTGATATGAATAATTAAGAATGTTTGTCATAGTTCTCATATACTGGTCCTATGTGACATTATACATTAGAGGATATTAGAATTTATTATATTTGGTTTTAAGGGTTCTAAAACCCAACTTAAAGCCTTCAATGTACAAACAAAATATAGGTGAAGTTATTTCGGGAATCAAAATAATAACTAGTGTATTTTTATCTTTTAAAGCATACTATTTCAAAATTTCTCCCTTAGTATGAGATGTAATTAATATCAAGGTAATTAAGTTGGAAGAGAACCAAAGGCCATGTATATATTTTTCATGCAAATTAAATATAGATGGAGCAAATCAAGGCATAAAATTGGAGTAATAAAAACCACACCTTAATCAAAATATTGAACACATTAATTAACAAACCTCACACATTAATTAATATAAGACACCATAATATATATAGGAACAGAAGATCAAGTACTGAAGTACTTCAAACAAACAAACCCTAAACAACAAATTTAAAGGACATGCATTACAACTTCTCAAAGTAACCAATTAAGCAGCTAGCTAGCTCTCAAGGAAACGGCACTGCACCGGGGATGCCGCCGGCCCCACCAAGCCCACCGGGGATACCTCCCAGCCCACCAACACCACCGGGAATTCCACCAGGGATTCCGCCCGCACCGCCAAGCCCACCAGGGATGAAGCCCGCACCGCCAAGCCCAACAAGACCGCCATTGGGCCCAGTCCCAACCAAACCGCCAACTCCACCTAGCCCACCAACACCGCCAATGTCGGCTCCTGTGCCCACTCCACCGCCAACACCCCCGAACGGAATTCCTCCGTTGCCGATCCCGCTGTAGCTCCCGACGCCGCCGAAGTTGACGACGTTCTTTTCGTCGGAAAGGCCGCCGCCGGCAGCCGGATTGTTGTCGGGGCCGGTCAAGAGCCTAGCGGCGGAAGCCTGATCGTGGGCCACCACGAGGAGAGCGATGAGAAGAACGAAACTCAACTTTGCCATTTTTTTAATTTTTTTTTCTCTCTCGAACTTTGGAACCCTAATTTGCAACCTGAGAAGAATATGTGCATCGCCACTAGATCGATCTTCCTTTTAAAGGCGGAAGCGGGAGTAGGGAATGGAAAATACGGGGCAGTTGAGATAATTGAATGCATGAACATAAATGCATACTATATATTTGAAGCTCTAGCATAATGTGTCACAATAATAACCATATAGTAGTACATGGTGCTCTGTATAATATTCATATACGAATGTACGTACTACATGACTGATGACTCGGTGCATGGATGAAGGTAGGGGTCTGGAAAGAAAAAATTGAAATGCCTATAAAATATTGACACAAATCAGTACAATATTAAACCGTATCGATAATTTTCGGTATGTTAGTAGTATAATTTTATTTTTATTTCGGTATATAACTATGTATCGAAAATATATATTAATCGATATAATTATTCGATATTTCGGCATATTGGTGTGAAAAGAAAATCACATAGTTCAGTATATCGATATTTTCGGTACAATTTGATATAATTCAGTGTATAACATTTTTGGTATACCGAAAAAATAATTTAGTATCGCTATGAATTTTTGCGATTTCAAAATTTTAGTGTATCAATATATATATTCACATTTTCGATACGACATCGGTATGAATTCGATACACTTAAGTTGAGTGAATTCTCGACAATTGTATGGGAAAACAACAAGGTGTCGACCGTGTCGTACATTATGCATAGGTTCTCGAGATTTGAGTATATCACATTAAAATTCGATTGGTAGATGATTTTGCAAGTTTTTCATTCGAACATCTTGTGAAGAAATAGTTTTTGTTTGAGATGTAGCTTTCTCGTCAAACTCTTCATCATTGCAAGACTCTCGATTTTCTTCCACATGCGATTGTTGTCTTCTCATACATGATACATCACCTCTTTCAATATAGAGGTTGATAGATGTAGCCAATAACACTCTTTCGATCCTTTTCTCTTTTTCCTCTGGCTCTATGGTGCATTTTTTTCTCCAAATTTTGAATTGCACATTGTGTAGGTAGTCAATGGATCTATAAAACCTTCGTTCACGTGACTAAAATGTGACATTTTTTTCAAAATCATGAGGATGGGCAGATATATATATTTATTAATTAATTTTCTTTTTATTGCAGTATTTTTGTAGATGTTTGGAGTAATTACAAAAGGACCCAAAACGGTATGAAAATGAAATTAATAGGATAGAGGAGTCGCCTGTCACCACCAACTTACTCCAATTGAGTATTTGCCCAACCAACGCAGTAAATTTGCATTTACCTACAAAAATTTACTCCCTCTTAAACCAACCAACCAACTAAATAAAGTACGTAGATGATCAAAATGTTATATGATAAATTATTAGGTTATATTTGTCATTTTTTAAAGTGTGTTTGGCTTTTCGTCGGAGACATTCTAGCTACCCTTGAGTAAAACGAATGCATAATTTTCATTAACAAGAGTATATGGAATTATATTAAGCTCACTCAGTTTCGGTTTAGTCCATTCGGTTCGAGTTGATTCGAACTGAAATTTTTCAGGTTCGAAGTATAAACCTAAATTTTTTTATTTCAGGCTAGGAAATTTAATATTAATATAATAAAAAAAATTGTTAATGCATTTTTTATGTTTAATATTAATAAAATATTAATAGTTAATTATTATTATAATTATAATACTTAAAATAAATTTTAATGTAGAGAAATAAATTGAGTTGTAATGCTAGCTCACGGTTGAGATCTTCCATTTTTTTGGAGATGATGTGATCAGCTCACATTTTCGAATTGAATTGACGTTGCTATAGATTATTTCATTATTTAAAATGATAGTAATATATTTGTAAATTTAAAAAAAAAAACACATGAGGGTGTGGGTGGACTAGTCTAGATTGAGCAGAGCATTGATAACTCCTGCAAGGCTTTTATTGAACTTGTCAGGCACATAGCTGGAAGTTGGTAAATTCCATAAATTCGTTTTTCAACTACACTGAAATTACTGTGGGTGAAATTCCTTTGAATGCCAAAAGTTTAAAGCCACAGCTGCGATCACCAATGCAAATTCAGAGTTTGTGTTTTTTCCCTTCTTCTGATTGGCCGGCCCGGCCCACAACAAAACTACACGTGGGCCGGCCCATCCTACAGTCCAAAGTTGTTTAAAATGAAAACACTGCCTGCACACTTAAAAGACCATCTCCAATGGCGAGGTAGAAGTCTATGTGTACTTCTACCTCTCACCCAAAAATGTGGTAGAAGCCATTGGAGAAGGTTAGGAGTTCCTAAAACATCTGGGGTAGAAGAACTTCTACCCGGGTATAGGTAAATTATATTATTATTTTATTATTATTATTTACCATTATTAATTTATTATTATTATTTAATATTATTAATTAACAAAATAAATACTGTCATTGTAATTTTTAAAGTAAATTATTATTTATTTTATATAAAAATTATTTAAAATTAAAATTTTTGAAATAAATTAAATTTTAACTCATTTTTTATTTTAACGAATTATTCTATTTTATATAAAAATTAATATAAAATAAAAAAAATCAAATAGTTAAAATAAAAAAATTCAAATAGTTAAATTTTTAGCGTTAAAAATTATTTATATAAAAATTAATTAAAAATAAGAATATTTAATATATAAAAATTATTTAAAATTAAGAATATTGAAATAGATTAAATTTTAACTTATTTTGTATTTTAACTAATTATTCTATTTTATATAAAAATTAATACAAAATAAAAAATTTTAATAGTTAAATTTTTTGCGTTAAAAATTATTTATATAAAAATTAATTAAAAATAAGAATTTTGAAATAGTTAAATTTTTAGGTTAGAAACTATTTTTTATTTTATATAAAATTTAATTAAAAATGAAAATTTTGAAATAGTTAAAATTTTTAAATCATTTATATAAAAATTAATTAAAAATAAGAATTTTGAAATATTTAAATTTTTAGCGTTATAAACTATTTTTTATTTTATATAAAATTTAATTAAAAATAAAAAATTTGAAATAGTTAAAATTTTAAAATCAGTATATCTTTGATTATTTCTATAAATATTAAATAAAAAATAAAAAAAATAAGTTAGTGGTTGGACTTTTGTAGGTAGAACCATTCGACGAGGTAGAAGTTTTTTTAAGTAGAGATAGAAAAAATATGAGTTGGCGTATAGGTGACTTACTCTTCACCCAAAAGTTGAAACTACCACTGGAGATGCTATAACAAGCCCATCCATTTTGTATGCACTCCTTTCTACTTTTTCCATTTCATATCTATTCTAACACTTCTTTTCGTCTATTTCACATTTATTTACACTAAAAAAATATTTTTTTCATTACAAAATATACATTTACTTGAAATTTTTAATTATTTTATGATATATCATTTGACATATCACAAATAATTTATAACTTATCAATTTGTACTTCATAATGTCAATAATTTGAAATATACAATTATTCACTTTTTTTTTTTTGAACTTAAGTTACAATTTTTTTGTGAAACAAGAAATGTAACTACTATTGGAGATGCTCTTATCTCCACTGAATCTATAAAAAAACAAAAAATGTGACAAAAATTATGCAAATTACCGAGGCCTAAATTTGATTTTTGGCCTGCTTTATTCAACGAAAGAACTCGAATCATCGTTGTTTTTGTACATGATATATGATCGGTTCAGTATTCTTCGGCACTCATCGATCAATCTTTAATCATGGCATGTATTGCGTAAAATACGCAAAGGGTCACCATGCATTGCTTCCACAAAATGAGGCCGATGTTGTTGGTTTAATTTCGTAGAAATCGCTTTTGTCCTCCGCCATTAAATTTTTTTTTCAAAATTCACGTCCAAACTTGTTACTATATATAAATATACAACACAAACTCTATTTTCCTTTAAAAACAACAACAACAATAATAATATAGAAAAATAAAGATTACAAAAACTAAATAAAATAAAAATAAATAAAATGGCATTGACAAGCGCCCTCACGAAGATCCATGCTCCTACCCAAAGATTAGCATTCATCCTGCAGGTAAATTTCATGCACTGTAATTTATTTTATGGTATAAAAAAACAGTATGACTAACCGATCGATTATTAAAAATTAATCATCGATCAATCCATGCAGAGCAATAGACGACTTGCTGCGATGTCATACGATGACGCAGCCAAACAAGGGCGTGACGTGGCTAATAAAGGTATCGATGCCGCCAAGAAAGGTACCCAACAACTCAAAAAGGAGGCCACGGCAGCTGCAGATAATGTACGTATAATATTAGTGGATCGAAAATATTCTTCAATAAATCAGATATATATATATAAAAATAAGTTATGACTGAAACAATCGTGTATATATGAAATCGAGACTCGTGTTATACACAATTTTTAATTTATTAATTGATTTGAAAACCTGGCCGGGAAGGCTTCGGAGACTGCTCAAGATGTAGCGGGCAAAGCGAAGGAGACGGCGCAGAGCGCGTGGGGTACTGTTAAAGATAAGGTGCAGAACATCAAAGATACGGTGGTCGGCAAGGCGGAGGATGCCGTCAAAGAAGCTAATCGCACCATGAAGAAGTGAAATGAAAGAACCCAATTACATACTATATATATATATATAGTATAATTATTTTTGCTATGTTTTTTTTTTTTATTATTTGCATATAATTTTCACTTTGATTTATTGGATCAACCGACCAAATAGGTAACGTGTTGACATTAGGGGGATATATTTGTGTTGTTTTTAAGTTAAGAGTATTAATTTATTTTATAATAAAAGAAATTTTAATTTATGGCTAAATAATTAGTTCCCATAAAAGTAACCGGGTTACGATTTGATAATTATAGTACATGTAAACTCACAAGAACCGAAACCAGAAAACGCAAGACAATTAAAATTTAAGAGATTCGGCAATTTTCTTCGTAGCAATTACGTACCTACTGTTTGGGTAAATGGATGTTTCTTTATTTATTAAGTGAAAAACAGATTACAACTACTCAAGTAATCTCTCTCTCTCTCTCAATGTTCTGAGTTTCCAAAACTTATGTTAATTCATGTAACAAGATATTCATTTTTCTATTTTATTTCAAAAATAGTAGATACAATCTCGTAATTATTTGAAATATTTTTAAATATTTACTTCGCTAAGCTAGTCCCAAAATTTTCAAGACTCGGCTCGAAACCCACACCCCTCAATTTGAGCTTGTGTTTTCGTGCCTAAACGCTCAACCCTAACAAAATTTATAAGTCGTAAAAACAAAACATATTAAATTATTATTTTTTTACGTCAAACATCAATTTTTGGTACAAATTTTGATGTTCATTTTTTTTAACTATCATAGAAAAAAATAGAATAAAAGAAACCTTTTATAGAATATGCATATATACTGTTATGAATATTATTAATTAGTGAATGACTAATTTACCCTTTCTTGGTAAACAAGACAGAAACTCTATTTTGTATCCTATATAAAGAGATCTCCCCATATGAATGAGATAACAATTCAGAAGAATTCTATTCTCCCCATATTGTCTCTCTTTATACTATATTATTCTCTCTCAATTCTCTTGAGTTTATAACACGTTATCAGCACGAAAGCTCCAACGCGTTCTTCATCGAAGTTCTAGTCATCCAAGATCCGAACTCCAAGGCAAGAATTTATATGTTTGTTTATGTTGTAATATGTGTGTTGGCCCATTATTGGAGCCGGCCCATTTGCCTGAAGCAGCCCAGCACCCACTGCAGCCCAACCCACCATACTTACTTGGCCCATTTGTCTTCAGCCCAGTCTTGTGGGCTTTGACCTATCCTGACCCTTGATTCTGTATGGTAAGTGTTGGCTTAATCTGGACCCTTGATCTCTCCTATATCTGTCCTCCTCACCCGTAACCCTAATGACTCTACTCAGCCGATACTGTGTGTAAACCCTACCTCTACTGTGTGCGATTTCTGATACCTTCACCTTCTTCACCTTCTGTGGTGTTCTGTGGTGTAGATCTGTGAGATCCTTGTGTGAGTGAGGGCTGTGAGTGAGTGTGTGAGAGAGCTGTGCATTGTGGGTGCTGCTTGCAAGGTTTCTGTGTTCTCCCCTCGTTAGGCGGCGCCTGGTGAAGCTGCTGTGATTGCACCTTCGCAGTCCTGAGCCGAAGCTCAAATATCTCTCTCTTCTCTGTTCTTTCTGTTAATATATATATACATATATATATACTCCGATGCATGTGCCCTTTGTTCCATTCAAGCCCAGATCCTTGCACGGGCCGGTGATCTTCGGAGAACCGTTGACTGTTGAGATCTGGGATTTTGGTTTGGCCTTAGGGCTTGAACAGATCTGACTCGACTTGTTTGTTTGTGTATTTGCAGGTGTACGAGGCTCGCCGTAGAAGCGCGGAGCTCCAACAGTGGTATCAGAGCTACTGCTCCGTGCTCCGGTAACGGTCGGCAACCGGTGAAGCAGATCTGTACCCTAGGGTTTCAGATCTGCACGGATCTGTGAAGGTCGGCCCGAGCCCGACACCTCAAGGAGGCCCAGGTCGCAGATCCGAATTAGGTGTCCCCAGCCATTGTAAATCCGGGATTTCATCACCCCCTTGGCTGTAAGGTTGGCACCCGGATCGCCTGTGAAACGCGAAACGGGCCCTGCAATTGAGGTCACTTGCGAACACCTCGCTAGGTAAGCCTCTGTGAACCCCCTTTTTTGCTTGTCTTCCTGATGGTCAGCCCGCCTGGAGGCATTCTGTGAAGGTGTGGCCCGCCTGGTGGTCGTGTAGTGTTGAAAACCTGTTTTTCAAAAGTGTGGTTCAAAATTTTCTGGTAAAAATTTCTGAAACTGAGTGTTTGAAAATTTTAAATTGAAGATAACTTGAACAACTTGTTTTTCTTGAGTTAACTGCCTCTGTGTGTTTGGATAGTTAATTAGGGTTTTGAGTGTTTGCTTGAATTCTGTGTGTCTAGCTTTGTGTGAGTTCTGTGAGTCTACTGTGGTGTGGTCTCTTGTGTGTTTCCTTTCTGTTTTTCTGGAGTTTTCAAAACTAGTAATCTGCCTTTCAAAATGTCAGGGTATAACCTTCCCCCTTTTGATGGTAAAAGTGATTTTGTGATTTGGAAACAGAAAATGAAGGGTATTTTGATTCAACAAAAAGTTTACAAAGCTATAAGTGGCAATTATGCTACCACTGATACTGAAGCTATTCAAGCTGAAACTAATGAACTTGCCCACTCTGCCATTATACTTGGTTTATCTGCTACTGTGCTTAGGAAAGTTAGTGGGATTGAATCTGCAAAAGAACTTTGGGACAAACTTGAAGAACTTTATACTGAAACTTCTTTGAACAGCAAGTTGTTTTTACTTGAAAAGTTTTTTAGATTCAAACTTGATATGAGTAAGGATATAAATGAAAACATTGACTCTTTCAATAAATTAATCCAAGATATCAAGTTAACTGGTGATAAGCACATTGATGATTACTCTGCTATTATTCTGTTGAATGCCATACCTGAGTCTTATTCTGATGTTAAGTCTGCTATTAAGTATGGTAGAGATGTTGTGACCCTTGAAACTGTGATTAACAGCCTTAAGAGTAAGGAACAGGATTTAAAATCTGGTAGAACTCCTAAGGCCACTAATGATGTTAATTATGTTAAGGGTAAATTCAAGAATAAGAAGCATGGCACTCAGGCCTCAAAAGGCTCTGTGAGTCAAAATAATGATAGCAAGGGTAAGGGTAAATCTGATCCTAAGGCTAAGGGTAGGAAGTGTTATAACTGTGGTGAAATTGGACATTATATGAAAGACTGCAATAAACCTAAGAAACAAAATAGTAATAATGCTAATGTGGTTTCTGATAATCTTGGTGATGTGTTTATGATGCATGATTTCTCTCTGCTGTCCAATGTGAATGCTACTAGTGCCTCTCTTCTATGTGAAAATGATTGGCTAATTGACTCTGGGTGCACTTATCATATGTCTCCATACCTGCATTTGTTTTCAACTTATAAAGAACTTAAAAACTCATATGTCTCCATGGCTAATGATAAAAGGTGTTCTGTGAATGGTATTGGTGATATCTCTGTGAAATTTGAAACTGGTAGTGTGTACACTTTCAAAAATGTTAGGCATGTGCCTGACTTGAGTCAAAATTTGATTTCATGTGCTGCACTTGAAACTGAGGGTTTATGTGGTAAATGGGGTAATGGGTGCATGACTATTATGGAGGGTTCTAAGTTTGTTTGCAAAGCTGCTAGGCAGTACAACTTGTATGTTTGCAAAGCTGAGTGCTATTTGAATAATCATGCAAATTCTGTTCATGAAAATGTTTCTGATTTATGGCATAAAAGGCTTGGACACATAAGTAAAACTGGTTTTGAATTATTGCAAAAACAAGGTGTCTTTGGTGATGCTAAATTGACTTGCTCTACATTCTGTGATACTTGTGTGCTAGGTAAACAAACTAGAATGAGCTTTCCTGTGTCTCCCTCCCCCAATGTGCCCTCTACTAAGTGTATCCTTGAATATATGCATGCTGATGTGTGGGGTCCTTCCCCTGAACCTACCCAAGGTGGCAATAGGTACTTTCTTTCTGTGATTGATGATTTTTCCAGAAAAGTGTGGGTGTTTCTAATGAAAAATAAGTCTGATGTGTTTACTAAATTTAAAGAGTTTAAAACCCTTATTGAAAATCAAACTGGTTTGAAAATTAAAACTCTTAGGACAGATAATGGTCTTGAATTTTGTAATGCCTCTATGAATGACTTATGTGCTGAAGCTGGTATTAGAAGACATAGGACTGTCCCTTATACCTGATTGGTCCGTTTTTGGTTCGTATTTTGGGGCGGTTCGTGGTCCTTTCCGCTTTCTTTAGTTACTCTTTCCTCCGTTTTAGGTAGCCTATAGTCATTATGGGTTGGAATAGTGTGATCGAGGCATGTTCCGTGTTTTGTAGGCGAAACGGGAGGAAAACGAGTGAAAGTTGACTTTTCAGGAGACAGTTGATTGCCTGTCGGACGACATGGCCTTTCAACTACAGACATGTCGACGACATAGCTATGGAGGACGACATCCGATTGAACACCCAGCGTGGAGGACGACACGCCTGTCGGACGACACCAGAATCTGTCGGACGACAAAATCACCGCGTGCGACGTGATCTGAGCTGCAGCGACGCAAGGGTTCAGTGCACCCCGACGTCGTGCGGTGTGATTTACTGCGTTCGACGCAAAGATGTCGTACGACACCTCCGAGAAGTCGTACGACAGAGCACTTGTCGGACGACAGGAATCTGCTGTCGGACGACAAGACGTGATGAAGCATCCGGATTTGAGATTTCACCCTTTGACTTTGTTTGACCCTCGTTTTGAAGGGTATAAATAGTATTTTGGCTTGGATTTTTGTAACTAACTTTCATTCCTCACTTTACACATTACATTTCTAGCTTTCTCCTCAAGCAATCCAATTTCCATTTTCATGTTCTTCAATTCCTCAACACAAATTCACGATCTAAATTCCGTACGTCGAGAATCCGATTGAATCTCATTCACAAACGATATTCCTCGCATCGAGCCCGACGTTTTCATCGGAGCGGTTTCTTCGGGTGACAAGTTGAAGTCCGACCTCGATTTCGGAAGCTCGGTTCGATCGTTTTCTTCATCCATCGATTCCATTACTCTCGTGGTGAGATTCTCTTTGTTTTCTCTCGATTATGGCTTACTCGATTGTGGATTGTGATTTTGAGTGCTTGATCATGACTAGCTAAATCTTTTGTAAGGGTGTTTGATGAAATTCCTCAATGAATTAGAGTTGATTTCTCAAGTAACTTGATTTCTAGTAATTGGACAATTACACCTCTCGATTTGTGGTCTCGTGTCGAACAACCTCGGGTATATCGCTAGTGGACCATACGGTCGATGTGTGAGTGATCTTTGGTGAGGGAGAACGTGACAACACCGTGATCATAGTCCTATTATTAGTTAATTGAGAGTTTTATAAATCTCGTCAACTCTAGTTCGTTAGGAAAAGTAATTGTTACACCCTTGCTTCCAAACTCATTTGTTACACTTGCTCTTTAATTACTCGTTTTAAATACTCGTACTAGTTGTTAATCAAACACTCAATTGCAACCCCCCTTAGATGATAATGATTTTCTTTCCCGTTTCGAAACTCGTACTTAGCATATACAAAGTGAAGTTCACGTGCCGATAGTATTGTTCCACGAGAGACCGACTCGGGGGATTTACACTCGTAAATCTTTCGGATTTTATAAATAACTTTTGAGCAATCAAAATGGCGCCGTTGCCGGGGAACAATTTAGGCGACGTGAATTGAATTTTGTGTTAGTTAAGTTCTTGTTTCCTTTTGATCTTTTTGTTTGTTGTTGTGTATGCAAGGTCGAAGGAGTCTTCAACCCTTACTCTTGCCATACATTGACAACGTGAATCAATCTAAGGCTCTTCGTAATCTAGCCTCTACATCCGAGCATCCGCCACTACTCACATTCATACCACTCTCCGTTCCTACTACACCTTTCCTTGCTATTACCATGGAGAACCACGACAATATTATTCAAGATGGAGGGTCCCACCATTCTCATTCCGGGCGCGATAACCGTTCACCTCGATTGAATGACCGTAGAGAGCGTGAGCCTCAACATTACAACCGTCATTCCGAGGATGAGAGGGCTTCTAACCGAGGGAATAACCGTTATTCCGATGAAGATCGTGAGTCTCACCGGAGACATCACCAAGAGACGGATGACGAGTATTATCATGGGAGGGGTTATTACCAACCGCCGCCTCACCGAAATCGTGACCGCGGCCATTATAGAGACTTTGAGCGCGATCGTGAACGCAATCATGAACAAGAGCGTCAACAGAATCGGTTTGCTTATCAACGTCCTCCACCCGGTAATTTTGAGCCTCCACGTCCGAGAATAGGTGACTTCTCTAAACCGAGGGTTCATGCCGACTCTTCTTGCATTATTCTTGGTCCGGGAGCTCGGAACTATGAGCTCAAGCCTCACCTACTTAACCAATTACCGACGTATCATGGGTTCTCTTCGGAAAATGTGCTTGATTTTATTCGGGAATTCTATCCTACCCTTAAAGACTTCCCCCTCAATGGAATCCCGGAGGAACAATTGTGGATGAAATGCTTTCCACATTGTCTCAAAGAGAAGGCTCGTTCTTGGTTCCTTACCTTGCCACCGAATTCCTTGAGAACTTGGGAGGAAGTGATCGACAAGTTCACGGGAAGATATTTTCCACAACACAAAACTCAAGCCTTACGTGAACAAATCGTGGCCTATAGACAAGATGAGGACGAACCATTTCATGAAGCTTGGGAACGATATAAGGCATTGGAGAGAGCTTGCCCACATCATAATTTTCCCCCGGAATTACTAAAGCAATTCTTCTATAATGGATTAGACCGTGAGTGTCGGATGACGGTTGATCATGCTTCCAGAGGAAATTATAGCAAGTTGGATCGTGAGGAAGTTAATGAGATGTGTGAGACGTTGGCGGAAAACTCTCTTCAAAACGTTGTGCAAAAGAGTGGGAAGTATAAGGTGAATGCCAATGAAGTTAATTTGGGTATGGCTAATCAAATGAATGAGCTCACTAAATGTATGCACACGTTGATGAAACGAGATGAGAAGGGAGAAGTAAAGAAGGAGCCATGTTGTGTGTGTGGGTCACCGGACCATGGAGGAGATTATTGTCCACACACCGCACCACCTCAAGATTTTGAGGTTAATGCTATTCAAGGGGTACACTCTAAGAATGATCCATTTGCACCCACATACAACAACGCTTGGAAGAATCATCCAAATTTCTCTTGGTCCGGGAACAACTATCAACAACCACCCGGACAAAACTCGGGGCCTCGACCTTCATATCAAGGCCAAAATCAAGGTTCGAACCAACAACCGAGACCAACTCTCATGCAAGAATTTCATGCTTATGTACAATCTTCTACCAACCACCGAATTGAACAAGATAAGAAGATTGCTACTCTTGAAGCCGCATTGAAACATATTGAGACCCAAGTGGGTCAACATTCCACGAGTCTTGGTGAAATTCACCAACAACTCCAAAAGGGTACGTTTCCTAGTCAACCATCTCATCTTAAGGCGGTGACTATGTTGAGGAGTGGCAAGATCGTAGATAAAAAAGTCGGTGAGGTGAGTTCGGATGATGAAGTACGCGTGGACCCACCTATTTTGGTTTCACCTAAGGAGAAGGAAAACGAGGCGCCTCCCAAGGACCAAATTCTACATAAGACGGCGAACCCTTATCGCCCACCTTATCCATTTCGTCTCACCAATGACAAACAAGAGCAACAATTCCAAGACATCTACAAGCTTCTCTCGAAGGTGAATATCAACCTTCCTCTTCTTGATGTGATTCGTACGGTTCCGGCCTACGTGAAATTTTTTAAAGATTTGGCTTCGAAGAAGAGGAGGTTTATTGATGATGAGAAGGTGGTAGTATCCGAGGTGGCGAGTGCTATTCTTCAACACAAACTCCCGGAAAAGCAAAGTGACCCCGGAAGCTTCAACATTAAAATTGCTTTGGGTAATGGTCGTGAAGTCTCGGGGATGCTAGATCTTGGTGCCGGAATTAACTTGATGCCTTTCTCCGTTTTTGACCGTATGGATTTGGGAGATCTTAAGGCTACAAGGATGTGTCTCCAATTGGCCGACCGGTCCGTGAGATACCCTAAGGGCATTATTGAAGACGTTCTTGTGAAAGTGGGGGGTTTGATTGTCCCGGTTGATTTTGTTGTTCTCGATGTGGGAGAAGTCAAAGAAGATGGGAAGGACCATGCTATCCTTCTTGGTCGACCCTTTATGGCCACAACAAATACTTTGATTGATGTTAAGAACGGATCTCTTCAAATGACGGTATTGGGAGAAACGGTTTCTTTCTCGGCTAAAGATGGAATTTCGATTCCTTCTACTAAATTTGTGGAAGAGTGTTCGTTTCTCGATTCTATTGATCATCTCTCCGAGATGAATTTCCTTGAGAATTTTGAACATATTCCGGTGGAGAGTGTTGGCATGGATATTGAGGAGGTTCCGGTGGAGAATTCGGAGTTGATGGGTGATGAATCTTTCTTATCTATAGATGATGTATTTGTGATTGAAGGAGATGTGGAGTTTGAAGAGAGTTTGGGTGGTAAAACCAAGGTTAATGTACTTCCCGAGACTTTATTGGAGGATAAGCTTGAGGACAAGCTTCCAAAATTTGAGGTGAGGGGGAATATCTTGCCCCCGGGAAGTAAAGCCGAGCTAAAAGAATTACCTCAACACTTGAAGTATATTTTCTTGGAGGAGGGTGAGTTGAAACCGGTAATCATAAGTTCGACCTTGGATGAGCACGAAGAAAAAGCTCTTTTTGAGGTCCTAAAGCGTAATGTGAGAGCCTTTGGTTGGAGTCTCTCGGATCTTAAAGGTATTAACCCGGCCCATTGTACTCACCGGATTATTCTTGAGGATGGGGCCTTGCCTAAGAGAGATGGCCAACGGAGGTTGAATCCGGTGTTATTAGAAGTTGTGAAGAAAGAGATCTTGAAACTCTTGGATGAAGGGCTAATCTATGCTATTTCGGATAGCAAATGGGTTAGCCCGGTGCACGTGGTACCGAAGAAGGGTGGTATCACGGTTGTAGAGAACGAGAAGAAGGAGTTAATTCCGACTCGGATGACGACGGGTTGGAGAATGTGCATTGACTATAGAAAGCTAAATGCGGCTACTAGAAAGGATCACTTTCCCTTGCCTTTCATAGATCAAATGCTAGACAAACTCGCGGGCCATATGTTCTTTTGTTTTCTCGATGGACTTTCCGGGTACTACCAAATCACTATTGCACCGGAAGACCAAGAGAAGACGACATTTACTACACCTTTTGGTACATTTGCTTGGCGACGAATGCCCTTTGGTCTTTGTAATGCGCCCGGAACATTCCAACGATGCATGATGGCGATCTTTGCGGAGTTCATTGGAGATTTCTTGGAGGTATTCATGGATGACTTTTCTCTATTTGGGAGTTCGTTTGATGATTGTCTTGCCAAGCTCGATAGAGTTCTCCGAAGGTGTATTGAATCGAGTTTGACTTTGAGTTGGGAAAAGAGCCACTTTATGGTGAGAAGTGGGATCGTCTTGGGACATGTGGTGTCCGAGAAAGGTATTGAGGTAGACCCGGCTAAAATTTCCGTTATTTCTAAACTTCCGTCTCCGGTGAATGTGAAGGGGGTTCGGAGTTTCTTGGGTCATGCCGGATTCTATAGGCGATTTATCAAAGATTTTTCTAAGATAAGCCAACCTCTTTGCCATCTTTTGAGCCAAGACGTGGAGTTTAAGTTTGATGAGAAATGCACGGAGGCATTTGAGATATTGAAGAAGAAGCTTACCACGGCTCCGATTGTTTGTGCTCCCAATTGGAACCTTCCTTTCGAGATCATGTGCGATGCTTCTAACTCGGCCGTGGGAGCGGTGCTTAGCCAAAGAATCGACAAGCTTTCTCATGTTATCTATTATGCTAGCTTGACTCTCTCCGGAGCTCAATTGAATTATACGACGACGGAAAAAGAACTCTTGGCGGTGATGTTTTCTCTTGACAAATTTCGGCCTTACATCATTGGATCCAAGGTTATTGTGTATAGTGATCATGCGGCTCTTCGATACCTTCTTACGAAGCCACACTCTAAGCCGAGGTTGATCCGTTGGGTGCTCTTACTACAAGAGTTCGACTTGGAGATCCGTGATAGGAAAGGAAGTGAGAACGTGGTAGCCGACCATCTATCCCGTCTTGAGCCAATTGGCGACTTCTTGAAAGCAAATGCGTATGAGGGAATCTCCGAAGCCTTCCCGTTTGAAGATTTGATGCTAGTAGAACCAAGTCCTTGGTATGCGGATATAGTGAATTATATCGCCGCCGGAGCTCTAAGGAAGGACTTGACATCTCAAGCTCGGAAAAGGTTCGTGAATGATTGTAAGTACTATTTTTGGGCCGACCCATACTTATACAAGGTGGGAAAAGATGATGTTATAAGGAGATGTCTACCGGAGAATGAGCAACGAGATGTGCTAGTATGTTGTCATTCGGATTTGTATGGTGGACACTTTGGAGGGAAAAAGACGGCATTTAAGGTACTCCAATCGGGTTTGTATTGGCCTTCATTGTTTAAGGACGCTCAAGCCTTTTGTACTTCTTGTGATCGTTGCCAAAGAATGGGGAATATCGGGGCTAGACAAGAGATGCCGATGCAAGTTAATCTCGTGGTGGAGGTATTCGATGTTTGGGGAATCGATTTTATGGGACCCTTCCCAAGTTCTCGAGGATATGAGTATATTCTCCTAGCCGTGGATTATCTATCCAAGTGGGTCGAAGCGATCCCCACTCGAAGATGTGATGCTAACACGGTCATTAGCTTTATCCAAGAATACATCTTTTCCCGATTCGGATTTCCAAAGGCGATCATAAGTGATGGAGGTACTCATTTTTGCAACAAAATTTTTGAGAAGTTGATGACGAAGAATGGGGTGAGTCATAAGGTAGCCACGGCCTATCATCCACAAACTTCCGGGCAAGCGGAGACGAGCAATCGACAAATCAAAGGCATTATTGAGAAAACCGTGAAGCCTTCTCGGAAGGATTGGTCGGAGAGACTTGTCGATGCTCTTTGGGCGTATAGAACGGCTTACAAAACCGTTATTGGGATGAGCCCATTTCGTCTTGTTTATGGAAAGGCATGCCACTTGCCGGTCGAGATCGAACACCGGGCATTTTGGGCTATAAGAGCAACAAACCTTGATGTCGAGAATGGGGGAAAACATCGATTTTTGGAGATAACGGAATTGGAGGAGCTACGAGACGAGGCCTATGAGAACAACAAAATTACCAAGGAAAAGGTGAAAAAGTTCCATGATAAACACATAGTGCCTAAGGAGTTAGTAGCCGGGATGCAAGTTCTACTTTTCAACTCTAGACTCCGTCTATTTCCCGGAAAGTTAAAATCCCGATGGAGTGGGCCTTATGAGATAGCGGAGGTATTTCCATACGGTGTGGTGAAGCTTTACGATCCTAGAACTAAATGTGCCTTCCAAGTGAATGGACATAGAGTTAAACCGTATTATGGGGTTGATACCATGAAGGAAAATGTCGAGGTGAGTTTATTGGAAGAGGCCGTATACGAGTCCGTTGGTTGTGCCTAGTAGCTCGGCTTTGGCTAAGTCGAGCTAACGACGTTAAACTAGCGCCTCGTGGGGGCTTATCCACGAACGTCATACTCCCGACGTAAAAGAGTGCTTGGTGAGGGCCTACTCACCATGAAGACGGAAAAATCGGAGTGCAGTGCTCTTTGTCGTCCGACAGGAATCTCTGTCGGACGATACCCTCTTTGTCGCACGACAGGCCCGTGGTGTCGCACGACAAGATTACGGCGAGCGCAGCAGTTGGGCTGCAGCGACGTGGGCTCCCAGATTTGGGCTCTGAACTGTACGTCGTGCGCGGCCCATTTACGTCGCACGCGGTGGATTTGTCGAACGACAGGTACTTATGTCGGACGACAAGGACACATTATGTCGGACACAGAATACTGTCTTCGGAAGACACATTATGTCGGAAGACAGTATTCTGTGTCGGGCGACAAATGCCCAATCTACTCCGGTTTCGGCAACTAAATCCGGTGGAGGATCGAAGGGGAAGAATGTGGTTGAAGATATTTCCGGAGTTGTCGAGGTTGACTATGGGCTTCCATTCACATCTAAGGACCCAAAGGAGGTAACTATTTACCGAAAAATTTATGGGCAACCTCCGATTCCACCTTGTGTTCTTGATGAAGAATTCTTTGAAAAAATGGGGATTTTTGATCGGGTCTTTGAATTGCTTGTTCCACTCGGCTTGGAGGATATGGGAATGAGTGAGTTAGCCTTGTATGAGCCGATTACTACGGAGTTCTTGTGTACTTACCGGATGGATGAATCCCGGAAATTTGCTACTTTCCGTATGTTGAACAAGGAATACAAGTTGACTCCGGAGGTGATGAAGTCGGTGTGGAAAATAAATTTGGATGGAGTTTCTAGTGCCCCAAGTGATTGGAATCCAAGGAAGGCTTGGAAAGAGTTGACCACGTTCGATAATTGGTCGACACAAGGAATTGGGAACGCATTTCTTGAGGACCCGGCATTAGTGGTTTTGCACAAATTTATCTCTCAAAATCTCATGGCCAAGCAAGAAGGTAACAAAGTCAATACACAAGAGTTGTGGCTCCTTCATTGTGCGTACAAGAATATTTGGGTTTGCTTGGTCGACTTTATTTTTAAACAAATTGAGAGTGTTGTAAAGAGGAAGAGTTTTCATCCTTGTTTGGGTTTGATGTTGACTATCTTGGCGGTCCGGTTGAGGGTATTTGATCTATCGAAGAAACCGGCTAAATTTGTGGTTGTTGTTCCGGAGAAAATTGGCTATCAAGAATTCTTGCACGGGGAGTATATGGAGGATAAAAATACGTTCCGTCCTTTTCACGAACGGGGGACCGTCAAACGGTACTTGGAGAAGTTGGAATCCGACCGTCTACGGGGTACTAGTGAACCGGCCCCGGTTTCTAATTCTCTTATGGACTTGGCTAGCCTCCGGTGCGATATGTTTAATCAATTTTCCGAACTCCGTGCTCAAGAAAGTGACCACCATGCTATTCAACTCCGTGATGCCGAACAACAGGATAATGCTAGGAAAGCTCAAATTGAGGATCTTCGACGGTATGTGGAGTCTCGTTTTGATGAGTTGGCACGGGCAAATGCCCGTAATGATTGAGTTTTGAGACGTGGAGTGTCCGAGCTCGGGACGTAGACGAGCGCCCCGTGGGGGCTTACCCACGAACGTCGAGCCCTTGACGTTAAAAGGTGCTTGTGAGAGCCTACTCACTTGTTGGATGCTGAATTGTGGATCAAGACGGGCGAAAATGGGGTCGAGTCGCGAAAAAGTTTTTGAAACTGCCCAGTTTGTCGCCCGACATCATCTACAACTACCTTGGATGTCGCACGACATCTGTGTTCTGAATCGTGCGACTTATGACGTGGCATGTCGGACGACAGGATTTTGGTGTCGTCCGACAAAGTGAGCTGCGGGGTTAAAACTGAATGCACAACCCTAAAATCCGCCCCCACCTCATTTTTTTTTCTTTTCACCGCCCCCGTTAAAACCCCCTCGTCCGACAACATCTCTCCCCGACGCCACTGCTACTCACCGCCGCCGACCACCACCAACATCTTCATCGTCCAGCCGCCCGAACCACCACAGAACCGACGCCCCACCGCCCCGTCTTCGCTCCGACGCCCGAAACCGCCGCCGCCCGAAATCGCCGCACGATTCCCGCTCGCACCGCCCGTACGACCACCGCCATCCCGAAAGCAGGTTTCCGGCTTGCCCCTCTCTCTTTTACATTGGATTTCAGTCGAGTTCGCCGGAAGAGTAACTTGTTTTGAACCGTGTCGTACGACATCCATTGTTGTTATATCCTGTGTCGTTCGACATCAGCTGATCAGGTTTCAGATTGGGGATTTCACCCTGTCGTTCGACATAACTTCATTCTTATATCAGTGTCGTCCGACAACTTCTGATTAGGGTTCTGAATTGGGAATTCGCAACTGTCGTGCGACATCTCTGCAGAGTACCATCTATGTCGTCCGACATCTAGTACAGTTGGGCAGAAAGTTCAAGGCTTCAAGCAGTTCAACCCGATTATCCGAGCTTGACGATCATGGATCACGAAGAAGCTATGGCCGAGGCAGCTGAGTTCGATTTGGCCGATGGAGGTGGCCTAGTTTACGGTTTGACTCCGGAGGCCGACGAGGTGGAGCAGTATGTTCGTCTTCGTGCCGGAAAGGTGGCACCCTCTCGCCCTCTTGACTGGACTTTCATCCGGAGCCTCGGACTCTACGACCGTATGACGGAGGTGTGCACTAACCTCGGCATCCTAAGGGTCGCCCGATCCGATCTCCCACATCATCCGAAGCTCACTTTCGAGTTTCTTCTGAGCTTCCAGAAGGCTCGGAAGCGCCAGATCGCTACTTTCCGTCTAGGAGGAGTTCAGCACACTCTCACTCCGAAGATGATGCACGACGCATGGGGATTTCATCTGGACGGAGAGTTGGGTCCTCCAGCTGATTGGGATGCGAGCGAGGCTTGGTGTTCGTTGACCCCCTACGGCACGTGGACTTCCGGGGTCAACACTAGCTCTTTGGCGGACCCCGAGCTTGTGCTCTTGCACAAGTTCCTTGCGACGACGATCTTCGGCAAGCTGGAGGCCAACAAGATCAGCGCACCGGAGCTTTGGGCCATTCACCGTGCCCACCTCGGCACTCGGATTTCTATGATTGGTGCTGCGTTCTCGATGCTGGAGTCTCTTGTTCGGCGCCCTCCTCTAAAGCTTAGCCTCGGGACTCTTGTTTCTATGCTTGCCGTCCATTTGGGAGTCGACATTGCCACATATGTAGGAGACCTTGACCCGGCCGACACGAAGGCCATCTCTTGCGACGAGCTCACTCGAGGGTCCTATATGAAGGACCCGACTCACTTCTGGCCTATCCATCAGCGGGCCAAAGCCCAGAAGCTGGTTCTTCGCCCAGTCATTGACGCTGCGGGAGCTTCTTCTTCTTCCGGTGCTAGCCAGGATTGGAGTACTCATTTCACCGAGCTCCGCACTCACCTTGACTTGCAGATCGGAGCACTTGGCACGAGGGTCGGGTTACTGGAGGTTGCCGAGACGGAGAGGAGGACGAGAGAGAGGGACGAGGCTGCTCGTGTTGCTGCTCGGGAGGCTTTCGTGGATGCTCGTTGGGATGCATTTCAGACCCGGGCGTACGAGTACTTTGATCGCCCCGGCCCTTGATCGATGGTTGCATCTTACCCTATCTTTTCATTTGCTCGTACTCTTTTGAGCTTGTTTGGAGACTTTTCTTTTATTTGTGTGTGACTTTGGATTCTATTTTTATTTGTGTGCTTTGGTGGTTGTTTGTTTAAACTTGGTTTGTGGGGATGTTCCCTTTTGATTGTTATTTGGTGGATATTTGACTTTGGTTGGTTTTTATTCGTATGATTTGATTGTTCGTTGTTTTTGTTTGTTGTTATTGTGTTGTGTGGTTTTGGTTGTTCCCCCGGCTTCATCATTTACGTCGAGGTCATGCCCGATTTTTCATTGCATATGCATGTTGTTTGTTCACATGGGGGCATGCTCTATTACTAAGTGTGTGGGGGGGGGGGGGGGGGGGGGGGGTGTCCGAAACCTCGGGAAGTTTGAAACGATCGAAATTTGAAGTTTTTTCCGGCATAACAAAAAATTTTTGAGAAAAGGTTGGACACTTCTAAGTTGATTGTTGGATGAGTAAGTAAGTAATTTGGTTGCTTTAAACAAATTCGAATTTTTCAAAAGCCAATTGTGAGGTTTGAACCGTGATTAACGTCTTTCTTGAGCGATAATTCTAAAATCTCGTTGCTTCTTTGAGACTCATGCTTTCTTGTTCTATAACTTTGTGTGTTTAAGGGTATGAGATAACTAGAACTCGTGTATTTCGGATTTCAAAGCTCTTTATCATAACATTCATGATCTTGAAAATGACGGGAACTAATCACTTAGGATCAAACCTTTTCAAGGAGATTTTTGATACCCCCGAGCCCGTCGTGGGACACCCTAGCTAACCCCTTTGAGACCACGTTATACCCGTTCTTTCATCACCCCCAAGCCGATGTTGGAGTGTGAGTATTTCATTCTATATGTGTGAGAAAGATTCCGTGTTGTGTGATGAGGGTTTCGTACCTCGAGGTGTTTGCTAGTAGCCACCTTTGCGTTGATTGATTCATTATTATGTGGGCATTTAAACCACACGTACTCCCAAATATTGCTCCATGCTATTATTGCCTCTCTATATAAAAAAAAAAAAAAAAAAAAAGAGAGAAAAGTGAAGAAATATCCACTATATATGAGAGAGTTCTTATTGAGAGTGAGCATCATTCTATATTCATAAAGCGTGAGTACTCGATTATTATTCCTTGATGACCCGAAAAAATGGGTTAAGTGTTTCATTGTATAAAAGTGATCCTTGAGTGTTATTGTGAGAGTTGAGTGTGGTGATGAGGGTGAGGAAAGGAGATATAAGGTTGGGACCACAATGGTCAATGAGCTACTATTCCCAAAAATTTCCCGAATCTCCCTTAGCCTAGCCCCATTACAACCTTGTGTTGATTAGAGTTCCTTGATTCTTGAGATTGATAAACTTGATGAGTAGAGTCTTCCGTGTATGCTTGCCTATGGTTGTTATCCTTTGCGCATTTTGAGTTATTACATGACGTCTTTCCTTGATTATACACTATTTGTTCCCGGTTATTCTTATATGCAAGTATCTCTTGATTTGCTTCTATTCGCTTGCATAGCATGTTTTGAGTGGACCCTTGCTTCGAGAGTTATAAGAAACGAGTGCTTCCCTTTGTGAGGAAAAAGACGGTTTGTTGAGGTAACCCGATTGCTTATGAACTCGTTTGATATGATCTTGGTCGTGTTTGATTACTTCTCGGTAGTACGTGTTTTAATCGATAGCCGGAATTAATTTCTAACCTCTTTTGTGGAGAACTTGCCTTGTTTTCGCTTCTACTTGTGTTCTTTTGTTTGCTCGAGGACGAGCAATGACTTAAGTGTGGGGGGGTTGATTGGTCCGTTTTTGGTTCGTATTTCGGGGCGGTTCGTGGTCCTTTCCGCTTTCTTTAGTTACTCTTTCCTCCGTTTTAGGTAGCCTATAGTCATTATGGGTTGGAATAGTGTGATCGAGGCATGTTCCGTGTTTTGTAGGCGAAACGGGAGGAAAACGAGTGAAAGTTGACTTTTCAGGAGACAGTTGACTGCCTGTCGGACGACATGGCCTTTCAACTACAGACATGTCGGACGACATAGCTATGGAGGACGACATCCGATTGAACACCCAGCGTGGAGGACGACACGCCTGTCGGACGACACCAGAATCTGTCGGACGACAAAATCACCGCGTGCGACGTGATCTGAGCTGCAGCGACGCAAGGGTTCAGTGCACCCCGACGTCGTGCGGTGTGATTTACTGCGTTCGACGCAAAGATGTCGTACGACACCTCCGAGAAGTCGTACGACAGAGCACTTGTCGGAAGACAGGAATCTGCTGTCGGACGACAAGACGTGATGAAGCATCCGGATTTGAGATTTCACCCTTTGACTTTGTTTGACCCTCGTTTTGAAGGGTATAAATAGTATTTTGGCTTGGATTTTTGTAACTAACTTTCATTCCTCACTTTACACATTACATTTCTAGCTTTCTCCTCAAGCAATCCAATTTCCATTTTCATGTTCTTCAATTCCTCAACACAAATTCACGATCTAAATTCCGTACGTCGAGAATCCGATTGAATCTCATTCACAAACGATATTCCTCGCATCGAGCCCGACGTTTTCATCGGAGCGGTTTCTTCGGGTGACAAGTTGAAGTCCGACCTCGATTTCGGAAGCTCGGTTCGATCGTTTTCTTCATCCATCGATTCCATTACTCTCGTGGTGAGATTCTCTTTGTTTTCTCTCGATTATGGCTTACTCGATTGTGGATTGTGATTTTGAGTGCTTGATCATGACTAGCTAAATCTTTTGTAAGGGTGTTTGATGAAATTCCTCAATGAATTAGAGTTGATTTCTCAAGTAACTTGATTTCTAGTAATTGGACAATTACACCTCTCGATTTGTGGTCTCGTGTCGAACAACCTCGGGTATATCGCTAGTGGACCATACGGTCGATGTGTGAGTGATCTTTGGTGAGGGAGAACGTGACAACACCGTGATCATAGTCCGATTATTAGTTAATTGAGAGTTTTATAAATCTCGTCAACTCTAGTTCGTTAGGAAAAGTAATTGTTACACCCTTGATTCCAAACTCATTTGTTACACTTGCTCTTTAATTACTCGTTTTAAATACTCGTACTAGTTGTTAATCAAACACTCAATTGCAACCCCCCTTAGATGATAATGATTTTCTTTCCCGTTTCGAAACTCGTACTTAGCATATACAAAGTGAAGTTCACGTGCCGATAGTATTGTTCCACGAGAGACCGACTCGGGGGATTTACACTCGTAAATCTTTCGGATTTTATAAATAACTTTTGAGCAATCAATACCCCACAACAAAATGGAGTGGCTGAGAGAATGAATAGGACTTTATTAGAAAGAGTTAGGTGTTTACTTGCTTCTTCTGGTCTAAGTAAAAGATTTTGGGGTGAAGCTGTGTTAACTGCAACTTATCTGATAAATAGGTCTCCCTCTGTGCCTCTTAAGGGTAAGTGCCCTGAACATGTGTTTTCTGGAAAACCTATTGATTTGACTAATTTGAGAATTTTTGGTTGTTCTGCCTTGGTCCATCACTCTGGAGATAAACTAGAACCTAGGGCTAAAAAATGTGTTTTCTTAGGTTACCCTGAAGGTACTAAAGGATATAGGCTGTGGCTTAGGTGTGACCCTAGTTTTAAAACTATCACTAGTAGGGATGTTGTGTTTAATGAATCTGAATTTCCATGTTTGCCTGTGAGTCAGTCCAATGTGGATGTCCAAAATGAGGTGGAGCTTGCTCCTGAAATTGATTCTGTGAATGAACATGATTCTAGTGATTTGCCTGATCCTTATGTGCAAAGTTCTGATCCTGCTTGTGTGCCTGAATCTGTGAACTTGCCTATGCCCCCTGTGATGAACCCTAATGGACCTGTACCTGATGTATCAGGCCACTCTTTTCCAGCTAATTCTCAAACTGTCAACCCTAATGATTATAATAATTCCCCCATGCATGATAATGAAAATGCTTCTATACCTAATGATTATCAACTTGCTAGAGATAGGGTTAGGAGAAACCCTAGGGCTCTTGCTAGGTTAAATGATTTCCAGTTAGGTGCTTTTGCTTTTAATAAGCATGATGTGATTGACAACTCTGAACCTAAATGCTATGTGGATGCTTTAAAATCTGAGAATTCCAAAAACTGGCTTTCTGCCATGAATGAAGAAATGAACTCTTTATTGAAAAATGGAACTTGGACTTTAGTCCCTAAACCCTCTAAGTGCTCTGTTGTGGACTGTAAATGGCTTTTCAAAGTTAAACAAGAGGGTAATGATTTAAGATATAAAGCTAGGTTAGTTGCCAAAGGTTTTTCACAAAAAGAAGGAATTGATTATAATGAAATATTTGCTCCTGTTGTGAAGTTTACTACTGTGAGAATAATGCTTGCTTTGTGTGCTCATTATGACTGGGAACTGAAACAAATGGATGTTAAAACTGCCTTTTTACATGGTGACTTAGAAGAAAGAATTTTTATGAAGCAACCAGAGGGTTTTGTTGATAAATCTAAAACTGAACATGTTTGTCTTTTGAAAAAATCTCTTTATTGTTTGAAGCAGTCACCTAGGCAATGGAATAAAAAGTTTGATGAATTCATGATTTCTCAAAATTTTAGCAGAAGTTCTTATGATCCTTGCTTGTATTATTTGAAGTCTGCCATACCTGTTTTTCTTGTGCTTTATGTGGATGATATGTTAATCCTTTCTCCTAATTTGAACTCTGTGAAATTTGTTCAACATAGTTTAAGTACTAAGTTTTAAATGAAAGACTTAGGAGATGCTAAGAAAATACTAGGTATGAACATTATGAGAAATAGAACTGAAGGTTACATTCACCTTAATCAAACTGCCTATGTGGATAAATTGCTAGAAAGGTTCTCCATGCTAGGTTGCAAATCTGTTTCTGTTCCCCTTGCTTCTCACTTTGTGTTGTCTAAGGACCAGTGTCCAAAGACTGAGTCTGAAATTGCTTCTATGGTTAATGTGCCTTATGCTTGTGCTGTGGGTTCTGTGATGTACTTGATGGTGTCTACTAGACCTGATATAGCTTATAATGTTAGCTGTTTGAGTAGGTACATGGCTAACCCTGGACAGCCTCATTGGGAAGCCATGAAATGGCTGTTCAGGTACTTGTCTAGTACTAGAAGCTTTGGCCTGAGATTCACTAAGTCAAAGGCTGGAGTTATTTTGAGTGGTTATGTGGATTCTAACTATGCTAATGATAGGGATTCTAGAAAGTCTTCTACCTCTTATGTTTTCACTGTGTGTGGTGGCTGTGTTAGTTGGAAATCTCAGTTGCAAAATGTTGTTGCCCTTTATACTACTGAATCTGAGTATATTGCTATAACTGATTCCTTCAAGGAAGCTATTTGGTTGAAAGGTCTTTTATCTGAGATTAAAATGCTAAGTGGTAAAGTCTCTGTGTTTTCTGATTCCCAATCTGGCATACAGCTGTGTAAGAATCCTGTTTTTCATGATAGAACTAAACATATTGATGTTAGGTACCATTTCATTAGAGAACTTGTTGAAACTGGTTATATTCTACTTGAAAAGATATCCACTCATCATAACCCCTCTGATATGGGAACTAAATCACTGCCCTTGGAAAAATTTCTTTTCTGTTTGAAATTTTTGCATTTTGATGCCTGTGATTAGTTGTCCCTGTTTGTTACTACTTGCTCTATGCTCTGTGTTCTTTGTTGGAGTTCTGACCCTTAGGTTATTACCCCATTTACTTCTTACTGTGTGTAAGTTGAGTCCCTAGTTGGGACTATCTTTATAGTGTTCTCTGAATGCCTCAGGTAGGGCTGAGGAGTCACTATAATTTTTGTTACTTTGTGTAACTTGCCCTGTGCACTTAGGTGTACAGGGCTAAGGCTATGATGAAACTGTGTTAGACTGTGTTTGCATGTGTGTGGCTTTAAACCAGCATGTAATGTCTTTATAAGATGCTTGAGCAGGTTGATCCAGTGTGTTGCCAACAAGGTGGAGAATGTTGTAATATGTGTGTTGGCCCATTATTGGAGCCGGCCCATTTGCCTGAAGCAGCCCAACACCCACTGCAGCCCAACCCACCATACTTACTTGGCCCATTTGTCTTCAGCCCAGTCTTGTGGGCTTTGACCTATCCTGACCCTTGATTCTGTATGGTAAGTGTTGGCTTAATCTGGACCCTTGATCTCTCCTATATCTGTCCTCCTCACCCGTAACCCTAATGACTCTACTCAGCCGATACTGTGTGTAAACCCTACCTCTACTGTGTGCGATTTTTGATACCTTCACCTTCTTCACCTTCTGTGGTGTTCTGTGGTGTAGATCTGTGAGATCCTTGTGTGAGTGAGGGCTGTGAGTGAGTGTGTGAGAGAGCTGTGCGTTGTGGGTGCTGATGGCAAGGTTTCTGTGTTCT
Organism: Euphrasia confusa; assembly: GCA_954870475.1. NCBI lineage: Eukaryota > Viridiplantae > Streptophyta > Magnoliopsida > Lamiales > Orobanchaceae > Euphrasia > Euphrasia confusa. Next base: position 5,621,988 of record OX940966.1, on the reverse strand, counting down.
CCCCTCGTTAGGCGGCGCCTGGTGAAGCTGCTGTGATTGCACCTTCGCAGTCCTGAGCCGAAGCTCAAATATCTCTCTCTTCTCTGTTCTTTCTGTTAATATATATATACATATATATATACTCCGATGCATGTGCCCTTTGTTCCATTCAAGCCCAGATCCTTGCACGGGCCGGTGATCTTCGGAGAACCGTTGACTGTTGAGATCTGGGATTTTGGTTTGGCCTTAGGGCTTGAACAGATCTGACTCGACTTGTTTGTTTGTGTATTTGCAGGTGTACGAGGCTCGCCGTAGAAGCGCGGAGCTCCAACAGTTTATATTCATTAATAATTATAAATATATCTACTTCTCTTCCCTTCTTCTTAAATTCAATTGTTCCCGAAGAACATTATAATCTGATATTCCCGAAGTAATATCATATGTTCCCGAAGAACATTATAATCTGATATTCATGAAGTAATATCAAATTAATTATGTTTAATAAATTAATTAAAATTTTAATGTTCCTGAAGAACATTATGATATGATATTCCTGAAGAAAAATATCAAAAATTAAATATTCCTTTAGAATATCGGGCGAGTCTTTCGTGGTCAAGTCATGTATGTGCGAACTCGACACATGAATCAATTGAGGTACTTCCTAAATTTCAAAGTGGGTGAAATTTAGGAAAAGTTAATCAAAACCTTGTTGAATAGCCTGATGGTTATTTGCTTGGATATTGGGATAGCACATGAGTTTGAATCCTCATGAAAAAACATTATAGTTTGATATTCCCGAAGTAATATCAAATCAGTTATTCTTAATATATCAATTAAAATGACTGTTCCTGAAGAACATATACTCCGATTTAAAATATTATATTGACTGTTCTGGAAGAAATCATGATTTGATATTATTCGATAAATATCAAATAAAATTGCTCCCGTAGTAGTAATAAATTTGGAAATATCAAATTAAATTGCTCCCGTAGAAGCAATAAGTTTTAAATGTTCCCGAAGAACATTATGATATGATATTCATGAATAAATATCAAAATTAAATTTTAAATGTTATTGGAGAACATTATGATATGATATTCCCGCAGAAATATCAAATCAATGGCTTCTGATGTAACAATTATTTTTTATTAATTGCTCCCCAAGAAGCAAAGTTCAAACATTAAATATTTTTGAATAAAGTTATATGATGATACTCGTAGAGAAATGCCAAATTTGATTGTTCTCGTCGTATGAATTATCCTTGAAGGATATCTTTTGAAAATCGAGAAGAAAATGTACTATGTGGGTACTCATGGAATATAAAAAAAAAAGTCGATTCCAATTCTCAGAAAATTATATATTGAGATTTATTTTGTTCTCCAAAAAGGTTTGGGTGAAACAATCAAAGAAGAAAACACGAAATCCCTGCCGTGAATAAAGTTTGAACGACACAAGTATTTTGATCCCCGAAGGATCATTGGTAAAGATATTGTATATCCCTGAAGGATGATTGGTAAATACTGTTATGCAAATGATGACATATTAAGAGTGAGCTGTTTAAGGACAGAAAATTCTAATAAGAACTCCCCCGCGAACAATTTGATATTTAGGGGATTGAGAGAACAAATAAGGAAAGACTCACAAAAGCTTTAGTATTAAAATCTTTGTATATTTCTTGGGAAATGTGCACCTGTCTTACAAATGGAAAGTTTCTACTATTTATAGTACAAGAATTAGGGTTTTCAATCATGGACTTGGGCTTAAATTACATGGGCTTTCCTCCCTAATTAGTTTGTACGGAACACCCCCTCGGGTAGAGGGAAATTCCCATACCGCCCCTTTCGAAGGTATTCCCAACTTTATCCCTGATCGGATTTTCCTCGGGCGGATGACCTCCTAAGCGGTTTGTCAGCGACTTATCCTCTTCAACAAATTTGTTCTCGGACCAGAAGAGAGTCGACTCCCGTCCTCTGATTCATGCGACCAACTTTCTTCTATCTCCGTGAGGATACTTCTCGAGTACTGGAGACCATGTTCATACTGCGGAGCGAGGATCCCCGGTCAACGGGGTAACCATGACGCGATCAGTTCGTACGGCGGGGGCGAGGACTTCTCTTCCGGGACGTCGGATTATGTTAGGCTTATATGCCGTAGTGATCGCAGGTGATCGTTGGCGAGATTTCGCCACGTACTTGTTAAGCGGGCACGGTACGGGCCGGGATAAACTTGGGCCATAGTCTGGACGGTATGGGCTGAGGAAATGGGGCACGACAAATGCCCCCCGGGGATAAGTATTTTACGAAGTTGAAATGTTATGCCCGGAAGGAAGGTGGACCGTTTCTGCCCATTAAACGGCCGGCTTAAATTCCCTCGATCTCGGGTTCGTAAATCTGAAGGGTTGGCGCCTTGGAACCTGTGTAAAACGTCCCTTCGGCTGTCAGAAAATTTGAATTTTGAATTTTGGGAGATTTTGCCGCCCTCTATCCCCTCTATATATACTAGAGGAGGGATGCCCAGAAACACTTTTGGCTCTCTCGAAAGTGTTGCGCGATCTGATCACTGCTCCTGATCTCTCTTATCCGGGTACGCATCATCTACTTTTGTTGTTTCTTTATTTTAGATTCTAGCTCGGGGCGCGGACTCTTTTAATTTCGAAATCTCGTAAATACGTCCTCCTGTCCGCACTGTTGTTGAGATTTTTCTCCTTGGTCGATGTCTAGCGAAACATCTACTCCTGAATATGACTCTGATTACATCCGGAGTGTGATCCTTCCCGCGTTCATTGACATCCCGAGAGCTTTATCGCCCTTATCCTCGGAACTGCTCGCATTACCTAAAAAGTTTCCGGCTACAAACTTGATGGATCCGTACCCTTTAACCAGCGATGAAAAGAACGATTGGTTCTCGGAGGAGGTGCACCCGGATTTTGAACTGTTCGCCAAACTGGTCGCAGGTTTCCGAGGTCCCCCGACCGAATTTTCTTATGACGCTTATCTGGCCAACCACCCTTATGTGCCCGTGGCCCGCACAGATCCCCCAACCGAGGAGCCACCCCCTAGTGCGTTCAACGCGGGAACCCGGGTGAGTACAGCGGTTGATGAAGACCTTCAATCACAGAGGGTCAAATGGGAGATCCCTTCTGATGTTCACCTTCATTGTCCGAACAAATTTGATCGGGCTAATCGCCCTCCCGAGGGGATGGTCGCCGTGAACTATGACATGATGAGGAGTGGTCTCCGCTTTCCTATACATGATACCCTTGCCCGGGCAGTCCTCGAGTGGGGTGTTGCTCCTATGCAACTAACGCCAAACTCTTGGCTTCTGTTAATCTCTCTCTCCACTCTCTTCGGTCATTACGGTTTATATAGAGGACTGCTCCCCGTGGAATTCGTCTCCTTACTGAGCCGCCAATCGGTGAGAAATAGTGGAGACCACTACTTAAAATCTCGTCAAAGCATTATCTGGGACCTACCGGAGAAAAGGGAGTCATGGTGGAACGAGTGGTTTTTTGTGAGCGGAGCGTGAAACTCGATCAACTATCGACTGAGTGCTGAATATCAGATCCCCCGCACCCGTTAGTGAACATTTTTGTGTTTCCTTTAGTAATACTTCATTCTAGTGTGAAATTTTTATGTTTCCCTCGTTTCTTTATCCTTTCTAGGACCCCAACCCCCGCTTTTGGCCGATTTGAGTTGGGACTTTTTGGTGGTTTTGGAAAGGATTTTGGGCATGCCCGAAGACTGGTTGATGTTCGGCCAATGGATAAGTTCTGATCGCATCCGCTCCTCGCGTTTTGTTAGTATCCCTCAAAACGCTGAAAGCGAGTACATTAGTGAGTCCGCGCCCTCTTGTCGTAGTAGGCTTGCTCCATAATTCATCGCACCCGTGTTTTTCGAGTGGATATAACTTTTGTGTTTGAAATCTTGCAGTTCGCAGGTATCCTCGCTACAAGTACCCTCCGACGGGAGCCAGCTCGGAAGATATGAACGCCCGATTATCCTCGCTTCTGACCCGGAAGAAAAATACAAGGGAGGAGAAGAAAAAAGAGACGGTGGCCGGCGTGGTGGGCGCGGCGCCGGAGAAATCAGTTAGGAAAAGAAAAAACCGGGGAGATCGTTCTCCCTCCGCGGAGAAACATTCCCGGGTAGAAGGGGAAAAATCCTCTTTACCGATATTCGAGGATGATTTCGTGACACCGCGAGATGAAACCCCCGGGCACACGATGATTTCTCCTTCAAGGATTGAGAAGGACCCGAAAGTTCTTAACAGGGTGAACCCCGAGACTGTCACCCTCGCTTTCACTCCCGCCACTCATGTGGCGAGCAGCTCGAAATTTCCGACCACGTGAGTGTTCCTTGATCGTTCTTTATCTTAATCCTTTATTTATCTCTTTCATGCGTTTTCCCAAATTTCCTGAGATCCGCTTTTTGTTCGCAGATTTAGGTCAGGGGACACCGATTTCTCGGATTTCCTGAAGCCCTTTGACTCGGCTAAATCTGTTCCCTCGCTGGACAATCTACCCGACCATATCAAAAAATCAATTGATAACGTTCCCCGCGACTGGTGTAAGCACCCGGAGTATGTTCGCCAACACCCGAAGGAAGCGGGCTACCTTACTATGATCGCCGCATCAAGGCTCTCCTTCCTGGTGTACTCTCTACTGGGGGCCATTGAAAGTTCATCTCAGGTGCCCGAGGCGACTCCTTCCTCCCTCAAAGAGGAATATGACAAAATGATGGTCGTGATCGCTCAGATGAAAGAGCTCCACCGCCTGGAGACTGAGAAGACTAAGAACTTGGAGGAGAGAGCCCAGGCCGCGAGCTCCGAGGTGGCTAAGTTGGAGGGGATCGTGATCGGGCTGAGAGCAGAGATTGAGGCCTCCGTCAAGAGAGAGAGCGAGCATGAGGAGAATTTCCGGGAAGTGCAACGCGAGCTAGATTCTGTAAGGGCCGAGCTAGCCGATAAGACACAGGCCGAGGACTCTGCTTTGGCCAGCTTGAAGGAGAAGGGTGAGGCGATCAAGGTTTTGGAGGAGGAAGTGGCAGCGTATCGTGTAGCTGATGTGGAGAGGGAAAAGAATCCTGCCACCAATCTGACCACTTACGGAGATTGGATTTACTGTTGCGCCTTCTTCGACTGTTTGCGGGATTTGATTCAGAGCGGTCAGAAAATTGATGCCTTGATGGTTAGCTTCAAAAAGTTCGTTAAAGACAATGAAATTCATCCGGATCTCCCCATCGAGGCACTGGATTTGAGCGAAGACATGGGCCTCGACCTCTCATGGTGGCCGAACAGCGACCAGTTATGCCGTCCTCTCAAAAATCAGATTCTGGTCGGGGGGGAGAGCGGGCCGAAGATCGGAGAGACCCCGGGAGATGCCATTGAAGCCAGGGATGTGGATACCTCCGGGCATACTTCTTAGAATACTTATTTTCAAACCTTGTTCATTTCGTACTTATGTTCTTTAAACATTATTTATTGCGTATTTCGTATTCTCAGACATAGCTTATCTTGTATTTCGTGATATGCACTTAATTAACTGCCTTTTTATTGGACCAATGGTCGCCTCGTCGGGTTATTTATTATTCATTAACATCTTCGTGAGGTCGTTTATTTCGGTCCGCGGCTACAACGCGAACCGGAATGCCCCAGTGTCCGGGTTTCGAAAAACTCTAAACTTTCTAACCTCTCCGCCCCTCTTATCTCGCGAAAACGCTGATCGCTTAGTAAAAAACGGCGCGACTTTTCAGGTGAGTATTACGCCAAACGAGGCACTGTGTTTCTGACAGATGCTGTTTGCGTCGGTTCAGGTTTTTTGACAAGTCCTTTCAGAAAGAAAAAGGGGTGCCGATTCCGCTTCCCAAAGTAACGGTAGGCGAGCTATGCCTATAAATACGTGGCATTTTCTCAATCCATTCTCATTTCGATTCCTCTTAAGTCCAAAGCAGATAACCTTCCTCACTATATCATGGCTCGTGTGCTCGTGAGATCCGACGGTTCTTGTCGCGTCGACTTGCTCTTCTCCGGCCTATGGCACCGCAAGAAACTTCCTCTGCCGCCCGTTTTCACCGAGGCCGTGGATGTTCGTCTGGGCTACTTCGTTCTCATGACCGATGTGGGCGGGAGGCTCTGGATGTTCGAACTGAAGCGTCGCCGGGGCTACTTCACCGTGTTCGGATCGGGCTGGGAGGACTTTGTGAGGGAATGGCGCATCCGCCACGGGTGGCATGTCCGCTTCCTCTACCAGCCGAACGAGGGGTTCTTTGTCCGGGTATTTGACTCGGAGTTCCGACTGGTCGATTCGGGTCTCCACTAGAGATTCTCTGCTTTTTCTGTTTTTATTCCCGATTTATCTTTTGTAATCCCGGCTCTGTCCGGAGGCTTTCTATGAATGAAAATTTCCTTTTCTTTCCTGTTTGTACCGCTTTGTATCTTGCATTTCGCCTCCTTATTAACCTACTTGTGGTGCTCGGAAGATAGTGCATACTAACACAAACGTGAACAAAAGAGCATAAAAAATGATTAATACTGATCGCGCCGAGTATTCGCCCCTACGACCGACAATTTTTGACAAGCGTTCCTCTAGGACTCAACAATCTTGTTCGGCCTGAAGGCATTCTCTGGATTCTTTATTCTTGTCGCCCGAGTGATCGGACAGTCCATCGTCTGTCCGGCTCGGCGACCTCCAAAGATCAAGGATTTATCCTTATCTTTTTCTGGTCTTTTTATTCTTGTCGCCCGAGTGATCGGACAGTCCATCGTCTGTCCGGCTCGGCGACCTCCAAAGATCAAGGATTTATCCTTATCTTTTTCTGGTCTCTTCATTCTTGTCGCCCGAGTGATCGGACAGTCCATCGTCTGTCCGGCTCGGCGACCTCCAAAGATCAAGGATTTATCCTTATCTTTTTCTGGTCTCTTCATTCTTGTCGCCCGAGTGATCGGACAGTCCATCGTCTGTCCGGCTCGGCGACCTCCAAAGATCAAGGATTTATCCTTATCTTTTCTTGGTCTCTTTATTCTTGTCGCCCGAGTGATTGGACAGTCCATCGTCTGTCCGGCTCGGCGACCTCCAAAGATCAAGGATTTATCCTTATCTTTTTCTGATCTTTTTATTCTTGTCGCCCGAGTGATCGGGCAGTCCATCGTCTGTCCGGCTCGGCGACCTTTTAAGAGTATGGGTTTATAATTTTACGGTCAGATCATAAAAGGAACTTTTATTTCTCGAACTTGTTTAAACATTCTCGTGCCCCTACATTACATCATAGTGTTCGACTTTACTGGAAATATTTCTTTAGGTACAAAGCGTTCCAAAGATATTGGTCTGCTACTCCATTCAGGTGTTCGAGTTCGTAGGCGCCGTTTTGTACGTGTTTTCTGACTCGCATTGGCCCCTCCCAGTTCGGGCCTAATGCCCCAGTGCTCGGACCCATTATCCTCTTCAAAACCAAATCCCCCGGCATGAATTTCCGGATCTTCACTTTGGAGTTAAAGAATCTCTCCGCTTTCTGCTTTGATGCCGCGTTCCTGTGAACAGAATTTAACCTCCGTTCCTCCAAGAAATCCAACTCTAGCCGCATAGCCTTGTCGTTGTTATCGTTCAATTTCTGGGACGTTCTGTGGCTAGGGATCTCGATTTCTGATGGGATCACAACTTCCGCCCCATACGCCAAAGCGAATGGGGTCTCTCCCGTGGCGGCCTTACTGGTCGTTCTGTACGACCATAGCACATTGGGCAGCTCTGCTGCCCACCTTCCTTGTCTCTCTTCGATTCTGGCCTTGATGGTATGTTTCAAAATTTTGTTGACCGCCTCCACTTGCCCGTTCGTCTGGGGGTGATAGGGTGTAGAAAAAGCCTTCTTGATTTTCCACTTATCAAAGAATTCCATTATCTCCTGACTCCTGTCCATCGAATTGCTTCCCGTTATCCGATGTGATCGTATGAGGGATCCCAAATCGGCAGATGATGTTTTTCCAGAGGAAACGGATGATGGCTTTCTGATCGATTGTCTTTAGTGGTTCTGCCTCGGCCCACTTGGTGAAGTAATCTACGGCCACTACTGCGTGTTTTACTCCTCCCGGCCCCGTTGGTAAAGGGCCGATGAGGTCAATTCCCCATGAGGCGAACGACCTTGGACTGTATATTGAATTAAGGTATTCGGGTTGTGTTCGGATGATAAGAGCGATGATTTGGCACCGGTGGCACTTTTTTGCATATCGGATTGCGTCTTTCCTTAGTGTGGGCCAGTAATAGCCCTGGCGGGCAGTTTTATGTGCCAGCGACTGTCCGCCCGCGTGGTTCCCGCATACTCCGTCGTGTATCTCGCTAAAAATCCTTTGCCCTTCCAGGGGCGTTATGCATTTCAAGAGTGGTAAAAAAATGCTTCGTCGGTACAAAGCGTCTCCTATTAAAGTATATCTGGCTGATCGAATCCTCAACTGTCGGGCCTCCACTTTATCCTCGGGCTGTTCCCCGGTTGTTAAGTATGCCTTTATTGGATCCATCCAATTTCCCCCCCGGTCGATTATCATCAGGTTCTGTTTCTCCTCTATGGCCGAGCTCGCTTGGCTTGTTACTATTACGTTCTTAATGTCCGCTACTCCCTCGGAGGAGGCTAATTTCGACAGGGCGTCCGCCTGTGAATTTTGTTCCCGGGGAATCTGCTCGATGAAAATCCTGGGGAATTTCTCGCAAAGGGCCAAAACGTGTTCGTAATATTTCTCCATCCTATCACACCTTGTCTCGTATTCGCCCTTGACTTGGTTTACCACCAACAGGGAATCCATGAATATGTGGACGTGCTGCGCCCCTACTGCCAGCATTAAGTTCAATCCTGCGATTAAAGCCTCGTATTCCGCCTCGTTGTTGGTCGCTGTAAATTCAAATTTGATCGCGTGCGCGAAAGATTGCCCCTCGGGCCCAATCAACGCTATTCCAGCCCCAGCGTGGGAACTGTTCGATGACCCGTCTACATACAGTTTCCACGGTGGGAAATCGCTCGTGGGGGCAGTCTTCGGGAAAGTTAATTCGACGATGAAATCGGCCAGAACTTGTCCCTTGATCGCGGTGCGGGGGGCGTAAGTTATATCATACTGTCCGACCTCTAAACTCCATTTTAAAAGTCTGCCACTTGTGTCGGGTCTTTGCAGAACCTGCCTCAAAGGCATGGTGGTTAAGACTTCTACCGGGTGGTCGAAAAAATAAGGCCGGAGTTTCCGAATACTCATAACCAGAGCATACGCCAACTTCTCCAAAGGGGTGTATCTGGTCTCCGCGTCGTGGAGCGCTTGGCTGACAAAATATATGGGCTGGTGGGCCTGACCCTCTGCTCGGACGAGTACCGAGCTCAGAGCGTGTTCGGATGCTGCCAGATATAGAAAGAGATTTTCTCCGGGCACGGGTTTGGATAGAATCTTGGGATCTTTCAAGTGTTCTTTCAACCTCTCGAACGCTTCTTGGCTTTCCTTTCCCCACTGGAAGTTTTGATTTTCGACGGCTTTAAAGAAAGGCCGACTCTTGTCCCCCAAACGGGGGATGAACCTGCTCAGAGCGGCCAGGCAGCCTATCAATTTTTGCACGTCCCTTAGGCATTTAGGCTCTCTCAGATTTATGATCGCGTTGATTTTCTCGGGGTTTGCCTCTATTCCTCGTTGATGGACGATATGCCCTAAGAATTTCGTGGCGTACACCCCGAAATGGCATTTCTTCGGATTCAGCTTCATGTTGTAAATTTTCAAGATGGCGAAAGCCGTGGCCAGGTCGGTCACGTGGTCTTCCTCGCTCTTACTTTTAATGATGATGTCGTCCACGTAAACTTCCATCGTGTCCCCGATCTGTTCGGCGAACATTTTATTGACCAACCGTTGATAGGTTGCTCCCGCATTTTTTAGTCCGAATGGCATTCGTTTCCAACACAAGATGCCATTGTCGGTGTAGAAAGATGTACACTCCATATCTTCGGCGGCCATAGGAATTTGGTGATATCCCGCATAGCAATCGCAATTTGAAAAGATCGCGTGTCCGGCCACACTATCAATCAAATGGTCGATGTGCGGGAGAGGGAAATAATCCTTCGGACAAGCTTTGTTTAGGTCGGTAAAATCGATGCATAGCCTCCATGTGTTGTTGGATTTTTTCACCAAAACTACGTTCGCGACCCACTGGGACTCCTCTGACGCCTCGGTCACGAGGTCGTTATCTACTAACTTTTTTACTTCTTCTGCGAGCGCGGCGTATTTTTCGGGGGCCCATCTTTCTCCTCTTTTGCGCTACAGGTTTTCTATCCGGATCAATTTTTAGATGATGGCAGGCATGTTCGGAACTTATCCCGACCATGTCTCTGTGCGACCACGCGAATGCATCGATATTTTCTTTCAGAAAATCTATCAATTCCCCTTTCAGCCTCTCTGGGATCTTAGATCCTATGAAAACTTCCAAATCCGGACGATCAGGATCCAGCCCTACTCTTTCTAGTTCGTCGACTGCGGTGAATTGAGAGGGTCCCCGGGGGTCCTCGATTTCCTCGGGCTCATACCCCAAACGAGGGTCGGGATCTTCTTTGTTTATAATCTTCGTCGCTGCAAACTCCCGTTCACACCCTTGAGCTTCTTCGGGCAGCTCATCAATCAAGATTTTTAAAATCTGAAGATCTACTGTGTTCGCGTCGTCGGATTCTACTGATCGATTAATTTTCTTGTTTTCCTCGTTAATTTGTTGTTCATTGTTATTTACTAATCGTTCGTTCATTTGATGATCGGGATCGCCAAATGCCCCTGTGTTTATTCGTACGTCGTTACTTTCGATCGTATTCACCGAACAGTGCGATGTGGAAAAATCAGAATAGTCAAAACACTTCTTAGCCATATATTGATCCCCTTTCACGGTCCCAACGGATCCGCTAGAGGTAGGAAATTTAATACAGTAATAATGGGAGGACGCCACAGCCTCGAAAACATCGAGAAACGGCCTCCCGAAGAAAGCATTATAGATACTCTCGGAGTCCACAATGATAAAGTCCATCATCCTCGTGATCTTCACCTCCGGATTCCAGTGGTCCCTCAACTCCACGGACATTGTGATCCTCCCCAGCGGGCGTACGGCCATATTTCCAAATCCCTTCAGCATCTCTTTGTAAGGCTTTACATAATTTACCAAATCCCCGAGTTGGTCCAGAGCCGGCTTGAAAATTATGTTGCAGTGCGCACCATTATCGATCAGAATCCTCGCGACCTCGACACCCAGAATTTTGGTCGTAATGACCAACGCATCCTCTTTTGGGTACATGATACCCTCTCGATCTTGATCAGTAAACGTGATAATCGTTCCTTTGGCTATAGTCGGTTCCTTAAAAGGAACTACAGAATTTATGCCCTCCCATCTTCGCAATTCTTCTTTCTTTTGCCGCTTGGATTTATGAATGATGGGGGTCAAACCCCCGATCATATTAACTCTTCCTCCGTTCAGATCCGGTGGAAACTCATTTTGTTGGGGCCCGCCCGCGGGTGGGGGCGGGGGCAGCAAATTTCTGTTCGCTGGCCCTTCCAATCTGGGCTGTTGATGGGGTCTGTGGTCTTGGCGATCACCTTGATTATGATCGCGACCTCTCTTTGGTGCCCGCAAAAGTGGTCCCAGTTTCCCCTCTTCAAACAGCCGCCGAAGTTGGGTGATCAAATCTCTGCACTCATCTGTCGTATGTCCGATGTCCTCGTGGAAAGCGCACCACTTCCGGGGATTTCTCTTGTCCGGAGGCGTATACAAAGGTTTCGGGGGAAAAAGGGCGTTTATCTGATTCTCCATGAAAATTTGCAGTATTGCTCCGGGACTCCTCCCCAACAGATTTCCGTCTTCGGCCTTGTGATTTCCCAAATCGTTCTTCTTGATGCCTTGGTATCCCTTATACCCTCCGGGCTTCTTCGACCAATCCTTCTTTTCCACGGCTTCCTTGTTGCCCCTCCCGGGCTCTAAATCTTTCAAGCGCTGGGTGTAGATCCGCTGTTGCGCGATCTCTTCACCGGCCCGTCGTCGGAATTCGGTGTATGTTCGAGGGTAATCCTTCATCATTGGCTTGAAAAGTTCTGAAGTGGCATTTAAACCGCTCACCGCGGCGTGCACCAAAACTTCCTCTCCGACCTGTTCTCCTTGCATCACAATCGTCTCGATGCGTTCCACATACTCCTCGTCTGATTCGTCAATCCGCTGTTTAACTCCCATCAGGCGTTGCCGTCCTTCCGGACATCTAACTCTCGAGGCGAAATATGAAATGAATGCCTCTCCTAGCTCTCCGAAATTATCGATTGATCTGTGCGGGAGTCCCGTATACCAGTGGTGGGCCGCATCTCCCAGTGTCAGCGGAAAAAGTTTGCATTTGGTCTCATTTGTGGCACCTCGCCCAACCATGTATATATTGTATTTGTTCAAGTGGACCTCGGGGTCCGATCTTCCATCATAAGTCAAGGACAGGAGCGGAGCAATATCAAGTTGGGCACGAGCCCTTTCTACTCGCAAAGTTAGTGGTTCAATCAAAGCTGATCGCTTCTTCGGATCGCTATCCTGATGAGAGATTTTCTTCTCCATTTCGCTTAAACGGCGGTCTAAATCCAGGTCAATCAGAACTTGGGCTCTATCTCTGTTTGGCATCCGGACATTACGTCCCCCGGTTTTCTTCATGGTCACTCGCACATTGTCTGTTTGTGTGGCCTCTTCATCAAAGTCAACATCTAGGCGCCGCCCTTCTACCTCTGGTGTCCTCGGCGGCCCTTTCCCTTTCAGGATCCGAGAACGTTCTTTTAACTTTTGGATAGTTCGTTTTATCTCCTCCGGAGACTGGAAGTGTTCGATGTTCAGGTCCGGTATTTCATTTTCTAAGACATTCGCCTTCTTCTTTTCCTCGTTTAACTTCTCCGCGATGACTCTCTGTTTCTCTGCGAGCTCACGCTGCTCGGCTCTCAGTTTCTCGATCATAGTCCACTGGCGGTGTTCTTCGCTGGTCAATTGTAGTTGGACTTCTGATTCTCCCTCAACCACGGGGGATTTTCCGTTGTCGCGCGCATTCCTGCTCGCAGACTCCCCTACTCCTGCGGCATTCGGGTCACCAACCTCTAACAGTCCCAACATCTCCTAAGTTATTCGCTCAACGCCCGAGGATCACCCCCTCCTTCTAGCGCCAATTGTTTACGGACAGAAAATTCTAATAAGAACTCCCCCGCGAACAATTTGATATTTAGGGGATTGAGAGAACAAATAAGGAAAGACTCACAAAAGCTTTAGTATTAAAATCTTAGTATATTTCTTGGGAAATGTGCACCTGTCTTACAAATGGAAAGTTTCTACTATTTATAGTACAAGAATTAGGGTTTTCAATCATGGACTTGGGCTTAAATTACATGGGCTTTCCTCCCTAATTAGTTTGTACGGAACACCCCCTCGGGTAGAGGGAAATTCCCATACCGCCCCTTTCGAAGGTATTCCCAACTTTACCCCTGATCGGATTTTCCTCGGGCGGATGACCTCCTAAGCGGTTTGTCAGCGACTTATCCTCTTCAACAAATTTGTTCTCGGACCAGAAGAGAGTCGACTCCCGTCCTCTGATTCATGCGACCAACTTTCTTCTATCTCCGTGAGGATACTTCTCGAGTACTGGAGACCATGTTCATACTGCGGAGCGAGGATCCCCGGTCAACGGGGTAACCATGACGCGATCAGTTCGTACGGCGGGGGCGAGGAATTCTCTTCCGGGACGTCGGATTATGTTAGGCTTATATGCCGTAGTGATCGCAGGTGATCGTTGGCGAGATTTCGCCACGTACTTGTTAAGCGGGCACGGTACGGGCCGGGATAAACTTGGGCCATAGTCTGGACGGTATGGGCTGAGGAAATGGGGCACGACATGAGCTCCGGAAGAGTTTTATTAATTATCTCCACGAGTACTACAAATGTACTTAAACATGAAAATGATACATATCATGATGCGTAGAAATTGTTATTTCCCATCTGCGAATTAATATGCAACTTATATTCATATCACCACTAGAGCGTATTTTCAGGAACGGGCATATTAGAAAATAAGCAATACTAAATATCTCGAGCCCACGATCCAGAAGATCACGATCCAGAAGATTGATTTATAGCAATAATGCTGATTTGCATATTTAAGGAAGATCATTTCCCGGCATTAGGGGGAGATAAGAATATAAAAGATGTAAATGCCGAGAAATTTCATGGAATGAAAACGATCTTTAATTCTATATCCACGCACCAATCAATTGAACCTGAAGTTCATTAAAATAAGTGACTTGCAATATTCAGCAAGTAATCTGTCAAATTAATGAAGGTGTGACAAAATCACATATATTTGTGATAAAATGAACTGTAAGAGATCAAATACAAAAGAGATCAACTCAAATGTTGATTCTAATATACGCCTGAAGCGTAGTAGATCGATCTCAAGATATAAAATAAATCCGCGGTAATAAAATTTAGTCACCCTCAAAATCTCCTGAAGAGAGTTAGATGAAAATCCCATTGAAAAAGCATGTGCACATGATAATAGAAAGTGAGATTGCGGAACAACCAAATTAAATATTTTGGGAAATGATGAAAGATTTGGTTGATAGAATGAATTGTCATCAACATGGAAAAAGTCGTCAACGACATATTTGCCTCCAGAGTTGCTCTAGAAAATTTGGATCCAAAACTTAAATCAATAATAGTGTGCCGGCAGCACTCAAGAAAATAGAAATGAGCAATTGAGGCTGAGCATTACTCGCTGGATAAAAATATTATCCCAGAAGGATATACGTGGGTGTTCGTACGAAAACGAATAATTGTGTGGTGAGATATAAAGGCGAGATTAGTTGCTCAAGAGTTTTTCGAAGAAACTCGATATTTTTAAGAATGACATTAAGTTCCGCTACCTTATACTTCTGGCAGCAACAACGATAAGTATAGATATGCATGAATGTATGATTTGAACATGTAGAAAGGAAATGAAAATCAGAACATGTATAGTATCATATTACATATGTCATTATGGACAAAAATGATATTGAAGACAAGGTCCCGAAGACCAGTGATTGGTCCCGAAGACCATTGATTGTACTCTTTTTCCCTCTACTAAGTTTTTCCCACAGGGTTTTCTTAGTTAAAAGTTTTTAACGAGACAATCACCACAATATACATGTGAATGTCATGTACTCTTTTCCTCGAGTATTTTTTCCTACAAGGTTTTATAATGAGGTTTTTAACGAGGCATGTACATCACTCGATAATAATGAGGACATCAGAATGTTCCATATGAGTTTATTTTCGAGATAAACTGAGATATTGAACCTGAAGTTCAAATAATTGTGAATTGAAGTTCACATTATTGTTCATTTGTCAAGCAATGTATATTGAACACTAGACGCATCTAAAATACTCCAGAAGAGTTACCGGCCGGTTATAGCAATTGCGAATGTTCTAGTCAATATAGATGTCTGGTAAAGGCATGTCCCTGAAGGACGAAAAATATACAATAATACAAATGAATGTGAAACTCAACAATTCGAAGGTTGGGTCCTGAAGACCAAAATTTATATTTGAATAACTAAGTTTTTTGTAAATGTTTATTTTGGCGACAACGTTTTTGTACTTGTGGTTGTGTTGATTTTCAGGATTGCAGGTGCATGGAAAAGGAGACTAGAGTCTCCGGTTTTGGAACGATGGAATGTGCATGGAACGGCGACAGGAGTCGTCGCTTTTGGCATGACAGGAACGGCGACAGGTGTCGCCGATTTTGGGCACACTTGGAATGGCAGTGGAACGGCGACAGGCGTCGCCGCTTTTGGTGCAAGCCATGGAACGGAGACAGCAGTCTCCGGATTTGTGCATGGCATAGGAACGGCGACCAGAGTCGCCGCTTTTGGCATCCTTGGAACGGCGACCAGTGTCGCCGTTTTTGTCAATGCAATGGAACGGCGACTGGAGTCGCCGTTTTTGGCATTTGGCTATGACATGGAATCGGCGACTCCTGTCGCCGGTTTTGGCTATGGCAAGGTTTCAGTGACGCTTGTCCTCAAGGCATGGTGCCAGCGACCATGACATTCTTCAACAACAATTTTCACCTAAGTACTTTCAACGTGATTCCTTTCACCAAGTACTCATATCAAGGAATGAAGAATGGTTCCATGTTGTTTACTTCAATGATATCGATGACCATGAAGACGATGAAATTCCGAGGCTTCAACACTTAGAGATTTTCACGAGAGTTTGAAGATGAAGAATTGAGATCGATGGAGTCAAGATTGAATTGAAGCTCTGATTTTGAAATTGAAGATTCAAGATTCGAAGATTCAAGAATCGAAGATTCAAGATTCCAAGATTCAAGAATCCAAGTTCTACAAGAGTGATGTCATCCATGGAGAAGTGACATCAGCCAAGCATGTGACCAACCAGAACGTGCCACGTCATCACCTCACATGTGCGGGCTGCCTATATAAACCCATGGATTTCGATTTCACCATTTGACGATTTTGAGAGAACGAAATCTGATTTTTAGAATCGTGACCGACAGCTTCGAGCTTCGAGTTTGTGTAGTAGCTTTTGCGCCTTGTGCCAAGAATAGAGTTAGGAGTTTTAGCTCTAGGTACTCGTGTGCTAGATTGCAAGTTAGTGGGAGTTGTTGCGACACTCGGGAAACTTCTTGTAATCGTTTTGCCTACCATACTCAGTGTAATAGTTTAGTTTCGTTTTTCAATGGAATGAAACATATTACATAACTTTGTCTTCCGACTTTCATTCCACGAACTTGTGTGATTGTTATCTTGACTGAAACTGCTGATCGTGCTTTTAAGTCCAACTTCGCGAAAAGTTGGTATCATACGTCGAAGACGCAATTTCAATTGGTATCAGAGCGGGACGTCATACGTATAAGACGTGATCCGTTGACTTGACTTCATATTTCTGCTACAATGGAGTCGTCCATGTTTGTCCAGAAACCGATTATGCTTACTCATCAGAACTACTCTAACTGGAAGGCAAAAGTTTCTGCTAGGATTAAAGGTTTTGATTCCAGATCTTGGATGGCAGTGTTAGAAGGATGGGAACGCCCATATACGGAAGACGCCGATGGCGTGAGAATTCCGAAACCGGAACGTAGTTGGACGAGAGAGGAACATGACTTGTCCACGGCTCACAGCAAAGCCTTACTTATTATCTGTGAATGGCTGGACCTCAGTATGTATCAGCTGGTCAAAAATTGCACATCTGCCAGAGATGCATGGGAAACGTTACAACGAACTTGTGAGGGAAGTCATGCTGTTAAGCGATCAAAAATCCGAACTATCACTGCTCAATTCCATCAACTCCGGATGAGGGAAGATGAAGACATCAATGACTACTTGGACAAAATCATGAGATATGTGAATGAAGCCTTTGAACTTGGTGAAATTTTTCCTGCTCCCATGGTCTATGAGAAAGTCCTTTCCAGTGTCAGTACTAGGTTCGAGAGTAAAGTGCTGACCATCGAAGCACGAAATGACGAGAACCAAAACTGGGACTATGCCGACTTGATGGCTGATTTGAGAAACTATGATCTGACTCTCAAAGTTCGAAGCAACCCAGACATGTCACTTGTCTATGAACCGATGACTGCTCTCAAGATTTCTGATAAAGGAAAGAGTTCAAGAAGCTCGAACTCACGAAAAACTCATGTGAAAAATGAGAAAACTGAAAGTAGTTTTTCTGCTGATTTTTGTGAATCAAATGATGAGGAAGCTGAGGAAATTGAAAAACTGATGAACTCGAACAATCCGGACAAACTGGCTGCACTGACTGAGATAGTCACTTATCTCGTGAAACAAGAATTTAAGAGAAAGAACCGTGCCCGAAATTTTCGAAAATTTCAGAAAAGTTCTAACTCATACCCAAATACACCTGACAACCGAAATCAGGGATCGTCGTCTGACAAAAAGTTCAAGGGGACTAAACTTTCGCCATACTCCTCTACTAGCAAAGATTTCTCTAAAATGCAATGCTATGAGTGTAAGGGATATGGACACGTTAAAAATGAATGCCCGAACTTACATCGTAAGAAGAAGCTACCGGTTAGCTATGTTGTGATTGACGATGAGGATGTCATTTCTGAGAACGACGAGTCCGAGGACAATAAGTCTAACGACGATGAGGACAACGCTCTAGTTGTCACTTTTGGTGAAGACCTTGAACTTGCAAACTTCGAAGTTGAAAATTTTGAACTCGACACTTTCCTGAAAGAAACTGCAACTGCAGACAACATTTTTTGTGTGGCATCGAAAAATCGAAATTTCTGTGACGATGACATTTTCTCGAATGATGAATCTGAGTCTGAGACCGAAAGGGAAGAGATGACATCTGATGTCCATCAAAGTGTGACCGAGTCTGCTGAACTGGTTGATCTGAAAGAGAGCTACTCCAAACTCGAAAAATATTGTGACGTTGCTATCACTGAGAATAGCACACTTGAAGTGTCACTGAAATTCCTAAAAGAATCTCTCGATGAACTCTCTGAAGAAAAACGGAAAATGTATGATGAGGCTGCTGTTTTGAGAACCTCGGTGGAGAAGACTGAGGACGAGAAGAAAAAGTTGAACAACTCCTTGACAATTCTGAAAGTCAAATTTGATGATCTTTTCGAAGAAAAGCACAAGTATTTCAAGGAAGTTGTCGAACTGAGAGAAGTGTGTGAGAAGTTGAGTTCTGAAAACTCAAAATTGAAGACCTCACTGAAAAAGGAGTCAACTGAAGTTAAGAAACTGCAGACTCTATTTAAGAACTTAGACGCTGAAAATGACGAACTGAAGTCATCTCTAATGAAAGTTCAAACTGACCTTGCCATGACTGACAAGGAACGATATGTGTTGAAAGAAAAACTTCATATGACTGATGAGCTACTAAGGAAAATGAACACGAACTCTTCCGTGTTTGACAATGCTGCTTCATATATGAATCCAAATCGATACGGTCTTGGTTTTCAAAAGGTTTTTGAGTCTATATACTCGACTCCTGAAAAGAAGAATGATGTGACTTTTGTAAAGGCATCAACCGATCAGCCTGAGGATAAAAGCAAGGATGACGTGGAATCATCTAAACGGAAGGAGATTGCTGAAGGGAAGAAGATTGCTAAGTCTCCAGAATCTAAAACTCAAAAGTCGATCTCGACTTCAAAATCTGAGACATATCAATTCCCGAAAAATATTGTCAAACATCCTCGTGGCATCCTACCTTATGAGAAGACGTTGCTGAAAAACTTAGAGAAACCTCAGAACGTGAAGAAAAATGAACAATCCTCTCGCACTAAAACTGTTTTGGTCAAAACGTCTACGAAGGTCGAGAATCGTCAAAGAAGAAAATATGTTTGTCACTACTGTGATCAACCTGGACACATTCGACCTTTTTGCTATAGGATGAAAGAGGACATGAACAGAGAACTTATGATCATAAAGAAGAAGTCTGAAGTGACTAAGGAAATGAAGAAACCCATTTCTCCAAATCCGAAAGCTAAGACAAATCCAAAAGCTGTGACTGAGAGGAACGGTCAAAATTTTAATGGGAAGAAGAAGTGGCTGCCTAAGTCCCAAAAGAGTGAAGTTAAACTTAACTCCACCATTTTAACTGATTGGAAACCAAGGGAACTTATTTTCTGCAATGTTGCACTCAATGCCTCTGATGCTGGCAACAAAGGTATTTGGTACTTTGACAGTGGCTGCTCCCGACATATGACCGGCACTAAGAAATTCCTGAAAGAATATGAGCCGATGACTGGTTCCCCCGTGGTGTTTGGAGGGGGAGCAAAAGGTGTTGTCAAGGGTAAGGGAACACTACAAATCAAAGGATTACCTCCGATCAGAAATGTTGTCCATGTCAAGGGACTTGTTGCCAATCTTATCTCTATCAGTCAGCTATGTGATGAAGGTTTTAATGTTAGCTTTGATAAGGAATCGTGCAGAGTTTATGATGCTGAGGGAAAGTGTATCATGGAAGGTCCACGTGCTAAAAACAATTGCTATACAACTGAGTATAGTTGCTTCTCCGTGACCGTTTCCGATGAAGTAGATTTGTGGCACCAACGACTTGGCCACACCAGCACTCGAAATTTGAGCAATTTGGTTAAGGGGGAGATTGTTCGAGGAATCTCTCAACTCCCCAAAATCGAGAAGCGTGTTTGTGGTGACTGTCAGAAGGGCAAGCTAACACGAACTCCTCATCCAGCACTCCCAACACTTATGAGTACTTCCGCTCCTTTTGAACTTCTACACATGGACTTGATGGGTCCAATGGAGGTGAAGAGCATAGCTAAGAAAGAATATGTGCTGGTTGTTGTTGATGATTTTTCTAGATATACTTGGACAAGATTTCTGGCATCCAAGGACGAAACGTTTAACGCTTTCAAAGGGATAGTGAAATGGATACGAACAAATCATGAAGCTAAAGTGAAGAGGATCAGAAGTGATCATGGAACAGAATTTGAAAATTCTAGCTTCAATGAATTTTGCCTGATGAAAGGTATTCACCATGAATACTCGGCCCCAAAAACGCCTCAACAAAATGGGATCGCCGAACGAAAGAATCGAACACTGCAAGAGATGGCACGTGTGATGTTAATCTCCAAAAATCTGGCTCGAACTTTTTGGGCAGAAGCCGTCTCTACAGCTGGCTACATTTTGAATCGGATAAGTATTCGATCCGGCACTACTGCTACTGCCTATGAACTTGTCAATGGTAAGAAACCTTCGGTGGCACACTTTCGTGTCTTTGGCTGTACTTGCTATATTTTGAAGGATCGTGATCCTCTAAAGAAATTTGAAGCCAAAGCTGATCGTGGAATTTTCGTTGGCTATAGCCAAAATAGTCATGCCTATCGCGCCTACAATCTTCGAACTAGGAAAGTCATTGAGACTGTGAACATCAACTTTGATGAACAAGACTTTCTTGGAAAAGATGCAGAGGCTGATTGGGTTAAGGAAGGAATTCTTGAAGTTCTAACTTTTCCTTCAACGCCCACAACTGAGACCTCCGAAAATGTTACTCCTAATACTTCACCTGAAGCTGGAGAGTCTAGCAACCGAAATGATGACACTTCGGTGACTGAGGATGACGATGATGATCAAGTTGACAACCCAGCTAACGCTCCAAAAGAAGCCCCTGGTCATATTCAAAAACGTCATCCACCGAACCAAATGATTGGAAGTTTGAATGAGCGAACTACACGCTCAAAGAAACAAATGAATTCTCCCGACGAACTCTACAACATCTGTACTTCTGCAGTATGTAATGAAATCGGCATCACTTGCTTTCTCTCCGAAAATGAGCCGAAAAATTACAAGGAGGCCATGCAAGATGACTTCTGGATCATGGCCATGCAAGAAGAGTTGAATGAGTTCACACGGAATAATGTTTGGTCCTTAGTTCCCAGAACCTCAAACATCAATGTTGTTGGGACTAAATGGATTTTTAAGAATAAAACAGATGAGCATAACCAAGTTGTCCGAAACAAAGCTCGTCTTGTTGCCCAAGGATATGCCCAAGTGGAAGGCATAGATTTTGATGAAACATTTGCTCCGGTCGCACGAATTGAGTCCATCAGACTCTTAATTGCTATTGCATGCCATCTCGGCATCAAACTTCGACAGATGGACGTCAAAGCTGCCTTCTTGAACGGTGTACTGGAAGAAGAAGTATATGTTGCCCAACCTAAGGGTTTTGAGGATCCGAAAAAGCCAAATCATGTCTACAAGCTTCACAAAGCTCTATATGGCTTGAAACAAGCGCCTCGCGCCTGGTATGGATGTCTCACGGATTTTCTTCTAAAGTTCGGCTTTGAGCGTGGATCGGTGGACAAAACTTTGTTCATCAAGCGAGATGGCAAACACATGATTGTTGCCCAAATTTACGTTGACGACATTGTCTTCGGAGCTACTTGTTCTAAACTCGTGACTGCTTTCACAGAAGCTATGTCCTCGACATTTCAGATGAGCCTTGAGGGGGAGTTGCATCAATTTCTTGGCCTTCAGATTTCTCAACGACCTGATGGGATATTCGTATCTCAAAGTAAGTATGCTAAAAACATGGTTGAGAGGTTTGAAATGCATCATGCCAAGCCAGCAAACACTCCTATGGCAACTACGGAACGCCTGTCGACGTCAACAAAAAGTTGGAGTGTAAACCAAACTCTTTATCGTTCCATGATTGGGAGTTTACTTTATTTAACTGCCACTCGTCCTGACATTATGTTTAGTGTTTGTATGTGTGCCAGGTACCAAGCTGATCCAAAGGAGGACCATCTACGAGCTGTGAAACGGATTCTCCGCTACATCTCTGGAACTTCTCAGCTAGGTCTGTGGTATGCGCGCGACACTTCATCCAACCTTGTCGGTTTTTCTGATGCCGACTGGGCGACGGACACGGACGAACGAAAGAGTACCTCCGGATGCTGTTGCTTCCTTGGCAATAACATTGTATCTTGGCATAGTCGCAAGCAAAACTGTATCGCACTGTCAACTGCCGAGTCGGAGTACGTTGCGGCTGGAAGTTGCTGCACTCAACTGCTTTGGTTGAAACAAATGTTGAATGACTATCTTCTCGAGAGTGATCCATTAGTGATGTATTGTGATAATCAGAGTGCTATCAAAATCAGCGAAAATCCTGTCCAGCATTCAAGAACTAAACACATCGACATTCGGCATCATTTCATTAGAGATTTGGTTGATCGTGATATAGTCAGTCTACAGCATATTTCAACGGAAAAACAGCTTGCTGACATCTTTACCAAACCTCTTGACTTTGAGAGATTCAAAACCTTAAGGAATTCTCTCTGCATGTGTTCTCTCTAAGAGTTCACGGAAAATTTTTGAAGTCTGAAAGAGTAGTTTCTTTACTTCTGAATACGCACTCGGAATCGTCGTGGATTAGTCTAGTCAGACAAACATGGATTCGAGGCCGCTTTAGTCTTCGGACCCAAGAGTATTTATTCCGCTGAATGCAAACATGTGAACTTGGCATTAAAACTCCCATAAGCTATCATCTGCATTGATCCATAATACCGAGTAACGGAGGACGCCGGATCACGTTGTCCGCCGGCTCCCCTCTTCGAAAGGTAGCACATGGACGCCATTTTTTAAGATGCTCAACCATCACACTTCGGAGATGCGGGATGATCCTCGCTCCCCTCTGACTGCTGTAATGAGCGTCTGTTGCATTTCATCTCTAAAGCTAAAACTCGTCTGGAGGACGCAGGTCGAACCTTGCTCCCCTCTGATTGTAGTAACGCTTAGTCCCAAGTGGAGTGCCCTAAAAGTTCACCTTGCATTCATGAATTAAAATCTCTTGTGCGGTGCTAACTCTGCCAATATGTTTCGACGAAACACGACTGCTTCCTTGTGACTGAGACGAAGGACAAGTAAACATGTCTATCACATACTTCGGTCCATCTCACCGGTTTTTACTATGAGAGATTTTTCATTACCTCAAAGTTTTATTCACCTCGTGTGAAAGTTTTGTTTTGGAAAAATGATGGAAGTGTCTCTTTTCTGGGAAAATATTTGCTCTTCATTGCCTAATATCACCCCTCGAATCTCCACTAAAATGTGTTTGAATGTTTGCGTGTGTTGAACTCTTGAATGACTAACTCGGGATGTGTTGTTTTTGTTGGCATTTCTGTAGTTCATATCCAGGCTATGTGGTTTATCATCTCAATTGTCTAAACATTGAGTGCAGCGACGACAAAGTTCAACTGTTGGCGAAATTGGAAAACCAAAATCGGAGACTCCATTCTCCAAAACCGAAGACTAAACATTGCCATTTCCGGAGACTCCTGTCGCCGAAAAAGCGGCGACTCATGTCCGTGTCAAAACCGGAGACTTGTCCATCGCCAAACCTGGCGACTGTTGTCGCTGGAAAAACGGCGACTCGCCCTTGCCAAAACCGGAGACTGTGGTCTCCGCAAAACCGGCGACTAAGGTCGATGATCCAGCGTCTGTCCAACGCCACGACCATTTCCGGAGACTCAAACCTATGGCACTGAACTTCGTCTTTCCGACCCTCGGTTTGATCTTCGGTTTTCATATTTTTTATTCATTTTTTTTATTATTTATTATTTTTGAGAATTATTTTTTTAATAATATTTTCAAATTAATAAAATTTTGTTCGTCTAATGGGCTAAATTTTTCTTCTTGAGATGGGCTTTTTACAGGTCTTGAGCTGTGTATTTTAAATCCGGACGGGCGGCCCAAAATTTTCTTATATATAGCCCCTGGGGTGATTCTATCATGGTTACGCTTACATCGCACTATAGAACTCTCGAACTCTCGACTCTCAGATGCTGACTGCTTGTCCATCGTTCCTAGGTTCTTAGTTTTTCCATACTCCGTTGCATCCGGCAACTCTAGCTTTGCGCACCCGGCGCCCTGTCCATCGTTTCCGTGATTGGTTTTTTCGTCAAGTGTTAGAATTTTTCCAAATTTTACGATATGTCTGCTGCTAAGAACTTGGATGACATGCTCGCTGACATGACTGTTTATCTGAATGAACAATTTGAGAAAGCTCCTTCGCCCACGTCCAAGAAAGCGGCGTATGAAGAACTAAAAGCTCACTTAGACAAAGTTGAAAAACGCAAGGCTGCGTCCACTGAACCGTCCATTGAACTGACTACTACTGCCAAACCGGCACACTCATCTATCCGTCAGCCAGGCAAAGACAAAGTGTCGTCGGTTCGTATTTATTCTGGTGTGGTGAGTAGGGCTGAATACCATAGGTTACTCGCAGCTGGCGAGATAACTAAGGAAGGAAAGAAAGTTGTTAACATTCCTTCGGTAGCCACTGTGACTGCTGCCACTGACCCAAAACTTGCTAAGCCGTCTGGCTCAGGTAAGAAACCGGCGACTCCAGCTGGGAGTGCCGAAGGCAAGAAACCAACTACGAAAACCTCTGGTGGCCAAGTCGAGAAGTCTCGAACTCATAGCTCTCAGAAACCACCACGTTCTGCGGGGTCAGCTGGATCCCAAAAGTCGACTGACGGGTTCAGTTACATCTCAGAATTTTCAGAGTGCCCGAAACCTCACTCTCCTGATTTCTTCACTGCGACTGTTGAACGTCGCCACAAACTCATTCAAAAATTACCGATCCTCACTGATCGCACTATTCTGAAGGAAGACTACGAACGGCATGGCATCACTGATTTCCTTAGCAAAATGCATATGCTAAAATCTGTCAACCTGACTTACCGATATTCCATTCCCATTCTCTACAAATTTTATGCCAGCTTGTCTCCCGACTTTGCAAATCCGAAGAGTCGTCTGTATGGCTGCTTTATCTTTCGCGACAAGTTGTACAAATTCCGTCCATTCTCCATCAACAAGTTTCTGGAACGTTTGGAAGTTGATTCCAACTGGACTTCGCCCTCGGCTGAGGAAAGGGCTGAAGACTTGACCATTGGCACCTTCATTACTCAAAAGAAGGTTAGGTCTGAACTGCCGCCGCCGTCCAAGCTGTCTGCCTTCTATGGCATTTTGCAGCGACTTGGCATGTCCAACTGGACAGCATACAAGGACGAATCCGTGCTAACTCCGGAACTTATGCATATCATTTTTCGCCTTGGCTGTGGCGAACAAATCAATCTTGGAAAAATTATTTTCAATGACTTATGCAAGATTGCTAGAACGACGGACGAGACTATAATTCAGCAAGCTGGGTTGCCAGAGGAACAGAGACTTCAACTTACTCATCCCTGTTTGATCTACGGCATGCTACATGCCCAAGGGTTCACACCTGATACAGACTTTGAGAAAAAGTTGAAGAAAAATGGCGCCGTCAAGATCACTGGCACGTACTTGAATCCGAACAAACGTGTTATCGATCTCCCTTGGCTCGAGACTGTTGATCGGAATGCGCTTACGGAAATTCTTACTCCTCCACCATCTCCACAGAAAAAGAAGCGAAAATCAGTAGCCAAGAAACCTAAGTCTCCTCCGGCCAAGAGACAGAAAAATGAATCGACAGCTGAAGTTGCTGAGGAGGAACCTCGAACTTCACGAGAACCCAGAGTCGTTCCTCGCGGTTTTGGCCCTAACTCCAGAGTTCCTTCTTATAAAAATCCCTATCATCCTATCCACAGTCATCGAGCTGTAGTACCATCAGCTTGCGTCAAGGAGTTTTATGCTGACACCCTTGCTCTGGAAAAGCGTCAGGAAGAACATGCCTTAGCCTATAACAGGATGATTGACGCACAGAAGAAACAAAAGTTATCTTTTGACAAACTTCAGCGTGAGATCCAACAAGGGGGAGGACTCGGTGATGTTGGAGCCCCCGATGCAAGTTTGAAGGATACGTTCATTTTGAAGATGGTTAGGGATGCTATCCAAGAGGCGCATATTCAGCTGTCCAAAGGAAACAACATTTCTGTTGAACATATTCCTGATGATGCTGATGATGGTGAGAAGACCGATGAGGAAAAATTTTTGATGATGTGATAATGGCTTCTCGCAAAGGAAAAGCTAAGGTTGGGGAAACGTCAAATCCGGAGGTGTCGAGGGCGATGCCGTCCGATGGACTGAAAGATCAAGATGATGATGACGATGTCAATGTCATTGATGTCGAAGATGAAGGTGGAAAAGATTTCGGTGAGTACGAGATTTTTGGTCTAGGTGATGAGACTGATGAGGACGAGAAGGAAGATTCAAGTTCTGATGACGGATTTGACTATGGCGAGGACGAAGAAGAAGTGCTGGAGAGTCCAGAACGTGAATCCACTCCAGCTGGCTCGCCAAAGAAATGAAGTTCAAGATCTTAAGTTCCAAATTTCCAAGTTCAAGTTTTTATTCTAAGTTTTTTTTTCTTTTCAGTTTTTCATAACTCTTGAACTCGTTTCTCATATTCTGTTTCTGCATGCATCAAACTCTGAATTCGTCCATGCATATGTTTTTCATATCTCTCTATCTCTTGGATAATGTTTTTGGTTTGAATTTTTATCTAAGTATTTTTGATGTTTGGTTTGAAATTTGGCTAAGTCTTTTTATGGTTTTCATTGATTGAATGATTGATGTTTTTCCATCTTTTACTTAGCTTATTTGTGTTGATATTCGATTGAGGGGGAGATACTTATATCTCTTTTTATTTAACTTCGTTTTCATGGGTTGTGCCAAAAAGGGGGAGATTGTAAATGTTTATTTTGGCGACAACGTTTTTGTACTTGTGGTTGTGTTGATTTTCAGGATTGCAGGTGCATGGAAAAGGAGACTAGAGTCTCCGGTTTTGGAACGATGGAATGTGCATGGAACGGCGACAGGAGTCGTCGCTTTTGGCATGACAGGAACGGCGACAGGTGTCGCCGATTTTGGGCACACTTGGAATGGCAGTGGAACGGCGACAGGCGTCGCCGCTTTTGGTGCAAGCCATGGAACGGAGACAGCAGTCTCCGGATTTGTGCATGGCATAGGAACGGCGACCAGAGTCGCCGCTTTTGGCATCCTTGGAACGGCGACCAGTGTCGCCGTTTTTGTCAATGCAATGGAACGGCGACTGGAGTCGCCGTTTTTGGCATTTGACTATGACATGGAATCGGCGACTCCTGTCGCCGGTTTTGGCTATGGCAAGGTTTCAGTGACGCTTGTCCTCAAGGCATGGTGCCAGCGACCATGACATTCTTCAACAACGATTTTCACCTAAGTACTTTCAACGTGATTCCTTTCACAAAGTACTCATATCAAGGAATGAAGAATGGTTCCATGTTGTTTACTTCAATGATATCGATGACCATGAAGACGATGAAATTCCGAGGCTTCAACACTTAGAGATTTTCACGAGAGTTTGAAGATGAAGAATTGAGATCGATGGAGTCAAGATTGAATTGAAGCTCTGATTTTGAAATTGAAGATTCAAGATTCAAGATTCGAAGATTCAAGAATCGAAGATTCAAGATTCCAAGATTCAAGAATCCAAGTTCTACAAGAGTGATGTCATCCATGGAGAAGTGACATCAGCCAAGCATGTGACCAACCAGAACGTGCCACGTCATCACCTCACATGTGCGGGCTGCCTATATAAACCCATGGATTTCGATTTCACCATTTGACGATTTTGAGAGAACGAAATCTGATTTTTAGAATCGTGACCGACAGCTTCGAGCTTCGAGTTTGTGTAGTAGCTTTTGCGCCTTGTGCCAAGAATAGAGTTAGGAGTTTTAGCTCTAGGTACTCGTGTGCTAGATTGCAAGTTAGTGGGAGTTGTTGCGACACTCGGGAAACTTCTTGTAATCGTTTTGCCTACCATACTCAGTGTAATAGTTTAGTTTCGTTTTTCAATGGAATGAAACATATTACATAACTTTGTCTTCCGACTTTCATTCCACGAACTTGTGTGATTGTTATCTTGACTGAAACTGCTGATCGTGCTTTTAAGTCCAACTTCGCGAAAAGTTGGTATCATACGTCGAAGACGCAATTTCATTTTTCCTATATATGGTTTATTAGTTACAAGTTTTAATGAGACTGATTGATCACAAAGTCAAAGATCTTCGGTGATTACAATCAGGGGGAGCAAGTTGTACTCTTTTTCCTTCGTCGAGGTTTTATCCCACTGGGTTTTCCTGGCAAGGTTTTAACGAGGCAACAATCCTGTAAATAGTCATTCAAGGGGGAGTGTTATGAATATTATTAATTAGTGAATGACTAGTTTACCCTTTCTTGGTGAACAAGACAAAAATCCTATTTTGTATCCTATATAAAGAGGTCTCCCCATATGAATGAGATAACAATTCAGAAGAATTTTATTCTCCTCTCATATTGTCTCTCTTTATACTATATTATTCTCTCTCAATTCTCTTGAGTTTATAACATATACATTATTTTTGGTGATTAATATTATTATGAACTAATTATTAGCGATTATTTTCATGTTTTTTCTTGTTATTAATATTTATCCTAAAAGAAAAAAATACATGGTGAAAACTGAAAACTTAGAAGTGAAAAAAGATAGAAAAATGTTGATAAGTTGTTAACTCTGGTAGCACGCTTATGGCGGCAATCAAGATTAATCAGATCAGTTATGTTTTTATGTGTCCTAAAGTTGTTAAAGCACACATCATTTCATAGCATGCTGCTTCTTTCATTTCAACCTTTTTGACTCATACAATAATCTCTTAATGTACAAACCAAGATATAAATATTTTTACATAGATTTTTTTATCTTACAAAAAAAGTTGGCAACTTCTTTAAAATACAGAAAAAAAAGTACTAGTAACACTTTTCACAATATGAGTATAATTTATTTATAAAAACATGGTACGAAAACATGTGGGAGGGAGCTAGAGTGTGAATATAAAGTCTCTACGTACGTATCGTATAAATAAATTATCTTTCATCTCACATCGATCCTCATATTTTATTTTTTATATGTTTCAAATTAATTGTTCAAAAAACATAAATATTATAATTATTTTTTTTGTCTCGTACTAATTGGCACATTTAATTTACTATAATAAAGAAAAAATACATGACAACTAAGTACGGACATATGGAATATAATTTTTATTTTTTATTTTACTAGTCTAATAAACGTTATTTACAACTAATTTAATTTGTTAATTTAAAGAAAATGTTTTACTACTTTTTATTTGTGCAAGCAGTGAGTGAGTCCATTTAATAATTCAGTCATCCTTCTCTGTCAACTTTCTTATACTTAACCTATAGTGGGCCGCATGCTTCAGGGCCCATCTGTAAGAGATCACACGCACTGCGGGTTCACTAATCCTAGCATACACCTCCAACATTCACCCTCCGATCAACAAGACACATCTACGGCAAAGACAGTGTTTCAAAAACACGCAAGAATCTTGGATTTGTGAAGAATAAAAAGTCCATTCAAATATCAAAGAAGCCGAAGGAAGCGTGCGGGCACACAACAACATAAAATGGACATGCATCACCTCTGACTCCGTGTCGGTCTCACACAATTAGTACTACTACTGTATATAGTATTTCAAGATATATATATTTGATGTGTATTGTTTGGCATATATAGCTAGATTTCACTTAAAATACGTGTACAACTATACAAGTGCAAGCCCTCAATATGTGCATTTTCATAAAAATGATGTAGGAAGTAGGAACCACTTTCAAAGCATGCAATTGCGAGCGTCTGACATATGTCGTCGATTCATCTTCTTCTAAATAGCGCACGATGTTAAGAGTTGTTAGCTCAATTGATTAAGTATTTGAATTGAAGACCGTTATGTTCAAAATTTGAACCCAAAACATTGCAATTGACCAAAATCAAAAAATAAAAAAATAAAAATAAAGGAGTGACCTAACTAAAACCCTAGTATGTGTATGTGATGCATTGAGCAGATGGCGATCACGTACACCATCTTTCGGCCTCACTCAAAATCGCATCAAACCAATATTTTTGTTTGGCCACTCAAACAGTGTTTCACTTCGCTTGACATATCATACTCTAGTACTCTACCATACCGTATGACCAGTAAATAAAATGCATCCCTTGCTGAATATTGAACATATCATGTATTTAATTATATATATATATATATATATATATATATATATATATATATATATATATTTTTTTTTTTATTTTTTTTTTTATTTTTTTTTTTTTTATTTTTTTTCAACACACATAAAATTTTGTTATCTATACATTTATAATACTATTATGTAAAGATTTTATTAATACCCCAATCATAATATCCCCATTTTGTGTAGAAAATAAAATGAAAAAGTGAGCGAGTGCTCAACATCATTAACGAAAGAGCATCATTAAAGACGAAACATATTTTTATATGACACCACCCAACCCAACAAACTTTATTCCAAATCTAAATTTGATAAAATTATTATTATTATACTACGTAATCGAAGTTTTGAAACGTACACTTGAATGGGACCCACACAACAACACTCACTCACAGTCAACACTTTCGTCAGCTTTTCCCCAAAAGAAAAACCTCTCTCTCTAAACTAGTAAACCCTTCACTTGAAAACTTTCAGTCTCATCACCACCACCGCGGCCTCTCCCATGGCGGCTCTCACCGTCACCCTCCTCTCCCTCTCCATTTCCATTTCCCTCCAGCTGGCCCACTCCGTCTCCGACGTTGATCTCCTCCTCCTCAAAATCAAGCCGGCACTGCAGGGAACCGCAGAGAACCTCCTCCTCTCCTCCTGGAACACCTCCACCCCTCTCTGCCAGTGGCGCGGCCTTAAGTGGTCCTTCTCCGACTCCAACTCCTCCCGCCCATCCCAACCCCCCTGCCTAAACCCCTCTTCCCCTCAATGGGCCAACCTCAATTTACACAAAAGCCCCTTCCTCCACCTCATCTCCCTCCAGCTCCCCTCCGCCAATCTCACCGGAACCCTCCCCGGAGATCTCGCCCAGCTCCCCAATCTCCAGAGCCTCTATCTCAATTTCAACGCACTGTCCGGCCCAATCCCCCTGGAGCTGGGCTACGGCCCATCCCTAACCGACATCGATTTCAGCCACAACTCCCTCACCGGCTCCTTGCCCCCTTCCATCTGGAACCTCTGCGAATCCGGATTGATTTCCCTACGGTTACACGCCAACTCCCTCTCCGGTGCGGTTCCCGACCCTGCTCTGCCACAAGTCACCACCTGCAAGGATTTGAAATCCCTCGATTTGGGGCAGAATCAGTTTTCGGGCAATTTTCCCGAATTCGTAGTTCGGTTCAACGGGCTCGAGCAGCTCGATCTCGGCGACAACACGCTCTCCGGCCCGATTCCAGAAACCGTCGCCGGGCTCAAGCTTCAAAAGCTGAACCTCTCCCACAATAACTTCACCGGTGTTCTCCCCAGTTTCACCGGATCGAAGTTCGGGGTCGACGTCTTCGAAGGGAACAGCCCGACCCTGTGCGGGCCCCCGTTGAGAAACTGCGAGGCCCCGTCTGGGCTGAGTCCCGGCGCAATAGCTGGGCTCGTGATCGGCCTGATGACGGGGACCGTGGTTTTGGTATCCGTGTTGATCGGTTACTTTCAGGGGAAGAGGAAGAGAAATTTCAACGGCGAGAATGCAGACGAGGAAGATGAGTACGATGGAGTCGAGGATGAAGAAACCGGTGGCGGTGGTGGTGATGGGAAGTTGGTTTTGTTTCAAGGTGGCGAGCATTTATCGACCGAGGATGTTTTGAACGCGACGGGTCAAGTCATGGAGAAAACGAGCTACGGGACGGTTTATAAAGCGAAATTGGGAGACGGTGGGACGATTGCTCTGAGGTTGTTGAGAGAAGGGAGTTGTAAGGACAAGAGCTTTTGTTTGCCGGTGATTAAGCAGTTGGGGCGGGTTAGGCACGAGAACTTGATCCCGTTGAGAGCTTTCTATCAGGGGAAGAGAGGAGAGAAGCTTCTGATCTACGACTATTTGTCGAACAAGACACTTCACGACCTTTTGCATGGTACGATTTTCATAATCTCTTCCAAATACAAATGTTGATGCATATAATAAATGTGGTGTTAACCTTCCCTTTAGGTTTTGGTATGCATATATGCTTGTTCTTGATATGATGATTATAGAAATTGGACCCTAACTAGTATTGTTGCTTTGACAACAGAGTCGAGGGCTGGAAAACCGGCTCTAAATTGGGCCAGACGGCACAAGATCGCATTGGGCCTGGCGAGAGGTCTGGCCCATCTCCACGGGCTGGAGACCCCAATAACCCACGGCAACATCCGGTCCAAGACCGTCCTCGTGGACGACTACTTCGTGGCGAGGCTGACGGAGTTCGGGCTCGATAAGATCATGGTCC
This sequence comes from Euphrasia confusa, assembly GCA_954870475.1. Lineage (NCBI taxonomy): Eukaryota > Viridiplantae > Streptophyta > Magnoliopsida > Lamiales > Orobanchaceae > Euphrasia > Euphrasia confusa. Next base: position 5,589,238 of record OX940966.1, on the reverse strand, counting down.
CAGCAGTGGCTGACGACATCATCTCGCAGGCGAAGTCGGACGGGTACAAAGCCCCCGAGCTCCAGAAGATGGCGAAATGCAGCTCGAGGACGGACGTGTACGCTTTCGGGATAGTGCTGCTGGAGATCTTGTTGGGCCGTAGGCCCGGGAAGGGCCCGAGGAGCGGGGAGTTTGTGGACCTGCCGGCGCTGGTGAAAGTGGCGGTCCTGGAGGAGACGACGATGGAGGTTTTCGACGTGGAGATTCTGAGGGGGGTGAGGAACCCCATGGAGGAAGGGTTGGTGCAGGCGCTGAAGCTGGCCATGGGGTGCTGTGCGCCGGTGGGGTCCGTCAGGCCGACCATGGAGGAGGTTGTTAGGCAGTTGGAGGAGAATAGGCCGAGGAACAGGTCGGCTTTGTACAGTCCGGCCGAGACGAGGAGTGGGAGTGTCACTCCGTTTTGATTGATTGGTACGTTTTTCTTGATTGTGAATTTTAAATCAAGATGGTTTGTGTAATTGTTGTGTTGGTTTTATAAAAACTAAAATGTATGTTAGTTTTCTTTTTTTCTTAATTCAATAGGTGAAACAAGTGTTATTTTAGCCTTTTGGAATGAATTAATCTGCAGATTATTTACATTTTACAGAGTTGCCAACATTATTTCTTGCTCGGATTGAGTTGAAAGAGTCGATTTACAAACTATTAGTACTTGAATATGAATCGTAATTACACAGAGTTTGACAGTTTACATAACAGATTCTTGTAACTATGATGAAACCGAAAAAACTGATTTTATTTTGAGGAAAAAGAAGAAGAGAGGGAATAAATAAACGGTGAGTCGGAATCATTAAACACGAGCAACACTTCTGGAGTCCCTCTCGTATTTGAAGCAGGACAGAGGTTGATCAATAGTGGAGTAGTGTTAACACAGGCCTTAGAACGATCGACAGTAAACAAGATACCAATAAAAAAGCGTGCGTATGTCTTATAAGAATAGTAATTGTACCAGAATATATCTCGTTTAATTATATGCACTGTGATCCTCTGCGGCAGCCCAATACACCAGCGTTGGAAGTGATTTGTCCGACTAAAGAAGCGGATTTCGCAGCAAGGCTCGAGGCCCTAGCGTAGTTAGCCGCAGCCCCTCTCCCGGAGCGCGTGAAGAAAGCCCCGTTCAACATAAGATCACCTTCCGATCTCCAATTCCAGTGCCTCCATCTCGTGTCCCCCGAATATTCCGCTCTGTGCGTAACCTCTTTCGCAAAAGGGTTGTTAGGGGCTAAATATCTATTCCCTTGGCTGTTGATAGTCGGATTCGCGCTCCCACCAATAGCATACATCTCCCAGTGCGTGTAGTCATTGTTCACCACATGGAAATAGCCATGCCTACACCTGGGCATTCTCTGTATCAGCCCTTCTCCGAAATGGTTATAGGCGATAGTGACCTGCATTACCCGGTCTCTCGTGTAGGAGTCGCTGTGGCCGAGGAGTATGACCTCGTTGTGATGAGTGAAGTAGTTGTTTGAAATGGTGATTGCCGTGGACCCCATGATTGCGTCGATCAGCCCGTCGGCGCAGCTGGAGAGAGAGTTGTGGTCGATCCAGATGTGGCTCGACCCGAATATCGAGATCCCGTCGCCGTCGGCCATTGTCCGCCACCCGTAGTGGGTCGGGGAGCTCCGGACCATGGCGTTCCCCGTCGGCCGGCAGTCGTGGATGTGGAGGCCGTGGATGATGATGTTGGTCACGAACTGGATGGTGATGCACGCGCCGTTCGCCACGTGGACGTTGGCCCCGCGGCCGTCGATCGTCTTGAAGCTGTTCATGATCAGCTCCTGCTTCAGGGTGATGGTCATGTCGCGGGCGAACACGATCCACAGGGGCCGGTCCTGGATCACCGCGTGCCGGAGGGTGCCCGGCCGGGGGCTGACCGGGTCGTCGTCGCCGGGATCGGTCACCACGTAGAACCGGCCGTCGCGCCCGCCGACGGCGTTGCGCCCGAACCCGATGGAGCAGTCGGCGAGGCGGCGGCGGTGCCGGATCCAGCTCCGGTCGCACCGCCAGCAGTCGTCGATGGGGTTGCCCGTGCCGCACGAGAAGAAGCCCAGGTTCCGGCGGCGGTCGGTGCTGTTGCGGGTCGCCCTGTGTTCAATTTGTTTTATTATTTAATTTTAATATAAATAAATGTGACCGTATAATTATACGGAAAAAGAATGAGAATGCAGGTGATTTTTCTTCTGGGTATAACCGTATAACGAGGTACAGTTGGAAAACTTAAATGCGCTCATTAAATTCTGCGAGACGTCGGTTGGGGCAAACTCCTCTGTAGTCAGTACACACACATGCTATGTTACGGTATGGTATGCCATCATTCATTGCCCCAGCCCAGTCCACACAAAACATAATTAAAAAAAAAGTGAAATAAATTATTTTTATTTATCTAACTTATTTAATTAAAAAGAAATGAAGTTTTATTTCCAAAATCAGACAAACAATGTGTGTGGGCATCTAAAGTGAACACAGCCACGTGGCTCTGCTGGCAATCCAAGATTTATCCAAATTTGAACCATGAAAAGGTTTGGCGAAAACTGTGTCGTATTAATCATGCTTTGCATTCCCTCCCTCCTTAACCCGAAATCATAAATGAAATTTTCAAAGAAAAAAAAGAACAATTTTAATAAAAGGTTGGCAAGGAAATACTAAAGTCACTTGAGAAAGTAAAAGTGGTAACATTCGGTTAGGAACAAATAGGGTCCATGAGGGTAGCATGTGACGATCACGTGAATATTTCAGTTCCATGTTATGAAACACCAGAAGGACAACGTAGAAAAAGACGTATGAGAGACACAGAAATTATAAATAAAATAAAAAAATAAAAAAATAAACGGTGATCGATCGATGTATGGATCGGTCGGTCACGGAATACAAATTTAGTAGTAGTAGTAATTAATTATTTATTCGGGTTGGTAGCGTGGGGGTGACGCACATTAAATTCTTCCCCTCCTGCCCTTGGGTATTTTAATTAATAAAATAATAATTAAATTATAGATAACGAATTAATCATCGACTTACATATCAACCATTGCAGCGACGGCGTCGGGATCATCCACGGCGTCTGGGTGCTCGTAGTTTTCCGGTAATGCGCTGTTAATTCAACCAAACAATGAAAAAATATATACGAAAATATCAGTAAATAACTAGGGCTATTTTAGTAAATTCGCTGTATACATAAAACTGCCGTAACAGAATTAATCAGCCGTCGGAGATCTTACAGATCCAATCAACGGTGCTGATTACAGGGGAATGTTACTACGTACGGCGTAGATCATTTCTAAGAAGAAGAAGAAAAAACACTAGGAACTAATTACCTCTCTGCCATTGTCGCATTTCTCAGCTGCAAACTTGCTTCAGCGCTGTAAACAAAACAAAAAAGACATATATATCCTCAGAAACAAAACGACATCGTTAGCATCGCCGTTCGGGAATCGGTAAAATTACCTCTTTGTCCCTGCAATTGTACCGACAAACAGGACGGCGGTGAGAAACACGGAGAGCGAGACGAGTCTCGGATCGAAAATCGCCATTGATGTCGTCGGTGGCTCGAATGCTGAATTTAGCTTAGTGGGCAGTAGTCTAAGAATACAATGGGTATATATCTATGTGTATGTATATGTAAGTGTGTATGTGTGTACTTATATATGGATGATCATGGATAAATGCAGATACAAAGGAGAGGAAATGGAAATAAAAATAAATATAATAAATGCTGGTTGATCGATCGATTGAGAGGCGCAATGCGATTGCCTTTATATATAGGGGAATAAAAGGAGGATATTAATTGAATAGTACTATATATATACTGTATTGTAGATATAGAGAGAGAAGAATGATTAATTAGTACTATGAGTATTTAACTTGTAATTTAATTAATGACTTAATTTGAGGATGGGTAACCATGTCTAATGCGTCTCGTGTCCACAAGTGAAGAAAGAACCATACAAATTGCGCACAGTTGAAGACAAAATTCACTGTAAAAGTAACGTGTTGATTTGTGAGGTCAATATATCTCTTTCGAGAGCTAGCAAATATTGATACGAATGAACACATAAGAATTGACATTTGACGTACCCAAAACAGTCGGGCATTACAGTTTAATTTATAGATTAATTAATTGCATATTATACATAATTGTAATTTCTTAAGTTCAAGTATATGTGTGTACGTAGCATAAGTACGAACATACTTTGATACTTGCTACGAGCATGCGCGGCAGTGAATTATTTTTAGTGTGCATGGTAATCGTGACATGATAAATATATTCACAGCATTGTAAATATAGTTTATATATGGTCACCGTGAATTGCAACACAGCAGTATAATTACAAAATTTTTACGCAATTGATATTGAAAGTATACTATATATTTATGATCGAAATAGACTAAAACATAGTCTATTTCGATATTTTTATGATCGAAATAGACTAAAATGACCCTGATTTCGATATTCCTATTAAAAAAATTCTAATGCTAGAAAAAATAGTTTGAACAAAGTAGGAAGAAAAAGGAAAAAAACTATATAGAATTCCTCTCTTTGTATTTGTGGTGTGTCTTAGTCACGGTGTTGTTCCTCCTTTGACCAATCCCCTCAAGTCATACCTAACTGCCGCCAAGCCAAGGTTAGACATGTGTCGGTGGGTCACGTGCCCGGACCAACCCGACCCGAACTATATAGGTAGCATATAGGCCCAATAGAGAGCAGTGGTTGAAGCTAGGCCCAAACCTGATTTAAGACTTGTCGGAGAATGCACATGCATGCCGCTAATTAATTAAGCCGAGTCGACTCGACTCGGAGGTGGGAATTCAAACCAACCAATTTAATGTCACCGGCTTCCGCTGATTACGCTATTTGGCAACTTCTTTTACTTCAAACCTTCTTTTGCTTTCTCATTAATTACTCCCAACACATTTAAGAGTGCAACTGCACACTACACCCACTCCGTATAATGTGTTAAAGTTGTGTTTGATATTCACTTGTTTTTTTTTACCAAACATTGAATTTGTGTGAAAAGTAAGTCAATTTTATAAATTCATAAAGCTAACTTCTCTTATCACCAATTGATTTTAAGATAAAACTCCTTAAGTGTCTCGATTCTCCGTCTATTATTTTCATGCACTATACGTAGGAACGTACTCATACACCTTAATTAGTTCTTATAATAATTGTAGTTAATATTGTTTTAATTCAATAATCTATAAAACAAGTGAGTATAATTTTTTGGCAACATAAGTTCGAATTTTTTGTTAAAATATTATGGAATTTGTCCTTGACCGAGAGATGTTGACTCTTTCACACAAGTGTATGCTAGTTAAACACATTTTTTTAATTTACATTTAGTCTAGAAAAAATAAATAAAAGTATATGATGTGAAATAAAAAATAGTGTGAGAAAGGGGGATATATGATGTGAAATCGCAAGAGCATTAATTCGTTGAATCTCAATGCACCTAAACCAGTATTTTTCACACACTATTCAAATAAATATCACATCTTTTAATTTTCATACAAAGTTTAGGTCATTAATTATCATTATTTCATCACTTTTAATGAAACGTTCTTTTGTTGATGATGATACCATGGTAATTACTCTTCTTTTGTAAATAATATTAGATTATTGATCATTGTTTCTAGACAAAAAAATATTAATTTACGAAGTTTGTAAAAAAAATACTCTCTCTATTTTGCTGATTGTCTTCATTTTATTTATTACAAAAGAAATGTGATAACTAAATTCTGGACAATAGAGTAGTATAAAATATATTCCAAAATATGAATTTTCAATTTTCATCCGAGAACAATTATTTAGATTTACTACACATGCATGTTGATGTAGCTAGGGGCAAAAGACATGTGATAACTGGGCATGCCACTCAGCATGACCCATGTATCTCTCTGTCATATAAGTTACAAACCCATCTCCCTCCTAATAATTATCACGTGGGCAGCTTATATCCTTTTCTCACTAACACTTTATTCTCCTAATTAATTAATGCACGACAACAACTAATTGATTAATTAAGTTTTTTTTAATTAATTATACAAACATGTTAGTACTAATGGTACTAGATTCTATTATATACAGTACTTAATTAGCGTTATTTATATCTATTGGTTTTAGTCAAGTGATTATTCGATTCCGAAATAATGTCTGGATTGTAGTGAGTGATAGCCTATAAATAACGCAGAATAAATTAACTAATTATAATCTCATTTGATAACGTGCTACTCAGAGCACATTCGTACAATACGTACCTGCATTATTTAATTTTATTTTCTATTTTTTAACTTATCTATATGTTTTGAAATAATAATATTAAAAAACTTAAAAATATATATATGCATTTCTTTTTATTTTTTGTACTATTATTTTTATGTTAATTTTGTAATTAATTGTATTGTGGAGTATTTTTTTATTTTTTTTTAACTTTTATACATCTTTGAAAATTAGTTTGTTTGGATATAATATGGAAAATAATTTGACCATAGAGCTTAGGTCACTAGTTTGACTTTTTCATTATTTTAAAATTTCAAAATTTCTAGAATATATATATATTTTGCAAAAGGGATCAAATTTGAAAAACTAGTAATAACTCCCTGTGCGATGCACAAAAATATTTAATGTAATTTTTTTGTTTAAAAAAAGGGTGTTGCTATTCGCACCCCTCTTTTTTATAAGTATACCGCTTTACTTAATACATCTCTATATAAAATATAAATTTTATAATTTTTACTTAGTACACCTATCAATCTACCTAATATACCCTTATATTAAAAAAACAAAAATACATTATTTTTTTACAAAATAAAAAAAAAATCTACTATAAAAAAATATAAAGCGTTATAAAAAAATCAAACAAATTCGCGAATAATAAAAATAAAAATTGAAAAGCATTAAAAAAAATGAGACAAATCTCTTATTTTAGAATAAAAATAATTATTAATAAAAAGACAATAAAAATATAAAAAAAAAACACACATCAAAATTAGTTGGAAAAAATTATAATAAAAAAATATCATAAAAACAAATTGAAAAAATCATGATAAAAAAAACACAATAAAAATAAAAAATAAAAGCTGAAAAAAATTTGAACTTGAGGAAAAAAAATCCATTAATAAAATGACAAAAAAAATAAAAGAATACTAGTAAACTTTAAATTTTTACAATTTATATTTCAATAAAATACTTTTGAATTTGAATATTTTAATATTTTTAAACTAAAAAATTAATTAGACATAACTTAAACTTAAATGTATAACCAAGATTAAAAGAAGAAATATAAAAAAATGTGCGCAAAATATAAAGTTATAAAAAAAAGTTATTTGCGCAAGTAAAAAAATAAATAAAGGGGTGTATGATAAGTAAACTATGTAATTAGATTAGTAAGGTTATAATTGTCTTTTAACTAAATAGCATTATTGTAAATAAAATTAAGTTGGTGTACTTATAACTTTTGGGGGTGCAAATAGCAACTCCCTTAAAAAAAATAGATGGCTAAATTATCATATTATTTCTTTTTCAGTATCACATAATATTTATTAAAATATAATTTAAAATATGGTACACAATTTAATTTCATTAGTTTATTTATAAAAAAATGAAAATAATTCATAATAAAATGATTTATGTTAAGAGGTTAAATGATAAAAAAAGTATGAAAAAAAATTGGTTTTAAAGAAAAATACTTAATATTAGCCTTACTAAAAATATAATTTTTTGATTTTTATTAAGTAAAGTAAATAAAAAATAAACATATCAATTAGTAACTTTCGAATTTTAATAATAATAATAATAAAATATTAGTAACTTTCATTATTATTATTATTATTATAAATAATAATATTATTACTATTAATAATATTATTATTGATAATATTACTATATAGGTATCATCCGAAAATAAAATCAATAAAAAATCTCTTACTGATTAATAAACATTGGTAAAAAAAAGAATTATCAATTGGAACATGAAGTGTGAGTTGTGTGTTTAAATAAGATATTTTATTTTAATGGACTTAATTATATTATTTATATTGTATTATTTAAACATTAAACTCTATTTAATTTAATAAAATTGAAATCATTATATCATATAATAAACTGAATCTGATAACAAATATACAGATTATTTATAAAAAAAACATTTACACGAAATTAAACTCAAAAACTACTTGTAAAATAAACTAAAAGAATTGATAAACTTTGAATCTGCAATATAAAAAAAAAATAATTAAATATACCAAAAGTCAATATTATAAGAAGAATTAAACAATCTATGAAAAAGATGAACATGAAATAAAAAAGGTAATTAAAAATTACAAATTATTTACCTCTAAAGCTGAAAACAAATATGTGATTACTTTTATCAAAAAAAGTAAAGCTGGGAAAAAATACTAATAAACAGATTTATATTACAATCAACTGATAATTAATTAATTAATTAAATCAAATCTTATAAGAATAAAAAATTTTGGAATTTAATACTATTTAAAAAAGAATAAAAAATCATATTTGAAATTTGAAAATTGGAGAGCAAATCATTCTCTATTAGTAAAAGATTATTTTACATTAAAAATAGAATTACTATAATTTACTAATAATATTAATTATAGAAGTAAATAATATTAGGAATGATAAATCATAATATTATATAAAATAGAGAATTACTAAATACATGTAATTAATTTTTACCAATCAATTTGCGGAATAGATAATTACTAATTATTTCTAATTATCATTTTTAATTGTCTCTATTATTATATTTGACCATTATAGTGTTCTTACCATTTACCCATTAAGAAATTAATGTAAATTAGTATAGCTAATTAATAGAAAATTTTGAATCGTAATAGCTAATTAATAGGTAATAATTATAGTGTGAATTATTACCATTTACCCATTAGGAAATTAATGATAGCTAATTAATAGGTAATAATTAAATTTTGAATCGTACAATTATAGTGTTCTTACCATTTACCCATTAGGAATTTAATGTAAATTAGCATAGCTAATAATGTATATTACTGATTTTAAATCATAATTAATTTAATTGTCATAAATAATTGAAAGCCTCATGTTTAGAATTTGGAGGAGCACAAAGTTGAGTATTAGAACCGGAACCTACATCAACCATATAAATAAATATGAAATATATGAAATGTGAAATGGCTATTTATTAAAACAAATAATATATATATATATATATATTTAATAAATAGTACTTATAAAGAACTCATTAACAGAATACACTGATAATAAGTAATAACATAACATGGTTATGATTTCTTCTTTGGCGGCATGAGTACGGGCATGATTATGGATATGCGGTGGTCATGGGCGAAGGGAGCGGACTATTATCCCTCTGAAAATAAATAAACAATCATAGGTAGAAAGAGTGAGAAGAGCCACTCACATATCGCGTTCGCGTATAAATTCATACATAAGAACAGAGAAGAAATCACACATAATAAAATCAAATAACAAAAAAATACCTAAAATAATTAAATAGACAGAAGACGAATATAAAATTAATATAATTGTGTATTGTGCAAGAAGATAAATAAATGTAAATACTTACTGAGAGTTCTGCAAAAAAGAAACATTACATTATAATTATGTGTCAAAAATACAAATAAATTAAACAAATCGTGAGCTCAAGGCTCAAGATCAGGTTACGTACCTCATGAAAACTCTATAATATATTAGGGCTGCAAAAAAAACATAAATAAAAATAAAAAAGAAACATTACATTATAATTATGTGTCAAAAATACAAATAAATTAAACAAATCGTGAGCTCAAGGCTGAAGATCAGGTTAAGTACCTCATTAAAACTCTATAATATATTAGGGCTGAAAAAAAACATAAAAAAAAACAATTAGAGAGAATATATCAATGGTAATAATGAAGATGAAAAGAAACATTTAAATAGATTTTGAACTATAAATTATATTATTATATTAATATTTGCTAATTAATTTTATAGATTGATTGATATTTTCTATATTGTTATTTTAATATATATGGTAAAAGAGGTAATAGAAAAGTTGAATTAAGTAACAAATCAATTAGATAAATTATTTATAGTAAATGGTCAATTAATATAATTGAGAAAATTAAGGAATTGATTAGTAAAAACAATTAGATTAATATTGATTTACGGAATTGATGTAAATTGATTAGTATTTATGGAAATTAGAGAATATAATGAATATAAAATTATTATGTAATTAATTGAATTAAAAGCCACATCATAATAAATAATAAAGCCACATAAGAATTATAAAACCACGTAAGAATCATTGGCCAATCAAAACATTGTTTGTGCCACATAGTGTCAACATGCTCATTAAATAATAAAGCCACATAAGAATTATAAAACCACGTAAGAATCATTGGCCAATCAAAACATTGTTTGTGCCACATAGTGTCAACATGCTCATTTTTTGTAGTGTAATTTTTTGTGTTCACACTGGCCACGTGGGATCAGCAAAGTCTGGATTTATATATTAAATAGATGAAAAGATCGGTAATGATTTTTTTTATAAATTTAATCATTTGGCTGGTCTAGCACCTCCCTAGAAACAATGACTAACACAAATTTTAAGCAAATATGAGATGAGTTTATTTAGTTAAAATGAAGATATGTATATAATATTGTTATACTTTTTTTTTCCCAAGTCGTATAGTAGTTGTTGCAATTCTTTTATACTCGTGTAATTTACAAAAGAGTTCGACAATTGCTTCGAGAAATCGAAATATAATTTTTTTTATAAAAAATCAAAATTTATGTTTTTAGTAAAAATGAATGCTTTGAATAACTTTAAACGTCATGATATTTTCACCCTATTTTTGATTCACACGTCTCTTTTTAATTTATATATTTAAATAATATTATAAATAATTTTAAGAGTCCTGATATTTAGGAGGATAAAAAACATTAAATCTAAAAAAAAAAAATTAAAAGTAAAAATTTACCTCTAAACTTTTTATAAAATGTATTTTACATTAAAGTCTTTGATAAAAGTTGCATTCTACTCGAAATTTTTAATTAAAAAATTTTAAATTTCACATTATTAAGTAAAGAAAAATATTTAAATTAAAAAAATGATAAATTAATAAATAAATAATTTTTAACTTAATATTATATTTTTAAATTTTATTTTATTATATTTAAAATTTCAATAGACAATATTAATAGTTTACCTTATATTTTGTATGATTTTATTTATTTTAATAATAGAAACTAAAATAATATTTACAAAAACTACAATAATATTACTCTCTCTATCCCATAGCTATAGCTATAGATAAAACTGAAAAAATTGACTTTTTTTGTCCGTCCAATACATATGACAAAAAAAGTTAACGCATGTGCTATAGCTTTGGAACAGAAGGAGTAAATCTTTTAAATAATAGTAACAATTTAGTATTAATTTGAATTTAAAAATTAAAATAAAATATTTTTTGAAATGAAATTGCATTTTTAACTATAAATTAATAACTATTTAATTTTAATTTTGCATGTACAGGTATTAGTAATATTTTAATAAGTAACATCAACATTTTTAATATTAAATATTAAATTATTTTTTTGTATGATATTAAATTGCACTTTTATTATTATTTTTTAAAATACTATTTTAGTTATAATTATTAAAATAAAATTTTAATTGTAATTATAAAATATATTAATTACAAGATTAATTGAAAATTTAAATTAAAATAAACTAATAAATTAATATGGTACATTTATTTGAAAAAATATTATTTATGTATTTATTGATATTTTTAATGAAGTATAATCTGAAGAGTACGTATACTATGCACACGTGTACCATCTACCGTACACTAAGCCCATTAATCAAAAAGCCCAAATCAAACAATTTAAAAAATATATAAATAAAACAATCACTTTTTTGTGTGTTCTAAACCTATTTTTCGGAAACCAATTCGGTTCCGTCCCTGAGAATTCCCTAGGCCGATCTATTTGAGCCGTCTCCGGCAGCTTCGAAATTTGTGGTAGCACTAGAGTTCTTTGCTTGTTGAAATATGACTCAAAATCACTTTTTGATGGGAGTCGTTGGTTTACGTACGAAGAAAACGAGGTTACGATTCAGAAGTTCGGCTCACTCAAGCCCAATCCGGCTCGCCCGATCCCGTCGTCGTTTTTTGGGTACTCGACCAGTTTTTTGTCCTTATTCCGTTTTTGGACTCTATTTGCGGTTTTTTGGGCCGGGAGATCAAGTCAATGATTTATTTCCTTGGTTAGGAGATATTGAGTTATATTAGGAAAATAATTTTTTTCCTAATTCTATTGTTTACCTAATTTGTAGATTTCTACATCTATAAATTAGGATCTCAATGGACACGCGTAGAACACGAAAAACACCATTATATTAGAGAGCTATATCACATATTGAGAGAGATTATAGAGGGTTGAGAGTGGATATCTATCATTTGTAATTATTGTGATATTATAGTGAAATTTCTCGTCGTTCTTCTCGTGATTTTTCCCGATTTGGGTTTCCACGTAAATTGCTCGTCTTCTTTACTTGTCTTCTCTTTTATTGTTGAGTTATTTTTGGGGTTTCACATTATTATTTGTACTATACATCGTCGATCTGCAACAAGTAGTATCTAGTGGCACGGTCTTAATCGTGTGGCGCTCAGAGCTTTGTCCTAAAAGCTAACACCTGGGAAAACGAATCGTTCTCAGATCGACATTCGTTTGTGGTTTATGATATGGTGTTGATGATGAATTGATGGTGAATTTTACTCGGGACAACGTATTGTTTGATGTTCTTGATCTGTAGTGAAAGTTGGAAGGGCACTTATTATATAGATCCCTTTAATTCATGTGCAGTTATTCTATTCAGATTTGTAAATCAAATGAAAGTTGAGAGATGATTTTGTGCCGTTCAAGCTTGTAGTTATTGTTCTTTGTCGGTGAGTAAAAAATATTGTAATTATTTTTGAGTTTATGCATAATTCATATATTTTCCACGACATATAAATTTAATTTTTTTTTAAATCATTATATAAAATCAAAATCTTCATCACTTCTAACTGAAATATTAATCTGCATATTTTTTATTTTATTCATATATTTTTCACGTATAAATTGAATAGTTTAAATTTTAAAATCATCATCTTATAATTGAAATATTCATTTATAACCTTCATAACTTATAATTAAATATTAATTTATAAATTATCCATATAAATTTGACTTCATAACTTATAATTAAATATTAATTTATAAATTCTCCATATAAATTCGACGTATAAATTGAATAGTTTAAAATCATCATTTTATAAAGTTAAAACCTTCATAAATCATCATTTTATAAAGTTAAAACTTTTATTATTTAGAGTTATTTTGGATAAAGTGTATTTTAATATATATATATATATATTTAGAGTTTCAACTTCATAAAATAATTTTTTTAATTAAGTGTTTTAAAGTTTTACATTAATTAGTTTTTAGGGTAATAACTACTTTGTTATTATAATAAAAAATATATTATTAAAAAGTTAATTACAATTTTATCCTTACATTTAATAACTACCGTGTTATTAATATAAGGTTAATTTAGATAAATTACTCTTATTAATAATTAAAAAAAAACTTGATTATTTAATTCTAATCAAAGTTTAAAAATTACCCTTATTCCAAAATTTCCCTATTATTTATAATGGAAATATCATTTATAAATTCTTCACTATGTATAAAATCGAGTGTCTAAAATCATCATCATATAAAATCAAAATCTTCATGACTTTTACTGAAATATTCATTCGTATATTCTTCATAAATTGAATGGTTTAAAATCCATCATTATATAAATTAAGTTAAAACCTTCATAAATATAATTATTAATTATATAAAATGACTTTAGGTTAATAATTAATTTTATATAATTAATAATTATGTGTACCAAGTATGGTACTCTTATGTGTACAATAGAATTTCCTATACTCTGAGTGTTAATGTATTTTATTAAAAACTTTGTTAAGTGAAAATATTTTAAAAGCTTTGAGGTTAAATGCTTTTAATCCTATTTATAATTACATTTTTTATTCAATCACCTTTTTAAATTAATTTATACCGTACGTATATTTTAAATAATATTATAAAATGCTATATTTTTTATAAATAATTCAAATTTTGAATTTTGAAAAAAAACCAAAATTTAAAAGATTTTTTGGTTCAAGTAGTGATTGCAAAATATTGTTCTAACGAATTTTTGATATAGGAAGCTTTTGCTCTAACGATTTTTTAATATACAAAGCACTCTATGTGTCCAATTGAATTAGTCCAATTTGCTATTAATATTTATTTTAATGTTACTTTAAATATTTATCAATTAATTATAACCATGCTAATGTATTTATTAAACACCATTCTAAATAAATAATAAAATTATGCTCACTTGTGACTAATTGTACGTTTCAAGGAAAATTAAGGTGATATTTCATTTCACGGAGATAAATTAAAAAATATGTTCTAATTTAGCATATGAGATTTGAGCTCTACAAAATAAATAAATCTACATTTTTTTTAAATTGCATTTATGTACGTTTTTTATTTTTATTTTTTTTGGTAGATTGGAAATTTGAAAACATTTTTTTGTGTTATAAAGAATTAAATAAAAGTTTCTTAAAGATTTGAAATAATGTATTATTGGGAAAAGGGAAATATTAGTTTTACTTATTATAAACAATAACCCATGTTTTTCATTTTCTAAAAGAGAATTTTATGTTTTTCTTTTAAAAGAAATAGGGTTTTAAGATATTTTTAATTATTCTAAAGGGTACTTTTTGAATTATAAAAAGACTATAATACCCTTATGTTAAAAACTTAACCAATATATTTAATAAATTAATTTATATTAATAATTATAAATTCAGATTTGACAATTTAAATTAAGATTTATAAAATTAATATTTATTTTAAAATTTAAAATTAAAATTAAAATTTATTTTAATTAAAATTTAAAATTAATATTACAATTAAAATTTTGAAAATAAAGACTATCATTTAAATTAATAATTAATTAAAATTAAAATTAATATTTATTTTATTATTTTGATAGCAGTTATGAAAATTAAACAAGATAATTATAGTATAAATTACCTAACTTATAATTAGAATAAATTATTTTATTTAATTTTAAAAAAACATTAATGATTTCCCCTTTTCCAAAATCACATTTGAAATAATACGGTAAAATAATGTATTTAAAAAAAGAGTCAATTTATTTACACCTCTCTTATTACTCTTCCCACCCCTCTTTCAAATTTTAATTTTTTATACGCATGTAAAAATTCTATATTACCCTTATCAAAATCTTACACTTCTCTCCTTTTTCTAGAACTCCGCCCTTATTTTTTCCAGAACTCCGTTAAAGAAACTCCAAATCTCAACGCAATAATCAGCGTAACTAATCTCCTCAACCAACCCAAAATCGCTGTAGAAACCCCTTGAACCACCCCATACGATTGCCAAAGCCCTCTATTCGATTAGCCCCAAT
This sequence comes from Euphrasia confusa, assembly GCA_954870475.1. Taxonomy (NCBI): domain Eukaryota; kingdom Viridiplantae; phylum Streptophyta; class Magnoliopsida; order Lamiales; family Orobanchaceae; genus Euphrasia; species Euphrasia confusa. The sequence goes on along the minus strand of OX940966.1, from coordinate 5,573,669 downwards.
CTCCGACTGGAGAACTCGACTGCGAATCGGATGAGTCCGTCGAGCCAGACTCCACCAAAACGACGTCGGAGAAGCACGGAGTGTTCGACCTGATAATTGAATTGGGTCCGCCGGGGCCGGGGCCGACCGACAGTAGGCGATTTCCGTCGTAGTTCTCCGATTCGTCGACAGGCACTTCATCTTCATACGACGACGGCGCTGCGTGGACGCGACAGATCCTTCTTCCGATTCTTCCTCGTCGTCTTCGTCGTCGAGATCGAGACCGTTGAAATCGGAATCGAACGAGGTGTGTGACCGCCTGTCTTGCTGAAGCCGCATAATTTTGAGGGCTGGGCTTTTTTCGTCGTTCACTTTTTTGGTAGAGTTAAGAAAGCTTTGAAAAACAATCGATTAATCTACAATTGAGATAGAAAGATAAATTTACCTGGGTCGGTTCTTTCTGTAAAAAAGAAAAAGGGTGTAAGGAGTAAATAATTTTTTTTAAAAGGGGTATTATAGGTAATTTATGGATGGTGTACTAATCAAATCAATAAAATTAGAGGGGTGGATTAATCTTGGGGGTGGGAAGAATAATAAAGGAGGTGTAAATAAATTGTGCCTTAAAAAAATTGTGTAATTTGAAGGCACACAATTTAAAAGGCCCAATAGCAAGAGCCCAGAGTCCTCCATGGGGCAGAAACTTACATATAAATTGAAAACAAAAATGGGCCTAAGCTACATGTGACATGTCTAATGTCTTCATGTACTGATGGGAAATTGCCCAAAATTATGAAGGAGTTTAATTTGGGACATGTCTGCATTTGCAGCTGGGATCGATATATCAACTTTAAAAGAAATAAATATAGGACACTATTGTAAGGTGTAAATGTCCTTATATTGGAAAATCACCATGAGAGACAGATAGCTAAAGGTTACAAAGCTCGGATATCGTTCGTTCGGCCCAACGATAATTCAAACAGTTTTAGAACATGTTGTTTTGGACTGAAACCAGCTGAACGAACTTAAGCAATTTGAACTGAACTTAAGCGATCTGAACTGAACTGAATTGATTTTTTATAAAAATAATAATAATTTGTATAAATTATTAAATATTTTTTTAAAAGTATTAATAATATTATGACGGTAACTAGATTTTATATTTAAAATTGTAGTAGATTCAAATTATTTTTTTGTTTATTTTATTTTAATTTATTTTGAAATGAAGAACTGAAAGAAGCGATGTGAACTGAAGACTGAAATTAAGTACAAAAGAACATGTTCTTAGTGTCTTGCTCAACAAATATTTTGTTATTTTGAACTGAACTGAATTAAATGGATTTGAACTGAATGTCGATTGAATTATTTTTCTTATAAAAATTAATAACAATTTTTATAAATTGTTATATATTTTAAAAAATATAAATAATATTCTAATATTAATTAACTAAGTTGTATTTCTAAAATTATTAATTCGAATTATTTATTATTTATTTTATTTTAATTTATTTTTGAAACAAACTTAATACAGTTGAACTAAACTAATTAATAAATTGAAATTAAGTTTAAAAAAAAGAGTTAAATAAACATTTGAGAACAAACCACTTTGACATGTGTTCGGGGTGCATGTTGGTACTTGTTCGACTATTTTACTTACCGTTTGATTATCCCATTGTAAATATATGAAGAATACTATGCTATAATTTTTAAATTTGAATGTACCGTAAATTTATAACACAACCAATAAACTAATAACAATTCAATTTTTTATTATGCACCTAAAACATATGATTACAACTAAAATTAATTTTATACTTAATAAATAAAGGGTTAACTGCCTATACCAGATTTTATTAATATAATATAAAATATTTTTATAAAACTATCTAAAATAAAAAAAGTTTAAATACTTGATTAATTTAATTAAATAGTACAAATAATGTAACGCCCCAAAAAATTCAAAGGCTTAAAAATGATTGAATATGCTACTCATACCAACAGATGCATCTACTTTTCTGGGCATCCTCCTATAAGAACTCCATAGTTAAGCGTGCTGGCTCTGGGGTAATTCTAGGATGGGTGACCCCCTGGGAAGTCTCCCGGGTGCGCACGAGTGAGGACAAAGTGCGCTGGAAAAGACAAGTGTTGGTACAGTGGGGCCAGGATATCACTCCCGCAAGCAGTCATTGGTAACCGAGCCGACCCATTAGGGTCCTGCACGGATGGTAGGTCCTGGGCAAGTAAGGCAAGTAAGGCGCAAGCAGTCATTGGTAACCGAGCCGGCCCATTAGGGTCCTGCACGGATGGTAGGTCCTGGGCAAGTAAGGCAAGTAAGGCACGCAACGAGGACGTTGCGCAGAAAAAGGTGGTAACCGAGCCGGCCCATTAGGGTCGGGCTTCGACCCCGCAACGGGCCGGGGCGTTACAAATGGTATCAGAGCAGGTGCCGACCGGAATTGTTGGAACTAAGTGTCTTGCGGGGCCAAGTGCTCCACCCAGAAGTTGGTGAGAGTACCCGCAAGGGGCATTCCTTCACGGATGGTAGGTCCTGGGCAAGTAAGGCACGCAACGAGGACGTTGCGCAGAAAAAGGTGGGGTAAAAGGCTTAAAAAGGATTGAATATGCTACTCATACCAACATAAAAGGCTTAAAAAGGTGGTAACCGAGCCGGCCCATTAGGGTCGGGCTTCGACCCCGCAACGGGCCGGGGCGTTACAAATGGTATCAGAGCAGGTGCCGACCGGAATTGTTGGAACTAAGTGTCTTGCGGGGCCAAGTGCTCCACCCAGAAGTTGGTGAGAGTACCCGCAAGGGGCATTCCTTCACGGATGGTAGGTCCTGGGCAAGTAAGGCACGCAACGAGGACGTTGCGCAGAAAAAGGTGGGGTAAAAGGCTTAAAAAGGATTGAATATGCTACTCATACCAACATAAAAGGCTTAAAAAGGATTGAATATGCTACTCATACCAACAGATGCATCTACTTTTCTGGGCATCCTCCTATAAGAACTCCATAGTTAACGTGTGGGGTAATTCTAGGAGGACAAAGTGCGCTGGAAAAGACAAGTGTTGGTACAGTGGGGCCATGATATCACTCCCGCAAGCATTCCTGCACGGATGGTAGGTCCTGGGCAAGTAAGGCAAGTAAGGCACGCAACGAGGACGTTGCGCAGAAAAAGGTAATTCTAGGAGGACAAAGTGCGCTGGAAAAGACAAGTGTTGGTACAGTGGGGCCATGATATCACTCCCGCAAGCAGTCATTGGTAACCGAGCCGGCCCATTAGGGTCGGGCTTCGACCCCGCAACGGGCCGGGGCGTTACAAATGGTATCAGAGCAGGTGCTGACCGGAATCGTTGGAACTAAGTGTCTTGCGGGGCCAAGTGCTCCACCCAGAAGTTGGTGAGAGTACCCGCAAGGGGCATTCCTGCACGGATGGTAGGTCCTGGGCAAGTAAGGCAAGTAAGGCACGCAACGAGGACGTTGCGCAGAAAAAGGTGGTAACCGAGCCAGCCTATTAGGGTCGGGCTTCGACCCCGCAACGGGCCGGGGCGTTACAAATGGTATCAGAGCAGGTGCCGACCGGAATTGTTGGAACTAAGTGTCTTGCGGGGCCAAGTGCTCCACCCAGAAGTTGGTGAGAGTACCCGCAAGGGGCATTCCTGCACGGATGGTAGGTCCTGGGCAAGTAAGGCAAGTAAGGCACGCAACGAGGACGTTGCGCAGAAAAAGGTGGGGTAAAAGGCTTAAAAAGGATTGAATATGCTACTCATACCAACAGATGCATCTACTTTTCTGGGCATCCTCCTATAAGAACTCCATAGTTAACGTGCTGGCTCTGGGGTAATTCTAGGATGGGTGACCCCCTGGGAAGTCTCCCGGGTGCGCACGAGTGAGGACAAAGTGCGCTGGAAAAGACAAGTGTTGGTACAGTGGGACCAGGATAGTCAACAACATTATAAGTTAAGTATAATTATTTCATAATTAAATTAACAGAATAAAATACTCTTATGTTTTTGTGAAATTGTAATTGTTTAAAATAAATTTTAGATGAATTTTTTAATTTTTAATTAAAATTTATAATTTAACTAGTTTTATAAAATTAATTTCAGAATTATTTCAATTATATAGGAAGTTTTGATTGATTAAAGTAAAATATACATAAATTCTTATAAATTTTTATTCAATTTTATAATTATTATAATTAATTTTAATTGTGACATGTTAATAATGTTTTTTAAATTTAATTTAATAATATATTTGAACTAATTTTATTAAATGATATAAATCATTCTAAAATACTATTGGCGAGTATTGACGACGTTGTCAGCTTAGTTCAGTGCTTGATCTTTAAAAAAGTAAATTAATTATTAGTAAAAAATAAAATGGTATGTAAAAAAATAGAGCAAATTTTTTTTTGTGAAATTGTAATTGTTTAAAATAATTTTTAGATGACTTTTTTAATTTTTAATTAAAATTTATAATTTAACTAGTTTTATAAAATTAATTTCAGAATTATTTCAATTATATAGGAAGTTTTGATTGATTAAAGTAAAATATACATAAATTCTTATAAATTTTTATTCAATTTTATAATTATTATAATTAATTTTAATTGTGACATGTTAATAATGTTTTTTAAATTTAATTTAATAATATATTTGAACTAATTTTATTAAATGATATAAATCATTCTAAAATACTATTGACGAGTATTGACGACGTTGTCAGCTTAGTTCAGTGCTTGATCTTTAAAAAAGTAAATTAATTATTAGTAAAAAATAAAATGGTATGTAAAAAAATAGAGCAAATTTTTTATTTTTTATTTTTTATAAAAATATTTACTTTTACTTTCTTGAAATGTTTTATAGTAAAATGCACGTGATTAATTAAATTATTGTAAATTGCACGTTTTTTATTAAATTATAAGAAAATGTTATTTATTGTAATATTAATATATATTTGTGTTTAAATTCATATTTCTCATTCCTATAAAAGTATTCAGTTACATGCATGCATAAATAGATTTAAGAGATAATTGTAGGTTAGTAGCTGAACTATAGGCACTTTTGTACTTTAGTTACTCACCTTGCAATCTGTACACCCGACTAGCTGAACTTTAAGGAAATTGCACTTTCATTTAAAAATTGGCGGTTTCCGGCCACACGTGAATTGCACGTGATTATAACTGCCAAATGTCGCATTTTGCTTGGACTGAAAATGCATATTACATTTCTAACCCTGAAGTCATATTTGCTATTTATAAAATGCTTATATATTACAAAATTACATTTTTGTCTCTAAGTTTTCAATATTTAATCTATTTTAATGAATTATAAATAAACATTTTCTGAATAAAAAAATTATAAAATATAAATAACTTAATTCTTTTTTAATACAATCATACAAAAAATAACTTAAAAATATAAACATAAATTTAAAAAATCAAATCGGAATTTTTTTTACTCCTTTGCGCAATAATGATTAACCTCAATCTCATAATTTTCATTTTGATGAAAATAAATTAATTAGAAGCCCTTATTTTTATCTGCATCTCATCGGAAAAAATAAATTTCAATCTAATTACAAAATTTTCCAAGAACGTGATGTAAAAGATGAAGATTCGTACCGATGAAGAATCATATTAAAATTAATTAATATTAATTAATGTATCAATATAATGAAATTATGGAATAAAATGTTCATGGAGGAAGATCTGGAATAAAAAGTTCATGGAGGAAGATTTTTTATTGATGCGTGATATCACCCAAAATTAAGGAAAACTAGTTTTTTCTGCCCGTGCGTTGCATTGGGATTAAAACTCAAAATTTTACCGGATTTATTTTAATCTTAATTTAAGTATGTATGCTTAATTTTTTGTACAATATTTTTTTTGTATACATATTTTGATTTAAAAAAAAACAAACTCAAACTTTTAGAGTTCCAAAACATAGAAAAAAAATATAAGGAAAATTTAAATTTACTGCAAATTTCTGAAAACCTCCCACAACATTTCTAGTTTTATTTATCAAGTTTCCATCGTCTTCACATATTAAGAATTTCAAACTTGCTCTGTTAGTTACCCTAGAAACTGCGACATGCAATTGTCCGTGTGTGAAAACAGGCTTTCTCAATAGAATCCCCATTTTGACAAAGGTTGCCCTTGACTTTTGTTTATGGTCATACCATACGAAATCATAATTGAGAATTGACGAAATTGAAATCGAAAAGAAAATTTTGAATCTGAAGGAGAAAGCGCCAACCTTAGAATGTATACGATTTCGTCTTGTTGTTCCCCTCCTAAAACCTTTGCTTCAATAACGTAGTTTCCCAACTTGATCACAACCAATCGAGTCCCGTTACATAATCCGGCGGTGTGGTCGATATTTCTTAACAACATAATTGATACCCAACCTACAAAACATGACATGAATTTATTGTAAAATAATTTTAGACTTTGATTTTTGTTTATTCAATTTTTGATTCCAAAAAATAATTAAAAATAAAATATAAAAATATATTTTGAAGTATTATTAAATTATAAATAATATGGATAATCTTTGAGGACATTAAACATAGGATTGTATACGTGCATAAGAATAAATAAATAAATATAAATGTCAATATTATTAATAAAAATATTTGATATTTTAAATATTAATTGTATGTTTCATTATTTTTATTATTTTTAAATCCATTTAATTTATTTATTTTTGCTTAAGAAATAAAAAATTTAAATCTACCAAATGAAGATTAAGCAAATATAATTTCAAAAGATATTTAAAGTGTCAAAATTAAATTTCATATATCCCTTGTGATCAATACAAAACAAATAAGCAACAAAATAATTTTTATTATAAAATAATAAAACCTTACTAATATTCAAAAGAAAAAGATTAAACTCTATAATTGTTAATCTAAAATTAAATAATTTAGTAGAATAATGTAACAATCGAATAGAGATTTTTTACCTTCTAGAAAACCAAGAGTTTGGTATGGGCCGGAGGGAAGATGAGCGAAAAGTGAATGTCATCTGATATGATCTCCTTTTGGAGTGATTTTGGTAAGCTGCTTTGACCAAATTAACTGGTTGAATACGCCGAGTAGCCATATATACAAACATTCGTTAGATCAAGAAATTAGAAATAAAGAAGCTTATATATCTATTACCAAAACAAAAATAAATATGAAGAGATGGAAAATTGAAAATATTTTGCAGTAGATATGCATATGTCATATAGACAAAAATAAGTGAGATCCGAAAATAGTTAGAACCTGCAAAATCAATTATTCATCATATCTTGACTGTAAATTGTGATTGTTGAATACCAATATTGTCGCATTATTAAATTGCTAATCACATTCTTGTGAACAAATTTCAAACAGGGACTAACGACAGATACTGAGGGTGAGGGTAAAACTGAATAACTCCTGCTATTAAGCGCATAGTTGAGATGTCTATTAATCGAACCTGAGATATACTTAGGCATCATAAAAAATCTGGAGTAATTGAAACTAAAGTTGTTGATACGACAATCCACTTTATTAATTTTTTAGAATTTAAAAGATCCACCCAATGCAACTGATAAATAGTGAATATGTTTCTTTTTTACATCATCATCGATCAACTAAAACAAATTCTAAACTAACTATTCTTGAAAAAGATGAGGTATTCTTGCCACAATAAATTATATTCATGTTACAAAACATAAGAAATTCCATACTTGTAACAACAATTTTCAGAATAATTACTACGACACCACGTTCATCATATGGATAAACTTAAAGATTTTTGTTTCGTACAATTACTGTACATTTCAAAATATCTTTAAAGTGTTAAAATTAAATACTAACATTGTATGATATATCCTTGTGATCAATACAAAACAAATAAGCAACAAATTTTTTTTTATTTTAAAATAATAAAAACTTCCTCATATATATGCAAAAGAAAAAAAAATCTATCTACAAATAGTTTAATTGTTAATTTAAAATTAAATAATTTAGTAGAACAATGTAACAATCGAATAGAGATCTTTTACCTTTTAAAAAACCAAGAGTCTCGGTATCGGCCGGAGGGAAGATGAGCGAAAAGTGAATAACTGAAATTAAAAAATAATGCACTAAAATGTGAATTGAATTGTTTGACTACACTTTCATAAATGTATTGGAAAAATAAAACACTATAAATCAAACCAAATATTTAATTTAGTTCCAAAGTTAGTCGAAAAAATTAAAAGTACAAAATAAAATAGAATTCAAATAGAAAAAACTAAATCAAACACCGATTAAAATGAAAACATCCAAATCGACTTATTGATGCCTTGTGCAGCATGTTCTATACACGCAGACCATCAGTCTCAGATGGGTCGCAATGATGCGTGTATTAGTGCTGCAAAGCATTTTGGGAAATATTTACAACTGTACATAAGAATATTCTCATGCATAGAATTGAGAATGCACAAAACTTTTTCAACCCATTTAAATTAAGGAAGTACGACCTATGACTCAAGAAATATAAACGCTCAATAAAACCAAAATCAATATAAATTAAATAAATCAATTATTTGTAAGATGCTGCTTATTTAAAAAAAATATAAAACCTATTTTCTAGATCAAGGACGACGCGCAAAATTGTTTACTCTTCGAGACCAAAGAAATTTAATTCTGAAAAAAAAACTTAAAAACATATGTTAAAATATATGAATATTTTTCCAAATTCATATTGATATAATAGAAAAAAAATCATCAAATTAAAAATATCAATCAACTAACATAATTTTGTGTAAAATACAAAGCATTAACAAATAAATTAAAATAAATAAAAAATAAAAAAATAGCATATATCAATTCTGTGTAAGATGTCAATATCTATAAAAATAAATAAATGCCTGCTTTGGAAATTAAAAAATAAAAGTAAATAGAAAAGTAAAAAAGATAAAATAAAATTCTTTAACATTATTTTGTTTTTATTTAAAATATCTCATTTCTAAATTTATTTTAATAAATTTTGTAAAGATATAAAATATAAAAACAAAATAAAAAAAATCAAGTGTTTTTCAATCATAATTATCACTATTTTGATTAGAATCTATATTGTTGAAATATAGAATTTGTGTGAATCTTTATATTGACATTATATTATATTATTTATATTTTTACTATATCAATTTTCAATTACACCGTGTGATTAAACTATTTATATTCTTTACCAAAAAGTTATTTATATTTATAATAATTTAGAAAATAAAAAAAATATGCTTTTAAGTGTTTTCTAATTATAAATTTCCACGTTCTTATTGGACATTTAAATAATTTAAAAATAAAAGTTATTGAATAGTTGTATATAATTAATATTATTAAGTTATTTTAATATAAGTATATTTATAAATAAATTTTTAAATATAAATATAAATATAAATATATATATATATATATATATATATATATATATATATATATATATATATATATATATATATATTGGATAAAATAATGAAGGATGTGTGATATTGCTTTGACACATAGTTAATGTAATAATAAAGGATTAATGATTGTATAATTTACAGTAGTATAATTTAATGGTTAAATAAATATTTTATTTTTATTTCAATTATCTCATTTTTCAATTTTTTTATGAAATTATTTGTATTAATAATTATAGGAAAAATAAAAAAATATTGAAAGTGTATGAAAAAATTAAGAAAAAAACATTAAAAAACAAAACCAAATAAGAATGAAATCATTAATAAAAGAAATTATAACTAAAACATTAATAGAATAAAAAATATAATATTGGTTATAATAATTTAGGACGGTTTGAACAATAGATTCCGTAATTATCGTAAAAATATTTTGAATGATTTCCATAATCATTTAGATATTACGAAGCATTATTTTTGGACGAAAATGTAATCATCAAATAAAAGAAAATGGAAGAATAAAAAAGATAAAATAAACCTTTAACATTATTTGAATTTTATTTAAAATATCTCATTTCTCAATTTGTTTTAACATTTACTCTTAATATTGATATGCTCTTCTTTTGGAGTAATTTTGGTAAGATCCTTTCACCAAACTAACTTGTTGAATACGCCGAGTAGCCGTAGATACAAACTCGCGTTAGATCAAGAAATTAGAAATAAAGAAGCTTAGATGTCTCTGACCAAAACAAAAATAAATACAAAGAGATGGAAATTTGAAAATGTTTTTCAGTGGTTGTGCATATGTCATAAACAAAAATAAGTAAGATCCGGAAATAGTCAGAACCTGCAAAGCTAATTATTCATCATATCTTGACTGTAAATTGTAATTGCTGAATACAAATATCGTCGGTATTATGGAATTACTAATCACCTTCTTGTGATCAAATTTCAAACATGGACTAACGACAGACGCTGAGGGTAAAACTGAATGACTTCTGCTGCTATACACATGGTTGGGATGTCTATTAATCGAACTTGAGATATAGTTAGGCATCAGAAAAAATCTATAGTAATTGGAATTAAGGTTGTTGATACGACAACCCACATTATTAATTTTTTAAGATGTAGAAGATCCATTAAATGCAACTGATAAATAGTGAATATGTTGCTTTTGTACAGAAATATATGGGATAAATGATGGACTTGTCAATGCTGCGCCGCCTTCTACATAATCGGGCGGTATGATCGATATATCGTAACAACTAAAACAATCTAGTTATCTCTCATTCTTAATTTATGTTAATAATTTACTTGAATTAATTTTTGGGTGTAATATTTGAGTGCATTAAATTTATTTAGTATATCAGTATTAATACCAATAAGAAACTGAAAAAATATGTCGTAATTTTTTTTTTCAATAATAATTTGCAATATTTTCATTGTTCACTTAAATCATATAACTCTTTCTGAATACTTATAAAGAATGATTATACAACTAATAAAATTAAAATTTTGAATAAAGATACAAAACATATAACAAATATAAAAAATTGAAGTGTTTTTCAATCATATTTATGATTGAAATCTTCTGCTAATCTTTATATTAACATTATATTATTTTTTACCCAAAAAAACATTATATTATTGAATATTTTATTGTTTGCATTTCAACTATATCAATTTTCAATAACACTATGTTATTAATTTATTTATATTTATAACGATTTAGAAAATAAATAAATAAAATATTTTTATTTTTTAATTATAAATTTTAACGTTTTTATTGGACATTTGAATGATAAGATCAACTCTACATGTAAATTTGAATGAAAAATAAAATGAATGCTTAATATGAGACCGAGGAAGTATAACAATAATATCAACTCATTTTCGGGTAATACCAAGTGGAACATTCACAGGGGATGTATGTCCACCTTAAGAGTTGATGCACTTGTTCCCATAAAAAATGGTTAACATATGATGCTGACTTATTGAAAAGAAAATGAGTTTGAAAAATATCAGGATCATAAAAATGAGTTTTACCCGGTTTATTTTAATCTTAATATAAATAAATATGTTTAAACTTTTGTACAATATTTTTATTTGTATACATTTTTTTAAATAAATAAAATTAAAATTTTAAGAAACTTTTAGATTATCAAAACATAGAAAATTTTTTTATAAATAAAATTTAAATTTACTGCAAATTTCGGAAAAACTATTTTTTTATAAATAGAATTAATTAATACGGAGTATATAATAATATAAAAAATAAAAAAAATACATAATTTTTTTACCTGAATTAGAATTTAGAATATTTTTCATTTTTTATAATAATTTTAAAAAATCATGTCATAGTGTATTTTGTTTCGCTAAAAGATAAAAATTAGTATATAACTAAAGATTAATATTAAAATATTTTATTTGTAATATTATTTGATATTATTAATTAATATTCTAATTGTTCAATTAATAATACCTATTAAGAGTATTAAAAATAATAAAATCAATAACAAAGCAAAAAAAATTATATTATTAAAAAGAAAGTTTTCCTAAAACATAGCACTTTGATTTAACAGTGTTCATTGTCGAAGCTTGAAAGCAAAGCTTGAAAGCCGGGAATCTAAGAGAACTGTGAACATCTATGTTTTCTCAAATAAATGCCAAAACGGGGAATTGAAAACATTGTTAATTAACAACCATCAATCAAAATGAATTAAGGATTTTCATCTTCTACAATAATAAATGAATATTTACAAAAACTACCCATGTAGTTCAGTTTAATTACAAAATCATTCTATAAATCATTTTTTGCTATTTAAACAAACATGCATGCTGAAGAAAAGAAAATAAAGTCTCTCAAATGAAATAAAGTATATTATAATGTTTCTTAAACCCATGACCAAATTATATTTTCCACCAGAAATATCCTTGGCCTCGGGGCATTCGTAGGTAGTGTGGTCGTGTACAGCTTCACAAAGTTCGCACACCTTTTCCTTAAGCATCGCCTTTTACAATACACAACGCTTGGAACGACAAACCCACTCGTCTATATCGAAAAACGGACAACCACAACAACAGACCACCGTGAATTTTACCAGATGAGGGCAGTTAGAGGAGAGGTGGCGAACGCAGTGGCAAACGGAATACGACTCTAAAGCGGACATATCCCAAGGAGAGTGCACGGTAGAACAGATCTCGCAAAGTTTCTGAGCCTGCTTCCTTTCAGGAGAGGTTAGTTTCGGGTGGGGATTCATTCAAAAAACTCATCAACGATCAGCCAACATATATAATCGAACAAAAAGCGCAAAAAGCTACTACTACAATGGATAATTTGATTACTTACCTTATAAAGATTAGGCAGCTTAGGCTCCTCGATATTGTAGTCGTCGGGGCACAAAGGCCTCGTAGTCCAACCTTGGAGTTTCAAGGCCTTCCGTAATTTCTCTCTACGTAATTCGACATCAAGTAATTTTTCTCTGTAACTGTTTGTTTCGGGTCAATTACCCATGAAAAACAGAATGTCAGATCGAATTAATCAAATCGCCAAACATAACAATACATACATACCAAAATAATCATAAAAACATTGTTTTAAAAAAGAATAAAACATCTTCGTACCGGATGAGATATTGGCCTTGCTTGAAGACGACTCAAAGAAAAGTTCCGGAGACCGCTTCAATTCAAGGGAGGTCAGTAGTGGCTCGGGCTTCATTCAAAAAACTCATCAACGATCAGCGAACATATATAATCGACCAAAAAGCGCAAAAGCTACTTCTACAATGGATAATTTGATTACTTACCTTATAAACCTTAGACTCCTGGATAGAAGAAAACTTGTAGCTTAGGATCTTCACGGATGCAACTATATCTAGTCATACCTAACCAGCCATTCCGGATTCCAAGTCATGACCAAGCTGATTAGAATTAGGCATAGTCAGTTTCTTCACTTCGCTTTTCAATATAAAAACATCGCGAGCTTCAATCACATATATACGATTGAATCACTTCACTCAAACACTCGAGAAATTAGAAAACATATCCCAAACAAATCAAAATTCATATCTGATCAGAATTCAGAGATCGTAACAATTAATATGCGAATCAACACACACAAATCGAGGAACGGAATCAGAAAAAAACATATATTAATCCGTAATTGAGAATGGAAGATGTAATTACCAAGTCTCTGTAATTGTTCGTCTTTTAACCACAGAGACAATAACAACAACAGCATCAAGCTTCCCACCACTGAATTCAGGAAATCCGGCTGCCTGAGCAGCATCACAAAATGGGCTCCTTGCAGATTCGGACTTACCAATCTCTTGCGCCTTATTCGCCAGCAATCCCGCAATTTCCTGCAATTATCATGAAAATCAACGCCCTATATTACCGAATAAGATGCTTGAGATATAATTCAAGTGTAACCGAATAAGATGCTTGTGATAATATTACACGAAACACCGAGTTTTCCGAGCTTTTGGAAAGGTAAAAAACATAGCAATGAAAACTTACCAAAAGAAATAGAAACTGACGATCAAGGCCAAAATAAGCACATATAAACATCAATATAAGCACTATATGCTCACTACTTAAAATTATATAAAAAACGAAAAGAAGCATTACACTTTCTAGAGAAACGACTAGATATATTGCAGCTTTCGACCACAGAGAGAGCGCAAGAGCTTTCCCGACACCATCGTTGAACCCATTGAAGACCTGGATAAAAATTCTGCACAAACAAAGGCAAGATGAAAGAAAAATTCAGTTAAATCTTTGTTTTAAATTTTAATGATAAAAACAATAAAGAAAATGGATTTACAAATCTGTTTTACTTGAGTTTGTCGGAAGAGAACACTGTCGTAGCACCGAGATCAAAATTGCAAGAGAAATTTATTGATGAGGCCTTGGCCATGGTCCCTGGATATCGTGGCACCGAGATAGGCTTGATTCTACGCCGACGATGAGAAAACTTAATCAATCGCACACTATAAAGAGAAATCTAAACAACATAAACAATCGGCAATTAAAAAGATTTAATAGAGCGGATATTTTACATGCGAAATTGGGGAGGCCGGATTTAGATGCAGAAAGTAGTCAATCGGATTTTTGAAGAAGAGAAAAAGATTAGGTGAATTTATAGCATGAGAACAGAAACCCAAAACTAAACAATGAAAAACCGATTCAATTCATACAAAAATATTAAACCTCAAATCTAATAAGCCCTAAGAAAGTAATCACATAGCTGAAGTTTTCTTACCGATAAATTTGCAAAAAGAAACTGGACTGGACATATTGTAGCTTTCGACCACAGAGAGCGCAAGAGCTTCCTCGATACCATTGTTGAACCCATTGAAGACCAACAAATCAATTCCCATTAGCAAGGTGCATATCATCAAGAAGAACATCAAAGATAAAACCATGTTCAGAAATCTTAAATTCACATGAAAAAAAGATTGATTCAGGTAACTGGCAAATAAATAGTATACTTTGGTATATATGCTAATTGTGATTAAAATCAGACAAATACATTCTCGAATTAACAACTCGAAATTCATTTACTCTTTCAAAATGGTTTTACCAAAACTTACAAATTACAAAAATAAAATCGAGAACAGTGAACATAGGCACAAAAAAGTGCATAAACAGAAAATATAAAGATACAATTTTTATTTTTTAAACTCACTTCTAAATAATCCGCAATGAAAACCCTCTTCCAGTGAGAAAATGACACATTAAATTAACAAACTGGCAGGTTTTCCAAGTGTACAAAGCATACCTGAAATATAGCAGAATGCTCAGAATCTGCAGGAAGAATCTTGACGTCATGCTTGCGTGTAAGAGGAAGGACAAAAGGTCCGCCGGCAATTAGTGTCTCTTTATTGGCCAAAGATATGTCTTTACCAGCTTCTATGGCAGCAACCGTAGGCTGGAAAATAAATTAGATATTACGACTCCACATATCAAGCTGAGAATGGTGAGCATAATACGATTGTTGATATAGCTCATATACTATAATTCTTAACACAAAAGTGAGTTTACCTTCAAGCCTGCACACCCAACAATTCCCGTGAACAAAGTAACCGCATCGGGATGCCTAGCAACCTGGAAATAAAAAAGTTACATTAGTTCAATACCAAGGTAAGGAAACTGAGATAACATATAAGTATTTTACTAAAGACCACTAACATTCAACATTTTCTTTGAAAAGCATCAAAGAATGAAACAGGACAAAAATATCACCAAAAGCTACTATCATACTGTCTAGTAAAATTATTAGAATATTTGAGTATATTGTAACCTTATATATTGCCTATTTATTACTTTTTAAATACATTGACTTTTTTTTAGTCTACTCGATAAATTCAATGCTCGACTCGACTCAATTTAATACGTTCTAAATACGTTGATCAAATAATAAAAATATTAATGTAAGAGTTAGAAATAGAGTTTTGAAAATAATACTATTAGGCAAATTTATTAATATTAGTACATAAGTTGAACTTCTTATGATACTGAGATAGTGCCAAAAAAATATAAGCTAGGCTGATAACTTCTTTACCTCGGTTGATGGACAACCGTGCAGATATTAACCCCCTCAAGAGCTTCACGTCGAAGTGCTCTGAGAAGCAGCTGAGAAGATGAGCTGTCCAAACCAGACGTGGGTTCGTCCAAGAACAGTAAAGATGGTTCCATTACCAATTCAATACCGAGATTCACTCTTTTTCTCTGGCCACCCGAGATACCTCTCTTCTCAACTGTCCCGACTAAGGAACCCCGGATTCCCTGCAATCCCAAGGAGTCAATGACCCTTTCAACCGTAACGACCTTGTCCGGCTTTGGTAAGTCCGCAGATAGTCTTCAAGATTTTAAAAATGTAAATGTAATCAATAAGGACTTGCACGTACAAAGGTTTGATTTATTATAAAGGCTTTAATTCTCTTGTTATAACAGCATGATCACATGAATATAGGGATAAATACTTGACAATAGGAAAAAAACAATGGAGAAATAAAACATAAACTTGGAGACGTGTGGAGGAGTCAGGAAAGTGAAATACCACAAACGATTGTTTATACACATTACACACTCAATCTCTCACAGAAAAGACTATTGTATCACACAAAACTATTGTATTGAGATTGAAGCAAATAACACTGAAAGAGAAATATGATGAAATGAAATTTACATAAGCAATAATTAGCTCGAGAAGCTATGAGCACGGAAATGAAGCTCGAAACGGCATAAACCTAAGAACATAAATTCGAACCATTACATTTACACCTGCCGCACACAATACAACACCCGTTACATTACATGGTTTCTAATGAAAAAATTATTGAAATAATAAGGACTGAAATTGAGGTCGTTTAAACCTGGACGGAGTCGGCGCTGATAATTTCTCCGTTGAGGCGTTTGGCGAGCTCCAATGCGAGCCCGGTTTCCATCTCCTCCAATTTCTTCTTCCCGAAATACCCGGTCATTGTTGATGGAAAAGTGGGAATAGCTTTCGTTGCCGCTGTGGATTTCGGAGAAGATGATCATCGCCATTGAAATTCTTTGATTCTGAAACTGCCAAAAAAAATTGATAAGTGGAAAAAAAACTTGATTCAAACCTTAATTATGATAGAGAACGGGATGAAGTTCGAAGGAGAAAAGGTCGATTTTGAAAGGATACTGCAAAAAAATATCATGACCAAAAGCACTAATCAAATACCTCCAAAAACACCTCTAAATCGAAATCGAAAAAACCCAATATACACATAAGAAGATACAAAAAATTTGATTGGCAATATGAGATGAAAAACCTAAATGATCGAAGTACACAGAAGGAAGGAAGAAGGAGAGAGGTTGAAATCGGGAAAATGAAAAGACAGTTTTGGAAGATGAGAAGGACAAGATAGGAAGAGTTAATACACAATTAAATTTTTTAATCTGATTAAATTAATAAATTGAGAAATCAATTTCAATTGATTGAAATTGAGCATTCCTATTGGTCAATAGATTTTCAATTGAAGGGAAAAATATTTGGCTATAGGGGAAATAGAGCATTCCTATTGGTCAATAGAATTCAATTTAGTTTAGCTGACAAAATTGACTGTTTTGATTGGCTAATTGGAATTAAGTGATTCAGGATTTATATATTAATAGATAACAGATCTGAACATATAAATCATTATCCACCAATATATATCTCCACAAATTGGTATATCTCCACAAATTGGTAATACATTATTTCTTGCACAAAGAACAAACCATCGTCGACTTCTTTTGAGCGGAGTCCAAAAAACCTCCTCGTCGGCTGAGGGCTCGATCCGTTGAAATTGGTACTCACAGAGACGACCATGGACGACCCAATCATCATTATCATATTTCGAGTTTTCGTCAGATATGCATTAAAAAAGAAAAAATATAGTTTCTCTCTTCTTCATTCTTCTTCATTGTATAACTGATTACAATTGTATTTTTGTTTTAATATTAAAATCGTATTCAGGTTTTTTGAAAATAATTGGGAAAAACTTCGATTTTCTAAAAATGAATCTGGGAGAATGGTGTTTTTATTTTAATTTTTTTTTCATTTATATGGTGAAATGTCGAAAATACCCTCTTTCAGCTTATTAAAATAAATAAATGATCACGTGCATTTCACGTGTCACCGGAAAAAGCCCATTTTTGCATGAAAGTGCAAATTCGTCAAAGTTCAGCTACTCGGGTGTACAGAATGCAAGTTGGGTAACCAAAGTACAAAAGTGCCTATAGTTCAACTACTAGCCTACAATTATCCCTAGATTTAAATGTGAATATAAATATTTTAAGCAGGTAATCAAACATAGGAGCACACGAGGTTCGATGCCTTCAAGGAGAATGCTCGCCACGTCCACGAGTTCAACAAGAAGAGCGAGCAGTACAAGCTGAAACTGAACAAGTTCGCCGACATGTCAGCCGAGGAGTTCCGGAGCCGCCACGGGAACAGCAAGCTGCGAGGAGCGTCGCGAGCTGCCGGAAACATGTACAGCGTCGACTGGAGGGCGAGAGGGCCCGTCCTGCCCATCAAGGACCAAAGGTTCTGCGGTAAGAACCCTAACTTAATTTTAAAAAAAAAAAGTTTTTTTCAAGTAGTATATGTTCTCTAGTTTAAAAAAGAAGTTTTTTGTTTTTGTTTTTGCTGCAGGTAATTGTTGGGCCTTCTCGGTGGTGGTTGCAGTCGAAGGCTGAAATTTACGTCTTCGACGTATGATACCAACTTTTCGCAAAGTTGGACTTAAACGCACGAACAGCAGCTTCAGTCAAGGTAACACTCACACAAGTTCGTGGAATGAAAGACGGAAGACAAAGTTATGTAATATGTTTTCATTCCATTGAAAAACGAAACTAAACTATTACACGGAGTATGGTAGGCAAAACGATTACAAGAAGTTTCCCGAGTGTCGCAACAACTCCCACTAACTTGCAATCTAGCACACTAGTGCCTAGAGCTAAATCTCCTAACTCTAATCTTGGCACAAGGTGCAAAAGCTACTACACAAACTCGAAGCTCGAAGCTGTCGGTCACGATTCTAAAAAT
The DNA here is from genome assembly GCA_954870475.1 of Euphrasia confusa. Taxonomy (NCBI): domain Eukaryota; kingdom Viridiplantae; phylum Streptophyta; class Magnoliopsida; order Lamiales; family Orobanchaceae; genus Euphrasia; species Euphrasia confusa. Next base: position 5,554,707 of record OX940966.1, on the reverse strand, counting down.
CAGATTTCGTTCTCTCAAAATCGTCAACAGGTGAAATCGAAATCCATGGGTTTATATAGGCAGCTCGCACATGTGAGGTGATGACGTGGCACGTTCTGGTTGGTTACATGCTTGGCTGATGTCACTTCTCCATGGATGACATCACTCTTGTAGAACTTGGATTCTTGAATCTTGGAATCTTGAATCTTCGATTCTTGAATCTTCGAATCTTCAATTTCAAAATCAGAACTTCAATTCAATCTTGACTCCATCGATCTCAATTCTTCATCTTCAAACTCTCGTGAAAATCTCTAAGTGTTGAAGCCTCGGAATTTCATCGTCTTCATGGTCGTCGATATTATTGAAGTAGAAAACACTGGAACCATTCTTCATTCCTTGATTTGTGTACTTGGTGAAAAGAATCACGTTGAAAGTACTTAGGTGAAAGTCGTCGTTGAAGAATGTCATAGTCACTGGCACCATGCCTTGAGGACAAGCGTCGCCGAAGCCGTGCCATAGGCAAAACCGGCGACTGTTGTCGCCGATTCCATGTCACGCCCTTATGCGCACAAACGGCGACTCCTGTCGCCGTTCCATTCACTTGGCCAAATAAGGCGACTCCAGTCGCCGTTCCAAGCCCCTCCCAAACCGGCGACTCCAATCGCCGGATCCAAGACATGTCCAAGGCAGCGACACAAGTCCTTTCCACGCCATGCATCTGGAACGGCGACGCCAGTCGCCGTTTTCGCCCCTTCCCATATTCGGCGACTCCAGTCGCCGATTCCGTGTATTCCATGGCACCAAATTCGGAGACCCAAGTCTCCTTTTCCATGCACCTGCAATCACGAAAATCAACAAACACAAAAACACAAGTACAAAAACGTTGTCGCCAAAATCAACATTTACAAAGGCATACACCACATCAAGACCAGTCGACTCATTTCTCTTTCTGAACAACAGATGTATAAATAAGCCATCTTATATACTATCATCGACAGGTCTCATATATATGAACATAATTAGTTACAGGAAAATAAAGTAATTTTTTATATAACCATTATATTATATTAAAATGCACGTAAATTGCACAAATAAATTTATTATATCAAATTGGACGTAAATAACATTATATAAAAAAGCACGTAAATTATATTAAAGTTTGAGAGATTTTTAACAAAAAAACAAATTGTAAATTATATTAAAGTTTGAGAGATTTTTAAACAAAAAAACAAATTTTAATCTAACAGTGCACCTATATTTATAATGTTTAGTATGAATTTTCGGGAAAATCTCAAAGGTTTACTTAAATTAAGTTAAATATTAACGGTAGATGTAAACATAACATATGAGCACAAAAATTCATTATATTACACTCATCAATTGTTATTTTTTACAAAAAGATTGGAGTTGATCGTAATTTTGTATATTATTATTATTATTATTATTATTATTATTATTATTATTATTTATTTTGTGTAGTGAAATTTTAGTTACAAAACATTATAAGTTAGAGTTGATTATTTGATTGAATTAAGTTCGAGCAATCGATCATAATTATAAGCACGAGAACATGCATGCATGGTATATTTGGAGTGAGCTGTATATTTTGTTTTTGTTTTAGTTTTAAATATATGTATTGGTTCTTGATTTCGCTAAACCTCAAATAAGGGTTGTTAATAAGAATAATTTTTATTTTATTTTACGGTTTTGTTAATTTCAATCAATATTTTAAAGTAAAATACTACTAATTTGATTTGATCATGCAGGGGAAATCTCCGGCGGTTTTGTTAATTTCGATCAATATTTAAAAGTAAAATACTACTAATTTGATTTGGGAAATCTCCGGGGGTGAGTATCAATGGTTTTGTACGTAGGTGTTCCGAAAAACGACGAGGATGACTTGCTTAAGGCCGCAGCTAACTAGTCAGTCCATATCGGTTGGGATAGACTTCACGGATATGCAATTTTACTCGGAGGTATTTTTTTTGTAAATTTTGAATATGTATGTATACGTACTGTTTGATGGATTTGATTTTGATATTTTGGCATCCAATTAATGCTGGGGTGCTCACAGCGGATTGTAGAAAGAAACTAAATCACGCGGTTACAATGGATACGACGAAATATTCGTTGACAGGATCAAATATTGGGTGTTGAGAAACTCGTAGGGTATAAACAGGAGAGAAAATGGTTACATTAGGATGCCTCTAGGGATCGAGGACAAAGCTGGAATTTGTGGTATCGCGATGTTAGCCAGTTACCCTGTCATCAATAAAAAATCGGCAAATAATATCGAAATCACCTCACATTTTATTATATTACTAAATGTTTTTTTTTAAATCATTGTCTACTTATTTTTATAATAAATTTATAAATATGCACACTTCACATATATAATCGAAACTATTTTACTATTTTACTTCGATTTTCATAAAATCCAAGATCCAAATATAACATTATCAAAGCTCATATATATGAACATATTAAGTTATTGAAAATAAGTAATATTATATTAAAATCTACATAAATTGCACAAATAAATTTATTATATCAAAATAATTAATATTAACACAAATAAATTTATTATATCAAAATACACTTAAACTATATTATATCAAAATCTACGCAAATTATACTAAGGAGGGGGTATTCAATCAAGACTATGCAGTATTTTTATTTATTTTTAAAGTGTATTCAATCCAAATTTTTAAAAGTCCATTAAAATCTCGAGAGGTATTCAATTTTGATTTTAAAAAATCTACATGTATTCAAAAGTTAATGTATTTTAAAAGTTAATGGATTTTAATTGATTTCATGTCCAAAATATAAAACAATTTCATCATTTAAAATCTCTCCTAAATACGTGAGATTTTTATAAAATTTTATTTTAATTGATTAATTTATTGTTAAAAATAATAAAACATAAAAATATATATAAAAACATAATAGAATTAATAATAAAATTAGAAAACATGGAAAAAATAAAAAATAAAAAATAAAATTTTCAAAAAATAATAATATAATAAAATTAATATTAAAATTATTAAAAAATCCAATTTTATATTAGTTCACAAGATTGAATGACCAATTCTTCTCTGTACCCTCAATTGATTGTTTTCCAATAATGTTGAGTCGGGTATATAAGCCATGTATCTAGAAGAAACTTAAAAAAGGGGCTTTCCATTATTTTATCCTCTTTTGTCTTGCAGCTATTTAAACAAAAATCTGATTTGTGGATTAAAATTAATAAATTTTTATTTAGTAAAAAATTATATTTGTATAAATATTATAAAAATAATTAAATTTTGAAAAATCATGTTTTAACAAAACATTTCTTAAATTCGAATGTACAATACATTTATAGCTCAACTAATAAACTAATGACAATTCAATTTTTAATTATACAACCCTACACAGACTGGGCGCGGGCCGGGCCGGTCCCAATATTTCTAGGGACCGACCCAAAATCCGTTTTTGTCGGTCCGGACAGGTCCGGGCTTTTTGAAATTAAGGCCCAGCTTGAGACCGAGTCCGACGGTCCGAGTCGGGTTTTCGGGCTTTTCGGGCCAAAAATTTTAATTTTAAAAATTGTTTTTAATTATTAAATTTTTTTTTATAAAAAAATAAAATTTTAAATTTTAAATAATACTATACTTATATATATAATAAAAAAATTTAAGGTTAAATTATTAATTAAAATTTTAAAAATTATATAAAAATATATAATATTTATTACAAAAATTATATAAAAATTAAAAATCGAGCCGGTCCCGATCTTTCGGTCCCAAAATTTTTTAGGCCCTGGCCCGGTCTGTCCTTTTATTTTTCGGTCGGGGCCCTGGCGGGCCGATCTCAAAAGAATTTGGGCTCAAGGGTTTTTTTTAGAGTTTTCGGTTCGGGATATCGGGTTTTCGGGCTCAAACACCCACCCCTACACCCTAACATATATGATTACAACTAAAATTAATTTTCTACTTAATAAATAAAGGGTTACCTGCTTAGAAGGTTTTATTTATATAATGTAAAATATTTTTATAAAACTATTTAAAAAAAAAAAAATTTAATACTTGATTAATTTAATTAAATAATACAAATAATAACATATTTATCTAAAAAATTATTTTTTTAAATAAAATATTTATGTTTAAATATGTTTTTAAACATTAATTAATTTATTTTAGGGAGAAAAATAAAAGTGTATATAAGTAGATAACGATACTATGCAGTAATAATATATAAAAAGTATGTTTTCGTGCACTAAAAAGTGATGAATGATCCATTTTTCCTTTATATATACTACCATTTGTTTTTTTTCTTGTTAATTTTTTTAAACTTTTCTCGAATGGTAGAACATGTTTTATGGAATGAGAATATTTTTATATTTATTTGTAATATATTTTTATTGTTTATCGAATATATCTGTTTTCATATGAATAGAATTGTTTGTACTCTGGAATGTTCTTTTTAATCGAAGATGTTTATACATCTTATATTTATTTCTCGAATATATTTTTATTGTTTATTCAATAGAAATCGGTTTCTTGAATATGTTTTTATTGTTTATAATATAACCACATAATTTGTTGAATATGTTTTTTTATATTTATTTGTTGAATATATTTTTATTGTTTATAAAATATATTTGTTTTCAATATTTCAACAATTGTTTGTCAAGCGAGTATTTTTTATTTATATATGTGATATTTATTTGTCGAATGTTTTTTTATTGTTTATTAATATAAATCTTTTTTTCAAAATATATTTATTGTTTAATGTAATCACATAGTTTTTGAATAATAGTATGCAATGAAATATATATCTCATACGTAAAAACAATATATTAACAAATAAAAAAATTACTTGAGCAAACAATATATGTAAATAAAAATATTGAAAAAACAAAAATAAAAAAATTGTTTGCGCAAACAATATATGCAAATAAAAATATTGAAAAAATAAAAAAAATTGTGGAAGCAAATAAATTTAAAATAACGCAAATAAAATTAAAAATAAAATAAAATTGCAAGTGAATCAAATATTTTTGCACGATTTGTGGATTCAATTAGAATTTTCAATTATTAGTAAGAAAGATACGAATATGAATAACAATGCGATTCACTTAGTTTTCAATTTAAATATTATAAATTTTCTTCAAGTCGAATTAATATATATTACATTTTTAAATATGAGTATTTTTTATTATTACGAGAAAATATTTATTGTTTATTTTATATTTTTGAAATATTAATTTTTAATATCTTTATTTAATACTATACATTTTTTGTTTTAATAAAAATATTATTTTATTTTTTGTTTGTAATTATTTGCATTATATTTTTTAATAAGAATAAAATATTATTCAATATTTTATTTTCAAATAAAATATTAGATTTTTTTATTAGTTTTATAAAATTGCTTGACAGTTTTTTGAAAAATCAAAATATTAATTTATATCACTGATTTTAATCTCCACTCTAACTAATATATTCTTTAATAAATCTCAACTGTTCATATTACTTAATTAAATTTGATTTTTATAATGAAAATAATGTACCTTGCATTGACAATGTACCGTGCCTTCAATGCACTGCATATATATATATATATATATATATATATATATATATATATATATATATATATATATATTTTTTGTACTCGAAAAATATTTCAAATAATTGAGACTAAAATTCAAACTAAAACATCAACACAAGACAAATAAGAAAATTATATCAAATGATAGCTAGGAGTAAATTGTACTCATCTCTAAACTAGGATTAATAGTCACATCTCATTTGTAAATTACAATAGACATGTCACTATTACTGAGATAGAAGAAGTAATTAACCTAGTTCCCATATTTCTCAATTAATCTAGTAATTAAGAAACAAAATTATTATCATGCAGCAACAACGGAATGAAAGTAAAACCCAAAACCACACGAACCCAATATTATCACCCTTCACAATCGAAGAGTCAAATCAAGATCTTCACTCACAACCTCACGGCGGCTGCCACCTTCCTCAGCCGCCGCGGGCCGAGCAGCTGGCGGATCAGCCGGAGCTATTTCTCCTCCGCCCCTCTGCCAATTCACGAAGTCCTCCCCATTAATTATTCCATGACCACCGCTCATGAGATACCTGCTCCGATTATACATCACGGCACTCTCCAGCCGCGCAGCCGCCGCGCTCAGGCCGACGCGACAGTGCGGGTGGATGAGACTCCCGCCGTGAGCGGCCATGTAGGGAGAAAACAGCGCCGCCGGCGGCGGCGGCGGCGGGAGGAGGAGCGGGCCGACGGGGGCGTAGTCGCGGGCCCGTTTTTGGTTGCGCCTGGCGGCGGCTACGATCCGCTCTCTCTTGTGAGCGTTCTGGTGGCCGCCCAAAGCCTGTGAGCTGTGGAACTTTTTAGAACAGTACTGGCAAGGAAATGATCTCCTACCGACCTCCTGTTCTTCGCGGTTGGCTGACTCATGGGAAATCACCTTCTTCTTGCCTTCCATTTCGTTTCTTTTTTTCACCTGCGTTAAAAAACAATAAAAAAATCATTTTAGAAATACGGTAAATAAATAAATAAATATATTAAAGAACAAATTTATTGAAACTTTTATTTATAATAATATAATTTATAGGTTTTTTTTATTAAAATAAAAGAATGTTTAGAGATACACCTTGTAACACAAAAATGTGAATAGAGATGTATTCGGATGTCTGAATTTATAGAAAGGAGTGCGTTTAAGAACGTTTGGCTTTTTTTTAACACGGATAAGAAAGAAAATGAAAGCTACAATGAAAGTCTTTCTTATTGTTTCACAACAAACGGTTTTTTTGAAGTCATGTCTCGCTATTATTTGTTTTTGTCTTTTATTCATTTATTTTATAATTGTCGATTAGGTGCAGTAATTGACAGTGTTATCAACTCTTTCAAATACCCGAATATATTTAACTGTCAAAATTCCTACAAAAATAATACTCAACTTTTATTTATTGTTCAATAAAATCTATTTTCATTTATCTCTTTGGCTCATTTAAATAATTTAACTTAACAAAAGGTTTTCAACTTTATTCTAAAATATATTAATATGAAATGATTTTTTTTTTAATTTTTCTAGAATCTTTTAAAAATATGTTTACTACTTAATTCAATAAAACTTTATTCTAGAAAATTGGTGCCAATAATATATTATACACTTGGTATTCAAAATAATTTGGTAATTTTAGAAATTTTAGAAGCCAATAATATATTATACACTTGGTATTCAAAATAATTTGGTAATTTTAGAAATTTTAGAATATTTCTGAAATAATTTGGTACAATTTGAAATTAGTTTAATTTCCAATTATTTGTTCCTCTTACATTTATAATAAATACACACTTATGACTTATGGAGTACCCATATTAATCTGACTCCACCACCGCCAAACTCACTGACAATTTCTCACAGTCTAATGCAATTTTACACGGAGGACCAGTTTCCCAAATTTTCATTATCAACTTCAGCCCATATATTAAAAATTTTAATATATTTTTTTAATGTAAAAGAATTGTACTACATATATGCAAATTTACAAAATTGTATATATGCAAATCTACAGTATGTTTCACAATTATATTAAAAATGACTCAAACTTTCCTTTATCTCAAACTTTGTTGTCAATAAGTGAAATATTTTTGTATGTTTAATAGCGATATAATATGTAATGCATTGATTTGTAATTAAATATATAAGTTAATTAAAAAATAGTCTTAGTGTAAAAATCTCAAAATTTAATACAGTTGGAAAATACTTTCAATTTATGAACAAACAAACTTTTAAATAACAAGTAAACAAAGTTTGTATTAGAGCACAAAGTTTATAAATATACTGTGAAATATATGATTTTCATTATTTAATACTCTTTCCATCCCGAGTGAGGTGTGATGTATTATATATGCGGCTCACTATTTATTATAATAAAAAATAATATTATTTTTTGCCATTTTACTCGTATTATGTAAAATTTTCATTGAAACGCTTAAAATAGAATATCTAAATAATAATAAAACAGAAAATAAATCAAATTTAAAAATTCAAAAAAATATATATATTAACATATAGTTTGATTAAGTTCAAATAAAATCTCATTTATTTTGTACTCAACCTGAAATGCCTAAAATTATATTGTGGTTGAATCAAATCATTCCCAATATTTTTTGTCTGAGGCATGCGTACCAAATTTGTTAAATATTTCACATCATTACATCATTTGCGGATATTTTTTAGTTCGAATATACGTTGTATAACATTATTCTTTTAATAGTATTTTTTACAGTGTTAACAATCAAATTTCAATATCATGATATTAGAGAAAACACAATATAAGTAAGTGCTCAAGGCAACAAAATTTTATGTCTGTTAAAAAATAACACATAAGTACATGAGTAGAGTTGATAAAATCGAGTTTCTTGTGTAAAAATCATTTAGTTTAAATATAAGTTGACAATCTTTTCACTTAATTAATATTCTAAAATATTAAAAATGTTATTGACTCAATTTCAATAATAAAATTCTTGAATGACACAAAGGTATATTCGTCCACCATGATTCATGATATAAACTGATGCAGATATAAAAGGCAAAAATCGTGTCTTGTTGCCCAAGCTAGTTTTATTATTTTATTTATTTATTTTATTAGGGTTTTAGTACTATTTATATGTTTGAGTATTTTCATTTATGGAGAAGTTGATTTGATATGAAATAAAGTTTCGTCCTCTTTTGAGGTTTTTATCAGGTTTCGGTATTCTTTGGAAACAACGAAAGTTTGATGTATTAATTCTCGGGTATTCTCAGAATCAACGAGTTTTAATCGTTTGTTTTAGCTTCCGCTACGTCAGTTGGTATCAGAGACTGGTACGATGCCTTCTCGTCGTCTGCCTATCACCGACCCCGCCGTTGAAGCCGCAACCCGTCGTCGCGCCGACGTCGCCGCTTTGAGTCGCCAGGTAACGACCCTTACGGTTGAATTAGAAGAAATCCGACTTGCTCTCGTCGATGTTCTATCGAAAGCTCAACACCAACCCATCCCCGTACTTGGGCGCACCATTGGGGATGAACTCGATCCATATGATGATGCTCCAATTTGGGATGTCGAGCCAATCTGGGACACCGAGCTCGCCGAGCCGATCTGGGACACCGATCCCGTCGAGTCCGTCGAGCCGATCTGGAACGACGATGTTGGAAATCGATATCCCGGAATTAATAAATTTAAATAAATAAATTATCTAATTAATTCCGACCGAAATCCTTTGGAGATCGAACATCCGGATTGTCAAAATTGCGGAACCGACAACCCAATCGAAATCCTTTCGCCGGAAACTACGCGAACACCACCACGCGAGCCGGGGCACGACCGAGCACACAACGCACCCGAAGGCACGCCGTGCGTCCAGCCGAGCCCCCGCGAGGTCGGGGCTCGCGATCGATCCATGTCGATCGCTGGGGCTGCTCCTAGCAGCCCCGCGGTGAGTCCGGCGACTCACCGCCGATGGAAGAGGAGGAGGCGGAGGGTTCCGCCGCGGTACAGCCCGCGGCACCCTCGGCGATCGACTCTAAGTCGATCGCATGCCCCGGCTCCAGCCGGGGCTCCTCTCCTTTGCACGATCCCGGCGATCGAACCCTTAGGGTTTCGATCGCCACCCTCGGCGTCCAGCCGAGGGTTCTTTGTGCATGCGATCCCCGCCGGGGATCTCTCGGCCTCCGCGGTCCGGTGATCCTCGATCACCACCGCGAGGTCGATCCTCGTCCACGGGGTTCGTCCCTCGAATCTTGGTTCATGATATTTTCACGATAATTAAACGATAAAATCATAAAGAGGGTTTTACGATTTACCTCGTTCTCGTTGTTCGGAAAAACGAAGAACTCAATTTGACGACCTTGAGATCTTCCGACGTATTCCTTGCACTAGCCCGGACGTCGTGTGGGCGACGATCTACCGAACTCCATGGATCCTCCTCTCTACTTTCTCTCTCTAGAATTGTGATCTTCAAGTTATGAGATTAGAGAAGACCATGTAGTGCTTTTATAGGCTACGTAGGGGATCTTAAGGAGGTGGAATATTGGGCTTCCAATATTAATGATTAAATTGAGCCCAAGCCCAAATCTATTAATCCATTAATATTAATTAATTCTATTTTCCACTATATAAAATTAATTGCACTCCCAATATTAAACCATATTATATCAAATAATATTTCTCCGGTAGTATTATTTATTCCGTGTATTTAAGATATAAATATCCATGAATAAAATTAATTTATTGCTAATTAATTTATTCATCTCTTATTTCCGAGACTAGTACAATTCAACCTTAATTATTATGCGGAACGAATCCACCTGCAGGGTTTACATAATAATTCCTTATGAACTCATCTCGGGGATTTTATCAACCCTTACGGGATACACTTTCCCGTCAAGTATTCACGGCATGCCATATATAAAATATAATGACCCAACTTAACCGGTAATTAACCCAATAATTAAATCGGTTAATTCCTTTGGTAAATCAAAGTCACTTATATTAAATATACACACCCGCAATAGTTTCGGGGATTAAGAATAAAATACACTGAGACTCGAATCGATTATCGCCGGCAATCCTAATCGATGAATCTCAACGATCCGCTCAATACACCAAGTGTACAAGTGTGATAAAATAATTAAGATAAATTATTTTCTCTCTCACACAACGACTATACCGATGGATTGGTCCGTGTCCATCTAGGTCGTGAGCAACTGTTCGATTAAATACGAGTAACCGATAGTATGATCTTCTGTGCGCCCATGCAACACCATAATAACTACAACGTATAAAATCCAGGACTATGATTTGCATATATTTAATTATAAATAATTAAACGCAAATAATTGTTTATTTAATTAAATAGATTAGTGGCAATGGATCGTGAGTTTCCGTTACTTAAATCTAGACATTAAGTACACAACTCCAACAATCTCCCACTTGTACTAAGGTTTAGTCATTTCTTCCAAACTCCCGACTCCCATACTCATCACGTGCTTAAGGTGTACTTCCAAGAAGTACTATGTGAATGAGCACTCTAGGTTGCCGCTCTGAAGTTATCTTGGTGACTACAGCGTCGTCTCCCTCGACGATGACTCGTATCAGGTGGTACTTGCACTATGTGTTATCTTACACTTATGGACTAGTGATTTCTTCCCATTTGCCATTGCACCGCTATTTACATAGCCTTTGGCAAATTAAGAATCACATCTAAGTCCCAGAGATTATCCCGGAGTTATACCAAAACTTCCGCTGCCTCTGAGGCTGCTATTTAGTTACCCATGGCAGAGTCCGAAAAGCATCGTGCTTATCACTCTTCCATGTTAAAACTCCTTCTCCTTCAATAGTGAAACACATAGCCTGATATCGACTTACACCGGTCCTCGTTCGATTAGAAATCTAAGAGAATGTAATCCAAAGGAAAAACTCGTTTGCTTCGTAGTCTAGAACAGTACTTCGAAAGTACTTTTACGGCAGTCGAATATTCCTTTCCAGGATTACCTTGATATCCTCCCACTATGCTAACCGCATAGCCGATATCAGGTTCTTGTTTTCTACAATGCATTTATTAAGCTTTCCACACTCAAAGTGTAGGAAACTGCTTTCATTGCTTCTATCTCCTTTTGTGTTTTAAAACACATATCCTTAGATAGATGCATTCCGTCTCTGAAAGGTAACGAACCTTTCTCGGAATCTTGCATGTTAAAACGAACCATAATCATTTATGTAAGATGTCCAGGAGAAGTACAATGTTCTTTCTAGAGATCCAAGATCTCAAGAACATGTCCAACTTCTTCCTTTATCTTTCATAATGATTTATCTAGACAACCATCATTTTATGTCTGATAACATCTTTACATTGTTGCCAATGATAAGAGTGTCATCTACATAAAACCTCCGAGAAACACCACCTTGTTTTCCATCACGTTTCCAATACACACAATTCGTCTATGCTTTTGATGAATCCATAAAATGGACTATCTCATCAATTTGCAAGTACCACGAACTCAATGCTTTGTTTCAATCCATAAATGGATCAACTAAGCTTGTACTCTAAATGATCTCGCCTCTTAGCAATAATCCTTATTGCTCTCCAAGAAGGCACATTTAGATCTAGTACTGCCTTCATGTAGATCTAGGGATTGATTTCATGTAATCTAGGTCCAGAGTCCGAAGACTCTCTTAGTCTTATGAATATCTCCGGTTGTCCCACAACCTCCCACTACAATGGCATTCCGGTGTATAAACAGTGATAACAGTAGGTGCAGTTAGTGGTGTACCGCTACTCGGTTCGGCTGGTTCTAAGTCTTAATCTTTCTCTCTCATTTCAAAGTATCATGTCACTTTAGGCTTGTGGTTCATTATATAGTCTTTCTCTAAGAACCGGGCGTTAGAACTTATAACGTCCTTCTGGTTCATAGTACTATTGAACACACATCTTTTGTTCTTCCAGGACATTCTACAACCGCATTTGAATGTGCCGTTGTTTCCAGATATATCCGTAGAACATAGGTAGTTCCGTATAACTCATGCTTTTACTATTTCTATAAGAGTTCCATTTCTTGTTTACGACACACCATTTCTACACAACAGTGTATGGTGTAGTCATTTGGGATCAAATCCCAATCTCTGATCAGTATGCCATGCATTCCTCAGATAGGTACTTGCCTCCGCGATCAAATCGCAGGCTACAAATGGATATACCTTGATGGTTCTCCACAATTGCTTAGTGTCCATTGACTTGTCAAAAACACTTGCTTTTGTGGCACATCAGGTATTCTAATCCATTTCTCGAGTAATCATCAAATGAAGTACTCGTACCTTATTGTCTGAGTAGGCATAGGTCTGCATACATCAGAGTCAATCAATTCTTATACTTGTCCGGATCTTACATCTTATATCCATAAAGGATTGCTTAGTCATATTATCTTCCAAATTAGATTCTTAGGTCGGAAGGTCCACTCCTTCAACTTAATTGATCAAAATATCAATTTTCGACCCTTGAACTTCTTATTTGAATAAACATGACTCAGCATAAGAATCCACAAGTATAATTGATAAAGAAATCTCTTATTAGTAAAACGAGTTTCATACTACGGTTCGTTGCATTGTGGTGGACTCAGGATCCATCATTTATATATTGCTAGCCAATGTACCAGAATAGATAATATCATTATTTCTTCTTATAACTATCAAATGATTAAAAGAAATAAAATATCCATTTATTAGAAATCCAGAACAAAGTTCTTTCTAATATGAAAGGTACATAAAAGCAATAACTCAAAATGAAATCCTATAAAATGTCCTCCACTGCAACTGCTGCCTCCTCTACAGCATTGCCCATGTAGACTACGATTTCTTCTTTTCCAAGTCGTCGGGTTTCCTGGAACCCTTGCATTTAAAATGCACATACCGTCAGTGGTTCCATATCTACACACCAGGTTCCGGTAGATAATACCACTGACTATGTTTTACGACTAAAGAAAATTTCGTACTTTCTTTGAGAGGATAATCAGACTTCCAGTACCTAGACTGTTTGCATCGAGAACACTTGCCTCTTGGCTTTCTCGTCCCATCTCGTGGTCCAAGAAACTTAGAACCACTGGGTTTCTTTGCTTTCTTGTCCTTTCCCCCGATTCATGCCTTTAGGTTCGAAACCTTTGGCATTGGCTACAAGAGCTTGCGATTTCCGTCTCAACTCGTCTAAAAGGTTAATCATCTCAAAAAACGTTTTTAAGCGTTTCCTCGAAGTGACTGGCCTTTATGAGTATCCTCATCGCTTCTTGTCTAGCCGCCTATGTCAATAGGCTCGGAAGGATAAAGCTTATTGAGTACAAACTTGTACTCTTTAACAGTTTGGGTAATGTCTAGATCTCTATTCCAATCATTACATTTAGGGACCAGTGAGTTAAAATCCTTACGTATCACACAAAGTGGGTTCAAAGCCATATCCTAATCTATGAGCACATATAACAACAAACAATCGATTTAATCTCCGATATTATCTCCCTTAAATAATATCATTAAACCACTAATCACATCTAAAATCCCATCAGATATGGCAAGCCACGTGGTGTGGACGTTTACCAATCCAAATGATTTAGCAATTAGATTTGCTTCGGTCATACATCACTTATAGCGGAACCTCGTGGGGAGGAATACTATAATGCGTATCTAAGTGTAAACCATTACTCAGTACCAAAGTAAATCGTTTGGAATTGCTACATCACCGCAAGCCACGTGGTGTGGACGTTTACGACAACTTCACAACTCTTCACAATTTCTTACAACTGTCTACATCAATTAATCCAAAATCCGTCAGCATAGCAAGCCACGTGGTGTGGACGTTTACTACACCAAGAGACTTTTATAATTGACTCCCAATTACTTGATCCATTCAATCTTGTAAATCAAGACGTGGAGAATCATAAGTGAAACTCGAAGTTTCTAACCAGTGATTCACCATGCGAACGACCCTATCTCTCATCAAATGAGGGAGCCGAGCAGACAATCGATCCACCTTCAAAAGATGGTACGACTGCCTCTAATTTGTGTCCTCGACATGACCAGGTGGCTTTGGCTCCATTCCACTCCCCGGGGTGAGAATGAGTCGACTTGAAGTCAGTTTTGGAAAGACAAATTAGGCATTGTTTGATAGACTTAATCAATGTTTCTCCAATGGCTTATCTATATGAACTTCGAAAGTTCATAAAAGTCACCAAGAGAACAGCAATGGAGACCATGGATATGTTTCCATACCCTCTCTCACTTAGCTTTTTATAATAAAGGGATACGCTATCTAATGCATAATTAAATACACATAAGCATGCATACATGAAATAAAGCACATAGAATATTATCACATAATCAAAATAATACTAGAATATTATTTTCCGACTATTATGGCTTTATCGCATCTCCGTACGCATCTTCTAGTCTTCAGTCTTCGTTCTTGAATGCTCCATGTGACGGGAATATTAATTCCAATATTTAAATCTATTTATTTTTAATAAATCCAAAAGATACTTAATTCGAAAATTAAGTCAATCGAATAAATCAAAAATAAAATTAAATATTATTAATATTTTTATTTATTTTATTTTCCCTTTCTACTTCATTAAATCTCTAGAATAATCTATCCAAGACCCACTTGGAATATTCTAGAAGACTTCCATAATGAAATAAGGAAATAAAATAATTTATTTTATTTTCCCTTTCTACTTCATTAAATCTCTAGAATAATCTATCCAAGACCCACTTGGAATATTCTAGATGATTTCCATAATGAAATAAGGAAATAAAATAATTTAGGACTCCTAGTCCTTCCAAATTAATTCCTTTCCTAATCCATTAAAAATTCCATAAAGGAATAATTAAATGAGGAAAATAAATCAATTCCAAATTAATTCTTTTCCTATTCCATGAGAATTCCCAAAAATAGGAATATTCAAAATAGGAAAACCGAACTAATCTTAGGAAAAATAATTCTTTTCCTAATCCATAAAAATTCCCAAAGGAATAATTATATTAGGAAAACCGAATTATATTAGGAATAGGATCTTTACCGGGATTAACACGGAATGAGGATTTCCGGTCTATCCCCGAGCTCGGCCGAGGAGCACGCCCACCACCGCCACCACCCAACCGGCGCGCCACCACCGCCGGTGACATCGCACGGCCGAGGGTGCGGTCGAGTGCCCCCCACGCGCTCGATCCATGGTTTGGCTATGGGGATAGCCGAACCGAGCCCTAACCCTCTCTTCGTCTCCTCCGTCACACTTTTTCCGGTCGTCGTTTCGGAATCGATCCAACGTAAAATAAATTACAAATTTATTACTACGCTATCCGGTATCGATTCTCTACATGAAATCGACCTCATACAATTTCCAGAAAAATAAGAACAAGCATTCACCACACAAGAACAAATATTGACATCACCGAGAGTTTAATAATCAAGAGAAATATTATGACATTAATTAACAATAATTAAATCTAGCCATAATAATCGGAAACCCTGCAAGGTAGAACAATTTATCGAAAAATACCATGAACTAAAACCAACGCTCTGATACCAATTGTTGGAAATCGATATCCCGGAATTAATAAATTTAAATAAATAAATTATCTAATTAATTCCGACCGAAATCCTTTGGAGATCGAACATCCGGATTGTCAAAATTGCGGAACCGACAACCCAATCGAAATCCTTTCGCCGGAAACTACGCGAACACCACCACGCGAGCCGGGGCACGACCGAGCACACAACGCACCCGAAGGCACGCCGTGCGTCCAGCCGAGCCCCCGCGAGGTCGGGGCTCGCGATCGATCCATGTCGATCGCTGGGGCTGCTCCTAGCAGCCCCGCGGTGAGTCCGGCGACTCACCGCCGATGGAAGAGGGGGAGGCGGAGGGTTCCGCCGCGGTACAGCCCGCGGCACCCTCGGCGATCGACTCTAAGTCGATCGCATGCCCCGGCTCCAGCCGGGGCTCCTCTCCTTTGCACGATCCCGGCGATCGAACCCTTAGGGTTTCGATCGCCACCCTCGGCGTCCAGCCGAGGGTTCTTTGTGCATGCGATCCCCGCCGGGGATCTCTCGGCCTCCGCGGTCCGGTGATCCTCGATCACCACCGCGAGGTCGATCCTCGTCCACGGGGTTCGTCCCTCGGATCTTGGTTCATGATATTTTCACGATAATTAAACGATAAAATCATAAAGAGGGTTTTACGATTTACCTCGTTCTCGTTGTTCGGAAAAACGAAGAACTCAATTTGACGACCTTGAGATCTTCCGACGTATTCCTTGCACTAGCCCGGACGTCGTGTGGGCGACGATCTACCGAACTCCATGGATCCTCCTCTCTACTTTCTCTCTCTAGAATTGTGATCTTCAAGTTATGAGATTAGAGAAGACCATGTAGTGCTTTTATAGGCTACGTAGGGGATCTTAAGGAGGTGGAATATTGGGCTTCCAATATTAATGATTAAATTGAGCCCAAGCCCAAATCTATTAATCCATTAATATTAATTAATTCTATTTTCCACTATATAAAATTAATTGCACTCCCAATATTAAACCATATTATATCAAATAATATTTCTCCGGTAGTATTATTTATTCCGTGTATTTAAGATATAAATATCCATGAATAAAATTAATTTATTGCTAATTAATTTATTCATCTCTTATTTCCGAGACTAGTACAATTCAACCTTAATTATTATGCGGAACGAATCCACCTGCAGGGTTTACATAATAATTCCTTATGAACTCATCTCGGGGATATTATCAACCCTTACGGGATACACTTTCCCGTCAAGTATTCACGGCATGCCATATATAAAATATAATGACCCAACTTAACCGGTAATTAACCCAATAATTAAATCGGTTAATTCCTTTGGTAAATCAAAGTCACTTATATTAAATATACACACCCGCAATAGTTTTGGGGATTAAGAATAAAATACACTGAGACTCGAATCGATTATCGCCGGCAATCCTAATCGATGAATCTCAACGATCCGCTCAATACACCAAGTGTACAAGTGTGATAAAATAATTAAGATAAATTATTTTCTCTCTCACACAACGACTATACCGATGGATTGGTCCGTGTCCATCTAGGTCGTGAGCAACTGTTCGATTAAATACGAGTAACCGATAGTATGATCTTCTGTGCGCCCATGCAACACCATAATAACTACAACGTATAAAATCCAGGACTATGATTTGCATATATTTAATTATAAATAATTAAACGCAAATAATTGTTTATTTAATTAAATAGATTAGTGGCAATGGATCGTGAGTTTCCGTTACTTAAATCTAGACATTAAGTACACAACTCCAACAGACGAGCCCGCCGAACCGATTTGGGACGACGAACCGATCTGGGATGCCGAGCCGATTTGGGATACTGAGCCGATCTGGGACGACGAGTCGTTGCCTCTAACCAGTGCCCCAACGCCACATCCTGAAGTTGATGTCCCCGTGCCGCATCCTCATGTCGTTGCCCTTGCGCTGCATCCTGATGCCGTTGGCGCTGTCCTTGTGTCGCTTCCTAAAGTTGATGCCCTTTTGTCTCTTCCTCTATTTATTGCTCATGCGTCGGTACTTACAGTCACTACTTATGCGCCGCCTCAACAAGTCGATGCCCCTGCGTCAAGTCAATGTGTCACTGTCTTTACGCTGCGTCGACGATTGGTGTTTGATCCCGGCATCATCGTGTTCGATTTTCAGGTTCGCGGTCGAACCTTCTCCAAGAGGGAGAGAATGATGCAGATATAAAAGGCAAAGATCGTGTCTTGTTGCCCAAGCTAGTTTTATTATTTTATTTATTTATTTTATTAGGGTTTTAGTACTATTTATATGTTTGAGTATTTTCATTTATGGAGAAGTTGATTTGATATGAAATAAAGTTTCGTCCTCTTTTGAGGTTTTTATCAGGTTTCGGTATTCTTTGGAATCAACGAAAGTTTGATGTATTAATTCTCGGGTATTCTCAGAATCAACGAGTTTTAATCGTTTGTTTTAGCTTCCGCTACGTCATAAACTAATTTTTTTAATGTATAGTAAATACTAGGTCTACAAACCAACCGAGTCGAGCATTTACCTTGTGAAACATGATTGGTCAAAATTTAAAGGAACTTATCATTTTCGAGTTCGAGTTCGTCTCGTGAAAAAATAGGATACTTGTCGAACGACTCAATAATTATACGAGTTGTTATGAATATTATTATTAGTGAATGACTAGTTTACCCTTTCTTGGTGAATAAGACAGAAACCCTACTTTGTATCCTATATAAAGGGGTCTCCCCATATGAATGAATACAACAATTCATAACAATTCTATTCTCCTCTTATATTGTCTCTCTTTCTACTATATTATTCTCTCTCAATTCTCTTGAGTTTATAACACGTTATCAGCACGAAAGCTCAACCGCGTTCTTCATCGAAGTTCTACCTATCCAAGATCCGAACTCCAAGGCAAGAATATATATCTACTTCTCCTCCCTTCTTCTTAATTTCATATGTTCCCGAAGAACATTATAATCTGATATTCCTGAAGTAATATCATATGTTCCCGAAGAACATTATAATCTGATATTCTTGAAGTAATATCAAATTAATTATCCTGTGTAAATCAATTAAAATTTTAATGTTCCTGAAGAACATTGTGCTATGATATTCTCGAATAAATATCAAAACTAAATGTTCCTGAAGAACATAATATTACATGATATGATATTCCGAATAAATATCAAAACTAAATGTTCCTGAAGAACATAATATTACATGATATGATATTCATGAATAAATATCAAAATTAAATTTTAAATGTTCTTGAAGAACATCATGATAGGATATTTTCGCATAAATATCAAATCAAATTGCTTGTAGCAATTAAACTTTAAATATTGTAAATCGATATTGATATAATACAAAATATTCTTGAAAGAATATTTTTATTGATTGCTCCCGAAGAAGCAAAGTTCAAACATTAAATGTTTTTTAATAAAGTTACATCATGATACTCATAGTAGCCAAATTCGATTGGTCTCATCATATGAATTATCCCTGAAGGATATCTTTTGAAAATCGAGAATAAATGTACTATGTGGGTACTCATGTAATATCGAGAAAAAGTTGATTTCAATTAAATGTAATTTCTGAGAAAATTATATATTGAAATTTATTTTGATCCCCGAAGGATGATTGATAAAGATACATACATGAAAATCCTAGATGGATTTTAAGATTTCTGATATGAAAGGAAATGAAAATCAGAACATGTAAAATATCATATTACATATGTCATTGTGGACAAAAATGATATTGTAGACAAGGTCCCGAAGACCAATGATTGGTCTTGAAGACCAGTGATTGCACTCTTTTTTCCTCTACTAAGTTTTTCCCATAGGGTTTTCTTAGTTAAAGGTTTTTAACGAGACAATCACCACAATATAAATGTGAATGTCATGTACTCTTTTCCTCGAGTATTTTTTCCTACAGGGTTTTATAACGAGGTTTTTAACGAGGCATGTACATCACTCGATAAGAATTAATGAGGACATCAGAATGTTCCATATGAGTTTATTTTCGAGATAAAGTGAGATATTGAACCTGAAGTTCAAATGATTGTGAATTGAAGTTCACGTTATTCATTTGTCAAGGATTGTATATTTGACATTAGACGCATTTAATATACTCCTGAAGAGTTACCGGCCGGTTATAGCAATTGCGAATGCTCTAGTCAATATAGATGTCTGGTAAAGGCATGTCCCAGAAGGACGAAAAATATACAATAATACAAATGAATGTGAAACTCAACAATTCGAAGGTTGGGTCCTGAAGACCAAAATGTGTATTTGAATAACTAAGTTTTTCCTATATGGTTTTATTAGTTACAGGTTTTAATGAGATTGATTGATCACAAAGTCAAAGATTTTCGGTGATTACAATCAGGGGGAGCAAGCTGTACTCTTTTTCCTTCGTCGAGGTTTTGTCCCACTGGGTTTTCCTGGCAAGGTTTTAACGAGGCAGCAATCCTGTAAATAGTCATTCAAGGGGGAGTGTTATGAATATTATTATTAGTGAATGACTAGTTTACCCTTTCTTGGTGAACAAGACAGAAACCCTACTTTGTATCCTATATAAAGGGGTCTCCCCATATGAATGAATACAACAATTCATAACAATTATATTCTTCTCTTATATTGTCTCTCTTTCTACTATATTATTCTCTCTCAATTCTCTTGAGTTTATAACACGAGTAATATTTTTTTATGAAATAAATATTATTTAAATAAAAATAAAAATAAAATATAATGATTTAGTAAGTGGCTCGACGAATTGAGAAATATAATAGTGTGCTCGTGTCATATATGATATCGGACTGCTCGATTTGAATTTGATCTTGCTCTGTTCTTTTGGTGTTCTAGTCAACACAAAAAAAAATTATTCACATGTCTTAACTATTTATCATGAATTGCAACTAAAATGATTAATAATTAAACACACTTTATTATGACAAAGAATAATACATATTTTGTTTAGATATCTCAGCTTAATATTGTTGGACTTTTTAAAAATTACATATCTCAATTAATTATTAGTTTATGAGATAATATCAATTTTCGTTCGGTAACTATTGACGAATCCAATTTAGGTCATTTGTCTTTGAAAAACATCAAATGTTATCCCTTCTGTCCAATTTTATAAACTTTCGTTAAAACCTGCTGATGTGGAAATTAATTGAAATTTCTTAATAAATCATAATGGCTTTTTTTTTGTAATAATCCATAACTTCTTCTTTACAACGGTAGAATAAAAAATTATATAATTTTCATTTCCCCCAAATACACTCCGACTATGGCCCACGGGATCGATCCGCCGAAAGCGCGCGAAAGATCGAGTGCTCTCCCCCGATCCCGGGCGGCAGAGGGCCGGTGAAGTTGTTGCTGAAATCGAGCGTCTGCAGCCTCTTGCAGTAGAGGAGCGAAGCGGGGAGGGAGCCGTTGAAGGAGTTGCGCGCAGGTCGAGGTCCCCAAAGTCGGGCGGCATAGGGTTGCGGAGGTAGTTGCCGTAAAGAACCAAGCTTTGCAAATTATACAATTTTTAATATTTCAATTGCTTTTTTTGCCTTTGTTTTGGTCGGAATTTTGAAAGTATGATTAAAACCCCTTTTAATTTCGTTCAAAATCATTCTTTTCATTTCAATTTCTGAATTTGAATCCCCAAAAAAATTACAGTAAAAATGGATCCGAGCGGAGATGTGTCGCTGCCATTGTCCTGCCCTGACGCGCGGAAGCGGCGCGTGTCCTACTTCTACGAGCCGACAATCGACGGCTACTACCGGCGCATGGAGATCAACCCCCCTTCTCCGCCGACCACACCGACATCAGCCGCTTCCGTCTCCCCCGACATCGCGATCAATTCGGCCGGGGGTTTGCTCCCCGCCAATAAGAGCGAGGCCTCTGGGTTCTATTTGTATAATTTGTAGGAGAAAAAACAGAACGAAGAAGAAGGATTATGTTTAAGAGAGAGATGGAGAAAAGAAAGCAGCAAAAGCAATAGCACTGTGGAAATTTGTATTTATTTTTCTCCACGTAATAGAGGTTAGATGGGGTTAGAAGAGGTTCTTGCCACGTCACCAAGTTTTGACGGAAGTTTATAAAATTGGATGATATTTGATGTTTTTAAAAAACACAGAACCTAAATTGGATCCGTGAATAGTTACAAAGACTAATTATCTCTTAGTTTTTAGCTCACTTGATTGAGCACTTAAATTGAGAACTTAACATTAAAAAAAACTAATTATTACTAAGTACTTTTCTTTTTTAGAGGCTTACTAATTATGTAAACTTAGTAAATATATATATATATATATATATATATATATATATATATATATATATATATATATATATATATTTACTTTAAAACACAATTAACTCCTATTTTTTAAACTTTATCTATAAATATTTTACTTTTTAGGAGGGTGTATTCAATTAGGATTTCATTGGATTTTTTTGGACTTTAAAAAGTCTATTGACTTTCGTGGATTTAAAAAATCCACAGAGTCTATATAGAGTTTGACTGACTTTTATATGGATTTTCATAGAGTTTGAATGACTTTTTTATTGATTTATATTAATTTTTATATTTTATATTTTTAATTTTGAAATTCAAAATTCAATTTTTACTTAAAAATAAAATGTTTAATTTTAGGAGGGTGTATTCATTCAAGACTCTATAGGATTTTAATGGATTTTTAAAGTCTATGGGTATTCAATCAGGATTTTTAAAAGTCCATTAAAATCTTGAGGTATTCAATACGGATTTTAAAAAGTCTTTAAAAATCTACCGATATTCAAAAGTCAATGGATTTTAAAAGTCTATTGATTTTGATGGATTTCATTTTCAAAATACAAAAGAATTCAAGTCTTTGAAATCTCTCTTAATTACGTGAGATTTCTATGGATTTCTATTTTAATTATTAATTTATTATTATAAAATAATAAAACATAAAAAAATATATAAATAAACATAATACAATTAAAAACATGAAAAAAATAAAAAAACAAAATAAAATAAAATAAAATTTTCAAAAAATAATATATTATTATATATTGAATATATAATAATAAATTATAATAATATTAAAAATTAATATGTTAGTATATGTTGATATATATATAAATAATATTAAAATTATTGAATATATTAATAAATTTTTATTTGGTGAAAAATTATACTTGTATAATAATTGTAAAAATAAAAAAAATTATTTAACATTTTATTTTAAAAAAATAAATACTTTTTGTAATTTAAAAAAAAAAAATGATATATATATATATATATATATATATATATATATATATATATATATATATATATATATTATTTCAAAATTGAAATTTGGTCGAAAATTAAAATTTTAAGTTTTCTAAAAACGAACAAAAAAATTAAGGAGGGTGTATTCAATTAGGATTTCATTGGATTTTTTTGGACTTTAAAAAGTCTATTGACTTTCGTGGATTTAAAAAATCCACAGAGTCTATATAGAGTTTGACTGACTTTTATATGGATTTTCATAGAGTTTGAATGACTTTTTTATTGATTTATATTAATTTTTATATTTTATATTTTTAATTTTGAAATTCAAAATTCAATTGATTTATATAAATGTTCAAAGCTTAATTTTGAGGTTTGTTCATATAGATGTATTGTTTTCTAATTTGATTTGTTTATCTCTCATATTTTTATTTTATTTTATGGGGTTTAAGAGTCCTCCCCATTAATGTTAGCTTTGTTTTGAGTTTTTTTATAATTGAAATCGATAGACACAGAACTAAAAAAAGAATATATGTAACTGAGTTTATTTTGTTACGAGAAGATGATGAAAAATGTAGTTTGAATTTACGGATAAGGACATTTTTGTAATTTGATGTATAAACAGTACATTCTCTTGGAACATGATCTTCATCCGCCTCTGCGCTCGAGTGCCGCTTCATCTCGAATTTCGGGCCGCCCAACTTTGCCGCAAACAGGGGCACGATCGTCAGTAGCCTGCTGGTAATCTGCCCTTTCTTGAGTCGACCACAGCGACAAGTTCGGCGTTCTCGTTTTTGTGCAGCAGGAAAACGGGCCTTTCTCTCCGACCAGATTATGGTTTCTCGACCGGAGGAACTTCAAAGCATTCTTATGAATTTTCTGGACAACATGGCGGAAGAGATCGAGGGGAGGTTTTGGAAGATCAGTTGCGTTGTACAACTCGTTCGACAAGTACACCGATAGCCCGTTTTCGATAGAGGGCCGGGGAAGTGTCACAAAGGAGAAAAGGTCGATGATATTACTGTTGTCATGGCTAAGATAACTAGCTAATTGATCTCAGGATATATGGATTCAGTTTTTTTTATTATGTACAAGTCCAACGTTTCATTTCTTTAGGAACATGTGTGTTTTCTTGATCTTGCTATATTTCCGATTTTGAATGTGTACTGTGACTTTGTCTTGTTGTATTACTTGTGAAGTTGAAGATTAACTTGTTTCAATTTAGTGTGAGAAACAAGGGTGAGAGACTGATGAAAAATCCTCGACTTAACTGGAGAAACAAGAAGCTCCAGCACCTCCTCAAGAAGCCCAAAACGCCCGAAATCAAAATCAAGCCAATCAGGTCGAAGAGGAAAATCAATGGTTCTTGCCCGAGCCCGACAGAGGATGTGAAAATCGAGGGCGTGGC
The DNA here is from genome assembly GCA_954870475.1 of Euphrasia confusa. Taxonomy (NCBI): domain Eukaryota; kingdom Viridiplantae; phylum Streptophyta; class Magnoliopsida; order Lamiales; family Orobanchaceae; genus Euphrasia; species Euphrasia confusa. The sequence continues at coordinate 5,529,927 of OX940966.1, read as the reverse complement.
AAAGGTGAAAGCATGCCTGCCAAAGCCCATTCGGGTTTCGTCCGGGTTCTCGAGGACCGAAAAACTAATAGAATTTAAACTGAACTGAAATTATAAGATCGAAATTGAACTTGTTTAATCTGAACTAAAATTGACCTTGTAGGATTTGAAGTAAACTAAACTTATAGAATCTCAACTGATAGAGAAAATAGGGCCTTAGGGTGCATATTTAAAAGGTTAAAATATTGTATCTACAAAATCCGCGAACATGTAAAATTACGGGCAACACTAAACCTGTAGCTAAGTACGAGAAGATGAATTACGGGGCTTACATCCATCCCATCCCGGAGGACCGGTCAAAAACTTAACACCACTAGGGTGAAGCATGTCTTTACCACCGTGGAAATAGCCGCAACCTATCTTGACATCTGAAAATACCCAGAACGAGATCACGATTATGCATCAAACTAAGTCGTACGTATCCAAACATAATACTACAAAAAAACAACTCAATATTCCTATACAATTGCAATAAGAATATGTCATATCAAAAGTAGCCTCGCTATCTTAATCCAAGCCATTGGATACCATATAGAAATACAACCGCTCATATAAAATCAAACGTAATAAGACAGTGAAAAAGAGACATGGCATCGTACCTGGACCGCAGGAATCCAGAATCATACACATCTTGACTTCAAAATCATCAGATACGAACCCTTCATAAATTTCGGCAAAAAATAGCTTAGGACAACTATCGGCTTTTTCTTTGGGCTTGGCCTTAAAAGTGATGTGACTAGCTACGAAGGGTGCAAGAACAGTAGTTTCAAAGTTCTCGATCTCAACAAACTCATATTCTTCATCCTATGAAGAAAGAAAGGAATAGTGGAAGTATCAAATTTAAAGAATTATAAAAAGGATAAAGAATAGAAAAAAGATAGCAGACAAACATTAGTCTCCTTGTAATGCTCCAACGCTTTACGAGCCTTTTCAGAATATATTATGTTCTCAAGCTCAATGTCTGCAGGGTCCACATTGACACAAGAAGGCTCAGATGATATCTTGTTCTCAAGCTCAATGATTGCAGGGTACTCAATAACACTTCCACAAAAACCGCTGTTCAGGATAAGTTAACAAAACATGAAGATGATCAAGGCGTGTTCTCTCTTCTATTTCCTCCTCCGAATTTTGATAAACCCTAGGTCTGTCTCTATCAGAGCCGTAACTGGATTCGGCAATATTGGAGGAGTTATAACAAGGGGGGTTTGTGGTTGGATAAATCGGGTAATGAAATGCTTTCTTTCAATTGTTTGCTATCTGAATTTTGCTTGGTTTTCGAATCTGTTAGGGTTTCTATCGATTTCATGTTGGAGAAGATGGAGTTGGGTGGTGGAAAAACGAAAAAGAATGGGTTTTCGGAGTAGACGGGGTTGGATAATGGTAAAGAGATTGGGTTTTCGGAGTAGACGGCGTGGGAAACGAATGGGTTGTCGGAGGCCATACTCTTCTCTTTTGTTTCTCTCTCTTTTTTCTTTAGATTTATTTGTGTTGGTGTACAGGGACGACCAACTGATTTATTAGGGTATATACAGTATATAATATCAGAGGTTAGGTTTATTAGGCAGGATAATTGCGTAAGTATACAGCTAACTTTAAAACTACTATAATTCAACAATTTTAATTACATTAGTATTGATTGCTCGGCGTTCCATGCTATATGCATCCGCAAAAAATAAATTATAGATTGAAATTATTTTTTGTTTATTTTATTTTAATTTATTTTGAAGTCTGAACTGAACTGAAGCGGTCTGAACTGAACTGGACTGAAAATAAGTCCAAAAGAACATGTCCTTATTTTAAAAAGTCAATTAAAACTTTTAGGTTTTCAATACCGTAAAAATTAATGGATTTTAAAAGTATGGATTTCTATTTATTTCATTTCCAAAATACAAAAGAATTTCATTTTTTGAAATGGATTTCTATTTATTTCATTTCCAAAATACAAAAGAATTTTATTTTTTGAAATCTTTTTTACGTGAGATTTTTATAAATTTCTATTTTAATTGATTAATTTATTATTAAAATATAAAAAATATATAAATAAATATAATACAATTAAAAAACATAAAAAAAATAAAAAATAAAAATAAAATAATTTTTTCAAAAAAAAAAGGGAAAAATGGCAATAAGGCCAATTTTCAACATTTTTTAACCAATAAGGCCAAGTTTCAATTTATGTGTCAATTAGGCCTTTTTGTTCCAATTAGGCCAAAAAAATGTATATGGAAGGACGAAAATACCCTTACTCTATTTCTACTCAACCCACCCCACACCTACCCCACCCCACCCCTGCCCAGACACTGAATACCATGAAAAAACACTGAACGTCAGATTTTTTTTTTCTACTCAACCCACCTCACCCCACCACAGACACTGAATGTCAGACACTGAATACCATGAAAAGACACTGAATAACATTAAAAGACACTGAATAAGACTAAATAACACTGAAAGACACTGAATAACACTGAATAACACTAAATAACACTGAATAACATTAAAAGACACTGAATAAAACTAAATAACATTAAAAGACACTGAATAACACCGAATAATATTAAAAGACACTGAATAACATTAAAAGACACTGAATAACACTGAATAACATTAAAAGACACTAAATAACACTGAATAACACTGAAAGACACTGAATAACATTAAAAGACACTGAATAACACTAAATAACACTGAATAACATTAAAAGACACTGAATAAAATTAAAAGACACTGAATACCATTAAAAGACACTGAATAACATTAAAAGACACTGAACGTCACCTCAGACACTGAATACCATTTAAAGACACTGAATAAGACTAAATAACACTGAAAGACACTGAATAACACTAAATAACACTGAATAACATTAAAAGACACTGAATAACATTAAAAGACACTGAATAACACTAAATAACATTAAAAGACACTGAATAACACTGAATAACATTAAAAGACACTGAATAACACTGAATAACATTAAAAGACACTGAATAACATTAAAAGACACTGAATAAAATTAAAAGACACTGAATACCATTAAAGACACTGAATAACATTAAAAGACACTGAACCTCAGACACTGAATACCATTAAAAGACACTGAATAACATTAAAAGACACTGAATGTCACCTCAGACACTGAATACCATTAAAAAAACACTGAACGTCACCTCAGACACTGAATACCATTAAAAGACACTGAATGTCATTAAAAAACACTGAATGTCAGATTTTTACACTGAATATTATATTAACACTGAATAAAACTGAATAACATTATAAGACACTGAATAACACTGAATAACACTGAATAACATTAAAAGACACTGAATAACACTGAATAACATTAAAAGACACTGAATAACATTAAAAGACACTGAATAACATTAAAAGACACTGAATAAAATTAAAAGACACTGAATACCATTAAAGACACTGAATAACATTAAAAGACACTGAACCTCAGACACTGAATACCATTAAAAGACACTGAATAACATTAAAAGACACTGAATGTCACCTCAGACACTGAATACCATTAAAAGACACTGAATACCATTAAAAAAACACTGAACGTCACCTCAGACACTGAATACCATTAAAAGACACTGAATGTCATTAAAAAACACTGAATGTCAGATTTTTACACTGAATATTATATGAACACTGAATACCATGAAAATACACTGAACTTCAGATTTTTTCTTCTACTCAACTCACCCCACCCCAATGAATGTCAGACACTGAATACCTTAAAAAGACACTGAACGTCAGATTTTTACACTGAATATTATAAGAACATTGAATGACATTAAAAAACACTAAATTTCAAATTTTTACACTAAATATCATCCCAAACACTGAATGTCAATAAAAAACGCTGAATTTCAGATTTTTTACCATGAAAAAATTTGAACGTCAATAAAAATCTGAATCTCATAAAAAAACACCGAATATTATAAAAACACTGAATGTTGTAAAAACACACTGAACGTCGTAAAAAACACTGAAAATGAAATAAATATCTCAAAAATAAAAATAAAAATAAAAAAATACAATGAATCCTTCCAATAAAAATCTTGGTCACACAAACAGAGTAGACTCGTGCCTTCAACATGCTGCAAAAACAATTAATCTTTATTTAACCAATGAATTTAATTCTGAATGAATTACGCGTATTTAGAAGCAAATATACACTAAAAATATATATTTATTTTTATCCAAAAGCTGACATTAATCTTTTCAGTGTTTGCCACATACCTGAACCAGGATCTTCTCGCCATAGTTTTGTTTAACTGCCATCATGAACTCTTCAAGAAGCTCAGCATATTCCTATACGCAAAGTTTGGAATATCAAACAATCATCAAATATGCAGAGAAAAAATGATACTTATTGTGATGTGTGCGATTTGGATTCTGTTTTCTTGAAGCCCAAAATAAGACCTGCCCAGTTGCTCTGTTTTGCCTCAGACCAATGTAATATTCATCATCCAGCAATTTCTTGTTATTTGTACCAACATTGATTGTTATCGGCAGGCACTGTTAGAAGTCAGTGTAAACAGAAATATAAGAAGAGGTAAGAAATAAATTTGGAGGAAACTGAGTATATGCAATGAGTTTAATGTTAATAATCAGAAAGTGTCATCTTCTTTAAAATAAAATAATCACCAATAGAGAAAATGAAGGTAAAGTTTATGCTTACAGCTGAAGGACGAACGCCTCCAAGAGCTGTGTACAGAGACTCAGAGAGAGTTTTCCTACTGGGATTCCCATCCCCTGCAACCATTTCAAATGAATGACTCATGAATTACACACTTACACAAGCCTATATCAAATTAATAATAAAAAAATAGGCTTTTGAAATTGAAATGTATAATTCATAGGGTACCTGGCAGCCAAGATCACCAAGCCCTAAAATGCGCTCACCATCTGTTACCACAATAACCTGAATTGATTTCTCAGGCCAGTTTCTCAACACTTCGAGTATCCTTCCCCTGGATTAAAAAATAAATACATTAGATAAGAACATAAAACAAATTCAATTCGGACAACAAACTATACTTTTAGAGAAAGTGAATAATCATAATTTATTAGTGCAGATATAAAATGATTTGTATGGTTTTAACGAGCTTGCATGAAATAATCAGCCGCCAATAGATTCAACAATTACACATCACAGCACATTGCACAGAATCAAAGCAATTGGACACAATTGTTTTTGAAAATTAACGATGAAGCAATCGAAAGCAAATCAAATAATCGAAACCAATTTGTTTCTCTGTTTACTTGGAGTGGTGGTGGTAGGTGCTCATGATACTTCTCTCGGGCATTTTGTCGAACGCCTCGGAGACGGTCGCCACCATGGGGATCCTTTTGCAGGCCACGTCGCTAGTCTACATTTTCCCGTCGGCGTCGACGCGCGTCGGGAAAGAGCTGGGCGTGGGGCGACCGGGGAGGGCGAGGGCGTCGTACCTGGTAGCGTTGTCGTTGGCTGTACTGACGAGCTTGATCGCGGTGATTTTCATGGTGGGGCTCGGGGACGGGCTTTCAAGGATGACGAGGCCGTGGTGGGGCCGACGGCGGCGGTGATGCCGGTGGTGGGGTTGTGCGAGCTAGGGAACTGGCCGCAGAGGGCGGGCGGTCGCGAAGCTTAGATCTTAGATTAGGGTTCTGATGGAAGGAATTTGGGCTGGATTGAAGAATGAGGTCGTACTGGAATTTAAGAAAGGGTAATACGGTCTTAACACATTTTAGGCGGCCTAATTGACACGCGTAATTTCTCGAAAGCTTTATTACCGAAAAAATGTTGAAAATTGGCCTTATTGTCATTTTTCCCATAAAAAAAATATGTTATTATATGTTTGATATATATATATATATATATATATATATATATATATATATATATATATATATATATATATATAAATAATTGAATATATTAATAAATTTTAATTCAGTGAAAAATTATAATTGTATAACAATGGTAAAAATAAACAAATTTATTTATCATGTTATTTTAAAAAATATAACTACTTTTTGTAATTTTAAAATAATATATATATATATATATATATATATATATATATATATATATATATATATATATAAATTTCGTCTACATTCGAATTTATTACTTCAAAATTGAAATTTGTTCGAAAATTAGAATTTTAATTAAATTCTTCAAAATTGAAATTTGTTCGAAAATTAGAATTTTAATTTTTTTTGAACCGAAAAAAAAATTAAAATTAAACCAATTTATTTTTAATTACGATTCGAATTTTGAATTTCAAAATTAAATAAAAAATATAAAAATTAATATAAATCAATAAAAAAACAAGTCATTCAAACTCTATCAAAATCAATATAAATCAATATAAAAAATCGGTCAAACCCTATATAGATTCGATGTATTTTTTTAAATCAAGAAAAGTCCATAGATTTTTTAAAGTCCAAAAAAATCCAATGAAACCCTTAATGAATACACTCTTCTTAATTTACGTGCCGGTGAACCAGTGCATAAATAGTTGGGACTAGAGCTTGAAACGAGCCGAGCAGCTCGCGAGCTGCTCGAGTTAACGCTCGACTAGACCTCGATCAAACTCGAGCTCAAGTTGAGCTCGAGTCAAGCATTATTCTATACAAGTCGAACTCGAGCACTATTCCAAAAGAATTGAACGGCTCGCGATCCGCTCCAATATATAAAATTTTAATTAAATATCTTTAATATGTGTATATATATCGAGTCGAGTTGATCGACCTCAAGCAATACGAGTCGAGTTACTCGAACAAGTTGGAATTGAACTAATCGAGTGAGCAAATGTCGAGCAGCTCGATCGAGCCGAACTCAAGCATGAAAAGAACATTCGCGAGTCGAGCTCTAACTTTTTTATTTTATTTTTTTCTAAATCGGCTCGATAAGCTCAAACCTTGTTAAATTTGTGATAAGAACAATAAAAACGAGAGAAGAAAAATAAAACTGAAATTATTTATTGATTAATTGATTAATTAAGTACATGTTGTATGAAAATATGACTGTATTCTCTGTGCGCATAAGACTTCTTCCATCCGCTTAATGTATTTCTCAACATAATTCAATAAAGCTCGACTCATTTTCAACTCTAGCGTTATTTACATTTTCACTGCATAAGACTTCTTCCATCCGCTTAATGTATTTCTCAACATAATTCAATAAAGCTCGACTCATTTTCAACTCTAGCGTTATTTACATTTTCACTTTAATATAAAATTTTAAGTCAAATGTTTTCACTTAGTTTTTAAAATTGATTACTTTATTTTTTAAATTAAAAATACATATTACCACTTATTTTTTGGTAAAAAGAATCAAAAAATATTTTTTTTAATACCTTAGTCTATCTAAGTGCATAATTATTTAAAACAGAATTATTTTTATAAAAAAACAAATTATTATATTACCCCGTTTAAATATCTTCAAAATGACCCCAAATCTGTTGAAATTATAATGAATAATGAATGACGTAAACATTAGTGTAAGAACGTTCAAACTCACAACATGAAGGTTAACCGAGTTGATGATACTTGATAGTATAAAAAAAATCTCCCTAGTATTCTGTGTATTGTGGTTATTTGTGGGGATGTATTTAAGGGTATTTTGCGTGCAAAAAATAATATACAGCCAACAAATTATTGCTTGAAGCGTCTCTTTCTTCTCCCCTGTATTTTTAGAGACAACATACGAAACCCTCAAAAAGGATCTTTTTTTTCGCCATTTTCAACCCCTTTTCATCGGGGCGAATTCCACCGATCAATTCTCTTCGATTTTGATTAACAATCAATCCGACAAAGGATAAACGCAAGACACATCCCTATTGTTCTCGAACTGTAATTTCGCACTTTTCGATTTGTTTTTTCCTGCAGATTTTCTCTTTATATATCATTTTTACCTGTACTGGGTGATCCTTGGTTCGATTATTACAGATCCTTGTAATCGTATTTGATATACATGTGATCGTGTTTGTTGATTGACTTATGAAGGTTCTTTGTGATTTCATAGGATTTAATTAGGGTATAGGTTTTTATTCTGGTGGGTTCTTGGATTTGAGGGAATTGTGATATCTTTTTTTTGTAAAAGAAGAAAAACACCCTGAACTCGTGATTGTCTTAGAACTGAGATTGTATCGGTCGGATTGTTTTATCTGCTGCACACTTTTTTTTCTTTGTGCGCATAATTTTGCAGATAATCTGTTTGATTAAAAGACAGACTGTATGCAAATGACCATTTCTGTTCCACAATACAACTGCAGGTTGTGGGACTCATTGGTGATTGTTTGGCTCAAGAAAATACTCGATTATTCCATATTTGAAGCCCTTTAATACTCCAAGAATTTTAAGATCGTGCATGTTCTGAATAAAGTCAAGAAAAGATACTTTTGTTTAACCATTTGCTAAATCACAACGGTTATAGGATTCAGACTGGTGTTTTTAAGATTCTGAAGCTGCCAGTAAACGGGAAAAGTTCAATACTTCTAATCGGTGAGTAGAATTAATTGGATTGTGTGAAGGAATTATGTTGTTATTGCCTTGATAACAGTCTGATTGTCTGTGAATGACTAATATGAATGTGTACAGACTACAGGGGTGTTTGTGTTGTTACTGCCCTCATGGCATTCTGGTCGTGTGTGACATATCATTAAGGTTTTTGTTTGCTCGTGGTTATTATCATTTTTACAATAAGTTATTATGTGTCAGTGTTTGCGATGTTAAACACTCTTGAATTCTATATTGGCTGAACATGTTTGCTGTTTTATATGTAAATATTGTTTCTTTTCTGTGTTGACCTTGGGATTGGGGCATGGAGTGTAGATTGAAGTTCTTAGTAGTCTTGTACTTTTGTCTTTTCCACATTTGGGCTTTCTGATTTTTGTCAAGTTTTGGATTCAGAACTCATTTCAGACCCATGACCCATATTTCTGATAAAACTCCATTTTTCAAAATTTGTATTTTCCATAATTGTTCTCTAAAATGTGCTAAGTGGTTTAGAACTTTCGATTGAAAACCAGCACCCTTCACAATTTAATATGATGTTTTATCCAATTATAACATATTTTAGGAAACTGATTCAATTAACTAGTAAAATTATAACAACTTTCTTTGTAATTTTAGAAATTTCAACAAAAGACTTTGTAATTGTCATTCTTCTGTCACAAACTACCCATTACTTGGGAGTTTCAGATGAGTATTGGATTGTATGGGGGATGGTAAGTATTATATCTTTCACAAGTTATGGCAAGTGATTTCGGAATTTTAAGGTGAGTCGTCAAGCATTTTAACTTCAGAGCTTGCTGTCCCTTATGGTCACAATTCATGTTTGAATACATTTATCCGCTTTATTCTTTTATATGCATTAGAAGTGATCTTAACTACTGTATTAATTATTAACTTGTCTTACAAAATGTTAGTGTCATTTCGTTTAACGTTGCCGTGCACTCAATATTAGTAATATATCTCAGTGCCACCATATATGGATAGTAGAAAACAAAGCGTGGTGAATGACGAAAACACCCCCGCTCCCCACAAAGAATGGGACGAAGCCTCGTGCCCAATATGCATGGACCACCCCCACAACGCCGTCCTCCTAATATGCACCTCTCACGACAAGGGCTGCCGGTCTTACATATGCGACACCAGCTACCGCCACTCAAACTGCCTGGACCGGTTCAAGAAGCTCAAGGAAGAAAACAACACAGACAATTCAAACAATCTCCAGTGCCCATTGTGTCGTGGGACCGTCTTGAAAACGAAGGTTCTAGAAGATGCCCGGAAGTATCTAAACCTGAAGCCCCGAGCCTGCTCTCGAGAATCCTGCTCGTTCTCCGGAAACTACCAGGAGCTCCGTGGGCATGCGAGGCGGGTCCATCCGACGGCCCGCCCGGCGGATATTGACCCGGGGAGGCAGAGGGCTTGGCGGAGCCTGGAGGATCGGAGGGAGTATGATGATATTGTTAGTGCGATTCACACAGCTGTTCCAGGTTCGGTTGTGGTGGGAGATTATATGATTGAGGGCGGGAGGGATAGGGTGGGAGTGGGTGAACGAGAAGGTGGGGCTCGGTGGTTGAGCACTTTAGTTTTGTTTCAGATGATTGGGTCATTGGATGGTGAGGAGAGGAGGGGTGGAAGGCGGTCGAGGGGGGGTGGGGGTGTTCGTAGGCGGAGGTATTTGTGGGGGGAGAATTTGTTGGGTCTTCAAGATGATGAGGAAGAGGAAGAGGAAGAAGACGAGGAGGAAAGAGACGATGAGGTGGATTTGAATGTACCAAGTGATATTGGGCCGCCTCCAAGGAGGAGGAGGAGGCTAATGCAGGCTAGGCGAGATCATGGGGATCGGCAATAGTTGGTTCTGTGGTATTTTGAAGAATATGGGTTGGGGAAGTTGATGGAAGTTGATCATCACTGTCACTGATGTGTTCTATTTATTTACCCTGTACAGGACTTGGTTGTGTGGTTTGGTTTTCCTCAGTAGGGGAAAGACAGAATAACACAGAATAACGAATGTTCATTTAGTTTCGAAAATTTGTATATATGTCTTTATCTTGTGTCGATTGCATGAGTTTTCACCAGTGTACTCGGTCGTGTTAGATTAATTGTGCGTCGTGTGCGTGTGTTTTCATGAATGGTGTGTTAAAGAAATTGTGCGTCGTGTGCGTGTATTTTCATGAATGGTACGATCAAGTGATTTTTACAGTTTGATTTTTTTACTTTGAGTCATCCTGTGAAACCAATACATTGATACTTGTATGCATTTTTTGAATTATTGTATCATCAATACATGTATGGAAATTTGTGATGCAGAGTAAGTCAAGGTCTTCGTCAAGGTCTTCTGGTCCCTACGCATATTTTTGATCCATTGATTTTGTTCTTTTAGTCTTGCTGAGTGTTCTATATATATGTGTGTGTTTTCATTAGATCGTTGTTATAATTATTGAAAACAATATCATACTTCTTCATGCTCATATATATATGATGAATTTCTCAAAACATCCTATCTTTGCACCTCTTTTCTTTCTCGTCCTTTTTTCTTTATTCAAACTAAAGCTGTGTACTGGAGATAACGGTACAACAGTTGTCCACGTCTGCCCTGAAATCGAGAAACAATCACTTTTAAGTTTCAAACAATCCTTGCATGATCCTTCCAATAGTCTCTCTTCTTGGAATGGCGATGAAGCTAATTGTTGCAAATGGAAAGGGGTTCGCTGCGGCAACATAACAGGCCATGTTCAACAACTCCATCTTCAAAATAGTGAATTAAGCGGCAAAGTAAGTCCTTCCTTGCTCAACTTGAAGCATCTCAAATATCTCAACCTCAGCCAAAATCTCTTTCACGAAAGAATCCCTTTCTTTATTGGATCACTCACAAGCCTTGAGTATTTGGATCTATCTCTTAATGAATTTCACGGTAATATTCCTCACAACATTGGGAATCTTTCAAATTTGCACGCTCTAAGTTTGATTTCTAGCGATTATGTACGTTCGGATTCCAGCTATTATGTTTTTCGTTCGGATTCCAGCTATTCTCTTCAAGTCGATAGCCTTGAATGGTTGTCGGGGCTTTCTAAATTGGAGTATCTCAACATGAATGGTGTGAACCTCAACAGAGCATCAAACTGGGCGCAACAGGTGATCAATAAACTCCCTTCTTTAGTCGAGCTACATTTAAGCCGTTGCAGTCTTAATTTGACAGATCATTTAGGTGATGTTAACAATATTACTACTTCTAAATTAGTCAAGCTTGATCTATCCGGTAATCAATTCATCAATTCCAGCAATCCAGAGTGGCTCTACTTTTTCAAAGATCTTGAGTATCTCAATTTGGGATCTAACAATCTGCAAAATGCAATATCTAATTCCATAGCAAATCTGACATCTCTTACGACCCTCGATTTATCTTACAATTGTCTTTCTGGAAATATACCAAGAGGAATTGGCAACTTGTGCAAATTACAAAAGTTGAACTTGGGTTGGAATAAGTTGCAAGGAGGATTGTCTGATTTATTAGGAAGTGTATCTGCATCTTGTTTCTTAGGATCTTTGGAATCCTTAGATCTAAGTGGTACTCAACTTTCTGGTCCTGTTGCTCTTAAATTTGGAGAATTTAAGCGTCTTCGATACCTTAGACTTAGTTATAACTCATTGTCGGGTGCAATCCCAAGCAATATAGGGAACTCGTTATCTTCTTCCCTCGAAGGGTTAGACTTGAGTGATAACAAATTCACAGGGAATCTCCCGGAGAGCATTGGTCAACTTTCAAACTTACAAATTCTTGATATTGGAGATAACGAATTCACAGGAAATCTCCCGGAGAGCATTGGTCAACTTTCAAACTTACAAACTCTTGAAATTGATAATAACCAGTTGGAAGGGGTTATAACTGAGACTCACTTTGCCAATCTCTCAAAATTAGACGCCTTCAGCGCATCTGGAAACCACTTGACTCTAAAAGTCAACCCAAATTGGATTCCACCCTTCAAATTATCAAGACTTGGAATGGGGTCGTGGAACTTGGGGTCTCCGATTATTCCGCTATGGCTTGATACACAAAAGACGAGTATTGAAGACCTTGATTTATCTAATACCGGAATATATGGAAATGTTCCCAAATGGTTATGGAGTATCCAATATCTTGACCTCTCACATAACCAACTCCACGGCAATATTTCATTCATTAGTGATCCACCAAATTATGGTCAGTATTTATACTTGGGTTCCAACAGGTTCAGTGGTCAACTGCCTCCAATAGGAAATTGGTTGGTCCGCTTAGATCTCTCCAACAACTTCAGTGGTCCATTGCCTAGAGTTGGAAATTGGTTGGTCCGCCTAGATCTCTCCAACAACTCATTTTCGGGTGATTTATCAGAATTCCTATGTAACACAACCTCGCCCATGCCTTATGGTGTAGTGCAGTTTCTTGATCTACGGGGAAACCAATTTACAGGAGAATTACCAAATTGTTTCATGAAATGGTCCTCACTCGATACGTTGCACTTAGGCAACAACAACTTGTCCGGAAGAATCCCAAATTCCATTGGATTTCTTACAAACTTACGGTCTTTGAATCTAAATGGAAACAATTTCTCGGGCCATATACCTTTATCCATGCGTAACTGCACTCAACTAGAAAAGGTGGACCTTTCTCATAACAATCTTTCTGGAAATTTACCAAAATCGATTCTGACACGCTTAACTGGATTGATGTTTCTCATTTTAAAGTCGAACAAGGTGAGTGGTCAAATCACTCCAGCCATATGCCAACTAATTTATCTTCAAATCTTAGATCTATCGGACAACATGTTTTCTGGTTTGATACCTACGTGTGTCAATAATTTTACTTCCATGGCCACAATAAATTTGAATCCGACCATTGACGTTGGCAGTGCATCAGTGTCCACAAAGGGTATGGAGCTCACCTATGACGCCAATATACTCCGATTAGTTACAGGTATTGACCTTTCCAAAAACAATTTATCCGGCCATATTCCAAATCAGATAACAACTCTAGTGGGACTCAGAATGCTTAATCTGTCAAGGAATCATTTAACCGGATCGATCCCTCGTAGCATCGGAAACTTGACGCAACTTGAGTCTCTTGATTTCTCAATCAACTCACTTTCCGGTCACCTTCCGATTAGCTTCACAGCTATGTCTTCTTTGAATTATCTAAACGTGTCTCACAATAACTTGACGGGAAGAATTCCAGAAAGCACCCAACTCCGAGGCTTTAATGAGTCGTGTTTCATTGGAAACAATCTGTGTGGGCCTCCACTAAAAATTCCTTGCAGCAATATTAATGATGGTAAAGCCCCTGCTGGAACAGTGCACTCAGAGGATGATGAAAGCAATAAGCCGGGAATAGAATGGTTGTACGTATTTATATCTTTAGGATACGCCCTCGGACTTTCTGGTTTTCTGAGTACATTATATTTGAAGAGGTCATGGAGAGAAGCGTATTACGAATTCTTTGAGAAAATATGGGAGGATGCCTATGTCTACGTTCTTATTAAATGGAGGAGGGTTGCAAGAGCAAGAGCATCAGCTCCAAATATGTGAGTGTTCAGTTGTTGTCGTACGTATAAAAGTTTCCATGGACGACTGTTGCAAGAATATGTAGTAGGAAACATTATTGTAATTTTTGTTTTTATTTATGAGGTGTTGTGTATGACTTTATATATGATTGACGTCGTTGCCATTTTCTAGTATCGATTTTATGAGAAGTTTCTATAAGGAAATTCAGAGAATTAGTTGATAGAAATTGTAATCCTAAGGTTAGCTAGTTCACCAGGTTGGCTTGGAACTTAATTTTTCCCCTATGTGGACGATCTCGAGTGAGTTGACATGTTACTCCGACGAGCTTATGCACTACGAATTATTGAATGATTATATATAATGTTTTGTTTTGTAACCAAAACTCCAAAAGAAATGTTTTATGATAAAAATATCAGGCCCTCAATTCAGGCAAAAGAGATGGCAACTACTAGCTAGTAGAAGCTTAATTAGCTTACCTAATCACAAATTTAATAAGAACAATAAATAAACACACATCGTTGAAACTTCATAAATCAAGATCGTCGTCAAGTATATACTCCAAAAGCAGAGCTCTCTCGGGTACACTAATTATATATGTTTCCAAAATTTACAAGAAATGGTTAATATCATAGTGATCATCTATCCCTTGGTCAAGTACTGAGAGATGTTTGTGTATGTAGAATATATATTTATAGTATTAATTCCATGCTGCTAAAAAGGGACTTGGCCTGATAAGCTAACGATTGCGTGTCATCCCTGGAAGAAGGGGACGCGTTGTGAACAACCTCGGCTTGGGCGAGTGCGAGCTGAGTTTGTTTCTAGAGATTGTCTAGACAAAGCACTCTAAGATTACCAACCCAATAAAATGTTGAAAACAAATTCTATTTTTCCTGGATGAACTTTGACTAGACTTCTTCAATCAAGAATGGAGAACGCTATTGTGAAGTCAAATTAAAGAAACTCACCAATCTTTTTCTCCTATGACTATAAAAAATATTTTAGTCACTTTAAATAAGATGGTAATACTTCTCCTTTCATATAAATAATACTAATTCTATTTTTAAAATTATGTACATTTTTCATTTTTTTTATGTCATAACTAATTGTGTGCATTTTATTAAATGAAATAGTAATTTTATTTTATTTTTTAACTTTAAATTACATTTTATACATACTTTTTTTACTACTTTTCAAATTTTACTCCAAAGTCCAAACACACATATTTTTATTTTTACTGATAATTAAAAATTAATTCTTTTTGCAAATGTCTTGTGGCGGAGTAATAGAGTTTTACTGATAATTAAAAATTAATTCTTTTTGTAAATGTCTTGTGGCGGAGTAATAGAAAGTATATTAATTCCCTTTCCTAATCAAGGGGTATGAACAAACACTTTTTGGTGGGTCATTAATTAAAATGAAAATGAAATTTGGAGCACATTTTTAAGGTGCTGCTTTTCATATCTTTTGGTCCTTTATTTATTAGTTGAAGTTTCAATCACAAACCAAAAAGAAAAAATGGAGGAAGCAATCATCAGGCAGAAAATTCTTCTGCAACATTTGCAACCCAATTCTCCGTTTTCTCCCTCTTCTTCCGCAGTAGCTGTGAGTTTTTTTTTGTTAATATAAATGTCATTTTACTTTGATTGTATACTGTTAGAATAAAATTTTATCTGGTTACTGGGAAAAGGTAGGGGGAGGTTGTCAAAATTCGGCCCGGCCCTCAGGATGGGACTGGACCGGGTTTCGGATTTTTGGAGGCCCGAATAACACCGGGCCTAATTGTCCTGGCCCGATGAGTTGGGGTTGACCTGAAATTTATCTAAACCGATCGAAAGTTGGAAACTATCTATATGCATACACAATTCTATCTCATGGATGTGAACTGGATTGAAATATGTGACAATGTTTTTCTTTTTCAAATGTTTCTACTTCAGTTTTTGATGTTATCATGTATGTATTTCTTCGACAGCCTTCGATATGTATGGCTGGGGATAATAATAGTAATGCTCGACGTAATTCTGGAGACGACATCGTCATTGTTGCGTTAGTTGTTTCACTTTGAACATTCACATACACCTTTTCACTTATCTTTATTTTGTTTCCCTAATTGTCGTGTGTTGCTGCAGAGCTTATCGAACGGCCATTTGCAAATCTAAACGAGGTGGATTCAAGGATACACTTCCGGATGATTTACTTGCCTCCGTATTAAAGGTCGTTTTTTTTTCCTTCTTATAAATCGTTACTGAAGTTTAATTCCATATGATATTTCTTCTCTTAGCTGATTCTTGTCTCTTTTTTTTTCGTTTTACAGGCATTGATAGAAAGAACGAATATAAATCCTGCGGAGGTGGGAGACATAGTTGTGGGAACAGTTTTGGCTCCCGGGTCACTTAGAGCTATCGAGTGCAGAATGGCTGCATTTTATGCCGGTTTTCCTGGTATAGTCCGTTTTTTTTTTTTTTGAATAGTCGAAGAGAAAAAAGAAAAGCGTCTTGCCACTTGCTTTTAGATTTTCGATTAAATTGTGTTTTTTTTTTTTTTGCTTTGATCCAGACACTGTGCCTATTCGAACTGTCAACAGACAATGTTCGTCTGGTCTCCAAGCCGTCGCTGATGTGGCCGCCTTCATAAAAGCTGGATATTATGATATAGGTAATGATCAATTTAAGTTGTTATTTTGTTATTCCGAAAGTTGGTTGGGGGGTTTTTATGTAATTTTCTTGTTTTTATGTAAGTTAGGCATTGGTGCTGGAGTGGAGTCCATGACTATAGATAGCATGGGGCAGGTTAAGTCCGTTAACCCAAAAGTAAGTTCGGAATTATACACATGCGTCTTTTGCTTACTGTTTTGCAACAATTCATGTAAATATATGTTTTGGCCCCGATAATTTTCATCGCAGATAAAGAGTTTCAGTGGGGCCCGCGATTGTCTGCTTCCGATGGGTCTTACTTCTGAAAATGTTGCCGAACGTTTTGGGGTGACTCGGGAAGAACAAGATCAAGCTGCTGTGAGTCTTTTTTCACTGTTGTGTACTTCCGAAATTCCAAATACAACCTCGTATGGTTATATCATTATTCCATGAATAGGTTATCTCCCATCAACGTGCTGCTGCTGCATCTGCATCCGGAAAATTTAAAGATGAAATAATTCCGGTTTCCACAAAAGTAAGAAACAGAACTTGTTTCTTTTTTTTTTTTTTAATTTACGTATGTTATAAAACCATCTATTTAAATGTCTTTTCTTTTAAATTTATTACTTTACTTCAAAGATTGTGGATCCCACTAGCGGAGAGACGAAGCATGTTACGATCTCCGTAGATGACGGGATTCGTCCCAATGCAAACTTGAAAGACCTGGAAAAGCTGAAGCCCGCTTTCAAGAAGAATGGGTCCACCACTGCTGGTAAAAAATACTAGTTTCATGGATGAACAAGTAGCGATGATTTACTTTTCTTTATAATTTCTCAGGAAATGCGAGCCAGGTGAGTGATGGCGCTGGAGCCGTGCTTCTCATGAAACGAAGTTTAGCCATGCATAAAGGGCTTCCGATTCTTGGGGTATTCAGGTGAGACTTTTAGTCAATCTACATGTATGCATATTTGTCGTATCAGGTTAAGTAGTAGAAAGATACGATATTTACTTATTCTCATCCAATTACATGATTCATCAATTCACGTTTTTCTAAGCTGTTCTAGCCGTGTTTTTTTCTTTCTCAGGAGCTTTGCTGCTGTGGGTGTGGATCCTGGCGTTATGGGTATCGGCCCGGCTGTTGCTATTCCAGCTGCAGTGAAGTCAGCCGGTCTTGAACTAAACAACATTGATTTGTTCGAGATAAATGAGGTACTCGTTTGGTCACGTATTAATATTTCGGAATTTGTAAAATTGTTTGAACCAACTTTCAAGCAAAGGTTTGATGTAATTTATTTATTTATTTTGCAAGGCATTTGCTTCTCAGTATGTATATTGCCGCAAGAAATTGAGACTTGATCCTGAAAAGGTTAATGTTAACGGAGGAGCTATGGCCCTTGGGCATCCCTTAGGAGCCACAGGTAATCAATCATATATTTGATGCAAAAAAGAATGACTTAAATCGCTTTTTTCTAATTAGGCTCGACTCTGGGGGTAGTTTTGTAGATTATCCCTGTATCAAACGTATATAGTATATTTTTTACCTGTACTTCAGGGGCTCGTTGTGTTGCGACGTTACTTCATGAGATGAAGCGCCGTGGGAAGGACTGTCGTTTTGGGGTCATATCCATGTGCATAGGTATCTTTCACTTCCAGCTCGTCATTCTTGTTATATTTAAGAAAAATCGATAGAGTGGATATAAAGGTGGCAATAGTTATTTTCGACATTCGAGTGTGTGTTTTAACATAAAATTCGAGTGTTGTTTTTGGAAATTCGAGTTGTAATGTAAATTAGTATTGCTTCGTTGTTGAAGGGAGTATTCAAGGGTTGTTTTGTGATTTAACTAACCTAAATTTTGCAGGTTCAGGTATGGGCGCTGCTGCTGTTCTGGAGAGAGGTGAAGATGCCTGTCCAATGCGCAGGTGACAAGTGTTGACAATGTCTTATCCAAGGATGCTAAGGAGACACCACCATGTGTGCAAGATTGAGCCTTGATAAAACAACAACAACAACAACAACAACAACAATAATAATAATAATAATAATAATAATAATAATAATAATAATAATAATAATAATAATAATAATAATAATAGAATTAAAGTTATGATGGTTGAACGATTTCTGATCAACTTAGTTCAAGTGAACTGTTTTGTATGGTTATGATTGAATGTTTCAATAGAATTGATGCAGACATCCTTTGATAAAGGCCTTAAAAATGTTTTTAGGGATGAAAATACTTGATGCAGACTTCCTTTGAAAAAGGCCTTAAAAATGTTTAGGGATGAAAATACATTCGGTTGGAACTTGGAAGTCTTAAAACAAGTTGATACGGATGGTCGGATGAGTTTGGAGACAAACAATACCAGAAAGTTAGGGCCTTGAGAGTTCGGAGAGATCGTAAAACATTGAATGGAATTTCCAAAATGGAAAAGGTGAAATTTGTTATGAGAACTAAAACTAGTAACTTAAAGTTCATATCTGGATTCAAACACAAATCCAAACTAAAAATTAATTTCAAGCTTATAATGATTTTATATACTAGCATCCATATATGATGAATTGAAAAAACACTACTGGAAAAATAAACCACACAATCACTAAAAAAAATGGCAATATCACACAGGTACATGGTATATATAGTACTGTAATAGTTTCTTACCAGTTGATCAAAAAAAGCACTAATTACAACAGTAAGTAATCACACTCAAAAAAATCGAAAATTTCAACCACAAAAGAACAAGCAAGCAAATACACAGCTCAATTTCATGAACCAAAAACATATAAGAATAAGAAGATAATAATAATATTACAAAACTTCCTGCCCCAGCAGCCGTTTCAAAAATACTATACATGTATTCGCCTCTGAGGAAAGTGCGCATTTGCCCTTCTGTGCCACTAACGTCTTTACATGGAAATTTTGGGCTTTAACTGTTTCGCCGGATTTGGCTGCCCCTTTGTTTGGAGTGCAGCAGACATGGATCTTAACCTGTAGGTGATCTCTGTGAATGAAGGCCTGGTTTCAGGATCGGCCGACCAGCATTGTTCCATAAGGTTTCTCCAATCGGGATCACACTGTTCGGGAATCGGGGGACGAAGGGTATTCTTGACAATTCCTCCTATATAGGAATTAATTCATAATTAAAATTTCAGTGATCATCGACAAGTTCCACAAACACATCTTTCTATCATTAATAATCAATTCATCTGGATTTTTCTAGTCATTCAAGAAAGATGAAGAGAGAAAGAAAGACAAGAGAAACACGTTACATAACATTTTGTTAGGGAAATGAGTCAGCACAACATTATTTGAAGAAAACCCAACGATGATTTCAAAAAACAATAAAAACTCGTAGGCTTTGTCTTGGGATGCACATATTTATCACTATACAACAACATTATACGACATAGATATTGGCAATCTATGAGGTGGGTTTTCTTTAATTTGATCCCATTGAATGAGTGGCCATGTTTTCCTTTTTTTTATACCATTTGTTTAATATATAAAGTGTTATAAAATGACCACTCACAAAAAATGGACTCAATTTCGCATATCTGCTAAAATTGATTGTTGTAACCATATTTTGAACTGATTCAATTACGAAGATATTTGGAAGACAATCTATCAAATAATTAAGATCACTGCATAAAGTTCACATGCTCAACCAATTCAAAACGTCAGTCCTTTTGTTTTCATATGCGTACGGTATTGACTTACCAATGATTGCCCCACAATGCATATTTGCATAAGGCTCTTCTCCAGTGAGAATCTCCCACAATACTATACCAAATGAGAACACATCAACCTGTCAATAAAACAGATTACGTGTTCGATTAGTGAGATAGCCTACGGTTAAATTTAATGCATGCTAGAATATAAGGAGACAAAACAAGGCAGATAATAAAAATAGTCCCTTACCTTTTCAGATACACGGGTAGTACTCCCATTCAATAATTCTGGCGCCATCCATGGGAGCGTTCCTCGAACACCACCAGATACCAAAGTGTTGCGTTTAATTCTTGATAATCCAAAATCTCCAACCTAACAACAAAAAAGTCA
Source organism: Euphrasia confusa (assembly GCA_954870475.1). Taxonomy (NCBI): domain Eukaryota; kingdom Viridiplantae; phylum Streptophyta; class Magnoliopsida; order Lamiales; family Orobanchaceae; genus Euphrasia; species Euphrasia confusa. Next base: position 5,509,142 of record OX940966.1, on the reverse strand, counting down.
TTAGCAGAAGTAAATAGGATTAATGATACTGATATGAAAGATTTTTTGGGACATTTGACCTAATTACAAAACAAACGGTACTTTCGAAGTTAAAAAAATGTCCCTGAAATTTCACTGTCTTGCATTTAACTCCTTAGAAAACATTTCAAACCCCCCCTTAAAATTTACAAAAAATATTACATGTCGCCCTTTATTTTTAACACAGTAATCAAACCTCAAGGGTATTTTTGTAATTTTGAAACTTCTCTCACTGATCAAAAAGAGTGTACCTTGCATATAGGTCTCTGTGGATCTCTCAGATTAACCAACAAATTGTCGCATTTGAGATCAAAATGGACAATGTTTTTAGAATGCAAGTACTCCATTCCAAATGCTGCATCCATAGCGATGATAAGCTTTTTACGGTGATCAAGTAATCTGCATAGTAATTTCAGAAAATCAAGCCCAGCCCAGATAATAAATTAGAAACGACGAAATTATAGAAGGTGGGCGTGTTTACTTGTCCTTTTTAATAAGAGCATTCCTAAGTGATCCATTTGCCATGAATTCGGTCACAGTCGCCAAAGTTCCTCCTGCACCATCAGGCACCACACCGTAAAATGCAAGCACATTTGGATGGTGTAGTTTTGATAGTATACGAGCTTCTCGCCAGAAGTCTTTTGTCTGCAAACGGGAATGGAGCACATACGATTTTTAATGCTTATTACATTTGAAGTGTTTAGATAATGTGGCATTTGCAAAAGGCAAAAAAGGGAAAAAGAAAGCTGTAAATGACTCACCAACCGTTCTTGCTCTGATGATCTACCGGAAAAGCAAGCTTTCTTTATCCTCTTGATGGCAACATCTGACCCTCTCCATTTCCCATAAAAAACTGTCCCATATGTGCCGGAACCTAACTCTCTTAATTCTTCTAGATCAGCATTTTTTATTATCTAGATACCATATACCCAATAAAAATAAGAGGGAAAATTATTGAAAACATAATTAAAGAAATTTCACAAATAGTAAAATGATTAGGCACAGATTTACAGAGTAACGTCACATAAGTATAGTTATCGATAAGGCCTCTATACCGAGTCAACAAGCAATAAGAGATTACACGTGATATGGCATGAAATAAACAAACCCAATATAATCTTATCTTAATTAATACAAGAAAAGGCCTGGATGGTAATAAATTTAATTATAACCTGAGCTTGATTTTATCCTTCAAGCGATAAAATAAGAAACCATACCTGTAGACCATATATATCTGCTTCCATTTCAGCTATCAATGCATCGCTAAATAAATCCTCTCCATTACCTTCCCCATTAACACCCTGCGTTTATTCAAGGCAAAAACTTGATACCATGTATTTGAAGATAAGTAAAAGAAGAAAAAATAAATAAAGGGGAAACTATTGCCTCGGAATCCAGATTCTGTAAAGTACTCTCAGCTTCAGTTTTGTCAGGAGACAATATTTCCACATTAGTAGCATCTAAAACATGTGGTATGGCGGGTGATGGAAACTCAACAGGTGATAAAGTATAATTGACATTTTGAACAACTGGTATGGGTTTCTGATTATGAGTGTAACTGGCCAAGTCATCATCAATAAGTGAAACTTCTTTCCTCAATACAGCAGGCTTATGTGGAATCTTTCTCTGACCTTCATCACCAACACCCGCAGATTCATTTATATCTTCAATGCCTCTTATCATGAATTCAGGATGACCAATATCAATTAGAGCTTGAGGAGATTGATTCGAGTGGATTTGAGGTGAAACTAGGCCATCATACATTCCATTGAGAAACACTCCGCTATTATCGTGCGTCTGTTTTTGAGAACTACAGATAAGATCTGCAACTTCCGATTTCTTGTCCCCAGATGAATAACCTTCTGGATCCCTCTTAGTAACCTCGGCTGAGGTTTCTCCAAAAGGGTTCATTTGGGGTTGCTTCAACTCTGGACCAGTGAATTGAGTTGGGTTAACACAAGATAAATCGGGGGCCGAACTACTGCAAACATGGGGGTCTTGTTTTGGTGAATTGGGACAAATAAGTGGCACGGGTTCAAAGTTAGCATTTTTGCTACTAAAAAAATCTCCGCCGCCGTTAAAGAAAGAACTGCTGGCATCTTCCAAGTTCGAAAGGCATTCATTCGTGGAAGGTTTTTTTGTTGAATTTTGATTTATAGAATACTCTGTCAATTGGTCTTTCCCAGCAGCAATATGAATATCCTTACGAACAACTCCAAATTCGCCCAATGCTTCTAAGCCGAAAGGAGAATTGAGAGGTGCCAACCCTGTAACCGGAATAGCTTGGTCAGAGTTCAACGCCTTTGTTTGAACTTGAGGACTGATCAAGCCAACATTGCCATGCGATTGCACTGGATTTTCTAGTAAGGTAGCAGATAATCCATGTGGATATAATTGGGGTCTTCCAAAGTCCAAGGAAAATGATTGTGGCATACCCTCGTGAGAAGAGTAAGCAGAATTCTGTCCCTGCTCCTGAAGCTTTGAATCAGAAAAGGCATGATGCAACCCGTGGTCGCAATTCATTGAATCACCCGATCCAGGAAATATTCCCGCCAAAGTATGCTCTGGTCTTTGAGGAGCCAAACTATCTCTTTCTAAAATCATCTGACTGAACATGCTTGGGTGGATGACATCATGTATATTGATCGGATCGTGAGACTTCATCAAATTCTTCATATCTGCTTGATGTGCAGTAAAAGGAGTCTCAACTACCTTTTGAGGCTCGTCCAGAAGTCCTGTCAGATCAGGGACACTCGGTGTATCCTTAATTTCGAATTGGCTCACGGGCAGGGGAACTGTTTTTTCATATCTTGGATCGCTGTCTACATTAGGCATCAAATGGTCCATTTCACTCGTCATGCCATTCACTGCGGCGACATATTGATAATCCGTGTCATTAAGTGTGTCGGAGGTTTCGAATTCATTCAGAGGGATCAAGAAAATGCGAAGCCGTTGAGAGCCCTCGGGCCTCTCGACCCCATCATACTCCTCGATCATATTCTGGAGATCCTCGTTAGAAGACACGGATATAAGGGAATCAAGATCCTCTCCTGGAAGCTGGTACTTAATCGAGTGGGGCTGGTTACATATTCCAGTCGTCTTCGCAACCAACTCCTCCCACAAGATATTCTTCCTAATGGAGATTATGCGCGTCTCTCCTCCCGCGTATCTGAGCTTCCCATCACTCGGCCTTGGGAGTATTTTGCCACCGAAACTGCAAAGCAGTTTTATTTTCCCCTGTTGGGAAACATCGGAAATTCCTAAACCGGACGAGCGTAAGGATTTAGACATGTTTTCATTACTAGTGTAAACCCCGTTATCGAGATGAGTGGTGGATCCCTTGGCAGAAGCGAAATCGCTGATGTCAGAGCCGCATTCTGACTCCACTCTCTGCAAGCCAAGAACTCGATATAGCTCCTCGTAAACCATCTGACCAGCCTGAACATTGGGAGCGATGTGAGATGCAGCAACGGGTTTGGAAGAAGCGCACTCCTGAAGAAACTTCATCGAGAATTCCTCTCCGGTCTGTATAGACACGTTATTGTTGTTGAGGTTTCTCCACATCAAATCCTGCTGAGTACGGTGACCACTGAGGCCGAGCGAGTCGGCTTCGGCGGAACTGTCCCGTTGCATTTGAGAAGTTCTCTTCAACCTCAAACAGCAAAATTCGAATCAACGATTCCCACTGTGTTTTATTTCCAACTCCTCTCTCATATAAACGCATATACCATATTTAACATGTGTATCTCACTTCAAAAATCAGAATTATGTACGAGAGACCAGAAATTGAGGAAGAAGAAGAAGAAGGAGAAAAACAAACGATCAGCGATTCCTTTCTTCAACTTGTTCTCCCCCTCTCCAGATCAATCCAACAATCTTAATCGTTTCTGAAAAGAAAAAAAAAACAGGAAATTGAGCTAAAAAAACCTAAACCACATAATTCTGAAAATTGGGGGAAATAGTATTCCAGTGAAAATTCGGCTCACGTGTATTCTGATCGATTGCTCGGTTCAAGTGAAATGGAGGAGATGCATCGGAGGTCGCGCGGATGATATCGGATCGATGACGATGATGAAGAAGGTGGGAGTTGCTCAGTCACTTGTGTTGTGTCTGTCTCCTGTCTGTATAGACTCTGTTTTCAATTTTCAATATCAGAGGAAAGCGGGGCGGGTACCATATCCGAGACCGGGTCAACATGTAAACGGGTGGTGGAATTTTGCACCCATTTCATTTGGGCGGTTTTGGGTATCTTGGTTCTTAAGGAAATACTACTAAACACCGTATTTGTCATTGTCCGTCCATAAATAAAATGGAAGAAAAAAATTAGATTTTGTATTCACATTTATAAGAAACTCAAATTGAATTGCCCAAATTGAGACAATTTTGTGTACAATACCAATATTATTTTACGATAACTTTAAATTTTTTTCAAATTCATATACGGTCTAAATAATTTTACTGTTTTAAATGTAAAATTAGATAACTTTACATTTTTTTCAAATTCATAAACGTCCAAATAATTTTAGTGTTTCAAATGTAAAAATTATAAATAATGTCGTTGATGCTTATTTTGTGTTTCCGTAAAATTAATAATTAAAACAGTAATTTGTGATATGAACAATCTAGTAGGCGCAGATCAACAAGAAGAAGCACATGATTTTTGTTTGAAAAACGAGGACCGTGCATTGCTCGTTCAAATATAAATTCAAAATTGCTCCAAAAACATCTAGAACTTATTGCACAAAAATTGAATTTTAATTTCATATAAATGACCAAAGCATTTTCTTTTAATCAATTTTCTCGCATGAAGAGCTTAAATGAATGAGTGGTAGTTTCGTAAACTTGAAACGTACAAATATTATTCATAGATTTTGGTTTAATTACTTATAAACAGGAAATCTTGGCGATATTATATTCAATTTTCAAATTCTTTAGTATGATCATGATCAAGCCACGAGAGTCCATATAATTATAGTCTTAGGCCACGATCGGGATGATTGCATGTGCTTAATTTGTGTTATTTCAATTATCACATTAAAATTAATTGATTAATTAATTAATACATTGTCTTCAATCAACATTACAAATGTTTGTAGTGAGTTAATTGGAAGTCTAAATTTATTTCAATTTTTATTTCCTTCAATTTCATCTACTAGCTAGTAAACAACTCTTATTTGCACACTAATATCAAACAAAAATAATTAACAATTATTGTAAGTTGTTTTTCTTGTTATCAACTTTTCAGATAAATAGTGATTTTTTGTAATTTCTGTAAACATTGAATCTCGTACGAATACCGTTAATGGGTTTCAAATTAATAACTATATAATTAATGAAAGTGAACGTTAATTATGAACGAACTATTTATCTAACACAACTATATATTGCGCGTTTAATTAATTAACCTGAATCATCCTGTTAGTGTGTAGTTCTTCCTAGTTCAACATAGAACCATGTTGTTCTTGTTTGAACTACGTTGAACTATACACTATTGTTTTGTAGTAACTTCATGTGTATTGTTTGTATGATTAATTGCTTAAATTCATACAAGTCTGCTAGGTTTGAGTAGAGCTAACTGGGATATGTAAGTGGATCTTCCTGGAGCCACGACGTGCAACGAGTACTCAGTGTTGGACTAGCGGACTTGAAGAAACAAACAACATGGAGTTCTCTGTGTGCAAAATTGTGAATGACCCACGTGGTTCTATGTACACCAGTGTGGTTCTCGAATTCACTATTGCACCACCAACAAGAGAGTTCAAGTTCTACACAATGAAGAACTTGAATCAGTGCTTACACATTGATGGACACGGAGCAAGCACAGGTAGACATGGAGCTGGAGGAATGACTGCTAAGGAATGAAACCAGCTACGGGTGCGGCTAGAAGACTTCGCTAGAAGAATTCAAGTCCAAGAAGAAATACCAAGTATACTAGCTGTGCATGCACCAAGCTCGAAGCGCGAACACATGCTAGTGTGGCAGCGGGTAGAGCTACGTTCATCAAGTACGGAACAATGGAATATTCTTTGAAGATGCCTTGGGCTCGGTTGTTCCATTGGGCCGTCATGGGCTTGGCCCATTAAGCGTGAATTCCGGAAACCCTAATTTACGATGCCTATAAATAGAGGGTTGTTGGAATTCATTGATGACACTTTTGATTTGACATTTTCTAGAGAGAGAAATATTGTAGACCGAGAGACTTCGCTAGAAAGCTCCGGTCATACCCTCTGTTTAGTCTTGGTAGTACTCTTCGCTAGATTAGTTCTACCTAGGCTTAGTTTTTGGTCGTGTGACCTTTCTACAAGATTCGCTAGAATTTTGTAGATGTTTTTGTAAAGTGATCCCACCCTTTATAAGATCAATACAAGTTTACTTTATAGGATCTCTAAATTGTGTTAAGTAATTGTACTCTACCTTACACCACTTCTCTGTAGGTAGACCTAAGTACAATATACACAATTTCAATTGGTATCAGAGCGAGTTCACCACCTTCGGTGTGATCCTAGGAAGAGATTCTACAATGGAGTCATTTACCGTCCTCAAACCCGTCATCCTTAACTCTTCAAATTACTCCTATTGGAAGAGCAAAACTCGGTTGAAGCTGAAGAATGTAGACTCACGGGTGTGGGCTGCTGTTCTACACGGTTGGAGTCCCCCTACCTACACTGATGCAGACAATGATGTGCGTGTCAAAGAAGAATCTACGTGGACTAACGCCGAACATGAAGCAGCCACGTTCAATTCCAAAGCTATCCACATTATCACTGATCTCATAGACGTTCACATGTTCCAAATCGTGAAACACCTCACGTCTGCTAAGCATGTGTGGGACACCTTGGAGAGAATGTGTGAAGGAAGTGAGAGTATCAAGAAGTCCAAGTTAAGAGGACTCACTACTACGTTCCACAAGCTTGAAATGAGGGAAGATGAGGATCTCGATTCTTTCTTTAACAAAATTATGGCTATTGTGAGCGAATGCCAAGAACTCGGAGACCCCATACCCCCACCGCTTATTTGCACTAAGGTGCTTCGAGGTGTAACAGAGAAGTTCTCCGTCAAAGTGACGACTATAGAGGATACTAAGCTAGGTCTCTCTGGGGACTACAACGAGATCATGAGTCACTTGAAGAATTACGAGTTGAATCAAAAATTGAAGGACAAGTCCTACTCCATGACCCCTTTTGAAAATTCTATGAAGGCACTTGCAATCACTCAGAGTGGCTCCAGCTCCACCTCTAACAACGAAGGAGCAACACATCTTCCTCAGTCCACCGATCAGAGTGCTTTTCTTGCTGAAGACTCCGATTATGAGAGTGAAGCTCTTTCTCTTCTCAACTCTCCCAATCCCGATAAGTTTGCTGCCCTCCAAGATTCGGTAAGCTACTTGGTTCGCCAAGACATCAAGAGGAAGAGGAGGTTCAAACAATTTCGTAACCAAAGGAGCCCTGGAAATTCCTACTCTACTCCACCTGCTGCTGGCCCTAAAGGGTATAGCCCCAACCGTAGGTTTGTTGCCAGCACCCCCGGCAAGGACATGTCTAAGATCAAGTGCTTTGAGTGCAAAGGGATGGGGCATGTGAAGAATGAGTGCCCAAATCTACACCGGAAAAACAATATGGATGTTAGCTATTTGGTGTTTGATGGAGATGACTCTTTGTATTCATCTGAGGAAGAGCAGGGAAAGATGGTGGAGCCAAATAATGTCAATGCACTCTTAAGTGCTATTGACAGTGAGAGTGATGAAGAGTATGAGGTAGACCAAGCTGACTTGGCCACTCACGAAAATATTTTTTGCTATACCTCTGTGACTGCAGGTATGACTGGGAAGGATGCCATCTCTACCCCCTCTGCTGAGAAGGTGAATAAGAAAGATTTTGATGTTGTGATGCTGGAGCTGGAGAGAGCGTTGAAGAAAGTAAAGGAGCTGGAGGCGATTGTCAACAAGGAAGACTCCGAGAAGGACTTTCTCAGAGACTCTCTGGCCAAGATGGAGGAAGGCTATGCTATGCGCACCAAGGAGCTTTATCAAGCAAAGGACAAATTGGATGTTGCAAATTGTCTGTTTAAAAAGCTTAACACTGGCACTTCTAAGCTTGACTCTATGTTGAACTGTGTGAACACCAAGCATTTTGGTCTTGGCTTTAAGGAAACCTTTGATTCCGTTTACTCCGATTCTCTTAATGCTTGTCCTAAATTTGTGCATGGTAATGACAAAACTATCATTGAATCTAATATGGCTAAGCCGGAGGATGCTCGAACATCCAAAGGAAACTCGTCCTCTACCTCGAATGTGAAAATTCTCAAACGCATTACCACAAATTCTCAAACCCAAAATGCTTCTATGTCCATGTTGACACCTACAACTAGCTCAGGGTCTAACTACAACAAGAAAAATTTCACACGTAATGTATCGAATCGGTCCAAAACATCGAATTCTATCTCTACTTCTTCCAATAATGCTGGATTGCCCAGTTCTACCTCTGCTCCTAAACCTGATGTGAGCATAATCACTCAAAGTAAGAAAATTGCCCCTGCCCACTATAAGAAAGTCTACGTGTGTGACTATTGTGGGAAGAAGGGACATATCAAACCTTTTTGCTACAAGCGTATTGATGACTTGAACATGCACGGTGTGAGGTTGAGACAAGTTTGGAGATCCATTTTAAAACCTATCCAAAGTCAAGCTAAACAAGTATGGAAGGTCAAAGCAGCTCTTCCCACACCTGTGATAATGAAGAATAAACAAGTTTGGAGAAGGAAGGACGAAGAAGTAAGATGCAATGTTGCATTCACTGTGGCTAAGGGCACTACAAAAGAGACTTGGTATTTTGATAGTGGGTGCTCCCGGCACATGACCGGCACCAAAGACTCTCTTATTGATTTTGTCCCACACTCTGGTGGTCCCGTTACCTATGGAGGGGGAGCAAAGGGAAGTATAGTGGGTAGTGGTACCCTAAATGTCAAAGGTCTACCCGCATTAAAGAACGTTTTACTTGTTGATGGTCTTTGTGCTAACCTTATCAGCATAAGCCAATTGTGTGATGATGAACTAAATGTGAAGTTCAACAAGGAAAGTTGTGAAGTGTACAACACAAAGGGGGAGTGTATTCTCACAGCTGCCCGTGCAAAGAACAATTGCTACGCCATTAGTGAATCTTGCCTAAGTACTTCTACCCCTGATGAGATAGATATTTGGCACCAACGACTTGGTCATACCAGCCTTCGAAATCTTGAGAAGTTAGTTCAAATAAAGGCTGTCAGAGGTATAGATAGCATACCCAAGATTGACAAGAGAGTTTGTGGAGATTGTCAGATGGGCAAACAAACTCGATCCCCCCATCCAGCTATCTCTACCCACAACAGAACTACTGAGTGTTTTGAACTACTCCACATGGATCTAATGGGACCCATGGAAGTACAAAGTTTGGGAAACAAGTGGTACACTCTTGTTATTGTGGATGATTTTTCAAGGTATACCTGGGTGAATTTCCTTGGAACGAAGGATGAAGCTTTTGAAACCTTTCGATCCTTGGCTCGTAGGATCCGCACCACCTACGCCAAAAGAGTCCAAAGAATCCGTAGTGACCATGGTGGTGAATTTCAAAATAGGGTGTTTGTTGAATATTGCACTCGTAAAGGGATTCATCATGAATTCTCGGCGCCCAAGACGCCACAACAAAATGGAATTGTGGAGAGGAAGAACAGGACTCTACAAGAAATGGCAAGAGTTATGTTAGTGGCTGCAGGTATGGCAAAGGGTTTTTGGGCAGAAGCACTGAGTGCAGCTTGCTATGTGGTGAACCGGATTAGTATTCGTGCCGGAACTCAATGTACGGCATATGAGCTCCTAACGTCCAAGAAGCCGAACGTCGCACATCTTCGTGTTTATGGGTGTCTTTGCTACATCTTAAATGATAGAGATCCGTTGAAGAAATTTGATCCTAAGTCTGACAAGGCTATCTTTGTTGGGTATGCCCTTAACAGTCATGCTTATCGAGTGTTCAACCTCCGGACTAAGACGGTACAAGAGTCCACAAATATTAAATTTGATGAGTATCATTTTCACGAGAATCCGTCTAAGTCTACTATGCTCCGAGATGATTCTCATCTTGTTCCACCCACAACGGAAGTATTGGTTGAGGGGGAGGTAGATCAAGGAAATGGACCTTGCATCCCACTCGGTGAAAATTCCACATCTCACAACTCTGGTGACTCTACCCCCTCAGAGAATGATGATGATAGTCTAAATCAGGGTAACTCTAATCCTGATATGGGCAACACGGGAGAGTCTACCTCTACCGGAGTTCCGATCTCTGGTCCACCTGCTTATATACGAAAGAGACATCCAAATCAACAAATGATTGGAGATCTCAATCAACGGATCACTCGCTCTACCCGCTCTACCGTCACTCTACCTGCCAATTACCCCAATACACTCTCTAACTTGGCCTTTCTATCACCTGATGTGGGCATACTGAGCTTTGTCTCCGAAATTGAGCCAAGGAATATCAAGGAAGCCATTCATGATGAGTTTTGGATTGCGGCAATGCAGGAAGAGCTACATGAGTTTGAATGGAACAAGGTATGGTCATTGGTCCCAAGACCAAAGAATGTTAATGTCATTGGCACCAAGTGGATTTACAAGAACAAAACCAATGAATTTAATCAAATTGTGCGGAACAAGGCACGACTGGTTGCTCAAGGGTACACCCAAGTGGAAGGAATCGACTTTGAAGAAACTTTTGCCCCGGTGGCACGTATAGAGTCTATTCGATTACTTATTGCGGTGGCCTGTTACAAAAATATTCCGTTGAGGCAAATGGATGTGAAGGCGGCTTTCCTCAATGGAGTGTTGGATGAAGAAGCCTATGTTGAACAACCTAAAGGTTTTGTGGATCCTCACAAACCTGACCATGTCTACCTTCTTCATAAGGCTCTCTATGGGTTGAAGCAAGCACCTCGTGCATGGTATAGTTGTCTTACAGATTTTCTCTTGAATTTTGGTTTTACTCGTGGTAATGCCGACACTACTCTCTTCATAAAACTTGTCAAGAATGAAATGCTTATTGCCCAAATCTATGTTGATGATATTGTATTCGGTGCCACCCATGAACGCTTGGTAAAAGAATTCACTGAAGCCATGGCTTCCTCTTTTCAAATGAGCTTAGAGGGGGAGCTAAGTCACTTTCTTGGTCTTCAAATCTCGCAACGCCAAAATGGAATCTTTGTTTCACAGACTAAGTACGCCATCAACATGCTTAAGAAATTTGATATGGCGGATGCTAAGCCCATGAAAACTCCTATGGCCACCACTGATAAATTGAGCAAGGCAGAGAAGAGCAAGGACATTGATATCTCTACCTATAGATCTCTTATTGGAAGCCTGCTCTACCTCACTGCCACACGGCCTGATATTATGTTTAGTGTGTGTCTCTGTGCGCGCTACCAAGCAAAGCCTAAGGAAGAACACCTTGCTGCTGTGAAGCGTATCCTTCGATATGTTGCCGGGTCTACCGACCTTGGTCTATGGTACACTAAAGATACTTCTTCTTATCTTGTTGGTTTTGCAGATGCTGATTGGGCCGGTGATGCGGATGAAAGAAAAAGTACCAGTGGTGGGTGTTGTTTCTTAGGAAACAATCTTGTCTCATGGCATAGCAAGAAGCAAAATTGCATTGCTCTCTCTACTGCGGAATCGGAGTATGTGGCTGCTGGGAGTTGTTGCACCCAGCTACTGTGGCTACAACAAATGCTTGCGGATTATCAAATTACAAGCACACCACTAACCCTGTTCTGTGACAACGAAAGTGCTATAAAGATAAGTCAGAATCCAGTACAACATTCAAAGACCAAGCATATTGACATTCGACATCACTTCATTCGAGACTTGGTTGAACGGGGTAAGGTTGTAATGGAACATGTTCCTACCGAGAAACAACTCTCAGATTTCTTCACAAAACCTCTTGCTTCGGAAAGATTTTTGACTTTACGGAGTTCACTCTGCATGTGTGCGCTTTGAAGGGTAATAGACCGCAAATGGCTGCCTCCACCCACAACCGTTTATTTTCTCAATGGAACCATCAGGTAGAGTAAGGTGAGGTTTGTTGTTGACGGTGCAAAGTGACGTAGTATTTGGACATACTGTTCTATAAATATTTATATAAGCAATTCGTTGGAGTGGACCTTGTCTATTCTACGTCTAGCAGGAAAAGTCGGCCAAAATGAGTTCCTCGATGGATTGGGTCTTGGTTGACCTGGTCTTCGGGCAATTGTAAAAGACATGGTCTTATACATATAATGATGAAAAAAAAAAATAATAATAATAATAACAATAACATCATCTTATAACACCTATCACTGATTGGGTCCTAATCGGCCTGATCTACGCCCTGACAGCAAGTGAAATGGTCGTGATTACACGTTGAACTGGCCAAAATAGCAATACCGTCCATAAAGCACTGTCACTCTACCTCCAATAACTCTCCTCCATGTTCTTTCCAGCGATTTTGATTCACTGTGTGGTGGTACGCATGTCTATGTTGTGTGCGCTTGTTATGCCTTAACCTGGTTCCTGTTTTATTTTAAATTTTTGCAGAACACTCCTGGTCTACGAAGCTTGCTTGTCCTACCTTGAAGTGCTTCTTTAGGCTTCGTTGGTCACAACACCTTTTTCCTTGTGAATTTTGAACTCTGGGTATTTCTTTGTAGGCCTATGTGTAATTACACCTGCTCTACGTTTATGACTTTGAGTTCTCATGATAACCTGTCTGTCTAACATGCTACTCTTTGTATTTTGTACTCTTTGCTGTTTCTACACATAGTATTTGTTGTCCTACCCATAAGGAACCGTGGTATGCGTGCTTCGGTTTGTCAATAAAACCTGTAAGGCTGTGCAGAATTGAATGAAGCCTCCCTGGTCAACGCCTGTCATACCGCCATTTTTCTTCTCCTTCGCGGTTGGTCGTCCAGTAATCACGGGTCACTGCAATTCCATAATTTTGTGCATCTTTTCTTGTTATTCCCTAACCCACTACAGTTATTCGTATCTCTTTTGAGTTTCATGTCACAGGTGCACGTCTACTTCGCCCTGATCTGCTCATGACCAATACTTGTGACCTTGCGGATTTTATCTGGGTAGACGCTCAACAGTTCATTATTCTTTTCTCCGCCAACGTTGTTCAACAAAGACTACACGTGGCTACTTCTGGTCCACAGAATTTGAACCGCTACAGTTCCCCTATAAATACCCCCTCACACGCAACACATAGTACACCTTTCACTACGTGTTTTCAAGAGCAAAACCCTATCTTCAAGCTGTTCTTATCCTCTACGCAGAGATTCATCTTGTCTACCCTGATTTTTACTCTTCTAACAACGCCCCTCCCTCTCATCTCACGCATCACTAATTATGTCTACCTATGAAACTCCTGAATTTTACGCTGCTCAAATTGTTGATCTCAACGCCCAACTGGTCGTACTGGAAAAACAATTCGACGAAGAAGAGGACTTCTCCAAGGCAGAACCAATTGGGGTTCAAATCTCTGATCTGCGCAAAGTGATCACTGAACACAAAAGGAATAAGTTCATGGCTGAAAAAGAGATTGCACGTTTAGCAAAGGAGAAAAAGGATGAGGAAGATAGACTTGAGGCTCTACGTCTAGAAAAACTGAGACAGGAAGAGGAGGAACGTAGAGCAAAGGAAGAACAAAGAAAGAAGGATGAAGAAGAGGCTGAACGTATAGCCGAGGAAGAACGGAAGAGGAAAGACAGAGAGGAGGCTGACCGTATTGCCAATGAGATACAGCAAAAGGCAGAGGAGGAGGCTCAACGCATACGTGTCGATAAAGAAAAATCTGATAAGGCAGCGGCTGACCATAGAGCCCGTATGGCACAGAAACGGCTCGATGAAGCCAACGCTCTTATAGCTCACACTCTTTCACCGCAGACTCAGGTGATTGAACATCCTGCTGCCCGCACACCCACTCCTGATGATCCTATTCTTACTGTCTCTCCCACCGTGTCCCCCGTTCACCAAACCACTGATACTACTGTGGCTGTACGTGATTCCACGCCGCCATTCGTGGAGGAGGAACGAAAAGTTGCCTCTAATTTAATTGTAAGAGCCTCGCCAACACGGGTTGTTGGGCCTGGATACTCTGATAATTTCCACACAGAGCTGGCGGCCATTCGTTATGACTTTTTGCAGGCACAGGATGTAAACTCTGAGCGCTATTATGGGCAGAGTAAGTGGGTAAAACGTGGCCTGGAGGCCTTCATGCGTGAGATGCATTTGGCTGACTCCATAAATTTCGACGTGGACTACAGTCTGTTTGTCCACAGAGTATTTTTCGCCCACGTCGATCGGGCGTTTGGAACTCCTGGCTCTGGGTCCTACGGGAAGGTGGTTCTCCGTGGAACAGAATATGATTTTAGCCCCCGCACGATCAACAAACTGTTTCGTCGCTCGCGGATCCAAGCCACATGGGAGGAGCCCTCTACGAACCACCCCGATAGTATGCTGATGGGATTCATTCTCACCGGTGGTCTTGTCACTACGGACCAGCCACCCATTTCAAAACTTACTCATTTTTTCTCTCACATCAACCGTGTGGTTGCTAACAATTGGATCCCCACGTCCAACACCGGTGTGCTACATGCAGATGCCCTTCACCTAATGTATAAACTGAGCCGTGGCATTCAGGTGGACCTTGGACAGGTTGTGTTCAATAAAATCAAGTCATACGGTGAAATGACTGATACCCAAATTCAAAGTGCCAAGCTGCCGTGCCCCCACTTAATCAGTACTATTTTACAAAGTCAGGGATTCAGGTACAGGAAAACTGATGCTCCGTTAACCAAAATCATTGGTTTTCGCTTTGACTCTGCGTATGAACACAAAAGCAAGGTGAAAGATCTACCTTGGCGTCGACTCGGAAATGTTGAAGCAGATCGTGCTTTGTTCAACGCTGGTCCGGCTGTCCCTTTACTCCCACAACAAAGCCAACCCCGTGGTCACTCCAAGTCCTCCCGGTGTACGCAGCGTCTTTTACAGAAAGAAATGGACTCTTCGTCGGATGAGGCTGATTCTTCGGAGGACGAGCTCTATTTGTGTCAGCCAAGCACGCTTCTACGTGACTTTGAAAGGTTGAATTACATTATTGATATGAGTTCGGGGCTGTGTGGTCACATGCACAACAAAGCACGTAGAGCGGCTCGTCTAGGGGGAGATGGGTCGTCCTACGAAGATCTAGGACCACTGAAAGTGTTACGTGCACGTCTGGCCGCTGTGAATGACCTGATTGAGGAACAGATGGAAGCCTCAAGGAATGCCGCTGACCGTCCAGCCAGCAAGAATGAAAAGAAGATTCTTAAAAGAAAAGTTGAAGTGGTGGACGCTGTTCAAGATGATGATGAACTGATGACTGAGGAAGAGGTGCTACGGGCAGAGCGTAAGAGAAGGAGGACTGACGCTGCCCATGGGCACAGTGACTTGGTAAAAGAGGATGATGGGACGGTGAGAGGGGTTGATGAAGTGAAAAAAAGGGAAAAGGCAAAGGGCGCTGGGTCTTCGGGTTCTGGAGCAGCTGCTAAGGAGAAACTGAGTGGGTCTACGGGGATCCTCAGAGCTGGTACTGGAAAACCTAAGGTGTCGGGCTCTACGGGCCCCAGGGTCAAATTTGTTAATTCTGGTGATCCCAATAGAGTAATGAAGCGTGGACCTGGAGCTGGCAAATCTGCACTTGCACTTGATATTGCGAACTACGACAAAGAGATGCAAGAGTATTGTAATCAGCCTCTACGGCTCTCGCCACTCAAGAAAAAGGGGACAGGTCAACGCAGAAAACAAATAGCTACCAAGACGCCGGCCAAAACCAGGAGGCAGATTGTTGATGAGCCAACGGACGATGAGGGAGATCAGGAGTCCGAAGAGGAAGAGCTCTCTGATCCTGATGATACCCGTGATCTACGTCAACACACACCCACGTTGGACTCGGACGAGGAAGGAGCTAATGAAGATTAAATTCTTCATCCCAAGTGTTTGCTTTCCCTACTCTACCCATAAACAATATTTACTTTCCTGTTGTTTTTCATAACTCTGATCTACCATGTCTTGATACTCTTGCCATTTTGTTTTGCTCAGTTTGAGTTATTTTATTTTATTTTGCTATCTCTGCCTCTTATTCGTATGAATGTTTACTTTCTATGTTTTGCTGCTCGCATGATTAATTATATGCTTGTTGTCATACGTTTACTTTTTGAGTATGATACTAGTTTGAGGGGGAGTTGCTCTACGAACCTCCACTTATGAAGTTGACTCAAAAAGGGGGAGATTGTTAGTGTGTAGTTCTTCCTAGTTCAACATAGAACCATGTTGTTCTTGTTTGAACTACGTTGAACTATACACTATTGTTTTGTAGTAACTTCATGTGTATTGTTTGTATGATTAATTGCTTAAATTCATACAAGTCTGCTAGGTTTGAGTAGAGCTAACTGGGATATGTAAGTGGATCTTCCTGGAGCCACGACGTGCAACGAGTACTCAGTGTTGGACTAGCGGACTTGAAGAAACAAACAACATGGAGTTCTCTGTGTGCAAAATTGTGAATGACCCACGTGGTTCTATGTACACCAGTGTGGTTCTCGAATTCACTATTGCACCACCAACAAGAGAGTTCAAGTTCTACACAATGAAGAACTTGAATCAGTGCTTACACATTGATGGACACGGAGCAAGCACAGGTAGACATGGAGCTGGAGGAATGACTGCTAAGGAATGAAACCAGCTACGGGTGCGGCTAGAAGACTTCGCTAGAAGAATTCAAGTCCAAGAAGAAATACCAAGTATACTAGCTGTGCATGCACCAAGCTCGAAGCGCGAACACATGCTAGTGTGGCAGCGGGTAGAGCTACGTTCATCAAGTACGGAACAATGGAATATTCTTTGAAGATGCCTTGGGCTCGGTTGTTCCATTGGGCCGTCATGGGCTTGGCCCATTAAGCGTGAATTCCGGAAACCCTAATTTACGATGCCTATAAATAGAGGGTTGTTGGAATTCATTGATGACACTTTTGATTTGACATTTTCTAGAGAGAGAAATATTGTAGACCGAGAGACTTCGATAGAAAGCTCCGGTCATACCCTCTGTTTAGTCTTGGTAGTACTCTTCGCTAGATTAGTTCTACCTAGGCTTAGTTTTTGGTCGTGTGACCTTTCTACAAGATTCGCTAGAATTTTGTAGATGTTTTTGTAAAGTGATCCCACCCTTTATAAGATCAATACAAGTTTACTTTATAGGATCTCTAAATTGTGTTAAGTAATTGTACTCTACCTTACACCACTTCTCTGTAGGTAGACCTAAGTACAATATACACAATTTCAATTGGTATCAGAGCGAGTTCACCACCTTCGGTGTGATCCTAGGAAGAGATTCTACAATGGTATATTTCCTTCGATCTCATCAATTTGTCTATTTTTTACAAAAAAATCTGACATATATTAATGACACTGAAGAAATTGTATATTATCTCTGTAATTAATTATGCGCTGCTTGATTTTTTCAGAAAAATTTCACTACTTGCTGGAGGGAGTGCTGTTGAATAGAGCATAACGGTGGGCCGTTAAAATCAGGCTCAGAAGCCCAAACATTCCCTTTCAAATGGGCCTCTTTCTGACCCAAGATTCATTCCCCTCTGAACTTTGTTTTTACTTAAATGCGAAAAAATAAAATACAGTAAAAACGAATTATTTCTGTCTCTAGGGTTTTAGGGTTTTCCATTTCCGCGAAACGAAGAAATGGACAGATATCAGAAAGTGCAGAAGCCAAAGCCTGAAACGCCGGTGAACGAGAATGAGATACGTATTACGTCGCAGGGCTTGGTCCGCAATTACATCAGTTACGCAACGACCCTTCTTCAGGTACTTTTTTTTATGTGTGATTGTTTTTGAGGTTTTCGAACTTTAATCGCTAGCCCTAATTTCTTTGATCGATTAATTGTTTCCATTGTGAAATATGTGGGTTTAATTAGGGGTACCGTTATAGGCATTGAACACAAATTTTATGTTTGATTGAATTCGTAATTGATGTATGTTGCATTTGCATTGTGTTAAATAGTGTGATTTCTTGCTTAATTCGGGACGGTGTCTTGCATGCGCATACACGTACGCATCTGTTTCTATTTTGAGTTGGATGAGGCAGGGGAGGTGGGGAAATATCTATAAATGGATAGAATGTTAGTGGCTTTCGGATAAATTGTATAGCAAATATGTTTCTTAAATTGTATAGAAAGCACGAGAACGTCTTTCGCAGGAAGACACTCTTGTATGAAAAGCCAATAATCATTCTAGTAGGGATTATAGGTTTTCACTGAATTTGAATCACTTTACGAGAGTATCTTTTTTATCTGCTATAATTCGCGATAGCATCCTTTTAAAGAAGATGGTTTTGTTGTAAAGACCCTTGCCGTTCCTAGATTTGCATTCTAGATCTTTGTCAGCTGAAGCTGCCTAATAATGTAAATTGTTTTAATTATTTTTCCTCAGGAGAGGAGAGTAAACGAGATTGTCTTAAAAGCAATGGGTCAAGCCATAAGCAAGACTGTGGCTACTGCAGAATTCATAAAGGTTTTTATATAATTTCCACCTCTCATATCTCATTTGTAAGTTATATACACCGTGATGTAACAAGGATTCAGTACCCCCTTTTTCTTAAATAGAGAAGATTTCCTCAACTTCATCAAGAAACTGCCATCAGCTCTGTGAGCATAACAGATACCTTTGAACCCATTGAGGAAGGTCTTCAGATGTAAGTTTGTAATTCGATCATCATCATACTTACTAAATGGTCGCAGTTGCTATTTTTGTAGTTGCTGGATTTACTTTTACATCTTTAATATGAATTTTTTGATGTTTTGAGTTCAGTGTGGAGCAGACCCGTCATGTTTCAATGATTTCAATCACCTTGTCCACTAGAGAGCTTAACAAGAACTCTCCAGGGTATTGTTCTGCTTCTTTAATTTTGCATGAGCCTTTGTAGTTCATCAATTTTCGATGTGTTTACAGGTATTAAAAAAATGACAACAATTTTCATTGACTATCAGCTATCAACCTTTGTTCTGCTTCTATAATTTTGCACGAGCCTTCTGATCTGGAATGAGTGTGGTTTGATTGATTCAGGTATCAACCTCCGGTTAATGTGGATCAAAATAGACAGCAATTCAATAACTATCAGCTACAACAACATCAACCTCCTAGACAAGCACGTGGAGCTTACAACGTTGGTAATGGAGGTAAAGAGAAATAGCCAAGAATTTGGGTAACTCTTTTTATAATCCTAATTATTTATGATGGTAAACCAATCAATGGTGATATCCCTTCCTTGATTTTTAGATACATATGAACGAGGGAGAGGTCGTGGCAGAGGGAGGGGTCGAGGTTTGAACAGAGGTGGATATTCTAACTACCAAGGTACCTAATTGTAATTTCATAACAATCTTCCCATACTTTTTTTTTATTTATTTCAATTGTTGTTATTTTATTTATTTGCTCTTCTTTTGCAGAAAATGGTGGGTATTCAGGTGGTGGTTATGGTGGGAACTATGGTGACCGGAATGGCGGGTATTATGGTAATGGTAATGGTGGGTATTATGGTGATCGGAATGTTGGGAATTATGGTGACCGGAATGGTGGCTATAATGGCAACCAGAATGGTGGATACTATGGCAACCAGAATAGTGGATACTATGGTGATCGGAATGGTGGATATTCTGGTGGAAATGGTGGTGGATATCCTAACAGGGGCAGAGGTGGCGGCGGGCGTGGGGATCGGGTCAATCATGGTTAGTATAACCTACTTATTTTAATTAAAAAAACATTTACGAACCATGGTTTCGGCAACAACATATAATCACCGATATTTTTTAAATTTGGTAAGTAGTGTTGAATTCCATGTGCAATGCATGTCTTGTTTCACAGCCCTTGTAACGGTAGAATCAGATATTACTAATTACAAAACCTATGAGATTTTAAAGCTCACGTAGTATGGCATAAATTGTAAAATGTCAACTTTTTTTGAAGGGGTGATAATTAGTATTCGTCTTTTCATGCAGAACTATTATTCGTTTTCCCACTAATGAACATATAAATACTTTATTTGCAGGCGATGGCAGAGGCAGTGGTGGCAGAGGCTTTGGATGGGGACGTGGAAGGATGGGTGCCGGCCGTGGGCCCCCGAGGGGTGGTGGAGGTGGTGGGCCCGGAGGCGACAGCAACCAAGCTTAGTTGGGAGTTGGTTCTCTGTTTGCTCTTAAATATTGCTTTTGCCTTGGCTTCATCTTATGTTGTGTAAACTATGTTGGAAAAGTTGGTTTACAATTAAGGAGATAGCTGATGATTGGTCTGTATCTTAAGTTTATGCTGGGCAGAGCTTTGGTTTTCAGAATGTTCTGTTTTATGGTGATGAGCCAAGAGCAAGCAAACTTCCTGACCACTAGTTATTATTTATTCTTTTGTAAATGGTTTTGTTCTGCTGTAACAGTTTTTGAAAATACTATCATTGCATTCCCCTTAATAACATACATATAGATGTAGGGACTTAATACTAATAAATATGTAAGTAGGGCTGGAAGTTCGGTTAACCGGAACTGAATCGAATGACTGGTTAATCAAATCGAAAAACGATGAAAATGACTAATCAAAACCGTATCTAAATAACTAATCAAAACCGTATCTAAATAATTTATGGATAACCGATATTGCTAATTTCAAAAGAAATATCCTAAAAAAAAGAAAAAAAATTCAAAATCTAAAAAAATTTAAATAAAAATCCAATATATTAAACCTAACTTACATAAATTCAACAAAATACTAAAAATCCGAAATAAGCAAAAGAAGTGTTGTTAGGCAATCGTCGCTAAAGATATATATAATATGTAGTATATATAATATATTTCGGTTATTCGGTTTTTAACAATCGGTTATCGAGTTAACTGATAACCGAATATATATTTTTTTTCTTACCGATAACCGAACCGAACACCGAAATTTTTATATTTGGTTAACCGAAAACCGAAATTTTCGGTTCGGTTTCGGTTTTAACCGATATCCAAAACCGGAATTCCCACCCTATGTAAGAGTAATTGTTATCAGACGAGTAGTATATTTTTAAATACGCAAGTCGTAAAATAAGAATGCTAACAAATAACAATACATTTATTACACTAAAATTAAAATACCCAAATATTTGTAGTTATATAATTTTATTTTATATAGGAAACTACAGTATTATTTTATTTTTGTGTGACTTGCATTGCTATTTTATAGGGGTGAATTTAATTACAAATGTCTTGAAGAATGAAAATAGTTGGTGTTTAATTTATGCTACACTCGTAGAATCTCGGTAGAATCTATGTTAACACTCGGTAGAGTACATGCATCTAATAACAGTAAATTTATTATTATTTTATAGAAGTACACACACAATCACTACATCATGCATTTAATAACCGTAAATTTATTATTATTTTATACAAGTACACACACAATCACACACGTCAATATGCATCTAGAATTAATACGTCACAAGAGTATTATATTGTCACAAGAGTATTATATTGAGTGTAGAATCTAATAGACCAGATGGTTGACTACTATACATTCTGGTTGACACCTAATTATTTCTGTAAATGAGTCCAGGTTCATAATACTTACATAAGAGGTGGGTCAAATCAAATTACAATATCTATATGCTATATCAATATATCATATTGGGGGATAAAAATGATTATGTGGATGAATGTATTAGTAAAAAAAGGCTTGGTCGGTACAAAAAAATCGGGTCGATCGTTGACCTTATTGATCAATCATGAGAAAAAATTAATTAGTTCGGCTCGTTAACAAAAGTCGACTTGTCGCAAACGGCAATGAATCGAGGCAAACCGCTTAATATTTATTTTTTTGTATTAAATATTTTTTTGTTACTCCCTCCCATTTTGAATAGATGACATCCTAAGCTTGAACACATAATTTAAGAAAATATTTTATCACAATTAATATGCATTGAAAATTAAATATATAGAAAAACAATGAAAAATAATTGGTTGAAAAAAAAAATCTACATAAATAATTGAAAAAAATTATGAATTATCGTGATTTTAACATTTAATATACCCGTTGAGCCACAAAAATCTCCCACAGACAGGTGTCATGGGCCCACCTACCAGCTCACTTGTACGAGAAGTCGGGTTGAGCGAAACGACCACCCTTCACGGAGCACAAGTGCAGCCCGCACCGGAAGAGATTATCCTTAGAAGACTTCTACCATACCCGGGGCCAAGCACATGAAATAACGGGACCCGGGACCATATCCCGGGACCGTACCCCGGACCTCACCACGGGCATCGAGCACGGGCGAAGAAGACCATACATGCGGGTCCCGGGAACGTACCCCGGATCACGCCCCAGCACCGAGCAAGGACGCCGACAACCCGGAGTGCACGAGGACCGCACCCCAGCTCCTGGCACGGACGACCAGGACCGCACTCGAGCTTACATACGGGACGAAGGAGCTTCGAGACCCAGGACCGCACTCGAGCTTACATACAGGACGAAGGAGCTTCGAGACCCAGGACCGCACTCGAGCTTACATACGGGACGAAGGGGCTTCGAGACCCAGGACCGCGCCCGAGCTACATGCGGGACGACGGGGCACCGAGACCCATTACCGCGCCCAAGCACCCGCCACGGGCGACGAATACTACACATGCGGGACGAAGGGGCTTCGAGACCCAGGACCGCGCCCGAGCTACATGCGGGACGACGGGGCACCGAGACCCATTACCGCGCCCGAGCACCCGCCACGGGCGACGAAGACTACACATGCGAGACGAAGGGGCTTCGAGACCCAGGACCGCGCCCGAGCTACATGCGGGACGACGGGGCACCGAGACCCATTACCGCGCCCGAGCACCCGCCACGGGCGACGAAGACTACACATGCGGGACGACGGGAGTTCGAAACCCAGAACCGCGCCCGAGCACCATGCACGGGTGCCGACAACCCGCCGTGCACAAAGATGAGGATGATGGGCCCCGGGCTCCGGGACCGTACCCCGGGCAACACGCAGATAAGACCTACACCGGCAAGAAGTGGACAAATAGAATACGTTCTTATCTTTGCATGCGTAGGTTACGTGACGATAATGAACAGGTGTATTCTACTTAATTCTCCTATAAATAGGAACGATCCGGGACAACGGAAGAGGGGGACCGACCTACTGTAATAGTTCTCGAGGAAGAACAAGATAAAATACCAGTAAATAAATAGAGATATTAATCTCGGGCATTCAAGCCTAGTCTCGGTGTGATTTCATTTCAGTTCCCTTTCTACATACAAATATCCCTGTTTTTTGAGTCGTCTCCAAACCCTACCGAGCGCATATAATATATAATAAATCCCGACAAAAATGACCCAAAACAGTTGGCGCGCCAGGTAGGGAACTGAGAAATCTAACCATCCGAGATCCGGCTACGAGATGTGGAGCAGTGAAGAAGGACGAGCCACGGCGTCAGAACCCTCACCGTTTCTCGAGAGACGGAAGCTGGAACGGGGAAGGATGCTGGCCGGAGAAGATGAAGACGACGTCCCGGTCTCAGATCTAGAGCAAGATCCACTGGAGATGGAGGAAGATGTTCGAGAAGAAGGCCGAACGGGGTACCTTACAACCGAGAACCGAAGGGACGATGCCTTGGTTGCGCGAGTTATGCGCCGCCCACGGCCCAATCGTCGACAACGCTTGGCGCGTGCGGGGCAAGGTCCACCACCACCGTTAACTTCGGACCCGGGTACCTTTGGTATACTGGGTACTCCGAAGAAGACCGAGTGCGCAACCAAACTTCAACGTCGCAGGTACGTGTTAACCACGCCGCTTAATCATGTAGGACACCGGAACCCGGGTGCCGACCCACTTGTTCTGGAGCTCGGTCCCGGCCCCGCGAACACATACAACATGCAACCGAGGGCTCAACACCGGACCCTAGATGCAAACCCACTTGTTCTGGAGCCCGGTCCCAGTCCCGTGGACATGTACTACATGCAAGCACGACCGGGTGCGCAACGCCGGACCTCGGAGGCGAACCCAAAATCCCCGGGGCTCGGTCCCGGTCTCTCAGACACACTGGTCCCGGGGCCCGAGCCCCACCGACCAACCCCGGGGCCCGATCCTGGTCACTCAGACTTATACAATAGAATAGCGGGGATGGAGCAAAGGCTAGCCGAGACCCAGGTCGAGCCCACACTTACAAATTTCCATAAAGAGCCTTTGGCTCCGGAGATAGTAGAGGCATACTTCCAGGATGAGGTCCACCCACTCCAGACCCCTCTCTACGATGGGAAGACGGACCCGGAGACTCACTTGAGTCGGTTCCGAACGCGCATGTCCGCTAGAGGAGCAACCGACGCTACGCGTTGCCGTCTTTTCCCGCTCACGCTGGGGGACATGGCCTTTAAATGGTACACATGTTTATCGTCAAATTTCATACATAATTTTGATGAACTTGTACACCGTTTCCTTGCACACTTTGCGTCCAAGATCAACCAGCTAAAGCAGAGCCAGAGGTTGATCGGTATCCAACAAAAGATCGGAGAAACAGATGAGGTCTACGTGGACCGAGTAGGAGATATTTTGCTCGAAGGTGAAGAGGTCAACGACTCATTAAAATTGCACGTCGCGATGTCCGGCCTCAGGAGAAACTCAAAATTGTTCAAACACCTTATGCTGAGTTGTCCCCAAAGCTACGAAGATTTCGAAGTCAAAGCCGGGGCTCAATGTCGTTACCAACGCCTTATGAGAAGTGATGAGCCCTCCTCGCATGCCCCGAAGAAGGAGAGCTACGGGGCCTAACAACCCATCCCGGGGACCGGGACAGTTAGCTTCGGCCACCCCGGGCCACGGTATTAAAATCTCTAAACCCTACCGACGCACGGTGCACGGTTAGGGGAAACCAATAAGAGACTAATCAGTATTTTGTCATACTTTTACTCCTATGTTGAAAATGTTTTTGCAGACCCCGTAAGCTCAATATCAACTAAACTGGGGAAGCACAAAGAAACGAACCGTAGGCTTTCGCGGCTCCGAAAGGATCCCGGACCCGGTCTCGCCGTGAGAAACGACCCGTAGGCTTTCGCGGCTCCGAAAGGATCCCGGGCCCGGTCTCGTCGTAAGAAACGAACCGTAGCTTTCGCGGCTCCGAAAGGATCCCGGGCCCGGTATCGTCGTAAGAAACGAACCGTAGCTTTCGCGGCTCCGAAAGGATCCCGGGCCCGGTCTCGCCGTAAGAAACGACCCGTAGGCTTTCGCGGCTCCGAAAGGATCCCGGGCCCGGTCTCGTCGTAAGAAACGAACCGTAGCTTTCGCGGCTCCGAAAGGATCCCGGGCCCGGTCTCGCCGTAAGAAACGACCCGTAGGCTTTCGCGGCTCCGAAAGGATCCCGGGCCCGGTCTCGTCGTAAGAAACGAACCGTAGCTTTCGCGGCTCCGAAAGGATCCCGAGCCCGGTCTCGCCATAAGAAACGACCCGTAGGCTTTCGCGGCTCCGAAAGGATCCCGGGCCCGGTCTCGTCGTAAGAAACGAACCGTAGCTTTCGCGGCTCCGAAAGGATCCCGGGCCCGGTCTCGCCGTAACGAACGACTTATAGGTTTTCGTGGTTCCGAAAGGAGCCCGCGCCCGGCCTCGCAGATTTATTTATCACGCTGCACGACCTGAGGGTGGTCGCGGTCCCGACAGGGGCCCGCACCCCGTCTCGCAGATATTAACCCACCTCGATTTAGCCGACGTGCGAGCTAAACAAGCAGGCAACACCAACGGTAGTTTCCTCGGGCCAATGCGAGCACCTCGAGAAAAACGACGATGACATGCGTCTCCCTATGAGAAACATACTCAAAACTCGGCAAACCCGGGTCCCGGACCACACACACTGGTAAACACAATATTTACATATAATTTACATATACACGTATGTATTGTGATCGGCTATGAGAAAGAAGAAAAAATCTCACCCAAAACCTGGGACCGGAGCCGGCAAAAGAAAAAATAATTATAGTACTCGGGGTCCGGAGTAGTCTACCCGCTACGTCACAAAGTATGAAATGGGTGGTTATGTATATATATATATATATACTGTCCAATCCCCTATTAGGGGAATCGTCGATTCTGTCTGGGATAACATATTGCTAATCCCATATCCGCGGCCTCGGGAATATCCACGACCTCTTCCCCTATTAGGGGTTGTCATTTCCCTGTAAAAATTCACGGGTTAAGAAATCAGCAAGAGAATTATTTTCTCCTTTTATGTATTCAATATCAAATTCAAAGGCCGATAACTGAGCTTGCCAACCTGCAAATATTTGCAGAACTACAATCAATTCTCAGTAAGAATTTTGCGTAGTGATGTTTGCTGATAGCGAAAGGCGGTGATGTTGAGAGTATTGTATGAGAGAACACAATATAATATGAAATAATTTTTCTATTCCAAATCAAGTCTGAAAAATACAACATACAAACCTCTCCTTATATAGAGAGTACAAAGGTTCTAAAACAGAACAAATTCAAACACTACGGACAATACACATGACTTTTACAGACCACTATTACAAAGCTACCATTATAGATGTCGGGTACTCTTTGGGCCCCATCGTCACATCATATAATGCACTATGTAAAGAAACAAATATAAAATTACAAATTATTAAGAACCACGTATAGTGGTTGAGTGCATCTGACAAAGGTGACACTAATTCCTTGAGTGCTTCTGCGAAGATAGCACTTGTAATGAGTGCTGCTGCTGAGAAAGCATCATTGCTTTTAGCTTAATTAAACTGGATTAGGGCATTCTTATCCCAACTTGGCTTTGCCTCGTTTAGAGTCTTTAGCTTGCTGTGTTAATGTCACTATTAGGGCATCCCAGACGTCGGCTGGTGTAGGTTCGTCTTCTTGTCCTTCACCCGCAAAATAATTAAGGGAACTGTTGGAATCAATAGATCCTCTTGGCGAAGCTGACTTCATTGATTCATCTCCGTCTTTTGCTATCTCGGTTGAGAAGGTGTCAAAGAATTGATTTTTCATGTGATCTAAAACTTTCTTCATTATTTCTTCCTCCGATTCCCTTGGATATTTTTTCTGAAAGAAATTTTTCAAGCTAGACAGTGAAAGTTGTTGAGAGCATTGTTCTTTTTCTCCTTTTCTTTTATCTTCAACAATTGTTGACTGGATAGTTGAGGCCATTTTCTCTATATTTTCTTCTCCCATATTAGTCCACCATTTGTAGAAAAATTTTCTTTTTAGCATGGGTATATTTAGTTTATTCGAAGAGACTGAAATCGTCCATCTCCAAATCCAAGGAATTTGGAATTTTGTAAAAAACAGGAAAGGACATTGTCCAACAATCAACCTGTCTGAGTTTAATTTGGTGACTAATGAACTATTGTCACACCAAGGATTATATAAATCCATAATTTCCTTTGGCAGTATTTCCAAAGAAGGGCCAAATTTTGACCACCACTCATAAAACCAATTTGGAATATGCTTATTAAGGATTTCTGGGTTTATTGTGAAAAACCAAGAATGCTTATTCTTAGGGTTCTGGTAGTAGAACGCTTTTGAAAAAGCCTGGATATAATCCCAATAATTGAAGTAGATATATTTACCTTCTGCCATTCGGATGGCTTTGTCTCCATTAGGGTTTATTCCCCACTCTCTTGGCAGTAAAACTTTATTAATATGACACTTGCTGAAGTTTATAAAACTTTCAGGGTTATTATTTTGATAGTGATGAGTAATGGTTACCGATTCGGTAATTTTTAGGAGGACTTCATAATTTGGCCTTGTTTTTCCATGTAGACCGGCATACCCTCTTGATTCAAGATATCTTGTTCTGATTGACCATCCATCATTTGGCGTCATTTGAATATCTTCATCTTCTATGTACAGAACATCTTCTGTGATTGGACTTTCAAAGTACTCTTTTTCTTGTTGTACTTCATTGGTAACGTCTTTATAAGACGTTTTATTAGAAGAGGAGGAAGGTATATCTTCCTTTTTTGGAGGAGGCAATTGTGGCACAATTTTGCCTCTGCTATGGTATACTGTCCAATCCCCTATTAGGGGAATCGTCGATTCTGTCTGGGATAACATATTGCTAATCCCATATCCGCGGCCTCGGGAATATCCACGACCTCTTCCCCTATTAGGGGTTGTCATTTCCCTGTAAAAATTCACGGGTTAAGAAATCAGCAAGAGAATTATTTTCTCCTTTTATGTATTCAATATCAAATTCAAAGGCCGATAACTGAGCTTGCCAACCTGCAAATATTTGCTTAGAGACAAGATTTTTAACATCTTTTTCAACTATTGATTTTGCAGAACTACAATCAATTCTCAGTAAGAATTTTTGATTTAATAAGTCATCTTGAAATTTTGAAATACACTTTATAATAGAAAGCATCTCTTTTTTAATGGTTGAATACTTTGACTGCGTGGGATTCCATTTTCCTGAGGTAAACCTAACAAGATGTTCTTTTTTGCTATCAGGATTTAATTGTTTTAAGATTCCGCCATAACCAATATTTGAGGCATCAGTTTCAACAATTTTAAAGTATTTAGGATTAGCAAGAGATAAACATGGCAAACATCTTACTTTGGACTTAATTTTTCTAACAGCTTGTGAATGCTCTTCTGTCCATGGTGAGACGTTTTTTCTTAATCTAGAGTACAAAATTTTTGTGTCTTGGGCTAAATTCTTATAATAATCTGAAATATAATTTAGACTTCCAAGAAATCTTTGAAGCTGTTTTGTATCGGTGATATTATCTGGGAATTTTGAAGCAAATTCTATACTTCTTTCAATTGGGATTATCTTTCCTTGCGAAATCGTATGTCCTAAAAACCTAACTTGGACTTGAAATAATTTCATCTTAGGGGCGGAAATGACTAACCCATTATTTTTTATTAAATTTTTAAATATTTTTAAATGTTTTATATGTTTTTCTATCGTTTTAGAAAATACTAAAACATCATCTATATAAACAATTATAAATTCTGTATATGGGTTAAATATTTCATTCATGATATTCTGAAATTCAGAAGGAGCATTTTTTAAACCAAATGGTAAAACATTCCATTCATAATGACCAAATGGAACTGTAAAAGCTGTTTTATACCTATCAGACTCATTAATTTGAATCTGCCAATATCCTGACTTCATATCAAATTTTGAATAGATTAGAGCATCGTTTAGTCTATCTAATAAATCCTTTTTATTGGGAATTGGATATCTAATCCATTTCAATACCTTATTAAGGGGTTTATAGTTTATGACTAACCTTGGAACTCCTCTTTCCTTTTCAGCAGCATTATTTACATAGAATGCTGTACAACTCCAAGGAGATTTAGATTTACGAATTAAACCTTTCTTTTCGAGTGAGCTTATTTCTTTTTTGCATAATTCTAAGTATTCATGGTTCATTTGAGCTGGCCTAGCTTTAGTAGGAATTTGATTTTCTTTGAATTCCTCTTCATAAGGTAGAGAAATAACATGTTTCTTTCTGTTCCAAAATGCATTAGGTAGTTCATTGCATACTTCTTCTATAAACTGTTTTTCAATTAAATTAATTTTTTCTTGTATTTCTTTTTTCTTTAGCTGATCATTTATATTAAGAATTTCTATTTCATCTTTTAAGAAACATATTTGTTTTTCTTTATTGAGAAGAATATCTCTTACTTCATTTAACATTCTTGTGTGCGGATCAGTTATGAATTTGAATAATACATTTTTTCCATTTATTATTGAAGAAATACCATTTTGGTCAATATTATTGATTGGCATAATTTTGTGGAGGAAAGGAGTTCCTAAAATAATTCTGTGAGTAAGATTTTTTACCAAGATAAAAGATGTTGGCAAACATATTTCTCGATTGCAAATATTGACGTTTGAAAGTTTATATTTAACTCTAAGTTTATCACCACCTGCTTGGGTTAGTGATTGTGTTGTTTTGGAAAAATATTTTGTAGGAATTATACCTTCTTGGATGCAATTTAAATCAGCACCGCTGTCAATAAGCGCTACCTCATTTTCTAATATAAAATCCCTATTAATAATTAGAGTAATCTTTACAAACCATTTTTGTGATGTTACTTGATCTAAAAGATTTAGATACTCCAAATTATTTGTTTTTTGAGGAATTTCCTCTATTTCTTCACTTTTGAAAGGTTGACTTTCTAATGTTGTAAGTCTTTGTGATAGTACAGCTTGATTTTGTTTTAGCTGTCCTATTTCTCCTTTCAGAGAACTAATTTCTCTTTTTAAATCACCAATTGAGACTGGAGTCTCTTTAATTTTTGTCTGTTGGAATCTGTGTAGTACTTCACTTAATTGATAAGGTGCCTCAATTAGTAAGGGAGGTTCTGGTTTGTCTTTTATTAGAGTTTCAATTATTTTCTTTTTTAGACCGGAGTCTGTAATTGATTCTAGTACTTTTAATATTTTATCTTGATCATCAGTCAGGACATTTAACCCATTCATGTCAACAATGGATTTCCAGTAATTATCTTCATTACATTGACAATCCTCATTGTCAGTATTTGAAGATTCAGAGGATGTTCCATATATAACTCCTAATTCTTCTTCATTTGAAGATTCAGTATCAGTTTCAGAGTTTATTAATACTTTTTCTAACTGCAATCTTAGGTTTTCATCTTGTATTTCATTAAGAGCTTTCTTTGTCCAGCATCGATTTGCATAATGACCAATTTTGCCACATTTATGACAGCTTATATCTAGTTTTTTAGCTTTCCTTTTTCCTTTATTAGGCATATGTGGTTTATCTTTTCTTAAGAATTTTTTATTATAGTAATTTCTTTTGTAATTCTTTTTATAAGAATTTTCTTTGATATAATTCTTTCTTCTAATCTTATCGAATTTATTATTTTTAATATCTGGCGGCCTGAGAGGCTTTCCTAGGTCAAAAGCAAATTGCTCGCAGAATTCACCAAGCTGGTGTTTTTCCGATTTTTGTTGCTTTTTTAGTTGATTTTTTAATTTAATATCATTACAAAGGTTCAATCCTTCATTTATGCAGGTATTTATTAGTTGACCATAAGTCAATTCTGAGTAATTAATATTGATTCCATCATTTTTAACTCGTAATGATTGCCGAACTTTTTCAGCAAAAAGATGAGGGAGGCCGTCTATAAACTTAGATTTCCAATGAATTGAATTGGGGTTTGTGAGTTGATAAACTCTTGACAAAAATGTATCTTTGTACCATCTAAAATGAGTTAAGGAAGGACATCTTAGATTTTGAAGAAGAGTTTGAATTTTTTCTCCTAAGGGAGTTGAAGTTCCTACAAAATGTTGTAGGATCGATAAACACAGTGTATAAACTGCGTCTTCTTCGCCTGTTGTAGCCATACTAGTACTTGGATTATTTGGTTCTGGCTTAATTAATTTTTTGTGGTTTAGAATTTCTATTTTTTGTGTTTCTGTTAAATAATGATCCCACCATCCTCTTAATTGTCCAACAAAACCAGTAGTTATAAAAGATGCTATAGAACTGTCACTATTTCCATGTTGCTTACAGACAGTTGAGTACATAATGATTCTATGTATAACATCAATTATTTGTTTATCATTTAATCCGTCTATATTCCATTCGTATATAGCCTTTCCTGAGTATGAATTTTGAAAAGGTTCAGGTTCTTCGAAAAGAAGATCCTGAGGGGATGGTCTTTTGTAATAATATTTTTCAAGAGGTTTTGGCATATAAATAGGATTTATTTCATTCATATTATGACCTTTAAACATTTCAGTTAATTGATCTACCTCATCTGTTTGACTTTTAATATCATTTGGTTCGGAATCATCTGCTTCGGATAAAACCCTTAAGTGTAAATCTTTTAATTTCTTTTCAAGGATTTGAATAAAATTTTCACTATTGGTTTCCATTCTGAAGCCATTTATGTTAATTGGAGGTTGAATCATTGGTGTATTAATTAATGAAGGAAAATTTTCAGTATTACTCTCGCTTTTACAAAATTTTTGTATTATTAATTCTTGTTGGCTAATCTGTTTCTCAATAGATTGTTGAAGGGTTTTTAAATCTTTCTCAAGGGAAAGAAATTGATCTCCTAAACAAATCAAGTAGGTATTTGTATAATTTTGAGATTTAATTATTGCATTTAATTCTTTTATCGTAATTTGAGCACTTTCTACTTTCTGTAAATTTAAGTAAGCAGTGGCTTCTGTACTAGAATTTAAGCAAATTGTTTGTTCAGGAGGAAAAGGTGCAGTTATTTCACCTTGATTAGTTTTCCATGTTTTTTGTAAAACTGAAATTTGATTATTGGTATTATTTATATAATTCTTAATAAACCAAGTAACGAAAGAAAGGTAATCTTGAGTTTTCTCAATATAATTGTAATATTCTTCTTTAAATGTTTTTAACTTGTTTGAAGAATATTTATTGAAATACCATTTTCTAAACAATTCATGCTTGTCTTGCTGAAATTCTGCATTAAGAATTTCTCTCATCTTACTTCCTGGGGATAAATCAATCATTTAAACGTGAAAACTCATTTCTGATTGAGTAGGTGATTTTCTACTTTGGGTATAAATTCCTTCTGGAATTTTATTTTGACTTATTCTTATTGTTTCAACTGTGTCAATCTCTTCTCTTAATTGAGAAGTGCTTGCCCTAGCTGATTCGTGAGGGGTACAAAAATAATCGTTTATGGTCGAACATCTTGATGATGTTGTTCGGGGTAACCTTATTGTTCTATCAGAACCAAATTTTATCTCTACGTCTCCTTCGGAGGTTTCTATTATTTGATCTATTTCATTGTTTATTTTTGGTTTTGGTTCCAACTCTTGCGGAAGGGTCCAAGATTCTGGGAAATTTATTTCATTCCACTTAATTAATCTGTTGGTGGCAATGTTTGAGGTTAATAAATTTGTTTGAACCACAGTTGTAGTTCCTGGGGAAGATAATCTTCTTTTATTAATGTTTGGATTTAAAGTTTGTAAAACTTTATAATAAACTCTATAGCAAATTGCTATTATTTCACTTCCTGGTTTAAAATTATAACCATTTGTATGAATTGTTGTAGTTCCCCAGGAACTACAACCTCTCACTGGTATCAGAGCCAAACCCCCCATACAAGGTACTATTTCGATATCCATTAAATTAATGGAATTACAAAGCTAAATTTTTGTTGTGGGTGGTAAGATGTTAGATGAGTAAGTAAAATTTGAACATGTAAAAAAAAAAAAAAAAAAAAAAAAAAAAAAAAAAAAAAAAAAAAAAAAAAAAAAAAAAGAGTAAAAATGTCGAAAATTTTTAGTGTTTTCTTTTCTTGCCACAATGTTTCGATTGCATATTCAAGGCTAGATAAAAAGAAAATTTTGCTAAAATTTTCGTTAACCCTGATTTTTGGAGTTTTCTCCGTCTATCCCTTTTTGGTTGATAGTTAAACGACTTTTGTCGTTTGTAAGGGTTACAAAAAGAATGTTTATTTAAGTAATTTTGTTTTAAAATAAACATGTTTAAAGTTGAGCTTACAATTCTAATGTCTTGCTAACCACAACAAATTTACAAGCATTTAATATCCATGTCTAATTGGGATAACGATGAACATGAAATTGAATCTGTTAAAAACGCAGAACTAATAGAATATCCAAAAAATTTGGATAAATTAAATAAATGGGTTATACCTTCAGTATCCCCACATAAAATTTATGAAATTGGATTTCTTGACTTAAAAGCAAGATTTGCAATTAAAACGCTAGAACAAACAATCAGAATATCCGATAATACACAAACAATTAGGTTATTGTCAAAAAGAGACTTAGCCCCTTTTAAAAATTATAAATTTATCCATATTGGGTTAATTCAAGTAGCATTTAAACCCTTAACCTTGTTAGGTGTAAATTCAAGTATAATGGCATACGTAAGAGATGGTAGATGTAGAGATTTTAAACCTTCTTTAGCCGCCTTAATTGAAACTAGTTTATGTCATGGACCAGTTTATTTCGACGTGTCCCCAAATTTAACTCTCTCAATGACAGATAGTAATTTACAAGATGCAATGCAATTAACAATTCATACAAATGGTTATAATTTTAAACCAGGAAGTGAAATAATAGCAATTTGCTATAGAGTTTATTATAAAGTTTTACAAACTTTAAATCCAAACATTAATAAAAGAAGATTATCTTCCCCAGGAACTACAACTGTGGTTCAAACAAATTTATTAACCTCAAACATTGCCACCAACAGATTAATTAAGTGGAATGAAATAAATTTCCCAGAATCTTGGACCCTTCCGCAAGAGTTGGAACCAAAACCAAAAATAAACAATGAAATAGATCAAATAATAGAAACCTCCGAAGGAGACGTAGAGATAAAATTTGGTTCTGATAGAACAATAAGGTTACCCCGAACAACATCATCAAGATGTTCGACCATAAACGATTATTTTTGTACCCCTCACGAATCAGCTAGGGCAAGCACTTCTCAATTAAGAGAAGAGATTGACACAGTTGAAACAATAAGAATAAGTCAAAATAAAATTCCAGAAGGAATTTATACCCAAAGTAGAAAATCACCTACTCAATCAGAAATGAGTTTTCACGTTTAAATGATTGATTTATCCCCAGGAAGTAAGATGAGAGAAATTCTTAATGCAGAATTTCAGCAAGACAAGCATGAATTGTTTAGAAAATGGTATTTCAATAAATATTCTTCAAACAAGTTAAAAACATTTAAAGAAGAATATTACAATTATATTGAGAAAACTCAAGATTACCTTTCTTTCGTTACTTGGTTTATTAAGAATTATATAAATAATACCAATAATCAAATTTCAGTTTTACAAAAAACATGGAAAACTAATCAAGGTGAAATAACTGCACCTTTTCCTCCTGAACAAACAATTTGCTTAAATTCTAGTACAGAAGCCACTGCTTACTTAAATTTACAGAAAGTAGAAAGTGCTCAAATTACGATAAAAGAATTAAATGCAATAATTAAATCTCAAAATTATACAAATACCTACTTGATTTGTTTAGGAGATCAATTTCTTTCCCTTGAGAAAGATTTAAAAACCCTTCAACAATCTATTGAGAAACAGATTAGCCAACAAGAATTAATAATACAAAAATTTTGTAAAAGCGAGAGTAATACTGAAAATTTTCCTTCATTAATTAATACACCAATGATTCAACCTCCAATTAACATAAATGGCTTCAGAATGGAAACCAATAGTGAAAATTTTATTCAAATCCTTGAAAAGAAATTAAAAGATTTACACTTAAGGGTTTTATCCGAAGCAGATGATTCCGAACCAAATGATATTAAAAGTCAAACAGATGAGGTAGATCAATTAACTGAAATGTTTAAAGGTCATAATATGAATGAAATAAATCCTATTTATATGCCAAAACCTCTTGAAAAATATTATTACAAAAGACCATCCCCTCAGGATCTTCTTTTCGAAGAACCTGAACCTTTTCAAAATTCATACTCAGGAAAGGCTATATACGAATGGAATATAGACGGATTAAATGATAAACAAATAATTGATGTTATACATAGAATCATTATGTACTCAACTGTCTGTAAGCAACATGGAAATAGTGACAGTTCTATAGCATCTTTTATAACTACTGGTTTTGTTGGACAATTAAGAGGATGGTGGGATCATTATTTAACAGAAACACAAAAAATAGAAATTCTAAACCACAAAAAATTAATTAAGCCAGAACCAAATAATCCAAGTACTAGTATGGCTACAACAGGCGAAGAAGACGCAGTTTATACACTGTGTTTATCGATCCTACAACATTTTGTAGGAACTTCAACTCCCTTAGGAGAAAAAATTCAAACTCTTCTTCAAAATCTAAGATGTCCTTCCTTAACTCATTTTAGATGGTACAAAGATACATTTTTGTCAAGAGTTTATCAACTCACAAACCCCAATTCAATTCATTGGAAATCTAAGTTTATAGACGGCCTCCCTCATCTTTTTGCTGAAAAAGTTCGGCAATCATTACGAGTTAAAAATGATGGAATCAATATTAATTACTCAGAATTGACTTATGGTCAACTAATAAATACCTGCATAAATGAAGGATTGAACCTTTGTAATGATATTAAATTAAAAAATCAACTAAAAAAGCAACAAAAATCGGAAAAACACCAGCTTGGTGAATTCTGCGAGCAATTTGCTTTTGACCTAGGAAAGCCTCTCAGGCCGCCAGATATTAAAAATAATAAATTCGATAAGATTAGAAGAAAGAATTATATCAAAGAAAATTCTTATAAAAAGAATTACAAAAGAAATTACTATAATAAAAAATTCTTAAGAAAAGATAAACCACATATGCCTAATAAAGGAAAAAGGAAAGCTAAAAAACTAGATATAAGCTGTCATAAATGTGGCAAAATTGGTCATTATGCAAATCGATGCTGGACAAAGAAAGCTCTTAATGAAATACAAGATGAAAACCTAAGATTGCAGTTAGAAAAAGTATTAATAAACTCTGAAACTGATACTGAATCTTCAAATGAAGAAGAATTAGGAGTTATATATGGAACATCCTCTGAATCTTCAAATACTGACAATGAGGATTGTCAATGTAATGAAGATAATTACTGGAAATCCATTGTTGACATGAATGGGTTAAATGTCCTGACTGATGATCAAGATAAAATATTAAAAGTACTAGAATCAATTACAGACTCCGGTCTAAAAAAGAAAATAATTGAAACTCTAATAAAAGACAAACCAGAACCTCCCTTACTAATTGAGGCACCTTATCAATTAAGTGAAGTACTACACAGATTCCAACAGACAAAAATTAAAGAGACTCCAGTCTCAATTGGTGATTTAAAAAGAGAAATTAGTTCTCTGAAAGGAGAAATAGGACAGCTAAAACAAAATCAAGCTGTACTATCACAAAGACTTACAACATTAGAAAGTCAACCTTTCAAAAGTGAAGAAATAGAGGAAATTCCTCAAAAAACAAATAATTTGGAGTATCTAAATCTTTTAGATCAAGTAACATCACAAAAATGGTTTGTAAAGATTACTCTAATTATTAATAGGGATTTTATATTAGAAAATGAGGTAGCGCTTATTGACAGCGGTGCTGATTTAAATTGCATCCAAGAAGGTATAATTCCTACAAAATATTTTTCCAAAACAACACAATCACTAACCCAAGCAGGTGGTGATAAACTTAGAGTTAAATATAAACTTTCAAACGTCAATATTTGCAATCGAGAAATATGTTTGCCAACATCTTTTATCTTGGTAAAAAATCTTACTCACAGAATTATTTTAGGAACTCCTTTCCTCCACAAAATTATGCCAATCAATAATATTGACCAAAATGGTATTTCTTCAATAATAAATGGAAAAAATGTATTATTCAAATTCATAACTGATCCGCACACAAGAATGTTAAATGAAGTAAGAGATATTCTTCTCAATAAAGAAAAACAAATATGTTTCTTAAAAGATGAAATAGAAATTCTTAATATAAATGATCAGCTAAAGAAAAAAGAAATACAAGAAAAAATTAATTTAATTGAAAAACAGTTTATAGAAGAAGTATGCAATGAACTACCTAATGCATTTTGGAACAGAAAGAAACATGTTATTTCTCTACCTTATGAAGAGGAATTCAAAGAAAATCAAATTCCTACTAAAGCTAGGCCAGCTCAAATGAACCATGAATACTTAGAATTATGCAAAAAAGAAATAAGCTCACTCGAAAAGAAAGGTTTAATTCGTAAATCTAAATCTCCTTGGAGTTGTACAGCATTCTATGTAAATAATGCTGCTGAAAAGGAAAGAGGAGTTCCAAGGTTAGTCATAAACTATAAACCCCTTAATAAGGTATTGAAATGGATTAGATATCCAATTCCCAATAAAAAGGATTTATTAGATAGACTAAACGATGCTCTAATCTATTCAAAATTTGATATGAAGTCAGGATATTGGCAGATTCAAATTAATGAGTCTGATAGGTATAAAACAGCTTTTACAGTTCCATTTGGTCATTATGAATGGAATGTTTTACCATTTGGTTTAAAAAATGCTCCTTCTGAATTTCAGAATATCATGAATGAAATATTTAACCCATATACAGAATTTATAATTGTTTATATAGATGATGTTTTAGTATTTTCTAAAACGATAGAAAAACATATAAAACATTTAAAAATATTTAAAAATTTAATAAAAAATAATGGGTTAGTCATTTCCGCCCCTAAGATGAAATTATTTCAAGTCCAAGTTAGGTTTTTAGGACATACGATTTCGCAAGGAAAGATAATCCCAATTGAAAGAAGTATAGAATTTGCTTCAAAATTCCCAGATAATATCACCGATACAAAACAGCTTCAAAGATTTCTTGGAAGTCTAAATTATATTTCAGATTATTATAAGAATTTAGCCCAAGACACAAAAATTTTGTACTCTAGATTAAGAAAAAACGTCTCACCATGGACAGAAGAGCATTCACAAGCTGTTAGAAAAATTAAGTCCAAAGTAAGATGTTTGCCATGTTTATCTCTTGCTAATCCTAAATACTTTAAAATTGTTGAAACTGATGCCTCAAATATTGGTTATGGCGGAATCTTAAAACAATTAAATCCTGACAGCAAAAAAGAACATCTTGTTAGGTTTACCTCAGGAAAATGGAATCCCACGCAGTCAAAGTATTCAACCATTAAAAAAGAGATGCTTTCTATTATAAAGTGTATTTCAAAATTTCAAGATGACTTATTAAATCAAAAATTCTTACTGAGAATTGATTGTAGTTCTGCAAAATCAATAGTTGAAAAAGATGTTAAAAATCTTGTCTCTAAGCAAATATTTGCAGGTTGGCAAGCTCAGTTATCGGCCTTTGAATTTGATATTGAATACATAAAAGGAGAAAATAATTCTCTTGCTGATTTCTTAACCCGTGAATTTTTACAGGGAAATGACAACCCCTAATAGGGGAAGAGGTCGTGGATATTCCCGAGGCCGCGGATATGGGATTAGCAATATGTTATCCCAGACAGAATCGACGATTCCCCTAATAGGGGATTGGACAGTATACCATAGCAGAGGCAAAATTGTGCCACAATTGCCTCCTCCAAAAAAGGAAGATATACCTTCCTCCTCTTCTAATAAAACGTCTTATAAAGACGTTACCAATGAAGTACAACAAGAAAAAGAGTACTTTGAAAGTCCAATCACAGAAGATGTTCTGTACATAGAAGATGAAGATATTCAAATGACGCCAAATGATGGATGGTCAATCAGAACAAGATATCTTGAATCAAGAGGGTATGCCGGTCTACATGGAAAAACAAGGCCAAATTATGAAGTCCTCCTAAAAATTACCGAATCGGTAACCATTACTCATCACTATCAAAATAATAACCCTGAAAGTTTTATAAACTTCAGCAAGTGTCATATTAATAAAGTTTTACTGCCAAGAGAGTGGGGAATAAACCCTAATGGAGACAAAGCCATCCGAATGGCAGAAGGTAAATATATCTACTTCAATTATTGGGATTATATCCAGGCTTTTTCAAAAGCGTTCTACTACCAGAACCCTAAGAATAAGCATTCTTGGTTTTTCACAATAAACCCAGAAATCCTTAATAAGCATATTCCAAATTGGTTTTATGAGTGGTGGTCAAAATTTGGCCCTTCTTTGGAAATACTGCCAAAGGAAATTATGGATTTATATAATCCTTGGTGTGACAATAGTTCATTAGTCACCAAATTAAACTCAGACAGGTTGATTGTTGGACAATGTCCTTTCCTGTTTTTTACAAAATTCCAAATTCCTTGGATTTGGAGATGGACGATTTCAGTCTCTTCGAATAAACTAAATATACCCATGCTAAAAAGAAAATTTTTCTACAAATGGTGGACTAATATGGGAGAAGAAAATATAGAGAAAATGGCCTCAACTATCCAGTCAACAATTGTTGAAGATAAAAGAAAAGGAGAAAAAGAACAATGCTCTCAACAACTTTCACTGTCTAGCTTGAAAAATTTCTTTCAGAAAAAATATCCAAGGGAATCGGAGGAAGAAATAATGAAGAAAGTTTTAGATCACATGAAAAATCAATTCTTTGACACCTTCTCAACCGAGATAGCAAAAGACGGAGATGAATCAATGAAGTCAGCTTCGCCAAGAGGATCTATTGATTCCAACAGTTCCCTTAATTATTTTGCGGGTGAAGGACAAGAAGACGAACCTACACCAGCCGACGTCTGGGATGCCCTAATAGTGACATTAACACAGCAAGCTAAAGACTCTAAACGAGGCAAAGCCAAGTTGGGATAAGAATGCCCTAATCCAGTTTAATTAAGCTAAAAGCAATGATGCTTTCTCAGCAGCAGCACTCATTACAAGTGCTATCTTCGCAGAAGCACTCAAGGAATTAGTGTCACCTTTGTCAGATGCACTCAACCACTATACGTGGTTCTTAATAATTTGTAATTTTATATTTGTTTCTTTACATAGTGCATTATATGATGTGACGATGGGGCCCAAAGAGTACCCGACATCTATAATGGTAGCTTTGTAATAGTGGTCTGTAAAAGTCATGTGTATTGTCCGTAGTGTTTGAATTTGTTCTGTTTTAGAACCTTTGTACTCTCTATATAAGGAGAGGTTTGTATGTTGTATTTTTCAGACTTGATTTGGAATAGAAAAATTATTTCATATTATATTGTGTTCTCTCATACAATACTCTCAACATCATCGCCTTTCGCTATCTATATATATATATATATATATATATATATATACATATATATATATATATATATATATATATATATATATATATATATATATATATATATATATATATATATATATATATATATAGAGAGAGAGAGAGAGAGAGAGAGAGAGAAAACTTCACACACGGACCGATTCGTACGAATTGATCAAAACTCTGAATAAAATATTGTTTTATTTTACTGCCTTTTGTATTTTGCTTTATCTCTTACCATATAACTTCTTTTACTATATTTAGTTGGATATTTAGTAAATATGTTTTGTAAACTCCCGTCCCGTGCA
Source organism: Euphrasia confusa (assembly GCA_954870475.1). Classification (NCBI taxonomy): domain Eukaryota; kingdom Viridiplantae; phylum Streptophyta; class Magnoliopsida; order Lamiales; family Orobanchaceae; genus Euphrasia; species Euphrasia confusa. The sequence goes on along the minus strand of OX940966.1, from coordinate 5,467,979 downwards.
TGTACAATATAGAAAATGACAAAAATCTCTAAATCCCTGTTCATGCAATGTAGAAAAAACAAAAAAATATGATAAATCATTTGAATAGATGTCCCAACAAAATAATAAACTAAGAAAAAAAAAAGACAACTAATAATATTTTTCCAAAAAGATCGAGAGATACATTCTTCAATTTAAACTTGCATCGCCTTCGACTTCTCCGCTAAACTCTTGCAAATATGTATTATTGTCGCACAATGAAGACCTTCATTAACAATAAAAATAGTTAATACAATAAGAACAAGATGGTAAACATGCATAAAAAGAAATTACAGGGAGTATAATAATTACTTACAAGTTTTTAATAACCGGACAATTTCGTTTATCATGAGACTGATTCACTTTACCACATCCATGGCAACATCGATTTTTTTTATTTTTTGCAGCATTAATTGATTTTTCTTTTCCTCCTTGAAGTCTTTTACCACATCCTTTTGCTCGCACTTCATCAGGTTCACAATATTTTTTTTCCAAATTAGAAGCAGGATGTACACTTGTTAGTGCACCTTCTTCATTACTATTCGGTATATTTTTTCCCTTGGATGTCATTACACCTATACGAGTGCTGGTGAAATGATCGATTTGCTCATTAATGGCACGAACTCCATCTACAAACATTTTTTTCGTTTCCTCGCATAATAGGGCTTTGTCAACTAAATCCAATGATGATTGAATAAATTGACTTCGCATCAAGAGATAAGAATTGTCATTATCAATGTGAACGCCATTATCATCTATAACTTTACCCGATTTTGCAGACTTTGTCCATCTCTTCAAAATGTATTTTTCAGGCAACTCTTCAATATGCACAAATTTTATCAAATAAGCAATGACGTGCTTACATGGAATCCCGACGCTTTCAAACATTTTGCAGCTACATGAAGTCAAATCCAAATCTTTGTCATAAACCAGTTTGCGAACCTTACTATCCGTGACTTTCGTTCTTTGAATATCATATATGAGATGATTTTCCGATTCCTGCACAAGCTGAAACCTATAGTTGAAGCTATCAAGGACTTCACTCTCAAACTTAAAGTATATCTCATTTGTGTAAATACCAGCCATTTGATCCAAGAGATCGAGATTTACTTTAAGTTTGGGTTTCTCAATTATATCTTTGTGATCAGCCATCAACTCTTCGTGGCGTTGGCGTACAAGCCCTCTACCAAACTGTATCATAAAATCCACCAATGAATTACCCTTTGAAACAAATTTTTTGAAAAAGGAATGACCACTCTCTGCTCGTTGGCTACTTGACATACCAGCCGAAAAAATGTGATTAACATATGCGGGAATCCATTTTGAACGAATTTGATACTGATATTCTAACCACTTATTTTCTTCAAGCCCACTGTTTGTAATAAGTCTTCCCCATGCTAAATCAAACTCTTCAGGAGTTTCTGATTTCCAAATGCAATCCATGAACTCACTTTTGTAAATAATGTACTTTACTGCATCAATTTTTTCAGAAAACTTCATCAAGATGTGCCAAATACAATACCTTTGAAATGTATTTGGAAGAACAATAGGGAATGCTTTAGTCATAGCCGGGTCTTGATCAGTAATAATCATTTTTGGAGCACCACCCGGCATAAACTCCAAGAAGTTATTAAATAACCATATAAAATCATCGACGCTCTCATGATTCAAAAATCCACAAGCAAATATAACTGTTTGGCCATGATTATTAACCCCCATAATCGGTGCAAATATCATTCCATACCGATTAGTATTGTACGTAGTATCAAAGATAACCACATCGCCATAAAATGCATATGCTCGCCTAGAAATTGCATCAGACCAAAAGCAACGAGTTATCTTTTTATCTTCATCAACATCAATTTTGTAAGTAAACGATGGATTTTTGGATTTTTCCAACTTTAGATACTCGTAAAACATTTCACCATCTTGGCCTTTTTTTTCAGCGCGCATATCTCTGGCATGGTTATACAAATCTGTTTGCGTGCAACCGATATTTTCTATACCTCCAGATTGAACTCCAAGAAAACTAAATTGTTGATGTGGAGGTATATTCACCATGGATAATTGCTTAGTTAAAGACTTTGTCGCGGCAGAAACATTGCGATGCGATCTCAAAAGGTGAACCTTCGAAGGAGTGGAAAGCGGGTGAGAGTGCTCTTCATTGAAAACAGTAACTACATATTTTTCGTAGTTTGATTTTAAAACGGCAATTTTAGCGGTACAATTTTCACTTAAGCTCCCTCGACGTCTTTTTTTTCCAGCATCAACGATTCTTGAAGAATTCCCTTGTTTAAAGCACACAAACTCTTTCCGTTTTATTTCTCCACTCTCACTCTCTTTTTTAGTAGCCCAAGCTCGTATACTAAATCCAGCGGCTTTAGCATAAGCATTATAAAATGTAACAACATCATCTATTGAATCAAATTCTTGTCCCTTTTTTGGCTTCAACTCATTTGATACTTGAGGAGTGTATATCTTACTATCTCCATCAGAATCTTCGTCTAAATTAGTTTGAATATCCACATTTTCAATTCTCTCTCCACCATGATTGTCCAAAATCTTCATATTTCACATAAACTGTGATAAAATAAAATACAAATAAACAAAAATACAAAAATACAATTTGTAATAAGAATAATTAGTACTATTAATTCTTATCTAAGGGTGTAACTTTTTTGCATGCCGTAAACTTAAAATAGGACCAGAATCACTTATACAAGTGTTTGAAATAAATTAATAAAAAACCGATCAACATAGTACTAATTAATTTTAATAAACTAATGAATAAAATAATTATTCATATACGAGGCCTGAGTGTAAAACTATACGAACAAAACCACTTCTCTATGACCAAATTTTTTATTAAATTCTAATAACATCAACTAAAAAAATTGAAAAAATAATTTTAATCAACCATGATAATGATGTATTATGAAGAAAGATTATGCAAGTAGAGCACAACACAAGCAAATATTCAATAAGACGGTGAAAGAATTACTTACCGATTTGTAGTAGTGCTGAAGTTGAATATAATATGGAGGTTTGAGAGAAATACGATCGAGCCGGTGAAGAAGAGAAAAGTTCTTTGGAAGTTAAAATATATATATAGACAACAAAAAATATTACGGAGTACTTCTTAAAATTTTAATTATATATAGTAAAAGAAGAGATAAGAAAAAGGCAATAAAATATTACGTAAATATAGTCAAAGAAGTTATATGGTAAGAGATAAGGCAAAATACAAAAGGCAATAAAATAAAACAATATTTTATTCAGAGTTTTGATCGATTCGTACGAATCGGTCCGTGTGTGAAGTTTTCTCTCTCTCTCTCTCTCTCTCTCTCTCTCTCTCTATATATATATATATATATATATATATATATATATATATATATATATATATATATATACTTAACCCGTTTAAAGTTTCAAGTGGAAAAATAAGAAACATATATTATATATCTTGAATCCGGGTCTCGGGAAGGTAGAATAGGGAAGGTAGAAAGGAGGAAGAGAAATTTCATTTCCTAAGATTGCACCTGGGGCCCGAGAAAAGAAAACAAAACAAAATTGTATGATATATATGTGTAGTATATTAATATAAAACTATATTAGTGTATATGTAGGTTACATAATTAATTAAAGTGGAGAGGTGTTGGAGCCGTATGCAGCACATGTGCATGAACTTTGGGGTAAGAAATTTAACGCGAGGCCCGGAAAGAGAAAAAGTATAAAGGAATTACATGTATTATAGTATGTATATACTGGAGCTCGGGGTCCGAGAAAAATAAAAACAAAATGGGCCTGTGAAAATTATACTCGGAGTCGAGTGCCGGGAGTCGGTGAGAGAAAAACAAAATAAATAAATTATTTTCATCAATGTATATATATACAGTATATATATTATAGCCAGGTATACGGCAAACGAAGAGCAGAACGAGACGAAGCTCGATCGAGCCATGAATTTCCATCCACCGCGACGAGCAGCGCTGCTGCCCGTACTAGCCCTTACCACCTCCGCTGCAACGTCGGTACCACCGCTGCCAAGCCATTGATACCTCAGTCGTGTGGACGAGTTACAGCCCGCTGCCGAGAGGACGAGGAGTTGTACCTAGCCGGAGCAAACAAACTGTTGTCTATATGAGCCGTGGCGAGCCGACAACGATCATCCGCGAGACACGCACCCCCGAGCTGCTGCCACGATCGTCAACAAAAGGCAACACTTAGTCACGCCCAACCATTCCATTAAAGAAAACAAGCGACAAATCCATGAACCGAAGACCAGAGCCAACTCAACCTACAGAGAAATCAGCGGAGTTCCTCCACGGACTTCTCTGGGGGCCAATGTTGAGCCACAAAAATCTCCCACAGACAGGTGTCATGGGCCCACCTACCAGCTCACTTGTACGAGAAGTCGGGTTGAGCGAAACGACCACCCTTCACGGAGCACAAGTGCAGCCCGCACCGGAAGAGATTATCCTTAGAAGACTTCTACCATACCCGGGGCCAAGCACATGAAATAACGGGACCCGGGACCATATCCCGGGACCGTACCCCGGACCTCACCACGGGCATCGAGCACGGGCGAAGAAGACCATACATGCGGGTCCCGGGAACGTACCCCGGATCACGCCCCAGCACCGAGCAAGGACGCCGACAACCCGGAGTGCACGAGGACCGCACCCCAGCTCCTGGCACGGACGACCAGGACCGCACTCGAGCTTACATACGGGACGAAGGAGCTTCGAGACCCAGGACCGCACTCGAGCTTACATACAGGACGAAGGAGCTTCGAGACCCAGGACCGCACTCGAGCTTACATACGGGACGAAGGGGCTTCGAGACCCAGGACCGCGCCCGAGCTACATGCGGGACGACGGGGCACCGAGACCCATTACCGCGCCCAAGCACCCGCCACGGGCGACGAAGACTACACATGCGGGACGAAGGGGCTTCGAGACCCAGGACCGCGCCCGAGCTACATGCGGGACGACGGGGCACCGAGACCCATTACCGCGCCCGAGCACCCGCCACGGGCGACGAAGACTACACATGCGAGACGAAGGGGCTTCGAGACCCAGGACCGCGCCCGAGCTACATGCGGGACGACGGGGCACCGAGACCCATTACCGCGCCCGAGCACCCGCCACGGGCGACGAAGACTACACATGCGGGACGACGGGAGTTCGAAACCCAGAACCGCGCCCGAGCACCATGCACGGGTGCCGACAACCCGCCGTGCACAAAGATGAGGATGATGGGCCCCGGGCTCCGGGACCGTACCCCGGGCAACACGCAGATAAGACCTACACCGGCTAGAAGTGGACAAATAGAATACGTTCTTATCTTTGCATGCGTAGGTTACGTGTCGATAATGAACAGGTGTATTCTACTTAATTCTCCTATAAATAGGAACGATCCGGGACAACGGAAGAGGGGGACCGACCTACTGTAATAGTTCTTGAGGAAGAACAAGATAAAATACCAGTAAATAAATAGAGATATTAATCTCGGGCATTCAAGCCTAGTCTCGGTGTGATTTCATTTCAGTTCCCTTTCTACATACAAATATCCCTGTTTTTTGAGTCGTCTCCAAACCCTACCGAGCGCATATAATATATAATAAATCCCGACAAAAACGATCCAAAACAATACCAAAACGTCATCTAAATTACAAATATTTTCAAAGGTCAAAACGTCATCTAAATAAAATGGAAGGGAGTAATTAAATACTAATTTCATTTTATACACTAGTTGTCGGACATGTAAATTTAGAAAATATATTGAAATTCACATTTGTTTTTGTTAAAAATTAAAAAATCAAATATAATCATTTCCGATAAAAAAAATGACCGGAAAATACCACATAGCCACCTAAATGCCTGGGTTGGGGGCCTTGGGGCCCTAATGCTAGGTCATCTTACCAACTCAATAAAACTTAGAAGCTCTTTCACTTCACCACATTAACTATATGGACTTAATAAAATAAGTCGTTATATATATAGTACTCGAAATTTTGGTAGTTTTAATGTTTAACCATAAATTGTAAAAAAATTATATAAATTAATTATATATTAGTAGTATAATATTTTATATTATAACTAAATTTAAATTATATAAAATTAATATAATTATATTAATTAATTATATTATATTTATTGTAATTTAGGTCACTTTCTTGAATAAATTTTGAACTAATATAATTTTTTTAATATTAATATAATTATTTATGTTAATGATATAATTATTTAAAATAATAATATTAAACTTTTTAAAATAATATAATTTTGTTAGTATTATAATTATTTATTTTAAATTAATTTACATTTATACATGTACACAATTGTATTATTAGGGTACAAATATAATTTAATCGTATTAGTTTTCTAATTTAAAATTAAAAATAAAATTATGTTTTAATGTAAGTTATTGTATTAGACTTTAATTAATTTTAATAAAAAATAACATAATTTAAAAAAAAATAATATAAATATTTTTAAATTTTGATTCAAGAAGACACCTAAATTACAATAAATATAATATAATTAATTAAAATAATTATATTAATTTTAAATAATTTTAATTTAATCATATTATAAAATATTATACTATTAATATATAATCTTATCATATAATTAATTTATATAAAATTTTAACATATTTAATATTTATTGTTAACTATTAAAATTATCTAAATTACGAGTATTTATATATATATATATATATATATATATATATATAAGGTAATATTTAAATAATTCCATACTATTAAAGGGTGATGAGTTGGCAAGATAAAATAGCATTAGGGGGCCAATACCGCCGTTGAGGTTGTCATGTAGCATTTTTCGTTCAATTTTAGTCGAAAAAAATTACATTTGATTTTTTAATTTTTTAAAGAAAGAAATGTGATTCCGCTTTAGTTAGAGGACTGTTTGTGAAATTATCTATAATTTTAACATTTTGACAATAAAATAGAAAGTAAAAATGTATTTTTAAGTTAAAAAAATAGTAGAAATAGTAAATTTTGACTTTTGAAAATAAAAAAAAAAGTTGTGAAAAAATTTAAAAATTATGTGAAAAAACAAAAGTAAATTATAATTTAAAGTGAAAAATTAATAATTACTCCTTTTTTAAGATATGCATTAAGTTGAGAAATAAAAATAATGTGCATAAATAATTGAAATTATTATATTATTATTTAAATTAAAATATAAAGAAGTATTTAGGGAGAGGGGACTTTCGCTTTTTAAATTTACTATCTAAACCCAATAAATTATATTTTATATTTAAGAGAAATGAACTTTTATGTTATTTATTTATTAGGGGCATTATAATTTAGATAATTATAATAAAATAAACATTTTAAAATATCTAATTACTATATTATCCTTATAAAAATATAACAATTTAAGCGTACATAATTTAATTTTATTTTATTTAATAATTTAAATTTTTTTTGAAAATAAAAAAGAAAATTAAAGATTGCAAAACTTGAGAATTACAGAATTTAATTTTTTTTATTTAATAATTTAATTTTTTTTTTTAAATTAAAAAGAATTGAAGATTGCATAATTGTAATTTTGATAATTAAGTAATTTTGTTTTTTGGTTTGATAATTTAAAATTGAGATTTGTTGTAAAAATAAAAGGAAAATTAAAGATTGCATGATTTTGTTTTTTAATTTGATAATTTATAATTCAAAATATATATAATATGAATATATATACTTTAAATAACAATATTATGTTATAACTTATAAAAAACTTTGTACATTTAAAGTCTTTTTATTGCTTTCTAAGAACCAGACCCACAACCATAAAGGTTCTTAGAAAGGAAAATAAATGGTTAGAAACACAACAAAAATTGAGTAAGAGATGCGCTATTTCTACTTAGTTAGAACAACATCGACTATTAAGGAGGGTGTATTCAATTGGGATTTTAATGGATTTTTTTGGACTTTTAAAAGTCAATGGATTTTTATGGATTTTCTAAATCCATGGAGTCTACAAAGAGTTTGATTGACTTTTTTTATTGACTTTCATGGATTTTCATAGATTTTACAAATAATTGAGAAATACATTTTTTAATTGATTTAAATGAATTTCCATAAACTTGTATATATAAATAAATACAAATTGTTTAAAAAAAATCTAAATTGTTTAGAAAATAAAATATATAATTAGTTCAAAAATAATAAATAAATAAATAAATATATATATATAATTATTTTCATCTTTATTTACATCATTGTAATACATCGACCTCATTTTCCAAATAGCATTAACAATATTCGTTCTATATGAATTCATTGTCATACATCCACCCCGTTTTCCATCTATTATTCAACAATATTTGTTCCCCATGAATTAGCTTACCTTCTTAGTAAATTTTGATTAATTTACACATTTATTAACAATATTCGTTCTCCATGAATTCATTGTCATACATCCATCTCATTTTTCATTTATCATTGACAATATTTGTTCTCCATGAATTAGCTTACATTCTTCGAAAATTTTTCCAAATAGCATTAACAATATTCGTTCTATATGAATTCATTGTCATACATCCACCCCGTTTTCCATCTATTATTCAACAATATTTGTTCCCCATGAATTAGCTTACCTTCTTAGTAAATTTTGATTAATTTACACATTTATTAACAATATTCGTTCTCCATGAATTCATTGTCATACATCCATCTCATTTTTCATTTATCATTGACAATATTTGTTCTCCATGAATTAGCTTACATTCTTCGAAAATTTTGATTAAAATGCGTATATATATATATATATATATATATATATATATATATATATATATATATATATATATATATATATATATATATATATATATATATATATATATCAAGCATATAAAAAATATAAGTATTATTTTTTGATTTTTTATATATTTTATGTTTTTTTACTTTAATTATTATGTTTATTTATATATTTTTTAAATTTTATTATTTTTTTTAATAATTAATTGGTTATTTTTTTATCTATTTCATATTTTTTAACTTTATTTTGTTTATTTATATTTTTTAAGTTTTTTTTTTTTTTAATAATTAATTTGTAAATTAAAATAGAAATCAGTAGAAATCTCATGTATTTACCAGAGATTTCAAGTTATAGAGTTCCTTTGTATTTTTTGGTTGAAATCCATAGAAATCTGTTGACTTTTAAAATCTTTTAAAGTCTATTGAGTTTTGAATACGTGTAGATTTTAATAGACTTTTTAAAATCTGTATTGAATACCTCCAGATTTTAATTGACTTTTGAAAATCCTGATTGAATACCCCAAGACTTTAAAAGTCCAAACAAATCCTGTAGAGTCTTAAACGAATACACCCCTCTAAATAAGTGTTGGAAATCGAGATCGACCATCAATAAATAAAACAATTTAAAATAGCCAAAAATCGAGATCGACCATCAATAAATAAAACAATTTAAAATAGCCTCGAAGCAGATACGTGAAAAAAGAATAGATATTCATGAATGTGCGGCCGAAGCACTACACCAATTTGACGGCATGAATCTCTTTAATTCTAAAACTCATATATATATATATATATATATTCCCTCTTAAATAGTATATTTCTTTTACAAAATACAAAATATTGATATAATTTATGAAGTAAGTGTTGGAAATCGAGACTCCCGTGGAGTAGTATTATGTGGAGCACTCGATTTTACGCATCTCAATCTTTGTTACGCTACCATGGAGTAGTGAGTCGATTCACATCTCAATCTTTGTTTTTTGTATTATTTAATAAATAAAACAATTTATATAAAATTATATTTTAAATATACGTGACCATTTAAATAGTATTAGTGGTTATAAATAGTATTCTGACATTTTTTTGGAATAAAGATTTGAACTTGGGTGAAATCAAATTCAAGTTAATTTAATTTCAAGACATTAACATATGAATGAAAAAAAATAAAATTGAGATAAACACAAACTATTTCTAAATTAAAATTGAGATAAAAACAAACTATTCTCATTTTTTTATTTAGTAATTTAAATTTTTCTTTGAAAATAAAAAAGAAAATTAAAAATTGCGTAATTGTAATTTTGATAATTAAGTAATTTTGTTTTTTTATTTGATAATTTAAAATTGAGATTTGTTGTGAAAATAAAAGGAAAATTAAGGATTGCATGATTTTGTTTTTTTAATTTGATAATTTATGATTCAGATTTGTTATGAAAATAAAAAAAACATTAAAAATTGCGTAATTTAGCTTTTTAATTTGATAATTTAAAATACATATTTTTTGTAAAAATAAATTAAGAATTGCGTAAAAAAAGACCGCGACTATAAATATTGAGAATTGCATTAATTTTATTTTTTAATTTGAAAATTTTAACATTCAAATTTTGAAAAAACAAAAAAAGGTTAATATTGTTATTTACTATCAATTTATAATTAGGAAAAACATGTTACTTACCTATAAATAAAAACTACTAATTTTTCTTAATCCAAATTCTCCCAAGTATAAATAAATATAAAGTGTATCATGATCATTTTTTAATAAATATAAATAAATATAAAGTGTAGCATGATCATTTTTTAATTTTTTAATTTATAAATTTATTATTAATTTTGTTTCTTAAGTTCACTTTTCTAATTATGGATATTTTACTTTTTTGAATGACTCAATTTAATATTTACGCTATTAAAATAGAAATATTTTTTAATTTTTTATATTAAAAAACAATTTTACTTAACTTATTTTTATACTTTTTGAAAATTAACTACTTTACTTTTTAAATAAAAAATATTTTTAAATCTTTTAACTTTTTTTGTCAAAAAAATCAAAAATAATTTTCTTTCTTAATCAAAATTCCATTTTAACTTTTTTTTTGTCAAAATGTCAAAAACATTTTTTTTCTTAATTTATGTTTCATTTTAAGTTTTTTTTTTGTCAAAAACAATTTTTTTCTTAATCTAGGTTTCATCAACTAATGCATAATAACTTGGGACTCATGTAGTATATAAAAAAAAATTACTACGCTTTGTCTAATTTATAAATTAATTTTCTTGAGAGTCTTCTATAATTTTAAAAACTAAAATACATTTTAACCCATAAAATACGCATTGTATTATTAATCATGTTGATATATACTCATGTTTATCCAGACTCTATTCTGGTCCATCACCATCCCTTAGGGGCAATTTATACCGTGTTCCTAGGAGTACGATTCTAATTGTACATCCATGAATATATCTTCATATATTTTTGGATATATATTCATTACGTATGCTAATTATATTCATTAGTATGTTAATTCAATGTTTATAATAATTGTTTTTTGAAATGAAGATTTCTTAATTATTAAATGATGATTTTTATATTTTAAAGGGTGAGAGCACCATTTATATTGTACTCCCAGGAGCATGATATAGGTAATGTTATAAGTATTGTTACTTAAGTATTAAAACTGTACATTATACAGAATTCCGAATGTGGACGCCATTTCGTCCAGATTCATCTCTCCCCTCCCTCCCATTTGCTTCTCAGCTAGCCCGTACACATATATATAAAGCAACGAGAATATTCATCTCTCTCTCACACAGAATCATCTTCGACTAGCTACATAATAAAATATTAATAAAAAGAAGAAAAAAAATGTCAAGCAAGAAATCGGAGAGCCGTGAATCCTCATTCCATGTGATTCACAAGGTTCCTTCTGGTGATGGTCCTTATGTTCGAGCCAAACATGCTCAGGTTTTTTCTCCTTTTCATTTCTCTCTTTTTTTATTTTTTATTTTTTGACAAAACAAAACATATGACCACTTTTTTAAACATCTAGATAATTTTTTTTTTTTGTTATTTTTCAACTTTTTGATCGAAAAAATGAATGATATAAATGTATTTTAGTAAAAGTAAAATAATTGTGAGTAAAGCTATGAATAAATCAAAGTTTGGTCAATAACACCTTAACAAGTTTTCTTAAATTGATAAGATAATCCAAATATTTAAACACGCCCCTCACTGTTAGAATAAGGTGGGAATGATATCAATTTTATCACTAATAGATGTATACAATTATACAAAATATACGGAACTATATATACATAAATAACTTATTCTAACACTCACGAGTTGTTGTTGTCGAGTGCCTGCAGCTTGACTCCACATAGGGTGAGCTCGATTTTGTCGGCTCTACTCGTGGACATAGTGTATTGCCATATTTTGGCAAACCGGAAATTTTAATCGGTTGGGCACCCATCATCAAAGTTTGTTAATAATACCTTAAAAAACCTTGTTATATCAAATAACACCTTAAAAAACTTTATTAAGTATATAAGATAATCTAACTTATATTTGAATTAAGATTTGTTTTCAACCAAGTGGGATGTTTAACATAAATTAAATTTAAAATACTATTTTAAAGTGAAAGTAAAAATATTTATTTATTTTTATATGGAAGGGTTCTATTGTTTTCAAAAATCCATTCACTGAATGAAAATGATTCTATTATTAAGGGAAAGGAGGGAGTAGTAGTAAAATTAGTAAGTAAATAATTAATTAATTTTACTTAAGAGTCTATTATTGCATTGCATGTTAGCTAGAGTACTTACAAATGGTATCATTGAGTGTTGTGGAGAGGGAATGAGTTCGAATCTCACCGGCCCTATCAATATAGGCACCATAAATGGTATCCATAAATTTGTAAGAAAAAATGGTTAAATTAAATAGTTGTTTTCACAGCTAGTTGAGAAGGATCCAGAGGCAGCAGTGGTATGGTTTTGGAAAGCGATCAACGCGGGAGATAGAGTCGATAGCGCCCTCAAGGACATGGCCGTCGTTATGAAGCAACTCGACAGAACCGAAGAGGCCATTGAAGCTGTCAAGTCCTTCCGCTTCCTCTGCCCCAGAAATGCCCAAGAATCACTCGACAATGTGCTCTTCGACTTGTACAAGGTATAGGACTAGTACATGTTTGATTGTTTGTCGTGTAAGAATTAATTTTCGAATTAAATTAATAATAATCAGATGGTCATTCTTGTTAATTTAATTTTAATTCATTTGAAGAAATGTGGAAAAATCGACGAACAAATAGTGCTGCTAAAGCATAAGCTGAAGTTGATATACTTGGGAGAATCGTTCAACGGAAAGCCCACAAAGACGGCACGTTCTCATGGCAAGAAATTTCAGGTTTCCGTTAGACAGGAGACCTCTAGGATACTGGTAAGCTTACTATTCTTTGCTTAAATATTAATTAAACATAATTGTGATTGTGGATTTGATGATTGTGTTTGTCTCTGCAGGGGAACCTAGGTTGGGCTTATATGCAGAAGTCCAATTACATGGCGGCGGAAGTTGTGTATCGCAAGGCCCAAATGATCGATCCAGACGCCAACAAGGCATTGAACCTTTGTCAATGCTTCATCTCACAGGCCCGATACGACGAGGCCCGCTTAGTTCTCAAGGATGTCTTGGAGTTTCAGCTCCAAGGCTCTGATGACCTCAGATCAAGAACTCGGGCAGCGGAATTGTCGTTGGAGTTGGAGGCCCGTCAGCCCACTAGGCCTGTGATGGAAGATATCCCGGGCCTGAATTTCGAAGATGATTTCGTAGAAGCACTCGACCGTGTTTTGAAAGAATGGGCACCGAATAGGTCAAGAAGGCTGCCGATATTCGAAGAGATTTCTCAGTATAGAGATCAACTGGCATGTTGATTATGTGGTGTGGATATTGAAGACCCAATAGTTTGTTGTATTAATGGGAGATAATGCTGAATAATGAGATTCCAAATAAAGTGTCAGCCAATATTGTGTAATATATTGAATTGATCATGTATAGTATTATAGATTGGGATCTTTGGTTTTGATGAAAGAACCAATTCATGTTGTGAACAACTAACTATACATGTACAGTTTAGGGGTTTTCAAATGATATTTTGTATTGGATTGGTGCATAATCATTTTTATAAACATCTCTGTTGAGATCAAAAGGCGTTCGTAGACTCACAAATAACAAGCAATCATCGAAAGCAAGAAAAAGGCGTTCGTAGACTCACAAATAACAAGCAATCATCGAAAGCAAGAAAATGGTTACTGTTTCAACTCATCTCAGTTTTGTTTTTTCATTTTTCAGCAAATCGCAAATTCTTTGTTTTTGAAGTACCGCAGAAACAACAAAATTTTGAATGAACTGAAAATTCATAAAACAAGTACAGGATATTTGGAAACCAGTAATAGTGTATATTGGTCATAAAATTATCATAAAACTTATATATTGATCAAAATTGATAATATGACCATTCCAAGTGTATGTAGCAGTATCAAATTAGATCAACAAACATAACATCTCAAATACTCCATAGCCATAATGCAACTCTCATCTAAAATATATTCAAAAGTACAAACTATACAAATATTTATCTCACAAAAAATTACAGATAGAGCAGTGGGCAAATAGTATCACCAAAAAAATATGAATCGGGGGAAACAAAGCTAGAATGATTAAGCAGTAGTGAGTGTCTCTCAAAGAAACCCGATTGACTACACACACGCTAATTGCATTTGAATCCACCGCAGACTGATAGAACTATGATTAAGATCAAGGCAATGATAATAGCAAGTACAATCAACTTTATCTTCATATTTTGCAACCACATCTTTCTCCTAATCTGGGTTCCTTGTGTCCTAAAATCTTGTGCCTGTCAAGAAAATCACGTATAAGCCGATCACCATAGAGAAACTATTCGCATAAAAAAGGGAATTACGGGCAGAGAGAAAAAAGGGGAAATATCTTGACCATTAATATCCAATTGGCTACCTAGACTATCAGTTAGTTATCAGACAGGTACAAAATAAAACCTTTCTTCTTTAGCACAACTATTCCAAAAGCGATGTCAATTCTTGGAACTAAAAAAAATTTAAGACCACACATGCAGCCATGCAAGTACCTATTCAATAGATCATAATTCCATCTCTAAAGATTATATGCAAATACCTGATGGTGAAGATTCTCAGTTTTATCCACCAGAAGCTCGATTTTCTCTCCACGGTCAAGAACCTGAGAAGATAGACTTGATAAGTAATCACACTCTTTTTTCCACATCATTAAGGTTTATAAAGAGAGCAACCGTTCTTACCTTTTCAATGTTTTCCATCATCACCCCTTTAACTTCCGAAACCTGAGCTTTCACCTTTGAAAGCTTACTGATCTCCTCTGGATGATCCACACAGTACTGCATCTGCTCCTTCAGTTTGGGCCTAAGACCATACAACAATGTTATAATAATTGCCAATTGAGAAAATAACTATTTACCAGGCCGTAATAGAGAGAAAAACAAGAGCTAGCAAAGAATATTACCCAAATTCCTTATTAAGACTGTTGGCAACAGCTGTAGCAGCTTTTCCCCCACCATATTTCTTGGTAAAATCGTCCCTAATCCGCTCAAGATATGCAATCGGAAGCTGTCTCCCGACAGATTCAACAGCCACAACACAATATGCTGTCATTCAAAAACATCACTTATCAGCCCACCCGGAACAAGTGTTATACAGTGAACACAGGCTCAAGCATTCATAATATACATACAGCAACAACTAGATCTCGATATCCAAGCAAACACTCTGTCCGGAAACATATACATTTAACCAAACACCGAGAATTCTACAGCAATTAATGGCGAATTTTCTTACGGAATGATGCTATATATAGCACTAAAACAGTAAATTTCAAAAACCTTTTGCCGGCTCATAAACTAATTTGAAGATTTAACTTATCTAAGAGCTTTCACAACAGATCCAGAACAAAGTGAGATCTGAACTAATATACTACATCGAATCAATTCCTAACAACAAAGAGGAAATCCTACGGAAGAAAAAAACAGGCAGAAAATCGAACAAATAAAGGATCGGGCAGATTGTGAACTTACTGAATCCTTCGTCAACGAGGTAGTTAAAAGTGTGGCCGTCGCAGTTATAGGTGAACTTGTTGTTGGTGGCGGGGAGTTTCTGGAGGCACTGAGAGGCGATTCCGGTGAAGTTACCGGAGAACTCGGTGTACTCGGAAAGGATGACGGTCCCACGCGCCACGAAGCTGTAGATCAACGATTGCTGGCCCATTTCTCCGAGAAACCCTAAGCCAACAACAGTTGATATTTACTGTATTTAGAAAAGGTGGAGAGAGAGAGAGAGAGAGAAAATTGAGGGATTCGGGAAACAATCAACAAATGTGTTTACGTTACGCGTGTGAAATGGCTAATGCTGAACCACCCCGTACGTGTGGGGTCTTAGTAAATTACGGATATGCCATCCGCGTCAGTGATCGGTACACCCAGCGAGCAACTTAGTTTTGTCAACCAACCTTGCCCACTTAAACAACCAATAACTTGAATTCGAAACTTGAGCTTGCTTTTGCAAAAATTAAATTTATTCTAAATTCACTTGTCAGTAGGTAGGATTGAGCATCGTTGCCAGGGTAAGTCAACTCAAAACATGAAACCCTCTCCAACAATATACAATGGTGAAAGCATTGAAATTTACTTCTAATGATTTATTCTAACTACGACAAGGAAAACAATGCATGTATGGCTCTATCCCAATGAAAAAAACAAGCGTAAAAATTACATATATAGTTAAATCAATAAGCAAAATCTTTAACCACCATAAAATTTCACATTCCCACACCATAAACTTCTCAAGAGTTACAAAAATGGCACATATCAAAATGCAGCTTCTCTATTCCTTGTCTAAATCTACTCCGGAAGGCAGATCAAACTTATTTTTAATGTTTTCTTCAACACCAACATCCTCGTTGTCAGTAACCATTTCGGAATCTTTCTTGGCGTAATCAACCTTAAAGTCATAATCGTCATTCAGATCATGTTCCATAGACTCGGATGACCGAATATCTTTTTTCTGTTTCTTCTTCTCTGCTTTTTTCAACTTGGCATTTAGCATGCCTTCCTCGGCGTATAGCTTTTCGTTTTGCCTGCTACTTGAGGACTTTTCCTTAGGGGCTACTGTCTTTTCTTCTCCAGATTCCATTGGCTGGTCGTCATCACCATTGCCTTCAGTAGGAGCTTGTGGAGGTTCACCATCCTTCACAAGTAAAATTCGTAGGGCATCTTATTAAAAATTTAGATTTTGTCAGTTGATAGATAAAAGCAAAAACTTCAGCCAATTATGTTCATTACTTCAATGTCATTTAGTCCAAATGAAAGACAAAAAGTAAAAAAATGCAAATAAGGGAATCCTGGTGACATCATATCAAGCTCATAATTTTTCCATCCAACTACAATAATCAACAAGTTGAATTTCAAAAATATCACTCAGGTTTAACTCTGATTATCAAAAAGGAAAGAAAAGAAAACACTTATTTCACCAATATGCTTTACAAATATGCACCACTGATGCACTGAAAACACAAATAAAACGAAAATTTTAGTTATCTTGAAAGATCTTTTTTTTCCTTTTTTTTTAATAAGACTGATCTTCTTAAGGATATTTCCTTGGGATTAACACAGGACTAAAAACATGCTAATTTTAGTTCCACTGAAAACTTGATACAGGATTAAAATTGAATGAACTAAATTGTGCTCTATTGAAAATGGTAGGAAAATGAAAACGCGGAAAGATCACAAACCTCAAGCACAGTCATGTCAAAATTTAGAGGACAATTTGATGGAACCTCTACAGGAGTGTAATCATTGATAGATTTCAAACTGCCTATGAAGGAAGTTTCACTGCCATAAACTTCATCCACATTGAACTCCTTCCCAAGTTCGAGGACGATCTTGGCCTCAGAAGGAACCTCTGCATTTCTCGTGGGAGGCATGGTGTAATATGGAATTTTACCTATGTAAGGTAAAAAAGATAAATGAACAAAGGGAGACAATGTTAACGAGGCTTATTAAATTAGAACTAAAAATAAACTGGAATTACGAGAAACTAACTCTGGTAAGTTTAAAATTACAAACAATACCAATTGGTGGTGAGGTTTAATACAGTGTTAGATTTTTTTATAAATGCAATTGGTTTTTTGAAATGTTGGACTCATTTTTTTTATTTTTATTTTGTTTTGCATGTTGGAAAGTTCGTTGGGTTCTTTTGAAATTAGGTTGAACATTAAAGGTACCATCTATAATCATCCTCAATTTTAATTATGGTTTGTGAACTTGAAACCACGTATCTCATATTGGAGTATTATTTAACTAATGTGTGAAACATGCGCCTAGCAAATATTAAGTCTTGAAAATGTGTTATTTAAAACGTAGAAGAAGACTATTAAATAATACCTTCATTCCAATCATGCAACACAATCCTTGCAGCAGCATCAAGGTCTACAATTCCGCCCTTCTTGAGCTTTCCCCTAACAGTAGCAACCTTCTGAAGGAAGTCATCAACAGAATCAAAACTCGGGACCTTGTAAAGGGTTACCAGGACCATTTTCGGACAAAGCTTAAGAATTTCCGTAACTGTGTCAACAAAACCAGGAAAAATTATAATCACAGTGACAAAGTTTACTTATGAAGTGTGTAACTCTGCAAGTAGTAAGAAGTAAACACACTTACTGGGACCAATTGGGTCGTCCAATTTTTCTATTCTTTTGCAATTTCGAAGAGCAATGGACGAATCATTTGCAGCAGACTTGAGCAGAACAACCCCAGGACAATCTAGTAATTTGACATTTTTATCTAGATGAACCTCTTGCATGGATCTTGTCAACCCAGGAGTGGCACCAACATTGACAACGTGTGTTCTTTTCAAGCTGTTAATTAGGCTACTTTTACCAACATTGGGCAGGCCAATAATCCCCACAGTGATAGATTTCTTGATCTGCTCCAAGACATGAGATTAGTATGTTCATAGGTATACAGAGAAACTATAAATAATTACAAAACAGCAATACCAACCCCTACATTTGAATTAAATACAAGAAAATAATATTTGAAAATTACAAAATAATTGTACAGTAATATTTTTACATATGGTAGCGAGGTGTTTATAAGCTTTTGCTTGAAGAGGTGTAAGTATAATACGAAATCAGAACTCCAAAATGTCTTGTAATTTTCAAAAGGCGTTTTTTGTTTTCATATATAACCCAAAAACCCCAGGGATAGTTTTTGCAGTTATACCAATTAAATAGTCAACTACACACACAAGGAGAAAAAACAACACACACACACACACACACACACACACACACACACACATATATATATATATATATATAACAATATTAGATACAACAGAAGTTTCTAGCAATACCAAAATGCCAAGTGGATACTGAATTTATCTTTATAGTACCTCGTGGCTTCTTGAGTAATTTTTCAACAATTTGATTAAGGTTTCAGCCCCTAGACAATCACTGGTTTGAAGAAGATTATTAGACTTTCCAGACTTGGCCTTTGGAGCAGATTTCCATCCGAGGTTTGACTTTTGTTCTTGTGTGCTGCATTTAAAGGCAACAGTGGGAAGTTCTTCTCTCAGATACTTCAGCCACTTTTCAACAGCTTCACGAGGGACAAGATCTGTGATGTAAATAACCAAGGTTGTAATAGCCAGAAATTCAACAAATATACTGCAAAGTGCAAACCCTAAACAATTTGTTAATTTAAGCATCCGAGTTGTACTACTACTACACCAAACAGGATCTAGGATGATGATAAATAAAGGCCCAAATATAACATCAATACAAAACAGTTCAAAAGGCCAGATATTGTACAAGTTCAAAACATACTGCTGTGATAAAAACAGTATTGAGTTTTATCTATCATATCTCAGTTGTCAGAATGACAATAATATAAACAAACATATAAGAGTTGCGAAAAAAAATCATACCGATTTTGTTGAGGAGCAAAACAAGATGCTTATGGGGCCCTGCAGCCAAAACCATCTTTTCCATGTCAGCACTGCGTGTACCAAGGGGGTCTCGAGCATCAAGAACCTCCAAAATAACATCAGAAGCATCGATGACTTTGACCAATTCCTTGTAAAAGGCCTTCTCTGTGGTGTCTACAATAAATAAGTAAAGTTCATAGACCCAGGAGATCGAGCAACGACTCGTTAAAAATGACGAAAAATGAATTCTTACATACCTAATTTTCTAGTAGTTCCAATGGAATCGTCAGCGATCTTCGTCTCTCCAACCAAACTGTCTTCATCCATTCCCTCATCATACAGGAGGCCCAATTTTCTCTTCTTAGACTTAAAAATCAAAGACCGTTCATTATAACAAAACTAAATTAATTTATGAATACGTACAGTATGAAAAATACAATGCAATAAAATCCTTGGTATGGCTGAATGACGGTTAAAATGTCATAATCTATTTGCACTAACATGAAAACCAAACTTTAGCTCGTCTCAATAATCAAATAAATAATAAAATGTGTAGAGATGCACTTGAAATTTGTTTCTGAGCAGCTCAATTTCATTAATAATAAATTCATATTTAAACACAAGCTCTAGATATAAACGAAATATGTTCGACTATACTCAATCCAGTTACACCTATAACTCAATGCTATGATTGGAATATTAGCTAGTGTGAATTACGAAGCGCAAAATCGAACCAAACAGGATGAAAAATGAAAGCTTACCCTCTCCTTGCGAGCAGCTTTCTTCTCCTCGATCTCCTGTTGCGCGCGTTCTCGTCGAACTTCAAGTGCTTTGAGCTCCTGCTCCTTAAAAGGCCAGTCATTGGGTATCCCGGGATCCTTCTCGACCTTTTGCTTCTTGTCCAGACCCGATTTCTTCGCTTCCTTGGTTTTCTTCCTGTGGTGCTCTTTCACTCTTCTGATGATTTTGTACTTTTTTTTCAAAGAAACCCTCTTGCTCTTGCTCTCTAAAAAATTTTGAAATCTCAGATATTAGAAACACAGAAGAAGAAAAACGAAAATCAATTGAATTCAACGGGAATTTATGAATTAATCGAACTGTGTACTTTTGCTTCTCTTCACCATTGTTGCCTGCTGAACGTGGAGAGGGAGAAAGACTAGGGTTTTGGAATTGAGGATTAGGGTTTTATGGGCTGGGAAAAAAATTAAAATGACCAATTCCGCCGTACCGGGTTGCTTAAATTACAAGTTTACCCCACTTGAGAGAGCCCGTGTGCCGTGATTTAACGGACTCTGGGCCGTGAGCTAGCATTGCCAAAATATCTGTGGTTCGGCCCAAACTGTGAAGCACGTTTCGTGAGAACCCAATTTCGGGTATTTGGGCTAATCCGAATTTGATACTTGTTCTTTTGGACCGAAACTGAACTTAAGCGATTTGAATTGAACTGAACTGAATTTAAGCGATTTGAACTGAACTTGATTGATTTTTATATGAAAATAATAATAATATTTATAAATTATTAAATATTTTTTAAAAAATATTAATAATATTATGAGAGTAACTATATTGTATATTTAAAATTATAGATTGAAATTATTTTTTATTTATTATTTTTTTTTAAACGAACTTAATCAGAGATGAACTGAAGCGATCTGAACTGAACAAAAGCGATTTGAACTGAACTGGACTGAAATTAAATCTAAAAAAACAACTCCTAAGATTCGAACATGATTAGTTTGTCTCATTAAGGAGTTTAATCAATGTCTATCTAGTTGACACAAAAAATGTGAATGGCCACCTATGCAACCAAATATTATTTAGGTAAAAATTCTAGAACTGTAATTACATCATTAACATTTTGTAATTAATTACTAGTATTTTTTATTTTTACTTTAGTGAAAATAACAATAAATTATTCATGCTGATTGACAAAAGCAATCTCGTACAATGACGCGTGATTTTGTACATGCATATGTGTGTGTTTTAGACCTTGAAGTTTGACAAATTTGTCAACTGAGTATTAAAGCATTCTCAACACGTCCCATAAAGTCCTAAAAATAAATAATTGTATTTTAAACCACTCAAATGTTGATTTTTATAAATTGATATATGAAAAAAAATCGACAAATTACATGTTATTAAATTATCATATGTTTAAATAAGTGATTGGAGATCCTGCTAACGAAAAGTATTTACCACAAATAAGAAATTTTACTATGTATATTTTTTTTAATTTACAAATAAATATTGTATAATTATTTTATTGTATAATTATTTACAAATAAATAAGAGTATCGTTTTCTATTTCAAAATTTATATTTTCTAAAATGTCAAAAAATAAAATTTAATATTCATTATAATAATTAAATATTACTCTTATAATCATCTATATATAACAATAAAATATTATTATAACTTTCATCTCTTATAATCATCTATAAATAACAATAAAATATTATTATAACTTTCATGATACTTTGCTACTCATATTAAATATCGTTTTTCTTAATCTTTCTAAAAAACGAGACAAAAATATTTAACATAATCAAGGTTTTACAAATAAAAGGCTTTAAAATATATTATCCCAAAATATCTTTAATTACTAAATATATGCTCCTTCTTTGATCTCGAAATTTGATTGCCACACTGTTTTTTATTTTTATTTATTTTAAATCAATTGTTCCATTCCATTTAAAAAAAAAATTACCACTCATTATTTTCACATATTTTTTATATATTACACAGGTACTTATTTGATCAAATTTAAAAATACATTTGTACTTCAAAGTTTTGATCAAAAAATTAATTCAACATTATTTTTGATTTTATATGTTCGTATACAAATGTCTATTGATTCGAGATTTGGAGATAATATTGTATCATGAAAAAGTATTAAAAAAATCTGCAAGAATTAGGATGAGCATGAGTTGCAAAACATTATTGTAAGAGTTGACTAATGAATGAATTAATTTTGTGTTTGTTTTATCAAACTATTTCACCGTGCTAGACTATTCTAATTGCGTAGTGTTATATATACTGTATGTAAGATTTGAGTTTGTCTTGTATAAGGCCATCTTCGATTGTCTTTAAATTGCAATCAAAATCTTCAAATTGCCACTAAATTTGAGTTCAAACAATAAATCATTTTCAATCATTAAACTCAAATTTTTACTCAAATAAATAAAACTTTAATTTTAATTTTATTATAAATCTAATTTTATATAAAATATTTTTTTATAAAATTGCATATAAATTAAATTAAAAAATTACAATAATATTACATATAAATTAAATTAAAAATTTTTAAATTTGTGTTTTTTAGTATTATTATATATTTTATTTTATAATTTATGTTTGTGAGATTTATTTTTAATTTTATGTTGTATTGTGTAATATAAATATAATTTATATTTTAATTTAAATTATGTTTATTAATCACAAAATTTAATTAAACAATGCGTAGTATAAAATAATAATTTAGTAGTAAAAACACAATTTTAAAATTACAATTTTAGAAATATAGCTAAAATTCACAAAATAATTATAATTTTAAAAATTATACAATAATAATATTTTATATATTTTTTAAAAAATATTTCAATGTTAAATTAATTAAATTTTAATAATTTATAAATTTAAAATAATTAAAAATGCATGAATAGTGTTTGAGTATAGATTTGAGTTGGAGGCAAATTTGAGTTGTACTATTCACTACCTTCAATTTCAATTTGAGGTAAGATTTGAGTAAAATTTTAGAACCGTTGAAACGCATTTGGTGGCAAATTGGACGTTTGCGTTCAAATTTCCACTCATTGGAGATGGTGTACTCTTCATCTCTCTATAAAATTGATGAATTTTGTAATGTTTAAATTAATTTGGAATACAATTGAATTATTTTAGTAATGCATATAGATTATTATAACTTATACAATAAATAACATATAATGATGTAAGTGAAAATCAACAATAAAAATGAAATTAGTTTAGTAATGTACTTCTCTAAAATTTTCTTATACCAAGTGTTATAATAAAATGGATCAAATATACCAATTAATGTGGTCAACTCATGCGTACATAGCATTAAACTGATACATGCGATAGAAGACTAAATTTTTTTTTCTATTATTGTTGACTTCTTTACAAATCATATTACTCCAAATCAAAGACAAGGTGTGAATACCTTACTTACTACTATCTGCACGAGACTTTAGTAGCACGCATTGTAAACAAATCAACAAATCATTACTGTAATTAAGAAATTACATATCTTTGACTTTAAACACAACAATGATTTTTTTATTTTTTTATAATAAAAGATATCAGAAACTCTACCTTACTCAAATGTTGGTCGGTAGTATGGAAAAAAAAAATGTGCTTGAATAGCAGACATTTGTAAGTAAGAGAGATACAACAAATCTCACATGACAAATTAACTCCTTAATATTTCAACAGATAAATTTCTCATTCGAAAATCGAATTTGTGCCACTGAATAATTTCCCAATTATTTTACTTTTAAAAATAAATTAATTTTCGTATCAAATAAAGTGCATAAATTCATAAAACGAAAAAAAGTAGTACGAAGTACTCCGTACATGTTACCAATTATATGGGTCCATCAAACGTATACATATATAAATAAATTGATAGCTAAAAGAAATAATACTGTACAATGAGTAATTTAGTCAAGTCCTATATATGTTAGAACCGGCTAAAAGAATTGAAAAAGTTGAACAATTAACTTTTATTTTAGTTAATCAAATACAGTATATTTTTATTAGATTGATAAAAGGATTCTAAATTTTTGATCGAGCGTGTATTGTGAATTTTCTACGGTAATGACTTTGTGCACAAAAGAAACGCGCTTTTTCCACTCGACAACACCTTATTTAACTCCACACTTTCACGTGAAGTACTACTAACCCCCTTTCATTCTCAACATCTCTCTCTTAATCAAAAATATTTTCAAAATCACTTTATCTTCTTCTTCATCTCCAAATCTCTCTTTCTCTCTGGTTCATGGAGATATTGATCTCCTGTGGGTTCTTTGGGGTGCAAGAGTAGTGCATGGCAAAACCACATGAGAAAACCGACAACTCCGGCTTCTCATCATCACCCTCTACGAGAACTAATCTTAAAAGTTGTATGAAAAGCTACAGATGTTTTTTTCTCTTGTTCCTTTTACTCATCCTCTCCGTGATCTTCACCGTTCTCGTGTACTCTGCGTGTGATGTCTCAATGCCATATTCCGAAACGGAGGAAAATCCACCTCGTCGTGGGACCCTTGAAGGGCAGGCTTTCAATATCATCAATAGGAAAGTAGGGAAGCTCGGATCGAACCACAATGCAAGGGAGTTTGAAGCCATGGCTCACGAGGTTCCCAGTGGACCAAACGGTAGATCTAATTAATACTTTTTGTAAGCATTCATATACATTATATAAATATATATATATATATATACTTACTTATAATTTTGGGATCTCTATATTGTAAAACTGATGAAGGAGTTTAATTTGAAAGTGATCCATACAATTATCACCATTGAATTGAAGAAGCCCTTTGGGCAGTTGTTCTTAACTACTGTGCCAAGGCTTTCAGACTCGATGTTGTTGAATTCCCAGCATGCTATTAGGGAAAAATCATACAAAACCACACAATCACAATCAAAATCGGATAGTACTTCTCTCGAGCAACAGAAAAACATGAAAAGTAAACTATTCGTAGGTTATCTGTTCAAAATCGACTACTGCTTTTTCTGAGGATTTAGGGTAATTAAGTACTGCTTCAGACAACTCGGTGATATTTGATGAAAACTCTGTTTCTAATTTGATCAACAGCTTTTTCAAAGTTGTAGCCCTCTTAAGCAAGATACGAGCCATTGTTAGCAATGGCTCGCCGCCAAGTTTCGGATCAGCAAACTGTAGTAAACGAACAGTCTTGAGATTCGACAAATCACAATCCAAATCATTCCGTGCAGCTGGGCCCCACGTCCGTGCTGATTCCTAAGTGAAAAAATCGATAAATTAGACCAAACAAAATCCAAGCACACAATATAATTTCCATCCTATTTGTGGAAGATGTATGCCACATGATCTGGCTCTCGAATAAATTCACATAACAATAAGTTATTACTATTATTGTGATGATGGTGATGGATGTAATGAAAATCTTCCCAACACACAAGAAATTGTATATTTCAAGGTGTAAATGCTAGTTTAATGTGTAATGTTAGATATAGCATATATATGTGAAAACACACACTCTTTAGTCTTTTTGAAAGATCCAAAAACCAGATATACTGATGTAAAATAGATACCTCGTAAGGCTCAACACACTCTATGAGAAGTTTTTTAAGGTTTGGAGAAGATTCGAGCAGACATAGTATGCCAGGAATCATTCTCTCGTGCCTCGAAGTTTCTAATGTCAGCCAGAGTCGCGTAGATTGTGGAAGCTGCCAGCCATGCGTCACCATCTCTGATAGAACCTAACATGCATGTTGCAGAAGAAAATAGAGAATGAGTGACCAGATAGATGTCTAAAACTATTTCAGATCAAGTTACAAAGTATCTATAATATGGAAAAACTTAGAGGATCTGTGTTGCCCATGTGAACATAAATCACTAAACTTATGTGAAATAAAATAAGCTCAGGATCAACTAAATACGTCTCGATTCACTTACTTCCGTATGAATGGGGAATGAAATATCAAATAATACCATTTCAAGCCCATGATCGTCTTTCGAAAATAAAATCTAGGAAATCAGTTCCAATTCCATGCATGCTCGTTTGTCTATAAACATTTGAAAGCTGATAGCATCAATATAAACACACCTCAACGAAAGTGCCTCCTAGTACAAGCAGTTTGGCATGCTGAGTCTTTTCCAGAAGTTCCATCGTGCTAGTCATTACCTCCACAGTGTTCCTGAATTCAGAGTACTGAAAGTATGCAGTATCAAGTGATGACGAAACATTTGTGAGCAGTAACTTTGTCTCTTTGGGAGAAAACCCGACATGCAAAGTGCTTAGATAGGGTGCCGAGATTCCAAGCAGTTCTGGATTTTTTTTATCACTGTCTAATACCATAAGTTTGCGAAGACTTTCAGAGTGGAGATTGTTATATCCCCAACACGATATTAGCGACAGATCATACAAAACCGGACAACCTGAGAATATCTTTTCAATTACATCCTGAGGCAACTCAACACACCGAACCCTCAACTGTGTCAAACCAGGCCACTCGATTTTCCTCTGTGGAGCTAAAATGCACTTTCGAAGAGACAGCTCAGTCAAGGTTGGATATGAATACAACACCTGGGGAGGCGTGTAAAAGCAATTTTCGGCGTGGAGCATAAAATCCAGACACTTCACCTTATGTTTGACGACAAAGCGTACCCATGCATTTACATCCACGGCATAGCATTCCTTGTACATGAATTTTACGCAAAAGTACTCCAAATAAGACCGGCTACGAAAGATAATTGTCCTGTGGACCCACGACACAAAAGATGGCATTTTTTCAGGATCCCAACTGATATCAGAGAAGTCTAGCCTCGGTATCTCGCTCCAAAGAAATTGCCATCTTTTAGATAGCACACAAGTTACTGCAGCATGTTTCAGATCGAAACCAACAATTGAGAGAATGCGGATGAGTATCTCATCGGGCAATGCACTCAGCCGATCAATCGGCATCTCCGTCTTAATCCTAATCCTTCGTTGATTCAAAGAAATTGCGTCTTCACCATTTTTAACAGAATAATTTACTTCTTTTCTAGCTTTATCCTCAAATTCATACATCGCATTATTTCTAGACATGAATTACGCGATTTTGCGCTATAATTATATGAAAATTCAAACCTCAGCCAAGGAACAGAGTGGCCACGCCACACCAGCTGCGGCAGCGCCGAGGATGTCGCCGTCTTCCGTCGGTCCACACGATTCTCCTTTGCTTTCCGCGTAGCTGCGGTGACTGCAACTGCAAGTTTCGAGTAAAATCCCTTCTTCGGGTTTTAGGGTTACATGGCTTTTCTCTTCTCCATCGGCCTTTGATTGAAAATTATTTGAATACTCCCCCCGCAACAATGTGCGACTGATTAAGAAAAGACGTGTTATTGAATTTTTTTAATCAAAAAAGTTGAGACTAAATAATGTAGTTATAAATTAATAAAGTAAAGAATTGAAAATAACGTTTAAAATTGAAAAAACTCTAAAACTTTGGTCAAAGTTGCGCTTTAACTCTCAAAAATTTGATAAAATACAGTATGTTAAAATTTGCAATTTACATTAAATTTAACTAATTTAATATTAATTTTTTTGGAAAAAATATATTTTACTTAAAAAAAATCATAAATAAATAAAAATATATTTTCAAATAAAAAAATATTTTATAATTTTTATTTTATTATATTAGTAATTTTTATTTATTAATAATTTAACTTATAATTTATTTAGTTATTTTAATAATATGAATTAAAATACCAAATAAAAATGAAAATATTATTTATTAATCTAAATTTAAATTAAATATTTATAAAATTTAAAGTTTAAATTAAATTTTTTTCTAAAATAAAATTTTTAGAACTTTTATTTTAATTTGTATTATTAAAATTAAAAAATAATTGTAACAAATTATAAATTAAATTATTTATAAAATCAATTAAAACATTCAAATATAGTAAAATGAAAAATGAAAAAACAAATATTTTATTTTTTGAAAATTGTTTTTTATTTATTTATAATTTATTAGTTAAAATATGTTTTTTACTAAAAAATATAATATTTTAAATATTAAAATAATAAAATTCGGGTAAAGTAAACTTTTATTTGGTCAAGGGTTGTTAGCTCAGTTGGTTGAGCACTTGAATTGAGGACTTGAGGTCCTTGGTTCGAATTGCAATTGACCTAGACCAAAAAAAAAAAAACTTTTATTAAAATTTTAAATTGTGAATAATAATTATGATGCTTATTTGGCAAATATGAAATAATCAATTTGATTGCTTTATTTTCTAATCATATGCAGTGAATTAAAACGATTAGGTTTGAATTAATCAAGTAAATGCATGTATACAATATAATTTAAATTGTTTATATTAATTAAAAATTGTTTTTCATAAAAAAATTGTTTTTCGCTGTGTATACGTGTACGATTTCCAAAAGATTCGACACAATGGAACGGAACAGCAGAGTCAAAGTCCGGCAGTTAGAGGTGTGCACCGGTCCAAGACCGGACCAGACCAGAACCGGTTTGGAGACCGGAATCCTTAAAATTTAAGGACCGAAGACCGGACCAGTAAATTCCGATCCGATCCGGGTTTAGACCGATTGGACCGAATTTTTTTCTATAATTTAATTTAATTTAATTTTAAAAATTATAATATTTAATATTCATTTAAATAAAATTAATAACTCAATATATTTATCAATATACACGTGAAATATGAATAAACTTAATTGATAAATGAAATTAATTAAATTTACAAAAAAAAATTACGATTCAAGCAAAAAAATTAAAATTATTTCGTTCCAAAATAAAATATTTAATATTAAAAAAATAAATTGTTAAATTTATATATATTAAATTATATATAAACACACATTTATATATATATATATATATATATATATATATTATATATATAAAAATAATAATATATATTAAAAATCCGGGTTTTCGGTCCGGACCTGAAAATTCCGGTCTTAGACCGGATCGGACCGGAACTCGGAATCTCAAAAATATCCAGACCGGAGACCGGACCGGATACAACCGGTCCGGTCCAATTCCGATCCGGTTCGGATCGGTTCCGGTCTGGTCTTATTTTGCACACCCCTATCGGCAGTGGAATGATCCAATTGCACAATGAATTATTATGTGAATTTTGAGCGCCTTTCGTTTGCTCACCGCCTCCCGCATTAGAATTCGAGGATATATTACGACATGACAGAATTTTCGTAACGACGTCG
The DNA here is from genome assembly GCA_954870475.1 of Euphrasia confusa. Lineage (NCBI taxonomy): Eukaryota > Viridiplantae > Streptophyta > Magnoliopsida > Lamiales > Orobanchaceae > Euphrasia > Euphrasia confusa. The sequence goes on along the minus strand of OX940966.1, from coordinate 5,438,183 downwards.
GCTGTCTAAGCCATTCGATCAAGTGGCGGACCTACGTTAGGATGAGTGTGGGCCGAGGCCTACCCTGAGATTTAATTTTTAAGCGCAAATTCTTAGGAAAAAATATTTGGTCCGCATTCTCATTTTATTTTGATAACCTTAAGTAATTTAATACTGTTAATGGTTGTTAATTCAGTTGGTTGATCACTTGAATTGAATTTAGGACGGTAAAGTCCACCTAGTATTATTTTAAAGTATTCATCTCTCCAAATTTTCATCTAATTTTTCTTAAGAGTATTTAATATAGTATATTATTATTTTAAAGCACACTCATTGTCTCTCTTTGAGTCCGTATACATTAGTTATAAAAAATTGCTTAAAATTGATTGTCTATTAATATGGACAGATTGATTATTAAATACAACATCATAAAAGAAAAAATTAATGTAATAGACTAATTAGCATAATTTAATTATCTATTAAAAACTGATTTTGTTTTTAAAATTAATAAAAAGGTTGATTGAAATTAAGATCAAATAAAAATTATTTGTAAATATTATAATTTGATTATTAATTTGTAAATATTATAATTTGATTATTAAATTATTATAATTTTGAATATATAGATAGAAAATATATGAGTATATTATACACTTAAGTGTATGATCAATTTTATTTTAAAATGGAAGAATTATAGTAATATTGGTTTTTTTACAAAAAAAATTCATACTTCATTTGATAATAAAAAATAAGTATAATTATTTTTATGAAACAAAATTAATATTTTTTGTATGAGCATTTTTTACTATATGTTTGAATCAATGAAAAAACATTTTTATATTATAAAATAATGATTTTTTTAATAAATAATTATAATTATTTAATTTATTTTAAATTAGGCCCTCGCTTAATTCAAAAGCTGGGTCCGCCCCTGATTCAATCTACTCCGTGATCAACGAATCCAAGATATCGGTCTAATGGACTTCTTTTTCGTCATCGGAAGTCTCAAGCGTCTCGTCCTCTAACGGTACATCCGGATCACGATTTTCTTTTCCTATATTCACCTTCGGCGCAACTTGTTGTGCTTCTATATATTTCGATGACGAACACAAAACACTCATCTCTTTGATCGTCTAACATGCGAGATACATCTTCGTCGCAAAGCAAATGAGTTCGCACGCTTCTCGCGTCATAGCCTCGTGTGAAAAAATACAACAAATACTCGATCAAATTATTAGTAGGTTATCTGCTTTTTTCTGAGGATTAAGGGTAATTAAGTATTGCTTGAGACATCTCGGTGATATTTGATGAAAACTCAGTTTCTAATTTCATCAACAGCCTTTTCAAAGTCGTAGTTCTCTTAAGCAAGATATGAGCCATTGTTAGCAATGGCTCGCCGCCAAGTTTCGGATCAGCAAACTGTAGTAAACGAACAGTCTTGAGATTCAACAAATCACAATCCAAATCATTCCGTGCAGCTGGGCCGGCCCAAGTTCTTGCTGATTCATAACCATAACTTAGAGCATCTCCAGTGGTGAGTGCAAGTTTTGGGTGATGAGTAGGCCACGTGTGCGCCAACTCATATTTTTTCTACTTCAACCCAAAAAAACTTCTACACATCCAACCGTTCTACTAAAAACATAAATTTTATAGGTCACACCACTTACTTATTTTATATTTTTTATTTATTATTTATATTTAAATACTAATAATAATAAAAATAGTAAACGTTAAAAAAATAATTTTTATATGAAATAAAATAAATATTTAATATTTTATATAATTTATGATTAAAATAAAAATATTACAAAAAATAAATTTAAAATAAAAATAAATAGTATACTTAATAAATCAATAATATTCGATAATTTTTTTTTAGAGTAACCACAAATGCTCAATCAAATCCAATTTCAGTTGCTCATGTTTTTGTTGATCTCGAATCTCAGATCTTCAAAACAATCCGAATGAAAAGAATTTTCTAAATTATTTTTTTTCATTTGAATGAATTGATTGTGAAAGAATAATTGTCCCGTAATTTATAGAAATAATGACAATGGATATATTGACTTTTAAAATTTAACTATTTCAAAAAATTTATTTTTAATTAAATTTTATATAAAATAAATCCGCTAACGTTAAAATTTTAATTATTTTAAAAATTTTAATTAATTTTTATATAAAATAAAAATAGTTAAAATTTTAATTATTTTAAAATTTTTAATTTTAATTAATTTTTATATAAAATAAAAATTATTTTTAATTAATTTTTATATAAAATAAAAATATAAATAATCCATTAACGTTAAAAAAAATTAACTATTTCAAATTTTTTAATTTTAATTATTTTTTATATAAAATAAAAATGTAAATAATCCGAGTTAAAAATTTAATTAGTTCAAAATTCTTATTTTTTATTAATTTTTATTTAAAATATAACGTTAAAATATAAATAATTTTTAACGCTAAATTAATAATAATAATAATAAAATAATATTATTTTTCATTTCTACCTGGGTAGAAGTTCTTATACTCCAAAAGTTTTAAGAACTTCTAATCTTAACACGCGCAACTCCAATGATTTCTACCTCGTTTTTGGGTGAGATGTAGAAGTACACATAGACTTCTAACTCACCATTGGAGATGCTCTTATATCTTAAAGACTGTTTCTTCAAACAATAAATAAATAAATATGCTTAATTTATTATTGTTTCTTTAATTTTATTAAATTATATTTAATTCGAATCAATGCAGTTGTACTTTGACTTTGTTTTAGTAAATAAAATATTTGAGAATATTACACATATAACTTCTAGGGTGTTCTCTGATGTCGGGTCTATTAGATGCTACTCTAGAGCATTACTCCTGGTGGCATTTTAACTGTATATGCATACACCATACACGTCAGATATGGGTGATTGCATGTGCATTTAATATAATAATATTAAATCTACGGTCAAGATATGCAACTCCACTCGGTGTAGCATAGATAAAACCCTGATGTCGGATTTCAATTTTATCAATTATATCCATTCATTTTTTTTTATTCCAGCTGTATTGTGCGGGTGAAGACATATTGACGGGTGAAATGATAAATTTGAATAAATTTACAAATTATAAATAGAAAAAATAAAAAACAAAAATTAAGAAAACCAAAAATAAAACTAACACAAATTAAAAAAACATTAATTCAAAGTTCTAGTAAAATATTACAAAATAATAATCTCTAATTGCACAAACAATTAAAGATGTTGCTAATTTAAGAGCATGTACAATGGTACCAATTTTTTTTAGTTTGAACTCATTTATTTGAACTGTAACCATTGCAAGAGTGAGTTCAGTTTAATTTATTCATATGGCCCACTCTACTGCAAATTCTGAAATGAACCGAGTTCAAAGGTATGAACTCAACTTTTTTATTTATTTTTTACAAATATTGACACATGTCCTTAGTTAATTGGTCTGCCACAAGAAAGTGTATCACACTCTCCATATTGGCAAGTAAAGTTTTAATTAAAGTTGCAATTTTTAGTATTAATATTAAAAAGTAGTGGGCTCATAAAATGAGTTCAAACCGAAAAACCAATGTAAATGATAAATAGTTCAGTTCATTTATTGATTAAATTAATTTAAAAAAAATTAAAAATAGTTAATTGGTATGAACTGAGTAACCATTGTACATGCTCTAAGACCTTAAAGGGTATATATATATATATATATATATATATATATATATATATATATATATATATATATATATATATATATATATATATATATATATATATATATATTATGTGCGGGCATGTTGGTTGTCACTAACGTAACCGTTACCCCCACCCGACTTTTGGCGGGTTTTAAAAATTTTAACCGTGTAGTAATTTGTTCAAAATAAAATTGACGGGTTGGAGTGACTTTTAGTCGGGTTGGCGGACGGATCGGGTTTGCCGGGTTTTTTGAACACCATATATTCTGCAATAATTTCAAGGATGCATGTCACCCAATATTATAATTGAATATTGACCGCGTGATAGAATTGTGACAAAATAATTTTATTATTAATAATTATTAGTCGTGTGGAAATATTTTTTCTTATTCTATGGCCAAAGATGGTCAAAGTCGCATCTTACCAAGGAGTTCAGTTATATACTGTACAATTTTAACGTCTAAATTTGAAGTGTTCGACACTTGTATAAATTAGGAGTAGTATAGATTAGGAGTGGAGAAAGCCAAAGACGACATCTCATATTTAGATGGAAATGAATATTATAAGCACAAGTACTTATATAATATGTGTTGGATATAATTAATTTTCGTTCTCATTCCCTTTTTTCATATATACGAGTATTAATTTATTTTTCCCAATGTCTTTTAAATTAATAGTTTGCAAGATAAATTTCTTTTAATTTGAATAAGCATTAGTCATTATTATAGTTGTTAAATTATGACTCGAATCGGAACAGAAAATTATAATTGTTAAATTATGACTCGAATCGGAACAGAAACAGAAGACGCGAGTGTGACGTATTTCACGACCAACTTACCTAATACGGAGTATGTATTTACGTGGTGGCTGGGCATGCACATGCCATGATGACATCAACATCACATGCATGTGCTGTGGCATGAGATGATGAGAATAAGAGAGAGTCATGAGATACTTACGGATTCGAGGTCTTTGTGAGGTTCGATTATAATGGGATAGAGTCATATTTAGTCCCTCTGAGAAAGGCCATTTTCATAAACGGGCAATAACTTTTTTTTTATTCGATTTGGTCCTTTGGCTACTGTCGAGGTCTTTGTGAGGTTCGATTATAATGGGATAGAATCATATTTAGTCCTTCCGAGAAAAGTCATTTTTATAAACGGACAATAATTTTTTTTTATGTTAATAAGCGAAATAATTTATTACGTGATTGTTATTTATTAAAAGTATTTATGTTTTATTGATTATTTTTAATATAAATAATTATTTTTATTTTTATATTGTTAATTAATTATGTAATTCATAATTTATACCTATAACGTATAACACACACATATATATATATATATATATATATATATATATATATATATATATATATATATATATATATATATATATATTACAGATTCTTGCAAATGGCTTACGTAGCCTAGTGGTTTGGGCTTTCTTTCAAACCTCAATAACAGTAGCCAAATGACCAAATTGGATAAAAAAAAAGTTATTGTCCGTTTATGAAAATGACCTTTCTCGAAGGGACTAAATATGATTCTAATTTAAAAAATATATTAGGATATAAGTTTATTCTTTATTGATTTAAGAGTCATATATATATTAGGAAAAAGATTTATTCTTAATTCTGATTGTTTCCAATTTGATAGATTTTCTACACTTATAAATTGAGGTTCTCCGGTAGACGAAAATCATAGAGTGCAATAGAGTGAATTATTGTAAGCCTCAACGATGTAGCATAACAATAGTCAATCATTATGCATGAAACTAATGTTCTACGTAATTGCAGAATGAGGAATTCCGAGTCCAAGGATAATTTCGACAATTACGATGTTGTCAGGTGTCAGCAGTCCGAGTCCAAGGATAATTTTGACAATTACGACGCTGTCAGGTGTCAGCTTCGGCTTCGGACATGCTGAGGGTGCAGAGTGTCCCGATTTTGATGTGGAAATCGGGAGCTGTCTGTGGGAATTGTCTTGCTGGCTGGTCAGCTTCGGCTTCGGACATGCTGAGGGTGCAGAGTGTCCCGATTTCGATGTGGAAATCGGGAGCTGTCTGTGGGAATTGTCTTGCTGGCTGGTGCTCTAACACTCTACCTCACGAGTAAGCCGAGAATTCCATCGGCAGGGATGCCCACAGTCAGAAATTCTGTGGACCGGGGCCCCACATCGTGTTGAGCCTGCCCTGATACCATGTCAAAGTTGGACCAATAACACCTTAAAAGACCTTGTTAAGGTGATAAGATTGTCCAACTTATATGTGAGCCCAAAATTCTTTATCCAATCGATATGTGATAATCTAACCGTTAATAACTGCATTGCTAATCTTCCAATGCAAAATAGGTGAGCTGCATTGCAGCGCCCCTAATTAAATCAAAAAGTAACTTTCCCCACCAAATTCTTTTGTTTGTGCAACAATTACTTTCTCAAATCACAAATCTGAAGGTCACCCGTAACCGGGTCAACTTTCCAAGTGGGGATGCCGCATGCGTGAACCAAAAACAACGCTTGACCCTTCTTTGATTTTAATTAGATCCTTCCGTTCCACTTAACTTTGATTTAACACCATAACATTCCACGTAATTTTTAAATTTTATTTATAATAATTTTAATAAAAATATATTATTATCTCTACTTATTGTCAATATTTTTTTTTTTTAAATTTCCTAACCAAATACGAAATTGAGAAAAATGTACTAGTATTTAAATATTTGAAAATTAAAATGTTTTAGTATTTCTTTAAACTAACAGTGAAGTCGTATCATGGACTAAAAGCTCGAACTAATAAAATTTTGGACAAATTACATTTATATTAGTAAATCAAATATATTTTACAATACTTTTACGTGTAAACTGATTTCAACTCTTTCGAAATTAAGCTCAACAAGTTGATAATTATTTCGAGTGGAGTCGCATTTGACAAAATTTTAACTCAAGGCATCGACGTTAGCTTAACGCTCTGATCGCATGCTAAAGATCGATCGCATCATTTAAAAGATTGAACTTTTAGAAAAGTTGAACAAACTGAGATGAATACTCAAGACTTGGTTGAGAGTACTCTTGTGGTTTTAGATACCACGCATACCCGTCGAAGGTACGGAAAGATTAGAACTCAACCTGACAGATACTTGGGTATTCTAACAAATGAGAACTGACAAGACGTTGTAGTGCGTCAAAAATCAAATAAAAATATCCGAATTTATTGTCGAACCAATTCACCCGAGTCGATCTCTCGAGGAACCGCATTGTAAAACCATTATTAGGATAAATATTTGTAATATATATTTATATTACATAAATAATATATATTTCACGGGTCGGGACCCGCCCGCGAATGGACCCTAAGGCCTAATCCTAACATTACACGTATATCTTCTAGAGGCCCTAATCCTAACATTACGTATAACTTCTAGAGGCGCCCTCTTGACAATTTGTATTTGCTATCATTTTTCAAAAATTTGTAGTGGACAGTATGTCAAACTTTGAAAGCCGACGTTCAACAAAGAAAAATACGATAAGAATATTTGTAAGGCGTGTTGTTGATGCAGTTGCCTATGGTGAGACGGAATTCGCTCAAGTCGGTACGTTCTAATGTCTTACTTTTGTGGATCGTGTATATACAACAGAAAATAATTTTTTTTATAAAAAAACATTTTTTCATATGTAAATAATTTACATTTATTATATACATGTGTAAAAATAAATCAATCAAATTGTTTATTTCATATTTTTCAAATTAAGTATGAAATATAATAATTATTCATAATTTAATATTACGTGTATCATAACACATAACACATAACACATAAATTAAATTAATATTTATTTATAATTTTAAATATTTTAAAATTAAAATGTTTTAGTATTTGTTTAAACTAACTGTGAAGTCGTATCATGGACTAAAAGCTCGAACACTATTAAAAAATTAGACAAATTACATTTATATTAGTGAATCAAATATATATTATAATACTTTTACGTATAAATCGATTTTAACTTCTTTCGGAAGCCCAACAAGTTGATAATTATTTTGGGTGGTGTCGCATTTGGCGAAAGTTGAACTCAAGGCATCAACTTTAGCTTAACGCTCTGATACCATGTTAAAGATGGCATCATTTAAAAGATTGAACAATTTATTGTGAGTTGAAAAAATATATCCGGCAATAATTTCAACAATTTATTTTTCACAATTATATCATACTCGAGCTGGAAAAGGAATTCGGTAGTGCAGCGCTCATGGATACTGAATCGAACAACATTTCGACCCAAAGGTACATAATTTCATTATGTTTTTTAAACTGTCAAACAAATTAATACAGTAGTTTGCAAGATAAATTTCTTTTAATTTGAATAAGCATATCGTCATTATAGTCAATCATATATGCATGAAACTAAGCAGTACTCCTACATGATTTTCACGTAATTGCAGAATGAAGAAACCCAAATCCAAGAATAGTTTCGACGCTGTCGTCGTGGGGTCCGGATACGGAGGCTCCGTGGCCGCCTGTCGAATGTCGATGGCCGGGTTCAAGGTCCGCCTGTTGGAGAAAGGTCGCAAGTGGGAAGCCCTCGATTTCCCGACCGGCCCTCTCGAGATGCTGTCTGCGGCGAGGGTCCACGATAAGAACACTGGACTCGACTTTGGTTCACGAGACGCTCTCTTTCAGGTGCACGTGCAGGGGGACGCGGTCGCGGCGGTCGCATGCGGGCTCGGGGGCGGGTCCCTCGTGAACGCGGGGGTGATGGCCCCCGCCCCGGCCCGGGCCCGAAGGCACCCCCGATGGCCCGAGGCGTGGGACCAGGATTGGGAGGCGTGCCAGGTGTCAGCTTCGGACATGCTGAGGGTGCAGAGTGTTCCGACAGAGTTTAGCGAGTCGAGGATCGCGGAACAATTCGATCCGATCAAGCTGAGCATGGATTTCGAGGGCTGTCTGGGCTGTGGGAATTGTCTTGCTGGCTGTCCGTACGGTGCTAAGAATTCTACCGATAAAACTTATCTGGTGTCTGCAGTCCAGGTTCGTTAGTTCGTTCGATACTTCGATCCATACTTTTCTAAATTATTTTTTATGTCTGATTAAACAAACAAAACGAAATGGTTCGTTTTTTTAAACAGGCAGGATGTAGCATTAAAACAGAATGTGAGGTTCAATATGTGCTGAGGAATTATGAAGATGAAGATTCCTCCAGAAGATGGCTTGTGTATTTGAATGAGTTTGACTATATAGAATCTGATATAGTTGTACTCTCAGGTACATTTTATTTTATTTTATTTTATTATATTACATATTCTTTAATTAACATACTGAATCAAAGTAGCAATCAATCTACTGCAGCTGGAGTGCTTGGTACAACAAAAATACTTTTTCAATCTCAACTCCGAGGACTACGCGTCTCACGTAAGCTCGGGTCAGGGCTGAGTTGCAACGGTAATAACGTTGCCTATCTCGCCGGAAGCTCGTCCCCTCTGAATTCTACTGGGCTAGACAAGAAACAGTTTCCTAACATACCCTTTCACCAAAGGCCAGGACCATCAATTTCATCGTCGTATACTTCTTCACTCGGGTTCACCATTCAGGTTCAGACTGTCAGTTTTCTCAATTCTTCTTCTTATTTGTTAGAAACCGCATCATCTAACAACTTCAACTTTTAAATAAGTTGGGTTGAGTTATTATTAGTATACTAAACAAGTTTCTTTTTGTCTCTTTGCCCACAGAGTGCAGTGATCCCAACAGCCTATCCAACCTTCCTATTCAAAGGGATAACAACCTACGAATGTCGAACCGGGGCCCGCATGTTTCCGTACATCCTAACAGACTGGCTAAAGCGCATCCTCGGTTTGAACCGTGGCCATGACATGGTCCTCAACGCAATGGGACACGACGCAAGCGACGGGAAACTCAAATTCGAAAAGGGCACAAACACAATCTCCTTCCATCCTCCTCGCGATCATTTGCTTCCGAGAAAAGTCGAGGCCTTCCGGAAGCTAGCCAAGAAACTCAGCGGAACTCTCTTCATGTCACGGTTCAGTAGTACCTCGGTCCATCTCTTGGGAGGTTGCATCGTCTCGTCAGACATCTCGTCCGGCGTTTGCAATTCTAACGGTCAAGTTTTCGATGCGACGAGTGGGGTCCACCTCGGGCTTTACGTATGCGATGCCTCATTAATACCGTGTTCCGTCGGGATCAACCCTTGTCTCACCATTGCTTCGGCTGCCGAGCACGTGAGTAAACGCCTCGTTCGGGATCATAAACCAGCTTCTGTTGGCTCGATACACAGAGGTAGTAACAAGATAAAAACGAGCAATTCGGTTACGACTGCTGAGATCATGAGAGGGCAAGTTGGAGGTATGCAGTGCACAGCTTACTTGAAATTGAGATTTCAAATCGAGAAAAGTCCTCGCTATTTACGAGGTAGAGTGGGCGGATATATCGAGTGTCGGGCGATAGAGACCGACACATTGTATGTCGTTGGCGGGGAAGTTAACTTATGTAAGACGGATGCGAAAACTCCTTATACACAGTACATGAATTACCGTCTTGTCCTTGCAGCTTCTTCTGGTTCGAGGTTCGAATATTGTTTCCATCTCTATTTGTATAAGTAATGAAGTGCTGATGATCATTTTTTCATCATGCAGATATGTTATTGAAGGGAAAAAGGTGATGAATCCTTTTCTGCTCGGCCTATACGCTTGGAGAGAGTCGACGACTTTAAATGTGACGTTGAGAAAAATAGCCGGAGAAGATGATAACAACACGACTCTAAAAGGGAAGCTTCACATCTCCCTAGTCGAGCTTTTGAAAAGCGTCTGGGCTCTCCAGGGTGGAAACAGGTTCAAGTTTATGTATCTTCTATTGGGATCGGTTTTCAGAACCTATATCGTGCAAACGCCTCGACCAAGTCTCATCGATATCCCTGTGAGTTCTGGTCGGGAGCCTTACCCAAACAGTACCATTCACAAGATTAAAACAGGCGATAGTCTCACGATAAGCTGCGAGCATTGGCAATGCAACGACAGAAAACACACCGATGCGAATAGAAAATACCCAGCTTTGCTACTAAACGGTTACTCGACAGAAAGTTACCGTTTGCCGACCGAGAAGAATGATCTCGTTCGAACTCTACTAAACGACGGGCATGATGTATGGATACTGCATGCTAGGGAACACTGCTCTATTTCTTCAAATCAGTTTTCGGTCGAGGATATTGGGAGATTCGACATTCCAGCAGGTACGCATTAATTCACGGTTAATTACACTTCAACCAAGATTTGATCACTGCTCAAGAGTGTTAGTTTTTTGCAGCGATCGATAAGATGATTGACTGTTATGGGGAGTCGATGAAAGCACATGTGGTCGCTCATTGTCTCGGGGGGTTAGCCATCCACATCTCGATTATGGGGGGCCATGTTTCGTCAAAACACATAGCTTCTCTGTGTTGTACCAACTCGTCGATGTTTTACAAAGTCACCACGTCGTCGCTGGTCAAAATGTGGCTTCCCATTGTTCCGGTAAATCTATTTACTCCCTCTGCCCTGTAAAGAGTTAAGAGACTTTCCTGAGGACGAAAATTAAAAAAAAAAATATTACTTGCAGATGTCGATGGCGATATTGGGCAGTAACAAGACACTGCCTATGCACGAGGACTCGTCGACCCACATCAGTTACAGACACAGTCTCCTGAAATCAATCGCTCGACTAATCCCTCGCTACCACAGATGCCGTTTCGACGAGTGCGAAGTCCTGTCTGGAATATTCGGCAACATTTATCTGCACGAGAATATAAGCGACTCGATGCATCGCTGGATGCACAAGGAGAACCTGCCGACGCTCACGATGGCGGCCTTTCCTCACCTCAGGAAGATATGCAAAACCGGTTTCATAGTCGACGAAAAAGGCAACAACTCGTACCTGATCTATCCGGAGAGGATGGCGATGCCGACTCTGTACATATCTGGCGGAAGTGCGCTGATTGTGACAGCGGAGACTTCGTTTCTCGGGAACAAGTACATGAAGATGCACCAGCCTGGGTATAGGCATGAGAGAGTTGTGATAGATGGCTTTGGGCATAATGATCTTTTGATAGGCGAGAAATCGGGGGATGTTGTTTTTCCTCACATTCGAAAACACGTGGAGTTGGCCGAGGAGGAAATAAGGGATGAATATGGTAATAAGAAGAAGAGTGTGAAAGAGACCTTGGCTTGGAGTGTTGATCCGCACGATGATGAGGAAGGATTCATGATTGGGAGTTGGGTTTTTACTTCGATGGGAATTGTGTTCGTCGTAATGGTGTTCTTCAGATTGTTTTCCTTTCCGCAACTTCTTCTTTGATCAATATGTGCTTACTGCTTACTTAGTTGATGAATAAGTTGTTCCTGCAATAATTTAAACAATAATTTCGAGTTCTCTTAAGTTATCTGTTCAAAATCAATATGTGCTTACTGCTTAGTTGATGAATAAGTACTACTCTCATGCAACAAAAAATCCTTAAAAGTAAACTATTCGTAAGTTATCTGTTCAAAATCGACTAGTGCTTTTTCTGAGGATTTAGGGTAATTAAGTACTGCTTCAGACATCTCGGTGATATTTGATGAAAACTCGGTTTCTAATTTGATCAACAGCTTTTTCAAAGTTGTAGCCCTCTTAAGCAAGATACGAGCCATTGTTAGCAATGGCTCGCCGCCAAGTTTCGGATCAGCAAACTGTAGTAAACGAACAGTCTTGAGATTCAACAAATCACAATCCAAATCATTCCGTGCAGCTGGGCCCCAAGTCCGTGCTGATTCCTAAAGGGAAAAAATCGAAAAATTAGACCCAACAAAATCCAAGTACACAATATTATTTCCATCATATTGGTGGAAGATGTATGCACATGATCTGGCTCTGGAATAAATTCACATAACAGTAAGTTATTACTATTATTATGATGATGGTGATGGATGTAATGGCAATTTTCCTAACATTTCAAGGCAGTTGTAAATCTAGTTTAATGTGCAATGTTAGACATTGCATAATATATGTGAAAACACACACTTTAGTCTTTTAGCCAGATCCAAAAGCCACATATACTGATGTAAAACAGATACCTCGTAAGGCTCAACGCACTCTATGAGAAGTTTTTTAAGGTTTGGAGAAGATTCAAGCAGACATAGTATGCCGGGAATCATTTTCTCGTGTCTCGAAGTTTCTAACGTCAACCAAAGTCGCCTAGATTGTGGAAGCTGCCAGCCATGCGTAACCATCTCTGATAGAACCTAACAAGCATGTTCCAGAAAAAAATGGAGAATAAGTGACCAGATAGATGTCTAAAAATGCTTCAAATCAAGTTACAAAGTATCTAAACACATAGGATTTGTGGCACATGTGAACATAAATTACTAAAAGTATGTGAAATAAAATAAACTTGGGATTCACTAAATAATTCTCGATTCACTTACCTCAGTAATCAGTATGATGGGGAAAGAAATATCAAATTAAATCATTTCAAGCCCATGTTTGTCTTTCGGAAATAAAAATCAAGGAAAGCAGTTACAATTCCATGCATGTTCGCTTGTCTCTAAACATTTTAAAAAAATAAAAGCATAAAGTTTATCTAGAATGTCAAATGGATTCCATAAGACAGAATTGCCAAAGAAAGCTTATAGCATCAATATAAACAGTAAAGTAGTAAACACACCTCAACAAAAGCGCCTCCTAGAACAAGCACTTTGGCATGTTTAGTCTTTTCCAGAAGTTCCATCGTGCTATTCATTACCTCCACAGTGTTCTCAAATTCAGAGTACTGAAAGTATGCAGTATCAAGTGATGATGATACATTTGTGAGCAGTAACTTTGTCTCTTTGGGAGAAAATCCGACATGCAAAGAGCTTAGATACGGTGCCGAGATTCCAAGCAAATCTGGATTATTTTTATCATCACTGTCTAATGCCATAAGTTTACGAAGACTTTTAGAGTGGATATTATTATATCCCCAACACGATATTAGCGATAGATCATACAAAACCGGACAACCTGATAGTATCTTTTCAATTACTTCCTGAGGCAACTCAACACCCTGAACCGTCAACTGTGTCAAACCAGGCCACTCGATTTTCCTCTTTGGAGCTAAAATGCAGTTATCAAGATACAACTCAGTCAAGGATGGATATGAATACAACACCTGGGGAGGCGTGTAAAAGCAATTTCTGGCGGGCAACTGCAAATTCAGATATTTCACCTTATGTTTGACGGCAAAGCGTACCCATACATTTACATCCACGGCATAACGTTCATGGTACATGAATTTTACGCAAAAGTACTCCAAATAGGATCGGCTACGAGAGATAATTGTCCTGTGGACCCACGACACAAAGGATGGCATTTTTTCAGGATCCCAACTGCAATCGGAGAAGTCCAACCTGGGCATCTCGCTCCAAAGAAATTGCCATCTTTTAGATAGCACACAAGTTACCGCAGCAGGTTTCAAATCAAAACCGACAATGGAGAGAATGCGGATGAGTATATCATCGGGCAATGCACTCAGCCGATCAATCGGCATCTCCGTCTTAACCCTAATTCTTCGTTGATTCGAAGAAATAGCTTCTTCACCATTTTTAACCCAATAATTTTCTTCTTCTCTGGCTTTATCCCCAAATTCATACATCACATTATTTCTAGGCATGAATTACGCGAAAAATTCAAACCTCAACGCCGAGGATGTTGCCGGTCCCCACGCTTCTCCTTTGCTTTCCGCTTAGCTGTGATGACTGCAACTGCAAGTTTCGAGTAAAATCCCTACTTCGGGTTTTAGGGTTACAGGGCTCGTGGAAATTTGATTGAAAACTATTTGAATATTTAATTACATAACACCATGTTTTTTTAACTCGCAACAATTTTTTTTAATACACTGTTTAATTTTTTCATGTTCACCGAGACATCCGGTATTATAAATTTTTTTAAAAATATTTTATTATGCTTGAGTAGTGTTATCAAATAACAATTTTGATCTATATGATAATGTGAAGATTTACGAGGATATAAGGTTAGATGGCTTCAGGACGTTCCCAAACTAATGCATAAAAATTACAAACAACATTCTTGTTTAGAACTCAGCTGAAACATCACCTTGCATATTGCAAACCCTAAAGGAAAATCTAGCAACCAGAAATACAACTAAGGATCTTCGTCAGTTGACTCCTGAAAAACGACAACTGCTTCTTCTGAGGATTTTGGGTAATTAAGTACTGTTTGAGACATCTCGGTGAAATTTGATAAAAACGCAGTAAAGTCTTCTACTTTGATCACCAGTTGTTTCAAAGTTGTAGCTCTCTTAAGCAAAATACGAGCCATTGTTAGCATCGGCTCACCATCAAGTTTCGGATCAGCAAAGTGTAGTAAACGAACAATCCAAATTAATCATTCCTAGCAACTGGGACCCAAATCCGTGCTGATTCCTAAATGAAAAAATTAGGCACAACAAAGTCCAAGGAAACAAGTTCATTTTCACCATAATTTGCGAGATCCAAAAGCAAAATATAATGGCATAAACTACTAGATACCTCGTAAGAGTCTATGCACTCTATGAGGAATTCTTTAAGCTTTGGAGAAGATTCAAGCAGACATAGTATGCCGGAAATGATATCTTTCATGCCTCGAAGTTTCTAATGTTAACCACAGTCGCGTAGATTGTGGAAGTCGCCACCATCTCTGATACAACCTAAAATGCATGTTCCAGAAGAAAATAGAGAATGAGTTACAAAGTATCTATAATATGGAAAAACCCATAGGATTTGTGGCACATGCGAAGAACATAAATTACTAAACCATATGTGAAATAAATAAACTTGGGATTCACTAAATACATCTCGATTCACTTGCCTTAGTACGAGTGGGGAATGAAATATTATCATTCCAAATCCATGTTCAGTGTCTACATACATTAATATTTTTAAGTATGAGACAATTTTTAAAGTAAATTATCATTTTTGTATTTAGTATATTTTGACAAAATAATAAATTAAAATTTTAAAAATTAATTAAAGAATTTTTGTTTTTTTATTAATAATCAATAAAGTCAAAGTGTAAATACTAAATAGTACAGTAGAACTCTTAATTTTATTTTCACATAAAATAACACAATACTTGATTAGATAATTAAGTTAGTTACACTTGCACAATGTCAATCTACAAGATAAAAAGAACAAGGCCACATTTGACAGAACCATTAACTTGTACAATTCAACCCTCAATGGAATATCACACAATTACAATCAAAATGGGAGTATTACTCTCAAGTAACGAATAAACATGAAACGTCAACTATCTATTTTCGTCAGTTAACTGTTCAAAAATGACTACTGCTTTTTCTGAGGTAATAGGGTAATTAAGTACTGCTTGAGACATCTCTGTGAAATTTGATGGAAACTCAGTAAAGTCTTCTTGTTTGATCACCAACTTTTTCAAAGTCGTAGCCCTCTTAAGCAAGATACGAGAAATTGTTAGCAATGGCTCACCGTCAAGTTTCGGATTAGCAAACTGTAGTAAATGAACAGACTTGAGATTCAACAAATTGCAATCCAAATCATTCCGCCCAGCTGGGTCCCAAGTCCTTGCTGGTTTCTAAATGAAAAAATTAAGCCCATCAAAATCCAAGACACAATTTCATTTTCATCATATTTGTGAAAGATGTATGTGCATGATCGGGCTCTCCAATAAGTTATTACTACTATTAGTATGATGATGGTGAGATGTGGCTGTAATAACATACAAGAAATTGTATCTTTCAAGGCTGGTGTAAATGCTAGTTTAATGTGTAATGTGAAAAAGCTCTATTTAGTTTCTTTGCCAGTTCCAAAAGCCACACATAGATATATACTGATATAAACTAGATACCTCGTAAGGGTCATCGCACTCTATGCGAAGTTTTTCAAGGTTTGGAGAAGTTTCGAGCAGACATAGTATGCCTAAAATGACTTCTTCACAGCTCAAAGTTTCTAAAGACAACGACTGTCGACTAGATTGTGGAAGTTGCCAACCATGCGTCACCATCTCTGATAGAACCTAGCAAGCATGTTGCAAAAAAATGGTGAATAAGTGACCAGATAGATGTCTAAAAATATTTCACATCAAGTTACAAAGTATCTATAATACGAAAAATAATCTATAGGATTTGTGTTGCCCATGTGGAATGAAATAGTAAATACATCTTGATTCACTTACTTCCGTATGACTGGGGAATGAAAAATTATCATTTCAAGCCCATGTTCTCTAAAAAATAAAGATAAAATAAAAATGAAATCTAGGAAAACAATTTAATTCATGTTTGCTTGTCTATACAGGTATAGAAAAATAAATACCCACACACCTCAACGAAAGTGCCTCCTAGTACAAGCTCTTTGGCATGTCGAGTCTTTTCCAGAAGTTCCATCGTGACATTCATTGCCTCCACAGACTCCTCAAATTCAGTGTATATAATTTGTGCACTCTCAAGTGATGATGGTACATTTGTTAGCTGTAACCTTGTCTCTATAGGAGAAAATACGACATCCAAATAGCGTAGGCAGGGTGCCCAGATTTCAAGCAAATCTGCATTGTTGTTATCATCACTGTCATATACGATAATATTGCGAAGAATTTCAGAGTGGATATTATTGAATCCCCAACACAATCTTAGTTCCAGATCATACAAAACAGGACAACTTGATAATATAATTTCGATTATATCCTGAGGCAACTCAACCCCCCGAACAACCAACCGAGTCAAACCAGGCCACTCGATTTTCCTCTGTGGAGCTAAAATACACTTTTTGAGAGTCAGCTCAGTCAAGGTTGGATAAGAATACAACACTTGGGGAGGCGTGTATAAGTGATTTCTGGTGTTCAGGTCGACAGACAAATATTTCGCCTTATGTTTAACGGCAAAGCGTACCCATGCATTAACATCGAGGGCATAGCATTTGTTGTACAAGAATCTAACCCGAAAGCGCTCCAAATAAGATCGGCTACGCAAGATAATTGTCCTGTGGACCCACGACACGAAGGATGGCATTTTTTCAGGATTCCAATCGTCTTCGCAGAAGTTCAAGCGCGGTATCTCACTCCAAAGAAATTGCCATCTTTTAGATAGCACACAAGTAACCGCAGCATGCTTCATACCATCGTCAACTAGGGAGAGAATGTGGATGAGTATCTCATCTGGCAATGCACTCAGTCTATCAATCGGCATCGTCGTCTTAATGCTTCGTTTATTCGAAATATCTCCTGCACCATTTTTGACCCAATCATTTACTTCTTTTGCTTTATCCCCAAATCCATACATCCCATTATTTCTAGACATAAATTACTTGATTTTGCGCTACAAAAAATATTCAAACCTCAACCATGGATCAGAGTGGCAAAGCCATTGGCTGCGGCAGCTCTGAGGTTGTCGCCGTCTCCGCCGGTCCCCACGCTTCTCCTTTGTTTTCCGCGTAGCTGCGGTTGTTTTAAGTAAAATCTTTATTTTGGGTTTTAGGGTTTTCTCTCCTCTATCTCTATTCTATACCAATAATTTGAAAATAATTTAAATACTTTAATTAGACGAGATTTTAAAGTTTATCAAAATGAAAATTTTAAAAATAAATTAAAGAATTTTCGTTTTTTATTAAAAAAAATAATAGTGAAAGTGTGGTTTAAAAGTTTGACAAAATGAAAATTAAAATTTGACTTTCTCGCGTCATTTCTTCTTTTGATGAATGGGAATAAGAAATCGGTAACATGTTCCCAATTGGAGAATGAAGTTCGTCGGGAGAGATCGAAGGGGATGGTAAGCCTTTGGCTTCGAAACGCTTGTCCCAACACTAAACGAAAACCTTCCCAAACTAACGCATAATAATTACAACAATTACTAACATTGTGGTTTCGAACGCAGCTGAAACATCACCAAAGACGACTAAGGATCTTCGTCAGTTGACTCCTGAAAAACTACAACTGCTTGTTGAGAGGATTTTGGGTAATTAAGTACTGTTTGAGACATCTCGGTGAAATTTGATGAAAACGCAGCAAAGTCTTCTATTTTGATCACCAGTTGTTTCAAAGTTGTAGCTCTGTTAAGCAAGATACGAGCCATTGTTAGCATCGGCTCACCATCAAGTTTCGGATCAGCATAGTGTAGTAAACGAACAATCTTGAGATTCAACAAATCACAATCCAAATCATTCCTAGCAACTGGGAGCCAAATCCGTGCGGATTCCTAAATGAAAAAATTGGAAAAATTAGAGCCAACAAAATCCAACAAACAAATTCATTTTCATTGTTTTTGCGAGATCCAAAAGACAAATACAATGATATGAGCTAGATACCTCGTAAGAGTCGATGCACTCTATGAGAAATTCTTTAAGGTTTGGAGAAGATTCGAGCAGACATAGTATGCCGGAAATGATATCTTCATGCCTCGAAGTTTCTAATGTCAACAACAGTCGAGTAGATTTTGGAAGCTGCCAGCCATGTGTCACCATCTCTGATAGAACCTAACATGCATGTTGCAGAACCAAAATGGAGGATTTGTGGCACATGTGAACATAAATTACTAAATGTATGTGAAATAAAATAAACTTGGGATTCACTAAATACATCTCGATAAACTTACCTCAGTATGAATGGGGAATGAAATATTATCATTCCAAATCCATGTTTGTCTTTCGTAAATAAATTAAAACATATAAAAATAAAATTAGTATAGCAATTACATGCATGATCGCTTGTATATACACGTTAGAAAAAATAAATGTACGAATTGTCAAAGAAAGCTTATAGCATCAATATACACACCTGAACGAAAGTGCCTCCTAATACAAGGAGTTTGGCATGCCGAGTTGTTTCCAGAAGTTCCATCGTGCTGTTCATTACCTCCATAGAGTTCTCAAATTCAGTGTACTGAAAGTGTGCACGATCAAGTGATGATGGTACATTTTTTAGCAACAGCTTTTTCTCTATAGGAGAAAACGAGACATGCAAAGAGCTTAGATAGGGTGCAGAGATTTCAAGCACATCTGCATTATTTTTATCATCATTGTCAAATACTGTGATATCACGAAGACTTTCAGAGTGGATATTATTGAATCCCCAACATGCCATTAGGGACAGATCATACAAAACAGGACAACCTGATAATATATTTTCGATTACTTCCTGAGGCAACTCAACAAACTGAACAGTCAACCAAGTCAAAACAGGCCACTCGATTTTCCTCTGTGGAGCTAAAATGCACTTTCGAAGAAACAGCCGAGTCAAGGTTGGATGTGAATACAACACCTGGGGAGGCGTGTAAAAGTAATTTCCGGTTTTCAGGTCGAGAGTCAGATATTTCGCCTTATGTTTGACGGCAAAACGCACCCATGCATTTACATCGCGTGCATAGCATTCGTTGTAAAAGAATTGAACCCGAAAGTGCTCCAAATAAGACTGTCTACGACAGATTATTGTGCGGTGGACCCACGACACGAATCTGCCTGTGAGTTCAGGGTTCAATCTGTAACCAAAAGAGAAGTCCAACTTCGGCATCTCACTCCAAAGGAATTGCCATCTTTTAGACAGTAGACAAGTAACAGCGGCATTTTTCATATCGAAACCGAAAAGGGAGAGAATTTGGATGAGTATCTCGTCGGGCAATGCACTCAGCCGATCAATCGGCATCGTCGTCTTCATCCTTCTTTGATTCGAAGAAATTGCTTCTTCACCATTTTTTTACCCAATCATTTACTTCGTCTTTGGATTTATCCCCAAATTCATACATCCCATTGTTTCTAGACATAAATTACGCGAAAAAAATTCAAACCTCAACCAAGGAACAGAGCTGCCGCCGAGGATGTCGCCGTCCTTCGCCGGTCCCCACGCTTCTCGTTTGTTTTCCGCGTAACTGCGGTGGTTTTGAGTAAAAAACTTTCTTTCGGGTTTTAGGGTTTTTCTCTTCTCTAATACTACTAGTTTGAAAATAATTTGAATGTTTTAATTGATGAAATGTTTAATATTTTAAGTATGAGACGAGATTTTTACACAGATTAAAACTTTTTTTCACGAGAGAAAAGTTTTAACAGTTTGACAAAATGATAAATTAAATTTTAAAAATAATTGAAAGAATTTTCGTTTTTTATTAATAATCAATGAAGTGAAAGTGTAAATAGTAGAGTATTTCCTCTTAATTTTATTTTCAAATCATGCCACAATACTGATTAGCTTGGCTTGGAATGCTTGTCCAAACAATATATTATGAACCATTCCGTCCAAACAATATACGAAGTACGAACCATCCGACAATTAACGCATACTAGTAATAATTACTCCGTCCGCGAACAATTTGCCTTAAATTATTTATTTTGGATGATTTTATTTGCACTCAAAATTGATAAACATACCCTCTTTTTATTTCACTTTTTTCAAATGGCAATATTACCCTTCTTATTATCAATTCAATTCAAATTAATGTTAAATCAAAAAACTACTGTTGTAGCAAAAACTACTCTGAATCTTTGGGCTAGCTCCTAGCAATCAAATGAATCTTTGGGCTAGCTCCTAGCAATCAAAACTACTCAATTGGCATCAATGGAAAAACCCTTGGGCGCCGAGATTATATCAATCGCATTTACCTACCCAAAATTTGAAACACCCGTCAAAAAGAGATCAATAAGATTTCGAACTCCGTTCAATCCACCGTAAATTAAAGCTCCTATAGGGTTGTGGCGTTAGAATCAAAGCTGTGCAGGAGTCATTCATCGACGAAGCGGCGATTTTGATCGACCACTATCACCAAGTTTTGCACCTCTGCGCGCACGTAGGAGACGGAGCAATACTATAGTAATTGATTCATAAGCTACTAAAAGGTAAGTATCTTATATACCCACTTTCATTTTGATATTTTTCCGACGTGGGATAGCTTATATTGTTGGATAAATTCAACATATTGGGCTTCCATGTTAAATTAAATGTGTATGGTTGTCTTTAAAAAAAGCCCATTGTAAAGTGATCAACTAAAGATTAAAGTTGAGCTTATATAAGTATAAATAATCATGGGCTTTTATGTGTGGATACCATTAAGTGGACTTTGATTTGTTGATGGACCAAATCAATACCCTAGATCTATAAATTAGGTTATGGTCCCCAAGCATCAGTAATCTCTAATTTCTAATCTCACGTATTCTCTCTACGCTGTGAATCCAAAAGGAGTACTGATAGTTTGGGAAACCATCAATCTCGTAATCTCGTTCATCTCAATCATTCTATGGATTCAGGTACGCTTCCGCCTTATGTATTAATATTCTCATATGTTTCGGTTAATCGTCATAGAATCAATTAGGGTAATTGTTGAAGCATGCTTTATGTGATTAATCCATGCTTATTCGGTATTTAATTCTAACAAGTGGTATCAGAGCAATTTTATGTATGATTTTCTGGAATTTATGAGTATAATTATGTGAACATCGATTTATACGAAACTTGAGTTACGATTTTGCGAATTGTATGCTTTGGTGATATTAAATCATGTATTTTGATCAAACTCGATTTCAGTCCATGTGTATTGTTGAGGCTATTAATTATAGACATGAACTATTAAGTTCACTTTGCAGTTCAGCTTTATGTGATCAATTTGCAGTAGCGTGGGATCAAGGGGCCGTGCAGTGCTTTTTTACACTGCACCATAAGCAGTGTAATCTTACACCGTTCAATATATCTAAATCAAATCTAACGGTTATTCTGTATATTCTTAATAAATAATTTTTTTTGCGTTAATTTATTTTTTCAATCTTAAAAAATTTCAATAAATAATTTTTTTTTTGCGTTATTGTTTCTTATTATCTTAAAAAAAATACTATTATTATGTTATAATTAATAATTACTTAAAAATATTATTTTTGTTTTATATAATTCATCTACTTATTCAAATAATATTTCTACAGTTTTAAAAATATAAAATTTTAAAATAAATATTAAAATATAAAATTTTATATATAATTTTAAAATAATTATTATTATAAAATTGAAAACATAATTTTATTGTGAATAATAATTACTATATTAAATAATAAAACATAGTATTGTATTTGTTTATACACTAATATTACTACTATATATTATAAGTAAAAATTAATATTTAATTTAGTAAAATAATAATTTATTAAATAATATTGCACACAAATTTATTAATTATAGTAAGTAATGTTAATTTTTTAAGATTTAAAATAAACAAAAACAATAACACAAACAAATATTTTAAGATTTAAAATAAACAAAAATAATAACGCAAAAAATTGGTAATTGAATCACCGTTAGATTTGATTTAGATATATTGAACGGTGTAAGATTACACTGCTTATGGTGCAGTGTAAAAAAGCACTGCACCGCCCCTTGATCCAGTAGCGTGATCAATTAATTGATTACTCTAATTTGTGTGTTTTATTAATGTGAATATAACACACATATCGATTCTGGATTGAGATTTGGGTTTCTGTATTGTAAATACCCACGGAATTTAATCAATTGATCCACGGAGTATGGGTGTGAATGTAACTTTTGATGCATGAGTTCAATAAATGGAGTAATACCTATGATTTAGTTAAATTATTACAGTAGATGAAATTGGGACTCCACGTTTCATGCTACTTTTCAGATTTTGTGTATAAGGAATTAAGGATCGGAATTATCATGAAATTATATGAATATTTATTCTGCATAGTTTTTATAATTTTTCGAAGGGATCTTTGGGCAGTAAAAATTAAATTCTTGTGGATTTATTTTATTTATTTGTCATAGATTAAAACTTGCTATATTTATGTGATGCGGTTTTTCCTTCATTACACGATCATGCGGTAATTGGGCATTGTACATATATATACTGGATAATTTTGTTTGTAATTAAGTGCCCCTACTTTTGATTACATATTAAAGTTCGTTGTAGCATCACATTAAGTGATCAGATAGCTAAATATGATAAAGAATTGTTGATATCATGAATTAAGTACATTTCATGCACTAAGGTTTTATTCATATAACAGTACGTATAGTTGTTTTGCTTTGTCCGATTATTAATATGCGTTTGTGATGAATTACGTGCTTAATTAATTGATATATTTGTGATTAATATTAGTTTTGGAGTAAGACAATTACATGTCTTATACGAACAATAATATAATTCAATAATTGTTGGCTATCTCATGTTCCTAATTGGTTATACTAATATTTAAAATAGTTTAATTGAAACAAGAAGTCGCCAAAGTGACCTCTCTTGAGTAGATTTCTCTATTTAAAATATTAGGACGGTCGTGTATATGTATTTTCATGCGAGTATTGATCGGCCCAAAGGAAGATTAATACTTGGCTCGGGATACATGTACACCTGTAGTGATAAATACGTGACAATTATTTGATATTTTGTGTGAGTAATTAGTCGGCCCACAGGAAGACTATTACTTGACATGATCTTATTGTCAGTATTTGATCACCACAAAGAGGTGACCACTTACAAATTAATATTACTGTCCAAAGACTTGATATTAATGTTGTGCTCAGTACCTCGAGATTTTGCCATCATATTTTGAATTTGTTGATTGTTTAATTGTTGTGAGCATGATAATCATTTTATTTTGATATTCTCTGTTCAGCTATGTCTGCTACTTCAGTATCTACCAACATTAACAACATACATATGCTTAATGGGTCGAACTTTAAGGATTGGAAAGATAATATTCTAATCACTTTGGGCTGCATGGATCTTGACTATGCAATAAGGTTTGAGCAACCCGCTTCTCTTACGGATAAAAGTTCTTCGGATGACAAAAGAAATTTTGAGAAGTGGGAACGCTCAAATCGTGTAAGTATAATGATCATTAAGCGCAGCATTCCGGAAGCCTTTCGAGGCACATCATCTGAGGATATCACTGTGGTCAGTAAGTTCCTTGCCCATATTGAACAACGTTTTGTCAAAAACGATAAGGCTGAGACAAGTACGCTTTTAGCAAACTTGATCTCAATGAAGTATATGGGGCAAGGGAATATAAGGGAGTACATCATGGAGATGTCTCATTATGCTTCAAAGTTGAGTGTGCTAAAGCTCGAGGTGTCTGAGGACTTGTGCATTTAGTGTTATTGTCTCTTCCTACACAATACAGTCATTTTAAGGTCAGTTACAACTGTCAAAGGGAGAAATGGACTCTTAATGAACTCATTTCTCATTGTGTGCAAGAAGAAGAAAGGTTGAAGCATGAAAGAGTTGAGGTTGCTCAATTGGCCACTAATTCCAAAGATAACACTACAAAAAATTCGCGGATTCCCTACGGCCATTCCCGTAGGGAAATCCGCAAAAATTCGTAGGGAACAGGGTTCCCTACGGCATCCCCTACGGGAATCACGCCGTAGGGGTTCCCTCGTAGGGAACAGATTCCCTACGGGAATTTTAGAGCCGTAGGGAAGATCCCTACGGGCGGGCCGTAGGGGATCCCCTTGGGAAGCCCGTCTCCGCCTCCCCTTCTCCCCGTAGGGGTTCCCTACGGCATCCCCGTAGGTTGGCCCGTAGGGGTATTCCCTACGGCTAAGCCCGTAGGGAATACGTTTTTGAATAAAAACGTGGGCCATATGTTGCTCGGGCCGATCGTAGGGAACAGATTTCCTACGGGAATTTTAGAGCCGTAGGGGAGATCCCTACGGGCGGGCCGTAGGGGATCCCCTTGGGAAGCCCGTCTCCGCCTCCCCTTCTCCCCGTAGGGGTTCCCTACGGCATCCCCGTAGGTTGGCCCGTAGGGGTATTCCCTACGGCTAAGCCCGTAGGGAATACGTTTTTGAATAAAAACGTGGGCCATATGTTGCTCGGGCCATCGGCCCGACCCACAACCCATGGCCCGACAATGTCTATACCACCCAAGGCCCGACCCAAGCCCAACCCTCTTTATATTGTGTATTGCATAGCCCAGGGTTTGAACCTTGGACCTCATGAGTGAAGAGGAGGAAGATAACCGCTGGGCTATCTGAGTTATATGTACAATTTTTAAAAGATAATATATATGTATTCATTAATCTATATTAGTTATGTAGTATAATGTAATAATAAGATAAAATACAATATATATATATATATATATATATATATATATATATATATATATATATATCAAATTATAAATATAAATAGTGGTTTAACAAAAGTTAATTTTAAATAAAACACCATTTAAATATATTAAATTCCGAAATTTTTGTAATTGTTTATTTTTATAAAATTGCGTAATTTTTTGGGTAATTGTATATTTTTTTTATTAATTATTTTTATAAAATTGCGTAATTTTTTCCGTAATTGTATAATTTTTGTAATTAATTATTTTTATAAAATTATAATTGTTTAGTTGTATAATTGCGTAGTGCTTAAAAAAAACTTGTCAAAATGTTGAACCAACATTGTATAATTTTTGTTATTAATTATTTTTATAAAATTGCGTAATTTTTTGCGTAATTGTATAATTTTTGTAATTAATTATTTTTATAAAATTATAATTGATTAGTTGTAATTTATTATTTAGTGAAATATTGGTTTAAAAAAACATTTCAAATAATTTAGCATAATTTTATAATAATATTTAATTTATTTATTATTATATAAATGGATATTAAAAAAAAAAAAAAAAAAAAAAAACAATTCCCCTACGGCAAATGCCGTAGGGAATATTTTTAAATTCTCCCCTACGGGAAGTAGCCGTAGGGGACCCCTACGGGAAAAATTCCCGTAGGGAATTTATTATTCCCCTACGGCTGAGACCGTAGGGACAATGGAGGGAAGCTATGCGCGCGCATTCGCGCGCAGTTCCCTACGGGAATCCCCTACGGGAGTCACCCCTACGGCTGAGGCCGTAGGGAATGCCGTAGGGGAACTCTGAATATGATTCCCGTAGGGAATGCCGTAGGGAATCCCTACGGGAAAATTGCCGTAGGGAATCCCCGTAGGGATTCCCTGGTTTTTTTGTAGTGTAAAGGAAAGGGCATGAAAGAAAAATATGTTGAGAAAGCTGTAATTGATGAAGGTCCAGCACACCAGAGACAACAAAAGAATACTGAGGTTAAAACTTGTTTCTTTTGTGACAAACTTGGACACATAAGACAAGATTGTACCGAATACACCAAGTATCTCACTTGGCGTATAAATAAAGAGTTGCCTAAGCTGCCAAAGCCGAGTGATGGTGAAAGATACATCTATTTAGGAGATGGCAAATCGGTAGAAATGAAGACAACTTGACAATTTAGATTGTTATAATTTGGATTTGAAAGATATTTTTTGATGCATTGTATTTTGACAAAATTTGGTTATATTTTCGTTTTGGACAAATATGGTTTTACTTGTTCATTCGGAGATTATTAATATTATCTTTCAAATTAATTCAAATATTGTGGGCATTAGTTCGGTGCATATCATGACAATCTATATTTGCAGCTTACATTCTCAATAAAGTAACAAATAATAAAGAAGCGGCTAAAAACATTTTTGGAAAAGTGAATTGGGCGTTAGCCTAGTTTTAATCACTTTTATATTTGGGGATGTCCAGCTAAAACAAGGCGTTACAAGCCAAATGAAAATAAAGAAATTGGACTCCAAAACAGTTAGCAGCTACTTTATTGGTTATTCAGAAAAATTAAGGGGTTTTAAGTTTTATGATCCCACTAGAAAGTCATTTTTTTAAGACGAGAAATGCAGTGTTATGTGAGGATATTGAGTTTGGGGGGAAGAATAAGAATCGAGACATCACCTTTGAGGAGGAGTCAATTTTAACTTCTACTAGTGTTTCTGACAATGTTCAGGTATTCATACCCGTCATTGAAGAAGAAGCAATTTTGGAACCTCAACAGGAAAATGTTGAAGTCCTCCCCCATCAAGTTGATGAAATAATTTAAGAACAAACTCAAAAACCTCAAGAACATAAAGCTAAGGAGATCCACTTACGAGAAAATAAGAGTTATTACGGACGATTATATCATTTTTCTCCATGGGAAAAATAACTAACTAATGGAAGATGGTCATATTAGTGTTTATCAGGCCATGAAGGATCCGAATTCTCAAAAGTGGATTGGTACCATGAACGTAAAGTTCAAGTCTATGCAAGACAATAAAGTTTGGGATCTTATCTCATTGCCAGAAGGATTGTAAATGTTTTTTTAAGACCAAACGGGATTTAAATGGTAATGTGGAAAGGTATAAGGCTCGTCTTTTGGCTAAAGGTTTTACTCAAAGAGAAGACAGAAAAATAATGGCATTCATTGCACATTATAATCTTGAGTTACATCATATGAATGTAGGAATAGTGTTGACATTGTTGAAACACTTATGTGGTGCAACCAGAAAACTTTGTGAATATGGTTTGCAAATTAAAGAAACTCATCTGATGGGCTCAAGCAAACTTCTCGTTAGTGATTCCACAATTTTCATGAAATAGTTATCTCGTTTGGTTTTGAGATAAATATTATTGATAATTATGTGTATCACAAGTTCAGTGGGAGTAATTCATTTTTGGACCTATTTGTCGATGACATATTGCATGTGACAAAGATTTTAAGTTTGTTGCACGATACCAAGATCATTCTATCAAAGTTATTTGAAATAAAAGATCTTGGGAAAGATTTCTTCTGTATTATGAATCCAAACATACCGAGATCGTACTCAAGGTATAATTGGATTATCACAAAAGAGATATATAGAAAAAGTGCTTCAAAGATTTGGTATGCTAAAACCCATGTAACTAAGGGAGACAAGTTTGGTCTCGACCAGTGCCCCTAAATTAATTTGGAAATTCAAGATATGCAAAATATTTCCTATGCTTCGGCTATGTGGGAGTTTCATGTATGCGCGGGTCTGCAGGACTTGACTTGAGATTTATTGTTGTTGGGAAAATACTTAAGTAACTCTGGTATGAACATTTGGAAAGTAATCAAAGGGATTATAAGGTATTTACAGAGAAATAAGGACTACATGCTTACATGTGCAAAATCAAATCAGTGGGAGATCGTTAAGGTTTATGATTTTGATTTTGTTAGATGCCAAGTTATTGAAAGTTCCAATTTGGGCTGCATTTTTTGTAGCATATGAAGTTGTTTCATATAGAAGCACTAAGCAGACATTTGGATTGTCTTCTTCATGAAAACATAATTTATAACTTATTCAGAGGCATCAATTAAGGAAATATGGTTATGAAACGTTGTCACAAGATACAAAATTTTGGAGTATTGAAAGACCATTTAAGTTTTATTGTGACAATTTTTTTGGTACTGCCATATTTCAATAACAATAAGAACTCGATTAAGTTAAAACATTTTGACATAAAGTTCTTGATTGTGAAAGAAAATAATATAGAGTGATCAAGTTTATATAGAGCACTTTGGAACAGACTCAATTATTACGGATCCGTTGACTAAGGATTAACCACTAAAGGTCTTTCATTGACATACTACCCGTAAGGGCGTTATGTTGTTTCAAGATACTTCAGTTTAGTGGGAGTCTATATATAAGATGTTTTATGGCTCTATATTTGGACACATTATTGTGTATTTGGATAATTATGTGCGCAAATAAGGTTTCAGATTATTTACATTCTATTAAGAATTTATGTTGATCTCACTTTGGAATTAAGGAGGACCAGTTGAAAATAAACATGTACGATCACATTACATGTAATTTTCATGCTACACACCATGATTGATCTGTCATTGATTGTATTGATATATGTGATTACTGTTGGGTCTAGTTACGCTTAAAGTGACGAAAGCCTCTTTAGTCCTTTATCAGTGCCGCCGATGATAAGATTGTATTAAAGATACTTATACACATGACAACATATTGAGCTCATTTTGGTAATACACATTTGTTCGGTATCACATGTTTGCCCTAGTGGGAGATTGTTGGATAAATTCAACATATTGGGCTTCCATGTTAAATTAAATGTGTATGGTTGTCTTTAAAAAAAGCCCATTGTAAAGTGATCAACTAAAGATTAAAGTTGGGCTTATATAAGTATAAATAATCATGGGCTTTTATGTGTGGATACCATTAAGTGGGCTTTGATTTGTTGAGGGACCAAATCAATACCCTAGATCTATAAATTAGGTTATGGTCCCCAAGCATCAGTAATCTCTAATCTCACGTATTCTCTCTACGCTGTGAATCCAAAAGGAGTACTGATAGTTTGGGAAACCATCAATCTCGTAATCTCGTTCATCTCAATCATTCTATGGATTCAGGTACGCTTCCGCCTTATGTATTAATATTCTCATATGTTTCGGTTAATCGTCATAGAATCAATTAGGGTAATTGTTGAAGCATGCTTTATGTGATTAATCCATGCTTATTCGGTATTTAATTCTAACATATATCCCTTTCAATTTTTTCCTCTTTTTCTTCTATTTTGATTATATTTCAAGAATTAATTTCTCATTCATTTCAACTTCGATTCGAGTAAATGTGTTATCGTTTCGAAGCTCTCTACGAGCTCTATATTTTCCAATAATTTGATCTGCAGTTGAAGAGGTAGTTGTCTAGTGTGGTGAAGGCAGAAAAGGCAGTAGGGCGAAAATTTCAATGTCAGTGTCAATTTCTTGATTTAAATGCATCGAAATGAATGGATTGAATGTTTATTTCGGAGAGAGGTTCCGAGTCTTCTAATTGGCGTCCCATGTCGACGAAGAAGAGAAGAGAGAAAATTTTATTTTGTCAACGAGGGTAGTTTAGTTATTTTGGACAATAATTAAAATAAAATAAAATAAAAAGAAGAGAGAAAATTTTATTTTGGTAACTACTAATAACAAGGGTAGTTTAGTTATTTTAGACAATAATTAAAATAAAATAAAATAAAAAGGGTGTGTTTAAAACTACCCATTTTTTTAACATAAATTAAGAAAACATCGTTTTTATGTATTAAATATAGAGTAAAAAGTATAATGAATATTGTTAAATAAATAATAAATGTATCACATGAAAAAATAATAGTACTAATATAAATAAATAAGTATTGAAAAAATAAAATTGTAAAAAAAGTTTTTATTTATGAGGGCTGCAAACTTTTAAAGGACAATCAATCTACTAGAGAAGAGCAAGGCCACATTTGAAAGAAAGAACCATTAATTTCACAATGCAACCCCAAAGGAATAGAGTATCCATTAACTTGCATAATGCAACCCCAAAGTAATATCGCACAATCACAATAAAAATGGGAGTATTAGTCTCAAGTGACGAACGTCAACTATCTATATTGGTCAGGTAACTGTTCAAAAACGACTACGGCTTTTTCTGAGGATTTAGGGTAATTAAGTATTGCTTGGGACATCTCTGTGAAATTTGTTGAAAACTCAGCAAAGTCTTCTTGTTTGATCACCAGCTCTTTCAAAGTCGTAGCCCTCTTAAGCAATATACGAGCCATTGTTAGCAATGGCTCACCGTTAAGTTTCGGATCAGCAAACTGTATTAAATGAACAGTCTTGAGATTCAACAAATCGCAATCCAAATCATTCCGCGCAGCTGGGCCCCAAGTCCTTTTTGGTTCCTAAATGAAAAAAATTAGGCCCAACAAAATACAAGACACAATTTCATTTTCATCATATTTGTGGAAGATGTACATGATAGAGCTCTCCAATAAGTTATTAATATTATTAGTATAATGATGGTTATGGCTGTAATAACCATTTTCCCAACATACAAGAAATTGTATCTTTCAAGTCAGTTGAAAATGCTAGTTTAATGTGTAATGTTAAACATAACATATACTGTGAAAACACACTATTTAGTCTCTTTGCCAGCTCCAAAAGCCACACATAGAGATATACTATTATAAACTAGATACCTCGTCAGGGTCATCGACCTCTATGAGAAGTTTTTCAAGGTTTGGAGAAGTTTCGAGCAGACATAGTATGCCTAAAATGACTTCTTCACAGCTCAAAGTTTCCAAAGACAACAACAGTCGGCTAGATTGTGGAAGTTGCCAGCCATTCATCGCCATCTCTGATATAACCTAGCATGCATGTTGCAGAAAAAATATGGAGAATAAGTGACCAGATAGATGTCTAAAAATATTTCACATCAAGTTACAAAGTAATCTATAATACTGAAAAACCTATAAGATTTGTGTTGCCCTAAATACACGTCTCGATTCACTTACCTCTGTATGACTGGGGAATCAAATATTATCATTTCAAGCCCATGTTTGTCTTTCAACAATAAAAATAAAATCTAGGAAAACAGTTCCATTCATGTTCGCTTGTCTATAAACATTTAGAAAAATATGTCTAGAATGTCAAATGGAATCCATAAGAAAAAATTGCCAAAGAAATCTTATAGCATAATTATACACACACCTCAACGAAAGTGCCTCCTAGTATAAGCTCTTTGGCATGTTTAGTCTTTTCCAGAAGTTCCATAGTGCAATTCATTACCTCCACAGTGTTCTCAAGTAGAGTGTACACAATTTCTGCACTATCAATTGATGATGGTACATTTGTGAGCAGTAACTTTGTCTCGTTAGGAGAAAATACGACTTTCAAAGAGCATAGGCAGGGTGCCCAGATTTCAAGCAAATCTGCATTGTTTCTATTCGCGTCAAATACGATGATATTGCGAAGACTTTCAGAGTGGATATTATTATACCCCCAACACGATTTTAGGTCCAGATCATACAAAACAGGACAACCTGAAAATATCTCTCCGATTACATCCTGAGGCAACTCAACCCCTTCAACCTCCAACCGATTCAAACCAGGCCACTCGATTTTCCTCTGTGGAGCTAAAATGAACTTTCGAATGGCCAACTCAGTCAAGGTTGGATAAGAATACAACTCCTGGGGAGGCGTGTATAAGTGATTTCTGGTGTTCAGGTCGACAATCAGATGTTTCACCTTATGTTTGACGGCAAAACGTACCCACGCATTTACATCGAGGTCATAGCATTTGTTGTACAAGAATCTAACCCGAAAGCGCTCCAAATAGGGCCGACTACGAAAGATAATTGTCCTGCTGACCCACGCCACAAAGCGAGGTATTCTTTCAAAATTCCAACTGTCATCGCAGAAGTCCAAGCTCGGAATCTCGCTCCAAAGAAATTGCCATCTTTTAGATAGCACACAAGTAACTGCAGCATGTTTCAGGACAACACCGACAAGGGATAGAATGTGGATGAGTATCTCATCGGGCAACGCACTAAGCCGATCAATCGGCATCGTCGTCTTAATCCTTCGTTGATTCGAAATATCTTCTTCACCATTTTTAACCCGATCATTTACTTCGTCTTTGGATTTATCCCCAAATCCATACATCCCATTATTTCTAGACATAAATTACTTGATTTTGCGCTGTAAAAAATATTCAAACCTCAACCATGGATCAGACTGGACACTCCACCAGCTTCAGCAGCGCCGAGGATGTCGCCGTCTTCCGCCGGTCCCCACGCTTCTTCTTTGTTTCTGCGTAGCTGCGGTGTGGACTGTACCTGCAGGTTTTGTATTTTATTAATTTTTAAACAATATTTGAAATAAATATATTTTTAAATTATAAAGTAAGTAATATAATATTTAAAAAATAAGTAAAAATGTAAGAAAATATACTATATACATTATTAAAATAAAAGGTGATAGTCAAGTTGGTAAGAGAATTGAGTAACAAATTTAATACAGTACTCTATTTGGCTCTACCCCTAAATTATCCATACCCCTCATTTTCTAAAAAAATGTATGAATATGCTTTTTTGATGCAGAAGTACGTTTTTTTGGAACTGCCATTTAAATAAAAATTTAAAAATCTCAACTTTCTGTCTTTAATAACACTATGAAATGTGAAAAAAAAAGGTGGATAGTCGAGTTGGTGGAATATTTGAAACTGCCATTTATATAAAAAATTTAAAATCTCAACCTTCTATGTCTTTAATTACAATATGAAATGTGCAATAAAAAAAGGAGGATAGTCGAGTTGATGAAATAAAAGAGCGTGTGAACGAGAGATCACCGAGTTAAAATTTTATAATTCAGTAAAAACTTCATACAGTCTCGTATCGTTGGAAACGAAAAACATATATAACTATAAAAAAATATTCTTATAAACAATATTATTAAAATAAAAAGGAATAGTCAAGTTGGTAAGAGAATAACTATAAAAAATTATTCTTATATAAAGTATTATTAAAATAAAAGGGGATAGTCAAGTTGGTAACAGAATTGAGTAACAAATTTAACACAGTACTCTATTTGGCTCTACCCCTAAATTATCCATACCCCTCCTTTTCTAAAAAAAATGTATGAATATGCTTTTTTGATGCAGAAGTACGTTTTTTTTTTTGAATTGCCATTTAAATAAAAATTTAAAAATCTCAACTTTCTAGCTATGTCTTTAATTACACTATGAAATG
This sequence comes from Euphrasia confusa, assembly GCA_954870475.1. Taxonomy (NCBI): domain Eukaryota; kingdom Viridiplantae; phylum Streptophyta; class Magnoliopsida; order Lamiales; family Orobanchaceae; genus Euphrasia; species Euphrasia confusa. The sequence continues at coordinate 5,404,135 of OX940966.1, read as the reverse complement.
TGCAAAAAATAAAAAGGTGGATAGTCGAGTTGGTGGAATATCAATTTTTCAATTTCCACCTTAAAGATTTTATATCTCTATATAAAAATAAATTATTAATACTACATAATAAAACGTTGGGAAAAGAGCTTCGGGGAAAGATGAAAGTTGGAAAACAACAGATGTTCGCAATAAAGGTCAAATTGAATCCGAGATGTAGACTTTTTTTTCCTGCTAACGTAGATATGCAGAAAATATTTGTTTGGTTCACATTCAAGATTTTTTTTTAATTTTTTTTCTCTTCTGAACAAAGATCGGTAGACGGTAGATTTACAAAATAATACTATATAAGTATAATTTATTGAAGTTAAAAAAACCTAGGGATTTTTTTTGGTTGATCTTTTGAAAATAGTGAAGTTTCATGTTTGTCAATCAAATGGCCACATTCAATTTAGTCATGCAAACCATAAAAACGTAGTCAATTTCGTCTAATTTTATCGGAAAATTTGAATTTCAGTCGAAAAAAAACACATGCATTATTTTTCAATTTGGGGGTTTTGGTTCAATTTTTATAAAAGTTTTGAGAGTTAAATATTTTTTATTTTGAAAACATAACCTTTTGACCAAACAATTAAGTAAAAATATATTTTTAAGTTAAATAGTAAAAAGTAGTTGTATGTAAAGTTTAAAAAATATGTGAAAATGTAGAAGTAAAATTATATTTTAAAATAGAAAAATATTTTTTTAAGAGTGTATAATTATTGAGACATAAAAAAAACATAATATGCACAATTACTTTGAACGAAATGGTAATAAATTGAATGTGCAAGTCAATTTTTCGGCGAATTAAAAATTAAAATTAAAATAAACAACGAAAAGTCAAAAGTAAATACCTAATAAAGCGAAATTAAAGAAAACTAAAAATAATAAAATATTACCAACACGCTATTTACCTTCTCTCGGTTGACTCAGGAGTCGGGACAGCGTCAAAGCTGATGCTTCATTAGATTCATGAAAAATTACTCACAATTTTTTGTAATTAATAAATAACGGCGAGTCATCGTTTTTCATAGAGAGCCAAATATAATGAACACCGTGATTTACAATTATACATTTACATTTTTTAACTTTATTTGTAATTACAATTATTTTTACTAACTTTTTAAATTTTCGTGTTAAGAAATATGAAAATATTACTCCTTGACGAATATTTTCATATTTTAAATAATTTGATTGACCTTGACAAAGGGGCATGCATGCATGCTGTAGTATTACTTGTAGAAATTAAACATGTTTGAAAACTTATTGATAACTTTAACACACACACACTGACACACACAGCTCGCTCGCTCGAATTTATGGACGGATGAGGTCATACGTGATCCAACAACTCCCGGTATAATACGCCCCACTGTTACTATGCTGACATACACTTGCAAGTTGAGCCGCAACTAATTTAAGACAAGTGGTGCAGTTAGTTTGACGCAGGCGGAAGATAATAAACGATTCGAAAACGAATCGGAAGGAAAAACTCTTATTCAATAATCAAAAACTCTGTCTCAATACGTGACTTAAACGAACTATAAATAGGTGAAAGAAACTCTAATTGCATGGGCTTTAATAAAAGTAAATAAACAAGAAATAAAAAGGAAATAAACGACGTAATTAATTCTTGGGCTTGAACACGGGGTCGTGGGCTTCCAAGTATGATAACGCCGTAGTAACCACATCATTCTCCCCCACCGAAAGGAGGTTCAACCTCGAACCCGAAGGTGCAGAATCGACATCATCATTATCCCCAGTATAAGGAATCAAGTGCTTCACATTAAAAACATCCGATGTCCGCAGATGAGAGGGAAGACGGAGACGATAGGCATTAGGATTTATCTTGGCCAGGACCTCAAGGGGGCCGATCTTACGAGCAGCTAATTTATTATACTCATGTGCTGGGTAGCGATCACGAGTTAGGACAGCCCAAACAAAATCACCGGGCTCAAACTCCAACATACGACGACCTTTATCAGCTGCCGATTTGTAAGCAGCCGCAGCGGTGACCAGCTGATCGTGCGTCGCACGATGGGTACTCCGGAGGGCTTCGATCATGTCCACAGCACGGGCATCGGCGCGAACAGGAGATGGAAGGGACATGAGGTCAGTCGGGCCACGAGGAAGTGTGGCGTAAACAATCTGAAACGGAGCAAGGCCAGTGCTGCGATTAACCGCGGAATTATGAGCAAACTCGGCTTGGCTCAAACGAGTATCCCAGGAACGCAGATGGTCCCCGACGAGGCAGCGCAATAAATTTCCAACTGAACGATTTACCACCTCGGTCTGTCCGTCGGTCTGGGGATGGTAGGCACTACTAAAATCAAGTCGTGTGTTAGCCATTCGCCACAGGCTTTGCCAAAAGAAACTGAGGAAACGAGTATCCCGATCGGAGACAATCGACGAGGGAAGGCCATGGAGACGATACACCTCGCGAAAAAAAAGTTGAGCAACATGCAAGGCATCCGTCGTCTTTTTGCATGGGACGAAGTGAGCCATCTTAGAGAATCGATCCACGATGACAAAAATGGAGTCGTAACCGCGCTGTGTGCGAGGAAGACCAAGGATGAAGTCCATGCTAATGCCGACCCAGGGCTGGTTCGGTATCGGGAGAGGGCGATAGAGACCGGCATTTGTAGCTGTACCCTTTGAAACCTGACAAATGCGACAGCGTGCGACATAGCGTGAAACATCGCGTCGAAGAGTGGGCCAAAAATAAGAACGTTGGACCAGCTCGATCGTGCGATCTCGCCCGACGTGACCTGTGTTGTGGAGGTCAGCAATAAGTGTCAACCGAAGGCTAGTGTTGGGGATGCACAGGCGCGTCCCTTTAAAGAGGTAAGCATCCATAAGGGTGAAATCCGATTCCTCGCCCGAGGCAATGCGGGACAGGACGAGAGCAAAAAAGGTGTCTGATGTGTACGCTTCAGGCAAAAGCTCAAGACCAGGTACCGAGATACAAAGGTCAGATAGAACCAACAACCGACGACTCAATGCGTCTGCGACACGATTGGAAACCCCTGATCGATGCTTGAGTACAAATGTAAATTGTTGTAGGTACGCAACCCACGAGGCATGTCGTGCGGACAAGTTATCTTGGGTAGCTAGATGTCGAAGAGCTTCGTGATCAGAGAATAACACAAACTCACGATGAAATAGGTAGTGCCGCCAATGTCGTACAGCCCGCACCACGGCAAAGAACTCAACATCATACGTACTGTACCGGCTACGGGGGCCTGATAATTTCTCACTGAAGAAGGCAACTGGGCGGCCCCCTTGGCTCAACACCGCGCCAATCCCGGCCTTTGGGGCGTCACACGAGAGTTCAAAGGGCTGGTCAAAGTCCGGTAGCAATAAGACGGGGGCCGAAATGAGTCGCTCTTTGATATGAGAAAACGCAACTTCTGCTTCTGGGGTCCAAACGAAAGGTTTGGAACCTATGCAATCGGTGACGGGCGCGAGAATTGTACTAAAGTGAGCAATGAACCGTCGATAGAAGGACGCAAGGCCGTGGAAGCTACGCGCCTCAGTGACCGTTCTCGGGGATGGCCAATCGCGGATAGCAGCTATTTTAGACTCGTCCACGCGGAGACCAGTGTCGGAAATAACGTACCCCAAAAAATTAACAGTAGGCACGGCGAAGCTACACTTCCTAGGTGTGGCAAAGAATTGTTCCTGTCGTAGAATTGTCAAAACTGAACGCAAATGACCTAAATGTTCAGAGAACGAACGACTATAGACCAAGATGTCATCGAAGTAGACGACCACACATGACCCGATCAGCGTGCGTAAGGTCTGTTTCATGACACGCATGAACGTACTCGGGGCATTGGAGAGACCGAAAGGCATGACGAGCCATTCGAACAGGCCCTCGCGCGTCTTGAACGCGGTCTTCCATTCATCGCCCGGTCGGATGCGAATTTGGTGGTACCCGCTGCGTAAATCCAGTTTACTAAAGACACAAGCGCCACTCAATTGGTCCAGAAGATCGTCCAGTCGTGGAATGGGAAACCGATAACGAACCGTGATCTTATTGATGGCGCGACTGTCAACGCACATGCGCCATGTCTTGTCTTTCTTGGGAATGAGGAGAGCTGGGACGGCACATGGGCTCAGGCTTTGACGAACTGTGCCTCGGCGGAGTAGTTCCTCGACTTGTCGCCGCAACTCTTCATGCTCGACAGGACTCATACGGTAGTGAGGACGGTTAGGCAGTGCAGCGCCGGGGACAAGATCAATATGGTGTTGAATATCGCGCAACGGGGGCAGTGTGCTAGGGAGGTCTGCTGGAAATACATCCGCAAATTCATTCAGGAGGACTTGAATCTGGGGAGGTGGCGGCGACGCGGCTGGAGGGTCGTTATGATCGCCGATCAGTAGTAAGAGAAGGGACTCTGTTGACGCTTCGCGCAGAAAATCAACGCGGGACAGGAGTAGGACTGATGGTGTTAACGGCGCTCTAGGGGGAGGGGCTGAGTGCAAAACAATTTTAGACCCGTCAAATGGGAAGCAATAGGTGTTTGCACGTCCGTCATGGATAACCGAGCGATCGAATTGCCAAGGACGACCCAATAGGAGATGACAAGCATCCATGGGTACAACGTCGCAAAGTAAGTTGTCTTTGTATTTCGCACCAATCGAAAGAGCGATGCGCACCCGACGATCAAAGGTAACCGAATTCCCGCGCTGGATCCATGCCAATGTGTACGGGAGTGGGTGGGGTTCCGTTTGTAAATTTAGCTTGCTTACCGCATCAGCAGACATGACGTTCTCGCAAGAACCGGAATCCACTATGAATCGACAAACCTTGCCACCAATAGTGCATGTGGACTCGAAAATATGGTTACGTTGGACTTCTGTCTCTGGTTCAATAATTTTCGGGGCCAAACAAGATCGACGAAGTACAAGGATCGGGCCGATATCACCATTCACATGCTCTTCAGGTAAGTCCAGGGGCAACTCCGAATCAAAGCGAGGTGGTCCTTCGTACAACGAGGTCTCCCAGTCATCCATGAGTAAGGCGCGGGGGCGTGCTCGCGGGCAAGACGCACGACGGTGACCAGTTTCACCGCAAGCAAAGCACCGAATGGACGTAGACGGGGTTGCTGATTCAACGCCTGGATTAGAGGGTGGTAGGGTGGTACGGCTGGGGGTCGCGGTGTCCAGTGGTGCTGCTCCACTTTTAGCAGGGGCAAAACTCACAGACGGTATGCGACACGAGGACTGGTGTTCGAGTAGGACCGCGCGTTGGTGAGCTTCGGACACGGTAGACGGACACAATAGGGTGATGGTGTCCTGTAGGTTGCGATGTAGTCCGCTAATATACCGCGAGACAAGTTGGGCTGGGGAATCGCGCACATCGAGGCGAGAGAGGTATTGGTAAAATTCTTCTGTGTAGGCGTCAGACAGTGCGAGTACCTTGGCGGAGATTTAGGAAGCGTTGAAAGAGAGTGCTCTCAAAGTTGTACGGGAGAAACTCTCGTTCCATATGTTTACGGAATTTAGCCCATGAATCAATGGCGGGCTTGCGGTGGCGACGACGTGTCACTTTCAGTTGATGCCACCAAGAGGACGCCCGATTCCTAAAACGAGTGGCAACAAGGGCAATACGGCGATTTTCGGGGACAACTTTAAAATCCAAGATGTCCTCAACGACTGTGAGCCAATCCAAGAAATCACAAGGGTCGAGGCTTCCCGAAAATTCAGGGATGTCGAGCCGAAACCCCGACTCCCAGCGGCGGTCGTCATCACAGGGTGCATGATGGCCACGATCAAGGGGAGCAAACGGGTTGTCGACGGAGAGTGTCTCATCAGCCGAGTCGTCGTCGCTGGTGTGCGGCGGGGGTGGCTGGCGAAGGGGTCTGCGGCGGTGTTCCGAGCGAGGGTTGGCGATAGCAAGACGGATTTCGTCGAGGCCAGCCGTAAGGGCCATAACCTGACGGTGCAAGGCAGCCATATCGGCATCACGACGGGCGTCGGCATCACGACGGGCATCGGCATCACGACGGGCATCGGCATCACCGGCAGGTTCGTTGGCGGGTTGGCGACGAGGAGGCATCGTGTCTGGAATCTGATACCAACTGACGCAGGCGGAAGATAATAAACGATTCGAAAACGAATCGGAAGGAAAAACTCTTATTCAATAATCAAAAACTCTGTCTCAATACGTGACTTAAACGAACTATAAATAGGTGAAAGAAACCCTAATTGCATGGGCTTTAATAAAAGTAAATAAACAAGAAATAAAAAGGAAATAAACGACGTAATTAATTCTTGGGCTTGAACACGGGGTCGTGGGCTTCCAAGTATGATAACGCCGTAGTAACCACATCATAGTTACAGACAGATCTCTGCTGCATTGGACCACGACATCTACATCGTTCGTGTTAGAATTATCAAACATCTTCTCCGACACAACTGCTCTGCCGATCTGACGATCAGCAAAGCCGTCTCCCGGCAAAGATAAGTCATTACTTCCGTTGCAAGAGAAGTAAGCGTTGCTGGTGTCGAGCCTCCCGTAGAAGTCGAGTCTGTTGGAGTACTTGATCGAGCATTGCTTTCGGAAAACGATCTTCGACGGCAGGCTACAGAAGTCGTCTGACGTGGCGATGTCTGACGTGGCGCTGGCTAGACACGCCCTGCATTCGTCCATCGAGACGTCGCCACGGCAGAGGCTGAGCCCGATGATCAGACCAACATCGGACGGACATGTGTATAGCGTGAACCCGTCGAAATCCGGTCTCTGCGCTCTCGAACTGAGTTCATTGAGGAGAATCTCCCGACTTTGCAGGTAAATCGTCGAGTTATTCACGTCTACGTCGCTACTTAGGCAAATCACACCGAGGTAGTTAGCATCGTAAGCGGCGGTGGTCGAGATTATGACCGCAAGGAGGCCGAGGAGGAGGAGAAGGTATGAGGAGATCATCAAGTAATTATAATTACTATAACACATACTACTACGTACTATACTAGCCTAGTATCTTTTTGAAATATATATACTACTAGTTAATATATATCATACATTGAATATATTAATTAATTACAATGAATCGGTTCATACATGAATTTTAATATTTATTGTAAATACAATCTACTGAATGTATATCATACATTGAATCCATGTTATACATATATATACAAATTAGTTACAATGAATCGGTTCATACATGAATCTTAATCATTTAATTTAAATACAATCAACTTAAATTTATTGAATTTGAATTTTTTTTCATTATTAATTAATATAGTTAAATATTAATTTATCAATATATTAATAAATCTTTACATTCATAGAGATTATAGTGTAAATACTTTTTTGTGATTTTATTGGTTTGATTTTATTAGGTATGAAAATATTTTATAAATAAACAAAACAAAAATATAATTCAAATATTTTTTAGATGCAATTATAAATTGCAGGGCTCTTATTTATGCTTTTCAACTGTAGAACTAATTACATTTAGATATATTTCCTTTAGAACATGTTTCTTTGGATTTAATTTAAGTTTAGTTCACGTCTATCTATACATATATAATTCCTGAATCTTAATCCACATACATATATAATTCCTGAATCTGAATCCACTAATGCCATGTAATTCCTGAATCTGAATCCACTAATGCCATGTGGATCAACAATAGAAAAGTAATAATAAGGTTGTGTTCACACTATAAATTATAAATAAAAAATTATAAATTTTAAATAGTAATATTATTAAGCATATTTAAATTGTATATAAATTTTAATACTAATTTAAAATTATATATTTTTGATAATAATAATTAATCATTATCTTAAATATATGATTTTCTATTTCTCTTATCATTTTTTTTTATTCTATTAATATTAATTTAATTCCAATGAATTGTATCTCATAAAAATCGATCTCCTCCTATCCACCGGAGTTAAAAAAACATTGATCAAACTTTTTAGTTATATTATTTTCTCTTGCTCTAATCTGGCTTCGTATATCCTTTTTTATTTTTTACTCGAGAAATGCATAGACGAGAAACGTAATGCATAGACGAAAAACTCTTCTCCTTCCAGATCAGAGGCTCCTCGATCGGGTAGAATGTAAATCGAAGGATGTGCCCGAGTAGCAAACAAATGTAGGAGAGAGCCAATAGGTCTCATCCCAGGACTAACTTCATAATATTTCAATGAAAATTTGTCATATCCGAGATTCGAACTCTGCGTTGCCGAAGAATTACACCAATATCACCATAGACCTTACCACTTGACTATGCCCCAAAAAGCTTGCATACTATAAATTATATCAAACAAGCGTAATCTTTAAAAACAATAAAAAAAATCATAATTAAGATAACGGTTAATAATGATATTAATACGAGTTTACAAATTTAAGTGAGAGTTCGATTATTAAATAAAATAATTTCTTAATTCATTAATAATTTTTTGGCAAAATACGTTGGAGATTAAATAAAATTTAAATTATTTAGGAAGTGATACTAGTTGTTTAAGTAATTTAAGACTCATTAATTTCAGTTTCATTAAATTTATTTCAAAATAAATTAAAATAAAATAAATAAATAATAATTTGAATTTATAATTTTCAGAATATTATTAATAATTTTCAAAAAATATTGAATGATTTATTAAAATTATTAATATTATTTTTATTTAAAAAAATCAATTTAATTTATTTCAATTCAATTCAAATCAATTGAATTCAGTTCATAAACAAATTGATTATTTAGAATGACTTAAAAAATAAAGTGAGTTACGTTGAGGATTACTAATCGACAAGTCGACAAGTTTGTGAAGACTATAAATACTCACTAGAATACTTGTAGACTCAAACATTTTTACGGAGATTTGCGAGAGCTTTCATTGTACTTTGAACAATTCGCTAGATAGTTCAAAGTTGTTTAGTTGTTTGAGATAGTATAGGACGAGCTCGCTAGAGGGAGTACTATAGCTGTCTTTGTAGTAGTCCGAGCTTCGACATCAACGCTAGTCGTATTCGAAGAGGAAGACTCTTTTTGGTCGTGTGACCAGTTCACAAGTTCGAAAGAGATTGTGGACGTTTTGTAATCTCCAAGTGTTAATACGAAAAAAGTTCATACAAGAATCTCTATTGTGTTACTACTTCACAGCGAACACACAATTTCATGACCATTTTTCCACACTTTCAGCGCCCGCTGATCTTCTCCCGCGCCCGCTGGTCACCTCCAGCGCCCGCTGAAACCCTCTAGTGCCCGCTGAAACCGATTTTGTCATCTTTTGCGTCTTGATTCGAGTCATACTTTCAACAATAGTTCATCCCATATATTGGCTATGCATAGGCAAGGTTATAAGTATCCACATCATAGAATGGGTGAAAATAGTCAATGGGGTCTAGTTTTTGCCTTAGCATTGCACAGATGGAATGAGTGCATGGGATCCCACTGAGTTGCCAACTTCTGCAAGAGCATGTCATCTTCTTCAGATCCAATGTGAACCGCCCCCCATCAAAGCAAGAAATCTGGTAATGTATGATTTTAGGGCTCTGAAATCTTTAAAGCACTCACCATCCACTTACATTCAGCATCCTCACACTTTGCATACATTCTCCTGGAATAATTTTTTGTGAATTTAATGTTCCTCCTCATGTTCACATCATGTGACTGCACATCCAACTTAAACTCTTTATTTTTTGAGAACACTTGACTAAGCACAAACTCTGGCTTGCATGTTGTGCTGGGATTGAAATTATCTTTGAAATTACGTCTTCGACGTATAATACCAACTTTTCGCGAAATTGGCCTTAAACACACAGACAGCAGCTTCAGTCGAAGATCACACTCACACTAGTTCGTAGTATAAAAAGTGGAGACAAAGTTTATGTAATATATTTCATTTCATTGAAAACAAAACGAAACTATTACACGGAGTATGGTAGGCAAAACGATTACAAGAAGTTTCCCGAGTGTCGCAACAACTCCCACTAACTTGTAATCTAGCACAAGTGCACCTAGAGCTAAATCTCCTAACTCTAATATTGGCGCACAGCACAAAAGCAAACTACACAAACTCGAAGCTGGAAGCTGTCGGTTTCGATTCGAAAAATCAGATTTCGTTCTCTCAAAATCGTCAAGTGATGAAATGGAAATCTATGGGTATATATAGGCAGCCCGCACATGTGAGACGTTGACGTGGCACATTCTCATTCGTCACATGCTTGACTGATGTCACTTCTCCAGAGACATCACTATTGTAGAACTTGGATTCTTGAATCTTGGAATCTTTGATTCTTAAATCTTCGAATCTTGAATCTTCAATTTCAAAATCAGACTCCAAATCAATCTTGACTCCATCGATCTCAATTCTTCATCTTCAATTTCTTGTGAAAATCTCTAAGTGTTGAAGCTTCGAATTTCATCGTCTTCATGGTCGTTGATATCATTGAAGTAGCAAACACCGGAACCAATCTTCATTATCTTGATTTAAGTACTTGGTGAAAAAGAGATCACGTTGAATGTACTCAGTTGCATTAGTCGCCGGTTCTAAGTTGCAAGGGCAAGAGTCGCCAGTTCCATGTCGCAAAGGTATGAGTCGCCAGTTCCATGTCACAGGGCATGAGTCGCCAGTTCCATGTCACATGGCATGAGTCGCCATTTTAGCGTCGCGCATCACAAACGGCGACTCGAGTCGCCATTTTCTTTTCACTGCCCAAACCGGCGACTCCAGTCGCCGGTTACTTGACATCTCCCAAACCAGCGACTGCAGTCGCTGGTTTCCTTGCACGCACAAAAACGGCGACGCCAGTCACCGTTTTCTCTCCTCTCCATTTTCGGCGACTCCAGTCGCCGAAACCATGCATCTTCAAAAGCGGCGACTCTAGTCGCCGTTTTTCCGTAGTTCCAAAAGTGGAGACTCAAGTCTCCATTTCCATGCGCAAGGTTGTCGACATCGGATTCCTAACCTGTAATCCTGAAATCAAACAAAAAACATAAACACAAATATGTTGTCGCCAAAATCAACATTTACAATCTCCCCCTTTTTGGCACAACTCATAAAAACAAAGTTAAGTAAAACGAGATACAAATATCTCCCCCTCAATCAGATCCATCATAAAAAATAACCAAGTAAAAACATGGAAATCATCAACCAAACAATCAATGAAAAACCACAAAAATACTTAGACAGAAATAAAAAACAATCATAAAAAAACATAGATAAAAATCATTCCAAAATATCAAGGTTTTCACAAAGTGCCTAATCAAAAAAATATTCAAGAGATAGAGAATTATGAAAAACCATGCATGTACGAATCCAAAGTTAGATGCATGTAAAACCAAAATACGAAAACGAGTTCAAGAGTTATGAAAAACAGGAAATGAAAAACTTGAACTTGGCACTTCATTCTTTTGGCGAGCCGGTGGGAGTTTGATCGCGTTCTGGGCTCTCGATCACTTCATCTTCATCGTCATCATAGCTGAAACCTTCATCAGAACTTGAGTCTTCTTTTTCATCGGCACCATCGGACTCATCACCTAGACCAAAAATCTCGTACTCACCAAGATCATTTCCAGCTTCATCTTCAACATCTAGAATGTTGACATCATCATCATCCTGATCTTTGAGTCCACCAGACGGCATCTCTCGCGACACTTTTGGATTTGAAGTTTCACCCACCTTCGCCTTACCCTTGTCACGTACATCCATCACACCTTCAAAAATGTCGTCATCGGTTTTCTCACCTTCATCAGCCAAACATTCAACATCTATGTGGTTTCCTTTGGACAGCTGCACATGAGCTTCCTGGATAGCTTCCCTAACCATCTTCAAAATAAACGTATCTTTCAAACTTGCATCGGGGGCTCCAACATCACCGAGTCCTCCCCCTTGTTGGATCTCTCGTTGAAGTTTCTGAAAAGATAGCTGTTGTTTAGTTTGGGCGTCGATCATCCGGTTGTAAGCTAGCGCATGTTCATCTTGACGCTTTTCAAGTGTCAACGTGTCAGCATAAAACTCCTGGACGCAAGCTGATGGTACCACAGCACGATGACTATGGATCGGATGATAAGGATTTTGATGAGACGGAATTCCAGAAGTTGGACCAAAACCGCGAGGTACGATTCTGGGTTGCGTTTCGGGTTCGAGTTCCACTTCAGCAGCTGCAGATGTCGATTCATTTTTCTGGCGTTTGGCAGGTGGAGACTTAGCTTTCTTAGCCGCCGGTTTACGCTTCTTGGATGTTTTTGGAGATGGAGGTGGAGTTAAGATTTCAGGCAGCGCATTCCTGTCAACAGTTGCAGTCCAAGGGAGATCAATGACGCGTTTGTTTGGATTCAGATACTTGCCAGTGATTTTCACGGCTCCGTTCTTCTTCATCTTTTTCTCAGTCTCAGTTTCAGGAGCGAAGTATTGAGCATGTAGCATTCCGTATATCAGACACGGATGAGTGAGATGAATTCTCTGGGCTTCGGGCAACTCAGCTTGCCGAATGATGGTCTCATCAGAGGTTGTGGCAATCTTGCACAAGTCATTAAAAATGAGTTGGCCAATATCAACCTGTTCGCCGCAGCCGAGACGGAAGATTAGGTGCATAAGCTAGGAGTCACACTGCAGGATCTGGATTAGCAATCCAGTTCGACATTCCCAGTCGATGGAGGATTCCATAGAATGCCGACAGTTTAGCCGGCGGTGGCGAGGCAGACTTAACTTTATTTTGGGTGACAAAGGTGCCAATCGTCAAGTCATCAGCTCTCTCAGCAGCTGACAAAGGTGCCAACCGTCAAGTCATCAGCTCTCTCAGCAGCTGATGGTGTTGTCCAAGTCGCGTCAATATCAAAACGTTTCAGAAATTGGTTGATGGAGAAAGGACGGAACTTATAAAGTTTCTTACGAAACACAAAGCAGCCAAACAGACGATTCTTCGGATCAGCAAATTCCGGAGATAAGTTGGCAAAGAACTTATGAATGATAGGAATCGAGTAATGATAAGTTAGATGCACAGAGTCTAGCAGCTGCATCTGATTAAGGAATTCCGTGATTCCATATTTATCATAGTCCTCCTTGAGGATGGTGCGATCAGTGAAAATAGGCAACGTCGCAATCAGTTTATGACGACGTTCAGCAGTTGGGGTAAAGAAGTCGGGAGAATGAGCCTTCGGGCACTCGTCATATCTTCGAATATACTTGAAGACAACAGTCGATTTTTGGGATCCAGTTGATCCCGAAGAGTGAGGTACAGCAGGCGGTTTCTGAGAACTGTGAGTTCTGGACTTCACAACCGATCCACCAGAGTTTGTCGGAGTTGATGTTTTCACACCTCGTCCACTGGCAAACGGCTTCTTGCCTTCGGCACTCCCAGCTGGAGTCGCCGGTTTCTTGCCTGAAGCTGTGGGTTTTGAAATCTTAGACTCTTTGCCAGCAGTCACAGTCACAGACGAAGGAATTTTGACAACCTTCTTGCCATCTTCAGTTATCTCGCCAGCTGCGAGTAACCAGTTATACTCTGTCTTATTGACAAAGCCCTTGTAGATGCGAACTGAGACATCCTTAGATTTTCCATCTTTGTCCGACTGACGAGCAGTTAAGTGAGCCGGTTTTGCAGATGTGGTTAGGTCAACCGAAGGTTCAGCAGAATAAGCCTTGTGACGATCAACTTTGTCCAAGTGAGCTTGAAGCTCTTCATACGCAGCTTTCTTGGATTTAGGAGAGGGAGCGTTCTGAAACTGCTCGTTCAGATAAGCAGTCATGTCGGCCATCATATCATCGAAATTCTTAGCCATGTTAAAGTTAAGGAACTGAGAGCTGACAGCTGTGAGAAATCTAACTTAAAAATCTTCAACCACGAAAAACCAAGACAGGGCGCCGGATGCGCAAAGCTAGAGTTGCCAGATGCAACGGAAGTAGAGAACTAAGAACCTAAGGAATTCCGAACTAGCAGTCGACAACTGAGAGTTTGAGAGCTAGAGAGTTCGAGAGTTCGATGTAAGCGCAAATGAATTAGGTTTCACCCAGGGCCTATATATAGGAAAATTTTGGGCCGCCCGTCCGGATGGAAAATACACAGCTCAATACCTGTAAAAAGCCCATCTCAAGAAGAAAACTTAAGCCCATTAGACGAACAAAAATTTATTAATTTGAAAATATTATTAAAATAATAACTTTCAAAACTTAATATTAAAATAAAATAAATAAATAAAAACAAAAAAAATGAAAATCAAACCAATGGTTGAGAAACGAAGTTTAGAGCCATCGGTTTGAGTTGCGAAGTCCGAGTCTCCGTTTTCATACGAAGTCGCCGGAGTAGGGGACGAGTCGCCGTTTTCGTGACGAGTCTCCGGTTTTGTGGCAAAGTCTCCGGATTTTTGTCATTTCGCCGTTTTGGTCAGTTCGAAGTCGCCGTTTTTCCAGCGACTATAGTCTCCACATTTTCGGAGACAGGAGTCTCCGTTTTTAGGTGTTAGTCGCCGGTTTTGGCGCGAGTCTCCGGTTTTGGAGATTCTCCGAAAGTTGGAGTCTCCGTTTTTGGCGTCTCCGAATTTTGAACTTCAAATTTCGCCAGCAATTGAAATTTGACGTCGCTACACTCAATGTTTAGACTCCCTAGATGGTGGACCACGTAGCACTGAATATGAACTACAAAATGCAAAATCAAAAGCAACACATCCCGAGTTAGTCATTCAAGTGTTAAACACACAACAAACATTCAAACACATTTTAGTGGAGATTCGAGGGGTGATATTAGGCAATGAAGAGCAAATATTTTCCCAGAAAAAAGTCCACTTTTCATCGTTTTCCAAAACAAAAATTTCACACAAGGTGATTGCAACTTTGAGTTAATGAAAATCTCTCATATTAAAAACCGGTGAGATGGACCAAAGTATGTTGATAGACATGTTTACTTGTCCGTCGTCACAATCACAAGGATGCAGTCGTGTTTCGTCGAAACATATTTGATGAGTTTGCACCGCACAAGAGATTTTAATTCATGAGTGCAATGTGAACTTTTAAGGCACTCCACTTGGGACTAGCTTTACTACAATCAGATGGGAGCCGGGGGAATGATCCGGCGTCCTCCAGACGAGTTTTAGCTTTATGAAATGCAACAGACACTCATTACAGCAGTCAGAGGGGAGCAAGGGGATCAAGGTGCACTTGCGTCCTCCGAAGTGTGATGGGAGAGTGTCTTAAACTATAGCGTCCATGTGCTACCTTTCGAAGAGGGGAGCCGGGGGAATGATCCGGCGTCCTCCGTTACTTGGTATTATGGATCTATGCATGTGAAGCGATGGGAGTTAAATGCCAAGTTCATATGTTTGCTGTCAGAGGAATAAATGCACTTGGGTCCGAAGACTAAAGCGGCCTCGAATCCATGTTCGTCTGATTAGATTAGTCCACGACGATTCATAGTGCATATTCAGAAGTAAAGAAAACATTCTTTCAGACTTCAAAATTTTTTGCGAACTCTTATAGAGAACACATGTAGAGAGAATTTCTTAGAGTTAGAAAACTCTCAAAGTCAAGAGGTTTGGTAAAGATGTCAGCGAACAGATTTTCAGTTGAAATATGCTGTAGACTGACTATATCACGAACAACCAAATCACTAATGAAATGAAGTCGAATGTCGATGTGTTTAGTGCGAGAATGATGGACAGGATTTTCGCTGATTTTGATAGCACTTTGACTATCACAGAACAACACCAAGTGAGCACTCTCGATAAGATAGACATCCAACTATTCAGTGTAGCATCTCCCGGCAAATTCCTTTGGTTCCAGTTTCAGAGGCATTGAGTGTAACATTGCCGAAGATCAGTTCCCTTGGTTTCCAACCATTCGAAGTTGTGTAGTTAAGTTTAACTTCACCTTTTTTGCAGCTTCAGCACCCATCTCTTCTTCATATCAAAATTTCGAGAATTTGTCTCAATCAAAGACTTCACATTTATCTCAACTTTCAGAGTTTGAGAAATGTGTTTCTTCACACCTTTGACAGCTCCACTCTTCTTCTTCTCAGTCACTAAATCCCGGTTCATGTCATCTCTCAGCTTATAACAGAAAGGTCTAATGTGTCCGGGTTTGTTGCAGTAATGACAAACATACTCTCTCTTACGACGAACTTCAGCACTCGATGATGTCTTAACCATGACAGGTTTAGAGCGAGAGAGTTGAACAGTTGGCTTCACGTTCTGAGGTTTGCTCAACTTCTTCAGCAACGTCTTCTCGTATGACAAGATACCACGAGGATGTTTCACGATTGACTTAGGAAATTGATATGTCTCCGTTTTCATGCAAGTAGTCGAGATCGACTTTTGAGTTTCAGTTTTCGGAGATGTGACAGCCTTCTTTCCTTCAGCAATTTCCTTTCGTCTCACAGCTTCAGAGTCATGTGTAGCCTTACCATCTGAAGATTCAGTTGAAGCTTTGACAAAGGTCATTTCTTTATTCTCAGGTGAAGCATAGATAGACTCAAACACTTTCTGAAAGCCAAGTCCACAACGACCTGGGTTCATGTATGATGCGGCGTTGTCAAACACCGATGAGTTTGTGTTCATCTTTCTCATTAGCTCATCAGTCATGTGAAGTTTCTCCTTCAGAACATAACAATCCTTATCACTCATGGCTAGATCAGTTTGAGTTTTCAACAAGGATGACTTTAGCTCATCATTCTCAGCATCGGAGTTCCTAAAAAGAGTTTGAAGTTTCTTCACTTCAGATGATTCTTTCTTCAGAGAAGCCTTCAGTTTCGAATTTTCAGAGTTCGACTTCTCAAACAATTCTCTCAGAGCAACAACCTCCTTGAAGTATTTGTGCTTCTCTTCGAAGAGATCATCAAATTTGATTTTCAGGATTGTCAGAGAATTTTTCAACTTCTGTTTCTCACCTTCCGTCCTCTCAACCGAGTTTCTCAACTCAACAACTTCGTCAGATATCTTGCGTTTCTCTTCAGAGAGTTCATAAAAAGATTCTTCCAAAAATTTCAGTGACACTTCAAGTGAGCTATTTTTAGTGATAGCTAAGTCGTGTAATCTTTCGAGTTCAGAATGACTCTCTTTTATAGTGAGTAGCTCATCACACACAACTCCAGTTTGAGACACTTCAGGTGCCATCTCTATCTCTTCAGCTTCAGACACAGTTTCAGATTCGCAATATGAGAAAATTCCATCATCACAAACATTTCGGTTTTCAGAAGTCATGTAGTTGACAGACGACGTTTCCTTCAGGAGATCATCAAATTTGTGATCATTTCAATATTTTATGATACACTTGAAGTGCTCCTTTTTCAGTACTCGTTGTTTCAAGCTCCCTTTGGAGAGTTATGATGCTTTCTTTCAATTCCAACACTTTCGTAGACTCAACTTCAGCTTGAGGTGTTTTAGGAGCATTCTCTGTAGATCCCGATTCATACCCAGATTCCATATCAGAGGAAATTCTGCCAGAATGTGTTTCACAATTTTCGTCATCTTCATGCTCTCTCATCTGAAGTTTATGAACTAGAGTAGTGAGAGAGCAACTCTTAGATTGGTTGACGTGTTTGTTTCCTCCACAAGTTCTCTGGAGAGTTTCCCAAGCTTCTTTGGCTGAGGTACAATATTTGACAAGTCGATACATGTTGAGCTCCAGCCATTCGCAGATGAAACGTAAAGCTTTGTTGTTGGCAGTAGAAGCTTCAAGCTCTTCATTAGACCAATGTCGTTCAAGTTTGAGAATTTTTTTGCCTTTAGCATCAATAGTAAATGGGCGCTCCCAGCCTTCTAACACTGATCTCCATGCACGAGAGTCATGTCCTTTTATTCTAGCTGATACTTTGGCTTTCCAGTTCGAGTAGTTCTGATGTGTAAGCATAATCGGCTTCTGTGCGGACATTGGTGACTCCATTGTAGCGGAAATATGAAGTCAAGTAACGGATCACGTCTTATACGTATGACGTCCCGCTCTGATACCAATTGAAATTACGTCTTCGACGTATAATACCAACTTTTCGCGAAATTGGCCTTAAACACACAGACAGCAGCTTCAGTCGAAGATCACACTCACACTAGTTCGTAGTATAAAAAGTGGAGACAAAGTTTATGTAATATATTTCATTTCATTGAAAACAAAACGAAACTATTACACGGAGTATGGTAGGCAAAACGATTACAAGAAGTTTCCCGAGTGTCGCAACAACTCCCACTAACTTGTAATCTAGCACAAGTGCACCTAGAGCTAAATCTCCTAACTCTAATATTGGCGCACAGCACAAAAGCAAACTACACAAACTCGAAGCTGGAAGCTGTCGGTTACGATTCTAAAAATCAGATTTCGTTCTCTCAAAATCGTCAAGTGATGAAATGGAAATCCATGGGTATATATAGGCAGCCCGCACATGTGAGACGTTGACGTGGCACGTTCTCATTCGTCACATGCTTGGCTGATGTCACTTCTCCAGGGATGACATCACTATTGTAGAACTTGGATTCTTGAATCTTGGAATCTTGAATCTTTGATTCTTGAATCTTCGAATCTTGAATCTTCAATTTCATAATCAAACTCCAATTCAATCTTGACTCCATAGATCTCAATTCTTCATCTTCAATTTCTTGTGAAAATCTCTAAGTGTTGAAGCTTCGAATTTCATCGTCTTCATGGTCGTTGATATCATTGAAGTAGCAAACACCGGAACCAATCTTCATTATCTTGATTTGAGTACTTTGTGAAAAAGGGATCACGTTAAATGTACTCAGTTGCATTAGTCGCCGGTTCTAAGTTGCAAGGGCAAGAGTCGCCAGTTCCATGTCGCAAAGGCATGAGTCCCCAGTTCCATGTCACAGGACATGAGTCGCCAGTTCCATGTCACAGGGCATGAGTCGCCAGTTCCATGTCACAGGGCATGAGTCGTCGTTTTAGCGTCGCGCATCACAAACGGTGACTCGAGTCGCCATTTTCTTGTCACTGCCCAAACCGGCGACTCCAGTCGCCGGTTCCTTGACATCTCCCGAACCAGCGACTCCAGTCGCTGGTTTCCTTGCACGCACAAAAACGGGGACGCCAGTCGCCGTTTTCTCTCCTCTCCATTTTTGGCGACTCCAGTCGCCGAAACCATGCATCTTCAAAAGCGGCGACTCTAGTCGCCGTTTTTCCGTAGTTCCAAAAGTGGAGACTCAAGTCTCCATTTCCATGCGCAAGGTTGTCGACTTCGGATTCTTAACCTGTAATCCTGAAATCAAACAAAAAACATAAACACAAATATGTTGTCGCCAAAATCAACATTTACAATCTTCATCTGAAAATATCCCTTCATCAAAAAGTCCAGGGGCTTCAACTGCATCATCTTCACTACTGGAATCATCACTATCATCCCCATCAAGCCTATCGGTACTCTTTTGTCCCTCTTCCATTATATTGTCAGTGGCATTTGTCTAAACTCCTCATCCACACTGAAAACTTCACCATCCTAAGTTGAACCACCACTGCCTTCTGAGAAGACTAAATCTTCAAGAAAACCCAAGTCAATATCAACATACTCATCATCATTTGCAATTGGTTCTTATTGAATTTTAGGAGCTGCTAGTGGTGTGGATGTACCAACTACTGGAATGGAAGTTGCTTCTGCTAGTGGTGTAGATGTACCAATTACTGGAATGTCAGTTAATCCTTCTTGATTATCAGGAGCCTCAAGGAGCTATAACTGGATCATGAATTATATTGACAGAATTGATGGCTTCATACTCATCCTCAACCTCCTCAATCTCATCATCATATTAGCACCATCAACTTCCTCATCTTCAAATTCTAA
Organism: Euphrasia confusa; assembly: GCA_954870475.1. Classification (NCBI taxonomy): domain Eukaryota; kingdom Viridiplantae; phylum Streptophyta; class Magnoliopsida; order Lamiales; family Orobanchaceae; genus Euphrasia; species Euphrasia confusa. The sequence continues at coordinate 5,384,381 of OX940966.1, read as the reverse complement.
TACATAATCAGATTCTAAATCCTCCTCTAACTCCATTGCCTCTTCCACCTCAAACTCACAATAAGAGAGATCAACTTCCTCATCATATATATATCATCATCATCATTAGGGTCGTATTTATATACATAATCAGAGTCTTCTTCAGAGTCATCATCCACTATTTCCTCACCAAACACATGCATTTCTCTAACATCCAGGAAAGTAGTAGCCAAATTTCTAACATCATCATCATCTATTAGCAACATGTAGCTATTACTATTCTTCAATTTTAAGTAATACCTGTTGGTGATTTAAGTGAAATCGTTGTACATTTAATGTAATTGGAATCATTCAAAGCTTCGGATTAAATCTAGTCAATATAATATAACTTTGGAGAAGTGTGGAGTACACGGTTATATAAAATTGATACGATTTAAGTATTTGGATAAGCATAATAATGCATGTCGAGTGTGATCTCATGGTTGCATGGTTGCATGGCTAGATGATAATATTACATCATTAATATGAAGCAAATTCGAAATTGCATGGCTTGCCATGCAAGACAACATGAATAGGTGCCAAAGTGAAAGTGTGTTTTCACTAAAAGGTACCTATACATGAATAAGTGCAAAATGAAAAGGTACCTTTTCCAAAAGGTACCTATTCGACCAAGGGGTGCTTAAGTCCAAATGAAAGGGTGTCTACTACCTATATAAGGAAGTGAAAATTCATTTGTTGAATACACTTGAAAATACCTACAAACATAAGAAGCTTTGAAGCAACAAATAAAGCGGAATATTCCATAAGTTGCTCGTGTTCTAAGCCTAAGACTCGAGTGTTGATATTGTCTTATCCTGCGAGGGATTTCGTGATACCCGGGCTTATAGGGTCGAAATACTCTTTAAGGAAAGCGTTGCTACACGATTCATTATCTATCCAAGTCTCCAATCCAGATTCAAGACCGAAGAACCTAACAATCTTAAAGAGTATTTTCACATACTGAAAGATGGAGTCCATTCGAGAGATGAACATCAAGTTTGGCAAGTTGGAGAAATTTGAAGTCGTGAATTTTGGAAGGTGTATGTTCTGAGCACTCTTCAACCGGAGCAAGCGGAAAACAAAACACCGGAGACAACTCGGAAACGGTGTAAGTGGGACAACGACGACTTTATATGTCATGGGCATATATTGAACGGTATGTCTGACTTTCCTTTTGACATCTATCAAAATGTGGAATCTGCAAAGGAACTAAGAGATATTCATGCTTAACCTTGCAAATAAAAATTCTGATTTTGTGCTTATGACTTCTTCGAACATAAATGATTCATTATTGTGGCATGCTAGACTAGGACATGTTCATTATAAGCGCATGATTGAAATGTCCAAACTTGAATTAATTCCTGCTATGAACATAGCAGAAGATAAGGGCAATACACGCATGCTAACTAAAATTGTTAGGCAGCCTTTTAAAGATGTTCAACGTGAATCTTATATGCTTGAGCTTGTACATAGTGACCTATGTGATTTCCATGCTACACCGTCATTTGGAAATAAGATATACTTAGTAACTTTCATAGATGATTATTCTAGATTTTGCTATGTATTTCTGCTAAGTGCTAAAGATGAAGCGCTAGAAAAGTTTAAGGTATTTAAAGCTGAAGTTGAACTACAACAAGAATGCATGATTAAAAAGTTGAGAACCGATAGGGGAGGCGAATATTATGATCATGTTTTGTTTGAATCATGTGGTATTATTCATGAAATAACTGCACTCTATACTCCTCAACAAAACGGTATATCCGAAAGGAAGAACCGAGTACTAAAGGAAATGGTGAATTCCATGTTATCCTATTCGGGTTTGAATAGTGGATTCTGGGGAGAAGCCGTGTTAACGGATTGCTATTTATTAAATAGGGTTCCTAATAAAAGGAACAAAGTTACTCCCTATGAACTTTGGTACAAAAAGAAGCCTAACCTGAATTACCTTAAGGTTTGGGGCTGTCGGGCAGTCGTAAGACTACCGTATCTCAAAAGGAAAACTTTGGGAGAAAGAGGCATTGATTGCATCTTTGTTGGATATGTTGTGCATTCCAAGGCGTATCGATTCTACGTGATTGAGCCGAATGATTCAGTGGCGATTCATTATATCATAGAATCGAGGGACGCAATATTTGATGAAACTCGATTTACATCAATGGTTAGGCCGAAGGATCTGGTGCCTAAGGTGGCTGAAAGTTCAGACTGAACCGTGCCCCAACCTGAGTTGCTTGAACCTCGTCAAAGCACGAGGATAAGGACTAAGAAATCATTCGGTTCTGATTTCCAGACATTTCTTGTTGAAGGATCAAGGGACGAAGTTGGCTTCCAATACTCGTATTGCTATCATGTTGATGATGAGCCTAAAACATACGAGGAAGTCATGAAATCGCAAGATGTTGCATTTTGGAAAGAAGTCATCAATAATGAGATGGATTCCATAAACAACACTTGGGTGCTTGCTGATTTACCAAACGGTTGTAAACTATAAGGATGCAAGTGGATCTTGAAGAAGAAGATGAAAGTCGATGGTTCAATCGACAAGTATAAAGCCCGGTTGGTCATCCAAGGTTTTAGGCAAAATGAAGGCATTGATTATTTCGATACCTATGCCCCTGTTGCGAGAATAACTACAATTAGATTATTGATATCTTTGGCTGCAATAAATAATCTAGTGATCCATAAAATGGATGTAAAAACGAAATTCCTTAACGGCGAGTTAAAGGAGGAGATTTACATGAAATAAACCGGAAGGGTTTGTTATGGTGGGTAATGATCATAAAATGTGTAAACTCGTTAAATCCTTGTATGGATTGAAACTAAACACATGAGCGTTAGGCATAGCGCGATCCGTGAGCTGATCACTCATGGGGTAATTTCTATAGATTTTGTGATATCACAACATAATCTCGCTGATCATTTGACCAAGGGATTAGTGAGGGACTTGGTAGCAAAGTCGGTAATTGGGATGGGTTTTAAGCCTCAAAGAATCTTCAAATATGGGATACCAAATTCATTTCTAATTTTATTAGAAACAGAATTCAATTGGGAAGCCTATATTTGAGATTGAAACACATGAAAATTATCCCAAACAAATGTGTTTGAACTTGCATGAAAAGGTTGAAGTTAATTCTTAATGAGTTTTTTGAAAAAGTGCATTGTGCAAGTGCACGAAGAAAAGATTTACCTATATGAGTGGGAAGTGTGGCAACTTCAAGAGTCGTGGCTGAGCTCTATAAACACTCATGAATGGATAGGGACACAAGGCCTATTTTGTGTCGGATTTCCTTATGGAATTGTATTGAACATGTGTGTGTTTTATCTTCATGTATTCAGATGGGTTGAACGGTTCAATATTTAAGACACCGTGATTCTCGAATATACGTAAAGTATAATTCACTACGATGAAAATTCAATCTTTAAGACATTTTCATCTTACGCAAGAGTTTGGTTTTATTTGTTGAATTTGTATGATTCAAGGATTGCACTTAAATGGGGGAGGATGGTTGGTGATTTAAGTGAAATCGCTGTACATTTAATGTAATTGGAATCATTCAAAGCTTCGGATTAAATCTAGTCAATATAATATAACTTTGGAGAAGTGTGGAGTACACAGTTATATAAAATTGATACGATTTATGTATTTGGATAAGCATAATAATGCATGTCGAGTGTGATCTCGTGGTTGCATGGTTGCATGGCTAGATGATGATATTACATCATTAATATGATGCAAATTCGAAATTGCATGGTTTGCCATGCAAGACAACATGAATAGGTGCCAAAGTGAAAGCGTGCCTTCACTAAAAGGTACATATACATGAATAAGTGCAAAATGAAAAGGTACCTTTTCCAAAATGTACTTATTCGACCAAGGGGTGCTTAAGTCCAAATGAAAGGGTGTCTACTACCTATATAAGGAAGTGAAAATTCATTTGTTGAATACACTTGAAAATACCTACAAACATAAGAAGCTTTGAAACAACAAATAAAGCGGAATATTCCATAAGTTGCTCGTGTTCTAAGTCTAAGACTCGAGTGTTGGTATTGTCTTATCCTGCGAGGGATTTCGTGATACCCGGGCTTATAGGGTCGAAATACTCTTTAAGGAAAGCGTTGCTACGCGATTCATTATCTATCCAAGACTCCAATCCAGATTCAATACCGAAGAACCCAACAATACCTCATACACTCGTCAGCCCCAAGCTTTACCCTAGTGTATAAATTGAAATTGTTTCACCTCATCAACATTGCAACAGTCAAGGTTAACAATATTACCCTCAACATACTTAGTAATTGTAGAATTTCTGAAGGTTCCCCCAGTATGCACCACAATAGAGATGAGACTACTGTTACAATGTGAAAAAAAATAAAAATAAAAAGACTGAGAAATCGATTGCTGCACAAGAGAAAGTAGAGCTAACAGAAGCTACGAAATTCTTTGGGGAGGTTAAACATACCATATTTTGGCAAACCAAAATATCTTGCCCCCTTTTTTCTTTCTCGAACATAAACCATTGTTTCACAACACTGTTGCGAAATTAGAACTAGGGTTTTTCGATTTTTTGGATTAGGCGGACAATAAAATTTATTAGGGTTATTCGATTTTTTTGAATTTTGCGAGATTGGTACCCTTACATATTTGGGAAATTAAGGTTTAATTCTATTTTCTTTTAATTAAATGGATAATGACGTGGCAGGTATTTTCGTGTTTTTTTTTTGAAATAATAAGTCGATCAATAGCTTTTGTTAGTGTATAGTTTGATCGGTTCAACGTAGAGTGCTAACTCTTTGGTGAACCCAACTATACACTTTGTTTTGAATAACTTCATAATGGAAGGAAAGACCAAGATGAAGCACTACTTATGAAGCTGAATCAAAAAGGGGGAGATTGTTGGTGTATAGTTCGATCGAGATTGTCGATAAGTTAACTTAAACTATGTTTACGGGCAGAAAATCCTATTCAGAATTCTCCCGCGAACGTATTGATGTTTTGGGGATCGAGAGAACAAATAAGGAAATAGCTAAGAGCTTATAGTAATAAATTCCAAATATATTTCTTGGGGATCGTGCTTGTCCTTTACAAATGAGGAAATTCGACTATTTATAGTACATGGATTAGGGTTTCTAGACATGGGCTTGGGCCTAAATTACATGGGCTTTTCCTTGAATAATTACACACATTACCCCTTATATTAGGGAAAAATCTCCCTTGTACCCTTGTAACGAGATGCCCTCTTTTGCCCTTGATCCGGTCTAACTTTAACGAGTTGCTTCCTTTTGTTGAGCCGCTATCCGGACGTCCTTTGAATGAGTTGAAAACTGCCGGTCCTGGCGATCAAATCACACTTGTCTCCTCGGTGACACGCGGCCTGAATGGCAGAGAACCCTATCAGGACATGCCGCGGGGAAGCTTCTGCGAACAGAAAAATCATGAGGTGGTTAAATGTGTTCGCGGCGCATCCGTACCGGGGGTGTTCGATGGTGTTAGGTCTCCGTGCTATAGTGATCGCGTGTGGTCGCCGGCTGGGTCTCTTCGCTTACTCGTTAAGTGAATTATCTCTGATCAGATCTGAACTTGGGCCGTAATCCGATCATAATGGGCCTTGCGAAAATGGGGAACAACAAATGCCCCCCGAGGATAAGTATTTTACGGAGTTCTCGCGGAGTTGAAATGTTATGCTCGGAAAAGATGGACCGTTTCGCTCCATTAGACGGTCGGTCCAAGTTCCAGCAGCCGCCGGTTTAAGGAATTTGAAAAGTCGCCGTCTTAGTACTTGCGTAAACGTCCCTTTGACTGTCAGAGATTTTGAATTTTGAATTTCATATTTCAAAATCTTTGCCGCCATCCCTTCCTTCTATATATATGAGAGATGGGATACTTGGAAACACTTTCGGCCAACTCTCGTAAGAACTCGTGCGATCTGATCTCTGCCTCTGACCTCTCTTGTTCGGGTACGCATTATCTACCTTTACTGCTTCTTTGTTTTAGATTCTTGCTTGGGGCGCGGACTCTTAGATCTTTTAGAGATTTCATAAGTATATTCTTGTCCGCGATTTCGTTAAAGAATCCCGTTTTGGTCGATGTCTAGTGAATCCTCGACTCCCGAATACGACTCCGATTACATCCAGACTGTGATCCTTCCCGCGTTTATTGATATTCCGCGGGTTTTGTCTCCTCTATCCTCTGACCTATTAGCTTTGCCCGATCAGTTTCCGTCCACGAGTGAAATGAATTCGTATCCGTTGTCTAAAGATGAGGAGAATGACTGGTTCTCGGAAACTGTGCATCCTGACTTTGAGTTGTTCGCAAAACTGGTCGCTGGTTTTCGGGGTCCTCCAGTTGAATTTTCTTATGAAGCCTATTTGGCCAATCATCCTTACGTGCCCGTGCTCCGCACAGATCTCCCGACTGTGGCTCCACCACCCAGCCCTTTTAAAGCCGGTGTTCGCGTGAGTACATTAATCGACGTAGACCTTCAATCACGGAGGATTGAATGGGAGGTTCCTTCTGACGTCCATCTACACTGTCCGAACAAGTTTGATCGGGCTGACCGCCCTCCTGAGGGAATGGTCGCCATAAATTACGACATGATGAGGAGTGGTCTCCGGTTTCCCATTCACGATAATCTCGCCCGGGCAGTCCTCGAGTGGGGCGTTGCTCCTATGCAACTAACGCCAAATTCTTGGCTCCTATTAATCTCCCTCTCCACTCTCTTCGGGCATTACGGTTTATACAGAGGGTTGCTTCCCGTGGAGTTTACCTCTTTATTGGTCCGCCAGGCGGTAAGGACTAGTGGCGATCACTACTTGAAATCCCGACAAAGCATCATCTGGGATTTGCCAGAAAAAAGAGAGTCGTGGGGGAACGAGTGGTTTTTTGTGAGCGGAGCATGGAACTCGATCAACTATCGACTGAGTGCCGAGTATCAAATCCCCCGCACCCGTTAGTAAAAAAATTTGCGTTTCCTTTGGTAACGTTTTTATATTAGTTATTATTTGTTCCGACCATCATTTTATCCTTTCTAGGACCCCAACCTCCCCTCCTAGCAGACATGTGTTGGGATTTTCTGGTTGTGTTGGAAAGGATTTTGGGCATGCCCGATGACTGGTTGATGTTCGGGCAATGGATTAGCGCTGATCGCATCCGTTCGTCACGTTTTATTAGTATTCCTCAAAATGCCGAAAATGATTATATTAGTGAGTTCGTGCCCTCGCGTTGTAACGAGTCGTTTTATAAATTTATTTTTGTTTTCCCCCTTGTGTATAATTTCGCTTGAAATTATGTAGTCCGCAGGTATCCTCGATACAAATATCCTCCGACCGGAGCTAATTCGGAAGACATGAATGGTCGCTTGTTCGCGCTGTTGGGTAGCAAGAAAAGCTCGAGGGACGAGAAGAAAAAAGAAACGGTCGCTGAAGTGGCGGGCGCGGCATCTGAGAAGCTTACGAGGAAGAGGAAAAATCGGAAAGACCATTCTCCGCCCGCGGACAAACATCATCGGGTTAGCAGGGAGAAATCTCCTTCGCCAATCCTCTCTGATGACTTCTAAACTGCTCGCGATGAAACCCCTCGGCATACAATGATCTCCCCTCCGACGAGCTCGAAAGAGGCTGAGATTTCGCCGAAGCAGAATCCTGACGTTACTCTGGCCTTTAATCCGGCCTCCTATGTGGCGAGCAGCTCGCGGTTCCCGACCACGTAAGTGTTTTGGTGATCACCCTTAATTCTAAATTTTGTGGTTTAAAACTTTATGATTTCAGTTTCAGGCCGGGGGACACAGATTTTTCTGACTTCTTGAAGTCCTTCGAATCGGCTAAGCTCCCCCCTTCCCTGGACAATGTGCCTGATCGCATCAAGAAGGCGATTGATGGGGTTCCTCGTGATTGGTGCCAACACCCAGAATATATCCGCCAGCATCCCAAGGAGACGGGTTATCTGACCATGATCGCTGCGTCCAGGCTTTCCTTTCTGGTATACTCCCTGCTCGGGGCTGTGGAGAGCGCATCTCAAGTACATGAGGCAGCTCCTTCCTCGCTTAAAGAGGAGTATGATAAGATGATGGTTGTAATTGCCAAAACAAAGGAGCTTCATCGCTTGGAGGTTGAAAGGACCAGTAAACTGGAGGAGGAGACCAAAACTGCCAAGTCCGAGGTGGCCCGTCTTGAAAAAGTTGTGGTCGGGTTGAGGGCTGAAGTCGAGGCCTCCGTCAAGAGGGAAAGCGAGCATGAGGAGAATTTCCGGGAGGTGCAACGTGAGCTAGATTCTGTTCGGGTTGACCTTGCGGAGAAAACACAAGCCGGAAACTCTGCCTTGGCCCTCTTGAGAGAGAAGGACGGAGCGATCAAGACTTTAGAGGAGGAGGTGGAAGCGTTTCGCGTGGCCGATGTTGAGAGGGAGGAGAATCCGGCCACAAATCTGATCACCTACGGGGATTGGATCTATTGCTGTGCCTTTTTTTATTGTCTGCGGGATCTGATCCAGAGATTGGATCTATTGCTGTGCCTTTTTTGATTGTCTGCGGGATCTGATCCAGAGCGGACAGAAGATCGATACCTTGATGGATAGTTTCAAGAAATTTGTCGCGGCCAACAAGATCCATCCGGACCTCCCTATCGAGGTTTTGGATCTGAGCGAGGACTTGGGTCTTGACCTCGCATGGTGGCCGAACAAAGGCCAGTTGTGTCGTCCCCTCAAAAGACAAATCCCGATCGCCAAAGAGGGTGATAAGAAGATCGACGAGGTCTCAAAGGATGCCGATGTGGGCGGAAACGCGGGCGTTCCTGAGCGTGACGCTTGAAAACACTTAGTGTATTTTCTCTTTTTATCTGTTTCCCTAATACTCTTATTCGAACAATGTCCATTTTGTTGTGTCTTTTTTATTTTATGACTTGAAACTTGTATTTGGTATTTATGGATCTTAACTTGCTGTCGGGTTGTTTGCTTTCCCGTTCGCAATAGTGACGACGCGAAAACTTTGTCGTGGAAGCAACGCGCGGTCAAAATAAATTTATATTCTGCCAAACTAAACACTAAGGAGTATAGTGATAAGTGTGGGGTCGGTCCCACGAGGAAGCAATTGCAATAAGTGATCTCGGCTAGCCCAAACTGTTGTCACGGTTTTAAAAAGGTTTTTAAAGGTTGCTGTGGTCACAGCGGTTTTAATCAAACTACTAACTAACGCAAACACTTTGACCAAACTAAGTTAACAGAAAACAGTAAATCAAACTGGACTCAATAAAAGGAAAACAGGCTTCTGGGCTCACGACTTCTCTTTGGGTTATCTGGGCAAACTACCGATCCCTGGCACTAATGGTTTTAACTGATGGTTTGTCAATCGGTTATAGGATGTCGAACAAAGTGAAAGCAGTCCTATTAAGTCACGCCTACAGTCACCCCACCCCAATCCGTCCTTACGGTGTAAAGAAAGGCAAGGTATACTTATGCCTAATCCCCTGAGTCTAAACAATTCGATACCTATGTGGTCGCATGGATCTAGTTTGCCCAAACTCGCATTACTCTCTCGACGAACCCAATTCGGCCAATAGCATGTCCGGAAATACGAATCATACGACCGCAACTCCAACACGTTCTAACGCTATGCCCGAGCACATCTAACGCGGAATACTCGGTTGATCAATCGCTGGTATCTCAAAGTGTAAGGGTTTCCTAACGACCAAATTAGTCCGCCCAAACCTGCAAGAATAAAGTTAAACCTCAACTATGTATCGGGAACAAACCCCAGGCAGCTAACTAAGCCCTAACAACCTCACGGTTCTATCTTAGCCCAGAGTCCCCTGTTGATCTGCCTTTGCCCAGAAGCAGTAAACTAGCTACGCATAATCAAACTGAAAATAAACAAAATAAAAACGAAACTAAACATGCTGGAATTTAATTGAAAATCAAACTAACAATTGTTTAGAACATTCAGAAATTAAAAGACGAAAATAAAAACATGAAATCGAAACGAATTCGCCGCGCTTTGCCCGAAGGCAGAAAGCCGGCGAGAACTCGACTTCGTCTTCTTCAACCCATCAATGGCGTCTCTATATATTTTCTGGTGTTTAATTTCGTCCTCTCTCTCTTGGTGTGCTGAATGTAGGGTTTCATGTGTTGTTTTATAGGTGTAAGAAGTCTTGGACACCAAGGAAAATCGCGGTCAAGATTTTGTCTTTGAGATAAGGAAAGAAAAGATTCTTTCCTTATTCTTTTCTTGGTAATAAAATCTGATTCATCTTTGCCATAAGTCCACCATAGTCCGTCTCTGGTCAACTCTTGTCTCTAGTGTGCCCGATACTCGATGTTTGCCCAAAGTGGTGCCTTTGCCCAAAGTCTTGACTTTGCCCAAAGTGAAAACTTCAATTTCGGCGTCAGGTTCTTCTGCATCGTGACTTTGCCCAAAGTGGTGACTTTGCCTCCTTGGGTCAAACTGCTCAAGTCACTTTGCCTCGGATCCGCGCGTTTGCCCAAAGTGGACCATTCCATTGCCTTTTGCGCGCAATCTCCACCTACTAACATGAATCCCTGCATACTTTGCCCAAACACTCCAATGTGCCCTCCCAGACACATAAACGACTCAAACTGACTCAATTACGACTCTAAAAAGGCTCCAAGATGAGCAAATAAAATGGCTCATCAAACCGCACACACTTGAAGTACGCTTGTCCTCAAGCGTAGGGTATGACTTACCAGACTCAAGACCAAAGTAAAAAGAAATCAAAGTTGGGGGGGAAACAAAGTAAACAGAGACTCAAAGAACTAGCATGACTGATATAATTGAAATGGGCATAGCATATACAGACAAATCAAAATTCGAGTTAGAAACATAAAAATTCGGTCAAGATTCTGTACTAGGACTTTGGGTCACTCCCTCACAAGTGTATCTCTCTTTTCAGTGTATGGGTATAATGTCACTCATTTTCTGCTGTGAATCTACTTTGCTCAAATTTGACAGTTTGCAGATCAAGTTATTCTGACTAAGTGGGGGTCTCATCATAGGGTCTTTTATTGGGTTGTAATGTAGGCTCTTTGGGTGGATTTTGAGGAGTAGGCTCTGTTTGGGCAGAGGGCTATATATTTTGGGTTTAGCCTTTCTCTACCACTTTGCCCCTTTCTTACGGGCCTAAGCACACAACCAACTTATTACTTCTTTTTTTTTTCTCTTTTTTTTCGTTTTTTTTTTCGTGTTTTTTTTTTTTTTTTTTTTTTTTTTTTGCTGGACATCAATCTCTCTACCCTCATATCTTTTCAGGTGCCTATGGGCATAGCACCAGACTGGTATACAAGAAAATCAACAGGCTCAAAGGGCTAGCAAGGGATTAATGTCATTTATTTTGTCAAACTGGAAAAAATGCCCTAATCATATAATAACTCCACTTAACAAAACTACTTATCACAGCAAATAGGCAAAGTCAGGCATCATAAATATCACAACAGACTCTCAAGAAAGAAACTTCAATTCAATGTATGGCTCAAATCTCACAGTTTGCCTAGTACAGTTCCATCGTCCCTATTTCATGCCTTTAACTACAAATTTGGAGTTGCTGTAAAAATTTCATGCTCTAAGTTAGCCCAAAGTATTCACACAATCATGCTGACAACGATAAGACACAGAGGTTTGCCCTTTCCCTTTCCCCCCTCACACACTTTGCCTTGGCAAAGTGGGTGAAAGTAATAAGATCAGTAGAGGCTGCCTCGACCAAAAATCCAAACAACAACGAACATACTGAGTATGGTGAACCTCCTCACACACTTTGCCTAGGCAAAGTGTGTCAATGAAAAGATCACCCCATGACTCGAAGTGACTCAAAGAAAAGAAAAGAAAAGAAAAGAGACTATAGGGAGGACAACTTAGGAGGAGGTAGATGCAAGGTAAAACCTGAATTATGCACGGGCAAAGTGGGCTATTAATGTGTTCAGCAGCTCCGCGAAGCCTTTTTACATGTTGCCTTGTCGCCTTAGGACTTTGCCCAGAATCAGTAGCGTGAGCACGTCTGCCCAGACCTTGACTTCGTTCTAGGGGTCATCCTTGCAACTTTAGGGAGCTCATCCATCTTCTAGCGTAGTCTGCAGTTTGACCAAGTACCCGGTATGCCCACACCGCTGCCCTTTCGCCCTCCTTAACCTGCACCTCCAAAACAAACAAACCCTTTCCCCTTATGGGATCAAACAAGTCAAAGTCCTTCATTCGATTTCTTTCAAAATGCAATAAAATAAAATAATGGAAAAAAGATACCAGGTTGCCTCCTGGTCAGCGCCTTAGTTATCGTCATGGGCATGACGTGATGTATGCTCACCATTCTTCATGGTGCGAGGTTTAAGCTTCTCCTCGTTGTGCCCATAAGAAGCCTTCAGAAACTTGAGTAAATCTGAAGAGCTGCTCATCATCCATCCTTGTAAAGTATCAGGAGCTTTGCCCAAACCAAATGGTATTCGCATGTTGGTGGTGGGCGTCTTCCTTTTGTCTTCTGGATGTTGGGCAAACGACTCATGGGCTTTCCTTTCTGAACTTTCGCTTGACTCATCACTGCTGATCTCGGAGATTTTATTCACTTGTCCTAGGTAGAGATATTTGATAAGTTTGTGCAACTTCTTCAACTCTTGCTCGGGTGCTTGCTCAAAGGGCGGCACCAATCTCTCCTCTGGGACAAAGTTATAAGTTGGGCTCGTGGGGATGAAAGTACTAGATGGTTCTAGGATTCCAATATGTAGTACCGCCTCCATTTTCTCTTCCATTACGTCATCTTTGGCAAACTGTTCAACATTCGCCACTTTGCCCAAACCGGTTGGTACGTTTAGACCTGCTTCTCTGCCCAGACTATCAGGTGAGCGCAAATGTGTGTTTTCTGATCTATTGACCTTTGCTAACCTTCCTGGAAATGGAGGTTTGATCACTATAGTCTGTGGTTTAGGCTTTGACTCCTTGATTTGGGCAGACTTGTCTTCACGTTTGAAAAGTCTCTTCAGGGCTTCAAATTCTACCATGTCTCGGTTTGGTCTCTTTCTCTTCTCTGGAAGTATGTCTTTACTCTTCATTTGGACGGTACTTTGTTGCGCCTCTAGGGCAGATTGCTCCTCTTGGGCAGACTGCTCCTCAAATTTCTCTTCCAATCTTGCCACAGTTTGGGCAAGCTGTGATATGTGGGCGTTAAGATTCTGAATTCCTTCCACCATCTCCTTCTTGAAATTTTCGTTCTCTTGTTGAGCTTTAATGCTCTCTTGTTGAGCTTTCATGGTCTCCATCATTACACGGTTCACAAGCTCGGATAGAGACGATTTTCTATTTTCATCAAATTGTTGGGGTTCAAAGTATTGTTGATCGTGCTCTTGGCTTCCCTCTTGATAGTTGTCTTGCCCATACCCAAAATTTTCATGATATCTCCGTTCTGGTATGCTGGTATGGGCATACGGATCATAGTAATCCATTCTGCTTTGCCCAAAGCTGTTAAGTTCGCATCTATCGACTGCCTTGAGTGGTTCTGCAGCCATATGCTCCATGAATCTCTCAATGGTGCTGCAAAGCTGATCGATTTTATTTTCGGTTGCTGTGGGCATAGCAACTGTCTGTTTGGGCAAATCGTACTCTTCTTCATGGGATTCTTCAGCCAACTCTTTGAATATTTTGAACGCCTCACTTGCACTTTTATTCAGAATAGAACCCCCACATGCTGCACGAATTATCATTCTCTCTTGTCCCCTTAGCCCAGATACGAAGTATTGGACCAATTCGTGATCTGGAATCTGGTGGTATGGGCAAAGCGCTAGAATTTCTTTGAATCGAACCCAATAGTCATGGAACGATTCTTCGGTGCCCATTTTGATGTTATAAATTCTCTTCTTCATTTGCAAGACTCGAGACATGGGGAAGTACTTCTTCAAGAATTGATGTTGCAATTCTTGCCATGTTGTAATTTCGCCTCTGGGCAAACTGTAAATCCATTCTCTTGCCCCATCAGCAAGGGAGAAAGGAAAGGCTAACAGTCGAATGTATTCTGCCAGTTTGCCCATAGCGTGTATAGTACCACATGTCATCTCAAAATCCTTCAAATGTCGTTGAGGATCCTCCCAGGGCATATCGCTGAATTTGGGCAAGATCTGAATAAAACTGTGTTTCATCTCCCAATCTGCAGTGATTCTGGGCAAAGTGATGCCCAGAGGTCCGAAGCTCAAATCGGTGGGGAACATCCTTTCCCTCAAGGTCTGGACTACTGGTGGGTCATACTGGTCATCCATCTCTCTTCTCTAGTCAAAACGGTACTGCTCTCTTGCTCTTCACTTGGACTGCACGTGCTCTTTGCCCTGCTCCTCTCGTTCTGCCCTCCTTTGCCCTGTACGGTCAAACTGGAGCAAAAACCAAAATAACAAGTCAAATAGCACAGAAAACTTATTGCTGGAATATTGCCTCCCCGGCAACGGCGCCAATTTTGACGACGCGAAAACTTTGTCGTGGAAGCAACGCGCGGTCAAAATAAATTTATATTCTGCCAAACTAAACACTAAGGAGTATAGTGATAAGTGTGGGGTCGGTCCCACGAGGAAGCAATTGCAATAAGTGATCTCGGCTAGCCCAAACTGTTGTCACGGTTTTAAAAAGGTTTTTAAAGGTTGCTGTGGTCACAGCGGTTTTAATCAAACTACTAACTAACGCAAACACTTTGACCAAACTAAGTTAACAGAAAACAGTAAATCAAACTGGACTCAATAAAAGGAAAACAGGCTTCTGGGCTCACGACTTCTCTTTGGGTTATCTGGGCAAACTACCGATCCCTGGCACTAATGGTTTTAACTGATGGTTTGTCAATCGGTTATAGGATGTCGAACAAAGTGAAAGCAGTCCTATTAAGTCACGCCTACAGTCACCCCACCCCAATCCGTCCTTACGGTGTAAAGAAAGGCAAGGTATACTTATGCCTAATCCCCTGAGTCTAAACAATTCGATACCTATGTGGTCGCATGGATCTAGTTTGCCCAAACTCGCATTACTCTCTCGACGAACCCAATTCGGCCAATAGCATGTCCGGAAATCCGAATCATACGACCGCAACTCCAACACGTTCTAACGCTATGCCCGAGCACATCTAACGCGGAATACTCGGTTGATCAATCGCTGGTATCTCAAAGTGTAAGGGTTTCCTAACGACCAAATTAGTCCGCCCAAACCTGCAAGAATAAAGTTAAACCTCAACTATGTATCGGGAACAAACCCCAGGCAGCTAACTAAGCCCTAACAACCTCACGGTTCTATCTTAGCCCAGAGTCCCCTGTTGATCTGCCTTTGCCCAGAAGCAGTAAACTAGCTACGCATAATCAAACTGAAAATAAACAAAATAAAAACGAAACTAAACATGCTGGAATTTAATTGAAAATCAAACTAACAATTGTTTAGAACATTCAGAAATTAAAAGACGAAAATAAAAACATGAAATCGAAACGAATTCGCCGCGCTTTGCCCGAAGGCAGAAAGCCGGCGAGAACTCGACTTCGTCTTCTTCAACCCATCAATGGCGTCTCTATATATTTTCTGGTGTTTAATTTCGTCCTCTCTCTCTTGGTGTGCTGAATGTAGGGTTTCATGTGTTGTTTTATAGGTGTAAGAAGTCTTGGACACCAAGGAAAATCGCGGTCAAGATTATGTCTTTGAGATAAGGAAAGAAAAGATTCTTTCCTTATTCTTTTCTTGGTAATAAAATCTGATTCATCTTTGCCATAAGTCCACCATAGTCCGTCTCTGGTCAACTCTTGTCTCTAGTGTGCCCGATACTCGATGTTTGCCCAAAGTGGTGCCTTTGCCCAAAGTCTTGACTTTGCCCAAAGTGAAAACTTCAATTTCGGCGTCAGGTTCTTCTGCATCGTGACTTTGCCCAAAGTGGTGACTTTGCCTCCTTGGGTCAAACTGCTCAAGTCACTTTGCCTCGGATCCGCGCGTTTGCCCAAAGTGGACCATTCCATTGCCTTTTCCGCGCAATCTCCACCTGCTAACATGAATCCCTGCATACTTTGCCCAAACACTCCAATGTGCCCTCCCAGACACATAAACGACTCAAACTGACTCAATTACGACTCTAAAAAGGCTCCAAGATGAGCAAATAAAATGGCTCATCAAATAGCGTGTCCTTTTTTGTGTTCGCAAAATTATTTATTTCGGTCCGCGATCAAGGCGCGGACCGAAATGCCCCAGTGTTCGGATATTCGCGTTATCTTTCGTCTTTCTTTCTCGCTTTGCGAAAACGTTAATCGTCGCGATTTCAACCGTCAAATCGTCATTAATGCGCGTGAGAGAGACGGCGCGACTTTTTATGTGCCAATTGCATCAAAACGAGGCTCTGTGCATCTGACAGATGCTCTTTGCGTCGGTTCAAGTCACTGAAATGCCTTTTCAGGGGAAATGGCGTCGATTCCACTTCCCTAGGTGACAAATAAATCGCATCTATAAATACCAGTTCTTACTTCATTCATTTTCACTCCACCGATCTCAAAACCGCTAAATAAACTCTATCTGTTCGCTAGATCATGGCTCGAGTGTCCGCTAAATCCGATGGCTCTTGCCGTGTGGATCTGCTCTTTTCCACCAGGTGGCACAGCAAGAAGCTCCCGCTGCCGCCCGTCTTCACCGACTTGATCGGAGTGCGCCTAGGCTACTTCGTCCTCATGACTGACGTGAGGAGGAAACTCTGGGTGTTCGAGTTGAAGCGCCGTCACGGCTTCATCTCGGTGTTCGGGCCAGACTGGGAGGAGTTCGTTAGGGAGTCGCGTATCCGCCATGGATGGCATGTTCGCTTCCTCTACCACCCCACTGATGGGTTCTCAGTCCAGGTGTTTGACTCGGAGTTCCTGCTGGTGGTCGACCCGGATTTCCATTGAAGATTTTCGTTGTTTTTATGTTTTTTATTTTCTAAGTTCGTCTTTTGTAATCCCGGCTCTGCCCGGTGACGTTTCATGAATGGAATCTTCCTTTTTCTTCCTCGTTTGTATTGTCCTATTTTTGTTGTTTATTTTGTAAACTTATAAATGGTGTTAGAAAGATAGTGCGCATCTAATCAAACGTACGTAAACGATCTTAAAAACGGTCGCCTCGAATGCTCGCGCAAATAATTTTGAAATTTTGAACTCAGATCGACGATCCTCAAGACTTAAAATGTTCAATCCTCTGGAGATTCCTCGTTCTTGTCGCCCGAGTGGTCGGACAGTCCATTGTCTGTCCGGCTCGGCGACCTTCGAAAAGTAAGGATTTGTCCTTATCTTTTTCTGGAGTCTTTTTATCTTTGTCGCCCGAGTGGTCGGACAGTCCATTGCCTGTCCGGCTCGGCGACCTCCGAAAAGTAAGGATTTTTCCTTATCTTTTTCTGGAGTCTTTTTATCTTTGTCGCCCGAGTGGTCGGACAGTCCATTGCCTGTCCGGCTCGGCGACCTCCGAAAAGTAAGGATTTGTCCTTATCTTTTTCTGGAGTCTTTTTATCTTTGTCGCCCGAGTGGTCGGACAGTCCATTGCCTGTCTGGCTCGGCGACCTCTGAAAAGTAAAGATTTGTCCTTATCTTTTTCTGGAGTCTTTTTATCTTTGTCGCCCGAGTGGTCGGACAGTCCATTGCCTGTCCGGCTCGGCGACCTCCGAAAAGTAAAGATTTGTCCTTATCTTTTTCTGGAGTCTTTTTATCTTTTTCACCCGAGTGGTCGGACAGTCCATTGCCTGTCCGGCTCGGCGACCTCCGAAAAGTAAGGATTAACAATTTTATAAATGAAAAAACAGAGCGATTGCTTTTATTTCTCAAGTCAAACAAATGTTCTAATGCCAAACCATTACATTGGCCGGTTTACTGAAAATAGTTCTTCAAGTACAAAGCATTCCATAGATATTGGTCTGCCACTCCGTTTAGGTGTTCGAGCTCGTAAGCACCGTTCTGCAGATGCTTCCTGACACGCATTGGGCCTTCCGAATTCGGGCCTAATGCCCCAGTGCTCGGGCCCATTATCCGCTTCAACACCAAATCTCCGGGCATGAATTTTCGAACTTTTACTTTGGAATTAAAGAATCTTTCCGCTTTTTGTTTTGACGCTGCGTTCTTGTGAACAGAATTCAGCCTTTTTTCCTCTAGGAAATCTAACTCCAGCCGCAGAGCCTGGTCGTTGTTATCGTTTATTTCCTGTGATGTTCTGTGGCTAGGAACCTCGATTTCGGATGGGATCACAGCCTCCGCCCCATACGCCAAAGCAAATGGGGTTTCCCCCGTGGCGGCCTTGCTTGTCGTTCTATACGACCATAACACATCGGGAAATTCCGCTGCCCATCTCCCTTGTCTTTCTTCGATTCTGGCTTTGATAGTATGTTTCAGAATTTTATTAACTGCCTCCACCTGTCCGTTTGTCTGGGGGTGGTAGGGTGTAGAAAAAGCTTTTTTGATCTTCCACTTATCGAAAAATTCCATTATCTCCTGTCCGTCGAATTGCTTCCCGTTATCTGATGTGATCGTATGAGGGATCCCAAATCGACAGATGATGTTTTTCCAAATGAAACGGATGATGGCTTTCTGATCGATTGTCTTTAGTGGTTCAGCCTCGGCCCACTTGGTGAAATAATCTACGGCCACCACCGCGTGCTTTACTCCTCCCGGCCCCGTTGGCAACGGGCCGATAAGGTCGATCCCCCACGAGGCGAACGACCACGGACTATATATTGAGTTAAGGTATTCCGGCTGTGTTCGGATGATAGGAGCGGTGATCTGGCACCGATGACATTTTCTCGCGTAGCGGATCGCATCTTTCCTTAGCGTGGGCCAGTAGTAACCTTGGCGGGCGGTTTTATGTGCTAACGACTGTCCACCTGCATGGTTTCCACATACTCCATCGTGTATCTCGCTGAAAATCCTCTGCCCCTCTAAAGGCGTTACGCATTTCAGAAGTGGTAGGAACATGCTTCGCCGGTACAAAACGCCTCCGATCAATGTATATCTAGCCGACCGGATCCTCAACTGTCGGGCTTCCACTTTGTCCTCGGGTTGCTCCCCCGTCATTAAATATGCCTTTATGGGATCCATCCAGTTCCCCCCCCCCCCCCGGTCGATTATCATCAGGTCCTGTTTTTCTTCTATGGCTGAATTTGCCTGACTCGTGATAATAACGTTCGTTATGTCCGCGAATCCTTCAGATGAAGCTAACTTCGAGAGGGCATCTGCCTGCGAGTTTTGCTCCCGGGGGATCTGCTCGATGAAAATCTTGGGGAATTTTTCACACAAGGCCAAAACGTGCTCGTAATACCTCTCCATCCTATCGCACCTCGTCTCGTATTCGCCTTTGATTTGGTTTACCACTAACAGGGAGTCCATGAAGATATGAACATGTTGTGCTCCCACCGCCAGTGTTAGGTTCAAACCTGCGATCAGGGCCTCATATTCCGCCTCATTATTGGTCGCCGCGAACTCGAATTTGATCGCGTGCGCGAAAGATTGTCCCTCGGGCCCAATTAACGCTATTCCAGCCCCGGCGTGGGAACTGTTTGACGATCCGTCCACGTACAATTTCCAAGGCGGGAAGTCGCTAGTGGGGACAATCTTTGGGAAAGTTAGTTCTACGATAAAATCAGCTAGGACTTGTCCTTTGATCGCGGTGCGGGGAACATAGGTGATATCATATTGTCCGACCTCTAGACTCCATTTTAACAACCATCCCGTTCGTATCTGGCCTTTGCAGAACCTGTCTTAGAGGCATGGTGGTCAAGACTTCTATCGGATGGTCGAAAAAATATGGTCGGAGCTTCCGGACACTCATGACTAAAGCATAAGCTAACTTTTCTAAAGGGGTGTATCTGGTTTCTGCGTCATGAAGTGCTTGGCTGACAAAATAAATGGGATGATGGATCTGCCCTTCTGCTCGTACGAGCACCGAGCTCAGGGCGTGTTCGGATGCTGCGAGGTACAGAAAGAGTTTCTCCCCGGACAACGGTTTAGATAGGATTTTGGGATCTCTTAAGTGCTCTTTTAGTTTCTCAAATGCCTCTTGGCTTTCTTTTCCCCATTGGAAATTTTGATTTTTAATGGCTTTAAAGAAAGGCCTGCTCTTATCCCCCAGTCGTGGGATGAACCTGCTTAGCGCCGCCAAGCATCCCGTCAATTTTTGCACATCCCTCAAACATCTGGGCTCTCTCAGATTTATGATCGCATCAATCTTTTCGGGGTTTGCTTCTATTCCCCGCTGGTGGACTATGTGTCCCAAAAACTTTGTAGCGTACACCCCGAAGTGACACTTTTTCGGATTCAACTTCATATTATAAGCTTTCAAGATCGCGAACGCCGTAGACAGATCTTTCACATGGTCTTCCTCGCTTTTGCTCTTGATAATGATATCATCCACGTACACTTCCATCGTGTCCCCGATCTGTTCGGCGAACATTTTGTTGACTAACCGCTGATAAGTCGCTCCTGCGTTCTTTAACCCAAAAGGCATCCGTTTCCAGCATAAAATACCCTTATCGGTGTAAAAAGACGTGCATTCCATGTCTTCTGCGGCCAGGGGAATTTGGTGATATCCCGCGTAGCAATCATAGTTTGAAAAGATCGCGTGCCCAGCGACACTATCGATCAGATGATCTATATGCGGGAGGGGGAAGTAATCTTTCGGGCACGCTTTGTTCAGATCGGTAAAGTCGATACATAGCCTCCACGCGTTGTTGGTTTTCTTCACCAAAACTACATTTGCGACCCATTGGGGCTCTTCTGACGCCTCGGTCACGAGATCGTTATCGACCAACTTCTTTACTTCTTCTGCTAACGCCGCGTATTTTTCGGGACCCATTTTTCTCCTTTTCTGCGCCACGGGTTTTCTGTCCGGGTCTATTTTCAAATGATGGCAATCGTGTTCAGGACTTATCCCGACCATATCTTTATGCGACCATGCGAACGCATCAGTATTTTCCCTCAGAAAATCTATCAGCTCACCCTTTAGTTTATCTGGGATTCTGGATCCTATGAACACCTCCAAATCCGGACGGTTAGGATCTAGCTTCACCCTCTCCAATTCGTCGACCGCTGTGAATTGAGAAGGTCCTCGAGGATCCTCGATCTCCTCGGGCTCATACCCCAAACGGGGATCGGGATCTTCTCCGGTCACGACCTTCGTCATTTTAGCCTCATGTTTATCCTCTCGGATTTCTTCGGGCACTTCATCGATCAGGATCTGTAATATTTGAAGGTTCAGCGTATCCGCTTCGTCGGGTTCTGTTGGCTGGACGGTTTTCTCGTTCTCTTCTTTAATTTGTTCGTTATCATTTATTAATTGTTCATTTATTTGGTGATCGGGATCTCCAAATGCCCCAGTGTTTACATGTTTGTCATTTCCTTCGAGCATGTTTATCAGTTGGTAGTGCGTGGAAAAATCGGGATAATCAAAACACTTCTTGGCCATATATTGATCCCCCTTCACGGTCCCAACGGATCCGTTAGAGGTAGGAAATTTAACACAGTAATAATGGGAGGACGCCACAGCCTCGAAAACATCGAGAAACGGCCTCCCGAAGAAA
This sequence comes from Euphrasia confusa, assembly GCA_954870475.1. NCBI lineage: Eukaryota > Viridiplantae > Streptophyta > Magnoliopsida > Lamiales > Orobanchaceae > Euphrasia > Euphrasia confusa. The sequence goes on along the minus strand of OX940966.1, from coordinate 5,362,859 downwards.
GCATTATAGACACTCTCAGAGTTAACAATAACAAAATCCATCATCCTTGCGATCTTCACTCCCGGATTCCAATGGTCCCTCAATTCCACAGACATCGTGATTTTTCCCAGCGGGCACACGACCACGTTTCCGAATCCCTTCAGTTTCTGGATGGTCCGCTTTATTTCTTCAGGGGATTGCAAGTGTTCGATATTGAGATCGGGGACCTCGCTTTCTTGGATGTTCGCTTTCTTCTTTTCTTCGGCCAACCTTTCTGTGATGACCCTCTGTCTCTCCACGAGCTCGCGCTGCTCGGCTCTCAGTTTCTCGATCATCGCCCATTGGCGATGCTCTTCTCCGGAGATCGGGGGCAGCTGAACCTCCGATCCCCCTTCTACCACGGGGGACTTTCCGTTGTCGCGGGCATTTCTGCTCGCCGACTCTCCCACAGTTGCGGTGTTCGGAAGACCTATTTCTAGCATCTCCATGATGTATTGCCTAAGTTTGTTCGCTCAACGCCCGAGGATCACCCCTCCTTCTAGCGCCAATTGTTTACGGGCAGAAAATCCTATTCGGAATTCTCCCGCGAACGTATTGATGTTTTGGGGATCGAGAGAACAAATAAGGAAATAGCTAAGAGCTTATAGTAATAAATTCCAAGTATATTTCTTGGGGATCGTGCTTGTCCTTTACAAATGAGAAAATTCGACTATTTATAGTACATGGATTAGGGTTTCTAGACATGGGCTTGGGCCTAAATTACATGGGCTTTTCCTTGAATAATTACACACATTACCCCTTATATTAGGGAAAAATCTCCCTTTTACCCTTGTAACAAGATGCCCTCTTTTGCCCTTGATCCGGTCTAACTTTAACGAGTTGCTTCCTTTTGTTAAGCCGCTATCCGGATGTCCTTTGAATGAGTTGAAAACTGCCGGTCTTGGCGATCAAATCACACTTGTCTCCTCGGTGACACGCGGCCTGAATGGCAGAGAACCCTATCAGGACATGCCGCGGGGAAGCTTCTGCGAACAGAAAAATCATGAGGTGGTTAAATGTGTTCGCGGCGCATCCGTACCGGGGGTGTTCGATGGTGTTAGGTCTCCGTGCTATAGTGATCGCGTGTGGTCGCCGGCTAGGTCTCTTCGCTTACTCGTTAAGTGAATTATCTCTGATCAGATCTGAACTTGGGCCGTAATCCGATCATAATGGGCCTTGCGAAAATGGGGAACAACAAACTATACACCTTGTTTTTGACTCACTTCATAGAATGGAAGAGTTAGCTCTTGTTGTAGGTAGAGTGAACTTGGAGTATATCTCTGCTGGTGGTAGAGTTGGCTCTTGCTGGAGGTAGAGTAAGCAAGGAAGTATATCCCTGCTGGTGGTAGAGTTATCTCTTGTTATAGGTAGAGTGAGCTTGAAGTATATCTCTGCTGGTGGTAGAGTTAGCTCTTGCTGGAGGTAGAGTGAGCTGGGAGTATAGCTCTTGCTGAAGGTAGAGTTAGCTCTTGCTGGAGGTAGAGTGAGCTGGGAGTATAGCTCTTGCTGAAGGTAGAGTAAGCTCTTGCTGGAGGTAGAGTGAGCTGGAAGTAGATCCCTGCTGAAGGTAGAGTGAGCTCCTGCTGAATGTAGAGAGAGGTCTTGCTGGAGGTAGAGTGAGCTCTTGCTGAAGGTAGACTTAGGTCCTACTGAAGGTAGAGTGAGCTGGTAGTATATCCCTGCTGGAGGTAGAGTGAGCTCCTGCTGAAGGTAGAGAGAGGTTTTGCTGGAGGTAGAGTTAGCTACGCATGGCATGAAAAATGCACCTTGGCCAACGTAGAGCTTAAATGACTTCGAAGATTTAGCTAAGCGCATGTGAGAATACATGTGCGTCAACGTAGAGATGACACTTGCTCCAACGTGGGACCAAGTTATGAAGGGTTGACTCAACGTGGAGTTAGCGGAGTTGGTCTCTGCGTCAATATAGAGTTGGTCGGTTGCGCCAACGTTGGACAAGCACTCGCGCCAACGTGGAGCTACATTATCATGCTCTTGCGCCAACGTGCAACCGGGTTGACTTGGATGGCACATCAAGTCAACGTCACATTGTTAGTGTGTAGTTCTTCCTAGTTCAACATAGAACCACGTTGTTCTTGTTTGAACTATACACTTTGTATTGTAGTATCTTCATGTTGAATGTTTGTATGGTAGAGCTAGATGAGTGGACCGGGAAAATACAAGTGGTCCAACGTGGGACCACATTATGAAGAGTTCCCTCAACGTCAAGCAAACAGACTTGGCCTCTACAAACAACATGAAGTCTGCTAGGTATTGGTAGAGCTAGCTGAGTGGACTGGGAAAATACAAGTGGTCCAACGTGGGACCACATCATGAAGAGTTCCCTCAACGTCGAGCAAGCAGACTTGGCCTCTACAAACAACATGAAGTCTGCTAGGTATTGGTAGAGCTAGCTGAGTGGATCGGGAAAATACAAGTGGTCCAACGTGGGACCACATCATGAAGAGTTCCCTCAGCGTCGAACAAGCAGACTTGGTATCTACAAACAACATGGAGGTGCATAAGTGTGTCAACGTGAAACTTGCTATTTCGTCAACGTGGTTCAGCGTGGATCAGGATAAATTACATGTTCACCAACGCACTACCAATTAGAGAGTTCAAGGCTTACCGTGAAGACCTTGAATCAGAGCTAACACATTGACGGACGCGGAGCAAGCATAGCTACACATAGAGTTGGACGATTGACTGCTAAGGAATGAAGCCAGCTATGGGTATGACTAGAAGACTTCGCTAGAAGGATTCTAGTTCAAGAGAAAACTACTAAGTATACCTGCTATGCCTGCTACAAGCTTGAAGCACGAAGACACGCTAGTGTGGGAGTGCGTAGAGCTATGTTTGTCAAGTGTGGATACATTGACGGACGCGGGACAAGCATAGCTAGACATAGAGCTGGACGATTGACTGCTAAGGAATGAAGCCAACTATGAGTATGACTAGAAGACTTCGCTAGAAGGATTCTAGTTCAAGACAAAAATACTAAGTATACCTGCTATGCCTGCTACAAGCTTGAAGCACGAAGACACGCTAGTGTGGGAGTGCGTAGAGCTGGGTTCATTAAGTACGGAAAAATGGAATCTCGAATATTCCATGGAGATGCTTTGGGCTCGGCCCATTAAGCGTGAATTCCGGAAACCCTAATTTACGAAGCCTATAAATAGTCGGTAGTTGGAATTCACTATTCACGCATTCATTTCTAAATTGCTAGAGAGAGAAATATTGTTAGACCGAGAGACTTCGCTAGAAAGCTCCGGTTCTACCCTCTGTTTTAGTCTTCGTAAGACGCTTCGATAGAATAGTTCTACATAGACTTAGTTTTTGGTCGTGTTGACCTTTCTACAAGATTCGCTAGAATTTTGTAGATGTGTTTGTAAGTGGTTCTACCCATTACAAGTTATATACAAGAAAAGTTTTTAGAATCTCTAAATTGTGTTAAGCATTCCTGGTCTACCCTACTCATCCAGATTGTAGGTAGACCCAAGTGCAAAATTTACACAAGTTCAGCTTCATGACATGTGGCGCTGAGTCAGGGTGGTTGAGATCACGCGACACGCACGTGGGCAGATTCCGGCAAATTTTGAATTTTCTGTCCAAAAAGAACTAAATTGAAACCAAATTCGACATATTTGAAAATAAATTGAGAAAATGAATGTACGTGAGATTAAATCGAAAAAAGCTATATTTATGGGACCAATTTTTTTTATCTCTATATATGCCTCTTCATTTATTGGTAGTAGAAGTATTTATTTAACCAACATTTTATCTTTGTGGTGACGACTGACGAGGTGTTGTAGTCAGAACTAAGACGAGCAAATCTTCGTTTGTAGTAATAATTGTACATATAAGGATGAAACAAAGCACAAATTTTTCATTCAAAGTGCTCAGAAAAGTACTATAGTCTATTTAGTTTTTTTTTTTTTTTTAATCATCGTTTCGTTTGTTTTAAATTTCACCAATACAACACTACCAAAAATAAGTATACGACATTGTAGCGATTAGTCAACCTATATATATATATACTAGATTTTACACCGTCTTGCGATGCAAGACGGGCCCAGTTCATGTTTTACACGAGATGTAGTGAGGGCAAACAGCTTTGAGCATACTGAGAACAAATGTGGGAGGCCTGAAAACAAGGCAGAAATGTTCCAATAAACGTAAATCACAAAACCTTATTATACACATTAAAATCTTAATAACATCAGGCATTAAGACAAAACGCCAAACGAAAATAAAATAAAATCTTCACGAGTAAAACACACGAAAACAGGTTTAACTAATACCCCCATCTCTAGTTCACAAGCACAGGAGAGTAAGTTAGCCTTTATAAAAGAGATTGCACACAGCTAATGTGAGAAGCATTCATTGTTTGTTCGATCATAAAAAAATATAATAAACCAAACACAGATACCTCTGTATCTGAACCAATGTTTGTTTCGTGCTCATCGTCAATGCTCGTGTGGGGTATTTCTGAAAATTGAAAATATAGATCTTTATTATCAAGAAAAAGAAGGAACAAACATGAATACGTCAGAAATTATCAAGAGCAAATGTATCGAACACGTGCCTTTAAATGATCAGTCATAATTTATAAGTATAAAAGAAAAACCTCTATCTGCCGCCGCATTCTTGCAACATCCAGAGGACAGGTGGCAGTAGCAGCAAGGCTTCCCGGCCACAAAAGCAGCACAAAAATTTGCGCCTAGAATACTCGACGCACTCGCCTCATCTCCTACCCGTCTCAGAATCCTTCTTCTAAGCTGCACAAAAAAAAACATAACTGTAAATTATAATAAAGTAGTATTCCAAAATAGATAGTGTGGTGAAAGACGATTATTGGCTCCAAAGATGACCAGGAAACTGCAGAAAAAGGAACATCGCGTGCAACTTGTGCTCCGAGCCCGGTCCATAACCTACGGTAGTTCTGACCTGGTGCAACTCCAAAAACAGAAAAACACCATAAAGAAACGTGAATATAAAACATCTAGTTAGGGAACAAAGATTATTTCATAGGACACATACAAGCTCGATGATTATTATTAGATCCCTTGACGGGAGACATGACACCGATCAAAGTTCTCAGTGCACCACCCTGGCTGTGTTAGAATGCCTATGACAATAAATAATATCATTAAATTCTTGGTGAGAAGTCCAAATATTTGATTTTGTAGGACAAAAAAGTCCGACGAAAACAAAAAGTCAAAACAATAGAGACCTAAACAAACGCAACCATCAATTTCAAGTGAAAAAAATACCTGTATACGTGTTCTTGCAAGCTCAATAAGAGGGCTCACGGATGGAGTTGTTCTGATACTACAGTAGGAAAATCACTTAAATAAAGTTATGCAGGTCAAGAAAGAGAGAACGCAACAACAGCTACTATCCTACATACCTTGATGCTGTCGTAATTGAAGAAAGCTATCCAGATGGTCGAGTATGATAGGAACCATCAACAACAATATACGAATATCTCGCTCTCAGTGCTCCAGCAGCACCAGCAAAAACTGGAAGCCTGTATAATATTGAAAAAATAATCTTAAGAATAACATAAAAGAAATGTATTTTCTGGAAAGACTGGATATAGTTATAAATGTTCTACCTTATAATAGAAAAATACAGTATATTCAAGAATGCATATACACATAAAAACTGAAAGTAACAGTATATAACAAAGGGTTGAATAAGAATCCAAAATTCGCAAAAATCTGCAGGACAAGATGAGTGATATTTGTACAATTTTCCTCGTATCTAAAACCGTGGTTATACTACACACATTTCACCGATGGATATGTTTATCTCTAGGAATTTTTGCTCTCATATCTAATTATATATAAGCCTAAACATGAACTTACATAGTCTTCATATGTTGAAGAGGGTTCTCTTCACTTTCCGAATTCTTGTCTGCAACAATTTAAATCAGTCACGTGTCGAGAATCGTCAGATGTGTTCTTCGGTCATTATTAAAAAAAAAACCGGAGAATGGGGCTTACGTTTAACATGAGTCTGTCCATCTCCAATTTGAATATTCTCTTTAGCTCCTGATTTTTGGTCGTTTGTAACAAGCTTCGCGTGAACACCACCACATAATTATAAATGCTGGATCAAATTCATTACAAATAAACATATAGTCATGAACACGAACTTATCTAGTAATACAGATCACAAAAGACTTAGAGCCATACCTAACACGGTGCCTGTTACAGGCAGCGAAGAAATCGACTAAACCATTAAGAATACTTCGCAGAGCTTTGAAAAGCTGGCAAAAATCAAAACAAAAAAGGTAAGCCAAAGAGAAACCAGGGGATCAGTTTTTGTTGAACGAACCTGTGAGAAAAGGTCTTTCCAAAGCAAACATCACATGGAGACCTTGACCGAGCTCACTATCGTGTTAACCTCTTTTGGATGCTCCTTGCATATATCCATACATCGTCAACCAGATCATACATGGATGTGCCCACTGCCCATGAAAGACATCAGGTTATAGAGCACATGGACCATCTTGAATGGAGCATACAGTAGGACCCACAATACAGGGTATATGAAAGATGATGCTGCATCACATAAAAATAAAAGAAAAGAAGTAAAAAATTAAATAGTTATATCAAACACCGTAAACTCACAAACATGCAAAGCCAGCATCAAGGCATACCAGAGTGGGAGTAGCAAGATCTCCATAAAATCCCTCACCACAGTGAAAGAAGAATCGACCGCCATCCAAATGATCGAAAACGGGCTGTCGGCCAGACGCATGAACATCATCCAGAGAGGAAAGATCCAAGAACTCAAAAAAGGGTCCTGCCATCGGCCGTAAAAAGAACGAAACAAATATGACGAAACTTCGGCCATTAATTTACAGCATCTGGCCAAGAACAAACAAAAATTATTGAATTAAATTACAGAAATCAAAAAATTTGCATCGCCCTCCGCCACAATTGAGACTGAACCCTAAATTAAAAATCAAAATCGTGAATAGCAATTGAACTAAATACATCCAAAAAACCAACAGAATATGACGTGGTTGATTCTCAAAAATATAAAATAAATGAAACGAAACAACTGAGATTGGAGGCGACGGAACTTACCTTAATAACAAGAAGAAGCCGGAATTCCGAGTAATTGAAGAGAAGAAGGAGAAAGCAAGATTTAGATCTGTTTTGTTTTGCTGAAGAGACGAAGAGATAATGTTCTAATTTATTAAAATTTTAAAAATATGTAATTACTATATACGTACAATTGATACAACATTGCGTACATAGCTACATATGCTACGTGTCTACTTAGTATATATAGATAAGATATAGATATATAGTAGTTGTATGTAGTTTGTATGTATAGTTAAGACACGTGGCACTCTCTTGGCAAAAAAAAGATCTTTCTATATAAGTTATAGATACACGAGGAATATTAGAAGGCATAAGTAACATTAGTATTAGTTCTCGCCTAGAAACAAAACCATTTCCTGTGTTGGTCACCTAACATATGGATGGAGTCGTGTCCATCGACCCTCCATTCATTTAGCTTATTGTGACTGAGAGTAAAGTGCTAATAGTAAAATATGTGAAAATATTCATATCGTCAATCAGTGATCATTATTTGATTGAAAATAGAAATAGACAACCTATAGTGTGTGGAAAAGTATTACATATTGACCCTTAGTGGGAAGACTAAGTTGGAGTCAATTAAGGTCAATGTAATTTAACACAAGAAAATTTGTGATTCCAAAGGTTGCTGCCCCAAAGCATTCTAAGGATTTTCGCCTTATCTCGTGCTGCAACGTGTTGTACAAAGTTATATCGAAAATTAATTTCGAACCGTATGAGTGCCAGTATGGATTTATTGGTTGACAGGTCTCAGACTGCCTTTGTCCCTGGCAGACGTATTGGGGATAATATCCTCCTTGCTCAGGAGCTACTGCAGGGGTATGGACAGAGACGACTTCCAGCTAGATGTGTGCTGAAAGTTGATCTGATGAAGGCTTATGATACTGTTGAGTGGAGATTTGTGCAAGCGACGTTGGAGACCATGGGATTTCATCAGGTGTTCATCGGTTGGATTATGGAGTGCCTCACTACTCCGTCCTACTCGGTGAACATCAATAGTTCAGCTGAGAGGTATTTCAGAGGTGCTCGGAGATTGAGGCAGGGGGGCCCGATGTCACCCTTTCTGTTTGTCCTTGTGATGGAGGTCTTACATGGGATCTTGGAGTGGCATATCCAGGCTGAGCCGGAGTTCCAGTATCATTGGAGATGTGAGAGGACCCACACATATATGTTGAGTTTTGCTGATGACCTTCTACTTGCATGTCATGCTGATCCTGTTTCTATCGCTACACTCAGACGGGGAGTGCAGCTTTTCTCGACTTACTCGGGTCTACATGAGAATGTAGATAAGAGTAATATCTATCTCTCCCTCCAGGCGCAGGATGATGTTTCGATACTCCAGCCAGTGTTTGATTTCCCGGTTGGGACCCTTCCGGTGCGTTATCTGGGAGTCCCTCTGATCTCTTCTCAGTTGAGGCTAAGGGATTGTGCCCCCCTGCTACAGAGGATTGATGCTAGACTGGGTTCTTGAACCTCTCGTACCCTATCTTATGCAGGACGTCTACAGCCGATCCGTTCAGTTCTTGGTACACTACATATCTACTGGGCCAGTGTGTTCATCCTCCCCCAGGGGATTATTGAGGAGATTGAGAAGAGGCTGAGGCGATTTCTTTGGTTTGGGTTGGGCAACAAGGGGTACTCCAAGTTCCGATGGGGTGATATTTGCCGACCTGCTAGTGAGGGTGGACTGGGTATCCGTGATCTCACTGCTCAGAATCGAGATCTTATGACCAGACACATCTGGGCTATTCTAAGTCAGGATCCGGAATCGGTTTGGGTCAGTTGGATTCAGGAGAATCGACTGAGGAGACATTCCTTTTGGAGTGCTAAGATGCCGAGGGCTTGCTCCTGGAGTTGGCGTCAGCTCCTAAAGCTACGCCCTGCTGTGTTACCATCTATACAGATGCGGGTCGGGGATGGATCGCAGTTTTACCTTTGGAGGGACCCGTGGCACCCCCTAGGTCGTTTGGAGGAGGTGTGTCAGCTGGGACCGTGGCTTAGAAGGCTTCCTAGGGCTGCGTCGTTGAGTATGATCATAGTTGATGGGGTGTGGAGGTGGCCAGCAGACTTTGCGACAGAGTTCGTTGATCTTATGGATGGCATGTCGAGTATAGATGTGAGGACAGATACAGTGCGGTGGACATTGCATCGTTCAGGAATCTACACCTCTGACTCGGCATATACTCTATTCCGCCCTGAGGGTCCCAGAGTGTCGTGGGCTTCCCTTTTGACTGGACCTGGACGTATCCCACGACATTGCTTCATTCTTTGGATGGCTATCCGCGGTCGGCTACCGACTAGGGATAAGCGTTGGATTGGTCGGGGTGATGACTCGTGTGTGTTATGTGGTGGGGAGAGTGCGGAGACACATTCTCATCTCTTCTTTGATTGCCCCTTCTCACGGGATTGCTTGAGGAGACTTGAGGTGGAGGTGGGATTTCTATGACCACGTGGTAGTTGGCATAGTGCGGTATTACGGGCTTCTAGTCGATGGCGTGGTAAGCATTTGATATCATGCGGGTACCGTGGACTTCTCGCTGCTCTGGTCTACTTTATTTGGCTCGAGAGGAACACGAGGATTCATGAAGCTCGTTCGGTGTCGCCTACAGTGGTGGCCTCTCAGGCGTTTTCTATCATACAGGAGAGGATCCGCTCGTTGCGACTTCCAGATTCTCTTCAGGCACGTGCACTGAAGAGAGTATGACATATAGCCTGGTGACTATATTTATATTATTTAGTGTTATATGTTTAGTTTGGTTAGTTGGAGAGCTAGTTTGTTAGCTCGGTAATGCGGTGGGGGTTTATTCTCCTATGCGTTTTACTGTATCATACATTTTTTATTTTCTATGTGATTGACCTTTACCTAAAAAAAAGAAAATTTGTGATATCAGAGAGCGGCAAATACCCCAAAAGTCGCAAATATAAATTTTAGTTTTGATGAGTGTTCTATATATGATCATTATAATTTCTGGGGTTAATTACATTTTACAACATGAAGTTTAACTATTTTTGCATTTTCTAATCTGGCCCGGAAAATCATTACAAATCATTACTTATTATTTAAACCTTTTACATTTTGCAACCCACTTGACATAGTTAAAAATTGTGTGTTGCGGTCACTTGTGAGTTGTTCCACATTGAATATTTGAAAAAAGGGGAACCAAATTATAAGAGTAGGAGCTACTCCACTTAGTACCAATTGATTTTAGGATGAAACCTCCCTACATGTCACGGGTCTTTTCGGTGAGGTATCAAAGTGCAAAAATAGTTTTTCGGTGAGGTATGAAAGTACAAAAATGGTTTTTCGGTGAAGTATGAAAGTGCAAAAATGATTAAACTTCATTTTGCAAAGTGTATTAACCCTATAAAAAATATGTTTATAGCCCAATCAAATTTCTCGTTCTCTCAAATATGTATAGTTGTTTTTAATTATTTTTTTGATGTTACGAACCATGTGTCAATTAACATGGAAAATAACGAGAGTAGTAGAAATATTATTCATCTTTAACCTCCTCCCATGTACAGAACATTGTACTGGGAGTCAAACTCAGTAAATCATACTGCTAGCTTGTTTTGCGGGAACCACCAAGAAAAGCATTAAAATACAATTTCAGCAAAATTCAAATACTGAGATGTCAAAGTTGAAAGTTCAGTAACCAAAGTACAAAAGTGTCTATAGTTCAGACACTAAAATGCAATTATCCCTTATTTGAATATGCTCGATTTCTTCAAACCTTGGATAATACACGTACTCGTTATTTTGATTGTTTTTGTTCTCATTAGAATTGTAGATTAAAGCAAATTATCTACGTAGGCATCGACCAGCTGTTGCCAATATATATGTTCTATCTATGAAAATATGTTTGTTGAATTCATGTGGTAGCCGGCCTATAGTGTGGAAAAGTATTACATTGACCCAAAAGAGAATTGGTCTTCGTCAAGGTCTTCTGGTCCCTACGCAAATCAACGTTTCATTTTCTTTGATAGTACTTATGTCCCTACCCACCCATCAAGTGGAAAATAGCTTTTGTTTTGCTGAGTGTTGTATATATATATGTGTGTTTTCATTAGATCGTTATTATAATTATTGAAAACAATAGCATACTTCTTCAAGCTCATATATATATGATGAATGTCTCAAAACATCCTATCTTTGCACCTCTTTTCTTTCTTGTCCTTTTTTCGTTATTCAAACTAAAGTCGTGTACCGGAAATAACGGTACAACAGTTGTCCACGATTGCCCTGAAATCGAGAAACTGTCACTTTTAAGTTTCAAACAATCCTTGTATGATCCTCTCAATTGGCTCTCTTCTTGGAATGACGATGAAGTTAATTGTTGCAAATGGAAATGGCTTCGCTGCAGCAACTTAACGGGCCATGTTCAACAACTCCATCTTCAGAATAGTAATTTCAGCGGCAAAGTAAGTCCTTCCTTGCTCAATTTGAAGCATCTCAAATATCTCGACCTCAGCCATAATCAATTTGATGAAACAATTCCTTCCTTCATTGGATCACTCACAAGCCTTGAGTATTTGGATCTATCTCTTGGTGAATTTCACGGTAATATTCCTAATAACATCGGGAATCTTTCAAATTTACACACTCTAAGTTTGAATTCCATATATTTAAATATTCTTGAAAGTGATAGCCTTGAATGGTTGTCGGGGCTTTCTAAATTGGAGTATCTCAACATGAATAATGTGAACCTCAGCAGAGCATTCAACTCGGCGCAACAGGTGATCAACAAACTCCCTTCTTTAGTCGACCTTCATTTAAGCAGTTGCAGTCTTAATTTGACAGATCATTTAGGTGATGTTAACAATATTACTACTTCAAAATTAGTCAATCTTGATCTATCCAATAATCAATTCATCAATTCCAGCAATTTAGAGTGGCTCTACTTTTTAAAAGATCTCGAGTATCTCAATTTGAGATCTAACAATCTGCAAAATGCAATATTTAATTCCATAGCAAATCTGACATCTCTTATGACCCTCCATTTATCTTATAATGAACTTTCTGGAAATATACCAAGAGAAATCGGCAACTTCTGCAAATTAAAAGACTTGTACTTAGATGTGAACAAGTTGCAAGGAGGAGTGTCTGGTTTATTAGGAAACGTATCAGCTTGTTTCTTAGGATCTTTGGAATCCTTACATCTAAGTCAAAATCATCTTTCTGGTCCTCTTCCTCATCAATTTGGAGAATTTAAGAGACTTCGAATCCTAGATCTTCGTAATAACTCATTGTCGGGCGTAATTCCAAGCAATTTAGGGAACTTATCTTCTTCCCTTGAAGAGTTATACCTACAAGATAACAAATTCACAGGGAATCTCCCGGAGAGCATTGGTCAACTTTCAAACTTAATAATCCTTTGCATTCAAGATAACACGTTGGAAGGGGTTGTGAGTGAGACTCACTTTGCCCATCTTTCAAGCTTATTAGCTTTATTTGCCTCTAGAAACAACCTGACTATGAAAGTCAACCCAAATTGGATTCCGCCCTTCAAATTATTAGGCCTTCTTCTGGGGTCGTGGAACTTGGGGTCTCCGATTATTCCGGCATGGCTGGATACACAAAAGATGAGTATTGATTGGATTGATTTATCTAATACCGGAATATATGGCAATGTTCCCAATTGGTTATGGAATATCACATATCTTGACCTCTCGTATAACCAACTCGACGGAAATATTTCATTCATGAGTACTAGACTTGATGGTCAGTTTGTATACTTGCGTTCCAACAGGTTCAGTGGTCAATTGCCTAGAGTTGGAACAAGGTTGAGCTTAATAGATCTCTCTAATAACTCATTTTCTGGTGATTTATCAGAATTCCTATGTAACACAACCACACCCATGCCTTATGATCTAGGGTATCTTCATCTAGAGGGAAACCAATTGACCGGAGAATTACCAAATTGTTTCATGAAATGGTCCTCACTACATATCTTGAACTTAGGGAACAACAACTTGTTTGGAAGAATCCCAAATTCCATTGGATTTCTTACACAATTACAGTCTTTGAATCTAAATGGAAACAATTTCTCGGGCCATATACCTTTATCCATGCGTAACTGCACCGGATTACAAAAGGTGGACCTTTCTGGTAACAATCTTTCTGGGAATTTACCAAAATCGATTCTTACAAGCTTAACCGAATTGATTATTCTCATTTTAAAGTCCAACAAGTTGAGTGGTAAAATCACTCCATAAATATGCCAACTAAACTCTCTTCAAATCTTAGATCTGTCGGACAACATGTTTTCTGGTATGATACCTACGTGTGTCGATAATTTTACTGCCATGGCCACAAAAAGAAGTGGCGGGAATGCTTTAGGTTATTCTACAAAGATTGCTGGACCATTCATAGAAAGTGCCTCAATGACCACAAAGGGTATGGAGCTCACCTACAACACCACCCTCCTATTAGTTAAAGGTATTGACCTTTCCAGAAACAATTTATCCGGCCATATTCCGAAAGAGATAACAACTCTAGTGGAACTCAGAACGCTTAATTTGTCAAGGAATCATTTTATCGGATCGATCCCTCGTAGCATCGGAAACATGAAGCAACTTGAGTCTCTTGATTTCTCAATCAACTCACTTTCCGGTGAGCTTCCGATTAGCTTCACAGCTATGTCTTCTTTGAATTATCTAAACGTGTCTTGCAATAAATTTACGGGAAGAATTCCAGAAAGCACCCAACTGCGGGGCTTTAATGAGTCGAGCTTCATTGGAAACAATCTCTGTGGGCCTCCACTAACGATTCCTTGCACCAAAGCCCCTGCCGGAACAGTGCGCTCAAAGGATCAAAAAAGCAATAAGAAGGAGATAGAATGGTTGTACGTATTTATATCTCTAGGATACGCTGTCGGACTTTCAGGTTTTCTGAGTGCATTATATTTGAAGAGGTCATGGTGGGAGGCATATTGTCACTTGCTAGATAAAATATGGGACGATGCCTATGTCTACGTTATTATTAAATGGAGAAGGCTCGCAAGAGCAAGAGCGAGAGCAAGAGCATTCCAAATATGTGAGTGTCAGTTGTGGTAGGTATAAAAGTTTCCATGGACACTTGCGAAGATATCTCAATAGGAAACATTATTGTAATTTTTGTTTTTATTTATGAGGTGTTGTGTATGACTTTATATACGATTGACGTCGTTGCCATTTTGAAAGACGTAGGCAGTAAATAAAACGCAGTAAAATGCGCTGCCTAGACAAGGCAGTGTTCTGCGGCAGAACAGCGTATGCCGCAGCACGATGCCTTGTACAGAAAACGTTCGTTTTACGTGATTTAATTAAGTTTAAGTATTTTATCCAGATTAACCAAGTTGTTTACTTGTTAAAATTATATGTGATATATGTATAAGAATTGCAGCGGAATTAATAAAAATAAATCACTTCGAACGAACACACACACACGTACGAAAAAGTAAAAAACACAAATTTAAATCTTTGTATGTGTATTTAAATTATACACATACGAAACGGCCTTACGGCCAGAAACTTTATTAAAGAACGAGTCTTTACAAAATAATACTCTTGGATTTACAAAGATATTACCAAAGGCTATACACATGTATGCCTTCGTATAAACCGTATCCAACGAGTATGAACAATCAACAATAAAACCTAGTAACTGAACTGAACACCTATACTAAGCTATCGAATCATCAGCTGAACAAAAGAACTCTCTTAGAGACGAGAGAACGTATGGCACGACGAGCTTCACAAATGAAGTCGCGGCTCTAAAGGCTAGATGATCGATCTTGTGATGGAAATGTGTTTCTAAGGTGTTGTATTGTATTCTGGATTGTTGAGGAATGCAGCTGTAGACGTCCTCTATTTATAGGTGAGAGTCTTCAACTAATTCCCTTGAAAAGCTAGGTCAACAATCGGTTGAGATATTATAGGACAGGCTGCTTTGACCGCTGCCGCAGGAATGCCTTCTGAAGTTCTTCTGGAATGCTCTGCCACACTGCACTGCCTTCCATACTATCTGGACTTCAGCATTCCTTTGCCCTACGCTCATGCTTCGCTCGATATCTTGACTCAACCTCTTGTCCAAGCCTTGCACTGCTTGCGGCATGACTCTGCCTGGCTGTGCTGCGGCAGAAACCTTCTATGTTGATTGTTTTTCAAGCACGTTCCAACTAATGAACTATGCTAAATCAAATCACCAATATGACAAGTGATTACAACAGTTTAAATTGTGAAGAAAGAAATAAAACAAATAAATATGTTAGCAAGACAACTTCTGCCTAGGTACATTTAAGGCATTGTAATGCCCAAACATATTTATCCTTACAAACTCCCCCTTTTTATCTTTCTTCACAAAACCATGAGGCAGCAGCGCAATGAGCACTCCCCCTCAATGAAATACATCTTACTTGGAAGTTTATAGATTTTATCTTGACAAAACAACTAAGGCATAAAACTCCCCCTTAGTTAATACTTCCTAAGTAGAACAAAAATTTATTTAAACAACTAACTAACTAATAGAACAAAAACAAGTAACTAAGTAAGCCTTAAAAATAACACACCAATTTTTTCAAAAGGAAATAAGTACTAGAATTAAAAATTGTTCAAACCAAAAACAAACTTAAAAAACAAATTGTTCAAAAACAAATAAACAGAGATTAAATAAATTGTCTTGAGCAAAATAAAACTAAAGCAAAAAGAAGAAATGATATTTCTTCGGGTCTTGAGAACTGCATGTCCTTTAAATCATCAAACTTCGGGCTCGGGCGACGAATCACGATCCTCTCCATCAATCTCTGCTGCAGTCTTCTCTGCTGCGGCAGCATCCTTCTCTGCAGCTTCTTCAGCTTCAACTTCTTTGATGTCTTGATCAATGCGCCTCTTTAACATCCTCAGAACAGTGCTCTTTGCCATTTTTGCCTCGGCTGCTGGTACTCCCCCTTTTTGTGGAGGAAAGCCCTCTTCTGTAAGAAAGAAAGTAATTGCATCCACTATTGCTTTGGCCATGTAGTCCTGCATGATGACCATATGGTTTGCAGCAATTTGGTCTGCAAACGCCTGGAGACGGGCATGAATACCCGGCTGTGGAGCAGATGAGCTAGGGCCAGTAGCCTGCGGCAGCTTGGGTGCCTTCTTTTGAGCTGGAGTGGGAGGCACTGCGGCAGTAGCATGAAAACCAGTCCACGGCAGATCATTGTACTCACGTACAGACAACTTGTAGGGATGTGGCACAGCAGTCAGTTGATCAGCACTATTGATCGAGAGCCCTTGGATCTTCAACATCTCCCAGATCAAGGAAGGGAACGCAAGGCTCTGCGTCTGAGTGATGTTCTCTGCCTGTGACTCTATCTTCTCAAAAATGAGTTCTCCCAAGTTCACCTGCCGACCTGCACCAAGGTGAAACAAGACCTCCCCCATTTGGGTATGCACAAAATGCACATTGGTTGTGGGAATCCAGTTGTGCCTGGCAACAGTGAACAAAAAATAGTAAAAAGATGAGAGTTTTGAGCAAGGAATGTTGTTTGCGGCATCAGGTGGTGATTTGGTCAGGCGGTGAGAGACTGCGGCAACAGTAGGGTCAGCAAGTGCGGCAGGATACTCGATGTCTGAGCGCTCCAAGAAGGCGTTAATGGCAGCAGGGGTGAAGTTAAAGATCTTCTCACGGAGATACACCTTGCCATAGCCTCTGGATCCATCATCACCAAAACAGGGGCGCAAGTTGGCATAGAAATCGCGCACCAAGTCCTCGCAGTAGGGTCCTGCGTAGGTGACTGCCTTGACCAACTTCATCCTCTTCAAGAATTTATCAACTTTGTGTCTGGCACAGGTCGGCATGTCCACACAGCGATCCGTTTGAATGGGCTTGTTGGAGTAGAACTGGGGCCCAATCACTGAACGGCGTTCTGACCAGAATCGCCTTGAGTACCCCTTGCCGGGTTTCATATCAGAATCCGAATCCTCCTTGGGGGCATCAATCTTTGGTGCCTTGCCACCTTTCTTCGCAGCAGGTTGTGCTGCGGCATCACCACTTTGCGAGCTGTCGGGTTTGACTGCGGCAGCTTTCTCCTTCCCTTTACGGGATTTCTTTGCAGTGGCAGTTTCCAAGTCAATTGGATTCTCCCTCGAGGTTGGCGGCATGGCTGGACCTTTGCCTCTTGCGTAGGCGGTGGCTGATCTGGTGGATGGCCGGCGAGAAGGAATGGGCACTTGCTCTGTCTTGCGCTTCCTCGAAGTAAGTTCACTCAGTGGTGGATCAGACTCCGTCTCAGATCCTGCGGCATCATGATGCTGCTGACTAGAATGCTCAGAATCTTCATTCTCTGAGAGTGGAGTTGCAGATGGATAAGGAGTCGGTTTGCGAGCCTTGGTCTTTTTCTGAGATATGGGATAGTTGTCGTAGAGCTCGGCATAATTGAAATCATCATCATCATCCCTCCTGTTGTAAGGCATTTGCTTGCCTTGCTGCTGCACTTCAGGGTCTGCCTGTGGAAAGGCAGATGATGCGGCAGTAACAGAGGGTTCAGGAGTAAAAAGCCCTTTTAAGTCAGAGGTGTGGAATGATCGTTCATTCTGGGCAGCCTCGTATGCAAGCACATCATCAACTCCCGGAATAACTACCGGTGGTCGTGGAGTCTGAGACGGCTCAGTGTCGCCGGAGATGTCCACATCTTCAGGGCGGATGATGGACAGTGGAGTCGGTTCAGGATAGACTCGTTCCTCTTCAGCAGGTTCGTCCTCTGCGGCAGCTTCTCCTTCTGCGGCAGTTTCTCCCCCTGCATCATGATCCGGGGA
Source organism: Euphrasia confusa (assembly GCA_954870475.1). Classification (NCBI taxonomy): domain Eukaryota; kingdom Viridiplantae; phylum Streptophyta; class Magnoliopsida; order Lamiales; family Orobanchaceae; genus Euphrasia; species Euphrasia confusa. The sequence goes on along the minus strand of OX940966.1, from coordinate 5,344,947 downwards.
GATGTTCATGGGAGAAGCCTTACCTGGTCCTTCACCGACATCGATCGGCGGCGATTCTGGAGAGAGGGATGCCTGTTGCGACGCGGCGGCAGTGGCGGCGGCGGCGTTGAGAGCTTTGAGGCGGTTGATGGCGTGCAGCGAATCACCTTCGTTGAGGTCGTCCATAGTTGCGTTGGGGCGAACTTCTCTGACCAGCTCCAGAAATCGAGGGTCCTCGAAGTAGCGGGCGAACGGATTTGGGATTGGAGATGCGCCAGCCATTGATTTCAAATACTCGATAATCAATTAGGGTTTTAGAAAAAGAGCACAAACAATCAAACGTAAGAGGATGGGGCTTTATATTGTGCGTTCGATAGAAAAATTAGGGTTGAAGAATTCAAGAAAATTCAAACTCTTGATCGGATTTGGATAGAGAGAGTTAGAGTTTGAGAAGGATTAGGGCTTTTGAATTTCAGTATATTAAAAATAAAACTTGAAAAGAGATTTAAGAGAAAGAAACGGATGGCAGTTGATGGGATGGGCAACTAGGCAACGGTTACTTTTTGAAGCTGAACCGTCGCCTGCCGCATACTCAAGTGCTGCCCAACGGTCAAGTGGGGCAAGGCTCTGCGGCAGTTTGTTGCCAAAAAATGAAAATCCAAAATTCCTTTTTTTTTTTTTTTTTTGTTTATCTATTTTTCTGTTTTTAATTTTTCTCTTTTTCTGTTTTTAGAGTATATTCTTTTTCTATTTTTCATTTTTCAATTTTTTTTTTTGTTTTGAATAGAGTAAAACAATCAAAATATTTTTTTTTTTTTTTTTTGTGGTGTGAAAAATCAAGGCTTACAAAGCAAAATTAGGAAAAGAATAAAGACATCTAATCCTAATGAAACATCATGCTGCTTCATAAGTACTTATACTCTACTTAGGTATAATGCCATGTCAATAATGAGGTTATTAAATACTTAGGTCACCTAGTACATAGTATCTCAACCCATTGAGTATTAATTACATGTATATGGGTTTGACCATGTTGCCTAAAGTGGTTTGGGTATTCTCTCTTCCTTCGGAAAATTTTAAACTCATGTGTTGACAAGGCAGAATGCTGTGGCAGAGGTTCAGTAGGCATGACAATGCGGCAGCATGATGCAGATCAGCATCTAAGGCATGGTGCATATGCACAAAGACTTTCTCAAAGCAATGAATCGATCTGAGTTCAGTGGCTTGGTGAAGATATCTGCTATCTGATTTTCTGTTGGGATGTGATCAATCCTCAAGAGTCGTTTCTCCACCAAATCTCGGATGAAATGATGCCTTATGCTGATGTGTTTGGTTCTTGAGTGCTGCACTGGATTATGACTGATATTTATAGCACTCGTATTGTCGCAGTAGAGTGTAAGAACATTGCTATCCAGGTGGTAGTCATCAAGCATGTGCTTCAACCAAATCAATTGGGTACAGCAACTCCCTGCGGCAATGTATTCTGATTCGGCAGTGGATAGAGAAATGCAGTTTTGCTTGCGACTTTGCCATGAAATGATGTTGTTTCCAAGAAAGCAACATCCTCCGCTTGTACTCCTGCGCTCATCCGTGTCTCCTGCCCAGTCGGCATCTGAAAATCCAACCAAATCGGTGGTGGTATCTTTGGTATACCATATGCCTAACTCGACTGATGCGGCAACATAGCGTATGATGCGTTTGACTGCCTTCAAGTGTTCTTCCCTTGGATCAGCTTGAAACCTGGCACACAAACAAACGCTATACATGATATCAGGTCTAGTTGCCGTAAGGTAAAGTAAACTCCCTATCATGGATCGGTAGAGTGTCTGATCCACTGCGGCAGTATCAGTGCCTCGGGAGATTTTGTCCGTTGAGCCCATAGGTGTTTTCATGGGCTTGGATCCTTCAAGTTGGAATCTTTTAATGAGATTCTTGGCGTATGAAGTTTGTGAGATAAACGTCCCATTTGGTGATTGCTTGATATGGAGCCCTAAAAAATGAGTTAGTTCTCCTACCATGCTCATCTCAAATTTTGATGCCATGGCGGAGGTAAATGCCTTAAGCATATTCTCACATGTGGATCCAAAGACAATATCATCAACATAAATTTGTGCAATTAAAATATTGGAAGAATTGAATTTCACAAACAGTGTTTTGTCGGCAGTGCCTCGAGTGAATCCGAAACTGAGTAGAAAATCAGTTAGGCAGCCATACCAAGCTCTAGGAGCTTGTTTTAGGCCGTACAATGCCTTGTGTAATTGATACACATAGTCAGGATGTTTCGGATCTTCGAAGCCCTTGGGTTGTGCAACATATGCCTCCTCTTCAAGTATGCCGTTGAGAAAGGCTGCCTTCACGTCCATTTGATGTAAGGTGATGTTGAGGTGGCATGCAATAGCAATAAGTAAACGTATGGACTCCATGCGTGCTACGGGAGCAAAAGTTTCATCGAAGTCGATGCCTTCAACTTGCGTATAGCCTTGCGCCACTAGTCTTGCCTTGTTGCGCACAACCTGCCCATGCTCATTCGATTTGTTCTTGAAAATCCACTTTGTCCCGATGACATTCTTTTTTTTGGGACGAGGAATGAGCTTCCAAACTTTGTTTCTTTCAAACTCGTTCATCTCTTCTTGCATTGCCATAAACCAAAATTCATCGGCCAACGCTTCTTTGGCATTCTTTGGTTCGATCGTTGAGAGGTACGAGGCAATGCCTATTTCAATGAATGTGGCAGACATGCTTACATTCTTGGTCATGTTGCGGTAGTTGATGTATGGACGAGCTCTCATGCGTGTGGCCAACAGTTGACTCGAAGGGTGGTTTCGGATAACATGTCTTGGGGGATCCCTTCGTCGTCGGATTGGTGTTTCTTCGACATCTGATGAATCTGTTTGTTGAGGCGAGCTATCATCATTTGAGTGCTCGGGAGACGCTGTAGAGGGCTGATCATCATTATTCGAGCCAGTGGGTGCGGCAGTAGGATGCGTAGGAGTGAAACTTCCTTCAATTTCTTCTACTGCGGCAGGCTCGAGCAGACCTTCTACATTCTCTTCTTTGGGTTTCCTGAGTCGACTAAGATCATCAAAATCAACATTTACAGATTCAATGATGGTTCTAGTTTGTATGATAAAAATACGATAGGCATGACTATTCCTAGAGTATCCAACAAATAATCCTTTAAGTGATTTTGGATCAAGTTTAGATCTAGGTTCCCTATCATTCAGAACATAACAAACAGAGCCAAACACATGAAAGTATTTCAGATTAGGCTTCCTATTGTTCAAAATTTCATAGGCCGTTTTTGTTGTTCCCGAACGTATGCTGATGCGGTTCAGGATATGGCATGCGGCATTGAATGCTTCTGCCCAAAATTGCTTGCTTAGGCCCTTGGCGATCAGCATGGTACACGCCATTTCCTTGAGGGTTCGGTTCTTCCTTTCAGCCACGCCGTTTTGTTGCGGTGTTATGGGGGCAGAAAATTCTTGGGCAATGCCATGCGTGTCACAAAAACGAGAAAGTCGTTGGTTTTCAAACTCGGTGCCATGGTCACTTCTTATTCTCTTTACTGAGGCTTCATGGTTGGTCTTTATCCACCTAATTAGCTTGGACACCTCATCAAATGTCTCACTTTTGTCTTGGAGAAAACGCACCCAAGTATATCTTGAGAAATCATCTACTACGACAAGTACGTAGCGTTTTCCAGAGTGGCTCCTCGTCTCGATTGGTCCCATTAAATCCATGTGGAGGAGATCAAAGCATTTGGTTTGCTTTTGATACAGTTCTGCCTTGGAGTTGGCAGGTCCTGCGGCAGAGGCATCAGTCTGTCCTGCGGCAGGTATTGCTGGATGACTTGTACGAGTCATTTTTCCTTGTTTGCAATGTCCACATGTTGTCTTCTGGATTTTTGGGAGAGCTGGAAGTCCACGAACAGCATTGAGCTTGATTAGACGCTCTAAATTCCCAAGACTTGTGTGTCCAAGTTTTTGATGCCATAAGTCTATGTCATCTTTGACTTGTGCAGAGAGGCATGTTTCTCCAATGGAGTAGCAGTTGTTTGCCTTTGAACGCTCCCCCTGAATGAGTGGGTTCCCTGCACTATCAAACACTTCACACATTTGGTGAGTAAACTTTACATTCATGCCTTCATCGCATAGTTGACTTATGCTTATGAGGTTTGTGATGAGGCCTTCAACATGAAGCACTTGTTGTAGCTTTGGCAGCCCTTTCACATTTAAAGTGCCTCGGCCAACAATTGAACCACTGGACCCTCCTCCAAACGTGACCTCTCCTCCGTGAAAAGCTTTGTAGTCGATGAGGTGATCACTATTTCCGGTCATGTGCCGCGAGCATCCACTATCGAAGTACCATTTATCATCCTTGGTGGCTTTGAGGGCAGTGAAAATGACATTGCATGTTTCGGTACTTTGGATGGCATTTGATGCGGCAGAGGAGTCATCGGAGGGACCTGTAAAACAAACATTGGTAGAGAGTTTAGTTCTGGGCACCCATTTGCGTATGGTTGTTGCCTTCTTTTTGATAAGGCGTCGTGAAGGCAGGGAAAAATATTTGGGATGTCGTGGTCCAGTGTTGGAGTGTAAATAATATCCCCTTGCTTGGTCCTCTTCGCGTCTCCAACAAAAAGGTCGAATGTGACCAGGTACTAGGCAGTAGTGGCAAACATATCGTCTCTTCGATTTAGAGTGTTGCTTAGGCAGGGGTTTTCTTGTCTTCATCCTGCCTGATGATGTCTGCCTTTGCTTCGGCCTTCTGCGGCAGTCTCTTGCTGGGGCAGTGGCCTTGCCTTCGGTTTGTTCATCCCTTTTTGGAGTTGAGGATTGTGCGGCAGCGTTTGAATCGTCATTTGATGCCTTTACAAATGCTATGTCCATTGGGTTTTTCTTTGGAAAAACGGCATCTACAACTTTTTGATGTCCGAGGCCTTGCCGTTCAACATGTGAAATACTCATTACGGCATCTAATTTTGTTGTTGCTGTGTTAAGTTTTACAAAAGTATTGTTAGCAACTTCGAGTTTTCCATTTACACGATTAAAGTCAATTTTCAGTTTCTCGGCCTCCATATCCTTTCTGGTGAGTTGGACATCAAGTTTCTTCAATCGTTCTTCAAAGGTGTTCTTTTCTACGAGCATTTGTTCAATTGCCATGGCCTGCTTCTTCACTTTTTCTTCATATCCGGCTTTGGTTGACGTAAGCATCTTCATCATCTTGGTCTGCCGGGTAAATTTCATGAGTAGCTCATCGAAACTTTCTTTGAGCTCGATGAAAATATCAATGGGAATGGTCTCCTCTTCAGATTCATAGCCATTGACTGAGGCAGTGAGGCACAGGCAGTTCTCTGCGGCAGGGCTTTCTGTCGTTTCTGCGGCAGAGGCAAAGAATGCAACATGCCGTCGTGCATTCACATTGGATGGACTGTCATCTTCAGCGTCAGATAGGGTTGTGCCTTCGAGTTGAGCAGTAAGCGCAGTGGTTGAGTCTTCAAGGCAATATTGTTCCATATCTTCTTGCGCAACCATGGAATTCAAAATTCCAATGCCTCGATCTTTTGAAGGGCATTCGGTTGAAAAGTGTCCAATCCCTTGACATACGTGGCACTTGATCCTCGACCAGTCCTTTGAATTTGGACTGGAACTTGAGATGGATCCCGTGCTTGGTTGGCGGATCACAAGTCGTCGATCTTGAGTTTGTGGTGACCTTGCCGGAAACTTCCTTCGTCGGGGATCGTACGGCTTCTTCAGCGAGCGAACAAGCACAGCATCCATTTTCCGGGCGAGGAATGCAAACTGGTCATCTCCACCATCAGATCCAAGTAGCTCGTAGATCTCTTCATCGGTCAAGTCATTGGTAGAGGTGGGGCTGCTGCCTTGAGAACTATTGCCTTGTTCTCTGCCGTCGGGCTCTGCCACGGTGTAGGCAATGTTCCTCTTGTCGCTTCGTGGACGTGACTTCCCGTGAGTTTCGCGATCTTCATGGTTCAGTTCATAGTTCTTGAAGATCGCCATTAATGAAACAAAATCTTCTTCAGACATTTCGCTGTCTTCTATGGCAGTGACCTTCGGCAGGAACTTTTTGCTCATCGATCGCATAATCTTACTACACACTGCCGGGTTGCTAATGGGTGAACCAAGGTCAGCACATTCAGTAACAATGGACATTAATTCTCCAAAGTACTGAAGGCAAGTCTCGTCCTCGTTCATACGCAAGTTCTCGAAACGAGACATAAGCATACGGACCTTGGTTTTCTTCACTGCGTTGTTACCTTCACAATGAAGAGCCAGCAAATCCCATACTTGTTTGGCAGTAGTACATTGTTTGACAATTCTGTACATATTGCAATCGATGGATTCAAGGATGACACACCTTGCCCTATCGTTGGCAGTAGCTGCGGCAGTTTCATCGATAGACCACTTCTCCGGTGATTTTTCAATCGTGCCGCCTTCAGGGATTTCCTCCTGAGGTGGTTTCCATCCTCGAAGTACGGATAGCCATGCACTGCGATCAATTGATTTGATCCTTGCTTCAATGCGGGTTTTCCAAAATCCATAATTACTACCGTCAAGAACAACCGGTGTTCGTACGATGTAAGATGGATCTGCCATTGTAAGTGTGCGTGATCAGACGGACCTTAAACACTAAGTAAGTCTAGTGCCCGCTCTGATACCACTTGAAAGACGTAGGCAGTAAATAAAACGCAGTAAAATGCGCTGCCTAGACAAGGCAGTGTTCTGCGGCAGAACAGCGTATGCCGCAGCACGATGCCTTGTACAGAAAACGTTCGTTTTACGTGATTTAATTAAGTTTAAGTATTTTATCCAGATTAACCAAGTTGTTTACTTGTTAAAATTATATGTGATATATGTATAAGAATTGCAGCGGAATTAATAAAAATAAATCACTTCGAACGAACACACACACACGTACGAAAAAGTAAAAAACACAAATTTAAATCTTTGTATGTGTATTTAAATTATACACATACGAAACGGCCTTACGGCCAGAAACTTTATTAAAGAACGAGTCTTTACAAAATAATACTCTTGGATTTACAAAGATATTACCAAAGGCTATACACATGTATGCCTTCGTATAAACCGTATCCAACGAGTATGAACAATCAACAATAAAACCTAGTAACTGAACTGAACACCTATACTAAGCTATCGAATCATCAGCTGAACAAAAGAACTCTCTTAGAGACGAGAGAACGTATGGCACGACGAGCTTCACAAATGAAGTCGCGGCTCTAAAGGCTAGATGATCGATCTTGTGATGGAAATGTGTTTCTAAGGTGTTGTATTGTATTCTGGATTGTTGAGGAATGCAGCTGTAGACGTCCTCTATTTATAGGTGAGAGTCTTCAACTAATTCCCTTGAAAAGCTAGGTCAACAATCGGTTGAGATATTATAGGACAGGCTGCTTTGACCGCTGCCGCAGGAATGCCTTCTGAAGTTCTTCTGGAATGCTCTGCCACACTGCACTGCCTTCCATACTATCTGGACTTCAGCATTCCTTTGCCCTACGCTCATGCTTCGCTCGATATCTTGACTCAACCTCTTGTCCAAGCCTTGCACTGCTTGCGGCATGACTCTGCCTGGCTGTGCTGCGGCAGAAACCTTCTATGTTGATTGTTTTTCAAGCACGTTCCAACTAATGAACTATGCTAAATCAAATCACCAATATGACAAGTGATTACAACAGTTTAAATTGTGAAGAAAGAAATAAAACAAATAAATATGTTAGCAAGACAACTTCTGCCTAGGTACATTTAAGGCATTGTAATGCCCAAACATATTTATCCTTACACATTTTCTAGTAACGATTTTATGAGAAGTTTCTATGAGGAAAGTTGGAGAAGTTGATAGAAATTGTAATCCAAAGGTTAGTTCACCAAGTTGGCTTGGAACTTAATTTTGCCTATGTGAACGATCTCGAGTGACTTGACATGTTACTCCGACGAGCTTATGCACAACGAATTATTTGCTGAGTTGAGTTTGAAGCATGTCTATTTGCTGCTGTAGAGACCAGATGGCACCCGTACACGGGGTCTCTCTTCGTAAACCATCGAACTTGAAGGAAATCATCCACACGTGTGATTGATTTTATATTTTTGGCTAAGATCACTTCGTATATATTTGTTTTGCATTATTTCTGTCAAATATCTTGTCCTTCCTTTTATTGTTGCGCAATAGAAGGTTGTTATTACTATAGCTTCATGTATATATGTAACCTGTACTGATTTTGAAACATCAATCAATACATATTTTTCTTTTCCATTCTTCCTCTATTTTTTTTCATGGTATCAGAGCAAGAAATCGATCAACCAATTTCCGCACTATAAATCATATATATCACATTATATTTTTGTCCACATCTTTCATCATGTCCGATAAGAGTGATAAAAAAAATGAGCAATCCTCCGAATCTATCGTGGTTGACGTAATGTCACCATATTATATTTCTGGATCTGATAATCCAAATATTACTTTCACTAGCGATCTCCTTCGTGATGATAATTACGCTGATTGGGCAGGCGAGATGAGCAATGCCCTCTATGCAAAGAATAAATATGATTTTGTCGATGGGTCAATTCCTATTCCGAAAGAAGACTCGTCAGAATGGTTACTATGGAAGCGGTGCAATGCCATGATCCGGGGTTGGCTCCAAACTTCCATGAACAAGGAAATACGCACAAGTGTGAAACATGCCAAAACCGCTCAAGAGGTTTGGGAAGACTTGAAGGAGCGATTTGGCAGTGCAAGCGCACCAAGGGCGTTCGAATTAAAGCGTGAGATAACACTTACGCGACAACAGGGGAAACTTTCTGTTTCGGCTTATTACACAAAGCTTAAAGGTCTATGGGATGAATTTCAAGCCACATCTCCAATACCCAAATGTAAATGTGGAAATTGCATCTGTGATGTTGGTAAGCAATTAACGGAGATGAGGGATAAAGAACGTCTTTATGAGTTTCTTATGAGACTAGACGACGTATTTAGTACCGTAAAAACTCAAAATTTAAGTACTAGGCCAATGGTTTCTCTTGGCGCTGCCTTTCACATCGTTTCCGAAGATTAGAGGCAGAAACAAATTACCTCATTTGGGAGAGGTAACGTCGATGTCGCCGCATTCCAAACCGCACGTCGTCAAGAACGAGAGGCAGGAGACAGAAGAGAAAATCAAAGGGAACCCAAGAAGTGCTCACACTGTGGGAAACTTTATCATACCATAGATGAGTGTTATGAATTGAAAGGATATCCTAAGCCTGGCGAAAAGGGATATCGTGATACGGGAAAGAGAGAAGAATCGTGGAAGAAACAAAAAAACACGCCAAAAGGCGCGCACATGGTTTCCACTATCAGCCCTATTCCTGGTATTTCCAATGACCATTTTGCAAAATGTTTGGATTTCTTTAAGAAGCAAGAATATGGAGTAAAAGAAGATGGAGAGAAATTACCAACAGTGAACATGGCTGGTGTTAGAATATATGGGTGTTGGCCCAGTTCTTTAATTGCTATGGCAGCCGGCCCAGTTGTAGTGCAGGCCCGTTTCTTTATATCCTTCAGCCCAGCCCATTTTGTTTGTTTTCTGATAACCAAATAAAGCCCACTCTCTATTAAATGGTGTTGACCATTTGTGACCCTTAGATTTAGGGTTGATATGCGAGAGTGAATCTGGTGCGTCCATTATCTTATGATATAAGAAACTCAGCTCTCTCATTAACTCACTTTTCGCCTCTCTCAAACCCTACAGCGTGTGTGTGCGATTTCACGTGTGAGTGTGTGCGATCTGTCCCTTCTCCGTTCACCGGCTCCGCCGCTTCCCCCTTCGTCTCCGGCGACCTCCTAGCGAGCTCGTGGGCTGGAGACGATTAGTGAAGCTTTGGATCCGTCTGATTTCCTCTTCTGTGAGGCGAAGATTACGGTGAGATAGAGTGGTGTGAGCTTGAGTGCTCCTGGGTCGCCGGCGAGGCCGCTGTGACATCACTGCCTGTTCGCCGCTACCACCAGTCATCACTACAATGATGGATCTACAGTCCTGAGCCAAAAAACTTATTCTCTGATCTGTTTTTCTTTCTCTTCTTTCTGATCTATATATATATATATAATAGATCTGTGTTTATTTGCCGCTGCATGTACCTTTAGCTTTTGTCTAAGCCCATCACCTGTTATATGGACCGGATCTGCCCAGATCTGCTGACCGTTGTGCGGTGGGATTTTGGACAGACTAAAGGTTGAGTTCAGATCTGACTTGTGCTTCGTGTTTTCCCTTTTGCAGGTGCCTCGAAGCGACGCCCGCCGACGTGGACTCCCAACAGTGGTATCAGAGCTTCACGGAGGCGGAGATCGGCAACCGGATCTGTAGATCTGACCCCGTAGGGCTCCAGATCTGCAAGTCAAGGAGGGTCGTTCGTTGCTCGGCACTGCTCGGTAGGAGGCCCAGGTAGCAGATCCGAATTAGGTACCCCCGGCCATTGTAAATTGGGATTTCATCACCCCCTTGGTTGTGTAAGGTTGGTACCCGGATCGCCTGTGAAACGCGAAACGTGAACTGCATTTCGGGTCACTTGCGAACACCCGGCAAGGTAAGAAACTGAACCCCCTCATTCTGTGATGGTCAGCCCGCCTGGAGGCATTATCTGATGGTGTGGCCCGCCTGGTGGTCGTTTTAGTGTTGTGTGTTGAAAATCTGTTTTCAAAACCTTGTTCAAAATTATTTTCTTAAAAAGTTGATTTTCTGAAATCTTTACTTGTGAAAATATGATGAACAGCCTGTCTCTGTGACTTTTGTGTTACTGTGTTGTTGCCTGAACCTGCTTGAACCCTTGTTGTTTGCACTGTTGTGTGTCTAGGGTTAGGGTTTCTTGTGTGATACCAGAAACCTGTAGTAACTTACCCTATTTGGAGAGGTGAGTGCCTGTGTAGAGTTCAAAGTGGTGGCCCCCGGCACACCAAACTTCCCTTGCTACACTTCCTTGAGGGGTGTGAGTATATTGCGAAGGCTGGGGTGTCCATTTGTCTGAGGACAATACCTGCTCACCATAGGCTCTGAGTTACTCAACAGGAAGTAAGGGGTTTAGGACTTTTCTCTCACTTTGGTGAGAAATAGAAGTGTGTGTGTGTTAACCTGCTGTGGTGCTCACTATCTTTTGTCAACTGCTGTTGTGTGGTTCTGTGAAATTGCTTAAACTTACTGTTTTCAAACTGTTTTCAAAAACTGAGTCATCAAAATCTGTTTTCTAAAATGTCTGGTTTTAACTTGGCACCATTTGATGGAAAAGGGGATTTTGCAATTTTGAAACAAAAGATGAAAGGGATTTTAATCCAACAGAAAGTTTACAAAGCAATTAGTGGTGGATATTCCACTGATGACTCTGATGAAGTGAAATTTGAAACTAATGAACTTGCCCATTCTGCTATAATCTTGTGTCTATCTGAATCTGTTTTGAGGAAAGTAGGTGAACTTGAATCTGCTAAAGAATTGTGGGAAAAATTGCATGAACTTTATACTGAAACTTCACTAAACAGCAAACTTTTCTTAGTGGAAATTTTTTTTAGATTCAAACTGGATATGAGTAAAGATATATCTGATAACATTGATGCTTTTACAAAACTGATTCAAGATATCAAATTGACTGGTGATAGACACATTGATGATTATACCCCTATTGTGTTGTTGAATGCCATCCTTGATTCCTATTCTGATGTTAAGTCTGCTATTAAGTATGGTAGAGATACTGTGACCTTAGAAACTGTGATTAATGGGCTTAAAAGTAAAGAGCTAGACTTAAGGTCTAATAGAGGCCATAGGGTTTCTGAAGTTAATCAAGTTAGAGGGAGGTCTAAGTCTAGGAACACTGGTAACCAGAACCACAAAGGTAATGGTAATCAAAACAATGATAGGAAAAAGGGGAGGGGTAAGTCAAGGTCAAAGTCCAGACCTAAAGGGAAGAAATGCTTTAACTGTGGTGAGCTGGGACACTTCATAAAGGACTGTCCCAAGCCCAAAAAGGTCAATGGTGACCATGCAAATGTTGCTGCTGAACATGAACATGCTGGTATGGTTTATATGCTTTCTGAGAATTCTGTGATTCCTGATGTAAATGCTGCACATGTTTTATTTGATGAAAACAAATGGTTGATTGATTCTGGCTGCACATATCATATGACTCCTTATCTGCATCTATTCACATCATATAAAAAGCTGCATAATACCTCTGTGAGTATGGCTAATGGTAAGAGATGCATGGTAGAGGGAATTGGGGATGTATGTGTTAAGTTTGATACTGGGTATTTGCATACACTTAGGAATGTTAGACATGTACCTGATTTGTGCCAAAATCTGATCTCCTGTGCTGCATTAGAATCTGATGGAATTTCTGGAAAGTGGGGAAATGGTTTTATGACTATTGTGAAGGGTTCAATTATCATGTGTAAAGCTGCTAAATGCCATAATCTGTACATCTGCAATGCATATCCTTATTTGAAAGAATCTGCTCATGTTGTGCATGATAGTTCCTCTGAGCTGTGTCATAAGAGGCTAGGGCATATAAGTAGAAAAGGCATGGAATTTCTGAAAGCTGATGGTTATTTTGGAAATGATAAAATGACTTGCTTTTCTTTCTGTGAAACATGTGTGTTAGGGAAACAAACTAGGGTTAGTTTTCCTGTGAACCCTCCCCCAAATGTGCCCAAATCTTCTGCTGTACTTGAATACTTGCATGCTGATTGTTGGGGCCCTGCCCCTGAACCCACTCAAGGTGGTAATAGGTATTTTCTTTCCATAATTGATGATTTTTCCAGAAAAACTTGGGTGTTCTTGATGAAAAACAAGTCTGATGTGTTTGCTAAATTCTGTGACTTTAAAACTTTGATTGAGAATCAAACTGGTAATAAGATTAAAACTCTTAGGACTGATAATGGTCTAGAATTCTGCAACTCTGAAATGAACAACTTGTGTGCCCAAACTGGTATTAGGAGACATAGGACTGTGCCCTACACCCCTCAGCAAAATGGAGTTGCTGAGAGGATGAATAGAACCTTACTAGAGAAAGTTAGGTGTTTATTGACATCCTCTGGCCTCAGCAAGAGGTTCTGGGGTGAAGCTGTTATGACTGCTGCTTATTTGATTAATAGGTCACCAAGTGTGCCCTTAAAAGGGAAATGTCCTGAGTTTGTTTTCTGTGGTAAAAATGTGAGTTTGGATAATCTGAAAGTGTTTGGCTGTGCTGCCTATGTGCATCAATCTGTTGATAAACTTGAACCTAGGTCTAGGAAATGTGTTTTCCTTGGATATCCTGAGGGCACAAAGGGCTATAGGCTGTGGCTCAGAAGTGAACCTGGTTTTAGGACAATTGTGAGTAGAGATGTGGTTTTCAATGAAAATGAAATGCCTTGTTTGAATGTTAGTAACCCTAAGGTTGGTGATACCTCTGGTGAGGTGGAGTCTTCTCCCTCAATAGGTCCCTTAGGTGAACATTCTGTTGATGCCTCTACTGAAAACTTGCCTGAAAACTTGCCTGAAAATTCTGTTGATAATGTTGATAATCTGCAAAATGTGAATCTGCCTACTGAACATGACTTTCCTGATAATCCAAACCCTGAAAATCCAAATCCTGTGAATCCAAATCCTGTGAATCCAAATTTGCCTGCAAATGATAATCCCCCCATGCATGCTGAACATGAACCTTTGTATTTTCAAGATGAGACTGTTACTGATGTTAATCCAAATCTGACTAGTTATCAATTAACTAGGGATAGGGCTAGGAGGAATCCTAGATTGCCTGCAAAATTTAATGATTTTCAGCTTGGTAACTTTGTGTTCAATATGCATGATCTGATCAATAACTGTGAACCTAAGACTTTTGCTGATGCTATGAAATCTGATAATTCCTCTATGTGGTTGTCTGCAATGCATGAAGAAATGAATTCTTTGATAAAAAATGACACTTGGTCACTTGTTGCAAAACCACCTAAATGTTCCTTAGTTGATTGTAAATGGATTTACAAACTGAAAACTGAAGGTAATGAGGTCAGATATAAAGCTAGGCTTGTAGCAAAAGGGTTTTCACAAAAAGAAGGGGTTGATTATAATGAGATTTTTAGTCCAGTTGTCAAATTCACTACAGTTAGAATTATGTTGTCTTTATGTGCACAGTTTGACTGGGAATTGAAACAAATGGATGTAAAAACTGCTTTTTTGCATGGTGAACTTGATGAGAAAATCTATATGTCCCAACCTGAAGGTTTTGTTGATAAATCTAAAGCTGACTTTGTGTGTTTGCTTAAGAAATCTCTGTATGGATTGAAACAGTCACCTAGACAGTGGAATAGGAAGTTTGATGAATTTATGATGTCTTTAAAATTCTGTAGAAGCTCCTATGATCCATGTCTGTACTATCAATTTGTTGCAAATGTGCCTGTGTTCCTTGTACTGTATGTTGATGATATGCTTATTATGAGTCCTTGCTTGAAAGTTGTGAAATCTGTTCAGAAAAATTTGAGTACTAAATTTGAAATGAAAGATTTAGGAGATGCTAAAAGGATTCTAGGCATGAACATTGTTAGGAACAGATCTGAAAATTGCATTCATTTGAACCAATCTGATTATGTGGTGAAACTGTTAGAGAGATTTTCTATGGTTGGATGTAGAACTGCTGCTGTACCCTTAGCTGGACATTTTGTGTTGTCTAAGGACCAATGTCCAAAGACAGAATCTGAATTTGCTTCTATGAGTTCTGTACCTTATGCATGTGCTGTTGGATCTGTGATGTATTTGATGGTTTCTACTAGGCCAGATATAGCTTTTGCTGTTAGTTGTCTTAGTAGATATATGTCTAATCCTGGTAAGCCTCATTGGGAAGCTATGAAATGGTTGCTTAGGTACTTAGCAGGTTCTAAAACTTTGGGGTTGAAATTTTGTAAGACAAAATCTGATGTATCTTTGTGTGGATTTGTCGATGCTAATTATGCCAATGATAGAGATACTAGGAAGTCATCTACATCTTATGTGTTTACTGTGTGTAATGGATGTGTTAGCTGGAAATCTCAACTACAACATGTTGTTGCTTTATCTACCACTGAGTCTGAGTATATTGCTATAACTGATGCATTTAAAGAGGCTATTTGGTTGAAGGGATTGCTAACTGAAATTAAGATGTTGAGTGCTTCTGTGACTGTATTCTCTGATAGTCAATCTGGTATACAACTTTGCAAAAATCCTGTGTTTCATGATAGAACTAAACATATTGATGTTAGGTTCCATTTCATTAGAGATCATGTTGAACAAGGTGATGTTTTGCTTGAAAAGGTTTCCACACATGATAATCCTGCTGATATGGGGACTAAGCCCCTGCCCCTTGAGAAATTCAAGCACTGCTTGCAGCTGCTGAATTTTTCCTCACTGGACTGATGCTGTGCCAGTGGGACCCCCTGGGGTGCTGCTGTTGTGTGGCCAGTCCAGGAGATGTTCTTTTACTTGTTGCTTTGGGTGCAACAAGTGTTTCTACACATAGAAACAGCCTTAAAGCCCACGCTTTTCCACTCCCCCTGAGTCAGTGGTGTTTCAGAAGAAACAGGTTTTGTAGCTCTCACCCTCTGAGGTGTTAGTTGTCACTTAAGTGTGACGGTTGCTCAGGGCAACCACCCTTGCTGTTTAGACAGTAGGGTAAGTCCCCGTTGCTCCGGCAGCGGGGCTAGGCGATGATGAGACTGTGCTTGTATTCAATGCTTGCGTTTTGATTGTGTTCCTAGTAACAGGTAAATGACTGTGTGGTGGTGGCCCAACAAGGTGGAGAATGTTAGAATATATGGGTGTTGGCCCAGTTCTTTAATTGCTATGGCAGCCGGCCCAGTTGTAGTGCAGGCCCGTTTCTTTATATCCTTCAGCCCAGCCCATTTTGTTTGTTTTTTGATAACCAAATAAAGCCCACTCTCTATTAAATGGTGTTGACCATTTGTGACCCTTAGATTTAGGGTTGATATGCGAGAGTGAATCTGGTGCGTCCATTATCTTATGATATAAGAAACTCAGCCCTCTCATTAACTCACTTTTCGCCTCTCTCAAACCCTACAGCGTGTGTGTGCGATTTCACGTGTGAGTGTGTGCGATCTGTCCCTTCTCCGTTCACCGGCTCCGCCGCTTCCCCCTTCGTCTCCGGCGACCTCCTAGCGAGCTCGTGGGCTGGAGACGATTAGTGAAGCTTTGGATCCGTCTGATTTCCTCTTCTGTGAGGCGGAGATTACGGTGAGATAGAGTGGTGTGAGCTTGAGTGCTCCTGGGTCGCCGGCGAGGCCGCTGTGACATCACTGCCTGTTCGCCGCTACCACCAGTCATCACTACAATGATGGATCTACAGTCCTGAGCCGAAAAACTTATTCTCTGATCTGTTTTTCTTTCTCTTCTTTCTGATCTATATATATATATAATAGATCTGTGTTTATTTGCCGCTGCATGTACCTTTAGCTTTTGTCTAAGCCCATCACCTGTTCTACGGACCGGATCTGCCCAGATCTGCTGACCGTTGTGCGGTGGGATTTTGGACAGACTAAAGGTTGAGTTCGGATCTGACTTGTGCTTCGTGTTTTCCCTTTTGCAGGTGCCTCGAAGCGACGCCCGCCGACGTGGACTCCCAACAGCTGGTAAGATGAACAACCTAAAGCCTTGGATAATTGATTCAGGAGCCACGGAACACATAACATGTGATGGCGGAATTCTTAGTAACCAAACGAGAATTGGGACGGAAACACCCGTTAAAATCCCTAATGGTGAAAAGGTTCCCGTCGAAAGCATTGGCAATACGAATCTGCCCAAAGGATTTGAACTGCACTCTTACCTTTTTTCCCGATTATTGTATTTTACAGGACTTACCTTCGACGAAGCTGATTGGTATGGGTAAAAATTGCAATGGTCTATATTGCTTGGAGCCGATGATTAAAGAAAAGATAGCAATGGCAGTTAGTGTAGATTCACGGACTTGGCATAAAAGATTGGGTCATGCTTCAAGCTTCAAGGCACGTCAGTTTACAAATTTTAATAATGATTTTGGGAAGAACGGTGAGCATTGCGACTCTTGTTTGAGGGCTAAGTTGACTAGACTTTCGTTTCCTACTAGTAATATACGAAGTACGTCTTGTTTTGAACTTATTCATTGTGACATTTGGGGCAGTTATCGCACTCCTTCTTCTGCTGGTGCACATTATTTTTTATCTGTGGTTGATGATTTTAGTCGAGGCGTGTGGGTATTTCTTATGAAGCATAAGTCTGAAGTTTGCCATTTTTTGAACATGTTCTGTAATTTGATCAAAAATCAATTTGGTAAATGCATAAAAAAAATTCGAGCAGATAATGGAGTCGAATTTCAATCTAGATGCATGCTGGATTACTATAGTGATAATGGAATTATACTTGAAACATCTTGTACATACACGCCACAACAAAATGGAGTAGTTGAGCGCAAACATAGGCATATATTGGAAGTTGCTAGAGCCTTACGTTTTGAAGCGAATTTACCGATAAATTTTTGGGGGGAATGCATTCTAATCGCCACTTACATCATAAATAGATTGCCTTCCCGAGTCATTCGAGACAAAATCCCCTATGAAATTCTTTTTAACAAAAGGCCAACTTATGAGCATCTTTGTATTTTTGGGTGTTTAGCCTATGCAAAGGATAATCGGAAAGGAGGAGATAAATTTGACGTCGAGATGTGAAATTTGTAGAGAATGTGTTTCCTTTCAGAGACTTGAATTTTGAAAATGATCCAAAAAATATAAACCGTATTCGTCTCCAAGATTGGAATGAAGATGATTTGCAGCCACTTGCAAATAACCAGGTGGAAGAACCTGCATATGACCCTCCTATGAGTCAAAATGAGGAGACACACCCTACTACCATACAAATTCCAACAGAAGGCCCAAGAAGAAGTGAGAGAACCAAGAAACAACCAAAGCATCTTCAGTTATACGAAACAGATTTGCCGAGTTCCGTTGACCATTCGCAGTCCACTCCCAACTCAGAAACCTCGGAGGTATATCCTTTATCGCACTTTGTTTCATACAATAAACTTTTTACGACTCATAAGGCTTTCTTTGCGGCCATCACTTCACGTGATGAGCCTAAGTTCTTTCATCAAGTTGTAAAAGATGAGCGATGGTGCAAGGCCATGAAAAAGGAGATTGAAGCCTTGGAACAAAATGGTACTTGGACCTTAGAATCACTACCGCAAGGAAAAAAGACAGTTGACTCAAAATGAGTTTATAAGATAAAATATAAACCAAATGGGGAAGTCGAACGTTATAAAGCACGCTTAGTGGCGAAAGGTATTGATTTCCATGAAACTTTCGCACCTGTTGCTAAATTGGTTACGGTGCGAAGTCTTCTAGCTATCGCGGCAAAGAAAGTTTGGGCGATACATCAATTAGATGTGAATAACGCCTTTCTACATGGTGATTTATCGGAAGAAGTGTATATGAAAATTCCTAAAGGCTTTGCGAAAAATGGAGAAACGCGTGTATGCAAACTACACAAGTCGCTATATGGTCTACGACAGTCCTCAAGAATTGGTACCACAAGTTCACTCAAGATTTGATTGATATTGGTTTTAGGCAATCACGAGCAGATCGCTGTTCATTTTCAAGAGAAACAATATTTATGTGGCAGCACTAATATACGTCGATGACGTCATTTTAGTCGGAAATGACAACGACAAAATTGTGAGTGTAAAGAAAATATATGCTTGATATTTTAGAAGAAAGTGGTTTACAAGGTGGTCGTCCCAGCGCATTCCCAATTAAACAAAATTTACGATTAACAACAGATGACGATAGTCCTCATGTGGAACCTCTTCGTTTTTGACGATTACTCTGACGGCTTCTCTACTTAACGGTCACTCGCCCAGATATTCAGTTTGCGGTCAATTATCTAAGTCAATTCATTACGACACCTCGTCACACACACATGGAGGCAGCCATGCGTATCCTTCGATTCCTCAAATCAACAGCAGGCCAAGGGTTATTTCTCCCAGAAAATAATGATTTCCAACTTTCAGCCTACTGTGACGCCGATTGGGGAGGATGTACTATGACGAGGCACTCTTGTACGGGATATTTTATATCCTTGGGTGGAGCTCCAATATTTTAATGGATTTTTTTGGACTTTTAAAAGTCCGTAGATTTTTGTGGATTTTCTAAATCCACAAAGTCTAAAAAGAGTTTGATTGACTTTTTTTTATTGATTTTCACGGATTTTGATAGACTTTACATCATTGTGCCCAGATTTCAAACAAATCTGCATTGTTTTTATCACCACTGCAAGATACGATGATATCGCGAAGACTTTCAGAGTGGATATTATTATACCCCCAACATGATCTTAGGTCCAGATCATACAAAACAGGACAACCTGATAATATCTTTTCGATTACATCCTGAGGCAACTCAACCCCCTGAACCTCCAACCGAGTCAAACCAGGCCACTCGATTTTCCTCTGTGGAGCTAAAATGCACTTTCGAAGATTCAGTTCAGTCAAGGTTGGATATGAATACAACACCTGGGGAGGCGTGTATAAGTGATTTCTGGTGTGCAGGTCGACAGACATATATTAGACGGCAAAGCGAACCCACACAGTTACGTCGAGGGCATAGCATTTGTCGTACAAGAATCTAACACTAAAGCGTTCCAAATAGGACCAGCTACGAAAGATAATTGTCCAGTGGATTCATGACACGAAGTAGGGTATTGTTACAGGATTCTGTTGAGTGTGGAGGCCGATTCACGTCGAGAAGACGAGAAACGACGAACGGGAGAAACGGCGGTCGCCGGAGGGGTTCCGCCGATCGCGGAAAGTCTCCGGCCCGGCGGGCGCCAAATGGGTTTCGGCGGGCGCCGAAACCGGGAGAAACGGGTCAGAAATTCTGGCAAGAATTTAGGCCTTTCGGCGGGCGCCGATTGGCCTCCGGCGATCGCAGAACAAATTCGGCGGGCGCCGTTTTGTGTTTGGCGGTCGCCAGTCCAATGTCGACCGACATTGGATTACACTGGTTTTGACGTCGGCCGACATTTGGGGGGCTTTGACGCAGAAGCGAGTTTTTTCTCCCAGTTTCGTTTTTTCTTCCCCTATATAAGAACCCTATGCGTGTAAAATAGGGTTAACACCTCCAGAAAGTCTAGAGTCGATTTATAGCATTACAAAGTCGTGTAATCAAGTCCTATAATCGTTCTAGTGAATTATTGCAGCGGCAAGAAGTGGACGTAGCCCTCGTTAACGGGTGAACCACTATAATCTTCGTGTTCTTTAATTTCCGTAATTTCGTTCTTGTTTGTTCGTATTGTTTTTCAGGCGGGGATTTCGGACGCGAATTTCCTAACAACTGGTATCAGAGCGCTAGGGTTATAGCGATCGGGGAAAAGCGATGACGGACACCACCACCTCGTTCGGGGTTACAAAATTTGACGGGAATAACTATGGACACTGGAAGATGCAGATCGAGGACTACCTTTACGGGAAGAGGCTAGGAAATCCTTTGAAGGGTAGACCAGAGAAGATCACGGATGACGAGGAATGGGAAAGCCTCGACAGGCAGGTGTTGGGATTGATACGTTTGTCGCTAGCTTCAAAGGTGTCCTTCAATGTGCGCTCAATTCCCACAACCAAGGGTTTGATGGCTGCCCTATCAAACATGTACGAGCAACCTTCAACGAACAACAAGGTGTATCTCATGAAGCAGTTGTTCAATCTGAAGATGTCGGACAATGCAAACGCAGCCAACCATATCAGCGAGCTGAATTCCATCTTGGACAAGTTGAAGGGAGTCGGTGTGAAATTTACGCCTTGATCCTACTTGCGTCTCTACCGGATAGTTGGGAGCCCATGCAGGCAGCTGTTAGCAACTCTATGGGGAGGAAAATCTGCAGTTCTCCGAAGTTAGAGATAAAATCCTTGCCGAGGAAATCCGGAGAAAGGATTTCAAGGGAAAGACTCCTAGTTCGGCCTTGAGTGTAGAGAGCCGGGGGAGAAACTCGGGCAGGAATGCTAACAGGAACAGAGGGAGATCCAAGTCTAGGAATGGAAGAGATAGCTCGAGGTCCGAGGATAATGAGTGCTGGAATTGTGGGAAGACGGGGCACTTCAAGAGGGATTGTCGCTCTCGGGGGAAGAACGACAACAAGAAGAAGGGAACCGCCAATGCGGTGGTGCAGGAGGATGACGACGATGGGGACGTCCTTCTCTGTTCGGTCGACTCACCGATCGATTCCTAGCTGCTGGACTCAGGGGCTTCTTTCCATACTACTGCACAGCGAGAGGTAATATTGAATTATGTCTCGGGTGACTATAGAAAGGTTTTTCTTGCAGATGACGAGCCACTCGATATAGTCGGGATGGGAGATATCAACCTGAAGCTGTCTAATGGGCAAACCTGGAAGATTACCAAGGTCAGACATGTGCCGAGGCTGATGAGGAACCTAATTTCGGTGGGCCAGCTTGATAATAATGGCTACCGGACGTCATTTGGAGATGGGTCGTGGAAGGTTTCGAGGAACGTCATGGCCATTGCTCGAGGTCATAAGACAGGCACACTTTACTTGACGACGAGCATGAGGGACTCGGTTGGTGTTGTTGATGACACCCAGAAGACCGAACTGTGGCATTGCAGGCTGGGGCACATGAGTGAGAAGGGGATGAAGATCATGGCAAAGAACGGGCTGCTGCCCGAACTCAAGGCGATTGAGTCTCACACGTGCGAGGGCTGCATTCTTGGAAAGCAGAAACGAGTGAGTTTTTCCAAAGGTGGAAGGGAGCCCAAGGCGGAGAAGCTGGAACTAGTACACACGGATGTTTGGGGGCCAGCTCCCGTTGCCTCACTCGGAGGGTCACTCTACTATGTTACCTTCATCGATGACTCCACACGGAAGGTATGGGTATACTTCATGAAAAATAAGAGTGACGTGTTCTCTGTTTTCAGGAAATGGAAAGCCGATGTTGAGAATGAAACAAATCTCAAGGTGAAGTGTTTGAGGTCCGACAACGGTGGTGAGTACGTTGACGCCGACATCAAGCAATTTTGTGTCGAGAGTGGGATCAAGATGGTGAAGACTATTTCGGGGACCCCACAACAAAACGGAATAGCGGAGCGAATGAACAGGACGCTAAATGAGAAGGCCCGGAGTATGTGGTTACATTCGGGGATGCCTAAGATGTTTTGGGCATATGTCATCGACATGGCAGCTCATTTGATCAACAGAGCACCGTCGGTTCCTTTGGAATATCGGATTCCTGAGGAAGTTTGGAGTGGGAAGAAGCTGAATCTGTCCTACTTGAGGGTGTTCGGGTGTCTGCCGTATGTCCATATCGACGAAGCTGCTCGTAGCAAGTTTGATCATAAATCCAAGAAGTGCTTCTTCATTGGATATGGCGGCACGGAGTTTGGATACCGATTTTGGGATGCCGAAAATCATAAGGTGATCCGAAGCAAGAATGTGATCTTCAACGAGGCGGTCTTGTACAAGAGTAAAGGCGAGGTTGTTGAAGAAAGCATTGATCCCGTGGGAGACACGGAGGAGGTTCCGGTGGAGGTCGTGGAGACCAAGAAGATCGAGGAGGGCAACACGAGCAGCGAGTATGAGCAAGATGAGAATGCTCATCCTAACATCGATCCAGTCACACCGAAGCTATGGAGATCGATTAGGGTAAGAAGACCTCCCCATAAATTTTCACCTTCCCTAAACTATATCTTGCTGACTGATAGGGGTGAGCCGGAGAGCTACACCGAGGCTATACAAGCGAGGGATTCGATAAAGTGAGAGTCTTCCATGAAAGAGGAGATGAGCTCATTGATGTCGAATCAGACTTGGGAACTAGCCAAGCTTCCGAAGGAGAAGAAGGCCTTGCACAATAAATGGGTCTTCCGGGCAAAGGAAGAACACGATGGGAGCGTTCGGTATAAAGCAAGATTATTGATGAAAGGGTTCCAGCAGAAGGAAGGGATCGACTACACGGAGATCTTCGCTCCGGTAGTCAAGATGGAAACCATCCGGGTGGTGCTTAGCTTGGTGGCAACGGAGAATTTACATCTTCAGCAAATGGATGTAAAGACCGCATTTCTTCATGGGGACCTAGATGAAGAAATCAATATGAAGCAACCGGAGGGTTTCGAAGTCCGAGGCAAGGAGAAGCTGGTGTGTAAGCTTCAGAAGAGCTTGTATGGGTTGAAGCAAGCTCCAAGGCAGTGGTACAAGAAGTTCGACATGTTCATGAAGCGGGTCGAATTCACGCGGTGCGAGGCGGACCACTGCTGCTATTTCAAGAGTCTTGGAAAAGGTAACTACATAATTTTGCTCCTTTATGTAGATGATATGCTGATAGTCGGGGCGAGCTTGGCGGAGATCGACAAGCTCAAGAAGAGTCTATCGAGTGAGTTCTCTATGAAGGATTTGGGTGTTGCCAAACAAATCCTGGGGATGAGAATCACGAGGAGCAAGGATGGTCTTGAGTTGTCTCAAGAGGAGTACCTGAAGAAGGTACTAGCACGGTTTAGCATGGAGGATGCGAAACCCGTAAGCACTCCTTTGGCTAGTCACTTCCGTTTGTCAAAGGAGGCCTCGCCGACGAGTGAGAAGGAGATGGAGCATATGGATAAGGTCCCTTACGCCTCTGCGATTGGGAGCCTTATGTATGCTATGGTGTGCACGACCCCTGACATTGCCCATGCAGTGGGAGTAGTCAGCTGGTTTATGAGTAATCCGGGGAAGCAACATTGGGAAGCCGTCAAGTGGATCTTTCGATACTTGAGAGGGACTTCCGGTTTTGTTTTGAGGTTCCGAAAATCAGATTCGGGGTTACTTGGGTTCGTGGACGCAGACAACGGAGGAGATGTGAATAGTAGGAAGAGCACTACTAGGTACGTGTACACTTTTGGGGGTACCGCGATTAGCTGGGTGTCGAGGTTGCAGAAGATCGTAGCACTATCGAGTTGTGAAGCGGAGTACGTCGCTGTGACGGAAGCCGCGAAGGAGATGATGTGGCTACAGGCTTTTCTGTTTGAGCTGAGGCAAGATCACTCGAGGAGTATCTTGTATTCCGACAGTCAGAGCGCCATTCACTTGGCGAAGAATCCGGTGTACCATGCTCGAACGAAGCATATCCAGCTGAGATATCACTTCATTCGATCGGCCTTGGAGGAAGGCATCTTGGTGTTGGAGAAGATTCTTGGGAGTAAGAATCCGGCCGACATGTTTACGAAGGTGGTACCGTGCGACAAGTTGAGGTTGTGTTCAACCTCGGTTGGTCTTTTGGGATGAGGATCGGGACGCCGCTGCAATGGGAAGAGAAGATAGGGGTCGTGAATCAGCTCCAAGTGGGAGATTGTTGAGTGTGGAGGCCGATTCACGCCGAGAAGACGAGAAACGACGAACGGGAGAAACGGCGGTCGCCGGAGGGGTTCCGGCGATCGTGGAAAGTCTCCGGCGGGCGCCAAATGGGTTTTGGCGGGCGCCGAAACCGGGAGAAACGGGTCAGAAATTATGGCAAGAATTTAGGCCTTTCAGCGGGCGTCGATTGGCCTCTGGCGATCGCAGAACAAATTCGGCGGGCGCCGTTTTGTGTCTGGCGGTCGCCAGTCCAATGTCGGCCGACATTGGATTACACTGGTTTTGACGTCGGCTTTCTCCCAGTTTCGTTTTTTCTTTCCCTATATAAGAACCCTATGCGTGTAAAATAGGGTTAACACCTCCAGAAAGTCTAAAGTCGATTTATAGCATTACAAAGTCGTGTAATCAAGTCCTATAATCGTTCTAGTGAATTATTGCAGCGGCAAGAAGTGGACGTAGTGTAATCAAGTCCTATAATCGTTCTAGTGAATTATTGCAACGGCAAGAAGTGGACGTAGCCCTCGTTAACGGGTGAACCACTATAATTTTCGTGTTCTTTAATTTCCGTAATTTCGTTTTTGTTTGTTCGTATTGCTTTTCAGACGAGAATTTCGAATGCGAATTTCCAAACAGATTCCAACCGCCATAGCAGAAGCTCAAGCTCGGTATCTCACTCCAAAGAAATTGAGAAGCTCAAGCTCGGTATCTCACTCCAAAGAAATTGCCATCTTTTAGATAGCACACAAGTAACCGCAGCTTGTTTCATATCAACACCGACAAAGGAGAGAATGTGGACGAGTATCTCATCGGGCAACGCACTCAGCCTATCAATCGGCATCGTCATCTTAATCCTTTGTTGATTCGAAATATCTTCTGCACCATGTTTAACCCAATCATTTACTTCTTCATTTGCTTTATCCCCAATTTTTTGTTTTCTTTTCATTCCATTAGGTTTAGACATTAAGCGACTCTCGCTATAATAATAATGATAAAAAAAAAAAAAAATCAAACCTCAACCCAAGGAAGAGAGTGGCCACGCCACCGGTTGCGGCAGCGCCGAGCATATCGCCGTCTTCCGCCGGTCCCCACGGTTCTCCTTTGCTTTCCGCTGACTGTACTGAAGGTTTTGGTACAATCTTTCTTTCGGGTTTGAGAGATCTCCGATTCTGTTTAACCATAATTTAATTATTTTTGTACCAACATTATTCTAATTTTTATTTTATTTAAATACATACAATCAATTTTAATTTAATTTAAGAATTTAGAAAATAATTTAGAAAAATTAAATTAAAATTATAAATAAATAAATTAAGTTACAAATAAATGCAGGAATAGTAAACTCAATACAATACAAATAGAACATAAGTATATCAATATCACTATATTTTATTGGTAGATAATCACAAGGTAAGACAAATTAATTTATATATATATATATATATATATATATATATATATATATATATATATATATATATATATATATGGATTATTAAAATTTTGGTATGTTTTTTTTTTCTTCTCTTGTATATGTTTTTTTTTCTCCCTAACGGTGTGTAAGTAGGTCATAAAAAATACACTGTAATTTCATATCTCTTAGTATTAGTATGTCACAGGCGTTTGAGTTAGAACTTTGTCAACCATCACTTCTTTCACAATTTTGTTAGAAAGCATCTTCGAATTGCAGAGACGAACCACAGACTTACAACTGGCCGTGAACATTGCATAAAATTTAACATAGAAATAAATTAGCAAACTTGAACTTAGAAATGAAACAAGAAGATCATATATTTTGAAATTACCCTCTATAGCCTGATAATGTTAACAGAGAAATAAATTAGCAAACATGAACTTAGAAAATTATAAAGGAACATCAACCTAAACTCTTTAACTCCTCCATAAAAAACCTGAACTTTGCTTTTTATGAAATTCTTCCATGAACGAGAAATATACGTCTTGGCATCCTCCCTTCTAAAACATCCGAGAAATTCATTTAATTTGCTTCGTTCATCCGACACTAATTATCGTTAATCATAGTTGCAACATTTTGAATGTTAGAAGCACTCGGTTCTAAATGAGTCTGAACACTGATATCTATTAACGACAATAATTCATCTTCAAAGAATATTCTGGAAGATTTGGAAGACCAAAAGCCAAAGGAAAATCTGCCATGATCAAGCAAAAATCAAATCACAATTAGCGTCAATATTTTTGGAGAATAATTCATCTTCCAAATCTTCCAGAATATTCTTTGAAGATGAATTATTGTCGTTAATAATATCAACCCAGTCTGATCTCTGATAATTCAGTACTCTAAACATCATTTTCATGTGAGTGTCGTTTTCGAGTTGAAAAAATGTGGCGTCTGGAAGGACGGTGTACTTGAGACGTAAAGATTTGTCTTTTACTTAATTTTCGACTTCATTAGCTCAGTTATTGTACATTGTGGGATGCAGTGGGGGGGGGGGGGGGGGTCTGCAATTACCTATAAGAATGAGCTGGAGACGATAAACGAAAAAAACCTTAATATAGTTTCGTCACAGCTTAGGCAGGCAATGATTTCGGGGCAATGTCGTGGGATGGATTGGAGCAAAAGGCAAGCATTGTTAAAGATTGTAGGAAAAAAATGGAGAAAAGGCCAAAAAATATAGTAAATTCGTAATTGAGAATATACAAGAATGCTTGTAGAACATTGAAAACACGAGCCTGTTTGAATTAGCATTGGTTTTCCTTCAGGTTCATTTGGCCACTTCCAAGCAAGCAAGTCGGGTGTTCATAAGGGTGGATTGAGCCTCTTGTCAAGTCCGGTTTTGTAGCTACACTAATATTGGTAAGACTTAGAAATTATCCAATTTTATTCTACGTACTATGCAATGCCTAATGTTTTTTCACGCTGGATGGATCTGTCTCTTACAATTTCCGATATGTTACATTTCAGGTCACATCCCTCAATCTTGAAATCGTCAGATCTCTTGCAAAAGGTATGAAAAGTACTCCATGCAATCGATTGGTGTCATAACATTTCTTTTCCTTTCGTCGTGAAGTTTCTTTTTGTTACTGGTGCCGGTTTTATAATCATGCACAATTAATTGTCATTAATTTTTCTATTATATCAATGTGTATGTGGAGCCGGATTCATTTTTTGGTAAATATATCTGATATATCTATCTAGATATTTTATCTAAGGATCGATCTATCTCGAGTAATTCAAATTAATCCATCCCCGGAAAATATTATAGTCAGATGCAAATTAACGACGGATGATTGTCCGGTGACCCACAACAAAAATTTGCCTGTGAGTTCAGGGTTCAAACTTCAATCTGATTGCCATCTTGCGTGTTTCATATCGAAACCAACAAGGGAGAGAATGTGGATGAGTAATTGATGACACGTAACTTTAATATTATAAGCACGAGAGAAAAGTTTAAAAAGTTTGAGAAAATGATAAATTAAAATTTTTATTTAAATTTAAGAATTTTTATTTTTTATTAATAATAATCAATAAAGTGAATGTTTAGATAGTAGAGTACAACTCTTAATTTTATTTTCAAATAATGTCACAATACTTGATTAGATAAGTAATTAAGCTAGCCTTGGCTTGGATTGCTTGTCCAAACACTATAAGAACCATCCGAAAACTAACGCATAATACTGCTTGCTCAACGTAAATCAAGCTACTAATCCATTACCTTGCATAATTCAACCTTCAAAGGAATATCACACAATCACAATTAAAATGGGAGTATTATATTACTCTCAAGTAACGAATAGATATGAAACCTCAACTAACTATCTTCGTCGGTTAACTGTTCAAAAACGACCACTGCTTTTTCTGAAGATTTAGGGTAATTAAGTATTGCTTGGGACATCTCTGTGATATTTGTTGAAAACTCACCAAAGTCTGTTTGTTTGATCATCAGCTCTTTCAAAGGCGTAGCCCTCTTAAGCAAGATATGAGCCATTGTTAGCAATGGCTCACCGTCAAATTTCGGATCAGCAAACTGTATTAAGTGAACAGTCTTGAGATTCAACAAATCGCAAACCAAATCATTCCGCGCAGCTGGGCCCCGAGTCCTTGCTGGTTCCTAAATGAAAAAATTAGGCCCAACAAAATCCAAGACAATTTCATTTTCATCATATTTGTGGAAAATGTATGCACATGAAATAAGTTAGTACGTATGATAACCATTTTCCCAAATCCCAACATACAAGAAATTGCATCTTTCAAGGCGGTTGTAAATAGTTTAATGTGTAATGTTCAACATAACATATACTTATGTGAAAACACACTATTTAGTCTCTTTGCCAGCTCCAAAAGCAACACATAGAGATATATATACTGATATAAACTAGATACCTGGCAAGGGTCATCGCAGTTTATGAGAAGTTTTTCGAGGTTTGGAGAAGTTTCGAGCAGACATAGTATGCCTAAAATGACTTCTTCACGGCTCAAAGTTTCTAAAGACAACAACAGTCGGCTAGATTGTGGAAGTTGCCAACCATGCGTCACCATCTCTGATAGAACCTAACAAGCATGTTGCAGAAAAAAATGGAGTATAAGTGACCAGATATGTGTCTGAATACATTTCACATCAAGTTACAAAGTATCTATAATACGAAAAACAATATGTAGGATTTGTGGAATTAAATAGTAAATACATCTCGATTCTCATTCACTTACCTCCGTATGACTGGGGAATGAAATATTATCATTTCAAGCCCATGTTTGTCTCTCAAAAATAAAGAGAAAATAAAAATGAAATCTAGGAAAACAATTTAATTCATGTTTGCTTGTCTATACAGGTATAGAAAAATAAATACCCACACACCTCAACGAAAGTGCCTCCTAGTACAAGCTCTTTGGCATGTCGAGTCTTTTCCAGAAGTTCCATCGTAACATCCATTGCCTCGACAGTCTCCTCAAAGTCAGTGTACATAATTTGTGCACTCTCAAGTGATGATGGTACATTTGTTAGCTGTAACCTTGTCTCTATAGGAGAAAATACGACATCCAAAGAGCGTAGGCAGGGTGCCCAGATTTCAAGCAAATCTGCATTGCTTTTATCATCTCTGTCATATACGATGATATCGCGAAGACTTTCAGAATGGATATTATTGAATCCCCAACACAATTTTAGTTCCAGATCATACAAAACAGGACAACTTAATAATATATTTTCAATTACTTCCTGAGGCAACTCAACCTCCAGAAGCTTCAACCGAGTCAAACCAGGCCACTCGATTTTCCTCTGTGGAGCTAAAATGCAGTTTCGAAGAGTCAGCTCAGTCAAGGTTGGATAAGAATACAACACCTGGGGAGTCGTGTATAAGTGATTTCTGGTGTTCAGGTCGACAGACAGATATTTCGCCTTATGTTTGACGGCAAAACGTACCCATGCATTAACATCGAGGGCATAGCATTTGTTGTACAAGAATCTAACCCGAAAGCGCTCCAAATAAGATGGGCTACGAAAGATAATTGTCCTGTGGACCCACGACACGAAGGTTGGCATGTTTTCAGGATTCCAACTGTCATGGCAGAAGCTCAAGCGCGGTATCTCACTCCAAAGAAATTGCCATCTTTTAGATAGCACACAAGTAACCGCAGCATGTCTCATATCAACGCCCAATAGGGAGAGAATGTAGATGAGTATCTCATCGGGCAATGCACTCAGCCTATCAATCGGCATCGTCGTCTTAATCCTTTGTTGATTCGAAATATCTTCTGCACCATTTTTAACCCAATCATTTACTTCTTCGTTTGCTTTATCCCCAAATCCATACATCCCATTATTTCTAGACATAAATTACTTAATTTTGAGCTATAAAAAATACTCAAACCTCAACCTGGATCAGACTGGATACGCCACCAGCTTCGGTAGCGCCGAGGATGTCGCCGTCTTCAGCCGGTCCTCACGCTTCTTCTTTGTTTTCCGCTAGCTGCGGTGTGACTGTTATTTAGTTTCTTAGTTTTCGAAAATGGAGGAAAATGAATTTTCATACAGAGCACATAGGGATTGCGGCTCCCGGCCTGTTGCTGAGACTTAAATACCGCAATTAAACCCTAGATACAATGTCCGTACAAAGGGAACAAAATAAATAATTACATAATTTTTTTACCGTAATGCTATTCGGAAGATTCTGTCTTGAAAAATTTACCTAATCTCAGAGAT
The DNA here is from genome assembly GCA_954870475.1 of Euphrasia confusa. Lineage (NCBI taxonomy): Eukaryota > Viridiplantae > Streptophyta > Magnoliopsida > Lamiales > Orobanchaceae > Euphrasia > Euphrasia confusa. Next base: position 5,314,413 of record OX940966.1, on the reverse strand, counting down.
CTCCAACGGTATAACACAGGTACAATTTAGAGAAATCTCACATAGTCAACAAAAATTTATACATAACCATTGTAAATGTATAATTTTTTTGCTTTATACTTGTGGGACCCACAAAATGAGAGAAATCTCACACGACAGGTCAACAAAAATTTATATATATCCCATTGTAAATGTATAATTTTTTTGCTTTATACTTGTGAGACCCACAAAATGAGACACAAAGTAATTTGTACCTAGTATCTAAACTTTGGTAATATTATTTTTCTTTCATAAATTGTACATCTACCCCAATGATATACCTAAGTACAATTCATGCCGCATAGTAATTGTATCTATCATTGGAGATGATCTTATTTGAGCAGATTCTACCTTGGCAGAATAATTAATTTATTAATTAAAATTTTAACTGATAACTTAAAAGACTATAGTACCCTTATGTACTATTAATTAGAATATGTATAATGTATTGATCATGTTGGTAATTTGAATCATAAATATATTTGTTGTGTTATTTTTATTACAGCATAGTTCCTTATATAATTAAATTAAACATATGAATAGATTTTTAACAATAAGCTTGCAAAAATAATTATATATTTAATTGTATATTGTATTTAAAATAAATCAAAGCATGAAAATAAATTGATCATATTTTATATTTTTAATTAGATATTTTATATAAAAATACAATTTGTTTGACACCCAACTAACGCAACAAAAGCTATCAAGTAGTAACAACTTACACATAAACCTCATTTGTAAGTTTGCCATATTATTGTGTACGAAAATTTCAATATACTAAAATTTCTTGATTAAATTTAATATTGATGCATATCGAACTTTCAAAATATGTAATCAAATCGAATTATTTTATTATTGAATTATATCAAAAACATTGTCATATATTGAACTATATCAATTTCATTTTGCATACCAATCATTTCAATTTTATTTTATTTTTATCTTTAATGGTGAATATAAAAACGTTATTCAAACATTATTTGATGTTATCTTCTTATAAAATTTAAATATTAAAAATATTAATAGTAATAGATAAAATATCGAGTACTAAAGCATGTTGATACAAAACATGATATCGTGTTACAACTACATAGCCTATGTGATTTAGTCGATAGCATGTTTTTAATTATAAAACAAATACTTCCTCTGCCCCAGAAAAACTGGTCAACGTTGATTTTTTTGGTTAGTTAAATTATGAAAAAATAACTAAAATAAAATTTAATAGTTCAATTTTATTTTAGTTATTTTTTGACCATTTTTGTGTATATGTATTGGACTTGCAAAAAAAGTCAACGTGACCACTTGTGCCTCTGGGACAAGGGACTATAAAATATATCACATGCATATTATATATTAATGTAAAAAACTAAAATTTATTTCAATTACTAATAATTATATATAAAAAAATTAAAATATAATTATGAAAAAAATATTATTTATTCTAAAGCAAATATTAAAAATTGTGAAGTAATTTTTAATAATATTATATAAAAATAAAATAAAAATATAATTATAAAAAATGTTAATTATTCTTAACGCAAAAATTAAAATTTGTTAAGTAATTTTTAATAATATTAGGATGAGAAAAAACAAGTACTGCGTAATACACTAATATTTATATTAAATACAAATATTAAATGAACGCATGATTTGATTGAAAATGATTTTAAATAATTTGATTCAACTCATTCATTCGTGTATATTGGAGTAGTATTTAATCAACTATTGCATAAATAAAAATAGAAAATTTACTTTAAATTGTATTGTTTTTTACTATTAAGCATTTTAAGATTGATTTACGGCTAACTGATTTTTTAATTATTTTAAAAAAATTATTAATTATAGAATATTAATTTACAAATCTTTTACTGTAATTTTATCCACATATAAATATAAATAGGTTATAAAAAATATTTTTGATTTTTTTATCAAAAAGTAAAAAATAATTTTTTTAAGTTAAAATTTATAAAATAACTGACAATAAAATTTAGAAAATAAGTAATAAATAAATATTGTATTTTAAAATTATTTATTTTTAAAGAATGTAGTACATATTTAATTAAGACATAAAAGAAGGTGTTCATAATTCATAAGGATATAAAAAAAGTTAACCAATGAGACAAATAAAAATATGTATGTACACATGTAAATGTGTGTATTGGATTAGGGTAGTACACTTAGGCAACCTCAATGGTCATGAAATGGCCTTTGCCATTTCAAAAATTTGGCAAAAACCAAAAAAAACCTACCCAATGGTGAAAATGGCAAGGGCCAAAAAATTAAATTAGCATAAAATTAAAGATAGGGATAGAGGTAAGTATGTATTCTGCTTTATAAATTTAAGATACACGTCATACCGAAAAATCGGAAGGTCTGAACTCTGAAGATGCAAATATTTTTTTCCTATAACATAATTGCACGTCTAAGTTGCAGCTTCTTCGTATTAATTGAACATTTTCAACATCCAAAAATTTAATACACATCAAAAATAGATGGACAATTTCTCGTCAATGAGATTTTGCAAAATATTACACTTCTCCAACAATTTGCTTAATCTATCTGCTTCTCGTCGAGTGGCTTTAGCTTCTTCCTGCATACCCCCGACCGCATTATCATTTTCCGTCTCCACCAAATTCACATTGTCATGAGATGTATGAACATCATCATCAACACAATCCAAATCCTTATTAGGTGGTACCAATGGTTGAATGTCTTCTTCATATTCCACATCATTGGACTCGACGAAGCCTCCAGCTTCAACCAACTCATCAAAGGATGGGTTAACAATGTAAGGAAGCAATAACTTGTCGTCAACTTTCGATTCAAACATATTATCCATGGCAGCTTCAGAACTCAGAGTCAGAAGGTCGTCACGCTTCACCAATACATACGTCGAAGACACTTCACCGCTAGTTAAACTCATTAGGCGCCAACTGAAAATCCTTTTGAAAATCGAAACCCAATCCGGAACAATATAATATGTAGTGTCACGAAGCTCAAGCCGCATGGACTTCTGTATCAATATATTAGCTTCCTTCTGGGCTAAGGCCAGCCCCATAATCCCACTAGTCTCTGTTAAGTATTTGATTAAGCAATTTTCGAGGCGTGATTTCTGGTTTTCTATATCATGATCGACATGAATACCTTTAGATAGCCAAAACAAATCATCTTCCAAAGCAGGGAGCTTCAAATTATCAAATGCATTCATTAGCACTTGGATTTTTGCAGACGAGCTCCATCCTATACTCGGCAGCAGGTACTGAGACTCGTTAAGCATGGCGATTTCGGGACAGGGCCAGCCAGTCAGGTTTGCACGGGCCGCATGGGCCACTTCTACCATGGACCGATTCAAAGCCTCGTTGAAAGCCCAGATGCAGTGGCTAGGAGGAATATTATCCATACCGTTGAGAATCTCTAGAGTAGAGTTCAAGTGAGACAGAACCAACTCGCGAGTTTGCACACCTCTTACGGTGATCTGCGGTGGCGACTCACTAGCCAGCCATTCGAGTCCTTCCCTCAGACATTCATCACTGAGGAATACTCCATGCAATTTTTCTGAACCTCCATTTTTGAAAAAAGAGATGAAAGAATGAACGACCCTTGATTTGTCAAGTTCATCGAGCCCTAGGGCTTTAGCTATTTCAGACTCATCATTGCTACAACTACTCACGATAAGAAGAGGCAAACGGGAATCGGAAGGTAGGGACATGACAATATCACAAAGACGTTCCTTTTGGAGCCTAATTGGAATGTGGTCGGATAAAACAAAGATAAGTGCACTTACTCCTGCTACTGTTGTCGACTCAATTTGATCGCCGGTTGTGATGTTCTTGATAACAGAAAAACAACAGGTAAGGTCAAGGCCAGATTGGCTGGGAACCCAAGTTGACCAGATTGACAGGTCAGCAGAAGATACAAGCAGATTGCCGCCAACGTCATTATTTTCTGGCATAAGCTTAGAATGCAACCATGCACCTGCAGCTGTAAGGGAGGCAGATTCATTTGGCAGCTCCGTGTTAACCTCGTGCGGGGAAAACAAGAGTAACTTCCAGCAAAGGCAATTGGCGTCTGGATTTTTTTCGACGAGTTTAGGAACCACCACCTCTGAAGGGTTCAACACAGACCATGATTTTTCTCGAATTCCATGTCTTTCACTTATGACATTATCAATATTGAACGGGCTGGAACTGCCTGATGGCTTTAGAAGAAGGATAAACAATAAAAACAAAATGAGAAAACTTTAGTAAAAATTGGCTACAAATTAAGAGAAACTTGATGTTTTCATTTCATAATAATAGAACTAATGTATAATTGTAATTTGACACAGATGCCAGATTGATATTACTTTAATTCCTTTTGTGTAATTGAAATCCGAATAGGACAAACATAATTGACATCGTTTTCATATACTTCATTCACAATATATAGACATTTCAAAACCTAGGAAACACTGTCATGGAATTATAGAACAATTTTACAACCATAGTTTAAATTAGCCTCAGGGAGTCCAAAATCCTAACTTATCATTTTATCGTTTTATAACGGTAAGGTAGGATTTAGCCAGCAGAACTCAAAGCAAACAAGATATGCATGTAATATTATTATGTATATAGACAGATAAAATACGGCTATGTAGAATACTCACAACTTCAAATTTCCAAATTGGTGGGCCCATCGACAGCAAGCTCAGTGCGGCATGCGCTGCTAACTGTTTCTGCTCACGCAATTCCCTCTTCTTTGCTGCATGTCGCTTCCAGATCCTGCAAAAAAAGAAAAAATGACACACACAATTACAACATCCAGCAAGACAATCACCATAAACAAACTCAAATACGCTATCTAATATACCTCAGCACAAGCTTAAGTTTAGCTTCTTCAACTTCTTTGTCATAATAAGTGACCACTATCGCATCAGATTTGTCTTCTTCCATGCCACTTGTATGTTCATCATCGCCTTCCATGTCTTCAGTGAACATAGGCTTTAGTATTGGAGTATGAACAACAGAATCAAAAGGCAAAACGGCCAATCTAGTTTCCTCAGGTGTTTCCAGAGTGATTGGTTCTTTTGCTTCCTGTTCAGGCTTCAATGTACCGAAAGAGTTCCTAAATACAGGTTTAAACTTCGATGCATGTGAAGGTTCAACTCTACATTGAGAAACCCTATTGGAGAAATCTAACACCAATGGACAAGCTGGAGCCAACTGAACATGCTCATGCTCGGCAATTTCATTTACCGGGGTTATAGGAACAGTGGATGAAAAAGTATCAGTCTGATGTTTCACGGTGCTTTTTGCCTTTGGGGATAATATGGCTGTAGACATGTCACACATTTCTTCATCACGGATGTGAGTAGTACTTACAGGCACAACAAATTGTTTAGGTTGTGTAGGTTTTGACTCCGGAACCTTTTTCTTTGGCTGGAATCCTTTAACTTCCAAACCAGCAGATAGCTTGTTCTGTGAAGGAAACGATACATCACTAGCTACCATCCTCGACTTCTTAAGGTTGACCAGCCTAGAACGCTTGACTGGAAAATCATTGTCGGCATTGATAAATGTATTTTCCTTCACCATGTAAGGCTCTTCAAAGTCCTTCACTGAGAAACCATGGTATTCTAGAAGGTTTTCTATGTCCTCTTCCTGTGAACAAAACCGACATAAGAATGTGAAGAAACACAAGGGCTTTTTTGGAACTATTTCCAATGTTGATTTTGTGTACATTGTAAATATGATTGGATGAGTAGAGTTTCTTAAGTATACAATAATTTTATCAGGTTTCTATTCTATTGCAATCCATATTCCTAATTAATTGTTTATTCTTTGTAAATATATGGAAAATGACAATTCAATACCAAATCAAACCAAAAAGAACAAGCTTACCTCCATCCCCAGCCATTTAGCAACAAGAGTGATGGGAATTCCCTGGTTCATCTGCAGGCCACAATGCAACGAAGCAAGGGCCTGGGTCCGTAACTAGATAAGCAGCAAAAGAAATAAAGTATCAATCCGAAATTCCTCAGCATAATGGCAAGCAATTTTCAGCGATAACTGATTCACAGCTAAAAAAAACGATCTTATAAAAAATGGGGGAAAGTGAGGTCACATATAATAACTGCACTGTTAGATCGAGGCAATTATGAACTTCTCGACGTTCACCTAGCTTCAATAACTATATCTCCAAACTTTCACAACTAACAAATGCAATATGCAGATAAGAAAATGTGGTTAATGGCTTAATGCCTTAATGGGAATGATATAGGAAACACTAAACTAATTATGAGAAGTCAAGCCCATACCTTAGAGAAATGGGCATGAGTTAGACATGCTTGAAGGTAGCTGGCTTTGCGGGCCAATCTAAAGAAAGCTATAAAATTTCCAGTTCGGCAAGCTCTGCGATAAATTCGAAAAATGGATATTGTTACAGAATAACATTCACTGACACAACAAGATGCTAAGAATAATTACAGATTTGGGTCGAAAACCTGGCCACATCACGAGCAAATAAAACTTCGGGAGTTTGCCTCATTTCCGGAGTCATCTTAGCCAGATCGAGTGACAGCTCTGCAGGTTCAACCTGGCATGATCTTATTTCATGGAGAAAAAAAATATAGGAATTTGTAGTACCAGTTTTCATGTTACTATACTTACTTTATACCCTGGGTGCTTGTCAAGCTTGAGGAGAGCATAATAGCCTCTGAATTCTCTTTCTGATGGCACATGTATTCCTTTCTTCCTGTGATCATCGTATAACTGAAATAACTCGACAGAAGTTTTGTTCATCTGCTCAATATTTAGATGTGCATCAAATCCCTCAGAGAATCCCTCGCCTTTGGTGTATTCACACAACTCGTGCATGGCTATTATATGAAGTCTTATCTGCCAAAATAAAATTTAGTAGCACAATGAGCAAGCCTTTTATAATTTTCCAAGATACAAAATGGTAAATCATCAAAATCAGAACCAGAGGAGATTATAATGGAGTTTAAAGGCAAAGTACTGGACATCATAGAAATCAGAAAGAGACACGTACCATTTGCTCCAGCAAATTTATGGCTTCAATATTGAAAATATGTTGCATCCTCAAATCCATACGGATGGCCCGCATTCTATCCCACAAGAAGTTATACAAACCAAGAAATCTATCATCATAAGGCTCATCTAGAAGGCTCAGAAGATAGTCCATTGTCTTTTGCAGGATTGACATTGGGCGGATAAGCAATGCTTCTCTCTCAGCAGTCCTAGTGTACTGGAGAATCACACAAATTAAACCACTATGTGTGAATTATTAATTTAGATTTCTCCCACTTGAAATATATTGTATTTATTTTTGCGATACATAACCATATATACACCTACCTTTTTTACAGCAAGAAATTCACTTGTCACATTTCTATCCCCATCCAAGCGCTCATATTGATCAAGATCTCCTTTCCTCTCGCGTTCAGCTCTCTCAGACTCTGAAATCACAACTTAAAAGGTCAGATTGCTTGGAGATTTTATAAGACAGAAGAAAAATCATAAGACACACAACTGGATTCTTGGTTTGCATCATTATGCAGTAATCTACTTGAATGAGAGAGGGAGATGAAAATGAGCATGCATGAGGAAGTAGAGAAAATACATGTTCCTTGATCAAAAAAGAGAAACCTCTTTAACAGATCCCTGGTAATGTGTTGGATTAGGGTTATCTAAAATTTAAAAGTGATTATTATTGTTTTGCGTATGACTGAACTTTTTTCCAGGAGAAGAAGCAATGACAGAATTTATCCCAAGGAGAATTGTGTCCTTTACATTATTTTTAGCATTAATATAATACTCCAGTAGTTCTTCTGATTTACATGTCACCATTGACTAAATCAAAATAACACTACAGTCATGTTTGGCAACATTCATGGCAGGCACATGCATATTTTATCAAGAAAAATGATTTTTTGGAAGATCGTAGGTGAATATAACTCTGAGAAAAAGTAGCAACTCTGCAGCTTATTAGTCCATCTTAAATTAATTTAGATAATTACAATTTGAAACAGGTACCTGGACACATGTCTGGACATAACCCAACTATACTACTCGATGAAGACACGCCTTCATATTCTGAGGAAACATTTCCATCAGCAGCATCCCCTATCCTAGCAGCTGTTTGGTCATCTGATACCTTTTGCCTGTCGGGCATAGAGGGATGATGTCTATTGGCAGGAACCTTTTGATTTCTAGCAGTTGAATGGCTTTGTACAGGTTGACTCAGTTCATCCTTAAAGCGAGCTAAACGTTTTTCTTTGGCTAGTAATTCTCTACATAACATGTCCAGCAGAAAACAATGAATCTTCGATGTTTCGAGGTTCAACATGGTTATTACTCAAAAAACAAAAAAAAAAAAAGAGAGAGAGAGAGAGAGAGAGAGAGAGAGAGAGAGAGAGAGAGAGAGAGAGAGAGAGAGAGAGAGAGAGAGAGAGAGAGAGAGGATGTTTGTACCGCTCTATCTCTAGAGAAGTATCCAAATTCTCCTCAAAAACTTGATCAGATGATGACCGAAGTGGTATCTTGGTTCTTTTGACAGCTGGGAAGTTCATAGGCCTGTCCGCAACAACATCAGGACTTCGAAAATCAGAGGCTCTGAAAAGATAATTTCAAAAACAGAACTTAAGAAATACCATTCGCAATATCAAATCACAATGCATAACAAGACAAAAATGTCCGTCCAAATTGAATCTAATTACATACTACGTATTAATATAATGGGATTTTATAAAAATTGAGAAAAATACAACTCGTACCTTCTGTGATCGTTCAAAGCAACAGCAGGATTAAGAGGGAAATCACCACCTGGAGATGGAGTTGTTGGAGACCTTGTCCGCTTCGGAGATGGAACAACTGCATGCTTGGTCTGAAGTGTTCTTCCAGATTGATAAGCAGCTGAAGTGGTCCAGATAGGGGACATATCTTCTTGAATACGTGGACTGATATTATTAACGGATTGATTTGATTGACCAGCCCTGACATGTGAGGGAAAAGGCCTGCATAGAAAAACCAAAATTAATCCTAAATATTTTAGCATAATTCAATCTGTGACATATATTGTTTACACATCATCATTGTCCCTTTTAATTTAGGCCTCGTTAGAAATTTAGCACAGCTTAGAAACGTTTGTTTCAGAGGAAATCATTAATCAATTATACAAGCACAGGGGGTGAAGGGGGGAGTCGCATATATTAGAGGTACACTAATATTACCAGCTAGAGTTATGATAACAAACTGAAAACGATTTTTCAAAGAAGGGCAAATAAGACAACAGGAAAAATTACTTTTGATTTCCAGCAAAAGGCCGAGAAGATTCCCTTCTTAATTGACTGCTTTCGAAACCCAAAGGCGGTGACGGCATTGCTTCAGGCGCATCCAGATCCCTATAGTCAATCAAGGATCTAGAAGAAATGCAATATATTAGACAAAATGTATAACACAAAGTCTCAAACACATATATTGGTATACTAATATAAAATAGGTGCAAATAAATTAAAATGGAAAATTTTATCATCACAGCCATGTCAACATCAAGTATCTTTGAAGTGAGTTGAGCACAATCTTAATCCAAGAAAGCCTGTTTAAATGAACGTAAGAACATGATTATAACACTACTAAGAAAACAATCGTAGGACATTAAAGAGACTGCTTCATTATCACTGTTTACATATTCATAAATTACAGTAATATATAAGCAATTAATTATTTGGCATGGTAAATCATGCCAGCGATCCTGATGGCTGCGCACAGTCTCAATAGATAATCATAGTTTATGCTATTTCCTTATTACAACATAAAATAAACAGACTCGCTTGAAAAATTCAGAAAGACCCAAACCTCGTTTTATGGTCTTCCAGGAACAAGTAAAAATAAGAGGACAAACGTGTAATGTGTTCAATCTTTCAAGAACATAACCTAGTTAGAATTTTCACAATGTCCATTAATTTAATTAAATGTCCTCTGCATGCATATGGTGATTGGTGAAGCAATGTAATTGCATGGGGGCATAGCACAAAGTATAGAATCCGGAAAAAAAAAATGATGTTAGTTAATTGAGGCTAGTTATATAATATATACTGATAAGCTTGTCTCCCTTTGTCCAATTGATAGGTTTGTAAACAACTAGCATGAAAACTACAGCAATTAAATTTGATTGTACATCAACGTTAGTGGCCTACAAATCAATTCTTTTCACAAACAACTGCAGCCATTACAAAAAGTCAAATTTCAAATATAAGGTATACCTTTTGTGTCCCTTTGAGTTTGGAACAGAATTTTCTGGGGAAACCCCACTGGTAGGGGAGTGCATTGGAGATCTTGTTCTTTTTGGAATTGGGGCATCTGCATGGGGTTGAAACATCGGTCCAGATTGGCTAGTAACTTTATTTATCAAGACCGGGCTGGATACATTCAATTGATTATCACCCCCATCTAGACGAAGAACATAGGTGTCTGCAAAAACAAACCATCATTAGTAAATATGGATATTGAACATGTCTACATAAACTCATCAGCAAGTTAAGACTCTAGATTAAAAGAGAATAATTTACTTCATAGTATTATTTTTATTTTAAATTCAATTTATACTTAGTAATTAAATTATTTATTTATTTTTGTAAATAAGTATTTTTACCTTACTCTAGGTGGAAATAATTAAAAAAATATATAAAAACCTAAATCCGCCTAGATCCGCCTGAGCCCCTGCCTAGCCGTCTAGGTGCTTCACCGACCTGCTAGCGCCTAGCGTTTTTTGGAACACTGGAGAAAATATGCATTGTTTTTACCATCACTGTCTTAGACCATAATATCGCGAAGACTTTCAGAGTGGATATTATTGAATCCCCAGCATGATCTTAGGACACCAGCTCATACAAAACAGGACAACCTGATAATATCTTTTAAATTACATCCTGAGGCAACTCAACCCCCTCAACCACCAATCGAGTCAAACCAGGCTACTCAATTTTCCTCTGTGGAGCTAAAATGCACTTTTGAAGAGTCAGCTCAGTCAAGGTTTGATATGAATACAACACGTGCCTAGGGAGGCGTATATAAGTAATTTTCGGAGTAAATACCCATGCATTTACATCGAGGGCATAACATTCATCGTACAAGTATCTAACCCGAAAGCGCTCCAAATAGAACCGGCTACGAAAGATAATTATCATGTGGACCCACAACACGAAGCAAGGTATTTTTACAGGATTCCAACCGTAATCGAAGAAGTCCGGAATCTCACTCCAAATAAATTGCCATATTTTAGATAGCACACAAGTAACAGCGGCATGCCAGCATGTTTCATATCAACACCGAGAAGAGATAGAATGTGGACGAGTATCTCATCAGGCAATGCACTCAGCCGATCAATCGGCAATTACTTAACCCGTTGATTCAAAATATCTTCTTCACCGTTTTTAACTCAATAATTTACTTCTTCTTTTGATTTATCCCCAAATCCACATGTTCTTTTCATCCCATTAGTATTAGACATAAATTACGAGATTCTGCGCTATTTAAAAAATATAACTAACCTCAGCCATGGATCAGACACGTCACCAGCTGCAGGAGCGCCGAGGTTGTCGCCGTCTTCCGCCGGTCCCCACGCTTCTCCTTTGTTTTCCGCGTAGATGCGGTGACTGTTCCTGCAGGATTTGGATAAAAACTTTTTTCGGGATTTAGGGTTTTTCAATCGGACTATCTGGTTCAACTCTTAACAAATTTAAAAATTTAATCGACACCTCTATTTATTGAATCGTGTTTTTTATTTCTCAGGAATCTCAACTTTCTAAATCTATAATTACTCGAAATGTTCAAAAAATTAGAATGGTGTATAAGTATTGGACTATTGGTGGTACGGATGTCAATGAGGTGAACTCATTTTGTTTCGATTTCGGTCAAGCTAGTCGGGTGTTAATCCCATTCCGGATCGAGTTGAATTGAGCTACAAACTTCGAATTGTAAATCAGTAGCTTTAAATATTACTCTAAATTATTCTGACTATTTTGAGTTAGTCCAAAATATTATTATAATAAACAAAATTATTAATCCAAATTTAAGTTTGATATTAATATAATAACTTTATTGATAATAATTATTATAATTATAACATTTAAATTTTTTGAAATTTTAAATATTAATTATATTATGTTTAAAGTTGCAATTTGTGTTGATATTTTTTTATACTATATCTCTTCGTATGAATAGTCACACTTTTGTTTTTGGATTATTTCATATCAATGTTTACATTCTATTTTTCACTTACTTTTTTAATTTTTACTCAAAACAACTTACAGTAAAACTTCTATAAATTAATACTCGATAAATTAATAACCTCTCTAATATAATAAAAACGTCCGGTCCCGACTTGAGCTTTTGAAAAAAATGATCCAATTCAATAAGATAATATAATAATAATTTTTTTGAAAAAATCTTTAGAAGTATTAGGTCTCATCAAAACTCTAAATTAATAATTTGTAAATATTACAATTATAAATATTATAGTAATTTGCTAAAATATGAATCTATTGTTACTTGATTTTTCTTAAAATTTAAATCTAATTGAATTTCATCTCTCATTTTTTTAATTGCCGTCAAGAGTTTTGGTGTCGAGTTGTCTAGCTGCAACAAAAAATTTTGAAGAGTTGTTGTCGCTCTCAAAGCCTCCTTTCTTGGTACCGGTTCCAACGGCATTGAATCATCTTCATTTTCATCATTAGTAGTATCTTCTCTTATATCACCAACAATTTCCTCTAAACTTTGAATCATCGAACATTCATCATTTTCTCCCGGATAGTCCACCAATTTGTTGACGTCCATTTCATTGCGATAACCAATATCCATAATCATAGCCCGAAGCTCATTCAGGCTTTCTTCAAAGATTGTCTCACTTGAGTCGCTTGAGAATTCTTCATTTGAACGGATTTTGCAGTGCCGAAAGCAATTTGATATTGACACTTGAGAAACATTGGTTGTCCAAGCGGAAACTGCAAAATTGATAGCATCTAAAACATTAATCTTTTCAGGATTAGATAGCCCCAACTCATGACCTTCCAGCAAGTTTTTGTAAAATCTCCTATGATAGTGCATCTTGAAAGCTCTAATAATCCCTGCATCACATGGTTGAATTTTTGATGTCATGTTAGGTGGCAAAAAAAACAACTCAACATTCTGTAACCCTTCAATATGTTTTGGATGGGCTGGACAATTGTCAACCATCAACAAAGTTTTTCTGCCATTCATTTTGTGATCAAACCAGCGGACATATTCCTCAAAAAGCACACTAGTCATCCATGCCCTCTTGTTAGCATGATAATGACAATTGATGCTACTCATGTTAATATTTTTGAAGCAGCGTGGCTTTGCATATTTTCCAATAATCCATAAAAGGAATTTTTTCCGAACCATCCTCGTTGCAACAAATAACAACTGTAAGCCTTTCTTTGTCTTGCTTTCTTCCCTCGAGTTGCTTGGTTGCAAGAGAGTGGTCAGCTTGTAACCTGTAAAACAAACCTGTTTCATCCAAATTAAAAACATCCTTCATGGAAAATTGGTTTATTTTCTCCCTTATAGCCTCCAGTTTCATTTCCATGTCCTGCACGTCAACTGAACCACTTTCTCCAAAACGACGAAATGATTTAATACCATGTCTTCCCTTGAATTTTTCAAGCCAACCTTGAGAAAATTGATGGTCAGGAGGGTGTTGAGGATACAATAGCTTCATAATATCCTTTGCTTTCTCCAAAATAAGCTCTCCGGTCATGTTGACTCGATCTTGGTACTGAAGAAACCATTCAAAAAGAGCTCTCTCCATATCGGGATACTTCGCTTTTTTGTATCGCTTAATACTCCCACCCTTCTCAAAGTTGGCTGAAAGGTACTCCGATGATCTTTTGAGAGTGTTCGATATTGTACCTTGACTAACTTTCAAACGATATTTTTCATTAACCCACTCTTGTAAATCTTTTTGAGTGCATGTGGGATGATCTCTTTTGTATTCACATAATGCTTTGCGCATTTGATCATTCATGGATGATTTTGTGATACCTTTTAGATGATGAGAAAACATGATTTGGAATTATGAATTAGTTTATTTTCATATTGAAATATATATAGAAAATATTTCATTTAATAAATATATAATTCAATTAATATAATAGTTAAGATTATACATTGAATTTATATTATACATGAATATATTAAGTAGTTATATTGAATCGGTTGATACATGAATTTTAATAATTTATTTTAAATACATTGTACTTAAATTTACAGAATTTTAAACATCTATCTTTTAATTAATAAAATATTAATTTATCGATATATTAATACCTCTTTAAATTGATAAAATTTCTCGGTCCCGAGAGTATTAATTTATAGAGGTTTTACTGTACTTTATTAATTTAAATGTATATTTTTACTCCAACTTTTTAATCAAAATTTCAATAAAACAATATAGTATTTTCTTAATCTTATTTTTAATCAAGATTTCAATAAAACAATATAATATTTTCTTAATCTCCTTCGGTCACATGTGATCATTTTTCTGATATGGAAATAGTATTTAATTTTTTTTATTAGTCAAAATATTTGTATCAATACTTAAAATAAATTCTAATGTAATTAAATAAATCGAGTTGTCGGACTAACTCACTCGATTTGTCAAGCTCTTTTGGTTCGAGCTGATTCTGTTTTGATCTTTCCACGCTCATCATAATCTTACATTTTTTTTTTCGGACTAGCTCGGGTAGCTCACGTTCCTGATTGATTGTAGATTTGTGAGATTTTTTAGAATTTTAAAATTGAAAGTATTTAATTTGAATTTTTAAAAGTATATAAGAAGTTTGAATCCTGTAAAAATCTATAAATATTAAAAAGTGTATCACAAAAACTTGAAGAACTAGCCAAATAATCGAAGCACGATTCCACTTTCCGGGATTTCACTAATCAGGCGTTGAGTGGCCAAAACTCATCTGGAGCAGAGGGTGAGTGTCGAAATATCTGTTCTTTTCTTCATCTGCACAGACCATGATCGATAGATGAGATAAATTCTCTCAGCGATCGCGGAGCTGGATCGGAAAACAATCGCTCTCCCGGAACATCGATTCCCAGCGGGAGTGCAGCTTCCAGTTTTGTTCCTACTTCGTCGGTTTCACTTTTTAGTCTCATTCGACTCGATTTGACTTCACACTCAACATGTTTGATTGGATAACTTCTATACGAAAACCTCCCCAAACACTATACACAAAAACCTTGTCCCAACACTATACGAAAACCTCCCCAAACAGCTCACACATGTTTTTAGTTACACTTGCATAACCTCAATCAATCTACTAGATCAAGAACAAGGCCACATTTGAAAGAAAGAACCATCAACTTGCATTATGCAACCCCCAAAGGAAAATCACAATCAAAATCGGAGTATTTTTCTATCAAGCAACATGAAAAGTAAACTATTCGTAAGTTAACTGTTCAAAAAGGACTACTGCTTTTTCTGAGGATTTAGGGTAATTAAGTATTGCTTGAGACATCTCGGTGAAATTTGATGAAAACTCTGTAAAGTCTTCTTGTTTGATCACCAGCTTTTTCAAAGCCGTAGCCCTCTTAAGCAAGATACGAGCCATTGTTAGCAATGGCTCACCGTCAAGTTTCGGATCAGCAAACTGTAGTAAACGAACAGCCGTGAGATTCAACAAATCGCAATCCATATCGTTCTGCGCAGCTGGGCCCCAGGTCCGTGCTGATTCCTAAATGAAAAAAATGGAAAAATTAGCCCCAACAAAATTCAAGCACTTAAATTAATTTTCATCATATTTGTGGAAGATGTATTTGTAAGCACATGATCCAGCCACTAAATTCACATAACAAGTAATTACTATTATTATGATGATGGTTATGGCTGTAAAGACTATTTTCCCAACATACAAGATATTTTATATTTCAAGGCGGTTGTAAATGCTAGTTTAATGTGTAATGTTAGACATAGCATATATGTGTGAAAACATACTCTCTAGTCTTTTTGCAAGATCCAAAACCCAAATATACTGATGTAAAATAGATACCTCGTAAGGCTCAGTGCACTCTATGAGAAGTTTTTTAAGGTTTGGAGAAGATTCGAGCAGACTTAGTATGCCGGAAATGATTTCTTCATGCCTCAAAGTTTCTAATGACAACCACAGTCGCGTAGATTGTGGAAGCTGCCAGCCATGCGATGCTATCTCTGATAGAACCTAACATTCATGTTGCAGAAAAAATATGGAGAATAAGTGACCAGATAGATGTATAAAAATATTTCACATCAAGTTACAAAGTATCAATAATACGGAATACCCTATATGGTTTGTGTTGCCCATTTGGAATGAAATAGTAAAAATTGCCAAAGAAATCTTATAGCATAAATATACACACACCTCAACGAAAGCGCCTCCTAGTACAAGCTCTTTGGCATGTTTAGTCTTTTCCAGAAGTTCCATCGTGCAATTCATTACCTCCACAGTGTCCTCAAATTGAGTGTAGAAAATTTGTGCACTCTCAAGTGATGATGGTACATTTGTGAGCAGTAACTTTGTCTGTATAGGAGAAAATCCGACATGCAAAGACCTAAGGCGGGGAGCCCAGATTCCAAGCAAATCTGCATTGTTTTTATCAGCATTGTCTAAGACCATAATATCGCAAAGACTTTCAGAGTGGAGATTATTGAATCCCCAACACGATCTTAGGTTCAGACTACACAAAACAGGACAATCTGATAATATTTTTTCAATTACATCTTGAGGAAACTCAACACCCTCAACATACAACCGAGTCAAAACAGGCCACTCGATTTTCCTCTGTGGAGCTAAAATGCATTTTCGAAGAGTCAGCTCAGTCAAGGTTGGATGTGAATACAACACCTGGGGAGGCGTATACACGCACTTTCTGGTACGCAGCTCGACACTCAGATATTTCAGTTTATGTTTGACGGCAAAGCGCATCCACGCATTTACATCGCGTGCATAGCATTCATTGTAAAAGAATTGAACCCGAAAGTGCTCCAAATAAGACTGGCTACGACAGATGATTGTGCGGTGGACCCACGACACGAATCTGCCTGTGAGTTCAGGGTTCAATCTGTAACCAAAAGAGAAGTCCAACTTCGGCATCTCACTCCAAAGAAATTGCCATCTTTTAGACAGTACACAAGTAACAGCGGCATTTTTCATATTGAAACCGACAAGGGAGAGAATGTAGATGAGTATCTCATCGGGCAATGCACTCAGCCGATCAATTGGCATCGCCGCCGTCTTAATCCTTCGTTGATTCGAAGAAATTGCTTCTTCACCATTTTTAACCCAATCATTTACTTCTTCCATTGCTTTATCCCCAAATTCATACATCACATTATTTCTAGACATAAATTATGCAATTTTGATTATAAAAAATTCAAACCTCAACCAATGAAAAGTGTGGCCACGCCGCCGGCTGCGGCAGCGTCGAGGAAGTCGCCGTCTTCCGCCGGTCCCCCACGCTTCTCCTTTGTTTTCCGCGTAGCTGCGGTTACTGTGCCTGCAGTCTTTGTTTCGGGTTTAGGGTTTTTCGATCAGAATTCGTGTTTTTTTTTCTGAACTTTCTGAGTCTATAAAACTTGCACAAAATTATTACCGTGTATAATTACACTATGAGTCTATGACATGAAACTTGCACAAAATTATAACCGTGTATTTGATAATATGACAAATTGTGGGAAATATATTTGGATTCTAATTTATTAGTAAAGTTTAAAAAAATTTAAATTTCTCTAGCCCATTCTCACCTCAATACAAACTTCATAATATTTCAATAAAAATTTGATTTCATAGATTCGAACTCTGGATCGCCGAAAATCAAACTCACATCACCACGAGCCTTACAATTCGACTATGCCTCCGTGGCTTATTTTACTATTTTTAGTATATTTAAAAATCAAAAAACAAATGATCATTACTAGGCATATTTTTTTCAGTACTATTAATAATGTGACCATCCGATGGTTCTTCTATTGCAAGCGTTGTAAATGAGGTGTTGTTAAAGACTATTTTTTTACTCCGAAAATGTTGCTCTCAGCGAGGGCCGATTTCCACCGAGAGTGTAGCTTCCAATTTTGTTCCTACATCATCGGTTTCCTAGTTTGGATTTGAAAGGACAGAAGCTCACTTGGGAGAAACGAAGAGGATAGTAAGTAAGCCCTGGCTCCGAAAACCTTCCCAAACAACTCACACATGCATTAGTTACACTTGCATAACCTCAATCTACTTGGATCAGGAACAACCAAACAAGACCACATTTGAAAGAAAGAACCATCAACTTGCATATTGCAAACCCCAAAGAAATATCACAATCACAATCACAATCAAAATGGGAGTATTACTCTCAAGCAACAAAAAAACATGACAAGTAAACTATTCGTCGTAAGTTAACTGTTCAAAAACGACTACTGCTTTTTTTGAGTATTTAGGGTAATTAAGTACTGCTTCAGACACCTCGGTGAAATTTGATGAAAACTCAGTAAAGTCTTCTTGTTTGATCACCAGCTCTTTCAAAGCCGTAAACCTCTTAAGCAAGATACGAGCCATTGTTAGCAATGGCTCACCATCAAGTTTCGGATCAGCAAACTGTAGTAAACGAACAATCGTGAGATTCAACAAATCGCAGTCCAAATCGTCCCGCGCAGGTGGGCCCCAGGCCAGTGCTGATTCCTAAATTTGAAAAATTAGACCCAACAAAATTCAAGCACACAATTTCATTTTCATCATATTTGTGGAAGATAGAACACAAGTAACCACGGCATATTTCATACGAACGCCTAGAAGGGAGAGAATGTGGACGAGTATCTCATCAGGCAATGCACTCAGCCGATCAATCGGGACTTGCTTAATCCGTTTGTTCGAAACATCTTCTTCACCATTTTTAACCCAATCATTTACTTCTTCCATTGCTTTATCCCTAAATCCATATGTTCCTTCTATCCCATTAGTTCTAGACATGAATTAGACGATTCTGAGCAATAATTATATATATATATATACAAAAATCAAACCTCAACCATGGATCAGACTGGACACGCAACCAGCTGCGGCAGCGCCGAGGATGTCGCCGTCTTCCGCCGGTCCCTACGCTTCTCCTTTGTTTTCCGCGGTGACTGCGTACCTCTGCAGGTTTTGGGTAAAATCTTTCTTTCGACTTTTAGGGTTTTTCGATCCGACTATCTGATTCAACTCTTTTACGATGGTACGCAAAGGTAAGGAATATACTGTATGAACCAGAATTCGTTGAACAAATTTAATCGACAGCTCGATTCATTGATTAGTGTTTTTTTCTCAACTTTCTAAGACTGTAATTTGTTTCGTATTTGTTTCGGTATTCTATCTGAAATTTTAATACTACTCCACTATATACTTATTCTGTGTTGGTGGAAGAAAATATTATGTTATTGAATTGATCTGAAATTTTAATACTACTGTGTTGGTGGAAGAAAATATTATGTTATTGAATTGATCTGAAATTTTAATATGTTATTGAATTTTTGATGATAAAAATTTATAGTATATTTTTAAATTAATAAAAAAATATGAATAGTTGAAAGTAGTATTTAAAAAAATAGGTGAAAAAAAGTATATAAAAATTGAGATATTTAAAAGTGTATAAAATACAATAATTACCAATAATTAAAAATGTATAAAAGTATTTAAAAATGTACCAATAATACCTTCAACAAACAAGTACAACAAATACCAGTATACCACATAATTAACAATTTTTACATATATTGTGATTAGTTAAAAATTAGTTACAATACAATAAAATTTAGAGAAATTTTGAGAAATATGTACCTAAATACTAACATACAGATACACTCTAACTTACATGGATACACATACACATACAGTAAAACCTCTATAAATTAATACTCGATACATTAATAACCTCTCTAAATTAATAGAATTTTTCGGTCCCGATTTGGTCTTTTAAATGAAAAAAATACCTCGATAAATTAATAACCTCTCTAAATTAATAAAATTTCACGGTCCCGAGGCTATTAATTTATAGAGGTTTTACTGTATCTATATTTTATTCTATTCTTTTTTTATTCGAAAATCGAATTGTTTATTAATTTAATAACCTTTAAATATCGGTTCTATTACTTTTAATAGATTTGGAAATGAGGTGATGCCGAGTGGAGTAGTATTTTTGTAGTAGTTAAACAGCTAAATACCCTGCTCCCAAAATGTTGCTCTCCGCAAGCGTCGATTCCCAATGGGAGTGTAGTTTCCAGAATTCCAGTTTTGTTCTTACTTCGTCCTTTTCTCATTTTTCGTCTCATTCGACTCGATTTGACTTCATACTCAACAGGTTTGATTGGATAAAATACGTTGATGGTCTCGGCCATAATACGTAACTTGGGAGAGACAAAGTGGATAGTAATAATAAACCTCATGCATAATTGGGCTTTTTCCCCAAATTATTTGCCCTAATTTCAGCCCTCTTTCACCTGACCTAATTTGGCTCGGAACGACGTCGTATGGTTTAATACTCGCGTTTATTAGTTGTCCCCTTGATCCCAGCAAGTTTTTACTTTACGATTTATTTATTTTATTGTTTTCTGTAGCTAGGGTTTTAAGGAGAGTTTGACCTCCTATAAATAGCGTATTGAAATGCGCCGCTGTAAGTTGTCCAATCAATGAATGATTTGATCGTCTTCTTCATATAATGAAAACCCTAGTTTACGTTCCTTCCATATTTAATTTATTTTGAATCTTTTTATGGTATCAGAGCGCTTTGAAAAGCCTGTTCTTGGCTATTGATCCTCACCGCTCAAATGTCTGTGTCGATGACTGAATCCCAGGAAAAAGAAACTCAAGGTCCGATTCAACTCAACCATCAACTGGTTTCCATAAAGTTGAACGACAACAACTTCCTCATATGGAAGCAGCAGATCTTGGCAGCCATCAAGGGCCATGGTCTTGAGCCCTATATTAATGGTGAAAAACCAGAGCCCAGAAAGTATCTTGTGGGAGATGAAGAAGGTTCCATTGTTATGAACCCAAGCTATGCACCATGGCAGAGGCAGGATCAACTTCTCACGAGCTGGATCTTGTCTTCTTTGTCAGAGCCAATCCTCATCTCAGTGGTGGGGTTAAACACTACAAGACAAATCTGGGAAACCCTAGAGACTAATTTCTCAAGTCAGACAACAGCAAGAAAAATGCAATATCGATTGGAGCTCCAAAATCTGAAAAAGAGAGGGATGAGTATGAGGGATTACCTCAACAAAGTAAAAGCATGTTGTGATGCACTCACAAGTGCTGGAGAGAGGATGACTGAAATAGATCAAGTGATGTATGTTCTAGGAGGATTGGGCAGTGAGTATGATGCCGTTGTTATCACAGTCACTGCCAAAGGTGATGCATTCACTATGAGGGACATCACCTCTCTCTTGCTTACCTATGAGAGCAGACTGGAGGCAAGCTCTGCTTCAGATGCTATTGCAAATGCTAACCTCACCTATGGCAGAGGAAGAGGTTCAGATTCCAACAGAGGCAGGGGCAACAGCAATAACAGCAACAGGGGCAGAGGCTCTTATAGGGGCAGAGGAGGAAGGTCTAGCAATACTAACAGGGTGTTCTGCCAGATATGCGGGTATTCCAATCACTCTGCAGAGAAGTGCTACCACAGGTTCAACCCTGATTTCATAAGAAATCAAAATGCAGATAGCAAGGGCCAAGGAAACCACAACAACAACATGGCTTCATCCAATAGCTCTGCTCACTACAGTTCTGCTGAGAATGTCTCTGAAGCCTCTTGGTACCCAGACTCAGGTGCCACCCATCATGTGACAAATGACCTTTCTAATATGAGTATTGGATCTGAGTATGGTGGACCAAACAAACTCACAGTGGGAAATGGTGTTGGTCTTGACATCAACCACACTGGTAAGGCCATTGTCACAGGCTTTAACTCTAAGCCTACACTTCATAAAAATACTTTCCATCTCAAAAATCTGCTACATGTGCCTGATATAACTAAGAACTTGCTCAGTGTCAGTAAATTTGCTCATGACAATAAAGTATTCTTTGAGTTTCATTCACACTTTTGTCTTGTTAAGGACCAAGTCACAGGGGAGGTTCTTCTGGAAGGGACACTTAGCAATGGGCTCTACATCTTTCATTTGGCCAAGGTCAAAAGTGATACAAGCTGCAGTGACCCCAAATCATCAGTTTCAACTGCTTATCATGTTTCTTTTAATTCTGCAAGTTTAAATTCTGAACCTGTTAGTTCTTTTAATTGTAATGTTAAATCCTCTGTGACTCTTGAACTTTGGCACATGAGATTGGGTCATCCATCTCTTGAGAACACAAAAAGGGCTCTGAATTCAAACAAGATTTCTTATGTTAAAAGGGATGTTTTTAATTTCTGTTCTAACTGTCAACAAGCCAAGGCACACAAGCTGCCTTTTCCTACCAGTACCACATACACTGATGCACCTTTACATATTATTCACACTGATTTGTGGGGTCCAGCTCCCACAACTTCCACCTATGGAAGTAATTACTATGTGTCTTTTCTAGATGATCACACTAAGTATGTTTGGATATATTTCTTGAAGTCAAAATCAGATACCCAACATGCTTTTATCCACTTCAAATCCTTGGTTGAAAATCAGTTTAGTAGGAAGATAAAAGTGCTCAGAAGTGATGGTGGTTCAGAATATATGCCTTTGAAGGGCCTTCTTGCTTCATCTGGTATTCAACATCAGCTCTCATGTCCTTATACTCCTGAGCAAAATGGGGCAATAGAGAGGAAACACAGACACATTGTGGAGTCTGGATTATCCTTACTATCACACTCTGGATTGCACAAAGGTCACTGGGAAGATGCTTTTGCAACTTCTGTTCATCTCCTTAACAGAATTCCACAGTCATCTATTCAATTTAAAACTCCATTTCAACTTCTTTTTGGGAAACAACCAGACTACTCTTACCTTAAAGCCTTTGGTTGTGAGGCTTTTCCTCTTTTGAGACCCTATAATTCAGATAAACTGGAGTACAGGTCCTCTCCATCTATTTTCATTGGGTATAGCAATCAGTACAAAGGGTACAAACTGTTGCTTCCTGATGGGAGAATCATCTTTAATAGACATGTGGTTTTTAATGAAGCTGTCTTTCCAGCTCTCCAAAAATCCACACCTTCACAGCAAAGCCCCTCTGAGCCTGTGCATTCTTGTCCTTTGTCTCATCAGCTAAACCCTTCTACTTATGATACACCTGAGATTCCCACTGACTCCTCATCAACTTTTGAACCTACTTCACCATCCAGTCAATCTTCTAACAACTCTACTGGTCAACCTTCAAACCCCACTGATACACCAGTCATTGACATTGCTCATGACTCACCAGACACATTGCAACCTCCAGTTCAAACCACTGTCCCTTCAACTTCTAACAATGCTCATCACATGGTCACTAGGGCCAAAGCAGGGATATACAAACCCAAATCCTACCTCACAGCTCTCCTTTCCAACTGTTCACCATCTCCAGATAATGAACCTACCAGTTACAAACAAGCTCTGCTTAGTCAGCCCTGGGAATCAGCTATGAAGTCTGAGCTTGATGCTCTTGTTTCCAATAACACTTGGACCCTTGTGCCTCCAAACCCTCACCAACACCTTATTGGATCAAAATGGGTGTTTAAGCTCAAGAAAAACTCTGATGGAAGTATTCTTAAACACAAAGCAAGACTAGTGGCTAAAGGCTTTAGCCAACTAGCAGGCATTGATTATCATGAGGTCTTCAGCCCTGTGGTCAAGCCAACCACTATCAGGCTTCTTATATCTATTGCCCTTGCTAAAGGCTGGTCACTAAGGCAAATAGACATTGACAATGCCTTCTTAAATGGAGCCCTTGACAGCTCTACACCCATTTACATGACACAACCACCAGGATTTGAAAATCCTTCCAAACCTGACCATGTATGTAAACTGAACAAGGCCATTTATGGACTTAAACAGGCATCCAAGGCCTGGTTTGATACCCTCAGAAAAGCCCTACATGCTTTAGGGTTTCATGGGTCAAAGGCTGACTCCAGTCTTTATATCAAAACCACTTCTACTGGTTCTATCTTCCTATTAGTATATGTTGATGACATAATACTCACTGGCAGTTCTCTTTCTCTCATCAGTGATACCATCCATAAGTTATCCCTTACCTTCTCACTTAAAGACCTTGGTCCTCTCCATTATTTTTTGGGAATTGAGGTTCAATACCTCTCTGATGGTATTCTGCTCACCCAAACCAAATACATTCAAGAACTTCTTGCTAGAGCTGGTTTATTACACTCTAAATCAACCCTACACCCATGGTGAGTTCCCATACTTTACTCAAATCTGAAGGTGTCCCAATGACTGAGCCCACTTTCTACAGACAACTCATTGGAGGCCTGCAATACCTGACATTCATCCGTCCAGATATACAATATGCTGTGAACAAGCTTAGCCAATTTATGCAGGCCCCCACCGACGTTCATCTCAGAGCTGTCAAGAGGTTATTGAGGTATGTTTCTGGTACCTCAAACCATGGTTTGCTCCTCACTAAATCATCCTCAAAACAACTCAATGCCTTCTCCGATGCCGACTGGGCTTCTGACCATGATGATCGCAAATCTACTTCTGGTTTTTGCGTTTTTCTGGGCCCTAACCTACTCAGCTGGAGCTCCAAGAAACAACAAACTGTATCCCGCTCCAGTGCTGAGTCCGAATATCGTGGTATCGCCCTCGCCATTGTTGAACTCTCCTGGTTGCAGTCCCTTCTCCAGGAGCTCAATTTCGTGAATTCTGTGCCTCCTACCCTCTGGGTTGATAACACCAGTGCGATTCACATGTCACGACATGCCGTCGTTCAAGCCCGCACCAAACATATCGAAATTGACCTCCATTTTATTGGCGAGAAGGTACAGCTGAACAAGGTTCAAATTCATCATATTCCCGCCTTCGATCAGGCCGCGGACATTTTCACGAAACCTTTATCACACCAATCCTTCCTCCGTCTCCGAAACAAACTCAACATTTCTTCCTTGCCGGCGTTCGGATTGAGGGGGGGTAATAAACCTCATGCATAATTGGGCTTTTTCCCCAAATTATTTGCCCTAATTTCAGCCCTCTTTCACCTGACCTAATTTGGCTCGGAACGACGTCGTATGGTTTAATACTCGCGTTTATTAGTTGTCCCCTTGATCCCAGCACGTTTTTACTTTACGATTTATTTATTTTATTGTTTTCTGTAGCTAGGGTTTTAAGGAGAGTTTGACCTCCTATAAATAGCGTATTGAAATGCGCCGCTGTAAGTTGTCCAATCAATGAATGATTTGATCGTCTTCTTCATATAATGAAAACCCTAGTTTACGTTCCTTCCATATTTAATTTATTTTGAATCTTTTTAAGTAAGTATTCCTTGGCTCTGAATGCTTGTCCCAACAGTACTATACGAAAAACCTTCCGAAACAGCTAACACGTGTTATTGGAGACTATATTCGGCCCACTATAAATGTCTAGTTGCCCAACTTCTCTAACATTTCGAGCTTTTAGATGAAGCGGTTTCTAACATGGTATCATAGCCTAGCCTTGTGGCAGATCCTGGGTTCGACTCCCGCCATGAGCGACTCCACCCGAATTAATTATTCACTTGTTGGGCCTTCCACTGAGGTTAAAATCGGTGTGAGGGGGAATATTAGAGGCT
Organism: Euphrasia confusa; assembly: GCA_954870475.1. NCBI lineage: Eukaryota > Viridiplantae > Streptophyta > Magnoliopsida > Lamiales > Orobanchaceae > Euphrasia > Euphrasia confusa. The sequence continues at coordinate 5,288,633 of OX940966.1, read as the reverse complement.
ATATTCGCCCACTATAAATGCGTTGTCCAACTTCTCTAACAGTTAGAGCTTCATGCTTAGTTGTCCAACTTCTCTACAACTTCTCTAACAGTTAGAGCTTCATGCTTAGTTGTCCAACTTCTCTAACAGTTAGAGCTTTTAAATGAAGCGCATATTGCAACCTCCAAAAGAATATCACACAATCAAAATCGGAGTATTTCTCTCAAGCAACAAAAATACATGAAAAGTAAACTATTAGCAAGTTATCTGTTTAAAAACGACTACTGCTTTTTCTGAGGATTTAGGGTAATTAAGTAGTGCTTCAGATATCTCGGTGAAATTTGATGAAAACTCGGTAAAGTCATCTTGTTTGATCACCAGCTTTTTCAAAGCCGTAGCCCTCTTAAGCAAGATACGAGCCATTGTTAGCAATGGCTCACCGTCAAGTTTCGGATCACCAAACTCTAGTAAACGAATAGCCGTGAGATTCAAAAAATCGCAATCCAAATCGTTCCGCTCAGCTGGGCCCCAGGTCCGTGCTGATTCCTAAATAAAAATTGGAATGATAAGATCCATCAAAATCCAAGAATTAATATACTGTGAAAACACACTCTTTAGACTTTTTGGCAGCTCCAAAAGCTACATATACTGATGTAAACTACTAAAAATAGATACCTCGTAAGGGTCAAGGCACTCTATGAGAAGTTTTTTAAGGTTTGGAGAAGTTTCGAGCAGACTTAGTATGCCGGAAATGATATCTTCATGCCTCGAAGTTCCTAATGACAACCACAGTCGGCTAGATTGTGGAAGCTGCCATCCATATATCACCATCTCTGATAGAACCTTACATGCATGTGGCAACAGGAAAATAGAGAATAAGTTCAAGTTACGAAGTATATACTATGGACATAAATTATTAAACTTATAAAGTGAAATAAAATAAACTCTGGATTAACTAAATATGTCTCGATTCACTTACCTCCGTATGTCTGGGGAATGAAATTTTTATCATTCCAAGCACATGTTTATCTTTCGAAAATAAAAATAAAATAAAAATCTAGGAGAGCAGTTCCATGAATTCTATAAACATTTGAAAAAAATAAAAGCATAAAGTTTGTGTAGAATGTCAAATGGATTTCATAAGACAGAATTGCCAAAGAAAGCTTATAGCATCAATATAAACACACCTCAACAAAATAGCCTCTTAGAACAAGCAGTTTGGCATGTTTAGTCTTTTCCAGAAGTTCCATCGTGCTATTCATTACCTCCACAGTGTTCTCAAATTCAGTGTACATAATTTCTGCTCTATCAAGTGATGATGGTACATTTGTGAGCAGTAACTTTGTCTCTTTAGGAGAAAAATCGACTTCCAAAGAGCGTAGGCAGGGTGCCCAGATTTCAAGCAAATCTGCATTGTTTTTATCAACACTCTCTGATACCGTAATATTGCAAAGACTTTCAGAGTGGATATTATTATATCCCCAACATGATATTAGGGACAGATAATACAAAACAGAACAACCTGATAATATATTTTCAATTACTTCCTGAGGCAACTCAACAAACCCAACCTCCAACCGAGTCAAACCAGGCCACTCGATTTTCCTATGTGGAGCTAAAATGCACTTTTTAAGAGTCAGCTCATTCAAGGTTGGATAAGTATACAAAACCTGGGGAGGTGTGTATAAGTGATTTCCGATCTGCAGGTCAACAGTCAGATATTTCGCCTTATGTTGGATGGCAAAGCGTATCCACGCAGTTACATCGAGGGCATAGCATTCGTTGTACATGAATCTAACTCGAAAGCGTTTCAAATAGGACCTGATACGAAAGATAATTGTCCTGTGGACCCACGACACAAAGTAGGGTATTTTTACAGGATTCGAACCGTAATCGTAGAAGTCCAACCTCGGTATCTCACTCCAAAGAAATTGCCATCTGCGGCATTTTTCATATCGAAACCGACAAGGGAGAGAATGTGGATGAGTATCTCATCGGGCAACGCACTGAGCCGATCAATCGGCACTTGCTTAATCCGATTATTCGAAACATCTTCTTCACCATTTTTAACCCAATAATTTACTTCTTCCATTGATTTATCCCTAAATCCATATGTTCCTTCCATCCCATTAGTTCTAGACATTATTTAAACGATTCTGAGCTATAATTATATTTAAAAAAAATAAAAATCAAACCTCAACAAGGATGAGACTAGACACCCCACCAACTGCTGCAGCGCCGAGGATGTCGCCGTCTTCCGAATGTCCGCTCTCTTCTCCTTTGTTTTCCCCGTAGCCACGGTGACTGTACCTGCAGATTTTGAGTAAAATCTTTCTTACTGATTTAGGCTAGAGGGTTTTATCTTCTCTATCTGCCTCTGCCCATTAATTTGAGTGGGAATTTTGGAAAAGGAGAAATAATTGTTTATAATTATTTATTTTTAATTTTAAAAATATAAATATGTTATTAAAATATTTATTTAATATTTTTAACTTTAATCACAACTAATTTATTTATCATTTAAACTACTCTAATTTTTTTTTGTCAATTTAATAAAAATACAATACAATTTTTTTCTCAATCTTGAAGTTATTTATGAAACTAAAAAATAACTTTACGTTTATATGTACAAAATTACCCATGATCATAGTATTTTTTATTTTTATTCATCTCATATCAATGATCACGTTTATAAAATTACTCTTTTTCTCTTTTTAAATTTAAACACAAATCTATTGTTAATTTGTACAAAATTATCAATTATCACATTTATACAAAAATAATTACTCTTTTTCTCTTTTTATTTTGAAAGACAATTCTATTGTTAATTTTCACTTTTTTTTTAACTTATTGTACAACACTCTAGTATCTTCAAATGATAAGATCACATTTATTGAGAAAATTTAATTTTATATTTGTAAAGTATAATATGATACTATAAGTGTAAGAATAATTATTGTCTATTCATATGTAAGTAATAATTAAATTATTTACTAACTCAAGTTTGAGGATAATTTTTTATAAATTACAACAAAGTACTGTATATCAGAAAAGTATGTCAAATTTGTATGAGACGTAAAGAGTAATAAACAATGGTATAAATATAAATAAACCACCATAAATAAACCACCAGAGTATGGTGTAAAACATAAAAGTGAGAAGGGATGGATACGTGAGAATGAAACAATAGCTTAGACATCAATACGACCTCGAGCTATTTAAGTCGCGCTTCCTTCCCTACCATTTCGTAGATATCCAGTTCAGTTCTCTCACCCTCGAGTTTTTTTTAATTAATTATTTATTAAATACTTGTTGGGAATAACATATGAATCTAAATGTTCACAAACGTTGGATCATGTGTCTTTAATGAAGGACTAATTTAAATGGATTCAAGCTCGAGATCAAGATCGCTCAAAGAGATTTAATATGAACTCATAATCTGATAAACGCCTCCAAGAATTTCAGACTTTTAGAAGTTAAATCAGTGTAAAGACTTTTTTTTCATCTCTTTTAATTTTCATTTTATTTGTTTCTTTCGTTTTCTTGGGTGAAATGGGTTAGTTTAAGCTGAAATTTATTGGATTTTCTTGTTTCCGCCGTGAATTTTAGTTCTAATTAGGGTTTTGATTGGAGAGGTTTGATCTATCCGATTGGTATGTTTTTTAATAGCTTTGGGGCTTCTTGTTTTTTTTGACATTTTCTAATGGTATTTCAGTTGTCTGTTATTTGACTTGATTTCAGTGTAAGAAAAGCATTTTTCCGGTCAGCTCTTGGAACGATCATGGCGCAGAGTAATTGGGAAGCGGATAAGATGTAATGTTTCTAAGACTATTTAGTGTTACACTGATCCACTTAATTAGACTCTCGTAAGAATGCAACCGAAGTGGAATCTATTTTCATGGTCTACTATGGTTATTGTTATCTAGAAGATCATTTTTTCGACTGATTGATGATTAGTTACGTAGATGATTCTTCAGACTTAGAAAAACAACTTAGTTAGTATGTCACATTATTTGTATTGGCTTCACGTTTTCTGATTGGCTGACGATTACTTCAATATATGTTTTGATTTATTTTTTCTTTATTCTCAGGCTTGATGTCTACATTCATGACTATCTATTGAAACGAAAACTTCACAATTCAGCCAAAGCTTTCATGACAGAAGGAAAGGTTGCATCGGATCCTGTAGGTAAGGGAATAATTATCTGTTTGTCACAGGTTATGTTATGAAATTGGATTGAGTTTCACGTATCGGGACTCGTTCACGTATCGTGTTATGAAATTGGATTTAGTTTCAATTCTCACAAATTTTTGTCATGGGTTTTAGCTATTGATGCCCCTGGAGGATTTCTCTTTGAATGGTGGTCTGTCTTTTGGGACATCTTCATTGCAAGGACGAATGAGAAGCATTCTGAACCAGCTGCAGCTTACATAGAGGTTTCTGAAACTTTCTGCAGTCCGTATTAGTCTCTCTAACATCAGTTTCATTATTGATTTCTTTTCCTAATTTTGTTTCCAACTAATTCTAGACCCAACAAATTAAGGCGAGGGAGCAACAACAGCTCCAAATGCAGCAGTTGCAACTGATGCAGCAGCGTGGGGCCCAGTTACAGAGAAGGGATCCAAACCATCCTCCACTCGGAGGTCCCATGAATTCGGAAGGAATGATTGGCCAGCCATCTACGAGTGTATTGGCCATGAAAATGTACGAAGAACGTGTGAAGCATCCCCATTCCATGGATTCAGAGACTTCTTCCGGCCCCATTGAGGCTAATAATAGAATGTCACTTCTCAAGTCAGCTTCTGGTCAGCAAGGGTAACGCTAATATAGCTTCGTTCAACTTTGATTTATTTGCATTGGAAGTTTTGTACTTTACCATATTTTTCTTTTCCTGGGTCGTTTTGATTGATTCAGACAGTTGGTACAAGGCAATTCTGGGAGCATGTCTACAGCCCTGCAACAAATGCAAGGACGACCACAAATGGTTACTGTAATTACCACTGTTTCTTTTGTTGGATCCCTCACTTTGGTCTCTTGTTTAGCTACTGAGCTTAGTTATGTATCATTTACTAATAGGACATTAAACGGGAAGTTGACATGGGTGCAACTCAGAAATCATTGTCTGTGGATCCTTCATCAATTTATGGGCAGGCAATTCTTCAGTCCAAATCTGGACTTGGTGGTGCAGGTGTAGTATGAATAACCCCAAGACTTCTTATTTTTATTTTTATGGAAGAAGGGCATTCTCACATTCCATTATTGTTAGGTTTCCTTATCAGTTGTTAGGGAGTTAGTTACTTTTTTCTCCTTCGTAGAGTAATTTGCAAATGCCCTGCTGGCTATTTTTTGTATTGGCCCTTGTGAATCTTAGGTTGGCCATTGTGTTATCTTTCTAGCTGGTGGGTTGGAGATAAATCTTAGTTTTGCTTCATGTTTCAGGCATGAATCAAGGCCTCACTGGTCTTCCACTGAAGGGTTGGCCTCTAACAGTGAGTTTCGTAAAAATATACTCTTCTTTTCGGTAAATCTACGACGCAAGAGAGAGTAACAAATTAATATCAATGCAGGGAATTGACCAATTGCGTCCAAGCATGGGTTTACAAGTACCTAAGCCCAACCTTCCAAACCAAAGCCAGTTTCTCTTGGCAACACAACAACAGCAGGCTCTAGCTCAAGCCCAGGCCCAGGCCCAGGCCCAAGGGAGCCTTGGAAACTCACCAAACTATGGGTTTGGAGGTGTTCCACGTGGCAACTTTAATGTAAAAGATGGACAACCCCCTAGAAATGATGGGTCTATTTGCTCCCCTGTGCAATCAACTTCACCAAAGGTCGATACTGTCCTTGAATTTATTACTTGAGCCACTTACATATGAATGCTTGTGGGTCTTGTATATGCTTGTACAGTTCTGCTAATTCCTTTCAAGATATTTGCTCTGTCATGTGAAAAGAAAAATATTTTGTTTGGGAAATTGGGTATAAACACAAACAATGATTTCCCTTTTCCTAAAATCAAGATTTTATTTATGCCTATGGGCACCCCACCATTTCAAGTAGCACCAAATCTGTGTGAAGTAGTACTAACATTCAAGGTTTGGGTGCAGTGTAAATACTCCATGTTCTTAGCTTATACCTGTTCATGTATAAAATTTCCTGTAAAAAATACGACTTATTCCTACTCTATGTGCAGTTCTGCATGTACTATTAATTTGTGTCTATATGTGCTTTAATAGACTTTAAATGCTTTTCTTGTTATGTACTCTACATTTTTATATTTTTCCATTGCCTTTTTTTGTTTTGTTTTGCTAGTTTTTCATGCATCATAGAATTGGAGCAATTCGTTCACTGGTTAAATATTTGGCTTATAATTTATACTCCATATTTGTTTTGTATTTAATAAAAGAAGGATTATTAATAGGATCAGTGGGATGTGATTGGGATTTTTTTCTTTCCAATAAATGTTTTCCCTTTTGGCTTATTCTTCAGAACAATCGACTTGAGTCCCTTTTTCACATTTAATAATTTATGGTGTCCTGATAAATCCCTGATACTGTGTTCTTAGCAGATGAAGATGGGCCAAATGCAACAGTCTTCATCTCAGCCACAAGATCCGATGCAGCAGCAGCAACAGCAGCAATTGCAACAGGTTAGTTCATTCTTCTGCATTTGCTGATCCATTTTGTTGGCTGGATTGAGATAAATGTTGAAGGCCCGGGCAAGTTAGTTACTTCTGTCCCAATTGAAATATCAAGGTGATTACATGTTTTTTTCTACCTGGAACAGAATAATAGGAAAAGAAAACAACACTCTTCATCTGGACCTGCCAACAGTACGGGTACGGCAAATACAGTAGGCTCACCGCAATCAACACATACACCGGGTGACGGGATGGCTACTGCTAGCAGCTTGCAGCATGTCAATAGTGTGTCCAAGAGTATGATGATGTATGGTACAGAAGGAGCTGGTGGAATTGCATCATCTACAAATCAGCTAGTAAGATTTAGTCGTGTCATTTGTTTTGTCCAAGAGTAAGATGTGCCCCACATCCTTAAATATGAGATGTTATATATTTGACTTTTGAGATGTTTTGATGTAGAAAATGAAAACTGAAAATGTGATTCCCTGTGTAAATGTATGTACACATTTTAATCCAAATTTTATTAATAGTTATAAATTTAAACATGGGTTTGGAAACAGAAATATCATGCCTAAGCGGTGTAACATACATTAGTTTGACACGGGTTTTGTATTTTCTTTGTACAGGATGACTTGGAGAATTTTGAAGATAACGTTGAATCTTTTTTATCTAATGATGGAGGGGATGGAAATATGTATAACTCTTTGAAACAAACTCTTAATGAGCATAAAACGGAGACTTCTAAAGGTAATCTCATATGATGTGTATGCACGTATCTATCAGCTGATTAATATACACCTCCTTTTGCAACAAAATGTTAAACCTTCACGCTTCATTCACGTCTTTTGTTTTTTTTGCAGGTTTCTCATTTGGTGAGGTTGGTTGTATACGAACAAGAAATAAAGTAACTTGCTGTCATTTTTCTTCAGATGGGAAGATTTTAGCTAGTGCTGGGCACGACAAAAAGGTATAACTAACAACCCTGCTTTGATACGCCTTGACATCATAAATTGACACATGCATACAACATCTTTATTTATTTTATTCTATATCTGTTTGTTTTTCCTATTTTCACTTTCGTACACATGTACTACATGATTAAAGTGAGCTATTACTGAAATGTTAAATATTCCATTATGAACCCCATGTCCTATATTATCTTATTTCTCTTGGTTATTGGATTAGGCGGTTCTGTGGAATATGGATACTCTGCAAAAAGAAACTACGCCAGAAGAACATCAACTCTTAATTACAGATATTCGCTTCCGACCAAATTCTACTCAACTTGTGACGGCTTCATTTGACAAATCTGTCAGATTATGGGATGCAGCTGATGTAATAATTTCCTTCACTTGGTTTGATAATTTTTCACTGAATTCTCAAGATAAATCTTGGAAGAACAAAAACTCTACTCACACCCCTACACACTCTAGAGGAAGACAACCTGACCCCCAGACCAAGCGATTTTAAAGATATGAAAATAAATTAATAAAATTAGTATATCTATATGGAGTATGGGTTTCAAAAAATAAATAAAAAATATTGAATTTATATGAGTTTTTACAATTCATTATGCTGAGCCATATCTACATCTTAACTCCAAACATTGTGCAAAATAAAATAATATTGGGCTAATATGATATCTTCTTAATTAAAAAAACTTCAACCAATCCAAATTCTGCTGTGTGGATAACTTACCGTATTTAATTCTTCTGCAGCCAAGCTATTGTCTCAACGCTTACACAGGGCATTCTTCTCATGTCATGTCCCTTGATTTTCATCCGAAAAAAACCGACCTCTTTTGTTTCTGTGATAGTAAAAATGAAATTCACTACTGGAGTGTTAGCCCTTTCTCATGCACCCAGGTTTCCAAGGTTGGACGTCTTTTTGTCTTCATTGTATATTTAAATTCAGCATCTTTTGGTTACCTTGAGGTGAAATATGGAACTCAATTCTCTTTTGGCAGCAAAGAGGCAGTGCACAAGTGAGGTTTCAACCTACAGGACACCTTTTGGCAGCTGCATCAGACAAAGTGGTTTCCATATATGATGTTGAAAATGACAGGCAAACACATTCTTTCCAGGTTTGTGCATTACTACTTAGATATCGGTGAGCACAAGAGTTCTATAACTATAGGAAGTAATAAAATTAATCACTCTTAAGGTTCAGAAAATTTGTACAATAGAAACAAATGTTGAGGGCGAATCTGTAATCCTGCTTGATCCTTTTAAATGATTTGTGGATGAAAGGATCTTGTGGTGCATTTGTTTTTCTTTTTAACCTCTGTTAAGTGTAAACACAGTTTTGGTGATGTATGTATTAGGGTCATTCTGGGGTGGTCAACTATCTTTGTTGGAATATCAATGGAGATCTATTGGCTTCTGTGAGTGAGGATAGCATTAAGGTTTGGTCATTAGCATCCGGAGAGTTCATCCATGAGCTCAACTCCAACGGGAACCAGTTTCATTCTTGTGTTTTTCATCCTAGCTACTCTGCTCTCTTGGTGATTGGAGGATTACGGGTGATTACCTCTCTCTCTCTCTCTCTCTCTCTCTCTCTCTCTCTCTCTCTCTCTCTCTCTCTCTCTCTCTCTCTCTCTCACACACACACACACACAAAAAAAAAAAAAAAAAAAATGGGTGAAGTATAATTATGCAAGGAATAGTGAATATTCACAAAATATTTTCTATTTTTGGGATTGTTTTGGAAGATTGAACCGAACTGAATATTTCTCTTGTAAGGTAATCATTTCTTACTAGATACAAGACTAATGATTCATGATTAGCAGTCTTTGGAGCTATGGAACATGGTGGAGAACAAAAGCATGACTGTCCCTGCGCACGAAAACATGATAGCGGCGCTTGCACAATCGCCTCTGACCGGAATGGTCGCCTCTGCTAGCCACGACAGTTCCGTCAAGCTGTGGAAATAAATAAATAAATACATAGCTCAGTTTCTCGGTTATATCCTGATGGATGAAATATACGACTCCAGGTAAAAGAACAAAGAGAGACTAATATGTTGACAATGGCAAACCTAATGACTAATAACACTACATTAACCTTTTAGATTGTACTGTGTAATCTGTACTAGATCAAAATCTTATCGGGTAAACCCTTAAATTATAGTACTAATAATACCTTTAATAAATTATGGATATTCTGAGGCTTTTATTTCTAGTATTTTACATTTAGGTGAGATTTGTTGATTAAAACCCTTCTGGAATATTGCTTCTTTTTTTTATTTTTATTTTTTGTGAAATTTGATCAATTGTGTGGGAAATGATTAATTTGAAATGCAATATTTAAGACCTCAATCCTACTAAAATGGTACGTGGTTTTTTTTTTTTTTTAAATTTGATATTTTTATTCAGCATAGCAAAATTTTGAATTCTCTAAATTTTCTTATCACTTGCATAAATAGAGGTTTGTTGAATTGATTTTTTCATATTCTATTGCATAGGAGTATTTCTTATGGATGTATGATGATTGATGTACCAAAAAATCAACACAATTGGAATGCTTTTAGGATAAGTACTCTCTGGTTTATTTTTGTCTCAAATGTACATGCACGAGTTAATGAAAAAAATTTAATTGTAAATAAAATTTAAAAAATAAGTGAATAAAATAAAATTATAATTAGATTTTAAGTGAAAAATCAAGTACTTTTTATTTTTTAAATATTTTCACATTCTGGATACAGTATATCTTCACATTTTATAAAAAATAATTTTACTTATTTTTTCACTTTAAAATACAAATATAGTTTTAATTTTTCACCTATTTTTCTAATTTTCTTTTTCTAATTATTAATTAGAACATATATAATATTGTTTTGTCTAATTTTCTTTTTTTATCACATAAATAATTATTAAAAAATATTAATAATTCAATTTTACTTTACACATAAAATACATTATTTTTTAATCTTTTATCATAAGAAATGAAATGTTTAAACAAGATATTTTAAATAATAATGTGACATGTATTAAAAAAGTGAATACAGTACTTAAGTAAGATTGAAGTAATTGGTCTCAAATATTTTATTGCAATGGCGAAACCGATATTAAACATAAAATAAAGGGGCAATGCGAAATCCACTAGAGCTCAAAGACCAATTTAACCCCACGTCTCCCACTCCATGAAAATTGAAAAACTCGGAGCTTAGCAGAGTCAGAGCAACTCGTAAAACCAGAGATACGAAATGGGAAAGTTCACCAGGAAACCTAAACCCACGGTCGACTTGGCCGTCTCACAGCCCTGCCTCGGTGTCCGCACACGCGCTAAAACCCTAGCTCTCCAGCGACGACAATCGACCGCCGTCTCTGCCCTTCCGCCGTCGAAGTCCGCCGCCTGTTACCTTGAGCTTCGCTCGCGGCGACTCGAGAAACCCATGCAGCAGCAGAATTCGCGCGTCGTCCGGCATGGGTGCGGTTGCGAGGGCCCGCAAATTCGAAGGCGTGAGGGTAGGGTTTCGGGCTCAGTTGAAATTGAGTCCTCTTTTGGGGAAAATAACTTGGATTTTGAAGGTGGCGAGAGCGTGAGGTAACTTAATTATGTTTAAATTTAATCCTCTGTTTTAATTTGGTTAATTATGCATTCCATTTGGCTAATTGGGTACAATATGTATTTTTCTTAGCTATATTTTTGGGGCAAAAGTTTTTATTTTTCAAAGAGTGGTTTTTTTTACCTAAAAATGAATTACTAAAATATCTGTTTGAGGCAAAAAGATTGTGAATCTTTTTATAGTGTCCTTACACTTTTAGCACTGAAATGCTATTGTTTTTAGGTCAGAAAAAAAAAGGTAGCTTCTTTCAGTTTGTTACTACTACTCCTACTACTTTACATTCTGTAATTTTGGTTCTTTTAACTAACAAAAGTATATTACTATGAAATACTCCATTACATAATTTCTTCTGTATGTACCTGTGAGGATAGTAGTTATTATAGTAGTTAGATGTATGGCTTTGTTTTTTTTACCCCACACCGTTTCGTTGCAGGGTCACACGGGAAAGTACTCCGTGCAATTTCATCAAGGCGGCCGATGCAATTACTACAGTGGGCTCTACTACGAAGCAGGCCTGTTCAATTTCTCTCGGTCAAAGGTCCCAAAACGAGGTTCCTGCAAATGTACCTCCGTCGCATGAGCTGGAGGAGTTTTTCAATCGTGCTGAGCAATCGGTCCAACGAGGCTTTTTAGAGAAGTATGGTTGCTGAGTAAACAGTTATAATCATAAAATTCAATATTCATATGGCTATCAACCAATTACTAATCCATTATTTTGTTTATATTTGCAGGTACAATTTCGACTTTGCGAAAGAAGTACCTCTTCCGGGACGATATGAGCATAGAACCATGTTATGAAACTGTCCCAGATGAAGTTTTAACTATATCATTAGGAAGCTAGGGTTTGTTGACCTAAGACATAGTATAAATTTAGATGTATAGAAGCAAAAAAATGTTAGGATAAATGTATCAACTAAAGACTGTCATAGTTCCATATATTATTACTGCCCTTGTAAATTTAGTGCTTTTTATGGTTTTATCTAATACATTTTCATCTCTTAATTTTGCTAAGTATAATTTCGTCCTCGGCTTTGTACTTTCGAGTTTAATCTAATTATAAAAGGAAAAAAGGAAATATTTCAGCTGTCTCAGTGTGCAATGAACATCAAATACAGTATTTTACTGATTCTAAAAATATAATGACATAATACAAAAAGAAAACTTAAGAATCATACATTATAAAACTTGGGTTTATTACAATAATACAGTATTTATAAAAACCAATTACTTACATTTCAAGTTCCACCCGTGTCAGATTGAAAATCAAAACTACCAGTACAATAAGTCATGACAAACTCTTACTTCACGTGCACCTATAATATTTGAAACAGAGCATTAAGTTTACTGTTTACGAGTTAATCACGAGTTTGGCTTCGGCTATAGTAGATCCTCCTCCCCCCACCACACACTGAAGATCAAAATCAAACCAATTCAAGTTGACTCACAAAATTATGGAGATCACGAAAACTAACCCTGGCGTTTGATCTAATAAAAAAAGAACCCATACACCGTTAAGACATTCGGCGTGGAGTTCGTAAAAATATACAAAAGTATCAAGAGGGTTCCTGTAATTTAGAATGACCGTTTATTTTTCTGTAACTAGACTAAACCTCAGGGTGTTATTCGTAAATTAACTTGATAAAAGTGGAAGAAGAAGCAAATAGGTAGTACCTCATCCAATGATATAAAAAGTTGAAGATGGTAGTGTCACTATTGTTCCACAGACTCTGCAGACTCGATAGGCATAGTAAATTTTGCTTCAGACATTTCAACCTCACAGGAATTACTGTTGGAGACGGTTTTGTCATCTCCGATTTCCATCTGTTTGAGTTTGGCGAGTTTTATAGCTTGCAGCTCATATCTGATCATAAAGATTATAGTTTACAACTAGGGGCAGAACAAATCAATTATTCATTCTTCACATATATGAAGTGAACGAATACGGATTCAAGATTTTTAAGCATTGATTCTATCGAATAACATTTCAATTGCTAGATCAAACAAGTCTACATATAAAGCATAGAAAAAGTCAGAAAACTCACTCAGCCACAAAACTCCAGACAAGGGTAAAATATATTCTCCAAAATTGCCTTTCCTTCAAATAGCTAGGGCATAACCGGAATCGTAGTTGAGCTAGTGCCTGAAGAAGAAGATTGAGATTGATTTAGTACTAATTCAAATGACAGATATTAAATCAAGCCTATACTAAATAACCACACGACAATCCACCATTCAAGTGTTATAATAATACTTTAAAACAAAATTGATTAAAAGATCAACCGATGCACACACTGTAATTCACAATTATAGAATCATGACAACAATACATATTTCTTGTTCTTGCCGAAAAGAGTTGTAAAGGGCAGCGAGATATTGTTTGCAAACCAAAAATAATGCATTTAGATGCAGAAAAAAACAATTTACAAGAATCTCTAATTGCGTCGTGAAAAAACTTCTTCCTAAATTCAAAAGTTTTTAAAGTGCTAGGACACCTTCCACGGACACATCACCGCTGTAGAACCCACTACCTAAAACACAGCCCTGGGTTCTATTAAAAGTCGAAAGCCTCTATTTTTATTATTACTCTTATCATAGTAAAGCAATGCATCTCTACAGACATGGGGTTTCTCATGACACCACTTATGATGCTCGAAATGAATATTCAATCTTCAAGAGCAATCACTTCATATGTTTGGAACTTCAAAGAGGACATCAATTACAAAATACTAGTAATAGCATCGTCCTAAAAATCTCCGCTTAGCTACTAGTAAGCGTTCGGCCCCAATCTACCACGTAGATGTTAAAGTGTTTAAGAACATATAATCTTGTTTTTTTTAAATGAAAAAATAAAGCTTAAATAAAATTGAAATATATTTAGAAACCTTGATTCTGGAAAGAGCAAGCAGAGCATGGGCTTCTTGCCACTCCGAAAGATCCCTTCGTAAATTCCCAGAATTCCCACCATTATTGATAAATTCATCTTCCTCTAAAATTAAAAATTAAATGGCACCACAATCAACAAATAAAAACAAAAACATGATTACCCATAAAAAAAATTACCGGGAAGAGAGAAGTTCTTGAAGGTTTCTAGAGAGAAGGAGTTGACGAATTCTATCAATTGGTCAGTGATTCCATAAATCTTGTCATCTTCTTGGGAGTGATCTGGGGAGGCGGCGGCGGAGGGCACATACGTCTTTTTGAGTCTGGAAACGCTCCGTCGTAGCCATGAATAGGTTGCATCCATGTTTACAAGCTCCTCCTCCTGATGCTGCTCGAGAGAGTCAGATACGATACCCTCTTGCTGAAACAATAAAAAAAATTATTTGATTTTTAGGCAACGTGTTTGCACATTTTAAGCTGCCTAATTGACAAGCGTAATTTCTCGAAAACTTTATTGCCGAAGAATGCTGAAAATTGGCCTTATTGCCATTTTTCTCTAATATTTATTGTTAAGTAAATAATAAATGAATTAAATTAAAAAAAATAATTATATTAAGTATTCTCTTAACTTAATTTGATAAGTATTTAAAAAATAAAATTATAAAAAAAAACTTTTTATTTATTAGTTTGCAAATTTTTATAAATCAATAAAAAAAGTGTGCAAACCTTTAAGAATCCGAAATAAAATTATTTGATAACTTTTATAAATCAATAAAAAAAAGTGTGCAAACTTTTGAAAATCCGAAGTAAAATTATTTATCAAACAAGTATAAGTATTTACTTTAATATATTAGGGGTAATTTTAAAAGCTACCGAGGCTACACAGCCTACAAGGTCAAGGAGGTGGTAATTCCGGTGAACATACAAAATATAGAAAATCAAAATAGCATACCCATGGTTCTAAAAATCCCCGCCTAGCTCCGATTAATCCCTGCCTAGGCTCTAGGCTGTACTCGATCGCCTCGATTTTAGGCTCTAAGCCCTAACCCGCCTAAGCGCCGCCTAAACCCATCCAGACCCGCCTAAACCCAATTTGGACCGCCTAAGTTCAATTAATTTCGTCTTTACTTAGACAGTTCTCAAGCAGATTTAACTGAACAATTAAATTAGATGCAAATCTTGATAAATCAAATAAAATAGATGATGTTATGAAAAATTTTGAGGTACGACATTAAAATTTGAAAAAAACTATTAAATATATAATGAAAATAATCTAAAATTTTAAATTTACAAACTTTTGATCATTTTACTATATTAAACTTGTGATTAATACTATGTTTAGATTATTTATTGATTATTTTGTTCAAAATATTGATTTATTATGCATAAAAATATTTTTAAAAATATTATATTAATTAATTAATTATAAAAAAGTAAAACGATTAATCCCCGCCTAGTCCCGATTAATCCCTCTAGGCGCTAGGCCCCTAGTCACCGCCCGACTAGCGCCTAGCGCCTTTTAGAACCTTGAGCATACCAGAGGTTTTTCATATCACATTAATTTACAGCCAAAAAGGAAACACTTTCCCAAAACCACACACTAATCCAACACCAATGTGACAAAATGTTACTAGAAAATAATTACAGAAATAAGCAGGGCAGGATCTGCCTTCAGTTGCCTCTCAGTCGAGCGGAAGTTCGAGTCACTCTCTTCCTATCAGATAATGCAGCCACAGGTTGAGACGAATCAGAACCTGCCACATCATCACGGTCTTCTCGGTAGACTCTACGCTTTCTTTTCATAGAAGTCTCACGGGATTGTGTGTTTTGAGACGGCACATCCGGATCTTCCAATACTTCTGCAGCTTCCCCTTTGACTATTGACCCAGGCCATTTTTCGCCACAACCTGGGCAAACCTTTTCAACCTGCAAATCGTCAAAAACATCTTGTGTTTATTAATCAACCACCCATTAAAAGCACCATTGGAACTATAAGCTTAGAGTGCAAATTTTGATCAGACCAAAATTTCGGACAGTGTTTTTAGCTTGTAAAAAATGCGCACAGTCCAACCCAAAGACTGGGACAAGTTTTACCAATCCCATATAAAAGAAAGAATGCAATACCCTTCGTTGAGAGAATTTCTTTTCCAGGCAATACTGATGAAGACGGACATTACAAGCTTCATTCTTGCATAGTTGGGCCTACTCATCACACACAACAGAAACAATACAAGCCGTGATTGTGTGAGGACCTTTTTTACTCAATAAGTGGAATATGAAAAGGAAAAGTGGCGCTGAGCAAAAAACAACCAAAAAAAAATACACAAACCTTAACTGCAGCCTCGTTGCAAACCTCACATGTAGGGACCTCGTTGGTCCGAAACCAACTCCGGAGATCCAAAAAGGATCTTACTCCGATACCAATTTTTTCATCTGGTAGTGAAGAAAGCCACTGGTCCTTTAACAATTGTTCGAGAGCTTTTTCCTTTTGTGACATGGTGAAATTCTTAAATGCGGTAGGGATCTGGGATGGACCTCCCTGAGACTCTGAGTCTGTCGCTCCAGGAATCTGCAGTTTTAACAAAAGTTGCCAACACATGAAACTAGTGTGAAAACTTTGGAAAATAATGCAAGAAAATAAATGAAATATAACCCTTAATTAATAAATGTCGTTCATGGCCTTAGGATAAATTTATAAATGACGTTTGTGGCCTTAGGATAAATTTTTTATGCATGAGTTGCAAATTGGAAAATTAAAGCTGAATTTTTTTTGAATTTCCAAACACTCCTCAAGTCTCGCTAAAAGGACCCAAAAAAAGGTATTTCAACAATGAGATCATCCTTTTCTGTTTCACTTCTATTTCAAAATGACAAGAGAGAGGTGAAGAGGGAAACCTGTGCTTCCAGCCGTATGTTTAAGGCATCAATATTGGATATGCAGCCACTAGCCTCTGGATCTTGTATAATAGATTCAACCTAATATTAATTTCCAAATTAAATATATATCAAGTACGAAGAATCAAAGATAAATATCATACTCTTGGTAAAATCTACACATAATAATTGGCAAATGGGACTAAAAGGCCAAATTATACTAATGATATAGCACTAATTCAAAATCATCCACCTCATATGTGCCAGATAAATTTCCCAAGGCAAAAGAGTAAGGTAATTAAATTAAAGAATAGCACAAATTATTTGGATTTCTTAGCTTTTTATCACCAGTTTTCAACAGGCAACTGCAAATGTTTACCCAACTATCCCATGACGCAAATCGGCCAAAAATTTGGGCGCTGAACAAACTATTTTCCCACATTCGGCAAATATGTGCAAGCCAATGGTAATTCAATACTAGTCTCATTTGACAACAAACTCAGAGAGCCGAAAATGAGAAATATATTCCAGCTGTTCATCAAGATATAAGAAGGATTTTGTATGCTTTTCTTAGCAGTTGTGGAAATGTTACTATAATATAATACATTCGTTTAAACTTTTCTGTGTATCGAAAATAATAGAGGATAAATTAAAACAATATAGATTACACTATTACAGATGTCATAGGATTGTCAAAGTTTATCACCTTACCAAACTGTGCTGAAAGAAAAATTTACAAAAAAAATCCATACTGTTTTCTGGTTACCATTTTTCTTGCATTGCTTATCAACACTCTCGACAGTTATATAAATTCAAGGCTCTAGATGAAATTTAAATTCACCAAGGGATAAAGTAAGACATGGAAGAAACAAATGAAAAAACAGTGCTCACAATGCCCTTGTAGAAAGCAATCTGAGGAACTGTGTATTTAGTTCCAAGCTTGGACTGTTCATCCGAGACATTATTGACCACGCCATAATAAACAGTGCCGTCATATTGGTTCCGACATGCTCGCAACTCTAATTGAGCATAACCTAATTCTGCATTTATCTTTCGAAGATACTCATTAAATAATTGCTGCTGTGAGCCTGCAAAACAAACGCAAATACCAAGAGATGGCACGAAGCGGTTATCGAAGGTCCCAAAGGATTCAAATCCCGACAGATGCAGTTAAACTTAACATGCTTCAAGCAATCTAGGGTAAAGAAAATTGCATATATATTGAAAAAAAAACACATTTTTTTCATTGCTGATAAAACATAACTAAAAAGAGAGTTTTATGTGAAATCCAGTACCGACGATTCATAAAAAACTGTAGACTAAAACTATAATCCACAGAGCAATACGAACGTAAACCCCTCAAGTACACAGTGCTTCAAAAATTGTACCCTCCCAAAACTATATTGAATAAGATTGATCTTAAACGGATGAAAACGTATTATTATTACACCTGAACTTTTTCCGGTGACCTGTGAGAAGATAGACCGGAATCCATCTTCCTTGAGTGGGCCACGGGACAGAAGCGCCTGAACTAGGGTATGGTGGCGCCAGCTCAGCGGCGGCATTTCCCGGTGGGAAATGAAAATCACAATTCAGGCTGTCGGAGCAAAGCAGAAGAGAATGAATGGTGGATAAAATTACCAGCGCAAATTGGGAAATGAGAAGAGGGGGAGGAATGGGTAAAATTAGGTCTTCAATTGGCGGGAATAATAAGTAGGGCTAAAATAGCTGTGAAAATAAGGTTTAATTCGCGGTTAAAATATACTATTAACTCAGTACTTTTATTTCATTTTTTTAATAATTATTTAAATAATTAAAAATAAAAAGTAAAATATTATTAAAGAGATATCAAAAAAGAAATAATTTTAGCTTGGCTTAGCTTAGCTAAACGTGGGAATCTCGGTTTTAGTTATCGGTTAAAATCGAACCGAAACTTTCGATTTTCGGTTAGCCAAATATAAGAAATTCGGAGTTTGGTTCAGTTACCGGTAAAAAGAAATATATATATTCGGTTATCGTTAACCCGATAAACGATTGTTAAAAACCGAATAACCGAAATATATTATATATATTACATATTATATATATCCTTAAAGACGATTGTCTCACAACACTCCGTTGCTTTTTTCGGATTTTTGTTATTTTGTTGGATTTATGCACGTTAGGTTGAATATGTTGTATTTTAGTTTAAATTTGTTTATATTTTGGATTTTTTTATTCTTTTTTTCAAGATATTTCTTTTGAATGAGCCAACTTTTTTATAATCGATTTTTTGGTTAACCGATAACCGAATCGAAAAAATCAGTTCGTTTATCGGTTATCCAATAAATTATTTGGTTCGGTTATGGTTAGTCATTATTGTTTTTTTACGGTTCGGTTAATCGGTCATTCGGTTCGGTTCGATTTTGGTTAACTGAACTTCCAGCCCTAGTTCAAATCTTAGACTTTGATACTCTCATTTGGGTCCAATGTTTTGCTCCAAGATACGTTCAAATCAATTGTATTTGGATTAGATACATTCAAATGGATTCAACAAACATTCATCAAAGAACTCTAGACAATATATCGAAATTGGGCTTCACATTTTATTATATATTTATATAACAATATTTTTTTAAATTATAAAAAAAAATCAAAAGTACTAGAGATTATCTTTTCTTATAGGAAAATTAAGGCAACATTAATGAACACTTACAAAGTTAAAAAATAGCAAAAAAATGATTCAATAAAAAATAACAATTCTAAGTAAATATTAAAGTTTTTATTAAAGTTATTATGTAAAAAATAACAATTCTAATAAAATAGAAATTTTTAGTTTTTTTTCTACAAGTGTTATTATATTTTCTTAATTTTTTTTATCATTTTTGATTTTTTAAATATATTTTTTTTATTCTTGAACGAAAAACGTTTGAATAAATAAAATTTAGATTTTTTTTAAAAATGTTGAATAAATTAATTTAATTTTTTTGAAATGTTGAATAAATTAATTTGAATTTTTTGAGATTTGTTAGGAATGTTGTTAAGATTAAAATTTAATTTATAATATTAAATATTGTATATTATTAAATTCACTCATCAATAGCAAAATTTGATTTTTTTATATAATTATATGTTATATATATATATATATATATATATATATATATATATATATATATATATATATAAAATTATGGGCCCTTAATTTTTTCCCGTTTAAATTAAAAAAATGTTTCATCATGCTCCACACGATACGATTTAATTAACTCATTTAATTAAATATCAAATGGACTACGAGTTTGACGAAATGTTCCACAATGCTCCACAAGAAAGCATGAAAAAAGCAGAAACTGTATGATGGTGAGGAAGAAGTAGGTTTTCAACTTATCATTCACTCTATTATTTACTTTTTTATTGCAACTTTACCTTTGAATTTATGTGTACCCGATAGATGTTATTGGAATAAATAATACTCCCATCAAGTTTACAAAACACTAAAAAGCTATAATGCTGGTGTATATATGTGAAAGCGATAGAGATAAAATAATCAAGTTTACAAAACACTAAAAAGCTATAATGCTGGTGTATATATGTGAAAGCGAGACAAAATAATGTGTATGTTGATGTGAAGAACATTGCTGAGTTAGATGGTGATACTACATTAAAAGATTTGATGCTATTCTCAACAAACATGGAAATAGATAGCTTTCATTCTCGATGCCTCTACCGGCTGTAATACATTCTCTCTGTTTATATATGGGTTCACAGCTAGGCTACTACTAAACCCTAGAGAATGATATGCGGATCAGATTGAGTCCGTACAATCTAGATTTGAACAAAGTAAATAGACATCACAACAATTAAAATAATAAACTCAAGTTTAATTAGGATTAAGTAGCAGCACCCTTATGTTGCATAAACTCATGTAAATATTGGGATTGAGTTAGTAGTAATCCTTGAGTAGTATGAGAAACCTCAATGCCAGGGAAATGATGTAAGCTGCCCAAATCTTTGAGACAAAAATGATTGGAAAGTGAATTGATGAAAGAACTGATTTCAGTAGATGAATTTCCGGTGACGATAATATCATCCACATAAACGAGGGCAAACATCGTGTAGGTGGGAGTGTGTTTGTAGTAGAGAGAAGAGTCTGCCTTAGAACTTAGAAAACCAAGGCTGTGAAGAACAGATTTCAATTTGTCAAACCAAGATTTTGAGGCTTGCTTTAACCCATAGAGAGATTTAGAAAGCTTGCGTACCAATCCTTGTTCTTTGTTGACTCGTAACTTGGTGGTTGCTGCTAGGGGTGGGAACGAGCCGGGCCGAGCCGAGCTTTGATGTAATAGGCCTAGGCCTGTGGTAGAAATTTTAGGCTCAAGTCTGGCCTATTACTTATCATAGGCTTTTTTAAGAGGTTCGTCCTGAGCCTTTTTAGTAAATAGGCCCGGCCTGAAAGCCTTTTAAAAGCTTTTTAAAGCACAATTTCAACTTCAACTCGATTCAATGAATAAATATAAAATTTAATTAAAAATATTTTAATTAAATTTAACTATATTTAATTTATTTCATAAAATTATTTCAACTTTTAAATATTTTATAATTAATAATAAAAGATAAGTGAGCAAAATTTTATAAATACAAAAAAATGCTCAAAAACATTCTCTAATCAATGTGGAATAATCATATTTAGCATTTCAATTTAAAAAATTGTGAGATAATATAGTGATTAATGACTAAAAATTACAACTAAAAATATTATATTTTACCATAAAAGTGTACATAATATATTTATGCATTATAATATATATATATATATATATATATATATATATATATATATATATATATATATATATATATATATGGCCTGTTAGGCCTAAAAGACTTAGAATAAAGTTTAAGCTTGGCCCGTTTATATAAACGAGCTTTTAAAAAAGCTTGAGTCTGGCTCGTTTATTAAACGAGTCGAGCCGAACCGAGCTTTTGTAGGCCGAGCCATAGGCCCTTGTCGGGTAGTCTGGCTCATTCCCACCCCTAGTTGCTGCATGTAAATAGGGGTAAGAGGGTCAAGAACCCCATTTAAGAAGGCATTATCAATATCAATTTGTCTAATTGGCCATCCCTTGGAAACAAAAACTGCGAGGATAAGTCGAATAGTACTAGGCTTGACAACAGGACTAAAAACTTCTTGATAATCAATCCCAGGTTGTTGAGTAAACCCTTGAGCTACAAGTCTTGCTTTGTGGCGAATAATAGACCCATCAGCTGCCTTCTTAAGTTTGTATATCCATTTGCAGCCTACAATATTGTGGTTAAGGGGATGAACAAGTTGCCACGTTTTATTTTTTATAAGAGCCGAGTATTCTTGATCCATGGCAGATTTCCAAAGTGGATTAGCAAGGGCAGATTTAACATTGGTTGGCTCAGTAGAGAGCTGAGCAGGTTGGGATAGAGATTGAGGTTTGGAAAGCAGAGCACCAAGGTAAGATTTAGGTTTGAAGATCCCAGCCTTTGATCGAGTAGTCATATGATGTGTGGTGATAACATTAGGGTTTGGTGCTGGCGCGGGTAGTATATTTGGAGTATTTTCATGAAGAGGGTTTGGAGGAGGAGATGAAGTGTCTGAGGAGGAGGATGAATCGTTTTCATCATTTATGTTATGAGTATCAGGGGACAAAGGAGATGATATAGATGAGCTACTGTCAGTAGATGATTGATGTTGGAAGGGGGGTGGTGGATCATTTGGAGTGTGATTATGCGCAGTAGGTGTAAAAGAAGGTGAAAGAGGGATAGATGAGGCAACTAAAATAGGTACAGGAGATGAGGGAGACTCAGGCTTGGAGAGAAAAGGAAAAACACGCTCGTTGAAAACAACATGTCTATTTATGATCAATTTACCAGATGGTAGCAAGACCTTGTAACCTTTGAATTGATTGTCATAACCCAAGAAGACACCTGGTTGAGATTTAAAGTCCAATTTGTCGTTATTATAGTGTTTAAGGAAAGGAAATACTTGACAACCAAAAACTTTTAGAGAAGTGTAGTCAGGGGCAGTTCCAAAAAGCTTGTGAAAGGGTGATGAATAATCAATGATTTTATTAGGGACTCTATTAAGAAGATGTATGGTTGTAGCAAAAGCATGTTCCCAATAGGACTTAGGCAAACCTGAGTGAGAAAGTAAGCTTAGACCACTTTCAATTATATGTCCGTGCTTTCTCTCCGCTGCACCATTTTGCTGGGGTGTGTACGGACATGAGATTCTGTGAGTGATACCAGCAGCAGTAAGAAGGGGAGTGAGGGTCTTGTATTCAGTCCCACCATCGGTTTGAAGCATCTTGATCTTGTGACCGATGAGATTTTCAGCAGTGTTCTTGAAGTAAACAAATGCCTTGTAAGTATCGGATTTCTGTTTCAAAAAATAAATCCAAACAAACTTTGTGCAATCATCTATAAAAGTGACATAATATCTGCTACCTGTGGTAGATAATGTGGGAGCAGGACCCCACAAGTCACTATGAATAAGCATGAGGGGCTGGGGAGAAACATGAGTACTAATAGGAAAAGGAAGTCTATGAGACTTGCTTTGAGCACAATTAACACAAAAAATATCAGAAGTGTCATTAATAAAAGGGAGATTACATTGTTTGAGGGCTCTCTTGGTAATCTCAATAGAGGGGTGTCCCAGGCGTCTATGCCATAAGGCAAGGTCCTGGACAACGCTAATAGAATTAGAAACAAAATTAGCATTATAACAAGAATTTTTTTGAGAAGTGAACTTCTTGGCAGGAGGTGATGAGATGTTGTTGGGATTTCTTGTGTTACTGGAGAGCTGGAAATGGTAAAGGCATTGCTTAAGAGTCCCTGACAGGAGGATTGTTCTTGTGCCCTGATCCTTTACAAGACAAAAGTTTGGGTGAAATTCAAAAAACACACCATTGTCTTTAGCAAATTGAGACACGCTAAGTAAATTTTTTGTGATAGCTGGAACATGTAATAGTTTGTTGAGATGAAAGATACGAGGAGCAGAATTAGGAGATGAGGCAGGAATGAAAAAAAAAGTTTTACCAATGTGACTGATGTCAAGATCAGACCCATTACCTATTTGCAACTTCCCCTGCCCACCATATTCATTGGAAATGCTCATATTGGAAAAATCATTTGTGACATGGTGTGTGGAGTCGGAGTCAGGGTACCAGCCGGAGTCACATGGTTCTTCTGCAGTGGTTAGGTGAGCTGATCCGTTAGTATTTCTTGAGTCATCTCCATTGGAGTTTCTTGGTACAAAGTCAGTGTTAAATCTGTGATAGTATTTATCTGCTGTATGGTTGGAATAGCCACAAATTTGGCATTGAACTCTTGCACCATTTGTATTTCCGCCTCCTCTACCCCTGTAATTTCCCCTTCCTCTAGGGGATGGACTTCCCCTTCCTCTGTTGTTCGAGCCTTGGTAGTTGCCTCTTCCTGATTTTATGGAGGCAGTGTTGGCATTGGGTATGGGTTTGTCACTGAGGGAGCTAGCTTCAAGCCTACACTCATAGCTAAGCAAGAGGGGAGTGACATCTTTGATGGAAAGGTTTTCACCTTTTGTTGTTATAGCAGCCACAACAGCATCGTACTCAGTCCCTAAACCACTGAGTACATATAGAACTTGATCAATTTCTTTGATGTGTTCTCCAGAGCTTGAAAGAGCATCACAACATGCCTTAACCTTGTTCAAGTAGTCCCTCATGGTCAAACCATTCTTTTTCAAAGCTTGGAGTTGCATCATGTACTGCATCTTCTTTGCAGTGGTATGAATGGAGAATGTCGTTTCAATGGAGTCCCAAATCTCAGAAGCTGAGTTCAGTCCAACAACAGAAACAAGAATAGATTCTGACGAGGAGAGCAGCCAAGACACTAGTAGCTGGTCTTGCCTTTGAAAATTCACATAATCTGGATTCACCTTCAATATTCCCTCTTCTGTGGGAATAAGCTTCTCAGTAATCGATTGAGTGCATGTGAGAAAACCTTCAAGACCATGACCTCTAACTGATGCCAACACTTGCTGCTTCCATACCAAATAATTATCATCTCCAAGTTTGATGGATAATGACTGGTGGTGTAGCTGCACCAACTTGTTCTCTTCCGCCATATTCCTCTTTTGCGGAGCTGTGGTGAATCAGATCTGGATGCGGACAAGTTCTGATACCATAAAAGATTTGATGCTATTCTCAACAAACATGGAAAGAGATAGCTTTCATTCTCGATGCCTCTACCGGCTGTAATACATTCTCTCTGTTTATATATGGGTTCACAGCTAGGCTACTACTAAACCCTAGAGAATGATATGCGGATCAGATTGAGTCCGTACAATCTAGATTTGAACAAAGTAAATAGACATCACAACAATTAAAATAATTAACTCAAGTTTAATTAGGATTAAGTAGCAGCACTCTTATTATACATGCATAATTTTGGGAAGATATTCTTTCTCTCTCTCTCTCTCTATATATATATACATTTTGAATGCTTGATTTTTTGAAAATTAATGATGTGTTGTTTTCAGGTTGCATGTGATAAAGACTTTGATTTGGAAGGGACATCTTTTTTATTGGTGGACCATGAAAAAGTTATGGGCTTTCCTGTCAAGAAGTTGATGACATTTAATATAAGCTAAACCTCCAAGCCGACTAGGTCCGCCTAAATGCGTGGTGACCGCTTAAATTCGCTTAATTTCATTTTTATTTACTTAAATCATCAAACTTTAGTCATGAAACTTGTGATTAATATTATATTTAAATTATTTATTAATTATTTTGATTAAAATATTCCATTAACATGCATAAAAATATTTTTAAAATATAATATTAATTAATTAAATATAAAAATGTAAAATAATTAATCCACACATAGTTCTCGATTAATCCTTTAAGTGCTTAGAATATGTTCTTTTGGACGGAAACCTGCTGAACTGAAGATCTGAACTGAACTAGATTTATTTTTTTTATAAAAATAATAATTTTTTTTTTGAAATTATTAAATATTTTTAAAAAAATATTAATAATATTATGACAGTAACTAGATTTTATATTTAAAATTATAGATTAAAACTATTTTTAATTTATTTTATTTAATTTATTTTGAATTGAAGCGATCTGAACCGAAATTAAGTCCAAAAGAACAAGACTTAAGTCTCCAATTAATTCCTTTAGGCAAGCCCCTAAGCAGTAGTCACTGTTCACCTAGTTCTCGATTAATCCTTTTAAGTGCTTAGTCCTCAATTAATTCCTTTAGACAAGGCCCTACTGGACTAGCGCCTTTTAGAAAGTGCTTAGTCCTCAATTAATTCCTTTAGGCAAGCCCCTAGTCCAGGGACTACTCGACTAGCGCCTTTTAAAACTTTGCAAAAAAAAAATAGACATTTTTAGAAAGACGGAACTTAATTGCTCGACTAGCGCCTTTTAAAACTTTGCCAAAAAAAAAATAGACATTTTTAGAAAGACAGAACTTAATGTATATTATATGTTGGCCGAGCCCAATTGAGTTTTCCTAGTTTTTGAGACGAACTTAAAGGTTCGTTTGAGAAATTCAATTTAAGCCGTGTATAAATCAATTAGTTGAGCTTCGTTTGAGAAATTCAATTTAAGCCGTGTATAAATCAATTAGTTGAGCCCGGCGATAACAGTAATAGTAATAATAACAGTATAGTGATATTGAGACTATAGGAATTCTATTTTTAATATAATGAGTTTGAAATGAGTAAATACAATTTGTTAGCCAATGTTACACTTGGGGGATGATACTATTACAGTTGATTGTGAGGAAATTAAAAATAAAAATACAACATAATGAATGAACTAATTGCTCAAAAAAATTATACGACGAACACCATTTGGTACAACATGAATAGCCTGGGGGTCCAAGCATTCTACAACTTTGCAACTCTCTTACACCTGCACGAGGAGAGAAATGTTGAGGGACATAGTTGTAAATGTATCAGATGACACCAGCATTTTCCGTCTCAGGGAGTTTACCTGACAGTTGTATTTAGCAATTACAAAATTGCCATTCTTCTTGCGACAAATCCAGGAACTCAGAGTCGCCGTCTTCAAACATGATCTGTAACAGCGAAAAGCAAAGCAAATAACATGATTTGTAGTTGCATAGAGAGGTGTTCATAAGTTGAAAATAATAATTTTATCACAAGAATGAATGCCTTGTCGACTCACCAAATGTTTTCTCTTGGTGCTATCAAACCATCTTATTATCCCAAAAGACCTGATTACCATAAAGAAATATAGCAAAATGTTCAGCAAAGTATCATCACATCATCTGATATAATTACAAAACTAACCCCTGAAGTTTAGCTTATTCACATACGGATTTAAATGAACCACAAATAAATAAATTTCTACAATTTAAGCAATCTAAGAGCCTGAGAAAAAAATACGGCCCATTTCACTACAGAAAACAATAAAATAGTAATTAGTTGTACCTTTTATCGGAAAAATTAGGAATTCTTATGACTGAACCAATGCAATTCTGACCCCTTCTCTCTTGCTGAGAAGGGTCACACCTTGAACCTCCTGTAAGTAAATCAATCGAATCAAATTATACATCTGCGTCCAATACAAATCATGTGTGTTCTTCTAGAAAGAGAAAAGGGTTAAGATGCGCACCTACACCAGCAACTCCATTCATGTAGATCTTATAAAGAAAAAATGAATCCACTTTAGTTCCCATTTAACAAAATGTACAAGAGAAAAAAACAAGCATTAAAGAAGAGAGCACCAAATTCATGAAAATAAATATAGCTTACAGGCTTGTTTGATACGTTTGATTTCATTTTAGGTGAGGTTGCAGCCACTTGACGCGCTACTATTTTAAGTGCAGCATCGGAGGTAGTTTTGGGTTTATTTGATTTAATAACATTATTAACTCCAAGCTTCTTCCGGCAACCTGTAGCACCACAGTGGCAATCTTGATCTGCACCAAATTGCACAAACCTGCAAGATTGATTAGATTGGAATAATTATATCAATTCTCGAGAAAGAACAACTCATTAAGTCAGATAAAGAGAAATTTAGTGGGTTGGTTCAAATCATACTGATAATCATAGGTCAAATGCTCGCCCTTCTTGATGTCACGGGTGGCAAATATACCAATTCTCGTTTCACTATCAATCATCCTGAAACCCGAGAGTTGCTCAAGAAGTTAAACCAAAATTATGCTATGTCATGCTAAATGAAAATTCTTAAATACGTAACACAATTTGTGGAATATTAAAATATTAAAATTCTAAATTAACCATGGGCAATTTTTGTCGAATGGAGGGAGCATTTAAAAAACTAACCATTTTTGCATCTCAGTATTGGGACAGCAACTGTGATTAATATATCTCGACTTGTTGCCCTTGTAAGAGGCATCAATTACCATATCTCGATTAATTTCACACAGATAGAAATTTGTTTCACCGCGGTGTTTCATTTTCCACAGTCTTTCCTCGCATGTTTTATCATCAATAACTGTAGGTGTGAAAATTAGTATTCACATTCAGATGAGATGTATAGCTCTGTGTGATAATCTATGCATAACTCAAACATTATATACCTTCTCCAACATATTCTATCACAAACTCTCCTCGACTGATGTCTTCTTCTGCCACAACACCCATTCCACATTTCTCGGTCTGAAACATACACCTCAACTTACTTAACAGGTTAACAGATCAAAACTAAAAAAAACTTTTCAATATAAATGACACGGGGCCAGCCTGAAGGGAACACACACATACTGACATACACACATATAACAATTGGTAATATGAAATTAAGGTTTTCATTCCAAAAAATAGAATTGAGCAAGTACAACGCCAACATATAAATAGTTCTGCACAGAGACAGTACAGAAAAATTACATAAATATCCAACTTCTTAATTCAACAAATATAAGTTATTGGCTAGTAGACAACATTATTTTTTCCAAAATTGGTATTCAGTTGCAAAAGATATAAACTTCAAACATAATCGCAAGAGAAGAATAAAATTGACAAGTTCTAAACATGAGCTTCGCAGGTTAAAAGTGCAGAAAAGATCCAGGTTTAACTTAGAAAAAAGAATTTGCTGAGTTCATAGACTAGAGAATACATTATGCAGTTATATACTCCAGAACACATAATGTCAATCAAACTCCCAAATTCCAACACAGTAAATTGGTAATAGCCCTTTAATTAATATTGCAAGTACATGACAGAACTTATACGACTATTACAAATGTCTGTTATGAAAACATAAAACTGATCGTAAGGAATCCCAACAGTTTAAAACGAGGCACATTAAGCACTAAAAGTTGTTTAAAACATAATATGCTAGCAATAAAAAAAATGATGCAAGAAAACTTGGGCGTACCGTTTCATTAGCAAGTAGCAACAGTTCAGTTTAAAATAACCCAGAGAAAATTATGCTAGAACATCTACGATATATGTCATTTTAACAATTCAAAAATAGAATAGAGGTTCTACCTGCACTGTTTTTATCTTCTTCATGAGCCTTTGATGAAATGGCTTATTCAGACAGGAACTCCCACATTTACAGCCAGAAGAACAGCTAGACATTAGCATACTGTTACAGGAACAAAACAAATTGATGGAAAAAAGAAAGAAAAAGATTTAGAAATCACATATTAAGTCTGATGTATATACTAAATTCATTACAAAGACCACCACCACACCACACCTACACCCAACCCAAAAATAAAATGACAGTAAAAATGTCCTTCAACTGATGCATGGTTTTTATTTTATTTTTCATTTCATTCACCAGATGATGAAATTTATATCTCAATTCAAGCAACAAAAACCAAAAATCCGTAAAATATAAAATAAACGCAATCAAAATTTCAACAGACAAGAGAGTGAACTCAAATCGACAACATAATGCAGACATTACAGATCAGACAAGAAATATCATATGCAATGTAAAGAATATATGACATGGGTTAGAGAACTCCTCCCTCCAAAGCGATCTAGATCTTGTAAATATGTGATCCTAACTAATAATCCCCCGTGCTTCAATGTTCAAATATAATGCCAAAAAAATCATGTACATGCCAATTCCAACGGTTCACAATGTTTTAAAATACGAGACGTATATTCAAGGTATTTTTCCCAAGAGAAGTGAAGCGTATCCCACAACTTCTTCAAAAAAAAATCAAAATAATAATTAAAGAAAAACACTGAGTTCAACATAACAATTAATAATACACTAATAATACAAATATCCCAAAAACAGAATGTAATTAAAACATCAAAACCATTCAAAATAGGTTCACCAAAGTCATCAAATGTCTACAAAACAACACAAAAGTCATTTCCAGAACAAAAAGTCTCCTTAAATGTATTTACTTTTATTAATTTTTAATTTCTCTTAGTTGCAATATTGACTATACTGTTGTAACAATAGTGGTTTAGTTGCAATATAGGAAAAACTGGCTGATGTTAACATTTACATGATTAAACCAATAAATTTTAGGTTGTATTTTTTTTTAAACTTGATTACTTGATGTAATCACACTGAATGTCTCAACGATTTGAAATGGTGTAAATATGACTATATGAGTTGCAGAATACAAATTAAACCACTAAACCTCAAGTATCAAATAAAGATAATCCACCAAGCCATTAACAAAACAATTTGAAGAAGATAAAGTACAAATATAAAAAAACTGGTTTGAGCTGGATAGGAGAAGCAGCGCGATTTGAACTCTTCTAACCTGGGGTTTTAATACACTGACTGGAATTAAAGAGATCCTACGGGTAAAATAAAAAGGGTTGGAAGACTCTTCCGCCTCACCCAAAAGAGGCAGACGTCCCTGTATATACATATGACTTATGCACCTCCGCACGTCTCAGCGCTGAGTCGAGGCATGAGTCAACCGTTTTTTCAATTTTTGTTACACTAACAGTCGTGAGTTCACTACTTATAACAAGTGTTTTCCAGGATATGGAGCATTGACTATTCAACATTAAGGTGCAGGACAATGTCACAACAAACATGTATAAGATACCTATGAGTAAGAACTAGGTATTCACCACATTCTCATGCTCAATTGAAGTTCAAAATATCAACTCATAGTAAACCATCCGTACCTGCAGAGGCAATCTTTACCACAAACAGTAGAAGATCCATTTGGTGAGCTGCAGGAACAAAATATGCCATCATCCTCCAAGCGCTTTTTTAACTTCTTAGTTAGATACACATCTTGATGCAATTAAGATCCACAAAACCGACCCATCAAAGGGATCAAATGGGTTTCCAAAAATAAATTAATAATCAGATTAGTATCATGCAAGGGGAAAATAGCAATTAATCATTTAGGATACTGCGTCTGATAGAGGAGTAAGGTGTAGGTTTCCATTTATTAAATGATTCAGGAAGTTCATAATCAACAGGGGCTCCAATGTCCGCCGCTAGTTGGCTGAATACTTGCCCAATCCCAATGCATTCTCGATTCTGATTAGAACCAAATATAAACCCGTTCACGAAATGCAATGCAAGAAATTCACGAAATAATCACTGATGAAATCAAACGCGAGAATCAGCTTTCATACAAACCTTCTTCATAGCAGGCATGGCATTGCTAGGACAGCTTATTATCAAGATACACTTAATCCTGATAGCACACAGCATAAGATGTCAATGACAAATGGAAAAGCAAGAGGGCAAGAAATATCAAAAACGGGGAAAACGTTTTGTGGCAACACAAAGAAAAATACCATTACAATTTACAACCTTTTGATATGACTAGGTTTCAATTTACATATAATTCAATTTCAAACAAAAATTGGCCCAGTTACTGATGTTCTTGTAAATTGGATATTTCCGTTATCAACAGAGAGAGTAGAAATCGAGAATATTTGAAGCGGGAAGAGGTTGGTGTGATTAACAAAGGGTCCCAGAATAAGAATTGCACACACAATCTCAAAAAAAAAAAATCTTACTTCTCATGGTCGCCCTGACAGTTCTAATACAAGACACATCCAGGATTACTGATTGGCAGTACCTGGAAATTAGGAACTAAGGGAATAAACATTCAGTCTTATCAATTTCGTCATAAAAAGGTGCAGATCGCAGGTGGGCAGTTCTTGGTCTTCAGTTCAATCGAAACAAGAAACAATTATTCAAAAAAAAATTGAACTAATGTTTAGAACGAGAGGGCGATTTTTGGTCTTCAGTTGAATCGAAACATTGGAAACACATTCCGAGTTCAAAAATTGTTCACCGCATGAACTAGGGTTTAAGGAATAACACAGGCTTCGGCATAATAAGTGAGAAAATTCAAAGTGTAAATAAACAAACTATGTAAATAAGATTTGGTCACCAATTTCACCTGCGAAGAAAAGCGACGATGCAGTGGAGAGGGATTCAGGATTTGTGCGTGAGAGAGACAGAGCCACAGAGGAGAGGGGAGAGGGAAACTGGAGAAGAGAGATTAGGGAGTAAAGGGTAATTTCGGTTTGACGATTTGGGTTTGTAAAATAACGGTCTAAACTATTTGTATATTTTCGTACGTTCAAAATCGTGTTTATTTTTTCTTGCTCATATATTGATTTTTTCTTAATTAAAATAATAATTTCAATACTTCAATTAAATTGTGGTATAAAAATGTTGCTGGGTTCATCTAATGACATCACGACTTGTTTGTATAAATAAAAACATTAAACATGAACATTCAATTACAATCCTAATTTTTATTTAAATTTATAAAACTAGGTTTATTAACTAATAAGGAATTGATATATACTCTATATAATTTGCTGGTACTGTATATTACTTAAATTTGAGGTCACTATAAGGAACGTATATTATATTTGAAAATGATAAAGACAAATTTTCTTTTATATAAATGAATCCAAAATTTTAATTAAGGAACGTATATTATATTTGAAAATGATAAAGACAAATTTTCTTTTATATAAATGAATCCAAAATTTTAATTATAACCGAAGTACTGTATGTTACATACATTTTAGAATAATAACGAAAAATCTCTTTTTGTTATGAATATTATTAATTAGTGAATGACTAGTTTACCCTTTCTTGGTGAACAAGACAAAACCCTATTTTGTATCCTATATAGAGGGGTCTCCCCATATGAATGAAACAACCATTCACAACAATTCATAACAATTCTATTCTTTCTCATATTGTCTCTCTTTCTACTATATTATTCTCTATCAATTCCTTTGAGTTTATAACACGTTCAGCACGAAAGCTCAACCGCGTTCTCCATCGAAGTTCTACTCATCCAAGATCCGAATTCAAAGGCAAGAATTTATATGTTTGTTTATATTCATTAATAATTATAAATATATCTACTTCTCCTCCCTTCTTCTTAAATTCATATGTTCCCGAAGAACATGATAATTTTATATTCTTGATATGATATCATATGTTCCCGAAGAACATTATAATTTGATATTCCTGAAGTAATATCATATGTTCCCAAATAACATTATAATCTGATATTCCTGAAGTAATATCACATGTTCCCGAAAATATTATAATCTGATATTCCTGAAGTAATATCATATGTTCCCGAAGAACATTATAATCTGATATTCTTGAAGTAATATCAAATTAATTATGATTGAGTTCTTGAAGAACAATATGATATTCTTGAAGTAATATCATATTAGTTATGCCTAGTAAATCAATTAAAATGTTAATGTTCCTGAATAATATTGTGGTATGATATTCTGAAGAAATATCAAAACTAAACGTTCCTGAAGAACATTGTGATATGAAGAATCATGATATGATAATCCTGAAGAAAAATATCAATAATTAAATATTCCTGAAGAATATCGTGCGAGTATTTCGTGGTCGAGTCATGTATGTACGAACTCGACCCATGAATCAATTGAGGTACTTCGTGAATTCCAAAGTGGGTGAAACTTTAGGAAAAGTTAATCCAAACCTTGTTGAATAGCCCGATGGTTATTTGCTTAAATATTGGGATAGCCACATGAGTTTGAATCCCCATGAAAATTTGATATTTCTGAAGTATTATCAAATCAATTATTCTTAATATATCAATTAAATTGAATGTTCCTGAAGAACATATACTCTGGTTTAAATATTATATTGATCTTTTAAGATCATCATGATATAATTCGAGAAATAACAAATCAAATTGTCCTTTGAATATTCCTGAAGAATTATTACGATAATATCATCGTATGATATGATATTATATCAAATTAAATTGCTCCCGTAGTAGCAATAGTTTTGGAAATATCAAATTAAATTGCTCACGTAGTAGCAATACGTTTTATATGATCCCGAAGATTATTATGATATGATATTCATGATTAAATATCAAAATTAAATTTTAAATGTTCTTGAAGAACATCATGATAGGATATTCCCGTAGAAATATCAAATCAAATTGTTTTGATGTAGCAATTAAATTTTAAATATTTCGAATTGATATTGATATTCAAAATATCTTGAAAGAATATTTTTATTGATTGCTCCCGAAGAAGCAAAGTTCAAACATTTTTTGAATAAAGTTAAATAATGATACTCATGTTGAAACGCCAAATTCGATTAGTCTCGTTGAAACAATGATTACATATGAATTATCCCTGAAGGATATATTTTGAAAATCGAGAATAAATGTACTATATGGGTACTCATGAAATATCCAAAAACTCGATTCCAATTAAATGTAATTTCTGAGAAAATTATATATTGAGATTTATTTGATCTCGAATGATCATTGGTAAAGATATCGTATCCCCGAAGGATCATTGATAAATGTATTGTATCCCCGAAGGATCATTAGTAAAGCAACTGTTATGCAAATGATAACATATTAAAAGTAGGCTCCGGAAGAGTTTTACTAATTATCTCCACGAGTACTACAAATGTACTTAAACATGAAAATGATGCATATCATGATTGTGCGTGGAAATGAATCAAACATTTCCCATCTGCGAATTTATTTGAAATATGCAACTTATATTTATATCACCACTAAAGTGAATGTTTATGAACGAGCATAGTAGAAAATAAGGTATATCTCGAGCTCCCGATCCAGAAGATCGGTTTATAGCAATTACGCTGATTTGCATATTAAAGGAAGATCATTTCCCGGCATTAGGGGGAGATAAGAATATAAAAGATATAAATGCCGAGAAATTTCATGGAATGAAAACGATCTTTAATTTTAGATCTACGCACCAATCAATTGAACCCGAAGTTCATGAAAATAAGTGACTTGCAATATCAGCAAGTAATCTGCCAAATTAATGAAGGTGTGACAAAATCAAATATATTTGTGATAAAATGGACTATAAGAGTTCAAAAGAGATCAACTCAAATGTTGATTCTAATATACGCCTGAAGCGTAGTAGATCGATCTCAAGATATAAAATTAATCCGCGGAAAAACAAAGAAATTAAGTCACCCTCAAAATCTCCTGAAGAGAATTAGATGAAAATCCCATTGAAAAAGCATGTGCACATGATAATAGAAAGTGGGATTGCGGAACAACCAAATTAAATATTTTGGGAAATGATTAAAGATTTGGTTGATAGAATGAATTGTCATCAACATGGAAAAAGTCGTCAACGACATATTTGCCTCAAGAGTTGCTCAAGAAAATTTGGATCCAAAACTCATATCTATAATAGTGTGCCAGCAGCACTCAAGAAAATAGAAATGAGCAATTGAGGCTGAGCATTACTCGCTGGATAAAAATATTATCCCAGAAGGATATACGTGGGTGTTCGTACGAAAACGAATAATTGTGTGGTGAGATATAAAGGCGAGATTAGTTGCTCAAGAGTTTTTCGAAGAAACTCGATATTTTTAAGGATGACATTAAGTTCCGCTACCTTATACTTCTGGCAGCAACAACGATAAATATAGATATGCATGAATGTATGATTTGACTACGTAGAAGTCATTAAAACGATACATACATGAAAATCCTGGATGGATGAAATGAAAGGAAATGAAAATCAGAACATGTATAGAGTATCATATTACATATGTCATTATGGACAAAATTATATTGAGACAAGGTCCCGAAGACCAGTGATTGGTCCCGAAGACCATTGATTGCACTCTTTTTCCGTTTACTAAGTTTTTCACACGGGGTTTTCTTAGTTAAAGGTTTTTAACGAGACAATCACCACAATATAAATGTGAATGTCATGCACTCTTTTCCTCGAGTATTTTTTCTTACAGGGTTTTATAATGAGGTTTTTAACGAGACATGTACATCACTCGATAATAATGAGGACATCAGAATGTTCCATATGATTTTATTTTCGAGATAAAGTGAGATATTGAACCTGAAGTTCAAATGATTGTGAATTGAAGTTCACATTATTGTTCATTTGTCAAGAAATGTATATTGAACACTAGACGCATCTAATATACTCCATAAGAGTTACCGGCCGGTTATAGCAATTGCGAATGCTCTAGTCAATAGATGTCTGGTAAAGGCATGTCCCTGAAGGACTAAAAATATACAATAATACAAATGAATGTGAAATTCGACAATTCGAAGGTTGTGTCCTGAAGACCAAAATGTATATTTGAATAACTAAGTTTTTCCTATATGGTTTTATTAGTTACAGGTTTTAATGAGATTGATTGATCACAAAGTCAAAGATATTCGGTGATTACAATCAGGGGGAGCAAGTTGTACTCTTTTTCCTTCGTCGAGGTTTTATCCCACTGGGTTTTCCTGACAAGGTTTTAACGAGGCAGCAAATCCTGTAAATAGTCATTCAAGGGGGAGTGTTATGAATATTATTAATTAGTGAATGACTAGTTTACCCTTTCTTGGTGAACAAGACAGAAACCCTATTTTGTATTCTATATAAAGGGGTCTCCCCATATGAATGAAACAACCATTCACAACAATTCATAACAATTCTATTCTTTCTCATATTGTCTCTCTTTCTACTATATTATTCTCTATCAATTCCTTTGAGTTTATAACACTTTTTATAAAAATGAAAAATAATAAGTACTAATAACAAAATTTCAAAAAAAAAAATCTTTTATTTAAATTAAAAGTAAATGGAGATACGGGAAAAATCTATTTTTATAAAAATAAAAAATAATAAGTATAAGTAATAAAAACTCACATTTTTTTATAAAAATAAAAAATAATAAGTATAATAACAAAACTAAAAAAAATTCCTTTTATTTAAATTAAAACTAATGAGGATGTATTCAATTAGGATTCCATTGAGTTTTAAAATCCATTAACTTTTGAATATCTATAGATTTCTAAAGACTTTTTAAAATATATATTGAATACCTCAAGATTTTGATGGAATTTTGAAAATTATAATTGAATACCCCTTCATTTTAAAAATCTTAAAAAATCTTAAAAAATCTTGACTCTTTAACCAATACACCCTTTTAAATGGAGATGCCCGAAAATCTTCCTCTAAATCATTAGAGTTTGCACATTTTTTTTTGTTTTCTCTTAAAAGTTTGCACATTTTCATCAAAAAAAATCATGATCCAATTTTTTGTACTGAAGTGTAATTAAGGAAATCAAATATCAAAGTAAAATACTACTCCACATGTGGTGGGGAGAATTATGGGTACAAACAAACAAAATACATCCTCCCAATCACAACCTTCCACAAACGTATTGAGGGGGATCCACAAACGTATTGAGGGGGATCCGGTGCCATTTTACACTGGATATTATTTCTTAACCGTGTGATTGTAATTTATTAAATCTAACGCTTGACATCAAATAAAATTTTCTGCCCAAAAAATTTAAAACACTCTCTCTCTCTCTGCCCGTAATTATATTTATTATAATATTTTAAAATAAAAAAATTCAAAGCAATTCTGCGCATAATATTTTAAAATAAAAAAATTCAAATCAATTCTACCGTAATAATTTTATTTATTTTATTATAATATTAATTTAAAAAAAAATCAAAACTATATTTATTTTATTATAATCTTACAAATAAATAAATATTTACTTTTCAACCTTTTATATTAAACAAAAACTCATATTTAGCTGTTAAAATATTTATAAAATACCTGCATACTAATTAATATTAAAATTAAATTAAATAATTTGTTACTATTTATACATTATATTTTTTAAAAATTTTTTTATACATTTATCCTAAGTCTATAACTTACACTATAACATGGCAATTTATATCTTGCTCCTCAATGTAACATGCACATCTTACACCTGGTCAACGGTATATAATTATCAGTTAATTAATTTAGGATTTTTTTTTCCTTTTTTTCCAATTTTTCTCTCGTCGCTTTTTCTCTCTTAGCAGAACACACTCGCGCGGCGATTCACCGCCATGGCCAACGCCGCAATTCACCGCCATCGCTACCACCGCAATTCACCACCATCATCACCGAGCTGCGTTTCATCTTCTTCCTCGTTTGCTTGAGATCATCCCCGTTCAACATCGATTTCGCGATTGACTGCCCCCGCCGTTCACCGTCGTTCACCTCCGTGTCTTCAATTCCGCGATTGACCATAGTGAACGTCGCTCTTTACTTGAAATCAGAAGTTGTTCCGTCTCCATCGTTTGTTGGAATTTAATTTGCTCGATCGTTTGTTTGTGGAGGATTTATTAGATCTGTCATATATTTTGGTCGAAGGCTTCAATTTCCTCAATTTTTGGATATTTTTTATTTCGAATTGTATATTTTTTATACAGAGTATGTGTTTTTTGGATTCAATTGACTCGAATCAAGTTGTTTTTTATGATGAAATCCTAAATCCTCAAATTCCTGGCTATTCCCATATTGATGCTGACATTCATTTTTTTTTCTGTCAACTTTCATTTATTTCTGTGTCAACCTTCATTTTGGGTCCGTTGATCACGTTTTCTGGAGTTGAGAAAGTCGTTAACATTATGCATGCTCTGCAGATGACTAAGCATAACGGCTTCCCGATTGTCGACGAGCCTCCCTTTACGGATGCGCCCGAGCTGTGCGGACTTGTTCTGAGGTCTCATTTGCTGGTTTTGCTCAAAGGGAAGAAGTTCACGAAGAACAGGGTGTTGTCCGGATCGGAAGTTTTGAAGGCTTTTCACGCGTTTGATTTTTCAAAGGCGGGACTGGGAAAGGGGATGAAGGTCGATGATTTGTATTTGAGTGAGGAGGAAATGGACGTGTATGTCGATCTACACCCGATTACTAACACGTCGTCGTATATGGTAGTGGAAACCATGTCTCTCGCCAAAGCTGTCGTCTTGTTTAGAAAACTTGGCCTCAGACGCTTGTGTGTCGTCCCCAAAACACAAGGGGTAAGCAACATTCTTTTTTTTTTTACCTTAAAATTTCTTAACTAATACTATCTCCTACAGAGTGGGCAATCTGTATACTATCTCCTACAGAGGGGGAAATCTGTAAAACTACAAAATATATGAGGAGGTATTTGTTAATGTTGAAAGATAGTTGGGTGTGAATTTTGATTTTTTTTTTTAATTCTATTGCAGAGATCACCTGTTGTTGGAATCTTGACAAGACATGATTTCGTGCCCGAGCATGTTTTGGGACTCTACCCAGAACTCAACCACCACATGTAGTCAGCTGGTCGAGTTATTGTTTTAAGGCTGGGCAAGAGACTTTCGATTGCCTGAAGAGAACATCTTTGTGGCGCGCAAGGTCTGAGGTTTTCAGTTCCAACATGCACATTCATATACAATTATTTATTCGCAAATTCATCGAGGGAATAAAAAGTTTGTGTAATAGACTCGGAAAGGATTTATTGATCAATTTTCTTTTGAATACTTTGTCTTGCTCACCTTTGATAGTTAGTTTAGTCCAACTGCAATCATCGTTGCTTTTTTTTTTTTTTTGTGTCGAGCAATCAGTGTAGCAGGAATAAGCTTTTGCAAAATATGTGAAGAAAATACATACTACATAAAAGAAAATACAATCTCAAATAGACGCTTTTCTTAATTTATCTCGCATCAATACTGTAAACCTCCGGAGCTACCGAAGGTTGCCTTGATCGTTCGCCGCCCTCGATTATAGTTCGCCACTTCGATATTTCAATTTTTAAGTGATGATGCTTCAGTTTTTAAGGTGTGATACTTCAATTTTTAAGTGATGATACTTCAGTTTTTAAATAATAATGCTTCATTTTTTATAAAATGATGGCACTACATTTTAAAATGATGATGCTTCACTTTTAAAAGGTGTGATACTTCAAATTGCATATTATTAACCTTCATTTTCGTTTTAAAATGATGATACTTCAAATTGTGATAATTTAAATAATGGTGACACTACATTTTAAAATGACGATGCTTCATTTTTAAAGGTGTGAAACTTCAAATTGCAGATTTTTAAATAATAATACTTCATTTTTAAATAATGGTGACACTACATTTTAAAATCATGATTCTTCATTTTTAAAGGTGTGATACTTCAAATTGCAGATTATTAACCTTCATTTTCGTTTTGAACAAAAATGCAAACCAAAATACACCAATCATCGTCAAATGATGAACATATCAGTTTTAGCATCTAAAACTCTTGTCTAAGACAAATTATCTACCATTTTTTTCAACATCTATCATTTAATCATTTACAAGTCATCAACAATGTATAATTGAACCATCAGTTATCTACCGTCTGTCATCTACCAATTATATATACCAATCATCCATGGAGACATTGTACTAGCAAGAAAGCTCCTTTATACCCTTCGGAAACTCTGATTTCAGAACACA
This sequence comes from Euphrasia confusa, assembly GCA_954870475.1. Taxonomy (NCBI): domain Eukaryota; kingdom Viridiplantae; phylum Streptophyta; class Magnoliopsida; order Lamiales; family Orobanchaceae; genus Euphrasia; species Euphrasia confusa. The sequence continues at coordinate 5,247,977 of OX940966.1, read as the reverse complement.
GTAGCCCAATGAGTTTTGCCACATCAACCTTCGCCCACTGCACTTTCTTAAATAAAACTCCTTATATATATCTTGAAGATTCAATTATTTAAAAGAAAATCAAGTTTTTTAACCGCAGCAGTTGCTCAAAATGAACTGCAAGCATCATATTATGCATTTGTCTGTGTCATCAAACCTGATAGACAGTGAGTTCATTAGGCATCCGAACATCCATCGGAGGATAGGCTGGCCAATACCCAGTTGTTAAGACATGGACACTCATCTCGATTCTAGATGGGAGTTTTGTTCGCGCTTGGGGTGATTGCTTGAATGACTCGTTGATCTCTTTTGACAACTCTATGTCCTGTATACTAAGATATCGTAACAAAGTTAACTTGTAATGTAAAGTTAACTTTTGAAAATATGCAATGTGCTTAGAGCTCCTTTAAGAAATACAACAACTTGTAATATAAACTTGAACCAAATAAAAAAGTTTCCCATATGGCAGCGATTGGTATTAACATGTTTCAATTTTCTGAAAATCAAATCGAAAACATTTTTCCACCAAAGAGTTGGGATTTATTAACTAGAAAGAATTGTAAATGAAAATTTTCCATCAAATTAACTCTAGGAAACTCCAACATTTATCCATATCTTGAATATTCCTTCGAGCTTGTTGGTAAATTGACTGCTGTACTCGGCTTTCATCTGCAATAACAGATGCAATTGTTTCACCACACATACATATACAAAAACCTGGGATGCAGAGTCGACTTTAAATGGTGTAATCGATCCTGGACCAAGCTTCACATCATTAAACTCAACATTGTCTGATCTCAAAAGCTCTCAACTTCCTTAACCGGCCACTGCAGTATGTTGCTACCCGTCTTTTTGTCGAACACGATGGTCCTCGGTATCGACTGAACACCAGACCATCCTTTCAAAATATCAAGTTCTTCGGCATCGGTTTCTCTGACCCATCCCCACAAAATCCTCCTCTGCTTATTCTGGTCATAAAACGTCTTCGACTCATAGTACTTCCCGTAGTCGTATCTAAGCCCGATCCCCACGTCCAGCTCCGGGACATCCGTAGTTCACGTGTTGTTAATCGCGTCGTAAATCCCGAGCGCATAGTAATCTTTCTTATCATCATCCAAGCTCGCTTTCATCATGTGCTTAATCCCCGGCCCGTTCGCTGACGTGTCGAGCCCGTTCGCCTCGCTCAACGAGACCGGGTAGAAGTCGATGCAATCCCACATACCCGTGCCGGGGACCGCGTTTAAGAACCCGTCGAGCAGATCGTACTTCACGAAGTCTTTCATCTCGTTCAAGAACCCGGGTAGAATATATATTTACTGTAATGAAAGGTTAGAAGCATGAATGTGCATACATGTATATATCTTAACAAGACCTAAATTTTGTCAAGGGTACCCTCAAACTCCTCCTCTAATGTACCCTTATTTTCAGCACGGAGCTTCTCATCCACAAACTTGGCAATGTGAGAAAACCTTTGCAAGTAAGCGATTTGATCCTATCCCAGCACTTCATGTGAGTCTGGTCTCCTTGAATACATATTCTTTGAGCTGTTCAGCCACCTTAGGAAGCATATATCATTTATTGATGATTTCAGTCTCTTTATAAATCAATACAAAAGAAAACTCTATAAAGGATAAATAATAATAAAATCATAATGATTGTCGACATGATGCATATAATTAGAAGGGAAATTAAAATCTCAAAAACGCTAAACTCAAACTTCAAAATCACTGAACCAAATCAAATTGATGGATCAAATCACATTTGCAAGGACTAGGGTTTTCAGAAATTTAATTTTTTACCAAATCGTGAATTTAAGAAAATTACCTAGGTTTTGTATAATCGAATTTAGATCGGTCAATTTCTTTCGAGCAATCTTTCAATATCAGCGGCGGCGAGACAGTGTGAAAGCTTGGAGACGTGAGGAAGAAATAGTGTCGGTTTGATGGTCGTGCAGGCGCGATGACGGAGAAGAATGTTGGTGACGGATGTTGAGAAGACATAACTTTTGCCCGTCGTTCTCATCCCCGAATTCATAGATTTCTGAGGTGCGGCTTTGAAGATGGATTTTCATAAATTAAACCTTTGCAGTTGAAGCACCGAGAATCAGAGATTATTGAATTGTGACTTGAATTGTGACGTAAGCAAGAATGAAATTGGGCTGGATTTTTAATACGTTGGGCCTGGAGCAAGATGCCCATCTTGCTCCTACGGTGTAAGGTATAGGGTCTCCTATAACATTATATATTTTAGGGGGAATCATGGATCGGGGCATTTGTAAGAGTATAATTACATGTACTACCTATATTTTTCCCAATTTTTGATATAGGGCAGTGTTCCATTATTAACCTTGTTTATTAATTAATATAACTACGTATCTAAACATAAAATACCAAAAAAAAAGAGATATTTAATATATATGAGATATGAAATAATTGCGGTAGAATTCTATGTTAATATCTCCTTGCCAAAATTCGCTATGTAGCTGAAGGTTTCAAACCACCCCACAAATCCCAAACTCGGCGAACGAACCTGAACAAAAAAACCTTCGACATTCATCGATAATCAATTTGTGATATTTTACAAATTTTTGTTATGTAATTCAAATTACAACTTAATAAAATTTCTAGGTTTTTTATTTCACTTTTTGTATTTTAATTAATTTGGGAAAATTTTAGTTGAATTTAAATTTAGCAAGACTATCTAAAAAAGGTTCATCTTCTTCGTTTACCATGACATATCTATGATAGATATTTATACATTTATGATAGATATCTATCATGACATATCTATGATAGATATATATACATTTATGATAGATATTTATGATATATATATATACATCTATGATAGATATATTGATATGAAATATCTATGAAAAATATATATTGATATGTGTAAATCTATGATAGATATCTATTCATATATATATATATATATAATCGAATGGTTGCGCAAATATATTTTAACATATATTTACTATTCTTGCACAAATATATTTAAATTTTTGCGCAAATATTTATATTCTTACGCAAATATATATATATGTATATATATAATTTACTGATTTTTGCACAAATATATTTACATTCTTACACAAATATATTAATATTAATGAATATTAAATAAATTAATATGTTAACGTTATTGTAGGGATATTTACGACGCAAATATATTAATATTAGTGAATATTAAATAAATTAATATGTTAGTAGGGATATTTACGACTTTATACATTCTAAAAAATGTCCCTATTTAGTATTTAAAGAATACACATATCCTAATAAATAAACAAGTAAAAAATATACAGCCCCTTAAAATGAAGTGAAAAAGAATGGGTGCTCAAAATAATATTAAAATGCAATCGGCCCCATCCCCTAATATTACCGTTTAATTATAAAGTTTAGAAAGATTAAAAAATATTATATACTTTTATAAAATTGTAATATTGTGATAGATTGAAAAACAATTTTAATTATAAAATTATATTAAGATTAAAAAATATTATATACTTTTATAAAATTGTAAAATTGTGAAAGAATGAAAAACAATTTTAATTATTAAATTATATATTTTATTATAAAATTTAGAAAGATTAAAGAATATTATATACTTGTATAAAATTGTAAAATTGTGAAAGAATGAAAAACAAATTTAACTAATCGTATTATGTTTTAATAATTTATTTGAGTGTTTTAATATAAAAAGTTGAACACTCATTATTTATTATTTGTAAACATACTATTATAATAAAATAAATATAATTATTCTTATTGGAGCTTTGAATTTGTTTTAAAATATAATAATAAATATAATTACATTAAATTTGTTGGATATTATAATAAAAATATATATAATTAAGTTTACGCAGTAGCGGAACTTTGAATTTGTTTTAAATATTATAATAAATATAATTACGGGCAGAGAGTTTTGAATTTGTTGGGTAGAAGAATTTATTTGATATTAAGCGTTAGATTAATTAATAAATTACAATCCCACGGTTTAAAATACACATGATAATATCCGGTGCAAAATGTCACCGATCCCCCCTCAATCCACAAACACACATTTTTTTTTTTTTTTTTGTTGTATATATATCAGAGAAAAGGTAACATAAAAAAGGAGTTTCCCAAGAGGGAAACCATCCCTTATTTTGGAAACAAGCCTCGACACAAATGATCGCCATGAAGGATCTGAAGAAGACCCTTTTTTCGCCGACGAAACAAACAATGGCGTCGGTTTTCAGCGTCGCGTTCGTCTTCATCGCATTCACGATGGTTTTCTTGTTGGGAAATTCTCGCATCCACCCGTCCTCCGACTGGGTCATGAACATGCTCAGGAACAGGTCCCAGTTTCCTTCATATCTCTTTCACAATACCGACAACAATCTCGTCGTCGTCTCCTCGAATAAATCCACTGCCCACCACGTGTTTGATGGAAATACAGAGCCTCGAATCGGGCCCGTCTCGTCGAATGGCGATGTTAAGAGCAAGCCCAATGGTGGGCACCATATGTTTGATGGAAATACAGAGTCTCGAATGGGGCCCGCTTTGGCGCCTTCGAAAGCCGATGTTACGAGCGAGGCCAATGGTGGGAAATCAAACTCCACTGATCACCACGTGGTTGATGGAAATACAGAGCCTCGAATCGGGCCCGTCTCGTCGAATGGAGATGTTACGAGCGAGGCCATTGGTGGGCACCATGTGTTTGATGGAAATACAGAGCCTCGAATGGGGCCCGTATTGGCGCCTTCGAAAGCCGATGTTACGAGCGAGGCCAATAGTGGGAAATCGAACTCCACTGATAACCATGCGCTTGATGGAAATGCAGAGTCTCAAGCCTCTCGAATGGGGCCCGCCTCAGCGCCTTCAAATGGTGGGAAACCAAAATCCACTGATAAAAATGAGTTTGATGGAAATGCAGAGTCTCAAGCATCTCGAATGGGGCCCGCCTCGGCGCCTTCGAATGGCGATAATAGGATTGAGGCGGCGAAGAAGAAGAAGACGGGAATGAATTGGCTTGAAAAGATGAGCGGTTGCGACGTATATGATGGTAAATGGGTGAAAGATAACTCACCTCCTTTATACGAACGCGGCTCCTGTCATCATATAGACGAGTCGTTTAATTGCTATTTAAATGGAAGGCCTGAATATGGTTATGAGAATTTCAGATGGCAGCCAAACCATTGTGATGTACCAAGGTGATTACTTTTGGTTTGTTTAAATGCAAAATATGCGTTAGTTTGGGGAGTAAAATGCAATTTTTTTTTTTTTGCTCGTGGCAGGTTGGATGGTAAGAGAATGTTGAAATTCTTCGAAGGGAAGAGGGTAGTGTATGTGGGAGATTCTTTGAACAGGAACATGTTCGAATCAATGGTTTGTCTGCTGATGAATTCCGTCGAGGATAAAAGTAAAGTCCTTGAGGTTTCTGGTAAAATTGAATTCAAGAAAGAAGGAGCTTACTCCTTTCGATTTCCGGTATATACCCAGCATGTTTATTTTGCTAAATATACGAACTAAGCAAATGCAGAGACTTGAAACTTTTCTGTACAACAGGCAAAGGCTTGGCCTGCACCCGCCGGGTTTGGGCAACACAGGAAATTTGGTTGGTCTCTGGGATGAATTTCATCCGGGGCCGCCATTTTTCTTGGCCTGAATTGGCCTGATACAAAAATTTAGCAATTACATTTTCGGCCTTAACACAGTCCAGGCCTTGCCTTAAAATTTGTCTGCTCTAGTTTACTAATAACAAAAAGGTCCAAATATTCCTGAAAACTTCAAATATCCATTACGTTTAGTCTAGATTAGAAGGGGGCTATTTGTTAAGTCTATACAAATTTCAAAAGGATCGTCTTTGTAATTAGGCTGAACCTTGAGGGTACTCTGTTATTATCGCTTACATTTACGTTGGTTTAAAATGCTTATATTGAGATACTTGTTTGAATGTGCATTTATTGTTTCTTGCTTACAATTTGCCTAAGGATCAAAATCTTTCGGTGGAGTACATTAGATCTGCTTTTCTTGTGCAAGAATCGGAAATCCCGGTAGACAATAATGGTACCACGAAGGAGACGCTTAGAATTGATCTTATTGATAAGTCGTATGATACGTGTAAAGATGCGGATGTACTTATCTTCAACACAGGAAACTGGTGGACTCATGAGAAAACATCTGAGGGGTATCATTGTTTTTAAATCTTTTTTTTTTTTTGGTAAGTGGATTGGAATAAAGCTGTAAAATGAATATATATTGACTTGCAGGAAAGGATATTATCAAGAAGGTAACCATGTTCATGAAAAACTCGATGTTCTTGAAGCATTTGATAGAGCAATGGCTACTTGGGCAAGATGGGTAGAGACCAACGTGAACTCTACCAAGACCAATGTTTTCTTTAGAGGTTATACTGTCGCTCATTTCAGGTAATCGGACATAAGATACCCTTGAAACTTTCCAACCTACCGATATATGTAACTAATTTTCCAACTGCACCCTAAGTGAGGATGTCTTTATTAAAAAAATGAAACCTCAAGGGTGTATTTGTAGTTCTGAAAGATAATCGAGGTGTTGCAAGTATATCAGATGCTGTACAAAGAGATTTATCCCCGAGCTTTAGATAAAGTACAAATAGCCCCAGATGATTTGAAAATTACAAAGAAACCCTTAAAGTTTGATTCTTTTTAAGACTTTCATAAGCAATACTAGTATAATATTTTCGGATCCTCCATTAAATTTGTAAGAATATTACAGTTAACCCCTTACTTATTACATAAGGGGTCATTTTGTAATTTTGGAACTCTGTTTTCTTCTAACTACCCTAAACCTCATCATGGCTACTAAATTGAATAAAAGTCTTATGTTTATGTTTCTTTTTTCTCATCAATGATTTACTTTTCACCCTCAAGGAGACATTGTTAAGAAAATAAAAACATCAATGTTTACGCTAGTTACTCGAGTATTTTGAAATATGTAATGCGTAATTTTGGAAGTTACTATAGTATTTTTTGTAATAAGGTCAAACTTATTTTAATTTTATTTTTATAATAATCCCATAAATTTATCTATGCTTACACTGTTGTTTTATTGTTTTCTCTGTCATGAATCTCAGTAAAGGAGAGTGGAACTCCGGTGGACAATGCGATAGCAAAGAGCCGATCATGCACAATAAAGATCTGTTGAATTTAGACGAACTGAGCCCTTCAATACCTCAGATGCTCGATAACTCTCTTAGAAAGGTGAAATCACCCGTCTCATATTTAAACGTGACTAGAATGACGAATTACCGCCAAGATGCACACCCTTCTTCGTACCGAATGCCAAACGCTACAGAGAAGGAGATGCAAGATTTCCAAACGCATCAAGATTGCAGTCATTGGTGTCTGCCTGGTGTGCCTGACACGTGGAACCAACTCCTATTTGCTCAACTTTTACTGAGCCATAAGCAAAGGCAATGGAATCAAACTGACAATGTCCGTACGTAAATCAACTCATACGGAACATTTAACATGTGTCGAATCACTATATTTTTGGAGATAGTAATGTTGTCACAAAGAGATGTATAGAGGTTTGAAGGTTGTTTTTGATATAGAAGGGCAGTTGTTTTATGATCTTGAGAACTCGGGAGCAAAACGACGGGATCCCTTTTGGAGGAAGTTTCAAGTGTTGGACAATGTAAACTGACATTATATATGAGATAAAAAAAATTTTGGTCCCATAAATGTAGCATTTTTTCGATTTAGTCCTACATACATTCGCTTTTTCAATTTAGCCCCAAATATGTCGAATTTAGTTTCAATTTAGTCCTTTTTGTACGAAAATTTAAAATTTCGTCGAAATGTGTCCATAGATGCTGACTCAGCACCACGTGTCAGCATCCCATTGGTCAACGATTTTTTTTTTTTTTTTAAAAAGTCGTTGACCAATGGGATGCTGACACGTAGCGCTGAGTCAGTATTAATGGGCACTTTGTACAAAAAGGACTAAATTGAAACCAAATTCGACATATTTGGAGCTAAATTGAAAAAGCGAATGTACGTGAGACTAAATCGAAAAAAGGCTACATTTATGGGACTAAAAAGTTTTTTATCTCCATTATATATATACAAAGTGTTTGGAAACATGCATTGCTATGATGCTTTCATGTTTTCTCATCTCAAGGCCGGGGTGAAGTCTATCAACATCAATATTTCTAACGAGGCTTTAAATTCTTTTTTAAAAGTAAATATTGGTTAATTACATATAAAATAAAAATAAACATTTTTTCATCCTTTTTGCTATATCTTTTGTTCTTTTATTTATTTATTTTATTATTACCATTTTTTCTTTATTCTTGGATGTATCATAATTGCTCAACAAATTAAGGGAATAGCCAAACTTCATAGCTACAAAAAGCTACATTAGTGACATAAATACATTCAACAAACATTCAAACATCCAGTAATTGACCACCAATAAATATAACTGAAAAAAAAACTAATCCTGGCAAAAGACTGATGCAGTTTGAGCTCTATACAAAATAGTGATCATATGTCACTATTAGGGTTGTTTCCGGCAAGGATAAGAGAGATTTCCAGACCCCGACTGAAAGCTTGGTTGAACATGAGCCTCGTCTGGAAAGTCGAAACGAATGGAAACCATGAACCTAAAGCTATTGGGATGAATATACAAATACCCATTGCAGCATCATATAAACGGGCAATCGAACGAATGGACTTCCACAATCCCATTTTCTTCACCACAGGCTTCCAAGCACAAGCAATCTGCAAGAGAAACGATTTATGAGCGTTGTTAATAAGGGAAAGAACAAAAAACACAGCTATCTTTCAAAATTTAGAAAAAAGGGCATTTCAGACACCTTTCATATTTACAAAAATATTACACTTGGTCCCTTGATTTGAACACTTGATCAAATTCAAACCCAAGGGATATTTTTTGATTCCGAAAATTCACTGGGACTCTGGTAATTAGGTTGAGGATACTTAACATCTGAACACTTGTGAAGCCTAGATAAAATAAACCAATAGTACATAGAACTTACGCAGAGAATTCCCCACCCAGTGGGTAGAAAAGCTAAGAGACATGCAAATATATCGACGATGGAAAGTTGAGTAAGTACAATCGCGACAATCAAACCAGCCAGAGCAACTAAAAACGAGACTCCCTGGATGAACCTCAGCAGCAACTGAAAGTTGACCGATATCTTCTGACTAAATGTGAACACCTGTGGAGGCCAGAAAGCATTTTATATTTACATTGGAGGCCTGACTTAGGAACATAGAGAGGTTGATTACATTATAAATATATTTAAACCTGACCTTGAAGAGAATAATAAGCACGGCGAATGCTACCCATGAAAACCCATACACCTGTAAGAAAATTCATGGAAAGAATAAAAAATCAAATTTTATTCAACCAAACACAAAATCTTAGGAGATTCTTTTTATCAGGCATGGATATATTCTTAATTTATTATTTCATCTATGTTATGCATGAACACCCATGCCTGATTTAACCTAAAAGAGCAAACTGAACTTGACTATTTACAATGGTTTCAATATTCAACACCCTACTTTATTACTTCACATCATTTTCTCTCTCTTCCACCTAATTATTCAACACACATTCACTTATATACCTTACAATGGTTTTATTTAATAAAATTCAACACTCAACCCCCACCGATTTTATTTATTATTTTTTATTTTTTTTATAATTTTATTTTTATTAAAATTTAATAAACAAATATTATATTATAATTTTATTTTTATTAAAATTTAATAAACAAATATTATAGAGAAAATTGCAAAAAAAATTTATGTCCAAATTAATTGAAACATGACTCTATTTATAGAACATAAAAAATGATAAATTTTGGTGTAAAAATAAAAAAATAAAAAAACCATTTACTATAAAATAAGTGAGCTCAAAAGAAAAAAAAATGTTATGAAAATCTTAAAATCTAAACCACCAATCACAATGGGACAAGTGTCATACATCCTACCCATTCTTTTGATATTCAACCGGTTGAATTCTTTCAACACCCAAAACTCCACTTCATTTTCAACACATGTTTCAACACCCTCATTGCACTTGTTCAACAGTTTAATAATTTTTTCAACACCCCCATTGTAAAATAAATATACTAATTCAACAACTAGATATGAGAGCAGTTTACATTTTTCATCAAGTAAAATATGTATCTAGGATGAAGAATTATGAAAACATCTTTACACAGTATATTATCATTATAGTACTACATTAAGAGATTTTGTCAACTTCAAAATTATGTGAATTAATGTGAACACTTGATTTTCTGATTTTTCTCATTACATTATGTTTGAATAGGTGACAAGCAGTAACTTTGACCAAACATTAATTTTGAAAATCGGACTAAGTTCAAGCTCAACTCGGTGGCGCAGCTAAGAAGTACAGTATATCTTATGTATTAATTAATTAATATGATGATGAAATTTATGATATAAAGTAACTTTAATTACCTGAGTACGCTTTTGTACTATAAAAATTATTAGGAAAAAAAAAGACTAATAAAAAATTAGAAAACAAAACAACCACGCAACCAACTGCGGTTAGTCTTTCTTTATTTAAAGATTCAAGGCTAGATATAAAGAGAATCACCCTTAATTATTTAGTACTAGTAGTCAATTATGTAAGAAAAATAAATTACATCCATTCCAAAGAAAATTGAGGTTCATCGAGTAACGCACGCCACTGCCACGTCAATCTTAAGTTTGATGAAGTTGAACAGATACAGATAGACAGACAAACATACAGACACGTATATATGTAGTAAAGTATATAACTTCATTAGCTTATCAATATAGATTGAAAACATGTGAGTTGCAAACCTTTTTTGCATGTGGTATACGCTAGTAATATGAACCAGATGTGCATGAGTAGTAGTCCAAAATGCTATCCATAACCATAATGTTATGCCTTCATGCATGAATGATTCTATGTAATGTAATAAATGCAAGCAAATAATGAGGAACAAATAAGCCCCACTCAAGACAAAGGTTGTGTACCGTAAGTGATGTATCTGATCCTTGTACATCTAACTTGTACACAATGCCGAACTGGAAGATGAAAAACCGTAGGCTTAGAATGGTTTCCATCACCCTTCCACTGAATGTTCGAATATGAGACTGCACATAATTGTAAAATGTTAAAACAAAAGTTCCACAGGCAAACTCTGTGCCAAAACAAAAACAGTTGCAACTCCAAATTGCTGTTGGCAGTGGACGAGATTGGGGGCGGAGGGATTCAACATTGGCATAGTAGGGCAGGTTATGGCGTGTGATGGATGAGAGGTAAAGAGACTAGAAGGGAAACAAAGAAACTATGTACTCATGTACCATTTTCTAGATACATCAGAGATAGAAAAGCCCCCAAAAGCAATATGACAATTGAATACTTATTTTTACAATACTTGAATGATTACGGAGTTTATTTTTTTTTTAAATGAACCTAATGACTATGATTATTGAGAAATATAATATGACTAGACTGACTAGTCATGAGTATTTTTATTTTATTTCCAAAAACTAATACTCAAGTCTTTATGAATATATTTTGAGCTGAAAAGATTTTTTTCTAAATGAAAGAAAACACACAAATATAATTTTTCAGTCAAGAGAATCATTGGACATACCAGTTCTTCATCCCACCAGGCCTCCCAGCTTTCTTCCCCTTTAACTCCAATTCCACCTCTGTAAAGAAGCCAATTTGTCCAATCTCGAAAGTCCTCCACAGTCCTTAATGATGAGAAGGGGCTTATTTTTTACCCAGGAAGACCAAAAGCAAGATAAACACGTGAAAAAGAGAAAACTTACTTTTGCCACTCAAATCCAGATGGATTGAACAAATATGGAGCAAACAACCAAGACAGAGCTAGAAACCAACTGCTTATGGTGAGAAGAATATAGGCCATAGCACCACCGTCATTGTATCCATATGCAAGGATTACCACCAACAATAGCACAATCTCCATTCTGAAGATAATATGCAACATGAAGATGTGAGTACTGAGAGAGAGTGAGAGAGAGAGAGAGAGTGAGAGAGAGAGAGAGAGAGAGAGTGAGAGTGAGAGTGAGAGAGAGACCCCTTAACAAAATGACTTCTCGCGTAAAGCCGGTAATTTTCAGTAAACTTGATGTGGTGAACCACAAATCCTCTACCTGTTGCTTGATACTGCAAACAAGGTTTTTCATTTTAATGTAAATTACAATGAGTTCATATTTGGGAGGAAGGACAAAAATATGCATACCCTTGCACCACCATGAAGAATAGTCCTGCCAAAGTAATGTGTTCTAGTTCCCAATGAAAAGGTAAAGAAAACTGTACAGAGCTGAAATTGCATAGTGACAAAGCTAACCACAGCCTGCATGGGAAAAGGGCAACACCAATAAATAAAAATATCAGCAGAAAATTCAAATAACATATTTTCATATGTGACACGAAACAAAGATGAAGCTCGCAAATAATTGCCAGGCAAGGAGATAAATACTTAGAATAGCGATTGAATAATTGAGGTGTGTTGGGAGGGGGGGGGGGGGGGGGGGGGGGGGGGGTACATGGCACTTAACCAGAATCCAATCCAAAATGATATATTTTTGTTAAATCTTGATTCAAAACAAAACAGACAGTGCTCAGAGGTCATTTTAAAGAAGCTGCTTTCATTGACTCATTCTTATGCTTGTTAGATTATACAAAATGTTGGGAAATGGTTACATAGACAGAAATTAACAAGAACTAATATCTATATTTCTAGATCATTACAACAGTATAAATGAGAAACATGCTCCTAGACTATACATAATATTGTATGTTATTCGATTATTTTTTCTTACAATCATTTTCTTAATAGATGTTTTCTCTTAATGAAGTTTAGATTGATTTTTAATTAATTCTACTATTATCTTTTAAGATATTAACTTTTGGAGAAATGTTTTTTTGAATTACATACATTTCTAATAGATTTCAAGCAAGAAAATAGTCATGCAAAAGGCAACACATAAAGAGTGAAAATAGTTTGATTAACCTACAACTATTAAACACCATTAAAAACATAAGAAAATAAGAAGGCATACCCTCAGAAATCCTTGTTCTAAGATGAAGCCTAATATCATTGGCACTGCTGTAAATATACCAATCTGGAACAGGAACTGTGCATTTAGAGTCGCACTAAGAGCTGTGTTCCCTAATACATTTGCAACGACTTGTATTTCTTCACCAACCCCAGATAATGCCTAAAAAATGAAAATAATATCAGTTTAACTTCAAAATTTCAGTAACCAGAATCTGATGAAGGATAAGAGAAGTAAAAAAGTTGGGAGTTAATAAATAATATCTCATCAAGTTTATCAAAACCCTAAGATATCAGAATGTATACTTATTCTAAGAGTAAAGCATGAGATTGGAGGATTAAAAGATTACTCATCTTGCCCAACATTGAACCGTTCCTAACACAAAAGACTTTGACGAAGAACAGAAACATAGATGCATTATGTATACCTTGAGAGTCAACGATATACTCATATAAAAATGTATATCTTGAGAGTCAACTATATCCCCTTCTCTAAACTAAGGGTAAGGACCAAAACTATTTTTTTCTCAATTATCCTTGAGAGTCGACTATATCCCCTTCTCTAAACTAAGGGTACTAGAACCTGAGCGGATTCCAGCGGATGCTTACAAGCTTGAATAATCTTAATAGAACAAGTCACTGACTTACCAAATATACCCTCCCATACAGAAAAGCGAACAGAGTCAGCACCGTCAGCTGCACATAGATTTGAAAGAACTTATTAATAGGAACTTACATAATGACATAAAACTTAAAAGCATGATATATTATCAACTTCAACTATAAAGAAGCACATAAAAAAGGCCTCTGTACAAGCAAATTTGGAACACAGACAAAAAGAAACATAAGATCTAAACCAAAAATACTAAAAAAGATTATATGGCATAACAAGCTAACCATGGTACAAAAGTAGTATCCGACAGTTGTGAAGTAGAAAGACATCATCCTGAAGAAATCAAAGTTCTGCCCAAGCCTGTATACATCCCTGCTAAGAACTTGTTCACCATTACCCCCAGCAACTTTACCCTCAAAAAGAGCAATTTGATTGATCCCAACATCCCGCCCCTTGCCAACCTGTACATAACTCAGTTAATTGATGCCATCCAAAGATTTATGTACTTCTAGGGATGCTAAAGCATACCTGAATGTATTCATGGTGAGTTACATTTCCCTGGCGTAAAGTTGAATTGAAACCTGCATTTTTTTCAGACGTAGATTAAGATGCTTTGACTTCGCTCAAGACTATTATTCAAATATTGCATATATGAAGACAACCAAAGTACTGTATATTTAAGAATCTTGAATGGTAATGTACAACTAGCAAGACCAAAACAAATAAAATAAAAAGCAATTTTTATTATTATTAACCAATGTTTTTTTGTCCTTCATATTTCATTCTTCCAACATAACAAATAAAGAATAAAGTTTTGGGTGCAAGGGATCTGCTTCAATACAGGTCGCAAAATAAAGGTTCAAAGACCACAGAGTAGATGAGGTTATCATGAGTAATACCTGCAAATATGTCTTCACTAATATTGATTACACGAGATGATTTACTGACCCCACCCCTTGTGAGATGGAAAACTCTATCAAAAACATCTGGATGCCCATAATGCATACGAACCCTAATGAATACCAAATTATCAGCGCACTATCTTGTACATTTCTTGCACAAGAACAACATAGTACAAAAATAACTTACTTTAAAGGATTTGCCAGGACACGCTGACCAAGTGTAACAAAGCTAGCTTCTTGATTCGACATAAAGGATGCCAAAGAAGAAACACTGCAGCAGTAACAGAAGAGGTTGGACAATGTTCAGGAATAAATAAATAAATATGCTTTTGTTTTCTTATCACTTCAAAACACCTTCCGGTAAATACATGCTCCCTGACACCAAGAATAGTAGGAGAACGTAATCCGTGGTCACAGTTGAACTCTTCCAAAAGGTTTCTTATCTTCAATGCTTCCTCAAAATAATTATCCTGCAGGATATAAAATACAGTAACCATGTAACAAACAGACATAATGTGCCATTTATGCATCTGGAAATGGACAAAAAAAGGAAATACACAGAAGCAAGCCAAATAATGTTACATGAACATCACATGGAAATTGAAATACGTCACTGGTTCTACCCTTTGAACAGTCTCACATGAGTAATAACTCATACTGCAGAAGATAGCAGAGGCTTACCACATCCAGAATCATACAGCACTGCCACACTAGAGATGTGATTATTCTTGATTGGAAATTATATATATATATATATATATATATATATATATATATATATATATATATATATATATATATATATATATATATATATATATATATATATATATATATATATATATATAATTTCCAAATAAAAAAGTAAACCCAAGTCGGGTAACTGGAACCAGAGCAACACCAAAACAGGAAACTCCAAATCCAGGTTGAAGGAATTGTTAAATTGTACGAATTAGGAAAGTTATCACAGTTTAAAAAAATGATATCAAGTTATCAACACATAGCTGATTCTTGTAAAATTTATCCTATGCTCTATCAAATAACAAGTTCACCAAAAGTGAAGGAGAGACAAGAAAAATGAGAATAGGGTAGACCCAAGGAATAAATTATGCAGCAAATTCAGAACTGGCATCACTAAATCAAAATGAAACTAAAAACCAAGTGCAAAACTTTATTATCGTCGTCGTAAGTGTCTAATACGTTCCAAGTCACCCTTATGAAATATAAGAAAGTCAACCTAGAATTCAGTTTGAGACCATGTGACAACTGACGAGAAAATTGTGCATCTAACACGAACCTGATTCATGTCAATTGCCTGCATAGCATTACCACGAGTGAACACTATAGCATGATTCTGATTTTCAGGTTTTCCTTCACCCAGTTTAGGATTTCCAGGTAGCTTTATTGAATAGATTTCCTGCAATTTTCAAATTAATCTCAGATACCTCGTATGCACAGCCTTAAATGACATCTGGTGCCGATAACTAGACAAGTCAAATCAGGAGACAATTCTAAGTTTTCTTGAGATAACACAAACAACACATGCATCCGTCCTCTTGATTAAATATCATTCGATAAAAACCGCGCTATATAACATCAGATGGTCAAATGCAGAAAGAAAATCTTACAGCAACGAGTGCAATACACGATACACCTCAAGACCCAGCATATATTAATGCATAGGATGACCATATGCATTTAAAAATGATCAATTACAATATCAAGCACTTGCTTTCATCATTACTATAAAAAAGTAAGGAATAACTGAACTCATACATAAAATGAACATCCAATATAAGTTCACATAAAGCTTCAAGTTTTTTTTTTTAAATCCTTACCAATGAGAGGTATAGTGTTACATGAAAATCCAATCACTTGCAAGTTTCTAGCTATTCTCATTTTCTCAGATTTTCTATCAAAAACAAAAGTTGACTAACTAAGAAGTTAACATATTAAATCACTTCATGCGCCTTATTAAAAAATGTACACATTGGAACTAATTCGATTAAGAATGGGAAATGAAGTGATGATGCACTCCCAGACATAACAAAAACCAAACATAGAATTTTCCTAATACACACAAGAACTGTAAAAGTAAAACTATTAACCTTGTCTTTCCCATTGATATCAGCCTTCACAAGTTTAGAAAAATATTCTGTGTGCACTATTCCATCCTTCATAGTTTCAACCACGTCAATGAAAGCAACTCGAAGAGCTTCATTTCTGTTTGTAGTATAAGGACAAAGAAAAAGGATGATACCGGTCAAAATAAATTCATCAGTCAAAGTAAGCATAAAAATCCCACACCAAATCAAACATCTTAGATCATTACTTATTACGAAACTGGAAGATTTAGATCTAAATACACAGATTGATTTGTCCCTTGTATTCCAAAACCTTCCAGCATATGTATAATTTATAAGGTTATAAACTTATAATGTACCAGCAATGCTTTCTAAAGTAAAATCAATAGTATCTAAGATCCTACTTTAGTATGTAGGAGCTTTAGCATGAGATTTAATTTTAAATGGAAAACTTAACAATTACAAACCTTTGCATTAACAGAGCAATGTCTGCAGCTTCAGGTTTCTGCTCTTCTTTCTGTTTTCCATATATCTGACATGTCACAACATACGTGAACTTCAAATCTGCTTGGGCTCTTGCTTCCGGAGACAACTCAAAACCTTGAACATCAGCTGACTGATTTCCAAGTATCCCGGTCTCCACATCTGAAACTACCCATGACATGTCAGAAACAAGTAATAAAAGAATATCCCAAAAGATGAGCTGGCAATTCGAAACGCAAACCTCCAGATGACATCCTTTCCAGATAAGCTTGGAGCATTAGAGCCTTCCTGTAGTACATCATTCCTCGCACTGCTTCCAGTGAGGTAATTAAGTAAGTAGGAGATCACAAACAGAAGATAACAGGAAAGCAATGCTGAAATCTGATACTTCACAACCATGAAAATTAATGGTGAAATCTGATATGTTACAACCACAGACAGTTTAAGGGCCACACATACAACACAAAGCCCGAATGACCCAAACCATTGAGAAGGGCATAAGAAAATAATATAATTGGTCATGTGGACACCAAGCATACACAACCCCACAACCTTGGCATGATGGAGCCAGTAGGACATGGTGAGGTGGGCAAGATTTTTTTTTTTTTATAAAAGACCATGAAAGTATCAAATCACTATTTCCAACAATGATTTGATGGGCATGGGACAGAAAAGAGATCTATTAAAAAAACTATAAATCCACTATCCTTCTATATTCTTTTATGAACGTAAATTATTTAGCACAGCGCCGAGGCCCGGGTTGACCAACAGCTCAGAGATGTGTTGTCCAACATCAGGGGATCAAATACTGGGATTCATGAGAAATGTTTCAAATTTCAATACTATCATTTGTAGGATTGACTGTAGAACCATGTTTTGATAGGGGCTAATTGGCGTCTAGACGGCACTACTATAATGAGGTTTGCGAAGTCAAAAATGAAATTTAGCCCAGCCAAAATGTGAATAGAAGCCCAATATCAATTTTAGCCGTGTGCCCCATGAAACATAAAAATAACTCTATTCTCCAAACCCAAAAACAAAATTGTGGCGCCAAATTTATTCTCCAACTTTCTCTATCTTTTTTTATACTTTATCTCTCCCTTTCTCTATACCGCTAATAGAGCCATGCCTACTTTTATAGATACGTATACTATATACAACAAACATAGGGACCAGAAGTTCCTACAACTGAACTACACATAAGGCTACAATGAACTTATTCATGGTGACAAGGGCCAAAGACAGTAGTCATGTATGACAGAGGCAAAGTGATCAGATGGTGAGCAAAAAAGTAATGAGTTTCTTGCCCCAATTAAATTTGCTTTTACTCCCATTTGTACTTAATCTTCCAAAAAAATCCAAACAATAATAGAGGAGTTTTGCTTCAGTTTTTAGCCGATTTTTCATATATTTTCTAGAAAGTCCGCTGATACACACCACCCACTAATGAACCCAATCTTCTCAAAGTCAGATGACTGATGGACATTGGAGCTAATTGGAGAAAAATAACCTACAAGCTAAATTCATCAGGTACTTAAACTATATCTATATTCCAGCTTCTTACATAAAAACTGTATAATATCTAAGTTTTAATGGTAACAAACAAAAATAAGCTATTGTTAGAGAAACACCCATCATATACAAGACATCGTGTATCATGTATGATTGCATCGAAAATAATAAAGGAATCATTTAATAAAATCTACAGGTTACAACCCTCACCTGTTCTGCCCAATGTTTGCCCTCGATAAGACGCCCAAAATCTTAGTTCAAGGATATGGTGAGGATTATCACTGAGTTCCGCCTCTGATGCATTTTCATCACGCCCAATACGAGCAAGGAAATTTTTCCATTCATCTGTGTGGTTAAGAAAAAAGAGTTTCCTCAACTATGAAATAGTTTGATAAAAACATTATTTAGCTATATATATATATATATATATATACTAACTTAACAAGCATACAGACAATATGGTGTAATTTAAAAGCCAAGAGGCAATCCATACATAGTGTAAAACATTGGGGAAAAAAGGCATCTTTGGAAACAAATATATTTACACACTCATGCAATGAAAAGACAAATAGACGAATACAAATGAAGCATCTTATGAGGCTGACTAATATACATATTGGTACAAATTTACAATTACTGGACATCTGTAAATACCACATACATAAATCCTATTTGTAAATAAGAGGATAACAAGGTGGCACAGTAAATATTTTATACATTCAACAGGGAAAATAATAAGAAAATATCTCAAAATCGGTAGATGAAAAGACTTAGTGAGTGGATAGAACGTTTTACCTGGATATATTTTTTGGAGGTAAAACAAAGTGGAAATGCCATCTTCATTTTTCTTAAGGAGCTCGGGCATGCTGTAAAGTACCGTCTCAGAGTAATATGGGGTGAAAACACTGCGAAAAAAAACATACATAGCATAATTAATCATTTTAAGTTATAACCCAATAAAGCTGAAGTTGTGATGAATCAACTACCTAAAGGATAGCATCTCTCGGACAGGCTTAGTAACAGGCATCTCCATAAAAAGGGAATTAGTGAAGAACTCTAGCCTTCTTCTCGCCTCTAGATTCTTGGGGATTGTGGAACCAGAATCTTTGTTGGTAAAGAGCGAATACAATCGACTGATTTGTGCTTTCTAAACATGTTAACATAATTTAGCTGTTGCTATGGTGAACGATTTATTATAAAGACAAATAGATAGAACATATAGATGTAGGAAAACAAACCAGCTCTGCATCTCTGGGCCACTTCAAATTTTGAAAGAGACGACCTTCAGTCCTTGCTTTAGAAAGCATATTCCACGTCTCATAATTATCTCTGCACATAATTAAACAGTTATGGTGTAGAACTAAGAGAAGGAACTATCAACATATTCTCACAAGATATAAACAAACCTCATGTTGATAGATAGAACATCATGTCGCATAACATCATAAAGATCTAGAATAGCTTTAACAGCACCCGTTTCAAGCTCAGGTGTTTGATCCTTTTTCTGGAAAGATATATAAACCATTCAAGTGAGCTGAAAGATAGAAACATCCAATATAATCCCTCCAAGACACAACAAAGAAGCCATCCAATTCCAAAAAAGTGTGCACTAACTTCCATCTTACTTGTTATCCTGTTGGGAATAAATTGCATATCCTGATGAATGAGTTGAGATTTTATTGTGCAGATTAAAGTGACAGCACTAACAATCTACCTATTCTTCTAGGTTCTATTTCGTAGCAAATAAAGTACTAAGCTCAAGGATACCACACAAGACGCCAGAAGAGGAGACTGTTGGCAAAGTCGAATACCAAAAATGCAAGGATACACACACAACACATCATAGCCATATAATATATAGTACTACTAATTTTGAACCTTGTGGATGTTTAACTTAAAACGTTTACTCTACAAATGTCTGACACAGCAATAATGGATGGTTAAGGACTCCTGGAACATTTGATGAAACACTCAGTCACTGTAAAAAAATCCCATATATAAGTTTTTATTTCTTAAACACAATCATTAACACGCCATCAAGAATAATTTTACACCAGTGAACTGCAAAAATTTAATAGATATACTCAAGTGAGCGCACTCAATTAGTTAGAGATCCCATAGCCACCAGGCTTATAAACAAGGCCTCCTCCCTAGTTGAGCACACTCAATTGTAAAATATTCATTAGTACGAACCAGTATTCCCAGGAGTGCAGTAATTTTCTGAATAACCAGCGCCAGTTTATCCAACTGAAAGTCAACCTGAATACTTCTGTTCACTAAGCTTGCTCGGATGTCTTCGTATATTCTTTCAACCCTGACATGTTTCCAAGAGGTATTATAGTAATATCATCATGACAGGCTAGAGAGGAATCCAAACAGTAGATGAGCTTACCACTTCTTTCCTTCATTATTTCCTTCATCGTCTAATATAGCTGTGAGGATATATCTGACACTAAAAAAACACTCTTCGACGGCATATTGCATGTAATCGTCCCTTGAGATTCTATCACACAGCTCATCTTGTGAATCTTTGCTCTCCAGAGCAAGATCTTTTGCTAGGAATATCTATACATGACATGATACATACAAGAATTGGCACATCAGATAAATGGCAAAAAGGCATATAAAAGAAGAAAATTTGACTTCACGATCAGACATGAAGACCTTGCTGACTAGCAGAAAAAGTGGCCACTGAACAAGTGGAAGACTCCCTGAATTTTTAGGCATGAAAAGCAACTCCATTTCCCTATATGCCAAAATAGTGTAATGCAACACTTAGAATGAACTCAAGCAGCTTCAAAAAACTTTCAGATTTTTTTTTACTAAATTAGTAACAGATGATGTGAAAATCGTAAAAGTAACTCACTGATTGCTGATATAATCCTCCTCCCTCAGATTCTTTACGATTTCGTTCCAAAAGGGAGCAAACTGAGCAGCATCAATTTTTCTCTTTTCCACAACCTTAAACACGGCATAAACACACATTTCATGAGATACAAATGGATGTGTTAAAGGTGGCAGAAAACTTAGTATGATCAAATAAGGAAAAATGAATACTTATCACCATTGTTGTGGTCAATCTTTTCACATTTTTTAACATTTTGTTATTTAAAATTTATTAAAGTAATATATCGAACTCTGAAATACATATGGAAGAGGGGTTAGCAGGATCCCCAGTGGAAGTATAACTAACCTGATCAGATGAATGCCGATTATCCCTGCAAACAAAAGCCTTGAATCAGTTACAAAGCAACTAACAAGTAGTACGAGTAATTCAGCATATGGAATTACCAACTATTGAATAAAAATTCTCAGATGAAGTAAGAACCTGTTAGGAAGTTGCACGTGCAAAGTTTTCATGAAAGCAGCTGGAAACTTCTCAAAAAGTTGATGAACAGCTTCTAGAGACCTAATCTGAGGTTCAAGGAAAAGATGTTTGAACACAACGTATAACATACATGCATCTGCACAGAACCAAAGGCTTAAAATTTAACTAGAAACCAGACAGAAATTATTAAAAAAAAAAACATTACCTCTCCTAGACGACCCTTAGCACCAAGTAGGAAACCCCATATAGCAGATATGATAGTGTAGAATATATGGATATCCATTAGATAAATCTGCAGCATGATTGAATGCTTAAGTATGGCTCTCATAACCAAACAAAATAAAAATATGTAGTAACTGGAATTATCAATTCCAGAGACACAAATGCAGGAGGGAAGAGACTTAGAACGAATCATTGGTTACAAGATTAGCGAAAGAATACTTACAGCCAGCACGGGCACCCACAAGCTTACAACGGTCAAAGCATTATGGTTATCTACAAGAGTGTCAATTTACCCATTAACTAAAGCGCAAGTGTGAAGAAATGTGCAGGATAAACAAAACGAATTTCACCAGATAAATTTTAATTCAGTTCAATGCAAATAAACAACGTAATAAAAAAAGAAACGATAAATACCCAAAAACCAAAAACAGATATAAAGATCTTACTTTTTGACACAAAATCATGCCATGAATATTGCCTGACTCTAATGTTTACTATTGTCCTTGTTGGATCTGCCAAGGGCCTAATCTGAAACATGAAGCGAAAAATTCTCTTTTGAATATAAGACCTTGAAAACTACATCTTTGACAAGGCAACTGATAACTGATTAGCAAGGTGCAAAGTGCAAACACAATTGATAGGAAAAATCAACACTTACCAGTAGAAAATAAGCAAACGAAAATTTGCATCCAAGCACAACCAACCAGAAGAGCATGTATCTGCATTAAACAAAAATGAGAAAATAAAAAAGAATTAAAAGTTATTAAACTTCCTCTCTGCAGTGAGCCAGATATTAGACTATTAACTAGCGAACAGTAATATATTGTCATCAATGGCAATCATTGTACTAAAAGAATGAGAAAAGTGGAAAGTACACTCTACCTTTTCCTGCAATCCTTATGAAAAAATGTAGTAAAACCAACTTACCTGGTATAGAACTGTGAATTATGTTATAGCTAACCTTTATATAATCCAAGTTCGTTTTAAAAAAGAAAGGGCTTTTTGATCAGTTGGTGAAAAATATACATTCTTATACATGAAGCAAATAAATTGAGAAGAGTTAAAGCTTCATAAAAGTCCAAGTAAATGGAGGGATTAGGACCAGAAAAGGCAAATAACCCAACACCAATAAAAGAGACATAATTTCAACACCAAAGAGGTCAGTTGATTTACTTCAAGAAATCTGAAGCTCTTTCATACATGCCCCGGCCAACATAGTAATGTTCCTACAACATGTTAAACAAAAAGTTATCTGCATCAGATCATTTTTCCATATAGAGAAAGGAGAAAAAATTGAAATGTCTAAGTACAACTCAAAATTTCATAAAATATGTTAACCTGATGCATCCACTTCATCAAACGAGTCAGCTGCCAACCATCGCACTGATTGGACATACGGTGACATGCAGGTATGTGCAACAAGAAACTCAAAAAGAACTTTGCGCCCACATATATTGAAAGAATAATGATGTATAATCTATAGATAACTGAAGGGGCATTGGGCCTACTCCCCTCTGCAAGAGCTCTCCTGAAATTACCCCAAGTAAAAACTAAAAATTAACGCAAGACAAGAGCTCCATTGATAGCACGGAAGAGAAGCAAGACAAAAACGAAGGAGAAGGAAGACAAAAATTATAACTGTACATACACATAAAGCAAACATATGACAACTGAAGCCACACTATAGAAAAGAAACCGAAGAAAAATTCTGGTAATAGCTAGTCGCCTTGAGGTTGAGTATGCCCCATACATCATTATGATGTCCAGAACACCTACAAAACCAAAATTTTACACGAGTCAGAATAATTTACTACTACCTCCGACCCAACTATTTTTGCACACTTTCTTTTTTTAGACGTCCCAACTAATTATGCACACTCTTAAAAGGAAAATGATTATTACTTTTACACTTTAAAATACTATTTTACCCCTACTTTTTCCAACTACTTTCAAACTTTACTCACAACTACTTCACTTTTTAACTTAAAAATACATTTTTATCCCTTACTTTTTGGGTAACAAGTCAAAAAGTAACATTTTTTTTAATTTTCGTACCGGTCAACTAGTGCATTATTTGTTGGGACGGAGGTAGTAACTTTTAGTAGATACATTGTTTTAATACTGTAAGCTTTAAAGCACAAAGTGTTTATTACTCTCAAAGAACTTCATCACAAAATAAGTTGGTCCAACACTAAGAACTTCTCGGATGGTCCTGGAGTTGAAACGACCTCTGTTGAAAGCAATTATGGTAAGTCCCTGAAGAAAGGAAAACTGTTAAAATACTGTTTAAAAAAGATAAAGCGAACAGAGCGAATTCTATCTTTAGAAAGAGAGTTTTACTAAATCAATGATGAAGAAGAGTAAAGATAAATATCTCAAAACACATTCTGTAGAAAAAGATTCAGTTATGTCCAGTTTGATGAAATCTCCAAAAAAAATTATGCAAATCACTTTCACTGGAATCAATTACATAAATACATTACAATGTTTGATGTAACTCGCAACCTGAAACATGATCAAGAGGAATATCCATAGACGATGGAAACTGTGATAGAGATGAAGAAATGTCCTATGTTCAACAAAAGAAGTTTTCCCACAACGTTTGCCTCCACTTGTTTTCAGAACATTCTGCAAATGATGAAAAGAAATATAAATGAGACTTATTACCATGAAAATCTGAGTAACATGCATCTGCAGACTGCAAATAAGGATTTTGTGAAGTATCTAAAAGAGACTGGAGGAAGGAGGACCAAAAAAACTAAGATTGGAAGGCTGCTAGCTATTCCATTTGTGAGATAGTGACAGAGAACTATTATTGACAACAGAAAAGATGGATTAAAAAAATCAGTGCTCAATAGTTTTTTCAGTACCAACTTGTTTTATACTACTAAATTATAGAGTAAGCTTCAAGGACACAAGTATTGACATCGACAGGAGCATTGACAAAGTGCCTGTTAAACAAAAAGCACATTCCTCATCCTCCGGGATTATTCACAACAAGCTATTATATTATCAGCAGTGAAGGACCTATCCAAGTAGTCTTTTATTATACAAGTTTCCTAGGAAAATATTAGCCAATTAGTCAATTAGCCAATCAAATAAATGCATTCCCCTTCAAACTTGTCTTCATAATATTTAATAAGCTATGGGTCAAAAAACTTCACGACATACAGCTAATTTCTAGAAAACAGTACATATATAAGAGATGATGATTTCAGAATTACTATTAGAAAATAGAAATCTTCAACTACATCAAGGAGCAACGGAGAGAGCATAATCCACTGTAAAAATGAGAAGCATGTACCCATAAAATGGGAAAATAAAGTCAAAGAAATAACTGCATTGATTCCTCAAAACAGCGAGGTAACATTTTCATACCTTTGACCGAGGTGATGGCTTTATAAAAAAAGGAGAACTCATGCGCCATGGCCAACTAAGTTCAAAGCAATGTAGTGACCTTGTGAAAGAAGCATGTTAATTGAGTCTTACATGAAATTAAAGTCTTACATGAAAGCAATAAATAAAAGAGAATGATTTGGAGAAATGCCCATACAAGAACTTACCAAAAATATTCATTGAAATCATCATAATTTCTCCAGGCTGAATGGGGTGCACGCCCATTATTATTGTTTCCAGCTTCCTTAGAATCAAACATTAGAGATATCATGGATGTTGACTTCTGGCA
Source organism: Euphrasia confusa (assembly GCA_954870475.1). NCBI lineage: Eukaryota > Viridiplantae > Streptophyta > Magnoliopsida > Lamiales > Orobanchaceae > Euphrasia > Euphrasia confusa. The sequence continues at coordinate 5,222,035 of OX940966.1, read as the reverse complement.
GCTTAATACAAATGTGACTTAAGTTTACACTGTATTAATGGAATATGAACTAAAACCTGGGACATACCGCAGAAATAACGCCATAAAGAGGAAGAATAACTTGGTCAATAAATGATACTCCAGACTCAGAAACACAACTATTAGCTGGTTGTGCAACCTGTTGTCGTAATATTTCTTCGAGCTCTCTTCCCATCTGTGTTACAAACATAAATCGTATCAAAGGAGTGTAGGACATAAGTCATCTGGTTTTAGGGTTTAGCTAACCAATTGTCAAGAGAGGGAAGAGACAAGTCACTCGGGAAAAAGACAGAAGGTATTAGTCACCCCCACCACCACCACCAAAAAAAGCAAGTACAAAAAGAACAAAACTAAGATCGTGTATTTTCAACAGTAGAAACATTTGAACCCAATAGTAATTGTTGGCAGCCAAAAAATACCAACGATTATCCTTCACCTGCCTCACTTACCCAACAACGCTTTTGATTCACAAATATTCTTAAATGCAACAAGTGTTAAGCCAACAAAAAATATATTTTAAAAAAAAATAGCATTTCGAGAATTATAATATAATATCCAAGCTACTATAATCATAATTCATAAGCCAAGCCAACAGAAAATATCAATCTTTGTAAGCAACAAATACCCAAGATAACCTACATGGTGAAATATGTAGCATAAGCATTCTGGAAGAAATCGAACATTTGCTGCTTCACCCCATATCAAGTAGTACAACGAAATAAACAACAACTTCTTCTCTTTATTCACAGCTTCCAAACTGCAAGAATAAAATATTAAAAAGGTAAAGCTTCAATTTCAGATAAAATATTCATAAAAAAAGTGACCTACTTGCTCCACACTGGTAATATCCCCAAATAGTCACACCACTTTATGTAGTTGTCAAGAGACTTCAAAAATACCCTTTGCACAGCAGCCTCGTCCAATATCTGAAGGAGAATCACAAGAAACTTAAAAGAGGAAAACCAAAAAAAATACAGACCGGCGTTGAGGTCTTAAATGTTACATTGAGTTAATTCTGTATTCAGATTTACTTTCTTCCATCTGTGTTTCATCGTATGATTTTAACAGAAGTTGAAGGTAGAAAACATTGATATAATAATATCAGCTCGAAGTCTTAAAATCTCAAATCAATGGTACCTAGGGATACAAAATATATCGGTATCCACAGCATGTTGAAACACCCATCTCCAGTAAAACAGAAAATAATAACTTTACCAAAACATTATATTGGATTATTAAAGAACAATAACATTATATTGGATTATTAAAGAACAATAACCTGATTATCAACCGATAAAACACAAGCAATAGAGGGAGCACTATAGTAGACAAACAGCTGGGAAGATATGCCATACAACATAAAGCACAATTATGCAGTATTGAAGTTACTACTGCCCGGCACACATAGGTAGGCATTTTGGTTATCATCTTTTACAAAACTAAAATACAGCGTATGTAAAAAAAATTCAAAAGTTATCGCTCAAGAAACAACATGCAAGATATAATGATCCCATGCCCAATTCCAGTGATTTTAAAAACTGAAACATTGTCACACGTTCAACTTAGATCATCCCAATAAATGATGTGGTACTTACCGGCTCAGGCTCCTCCGGACTACGAAGTCGGCTTTGCTCATTTGCAAGTAGATGGACAATATGCTCTCGCTGATTTGAAACATTGCCCTTCTGCAAATAGTGATAATGAAACAAACATGTTTAAAATTTCATGAAGAGTGTAAGACCAGAAATTCACCTTAAATACTAATGAACAAGCACAATATCTTTCAAGATTACATATGTATGTTATATATAATTAACAGCCTACTAAAGGCATTATTGGTACTGGTAACTATAATTGCCAACTAACCTGAAATCCAAAGGAGTACTGCAAGAAATCAAAAATATCTAAAGCCCTTGAAGCCGGTGTAGGAAAAGTTCCAGGTAATTTAGGAAGACCCCTGAAATACTTCAAGGAAGAAACTGCTGCTCTAACCTGACGTATATAAACCAGTCAGACCATTGCTATAGCATGAAAGAAAGAATTCTATAAGATGTAGAACCAGAACTCACCTCTGGGAAAGATACAATAGGATTAGTCAGAGTAGGAGCATCAAGTGGAATTATATTATAGGGAACCAAATCTTCTGTCATTGCTGCATCTGACTCCATCACACGCTTTAGCTGAAAATCAAAACAACCATAAGACATTTAAAATAAAAGGAAGTCGGTAATAGTATAACATAAGGGGTATCAGAGACACATAGATAAACAGAGCAAGAAAGAAAGAGAGACAGATGGGAAATATAATTATGGATAGGTTACAAGGATAAGATAAGCCTGATAATTTGAAACCAGCAATACCACCTTCTCCCCAAGCACATTAAAATGAATAACAAATGCTAGAGAAAAAATGAACTTTGGGGATAGAACTTTGAATTAATCTGCAAATACCAAGACAAGCCTTTCAAAACTTAATATACATTAAAACATTAAATGAAGAGTCCCTCCTCCCACTACCTCCAGGTTCTCACATTAACAGCCAAGTAAAACAATCACATACGATGTCAAATAACCAGAAAATGTTAAAAATATCAAATTGCTAAGGATGATTAAAAACAGCTAATCCTAGTCTTGATACATGTTCAAGATATATCAACACTTAGAGGGTGTTTGACAGCTTATAAGCTCTATAATTTGTTGCTAATGTTTAAAAAAAGGTCTTATTTTGTCCAAAAATAAGTTGTTAGGAAGTTATAATATGTTTTTTTTAAGTATGGTACCCCTTACTTTTTTTACAAATAAGATATTATTTGTAAAATCCTTCCTAAAAACATTTTAATTACGAAAATGTTATTACAAATCCAAACAAATCAACATCTTATTTTGCAAACTAAAATTTAACATCTAATAAGCTACAAAAGCATCTTCTGTGATGTTAGTTGTTACATCTTATAAGCTCTTTAAAAAAAGCTCGCCCCAGGAGATATAGTCAATGTATCAGATCTTGCGATTAACCTTTCCATGGCGAGTGTTTTATGTAAGATACAATAAATTTAATTTCCCTTATTTACTGGGTGAAGAACATACAAAACTATATGTGGAATGGAGTATTCAAGAAAGAGGTCGCATCCGAAAATCAGGCTAATGTCCAACCTGTCCTTTCTAAATCACTACATCAAAAAATTCACCGCATGCATTCTAAAATATCACAAAAGACTGTTGCGTGCACAAGCAGTATAAAGTGAAAATAAAATGGAATAAAAAAAAAAGATAATAAACCTCTTCAGGAATTAATCTCTCAGCTTCTTCAGGGGAGACCTCCTTAGTCAGCTGCTCCAAAACATTCCCAAGAACCTTAAGAGTCGCCAAGACTCTTTTACGTTTCACTGTTTTACGCTCCAGTCTTACAAGAGTAACAGAAGACAATTGTCAATCATAAGATTGAAGTAATATTGATTCATAGAAATGTGTTTTCACATAATTTATTCCTAACATCAGCCTGTTGACAAGCATAATAGAAGTGGAGAAAAGTATATGAAGTCGATATTCATGAAATAGTGAAAGAACCTACTCTCCAAGGTTACCGCTAAAGACACCGGACTCCCTCAGCTTCATCTCATCTTCTCGCAGCTGGTCCACATTTTGCTTCTCTCTATAAAGTTTATAAAACTCCCGTAAGCGGGCAATATCCTGGCTTCTGTCTATGCTTCCACTCTCCCTCTTTGCTAATTTTTGCTGGAAGAAGCATGTACAAGTAAATATTTGCAAAGAATTGCATAAGTAGAACTGCAACTAGAAATCAAATTAACAGTTGTATGGTGCTTGGGCAAGCTATATACGAAATAAGTCTCTGAAATACACCATTCATACTAAAGATACCTTTATTACAGACATCAACCCAGTCTTAAACTGCAATACACCCCTTCCCTCGCTGTTTGGATCCAGATTTTGGGCCAGTGAATAAGCATGCTCACATACTGCAGTAAGGAAGAAAACCCAAAGACGTCAGAGTAAGGATAGCAGACAAAGCTGTCATTACAACCAGCATTATTCAGATATTAGATACTGTATATGCTAAAAGGGCTTTGTGTGGAATTACTTATTTTCCAGTTACTCATTGGGGTATTTAATAGTACTGGCTTTTAACAAACTAACAGTATTTCCAAAATGCACAGTTTAGCATAGAGAGAGAATGGTTGATCCACGTTTTTGACTAAAAAGACACTCCATTTACATTTAATGGGTAAAAAATATCCACTTCATAACTTCTATAGAAAATGAAGAATATCACCCATGCATTTCTAAAAAAGAAGAAACTGAAATTGAAGTTTAGCATAGAATTAACTGACAACATGGTATAACAAGAGAAGAACCCCGAGTTAAATACATAATGTTCTGTGGAAAACTAAAGTCTATCATATAAAGAAAAGTAAGGGGCTCCTGCAACAATGATTATCGCACAAATTATCCCTTTTAAGTAAGTATTTGTCAGTCGTTAGGCTTCCATAAGGAAGGCATAGAAAACGCTTAAATCCCTGCTTCCACAGGGAAGCAGAAATAAATCTCTGGGCGTATCCACCCGGGGAAAAATAAAAAGAATCAGTCGTAGATCAGCGAGAGAGAAAGCTTTTGATTAACCGGCGCGGGGGAAGGATTTTTCCCTCCCAGTTCTTGGGAAAGCAATCTCTCATTCGTGAAACACCCGGATACTCTTAGGCGAGAAACTGAAGTAAGTAGCAAGACCACTAGATAATGTACGTAACTGGAAACTGTAGACACAGTCCACTGGAAAGAATTCACTCCACTAACTTCCAGTGATTCTACGAGGAAACCTTAGGCGTCTGCCTCGAGGCATGTTCAAACACCACTAAGGGCCTTCAGGTTGCTGGTAGCTAGTTCAACCATATATCGTATGAGAAGTCGATACTTATTCCATTCCTGGTGGCTACCATCTCCAATCTCTATGTGCTGTGAGCCTGCGCAGCTCCCGCGAAGCGAATGAAGGGAAGCTCGAAGAGATTACGGGTGAGCTTACGCTTACTGCTAGTTCAACTATCTTGTATGCTACTACCACTATGGGCACTTAGAATTAGTCTGGCACTACTGATTGATAGACTGGGCTGCAAGAGTTTGGCTTTTCTAAACTCTCTTAAAACGAGACTGATCTCAAGATACCGGCTTCAATGCCATTAAGATAGGTCGTGTCGGAGGAGTTTTGAGCATGCGCTACCAATCATGCAGCGGCAAGGACCCGAAACTCTAGAAGGGGCGGCGATACAAGAAGGTTTCTACAGGTAATCTAAGGTCGCAGATAGCAGCGACTTCCCTGAGCTAACAATGAGAAGGTAGCCGGAGGAATCTCCCCTGAGTTAAATACATAATGTTCTGTGGAAAACTAAAGGCTATCATATAAAGAAAAGTAAGGGGCTCCTGAAACAATGATTATCTCCAAATCAAATGAAATCCATCAAATATCTCACAGATCATAAGAATGTGTGTGCACGTTAATACACAAAAAAAGGGTGAAAGCACATACAAATTCTGGAAACACTAGGATCATCGTCTTGGATTTCATCCGCAGCCCTTAGAATGTCATCTATGTCTCGGTTCCCGAGTGAAGAAGGAACATTTGCAGCAAGGCCAGTGTCAGGGCGTCCATACAAATCCCCATCTGCTCTCCGGGCTTGTAGCGCTGCACGCACCAACCGCTCCCACAAGTCCTCCACTCGAGACATCTCCTAAAAGAAGGTTCAAAAGAATAATTAAATGAATTAAGTTAATCAAAGAACACAGGATAAGTTGCGGGTAAGGTCGTTGGTACCAAAAGTCAATCCACTCGACAAACCAATATCCCTAGTTATCATTGAATTAACTAGATAAACATTAGATCCGAACTTCGTCGGCACAAAAACCCAAACATAAAATAAGAACGCTAAGGAAACTGAATCTGAGCACATAAGCACAATAATATAGAAAATGGTATTCTTGAACTGAACAATCATCAAAGCAAGGTTACAACAAAACCCTAAAATGGATGTCAATAAATCTCCAACATTCACACACATAAAAATAAAGAAATTAATATTCTCGCCCCGAAGAATCAAGAAAACAAGAATAACATTAAACACAGAAAACGTGAAGCCCGCACAAATAAAAGAAACGTAAAATCTGACTCACCGGACAGGAGATCTCGCCGGAAGCTCACCAAAGCGTCGATAAACACTCACTTTGAATTTCTAAATCTCGCAGGAAATGCGTAAAAATTGACAAAAATTGATAAGCCCCAGAAGCTTTGAGGTACAAACGGATCGAAATCGAAAAGGTTGTGTGTAGGGGTGGGGGGTGGGGTGGGGATTATGCCAAGGAGGGTAAGCGATTTTACGTATAAAGCGATTTAGAATATACGTACGCGGATGGATATAGTTTGAAATTTTCAAGTGAGCAAGGCAAAGGAAAGAACACGGAAAACAGAATTAAAGAAATGAGCCCAGTTGAAAAGTATACTGCTCTGTTCTTTTGGACTGAAAGTAACTGAACTTTACTGAACTGAACTGAACTGAACTGAACTGAACTGATCTGAACTGAACTGAACTGAACTGAACTGAATGAGCCTGAACTGAACTGAACTGAAATTAAGTTCAAAATAAGAAATTTGAACTAAACTGAAATTAAGTTCAAAATAAATAATAATATAAGATTATTTTTTAATAATATTAATTGTTATATTTTTTTAAAAATAAATAAATAAATTCATAAATGATGTTTTTTATTTAAAAATTTTCTATTTATCAAATATAATTTTTTTATTAACTAAAATTTCACTATATATTAATTATTAATATGTAATTTAATTACAATATAACAAAATAATCTAAAATTAATAAAAAAATTATATATTTTTTAATTTATAAAATATTTATTTACTTAAAAATTATAATTTTTCATATTTACTTAATAAATTTAAAATTTATAAATATAAAAATTAAATTAAATTATTATTTTATATTTAATTTATTTAACTTTTAAATTAATCCGGTTTTATCCGGTCCAAAATCGGACCAGACCCGAATTTACCGGTTCGGTTTGGTCCGGATCGGTATTATTTCGGTCCAGTTTCCGAGTCATGCTTTTTCATGATTCCGGTTCTGGTCCTATCCGGTTTCGGTCCGGTTTTGGACCGATGAACACCCCTACATGGACCACCTAGAGTTATTTCATAACATTTCAATTACCGACATTCTTCATTAAGAATGAAAGTTGAATGTGCTTTTGGTCAGTTGAAAAAAAGGTGGAAGGTGTTGAAAATTATGCCTCAAATAACACAAAAGTATCAAATGTCAATTATTGTTTCTTGTTTCACACTTCATAATTTCATACGAATGCACGAGAGTGGTATTCCAATTGTACATCATGATGTTGCCAGTGGGAGAACAAATTCAAACTTGGATGACAAAAATCGAATGAAGCTCATGTCTAAGGTAAGGATGGATATAGCTGAAGCTATTTGGAAAGATAACAACACCGAAGAGCATGACAATAGAGTACAACAAAATGATAAGGAGTTAGATCATATGGAAGTAGATTGATCGATTATTTTAATTTTGTAATTTTTGTGATTTTTTTCAATATTACAAACATTTAATATTTATTGACATTAATTTTTATTGTTTTATTATTATTATTAGTATTATTATTATTATTATTATTATTATAATAATTATTATTATTATAATAATAATAATCATTATTATTATAATAATAATAATAATAATAATAATTGTTGTTGTTATTATTATTATTATTAAAAACTGAACTGAACTGAACTGAAACTGAACTGAACTGAACTGAACTGAACTGAACGGATCTGAACTGAACTGAACTGAACTGAATAAAACTGAACTGAACTGAAATGAACTGAAATTAAGTCCAAAAGAACAGGCTTCTCTTTGGGGTTTAGAATGCAACAATTCCTACTAAGTCTCCATATTATTTAAGACATCGGTTACTCCTATTTTATTCACAAATCAAGTTACTCCTATTTTATTCACAAATCAAGTTTATATTCTCTCCATAAATTTTCATCAAGAGTTCACTCTTTATAAAAAACCAAGGTTTATATTCTGTCTCAAAAACTTTTTATCTTCTTATCAAATTTATATTTAACACTAGAAGATAATGGAGTAGTAAGAGATTGGACCAAAAAATATTAAACTGTTAACTTCAAAACATCATTCTTGCATTCTTGAAATTTTAAAATTATAAGAGGCTTTTTTATGTTTGTAAAATGTTTAAAAGGTAATTCGAATAATTTAAAATCTATTTTAATACACTTAAATATTTAAAATGTATTGTATTACTTGAAAATTATTTCTAGACACATTAAAATATTTAAAATATACTTTAAGTCATTTAAAAATTATTTTCAGATACTCTCAAATGTTCAAAAAGTATTTAAATTATTTAATAATTATTTTAGTACACTTTAAAATGCATAAAATTATTTCAAATAATTGTAAAATGCATAAAAGTGTTTTAAGGCTCTTTTAAAATCTTCAAAAATTATTTTAAATTATTTAGAAAATATTTTAAGATACTTTAAAATATTTAAAATTATTTAATATCATTTCAAAACTATTTAAATAATATTAAATGTTTTAAATATGTTAATAATAATTTTAAGACACTTTAAAATGTTTAGAATGTATTTCAAATCAATTAAAAATAATTTTAAGACAAATTATAATGTTTAAAAATTATTTTTAATAAACTTTTTAATTTTCAAAAGTATATAAAATTATTTTAGGTCCATTTTAAAACTGTTTAAAAATATATTGAAATTTTTAAAAATTATTTTAAAGTATGTTTTAAAAGTTGTTAAATTACTAGAAAATAATTGAAGGCACTTTGAAATGTATTAAAAATATTTCAAATCAATTAAAAAAATTATGATACTTTGACATGTTTAAAAGGTATTTTAAATCAATATTTTTAGAATATGATGATTACTCAATATTATTTTTGAGTTAGATTATAAATTATTTTAAAATAAATTAAATCGGTAGGTAGTGATCTTAATTAAATATTATATATATATATATATATATATATATATATATATATATATATATATATATATATAAAAGTCCAAATTTTTGTTTAATCTTCTGTTAATTCATCTAGGCACGATTATTGTCGCTTATCACCTAGCCCATTTTAGAACATACTACAAACCAAATATAAAGAAATAAGGTGTCAAAAGTTTTATTAATTTATACTTTCTTTCTTTCAAACTACTAATAGTCTTCTTTCACAAAATACAAAAGTAGTGTGAGTGTCAAAAGTTTTATTAATTTATACTTTCTTTCTTTCAAACTACTAATAGTCTTCTTTCACAAAATACAAAAGTAGTGTGACTATTCGTTATGTTGGGAATGTATTTAATTATGATAACTTAAAACTCTACTAACGAGTATATACCAATCTAGCAATAATGTAGTATATAGTATATATGAGCACACATATTGTATAATTGTAATGTAATCTAATAATTGTTATCGTACGTTCTTCTTCACTTCTTCAAAGTTCAAACACATCTCAGTGGTTTCAGTAGAAAATCGTCGAGCAGTCACACTCACAGACTCAAGTTTTCGTTCAACTCGTTCTTCCCTCCGAGCTACTAATACTGCTGCATATATATATGTATATATGTGCCACCGCTTTTTTGTGTGTTTGTTTGAATTGCATCATCAATTGACGGGAATGACATAAAATTGGCTTTTTTTTTAGTTTGGAAAAGAATATAGATCTTGATTGTTCTCTTAGATCGTTTATGTATGTACTTGGAGTAGACATATGGGTGAAATTATTTATAGCAAACATTATTTGCCTATAATTCATTGAGATCTAACTAGATCGAGTTTATATATATATATATATATATATATATTAATTACTAAGCAAATTAAAGATCGTAGATGAATTTGTTAAAAAATCTCATTTACCACACTCCCGCGTTTGCTGATCAAAATGTTGATCATTAAGATTATATTTTCATTTCATATAAAACTTTTAATTTGCATTAATAAATCAAGTTAGGTAAAAAAAATTAATTTGACACTCAAACAAGGATCCTCATGAATTCGAAAATAGCAAGGATCCTTTACAAAGTATCTTATCGGTAAGTTAGCAACGAAAAGTATATGATGTATTCGATGAAGAACCAAACTACTTTTCTAACAAATGTTGTAACGAGATTACAACATACTATATATATACTTCGCATTTGCTACAAATTAAATGCACATGCAGCGCAATGTATTTGTCATGTTACGTGCGATACAAGTGTAAGTGAAGCGCATGCATCTCAATCTCATCATGAAATGAAAATATGAATCTCAATTTATCTTATATACACACATATATTAACATATACGTACTTAATTCTCAATTTGAACAGAAATATGGAACCCAACCGACACAAGCCTCTTGACCTGATAAGGCTAGGTCAATCCACCGAGTCACGATGGACAAGACAACCAACAACCCGGAAACAACGATCGACAAGATCGATCCTCAGCTCCTTCTAGCATGTACGGTAAGAGAGCAAGAGAGCGCAATTAACAAAAATGTACATAAAAACTTTAGAGTTTTAATTAACAAGATCATCATACAATTGCGCATGTAATGTATATATAATTAAAGTGCGATTGTAGCGCATGCATCAAAATTTCATTAGACAATTTATGTTATTAGTTGATGATCTCTTAGTACGTACAACTATATACTTTTCTAACTCTTACTAATTGTCACATTTCTTTTATAATTTGTAAAGAAAATGTGACAATTAGTTTGGAAGTGAAAATGTATATGACTAAATGAGTAAAAGCATGAATCTAAAATTATTATTCCAAGAGCCATGAAGTCCTTGTAACAATGCACTCTCCAATTAGCCGTTGTAATTTATTAATCAACTCACACAGCTGCTTAATTTATCTAACACAATATATTTACCAATTACATATTTAGAATTGATTTTACTAACTTACTTATTTTATTAAATTAAAAATTCATTTTAACCTTAATTTTATGATCTAAAAGATTAATAACATGTGTCTATTGGTACGAGGCGGAAGAAGTATATTATATACGAGCATTATCTTTTTCACTTATTTTCAGTGTAGTTCAAACTCGATTCAATTTAGTTTTTGTAGCTCGATTTAATTTATTTTAAAATAGAATAAAATTAATTAATTAAAATGAATAGTTTCGACTATATATATATATATATATTAATGCTAAAATATTATTCATAAATTTTAATAATATTTATTAAAGAAATAAAAGTTACTTATTTTATAAAATAAATTCAACTTAGTTCAATTTAACTTAAATTCGTTCATTTTAGCAGTATTCAATTCAAAATAAAAGAGATTCTACCTCATATTCAAAAAAATAAATCATTACATCCTCGTTCACACATATTAATTAAAAAAGAAAAAAATATTTTTTATTTTATTTACCTTTAATTAATTATCTTAAAATTTCAAACTAAATATTTTAACAATAAATTAAATTAATTTTAATAAGGGGAAGTTTAGGAAAATATATAATTAATTAAAATTTAAGATCTCAAAATGAACGAAATTTAAATTGAAAAAATAATATAAAATAATCAAAATGACATATAATATTAATTTGAATATGAATTGAAGTATATTTGAAATATAAATTAATGGTTAATGTGTTTTGACAAGAAAATATGATTTAATTTACACATACAATGTTCTTTTTTAATCTTATATAGACACGAAAAGTAGAAAAGTATTTTGTTATTGTTATGGTGGATATATACTTAAATATTTCTTCATTAACTATTTATCTTTCACATTAAAATAATTTTTTTACATTTACCTTTTTTATAACTTAATTAGCCTTATTTCTTTTGACAGCATACTCAAAAAATAATACCACTTCTCAAACTTACCAAAGGAGATTGAAAGCTGCATTTACTTTTAATTTCACATATGTTTGATATTTTTGTTAATTGTACTAATAATAAATTTATTTCAGCAAAAATATTATAGGTTGATAATTTCCCTTGTATGCCAAAGAAAAAAACAAAAAATTTGAAATGATACATTTGTTTTCGAAACGATTTACAATAACACAACATCTATCTTTAGATTTTTTTTTTTATAATTGTAAATATTTCAAAAAAGCATCTTTTTCAAATATTTTAATTACTAACAACTATTTAAAAAACAATAATATAGTAAGTAATAAACTAAAGTAAAATAAAATATAATATAAGTAAATTGTATTTATGCATTGTTGTGCCAAGTAAGGGAAATATTAATATCTACAGTTGCATATATATATACTATATAAGTCGCAAAGCAATTTTAGGAATAAAAAAAATCAGAATATATATACATATATATTTATTATGAATTTCATTAATTAATTAATTATCTCTCTAAATATATTTTTAGTTTCAAACAAAAAAAGAGTTGCAGCTAGCTCAGCCTAATCATTACAAGAAAACAATTCGATGGCTGAGCACACATTTATTGTAATGTGCTTATCATGTTTCTTCTTCTTCTCGTCAAACACATATATCTAGGTAGGGTTTCAGTACAAAATCACAAACTCAGCTTTTCGTTCATCTCGTTTGAGCTAGGAGCAGCCGCCACCAAAAGGTCTCTTCTCTACACACAAGGGTATGTGTGGATCAATCGATCTCTTTATATGCTTTTTTATGTTTACTTTCTTTCAATATTTGTGTTTGGATATATATATAGTAGCTAGGGTTGCTCTCATAGATTGTTTGGTTGTTTGGAGTCGAAGCACCATTTTTTTATACGTGTTTATGTGAATTTTATGTTACAGTCGTAGATCTGTTTGTTAAAAAATGTTTTTTTTTTGTGTGTGTAATTTGTTTGAATAATAGATGAACTCGAGCAAATCTATATCAACATCGATCAATTGATGATGTGATTACTTTAATTAATTTGTATTTTTGAGTTTGGGAAATTAAAGGATATATATATAGATCTTGGTTAATTCTCTTAGATTGTTTCTGTACTTGATGTTATATATATATGTGTGTGGATTGAAGTTATTTATAGCAACTATATACAAGCATATAATTCATCATTGAGATCTAATTACTAGATCGAGTTTCACCGTATCTTCGTTTTGTCGGAACTTGTTTTGTCGTTTAATTATATGGATATATAGATCGATTTGGTAGAAAATTATACTTTTCCGACATTAATTCTCGTGTTTAATCAATTTATTTTTGATGATCTAAATGTTGATCACTGAGATTTGTATTTGTATTTTGTATTTCAGTTTGATTTAAAACTTGCATTTTATTTTTAATGTTTAATTTCAGAATAAAAGCAACAAAATCTTGATTTGTATTTTGTATTTCAGTTTGATGTAAAACTTGCATTTTATTTTTTATCTTTTATTCCAGAATAAAAGCAACAAATTAAATCTTGATTTGTATTTTGCATTACAGTTTGATGTAAAACTTCCATTTTATTTTGAATCTTTTATTTCAGAATAAAAGCAACAAATTCTTGATTCGACACTCAACCAAGATCGAAGATCATAAAATTCAAGGTGCTCCGAGCTTATAACTGGTAAGCAACAATAAGTGTAAATTTTAGTAAATGTTTCTATATATATATCGAGTTTATCTAAACGACGTCGTAACAGTCTCGTATACATATACGTAGTGCTAAACATGTGCAAGTGTTGCGCGCCCAGATGCACACTCTTGCGCTAATCGAGTTGTTGTTAATTAGTACTATGTATGTATTGTCGGAATGAAATCGATTATTTATGTGTTCTAACAAATTAACTAAGCAATATATATATTCTGAATTTGAACAGAACTGAAATTAATATGGAACGGAAACCTCTTGACCTCACACTGAGACTAGGTCCACCGATTCCCGATGGACAAGACAACCAACAGCCGGGAAACAATGATCGACAAGATCCTCCTCCGCCTGGCCCGGTAAGCAGTTAACATTTACAACATCATATCATGTGTTATATATATATATACACAATTGCGCATATGATATAAAAGTGCGATTTTTGCGCATGCATTTAATCGAACTTTGTATATATCGACGAGCTATCCTCAGACAGGTCCTACCCTAAGAAGGAACCGAGGAAGGGTCTGTGGCGTTTGCGGCGCCACCAATACCCCAGTCTGGAGGAGGAGTCTCGACGGGGTGGTAAGTTTTTTGATTTTATTTTTCGACTTCTATATACTATATTAATATATATATATACCATTGAACAAATTAAAAAAATAAAACTTTTAAGTTTAATTTCCAATTAACTGAGTATTTCTTACTCCATATCGATTGTATTTGTGCAGACTTTGTGCAATGCTTGTGGCCTCAAGCATGACAGAGCTTTGAGAAGAGAAGCGCAAAACTCATGACTCGACGGATGAATATAATATATATTTATCTTCGATCGTTTTTATTATTACTTTTGATGTTGTTGTTGTTGTTGTCCTGCTTAAGGATTGAGACACTCGTATTTCATCACAAAATTTCTGCATCGATTCATGATTTTTCACTGGGCAAATCAACTTGTGATTTTGATATAGTTATAATATTTATAACTCATTGTAATAATAGATTTCAATGAGTTTTAGATAAAACAGGTATTTTTAATTAGCTTAATAAAGCATTTTTAGAATATTATTATTTTTAAAAAATGTACAATATTTTCTTGTCAATTTAGGAATTTTATTAAAAGCCAGTAAATTAAATATGATACATACAGAGGTGGCATTATTTTTATTTTTATTTTTATTTTTTAATTTTGAAAAAAAAAAGTTAGCGCCCTAATGATTACAAGAAAACAAATTGATGGATCAGCATTCATACATTTATTGTGATGGTGTCCAAAACCAGCTCCTTCTTCAGTTTGTTGCAAACACAGCTCAGTACACTCAGCAGGTTTTTTTTCAAGAAACCCGACGACCGTCTACTCACAAACTCAGTTTTTCGTCTCGTTCAACTCGTTTATTGTGTGGATCTCTTTATATGTATGTTTTTCTTTCTTTCAATACGTTTTTGAATACTAGCTAGGGTTGTGGACTCTTTTGATGTTTGGAGTCGAATGAAGTTGCTAGATATGTGATTTTGCTATCCTCCTCGATTTGTTTTGTTAAAAAAATCTTTTATTTTCGTTTTGTTTGAATTTTTTTCAATTTATGTTCTTGTTTAACTGAAAATTAAAATTGAATTTTTACTTGGGAAATGTAATTATATAGTATATATACAACATCAACTGAGGTATAATGACTACATTTTTTTTTCTGAGTTTGGGAAATGATAGATCTTGGTTGTTGATCTCATGATATAGATCGTATACACATATAATCAATTAAGATCTTTTTTTTTTTGGAAAAATATATAGATAACAACATAAATAAGAGTACTAGAGGTACTCAATTTAGATCAATTTAGATTTAGCGTTATTCTATATGTGTCTGATTCATTTTGTCGAAACCTTGTTTTGTTGATTAATTTTATTGATTGGATACATAAATAATTTTAAGCATCGTAGATCAATTTGGAAAAAATAAATTTTATTTCGAATATTCTCATTTAACATTTGCCTATCTAATTTGTTGATCAATAAGATTCGTATATATTTCCATTTCATCTTGTATTTTTATTTCTATGTTTTCAGAAGCAGCAAATTAAAACTCGATTTTGAATGGATCGAGACAGGGGCAAGCCTATTGATTTGACACTTAAACTAGGACCTTCAAGTCCAAAAGAGCAAGACAACCAAGATCACCGCGGCGACAATATTAATAATAATCAAGGTCCTCCTGCAGGCATGGTAAGCAACAATAAGTAACATTACATTTCTATATATATAGAACACACCGATTACATTAATATAGTAACATATATGCACTTGCTTATAACTTTGAGAGTAACGAAAATTAAGTTGGCTTATATATGTGTTTAATTCCATTGTGGGATGTCGGTTAGGAGATCGAAAATATTGATCAGCTAAACAACCCACCGACGCAAGATGGTGTAAATGAAGTTATTGCCCCGCCCAACTACTTCATGTTCTATCCCCCATACCCTCCACAAGACTCGGGAAGCCCTAGTCGTAGGGTTTGTAGAAGGTGCGGTTCTCTCGTTACTCCTCTTTGGAGGAAAGGTCCGGACGGTCCACAAGTGAGTTTTTATTTATTGATTTATTATGTATCGCTTTATATATATATTTTTTGATTATCGATCCATCGATCCTAAATATTTGACGACTAATTACATGTTCACAATCGAAATCGTGTGTGTGCAGACTCTATGTAATGCTTGTGGCCTCAAGCATTTACGAGCTCTGAAACGAGGAGCTGAGTGAACTTACCGTACCAATCGAACTTTAATTGATTTGGAAAGCTAACATACCATATATATCATTGTTTTATTAATTAATATATACAATGATTAATTATGTACGTGGTATTATTGCTGAATTTTTTCGTAATGATTTTATCTTCAACATATATTCCTTAAATCCTTACAATACAGAAGCTAGTTAAGCTTCTTCATTGGGGTTTCTATTAATAGAAACAATTTTCACGTACTTTGTGACTTGTATGAAAATTAACCTGTGTTTATGTTTATACTTTTAATATATAATAATGTAGTTCAAGCAATTCAATATTTAGTCGGATATATAATCGATCGCCTTTTGTTATCCTTAATTAAATAATAGTCACAGGTGATTGGAAATGGACATTGATTAAAAAAATATAGTGTTTTTGATTTTTTATTAAAAAATTGAGGGTCTAAATGTAATTTTTAATTAATGTAAGTGAGCCGTTGAGAGTAGTGTTTAAAAAATATATTTTTAGGAAAAAAGTAAATATAGTTTATGAAATTATAACTTTTACATTACCAAATAGACTTTACAATTTAATGTTATAATTTTATAATATTTTAATTATTTAGAGTAGTTTGATAGTTGTATTTATAAATAAGAGTACTATTTAAAATTTTAAAATGTCTTTTTTACCTTTAATTTAAATTAAAAAGTTAAAAATGGAAATTTACTCTTATAGTATATAATTAAAAAAAATTATAACTCTTATTTATATAAAATTAATTTAAATTACCTCATTTTAAAAATCACTTTTTAAAAAAGTAGGTAAAATTGTAAGATTATATATGTTTTTTAAATAAAAAAAATGAATAATTATTTTCATGAATGTGACTATTGATATGAGACAAAAAAAATGTAACTATTAATATAGGATAGATATAGTACAAAATTGCACCTTTTATACACAAGTGCAACGATAGCGCATGTATCTACACTTATTTATATATCAATTGATGATGTTAGGAGGTTGTAGTTAGATCTTATTTATACTCTACTTAATTATTGTGCTTCCACATTTTAAAGTGCATTATAAATTCATTTTTTTTTTGATAAAAATTAAATTTTGTGGAAGCGGCTCTTGCTCAAGGGATCAAAGGTACGCCGGGGTCCCGGGGATAACCTTTTTCTTTCAATAGCCGGCCAAATGGCTACAGAATCATTGGTCTACTCTACCTCAATTCACCATTTCGAACTTAATTTATACAAAAGGTTTTTCCGTACCAGCTTCTTCTACTTGAGATTCAAACTCATTCATCAAGAAAGATCAATCAGAGCAATCTCATGAACAATCTTGAACATGCCTGCCTTCGCGTCGATTTGTTTCAGCGAACCAAGGCTTGAGGGACGAAAAACCTCGAGTACCCCCCTTGCGCGGTATTCGCTGATATAGGTTTTTTCTTCGCCCATGAATGGCAGTTTAAGGGGGGGGTGCAGTGCTAAAATACACTGTACTTAATAATCGGTGCGCGCATTTGCTTATTAAGTTTGAGAAGATGTCAAATAAATTTTCTTCTAGCTTGTCACATATTTTTCATGTCAAAATACACTGTACTTAATAATCGGTGCGCGCATTTGCTTATTAAGTTTGAGAAGATGTCAAATAAATTTTCTTCTAGCTTGTCACATATTTTTCATGTCAAAATGACTATGTTTGTCAAAAAGAGATCGAAAAGGACCACTTATGAGATTTGTAATATTAGGTATATATAGTAAATCATTATTCTAGTAGTGCATTGTAACTCAAATATTTTATATTCTCTAGAGCTCAAATATGAATGTTAAGTTCTTGGTTAATGGGGTAGAGAATATTCTTGTGGAAGGAAGGCAACCTGGTAGTACATGAAGGTGGTAAAGAGACAGTGTACTGTATTGTTGGTGGATCTATTTGTTTTTATTCTGATGGAATTACCAAAATCAAGATTATAATCTCCATAAAGTATCACACCAAGAAGCCCTAAGAGTCTACCAAAGTATCAACACTTGAATAAATTTCTAACACAAAATTCATAGTCCAGGAAACAAAAACCAAACAAACAGTATAACATCACTCCGGGTTTCTCAACTCCCCTTCTCCGTGCGCAAAATGACACCTCTCTCCAAAAGTGCACGACCCTCTACTGAACTTCTCACATAGTTTCGTCTTGAAGTGGCTGGACCCACCACCACCACCACCACCACCACCACCACCACCACCACCACCACCACCTCCACCTCCACCGGGCCCCGCCATCCCTCCACTCCTCGCGTGCTGGCCCGCACTGATGTTCGCTATGAGTTCCTGAACCATCTGGCTGGCGTGCTTGATCTGGTCAAAAGTACCCTCAAGCTCAATGTTCCTCGAATTGGGATCAGACTCGTGGTCCCTCACAGAGAGCTTAGCCCCCGTCACTCGGCAAATCTGCTTCGAGTTGACCCCACCCTTCCCGATCACTGCCCCAGCAACAGCAGCATTGATGCTGATCTTAGCTGTTGCAGATGCTCCAAAGCCCGCCGTCATTCCGAGGCTTGGTGGGCCCGGCTCCATACGACCGCCTCCGCCAAATCTCCCATGCATATGATGCCCCCCCATACCTCGGGAATGATCCTCGTGTGGGGGTGGGAACGGAGCTGGCTTTCCGATCTCCCACTCGCCGTGCGCGAAATTACAGCCGTCCCCAAACTTGCATCCCTCGGCTGTTTGGAACCTCTTGCACAGACGAGTCTTTATGAAGGGTGCAGGCCCATCTGAGAAGGGGGGAGGTGGTGGTGCTGTGTTTCTGGGAGCAGATGAGAGGGATGGGTTGTGGCCAAGGATCTGAGTGACTGCCTTGATGCCGCCAGGGACGTAATGCAGGAAGTGGCAGCCATCGCCGAAAGAACACCCAGAAGCACTGCATGGATAGTGGGTGAATATTAGTTATTAAGAATTGAATAAATGAGGTGAAAGATTTGTAAAAATAATCGTAGAATAAAATTTTATTCCAGAGATTAGTAACATGAGTTGGAAATGCTATGGAATACAGTGGTGCAGTAGTTTAATTACTAGTAAAACATATTTCAGTAATTCAAAAAGTATTTCTTATATGGAATTGAGTTGATGTATTTAGTTAGGTCACTATTCAACAAAATAATGCAAGCTATATATCCAAGTAACAAAACAGTGGAAAACAAATTTGATTTACTAATTATAAAACAAAATTTTTGCACTAGTATATGGCCAATTCAAGAATTTTCTGAGAATCATTATATATCTTAATAAACTAGCTAGTGTCTTCATGATTAAAAAACAGCAATGCAATAAATCAGCATTTCACTAATTGTGGTGGTACAAAACAACTTGCTTCGTGCATATATGAAAGCACAGCTCATATTAAAAATAAATCCCAACTTTGAGAAATAAAGAAGTGATCCTACTGCAGGGCACTTGTCTTCTCACTTAAAGTGACAGAAAATAACATCAGAACAAATCCAAAGGACTACTATAATTTAGTTTAAGCAAAATATATTGGCACCAATAATATAATTTCCTAGCTTCCTAGTCTTGCTACGAGATATACAGTCATTAGGATTGGAGTATCCCATCTACTCTTATCAAGAAAAAAAAAAACTAAACCCCGTCCCACAGATATATAGCTGTCCTTTATCTCCCAAAATGCCCATATTTAAGGCTACCATTGGACATGAAAAATGATAGGTAATTATCCTTAATTATGAGAATCCATTATCTTTGTGAAATATCCTTAAGTCACAATTATTTTGGGAAGGAGCGAGTATGAGAAAGATAGCATCAATATTGAATCAAGTA
The DNA here is from genome assembly GCA_954870475.1 of Euphrasia confusa. NCBI lineage: Eukaryota > Viridiplantae > Streptophyta > Magnoliopsida > Lamiales > Orobanchaceae > Euphrasia > Euphrasia confusa. Next base: position 5,201,788 of record OX940966.1, on the reverse strand, counting down.
ATACAAATCAAGAGAAAACATAACACTTGGGACATAAACAAACACAAATAGAACAAGTCAACAACACAACAAAACCCTGGGTATGTCGGCATTTTAATATATAGCGCAACAGGTCAAGCATAAATGCAGGTCAAACCAAACTAAATTTAACAATTTACATATATTATTTGATCAAGTCATTCGTAAAGATGACATAAAATACTGGTATAACCAAGTTTCTTCACCTGTTTATGCCCAATCAACTGACTGATTCAACAGCAATTCACTAATAAACATTTCCGTTCAGTGGGTGTTAACTCAGAAAGGTTGTAATTCTCCATCCATTTAGTTCCAAACTTCCAATGGACATTATTATCAATTAACAAAAAATATAACCTGTTTCAAAACTTTTGATGCGCAATTAATTGTCCAACTAGTTCTACTCTTAAAGTAGGAAAAATCGAATGTCACAGCACAAACTTCACCATGATATTAAAATTGCACTAACACTTGATTTTAGATGGGTATAAGATTAGAACCTGAAAAACTTTGTGCAAGGCTTCAATTTGCTTCCTATACCAGTTGTAAAGGACTCCATTTCTGTCGCAGAAAATTAAAATTGTAGTCTTCAGTTAAGATTTATATTGTGTATTAACCTCAAAACTTAAAGAGTGCATTCACATCCATCTCAAGATGAAAAATAGATATCTAGGGCATCGAAGCAATAAGGCAAAAACATTTTTTAGACATTCAAAGACTCCTCAAATTATCCACTGAATCACAACCAAAATTACAACCCAATCGATACACGTATAATGCCGGTCGGCCTAGCAACCGATGTTTCATCGGTAAATTTCAAAAACACTCACAGTTTGTTTACGAAGTACTTTTATTAAGAAAAAAAACACTGGAAATAAAAATTACAGAATGCAGCAAAATGCATGAAAACAAAATTCAACAAAAAATAATAATGAAGAAACAGAGTGTTTTATAATAATAATAAAAAATACCTTGCTTGGATTTCTTGAAACCGCCATGGCCATTGGCATTGAGGCCACCCTCGGGTCTGCCCCTTTTACCCGCACCGCCAAGCTCCATGTCCGAATTATCGTCTTAAAAATATAATTGAAAAAATAAAAAGAAAAACGAGAAGATTAAACAGCAGCTTAAAATCTAAATGCAAAAAAGGGCATTTTGAGGACCGGAAATCGGAACTGGAGTAAAACCCTAGAGAGAGAAAGGGGGAGGACGACGAGCGCGGATACTACGTATGGTTAAAACGTGATTCGTTTTCAACAATTTTTTACGTGCGCGACAATATGCTATACATTGGAGTTAAAATATTGGGCTATTTAAAGCCCAGTAGGTAGTTAAACTATTGGGCCTTAGTTTAGCGTTGTGGAAGAGAATGGAGTCGAATTAAGCTATGGCCCATTTATATTCAAATTCCACGTGTTAACAATGTTGTCATTAATTTTTTAGTCATTCTAAGACTAAAGAGGAGTCGAGCCGAGCTTTGAGCTTATTGAGCCGGCTCGAAAAAAAATTAACAGGCTCGAGCTCGATGAGCCGGTCGGAAAGGTGCTCGAACTCGAAAAAAGAATTTATTTTCATGATCGAGCTCGTCTCGATGAAGCCACTCGAATTTTGCAAACTCGATTAGTTCAATTTCAACTTGTTCGAGTGGTTTGACTCGTATCGCTCGAGTTCGACTCGAATTGCTCGAAAAGTTCAACTCGACTCAATATATATACACATATAAAGAATATTTAATTAAAAAATTATATATTCGAGTGGCTCGCAACGATTCTTCGGGAATGGTGCTCGAGCTCAACTCGTATAAAATAATACTCGACTCGAGCTCGAGTTTGACCGAATTTGAGTCGAGCAGCTCGCAGGAACTGTTCGGTACGTTTTCAGCCCTACTCATTTCGAAATCCGAATGATGTAACTTGGAAAAAAATTATCTCATTCCCATATAAAAATTGTCACAATAAAATTGTCACAAATTTTTATTTAAAAAAAATTGTGATTTCAATTGTCAAACCCAAATGTCAATACAAAATCAAAATGATCACCTTATTTACTTACAAACTAAAACATAGTTCAAAGATGGATGAAAAACTGAAAATGAAACAGTCATTATTGTTCTTCAAAATACTAAACAATTAAAAATCCATACTACTAAACTTGAACATGTAACCCCAAACTTTCTTCACACCCCCAATTTCTCATCATCCTGCAGGGGCCCCACTGCTTCATACTTATACCACTTGGCACACGCCACGTAGATCAAGAAGTCAACCCCGGTCAACCCCGCAACCAAAAAATAATACCTCTCCATATGCCCCTCGTTCAGATCCTCCGGTATCCACCCGACCCCGCCGCCCCTCGTCGTGACCGCCACCACCGCGCTCACCAGCAAGCTGTTCGCGAAATTCCCCAAACTAATCGACGCCATGCAGAGCGAGCTCCCGAGGCTCTTCACCCCGTCGGGCGCCTGCCCGTTGAAGAAGTCGAGCTGCCCGACATACATAAACACCTCCGACGCCCCCACGAGCGCGTACTGCGGCACCTGCCACATGATGCTCATCGAGCTCGCGCGGGCCCCGGGGGCGGCGGCGACCCCCCTCTGCCGGTGGACCTCGGTCAGCCCGGCGGTCAGCATCGCCAGGGCCGCGAGCACGAGCCCGATCCCCATGCGGTGGAGCTCGGTCAGCTTGAAGCCGAGCCGTGCGCAAGCCGGGGAGACGAGCCGGCCGTAGGCGACGGTGGTGACGAGGACGCTGACGATGTCGAAGGCCGACATGCTGGCGGCGGGTATCCGGAAGGTCCCGGCGAGGCGCGTGTCCATGAGGTCCCCCTGCTCGACGAAGAGGGAGGACATCTGGGAGAAGACGACCGAGTAGACGATGGTGCAGAGCCAGATCGGCAGCATGCGGAGGATGCACTTGGCCTCTTCCACTTGGGTCACCGTGCAGAGCCGCCACGGGTCGGAGCGGGACCCGCGGTCGGACTCCGTGATTATCGCCGCCCCGTCGAGACACCTAAGAAAAAAACATCAACAAATATAATTAGTATCTCTGCTCTCCGCTCTACCCAGCTGAGCTATCAACAAATATAACTCACCCCAACTCGTCGGTGTGAGATATCTTTCGACTCCCCTTGATGGCCGACTCGGACCCTTCGACCTCGTACAGCTCTTCCCCCTCCCTAAGCACCGCGTTGTACTTCTTAGTCGCGGCTACAAACACTTGCATCACCCTTATGATAGGGTTCCCGCACGGCTTCACGTAGCGATACCCGGGTGAACCGAGCATGAACGCGACGAACGCGAGGACGGCCGAGGCGGTGGCGGCCCAAAACCCTAGCACCCACATGCCGGCGTCCTCGTAGTAGACGAGGACGGTGTTTGAGAAAAGAGAGCCGAGGTTGAGGGCGAAGTAGAAGTAGGAGAAGAAGATGGATTTCGAGATCTTCTGCTTAGGGTTCGACTCGTCGAACTGGTCGGACCCGAGGGTGGCTAGGGTCGGCTGGTGGCCGCCGTAGCCGAAAGCTACTAAGTATATCGCTAGGTAGAATACGGAGGGTGCGTACGAAGTGGTGGGGACGCATATTTTCTTGCCGTCGCCGCAGTCTTCGGGCTTGAGGAGGAACAGCCATGATGATAGGGATAGAAGCACAAGACCCTGCAAAATCAATCATATTAATTATTACATATCATTTTCTAGGCCAAAATATAAATAGTGAATTGAACATACCAAAATAAATATGACTTGGAAAATGGCGCAGGTGAGATAACGCCCCCAGTACGAGTCGCTCAGGAATGCTCCGACGAGGGAACACAAGTAGACTGTCCCGGTCCATCTGCTGACGTTGTTAGCGGCGGTGGCGTTATCGTGCCCGAGAACTCGGGTGAAAAACAGTACCAAGTTCACACAAACTCCGAAGAAAGCTAGGGTTGCCAGGCCTTGATTTGCTGCACGTAATCAATTCGTAATTTAGTTTTGCTTCGAAATTTATTAAATAATTACAAAATATTGTACCTAGCAACAGAAACGCCGAGCTCCAGCCTCCTCTCCCTTTAGTTTCTGGTATTAGTTCTTCGTGATTAGTGTTTACGTGTTCGGAATTTTGGATTTTCATGGTCTCGTTTCCCTGAAAAAATCAAGATTACGTAATATATATATATACCACAATCAATAGATGAATCAGAAATGAAATTGCTAAGAAGTTTAGGGACTTACTAAAATTCAAACACAAACCTTCAGTGCAGTTTTCATATTCATCGCTCCGAGTGCGGAATTGAATCGAATCTAAACTCTACAAAAATTAATATTACAAAATTAAAAACAGATCATATTGAACCTAACAAAAACTTAATGTACTACTCTAAGTAATAGTATTCATACTTACTTTCGAAATAGAATTACTATTATGAATGAAATAGGAATACTATAAATATTCATTATATCAGAGAAAATATAATATTCAAAAGATTTATATAAAAAATAATAGTAGACAAATTAATTAAATCACCTGGCATAGAAAACAGTTGAAGAAAAATATCATCAACAATAATTCTAGGTCACGAAATTGACTGGCCATGATTTCATTGAATTACAATATATTGTTTGATAAAGACGCAATAACACTTTTTTAGAGTTTTTTGATGTGAAATATATATTTGGTTTCGTACCTTTCTTTGAACTTGACTAGAGATTGATGAAGGACCTCCGGAATAGTGCCGGATTCCGGCGATCCGAAGTGGATGAGTACGCGCGGGAAAACTAAAACACGAGCCGTGACGAATTCAAGGCCGGTAAAACCTTTTGTCATAAATGCAAGAGATAAAGAAAAAGAACAAAAAAGCTAGCGAAAATGAAGAACGAAATGCAATCTGATGAAGTGATAAAGAGAGTTAGAGAGTTAGGTTAGGAATAGTAGCCGAGAATTCAGTGAGAATCGTTGGAGAAAATCTTTATACTAATTAAATATTTATAAAAAGAAAAAGTGTAATCTTTAATTTTTTAAATAATTAACTATTATTAATATCATAATACTTGATCTAATACTAAATAATTAAATCAAACTAACAACTTTAACTAGTTGTACTTGTATCGATTTTGGTATTTTTAAATAAAAAGGACTGTTAATTTATTAAATCAGATATTGAAACTCCCATTCTTTTTTCTTTAATTATTTAGGGAACTTTTTTTTTAGTTTTTTTTAATATCTGGTTATTTAACTTATATTTGAAGGCATTATATGTGATGGGAAAGACTATAATTTTGCTTTATATGTAATGTTGACTTCTTATATAAAATGTCATATTAAGTTCTGGGGCTACTAGTTGATAAAAATTTTGTAAGTATCAAATTACAAAAATTACATCACAAAAATTGGTTTCAAGGTACCCAAAGTTGTGGAGTAAGAAAGTCTAATTGATGGAATAGCACTACAAGAAAGCATGAAACTGAGAGGTCACGAGTTCGATGATTCCTATGGTTTGCGGGTTCACCGTAGTTGTGGGGTCGAAGATACGGATCCTGGTATGAACCCTGTAGCGGTGCACGAGTCACCGCAGAGCTCCGTAGCGAGGAATCACCGTACGAGTCTGTACGAGAATCACCCGTGAAGCGCAGCGACGCGTGAATTTCCGAGTGCATTGCGTCCGACCTATCTTTATTTTATTAAGTTTTGAGCTCTATATAATAGGGGCTCCGCTATGTAATTTTTCATTATTCATAAAATTGAAAAAGCGTTTGATTAGTTATTGCGTAAAGTTGTGTACTTCCGCCCTTTATAGTTTGAGTTATTGCGTGAAGTTGTGTACTTCCACCCTTTATAGTCGATTACAAGACTCTAAATTATTACTCAGTAGTGCTCGTTTATTGGAAGGAATTACGAGGGATTTCACGGTTAGAGAAAGGCTACCGACCGGGGCTGGCACAAATCACTTTCACAAGACAATTTTAAATTTTAGGCTGAAACCAGTGCTGAAGAGAATTAATCCAGCTTTGCAAACATTGTTACAATGACTTCAAATTATAAAACTTGTTGAAACATCTTTTGTAAATTTGCAAACATTGTTACAATGACTTGAAATTATAAAACTTGTTGAAACATCTTTCGTTGACCGATGAAAAACTGACTAGTGCTTTTACAGAGGATTTCGGGTAATCAAGTAGTGCTTGAGACATCTCGTTGTAATTTGTTGAAAACGGGGTTAGGTCTTCAATTCTGATGACCATCTCTTTCAACGATGTAGCCCGCTTAAGCAAGATTCGGGCTATTCTCAGCATTGGCTCGCCATCAAATTCCGGATAAGCATAGTATAGTAAACGAACAGTCTTCAAATTCAATAAATCACAATCCAAATCACGATTTATCGCAGTTGGACCCCAAGTCATTGCTGATTTCATCTTTAGTAAAACGAAAAAAGTTATTATTATTATAATTACTTACGATGATGATCGAAATTCACATAATTAAAATTGAAATAAATAAATTAGATACCTCGTAGCGGTTGGCCCACTCTATGAGAAGAGTTTGAAGGGTTGGCGAAGATCCGAGCATACAAAGTATGCCGGGAATCATTTTCTTGTGCCTCCAAGTTTCTATTGTCAACTGCTTCCGCGTAGATTGTGGAAGCTGCCGGCCATACGTCAACATCTTTGACACCACCTAACACATATATTTTGGAGAAACAAAATGTTTGACACATTTATATTAGTGAGTTAAAATATAAAGAGAGAAGCCAAACAGAACAAAGTGGATAATTAATTCAAATTAATGAAGCACCATGTTAGAAAGACCGTTAGAGAAATTGGACAACTTCATATACATTTATATTAGTGGGTTGAATATATATTTTGCACACACCTGAAGGAAATATCCTACTAGCACAAGTCGTTTGGCATGTCGAGTCTTTTCGAGAAGTTCCATCGTGCTACTCATTAGCTCTTCCGAGTTGTCTAACGAAGTGTACTCAATTTTCACGCTATCGAGTGACGTCGACCCTACGTTCGTGAGCATCAACTTTTTATTCACAGGAGAAAACGAGACGTCCAAAGAGCTCAGACCGGGCGCCGAGATTCCAAGGGAATCTTCCATGCAGTAATTACCGTCGTCATCATCGTATGACACCGTGATCGTGCGCAGACTTTCAGAGTCGATGCGATCGAATCCCCAACACGCCGTCAGCGACAGGTCACGCAAAACCGGACAACCCGACAAAATATTTTCGACGACTCGCTGAGTCAACTCGACGCAGCAAACGCTCAAGCGAGTCAAACGCGGCCACTCGATTTTCCCTTGCGGAGCCAAAACGCACCTCGCGAGAGACATCCGCGTAAACGACGAATGGGAATACAACTCCTCGGGAGGCGTGTAGTATAAACAGTCTCGTTCGGACCACAGATCGAGACACAGATCTTTCACGTCGTTTCTTACTGCAAAGCGTATCCAATCACATACGTCGAAAGAGTAGCTTTCATGGTAGAAGAACGTAACGGAAAATCTTTCCAATGCATCGTATGAGCGGCTGCGGCAGGCGATTGCACGGTTGATCCACGACACGAAGTTGCGTGTTTTTTTAGGGTTACGACTGTGCTCGGAGAAGTCGAACCTCGGAAGCTTGCTCCAAAGAAGTTGCCATCTTTTGGACAGCAGGCAAGTGGCGGCGGCAGCGTGTGCCACGTCATCGAAACCGGAAAGAATGAGTATGAGGATTTCATCCGGCAACGCACTCAGCCGATCCATCGCCTTAATCCTCCGTCTCCGTTTATTCCACGACTTTGCTTCTTCTTCATGATTATTTTCAACCCACATCACTATGTTGCGCGCCGCCGCTGCTGATTTCGTCGCCGTCCGCAGCCTCTGCTTTTTTTTTCTTTCCGGTTAGAGGATTAGGGTTTTTAACATTATCTAAAATTAATCCAATCAATTCCAATTATCAAATTTTTTATTCATATTAAGTTCACATCAATATTATTATTATTATTATTATTATTATTATTATTATTAGATATTTAGATGTGTAAATTTAAATATTAATTATTTATTAAATGTATTGTAATATAAAAATTATTTGTGTTAAAAAAATTATTAATTAAAAGTATTGTAATATAAAAGTACTATTGATCATCTTTTTTACAATCCAAAATAAAATAAATAAATAAAACGATCTTAAATTGCTTAAAGATTCAACGACTTTCAATCATCTTCTAGTGTGAGGTACACCATCTAGAAGCTCCAGAAAATAAGAAAAGAGAGAGAATCGACAAAGCTCCAGAAAATAAGAAAAGAGAGAGAATCGACAATTATGCAAATGCAAACTGATATTGCTTTCAATCATCTTCTAGATGGTGTACCTCACACTAGATGGTATACCTCACACTAGAAGATGATTGAAATCAATATCAGTTTGTCAAATGATGAACAATTTTTAGTTTGCAATTTAATAGGCCCACTAAAAATAAAATTTAAAATTTTTAGACTTTATTAAGCTCAAAAAAAATTCTAAATAAAACTCAAATTAACCAAGAATATGGTAATCCAAGGTCCACATATTTACTCAAAGTTGAAACACGGTAATCCAAGGTCCACTTATTTACTCAAAGTTGAAACACTCAAAGTTGTACTCCTTATATAACATTTCAAAACTATTAACTTTGTCACCACATGTATGTGTATATAACATTTCAAAAGTATTAACTTTGTCACCACATGTATGTGGGATTGAGACTTTTCATATTTTCAATAATTAATACCACTACTAGAAAAATAGGCTTTTACATCGGTTAAAAACAGTGTTTTACATCGGTTGAACAACCAATATAACCGGAAGCGATGTAAATCTGGATGATAATTTACATCGGCTCTACAACCGATGTAAATGGATTGCAGGCACGTCAGTTCTACTAATGACCGATGTAAAGTTTGAAACTTTTACATCTGTTAAACCACTAACCGATGTGGAGTTTAAACAATTTTTTTTATAATTTTTTTTTTAAATTAGCTCATTTCCACCTAATAAGCGACATCCAAATCAACTTGACAAAACACAAAAATAACTAATAAAATGTCACAAATTCAACATAAATTTAATAAACCAAAAATCAAGTTTACACTTCAAACACAAAAACAAACATTCTAAGTCAATTCATACACGTAAGATTCAAAAATACATAAAATCCAAAATATAAACTAATCATACGATGATTTGCCCTTGATTTCTAAGATATATCTTGCCCAACGACTTCGAATTTCGTCAATGTCATTTTGTATTAGCGAGTTGTACCTGTAAGAAACAATGTAACAATTAGCATATAACAATAACACTTACTGCATACTTAATGAATAGATAAAAATTAGAAATCTCATCACTAAATTAAATTTTCGTGATTTCTAACTTGAACTATTGTCCACTACTACAAGGTGTAGCTTTTATCCTTCACAACTTAAAGTATCAACTGTAAGGGAAAACTTTTTATTCAAAACCAAATAAATTCAAAACGAGATTGTTAGCAACTTTAATTTGTGACTATATATATTCACAAAGCAACTTTGTGATGCCCAGCCGTAGCTAACAATTCATCATCTCGATCAAATTATATGTGCAAAAAGAAATTGTCTCTTTAAAACATAAGATATATAGAATCAGCTGATTAAAATCTCTCCAGCCCCGGAATGCAACAGATACCACACACAAGCAGATAAGCCTTGAAAGTAAAACTTTGTTATTGCGATTAGAGGAAAACACATATTTTTACGGTTAAAACGTCTAAGGCAATATGAGCATGGTTTCTTTGAAAACATTTCGATGGAAAAAAAATAGTGGCTATATCTGGAATTGTCATTAAGCCAGACAAAAAAAATCAATAACAAATACCACTCGTGTAACGGTGAAACACAAAAAAGCACTAGCAAGGACAGTGTAGACGTGACTAACCATATGAATTTGCACTATTTCTTTTAATCAATTGTTTTACAAACACATAGGGCAGAACTGCAAATACATTGTCAATTTTTGTCTTTTGCTGATAAGCTTTGTTACAACTGCGACTTTCAAGTAATAAAAATAAGATTCCAAAAAGGAATAAGCAGCAAAGTCTAGCTACCTGGACACAATATTAGCCGAGTGAAACCGATCTCCGTGTCTCAGTTCAGCAACAACCTGCAGCCGGCTAATCAACAACAACTAATTTTGTGGAGTTAAAGTGTATTAATATTAGTAAATATCAACAATTTCAACAAAAACACAATTCTTACGAGAAGATCAGTACAAATTCCTCCAAAAAATCTGAATAAATTAAATTAATCATAATGATAATACCTGAGAACAGAGATGACGGACTGACGGGGATTAGAAAGGCCTGAGCAGAGGTAGTAATTTAGACAATAAGAGATAGCAAGTAGCCGCGGCAGATCAGGAAGAAGAGAGTGGTGGCAGAGCGGGAAGAAGAGAGCGACGGCAATCGAGGACAAAGAGAGCGGTGACAGTCGAGGACGAAGACAACTGCAACAGTCGAGGACGAAGACAGCGGCAACAGCCGAGGACGAAGACAACGGCAACAGCCGAGGACGAAGATAGCGACGCCTGTGACGAGTTAAAAGCAGCGGTGGTCACGGGCGGAGGCGATGGTGGTCATGGGCGAGGCAGCTAACCGGCCGAAGTCATCGACGCAGAGATTCTGGAGAGAGAAATTGAATTTTGGGGGAAAATTTTGTATTAATCGAACCCTAGTTATTTGAGAGACGTCAATTCTTTTTAATAAACTGGTCATGAGTATCACAACGGTTAATACTATAACCGTTGTGTGCTAACCTCTCTACCTCGATTATGTTTTAACCGATGAATTTTTTAAAAACTCGCAAAGTCGGACACTCACAATGGTTGTCGATTAACCCATATAAATGTCAATTTTAACATCGGTTCGTAGAAGACCGATGTGAATAAATATTAAATGAACATCGGTCATTCAATAACCCGATGTCCGTAGCGTCTGTCACAACAGTTGGCCAAAGAAACGATGTAAATGTTCAAATTTACATCTGTTACACCGGAACCGTTGTAAATTAAGGGTTGTGAAAGCTAAATTCTGTAGTAGTGTACACACGAATGGTTGTCACAAACTCATTATCTTTCACATTTTGATGTGAGATGAGACTTTAACGTTTTCATTACCTTTTCACTCGGCTAATTCAATTATTTATTTTTCACTTACCGAAAAATCGGATCTTGACAAATTAAAATACAAATTAAAATTATCTACGCAACTTCCTAAAAAATTATCAACAAATTAACTTCATCTTAAATTAATATTTAGCAATAAAAAGTCAGTCAAATATTGGTCAAACAAAATATTTTATTCCAATTTTTCCAATAATCCTCACATGAGTGAAAATGAATGCATGATATGTATGCAGACATAGTGCTCAATTCTCAAGAATATTTATTGCTTCAGGAAATTTAGTTTACGGCTTAAAACTTTCCGTAGTAAATTATTATAGAAAGTACAGGAGGCCTAGTGGACGCGATTTCTTAAGCTATTACTCCACAACGTACAACGAGTCAATGATATTTAAACAATAAATCCTCATCAATTTCTCGTTTTTATGTTGTGTTCGTTTTGGCCATGGATTACACTTTGAATTTATAAATGTTTACATTTGAAGCGACCCTCACTTCACATTTGTATAAGTGACCTCCCATTAAAAGTATGTTGACATACTTCACCTTTCAACGATTGTGATTCATTAAAAGCCTCTGCTTAATTATAAGACTTAACCTTTACCACACATCAGAATTTAACACTTGATTTGCCATTAGAGATGAGTTCAGAATATATATATATATATATATATATATATATATATATATATATATATATATATATATATATATATATATATATATATATATATATATATATATATTAAGTGCTCAATTGAATTCTCGATCATAACTTAATTTTCCTTTTTAACCAAGTTCGTGGGATCTCCATTTATCATGGTAAGGTTACTCTTATGATCGTTTATTAAATTGTAGTTTTTCAAATTAATCCTTTTAACACATACTCAATTGATCTCTATCGATTCCTTTCGTCAAATGATGAACCATTTTTTTCTCAGATTTTACACACTCCAAGGAAATTACTTCATTTGAGATCAAATGTTTAATAGTGTCGTCTCTGACGAACATGTCGAGATTTACCGTTATACATATTGCTATGTGCTCTTCCTATAGCAACTTAGCTATCTTGGAAAACAAAAGTTCGACAAAAAACAAATTTTGGTTTTAGAAAAAATTTATGTTTAACACGAGGCCTCATTTATTTTAAATTTCTTTGCCATCACTAAAACCCATACACTACAACCACTTCGTCCTCGCTAAGTTCTTCTCCAAGGCCAAATTTTCCTCTCCCAACTACCGTGATCTCTCGAATCACAAGCCGTCGCGAAAGCCTATCGAGCAAACTCATTCGACCCAAAAGAAGAAACAATAGAAAATAAACCGTTAAGAGAAAAGGAGAAGGGCAAAGAAGTGAATGAGAGAATTTTATTTTATTTTTTTAATGAAAATAATAAAAGTGATATTTGTTAAGAGGCGTGTAATTATCAAAATTATAAAAATAAAATAGTGAATTAATAGATGAGATGAGTATAGTAGTAGTTGAATCGTAAATAAACTCAACCATAAACAATTCATAAAAAAAAAATTAAAATTAAAATATTTGAATAATGTATTAATTCCATAGGCCGTATGATTTCTTGTTCTTTCATCTTCATGCTCTTTGAATTGCTATTTTTTTAAATAGCTTCGGCTATATTTTAATTTTCATTTTCGGACATAATTAACTTTTTTCGATTCTTTTCATCCAAATCTGAATGGATCTGAACTGGACTGAAACGATTTGAATTGAACAAAGTAGATGAATTGATTTTTTTTATAAAAAATAATAATTTTTTTAAATTATTAAATATTTTTTTAAAAATATTAATAATATTTTATTATAAACTAGAACTGAAATTATTATTTTAAATTATTATTTATTTATTTTATTTTAATTTATTTTGAAATGAATTTTATCGAGCTAGAACTGAATTGAACTGAAACGATCTAAATTGAAATGAACTGAAATTGAAATTAAGTCCAAAAGAACATGTTAATACAAACTTCTTTCGATTCTTGTCATTTAAATTGGTATATGTTACCCATTAATTGCATTTTTAAATTAGGATACCAATTAATTTGATGATGGTTATGAAATTATGTGTTAAAATATATTAAAATATATTTGTATATAATATTTGTATATTTATGGCTATTTACTCTATATATACACATAGGAGTATTGTTTTATTTGAGTACAAATTTATAATATATTTATTTATAATTTTATTAATATATTATTTTATTTGTGTATAAATTTATAATAAAGTACTTTATTTATAATTTTATCACACAATTAAAAAAAATAAAAAATTATTTGTATTAAGTTGATAATTTTTTTTTCAACAAATACTTTTATTCTTATTTTATGTTACATAAATATTGCAAAATTTGGATTGAGATCGGAATTTGGTTACACTAGAATTGAGGGACTAGAATGAAAATAATTGGTACTACTCAGTACTCACCACTGCAAGTGAGGGTTTTACAGTGAGCTGTTCCATTCTCTAAACCAAAAGGTGGTTGTCGATTATGTCGAAGAAGATGGATTTGGAGATCTTCTGCTTAGGGTTCGACTCGTCGAACTGGTCGGACCCGAGGGAGGCTAGGGTCGGCTGGTGGCCCCCATAACCGAAGCCCGAAGGCTACTAAGGATCTGTTCTTTTGGACTGAAACCGGCTGAACTGAACTGAACTGAACTGAAGCGATCTGAACTGAACTGAACTTAAGCGGTCTGAACTGAACTGAACTGGTTTTTTATAAAAATAATAATAATTTGTATAAATTATTAAATATTTTTTTTAAAATATTAATAATATTACGACGGTAACTAGATTTTATATTTAAAATTATAGATTCAAATTATTTTTCGTTTATTTTTTTTTAATTTATTTTGAAACGAACTGAACTGAACTGAAACGATCTGAACTGAACTGAACTGAAGCGATCTGAACTGAACTGAACTGGACTGAAATTAAGTCCAAAAGAACAGGTCCTAAGTATATCGCTAGATGAAAAAAGAGTTGTTCACTTTTAATCATAGTTATAATATAATGAATGTTTATTTTTAAAAAAGCTTACAAATGTTTCAAATAAAAAAATTAACTCAGTAAAATATAATAATTTCAATTTATATTTGATGTATTATATATATATATATATAATTCTTTTTTTTTTTGAAAGGAGAAATAGATATATTAAAAACGAGTACCAGAAGTACTCAACAGAATAAGAGTTCACTTAAGTCATACACAATCTAGGATTACAACACCAATCGTGAAACGTCAAATTACGATTAATGCAACTTTTTAAAGAAAGTTGACTCCAAGACTTAGATCTAGCTTCTTCAAATATTTTTACGGAAGTTGTTTCAAGGCCTTCAAAAAGACGAAGATTTCTTGCTTTCCAAATGAACCAAAGCACACAAGACCAAATACACACAAGAATTTTCGTCGACCGTTTTTTTCTCCAAACTCCCAAGTGTTGCAAAAAGTGAGCCGTCGGCCTATTCGGTAGGGCTGTGGAGACGAAAAACCAAGAATAACAGAGTTTCCAAACTTGATTTTGTTGAGTGTGAAGGGTGAATTCACGCGGAAAATCGACAAAGACAGGCTCAGCACCCGCCAGGGGGTCTAGCGGGTGCCAGACAAGCTCCAGCGGGCGCCAGAGCAGTTCAGCGGGCGCTGGATACTTTCGGCGGGCGCCGAAAGGGTTTCGGCGGGCGCCGAAACCAGGAAATCGGGTCTGCATGTTTTTGGCCCTTTCGGCGGGCGCGACTTGGCCTCCGGCGGTCGCGGGAACATTTCGGCGGGCGCCGAAATGGGTTTGGCGGGCGCCAAAAGTACTAAATCCCAAAATCGGGATTTAGCTTGTTCCCTAAGTTTCTCCTCCCCTATATAAACCCTATGTGCGTGTAAAATAGGGTTAACACCTCCAGAAAGCCTAGAACCGAATTATACCATTACAAAGACTTGTAATCAAGTTCTATAATTGTTCTAGTGAATTATTGCAGCGGCAAGAGTGGACGTAGCCCTCGTTAACGGGTGAACCACTATAAATCTTCGTGTCATTTATTTCGCGTATTTTTCGTTCTTGTGTTGTTCGTGTGCTTTTCAGGAGGGGAATTCGGACGCGAATTATCCCAACAACTGGTATCAGAGCGCTAGGGTTATAGCGATCGGGGAAAAGCGATGACGGACACCACCACCTCGTTCGGGGTTACGAAATTTGACGGGAATAACTATGGGCACTGGAAGATGCAGATCGAGGACTACCTTTATGGGAAAAAGCTCGGAATTCCTTTGAAGGGTAGACCGGAGAAGATCAAGGATGACGAGGAATGGGAAAGCCTCGACAGGCAGGTGTTGGGATTGATACGTTTGTCTCTGGCTTCAAACGTGTCATTCAACGTGCGCTCGATTACCACAACCAAGGATTTGATGGCTGCCCTATCAAACATGTACGAGCAACCTTCAGCGAACAACAAGGTGTATCTCATGAAGCAGTTGTTCAACCTGAAGATGTCGGACAATGCAAACGCAGCCAACCACATCAACGAGCTGAATTCCATCTTGGATAAATTGAAAGGAGTCGGGGTAAATTTCGATGATGAAATTTACGCTTTGATCCTACTTGCGTCTTTGCCGGATAGTTGGGAGCCCATGCGGGCAGCTGTTAGCAACTCTATGGGGAAGGAGAATCTGCAGTTCTCCGAAGTTAGAGATAAGATCCTAGCCGAGGAAATCCGGAGAAAGGATTTCAAGGGAAAGTCTTCCAGTTCGGCCTTGAGTGTGGAGAACCGGGGGAGAAACTCGGGTAGGAATGCTAACAGGAACAGAGGGAGATCCAAGTCTAGGAATGGAAGAGATAGCTCGAAGTCCGAGGATAATGAGTGTTGGAATTGTGGGAAGACGGGGCACTTCAAGAGGGATTGTCGTTCTCGGGGGAAGAGTGACAACAAGAAGAAGGGAACCGCCAATGCGGTGACACAAGAGGATGACGACGATGGGGACGTCACCGATCTATTCCTGGGTGCTGGACTCAGGGGCTTCTTTCCATACTACTGCACAGCGAGAGGTAATTTTGAATTACGTCTCGGGTGATTATGGAAAGGTATTTCTTGCAGATGACGAGCCACTCGATGTAGTCGGGATGGGAGATATCAACCTAAAGATGTCAAATGGGCAAACTTGGAAGATTTCCAAGGTCAGACATGTGCCGGGGTTGAAGAGGAACCTAATTTCGGTGGGCCAGCTTGATAATGATGGTCACCGGGTGTCATTTGGAGATGGGTCGTGGAAGGTTTCGAGGAACGCCATGACCATAGCTCGAGGTCATAAGACGGGCACACTTTACATGACGACGAGCGTGAGGGACTCGGCTGGTGTTGTTGATAACACCAAGAAGACCGAGCTATGGCATTGCAGGCTGGGGCACATGAGTGAGAAGGGAATGAAGATCATGGCAAAGAACGGGCTGCTGCCCGAACTCAAGGCGATTGAGTCTCACGTGTGCGAGAGCTGCATTCTTGGAAAGCAGAAACGAGTGAGTTTTTCCAAAGATGGAAGGGAGCCCAAGGCGGAGAAGCTGGAACTAGTACACACGGATGTTTGGGGTCCAGCTCCCGTCGCCTCACTCGGAGGATCACTCTATTATGTTACCTTCATCGATGACTCCACAAGGAAGGTATGGGTATACTTCGTGAAAAATAAGAGTGACGTGTTCTCTGTTTTCAGGAAATGAAAAGCCGAGGTTGAGAATGAAACAAATCTCAAGGTGAAGTGTTTGAGGTCCGACAACGGTGGTGAGTACGTTGACGCCGACTTCAAACAATATTGTGTCGAGAGTGGGATCAAGATGGTGAAGACTATTCCGGGGACCCCACAACAGAACGGAATAGCGGAGCGAATGAACAGGACGCTAAATGAGAAGGCCCGGAGTATGCGGTTACATTCGGGGATGCCTAAAATGTTTTGGGCATATGCCATCGACATGGCGGCTCATTTAATCAACAGAGCACCGTCGGTTCCTTTGGAATATCGGATTCCTGAGGAGGTTTGGAGTGGGAAGAAGCTAAATCTGTCCTACTTGAGGGTGTTCGGGTGTCTGGCGTATGTCCATATCGACGAAGCTGCTCGTAGCAAGCTTGATCCTAAATCCAAGAAGTGCTTCTTTCTTGGATATGGCGGCACGGAGTTCGGATACCGATTTTGGGATGCCGAAAATCATAAGGTGATCCGAAGCAGAAATGTGATCTTCAACGAGGCAGTCTTGTACAAGGGTAAAGACGAGGTTGTTGAAGAAGGCGTTGATCCCGTGAGAGAAACGGAGGAGGTTCCGGTGAAGGTCGTGGAGACCGAGGAGATCGAGGAGGGAAACACGAGCAGCGAGGATGAGCAAGATGAGAATGCTCATCCCAACATCGATCCAGTCACACCGAAGCCGTGGAGGTCGACAAGGGTAAGAAGACCTCCCCATAAATTTTCACCTTCCCTTAACTATATCTTGCTGACTGATAGGGGTGAGCCGGAGAGCTACACCGAGGCTATACAAGCGAGGGATTCGATCAAGTGGGAGTCTGCCATGAAAGAAGAGATGAGCTCATTAATGACGAATCAAACTTGGGAACTAGCCGAGCTTCCGAAGGAGAAGAAAGCCTTGCACAATAAATGGGTCTTCCGGGCAAAGGAAGAACACGATGGAAGCGTTCGGTACAAGGCAAGATTAGTGGTGAAAGGATTCCAGCAGAAGGAAGGGATCGACTACACGGAGATATTTGCTCCGGTAGTCAAGATGGTAACCATCCGGGTGGTGCTTAGCTTGGTGGCAAAGGAGAACTTACATCTTCAGCAAATGGATGTAAAGACCGCATTTCTTCACGGGGATCTAGATGAAGAAATCTACATGAAGCAACCGGAGGGGTTCGAAGTCCGAGGCAAGGAGAAGCTGGTGTGTAAGCTTCAAAAGAGCTTGTATGGGTTGAAGCAAGCTCCTAGGCAGTGGTACAAGAAGTTCGACATGTTCATGAAGCGAGTCGAGTTCACGCGGTGCGAGGCGGACCACTGCTGCTACTTCAAGAGTCTTGGAAGAGGTACCTACATAATATTGCTCCTTTATGTAGATGATATGCTGATAGTCGGGGCGAGTTTGGCGGAGATCGACAAGCTCAAGAAGAGTCTATCGAGGGAGTTCTCTATGAAGGATTTGGGTGCTGCCAAACAAATCCTGGGGATGAGAATCACGAGGAGCAAGGATGGTCTTGAGTTGTCTCAAGAGGAATATCTGAAGAAGGTATTGGCGAGGTTTAGCATGGAGAATGCAAAACCGGTTGGAACTCCTTGTTGGGATATGTCCTTCGATCCTACGTGTGCAATCGATAAAGTCATAAGGTCGTCTATGGATGTTAAATGATTATTTGATAATATTAATTGTTGGGAACAATATAATATTGATCAATTAAATCATACCTACAGGGTCACACACGAGCTCGATATTGATATACATTGCTTGATAAATATATTGATTTAGAATCAATATTTACGTGGATTTAATACACATGCATGGGATGCATGGCTTGCATGGATGCATGTCACATAGTGTGACATGGCATGCCACACAAGCAAGTGGGACCACATACAATGCATAGTGGCATGTGTATGTGGCATGACCTTTCACCTCCTTTGTAACCCCTTTTGCATGTTAATGGTGCATTATGATGCCCATTATGTTGTAGGTTACAAAGGGGAGTAATGTGGTGAATAATGAGGTTATAATATGGATGAAAATCAGATTTTCATCACACATTACCTTAACCCACGAAATTCACACCAAAGAGAGAGAGGAGAAAGTGTTCTTGGAGAACCGACTCGATCAAGCAAAGTGTTCGTCATCCGGGTTCGTGTGCAACACGTAGAGGCCGGGCCATTTGTGCGGCTTCAACATCCGGGCGATCCAAAGGCGTGACGGGGTCATTCCAAAGGTGTACAATTCGTGGCTGATCCATTAAGGTGGTTCAATCGACTCAACACCACCTTAACCAATTTCAACGATCACCAAAAGTAAGTTATCGTTGAACCTTATATATATATATATATATATTGGATGTGTATATATATATAAATATATGTGTGTCTATACATATTTGTGTGCATTAAGATCATGGCATAGTAGATCTATCGCTTTACACGCTTCCGCACACACGGTATATCGATCGGATCGGTATACCGGTACCTTCAATTGGTATCAGAGCCTAGGGCTCGTGCACACTTTTGTGTTGGACACAATATGTTTAAAATCAACATAATTGGCTTAATTGTTTTATGTGATTATGTGATTATGTGTTTAGATATAAGGCCGGCCACCGTTAGTGGTCGGGTGAATGATTTCGTCGTTTTTTACGTTTCGATTGGCCATAGTCTTTTGAGGGCTGCGTCCCTTGGAATCATTTGTAATAGATAGGTTTTTCTATTATATTTGTATTGTACTACTTGTAAGCGATGGACTTAGTCCATGGTTCGATGGAGTATCTCGGCTCTCTGGCGAAAGCGAGAAGAAACGAAGCAAAACGAAGCAAAACGAAGCAAAACGGACGAAACCGGGCTGCTGGAGCCAAACGGCGGGCGCAGTTGTAGCTCCAGCGGGCGCTGTTTTGTTTCGGCGGGCGCCGTTTTGGAAACGGCGACCGCCGAAAGCCCTTTTTCTTGGCAGATTGTTCCCGGACCTTTCGGCGGGCGCCGTTTTGGAAACGGCGACCGCCGGTGGTGTTCAGCGACCGCTGGTTGTGAAACGGCGGGCGCTGTTCGTGGTTTTATGGGTACGGAATAGATTTGACCAAAATCGGAGGGCACGGAACTAAAACGGAGGGCGAGGACCAGTCCAGAAGATGTTCAAGGCTTTTGTTGTTATTTTAATCTTTTCGTTTGAGAGTTGTGAGGTTCTAGGGGCCTTTCGATTTCGTATTTATATGCTTTGCTAGTTATAGGTTGTTTTATGTTATAAATGTTCAACTTACATATAAACAAACCTATGCATGCAAGTTCCCAAAAATAATGAGTATAATGTCTTGTCCAAAACATCACACCCCTAAAGCCCTCGATCATAAGTTGGTGGGTCCGCCTAAGCGGGGTACTACTTGTTATCTTGGGATAAGTGGGAGTAAGGGTTAGACCTTTACACGTGAATTTGGTTTTCTCATCGATAGATCCACTGCAGGCGTGGCTATCGAGACATGAGATGAGAATGAGATTCTCGTCGACCGAGAGTGATATTAGATATCATTGACATGGGTATGTCTACCTATCTTGAAATACTTAAGTGCGGACTCAGTCGGCTTAAATATTTACAAGATGAGGATCTCGGGATCGTTTTGTTCTAAGGGACAATGATATTGGATATCAATTGAACAAAATGAAATAAATAAGTACAATTGTTAGACAATGATTTACATGTTTTTGTGCTACTTTTCCTATGATGTTTTGTGTCGTCTCATGCCATTTTGTGTCATTCTTGTGCATCATTCGCATGATTCTCGGTAGGTTTGATGTTTTGCGGAGTGTGTAGGTGTATGATCATGTTCAATGCGAAAACGAGCAAAAACGAGTTGAAAAACGGTAAAGTGATTTGACCGACCACCTATCGTGATTGCGCTGCAAACTTGGCCACTTTGGTTCTCCCAACTCCGACAACCAAAAAACACCATCCATACATGGTCGGAAAGATCTTGAAATCCTCTACATGGTCCTACCAGTTTGTTGTCATGGTTCCCCGTCATAAAGCCGGAATTCACGGGTTTCCAGCCCAGTATGCAGCTGCCCCGGGGTGTATGTGCAGCAAACTTGGAGAGCTTGTTTCTCCCAGATCCGACCACATAAATGCATGGTCCATACCTTTTCGGAAAGCTCTCGAAGAGTTGTACGAGGCCCTGCACTTTTATTATCATATATCCCCGTGATATAGTCACGGTACTTGAGTTTCCAAACCAGTACGCAGCTGCCCGGAATGTATGCGCAGAAAACTTGGAGAGCTTAGGTCTCCCAACTCAGACCACCTATACCGATGATCTATATCTCTATGGAAAGCCCTTGGAGTACTCTACATGGCCCAGCCATCCAAGCGCTCGCTCGCGACCAGCCCCAGGCGACCGGCTGAAGACCAGACGATCGCTTGCGCCTAATTCCAGATTCTGCACTTTTCGTGCAGGCGATCGCCTCCCTCCCGAGCGGTCGCTCGCGACCATCTCCAGGCGACCGCCTGGGCCCCAAGCGACCGCTTGCTCCTGTTTACAGCCTTGACCGCGTGTTGACTTCGTTTTTGACGACTTATGAATAGGTTTTTGAACCTAGGTTTCTGTACGCACACATTCATATTATTTTCAACACACTTTTTCACTCATACTTTCCGCACGTTTTGGAGAGCTCTTGAGACTCGAGATCCTAGGTTTTTATTCTTGCTTTTCATGCTTTTGATTCGTGGACGAAAATCGGGATTATCACCGATCCTTGTTTCGAATTTGAACGAGTAATTTAGTAAGCTTTTCCTTTTCATCTTTAGATTTAATTCGTTTCAATTGCTTATCTCTTTGTCTTCTTGTTTATTTTATTTATTCGATTTGATTATGAATTTCGTAAACATCGTTTGTTTCCTACATATAATCATGAGTAACTAATTATTTAACTAGGGGAAGAGGGATTCATTCATGAATTAGGGTTGAAGCTTTACTTGTGCAAATTAGGTGTTCGATGAATTGCCAAATTGAATTTCATAAGATTGTATGAGGCTTAGGAGCGATTACATGATTAGTTTCAATCGAATACGTTAGAATCTACCGGAGACGGACGTTCTAGTTTAGATTTATTGCTCGTAAATTTATAACCCGAAATTTATGTTTGATGAACTCAATCCCTAGTCTTTTCCTCATTCATTACACATAGTTAATTCTTGTTCATTGTTACTTGATTATTTTAGATTATTATTTCTTAGTTAATTTTTAGTTTAAAAACAAAACAAATCCAAATCATGCATTATGCTATACACTTCTTCCTCTTTTCTTCGTTGCAAACATAAAAACATTTTTACGGGCCGATAGTAGTGTTCCTCGTGAGATCGACTCGGGCGAATTGCTTCGGCAATAAGTTCGGTTATTTTTATTTGATTTTTGACGCACTACAACGACTAATCAAATTGGCGCCGTTGCCGGGGAACACTTTAGGCACAAGTATTAGTGTTTGAGTGTTTGCAACTTTCTTTTTTTTTTTTTTTTTTTTTATTTATGATTATTATTTCTCCCACCGGTGCGTTTAATGTTTTTGTCAAGTGTTTTTGTTAGCAGTGATGAATACATTTAATAACTATACGTGGGAGAACACATGGCCTCAGACGAGCACTTACTACGAGCCTGCCCAATATGACACGACAACACATTTTGGCTCTCAGTCTCAAGCATACAATCCGGAGTGGTTTTCTCATCAGAGTTATTATGCTGATCCACCTCAACAACAATGGGATCCACAACAATGGCCTCAGCAACAATGGCCTCCTAAGAACATGGTGTACCCTCCACATTATTCTATGCAACCTGAGCCTCCATACAAGCCATCGCTGGATGACGTTTTTCAAGATTTCATGCAAACGGCCAACCAGATAATGAAATCAAATGAAGCGTCGATCAAAGCGAATGAAGTGACGATGAACAGTAATGCTCAAGCAGATTTGGCATACCCTCCACCGTATTCGATGCCACCAAAGTGGTCATATAAGCCATCTTTGGAGGACACTTTCCAGGATTTCATGCAGATGGCCGAACGAGTCATGAAAGCAAACGAAGCATCAATAAAGGCGAATGAAGTTAGATTGGCAGAGAGTATCGAAGCGGAAGCGAGGTCTAAGGTCATAGGAGATATGATCGATAAGATGTGCAATCAAAGCGAGTGGGTACACGAGGAAGAGAATCTCCAAAGTGACTACGACTATGATGAAGTTGCACCGAATGAGGTCGAGACTAAAGTGGAGCATATGTACGACAATGACCTGAATTTGGAGGAAGATGATGAGGAAGAGACGATTGAGAGTATGGTGTTGGAGGAGATTACACCAAAAGTGTCGCATCGAGACGAAAACCCATACAAGTTGTCCTTTTCACCCCCTATAGAACTAGAGCAAGAGATATTGATTATCAATACAGTAGTCGACAATCACGAGGGGGTGAATTTTGAAGAGGAGTCATTGATGCTAGATATCGCTCTTGAGTCCGAATGTTCAAATATCTATGCCTCGAGTGACGATGATGAGGAGGTAGATGATATGTTTCCCGAGCATGCATGTATGACACAATCACCTCCTTCCTCTCCGAGTGATTTGGTGTGTAAGAATTCCGGACACCTTCCTCCCTCACTCGACATGAACGACCTTATGTATGTTGAGGAGTCAAAGGTGAAACGTGCTCTTCACCCACCCAAGCCGCATGATCCAGGTATTTTCAAATTTAATTTCGCTTTTGGTGGGGATGAAACATCTCTTGGTAAGGTAGATTATAAAGGGTGTATTAATGTGTTTGATGTCTATACTAAAAATGGTTTTTACACTAATGCTAATTACCCCTTGGATGAGATGATTTTCTTGCAGAAACATAGTTCTATATTTTTACATATTGATGAGATGGAGAAACAAGACTTTTGTGATGACATTGGTATAGGTGCGGTGGCACTCTTGGAGTTTCAAAACAAAAATAAGCCACTCCCACAACAATTAGAGCGTAAGGGCTTATCAAAACAATGGAAATACGTATACATAGAAGAGAAGACAAATGAGAGGATGAGCCTCATTAGGGCTCCTCATTGATGAAAGATTAGTCAAGCTCGAGACGTTAAACAAGCGTCACGTGGAGGCCAATCCACGGACCGTGCTGCTCTTTCGGTTCCCAAAATGAGTGCCACGTGGGGGCCTTCCCACGATTTCATATGGGCTGGATTGAGATGACAGAAGGAGTCGACATCACTGTTTGCAACTTCTTACCCTTCCTCTTTTTATGCTTGTTCTGTATATTACATTTTCTTAGGTAGTTTTAATTTTTGTTTGAACATGTTTTTGTTTCTCCCTTGCCTGAGATTTGCTTGCTGGTGTGTTTTACATTGAGGACAATGTGTATTTCAAGTGTGGAGGGTAGCTTTGCATGTTTTTAGGGTAACCCGTTGTTTCGCGAGGTTTGTTGGGGTTATGGTAGTCTTCAAACGTCGTTTATGTCATGTCTTTTGCTATGTTTTGTCATGTTGATCACCCCTCCCCATTTGGCACAATTGCGGTATAGTTGTTAGAAGCATGTGCTAGGCAATATAGGCTTCAGTTTACACATAGTTGAATTCAGGGCTTCATCAGGATGATAATGACGAGTTGATTAATCGTGGGTCCTACACTTAGGATTTGCTACATAGGGAGAGCTGTGTTTTTCATGACATCGGTTAGGCACGAGTATTAAGTAGATCGAGTTCATTGATTGTTTGGCCGGGTTATACACGAGGATTCTACTTTGATCGTCTCTCTTATTAATAGTGTGGCTTAGCTATATATAGGTATTATTCGCAACCGAACGCAAAAACAGAAGACGTTCGAATAAGCTAGTTGCGTATGTGAAAAAAGGGTCGGCAACCGAACTAAAAAAAAAAAAAGGGTTCGAAAAAATACCGTTGTCGAAATAAAAAAGAAGAAAAAGAAAAAGAGAAATAAAAAAAAAAGAAAAAAAAAAAGAAGAAAAAAAAGGAAAAAAAAAAGAAAAAAAAAGAGAAAAAAAGTAGTATTATATTAGTATTAGTAAAGCTGCCACACTGCTTCTACGAGAACGATGAGTATGGGAAACCACGCTAGGATACTCGAGTGACCCTCGACTGTTTACACCTAGTGAATATTGCCTCACTTGATTAACTTGGCTAGAGATTTCTGTGGCTTTATTTACTTGTGCTCGTTGTTGATATTGGTGGAGTGGAGTCATGGTTTGAACTGTGGGGATTTGAATACTTGAGGGACACTCATTAGTTGGTTCTGATTTGTCGAATGTGAATGACTTGAATTCCCTTATGGTTGATTGTTTGTCTTGAGCTTAGTCGATGCTTGGTTCGTATTGTATACCGTGATTGTTTGCTTGAGGACAAGCAAAGAGCTAAGTGTGGGGGAGTTGATTTACATGTTTTTGTGCTACTTTTCCTATGATGTTTTGTGTCGTCTCATGCCATTTTGTGTCATTCTTGTGCATCATTCGCATGATTCTCGGTAGGTTTGATGTTTTGCGGAGTGTGTAGGTGTATGATCATGTTCAATGCGAAAACGAGCAAAAACGAGTTGAAAAACGGTAAAGTGATTTGACCGACCACCTATCGTGATTGCGCTGCAAACTTGGCCACTTTGGTTCTCCCAACTCCGACAACCAAAAAACACTATCCATACATGGTCGGAAAGATCTTGAAATCCTCTACATGGTCCTACCAGTTTGTTGTCATGGTTCCCCGTCATAAAGCCGGAATTCACGGGTTTCCAGCCCAGTATGCAGCTGCCCCGGGGTGTATGTGCAGCAAACTTGGAGAGCTTGTTTCTCCCAGATCCGACCACATAAATGCATGGTCCATACCTTTTCGGAAAGCTCTCGAAGAGTTGTACGAGGCCCTGCACTTTTATTATCATATATCCCCGTGATATAGTCACGGTACTTGAGTTTCCAAACCAGTACGCAGCTGCCCGGAATGTATGCGCAGCAAACTTGGAGAACTTAGGTCTCCCAACTCAGACCACCTATACCGATGATCTATATCTCTATGGAAAGCCCTTGGAGTACTCTACATGGCCCAGCCATCCAAGCGCTCGCTCGCGACCATCCCCAGGCGACCGGCTGAAGACCAGACGATCGCTTGCGCCTAATTCCAGATTCTGCACTTTTCGTGCAGGCGATCGCCTCCCTCCCGAGCGGTCGCTCGCGACCATCTCCAGGCGACCGCCTGGGCCCCAAGCGACCGCTTGCTCCTGTTTACAGCCTTGACCGCGTGTTGACTTCGTTTTTGACGACTTATGAATAGGTTTTTGAACCTAGGTTTCTGTACGCACACATTCATATTATTTTCAACACACTTTTTCACTCATACTTTCCGCACGTTTTGGAGAGCTCTTGAGACTCGAGATCCTAGGTTTTTATTCTTGCTTTTCATGCTTTTGATTCGTGGACGAAAATCGGGATTATCACCGATCCTTGTTTCGAATTTGAACGAGTAATTTAGTAAGCTTTTCCTTTTCATCTTTAGATTTAATTCGTTTCAATTGCTTATCTCTTTGTCTTCTTGTTTATTTTATTTATTCGATTTGATTATGAATTTCGTAAACATCGTTTGTTTCCTACATATAATCATGAGTAACTAATTATTTAACTAGGGGAAGAGGGATTCATTCATGAATTAGGGTTGAAGCTTTACTTGTGCAAATTAGGTGTTCGATGAATTGCCAAATTGAATTTCATAAGATTGTATGAGGCTTAGGAGCGATTACATGATTAGTTTCAATCGAATACGTTAGAATCTACCGGAGACGGACGTTCTAGTTTAGATTTATTGCTCGTAAATTTATAACCCGAAATTTATGTTTGATGAACTCAATCCCTAGTCTTTTCCTCATTCATTACACATAGTTAATTCTTGTTCATTGTTACTTGATTATTTTAGATTATTATTTCTTAGTTAATTTTTAGTTTAAAAACAAAACAAATCCAAATCATGCATTATGCTATACACTTCTTCCTCTTTTCTTCGTTGCAAACATAAAAACATTTTTACGGGCCGATAGTAGTGTTCCTCGTGAGATCGACTCGGGCGAATTGCTTCGGCAATAAGTTCGGTTATTTTTATTTGATTTTTGACGCACTACAACGACTAATCAGACAACCTTATTTGTTTACCGCTTTGTGGATGTTTACATACTTTATTTATCTTACTTTTGTAGTTTATCATGTCAAATATCAACTCAATTCAAGTTTCGTTCAATTCTTGATTGTGAAAAATTGAACAACATAAATTTTCTTGATTAACAACGTAATTTGAGGATGGTCCTCAAATACGAAGACAAGGAAAATGTGTTAAATAACCACATCCTAAGATATCATTGAACAACTCAATAGCATGTTCGGGGAATATGCTAAGATTGAAAAGTTCTGAATAACCAGGGTCATCGCTTCAGCTAGGCTGGAAAAGAGAAACCTATAGGGACCACATGTACAACAAATAATTGGATTATTTGTTTTAAGTGATCTCCTAAATTTTTCTAAGATGATGAGTCGTCAATTAAAAAGGACCCTGAGAGAGATATTCTTATGATAAGGGATGAGGTATTCAAAAGAGCATGGGCAAAAATGCTACTAGGGTTCCTAGGGAATCTGAATGCGTCTACTGCAAAAGTGTAGGACACTAATTGCAAACAAGTAAAAGTTCATATTTTTTTCAATTTCAAAACAAATGCCTAATTTGTCTTTCATTTGATGGATTATAAGGTTAGGATTATTTACACCTCGGGGAGTGATTTAATCCAAAACCACTTAAGTTCATCAATGACACAAATTAGAGACTTTCGAGCCATTGGATGGCGTGAATCGATTGTCTAGTTGGCTCCCTCATATTTTATGAGAGATAGGGCTTCAATTGCATGATAATATCGCTGGTTAGAAAACTTTGATTTTTCACTTACGATTTATCACGTTTTGACATTGAGATAATTTTGAATGGGAAATTTGAATGAGACTCAATTATTGGGAATAATTGAATTTGCCCAAAGTTCAAAGAAGATTTGAAGAACGGGGTTGCTTCATCTTCAAGTACTAATGATATAGACATTAAACTTCACAAATTCTACTTCTTGGGTATTGGATGCCAAATGTGGTTCTCACAATTTTATGTGGAGGAACTACATAGAAGTATAAGTTTGGTGAATAGAGATGTCGATCTACGGGCAAGAAATGGAGCGAAGGTCGCTGCATTAGCCGTATAATCATATGATGTTGTTTTGCCTTAGGGCCTTGTTTTAGTATTACAACTATGTAATTTCGTACCTTCAATAAACAATGAATATTGGTTCAGTATTAGATACTGATGGATTAGTTTTTTCACTATGAAATAGTTTGGTAACTATTTTAATTGTGAATTATTCTTTGTTTTGGTACGATTATTATATTGTTTATGTATACTTTAAACTTGACAAATCATATATATCATTAAGACCAAAGGCCAAATCGAATAAGTATCGATGAGACATAACTGAAACATTGTTGATAAGATCAAATCAAAATCTAAACATGTAACGAAGCTTCTTTTAGAAGGAATTTTAGAATCATTTGACTTGGAGTCATTTGATACATGTGAATGATGTGTGATTGAAAAGATAACAATGTCATCTTTCTTGGAGAAAGGAGAACATGTGAGTAATTAGGGATGATCCATACAGATGTATGTGGAACCTATTAGTTCACAAGCACATGAAGGTTATGTTTCGGAAAAGAGAAAACAAACTATATTAGATATAGTTCGACCATTCGATGAGAGGTCTAAATGAACTACTGGTCTCTTTTGGGAACACACAATTCTAGACTTCAACTTATACACTGAATAGGACGCTGTCAAAAGCTGTTGATAAGACACCATATTAGGTATGGAAAGGGAGGGTCCCTAAATTGTTTTCATCAAGATTTGAGGTTCAAAAGCTTCTCTGACGAGATTTATCTCTATAGAGCTTGAACTCAAATGGGATAAAAGTTTCCTTATGGTATGTCCATATGAAACTCGAGGGTACAAATTCTACGATCTATCTGAGAACAATTTTTGTTGCTCGAGATGGTGATTTTCTTGAAAAGAGATATCTTTCCTAGAAAGTCAGTGGGAGCTCGGTTATCTTGAACGAAGTTCAAGTGGAACAACCAATGATGAATACTCAAGACTGGGTTGAGAGTATTCCTATGGTTTTGGAAACCATACCAGCTCTTGTAGGTCCAGAAGGCATATATCTCTTTTAGTCAGATACTTAGGTATTGTGATCTATGAGAGATATGAAGTCATGCTTTTGGAAAGCGATGAACCTTCGAACTATATCCAAGCTATGACGAGTGCAGCTACTAAAATTGGCATGATGCCATGAAATCTGAGATGATATCAATATCTGATAATCAAGTTTGGAACTTGATATATTTGCATCACGGGGTTAGACCCAATGAATGCTAATAGATATTTAAGATCTAAACAGACAGATGGAAAACCTAGGGTTTTCAAAGCAAGGTTGATGGTAAAAGTTTTATTCACGAGGTGGATTATGGAAAAACTTTCAACAGTTGCTTTGATTAAATCATTCAGATTATCTTAGCCATTGCTACTCATCTTGATAATGAGTTATGGTAATATTGGATGTTAAAACTAACTTCTTGAATTGGATTCTAGAAGAGAATGTGTTTTGACAAAACCAAAGAGTTTTATCGATCCTAATAAGGCTGAGAAATTATGCAATCTTATAATTCCATTTATGGAATAAAGCAAAGCATATCAGAGTAGCAATCTTCAGTTCAATGAATCCATACTGGGTTTTGGATTTCAGAGGAACTCGGAAGAGTCTTGTTTTACAAGAAGAACAGTGGGAGGTACGTTGTATACATTGTGTTGTATGTCGATGACATACTCCTTATTGGAAACAATGTTTCTATGCTTAATTCTATTAAAGAATAGCTTGGAAATTGTTTTTCAATAAAGGATCTTGGAGAAGCACAGTACATATTGGGCATCAAGATCTGTCGGAACAGATCGAAAATGATGTTTGGACTTAGTAAAGCGACCTATATTGATAAGGTGCTTGATAAGTTCAGAATGAAAGACGCCAGAAAGGGTCTCATTCCAATGAGTCATGGCACATCTCTTAGCAAGATGCAAGGCCCTACGGGACTTGATGAGCAAAAGAGGATGGAAAACATTCCTTATGCTTTGGCAATAGGGTCTATAATGTATGCCATGATATGTACACGACTGGACGTATCGTATGCTTTGAGCATTACGAGTCAGTTTCAAGGAAATCCAGGTGAGGCGCGTTAGACTGCGACCAAGAATATTCTTATGTACCTTAGATGGACAAATGAATTTTGTTGTCTTTGGAAGACAAAAAGAGTTGATATTAACAAGCTGTTTGAATGCTAACTTCAAAACAAACTAAGATAATTTCCGGTTTTAATCTGGTTATATCTTTTGTCTGGTTAGAGGTGATATTTGCTGGAATAGTTCCATGCAATGCAATATAGCTGATTAAATTACAAAAGCTGAGCACAGTATTGCATTGGATGCAGTAATGTTGGCAGTTAGGATTTGAAAGTTCTTGAATGAACTAGGTGGCGTAACTAGCTCAGCCCATCCGATAGTTCTGTATTTATAGTAGAGTTATCGCGCAAGCCAATGAGCTAGGAAGCACCACAAGTCTAAAACTGGTGCTCAGGAAGTTCCACATTATCTGGGAGATAGTTTTGTGGAGACATCGAGATAATAAAGTTGCAACTTTTGGTAAGGTTGCAAACCCGCTTTCTAAACCTCTCCGGCAGTTTAAGCTTGAGGCTTCACGACTGCAATAGAGATCAGACATCTTAGAGATGGGTTGTGATTTCTATTACTGTATTAGATACTTTTGGAGATTTGATAAACATTCACTCATATGTATAATACATATTTCTTCATATAAATATGGTTTAATTTATATGAATTGTCCAAATGATTAAGTAATATCGATTGGGTTATGAGGTCGACTTACCGCATAATGAAGTCCCAATGGTTGAACTGATATACTTGAATCATATGCTTGTTCCTAGTTCGTATAATCGAGTACGGACAAACCGATAATACAAAGAACTAGATTGTAATGTGTACTATAGCGCCGCTTCATGGGCTAGTGATGTGGGACATCAAGTACAATTACATAGATATTAGCTGGGAGCTAATGATCGAACAGACCCGACTGGAATAGTATTTAAGATTTCGAGTCATAGTACTATTTCATTGACTGTCGAGCAATTTCCTCTGACCTGAGTAGTCCAGAGTGATTCCATTGTGAAATGGTGTACTTTGATACAAGTAAACGCCTTTCGTAAAAGGAGGTTATAAAACTTGTTATTAGGTATATCAGGAAGCAAGTGGGAGAGCTTGGATTGACAAGATGGGATTGTCCTCCATTTTAATGGGATATATGTCTTACCGGCCACTTGGAGAGTCGAGACTGTGGAAAATACGTGGCCACGTCCAGATTCGTATCATAGTGATAAATCTGGTTTTACAGTCTGTCTCAAAGTCCAAGAAAGGTTTGAACCGATTGAGGATGACTCGAGTCTTGCCTCAAGTTCAAACTTAGACATAAAAGTGACAACAGGAAATTGGCAGCACACTGGCTCTGAAGGCCAAGTGGGAGATTGTTGGGATATGTCCTTCGATCCTACGTGTGCAATCGATAAAATCATAAGGTCGTCTATGGATGTTAAATGATTATTTGATAATATTAATTGTTGGGAACAATATAATATTGATCAATTAAATCATACCTACAGGGTCACACACGAGCTCGATATTGATATACATTGCTTGATAAATATATTGATTTAGAATCAATATTTACGTAGATTTAATACACATGCATGGGATGCATGGCTTGCATGGATGCATGTCACATAGTGTGACATGGCATGCCACACAAGCAAGTGGGACCACATACAATGCATAGTGGCATGTGTATGTGGCATGACCTTTCACCTCCTTTGTAACCCCTTTTGCATGTTAATGGTGCATTATGATGCCCATTATGTTGTAGGTTACAAAGGGGAGTAATGTGGTGAATAATGAGGTTATAATATGGATGAAAATCAGATTTTCATCACACATTACCTTAACCCACGAAATTCACACCAAAGAGAGAGAGGAGAAAGTGTTCTTGGAGAACCGACTCGATCAAGCAAAGTGTTCGTCATCCGGGTTCGTGTGCAACACGTAGAGGCCGGGCCATTTGTGCGGCTTCAACATCCGGGCGATCCAAAGGCGTGACGGGGTCATTCCAAAGGTGTACAATTCGTGGCTGATCCATTAAGGTGGTTCAATCGACTCAACACCACCTTAACCAATTTCAACGATCACCAAAAGTAAGTTATCGTTGAACCTTATATATATATATATATTGGATGTGTATATATATATAAATATATGTGTGTCTATACATATTTGTGTGCACTAAGATCATGGAATAGTAGATCTATCGCTTTACACGCTTCCGCACACACGGTATATCGATCGGATCGGTATACCGGTACCTTCACTCCTTTGGCTAGTCACTTCCGTTTGTCAAAGGAGGACTCGCCGGTGAGCGAGGAGGAGATGGAGCATATGGATAAGGTCCCTTACGCCTCTGCGATTGGGAGCCTTATGTATGCCATGGTGTGCACGAGACCTGACATTGCCCATGCAGTGGGAGTTGTCAGTCGGTTCATGAGTAATCCGGGGAAGCAACATTGGGAAGCCGTCAAGTGGATCTTCCGATACTTGAGAGGGACTTCCAATTTTGCTTTGAGGTTCCGAAAATCAGATGTGGGGTTACTCGGGTTCGTGGACGCGGATAATGGAGGTGACGTGGATAGTAGGAAGAGCACTACTGGGTACGTGTACACTTTCGGGGGTACAGCGATTAGCTGGGTGTCGAGGTTGCAGAAGATCGTAGCATTATCGAGTTGCGAGGCGGAGTACGTCGCTGTGACGGAAGCCGCGAAGGAGATGATGTGGCTACAGGCATTCCTGCTAGAGCTAAGACAAGATCACTCAGGAAGTATCTTGTATTCCGACAGTCAGAGCGCCATTCACTTGGCGAAGAATCCCGTGTACCATGCTCGAACGAAGCATATCCAGCTGAGATATCACTTCATTCGATCAGCCTTGGAGGAAGGCGTTTTGGTGTTGGAGAAGATTCTTGGGAGTAAGAATCCGGCCGACATGTTTACGAAGGTGGTGCCGTGCGAGAAGTTGAGGTTGTGTTCAACCATGGTTGGTCTTCTGGAATGAGGACCGGGGACGCCGCTGCAATGGGAAGAGACGATAGGGTCGTGAATTAACTTCAAGTGGGAGATTGTTGAGTGTGAAGGGTGAATTCACGCGGAAAATCGACAAAGACAGGCTCAGCACCCGCCAGGGGGTCTAGCGGGTGCCAGACAAGCTCCAGCGGGCGCCAGAGCAGTTCAGCGGGCGCTGGATACTTTCGGCGGGCGCCGAAAGGGTTTCGGCGGGCGCCGAAACCAGGAAATCGGGTCTGCATGTTTTTGGCCCTTTCGGCGGGCGCGACTTGGCCTCCGGCGGTCGCGGGAACATTTCGGCGGGCGCCGAAATGGGTTTGGCGGGCGCCAAAAGTACTAAATCCCAGAATCGGGATTTAGCTTGTTCCCTAAGTTTCTCCTCCCCTATATAAACCCTATGTGCGTGTAAAATAGGGTTAACACCTCCAGAAAGCCTAGAACCGAATTATACCATTACAAAGACTTGTAATCAAGTTCTATAATTGTTCTAGTGAATTATTGCAGCGGCAAGAGTGGACGTAGCCCTCGTTAACGGGTGAACCACTATAAATCTTCGTGTCATTTATTTCGCGTATTTTTCGTTCTTGTGTTGTTCGTGTGCTTTTCAGGAGGGGAATTCGGACGCGAATTATCCCAACAGATTTGACTTTCGACAATCGAAAAAAAGGTGAGCAATATCTTCATCTTCTTGATCACAAAGATTACAGCAAACAGTCATGTCATCCCCAATAACCTTCCTCTTTCGCAGTTCAGCTTTAGTAGGCAAACGATATCTTAAGACTTTCCAAACAAGCCCCGAGAATTTTGATGGCGTTAAATTGTTATAAATTTTTGGAAAAGCAAGCCAGGCATCCCCATCCAAATTAGCAGACATCGGAAGCGAAGATATAAGAAAAGCGTAAGCACCCTTTACTGAGTAGCGACCGTGTTTCGCATTCTTCCAAACCCAAGAGTCCTCGGAATGAACATGAAACGTAACACCATCAATAACAGAGAGGAGCTCACAAACCAAATCATGTTCCCACGAGAAGAGATTACGTCTCCAATCAAAGTTCCAACACCAAGAACCAAGCTCTCCTACCAGTGCATCTTTGTTGACACAAACAGAATATAGTCTGGGAAACATGTCCAGTAACCTAGCATTACCGATCCAAGAATCTTTCCAAAACAAAGTGTTCATACCATTCTCAATCTTTCTACAGAGATTTGACATAAACCAAGAATTATCAGATAAGAACAAGTCAAGGAGATCTCGCCACCAACTAGACATGCTTGTTATACTAATACCGCCACCATATATATAATTCTGATGGGGTAGCGGTTAATATCTTCCTTTTCAATCAAGTGGTCCAGTTACAAACCCTGGGCTATAGAGCCTTGTACTGAAGGTCTGGGCTGGTGGTGACTCACATTTTAAAAGGATGTGAATTTGCTAGCGTGCCTACGGGAAGAAGGGGGTGAAATCGTTCGGGCCTTGGATTGAAGGGGGAGGCGTGGTTGTGGTGCTCCATTCGGAGATGGCAGGGTTTAAAAGAAATACGAGTACTAGAGAAGTTACAAAAATTAATTAAATATAGTACACGTATATTATCAACAATGATAATAAACCAATAAAAATATTACGTACCGTCAAAATTTTAAAATAAAAAAATTGGATATATAAATTTGTCTCAAATATGAAAAGTGACAATAACTTTCAAACGGTCAAGTCCCTTTATAAGAAACTTAGGTTTTTTCAAAGAAGCTGATCAAAATTAGATAGTGACTCCAAATTAAAAATAAAAATAAAAATAAAAATTGAGACAACCCCAAAACTTGAAACTTGAGACATACGTGCCATATATCAAAATCGGACTATCACACTCTCACGCATCAACCCGAAAACATGAAACATCTTCCGTTGACCGATGAAAAACGGACTACTGTTTTTTCAGAGGATTTCGCGTAATCAAGTAGCGCTTGAATCATCTCGTTGATATTTGTTGAAGTCGAGGTTAAGTCTTCTATTTTGATGACCATCACTTTCAACATTGTAGCCCACTTAAGCAAGATTCTGGCTATTTCCAGCATTGGCTCGCCATCAAATTCCGGATAAGCATAGTATAGTAAATCAACATTTTTCAAATTTAATAAATCACAATCCAAATCATTCGTTGCAGCAGGACCCCAAGTCATTGTTGATTTCTTCTTTAGTAAAACCAAAAAACTTATGATTATTACGATGATGATTGAAATTCACATTAAATTGAAGTAAATAAATAATTAAATTAGATACCTCATAAGGGTTGCCGACGCACTCTATGAGAAGAGTTTGAAGGGTTGGAGAAGATCCGAGCAGACATAGTATGCCCGGAATCATTTTCTCGTGCCTCCAAGTTTCTATTGTCAACTGCTGCCGCGTAGATTGTCGAAGCTGCCAGCTGTGCGTCGCCATCTTTGACACTACCTATCACATATATATATTTTGCAGAAACAAAATGGAGAATAAGTGACCGGCCAATAAATATCTAACAAGTGAATAATTAATTCAGGTGGAGTCGACTCTAGCTTTGAAAATGTTAGAAAACTGTTAAAGAAGTTGAACAACTTCACATTAATAACACACCTGAAGGAAAAATCCTATTAGTACAAGTCGTTTGGCATGTCGAGTCTTTTCCAAAAGTTCCATCGTGCTACTCATTAGCGCTTCCGAGTT
Source organism: Euphrasia confusa (assembly GCA_954870475.1). Lineage (NCBI taxonomy): Eukaryota > Viridiplantae > Streptophyta > Magnoliopsida > Lamiales > Orobanchaceae > Euphrasia > Euphrasia confusa. The sequence continues at coordinate 5,165,860 of OX940966.1, read as the reverse complement.
GTCTAACGAAGTGTACTCAATTTTCACGCTATCGAGTGACGTCGACCCTACGTTCGTGAGCATCAACTTTTTATTCACAGTAGAAAGCGAGACGTCCAAAGAGCTCAGACCGGGCGCCGAGATTCCAAGCGAATCTTCCTTGCAGTATTTACCATCAACGTACGAAACCGTGAGCGTGCGTAGACTTTCCGAGTGGATGCTGTCGAATCCCCAACACGACGTCAGCGACAGGTCACGCAAAACCCGACAACCCGACAAAAGATTTTCGACGACTCGCTGAGTCAACTCGACGCAGCAAACGCTCAAGTAAGTCAGACGCGGCCACTCGATTTTCCCGTGCGGAGCCAAAACGCACCTCAATAGAGACATTCGTGTGAATGACGAATGGGAATACAACTCCTCGGGAGGCGTGTAGTATAAACGGTCTCTTTCGAACCACAAATCGAGGCACAGATCTTTCACGTCGTTTTTTACTGCAAAGCGTATCCAATCACGTACGTCGAAAGCGAAACGTGCACGGTAAGTGAACGAAACGGAAAATCTTTCCAATGCATCATAAGAGCGGCTACGACAGGCGATTGCCCGGTTGACCCACGACACGAAGTTGCGTGTTTTTCTAAAGTTCCGACTGTACTCGGAGAAGTCGAGGCTCGGAAGCTTGGTCCAAAGAAGTTGCCACCTTTTGGATAGCAGGCAAGTGGCGGCGGCAGCGTGTGCCACGTCATCGAAACCGGAAAGGATGTGTATGAGGATTTCATCCGGCAACGCACTCAGCCGATCCATTGGCTTCATCCTCTTATTACAAGACTTTGCATTTTCAACCCACATCACTATGTTGCGCGCCGCCGCCGATTTCGTCGCGTTCCGCAGCCTCTGCTTTTTTTTTTTCCTTCCTGGTTGGAGGATTAGGGTTTTTAACTTATGTAGCTAAAATTTATGAAGCAGTCTATACATTACTATATTTTTACAATTTTTTATTTATATTAGTTCATATCAATTCAAATTCTACAATTTTTTATTTATATTAGTTCACATTATTATTATTATTATTATTATTATTATTATTCTACAATATATATATATATATATATATATATATATATATATATATATATATATATATATATATATATATATATATATATATATATATATATCTAATTATAAAAAATGTAAATGTAAATTATGATGATATTTGCAAAATCAATTATAAAGAGTATATTAATTATAATAAATTTAAATATATTGATACATTTGATCTTCACCAGTATTTGTAATTCAAAATACTTTTAAATGGACAATTTTAAACATTCAAAATAATATTTTGATGATAAAAATAATTTAAAAATATATTTTAGTGACATTATCTTTTCTTTTGAAATATATAATTTTATTTATAATTAATATATTATTTATAATTAATTTTGCAAATAATGATAAAAATAATGATTTATTTTTTGAAACTTAGAAATGTGATTTATTTTGCAAATGTAGTAAAGTTCATGATTTTATATGGTATTAGAGTAAAACCTCTGTAAATTAATAATTATTTTAAATTAATAAAATCAATTTCTTTAAATTAATAAAATATTTGGGTCCGATTTGGTGTTTTGAATTAATAAAAATAATAATTAATTATTTTGAATTAATAAAATCAATTTCTTTAAATTAATAAAATATTTGGGTCCGATTTGGTGTTTTGAATTAATAAAAATATTCGATAAATTAATAATATTTTTAAATTAATAAAATTCAAGAGGTAAACCTTTTGTCATAAATGCAAGATAAAGAAAAAAACAAACAAAAAAAACTAGCAAAGTAAATAACAAAATGCAATCTGATGGAGTGATAAAGAGATAAGTTAGGAATATAATAGTAGCCAAATTTTGGGAGAATAGTTGCAGAAAAATTTAAAATCTTTAATACTAATTAAATCTTTATAAAATAAGGTTTAAATTAAATATGGTTGAATCTGTAATCTTTCATTTTTTTAATTAAATGCAAGGGTTGAATCACCGTCTCTTCATTATAATATTTTATAAATAAAAAATAATCTTTCATTTTTTTAATTAAATGAATCATCGTCTCTTCATTATAATATTTTATAAATAAAAAATAAGACTACATTTATATATTAATATGTTATTTTTTTTTTATTAAATGCTAGAATCACCGTCTCTTCATTAATTATAATATATTTTATAAATGATAATGTATTTTATAAATGATGAAACATTAAGATGTATGAATATATATAAACAAATTGGATACTACTTAGCGATTAATAGAATAAAGTAAAATATTCTGGAACTAAATATATTTCTATGGAAATTTTGATATAGAAATAGAATAAAGTAAAATATTTTGGAACTTTAGATCTAAATATATTAGCAATAGAATAAAGTAAAATATTTTGGAACTAAATATATTTGTATGGAAATTTTGATATTGACACACTTTTAATTATTGTTTTATAGTTAGAAACACTAAGTTTTCCTTAATGTGTTGAATTAATTAACGTGAGATATTGTACTTGTTATTCCAAGTCGATTATATTGGACTGAATAATTTGGAATTAATTAACGTGAGATATTGTACTTGTTATTCTAAGTCGATTATATTGGACTGAATAATTTGGAATTAATTAACGTCAGATATTGCACTTGTTATTATAAGTCGATTATATTGGACTGAATAATTTTTGGAGGTCTTTTTTTTAACTGCTACAAATCTTATAAAAATGAAAGTGCAGTTTTTTATTTAATTACGTTATTCATTATTAGAATATAATTAAGCATAATCTTTATATTAAATTATTTATTACATTGTAAATGGTATTTTAGGCATGAATCATGATGTCCTAATTTAATAGTATTAGACTAAAGCATAATCTTTATATTAAATTATTTATTACATTGTAAATGGTATTTTAGGCATGAATCATGATGTCCTAATTTAATAGTATTAGACTAAATAATGGGAGTGAAATCTAATATTTATAGGTGCCCCATATGTATAAAAAAAACATGAACATTATCCATTTATTCGTGGCTCTTGTCGCCCTCGAAAATTTTATGTTACTACATGTAGTATTAATTTGTATGGCTACCAACTATATATATATGGTCAGAATCAAGAATTAATAAAAAAAGAAATCAAAAATTTTAGCTTTGAGACTCGGCAATTGTAAAACCAGAATTTTATATTAGCCGAGAAGTTGCTTTGATTTATGTTTCTTTTGTGTGTAATTGTGTTTGAAATTTTGTTTTTATTTATATATTACAAAATTATTGTTCCCAAAACATTCGTCAAATTTCGAGACAAACTCAAAATCGTGAACCTCTCTTGATTTATATTATCGGGACGAACAATCGTTTGAGAGTGAAATTTACCTGGAGGGTCCCTCCCTTGTCAAATAAGCTCCCTCCCTTGTCAAATAAGTAAATGCTTAGATAAGAGTATAAGACATCAAAATACCTAAATAAGTACTGTAAATGCTTAGATAAGAGTATAAGACGATCAAATATTTCACTCATTTATGTGAACGGTTAACGGATCAAGGCTTATTACATGAGAGTCCGACAAGACAATCAAGATGTGGGATCACGCAAAAAAACTGTAGAATTATGTATTTATGTGGGATCTGATTTTGATCTACTTCCCAGAACTGAATAATGAGGTAGCCCATATTAGTTATGTCTTATGATACTGTAAATTCAGTGGCATGGTCAATCGAATTGTAGGGAATCAAATTCTAGTTGTTACTACCTCCGACCAGATAAAATTTGTGGACCTAAGAAAAATTCCTTTTGGTACATTGTTGACAATGAATGTAGTAAAACTAACAAGAACCATATGAACCAATATATTCATTCTTGTCTAAACTCTGTATTCTAAGTTCTAACATCTGTTTGACTTCACTTGGAAAAACAAAGTGTCTCCTCACACACTAAAAAACATAAGTACATCCCGTTAGATTTTGAACTTGTTCAATATCAATCAATGACCAACAAGAGAGGATGATTAAATGATGCAACCAAGGACCTCATAAACCTGCTGTAATACGAAAGCCCACAAGAACCTGGTCGAAAATAAGTTCATTCAAGGCGTCATATGTATATTAAATTAAAAAAAAAATCAGAAATATCCCTCAAGTACAACACTTTGGCCAGAGACAAATGATGTCAGCCTTTTCGCCTTTGCTTTTAAATCCACACAATTCGACGCTCTTTCACGACTGCTGTCCAAAAATGGCAGCACTTCCACCACCACCTTCTGAAAGGCGTTCAATTCAAACCCCTCTTTAAGTATATCCTCGAATTTGACAATATCACCCCTCAAATCCAATAAAACACTACACAGCCCTAGACGCTTACAATTTTCAAGAATTTCAAGTAAATTTATACTATCAAAAGTCAGCATTTGCATTCCTTCTTGAACTGTGTGTGGCTCCAAACTCGAGTCCTTGTCAGAAATAATGATAAATTTAGAAGCTTCATCTTTATCGAGCACAGGAATTTGAATTTGGGAATTTGATAGCACAATCTTCACTGGTTGATTGGACCCAGGCTCGTTGGAAACAGGGAAAGAAGACTTCTCAGACAATGCCGAGGAAGAAAGTATGATAGCATCATATTCCTGCAATAATCTTGAATAATATCCACCACATTTGACAGCTTCATCATCAAGATGATTTAGTATATGGCCGTCAAGTGACATGGAATACCTGATAGATGAGTCAATATTTAGCCATAAGGATCATTTACGGATAGCTACAAAAATATTGCACATATCGACTTGAAAATGTAGTTAAGATTGATCACACAACTAACGATAAGCCATCAGACGAATATGGAAGTACCTCAAAGTAACAAAGGGTTTTTTTGTCAATATATGATGAGCAAAGACTTCGTTAAGCCTTTTGCACAATTCTTCTTCAACTCCGACTGTTACCTTAACACCCGCTTCTTGAAGTCTTTTAACCCCTGTCGAGGCCACAATAGGGTTAGGGTCCACCATACCAACCACCACGGTTTTCACTTTAGCTTTTATTAATGCTTCCGTGCAAGGTGGGGTCCTTCCGTAATGGTTGCATGGTTCTAAACTCACATATGCCGTCCCATTTTCGGCCTCATCCCCAGCATCTCTTAGTGCAAAGACCTAGAATGGTAGGATTGTCTATTAAGCATATAGTATAATCTTTTATTGCAAACTCATCGATAAGAATTAACTTATCATGTAATCTCAATTGAGAACGACAGAATATGCCATTTGTAAATTATTTTTAGAGCTGAAAATATGAGTAAACCATTTTAGACGACTTATTAAATTCTATGAATCACTAAAGGAAAATTTAAAGTAATAAAAAAAAGATATGGAGAAAATAATAAATGTAATCCTATAAATAAACAAATAAAGTTGAAAGCACATCTGTTCAAAAATGATTATTGCAAGAAAATAACCATTTCATTTGGCATAGGAAAATCGAAGTTCAAAAATAATGATAATATTGAATTTTTGAACACCTCTTAGCTAACTCACATCAATTGTCTATTATATAAAAACAATACACAAAAATTAGTTAAATACTATAAGAAAATAATAAATCGTGTAAAACTATCGAGGTTATAAAAATGACAAGAGAAAATAAATACTTAAACATAAGTAAATTATCAATCTTAAGCCAATGAATTGAGAACTGAAACAAAACCAAATTTGAAATTTTACCTCTGCATGAGGCTCACCAGCTTTAGGGTGAAACCCTTCTCCAACAATTCTGCCTCCTTTAACAATCACACAACCAACCATCGGATTAGGATTTGTGTGCCCAATAGCTTTCTTCGCGAGCTCCACACATCTCCTCATATAATACCCATCATCAAAAGATTCTTCTTCCAGTTCTACTTCGTTCTTATTCTTCGACCCAACAGACACGATAACACCCAAACAACAACATTTTCTTGAATTGATTCTTAATGCAGACATCCTTTGGGCTACACTCAGAAACCCGAGTTGCGAGTTCGGTAACAAGAACTCTTTTTGTTGCGTTATTTGAGGATGTTGGGCAATTGACTTTGGAAATGATAACACTTGAACAGCATACATCCTAAAAATGAGATACTTGATAAGACGGGCATTCATGTTTTTAATCTCCAAAACAAAGCATAGGAACAAAAATAATAGTAAGGGACATGAATATTGGTTTACAGACTCAGCTCCACATCCTGAGGCTGGATACAAATGTTTGAGCTTCATTCGATTTCTCTCGAAATCAATTAAGATTACATACGCATTAATTAGTACATACAACCAAAAATATTTCACAGTTGAAGAACAACGAACTCGAGAACATGAATAACAACTGCTCATCGGAAATACAGTTAAATATTCCCAATCCTATTAGGGCACAAACAAAAGGAGACTAAGAATGTATACCTGAAATTAGTGAATATAATGACGGCGGTGGTTGTGGCTGTTGATGATGGTGGCGCCGTGGGGGATCGGCTGCGGATGGCAGAGAGAGGCCAGTGTTAACTTGATTTCACGAAGAGAGAGTGAATGAAGATGGAGACTAGAGTGAGAAATAGGAGAGAGAAAAGGATGGAATGTATTCGGGTATTGGGCCGCCTAACACAGGCCTTTTAGATTACTGTGGATTTGGTAATGGATCTGAATAATATTGCTGTGGGTGTTTATTTATTTTTTAAAATTTAATTTTTTTGGGCTGGTGTTTTTCTTTTTGCAGGAGAATATACCCATTGAAGAAGTGTTTGAGAATCTGAGATGCACAAAGGAGGGTCTTACAGCTGCCGCTGCTCAAGAAAGATTAGCCATTTTTGGACACAACAAGCTCGAGGAGAAAAAGGTGCTGTTATTTTTAATTTTTGTTGTAATTAAAAATTTTGTTCTTAGTTTTCTATCTTTTTGTAGTTTTTATGGGGTTGAAAAAACTATTTTGTTCTTTCCATTTTATTTCTACTGTTTGTGCCGTCTGCTGGTGTAGTTATTTTATGGTGTTCTGAGTTTTGGAATTTAAAAACGTGCTTCTGTATTGAAATTGAAATTATCAATATCTGGGTTTCACTGGAGAGGAAATTTCTGAAATTCCTGGATTTTATGTGGAACCCTCTTTCATGGGTCATGGAAGCTGCTGCAATTATGGCTATTGCCCTTGCAAATGGAGGAGTAAGTTGTTGAAATTCGAAACTCGACTAAAACGTGACCAAAATGTTCTAAACCTCAATTAAAAAAAAACGGGTCTAAATATTTTCAGGGAAAGCCTCCTGATTGGCAGGACATTGTGGGTATCATCACCTTGCTCGTGATAAACTCTACCATTTAGTTTTATCGAGGAGAATTATGCTGGAAATGCAACTGCTGCCCTCATGGCCCGCCTTGCTCCGAAAGCAAAGGTTTGATTTGTATTTTATTTTATTTTGGAACATATGGCTTTATCGTTATAGTGGTTGGCCTAGTTGTGGGTTTGGGGCCTGTTTGATTAGTGGTGTTATTGCTTATATTGAAGGCTCTTAGAGATGGAAGGTGGAGTGAGGAAGATTCTTCTATTTTGGTCCCTAGAGACATTATAAGCATTAAGCTTGGAGATATAGTTCCTGCTGATGCCCGTTTGATGGAAGGCGATCCGCTGAAAATTGATAAGGTCTGTGTCACTGTGTGTTTTCAACCGGATTACGTGTTGGGTCTATTATAGTTGCAAAAGCTAAAATAAGTTAATTATAAAAGAGTGTGTATTCTAAAACAGTAGAGTTGCAGTAGATGAATATGAATGATTGCAAAAGCGAAAAGCTGCTGTAGAATCTAGAAGTTGAATAAGTAAAAGAGAGTGCCTGATGATTAATTGAGAAAGTTTTGATTAAAAAAAATATATATTCTATAAATAGAATCAGAAGCACAAGGTGGCATTTGAAAACATATAAAAACATTTCTGCATGAAGTTGATAATCACCAAGGGGCCTGGGGATGGTGTTTACTCGAGCTCGACTTTCAAACAAGGAGAAATCGAGGCAATCGTTATCGCAACTGGGGTCTACACCTTGTCGATTCCACTAATCAAGTGGGCCACTTCCAAAAGGCAAGTTTATATCCATGTATATTATATTTGTTACAAACCTCTATACATGTTTTTCTTAATATCAATCAATTTGTTTTAACTTTTGGTGGTTTTCATTTGCTTAGGTTCTGACTGCAATCGGAAACTTCTGCATCTGCTCTATAGCAGTTGAGATGGTGATAGAGATAATCGTGATGTACCCTATCCAACACAGGGCTTACCGGCCCGGGATTGACAATCTTCTTGTTCTTCTCATTGGAGGAATTCCGATTGCAATGCCTACCGTTCTTTCGGTTACAATGGCCATCGGTTCCCATCGTCTGGCTCAGCAGGTTCTGTTTTTCTTGGTTCTTAGTGTTGTTGACTTTAACTGTTTTTGGTAATTTCAATTTTCAAGTATCTGGTTGTATGATTTTGTAGGGTGCGATTACAAAGAGGATGACTGCTATAGAAGAGATGGCAGGCATGGACGTGCTTTGTAGTGATAAGACGGGGACCTTGACACTGAACAAGCTTACTGTTGATAAGAATCTTATCGAGGTCAGAGCAAGAGCAGTTGAATAACTAAAATTGCTAATAAAAATTGCAATTAAGCTTACAAATATCCTCTTGATGTCTGCGTTTCTATTGTACAAACGATCCTCTCAATTGAGTTGTCATTAGCGAAAAACAGACATTTGTCAAATGGATATTCAATACTACTTTTTTTTATATATATTATTAAAAATTCTCCTTATCATAACTTGTTGTGCATATATCAACAGGTGTTTACCAAAGGAGTTGATGCGGATACTATTGTTCTGATGACAGCCCGAGCCTCCCAAATGGAAAACCAGGACACAATAGACTGTGCTTTCGTTGGAGTGCTGGCCGATCCGAAGAAGGTACTATTTCTTATATTATGTATGGCCACTGTGCATCAATATTTTCATCATTGTTTAGAATTTTTTACTTGAGTAATCATTATACCATGAACAGGCACGTGCAGGCATTCATGAAGTTCACTTCCTCCCTTTTAACCCGATCGACAAGCGAACGGCTCTGACTTACCTTGACAGTGAAGGTAAAATGCACAGGGTCAGTAAAGGAGCGCCAGAGCAGGTACAAACTATCTTATTTATACTCTTTTCTTACAAAAATACTATGTAAGAGATTTAATCTATTTACAAAAAATACCAACTTCGTTCAAAATTATAGTCACAAAATCTAACCCAAAGTTTGGAGTAATTATAAAAAACCCAAAAATTTACAAAATTGAAAGCTAAAAACAGTGTAGTTTGATTCCACCTTAAAATTAAGGGGGATAACTGCTAGTATATATTATATTAATGAATGTAAGGGGGCTTTTCAAAAATACTTTTTACTCCAAAATATCAAAAATACAACTAATTTTGAAAGTTATTTCTTTTTGTTTGTAAATACACCAAACCCCAAAGGTAGTTTTTTTTATTTTACTTTATATGGAAAGAGGATTCTTAAAGTGCTGTTTGACACACAAGTATTTGCAATTTCGAAAGATAACCGAGTCTTGTATAGTATTAAGCTATACATTGTAGTCAATTTTTGTATATTTTCTCTTTCTTAATTGTAATCCTCAAATATGCCCGCGGCTATGCATGCATTTCAGATTCTAAACCTCGCACACAATAAATCTGACATAGAGCGAAGGGTACACGCCGTGATTGATAAGTTTGCCGAACGAGGTTTGAGATCGCTCGGTGTGGCTTATCAGGTATTTTATTAGATCATAGCTGTTTATTATTAATCTTCTAGTCTTTAAACGGATAATGTTGAATGGTCTTGTACCTTGCATTTACTTGTAGGAAGTCCCAGAAGGAACAAAAGGCAGCCCTGGAAGCCTGTGGCAGTTCATTGGTCTCATGCCTTTATTCGATCCACCGAGACACGAAAGTGCGGAAACTATAAGACGAGCACTGAATCTTGGAGTAAATGTCAAAATGATAACTTGTAAAGAACTTCGCATTGGAAATCTGAGCAATGAAAATATGATGCTCAATTAGTAAAGTGTTGTCTCAGTTATGTTACAATTTCCAAATGATGAGATCTGTTTATATTTAACAGGGGACCATCTGGCGATAGGGAAGGAAACTGGACGATGGTTAGGGATGGGGACAAACATGTACCCTTCGTCGGCTTTGTTAGGACAGAATAAGGATGAATCGATTGCTTAAAGCCGATTGTCAGGTACTTATTTCTTTCTTTTCCAAACAAACATTAGTGTATATATCTCATATGATTATCTCAATAATTCATCTCAATCTTCTGTTTGGGTTGGCATAGGCCTGGTCTTGGGTTTTTACTCCAAGCCCAAATAAATATTGGACATTTGATTTAAATTTAAATATCTGACATAAACCAATTGTACCAAGCACAATATGATGAGATGTCTAAGAAGATAAATTGAACCCCGAATCCCCAGCCACATAAATTTTTTCATGAATAAATCCTATTTAAGGTATTGCAATTTGCAATTGAGGGTGTCATTTTTAAAAGAGATAGGAGTACTACATATTAAGGAAATATTGGTAAGTATTAAAGAGCTATTCTGTATATATGATCAACACGTTTGTTAAATATTGATTCCTGATATTTGGTCAGAGCACAAGTACGAAATAGTTAAGCGTCTGCAAGCTAGGAAACACATTTGTGGAATGACTGGCGACGGAGTGAATGATGCTCCCGCTTTGAAAAAGGCCGATATCGGCATTGCTGTTGATGATGCCACCGATGCCGCTCGTAGTGCTTCAGATATCGTCCTTACCGAGCCCAGACTCAGTGTTATTATCAACGCTGTGTTGACCAGTCGAGCAATTTTTCAACGCATGAAGAATTACACGGTACACTTTTATTTTATTTCGTAGTTGTAATGTTCACACTTGTTGGCAATTCGACTTCCCGCCTTTTATGGTGCTTATCATTGCAATATTGAATGATGGTTAGCTCCTCAACTCTCTTTCTTTAAGTCTCCACGTTTACACATTAGGTTTGGCCTAATTATATAAAAGGCAACACTCAAAATTCCAAAAAATACCCAAAGATTTGAGTTAGTGTTAACATTGAGGGGCTAACTGTGTAATATTATTCTAACATTAGTATACTAAAAATTATTAATTTAAATTATTTTTTATTTATTTTATTTTAATTTATTTTGAAATAATTTAAATTATTTTTATTATTTTATTTTTATTTATTTTGAAACAAATTTTAATACAGTTGAAATCTAAATTGAAATTAAATTAAATGTAAAATAACAAACATTATGTTTATTACACTATATTACTTTAGACATTATTTTTATGACATTAAATTATAAGCATAGTAAAAAGATAGGATGATTATATATATATATATATATATATATATATATATATATATATATATATATATATATATATATTAAAAAGATAAATATAATTATCACTTAATTTTATGACATTAAATTTAAAAAAAAATATTGTAAAGAACAATGACATGTAACATGTACTATTTGGCTGAGCTTATAAAGTCTTTAAAACAACTTATAAGTTGTTTAAGAGCTTATAAGTTCTTAAAATTTGTTTAGTAAAGTTTAAAAAAACGATCTTAAAGAACTTTAAAATAAGGTGTTAAGTTTTAAAAAAAATCTTAAGAAACTTTAAAATAAGCTGTTTAACAGCTTATAAACTTTTTAAAAAAAGTAAGGGGAAATACTTTTTTTTAAACAGCTTATAAGCTCTTTCAACTTAAATAATAAAAGACCAAATTATCTTTAAAATTATTACCTTATATATATATATATATATATATATATATATATAAAACTTCCAAATTTATTATTTATTTAATATAATTTTTTTTTCATATATAACAATTTATTTTTGGTAATTTTAACAATATAAGATCTTAAATTGTCAAACAAATTAAAATCTTATAAAAATATAATTTTATTTAAACGGTTTAACAACTTATCTATTAAATAATATATCTCAGCTCTTAAAACAGTTTATAAAAATTAACATCTTATAAGTTCTTTATTGTAAACACCCATTCAATAAATTTACCACCTCAATTGTCCTCTTATGATATACTACAAAAAATACTCCCCACCCATCATTTATAGGCTGTATTTAAAAAATGTTCAAACAAATTAAAATTTTATAAGTTTATATAATTTTATTTAAATGGTTTAACAACTTATTTATTAAATAATACGCTTATCAGCTCTTGAAACAACTTATAAGACGTAACATCTTATAAGCTCTTTACTCTAAACACTCATTCAATATATTTACCCCTCAATTGTGCCCTTATGATATACTACAAAAAAATACTCCCCACCCATCATTTATAGGCTATATTTAAAAAATGTATAACTTATACAATGTTACGTTATAGTTAATTAGTAAATATATAGTTTGTACTGTATAAATATTTGACTAGAGAATCTATTAATATATAAATCCTGAACAATCATTCCAAACAATCATTCCACATGGCCCAATTAAAACTCTTTTATTGTACGTGGATCAATTAAAAACAAGCTTTCAACTTTGTGTTCACACCATTCACAATATTTTCTCTTCTACGCTAAATTAGTATTGTTATTATTATTCTTATAAAATTAAAATCCCTCATTCACTCCCGATTATAATTAGCGTTCTGCCTCCACAGGGTCTCTTCGCCTTCGTCTTCTCTAAAACTTGGGATCTGCTCTCGCTCTCTTCCTTCATCTTCTCCAGGTAATTTCTCTTTTTTATTAATAATTCCATATTGAACCATGTAGATTCCAATGGCTAATACGCTATCAATTATTTTTTCAGATTCATAATCGTTTTCGTTCTATATATGTAATTAATCTTTATTTTTTCAGATTCGGATTTTTAAGGTATGTTTTCGTATACCTGTATAAGAATTCATTTTTACACTGAACTTCTTGCTTTTTATGATTTTGCAGTCTCAGAGTTCATGAATTTTATATCCCAATCAGAATTTTTTATTAATCGCGATCCAATTTTTTTTGCCGATCGATGCTCGCCATTACATTGGGTCGAGGACTGGCAATTTGTTCGATCGCGATTTGAAACTGGAGGAAGAAGACGAAGAAAACATTACCCTAACCCTAACCGCCATTGCAGTTTCAGGTGAGGATTTAGGTTTCTTAATCTCCGTTCGAGTTTAATTCTCCATGTTTTGTTTGTTCAATTCTTCTGAAATTTGAATTGTATCTATTTTTTTTTTGTTGTTGTTCAAAGTGATTCGTCATGAGAGGATGAAAATCGAAGGCTGATTCTCAGAACCTTGGATCAGGCACCAATTTAACCTAATCGTTTGATTAAAACAAGGTTGCTTGCTTGAAAGATGCAAATACTCAATGATCAATCATCAATCTAATTGGTTGGCCCTTATAGTTTTGAGTTCTTTGCCAGTACATAGTTCTGATTGGCTCAAATAAATTTAGTCTTATTATCATGGCAGTGAAAAAACACTGCTATTTTATTTCTACCTATTTATTTTACTTTAGCTGACTAAAGTTCTAAATATTTCTTCTATCAATGATTCATTGGCGGTGTGGATCAATTTTTTTAGTGTTTTGATGGACTAAGAAATTCGCAGTCAGCTTTGGGGAATAGTGATATGTGGAACTGGACATCTTTTGTGTTTAGTGCGATTACTGCAGCATCCAACATTGCTTCCGGGTCTTTACATGTCACTTCTGGTATGTGCTTTATTCTTTTATGTCTCATATTCAAATCTAATATTGTAACAATGTAACCGGAGTAACAATCTAATATTGTAACAATGCAAAATTCGTTTTTATATTGCGATGAAAGTACAATTGTCCCTGCTTCGTCCCAATATTTACCCAGTTGCATATTCAATTTCAGACGATTTAGCGACATTATCCCTTATGGACAGAATGTGGACAATATGGTCCTTTATTTGGTATATAAATGACCTCTTCTTCTTTATTTGTTTTGTATAAACGTTTGAGACCGTTTGATTGCTCATGTACATTTGGTAATTCATAATGTATATCCTTTAACTAATGTAATTTAATCTTCTTATTCTTTGTGCTCTCGAATGTGATTAGTTTTTTATTGAGTTTTCATTTTCTATAAAGGGAAGGCACTTTGTAAATCTTGGTATGAGTGGGAGAAGAATACCATGAAGTTGTTATCCTCCAGCTTTGCCAAGCCATATACTTCGAAGGTTTTAATTTTTTTTATTCATTTTTTAATTGCAGTTCTTGGTTGTTATGTCCGAATACCATGAAGTTGGTATCCTCCAGCTTTGCCAAGCCATATACTTCGAAGGTGTGAATTTTTTTTATTTCATTTTTTAATTACAGTTCTTGGTTCTTATGTCCCAATTTTGTAATCATCTGTTTCTAGGATAAGTTGATATCTACTCCTATGATAAAGCTAACAATTTAATTTTTCAGCCAGATTGCCAAGATTCTGTTACTTTCCGGAAGAGCTTTTGTTTAGATTTCTTTCTCCTAATCGCTTTTTCTTTCTTTCCTTTTAAATTGCACTGAGAATCCATCCCCGTTAATGTATCACAAGTCATAATTAATATATAATTCTCTATTCTCATTTTTTCTCTATCCCCGTTAATGCATCCTCTATTCTTATTTTTTTTTAACTCAGATTCAGGTATATAATTTTTCTTCTCCAAACATAAATATTTATTTCAATTGATTGTTTGGTTGTATAGGTTTCACTCTACGCATGTCATGGGCAGCCCGATGGGCTCCCCTCCGTAATCCAACTCCTCCGTCGGTCGCCACTCCAAGGAGTCTTCAACCAGTCGCTTCTCGGGTTCACTGAGCCCGAAATGAGTAAGATTTTCCCAAACGACGCTGTAAATCTTGAAATTTGCATAGATATATAAAAAGGGTTTTTATTTATTTATTATTTTTCTTTTTCTTTTCTCAGAAGGTTTTTGTTTTAGTTTGTGATATGGGTTGGTGTTTACTCTGTTTTGGATCATCAAAGAAGAAATATATGTTATTATCAGCAGTAATGGAGTGAATTATATACTTATAGAATTTCGATCTTGATCAATGGACAAAATATAAAAAAAAGTCATTGATTTATTTCTCGGCAATCGGCGGGCCTTTGACCAGCCCGAATAGGTAATCTGCTACTCTCCTTTTTTCCTCGATTATTGCTCGAAGCTAAAATTTATTTGTTAATTTAGTTTTGTGTTTGATTAGTTTTTAATAATGATGAATCGATCATATCAGTGAGTTTTGTTTTGGAAACATACTTCCATGTTTAATATATATATTGATTTGTTGTTTTGGAATTCATGCTTCCATTTATTGTTTATTCTAAGCATATACTAAAATTTGTAACTGTTGGCAGAAGAGGTTGATTTTAATGTGCCACTTTCTTCTATGAACCAAAATGTTTTTGTGTTCTATCATGTATCCTTGATTGCTGATGTTGCCTTTTCTGTTTTTATGTTTAGTGTGTAATTATATTTAATGTTTATTTTTTCTCATTGCAGCCAATTGAGCTTTGGACTGGTAAACAGTTATTTAGTGTACTGTTGCGTCCCTATGCAATAATTAGAGTATGTGCAAACCTAACTCTAGCAGAAAAGAATTATGGGAAATCTAGAGAGACACTGTGCCCAAAGTCGATGACTTAATTGCAGTTTTTTTTTTCTTCATGTTTTCACTAGAATATTTCAATAGAACAATTTTAAAATGTCATATCCAAAATTCATGCTCTAAAGAAATAATGAAATTTATTGGTTGTAATTTGCAGGAGATGATAATGTAAACCAAAGAAATTGCAGATGAAACTGATAGAATCACGAGGAAGACAAAACAAAATTTTCCTATCCCTATTCACTTTGGTATCTATTCGCGTAATGGTATGAATTTTTCAGGCCTAAATTTTCTTGAAATCAATTTTTTTTATTGCTTTGATTGCTCTGAAAGATTTTGTAATTTTTCTTGGTTGTAATTTTTTTCATATTGGCTTTATCGGAAGCCAAAGATTCTGCAAGGGTGACTCTGAAATCACCGTGGTGGATGCTTGGTTGCAAGTATCAGGAATTTATATATACATTGTTTCATATTTCAACCTCATTGTTATTTGCTCCGTTTATGCTCATTAAGAAGTTGCTGATATAGCTCACTAGGAGGATGAGCAAATTGAATTAATCAAAGAGAAGGTGACAGATGAGGGAAGGCAAGAAGATCTAAAACATGGAAAAGAACCTGCTGAGGTTTTGAATCTTGACGACCATGATTTAACTTAATTTTGTTTCATCTGTATTCTATCTTTTCTATTTGTGTATTAATCCATTTGCAGGTTGCTTTTGATGAAGCTGCTTTACTTTTTATTTGCAAGTTTCATCTTTGTTTTTTTTGTTGCAGACACTTTTGTTTAAGTAATTAATATTATGTTTTTGTATTGTTTTTATTTTCTAATGGATTAATGTGGCAACTCTAAATGTGAGTTTTAATCTATGTTTGGAGTTATAGTTTAATTGTTTTTAATGTATTCTTTTTACAAAGCAAAATGTAAGTTTATAACTTTATACATTTTGTTTCAGAGATCAATCAGATTTTGCCAATATATATAAATTTCCAATTTTTATTTAAATAGTAATAGTAAAAGTAATAAAATATTAAAAATTATTTGTTCTTGAAATCGTAAAAAAATATTTATTATTATTAAATTATAATTATTGTATACTATTTCAATGTACAGCTTTTAAATACCAATTTATAATTCTAAATTAAATAATATTTTAAATATCCAACTTTTTTACTATTTTACCATTTATGTAAGTAGTATAATTTCTTATTAATTTTATTTTAGTATTTAATGAACCCCTCTTTCAATTTTGAGTTCCCTAAATGAACCCCTCTTTAAATATTGGTTTTTATATCTATATGTCTCCTAATATACCATATTATTATTCAATCTTTATCAGTATGATAATAATAATAATAATAATAATAATAATTGTTTTAATTTTATATTTTAATTTATTGATAAAATAAAATAATATATGCGTTAAAAAATTATAATATGAATTTGAAGTTAGATAACTCTTTACTAAATATTTCTACTAAATATTTCGTGCATGACACCAACTGAAAATTTTAAATCATTTGATATGCTTCCAAGATATTCACTCTATTATTTAAACAAAATCACAATAGTTATTTAAAATCTTCATAAAATATCTCTAATTATCAAAATCATTTGTTTTTTTTCCTGTTTATGAATTTCAGGTGGATTTCCATTCGGAGTTCGCATTTTTGCCCGATCCACGAGCGGCAGGACGATTCTGCAGTGCCTATCATCGATCTTCAAGTTTTGCCGGAAAAAAAACTCAAAATGTATTTGTTCGTTTTATCGTCTAGGTTAATTCGATAACTAACTTCTGATTCTTGAATTTTGTCCACAGGTGAATACGTGCATGTGATCGTGAAAGGGGGAAAGAGGATAATAATAAACGCGGATTTCCGATCGGAGTTCGAGATCGTTGATCCACAAGCGCGGTTACAAGTTTTATATTGCCTTACGATCGTCTTTCTCCCTATCTTTTATATTCGTTCTCGAAATTCTTAATAGATGAATCGCGAAGGTTTGTTTCACTGATAAGAGATTGACTCTGTTCAATCAATTTTTTTTGTATGTTGACGAATGCCAATTTTCTATGTCATGTTTTTGTAATTCGTTTAATAACTGTTTTTTATAATTTTTGTAACTTTAATTCATTTTTTTCACTATTAGGTATGTAATTCGGGCCACACTTTTGCTTTTCGTTTACTGAAAAAATCAGCATGTGTGGCTATGATGCACTCCAAGTCATTCCAATTTTGATTATTATGTTTTTAAATTAATAAATAAATTAAAATAAAATTAATTGAATTATTCACCAATTTAAATGAAAATTTATCATGTAAATATCTTAAATATGAAAAGAGAAGGTACTATTCAATTATCATATTTTTTTGATAAGAATTCGTCTATTTTTTTTGGTGAGAATTGGTTGTATAATTAATATATGGTCAAAATTTATATATGAGTGCACTATAAATTAAATTTTATTGTGATATTGAAAATTATTATCAAGAATATTTTTCAATAATATTTAATATACTATTAACAATTTTGATTTGATTTTTTTAATATATAAATTAAATAATAAAATATAATAATAGAAATAATATTAAAGAATAATAATTGAATTTAATTATTTTATTTCATAATTTAAAAACACTTTCACGATATTTTTATTTATTGAAAAGCACTTTTAATTTTTTTATTTATTTTATGTATCATAATAAATATTAATAAATTAATATTAAAAATTGAGCAATTAAACATTATTTAAACTTAAGCACAATAACTATTTAAAAATTTAATTTTTTAAAACTATTTAATCATTCACTTTTATAATTTTATTAACCTAAAAATTTAAGATTAAGAAATTTTTTGTAAAATTTATTATTATAAATTTAAATAACAGGACACGCTCCAGGAAATATCCCGGTACATCGCAGGCGGCTGAAGAATTCTAGTTTATATAAAATTAAAAAAAATTGTAAAACGCATTTAGTAAAGTTAGATGGGTAAATAAAGTCATCCATATCTCAAGTTTGGCCCAAAATCTGTCTCACACTCTTATCTGGCCCAATCCCGCCCGGCCCACCTCTATATATAAGTATCAGGATATAATCAGAAATTCCCAATTCACATCACACGATGGAAAAAAGTCATGAAGAAAAACCTAAACAAGTAGTGGCCGCCGCCGCCGCCGCTCCACCCCCTCCCACCGCCGTGAAAGACGGCGCTATCCCAGCCGACAATCCTAATCCCCCACCCGTCCCTCGAGAAGGGTTCGTCAAAAGCTTTCTGGGTGGTATCAGGTTCATCGCCATGTTCTTCGTACTAAGCATCCTTTGGGATAACATTCGCCTCGGTTTCGTAATCGATTCCGTCTCCGTTTCCATAAACGAAGACCCAGGTCGTGCAAATTTCACTGCGGTGTGGGACATAGGGTTTTCCACCCACCGCGATGTCCGAGATCTCAACGTTTCGGCTCGGTTTATGTCTCGAGATTTTCAGCTCGAGACTCGAGATTTTCGAGTCAAGGCCGTTAATGCTGAGAAGGGTAACGCGACTGTGAGCATGGTGCTGCCTCCTGATTTTGTTGCCCCGTCGTCCGGCGAGTTGGTGCTGGAGCAAGTGATGTTCCAGTGCAACTTTCAACCTTTTCAACCTAGGTACGGCGTCAAGGCTGCCTGCGAGAACGTCACTGTCGAGTTTTCGCCGGAAGAGGCGAAATGGATCATGAAGGGAGGCCCGATGTCGTGCCCATTTGTTCGTTATGGCCACGTTTATTTTTTCAACTACAAATTCTCGTTTGACAAAGTTTTAGCTACGTATTCTCGTTTGACAAATAAGTAGTAGTAGTTGTTTATCTTCATCCTGAGACTTGTGTTGTTGTTGGATTTGAATCGAACAATTTAAATCGCTTGCTGGTTATCTATGTAATTTGTAGGAATTGTTAATTATCGTTCAATTGATCATCTTTGGTACTTGTGGTTTGTTGGTGATGTATATTGTTTGTAGGAATAATTAATTGTTGTTTCATTCAATTCATTTTTGGTATTTGTGGCTAAGACTAAGAGCCTGGCCGAGTGAGACCATGGCGGCCATGGCTTGATGCTCAAAGAAAAAGTCTCATGACTTGATGCTCAATGAAGAAGATACACTTATAGGCAATGGGGTGACAAGGGTGGCTACATTGGATTGATTTCTAATGAATTACATTTGCTAAGATGATGATATACATAAATTATATGAAGTGCATCCATGTAATTGAAGTCAGGAAGTACCCCATACAAAATCCCACCGCTAAGATGCTTGTTTCATCAATCATTCACTAAATATAAATTATCGATAAAATTAAATAAAATACTTACAGCTCTGTTATGCGTGGATTCCCATCAAAATTACATTGTATCCAACTCCATCGGGGAGGAAGGCCCTCTTCATTTGCCTCCGCCAACCATGTATATCGCATACACAATGCAACCAATCCTAGTACTGAATTAATACAGGCAGTTTTGTTCACATGCTCAATTAAAAGTCGACTACATAGAATGAACAGAAGTAGTAAGAGTATATGCATATGTAAGAGTTCATTACCAGTGAAGCTCTGACATATTCAGAGGAACTTAAGTGATCCGTGCACTTTTGCTCACGAGATTCTGCTGCAGCAGTGACCTCCCTGCATCGACTCAAATTAGAGAGAAGAGAATAAATGCAAATGAAAGAGAGACAATATTATTATTGTGTGTGGCCATGGACATGGATAGAGATGTTGAGACTGACTAACCATTCTTAAATAAGAGCGGGATAGAGATATTATGACACAAGTCTCAGGATGAAGATAATAAACAACTACTTATTTGTCAAACGAGATACATAGCTGAAAATTTTGTCAAACGAGACTACATATATAGCTGAAAAACTAAGAGCGGCCGTAACTAACGAATGGGCCGTAACTACTTATCCGATGAATACTCGACGGTCACATTCTCGCACGCAGCCTTCACTCCGTACCTAAATACATATATAGTGTCATTCGAGAATTTTTATATGAGTCACCCTCAAAATTCCCAACACTTGCACGCATACACTGCCAACTTATAATAATCACAAATTCCAAGTAAGAACATCTGCTACTGTTTTCGTTAACAAGTTTCTAGTTAATTAATTTCAGTCCTGATCAATACAAAAGGGTATAAACTCGATCTACTCTACCTTCTAAATTTCAAAAATAATAAAAATCATTGTCATGAAACAAGTAATCTTTTCTCTCTAGTTCACTAAAGATGCAATACTTTTGCGGGTCGACAAAATCTCGACCGGGATATCCATGCACACAGCCTCCACAAAAAACCGATCATTATATTGTACTTGACGTAGTTGTTAGACTTGAACGCAACTAGCTCCAAGGTTATTCCACTCGGAAAACTAGCCCCTAGCTCCTCGAGGCAACAGCACACTCACCGAACATGGTCGAGTTACGGGCCCTCCCATTGGACTCGACTTTATAACCCCTCGAAATAAGCCTGGCCCAGTGTACTAGGGCTTGCTCCACTTGTTGCCATATGTGATATGTACGTAGAATATTTATGTATTTTAAAGACTTGTTTTTTTACTTAAATTTCAATTTAATTTCAATTTAGTTTAGATGCTTCCGTTCAGTTCAGTTCGAAAAACCGATGTCCACCTGTTGACGGAGACAGACTCTAGTTGGAAACGGGGCATCTTTTCTTTCGACTCCTCGTGTATTGCTGCACTTATTCCAACAATCAAAGCCACCAAACCGGCGAAAAAGATAGAGCCGTAACACCACGTACTCGTGTACCGAATTGATTCGACTCAGGAGATTTTGATCTCGACTCGTTCTCATTGCAGATCTAACGAGTATGTATTGTATGTTACGTTTGAATTGGCTTTGAAATTTGAAGGGGTTCGTATAGTTACGTTGTTCTTATAAGTAATTAATGAATATAACAATAAACTCAAACATTAGAATATCAGGATTCAGGACGAACAATCTCGTGTGAGAGTGAAGTTTATCGAGAGGGTCCCTCTCTTGTCAAACAAAACAAAAAATCAAAATCAAAATACCTAAATAAATGCTTAGATAAGACTATAAGAGTATAAGACGATCAAATATTTCACGGTTGACCCACCGAAAAAACACGACGTTCAAAAATTAGAATGTTCCAAACTCAGTCTCTCCAGCCAACTTGCCTCCCGATACCGTCCCACCCCCGCCGCGTCCTCGCTGCCTTCCGCCCAGCCACCTCTGTTCCCGCCGCCCCCAACAAGAACCCTTCAATCCAATCCCTCTGCAAAAAGGGCCAAATCAAAGAAGCCATCCACTTGCTCGCGCTCGAGCGGAACCCGACGCAGCGCACCTACGATCTCCTCATTCAATCCTGCGCCAATCGAAACGACATCTCAGACGCACTCTCAGTCCACCGCAGCCTCGTCGACAATGGGTTCGGCCGGGACCCTTTCCTCGCCACCAAGCTCATCGACATGTACTCGGAACTCGACTCTCCCCACCACGCCCGCCAGGTGTTCGACGAAATTCCCAACAGAACCATATACGTCTGGAACGCGATTCTCCGCGCCCTCTCCCTATCCGGCCTCGGCGAAGAGGTTCTCACCCTCTACAGATCCATGAACCGGATCGGAATTCCCAACGATCGATTCACTTACACCTACGCCCTCAAGGCCTGCGTCGTCTCCGGGTCCGACCGTTCTTCCGGCCGCCGCCACGGCGAGGAGATCCACGCCCACATTCTCCGGCACGGCTTCGAATCTCGCGTCCACATCATGACTACCCTAGTCGACATGTACGCGAAATTCGGGCGAGTGGGTCCCGCGGCCCTCGTCTTCTCCTCGATGCCGGCGAAAAACGTCGTCTCTTGGACAGCGATGATTTCCTGCTTCGCGAAGAACGGGAAGCCCTCCGAGGCGTTGCAGACTTTTCACGCGATGATGCGTGAAAACGAGGGCGTGATACCTAACTCCGTCACGATGGTCAGCGTGCTTCAAGCTTGCGCCTCGATTTCTGCACTGCAAGAGGGGAAATTGATACACGGGTATGTAATCCGAAAAGGGCTCGACTCGATTTTACCTGTCATGAACGCAGTCATCACGATGTATGCTCGGTGCGGTGAACTTGATACAGGGAAAAGCCTTTTCGACCAAATGGGTAAGAGAGACGTCGTTTCTTGGAACTCGTTGATCTCGAGTTACGGGGTTCACGGGTTGGGAGCGAAGGCGGTTTCTGTTTTTCGAGAAATGGTGGGAGAAGGTGTTTCGCCTAGCTCGGTGTCGTTCGTTAGTGTTTTGGGAGCTTGCAGTCACTCGGGGCTCGTTGATGAAGGAAAAGAGATATTTAATTTAATGGTGAAAGAGCATAAAATCCGTCCGACCGAGGAGCATTATGCTTGCATGGTCGACCTTCTTGGCCGAGCGAATCGATTGGACGAGGCGGCTAAGTTCATCTCGGAGATGCAGGGCGAACCGGGTCCCACGGTCTGGGGTGCTCTTCTCGGTTCGTGCCGTATTCATAGTAATGTCGAGCTCGCGGAGAGGGCGTGTGAAAAGCTGTTTGAGCTTGAACCGAAGAATGCAGGGAATTACGTTCTTCTCGCGGATATTTACGCAGGGGCGGAGATGTGGGACCAGGCGAAGAGGGTTAGGAAGCTTCTGGACGATAAGGGCTTGCAGAAGGTGTCGGGTTGTTGCTGGATCGAGGTGGGGAGGAGAATCCAGGCTCTTAGGTCAGTTGAAGAGTTGAATCCGCAGATGGAAAACACACATAAGCTCCTAGTGGAGCTGTTGAGGGAGATGGTGGAGAAGGGAGGATATGTGCCGGATACGAGAGTCGTGCTTCATGATCTCGACTTAGAAGAGAAGGAGAAAATATTGCTGGGCCATAGCGAGAAACTAGCTGTGGCGTTTGGGTTGATAAATTGCAGCAGGGGTGAAACGATAAGGATAACCAAGAACCTGAGGTTGTGCGAGGACTGTCACTCGTTTACGAAGTTGGTTTCCAAGTTTGAAAGTCGGGAGATTTTGGTTAGGGATGTGAACCGGTTCCATCGGTTTCGGAACGGGGAGTGCTCGTGTGGGGATTATTGGTGACAGACAACTCTTTCTGCATCGTTCGGTTCTTCGACCTGGGAAATCGACACAATGTTTAATACTAGTAGTAGATTTGTACTTCTTTCAGCTCTTTTTTTCTTAACCCAAAGTTATGAGACTATACAAGTATATGTCCATAAATCAAACATTACTTTTTTTTTTTCCTTAAAAAAAAAGAATTTAATGTGTATAATGTGAATATAGGGAGGAAAATATCTATAGTTTTATTTTATTTATAGAAAAATACGAAAATAAATAAATTTAGATGTCCGTATACGGCATAAACATTATAGAAAAAAAGAAAAATGAGGTAATCTGAGTCAAATGCGTAGTACATAGATACCAATTAAAATCAGAAAACAAAAATGTATTCCCAGATTTCGGCATCACTTTCTCACTCCTCTTCTCTCATCACCGCCACCGCCTTCTCCTTCCGCCCATTTCTCCGCCCGAAATTCCGTCTAAACCCCTTCAATTCACGGAAGCGTCAATTCTCCGGCATCGTTTCCATGGACGGAACCTCTTCTCCAGCCCCGACCTCCGTCGACTCTATCACCGAAGATTTGATGAATCAAACGTTGGAACATACCAGCGGGAGCAATGATTATTCCGGTAGGGATGTTGATAGTGTTAGTCAAAATAGGTCTAAGTTAAAGCTGGAGGAACTGAATTGGAACAATTCGTTTGTTCGTGAGCTTCCGGGTGATCCGAGAACTGATTCAATACCACGGGAGGTTTGATTTTGTTTGATTCGTTTCGTAATTAAATGTTCTTATTTCGTGGATAATGCTTTGCCTGGATTTAGTTGGTTCTGTGGTGACTAAGGAGGTTACTCTATTGCAGAATTATTCAAATTGAAAACTTTAAATGAAATATGATACCGTCTGTTGGAAGCAAGTATGTTGGTGTTTAGTATTTTGAGTTTGAAGTATCAAGGTGGGCTGTTCTTATGAATTATGATAATTGATATGATTTTGGAAAGTCTTATTAAACTCTACGTTGTCTCATTTAATTGAGACGTTCAAGATATGTCCGGGGTGTTTATTCTGTGTGTTGGGTTAGTTTGTTCTCACATTCTTAATTACCATATATGATGCTATATAATGTGTGCATGTGTGCAGGTATTGCATTCTTGTTATACAAAAGTATCTCCATCAGTTGAGGTCGACAATCCTCAGCTTGTTGCGTGGTCAGATTCAGTTGCAGAGTTACTCGATTTGGATTCAAAAGAGTAAGTTATCTGATTTCCCGCACTAGACTGACTTTATTGAGTATGGGCATTCATTTCCTAAAATATAATGTGATCTTTACTTTTATTGACTTAACATTTCTTGCCTAATTTGTTTGATATTTCAGATTCGAAAGACCTGATTTTCCACAGTTTTTCTCTGGCGCTTCTCCTTTAGTTGGAGCGTGAGTTTCATATCTTCCCCTTCTTAGTTTTTCATTCTTCTTTATTTTTTATTTTTATTTCCTTATAGCTTTTATCTTTTTGTATCCCTTGTGATGTGTGGTGGGAACTGGTAAGGTATGGCAGTGGGATGGCTATATGTGGGTACCCACCCCTTAACTCCCTTAATGGGACGACAAGTATGGGTAATTATGTTTAGGTTTGGGAGAGATTTGAGATAAACATAAAAGCATGGTTTCCCTCACTTGACTTGAGTGATGGGTATTCACAAGTGTTCATGTTGAATAAAAAGAATTGAATACAACTCTAATTGCTATCATATTAAAAAATTAACATATAACTTTTTTTTATATATTATTAGTATCTTGTGGTAGAATACCCATTTATGTAACTATTCATATAGTTATAAATCTCTATATTAAAATAAATGGATTTTGGGTGGGTATGTGTAGCTGTGACTGTGAGTAACAAAAAATTGATTTGTGAGAATTAAAATTATAGGTTAGGGTGTGGATACAGTTAATGGTTGGGTATCCTACACATTGGCATCCTTCTTTGATTCTCCGTTACTTACTTTTTTGCTTAATTTTATTGTAGGGTG
Source organism: Euphrasia confusa (assembly GCA_954870475.1). Classification (NCBI taxonomy): domain Eukaryota; kingdom Viridiplantae; phylum Streptophyta; class Magnoliopsida; order Lamiales; family Orobanchaceae; genus Euphrasia; species Euphrasia confusa. The sequence goes on along the minus strand of OX940966.1, from coordinate 5,140,055 downwards.
CCTTATGCTCAATGCTATGGAGGACATCAGTTTGGAATGTGGGCTGGACAGTTGGGTGATGGTAGGGCAATCACGCTGGGTGAGGTTCTTAATTCCAAGTCTCAGAGGTGGGAATTGCAGCTCAAGGGTGCCGGAAAGACTCCATACAGTCGGTTTGCGGATGGTCTTGCTGTGTTACGTAGTAGTATCCGAGAATTCCTCTGCAGTGAGGCAATACACAGCCTGGGAATCCCAACAACGCGTGCTTTATGCCTAGTGCTGACTGGAAAATATGTTACTCGAGACATGTTCTATGAGTATGCCTTTCTAGTCCTTTTTTAATTATTTCATATGCGGATACTTCATATTACAATCAGTAGTGTGTTGATTGTGTTTAGAAAGATGATCATTATATGATTTTCTATTCTGCATGTTATTACTGATCCATTGAGGAGAGTGATCCTGCCATCATCCCACCATTTTTTCTTTCTAAAAAAATCTTATTGTGTTGTTCCAGGCTAATTCCTGTGTTATTCTTTTATATGAGTACTGAAGAAAGTCAGTGAAAAAACTATGGTGATATACTGATGTAAATTGTTTCCATACTACCTTATTTCCAACTATTCAGAAAAATGAAATACTGTTTTTTAGTGAGTGTTCTTATATGGAAATTGAAAGTTTAGCTACTTACCAAATAACTTTACATTATGATCAAGCAAATATATGTCAAAGATGGAATCCAGTTATCCTCTTTAACTTTCAATCAAAAATGTTGATAACTTACCGATCATAATTTCATATTTCACATGAAAACCAATACTTTTTTAATCATCACCTCCCTCTAGATATTTGAAAGCAAAATAGATATAATTCCATGAATCACCTATATATATTTTCACAGTTGACAACTATTGTGTTCATTTGCTTGCAGTGGCAATCCAAAGGATGAGCCCGGTGCAATTGTTTGCAGAGTTGCTCAGTCCTTTCTCCGTTTTGGTTCGTACCAAATACATGCTTCAAGGGGGAAGGATGATCTTGGCCTTGTTCGCACAGTGGCTGATTATGCCATCAGGCATCACTTTCCCCATTTGGAGAATCTTAGCAAAAGTGACGGCTTATCTTTCAGCACTGGTGAAGGGGATGATTCAGTTGTGGATTTAACTTCAAATAAATATGCAGGTAAATTTTACAATTGATGAGTTGATTTGACTTGTATTGTATTGAGCTGAAATCTTAAACTTCTTTTTTGGTTATTGAAAGTTGAAACGGTCAATAACGTATAATAAAAAGGCGAGTTACAACCATTGTGCCTAAGGAAGAATCTTACGCCCCAACAGAGCTAATAGGCTAGCTTTAAATTACGCAAATAAATACTAGTGGACTATATCTGTGTGGAATATAGGTTTCATTTTTAGCTGTCCTTTTTTTTTATTTCTTACTTGGAATCTTTGAATTTGATTTAAGTGACAGGATTGTGAACCGTATTTGCTAAGTTTATCAAATGTTTTTACCTACTTACAAATTAATGTGCAAGATTCTTTGGATCTGCTGACTAGTGAAACACAGTTATTATAATTATCCTTAATGTGATGCGTACAGTTGTCTGCTACGGGCTATTATATTCTGTGCTCTCCTCAGTTCTTCCAGAAGCTTTTTCTGATTTATTGATTCATGTTGTGTGTGTATTACGTCAAGAAGCTAAACTGCTTTTGAGTTTTTGTTTCTTCCTCAGAATAGTTTGGTATTTAATAAAGGAGCTTAACTATTTTATGCATGTCTTCAAATGATATCCCTATTTAAGTTAATAATAATAAATTGAGAGATGATGGAGAAAGTAATGAATGTCTTAGCGAGCAGTTTTCTATGTTTGTCTTGCTCTAGTTTTCCTTATCAAATCCTCTTTTCATTCTTTACTTTGACTTTTCCAAACTTAAGTTTAATCTGATGCCACACATATTTGCTGTGATTTGGAGCAGTTTTCGTTTTTTATTATTTCATTTATCATTTTATTAATAACCGGTTGCAATGATGATAACTACCAGCTTGGGCCGTGGAAGTTGCCGAGCGCACGGCTTCAACAATTGCCAAGTGGCAGGGTGTTGGATTTACCCATGGAGTGATGAACACAGATAACATGAGTGTGTTAGGACTCACCATAGATTATGGCCCTTTCGGTTTCTTGGATGCCTTTGATCCCAGTTTCACACCAAACACTACTGATCTTCCCGGCAGAAGATACTGTTTTGCAAATCAACCGGATATTGGATTATGGAATATTGCGCAGTTCTCCACAACTCTCTTGGCTGCCCAATTAATAAATGACAAGGAGTCTAACTATGCCATGGAGAGGTATATTCTCAATGACCCTTTTTAGGTAAAACTACAAAAATTCCCCCGAGGTTCAATTTTATACAGAAATTCCAGGTATCTTTCAATTTGACAAACATCTCCTTGAGGTTTATTATCTAACAAATTACCCCCACTTGAGGATGACTTTTATAAAAGATAAACATTTGTGAAATGGTCTGTTTGTGATTGGTGTTTCAGGCATGTTTTTCTATTAGTCTTTTAGTCCAAATCAATGATAAACAATATTACTTTCACTTAATTAAATGAGGTTTTATTCAGATGAGAATCGAGTAGAATGATTTGAGGATTAAATAATCAGATGAGAAATGAGTATAATGTAGAGAGGAATAAGGGATATTATAGTAAAAAATTAGGTTCTTCGTATAATCAGGCAAGGAAAATACTTACCAAGGAATTTTTTTGATGGACTTGAGGCTGATAAATCTTGTGAGTGGACGTTTTATCGAATTTCCCTTTGTAATTTATGAAGATATATAATTAGGTCTTTTTTATATTTGTAAATATGCTAAACCTAGGCCCCAGAGGATATTTTTTGTCATCATGACATTTTCGTTTTGGACTTCATTCATCACTGATCAGTATGAAATTACTTGCACATCTCATTGACTTGTTAGATATGGAACAAAGTTTATGGACGAGTATCAAGCTATAATGACCAAAAAACTTGGCCTGCCCAAGTACAATAAGCAGTTGATCAGTGATCTTCTAAAAAACATGGCTGTTGATAAGGTTGACTACACAAATTTCTTTCGGTTGCTTTCTAATATTAAAGCTGACACCTCCATTAAAGAAGGCGAACTATTGGTTCCCCTTAAGGCTGTTTTGTTGGATATTGGCAAGGAGCGGAAAGATGCGTGGACTAGCTGGGTGAAATCCTACACTCAAGAGGTATGGAAAACATTTTGTTTATTTATTTGGTTCTATTTTTATTTTTGGCATTGATGATGTTTTTCACAAGAAAATATATTATATAGAAGATGGTTGTGGAAGTGCAGCAGGTGTTGAAAGGGGCTTAGGTTTTCACATTATGTCCATGTCTTCTTTTCCTTAGGGTTGATTACAGAACCTATCCTGAGTTGGGAGATTTACAAAAGAAAAAAAAAAGGTTTCAAAACTACAAACAACATTCCTAAGATTTATTTCAGAAAACTGGTTTTTTAATTAAGATGAAGTCATGGGTATGTTTTGTACTTTACTATAAGTACTGTTTTCTTTCAGGGAGGACATCAAATAATTACTTAGCCTAATTACAAATACTACTAATGTGATGTTTAGCCTAATTACACCACCCCGACCCAAAACAACAATAATGATTCATTTCAAAATTACAAATATTCCTTTAAGGCGTCACTTATTGAGCTCTGTATTTTCTACAGCTGCAATTTGTAAGTTGAAAAAAACATAAACCTCAATGGTATTTTCCGTAATTAAACCTTACACTTATATTTGCATGAAATTATAGATTTATTTACGAAATAAATAACTTGGTTGTTAACTTGTTATAGATTTATGTACTGATGTTCATCGGTTATGCTCTTCTTTTCTCTTTCACACCAAATATTTTCTCATTACATTCTCCTACTTTTCCTTGTTTATTATTACAGCTCTCTGTCAGCGGCATCTCCGATGAAGAGAGGAAAAAGTCAATGGACTCGGTCAACCCGAAATACATACTAAGGAACTATTTATGCCAAAGTGCTATTGATGCAGCCGAGCAAGGCGATTTTGAAGAGGTCCGTCGGCTGCTGAAGGTTATGGGACGGCCGTATGATGACCAGCCCGGGATGGAGAAATACGCGAGATTGCCCCCAGCTTGGGCTTACCGCCCAGGTGTCTGCATGCTTTCTTGTTCTTCTTGAGTATTAAAATAGATATCAATCACAATGTATTACTCACAGGATGTAATATGTACATAAACGAAAAAACATGTATGCTGTTTTGTTTTGTTTCCATTCCCCAGTTGGGCTTTACAGGGTCACACACAATTGCAATGTACTGTACTTTTTTGGTTTATGGGAATTTGTTGGGAGATAATAGAACAATTTGTGGCTTAGATATTACTTCCTATATTCTCGTGTTCCAATTACTACTTCTGTTTCAGAGAAACGAGTTCACTTTCATCTCAAAATACAAAGAAGAGGTACCTCTTTTTTTCTTTTCTTTTTTTTGTGCACGAGGACTTTAAAAGAATTGGTAAAACACACGTCGAAGAATATAGTCAAGTTGACCCAAATCAAGAATTGGTAAAACAAACGTTGAAGAATATAATCAGAATATAGTCAAGTTGACCCAAATCAAGAATTGGTAAAACAAACGTTGAAGAATATAATCAGAATATAGTCAAGTTGACCCAAATCAAGAATTGGTAAAACAAACGTTGAAGAATATAATCAGCGTTAACGAAGTCAATGAATTCCCAACTTAAATCACAATGACAACTGAAAAATGGACTTTCCTGTTTCATGCAGAGTAGTACCATTGTTCATCATCACAGTCATGACAATATTGATCATTGCAATACCAGGTATACAGCCCAATCGCAAGTCAACGTCTCTTTGAACTCATTCTTGGTGGCAGATGATTCGAATTCTTCGTGGAGATTGCCCTCGTGGAGAATTTGTCAGTCGAGGTCCTCGCTGCTCCTAATCCGACATCGTCTTTTTAAGTTGGTTGTTTTATTCAAAAATGATCAATCCAAATTCAGTCCTTAAGTTATCTAGAAAACAAAAAATAAATCATGATTTTTTTCCTTTTTAAGCAAACAAAAAATAGCACAAATAAGAAGCAGGCTTAGTTTCTAAAAAAGTGGTAGTTCAATTAGGCAAGCCCAGCTAGCTTTGTTGGGCCTTGTGAGCACAGGCCCGTTATCCTTCCACTGTGGAGAGTGGGAGGTGATCGCTGCTCTGTGAAGCCAGCCTGACGCGGTGCCATCCACTCTAAAGGAGACGAAGCCCATGCTTTCGCTTGGGCCCCGAAGCCCAACTCCCCACTTGGAACGGGCAGGCCAGCAATTAGCCCACAACGGCCCAGCGAGCAGGACAAGCCCAATGTCCAACCACATTATTGCCTCCACTCGGATCACAAGCCCTCGTTACTGAGCTCGGCGAACTACATATTCCTTTTTCATGATTATAAATAAGCCATACAAGGGCTCATATTCCGATGTGGGATTAATTCAAAATGAAAATAATAAATGCTCATGTAACCAAATTTTGTTTATAACAGAATTTAATCATGTAATAGCGAAATGATCTGCAATTTATATCATAGTGGATTGCTTGTGCCTATCCCAGAAAACGTATCAGGTCTCGTTCAAGCACGTGCCTACTGACCATGCATTGCACATGAACGATGTCGTCTCAGTTGTACCCGCCCCACAACAAGCGCGCTCTTCTTGATTCAAATAATCTTGAAATAAAAGGAGGGAAAAAACAGGATTATACTCGGCCACGCCACGACTTCTCACATGTAAAACTGATCATGTACGGAGATCGGGAATAATGATCCGGATTGGTATTATGCTTTGAAGGCAATTCGAGAAAGTTTTACGGAGATTATGACATATTAAGAAAATAATGCATTACATCACATATAAAAAATCACGAAATCCATTCATGATCGGCAGACCAAGAGTCCTACGAAATACGATAATTCAAAATTAGGCATCTCTCAAGCGTTCGATTAAAATCGAATTCGAATGCGTCATGCAAGACGTGAGATGACAAGAATTTAGAGGCGCTTGGATTGAGAAACACGGAAACAACCGAATTCGAAGGTGTCATGCAAGACGTGATATGACAAGACTTTAGATGCACTTGAAATAACAAAAAAATCAGTTGAGAAACGAGTCATGCAATAAGTGAGTTGACAAGAATTTGAAAGTTCTTGGAATTATAACAAAAACCAGTCGAGAAACACATTAGCAATCATCAATCAAAAGTCATGCTGCAATTTGGTAAGAAAACAAAGAACGACACTGTATAGTCTGTATTGATCAAAATTACGGCGCTTTAGTACTGAGACAGATTCAATTTTTATTTATCTCAAAGTCAAAATATCATTTTTATTAAAATTTACGGCCTAAAAATTTCCCAAATATATATATGAAGAGATTTTTTTATTAAAACCAAGTTCTCAATATGCAGGTGAGCTGAGATCGGGAGTTATACTAGTATAAATTATGTATAGAGATAATGTAGTTTATAGCACTTGTTTGCCTTTTAGATGTGAAATTCTTAACATATTTTAATTTTAAAGTACCTCAAAGTCTACGGAGCAAAAGTGGCAAGTGGCACTATGGCATTGTTTTTTCGTGGTAATTGATTTTAATATTCCAATTGGTTATTTTTTTTATAGTAAAAAAATGAAATTTAAATCCCAGCTTATTTGTAGCGACTAGCGAGAGCTTTGAATATTAAGCTTTTTATTGTATTGTTTGACTTTTGCATTTTCAGTTCATTTGTACAAGATTTTTTTAATGACGAGTCTGTTTCTCGAAAGCGTAAAGCGTGGAGTGTGATCACGTGACGTGATTAGATAATCCTAAACTACTCATTAATCTAATTGTAATTAATTAATTAATAGTAATGTCAACTCAAATACTGTATAAAGTATGATATACTGTATAAAGTATGATGCGATTCGATTGATTTTTTTCCACTCCTTATTTTCGGTCGCATGTGATTACAATTCCTAGACGTTGCACGCTCACTCAATCTAGAACGTACTCACTCCTTCTAATTTAACGATTAATATAAACACAAAAAATAAGAATACCATACTACTAATATTTTATAGTAGTACTCCAATTACTTTTTTGTTTTTGGACATTTTTAAAATTTAAAAAAAATGGTGGAACTTTCAACATGCAAAATTAGTTGTACGAAAATAAGGTGTAATATTCATTTTTCAAAAAAAAAAAAAAAGAATAGAAATTCTATCGAACAAGAAATATAGATTTTAACTTTAAGAATTTATTTGAAAGTTCTACTAAGTTGTGATACACTTGTTATAAAATCTACGTAAAAAAACCTCAAAAAGACTCTGATACGACTTGTTGCGATATTAAAACTAAATCGCTCTCGACTCTCGAAATATACCCGAGATGACGAAAAAAAATGAGAAAAAGACGTTTCAATAGTTCACGACTCTCGAAATATACATGAGTTGACAAAAAAAAGATATACAAAAAAGACGAATATACGAATTTACGTAGAAACACAAAATACGAATAAAAAAACGAAAAAAAAAAGAAAAATTCACTACATCATTGAGTGTTAGAATAATTTACTTCATTTTATAAGTATAACAAATCTATCAAATTATAAATAATTAAAATTAAAAATAATTTTTCTAATACAACTCTAAATCCATTGAAATATAATTATATTCCTCTTAAAATTAGTTATACTCGATTGGTCTTTTGCCCACCCACGTATTCTCACCCTCATAGCATTGATGACATCATACGTGGGCAACCCACTCTCCGTTCATTAAATTTCCGAATCCAAATTAATGAGCCATGGGTCGTTGCAACGTGACTCTACCGTTTTATTTCGTTTCGAATCATATTTTAACAGTATCTATGCTACGTACAATCATACATAATATTACTAAAAAAATCATTCATTAAAGAGATAAGTTTTAAAATGGAGATCCATATAATTTTACTATTTATTGTTTATTTTTAAAAAATGATCATTTTGTCTGTTCTCTCATTCACCCTTCACCTTCACGTCATTATTTTTCTCCTTACTATTACAATCACTCAAATCCTCTACAAAGAACTTGCCAAAAAACCCAAATCCTCTACAAAGAACTTGCCAAAAAAACTTCCTTTGTATACAATGCATCTTGAATGTGTTCATTTATATATTTATTTATTTAACAAACTATACAATTTTAATTATTCTTTGAACTTAGTTCGATGCACAAATAAATCCTCCAATGCATCAACTTCTCTCTCTATATATACACACACCACAATCACTTTATGTCATAAATTTCTTCTTCTTCTTCTTCTTCTAGCCTTTTTTTTTTATAAATAAAAAAATAAACAAAATGTGCAAAGAAAGCATAGTACTCTTCCCATTCATGGCACAAGGCCACATAATCCCTTTCCTATCCTTAGCCCTAAAGCTAGAACAAGAAACAAACTACACCATCACTCTCATCAACACTCCTCCAAACATCACCAAACTCAAGTCCATCCTCCCCCACAACTCCACCATTCACCTTCTCCCAATCCCCTTCTCCCCCTCCGACCACGGCCTTCCTCCGGCCACCACCACCACCGAGAACCTCCCCGGCCACCTCATCCGCCACCTCATCGAGTCCTCCACCGCCCTCAAGCCTGCCTTCCGACACCTCATCTCCCAAATCCAACCGCTCTGCATCATCGCCGACATGTTCTTCGCATGGACGGCCGAGATCGCCCGAGAATCCAACGCCCTCCACGCGATCTTCATCGCGAGCGGAGGCTACGGCATTTCGGGCTGGGCCGCCACGTGTCTCAGCCCGGCCCGAACGAATGAATCTGACCCCGTTGACTTTCTACCAAAGGAACAGAGGATATTCGAGGCGAACGATCTTCCCGAGACCGCGAGAAGGCCGTGGGAGTACGGTCGAGAGATTCTTCGGGACTGGAAAAAAACCGAGGCCATGCTGTTCAACACGGTGGAGGATATCGACAAAGTCGGGCTGAATTATTTTCGCGACAACTTCACGAACTGCCCGGTCTCCGCCATCGGGCCTATTCTGAACAGAGTTCAGCCTCAAGAAACAGAGGAAAACAGGGCGAAAAGACACCCCTGCATGGAATGGCTCGACTCGAAGCCGAAAAGCTCGGTTCTTTACGTGGCTTTCGGCTCGCAAAACTCTCCTTCCGAAGCACAAACCTTGGAACTAGCTAAAGCATTAGAAGCCAGCAATGCTAACTTCCTTTGGGTTTTTAGGGCACCTTCCGGTTTATCATCGTCTCCGAACAATAAACGGGACTGTTTTCTCCCGACGGGATTCGAGGGTAGGGTTAGGGAAAGCGACAAGGGGTTGTTAGTCGATAATTGGGCCCCACAGTTGGAAATATTAGCTCATGAGTCGGTATGCGCATTTCTGAGCCACTGCGGGTGGAACTCGATTATGGAGGCTTTGAGTAATGGGGTTCCGATGCTGACATGGCCGATGGGGGGTGATCAGCCGTTCAATGCTCGGTTTTGGGAGGAAGAGATTGGGGCTTGTGTTGGGGTGGCTAGTGGGGTGGTGTGTGAGGTGAAGTGTGAGGAGATTGCGCGTAAGATCGAGTTGATTATGAAGGATGACGATGGGAATTTGTTGAGAAGAAAAGCGAAGATGGTTAGGGAAATGATTGGAAACGCGACTTGTCGCGAGAGGGGACATAAGGGGTCTTCTGTAGAGGCCATGGAAAGGTTTGTCAACAATTTTCTGCAGAGGAAGAAACATGAATTGGTGTAGGTGTTAGTGTTGAATGTATAATTAGATTCAATTATTTGCTTTAATGTAATCATAATTAAATATGTTTACTTAATTTTTGTGTTAAAAAAAGTATGCCTAGAAAACAATTAAGAGTAACAAATATAATTTTGAAATTAGAAGATAATAATCACATAAAATGCATATACAGGTAAAACAATAACTTTGGTTTTTTTGAGATCAAAATCATTCCATGGTCAATCTTTTCAGTTATAAATTACTCAGCATAACACTATACTGCATATTACAACATAAAATTACGCACATTGAACACAAGTGAAGGCTAGCCTCCGTAGCAAGATACAACATTGGTGCACAAACGTTACAATAGTATATATTTACTAATCAACCATCACCAGTCTCTCACCTCGTCTAGGCCGTCAAACAGATCTACCTGTTCATGGATGGACATATATATATATATATATATATATATATATATATATATATATATATATATATATATTGTTAAAGGTCAATACATTAATTAAAAAATTCCAAGACAGTGAGAATTTACCCGTTTATTTGAAGAGGGACCCCAGATCTTTACATTACTGTCATTTCCACAAGTAGCAAGAATTGGAATACAAGGATGAGGCAACACCTGATGAACAGAGGCGCTATCAGCTACAATCGAACGAACAAGGGCACAACTTTCCTTCTCCCAGATGAATATACGACCTACGTCGGACCCACTCACGATATACTCGTTATTCGAACCAAGAAAACCCACTTCTGATAGATCTGATTTATTCCCGTAGCAGTGACCAGAGTAAATTTGCTCGTCACATGGGTCACGCTCTGGAACTGAGGTGTAAAAGGATGGATAGCCCATGTTCTTTTGAAACAAATAAATGGTGTAGTTAGTGTACGAGACAAGAAGTTCACTACTGCTGGAGTAAGCTAATGATATGACATTCTTTGGCAAATAGTCTCGACAACAAAAGATGTTAACGGGGGGAACTTCTTTCATTGACGACGTCACTCGGCAATTCCTGAGGTCATAAACGGGCACAAAAGCCTCTTCACCTCCCATAGCAACATAATTAGGGTTATTTGGGTCAAAAGCCATGGAAAACATAACTTTACTCGAACAATGTTTTTTACTTGACCAGTAGCAGAAAAGATTAGAAGCAAAACCGATTCGCAGATCATACTGCAAAACAAATAAATAAAGGGGTTCAACATGATAAGTTAAACTGAGAGGAAATTACTTTCTAACTAAATCTAATTACATAAACAGCTTTTGAATCAAAGTATTCAAACACCATCCTGAGTTTTGAGTCATTTAACCCATAGAAACAACTAGTATAATACAACGGAGGTATTTGTAATTTAAAATGAAAACCGTGCCTTTGAGTTGTGGTGCATGGTTTATTTGTAAATAACCAGTAATCTAGAACTCAAAAACACATTAATTAATTAATTAAAGTCTCATTAAAGCGTACATGTATGACGTTGCCATCTTCTGTACAGCACAAAACGTTATGCGGGCTTCCTGGTTCAACAGCATAACAGGTGATATATCCCTGGTACTTGGATAAATGCATACTGACAGATGAACCATCGTTCAACACCTCAAGTAGTCGGACCTGAAATAGAAAAGTGTTCAAAATAAAATAGTAAGAATGATAAGGAATGGTAAATTAGAAGACAACTTATTGTGGTTACAGTTATAACTTTATTTGACAAACAAAATATGGTTACTACATACTATAAGAATAAGACAATCAAGTTAATGAATTGAAGACCATAACTTATACGGATCCAAACTATCACATGGATAATTTACAAAATGAACTTTAGATTGTATAACTCATATTCACCCCCTCGAAATAAATGCGTGCTTAGTAATTAATTTTCAATTCAGTAAATACCTCAAATATTGTGTTTCAATGTAAAGAAATTGTACGTTCGGCCGCAATAATTGAAGTAAAATAAAAATTCCACCAAAGTTACCACACAATTATCAATCTTTAGAATGACAAATTATATCACATATAACGATCAGATTACCTCGCCATCGGTAGCTGCTGTTATAATTTTGCGGTCGTTAGTGAAGGGCACGATTTGGGTTTGGGTTAAATAGCATGAATGTCCAGAAGGATACGAATATAGCAGCTTCTTTTTTTCCCAGTCCCAAAGCTTTAGTTCATGGGTATCAGAGCCGGATAAAAGAAGCTGGCCGGTTGAGTTGAATGCTAAAGTATATGTACGGCTTTCGTATTCATTATTTAGTTCTCCATACAGATTTATATGTTCAATTAGGGTCTGCACCACAAAGAAAACACACCACGATATAAAAATAAATCACATGTTTTGGCTCTTATATTCGAATCACATGACACTTGTAAAGACCGAGCAATAAGATGATTCCTTTGTTGTCAGTGACGCAATTACGAACCCTACATTACACGTGTACCTGGTCTTATAGCTATCTTACTCGAGATACAATGTTATGGACATAAATGTTAGTGATAAAGCTTTCATCTAGTTCGAATACTCACATAGTGATCATACCATACACTTATTCCACTAAACTATTAACTGCCTTACAGAACAACGAACACCACATTTTAATTACGCATCGAAACCCAATATTCGTCTCTCTATGGATATTCTTACATTAGATAATCTTGCAAATTGAGAAATCAATTTAAGCATCACCATTTATCAAAATGAAGAAATCAATTTCATGAATTAAAAAAAACAAAAAATAAATAAATTATATACCTTTGAAGCAGAGATTCTGCGAGAGTAATTCCTGGGAGGGCATAATCCAATCTCCCTCTTAAACATTTGAATAAAACCATTTCCATTTCCAGTACTACATTTGTTGTGTAGACTGCTCATGTCAACTGAAAATCTCAGAAAATCAAGCAAAAAATTATTATATATATACAGAATAAAAAAATGAAAAGTATGTACTTCACATGCAAAACTAGCGATTGAGATTGATCGAAATTTACATACCCGTAACTTCGATGGGATATTTAAAACTATCGATTGAAAAAATCCTTCCGCCGGCCGGCGTAAAGATTGAAAAGACGATCGAGAAAATATTAAGGAAATCTGCCATCTCTAGTATATTTAATTCTCCCACATTGGAAATAGTCTAAACTACATTCTTAGAGTATATGTATATATACACTGTGTAAAGTATTATTGTAATTATCTTGTTACATTCTTTATATGGTATCAAGAGCAATATAAGGCTAACGCCTCTTTTCGATCCTCACGATCATACATATTTTTTTTTCTCCTCAGATTTGGTCCAATATTGCCATATCTCTGTTTCCATTATTCACGTCCATCACACAATCACAATGGGTGAATCCTCCTCCAATGGCGTACCATCTCTGGTCGTCTTTAACATCGTCTTTAACATCACTGCGCAAGCTCCTCTCAAATTGACTTCTACAAATTATCCAGCATGGAGTTTTCAATTTCGAACGTTGTTGATCGGGTATGATCTACTTGGTTTTATTGATGGTTCTTACTTGTGCCCTTCGCCCACTATTTCCACAGCCACCGCAACTACTGCACAACCAAATCCCCTCTATGCGTATTGGATCCGTCAAGATCATTTAATTCTCAGCGCCATCATTGGTTCGATTACTCCCTCTCTTATTTCGTTCATAACATCGTCCAAAACCTCGCGTCAAGCCTGGGATGTTCTTGCCTCTACATATGGAAAGGCTTCACGGGGGCGTATCCTTGCTCTAAAAAATCGGCTTCACAGCCCGTCCAAGGGATCCAAATCCATCACTGAATTCATGATTGAGATTAAGAGTATTGTCGATGAACTCTCCATGCTAGGAGTTTCCACAGATCCGGAAGACTTAGCACTCAAGGTTTTGAATGGCCTCGACGATTCATACAAGGAACTTTCAAACGCCATTCAAGCTCGAGAAACTCCTATTTTGTTTGATGAACTGCATGAGAAATTGTTGAGTGCTGAAGCTCAACTGCAATCTCGCTCGGCGACTATCTCTAACTCTCCCACCACAGCCTTCCAAGCAGCGCATCAACAACGCAACCAAAATCGATCCAAGCACAATATGTTGAATGCTAAGCCGGCCAAAACACCTCTGGCCATGGGTTCCTCCCTTACTCTTGTTGATGGGAGTAAACCTTTTGAAGCATCTACCTATCGTCGAGTTCTTGGCGGTCTACAATACCTTCTTCTCACCCGACCGGACATTGCATATGCTGTGAACAAACTATCACAATTCATGCATGCTCCTACAGAGACTCATTGGGGTGCTGTTAAGCGTCTCCTCCGATACTTAAATGGTACTCGTCATTTTGGGCTCAATCTCCGTCATGACTCTCCTTTGTCCATTCATTGTTTCACCGATGCTGATTGGGCGGGTAATAACGATGATCGCACTTCCACTAGTGCATTCGTGGTTTTTCTTGGCGCCAATCCAATCTCCTGGAGTTCTCGAAAACAACGATCGGTAGCTCGATCCTCTACTGAAGCGGAATATCGAGCCATTGCGGCTGCCGCTGCTGAGTTGCAATGGACACAATCCATACTCTCAGAACTTGCTGTTTCTATGCCTATGTGCCCCACTATATACACAGATAATATTGGGGCTACATATCTTTGTTCGAACCCGGTCTTCCACTCTCGTATGAAGCACATCGCCATCGATTACCATTTCGTTCGAGATTTAGTTAAGAACTCTATACTTCGTGTTTCTCATGTCTCCTCATCTGATCAACTTGCTGATGCCCTCACTAAACCCCTCTCTCAGAATCGTCTTTCACTACTTATGGCCAAGATTGGTGTTGTCAATCGACCACCATCTTGAGGGGGCGTATTAAGGAAATCTGCCATCTCTAGTATATTTAATTCTCCCACATTGGAAATAGTCTAAACTACATTCTTAGAGTATATGTATATATACACTGTGTAAAGTATTATTGTAATTATCTTGTTACAAAGGTACAGTATTTAATCTACAGCCACCTTTGGGTTTAGAGAATGGAACAGTGAAACCCTAACTTGCAGAGCAGCAGTACCACATTTACAACTATTTTCATTCTAGTCCCTCAATTCTAGTGTATCCAAATTCCGATCTAATCCAAAATTTGCAATATTTATGTATCAATAATACCCTTTTAAAAAAATAACAATACACCTCTTAATCTTTCATAAACTATAATATTATTAAATTATATATTAACTTAAAAAATAACATAATAAATCAAAACCTGCCGTTAACTTTAAAAAAATAGTTTTATGATCACAATATATAAAAAAAATCATATAATTTTTCAATATTATTTAAACTCAAATATAAATAACTTTAAAAAAATAGTTTTATGATCACTGTTCATTAATATATAAAAAAAAATCATATAATTTTTCAATATTATTTAAACTCAAATATAAAACTATACGTATATATCCACACAAAATATAAATTAAATGTAACAGATAAAATAAAATTAAAAAAACAAACAAAACGAATGCTTGTCCTCTATATCCATCTGAGAATCTAATAATATTCTTCCTAATCCTTTAACTATCAATTAAAACCACGAAAGTTATCAAAGCTAAAACTAAAGCAAATCATATGGGGAAAATATCAATATCATAACATAAAAAATACTATAAATTAAAGTGTAATAATTATATTATTATTCTTTAGAAAATCCTTCTTGTCCGTATATGCATAGAAGCGGAAAAAACAACAAAAAAAATCTTGCCGGTGAAATTTACAGAGAGTGAGAGAAGAAAGATAAAAAAAATAAAAATCTTAAAGTTGCGCAGGTAAAAAAGAAGAAGCGGGTGTATGAGAATTAATTATATAATTAGGTTAATAAGGATATAATTGACTTTTAACAAAATAATATAATTATGATTATAATTAAGTTGGTGTACTTGTCATTTTTGAAGTGCAAATAGCAACTCACATAAATAAAATAAGAATAAGTATTTGTTGAGGAAAAAAATTACCGTAATTTATTTATGAACGTAATAAGAATAAAAAAAATTCGAATTTCCCTGGTCTCATTCTCACAACCATTCCAGATCAAAGCGAACGATCTTAACCTCGTCAACAAGTTGCGAAACTTGTTGATGATGCTCCTGAATTTCATTTAATAAATACTATCTAATTAATATAAGTAATTTATAATATAACTAATAAGGACTAGTAGCTTATTAAAATAAAAATTATAATTTTATTATTTTTACAAAATTCATAAATTGTAATTAAAATTTAGAAATACAAGAATAATATTAATTAATTAATAATCAATAGTTATAGTTAATTAAAAAATGTAAAATATTAGTATTAATTAATTTTTGGAGTAGGAATAATATTTTTCATCATTATGATTATGAAAGTATTATTTTTGAGGGTGATTTTGGACGAATGAATGTTTTTAAAATTTTGTTAAAATTAAATAACTTGTTATAAATATTGTATATTAGTGAATGACTAGTTTACCATTTCTGGGTGAACAAGACAGAAACCTTACTTTGTATTTATATATATAGGTCTCTCCATATGAATGACATAACAATTCTATTCTTATCTTGTATTCTCTATGTGTCTAATATATTATTTTCTATCAATTTCTTTTGAGTTTATAACACGTTATCAGCACGAAGCTCTATATGAAAGTTTAACCGAGCTTTTCATCAAATATTCATCAGAGTTCTACTCATCCAAAATCCGAAGTTCTAATTACCAAGGATTCAACATCATACAAAAATTTATATTTATATTTAATAATACTTATACCTATATCTACTTCTTCTCCCATTATTCATAAATTGTTCATGTTGAAGCAGTTAAATTTCAAATGGTCCGGAATAACATTATAATCTGATATTCCTAGTAAATCATATTAATTATGCCTAGTAAATTAATTAAATTTTTAATGTTTTTGAAGACATTGTGACATGATATTCCAAAAAAATATCAAAATTAAATGTTCCTGAAGAACATGGTATTATATTCCTGAAGAAATATCAAAATTAAATGTTCATGAAAAATATCGTGATATGATATTCCTGCAGAAAATATGAATATCAAATTGATTATAATTATATACTAATAATCTCGAATAATATTTTTGAAAGTTGACCGTGAAAGATCCCATAGCTTTGTGGAAAGATTTAAAAGAAATATACGATAACCCGAAATTGGTCGTACTAACTCCACATTGGATTACAAGATTTTAAATATGTTGAGGCATATAATAAAGTTATCATGAAAAACATTATAATTTGATATTCTAATATCAAATCAATTATTGTTAATATATCAATTAAATTGAATGTTCCTAAAAACATATACTCTGTTTAAATATTATATTGATCTTTTAAGATAATCCTGATTTGATATTATTCGAAAAATAACAAATCAAATTGTCCTTTGAATAATTCTGAAGAAATATTATGATAATATCATCATATGATATTATTGAGAAAATATCAAATTAATCAATTAAGTTCTAAATGTTCTTGAATAAAAATATGATATAATATTAATGAATAAATATCAAAATTAAACTTTAAATGTTCCTGACGAACATTAACAATTAAATTTGAAATGTTATCATGATATGATATTTCCACAGAAATTTCAAATCAAATTGCTTATGGTGTAGCAATTAAACTTTAAATATTTTAAATCAATATTGATATTTATAAGAAATATTGCAAAATATTCTGGAAAAAATATTTTTATTGAAAAGACATGGCCGATGGGGGGTGATCAGCCGTTCAACGCTCGGTTTTGGGAGGAGGAGATTGGAGCTTGTGTTGGGGTGGCTAGTGGGGTGGTGTGTGAGGTGAAGTGTGAGGAGATTGCGCGTAAGATCGAGTTGATTATGAAGGATGACGATGGGAATTTGTTGAGAAGAAAAGCGAAGATGGTTAGGGAAATGATTGGAAACGCGACTTGTCGTGAAAGGGGACATAAGGGGTCTTCTGTAGAGGCCATGGAAAGGTTTGTCAATAGGGCTGGCATACCGTACCGTACCGTACCGAAATGACCATACCGATACCGTACCGAAAATTTCGGTATCGAAAAAATCCATACCGATATCGTATCGAAAATTTCGGTATACCGATTATCGGTATACCGAAATTTCGATATCGAAAAAATCCATACCGATACCGTACCGAACTTTCGATATACCGAAAATATCGATATACCGAACCATATCGAAAATTTTCTTATCGAATTATACCGAAAATATTTAATATACCGAATTATACCGGTGTTTTTTGGCATACCGAAGTATATATATACCGAAATATCGAACTATATCGACTATTTTCGGTATATCGGTATATACCGAAATACCGAAATCTCAAAATTTTCATACCGATACCGTACCGAAATTTATCAATACGGTATCATACCGTACCGAAAATTTCAATATACCGATTTTTTTTTTTTTCGACATTTTTCGGTACGATAAGTTCGGTATTTCGATATTTCGATATTTTTTCCCACCCCTATTTGTCAACAATTTTCTGCAGAGGAAGAAACATGAATTGGTGTAGGTGTTAGTGTTGAATGTATAATTAGATTCAATTATTTGCTTTAATGTATCATAATAATTACATATGTTTTCTTAATTTATGTGTTAAAAAAAGTATGCCAACTTTTCTGTTCTGAGACGGAGGAAACAATTAAGAGTAACAAATACTATAATTTTGAAAATAGAAGATAATAATCACATAAAATACATGTATGTAAAACAATAACTTTGGTTTTTATGAGATCAAAATCATTCCATGGTCAATCTTTTCAGTTAAAAATTACTCAGCATAACACTATACTGCATATTACAACATAAAATTACACACATTGAACACAAGTGAAGGCAAGCATCCTAAGGACGAATAATATGTGCAAGAAACACACATACAGATACAACATGGTGCACAAACGTTACAAGAGTAGTATTACTGACTCGATCGTCAACTAATCAACCATCACCAGTCTCTCACCTCGTCTAGTCTATCCAACAGATCTACCTGTTCATGGATGGACATATATATATATTGTTAAAGGTCAATACATTAATTAAAAAATCCCAAGGCAGTGAGAATTTACCCGTTTGTTTGAAGAGGGACTCCAGATCTTTAGATTACTGTCATTTCCACAAGTAGCAAGAATTGGAATACGAGGATGAGCCAACACATGACGAACAGAGGCGCTATCAGCTACAATCGAACGAACAAGGGCACAACTTTCCTTCTCCCAGATGAATAAACGACCTACGTCGGACCCACTCACAACATACTCGTTATTCGGACCAAGGAAACCCGCTTCTTTTGATCGATTCGATTTATTCCCATAGTAGGTACCAGAGTAAATTTGTTCGTCACATGGGTAGCACTCTGAAACTGAGGAGAAAAAGGAAGAAATGGATGGATAGGCCATGTTCTTTTGAAACAAATAAATGTTGTGGTCAGTATACGAGACAAGAAGTTCACTCCTGCTGGAGTAAGCTAATGATATGACATTCTTTGCTTTTGTGTTTGGCGAATAGTCTCGACAGCAAAAGATGTTAACGGGGCGAACTTCTTTAATTGACGATGTCACTAGGCAATTTCGTAGGTCATAAACAAATACAAAAGCATCTTCACCTACCATAGCAACATAATTAGGGTTATTTGGGTCAAAAGCCATGGAATACATAATTTTACGCGAACGGTGTTTTTTACTTGACCAGTAGCAGAAAAGATAAGTAGCAAAACCGCTTCGCAGATCATACTGCAAAAACAAATAAATAAAGGAGTTCAACATGATAAGATAAAGTAAATGTAATTACAAAAACATCCTTTGATATTTGATAAATTTATACAAAAAAAAAATACAAAACAAAGTATAATTCACAAAGACCATCCTGAGTTTTGAATCATTTAACCCATAGAAACAAATATAATATAACGGAGGTATTTGTAATTTTAAAATCTTTTAGTGTGGTGCATGGTAAATTAAATTGAACTTAAATACATTATTTGTAAATAACCAGTAATCTAGAACTCAAAAACACATTAAATAATTAAAGTCTCATTAAAGCGTACATGTAGGACGTTACCATCTTCTGTACAGCTATAAATGTCATACGGGCTGCCTGGTTCAACAGCACAACAGGTGATGTCTCCTTGGTACTTGGATAAATGCATAGTGACATATGAACCATCGTTCAACACCTCAAGTAGTCGGACCTGAAATAGAAAAGTGTTCAAAATAGTAAGAGATGGAATATTAGAAGACAACTTATTGTGGTTACGATTATAACTTTATTTGAAGAATACAAAATGGTTACTGCATATAAGAATAAGACAATCATGTTAATGAATTGAAGACCATAAGTTATATGGATCCAAACTATCACATGGATTTACAAAATGAGCTTTAGATTGTATAACTCATATTCACCCCCTAGAAATAAATACGTGCTTAGTAATTAATTTTAAATTCAGAAAAAACCTAGCGATTGAGATTAAGATTTACATACTCGTAACTTCAACGGGATGAATAAAACAAAAAAATCGGTCCGCCGGCCGGCCGGCGTGAAGATTGAAAAGACGAGAGAAAAGGGTACAGTATTTAATCGAAAACCACCTTTCGGTTTAGAGAATGGAACAGCTCACTGTAAAAACCCTAACCTGCAGTAGTGACTAGCGAGTAGCGAGTAGTACCACATTTACAATTATTTTCATTCTAGTCCCTCAATTCTAGTGTATCCAAATTCCGATCTCAATTATTTTAATAAAATTCATAAACTGTAATTAAAAAAAATGTTAAAATAATTAAAACTTAAGAATAGTTTTATAAAAGTAAAAAATAATAGTTTTATACACATTTTTTCCAGTTTCAATAGCATCGACTCGGAAAGTCTACGCGCTCACGGTATCGTACTCTGATGGTAATTACTGCAAGGAAGATTCTCTTGGAATATTATCGGCGCACGGTCTGAACTCTCTGAACGTCTCGTTTTCTCATGTTCATAAAAAGTTGATGCTCGCAAACGTACCGTTGTGTGATAGCGCGCAAATCGAGTACACTTCATCAGACGACTCTGCGGAGAGCTAATGAGTAGCACGATGGAACTTCGGGGAATGACTCGACATGCCAAACGGCTTGTACTAGTAGGATATTTCCTTCAAGTGTGTACGCGTAGTCGTGTAGATTGATATTGGAAAATATATTCGAGCAACTAATATGAATATTTAAGTTGTCCAACTTCACTAACAGTTCTAGCTTTTAAATGATGCGGCTTCTAATATGTTCAAATCGATAGATTGCTGAAATATTAATTTTAGATATCTATCTGCAGGTCACTTATCCTCCATTTTTTTTTTCAGGCCTCAACCTTTGATCTTTCATTCTGTTTTTTTTTTTTCACATTTTTTTCCCTCAACCTTTGATGATCTTTTTAATTTTCACATTTTTCACCTTCACCTCACTCGATTATGTGAGGTAATTTTCACATTTTTCACCTTCACCTCACTCGATTATGTGAGGTGAAGTGTGAGGAGATTGCGCGTAGGTGAAGTGTGAGGAGATTGCGCGTAAGATCGAGTTGATCATGAAGGATGACGAAGGAAATGTGCTGAGAAGAAAAGCGTCGATGGTGAGGGAAATGATTGGAAACGCGAGTTGTCGTGAGAGGGGACATAAGGGGTCGTCCGTAGAGGTATCATAACATATGGAAAGAATTAAGAGTAACAAATATAATTTTGGAATTAGAAGATATATAATAATCACATAAAATACATAAATGTAAAACAATAACTTTGGTTTTTATGAGTTCAAAAATCATTCCATATAGTCAATCTTTTCAGTTAAAAGATTACTCAATATAACACTATACTGCATTAACAACATAAAATTACACACATTGAACACAAGTGAAGGCGAGCCTCCGTAACAAGATACAACATGGTGCACAAACGTTACAAGAGTAGTATTACTGACTCGATCATCAACTAATCAACCAACACTAGTCTCTCACCTCGTATGTTCTGTCCAACAGATCTACCTGTTCATGGATAGACATATATATATATATATATATCAATATATTGTTAAAGGTCAATATATACATTAATAAAAAAAATCCCAATATATTTACCCGTTTATTTGAAGAGGGACCCCAGATCTTTACATTACTCTCAGTTCCACTAGTAGCAAGAATTGGAATACGAGGATGAGGAATCACCTGATGAACAGCGTTACTATCAGCTACAAACCAATGAACAAGGACACAACTTTTCTTCTCCCATATGCATATAAGACCGAAGTCGGACGCACTCACGATGTACTCGTTATTCGAACCAAGGAAACCCACATTTGGTAGATCTGATATAGTCCCGACACAGGGTTCTGATGGAAACATGCCTAGATCAGAGTAACTTTGTTCGTCACATGGGTAGCACTCTGAAACTGAGGAGTGAAAGGATCGAATGGATGGATAGCCCATGTTCTTTTGAAACAAATAAACAGTGCGGTCAGTGTACGAGATTATACAATTTAATCAATTTGATTCTATTTATGAAGTTTTATGTTATTGCGCTTAATTATTAAGATTCTAATTATTACTATTTAATCAAGCATTGATTTATTTTTTTAAATATTACTATTTTATCCATAATAATTGTACATTGTTCAAGATTAACTACAATATTTATTTACTAAAAAAGATAGATCTATTTACTAAAAAAGATAATCAATATTTGTGCAACATTAATTTGTTTTTTAAAATATTACTCCGTACTTAAGCACTTTTAATATATCACTATTTAAGCACGATTAATAAACTTGGGTTAAAACATTTAATAACAAATAACAATTTACAAATAAAATAATAATGAGTCATATCAATGGTCTACAAAATAATTAAACAATTTATCTCTATTTATAAAATTATATGATTTCATATGTGTTGAAGTCAATTAGTGTACAAAATAATTATTTCAACAAACTTATGTTTAATTCACATAATTATGAATTTTTTTTTATATATACATAATTATTAAGTATTGTTTCTATTTTTATTAAGTATTTCTGCATTTTTAATTTGTGGAAACTTATTTTTACTTAATAATTATTAATATTTTTATTTATGCAAACTAATTTTATTTAATAATTATTAATTTGTGGAAACTTATTTTTACTTAATAATTATTAATATTTTTATTTATGCAAACTAATTTTATTTAATAATTATTAACTACTTGCGCTATTTTTACTTTCCTTGCTATAATTATTAATATTTTTATTTATACAAACTAATTTTATTTAATAATTATTAATTATTTGCGCTATTTTTAATTTCATGTGTTATTTTTATTTTCGCAAACTTATTTTTAGTGTATATTAATGCAAATTATTTTTAGTACATATTAAATATCTGCGCTATTTTAATTTTCTAAATTTATTTTTCTATTTTAATTTTTACTCTACATAATTATTAAGTTACTATTTTTATTTAGTTAATTTTCTAAATTTATTTTTCTATTTTAATTTTTACTCTACATAATTATTAAGTTACTATTTTTATTTACGCAAACTTATTTTTACTCAGATAATTATTAAGTATATCCACTATTTTTATTTTGTACTATTTTTATTTACGATAAACTTATTTTTAACCCATAATTACTAATTATTGGTATTTTTATTTTTTCCTATTGTTAATTACAAAAAAATATTTTTACTCATTTATTTTTTTGTGTTATTGTTAATTAAGCAAATTTATTTTACTCCACATTTAACTCCAAATTTATTTTTTAAGATATTACTATTTAAAAACGAATAATGAATATTGCATTCAAGAGTAAATACTATTAGTTACACAAAGACAAAGTAAATATTTGTGCAATAAGGTTATTTAGACCAAGTAAATATTTGTGCAATATTAATTTATATTTAAGCACCAATAACCAATATTTGTGCAATATTGATTTGTATTTAAGCACCAATGATGTTATCCTGAAGTAACTAATAAATTTGGGTTAAAAAATTTAATAATAAAATAAAGTTTATTGTAATATAATAGTAAAAAAATTATTATACTAATTTTTTTAAAACTCTTTCATTATTACTAATTTTTTTAAAACACTTTCAATTCGATAAACGAACCGGAATATCTATTTAGGAGGGTGTATTTAATTCGCGGATTTTTATTAATTTTAAAAAGTTCGTAGACTTAGAAAATCTGCGAAGTTAATATTGGATTTTTATGAATTTTAAAAAGTCAATGGGAATATCTATTTAGGAGAGTGTATTTAATTCGCGGTATTGGAATTTTATAGATTTTAAAAAGTGCATGGACTTAGAAAATGTGCGAAGTTTATATTGGATTTTTATGAATTTTAAAAAGTCCATGTACTTAGAAAATCTACGAAGTTAATAAAGAATATGATTTTTGTATAGATTTTTATGAATTTTTATAGATTTGATAAAATTATCTAATATATATATATTTTATTATTTACATGAACTTTCATTGATTTTCAACGCTAAAAGACCCCGAACTATTTGATTATTTTTGTTAGAAACTTTAATTTTAATTTATGATTGAAACTTTTATGTTAATTCTATAAAAAAATCACATTTTTTTAATTTTATTATTATTATTATTATTATTATTATTATTATTATTATTATTATTATTATTATTATTATTATTATTATTATTATTATTATTATTATTAGTAATATATTTATTATTATTATTATTAATTATTATTATTATTATTATTATTATTGTTATTATTATTATTATTATTATTATGTTATATTTTTGTTGAAAGAAAAAAGTAAATTTTTTCTTAGTGTTTTTAGAATCTAACGAAATCTGTTCTTCTAACCAATGATTTTAAAAAGTGAAATTTATTTATATTTTTTAACAAGAATCTATTAAAATCATTGACTATTAAAATCTATGGCCTTTTGAATACCTCTAGATTTTTAAGACTTTTTAAAATTCTAAATGAATACCTCAATGATTTTAATTGAGTTTTAAAAATCCATATTGAATACACTAGACTTTAAAAGTTAATTAAAATCATATAGACTCTCAAATCTCAATTGAATAGTCTCTCCGCCATGAAAGAGAATATTTGTGTAAAGTTGATATTTCTCTACTATGTCAATATAAATTATAAACATGTATTCTTAAATTTGTTAATTTTGAATAATATAAATATTAAACCTATTTTTTTTGAACCAAATTTTAATTAGTTTTTATAATATATTAGATTTAGGTAAGATAATATATATATTATTCATTATATTTTTAATTTATAAAACAAAATTTAATTTATACATTAATAATATTTATATAATGTTATTAGTTGTAAATGGAATGACAAGTTTTATTAATAATACATATATATAATAAAATATTTTTTTTAAATTTAAGATTAATTGTCTTTAAACATTTACTAATCACTATAAGATAAATGTTTTAAATAAAAAATAATAGTTTCTAAATTTTCTTATTTCATTTTAATTAATAATAAAAAAATTAAAAAACGATTTAGGTTAACTTACGATCTATTAATGCAAAGTCAATATTTGTGTAATTTTTTTTATTTTTTTAGATTTCATATCTGAACACGGACATGCGAGTATTCAAGATTAACTAATAAAGTTGGGTTTAAATAATTACGAGAAAAATTAAGATTTAAAATAAAAAAAATATTAATAAAGGTTTCAAAAAAATGTTATTTTATTGTAATATAATAATACAATTTTTAAATATATATATTTTTTGTTTTGAACTAAATTATAATATTTATTTATAATATATCAAATGAATGTAAAGAATATAATTAATAAGAATTTTTTATAAAAAAAAAAACTAATTATAAATCAATAACATTAATATCATGCTATTATTTCAAAAAATTTAAATAGATTATAGTGGTATACAATTAAATATGAAGTGTATTTAAAAAAAAACTCTCTCAATTCAATTAATCAGATGGATGATATATTTACGCATTGTGCAAAGTTCATATTTTTTTAAAATGTGAGTATTTAAGAATGATTAATTGTATGTTGCAATTCTAAAGCAATTATGAAAATAAGATTGAAACATTTACTAAAAAATAAAAGTTTAAAAATAAAACAATAATGGTGAATTAGAAATAAGACTTTCAAAATTGGTTATTTTATTTTAATATAATATTAATAATTTTAAATATGTTTCCTTTTATTTTAAACTAAAATTTAATCATTTTTTATAATATAATAAACATAGGTAAAATAATATACATTATATGATTCATTTTACTGTAATTAATAATAGAATTTATTTAACAATATATAGGTTAACAAAATGATCTATTTAGGCAAAATCAAAATTTGTGCAACAATGATTTCTTTTTTAAAATGTTACTATTTATCCACATGGTATATTCATGAGTAACTACAATCTATTTACACAAAGACAATATAATATTTGTGGAATATTGATTTATTTTTAAAAATATCCGTATTTAGGCAGAAATATTTACGGACACACAAAGTAAATATTTGTGCAAAATTGATTTATTTTTTAAAATATCATTATTTAAGCGGATAGTTGGATGGTGCGATCCAAGAATAACTAATAGAAATTGGGTTCAAGCATTTACTATAAAAAAAAGTTTACAAATAGAAAAACAATGTTAGATTATAAATTGGTATAGAAAAATCAGTGAGCTTTAGTGGATTTGACGGACGACTTAATATTTTTATAAATATTATAAAATAAATGTTTACAAATAAAACAATAATTGTAAAAACAGCTTTCAAAATTTCTTATTTTATTATATCTAATAATATAATTTATTTCTTAAGATTATTTAGGTTAATGGATTAGACAATCTATTTAAGGATGAGATAAATAAATATGTATTTACGCAGGGACAATATTTGTGAAACATTGATTTATTTTTTAAATTGACAGTATTTAATCACGAGCAATTGTATATTACTATTCAAAAATATGTTTTGAAATGTTTGAATAAGAAGGTTTGGACAAGAATGTCTATAAATAATGATTCAGTTGAATAATGACTGAATGCTAATTTTATGGACAATAATCACCAATATGCTACTATAATTATGTGAGACATGTGATAACGGGTGCAGATTGATTTATAGAGTAATGTCGAATATTATGTGAGACATGTGATAACGGGTGCAGATTGATTTATAGAGTAATGTCGAATAAATTTCGTGGACAATAATGTACTCATGATCCACCAATTATTTGACAGGTTCTAAATGTTGGAGTTGTGTACTTAATGTCTAGATTTAAGTGACGGAAACTCACGATCCATTGCCACTAATCTATTTAATTAAATAAACAATTGTTTGCGTTTAATTATTTATAATTAAATATATGCAAAACATAGTCCTGGATTCTATACGTTGTAGTTAGTATGGTGTGTCGGGCCCCACACAGAAGATCATACTATCGGTTACTCGTATTTAATCAAACAGTTGCTCACGACCTAGATGGATACGGACCAATCCATCGGTATAGTCGTTGTGTGAGAGAGAAAATAATCTGTCTTGATTATTTTATCACACTTGTACACTTGGTGTATTGAGCGGATCGTTGAGATTCATCGATTAGGATTGCCGGCGATAATCGATTCGAGTCTCAGTGTATTTTATTCTCAATCCCCGATGTTATTGCGGGTGTGTATATTTAATATAAGTGACTTTGATTTACCAAAGGAATTAACCGATTTAATTATTGGGTTAATTACCGGTTAAGTTGGGTCACTATATTTTATATATGGCATGACGTGAATACTTGACGGGAAAGTGTATCCCGTAAGGGTTGATAATATCCCCGAGATGAGTTCATAAGGAATTATTATGTAAACCCTGCAGGTGGACTTGTTCCGCATAATAATTAAGGTTGAATGGTACTAGTCTCAGATATAAGAGATGAATAAATTAATTAGCAATAAATTAATTTTATTCATGGATATTTATATCTTAAATACACGGAATAAATAATACTACCGGAGAAATATTATTTGATATAATATGGTTTAATATTGGGAGTGCAATTAATTTTATATAGTGGAAAATAGAATTAATTAATATTGATAAGGATTAATGGACTTGAGCATTAGGCTCAATTTAATCTTCAATATTGGAAGCCCAATATTCCACCTCCTTAAGATCACCTACGTAGCCTATAAAAGCACTACATGGTCTTCTCTATTCTCATAACTTGAAGATCACAATTCTAGAGAGAGAAAGTAGAGAGGAGGATCCATGG
The DNA here is from genome assembly GCA_954870475.1 of Euphrasia confusa. Taxonomy (NCBI): domain Eukaryota; kingdom Viridiplantae; phylum Streptophyta; class Magnoliopsida; order Lamiales; family Orobanchaceae; genus Euphrasia; species Euphrasia confusa. The sequence goes on along the minus strand of OX940966.1, from coordinate 5,111,927 downwards.
AGTTCGGTAGATCGTCGCCCACACGACGTCCGGGCTAGTGTAAGGAATACGTGGGAAGATCTCAAGGTCATCATAAGATCTCGTTTCTCCGCACAACGAATCGAAAGGTGAATTAAATAATTGCTATTTAATTCTTGTTTTATTGAATCAATTATCGAAGAACAAAGATCCAATAGTTCGAACCCCGGATTAGACGACGAACGCGTGGTGGCGATCTAGGATCGCCGGACCACGGCGATCGCCGCCTAGGGTTTCGGCGGCGTGGTGCATGGGACGATCCCCGGCTGGACGCCGGGGCGCGATCGATCAAAGGATCGATCGCGGGCAGTTGCTGGGCACGACTGCCCAGCTGGAGGCGGGCCACCCCAGGCGGCGGCGAGTCGCCGGACTCGCCGCGGGGGCTGCTGGGCAGCCCCACCCGATCGTGCGGTGGCGCGATCCGTTGATCGCGTGAACCCCGTACTCGCGGGGGTTCGGCTGGGGGCGGGCCGCGTGCCTTCGGGTGCGTGGTCTCCAAAGGCCGGACTCCGGCGGATGAGTCGGTGTTCGTGTGATCTCCGGCGAAGGGTTCGTTCGGGTTATTGGTTTCCGCAAATTTAAATAACCCGGGATATCGAATTCCAACAATTGGTATCAGAGCGTACGGTTACGTTTTTCGTTAATTGTTTCGATAATCGATTCTCGATGTATATGGCCATAGATTAATTTATTTTTATTAAATTATTGTGCTATATTGTTCTACGTCTATGTTTTCTCTCTTGTATGAATCGTGTTTGTCGGAAAAATTGATTATTAAAAATCGAGGATTTTTTTTTCCGGAGAAAACGAACCTTGTCGATCGCGGCTTGGGCACGCCTTTGTGCGGGCTGCTGTGCGGGCTGTATGGCGGCTGGAGGTCGACGGCATCAACCACCAGCAGTGGTGGTCGCCGGATGTCGACCGCTGCCAAGAGGCCTGGCGGTTCAGCCGCTACGCGCGGTGGGTCGCGGCTTCGGTTCGTGATCAGTGCGGGCTGCCGGGGAGGTGGCTGGAAGCACGGGCTGAGCGGGCTGCCGGAAGCGGGCTGAACGCAGCTGGGCGTGTCGGCGTATGCCACCAGCAGTGGTGGTTCGCCGGCAGCCGGCGGCGGCGTTCGAAGATCACGATTGGCGGCATCGGCTTCGGTTCGCGGCTTCGGCTTCGGATCGTGGGCTGCTGGTGCGCCAAGGCTCGGAGCTCGATGGCTGCTGAACGTAAGCGGGGCACGGCTGGGCGTGCCGGCGTAAGCCACCAGTGGTGGTGGTTCGCCGGCAGCCGGAGGCTAAGCTCGGCGGTCGCGTTGGCGGTTTCGGAGTCGAGCTCGGCGATCTCGATCGCGGGCTGTTCGTGCGGGCTGTTCGCAGCAAGTCGATGGCATAGATAGTCGGAGGAGACGACGTGCCGGAGATCGACTAGGCCGCTGCACCCCTCGCCGAAGAAGACGCGCTGCTGAAATTTTTAAAGGGTGTCGGCCGACATCGGTTTTGTCTTTGGCCGACACCATGTGATTTCTGATGCACGTGCGGTCTTAGTTTTGCATGTGCGACCACATGAATTAATTGGAGCCATGCATTGCATGGTCTATGCATGCTGGACATGCATTGGCAAATTAATTCTCGTGGGTCATGTGCATGTACATGTGGTTTCGATGGTTCGATTTTGGGATGACCGGAATTTTCGTTTTTCGGTTTGTCCCGGTAAATCCGATCTTTCCAGAAATAATTTAATCTTTCTAATTTTATTTAATTTAATTTTGGAATTAATTCAAATTCTATTTGGATTAGATTTCTTAATTATGGAATTAAATAATGGAATTAGATGGAGAGTTAAATTAGGAAAGAAAATCCTAGTTTCTCTAGATATCCTATACCTACTTGGATTAGAAGTCTTAAGAAGAATCAAAATTCGATTTTGATTAGGATTCTTGAGATCTAATCTAAATAGGATTGAGAAATTATTAAAATATTGATTTTATTTAATTTAAGTATTTTATTTAAAATCATTAGATTAATTCAAAATTTATTTTGGATTGGAAAATCTTGGATTTTATTTAGAATAGAATTAAATATGAAAATCAATGGATTTTAATAATATTGATTTTATTTAATTTAAGTATTTTATTTAAAATCAATAGATTAATTCAAAATTTATTTTGGATTGGAAAATCTTGGATTTTATTTAAAATAGAATTAAATATGGAAATCAATGGAATTGATTTTATTTAATTGGAGTATTTTATTTAAAATCATTAGATTGATTCAAATTTTTTTTGAATTGGAATCTTGGATTTTATTTAAAATAAATTAAATATGAGAATCAAAGAATTTTTCCGTCGCTCGGCAAAGTATTCAAGACGTAGAATGAAGACTCAAGGCAAGCATGCTGGAATTCATCAAGGTACGAATAGTCGAGAAATAATTTTGCTTGAGTAATTATTTGATTATTTGTGAACGTACTTGCATGAATTGTATGTTTGTTATTATGCTTATGTGTATTTAATTATGCATTAGATAGCGTATCCCTTTGTTATAAAAAGCTAAGTGGGAGAGGGTATGGAAACATATCCATGGTCTCCATTGCTGTTCTCTTGGTGACTTTTATGGACTTTTGAAGTTCGTATAGATAAGCCATTGGAGGAGAATTCTTGTAATTCCTTTTACAAGATACATTGATTAAGTTTATCAAACAATGCCTAATTTGTCTTTCCAAAACTGATTTCAAGTCGACTCATTCTCACCCCGGGGAGTGGAATGGAGCCAAAGCCACTTGGTCATGTCGAGGACACAAATTAGAGACTTTCATATCATTTGATGACTAGATCGATTGTCTGCTCGGCTCCCTCATTCAATGAGAGATAGGGTCGTTCGCATGGTGAATCACTGGTTAGAAACGTCGAGTTTCACTTATGATTCTCCGCGTCTTGATTTACAAGATCGAATGGATCAAGTAATTGGGAGTCAATTGTAAAAATCTTTTGGTGTAGTAAACGTCCACACTATCGTGGCTTGCTACATTGAATGGGATTTTGGAACGATTGATGTAGACAGTTATAGAAGGGAGTAAAGGAGCGTATGTTAACGTAAACGTCCACACTATCGTGGCTTGCGGTGAATATACGTGTCCCAAACAATCTTCTTAGATACTGAGTAATGGTTTACACTTAGGTACACTTCTTAGTATTCTTCCCATCGAAGTAACGCTAATGATGATGTACGACCGAAGCAAATCTAATTGCTAAATCATTTGGATAGGTAAACGTCCACACTATCGTGGCTTGCCTTATCTGATGGGATTTTAGAGGTGATTAGTGGTTTAATGATATTATTTGAGGGAGATAATATCGGAGATTAAATCGATTGTTTGTTGTTATATGTGCTCATAGATTAGGAAATGGCTTTGAACCCACTTTATGTGATACTTAAGGATTTTAAACTCACTGGTCCCTAAATGTAATGATTGGAATAGAGATCTAGACATTACCCAAACTGTTAAAGAGTGCAAGGTTGTACTCAGTGAGCTTTGTCCTCCCGAGCCTATTGACATAGGCGGCTAGACAAGAAGCGATGAGGATACTCATAAAGGCCAGTCATTCGAGGAAACGCTTAAACACGTTTTTGAGATGATTGACCTTTTGGACGAGTTGAGACGGAAATCGCAAGCTCTTGTAGCCAATGCCAAAGGTTTCGAACCTAAGAGCAAAATCGGGGGAAAAGAAAAGCAAGCAAAGAAACCCAGTGGTCCTAAGTTACTTGGACCACGAGATGGGACGAGAAAGCCATGAGGCAAGTATTCTCGATACAAACAGTCTGGGTACTGGAAGTCTATTTATCCTCTCAAAGAAGGTACGAAATTTCTTTAGTCGTAAAACATAGTCAGTGGTATTATCTACCGGAACCTGGTGTGTAGATATGGAACCACTGGCGGTATGTGCATTCTAAATGCAAGGGTTCCAGGAAACCCGACGACTTAGAAAAGAAAAGATCGTAGTCTACATGGGCAATGCTGTAAGGAGGCAGCTGTTGCAGTGGAGGACATTTTATAGGATTTCATTTTGAGTTATTGCTTTTATGTACCTTTCATATTAGAAAGAACTTTGTTCTGGATTTCTAATGAATGGATATTTTATTTCTTTTAATCATTTGATGGTTATAAGAAGAAATAATGATATTATCTATTTTGGTACATTAGCTAGCAATATATAAATGATGAATCCTGAGTCCACCACGATGCAACGAACCGTTTTATATAACTCGTTTTACTAATAAGAGATTTCTTTATTAAATCATTTATACTTGTGGATTCTTATGCTAAGTCATATTTATTCAAATAAGAAGTTCAAAGGTCGAAAATTAATTGTAAGATCAATTAAGTTGAAGGAGTGGACCTTCCGACCTAAGAATCTAATTTGGAAGATAATACGACTAAGCAATCCTTTATGGATATAAGATATAAGATCCGGACAAGTATTAGAATTGATTGACTCTGATTTATGATCAGAGCTTGGGATTGGATACCAAGTGACTACACCATACAGTCCTCTGTAAGATTGGTGTGTCGGAAATAAGAAATGGAACTCTTATAGAATAGTAAAAGCATAAGTTAAACGGAACTACCTATGTTCTATGGATATGTCTTGGAAACAACGGCACATTCAAATGTGGTTGTAGAATATCCTAGAAGAACAAAAGGTGTGTGTTCGATAGTACTATGAACCAGAAGGACGTTATAAGTTCTAACGCCCGGTTCTTAGAGGAAGACTATTAGATGAACCACAAGCCCAAAATGACATGATACTTCTGAAAAGAGAGAAAACGAATAAGACTTAGAACCAGCCGAACCGAGTAGCGGTACACCACTAACTGCACCTACTGTTATTACTGTTTATACACCGGAACGCCGTTGTAGTGGGAGGTTGTATAACAACCAGAGATATTCATAAAACTAGGTGAGTCTTCAGACTCTGGACCTAGTATATGTGAAATCGATCCCTAGATCTACATAGAGGCGGTACTAGATCTAAATGTGCCTTCTTGGAAAGCAATAAGGATTATTGTTAAGAGGCGATATCATTTAAGAGTACAAGCTTAGTTGATCCATTTATGGATTGTAACAAAGCTTGAGTTCGTGGAACTTGCGCATTGATGAGATAGTCCATTTGATGGATTCATCAAAAGGCATTGACGAATCGTGTGTATGGGAAACGTGATGGAAACAAGGTGGTGTTTCTCGGAGGTTTTATGTAGATAACATTTTATCATTGGTAACAATGTAAAGATGTTGTCAGACATAAAATGATGGTTGTCTAGAAAAATCGATATATGAGATAAAGAAGAAGTTAGAGCATGTTCTTAAGATCTAGGATCTCAAGAAAAGAACATTGTACTTCTCTAGATATCTTATACGATTTTGGTTCGTTTTAACATGCAAGATTCCGAGAAAGGTTCGTTACCTTTCAGACACGGAATGCATCTATCTAAGGGTATGTGTTTTGGAACACAAAAGGAGATAGAAGCAATGAAAGCGGTTTCCTACACTTTGAGTGTGGAAAGCTTGATAAATGCAATGTTGAAAAACGAGAACCTGATATCGGCTATGCGGTTAGCATAGTGGGAGGATATCAAGCAGACGAGCATTTCCTTTGGATTACATTCTCTTAGATTTCTAATCGAATGAGGACCGGTGTAAGTCGATATCAGGCTATGTGTTTCACTATTGAAGGAGAAGGAGTTTTAACATGAAAGAGTGATAAGCACGATGCTTTTCGGACTCTGCCATGGGTAACCAAATAGCGGCCTCAGAGGCAGCGGAAGTTTTGGTATAACTCCGGGATAATCTCTGGGACTTAGAGGTGATTCTTAATTTGCCAAAGGCTATGTGTATAGCGGTGCAATGGCAAATGGTAAGAAATCACAAGTCCATAAGTGTAAGATAACACATAGTGCAAGTACCACCTGATACGAGTCATCGTCGAGGGAGACGACGCTGTAGTCACCAAGATAACTTCAGAGCGGCAACCTAGAGTGCTCATTCACATAGTACTTCTTGGAAGTACAACTTTAGCACGTGATGAGTATGGGAGTCGGGAGTTTGGAGGAAATGACTAGACCTTAGTACAAGTGGGAGATTGTTGGAGTTGTGTACTTAATGTCTAGATTTAAGTGACGGAAACTCACGATCCATTGCCACTAATCTATTTAATTAAATAAACAATTGTTTGCGTTTAATTATTTATAATTAAATATATGCAAAACATAGTCCTAGATTCTATACGTTGTAGTTAGTATGGTGTGTCGGGCCCCACACAGAAGATCATACTATCGGTTACTCGTATTTAATCAAACAGTTGCTCACGACCTAGATGGATACGGACCAATCCATCGGTATAGTCGTTGTGTGAGAGAGAAAATAATCTGTCTTGATTATTTTATCACACTTGTACACTTGGTGTATTGAGCGGATCGTTGAGATTCATCGATTAGGATTGCCGGCGATAATCGATTCGAGTCTCAGTGTATTTTATTCTCAATCCCCGATGTTATTGCGGGTGTGTATATTTAATATAAGTGACTTTGATTTACCAAAGGAATTAACCGATTTAATTATTGGGTTAATTACCGGTTAAGTTGGGTCACTATATTTTATATATGGCATGCCGTGAATACTTGACGGGAAAGTGTATCCCGTAAGGGTTGATAATATCCCCGAGATGAGTTCATAAGGAATTATTATGTAAACCCTGCAGGTGGACTTGTTCCGCATAATAATTAAGGTTGAATGGTACTAGTCTCGGATATAAGAGATGAATAAATTAATTAGCAATAAATTAATTTTATTCATGGATATTTATATCTTAAATACACGGAATAAATAATACTACCGGAGAAATATTATTTGATATAATATGGTTTAATATTGGGAGTGCAATTAATTTTATATAGTGGAAAATAGAATTAATTAATATTGATAAGGATTAATGGACTTGAGCATTGAGCTCAATTTAATCTTCAATATTGGAAGCCCAATATTCCACCTCCTTAAGATCCCCTACGTAGCCTATAAAAGCACTACATGGTCTTCTCTATTCTCATAACTTGAAGATCACAATTCTAGAGAGAGAAAGTAGAGAGAAGGATCCATGGAGTTCGGTAGATCGTCGCACACACGACGTCCGGGCTAGTGTAAGGAATACGTGGGAAGATCTCAAGGTCATCATAAGATCTCGTTTCTCCGCACAACGAATCGAAAGGTGAATTAAATAATTGCTATTTAATTCTTGTTTTATTGAATCAATTATCGAAGAACAAAGATCCAATAGTTCGAACCCCGGATTAGACGACGAACGCGTGGTGGCGATCTAGGATCGCCGGACCACGGCGATCGCCGCCTAGGGTTTCGGCGGCGTGGTGCATGGGACGATCCCCGGCTGGACGCCGGGGCGCGATCGATCAAAGGATCGATCGCGGGCAGCTGCTGGGCACGACTGCCCAGCTGGAGGCGGGCCACCCCAGGCGGCGGCGAGTCGCCGGACTCGCCGCGGGGGCTGCTGGGCAGCCCCACCCGATCGCGCGGTGGCGCGATCCGTTGATCGCGTGAACCCCGTACTCGCGGGGGTTCGGCTGGGGGCGGGCCGCGTGCCTTCGGGTGCGTGGTCTCCAAAGGCCGGACTCCGGCGGATGAGTCGGTGTTCGTGTGATCTCCGGCGAAGGGTTCGTTCGGGTTATTGGTTTCCGCAAATTTAAATAACCCGGGATATCGAATTCCAACACTAAAATTTTAAACTGTTATTCATTTTTAAAAAAAATCAATGGTTTGGGTGCCTACAGGTCATGATAGCGTAGATGTTGATTTTTGTGGTATTTTTTAACATCCCTGTTTTATTATATCATATGTTATAACAGTCAATACGGGCGCAGACAGATGACGAGTGAAATTTTGAGTTGTTTTTTAGAGAGTGATCGATCATGTACCAAACTCACTATTTGATAAGGTTCCAAAATTTTAAACTATAAATCATTTTTATAAATATAAAACCAGTGAGTTTCAGCGGCTAAGTGTGGATTTGGCGAATGACTTAATATTTTTATAAATATAAAATAAATATTTACAAATAAAACAGTAAAAAGAGCTTTCAAAATTTCTTATTTTATTATAATTAATAATCTAATTTATTTTCTAAATATTATTTAGGTTAACGGATTAGAAGATTTATTTAAGCACGGGATAAATAAATATGTGTGTAACATATTTTTTTAAGATGTTAGTATTTAAAAACGAGCAATTGTAAGTTGCGTTACAAAAGTAACTATGATGTATTTACGCACGGAAAAAGTTATTATTTGTGCGATTTATTTTTTAAAATTTCAGTATTTAAGCAAAAGCAATTGAATATTACAATTCAAAAATTGTTTTGAAACATTTGAATAAGCAGGTTTGGAAAAGTATATGTAGAAATAATAATCCAGTTGAATAATAAAAAAATTCTAATTTTATTGATATTATGCTACTATATGCGAGACATGTGATAACGGATGCATATTGGTTTATAAAGTAATGTAGAGTCAATTTTTTATGACTTGAGCGTTGAAAATAATGTACTCATTATCCACTCATTATTTGATAGGTTCTAAAATTTTAAACCGTTATTTATTTTAAAAAAATCAACAGTTTGGATGGTTACGGGTCATGATAACGTACGAGTTGGTTTTTGTGATATTTATTAACATTCTTGTTTTATTATATAATATGTTATGACAGTCAATATGGTGCAGGCTAGTGAAAATTTGAGTTGTTTTTTTATAGTTGAGTGGTCGATATGTACCCATGACCCACTCATTATTTGATAGGTTCTATAATTTTAAACCATTTTGTTTTGATTTTTATAAATATAAAACCAATGAGTTTCACCGATTAGGTGTGGATTTGGGGGCGACTTAATATTTTTATAAATATAAAATAAATGTTTACAAATAAAATAATAATTATAAAAAGAGCTTTCAAAATTTATTATTTAATTGTAAATAATAATTGATTTTTATAAATATAAAACCAATGAGTTTTAGGTGTGGATTTGGGGGCGAGTTAATATTTTTATAAATATAAAATAAATGTTTACAAATAAAATAATAATTATAAAAAGAGCTTTCAAAATTTATTATTTTATTGTAAATAATAATACAATTTATTTTCTAAATATTATTTAGTTTAACGGATTAGACGAGCAACATATTTTATTAAGACATTAGTATTTTAAACACAAGCATTGCGATTCAAGAGTAACTATGATGTATTTACGCACGGAAAAAGTCAATATTTTATGCAACATTGATTTATTTTTTAAATGTCAGTATTTAACCACAGCAATTGTATATTATGATTCATAAATTGTTTTGAAACGTTTGAATAAGAGGTTTGGACAGGTATATTTATAAATAATAATCCAGTTGGATAATGAAAGAATGCTAATTTTATAGATAATTATCACCATTATGCTACTATAATACTGTGAGACATGTGATAACGGGTGCAGATGGATTTATAGAGTAATGTCGAGTCAGTTTTTTTATGACTCTAGCCTGGACAATAATGTACTCATGATCCACCAATTATTTGACAGGTTCTAAAATTTTAAACCGTTATTTATTAAAAAAAAATCAACGGTTTGGGTGGCGCATTATAGCGTACAAGTTGGTTTTTGTGGTATTTTAACATCACAGTTTTATTAAATAATATGTTATGACGTCAATACGGGTGCAGGCGGATTACGAGTGAATTTTTGAGTTGTTTTTTTTATAGCGATTGACCCACTCATTATTTGATAGATTCTAAAATTTTAAACCATAATTCATTTTTATAAATATAAAACCAGAGGCTAAGTTTTCTACTTCTCACATTTCTTTTTTTACATATATAATAAATTATGATTTTTGTTAATAATTACAATAAATATTGACTAATGATTCTTAATATGTTTTTTTGGTAGGAAGCAACACTTTAAAAGTATTATTTTATTACGAGTTTTTTAATTGCCTTTCTACTTTATATTACTACTAAATATTTTCTATTTAAAAAAGAATGTCAAAATAATTTATAAAATATTAAAAATATGATCGAAATTGTTCGTTAACTTTGAAAATATAATCTAAAATGAGTACATTTTTTATGATTTATACTATCTCTAACTCATTATAATGATTACACATTCTTTATAATTCACACGATTAATTATAATATTTTGTTTAAATTTTCTTGATACAATACAATTATTAATAAAATTTTATTTAATGTTAATAAAATATTAAAACAATATTAAGGATAATAAATATATCCAATTAATGGAATCTATATTAAATTAATACACTATATTATTAAAATTATCATTTATTAATATTATGACAATAATTAAATATTAATTTAAGATTAATAAAAATGATGATAATCTTTAGGAACCAATTCGGAAAAAAAATTATTACATTGGAGTAGGAAAATAGAATATAAATGATAATGTATTAATGTAAGTAAAATCTTAAAACAAATTATATATTTCACATGTATTTTTAAATTAAAGTTATTAAAAATCTATAGTTACTCAATAATATATGAAGAATTTTATAAAATTTTAAAAGTCTACAAATTAAAAAAAAATCTTTAAAAAATATAAATAAGTTCTACATTTCAAAATCTCTTATAATTATAAAAGATTTCTACGAATTAATGTAGCGATGATTTGTGATGAACTGCCCTAAAAATATAAACACAAATATAATTTATAATAAGAAATTCCAAAATTTGTAATTTATGTATCAATGCATAATAATAATAAAAATAATTAAAAATAATCTTTTATTGATTTTAACATTCAACAAGTTTGAAAGATTACAATTAGATCAGTCCCTTATTGTTTATTACTATACAATATCAAAGTGTATATCGAAATATTTTTTATGTTAAACGTGAAATTTAAGCAAAAAGAATCTCACATTGGCTAAAAAATATTCTTTAAGTGCACATGCAATCGCATGGGCAAGAGGACTAGTTTTTTCCAGTTTCAATAGCATCGACTCGGAAAGTCTACGCGCGCTCACGGTATCGTACTCTCATGGTAATTACTGCAAGGAAGATTCGCTTGGAATATTATCGGCGCACGGTCTGAACTCTCTGAACGTCTCGTTTTCTCATGTTCATAAAAAGTTGATGCTCGCAAACGTACCGTTGTGTGATAGCGCGCAAATCGAGTACACTTCATCAGACGACTCTGCGGAGAGCTAATGAGTAGCACGATGGAACTTCGGGGAATGACTCGACATGCCAAACGGCTTGTACTAGTAGGATATTTCCTTCAAGTGTGTACGCGTAGTCGTGTAGATTGATATTGGAAAATATATTCGAGCAACTAATATGAATATTTAAGTTGTCCAACTTCACTAACAGTTCTAGCTTTTAAATGATGCGGCTTCTAATATGTTCAAATCGATAGATTGCTGAAATATTAATTTTAGATATCTATCTGCAGGTCACTTATCCTCCATTTTTTTTTTCAGGCCTCAACCTTTGATCTTTCATTCTGTTTTTTTTTTCACAATTTTTTCCCTCAACCTTTGATGATCTTTTTAATTTTCACATTTTTCACCTTCACCTCACTCGATTATGTGAGGTAATTTTCACATTTTTCACCTTCACCTCACTCGATTATGTGAGGTGAAGTGTGAGGAGATTGCGCGTAGGTGAAGTGTGAGGAGATTGCGCGTAAGATCGAGTTGATCATGAAGGATGACGAAGGAAATGTGCTGAGAAGAAAAGCGTCGATGGTGAGGGAAATGATTGGAAACGCGAGTTGTCGTGAGAGGGGACATAAGGGGTCGTCCGTAGAGGTATCATAACATATGGAAAGAATTAAGAGTAACAAATATAATTTTGGAATTAGAAGATATATAATAATCACATAAAATACATAAATGTAAAACAATAACTTTGGTTTTTATGAGTTCAAAAATCATTCCATATAGTCAATCTTTTCAGTTAAAAGATTACTCAATATAACACTATACTGCATTAACAACATAAAATTACACACATTGAACACAAGTGAAGGCGAGCCTCCGTAACAAGATACAACATGGTGCACAAACGTTACAAGAGTAGTATTACTGACTCGATCATCAACTAATCAACCAACACTAGTCTCTCACCTCGTATGTTCTGTCCAACAGATCTACCTGTTCATGGATAGACATATATATATATATATATATCAATATATTGTTAAAGGTCAATATATACATTAATAAAAAAAATCCCAATATATTTACCCGTTTATTTGAAGAGGGACCCCAGATCTTTACATTACTCTCAGTTCCACTAGTAGCAAGAATTGGAATACGAGGATGAGGAATCACCTGATGAACAGCGTTACTATCAGCTACAAACCAATGAACAAGGACACAACTTTTCTTCTCCCATATGCATATAAGACCGAAGTCGGACGCACTCACGATGTACTCGTTATTCGAACCAAGGAAACCCACATTTGGTAGATCTGATATAGTCCCGACACAGGGTTCTGATGGAAACATGCCTAGATCAGAGTAACTTTGTTCGTCACATGGGTAGTGTGAATGTATGTTTTGGCTACAACTTTGTGTTTTCCTTGTTGTTCTATTTTGCAGGGTTTAAAGCACAAGGATAACATCTCAAAGGATTTTTGAAGATTGAAGTATTGATCCTTGGACGAGTGGCGTTTGACGGACTGCAGGCGCTAAGCGCATGGTACCAGGCGCTAGGCGACTTGGTCGAGGACTTGAAGAAGCATGCGTGAGGAGCACTGTCCGATCCTTGAAGTTGCAATGCGTCGGACGCATGGCATGACACATCAAGCGCATAACCCGCCTCTTGAAGACGCAATGCGCGGGGCGCATTGCTTGAAATCTCAGGCGCCGGATCTTCCTTGAAGATGCATGCGCGGGGCGCCTTGAGGTGGGCGCATCAATCCTCTGAGGATGCTACCCTCCAAGAATGCAATCCTCTGAGGATGCTATCCTCCAAGAATGCAATCCTCTGAGGATGCTACCCTCCAAGAATGCAATCCTCTGAGGATGCTATCCTTCAAGAATGTGACCCTCCAAGAATGCAATCCTCTGAGGATGCTACCCTCTAAGGATGCAATCCTCTGAGAATGAAATTCTCTGAGAATGCGCATGTCATGCGCTTGAAGGATGAAGCGCCCGAAATGAAGCCGCGCTAAATCAACATTCATCAAATGCAATGAAGATGACGACACGCCCAAACTTCAACACTTGGAATATTTTCATGTCAAATTGAAGGTGAAGCGTAGACGAGCTTTGGAGCTGTGCATCCGTTGAAGCGCGCCCAGATTCAAGATTCGAAGATTCGAAGATTCGAAGTTTCAAGGTTCGAAGATTCAAGATTCGAAGATGGTTCTGGAAGTGTGACGTCAAGAATTTCCGTTTGACGTCAGCCGAACGTGTAACCAATGAGGATCACTTTCCTCCGGCGTTCTCACGTGCGGCACTCCTATAAATACCCTCGAACCTGATTTGGAAAATCACTTCTCACACCCTTACTTTTGAAATCGAGTTTTTACTTAGAGTATTTTAGGAGCTTTAGGATTGTCGCTTGTTGCGCATTCCTTGAGAGAGTTTTCGTGTAGTTTGTTTTCGCTGAGCGCCTTGTATTAGAGTTATGAGATTTAGCTCTAGGTGTTAAGCGGTGGATCCTTGGAGTGCTAGAGTGCTGCGTCACTTGGTCTGCATCCTTTGATCATTTTATCTACCGTTCTCTCCTTGTAATAGTTTTGTTTGATTCCAAATGAAATGAAACTTATTACATATATCTTGTCTCCTATCTACCTGCTATACAAGATTACAAGATTGTGAATTTGAACACTTTCCTCTGAGAGGTTGATTCTCTAAGAGACTTGGTTTCTCCTCTGAGTGCATTGCTCCAGGCGCCCAGAGACTTGTAACTCAGCGCATACCTCTTAGGCGCCGAGTATTGATTTGAGCGCATCTTCTAGGCGCTTGAATCTTAGGCGCCCAGTATTGAGTGAGCGCTGAGTGGTTCGACTCTTCGAAGGTTTTACGCTTTTTACACCGACTTCGCGAAAAGTTGGTATCTTACGTCGAAGACGTAATTTCAATTGGTATCAGAGCGGGACGTCATACGTATACGACGTGATCCGTTACTTGACTTCATTTTTTCCGCTGCAATGGAGTCTCAAATGTTTGTTCAAAAACCGATAATGCTTACTCATCAGAACTACTCTAACTGGAAAGCTAAAGTTTCAGCTAGGATTAAGGGCTTTGACTCTAGATCTTGGATGACAGTGTTAGAAGGATGGGAACGCCCATATTCTGAAGACGCAGATGGCGTGAGAACTCCGAAACCGGAACGTAGTTGAACAAGAGAGGAGCATGACTTGTCTACGGCTAACAGCAAAGCTCTTCTAATCATCTGTGAATGGCTGGATCTCAGTATGTATCAGTTGGTCAAAAATTGCACATCTGCCAGAGATGCTTGGGAGACTCTACAAAGAACGTGTGAGGGAAGTCATGCAGTTAAGCGATCCAAAATCCGAACTATCACTGCTCAATTCCATCAACTCAGGATGAGAGAAGATGAAGACATAAATGATTACTTGGACAAGATCATGAGATATGTCAATGAAGCATTTGAACTGGGAGAAATCTTTCCTGCTCCCATGGTTTATGAGAAGGTTCTATCTAGTGTGAGCACTAGATTCGAAAGCAAGGTGCTAACTATTGAAGCACGCAACGATGAGAACCAAAACTGGGATTATGCTGACTTGATGGCTGATTTGAGAAATTATGACTTGACTCTCAAAGTTCGAAGTAACCCAGATATGTCACTTGTCTACGAACCGATGACTGCTCTCAAGATTTCTGAGAAAGGGAAGAGCTCAAGGAGTATGAGGGCTAAGAGTTCGAATTCTCAAGCTGAGAAATCCGAAAGTAGCTTCACTGCAGATTTGAATGAGTCTGATGATGAGGAAGCAGAGGATATTGAAAGATTGATGAACTCCAACAATCCCGACAAACTTGCTGTGTTGACTGACATAGTCACTTACCTTGTGAAACAAGATTTAAAGAGAAAGAACCGTGCTCGAAATTTTCGAAGATTTCAGAAAAACTCTAACTCTTTTCAGAATACCCCAGACAACAAGAATCAAGCTTCGTTCTCTGGAAACAAATTCAAGGGCACTAAACTTTCTCCATATTCTTCTTCCAGCAAAGATGTCTCGAAATTGCAATGTTTTGAATGCAAAGGATTTGGACACATTAAGAACGAATGTCCAAATTTACATCGCAAAAAGAAGTTACCTGTGAGCTATGTGGTGATCGACGACGAGAATGTGATCTCCGAGAATGATGAGTCTGAGGATGAAAGCTCAGAAGAAAATGAGGACAACGCTCTTGTTGTCACTTTTGATGAGGAGTTTGAACTCGATGATTTCTTGAAAGATACGGCAACTGCCGAAAATATTTTTTGTATGGCCTCAAAGAACAAAGAATTATGTGATGAAGGGATTTTCTCAGATTGTGAATCGGAGGCTGAATCTGAATTAGAAGAGACAACTCACGTAGTGCTTAAAGAGAAAGGAGAATCTTCTGAAATGCATGTCTTGAAGGAGAGCTTCTTAAATCTCCAAAAATTACATGAAGAATCTATCATCGAGAACGGAGCGCTTGATATCTCTCTAAAATTCTTGGAAGAATCTGTAAACGAATTCTCTGAGGAAAAACGAAAATTCTCTGAAGAAGCTGTCAAGCTGTGTAACCTGCTTGAGGTATCAAACTCTGAAAACCTAAAGTTAAAAAATTCTCTAAAAATTCTGAGGGTCAAATTTGATGATCTCTTCGAAGAAAAACACAAGTACTTCAAGGAAGTGATTGAGCTAAGAGAAGCTGTCGAGAAAGCGAGTTATGAAAACTCGAAACTTAAAGTTTCTCTAAAAAGGGAAACTTCTGAAGTTAAGAAACTCCAAACTCTCTTCAAGAACTCAGATGCTGAAAACGATGAGCTAAAATCCTTGTTGATAAAAACTCAAACTGATCTTGCTATGAGTGACAAAGAGTGTTACGTTCTGAAAGAGAAACTTCAAATGACTGATGAACTTCTAAGGAAAATGAATACGAATTCTTCGGTGTTTGACAACGCCGCCTCCTACATGAATCCCAAGCGTTACGGACTTGGCTTTCAAAAGGTGTTTGAATCCATATATGCTACTCCTGAAAAGAAGGAAGTAATGTTCATCAAAGCTTCTGATAATCCTCAAAAGGTTGCAGAGAAAGAAATTTTGAGTGAATCTGAACTGTCCAAGAGAAAGGAGATTGCTGAAGGGAAAAAGGTGGTGACGTCGTCTGATGATGTTCCTCAAAAGTCGAACTCGACAAATAGCTCCAAATCTCAGACTTACCAATTTCCTAAGTTTATTGTGAAACATCCTCGAGGGATTCTACCATATGAAGCAACTCTTCTGAAGAAGCTGAGCAACACCAAAATCTTGAAATCTGATGAAAATTCTCCTCACTCAAAAACTGTCAGGAGTGGAGCTCCTGTAAGACAAGGATCTCGAAGAGAAAGAAAGTATGTGTGCCACTACTGCAACCAACCTGGACACATTAGACCGTTTTGCTACAGACTGAAGAATGATGTGAATCGTGGACTTGTGACCGAGAAAAACAAGAATGGCTCAGCTAAGAAAGTCAAGAAGGTGGATCCTATTCAATCCTTCAAAGGAAATTTCTCAAGACAAAAGTCTCAAAGAAAATCTCTTGGAGAAACATTCTCAGAGATAAACTCCTTACCTCTGAGAGATCCGAAAAACGCTAAATCTTTGAATTTGAGAAAGTCTCAGAATTTCGATGTTAAGAAGAAATGGGCTGTGAAACAAAAGAGTGAAGCCAAACTCGATTCCACTCTCACAAATGGTTGGAAACCAAGAGAACTCATCTTCTGCAATGTTGCTCTGAATGCCTCTGAGAAAGGATCCAAAGGTATTTGGTATTTTGATAGCGGATGTTCCCGACACATGACTGGAACGAAGAAATTCTTGAAGGAATACGAGCCTATGACAGGCGCCCCCGTGGTGTTTGGAGGGGGAGCAAAAGGCATCGTAATGGGTAAAGGAACTCTACACATCAAAGGATTACCTCCGATCAAGAATGTTGTCCACGTCAAAGGTCTTGTTGCAAACTTGATAAGTATCAGCCAGCTGTGTGATGAGGGGCTGAATGTTAGTTTCGACAAGGATTCTTGCAAAGTTTACAACAATGAAGGAAAGTGCATAATGGAAGGTCCAAGAGCCAAAAATAATTGTTATACAACGGAATATAGTTGTTTCTCAGTAACCGTCTCTGATGAAGTTGATCTTTGGCATCAACGTCTTGGCCACACAAGCTCGAGAAACTTGAGTAAACTTGCTAAGGGGGAGATAGTTCGAGGAATCTCTCAACTCCCCAAGATTGAGAAACGAGTTTGTGGAAACTGCCAAAAGGGAAAACTCACGAGATCTTCACATCCACCTCTCCCGAGTCTGATGAGCACTTCTGCTCCTTTTGAACTTCTTCACATGGATCTGATGGGTCCTATGGAAGTGAAGAGTATAGCAAAGAAAGAATATGTACTCGTGGTGGTTGATGATTTTTCTCGATATACTTGGACGAGATTTCTAGCCTCTAAAGATGAAACTTTCAATGCCTTCAAGGGCATTGTAAAATGGATTCGCACGAATCATGAAGCTAAGGTTAAGAGGATCAGGAGTGATCATGGCACCGAATTTGAAAACTCTAGCTTCAATGAGTTTTGCCTTCTCAAAGGAATCCATCATGAATACTCAGCTCCCAAAACGCCTCAACAAAATGGAATAGCTGAAAGAAAGAATCGTACTCTCCAAGAAATGGCTCGAGTTATGCTAATCTCTAAAAATCTTGCAAGATCGTTTTGGGCAGAAGCTGTATCCACTGCTGGATATATCTTGAATCGAATAAGTATAAGATCTGGAACTACGGCAACTGCCTATGAACTTATTAATGGAAAGAAGCCATCTGTTGGACACTTCAGAATCTTTGGATGCACTTGTTATATCTTGAAGGATAGGGATCCTCTGAAGAAGTTTGAAGAAAAAGCCGATCGAGGAATTTTTGTGGGTTATAGTCAAAATAGTCATGCTTATAGAGCTTATAATCTTCGAACAAGGAAAGTGATGGAAACCGTGAATATCAACTTCGATGAGCAAGACTATCTCGGAAAACAAGAAGAAGAAGATTGGGTTAAGGAAGGAATCTTGGAATTTCAAACTTTTGGAAATTCTCCTAATAATGAAACCTCAGAAACCTCAACTCCAAATACTTGCCATGAAGAAGGAGAACCCAGCAACTCTCATAATGATTCTTCCTCTGAGGATGAAGAAGTTACACCTGTTGAAAATCCAGCAGATGCTCCAAGAGAAGCTCCTGGATACATTCAGAAACGACATCCTCAAACACAAATGATTGGAAATCTAAATGAGCGAACTACTCGCTCCAAGAAAACGTCAAATCCTCAAGATGAACTTTACAATATTTGTACCTCTGCTATTTGCCATGAAATCGGCATTTCTTGTTTTCTCTCTGAGAATGAGCCGAAAAACTACAAGGAAGCTATGAAAGATGATTTTTGGATCATGGCTATGCAGGAGGAGTTGAATGAATTCACAAGGAATAATGTGTGGTCCTTAGTTCCTCGAACTTCAAACATAAATGTTGTTGGAACTAAATGGATCTTCAAAAACAAGACTGATGAGTATAACCAAGTGGTGAGAAACAAAGCTCGCCTCGTTGCTCAAGGATATGCCCAAGTCGAAGGCATTGATTTTGATGAAACCTTCGCTCCTGTAGCTCGAATTGAATCCATAAGGCTCTTAATTGCGATAGCATGCCATCTTGGCATCAAACTTCGACAAATGGATGTCAAAGCTGCCTTCTTGAATGGAGTATTGGAGGAAGAAGTGTTTGTCGCTCAGCCTAAAGGATTCGAGGATCCTTCTAAGCCGAATCATGTCTACAAGCTTCATAAAGCTCTTTATGGATTAAAGCAAGCCCCACGTGCTTGGTATGGATGTCTAACGGAATATCTCTTGAAGTTTGGTTTTCTGCGTGGCTCCGTCGACAAGACTCTCTTCATCAAACGAGAGGGCAAACATATGATTGTTGCCCAAATCTATGTTGACGACATCGTTTTTGGAGCTACTTGCTCTAAGCTTGTGAAAGCCTTCACAGAATCCATGTCTTCCACCTTTCAAATGAGTCTTGAAGGAGAATTGCATCAATTCCTTGGACTTCAAATCTCGCAGCGACCTAATGGGATCTTCGTCTCTCAAAGCAAATATGCGAAAAATATGGTCGAGAAATTTGAGATGCATCATGCTAAGCCTGCCAAGACTCCTATGGCAACCACTGAACACCTATCTAAGTCAACTACGAGTCGGAGCGTTGATCAAACTCTTTACCGTTCCATGATTGGAAGCTTACTCTATCTAACTGCTACTCGTCCTGACATAATGTTTAGTGTTTGCATGTGTGCTAGGTACCAAGCGGATCCAAAGGAAGATCATCTTCGAGCCGTTAAGCGGATTCTCCGATACATTTCCGGGACTTCGGATCTAGGCATCTGGTATACGGGCGACACCTCCTCAAATCTTGTCGGATTCTCTGACGCTGATTGGGCAAGTGACACGGATGAGAGAAAGAGCACTTCGGGATGTTGTTGCTTTCTTGGAAATAACATCGTCTCTTGGCATAGCCGCAAACAAAATTGTATCGCACTCTCAACGGCGGAATCTGAGTATGTCGCTGCCGGGAGTTGTTGCACTCAATTACTTTGGCTCAAGCAAATGTTGGATGACTATCTCGTCGAGAGTGCTCCCTTGGTGCTGTTTTGTGATAATCAGAGTGCTATCAAAATCAGCGAAAATCCTGTCCAGCATTCTCGAACTAAACACATCGACATTCGACATCATTTCATTAGAGATTTGGTTGATCGTGATATAGTCAGTCTACAGCATATTTCAACAGAAAAACAGCTCGCTGACATCTTTACCAAACCTCTTGACTTTGAGAGATTTCAAACTCTAAGAAATTCTCTCTGCATGTGTTCTCTTTAAGAGTTCACGAAAATTTTTGAAGTCTGAAAGATTATTTTCTTTACTTCTGAATATGCACTCGGAATCGTCGTGGACTAGTCTAATTAGTTGAACATGGATTCGAGGCCGCTTTAGTCTTCGGACCCAAGAGTATTCATTCCTCTGAGTGCAGACATGTGAACATGGCTTATAGCTCCTCGCTTCATTTGCATAGATCCATAAAGCCAAGTAACGGAGGACGCCGGTTACCCCGGCTCCCCTCTTCGAAAGGTTGTACATGGACGCTGAACCTTAAGACACTCTCCCATCACACTTTGGAGGACGCAAGTGAACCTTGCTCCCCTCTAACTGCTGTAATGAGTGTCTGTTGCATTTCATTTAAAAGCTAAAACTCGTCTGGAGGACGCAGGTTGAACCTTGCTCCCCTCTGATTGTAGTAACGCTTAGTTCCAAGTGGAGTGCCTTCAAAGTTCACCTTGCACTCATGAATTAAAATCTCTTGTGCGGTGCAAACTCATCAAATATGTTTCGACGAAACACGGCATGTGTTCTTGTGATTGTGACGAAGGACAAGTTAAATGTCTATCAATATACTTCGGTCCGTTTCACCGGTTTTTAATATGAGAGATTTTTTCCTTATACCTCAAAGTTGCTATCACCTCGTGTGAAATTTTTGGTTTTTTGGAAAGTGATGAAATGTGGACTTTTTTTTTTGGGAAAATATTTGCTCTTCACTGCCTCGTATCACCGCTTGAATCTCCACTAAAATGTCGTTGAATGTTTTGATTCGTGTTGAACGCTTGAATGCTAACTCGGGATATGTTGTTTTGATATTGATTTCTTGCAGATTCATATTCAGCACCTCGAGGATCTCACTCTTCGGGTATTCAAACTTCAAGGAGCCTGGCGCCTAACGCATTCTCGGCGTGTGACATACTCTCAGCGCCTGAATTTTGTCCTTAATCCCTGACGTGTGATCTCTAAGGCGCCTAACGTTATGAAGGCGTGTGATCACTTTGATGCTTCTTGGCGCCTCTCAAAAACCTTGCCACCTCAAAAATCTCCAAGGCGCCTAACGTTATGAAGGCGCCTGCTGTCTTTTGACGCCTCAAAAATCTCCAGGCACGTGATTTCTCCAGGAGGGCTCTCGGCGCCTGAATTTGACGGCGTTTCAAATTCCTCCAAGACCGCCATTCTCGGCGCTTAAAGATATACACAAGGATCTCGGAGCATGATTCGTTGCAGATCTCTCGCGTCGATTCCGACTTCCCCGCAAGAGCGGTTTCAGATTCAAATTTTGGGCCTCGTTTCTCATTTCATGGGCTTTCATGTGTTAAAGCCCGTACAATTTGTGTCTTTTGGCCTTCTAGGTTTTGAAACCTATAAATAGGCCACTTCTCACCTTCATTATTTCTTTTACAAACTCATAACTCTCAATTCTCTCTGCAAATTTTTCAAGAACACTCAAGAACACTCAAATTTTTCTCCAACATTTTACTAAGTTTGATTTCTTTTCTTGAGTTTGTTTTTTTCTAATTCATGTTTATGTTTCAACTTCTCATACTTATCTTTCGATTCTCTAATCCTTGTCACAGGAACAATGGCTGATCCCGTAACTGAAGCGAACAAGGAGATGCTGAAATATCTCACTCAACAATTCAAGGAAGCGCCTAAGGAGCTCAAGGCGCAGGCGTACGAAGAATTGAAGGCGCACCGCGCTTCCATGTCTACTGGCCCTTCTCCAACGCCATCGCTCATGGCGGTTACCGAATCCAAAGATGGTGCCCTCTCAACTTCTTCAAAGAAATCGACTGGATCACTGAAATCAGGAGGGTCCAATCCTCTCAAAATCAGAATCAATACCAAGAAATCCAAGTCAGGTACTCAATCCCCTCCAAAGACACTTCAACAGAAAATAGATGCTGGCCTTGTACCTTCGAAAGCCTCTTTATCACAAATTGCGGAAGAATCAACTGGTGTCTCTGAGGAGCATGATCCTGAGGTGAATCCCTCGAAGGCGCCCACCTCCACGGTGACTGCCTCTGATGCGCCTCTTACTAAGGCGCCAACTCTCGAGGCGCCTGAACATGCGCCTATCCTCGAGGATTCTCAAACTGATATCGCTGCCAAGGAGAAATCTACTGCTGTTGGTCCATCTAGTGCTAAGCCTTCGAATCCTAAGACGCAGAAGAAGATAATCCAATATGCACAAACGATCGATGAGATCCCACCTGCCTACTCCTCGGAGTTCTACAAGGAAAAATCTGTGCATCGAATGGAGAAGATGCAAGTCATGACTATTCATCCTGACAAAACCTTTGGGAAGGATCAATTCGAGGATTACAATATCTCTGATGCATTTGATGAAATGCGCCTCTATCAAGCTGCTCATGCGCGGTATCAGTACTCTCCCTATGTTGTGCGCGCATTCTATGCTGCCCTCGATGAGGACTTCATCAATCCTCGAAGTAAGTTATTTGGCAGATTTGTGTTTCGAGGTAAAGTTTACAAATTTCAACCGAAACATATCAACGAACATTTTGGGCGCTATGACGATGAGATGCGCAAGAACAAGTGGGTCAAGCCATCTCCCGAGGAAGTGGCGCAAGAACTCAAGATTGACACTTTTGTGACGGGTGGCAAGAGGAAAACTAAATTGCCTGAGGTAGCTGATCTCACTTCTTTCTATACCATGATATTTCGTATTGCATCTTCGAACTGGGTTCCACACAACAGTCTCAAGACTCTGACTCCCCTTCTGATGCATGTAATGTTTCGAGTTGGCACTGGCCAACAGTTCGATCTTGGTATGATGACGTTCATGGCCATGGCTGAGATAGCAAAGCTTAAGAACTCAAAAATCTCGAAGGATATTCTCTTGCCGTTTCCTTGCCTCATATGTTCCATGTTGAGTCGTCAAGAGTTTTTGTATAACATGTTGGATAACTCGCCAGATCTTCCTCTCAAGAAATCTTCAACTATTGCCATTGCAAAAACGTACTTGGATCCAGAGAATAAACGGGTCGATCTCCCTTGGAAGGGATTTGTGAATCCTTCTGATGTGCCTGAACCTGTGACGCCTCCTCCTTCTCCTCGCAAACCCTCCTCGAAGCGTAAAGCTCTCAAGGCGCCTGGCGCCTCCAATGTTAAGCGCCTACGCGCTTCCTCCCTCGAGACATCGCCTAACATCTCTCCGTCCAAGGCGCCTGAACAACTCACTTTCTCTAAAGAACAAATGTCTGGCTCCTATTCAGTTGTGGCGTCCAGCATCCTTGAGGAACTGATCGATGCGTCTAACGACTTGATGATCAAGCGTGCTGCTAATATCAAAACAACCAATGAGTTGATTGTCTCTGAGAACAACCATCATGCTATTCTCATGAGATATCATCAGGCTGCCCGCCAAGGGGGAGGAATCGGAGCCTCGGATTCACTTCATGGTACCTTCATGTACCAACTTATGCAGGATGTTTTGAGTGAGATCACAAGGAAGTTTGGAGTCCAAGTAAAGGAGGAGAAGGACTCAAAGACTGAAGTCTCAAATCTCTTCGAGATGGAAGTTTCGGGCTCCAAGGGCTTGAAGATTGTAACTGATGAAAATACCAAGTCTTCTGTCTCTCCTTCTACACTTGCAGGTACGGATGACAAAGGAAAAGGGATTGCGGTTGATATCTCAGATGATGAAGGTGACAATGATGAGGATGACGAGAATGAGGGTGGCGAGGATGATGCTTCTGATGATGAAGCTGTTGAAGAAGAAGAGGACGCTGAGCATGAGGGCGCAGAGGAGGAGGCGCATGACGAAGGCGCCAAGGATATGGATGTGGACGTCGAAGTTAATTCTCCCATCGAGTTCCCCGAAGATTCTGATTAACCGTTTGAAGTTGTTTCCCTGCTGAACATTTTTTTCTTGCTTAAGTTTTTTTATTGCTTCCTTGCATGCATTAAACTCTTGAACACTTGCATGCATTTTGTTTTAGCGCCTGAGGCGTGTGACTTTGAGTTTTTCATAACTCTGAATTCTTGTTATCTTGTTTCTCTTTGATTCCTTACGTATCTAAGTTTTCTTTTACTTAGAATGATTGGATGATTGTTTGAGGGGGAGTTTCTCACATTTTTAGCTCGTTTACGAGTTGTGCCAAAAAGGGGGAGATTGTGAATGTATGTTTTGGCTACAACTTTGTGTTTTCCTTGTTGTTCTATTTTGCAGGGTTTAAAGCACAAGGATAACATCTCAAAGGATTTTTGAAGATTGAAGTATTGATCCTTGGACGAGTGGCGTTTGACGGACTGCAGGCGCTAAGCGCATGGTACCAGGCGCTAGGCGACTTGGTCGAGGACTTGAAGAAGCATGCGTGAGGAGCACTGTCCGATCCTTGAAGTTGCAATGCGTCGGACGCATGGCATGACACATCAAGCACATAACCCGCCTCTTGAAGACGCAATGCGCGGGGCGCATTGCTTGAAATCTCAGGCGCCGGATCTTCCTTGAAGATGCATGCGCGGGGCGCCTTGAGGTGGGCGCATCAATCCTCTGAGGATGCTACCCTCCAAGAATGCAATCCTCTGAGGATGCTATCCTCCAAGAATGCAATCCTCTGAGGATGCTACCCTCCAAGAATGCAATCCTCTGAGGATGCTATCCTTCAAGAATGTGACCCTCCAAGAATGCAATCCTCTGAGGATGCTACCCTCTAAGGATGCAATCCTCTGAGAATGAAATTCTCTGAGAATGCGCATGTCATGCGCTTGAAGGATGAAGCGCCCGAAATGAAGCCGCGCTAAATCAACATTCATCAAATGCAATGAAGATGACGACACGCCCAAACTTCAACACTTGGAATATTTTCATGTCAAATTGAAGGTGAAGCGTAGACGAGCTTTGGAGCTGTGCATCCGTTGAAGCGCGCCCAGATTCAAGATTCGAAGATTCGAAGATTCGAAGTTTCAAGGTTCGAAGATTCAAGATTCGAAGATGGTTCTGGAAGTGTGACGTCAAGAATTTCCGTTTGACGTCAGCCGAACGTGTAACCAATGAGGATCACTTTCCTCCGGCGTTCTCACGTGCGGCACTCCTATAAATACCCTCGAACCTGATTTGGAAAATCACTTCTCACACCCTTACTTTTGAAATCGAGTTTTTACTTAGAGTATTTTAGGAGCTTTAGGATTGTCGCTTGTTGCGCATTCCTTGAGAGAGTTTTCGTGTAGTTTGTTTTCGCTGAGCGCCTTGTATTAGAGTTATGAGATTTAGCTCTAGGTGTTAAGCGGTGGATCCTTGGAGTGCTAGAGTGCTGCGTCACTTGGTCTGCATCCTTTGATCATTTTATCTACCGTTCTCTCCTTGTAATAGTTTTGTTTGATTCCAAATGAAATGAAACTTATTACATATATCTTGTCTCCTATCTACCTGCTATACAAGATTACAAGATTGTGAATTTGAACACTTTCCTCTGAGAGGTTGATTCTCTAAGAGACTTGGTTTCTCCTCTGAGTGCATTGCTCCAGGCGCCCAGAGACTTGTAACTCAGCGCATACCTCTTAGGCGCCGAGTATTGATTTGAGCGCATCTTCTAGGCGCTTGAATCTTAGGCGCCCAGTATTGAGTGAGCGCTGAGTGGTTCGACTCTTCGAAGGTTTTACGCTTTTTACACCGACTTCGCGAAAAGTTGGTATCTTACGTCGAAGACGTAATTTCAGGTAGCACTCTGAAACTGAGGAGTGAAAGGATCGAATGGATGGATAGCCCATGTTCTTTTGAAACAAATAAACAGTGCGGTCAGTGTACGAGACAACAAGTTCACTACTGCTGGAGTAAGCTAATGATGTGACATTCTTTTCTTCTGTCTTTGGCGAATAGTCTCGACAGCAAAAGATGTTAACGGGGGCAACTTTTTTAATTGACGACGTCACTCGGCATTTCCTGAGGTCATAAACGGGCACATAAGCATCTTCACCTCCCATAGCAACATAATTAGGGTTCCTTGGGTCAAAAGCCATGCAAGACACATATTTACTCGAACGATGTTTTTTACTTGACCAGTAGAAAAGATTAGCAGCAAAACCGATTCGCAGATCATACTGCAAAATAAATAAATAAAGGGGTTCAACATGATAAGATAAACTGAGAGGAAATTACTTTCTAACTAAATATAATTACAAAAACAACCTTTTATATTTGATTAGTTTATATAAATTAAAAACCAAGATATAATTCACAAAGACCATCCTGAGTATTGAATCATTTAACCCATAGAAACAAATATAATATAACGGAGGTATTTTGTAATTTAAAATGAAAATCGTGTCTTTGAGTTGTGGTGCGTGGTAATTAAATTGAACTCAAAAACACATTAATTAATTAATTAAAGTCTCATTAAAGCGTACATGTATGACGTTGTCATCTTCTGTACAGCACAAAACGTTATGCGGGCTTCCTGGTTCAACAGCATAACAGGTGATATGTCCCTGCTGGTCTATGGATAAACAATCATTGACAAATGAACCATCGTTCAACACCTCAAGTAGTCGGACCTGAAATAGGAAAGTGTTCAAAATAGAAAGAATTATAAGGAATGGTAAATTAGAAGACAGCTTATTTGACAAACAAAATATGGTTACTACATACTATAAGAATAAGACAATCATGTGAATGAATTGAAGACCATAAGTTATACGGATCCAAACTATCACATGGATAATACAAAATGAACTTTAGATTGTATAACTCATATTCACCCCCCTCGAAATAAATGCGTGCTTAATAATTATTTTTCAATTCAGTAAATACCTCAAATATTGTGTTTCCATGTAAAGAAATTTTACGTTCGGCCGCAATAATTGAAGTAAAATAAAAATTCCACCAAAGTTACCACAACAATCAATCTTTAGACTGTCAAATTGTATCACATATAACGATCAGATTACCTGGCCATCGGTAGCTGATGTTATAATTTTGCAGTCATTAGTGAAGGGCACGATTTTGGTTTGGGTTAAAATGCCTGAATGTTCAGAAGGATACGAAGATAACAGCTTCTTTTTTTCCCAGTCCCAAAGCTTTAGTTCATGGGTATTAGAGCCGGATAAAAGAAGCTCGCCGGTTGAGTTGAATGCTAAAGCAAATGTAGCGCTTCCGTATCCATTATCTAGTTCTCTATAAAGATCTATATGTTCGATTAGGGTCTGCACCACAAAGAAAACACACCACGATATAAAAATAAATCACCTGTTTTGGCTCTTATATTCTAATTACATGATACTTGTAAAGAAAGACTAAGCAATACGATGATTCCTTTGTTGTCAGTGACGCAATTACGAACCCTACATTACACGTGTACCTGATTTTATATAGATCTCTATTCTTATCGAGATAGATGTAATGGACATTAATGTTAGTCGTAAATCTTTCATAAGGATATCATGAATTCATCTAGTTCCAATACGCACAGAGTGATCAAACCACACTATCAACTGCCTCACAGAACATCATATCGATGTCCACGTTTTAATTACACTTGAAACCCAACATTTGTTAGTGTGTAGTTCTTCCTAGTTCAACATAGAACCACGTTGTTCTTGTTTGAACTACGTTGAACTATACACTTTGTTTTGTAGTAACTTCATGTTTTATGTTTGTATGTTTTCCTTTCGTTAATTCATACAAGTCTGCTAGGTCTACATAGAACGAGCCCTGTGAACTGTGGAATTAACAAGTGGCTCAACGCGTGACCACGGTTCATCAGCATGGAACAAGCAGACTTAGCCTCTACAAACAACATGGAGTTGCATCAGTGCGTTAGCATGGAACGAGCTATTCTGTCAACATGGTTCAACGTGGATCAGAGAGAATTGCGAGTTCATCAACGCGCTTCAAGGCCTTACCGTGATAACACCTTGACGGACGCGGTGCAAGCATAGCTACACATACGGCTGGACGAATGACTGCTAAGGAATGAAGCCAGCTGTGGGTACGACTAGAAGACTTCGCTAGAAGAATGATAGTCCAGTGAAAAACGCCAAGTAAACCAGCTATGCCCTCCACGAGCTCGACGCACGAAGACACGCTAGTGTGGCCGTGGGTAGAGCTGGGTTCGTCAAGTACAACTGAAATGGAATCTCGAATATTCCATGAAGATGCTTTGGGCTCGGCCCATTAAGCGTGAATTCCGGAAACCCTATTTCTCGACACCTATAAATAGCGGGTTGTTGGAATTCACTATTCATGCATTGATTTGACATTTTCTAGAGAGAGAAAATTTGTAGACCGAGAGACTTCGCTAGAAAGCTCCGGTTCTATTGTCAGTTTAGTCTTTGTAGTACGAGTCGCTAGATTAGTTCTACATAGACTTAGTTTTTGGTCGTGTTGACCTTTCTACAAGATTCGCTAGAATTTTGTAGATGTGTTTGTAAGTGGTTCCACCATTTACAAGTTATACAAAAGAGTTTTCTTTAGAATCTCCAAATTGTGTTAAGTGTTTGTACTCTACTCTTTACAATTCTGTTCTAGGTAGAACCAAGTACAAAATACACAATTTCAATTGGTATCAGAGCGAGTTCACCACCTTTGGTGTGATCCTAGGAAGAGATTCTACAATGGAGTCATTCACTGTCGTCAAGCCCGTCATCCTCAACTCCTCCAACTACTCCTACTGGAAGAGCAAGACTAGGCTGAAGTTGAAGAATGTGGACTCACGTGTGTGGGGTGCTGTGTTGAACGGTTGGACTCCACCAACCTACATTGACAAGGATAATGACACGGTTCCGAAAGACGAGTCTACATGGACCACGGCCGAACATGAAGCTGCCACCTTCAATTCGAAGGCCATCCACATTATCACAGATCTCATTGATGTCCACATGTTCTCTGTCGTTAGGCATCTCACTTCGGCTAAGCAAGTGTGGGACACCTTGGAACGCATGTGTGAAGGAAGTGATAGTATCAAGAGATCCAAAATCAGAGGGCTCAACACTTCTTTCCACCGGCTTGAAATGAGGGAAGATGAAGACCTTGACTCGTTTTTCAACAAAATCATGGCTATTGCAAGTGAGTGTCAAGAACTTGGAGATCCTATACCTCCTCCACTCATTTGCACCAAGGTTCTACGAGGTGTAACGGAGAAGTTTAGTGTTAAGGTCACTACGTTGGAAGACACGAAACTTGGTCAATCGGGCGACTACAACGAAATCATGAGCCATTTGAAGAACTATGAGTTGAACCAAAAGTTGAAGGACAAGTCTTACTCCATGACTCCTTATGAGAACTCCATGAAGGCTCTCTCTATCTCACAAAATGCCTCTAGCTCTACCCCCAACAGGGCTGGCTCTACCCACTCTCCTCACGCTACTGAGAGTAATGCCTTCCTTGCTGAAGACTCCGATGATGAGAGTGAAGCTCTCTCTCTCCTTGACTCTCCAAATCCGGACAAGTTCATCGCCATTCAAGATGCCGTGAGTTACCTTGTTCGTCAAGACATTAAGAGGAAGAGGAGATTCAAGCAATTTCGAAATCAGAGGACTCCTGGAAATTCATTCTCTACTCCACCCGCCACCAACCGCAGTGGGTACACCCCAAGTCGGAAGTTCGTTAGTGGCGCTCCTAGCAAGGACATGTCCAATATCAAGTGCTTTGAGTGCAAGGGGATGGGCCATGTGAAGAATGAATGCCCTAACTTGCATCGGAAGAACAACATGGATGTGAGTTACTTGGTGTTTGATGGAGATGATGCTTTGTACTCCTCTGAGGAAGACAAAGGGAAGATGGTGGAGCCAAATGAAGTAAACGCACTCTTAAGTGCCATTGATGATGAGAGCGATGAAGAGTATGAGGTAGTTCAAGATGACTTGGCTACCCATGACAATATCTTTTGCTATACCTCTGTGGTTGCAGGTACTACTGAGCCGGGTGCTAGTTCTACCCCCAGAACTCTGGCTGGGGGCATGACAAAGAAGGAAGCTGAGTCTACCCTCGATTATGAGAGGGTGAGCAAGAGGGAGTTCGAGATCGTGAAGCTGGAGTTGGAAAGGGCGTTGAAGAAGGCAAGTGAACTGGAAGCCATTGTGCACAAGGAAGATACGGAGAAAGACTTCCTGAGGGACTCTCTTGCCAAAATGGAAGAAGGCTATGCTATGCGGACCAAGGAGCTCTACCAAGTGAAAGACAAACTAGATGTTGCTAATTGTCTCTTTCAAAAGCTTAATACTGGCACTTCAAAACTTGATAACATGTTGAACTGTGTTAACACCAAGCACTTTGGGCTTGGATTTAAGGAAACTTTTGATTCTGTCTACTCCGATTCTCCTTATATCTCTCCTAAGTTTGTGCATGGTAGAGATAAAGTTATCACTGAATCTAATAAGGCCAAACCAGAGGATGTTATTACTTCCAAAGGCAATGTGGCTTCTAATTCTAACATTAAAATTCTCAAACGTACCTCTACTCCCTTGCCACAAAATGCTTCAATGTCCTCGTTGACACCGGTCTCTACTTCTGCTCTACCCGTAAGCAATTCCGGATCTACCCATGACAAGAAAACGTTTACACGGAATGTCTCCAGTCGATCTAAGTTACCCTTCTCAACAACTAAATCTCAACCTCGTGGTGCTACCCTTTTATCAAACCCTGCTAAGGACATGACCACTCATAAAAGGAAGACTCCTTCTACCCACTACAAGCGAGTCTATGTGTGTCACTATTGCGGGATGAAAGGACACATCCAACCTTATTGCTACAAGCGTGCCGAAGATTTAAGTTCTCGTGCTATGGCTCACAGACAAGTATGGAGACCAATTACCAAGCAGTCGCATGTCAAGGTCAATCAAGTCTGGAGAATTAAAGTTGTTCTACCCACAGCAACAAACATAGAGCCAAAGCAAGTATGGAGAAGAAAGCAAGAAGTGACATGTAATGTTGCATTCACCGTGGCTAAAGGCACGACAAAAGAGACTTGGTACTTCGACAGTGGGTGTTCTCGGCATATGACAGGAACTAAAGACTCTTTGATCGATTTTGTTCCTCACTCTGGTGGACCCGTCACTTATGGAGGTGGGGCAAAGGGGAGCATAATTGGAAGTGGAACATTAAACGTGAAGGGTCTACCCGCACTCAAGAATGTTCTCTTGGTGGATGGGCTATGTGCTAATCTCATAAGCATTAGCCAACTTTGTGATGATGAACTTAACGTGAAATTCAATAAGGAGAACTGTGAAGTGTACAACGTTAAGGGAGAGCGCATTCTCACTGCTGCTCGTGCGAAGAACAACTGTTACGCTATCAATGAATCTTGCCTAAGTGCCTCTACCCATGACGAGATAGATATCTGGCATCAAAGGCTTGGTCATACCAGTCTCCGGAACCTTGAGAAGTTGGTTCAAATAAAGGCAGTCAGAGGCATAGATAGCTTGCCCAAGATTGACAAGAGAGTTTGTGGTGAATGTCAGATGGGTAAACAAACTCGAGCTCCTCACCCTGCTATCTCTACCCATAACCGTACTACAGAATGTTTTGAGCTACTACACATGGATCTCATGGGGCCCATGGAAGTGCAGAGTTTGGGACACAAATGGTATACTCTTGTTATTGTTGATGACTTCTCGAGGTACACTTGGGTTAGTTTTCTTGGAACCAAGGACGAGGCTTTTGAAGCCTTCCGAACCTTAGCTCGTAGAATTCGCACCACTTATGGTAAACGAGTCCAACGTATAAGAAGTGACCATGGAGGTGAATTTCAAAACGGAGTGTTTGTTGAATATTGCACTCGTAAAGGGATTCACCATGAATTCTCTGCCCCAAAGACTCCGCAGCAAAATGGAATTGTAGAGAGGAAGAACAGGACTCTACAGGAAATGGCAAGAGTGATGATGGTGGCTGCGGGTATGGCCAAGGGTTTTTGGGCAGAAGCCTTGAGTGCGGCTTGCTATGTGGTCAACCGGATAAGTATTCGCGTCGGCACTCAATGTACGGCCTACGAATTGCTCACCTCCAAGAAACCAAATGTAGCTCATCTCCGTGTGTATGGATGCATCTGCTATATTTTAAATGATAGAGATGCCTTGAAAAAGTTTGATCCAAGGTCGGACAGGGCTATCTTTGTTGGCTACGCCCTTAATAGTCATGCTTATCGCGTGTTTAACCTACGTACAAAGACGGTGCAAGAATCAACTAACATCAAGTTTGATGAACTTCATTTTCACGAGAGTCCGTCCAAGTCTACCTTGCACCAACAAGCGTCTAACCCTGCTCTACCCCTGGCAGAAGTATTGGTTGAGGGAGAGGTAGATCAGGGTGTAGAATCTGTCACACCATCACATGTTCATTCTACTAATCACAACTCTTGTGATAGTACTCCATCAGAACGTAATGATGAAGGGTTGAATCCAAGCTCGTCTAACCCTGCTATGGGTACCACTGGAGCCTCTACCTCTACCGGAGTACCAAACTCGGGTCCTCCCGCCTATATTCGAAAGAGACACCCAAACCAACAAATGATTGGTGATCTCAACCAACGAGTTACTCGCTCTACCTGCTCTACCGACACTTTGCCCGCTAGCTATCCTAACACGTTCTCTAACTTGGCTCTCCTATCTCCAGACGTGGGCATAATGAGCTTTGTCTCCGAAATTGAGCCTAAAAACATAAAGGAGGCTATTCTCGATAATTTCTGGATTGCGGCTATGCAGGAAGAGCTACATGAGTTTGAAAGGAATAAGGTGTGGTCTTTAGTCCCAAGACCAAAGGGTGTAAATGTTATTGGTACCAAGTGGATCTACAAGAACAAAACCAATGAATTCAATCAAATAGTGCGCAACAAGGCGCGACTGGTTGCTCAAGGGTACACCCAAGTTGAAGGAATAGACTTTGAAGACACTTTTGCTCCTGTGGCACGCATAGAGTCCATCCAGTTACTCATTGCCGTGGCGTGCTACAAAAATATTTCGTTACGCCAGATGGATGTGAAGGCGGCCTTCTTGAATGGAGTGTTGGATGAAGAAGCATATGTTGAACAACCTAAGGGGTTTGTGGACCCTCACAAGCCGGACCATGTCTACCTTCTTCACAAGGCCCTCTATGGTTTGAAACAAGCACCTCGTGCTTGGTATAGCTGTCTCACAGACTTTCTTTTGAAATTTGGATTTACGCGAGGCAATGCCGATACCACTCTCTTTATCAAGATCGTCAAGAATGAAATGCTTATTGCTCAGATCTATGTGGATGACATTGTGTTTGGTGCTACCCATGACCGCTTGGTTAAGGAATTTTCTGATGCCATGGCTTCATCTTTTCAAATGAGCTTGGAGGGGGAGCTAAGTCACTTTCTTGGGCTTCAAATCTCTCAACGACCGGATGGTATGTTCGTTTCTCAAACTAAGTATGCTATCAACATGCTCAAGAAGTTTGATATGGCGGATGCTAAACCTATGAAGACTCCTATTGCTACCACTGACAAGCTGAGTAGAGCTGAGAAGAGCAAGGATGTTGATATTTCTACCTACAGATCTCTTATTGGTAGCTTGCTCTACCTCACTGCCACTCGACCGGACATTATGTATAGTGTGTGCCTCTGTGCCCGCTACCAAGCTCAACCAAAGGAAGAACATCTTATTGCTGTGAAGCGTATCCTTCGATATGTGGCCGGGTCTACGAACCTTGGTCTATGGTACACTAAAGATACTTCTTCTTATCTTGTTGGTTTTGCAGATGCCGATTGGGCGGGAGACAATGATGAAAGGAAGAGCACCAGTGGTGGGTGTTGCTTCTTAGGAAACAATCTTGTTTCATGGCATAGCAAGAAGCAAAATTGCATTGCTCTATCCACCGCTGAATCCGAGTATGTGGCTGCCGGGAGTTGTTGTACCCAAATGCTATGGCTTCAACAAATGCTTGCCGACTATCACATTCATAGCACGCCACTAACCTTGTACTGTGACAACCAAAGTGCTATAAAGATAAGTCAGAATCCGGTACAACACTCAAAGACCAAGCATATTGATATACGACATCACTTCATTCGAGACTTGGTAGAACGGGGTAAGGTGGTAATGGAACATGTTCCTACGGAGAAACAACTCTCAGACTTCTTCACAAAACCACTTGCTTCGGAAAGATTTTTATTCCTCCGGAAGTCTCTCTGCATGGGTGCCTTTTGAAGGGTATTAGGCCGCAAATGGCTACCTCTACCCACAGCTGTTTATTTTGTCAATGGAACCATGAGGTAGAGCAAGGTGAGATTAGGTGTTGACAGTTGCAAAGTGACGTAGTATTTGGACATACTGTTCTTTAAATATTATCATAAGCCATTCATTGGAGCGAACTTCGTTTGCTCTATGTCTAGCAGGAAAAGTCGGCCTAAAGATTTCCTCGGTGGATCGGGTCTTGACCGACTTGGTCTCCGGGCAAATGCAAAAGACATGGCCTTATACATATAATGATGAAAACACAAAACAATTATATATGGAAACATCATTCTATAACACCTATCACTGATTGGGTCATTACAGGCCTGATCTATGCCCAAAAAGCAAGTGAAATGGTCGTGGTTACACGCTGAACTGGCCAAAATAGCATACCGTCCATAAAGCTCTGTCACTCTACCTCCAATAACTCTACTTAATGTTCTTTCCAGCGATTTTGATTCACTGTGTGGTGGTACGTATGTCCACGTTGTGTGTGCTTGTTATGCCTTTAACTGTATTTCGTGTTTTAAATTTTTGCAGAGAACTCCTGGTCTACGAAGCAAGGCTGCTCTACCTTGAAGTGCTTCTTTAGGCTTCGTTGGTCTAGATTTTTTTTGGTGAACTTGAAATCTGGGTAATTCAACGTAGGGGTGTGTGTAATAGCCCCTGCTCTACATGTGCTACTTTGAGTATTCATGAAAGTCGTTCCTGTCTTACGTGTTACTCTTTGCTTGTTGTGCTGTTTGCTGATTTTACGTTATAAGTATTGTTGCCCTACCCATAACCATCCTTGTAGGGCGTGCTATCCCTTGAAAATTTGGTGCTGCTTATGCGTTGTACTACCTAGCTTGTACACACTCTCTGGCAGCCCAAGTCTCCCAGCTGCACGCACGACCAAGTGCATTTGCCCGCTCGCCCTCCGTTGATCTACACGTCTTCGGATTTTGGTTTATTTCTTGTCTACTTTGACTAAGTTTCACTGCTCCACGTTTTATATTCCTGTTGTACGTTGTGGTGTTTTTGTTTTTCTACCTTGCAGCTACGACGAGTTAGGTTGCTTGTTCCACGCACCGTGAGTGCTCCATGCCTCCTCGTCCGCGCACTACCACTTCATCTCTTGAAATCACTCCTACGCAGACCTGGCATTTGGACACGTGGCGTGCTCTACACCACAGAATTTGAACCGCTTCGGCCACACTATAAATACCCCCCGGGTCAAACACACAGTGCACCTTCTACTGCGTGTTTTAGAGAGAGAATCCTTATTCCCTTGCTGTTCATCACTTATACGTTGCAGCTCATATCCTCTATTCTCATCTTTGCACTTTGCTCTACGCAGTACTTTACTTCTACCCGTCCTACTCCAATGACTTCTTCTGCTGCTCCCGCTACCACCAAGCCCACATATGAACTGCCCTCGTTCTACGCAGACAAAATTGCAGAACTAAAGGCAGAGGAAGCTACACTTGAAGCCGCGCAAGCCGCGGAAGAGGATTTTGATAAAATTACTGAACTGGAAACCAAAATCACTGCTGTACGTGCGACTATCCTTGCTCACCGTGGTGATAAGATGAAGGCTGAAAAAGCCTTAAGGGAGGAGGCTGCACGTAAAGCAGAAGAGGAACGGAAAAAGAAGGAGGAAGACGAACGTTTGGCCGAGTTAGAACGGCAACGTATAGCAGAGGAAGAACGGAAAAAGAAGGAACAGGAGGAGGCTGATCGTTTGGCCGAAATTCAGAGAAAGAAGGATGAAGAGGCTGCACGTATAGCCAAGGAGGAGAAGGATAGGAAGGAGAAGGAAGAGGCAGACCGTATTGCCAAAGAAACACAAGACAAACTCGATGAGGCCAACCGTAGGGCCGAGCTAGAGAGAACACGAAAGGCTGACGAAATTGTTGATCCAATTTCTTCTAAGGACGGTGGCTCAACGATCCACACCGTCATTTCTCCTGCTCAACTCCCCTCGCCCCACGATGAGCCACCTGCACAAGAGGAGGATAAGGTGGCGGAGGACAGGCTTGTAGTCCCGTCTCCCTCGCGCCACGTTGGGGAAGGTTTCTCTGCTGACTTCCACTACGAAGCAGCAAGTGATCGTTATGATGCACTGGCCGAGCAGAAAATCAATGCTGAGCGGCACTACGCTGGAAGGGCCAAGTGGGTAGGTCGCGGGCTACACGCTTTCATGGAACAAATGCAACTGCTAAATGCCATTAACTTCGACGTCGACTACAGTGCTTTCGTCCATCGTGTTGTCTTCTCCCACATTGATCAAAATTTTGGTGATCCCAGCCACCCGTCGTACGGCAAGGTCATTCTTCGGGAGCGGGAGTATGATCTCTCTCCTCGTACGTTGAACAAAATGTTCAAACGTACTCACATCAAGGCAACCTGGGAAGCTCCCTCTCCGCAGCACCCCGATAGCCAAATGATGGGCTTCATCGTGACTGGAGGCCTTGCTTCTGCGTCCCAGCCGGCCTGCACTTCGCTGACCCAGTTCTTCACTCACTTGAACAGAATAATTGCTAACAACTGGATCCCTACGTCTAGCTGCTCGGTGGTCCACGCTGACGCGCTTCACTTGATGTACAAATTGAGTCGTGGCATCCAAGTTGATTTGGGTCAAGTGGTGTTCAATAAAATTGCTTCGTATGGGGACATGTCCAATGCTGAAATTGGCCAGTCAAATCTTCCTTGCCCTCACCTGATCAGCGCTGTACTAGTTAGTCAGGGCTTTACGTATGAGAAGGACGATGAGCCAATGATTCCTCTCTCTCTTCGTTTCGCTTTGACTCCAAATACTTGGCGGAGCACAAGGTTAAAGATCTCCCATGGCGTAGACTTGGGAGTATGGAGGAGGATCGCAAGCTGTTCACCGCGTCACAGGCCATTCCCTTGCAAATTCAACATGCCACCAAGGGAAAAGGTAAAAGGACCAAGTCCACTCGTTCTACGAAGGGTAAACTTGACGTCACCCTGGACTCTACGTCCGAGGACTCTGATTCCTCGTGCGACGAGCTGTATCTTTGTGAGCCGACCTCGCTCCTCCAGGACTTCGTGCAACTACGTGGCACGATTGACGTTGTGGCCCGCTTAACAGCCCACATGCACCGGAAGTCCCGTCGGGCGGCCCGTCTAGGGGGAGATGGGTCCTCGTACGCTGATCTAGGCCCATTGAAGATGCTACATGGGCGGTTATCAGGGTTGGTGAATCTTGTGGCTGAGCAAATGGAAGCATCAAGGAATGCAGAGGACCGTCCCACTGCAGCCACAAAGAAGAGTGGGAAACGCAAAGCCAGCGATCTGGACGTAGAGGAAGAAGCGGAGGCTGATGAGGGTGAGTTGTTGCGCGCTGCGCATAAGAAGAGTAAGAAGGAGGCTGGTGATGCGCACAGCGGTCTTGTCAAAAATGCGGATGGCACGGTGAAGGAGCTGGATGCGGTCAAAAAGGATGAGAAGTCCAAGGGTGCTGGCTCTTCGGGCACCAAGGAAATGGACAAGGGAAAAGGTCTTGGCTCCACGGTGGACAGACCCAAAATGCCCAAACTAACGGTTTCAAAGGCAGGGGTCACCGCAGAGCCACTTGCAAAGGGCACCATTGCTGCTGCTGCTTTTGTACCAGGTGCTGGCAAAGGCTTAATGAATGCGGGTGGTTCGATGCTCACCAAGAAGGAGGCTGCCATGGGCAAGGGTGCTGCTCAACGTAGAAAACAAATGGCAAACAAACCCAAGTCCACGCAGTACAAAAAGCGCAAATTGCTTGATGAAGCGACGGACGACGAGGAAGAAGATTTGCGCCGCCACACCACTCCTGAACAGTCAGACGGAGACGCCAGCGACTGATTTTTATAAACAAGTGTTCTCTATCCCTGTTCTTCGTTGAACTAATTATTTTTCCTTGTTTTTGCTTACTCTGTTAATCGCTTGATAAGCATGCTACAATGGTGTTTTGCTCGGTTTGAGCTTTGTATTTATTATGCTATCTTTTCTTGCTCTACGTATGCCTTGTTCTGATTTGCATTGTTTTACGTATGATTGCTTGTTTCTCTTTCTCTGCTCAACGTTGAACTTTTTGAGTATGATACTAATTTGAGGGGGAGTTTCTCTACGAACCCCCGCTTATGAAGTTGACTAAAAAAGGGGGAGATTGTTAGTGTGTAGTTCTTCCTAGTTCAACATAGAACCACGTTGTTCTTGTTTGAACTACGTTGAACTATACACTTTGTTTTGTAGTAACTTCATGTTTTATGTTTGTATGTTTTCCTTTCGTTAATTCATACAAGTCTGCTAGGTCTACATAGAACGAGCCCTGTGAACTGTGGAATTAACAAGTGGCTCAACGCGTGACCACGGTTCATCAGCATGGAACAAGCAGACTTAGCCTCTACAAACAACATGGAGTTGCATCAGTGCGTTAGCATGGAACGAGCTATTCTGTCAACATGGTTCAACGTGGATCAGAGAGAATTGCGAGTTCATCAACGCGCTTCAAGGCCTTACCGTGATAACACCTTGACGGACGCGGTGCAAGCATAGCTACACATACGGCTGGACGAATGACTGCTAAGGAATGAAGCCAGCTGTGGGTACGACTAGAAGACTTCGCTAGAAGAATGATAGTCCAGTGAAAAACGCCAAGTAAACCAGCTATGCCCTCCACGAGCTCGACGCACGAAGACACGCTAGTGTGGCCGTGGGTAGAGCTGGGTTCGTCAAGTACAACTGAAATGGAATCTCGAATATTCCATGAAGATGCTTTGGGCTCGGCCCATTAAGCGTGAATTCCGGAAACCCTATTTCTCGACACCTATAAATAGCGGGTTGTTGGAATTCACTATTCATGCATTGATTTGACATTTTCTAGAGAGAGAAAATTTGTAGACCGAGAGACTTCGCTAGAAAGCTCCGGTTCTATTGTCAGTTTAGTCTTTGTAGTACGAGTCGCTAGATTAGTTCTACATAGACTTAGTTTTTGGTCGTGTTGACCTTTCTACAAGATTCGCTAGAATTTTGTAGATGTGTTTGTAAGTGGTTCCACCCTTTACAAGTTATACAAAAGAGTTTTCTTTAGAATCTCCAAATTGTGTTAAGTGTTTGTACTCTACTCTTTACAATTCTGTTCTAAGTAGAACCAAGTACAAAATACACAATTTCAACATTCGTCTCTATCTATGAATATTCTTACATTAGACAATCTTACAAATTAAGAAATCAATTTAAACATCATGCCATTTGCCAAAATGAAGAAATCAATTTCATGATTAAAAAAAATAAAAAAAAAAATATATATATATACCTTTGAAGCAGAGATTCTGCGAGAGTAATTCCTGGGAGGGCATAATCCAATCTCCCTCTTAAACATTTGAGTAAAACCATTTCCATTTCCAGTACCACATTTGTTGTGTAGACTCCTCATATCAACTGAAAATCTCATAAAATCAAGCAAAAAATCATTATATATATACAGAATATAAACAGGGTAAAATTAAAATTATGTACTTCACATGCAAAACTAGCGATTGAGATTAAGATTGAGATTTGCATACCTGTAACTTCGACGGGACGAATAAAAATATCTATTGAAAAATCCGTCCGCCGACCGGCGTAAAGATTCAAAAGACGAGAAAAAAAAGGGTACAGTATTTAATCAACCGCCACCTTTGGGTTTAGAGAATGGAACAGTGAAACCCTAAATTGCAGAGCAACACTACCACATTTACAACTATTTTCATTCTAGTCCCTCAATTCTAGTGTATCCAAATTCCGATCTAATCCAAAATTTGCAATATTTATGTAACATAAATAAAATAAGCATAAGTATTTGTTGAAAAAAAATTACTCTTATCTTAAATATATATTTTTTTTATTTATTTTCTCAAAAAAAATTTATTACATTAATATTAATTTAATTACAATTAATCGTATCTCATAAAAATCAATCTTCCTTCGTATGTCCTTTTTTATTTTTTGGAACATTGGATCGATTTAGATGTATACATTCATCTATTTTAATTATGATTTCTTCGTAGATTCCAGAATCAAATTGTCGAGTTATTAATTATGTTCGACTAGATTTTTTTTTTTAATTTTTAGTTTATCCCTAATTCAGTTATGTTAAATTTGTTTTGCAAGTTAACATACGTTATGTTAATATAATTGCATTTCTCCCATCTCATCTCCTTCATTTTCACCAAGTAAATTCAATTTTTTTATATTTCTATTTATTTTCCAACTTTATAATTTTTATTTTCCATTTATTTGGATTTCCCCCAGCGATTTTAGGTATTTGTTGGATGCGTTTGACACTCGAGAAATGCAGAGACGAGAAATTCATCTTCCACCAGATCAGAGGCTACTCGATCGGGTAGGATGTAAATCGAGGGATGCACCTGAGTAGCAGACACATGTGGGAGAGAGCCAATAAGTCTCATCCAACGAGAAACTCATCTTCCACCAGATCAGAGGCTCCTCGATCGGGTAGGATGAGACGAGAAACTCCTCTTCCACCAGATCAGAGGCTACTCGATCGGGTAGGATGTAAATCGATGGATGCACCCGAGTAGCAGACACATGTGGGAGAGAGCCAATAGGTCTCATCCAAGGACTAACTTCGTAATATTTCAATGAAAATTTGTCATTTTCGAGATTCGAACTCTGCGTCGTCGGGGAATTACACCAACATCACCACATACCTTACCACTCGGCTATGCCCCAAGAAGCTTACATACTATAAATTATATCAAACATGCGAAGTCTTTGAAAATAATATAATTTTCATAATTGAGATAACGGTTAATAATGAGATTAATACGTATTAAATATAATAATTTGTTAGTCTATTAATAATTTTTTGGCCGAAATACGTTGGAGATTAAATAAATTTTTAGATTATTTCAAACAAATAAATCACGTGCAATCTCACTGGCAATGGTACTAGTTATGTACAAGTTAAAAACCCTATTCCTCTAACCGGAAAGAAGATTTACCCACACAAAAAAAAAAAGCATAGGCGGCGGAAGGCGAGTCATCGGCGGATGAGACGTGGCCAAATTTGTTCTCGTTCGAATTCCTACCTAACTAATGCGATGGTCGACGTAAGAGAAGATGAAATAGAAAATAATTATTGGGTTAAAAAGATTCATGAAGAAGCAAAGTCTTTGAATAAACGGAGGAGGGTTAAGACGAAGACGAAGCCGATGGATCGGCTGAGTGCATTGCCGGATGAAATCCTCATACACATACTTTCCGGTTTCGATGACGTGGCACAGGCTGCTGCCGCCACTTGCCTGCTATCCAAAAGATGGAAGTTTCTTTGGAGCAAGCTGCCGAGGCTCGACTTCTCTCTCTTATATCACTACTTGGAACCCTAATACCGCACGCAAATTCGTGCGGTGGGTCAACCGGGCGATCGCCTGTCGTAGCCGATGCATTGGAAAGATTTTCTGTTATGTTCGTTTACCATTTACGTTTTGCTTCCGACGTATGTGATTGGATACGCTTTACCCTAAACAACAACGTGAAAGATCTTTGTCTCCAAGCACTAAACGGGACTGCTTATCATCGTCTCAATAAACGGGACTGTTTTCTCCCAACGGGGTTCGAGGGTTGGGTCAGGGCTAGCGACAAGGGGTTGTTAGTCGATAAATGGGCCCCTCAGTTGGAGATATAATTAGCTCATGAGTCAGTATGCGCATTTCTTAGCCACAACTCGATTATGGAGGCTTTGAGCAATGGGGTCCCGATGCTGACATGGCCGATGGGGAGTGATCAGCCGTTTAACGCTCGGTTTTGGGATCGGAGGAAGAGATGTGAGGTGAAGTATGAGGAGATTGCACGTAAGATCGAGTTGATCATGAAGGATGACGAGGGAAATGTGATGAGAAGAGAAGCCTCGATGGTGAGGGAAATGATTGGAAACGCGACTTGTCATGAGAGGTTTGTCAACATTTTTCTGCAGAAGAAGAAACATGAATTGGCGTAGGTGTTAGTGTTGTATGTATAATTAGATTCAATTATTTGCTTTAATGTATCATAACATATGGAAAGAATTAAGAGTAACATTTATAATTTTGATATTAGAAGATAATAATCACATAAAATATATAAATGTAAAACAATAACTTTGGTTTTTATGAGTTCAAAAATCATTCAATTAAGAGTCAATCTTTTCAGTTAAAAGATTACTCAGTATAATTAACACTATCTGCATTAACAACATAAAATTACACACATTGAACACAAGTGAAGGCGAGCCTCCGTAGCAAGATACAACATGGTGCACAAACGTTACAAGAGTAGTATTACTGACTCGATCATCAACTAATCAACCATCACCAGTCTCTCACCTCGTCTAGTCTGTCAAACAGATCTACCTGTTCATGGATGGACATATATATATATATATATATATATATATATATTGTTAAAGGTCAATACATTAATTAAAAAATTCCAAGACAGTGAGAATTTACCCGTTTGTTTGAAGAGGGACTCCAGATCTTTAGATTACTGTCATTTCCACAAGTAGCAAGAATTGGAATACGAGGATGAGGCAACACCTGATGAACAGAGGCGCTATCAGCTACAATCGAACGAACAAGGGCACAACTTTCCTTCTCCCAGATGAATATACGACCTACGTCGGACCCACTCACGATATACTCGTTATTCGAACCAAGGAAACCAACTTTTTTTGATACATTTGATAAAAACTCGTAGCAGTGACCCGAGTAAATTTGTTCGTCACATGGGCAGCACTCTGAAACGGAGGAGTAAAAGGAATCGATAGATGGATAGGCCATGTTCTTTTGAAACAAATAAATTTTGTTGTCAGTGTACGAGACAAGAAGTTCACTCCTGCTGGAGTAAGCTAATGATCTGACATTCTTTGGCTTATAGTCTCGACAGCAAAATATGTTAACGGGTGGAACTTCTTTAATTGAAGAGCTCACTCGGCAATTCCTGAGGTCATAAACTTTTACAAAATCATCTTCACCTCCCATAGCAACATAATAAGGGTTCATTGGGTCAAAAGCCATGGAATACATAATTTTACTCCAAAGATATCGAGTTTTTTTAGTTGGGTACCAGTAGCAGAAAAAATTAGTAGCAAAACCGCTTCGCAGATCATACTGCAAAACAAATAAATAAAGGGGTTCAACATGATAAGATAAACTGAGAGGAAATTACTTTCTAACTAAATCTAATTACAAAAACAACCTTTTATATTTGATTAGTTTATATAAAAAACCAAAGTATAATTCCCAAAGACCATCCTGACTTTTGATTTTTGAATCATTTAACCGATAGAAACAAATATAATATAACGGAGGTATTTTCTAATTTAAAATGAAAACCGTGTGTTTGAGTTGTGGTGCATGGTAATTAAATTGAACTCAAAAACACATTAATTAATTAATTAAAGTCTCATTAAAGCGTACATGTAGGACGTTGCCATCTTCT
This sequence comes from Euphrasia confusa, assembly GCA_954870475.1. NCBI lineage: Eukaryota > Viridiplantae > Streptophyta > Magnoliopsida > Lamiales > Orobanchaceae > Euphrasia > Euphrasia confusa. The sequence goes on along the minus strand of OX940966.1, from coordinate 5,068,126 downwards.
GTAGAGCAATAAACGTTATACGGGCTTCCTGGTTCAACAGCATAACATGTGATATATTCCTGCAGGTACTTGGATAAATGCATACCGACAGATGAACCATCGTTCAACACCTCAAGTAGTCGGACCTGAAATAGAAAAGTGTTCAAAATAGTAAGAAATATAAGGAATGGTATATTAGAAGACAACTTATTGTGTTAACAATTATAACTTTATTTGACAAACAAAATATGGTTACTACATACTATAAGAATAAGACAATCATGTTAATGAATTGAAGACCATAACTTATAGGGATCCAAACTATCACATGGATAATACAAAATGAACTTTAGATTGTATAACTCATATTCACCCCCTCGAAATAAAGACGTGCTAAGTAATTAATTTTCAATTCAGTACATACCTCAAATATTGTGTTTCCATGAAAATAAATTTTACACTCGGCCGCAATAATTGAAGTAAATTAAAAATTCCACCAAAGTTACCACAATTATCAATCTTTAGACTGTCAAATTATATCACATATAACGATCAGATTACCTGGCCATCGGTAGCTGCTGTTATAATTTTGCGGTCATTAGTGAAGGGCACGATTTGGGTTTGGGTAAAACAGCCTGAATGTCCAGAAGGATACGAAGATAGCAGCTTCTTTTTTTCCCAGTCCCAAAGCTTTAGTTCATGGGTATCAGAGCCGGATAAAAGAAGCTCACCGGTTGAGTTGAATGCTAAAGTATATGTACGGCTTTCGTGTCCATTATTTAGTTCTCCATACAGATCTATATGTTCGATTAGGGTCTGCACCATAAAGAAAACACACCACGATATAAAAATAAATCACCTGTTTTGGCTCTTATATTCAAATCACATGACACTTGTAAAGACCGAGCAATACGATGATTCCTTTGTTGTCAGTGACGCAATTACGAACCCTACATTACACGTGTACCTGATCGTATAGCTATCTTACTCGAGATACGATGTTATGAACATTAATGTTAGTCATAAATCATTCATCTAGTTCCAATACTCACTTAAGGATCATACCACACACTTATTCCACTAAACTATTAACTGCCTTACTGAACAAGGAACACCACATTTTAGTTACGCATCGAAATCCAATATTCGTCTCTCTATGGATATTCTTACATTAGATAATCTTGCAAATTGAGAAATCAATTTAAACATCACCATTTATCAAAATGAAGAAATCAATTTCATGATTAAAAAAACAAAAAATAAATAAATTATATACCTTTGAAGCAGAGATTGTGCGAGAGTAATTCCTGGGAGGGCATAATCCTATCTCCCTCTTAAACATTTGAATAAAACCACTTCCATTTCCAGTACCACATTTTTTGTGTAGACTGCTCATATCAACTGAAAATCTCAGAAAATCAAGCAAAAAAATATATGAAAAGTGAAAAGTATGTACAGAATAAAAACAGGGTAAAATGAAAAGTATGTACTTCACATGCAAAACTAGCGATTGAGATTGAGATTTACATACCCGTAACTTCGACGGGATGATTAAAACTATCGATTGAAAAATCCGTCCGCCGGCCGCCTTAAATATTGAAAAGGCGATCGAGAAAAAAGGTACAGTATTTAATCTACAGCCACCTTTGGGTTTAAAGAATGGAACAGTGAAACCCTAACTTGCAGAGCAGCAGTACCACATTTACAACTATTTTCATTTTAGTCCCTCAATCTAATCCAAAATTTGCAATATTTATGTAACATCATAAGTATTTTGTTGAAGAAAAAAATTACCCTTATTTTTTTTATCAACGTAATAAGAATAAAAAAAAATCTGAATTTCCCTAGTCAATAAAAATGTGAAAATATTGTCAAAATCAAGGTCATTCTCACAAGTATTAGATCAAAGCGAACGAACTTAGTAGGGTGAACTTAGTAGGGTGTATTCAATCCGGATTATATTGGATTTTTATGGATTTTAAAAAGTCTATGGACTTAGAAAATCTACAGAGTCAATATAGAGTTTGAATGATTTTTGTATAGATTTGTATGGATTTTTATAGATTTAATAAAATTGTTTAATATAAATATATTTTATTATTTACATAACTTTCATTGATTTTCAACGCCAAAACACCCAGAACTATTTAATTATTTTTGTTAAAAACATTAATTTTAATTTATAATTGAAATTTTTATGTTAATTCTTAAAAAAAATCACTTTTTTTAATTTTATTATTATTATTATTATTATTATTATTTTAATTTTATTATTATTATTAATATATTTATTATTATATTATTATTATTATTATTATTATTATTATTATTATTATTATTATTATTATTATTATTATTATTATTATTATTATTATTATTATTATGTTTGTTAAAAGAAAGAAGTAAAATATTTCCGTAGTGTTTTTAGAATCCAACAAAATCTCTCCTTATAACCAAAGATTTTAAAAAGTGAAACTTGTTTATATTTTTTAACAAGAATCCATTAAAATCCATTGACTATTAAAATCTAGACTTTTGAATACTTCCAGATTTTTTAAGACTTTTTAAAATCCTAAATGAATACCTCCGGATTTTAATTGATTTTTAAAAATCCGGATTGAATACACATAGACTTTAAAAGTCCATTAAAATCCTATAGACTCTCAATTGAATACCCTCTCCTTAACCTCGTCAACAAGTTGCCCGACTTGTTGATGATGCTCCTGAATTTCATTTAATAAATACTATCTAATTAATATAAGTAATTTATAATTATAATAACTATATTAAGGACTAGTAAGTAGTAACTTATTAAAATAAAAATTATAAAATATTATTTTTACAAACTTCATAAACTGTAATTAAAATTTAGAAATAATTTAGGCTTCTTTGATGGACTACCACAATGTCACCTGTATATTAACGAACTAAGCCGCTCTCATTTTTTCTTCATGAAATACCCTCTTTTTTATTTAACAACTAAAATACATGTACAATTACTCATACACCCTTGTGACCCATATATCAAATCCTACCCAAATTAAATCCTACCCTAAACAAACCAAACTCGATCCGCAAACATTCAATCCCCAAATCGATCGTTTTTTTTTTTAAACCTAATTTACCAGAAATCACCAGAAATCCAAAGCTGCAGCCGAATCCGTCCGTCCGCCGCCGAATCCCAGAATCAGTTCATCATTCCGCCGCCGAAACCCAGAATCAGTTCATCATCTCGAATCTGTCCGCCGCCGTCAATATCGCGAGCTCGTCGTCAAATGCAATCCGAAGCCTGCAGCCGACAAATTCAATTCTATTCCGCTGGGTTGTGGATTCCCGAATCCAATTAACATCTGCAGAGAAATTTGTGCATACCCGAATTCTATTCAATACCGTACGATCGATTATTGGCAATGACAAAAGAAGCGTGGTTATCGGTCTGTTATACAGGGGATTTCACTCTCTCCGATGGTGTTGTCTCTTGGGTGTTCGACGGTGGGCTTGGTAATGGTAAGGTAATCCCATTTCTTGTTCCGAAAAACATTACTTATTTGGAGCTGTACCAGAAGCTTATCGAGAGGTTGAAAATCGATACATCCGTGTACGAAATGGTATTGCGATGTCATCGACCGACGAAGAATAAAGACCCATTGTTCAATCTTCCGTATTCCATAAACGACGATGATAGTGTAGGTTGGTTGTTGTCGTGCTGTGATAAGACTCGTTTATGTGTAACGTTGAAATCGAAGGTGGTACCAGAGGTTGAAGAACTGGGTAAAGAGGTTGGTGAGTATGTTGAATCTGGTGGTGAGGGCAGGTCAGATGAAATGAATAGGGTGCAGTCACTTGGGTCCAGAACCAATGTTGTTGAGCTTGAACCAATGTTGAACTCAAATGATCAGATTCCAGAACATCCGACAAATGAGACGGGTGCAGATTGTGATGCTATTCAGCCGTCGTCGGCAAATGAAACTGGTTCAGAAGTTCATGATGATTTATGGTTGGCAAACGAGTCAAATGGGAATCAGATTATGGTGGTTCATGAGGCTCTTTGTTGGTGTATTCCTCTGGAAGATGACGTTAAAGTGAAAGAAGTGTTCCAAACAAAGGCGTTGTTGAAAGAAAAGTTGCAGATGCTTGGTTTGAAGCACCATTTTGAGTTCAAGACCGACAAGTCAGATAAATCCAGGTATGTTGTGATTTGTAAATCTGAGTTGTGCAAGTGGCGACTTCAGGCAGCTAATTCGGGAGGTTCACCATTGTTTATAGTTCGAAATTATGAACGTAGTCATAGCTGCTCACGTAGTCTGCCCAATAGATATCACAAACATGCTTCGTCTAAGTTGATTGGAAAATATTTATCATCGAATTTCCAAGATCCTAACCATGTTTCCAAGCCGAAGGATGTAATGATGAACTTTGCTAGAGATTATGGGTATGAATTAAAGTATTGTACGGCCTATAATGCTCAAAGACATGGGAAAGAATTAATACGAGGTAATCCTATCGATAGTTATAAGGAATTGTCAAAGTTTTTTCATTTGTTAGAGGAGCACAATCCAGGTACTTTAACATTTCTCCAAACTAACGATGTGGATGAATTTGAATGTTGCTTTATGGCACTCGGACAAAGTATTCGGGGGTACTCGTTAATGCGACAAGTTATTTCTGTGGATGGTACTTTTTTTAAAGGAAGGAAAGGGACTCTTCTTGTGGCAACATGCCAAGATGGAAATTATCAAATTTATCCACTCGCGTGGGCCGTTGTGGAATCGGAAAGCAACAAATCATGGACTTGGTTCTTTGAGAAGTTGAAAATAATAACAGGTAAGTACTTTGTCTATTTCTGATATTCTCTGCTCCCTTAATGTACAAATTACAAAATGCATAGATTGTTAATTATTTGAAAATGTATTTTGATACATGCTTATGGATTTTGATACATGCTTATGGATTTTTGTTACATGCTTATGGATTTTCAACAGTATGTTACATACTATTTCAACAGTTAATTATTTCTGATACATGCTTATGGATTTTTGTTTGTCTGCCCCTAATGTACAGAGGTAATGTAATTAGATTTTTGTACAGACTGCTATTCTTATGTCTGCCCCAAATTATGGATTTTTGTTTATTCTTATATATGCTCCAAGTACAGACTGCTATTCTTATGTTTTATGCTTCTAAGTACAGACTTTTATTCTTATATATGCTCCAAGTACAAACTGCTATTCTTATGTTTTATGCTTCTAATGTAGGTGACACGCATGAACTTGCTATAATTTCTGATCGTTCCGAGAGGATCACACATGGATTTAAGCATGTATATAAGAATGCTTGTCATGGACATTGCACGTATCACTTGAAAAAGAATGTGAAATCTCATTTTCCAAGAGTTGATATTGATTTATTGTTTGAACGGGCTGCAAATGCATACACTGTTGGAGCATTTAAAAGGCATTTTGATGAACTTTTCTTGAAGCGTGAAGGAATTAGAGAATATTTGGAATCGGCAAATTTTCAATATTGGTCTAGAGCCCACTTTGATGGATTAAGATACAATATCATGACCTCCAATAATGCAGAAACATTGAATGGTTTGTTAGTGAAGCAAAGAGAGTTTCCAATTGTGGGGTTGCTTAAATCCATTTGTGACATAATGCAGAGATGGTTTGCCGAAAGACGAGTTTCAGCTAATTCATGGGGAAAGACTCTCACCCCTGCAATTGATAAGATTTTGTTAAAGAAGTTTGAGAAATTGGTTTCTCTTAATCCAATGGTTTCTGTTATTAGTCATCCTCATAAGTTTCAGGTACGCATCAGGAGTTCCAGCGGACGTATTGTGGACCTGGAAGCAGGCAAATGTTCATGTAGAAAATTTGATATACTTAGGTATCCTTGTCTTCATGCACTCGCAGCCGCAAAGAAAGCTGAATTGCAACCTAGCCGATTATGCACTAAATATTTTTATACTTCTTGTTGGAAAGATGCCTATGCAGAATGTATTATGCCTTTTCCAAATGAAGATGAGTATATTTATCCTGACCATGTGACAAATAGGAAGGTTAAGGCACCCCAGTGGGCAAAACGTTCTGTTGGTCGACCAGAAATGCCTCGGAAAAAATCTGCTGGAGAAGCGAGAAGTCGTCAGGAGTCGAGGAGGGCACGTAAAAGGAGCAGACCTAATCAGCATCCACCTGTTGATGTTGTCGAGGAGCAGACCGGAGGAGCAAGCCAAGATGAAGTTCCGATGGAGACCGGAGGTAATGGTTGTGAGCAGCATAGTACTATCTGTGAGTCTTTTATTTCAGATTGGGAGCATATAATAGTTTATCCTGAGCGTGATGATGATGGGAGACGTATGCTCTTAGATGACACGTATAATAAACTGAAACTGAGAGATTGGGGGGATTTTTTGAACATGCCTACTAAGTCTAACCAGTCGATTGTACGGGAATTTTATGCAAGTGTTGCCCATAACGAGTCTTTCGACACAGCTACTGTTAGAGGGGTTAAGATTCGTTACGACCCTGCTTTTATAAACTCGTACTTGAAATCATTTGACATGTCCTGTGATTTCTTTCAAAGTAATCCAATTTCCAAGCCAAAGTTTCTGAGGTCAATAGCGCATAGCATTACACATGAGGGTGATTTTGTATCTGATTGTGCTGGGAATATCATTGGATTTCCCGTTGATCACCTTCGCCTAAATGCAAATTATCTGAGGTTAAGTGTTGTGCATCGTCTCCTACCACCGTTAGGGTCCTACATGCTAACTGTTGATCAAGGTTTGCTGCTATGTGCTCTATTGAATAATGATATGGTCAACATTGGAAAACTCATACACCGGGAAATCAAGAGAGTATCCAAGACCACTGATAATGAAGGACTGCCGTATGGGTGTTTGATCTCTAAGTTTGCTAGAAATGCAGAGATTAAGAGTGAATTTGAAGATGTTTGTTACGATTGATGGTGCAACCTGAAAATGTAATTTGTTTTATATGATTTAGTATGCATGTACTTTGTTTTAAATGGTTTATGGATGTACTTTGTTTTAAGTAGAAGAAGTGTACTTTGTTTTCATATCAGTGAATATTGGATCATTAATTAGAAGAAGTGTACTTTGTTTTCATATCAGTGAATATTAGATCATTAATTAGAAGAAGTGTACTTTGTTTTCATATCAGTGAATATTGGATCATTAATTAGAAGAACTGTACTTTGTTTTCATATCAGTGAATATTGGATTAATTGAAACAATTTTTAGCAGCAGTAATGTTTTACACTGCTTTTCCACCAGTGGAACTTGCCTTCAAAATAGCACAGTTACGTTTTGCACAGGTTTTCCACCAGTGGAAGTTGCTTTTAAAACTGTCTGGTGTATTGATACTAAGGCCACCAAAAACTGACCAAAATATAATATCAGAAGAACAAAATTTTGTTGGGAATGAGAAGAACTGTACATTATAATTCAAAAAGGAAAGATCATCAGATCAGTTCACCTAACAAAATAATATTAGTTCACAAAATGAGAGCAGCTGATATCAATGGCCTTCAGTTTCCAAACATCTACTTTCTAAAAACAAAAGCTTTCAGTTCACAAGCAAAATGTGAAATCCCAAATATTTTTCCCAAGTATATTACAAATAAACAAAAGGTCTGATCAGTCTTTGGTCATTGACACAAGCTCCGCGACAAGATTCTTTCTGATTTGATTCATGTCGATTGACTTCAATCTTCCAAGATCTTGCTTCGCGACCAAGAACTCGATAAACTTCAATGCACATAAACCGCAATCATTCCTAACAAATGACACAAGAATATATGTTATTAAAAACTCCCCAAACAGTAGAAACAAACATACAATGCATTTTACAAATTTAACACTTACCCATTGTCTTGTACAGCCAATCCAGAAACCTTTTGAACCTTTAAGGTCAGTTTGACACCTCCTGAAACATTAGAATATATAAGTGGTATAATCTCCAGGAAGGGCTTCATGATCTGATCAAACTCGGCCTTTCTGATGTGTTTGGGAAGACTAATCATATATGTAGATGCATTGCTCTGTTACATCCACATTGCAAGCAAACCAATGCTTCGAAGAATCTGAACAAACTGTGAAGTATATATGCCTAGCCTCACGCCATGACTGCACACCTAATATACCTGGAAGACTTACCTTTTCAGATGGTTTACAGCTGGTCAATTTCATATACGCTCTTTTGACATATCCCGGAAACCACGGGTCCATCACACATGCACCAATTTGGAATCTCGTCGGTTGTTCTCGCATGCGCTCACGTAAAAGATCTAGACTAGTCTCCATGATCTATACAAACAAACATCAACAGTTCATGAAAAGTAGGAAATACATATATACAACTCACATTTAAATTGAAAGTATTAAAATTGAAACATTACCGAGCTTGAGATCCATCCTGTTGTCAACAAATTCTTAAGCTCGTCTGAATTTAAAACTCTATCATGCAACACACTTACTTCATGTCTTTCTAGTGCATCAGTCATCAACCATTTATCAAGATACTCAATCTTCGCATTATCGATTTCCATCAAAGGATCATATTCAGCTACCTTTCGTCTTTTACCCCTTTTGGTTCGTTCCTCTCGTTCAACCCTCTTAACCTCCTTAACTGAAATCAGCATACATGAATTGTTAAATTGATTTTGAATTATTAAATACATCACAAAAATGAACTTACCTTCGACATTTTCAAGCTTTCGTTTCCCCCGTTTCTTTTTTTCTTCCCCAGACTTCACCTCCTTAACTGAAATCAGCAGATGAATTGTTAATTGATTTTGTATTATTAAATACATCACAAAAATGAACTTACCTTCGACATTTTCAAGCTTTCGTTTCCCCCGTTTCTTTCTTTCTTCCCCAGACTTCACCAAGACATTGGGTTCCTCTTTTTCGGCTTCAACCTTGTCCAAGAAGACATTGCATTCCTCAAATTCAGCACCATCCTCAAATGTATTGGATTCCTCAATTCCATTACCATTATTATCTGCAATGAAAGAATTATGAAAAGAGGTCAAATCAACAAACTATAAATTGAAGAATTTAGTCGACATTACCTTCTGAACCTGACAATACAACATCGACCCCGATTTTCCTCTCCAATCTATGTAGCATTTTAACAAACTCAGTCTTCTCACCGGTAGATGCAGTTTCAATGAAGGCATCTATTTCCCCCTCCAATTGATGTAATATCGTAAGAATCTTGTTACCGACTTTTTCCTCCGGTTCTTTCTTCTCAGTCCCAGCATCTCCAAAAATACATGCGCGTTCAGCTTCGGTAATCACCAATTCAGAAATTAAAACCTACAAAAATATAAACTGATTATATGGACACATTACATTATACAAAAATATCATAATTAACTTATAAAATGACATACACATACCACTTCTTGATTTTCTAAGGCTTGCTCAATTTCACTCGACTGGAATCGTTGCCTGCTCAACTTCCAGTTAATCATCCTAGGGAACTTTTCACCATCAAGTTTGGTAGCATACTCAGAAATAGAAGAAATGGATTCAAACGCCCAGACCTGCAACGCAATACAAAATCAAGAATTAAAGAATGTCAGATTTGATAAATAATTTAAAAACAAAATCCAAGAAGTACTCTATTCATACATACCATGATGGAAAGGGGAAATCCATGTACTACATATGCAACTTTCTCCGTATTAAACGGAACAGATAAGTCACGACGCAACACCTCCGTCGTCATCTTGTATGATAAATTTCCCCAAGGATAGTTGTTGAAACTTTTCAAATCATCCACCAAATCAAACCACCACAAACTAATGCCTTTCACATCATCCAAGCTAATTACAACATATGCTAATATCAAAATCAGTCCTAACTTGTATTTATCTTCGCGATTTTTACACTTTGTAAATGCTTGCATAACATCCTTTCTACGCACTGTTTTTTTACCTTTAAAATACTTTTGTACAAGGGGAGAATTTATTCCAACTGATTCATCTATGGACATATCAACATTACCAATTTTCAATCCAGTAATCACAGCAAACTCAGTAAGGCCGAATCGAAGGGACTGCCCCCCAATAATAAACCAACAGTCCTCCTCACTTATTGTATTCGATAAACGCATTATCAATTGATGAATAATGGTACCTGATACTTTCAGTTTAGGCATGGAAAATAGATGTTTAAAGCAGCCACCTTTCAACAAACGTCGACGATACGCGTCTAATCCTTCATAAACCGTACCTATCACTTCCAATTGGCTACGATTGCTTAATTTGAATTCCTTTTCTCTTTCGGCAGGACTTAAGTTATATCTCAGCTCCATCTACACAATAGATAATACAAATAGCATATACTCATTCATAAACAAGATCAACACTTCATTACAGAAAAAAACAATTAAACAGAAAGTTCAAAACAAAACAAAACCTAAAATAAACTTTAATTTAAATGAAATCCCTCTACATGAAGCCTCAGCAAACTCAAATTCAAACAAAACTGAAAAAAAAAATCGAAATTGTTTCAGCAAGTCAAAAACAATAAAAAATGAGTTTAATTTCGAATCAAAACTTGTTTCAGCCTAACCTTTATTTCAAATAAAAAATGGACGATCCCCAAACCCAAAATCAAAATCAAAGAAAATTGGAAAAATAATTCAACCTAACCTTTATTTCGAATCGAAAAATTGGGGGTTTATTTGCATGCGCCTTTTTCTTCTTGTTTCAGAGGATTCGACCGCCGGATTTGTTGGATTTAGCACAGTGGGCCGCCGGAATTGTGGAATTCAGCACTTCACCGTCGGCATTGTAGACTAGGGTTTGGCTCGTAGCTCGACAACCTTGGGAATTCAGGATAGCAAATCGGGGCAAAAGTGATGTGGGCTAGGGTTTATGTAGAATTTCGACGGGTAAAAAACATAAAAAACGAGAGTTGAAACCACGTTCTGTATTTCTCTGCGTGCGTCGAACTGAAGGAGCGAGGAAGAGGAAGAGAAGTAATGAAAAGAAGAGAAATAAAAGAGGGCAAATATGACTTTTTCAGTCTTTTTCTATTATTTAGCATGTATTTGTATTTATTTTATTATGACCGAAATACAAGAAGTATACTAGGGTATGTGGTGAAATACAGAACTCCTTAGTGGCACCTCATCAAATGTTCCAATAATTTATACGTGCATGTATTATAAAATACAAGAATAATATTAATTAATTAATCAATAGTTTTAATTCAGTAAAAAACTGTAATATATTAGTATAAATTAATTTTTAGAGTTCAATTATATTTTTTCATCATTATGATTACGGAAGTAGAGGTTATTTTTTAAGTTTTTAAAATATGTTTTTTGTTTTATACTACATAGATATGAATAAAATTCTACTGTATGAGTTAAGAACCCTAATCCTCTAACCGGATAGAAGATTTACCCAAAAAAAAAAAGCATAGGCGGCGGAAGGTGAGTCATCGGCGGCTGACGTGGCCAACCTCGTCCTCGTTCGAATTCCTACCTAACTAATGCGATGGTTGACGTAAGAGAAGATGAAATAGAAAATAATTATTGGGTTAAAAAGATTCATGAAGAAGCAAAGTTTTTGAATAAACGAAGGAGGGTTAAGACGAAGACGAAGACGATGGATCGGCTGAGTGCATTGCCGGATGAAATCCTCATACACATTCTTTCCGGTTTTGATGACGTGGCACAGGCTGCTGCCGCCACTTGCCTGCTATCGAAAAGATGGAAGTTTCTTTGGAGCGAGCTGCCGAGGCTCGACTTCTCTTATATCACTACTTGGAACCCTAATACCGCACGCAAATTCGTGCGGTGGGTCAACCGGACGATCGCCTGTCGTAGCCGACGGCCTTATTACAACGCATTGGAAAGATTTTCTGTTATGTTCGTTTACCATTTACGGTTTGCTTCCGACGTATGTGATTGGATACGCTTTGCCCTAAACAACAACGTGAAAGATCTGCGTCTCAATCTTTGCTCCGAGAGAGACTCTTTATACTACACACCTCCTCAGGCGTTGTATTCCCATTCTTCGTTCACGCGGATGTCTCTCGCGAGGTGCGTTTTGGCTCCGCACGGGAAAATCGAGTGGCCGAGCCTGACTCGCTTGAGCGTTTGCTGCGTCGAGTTGACTCAGCGAGTCGTCGAAAATCTTATGTCGGGTTGTCCGGTTTTGCGTGATTTGTCGCTGACGTCGTGTTGGGGGTTCGATAGCATCGACTCGGAAAGTCTACGCACGCTCACAGTTTCGCTTAGTAAAAGCTACAAGGAAGATTCGCTCGAAATCTCGGCGCCCGGACTGAGCTCTTTGAACGTCTCGTTTTCTCCTGTGGAGAAAAAGATGGTGCTTGCATACGTACCTTCGCTCGATAGCGCGCAAATCGAGTACATTTCGTCGGACGACTCTGCGGAGCTAATGAGTAGCACGATGGAACTTCTCGAAAAGACTCGACATGCCAAAAGGCTTGTACTAGTAGGATATTTCACTTCAGTGTGTGTGGTTATGTTCTTTTGAACTTAATTTCAGTTTACTTCAGCTCTTGTTCAATTTAAAATCATTTAGTTAAGAGATTACTTAATCATTATTATCACACTCAATTTCAATCATGTTCAATAAGTTCAGTTTAGTTAGTTTCAGTCCAATGTAGTCATGTAGATTGAAATTCAAAAATATATATTCGACCAAAAATATAAATGTCAAGTTGTCAAGTTCAGTTCCAATAAGTTCATTTATTGATATAAATGTCAAGTTGTCCAACTAATCTAACAATTCAAACTTTTAGATGATGCGACTTTTCTAACATAGTCAAAGCGTTTAAACTAACACTGACTTTACACGAATTAATTATCCACTTGTTGGGTCTTTTCAAAGAGGTTGAAATCAACTCATAAGTGAGGGTTCGAATCACTAATATAAACGTTGATCGTTGATCGATCGGGCTGAAATATTATTTTTTAGATATCTATCTGGTCACTTATTCTCCATTTTGTTTCTGCAAAAAATACATGTGTTAGGTACTGTCAAAGATGGTGACGCACAGCTGGCAGCTTCCACAATCTACGCGGCAGCAGTTGGCATTAGAAACTTGGAGGCACGAGAAAATGATTCCGGGCATTCTTTGTCTGCTCGGATCTTCTCCAACCCTTCAAACACTTCTCATAGAGTGCGTTGGCAACCCTTATGAGGTACGTATAGATTAGAGACTATAAGGAGTGTTTATTCTTTTATGTGTGTTGGTCGACATTTAAATGTACATAACTTTTTCATTATTATTATTAATGAAGGAATTAGCAATGGCTTGGGGTCCTGCTGCTGCGAGGAATGATTTGGATTGTGATTTATTAAATTTGAAGAGTGTTCGTTTACTGAAGTTGGCTCATCCGGAACTTGATGGTGAGCCAATGCTGACAATGGCTCGAATCTTGCTTAGTCGGGCTACAACGCTGGAAGAGATGGTGATTGAAACAGAAGACTTCACCGCGTTTTCAACAAATTTCAACGAGATGATGTCTCAAGCGCTGCTTCATTACCCGAAATCCTCCGAGAAAGCAGTAGTCAGTTTTTCATCGGTCAACGGAAGATGTCTCAAGATTTCGGGTTGATGCTTGAGAGTGTGACTCTCCGATTTTAATATATGGTTTGATTTCTTTGTTGCTTTTTATTTTTTTCTAATTTGGAGTCACTATCTAATTTCCAGCCTCCATTGAAAGAACATCCAAATTGCAACAATTTTTGCAAAACTGAATTCTCTTCAACGCTGGTTTCAGCCTAAAATTTTAAGTTTCATGTAAAAGTGATTTGACCGATCAATTGTCGTCTGTAAGTAATTGCCAATTTTTTATTTTGAGACCAAATTTTATGATGTAAATTTGTAATTTTGTGACCAAATTTTATTTATGTAAATAAATGAACCTTAAAAAATAAGGTAGTAAGGACTCGTTCTTTTGGACTGAAATTAGCTGAATTGAACTGAACTTAAGTGATCTTGAAAAATAAGGTAGTAAGGACTCGTTCTTTTGGAATGAAATCGGGGAACTGAATTTAAACGATCTGAACTAAACTGAATTGATTTTTTATAAAAATAATAATAATAATTATAAATTATTAAATATTTTTTAAAAAATATTAATAATATTATAACAATAACTAGATTGTATATTGAAAATTATAGATTGAAATTATTATTTTTTTATTTTATTTCAATTTATTTTGAAGAGAACTGAACTGAAACGATCTGAACTGAACTTAAGCTACCTGAACTGAACTGCATTGAAATTAAGTCCAAAAGAACGTGTCATAGTTGTTATTTTTACTATTTTTTTTGGGAGGCGCAAACTTTTAACAACAAGCAACATCTTTTAAAGAATTGTGCATTAAAAAAAAATCTAAAAATTTTTGGACAATGTCGAGATGAAGTAGCAGAGACTCTAAATTCTTGGCAAATTTAAACTTGCTCATAAATCATATTTGTTTGATCAAATTCAAAACCCAGAGGATAAGAAGAAAACGCACATGCCGAACTCCGTAGACAAAGAGCATGAAGATGAACAAGAATCTCATTCCCATAACCCTACTGCCCCTTCTCACGAGGTAACAATTCTGGGTTTTAAACCTTGGTTGTATTGAAGAGTCTATTTGATAATATATATCATGCGAACAAGCTAATTAAACATTAAACGTGTATATGTATGTCTATATGTGGAATGTATTTTGTGGGTCTGGACTTTTTTTCTATGCACCCTAACTGTTTGATAAATGGACTAACAGAAAGAAAGACCTTTTTTTTTCTTAGTATTTGATTAATTTGTATTTTATGATGCAGTCATTCGATATATTAACAGCCATTGATCCCAGTTACGTGATATCTTTGATAAGGAGACTTTTACCTTCAGCTGTAAATGACGGTGAACCTGGTTCGATTCGTGATGAACCAAAAAGTGAAAGCAGAAGAGTGAGTGCCTCCGTCAGTTTACCTGAAAATGGAGGAGAAGCTGAATCTATGGAATCACCTGGAAACAATTGTGAGCTGGATGGTCCAGAAACGAGAAGCGATGATCGATGTCGAGGTGGGTCAGCAGTAGAGAAAACATGGGAAGAGTGTGGATGCGTTTTGTGGGATCTTGCTGTGAGTGAAGATCATGCTCAGTTTATGGTACTTTGTCTTTTCATTCTATGTTAATTGTGTTTCTGGCCTTATGGCTTATTGCTTTCTTATGTAGTTCTATTTCTTTATTTCTCTGTTTAAAATCCTTTAGTGCCCACTGAAAGGATGCTGAAAGTTTTCTGAAAGCCTGAAAATTAGTTTTTCATTTTGAATCAGCTTATCAGTGCCAATTAAAAAAAAAACGCTGGTGGGTTCTTGGAACAAGAGACAAACACTGAATCTTTAGTTGTATTGTTTCTCTCGCCCACATTAATCTGTATACAGAAGAATATATATATATATATATATATATATATATATATATATATATATATATATATATATATATATATATATATATATATATATATATATATATATATATATACCGAAAATGAGATGAGACGTAATCGAGCCTTAATTTATTCTGCTATGACCACGCAACTCGTTTGCCTTTCACTTATCAATCCTGATGTTTGAATTATATTTAGGTTCAAAATCTCATCCTTGATGTGCTTTTGGAGAATCTCCTGGTTTCTCAATCCTCACGTATTACTGTAAGCCACAATTTGCATATTGGATTGATGGAAGGTGACCGGATCCCATTTTTAAGGTCTTATTTTTCTATTACAGGAAATCAGTCTTGGAATAATTGGAAACCTTGCCTGCCATGAAATTCCACGGAAAGAAATAGCTTCTAAAAATGGTTTAGTTAAAGTGATAGTGGAGCAGTTGCTTTTAGACGATGTGCCTTGTCTATCTGAATTGTGCAGGTAATTACTTTATGAGAATGGACAGGCCATATGGGGATAAGATAAAGTTGATGTATGTTAAATCATTCAATAAATTTCACGTGACGTACGCATGCAACATTATTTTTACATTTATATAGTTTAAATTTAGTATTAAGGATATTCAAGAACTTTGAGAGTGGTAGTTGTTAGATGTATTATTTTGGTATTTGAGGCCACATTAGAGCATAGTCATGTGTGACTGTGTGAGTGTGACACATGAAATTAATGAAAAATAAAAAGTTAACCTTAAGTGCACTAAGCTTGATGTGAGTTGATTTGTCAATGTAGGGTGTTGACTTTGTGTCTTCAAGGATTAGAAGGTGTTATTTGGGCCGAGGCATTGAAGGCTGAGGAAACACTCTCTCGTATTTTGTGGATTGCTGAAAATGCTCTAAATCCACAGCTTCTTGAAAAAGTAAGAATATTATGTTTGCATTTCCTATTTGATGTAGCTAATTAACAAGTCATATTTGTCATAATCACATAATGACTGATTTGTTTGATGTTCCTATCCTAAGTCATTCATACACACACATGTATATATATTGTTTAATAATTGTTGATTCACTGAGCTTGGACAAATATATCTTGACTCGGTGAATTACAATGGTATAATTATTACAAATATCACGTGCTTAGTGACATACAATTTATCGATCACTTTTTAGCTATGTTTGAATGAAGATTTTAAACAATGTACTCAGGAAATATCTTATCAAGTTACTTGTGAATCTCTAGAATAAATTGGAACATGTATACGATTATAACTTTATCTAGCTCAACTTAAGTAAGGAGTTCCTATTGTGTAATTACTACTAGTTGAATTTTATAAACTTTGAGTTGAAGTTCTATTGAACACTGTCTGCATAAATGCCTGAAGCTATTCTTATTTCTATTTTAAGATTGTAGGTTTACTCTTGGCTGTTTTAGAAAGTCAACAAGAAGTAGCAACTATTCTTATTCCACCTATGTTGGGATTGGATCTTTCAAGTCTCCTGGTCAAACTGTTGGCTTTTGAAATGAACAAGCTAAAAGGAGAACGGATACCCGATAGGTATTTTTTTTACAATCCAATATCTTCTCACTTTTCTAAAAGTCATCACTTCTCGTTTTCTCAAAAATCTCAAACACCAACTCCCTTAATTTTGATTACCTTTCATTATTCAAACGTTGTTTATATATCATCAACTATTGTTAATTATTTTATTCTCAATACTAAATGAACCAATCACACTTCCGAAATTCATTTAAATTTTTGTAATTTTTTTTCAATTACCAATCATCTAGAAATAAAAGCGAAAAGAAATAAAAGCTCATCCAATCACAGTGTATCTGCCTATTTTCCCTTTCTACCCAAATATGATATTTGGGGCTTTGAATCATACTGCTTCAGGTACGCTGTGCTCGATTTGGTTCTTCGAGCAATTGAAGCTCTCTCCACTATGGATCACTATTCGCAAGAAATCTGTTCAAGTACAGAGCTCGTAAAACTAGTAAAAGAGCTAATTGAACTTCCTGATAAATTAGAGGTATAATGCTAAATCCCGTGCTTTTATATTTAAGTATGCATTATAAGCTTCACACTTAAAAAATTGAGATTCCACGTGTTTTCATTTTTACCAACATAAAAGTTAAAAGTTCATTCAAACTGTTATTGATAAACAGGTAGCCAGCTCTTGCGTAACAGCTGCTGTGTTGGTAGCAAATATTCTTACTGATGCGACTGATTTAGCTTCTGAGTTATCACATGGTAAATATACTCTTAAGTCTTAATGACGTCTGTGTGTTTAAATATTTAAATCATTCGTAACAGTATGGTTTGTGTCAGATATGAAATTCTTGCAGGGTTTATTTGATGTGTTCCCATTTGCTTCTGAAGACAATGAAGCTCAGAATGCAATGTGGAGCGTAATCGCTCGACTATTAACTCTGGTTAAGGAAAATGAGATGTGCCCACCAACCTTTTGCTTTCTTGTCTCGATTCTTGGAAGCAAATTGGATTTGATTGAAGACGAACTCCTTGCCCAACCGTTGGATCATGGAGAAAAGAAGTGTGCAAGAGCTATTGCTGTATCCTTCAACGTGTGAATAGCCCTAATGTGTGTGTGTTGGCTATTTTATACTGTGGTCTCTCATGTTAACATGTTTTCCTTCACTTTATTCAATAGATGAAAAGAATTTCGGAAATTTTGACCCGCTGGAAAATCTCAGATGATAGAGTGAATAACCCTTGTTCCATGGAAGACGCATATGTCATCAATGAAGATCATGTTAATAAATTGTTGGATTTACTGCTGTAAAGCCTCCAGGTAAGAAAACCTGCTCTTTTTTTCCATGTATGATACATATGCCAACCTATTATAATTATTGCCTCCATTCTCATCTTTTTTTTAATGTGTTATGGATGTCTTTTATCATGCAAGTACTCGTGGTGTTGGTTGCTCATATTTTCTATTATAACTCCTCGAGGTTTGATCAGATTACCCAAAAAAAACCAGAGCCTTAAAACTCTTTAGGTTGGTTTTGTAGTTAATCCTATACTATTATATTTGAGTATTATGGTAGTACTTGTGCCTGTTTTGGATTTATTCTTTGATCAAAAGTGTGTTGTTCTTATAGAGATATTTTTAGGTGCTCGAAGAGGTCGAAGAAAAGAGAGTAAAGCAGTTAACGGAGTGCTAAGATATATGCATTCGGGGAAATCTTAGTTGAATTTTGCCAGTTAAGTAATTTTCCGTAGCCTTGTAGCTAGTGATTATCCTTGAAGCCTGATTTATGCTCGACTCAAATTAATCGACACGTTGTTTGAAAATCTTGGCCTGAAAATTGATTAGCAAACTAGATATGGACCTTGATAACTACCAAGGACCAAGAAGAGTAGCAATCGGAACCGACTGAAAACCCGAACAGCTTGATTGACCCCTTACATAGTTTATTCATTAAGGTATTGGACGAATGAAACTAATCAGAAGTGTGAGAAACGATCCACAGAGCAACGGCTCCAATGAGTTTTGAGTGCCAGCTCACTCACAAAAAATTTAACCTACCCTGCCCATAAAAATAGAAACAACAAATATGAAATATTACTCCTTCACAGTCACAGAATATATAAAAATTTCTGATAAAAATCTACTCTATTCTTTTCGAAATTTTATTTACATTTGTTAAATGTTGAATATTATTATGAAAATCAATTTTTTATTTTTAAAAATGTAAATATTATTTTGAAATTTTTTTAAAAAAAAGTGAACAATTTTATTAAATAGAGCAAATAATTTTAGTGTTTCAAAAGAGTAGCAAATAGCAATACTTCTTTTTTTGCGAGGATTATAACATAAATTGTATAAGCACTTAATTTATACGGAGCATATATAATTTAAAGAAAAAAAATGTATAGATAAAACCGATAGTTTTATTGCTATGTCCTAGCCACCCCCACACAGCAGTAATATTAATTATACGCTTAATTTACTGTACTTGTTGGTCATACCAACGTTATTAATAAAGAGTGTACCGCTCAATTGTACAAATTATCTCCTACAATAGTACATAATTTAACTTTTTTTAAACGTGAAAATGTATAATTATTTTATTTTTTATTTTTTGATTAAAATGTCAATTTTTTTTAATATTTGTGTGATTGTGTCCGTGTTTTACTGCATAATTATTATATATGCTAAATTTATTATGACATTGCTATAATATTCTTTTATATATGGTTAATATATGAATTTGAATCCCAAATCAAACCAAATTATATAGATCATAATATTGTGTTAATAATAATTTGTACATGATATTTTCAACATTAATTCTTCAAATGAATTTGAATCCCAAATCAAACCAAATTATACATATATGTACTAAATAGATCATAATATTGTGCTGTTAATAATAATTTGTACATGATATTTTCAACATTAATTCTTCAAATGAATTCCATGATTTTTTGAAACATATTACTACGCATTACATAATTCCAGGAAATAAATTTGCTTTATAAATAGAGGGGGGCAAAACAACTTCAATTCTCTACCAAAACCTTGAATCAACAATGGCTCCTCCACCTCCACAAGACATAGTACTCTTCCCATTCATGGCACAAGGCCACATAATCCCTTTCCTATCTCTAGCCCTTAAGCTAGAACAAGAAACAAACTTCACCATCACTCTCATCAACACCCCTCAAAACATCTCCAAACTCAAGACCACCCTCCCCATCGACTCCGCCGTCCGCCTCCTCCCAATCCCCTTCTCCGGACTCCTCCCCTCCACCGAGACCACCGAGAACCTCCCCGACCCCCTCGTCCGCCACATCATCGAATCCTCCAAGGCCGCCCTGAAGCGTAGTAGATCGATCTTAAGATATAAAACAAATCCGCGGAAAAACAAAGAAATTAAGTCACCTTCAAAATATCCTGAAGAGAGTTAGATGGAAATCCCATTGAAAAAGCATGTGCACGTGATAATAGAAAATCGTGGGATTGCGGAACAACCAAATTAAATATTTTGGGAAATGATGAAAGATTTGGTTGATAGAATGCATTTTCATCAACATGGAAAAAGTCGTCAACGACATATTTGCCTCAAGAGTTGCTCTAGAAAATTGGATCCAAAACTTAAATCAATGATAGTGTGCCAGCAGCACTCGAAAAATATGAAACGAGCAATTGAGGCTGAGCATGACTCGCTAAATAAAGATATATTTTGACTGTATAGTACACACCTCAAAATATTATCCCAGAAGGATATACGTGGGTGTTCGTAAGAAAAACGAGTAATGATGTGGTGAGATATAAAAGCGAGATTAGTTGATTAAGAGTTTTTCGCAGAAACTCGATATTTGTAAGGATGACATTAAGTTCCGCTACCTTATACTTCTGGCAGCAACAACAATAAATATAGATATGCATAGAATGTATGATTAGACCATGTAGAAGTCATTCGAAAGATACATACATGCAAATCCTGAATGAATTTTAAGATTCCTGAAATGAAAATCAGAACAATATGTATAGTATCAAATTACATATGTCATTATGGAAAAAATTAATATTGAGACAAGGTCCCGAAGACTAGTGATTGGTCTGAAGACCAGTGATTGCACTCTTTTTCCCTCTACTAAGTTTTTCCCACGGGGTTTTCTTAGTTAAAGGTTTTTAACGAGACAATCACCACAATATAAATGTGAATGTCATGTACTCTTTTCCTCGAGTATTTTTTCCTACAGGGTTTTATAATGAGGTTTTTAACGAGGCATGTACATCACTCGATAATAATTAATGAGGACATCAGAATGTTCCATATGAGTTTGTTTTCGAGATAAACTGAGATATTGAACCTGAAGTTCAAATGATTGTGAATTGAAGTTCACATTATTGTTCATTTTTCAAGAAATGTATATTGAACACTAGACGCATCTAAAATACTCCAGCAGAGTTACCGGCCGGTTATAGCAATTGCGAATGCTCTAGTCAATAGATGTCTGGTAAAGGCATGTCCCAGAAGGACGAAAAATATACAAAAATACAAATGAATGTGAAACTCAACAATTCGAAGGTTGGGTCCTGAAAACCAAAATTTATATTTAAATAACTAAGTTTTTCCTATATGTTTTTATTAGTTACATGTTTTAATGAGATTGATTGATCACAAAGTCAAAGATCTTCGGTGATTACAATCAAGGGGAGCAAGTTGTACTCTTTTTCCTTCGCTCAGGTTTTGTCCCACTGGGTTTTCCTGGCAAGGTTTTAACGATGCAGCAAATTTTGTAAATAGTCATTCAAGGGGGAGTGTTATGAATATTATTAATTAGTGAATGACTAGTTTACCCTTTCTTGGTGAACAAGACAGAAACCATACTTTGTATCCTATATAAAGGGGTCTCCCCATATGAATGAAGACAACAATTCATAAGAATTCTATTCTTCTCTCATCTCTCTTTCTACTATATTATTCTATCTCAATTTCCTTTGAGTTTATAACATACACGTTAATAATAATACAGAAATTAGAAGAAAAATAATAGTGCGTATGAAAGTGTGAGGATGAGTGATGATGGAGAGCTTTTTATAGGTGTAGATTTGAAATAAGGTTTGTATAATTTTTGAATAATAAAAAAAATCTCTATTTTTGGTAAAAAAATATTTAGTCAATAACTGAAATATGGCAATTCAATTTAAATTATGCGTAATTATAATAATAAATAATAAGAGATAATATCAAGTTGATTTAATTACTTAAAATAAAAAGATAATTTATAGTATTATGAATTGAATTCATAATTATATTTATAAAAAAATCATTTAAATAAATTAATATACAAATTCTGACCCACTACTAATTTGTTTTTTGAATATTAACGTTTAAATAATTAATAGACATTTTCATATTTAATTCGGTTGAATATTAACGTTTAAATAAATTAATAGACATTTTCATATTTAATTCGGTCAATAGAATAAGATGATTTTTTAATTAAAATTTACTGGATATGAGAATTATGAACTTCTTACCAAATAAAATTACTATCATACATTATAAAATAAATGTAAATTAAGATATCTAATTAATAGGTAATGAATCTATATTACCATTAATATAGCTAATTAATAGGTGGTATATCTATTATCGAAATTAATTAATAAATTTTAAAATTTTAAATATTACAATAGATAATTAATAGGCCATATCATATTTATTACTTTAAGAAAATTCACATAATAAAATTGTAAATATAATGTAAATAGAATGTGTAAGATGGTAATATTATATTATAATAAAATTAATTAATTAATTAATTATGTAATGATCGATAAGATTTTAGGAAGTATAATAAGAAAAAATGCGTCAACTATATTAATAAGAAAATATTAAAATATGGTATGATTTGTTAATTACCATTTATTACAATTTATTTAATAAATCATATGAATTTATTTTATATTTTAGATTAATATATTTGGCAAAAGAATTAATAGCAATAATGACATTAATTAGTAAAATCGGTCAAACAATATAAATAACTTAGGAAATATGTTATAATATAGTTAATATTATTTATAGAAATTGAATAATTTAGGAAATATGTTATTATTACTAAATCATTCAATTAAAAACCAAGTCATAATTAATATGGCTAAAGAAAAGTCACGTAATCAACTCTAGACCAATGAAAGCTTTGTGTGTGTCACGTACATGCTCACTTTGTGTGTGCCACGTACATGCTCATTTTTTGTAGTGTATTTTTGTGTGTTCACATTTTATACGTAGTATAAGCAAAGTCTGAATTTATATATTAAATACATTACATAATTCTAAGAAATAAATTTGCTTTATAAATAGAGGGGCAAAACAACTTCAATTCTCTACCAAAACCTTGAATCAACAATGGCTCCTCCACCTCCACAAGACATAGTACTCTTCCCATTCATGGCACAAGGCCACATAATCCCTTTCCTATCTCTAGCCCTTAAGCTAGAACAAGAAACAAACTTCACCATCACTCTCATCAACACCCCTCAAAACATCTCCAAACTCAAATCCACCCTCCCCATCGACTCCGCCATCCGCTTCCTCCCAATCCCCTTCTCCGGCCTCCTCCCCTCCACCGAGACCACCGAGAACCTCCCCGACCCCCTCGTCCGCCACATCATCGAATCCTCCGAGGCCTCCCTGGGGCCCGCCTTCCGCCACCTCATCTCCCAAATCCGACCAGCATGCATCATCTCCGACATGTTCCTCGCGTGGACGGCCGAGATCGCTCGAGAATCCAACGCCCTCCACGCGATCTTCATCACGAGCGGAGGCTACGGCATGTCGTGCTGGGCCTCCACGTGTCTCGATCACGAGATCGTCCTCTCCCGATTCCCAAAGGCAGAGGATCTCCCCGAGACCACGCGCACGGCTTGGGAGTACGGTCGAGAGATTCTCCGAGACTGGAGAAAAACCGACGTGATGTTATTCAACACGGTCGAGGGTTTCGACCGGGCCGGGCTGGATTACTTTCGCGAGAACTTCAAAAACTGCTCGGTTTTCGCGGTCGGGCCTATTCTCAACCGAGCTCGCCACATCAGCGATTCGGATGAAAACAGTACGAAAAATATTCATCTGTGCATGGAGTGGCTCGACTCGAAGGCGAGAGGCTCGGTTATCTACGTGGCGTTCGGCTCGCAAAACACTCCTTCCGAGGCGCAAACCCTAGAGCTAGCCGAGGCGTTAGAAGCCAGCAATGCCAACTTCCTTTGGGCTTTTAGGCCACCGTCCGGTTCGTCGAACAAAGATCGATTTCTGCCGAAGGGGTTCGAGGGTCGGATTAGGGCTAGCGGTCGGGGGTTGTTGGTCGAGGGGTGGGCCCCGCAGTCGGATATCTTGGCTCACGAGTCGGTGTCGGCGTTCATGAGCCATTGCGGATGGAACTCGACGGTGGAGGCTTTGAGCAACGGGGTGCCGATGCTGACGTGGCCGATGGGGGCCGATCAACCGTTTAATGCTCGGTGGTTGGAGGAGGAGGTTGGGGCTGGCGTCGGGGTGGCTAGTGGGGTGGTATGTGAGGTGAAGCGTGGCGAGATTGTGCGGAAGATCGAGATGATCATGAAGGCCGAACAGGATGACGAAGGGAATGCGACGAGGAGAAAAGCGCTAGAAGTTAGGGAAGCGATGGAGAAGGCGAGTAAGGGGTCTTCTGCAGAGGCCATGGAAAGCTTTCTCAACTTTATTATGAAATTTCATTTATGAATTAATAATAATAATAATAATAATAATAATAATAATAATAATAATAATAAGAAGAAGAAGAAGATGATGATGAAGATGATAGGGAACTTTCTTTTTTACTTAAATTCACTCAATTTTAGTTTAGTTTAGTTCAATGGTTTTAGTACGTTGAATTATGACTCGAAACATAAAAGAAGTTAAAATCGCCGAAAGAGGTTTCGGCAGGTGTCGGAGAGGAACCGCGCTCGCGGAAGAGTTTTCCGCGCCAGCGAAAAAGGTTTCGGCGACCGCCGGAAATCATCCTATGAAGAATCGAGGACTGGGCGTTTTTCGGGTGTTTCGGCGACCGTCGATTGAGCTTCGGCGCCCGCTGAATGATGTCCCGCGACCGCCGATTGAAAATGGCGGTCGCCGTTTTGTCCAGTGTTCGCTGGGATTTTTGCGTGGTTTATTGCAATGAAATTTTTGGTGAGTTTATTTAATTAGGGAATTATAATTATATGAAATATAATTCTATTATTTATTAATTTAGGAGTTTTACATTAGGAAAATAATTTATTCCTAATTCTAATTGTTTCTAATTTCATAGGTTTTCTACATCTATAAATTGGAGTTCTCCGATAAACAAAAATCAGACTAGACTATACTAGACGAGTTATTGTAAGTCTCAACGAAAAATAATACGGAATAATAGAGGTTTGAATTTTACTCTTTTTAATTAATTTAGTGAATTTTGAAATTAAGAAAGGATAGTATTGTCCAAGTGCCTTAAAAATCCTGGAAAAGTATAGTTACTATATATGATATAACTCTTAAAAATGCCCATCCATGATTACCCAAAAATATTTTGATAATATTTTTTTAAATTTGAGTATTGATTTTTCGGTTGGATTCAAATTACTTTAAACTTAAACTTAAACTTTTTTTTAGCCTCCTATGATGTTTTTATCATAAAACTTTTATTTTAGTTACGAAACAAAACATTCTACATAATCATTCACTAATTCGTAGTGCATAAGCTCGTCGGAGTAACATGTCAACTCACTCGAGATCGTCCACATAAAGCAAAATTAAGTTCCAAGCCAACTTGGTCAACTAACCTTAGGATTACAATTTCTATCAAATCCACCTGCCATTCCTCATAGAAACTTCTCATAAAATCGATACTAGTAAATGGCAACGACGTCAATCATATATAAAGTCATACACAAAAATTACAATAATGTTTCCTACTAGCATATCCTCGCAAGAGTCCATGGAAACTTTTATACGTACCACAACTGAACACTCACATATTTGGACCTGATGCTGATGCTCTTGCTCTTGCGAGCCTTCTCCATTTAATAAGAATGTAGACTGTAAATGTTGATTTTGGCGACAACGCTTTTGCACTTGTGTTTTTGTTGATTTTCAGGTTTGCAGGTGCATGAAAAAGGAGACTAGAGTCTCCGGTTTTGGAACGATGGCATGACCATGGAATGGCGACGGGAGTCGCCGATTTTGGCATGACAGGAACGGCGACAGGAGTCGCCGATTTTGTGCACGCATGGAAATGAAGTGGAACGGCGACTGGCGTCGCCGATTTTGGTGCGTGACTAGGAATGGAGACAGCAGTCTCCGGATTGGCACCTTGCATGGAACGGCGACTGGCGTCGCCGTTTGTGGCGTTTCATGGAACGGCGACTGGAGTCGCCGTTTGTGGCATCGGCATGGACATGGAATCGGCGACTCCTGTCGCCGGTTTTGCCATTGGCATGGACATGGAATCGGCGACTCCTGTCGCCGGTTTTGGCATGTGGCGTTGACACGGAATCGGCGACTGGCGTCGCCGGTTTTGGCTATGGCACGGGTTCGTTGACGCTTGTCCTCAAGGCACGGTGCCAGCGACTATGACATTCTTCAACGACGATTTTCACTAAGTACTTTCAACGTGATTTCTTTCACCAAGTACTTATATCAAGGAATGAAGAATGGTTCCGTGTTTTTCTACTTCAATGATATCGACGACCATGAAGACGATGAAATTCTGAGGCTTCAACACTTAGAGATTTTCACGAGAGTTTGAAAATGAAGAATTGAGATCGACGGAGTCAAGATTGAATTGAAGTTCTAACTTTGAAAATTGAAGATTCAAGATTCGAAGATTCAAGAATCGAAGATTCGAGATTCCGAGATTCAAGAATCCAAGTTCTACAAGAGTGATGTCATCCATGGAGAAGTGACATCAGCCAAGCATGTGACCAACCAGAACGTGCCACGTCATCACCTCACATGTGCGGGCTGCCTATATAAACCCATGGAGTTCGATTTCACCAATGACGATTTTGAGAGAACGAAATCTGATTTTTAGAATCGTGACCGACTGCTTCGAGCTTCGAGTTTGTGTAGTAGCGTTTGCGCCTTGTGCCAAGATTAGAGTTAGGAGATTTAGCTCTAGGTACTTGTGTGCTAGATTGCAAGTTAGTGGGAGTTGTTGCGACACTCGGGAAACTTCTTGTAATCGTTTTGCCTACCATACTCAGTGTAATAGTTTAGTTTCGTTGTTTCAATGGAATGAAAACATATTACATAACTTTGTCTTTGTCTTCCGTCTTTCATTCCACGAACTTGTGAGATTGTTACCTTGACTGAAGCTGGTGTTCGTTGTTTAAGTCCAACTTCGCGAAAAGTTGGTATCATACGTCGAAGACGTAATTTCAGTTGGTATCAGAGCGGGACGTCATACGTATAAGACGTGTTCCGTTACTTGACTTCATATTTCCGCTACAATGGAGTCGTCCATGTTTGTCCAGAAACCGATTATGCTAACTCATCAGAACTACTCAAACTGGAAGGCCAAAGTTTCTGCTAGGATTAAGGGTTTTGATTCCAGATCTTGGATGGCAGTGTTAGAAGGATGGGAACGCCCATATACGGAAGATGCCGATGGCGTGAGAATTCCGAAACCGGAACGTAGTTGGACGAGAGAGGAACATGACTTGTCCACGGCTAACAGCAAAGCCTTACTTATTATCTGTGAATGGCTAGACCTCAGTATGTATCAGCTGGTCAAGAATTGCACATCTGCCAGAGATGCATGGGAAACGTTACAAAGAACTTGTGAGGGAAGTCATGCTGTTAAGCGATCGAAAATCCGAACTATCACTGCTCAATTCCATCAACTCCGAATGAGGGAGGATGAAGACATCAATGACTACTTGGACAAGATCATGAGATATGTAAATGAAGCTTTTGAACTTGGTGAAATTTTTCCTGCTCCCATGGTATATGAGAAAGTCCTCTCCAGTGTTAGCACTAGGTTCGAGAGTAAAGTGCTGACTATCGAAGCACGCAATGACGAGAACCAAAACTGGGACTATGCCGACTTGATGGCTGATTTGAGAAACTATGACCTGACTCTCAAAGTTCGAAGCAACCCAGACATGTCTCTTGTCTACGAACCGATGACTGCTCTCAAAATTTCAGAGAAAGGAAAAAGTTCAAGAAGCTCTAACTCTCGAAAGACTCATTCGAAAAATGAGAAAACTGAAAGTAGTTTTTCTGCTGATCTGGGTGAATCTGATGATGAGGAAGCTGAGGAAATTGAAAAACTGATGAACTCTAGTAATCCGGACAAACTGGCTGCACTAACAGAGATAGTCACGTATCTCGTGAAACAAGAATTTAAGAGGAAGAACCGTGCTCGAAACTTTCGAAAATTTCAGAAAAGTTCTAACTCGTATCCGAACACTCCTGACAATCGAAATCAGGGATCGTCGTCTGACAAAAAGTTCAAGGGAACTAAACTTTCGCCGTACTCCTCTGCTAGCAAAGATGTTTCTAAAATGCAATGCTACGAGTGCAAAGGATATGGGCACGTCAAAAACGAATGCCCGAACTTACATCGAAAGAAGAAGCTACCAGTTAGCTATGTTGTGATTGACGATGAGGATGTCATTTCTGAGAACGACGAGTCTGAGGACAACAATTCTGACGATGATGAAGACAACGCTTTAGTTGTCACTTTTGGTGAATCATTTGATCTCGAGAATGTGGAGGTCGAAAACTTTGTTTTTGATGCATTTCTGAAAGACACTGCAACTACAGACAACATTTTTCGTGTGGCATCGACAAACCGAAATTTTTGTGATGACAACATTTTCTCGGATGATGAATCTGAGTCTGAAGCCGAAAGGGAAGAGATGACATCTGATGTCCATCAAAGTGTGACCGAGTCTACAGAACTGGTTGATCTGAAAGAGAGTTATTCTAAACTCGAAAAATTGTGTGACACAGCTATCACTGAGAATAGCACGCTTGAAGTCTCTCTGAAGTGCTTGACTGAATCTTTTAATGAACTCTCGAATGAACAACTCAAGATGTGTGATGAGGTTGTTGTCCTGAGAAACTCAGTTGTGAAGACTGAGAATGAGAAGAAAAAGTTGAACAATTCTCTGACAATTCTTAAAGTCAAATTTGATGATCTTTTCGAAGAAAAGCATAAGTATTTCAAGGAAGTTGTCGAACTGAGAGAATTGTGTGAGAGGTTGAGTTCGGAAAACTCAAAGCTGAAGACGTCACTGAAAAAGGAGTCGACTGAAGTGAAGAAACTGCAGACTCTATTTAAGAACTCGGATGCCGAGAATGATGAACTGAAGTCGTCACTGATGAAAACTCAAACTGACCTTGCCATGACTGACAAGGAACGATATGCGTTGATAGAGAAACTTCATATGACTGATGAGCTGTTGAGGAAAATGAACACGAACTCTTCCGTGTTTGACAATGCTGCTTCATATATGAATCCTAATCGTTACGGTCTTGGATTCCAAAAAGTTTTTGAGTCTATATACTCAACACCTGAAAAGAAGAAGGAGGTAAGTTTTGTTAAGGCATCGGATGGTCAGCCGGAGGATAAAAGTAAGGATGACGATGAATCATCTAAACGGAAGGAGATTGCTGAAGGGAAAAAGATTGCTAAGTCTCCAGAACCTAAAACTCAAAAGTCGATCTCGACTTCAAAAACTGAGACATATCAATTCCCGAAGAATATTGTCAAACATCCTCGTGGTATCCTACCTTATGAGAAGACGTTGCTGAAGAACTTAGAGAAATCTCAGAACGTGAAGAAAAATGGACAGTCCTCTCGAACTAAAACTGTGTTGGTCAAGACGTCTACGAAGGTTGAGAATCGTCAAAGAAGAAAATATGTTTGTCACTATTGTGATCAACCTGGACACATCCGACCATTTTGCTATAGAATGAAGGAGGACATGAACAGAGAACTTATGATTATGAAGAAGAAGTCTGAAATGACTAAGGAAATGAGGAAGTCTGTTTCTCCAAATCCGAAAATCAAGCTAACTCTGAAAGCTGTGACTGAGAGAGATGTCAATTTGAATGGCAAGAAGAAATGGGTGCCTAAGTCTCAAAAGAGTAAAGTTGAACTTAACTCTACAATGAGTAATTGGCAACCAAGGGAACTGATTTTCTGCCATGTTGCACTAAATGCTTCTGAAGCTGGGAACAAAGGCATTTGGTACTTTGATAGTGGCTGCTCCCGACATATGACCGGCACAAAGAAATTCTTGAAAGAATATGAGCCGATGACTGGTTCCCCCGTGGTGTTTGGAGGGGGAGCAAAAGGTGTTGTCAAGGGAAAGGGGACGCTACAAATCAAAGGATTGCCTCCTATCAGAAATGTTGTCCACGTCAAGGGACTAGTTGCAAACCTCATCTCCATCAGTCAGCTGTGTGATGAGGGATTTAATGTTAGCTTTGATAAGGAGTCTTGCCGTGTTTTTGATGTTGAGGGAAAGTGTATAATGGAAGGTCCACGTGCTAAAAACAATTGCTATACTACTGAGTATAGTTGCTTCTCCGTGACCGTTCCTGATGAAGTCGACTTGTGGCACCAACGACTTGGCCACACTAGCACTCGCAATCTGAGCAAACTGGTTAAGGGGGAGATAGTTCGAGGAATCTCTCAACTCCCCAAAATCGAGAAGCGAGTATGTGGTGACTGTCAGAAGGGCAAGTTGACAAGAACTCCTCATCCGGCACTTCCAACTCTAATGAGCACTTCAGCTCCTTTTGAACTTCTACATATGGACTTGATGGGTCCAATGGAGGTGAAGAGCTTAGCTAAGAAAGAATATGTGCTGGTTGTGGTCGATGATTTTTCCCGATACACATGGACGAGATTTCTGGCGACCAAGGATGAGACTTTCAATGCCTTCAAAGGTATTGTGAAATGGATTCGAACGAATCATGGAGCTAAGGTTAAAAGGATCAGGAGTGATCACGGCACCGAATTTGAAAATGCTAGCTTCAATGAATTTTGTATGCTGAAAGGAATCCATCATGAATACTCGGCCCCAAAAACGCCACAACAAAATGGGATTGCCGAACGTAAGAACCGAACACTGCAAGAGATGGCGCGCGTGATGTTAATCTCGAAAAATCTTGCTCGAACTTTTTGGGCAGAAGCCGTCTCTACAGCTGGTTACATTTTGAATCGAATAAGTATTCGATCTGGCACTACTGCCACTGCCTATGAACTTGTCAATGGCAAGAAACCTTCGGTGGCACACTTTCGTGTTTTTGGCTGTACTTGCTATATTTTGAAGGATCGTGATCCTCTAAAGAAATTTGAAGCCAAAGCAGATCGTGGAATTTTCGTTGGCTATAGCCAAAACAGTCATGCCTACCGTGCGTACAATCTACGAACGAGGAAAGTCATAGAAACTGTCAACATCAATTTTGATGAACAAGACTTCCTAGGAAAAGATGCAGAGGCTGATTGGGTTAAGGAAGGGATACTTGAAGTTCGAACTTTTCCTTCAACACCCACAACTGTGATTTCCAAAAATGCTACTCCTAATACTTCACCTGAAGATGGAGAATCTAGCAACCAAAATGATGACACTTCGGTTACTGAGGATGACGATGATGATCAAGTTGAAAACCCAGCTGACGCTCCGAGAGAGGCACCTGGTCATATTCAAAAACGTCACCCACCGAATCAAATGATCGGAAGTTTGAATGAGCGAACTACACGCTCAAAGAAACCAATGAACTCTCCCGACGAACTCTACAACATCTGTACTTCTGCTGTTTGTAACGAAATCGGCATCACTTGCTTTCTCTCCGAAAATGAGCCGAAAAATTACAAGGAAGCTATGCAAGATGACTTTTGGATCATGGCCATGCAAGAAGAGTTGAATGAGTTCACCCGAAACAATGTTTGGTCCTTAGTTCCCAGAACTTCAAACATCAATGTTGTTGGAACTAAATGGATCTTCAAGAACAAAACAGACGAGCATAACCAAGTTGTCCGAAACAAAGCTCGTCTTGTTGCCCAAGGATATGCCCAAGTAGAAGGCATAGATTTTGATGAAACTTTTGCTCCGGTCGCACGAATTGAGTCCATCAGACTCCTAATTGCTATTGCATGCCATCTTGGCATCAAACTCAGACAAATGGACGTCAAAGCTGCTTTCCTGAACGGTGTCTTGGAAGAAGAGGTCTACGTTGCCCAACCTAAGGGTTTTGAGGATCCGAAAAAGCCAAACCATGTCTACAAGCTTCACAAAGCTCTTTACGGCTTGAAACAAGCGCCTCGCGCCTGGTATGGATGTCTCACGGACTTCCTTCTAAAGTTCGGGTTTGAGCGTGGATCGGTGGACAAAACTCTATTCATCAAGCGAGATGGCAAACACATGATTGTTGCCCAAATTTACGTTGACGACATTGTCTTCGGAGCGACGTGTTCTAAACTCGTGACTTCATTCACAGAAGCTATGTCCTCGACATTTCAAATGAGCCTTGAGGGGGAGTTGCACCAATTTCTTGGCCTTCAGATTTCTCAACGACCAAATGGGATATTTGTATCTCAAAGTAAGTATGCGAAAAATATGGTTGAGAGGTTTGAGATGCATCATGCCAAACCAGCTAACACTCCTATGGCAACTACCGAACGCTTGTCTATGTCAACGAAAAGCCGGAGTGTAAACCAAACTCTTTATCGTTCCATGATTGGGAGTTTACTTTATTTAACTGCCACTCGTCCTGACATTATGTTTAGTGTTTGTATGTGTGCCAGGTACCAAGCTGATCCAAAGGAGGACCATCTACGAGCTGTGAAACGGATCTTCCGATACATCTCTGGGACTTCTCAGCTAGGCCTTTGGTATGCGCGCGACACTTCATCCAACCTTGTCGGTTTTTCTGATGCCGACTGGGCGACGGACACGGACGAAAGAAAAAGTACCTCCGGCAGTTGTTGCTTTCTTGGCAATAATATTGTGTCTTGGCATAGTCGCAAGCAAAACTGTATCGCACTGTCCACTGCCGAGTCAGAGTACGTTGCGGCTGGAAGTTGTTGCACTCAACTACTTTGGTTGAAACAGATGTTGAATGACTATCTCCTTGAGAGTGCTCCATTAGTGCTGTATTGTGATAACCAGAGTGCTATCAAAATCAGCGAAAATCCTGTCCAGCATTCAAGAACTAAACACATCGACATTCGGCATCATTTCATTAGAGATTTGGTTGATCGTGATATAGTCAGTCTACAGCATATTTCAACGGAAAAACAGCTTGCTGACATCTTTACCAAACCTCTTGACTTTGAGAGATTCAAAACCTTAAGGAATTCTCTCTGCATGTGTTCTCTCTAAGAGTTCACGAAAAATTTTGAAGTCTGAAAGAGTAGTTTCTTTACTTCTGAATACGCACTCGGAATCGTTGTGGATTAGTCTAGTCAGACAAACATGGATTCGAGGCCGCTTCTAGTCTTCGGACACAAGAGTATTTATTCCGCTGAATGCGAACATGTGAACATGGCTTAAACTCCTCGCTTCATTTGCATAGATCCATAAAGCCAAGTAACGGAGGACGCCGGTTACCCCGGCTCCCCTCTTCGAAAGGTTGTACATGGACGCTGATCTTTAAGACACTCTCCCATCACACTTTGGAGGACGCAAGTGAACCTTGCTCCCCTCTGACTGCTGTAATGAGTGTCTGTTGCATTTCATTTAAAGCTAAAAACTCGTCTGGAGGACGCCGGTTACCCCGGCTCCCCTCTGATTGAAGTAATGCTAGTTCCTGATCGGAGTGCCTTAAGTGTTCACCTTGCATTCATGAATTGAAATCTCTTGTGCGGCGCTAACTCTGCCAATATGTTTCGACGAAACACGACTGCTTCCTTGTGACTGAGACGAAGGACAAGTAAACATGTCTATCACATACTTCGGTCCATCTCACCGGTTTTTAATATGAGAGATCTTTCTTTACCTCAAAGTTCTTTTCACCTCGTGTGAAATTTTTTGGTTTTGGAAAAATGATGAAAGTGTCTCTTTTCTGGGTAAATATTTGCTCTTCATTGCCTAATATCACCCCTCAAATCTCCACTAAAATGTGTTTGAATGTTTGCGTGTGTTGAACTCTTGAATGACTAACTCGGGATGTGTTGTTTTTGTTCTGGCATTTCTGTAGTTCATCCACAGGGCTACGTGGTTTACCATCTCGGAAGTCTAAACATTGAGTGCAGCGATGCCAACGCTCAACCATTGGCAAATCAAATTCGGGTGACATCAAAAACGGAAAATCCAAAAGTCGTGAAAATTTCCAAAATCATGTCATGTCGCCGAAACCGGAGACTCCATTTCCGGAGACTCATGTCGCCGAAAATTCGGCGACTCATACCAACTGACAAAAACGGAGACTGAAGGAAATGGAGAAAAACGGAGACTCTGGTCTCCGGATATGCGGCGTCTCAATTGATGCCGCGCCAGAAACGGCGACTCGCCCAAAACGGAGACAAGTGTCGCCGAAAATCGGCGACTCATGCAAATGGGAGACTCATGTCCATTGTCCATGGTTCATGTCAACATGATTCCTGTCCAGCGCCACGACCATTTCCGGAGACTCGAACCTATGGCACTGAACTTCGTCTTTCCAACCTTCGGTTTGATCTTCGGTTTTTCATATTTTTATTTATTTATTTTTATTTATTATTTTTGAAAATTATTATTTTAATAATATTTTCAAATTAATAAAATTTTGTTCGTCTAATGGGCTCAAATTTTCTTCTTGAGATGGGTTTTTTACAGGTCTTGAGCTGTGTATTTTCAATCCGGACGGGCGGCCCAAAATTTTCCTATATATAGCCCCTGGGGTGATTCTATCATGGTTACGCTTACATCGCATTTTAGAACTCTCGAACTCTCGACTCTCAGCGGCTGACTGCTTGTCCGACGTTTCTAGATTCTCAATTTTTCCTTATTCCGTTGCATCAGGCAACTCTAGCTTTGCGCACCAGGCGCCCTGTCCATCGTTTCCGTGATTGTGTTACTCTTTCCAAGTGTTAGAATATTTTTCGAAATTTTCCGATATGTCTGCTGCCAAGA
The DNA here is from genome assembly GCA_954870475.1 of Euphrasia confusa. Classification (NCBI taxonomy): domain Eukaryota; kingdom Viridiplantae; phylum Streptophyta; class Magnoliopsida; order Lamiales; family Orobanchaceae; genus Euphrasia; species Euphrasia confusa. Next base: position 5,033,075 of record OX940966.1, on the reverse strand, counting down.
ACTTGGATGACATGCTCGCTGACATGACAGTCTATCTGAATGAACAGTTTGAACAGGCTCCGTCGCCCACGTCTAAGAAGGCGGCGTATGAAGAGCTTAAGGCTCACTTAGATAAAGTTGAAAAACGCAAGGCTGCGTCTACTGAACCGTCCATCGACCTGACCACTACGGCCAAACCGGCACACTCATCTGCCCGTCAGACGGGCAAGGAAAAGGTGACGGCACACCGTATTTACTCGGGTGTCGTGAGTAGGGAAGAATATCATCGATTGCTCGCAGCTGGCGAGATCACTAAGGAAGGAAAGAAGATAGTGAAAATTCCTTCGACTGTCACTGTGACTGCGGACACAGATCCAAAGACAAAACCATCAGGCTCTGGCAAGAAGTCGGCGACTCCAGCTGGGAGTGCCGAAGGCAAGAAACCGTCTGCCAGTGCAGGTGGTGTGAAAACATCCACCCCGAAAAACTCTGGTGGACAAGTTACCAAGTCCCGAACTCATAGTTCGCAGAAACCGCCACTTTCTTCGGGGTCAGCTGGATCCCAACGATCGACTGATACATTCAAGTATATCTCGGAATTTTCCGAGTGTCCTAAACCACATTCTCGTGACTTCTTCACTGCGACTGCTGAACGTCGCCACAAAATCATCCAGACTCTACCGATCCTTACCGATCGAACTATCCTGAAGGAAGACTATGACCGTCACGGCATAACTGATTTCCTGTCAAAAATGCATATGCTCAAATCCGTGAGCTTGACTTACCGTTACTCGATTCCCATACTTAACAAATTTTACGCCAGCTTGTCTCCTGATTTCGCAAACCCGAAGAGTCGTCTGTATGGCTGCTTCGTTTTCCGTGAAAAGTTGTACAAATTCCGCCCCTTTTCCATCAACAAATTTCTTGAGAGGTTGGAAGTTGATTCCAACTGGACTTCGCCCTCAGCTGAGGAACGGGCTGAAGACCTTACCATCGGCACTTTCGTTACTCAAAAGAAAGTTAAGTCCGAACTGCCGCCGCCGAACAAACTGTCTGCCTTTTACGGCATCTTACAGCGACTTGGCATGTCCAACTGGACAGCATACAAAGACGAATCTGTCTTGACGCCGGAACTGATGCACATCATCTTTCGCCTTGGATGCGGCGAACAAATAAATCTTGGCAAGATAATTTTCAATGACCTTTGCAAAATTGCCAGGACAACGGACGAGACCATTCTTCGCCAAGCTGACTGGCCAGAGGCAAAGAAACTTCAACTCACGCATCCGTGCCTGATCTACGGCATGCTTCATGCTCAAGGCTTTACGCCTGATGATGACTTTGAAAAGAAGTTAAAGAAAAATGGTGCCGTCAAGATCACTGGCACGTACCTCAATCCGTCCAATCGTGTCATCGATCTCCCTTGGTTTGATTTTGTTAACAGAAATGCTCTTCCTGAAATTCTCACTCCTCCGCCATCTCCACTGAAAAGGAAGAGAAAGTCTATCGCCAAGAAAGACAAGTCTCCCTCGGCCAAGAGGCAGAAAAGTGAATCCACAGCTGCAGCTGATGTGGCGGAACCTCAAACCAAACAACAACCCAGAGTCGTTCCTCGCGAATTTGGGCCTTACTCTAAAGTTCCGCCGTACAAAAATCCTTATCATCCTATCCACAGTCATCGCGCTGTGGTGCCTTCAGCCTGTGTTAAGGAATTTTATGCTGACACCTTGGCTCTGGAACAGTGCCAAGAAGAACATGCCGTGGCCTATAACAGAATGATTGACGCGCAGAAGAAACAGAAGTCATCCTTTGACAAACTTCAGCGTGAGATCCAACAAGGGGGAGGACTCGGAGATGTTGGAGCCCCCGATGCAAGTTTGAAAGATACCTTCATTCTGAAGATGGTAAGGGACGCGATCCAAGAGGCGCACGTGCAGCTGGCTAAAGGTAACAACATTGAGATTGAACAGGTACCCAGAGCGGATGATGGCGAGAAGACGGACGATGACATTTTTGAAGGATGTTTGGATATCCGTGACAAGGGAAAGGCGAAGGTTGGTGAAACTTCGAGGGCAATGCCATCTGATGGATTGAAAGATCAAGATGATGATGACGATGTCAACATTATCGACGTTGAAGATGATGGCGGAAATGATCTCGGCGAGTTTGAGATTTTCGGGTTAGGTGTTGAGACGGACGACGATGAGAAAGAAGATTCTAGTTCCGATGATGGCTTCGTCTATGGCGAAGATGAAGAGGACGTGGTCGAGAGTCCGGAACGCGAACCCACGCAAACTGGCTCGCCTAAGGAATGAAGAATTGAAGATCTAAAGTTCCAAAATCCAAGTTCAAGTTTTATTTCATGTTTTTTATTTCCTGTTTTTCCATAACTCCTGAACTCGTATTTCGTATTTTGGTTTCAGCATGCATCAAACTCTAAATTCGTCCATGCATAGTTTTTCATTTTTTTTCTATCTCTGGATTATTATTTTGGATTGAATTTTTATCTAAGTATTTCAATGGTTGGTTTGATATTTGGCTAAGTCTTTTATGGTTTTCATTGATTGTATGATTGATGTTTTTCCTTCTTTTACTTAGCTTATTTTGTGTTGATATTCGATTGAGGGGGAGATAAGTATATCTCTTTTTACTTAACTTCGTTTTCATGAGTTGTGCCAAAAAGGGGGAGATTGTAAATGTTGATTTTGGCGACAACGCTTTTGCACTTGTGTTTTTGTTGATTTTCAGGTTTGCAGGTGCATGAAAAAGGAGACTAGAGTCTCCGGTTTTGGAACGATGGCATGACCATGGAATGGCGACGGGAGTCGCCGATTTTGGCATGACAGGAACGGCGACAGGAGTCGCCGATTTTGTGCACGCATGGAAATGAAGTGGAACGGCGACTGGCGTCGCCGATTTTGGTGCGTGACTAGGAATGGAGACAGCAGTCTCCGGATTGGCACCTTGCATGGAACGGCGACTGGCGTCGCCGTTTGTGGCGTTTCATGGAACGGCGACTGGAGTCGCCGTTTGTGGCATCGGCATGGACATGGAATCGGCGACTCCTGTCGCCGGTTTTGCCATTGGCATGGACATGGAATCGGCGACTCCTGTCGCCGGTTTTGGCATGTGGCGTTGACACGGAATCGGCGACTGGCGTCGCCGGTTTTGGCTATGGCACGGGTTCGTTGACGCTTGTCCTCAAGGCACGGTGCCAGCGACTATGACATTCTTCAACGACGATTTTCACTAAGTACTTTCAACGTGATTTCTTTCACCAAGTACTTATATCAAGGAATGAAGAATGGTTCCGTGTTTTTCTACTTCAATGATATCGACGACCATGAAGACGATGAAATTCTGAGGCTTCAACACTTAGAGATTTTCACGAGAGTTTGAAAATGAAGAATTGAGATCGACGGAGTCAAGATTGAATTGAAGTTCTAACTTTGAAAATTGAAGATTCAAGATTCGAAGATTCAAGAATCGAAGATTCGAGATTCCGAGATTCAAGAATCCAAGTTCTACAAGAGTGATGTCATCCATGGAGAAGTGACATCAGCCAAGCATGTGACCAACCAGAACGTGCCACGTCATCACCTCACATGTGCGGGCTGCCTATATAAACCCATGGAGTTCGATTTCACCAATGACGATTTTGAGAGAACGAAATCTGATTTTTAGAATCGTGACCGACTGCTTCGAGCTTCGAGTTTGTGTAGTAGCGTTTGCGCCTTGTGCCAAGATTAGAGTTAGGAGATTTAGCTCTAGGTACTTGTGTGCTAGATTGCAAGTTAGTGGGAGTTGTTGCGACACTCGGGAAACTTCTTGTAATCGTTTTGCCTACCATACTCAGTGTAATAGTTTAGTTTCGTTGTTTCAATGGAATGAAAACATATTACATAACTTTGTCTTTGTCTTCCGTCTTTCATTCCACGAACTTGTGAGATTGTTACCTTGACTGAAGCTGGTGTTCGTTGTTTAAGTCCAACTTCGCGAAAAGTTGGTATCATACGTCGAAGACGTAATTTCATAGACATAGCCATCGTCCCATATTTTATCTAGCAAGTGACAATATGCCTCCCACCATGACCTCTTCAAATATAATGCACTCAGAAAACCTGAAAGTCCGACGCCGTATCCTAGAGATATAAATACGTACAACCACTCTATCTCTTTCTTATCGCTTTCTTCGTCATTTGAGTGCACTGTTCCAGCAGGGGCTTTACCATCATTAATATTGGTGCAAGAACTTGTTAGTGGAGGCCCACAGAGATTGTTTCCGATGAAGCTCGACTCATTAAAGCCCTGGAGTTGGGTGCTTTCTGGAATTCTTCCCGTCAAGTTATTGTGAGACACGTTTAGATAATCCAAATAATGCATAGCTGTGAAGCTAATCGGAAGATCACCGGAAAGTGAGTTGATTGAGAAATCAAGAGACTCAAGTTGCTTCATGTTTCCGATGCTACGAGGGATCGATCCGGTTAAATGATTCCTTGACAAATTAAGCATTTTGAGTTCCACTAGAGTTGTTATCTGTTTTGGAATATGGCCGGATAAAGTGTTTTTGGAAAGGTCAATAGCAGTAACTAATAGGAGGATGGTGTCGTAAGTGAGCTCCATACCCTTTGTGGAAATTGATGCACTTTCTATATATGATCCAGGCGTAGAATATCTTAAAAAACCCCCACTTCTTTTTGTGGTCATGGCAGTAAAACTACAAGCAGGTATTGTACCAGAAAACATGTTGTCAGATAGATCTAAGATTTGAAGCCGACTTAGTTGGCATATGGCTGGAGTAATATGACCACTCAACTTGTTGGAGTTTAAAATGAGAATCATCAATTCGGTTAAGCTTGTAAGAATCGATTTTGGTAAATTCCCAGAAAGATTGTTTTGAGAAAGGTCAATTTTTTCTAGGCTCCAGCAGTTACGCATTGATAAAGGTATATCGCCAGAGAAATTGTTTCCATGTAGATCCAAAGAGCATAAGTTTGCAATAAATCCAATGGAATTTGGGATTCTTCCGGACAAGTTGTTGTTGCCAAAGTTCAACAACTCTAATGAAGGCCAGTTGATGAAACAGTTTGGTAATTCTCCGGTCAATTGGTTTCCCCCTAGATGAAGATACTCTACAACATAAGCCGTTGTTGTGTTGCATAGAAAGTTTGATAAATCACCCGAAAATAAGTTATTGGAGAGATCTAGTTCGACCAACCAATTTCCTACCGGAGGCAATTGGCCACTAAACCTGTTGGAACCCAAGTATCCATAGGTAGTACTATTGAATGAAATGTTGCCGTGAAGTTGATTGTGTGAGAGGTCAAGATCTTGGATACTCCATAACCAATTGGGAACATTGCCATATATTCCGGTATTAGATAAATCAAGGTCTTGAATACTTGTCTTTTGTGAATCAAGCCATGCCGGAATCGGAGACCCCAAGTTCCACGACCCCATATAGAGTTGTGTTAATCGGAAGGGTGGAATCCAGTTTGGATTGACTTTTAGAGTCAAGTGGTTTCCAGATGCAATGAAGGCGTCTAATCTTGAGAGATGGGCAAAGTGAGTCTCAGTTACAACCCCTGTGAACATGTTATTTTTGATAACAAGATATTGTAAGTTTGAAAGTTGACCAATGCTCTCTGGGAGATTCCCTGTGAATTTGTTATCTTCCAAGTCTAACTCTTCGAGAGAAGAAGATAAGTTCCCTAAATTGCTTGGAATTACGCCCGAAATTGAGTTACGACCAAGTCCAAAGTATCGAAGACGCTTAAATTCTCCAAATTTAAGACCAAGAGGACCAGAAAGTTGATTATCACTTAGATCTATGGATTCCAAAGATCCTAAGAAGCAAGCTGATACGTTTCCTAATAAAAATGACACCCTTCCTTGCAACTTGTTCCCATTCAATTTCAACTTTTGTAATTTGCACATGTTGCCAATTCCTCTTGGTATATTTCCAGAAAGACCATTGTCAGATAAATCGAGGGTCATAAGAGATGTCAGATTTGCTATGGAACTAGGTATTGCATTTTGCAGATTGTTAGATCCCAGATTGAGATACTCGAGATCTTTGAAAAGGTAGAGCCACTCTGGATTGCTGGAATTGATGAAATAATTATGGGATAGATCAAGCTTGACTAATTTAGAAGTAGTAATATTGTTAACATCACCTAAATGATTTTTCAAATTAAGACTGCAACGGCTTAAATGTAGCTCGACTAAAGAAGGGAGTTTATTGATCACATTTTGCGCCCAGTTGGATGCTCTGTTGAGGTTCACACCATTCATGTTGAGATACTCCAATTTAGAAAGCCCCGACAACCATTCAAGGCTATCAACTTCAAGAGAATAGCTGTATTCCAAACTTAGAGTATGCAAATTTGAAAGATTTCCAATGTTGTGAGGAATCTTACCATGAAATTCAGCAAAAGATAAATCTAAATACTCGAGGCTTGTGAGTGATCCAATGAAGGAAGGGATTGTTTCATTAAATTGATTTCTGCTCAGGTTGAGATATTTGAGATGCTTCAAGTTGAGCAAGGAAGGACTTACTTTGCCGCTTAAATAATTTCCTTGAAGATGGAGTTGTTGAACATGGCCCGTTAAGTTGCTGCACCGAACGCCTTCCCATTTGCAACAATCAACTTCATCGTGATTCCAAGAAGAGAGACTATTTTCAGGATTATGCAAAGAATGTTTGAAACTTAAAAGTGATTGTTTTTCAATTTCAGGGCAACCGTGGACAACTGTTGTACCGTTATTTCCGGTACACGGCTTTAGTTTGAATAACGAAAAAAGGACGAGAAAGAAAAGAGGTGCAAAGATAGGATGTTTTAAGACATTCATCATATATATATATGAGCATGAAGAAGTATGATATTGTTTTCAATAATTATAATAATGATCTAATGAAAACACACACACATATATATAGAACACTCAGCAAAACTAAAAGCTATTTGCCACTTGATGGGTATCGGCTTGTACATGTTTCGATGCCGAAACAGACGAAGTACATCAGTATCAAAGAAAATGAAACGTTGATATGCGTAGGGACCAGAAGACCTTGACTTACTCTGCATCACAAATTCTCTTTTGGGTCAATGTAATACTTTTCCACACTATGTACAGGCTACCACATAAATTCAACAAAATTATTTTCATAGATAGAACATATTGGCTACAGCTGGTCGCGATGCCTACATAGATAATTTGTTTTAATCTAGAATTCTAACGAGAACAAAAACAATCGAAAATCACCCCCTTACCTTTTAAGTTAAAGATTAAATAAATTTTATTAAATCAAAAAAAAAAAAAACTTGATTCTTGAAGCACGCAATCTAAACTTGATTAGTATCCCAGCGGACCCAGCCCATGGACTACGGTGACTTTCGGGCAGGACGAGGAGGCGGCGGCGCAGTAGGTGAGGAGGAGGCGGTGCGTTTGAGGGAGAGGCCGAGGAGGGTGTACTTCTTAATTGGCGACGAAAGCCAACCGCAAAGGCGCTCGGGCGGAGAGGATGGTTAAATTAAAATTTAGTTCATTTCATTTCGGATAGTTAAATTAAAATTTTTTTATTAAGAAAATTCCGAGTTTCCACCATTTGCAGGATACATGAAAACAAAAATAGAAAAAATAGTGATAAGAAGAAAAAAAAACATTTCGTTTATATAAATATACGAAATATATCGAGAAAATATATAGAGATTGGGACAAATTTAATAAAATCAATAAAATCTAAAAATAAATAAATATCACCTCAAATGATTTATAAAACCCTAGTTACACTTGTTTCGTAGAATACAAAGAGTTGTTTTTTTTTCTTTAATGAAAAATCATGTTTCAGCACTTGGAAATTGATCAGGTTTTTCTTTATAATATATAATTTTATTTATAATTAAATTTGTTGTTATGTAGTATATTAATTATATGTTTATTTTAATAATATTCGCAGCATGAGGAAAATGGAATCAAGTTTAAAGCTGCAGGTATTTTATTTTTGTTATGTGTATATTTATTTTGAATTAATGTTAGTAGTAATTCTTGTTCATAATGTAGTATCTCAAAAATTCTGGAAAGATTCCCCCGGCGACGTACTGCTGGAGATATTCATCCGCCTCCCGGATTTCCGAACTGCCCGACGTTTCGCCACCGTGTGCCGTTTCTGGCATTCCCTCATTTGCCACGACCCTAAATTCGTCTCGAGATTCATTTCCCAACACCGGGTGCACCTAGACCGCTACCCACCCTCTTTCCCTCACACCATCATGTTCCGTAAAGCTGACGTGGCGAAGACTCGGCCAATAATTTGCCAGATATTTTCCGAGGAGTGGGTACATTTCTACGGGAAGTCCTCGCCGAGTTACTCGGACTTTTTACCTAATTCGCCTAGGCCGATAGTAAGAGCTTCTTGCAACGACTTGCTCCTCGTATCCTCCGGTCCGAATTGCATTACCGACGATCTCTACATTTGCAATCCGAACACGAAACAATTCATTAAGCTCCCGACGATTGAAAGGCTCGATCGTCCGAGCCTCCGCCAGCGTGCAGCGGTCGGGTACGCGTTACTCTGTACTGCCACCACCAGCAGCAAAGTCCGATTCAAGGTGGTTGAAGTCCTTCACAAAGGACTCGATCTACTACGTTTCAGATTCACCGTGAACGTCTTTTGTTCTGAATCGAGAAAGTGGAAAAGGAGAACATATGTTGCTGCTGCGCGAGGTCTCTTACCGTTGGACATTGTTGTTGTCGCGCGGGACGAGGTAATTTTGTATTGGATGGAAAAAGGGTGTAAGTCGTGCGCGGTTTTTTATTTGTACTTGTCAGAAAGGCAGATGTGCGGAGTCATTAGCTTACCGCCCAATGCTTATGATCATCACCAACATCGAATTGGAGTTGTGCGTGTGCATGGTGGACTTGGAGAGCCCGAGCTCAGGATAATACGGGTCAGGACCGGGCGAAGACAAAGGCGGGTCCATTTGAAAGTGTGGAGATTGGATGGTAAAAGTAAGTGGGATTTGGTTTGCGAGACGAGGTTCAGGAGGCCGGAGGGTGTGAGCCCAGGCGAACAATTCCTCGTCCCGTTTGTCCATCCAACCAACGGTGATTTGGTTTATATTGTGTGGGGTAAAAAGGTTTTCCAGTACAATCTCGTCAAAGCATCGTATACATTTCTCGACGAGCTTCTAGAGACCGCCGACGACCTTATCTCGATTCCAATGTTCCTTCCGTATGTCGGATCCAACCTCCAAGGCAACGCTCAACATTGATATTGAATTCATACTCTTTATTATTTTTCATTTTTTAGTAGAATTTGTTAGTATAAATATGTTAGATTTGAGCACTGACTTAGCGATATGTTCTTTTGGAATTATTCTCAGTTTAGTTCAGAAGTTCCGTTCAAACTCGGACTTATTAATTCTCAGTTTAGATCATATTATCATTAAGTTCAATTGAGAAGTTGTTCAAACCGATTAAGTTCGATTCAAATTAAGTCATGTTCGTTTAGACCCATTAAAAACATTCAGTTCAGTCATTTAATATTTTTTTTAATTTATTTTTATTATTATTTTAATATTTTAAAATTAAATTCAATTGAACTTAATTTCAGTTCAGACGTTGATTTCAAACCTATTATCTTCAGTCATTTTCAGTCCAAAAGAACAAGTCCTATATGTTTTCTCCTTTTCTTTCACAATTCTATATAGTTGTTGTTGAGTTTGCCACGAAACCGAGAAAAGAAACGACGCTGGAGGATTCGGCGCCCGCCGTTTCTGTCCAGCGACCGCCGAAGAAGACCAGCGCTCGCCGAAAGAGTCATCGAATGACGAAGTCGGGACTGCCAAGAATTCGGGGTTTCGACGACCGCCGAAATGGATTCGGCGACCGCCGAATCTGTCCTGTGACCGCCGTTTGTAAACGGCGGTCGCCGTTTGGCCCAGGCGTGGTATTTTTGGAAAATACGTAATTTTGGTCCGTTTAGGTTTCCTTCTCCGACAAGGCATGCTATGGGCGAGAATTAATGTTTCAGGACCTCCCCCTATATAAGAGAGCTTCTCCATAGGCATAAACACACCGATTATAATTCTATAGCTATTGCGTGAGATTTGAGGGTTTAGAGCGTATATCATCCTTGTAATCGTGAAGCAATATTATAGTGAATTGTTCGTCGTTCCTCCCGTGGTTTTTCCCGATTTGGGTTTCCACGTAAATTCTTGTCTTCTCTATTTTTCTTGTTAATTTCTTTTCTTCGGTATTCTTGTTTTCATCATACTATACATCGTCCGATCGTCAACAAGTGGTATCAGAGCTAAGGATCTATGACGAGCGTGAAGTATGACATACCGATGCTGGATCTCAACACAAGGTTCCCTATTTGGCAATACAAGATGAGGTTAGTTCTACGATCCCTGAAGCAAGAGATCGCTCTCAATGGTATTAACAATATGCTGGTTCACATGGAGCATGACGACCGCGTGACGCTCGATCAGATGGCTATGGCGACCATAGGGCTCCATGTCTCGAACAGTTTGGCGGAGGACATCATGGAGATGAAGACAGCGAAAGAGTTGTGGGAGAAGCTTGAAGAGATGTGCATCACCAAGACGGTGTCAAGTAAGCACAATTTGAAGAGGAGTTTATATTTCCTCAAGATGGCGGAGGGGTCTTCTATTCCCGCGCACGTAGCGAAATTCAAGGAGAAAGTCGCCGACCTCGGCAATATTGGCGTGAAGATCGAAGATGATGATCTTGCGTTTTGGCTCCTAATTTCTCTACCCCCTTCTATGGCGACCTTCCGTGATACTCTCCTATATTCTGCTCGAGATAGTCTCGCGTTTAAAGACGTTGTTTCGGCTCTCTCATCTAGAGAGAATATTTTGATGATGGAGAATCCTAATTCGGGAGAGACGCCAAGTGAAGGATTGAATATCCGTGGGCGGACCAACCAGAGATCGACGGGGCAAGATAGGTCTCGATCGAAGTCACGGCATAGTTACAAGGTGTGCAACTATTGCAAGAAGAAGGGTCACATCAAAGTCGATTGCTATTCCTTGAAGAATAGGAAGGAGAGAGAAGGCGGCAACAACAATAACAACAACAATAATTCCGGTAAGAGTTCCGGTGAAGTTGGTGTAGCCGAAAATTATTGTGATCTCCTTATGGCTTTGGGTGAGGTCTCCAAATCAAGCGAGAAGTGGATTCTAGACTCGGGATGTACGTTCCACATGTGCCCGAATCATGAGTGGTTCGACACTTTTGAGAAGGTGGAACAAGGTGCGGTGACTATGGGCAACAACGCGTCATGCAAGATCGAAGGGATAGGAAGCATCTGGATCAAGATGTTTGACGGCGCGATCCGCACCCTAAGCGAGGTTAGATTCGTCCCCGGCTTAAAGCGGAATTTAATTTTGCTTAGTACTTTGGAGCTCAAGGGTTACTCGTTCACCGGAGAAGGTGGAGTCGTGAAGGTGGCCAGTGGCTCTTTGGTTGTTATGAGAGGTGAACGTAAGTCGAATAGGCTTTACGTTCTTGAGGGCACTACGGTGAAAGGTGAAGTAGCCGTGGGTGATTCCAAAGTCCCGGATGTCGATACGACGAGGCTTTGGCATATGCGTCTAGGGCATATGAGTGATTCCGGAATGGCCGAGTTGAGTAGGCAAGGGCTTCTTGGGGATAAGGGCTTGTCGAAGTTGGAGTTCTATGAGCAGTGCGTCTATGGGAAGCAAACGCGAGTGAAGTTCACTACCGGTGCTCACACGACGAAGGAAATACTCGGGTATGTCCATTCCGATCTATGGGGACCATCCCCGGTCCCCTCCACTGGAGGTTCTTCCTACATGCTTACCATCATCGATGACTATTCCCGAAAGGTTTGGTCGTTCTTCTTGAAGAACAAGAGCGACGTGTTTTCTACCTTCAGAGATTGGAAGGTGATGATAGAGAAACAAACCGGGAAAGTCGTGAAGAACCTACGTACGGACAACGGCCTAGAATTTGTGTCCGAAGAATTCAACCAATTTTGTAAGGGTTCGGAGATTGTGAGGCACCACACTGTGAGATACACGCCCCAGCAAAACGGAGTAGCCGAGAGGATGAATCGCACGATTATGGACAAGGTACGTTGCTTGTTAGCAACTTCTGGGTTGAGTAAAGGTTTTTGGGCTGAAGCGGCTTCTTTAGCATGTTACCTTATCAACCGATCCCCGTCCATGACGATTAACAAGAAGACTCCACAAGAATTGTGGAAGGGATCTCCGGCGAATTATGAGGACTTGAGGGTGTTTGGGTGTCCGGCCTACATGCATGTCAACGACGGGAAATTAAGTGCACGTTCTAAGAAGTGCATATTCGTTGGCTTTAAGGAAGGAGTTAAAGGATACAAGCTTTGGTGTCCAGAGACGAAGAAGATCATTCTAAGCCGTGATGTAGTCTTTGATGAGGCTTCTATGATTGGTGATCAGGCGTCTAAAGGGAATCTCGAGGTTCCAAGTACTCCTACTGAGGTGGAGCCGGACAGGGTGCAAGAGGAAGATGATGGGTCAAGTTCCCTGACCGATATGGTAAGTAGTTCGACTACTCCGGAAGATCCAAAAGTGGTGGAGCCGCAATGCAAAGCACGAGATAGGCCAAGGCGTGAGACTCGACCACCCAAAAGGTTAGCCGAGTATGAGTTAGTTGCCTATGCTCTAAACGTAGCCGATGAAGTTGATTCGTATGAGGAACCTTCCTCATATGCCGAGGCGGTTACATGTGATGACTCAAGTAAGTGGGTCTTGGATATGCAAGAAGAGATGGAGTCTCTTCATAAGAATGGCACTTGGGAGTTGGTTGATCTCCCTAAAGGCAAGAAGGCCATCAAGTGCAAATGGATCTTCAAGAAGAAGGAGGGCATCCCTGAGGTTGAGGACGAGAGATATAAGGCGAGATTGGTGGCTAAAGGTTTTAGTCAAATTCCCGGAGTAGATTTCAATGATGTGTTTTCACCGGTGGTCAAGCATAGCTCGATTCGAGCAATTTTAGGCATTGTGGCAATGCATGACTTGGAGCTTGAGCAAATGGATGTGAAGACGGCTTTTCTACATGGGGAGCTCAATGAAGATATCTACATGGTCCAACCAGAGGGGTTCGAGGGTTCAAACCAAGGAAACAAGGTGTGTTTTCTCAAGAAGTCCTTATATGGTTTGAAACAGTCTCCTAGACAATGGTATAAACGTTTCGACACGTTTATGATCAAGAATGGTTTCCGAAGGAGCTCCTATTATAGTTGTGTGTATTTACGGAAAGGTCGAGATGGGTCTTTAGTATATCTTCTCCTCTACGTCGACGATATGTTGATAGCGGCTAAGGATAAGTCGGAGGTGGAGAGAGTCAAGACACAACTTAGTAAGGAGTTCGAGATGAAGGATCTAGGTGCGGCAAAGAAGATCCTTGGTATGGAAATCACTAGAGATCGAAGAGATGGCAAGTTGTATCTTGGCCAAAAGGGGTATATAGAGAAGGTGCTACGTCGATTCAACCTTGAGAATTCGAACCCGGTAAGTACTCCCCTTGGAACACAATTTAGACTTACCTCTGCTTACTCTCCGACTACGGAGAAGGACATCGAGGATATGACTCGAGTCCCTTATTCCAATGTCGTTGGGTCCTTGATGTATGCAATGGTATGTACTCGTCCGGATTTGGCCCACGCCGTGAGTGCCGTGAGTCGGTATATGGCGAATCCCGGAAGAGAGCATTGGAAGGCGGTGCAGTGGGTGTTGCGCTACTTAAGAGGTACGTCTAACAAGAAGTTGGTGTTCGGGAGGAATCAAGATGATGTGCAAGGGTTCGTGGATTCCGACTATGGCGGTGGTCTAGATAAAAGAAGATCTCTTACCGGGTATGTTTTTACCATTGGTGGGTGTGCTATAAGTTGGAAAGCTATCTTGCAAAGTACGGTGGCCTTATCGACTACCGAGGCGGAGTATATGGCGGTTACCGAGGCTTGCAAGGAGGCGTTATGGTTGAGGGGTTGGTTTAGAGAACTCTTGAAGAGTTCTAAGACGACGTCTATCTTTTGTGATAGTGAAAGTGCTATTTGTCTCACAAAAGATCAAGTGTTCCATGAGAGAACAAAGCACATTGATATTCGGTATCATTTTGTCCGTGAGGTGATCGCCCGAGGCGATATTAAGGTAAGTAAGATTAGTACTCACGACAATCCGGCGGACATGTTGACGAAGAGTTTACCCGCAACCAAGTTAGAGCTTTGCTCTAGCTTGGTTGGACTTCGATCGAGAGATTAAGCCCTTGAGAATATAATTTTATTCCTTAAATAATTTAGAGTCATATTAGGAAAGGAAAAGGATTTATTCCTAATTCTAATTGTTTCCAATTTGATAGGTTTTTTACACCTATAAATTGGAGTTCTCCAGTAGACGAAAATCATATAGTGCAATAGATCATAGAGAGTGAATTGTAAGCCTCAACGATGTAGTGGATTGATTCTTTCTTCTCGTGGTTTTTTCCCGTGTTTTGGGTTTCCACGTAAATTTGTGTGTTCATTCTTTTCGTTTATCTTTTCTTCGCATCTCATATATATTTCGAGAGCCGTGAGTGATTTAGTGTTTCAATATCTCAACAAGTGGTATCAGAGTATCGTAAAGAGCATAACAATATATTATTTTCACATGAATACATGGTTCTTTGTTTGGTTCTTTCTCAAAGAATAATCAACATGTTGAAGATTAGTACACTATTGGAGATGATCTAATTCAAACAGTATAGTATTTTAATTTGAAAAATAAATTAAGAAACGAAAAATCAACTATTTGGATTCTAAATGTAGTAATAAATGAACCTAAATTATACTAATAATAACAAACATAACCCTAATGTTAGTCGGAATATCGGTCGTGACCACCGAGTCGCACCAACAGTTGTAATCTATAGGTAAAAATGCTCGGTGTTACGCAACAATTGGAATCTATAGGTAAAAAAGTGCTCTAATATCATCCTATTTTCGCCAGAAAATTCAAAAGGCGATTGAATTTGTGCACGTGAGATCGTGACAATCAATTTGGGGATTTCCAGCGACCAAATTCACGCGGAACAATGCGATTGGCTTAAGTGTTAAAATAAACAAAAAATAAAAAGAATTTCCACTTAGATGCTACGCGGCACAATTCGGTTTTCTGTAATTTGATTTGAGGAAAAATAATAGAAACCCGTCTCTCACTCCTATTTGTTTGATTTATTTTCTTTTTTGTTTTTTTTTTAATTCTGCAATTAGTGATGTGACAGCCAGCCAGGTGGAAAATAATTTTTGTTTTTTGTTTTTTTAACAAATTCGGCCAATCAAATGTTGTCACGGGGATTAAGTCGTCGAAAAACTCTAAATCAAACGGCACGTGCGTCTCACTTAGTCGATTTCAGGCGGTTTTTGAATTATTTGGCGAAAATTGAATGAAATCGAATCGATTTGGAGCTTTAGTGGATGAAATTGAAAAAGTGTGACTTTGTGGTACCAAAAGAAAAAATGTCCATCTTTATGGGACTCAATTGATAATTTTCTCTAACTTTTTTCATAATTAGGAGGGTGTATTTAATTCAGATATATGAATTTTTTGGACTTTAAGAAGCAGTAGAATTAGAAAATTTATAGATTTTACACAAAGTTTGACTGATTTTTTTATTAATTTATATTAAATTGGTAATATGAAAATTTATAGATTCTACACAAAGTTTGACTGATTTTTTTATTAATTTATATTAAATTGGTAATATTAAGGTTTGTGGCAGATTGATTTTTAATATTATTTTGAGCACTCATTGTTTTTTGCATCATTTTTAAGGGTTTTATATTTTTTACGTGTTAGTTTATTATGGTGTACTCCGTATTATGCAAATTTTATCTAAGGGCACTTTTAAAATTGTACGAAGTCTAAAATATCCTTCCACCCAAATCGTGATTAGCCCCGCATCAAATAAAAAATTCCACAATCTCCCCAAATCCAATCGACATTTCCCATAGTCACCAGAGACAGTTACTGTTACACCTAAGGGGGCAAATTGTAAAGAGGTCCATCCAAGCTTGCGTCGAGGTGATCGGGCACGTGTTCGACCAAGGCATTTGGAAAATTATAATTGCTAATTTACTTTATATTAGTAAATAGCAGCTTTATGCAATTCTGTTAGAGGAGAGAGAAACTAGTACATGGTACTACATCTTTACTTAGTGCGTACAGTAGAGTTTTGGGGGGAAGAATTATTGTGGAAATTTCAGTCTCTGTTTTTTTTTTTTTTTTTTTTTTTTTTTTTTTGTTTTTGTTTTTGTTTTTTTTTTGGTAACGTTGCGTGGCATGGGCAATCAAAAATTAGGCCGTAAATTTTTTGGACCATTTCGAGTGATTGAACGAATTGGAAAAGTGGCATACCGTTTGGGGTTACCAACTACTGCCCCCGCATTCACAACGTTTTTTGAAATTGTGTACTTTGTACTTGGTTCTACCTTGAACTAGAAAGTAAAGGGTAGAGTACAAACACTTAACACAATTTGGAGATTCTAAAAGAAAACTCTTTTATATATATCTTGTAAAGGGTGGAACCACTTACAAACACATCTACAGAATTCTAGCGAATCTTGTAGAAAGGTCAACACGACCAAAAACTAAGTCTATGTAGAACTAATCTAGCGACGCGTACTACAAAGACTAAACTGAGGGTAGAGCCGGAGCTTTCTAGCGAAGTCTCTCGGTCTACAAATTTTCTCTCACTAGAAAATGTCAAATCAATGCATGAATAGTGAATTCCAACAACCCGCTATTTATAGGAGTCGAGAATTAGGGTTTCCGGAATTCACGCTTAATGGGCCGAGCCCAAAGCATCTCCAAGGAATATTCGAGATTCCATTTTTCCGCACTTGACGAACCCAGCTCTACGCACCGCCACACTAGCGTGTTCATCGTGCTCCGAGCTAGTGGTGGGCATAGCTGGAATACTTAGTATTTTCCGTTTGACTATAATGATTCTAGCGAAGTCTTCTAGTCGCACCCGCAGCTGGCTTCATTCCTTAGCAGTCAATCGTCCAGCCCTTATGTGTAGCTATGCTTGCACCGCGTCCGTCAAGGTGTTAGCTCTGATTCAAGGTCTTCACGGTAAGCCTTGAACTCTTTGTATGGTAGTGCGTTGGTGAACTCGCATTTCACTCTGATCCACGTTGAGCCACGTTGATGAAATGACTTGTTCAACGCTGACACACTGATGCAACTCCATGATGCTTGTAGAGCCTAAGTCTGCTTGTACCACGCTGAGGAACCGTGGTCACGCGTTGAGCCACTTGTTAATTCCACAGTTCATACAGCTCGTTTTACGTTGACCTAGCAGACTTGTATGAATTAATGAATATAAAACATACAAACATAAAACATGAAGTTACTACAAAACAAAGTGTATAGTTCAACGTAGTTCAAACAAGAACAACGTGGTTCTATGTTGAACTAGGAAGAACTACACACTAACAATCTCCCCCTTTTTGAGTCAACTTCATAAGTGGGGATTCGTAGAGAAACTCCCCCTCAAGTTAGTATCATACTCAAAAAGTTCAACGTTGAGCACAGAAACACAATAAATAGTCATACGTACTACAAAGCATAGGATATAAACATGCGTACGTTGAACAAGAAAAGATAGCATAAAGTTAACAGCTCAAACCGAGCAAAACAAGCATAGTAACAAGTGTATCATGCGTAGAGCAACGTTATGAAAAAAAATTTACAAACTGTAAAGATAAATAATTCAAAAACGTAAAGCAGGGATAGAGAACACTTGTTTGAGAAATCATTCGCTTGCTTCTTCGTCCGATTGCTCAGGAGAGGTGTGGCGGCGTAAGTCCTCTTCGTCCGACGCTTCATCAATTACTTTGAGATTTGATTGGTAGGGCTTGCGTCTAGGCTTGTTTGCAAACTGCTTTCTACGTTTTCCCATGGCCACTTCACTTTTAGCTAGTCCAGCGCGGTGTGCTTTCACCTTCGCCAGTGCCTGCGGGCTACCCAAAGCATTTAAACCTTTACCTGCAGTGGTTGGTCGTTGGGCAGGCTCCTTTGCTCCAGTGTTTTTGAAAGTGATCTTGGGGAGCTTGGGCGACACGTGCGTGCCATCACTTGATTTTGGTTTCTCAACTGCCCTGCTGCCCGAGGAGCTCGCACCCTTAGCTTTTTCAGCCTTCTTTACCACCTCAACCTCGTTCACCGTGCCATCAGCGTTCTTCACCAAACCGCTGTGCGCATCACCCGCATCCTTCCTGCTCTTCTTCAGCGTAGCACGCAAAACTTGATCTTCATCAACTTCTTCTTCCTCATCCTCATCCTCTACGTCCAACTCTTCGGCTTTTCTTTTGCCACTTTTCTTTGTGGACTTCTCTGTAGGACGGTCAGCCGCGTTCCGTGACGCCTCCATCTGTTCAGCCACTAGATTTACCATGCCAGATAGCCGCGCGTGGACCAACTTCAACGGGCCCAAGTCTGCGTAGGACGACCCATCTCCCCCTAGACGAGCCGCTCGACGTGCCTTCCTGTGCATATACGCTGCGTAGGTCGACGCAGCGTCAAGTTGAAAACGCAGATATGAGAAGTCACTTAAGAGCGTGGTCGGCTCACATAAGTACAGGTCGTCCGACGAGTCATCCCCGGACTCCTCCGACGTAGAGTCCAGTGCAGTGGATGGCGTGCGGCGCGATGACCTGGAAGACTTGGTCCTTTTTCTCTTTGGGCCACCTTCAATGCGTAGTGGTTCAACGATTGGCCCTTCTGCAAATCGCCGCCTGTCCTCCTCTTTGTTCCCCAAACAACGCCACGGTAGATCAGCAACCTTGTGCGGCGCAATATATTTAGAGTCAAATCTAAACTGGATGATTGACTCCATTTCATCGTCCTTGTCGTACGTGAAGCCCTGACTGACGAGTATAGCACTGATCAAATGGGGGCACGGCAGTTTGGCTTGAGTGAGTTCGGAGTCAGTCATTAAACCGTAGGACGCGATCTTGTTGAACACCACTTGACCCAGATCTACCTGGATTCCACGACTCAGTTTATACATTAAGTGTAGTGCATCCGCGTGCACCACTGATGAGTTCGACGTCGGGATCCAATTGTTGGCAATGATTTTGTTGAGATGAGTGAAAAATTGGGTCAACGAAGTGCAGGCAGGGGCCTCAGCCGGGGAAATGCCGCCTGTAACGATGAACCCCATCATCTTGCCATCTGGGTGATGTTTTGGTGGCACGTCCCACGAGGCTTGAATGCGGGAGCGTTTGAACATGGTGTTGATCGTGCCAGGAGAAAGATCATATTCATGTTCCCTGATGATGACTTTCCCGTAGGACGCTGAGCCGGGCTGGCTGAACGCAGCATCAATATGGCCAAAGACGAGTTTGTGGACATACGGGCTGTAGTCCACGTCGAAGTTGACGGCATCGGAGAGATGCATCTCATGCATAAAGGCTTGGAGGCCACGTTGAACCCACTTCTTGGTCCCGTACCACCGTTCGGCATTGATCTTCTGATCTACCAGGGTGTCAAAACGATCACTGGCCCACTCGTAGAAGAAATCAGCGGAGTGTCCTTCCCCTACGTGACGCGCGGCCACAATCCTATTTTCAGGCACCTTGGCCTCCTCTGCTATGGGCTCATCGTTGAGCGGGGACGGTGGAGCAGAAGCAACAACAGTGTTAGGCGTGCCACCGACGTCCTTAGGCTGTTCAAAGGGAACAGCAGTAGTGGCAACACCAGAATTGGTGGAACGATCCACCACAGTGTCAGTACTGATGGCTCTACGGTCAGCCATTTCCTTCCGTGCCACGTCTGCAACGCGATCGGCCTCCGCCTTGTCCTTTTTCTTCTTTTCTATGGCAGCTAAACGATCAGCTGCCTCCTTGTCCTTCTTTTTCTTCTCTGCCGCGGCCAAACGCGCCGCCTCTTCATTCTTCTTCTTCTCAAGTTCGGCCAAACGTGTAGCCTCGTCCTTTGCTTTCCTCTTTCTTTCCTCTTCGGCTACACGTGCAGCCTCATCAGCAATACGTTTGCGTTCTAACTCCGCCAAACGTTCATCCTCCTCCTTTTTCTTTCTTTCTTCTTCGGCCCTACGTGCCGCTTCTTCTTCCCTCTTTTTCTTCTCCTCAGCCTCCTTGATCGCCTTTTCAGCAAAGTGTTTGAGGCGACGTTGTTCAATAATGGCGGAACGTACAACCCCAATCCTTGCTTCCAGGGCAGTGATTTTGTCAAAATCCTCTTCGGCGGCCTGTTCTGCCTCAAGAGTGGCTTCCTGAGCCTTGAGTTCCACAATCTTAGCAGCGTAGAACGCGGGGGTTTCATATGAAGTCATTTCGCTAAACGGTGAGGAAGGTTGACCTGCGTAGAGCAAAGAACAAATTTCTGGGTAGATGATATGAGATTCAACGTAGAAGATATGAACAATTAATTTGCAAGGGTTTCTCTCTCTAAAACACGCAGTGTAAGGTGCACTATGTGTTTGACCCGAGGGGGTATTTATAGTGGTGCTGTAGCGGTTCGAATTCTGTGGCGTAGAGTGAGCCACGTGTCCACCGGGCGGTCAAGCGTAGAGGTAGGCTAGCAGATGTAAGTAGTACAGCGTAATGGTACATCGTAGAGGGGCTCATGCGCGTTGATTTCAGCAATTGAATTGCAACGTGTCTGCAAAAACATAACCGAAACAAACCAACGCGCCACAGGCATATTGAAGCGTATAACCAAGAGACTTAGAGAGAAAAACGAGTAAATATAAACCAATTGGGATAACAGGTAGATCAACGGTGCAGAAAAATGCAGATTCACATGGTCGAGCGCATCAGCAGAGAAAGATGGGCTGTCGGAGTGTGTCCACGGGCCAGGTAGCACAACGCAGTAGCAGCAACCTAGATCAAAGAGTAACACGCGCTGCAAAAGAGGTTATGGGTAGGACAACCATACTTATAATGTAAAGTCAGCAAACAGCACAACAAGCAAAGGGTAACACGGTAGACAGGAACGACTATCATGAGAACTCAAAGTAGCACACGTAGGGCAGGAGTAAATACACATAAACACACGTCGAATTACCCAGATTTCAAATTCACTTAAAATTTTGTCTCGTCCAACGAAGCCTAAAGAAGCACTTCAAGGGTAGAACAGCTATGCTTCGTTGAACAGGAGTCCTCTGCAAAATTTAATAACACGAAATACAGTTAAAGGCATAACAAGCACACACAAAGTGGACGTACGTACCACCACACAGTGAATCAAAATCGCTGGAAAGAACATTAAGTAGAGATATTGGAGATAGAGTGACAGTGCTTTATGGACGGTATTGCTATCTTGGCCAGTTCAGCGTGTACTCACAACCATATCTCTTGCTTTCTCAAGCGTAGAACAGGCTTATTAGTACCCAGAGGGGTGTTATAAATGATGTTTCCTTACATATTTGTTGTTTTCATCATTATATGTATAAGGCCGTGTCTTTTGCATTTGCCCGAAGACCAAGTCAATCAAGACCCGATCCATCGAGGAAATCTTTTAGGCCGACTTTTCCTGCTAGACATAGGGCAAACAAGTTCACCCCAATGAATTGCTTATATAAATATTTAAAGAACAGTATGTCCAAGTACTACGTCACTTTGCAACTGTCAACAACTAACCTCACCTTGCTCTACCTCATGGTTCCATTGAGAAAATAAACAACTGTGGGTGGAGGTAGCCAATTGCGGACTACTACCCTTCAAGATGTGCTCATGCAGAGAGACTTCCGTAGGCTCAAAAATCTTTCCGAAGCAAGTGGTTTTGTGAAGAAGTCTGAGAGTTGTTTCTCCGTAGGCACATGTTCCATTACAACCTTACCCCGTTCTACCAAGTCTCGAATGAAGTGATGCCGTATGTCGATATGCTTGGTCTTTGAGTGTTGTACCGGATTCTGACTTATCTTTATAGCACTTTGGTTGTCACATTTTAGAGTGAGTGGCGTGCTCTCAATTTGATAGTCGGTTAGCATTTGTTGAAGCCATAGCATTTGGGTACAACAGCTCCCAGCAGCCACATACTCGGATTCGGCGGTAGATAGAGCAATGCAATTTTGCTTCTTGCTATGCCATGAAACAAGATTGTTTCCTAAGAAGCAGCACCCACCACTAGTACTTTTTCGTTCATCATTGTCACCGGCCCAATCTGCATCTGCAAAACCAACAAGATAAGAAGAAGTATCTTTAGTGTACCATAGACCAAGGTTGGTAGACCCGGCCACATATCGAAGGATACGTTTCACAGCAGCTAGATGTTCTTCTTTTGGTTTAGCTTGGTAGCGGGCACAAAGGCACACACTATACATGATGTCCGGGCGAGTGGCAGTGAGGTAGAGCAAGCTGCCTATAAGAGATCTATAGGTAGAGATATCAACATCTTTGCCCTGTTCTGCCTTGCTCAATTTGTCCGTGGTGGCCATGGGTGTCTTCATATGTTTGGCATCCGCCATGTCAAACTTTTTGAGCATGTTGATGGCATACTTGGTCTGAGAAACAAATATACCATTGTGACGTTGCGAGATTTGGAGCTCGAGAAAATGACTTAACTCCCCCTCCAAGCTCATTTGAAAAGAGGAAGCCATAGCGTCCGTGAATTCTTTTACCAAGTGGGCATGGGTAGCACCAAACACAATGTCGTCAACATAAATTTGTGCAATGAGCATTTCGTGTCCAACAATTTTGATGAAGAGGGTAGTATCGGCATTCCCACGAGTGAACCCAAACTTTAAGAGAAAATCCGTAAGGCAGCTATACCATGTACGAGGTGCTTGCTTCAAGCCGTAGAGGGCCTTATGGAGGAGGTAGACATGATCCGGCTTGTGAGGGTCTACAAAGCCCTTGGGTTGTTCAACATAAGCCTCTTCGTCCAACACTCCATTAAGGAAAGCTGCCTTCACATCCATTTGTCTCAACGGAATATTTTTGTGACATGCCACCGCAATGAGCAAGCGAATGGACTCTATGCGTGCTACTGGGGCAAAAGTCTCCTCAAAATCTATTCCCTCTACCTGGGTATACCCTTGAGCAACCAGTCGTGCCTTGTTACGCACTATTTGATTGAACTCGTTGGTTTTATTCTTGTAAATCCACTTGGTGCCAATGACATTCACTCCTCTTGGTCTAGGAACCAAAGACCACACCTTATTCCGTTCGAACTCATGTAGTTCTTCCTGCATTGCCGCAATCCAAAACTCATCTAGAATGGCTTCCTTTATATTTTTGGGCTCAGTTTCGGAAACGAAGCTCATTATGCCCACATCCGGAGAAGGGAGAGCCAAATTTGAGAGAGTGGAAGGACGGGTAGAGCGGGTAACCCTTTGATTTAGATCACCAATCATTTGTTGATCTGGATGCCTCTTCCGGATGTAGGCGGGAGGTCCTGCGGTCGGCACTCCGGTAGAGGTAGAGGCATCCGCGGAGCCCACAGTAGGGTTAGAGTTACCGTAATTTAGACTCTCATCATCACTCTCTGAGGGGGTAGAGTCACCAGAGTTGTGAAATGTGGAAGTTCCATTGAGTTGGACACATGGTCCTTTTCCTTGATCTACCTCCCCCTCAACCAACACTTCCGTTGTGGGTAGAGCGGGATCCAAATCGTTTCGTTGCAGGGTAGGCTTAGATGGATTTTCATGAAAATGATGCTCGTCAAACTTAATATTTGTGGATTCTTGTACCGTCTTAGTTCGTAGGTTGAACACTCTGTAGGCATGACTGTTAAGGGCATAGCCGACAAAAATAGCCCTGTCCGACCTAGAATCAAACTTCTTCAATGGATCTCTGTCATTCAAGATATAGCAAAGGCACCCATACACGCGAAGATGTGCCACGTTTGGTTTCTTGGAAGTTAATAGTTCATATGCCGTACATTGTGTACCGGCCCGAATGCTGATCCGGTTGACCACATAACAAGCCGCACTCAAGGCCTCTGCCCAAAATCCCTTTGCCATGCCCGCAGCCACTAACATAACTCTTGCCATTTCCTGTAGAGTCCGGTTCTTCCTCTCTACAATTCCGTTTTGTTGTGGTGTCTTTGGAGCAGAGAACTCATGGTGAATCCCTTTGCGAGTGCAATATTCAACGAACACCCCGTTTTGAAATTCACCACCATGATCACTTCTTATACGTTGAACCCTTTTGGCATAGGTGGTGCGAATTCTGCGGGCTAGAGATCGAAAGGCTTCAAACGCCTCATCCTTTGTGCCAAGAAAGTTGACCCAGGTATACCTCGAAAATCATCAACAATTACCAGGGTATACAATTTATGTCCCAAACTTTGCACTTCCATGGGTCCCATGAGGTCCATGTGTAGAAGTTCAAAGCACTCAGTTGTGCGGTTGTGGGTAGAGATAGCTGGGTGAGGAGATCTAGTTTGTTTTCCCATTTGACAATCACCACACACTCTCTTGTCAATCTTGGGTAGACTATCTAAGCCTCTGACTGTTGGAATTCGATATCCCGGGCTATTTAAATTTGCGGAAATCAATAACCCGATCAAAACCATCCGCCGGAGATCACGCGAACGCCGACTCATCCGCCGGAGTCCGGGCTTTGGAGATCACGCGCCCGAAAGCACGCAATCCGCCCCCACCCGAAAACCCCCGCGAGCCGGGTCACGCGATCGAAAGGGATCGCGCCAAGCGCGATCGGCCGGGGCTGCCCAGCAGCCCCCCGCGGCGGGTCCGGCGACCCGCCGCCGTCTGGAGGTCCCCACCGTCGAGGTGGGGTGGGGTGCGGCACCAGCCCGCGTCCCAGCGGTCGATCGGCGTGATCGACCGCACGCCCTCGGCCCAGCCGAGGGTCGATCCTCCATGCCCGTCGAACCCTAGGCGGGCGGTTCACGCGGTCCGGTGGCTTCGCCACCACCGCGTGTTCGTCCGTCTACTCCGGGTCCGAACTTCGGATCTTGCGTTCTACGGTATTCTCGACAAATCCAAAATCGAATAAATCAAGGGCGTTTAGATTTTTACCTTTCGATTCGTTGTTCGGAGAAACGAATTCAAGATGACCTTTGAATCTTCCCACGTATTCCTTGCACTAGCTTGAACGTCGGGTGGGCGACGATCCTCCAAGCTCTATGGATCTACTTCTCTCTCTACTTTCTCTCTCTAGAATTGTGATCTTCAAGTTATGTGAGAATAGAGAAGACCATGTAGTGCTTTTATAGGCTACGTAGGGGATCTAAAGGAGGTGGAATATTGGGCTTCCAATATTAATGATTAAATTGAGCCCAAGCCCAAATCTATTAATCTCCCATTAATATTAATTAATTTATTTTCCACTATATAAATTAATTGAACTCCCAATATTAAACCATATTATATCCAAATAATATTTCTCCGGTAGTATTATTTATTCCGTGTATTTAAGATATAAATATCCATGAATAAAATTTATTTATTGCTTAATAAATTTATTCATCTCTTTTATCCGAGACTAGTACCACTCAACCTTATTTATTATGCGGAATTAAATCCACTCGCGAGGTTTACATAATAAATCCTTCTGAGCTCATCTCGGGGATATTATCAACCCTTTCGGGATACACTGTCCGGTCAATTATTCACGGCATGCCATATATAAAATATAGTGACCCAACTTGACCGGTAATCAACCCAATAATTAAATCGGTTAATTCCTTTGGCAAATCAAAGTCACTTATATTAAATATACACACCCGCAATAATATCGGGGATTAAGAATATAATACACTGAGTCTCAAATCAATTATCGCCGAGCAATCCTAATTGATGAGTCTCAATCGATCCGCTCAATACACCAAGTGTACAAGTGTGATAAAATAATTAAGACAAATTATTTTCTCTCTCACACAACGACTATACCGATGGATTGGTCCGTGTCCATCTAGGTCGTGAGCATCTGTTTGATTAAATACGAGTAACCGATAGTATGATCTTCTGTGTGGGCCCGACACACCATACTAACTACAACGTATAAAATCCAGGACTATAATTTGCATATATTTAATTAACAATAATTAAAAGCAAATGAATGTTCGTATTTAATAGGTAAATGAAAGTGTACAAGGAGTTCACAATACTCAAATCTAGACATTAAGTATACCACTCCAACACTGACTGCTTGAATTTGAACCAACTTCTCAAGATTTCGAAGGCTGGTATGGCCAAGCCTTTGATGCCAAATATCAATCTCGTCATGGGTAGATACACTTAGGCAAGACTCAGTGATGGCGTAGCAATTGTTCTTTGCACGAGCCGCAGTGAGAATGCACTCTCCTTTGTTATTATAAACTTCACAACTTTCTTTGTTAAACTTAACATTTAGTTCATCATCACATAGTTGACTGATGCTTATAAGATTAGCACACAACCCGTCGACCAAAAGTACATTCTTAAGTGCGGGTAGACCCTTCACATACAGCGTTCCACTACCAACAATACTTCCTTTTGCCCCACCTCCATAAGTGACGGGACCACCGGAATGAGGAACGAAGTCGATCAGGGAGTCTTTGGTGCTGGTCATGTGTCGTGAGCACCCACTGTCAAAATACCAAGTTTCCTTTGTCGTACCCTTAGCAACTGTGAATGCCACTTTGCATTTCACTTCTTCCTTTTTCCTCCAAACTTGTTTTGGTTTACTGAACTTGGCTGCGGGTAGAGCAGCTTTAATTCTCCAGCTCTGTTTCGTCCTGTTGTGCGTATACTTAGCCATGGGTCTCCATACTTGCCTTACAACAGCTCCGTGAAAGTTCAAGTCATCGATACGCTTATAGCAAAACGGTTTGATGTGCCCCTTCTTCCCGCAGTAGTGACACACATAAGTACGCTTGTAATGGGTAGAAGGAGTCCTCTTTTTCTGAGTGGTCATGCCCGCAGCAGGATTTACCAAGGGAGTAGATCCAGACAATCGATCCTGTTGAGTGGATTTAGTAGTAGAGTTGTATGCCTTGGATCGATTCGAGACATTTCGTGTAAAATTTTTCTTGTCATGGGTAGACTCGAGTTTAGTCACGGGTGGAGCAGCGTTTGATATCGGTGTCACTAAGGACAGTGAAGCAATTTTTGGTTGAGGAACAGTATTTGCACGTTTGAGAATTTTAACTTTAGAGGTAGAAGTCACATTGCCTTTGGATGCACGAGCATCCTCCGGCTTGACCCCATTCGTTTCAATAATAGTTTTGTCTTTAGCATGCACAAACTTAGAAAGCGTATAAGGAGAGTCAGAGTAAACGGAATCAAAAGTTTCCTTAAACCCAAGCCCAAAATGCTTGGTGTTAACACAACCCAACATATTATCAAGCTTAGAAGTGCCAGTATTTAGTTTCTTGAAAAGACAATCAGCAACATCAAGTTTATCTTTCACTTGGTAGAGTTCCTTGGTGCGCATAGCATAGCCTTCCTCCATCTTGGCAAGGGAATCCCTCAGGAAATCTTTCTCCGCATCGTCCTTCTTCACAATAGCCTCCAGCTCACTTGCCTTCTTCAACGCTCTCTCCAACTCCAACTTCACAATCTCAAATTTTCTCTTGCTCACCCTCTCAGCATCAAGGGTAGAGTCAGCTTTCTTCTTGGTCATGCCCCCAGCCAGATAATTGGGGGTAGAACTAGCACCCTTTTCAGTTATGCCTGCAACCACAGAGGTATAGCAAAAGATATTTTCATGAGTAGCCAAGTCAGCTTGATCTACCTCGAACTCTTCATCACTCTCATCATCAATAGCACTTAAGAGTGCGTTAACTTCATTGGGCTCTACCATCTTTCCCTTGTCGTCTTCAGAGGAGTACAAGGCATCATCACCATCAAACACCAAGTAACTCACATCCATGTTGTTCTTCCGATGCAAGTTAGGACATTCATTCTTCACGTGCCCCATCCCCTTGCACTCAAAGCATTTAATTCGAGACATGTCCTTGCTGGGGGCGCCACTAAAAAATTTCCGACTTGGGGTATACCCACTGCGGTTGGTGGCGGGTGGAGTGGAGAAGGAATTTCCAGAGTTCCTCTGATTCCGGAATTGCTTGAACCTCCTCTTCCTCTTGATGTCTTGACGAACAAGGTAGCTCACGGCATCTTGAATGGCGACGAACTTGTCTGGATTTGGAGAGTCAATAAGAGAGAGGGCCTCACTTTCATCATCGGAGTCTTCGGCAAGAAAAGCATTACTCTCGGTAGAGTGAGGAGAGTGGGTAGAGCAGGCCTTGTTGGAGGTAGAGCTAGATGCATTCTGAGAGATTGCAAGGGCCTTCATGGAATTTTCAAATGGAGTCATGGAGTACGACTTATCCTTCAATTTCTGATTCAACTCATAATTCTTCAAATGGCTCATGATCTCGTTGTAGTCACCCGATAGTCCAAGCTTCGTGTCTTCCATCGTAGTCACCTTGACGCTAAACTTCTCTGTTACACCTTGAAGAACCTTGGTGCAAATGAGGGGTGGAGGAATAGGATCCCCAAGTTCTTGGCATTCGCTCACAATGGCCATGATTTTGTTGAAGAAGGAGTCAAGGTCTTCATCTTCCCTCATTTCAAGGCGGTGGAAGGTAGTGGTAAGTCCTCTGATTTTTGACCTCTTGATGTTGTCACTCCCTTCACACATCCGCTCCAAGGTGTCCCACACATGCTTGGCCGAAGTGAGATGCCTTACCACAGAGAACATGTGGACATCGATGAGATCAGTAATAATGTGGATGGCCTTTGAGTTAAAGGTGGCGGCTTCATGTTCGGCAGTGGTCCATGTAGATTCATCCTTTGGGACCGTGTCATTATCTTTGTCAACAATGGTTGGTGGTTGCCATCCGTTCAACACAGCACCCCAAACGCGTGAGTCCACGTTCTTCAACTTCAATCTTGTCTTGCTCTTCCAGTAGGAGTAGTTCGTTGAGTTGAGTATGACGGGCTTGACTACGGTGAATGACTCCATTGTAGAATCTCTTCCTAGGATCACACCAAAGATGGTGAACTTGCTCTGATACCAATTGAAATTGTGTACTTTGTACTTGGTTCTACCTTGAACTAGAAAGTAAAGGGTAGAGTACAAACACTTAACACAATTTGGAAATTCTAAAAGAAAACTCTTTTATATATATCTTGTAAAGGGTGGAACCACTTACAAACACATCTACAGAATTCTAGCGAATCTTGTAGAAAGGTCAACACGACCAAAAACTAAGTCTATGTAGAACTAATCTAGCGACGCGTACTACAAAGACTAAACTGAGGGTAGAGCCGGAGCTTTCTAGCGAAGTCTCTCGGTCTACAAATTTTCTCTCACTAGAAAATGTCAAATCAATGCATGAATAATGAATTCCAACAACCCGCTATTTATAGGAGTCGAGAATTAGGGTTTCCGGAATTCACGCTTAATGGGCCGAGCCCAAAGCATCTCCAAGGAATATTCGAGATTCCATTTTTCCGCACTTGACGAACCCAGCTCTACGCACCGCCACACTAGCGTGTTCATCGTGCTCCGAGCTAGTGGTGGGCATAGCTGGAATACTTAGTATTTTCCGTTTGACTATAATGATTCTAGCGAAGTCTTCTAGTCGCACCCGCAGCTGGCTTCATTCCTTAGCAGTCAATCGTCCAGCCCTTATGTGTAGCTATGCTTGCACCGCGTCCGTCAAGGTGTTAGCTCTGATTCAAGGTCTTCACGGTAAGCCTTGAACTCTTTGTATGGTAGTGCGTTGGTGAACTCGCATTTCACTCTGATCCACGTTGAGCCACGTTGATGAAATGACTTGTTCAACGCTGACACACTGATGCAACTCCATGATGCTTGTAGAGTCTAAGTCTGCTTGTACCACGCTGAGGAACCGTGGTCACGCGTTGAGCCACTTGTTAATTCCACAGTTCATACAGCTCGTTTTACGTTGACCTAGCAGACTTGTATGAATTAATGAATATAAAACATACAAACATAAAACATGAAGTTACTACAAAACAAAGTGTATAGTTCAACGTAGTTCAAACAAGAACAACGTGGTTCTATGTTGAACTAGGAAGAACTACACACTAACATTTTTCATATATCCTTGCTAAAAAAAGCGTTGGGTTATGATCCAAACTTGGCCCCAACTGTGGTTATTCCGCCGTATCCAACGCTGCCCGTCATGGAACCAGGAGAGATTCTAGGAGCTCGAACAATTAAATGCTCTAATCAACTTCAAAAACAGGTGTTGGTGCGCTGGCTCAACTTTCCACCTGAAGAGGCGACTTGGATCGAGGTGCAACAGTTTGAGAAGGACTATCCATTTTTCAACCTTGAGGACAAGGTTGTTTTCAATGGAGGTGGTATTGTTACACCTAAGGGGGCAAATTGTAAAGAGGTCCATCCAAGCTTGCGTCGAGGTGATCGGGCACGTGTTCGACCAAGGCATTTGGAAAATTATAATTGCTAATTTACTTTATATTAGTAAATAGCAGCTTTATGCAATTCTGTTAGAGGAGAGAGAAACTAGTACATGGTACTACATCTTTACTTTTCCTTTATATGTAGTGCGTACAGTAGAGTTTTGGGGGGGAAGAATTATTGTGGAAATTTCAGTCTCTGTTTTTTTTGTCCCTTTGCTATTATTTTTTTGGTTGTTCATATCAGTTACCTAGACTCCCTCGTCAATCATCAAGTTCGTCGAAAACCAGGCGGGCAAATTGATCGAAGGGACGCTGGTCTTGAAATTGAATCTCGTCAGTTTGCGATATAACTAGGTTGAAACATGTGAATCATTTCCACAGCAAGGTACAGACCTAGTTCCCCACCCACCGGCAGTTAACCGGCGATTCCCCAAACCCTAAAAATCCTTCCAGGTAGCTATGGAGGCAATGG
Organism: Euphrasia confusa; assembly: GCA_954870475.1. NCBI lineage: Eukaryota > Viridiplantae > Streptophyta > Magnoliopsida > Lamiales > Orobanchaceae > Euphrasia > Euphrasia confusa. Next base: position 5,002,246 of record OX940966.1, on the reverse strand, counting down.
TTGTTGACGTTCGCACAAAATTTCTCAAAGCTGGTTTTGCCGTTCCAGACCCGCCCTGGTATCATTTTTCTTCGGCTATTTTAGACTTTCATCTTAAATGCTTTGTTATTCCATTTCATTTATGTAATTGTAAATTTGTAATGTATATTGTATACCTCAAAACAAGTGATTTTTTGCTTTGTTTTAAGTCTGCATATGATTGGATAACAGAGAAGAGCTACCACCACAATTTTTTAAGGGAATATTTTAAGGAATTTGCTATTGTGTCTGTTTAGGATTCTCGTGTTATTCATTCGTCAATTAAACGATTAAATGCTTAAGTTCCTTTAGGGAGTGAGTTATTGGACCTTAATAGAAATGTTACTGAAGAAGAGTATCGTTTGTTTCATTTTGGACTATTTTAGGTGATGGAAAATCATGGTCGTTTGGTTTTAGGAATAGTGGTAGTACCTTCAATCACTAATAATGGTTTCTGATATATGTCATCTTCTTAATATCTATGATAGATTTCTGGTTTTTCGATTTCTAGTTTCTATCAGCTTCTTAGTATCTATGTTAGTTATCTGCGGTGAGAGACCCCATTTGAAAGCCAAGTGGTTTGAATCGATTGTCGGATGAACTGAATGAGCTGAAGCTCAAGGATGAAAAGGTATTTTTTCTTTGTTTTTCATTTTTTTTTCATTCTGTTGATATGGTGTAATCAATTGTTATATTAATGTTAATGAACTTTATAGGACATGAACCGGCTGTCGTCGACGGTAATTCGTCGACGGTAATGGGACAGAAACGAGTCATATAATTGTAACAACCATAGGTGGAGAAGTGGTCTGCCAAAAGAGGTAAAATAAAGTTTGGATCTTTTAGATAATTACACCGATAATTAAGCTTTCGGAGTAGTGGTTTTTAGTTAAGATTTTTTCGTTCTAGCTAATTGTTTACGATGAAAGAAAAAATAAAGGAACATGTAGGTTGTGAATATTGGTATATATTTTATAATAATCCGTAATGATCTCGTGCAGGTAAAATGCTTAGAAACTTTCGAAGCCGTTGCCATAAAAAAGGTCATGCAAGACAAAACTTATAAGAACAGTGAGCTGCAAACCATGCGTCTACTGGACCACCTTAATGTCGTGTCTCTAAAGCTTTATTTCTTTTCAATGACTGAGAAGGACGAGTTTTTTCTTAACTTGTTTTTGGAGTATGTTCCTAAGTATGTTCATAGGGTGATTGGTCACTATTACAAAATGAGTTAGCGGATGCCGATGATATACGTCGAAATTTTTACGGGCCACTTGTTTGTAATGATTATTAGTCTCTTGTTGATCTTTGTATTCATGAATAGTCAACTGATTTATATCTATGATAGATGTTCAAGTACTTTATTTTTTAACTTTATTGGTTCGTTTATGTTCAAGCACTCTCCACGTCTCCAGATATATCTGCAACACAACTAAGGGATCGGGTGCACCCATTCGAATTCGACGTGAATTCAATCGGATCGACGTAGAACTAGTCCGTGTGGGCGGACCAGTCTAGCTTGTAATCAGCGTGCAACAATGAAACTTAAAGATTTTAAGATTTTCTTCGTCGGCATAAAAAAAATAGAGATACTTATGCTCATTTCGAGCTTCAAAATGCATTGGTTGAACATTTATGAGACAAATTAAAAAAAAAATGTAATTTATAATTTATATATTGTATTTGTTGTAATAATATGTGTTTTAATTATTAATATGGTATTCTATTATTTAATTTTGTATTGTAATTTTGTAATTTAATTTATACTGTATGTATTATAAAAATATTTTATATAAAATTAGATTTGTAATAAAATTAATTAAAGTTATATTTATTTGATTTCAAATTTAAATTTAATGATTGAAGATGTTTTACTGTTTGAACTTAAATTTGGTGGTAATTTAAAGCCGACGATGGGAGATGACTTATTACATTCTTAAATTTGAGTTCAATTTTGAGTCCAAAATATCAACCATTGGACGTGTATTTGGTGGCAAATTTGACATTTGAGTCAAAATCTACCACCTATTGTATATGGTCTAATGTTAGTTGGAATATCGGCCGTGACCACCGAGTCGCACCGACAACTGGAATCTATCGCTAAAAATGCTCGGTGTCATGTAGCGACCTCGGTGTCATGTAGCGAACAGTTTGGCTAGATAAATTTTCAATTAGATTTAAAAAAAAAATAATTTTTATGTATAAAATAGAGATATAATAAGTGTTGTTAAGTAAGTAATGAATGAGTTAGATGAAAAGTAATACAGTATTATTAATGTAAAGAAAGAATAATTTTGTTGGTCCTTTAAAAATGGTCAAGTCTCGATTTGGTGTACTAAGAACCTGTTCTTTTGAACTGAAACCGGCTGAACTGAACTTAAGCGATCTTAACTGAACTAACTGGTTTTTTATAAAAATAATAATAATTTGTATAAATTATTAAATATTTTTAAAAAAAATATTAATAATATTACGATGGTAACTAGATTTTATATTTAAAATTGTAGATTCAAATTATTTTTCGTTTATTTTATTTTAATTTATTTTGAAACGAACACTGAACTGTACTGGTTTTTTTTATAAAAATAATAATAATTTATATAAATTATTAAATATTTTTTAAAAAAATATTAATAATATTAAGATGGTAACTAGATTTTATATTTAAAATTGTAGATTCAAATTATTTTTCGTTTATTTTAATTTAATTTATTTTGAAACGAACTGAACTGAACTGAACTGAAGCGATCTGAACTGAACTGAACTGAACTGAAGACTGAACTGAACTTGACTGAAATTAAGTCCAAAAGAATAGGTCCTAAAAGGAGTCAGTTTCAATTTAGCCCCTTAAATCTGAAATTTCTGAATAAATTGACTATATTTTTGTGATTTAAGAGACTAAATTGAAATCGATCTTTTTTAATGGATCAAATCGAGACTTGACTCTTTTAAAGACCAACAAAAAGTAAAGGAGTATTGTGAAAATAAAATTGCCATAAATGATTTTACTAGGAATAAATATAAAAATGAATAAATATAAGATCCATTAATAATTACCATAAATGATTTATAAACCCTAGTTAATTAACCCTTCTTCTTCGTTAGTCCGTTTCTCATTGAATTGAATCGTGTTTACTTTTTTTTATTAATAATTGATGGTTCGACACTTGGAAATTGATCAGGTTAGATATACTCCTACGTTTTCTGTATATTACGAAGGAAGTGTTGTTTTCTCAGGCTTTCTTTAATTTTGTAAATTTTCTGTTGTTGTGTTATAAATTATAATTATGAGTTGAATTGGCAGCAGGAGAAAGATGATTACGATGATTCGAATGATCAAGAAGTTGCAGGTATATATATTTAATTAATAATGTACCGTATATTATTTTCCCTATGAATTAAATAATTATTGCTCATAATGCTGTTAGTAGTATGTCAAAAATTCTGGCAATATTCCCCTGGAGACGTGCTGCTGGAGATCTTCATCCGCCTCCCGGATTTCCGAACTGCGCGACGTTTCGCCACCGTCTGCCGCTTCTGGCGTTCCCTCATTTGCGACGACCCCAAATTCGTGTCGAGATTCATTTCCCAACACCAGCTGCACCGAGACCGCTACCCGCCCGTCTTCCCTCACACCACCATGTTCCGTAAAGCTGACGTGGCGACGACTGATCAGTCCGTAATTCACCAGATAATTTCCGAGGAGTGGCTGCATTTATACGGCAAGTCAACACCACCGAGTTACTCGGTCTTGAAATTGATAGTAAGAGCTTCTCGCAACGACTTGCTCCTCGTATCCTCCGGTCCCAATTGCATTACCGACGATCTCTACATTTGCAATCCGAACAAAAAACAATTCATTAAGCTCCCGACGATTGAAAGGCTCGAGCTTCCGAGCCTCCGTGAGCGAGCAGCGGTCGGGTACGCGTTACTATGTATGCCGAACAACATCCGATTCAAGGTCGTTGAAATCGTTCCTCATGAACTCGGTCGCTATAATCCACTACGCGGAATAAGATTCACTGCAACGGTGTTTTGTTCTGAATCGAGAAAGTGGGAAAGGAAATCCTATGCTTGCAAGTACTCTCGCGCCAGAATCATTCCCACGAGTATGTTATCGCGTTTGGACATTGTTGTTGCGCGGGACGGGGTTTTGTATTGGATGGAAAACGGGTGTGTGTCGCGCACGGTTTTTTATTTGAATTTGTCGAAAGGGGAGAGTTCAGGACACATTAGCTTACCGGCCCATGATTCTGATTATTATGATCACCAAAATCGAATTGGAGTAGTTCATGGACTAGGAGAGCCCGAGCTCAGGGTAGTACAGGTCACGACCGTGCGCAAACAAAGGTGCGTCATTTTGAAAGTGTGGAGATTATTACATAGTAAAAGTAGTAAGTGGGATTTGGTTCACGAGCCGAGGTTCAAGAGGCCGGAGGGCGTGAGCGAAGGTGATAAACTCCTCGTCCCGTTTATCCATCCAACCAACGGTAATTTGGTTTATGTTGTGTGGGGTAGAAAAGTTTTCCTGTTTAATCTCGTCAACGCATCGTATAGATTGATCGACGAGCTTCTAGAGGATGTCGACGACCTTATCTCGATTCCGACGCTCCTTCCATATGTCGGATCCAACCTGCAAGGCAACCCTTAACTCTGATATTTCATTCTGTTTTTTTTTTTTTTTTTTTTCCATTTTTGTTAGTTGAAACTGATTTTATATTTTCACAAGATTTGGAGTTGGTAAAATCTCCTCTTGATCAAAGATGTTATCCGGTCAAAACGCTTTTTCGGTTGAGCCTGTCAAACCTAACTTGCATAGTGTGATTTACATGGTCGGCGTAATTTGCAAGGTACTACGTCTAGACCGAGAGTTTACCCATAGCGTACTCGATGAGTAACGATTGCGGGTTTCTTGTAAAAAAAACATTTGATGATCCACTTACCAACGTTAACGGCAATGTTCTCATTGACGATTCTTAATTCGTGAAACCTTAGAATTAATAAATAATATAGTAATAAGGTAGCAATTCATATCTGATTGTGTCTACTCGTGATAACTCATGTTTTTCCACATTTACGTTTGGTACGTTGCTTGGACATTTCAGTTTCGCACCATCTCTAAACTCACATTCGATTTTGCAAAGTCATGACATTTCAAATAATCATTCACCCTAAGTTTGTACATTCAACTAAGTTCTGAATTCATCATCATCCTATCATATTTCATTAAGATAGAAAAAAGTTCAAGATGATAAAAAAAATCAGCAGCATCTCCCAACTTTTCATCACATTAAAGTTGATAGTATCTCATTTGTGAATGTGATCATCAATGAATAATAAAATTTGTTAATAAATATTTCTCTTGAAATTTTAATTTTTTTTTGTTCTCTCTAAAAATGTATCACTTTTCACTTCTTTTGAGTACTTACAAAAATACATCAATTTAAATACATTACACACCGTGTGCCGCTTCTGGCGCTCCCTCATTTGCGACGACCCTAAATTCGTCTCGAGATTCTTTTCCCAACACCGCCTGCACGTGAGCCGGCGTTCATGAGCCATTGCGGTTGGAACTTGCCGATGCTGACGTGGCCGATGGGGGCCGATCAACCGTTCAACGCTCGGTGGTTGGAGGAGGAGATCAGAGCTTGCGTCGGGGTGGTATGTGAGGTGAAGCGCAACGAGATAGTGCGAAAGATCGAGCTGATCATGAGGGCCGACGACGACAACGAAGGGAATGTGACGAGGACAAAAGCGCGCCAAGTTAGGGAAGCGATGGAGAAGGCGAGTAAGGGGTCGTCTGCAGAGGCCATGGAAAGCTTTCTCAACATTATTATGAAATTTCATTTTTGAATTAATTTCAGAATTTACTAATTTCACAATAATATTGTGTTCACACTATAAATTATAAATAAAAAATTATAAATTATAAATAGTAATATTATTGAAAAAAATAGCAATAATGCTAATTTTCAACATTTTTTCGACAATAAGATTTTCGAGAAATTACGCGTGTCAATTAGGCCGCCTAAAATGTGCAAATACCTAATTACCTAATTACCCTCCTCCCTCTTTTCTCTTCTGTTCGCGATACACGAATCTCAAATCTCAAACACACCTCGACACTTCCACCCTGTCTGCGTACCTGGACCACCACACCGCCGTCTGCTCCGACCAGATTTGGCGACATCGACGTCCATGAGGGATCGCCGCCGTGAGGGAAAAACTGAGGTCGATCGACACAAAGAGGTTCTCGAGTGGGGGAATGAGGTCGTCGCTCAAGGTGCCCACCGCTCTCACCGCCGCCGAAAACCGCCCAGTGGAGCACGAAATCAGCGCGAAAACCACGAGGAGTTCGGAGATTTGGCACATCCTGACGAGCGCGCGAAATCGATCGAGAATCGCCACTGCCTTCTCCTTCCTCTCATCACCCAGCCACTGTCGCCGCCCCATGGTCGATTTGAATCGAGAAGAGCGAGTCTGCACAAGGGAAGCTCTCGAAATACGAAGCGTCTCCTCTCTCGTCGTCTCAGTTGTCGAGATTCATCGGGTTGAAGATTGTGCGCATATGTTGTTCGACGAAATGCCCGAGTTAGGGTGAGTGACATCGGGTGCCATGGAGAGGAGAGAAGCTTAATTACGACGTCGTCAACATTCTCGACGATGAGCCGAGCCACCTCGGGAGATCCGGATCCTCACCCCCAATCGGAATCCCAGCCTCCGATCACCACGCCCGCCTGAACTCCACCGTCCGCAACGGCTTCTCCCAGCGCCGCCCCTGGCTCGAGCTCATCGACCGATCCGCCTTCTCACGGCCCGACAACCTGGGGACGAGCTCGGTGGGGCCTGGTTCGACTAGGCGTGGGTCCAATCGTAGACGACAAATCTGGGGACGAGCCTTAGGTTTCAACTTCTCCACCTTCGTTGGCACCACGCTTGGTATATGGTCGTGTTGGCGGTTCTGCTCGGAGTTTTCTTCGTCGTCAATTGGTGGATGTTTTTTCGGATCCAGGATTCGGGTCGATATATCGTTGGGGATTAAGATGGGGGTTCAGTACTGAGAAATTAAAAAACACTGGCGAGAACGCGAACGCGCCACAGCCTCAGCAGGCTGACGAGAACGCGCCACAGCCTCAGCAGGCTGGCGAGAACGCGCCAGACTGCTACATCGATCTTTTCGCATCCCGACTCCAAATTTCATCCCGATTTACTTCTCTTTGGATTCGAGTCATATTTCAACATATGGGACCAAGGACGAAAAGAAGGATTTCGCGCGGCCACTCCGGAAGTTGTTCGGAGTTACCCGAACAGGGAATCCTGAGAGTTTTGTCCGCCCCGTCATGATCGCAACAGAGGATTTGGTCGCAGTGGGAGCGGACTGCTTGGTATCCGGCGTATCTGGCGAAAACGGCAATTCAAGGTCTTGAACAAAGCACTGTCCGACCAGGATCCGTCAGGACCATCATAAAGGGCAATATATTTCCAAGCGTGGGCGAAAGGAGGTTTCGGGAATATATTCGAGGGGTATGGAAGACTTTTCATTACCAAAGCCCATGTAATTTAGGCCAAGCCTATATTATAAACCCTAAATCCTCTACTATAAATAATTGGATCTTTCCAATAGTAACAATTCACAAAAAATATACTACATTTTATACTAAGGTTTCTTATTACATTTGCTATTTGTTCACTCAATCCTCAAAATATCTTTATGTTTGCGAAGTTAACAGAGTCATGGAACTGTTGTTAGAAAGAGGAAATTCAAATACCATAGTGATCGGTCAGGATCCGTCAGGACCATCACAGAGGGGCAATATATTTCCAAGCGCGGGCGAAAGGAGGTTTCAGGGATATATTCGAGGGGTATGGAAGACTTTTCATTATAAAAGTCCATGTAATTTAGGCCCAAGCTCATGTTAGAAATCTTAAATCATTTATTATAAATAGTTGAATCTTTATAATTGTAGTACACTTGCACAATTACCAAAAAATATACTACATTTTTATACTAAGGTTTCTTATTACATTTGTTTACTTGTTCACACAATCCTCAAAATATCCTTACGTTTGCAGAGTGAGTCTATTAAGATTTTTCACCTGTCAACAATTAGCACTAGAAGGAGGCTCATTGAGCGAACAAGTTAACAGAGTCATGGAACTGTTGTTAGAAAGAGGAAATTCGAATACTATAGTGATCGACGAGTCCGCAAGCAGGAATGCCAGCGACAATGGGAAGTCCCCAATTATCGAAGGGGAATCCGAGGTCCACCCACAATTAAAAATTCGAAACAAAATGGTATCAAAACGAGAATTCCCTTGCTTTATAATACAAAATTTGTAATTTTCTCATTAAAAATAACTATTCATTTCTGTTAAATTAAAAAATTTAATTATAAAATTCCGAGTTCCACCATTTGCAGTATACAAGGGAAAATATAAAAAAAAAATAGTGATAAGAAAGAAAAAAAAACATTTTGTTTATATAAATATACAAAATATATCGAGAAAATATATAGAGATTGGGACAAATAATAAAAACAAAATCTAAAAACAAATAAATATAACATCCATTTTAATAATCACCTCATCAAATGATTTATAAAACCCTAGTTACACTTGTTTCATAGAATACAAAGAGTTGTTTTTTTCTTTAATGAAAAATCATGTTTCAGCACTTGGAAATTGATCAGGTTTTTCTTTGTAATATGTGTTGTTTAACTTGTTTTCACCGGTATAACTATTTAATTTGTTGTTATATACTCCTGTATATTAATAATTATATGTTTATTCTAATTATTAATTGGTTCAATTAATTACATTTCGCAGCATGAGAAAAATGGAATTGAGGTTATAGCTGCAGGTATTTTATTTTTGTTATGTGTCAATGTGTGTATATTTATTTTGTATGTAATTAGGAAGTAGTAATTATTGCTCATAATGCTTTCAGTAGTATGCCAAAGATTCTGGCAATATTCCCCCGGCGACGTACTGCTGGAGATATTCATCCGCCTCCCGGACTTCCGAACAGCCCGACGTTTCGCCACCGTGTGCCGTTTCTGGCATTCCCTCATTTGCGACGACCCTAAATTCGTCTCGAGATTCATTTCCCAACACCGCCTTCACCTAGACCGCTACCCGCCCGCGTTCCCTCACACCATCATGTTCCGTAAAGCTGATGTGGCGACGACTCAGCCAATAATTTGCCAGATATTTTCCGAGGAGTGGGCCCATTTATACGGCAAGTCCTCGCCGAGTTACTCGGACTTTTTACCTAATTCGCGTATGCCGATAGTAAGAGCTTCTTGCAAAGACTTGCTCCTCGTATCCTCCGGTCCAAATTGCACAACCCACAATCTCTACATTTGTAATCCGAACACAAAACAATTCATTAAGCTCCGGAAGATTCCGAGGCTCGAGCTTCCGAGCCTCCGCCAGCGTGCAGCAGTCGGGTACGCGTTACTCTGTATGCCGACCACCACTGGCAAAGTCCGATTCAAGGTGGTTGAAGTCGTTCCTAAAGAAGTCGATCCGCAGGATCTACTACGTTTCAGATTCACCGTGAACGTGTTTTGTTCCAAATCGAGAAAGTGGGAAAGGACATCCTATGTTTACAAGTACTCTCGTCCCAGAATCGTTACTGCGCGAGGTCTCTTACCGTTGGACATTGTTGTTGTCGCGCGCAACGAGGTAATTTTGTATTGGATGGAAAACGGGTGTTCTTCGTGCGCGGTTTTTTATTTGTACATATCGAAAAGGCAGACGTCCAGATACATTAGCTTACCGCCCAATGCTTATGATCATCACCAACATCGAATCGGAGTTGTGCGTGTGCGTGGTGGACTTGGAGAGCCCGAGCTCAGGATAATACGGGTCAGGACCAGGCGAAGACAAAGGCGGGTCCATATGAAAGTGTGGAGATTGAATGGTAAAAGAAAGTGGGATTTGGTTTGCGAGACGAGGTTCATGAGGCCGGAGGGTGTGAGCCCAGGCGAACAATTCCTCGTCCCTTTTGTCCATCCAACCAACGGTGATTTGGTTTATATTGTGTGGGGTACAAAGGTTTTCCAGTACAATCTCGTCAAAGCATCGTATACATTTCTCGACGAGCTTCTAGAGACCGTCGACCACCTTATCTCGATTCCGATGTTCCTTCCGTATGTCGGATCCAACCTCCAAGGCAATGCTCAACTTTGATATTGGATTCCTACTTTTTATTATTACTATTTTTCATTTATTAGTAGATTTTGTTTGTATAAATATGTTAGGCATAGCGCGCATTGCATTAGGTGTAACTTCAGAGTAATATGCCTTGACATATTTATGTTTTTTTTTACAATTGTATATTGTTATAATCACTCATTATATATGTGTAATTATTTTAGCATGATTCTTTGTTTGGATCTTTGAAAGAACAATCAATATGTTGAAGATCATGCAGCCATATTATGCCTTAGTAAGGCATGGACAAAGGTGTGAGTCAAAAGTTCAAGTTAAAGCATGAACAAAGATGTGAGTCAAAATTTCAAGTTAAAGCATGCTCATGACGCAAGGTACGTAGTTTACCAATGGAGATGCTCTAATTCCAAATAGTATTTAATTTTGGAAATTAAATTAAAACAAAAAATCAACTATTTAGATTTTAAATATAGTAATAAATGAACCCTATTTTCACTAATAAACAGATTCCTAATGTTAGTCGGAATATCAGTCGTGACCAACGAGTCGCACCAACAGCTGAAATCTATAGGTAAAAATGCTTGTTGTTATGCAATTTTCATGTAGTGACAGTATATATAGTTTTATATATTTATCCCTAGGCATGTTTTTTTAGAAATAAATAATATAGTTTAATTTATTCTTTTTTTTTTTTTGGAAATATATATAACATAAAAAGAGTACTAGATGTACTCAAAATTTACAAAAAGTTATAAAAGACCACACCTAAATGAAACACAATTGAGAATTACAACATCGATTTTGAAAATAAAAGTTATGAAGTCTAGCCCCTTTAAATAAAAAAGATTCAAATACTTAACTTTGACTTCCTCGAATATTTTTCAGGTGTAGTTTTGTTATTAATTGTGTATTGGGTCAATTTATTGGTGCTAGCCCAATTGTAATAATATGAAGCAGCCCAAGTACCCGATGGAGTGCAGCCCAATTACACTCTTATGCTTGACCCATTTCTTCCAGCCCAGTCCATAATAAACCCTAGGTTTATTTATGATCCAATTGACAAATTTTTACCCTCCATCTATTATTGGTATGTTGTGGCTAAATCTGGTCAATTATCCCTTTTTTCTTTTCACCCTCGCAGCTATACACATTCCACTCTTTACACTCTGTGTGCAAATTTTACCTTCACTGTGTGCGATTTGTTTCTCCTTCACCTTCTTCATCTTCTGTGGTGCTGCTGTGGTGTTAATTCTCTGTAAGTGTGTCAGATATTAGGGCTTGAGTGTGTGAGAGAGAGAGGGCAGTGCTCTGGGGTGCTTTGAGCGCGGACACTGTGTTCTTGCCTTTGTTGTGTGGCTTTCGAAGAACCTTGTTGTGATAACAATTTTTCAGTCCTGGCCCGAAGCTCAATCTCTATCTCTGTCTTTCTCATTTATTCCGCTATGCATTTTACTTGACCTAGATTCTGGGTTGAGTTGTGTTTATTTTGTAGGTGTTCGAGGCTCGCAGAGGGACAACAATTTTCAATGCCTTCAAAGATGCGGAGATTTATCGCTTTCCAAATGAACCAAAGCACGCAAGACTAAATACACACAAGATTTTTTTAGAACTTTTTTTTCTCCAAACACCTACGTGTTGCAACAAGTGAACCACCGACTTATTGAGCAAAATTGTTGAGGCAGAAAACCAAGAGTAGAAAAGCTTCCAAACATGATTTGATTTTTGGCAATAAAAAAATAGATGTTTAATACCTTCGTTTCCTTGTGCAAAATTGTAGGATATTTCGGTATTGTCATCAAGGATTTTTCATTTTCGGAATTTGACTCTACTTGGCACACGTTTATCTTAAAATTCTCCATACAACAAGACTCGGAAATTTTAGAGGCCTTTAGTTTGTTCATATTTCATACCATATTAATTATCTTTTTTAGTTTTCAAAATAAATCTAATTTAAATTGTAAAAACTATTTTATATGCACAATAATTGTTATTAGTCAAAATATTTAATTTAAATAATTTAAATAAATCTTAATTTTAATCTTAATTTTAATCTTGATTGTAAAAATCTTAATCTTAATCTTAATTTTAAATTTAAGTAAAATAAATCTTAAATTTAATAGTAATTTTAATTTTCTTAATTTTATAAATTTAAATTTAAATTGTTAAAACTAAGTCTATAATTGTTAATATAATTAAATTTATTAATTAATTATAATTGTTAAAGTTTTTACCACAAGGGTATTATAATTTTTGTATAATTCAAAAATCACCTTTTAGTATAATTAAAAACATCTTAGCACCTTTTGTATATAAAGTTTTTTTTTTAAATTAAAAAACATGAGAAACTTTTCATAATTAGTAAAATTAATAAATCCATTTCCCCAATAATACTTTATATTTTTATTCCTGTATATGGTATCCCGGTCTATGAGATGCTACTCCTGGAGCATTGCTCTTGGTTGCATCTTAACCGTACATGCATACACCATACACGTCGGGTGTGGGTGATTGCGTGTGTATTTAATATAATAATATTAAATCTACGGTCAAGATGTACATGGTGTACTCCACCTAGAGTAGCATAGATAAAACCATGGTATCCCTTGAACCTTATGATTTTAATACGAATAAAACATATTAAAAAAAATATAAAAATGAATAAATATAAGATCCATTAGAGTAATAATCACCCTAAATGATTTATAAACCCTAGTTAATTAACCCTTCTTCTTCGTTACTCCGTTTCTCATTGAATTGAATCGTTTTTTTGTTTTTTCTGATTAATAATTGATGTTTCGACACTTGGAAATTCAGGTTAGATATATTCCTACGTTTTCTGTATATTACGAAGGAAATAGTTTTTGTCTCGGTAATAGTAGTACTAGTAATTATATTGTTGTTAATGATCACACTTTATTTAGTAATTACAAAGGAAGTGTGAGTAATATATAGTTTTGGACGAAGGGAGTATATTCTGTTATTGTGTTGTAAATTCTAATTATGAGTTGAATTGGCAGAAGGAGGAAGATGATTATGATGATTCGAATGATCAAGAAGTTGCCGGTATATATATTTAATTAATAATGTACCGTATATTATTTTCCCTATGAATTACTATATAATTATTGCTCATAATGCTTTTCGTAGTAGTATGTCAAAAATTCTGGCAATATTCCCCCGGAGACATGCTGCTGGAGATATTCATCCGCCTCCCGGATTTCCGAACTGCGCGACGTTTCGCCACCGTGTGCCGTTTCTGGCATTCCCTCATTTGCCACGACCCTAAATTCGTCTCCAGATTCCTTTCCCAACACCGCCTGTACATAGACCGCTACCCGCCCGCTTTCCCTCACACGGTCATGTTACGTAAAGCTGACGTGGCGACGACTCGGACAACTATGCCCGTGATTCGCCAGATCTTTTCCGAAGAGTGGGCCCATTTCTACGGAAAGTCCTCGCCTAGTTACTCGGACTTTTTACCTAATTTGCCGATGCCAATAGTAAGAGCTTCTTGCAACGACTTGCTACTTGTATCCTCCGGTCCCAATTGCATAACCGATCTCTACGTTTGCAATCCGAACACAAAACAATTCATTAAGCTCCCGACGATTGAAAGGCTCGAGCTTCCGAGCCTCCGCCAGCGTGAAGCGGTCGGGTACGCGTTACTATGTACGCCGACCACCGGCAAAGTCCGATTCAAGGTGGTTGAAATCATTCCTCAAGAACTCGATTGGTATTATGTACTACTACTACATAGCAGATTCATCGCGACGGTGTTTTGTTCCGAATCGAGAAAGTGGGAAAGGAAATCCTATGCTTGCAAGTACTCTATTCCTACGCGTATGTTATCATTGGACATTGTTGTTGCGCGGGACGAGGTTTTGTATTGGATGGAAAACGGGTTCGAGTCGCGCAAGGTTTTTTATTTGAATTTATCGAAAGGGCAGAGGTCGTCGTCGGGAGGCATTAGCTTACCGGCCCATGATTCTGATTATTATGATCACCAAAATCGAATTGGAGTAGTTCATGGACTAGGAGAGCCCGAGCTGAGGCTAATACGGGCCACGGCCTTGCGCAGACAAAGGCGCGTCCATTTGAAAGTTTGGAGATTATTACATAGTAAAAGTAAGTGGGATTTGGTTCACGAGACGAGGTTCAAGAGGCCGGAGGGTGTGAGCCATGGTGAACACATCCTCTTCCCGTTTGTCCATCCAACAAACGGCGATTTGGTTTATATTGTGTGTGATAGAAAGGTTTTCTTGTTTAATCTCATCAAAGCATCGTATAGATTGATTGACAACGTTCCAGAGACTGTCGACGAGATTATCTCTATTCCGACGTTCCTTCCGTATATCGGATCCAACCTGCAAGGCAACCCTCAACTCTGATCTTTCATTCTGTTTTTTTTTTTTTCATTTTTGTTAGTTGAAACTGATTTTATATTTTCACAAGATTTGGGGTTGGTAAAATCTTCTCTTGAGATGAAAAATGTTATCCGGTCAAAACATCTTTTCTCACACGTGATTATGAGTTCGATGCCCTGCTAATATTTATCGGTTGAGTATCACACCCGACTTGCTTAGTCTGATTTACCTCGTCGACGTAGTTTGTTCGGCCCGAAAGTTTACCCAAAGTGACTCATTGAGTAGCGACTGTGAGTTCCCTGTCAAAAAAAAAAAAAAAACATTTGATGATCCACTTATCAACGTTAACCGTAAACATTATTCGAAGAGATTCTTCGTGAAACCTTAGAATATATAATAATATTAAGGTAGAAAGAAATTCATATTTGATTAACATGGACTGAAATTAATTGAATTAACTAGCTAGATTGTATATCTAAAATTATTGATTCAATTTTCTTGGGTTAGAATCATATTACGTCCTTCCGAGAATGTCCATTTTCATAAGCGGCCATCAACTTTTTTTTTCTCAGATATAGTCCTTTTGCTACTGTTTCCAGCCAAAAAAGACTATATCTGAGACTTTTTTTTCTCAGATATCGTCCTTTTACGTGTCTTTTTGGCCGGAAACAGTAGCAAAAGGACGATATATGAGAAAAAAAATATATCGTTTAGTTCTGGATGCATTAGTTTACAGTTCCATGATTCTGATTACCGCCGACATCGAATTGGAGTTGTACGTTTATGCGGTGGAGTAGGAGAGCCCGAGCTCAGGCTGATACGGGTCTCAACCGGGCGCAGGCAAAGGCGGCTCCATTTGGAAGTGTGGAGATTGCGTGGTAAAAGTGAGTGTGATATGGTTCACCAGACGAGGTTTAAGAGGCCAAGCGATAAACTCCTCGTCCCGTTTGTCCATCCAACCGATGGTGATTCGGTTTATATCGTGTGGGGTAGAAAGGTTTTCTTGCTTAATCTCGTCAAGGCATCGTATATGTTGATCGAAGAGCTTTCAGAGACTGTCGACGAGCTTATCTCGATTCCGACGTTCCTTCCGTATGTCGGCTCCAACCTGCAAGGCAACGCTCAACTATAATCTTGCATTCGGTTTTTTCCATTTTTGTTAGTTGAAACTGATTTTATATTTTCACAAGATTTGGGGTTTATAAAATGGCCCTCACAATACTTTTTCGATTGGGCATGCTTGTATAGTGTGGTTTACGTGGTTGACATAGTTAGCAGGTTTTACTACGTCCAACCCGAAGGTTTACCTAAAACGCACTCGATGAGTTGGCGATGAAGTTCGCAGGTTACTACGTCCAACCCGAAGGTTTACCTAAAACGCACTCGATGAGTTGGCGATGAGGTTCTGATGCAGAGCGCGTAGCAGAAAATATAAATAAATAGAATAAAATACAAGATAAATATCAAAACTCGTTGATTTAAGAGTGAATAGCGAGAATCGATAGATAAGATTCGCTGATTCCGAAAAATACCGAAAATTGATAAACTTTGAGAAAACTCAAAACATGTTTATTCCAAAATCAACTGTCTAACTCAATGACAATAAAAAATATAAATAACTCTTAAACCCTAATTTACTTGGGCTTTATTATTACGTAAATAAATAAAACTTATATTGGGCTTTCCAATATGATCCACATCATGTTCCCCATCATAAAAAAATAATATTTGATGAATTTATGCATGACCGAAAATTCCATCAGCATGAGCATTCATATCGTATTGAGTCTTCTTTGATACCATGTCAAAGTTGGATCAATAACACCTTAAAAATCTTCTCTGATACCATGTCAAAGTTGGATCAATAACACCTTAAAAAGCTGCATTACTCATATGATGCGGAATTAATTAGTATTTTTATTTATATTATTAGTAGTAGTATTATTATTATGGGCTTTTGAGTATTATCGGCTTGTGGGATTTAATTAGAATTTTAACTATTATAAGTACGTCTTTAGTTTCTAGGTTAAATTATCTTTTTTGGATCATTGGAATTTGGAGTCTCCGGACTTGAGACGGAAGAGTACTTCCGTTAGTTTTGTTTAATTTCTTTGTTTAATATAATTATTTCTTTCGTCATCCCTTTGGCACTCTAACAATTACTATACTCACCTTTTATATTAGTTCACCCCTTTCAAATGATTAAAATGCTTACTACACCCCTATATTCTCCTATTGTTCTTTAACTTAGAGATACAGTTTGAGCACTCTCCACGTCTCCGGGTATATCTGCAACACATCTATTCGATCGGGTGCACCCATTTGAACTTGGCGTGAATTCAATCGGATCGACGTAGTACTTACTAGTCCCTGTGGACGAACCAGTTTAGCTCGTACTCAGCGTGCAACAATGAAACTTCAAGATTTCAAGACTTTCTTCTAATATAAAAAAATTAGAGGTATTGATGCTATTTCGAACTTCGAAAATATTTATGGGACAAATTTTCAAAAATATGTAATTAATAATTTATATATTGTATTTGTTGTAATAATATACGTGTTTTAATTATTAATATTGTATAATTATTTAATTTTGTGTTGTAATTTTTTTATTTAATTTATATGTAATATTATAAAATAATATTTTATATAAAATTAGATTTGTAATTAAATTAATTAAAGTTATATTTATTTGAGTTAAAATTTGTGTTTAATAATTGGAAATTATTTATTATATGAACTCAAATTTAGTGGCAATTTGAAGATTGTGGTGGCAATTAAAAACCAAGGATATGGCATTATTAACATTCTTCAATTTGAGTTCAATTTTGAGTCCAAAATATCAACCATTGGAGGTGTATTTTGTGGCAAATTGAACATTTGAGAACAAATTTACCACCCATTGGAGATGATTAGTCGGAATATCGGTCGTGACCCCCTAGTAGCGCGCACCGACAACTGGAATCTATCTCAAAAAATGATCGTGTCTTGTAGCGACCGTATATATAGTTTTATATTTGTATCCCTATATAGTACTCTCTCCATCTCTAAAACCTAGAGATGTCAATCCAACCCGAAACGGTGGGCTAACTTGAAGTCCGCCCGAAAAAATTTAAGGTTAAGGTCGAATATTTTCGACTCGAAAAAATCAAAACCGAATTAGCCCAAAACGAAGGAGCCCGACAAACCGAGTGGGCTAGCCCGATAAACCGTGGGCTAGCCTGACAACCCGATTTATTTAAATATATTAGAATTCATTTTATTTATTTATACAAATATTTTAAATAAAAAAAATAATATATTCAAATAAAAGATTATTGTCAACTAAAATTACAATTTTAAATATTATTGAATGAATATTTGAAATTTTAGGCAATTTAAATATTAGAATAATAATAATTATTATTAAATATTAATATTTTATTAATATTAAATTTAATTTGGTATTAAAACTCATTTTTTTATTATATAAAATTATTTTTTCCAGCTCGACGGGCTAGCCCGAAACCGAAAATTTTAGGGTTAGGGTTACAAATTTACAGCCCGAAAAAATTTCAACCCGAACAGCACGAAGCGAAGTAACCCGATAGCCCGAGTGAACTGGACCAAAACCGAGTGGGATGGCCCGATTGACATCCCTACAACCAAAACCTAGAGAAATTTTCAATTAAACTAAAAAAGGTTATTTTTATATATTAAATAATATAAAGTATGGATATAATAAATATTGTTAGGTATATAATGAATGGATTATGTTGAAAATTAATGGTATTAATGTAAATAAATGAGTTATTGTTAGATCAAAGTTGAACATGTGATTATTTAAATTTATGCAATTAATCAATGGGCTTGTTAAAAAAAATTAATATATTAATGTAAATAAATGAGTATTGCGAGGATAAATTTATGAAAAATCTTTTAATAAACAAAAAAAAAGTAAACAAAAATTTAAAGGACTAAAAGTGTAACGCCCCGGCCCGTTGAGGGGTCGAAGCCCGACCCTAATGGGCCGGCTCGGTTACCAATGACTGCCGTCGGGAGTGATATCCTGGCCCCACTGTACCAACACTCGTCTTTTCCAGCGCACTTTGTCCTCACTCGTGCGCACCCGGGAGACTTCCCAGGGGGTCACCCATCCTAAAACTACTCCAGAGCCAGCACGCTTAACTTTGGAGTTCTTATAGGAGGATGCCCAGAAAAGTAGATGCATCTTGTTGGTATGAGTAGCATATTCAATCCTTTTAAGCCTTTGAATTTTCTGGGGCGTTACAATCACCCCACCTTTTTCTGCGCAACGTCCTCGTTGCGTGCCTTACTTGCCTTACTTGCCCAGGACCAACCATCCGTGCAGGAATGCCCCTTACGGGTACTCTCACCAACTTCTGGGTGGAGCACTTGGCCCTGCAAGACACTTAGTTCCCACAATTCCGGTCGGCACCTGCTCTGATACCATTTGTAACGCCCCGGCCCGTTGAGGGGTCGAAGCCCGACCCTAATGGGCCGGCTCGGTTACCAATGACTGCCGTCGGGAGTGATATCCTGGCCCCACTGTACCAACACTTGTTGGAAAAATTGGAATTAAATATTTGGTTTAACCAATATTTGACTAATTTTTTATGGCTAAATATTAATTCAAGTTGGAATTAATTTGTTAATAATTTTCTACGGTGTTGCGTAGATAATTATAGTATTTTATTTCGTCAAGATCCGATTTTTCGGTGAGTGAGAAATAAATAATGAATTAGCCAAGTGAAAAGGCATTATTGAATGAGAATTCTTAAGTCTCATCCCACATCGGAATGTGGGAGATAATTGGTTTGTGAGAATCATTATAAAAGGTCTTGTTTATTGATTGTTGAGAATGTGAAAAGTCACAATCCCACATTGAATGTGGAGAGAAAATCAATACTCTTGTGATGTTATATGAGGAGTAGTGAAATGTTTCAACACTGAGTAAGTCCATTAACCTTGAATTATTATTCTCGGGTTAAGTGGAGTATGATTTGGACTTTGGGCCTCCGAGATTTTTCTTGGGCCTATAAGAGTTTAATAAGTACAAATTTAGTTTGTATTGGGCCTGTTAAATAATAACACGTTTGTTATTATGGTTTGGGCTTGCTAGCCTTTGGGCTGAGTAAATTAGTTGAAATATTTAATTTGGTTAAGCTGTTGGGCTAGCTTAAATGGGTTGTACGAAATTTGAATAGTCAGCCCAATATGGGTTGTACGGAATTTGAATAGTCGGCCCAATGACTTGAAAAGTCATCAGAATTTTATTTATATATTTAATAAAATATATAAATTAATCCTCATAATTGTGTGACTTTTGAGTCACAAGTGACCTTTAGATTGCCTTTGATGTCTTTTGGTACTCCCCCTAATGAGTATAAATAGGAGCATCTTAGTTGAGAAGAGTACACAACAATTCATTCCATACTTCATATCCCACATCTGAAATCTCTTCTCTCTAAGCTCATAAACATTCTAGTGTTAGAATATTGTGTAGGCAATATTAGTTCCTTGCATTTGCATATGCTCGGTTCTCTCTCTTTCTCGTTCGACGGAGCTTCTAGCTGGTGTGCCTCAGACTAGAAGATGATTGAAAGTCGTTGTATCTTTGGGGACTAACGTCGTAAAACCGTAGCATACACGGGGCGTTTTAGTCTTGCGGATAGCGAAAGCGCCTCGACTACCCGCAACAAGTTTCTGATCGAAGCCCGATAAAGGTTAATTTATTTACTTATTTTATTTAATATTATTCTGGAATTGTAAAGATCAGTAGTACTGTTCTAGTCCAGATTTTATTTTATTTTATGTTTCGGATTTAGACATTTTGTACAAAAATAACCAACACACTCGTCCCAAGTTTCTGATCGAAGCCCGATAAAGGTTAATTTATTTACTTATTTTATTTAATATTATTCTGGAATTGTAAAAATCAGTAGTACTGTTCTAGTCCAGATTTTATTTTATTTTATGTTTCGGATTTAGACATTTTGTACAAAAATAACCAACACACTCGTCTTTTCCAGCGCACTTTATCCTCACTCGTGCGCACCCGGGAGACTTCCCAGGGAGTCACCCATCCTAGAACTACTCGTCTTTATTTTATTTTATGTTTCGGATTTAGACATTTTGTACAAAAATAACCAACACACTCGTCTTTTCCAGCGCACTTTGTCCTCACTCGTGCGCACCCGGGAGACTTCCCAGGGAGTCACCCATCCTAGAACTACTCCAGAGCCAGCACGCTTAACTTTAGAGTTCTTATAGGAGGATGCCCAGAAAAGTAGATGCATCTTGTTGGTATGAGTAGCATATTCAATCATTTTAAGCCTTTGAATTTTCTGGGGCGTTACAAAAAGAGTATCCTAATATCCCTTATTTTACTACGAATAAATATAAGATTCATTATAATTATTACCCTAAATGATTTATAAACCCTAGGTTAATTAACCCTTCTTCTTCGTTAGTCCGTTTCTCATTGAATTGAATCGTTTTTTCCTTTTTCATGGAAATTCAGGTTAGATATATTCCTACGTTTTCCGAAGTAAGTAGTTTTTTTCTCGGGAATAGTAGTAATAGTAATTATATTGTTGTTAATTATATAGTTCTGGACCAATGATCACCTTTTCTTTTACTTATATTGTTGTTAATTATGTACTTAGTAGTTCTGGAGTCTGGACCAATGATCACTTTTTCTTTTGTGCATTTGCTTGAGATGAAGGAAGGGAGTATATTCTGTTGTGTTGTAAATTCTAATTATGAGAGTTGAATTGGCAGCAGGAGGAAGATGATCATGATGATTCAAATGATCAAGAAGCTGCTGCAGGTACGTATATTTAACAATATATATTATTTTCCCTATCAATTATACTATAATATTATACTACCTCTGTCCCATATTAATAGTCACACTTTCTTTGTTATTTGTGAAGGAAGTGTGACTATTGCCTTGGGACAGAGGTAGTATGTATATAATTATTGCTCATAATGTTTTCAGTAGTAGTATGTCAAAAAATTCTGGCAACATTCCCCCAGAGACGTGTTGCTGGAGATATTCATCCGCCTCCCGGATTTCCGAACGGCCCGACGGTTGGCCACCGTGTGCCGTGTGCCGCTTCTGGCGTTCCCTAATTTGCGACGACCCTAAATTCGTGTCGAGATTCATTTCCCAACACCGGGTGCACCTAGACCGCTACCCACCCTCGTTCCCTCACGCCATCATGTTCCGTAAAGCCGATGAGACGACGACTGATCAGCCCGTAATTTGCCAGATATTTTCCGAGGAGTGGCTGCATTTCTATGGCAAGTCTTCGTCCGGTGATTATTTCGACTTTTTGCCTAATTCGCCTATGCCGATAGTAATTAGAGCTTCTTGCAACGACTTGCTCCTCGTATCCTCCACGAGGTCTCTTTCCGTTGGACATTGTTGTCGCGCGGGACGAGGTTTTGTATTGGATGGAAAACGGGTGTTCTTCGTGCGAGGTTTTTTCTTTGTACTTTTCGGAAAGGCAGAGGCCCAGAAGCATTAGCTTACCGCCCAATGCTTATGATCACCAACATCGAATCGGAGTTGTGCGTATGTGTGGTGTAGTAGGTTAATACGGGTCGCGCGCTGGCAAAGTTGCGTCCATTTGAAAGTGTGGAGATTGCGTGGTGAAAGTGAGTGGGATTTGGTTCACGAGACGTGGTTCAATAGGCCGGAGGGTGTGAGCGATGACGATAAACTCCTCGTCCCGTTTGTCCATCCAACCAACGGTGATTTGGTTTATATTGTAGTGTGGGGTACAAAGGTTTTCCTGTTTAATCTCGTCAAGGCATCGTATAGGTTGATCGACGAGCTTCTAGAGGCCGTCGACGAGCTTATTTCGATTCCAACGTTCCTTCCGTAAGTCGGATCCATTATCTGATATCGCATTCTACTCTTTATTATTTTGCATTTTATATTTTCATTCAGAATTGGAGTTTTTATTTGGAATCATCATAACAGAATTATTAAATATTGTTTGTAACAGAATTTTATTTTAGCGGTGATGAAAAAGTATCCAGACTCGTTGAAGGCGTCAGATTGGTACGTGTTCGAAGCCCAGTACGGCTTCAGAACGTCTGTCAAGTAATCAGTTTCCAACCAGTTGGAAAACAAACTGCCGTTCTGAGAGAGTGACTGCGGTTTTGAAATATTTTTTGTTTCATGATGTTAATATTTACGTTGATAAAAATAATCGAGAGCTGGACTGAATAAGTGAACTGAAGTGAACTGAAATTAAGTTTAAAACAACAGAGGCGTACCTCTCCTAGTAACAATTAATGTGTCAGTTGGTTCGTAGAAACTTTGCCATTGAATATAAGTCGTTTGGAGAAGGTGTGTCAGCTGGGGAGGAGGTGTGTCAACTGGGACTGTGGTTTAGAAGGTTTCCTAGACTGTGTCGTTGAGTATGATTATAGTTAATGAGGTGTGGGTAATCAGTAGACTTTGCGACATAGTTCGTTGATCTTATAAATGTATAAATCGATGGAACCCAGCTAAGGCCCATCCTCGATGGAGTATAAATGTATAATGTTACTACTTGCTAGTCTATCTTTTCTCTCTCTCTCTCTCTATATATATATATAGGTAATTAAATTAATTGAAAATTATTCTTCCTCAGTTTCATATATATCTATTTGAATTGTTTTTAAGTTGTCCAAATATATCTAAAAAAAGTTATTTTTTTAATTTTAAAATACAATTACATAATTAAATTTTGTGTTAATAGGCCCGTATACACTTATTATCTTTTTTACACTTCCATTTAATAAAAAACTTATCTACACATATAAATACAAATATGCCTCAAATACCCTTAAAGTCCAATACACATATACTTCAGTCCAGGGAGTGACATATTGAGAAATTAGAAACCCCTACTCCTAAAACATATCCCAGACACATACAGTTACGAAGGAGAATGTAATGATCACAACGGTAATAGTGGCAGAGTTCAACATTGTTGAGTGTGAAGGTCAAATTCACGCCGGAACGACGAGAGAGAACGAATGGAGAAACGGCGGTCGCCGGACGAGAATCGGCGACCGCGGGTTGACTTTGGCGGGCGCCAAATGGGCTTCGGCGGGCGTCAAAACCGGGAGAAAAGGAGTTTAGCAATCTGCCAAGAAACGAGGCTTTTGGCGAGCGCCAAAAGGCCTCCGGCGGTCGCCGATTATTTTCGGCGGTCGCCAAGGGCAAAACGGCGGGCGCCGTTTTGCGGATTTCTGCCAGCGGGATTTTCTTGTTCCCCAAGTATTATTTCCCCTATTTAAACCCTATGTGCGTGAATAATAGGGTTAACACCTCCAGAAAGTCTAGAAGCAATTATAGCATTACAAAGTCGTGTAATCGAGTCTGATAATTGTTCTAGTGAATTATTGCAGCGGCAAGAAGTGGACGTAGCCCTCGTTAACGGGTGAACCACTATAATCTTCGTGTTCTTTAATTTCCGTAATTTCGTTCTTGTTTGTTCGTATTGCTTTTCAAGCGGGGATTTCGGACGCGAATTATCTCAACAACTGGTATCAGAGCGCTAGGGTTTTAGCGATCGGGGAAAAGCGATGACGGACACCACCACCTCGTTCGGGGTTACGAAATTTGACGGGAATAACTATGGACATTGGAAGATGCAGATCGAGGACTACCTTTATGGGAAAAAGCTCGGAATTCCTTTGAAGGGTAGACCGGAGAAGATCAAGGATGACGAGGAATGGGAAAGCCTCGACAGGCAGGTGTTGGGATTGATACGTTTGTCTCTAGCTTCAAATGTATCATTCAACGTGCGCTCAATTACCACAACCAAGGATTTGATGGCTGCCCTATCAAACATGTACGAGCAACCTTCAGCGAACAACAAGGTGTATCTCATGAAGCAGTTGTTCAATCTGAAGATGTCGGACAATGCAAACGCAGCCAACCACATAAACGAGCTGAATTCCATCTTGGACAAGTTGAAGGGAGTCGGGGTAAACTTCGATGATGAAATTTACGCCTTGATCCTACTTGCGTCTCTACCGGATAGTTGGGAGCCCATGCGGGCAGCTGTTAGCAACTCTATGGGGAAGGAGAATCTGCAGTTCTCCGAAGTTAGAGATAAAATCCTAGCCGAGGAAATCCGGAGAAAGGATTTCAAGGAAAGTCTCCTAGTTCGGCCTTGAGTGTGGAGAACCGGGGGAGAAACTCGGGCAGGAACGCTAACAGGAACAGAGGGAGATCCAAGTCTAGGAATGGAAGAGATAGCTCGAAGTCCGAGGATAATGAGTGTTGGAATTGTGGGAAGACGGGGCACTTCAAGAGGGATTGTCGCTCTCGGGGGAAGAACGAAAACAAGAAGAAAGGAACCGCCAATGCGGTAACACAAGAGGATGACGACGATGGGGACGTCCTTCTCTTATCGGTCGACTCACCGATCGATTCCTGGGTGCTTGACTCAGGGGCTTCTTTCCATACTACTGCACATCGAGAGGTAATGCTGAATTATGTCTCGGGTGATTATGGAAAGGTTTTTCTTGCAGATGACGAGCCTCTCGATGTAGTCGGGATGGGAGATATCAACCTAAAGATGTCAAATGGGCAAACTTGGAAGATTTCCAAGGTCAAACATGTGTCGGGGTTGAAGAGGAACCTGATTTCGGTGGGCCAGCTTGACAGTGATGGTCACCGGGTGTCATTTGGAGATGGGTCGTGGAAAGTCTCGAGGAACGCCATGACCATAGCTCGAGGTCATAAGACGGGCACACTTTACATGACGACGAGCGTGAGGGACTCGGCTGGTGTTGTTGATAACACCAAGAAGACCGAATTGTGGCATTGCAGGCTGGGGCACATGAGTGAGAAGGGAATGAAGATCATGGCAAAGAACGGGCTGCTGCCCGAACTCAAGGCGATTGAGTCTCACGTGTGCGAGAGCTGCATTCTTGGAAAGCAGAAACGAGTGAGTTTTTCCAAAGATGGAAGGGAGCCCAAGGCGGAGAAGCTGGAACTAGTACACACGGATGTTTGGGGACCAGCTCCCGTCGCCTCACTCGGAGGATCACTCTACTATGTTACCTTCATCGATGACTCCACAAGGAAGGTATGGGTGTATTTCATGAAAAATAAGAGTGACGTGTTCTCTGTTTTCAGGAAATGGAAAGCCGAGGTTGAGAATGAAACAAATCTCAAGGTGAAGTGTTTGAGGTCCGACAACGGTGGTGAGTACGTTGATGCAGACTTCAAAGTCGAGAGTGGGATCAAGATGGTGAAGACTATTCCGGGGACCCCACAACAGAACGGAATAGCGGAGCGAATGAACAGGACGCTAAATGAGAAGGCCCGGAGTATGCGGATACATTCGGGGATGCCTAAGATGTTTTGGGCATATGCCATCTACATGGAAGCTCATTTAATCAACAGAGCACCATCGGTTCCTTTGGTATATCGGATTCCTGATGAGGTTTGGAGTGGGAAGAAGCTGAATCTGTCCTACTTGAGGGTGTTCGGGTGTCTGGCGTATGTCCATATCGACGAAGCTGCTCGTAGCAAGCTTGATCCTAAATCCAAGAAGTGCTTCTTCCTTGGATATGGCGGCACGGAGTTCGGGTACCGATTTTGGGATGCCGAAAATCATAAGGTGATCCGAAGCAGAAATGTGATCTTCAACGAGGCGGTCTTGTACAAGGGTAAAGACGAGGTTGTTGAAGAAATCATTGATCCCGTGATAGACACGGAGGAGGTTCCGGTGAAGGTCGTGGAGACTGAGAAGATCGAAGAGGACAACACGAGCAGCGAGGATGAGCATCCCAACATCGATCCAGTGACACCGAAGCCGTGGAGGTCGACTAGGGTAAGAAGACCTCCCCATAAATTTTCACCTTCCCTTAACTATATTTTGCTGACTGATAGGGGTGAGCCGGAGAGCTACACCGAGGCTATACAAGCGAGGGATTCGATCGAGTGGGAGTCTGCCATGAAAGAGGAGATGAGCTCATTGATGTCGAATCAGACTTGGGAACTAGCCGAGCTTCCGAAGGAGAAGAAGGCCTTGCACAATAAATGGGTCTTCCGGGCAAAGGAAGAACACGATGGAAGCGTTCGGTACAAGACAAGATTAGTGGTGAAATGCTTCCAGCAGAAGGAAGGGATCGACTACACGGAGATCTTTGCTCCGGTAGTCAAGATGGTAACTATCCGGGTGGTGCTTAGTTTGGTGGCAAAGGAGAACTTACATCTTCAGCAAATGGATGTAAAGACCGCATTTCTTCACGGGGATCTAGATGAAGAAATCTACATGAAGCAACCGGAGGGTTTTGAAGTCCGAGGCAAGGAGAAGTTGGTGTGTAAGCTTCAAAAGAGCTTGTATGGGTTGAAGCAAGCTCCGAGGCAGTGGTACAAGAAGTTCGACATGTTCATGAAGCGGGTCGAATTCACGCGGTGCGAGGCGGACCACTGCTGTTATTTCAAGAGTCTTGGAAGAGGTACCTGATTAAGTCGTTTTTGTAGCGTCACGAATCAAATAAAATAACCGAACTAGTTGTCGAAACAACTCGCCCGAGTCGATCTCTCGAGAAACACTGCTATCGGCGTAAAAATGTTTAATTGTTTGCAACGGGATTAAGAAAGTGAAATAGCATAATGCTCAAGTTGATTTTTGGTTTTGTAATTAATTCTAAAATAAACTAAGGAAATTGAAAGACGATTTAAACAAATAAAAAGCAAGAAATATTGTTTGTGAATAAATTGGGAAAAATCTAGGGTTTCGGGGATCACGATTATCTTAATCGATTTAAAGTGCAATTTCATAAAATAGTACTAACACGTCCGTTACCGGTTGGTATTAATTCAATCACGAAATTTAAATTCAAACCCTAGTGAAAAATCGATCACCCCTAGCCCTAGGTAAAGAGATTAGCTATTCATGTTTTTGCTTGAAAAAGAATTAAGTTTTTGGACACAAGAATTCATAAGAACGATTTCCGGAAAATAATAGAAGAGCGAGCTAAACAATTAATCGACAAAGAATTGAAGACCAAGATAAGTAAAGACAAGAAAACTTACTAGAATGAAAATTCAAATCCAAACAAGAGTACCCGTCGGCGGAATCTCCGACTTTTACCGAATTCGAATACAAGAGAAAGATCCAAAAGCAATGAGAAAACCTAGATGTTACGAGTTCCAAGAGCTCTCCGAAAGTGCGTGAAAATATTCTAAAAAAAACGATGTCTAAGTTTCTGGAACGAAGCCCTATTTATTAGTCGACAAAAGCCGAGTCAAAATACGGTCAAATCTGGACGAAGGACCAAGCGAGCGCCTGGGTAGGGGAAGCGAGCGCTCGCGTCAGGCCGCAGGCGAGCGCCTGGGTAAGGAGGCGGGCGCCTGGTCCAAAAACTGAGACTCTGAAGTTCGGGCCAAGCGACCGCTTGGGTCGAAGGCGGGCGCTTGGGGCAGTGAGGAGGCGATCGCCTGAGGAGGAGGCGATCGCCTGAGGAGGAGGCGATCGCCTGAGGAGGAGGCGATCGCCTGGGGCAGGTTTCAGAACCTCTGACTTCGAGACAGACGAGCGCTTCACCGGGGGGCAAGCGCTTGGTGCTGGGAGTTGCGACTCGTCCTCGTCTTGGCTCGTTTTCAATCGTTTCTTCGACTCTCTCTACACATGCCTACTCAAACACCTGCACACTCGACAATCACGTCAAACATACCAAAGCCATGAAGAAAACACCCATAAACGACTAACCACGACACAACTCACACACAAAAAGACACGGAAAAACGGCACAAAAACACACGAATCAGTACCTACATAATATTGCTCCTTTATGTAGATGATATGCTGATAGTCGGGGCGAGTTTGGCGGAGATCGACAAACTCAAGAAGAGTCTATCGAGGGAGTTCTCTATGAAGGATTTGGGTGCTGCCAAACAAATCCTAGGGATGAGAATCACGAGGAGCAAGGATGGTCTTGAGTTGTCTTAAGAGGAGTACCTGAAGAAGGTACTAGCACGGTTTAGAATGGAGGATGCGAAACCCGTGGGTACTCCTTTGGCTAGTCACTTCCGACGAGCGAGAAAGAGATGGAGCATATGGATAAGGTCTCTTACGCCTCTGCGATTGGGAGCCTTATGTATGCTATGGTGTGCACGAGGCCTGACATTGCCCATGGAGTGGGAGTAGTCAGCCGGTTTATGAGTAATCCGGGGAAGCAACATTGGGAAGCCGTCAAGTGGATCTTTCGATACTTGAGAGGGACTTCCGGTTTTGTTTTGAGGTTCCAAAAGTCAGATTTGGGGTTACTCGGGTTCGTGGACGCGGATAATGGAGGTGACGTGGATAGTAGGAAGAGCACTACTGGGTACGTGTACACTTTCGGGAGTACTGCGATTAGCTGGGTGTCGAGGTTGCAAAAGATCGTAGCACTATCGAGTTGCGAGGTGGAATACATCGCTGTGACGGAAGCCGCGAAGGAGATGATGTGGCTACAGGCTTTCTTGCTTGGGTTGAGACAAGACCACTCGGGGAGTGTCTTGTATTGCGACAGTCAGAGCGCCATTCACTTGGCGAAGAATCCGGTGTACCATGCTCGAACGAAGCATATACAGCTGAGATATCACTTCATTCGATCGGCCTTGGAGGAAGGCGTCTTGGTGTTGGAGAAGATTCTTGGGAGTAAGAATCCGGCCGACATGTTTACGAAGGTGGTGCCGTGCGAGAAGTTGAGGTTGTGTTCAACCTCGGTTGGTCTTCTGGGATGAGGACCGGGGACGCCGCTGCAATGGGAAGAGAAGGTAGGGGTCGTGAATTAGCTTCAAGTGGGAGATTGTTGAGTGTGAAGGTCAAATTCACGCCAGAACGACGAGAGAGAACGAATGGAGAAACGGCGGTCGCCGGAGGAGAATCGGCGACCGCGGGTTGACTTTGGCGGGCGCCAAATGGGCTTCGGCGGGCGTCGAAACCGGGAGAAAAGGAGTTTAGCAATCTGCCAAGAAACGAGGCTTTTGGCGAGCGCCAAAAGGCCTCCGGCGGTCGCCGATTATTTTCGGCGGTCGCCAAGGGCAAAACGGCGGGCGCCGTTTTGCGGATTTCTGCCAGCGGGATTTTCCTTTTCCCCAAGTATTATTTCCCCTATTTAAACCCTATGTGCGTGAATAATAGGGTTAACACCTCCAGAAAGTCTAGAAGCAATTATAGCATTACAAAGTCGTGTAATCGAGTCTGATAATTGTTCTAGTGAATTATTGCAGCGGCAAGAAGTGGACGTAGCCCTCGTTAACGGGTGAACCACTATAATCTTCGTGTTCTTTAATTTCCGTAATTTCGTTCTTGTTTGTTCGTATTGCTTTTCAGGCGGGGATTTCGGACGCGAATTATCCCAACAAACATTCCCAGGTTGGTACCCTAATCTTCGACTGTAAGAACCCTAATTTGAGGAGACAACCATACTTTTCTATAAAAGTTTTCTAGAGTATTTGAAGCTATGGTTTGAAAAATAGCAGATTAGGGTAGTCCCAAAAAAATGAGGAAATATATGTTGGGTTTGGTGGAGCCAAATCAAACCAAGACGAGCCGAAGACGAGCGCGGACGGAGGAGGAGTCGAAGTCTCCTCAGGAACTGGCACGTTCGTGCCACCTCTTCAGCAGGCCAGGCACGTTCATGCCACCCCATCAGCAGGCATAGGAGACTTTCAGCAAGGTTGGCACGTTCGTGCCACTTCCTGGAAGGTTTTGGGCCAACTCATTTTTGGGGCTTTTTTTGGCCTTTTTTTGGGCTTTGACTAGGTCTTGACCCTAGTACTATATATACTACCTCCCCCCTCACATGTATCTCATCCAACACCATTTGCTAGCCACCAAAGTAGATCTACATCTAGATCTTGAAGAGAGAAGAGAGAAATTGAGTTAGGGTTAGAATTTTGGGGAAAATTCTTGTAAGCTCTTGGAAGCTCGGTTATATTTCTTGTTCTTCTCGTGGGGTGGGCTGGAGTGTGAGGGTCCTAGAGAGAGTCGTGAGAGTTAGAAATTCGAGGGAGAATTCTTGGAAGCTCGGTGTAACGATTCGGTTTATCTAGTGAAGAAAACGTGGCGGCAAAGTGGATGTAGCCTATTTAAAGGTGAACCACTATAATTCTCGATGTCTTGTTTGTTTGCTGTTGTTGGGAAATTCGCGTCCGAAATCCTCGCCTGAAAAGCACACGAACAACACAAGAACGAAAAATACGGAATA
The DNA here is from genome assembly GCA_954870475.1 of Euphrasia confusa. Taxonomy (NCBI): domain Eukaryota; kingdom Viridiplantae; phylum Streptophyta; class Magnoliopsida; order Lamiales; family Orobanchaceae; genus Euphrasia; species Euphrasia confusa. Next base: position 4,971,461 of record OX940966.1, on the reverse strand, counting down.
ATAAAAGAGACACGAGATTATAGTGGTTCACCCGTTATCGAGGGCTACGTCCACTTCTTGCCGCTGCAATAATTCACTAGAATATTATAGATCCCCCTTACAAGCTTGTAAACTCTATAATGTCGATTCTAGACTTTTTAGGTGTTAACCCTAATGTACATACGCATAGGAATTAAATAGAGGAGAGAAAACTTGGAGAATAAGAAAAAAGGTCCCGCTGGACAATTTTCCAAACCTGTCGGCCGACACACAACCCTCATCTCGGGTTTCAACGCGGGCTGGAGTGCGTATTTCGCAGAAGGTGCTCGGCCGACCTCCTGTCGGCCGACGGGGCCTGGTGTCGGCCGACACCAGGCCAGAGCTCCGGCTGAACCTCCTCGGCACCTCCCCGGCGCCTCCTCGACTCCGTCGTCTTCTCCGATCGTCTCTCGATCGTATTCGGCTCCGGCGTCTTCTCCGGCGTGAATGAACTTCACACCCAACAATCTCCCACTTGAAGTAAATTCACAGCCTCTATCATTCTTTCCCATTGCAGCGGCGTCCCCGGTCCTCATCCCAGAAGACCAACTGAGGTTGAACACAACATCAACTTGTCACATGGTACCACCTTCGTAAACATGTCGGCCGGATTCTTACTCCCAAGAATCTTCTCCAACACCAAAACGCCTTCCTCTAAGGCCGATCGAATGAAGTGATATCTCAGCTGGATATGCTTCGTTCGAGCATGGTACACCGATTCTTCGCTAAGTGAATGGCGCTCTGACTGTCCGAATACAAGACACTCCCCGAGTGGTCTTGCCTCAGCTCTAGCAGAAAAGCCTGTAGCCACATCATCTCCTTCGCGGATTCCGTCACAGCGACGTACTCCGCCTCGCAACTCGACAATGCTACGATCTTCTGCAACCTCGACATCCGGCTAATCGCGGTACCCCCAAAAGTGTACACGTACCCAGTAGTGCTCTTCCTACTATCCACATCTCCTCCGTTGTCTGCGTCCACGAACCCAAGTAACCCCGAATCTGATTTTCGGAACCTCAAAACAAAACCGGAAGTCCCTCTCAAGTATCGAAAGATCCACTTGATGGCTTCCCAATGTTGTTTCCCTGGATTACTCATAAACCGGCTGACTACTCCCACTGCATGGGCAATGTCAGGCCTCGTGCACACCATGACATACATAAGGCTCCCAATCGCAGAGGCGTAAGGGACCTTATCCATATGTTCTAGCTCCTTCTCGCTCGTCGGCGAGTCCTCCTTTGACAGACGGAAGTGACTAGCCAAAGGAGTGCTCACGGGTTTCGCATCCTCCATGCTAAACCGTGCTAGTACCTTCTTCAGGTACTCCTCTTGAGACAACTCAAGACCATCCTTGCTCCTCGTGATTCTCATCCCCATGATTTGTTTGGCAGCACCCAAATCCTTCATGGAGAACTCCCTCGATAGACTCTTCTTGAGATTGTCAATCTCCGCCAAGCTTGCCCCGACTATCAGCATATCATCTACATAAAGAAGCAAAATTATGTAGGTACTTCCGAGTTTCTTGAAATAGCAGCAGTGGTCCGCCTCGCACCGCGTGAATTCGACCCACTTCATGAACATGTCGAACTTCTTGTACCATTGCCTCGGAGCTTGCTTCAACCCATACAAGCTCTTCTGAAGCTTACACACCAGCTTCTCCTTTCCTCGGACTTCGAAACCCTCCGGTTGCTTCATGTATATTTCTTCATCCAGATCCCCGTGAAGAAATGCGGTCTTTACATCCATTTGCTGAAGATGTAAATTCTCCTGTGCCACCAAGCTAAGCACTGAAGGTACTGTTATACCGATCCAATCGATATACCGTGTGTGCGGAAGCGTGTAAAGCAATAGATCTACTATGCCATGATCTTAGTGCACACTTAATGTGTATAAGAACACATATAAACACATATATATATATATACACATCCAATATATATATATATATATATATATATATATATATATATATATAAGGTTCAACGATTACTTACTTATGGTGACGAAGTGATTCGTTGATGTCGTTGAGGTGGTGTTGAGTCGATTGAACCACCTCAAATGGATCAGCCTCTCGAAGCTCTCCTTGTGAATGACCTCGTCACTCCTCTTGTCTAGATCGCCCGGATGTTGAAGCCGCACAAATGGCCCGGCCTCTACGTGTTGCACACGAACCCGGATGATGACTTGCTTGCTTGATCGAGTTGATTCTCCAAGAACAACCTCTTTTCTCTCTTTTTCTTGTGAATTTCGTGGGTGGTGATTAAGTGATTGTGAAAATCAGATTTTCACTACTTAATACCTTCATTTCCATCTCCATTACCCTCTTGTAACCCCCATAATGAATATGCACCATTATATCACATAATGGGTGGGTAATTGGGAGATGAAAGGTCAAGTACACATCACTATGCCACAATGGCATAAGATGTGGTCTCTCTTGCTTGTGTGGCATGCCATGTCACACTAAGTGACATGCATCCATGCAAGCCATGCAATGCATCCCATGCATGCATATAAATTCACGTAAATATTGATTCTAAATTAATATAATTAACAAGCATCGTACATCATCTTTGAGTCCGTGTGTGACCCTGTAGGTATGATTTATTGATCAATATTATATTGTTCCCAACAATTTAATATTATCAAATAATCATTTAACATCCATAGACGACCTTATGACTTTATCGATTGCACACGTAGGATCGAAGGACATATCCCAACAATCTCCCACTTGGCCTTCAGAGCCAGTGTGTTGCCAACTTCCTTTTGTCACTTTATGTCTAAGTTTGAACTTGAGGCAAGACTCGAGTCATCCTCAATCGGTTCAAACCTTTCTTGGACTGTGAGACAGACTGTAAAACCAGATTTATCACTATGATACGAATCTGGACGTGGCCACGTATTTTCCACAGTCTCGACTCTCCAAGTGGCCGGTAGGACATGTATCCCATTATAAAATGGAGGACAATCCCATCTTGTCAATCCAAGCTCTCCCACTTGCTTCCTGATATACCCAATAACAAGTTTTATAACCTCCTTTTACGAAAGGCGTTTACTTGTATCAAAGTATACCATTTCACAATGGAATTACTCTGGACTACTCAGGTCAGAAGAAATTGCTCGACAGTCATTGAAATAGTATTATGACTCGAAATCTTAAATACTATTCCAGTCGGGTCTTTTCGATCATTAGCTCCCAGCTAATATCTATGTAATTGTACTTGATGTCCCACATCACTAGCCCATGAAGCGGCGCTATAGTACACATTACAATCTAGTTCTTTGTATTATCGGTTTGTCCGTACTCGATTATACGAACCAGGAACAGCTATATGATTCAAGTATATCAGTTCAACCATTGAGACTTCATTATGCGGTAAGTCGACCTCATAACCCAATTGATATAACTTAATCATTTGGACAATTCATATAAATTAAACCATATTTATATGAAGAATTATGTATTATACATATGAGTGAATGTTTACCAAATCTCCAAAAGTATCTAATACAGTAATAGAAATCACAACCCATCTCTAAGATGTCTGATATCTATTGCAGTCGTGAAAGCCTCAAGCTTAAACTGCTGGAGAGGTTTAGAAAACGGGTTTGCAACCTTACCAAAAGTTGCAACTTTATTATCTCGATGTCTCCACAAAACTATCTCCCAGATAATGTAGAACTTCCTGAGCACCAGCTTTAGATTTGTAGTGCTCCCTAGGCTCATTGGCTTGCGCGATAGATCTACTATAAATAGAGAACTATCAGATGGGCCGAGCTAGTTACGCCACCTAGTTCATTGAAGAACTTTCAAATCTGAACTACCAACGTCACTGCATCCAATGCAGTATTGTACTCAGCTTATGTAGTTTAATTAGCTATATTGCATTGCATGGAACTATTCCAGCTAATTTCACCTCTATCCAGACAAAAGATATAACCAGATTAAAATCGGAAATTATCTTAGTCTGTTTTGAAGTTAGCATTCAAACAGCTTGTTAATATCAACTCTTTTTGTCTTCCAAAGACAACAAAATATTCTTAAGTCCATCTAAGGTACATAAGAATATTCTTGGCCGCAGTCTAATGCGCCTCACCTGGATTTCCTTGAAACTGACTCGTCATGCTCAAAGCATACGATACGTCCGGTCGTGTACATATCATGGCGTACATTATAGACCCTATTGCCGAAGCATAAGGAATGTTTTACATCCTCTTTTGCTCATCAAGTACCGTAGGGCCTTGCATCTTGCTAAGTGATGTGCCATGACTCATTGGAATGAGAACCCTTTTGGCATCTTTCATTCTGAACTTATCAAACACCTTTTCAAAATAGGTCGCTTGACTAAGTCCAAACATCCTTTTCGATCTGTTCCGACAGATCTTGATGCCCAATATGTACTGTGCTTCTCCAAGATCCTTTATTGAAAAACAATTTCCAAGCCATTCTTTAATAGAATTAAGCATAGAAACATTGTTTCCAATAAGGAGTATGTAACCGACATACAACACAATTAATACAACGTAACTCCCACTGACTTTCTTGTAAACACAAGAGTCTTCCATGTTCTTTTGAAATCCAAACTGTTGTATGGATTCATCGAACCGAAGATTCCAGCTCCGAGATGCTTGCTTTAATCCATAGATGGATCTAATAAGCTTGCATACTCTCTCAGCCTGATTAGGATCGATAAAACCCTCTGGTTGTGTCATAAACACATCCTCTTCTAGAATCCCATTCAAGAAGGCGGTTTTAACGTCCATTTGCCATATCTCATAATCATAATGAGCAGCAATGGCTAAGAGAATCCGAATGGATTTAATCATAGCAACTGGTGAAAAGGTTTCATCATAATCCACCCCGTGAATTTGTTTATATCCTTTTGCCACCAACCTTGCTTTGAAAACACTAGGTTTTCCATTCATGTCTGTTTTTATCTTGTAAATCCATTTGCATCCAATGGGCCTAGCCCCTTTAGGCAAATCGACCAAGTTCCAAACTTGATTTTCAGACATTGATTCCATTTCGGATTTCATGGCACCCTGCCATTTCACGGAATCTGGACTCGTCATAGCTTGGATATAGGTCAAAGGTTCATTGCTTTCTAAAAGCATGATTTCATAGTTCTCATTTGTCAGAATACCTAAGTATCTGTCAAGTTGAGATCTAATCCTTCCGGACCTTCGAGGGCTGGTATGGCTTCCAAAACCATAAGAATCCTCTCAACCCAGTCTTGAGTATTCATCGTTAGTTGTTTCACTTGAACCTCGTTCAAGACAACCGAGCTCCCACTGAATTTCTAGGAAAGATAACTCTTTTCAAGAAAATCACTATCTCGAGCAACAAAATATTGTTCTCAGATAGATCGTAGAAGTTGTACCCTCGAGTTTCTTATGGATACCATAAAGAAACTTTTATCCCATTTGAGTTCAAGCTCTATAGAGATAAATCTCGTCAGAGAAGCTTTTAGAACCTCAAATTTTGATGAAAACAATTTAGGGACCCTCCCTTTCCATACCTAGTATGGTGTCTTATCAACAGCTTTTGACAGCTTCCTATTCAGTGTATAAGTTGAAGTCTAGAATTGTGTGTTCCCAAAAGAGACCAGTAGTTCATTTAGACCTCTCATCGAATGGTCGAACTATATCTAATATAGTTTGTTTTCTCTTTTCCGAAACATAACCTTCATGTGCTTGTGAACTAATAGGTTCCACATACATCAGTATGTATCATCCCTAATTACTCACATGTTCTCCTTTCTCCAAGAAAGATGACATTGTTATCTTTTCAATCACACATCATTCACATGTATCAAATGACTCCAAGTCAAATGATTCTAAAATTCCTTCTAAAAGAAGCTTCGTTACATGTTTAGATTTTGATTTGATCTAATTAACAATGTTTCAGTTATGTCTCATCGATACTTATTCGATTTGGCCTTTGGTCTTAATGATATATATGATTTGTCAAGTTTAAAGTATACATAAACAATATAATAATCGTACCAAAACAAAGAATAATTCACAATTAAAATAGTTACTTAACTATTTAATAGTGAAAAACTAATCCATCAGTATCTAATACTGAACCAATATTCATTAATTGTTTATTGAAGGTACGAAATTACATAGTTATAATACTAAAACAGGGCCCTAAGGCAAAACAACATCATATGATCATACGGCTAATGCAGCGACCTTCGCTCCATTTCTTGCCCGTAGATCGACATCTCTATTCACCAAACTTATACTTCTATGTAGTTCCTCCACATAAAATGTGAGAACCACATTTGGCATCCAATACCCAAAAATGTATAATTTGTGAAGTTTAATGTCTATATCATTAATACTTGAAGATGAAGCAACCCCGTTCTTCACATATTCTTTGAACTTTGGGCAAATTCAATTATTCCCAATAATTGAATCTCATTCAAATTTCCATTCAAAATTATCTCAATGTCAAAACGTGATAAATCGTAAGTGAAAAATTGAAGTTTTCTAACCAGCGATATTATCATGCAATTGAAGCCCTATCTCTCATAAAATATGAGGGAGCCAACCAGACAATCGATTCACGCCATCCAATGGCTCGAAAGTCTCTAATTTGTGTCATTGATGAACTTAAGTGTTTTGGATTAAATCACTCCCCGAGGTGTAAATAATCATAACCTTATAATCCATCAAATGAAAGACAAATTAGGCATTTGTTTTGAAATTGAATAAAATATGAACTTTTATATGTTTGCAAGTAGTGTCCAACACTTTTGCAGTAGACGCATTGAGATTCCCTAGGAACCCTAGTAGCCTTCTTGCCCATGCTCTTTTGACTACCCTATCCCATATCATAAGAATTTCCCTCTTAGGGTCCTTTTCTATCGCCGGCTCAACAGCCTTGAGCATCCCGTGGAGCTCACGAAGCGATTTCTTCAAACCATTCATATGGAAAATTTAGCCTAAAGGCATTATAACCATAATGCGATTGAAGTATGAAATCGGTTTCCAAATAATCATCATAGGAAAAATCTAGGCGGTCACTTGAAACAAATAATCCAATCATTTGTTGTACATGTGATTCCATAGATTTCCATTTTTCCAGCCTAGCTGAAGCGATGACCCTGGTCATACCGAACCGCTCAATCTTAGCATATTCCCCGAACATGCTATTGAGTTGTTCAATGATATCTTAGGATGTGGTTATCTAACACATTTTCATTGTCTTCGTATTTGAGGACCATCCTCAAATTACGTTGTGAATCAAGAAAATTTATGTTGTTCAATTTTTCATAATCAAGAATTGAACCAAACTTGAATCGAGTTGAAATTAACATGATAAACTACAAAAGAAAGATAAATAAAGTATGTAAACATTCACAAAGCGGTAAACAAATAAGGTTGTCTAACAAACTACTTATCTATTTCATTTTGTTCAATCGATATCTAATATCTTTGTTCCCTTGAACAAAACAATCCCAAGACCCTCATCTTGCAAATTCTTAAGCCGACTGAGTCCGCACTTAAGAAGTCTAAGATAGGTAGACATCCCATGTCAATGACATCTAATGTCACTCTCGGTCGATGAGAGTCCCATTCTCATCTCATGTCTCGATAGCCACGCCTGCAGTGGATCTATCGATGAGAAAACCAAACTCACGTGTAAAGGTCTAACCTTTACTCCCACTTATCCCAAGATAACAAGTAGTACCCCGCTGAGGCGGACCTACCAACTTATGATCGAGGGCTTCATGAGTGTGATGTTTTTGGACAAGACATTATACTCATTATTTTGGGAACTTGCATGCATAGGTGTTTATATGTAAGTTGAACATTTATAACATAAAACATCTATAACTAGCAAAGCACATAATACGTATTGAAAAGGCCCCTAGAACCTCACAACACTCAAAAGACGATATAAAACTATCGAAACGTCTTGAAATCATCCCGACTTGATCCGGCTGAACTTGGCTGCACCTGGTCAGGTCCACGACCCCTACCTCCAAGGTAGAGACCTTTGCTTTGGTCCTCTCAGATCTTCCCTCAAAAACTCGGAACAGCGGTCGCTGTTATGCAAACAGCGCCCGCTGAAATGAAACAGCGGTCGCCGTTTTGCATTCGGCGCCCGCCGAAAGCAACAAAAGAGGGCAGAATGTTTGGACCTGAGTTTTGCATGAACAGCGGTCGCTGTTGCCACAACAGCGCCCGCTGAACCCCTAACAGCGACCGCTGTTGCTACAACAGCGGGCGCTGTTTGTCTTCAGCAGCCCCGGCTTCGTTCGTTTCGCTCCGTTTTGCTTCGTTTCTTCTCGTTTTCGCTTGGGCTTCGAAATCCAACTCCGATACATGGATAAATCCATTGCTTACATATTGAACAATACATTTTTGAATAGAAAAACCTATCTATTACAAAAGATTCCAAGGGACGCAGCCCTCCAAAACTATGGCCATTCAACACGTAAAAAACACGATTCATCCACCCGACCACTATCGGTGGCCGGCCTTACATCTAATCACATAGATTCAAACAAACAATTAAGCCAATTATGTGGATTTAAACTTCTTGTGTCCAACACAAAAGTGTGCACGAGCCCTAGGCTCTCATACCAATTGAAGGTACTGTTATACCGATCCAATCGATATACCGTGTGTGCAGAAGCGTGTAAAGCAATAGATCTACTATGCCATGATCTTAGTGCACACTTAATGTGTATAAGAACACATATAAACACATATATATATATATATATATATATATATATACACATCCAATATATATATATATAAGGTTCAACGATTACTTACTTATGGTGACGAAGTGATTCGTTGATGTCGTTGAGGTGGTGTTGAGTCGATTGAACCACCTCAAATGGATCAGCCTCTCGAAGCTCTCCTTGTGAATGACCTCGTCACTCCTCTTGTCTAGATCGCCCGGATGTTGAAGCCGCACAAATGGCCCGGCCTCTACGTGTTGCACACGAACCCGGATGATGACTTGCTTGCTTGATCGAGTTGATTCTCCAAGAACAACCTCTTTTCTCTCTTTTTCTTGTGAATTTCGTGGGTGGTGATTAAGTGATTGTGAAAATCAGATTTTCACTACTTAATACCTTCATTTCCATCTCCATTACCCTCTTGTAACCCCCATAATGAATATGCACCATTATATCACATAATGGGTGGGTAATGGGGAGATGAAAGGTCAAGTACACATCACTATGCCACAATGGCATAAGATGTGGTCTCTCTTGCTTGTGTGGCATGCCATGTCACACTAAGTGACATGCATCCATGCAAGCCATGCAATGCATCCCATGCATGCATATAAATTCACGTAAATATTGATTCTAAATTAATATAATTAACAAGCATCGTACATCATCTTTGAGTCCGTGTGTGACCCTGTAGGTATGATTTATTGATCAATATTATATTGTTCCCAACAATTTAATATTATCAAATAATCATTTAACATCCATAGACGACCTTATGACTTTATCGATTGCACACGTAGGATCGAAGGACATATCCCAACAAGCACCACCCGGATGGTTACCATCTTGACTACCAGAGCAAAGATCTCCGTGTAGTCGATCCCTTCCTTCTGCTGGAAGCCTTTCACCACTAATCTCGCTTTATACCGAACACTTCCATCGTGTTCTTCCTTTGCCCGGAAGACCCATTTATTGTGCAAGGCCTTCTTCTCCTTCGGAAGCTCGGCTAGCTCCCAAGTCTGATTCGACATCAATGAGCTCATCTCCTCTTTCATGGCAGACTCCCACTTGATCGAATCCCTTGCTTGTATAGCCTCGGTGTAGCTCTCCGGCTCACCCCTATCAGTCAGCAAGATATAGTTAAGAGATGGTGAAAACTTATGGGGAGGTCTTCTTACCCTAGTTGACCTCCACGACTTCGGTGTAACTGGATCGATGTTGGGATGAGCATTCTCATCTTGCTCATCCTCGCTGCTCGTGTTGCTCTCCTCGATCTTCTCGGTCTCCACGACCTCCACCGGAACCTCCTCCGTGTCTTCCACGGGATCAATGCTTTCTTCAACAACCTCGTCTTTACCCTTGTACAATACCGCCTCGTTGAAGATCACATTCTTGCTTCGGATCACCTTATGATTTTCGGCATCCCAAAATCGGTATCCAAACTCCGTTCCGCCATATCCAATGAAGAAGCACTTCTTGGATTTAGGATCAAGCTTGCTACGAGCAGCTTCGTCGATATGGACATACGCCAGACACCCGAACACCCTCAAGTAGGACAGATTCAGCTTCTTCCCACTCCAAATCTCCTCAGGAATCCGATATTCCAAAGGAACCGACGGTGCTCTGTTGATTAAATGAGCTGCCATGTCGATGGCATATGCCCAAAACATCTTAAGCATCCCCGAATGTAACCGCATACTCCGGGCCTTCTCATTTAGCGTCCTGTTCATTCGCTCCGCTATTCCGTTTTGTTGTGGGGTCCCTGGAATAGTCTTCACCATCTTGATCCCACTCTCGACACAAAATTGCTTGAAGTCGGCGTCAACATACTCACCACCGTTGTCGGACCTCAAACACTTCACCTTGAGATTTGTTTCATTCTCAACCTCGGCTTTCCATTTCCTGAAAACAGAGAACAAGTCACTCTTATTTTTCATGAAGTATACCCATACCTTCCGTGTGGAGTCATCGATGAAGGTAACGTAGTAGAGTGACCCTCCGAGTGAGGCGACGGGGGCTGGTCCCCAAACATCCGTGTGTACTAGTTCCAGCTTCTCCGCCTTGGGCTCCCTTCCACCTTTGGAAAAACTCACTCGTTTCTGCTTTCCAAGAATGCAGCTCTCGCACACGTGAGACTCAATCGCCTTGAGTTCGGGCAGCAGCCCGTTCTTTGCCATGATCTTCATCCCCTTCTCACTCATGTGCCCCAGCCTGCAATGCCACAGTTCGGTCTTCTGGGTGCTATCAACAACAACAACCGAATCCCTCATGCTCGTCGTCAAATAAAGTGTGCCCGTCTTATGACCTCGAGCAATGGTCATGGCGTTCCTCGAAACCTTCCACGACCCATCTCCAAATGACGTCCGGTAGCCATCATTATCAAGCTGGCCCACCGAAATTAGGTTCCTCATCAACCCCGACACATGTCTGACCTTGGTAATCTTCCAGGTTTGCCCATTAGACAGCTTTAGGTTGATATCTCCCATCCCGACTATATCGATTGGCTCGTCATGTGCAAGAAAAACCTTTCCATAGTCACCCGAGACATAATTCAACATTACCTCTCGCTGTGCAGTAGTATGGAAAGAAGCCCCTGAGTCCAGCACCCAGGAATCGATCGGTGAGTCGACCGAACAGAGAAGGACGTCCCCATCGTCGTCATCCTCCTGTACCACCGCGTTGGCGGTTCTCTTCTTCTTGTTGTCGTTCTTCCCCCGAGAGCGACAATCCCTCTTGAAGTGCCCAGTCTTCCCACAATTCCAGCACTCATTATCCTCGGACCTCGAGCTATCTCTTCCATTCCTAGACTTTGATCTCCCTCTGTTCCTATTAGCATTCCTGCCCGAGTTTCTCCCCCGGCTCTCTACACTCAAGGCCGAACTAGGAGTCTTTCCCTTGAAATCCTTTCTCCGGATTTCCTCGGCAAGGATTTTATCTCTAACTTCGGAGAACTGCAGATTCTCCTTCCCCATAGAGTTGCTAACAGCTGCCCTCATGGGATTCCAACTATCCGGTAGAGACGCAATTAGGATCAAGGCGTAAATTTTGTCATCGAAGTTCACCCCGACTCCCTTCAACTTGTCCAAGATGGAATTCAGCTCGTTGATATGGTTGACTGCGTTTGCATTGTCCGACATCTTCACATTGAACAACTGCTTCATGAGATACACCTAGTTGTTCGCTGAAGGTTGCTCGTACATGTTTGATAGGGCAGCCATCAAACCCTTGGTTGTGGGAATTGAGCGCACATTGAATGACACGTTTGAAGCTAGCGACAAACGTATCAATCCCAACACCTGTCTGTCGAGGCATTCCCATTCCTCGTCATCCGTGATCTTCACCGGTCTACCCTTCAAAGGAATTCCGAGCCTCTTCCCATAAAGGTAGTCCTCGATCTGCATCTTCCAGTGTCCATAGTTATTCCCGTCAAATTTCGTAACCCCGAACGAGGTGGTGGTGTCCGTCATCGCTTTTCCCCGATCGCTATAACCCTAGCGCTCTGATACCAGTTGTTGGGAAATTCGCGTCCGAAATCCCCGCCTGAAAAGCACACGAACAACACAAGAACGAAAAATACGGAATAATAAAAGAGACACGAGATTATAGCGGTTCACCCGTTAACGAAGGCTACGTCCACTTCTTCCCGCTGCAATAATTCACTAGAATATTATAGATCCCCGTTACAAGCTTGTAAACTCTATAATGTCGATTCTAGACTTTTTAGGTGTTAACCCTAATGTACATACGCATAGGAATTAAATAGAGGAGAGAAAACTTGGAGAATAAGAAAAAAGGTCCCGCTGGACAATTTTCCAAACCTGTCGGCCGACAAGCAATTGTGTCGTCCGACACACAACCCTCATCTCGGGTTTCAACGCGGGCTGGAGTGCGTGTTTCGCAGAAGCTGCTCGGCCGACCTCCTGTCGGCCGACGGGGCCTGGTGTCGGCCGACACCAGGCCAGAGCTCCGGCTGAACCTCCTCGGCACCTCCCCGGCGCCTCCTCGACTCCGTCGTCTTCTCCGATCGTCTCTCGATCGTATTCGGCTCCGGCGTCTTCTCCGGCGTGAATGAACTTCACACCCAACAGCTTTCTCGTTTCGTATTGTGTTGATTGCTTCGATTGTGGATAGCTCTATTATTACTTGAATATGTATATTGCGTATGCTTGTGTGCATTGAAGATATATACGTATTGCTTGTGATTGGTTGTCGTTGTTGGTTGGTCGGGAATTCGGTACACTCGGGTCGAGTGGATTCCCGACAACGGTTGGACGTCGTTTGTTCTCGGGGGATTGGTGATCGAGTACGGGGTGGATTCGTTTGGAGATCGATCGAAGTTTCCGTCACGCATTGGGCGTGTCCGGTCGATCGGGTATCGACGAGTCAAGGAAAAAGTCCTTGTTCTCTTTCTAGGAGCGGGTCCCGATGGTCCGACGTGTAGTCGGTGGTCTCTTTGACGTAAAGCACCGCCCGCCTTCCTCGGTAGTATAACGATCCCATCAATATATATAAGCTCAACTATTTGCTTTTGTTTATTTTGGTTAGGAATTGTATGAGGTCCATTTGATTCTTGGTATTTTGTTGAAAAATAAACGAGATGGATTAATCATAGTATAAGATTTTTAAATTTGGGTGTTCTAAGTATTTTGTCTACGGCTGTGCGATTGCATTTGTTGTAAGTTTTTATTTTTAATATTTTTATTGTTCTTGATATAATTTAGTTAAAATATTTTTACTTGATTATTTATGTATTATAGGTTTTGGCATTTGAGGCTATACCATGTCTTGGTACTACTTGTGCAACAATGCATTCTGCCCCACATTGCAAGCTGCCTCGTGTGCTTCGGTGGAAATTTCTATGGAACGTGCGAGTAGATTTGACTCATTTTTTTTACGATCCGATCTGTGTAAATTTTTATGAATAGCATAATTTATAATATTTATTTATATTAATTTTTTTATTTCTATATTAATATTCAGATGTCATGCCATCTTGTGCTGGATTTATCAGAGGATGAGCGTCGAGTTTACTGTGACTGGTGACCCCATGGTTTGGAAGACATATATGAGCCGATTCCGCTACGGAAGCGTCGTGCTAAGAAGACCCGTACAACCCAAGTGTTGCAAAGTGAGAAGTTTGTTGATAGAGTTTAGAGGTTTTGGAAACCGAGGAGTTAAAGCGGTTGGTTAAGCGCGATAGTAGTGGATGATGGGATCGATATACACTACCCGAGGAAGGCGGGCGGTGCTTTACGTCAACGAGACCACCGACTACACGTCGGACCACCGGGACCCGCTCCTAGAGCACGAGGACTTTTTCCTTGACTCGTCGATACCCGATCGACCGGACACGCCCAATGCGTGACGGAAACTCCGATCGATCTCCAAACGAATCCACCCCGAACTCTACTACCAATCCCCCGAGAACAATGACTTCCAACCGTTGTCGGGAATCCACTCAACCCGAGTGTTCCGAATTCCCGACCAACCAATAACGACAACCAATCACAAGCAATACGTATATATCCTCGATGCACCACAAGCATACACAATATACATATTCAAGCAATAAAGGAGCAAACCACAATCGAAGCAATCAACACAAACGAAACGAGTAAGCAAACAAACACGACACCGAGAATTATAGTGGTTCACCTTTAAATAGGCTACATCCACTTTGCCGCCAGGATTTCTTCACTAGATAAATCGAATCGTTACACCGAGCTTCCAAGAATTCTCCCTCAAATTCTAACTCTCACGACTCTCTCTAGGACCTTCACACTCTAGCTCACCTAAGAGATACACCGAAATATTAACGAGAGCTTCCAAGAGTACAAGAATTTTCCCCAAATTCTAACCCTAACTCTCTCTTCCTCAATATTTCTCTCTCTACAATGGAGGCTACAAATGTTGGATGATATACATGTGAAGGGGAGGTAGTATATATAGTACTAGGGTCAAGACCTAGTCAAAGCCCCAAAAAAGGTCCAAAAAAGTCCAAAAAACGAGTTGGCCCAAAACCTTCCAGGAAGTGGCACGAACGTGCCAACCTTGCTGAAGGTTTGCCATTTCTGCTGAAGGGGTGGCACGAACGTGCCAGTTCCTGAACCGACTTCGGCTCCTTCTCTGTCCACGCTCGTCTTCGGCTCGTCTTGGTTTGGTTTGGCTACACCAAACCCAACAGTGGAGAATCAGGGGGCTTTGAGAAGGCTACCGAGCTTCTTAGTCGGCCAGTGCAAGAGTACCTAGGGCCTGATATTGAGCCCAATCGTCCATTAGAGTGCGAGTGTCGACCTCCGTTGGGAGATGATACATTGAGGTGGGCGGATCGACGATCTAAAGAGAGAGGTTCCTCTCCTAGTTCAAAATGCAGTTGATCGACGTGTTGGCCAGCTGGATTCGAGTACTTTTAAGAGGATCGACGATCTACGTAGAGATGTTCCTAAGCTTGTGCAGGATGTAGTTGACATACGAGTTGTACAGCTGGAGTCATGTATATCTCGTTCGATTGACAGTACCTTACGAGGCGGGGTACGAGACCTGTTAATCTCGCTGATCATTCGTAGTTACCCAATTGTTCCGAGATCTAGGATAGTGACTGGTCCTATTGAGAGATTCCATGTACATCGCAACAAGGTTGATTGAGTCATCGAGTGATCCCTAGCTCTAGTCCTCCGCATCAGATCCTCTCCACTGCGGCTGCTCAGACTTCGTTTACTACTCACTCATGCATCGATGGAGTGACGAGATAAACTCAGTGCGTTTCAAGACAATTAGTCCGCCTTCTACCTATCATGTTGCACCAATCCGACTATTATTCCCGAGTTTCTCAAAATATGGTCAATAGGTGGAGTTTTCAATTGGGTGAGCTCAAGTACTGTTTTCGAGCATTGAAATGTATACAACAGCTTGTTGGGAGACGAATGATTCACGGGGTCACCGAATTGAACATGGGTCAGATTAGAAACCGTATGGTAGAGTGTGTATTCATTTTCTTTGGATCACCCTGTTGTCTCATCATGAGTATATGTAGTAGTATTAGTTAGGGATACTTTGTCGATTTGTGGCTGTGTTTTATTTCTCGCGTAGATATCTAAGAATCCTGTGTTTTTGGTTACGTGGTGAATCCTTAAATACAATTAGATTGCAATACCTGATAATTATAATCTTTTTTCTATGTTGATTTGTATATGACAGAATTTAATAGCAACTTCACCGAATAATCTGTTTTTAATGAGTCAGATAGAGGTTACATGGCATATATCATTGGAAAACCCTCTAAGTCTAGTTATAAAAAAAAAATACGGTGAAGAAGAAGAAGAAACTGTGTGGGCGGGTCAAGAAATTCGATACGAGTTGAATGTTCGGTTTGTTACAGTGAAGTTATGATCTTGTTATTGTTAATATTCAGTCCCCGGAAATTAATTCGGTCCCGAGTCCTAATTCGGTCCCCAATAAATAATTTTTGTCCGATGATTTCTTCCCGCCCTTGTTTAATCTATTCGGTCATCGGATGAAGTATTCGGTCCCCCAATTTTTTTTACCTATTGTAAGGGTATTTGAGGTATAGTTGAATTTAAGTGTGCAGAAAGCTGTTTATTAAATTGACGTGTAAAAAAGAGAATCACTATCTCAATATGTGTATTTTAAAATTTTTCCCTTTGATATATGTATGTATGGGATGGATTTAATTAAATATTTGATGTTGTGATTTGAAACTGTGTTTTTTGACCTAATGTCCTAATGCACAATATAATTAAAATGAAACAATTAAACTAGATCGAGTTGATATTTATTCATCATCATAATTCACAAGAGACGATAGTACGTACGTACGTATTAAAAGGGAAAAACAAAAGGAAAAGGAAAACTTGGTTTGTGGAAAACAAACAAATTAAGCATGGATTATATATATCCTTATTAGGTGATTCAACTATGTATAGTCGTCGTCTATTTCTAGAAAATATCTGGGCTTGGGGCTGGGGCATCCATGTACTCCTCGTCAGTTGCTGGGGCCATTTTTAGTAGTCGTCAAAAGCATCCGGGCCTATGGGGGTGGCTTATTATAGCATCCGGTCCTATGGGGGCATCCATATGGCATTCCTCCTTTAGAGTCACCAAAAACAGTCGATGGGGCTGGGGCATCCGAGTAGTACTGGAGCTTAGAGTTGCCCAAAATCTTTTTTGCTACCTGAGGTGCCACGTCAGCCCTAACTCCAACGCTATTAAACTCAATCATTTCGCGACGTCCCGAGTTTATATTCCGGGATTCGCAGAATTTCGGGAGATACACGCCTACCAATGACTACATCGATCAAACAATATATATACGTACGTACAGTATAATACTATCATTCTGTTCCTAATTATAAGCAATACACCCACTTTCTTTATCAATCTCTTGCGTACAAAGAGACGCATTCAAAAAAACATTACTCTTTCTTTTTCATTGTAAATGACAATATTAGTCTTATATATTCACTTACTTTTTTAAAATATTACTCACAACAATTTTATTTTATTAATTAAAAAATATATTACTAATCATCAATTTAAAAAACCAAAACAAAAAAATAATAATAATAAAATGTACCTTCTCCGGCAGCAAGATTGAAGTACAAGTCAACGATGTTGGGGCAGTTTTTGTAGCAGTCCTCGGAGCAGAGGCTTTGGGCAACGTTGCGATCCAAGAGAGAATCGGAAGATATCCCGAGAGCTCTCCTGTCGACTCCGCACGTGCTGATGCACTCCTCCGTCTCCATGTAATCCCTAATTAGGTTACCAGCCGAGATACTCGACGTGCGGCATGTGTATCCACTCCCGATCAGGCGCTTCTCTAGCACGCACCGTTTTCCCATGGATGACACCGCGTAGGTGCACGAGCCGTCGTTGAGATTTTCGCACTCGACGTTATTTCCGGCTGCATGCGTTATTAATCATATATGAGAAAATACAATCGATCGAGAAATGAAAAAATACATACGTTTTAAGTAGGTAAACTTTTGATCAAATAATTACCAAGAGAGCCATGCACGGAGATGGCTAAGGCCAGAACGATATAAAAGGGAAGTGTTGATGCCATTTTTGTATATGTGTTTATGTAGAAGATATGTGTGCTATTTATATACATGTGAAACGAAAATATAACGTGATTTAATTTGTAAATTAACTGGTCATTGAAAGTTACACAATCCTTATTTTATAAAAGTTTGGCCAATGCGTTCATTAAAGTTTTTGAACCCTAACAATTAAAGTTTGACTATATATGCTTATAAAGATTCCAAATAAATACTCAAATATTTGAAGGAACAATATATATATATATACACGTGACAAAAACTTTAATGAACGCATTGGCCAAACTTTTATAAAATAAGGATTGTGTAACGTTAATTTACAAATTAAATCACGTTAATATATATATATATATATATATATATATATATATATATATATATATATATATATATAATCTATACATATATAATTTTAAGATCCACTAATAGCACGTGGACCAATAGAAAATTAATAATAATATTGTGTTTACACTATAAATTATAAATAAAAAAAATTATAAATTCTAATTAATAATATTATTTTGCATATTTAAATTATATATAAATTCTAAATAATAATTAAAATTATATATTTTTAGTAATAATAATTAATCATAATTTTAAATATATACGTTTTTATTTTTCTTTTTCAAAATTCTTTTATTATTCCATTAATATTAATTTAATTTCAATTAATAGTATTTCATAAAAATCGATCCAGTGTAGTTAAAAAAATATCAAACTTTTTAGGTATATTCTTGATGTAAATTTTTATTTTTCTGTACATTGAATCGATTATACTTTCTTTTACTTATTCATTTTTTTTCCTCGATTTTTTTATTTTATGTATTAATTATGATATTTTTCGCAGATTCCATAATCAAATTGTCAGGATATTAATTATGTTTGACTAGATTTTTTTTTTAATTTTTAGTTTATCCCTAATTTAATTCTGTAAAATTTGTTTTGCAGGTACGTTATATTAATATAATTGCATTTGTGTCATCTCGTCCCCTCCATGTTCATAAATTCAATTTATTTTATATTTTTGTTTATTTTCTAACTTTATAATTTCTATTTTTTTTCAAGTAATTTTGATTTTTTCTCCACCTATGCTGGATGCGTTTGACACTCGAGGAATGCAGAGACGAGAAAGCGGAATGCAGAGACTAGAAACTCCTCTCTCACCAGATCTCCTCAATCGGGTAGGATGTAAATCGAGGGATGTGCTCGAGTAACAGACAAATGTGGGAGAGAGCCAATAGGTCTAATTTCAGTATTAACTTTATAATATTTAAATGAAAATTTGTCATATCCGAGATTCGAACTCACTCTGAGTCGTTGGAGAATTACACCATCACCACAGACCTTACCATTCGGCTAATAATGAGATTAATATGAGTTTACAAATTTAATGGGAGTTCGATTATTATATAAAATAATTTCTTAGACCATTAATAAATTTTTGGTGAAATACGTCGAAGATTAAATAAAATTTTAGATTATTTCAAACAAATAAATCACGTGCATCGCACGGGCAGTGGTACTAGTCAACTCAATTTATCAATAAATATTATTTTTAAATAAATATTTAATATTTTTTTATTTCAATAATTCATATTTTAAATATATATTAAATTGTTAAAATGCTTCAATAAATAAAATAAAAATAATATATATATATATATATATATATATATATATATATATATATATATATATATATATATATATATATATATTATTGTTAGTAAAATTATATGAATATGGGTACTCTATTTAAAGAGAATAAAAAAATATAAATTTTGATATAATTATATTGCTTAAAAAATAAAGTATTGTCACGTATTTATTTATATTTTAAAGTAATCATTAAATAATATACTCTTACACACACATATATATATATATATATATATATATATATATATATATATATATATATATATATATATATATATATATATATATATATATATATATACTAGTTGCCGGTCGTCTTGCGTGGCAAGACGAGGGCCCTTATAATTTGCGGCCTTTTTTGTTATGATAAAATTGGTACATTTACAGCGCCTAATATACAATCCACCTAATGTAGGAGTACATATTTTAATGGTGACAAGATTGCGGAACAAGTCTCTGATTTCATTCAACCTTTACCTTTTTGTGCCTAACTTTTCGGCGGGTTGACTGGTTCTTGCTCTCTTGAGAGGTCGCCAAAATCACTTTTCGGCGGGTTGACTGGTTCTTGCTCTCTTGAGAGGTCGCCAAAATCTAAATGTTTGCGTATCAGAGCTGTTGAAATGAAGTGCAGGTCATTTTATAAAAACTGTTGAAATGAAGTGCAGGTCATTTTATAAAAAAAAAAACATATCACAAATGAATGAAATGAAGAGCGATAAGCGACAAGGGGCAAAATATATTACCTCCATATCAAGCAAAATAAAATTTTGATATGTATTTGCATCTGATGTATCTGAACATTTTTTAAGAATAGGAGGAAAGCGTTGAAGGACTTGTACAATAACAGTCCACTTAGGCTGCCGGTCTTCAAAAACATTGCACTGCACATGTTAGAAGGCATTCTAGTAAAAGGAAAAAAAAGATAAGCATATACTGGTATGCTCACAAATTAATGCAAGTACAAATAAGAGGACATAATAAATACGCAAATTCGATATCATATCATAGTACCTCTGAATTATAACTCCAAAAGATCAATCAAAACCTCTTTATAAACAACATTCAGTGTTCGATTTGAAGTAGTTGAATCACAGAATTCAAATTTTATTAGTACGTAAATATTCAAAAATAATATCAAAACAATAGCAGCTAATTTAGATTTGTTAATACGCTAGCCATTTAGTTATGCACTTATTTAAAAACAATATCAAAAAATATTATTTCAGAGGATAATTTAGGTAATCGAGAGACATCAAACGACAAAAAAAGGGGACTCAAACAGCAATGTGATTGCATAAAATACGCACACGAGGCAAGATAATTAAAAGGCCAACATGGTTTCGCATTTACAATTTTTTTACCAAGCACCTCTTTGATTTGAATTATTATATTAATTATAGGGTACAACGAACTTACTTGCCTACACCAGTAAGCTCAGTCACTTGAGTCCGACTTTCATTCAAATACTCATGGGAGAATTGTTGAAGGGCTATCTTCCGTATTTTACCTAGATCTTTCATTTCTTTATCTCCTCCACTATTTCAAATTAAATATGTCATGTTAAAAACTAAATCTCAGCAATCTCGTTAATATATAATTTAAATTGTTTAATAGTTCGTAGTCTTGCTAGATATACCTTAAGTGCAACGAGACATATTGTTTGCTTTTCATTCTCATCATTTCAACCAACTTCATACCCATATCAAGCCGATTCGACATTCTGTACTCAAATTTGGTGAGCTGAGCAGCTTGCACCTGAGGACAACCAAACAATAATCTTACTATGTGATAAATAAAACTCTTCCAAAAATATCATAACCAAGTCACAACATTTGAAATGGAAAAAGACGCATGTGGTTTTAATGAAAAATGGCCAGGATATGAGCTTCATAGCATTTCTGATTGCATTTATTTGGGACTCGAGTAGTTATGACTTTCCCTGCTTTTTAAGGGAGCTATTTGACAATTTTTACATCTTTCAACGGGTACCTCGTGAACCAGTTAATGTTAAAGATATCCGAGAAGTTGCTACAACAAACTCATTTATCTAGAATTAGGACCGCGACAAGATTTTCAGAACTCAACAAGTCTAATTAAGCGTGTTAGTGAACAAATCAACATAGCATTCTTTCAGAAGAATTCTTGGTCGAGCTTAGGCAGCACGAGGGTAGCGTTTAAGGTACAGGCTGAAACTACTGCAATTTCTATATGTTAATTACCAAAACAGGTTTGAAAGGAAATAAAATCAGGATGACCAATTGATGTTCAACAACAACAACAACAACAACACAAGAAAGACCAATTGATATCAAGGTCCTGATTCTGAAATAATCTCTATTGTTTTAGCATAAATAATAAAAGATATTTTTACCCCGTTTTTTTGTTGGTTTATGCCGCCAATAGTTGCAATCAGCAAGTACCTTTTGGGTTGTGTTCTCATTTTCGCCGCTGCAACAAGTGGTAATTCAACAATAATATATAGTTAATTAATTATTTAGAACGATTAATATATACTTAGATATTCGTCTTCCACAGAGTTGTTGCATCCAAAAAATAAATTAGACTGAGTGGAACTCCACAAATTGCGGTCGGAGCTTCCTCCATTCGTCTACATTTTAGTCAAATGATTAATTCGAAAAGAAATGAATCAAGTACTATATTATATAAGAATCTGATTGATTTAAGGCTCTCGGAACACGAAAAGCTCCCTCAATGTCAGCTCTATTATTCAACTTCATAAAATTAAAATAAAATAAATAATCAAATGTGTAATAGGTATAGAATAAAGTTGGCAAATGAAGAATAAAAGAATATACCGATGTGTTGATGTGGTTGGAGATGGGAGGAGAGAGAAACAGCAGAATCGCAAGGAGGAGGAGGAGCAAGCAGCCGGAAACGATGGGCAGAAGCGCGAGGAGGAGATGGGGGCGACGACAACGGCGGCGGAAGAAAATTCCCTGCAAAACACGGTAGTTGCGAATGAGAAAAGAAACGAGAAGCGCTATGCCGGAGAGAAGGGACGGGAAAAGAAACGACTCCGAAAAAAACATTGAAATAAACATTGAAAAAAACCTCGGGAGAGAGATGAAATCGCAAGCACAAAGAAGACACGAGATGGGTAGATCTTTTCAGATGAGGTTTCTCTTGTTTTTACAAAGAAGACACGAGATTCAGATCTACTTTATTAAATAAATAATTACAAAAATAGAAATAACCTATAGTTACATACATACGTACAGAATAGGGGTAGTACGTGGGCAATTGCAGTTAGCTTTATATATATAAAGATATATATATATATATAAAAGAAGAGCTTCCTATACGCATCAATACGTATGCAAATCACAAACTCTATATAAAATTTCTCTTAAAAAGTTTTCTATATTAAATAAAATGTCAAATAATAATAATGAAAAAAAGTAAGCTGTCGATCACCGAAAACTTAATGAAGTGTGAACAATATAAATATAGTAAAGTGGATTAATTATAGAAGTATTTAGGTAAACTAGTTTATTCGCTAGTTTATTCGGCCCGTGCGTTGCACTGGAAGTACAACTCAAAGTTTTACTCGATTTATTTGAATCTTAATATAAGTGAATATGTTTGAATTTTTTGTACAACACTTTTTATTTGTATACATTTTTTGAAATAAAAAAAATTAAAAATTTAAGAAACTTTTAGAGTTCCAACATACAATTGTCCGTGTATGAAAACAGACCTTCTCAACAGAATAATAGATGGTGAATAGTTGTATAATTAATATTATTAAATTATTTTAATATAAGTATATTTATAAATAAATTTAAATAAAATTTTAAATATATATATTGAATAAAATGATGAAGGATGTGTGACATTACTTTTGGATGTAAAATAACCGTAAGTGTTAATAATAAAGGATGAATGATTGTATAATTAATAGTAATATAATTTAATGGTCAAATAATTATTTTTATTTTTATTTCAATTATTTCACTTTTCAATTTTTGTTATTAAGTTATTTGTGTTAATAATTATTTGTGTTAATAATTGAAAGTATATGAAAAAATTAAGAAAAAAACATAACAAAATAAAAACAAATAAAAATGAAATCATTAATAAAAGAAATTATAACTAAAACATTAATAGAACAAAAAATATAATATTTGTTATAATAATTTAGAAAGATTTGAACAATTGATTTCGTAATTATCGTAATAATATTATGAATGATTTCCATAATCATTTAAAATCAATAAGAAACATTATTTTTGAACGAAAAATTAATCATAAAATAAAAGTAAATAAAAGAATAAAAAAGATAAAATAAAATTCTTTAACATTATTTTATTTTTATTTAAAATATCTAATTTCTTAATTTGTTTTAATAAGTTTTATAAAGATAAAAAACATTAAAAAAAATTAAATATTTTTCTATCATAATTATCAATGTTTTGATTGGAATATATACTCTTGAAAAATATAATGTGTGTGAATTTTTATATTACCATTATATTAATGAATAATTTTATTGTTTGTATTTCAACTATATCAATTTTCAATAATACCGTATGATTAATTTATTTATATTTATAATGATTTAGAAAATCAAAAAATATGTATTTAAATATTTTCTAATTATAAATTTTGACGTTGTTATTGAACATTTGAATGATATAACTCGTGTGAATAATAGATGGTGAATAGTTATATATTTAATATCATTAAATTATTTTATATAAGTATATTTATAAATAAATTTAAATAAAGTTTTAAATATATATATATATATATATATATATATATATATATTGTATAAAATGATGAAGGATGTATGACCATTTTTTTGGATAGAGGTACTATAGTATAGCGTGTTAATAATAAATGATGTATGATTGTATAATTAATATTAGTATAATTTAATGGTCAAATAATTGTTTTTATTTTTCTTTCAATTATCTCACTTTTCAATTTTTGTTATTAAATTATTTGTATTAATAATTATAGGAAAAATAAAAAATTATTAAATTATTTGTATTAATAATTATAGGAAAAATAAAAAAAAATATTGAAAGTGTATGAAAAAATTAAAAAATATATATATTACAAAACAAAAATCAATAAGAATGAAATCATTAATAAAAGAAATTATAACTAAAAAACATTAATAAAACAAAAAATATAATATTGATTATAATAATGTAGGAATATTTGAATTCCCTAATTATTGTAATAATATTTTGAATGATTTCCATAAATAATGATTTGAAAATTTACATGTTATTTTTCTTTAAAAAATAATTTTTTTCAACACATAAAATTTATATGTTATTTTTATTTAATAAAATAATTTTTTTCAACATATAAAATTTTATATTATCATATAATAATAAATCTTGTATATAAACTTGAATCATATTTGACATATAAAATTGAATAATATTATTAATAAATATATAATTTTTCTTCTTGTGCAAATTATGTTTGAAAGACGTGTATTTTAATATGACTCAATATTTATTAAAGTGAAAGAGCTCTTCTCATTTAAAATATGTTTGAAAAGCATACACCTTCAAAAAGAAAATACAAAATACATTAAATATAATATATTTTCATTAAAAAATTTGGAATATCTCCTTATAAACCACATTAGCGGTCACATTCGTGAGATTCATATTCTAATCGCAATATAACAATTACTTAGTGGCTCTTGATTCTGATATTCTAAAATCTGCAACTTGAAATTGTTGACTAAAACAAAGACTAACATTGATCGAGAATCCGATGATTGGAGCTATGGATCTTATCTAAATCCCTATGTAGTTCGAAAATGGATTTGCGCATCTCATCACCCGAATAATTAAACTTATCTCCTAAAAAAGGCTGCATCATTTGAATATTTTTTACGTCGTAAAATTTTTCATGACCTTCCACATGACATGACGACACCCTAACTTTGAACAAAACTCCTTCTCAATCAGATTTTGCATATGGATATGCATTGAAGGTTGAGAACATGATCCCGGATTAATAAAACCTTCAACTACGGAAGGGAACATGATCTGGAGAATAAAAAAACATATTACAAAATTGAATTGCATATTTAATAACAAAAATAGGAAACTGTGAAGAAAATATAACTCATTCAGATAAGGGTTATTTAAGAAATACTACCTGGTCATTTGTCTTGAAAGCTTCAACAGCAGTAATTCCAATCAATCCAACAGAAATATAATTTAATAAGCACAACAGAACTTTAGAGACACCGTTCGTAACACCTACAATGATTTTATACTTAGCTTTAGTCAAAAAATTATCGCTGCACCAAGGACAAATCACTTGACCTCCTTATCCCCTTTTGTTGTTTCTGTAAACAAAACGGCACACACACAATAGCAATAGGAAATGATATATTTTAATAAAAAATAAAAATGGGAAAGAAACGTTTCACCTTGCTTTGTTAAAATCTCGATGTTATAGTTGTACAGATTCTAGTAGTCCAAGATCAAACACTGGAGAATGACTCAATATATGTTTCAGCTAAAGAATTCTCTAACTAAATTTCCACTCGAAACAACACATTGCACAACAACATAAATCAACTTGAATGATGAATGATGCGGGGAACAAAATCAACATATATGTCATAATGTGCGACCACACTTGCACCACCAAAACTCAATTCTTGTATATGAAAAAAAAGGTCAAAATTAATCGATATAATAACGACACTGGGAGTACCACTCAAAGCTTCGCCCGGATTTATTTTAATCTTGATTTTATTGTATATGTTAAAATAATTGTATAAAGATTTATGTTTATATTCATAAGTTTGAAAAAAACAATTTAGATGTTTTGACAATGTTTTATTATTTTTGGATTGTTAAAAAATTAACAATGTTATAGAAACAATTTAACTAACAAACCTAAATAAAAATATATTTTTTTTTTATTTATGTTCAATCCAAATTTCTGAAAACCTCATTGTACACAACATTTGTATTCTTATTCGTCAAGTTACCGTTCCCATCACATATTAAGAATTTCAACCCTGCTCGGTTAGTCACTCTTGAAAATGCAACATACAATTGTCCGTGGGTGAACACCGGTCTCCTCAATAGAATGCCAACTTTTGACAAAGATTGCCCCTGAGTTTTGTTAATAGTCAAAGCATAAGATATCATAATTGAGAATTGGCGACGTTGAAAGCGAAAGGGCAATTTTGAATTTGTAGGCGTAAGTGACAACCTCGGATTGTAGACAATTTGATCTCGCTTTTCTCCTCCTAAGACTTTCGCCTCAATAACGTAGGTTCTCAATTTTGTTATTACCAATCGAGTGTCGTTGCATAATACAGCTGTGTGATCGATATTTCTTAACAACATAATTGGAACCACAACCTACAAAAAATTGAAAATTAATAATTTAATCATAAAATAACAATGATTAAAAACAACAAAACATAACAGAAACTTATATCGAAAAATGATATTGGATAAAATGATGATTGATGTGTAACCATTGATAGAGGTAGTATAACCCGTGTTAATAACAAAGGATGAATGATTGTATAATTAATAGTAGTATAATTTATTGGTGAAATAATTATTTTTATTTTTATTTCAATTATCTCACTTTTCAATTCTTGTCATAAATTCCGTAATTATCTTAGGTATGAAATACTATCACATCTCTTATATCATAAACAAAAAAACTTATAAATAAATCAATATATAATACATAAAAAAACAAAAAGTGGGTATAAGAAATGTGGCTATGATCACCACATTTCATCAATTTCATTAACAAATTAATGTTGCATCATTTTCGTGTAATTAATTTGAAATAATATCAAATTTATTTCTTTTGTGGTATATGTAAAATTGAATCACAGTTATTGTTAATTTCATCCAATTGTCTTCCATTTCAATTTGTTTTATTAATTTATTTGCCTTTATATGGTATAGAAAATAAATTAAAAAAAAAAAAAAAAAAAAAAAAACGAAATGTTTTCTAATAGATTTATAATGGTATAGAAAATATATTTATGCAAATATATAATTCACAACATTTCATTGTTTTATTGAACCAACAACCACCATATAAATCCATATAAATCGTGTAAATTATAAAGGATGAATTGTTGTACAATTAATTAAATAAAATTATTTTAAAAATATTTGATATTAGTTGTTTTAATAAATCTTACATTGATATTTATAACATTTTGTCTTTGTGATTCAACCATGTTCCTTTCTAAATTTAAGGAATACATATTTGAATACATATTACTTTGTTTTAAGGAATGATACTATAATTAGGGATTACGTATTGATTAGAGATAATATTGATTTTATTTATGTACTAAAATTATGAATTCAATATATTTTTTACAAATATTTTTAATGTTACTATGATTAAAGTTTGGAAATGTATATTATGAAATCAATAATCAATGAATTGATGGTTTTATCTATGCTACTCTAGGTGGAGTACACCATGTACATCTTGACCGTAGATTTAATATTATTATATTAAATACACACGCAATCACCCACACCCGACGTGTATGGTGTATGCATCTACGGTTAAGATGCAACAAGGAGTAATGCTCCAGGAGTAGCATCTCATAGACCATGAATTGATTATAGAGAATTACGAATTCAAGTATTTATTAATTGAACCATTAATTTATTTTCTTATTTTTATTTACTTTCTTCTTCTTACTTCTAACATAGAAATATATAATTTTATTATTTAATTGCAGAAAGTAGGTCATATGAATACTGCAATAGAATTGTTGAATGAAAGTATTACTAATAAGATGAAGGGCTGATCATATAGGAAAGAAAGTTTTGTATTAGTAGAAAACAAAGAATTGAGTGGGACTGTTGATGAGGGAAGTTGCACTAAAGAGAATATGAGAGCATGTGAACAGAGAAATCACACTAATGTATGCAGCATGAATTAAATTTTAAGGACCGAGATACTATTTGCAACTTCAGTAGCTCAAGACAATACGAAAACAATTATTCGTCCCGTGCGTTGCACTGGGAGTACAACTCAAAGTTTTACTCAGTTTATTTAATATAAGTAATAATATTTAAATTTTTGTACAATATTTTTATTTGTATACATTTTTTGAAATAAATAAAATTAAATAAGAAACTTTTAGAGTATAAAAACATAGAAAAAAAATTATAAATACAATTTAAATTTACTGCAAATTTCTGAAAACCTCATTTTACACAACATTTGTAGTCTTATTTGTCAAGTTTCAATCTTCTTCACATATTAAGAATTTCAATCCTGCTCGGTTAGTGACCCTTGAAACTGGAATATACAATTATTCGTGTGTGAAAACAGGGCTTCTAAACAGAATCCCCACTTATATTCGTGTGTGAAAACAGGCCTTCTAAACAGAATCCCCACTTTTGACAAAAATTGTCCTTGACTTTTGTTTATGGTCATAGCATACGAAATCATAATTGGGAATTGACGACGCACAATTTTGAATCTAAAGAAGAAAGTGGCAACCATGAAATGTACACGATTTCATCTTTTTGTTCACTTCCTAATTAATATCTTCGCTTTAATAACGTAGGTTCTCAATTTGGTCAAAACTAATCTGTGTTATATGTGGCGTGAATAGTTGTATAATTAATACCATTAAATTATTTTAATATAAGTATATTTATAAATAAATTTAAATAAAATTTTAAATATACATATTGGATAAAATGATTAAAGATGTGTGACAATTGCTTTGGGACAGATGTAGTATAACCCGTACGTGTTAATAATAAAGGATGAATGATTGTATAATTAATAACAGTATAATTTAATAGTCAAATAATTATTTTTATTTTTATTTCAATAATCTCATTTTTCAATTTTTGTTATTAAGTTATTTGTATTAAAAATTATAGAAAAAATAAAAAAAATATTGAAAGTGTATAAAAAAATTTAGAAGAATATATTACAAAACAAAAAAAATAAGAATGAAATCATTAATAAAATAAATTATAACTAAAATCACTATTCAGAATGTAGATCGTTCTCATTAATTTTCAATACTTTTTCGAAAATCCATTGTTGTGCTATATTACACGTTTTCTTTGATTAATTTTGGAACAAAAATCATAGAGGGTGTCATTTGGTCTAAGTCTCGTATAACAACATACATGGGTAGCCTCATGTAGCAATATGGTTATCAATTGGTGCACTTCAGCGTATGGCGTTAGAAATCGTAAATGCACCTCCTTCGTGGGAGAAGCAGAAGCCCTGGTCGCATGACCTCATTGTATAATACTCTAAAATAAAAATTTTGAATTATTGATTTTTTTAAGAGTTGAATCATATATTAGTGTGAATATTTATAAGAGAGTTGAATTGTTATATAGTTAATAAAATTAATTCAGTGTGAATATTTATGAAAGAGGTGAATTGTTATATAATTAATAAATTAAATTTGTTGAATAACAGTTTTTATTGTGTTTTTATTATTTCTTACTAAAGGTTTCATCACGCAAAATAAATAAATAACAATAATTTCAAACCTTAATTGTGAATTTGAATGAAAAATAAAATGAATGTTATTAAAGAACCTACCATTAAACTATAACTTATTTTTATTTTAAAATTTTTATTTAGCCAATGATTTAATTTAAATGGCGGAGTCTTTTTGATCAGTTCAGATTGCTCGCAAACCTACGGTAAATATAACGTGGATCTGTTCAGATTGCTCGCACCTCATGTAAATATAATGTACCAAAGTTACCGGCAAGTAGTAATTGAGAAAAAAAATCAATAATAATTTTAAACGTTTTCATTACCAAAAGCTCCTCAAAAGAGTAACTGATCATCGCATTTTGGAATGAATTTATTACAAATAATGGCAGAGGAAAAATGAGAATATAACTCGTAAACTACCATCGTACCAAAATCCGCAAGCTCACATACAACTCACAATAATAGTATTCCATATAATGTTATACTGTAAAAGGCCGAGAAATATGGGCATCGTTAAACTGTTTAACCTTCGCTGCTTCGAGTTCAATTTCACAGTAGGTAGTCTTCTCAACATTATCTGATGAGGGGAGCCATGGAGAATTAAACAGCCCTAATGTCTCATTTGAAGGCAATGAAAAAAAAGACTAAAAGAAACGCAGTATCATAATATTACTCTTATATTTTATTTCGATTTGGCTATCAATCAGCTCATTCGGAACACTCCGACTTTATGTGTCCTTTCTTCTTGCAATAGAAACACGTCTTTTTCCGTGTCGCGACTTCGAATTCCCCGTGTCGCTCCCTTTGTCACGGTACTTCTTTTGGACGTTAAGTCCTTCACCCACATCGGGCACACCATCCTTGTTGGACTTCATCCTTTGTACGTTTTCCCTTGATGAGAGAGCCGAAGTTACGTCTTTAAACGTGAGGCTATCTCGCGAATAGAGAAGTGTGTCCCGAAAAGCCGACATCGAGGGGGGTAGCGAGCATAGTAACCAAAACGCAAGATCATCATCTTCGATCTTCACGCCAATTTCCCCAAGGTCAGCTACACGCTCCTTGAATCTCGC
Source organism: Euphrasia confusa (assembly GCA_954870475.1). Lineage (NCBI taxonomy): Eukaryota > Viridiplantae > Streptophyta > Magnoliopsida > Lamiales > Orobanchaceae > Euphrasia > Euphrasia confusa. Next base: position 4,940,432 of record OX940966.1, on the reverse strand, counting down.
TACATGGTCTAGAATCGACGACCCCTCCGCCATCTTGAGGAAGTAGAGACTTCTCTTCAAGTGATGCTTGTTGGACACCGTTTTCTCAACGCACATCGACTCCAACAACTCTCATAATTCCTTTGCGGTCTTCTCCTCCGTCGTTTCCTTGGTCAAAGAATCCGAAACATGAAGCCCTATGGTCGTCATAGCCATCTGATCGAGCTCCACCCACTCGCCATGTTTCATGTCTTTCGGCTTGTTGTCAACACCAAGTAGACAAATCTCTTGCTTAAGAGATCTGAGGACCAACCTCATCTTGTGTTGCCAAGTAGGAAACCTCGTGTTGAGACTTAAGTTCGGTAGATCGTACATCACGCTCGCCATCGAAACCTTGCTTCAGAAGGTAATAGGATCGTAGTCTGGCTCAGAAAGGTAACGGAATCGTTGTCTGGCTCTGATACCACTTGTTAGCTTTTAGGATCGTAACCCGGCTCTAATACCACTTGTTACGGGACAAAGCTCTGAACGCCACACGATCAAGATCGGTGCCACTAGATACTACTTGTTGCAAATCGACAATGTATAGTACGAATAATAATGCGGAACCCCGAAAATAACTCAACAATAAATAAAGAAGAATGAGACAAGTAAAGAAGACAAGGAATTTACGTGGAAACCCAAATCGGGAAAAACCACAGGAGGAGCGAAGAGAACTTTCACTATAATATTGTCGACGATTACAAGGATTGATACTCACTTTAAAACCCTCTAATCTGACACAATATTATCTTTCTCTATGATGGTATTAACTCGTGTTCTACACCGCTCTCTCATAATTGTGTCATGGAGATCCTAATTTATAAGTGTAGAAAACTCATAAACTAGGTAATCAATAGGAATAGAAAATAAATCTTTTTTCTAATATATGACTCCTAAATCCATAAGAAATAGAATTATATTTAATATAATTCTAATTATCCTAAATAAGGAAACAAAATTTCTATGTATTCAAGTCATATTTTAACAATCCTACTACAAATAGGGCTGGCATACCGTACCGTACCGTACCGAAATGACCATACCGATACCGTACCGAAAATTTCGGTATCGAAAAAATCCATACCGATATCGTACCGAAAATTTCGGTATACCGATTATCGATATACCGAAATTTCGGTATCGAAAAAATCCATACCGATACCGTACCGAACTTTCGGTATACCGAAAATATCGATATACCGAACCATATCGAAAATTTTCTTATCGAATTATACCGAAAATATTCAATATACCGAATTATACCGGTGTTTTTTAGCATACCGAAGTATATATATACCGAAATATCGAACTATATCGACTATTTTCGGTATATCGGTATATACCGAAATACCGAAATCTCAAAATTTTCATACCGATACCGTACCGAAATTTATCGATACGGTATCATACCGTACCGAAAATTTCAATATACCGAATTTTTTTTATTTTTCGACATTTTTCGGTACGATAAGTTCGGTATTTCGATATTTCGATATTTTTTCCCACCCCTAACTACAAATTGAAGCTTTTCAACCTTTCGATTAAGGATCCATCTTATTATTACGAGAACAACAAAAAAAACTTTAAATGTTAATCGGCATATGAACGAACACAAGTATTTAATTCCTCTTAATCACGTTCTTAACATTTCTAGATACCAAATTCCACCACCAAGAATCTACGAAGCTGGAGTTATCTCTGGCGTCACCGCTGCTTCTATTTGGACATGACAGAAGGAAAGAGAATCAGAAACCCTAGAAATAAATTGCAACGAACTTTTACCTAAACGTGTGGAAAATCTGGATAGATATGGATTAAGGTGGCCATTGCGAATCTGGATTAAGGTTGTACTGTAATTGCAGATTTGCACCGCAATTGATAGAAAAAATAAGGTAATAATTTTTTTTATTATAAAAGATATTAAATTTACTATTAATAGGGAGATTTTTGATAAAAGTTAATTATTAAAATTTTATTAGAATTAAATAATCAAGTTTTTCCTAATTATGAATAAAAGTAATTTACTTAAATTAGACTTATATTAATAATAAATATAAATTAAATGTAAATGTAAAATAGTAATTAACTTTTTAATAATTTGTTTTTTATTATAATAACACGGCAGTTATTACCTTGAAAACTAATTAATGTAAAATTTTACAACATTTAATTAAAAATTATTTTATAAAGTATAAATTAGGAAAAATAAAGCGACCTATAATGACCCAAAATATTTTACTAGAGTGATATATTTCTTTTTTTTTTTAAATATTATAGTTGAGCCCCAAAATAAAAAACAAGCCATTCGAGTACAATAATAATATGCCCGATTCATTTTAACACCCATCTTTTTAATTTATTTAAAAATAATAATATTTTACTACAGTAAAATAACTAAAATACCCTTTAACACAACAAAATACAGTATTTTCTTAAAAAAATATGAACCCTACCTAGGATGGAGGAAAAGAGAGGAGAAGTTGAACTCGCCCAAGGCCTTCTTCATCAAAGAATTTTAATTCGGTCTGATTCGAATCAATTAGTTAATTAATCAGAAAAAGATAGACCCTGGTGTGTTCTCCTAATTAATGCGGTGGCTCGGCCAAGGGTTCGACGACGTCAAAGATAATCGCGGAGGAGAGGGCAACGACGGTGGTGCTCGATGATCGGATTCGATCGGGTATCTCACTTTAGCGGCGTTCGTCTCCGGCTATAAAAATCTCTATGAAGGGGTAAAAGGGTATTTTATACTAATAATTTGAGTTGTGAATTAAACAGCGGGGGTGCGTGCAGAAATTAAAAAAAAAATTCAGTAAGAAATCTCTCTCTAGAAACCTAGTCCCTACCTTATAAATACTCATTCGATGTCCTCCCCAAAATCACAAATTTCCACAAGCCACAAGCAGAGCCCGTTCTACTCCCGAAATAGTCGTCTTCGTTCCCATCTCTTTAATTATTGAAAAAATTGAAATAAATTGAAATCTGCAATTCTTAATTAAACCACACACGACCCCTTTTCCTTTTGAAGGGATTATATTCTCTTGTGTTCTAAAATATTCTAATTATGAGTTGAATTGGCAGCAGGAGAAAGATGATTATGAATTATGATGATTCCAATGATCAAGACGTTGCAGGTATGTATATTTAACAATATATAGTATTATTTTCCATATGAATTACTACTGTATATAATTATTGCTCATAATGTTTTCAGTAGTAGTATGGCAAAAATTCTGGAAACATTCCCCCGGAGAAATACTGCAGGAGATCTTCATCCGCCTCCCCGATTTCCGAACGGCCCTACGTTTCGCCACGGTGTGCCGTTTCTGGCATTCACTCATTTGCCACGACCCCAAATTCGTCTCCAGATTCATTTCCCAACACCGGCTGCACCAAGACCGCTACCCGCCCGTTTTCCCTCACACCATCATGTTCCGTAAAGCTGACGTGGCGACGGCTCAGCCCGTAATTTTTCAGATATTTTCCAAGGAGTGGGCCCATTTATACGGCAAGTCAACGCCGAGTTACTTGGACTTTTTGCCTAATTTGCCTATGCCCATAGTAAGAGCTTTTCGCAACGACTTGCTGCTCGTATCCTCCGGTCCGAATTGCACGACCGACGATCTCTACGTTTGCAATCCCTACACCAAACAATTCATTAAGCTCCCGAAGATTGCAAGGCTCGAGCTCCCGGGACCCAGCGAGCGTGCATTGGTCGGGTACGCGTTACTATGTATGCCGAACATCCGATTCAAGGTCGTTGAAATCGTTCCTCATAAACTCGATCGCTGTGATCTACTACATGGCAGATTCACCGTGACGGTGTTTTGTTCCGAATCGAGAAAGTGGGAAAGGAAATCCTATGCTTGCAAGTACTCTCGCACTCCCAGGCATATGTTATCGTTGGACATTGTTGTTGCACGCGACGAGGTTTTGTATTGGATGGGAAACGGGTGCGAGTCGCGCACGGTTTTTTATTTGAATTTGTCGGAAGGGCAGAGGTCGTTGGGACACATTAGCTTACCGGCCCATGATTCTGATTATGATTACCAAAATCGAATTGGAGTAGTTGATGGACTAGGAGATCCCGAGCTCAGGGTAGTACAGGTCAGGACCTTTCGCAAACAAAGGTGTGTCCTTTTGAAAGTGTGGAGATTATTAGATAGTAAAAGTAGTAAGTGGGATTTGGTTCACAAGACTAGGTTCAAGTGGCCGGAGAGTATGAGCCAATACGATAAACTCCTCGTCCCCTTTCTCCTTCCAACAAACGGTGATTTGGTTTATATCGTGTGGGGTAGAAAGGTTTTCCTGTTTAATCTCGTCAAGGCATCGTATAGATTGATCGACGAGCTTCCAGAGACCGTCGACGACCTTATCTCGATTCCAATGTTCCTTCCGTATGTCAGATCCAACCTGCAACTGCAAGGCAACGCTCAACTATGATCTTGCATTCTATTTTTTCCATTTTTGTTAGTTGCAACTGAATAAAGTACTGTAGATTTTTTCAGGAATAATTGTTAATTATATAGTACGGAGCATTACTTTTGTCCTGAACAATGATCAATTTTTTTTTAAAAAAATTACAAAGAAAGTATGAGATCATTAATTTAGAAGGGAGTATATTCTGTTGTGTTGTAAATTCTAATTATGAGTTGAACTGGCAGCAGGAGGAAGATGATTATGATGATTCAACTGGAGGTATAAATATTTAACAACATACTATATTATTTGGAATCATCAAAACATTTTATTCGGAATCATCAAAACAGAAACAGAATTATTATATATTGTTTGTAACAGAATTATTTGGCCGCTACTTTGAGAAAGGACTTCCCGCCTCTGCCATCGTCGAACCTCCCGTGTCGAAGAGGGATCGAGTTCTTCCAGCACTCGCCCTCTCTAAAGCAGTCGACAAGGCAAGACTGCGTGCACCAGTCCTCCATCACCGATTTTGAATACTCATATCTGACTAGGTGGTATTTGATTGTATCTACCTTGTGAGTTGTGATAACAGATGTTTTTTTACATTTATGTTTGGTTGCATTGACATTTCAGTTTTGCTCACATTCGATTTAGCAAACTCATGACTATAAAATAATAATTCACCCTAACGTTGTAGACTCAACCAAGTTCTGAATACATCATCCTATCATATTTATTAGATATATCCTTAATCCGTTGGATAAATTCAACCAAGAATACATCATCCTATCATATTTGTTAGATATATCCCTAATCGATTGGATAAAGAACTTTGTTTCGCTTATAAGTTGCATTACTTTATCATCTTAACAAGACCAACTTTGTTTCACTTATAAGTTGCATTATCATCTTAACAAGACATTTTAAACTGTTATTGACTCAACTTTAACAATATTCATTAAGATAAAAAAAAGTTCAACATATGATGAAAAAATTAAGCAGCATCTCACTATTTTTCATCACATTAAAATTGGTGTATTGAAATTACGCCTTCGACGTAAAATACCAAATTTTCGCGAAGTCGGTGTAAAATGCGAAACATTGATGAGTCTCGCAAAGTTCAGCGCCTAAGATCTGGCGCCTATCACACTTAGCGCGCAGATCAATACTTGGCGCTTGGAGCTCTTGATCACGCGCACACGCAGGAGGTGAATAGGTAGATTTGCGCTGAACTCCACGCAACAAGCACATGCACACAGGGGCCTAGGTGCAAAGGTCGCGCAAATAACACTCAAATCACAATCTTGAATCACGAAGAGCAAAGTGTTTATGTAATATATTTTATTTCATTAAGAATAAAACGAAACTATTACAAATTAGAGAACGCTAGGCAAAACGATCAAAGGTTGCAGACTAAGTGACACAACACTCCAACAATCCAGAGATCCAACACTTTGCGCCTAGAGCTAAATCACATAACCCTATTGATTGGCGCGCAAAGCTACAACACGAATACTCTATCACGGAGAGCTAGCGCAACAAGCGCAAATCCTAAAACTCCTAAAATAAATTAAGGAAAACCCTCATTCGAAAAGTGCAGAGTGCAAGAAATGATTTTCCAAATCGGGTTCAAGGGTATATATAGGAGTGTCGCACGTGAGAACGCCGGAGGAGAATGAATCTCATTGGTTACACCTTCAGTTGACGTCACAAGAAAATTCTTAACTTCAAACTCCAGAATCTTCGTACTTGAATCTTGAATCTTGAGTACTTCGATTTTGGGCGCGCTTCAACGGATGCTAAGCTCCAATGCTCTACTACGCTTCAACTTCACTTTGACATGAAAATCTTCTAAATGTTGAAGTTGTGCGCATCGTCATCTTCGTTGCATGATTTTTTGTTGAATCAACGAGACTTCAATCTCGGGCGCCTAATACACTTCCGGGCGCTCCGCGCCTCAGTCCTTGGAGCTTGAAATGAACTTCCCGCCAGACATGCTCTGAGCTCTGAGGCGCAAGATGCCAGCTTCGAGCCAATGCGCTGAGCTCTGAGGCGCCAGATGCCAGCTTCGAGCCACTCGCCAGTGAGCTCTGCCCCAGGGTGCGCGCTCCGCTCCATAATTCCAGCTCCAAGTTGAATCAAATAATCGTCATGCTTCGAGCTTAATACCTGCAAAATAGAATCACAAGGAAACACAAGTCGCTAACAAAATGGATAATTGTTGAATCAATGTGACTAAAGCTTGGAACCATCTTGCAGCATCTCGTCGCCAACAGGATGCACGACGCCAACTCCATGCATGGCGCTTGAGGCCAGAGGCTGGCACCTGGTGCTCGGCGCTTGGTGTCACTTTGGTTGAAATCAAAGCGTCAACTCCTTAGTGGATTCACAGGGTCGTCATGTCAACACCTACAAAATAGAATCCAAAACAAACACAACAAGTTGTCGTCCCCAAAATATACATTTAAATGTATTCATATCTTATTTGCGTGATCATCAATAATACTCCCTCCCAACCTAACGAATAGTCACACTTCCTTTGTATTTTTTGAAGGAAGTGTGTCTATTAGTTTCCTTTGTATTTTTTTAAGGAAGTGTGTCTATTAGTGTGGGGGAGAAGGAGTACGATTTGTTAATTGTTGGATTTTTCCACAAAACCCGATTTCAAGCGTTGATGTCGGTCGACACCTCTAGCCCACGGCCGACAGCCCCAGCGCGTTCGCGGCGGAAATTATAGGAAGTTTTTCTCATTTCGATCGTGATTTGTTTTCAACTATTACTGGACTCTTTTGGACGTAAAATATTGTTTAATAACAATATTTTTGCACTCCTTCCTATATAAAGACACACACACCGGAAAAATGTATGAGATTTGAGGATTAATGCTGAAACAATATTATAGTGAATTTTGTCGTTTCTCCTATGATTTTTTCCGTCCTGAGTTTCCACTTAAATTCTTTATCGTCTTTATTGTTGATTTCTTTTTCGATTTTCATTATTATCGTTCTATAATCTTTCGATCGACAACATTTATAAATATTATTTGTATCATAAACTCTTGAAATTTCAATTTTTTTATTGTTATATTCTAATTCAAACAATGTAGTATTTTATGTTGAAAAAAAATAAAAAATGAAAAATCAAACTATGTTAGCCCTAAATTTAATAATAAATGAACCCTAATTTCACTAATAGTAACCAATGGAACCCTAAAGTTGGTTGGAATATCGGCCGTGACCACCAAGTCGCACCGACAACTGGAAGATATCAATAAAAATTAGATTCGAGACTTGGACCGGGTCGACCGGTCAATTCATTTCTTTTGGCACAGCCCGAGAAATTCAGGCCGGGAATTTCAGGACCCAGCCTAGCCGGAGCTGGGCTACCGGGTTACCAAGCCAAAATGACGTGATATTTTTAAATAATTAAATAATTATTAATCTTATTGAAAATATAAAACAAATTTTTTTGTTGATAAATATAAGAAAATTTTGTATAAAATAATAAAAATAATTATAATATTAATTAAAATAATGAAAATATTAGATTCGAGACTTGGACCGGGTCGACGGGTCAATTCATTTATTTTGGCACAGCCCGATAAATTCGGGCCGGGAATTTAGGACCCAGCTTAGCCCAAATATTAATTATTATTATTTAATTATTAATTAAATAATATTTTTTTATAATTTAATATTTATAACATAAAATAATTATTAATCTTATTGAAAATAAAAAACAAAATTTTATGTTGATAAATATAAGAAAATTTGTATAAAATAATAAAAATAATTAAAATTACTAATAAAAATAATATTAAATTAATAAAAATGTATTAAAAATTATAAATATTAAAATAAAAAAAAAATTAAAAAAACAAATCTCGTACCGGTCTATCGGGCTAAACTCGAGTCTATCCCATTAGACCCGTTAGCCTATTGGGCCATGACGGGCTGGAAGTTACAGCTCTAGTATAAATCCTAGGTAATTAACCCTTCTTCTTCGTTAGTCCGTTTCTCATAGAATAATAATTGATGTTTCGACACTTGGAAATTCAGGTTAGATATATTCTTACGTTTTTTTGTATATTATGAATGATCACAGTTTTGGACGAAAGGAGTATATTATTTTGTTGTGTTGTAAATTCTAATTATGAGTTGAATTGGCAGCAAGAGAAAGATGATTATGATGATTCATATGATCAAGAAATTGCAGGTATATATATTTAACAATACATATTATTTTCCCTATGAATTATATATATAATTATTGCTCACGATAATATTCTCACTTTCAATAGTATCTCAAAAATTATCCGGAGACGTACTCCTGGAGATATTCATCCGCCTCCCCGATTTCCGAACGGCCCGACGGTTCGCCACCGTGTGTCGCTTCTGGCGTTCCCTCATTTGCCACGACCCTAAATTCGTCTCCAGATTCCTTTCCCAACACCGCCTGCATCTAGACCGATATCCGCCCTCTTTCCCTCACACCATCATGTTCCGTAAAACCGATGAGACTTCGACTGATCAGCCCGTGATTCGCCAGATATTTTCCGAGGAGTGGCTGCATTTCGACGGAAAGTCAACGCCAAGTTACTCGGAGTTTTTGCCTAATTCGCCTACGCCGATAGTAAGAGCTTCTTGCAACGACTTGCTCCTCGTGTCCTCCGGTCCCAATTGCACCACCGACGATCTCTACGTCTGCAATCCGGACACCAAAAAATTCGTTAAGCTCCCGACGATTATAAGGCTCCGGCGTCCGAGCCTCCGCGAGCGTGCAGCCGTCGGGTACGCATTACTATGTATGCCAGTCACCACCAACAACAACAACATCCGATTCAAGGTTGTTGAAATCGTTCCTAAAAAACTCGATCCGCAGGATCTACTACATGGCAAATTCATCGTGATGGTGTTTTGTTCCGAATCAAGAAAGTGGGAAAGGAAATCCTGGAGGTACAGATACACTTGTCCCAGAATCGTTCCTACGCGCATCTTACCGTTAGACATTATTGTCGCGCGCGGCGAGGTTGTGTACTGGATGGAAAATGGTTGTTCGTCGTACAGGATTTATTATTTGCATTTGTCGGAAGAGCGGATTAGTGGAACCATTAGAATCCCGCCCCATGCTTCTGATCATCACCAACATCGAATTGGAGTTGTGCATGTAGAGCTCAGGCTAATACGGGTCACGACCGCGCGCAGACAAAGCCGGGTCGATTTGAAAGTTTGGAGATTGCGTGGTGAAAGTGAGTGGGATTTGGTTCACCAGACGAGGTTCAAGAGGCCGGAGGGTGTGAGTGAAGGCGAGAAACTCCTCGTCCCGTTTGTCCATCCAACCAACGGTGATTTGGTTTATATTGTGTGGGGTACAAAGGTTTTCCTGTTTAATCTCGTCAAAGCATCGTATTCATTAATCGACGAGCTTCCAGAGACTGTCGACGAGCTTATCTCGATTCCGACGTTCCTTCCGTACGTCGGATCCATTATCTGATATTGCATTCTACTCTTTATTACAGTATTATTTTGCATTTCTGTTAGTAGAAACCGATTTTATATGCATTGGAACATTCTGAGCAAGAACCTGCGGTTTTCGATTGATCGATAAAGAATCGTAATCTTATTTCAGTTTTACACATTCAAAGATGGAAAGAATATAACTCGGTTCTTTTGAACTGAAACTAACTGAATGAACTTATTGGACTTGAATTGATTTTTTCAAATGATTTTAAAAACATACTATGGTGCAATTTTGAAATGTTTTTTTTTTTATTATGTAATCGTGGGCTGAACTAAATAAGTAAGTGGAGTGAACTGAAATTAAGTTCAATGGAACAGAACCGTACATGTCCTGGTAACAATGTGTCAGTGGGTTTGTCGAAACTCTGCCACAGGAAATTCGAGTTGTTGTTTGTTTTTATGCCAGCACAAAGTTGACGATGTTGATCACCACGTAGTCTGCGCCTGTCCTGGCAGCCCAAATATGTCGGCCCTTTCGGTCGGTTAGCACGAGGGCCCCACGTCTCCTCGAGAGTTCCACCTTTGAACCCTTTTCGACCGCAGGATTTTCCTGTTTAATCTCGTCAAGGCATCGTATCGATTGATCGACGACGAGCTTCTAGAGACCGTCGATGAGCTTATCTCGATTCCGATGTTCCTTCCTTATGTCAGATCCAACCTGCAACTGCATGGCAACACTCAACTATAATCTTGCATTCTGTTTTTTCCATTTTTGTTAGTTGAAACTGATATTATATTTTCACAAGATTTGGGGTTGGTAAAATCTCTTCTTGATCAGAGATGTTATCTGGTCAAAACATCTTTTCTGACAGGTGGTTGAGTCTGTCACATTCGGCTGCGAGTTTCCTCGTCATAATAAAAAAAGAAACCTCAATTATCTTATTGAGAAGAAGAGATTCTTCGAAACCTTAGAATATACTCTAATAAGGTAGAAATTCATATCTGACTAGGTGGTATTTGATTGTGACTAGAAATTCAATCTCGCCAAGGCATCGCATAGGTTGATCGACGAGCTTCCAGAGACCGTCGACGCGCTTATCTCAATTCCGACGTTCCTTCCGGATGTCGGATCCATTATTGCATGTCGCATTGTACTCTTAATTATTTTGCATCTTTGTTAGTAGAAACCGATTTTATTTGGAATCATCAAAACATTTTATTTGGAATCATCAAAATAGTAACAAAATTATTATATATAGTTTGTAACAGAATTTTATTTGAATATCTATAGAGTTTTAAAATCCATTGACTTTTGAATATCAATACATTTTTAAAAACTTTTTAAAATTCGTATAGAATATTTTTATCAACTTCTCTGAATTTCCTCATAGAAACTTCTCATAAAATCGATACTAGAAAATGGCAATTACAACGTCAATCATATATAAAGTCATACACAACACCTCGTAAATAAAAACAACAATTACAATAATGTTTCCTACGAGCATATCCTCGCAAGAGTCCATGGAAACTTTTATACATACCACAACTCTGAACACTCACATATTTGAACCTGATGCTCCTGCTCTTGCTCTTGCGAGCCTTGTCCATTTAATAAGAATGTAAACATAGGCATCGTCCCATATTTTATCTAGCAAGCGACAGTATGCCTCCCACCATGACCTCTTCAAATATAATGCACTCAGAAAACCAGAAAGTCCGACGGCGTATCCTAGAGATATAAATACGTACAGCCATTCTATCTCCGGCTTATCGCTTTCTTCATCCTTTGAGCGCAGTGTTCCAGCAGGGGCTTTACCATCATTAATATTGGTGCAAGGACTTGTTAGTGGAGGCCCACACAGATTGTTTCCGATGAAGCTCGACTCATTAAAGCCTTGGAGTTGGGAGCTTTCTGGAATTCTTCCCGTAAATTTATTGCAAGACACGTTTAGATAATTCAAAGAAGACATACTAGTGAAGCTACTGGGAAGTTCACCAGAAAGTGAGTTGATTGAGAAATCAAGAGACTCAAGTTGAGTCATGTTTCCGATGCTATGAGGGATCGGTCCGGTTAAATGATTCCTTGACAGATTAAGCGTTCTGAGTTCCACTAGGCTTGTTATCGCTTCTGGGATGGTTCCCGACAAATTGTTTTTGGAAAGGTCAATACCTTTAACTAATAGGAGGATGGTGTCGTAGGTGAGCTCCATTCCCTTTGTGGATATTGATGCACTTTCTTTGAAATCTCCACCAAACGTAGAAGAAATTAAACCACTTGATGAGAGGATGGTATCGTAGTTGAGCTCCATACGCTTTGTGTAGATTGATGCTCTTTCTATAAACCTCCTAGAATAGCTTAAAAGACCCACCCCAATTATTTTTGTGGCCATGGCAGTAAAATTATCGACACACGTAGGTATCATACCAGAAAATATGTTGTCCGATAGATCTAAGATTTGAAGAGAGCTTAGTTGGCATATGGCTGGAGTGATTTGACCACTCAACTTGTTCGACTTTAAAATGAGAATCTTCAATCCAGTTAAGCGTGTCAGAATCGATTTTGGTAATTTTCCAGAAAGATTGTTATGAGAAAGGTCCACCTTTTCTAGTCGAGTGCAGTTATGCATTGATAAGGGTATATCGCCAGTGAAATTGTTTCTATTTAGATTCAAAGACCGTAATCCTGTAAGAAATCCAATGGAATTTGGGATTCTTCCGGACAAGTTGTTTTTTCCTAAGTTCAACAACTCTAATGAAGACCATTTCCTGAAACAATTTGGTAATTCTCCTGTCAATTGGTTTCCCCCTAGATAAAGATTTCGTAGTGTGGTCGTTGTCGTGTTGCATAGGAAGTCTGATAAATCATCCGAAAATGAGTTATTGGAGAGATCTAGGTCAACCGACCAATTTCCTAGTGGAGGCAGTTGACCACTGAACCTGTTGGAACCCAAGTATAAATACTGAGGAATAAAATAATAAGAAGCTCTACTTGGGCCAGTACTCATGAATGAAATGTTGCCATCGAGTTGGTTATGTGAGAGGTTAAGATATTGGATACTCCATAACCAATTGGGAACATTACCATATATTCCGGTATTAGATAAATCAAGTTCATCAATACTCGTCTTTTGTGTATCAAGCCACGACGGAATTGAAGACATCAAGTTCCATGACCCCATTTCAAGCATTGATATTTTGAAGGGTGGAATCCAATTTGGGTTGACTTTCAGAGTCAGATTGTTTCCAGAGGCAAGCAAATACTCTAATCTTGAGAGATGGGAAAAGTGAGTTTCAGTCACAACCCCTGTCAACTTGTTATTTTCGATACCAAGAGTTTGTAAGTTTGAAAGTTGACCAATGCTCTCCGGGAGATTCCCTGTGAATTTGTTATCTCCCAAGTGTAACTCTTCGAGGAAAGAATACAAGTTCCCTAAATTGCTTGGGATTACGCCAGACAATGAGTTAATACTAAGTCCAAGGTATCGAAGACGCTTAAATTCTCCAAATTTAAGATCAAGAGGACCAGAAAGTTGATTATAACTTAGAAATAATGACTCCAAAGATCCTAAGAAGCAAGCTGATACGTTTCCTAATAAATATGAAATTCCTCCTTGCAACATGTTCAAACCCAAGTCCAAGTTTTGTAATTTGCACAAGTTGCCAATTCCTCTAGGTATATTTCCAGAAAGACCATTTCCAGATAAATCGAGGGTCATAAGAGATGTCAGATTTGCTATGGAATTAGATATTGCATTTTGCAGATTACTGTAACTCAAATCTAGATACTCGAGATCTTTTAAAATGTAGACCCACTCTGGAATGCTGGAATTGATGAATTGATTAGCGGATAGATCAAGCTTGACTAATTTAAAAGTAGTAATATTGTTAACATCACCTAAATGATCTGTCAAATTAAGACTGCAACCGCTTAAATGTAGCTCGACTAAAGAAGGGAGTTTATTGATCACCTGTTGCGCCCAGTTGGATGCTCTGCTCAGGTTCACCCAATTCATGTTGAGACGCTCCAATTTAGAAAGCCCCGACAACCATTCAAGGCTATCAACTTGAAGATAATAGCTGGAATCCGAACTTAGAGTGTGCAAATTTGAAAGATTCCCAATGTTGTGAGGAATATCACCGTGAAATTCAGCACTAGATAGATTCAGGTACTCAAGACTTGTGAGTGATCCAATGAAGGAAGGGATTCTTTCGTGAAAGTGATTTTGACTGAGATCGAGATATTTGAGACGCTTCAAATTGAGCAAGGAAGGACTTACTTGGCCGCTTAAATCACTATTTTGAAGATGGAGTTGTTGAACATGGCCCGTTAAGTTGCTGCAGCGAACCCCTTTCCATTTGCAACAATTAACTCCATCATCGTTCCAAGAAGATAGGCTATTGCGAGGATCATGCAAAGCTTGCTTGAAACTTAAAAGTGATTGTTTCTCAATTTCAGGACAACCGTCGACAACTGTTGCACCGTTGCCCGTACACGACTTTAGTTGGAATAATGAAAAAAGGACGAGAAAGAAAAGAGGTGCAAAGATAGGATGTTTTGAGACATTCATCATATATGATATTGTTTTCAATAATTATAATGATTTAATGAAAACACACACATATATATATAGAACACTCAGCAAGACTAAAAGCTATCTGCCACTTGATGGGTAGGGACATCAGTTCAAAGAAAATGAAACATTGATATGCGTAGGGACCAGGAGACCTTGTCTTACTCTGCATCACAAAATCTCTTTTGGGCACAAGTGTTTTCCTCACACAAGACCAGAAGACCTTGACTTACTCTGCAAGACTTTTGGGTATATCTTCCTCACAAGTGTCTCCATGTATTTAGATTTTGTTGTAATTTGGGTGAGAAAAAGAAATCAACAGTAAAAAGGAAGACATAATTTACGTGGAAACACAATTGAGAAAAAACACGGAAAGAACAACAAAAATCACTATTACAAGGTCGATATACAATCAAAATTCTATAATTCTATAATCTTACACAATAGTCACAATCTTAATAATCGGTGTGGTCTGTGTCAATTGAGCACACAATAGTTATAATCTTAATAATCGGTGTAGTTCAATTGAGCAGCTCTCTTTGTATTGGGAGAAGTCCAAAATATTATATGGAAACAATATTCCAAGCCTAAAGAGTCCAGGAAAAGTTGGAAACGAATCACAATCAAATTTGAAATTTTTTCCAAAATCCGCGCTGCCGAAGTCGGTGGGTGTCGGCGGACATGCAACACGGTATTCTCGATGCTACACCGGGAGTACTCCACTCCACCATTCATTGATGGACAAGTGGATAATATTTAACGTTTAATTTTTAATCAAAAAAGTAAATTTTTTATTAAAATCAATTCACTCATTCACCCATTTTTCAAACAGGCGTACTAGATTTTTCTCTCCTCTCTCACAAATCTCACCCCACCCGCCCCCGTACTTCTTGAGGGTAGAAGATGAAAAAAATTCTTCTTTTTCTAATTACGAGTGTTTAGTTTCATCTCCTCTGAGGTTTGATGATACGAACCTCGTCAGAGATAGAAAGATAGAAGAAGAACGAAGAACAGAAAGATAGAAAGATACCGGCGGAAGTCCCAAAACCTCTGAATCTGATTCGTGAAATAATCTAAGGACGAAACCCTAGACCCCAACACGTGATCGACGCAGCAACTCGGGGATGAGGAAGACACACGAACGAAGGGTGGATCGCTTCGTTGATTCGTCGGTTGAATTCTTTGGATAGTCGGGTAGAATTCGAACCCCAGAGAGAATTTTAGTAAAACTCACAAAAAGTAATTTTTTTCATCAATAATGTTCTAATTAAAACAATGCGTTGGGGAGCTTTATATAAGAAATGCCCTAATTATTAAATAAAAAAAAATAAAAAAATTAAAATCAAAACAATTAAAAACTGACGCAAATAAAACAATTAAAATCAAAACAATTAAAAAACTGACGCAAATAAAACAATTAAAACTGACGCAAATAAACTTAACGCTAAACCGCGCTACTTTTCTGAAGATGTCGTCCGACAGAATATGGGTGTCGGCCGACACCAACCCAAACTCGGGTTCTTCCTCGGGTTGAGCCGCGGGATCGTTAGAATCTCGATTTTCTGCACTCCTGTCGGCCGACAAGCCTTGGTGTCGGCCGACACCAAGCCAGAAACTCGACCGAACTTCACGGCGCTTCCTCGGCACACTCTCGACCTCCGTTCTACCGTCTTCGTCGTCGTTCTAGCTTGAAACAGAACTCGGGTCGCATCATTCCCCTCCTCTTGAAGAGGATTTGTCCTCAAATCCAAGCCTATGCCAGGCTCGAACACCACTCTCACGAACAAGCTCGGAACTACATAATTCTGCAGCTCACACCCTCGATGTAGCGGGAAATTAGGAGATTTATCTTCAGGGAAGACATCATGAAATTCCTGCAAAGCATAATGAGTAGAAGGGTGTAGAGAGAATAAAACGTTAGTGGTAATCAGCTCCTTCTTGCACAACATCACCAACGTCGGCTGCCCCTCATTCACTGCACGCCTCACTTGGTTGACATCGGTTGCACCAACCACACTCATGCAACTTTTCGTGTGAAGAAGACCCTCGGACTCCACCGAAACCTCCTCCTCGGACTCTACCGAAGCCTCCTTCTCGGGCCCTACTGAAGTCGACGTTTCTGACTTCTCGCCCTCATCATCAGTCGCTACATTCCCAGCAGCCATGGACGCATGTACTAGCTCCTCTAACAGTCGCTCAATATTGCTCCACCTCTCGTCCTGGATCTCAGCTCGGGACCTCCTCTCATCAATGTCAGAGGTTTTATCCTTCTCAACACGAAACTTTCGACTACGATCACGGGCTCGATGATGGTCATTCCGAAATCCTCGGTATCCGCCGCCACCTCTTTGATACCATGCATTATCTCGACGAGGTCTCTCCTTCAAGGTGGTAAGTCGCTCATGCTCCGACTTAATGAATTCCCTCATTTCAAAACGCAAGGTCTCCATCATGAACTTAGCCTGTGGGTCATCCAACTCAGTCATCCTGCAAAAGTGTTAGAAACAAAATAGAGAAATCCTCACCACTCTCGTGTATCACTCAAGTTTTTGAATCCTCACAGCACTCGTGTTTTCTCTCAACTTCTCTCTCAAAGAATCGAACAATCCCAATCTACCGACAGAATTCAACTCCAACAAAATTCCACGAATCCAAAATAAGGTCGGAAAGGTGATAAAATTGGTACGAAAAAAAAAAATCGCTAGAATCAAATTGGCTCACAACGATGCCGGGAAGCTAAAGAATCACTCACAAAATTTTGGTATAAGATTTTTTTTTTTTTTTTAAAAAATTTTTTTATTAATTTTTTTTATTAATTTTTTTTCTTTTTTTTTTTTTACTGATGAACAGTTTTTTTTTTTTTTTTTTTTTTTTTTTTTTTTTTTTTTTTTTTTTTTAATTGCTGAGTATTCGACTCACAACCAGGAACGAGACTCTCAAAAAAAATTCGCGAAAATCGGACTAAAAATAATTTTTATAGAATTGTTTTTTTTTTTTGTGCTTACGGATGAAAGAGATCCGATTCAGCAAGAAGAAACGAAATACGGAAAGAAAAGAAGAATCGAGGTCACGTAATCAGAAATTAGAAACCCTAACCTGTGCTCTGATACCAAATGATACGAACCTCGTCAGAGATATAAAGATAGAAGAAGAACGAAGAACAGAAAGATAGAAAGATACCGGCGGAAGTCCCAAAACCTCTGAATCTGATTCGTGAAATAATCTAAGGACGAAACCCTAGACCCCAACACGTGATCGACGCAGCAACTCGGGGATGAGGAAGACACACGAACGAAGGGTGGATCGCTTCGTTGATTCGTCGGTTGAATTCTTTGGATAGTCGGGTAGAATTTGAACCCCAGAGAGAATTTTAGTAAAACTCGCAAAAAGTAATTTTTTTCATCAATAATGTTCTAATTAAAACAATGCGTTGGGAGCTTTATATAAGCAATGCCCTAATTATTAAATAAAAAGAAATAAAAGAATTAAAATCAAAACAATTAAAAACTGACGCAAATAAAACAATTAAAATAAAAACAATTAAAAAACTGACGCAAATAAAACAATTAAAACTGACGCAAATAAACTTAACGCTGAACCGCGCTACTTTTCTGAAGATGTCGGCCGACAGAATATGGGTGTCGGCCGACACCAACCCAAACTCGGGTTCTTCCTCGGGTTGAGCCGCGGGATCGTCAGAATCTCGATTTTCTGCACTCCTGTCGGCCGACAAGCCTTGGTGTCGGCCGACACCAAGCCAGAAACTCGACCGAACTTCACGGCGCTTCCTCGGCACACTCTCGACCTCCGTTCTACCGTCTTCGTCGTCGTTCTAGCTTGAAACAGAACTCGGGTCGCATCATTTGAGGTTTCGGAATCTAACATATGTCCCGGGCGACGACGTCGTGCTCGGCGAGAAAGGCATAGCCGGCTTCCGGACGACGTGGTCCTCGTTCCGGCGAGGAAGGGGTAGCCGAATTTCTGTAATTTAATTTGTATAGATGTTTGTTCGTGAAAGTTAAAACACGGGCTTGTGATAACGACAAGTGAATGAATATGAATAAATGAAATTTGGGTTTTTCTGCTGTTGCTTTTTTTTTGTTCGTGGTTTGTTAATGAATTTTCTTTGATTTATTCTGCTATTGCTTTGTTTTTGTTTGTGATTTGTTAATGAATTTTCTTTGATTTATTCTTGAGGGTTGTTTCTTGTTCAACCAAATTCAAGTTTAACCCACACTATGACACCCAAACAACAACATAAAATGACAAATTTTCAGCAATGAGGAGTACATCTCCCACCTTTAAAACTCAAAACATAAAATTTCATTGTCAATGGCAGACCAAATGTCATCAACAAATAAAATATTTGTATCAAAACACTATTATCTTGCGATTCAAAAAAAATATTACTCCATATATCCGTTTCTCAATGTTTAACCAAATCCTTGCAAAAATCTACTCATAAGTTCTCGTTGTATCTCTAAGGCAAGAAAAGATCTTTCGGCAAATTAGCCGGTGTTTCTTTATCCGTAAATAATTCCTGGTAAAATAAAAAATAATTCATTAATTATATTCATAATAATCATTATATAAAATGTAACAATATATGAATCATACTCTGTATTCAACTATATTAGGCATGGTGGGATAACATTGGCTGTGAGTTTTGTCTTGCCCCTGAAAATTTTGTGAAACAAAGATAAAATGATCACTTCTCCATATATATACACATAAACAATTGGCAATACAATGATATAACTCACTATATTTAATGTCGAAGATGGCATGTGATACAATCATTGATGTCCACGTTCCACAGATTCAGAGAAAAATTGCCACTCTTGGACTTGATTAACAGAACCACCAACTGGCTGTAATGGTTCATAAGAAACTTGTTGCGACGGGAGAGCATTTGAACCTTTCACTTTATTTTTACCAACTTTTGTTGTTCTCTCTAATAAGTAAATAATAAATATTAGGAGTAATATAAAAGTACACTCTAATAATAAATAATATAAATGAAACTAATGATTTTAAATTAATTACACGAGCACTTACTTGTAGATTTTACATTTTTGTTTCCTCCTGTGCTTTTTGCGTCCCAATGGCTCGGCAAGCGAACATTGTTAACTCCTCTAGACTTGACGTAAAGAGGATTGCGCACATGTTCAATATCCATATTGTTACTTTCTTCAATGGAATCTAATTTTCTTAATTTCGAACTTGCTGGGCTCGTGTCGTCATCATCACATGTTGTCACAACATCTATACTCAAAGTATCAAGTAAAGAATTCAAATTTGCAAGAACCTTCCCCAGATCATTTCTGACCAAATCTCTTGCCTTCACTTGAACTTTGCTTCTCATTATTAGATCATAACAAAATCTCATAGTATGATTCACATATACCGTCTCAGATTCATGACCACTACCACTAATATATTCTTCGCCAAAATTCACCCTCACATTTTTGGTCCATCTCATTTTTATATACCTCCTTGGTATTTTGTGCACGTTCATTTGCTTATAAACAAGCAAGTCATGTTTGCATAAGATACCAACAGATTCAAAGTATTGGCAAGAACATTTTATTTCATGTGATTCCATATCAAACTTTATCGATCGTACTCGATTTGAGTTACCTTGAGATCTCACTTTAAATTCAAATAAAGTCCCGTTACATGTTGAAGAAGCACTTTTTCTATCTCAAAGGAAAGAATAAAGCGTTTTACCTCGCTTCAAAACCGAGGGTTTAGTTGTAGAAGTCGACCACTCGGATTATCAATCCGAGGGAGGGCTAGAAGTGAGAGGTCTCAAAGTCATATTCATTTGCATTTCGAGTGTTTGAAAGAGTAATTTGAGTTTGACAAAATGTCCAAAGTAACAAATAGCAAACGATTTATCAAGTAGAGAACGATGGAGGTAATGAAATGGTAATGACAATTCGGTGAATTATCAAATACAAGAGTGATTTCCGGGAATTCTCGTCCCTAGAGTCGAACTCCCAAGTACCTAAGTTCAAGAATCGACTACGGAAAGAAAAACTCCGCACAACGGTGGTTAATCAATTTAATTCCCTAAAGTAGCACTCCAAACGGTAGTGAACACAATGGTTGTCGAATTCCTTTACTTAGCCCTTTTGAACTTAATTATGAAAAATCGAACTATGGGAAGAAGGACTCCGCACAACGGTGTTCGATCTAAAATTTAATCCCCGATCGAGTCTAACTCCGCCCAACGGTGGTTAGATCGATCGTAGCTCGAAAATTCACAATTAAACTCAAAGTTTATTCACTCGAGCATTTTATCAAACACCTAGTGTGCACTACATTTTCATCACCTCCTAATGGAAAATTAGCCAAGGAAACCCATGCAAATCATCATGATCATATAAGAAACATACAAAGTACTCATAATCATGATCAAATCCGAGAATTCACAAAGATCCAAGTCAAATTCCCAACAAAAATCAATATTCATAGAAGGGGTTTCTACAAAACAAAAGGAAAAGTAGAGATATAGAGATAGCCAAGTTTGTAGAGGATTCTCGACTCCGTTGTCCTTGATCGAGCTTGAATCCGTGCTTCGATTTGGGGAAGATGAGCTTGAACTCTCGATTTGGTGTTCTTTCTCTCTCTAGAATTTCCAAGTGTGTTTTCGTAGATGCAAAAGTTGTGTTTGTGGAGAGTTCTCCACCTATTTATAGCTCAAGAGAGAAAATAAACATTCCCTTCTTTCTCCCTCCAAATCATGTAGTGTGAAATGTCTCTTTTAGCCTCCGGTCAATGCATTTTAAGCTCGGTCAACTCTTTTTAGGCTCGGTCAATACATGGTCAACACATTTCAAGCAGTTCGCGCCAGCCCTGACGCATTCGCGCTAGACTCTCAGTAGCTTGACGCATTCGCGCCAGACCCTCAACAGCTTGACGCATTCGCGCCAGACTCTCAGTAGCTTGACGCATTCGCGCCAGACTCTCAGTAGCTTGACGCATTCGCGCCAGACTCTCAGCAGCTTGACGCATTCGCGCCAGACCCTCCCCTGTACGCGACTTCGCGATTCTCGTCGTATCTTCGTCGTCCGAACTCCAATTTCCACGATTCAACATTCCTCGGATTCACGACTTCAAGATCTTTCTAACCATGTGTGTTACAGCTCCAGGTTCTAAACGAACGAAATAACTTTGTTGCCCGAAGTCGTTGAAGTTCATCGTCCCATTTTTGCTCCGTTTTTCCTACATTTTGACATGGAAACTCGACTACACCACGCATAAGCTCCTTCATAGAAATAATAAGCAATTCCTCAATGATAACACACATATATACACAAAAGTGAACACAAACGAACCCTAAAAACGTACTAAAAACAAGCATAAAATCGGCACTTCACATGTAGGCTGCCCATCAATTTCGCTTCCTAATGAATTGATCAATTCAAACTGGAACATATTGTATATTGTATGTGTGTAAACCGCAGAAGCATCTCTTAACAAATTATTGGTTTTTGCAGCAAGTGTAGGCTTTCCATGGAGACTTTTAAAGTCATCCTCCTTCTCATCTTGACGCCATTTTTTCTGAACCTTTTTAAACCTTAAGACGCATTCAAATAAAGTATGTGTCCTTTTACCACCATCTTTTAGTGTAGAATTTGTACCCTCACTTCTTGATGTAGCTTTCAGCCCCGCACTGAATCTGTTTTTACTAAAAGCGACTGACCATTTATGAATCAATTTGTACATATTCGTCAACCAGGAATGATCTTGGAGATTATAATCAACAACCATTTCATTCCAAACTTGCTCGAATTCTTCTCCAGATTCACAAAATTCCATACACTTATGAAACATAGTCTTAAACCCTGGGTTGCTATTCAAATTACCAAGATGTGATGGAGCATTTTGATATATATGCCACTGACACAAACGAGGGTGCGAACTTGGGAATACCTTTTCAACCGCGTTCATCATTGCCCTACACTGGTCTGTGAAAATTGTTTCTGGTTCTTTGCCGCCCATAGATTGAAGAAATGTATTGAATAACCATTCAAATGATTCTTCTGTTTCATTAGACATAAAAGCTAAACCAAACATCACATTGTGCATATGATGATTAATCCCAGTGAAAGGTGCACAAATCAAATTGTATTTGTTAGTTTTGTAGGTAGTATCAATAGAAAGAACATCACCAAAAGCCTCGTAATCAATCCTACACCGTCCATCTCTGAAAAAAAAGTTGCACATTCTATTGTTCTCGTCAACTTGAAAATCCCAATAAAATAATGCATCTTCATTCGATTTGTTTTTGAAATATCGAACAAGTTCAGCAGCATCACCATCTTCAACATTTCTATGATCCTTTGCTAAACGATTAATATAATCATAGGCATCTTTTTTAAGGAAGCCTATATTCTCCCTCCCATGTGATTCTTGTTGCATGTATGAATAAGCATTGGATATTGAAAACCCAGCATCAACTAATGCTTTCAATGTATCCCCTTTAGCATACGAAATATTCCGAGCTGATCTTAGCATATATCTTTTATCAGGAGCAACCATGTCATGATTATGTTCAATGTGAAAAATAGTAATTTTCCACTCTTCATTTTTTTTGCGCCCAACTCTAAGCCTAGCAGTGCAACCAGTTCTCGTTTCCATTTTCAAGTAGGTAGCCTGTTTAGTCGTAGAGCTACGTTTTTCGTCTTTTGTTCCATTACAGGAACAATCAAATTCCTTCATATAAAGTTCTCCACTTTTATCATGAAAAAATGATTGTTTTCCTTTTCTCACACTGAACCCTTTAGCGTACCCATATTCACAATACAACAAATACGCATCCTCGGGACTTTTTATAATTTCACCGACTCCTAATTTTCGCTCAAATTCATCAATTATTTCTTTATTGCGTACCTGAGTTTCTGAAAGTGAAGCTTCTGGTGTATGTTGTTTTGATACACAGTTCGCACTTCGGAAATTGATCAGTGAATCTTCATCCATTTTCTGACCAAATAAATATAAAATTATTATGAACATCAACACTCAAAGAGAAATGAATAAGTAATAGATCGAATTAATAAAGATAGTAAATTACTGTGAAAATGAAGAGCTTGTATTGCGCGTGGAGAGGAGAAATTTAGAAAAAAATGGCGGAAGAAAAATGGCGGAAGAAAATTAGGTTTTTAATGTTTTTTATTATTTTGATTAATAAAGCTTAAAGAAATTTACTTTTTTGATTAAAAATTAAACGTTAAATATTATCCACTTGTCCATCAATGAATGGTGGGGTGAAGTACTCCTGGTGTAGCATCGAGAATACCCATGCAACACGCGGTAGTAGGCTCTGCCGGCCAAGTCGGTTGAGGCTCGTGATTCGCAGTAGTTTGATCCTCGGCTGATCTGTCGGCCGAGGCCAAGACCAAAAATCCCAAAAATTGGTTTTCTCCAACAGATCTCTACGGTAGGTTTGTCTTGACAAGATCTTCAAAACTTCCATGTGTAGATAAAACACATCACAACATATAAGAATTGCCCAAAAACTGAGCATGATCTGAGCCCTCGATCATCTCAGATTGTAGTTATCACATTCACATCCTTGCAATTATAATCGTAATTAAAGTTGTCTTATTGGAGTTGCACTGGCTGGGCCGGAAACAAGTGGCAACGTCCAAAACAAAAAATAAAATAGGTGAGAAACAAACTAAATGAGAGAGAATATCAACTCCCCGAGTCGAAACTAATCGAACCACGAAAAATAAAAATGAATAAAATTAATTATAAAATAAAAAGATCTGAAACGCAAAATCAATGATAAGATAATATTAATGGAAAAAGGCAAAATATAGGTGATTGATTTCGACTACAGAATTAAATTTAGAGTGTTACTGAAAGATGTAGAGGCTTTGATAAATATTGAATCGCGTAGCAACGCTTTACTTAAAGAGTATTTCGACCTTGTAAGCCTGGGTATCACGAAATCCCTCGCATGATAAGACAATATCGACACTCGAGTCTTAGGCTTAGAATACGAGCAACTTATGGAATATTCCGCTTTATTTGTTTGCTTCAAAGCTTCTTAATTTCGTAAGTGAAATTGTGTGTATTCATCACTTCCTTATATAGGTAGTAGACACCCCTTCATTTGAATATAAGCACCTCTCGGTCGAATAGGCACTTTTAAGAAAAGGTATCTTTTCATTCTACACCTATTCATGTATAGGTACCTTTTAGTGAATACACCCTTTCACTTTGACACATGTTCATGTTGTTTTGCATGGGAAAACATGCAATTTAGAATTTGCATCAATTGTATAAATTGTATGATATAATATCATCTTCCAGCCATGCAACCATGCAACTATGAGATCGCACTCGACATACATTATTTTGCTTATCCAAATACTTAAACCATATCAATTTTATATAACCGTGTACTCCACACTTCTCCAAAGTTATATTATATTGACTAGATTTAATCCGAAGCCTTGAATGATTCCAATTACATTAAATGGACATCGATTTGACTTAAATCACCAACAATCCTCTCCCATTTAAGTGCAATCCTTGAATCATACAAATTCAACAAATAAAACCAAATTCGTGCGTAAGATGAAAATGTCTTAAAGATTGAATTTTCATCGTAGTGAATTATACTTTACATATATTCGAGAATCACGGTGTCTTAAAGATTGAACCGTTCAACCAATCTGAATACATGAAGATAAAACACACACAAGTTTAGACAATTCCATAAGGAAATCCGACACAAAATAGGCCTTGTGTCCCTATTCATATTCATGAGTGTTTATAGAGCTCAGCCACGACTCTTGAAGTTGTCACACTTCTCACTCATATAGGTGAATCTTTTTTTCGTGCACCTGCACAATTCACTTTTTCAAAAGACTCATTAAGAATTACTTCAACCTTTTCATGTAGGTTCAAACACATTCATTTGGGATAATTTTCATGTGTTTCAATCTCAAATATAGGTTTCCCAATTGAATTCTGGTCCTAATACAATTATAAATGAATTTAGTATCCCATATTTGAAGATTCTTAGAGGCTTAAGACCCATCCAAATCACCGACTTTGTTACCAAGTCCCTCGCTAATCCCTTGGTCAAATGATCTGCGAGATTAAGTTGTGATCTCACAAAATCTATAGAGATTACCCCATGAGTGATCAGCTCACGGATCGCGCTATGTCTAACGCTCAAGTGCTTTGTTTCAATCCATACAAGGATTTAACGAGTTCACATATTTTATGCTCATTACCAGGCATAACGAACCCTTCGAGTTGTTTCGTGTAAATTTCGTCCTCTAACTCACCGTTAAGGAACATTGTTTTTACATCCATTTGATTCATCACTAGATTATTTATTGCAGTCAAAGCTATCAATAACATAATCGTACTTATTCGCGCAACAGGATCATATGTATTAATCTTATTGAAAATATGAAACAAATTTTTTTGTTGATAAATATAAGAAAAATATGTATAAAATAATAAAAACAATTATAATATTAATTAAAATTACTAAATAAAATAATATTAAATTAAGAAAAATGTATTAAAAATTATAAATGTTAAAATAAAAATGAAAAAAAAACTCGTACCGATCCATCGGGCTAAACTCAAGTCTATCCCATTAGACCCGTTAGCCTATTGGGCCATGACGGGCTGGAAGTTACAGCTCTAGTATAAATCCTAGGTAATTAACCCTTCTTCTTCGTTAGTCCGTTTCTCATAGAAATAATTGATGTTTCGACACTTGGAAATTCAGGTTAGATATATTCTTACGTTTCTTTGTATATTATGAATGATCACAATTTTGGACGAAAGGAGTATATTATTTTGTTGAGTTGTAAATTATAATTATGAGTTGAATTGGCAGCTGGAGAAAGATGATTATGATGATTCAAATGATCAAGAAATTGCAGGTATATATATTTAACAATATATATTATTTTCCCTATGAATTATATATATAATTATTGCTCACAATAATATTCTCACTTTCAATAGTATCTCAAAAATTATCCGGAGACGTACTCCTGGAGATATTCATCCGCCTCCCCAATTTCCGAACGGCCCGACGTTTCGCCACCGTGTGTCGCTTCCAAGGGCGGAACTACCCTATGGCTGGGGTGGGCTTTAGCCCACCCTGATTTTAAAATATATAAGGGATATATATACTAAATACAAAAATCTACTGATATAAATTGGCTAGCCCAATTGGTCTAAGAACTCAAATATGAGTTTGTTTGCAAGGGATCGATCCCCCTCCTATACCTTTTTATACTTTTTATATTAATTTAGCCCATCTCAAATTTTTTTCTTTTATTTTAGCCCGTCTCGAAAAAAATTTCTGGCTCCATTGGTCGCTTCTGGCGCTCCCTCATTTGCGACGACCCTAAATTCGTCTCGAGATTCATTTCCCAACACCGGCTGCACCTCGACCACTACCCGCTCTCTTTACCTCACACCATCATGTTCCGTAAAACCGATGAGACTTCGACTGATCAGCCCGTGATTCGCCAGATATTTTCCGAGGAGTGGCTGCATTTCTACGGAAAGTCAACGCCAAGTTACTCGGACTTTTTGCCTAATTTGGCTGTGCCGATAGTAAGAGCTTCTTGCAACGACTTGCTGCTCGTGTCCTCCGGTCCCAATTGCACCACCGACGATCTCTACGTCTGCAATCCGAACACCAAACAATTCGTTAAGCTCCCGACGATTATAAGGCCCCGGCGTCCGAGCCTCCGCGATCGTGCAGCCGTCGGGTACGCATTACTATGTATGCCAGTCACCACCACCACCAACAACAACATCCGATTCAAGGTGGTTGAAATGGTTCCTAAAGAACTCGATCCGCAAGATTGTTAGTAATTTGTATTGTTATTTTGCGTAAATAAAATAAATTATATCTGTTTCAAATAAATATAATAATTTACATAAATATATTAATTATATCATTTTAAAAGATATAAATTAATAATTATATAAAACAGAAGTTTAACGTTAAAATATGAAACGTTGTTTCAAATAGATATAATAATTTACATAAATATATTAATTATATCATTTTAAAAGATATAAATTAATAATTATATAAAACATAAGTTTAACGTTAAAATATGAAACGTTGCGTTGTTATAATCTGAAATAATAGTTGCGTATTAAACGTTGTGTTGCTTATAATCTGAAATAATAGTTGCGTCCGTCTGAACTGTTATCTTCTGCGTATAAATATATGTTTGAACTGTTATCTTCTGCGTATAAATATATGTTTGCGCTAACAAATAAAAAAGTGAGTAACACATACAGAGAAGAAACACAAGTCAAAACAGAGAAGTACAAGAGAGTACAGTACATACAAACGCATAAAAAGAATCTCCTGTTTCTCAAATGAATTTTGTGCCTTGTTGTATACTGTAAACAAATTTCTACATAGTGGAAATATTGTTTTTCGGATAGTGATCAACACGCCTAAGGCTTTTCAATTTCTGTCTCCTATACATATAAAAAATACACAACAATCGAAAACAATATCTCTACAATGGAGACAGAATTAATCAACATGAAGGTGCAATTCCAAGGAGAAGCATTTCGTCAAAATCGATGGCACAAACTATACAAGGTGATAAGATAAAATAAGGTGACATCTAATCTCTTTGATACGTTGTATAGATTATTATAAATTTATTGTTCCTAAAAAATCCAAGTTAAGATTAATGGACATTAAAAGTATTTTGTTGGTTAGTGTTCCTAATAAATCCAAGTTAGGATCAGGGAAATTAAAAGTGTTTTGTTGGTTATGCTCAAAATTATAAAGCATAGAGATTGTTAGACTTACAATCTAATATAATAGTGAATCCATATTGTTAGCCTATATATATATAAAAGGCAAAAGAAATTAAATAATGGTAACACACATGCATCGAATAATCATGGTAAAAAGAAACACCGTGAAAAAGATCAAGATCATGTGTAAATCCATGAAGAAACCAACGAGTAAGAAAAGAAAAGGATGGTCCTGTTTTTATTTTAGTGTATTAAATAATTTTCTAGTAGAAGCTTCTAGAGAAAGGTTCAAATTATGAGTTATACATAGATCATTGAAAAGTAATCGCAATGAATCTTGTTTAAGATGATAATAACTTTCAAATGTGCTAGAAAGTTATTGGATGCAAGTTTAGAGAAAAAGTTATTGGATGCAAGTTTAGAGAAAAATATATCTCTTAATAGATATTTGCAATATAAGGAGATACTATAAGTTGGTCGTCAAATAAATAAACTTGCATATTATATTGCAAAATAAAATCAGAGTTTATAGATTTGCGTAAACAATAGAGTTGTGGCAATAACAGTCTCATATTTCTTTATACAATGTCAAAAGCATATATAATAAACATATTGGTTTAAACACTAATATGTAAGAAAATTAATTACAAAGTGTGTAATTAAAAGTAAAGAGGATATAGATATGGACATATATAATAAACATATTAGTTTAATACACTAATATACTAATATGTAACAATTTAATTACAAAAAGTGTACTTACAATTATTTATATAAGATCTGCCGCAGATCATCTCATTAAAGTAATTAGTGAGTAATTCAACAAATTATTGGATTAAAAAATAAAATAAAAAAATAAAAAATAAATAAGCACCTATAGGAACCCAACTTTGAATTAGTAACAACTGATGATAAATTTCAATGGGTAATAACAAGTCATAGTAATGTGCTTGATAGCACTAGTGTATTTCAAAACAATACAATTATAACTAGTGGTGACAATTGCCAGAAGAAGAGGATGAACATATTGTTCTTAATAAAGTCTTAAGTCTAAAGCAATTGGGACAAATTAAAGATTTTACCTAAGTAAACATAGAAGTGGTGCCGCTTCGATTAGAATTTGTGATATTCTATTAATGTTTATGAAATTGACAGGTGTTATACCCAAGAAAACAGTCACCGACACGTGTCACGAATCAAAGGGCCACGTCATCAAGAGAGAAATTCAGCTAAGTCAATCATAAAAGACCTTCAAAGGCATATCTAAGAAGAAGATAAGGAGCTTGGACAGTAGAGAGCGCACGGTAGAATCAGACTCCTTTCACAGGGGAATCGCCTGGGGAGACTCCTGGGGCGCCAGTCAATGAGCTGGGACTTCACGGGGAAAGAGGCAGATTAAGCACTAAGGGAAATTAGTGGGTATTTAATACATCATATTAGTGGACTAGAGGTCCAATAAGAAGCCGATATGTGGGCATTAGGTGGCATAATTAAGCCATGCATAGAGTATTATAAATAGAGGGTAAGAGAGAGGAAAATGGACATGCAAAAACCTTGTATTTTAATTATGAATTCTAAGTATGAAAATATGAATGAAGAGGTGCCTTGAGCATCCATGTTCTACTTATGATTTCTGCTATAACTTAATCCTTTTGCTAGCTTACTTATAACAAATTTACCATTTTGTGTTGTTTATCAAAATCCTCAATTACCAGCAAATACTACCGACAAGTACAAAAACAACCAAAACAGTTGGCGCTAGAAGGATCGAGCATCAGGTATTTAAGTTGCAGAAAAGCTCGATTAAAATCAAAGATGGTGAACGAAGACGAAGGTACTACGGTATCAGGTGCATCCGGCACAAGCGGCAGGTGGCGGGCTGTGATGGGTAAGGCCGTGATGGTGGAACCCGAGGTTCCATCTCCGCCTAAAAACCCAGAACCTGAAAATAAGGAACAACCGCCGCCTACCCAGATCAGCTCCGATGAGCACAACAGCAAACGTGCAGAGGCCGACGAGCCTACTGACAGTCAGGCAGATCAACGACAACGCCGACTTCGGTCGCGACGTCGGAATCGCCGTCTCCATCCTTACGATATCGGAGGGCCGTCGACGCCCAAGGTTCCACCTCCGATCAGATTCGCAAGTCTAGATACTCCACAAAAAATAGATGAAGCAGTGGCAGAACTGATGTCTCTGAAATATGTGATGACAACCCCTGTGATCCCGGTGAGGGGCATGCATGCACCCGCCGGGGAAAATCCAGACAAGGGCCCCGAGCGAACTGGCCGTGTTCCCCGGGGGAATCGCAGAATGCGTCGGGCCCTAGATCTAAACCAAAGAGCTGAGTCAGTAGCTACTTCTACAGATCCTCATAGACAGGTAAGTAGAAGTGACATGCACGGACATCGTGCGAACTTCTCACCGGCGAGGGCCCACAGAGCCCCCGGTATTGACCCTGAGTTAGCCGATTTAAGGCAGAAATACTCTGAGTTGGAAAGGCGATTGAACGAAAATCAGATTCTCGCCGCCCCGACAGGTCGTCATAATGATCCCTTGGCCCCCGAGGTTGAACAAACTCCCATGCAACCGGAAATTCAGCCCATGCAAACCACTTTGTATAGCGGCAAAACTGATCCAGAAGTGCATTTGAGCAGATTCAAGACATATATGTCCGGCCGGGGAGCCACTGATGCTACTCGGTGCAAACTATTCCCACTCACCCTGGGCGATTTTCCCCACCAATGGTACGTCAGCTTACCCATGCATTCTATCAAATGTTTTGACGACTTGGTGCAGAGGTTCGTGTCGTACTTTGCATCCAAAGCTTCCCATATGGAATATAGTCAGAAACTGCTGGGAGTCAAACAGGGTGAGAATGAAACAGACGAGTCGTATGTTGATCGCGTCGAAGAACTCCTCATGGCGGGTGGCGAAGAGATTGGTGATAACCTCAAACTTCACACCGTACTGGCAGGTTTGAGAAGAAATTCTAAGTTGTTTAAATCTGCAATGTTGAATTATCCCCGATCGTATGAGGATTTTAGGAGGAAAGCTGGGGCCCAAGTGGCGTACCAGCGTCTTGTTGCTGGTGGGGGACACTCCCCCGAGCAAAAGAAAAAACCTCATTTTTCCTCCGATCGAAGGCCAAATTACATTAGCAAAAAACCAGTCCCTAGGCCACATGATCCAAGAATGGATGAAGTCCGTGATTTGGAAAGAAAACTTACCATGCAGACTGGTCATACACCAGCAAATATTCTGAACATTATGGTGGTACAAAAATCTGATCTGTTGGAGAAACCACCACCAATCCTAACTTCCCCGGACAAGTTGGATCCCAACAAATGGTGTGCCTTTCATGAAAAGATTGGTCACAACACCAGCCAGTGCAGACAACTGGTAAAACTGTTGTGGAAACTTTTTCAGGATGGGAAGCTGTGGCAATTCTTGCCCAGGCCAGGTGCAGGAGGAAATCCGCAGGGGCCTCCTCCCCGGGAAGTACCCGCACTGGTCCCACCGCCTCCTCCTCTAGCTCAAGATCCACCAAGAGTGGGCCAGATCATGATGATCGGCGGCTTGAGACCAGTGAACGAGGAGAGCCGCCGCAAAAGGAAAAGAGACTTCCAGATGTGGGAAGTTTGGTATGAAACTGCCCCGTCAAAGGAAGCAACAATCAGTGAAACGGCAGTGATAACTTTCACCCCGGAAGATCGAGCCGAGACAAAGTTCCCGAAGGATGTGCCTTTAGTGATAAAAGCAAGAATCCTCGGTCTGGACGTGTCTCGCACGATGGTGGACAATGGCGCGCATCTTAATGTCCTGTACAAAAAGACCCTGGATCTGATGGGGAAGCTAGCGCGCTATGTCAACCCGTGCGATATGGTGTTGAAAGGTTTTGGTGACGATGTAGTCATTCCCTACGGAGAAATCATCCTCCCGGTGGAAATGATGGACGCGAAGAACCCCGAAGTCGTAATGGTTAGGAATCTTAAGTTTGTAATAGTAGATAAGGTTAGTGGCTATAATGCTTTGTTAGGCAGGCCCTTTCTAGACGCTTTTGAAGCAGTCGCCTCGTCCTATTACTACTGTATCAAGTTTCCAACACCCTCCGGTGCAGTTGGCACCGTCAGAGGGGACCTAGTAATGGCAAAGAAGACTTTGATGTATTTTCGCGATCTTGATAAAACTAAAACCAAAGTAAACAATAACATTCCCCAAGTCAATTTGGAGGAAAGCAAGATAAAACAAGTTGATCACATTAAAAATGTCATTAAAATCCCCGAGGAAGGAATGAACTCTCCTCAGAAAAACTCACACGGTGAAGTTATTCAGATTCCCTCGGTTGAAACAGATAATCCTCCCGAGGAAGAACCCAGTATAGACTTAGCATCTACTGGGAAAAAGCAGCCCCAACCCAAAAAAGACTTGGATGATTGGGGCTCAAGGGGTGGATATCAATGCAAAAAAGCACCCATTGTAGAGATGGTTGAAGCTCTGGACTCTATAATTGTAGATCCAGAGCAAACCGAAAAACAAATACTTGTGGGGTCTCATATGGAATCAACTACTCGAAGTGATATTATAAAGTTCCTAAAAGAAAATATTACCACTTTCTCATGGTCCAGTGCGGATTTAGGAAAGATAGATCCTAAACATGCCTGCCATCGATTGAAAATTGATCCATGCAAGAGACCAATTGCGCAGAAGCGTAGGAAAATGGGCCCCGAGAAGTGCCAGGCACTCGCCGGGGAAGTAGATAAATTAATTGAAAACAAACTGGTCAGGAAAGCTTCGAGTGATGTTACTTGGCTTTCCAATGCGGTAATGGTGACAAAAACGGTGGGGGCATGGCGCTTATGTATAGATTTTACTGATCTAAACAATGCGTGTCCGAAAGACCTTTTTCCCATGCCACACATCGACCATGTGGTTGATAATTTGACAGGTCACGTGATATTCTCAACACTAGACGCTAAGGCCGGGTACCATCAAATCCCCATGCATCCAGATGACGTTGAACACACGGCTTTCTACTCAGAGAAAGTGATCTATTGCTGGGAAAGAATGCCGTTTGGCCTGAAGAATGCTGGGGCCACCTATCAAAGGTTGGTAAATCTAATGTTTTCTGAATTAATTGGTAGAACCATGGAAGTGTACATTGATGATATTATTGTAAAAAGTAAAAACGAATCAGATCATGTCAAAGACCTCGAAGAAGTTTTCAAAATTCTGGGGCATTATAATATGAAACTGAACCCCAAGAAATGTAACTTCGGAATCAAAAAAGGGATGATCCTGGGGCATGTGGTTAGCGAGAAAGGCATTGAGCCCAACCCTACCAAAGTCCAAGCTATCTTGGACATGCAAGAGCCCCGGGACGTAAAAGGCGTACAACGACTCACGGGTCGTCTAGCCGCCCTAAATAGATACATTTCTTGCCTGGGAGATAAAACTCGTCCGTTCTTTGCCTCCATCAAAGGACAGGAATTTCACTGGAAAAAGGAAGCCCAACAAGCTTTTGTACGAATAAAGGAATATTTATCCAATCCAAAGGTAGTGGTGGCACCTAAACCAGGAGAAAAACTGTATTTATACCTGGCCGCCTCAGAACATGCCATCAGTGCAGTCTTGACAAGAGCGGAAGGAATACAACACTTCCCGATTTATTTTGTGAGCCAAGTATTACATGAGGCAGAAATTAAATACACTCCACTGGAAAAATTAACATATGCTTTAATAGTGTCGATTAGAAAACTCCGGGCGTACTTATTTGAGCACCCCGTCGAAGTTTTGACTACTATGCCTT
The DNA here is from genome assembly GCA_954870475.1 of Euphrasia confusa. Taxonomy (NCBI): domain Eukaryota; kingdom Viridiplantae; phylum Streptophyta; class Magnoliopsida; order Lamiales; family Orobanchaceae; genus Euphrasia; species Euphrasia confusa. Next base: position 4,906,356 of record OX940966.1, on the reverse strand, counting down.
TAAGGCAAGTATTGCACCGGTCAGATATCTCCGGGAGACTCCTGCGTTGGGCGTTAGAAATTAGTCAGTATGACATAACTTTCGCCCCGAGGACAGCACTCAAAGCACAAGCCCTGGCAGATTTCATTGTGGAATTAACTTTCCCTGAGAAATCCCAGAGTCAACCACGCGCCTGACAGCTGTTCGTAGATGGATCATCTACCACCGCGTCCTCGGGGGCAGGAGTGGTATTACTCAGTCCCGATGGAGACTCAGTAACCCATGCGGTAAAGTTTGAATTCCCCACATCTAACAATGAAGCAGAGTATGAAGCTCTCATTTCTGGATTGGAATTGGCTATATCCGTCGGGGCAAGGAAACTCCATGTGTTTATGGACTCTCAGCTAGTAGTAAACCATGTAAGTGGGGACTACGAGGCCAGAGGGGAACAAATGGTAAAATACCTAAAATTGGTATGGGAACTTTGCGAAAAAATCCCTGAAGTTCTAATCGAACAAATCCCACGGGAACACAATTCACAAGCTGACGCCCTGTCAAAATTAGCATCAGCTGAGGGCTCAGCAGACTTCTCAAATATTGTGTTGACAAAATTAATGTCCCCATCAGTGGAACAAAGAGAAATGCAAATACTCGCTGGGGCCGAAGAAGACTGGCGGATTCCCATCCAACGGTACATAGAGACCGGGGAAGTACCAGCAGATAAAACTGAAGCAAAACAACTTCGCTCCCGAGCGGCAAAGTATACTTTAATAAATACACAACTTTACAGAAGAAGTTATTCCCTTCCACTACTAAAATGTGTATCGAAGGAGGAAGGATTTAAAATCCTGGAAGAAATACATGATGGTGTATGTGGAAACCATGCGGGGGGAAGATCCCTGGCACACAAAACCATGGGGCAAGGATTTTACTGGCCAAGCCTGAGAAAGGACGCATTCGGATATGCACGCAAGTGTGTTAAATGCCAGACGCATGGGCCTAACATCCGTATTTCCCCAGAAGCCTTGAAATCCATTTACAGCCCGTGGCCATTTGCTCGGTGGGGTATCGATTTGATCGGACCACTAGCAACCGCACGGGGCGGAGTGAAATATGCGATTGTAGCAGTCGACTATTTTACTAAGTGGGTTGAAGCAGAACCATTGAACAAAATTGATCAACCACAGGTTATCAAGTTCATATGGAAAAACATTATATGTCGATTTGGTTTGCCCGAGTCGATCATTTCCGACAACGGAAAACAATTCGATGGGGCTGAGGTGGAAGAATTCTGTGAAAAATGGAAAATCAGAAGGCTGTTCTCTACTCCTTACCACCCCCAGACGAATGGTCAGGTTGAAGCAGTGAATAAAATATTAAAATATACCATCAAATCAAAATTGGAAAGTCGCAAAGGAAAGTGGGCGGATGAACTCCCAGAGGTTCTGTGGTCATATCGTACCACAGCTAGAAATGCCACGGGAGAAACCCCCTACTCTTTGGCTTTTGGAACAGAAGCAGTAATTCCAGCGGAAATAACGGTGTTATCACATCGGACCGCTCAGGAAATCTCCCCGGAGAATGAAATAACCATCCGGAAAGAGTTAGATCTTCTTGAAGAAAGAAGGTTAAATTCTGATTCTCTAAATGCCATGAACAAACAAAGAATTGCAAAATTATTTAATTCAAAAGTAAAGGCGCGAGAATTCCAAGAAGGAGACTTGGTGCTGAAGAAAATCTTGGGAACACACCAGGGAGCACTAGGGCCGAACTGGGAGGGACCGTTTAGAGTAAGCCACTGCCTCCAGAACGGAGCGTACGAGTTAGAGCTTCTCGACGGGACCAAGGATCAGTATCGGTGGAACGCGTTGCATCTAAAGAAATTTTATCATTGAAAGGTTAATTTTTGGCTTTTTGTAAAAATATTATTTCTGTAAAACCTTTTTTGCTACCTTTATAAATTTTCTCAGTATTTACTAAAAATACTTGCATGGGTTTTAAAAGTTATATTTTATCAAGGAAGAATATTACCCCGGGAAAAGGAATAAATTTCCCGGTCAAAACAAAGAATATTGAGTATTCCTAAGGAATACTAAGGTTCGGTAAAGACCCAAAAAATCTATAGATTACGGGGCCGAACACTTCTTTCTACGTACGGATTCAACAGAGTAAAAGAAACTCAAGAATCGCGCGGGAGGAAGATATTGGTCCGAGGACAATCCTAAGAGGTATTCATCATGAACTAAACCTCAAAAGGGTATTCATGATGAACAAACCACAGGATCGGACAGTCTTTGTAAAAGGAGAGATGGAGGAGAAAAATGTTTCTCAGAATCAGAGAATTCCAAGAGGTAACTAAATCCGAACATCACTTTTGCAGGACAAAGAACTCACAAAGAAGTCCCAACAAAGTTTTAAAATAAAACGTGGGTGTGAGCCAAGAGTTATCTGTTCACAAGAATTACGATTCACCAAACAAGCTTAAACTGACTTGTCAAGTGATAGATAATTGTGGTAAAAAGAAACCTAAACAAAACGGTGGAAGGGCTATGTGTAAGACCCAAAGGATAATATCCAAAAATAACTTACTAAGTTATTACACACCAGCAAAATATTAAAACTTGTCCCAGGCAAAAAACTGCCTTTAAAATCCAAACAGAAATAGCAAATATTGTCTTATGGCCTCAGGCCCAAACCAGAAATAAAACTTAAAAACCTCTGAGCTTTTTACACTCAGAGTAGAGATCATTTTAGCAGACTCCTAAGTTGTTAAACTCAGGAGGTAGAATTACCATCACCAGGGGGGGTCACCATAGGATCTTTTGGCTTGCCATCAGGCCCAACACCAAGCAGATCCAGACCCTCATCTTCAAATTCATCTTCATCAACAGGAGCATCATCAGCTAACTTTGCAGGTTCACCAGGCATAGAGAGGAGACTGTATGATGGCCACCATTTCATGTCAATTCCATGGACAACTTCCAGATCCATGAAAGGTTGAGGAACTCTGGAATCCAGAGTGCATCCCTCCATGTGATCCCTGAGGAGTTTGAGTCCATACTCTTTGGCCACATCATTCTTCTCCTTTGCTGCAGACCTGATGAGATCAGCATATGCAGTTACATAAAGGAGGTCAGTCAGTACCCTGGGATTGTGAGCAGGTGAGTCCAGTAGGGTTTCAAGCTCCACAACTCTTTCCATGGACTGTGCAAAATCATCCTGGACTTGTTTCAGTTCTTTGGCGACTTTGACCACCTCATCCATTAGCTCTTTCTTTTCCCTGACAAAGCTGTCCTGGGCATCCTCAATCTGTTCTTCTTTTTCCTTGATGGTTTTCAAGGCTTCTTGCATCTCAGACTTCAACTTCCCCACCTCTGCCCGTGCAGTGTCTGCAACCTTCTTCCACCTATCCCTGTCCCCTGCTGCGGCTATGTAGGCTGCATTGAGCTCCTTTACTTGTGTTTCTTGACCAGTGCTGGTGATGCGAAGCTTGGTAACCTCAGCTCTGAGTTTCTCAGCCATAGTATGAGCACCAGAGATGGCAACTGCACTTTGACTGGCCAGTTTAAGGGCCAGGGAAAAGGCATGTTCCTCATGGTCCATCAGGTCATTGAGCTCTGAGGTCCAGCACCTCCCAACTGCATCAATTGAATCACCTACAGGATTGCCCAGGGTAGTGACAGGATCAATGGGGCCTTTGCCAGAGAAGAAGGGAAGGAGCACAGAGGGAAGTTTTTCCTGGGAAAACCTAGCCAAGAAATAAAATATAAAGATAAGATTGAATATGTTGTAAAAAGAAGAAAGAGCATAAAATGAATAAAAACTTACTTGTCAGAGAGAACTTTTTCAACTCCAAAAACAGACTGGCTTATGTCAGCACGGGGAGGTGATTCAGTCACATCAATTATACCCCCGTCAACTTTCTTCCTTTTCTTGTCTCCTTCGAGCTTGACTTGTAGAATTGTGGACGACCCAGAGGGAGGCAAACCCTGACTGGGAACAGCATCAATCATCACCACATCAGCAGGGGTAGAGGATTCTTTGTAAGAGTCCACCACCTCCATAATCCCCAGGGAATCTGTCTCGCCGCCCTGGGCGGAGACAGTTCGGGATCTGGTCCGGGAAGCCGGGGCACCTACTGCCCCACCCCGAGTCTTTACAGATCCTCGGCCTCCTATGCTGGTTGAACTGGTTTTTGATTTACGGGCTTTTCCCGTCTGGGATGGATCCAAAAGTCCAAGTCTTTCGAATAGTCTGTTATCCGCCATATTTGGGGGTTTCACGTCAAACACGGTAGAGAAAAATTCTGCACCGGGAAAGTAAAGATATTACACCCGACAAAATTAATGATATTTCCCCGAGGAATATGTCCCCAGGAAATAAGACAAAATAAAAACTGCAGAAAATACAGAACTTTACCAAAACAAGGTTTGTCTTCGACAAACGGAGGACAGAACAAGCCTGCTGCGTCACGAATACTGTCGTCGTTGAGATACGTTGAGTCCCTCTCGGTGGTAGGAATGCACTGGGCCAAAAGATTCGCTGTAGCCAAATCCCACGGGATGCTATAGTCAGTTTTGGAGATCCGGGCACCTACAAACATAAAAACAATTTTAGATCAGTCAAAACTGTAAAAACTTAAAAGTATAATTTACTTACTTTCATCCTTAACGCCATAAGTTAAAGGAATTTCAATTTCTCCCTCTCGGGTCTGAGTTCTCCATCTCCCCGAGACATAAAACCATCGATCCCAACAAGTAGGATCTTTAACTTCCGGCTCTCTTATTTTCACCATATTTTTCCTGCAACGAACTGTGTAATCACCCAACAACCCTTTCTGGAAATTGACCGGGCTAAAGAACAAATGGAATTCATCCCCCGTAAGGGGTCGAGAAAATCCCACTTGTCCTAGAACCGTCAAAACCCCATACAACTGAGCCCACCCGTTCGGATGAATCTGATGAGGAGCCACACCCCACCGGTTCAACAGGCCTGAAATTGAAGGATGCAGGGGAAACCGCAGACCTTGATCCATCGCGTCGACGCCGATGGCCACCATGCCTGGAGGTGGACAGCAGGTGGATTCTCCCTCTTCTGGCGCATGCAAATGCACGTTGAAGGGAATCCGCCAGTCATCCCTCCAGTCGGTGAGTTCGTCCGCCGTCACCGTGCTATCTCGGCCGTGCGCACCCCACTCCTGGTGATTTGGATCTGGTTGAACCGAAGTGATGGTCCTCTCAGCGGGAACGTAGGGATGGGCCGCGGCTAGTTCGTCCAGTCGGAATTCTGGCAAGGCCGGTTCCGCCTTGTCCATAAATTCTTTGTACTGACGAGCGAGCAGGACGTGAGGCTCTTCGACCACCTTGGGGCGAACGACTCTCGTGTATTTTGGCATGATGGTGAGGGTTGTAGAAGGAAATTTACACTACAAATTAAACAAATTTACACAGTAAAATTGCAGGGGGAAGGAAATTCTTACCGATTTTTAGATCTGAGAATCGAAGAGGAGTTGTGAAGTTTTTAAAATTCAAAATGGGTTAATGTATTCTGAAAGTTAACCCTGTCTCATGGGTTGATCAACGGTTGAGATCAAGGAAGGGAAGAGAGGGCGGTTACCAATGAAAAACGTACTCAAGTATCCTCCCACTACCCCGTAAAACCTAAAATACTTGGCCAGGATAATGCCACGTGGCAAATATTTACTGACAAAGGCCAGGATAAGAAGAAATCTTTTTTTTTCTACATTCTTTCATTATTTATTTATTAATCAAAGTTATTGATTTATTAAGAAGATAAGTTTTCTGATACTTATCATGATTTACGAATATAAAGAGTCCTTCAAAAACAATAACTCTTGTTTATTTCACCGAGAAAGAAACCTGGGAAACAAAACCTGGGGAATTAAACCCAGAAAATATTATTTTACAAAGAAAAGACTAATTTTCTATATTTTGGATAAATCTCACGGGGAAATACATCCCCAGTTATCTTTTACAGGACAATCTTCAGGTTCGGAATCAACCGAGCTGTCTTCAGAATCAGTTCCCAGATCAATGATCTCCTCTCCATCCCTCCCAAATACTCCGATATTGAAAGACTTTTGCCCACGCAACTCCAGAAAGATGGTCACATCCACCGAGACAAAACGGCGTTCACAGAATTTGTCCCAACCGTCACTCAGAGCGAGACGTCGACCATCCTTCTCTACCTTAACTGTCCAGACCCGTTCAAAAGCATCTACCAAAGCAACATCCTGCCCGTCGAGCTCCGGAAACTTCTGAGAAAAAGACAAAGAAAGGGGCAACTTAGTTTTCATCGACCGATTCCTAATCCGAGAAGAAAAGCTGGTTATTTGATTCGGGTACACCTCTCTGTTCCAAGTAAAAGCCATGATATGAAGCCATAATCCAGAGTCGAAGAGCCTTTAAAGGCGTAAAACTCAGTATTAAATGAAGTCTCAACCACCAACAGAAAGTCAGAATGTAATTTCCGAGACGAGTCAACCGAGGAAGACGACCATAAACTTCAGGGAAATCAGAGTTGAAAGCTCTAATTTTCCTGGGGGCCTATGTTATACCCAAGAAAACAGTCACCGACACGTGTCACGAATCAAAGGGCCACGTCATCAAGAGAGAAATTCAGCTAAGTCAATCATAAAAGACCTTCAAAGGCATATCTAAGAAGAAGATAAGGAGCTTGGACAGTAGAGAGCGCACGGTAGAATCAGACTCCTTTCACAGGGGAATCGCCTGGGGAGACTCCTGGGGCGCCAGTCAATGAGCTGGGACTTCACGGGGAAAGAGGCAGATTAAGCACTAAGGGAAATTAGTGGGTATTTAATGCATCATATTAGTGGACTAGAGGTCCAATAAGAAGCCGATATGTGGGCATTAGGTGGCATAATTAAGCCATGCATAGAGTATTATAAATAGAGGGTAAGAGAGAGGAAAATGGACATGCAAAAACCTTGTATTTTAATTATGAATTCTAAGTATGAATATATGAATGAAGAGGTGCCTTGAGCATCCATGTTCTACTTATGATTTCTGCTATAACTTAATCCTTTTGCTAGCTTACTTATAACAAATTTACCATTTTGTGTTGTTTATCAAAACCCTCAATTACCAGCAAATACTACCGAAAAGTACAAAAACAACCAAAACAACAGGATTAGCACATGGCCATATATAATAGTAGGGTTAGTTAAAATCTTTTGAGAAATATAATAATAAATATATTATGTGTGTTATACTTTCGGTTTAACATTTAAGAGATTAAGGTTCAAATATTAAAGATAACTATAATTTCGTTAAACTTTAAAGTATATACACTAATAAAGTGGAGAATATACAAATTAGTGGGGGATTGTTAGTAATTTGTATTGTTATTTTGGGTAAATAAAATAAATTATATGTGTTTCAAATAGATATAATAATTTACGTAAATATATTAATTATATCATTTTAAAAGATATAAATTAATAATTATATAAAACAGATAAATTAATTTCAGATAAAGTTTAACGTTAAAATATGAAATGTTGCTTATAATAGTTGTGTATGAAACGTTGCTGCGTTGTTATAATCTGAAATAATAGTTGCGTATTAAACGTTGCGTTGCTTATAATCTATAATCTGAAATAATAGTTGCGTATTAAACGTTGCGTTGCTTATAATCTGAAATAATAGTTGCGTCCCTCTGAACTGTTATCTTCTGCGTATAAATATATGTTTGAACTGTTATCTTCTGCGTATAAATATATGTTTGCGCTAACAAATAAAAAAGTGAGTAACACATACCGAGAAGAAACACAAGTCAAAACAGAGAAGTACAAGAGAGTACAGTACATAAGAAACACAAGTCAAAACAGAGAAGTACAAGAGAGTACAGTACATACAAACGCAGAAAAAGAATCTCCTGTTTCTCAAATGAATTTTGTGTCTTGTTGTATCCTGTAAATAAATTTCTACATAGTGGAAATATTGTTTTTCGGATAGTGATCAACACGCCTTTTCAATTTCTGTCTCCTATACATATAAAAAATACACAACAAGGATCTACTACATGGCAAATTCATCGTGATGGTGTTTTGTTCCGAATCAAGAAAGTGGGAAAGGAAATCCTGGAGGTACAGATACACTCGTCCCAGAATCGTTCCTACGCGCATCTTACCGTTGGACATTATTGTCGCGCGCGACGAGGTTGTGTACTGGATGGAAAATGGGTGTTCGTCGTACAGGATTTATTATTTGCATTTGTCGGAAGAGCGGATTATGAGTTGAACTGGCAGCAGGAGGAAGATGATTATGATGATTCAACTGGAGGTATAAATATTTAACAACATACTATATTATTTGGAATCATCAAAACATTTTATTTGGAATCATCAAAACAGAAACAGAATTATTATATATTGTTTGTAACAGAATTTTATTTGGCCGGGACTTTGACATAGGACTTCCCTCCTCTGCCGTCGTCGAACCTCCCGTGTCGAAGAGGGATCGAGTTCTTCCAGCACTCGCTTTCTTTAAAAAACGCAGCATCACAAAAGCAGTCGACGAGGCACGACTGTGTGCACCAGTCCTCCGTCACCGATTTTGAATACTCGTACGCAGAGTTCAACCACTCCGTGTTGACTCTCTCAACAAGCTTGAAAACATCACCGCTGGAATTCCGACTGCACCTCTGCCGGAAAAAATCGGGCTCGCATCCGCCCATCGGTTTGGTGGGGTCCACAAACGAGTACCCTTCCGGGCAGCTACAATTCGGGCGGCTCTGATCATTGGAACTCAACGAGCACACGCTGTTAAACCCGCAAACGCCGCCTCCTAAGCTTCCTCCAACCCGATGGCAGATATTATCGAGCGGTATGAAGTTCTCCACGGACCACACGCCTGTCGAGTTAGACGACTTGGGGTAAGAATAATGCGTTAGAACTCCGTCGAACTCCAGAGTCAGCCTCTGGTAAAATTTACTCGCCGAGACGGTTTTAGTGAAAATGGAGTCAATAATAGTTCCGTTTTCAGCCGTGAGGAACAAGTATCCGGACTCGTTGAAGATCGCTTTAAACGCGGCGGTTTGGTAAGTATTCGAAGCCCAGTACGGCTTCAGAATGTTGGTTGTTGGATAGTTTACAGTGTAGAGCACGAAGTTACCGTCCGACTGCATTATCAGCTCGAATTGTCCTCTCGAGTAGTCGGTTTCCAGCCAGTTGGAAAACAAACTTCCGTTCTGGGAGAGTACCTACGGTTTTTCGTTCGATCGATCAAGAATCGTAATCTTATTTCAGTTTTAAACATTAAAAAATAAAAAGTAGTGGATAGAGCTGAACTGAATAAGTCTGAATTGAAGTGAACTGAAATTATGTTTTAAAAAGACAGAGAAAGTAGTCGATAGAGCTGAACTGAATAAGTCTGAATTGAAGTGAAATGAAATTAAGTTCAAAAGAACAGAGTCGTACCTGTCCTGGTAGCAATGTGTCGGTTGGTTCGCCAAAACTCTGCCACACAAAGTCAGAGTTGTTTGTTTTTTACGCCAGCACAAAGTTGCCAGTGTCGAGCATGGCCCCGAAGGCCGCGCCGGCCCCAGCAGCCCAGATCTGTCCGCCACTCGGGTCGGTTAGCACGAGGGCCCCACTTTTAGAGAGTTCAAGTTTCGAACCCTTTTCGACTGCAGGATTGTCGTCGCGTTTGGCAACCCAAACGATTGTTTTGTTTGGAATTTTGTCGAACACGACTGCTAGCACGTAGTGTGCGTTGGCAACTGGCTGGAAGCCGAGAGCAAAATCTCCGTTGGGGGATTTCCAGCTCGTGGAATTCGAGGCGCCGTCTACCAAGACTGAGCCCAAGGAGACGTGATTGCTGCTCTGAGACTGGGCAGTGGATGGGTGTTAGGGACCCGATCAACCCGATCGTCCAAGTCCCGAACACAACAACGAGGATACAAACTTTACTACGACAAACGAACGGAGAAATATCGACACTACTACTCCAAGCACAAAATATACGGAACGAGCAACGAAACACGAAAGCAACGAGAAAATAAAGAACAAACGATGTATAGTGGTTCACCCCTCAATGGGCTACGTCCACTTCTTGCCGCCACGAACTTTCCACTAGAAACGAGAAACAATACAAAGATTACAAGGATTTCCCACAAATCTCTCAATCTCTCTATTTCTCTCTTTCTCTCTTTTTCTAGATCTAGATCTAAAATCTAATCTCTCAAAGTGTGGTAAGTTAGGTAGAAGGAAAGAGGAGAATGGGTTTATATAGGTGAGCCCAAAAAACACCTCAAAAAACCCTAAAAGGGGCCCAAAAACGAATTGGCCCAAAAGAATCCTGGAAGTGGCACGAACGTGCCAGTTTTGGCACGAACGTGCCACTGCCTCTGAAGTTTTGGAAGAATTGGCACATCCTGGCACGAACGTGCCAGTTCCTGAGTTCATGAAAAACTCTCCATCCGTGCTCGTTTTCGTCCGTAGCTTCGTCGGTTTGGCTCCACCTCCAACAATCTCCCACTTGGAGACACAACCAACATCACCTCAACTCCTCGTCCGTGGCGGCAAACACACTCCTCAAACGAGGAGCCCGATCGAGGTTCCACACAACCTCATCTTGTCATACGGCACAACCTTGGTAAACATATCCGCCGGATTCTCACTCCCGAGAATCTTCTCAAGCACCAACTCTTCTTCCTCTAAAGCCGATCGAATGAAATGGTACCGGAGTTGAATGTGCTTCGTCCGCGCATGGTATGCCGGATTTTTCGCCAAATGAATAGCACTTTGACTATCACAATACAACACATTCCCTTTTCCTCCGTGTTGCAACTCCTCTAGAAAGGATTGCAACCAAATCATCTCCTTGGCGGCTTCGGTCACGGCTACATACTCCGCCTCACAACTCGAGAGTGCTACAATCTTTTGTAGCTTCGAAGCCCAAGAAATGGCCGTCTCTCCGAATGTGTAGACATAGCCCGTCGTGCTCTTCCGGCTATCGACATCTCCACCATTGTCCGCATCCACGTACCCTAACAACCCCGTCTCCGATTTCCGGAAACACAAGGCATAATTTGAGGTGCCCCTCAAATACCGGAGTATCCACTTCACGGCTTCCCAATGCCTTCTCCCCGGGTTACTCATGAACCGACTCACAACTCCCACCGAGTGTGCTAAGTCCGGTCTCGTACAAACCATAGCATACATAAGACTCCCTATCGCCGACGCGTACGGGACCTTATCCATATGCCTTCTCTCCTTCTCCGTGACGGGCGAATCCTCCTTCGACAACCGAAAGTGCCCGGCCAACGGAGTGCTAACCGATTTAGCATTCTCCATACCAAACCTCTTCAAGACTTTCTTGACAGAATCCTCTTGTGAGAGCTTTATGCCTTCCTTGCTCCTCACAATCTTCATGCCTAGGATTTGCTTAGCATCACCCAAATCCTTCATGGCAAACTCCGACGATAGTTTCTCCTTGAGCTTATCGACCTCCCGTCTACTAGCTCCCACTATCAACATATCGTCAACGTACAATAGCAAGATCAAGTAAGAGCCCACAAGACTCTTGAAATAGCAACAATGGTCCGCCTCACATCTTAAGAAGCCGGTCTTCTTCATGAAACCGTCGAACTTCTTGTACCATTGTCTCGGCGCTTGCTTCAACCCGTAGAGGCTCTTCTTGAGCTTACACACAAGCTTCTCTTTGCCTTTAGCCTCATACCCTTCCGGTTGCTTCATGTAGATCTCCTCATCGAGCTCACCATGAAGGAACGCCGTCTTCACGTCCATTTGTTGAAGGTGAAGATCCTCTCTTGCTACTAACCCGAGCACTAACCGGATGGTCACCATCTTGACCACGGGAGCGAATATGTCGGTGTAGTCGATTCCCTCCTTTTGTTGAAATCCCTTCACAACCAACCTCGCCTTATACCGCTTGCTCCCATCGTGCTCCTCTTTCACACGGTATATCCACTTGTTATGCAAAGCCCTCTTCTTCTTAGGTAGCTCGGCTAGCTCCCAAGTGTGGTTTGTCACCAACGAGTCCATCTCGTCATCCATGGCCGACTCCCACTTGCTCGAGTCCCCGGCTTGCATAGCCTCTTCAAAGGTCTCCGGCTCACCCTTATCCGTGAGCAAGATATGATAGAGAGTGGTGATGTACTTTTGATTTGGTCTCCTCTCTCTAGTCGACCGACGCACAACCATTGGTGGTGTTTGTGGGGTCGCCTCCGGCTCGGCATCAACTCCCACTTCATCATTAACCTCCACCTCATCACCCGAGTCCACCTCATCTCCGGTGCCCGGTTGGCCTTCCTCATGCGCCTTCTCGTCTCTCCGGACGGGAAAATCAAGATCGTCCCACACTTCACTCTCCGGTTGATCGACCCCCGAGGTCTCAACCTTCTTATCCTTGTACAACACCGCTTCATTGAAGACCACGTCTCTACTTCGGATTATCTTCCGATTTTCTTCATCCCAAAACCGGTACCCGAACTCCGCATCTCCATAGCCGATGAAGTAGCACTTCTTCGATTTTGGGTCGAGCTTGCTCCTTGAAGAGGAGTCCACGTGGACATAGGCCAAGCACCCAAATACTCGAAGATAGGAAAGATCCACCTTCTTTCCACTCCATACCTCTTCGGGAATACGAAACCCCAAAGGAACCGATGGCCCTCGGTTTATCAAGTGAGACGCGGTATTGACGGCATCGGCCCAAAACATCTTCGGCAACCCGGAATGTAGCCTCATACTCCGTGCCCTCTCGTTCAAGGTCCGATTCATCCTCTCGGCAATACCGTTTTGTTGAGGTGTGCCGGGGATCGTCTTCTCCATTTTGATCCCATGCTCGGCACAATAGCTCTTGAAGCTCCCATCAATGTACTCACCTCCATTGTCGGACCTCAAGCACTTCACCCTCAAACCCGTCTCATTTTCCACCAAGGCCTTCCATTTCTTGAAGACATCGAACACCTCCGATTTTGCCTTCATGAAATACACCCACACCTTTCTTGTGGCATCATCAATGAAAGTCACATAGTATTGTGACCCTCCAAATGAAGAAACCGGGGAAGGACCCCACACGTCCGAGTGGACCAACTCCAACTTCCCTTCTTTCGGTTCTCTTCCGCCTTTCAAGAAGCTCACCTTCCTTTGCTTTCCTAAGATGCAACTCTCACACGGATGAGGGGTGGTCGACTTCAATTCTGGCAAAAGCCCCTTAGTCGACAACATCTTCAACCCCTTATCGCTAATATGCCCCAACCGGCAATGCCATAGCTCCGTGCTCTTAGCATCATTCACTACCCCGAAAGTCTCTTCACAATTCAAGACCTTATACAAGGTTCCGGCTAAGTCTCCCTTCGCCACTACTATAGCTCCCTTAGACACCTTCCATGAACCTCTATTGAAAGTTACTCTATGCCCGGATGTATCGAGTTGGCTCACCGATATCAAGTTGAGCCTAAGATTAGGCACATGCCTCACCTCCGTCAACTTCCATCTTTGCCCATTGGACATTCTCAAGGACACGTCACCCATGCCCACGATGTCCATAGTTTGCCCGTCGGCAACGGTTACCTTCCCAAGGTACCCCTCTCGATAGTTCTCCAACACATGTCGATGTCCAGTAGTATGGTAGGAGGCACCGGAATCGAGGATCCAAGAGTCGATGTGTGCATCCACCGACAACACCAAAGCATCCGCTATGTCCTCCGTTGCGGCATTAGCACCACCACCACCCTTCTTATCCTCTTTCGGCGGCGACCGATACTCATTCCTATAATGACCCGTCTTGCCACAATTCCAACACTCCACCTTCCGTGACTTCGATTTCCCTCTACTATTTTTCGACTTCGATTTCTCTTTGCCTCCACTGTTGTTGGAGCGATTTTGGCCCCGTCCACGGTTGTCAACACTCAAAGCCGAACTCGGCGTGCCCCCGGAATCATTCCTCCTAACCTCCTCGGCGAGGACCCTATCCCGTACACTTATAAACTTGAGTTTCTCCGTTCCAACCGAATTACTTAGAGCCGCCCTCATCGGCTCCCAACTATTAGGCAACGAAGCTAGTAGAATCAAGGCACGGACTTCATCATCAAACTCGATCGCCACGGACGAGAGTTGATTCACTATCGTGTTGAAATCGTTCACATGCTTGGCTACGGACCCCCTTTCTTCCATCCTAAGGTTGAAAAGCTTCTTCATCAAATGGACCTTGTTGTCCGCCGAAGGAGTCTCATACATATCCGACAATACCTTCATCAATCCGGCTGTCGTCTTCTCCTTGGCTACGTTGGCGTGCACGTTCTTGGATAACCTCAACCGGATGACCCCAAGAACCTTCCTATCGAGCTTGTTCCATTCCTTCTCATCCATCTCTTCCGGTTTCTCACCCAATGGCTCACTCAAATCCTTGCCATACAAGTAGTCTTCGATTTGCGATTTCCAATGGGGAAAATCCGTCCCATCGAACCTTGCGATACCGCCCAAAACCATGTCGTCACTCATTGTATCCTCCGATCGCTCTAACACAAGCTCTGATACCAATTGTTAGGGACCCGATCAACCCGATCGTCCAAGTCCCGAACACAACAACGAGGATACAAACTTTACTACGACAAACGAACGGAGAAATATCGACACTACTACTCCAAGCACAAAATATACGGAACGAGCAACGAAACACGAAAGCAACGAGAAAATAAAGAACAAACGATGTATAGTGGTTCACCCCTCAATGGGCTACGTCCACTTCTTGCCGCCACGAACTTTCCACTAGAAACGAGAAACAATACAAAGATTACAAGGATTTCCCACAAATCTCTCAATCTCTCTATTTCTCTCTTTCTCTCTTTTTCTAGATCTAGATCTAAAATCTAATCTCTCAAAGTGTGGTAAGTTAGGTAGAAGGAAAGAGGAGAATGGGTTTATATAGGTGAGCCCAAAAAACACCTCAAAAAACCCTAAAAGGGGCCCAAAAACGAATTGGCCCAAAAGAATCCTGGAAGTGGCACGAACGTGCCAGTTTTGGCACGAACGTGCCACTGCCTCTGAAGTTTTGGAAGAATTGGCACATCCTGGCACGAACGTGCCAGTTCCTGAGTTCATGAAAAACTCTCCATCCGTGCTCGTTTTCGTCCTTAGCTTCGTCGTTTGGCTCCACCTCCAACAATGGGATCATGAGCAGCACCAGAAAGATTGTTAGCCCACATGAAATCCGAAGCTCATCCATTTAATTATAATGTGAGTTTACTTATGTTGAGATAATTATAGCAAGTTTTTGGATGAATATAAATAAGCATACAAGTTGAACTATTCGGTTCTCGAGTCAAAAAGGATTTAATTCATTCAAATTTGATATATATAAAACAAATCAAATAGTGTTCAAATGTATTGTATCAGTTTTCAATGCTGAATTTTTATCTTTGACTATGATGTTTTTTCAGTAGATTTCCTCAAATCATTAAAAGAAAAGGCCTTAAGGTAAGAACCATTCCTGTTATTCAGGTTTTGAGTATATATTTTTGGCAGATTTTCGTAGGATTAACCGAGTCAAGAATTCTCGGTCCCGAGTCAAAATCACAGTAATTCAAAAGATGTAGTAGTAGTTTGTCAAAAAGGTATTATCTCAAGGTGAATAATTTGGTTTAAAGCGCGTTATAATGTATACTCATGACTGAGTCGTGAGTGACTCGGTCCATTCTTATAGATTAAAAGGCATCAATCGAGCTGAATCTCAAATTGATTTTCGCTATGACACACCTATGAATTTGTCGAGGTGAAAGACAATTTGAGGTGCATTTGGATCATATTCGATTTGTTCCGATGCACACACCTTCAATTCTTGCTGATAGATTTTTGTCTGCACGTTGGTATTGGTATGGAACGAGCAACCCAAAAAGTAACCTTGTTATTAATAGTCCTGCTAGCCGACATGTTCTACATGATCTGGCAAGAACGGAATATGCGTATATTTCAGGGGACCACGGCTTTTATGACTGCTATGAATATTGTTCGAGATCGAATTATTTCATTACATGATGCTTGTTTTTTTTTTGTTTTGCGTTAATTTTGTTCTTGTTAAAAACTATGTTCATTATCTTTAATAGACTCTGGACTCATTCTGCATAACAAATTAGGTTCTAACAAAAGTATTCAAATAGAACTGTAACAAGAACAATCATTATTATTAAGAAAGTGAGACGAAAACAAACGTGATTAAAATCGCAACTTCAAGAGTTACACAGCCGTTGCATATTTATTCGATATTTTTATCAAGGCCTTCCCGCCCTTGCTAGGATCAACCCTCCCGTTCCGAAGAGGACTTCCCATCTTCCAGCACGCCCCGTTTCTAAACACCGCCGCTTCACAAAAGCAATCGTCGAGGCAAAACTTTCCGCACCACTCCTCCTCGACACCCTCGAAATAATCGTACTCCGAGTTGGGCCAATCCAAGTTGTCAACATCGTGCATCACAAATCCTCCTGTGAAATTCCCACAGCCCTGCCGAACAAAGTCCGGCTTGCATCCGCTCCTGCTGTCGGTGGGGTCCACCAAGGAATACCCCTTCGGGCAGCTGCATTTCGGCCTCTGATCAGTTCCCAGCTGGCAAACACTGTTGAGCCCGCAGGCCCCACCTCCTCTCGTCCCCCCAACTCGGAGACAAATGTTCGTCGGCTGAAATGGGCCCACCGACCACGCCGTGGTCAACGACTTCATATAATATAGCCTTAAAACTCCGTCAGGATCCAAAGTCAACCTCATGTAGTTGTACTTTTTAGCAGTGGAATTGGGTTCGGGGTTAAAATCGTAGAGTATAGTTCCGTTTCTTGCAATGAGGTAGATACGTCCGGATTCGTTAAAGACGAATTGAAATCCAGTCGAATCCAAGGACGGTTGTGTGGTGTAAGTATCCGTGGCCCAATAAGCAGTGTACACCTGATCCGACTTTGGATAGTTCAGAGGATACATCACCAGATTCCCATCTGCTTGCATCGCCAATTTGAATCTCCCGATCGAGTAATTCGATTCGGAAAAGCTCGACAACAAACTCCCGTTCCGATTCAGTACCTGATGATGATGTATACATAAATAACAAATTAATCGACTATAATTTCCATTAATTAATCGTATATATACCTGTCCCGGTAATAACGTGTCGGTTGGGTAGTCAAAACTCTGCCACAGGTGGGTTGAGTTCTTTGTCGTCTTTTGTAGTAGCACAAAGTTGCCGGTGTCGAGTATGGCCCCACAGTCCACGTCTGCAGTCCCACTCAGGTTATAAGTTGCCCAGAGGTGTTTGCCAGTTGGATCACTCAGCACGAGTCCCGCGCTCGCAGAGAGTTCGACTTTGGAACCCTTTTCGACTGGATTGCCTCGGTTGGCGGACCAAACGATGGTTTTGTTGGTCAATTTGTTGAACGAGATTGCTAGCAAGTAGCGTTTGGTCGCAACTTCCTGGAAGCCGAATGCGAAATCGCGGTTAGGTGATATCCAGCTCGCGGGCTTTGAGTCGCCCGCAACCAAGGTTGAGCCGAGCTCGATCCTTTGCGATTGAACGATCGGTGAGATGATGATGAGCAGCAGCAGCATGAGAAATACCAGAATTAGCCTGCATGAAACACTAGTATCATCCATTATTAATTTGTGTGTGGGTGTTATGTGTTTGTATACATGTATATATGTGTGTGTTCATCATTGACAAATTCCACTATTTTAGTACTCAAGTCAAAAAAGGAATGAATGAATATCATTAACTTTAAAATTTTATTATGAAATATATACAAAATACATAAATAAAACAAAAAAAATCCAATAACAATTGGTCAAACGGTCGTTATTCCGTAACGACTTTCAGCCATCGAATCTTTATCCTTGAAAAATACAATTATTTATTTTCTTCATAGTCGAGAAGTTGAATTTTTGGTCGAATTTAAGTAGATTTTGGTTAATTGATTTGAAATATAATTATTCAATTTCTTTATAACCAACAACAAAAAAAAGTAAATTCTGAAATCGCAGTATAATGTTTCTTTATAAAAATGATGCATTTTTTGTAATTAAGCTCAATATATGGAATCACCATGATAGGTAAGAATACAGGTTTTCAAGAAGCTGATTTATATCTGCACAAAACCTTGCACTTGAGCACACCATCCATCACATAAAACCCCGGCACCACCATAATCTTCACCCGACCGCCCCCCTCCAATGACCTCTGCCTGTCGGTGAAAATGTCTTCCATGTACCCCGACTCGAAAACCATGTTCTCATCCACCCTCACAATACCCAGAGGCTGTCTGAACGAAAACGCAAGCAAATGCACCAACCAAACGCACTTCGCAGCAACGAAAAACGCCTGCAGCAGCTGCTCGGGCCACGGCCTCGTGCACCCTAGGCCCGTAATAATCCCGCTCATTTTCTGATCGCAAAATTTACTAAACTCGTCGCTATAGAATTTCGTCCCTTTCTTCAAAACCTCCTCCCAGCTCAAATTCCTCAACGAGACAAAGGACCGAAATCGGGCCTCGCGGGCCTGTTCAGGATCCAAGATCCGCGGGGCCCCGTTTTTACGGAACACGCAGTTCTCAAAGTCCTGGTAAAGCGACTGGTTCACAAAGGCTTCCACGTGGCACAAGACAGCCTTCGAGTATTTCGAGTTGACTGAAAGCTTGTACGGTTGGAGCATGGAGTTCAAATTGCCGACAAGTGCCACGTCATCGTTTTCTTCGACTCGGCCAATCAGAGCCTTGCAGAACTCCCTCACCGAGAGCCGGGCCTCGGAGACGACCTGCATGAAGCCCTCGGCCATCGCTCGTTCGCTTTCAATCAACTTTCCTAGTTTCTGAGGGTTCTTGAGTACCAAGGACTTCTTAAGCTCTTCGCAGTATGCTTCTAAGTACTCGAGCTTCTGCTTAAGCTCACCGAGAGACGATTTCATCTCCGAAACTTCGTTCAAAGCCGCGTTTTTACTCTCGTTGGCTTCCGTTAATTCCACCCTCAGCGCCTCGACTGACACGGCCGACATCTCGTTCACGTCCGTCGTCTGAGTACTTTCGTTCTTGTTCTTCTTCTTGCTGAGCTTCGGGAAAAGCCATGAGAGGACCACGTTCTTGCTCCTCTGTTTCGGGTGGAGGGAAAGGTGAGGATCGGTCAACGGGACAACGATGTTCGATTTCCGGACGTTCTTCGAGGCAGTGTCACAGTCGGATTCGCTGCTTATGACGGCGGGTCGACACTTGTTGCAGGAGGAGACGGACCGAACCTCCATGTCCTCCATGCTGCTCCGCCTCGACCTGGGGTGGTTGAGAAAACTGACTGTGTTGGCGAGGGAGTTAGTTTTGACTCGATCTTCGGCCGGGCAGTTGTGGAGGTCGAGGGGGGCCGCCTTGTTCGGCTTTCTGGAGGAGGAGACGGTGGTCTTGTAGTCGGATAAGAGGGTTTCGTCGTTGCTCTCGGGGTAGTTTCGGGATTCCATTAGGGTTTGTTGGTATCCTGAGAATGGTTCGTCGTTGTAGCTCTGGAAACATTTTGAGGATGAATGATTCAGTTCCAGGAACAAGGCAATTGACAATTTTCGTATAATTACTTTAAATAGGAAGGAAGAAATTGGGGGAAAACGGAATAATCCCAAATTAAGAAAATAAATAACTGAATAATCACCGAAAAGGGGGAAAACTTACAGGGGTGAAAACAGGGTAATCCTGAGCGGAGAGATTACGGGCGTGGCGAGCGGCAGGGGAAGCGGAAGGTGGGAATCGGAGATTCGCGGGGCTGTCTCCCGCCATTAGAGCGGCGTGAAGAGCTCTGAGCTCGACCGTTTTGGCGATGGCGGCTTGGATATCTCTCCGGCTAATCTCGCCGCCGTTTTCGATTTTCCCGATGTCGCGAAGAATATCCGCCATGGATGGAAATCGAAGCTTTTCTTTCCACCCGAAGAAGATGAGGCGAGATTAAATCGGACGGTTGGGATTCGTCGGAGAGAAACAGTTGAATGGGGGGTGTTGGTTTTTTGGGTATCTGAAAATGGAATGAGAAAGGGATTTTTGTCTCAGAGCTGAATCGAGTAAAAATGGAAACGAGGAGCAGCAGTTTCAGTAAAGTGCATGTGGTGGAGAAGGAGGAGGAGGTGGAGGTGGAGAGACAGTGGCGTTGGTGCGTAGTTTTCACACTTTTCGTGAATTGGCATGGCCGTATTCGAAATGACTAAATTGCCCCTTGGTGATCTATTTTTTGAACGTAGCCAACTAGTAGTCAATGGCTCTTTTTTCACTTTTGCTCATGCGACTGACTATCTGACCGATACTTGTGGACTTACTACCGGTGATGGCGCGCGACGGTATCGTCCACGATAGCTTGTAAACTTCCAATACATAATTTCTTTATTTCATTTTTTATTTTATTTATTCGATTTTTATATAGTAATGTAGTGTAAATTTATAGGTATTTTACGGTTTATTTTGTATTGAGTGTGTTATCGTATTACTTTTACTTTTTTGTTCTTTCATGCAAATAAGGAATTAGACCCACAATAAATAAAAATAGAAGCTTCTTCTTTTCCATGTAGAAAGTGGGAATGAAATCATATTGTCCCTCGGCATCGGAGAATCATTTATCGTAGTTGTACTGACTGATAATTGACCTTGAAAAAAAAGTTAACTAAAATCTAGGCGGTAAAACATTTTAAAATATATTGTTTCGTACCGGTATTCAAGCTAAGAGCCGGTTTGGGCGAGCTTATTTAAAAGAGATTATAAGATGTTACGTTAAACCGTTTGGATAAAATATATATATAAACTTATAAAATGTTAATTTGTTTGGATCTTATATAAATAAAATTAATAAAAAAAAATTATAATATATAAAAAAAAATAATTAAAAATATTTATATTAACTAAATAATAAATTTAGAATTTTTGTATATATATAAAATGTAATAATTTTAGGAGTATTTTGGTCTTTTATGGTTTAAGTTGTAAGAGCTTATAAGCTGTTGAAAAAAAAGTAACTCTCTCTTTACTTTTTTTTAAACAGCTTATAAACTGTTAAACAGATTATTTTAAAAAAATTTAAATCTTTTTCTAAAATGTTACCAAACAAATTTTAAGAGCTTATAAGCTCTGTCAAACAGACTCTAACACAAAAATTATTAAATAATAATATTATATTATTGTTGATAAAGTTAAAATGGTATTTTGATCTTTTTTTTGTGGTAGATTAACGTTAAATATGATGAAATTTTATTAATATTGTGTTGTTTTGAGAATATATAGTACTCTTTCTGTCCCGGAGCTATAGACACAGGTGATCAACGTTGACTTTTTTGGTCCGTTCAATACATATAATAAACAATAAACAAAAATTATGAAAAAATAACTAAAATAAAATTCAATAGTTCAATTATATTTTAGTAATTTTTTCATAATTTTTGCATATTATTTATCATGTGTATTGTACGGACAAAAAAAATCAACGTTGACCGCTTTTGTCTATAGCTCCGGTACAGAGTATAAGAATAATTTTTTTTATTATGAGACAACTAAAAAGTGTTACTAACATTTAAGAAATTTTTGAAAAAAAATTAAAAATATGTCACCAAGGGTAAATCTGTCCATTCACTTGGAGTTGTCCGAATTGGCGAGTTGGCAGTAATGAGAGGTGACGTGCGAGACAGAAAAGATCAATTCTTTGTTGTGTGTGTAATGTATTTTCTTTCAAAACAATCCAAATAGCAAAAGTGTGGGGCCCAGTGCATATTTTTATTAATTTTATTTCTCAAATATTATTACGTAAAATAAAATTAAAACTCTCTTTTTATAATAATAAAATTCTGTAATTTATAGGAGTATTTTGTAAAAAAAAAAAAGTTATCTACAAGTATATATAAATGCATTAAAGATATCAATACATTTTATTTGTATTTTATATTCATTGATCAAATGGAATTCTAGGTGTTGATTGATTTAAATTGGGAATATTATTGGGAATACTTTTTTATACTACATTGTTTTATTTTCCTCATTAAAATACAAATATATATGAATAAATAAAAAAAAAATTATAATTGATAACCACTCCACTAAAGAAGCAATCCAAGTTTGTCAACTTTCACATGCAGAACAAAAAATATGGAGATCACTTTTTCAATATTTGGAGATGAATAGTAATATATATTTTTTTATAAAGAAGAAAGACGAGAAACTTGTTCTTCATTCTATCGAAAGTTTTTCGATCGAGTAAAATTTCAATCGAGTAAAATGTAAATTGAGAGATGTGCTCGAGCAGCAGACATTTGTGAGAGAGAACCAACAGGTCTCACACCACAATAAACTTTGTAATATTTTAATGAAAAATTATCACACTCGAGATTTGAACTCTAAATCGTCGAAAAATTACACTCAAATCAGCATATGCCTTAATTGTAATATGTAATTACACTCTATATTCAAAATATAAGTCATTTTAAACATTAGAACAAAATTATGTTAACTCCTACAAATGATGGTTAATATTTGTTAAATATATAAAACCAATAATTTGTGTTGATTGTAGAAATTAATTACACAAAATTACAACCAAAATGAACAAAGGCTTCTATAGATAACCAAAACGATAAAAAGTGTAAGAAAACTTTTTACACAACGTTTATATCTTTCTCTTGGAACTTACTAACTTGTTTATCGACATAACTTTTTTTTTACTTTTCAGATCCTTGACTTCTACTTGCACTTCATCCAATAATATGACTAATTTAATTTGTAACCACTTTTTACTTTTCTTAACACTTCACTAAATCACGTGAGTTAATAATAATTATTAATTATAATGATGTTAGGGTAGTTGATCATATATAGGGTCTGCATCATGAATAAATTTTAAGTTGCCAAATTATTATAGAAATTTCACAAACCTACCTAACTAACTACTACAACATTCAATTTTGTAATTGGCAATAATAAAATGAAAAACTATTAGTAGTACTACACTATAAGCTATAAATAAATAAATACTATATACACTAGAGTAAATAATTAATTGAAAAACTTAACGAAGTGTTTTAATTATCTAGCTACTAATTTAATCAATTATTAATTTTATTAAGAAGAAAAAAAATAAAATGATGACGATGAACATTGACAAAGTTTCTCGTTGTTGTCAAAAGCCAACGAAATCTTCATCTTTCTTTTTCCATCTTTCAAAATACGGAGTACTTATTATTCATTTTTTCTATAGGCGGTATAATATATAATACTACTATAATATATAGTAGTAGTATAATACAATATATAAGTACATTAGAGCATCTTCAGTGGTGTGGGTATAAGTTTTAGTGATGATTAGCCCATGTGGGTGGGCGCTAACTCATATTTTTTTTACTTTTATCTAAAAAAACATTTAACTAATCCATTCATTCTACTCAAAAAATAAGTTTTATTGGACCAATAAAAATTATTTTTTTGGTAGAATGATTGAATAAGTTAGAAATTCTCTTGTACAGTTGTACTATAATTTTTATTTTATTTTATTTATTTATTTTAAAGACAAGGAGCATTTCATTTCATTTCAGTACTGGTCCTTCATCAAACTTTCCGAAGGTTTTGTAGAGTTGTACAAAAACTTCTCAAACACCTGTCACCTTTGTCTCTTTAATTGTACATTTATTATGCACAAGGTCAAAAACCTAAGGCATCAAATAACATTGCAAATGCTTGATATGTTTAATATCTCTCAAAATTATCTATAAATCATTCAATATAAATTTCGGGCGTGCAAGTGTCATATGAATAAGACATCTACCGTAAATTTCGGTGTACAAGAGAGTCAAAAACATTGTTAGAAAACAATATCTCACACCAATAAAATCCATATATAACATAATTGAAAATAAATCTTATGTCAGAATTAAAAATTTTTTGAATTTCACACTGTCGTCAGGAGCTGAGTATGTCAGATTGTCAGGTCTCATACAACGGCCGCTAACTTCGAACATTTGCAACAGTCCCTACATTAAGACTCTACTAAGCTTGTACTTGTTCTGCTTGAGCACGTAGCCCCTATATGCTGAGCGCGCACACGAAGCCTTTACAACGGTCTCTACTCTCTAGGTCGAGCGGATGCAGTCGATATGCTAGCTGTCGTTAGTAGTTACTCTCCCCTTTTTCGTGCGATTCTGCATTACAAACCCCACAAATTCTTTTTGCTACAAATGCTTAATGAGTTAGCTAGCTGCGCGCCTAGTTATTTCTGTACAATAGAAGTTAATTTTCACTCTTCTGGACCACAAGTTAATTTTGACTTTTTTTTACTGTACTTCACAATTATGATGAAAAATTCATTATAAGCTTTTAAAATAGATCATCAAATGAGAAAAGTTCATTTTCACAACATATATGGCCAATGTCCTTTATCTTCCATCCAAATATCTCATCCATATATTGATGTTTGCAGTTAGCTATGTAATATTTGCATACGGTACAATGTGCAAATCAACTTCAATTCACAATACTTTAAAGCTAATTAAATTGGTTTTTAGTTAGTTACAAACTTCAATCCAAGAACTATATATAGTTAGTGATTAGGTTTCCTTTGGAGAACTCTAGTTTGCTTGTCCGTTGGTCAATGTCGAGCTTTGAAAAAAAATGACGACGAGTGAAGAGATAAACGCTCATTTTTTAAAAGATATTCAAAAGATATATGTAATTTTTTAAAATCTAT
This sequence comes from Euphrasia confusa, assembly GCA_954870475.1. Classification (NCBI taxonomy): domain Eukaryota; kingdom Viridiplantae; phylum Streptophyta; class Magnoliopsida; order Lamiales; family Orobanchaceae; genus Euphrasia; species Euphrasia confusa. Next base: position 4,881,662 of record OX940966.1, on the reverse strand, counting down.
TTAGTTCTCAATTTTTCTCCCATTCAAATCTATATATTCATTTACACAGCACGCTATTCACTAGATATCACTTTAATTTGTTTTTTAATTCTATATATTATGGACTAATATGTCAAAGTTGGGCCAATAACACCTTAAAAGACCTTGTTAAGGTGATAAGGTTGTCCAACTTATATTTGAGCTTTAGGATCTATATCCAACCGATGTGGGATACTTAACACGCCCCCTCACGAGTAGGCTCGGTTTTGTCGGCTCTACTCGTGAACATAGTGCCATCATTCGGCAAGCCGGAAATTTCATCGGCTGGGGCTCCATCATCGTGTTGGGCCTGCTCTGATACCATGTCAAAGTTGGGCCAATAACACCTTAAAAGGCCTTATTAAAATATTAAAGTTGTCCAACTTATATTTGAGTTTTAGGAACTTTTGCCAACCGATGTGGGATACTTAACACGCTCCCTCACGAGTAGGCTCGGTTTTGTCGGCTCTACTCGTGGACATAGTGCCATCATTCGGCAAGCCGGAAATTTAATCGGCTGGGGCTCCATCATCGTGTTGGGCCTGCTCTGATAGCATGTCAAAGTTGAGCCAATAACACCTTAAAAGGCCTTGTTAAGGTGATAAGGTTGTCCAACTTATATTTGAGCTTTAGGATCTATATACCGATGTGGGATACTTAACATAATATGAACGAGTGTTTGGAATGTTCATATGATATTAGAAAAGTATATAGAGCGTTTACTTAAAATATAAAATGTAAAAGTAAAATTTATTGCATAGATTAGTACTATAGAAGGTTGTTAAAATTTGACTGGAAATGATATTGTGTTTTTTTTAAATGTAATTTCAAGGTAATAGAATTCTTGATTATCTTGAGCCTAAAAGTTTAACAAAAGATCAATCTGGTCCTTAATTAAAGTGTTCAACAAACTAAGTTAACACAATCCTTCACCGATAAGATTATTTGAATTCGTGTTGTTGTGCAATTTCTTAATTATTCTTCAAGATTAAGATTGTACTGTATTGTGTATATGTCTTAATTAGCTTTGGTGTGTGTTAGATTAATTAAAGTGGTGCTCGCCTATTTATACCACATTCTAAACATGAGAAATTGACTTTGGTAATTATCTAAACAAACATGCTTAAATGGCAATTTAATGAATGGGTGGTAAATGTTAAGAGTAAAAAATATTTCACTTTAATTTTATACCATCTTAAATTCACAATAAAAGGATTCGTGATTATTAATTCTTTAAATAAGAAAAATGATTTTTGATTATAATTTATAAGTATAATTTTTTATTTGTATTTTAAAAATAATTTTGACTAAAAAATTAAAAATATATTATTAGTTTATTTATTTTGGGTCTTTAGATATTGTCGAATAAATAATACCATAACATTGTCTCATTAAAATAATAAAATAATGACAAATTTTCATATAGTTAGAAAATAATTTTGTCCATTTTTTACCTTTTGTGCACATTTGTAACATACATTTTGTTTCACTCTTCAGTCTTCATTTATTCATAGAGAAATTTCACCAATTTCAATATTGTATGAAATCAAAATTATGTAGTGTAGGAGTAGTATTTAGTAAAAAATTCATCAACATTTGACATTGATAACTAAATGGCTCAATTTATTTACACCTCCACTATTACTCTCCGCACCTCCTTTTTTAAAATTTAATATTTTTAACATTTGTAAAAGTTCTATACTACCCTTGTGCAAATAGTAGTACTACTAATTACACCTCTCAATTTCTACAAACCCTACCTGGGCAAACTCCGCGAATATATTACTATTTCGTGGAAAAATAAAAAAAAATAAAGAATAAAGATTGTTAATTTTAAAGAAAACTAGATTAATATATCGAATTAAAATCCAAGGGTTCCGCCGAGAAGAACGAACTGCAGTGCGGGAAGGCGACGGAGAAGACGGACGTGTTCAGCTTCAGGGTGATTGTGCGGGAGGAGACCGATAGAGAGGGAATTAGGAGAAGTGGATATGATGGTGAATTGGGTGTGTGGATTGTTTTCTGAAGGGTGGATGCGGCGGACGAGAGGCTGAAGATGAAAAAGTTGCTGATGGTGGGGTTGAGCAACGATGAGATTGTTTCGATGAGGTTGATCCACGCGTAACTCTCTTTCATTTTTTTCTCATGAAAACTGAATTTGTGCTTCTATGTCTGAAACTCAAGAGAGAGTACTGAAAATTGAAGAAAAAAATTGACAGAACGAGAGAACCTTCAGTTGCGTTGACGTAAAAGGGAGAAGAGGGAATTGATTTTTTTTTTAATTAAAAAGGGTATTGTTGGTAATTGAAGGGTGGTGTACTAATAAATTAAAAGGGTGAATTAATCAAGGGGGTAGGAAGAGTAATAGAGGAGGTGTAAATAAACTGAGCCTAACTAAATACCAACGTTTGAAAAAGCCCAATTTCAGTACAAGCCCAAATAAACAAAGCAGCGATGCGGAGACCAAGGACGGCGGGAAGAAATAAAAGAGAAAAAATATAATACTGAAAATGGCGGGAGACTGATAGCCGGCGTGTCGAAGCAAAAAGAGAGGGAGAGGGAGAAATTATTTCGCTAACATTCATGGAAAGATATTTGGTTCCTGGAAATCCAACCACGCAGAAACCCACGAAGAGGTAATTTCTCGCAAAACCCTAACTACAATTTCCCCCTTTTTTATTTTTATTTTTATTTTATCTTGTTGTGGTAATGAAAATCGTGTAATTTCAGGTGTCCATGGAAGAGAAGTCTCGTAGAATTAAACGGAAAATTCCAGCCAAATTATCGGCACCATCTTTCGAGTCTCATAGTTCAATCATACTCCGAGGTGAGAATGCATCTGTTTATTTACTTTTCGTTATTACAAATTATAGATTTACGTCTTGCAATTTCACTTACTGAGGTGTTTACTATGTGTTTGTGGAAATTAGTCGAAAGTCGGAGCGTTCCTTCATAGATATTATGTCAGCGGAGAACCATGCCAGACCCATGTATGGAATTACCATGTCCTATTTCCTGTATTCGTTATTCGTTCGATTTGATTTGATTGCATAATTTGTTTTGAATTTTGCCTTTTGGAGGATTTTATTTGATGGCATTGTGACAGGTCAATTGGTTTATCAACACTGGAATGGTCACCAATGGTAGTCCAGTGGCAAGGTTGATTTTCCCTTTTTTGTATTATTTTGTTTCTGTTTTTAAGGGGAAAAGTGTCCACATTCACAAGTTTGATATATGGTCAAATTGAAGTTTTTAGGTCCCTTAATTAGCTCTGGCAAAGCATTCGATTTCTGTTGTCCCTTTATTTGTGTAATGTGTGTGCGGAGAATGTAAGTTTAAACGACCAAAATGCAATTTAGTTTTTATTTTGGATAATCTTGAAGAACTTTCAGTATAATGTCAAAAGGCACGCATGTATATTTCTTAGTGTTTGAAGTGAATATTGAGAATGCATTGGTTTTTGTGTGAAAAATGACACTTGTGTATTAATGTATTTTACTCTAATTCAAGTGTTCTCGATATTTTCAGCCAGGGTGTCTCATCACTTGAATTCGACTCTAAGGTGATCAATGGATGGTTCTTTCAGAAGTATTCAGACATTTTAATTCAGAATTAGTGTTTTAATTCCATGTTAGTTCCATTTGACAAATCACCTCGGTCCTGAATTATAGATGTTTTTTTATAGGGTGTATACCTGGCATCCGTAACTAAACCAGGCTGCTTGACTGTGCATGACTTTGATACTATTCAAGGCCCTGGTAATAATGGTAACGGTTGTGTATATAAAAAGGATATAATTATTCCTGTGTTGACTCTCTTGATGGCTTTATGTATCCTTTAGATTCGAAGGAAGATTTAGCAAAGCAGTTGCTACATATTTCCCCATATCAACAGCTGGATGTTGTTCGGTGGAACCTTGCTAATCAAGACGAGGTCTCTGAATTTTCTAATTATTTTTCAATTCCACAAACAAATAGTCAAATACTTTCAGTTGTTATTAACTTGTATTCTTTTTCTTAATTTATTTGGGATCACAGATTGCATGTACGTCAACAAAAAGCAGTGAAGTTCATATATTTGACATTGGTTATATCTCCACCGAACCGATTAAAGTGAGTAAATGAGTAATTGATAACTTCTTTTTGAGTGAAAATTCTGATAATATTGATATATGTCATTTTATTTTAGAGCATATATCACTGGACTTGGTACATACAGGATTGTACATTAAACCTTTCATTGCCTCTAAAAAAAACTACCTGTGTGTTTATATGCAGGTTCTTAGAAAGAAACCCAACATCACTGTCCATGGTGTCAATGTTCACAAGGGATTTTCGGATATCGCATTTTCGTCTGATGACGATTCCAGGTCATATCAAGAGCTGCTCTTTTTTTTTTTGGATATCACATCCCTTATCGTGGAAGGCAGCGCCTTCTTCTGTCTGCACACATTACAGTCTAATTTTATTGCAGGAGTCAGATGAATTCTAGATAGATGATTAGGAAGTTTATAATTATAGATAAGTGAAAAAAATGGTTCATACTTGCAGTGAGAAAAATCTTGACTAATTAGTGGATTAATTGATGGGGTTACCTTTTTTTCGAACAATAAATAATTATAGATCTGTCAGGAATGGAACTCAACCCAAATAGAATATAGGAACGTGTCAAATTTCGATAGAATATAATACAAATTGTGTAATAGTATGTTTTTTCACACTTTACAGAATACCGAGAGTTATGCTTTTATAGATATCGATATTATATTCATGCTAATGGATATTCTTATTTACTTATACCCTTTTTCTCATTATTGTGCCTTAATAGGTTGTTTGCTTCTGATTCTAATGGTGTAGTTAATGTGTGGGATAGAAGAGTTAGTGATCTTCCGTGTTTGGAACTCAAGACAAATTCAACCGCGTCACTCAATAGCATCAAATTAAGCAGTGATAATGAGGTCAGATTTTAATAGTTTTGTTGGTTGGAACCAAAATAATAATTTTTTTTGTTAAATCAGTAGATTCTATATGGAGCTAGCAGGCAAGGAACTATATTTATGTGGGACCTCCGTGGAGGAAGATCATCTGGTGCTTTCAAAAACCATAGAGAGGTAATTGGTACTTCTAGTTTATCTTTAACTGATTAAGCCCAATACGCGTTTTCAATTAATTAAGAATGGTATTTATGATGTGCAAGGTGACTAATATAGTCTAGATTGATTTGTTTACCACGGGAGAAATCAGCATAGTTGTATTCTCTATCACAATTTGTTCAAACAAGTTAATATCTGATAAATTTGAGAAGTTCAATTAAGCTGACAAAAACCTTTTCCATTGGTAAAATTTGTATAATTTTGTGTGTATTAACATTAAGTTGATTTGTAGACTTAAGAAAGTAGGAAAATAAAAGACAAATATATACACTGTTAGCTATAAAATAATATGTTTTCTTGTTCAGGAATATTGTTTTCCTCTGGCAGCAGTGAAGTTGTCGCAAGAACTGGAGAAAATACCGTCTTTAAAGGTAATGCAAACTCCTAATATAATTTTACAACATTTTTACTCAGTTCATAGTTGATACCACGGAAGTTTATAGCTCTCTTAGGACCTGTTCTTTTGGACTGAAACTGGCTGAACTGAACTGAGTGGATCTGAACTGAACTGGACTGAAACGACATGAACTGAACTGAATTAAAATGAATTGATTTTTTTATAAAAATAATAATAAAATTTATAAATTGTTAATTATTTTTTAAATATTAATAATATTTTATTATTAACTAGATTGTATACCTAAAATTATTGATTTAAATTATTTTTATTTATATTTTAATTCTATTTTGAAACGAATTTAATCGAGCTGAACTGAACTGAAATTAAGTCCAAAAAAATAGGTTCTTAGTCTCTGTTCAATCTAATATTTAATCTAGCTAAACAATTAAAGTCTTGGAGAGGTATGTACAGATAACAAATATTGATGCACGAAAGTCTCTTCGCCTATATGCTATAGCTATAGCTAATTGATGTCTATTAGAACATGAATCCTCAAAAGTGTAATATTTGATCGACATAAATATTATGTTCTTTTTGGTATGTAAGGTTAGATTAGACGATATCTGTATTCCTTAATTATCTTATAATTGTATCAACATTTGAATTTCAAATTATAGGGTACTGGTTATTTGAATGAGCCCATTATGTTCAAGGTCTTAATAATACAGGTTTATTATCATTGATCTTTTGGACTTTGTTGACTCTATTTTGATTGTACGTGTCTTCCGTTTATCTCCAGGCTCAATCGAATATAATTTCAAAGGAAATACACTCGATTGATATTGATCCATCTTGCCCCCACCAATTGGCGTTTCATCTCGATGATGGATGGTAAAGATGCTTTTTTTTTTTTTTGGAATGAACTTGGCCCGTTCTATTATTATTATTTGAGATTTTGTGTACGACTGTTAAAGATCATTATGATTAATTTCAGAAACATAATTTATACTGGAGTATTTGGTATGAAAAATACAGGTCAGGTGTACTGGACACTCACAAGTTCCAGGTGACACACATTCATTGTCCTCCACCTGCATGGTTGTAAGTATATCCGACTTCCCAAAAATATGAAAATCTATGGATAAAAATATAGAAATTCTTAATAATAGTAGTAAAAAAAATACCGTTTCTCAATGGTGTAAATTTACTGTGCATGTTAACTTGAGGAACTAAGGGATGAGCCCAGCGATTTGTCCAGTCTCTCATACCTGAGAAAACCATGTTGGCTTCCAGTTAACTCGGTGAGTCATTAAATTAAGAACATATGCATTTTATTTATTAGTTTATTAATGAGAGTTCCAATGTAGAATTTTTTGTTTTCTCTTTGTTTTTTAGTAAAGAAACCCATGTTGGAAAGACCGAACGCCCATATATCTTTTAGATTTGTTATTTACTGCTGATAACAAGGGTTTTGTCGATGTTGGCATGTAGAAGTCCTCCATATGAATAAATACCGTTGATTTAGTGTGAATACACAACTCCACAACAATCACACACGCACATTGTGTATATTATTGTAGACAAGAAAATTTAAGTTAAATACTAATTCTGATGCATTCCACCAAAAGTAGCATCTAAGATAACAAGAATGATGATGGGGTTTGACTTATAATTGTGCTATATGTGCAGATCTACATTGTCGGGTCATCATCCAGTAATGGCCTTAATATTTTGGATTTCTATCCAGGCCCCAACTCTCCCTGTCACGTGGATTACAAGTAAGAAACTCGTAAAAAGAACATTTTTATTTATTTGTTTTTTGAGGTCATCTTCATTAGTTATTCTTGTCAAGGGAATCGTAGTTTTAATATTTTTTATTTTACTTTTAGCGAGGATAAGAAAAACACAGAGGAATCAAGCAGGCGTCAAGAGCAAAACAAATTTTTACCATTGTCCGAAAGTGTTACCACTTGTGTGGTTCATCCTTTGAACGGCACCATTGTGGCTGGAACTAAGGTAATAATTTGCAACTATATCCTGGCTTTCAGCTACATACTTAGGGTCAAATACAGATACTACTGATTACAAAAAAAAAAAAAAAAATTGAAAAAGCAAAGAAAATTATTTCATCTTAATCATATTTTTTTTCTCCAAATATTAAACAGCAAGACTAAATAAATAATTATGTATAAATGGAAATTGCAATTAAAATTCTGAAATGATTCTCGAACGTTTTGACCTTTTCAGCTGTCGTCCTTGCTCGTGATTTCTCTATAGAAAATGCCAACCATTCTGTATACAGACCTGAGGAAGAAACTCAAATTCCATGAAATTTGGTCAAAGTTTTCACATATTTTAGGATTTGGTTTCTCAAGTCATGAACAAATATTTAGGTTAATTCAACATTAGATTCAACATTTTAAGACAAAAATATGTTTATGGTTTTTTCACATTTTTTCTTATAAGAATATGAAGCTCATGTGATGGCATACATAATTTTCTCATGAACTCTTATACATATGTTCAAATCAAGTTACCTTAGAAAAAACTAAGGACAACTTAACTATAATTAGCAAATAAGCATACATGTATTAAATTGGGAGAAAAATTTTGTTCGTCCTGTAAAAGTACTCGAGTCTCGATTTAGTCCCTCAAAAGGACTCAGCTTCAATTTAGTCCTTCAAAACATGGAAAAGTAGTCAATTTCATCCAAATCAGCCGGAAAATTCAAAATCCAGCCGGAAAAAAACACGCGATAGTCACGTGCGTTTCAATTTGAGGCTTTCTGGTGGGGCTTGCTGACTGGGACGACACATGTCACGACTTGATTCGCTAAAGGCAAATAACAAAAAAAAAAAAAAAACCACGTGGATATTACTGCCACGTGGCTATTTGAAATAAAAAAAATCTAAAACATGATTTCAGTATTAAAAACGGGGTGAAGTCTCGCTGCCCATTCTTTCTCTCTCAATTTCATCTACGAACCCTAAATTCCCAAATCAATTTTCCTCTTTCAAGAACCCTAATTAAATTGTTCTCCCTTAATCTCTAATTCCTCTCCATCGAAGAATAGTACACATTCAGTAATTCCTGAAACCCTAATCCCATAATCACTCCGGAAACCAAACATGTCTCAATCAAGTCAGTCATCGACGCCAATAATCTGCCATTGTGGAGAAATTGCTGTGCAAGGCACCACATGGAAGAAGGAGAATCCTGGACGGCGTTACGTTGGTTGTGTCAAATTTCCAGTAAGAATTTTACTAACCTAAAATTTATGTTTTTAAAGAACTGTTCTTGATTTTTTTTTTCTTTTTTTTATGAGAATCCTGGGCATTGCAAATTCTTTAGATGGATTGATCCACCTATTTGTGAGAGGGCTAAACAAATCATACCAGGATTGCTGAGACGCCTAGATGAACGAGCTGCTAAGCCGAGCCAAGATTTTCTGGCCATTGACAATGATGAGCTGAAACAAGAAGTTCTGAGATTGAAAGAAAAGATGAAGAAGATGAAGCAGAGCAATAAGAACTTTACTCATAGACTTTATAAAATTATTTTTGTATTGGTGATTGCTCATTTGGTGACATATTGGTTGCATTAGGTTACGGTTATGAGAAATATGTTGTTGTAATTTGACTGAAATGTTGTTTGAATTTGGTTGAATCAGATTTTTCATCTTCTTTGTTACATGATTTATGTGTTTGTGTTATTGTATTTAGGCAAACATGAATAACAAACATCCTCTGCACCAAAATGTCAAACATGAAACAAAATACAAAACATGAAATAGGAATAGCAAATGACATTAACAATCAATTCCTTCAAACATCCACATTGTCAAACATCTAGCAAAATATTACCCAAAACCAACATCCACCAAGTGCTTGAAACTTCTAACAACAGAAGCACCAAAAGACCAACATAAACAATCAAATTTGTCCAACATCTGCAAACTACAAAACTCCCAAAATACAAAGTTCCCAAAAGACAAAGTTCCCTAAAACTGAACATCATTTCTTCTGCTTGCCCATTTGAAGCTGCTGGTGCATGCTAGGTCCTTCCATCAGTGTTTGAGAGGCTGTAATATGGCTTTGTTGAGAGCTCACACCTTCATCTTCAATGTGCCTTTCTTCAACTGTCCTTTGCATAGGTGGGGCCATCTGCAAAATATTAAATCATTAGTATTTAAGTTCATCATAAAAACAAAAACAAAGTTGAATCTTACATGACCAATAGCTTGATCTACAACTTGTGATGGTCCTGCCTGCCCAACTTGGGATGAATCTGCCTGCCTGAATCTTCTTTTCTCCATTTGTTGTCTTTTCTCCACTTCTTTTCTTTTCTCCTTGCCACAGCTCAGAATGTTATGTCCTGATTCACCACACCTTTTGCATTTGTAGGGATTGCACTGCCTCTTCATTTTCTGCAATTTCATTTTCCCTTTCTTTTCCTCAGCTTCAAAGGGTTGCATCCTCCTCTTTTGGGATGGTTTTCTGCCTCTTTTAGCTCTCTGCCCAAAATTTGGAGGTATTGGGGGTATGAACATTGAGTTACCCCACAGCAAATCATGACTGATTCCATAAATGGGAAGTTCATAAGCTGTGTTATATGCATTCACTGAATAACAGTCATTCACAAAGTCCATGGGATCCATCCTCTGCCTCAACATTGCACATATAGAATGTGTGCATGGGATCCCTGTCAACTGCCAGCTCCTACATGAACAAGTCAGATTCTTTAAATCAACAGTGTATTGCCCTCCACTGAAGCATGTAACTTGATAGTGAGTGTCAGAGGCCTTCAATGATGTACAATCATTAACTCCATCCATGTTCCTCTGCATTATTTTCTGAATCTTAGGACATAGTTTTCCCTTCCATTTGGCCAATGCTCTGTCCCTATTTTTCTGTAACCTTACCATCAAACTTTCTCTTATCCACTCTAGCATTGTTATAATGGATTTATCCCTAGCTTCAAGGATGTTTGAATTGAAGGATTCACAAATGTTATTAAGGAGCAGATCACACTTGGATTTCTCATTGAAAAATGCTTTAGACCACTGATGAGGAGGTTTATTCTGCAACCATTTCCAGGCTCCCTCAGAATACTTTTTCAGATCATCCATAGCTGCATTAAACTGTCCCTCAGTTGTACTAATTGCTGCATACCACAACCTCTGTGTGTAGTCATTACCTCTGAACCCAGCCACCTTGAAGTTGTTGATCAAGTGTCTCACACAGAACCTGTGATCCACTCCTGGAAAGATAGTCTCCATGGCACCTATGAGTCCTTTCTGCTTATCTGACATGAAAGTTATCTCATCAACCTTAATCTCTAGGTCTGTTTTCAGAATGCATAAAAACCACTCCCAAATGTCTTGATTCTCCCTCTCAACAACAGCATAAGCCACTGGAAATGGATTGTTGTTCCCATCTACTCCAACAGCACTCAGTAGCATTCCTCCATGTTTTCCTTTCAAAAAGCACCCATCCACTCCAATGAGCTTCCTACATCCCTTCAAAAACCCCTGCTTCAGTGCATTGAAACAAACATAAAACTCTCTGAACCTGGTAACACCATTATTCACCTCTGTGCCCAACAATATGGTGGAACCTGGATTTGTCTTCCTCAACTCATCAGCATAGGCCCACAACTTAGAGTACTGGGCATCAGTATCCCCTTCTATCTGTGACAATGCTTTTTTCTTGGCCTTATAAGCTTGAGTCTTTGAAATTTCCAACCTTGTGTCATGCATAGCATCAACCATGAAACCCCTCACTGATCTTCCACCATCACTCCTAAATCTTTGCTGGAATCTTTCACTGAGCCAAGTTGAGGTCATGCTCTTCACTTTGTTAGAGGGTGCACAAGTGTGCTTGTCTAAAATCTTTCTGATCTGAAATGCTGTGTCATTCTTCATTTTCAGAGCATTGATCATCCATTTACAGTCTTTGGAATGACACCTAGCATACACTCTCTTATTGTCATTTTTGGTGAATCTGATATTCCTTCTAAATTTGATTGCATGTGATTCAACAGCTTTCTTGAAGTCTTTCTTAGTTGAGAAACACTGCTTGAGGAACAAGTTAGGATTGAACCTTGTTTGGGGGTTGAAAAATGGGTATTGTTCTGCATCTTCATCATCTTCAGAGACCCTCCTTTCATCAAGTAGCTCTGTAGTATCCAACACATCTTCTTCCCCACTGTCACTGTCAGTGTCAGCATCAACTACATCCACATTAGGTTGTTGCTCTTCTAAGATTATGTTCCCAGAATCAATAACATCAAACTCCTCATGTATGTTTTCAACTTCTTCATCAAATAGCTCATCATCATCATCATCAGCCTCAACCTCACCCTCACTTAAATCATTTCCTGAAGTAAAGTCTGAATCATCAAAGGAATCCATATCATCATCATCAGCCTCACACTCCACATGAACATTTGCTGGTGGAACCTCATCTTCATAAACTATATTTGCTGTACTTATGGAATCATACTCATCCTCAACATCAAAATCTACTAACTCATCAAACATAGAATCATCATCATCACCAGTGCATCCACTCTTAACAATGTAATCAGAATCATCACTATCCTCAGAATCATCAGTCAACATCTCAATATAAACATGCATTTCTCTTAGAGTTAGGAAAGATAAACACCACTTCTCCACATCTTTATCATCAACAAACAACTTAAAACCACCATCTTTCAATCCTAAGTGATATCTCCTATTTTCTGTAACTCCAGCAATTTCAGAAAACTTGTTTAAGCTAGAAATACTCATGTCATCTACCTTACACCAGTCGAAACAAATCTTCTTCCCACCCTCATACTCACAGCTTGCCGAATTTCCAAAGGCTCCGCCATAGTGCAGCACAACAGTGATATATTTGTCCTTAGGGTCTGAAAAAAAAATTAGGTTTACAGACATTAGGAACAGAAATTAGGGTTATTAAATTAGGGATTTTTTATAGAATTGCATGACTGTAAACATACCGTAATTTGGCGTCTCGAACTCCTTTGCACCTTTTTTTTGCTTTCTTTGGAAAACCATGTCGAAATTAGGGTTTCCCCCTTGCTCGCGACGAACTGATTAAGACGAGTTGAGGAGACTTGATTTCAGTTACTTGATTGCTTCATTCAACTGGAATTCTGGGATTAAGGATCGAGTGTATATGATTTGGGGGTTAGGGTTCTTACGGGAGATGAAGAATTTTTACTGAAGTTTATTACAGTGAGAAGTAAATGTGGGAGAAAAACTTCACCCCGTTTTAATTCTGAAATTCATGTTTTAGATTTTTTTTTATTTCAAATAGACACGTGGCAGTAATATCCACGTGTTTTTTTTTTTTTTTTGTTATTTGCCTTCAGCGAATCAAGTCGTGACATGTGTCGTCCCAGTCAGCAAGCCCCACCGGAAAGCCCCAAATTGAAACGCACGTGACTATCACGTGCTTTTTTCCGGCTGGATTTTGAATTTTCCGGCTGATTTGGATGAAATTGACTATTTTTCGATGTTTTGAGGGACTAAATTGAAGCCGAGTCATTTTGAAGGACTAAATCGAGACTCGAGTACTTTTACAGGACGAACAAAATTTTTCTCCCCACTAATATGTTCGATTTCTTCCAACCTTGGATAATACACGTACTCAAATTTTGAACTCTCCTATATCTCTTGTCTGCTGCACAATTTCTACTACACTCCGGCAATCCTTGATTGTAGAAGCTACCACAACAAACCTACCATGGAGAGATCTATAAATACATGGAGACACTTGTGAAGAAGATATACCGATCAATTATTAGAGATATTTTCTGGGATTGATAGATCCTATAGTAACATTGCTTGATTCGTGATTCGCCATATTCGAATCTTAAAGCTCATTTTGAATCTTTTGAGCGGCGATTTTCGATTGTTTTTGTTCTCGTTAGAATTCTAGATTAAAACAAATTATCTATGTAGGCATCGACCAGCTGTTGCCATATTTGTTTATTTATGAAAATAAGTTTGTTGAATTCATGTGGTAGTCTATAGTGTGGAAAAGTATTTCATTGACCCAAAAGAGAATTGGATGCAGAGTACGTCAAGGTCTTCGTCAATGTCTTCTGGTCCCTACGCATATCAACGTTTTATTTTCTTTGATACTGATGTCCCTACCCATCAAGTGGCAAATAGCTTTTAGTCTCTTGCTGAGTGTTCTATATATATGCGTGTTTTCATTAGATCATTATAATTACTGAAAACAATATCATACTTCTTCATAAAGTTTGATGATATTTTTATCATAAAAATTGGGATAGAATCATATTTAGTCCCTTCGAGAAATGCCATTTTCATAAACGGACAATAACTTTTTTTTTTATCCGATTTGGTCCTTTGGCTACTGTTCCGGCGAAAAATGGACCGGACAGTGCCAATACTGGATGACGTGGCAATGCCACGTCATCTTTCCGGCCCATTTTTCGCCGGAACAGTAGCCAAAGGACAAAATCGGATAAAAAAAAAAGTTATTGTCCGTTTATGAAAATGACATTTTTCGGAGGGACTAAATATGATTCTATCCCCATAAAACTTTTATCTTGGTTACGAAACAAAACATTCTACATAATCATTCAATAAATCGTAATGCATAAGCTCGTCGGAGTAACATGTCAACTCATTCAAAATACACTATATCTACGAGTCTTACCACTCGGCTATGCTCTTGAGGTCGGTGAACTGAATTATTAGAGCGTCTTAGGGTCAGTGGCTGAATTATTCCCCAACAAAACAAGAAGCTGTAATTTTCATGACCTGCTAAGAGAGTGGGCCATCCAAGAAAAAGCATCTTCAACCACCATTAACTTGTTCTAAACTTATAAAGCTTGCTTTGCTTCACAAGCTACCTCTTCTTGTTTTTCTAATCGAGGCTCTGTCTACTGCCCGATTTTAGATTTGATGATAAATAACGCGGCAAACACATCTTGAAAACGGGTGGCGAATAGGAAATTACATAAATAACTTGAAATGATTGACGAAAAATATATTCACATATTCGGATGGAGTCGTGTCCATCGACCCTCCATTCATTTAGCTTATTGTGACTGAGAGTAAAGTGCTAATAGTCAAATATGTGAAAATATATTTGTCGTCAATCAGTGATTATTATTTGATTGCAGTTTGCCGTTTTGTATGATGATCGTGCAAGTTCTTAAGTCGATTGGACTAAAATTTGTTGAAAATACAAAAAATTTGGCTTGTAATTGTATTTTCACTTCAAATTTAAATCTGCTTCAGGTGCAAAAACAACATCGTTTGGAAAGCTACAACAATCTTCATGTTTGATGCAGGAACTTTGTACACGGCTTGAATTACGGTTATAATTATTGCAAGAATATGATAACCACAATCTGAGGTGATCGATGTTGGGTTCTTTGGTCTTGAATCTGGATTGGAGACTTGAATAGATAATTGAATCACGTCGAACACGTTTTTCTTAAAGAATATTTCGACCCTATAAGCCTGGGTATCACGAAATCCCTCGCAGGATAAGACAATATCGACACTCGAGTCTTAGTCTTAGAATACGAGCAACTTATGAAATATTCCGCTTTATTTGTTTGCTTCAAAACTTCTTAATTTTGTAGGTGAAATTTTGTGTATTCATCAAATGAATATTCACTTCATTATATAGGTTGTAGACACCCTTTCATTTGGACTTAAGCACCCCTTGGTCGAATAGGTACCTTTTGGAAAAGGTACCTTTTCATTTTGCACCTATTCATGTATAGGTACCTTTTAGTGAAGACACTCTTTCACTTTGACACCTATTCATGTTGTCTTGCATGGCAAGCCATGAAATTTCGAATTTGCATCATCTTAATGATGTAATATCATCATCTAGCCATGCAACCATGCAACCACGAGATCACACTCGACATGCATTATTATACTTATCCAAATACTTAAATCGTATCAATTTTATATAACCGTGTACTCCACACTTCTCCAAAGTTATATTATATTGACTAGATTTAATCCGAAGCCTTGAATGATTCCAATTACATTAAATGTACATCGATTTCACTTAAATCACCAACAATCCTCCCCTATTTAAGTGCAATCCTTGAATCATACAAATTCAATAAATAAAACCAAACCCGTGCTTAAGATGAAAATGTCTTAAAGATTGAATTTTCATCGTAGTGAATTATACTTAACATATATTCGAGAATCACGGTGTCTTAAAGATTGAACCGTTCAACCCATCTGAATACATGAAGATAAAACATACACATGTTTAATACAATTCCATAAGGAAATCCGACACAAAATAGGCCATGTGTCCTTATCCATTCGTGAGTGCATATAAAGCTTAGCCACAGCTCTGAAGTTGCCACATTTCGCACTCATATAGGTAAATCCTTTTATCGTGCCCTGCAATTGCACTTTTTCAAAAGTTTATTAAGATAAACTTCAACCTATGACATGCAAGTTCAAACACAAACTTTTGGGACATATACTTGTGTTTCAATTTCAAATATAGGCTTTCCACATTGAATTCATGTTCTAATATCATTAGAAGTGAATTGGGTATCCCATATTTGAATATTAAAATTAGCTTTAAACTCATCCCAATAACTGACTTTACAACCAAGTCACTAACTAATCACTTCGTCAAGTGATTAGTTAAATTCTTTTTAATCGTCTCATCAAAACTATAAAGATTTCTCCATGAGTGATCAATTCATGAACCACGTTTAATTATAACGTCAAAGTACTTTGACTTTTCATGATTATATACTTTAGTCAAAGTGATTACACTGTTAAACATAAAACAGATGAGATCACCATAGGTCGCATGCCTATGTGCATCCCCGAGTCGCAATGCCCCTGCGATTCACGAGTTATCCGAGACACTTGTCTCAACCAGTCAATATTCCCCATTTACAAGGTTCCATATTATTGATTTCCTCTGAGTACACCCTATTACAAGGTACGCCTCGATGCCTCATTCATGAAACATAATTATGTTGCACATAATATCCATAGTATAACCACTATGTCCAAATCATTCGAGTCAAGTCGCGGATATTCGTTTCATCTCAATTGCATTGCACAACGGACACCAACCAGTCCAGACTCTTTAGCGTTTCATGCTTGAAATACGCACCTCGCTCTGACCTTTGAGACACCTTGGTGTTCCTTAACCGAAGCACACACCGCGTTCTTTACCGATCAAAATTACTCGGCGTTTCCTTTGCAGAACGCACATTAGTCGAGACTCGTTGCAATTTATGCCCACAACACAACCGCGCCACGACTGAACGAGATTACTACATAATTAATACATTAATGAAAATGTGTTACCTTTTTCACGAGCGTTAGCACTTGTTCTTTTAAGTACCGCACCTTGCTCTCTATTTACTCGCGCCTTTAAGCCATTATGGTTTTGCCCCGCACACTCTCTTGTCTTCATGGATTACTCAATCGAAATTGTTCAAGCCATCATATCTAAGCATTCTCCGTATTTCCAGAAAATGAAAATACTCTTTAAGATTGTTGGGTTCTTCGGTCTTGAATATGGATTGGAGACTTGGATATATAATTGAATCACGTTGAACACGTTTTCCTTAAAGAGTATTTCGACCCTATAAGCCTGGGTATCACGAAATCCCTCGCAGGATAAGACAATATCGACACTCGAGTCTTAGGCTTAGAACACGAGCAACTTATGGAATATTCCGCTTTATTTGTTTGCTTCAAAACTTCTTAATTTCGTAGGTGAAATTGTGTGTATTCATCAAATGAATATTCACTTCCTTATATAGGTTGTAGACACCATTTCATTTGGACTTAAGCACCCCTTGGTCGAATAGGTACTTTTTGGAAAAGGTACCTTTTCATTTTGCACCTATTCATGTATAGGTACCTTTTAGTGAAGACACCCTTTCACTTTGGCACCTATTCATGTTGTCTTGCATGACAAGCCATGCAATTTCGAATTTGCATCATCTTAATGATGTAATATCATCATCTAGCCATGCAACCATGCAACCACGAGATCACACTCGACATGCATTATTATGCTTATCCAAATACTTAAATCATATCAATTTTATATAACCGTGTACTCCACACTTCTCCAAAGTTATATTATATTGACTAGATTTAATTCGAAGCCTTGAATGATTCCAATTACATTAAATGTACATCGATTTCACTTAAATCACCAACAATTGAGGGCTCGGATCATGCTGATTAGTTTTTAGGTGATTCTTAAATTTTGTGATGTTGTGTTTTATCTGTACATGGAAGTTTCGAAGAACTTGTAAGCGAACATTCCTGTTGAATTCATGTTGTCATTCTTATCACAATTGATTTGACATATGTTTAACTGTTAATTGAAAATAGAAATAGACAACCTATAGTGTGGACAAGTATTACATATTGACCCTTAGTGGGACGACTAAAGTTGGAGTCAATTAAGGTCAATGTAATTGACGTAGGAAGCAATAGAACAAGATTAAAACTCGTTGATTCCGAAGAATACCGAGATTAACCGATCAAATATCGTTGATTCTTTCGAATATCGATAATCGATAAAACAAAGAGAAACTCTTTTATTCAATGTCAAAAACAACTACGGAATTAATACATCAAACTTTCGTTGATTCCGAAGAATACCGAAACCTGATAAAACCCTCAACAGAGGAACTCTTATTTCATATAAAAAACAACTGATTAACTTAATGAAAAGAGAACATATAAAATAATACTAATAGCTTGGGCAAGAAGACATAATCCACTACAAAAAAGCAGCGGATTCCCTACGAGCATTCCCGTAGGGATTCCCGTAGGGAAGCCTATCCCCTACGGCATCCCCTACGGGATTTGGACGTAGGGGCTAGCTCGTAGGGAGCTTCATCCCTACGGGAGATTCACGCCGTAGGGGACATTCTCTACGGGAAGGTCGTAGGGGAGCTCGTTGGGAATACTATTTTCCCGCCCCCTTATTCCCGTAGGCCCGACCGACGTCGACGCCGTATGGGAGGACGTAGGGGTGTCCCCTACGGCTACTCCCGTAGGGGAGTTATGGAGGGTGTCCCCTACGGCTCCCCCCGTAGGGGACTAAGGATGTGTGTCCCCTACGACTACTCCCGTAGGGGACGTCTGACATATGTCTCTACGGCTAAGCCCGTAGGGAATTTCAAAAAAAGGGGCAGGTTTAAACCTGTTTTCCTACCCCAAACCTGCACTCAATTTTCAAATTCAGAAACATACAGATTCATTCAGAAACATCCAAAATCATTCATAAACATACAACATCATTCAACAACATTCAAAAACATCCAAAATCATTCAAAATCATTCAAACACATCTAAAATATGAAGTTCAACAAACAAAGCATAATAAAATACAGTCAGGGATGTGGAGGTGGTCGACCTAGAAGCTCATCTCGTAAACGCTGCTCCATCTCTTTCATGCTCGCAGCGAACCCCCTCTGTAACTCTGCACGATCAGCAGCGCGCTCAGCCTCTCGCTCCCGAGCACGACGTTCCTCGGTCTCTTTTTGCTTCTGCTCGAACTCCTCTCTCAAAGCCTGTCTGAAGCGCTCCTCCGACTCTGACGGGCCAGACGAGGAGGACACAGAAAATGAGGAGGAGGAGCTGCTGAAGACCTGAAGCAGACGAAAGCGTAAATAAACAATTAAAACTCGTTGATTTTAAGAATAAACAAAAAATTAAAATCCAAACCTTCGCTAAAGCGCCCGTTCCGAAGATCCTATTCTTCTTCTTCGGGGCGACGCTCAGGTAGACCTCGTCCACATCGGGCTCCTCCTGCGTAGAGGCTCGACGCTCCTCAATAGCCTGCTCCACCGAAGCCTAAAATAAAAATCTTTAATTAGTTAAAAATAGTTCAAACAAAAAATTTAGAAATAGTCGAAAGAATAAAATTATAAACTTACAATGAGCTGATGTGATCGCTGAGATGTCGGGGTCCCGTCCTTCTTCGTGTGCAGACGTTTTGCAACGTCCAAAGCCGTCGCAGGTCGACCTAACTCCTTAGCCTTCAAAATATGAAAACATATATAATTAAGTACATATATAATTTAAAATATGAAAATATATATAACTACAAAACTTAATGTCCAAGGTATATCGGACGCCCGATCGAGATCCTCCAGCGGACATTGAAATGCCGGTGCCCGGCCCATCGGGCTCACTCATTTGGTTCTTCGTATTACGCTCAGACCTCTCTTTATACTCGGCTGAGTCGAATATCACCAACCACCTCTTCCACACTTCATCGGGCACACAACTCGGCTTCACCTTATCTTCCCTCCACTTCTGACGCCACTCGCTCACGCGGCTGCTGTACCTCCTCATCAACACTCTTCTGAAATATTTATAGATCTCAGCATCAGTGAACCTGCTCCTATCCCAAGAAAAGCGACGCTTCAAAACAGACACAATAAATACAGTTAGTAAAATCAAAGCGTGTATCAAAGCGTTAGACAAAATATATATATATATATATATATATATATATATATATATATATATATATATATATATATATATATATATATATATATATATATATATATATATATATATATATGTGTGTGTGTGTGTGTGTGTGTGTGTGTAAAAAAAATAAAGTTTCAACACACGTACCTGAAACTCGGTCCAATAAATCTCCCGATGACTCTTAGGCACCTTAGCAAGAGTGTATCCATCTGGGTGGATACGAGCCTCAATAATCTCTCGGAGCACGGATGCAACGATCATCTTATTGCTAGCCACAAAACTACATTAAAAAGACATGATTAACAAAAGATAAAATCAGCAGTTACTAACATTCAAATAAAATTATACTTACGTCCCTCCCTATGGATAAATCTCGATACGAGAAGGGGGAGCAGCTGAAGAGGATTGCATCTGCACTCGGAGGAGTAGCAATAGGAGACAGATCAGCACTAGGAGTCGCAGGAACACTCCCAGAAGAAGGAGTCGGAGGAACACTCCCAGAAGAAGGAGAATGCATCAAGGTGTCGTCATCGCCATCACGATCACTCAGTCTACCACTTAGGGCACCTCGACCACCTCCACCTCCACCTCCAACTCTACGTTTACCTCGACCCGCCATCTGTATATACAATAACAACAATAATATTAATTTTCAAACATATTTAACAACTATATTACACATCATTCCAATATTACCTGAGGATGACACTATATTATCATCATCCTCATCAAACGATCCTAGATCATCACTATCATCATTTAGTGCATCAGCATCCTCTAGCAATTCAGTGTCTTCTTGATTGATATTTGGATTTGTTAACAAAAGCAACACATCGTCTGCTTGTACCGGGACGTGATCTTCAATTATTTCCTCTTGAAAAGAGTCAGACAAATGTTCAATATATTCTATGGAAGCCCTTGGTTTTATCTTATATGTTGTCCACCAATCTTTATTCTCTCTACGAGTACTCGGGTAAGCTGAGTAATAAACTTGCTCAGCTTGTGATGCCAGAACGAATGGCTCGTAGCCTCTGAAACGTCGATTGTGATTGATATCGACCAGTCTGTATCGCCGATCTAGTCTTGTGCCTGCTGGTGTAGGGTCAAACCATTCACATTTGAACATCAGGACTTTATTTTGAATCATTCCCGTGTAGTCGAGATATAAAACTTCGTTTAGAAGTCCATAGTAGTCATCATCTTCAGATGAGTAGCTACTTCCTCGAATACAAACATCCATATTTGATGACTTTCTGTTAGACCCGTATTCAATAGTGTGAAACTTATATCCATTGACCTTGCAGCCGGGATATACTGTTACGAAAGGAGATGGTCCTATTGCTAAATTTCGAATGTCTTCGTTTAAAACATTGTTTGACGGGTCTTCAACCTACAGATTTGAACAAAGAACATATTAACTAGTAATTGAAGTTTATCCTCTAAAAATGTAACAAGTTACAAACTCACATATTCTCGAAACCAGCTGGCAAATTCTTTGTCTAGCCTTTCATTGAGCCTCGCATCTGAGATTCTCGGTACCTGTTGCTTCACCATCTCTGTGTATATACTTTTACACACATAGACATAGTAAAGATTAATAAGTTATTAGTGAAAGAGCATATTGATCAATACTTCAGGTGCGATTTGTAGTTTGAAACTTACTTCACATACTCTTCGACTTCAGGGGTATTCAACAGCACATAGATTGTAGCTGCATTGACCTCTTTCGTGTCTAGAAACCTTTTTTGTGCTCCCCCAAAAGGTTCTCCCCGTTGTATGAAGCATGAAAGTCGATCGACATGAACATGCTCTCCTTCAATGTTATTATTGGTTTCATTTATGCCCAAACTGTTAATTTTGATAGGCACATGATCTTCAAAGTAAAATGACATGAATGTAGCAGACTCTTCAATCAGATAAGCATTCGCGATCGAACCCTCTACTCTAGCCTTGTTTCTTACATATAAAATAATACTAATAGCTTGGGCAAGAAGACACAATCTTTCTTTATTTGTCTCTGCATCAGTAATTTAACACAAAAGAAATTGTGATGCACAGTGGCAAATACCCAGAAAGTCCCAAATATAACTTTTAGTTTTGACGAGTGTTCTATATATGATCATTATAATTTTTGGGATTAATTACACTTTACAACCTCAACCTGAAGTTTAACCATTTTTGCACTTTCTAACCTCTCCGTAAAATCTTTGCAACCTACTGTACTTGACACCGTAATAGAATATTCAATAAAATATTATTTATCTTGTGATTAATACAAGGACAATATTGTCTTTTCAATATTTTTTAAACAAAAATGTTCATCTTCTTGCTCCGACTGTCGTGAAGTAGAAAATTTTCAATCATCAAATTAATAAAATAAAAATCTCATTTAAAACGATTAAAATTAAAATACAAGTATAATCAAATTCATCAAAACACAAAGTTGAAATGAAAACAAAATTATATTGTAGGTCTTCGTCACGGTCTTCTGGTCCAACGATTCATTTTCTTTGATAGTACTGATGTCCCTACCCATCAAGTGGCAAATAGCTTTTAGTTTTGCTGAGTGTTCTATATATATGTGTGTTTTCATTAGATCATTATTATAATTATTGAAAACAATATCATACTTCTTCATGCTCATATAATCATATATATGATGAATGTCTTAAAACATCCTACCTTTGCAACCCTTTTCTTTCTCGTCCTTTTTTCGTTATTCAAACTAAAGCCATGTACTGGAAATAACGGTACAACAGTTATCCATGGTTGCCCTGAAATCGAGAAACAGTCACTTTTAAGTTTCAAACAATCCTTGCATGATCCTCTCAATTGGCTCTCTTCTTGGAATGACGATGAAGTTAATTGTTGCAAATGGAAATGGCTTCGCTGCAGCAACTTAACGGGCCATGTACAACAACTCCATCTTCAAAATAGTGATTTAAGCGGCAAAGTAAGTCCTTCCTTGCTCAATTTGAGGCATCTCAAATATCTCAACCTTAGCGGAAATAGATTTAATGAAACAATCCCTCCATTCATTGGATCACTCACAAGCCTTGAGTACCTGGATCTATCTTTTTGTTACTTTCACGGTAATATTCCTCACAACATTGGGAATCTTACAAATTTGCACACTCTAAGTTTGGAAGAAAACTATTCTCTTGAAAGTGCTAGCCTTGAATGGTTGTCGGGGCTTTCCAAATTGGAGTATCTCAACATGAATGTTGTGAACCTGAGCAGAGCATCCAACTGGGCGCAACAGGTGATCAATAAACTCCCTTCTTTAGTAGAGCTACATTTAAAATATTGCAGTCTTAATTTGACAGATCATTTAGGTGATGTTAACAATATTACTACTTCCAAATTAGTCAGGCTTGATCTATCCCGTAATCAATTCATCAATTCTAGCATTCATCAATTCATCAATTCCAGCATTCCAGAGTGGCTCTACTTTTTAAAAGATCTTGAGTATCTCAATTTGGGATCTAACAATCTGCAAAATTCAATATCTAATTCCATAGCAAATCTGACATCTCTTATGACCCTCGATTTATCTACAAATGGTCTTTCTGGAAATATACCAAGAGGAATTGGCAACTTGTGCAAATTACAAACCTTGTACTTGTGTTCGAATAAGTTGCAAGGAGGAGTGTCTGATTTATTAGGAAACGTATCAGCTTGCTTCTTAGGATCTTTAGAATCCTTATATCTATACGGTAATCAACTTTCTGATCCTCTTGCTCTTAAATTTGGAGAATTTAAGCGTCTTCGAATCCTAGATCTTAGAAATAACTCATTGTCGGGTATAATTCCAAGCAATTTAGGGAACTTATCTTCTTCCCTTGAAGAGTTAGAGTTGGGATTAAACAAATTCACAGGGAATCTCCCGGAGAGCATTGGTCAACTTTCAAACTTAGAAATTCTTGATATTGGTAATAACAAGATGGAAGGGGTTGTGACTGAGACTCACTTTGCCCATCTCTCAAGACTAGAGTTCTTATTTGCCTCTGGAAACAACCTAACTCTGACAGTCAACCCAAATTGGATTCCACCTTTCCGATTAACACAACTCCATATGGGGTCGTGGAACTTGATGTCTTCAATTTCGTCGTGGCTTGATACACAAAAGACGAGTATTATTGGCCTTGATTTATCTAATACCGGAATATATGGCAATGTTCCCAATTGGTTATGGAGTTTGGGATATCTTGACCTCTCAAATAACCAACTCGATGGCAACATTTCATTCATGAATACTGGCCCAAGTAGAGCTTCTTATCAGTATTTATACTTGGGTTCCAACAGGTTCAGTGGTCAACTGCCTCCAGTAGGAAATTGGTTGAACTTCCTAGATCTCTCCGATAACTCATTTTCGGGTGATTTATCAGTCTTCCTATGCAACACGACAACTACCAATGTACTTTTACTTGATCTAGGGGGAAACCAATTGACAGGAGAATTACCAAATTGTTTCATGAAATGGACCTCACTCGTTACGTTGCACTTAGGCAAAAACAACATGTCCGGAAGAATCCCGAATTCCATTGGATTTCTTGCAAATTTAGAGTCTTTGAATTTAAATAGAAACAATTTCTCGGGCGATATACCTTTATCAATGCGTAACTGCACTCGACTAGAAAAGGTGGACCTTTCTCATAACAATCTTTCTGGGAAATTACCAAAATCGATCCTTACAAGCTTAACCAATTTGATTATTCTTATTTTAAAGTCCAACAAGTTGAGTGGTCAAATTACTTCAGCCATATGCCAACTAAGCTATCTTCAAATCTTAGATCTGTCGGACAACATGTTTTCTGGTATGATACCTACGTGTCTCGATAGTTTTACTGCCATGACCAAAAAAAGTAGTGTGGGTGGTTTAGGATATTCTACGCTTGCTGGAGCATTTAAAGAAAGTGCATCAATGACCACAAAGGGTATGGAGCTCACCTACGACACCATCCTCCGATTAGTTAGAGGTATTGACCTTTCCAGAAACAATTTGTCGGGCACCATCCCAGAAGCCATAACAACTCTAGTGGAACTCAGAATGCTTAATCTGTCAAGGAATCATTTAACCGGACCGATCCCTCGTACCATTGGAAACATGACGCAACTTGAGTCTCTTGATTTCTCAATCAACTCACTTTCCAGTGAACTTCCCAGTAGCTTCACTAATATGTCTTCTTTGGATTATCTAAATGTGTCTCACAATAACTTGACGGGGAAAATTCCAGAAAGCACCCAACTCCAGGGCTTTAATGAGTCGAGCTTCATCGGAAACAATCTCTGTGGGCCTCCACTAACAATTCCTTGCACCAATGTTAATGATGGAACAGTGCGCTCAAAGGATGAAGAAAGCGATAAGAAAGAGATAGAGTGGTTGTACGTATTAATATCTCTAGGATACGCCGTCGGACTTTCAAGTTTTCTGAGTGCATTATATTTGAAGAGGTCATGGTGGGAGGCATATTGTCACTTGCTAGATAAAATATGGGACGATGCCTATGTCTACGTTCTTATTAAATGGAGAAGGGTCGCAAGAGCAAGAGCATCGGGTCCAAATATATGAGTGTCAGTTGTGGTGCATATAAATGTTTCCATGGACTCTTGCGAGGAAACATTATTGTAATTTTTGATTTTATTTACGAGGTGTTGTGTATGACTTTATATATGATTGACGTCGTTAATTGCCATTTTCTAGTATCGATTTTATGAGAAGTTTCTATGTGGACGATCTCGAGTGAGTTGATAGAAATTGTAATCCTGAGGTTAGTACGTTCACCAAGTTTGCTTGGAACTTAATTTAGCCTATGTGGACAATATCGAGTGAGTTTACATGTTACTCCGACGAGCTTTATGCATTACGAATTATTAAATGATTATATAGAATGTTTTGTTTTGTAGCCTAAATAAAAGTTTTATGATAAAAATTATAGGCCCTAAATTCGGGCAAAAGAGATAGCAACAAGAAGCTTAATTAGCTTAGCACATATGCACTATATCTACGAGTCTTATAAGTACCACTCGGCTATGCCCTTGGGGTCAGTGATTTGAATTATTAGAGTGTCTTTTATGACCTGTAATTTATTGTCTTAGGGTCAAGAAACTGTAATTTTCATGACTTGCTGAGAGTGTGGGCCATGCACGAAAAAGCATCTTCAACTACCATTAACTTGTTCTAAACTTATAAACCTTGCTTTGCTTCACAAGCTACCCCTTCTCGTTTTTCTAATCGAGGCTCTGTACTTCTGTGTCTACTGCCCGATTAGGGTGTAACGTTGCTAATTTGAGATTTGATGACATATACTGCGGTGGCTTGTGCAGGCAATTAAACATCTTGAAAACGTGTGGCAAATAGGAAAAGAAATGACTTGATATAGTACGTAGATGGAATAGAAAGCTTACCTAATCACAAATTTAATAAGAACAATAAACACACACCGTTGAAACTTATACTCCAAAACCACAGCTCTTTCGGGTACACTAATCAATTATAGCTCATATAATTATATATGTTCCAAAAATTTACAAGATGGTTAATATCATAGTGATCATCTATCTCTTGGTCAAGTACTGAGAGATGTTTGTGTATGTAGAATATATATTTATAGTATTAATTCCAAGCTGCCTGATCCTCAACCATGTCCATGCTGCTAAAAAGGGACTTGGCCTGATAAGCTGATTGTGTGTCGTCCCTGGAAGGGGAGGCGTCGTTTTCAAGAGAATAGTTGCGCACGCGCATGTGAACAAAGAACAACCTCAGCTTGGGCGAGTGCGAGCTGAGTTTGAAGCATGTCTATTTGCTGCTGTAGAGACGAGATGGCTCCTACACACCCGTACACGGGGTCTCTCACTCACGCATTCGCTTCGTAAACCATCGAACTTACCGCATCGCCCCTCTGATGCTTTGGCAATTCAAATATTATTAATTTATGTACTTCTAATTTTACCCATCAATTCACTTCAACTACAAAAAAGTAAAAGGGAGGCTTGTTTCATAATTCTGAAAAATAACTTATGTAGTCTCTTTTGTAATGTCAACAAACACCGAGGGTCTCTCTCGTAATTAACAAAGAATCTCAGGACCAACTCAAGCCGGCCTCGTCCGAAGGTCTACCTACCACAAGCCGATAGCCTTCCACCAAACCCCTCCAACTCCAAGCCAGATCACAAGGTTGACAATGGAGATCAAGAACACATAGCCCCACCATTTCCCGAGCCTGCACCATAAAAAACAGGAGCCGACCCAATTCTATAATGTGTAATACCGCCCATGAGATTGGAGAGAAAGGATAGGACGACGGCCCCCAGGTATAGTGGGAGTAGAGGTAGAGAAGGACAAGAATGCCGAACGAGAGCTGCCATGAGAGACCCAATCCACCAACAAACTGAAGAAAAAAAAAACTCCATGAATCGAACATTTTATTTACCCTTCATAAGTAAAAAATAAAATTCAAACTCACAAATATAAAAATTTTACAGTTAGCCACTTTAACTTTTATAATGAATCGAATAATGGGATTTTTTCGGACTTTTTGAAAGTAAGATGTTTGAATCAATTTCATGGGCGGTATGCCAACTAAGCTATCTTCAAATCTTAGATCTATCGGACAACATGTTTTCTGGTTTGATACCTACGTGTGTCAATAATTTTACTGTTATGGCCACAAAAAGAAGTAGCGTGGGTCGTTTAAGTTATTCTTCGTTTGGTGGAGGATCTTTACAAAGTGCATCAATTTCCACAAAGGGTATGGAGCTCACCTACGACACCATCCTGTTATTAGTTACAGGTATTGACCTTTCCAAAAACAATTTGTCCGGTCATATTCCAAAAGAGATAACAAGTCTAGTGGAACTCAGAATGCTTAATTTGTCAAGGAATCATTTAACCGGACCGATCCCACGTAGCATCGGAAACTTGACGCAACTTGAGTCTCTTGATTTCTCAATCAACTCACTTTCTGGTGAACTTCCCAGTAGCTTCACAGCTATGTCTTCTTTGGACTATCTAAACGTGTCTTGCAATAAATTTACGGGAAGAATTCCAGAAAGCACCCAACTGCAGGGCTTTAATGAGTCGAGATTCCATGGAAACAATCTCTGTGGGCATCCACTAACAATTCCTTGCAGCAATATTAATGATGGTAAAGCCCCTGCTGGAACAGTGCACTCAGAGGATGATGAAAGCAATAAGCCGGGAATAGAATGGTTGTACGTATTTATATCTTTAGGATACGCCGTCGGACTTTCTGGTTTTCTGAGTATATTATATTTGAAGAGGTCATGGTGGGAGGCATATTGTCGCTTGCTAGATAAAATATGGGACGATGCCTATGTCTATGTTATTATTAAATGGAGAAAGCTCGCAAGAGCAAGAGCAAGAGCATCAGGTCCAAATATGTGAGTGTCTACGTTCTTATTAAATGGACAAGGCTCGCAAGAGCAAGAGCAAGAGCAAGAGCAGAAGAATCATGTCCAAATATGTGAGTGTCAGTGGTGGTGCATATAAATGTTTCCATGGAATCTTGCGAGGATATATATGCCCGTAGGAAACATTATTGTATTTTTTATTTTATTTATGAAGTGTTGTGTATGACTTTATATATGATTAATGTCATTACTGTTTTCTAGTATCGATTTTATGAGAAGTTTCTATGAGGAATGGCAGGTGGTGGGAAATTCAGAGAAGTTGATAGAAATTGTAATCCTAAGGTTAGTTGACCAGGTTGGCTTGGAACTTAATTTTGCCTATGTGGACGATCTCGAGTGAGTTGACATGTTACTCCGACGAGCTTATGCGCTACAAATTATTGAATGATTATATAGAATGTTTTGTTTTGTAACCAAAATAAAAGTTTTATGATAAAAAACATCAGGCCCTCAATTCGGGCAAAAGAGAAAGCAACTACTAGCTAGAAGCTTGATTATTAGCTTACCTAATCACAAATTTAATAAGAACAATAAATAAACACACACCGTTGAAACTTCATAAATCAAGATCGTCGTCAAGTATATACTCCAAAAGCAGAGCTCTCTCGGGTACACTAATTATATATGTTTCCAAAATTTACAAGATGGTTAATATCATAGTGATCACCTATCTCTTGGTCAAGTACTGAGAGATGTTTGTGTATGTAGAATATATATTTATAGTATTAACTTCAAGCTGCCTGATCCTCAACCATGTCCATGCTGCTAAAAAGGGACTTGGCCTGATAAGCTGATTGTGTGTCGTCCCTGGAAGAAGGGGAAGCGTCGTTTTCTGGGGAATAGTTGCGCACGCGCATGTGAACAACCTCAGCTTGGGCGAGTGCGAGCTGAGTTTGAAGCATGTCTATTTGCTGCTGTAGAGACGAGATGGCTCCTACACACCCGTACACGGGATCTCTCACTCGCGCATTCGCTTCGTAAACCATCGAACTTACCGCGTCGCCCCTTTGATGCTTGGGCAAGTCCTACAAAAAAGTATACAAAGTCACATTCATCATAGAACAATTAAAGAAGAATTTGTTTGACCAAAAGTAAAGGTTTAGACCATTGGTTGTGGTCTAAAGTCTAAACAACTTTTCCCTCTTTACTAATTACACTACTACACAACTTTATTGATTTGTGTTTGGATTTACTATTACTAATTAATTGGTTAAATAAATTAACCCAGAAATTAACAGTTGACGATTTATAATATTTTGCAGTGTTTTATAATTTGTGTGTAGAAGTCAAATAAAATAAAATTAAATTGGAAAATATATATAATCACCGCTCGCATGCTTTTCAACTTGATGATGAACACAGAGAGCGACGTATAAATAAGTGACAAGATAATTTTATTAATTATAAACATTTTTAATGTAACAAAAACAAAAAGTCTTAGCACCATACAATTTAAAAACCAAACATTTTTCTAGGCCAATTCAGTTTGAGTTCATCAAATTTAAGTGATACTGTCGATCAAAAACATAACTCAAAAGTTCGGGTTGAAAAGTACGTAATTCAAACTAAAATAGAATCGATTCATGAACAGAGCAAAAGTAGAAATAAATATATTTTTGACCAGTAATTATATACACACCTGATATGGGTCCGGGAATAATTATTTTGTTAGCATGATAAAAAGAGTAAAATCACATTACTAACTTTATATAATTACATATTTACATTTATTTTTAATATTTATGATAAAAAAAAGGCACTACATGTACATACTTTAGAATTATATTGAGCTCAATAAAAAAAAAATCTGAAAAAAAATTCATCCCATTTGTTTAATTTGAAAACGAAAACGAGTCAAATCAAAATTTTAATTTGTATCGAACATCCGGTGCTACTCATCGTGCAAATCTAAGAAAAGAGAAAGAGCTAGTTGACCTGGAGCATCTTGTTGACATTGCTGGCACCAAAGACCTTATGGACGCTTGCAAACTTATGAGGCTCGTCCGCCGGAAAGTAGGGTGCGAATACGCAATCGTGGGCGCATCTCCGCCGTAGAAGCTTGCACCCTGCGCACGGAGAAGCTGCGCTTTGTTTCCTACTAATTATATCCTTCATTAATTCTTAGAACTAGCTCACTTGCTATGGAGATGGAGGTGTTATATACACACACATTTAACTAAGATTTAATGTTGCTATAAAATCTTTTGTGGGCCCAACCATTGGAACAAACTTTACATTTAAATAAACGCAAGAAATATTTTGAAGGACCAATAAAATTAGAAGATTCTATAATTACTTATTTTTCACTTTATCATAAAAATTAAATTTAAAATAGAAAAACCTAAAATCAAAATTTTCAAGAACGCACAGTAATCATTTTTTATATTTATAGATATATATATATATATAAAAGAAATTATTTAATTAAATGATGAAAAAACAAGCAATGCCGCATGGTTATTTTGTCATTTTCACATTGCACACGCCGTGACGTCTTTTTCGGCCTTATATGTATGACTCATCTGAGAAAGACTTGTGGGTTTTCTACATTTTTCCTAACACTAATTAATAATTTCAATAATTATTTACAATTAATAATTGTCGGCATTTTCCTAAATACTGTTCATTTATATTTTCCTTTGAAGGTTCAAGAATATATCATTATTTCTCACTTTTTTTTTTTTATTATCAACGGTTTTTGGATTTGAACTCGGCAGCAAGAGTAAGTTTGTTTCACGGTAAGAAAAAATAATTTTACTTAGTTGCCGAGTCGCAACACTTCATGTGTTATGTTACTCTAGAATTAAACTCAGCTGAAATATAGTTTTTGCATCCCCTAATATTTCATCAAATTTTAGTTTTATATAAATTGCAAGGAACCCAATAGGTTAGATTATGATGAATGAGCATGAAGGTTTAAATAACACACTAATTTAAAAGACAATTGCTTTGACTTTTTACAAATCACTCAAAAGTCGTAAAATTAATTTATAGTGGCCTTGCCAATTTGTACCTTATGAACCAACTTTTAACGACAAATCACTATATATATCCAAAACCTATATATAGTTTGCCTTTTCTTTTGCTATTCAAAAGAAAAAAAATTACTAAAAAAGCAAATTTATGTGGAGCCACTAATTAGTAGCTAAATTAAAACATAGACAAATCATTTTCAATACAATAATAGGGTTAATAACACTTTTTTTTTCAATTGATATTTGAAGAATTTTTATACTTTTTCCTACAAGGTCTTTAGTTTATCACCAAGGAGTAAAGGACTACTTATAATTTGTAATAAACTTTGCATATTTTTTAATCTTTCGTATTTCTTACAGTTCACGGGTTGTTCTTTAGCATGTGCTCTCCAGTTTGCTAAAGCTAAAACAACCAAACATTTGAACCATATTCAAGACCGGTGTTCCAATCAATTATTTTCATTTCGATTATACTTTGTTTGTCACATGTGTGCTACTGGTAATGATTTATTTAAGCGTGGTTTGTTTTACTTGTCTCAACGTCCAAATATAAACAAACGTTGGAATCTAAGGTTATTTTAGGTTGGGGGCAAAAGTCATTTCACATAAATTTAAATATGTCGTTAATCATAAAACGACATAGAAATATGACCATTCATATGGAATGGAGGGAGTACTAGATTATTAATGTTCCCTACCAATTTAAATACGTCGTTTATCTAAAACGACATCGAAGTATGATCTTTCATCTGGAAGGGAGGGAGTACTAGATTATTAATGTTCTCTGTGCATGTAGATCGTCTTCAAAGCAAGTAAAATCATTGTTCAGTTTTCTATAATCCAAGTTTTGTTGTAATCCTATTACTTTATACTCCAGAATCAGTAAAACTAACTAAACTTCAACTTCAGAATTGCAATCCCACATTTCCCATTATGGAGCACGTTTTTTTGAGTTTTTGAGCTACGTGTATTGATCATGTTTTATCTTGTTCCAATACTCACAATATGAAATATGATTAGATTAATTGTTTCTTTCTTAGCTACTAACATCAATTTAACACATCCGAAAGTGCACATTTTTTGTTGACTATATACAAAATAATCTTCAACTATTATTAAAGTTTTGTAATTTGTTTTTATAAAAACTTAGAATAGAACTTCAAAATAAATAAATAAATCTAATTTTTTAGTGTAAACAATAAATTTTAGTATTGTTGTTGTTATAGTCGTTATATCTTTTAGCTTCTAGAGCACTTTTTATTAAAGTTATTATTAGTGCTCTAAAGTGAGAAATGAGGCTGTTGTAATTGTATAAGTATTCTTCAAAACTATTTGCACCCTCTAAAACACTAATTAGTGCTTTTGATTGTACCCTCCAATATATATGAAATATAATATAAGGGCTAATTCATAAAGTGGTTCAAAGAAATTGAGAAATTTTAAACATATTCTATAAGTTGAGGGACCTCATTGTGTTGCCTGCATTATTTATTTTTTACATTATATGTCAAAAGTGTGCCAAACATTACTACCAAAAGAAACTCATTACCCATTGGCATGTCAAAAGCAAAGGGAGAATTTTTTTCTTGGTCCCATAAAGTTGGGCCATTTTCGATTTAGTCCCATATAGTTACACATTTTCAATTTAATCTCATATAGCTCAAATTTTTGTCCGATTTAGTCCTTTTTGACCGAAATCTTCAATTTTGACCGGTCAACTAATGGCGTGGCAGCCCGGAAGATGATCGCCGAAGCCTTGACACGCCTCTTCTCCAGCTGATTGGCGACTGTAATCCATTTTCAAAAAATAAAAAATAAAAAAATGCCACGTCAGCAAAACCTAATTAATAAATAAAAAAAAATCAAAATTTGAATATAAATAATGAGAAACGGGCATTTACCGGTGGAGAATTACAGAATCAAAAAATCTTTTCTCCTCAATTCATATCTCTAATTCCCAAATCAGAAGAACCCTAATTCTCTAATCTACCCAATTTCTCCCCAATTATTCAAGAACCCTATCATATATCGCATCGAATCAACAAAATTGGGTAGATTAGAGAATTAAGGTTCTTCTGATTTAAGAATTAGGGATAGGAATTGAGGAGAAATGATTTTTTGTTTCTGTAATTCTCCACCGGTAAATGCCTGTTTCTAATTTTTGATTTTCTTTTTTTATTTATTAATTAATTTTTGCTGACATGGCATTTTTTTTTTCTTTGAAAATTGATTATAGACGCCAATCAGGAGAAGAAGCGTGTCAAGGCAAATCGGCGATCGTCTTCTGGGCTGCCACATCATCAATTGACCAATCAAAATTGAAGATTCCGGCCAAAAAGGACTAAATCGGACAAAAATTTGAGCTATATGAGACTAAATTGAAAATGTGTAACTACATGGGACTAAATCGAAAATGACCCAACTTTATGAGACCAAGAAAAAAATTCTCCCCAAAAGCAAATGGAGTAAGGAATATATTCCAATTTGAAATCAAGAAAGAAATAACTCGGGATATTTGATTCTCGGGAGAAAAATTTTGTTCGTCCTGTAAAAGTACTCGAGTCTCGATTTAGTCCTTCAAAATGACTCGGCTTCAATTTAGTCCCTCAAAACATCGAAAAATAGTCAATTTCATCCAAATCAGCCGGAAAATTCAAAATCCAGCCGGAAAAAAGCACGTGATAGTCACGTGCGTTTCAATTTGGGGCTTTCCGGTGGGGCTTGCTGACTGGGACGACACATGTCACGACTTGATTCGCTGAAGGCAAATAACAAAAAAAAAAAAAAAACACGTGGATATTACTGCCACGTGTCTATTTGAAATAAAAAAAAATCTAAAACATGAATTTCAGAATTAAAACGGGGTGAAGTTTTTCTCCCACATTTACTTCTCACTGTAATAAACTTCAGTAAAAATTCTTCATCTCCCGTAAGAACCCTAACCCCCAAATCATATACACTCGATCCTTAATCCCAGAATTCCAGTTGAATGAAGCAATCAAGTAACTGAAATCAAGTCTCCTCAACTCGTCTTAATCAGTTCGTCGCGAGCAAGGGGGAAACCCTAATTTCGACATGGTTTTCCAAAGAAAGCAAAAAAAAGGTGCAAAGGAGTTCGAGACGCCAAATTACGGTATGTTTACAGTCATGCAATTCTATAAAAAATCCCTAATTTAATAACCCTAATTTCTGTTCCTAATGTCTGTAAACCTAATTTTTTTTTCAGACCCTAAGGACAAATATATCACTGTTGTGCTGCACTATGGCGGAGCCTTTGGAAATTCGGCAAGCTGTGAGTATGAGGGTGGGAAGAAGATTTGTTTCGACTGGTGTAAGGTAGATGACATGAGTATTTCTAGCTTAAACAAGTTTTCTGAAATTGCTGGAGTTACAGAAAATAGGAGATATCACTTAGGATTGAAAGATGGTGGTTTTAAGTTGTTTGTTGATGATAAAGATGTGGAGAAGTGGTGTTTATCTTTCCTAACTCTAAGAGAAATGCATGTTTATATTGAGATGTTGACTGATGATTCTGAGGATAGTGATGATTCTGATTACATTGTTAAGAGTGGATGCACTGGTGATGATGATGATTCTATGTTTGATGAGTTAGTAGATTTTGATGTTGAGGATGAGTATGATTCCATAAGTACAGCAAATATAGTTTATGAAGATGAGGTTCCACCAGCAAATGTTCATGTGGAGTGTGAGGCTGATGATGATGATATGGATTCCTTTGATGATTCAGACTTTACTTCAGGAAATGATTTAAGTGAGGGTGAGGTTGAGGCTGATGATGATGATGATGAGCTATTTGATGAAGAAGTTGAAAACATACATGAGGAGTTTGATGTTATTGATTCTGGGAACATAATCTTAGAAGAGCAACAACCTAATGTGGATGTAGTTGATGCTGACACTGACAGTGACAGTGGGGAAGAAGATGTGTTGGATACTACAGAGCTACTTGATGAAAGGAGGGTCTCTGAAGATGATGAAGATGCAGAACAATACCCATTTTTCAACCCCCAAACAAGGTTCAATCCTAACTTGTTCCTCAAGCAGTGTTTCTCAACTAAGAAAGACTTCAAGAAAGCTGTTGAATCACATGCAATCAAATTTAGAAGGAATATCAGATTCACCAAAAATGACAATAAGAGAGTGTATGCTAGGTGTCATTCCAAAGACTGTAAATGGATGATCAATGCTCTGAAAATGAAGAATGACACAGCATTTCAGATCAGAAAGATTTTAGACAAGCACACTTGTGCACCCTCTAACAAAGTGAAGAGCATGACCTCAACTTGGCTCAGTGAAAGATTCCAGCAAAGATTTAGGAGTGATGGTGGAAGATCAGTGAGGGGTTTCATGGTTGATGCTATGCATGACACAAGGTTGGAAATTTCAAAGACTCAAGCTTATAAGGCCAAGAAAAAAGCATTGTCACAGATAGAAGGGGATACTGATG
The DNA here is from genome assembly GCA_954870475.1 of Euphrasia confusa. Classification (NCBI taxonomy): domain Eukaryota; kingdom Viridiplantae; phylum Streptophyta; class Magnoliopsida; order Lamiales; family Orobanchaceae; genus Euphrasia; species Euphrasia confusa. The sequence goes on along the minus strand of OX940966.1, from coordinate 4,845,752 downwards.
CCCAGTACTCTAAGTTGTGGGCCTATGCTGATGAGTTGAGGAAGACAAATCCAGGTTCCACCATATTGTTGGGCACAGAGGTGAATAATGGTGTTACCAGGTTCAGAGAGTTTTATGTTTGTTTCAATGCACTGAAGCAGGGGTTTTTGAAGGGATGTAGGAAGCTCATTGGAGTGGATGGGTGCTTTTTGAAAGGAAAACATGGAGGAATGCTACTGAGTGCTGTTGGAGTAGATGGGAACAACAATCCATTTCCAGTGGCTTATGCTGTTGTTGAGAGGGAGAATCAAGACATTTGGGAGTGGTTTTTATGCATTCTGAAAACAGACCTAGAGATTAAGGTTGATGAGATAACTTTCATGTCAGATAAGCAGAAAGGACTCATAGGTGCCATGGAGACTATCTTTCCAGGAGTGGATCACAGGTTCTGTGTGAGACACTTGATCAACAACTTCAAGGTGGCTGGGTTCAGAGGTAATGACTACACACAGAGGTTGTGGTATGCAGCAATTAGTACAACTGAGGGACAGTTTAATGCAGCTATGGATGATCTGAAAAAGTATTCTGAGGGAGCCTGGAAATGGTTGCAGAATAAACCTCCTCATCAGTGGTCTAAAGCATTTTTCAATGAGAAATCCAAGTGTGATCTGCTCCTTAATAACATTTGTGAATCCTTCAATTCAAACATCCTTGAAGCTAGGGATAAATCCATTATAACAATGCTAGAGTGGATAAGAGAAAGTTTGATGGTAAGGTTACAGAAAAATAGGGACAGAGCATTGGCCAAATGGAAGGGAAAACTATGTCCTAAGATTCAGAAAATAATGCAGAGGAACATGGATGGAGTTAATGATTGTACATCATTGAAGGCCTCTGACACTCACTATCAAGTTACATGCTTCAGTGGAGGGCAATACACTGTTGATTTAAAGAATCTGACTTGTTCATGTAGGAGCTGGCAGTTGACAGGGATCCCATGCACACATTCTATATGTGCAATGTTGAGGCAGAGGATGGATCCCATGGACTTTGTGAATGACTGTTATTCAGTGAATGCATATAACACAGCTTATGAACTTCCCATTTATGGAATCAGTCATGATTTGCTGTGGGGTAACTCAATGTTCATACCCCCAATACCTCCAAATTTTGGGCAGAGAGCTAAAAGAGGCAGAAAACCATCCCAAAAGAGGAGGATGCAACCCTTTGAAGCTGAGGAAAAGAAAGGGAAAATGAAATTGCAGAAAATGAAGAGGCAGTGCAATCCCTACAAATGCAAAAGGTGTGGTGAATCAGGACATAACATTCTGAGCTGTGGCAAGGAGAAAAGAAAAGAAGTGGAGAAAAGACAACAAATGGAGAAAAGAAGATTCAGGCAGGCAGATTCATCCCAAGTTGGGCAGGCAGGACCATCACAAGTTGTAGATCAAGCTATTGGTCATGTAAGATTCAACTTTGTTTTTGTTTTTATGATGAACTTAAATACTAATGATTTAATATTTTGCAGATGGCCCCACCTATGCAAAGGACAGTTGAAGAAAGGCACATTGAAGATGAAGGTGTGAGCTCTCAACAAAGCCATATTACAGCCTCTCAAACACTGATGGAAGGACCTAGCATGCACCAGCAGCTTCAAATGGGCAAGCAGAAGAAATGATGTTCAGTTTTAGGGAACTTTGTCTTTTGGGAACTTTGTATTTTGGGAGTTTTGTAGTTTGCAGATGTTGGACAAATTTGATTGTTTATGTTGGTCTTTTGGTGCTTCTGTTGTTAGAAGTTTCAAGCACTTGGTGGATGTTGGTTTTGGGTAATATTTTGCTAGATGTTTGACAATGTGGATGTTTGAAGGAATTGATTGTTAATGTCATTTGCTATTCCTATTTCATGTTTTGTATTTTGTTTCATGTTTGACATTTTGGTGCAGAGGATGTTTGTTATTCATGTTTGCCTAAATACAATAACACAAACACATAAATCATGTAACAAAGAAGATGAAAAATCTGATTCAACCAAATTCAAACAACATTTCAGTCAAATTACAACAACATATTTCTCATAACCGTAACCTAATGCAACCAATATGTCACCAAATGAGCAATCACCAATACAAAAATAATTTTATAAAGTCTATGAGTAAAGTTCTTATTGCTCTGCTTCATCTTCTTCATCTTTTCTTTCAATCTCAGAACTTCTTGTTTCAGCTCATCATTGTCAATGGCCAGAAAATCTTGGCTCGGCTTAGCAGCTCGTTCATCTAGGCGTCTCAGCAATCCTGGTATGATTTGTTTAGCCCTCTCACAAATAGGTGGATCAATCCATCTAAAGAATTTGCAATGCCCAGGATTCTCATAAAAAAAAGAAAAAAAAAATCAAGAACAGTTCTTTAAAAACATAAATTTTAGGTTAGTAAAATTCTTACTGGAAATTTGACACAACCAACGTAACGCCGTCCAGGATTCTCCTTCTTCCATGTGGTGCCTTGCACAGCAATTTCTCCACAATGGCAGATTATTGGCGTCGATGACTGACTTGATTGAGACATGTTTGGTTTCCGGAGTGATTATGGGATTAGGGTTTCAGGAATTACTGAATGTGTACTATTCTTCGATGGAGAGGAATTAGAGATTAAGGGAGAACAATTTAATTAGGGTTCTTGAAAGAGGAAAATTGATTTGGGAATTTAGGGTTCGTAGATGAAATTGAGAGAGAAAGAATGGGCAGCGAGACTTCACCCCGTTTTTAATACTGAAATCATGTTTTAGATTTTTTTTATTTCAAATAGCCACGTGGCAGTAATATCCACGTGGTTTTTTTTTTTTTTTTGTTATTTGCCTTTAGCGAATCAAGTCGTGACATGTGTCGTCCCAGTCAGCAAGCCCCACCAGAAAGCCTCAAATTGAAACGCACGTGACTATCGCGTGTTTTTTTCCGGCTGGATTTTGAATTTTCCGGCTGATTTGGATGAAATTGACTACTTTTCCATGTTTTGAAGGACTAAATTGAAGCTGAGTCCTTTTGAGGGACTAAATCGAGACTCGAGTACTTTTACAGGACGAACAAAATTTTTCTCCCATATTGGAGTGACAGGAGTGCAACCCACGTGCTGTGACACTGGCTGCCATCCAAAATTTCTTGCATATTCAAACAAACCTAGCAGTGTAACTTGTGTAAGAAAGTCAAAACACGCTAGCAGTATGATCTGCTGAGTTTGAACCGCAGTACAAGGTTCTGTACATGGAGGATAAAGATGAATAATATTTCTAGTACTCTCGTTTTTTTCCGTGTTAATTGACACCATGGTTCTTAACATCGACAAAATAATTAAAACCAACTATATATTCGAGAGACAGAGAAATTTGATTGGGCTATAAAGTTACTTTTTTATATCTTTTTTTCTTGATTTTGTGACTTTTTTCCAACGGATGAACGAAATTGATTGTCCTACTTTTTCCAACGGATGAACAAGATTGACTTTTTTATCTATAAGAAATGAACGCAGTAGAAAAATACGAGAAAGATTTGCATGCTTAGATTGCCAGAAATAGCAACGTGCATGAACAGGGAGAGGGAGAGCTACTTTTTTTTTATTGATCAAGGTCAAATTAATGGTGATCCAAGAATGTTCTGACAAGATCTTCAAAACTTACATGTGTAGATAAAATAGAACATCACAACATATAAGAATTGCCCGAAACTGAGCATGATCTAAGCCCTCGATCATCTTAGATTGTGGTTATCACATTCTTACAATTATAATCGTAATTGAAGTCGTCTTATTGGAGTTGAGCTAGCTGGGCCAGAAACAAGTGGCAACGTCCAAAACAAAAATTAAAATAGGTGAGAAACAAACTCATAAACCGTGTACCAAGTTCCTGCGTCTAACATGAAGACAGTCGTAGCTTTCCAAACCATGTTGTTTTTGTACCAGAAGCAAATTCAAATTTGAAGTGAAATTACCATTACAAGCCAAATTTTGTGTATTCTTCGGGTGGGTGGGTTTCAAGTTTCTCTTCTCTCCTTATTAAAAAAACATGAGTTTACCTACCACTAATAGCATCAGCATAATTAAACAATTAAACATTGTCTGTAACTAGTACTGGTTTAGATATTTGAAAACAATTTCCTGAGATATGAATACTCAAATATAGAGAAAGGGAAAAAGGGTACTTTTTTTGTTGCCTTAGTCATGCCCCGTTGTTCGGTTCTTGATAATCAACACTTGTAGATGAATCAACTTCAACAAATTTAAGTGCTAAAATGAGATTCCGAATACCACTAAACCAAATTCATGGAGAAAATATTGAGCAAATATTCAATGCAAGCTTGTATTCTATTTCTTCCTCCCTGAAAAATGTCAGAAATAGCAACCTCCTTGGCAACAATAGCAAAAAGCAAGGAGTTGCAAGAACTAACCACTATGTAAAGCCTTTCAGTTTCAAATAAGTTACGATCAATTAGAAAATAGAAATTCTAATTGAAGACATCAAACTATTCTTCAAAAAATTAACCTGAATTATCATACACCCACAAAGTAATAGAAACAATAACAATTTATAAATTTTCTTTGCCATTCAACATAAACAAGGTTTTACAGTGCATCAAATCTCACAGCCACTTGCAAATGTTACGACGAAGTAATTCCTAATCAAACAAAATTAAAAGCATTTTTTTTTCACAAATTCGATAAGCGAATCAAATCTTCTTCAGGAGCAGGGACCTTAAGCCCTCTCACCTCTGATCCTCCTTGCCAGCTGAATATCCTTCGGCATAATCGTAACCCTCTTAGCATGAATGGCGCAGAGATTTGTATCCTCGAACAGGCCGACAAGGTAAGCCTCCGCCGCCTCCTGCAGCGCAGACACGGCGGAGCTCTGGAATCGGAGATCGGTCTTGAAGTCCTGAGCGATCTCCCTCACCAGCCTCTGAAACGGCAGCTTACGGATCAGAAGCTCGGTGCTCTTCTGGTACTTCCGGATCTCACGGAGGGCCACGGTTCCTGGGCGGAATCTGTGGGGCTTCTTCACTCCTCCGGTCGCCGGAGCGGATTTCCTCGCCGCCTTTGTGGCCAGCTGCTTGCGTGGAGCCTTTCCTCCGGTGGATTTCCTCGCCGTTTGCTTGGTGCGGGCCATTGCTGAATTGTTGATTTTGAATTAAAGGTTTTGGGTTTGGAAATTGATTGTGATATTTAATTAGGGATTGGAGTGGGGGATCTTATAGGGTTTGGGGGAATTTTTGAGTGAGCGGGAGGGATGAAAATTTGGGAGGATTTGAAATATTTGGGTGGAAATATTTGAGATTATTTATGTGCCGTTGATTAGATGAAAGATCGAGGGTGTATAATGGTTTAGAGATGGTGAAAAGCTTTGGATCCGCGGTCTCGAATTATAAGCCAATCAGATATCGTTGCGATATCCGGTACTTTGTTGGGTGTGTGTGAATGTGTGGTCTATATTAACTTCTAAAGAAAAATTAATATCAAAAATTTGGAAAAAAAAATTATGGGTCAAAAATATTATACTCACAGAAAATTTACTGTAGTACTTGATGTTGGTAATAAATGATTAAATGTAAAATAATTTGATATTTTTAAGTGAAAATTAAAATAATTGTGTATAAAAAAATATGTAAAATATTAAAATTATAGTAATTGTTAAAATGTACACGAAAAATTATCTCCGAATGCAAAATCGACAAAATGCGCTGGAGGGGCAAATTGGTAATTTTGCCCAATTTTGAATTTCGTGGAAGAACAAAACGGCGTCGTTTTGATGCTGATTTGGACAGCGGGTGCATGGTCTAAGTCGAGCGATTTCTCAGTTGATTCTTCACCATTCGAGATGATTCTTGTTGCTACGTGATCATTGTCAGCTCATCTACGAGACGCACATAGAATTGCTACGCATCATCGCACGATCGAGATTTGCGAGTTTGTTATGGCTCGATGTCTAAGATGTGTTCATCGATTTTGTGCATTTCGGTTTTAGTATATAATCACTCGTGTTTGTGATGGATATATACAAGCATTGAGCTAGACAGAGCTTTGTACAATTGTTTTTGAGCTTTGTGTAATACAATAACACCCCTCCCCTCCACCGTGCACGTAGATCACCTCCCGGTGATCGAAGCACGTAAAATCGTTTGTTGTGTGTTTGTTTCTCTTCGTGTTTGAGTTCGATATACCCAATACAAACTTGCGGCGTGGTGAGTATTGAGTGTTTTCGACGCGTGTGTTCGATTCAGTGATTCAGTTTTATTGTGAGGAATTCAGTGTCGCATTTATTTCCGACTGCTTTTCTCAACAGTAATTATATTTTAAAGTTAAAATATAAATTTTACACAAAAAAAAACTACTGAGTAAGATATTTATGAGTAATGTATCTGGTTTTTTGAAAAGGTTATTTTTTTTATGAAAATACAAAAATAATTTAAGAACTCAAAATTTGTGACTCCAATAAGAATGTACAACAACAAGATACAATCACACTCTTATATACATACATACACATCCAAAACCGAGGTATGATGAGCACATAAAACACAGCAAAAAAATCAAAATTAGAATTCTGTCATGTCATACCCAATTATTCGTAATCAAAAAGTCGCGACAACGGAAGGAAAACTCCCCAGCAGTATCCCTATCCATCGTAACCTCCCGCCCATCACTCTCCCCACTCCGACCGGCGAATCTCCCTCAGTCTCCAGATTCTCACTGCCGTTCGTCGTCAGATCAACCTCTTTCGGCAACAGGTGAACATTCGTCGACATGGACCGAGCTCTGATGCTCCCCACGTTGGCAAAATTTAGTTTGCTTTAAATGAATAAATGTTTTTATTTAATTATTTTTATTTGTTCTAATATTTAATGTCGTTTTGAAAATGATTTTTTTTAAAGTAAATTTTGTCATCATCAAGTTGAAAAGCATGCAAGCGGTGATTATATTTTCTAATTTTAATTATTTTATTTGAATAATTAACCAATTAAATACACACACAATTAATAAAGTTGTGTATAGTTAATTAGTAGTAAGGAGGAAAAAAGTTGTTTAGCCCACAACCAATGGTCTAAACCTTTACTTTTGATCAAACATTTCTTCTTCTTCTTTAATTGTTCCAATTGAAAAGAATATAGTTTTCTGTTGTTGTTGTTGTTGTTGTTGTTATAGGAATTGCCGAAGCATCAGAGGGGCGACGCGGTAAGTTCTATGGTTTACGAAGCAAACGCGCGAGTGAGAGACCCCGTGTATGGGTGCGTAGGGGCCATCCCGTCTCTACAGCAGCAAATAGAATTGCTTCAAATTCAGCTCGCACTCGCTCAAGCCGAGGTTGTTCACATGCGCGTGCGCAACTTCTTCCAGGGACGACACGCAATCATCAGCTTATCAGGCCAAGTCCATTTTAGCAGCATGGACATGGTTGAGGATCAGGCACAACTCGGCATAAAAACTTCCTCATAGAAACTTCTCATAAAATCGATACAAGAAAATGGCAACGACGTCAATCATATATAAAGTCATACACAACACCTCGTAAATAAAAACAAAAATTACAATAATATAAGTTTCCTACGGGCATATTACATATATATCCTCGCAAGAGTCCATGGAAACATTTATACATACCACAACCATCACTCACATATTTGGACCTGATGCTCTTGCTCTCGCGACCCTTCTCCATTAAACATGAATGTAGACATAGGCATCGTCCCATATTTTATCTAGCAAGTGAGAATAAAACTCCCACCATGACCTCTTCAAATATAATGTACTCAGAAAACCCGAAAGTCCGACGGTGTATCCTAGAGATATTAATACGTACAACCACTCTATCTCCTTCTTATCGCTTTCTTCACCCTTTGAGCGCACTGTACCAGCAGGGTTTTTACCATCATTAATATTGGTGCAAGGAATTGTTAGTGGAGGCCCACACAGATTGTTTCCGATGAAGCTCGACTCATTAAGGCCCCGGAGTTGGGTGCTTTCTGGAATTCTTCCCTTTAATTTATTGCAAGACACATTTAGATAATTCAAATAATGCATAGCTGTGAAGCTAACTGGAAGTTCACCGGAAAGTGAGTTGATTGAGAAATCAAGAGACTCAAGTTGCTTCATGTTTCCGATGCTTAATGGGATCGGTCCGGTTAAATGATTCCTTGACAAATTAAGCATTCTGAGTTCCACTAGAGTTGTTATCGCTTCTGGGATAGTGCCCGACAAATTGTTTTTGGAAAGGTCAATACCTTTAACTAATAGGAGTATGGTGTCATAGGTGACCTCCATACCCTTTGTGGACATTGATACACTGTCTATGAATGCTCCATCAAATGTAGGATAACTTAAACCACCCACGCCACTTCGTTTTGTGGTCATGGCAGTAAAATTATGGACACACGTAGGTATCATACCAGAAAACATGTTGTCCGACAGATCTAAGATTTGAAGAGAGTTTAGTTGGCATATGGATGGAGAGATTTGACCACTCAACTTGTTGGACTTTAAAATGAGAATCGCCAAATCGGTTAAGCTTCTCAGAATCGATTTTGGTAAGTTCCCAGAAAGATTGTTATGAGAAAGGTCCATCTTGACTAGTCCCGTGCAGTTACGCATGGATAAAGGTATATCGCCCGTGAACTTGTTTCCATTTAGATTCAAAGACAGTAATTGTGTTAGAAATCCAATGGAATTTGGAATTCTTCCAGATAAGTTGTTGTTGCCTAAGTTCAACAAATCTAATGAAGACCATTTCATGAAACAATTCGGTAATTCTCCGGTCAAATGGTTTCCCCCTAGATGAAGACACTCTAGAACATAAGGCATGGCCGTGGTTGTGTTACATAGGAATTCTGATAAATCACCCGAAAATAAGTTATTGGAGAGATCTAGGTCCATCAACCTTGTTCCAACTCTAGGCAATTGACCACTGAACCTGTTGGAACCCAAGTACACAAACTGTTGACCATCAACTCTAGCTGGGCCAGTACTCATGAATGAAATATTGCCGTCGAGTTGGTTATGCGAGAGGTTAAGATATTCCACGCTCCATAACCAATTGGGAACATTGCCATATATTCCGGTATTAGCTAAATCAAGCCGCTCAATACTCGTCTTTTGTGTATCGAGCCATGGCAACATAATCGGAGACCTCAAGTTCCACGACCCTAGATAAAGGACAAATAATTTGAAGGGTGGAATCCAATTTTGGTTGACTTTTAGAGTCAAGTGGTTTCTAGATGCGCTGAAGGAGTCTAATCTTGAGAGATTGGCAAAGTGAGTTTCAGTCACAACCCCTTCCAACGTGTTATATTCAATACGAAGGATTTTTAAGCTTGAAAGTTGACCAATGCTCTCCGGGAGATTCCCTGTGAATTTGTTATGTTGCAGGTATAATTTTTCGAGGGAAGAAGATAAGTTCCCTAAATTGCTTGGAATTACGCCCGACAATGAGTTACTATTAAGTCCAAGGTATCGAAGACGCTTAAATTCTCCAAATTGATGAGGAAGAGGACCAAAAAGTTGATTACCACTTAGTTCTAAGGATTCCAAAGATTCTAAGAAACAAGCTGCAGATACATTTCCTAATAAATCAGACACTCCTTGCAATTTATTATGACCCAAGTACAAGTTTTGTAATTTGCACATGTTTCCAATTCCTCTTGGTATATTTCCAGAAAGTTCATTATTAGATAAAACGAGGGTAATAAGAGATGTCAGATTTGCTATGGAATGAAATATTGCATTTTGCAGATTGTTTGATCTCAAATTGAGATACTCGAGATCTTTTAAAAAGTAGAGCCACTCTAGATTGCTGGAATTGATGAATTGATTAAAGGATAGATCAAGCTTAACTAATTTAAAAGTAGTAATATTGTTAACATCACCTAAATGATCTGTCAAATTAAGACTGCAATCGCTTAAATGTAGCTCGACTAAAGAAGGGAGTTTATTGATCACCTGTTGCGCCCAGTTTGATGCTCTGTTGAGGTTCACACCATTCATGTTGAGATACTCCAATTTAGAAAGCCCCGACAACCATTCAAGGCTATCGCTTTCAAGAGAATAGTCATATCCGAAACTTAGAGTGTGCAAATTTAAAAGATTCCCAATGTTGTGAGGAATATTACCGTGAAATTCAACTCTAGATAGATCCAGGTACTCAAGGCTTGTGAGTGATCCAATGAAGGAAGGGATTCTTTCGTGAAAGAGATTTTGACTCAGGTCAAGATATTTGAGATGCTTCAAATTGAGCAAGGAAGGACTTACTTTGCCGCTGAAATCACTATTTTGAAGATGGAGTTGTTCAACATGGCCCGTTAAGTTGCTGCACCGAACCCATTTCCATTTGCAACAATTAGCTTCATCTTCATTCCACGAAGAGAGACTATTGTCAGGATCATGCAAAGATTGTTTGAAACTTAAAAGTGATTGTTTCTCGATTTCAGGGCAACTGTCGACAACTGTTGTACCGTTGCTCGTACAAAACTTTAGTTGAATAACGAAAAAAGGACGAGAAAGAAAAAAGGTGCAAAGATAGGATGTTTTGAGACATTCATCATATATGAGCATGAAGAAGTATGATACTGTTTTCAATAATTATAATGAAAACACACATATATATACAACACTCATCAAGACTAAAAGCTACTATTTGCCACTTGATGGGTAGGGACATCAGTGTATCAAAGAAAATGAAACGTGGATATGCGCAGGGACCAGAAGACCTTGACTTACTCTGCATCACAAATTCTATTTTGGGTCAATGTAATACTTTTCCACACTATAGGCTATCACATGAATTCAACAAACTTATTTTCATACATAGAACATATTGGAAACAACTAGTCGATGCCTACGTAGACAATCTGTTTTAATCTAGAATTCTAATGAGAACAAAAACAATCGAGAAATAACGAGTACAAACTACTGTGACACTGGCTGTCATCCAAAATTTATTGCATATTCAAACAAACCTAGCAATGTAACTTAAGTAAGAAAGTCAAAACAAGCTAGCAGTATGACCTACTGAGTTTGAATCGCAGTACAAGGTTCTGTACATGGAGGTTAACGATGAATAATATTTCTAGTACTCTCGTTTTTTCCATGTTAATTCACACCATGGTTCTTAACATCGACAATATAATTAAAAACTACTATACATATTTGAGAGACAATTAAAAACAACTATAGACTTTTTTATACTTTTGATTGGGGCTATAAACATACTTTTTTAACTGTATCTTTTTTTTGTGTTTTTGTGACTTTTTTCCAACGAATGACAAGATTGACTTTTTTATCTATAAGAAATGAACACAATAGAAAAATGCGAGAAAGATTTGCATGCTTTCGATTGCCAGAAATAGCAATGTGCATGCACAGGGAGAGGGAGATCTACTTTTTTTTATTGATCAAGGTCAAATGGTGATCGAAGAATGTTCTGACACGATCTTCAAAACTTCCATATGTAGATAAAACACAACATCACAACATACAAGATTTTCCCAACAACTGAGCATAATCAGATCCCTCGATCATCTCAAATTGTGGTTATCACATTCTAGCAATTATAATCGTAATTGAATTCGTCTTATTGGAGTTGGGCTAGCTGGGCCAGAAACAAGTGGCAACGTCCAAAACAAAAAATAAAATAGGTGAGAAACAAACTCAAAAACCGTGTACCAAGGTCCTGCATCAAACATGAAGACAGACATAGCTTTCTAAACGATGTTTTTGTAGCGGAAGCAAATTCAAATTTAAAGTGAAATTACCATTAAAAGCCAAATTTTGTGTATTTTTCAACCGTAGTCCAATCAACTCGAGAACTTGCACGATCATCATACAACACCGCAAACTCTACTCGGCACATCCCTAAATTTATATCCCACCCGACCGAGCAGTCAATAATCGGGTGGGGTGGAGTTTCTCGTCTCTTCAAGTGGATGTCGAATTTCTCGTCTCTCCTCCTTGTTAAAAAAAACATGAGTTTACCTACCACTAATAGCATCGACATAATTAAATTAAAGATTGTCTGTAACTAGTACTGGTTTAGATATTTGAAAACAATTTCCTGAGATATGATTATGTGAGAAGGGGGAAAAGGGTACCTTTTTTTTCATTAGAACCCATAGACGCAATATACCTGTAAAACTATCACAATGGTTGCCAAATTGTAGACCATAGAGAACACATAGGCAAGAACAGATGATCAAACTATTTTCTTTAAGAAAACAAAGACAAAACCCAGTCATGCCCCGTTGTTCGGTTCTTGATAATCAACACTTGTAGATGAATCAAGTTCAACAAATTTAAGTGCTAAAATGAGATTTCGAACACCACTAAACCTAATTCATGGGGTAAATATTGAGCAAAATTCAATGCAAGCTTGTATTCTATTTCTTCCTCCCTGCAAAATGTCAGAAATAGCAACCTCCTTGGCAACAATAACACAAAGCAAGGAATTGCAAGAACTAATCACTATGTAAAGCCTTTCAGTTTCGAATAAGTTACATTCGATTAGAAAATAGAAATTCCAATTGAATCAGAGGTGCAAAGAAACATTGAAGACATCAAACTATTTTTTGAAAAAATTAATCATAATTATGATGCACCCACAAAGTAATAGAAATGATAACAAGAAATTATATATTTTCTTCACCATTCAACAAAACAAGGTTTAGAGTACATCAAATCTCACAGCCACTTGCAAAAGTTAGGACGAAGTTTTTTTTTCACAAAATCAATGAGGGAAGAGCAAAACAATATTCTTCCCTAGCGGAACTTAAGCCCTCTCGCCTCTAATCCTCCTTGCCAGCTGAATATCCTTAGGCATAATCGTAACCCTCTTAGCATGAATGGCACAGAGATTTGTATCCTCGAACAGGCCAACAAGGTAAGCCTCCGCCGCCTCCTGCAGCGCAGATACGGCGGAGCTCTGGAATCGGAGATCGGTCTTGAAGTCCTGAGCGATCTCCCTCACCAGCCTCTGGAATGGCAGCTTACGGATCAGAAGCTCTGTGCTCTTCTGGTACTTCCGGATCTCACGGAGGGCCACGGTTCCTGGACGGAATCTGTGGGGCTTCTTGACTCCTCCGGTCGCCGGAGCGGATTTCCTCGCCGCCTTTGTCGCTAGCTGCTTGCGTGGAGCTTTTCCTCCGGTGGATTTCCTCGCCGTCTGCTTGGTGCGGGCCATTGATGAATCGTGATTCTGAATTAAGGGTTTTGGTTTGGAAATTGCTTGAGAGATATGGAATTAGGGATTTGAGTGCTGATTTTATAGGGTTTGGGGAAATTTTGGAGTGAGCGGGAGGGGTGGAAAATTTTGAAATATTTGAGATTGTTGAGCTGTTGATTAGATGGAAGATTGTTGAGCCGTTGATTAGATGGAAGATCGAGGGTGTATAATGGTTTAGAGAGGGTGAAAAGCTTTGGATCCGCGGTCTCACTTATTAGCCAATCATATGTTTATGATTGGATGGTTAAGATATCAGGAACTGTCTTGGACTCTTTGGTGTGTGTGACTGTGTGGTCCAGATTAACTCTGTAAAAAAAAAATATCAAAAAATTGGAAAAAACAAAATATGGCTCAAAAATACTAATTAGTCACAAAAATTTACTATGTTGATACAAAATGTATATAATTTGATCATTTTAAGTGAAAATTTAAATACTTGTGTAAAATAAAATATGTAAAAAATTAAGAAAATAATTATATTTTAAAGTGAAAAATTAAATAATTTTAATTTTTTTCAGTTATATGGAAAAAAACCAATATATTTATTATACTGTATCTAGTTTTTTGAAAAGGTTAAGACAAATTGACAAAAAATGCAAAAATAATTACTCCATACAGTATTTTTCACAAGAAGCTTGAATTCGGCTAACTAAAATAAAAAGGGACTAAAACTCTGAATTCAGCTCGCACTCGCTCAAGACGAGGTTGTTCACATGCGCGTGTGCAACTTCTTCCAGGGACGACCACAATCAGCTTATAAGGCCAAGTCCATTTTTAGCAGCATGGACATGGTTGAGGATCAGGCGCAACTCAGAATAGAAACTTCTCATAAAATCGATACTAGAAAATGGCAACGACGTCAATCATATATAAAGGCATACACAACACCTCATAAATAAAAACAAAAATTACAATAATATTTCCTACGGGCATATATATCCTCGCAAGAGTCCATGGAAACTTATATACGTACCACAACCATCACTCACATATTTGGACCTGATGCTCTTGCTCTTGCGACCCTTCTCCATTTAACATGAATGAAGGCATCGTCCCATATTTTATCTAGCAAGTGACAATATGCCTCCCACCATGACCTCTTCAAATATAATGCACTCAGAAAACCTGAAAGTCCGACCGCGTATCCTAAAGATATAAAAACGTACAACCATTCTATCTCCGGCTTATCTCTTTCTTCATCCTTTGAGCGCACTGTTCCAGCAGGGTCTTTACTATCATTAATATTGGTGCAAGGAATTGTTAGTGGAGGCCCACATAGATTGTTTCCGATGAAGCTCAACTCATTAAATCCCCGCAGTTGGGTGCTTTCTGGAATTCTTCCCGTCAAGTTATTATGAGACACGTTTAAATAATCCAAATAATGCATAGCTGTGAAGCTACTGGGAAGATCACCGGAAAGTGAGTTGATTGAGAAATCAAGAGACTCAAGTTGAGTCATGTTTCCAATGCTACGTGGGATCGGTCCAGTTAAGTGATTCCTTGACAGATTAAGCGTTCTGAGTTCCACTAGACTTGTTATAGCTTCTGGGATGGTGCCCGACAAATTGTTTTTGGAAAGGTCGATACCAGTAACTAATCGGAGGATGGTATTGTCGTAGGTGAGCTCCATACCCTTTGTGAACATTGATGCACTTTCTATGAATGGTAGTTTAAACTGAATATAACTTATTTCACCCGTACCAATTATTTTTGTGGCCATGGAAGTAAAATTATCGACACACGTAGGTATCATACCAGAAAATATGTTGTCCGATAGATCTAAGATTTGAAGATAGCTTAGTTGGCATATGGCTAGAGTGATTTGACCACTCAACTTGTTCGACTTTAAAATGAGAAACTTCAATCCAGTTAAGCGTGTCAGAATCGATTTTGGTAATTTTCCAGAAAGATTGTTATGAGAAAGGTCCACCTTTTCTAGTCGAGTGCAGTTATGCATTGATAAAGGTATATGGCCCGAGAAATTGTTTCCATTTAGATTCATAGACTCTAAGTTTGTAAGAAATCCAATGGAATTTGGGATTCTTCCGGACAAGTTGTTGTTGCCTAAGTTCAACAAAACTAATGAAGGCCAGTTGATGAAACAATTTGGTAATTCTCCTGTCAATTGGTTTCCCCCTAGATCAAGAGCTTGTAGTGAATTGGTTGTTGTCGTGTTGCATAGGAATTCTGATAAATCACCCGAAAATGAGTTATTGGAGAGATCTAGGGCGGACAACCAATTTCCTACTGTAGGCAGTTGACCACTGAACCTGTTGGAACCCAAGTTTACATACTGACCACCATCAACTCTAGGTGGGCTACTACTCATGAATGAAATATTGCCATCGAGTTGGTTACGCGAGAGGTCAAGATATCCCAGACTCCATAACCAATTGGGAACATTGCCATATATTCCGGTATTAGATAAATCAAGGCCTCCAATACTCGTCTTTTGTGTATCAACCCATGTCGGAATAATCAGAGACCCCAAGTTCCACGACCCAAGTTGAAGGGTTGAAATTTTGAAGGGTGGAATCCAATTTGGTTTGACTTTCAGAGTCAGGTGGTTTCCAGAGGCGAGTAAGTGCTCTAGTCCAGAGAGACTGAAAAAGTGGGTTTCAGTCACAACCCCTTTAAACATGTTATTCTCAATAAGAAGAAACTGTAACTTTGAAAGTTGACCAATGCTCTCCGGGAGATTCCCCGTGAACATGTTATTTTGGATACCAAGATATTGTAAGTTTGAAAGTTGACCAATGCTCTCTGGGAGTTTTCCTGTCAATTTGTTACCCCCCAGGTCTAACTCTTCGAGGGAAGAAGATAAGTTCCCTAAATTGCTTGGAATTACGCCCGACAATGAGTTACCTAGACCAAGTCCAAGGAATCGAAGACGCTTAAATTCTCCAAATTTAAGAGCAAGAGGACCAGAAAGGTTGTTATAACTTAGATCTACAGATTCCAAAGATCCTAAGAAGCAAGCTGATACGTTTCCTAATAAATTAGTCACTCCTCCTTGCAACTTGTTCCAACGCAAGATCAAGTGTTGTAATTTGCACAAGTTGCCAATTCCTCTTGGTATATTTCCAGAAAGACCATTGTCAGATAAGTCTAGGGTCATAAGAGATGTCAGATTTGCTATGGAATTAGATATTGCATTTTGTAGATTGTTAGATCTCAAATAGAGATACTCGAGATCTTTTAAAAAGTAGAGCCACTCTGGAATGCTGGAATTGATGAATTGATTACCGGATAGATCAAGCTTGACTAATTTAGAAGTAGTAATATTGTTAACATCACCTAAATGATCTGTCAAATTAAGACGGCAACCGCTCAAATGTAGCTCGACTAAAGAAGGGAGTTTATTGATCACCTGTTGCGCCCAGTTGGATGCTCTGCTGAGGTTCACACCATTCATGTTGAGATACTCCAATTTAGAAAGCCCCGACAACCATTCAAAGCTAGCAGTTTCAAGATAACCGTTATAACCCAAAATTAGAGTGTGCAAATTTGAAAGATTCCCAAAGTTGTGTGGAATATTACCATGAAATTCAACAAAAGATAAATCTAAATACTCGAGGCTTGTGAGTGATCCAATGAAGGGCGGGATTGTTTCATTAAAGTTATTTCCGCTCAGGTTGAGATATTTGAGATGCTTCAAATTGAGCAAGGAAGGACTTACTTTGCCGCTGAAATAACTATTTTGAAGATGGAGTTGTTGAACATGGCCCGTTAAGTTGCTGCAGCTAAGCCATTTCCATTTGCAACAATTAGCTTCATTGCCATTCCAAGAAGAGAGCCAATTGAAAGGATCATGCAAGGATTGTTTGAAACTTAGAAGTGACTGTTTCTCGATTTCAGGGCAACCGTGGACAACTGTTGTACCGTTATTTCCGGTACACGGCTTTAGTTTGAATAACGAAAAAAGGACGAGAAAGAAAAGAGGTGCAACGATAGGATGTTTTGAGACATTCATTATATATGAGCATGAAGAAGTATGATATTGTTTTCAATAATTATAATGATCTAATGAAAACACACACATATATAGCAAAACTAAAAGCTATTTGCCACTTGATGGGTAGGGACATCATAATCAAAGAAAATTGAACGTTGGACCAGAAGACCTTGACGAAGACCTACAAGATAATTTTGTTTGCATTTCAACTTTGTGTTTTGATGAATTTGATTATGTTTGTATTTTAATTTTTAATCGTTTTAAATGAGATTTTTATTTTATTAGTTTGATGATTGAATATTTTCTACTTCGACGGTCAAGAGCAAGAAGATGAACATTTTTGTTTTTTTAATTAAAAAATATTAAACAGACAATATTGTCCTTGTAATAATCAAAAGATAAAGAATATTTTATGGAATATTCTATTCCAGTGCCAAGTACCGGAGTAGATTGCAAAATGTAAAAAGTAAAAAGTGATTTATAATTTTCCAGGTAGTGATTTATAATAATTTTCCAGGTTGGAAAGTGCAAAAATGGTTAAACTTCAGGTTGTAAAATGTAATTAATCCCAAAAATTATAATGATCAAAAATAGAACACTCGTCAAAACTAAAAGTTATATTTGGGGCTTTCTGGGTATTTGTCGCTGTGTATTCGTTCCGGAGTCTGTAAGATTCTAATGGACTTTTAAAATCCGAAGGTATTCAATTCGGATTTTTAAAAGTCCATTAAAATTCGGAGATATTCAATTAAGATTTTAAAAAGTCTTTAAAAATCTATAAGTATTCAAATGTCTATGGATTTTAATTGATTTTAATAATTTATGGATTTTAATGGATTCTCTTAAAAAATAGGAGATATTCAATTAGGATTTTAAAAAGTCTTTAAAAATCTATAGGTATTCAAATGTCTATGGATTTTAATTGATTTTAATAATTAATGGATTTTAATAGATTCTCTTTAAAAAAATATAACTAAACTTGACTTTTCAAAATCTCTCATAATTATGAGAGATTTTGACGGACACGGAAATTCTAACATGGAAAATAAAAAAAACAATTGTTTTAACAAAAATATTACACAAATCTATTTATATAAAATAATCAAAATTCTATTTGAGAAAATTGATCTTATCATATTTTATTTAAAAATAATTATTTATATATCATATTAATAATAAATTATTGTGTATTTATTATATACAATAATATATTTTCTCAATAACAATCCAAATATAATAAATTTATATTATTGATATTATTATTCAATTTATTTAAAAAAAATTATGATATTTTATTTATAATGGTGTATTGTTTAATATTTTCATAAAATATGATAAAAATTCACCTGTCTCGACACCAATGAAGATTTTTTTTAAAAATATGACGAGGGAGGTAAACAATACGTATATATTTTTATATATACGTATATATTTTTATATATACGTATATATTTTTATATATACGTGTGTGTATATATATATATATATATATATATATATATATATATATATATATATATATATATATGTAATATATGTATTCCTTCTAAATCAAAATTTACTATAAAGTAATGAGGTCGATGTATAACAATGATACTAATGAAGATTAAAATAATAATGTGAGAAATGAGATTGACGTATAACAAATGATGTAAATGAATATTAATAATAGTGATTGATAATAATTTATTTATTTTTAATTTTTAAATTAATGCATTTTTCGTTTTTTATTTTCTAAATAATTTGGATTTTTTAAAACAATTTATTATTTTTTAGAAATACAAGTCTATGAAAATTAATGTAAACAATTAAAAATATATTTTACAAATTCTATGAAAATCAATACAAAAATTCAGTCAAACTCTTTATAGACTCCATGAATTTAAAAAATTCATAAAAATTCACAGAATTTTAAAAATTTAATAAAATCCATTAAAATCCGAATTAAATATACCCTCCTAAGTTATATTTGGAACTTTTTGGGTATTTGCCACTCTCTGCATCACAATTTCTTTTGTGTTAAATTACATTGACCTTTATTGACTCCAACTTAGTCGTCCCACTAAGGGTCAATATGTAATAATTTTCCACACTATAGGTTGTCTATTTCTATTTTCAATTAACAGTCATATGTCAAATCAATTGTGATAAGAATGACAACAGGAATGTTCGCTTACAAGTTCTTCGAAACTTCCATGTATAGATAAAACACAACATCTCACAACATTTAAGAATCACCTAAAAACTAATCAGCATGATCCGAGCCCTCAATCATCTCATATTGTGGTTATCATAATCTTGCAATAATTATAACCATAATTCAAGCTTTGTACAAAGTTCCTGCATCAAACATGAAGATGGTCGTAGCTTTCCAAACGATGTTGTTTTTGCACCTGAAGCAGATTTAAATTTGAAGTGAAAATACCATTACAAGCCAAATTTTGTGTATTTTTCAACAAATTTTAGTCCAATCGACTCAAGAACTTGCACGATTATCATACAAAACGGCAAACTGCAATCAAATAATGATCACTGATTGACGACAAATATATTTTCACATATTTGACTATTAGCACTTTACTCTCAGTCACAATAAGCTAAATGAATGGAGGGTCGATGGACACGACTCCATCCGAATTTTGAGGGACACTTCAACCATTCATATGTTAGGTGACCAACACAGGAAATGTTTTTTGTTTCTAGGCAAGACTTATACTAATGCTACTTATGCCGTCTAATATTCCTCGTATATATATAGGTTGACTAATCGCTACAATGTCGTATACTTATTTTTGGTAGTGTTGTATTGGTGAAATTTAAAACAAACGAAATGATGATAAAAAAAACTAAATATACTTTTCTGAGCACTTTGAATGAAAAACTTGTGCTTTGTTTCATCCTAATATATAAACAAGTAAATAGACAAGCTTCAAACTCAGCTCGCACTCGCTCAAGCCGAGTTGTTCACATGCGCGTGCGCCACTATTCCCCAGAAAACGACGCTTCCCCTTGACCAAGAGATGATCACTATATTGTAAATTTTGGAAACATATAGTAGTATGATCAAGTCATTTCTTATCATCATATCAAGTTATTTCTGTAATTTCCTATTCGCCACACGTTTTCAAGATGTTTTTGCCGCGCTATTTATCATCAAATCTGAAATCGGGCAGTAGACAGAGCCTCGATTAGAAAAACAAGAAGAGGTAGCTTGTGAAGCAAAGCAAGGTTTATAAGTTTAGAACAAGTTAATGGTGGTTGAAGATGCTTTTTCTTCGATGGCCCACTCTCTCAGCAGGTCATGAAAATTACAGGTTCTTGTTTTGTTGGGGAATAATTCAGCCACTGACCTCAAGGGCATAGCCGAGTGGTAAGACTCGTAGATATAGTGCGTGTGCTAAGCTAATTAAGCTTCTTGTTGCTATCTCTTTTGCCCAAATTGAGGGCCTCATATTTTTATCATAAAACTTTTATCTTGGTTACGAAACAAAACATTCTACATAATCATTCAATAAATCGTAATGCATAAGCTCGTCAGAGTAACATGTCAACTCACTCGAAATCGTAATGCATAAGCTCGTCGGAGTAACATGTCAACTCATTCAAAGTTCCAGACCAACTTGGTCAACTAACCTTAAAATTACAATTTCTATCAACTTCTCTGAATTTCCTCACAGAAACTTCTCATAAAATCGATACTAGAAAATGGCAACGCCGCCAATCATATAACGTCATACACAACACCTCATAAATAAAAATAAAAATTACAATAATGTTTCCTACGGGCATATCCTCGCAAGACTCCATGGAAACTTTTATACGTACCACAACTGAACACTCACATATTTGGAACAGATGCTCTTGTTCTTGCTCTTGCGACCCTTCTCCATTTAATAAGAATGTAGACATACGCATTGTCCCATATTTTATCTATCAAGCAACAATATGCCTTCCACCATGACCTCTTAAAATATAATGCACTCAGAAAACCTGAAAGTCCAACGGCGTATCCTAGAGATATAAATACGTACAACCATTCTATCTCCGGCTTATCGCTTTTTTCATCCTTTGAGCGCACTGTGGCTTTACCATCATTAATATTGCTGCAAGGAATTGTTAGTGGAGGCCCACAGAGATTGTTTCCGATGAAGCTTGACTCATTTAGGCTCCGGAGTTGGGTGCTTTCTGGAATTCTCCCCGTCAAGTTATTGTGAGACACATTTAGATAATCCAAATAATGCATAGATGTGAAGCTAACTGGAAGTTCACCGGAAAGTGAGTTGATTGAGAAATCAAGAGACTCAAGTTGCGTCATGTTTCCAATGGTACGAGGGATCGGTCCGGTTAAATGATTCCTTGACAGATTAAGCGTTCTGAGCTCCACTAGACTTGTTATCTCTTTTGGAATATGGCCGGATAAATTGTTTTTGGAAAGGTCAATACCTGTAACTAATTGGAGGATGGTGTCGTAGGTGAGCTCCATTCCCTTTGTGGACATTGATGCACTTTCTATGAATGCTCCAGCAAACGTAGAATAACTTAAACCACCCACGCTTCTTCTTTTTGTGGCCATAACAGTAAAATTATTGACACACATAGGTATCAAACCAGAAAACATGTTGTCCGATAGATCTTGTTGGAAAATATAGAGATCGAAGAGAGTTTCGATTCGATATCTCATTTGCTCAAATCGGAGTAGAAATGAATGACAAATTAATTTTCAAACTTGTAACAAAATTGTGAATTGAAAGACAATTCTAAAGGGATAATTTGTATCCCACATTGGAAAAATATGCAAATATTTTTGTAAGGGATAATTTGTAAGGGAGAGTATCCTACTAACACTTTGAATTGGCGTACGAGCCAATATTTTGTATATTCTAATACAATAATAATAGAATATTATTACTTATTTATTTTACAATAATAATAATAATAATATTCAATATTATTCATTATTGATGGAGGTTACATTTTTTAATTTTAAACATAAGAATTAATTGTGTTTAATCACAATGATGGTGGGTGATGAATGCTTAGATGAATTAATTGTGTTTAATCACAATGATGGTGGGTGATGAATGCTTAGACGTTACGGTCAAGACGTCTAGATTCATCAACCCTTCTTGTCCAACTTATCCTATATATTGCAGCTCTATGCAAAAGACACCGAAAAAGAATCGAGTTTATACAAACACATTCCAGCACATTTTGCTTCTTTTCTTTTGCTTAGCTTTCCTTGGCCTTCCGGTGAATATCTCGGGCAACATTTCGGTTCGACGTGCAACGTAGTTGCGTGAAAACGTTGTATCCTGGGAAACAAACGATCGATAGAGGTTGAATTTTGTTTTAAGGAGATCGTGTTGAACACGAGCCTCGTTTTCGTTTCTTTTCATGCCATCTCCATAATCCGATCCCTACAAACTTAAAACAAAAATCTCTACGAGATGGCTGATTTTGTTACTACAACCTTAACACAAATCGTTTAAATGGCTGGAAAAAAAAATGGACATGAATCCTTCGGGACCTAGTGGTGGTGAGCCACACTAGATGAAATTTTTAGTTAATCGTCACGATAAACTAAAAAAAAAAAGAAAAAAGAATTGATTGTTTGTTGACATTGAAATGGTTCAACATATCTGTGCAAATAAATAAATATTTCACATGATTGAGAAATGCTTGATGGGCAATTCTATAAATTCAAAAGTTGAATAACAAATGATTTAAAACATTAGTTTTAAATTTAAGAAAAATTGTTGTCACAAGTAGTGATATATATATATATATATATATATATATATATATATATATATATATATATATATATATATATATATATTGACATGAAAAAAATCAATAATTAACAAATTAGATTGAGTAAACATCATTGAAGATGTTGTGATCTAATTTATTGAAAAAAAAAGGTGATATTTTGATTAATCATCGTGATAAACCAAGAAAAAAATTTAACGACTTTGTTGAAGTCGAGATGGAAAAAAAAAAATTGTTGTTGTCACACATAGTGATATACAATATTTTTTGATGGAAAAAATTTTATTTCAAGCTAGCATTATTAAGAATATTGTGTAATTGCTTGATCTAATTTATCGTAAAAATAAGTGATTAAATGTGAAATCACTAAGGGTTGATTATATATCTTGTGATATAATTGAATAATAAAATTTTGCATTTTAAGCATATTTTATTAATTTATGTGATATAAATAATAATATGGTGATTATTATTATTATTATTAATGTGATAATGATGGAATCATTATTGTATAATTATGGTGAGGAAAATAAGTTAAACTTATTTCTACCATTGAAAGATAATAAAAAGTGAAATTTATTATATTATTATTGGTTGAAAATAATAAATAATGAAATTTATTATTGATATAATAAATAGTGAAATTTATTATATTATTATTTTTGAAATAAAATCTTTGAATTCATAAAGAGGTATGAATGTGGTATAAAGATATATTGAAGAGAAATAAATAAATTATTGAAATTCAATGATATGAATGAGGTAATAATAATTTATTCTTACAATTAACATTATTTACTTAATGAGAAGTAAATAAAAGAGAAAAGTCAAAATTATTATTGGTTGATTTATATCAATAAAATTTTAGAAAAGTAATATTTACTTAATGAGAAGTAAATATTAGACTTTTGAAATTCAAATTGAAATATGAATTATTTGTACAATAAAAATTTGGAAGTTAAAAAGAACATCCGAAGTAGATGAAACATGTGTATCCAATTAGTATTAATTGTGATTGTCAATATACAATTGGAATAACACAAAGTAATATGTACAATGGTAAGTCTAGACATAATCGTCGCAGACATAATACCATTAGATAACTACTCTTAAATAGAGTTATCTCAATAGATTATGTAAGATCTAAAGATAACATTACGGATCCGTTAACCAAAGGGTTTAATCGAGAGTAGTTATAACATCGCCTTAAGAAATGAAACTAAAAGCCTTAAAGAAAGAGAGCTAAGACGACGGAAAACCTTACCTATATGACTGGAGATCCCAAGAACTAGGTTCAAAAGGACAACCTAACTGTCTAAACTCCGTTATCACTGTCCTGGGGGGGAATTGATTTCCACCAAAAGTCCATTGCCTATAAGATGTTACAGTGATTGTGTGTGAGGATTAGCAAATGGCTATTAATGATTCAAAAAAAAATAATTATAGATACTCTTTAAAGAAATCACCTATGTAAGAGAGAAGTGGGGCCGCTTCGAAGAGAATAGAGTAAGGCATATTCTTAAACACTCTTACAGAACTAGGCAGATGTTCAAGGCCAAAATGAACATAATCATGAGAACTGAGAGTTGTTAGAAAGAACGTGAGTGGAGTATATTTATCGTTTACACAAATGGTGAATAGTTCAAAGACATCGTGTCTACTATTTAATCAGTAAAGTTGATATGCTTTCACAAGGGAAGGTTCAAAGGGTAACACCTACCTATCCTATGCACGTTTCTAACGTCGAGTTATTTCACCAAAAATCTTTTGGTGTCTGTATAATTTTCATTCATGGGAGGACTGTTGGAAAATATAGAGATCGAAGAGAGTTTCGATTCGATATCTCATTTGCTCAAATCGGAGTAGAAATGAATGACAAATTAATTTTCAAACTTGTAACAAAATTGTGAATTGAAAGACAATTCTAAAGGGATAATTTGTATCCCACATTGGAAAAATATGCAACATTGAGTAAGTGTGTAAGGGAGAGTATCCTACTTGTTGGGATATGTCCTTCGATCCTACGTGTGCAATCGATAAAGTCATAAGGTCATCTATGGATGTTAAATGATTATTCGATAATATTAATTGTTGGGAACTATATAATATTGATCGATAAAATCATACCTACAGGGTCACACACGAGTTGGAATTACGTTGCTTGCTATATTGATTTAGAATCAATACATATGGAATTTCACATGCATGGGATGCATGGCTTGCATGGATGCATGTCATATGGTATGACATGGCATGCCACACAAGCAAGGGGACCACATCCATGCCAATTGGCATGGTGATGTGGAAATGACCCTTTACCTCCCCATTAACCACTATTATTGGTGCATTATGATGCACATAATGAGGGGGTTACAAGGAGAGGTTAATTGTGGTGAATAAAGAGATGAAAACATGGTTTTCATATCAATTAATCATCAGCCACGAAATTCCACCAAACTAGAGAGAAAAGAGTGAGAGAATCACTCAAGAACAAGCAAGCAAGTTCAATTCCGGGTTCGTGTGCAACACGTAGAGGCCGGGCCATTTGTGCGGCTTCAACATCCGGGTGATCTAGACAAGAGGAGTGACGAGGTCATTCACAAGGAGAGCTTCGAGAGGCTGATCCATTTGAGGTGGTTCAATCGACTCAACACCACCTCAACGACATCAACGAATCACTTCGTCACAAAAGTAAGTTATCGTTGAACCTTATATATATATATATTGGATGTGTATATATATATATATGTTTATATGTGTTCTTATACACATTAAGTGTGCACTAAAATCATGGCATAGTAGATCTATTGCTTTACACGCTTCCGCACACACGGTATATCGATCGGATCGGTATATCGGTACCTTCAATTGGTATCAGAGCCTAGGGCTCGTGCACACTTTTGTGTTGGACACAAGAAGTTTAATCAACATAATTGGATTATTTGTTTAATTGTGATTATGTGATTAGATGTAAGGCCGGCCACCGTTAGTGGTCGGGTGAATGAAATTGTCGTTTTTTTCGTTTCGATTGGCCATAGTTTTGGAGGGCTGCGTCCCTTGGAATCTTTTGTAATAGATAAGTTTTTTCTATTAAAAAATGTATTGTTCAATGTGTAAGCAATGGATTGAATCCATGGATCGACATTGGATATCGGCTCTCCAGCGAAAACGAGAAGAAATGAAGCAAAACGAAGCAAAGCGGACAAAACCGGGCTGCTGGAGCAAAACGGCGGGCGCCGTTTGTGCTCCGGCGGGCGCCGAATGGATTCGGCGGGCGCCGTTTTGGAAACGGCGACCGCCGAAAGGCTGTTTTTGGGGCAGCCCCGTTTTATACCCTTTTGGCGATCGCCGGTTTGGAAACGGCGACCGCCGGATGTGTTCGGCGACCGCCGTTTGTGAAACGGCGGGCACCGTTCGTGGTTTTTGGGGTACGGACTAAGGTTGACCTAAATCGGCGGGCGCGGAACTGAAACGGCGGGCGTGGACCAGTCCAGAAGATGTTCAAAGCCTATTTTAATGCTTTTAATCTTTTCGTTTGAGAGTTGTGAGGTTCTAGGGGCCTTTCGATTACGTATTTAATTGCTTTGCTAGTTATAGGATGTTTTATGTTATAAATGTTCAACTTACATATAACACCTATGCATGCAAGTTCCCAAAATAATGAGTATAATGTCTTGTCCAAAAACATCACACTCATGAAGCCCTCGATCATAAGTTGGTAGGTCCGCCTCAGCGGGGTACTACTTGTTATCTTGGGATAAGTGGGAGTAAAGGTTAGACCTTTACACGTGAGTTTGGTTTTCTCATCGATAGATCCACTGCAGGCGTGGCTATCGAGACATGAGATGAGAATGAGACTCTCATCGACCGAGAGTGACATTAGATGTCACTGACATGGGATGTCTACCTATCTTGGACTTCTTAAGTGCGGACTCAGTCGGCTTAAGAATTTGCAAGATGAGGGTCATGAGATTGTTTTGTTCAAGGGAACAAAGATATTAGATATCGATTGAACAAAATGAAATAAATAAGTTCAATTGTTAGACAACCTTATTTGTTTACCGCTTTGTGGATGTTTACATACTTTAGTTATCTTTCTTTTATAGTTTATCATGTCAAATATCAACTCAATTCAAGTTTGGTTCAATTCTTGATTATGAAAAAGTGAACAACATAAATTTTCTTGATTCACAAAGTAATTTGAGGATGGTCCTCAAACACGAAGACAAGGAAAATGTGTTAGATAACCACATCCTAAGATATCATTGAACAACTCAATAGCATGTTCGGGGAATATGCTAAGATTGAGCAGTTCTGAATGACCAGGGTCATCGCTTCAGCTAGGCTGAATAAGAAAAATCTATAAGGACCACATGTACAGCAAATGATTGGATTATTTGCTTTAAGTGATCTCCTAAATTTTTCTAAGATGATGAGTCGTCAATTAAAAATGGACCCTAAGAGGGATATTCTTGTTATAAAGGAAGAGGTAATCAAAAGAGCATGGGCAAGAAGGCTACTAGGGTTCCTAGGGAATCTGAATGCGTCTACTGCAAAGGTGTTGGACACTACTTGCAAATATGTAGAAGTTCATATTTTATTCAAATTCAAAACAAATGCCTAATTTGTCTTTCATATGATGGATTCTAAAGTTAGGATTATTTTCACCTCGAGGAGTGATTTAATCCAAAACACTTAGTTCATAAATGACACAAATTAGAGACTTTCGAGCCATGGGATGGCGTTAGTCGATTGTCTGGTTGGCTCCCTCATATTTTATGAGAGATAGGGCTTCAATTGCATGATATTATCGCTGGTTAGAAAACTTCGAGTTTTCACTTACGATTTATCACGTTTTGATATTGGGATAATTTTGAATGGGAAATTTGAATGAGACTCAATTATTGGGAATAATTGAATTTGCCCAAAGTTCAAAGAAGATGTGAAGAACGGGGTTGCTTCATCTTCAGATATTAATGTTATAGACATTAAACTTCACAAATTTAACTTATTGGGTATTGGATGCCAAATGTAGTTCTCACATTTGTATGTGGAGGAACTACATAGAAATATAAGTTTGGTGAGTAGAGATGTCGATCTACGGGCGAGAAATAGAGCGAATGGCGCTGCATTAGCCGTATGATCATATGATGTTATTTTGCCTCAGGGCCTTGTTTTAGTATTATAACCATGTAATTTCGTACCTTCAATAAACAATGAATATTGGTTCAGTATTGGATACTGATGGATTAGATTTCACTATTAAATAGTTTGGCAACTATTTTAATTGTGAATTATTCTTTGTTTTGGTACAATTATTATATTGTTTATGTATACTTTAACTTGACAAATCATATATAACATTAAACACCAAAGGCCAAATCGAATAAGTCTCAATGACACATAACTGAAACATTGTTGATTAGATCAAATCAAAATCTAAACATGTAACGAAGCTTCTTTTAGAATGCATTCTAGAATCATTTGACTTGGAGTCATTTGAGACATGTAAATGATATATGATGGACAAGATAACAATGTCATCTTTCTTGGAGAAAGGAGAACATGTGAGTGATTAATTAGGGATGATCCATACTGATGTATGTGGAACCTATCAGTTCACAAGCACATGAAGGTTATGTTTCGGAAAAGAGAAAACAAACTATATTAGATATAGTTCGACCATTCGATTAGAGGTTTAAATGAACTACTGGTCTCTTTTGGGAACACACAATTCTTGACTTCAACTTATACACTGAATAGGACGCTGTCAAAAGCTGTTGATAAGACACCATACTAGGTATGGAAAGGGAGGGTCCCTAAACTGTTTTCATCAAAATTTGAGGTTCTAAAAGCTTCTCTGACGAGATTTATCTCTATAGAGCTTGAACTCAAATGGGATAAAAGTTTCTTTATGGTATTCATAAGAAACTCGAGGGTACAACTTCTACGATCTATCTGAGAACAATATTTTGTTGCTCGAGATAGTGATTTTATTTAAAAGAGTAGTCTTTCCTAGAAAGTCAGTGGGAGCTCGGTTGTCTTGAACGAAGTTCAAGTGAAACAACCAATGATGAATACTCAAGACTGGGTTGAGAGTATTCTTATGGTTTTGGAAACCATACCAGCCCTCGTAGGTCCAAAAATGCATAGATCTCTATTATTCAAATACTTAGATATTGTGATCAATGAGAGATATGAATTCATGCTTTTGGAAAGCGATGAACCTTCGACCTATATTCAAGCTATGACGAGTCCAGCTACTTAAAATTGGCATGGTGCCATGAAATCTGAGATGATATCAATATTTGATAATCAAGTTTGGAACTTGATATATTTGCATCACGGGGTTAGACCCAATGAATGCTAATAGATCTTTAAGATCTAAACAGACAGATGGAAAACCTAGGGTTTTCAAAGCAAGGTTGATGGTAAAAGTTTTATTCACGAGGTGGATTATGAAAAAACTTTCACCAGTTGCTTTGATTAAATCATTCAGATTATCTTAGCCATTGCTACTCATCTTGATAATGAGTTATGGTAATATTGGATGTTAAAACTAACTTCTTGAATTGGATTCTAGAAGAGAATGTGTTTTGACACAACCAAAGAGTTTTATCGATCCTAATAAGGCTGAGAAATTATGCAATCTTATAATTCCATTTATGGAATAAAGCAAAGCATATCGGAGTAGCAATCTTCAGTTCAATGAATCCATACTGGGTTTTGGATTTCAGAGGAACTCGGAAGAGTCTTGTTTTACAAGAAGAACAGTGGGAGTTACGTTGTATACATTGTGTTGTATGTCGATGACATACTCCTTATTGGAAACAATGTTTCTATGCTTAATTCTATTAAAGAATGGCTTGGAAATTGTTTTTCATTAAAGGATCTTGGAGAAGCACAGTACATATTGGGCATCAAGATCTGTCGGAACAGATCGAAAAGGATGTTTGGGCTTAGTAAAGCGACCTATAAGGTGCTTGATAAGTTCAGAATGAAAGACGCCACAAAGGGTCTCATTCCAATAACTAATGGCACATCTCTTAGCAAGATGCAATGTCCTACGGGACCTGATGAGCAAAAGAAGATGGGAAACATTCCTTATGCTTCGGCAATAGGGTCTATAATGTACGCCATGATATGTACACGACTGGACGTATCGTATGCTTTGAGCATGACGATTCGGTTTCAAGGAAACCCAGGTGAGGCGCATTAGACTGCGGCCAAGAATATTCTTATATACCTTAGATGGACTAAAGAATATTTTGTTGTCTTTGGAAGACAAAAAGAGTTGATATTAACAAGCTGTTTGAATGCTAACTTCAAAACAGACTAAGATAATTTCCGATTTTAATCTGGTTATATCTTTTGTCTGGTTAGAGGTGAAATTTGCTGGAATAGTTCCATGCAATGCAATATAGCTGATTAAACTACAGAAGCTGAGCACAGTATTGCATTGGATGCAATAATGTTGGCAGTTAAGATTTGAAAGTTCTTGAATGAACTAGGTGGCGTAACTAGCTCAGCCCATCCGATAGTTCTCTATTTATAGTAGAGTTATCGCGCAAGCCAATGAGCTAGGAAGCACCACAAGTCTAAAACTGGTGCTCAGGAAGTTCCACATTATCTGGGAGATAGTTTTGTGGAGACATCAAGATAATAAAGTTGCAACTTTTGGTAAGGTTGCAAACCCGTTTTCTAAACCTCTCCAGCAGTTTAAGCTTGAGGCTTTCACGACTGCAATAGAGATCAGACATCTTAGAGATGGGTTGTGATTTCTATTACTGTATTAGATGCTTTTGGAGATTTGGTAAACATTCACTCATATGTATAATACATATTTCTTCATATAAATATGGTTTAATTTATATGAATTGTCCAAATGATTAAGTGATATCAATTGGGTTATGAGGTCGACTTACCGCATAATGAAGTCCCAATAGTTGAACTGATATATACTTGAATCATATGATTGTTCCTGGTTCGTATCATCGAGTACGGACAAACCGATAATACAATGAACTAGATTGCAATGTGTACTATAGCGCCACTTCATGGGCTAGTGACGTGGGACGTCAAGTACAGTTGCATAGATATTAGCTGGGAGCTAATGATCGAACAGACCCGACTGGAATAGTATTTAAGATTTCGAGTCATAATACTATTTCATTGACTGTCGAGCAATTTCCTCTGACCTGAGTAGTCCAGAGTGATTCCATTGTGAAATGGTGTACTTTGATACAAGTAAACGCCTTTCGTAAAAGGAGGTTATAAAACTTGTTATTGGGTATATCAGGAAGCAAGTGGGAGAGCTTGGATTGACAAGATGGGATTGTCCTCCATTTTATAATGGGATATATGTCTTACTGGCCACTTGGAGAGTCGAGACTGTGGAAAATACGTGGCCACGTCCAGATTCGTATCATAGTGATAAATCTGGTTGTACAGTCTGTTTCAAAGTCCAAGAAAGGTTTGAACCGATTGAGGATGACTCGAGTCTTGCCTCAAGTTCAAATTTAGACATAAAGAGACAACAGGAAATTGGCAGCACACTGGCTCTGAAGGCCAAGTGGGAGATTGTTGGGATATGTCCTTCGATCCTACGTGTGCAATCGATAAAGTCATAAGGTCATCTATGGATGTTAAATGATTATTCGATAATATTAATTGTTGGGAACAATATAATATTGATCGATAAAATCATACCTACAGGGTCACACACGAGCTGGAATTACGTTGCTTGCTATATTGATTTAGAATCAATACATATGGAATTTCACATGCATGGGATGCATGGCTTGCATGGATGCATGTCATATGGTATGACATGGCATGCCACACAAGCAAGGGGACCACATCCATGCCAATTGGCATGGTGATGTGGAAATGACCCTTTACCTCCCCATTAACCACCATTATTGGTGCATTATGATGCACATAATGAGGGGGTTACAAGGAGAGGTTAATTGTGGTGAATAAAGAGATGAAAACATGGTTTTTCATATCAATTAATCATCAGCCACGAAATTCCACCAAACTAGAGAGAAAAGAGTGAGAAAATCACTCAAGAACAAGCAAGCAAGTTCAATTCCGGGTTCGTGTGCAACACGTAGAGGCCGGGCCATTTGTGCGGCTTCAACATCCGGGTGATCTAGACAAGAGGAGTGACGAGGTCATTCACAAGGAGAGCTTCGAGAGGCTGATCCATTTGAGGTGGTTCAATCGACTCAACACCACCTCAACGACATCAACGAATCACTTCGTCACAAAAGTAAGTTATCGTTGAACCTTATATATATATATATATATATATATATTGGATGTGTATATATATATATATGTTTATATGTATTCTTATATACATTAAGTGTGCACTAAAATCATGGCATAGTAGATCTATTGCTTTACACGCTTCCGCACACACGGTATATCGATCGGATCGATATATCGGTACCTTCACTACTAACACTTTGAATTGGCGTACGAGCCAATATTTTGTATATTCTAATACAATAATAATAGAATATTATTACTTATTTATTTTACAATAATAATAATAATATTCAATATTATTCATTATTGATGGAGGTTACATTTTTGAATTTTAAACATAAGAATTAATTGTGTTTAATCACAATGATGGTGGGTGATGAATGCTTAGACGTTACGGTCAAGACGTCTAGATTCATCAACCCTTCTTGTCCAACTTATCCTATATATTGCAGCTCTATGCAAAAGACACCGAAAAAGAATCGAGTTTATACAGACACTTTCCAGCACATTTTGCTTCTTTTCTTTTGCTTAGCTTTCCTTGGCCTTCCGGTGAATATCTCGGGCAACATCTCGGTTCGACGTGCAACGTAGTTGCGTGAAAACGTTGTATTCTGGGAAACAAACGATCGGTAGAGGTCGAATTTTGT
This sequence comes from Euphrasia confusa, assembly GCA_954870475.1. Taxonomy (NCBI): domain Eukaryota; kingdom Viridiplantae; phylum Streptophyta; class Magnoliopsida; order Lamiales; family Orobanchaceae; genus Euphrasia; species Euphrasia confusa. The sequence goes on along the minus strand of OX940966.1, from coordinate 4,812,879 downwards.
TTTAAGGAGATCGTGTTGAACACGAGCCTCGTTTTCGTTTCTTTTCATGCCATCTCCATAATCCGATCCCTACAGATCTAAGATTTGAAGAGAGCTTAGTTGGCATATGGCTGAAGTAATTTGACCACTCAGCTTGTTGGACTTTAAAATGAGAATCACCAAATCGGTTAAGCTTCTCAGAATCGATTTTGGTAATTTCCCAGAAAGATTGTTATGAGAAAGGTCCACCTTTTCTAGTCGAGTGCATTTACGCATTGATAAAGGTATATCGCCCGAGAACTTATTTCCATTTAAATTCAAAGACTCTAAGTTTGCAAGAAATCCAATGGAATTTGGGATTCTTCCAGATAAGTTGTTGTTACCTAAGTTCAACAACCCTAATGAATGCCAGTTGATGAAACAATTTGGTAATTCACCGGTCAATTGGTTTCCCCCTAGATGAAGATGTAGTCGACCATAAGGCATGTGCGTGGTTGTGTTACATAGGAATTCTGATAAATCACCCGAAAATAAGTTATTGGAGAGATCTAGGGAGTCCAACCAATTTCCAACTTTAGGCAATTGACCACTGAACCTGTTGGAACCCAAGTATACAACCTGTTGACCATCAACTCTAGTACTCATGAATGAAATATTGACGTCGAGTTGGTTATGCGAGAGCTTAAGAAATCTGATACCCCATAACCAATTGGGAACATTGCCATATATTCCGGTATTAGATAAATCAATCCACTCAATACTCGTCTGTTGTGTATCAAGCCATGGCAAAATAATCGGACACCCCAAGTTCCACGACCCGAGTTCAAGGCTTGTTATTTTGAAGGGTGGAATCCAATTTGGATTGACTTTCAGAGTCAGGTTGTTTCTAGAGGCATATAAAGATAATAAGCTTGAAAGATGGGCAAAGTGAGTCTCAGTTACAACCCCTTCCAACTGGTTATTATAGATACGAAGAGTTTGTAAGTTTGAAAGTTGACCAATGCTCTCCGGGAGATTCCCTGTGAATTTGTTATCTTCCAAGTATAACTCTTCGAGAGAAGAAGATAAGTTCCCTAAATGTTGAAATGTGACTCAAAATCGCTTAAGAAATCGAGCCGAAACGGGGTCGCAAAACGAGGTAATTTGGTAAGAAGCCTCGTAGCGCGCCGCGCTGGATTTTCAGTGTAAATCAGCGCGGCGCGCTCCAAAAAGTCGAGAGCTTCCAGCGCGCCGCGCTCGGGTTTTAGTGTAAACCTAGCGCGGCGCGCCCAGATTCACCGCGGCGCGCCAGTCGGCGACCGACGCGCCCGTTTTTTAACCGAGATCGGTTTTTCAGCGTGCTCTTCGACCCTATAAGCTTCTAGATGACTTCTTGACTTATGGAATAAGTATTTTTGGATTCCTAACTTGGTTAGGAGGTTTGAGTTATATTAGGAAAGGATTATAATTCCTATTCTTAATTGTTGCCTAATTTATGGATTTCTACATCTATAAATTAGGATCTCCATGGACACCATTATTGAGAGAGAGCGTGTAGAGACACGAAGAACACCAAGTGAGAGAGATACTAATATTGTGTGAGATTAGAGGGTTTTAGAGTGGATATCAATCCTTGTAATCGTCGGCAATATTATAGTGAAAGTTCTCGTCGTTCCTCCCGTGGTTTTTCCCGATTTGGGTTTCCACGTAAATTCCTTGTCTTCTTTACTTGTCTCCTATTTTATTGTTGAGTTATTTTCGGGGTTCCGCATTATTATTCGTACTATACATCGTCGATCTGCAACAAGTAGTATCTAGTGGCACCGGTCTTGATCGTGTGGCGTTCAGAGCTTTGTCCCGTAACAAGTGGTATCATAGCCAGGTTACGATCCTAAAAGCTAACAAGTGGTATCAGAGCCACGCAACGATCCCGTGACATATCTGTGCCAGACTACGATTCTACTACCTTTCGGAGCAAGGTTTCGATGACGAGCGTGAGGTACAATCTACCGAATTTAAGTCTCAACACGAGGTTTCCTATTTGGCAACACAAGATGAGGTTAGTCCTCAGATCTCTTAAGCAAGAGATTGTTCTACTTGGTGTTGACAACATGCCGAAAGACATGAAGCATGACGAGTGGGTGGAGCTCGATCAGATGGCTATGGCGACCATAGGGCTTCATGTTTCGGATTCGTTGACTGAGGAAACGACGGAGGCGAAGACCGCAAAGGAATTATGGGAGTTGTTGGAATCGATGTGCGTTGAGAAAACGGTGTCCAGCAAGCATCACTTGAAGAGAAGTCTCTACTTCCTCAAGATGGCGGAGGGGTCGTCGATTCAAGACCATGTAGCGAGATTCAAGGAGCGTGTAGATGACCTTGGAAAAATTGGCGTGAAGATCGAAGATGATGATCTTGCGTTTTGGATGTTATGCTCGCTACCCCCCTCCATGGCGGCTTTTCGGAACACGCTTCTCTATGGACGAGATAGCCTCACGTTTAAAGACGTATCTTCGGCTCTCTCGTCAAGGGAAAACGTACAAATGATGGAGTCCAACAAGGATGGTGTGCCCGATGTGGGTGAAGGACTTAATGTCCAAAAGAAGTACCGTGATAAAGAGAGCGACTCGGGGAATTCGAAGTCGCGACACGGGAATAAGACGTGTTTCAATTCTATTGCAAGAAGAAGGGACACATAAAGTCGGAGTGCTACGCGTGGAAGAAAAAGGAGAGCAACAACAATAATTCCGGTAATCGGAATTCCGGTGACGTTGGATTAGTAGATGGGAATTTCTATGGAGAACTACTAATGGCTCTAGGCGAGAACTCCAACTTTTGTGGTGATTGGATCTTAGACTCGGGTTGCTCGTTTCATATGTGTCCGGACCGAACGTTGTTCGAGACTTATGAATCTTTGGAGCATGGTGCGGTGTTTATGACTAATAACACCTCGTGCAAGGTCGAAGGGATTGGAAATATCCGCTTGAAGATGTTCGATGGCACGGTGCGCACGTTAGGCGAGGTAAGACATGTCCCTGACTTGAAGAGGAATTTGATTTCCTTGAGTACCATTTTTATATTCTATTATTAATATAGATCACTCATTTGAAAATTAATATACCATTTTTATATTTTTATGCCATAAACGAAAAAACTTATTAATTATAAAAGCTTGAAAATTATTATTATCGATATAATTATTATTTTACTAATACTAAGTTAACTAAATATTAATATACATTAGAACAAAATGATCATTATATTAATCCAAATAAAATTATCAATTAAGAAATACTTATATTTCAGAATTTTTTATTATAAATTATGATCTAAATTACCAAAATTTAATAATTACGAAAAGTTTTTAAAATTGCTATAATTTAAAATTGATTGTGTATATTAATATTATTAAATATAATAAATAATATAATTTAAAATTTAATTGATACACTAAATTTTAATAAAAAATAAAAAAATGTTCTCAAATAGTATTTTAAAAGGTGAATAACCCAAACTCATTTAAAGAAGGATATAAATCATATTTAATTTTAATAAAAATAATAATTAATTACTAAATATAATGATTAATTATGATTTATTTTAATAATGAATCATATTTAAGCATATATCACGGTCATAGTTATAGAATAAATATTAATAATGTATTTTTTAAGTGATATAAAATGTTGGTAATAATAGTAAATTTAGGATTTGGGTAATCAAATAGTGTATAACTTTTAATAAGGTAGAATTCTCTCTTAAGTTTTTAATAAGGTAGAATTAGTAGGTTATTGGAGTATTGATTTAAAATTAAATTACTAATATTTTCAATTTTATAATAAATATTATTAATCGCTGAATTTTAATTAAAAAAATTACTGATATTTTCTATTTTACAATGAATATCATTAACAGCTGAATTGTAGTATAAAATAATAGTAAATAGAAGTTTATGTAATTAAATATTGTTCTAGAATTTCAAATTAACTTATTTGTGACAAATTTTATTTTTAATTTTTACGATTATTTATTATTTTTAATTAACATTTGTTAATTATACAACTATTTACGGTTTATTATTCATACGATTTATATCTTAGAAAACATTTCAAATGATCTTTATTTATTTTCTATATAATTATAAATATAAATAAATTATTAAAACAATGTTATTGAGAAATATAGTTGAAATAAAAATAATAAAACCATTCATTAATAATTTAATATTAATATAAAATTTCATACAAATTATATATTTTAAAAGATCAATCAAAAAGTGATAATTATGATTGAAAAAAACTTCAAGTTTTATTTTATTTTATTTTTTGTATCATTATAAAAATTAATAAAACAAATTAAGAAATGAGATATATAAAATAAAAAAAAAATTATCGAATAATCTAATTTTATTAATTATAACATTGCACATTTATAATTTATAAGATTATATGTTTCAAGAGACTAATGAAAAGATTGCAATTATTTAAAAACACTCTTAAATTATGTTTTAATTTTTTTTTTTTATATACAACATTTATTTTTAATAATTCAAAAATTGCAATTATTTAAAAACACTCTTAAATTATGTTTTAATTTTATTTTCTTTATATAAAATATTTATTTTTAATAATTCCCATGAAATTTATATTTAAAATGAAAAATAAATGCTGATATTTTGTATTGAATTTTGATAAATATATCATTTTTTAATTTTCTATATCATTATTAAGACAAATAAATTAATAAATCAATTATATTTAGATCGAAGATACTTCAAATACAAACAAATATAATTATTCACCAATTTAATGCAACTTTTATAATTTTCACATGTAATATATTTTCAGGAGGAGATTTTCTTTACATTTGACCAGTCATGCCTAAATGTACGAGGTAGGATATAGTTCACATCACTATTAATTCTTCTAATATATTAATAAATTACAAAGTTTTGCGCTTGACCAAGAACATGAGGTTGCAAAATATCGGCGATGAAAATGATGGTCGTAAGTTGCGTGAGTTCTCTGATTGGCTCTTCTATAGTGGATGGTACTACTAACGGCGAGAACGACGAGAAGTAGATATAAAGATTTCGAATGAATATTTGATAATTCAATAGGGTAATTATATTGAATCGATTGTTTATGCCGCGTACCCATCTTTCCATTATTACATCGAGAATATCAATTTTCTAGAAGGACGAGCGATTCTAGCGCCAACCCTGAATGACGTTAATGAAATCAACGATTATATGGTTGCAATGCATAATACGGACGAAAGGATTTACATGAGTTCGAATATGAGTTCGAATAGTATTATTTTTAATTAACATTTGTTAATTATACAACTATTTACGGTTTATTATTCATACGATTTATATCTTTCAAGTGCCCAATAAAAAGGTCAAAAATTATTCTTAGAAAACACTTCAAATGATCTTTTTTTATTTTCTATATAATTATAAATATAAATAAATTATTAAAACAATGTTATTGAGAAATATAGCTGAAATAAAAATAATAAAACTATTCATTAATAATTTAATATTAATATAAAAATTCATACAAATTATATATTTTAAAAGATCAATCAAAAAGTGATAATTATGATTGAAAAAAACTTTAAGTTTTATTTTATTTTATTTTTTGTATCATTATAAAAATTAATAAAACAAATTAAGAAATGAGATAGATAAAATAAAAACAAAATTATCCAATAATCTAATTTTATAAATTATAACATTGCTAATTTATAATTTAGAAGATTATATGTTTAAAGAGACAAATAAAAGATTGCAATTATTTAAAAACACTCTTAAATTATGTTTTAATTTTATTTTCTTTATATACAACATTTATTTTTAATAATTCAAAAATTGCAATTATTTAAAAACACTCTTAAATTATGTTTTAATTTTATTTTCTTTATGTAAAACATTTATTTTTAATAATTCCCATGACTTTTATATTTAAAATGAAAAATAAATGCTGATTTTTTGTATTGAATTTTGATAAATATATCATTTTTTAATTTTCTATATCATTATTAAGACAAATAAATTAATAAATCAATTATATTTAGATCGAATATACTTCAAATACAAACAAACATAATTATTCACCAATTTAATGCAACTTTTATAATTTTCACAGGTAATATATTTTCAGGAGGAGATTTTCTTCACATTTGACCAGTCATGCCTAAATGTACGAGGTAAGATATATTTCACATCACTATTAATTCTTCTAATATATTAAAAAATTGCAAAGTTTTGCGCTTGACCAAGAACATGAGGTTGCAAAATATCGGCGATGAAAATGATGGTCGTAGGTTGCGTGAGTTCTCTGATTGGCTCTTCTATAGGGGATGGTACTACTGACGCGAGAACGACGGGAAGTAGATATAAAGATTTTGAATGAATATTTGATAATTCAATAGGGTAATTATATTGAATCGATTGTTCATGCCGCGTACCCATCTTTCCATGATTACATCGAGAATATCAATTTTCTAGAAGGACGAGCGATTCTAGCGCCAACCCTGGATGACGTTAATGAAATCAACGATTACATGGTTGCAATGCATAATACGGACGAAAGGATTTACATGAGTTTGAATAGTATTTCACCTACCGAATACGGAGATAATATGTTTGATTAAATGCATTCGGTTGAGTTCTTAAATACAAACAAGTGTTCTAAATTACCAACCCATGAAGTTAAAGTGTTCTAAAATCTAATTCTATTAATTAATATAGTAATATATATATATATATATATATATATATATATATATATATATATATATAGACTTATTTTTCTTTAAGCAACAATTTATATAGTCATGTCATATTCTATTTATTGTATATAATTAACGAATTAATTAAATGTTGTGACATGATATATAGTTTTTGGAACTTTTTCGTATTAGGTTGGGGTGCCGTTATGCTATTGCGAATTAATTAAATGTTGTGACATGATATATAGTTTTTGGAACTGTTTCGTATTAGGTTGGGGTGCCCGTTATGCTATTGCGGAATATGGATGCCTCTGTCGGACTATGCAATGGTACTACAACTTGGTAATTATATTATCCACGCGAAAGTATTATGAGGAAATAATTCTGGGTAAATAGTTTTTAATACTGGAATTGCTCTGACGCCCTTGGATACCAAATTCCAGTTTGCTTTCCTACGAAGACAATTTTCGATTATGATATCGTATGCCATGACTATTCATAAGAGTTAATGTCAGTCGTTGACAAATGTTGGAATATTTTAGAAGAAACCAGTATTTACGCACGATCAATTGTACGTTGCGTTGTTTAGAGTAACCAACAATACTGGGTTGAAGCTTCTGCTTTGTAACCAGTGTGGTCGGACGAATAGAACAAATGTAGTCTATTACAAAATTTGTAATATGAATGTAATTTTCTTTATTGTACTATTTTAATCATTCACTTAATATTTATTTGTCCATTATTAATGTCTATATCTAATATTAAGCAGAAAGAGCACTACTCCGAGTAACAAAAAGTAGAATTAAATACACGTGCATCGCACGAGTAGAAGGACTAGTAATTAATTAATCATACAATCCAACTATTATATTTTATATGTTATTTTTTATTTACAATAATTAATTAATTATTATTAAACATAATATTAAAAGAACTTACTACTTCATTTATACTGTAGAAATATTTTATCTACAAAAACTCATTTCACATATGTTTTACTCATTTTTGGGGTGAGAAGTAGAAATACACGTAAATCTCTACATCCCCAAGAAGCAAAGACGAGTGGTAAAGAGTGTAGTGATGTGGGTGTAACTTCTCGACGATGCAGAGTTCGAACCTCGAGTGGCTCTCTCGGTTGGGGTGAAGTTTCTCGTCTCTATTCCTTATAAAAAAAAGGTTAATTTTTTGATGAAAATGCCAAAATAAGGAGAATGGTGAAAATCAATGTTCTAAAAATCGGGACTAGGCGGCGCCTAGGCGCTAGGCGGAGGTAAACCGCATGAATTTTCCATTTTATGCGGGTCAGGCGGGCTAGGCGGGGATTAATCGACTCTAGGCGGTTTCGTATAAAAAATTAAAATAATGTTTTTTTTCGTCTCGTTGCGAATATAACGTTTTTATTGACTACACAAGTTTATAAAAATGATATTTTTTGTGTTAAAGAGATTAAAAATTAATATTCGATTTGATTTGTGAAATATAATAAAAAATTTTATTATATTTTAATTTTATTGAACCTATAAATAAAGATAATATAACTAATTATTTATACTTAAAGTAAAAACTTGTAATTTTTTTGAAAAATATATATTAAATTATTTTTAAAATATAATATTAATTAATTAAATATAAAATTGTAAAACGATTAATCCTCATCTAGTCCCGATTAATCTCTTTAAGCCATAGGCCCCTAGTCATCGCCCGCCTAGCGCCTTTTAGAACTTAATTGAAAATAGAAACTTTAATAAAATGTCAAAATAAGGAGAATTGTGAAAATAGAAACTTTAATAAATTAGTGAGGTTAATTTTTTTGACAAAAAAGTCAAAATAAGGAGAATGGTGAAAATAGAAACTTTAATAAACTAGTGATTACATTATTCTGAAAAATATAAAAAGCGACTATCTCTGAATCTGATTCCATTAAGAATGATACAACAACAAGATACAATCACTATTGTATACATACACATTCAAAACCAAGACATAAAACACAAAAATGTTCGTCTCTCGATTTACATCCTACTCGATCGAAAAGCCTACAATCGAGTGGGAGTAAAGTTTCTCGTCTCTCATCAAGAGCCTACAATCGAGTGGGAGTAAAGTTTCCCGTCTCTCATCCTTACCAAAGAAAAAGGTTAAATTTTTTGACGAAAATGCCAAAATAAGGAGAAGGGTGAGAATAGAAACTTTAATAAATTAGTGATTACATTTTACATTCTGAAAGATATAAAAAGTGACTAAGACATTAAAAAGTGACTTTAATAAAACTGTGAATCTGACTCTAATAAGAATGATACAACAACAAGATACAATCACTCTTATATACATACACATCCAAAACCAAGACATAAAACACACCAAAAATCTAGAATTCTGTCACTGTCATACCCAATTATTTGTAATCGAAAAGTCGCGAAAACGGAAGGAAAACTCCCCACCAGTATCCCTATCCATCCTAACCTCCCGCCCATCGCTCTCCCCACTCCCGACCGACGAATCTCCCTCAGTCTCCAAATTCTCGCTGCCGTTAGTCGTCAGATCAACCTCTTTGGGCCTCAGGTGGACACTCGTCGACATGGACCGGGCTCTTATGCTCCCCACATTGGCAAAGTTCATGTTCCTATCCCACAGAAACACGTGCATGATGATTGGGACCCTCGTGTGTCGGTGCAAGGACAGTTTCTGGCTCAAGGAAACTGTGTCGAAACATCGAATTGCCCCGGTTGTGGAGACCATCCAGGGTAGGACCTTCTGGTTGGCTATTCGGGACACCACTAAGAGACGGGAGGTTCGGGTTGCTTGTTCGTGCAGGTGACTGATTCCTGATCGTGCAGAGGGCGGCCCATCGCCATCATCACCATTGTTGTCTCGGATCACTGATGAAATGTAGATGAATCCCTGTTTGTAGTAAACAAGAAAAAAAAATAGCACAATGGTTATAAATTATATAAAATTTAGAAGTTTTGTGTGCTTTGTATGTTGTGATCGAGGAAAAAGTGATGCCTGTAATATGATATGTTGTAAAGCTTCGACCAATTCAATAGGCCATTGATTAAATCTAAAAATTCAAACTGTTAGAGAAGTTGGACAATTTGAAATTTATATTATTGGGTCGAATATATTCTACAATAAATATTGTCACTCATAACTACTAATTCATAGTGTTTTTAAGTATGCATAGTGTAAGTAAATTTATTGTACTAATTTATTAGAACAATATTGTTAGAAGTTGCATTATCTAAAAGTTCGAACTGTTAGAGAAGTTGAGCAACTTGACATCTATATTATAGGGTTGAATATATTATTCCATAAATATCACATCTCCAACCTACTAATTCGTAGTGTTTTAAGTATGCATCGCCTATTTTGTACTGTACTTCATCTCGTGTTTCAATTTATCTTAGTAATTAACTTTAGTCATGGAAAAATAGAAGTTCAGTTAGAACTTATCACCTGACCACATTATTGGCTAATGATTCATTGATTCCAGAGACTGATATTATTGTAAAAGAATGAGATGAGAGGAATGCTTAGTACCTCTTCTGTTCTGCTGATTGCAAAACCAAGTTTTGTATCAGAGTCTTTGATTTTGATCTCGATCGGAATCTCTCCCGCGAGAGGGGAGAACCACAGACGAACTGCCCTCACGACACCAATATCCACACCATGGTAATCCTCAAAGCCGTACAGGCTCGTGTTTGCAAGATTCGATAAGTCGGAGAGTGACCCTGTGTTCACCGTCGAAGAAGCAGTGTCTCCGGATATCTAAATAAATAAAAATTCTCTTTCAAAAACACTTGGTATCATTGTAACTTCGTACTTTTTAACGTAATTAATTTTAGGATTTTACCTTGGTAAGCAGAGATTCAGTTTGAACGCTCATGAAGACGATAGGTGCCCCTGATTCTTGAGAGGCGTTGATCCACGTGTGGGCCCGCGCGAGAGTGTCCTCGATATCGTTGTAACGAGTGCTGGCTTTATCGGAGGCTTTGGGCAAGAAGAGGATTGAGTAAAAGCTGCTCGAGTTGGGGATCGAGAGCATCTCTTGCATCCTGCGCTCCCATGGATATGCTACGTACCCGTCTTGGAGTGGAGTCCTCTCCAGTGCACTCACCATCCTTATGGTTCTTGAAGCTGATTAACAAACATCAAGTGCATTTTTTTTAAATTAAATAAAAATGTAATAAGTACAAGGAGAAGGCCCTAAATGGAATTTTCAACAACTATAAGAGTCCACTACTATTGGAGTAATATTTTAGTCAAATTATTATGTGACACCACTAATATTTTTCTAAGGATTATTTGTTGGCGCTGCTAATTTTAAAATGAATGAAAATTGGAACATTATTTATTTATTATGAATTTGAATAAAAAAAATAAAAATAAAAATATTATACGGGCATGCGTTGGGAAGTTGGAATTTTGACCAATAACACAACATTTTGACCAGTCAAATCACTTTTTTGGTACTTTTTATCATGCGATCAGTATCGTATCCAATAAATTTGTCAACCCTAAAAGTTAAAAATAATTTTCATTGATTTTTATCACTAAAATCTATGGTAAAATTAACTTAAAGATACAATTAATATTAATTGATTTAACGAGACAAAAGAAGAAGAAAACCGATAATCAAAAACGTGTTTTGGTATAATAATAAAATGAAAGTCGTACGGACCTTGCAATTTGAAGCAGTCGGACTCGGAGCGATCGACGAACCCGACAGCGTAATTCGGGTCGTCAATGGCCCGCAAGACGTACTGCTTCCGGCCGATAAACTGGTCACCGGGGACGATGCAGGCCTGGAGCTCGGCCAACTCGTCGGAGCCTCGCCGGACCCGGACCCGAATGGAGGTCTCGCTGCTCTTGTAGGAACCGTGCAGGATCTTCTGGACCCCGGATTTGCCGTTTTTGAAGGGGGATTTGATAATCATGTTCCCGATTCTGAGCTCCTCGACTATGTCGCCGGTCTGGAGCATGTCGCCGGTCCACTCGTCGGCCTTGGAGCTTCCCTTGAGGCACTCGATCGAGAGCACGATCGACTGCCCCTTCGCCGGCGATGTGCTGGAGGAGGAGAATTGGGATGAGCTGTCCGACGAGGACGACGATGAATAAGGCGATCCGTCCATCGGCATAATTTGGGGACTTTTTTTCATTTCAATTTTAGGTTTCTGTTTCTGTTCAGTTGAGAAGAATTATCACGTGTGTGTGTGTGTTTGTGTGTGGATAAATGGAGGAGGACGGTTGTGTGTGTTTGTGTGTAGGGAGAGAAAAGTCAAAATTGGAGTAGAAAAGAAAATGATTGGAAAAATATATGCCCAACTTGTGTGCATTGCTGTGCCTATTTGTTGACCCCTCCACTTTTCTTTTCTTTTCTTGTTTTCAATTTTGGATTATTATTATTATTAGGAATATTTTGAAAAAGGATAGTAAATATGAATTAATGAAATTATAAGTAATACTATAAAAAAATATAATTTCTAATTAAGAATAATTTTTTTAATCATTTTTATTAATTGTTTTATTATTATTAATTTTATAATTATAAAAAAATACTACTAATTATTATAATATCCTTATAAGTTAAAAAATAACCACTCGACCATGTATAGTAAGCAATCGACCATGTATAGTAAGCAATCGTAATTTTGCATGTTACGTTAATTTAAAATTAAGAAAAAAAAGTATATTGAGTTATAAACAATTATTTAAATTTACTTTGCATGTTACGTTAATTTAAAATTTTAAAAAAAGTATATTGAGTTATAAATAATTATTTAAATTTAATGTTTTTTTAAAATCTCTCTTATTATTATTAATGAGAAATGAGAAATGAGAAATTAGAAACTTCACTTAACTCCATCATTGGTCTCTTGATTGAATATGAGTAAATTTTGTTATTATTTTGTTTCATAAAAAATATTATTTCAATAAAAAAATATTACCATCATCATAAAATATAATTATATAATCACACACTCTAGTTAGATAACACTTATAACATATCACTTAGTATAATGTTACAAAAGTAACATCTACATAACTAAGTATCATTGATTGAATTTGTATTATACTTCATCTTTGTTAAAATAAAAGAGACTAGTAACTTTTCATAATAAAATTGAAATTTTAATTATTTTTTAAAAATAGAATCATTCAATTAACCTATTCTTTTGGACTGAAACTGACTGAACTGAACTTAAACTGAACTTAAGCTATCTGAATTTAACTAAATTAAATTTTTTATAAAAATAATAATAATTTTTGTAAATTATTAAATATTTTTTTAAAAATATTAATAATATTATGAATTGAAATTATTTTTTATTTATTTTATTTTAATTTATTTTGAAACGAACTGAAGCTATCTGAACTGAACTGAACTGAACTTAAGCGATCTGAACTGAAATGAAATTAAGTCCAAAAGAACAGATCATACGAATAAGTATGAAATGACAAAATAACTACTACGTATTTTTTATATTGAAACTATTTTAGGTATATCCTACTATAAGTTTGGCACTATTTTTTAAATACTTTCATGTAAGTTTAGCTCAAGTTTGGTGTGGATTATTTAATAAAACTTCACGGGTTTGTATAGATAGATCAAAAGTTTGTTTATAATTTGTAGTACTATTAATTGCCCAATGAAACGACGAGTCAATAACAAATCAAGTTGACTTGCATTATTGTTCGTCTTATGTTCACCAAAATTTATTACAATGTCACGATCCAGATTCAGACCTCCCCAAGTAAAACTAACAAACGTTGTTTATAATTAATGCAAATTATAAGCATTAATAATTGTGGGGTATATAGATTTGGTAATTATTTATGGGCTCATGAACATAATTTAAATTTCACATTATTTTTTTATAAATTTAAAAATATGATTTAATTAATATATATTTAATATTTAAAACATATATGTCTATTTAATTGTCTTTTTTTAACTAAAATACTAAAATATTTAATATTTTTAATTAATTTTTTATTATTTTTTTCTACATAATATAGATTAATATAGTATAATTCATATTAATTCATATCTAAATCTAATTAAACTATTATTTAAATTAATAAAAACATATTTATAAGGTTTCTGCCTTAGGCAGATGTCAAATTAACAGACCATATAGATCAAATATATACTCAACTAATGTGATATGGTTGTTAATAAATTAAAAGTATTTGAATTTAAGAATAAAAAATATATTTGTCGTTGCTTTAATTATTTTAAAATCAACTTTGATTAAGAGAATATATAACTTAATCAAACAACTAATACAATTTTTTTAAAATTAAATCCAATATATATTATACTCCAATATTTTACATATATTTTTATATTTAAAGAAGAACTTCGATAAATATAATTAAAAAATATATTTCAATATTTTATTTATAGTGGTGTATAATGAAAATTATGGTAATATATTATTAGTATTTATAAATATAGTAGAGTGTTCTATTATGAAATTCACTATTTTTTGGATTCGAGGTGCCATAAAGTGCGCATGAATTATCTTAATTAAAATGTGTCGAAAACTACATGTTTTATTTGTGTGGTCAGAATATCACAGCTTAAAATAATGAATTGAAAACCAAATCGACCCATAAGGCTCGGGCTTCAATACACTAGAGTTCAATCGATACAAATGGTATTAGAGCATGTGTCGAATAAAATTGTACGAACTAAGGAACTAAGGTTATGCGAAACTAAGTGCACCACAAATAAGTTAGTGAATAGAGTTCACCTCTAGAGTCCTGCAGAAATAGTTGTCTTTGAAACATATTTTACATGACGTCGAGCATTAAAAAGACGATAGTAATTGTAATGCATCAAATTATACGTACTTAATTAAAAAATTGAATATATTACTAGTACAGTAGAAACTCTATACAGTCATATCGTTGGGACCAGGAAAAAATATTACTATAGAGAGTTTATTCTTATATAGAGTTTTATAAAATAAAAATATTTTTTTCGAATAAAAAATAATATAAATATAAAAATAACATACATTATATTTATCAATATTTAAGTTCATATAACAAATTTAATAGTTTTGACTATGAATATTTGACCATATATATGTAAAAATTGTGTTTAACATATATTAAATAAAATACTAATTAATTTAAAGACTATAAACATTGATCATATAGTATATATAATTGATTTTGATAAACATTTTGAGTTATTTTAAACATGTTATAGATTTTAATAAATAAAAATATTATTAATAAATATTTTTTATTATATATTAATCATTTATTCTTATATAGAGGTATAAATCCTTAAGGCGGAACTCGAAAAATGTATGACTTATGACAATGTGGAGTTTATTCCTAATTATAACTGGTCCCAAGTCGGGACTTGAATTTTTTATTACTATAAGGAGTTTATTCTTATATAGAGTATTACTATATAGAGTTTCTACTGTAACTACAAAATACATTTTCTTCTATGAATATTAATTTAAAACAATTCAAAATTTAATCATACTCTAAAGCAAATTTAAGATGAGTGAGTTTTTTAAGAACAAACATATGATGGGTGTGAGTAACTGATAGGAACCTTGATTCGTGGGCCGAGTCGTGTACGAGAAACACTACGAGGAACTAGAGTATGACTCAATCCTACGAGGATTTACGAGGTTATACTAGTATACCCGTAGCAGTACACGAGGGTTACGAGGAATTATGCGAGTAATTCGTATAAGTCCCGTAGCAAATCCGCACTAGAGGTTTGCTAGTGAATTATAATGCGTTATGCAAAAGATACACGAGAAACCCGTACTTGGTGCGAGGGCGCTACGAGTAAAGCCGTAATGGCTAGGATCGAATGCGAGCATCTACGAGTAATTCGTATGACTACTCAAGGATGATACGAGGCATCAGCGAGGTACTCGTATGAGACGCGCTGCATGCGAGAGGCTACGAGGATCCCGTGTGGTGACTCAGTAGCGATGCGAGGCATCCTATAATCTCTCGTAGCAAAGATTATTTGATGCGAGTGTGCATAAGAGTATCCGTAGCAAGGGCGAGACGTGATACGAGGATGCACGAGCGCACTAGTATTCGAAGCGTGATGCGGAGAATTACGAGGTTTGCGCGGGAGAGTCTTTAGGACTCGATTTGGGACCGAACCACCGGTAGCGGCTGATGGCGGCAGCGACACGGCGGCGAGGCGAGGCGGCTGACGGCGGCGATCAACAGCAGCAGCGGCGGCGACGGGCTTCAAGCTTGGACGTCCGATTATTAATAAATAATAATATTATTTATTAATAATATATACATAAGTGTATTATTTAATTAATTAGTATTTTAATTAAGTAATTAGGATAGATATCTAAGAGTATCTTTAGGAGATCTCTAGATTGTGTGTTTGATAGATTTTCCATGTGTTGGGATTCTCTTGTATTATTTTATTAGTATAGGTTACTTAGGGTCCAAGTAATGAGCTCTATATAAGAGAGGTTCCGCATTGTAATTACATATTCATAATTGAATCAAGAAAACCCAAAGGTGGTTTCGAAAGTTTGTGTTCCAACAACTTTCCATCTTCCTAGTTCCTTATGAAGGTTTAGTGAAGCATAGTTTTGAGAGTCATCTTAAACTCTATCACGTCAATGATACGACGTTAAACTGTTATGGCCGTATATTAGATGCGAGATCTTCTATATACGAGGAACCTTATGAGTGCGTAATACACTTCCATACGTGTTTGACCGTGTGTATTAATCGTACCGATTGATCATGCGATGGGCCGCGATTGGTTGTAATAATCAACGTTGGTAGCGCGCGTTTAACGCGAGGGCCGTGTGTTTTGATTGTCATGATCATACATACGAAGATTGAGGATCAATAATCGAAACCTCTCGATTATTTGATTGTGCGTGATTTATCACGTAGGCTATTAAACGATAGTCGATTGTTAATCAATAACAACTCGATAGTCGCCAACTAGTAACACTCAATAGGTCGATTTGAACTATCGAGGCGTGCGGAGTAAGTAAAGGACTCAAGAATACCTACCGAGCCAAACCATACTCGAGACCGCGCGAGCGCCTCAACTATATTTGGACTGGTATTTGTGTGTGACTCAATTCATCGACCGGGGTCCGCAACAAATTGGTGCTCTCATTGAGAGGTGCTGAGGAAGATGAATTCCGAAGAACCACAAAGCATTGAGAAGCGTGGACGTGACGTTCAAGGCTATCCATGGACGAGTTGTTGAAAGTTGGTAGCCACAAGGACCAAGAGGGATCTCGATGGACGTGCTCCACAAGAGACGGCGAAGGAGAACCTCACTTCCGAGGCAAGGTGACCTCGAAGAATTCGGTCGAAAATTGCTTCGACTTGGGCCACGGTTTTTGCTTAGGCACTAATCGTTGGATCGGACACGAAAGTGTCTAAGGGATCGAAACCTTAAGTGGTTAAGATTCAGGGGATTGGCATGAGTCCATACATCCTGTAATGGGATCGACGGTGATGCAATCCACAACCAAACGCGAGTTTACTCGAGTAGGTTTGGGACATGTTGAGGTGGACTCGTGAGAGACACACAACAACATGTAGGATGCGTTGCTACTCATACTAGCAAACGCACACACAAGAGCCAGAGGTACTCTATCTTCTTCTTTACGGTCAAGACAAAGATCGAGAGGGATATTGTATTCTACCTCATAGGCTAAGGCGGTCCGGAAGGATGCCTTATGGCGTAGTGCTACGAGTCAAACCAAGGATCAAGGTCAATACAAGGCGACAAGTTGGTGCGCGAAGGCAACAAATTGTTGTTACCTAAAGGCAACAAGTTGGTGCAAGTATGTGACCAAGGCCACACGAGGACGGGGCGTGATGCTTCGACCATCATCGTGGAAGGCTACGAGTTTGCAACGTAATGTTGTGAATCTCGCCCATAGCCAAAAGAAGGCGAGCCAAGCGGCGTGAGACGCGAAGCAACCTAATCGAGGCA
Source organism: Euphrasia confusa (assembly GCA_954870475.1). Lineage (NCBI taxonomy): Eukaryota > Viridiplantae > Streptophyta > Magnoliopsida > Lamiales > Orobanchaceae > Euphrasia > Euphrasia confusa. Next base: position 4,795,202 of record OX940966.1, on the reverse strand, counting down.
AGGGAAAAGTGGAGTAGCACACTAGTGTTACTAGAGCGGAGGCATGTAATGTGACTCGTGCTTAGGTGATCGATGCAGAGGCAATCGACGGACCCGTGATAAGTACGCAAGCTTCGAGGCAACGAGACACCGAGACCGTAGAGGCATCAAAACCGTAATAGTTTTGTATGTACTACGTGTGGGACGTGTGTTGTTCATACAACCACGTAGGAGGCCGGATTGGGGGAATCAACCATCCTAATTGAAGATATACTTGGGGTCAAGTATAGTTTCGAATGAGGGAGGGATGATAGGAACCTTGATTCGTGGGCCGAGTCGTGTACGAGAAACACTACGAGGAACTAGAGTATGACTCAATCCTACGAGGATTTACGAGGTTATACTAGTATACCCGTAGCAGTACACGAGGGTTACGAGGAATTATGCGAGTAATTCGTATAAGTCCCGTAGCAAATCCGCACTAGAGGTTTGCTAGTGAATTATAATGCGTTATGCAAAAGATACACGAGAAACCCGTACTTGGTGCGAGGGCGCTACGAGTAAAGCCGTAATGGCTAGGATCGAATGCGAGCATGTACGAGTAATTCGTATGACTACTCAAGGATGATACGAGGCATCAGCGAGGTACTCGTATGAGACGCGCTGCATGCGAGAGGCTACGAGGATCCCGTGTGGTGACTCAGTAGTGATGCGAGGCATCCTATAATCTCTCGTAGCAAAGATTATTTGATGCGAGTGTGCATAAGAGTATCCGTAGCAAGGGCGAGACGTGATACGAGGATGCACGAGCGCACTAGTATTCGAAGCGTGATGCGGAGAATAACGAGGTTTGCGCGGGAGAGTCTTTAGGACTCGATTTGGGACCGAACCACCGGTAGCGGCTGATGGCGGCAGCGACACGGCGGCGAGGCGAGGCGGCTGACGGCGGCGATCAACAGCAGCAGCGGCGGCGACGGGCTTCAAGCTTGGACGTCCGATTATTAATAAATAATAATATTATTTATTAATAATATATACATAAGTGTATTATTTAATTAATTAGTATTTTAATTAAGTAATTAGGATAGATATCTAAGAGTATCTTTAGGAGATCTCTAGATTGTGTGTTTGATAGAGTTTCCATGTGTTGGATTCTCTTGTATTATTTTATTAGTATAGGTTACTTAGGGTCCAAGTAATGAGCTCTATATAAGAGAGGCTCCGCATTGTAATTACATATTCATGGTTGAATCAAGAAAACCCAAAGGTGGTTTCGAAAGTTTGTGTTCCAACAACTTTCCATCTTCTTAGTTCCTTATGAAGGTCTAGTGAAGCATAGTTTTGAGAGTCATCTTAAACTCTATCACGTCAATGATACGACGTTAAACTGTTATGGCCGTATATTAGATGCGAGATCTTCTATATACGAGGAACCGTATGAGTGCGTAATACACTTCCATACGTGTTTGGCCGTGTGTATTAATCGTAGCGATTGATCATGCGATGGGCCGCGATTGGTTGTAATAATCAACGTTGGTAGCGCGCGTTTAACGTGAGGGCCGTGTGTTTTGATTGTCATGATCATACATACGAAGATTGAGGATCAATAATCGAAACCTCTCGATTATTTGATTGTGCGTGATTTATCACGTAGACTATTAAACGATAGTCGATTGTTAATCAATAACAATTCGATAGTCGCCAATTAGTAACACTCAATAGGTCTATTTGAACTATCGAGGCGTGCGGAGTAAGCAAAGGACTCAAGTATACCTACCGAGTCAAACCATACTCTAGACCGCGCGAGCGCCTCAACTATATTTGGACTGGTATTTGTGTGTGACTCAATTCATCGACCGGGTCCGCAACAGTAACCCCTTGAAAATTGCCTTGTAGCGTTTACATTGGCGAGTTCAATGTAAAAATATAAAGAGTTCAAACCCCTTTGTTAATGATATTTTGTATTCATTCTATTATGGTATTAGTTTAACGTTTAGCTCGAAACCTTGATTTTTTCCTCTCTCTTGCACACTTCTGCTCGTTCACTCCAAAGGGTTGCACTCGAGATTCTTGCACTTCCTTTATATATCTACCATGGTTCTTGTTGAGTACAAATCAATCCCACATCGGAAAATAAATGAAAATTTGCCAAGTTGATAAAGTGATCCACCTCGCTCTCTCTCTCAACCGATCGCTCAAGCGGATGCTTTGAACTGAACTCTTACTATTGTAAGAGTCAGTTAACTTTTACCCACCCTTCGACTTGGCCCATGGAGTGAACCATGTTCATATATATGAATTGAGTATTTTTTTGGGCTTGTCAAATGCTTTTTTGGTGTAGTTCACCCACTTTTTTTGTTATTATTATATATTTATGAATTTTTTAATTTTATATGTATGATATTATTTTTCGTTTAAAAACCGTGCACCAATAAGAAATCAATAATAATGGTGTGTTCTCACTATAAATTATAAATAAAAAAATTATAAATTATAAATAATAATATTATTAGGCATATTTAAATTATTATATATAAATTTTAAATAATAATTTGAAATTATATATTATTGATAATAATAATAATTAATTATCATCTTATATATATATATATATATATATATATATATATATATATATATATATTTTTAATTTCTTTTCCCAAAATTATTTTTATTCTACTAATATTAATTTAATTATAATTAATCGTATCTCATACAAAATCAATCTCTTCATATTCTCTAATCCATTTGAATTAAAAAAAAAATTGATCAAACTTTTTAAGAATATTATATGTCTTTTTTTTTTATTTTTTTGAACATTAAATCGACATGTATAAGTTATTCTATTCATTCATTTCTTTTCCTTTTTTTAATTTTATGTATTAATTATGATTTCATTCTTTTTTAATTTTATGTGTTAATTATAATTTCTTCGCAGATTCCAGAATCAAATTGTGGAGTTATTAATTATGTTTGACTAGATTTTTTTTTAATTTTTAATTTATCTCTAATTCAGAGATTAATATAATTGCATTTCTCCCATCTCATCTTCTTCAATGTTCACCAAATAAATTCAATTTTTTTATATTTCTATTTATTTTACAACTTTATAATTTTTATTTTCCATTTATTTAGATTTCTACCCAGCAGTTTTAGGTATTTGTTGGATGCGTTTGACACTCGACAAATGCAGAGACAATAAACTCCTTTTCTACCAGATCAGAGACTCCTCGATCGGGTAGGATGAGAAGAGAAACTCCTCTTCCACCAGATCTGAGAAGAGAAACTCCTCTTCCACCAGATCAGACACTCGAGAAATGCAGAGACGATAAACTCATCTTCCACCAGATCAGAGGCTCCTCGATCGGGTAGGATGAGACGAGAAACTCCTCTTCCACCAGATCAGAGGCTACTCGATCGGGTAGGATGTAAATCGAGAGATGCGCCCGAGTAGCAGACACATGTGGGAGAGAGCCAATAGGTCTCTCGACAAATGCAGAGACAATAAACTCCTCTTCTACCAGATCAGAGGCTCTTCGATCGGGTAGGATGAGAAGAGAAACTCCTCTTCCACCAGATCAGAGGCTACTCGATCGGGTAGGATGTAAATCGAGAGATGCGCCCGAGTAGTAGACACATGTGGGAGAGGGCCAATAGGTCTCATCCGAGGACTAACTTCATAATATTTCAATGAAAATTTGTCATATCCGAGATTCGAACTCTGCGTCGTCGGGGAATTACACCAACATCACCACAGACCTTACCACTCGGCTATGCCCCAAGAAGCTTACATACTATAAATTATATCAAACATGCATAGTCTTTGAAAATTATAAAATTTTCATAATTGAGATAACGGTTAATAATGAGATTAATACGAAATTAAAAATTTAAATGAGAGTTCGATTATTAGATAAAATAATTTGTTAAGTTCATTAATAATTTTTTGGCCGAAATACGTTGGAGATTAAATAAAATTTTAGATTATTTCAAACAAATAAATCTCGCACGCGCAGTGGTACTAGTTATTTCAAAATAAAAAATATTTAAAATTATATTAATAAAAAGATATTGCTTATTATACAAATTGACGTAATATGAATTTGTTTTATTTAATTAAAAAGTATAAAAATATAAAATATATAGTTGTAGAATCCACATAATTTACTTCAAACTAATGACCTGTTCTTTTGGACTGAAACCGGCTGAACTGAACTGAACTGAACTGAAGCGATCTGAACTGAACTGAACTGAACTTAAGCGATATGAACTGAACTGAACTGGTTTTTTATAAAAATAATAATATTTTTTATAAATTATTAAATATTTTTAAAAAAATATTAATAATATTACGAAGTTAACTAGATTTTATATTTAAAATTATAGATTCAAATTATTTTTCGTTTATTTTATTTTAATTTATTTTGAAACGAACTGAACTGAAGCGATTTGAACTGAACTGAACTGAACTGAAGCGGACTGAAATTAAGTCCAAAAGAACAGGTCCTAAATGTAAGTGTTAAAATGTTTAATTTAGTTAATTGAATAGCGATTGAAAATAAAATTTAAAATTACAGGGTTGTGGTTAGTGTGTATGGACAAATCGAACTGATGTAAGGACCTATTCTTTTGTACTTAATTTTAGTGCATTTGACTGAAACGACTGAACTAAACTTAAGCGATCTGAACTGAAAAGTTAAGCGATCTGAATTGAACTTAATTGATTTTTTATAAAAAATAATAATATTTTTTTTATAAATTTTTAAATATTTTTAAAAAAAATATTAATAATATTATGACAATAATTAGATTGTATATTTAAAATTATAGATTCAAATTATTTTATTTTAATTTATTTTGAAATCTTGTGAACTGATCTGAACTGAAGCGATCTGAACTGAACTGAACTGAACTTAACTTAACTTAAGTGATTTGAAACTAGATCGAAATTAAGTCTAAAAGAAAGTTCAGTTCTCATTCAGTTCAGCTCGAATTTCAAAATAAATTAAAATAAAATAAATAAAAAATAATTTCAATCTATAATTTTAAATATACAATCTAATTAGTGTTATAATATTATTAATATTTTTTAAAAAAATATTTAAAAATTTATAAAAATTATTATTATTTTTATAAAAAAATCAATTCAGTTAATTCAGTTCAGTTCAGTTTAGATCACTTAAATTGAGTTCAGTTAAGTTCAACCGGTTTCAGTCCAAAAGAACAAGTCCCAAGTGCTCTCAAATCAGATTTGGAACAATAATGGGTGATCTTTAAAAAGTGTCCCAAGTAAACATTAGTAAAAATAAATTGTGATGGAAAAAACATTATAAATAACTACTATTGTTAAATGAAAAAAATAATTAAATTGTTATAGTATTAACTTTTTGAAATCAGATTTGGAACAATAATGGGTGATCTTTAAAAAGTGTCCCAAGTAAACATGAGTAAAAATAAAATGTGATGGAAAAAACATTATAAATAACTACTATTGTTAAATGAAAAAAATAATTAAATTGTTATAGTATTAACTTTTTGATAAAAAGTTAATGATAAAAAAATAAAATAATAAGAGTAATATTTTATTAATAATTTTATTAGATTCAAATTCCATCTTTTAACTTACAAAACTATACTATTATCCACGATTTAACTACTGATTATAAGACCTACCAAAGTCTTCAATTTTAAAACGGTCGTTTGCCCTAATTTCCCTCTTATACCTTGCAATATCTTGAATCTCGATTCATCACTGGCTCGCCGCCGCCTGCTGCATCCACTATCCGCCGTGCTACCTTCCTCTTTGTCGAGATTCCGGTGAAGTTTATTTCTTTTTGCACCGTTTTGGCGTTTTTTTTTTCCGAATTAGGGTTCAATTACAGCGAAAGGATGGCTCGAAGGCATGACACCGATTCCAGCAGCGGCGAAGACGGGAGGCGAGGAATAAGTAATCGCCGCAGAGGTAGTTCCCAAGAAGACAATCGAAAGAGGAGGAATACCGATCGGAATTCAGAGAGCGAAGTGTCTGACAAAGAATCCAGGCGCGACAAGGAGAAGAGGAGAGAGAAAAATGATGTTGACATTCGTGTAAAGTCGAGTAGAAGACCGGAGGAAAGAGGGAAACGTGCAAACTTGGATTCGAACCTGGCCCGGGATTCCCATCGGAATTCAGAGAAAGAAGAATCCGACAAGGATGTCAGGCGTGATAGGGAGAAAAGTAGAGATAAAAACGAGGTCGAAATCCGTGATAAATCGAGTAGGAGAAGGGAGGAAAGGGGGGGCAATCGAAACAGGGATTTGAACACTACTCGAGATTCCGATAGAGGTGTCAGGAGACAGAGAAACGGGCGGGATGATGGGACTGTAGAGAATGGACACAAGAGCAGGAAAGATGATGGGGACAAGGAGAGGAAATCGCCGCATGATGAGGCTGATAACGGAGTTTATAGAAAAGGTGATAGAACTAGCCACAATGAAGAGGACAGGGTTCGGCACCCAACGAGTGATATACATTATACAAGCCGAAGGAGTGAAGATGGGCGTGAGAGTGATGAGGAGGAAGGCGAGTACAGAGGGCGAAGAATTAAACATGTGCGTGAGGATGATGGAGAGGAAGGTGAGTACAGAGGACGAAGAAGTGAATGTGGCCGTGAGGATGATGAAGAGGAAGGGGAGTATAGAGGCCGGGTGCATGATTACAGGGAGGACAGTAAGAAAGAGCAAAGAAGGGACAAAGAAAAAGAAAGAGACATAGATAGGAGACGTGGTGAGAATGGTGATAAAGATAAGAGGAAAAGAAAGAAGGATGAGAATGAGAGCGAGGCGGGGCATGCTTATTTGGAAAGAAATAGAAAACCCAATGTAAATGATGCCCCAAAGGTGCAAAAACCGGAAGGAAATGTGGATATAGATGCAGTTGCGAATATGGGTAGGACCGGGGGAGTCTATATTCCACCATATAAGTTGGCCAGGATGATGCAGGATATTGGGGACAAAAGTAGTGTCGAATATCAGAGAATGACATGGGATGCTTTGAAGAAGAGTATTAACGGGTTGGTCAACAAAGTCAATGCTGCGAATGTTAAGAATATTATTCCGGAACTGTTCGCGGAGAACCTGATACGTGGGAGGGGCCTTTTCTGCCGCTCGTGCATGAGGTCTCAGATGGCTTCTTCTGGTTTCACGGATGTATTTGCGGCTTTGGTTGCTGTTGTGAATACCAAGTTCCCCGAAGTCGGTGACCTTTTGCTTCGGAGGATAGTATCACAGCTTAAGAGGGCTTTCAAGTGGAATCATAAGGTTTCTATCTTCAAATCCGTGTATATTTTTCATATGCTACATCGCTTCATTTTAATGATATTGCAATGTGTTTTGATGAACTTTGTGGCAGCCCCAATTACTTGCTGTGGTCAAGTTTATCGCACATCTCGTAAATCAGCAGGTTGTTCATGAGCTTATTGCACTTGAGCTGCTGACACTGCTGCTGGAGAATCCAACTGATGATAGTGTTGAAGTGGCTGTTGGTTTCGTTACAGAATGTGGATCCTTACTCCAGGACCTTTCTACTCGAGCATTGCATGGTAAGTAACATTGATATTGCTATTTGTTTATGTACTATGGCATTTTACATCGATACTGATAAGATAAAGTTGGAGTTACATGCACAGTAGGCACCCTTAGAATAATTTCTCCTTATGGGATGTGTTTATAGAAAAATATGTGTACTAGTGCTTTCGTTCACCTTTTGTGCTTCACAGTTTATCTGGTCTGTAATATCTTCCGAACTATTTTTCTTGTATTATTTTTCTCTAGAACTTGAGCATTGTTGTCATGTGAGGTGTTCTTCTTGATTTTATGTGTTTTACTGGACTAGGACAAACTGAACCAGGACTTGTTGTATGGTCATATGTAACTTATATATTCATTTTACCCTGTTTTGGGTTCATATTCACCTTCTCTTTTATTTTCCTTTTTTTTCTGAAGTCTTTCTTGAGTGTGTCAAAAACAGTCTTGAACTATTACACTAGCACACATTCTGATGCCCAATTGCTACCCTGTTATGATTGGAATCTTGTTATGATTAGTTTTTGATCTCTTGTCTGAGAATTTTAGAAAGTTATTATTATTTAATTAGAAGGTTTAATGAAAAAATCAGTCACGACTCACACGTAGAAAGTTATTATTTTTTCTGGTCTATTCCTTGAGATGTCAAAAATCAGTCGCACACTATTAAACTTCTACAGATTCTAATTGGCAATTGCTATCCTGTAGGCTGTAAAGATTGGGGTCTTGTTTTTTCACGTGGTTATTGTATTGTGGTTGGCAGTTTCCGATCTCTTTTCTGAGAATTCTAGCAGTTACTATTATTTTTCCATGATAAAGTCTAATTGGGATGCTTTATTTATGTTAATTAATTTATACGGTGGCAATTATTAATTTGCTGGGAACTAGTCTTTGACTCATTATGAAATAGGATGAAACTGTTGTGCATGTGAATTTGGCTGCAAAGTGTGTTAAGCCTCTTTGATTTCATGAATGAGGAACCTTTCTGTTTGTGTGACACTTAATGGGCTTCTTATTCTAAAGGAATCTTCGAGCGGTTTCGTGGAATACTTCATGAGGGAGAAATTAATAAGCGTGTTCAGTTCTTAATTGAAGGTCTCTTTGCATTGCGAAAAGCTAAGTTTCAGGTGAGCCTCCATTTAAAATGCTACTGTATTAAGTATTAATCCAAAATAGAGTGCAAGTCTCAATTATTTTTTTAATCATGCCATGAAACCATCCTCGTGCAGGGTTACCCCGCGGTCCGTCCTGAATTGGATCTAGTAGACCAGGAAGACCAACTGACTCACGAAGTATCTCTTGCGGAAGATATAAATCCTGAAGATAATTTAGGTACATTGGCTATGACAGAATTGTTATCTCTTATTCACTAATCACTATCATCTTCAGTAATACTCTGCTTAAATGTTAATTTTGCTGTTTTATTATGTTTTTTATTTTTTGTGTGTGGAGTGTCCCACAGTTGGCTCATTCATTCCTTCACTTGTTGTAATATTCTCTTTAGGAAAAAAACATTAAAACCCCTCCACTTGTATGTTAATTTTTCTGTTTAATCTACTTTAATGGTGAAGTGGACGTCTCATCCTTTTTTATTTTTTCATTGGCCCTGACATGTAAATTATGTTCTTTACCTGTTTTTGTGGACTAGATGATTCATCTATTCTTTCACTGGTTATGCATTTTATGAAAAATGCATTGTCCTTTTATTAAAATTGAACTCTTCTTACATAGTTCTGTTCTCCTCTGTGTAGATTTCTTCAAACCGGATCCCCTGTTTTCTGAGAATGAGAAGAGATATGAAGAACTGAAGAAACAAATACTTGGTGAAGAATCGGAGGAAGAGGATGCAGATGAGGATGAAAATGCTGATTCAGATGACGAGGATGATAATGATGAATCTGAAGAAGAGGATGAAGAACAGATGAGGATAAGGGATGAGACAGAGACAAACTTGATCAATCTCCGGAGAACTATCTACTTGACGATTATGTCCAGTGTTGATTTTGAAGAAGCTGGACACAAGCTGTTGAAAATCAAGCTAGAGCCTGGCCAGGAGGTTAGTATTGTGATTTTCTTGGTGATATAATTTTCCAGTCTGCTGGTGTATATATTTTGTTTTCTTGTATTTCCTTCATACAATAAGATTGGCCTATAATTATCATACTAATTAAGAAAAAGTTGGTTAATATATTTATTGTATTGCACTTTTAATTTATTCCCTATTCTGAATTAGTTGTTACGTGTGGTCTACTTGGTTCACTTAAAAGTTAGTCTAAATAAAAGATAGATTAGAGTGATCGGAAGATAGTTGTATCGGGATGTTCGTAGAAGATCTATTTGCATTTATACTAAATGTAATTACAAGACTTTTTAATGGGATCCCCGAATTAATAATGCTGCCTATCTTTGTGGGACGAAGGAATGTAGTTTATCAAGTGCTTGACGAGTACTGATCTATATGTAAATTTTATGAGTCTCTGCACGCGACGACAAGCTTGTAATACAGTATGCAACATGCTGTACCCATTTTTAAGTGTCTCTATTGTTTTTAGTTAATTGTCGGATTAACTCTCTCTTTTATAATGTTTTATTTTTGGTCCTGGAATAAAAATGATATCAGGGAAACAAAACCACCTTTGTGGTTTTATGTTTTGTGGTGCTGTTACTTTTCATCCTCCCTTTCTTCTTTCAAATTGTTCAAATTTGTTCATAACTTGTTTTTTTTCGGTCAAAGCATAAGAAAAAGGACTTTATTAAAGATTTTGATTCTGTTTCTTGCATTTTCTTTTAAGTTTTCTTCATGATACTCAGAAGCTCGGTTGCTAGTCATTGTGTTTTATAGTGTTCACTGTTCACAACAGAAAGCAGTTTCTTAATTTCAGTTTCCGGTATTATATTAAGTATGACATGGTCAACATATTCTTCTTCTTCTTCGTAGTATACATTTAGTGACTTGTCCATGTTGCCACAATTTTGAGTTGATAATGCATAAATACTTTCTTAATTATCTAGTCTGATCAGATTTCAGTTGTAGATTTGATTATTTCTCAGTCCATGTTTTTCAAGGGATATAAAAATATTGGGTGGTGGACTGATGGTATAAGTATATGAGCCAATAGATTCTTGAAATCTCATGATTCAGATTTTAATGATTCCAGTTTTATATAATTCGTGTTTACTTTTGCTTAGTATATTAGTATCTGCGTATTTTTTTCTTATTATAAATATCTCCATTCTTCTTGTTTGTGTGTGCAGATGGAATTGTGCATTATGCTTTTGGAGTGTTGCAGCCAGGAGAGAACCTACCTCCGTTACTATGGACTTCTTGGGCAGCGTTTTTGCATGATCAATAAGATTCATCAGGATAATTTTGAGACGTGCTTTGTTCAGCAGTACTCCATGATCCACAGATTGGAGACCAACAAACTTCGGAATGTGGCCAAATTTTTTGCTCACTTACTCGGCACGGACGCTTTGCCTTGGCATGCTCTGGCATATATACGGCTGACTGAAGAGGACACAACATCTTCTTCCCGTATTTTCATAAAGATTCTCTTCCAGGTGCCAATAACCCCCCCTTTAAAAAAAACGACTCTACTATTTTCATTCAGTATTTAATGTTTACTTAATATATCCCAATGTTCAGCCTCTTGTCTAATTTTTGTACCATTTTAATGAAGTATTTACTTTTTTCACCTGAAGACATGCTTCGTAAAATACCCTTGAGGTTCATAATCACCCAAAAAATTGTTCATTTATAGACAAAAATGCCCTTAACTTGTTTTTTTGGTAATGGGACTATAACTTTGGGTAACTGCAAAGGTTAAGGAACCCAGCCAACTTTCACTATTATAGCTCATCTTACATTTGTACCCATTTTAATTTTAACACTGAATCATGAAAGAAACCCTGGGTGTATTTTTTATAAATTGAAAGTTGTTTTTGTAATTTTAACTCCATGTGTACTGTTTGTAACCATCCCCTCTTTTTTTTTTTTTTTTTTTTTTTTTATTTATGCACGAAAAATCTAATACAGTGGGTATATAGTTGTGTTTTCTTTATTGGTCTTAACAATTTATTAATTATATTTGTTTTTTTACTGTGTGTCAATGTTGTATGCATCTTCATGAATCATGATATTTACTCTAGATACATAATTCTCATCTCACAAAGTTCGCTAAATCCTTATTAACATGCTGCTTCGGTTGCAGGAATTATCCGAGCACCTGGGAATTCGGTCGCTCAACGAACGTCTAAGCGACCCTGCCATGCAAGAATCTTTTGACTCCATTTTCCCCAAGGACAATCCCAAAAACACCCGGTTTGCTATTAACTTCTTTACTTCAATCGGGCTTGGTGGGATCACAGAGAACTTGCGTGAGTATCTCAAGAACATGCCTCGGCTCATCATGCAACAGCAGAAGGCGGTGCCCGAGTCGAGTTCTGAATCTGGTAGCTCTAGCTCTGATTCGGATGGATCAGGATCTGAATCTGAATCTGAGTCGTCAAGTTCTAGTGATAGTGAGACTGAAAGTGATGAAAGGCGGAGAAGGAAGAAGAGAAGAAACTAAGGGTGATCGCGACCTTTTACGAAGTATGATTTCTAGAGTTTGTACGAATTGTATTCTTTATAATGTTGTAGAACTCTTTTTTTTTCATTCGATTTTATCATGCATTGATTTTTTAAAGTTTCTATACTTTTTCTTCTTAGGTTTTGGGCCTTGATCATATGGTGTCTAATTTTACACTATCATAAATAATCATATTTTTCATGTGCAAGTAGCTTTCATAGTCTATATTTGGGACCTTGTGATTTTTGTTCGTTTCTTGTAATTAAAAGAAAAGGGTAATTCGATAAGCCCAACAAACTATAGGGAGTGAGACAAATTATAGTTACTCTTCTTTGTTTGTTTGTAGTTTTGTTTTCTTTGTTACACCAAAAGGGATCCAAAGAAAGAAAAATGTCACGAGAGAGGAGAGAACATCCAACACAATGGCCATCCCTGAGATAAACGATTGCCGACTTCAAGTTACAAGGCGAAGAAGGAAAAGATGACGAAGATGAAGTAATACTTGTTAGTTACGTTGAGTTTTGAGAGTGATTTTCAACTTAGGTTGCTTTAAATCGATTCTGCTTATGGGCAAATTGTTTTGACCAAAATTAATTGAATGATTTCAAAAAATAATAAAATGAAAAAAAATAGGTTTGACTTAATGATAAGAGTAAACTAGGTACTGGAGAGACTATATTCCAAGTTTAATTTGAGGTCAATTTAGTTACTCGATGAATTATTACTTTCGGTAAAACAAAGTAAATCAAAACTTCAAAAGTGTCATAATTTAATTTATATATGGTGGAAAAGTAAAAGTGAATATTGCTATTCTGTTTCATCATTTTTGCTGTAAAAGTAAAAGTGAAAAAGAAAAAATAAAATGCAGCTTTTGGGTCCACTGGTTACTACTACACACGGATGCCATTTCTTCTTTGTGGATTATTATTATTACCCCACGTTGTGCTATTTATTTATTTACTGTATATATTATTTTTATTATTACTTGCTGAAAAAAATATAATTAAAAGTAGATATTATTACATTACGAATTAATATTCTCTTGAATTGAATATGTAAATAACGGAAAATAGAAAAAAAAATCTAGAGGAAGCTTCTATAAAAGCTATAATATGTCAATTCATAGACATTAGGCTCCCCACAAACCCTTTTACATTTATAAAATGTGTTATGATTACCAGGCAAATGAAAGGGATCGGTGTTGTGCCAAAATTCACTCCGGTGGTTGGTTTCAGTTTTATTTTTTCTTTTTTTAAAAACGGCGTTTTCAAACCGGAACCAAATCCAAGTTTTCTAGTTCGGGTTTCAATTTTAAAGGCCTTTTTAAAAAAGTACAATTTTTTATTAAGAAAACGGTGTTTCAAAATCGGAAACTGTTCTTGGAATTGGAATCGAATCGGTGAGACATGTTCTCGGTTCAATTTTAGATCCCTAAAATCGGTTCCGAGGGTTCAGGTTGGTTTGTTATAACTTTTTAATTATTTAAATTAATACTACCTAGGTATAAAATAGTACTCCTTAATTGTTTAATGTCACCATGACACCGTGTTTCATTTTAAACGTATCACGGTAAGCTATTATAACAAAAAAATAAATTACATTTTTATTACTCCAAATAGTACATGTAATTTTGTGATGGAATGCTGCACCGCTTGAGTGTGTAAAGATCAACGTTATGTTATAAATAAATAAATCATCACACTAGCTAATTAGAATTATATTTATTTTTTATAAGTTAATTAACCTCAAAACTATAATAAAATGTAGTACTAACTGTTATCTCAACTAATATAATAAAATTGAAGTAGTAAAATGTAGTAGTAATTATTTCTAAACCTTTGAGAGTGTAAAAACTTTTCTCCCTTTTTTTTATACATATGTCTCTCCTCCTTATCAAAAAAAAAAAAAAAAAAAATTTATATAAAAAACAATTCGCATTATTTCTCATTTAACAAAAACGAAAAAAGGAAACTAAAAATCCCACACGTGTGGTGAACGTTAAAACTCCGTTAGGAAATCCGTATACCCACTGTTATCTGACGTCGGCGACCATAACGGCGACGACGGCGATTTCAGCTTCTCGAAATACTCCCAAACATCAATCCCACCATCTTCTTCCACGCCTGCCTCATCCGGCAAAAACGGCGGCCGTGAAATCTCCGTCACCAATTCCCACCTAACCCCGCTAAAAAACTCGTGCCCCTTCACCTCCGACGCGCCCCTCCGGTACCCGAGCCGGCGCGTGGGGTCCTTCTCCAGCAGCCTCCGTATCAGATCCGTCAAGGGATTCGGCTCTCCGACCAACGCCGGCTCGGAGAACAGAATATTCCGGTACGTCTCCTTCCGGTTCCTCCCCTTAAACGGCGTCGTCCCGTACAGCATCTCGTGGCAGAGCACGCCGAGCGCCCACCAGTCGACGGCGAAATCGTGACCGTCCCCGCGTATCATCTCCGGCGAGACGTACTCGTCTGTGCCCACGAACGACCTCGATCGCTCGTCCGCCGGCGACACGTGGCTAGGGTTTCGCCGGCCGGACGGGGAGACGCGCGCGCAATTCGCGTTCGTCGGAGCGATCTTATGGCCGGAAGAGCGCCGCCGCTTGATTCTCTTGAGATTGACCAGGCGCGTGAGCACATTCTGCTTCGCCGGTTTCTCTCCCTCTCGATCGGGAAAGATGACGTCATCTTCGTGGCCGGTTAATTTTCGGTGGGCCAGGTCACGTGACAGGTCGAAATCCGTGAGCGTCACGTGACCAGACTGTTGCACGAGAATGTTTTCGGGCTTCAGGTCCCTGTCAATCAATTTAATTAGTACAAAAGTAAATTTAATTTAATTAATATTTAATAAAACATTACACAAAAAATTATACCGGTAAACAATGCCTTGGCCGTGGAGGTGTTCGACGGCGGAGATGACCTCAGCGAGGTAGAAACGAATGGCCGGAGTCGAGAAAACTCCGTCAGATTGCCGGCGGCGGAGGATGTTGAGATCTCCGCCAGGGCAGAAGGGAATCGCCCAGGAGATGAAGTCGGGATTCTCGGAGGTTCCGATGAGGTGGGGGAGGAAGGGGTGGGGGGAGGCCGAGAGCCGCCGGAGGACGGAGATTTCGTGGCGGGCCCGACGGTCGGCTTGGTGGTTGTGGTCGGAGGATTTGTCGAAGACCTTGAGGGCAAAGGGCGGCTGCGGGTCGAGATGGGAAGAGTTGGTGACGAGGAAGACAGTGCCCATGGCGCCTTGTCCGAGAAGTTTGGTGGCGCGTAGGTTGTCCATGTCGAGCTCCGGCGGCGGAGGAGGAGGTTTAATTGTATCCATTGTGTTGTTTTTTGGGGGGAGAGAGATAATATTTTGGTAGAGAGAGTGAGAGAGAGATGCAGTGTATGGTATTAGCCTATTAGGAATGGAAGATAAAAACAGGTTGGTTTGACATCCGTAGGAGTCAAACTATGTTGTTGGATGTGGTCGATAAGTCGATGAATTCGTTGACTTTATCGAGCATGTTTTGATTTTGCGGCACTCTACGTCTTGTTCCCCGGACTTGTGAAAGTCATTTTGGGATGCTTTTGCGTGTGCAAATGAGTTGAAGTTTTGAATATTCTTTACTTTAGGTTGTGAAAGTAGTTTTGAATATTTCTTTCTTATGACTTGAAATGTTTTTGGAGTGATTATTGTTAATTACTTGTACTCTCTCCATTTGATGATAAAAATCCATTTTTTTAAATAGACATTTCAAAATAATAAAACATTTTATAAAAAATAAAAATTATTTTTTTCAATTTAAAATATAATTTTATTTTTATTTTATTCACTTACTTTTTCAATTTTAATTACAATTACTTTACTTTTAAACTTAAAAATATATTTATATCCTTAACTTTTTTGTCAAAAATTAATAAAATAAAATTCTTAATCTCCGCATTATTATATTTATAAAATGAAGTGAGTACATTATAAAAATAAAATAAAATACTATTCACCACACTCTCAATCATCTTCCATTTCTCAATCAGCACCTATCTAATTTGAAATGAGTGCACACAGTTACATAAATCAAATTAATTATACTTATTAACGTTCCTCCCTCTCACCATATATATGATCTTTTTTCTTTCATGTATACCGGAACCTTTGAATTCATTAGATAACGATAGCGATTACTATCTTGAAAAAAGATTTTTCTTTCTTACCTAATAGTAAACCCGCGAATTAAATTCAATTTATTATTTATGTATGGACAATTCAATATAGATTAATATATATACATCATATATATTTTTCTTTCTCTGCGATTTTACCCATTAAATTCGGAATACTTGAAAGGTCTATTCTTTTCTTTATAATTAACTCCCCCCTTACGGATGAAACCATTAAGAGTTTTTTTATATAAAAACTTCTTTAATTATATTATGATTTAATATTTATTTAATATTTTTATTGTAAATAAATGAAGGTAACTTAGTCATACATACTGTATTTTTTATTAATTAGTGTGAAAAAACCTAGAACGATATTTAAAAAAAACACGACTAATGCATTTTATGTACAATAACTTTGTGTGTTTTTTTGTTGTTAAAATTAATTAAAAGTTAAAAGTGAGATATTTTTTCAATAATACCAATAACAAAAATATTTTCAGTCAATAGAACGAGTTCATTGACTATTTTTATTTTGGGTAAAATGCTTTAAACCTCTCTCCAAAATTTTCATAAAAGTTGCTTTACTCAAACTTTTAATAAAAAAAATATGTCAAATAATTAAAATTTTAATAAAAATTGCACTTTATCCTAATTTTATTATATTAATTTTTTTTAGTACAAAATGTATTTTACCTAAAAAAATCATAAATAAATAAAAATCAATTTTAAAAATTTCAACATTTTTTATTTATCTATATTTAAATTTCTGAATGATAAATAATTTAATTTATAATTTTTTACAATTACTTTTTAATTTTAATAATACAATTTATAAAAAAAAATTATAATTTAAAAAAATAAAATTAGTGATATGATATTATAAGTATTAATTTCAAAATTTCAAATTTAAAAATATTTAATTTAAATTTATTTTTTGTATTAATAAATGATATTGTTATTTTTATATAGTTTTTAATTTTTTAAAATATTATTTTAATTCATATTATTAAAATAAATAAATTAATAAATTATTTTAAATATATTTTTATTTATTTATGATTTTTTTTAAGTAAAATATTTCATACATTTTTTACTAAAGAAATTAATATTTTAGATATTAAAATAATGAAAATTGTGTATATGGTAATTTTTATCAAAAGTTTGAGTGTTTAATTCATTTTATTAAAAGTGTAACTTTTACAAAGTTTTAAAGGTTAATTGTTTTTTACTTTTTAATTTTATTTAAATTTATACATAAAATGTGAGATGGGTTAGAGTTGTATGGGCTTGAGATAATGGACTGCAGTTAGATGGGTTTAAGATAATGAGCTATGGGTAATGGGCTGAATATAGTAGGTAATGGGTTGTGGGCTTTAAGCGGGTTGTGGCCTTGTGGGTATGAGTCGGCGGGTCACCCGAGTAGGTCCAGCTGCGGAATGAAGAAAAGGAATTCGAGTTCGGCCCTTATCCTAAGCGGGCCGAGTGGGGTCAGTTCACGGGTTAATTGGGCCGAATTAATTTCGGCCCGACAAAATGTATTAGTCAAATTTCTAGAGATCATTTCAGCACCTCTGTTCAGAATACTTTTTTTTTTGTCTTTGTCAATTGCTAGGTTCGAACTTAAAAACTCACAAACTTCAATTCAAGTACTCAACTAACTAAGCTAACAACTCTTCACAAGAGACCTACTTACATGTGTTATACTCCTAGTATATACTCCATATATAGAAACTCATCAAATAATATACCAATCCATATTTTTTTAAAAATATAATACTTGAATCCGTTAATTTAACATGTAAACAATCAAATTTGTTGATCCGTAAGTTAAGAAATCCACATGCAAGCATATATATCGTGCCAAAATCACGTCAAACACTCTTATAGTCTTAGCTCAATTAAAAAGTTGACTATAAAAAATATTTGATCATGTTCATGGGGTGCCTTTATAATTTAAGTCACGTTAGTTGACCTATATGGCTATTATTATAGCGTGGTGGTTCAATCAATCCTCTTCGATCAGGCTTGGCTTTCGAGTTTGTTCTGAGTTCGATTTGTGGCCATGCAAATCCATTAGAATGATCCAAGCAAATCGAATTACCTTGAAAAAACGAGTATAACACAACCTTTTATAAAAATCATGCATATACTTTTGTCAGTTTGTGCATATAAAATGGTAGTATTACATAAATCTCTACAAAAAATTGATTATTTCAATTTTTTATACTATTTATTATTTAGTTTTGAAAATAATGAGAGTCTAATTAATTGCATACTTATTAGGTTTGTAGTCAAAATATCGCCTTTTGAAATGTGATATTCTTCCTATATTTCCACCTCACTTTTTCCATCTTTATAAATCATTTAACATATATTAATTGTAAAAGAAATTTGTTTTGTGAATAGTCACTACTAAATATGAATCTTTTTATTTATTTTTCAAGGAGAATCTGTCTATAGTCAGAATTTCATTAAAAAATTGTTTTAAAAATGTTATAATATATTTATTATTTTACTATATATTATAATTAAGTAAACTATAGTAAATATATATTGCACAAAAAAAAATTAAAAAAACAATAATTTTAATTAAAAGTAATAAATATTCTTATATTTATATTAAAATAATTAATTGAATAGAAAAAATATATTTTAATATATTGCAATGAAAGATAAAAGTTTTATTTTCATAGATTAATTAACCTAATTATATTTATAATAAAATAAAAATAAAAAAAATAAACAAAATAATAATTTTGGTCAATTTTGATCATGGCAAAATCTGCCCACAAAGAATTACAATTTTTTTTATGGATAATGCTAAACAGGCAGAATCTGCCCATGAGCAGAATTCCATTAAAAAATTATTTAAAAATTATTAAAATATTTTTATTGTTATTTTGTCATATATTATAATTAAATATACTATATTAAGCATATATTGCAAAAAAAAATAAAAAATAAAAATGTTTAGATAAAGATAATAAATATTTTTATATTTATACTAAAATAATCAATTAATTAGAAAAATATTATTATAATATATAAAAATGAAAGACAAAAAATTTATTTTAATAGATTTATTAAGTTAATTATATTTATAATCATATAAAAATAAAAAATAAAAAATTTAATAAATTTGGGCAGTTCTGTCCATGTGCCCATGGGCAGAATCTGCCCACACAGAATTACCGTTTTTTTATATAGAGAAGAGTAGAGAAAATTCACACTTTACAATGTAAATCGAATGATTGCACTTTGCAGTTTGCACTCGTACATTTTTTTTTAAGAGAATCAATATATTTTACTTTACATAAACTCCATAATATTTAAGTAAAATTAAAATTTATTTTCGTTACCGAACTTCACTCATGAATTTTACTTTAATCACCTACTATAATCTTTCTCGCCAACTAACGCATATAATTCACATGTCTTTTTTTTTTTCTTTTCTTTTTATGATGATTATAATAATAATTCTAAATGATAATAATTAAAGCAAATTACAGTAGCACCCCTATCTTTATAAAATTTACAAACAAGTCCCACCCGACCCCGTCGTCTCCCCATCGGAAACTCCACCGCAGCACATGACCGATTTCTACGCGCTTCCATCAAATAAACTCAACAGCCCGAATTCAAACCTTCACGAGCTTCTCGGCTCTGACCACCGGATTCTCCCTCGCGATCGCCTCTCGGCCCGCCGCCTTATAATCGTAGCTGCAGTCGTGCCGATCCGAGTACCTGTGCTCCGAACAGAACACATCTCCGCACCTGCACCGGAAACCCGTCAGCCCGACCCGTTTCCTGCAATCCGACCCGGAGCAGCGCGTCGCCTCCCTCGGCCTCTTCGAATTTCTCGGCGGAGGGACCAGATCGGGCGCCTCCGGAGATCCGGCGGAGCTGGTGCGCCCCTCGCACGGACCCGACGATTTCGGATCTGAGATCCCCGGCGGTCTCGCGGCCGGGATCGGCTGCGGAGACGAAATCGTCAGCGGCGGCGCGGCGCGCATCGATAGGCTCTCCGGGACCTTCAGCTCGGTTACCTCTTTTTCTCTCTTCTGGGCCATTTTTTTAATTTTTAATTTTTAATTTTTTTTTGGGGGGGTTGAAACTGGAAAGAGGAATTAGAGGGGGGGAGTGATATATAATTATGGCAAAGATGTGGGGTGAGATCGATTGGGAGAAATGGCGAGGATGCTTTTGTTGAATGGGGGTACGAATGATATAATAAGACGTTGAACGTGGAATGTGTAATGACAGAAATGCCCTTCTGACTTGCTCTTTTTGGGTGGTGGGCGTCTGGGGAAATGCGGCCCTGAGATCAGCAGCCATCACGTGCTCCTGCATGGGCCGCGTTTCAGATAAGCCCGATTTATTATTAATCCAGTTTTGAAATCATTTTTAATAGGGTAAACCGTAAACATGATTTTTTTTTAATGATAATATATTTTTATTCAGACAATAATCAAGTTTTAACAATTATTAATTATCGTGCCTAACGAGCCCAGAGGCTCGACTCCAGCTCGAGCATATAGTTATCTTAAACGAGTCGAGCATACGGTTATTATTTTTTGCTGGTCGAGCAGGTTAACGACGAGCTCTTTGAGCAGGCTAACGAACGACTCGATAAGCTGCTCGCGAGCATTCAATTTTTTTAACGAGTCGAGCTCTAGCTAGAAAAATTTTGGCTCGTCGAGCTCGAGTTCAAGTTCGTTTAATTTTTTTCGAGCATGCTCGATAAGGTCAATACTCGACTCTATTCAATTCGTTTCTAGCATTGATTTTAGTGATGGAAATCAATTATTGTTAGTTAATTAATTTGGTTTGAAATTATTTTTAATTTATTTATGAATTAATCACTGTACTTATGAAATTACGCCTTCAGCGTAGGATACCAATTTTTCGTGAAATTGGTCTTGAACACACAGACAGCAGCTTCGGTCTGTTAAAACACTCGCACAATCTTGAAGTACAAAAAGTGGAGACAAAGTTATGTAATAGTTTTCATTTCATTGATCACAAAACTTAAACTATTACACTTGTAGAGTATGGTAGGCAAAACGATTACAAGCAGTTTCCCGAGTGTCGCAACAACTCCCACTAACTTGCAAACTAGCACACGAGTACCTAAAGCTATATCTCCTAGCTCTAATCTTGGCACACGGTGCAAAAGCTACTACACAAACTCGAAGCTCGACTATGATTCTAAAAATCAGATTCCGTTCTCTCAAAATCGTCAAATGATGAAATGAGCATCCATGGGTATTTATAGTAGAGCCGCACATGTGAGAGTGATGACGTGGCACGTTCTCATTCGTCGCATGCTTGGCCTATGTCACATCTCCATGGATGACATCATTATTGTAGAACTTGGATTCTTGAATCTTGGAATCTTGAATCTTTGATTCTTGAATCTTCGAATCTTGAATCTTCAATTTCAAAAACAAACTTCAACTTCAATCTTGACTCCATCGATCTCAATTCTTCATCTTCAATTTCTCGTGAAATTCTCTAAGTGTTGAAGCTTCGAATTTCATCGTCTTCACGGTCGTCGATATTGTTGAAGTTGCAAACTTGGAACAATTCTTCATTTCCTTGAACTGAGTACCTGGTGAAAGAAATCACGTTGTAAGTACTTAGTCTTAAAATCAAAGCAAAGGAAACATGAACTACGAAAAATAACATAAGGAACAAAAACCGGCGACTCTAGTCTCCGGAAAAATGACATGGGCATAAGTCGCCGTTTCCATGGTCAGGTACCAAAACCGGCGACCAGCGTCGCTGAAAACCTTGCACGCACCAAAAACGGCGACGCCAGTCGCCGTTTCCACAACACACATAAACGGCGACTCCAGTCGCCGTTTTCTTGTCACACCCAAAACCGGCGACACGAGTCGCCGTTTCCAAAGTTGCAAGGTGAGAGTCCATAGTTCCATAGACGCTGGTTCCATAGTTCCACAGTTCCACAGTTGCACAGTTGCACAGTTCCACAGTTCCACAGTTCCACAGTTGCACAGTTCCACAGTTCCACAGTTGCACAGTTGCACAGTTGCACAGTTGCACAGTTCCACAGTTGCACAGTTCCACAGTTCCACAGTTGCACAGTTCCACAGTTGCACAGTTGCACAGTTGCACAGTTGCACAGTTGCACCACAAATGGCGACACCAGTCGCCGTTTCCATAGTTCACCAAAACCGGAGACTGTAGTCTCCGTTTCCGCAACCCTCACCAAAGCGGCGACTCTTGTCGCCGTTTCCGCACTTCGCCAAAAACGGCGACTCTGATCGCCGTTTCCATGCACGACCAAAAGTGGAGACTCTAGTCTCCATTTTTGTGTAGTCTCCACTTTTGGAGTCTCCACTTTTGTGTAGTCTCCACTTTTGTGTAGTCTCCACTTTTGTGTAGTCTCCACTTTTGGAGTCTCCACTTTTGTGTAGTCTCCACTTTTGTGTAGTCTCCACTTTTGGAGTCTCTACTTTTGTGTAGTCTCCACTTTTGTATAGTCTCCACTTTTGGAGTCTCC
The DNA here is from genome assembly GCA_954870475.1 of Euphrasia confusa. Taxonomy (NCBI): domain Eukaryota; kingdom Viridiplantae; phylum Streptophyta; class Magnoliopsida; order Lamiales; family Orobanchaceae; genus Euphrasia; species Euphrasia confusa. The sequence continues at coordinate 4,772,430 of OX940966.1, read as the reverse complement.
ACTTTTGTGTAGTCTCCACTTTTGTGTAGTCTCCACTTTTGGAGTCTCCACTTTTGTGGAAGTCTCCGGAAATTTGACAAGTCTCCGTTTTTGTGGCAGTCTCCGGAATTTTGACAATAGTCGACGGACAGCGCAAGGAACACACAAAGTTGATGCCAAAAAAAAACTTGTATTTACAATCTCCCCCTTTTTGGTACAACTCTTGTGAAACACATCAATCATGAGTAGACTTGCAAAGCTTAGATTTTGTCGCCAAAACATACTTCGACAATCTCCCCCTTTTTGGCACAACTCATATGAGAGACAATGAGTACAAAGAGATCCAGCAAGTCTCCCCCTCAAGAGATACATCACCTGGTGAAGCACATACATTGAATAGATATGAAAAACCAAAAAAAAACTTAGTCAAGAGATCGAACATCAACACATCAAAACATCAAAACTTAGTTCATCAAAACAAGATATGAAAAACATGCATGATGGAAAATAGTTCAAGTCTTATGCATGCAACAAGATAATGAAAAACGAAATAGTTCAAGAGTTTATCAAAAACCAGTGATGCAAACTTTTGCTAGATGAGCCAGCACCACCTAACCCTCCCCCTTGATGGGTCATCTGGTGAAGGTAGTCGAAGGTATTGGCATGGACTTCATGCTAGCGTGAGCGTTAACATGCTTGAGGTAACGTCAGTGCAACTTTGAGTAATGTAAGTTACCGGAAGCTGCTACACTCATCTTACGCCTTAAAGATTGAACTCCACGAGATGGTAAACCACGTAGCACAGGATATGAACTACAGAAATGCCAAAACAAAAACAACACATCCCGAGTTAGTCATTCAAGAGTTCAACACACGCAAACATTCAAACACATTTTAGTGGAGATTCGAGGGGTGATATTAGGCAATGAAGAGCAAATATTTTCCCAGAAAAGAGACACTTCCATCATTTTTCCAAAACAAAAATTTCACATGAGGTGAATAGAACTTTGAGTTAATGAAAAATCTCTCATATTAAAAACCGGTGAGATGGACCGAAGTATGTGATAGACATGTTTACTTGTCCTTCGTCTCAGTCACAAGGAAGCAGTCGTGTTTCGTCGAAACATATTGGCAGAGTTAGCACCGCACAAGAGATTTTAATTCATGAATGCAAGGTGAACACTTAAGGCACTCCGATCAGGAACTAGCTTTACTTCAATCAGAGGGGAGCCGGGGTAACCGGCGTCCTCCAGACGAGTTTTTTAGCTTTAAATGAAATGCAACAGACACTCATTACAGCAGTCAGAGGGGAGCAAGGTTCACTTGCGTCCTCCAAAGTGTGATAGGAGAGTGTCTTAAAGATTAGCGCCCATGTACAACCTTTCGAAGAGGGGAGCCGGGGTAACCGGCGTCCTCCGTTACTTGGCTTTATGGATCTATGCAAATGAAGCGAGGAGTTTAAGCCATGTTCACATGTTCGCATTCAGCGGAATAAATACTCTTGTGTCCGAAGACTAAAAGCGGCCTCGAATCCATGTTTGTCTGACTAGACTAATCCACGACGATTCCGAGTGCGTATTCAGAAGTAAAGAAACTACTCTTTCAGACTTCAAAATTTTTCCGTGAACTCTTAGAGAGAACACATGCAGAGAGAATTTCTTAGTTTCTTAAATCTCTCAAAGTCAAGAGGTTTGGTAAAGATGTCAGCGAGCTGTTTTTCCGTTGAAATATGCTGTAGACTGACTATATCACGATCAACCAAATCTCTAATGAAATGATGTCGAATGTCGATGTGTTTAGTTCTTGAGTGCTGGACAGGATTTTCGCTGATTTTGATAGCACTCTGGTTATCACAATACAACACTAATGGAGCACTCTCAAGGAGATAGTCATTCAACATTTGTTTCAACCAAAGTAGTTGAGTGCAGCAACTTCCAGCCGCAACGTACTCGGACTCGGCAGTTGACAGTGCGATACAGTTTTGCTTGCGACTATGCCAAGACACAAGATTATTGCCAAGGAAGCAACAGCTGCCGGAGGTACTTTTTCTTTCGTCCGTGTCCGTCGCCCAGTCGGCATCAGAAAAACCGACAAGGTTAGATGAAGTGTCGCGCGCATAACACAGACCTAGCTGAGAAGTTCCAGAGATGTAGCGGAGAATCCGTTTCACAGCTCTTAGATGGTCCTCCTTTGGATCAGCTTGGTACCTGGCACACATACAAACACTAAACATAATGTCAGGATGAGTGGCAGTTAAATAAAGTAAACTCCCAATCATGGAACGATAAAGAGTTTGGTTTACACTCCGACTTTTTGTTGACGTCGACAAGCGTTCCGTAGTTGCCATAGGAGTGTTAGCTGGCTTGGCATGATGCATTTCAAACCTCTCAACCATGTTTTTAGCATACTTACTTTGAGATACAAATATCCCATTTGGTCGTTGAGAAATCTGAAGGCCAAGAAATTGGTGCAACTCCCCCTCAAGGCTCATCTGAAAAGTCGAGGACATAGCTTCTGTGAATGAAGTCACGAGTTTGGAACAAGTCGCTCCGAAGACAATGTCGTCAACGTAAATTTGGGCAACAATCATGTGTTTGCCTTCTCGCTTGATGAACAAAGTTTTGTCCACCGATCCACGCTCAAAACCGAATTTTAGAAGAAAATCCGTGAGACATCCATACCAGGCGCGAGGCGCTTGTTTCAAGCCATATAGAGCTTTGTGAAGCTTGTATACATGATTTGGCTTTTTCGGATCCTCAAAACCCTTAGGTTGAGCAACGTAGACTTCTTCTTCCAGCACACCGTTCAAGAAGGCAGCTTTGACGTCCATCTGTCGAAGTTTGATGCCTAGATGGCATGCAATAGCAATCAAGAGTCTGATGGACTCAATACGTGCGACCGGAGCAAAGGTTTCATCAAAATCTATGCCTTCCACTTGGGCATATCCTTGGGCAACAAGACGAGCTTTGTTTCTGACGACTTGGTTGTGCTCATCTGTTTTATTCTTGAAAATCCATTTAGTTCCAACAACATTGATGTTTGAAGTTCGGGGAACTAAGGACCAAACATTATTTCGTGTGAACTCATTCAACTCTTCTTGCATGGCCATGATCCAAAAATCATCTTGCATGGCTTCCTTGTAATTTTTCGGCTCATTTTCCGAAAGAAAGCAAGAGATGCTAATTTCGTTATAGATTGCAGAAGTGCAGATGTTGGAAAGTTCATTTGGAGACTTTGTCGGTTTCTTTGAGCGCGTAGTTCGCTCATTTAAATTCCCAATCATTTGGGTCGGAGGATGACGTTTTTGGATATGACCCGGTGCTTCTCTCGGTGCATCAGCGGGGTTTTCAATGTTTAGCTCAGTTTCCTCATCTTCAGACGATGAAGTATCATTGTCCTGATTGCTAGAATCTCCAACTTCAGTTGAAGTGTTTGGAGTAAAATTTTCTGGAGACACATTCTCAGGAGCAGCAGTTGTGGGTGTTGGTGGAAAATTTTGATATTCCAAAATTCCTTCCTTAACCCAGTTTTCCTCAGTATCTTTTCCAAGAAAGTCTTCTTCATCAAAATTTATGTTAACAGTTTCGATGACTTTCTTAGTTCGAAGATTGTAGGCACGATAAGCATGGCTATTTTGGCTATAACCAACAAAAATACCACGATCTGCTTTGGCTTCAAATTTCTTCAGGGGATCACGATCCTTCAAAATATAGCAAGTACAGCCAAAGACACGAAAGTGTGCAAGTGAAGGTTTCTTGCCATTTACCAGTTCATAAGCAGTTGCGGTCGTCCCAGATCGAATATTAATCCGATTCAAAATATATCCAGCAGTGGAGACAGCTTCTGCCCAAAAAGTTCGTGCAAGATTTTTCGAGATAAGCATTACACGTGCCATTTCTTGCAGCGTTCGATTCTTTCGTTCGGCAATCCCATTTTGTTGAGGAGTTTTTGGGGCCGAGTATTCATGATGAATTCCTTTCATCATACAGAATTCGTTGAAGCTAGCATTTTGAAATTCAGTTCCATGATCACTTCTGATCCTTTTTACTTTAGCCTCATGATTCGTTTTGATCCATTTCACAATGCCTTTGAAGGCATCAAAAGTTTCATCTTTGGTAACCAAAAATCTCGTCCAAGTGTAACGAGAAAAATCATCAACTACGACCAACACATATTCTTTCTTTGCTATGCTTTTGACTTCCATTGGACCCATTAAGTCCATATGCAGCAATTCAAATGGAGCCGAAGTGCTCATTAATGTTGGCAGTGCAGGATGAGGAGTTCTCGTCAGCTTTCCCTTCTGACAGTCACTGCACACTCGCTTTTCAATTTTGGGGAGTTGAGAGATTCCTCGAACTATCTCCCCCTTAACCAGTTTACTCAAATTTCGAGTGCCAGTGTGGCCAAGTCGTTGGTGCCACAAATCTACTTCATCGGAAACGGTCACGGAGAAGCAACTATACTCAGTTGTATAGCAATTGTTTTTAGCACGTGGACCTTCCATGATACACTTTCCCTCACCATCATAAACCCTGCACGATTCCTTATCAAAGCTAACATTAAAACCTTCATCACATAGCTGACTGATAGAGATAAGATTGGACATGGACAACATTTCTGATCGGAGGTAATCCTTTGATTTGTAGCGTCCCCTTACCCTTGACAACACCTTTTGCTCCCCCTCCAAACACCACGGGGGAACCAGTCATCGGCTCATATTCTTTCAGGAATTTCTTAGTGCCGGTCATATGTCGGGAGCAGCCACTGTCAAAGTACCAAATACCTTTGTTGCCAGCATCAGAGGCATTGAGTGCAACATTGCAGAAAATAAGTTCCCTTGGTTTCCAATCAGTTAAAATGGTGGAGTTAAGTTTAACTTCACTCTTTTGGGACTTAGGCATCCACTTCTTCTTCCCATTAGAATTTTGACCGTTCCTCTCAGTCACAGCTATCGGATTTGTCTTAGCTTTCGGATTTGGAGAAATGGGTTTCTTCATTTCCTTTGTCATTTCAGACTTTTTCTTCATGGTCATAAGTTCTCTGTTCATGTCCTCTTTCATCCTATAGCAAAATGGTCGAATGTGTCCAGGTTGATCACAGTAGTGACAAACATACTTTCGCCTTTGGCGAGTTTCAACCTTCGGGGACGTTTTGACCAAAACAGTTTCAGTGCGAGAGGATTGTCCATTTTTCTTCATGTTCTTAGATTTGTCTAACTTTTCCAGCAAGGTCTTCTCATATGGTAGGATACCACGAGGATGTTTGACAAGATTCTTCGGGAATTGATATGTCCCAGATTCAGATTTTGGAGTCGAGATCGACTTTTGAGTTTTATGTTCTGGAGACTTAGCAATCTTCTTCCCTTCGGCAATCTCCTTCCGTTTAGATGATTCAACGTCATCCATGCTTTTCTCCTCAGGTAGATCATTCGATGCCTTCACAAAACTCACATCTTTCTTCTTTTCAGGTGTCGAGTAGATAGACTCAAAAACTTTTTGAAATCCAAGACCGTAACGATTAGGGTTCATATATGAAGCAGCATTGTCAAACACGGAAGAGTTCGTGTTCATTTTCCTCAACAACTCATCAGTCATATGAAGTTTTTCTTTCAACACATATCGTTCCTTGTCAGTCATGGCAAGGTCAGTTTGAATTTTCATTAAAGATGACTTCAGTTCGTCATTTTCATCGTCCGAGTTCTTAAACAGAGTCTGCAGTTTCTTAACTTCAGTAGACTCCTTTTTCAGTGAGGTCTTCAGTTTTGAGTTTTCAGAACTCAACTTCTCACACACTTCTCTCAGTTCGACAACTTCCTTGAAATACTTATGCTTTTCTTCGAAAAGATCATCAAATTTGACTTTCAGAATTGTCAAAGAGTTGTTCAACTTTTTCTTCTCATCCTCAGTCTTCTCCACCGAGGTTCTCAATACAACAGCCTCATCATACATTTTCCGTTTTTCTTTAGAGAGTTCATTTAGAGATTCTTTTAGGAATTTCATTGACACTTCAAGTGTGCTATTCTCAGTGATAGCTATGTCACAATATTTTTTGAGTTTAGAATAGCTCTCTTTCAGATCAATCAGTTCAGCAGACTCGGTCACACTTTGATGGACATCAGATGTCATCTCTTCCCTTTCGGTCTCAGACTCAGATTCATCATCCGAGAAAATGTCATCGTCACAAAAATTTCGATTTTTCGATGCCACACAAAAAATGTTGTCTGCAGTTGCAGTGTCTTTCAGGAAAGTGTCGAGTTCAAAATTTTCAACTTCGAAGTTTGCAAGTTCAAAGTCTTCACCAAAAGTGACAACTAGAGCGTTGTCCTCATCGTTGTTAGAATTATTGTCCTCGGACTCGTCGTTCTCAGAAATGACATCCTCATCGTCAATCACAACATAGCTAACCGGTAGCTTCTTCTTACGATGTAAGTTCGGGCATTCATTTTTAACGTGTCCATATCCCTTACACTCATAGCATTGCATTTTAGAGAAATCTTTGCTAGTAGAGGAGTATGGCGAAAGTTTAGTCCCCTTGAACTTTTTGTCAGACGACGATCCCTGATTTCTGTTGTCAGGTGTATTTGGGTATGAGTTAGAACTTTTCTGAAATTTTCGAAAATTTCGGGCACGGTTCTTTCTCTTAAATTCTTGTTTCACGAGATAAGTGACTATCTCAGTCAGTGCAGCCAGTTTGTCCGGATTTTTAGAATTCATCAGTTTTTCAATTTCCTCAGCTTCCTCATCATCAGATTCACCCAGATCAGCAGAAAAACTACTTTCAGTTTTCTCATTTTTCAAATGAGTTTTTCGAGAGTTAGAGCTTCTGGAACTTTTTCCTTTCTCTGAAATCTTGAGAGCAGTCATCGGTTCGTAGACAAGAGACATGTCTGGGTTACTTCGAACTTTGAGAGTCAAATCATAATTTCTCAAATCCGCCATCAAGTCAGCATAATCCCAGTTATGATTCTCGTCGTTGCGAGCTTCGATAGTTAGCACTTTGCTTTCGAATCTGGAGTTTACACTTGATAGGACCTTCTCATAGACCATGGGAGCAGGAAAGATTTCTCCTAGTTCGAACGCCTCGTTGACATACCTCATGATCTTGTCCAAGTAGTCATTTATGTCTTCATCTTCCCTCATTCGAAGTTGATGGAATTGGGTAGTGATAGTTCGGATTTTCGATCGCTTAACTGCATGACTTCCCTCACACGTTCTTTGTAAAGTTTCCCATGCATCTCTGGCAGATGTGCAATTTTTGACCAGCTGATACATGCTAAGGTCCAGCCATTCACATATGATAAGTAGAGCTTTGCTATTCGCAGTAGACAAATCATGCTCTTCTCTAGTCCAGTTACGTTCAGGTTTGGGAGTTCTCACGCCATCCGCGTCTTCAGTATATGGGCGTTCCCATCCTTCTAACACTGCCATCCAAGATCTAGAGTCAAGGCCTTTAATTCTAGCTGAAACTTTAGCTTTCCAGTTAGAGTAGTTCTGATGAGTAAGTATAATCGGTTTCTGGACAAACATTGGCGACTCCATTTTAGCGGAAATATGAAGTCAAGTTACGGATCACGTCTTGTACGTATGACGTCCCTCTCTGATACCAATTGAAATTACGCCTTCAGAGTAGGATACCAATTTTTCGTGAAATTGGTCTTGAACACACAGACAGCAGCTTCGGTCTGTTAAAACACTCGCACAATCTTGAAGTACAAAAAGTGGAGACAAAGTTATGTAATAGTTTTCATTTCATTGATCACAAAACTTAAACTATTACACTTGTAGAGTATGGTAGGCAAAACGATTACAAGCAGTTTCCCGAGTGTCGCAACAACTCCCACTAACTTGCAAACTAGCACACGAGTACCTAAAGCTATATCTCCTAGCTCTAATCTTGGCACACGGTGCAAAAGCTACTACACAAACTCGAAGCTCGACTATGATTCTAAAAATCAGATTTCGTTCTCTCAAAATCGTCAAATGATGAAATGAGCATCCATGGGTATTTATAGTAGAGCCGCACATGTGAGAGTGATGACGTGGCACGTTCTCATTCGTCGCATGCTTGGCCTATGTCACATCTCCATGGATGACATCATTATTGTAGAACTTGGATTCTTGAATCTTGGAATCTTGAATCTTTGATTCTTGAATCTTCGAATCTTGAATCTTCAATTTCAAAAACAAACTTCAACTTCAATCTTGACTCCATCGATCTCAATTCTTCATCTTCAATTTCTCGTGAAATTCTCTAAGTGTTGAAGCTTCGAATTTCATCGTCTTCACGGTCGTCGATATTGTTGAAGTTGCAAACTTGGAACAATTCTTCATTTCCTTGAACTGAGTACCTGGTGAAAGAAATCACGTTGTAAGTACTTAGTCTTAAAATCAAAGCAAAGGAAACATGAACTACGAAAAATAACATAAGGAACAAAAACCGGCGACTCTAGTCTCCGGAAAAATGACATGGGCATAAGTCGCCGTTTCCATGGTCAGGTACCAAAACCGGCGACCAGCGTCGCTGAAAACCTTGCACGCACCAAAAACGGCGACGCCAGTCGCCGTTTCCACAACACACATAAACGGCGACTCCAATCGCCGTTTTCTTGTCACACCCAAAACCGGCGACACGAGTCGCCGTTTCCAAAGTTGCAAGGTGAGAGTCCATAGTTCCATAGACGCTGGTTCCATAGTTCCACAGTTCCACAGTTCCACAGTTGCACAGTTCCACAGTTCCACAGTTCCACAGTTGCACAGTTCCACAGTTCCACAGTTGCACAGTTGCACAGTTGCACAGTTCCACAGTTGCACAGTTCCACAGTTGCACAGTTCCACAGTTGCACAGTTCCACAGTTCCACAGTTGCACAGTTGCACAGTTGCACAGTTGCACAGTTGCACAGTTGCACTGTTGCACAGTTGCACAGTTCCACAGTTCCACAGTTCCACAGTTGCACCACAAATGGCGACGCCAGTCGCCGTTTCCATAGTTCACCAAAACCGGAGACTGTAGTCTCCGTTTCCGCAACCCTCACCAAAGCGGCGACTCTTGTCGCCGTTTCCGCACTTCGCCAAAAACGGCGACTCTGATCGCCGTTTCCATGCACGACCAAAAGTGGAGACTCTAGTCTCCATTTTTGTGTAGTCTCCACTTTTGGAGTCTCCACTTTTGTGTAGTCTCCACTTTTGTGTAGTCTCCACTTTTGTGTAGTCTCCACTTTTGGAGTCTCCACTTTTGTGTAGTCTCCACTTTTGTGTAGTCTCCACTTTTGGAGTCTCTACTTTTGTGTAGTCTCCACTTTTGTATAGTCTCCACTTTTGGAGTCTCCACTTTTGTGTAGTCTCCACTTTTGTGTAGTCTCCACTTTTGAAGTCTCCACTTTTGTGGAAGTCTCCGGAAATTTGACAAGTCTCCGTTTTTGTGGCAGTCTCCGGAATTTTGACAATAGTCGACGGACAGCGCAAGGAACACACAAAGTTGATGCCAAAAAAAAACTTGTATTTACAACTTACAATTTTGAAAATGGCAAAGATTTTTTTATTTGCAAAATTGATAGATAAGGTCGATAAGGTCAATGCACGATGAAGTAAATGCTTGACTGGACTCAACTCGTTTGAAGCCCTAATTTTAGTGTTGAGAATTAATTATTGTTAGTTAATTAATTTGGTTTGAAATTATTTATTTATTTATTTATTTATGAATTAATCATTGTACTTACAATTTTTAAAATAGCAAAGATTTTTTTATTTGATAGTAACAATTTTGTTTATAATAGGTGTTTATAATAGGGGACCTGCCCGAAAGCTGTTCTCTGTTAGCGTCGTCGGACAGACATCGGGGACCCCGTTCGATATTCCCGGCTCTTCTAAGAAATTGGGCTGAGGTTGTTATCGGCATCCATATTCTAAGAAATTAACACTAAAGAGTTGATTCTCCAATTTCAGCATTTTCGTGCTCGTCGCTTTGTTGTTTGTTTTCTTGTTGTTGGTCCCCTCAAGCGGGCTGCTAAATGGGCCATTATTGGCTCATACTACGGGCCAATTTTATCGGGCCTTGTTAAAATGGGGTACAACAAATGCCCCCGGAAATAATTGTTTCGGAGTTCCGGAAGAGTTATTTCCGGAAGAGGACTCCATTTTAACTCTGAAAAAATAAGTTCATCTGTTCTCTGCCCGAGTTGTCTAGCAGTACATTGGCTGCTCGGCTCGGCGGGACCAGGGAGGAAGCTCATTACAATTCCTTGGATTAAGTTTTCTGTTCTCTGCCCGCCCGAGTTTTCGAGCAGTACATTGCCTGCTCGGCTCGGCGGGACCAGGGAGGAAGATCATTACAACTCCCTGGATTAAGTTTTCTGTTCTCTGCCCGCCCGAGTTTTCGAGCAGTACATTGCCTGCTCGGCTCGGCGGGACCAGGGTGGAAGCTCATTACCACTCCCTGGATTTAGTTTTCTGTCTCTGCCCGCCCGAGTTTTCGAGCAGTACATTGCCTGCTCGGCTCGGCGGGCCCAGGGAGGAAGCTCATTACAACTCCCTGGATTTAGTTTTCTGTTCTCTGCCCGCCCGAGTTTTCGAGCAGTACATTGCCTGCTCGGCTCGACGGGCCCAGGGAGGAAGCTCATTACAACTCCCTGAATTTAGTTTTCTGTTCTCTGCCCGCCCGAGTTTTCGAGCAGTACATTGCCTGCTCGGCTCGGCGGGCCCAGGGAGGAAGCTCATTACAACTCCCTGGATTTAGTTTTCTGTTCTCTGCCCGCCCGAGTTTTCGAGCATTACATTGCCTGCTCGGCTCGGCGGGACCAGGGAGGAAGCTCATTACAACTCCCTGAATTTAGTTTTCTCCTGCCGGGACGACGAGCACCGCATGGCATATTGTCTCCCGGACAGGCCCTCAGAGGAGTTTCACTCAATTCCGAAATAATAGTTGTTCTCCTGCCGGGAATATGAGCAGCGCGTGGCATATGCTCTCCCGGTATTTGATGGCCACGCCCATCAAATGCCCCAGTGTTTACTTGGGGAGATCTATTTGGGTCCCTTGCTCGGCTATCTCTTTATTTATCTGCTCTCTATGTTTTCTGATAGGCAGATGGCGACCTGCTCTCTATGTTTTCTGATAGGCAGATGACGACCTGCTCTCTACGTTTTCTGATAGGCAGATAACGACCTGCTCTCTACGTTTTCTGATAGGCAGATGACGACCTGCTCTCAACGTTTTCTAATAGGCAGATGGCGACCTGCTCTCTCGTCGAACAACTGAATTGATGATCTGCTCACATGTCGAACAGCTGACCTGATGGTCTGCTCTCTCGTCAAATAACAGACCTGATGATCTGCTCTCCTGTCGAACAGCTGACCTTATGGTCTGCTCTCCTGTCGAACAGCTGACCTTATGATCTGCTCACCCGTCGAACACTTGACCTGATGGTCTGTGTTGGGATATGTCCTTCGATCCTACGTGTGCAATCGATAAAGTCATAAGGTCGTCTATGGATGTTAAATGATTATTTGATAATATTAAATTGTTGGGAACAATATAATATTGATCAATAAATTATACCTACAGGGTCACACACGGATTCAAAGATGATGTACGATGCTTGTTAATTATATTGATTTAGAATCAATATTTACGTGAATTTATATGCATGCATGGGATGCATTGCATGGCTTGCATGGATGCATGTCACTTAGTGTGACATGGCATGCCACACAAGCAAGAGAGACCACATCTTATGCCATTGTGGCATAGTGATGTGTACTTGACCTTTCATCTCCCCATTACCCACCCATTATGTGATATAATGGTGCATATTCATTATGGGGGTTACAAGAGGGTAATGGAGATGGAAATGAAGGTATTAAGTAGTGAAAATCTGATTTTCACAATCACTTAATCACCACCCACGAAATTCACAAGAAAAAGAGAGAAAAGAGGTTGTTCTTGGAGAATCAACTCGATCAAGCAAGCAAGTCATCATCCGGGTTCGTGTGCAACACGTAGAGGCCGGGCCATTTGTGCGGCTTCAACATCCGGGCGATCTAGACAAGAGGAGTGACGAAGTCATTCACAAAGAGAGCTTCGAGAGGCTGATCCATTTGAGGTGGTTCAATCGACTCAACACCACCTCAACGACATCAACGAATCACTTCGTCACCATAAGTAAGTAATCGTTGAACCTTATATATATATATATATATATATATATATATATATATATTGGATGTGTATATATATATATATATGTGTTTATATGTGTTCTTATACACATTAAGTGTGCACTAAGATCATGGCATAGTAGATCTATTGCTTTACACGCTTCCGCACACACGGTATATCGATTGGATCGGTATAACGGTACCTACAATTGGTATCAGAGCCTAGGGCTCGTGCACACTTTTGTGTTGGACACAAGAAGTTTAATCAACATAATTGGATTAATTGTTTAATTGTGATTATGTGATTAGATGTAAGGTCGGCCACCGTTAGTGGTCGGGTGAATGAATTCGTCGTTTTTTACGTTTCGATTGGCCATAGTCTTTTGAGGGCTGCGTCCCTTGGAATCAATTGTAATAGATAGGTTTTTCTATTATATTTGTATTGTACTACTTGTAAGCGATGGACTTAGTCCATGGTTCGATGGAGGATCTCGGCTCTCTGGCGAAAACGAGAAGAAACGAAGCAAAACGAAGCAAAACGAAGCAAAACGAAGCAAAACGGACAATACCGGGCTGCTGGAGCCAAACGGCGGGCGCCGTTGTAGCTCCAGCGGGCGCTGTTTTGTTTCGGCGGGCGCCGTTTTGGAAACGGCGACCGTCGAAAGCCCTTTTTCTTGGCAGATTGTTCCCGGACCTTTCGGCGGGCGCCGTTTTGGAAACGGCGACCGCCGGTGGTGTTCAGCGACCGCTGGTTGTGAAACGGCGGGCGTTGTTCGTGGTTTTATGGGTACGGAATAGATTTGACCAAAATCGGAGGGCACGGAACTAAAACGGAGGGCGAGGACCAGTCCAGAAGATGTTCAAGGCTTTTGTTGTTATTTTAATCTTTTCGTTTGAGAGTTGTGAGGTTCTAGGGGCCTTTCGATTTCGTATTTATTTGCTTTGCTAGTTATAGGTTGTTTTATGTTATAAATGTTCAACTTACATATAAACAAACCTATGCATGCAAGTTCCCAAAAATAATGAGTATAATGTCTTGTCCAAAACGTCACACTCATGAAGCCCTCGATCATAAGTTGGTAGGTCCGCCTCAGCGGGGTACTACTTGTTATCTTGGGATAAGTGGGAGTAAGGGTTAGACCCTTACACGTGAGTTTGGTTTTCTCATCGATAGATCCACTGCAGGCGTGGCTATCGAGACATGAGATGAGAATGGGACTCTCATCGACCGAGAGTGACATTAGATGTCATTGACATGGGATGTCTACCTATCTTAGACTTCTTAAGTGCGGACTCAGTCGGCTTAAGAATTTGCAAGATGAGGGTCTTGGAATTGTTTTGTTCAAGGGAACAAAGATATTAGATATCGATTGAACAAAATGAAATAAATAAGTAGTTTGTTAGACAACCTTATTTGTTTACCGCATTGTGAATGTTTACATACTTTATTTATCTTTCTTTTGTAGTTTATCATGTTAATTTCAACTCGATTCAAGTTTGGTTCAATTCTTGATTATGAAAAATTGAACAACATAAATTTTCTTAATTCACAACGTAATTTGAGGATGGTCCTCAAATACGAAGACAATGAAAATGTGTTAGATAACCACATCCTAAGATATCATTGAACAACTCAATAGCATGTTCGGGGAATATGCTAAGATTGAGCGGTTCGGTATGACCAGGGTCATCGCTTCAGCTAGGCTGGAAAAATGGAAATATATGGAATCACATGTACAACAAATGATTGGATTATTTGTTTCAAGTGACCGCCTAGATTTTTCCTATGATGATTATTTGGCAACCGATTTCATACTTCAATCTCATTATGGTTATAATGCATTTAGGCTAAATTTTCCATATGAATGGTTTGAAGAAATCGCTTCGTGAGCTCCACGGGATGCTCAAGGCTGTTGAGCCGGCGATAGAAAAGGACCCTAAGAGGGAAATTATTATGATATGGGATAGGGTAGTCAAAAGAGCATGGGCAAGAAGGCTACTAAGGTTCCTAGGGAATCTCAATGCGTCTACTGCAAAAGTGTTGGACACTACTTGCAAACATATAAAAGATCATATTTTATTCAATTTCAAAACAAATGCCTAATTTGTCTTTCATTTGATGGATTATAAGGTTAGGATTATTTACACCTCGGGGAGTGATTTAATCCAAAACACTTAAGTTCATCAATGACACAAATTAGAGACTTTCGAGCCATTGGATGGCGTGAATCGATTGTCTGGTTGGCTCCCTCATATTTTATGAGAGATAGGGCTTCAATTGCATGATAATATCGCTGGTTAGAAAACTTCAATTTTTCACTTACGATTTATCACGTTTTGACATTGAGATAATTTTGAATGGAAATTTGAATGAGATTCAATTATTGGGAATAATTGAATTTGCCCAAAGTTCAAAGAAGATGTGAAGAACGGGGTTGCTTCATCTTCAAGTATTAATGATATAGACATTAAACTTCACAAATTATACATTTTTGGGTATTAGATGCCAAATGTGGTTCTCACATTTTATGTGGAGGAACTACATAGAAGTATAAGTTTGGTGAATAGAGATGTCGATCTACGGGCAAGAAATGGAGCGAAGGTCGCTGCATTAGCCGTATGATCATATGATGTTGTTTTGCCTTAGGGCCCTGTTTTAGTATTATAACTATGTAATTTCGTACCTTCAATAAACAATGAATATTGGTTCAGTATTAGATACTGATGGATTAGTTTTTCACTATTAAATAGTTTGGTAACTATTTTAATTGTGAATTATTCTTTGTTTTGGTACGATTATTATATTGTTTATGTATACTTTAAACTTGACAAATCATATATATCATTAAGACCAAAGGCCAAATCGAATAAGTATCAATGAGACATAACTGAAACATTGTTGATTAGATCAAATCAAAATCTAAACATGTAACGAAGCTTCTTTAAGAAGGAATTTTAGAATCATTTGACTTGGAGTCATTTGATACATGTGAATGATGTGTGATTGAAAAGATAACAATGTCATCTTTCTTGGAGAAAGGAAAACATGTGAGTAATTAGGGATAATACATACTGATGTATGTGGAACCTATTAGTTCACAAGCACATGAAGGTTATGTTTCGGAAAAATAAAACAAACTATATTAGATATAGTTCGACCATTCGATGAGAGGTCTAAATGAACTACTGGTCTCTTTTGGGAACACACAATTCTTGACTTCAACTTATACACTGAATAGGACGCTGTCAAAAGCTGTTGATAAGACACCATACTAGGTATGGAAAGGGAGGGTCCCTAAATTGTTTTCATCAAAATTTGAGGTTCTAAAAGCTTCTCTGACGAGATTTATCTCTATAGAGCTTGAACTCAAATGGGATAAAAGTTTCTTTATGGTATTCATAAGAAACTCGAGGGTACAACTTCTACGATCTATCTGAGAACAATATTTTGTTGCTCGAGATAGTGATTTTCTTGAAAAGAGTTATCTTTCCTAGAAAGTCAGTGGGAGCTCAGTTGTCTTGAACGAGGTTCAAGTGGAACAACTAATGATGAATTTCAAGACTGGGTTGAGAGTATCCTTATGGTTTTGGAAACCATACCAGCCCTCGTAGGTCCAGAAATGCATAGATCTCTATTATTCAAATACTTAGATATTGTGATCAATGAGAGATATGAATTCATGCTTTTGGAAAGCGATGAACCTTCGACCTATATTCAAGCTATGACGAGTCCAGCTACTTAAAATTGGCATGGTGCCATGAAATCTGAGATGATATCAATATCTGACAATCAAGTTTTGAACTTGATATATTTGCATCATGGGGTTAGACCCAATGAATGCTAATAGATCTTTAAGATCTAAACAGACAGATGGAAAACCTAGGGTTTTCAAAGCAAGGTTGATGGTAAAAGTTTTATTCACGAGGTGGATTATGGAAAAACTTTCACCAATTGCTTTGATTAGATCATTCATATTATCTTAGCCATTACTACTCATCTTGATAATGAGTTATGGTAATATTGGATGTTAAAACTAACTTCTTGAATTGGATTCTAGAAGAGGCTGTGTTTTAACACAGCCAAAGAGTTTTATCGATCTTAATAAGGTTGAGAAATTATGCAAGCTTATAGTTCTATTTATGGAATAAAGAATGCATATCAGAGTAGCAATCTTCAGTTCAATGAATCCATACTGGGTTTTGGATTTCAGAGGAACTCGGAAGAGTCTTGTTTTACAAGAAGATCAGTGGGAGTTACGTTGTATTAATTGTGTTGTTGTCGGTGACATACTCCTTATTGGAAACAATGTTTCTATGCTTAATTCTATTAAAGAATGGCTTGGAAATTGTTTTTCAATAAAGGATCTTGGAGAAGCACAGTACATATTGGGCATCAAGATCTGTCGGAACAGATCGAAAATGATGTTTTGGACTTAGTCAAGCGACCTATATTGATAAGGTGCTTGATAGGTTTAGAATGAAAGACGCCAAAAAGGGTCTCATTCCAATGAGTCATGGCACATCTCTTAGCAAGATGCAAGGCCCTACGGGACTTGATGAGCAAAAGAGGATGGAAAACATTCCTTATGCTTCGGCAATAGGGTCTATAATGTATGCCATGATATGTACACGACCGGACGTATCGTATGCTTTGAGCATGACGAGTCAGTTTCAAGGAAATCCAGGTGAGGCGCATTAGACTGCGGCCAAGAATATTCTTATGTACCTTAGATGGACTTAAGAATATTTTTTTGTCTTTGGAAGACAAAAAGAGTTGATATTAACAAGTTGTTTGAATGCTAACTTCAAAACAGACTAAGATAATTTCCGATTTTAATCTGGTTATATCTTTTGTCTGGATAGAGGTGAAATTAGCTGGAATAGTTCCATGCAATGCAATATAGCTAATTAAACTACATAAGGTGAGTACAATACTGCATTGGATGCAGTGACGTTGGTAGTTCAGATTTGAAAGTTCTTCAATGAACTAGGTGGCGTAACTAGCTCGGCCCATCTGATAGTTCTCTATTTATAGTAGATCTATCGCGCAAGCCAATGAGCCTAGGGAGCACTACAAATCTAAAGCTGGTGCTCAGGAAGTTCCACATTATCTGGGAGATAGTTTTGTGGAGACATCGAGATAATAAAGTTGCAACTTTTGGTAAGGTTGCAAACCCGCTTTCTAAACCTCTCCAGCAGTTTAAGCTTGAGGCTTTCACGACTGCAATAGAGATCAGACATCTTAGAGATGGGTTGTGATTTCTATTACTGTATTAGATACTTTTGGAGATTTGGTATACATTCACTCATATGTATAATACATATTTCTTCATATAAATATGGTTTAATTTATATGAATTGTCCAAATGATTAAGTAATATCGATTGGGTTATGAGGTCGACTTACCGCATAATGAAGTCCCAATGGTTGAACTGATATACTTGAATCATATGCTTGTTCCTAGTTCGTATAATCGAGTACGGACAAACCGATAATACAAAGAACTAGATTGTAATGTGTACTATAGTGCCGCTTCATGGGCTAGTGATGTGGGACATCGAGTACAATTACATAGATATTAGCTGGGAGCTAATGATCGAACAGACCCGACTGGAATAGTATTTAAGATTTCGAGTCATAATACTATTTCATTGACTGTCGAGCAATTTCCTCTGACCTGAGTAGTCCAGAGTGATTCCATTGTGAAATGATGTACTTTGATACAAGTAAACGCCTTTCGTAAAAGGAGGTTATAAAACTTGTTATTGGGTATATCAGGAAGCAAGTGTGAGAGCTTGGATTGACAAGATGGGATTGTCCTCCATTTTATAATGGGATACATGTCTTACCGGCCACTTGGAGAGTCGAGACTGTGGAAAATACGTGGCCACGTCCAGATTCGTATCATAGTGATAAATCTGGTTTTACAGTCTGTCTCAAAGTCCAAGAAAGGTTTGAACCGATTGAGGATGACTCGAGTCTTGCCTCAAGTTCAAACTTAGACATAAAGTGACAAAAGGAAGTTGGCAGCACACTGGCTCTGAAGGCCAAGTGGGAGATTGTTGGGATATGTCCTTCGATCCTACGTGTGCAATCGATAAAGTCATAAGGTCGTCTATGGATGTTAAATGATTATTTGATAATATTAAATTGTTGGGAACAATATAATATTGATCAATAAATTATACCTACAGGGTCACACACGGACTCAAAGATGATGTACGATGCTTGTTAATTATATTGATTTAGAATCAATATTTACGTGAATTTATATGCATGCATGGGATGCATTGCATGGCTTGCATGGATGCATGTCACTTAGTGTGACATGGCATGCCACACAAGCAAGAGAGACCACATCTTATGCCATTGTGGCATAGTGATGTGTACTTGACCTTTCATCTCCCCATTACCCACCCATTATGTGATATAATGGTGCATATTCATTATGGGGGTTACAAGAGGGTAATGGAGATGGAAATGAAGGTATTAAGTAGTGAAAATCTGATTTTCACAATCACTTAATCACCACCCACGAAATTCACAAGAAAAAGAGAGAAAAGAGGTTGTTCTTGGAGAATCAACTCGATCAAGCAAGCAAGTCATCATCCGGGTTCGTGTGCAACACGTAGAGGCCGGGCCATTTGTGCGGCTTCAACATCCGGGCGATCTAGACAAGAGGAGTGACGAGGTCATTCACAAAGAGAGCTTCGAGAGGCTGATCCATTTGAGGTGGTTCAATCGACTCAACACCACCTCAACGACATCAACGAATCACTTCGTCACCATAAGTAAGTAATCGTTGAACCTTATATATATATATATATATATATATATATATATATATATATTGGATGTGTATATATATATATATGTGTTTATATGTGTTCTTATACACATTAAGTGTGCACTAAGATCATGGCATAGTAGATCTATTGCTTTACACGCTTCCGCACACACGGTATATCGATTGGATCGGTATAACGGTACCTACAGTCTGCTCTCTCGTCAAATAACTGACCTGATGATCTGCTCTCCTATCGAACAGCTGACCTTATGGTCTGCTCTCCTGTCGAACAACTGACCTTATGATCTGCTCTCCCGTCGAACACTTGACCTGATGGTATGCTCTCTCGTCAAATAACTGACCTGATGATCTGCTCTCCTGTCGAACAACTGACCTTATGGTTTGCTCTCCTGTTGAACAGCTGACCTTATGATCTGCTCACCCGTCGAACACTTGACCTGCTCGTCCAACGCTCGAGGGTCACCCCTCCTTCTAGCGCCAATTGTTGACAGTCGAAAAATCCTATCAAAGACCAAACACCGACCAACGAATAGATATTTCGAGGTTTGGGCGAGCAAGAAAAGCAGTAAATGGAGAGCAAACAATTGAGAGCATAAACGTTTATATTATATCCCTATTTTTCGGGAATCGTGAATTGTCCAAATGATTACAATTATTCTCCTATTTATAGAAGAGGAAATTAGGGCTTCTATTATGTATTGGGCCAATTCTTTAATGGGCTTTTTGGTGGTAAAAAGACGTGTTTGGCCTCCCGGCCCAATGACTTTGTCGGCCGAGCCGAAGGTTCGATTCTTCCAGTTCCTGTATTGAGTTGGGGTTGTTTGCCTGACCTCCTTTATTCGGATAGAGCTTCTTGTTAGACGTAGTGGTGTGACTTCGGAGTCCGAAGGGGTGAACTGAAACCTTGTCGACAGCTGTTCTCTGTTAGCGTCGTCGGACAGGCATCGGGGACCTGCCCGAAAGCTGTTCTCTGTTAGCGTCGTCGGACAGACATCGGGGACCTGTTCGACAGCTATTCTCTGTTAGCGTCGTCAGACAGACATCGGAAATGTGTCCGACATCTGTTATCTGTTAGCGTCGTAGGAAAGACATCGGGGACCTGTTCGACAGCTGTTCTCTGTTAGCGTCGTCGGACAGACATCGGGGACCTGTTCGACAGCTGTTCTCTGTTAGCGTCGTCAGACAGACATCGGGAATGTGTCCGACATCTGTTATCTGTTAGCGTCGTCGGACAGACATCGGGGACCTGTTCGACAGCTGTTCTCTGTTAGCGTCGTCAGACAGACATCGGGAATGTGTCCGACATCTGTTATCTGTTAGCGCCGTCGGACAGACATCGGGGACCTGTTCGGCAGCTGTTCTCTGTTAGCGTCGTCGGACAGACATCGGGAATGTGTCCGACAGCTGTTCTCTGTTAGCGTCGTCGGACAAACATCGGGAATGTATCCGACATCTGTTATCTGTTAGCGCCGTCGGACAGACATCGGGGACCTGTTCGACAGCTGTTCTCTGTTAGCGTCGTCGGACAGACATCGGGAATGTGTCCGACAGCTGTTCTCTGTTAGCGTCGTCGGACAGACATCGGGGACCTGCCCGAAAGCTGTTCTGTGTTAGCGTCGTCGGACAGACATCGGGGACCCTGTTCGATATTCCCGACTCTTCTAAGAAATTGGGCTGAGGTTGTTATCGGCATCCATATTCTAAGAAATTAACACTAAAGAGTTGATTCTCCAATTTCAGCATTTTCGTGCTCGTCGCTTTGTTGTTTGTTTTCTTGTTGTTGGTCCCCTCAAGCGGGCTGCTAAATGGGCCATTATTGGCTCATATTACGGGCCGATTTTATCGGGCCTTGTTAAAATGGGGTACAACAATTGATAGATGGCAAAGATTTTCTTATTTGCAAAATTGATAGATAAGGTCGATAAAGTCAATGCACGATGAAGTAAATGCTTGACTGAACTCAACTCGTTTGAAGCCCTAATTTTAGTGTTGACAATTAATTATTGTTAGTTAATTAATTTGGTTTGAAATTATTTATTTATTTATTTATTTATTTATTTATGAATTAATCATTGTACTTACAATTTTTAAAATAGCAAAGATTTTTTTATTTGATAGTAACAATTTTGTTTATAATAGGAAAGAAAATTAATTAAATTAGAAAATAAAATTTATTTAAAAAACTCGTGGGTAGTTTTTTTAATGTTTATTATATATATGTTTTGAAATTTTATTTTAATTATTTTTAATTATTTTAGACCTTAATGTCTTAAAAGCGGGGACTCACCAAAATGTGACTGGTAAAATCTTATTAATTCTCTAAAAACAAATTAAGAAATATGTTTGTGAAATATAATATAAACTTCCTTTTTCCAATTATAAATAACAATTTTGTTATTTTTTTATTGATCAACATTTCAAAAAATGAGGATAGAGGAAATCTTTATAAGCACAAAACATCACAAAACATATTTGGATTTGTATAAAAAATCATTGAGTTGAAGTTCATCATAAAACAACAGTTATAATATGGAACTTCAGATATCAAAAATATAATAATATAATTTATTTTTCATTTTAAAAATGAAAGCTATTAAATAATTTTATATCCTAATTTATATTTATATTTAAATTTTTATCTTTAATAAAAACTACATTTTAAATATATTTAGATTTTTTTTAATTATTAAATGTTTTACCTTATATTTATTAATAATATAAGAGTTGTTTAAAATAACAAAACCTAATTAAAAAACACATCAATTATAAAAATCAAGGAAATTTTCAAAAATAATGTTTTAACTAGTTTTTCTCAAAAATCAAAATCACTATAAATTAGTTAAATGGTTAAAAAAAACCGATTTTCTATCTATATGACCGTCGAAGAATCATTATAGATCTACGGACTACGAACACCACAAGGAATAAAAGAAATGTAAAGTACTTAATTGAGTATGTTCATGACGAAATGTTTTATTTAGTGTATTGTTATTACAGTATAATATAAGACAGATCAGTAATAAAAATAATTTAAGATAAAAAATAAAAATTAATTTGTGATATCAAATTTATTATATAATTATATTTTAAAGGTATTAAGTGTTCAATTATTTTCTTAAATATTGAAGTGCGAACATTATTTAAATAAATTAAATGAAATAGCAATTAGAGATATATAATCTCTTGATTATCCGGACATGCAGCAGTCTCTAGATTTTATCGAGCTTTTCTGCCTTGACGACCGGATTCGCCTTGGCTATCGCATCCCGACCGGCCGTGCGATAATTGAACGGGCATTCGTGTTTGTCCGAGTAGCGGTGGGACCCACAAAAGAGATCGCCACAACGGCACTTGAAAGCAGCCGTGAGCCCGACCCGTTTCTTGCAAGCGGTGCATCTGTTCTTCATGAAGATCTCATCAACGGATTTCGACGGCTGAGATACATTAATGGCCCGCTCCCTGCTGCTTACAACCTGCTGCTCGATCGTGGATGCAGATGGCTTGATTTGTTCGAGTTTAAAAACTGCATCTTTGTAGCACTGTGAGCACATGTTCATGTTCTTGGGGCTGCCGAAGAAGCCGCAGCTATTGACGCATAAGATAGGGCCTTCGATTTCGAGGGGAGATGTGCATCCCGTTTTCTCATTCTCCATCTTCTAAACTTTTGGTTATTTAAAAATTATATATTGAGAGTGTTTTTTATAGGTGTGAAAATCATTGAGCTAGAAACAAACGTGCATGTTAAACCAAGCCAGGAAAAGAATATAAATGCCAACAATTAATTATAAGGAATTGCTTTTTGGGTGGGTTTTATAAACATGAACATAAATATAAATATCAAATTTCAAGAATATTCTTTTCATAACAATTAGCCTACTCTATACTCTAATCTCTTATGCCCAAAAAATATACTACTATACACGCGTGGTTGTTAGTGTTAGACTTGTGGAGCGGAACAAAACCGACTAAGCCAATCGAATACGAGCGCAGATGCATGGAGGTCGTTAAAAGAAGGAGTTGGAGACAATTCAAGGGCTAATCCTGTAAACTAGTCTCGTTAATATTAATTTTGTGTACTTAGTCTTGGATGAGTTAGATTGTCGTGACTCGTGAGTGTCCTATAGAACGTCGTGGGACTTAGAATTCTAGTGATATTAATTCTCGGGAGCTCAGTGTAATGACTCAGTGTATCTCGTGAAATACTCGTTGCGGGCTTAAGAGGTGAACCAATATAATTTTCGGTGTCATATTTGTTTAATTTTGTTTCTCATTTTCAATTTTTCAGTTGTGTTTGATTGCTCTGAAATTGTGTAAATTGTACTTGGTTCTACCTACCACTAGAGTGTGAAGATAGAGTACAAAGACTTAACACAATTTGAGATTCTATAAAGTAAACTTGTATTAATCTTATAAAGGATGGAACCACTTTATAAAAACATTTACAAAATTCTAGCGAATCTTGTAGAAAGGTCACACGACCAAAAACTAAGTCTAGGTAGCACTAATCTAGTGACGCGTACTACAAAGACTAAACAGAGGGTATGGCCGGAGCTTTCTAGCGAAGTCTCTCGGTCTACAATATTTCTCTCTCTATAATATGTCAAATCAATGCTTAAATAGTGAATTCCAACAACCCTCTATTTATAGATGTCGAGAATTAGGGTTTCCGGAATTCACGCTTAATGGGCCGAGCCCAAAGCATCTTCATGGAATATTCGAGATTTCATTTTTCCGTACTTGACGAACCCATCTCTACGCACTGCCACACTAGCGTGTCTTCGTGCTTCGAGCTCGTGGCGGCCATAGCTGGTATACTTAGCATTTTTCCTTGAACTAAAATCCTTCTAGCGAAGTCTTCTAGTCACACCCATAGCTGACTTCATTCCTTAGCAGTCAATCGTCCAGCTCTATGTGTAGCTATGCTTGCACCGCATCCGTCAAGGTGTTAGCTCTGATTCAAGGTCTTCACGGTAAGCCTTGAACTCTCTGATTGGTAGTGCGTTGGTGTAACATGCAATTCACTCTGATCCACGTTGAACCACGTTGATGAAATAGCCTGTTCCACGTTGACGCACTGATGCAACTCCATGATGTTTGTAGAGCCTAAGTCTGCTTGTCCCACGCTGATGAACCGCAGTAACGCGTTGAGCCACTTGTTAATTACGCAGTTCACACAGCTCGTTCTACGTTGACCTAGCAGACTTTTATGAATTAATGAATAGAAAAACATACAAACATAAAACATGAAGTTACTACAAAACAGTGTATAGTTCAACGTAGTTCAAACAAGAACAACGTGGTTCTATGTTGAACTAGCTAGGAAGAACTAAACAGCAGGGGCGGAGCCAGAAATTCAACCGAGGATGAGCCAAATGTCCAACAATCCAAGGCTCTAAACCAACTTCCAAATTCAAACTCCAGTGATGTGAACTTAGAACTTGTATCAAATACAGTTTTGTGACTTTTGTCCAATATACAAGTTTTAAACCTTCAATTTTATACACAAATTTGTGAACATTATTTTCACAAATAAACAAAAAAATCACATAATGCAAAAACAATTAAGCAACATTGAAAATTTGTGAACATTAGTTTCACAAATAAACAAAAAAAATCAAAGAATGCAAAAACAATTAAGCAACATTGAAAAAAACAATAAAAAAACAAATGTAAAAACCTAATTTGGTGTCGAAAATTTAACGGTTTAGTTCTCTTACTTGTGCACTCTCTGTAGTGCAGCTTGAGAATTCTTCTCGGGAAGTGTTGAAGTGAGTGCGGTGGTGATTTGTAGATTTTCACCGTGAATGGTATTTGGACAATTGAGTTTTTACTTGGAGAATTTAGTTTTTACAATTATTGTACATATAACTTATTAATGTAATTTTTTTTATTTGAGGTAAATATGTTAGAATAGAAAATTGGACTTCTGAAAATAGGTTAAATTAAAAAAATAGTTAACGTACGATTTGTTTTGTAAACAATAAAATTTTATTTAATATATATAGATATTTTTTTTAGCGCAATAAAATTTTATTTAGTATATATAGGTAATTTTATTTAGTATATATAGCACAATAAAATTTTATTTAATATATTTATATATTTTTTTTGCGCAATATATATAGGTACTTTTTTTTTTCAGTGTCCTGTACTAGCTCTAGCTCTGCCACTGACTACACACTAACATGCTTACAAATTTTTCCTTTGAACTAGCTATTTGAAGGAATATATAGCAATTTTATTAAAATACTACAGTATATTTTATTATTTGTAGAAACAACTTGATAAATAAGACTATTTAGGGAAACGAAAGACCAAATATTGAGAATATACAAATCTATTGTACAATGTAGAAGGTAAGAATGGTTGCACTAAACAAACGTTAAAAAACACTTATGATGAAAGTATAATAAAAAAATATTCAAAGAGCCATGTTACCAAATCTTGAAAAACAAAAAAAGTCTACAAAACATATTATTATGTCAAGTAGAGTATGCATTTCAATATTCAATATTCAATATTCAATATTCGTTGGCTTTTTCTCCCACAAGTCAAAATACAAATCATATTACACAATTGCATGCATTTTTATTTGGATACTTAATTCCACTTTGGACTAACAACTTAATATATATATATATATATATATATATATATATATATATATATATATATATATATATATTCAACCACCAATCACGGCTTGCTTAATTTACTTTATGTTGGAAAAATTGGAATAAAATATTTGGTTTAACCAATATTTGACTGATTTTTTATGGCTAAATATTAATTCAAGTTGGAATTAATTTGTTGATAATATTCTACGATGTTGCGTAGTTAATTATTGTATTTTATTTCGTCAAGATCCGATTTTTCGGTGAGTGAGAAATAAATAATGAATTAGCCAAGTGAAAAGGCATTATTGAATGAGAATTGTAAGGTCTCATCCCACATCGAAATGTGGTAGATAATGGGTTTGTGAGAACCATTATAAAAGGTCTTGTGTATTAATTATTGAGAATATGAAAAGTCTCAAATCCCACATTGAATGTGGTGAGAAAGTTAATACTTTTGTGATATTATATGAGGAGTTAGAAAATGTTTCAACTTTGAGTAAGCCCATTGACTTGAATTATTATTCTTGGTCAATTGGGAATTGACGATTTGGACTTGGGCCTCCGAGATTTTTCTTGGGCCTAGTAGAGTCTAATAAGTACAAATTTTATTTGTATTGAGCCTGTTAAATAATAACACGTTTGTTATTATGGTTTGGGCTTGCTAGCCTTTGGGCTGAGTAAATTAGTTGAAATATTTAATTGGGTTAAGCTGTTGGGCTAGCCTAAATGGGTTGTACGAAATTTAAATAGTCAGCCCAATGGGTTGTCCAGAATTTGAATAGACGGCCCAAAAGACTTGAAAAGTCATCAGCATTTTATTTATATATTTTATAAAATATATAAATAATTCCTCATAATTGATGTAACCTTTGAGTTGCATGTGACCTTTGGAATGTCTTTGTCTTTTGATACTCCCCTTTGATGGGTATAAATAGAGCATTTTAGTTGAGAAGAGAACACACAATTCAACACATCAAACACAAATATCCCACATCAGAATCTCTTCTCTCTAAGTTCATAAACATTCTAGTGTTGGAATATTGTGTAGACAATATTAGTTCCTTGCATTTGCATATGCTCGGTTCTCGCTCTTTCCTCGTTCGCCGGAGCTTCTAGCTGGTGTGCCTCAGACTAGAAGACGATTGAAAGTCGTTGTATCTTTGGGGACTAACGTCGCAAAACCGTAGCATACACGGGGCGTTTTAGTCTTGCGGATAGCGAAAGCGCCTCGACTACCCGCAACAAATTTCTGATCGAAGCTCGATAAAGGTTAATTTATTTAATTATTTAATTTAATTTTATTCTGGAATTGTAAAGATCAGTAGTACTGTTCTAGTCCAGATTTATTTTTATTTTATGTTCCGGATTTAGACGTTTTGTACAAAAATAACCAACAACGCAAGACTAAAATTCGTATAAAATGTCTACCTCCGGGACCGATGGGTTCGGTAAGGTATCTCAAAGATGGACCTTTGGTCATCTACGAGAATGAGATAGATGCTGAGAAACGTGTAACGTTTGAAGCATGTGAGCAAGGTTTTACCTTTGCCGGAATATTGTCCTTAACGGATTGAATATTGAACTATACGATGTGTATAGAGTATGACTTCGTCCAAAGCACTTTGAGTTGCTAAGGAGAAGAAATACAAGATTGTGGACGTTGGAACTAAAATGTTCATCGTCGGTATGTTATTGAATTATTAAATAATCGTGACTAAGATCGTGATATTTTTTAATTCCAAGAGTACCAATTGATGTATACATAGCCGGAGAAGGCATGTCGATCAGTGAATATTTCCAAATGGGTGTTGCATTTGAGAAATTAATTTTGTTCTGAAAATGAGATAATATTTTCAAACGACGGTTCGTATTCACCGCAATTGAATGGTGGGGTTGAAGTGAAAAAAAATAAAAAAATTAATAATAATATTTATTATTATTATTATATTAAAACTCATGAAGAGTTTATGAACGTCGTGTTGATTAATTATAAATTATTTCAGAACGTGTGGGGGTAAGCTGCTTTGAGAAGCTAACCACGTATTGAAAAAAAAAAAATACCCACTAAAAATAAAATAAAATGAGAGGTGTTACGGATTTTTGGGGAAAAAAAAAATTCGTAAATCGTCTTATTAATATTTTAAAGGTGTGAGGGTGTTTGGCTAAGGTGTATAGTCCTAAACCAAAGCAAATGGAAATGCTTGTGTCTTACGTGATGATTCACTGTGATAGCCAAGTTGCTATAGAAAGAGCACAAAGCATTATATATAACGGTAAATCTCGACATGTTCGTCGGAGAATTAACACCGTTAGACAATTGATCTCAAATGTAGTAATTTTCTTAGAATGTGTGAAATCTAAGAAAAATAAAATAAAATTGATCGATCCTTTGACGAAAGGAATTGATAGAGATCAATTGAGTATGTGCTAAAGGGATTGGTTTTGAAAAACCACAATTTAATGAACGATCATAACGGTAACCCTACCATGATGAATGGAGATCCCAGGAATTTGGTTCAAAGGGAAAACTAAGTTATGAAAATTCAGTTGAGCACTTGAAAATATATTTATATATTTTATATATTTATATATTTTGTAAAATCATCCCTAATGGCAAATCAAGTGCTAAATCCTGATGTGTGGTAAAAGGTTAAGTTCTCGTGGAGACTTTTAATGAATCCCAACCGTTGAAAGGTGAAGTATGTCAGGATACTTTTGTGGGAGGTCACCTATATAAATGTGAAGTGAGGGCCGCTTCAAATGTAAACATTTATGAATCCAAAGTGAGTCCATGGCCAAAACGGACACAACAATAGAACGGGAAATTGTTGGGGATTTATTGTGTAAATATCATTGACTCGTTGTACGTTGTGGGGGAATAGTTCAAGGCATCGCGTCCACTAGGCCTCCTGTACTTCCGATGGTAATTTACTACGGGAGGTTCAAAGCCGCAAACTACCTTTCCTGATGCAATAAATTCTCTTGAGAATCGAGCACTAGGTCTGCATAGATAGCATGCATTCATTTCCACTCATGTGGGGGATTGTTGGAAAAATTGGAATAAAATATTTGGTTTAACCAATATTTGACTGATTTTTTATGGCTAAATATTAATTCAAGTTGGAATTAATTTGTTGATAATATTCTACGATGTTGCGTAGTTAATTATTGTATTTTATTTCGTCAAGATCCGATTTTTCGGTGAGTGAGAAATAAATAATGAATTAGCCAAGTGAAAAGGCATTATTGAATGAGAATTGTAAGGTCTCATCCCACATCGAAATGTGGTAGATAATGGGTTTGTGAGAACCATTATAAAAGGTCTTGTGTATTAATTATTGAGAATATGAAAAGTCTCAAATCCCACATTGAATGTGGTGAGAAAGTTAATACTTTTGTGATATTATATGAGGAGTTAGAAAATGTTTCAACTTTGAGTAAGCCCATTGACTTGAATTATTATTCTTGGTCAATTGGGAATTGACGATTTGGACTTGGGCCTCCGAGATTTTTCTTGGGCCTAGTAGAGTCTAATAAGTACAAATTTTATTTGTATTGGGCCTGTTAAATAATAACACGTTTGTTATTATGGTTTGGGCTTGCTAGCCTTTGGGCTGAGTAAATTAGTTGAAATATTTAATTGGGTTAAGCTGTTGGGCTAGCCTAAATGGGTTGTACGAAATTTAAATAGTCAGCCCAATGGGTTGTCCAGAATTTGAATAGACGGCCCAAAAGACTTGAAAAGTCATCAGCATTTTATTTATATATTTTATAAAATATATAAATAATTCCTCATAATTGATGTAACCTTTGAGTTGCATGTGACCTTTGGAATGTCTTTGTCTTTTGATACTCCCCCTTGATGGGTATAAATAGAGCATTTTAGTTGAGAAGAGAACACACAATTCAACACATCAAACACAAATATCCCACATCAGAATCTCTTCTCTCTAAGTTCATAAACATTCTAGTGTTGGAATATTGTGTAGACAATATTAGTTCCTTGCATTTGCATATGCTCGGTTCTCGCTCTTTCCTCGTTCGCCGGAGCTTCTAGCTGGTGTGCCTCAGACTAGAAGACGATTGAAAGTCGTTGTATCTTTGGGGACTAACGTCGCAAAACCGTAGCATACACGGGGCGTTTTAGTCTTGCGGATAGCGAAAGCGCCTCGACTACCCGCAACAAATTTCTGATCGAAGCTCGATAAAGGTTAATTTATTTAATTATTTAATTTAATTTTATTCTGGAATTGTAAAGATCAGTAGTACTGTTCTAGTCCAGATTTATTTTTATTTTATGTTCCGGATTTAGACGTTTTGTACAAAAATAACCAACACTTTATACTAGCTAAAACTTTTATTTTCAACAATTCAAACTCTTACATTTACCAAAAACAAAATAAAAAATTCAAACTCCTTTTTTGTTTTTTTGACTAATTAGTAATTAACATCATGAAAAAACTCGCATTCACCTAAAATTCAATTAAATTTGAATGAAATTCAACCACTTAATTTATTTTTATTTTACCAAAATCAAAAAGCTCACATCATTATGTGAACGTTTATTATCAACATTATTATTATTATTCAAAAGTTAAAAAGAGACAAAATAATTAACCAAAATCAAATCGTATCCAATCACGAAAATCCAACCGTTGGACACAGTAAAAAGACTCTAATCTCATCCAACGGCTATAAGTACACCCCCTTCTTTCATCATCTCCATCAAGGCATCAAACCCCCTGGCCCCTACAAAGCAGCAGCTCCTCTTCTGCATTTCCATCTCTCGCTCTCGACAGAATACTATTTCTAATAATGGGAATTTCCAAAGCTGCTTTTTTCACCGTATTCGTGATGGTGCTGTCTCTCATTTCCGCCGCAGTCAATGCGCAAGATACCGATAGCGATTCTCCGGCGCTGGCGCCGGGGCCAATCACCGGGGCCGGGATCGTGACGAGCTGCCCCATTGCCTTCGTTTGCTTCTCGTTCCTCCTCGCAGTTGTTTCCCTTGCGTAGATAAATTATTGCTCTTATTATTACTGTAATGAGAATTTTGATTTTGGCCCTAAATGTGTAGTTAGGGTTATACTGTACTGTGTGCTATTATATGTCATCTTCTTGCACTTATTCTACTCTTATGTTTTTTCATTATGAATTATTGATGAATATGAACAAACCCTGAATGTGAACAAAAAATTTGAAAAAATACAAATAGGAAATTATTGTATGCAATTATATTCTGGTCAAATACGATGGCAGCTCTTCCGAGAGGGCCACTCGGTGGATGATGAAATTAGGAAGGAGAATGCCAAGTCTAAAGAGCTTGGATTAACAAAGGCGAGATGTGCTGTTCGTTCGATCAGGTAATTTTACTTGTCATTGAATTTAAATCAGTGCAGTATGTTCTATATAGTTGTTTCAATATTTGTGTCTCGGAATCAAAAGTCAAAACACAGTTGATTGAGTTGGTTTTGTGTTCTAATTGCCCTGAAAAAGAAGTGATCTTTATAGGATAAGTGGTGTGAAGATAGTGATGCATAAGTTGCATTCCTAACGAGCTTTGTTATTCTCTGTCTAGTTGCCGTAAATATGCACTGTTCGATCGTCATCTTGATCGCATCAGTATTATAAGATTCTTGAGTACTGACTACTGAGTACAAACATTCTCACTTTATTAGCTTAAGGTAACATTCTCTAGCACACACAGCCCCTTTTTCCTCTCTTCACTCCTTCAGATAAATAACCGGGTCAAGAGTTACAGGCGCAATACTCGGATCCTCGACAATGGCATCGAGATCATCCTTACCACCACCTCCCAAATAAGCTTTGAGAAAAGCAACCACAAGACCCCCAACACCTTTCCTCATGAGATCTCTGGAACCTGTCCCACTCTTGCATATGCTCCTTATGAAGCTCGCAGTTAAATCTAACTTATCATCCATCATGTCACAATGACCATAATCCCTGGCAAGAAAATAACAGACGGGTGGCTTGCACTCGTTAAAGAACTCAGAGTGATTGACCCCGTCAGGGGCAACTGCTGGGATCAAGGGGGAGGCCTGTCGAAAGCCATTGTGTTACTTGTTCGGCTTTCTCGACTTCCTTCACTATGGAAATCAACATTTGTCCATAGAACTGATCCATAGGTCAACATATATTGTGGTTATATTGAGAGAAAACAGGGCTAAAGTTGCTAGTAAATATTCAGAATTGCAATTTTTTTTTTTTGGAACTTCAGAGGTCGAGAAAAATAGTTTTGAACGTAGTTTGAGTATTCAACACTAGTTCGTATACATAAAGGAGCGTGTGGAATTAATTACCTTGGGAGCAACGACGATGTAGCCATGGGAAGCGATGTGCTGCAACAGGTTGGTGTAGTTGGTGTTTGCAAGCATGAAACCATGGCAGAAGAGGAGCACAGGATAGGCACCTTTTGAGAGAGGTGCGATTATGAATAGTTCTGTGGGTGGTTTCGAGGGATCTGAGGTTCTTACAGTGATCTCGGTGACTTCATATTTTCCAGGTTGAAAATCGTCAGACGGTGCAGCTGGTACTGCTGTTTCGGCTTCTAACATTGGCATTTTTTTGTGTTCGTGTTTGTGCGATTGCAAGCGTTTGTTATCTTACATTCTAGCGAATTGTATTTTGTGTGATGGAAATGTGTTCAATCTACATATGGTACGAGGTTGATGAAACAACAGCCGCAAAGTAGCCATGTGAAAAGATATCTATATATTGTACGAGGTTTATGTAAGCAGTTTTTTTTAATAACGATGAGGGAACACACAAGGCATATGTACGATGAGTGTTACTCATTGATCTAACTAGTGTTGCTAACAAGAATGTTATTTTTCACTTTTTCTAAAATGGTAAACAATTATTTGATACTCATTTTTTCTCTTGTATATAATTTGTACTTTCTCATACTTTCGTTTCAGTTTCTTAATTTTAAATAATTTGTCACTTAAATTTTATCCATATCTTTGTATTTGATTCCTTCATCAAAGAATTTAATTAATTTCAAACACACCATGTGATGTGGTCTGTGATGTGTGATGATGAATGAAATGATATTTTTGGTAGGAATGAAAATATATGATGAATGAAATGAAATTGGTGGTAGGAATGAAAATATGAAATGAGGTTAAAAGTGGAATGATGATATAGGTGAAGAATGATACAAGCATGTATAATCTTGATAATCATTATAATCATGTTGTACTACTTCATTATTCATAGTATTATTCTACGATGTTGAAAATTAAGTGATGCATTTTCTGATACATCATTATTATCAAAATTTTAATTACGATTTTTTTCCAATTAAATAAAATCCAAGTATTACTATCGTGAGTAATCCCATAATTTCAGATATGTAGATTCCAAATTCTAAACATGAAATGAAAGTATGAAACAACCTCTTCCGGAACAAAGAAAAAAAGAAAAAACTTGGCAAAAAATGCAACAACAAGAAAATGGAGATGCCAATGCGAAAACCCTTTCCTAACCTTTCGTGAACTGCGTGTTCTTCGAAAACCCATCTTTTCCCTTCATTGATTCTTGCTTCGGCACTATTAAAAAGGGTTCTTTTTCAAGAACCCAACAATCACATTCACTTTTATTTCATAATTTCTTTTATTCTAATTAATGGTTTGCTTACTCACTGTGAGAAATATCTCTTCATTAATTTCAGCAATCTTTTAAAAGCTTTGAGTTCTTGGTGTAAAAGGGGTTCAAGGTGTTTTAAATTTTTAAAAAAATATTGTGTAAAATTACTAAGGGGTTTTGGAGCTGATGGGTTTAATGGACTCTCAAGTTTTGGTTGCGCTTGGGCTGTCACTTCTTGGTGGTTTGAGTACCTCCATTGGTCAGTGATTTTTTTTTTAATTTATATTTAATGTTAATTGCCAGAATTATGTTTGTGCTTGAAAATTACATAGTAATCTCATGTTGGGATGTACAAAACCATGTCTGTTGGATATTTCCGTTTTCCGAATAAATGTATTGTATGGTGAAGAATATAGAATCTGAGTGTCTAATTGTTATTTGTTCTTGGAAATAATCAAGCTTTCAACCATGATAACTTGAATTCAAGCTCCCTGTTTCTTTTTTAATAGGTGCGTTATTTGTTGTCATTAATCCGACTCCGAACCTGAAGATGCTCGGGCTTTTACAGGTAATTAGAAGCAATTCAGAATATACTACATTACTCACTTCTCCTGCTGTCAATGCCTTTCGATCCAGACTCAAACTTGCATTTGTTTTGGTTATTATTATTGCACTAGTTTGATTTATATCAGTAAAAGTAAAATGGTGTTGATAGAATCTTTTCCGATCAGGGTTTTGCTGCCGGGCTTATGCTGAGCATATCTTTCTTAGATTTGGCTCATAATGCCATTAATTCCATCGGCTTCTTAAGGGGAAATCTCTGGGTGAAGCCTTTTAAATCACTTCATTTTTGTTATGTTAAGTAGTACATTTTTTCCCGCTAATTGACGTCATAAATCAAATGGCCTTGCAGTTTTTTGGGGGCATAATTTTCTTTGCAATCATTGCCAATTTTATACCGGAACCAACTCTAGCTCCCGTTTCTGATGTGAAAAGCAAAAGGGTGAGGGTTAATATTGCCAATGAATTATTATCACTATGATTATTATTTGATGTTTTGCGACTCAAAACAGAAAAGTGGGGATGAACAAGGGAAGGATATGATGAAAAAGCATAGACGACAAGTATTGTATAGTGGTATTATCACAGCAATAGGTAAAGCCTTTATGTTCGTATCAGCATAAAAAGTCTATAAATATGAATGTAACTTTTAACGATCTTCGAAAGTGAAACTAGCAAGGTGCAATGAAACTTCGTCATCCACCTGAATCGTTATCGGAAACTCCGCTGTTTGAGGTGCTAATTTATAAATTCCAATCATGGTAACTAATAATGTTACCCATTTTGTAGGAATAAGTTTGCATAATTTCCCCGAGGGAATGGCAGTGTTCCTCGGATCAATGAAGGTAATTTCTCTCTTCTGCTATTGGTAATAAAATTTTCTTTCGTAATTCCTCTGCCGTTTTTTTGGGTGAATATCTACTTATGATTGTAAGAAGTTTTTTTTTTTGGTTTATCTCAGGGATTACGCGTTGGTCTAAACTTGGCACTGGCTATTGCTTTACACAACATCCCAGAGGTAGATAATCTATCTTCCTTCAATATCATATTATAGTCTTATACGAACATTTTATATATTTTACAGGGTGTTGCCGTTGCACTTCCTGTTTATTTCGCCACACACAGGTATGAAGGAATATATGTTTAGTAGCTTTGTTTATTTATTTAGACAGACCGATTTTCATAATACTTGCATATTTTTCATGCCTGTTGTTGGGTTTACTTTTGTTTCTGTTTAAGCAAATGGCAAGCATTTAAGTTGGCTACGCTTTCTGGTCTCGCCGAGCCCCTAGGCGTAATCATCGTAGGTATGTTTCCCTGAGTTCTGTCATAGATAGATTGTCGAAAGTCAATTCAACGTTTTGAGGCTCAAAATTCTGAAATTGATTTCGCAGCCTACCTATTTCCCAGCAGCGTAAGTCCTGAAATTCTCGAGGGCCTCCTTGGAGCAGGTATTCACCAAATGGTCAAACACGGGTTTAAACTATAAGAGCATAAATGATAAAACTATACGATTTACGATGTTTCGTTTAATCAATTTCCAGTTGGGGGTGTGATGGCTTTTCTGACCTTGCATGAAATGCTGCCGTTGGCATTTGACTACGCCGGGCAAAAGCAAGCCGTCAAGGCTGTGTTCTTCGGCATGGCTTTCATGTCAGCTAGGTAAACTCGGAAATAACGCAAACCTCGAGGGGTCGTTTGGTAATTACCTCAAGAGCTTATTGACTAATATACTGTATGTATTTATGTGGGGTTGGTTTTGCAGTTTATACTTTCTTGAGATCAGCTTACCAGCAGAGATGAGCCTGTAGTCATATTGGATTACAAAGAATGCAAATTGACTTTTATGTAACAAACAAAATTAATTACTCCGTACTATAGTAAAAATAACAATAAATTAAATTACTCCGGTCTCCGATTCTTTTTTTTTTTTAGAGGTTTCACGATAATATTCAGACGAAAATTAAAAATTAAAAATTAACAAAGAAAAAGCAAACAATCTCCTTTTAATTGATGCTGTCTTTCACCTTTAGTCAAAAGCAAACATATATAAAAGACAAACTTCCAATTTTGTCCTCAATCATGTTCATTCTATTTGCCTCTGACAGCTTTTATATTTTTTTTAAAGAAGTTAATACGATTATAATTATATTGTTACTTTGAGAGAGTGTTTAAGAGTATATAAGTCTTTTAAAATAACTTATAAGATGTTTAAAAGTTTATAAATGTTAAAATTTGTTTGATAATTTATTTAGAGTACCGAATTATGAGAGAATAATTTTGTTGGTACAAAGGGGTCAAAGTTTCAATTTGGTTCACTAAAAGGGTCTGTTTCAATCTAGTCTCTTAAATCATAAAAATGTAGTCAATTTAGTCAAATTTGATCGGAAAATTCAAAATTTTGCTGGAAAACGACACTTGGACTTCTTTTCGATTAATTTGCTGACCAAGTGTCACATAGATCTGCCACGTGAGCATCACTTTGACCGATTTGGTACACTAACAAAAGATCGGTCCGAGTTTAGTCTCTTAAATCACAAAAACGTAGTCAATTAGTTCAATTTGATCATAAACTTCAATTTTTCCAATGTGATTTCATAAAATGAATAATTGATTTATTAATTATTGATTTCAATTTATTAAAAACAATTAATAAAAATAAATAAAAAATCATAAAAAATACTTAATTTGAAAATGTGTTTTACGAGATTCGTTTTAAATAAATAAAATTTTCAATAACTCGTAATAATAATTTTTAATAAAAAAATATTTTATTTTTAAATTTAAAATATTATTTAAAAAAAAAATATTATATTTCAAGGTAACTAAAACAAATACTACTACACAATCATAATATGGTCTCGATTGTAGTAACTAGCTCACTTGGTTGAACTCATATCTTTTAAAACTAAAAGAACTTATTAAATCCTCTGTATACAATATATTTTTTTCAATGAAAATTTGAATTTTACCATCAAATTAGATTAAATTGACTATATTTTTGTAATTTAAGGGACTAAACTAAAACTGACCTTTTTTTAGTGGATCAAATCGATTAAGTTGATGCTCACGTAGCAGATCTACGTGGCACTTGATCAACATAATTCACCGGGGAAATTTTAAAATTTCTTATCAAATTGGACTAAATTGACTATATTTTTATGATTTAAGAGATTAAATTGAAATCGACCCATTTTGGTGGAACAAATCGGGAGTTTACCCAATGAACCGAAAAAAAATTCTCCCGTTTTTTTTTTTAATCAGCATGTTCCATAAATATGAAAATATATAGAGAGGCGATGAGTATAATACATGAGAGCAGGTGACATATTATACAATAGGATCATTAAATTGAACTGCAAAAACGTGAAGAAGTGAGTGCAGTGGCCGTATTCTTCCATAAAAGAAATAATTGCATTGAAAATTATACAACCACCCAACCCCTGGTCAATAGTCAATGCATGTAACAAATTACTATTCAATATCCAAGAAATTATTTACTGAGCTCGTATAATACAGTACTGTAATGTAATATATATACTGTGCATGCACTTATATATAAATATTCCTGTCAAAACAAAATTTTGACATGACTTATCATCAGTCCAAACCCTTTGAGTTTTGACTCATCATTCATCTCCCAAACCAAACCTCTCTGTTCTGCAACTACTGTTTCTAGTGCAACCATTGTTTTTCAAAACCAAGCACACATAATATACATATATATAATCAAAATGAATTTTATACTCCAATTTCTTAATAATAAAACTCTATTCTTTGTATTTAATTATGCACCAAAAGAAACAAACTTTGTGATTGTTGTGGCAATAAATTAAATATTGCAATTTATTTTTTGGCAAAATACCAATTAGAAATAGAAAACAAAACAAAATTAACATTTAATTTGATGCAGGCTACGTTTTTGATCTGTCTCGATCCACTGATCTCGATCATATCCTTTCAAAATTATAAAAATATATGAACATTGATCCGGAACAAAATGATTATTAGTATTTTTTTAATCAAAATTCCAACAGTTCCCTTGAAATGGTCCAAACTTTCCACTTTGAGTGTCCCTTTCAATTACTAGTACTTTTATTATTAATTAAAAATATTTATCAAAAAAATATAAACACAAAAATGATTACATATCAATAATTACAAATACACAAAACCATTACATCATTAAAATACTGGATTTATTAAAATTTCTGTAGGAAATGTAATAAGCCAAATTCAAATACTCCTAGATCATATCTTTTTCTTGGCTCACTTTCCCTTTTTTTTAAAGAACAAGAAAATAAATAAAAATAAAAGTAATGATTGGTTGGTCTTAATTGTTATCAAACATAGTACTAGTTCCATCCATCACTCAAAAGGGACTTCTTCAGAATCTTTGTTTGGAAAAGGTTATTACACCAGGGGTGCAAAAAGCCTGGGGTTTTTTCATGAACTCCCCTTTTCAAACTAACTCAATCACACACACATACATATATACATTTTTTGCAATATATATTATAATTGATTCAACTAAATAATTATAGTATACAATAGGTAATCACACATACATAAATTCAAAATGTGATCAACATATATCGATCGATCAAAAGTACTCAACACAAACAATATCTGATCATCAAAAGTCGATCGTCTCAAAACACACAAATTTTACACAACAAATCATGCATGCATCTCGTTGTCCTGCTCAACTTCCGACGCGGGCTCGTCATCCTCGAAACAATCTACACCATACGCCCCATGCCCATCCCCAAACGCCTTAATGTGGTCCTTAAGCGACCTCTTGTGCTTGAAGTCGGACCCACACGTGCAATACCACAGCTTCCCACAATTCTTCTCGTGGGTCCGCCAATCGCCTCTCACTGCAAAGGCCTTCCCACATTTCCTACACATGAACGGCTTGATCCCGTGCTTCCTCTTGTAATGCGTTTGGAGGGTTCGAAAGTCCTTCAAAGGCTTCGCCCTCGGGTGGTCTATGTTGTTCCTGCACCCGGGTGCACAGCAGTAGCATGGAAGCCTCAGCATTGCCGTCGGCTGGGTCCCTCTCAGAGACTCCGGACCTTTCCGGTATTGCGATCCGTGGCCCCACATATGCATCTGATCATAAAATTAATATAATCTATATGTGTATATGTGTAAAAAAGGAACTTGGTGGTTTTATTTATTTGATTGTTTTTTGTGATCTAATTTGATGAAAGAATTAATATACTACTCCATATACATACACACATAGTAGGAAGTGTACTTGTGTGTTATAATTAATGATCAGATTTTTAACACAAACCCATCTGCCAATCTGAAGCAACATTGATGAAAAACAACAAAGTTAAAAAAGGACAAAAGGCATAATAATGGATTTAGTTTGTGTTGTTCAATCAATTAAAGATGGGACTGATCAGGTTATCAGTTGGTCCAGGTTATATTATTTATATGCTGCAGGCTTCCCTAAATTCCCACAAAAAGTCATGCATTATTAATCACACACTAAAGCTAACTCAAATCAAGCCCCTCCCCCTTCTTTTCTTTTTCTTCAAACAAACACTAATAACAAAAAAAAAAAATGTACTCTTTTTTACTTCAAAATGAATCCAACTGAATTGAACTAAATTGAACAATTTAGTGTACGTACGTAGTATCGATAAAAACAATGATCGGGTCGAGTTTTGGATTGAATTGAATTGAGCCACAAATTAAGGTTAGCTACCCCATTGAATTTGTATTTGCATAAAAGGAAAAATGTTTGAAAACCCTAAAATCAAGGACACACCTCATCCCATCTCATCTCAAATTCAATCAATCCCACAAAAGAAAAAAAGTTAAAGGTTGAAATTACACCAAAAAGGATATGTAAGAAAAATAGAAAAACAAAACAAAGCATCATGGCTTTTCTCTTTTTCTGCAAAATCACTCAATCACAAAGACACACCACAACAACAATTAATTTCTTTAATTAATTAATTTACACACACACATAAATACATACCTGCATGTTGTTGTATCTGTTGAAGGTCTTGAAGCAGAGGGGGCAGGAGAACTGGGTGGGCCCGATCAGAATCTGGGCCGGGCTCGGAATCCAATACTGCCCCTTGTTGAGCGGGGCGGGGGCGGCGGCCGCGTACGCCGCCACGCTGACTCCGGCGGTTTCTTGGTGATCTTCTTTGTCGACGTCGGCGAAAACGGCGGTGCTGCGGCAGTTGGGGGTGGAAAGCCCTAAATTGAGTGTCACCGACTCGTTCATCCCGGCTGCGTCGACGTCTTCTTGATCCTCCTCATCTTCTTCCTCCGCGTTCTTTATGTTCATGTCGAATTCCATGGCGGCGGCCGAGCCGCAGGACGAGGAGAGGAGAGGGAGGGCCTCCTTGAGCGGCGGCGAAGGGGGGCGGGATAGCGGAGGTTGGAAGTCGTTGCAACGAGCCGGCCGGAACGAAGAGTTAATGTTGTTGTTGAAGTAAAAGTTGAGGTTGTAATTGTGATAAGGGTTGATGGTGATATTGTGTGATGATGATGATGATGATGATGAAGAAGAGGAGATGAAGGGGTTGTGGTTTGTAGGGTTGAGATTGAAAGCACCACCTCCTCCACCACCACCATGATTGGTATTGTTAGTGTTTGTGTTATTGATCAAGTAATTGGAGTTTGGAATATCTTCCATGATGATCAATTGAGAAAGAGAGAGAGAGTGTGTGTTTGTGTGTGTAGGTAGTTAGAGAGAGAAATTAAATGATTCACAAATGTGTATGTGTATATAAGTATATGTGTATATGAAAACAAGAACACCCTAGATATATATGATAGACCAAAAAGTGGAAGAAAAGGTATTGACTAATAGAACAATACAATACCAACGGGTTTTAATATATATATATATATATATATATATATATATATATATATATATATATATATATATATATATATATATATATTTGTATAACTCATGACATAGTCGAGTAGTAAAATATGTGATATGCCTTTAATTGTTTAATTCTTCGGCAAATATCTATTTCATTGAAATTTATGCAGTTTGTTGTCTTTAATTATATTAGTATATATGAAGTCTGTTTTGACTAAGACAAAATTTTCATTGAAATATTATAAATTGTTTTGAGCTAACGAGACTTGTGTGTTGACTCTCTACCACACATAAAATTGTTTATATAATATACATTAGCCCCAAATATTATGGGCACTTCTATTGAAATGTTATCGATCATTTATAAGTGAGAACGGTCAATTTTCTTACTTGAAATAATTATTAGGCTGAGAAAATTACTATTTGGCTTAAGAATTTGAGATCGGAACTTTATATACTGTATATACAAAGGACTTGCTTTAATTTTTTTTACTAGTATTTTTTGTTTTTAATTTAATTTGTTTTGTTTGATATACATTAATGAATAGTTTTCAAAAATAATATATGTCCTTGGAAAGGGGGCAAAAGGTTGTGGAGTGAGAATTCAGTTGTGATTTTATTGGGTAAACAATATACTACCGAGATAGAAGTGATAATAATCAGTATGAAATGAAATCTTTGAAGAGGGAAGAGATAGGAGTGATAATAATTAGAAGGCTAAT
Organism: Euphrasia confusa; assembly: GCA_954870475.1. Classification (NCBI taxonomy): domain Eukaryota; kingdom Viridiplantae; phylum Streptophyta; class Magnoliopsida; order Lamiales; family Orobanchaceae; genus Euphrasia; species Euphrasia confusa. Next base: position 4,731,114 of record OX940966.1, on the reverse strand, counting down.
TTAAAGATTGGGAAATTAGGTAAGTAGGGTTGAGAATAATTACAAAGTAACAAAAGCCCTTTTCAAGAATGAAAGAATCGAGGTTACTTAATTAATTAATTGTATATGTCCCTCGTATACTTTTAGTATATTTCCTACAAAGCTTCTTATTCTTAATTAATTAAAACGAAATAAAGTGGAGATGACACGGTTTAAAAATTAATTAATTAGGAGGAACATGGGAAAGTAGGTTTTGACTATTGTCCACGTACGTACTCGGAGATTTGATTTTACACACTGAGACATTCCTCTCGTCCAGCAAAATCGACGTTAAATATGAAAATTAAAAAATGTTACTAATATTTTTTAATGTATAAAAATACATTTTTAATTTAGAAAGTAGTAGTTAATAGGGATAAAGTAGAATTTCATTTTGAAATGAAATAAAGTTAAAATATTTATTTTAATTTATTTTAATTTTTTTAATATATCAACAATTGTGAGGCATACTAAAAAAATATTTTTTTTAATTATAAATCAGTGTTAATTGATTAATTAAATTATAAATCAATAATAATTTATATTAATTAAGGATAACTAATAACATGCCCTTAATTCACTTTTTTATAACTATAATTAAATTATACTCTAATTAATAAAAAATGAAAATATAATAAATACTAAAGTTTAAAGTTTATTTTATAAAATATTAAATGTAATTTAGTAAACCATAATCCACTTTTCCTAAATACTTCATAAATTAATAATTGGATTTGATAAGATAAGGTGAGTTATTTTTGTTTGTTTGTTTGTATGTTGTTTCTTGGGAATAAAAAAGAAATGGGTCGCCGGCAAAGACATCGATCGGCGAGCACGGGTCGGTGTAGCACAGTAGTCCGTACTGTTCACATTTTTGATGGGTCTTTCATTTTATTCATGCAAATCAAACTTACTGTTCCTTCCTCAACTCTCTCTCTCTCTCTCTCACACAGAGTTGGCCCGGTCCGGTTTAATGACTAAAATGACGTCATTAAAAAAATATCAATATATCAAACTATACATAATAGTATTCAATTTTATATAAAAATAACAAGAGTGCAAAAACAAACTCTAAGTAGCTAACTACCTGGGAAAAATACAAGTAAAGCATAGAGAAAACGATACAAAATAATAATCGATGGATCGATCAATATGTATATATATATATAGCTAGGGTCTTTACTTAATTGAGAAATTCGAAAGTCTTGAAATGAAGTGAAGTTGAACCTGACGACCATGCGCTTGGACCGCATGTCAGACCATATTATATATGATCACATATTCAACCATGTACAAGAGCTAGCTAGCTATCTAGCTAGCCGACCTCAACAAATTAATAATATTGAATCAACCAATCTTATAATTAAAAGGTTTAATTAATTACATGAATATGATGAATGAATTAGTTTAGTTTGTTTTTGTGGTTTTGTGGTTTTTTTCTCTGTTTGACAAACTCTAAAGACAACAAGCTGAAGAGGCTACAGAAGAACATACCGAGACAAAGACATTTATGTGTATCCGTCGTTATCAATCTGTCGTCGATCTGGATGCGCGCATGTGTGGGCTGCCTGGCTTCACTCTTTGTGTACAAGGAGAAATCCATTTGAACACGGGCCCCCCCATTGCACTGCATGCATTGTGCATTCAATTCCCTATTCCATAATTCCATTCCATTCCATTCCACACAATTATTATATATTCTCATATACCATACTGTCTTGTTAACATCATATATGTCTCCTTCCTTTTCTATCTCTATATAGACATACTACTCTGTAAACTCTAACATCACCACTTCATATACTCTTCTCATCATATATATGTATATCCGATCGATCGAGCTACTTTTAAATTGATTAATGAAATGTTAAAAACTCGCCCCACGATATATATATTTGATTAACAATAGTAAATAATCTCAATCACCTTAAATGGACAGCGATTCACTTAAATCAACAACTGTCTCTTGTAAGACATATATATAGTTAGGAGTATATATATGTACAGTATACATTACACACACTACTTGACATATTGAGAACTTGAGAAACGGATCCAAATTGAAGGTAGCTATAGAGTTTAATTTTGATTCCAGGGCGGGAGGGCCCCACACCACACTGCATTGGAACAATAATGTACGTACGTGTTGTTGTGATTAGGGCAAAAGAATGGGAACAATTCGGATGACGTATATATTGTAATGTTGCCCTAATTTTTTTTAAGGAGAGGGCCCCACTTCAAACAAATTATAAAGAACACAGCACAGGCCGGGCTCTATTATGTTATGTATATGATGATCCATCATCCATTAATGTTAACAAATTATGATGGATCTACAAAAAACATGTGATACGATATTATATATTTTGTGTAAATTATATATTAATTATATTATAAATAATAGTATTGGAGCTAAAGAATTTTCAGACCAATATTTGGTTGCAGAAGATATATACTACTGTATCATACTAGAATACAAGATCTCGAGTCAAATAAGATTTTTTTTGAAGTTGAATATGTATATATATATATAATATATTGATTGAGAAGCACAATATGTAATAGGGTTGATGGTGGAGCATTTAATGTTACATCTCCACCTGCGGTCTTTTTCGCATTTATTACGGTTGTTAACTAAATTTCATCAAACAAATTCCAAATTATTTGTATTTTTTTTATAAAACTTAATAATTTTCATTCTCAATTTAAATACTTAATCAACTGAGCTAGCAATCCACTATTATTATTTATATCATCACTAAGTCTTGACATTATGTAAAAGAAGAATAACGAGTTCCTAATTATTTTCAAGTACGTAAAAGTTATAGAACTATAAATTTTTATAACAAAGTGCATCTTCTATTTCACAAATAGAACTAATTTTCTTAATTAAATGGATATTATTTCATAATAATATGATAATTCAAAAAAAGAAAATAATTATTATAATATTTTTATTTTAAAATACAATTTTTACTTATAACTATTTTATTTTTAAAATAAAAATACATTTATACCTTTTTATTTTTTAAAAAATATTAAAATGCAACATTTTTCTTAATCTATTCACTTGTAAAAGTGATCCTATAATTTCAAAACGGAAAGTGTATAGTATATAACATTAAACGAAAAACTAATAAGGATAAATAAAATTTTATATACCTACACACTCCATAGCTAATTAATATGCAAAATCTTTAGAGAATTACTATGAAGTTGTGCCATTGGAATTATACACTCTGTAATATATAGTACAACATATGTCTTATCCATACAAATAATGGGAAACATATAAAAGCTTTGCTTTATTATTTTCGACTTCTAGAACGAAATTCATTCTTACAACAAGCTTTTAGTAATATGAGCGTGATCTTGATCTGTCTTTACGTATGTCTATATATAGAAGTGGAAAAAAGGATAAACTAATAGGACTTTCCACAAGAATTCTTGGAATACCCGAGATAAGCTGAGCTGAGTGTAAGATTTGACATTTAAACTAATTGAGGCTTTATCAATGTTAGCTTTTAGAACAAAATTTTGAACACCACACGATACAGACCGGTGCCACTAGATACTACTTATTGCAGATCGATGATGTATAGTACGAATAATAATGCGGAACCCAAAATAACTTAACAATAAGAGAGGAAAGAAGTAAAGACCACTAGATACTACTTATTGCAGATCGATGATGTATAGTACGAATAATAATGCGGAACCCAAAATAACTCAACAATAAGAGAGGAAAGAAGTAAAGAAGACAAAAAATTTACGTGGAGAGCCAAATCGGGAAAAACTACGGGAGAAACAGACCACTAGATACTACTTATTGCAGATCGATGATGTATAGTACGAATAATAATGCGGAACCCAAAATAACTCAACAATAAGAGAGGAAAGAAGTAAAGAAGACAAAAAATTTACGTGGAGAGCCAAATCGGGAAAAACTACGGGAGAAAACGAATAATAATGCGGAACCCAAAATAACTGAACAATAAGAGAGGAAAGAAGTAAAGAAGACAAAAAATTTACGTGGAGAGCCAAATCGGAAAAAACTACGGGAGAAACGACGAAACATTTCACTATAATATCACAATAATTACAAATGATAGATATCCACAGAAGTAAAAAAGACAAAAAATTTACGTGGAGAGCCAAATCGGGAAAAACTACGGGAGAAACGACGAAATATTTCACTATAATATCACAATAATTACAAATGATAGATATCCACTCTCACACTCATTTCCGTAGGGAATGCCCCTAGGGGAAATCGTTTCCCACTCCCCTTCTCCCCGTAGGAGATCCCCACGGCATCCCCGTAGGTTTGTCCGTAGGGGAATCCTCTACGGTCTAGCCGACCCACAATCCAAGGCCCGACCTAAGCCCAACCCTCAATGGAGGGCTTCGTAATAATTAATCATGTGTATTGCATAGCCCAGGGTTTGAACCCTTGACCTTATGAGTGAAGAGGAGAAAGATAATCGCTGGGCTATCTGAGTTATATGTACAATTTTTAAAAGATAATATATATGTATTCATTAACTTCTATTTATTATGTAATATAATTTAATAATAAGATAAAATACAATATATATATATATATATATATCAAATTATAAATATATATTACATTTTATTATTATTATTTGATATATTATTTGAAACATTTATTAAATTTTATTTAAAAATAACAACACTTAAACATTTTATTATAATTATTATTAAAAATGTAGTATTTTTTTAACATTTTCTATTTATTACAAATAATATATTATTTTAATTAATTTAAAATTTTAATAAACTTAAATATATAATATTTTAATAAATTAAAAAAATTATTTTTAATTTTATTATTTAGTAAAATAGTGGTTTAAAAAAACATTTATAATAATTTAACGTTTTTATGATAACATTTAATAATTTATTATTATATAAATTAATGTTAATAATAATAATAATCATAATAATAATAATAATAATAATAATAATAATAATAATAATAATAAAAACATTTTTCCTAGACAACTGCCGTAGGGAATAAATTTAATACTCCTCCTACGGGGAATAGCCGTAAGGGGCCCCTACGGGAAAAGTTGCCGTAGGGAATTTATTATTCCCCTACGGAATTTAATCCCGTAGAAAATTTTGGAGGCAAATTATACGCGCGAATGCGCGCGCAGTCCCCTACGGGGATCCCCTACGGGGGTCACCCCTACGGCTGGGGGTAGGGATTGCCGTAGGGGATGTCAGAATATATTTCCCGTAGAGAATGCCGTAGGAATTCCCCTACGGGAAAAAGGCCGTAGGGAATCCCCGTAGAGATTTTTTGGTTTTTTTGTAATCTCTCTCAATATGTGATACTAGTATAATTCTCTAATGGTGTCTCTAATTAAAAAATAGAATTATATGCACTATATATCTAATTTTTTAAAATAAGAAAACAAAATTTTTACGAATTCGTATTTTAACAATTAATTTTTCTTTTAATCAATTGAACTCATAGTATAAAAGATACTACTGAACAAAAGACGGTGAATCTAGCTACCAATGAACTTGGAAAAAATTAGCACGTAATAAATATAATGTTTTCTCAAGTAACTTTATGTTGGTAATTAAATCTATCAATTATGGTTTTATTGATAGAATGAGTCATCACTATTATAATTTCGTATTGTTGTAAATTTAGGACGTTATAAACAATTTTCATTAAATGTGTGGTTGTCTCCTCTGTCGCGTGACAAATTTTCGCAAGAATAGGCCCCTACGAATTCAACCTGCAATGTTTCAATCTACTTCTTAGTTCTTAGTTACTGGGTAAGAATTTGTTTTGGTTGACACATATTTCATGCAATTCGGTTAGTCACCTACATTGATACCATTTTTAGCGCTTTCCCCTAACGAATTCAAGATCAACTTTCGTGGGCAAATACATTATATATTTATGATTGTTCTTTGAAGTGGTACTAATATACCCACAAATCAATAAATTTTATTACGTAATTTATCCTCACTTATGCATTAGGTGAAAACATTAATTTGAATCTTAAGAATTGATGGCTGAAAATGAAAGCATTTTTTTTTTTTTTTTGCATTTGGCATTATAAAATTTCATCATTTTGTATAAAACCAACACCGCTGCCGAAGAATTCATGAATTTCATCGTTTCATACCAATACGGAGAATATATTCCGCTCACTATAAATATTTAATTGTCCAACTTCTCTAACAGTTCGAGCTTTTAGATGAAGCGGTTTCTAATATGATATCAATTATCCACTTGTTGGACCTTCCCCTGAGGTTGAAATCGGCCCACAAGTGAGAGGGAGTATTGGAGAATATATTTCGCCCACTATATATAAATGTTTAGTTGCTCAAATTCTCTAACAGTTCGAGCTTTTAGATAAACCAGTTTCTAACATCGATCATATATATTATATGCTTTTTACCAAAAATTTAAAAATTGATCTTGAATTATAATTAGCGCTACTGATTATTTTAAAAGGTTCTATATATATAAAAACAAAAGAGATGATTATTTTAAAAAGTTCTATATATATAAAAACAAAAAGAGAAGAAAAAGTGATAAAATAATAGTATTACAAGTCTTCTAATTTTCACAAAATTGTTAGAAAGATGCAATGGGCTCGCTGACTGCGTCGTATAGGAATCATCAAATCAATAGCAATAAGAGTCGAGATGATGGGGTGTGGCGATGACCAACAGACTTTGCGGCGGAGTTCGTTGATATTATGGATAGACTGCCGAGTATAGATGTGAGGACCGATACAGTGCGGTGGATACTACACCGATCAAGGACCTACACCTCTGACTCGACATATACTCTTTTCCGCCCGGAGGGTCCCAGGGTGCCGTGGGCAGCTCTTTTGACTGGACCAGGACGTATCCCACGTCATTGTTTCATTCTTTGGATGGCTATATATCCGTGGTCGGTTGACGACTAGAGATAAGCGTTGGATTGGACGGAGGGATGACTCGTGTGTGCTATGTGGTGGGGATGAGAGCGCGGAGACACACTTTCATCTTTTCTTCGATTGCCCCTTCTCACAGGATTGCTTGCGTAGACTAGAGGTAGAGGTGGAATTTATATATATGGCCACGTGGTAGTTGGCATAATGCTGTATTACAGGCTTCTAGTCGATGGCGTGGGAAACACTTGATATCTTGCGCATACCGTGAGCTTATCGCTGCTTTGATATACTTTATTTGGCTCGAGAGGAACACGAGGATTCATGAGACTCGTTTGGTGTCGTATGGAGTGGTGACTTCTCAGACGATTTCTATCATCCAGGAGAGGATTCACTCGTTACATCTTCTAGACTCTCTTCAGGCACGTGCACTGAAGAGAGTATTGCATATAGCCTGGTGATTGTGTTTGTATTGTTTAATGTTTAGTATTATATGTGTAGTATGATGGATTGTAGAGCTAGCCTTTTAGCTCTGTGTTGCGATGGAGGTTTCATCTCCTATGCAAAAAAAAAAGTCGAGACAATTTCTCAATTTGTAAGATAAATATTTTGTGTAGTTAATTTTTAAGTATCCCACATAGATTGGAAAAATGTCCTAAAACTCAAATATAAGTTGTATTACCTCGAGTTCAACTATCTAGTGCATTGACCCATTACACCTCTATATGACTTAACATTTTACCACACATAGCACACACATAGGTGTTATCATTTGATTTGCCCTTAGAACCTACACAACACAACTAAATATTGACTCATAAAATGGGATCTTCATTCGTTTGATAGACAATGGATGGGACCCACTGAAAAAAAAGTGTTTTATTTTTTATTAAAAAAATCTATAAAATACTATTTAATTTAGAACTATTTATGAAAAAGAGTATTTTAATTTATTAATTTACTTGTTAAACCTTGTAAAATATACTTTTTAATTAAGGATAGTTTTTTTTAATTTTTTATTATTATTTAGGGTACTATTAATTTTATAATTGTAAAAAATAATAATATAATTACTATTCTACCCTTGACGGTTAATAAATAACCACTCTTATGTTTAAATACAAAAAAGGTATTTTTGGAATTTTACTTTAATTTATAATTAAGAAAAATTAATTCACTTAATTATAATCAATTATTTAAACTTATCTTTCTTTAAAAATCACCTTTTAATTTATGTTTAGCCCTACTAAAATTTATTGTGTTTATATATATATAATATATTCTATATATAATAAGCCAACCTATTCTACTCGATTTTTCTGGTGTTACTCTTTTGATTGTTCGTTATTTATTTGGGGGGTTTTTCAAATTAATTCTCTCTAAAAAGATAACTAATGGACATCGATCGATCTATTGATATACCTTTGTCAATAAAATTGCTTCTATTGATATACCTTTGTCAATAAAATTGCTAAATTTCCTTTGACTTCTCGTAATTTAAGATGTTTTTTTTTTGTTTGAGATCAATTGTCTATAGGTATTATGTCTCTAATGGTATTATGTCTCTAATGAATGTATCAAAATTTACCGTTTTGTGCATATTGTTTTTTTTTCTTTAGCATTTTAATGAATATTCAAGTTAATAACTCATGATCTTCAAGGCCACTTTATGACACATAAAAGAGTCATATATATTACATGATCACCAATGAAAAGATCGTCTGATAATGATTGTTGAGTCGCCGATTTACGACTCTAAATCGATATTTCATTTTCAATTACTTTGAAAGATAAGCAAATCTAAAAATCGAAGAACGATATATAACCGCTTCTTTTTCTAAATTTACTGCAAAAAATTCAAAACGAAGTTTTCAAATAGTTTTTTGTTTATATTGATGGCTTGTCGAATTCTCGTTGTCGTTGAACAAGACTATTAGGATAATAAGATTTTATTGAGTTAAGGAATATTCTATAGATAATATATCAAGTATGTTATTTTTATATTTATATTATTTTTTATACGAAAAAAAATTTATTTTGTAAAATTTTATATATATAAAAATAATTAATATTTTTTTTTCATATTGAGTTTTTAAAGTATATGCTTTTCCAAAATAGAGATGAGATTTAATTTGATAGGTGAACTCGATTTATTCTAATAATTTGGGAACATATATACATTGGGTGAAAAATTGTTACATACTTATTTCTTTAGTAAGTAGTGAAAATTATAGTTTGAAAATGACTATTCATCTCTGAATGAATTTGTCCCAACAGTTTATTCATTGTCCGACACCAAAATGTGTTGCGGTGGCTGTGAATACGTACTACTCCTCCTTAGCTATTATTATTATTAAATCGAATATATATTTTTATACTGTATGTCTTTGTTGGTGAAATGAGTTCTGAACTGTCTGTAACCAAGTGTATTTATTTAATAAATGATCAGTTCGATATATGTCGTCCATTTAAAGAAATAAATAATTTAATGAATAGGTTTTATGTACCTTCACGAACTATAAATTTGTAAGACCGACCACGTGAAATATATAATCGTAATTAAATGACCAAATTAACTCTATCGGAATTATATATATATATTGTATGATACATATGTCCCTTTGCATAGCCCAGTACAATATTAAATGGTCGTTCTGTTAGGTTGTGTTTGTATTCTCATACATCGTTTTCTTAATTGTTGTAGCGTAATTTTGTCAATATTGATTTATTTATAATATTAATTATTACTATACTTTAATTATTGCACACAGTACTGAGTATTATTATACTATAGAATTAGTATATTAGTATTGTGTTGTTATATCTTAACGAGGTGTGTGTATAAATTCAATTGTCTGGAGATTTACCAACATTACTGTCTAGGCTGCCATCACTGAATCCAGTATGTGCACACATTTTCACATTTCCCCTTTATTGAGAATGAATCAAACTTTCTTTGATTACGGCACAACACACACACATACCTAAGTAGATATAAATAAATAAATTTAATATATTAAGATGATTTCTACTTCTATTGTTATTTTGTCTGTTGCATAACAATTGGACAATTTTCATTCACAAATATAAATGACGGACATGTTATTATGAAACGGAAAGACTCATAGTTTGAGAAAGCTATAAAAATCTTAAGTATTTAATTAAGTTTATCAAAAAAAAAAAATTATATTACAATTTTACCATGGTATAAAAGCATAACCAAAATAATGATACATGTCTCAATCAATCAATTTTCAACTTCCTCACAGAAGTATATTTTCTAATATTTTAAATGTTTCTAAGTTGTACTACTACTACTAACAAAAAAATATATTAAATAAATCTTGATCCTTAATTTCTCAGTCATTTCCTATGTGAATGATTTATTCATTTTTTTTTTTAAATAAGCTTTTTTTCAAATGGTTTGATGTGGGAATTGGCCTTGTGATACTTTCATACTACTAGAGTACAACTCTGTATATCCCAAAAAGTAACCAAACAAGTGGGCTTATGTGACTTGTTGGGCTTGTTACTTGTGGGCTGATTTTTTTGTTGACTAAGTATAAAGTAGAAATATAAAGGGTATATATATAAGAGCATCTCCAATGGTAGTTTCAACTTTTGGATGAGGTGGATGAGGAGTAGACCACCTATGCGCCAATTCATACTTTTTTTACTTCTACCTAAAAAAACTTCTACCTTGTCCAATGGTTCTACCTACAAAAGTCACACCACTAACTTATTTTTTTTATTTTTTATTTCATATTTATAGAAATAATTAAGGATATACTGATTTTAAAATTTTAACTATTTTAAAATTTTTATTTTTAATTAAATTTTATATAAAATAAAAAATAATTTTTAACGCTAAAAATTTAACTATTTCAAATTTTTTATTTTTTATTAATTTTTATATAAATAATTTTTAACGCAAAAAATTTAATTATTTAAAGTTTTTTATTTTGTATTAATTTTTATATAAAATAGAATAATTCGTTAAAATACAAAATAAATTAAAATTTAATTTATTTCAATATTTTTAATTTTAAATAATTTTATATATTCAAAATTATTATTTTTAATTAATTTTTATATAAATAATTTTTAACGCTAAAAATTTAACTATTTGAATTTTTTATTTTGTATTAATTTTTATATAAAATAGAATAATTCTTTAAAATAAAAAATAAGTTAAAATTTAATCTATTTCAAAATTCTTAATTTTAAATAATTTTTTATAAAAAATAAATAATAATATGTTACGTTAAAAATTAAAATGACAGTATTAATTTTGTTAATTAATAATACAAAATAATAATAAAAAATTAATAATGGTAAATAATTATAATAAAATAATAATATAATTTACTTCTACCCGGGTAGAAATTCTTCTACCCGAGATGTTTTAGGAACTCCTAATAGTAACACGTCATCGCATCTCCAATGGCTTCTACCACATTTTTGGGTGAGAGGTAGAAATACAAGTAGACTTCTACCTCTTCATTGGAGATGCTCTAAGTAAATAAATGGATAGTTGAAAAATATTGTAAAAATGTAAATAAATGCGTATTGAAAATATACAATTATAAACAAAAAAAACATTTATCTTAAAAGCTGTGCTTGCAAACTTAAAAAAAAAGTGCAAATATTTAAAGAACAGGAAAAAATATATTTTCAACTTACTTTTTAATACAAAATTCAATAAATTAGTATTGTAGTTTACAAACATAAATAACAACGGAGATAAAATCACAAATGTATTTTGTGGAATGGAATGTATTATGGTTTGTATTGTGTAACTAAAACCAATAATTTTGTATTATATTAAAAAAATATTACAAAATAAAAATAAAATTTTTGTTATTAATTTAGTGTCCCGGTTTGAATTGTTTAACAGCATGTTGTTCTTTCGTTCATAAATTTGCGTGTTTATATTTTCCGTTTTATTTTTTTTGTTATCTTATAATATAATTGAGAGCGTGTGAGATTTAGTAGATGTATTCAATTAATAATCTATAGGATTTTAATAGATTTTTAAAGTTTAGGTATATTCAAATCCAGAGTTATTCAATTAGGATTTTACAAAAATTTTAAAAATCGGTAGGTATTCAAAAGTCTATCGATTATAATGAATTTTAAAAGTTTATGTATTTTGATGGATTATCTTTACAAAATATAACTAATTTTGACTTTTCGAAATCTCTCATAATTATTATGAGAGATTTCAATTGATTTCTTTACAACACGAAAACTCAAATACCAATAATAAAAATAAAACAACCGTTAGTCATTTAACAAGACTTGCACAAATTACCATATTAAAATTTTTATTTGAAAAAATTGATATTTTCATATTTTCGTAAAAAAATAATTATTTATACATGATATTAATAATAAATTATTTTGTAATGAAAATAAAAATTATAAAAATTAAAATAAGAATTTATTTTTTTGTTTAAAAATATGATTTTGTTTATATAAATGTATATTTATATACATTTAGATATAGTTGATATTTATAAAAATTTAGTAAATAATATATATTTTACAATTCTTTAAAATTTATGAAAATTAATATAAAATCAATAATAAAATCCGTCAAACTCTCCCTAAAATCAATAGATTTTCAAAATAAAAAAATCCTGTAAAATCCTAAATCTAATACACCTCCTAATTCATGGAGATTGGAGAGCGAGTATTGCTAATGCTATGTGAGAAATGAGGCTCATGCATTACACTAATATAAATGAAGATGAGAATAATAATGATGAACAATAATATTTATTTATTTTTGAATAAATGTATTTTTTGATAAATAATAATATTTATTTATTTTTGAACAATTTGGTTTTTTTTAAATAATTAAGATTTTTTTATATATAAAAATTTATAGAAATTCAAGTAAAAAAATTAAAACGATTATATTACAATCATGTGAAGTTTATGAAAATCCATCAAAATCAATGGAAAAAAGTCAGTCAAACTACTCCTTGAGTTAAAAAATGGATAAAAATCCACTAGACTTTTAAAAGTTCAAAAAAATTCATCAAAATCTCAGTGTATTAGTGTCAATAATTGCAACATTTTCAATACACAATTAATTATCAAATTACTAATTAGTAATTTTTTTAAAACTAAATAAATAATTAATATTTCTAAATTAAATTAAATTTATTTTATATTTATTTATGAATAATTAAAATCAAATCATTATTTCCATTATTTGATTGATGTTTATATTAAGTGGCATTTTGTAGGTTTTAAATTTTTTAAAAAGATTAACGTTTAAAAACGAATTTTAAATAATGTATTTGGAAAATATATTTTTAATTAAATAATTAAAATTAAAAAAAAAAAAACGGTCAGCAATAGAAAAAAAAAGTCTTTTTCTATGTGCATATAGCATTTTCGTGCAATATCTATGATCCTTCGAAAAAAGAGAGAAAAATAAAAGTCTAAAACCTCACACACCTAAAACCTCACACACGTAGATGGACCTCAAAGTCCATATCCAATTCGCTTTTATTTTTGCCCTAACCCAATAATAGTAAACCTTACCGCAATCCAACAAAAGAGTCCAATACAAAGCCCAATTCACATACCCTTTTCTCTCCTCGAAGCCATAGTTCTGGGACCGCCGGAGACCGCCTGTTTCTCGCCGCCGATTTCGATCCGACACCGAGTTCATCGCCTCGAATTGATCGGAAATCCTCGATTTTTTTTCTCTGGTATGAATATGTTGAGATCGGTAACGATAATTTTCGGATTCATACGATTGCTATTTTTGTTAACTCCGTCAAGTTTATTTTTTTTCGATTTTTTCCTGCTTTTGCGTTTTACGTAATTCAGTTGCGATTGATAATAACGAATTCTAAATAATATAAAGAAGTCAGATACTGCCCCTGATAATAAGTAATAACGCTCTTTTTTATCGTGTAAATAGGCAGAGAAAAAAAAAAACCGACTAATTAAACGACGCCGTATCGCAGCACCAACTCCGTGACCATGGCTTCCCCGGCTATCTCCAGATCCCCACTCCAACGTACACCCACCTTCCAAAATGCCGTCGTTTCCACTCCGACGCCCCACACCCCTTCCCCATCCCACCTAGACACAATCTCCTCCGACCCGATCCTTTCCGTCTTTCTCTCCCCCGATTTCAATCCCACTCAATTCTCATCATCCGCCCTCTCCTCCGGCTCCGCCGCCTCCCGGATCGAGAAGCTCCAGGACGGCCTCCGACTGCTCGATACCGAGCTCCGTCTCGAGGTCCTCTCCCGCCACCACGACCTCCTCCACCAACTCTCCTCCATCAAGGCCGCCGAATCCTCTCTCTCCTCCCTCCGCTCCTCCGTCTCCTCTCTCCAGTCCTCCCTCCGCCATGCGCGCTCCGAGCTCTCCGATCCCCACCGCCTTATCTCCGCCCAGACACTCCAGCTCAAAAACCTCCACTCCACTTTCTTACTTCTTCAGTATAGTATCCGAACTCTCCGTGTGATCCAGAAGCTGAAAACCCTAGTCGATTCACAGCCAGATGCATCAAAATGGGATCTCTCCAAGGCAGCCCAGTTGCATTGCGAGATCCTGACACTGTATAACGAGTCCCATCTATCAGGAATTGAAGTGGTGGACGTTGAGTTGAAATGGGTGATTGAGATGGGCTCGAAGATCCGAGAAGAGGGAATGAAGGTATTCGAGAAGGGACTCGAGAGTTTTAACCAACCGGAGGTTGGGTTGGGCTTGCAGGTGTTCTATAACATGGGGGAATTGAGGGGGACAGTGGATGGGTTAGTCAGCAAGTATAGGCAGATGGGAGTGAAGAGTGTGAGTAATGCACTGGATATGAAGGCGATTTCGGGTGGTGGGGGCTATGGGGGTGGGGGCCCGGGAGGGGTTCAAAGACATGGGACCCCCCAGATTGGAGGCAGTGCAAAGGCGAGGGAAGCTCTTTGGCAGAGGATGAGTGACTGTATGGATCAACTGCATTCAACCGTGCTCGCTATTTGGCACTTGCAGAGGGTGTTGTCCAAGAAGCGCGACCCATTCACACATGTTTTGTTGTTGGATGAGGTCATACAGGTAAATGAATTAATTAGAAGAATCTTTGTTTATGTACTTGATGTTAGCTCTAGTGATTTCACAAGTGTTGTTTATTTACTAATTACCAATTATAAGTAACTGTATATTTGATGTTGTTCATAAGACTTGATTATATGTCCCTTTAGGAAGACAAAACTTAGAGTGACATTCTTAGCAATAGAGGATTTCATGGACAAGATTCTGTAGTCCAGTGAATTGATTTTAACCATACCTACTGAAGCAAATGATGCTTATAATTGTGCCTTTAGCAATGCTTTGTAATAAAAATGCATGCTTAGCTAAGTCTCAAACTAGTCATGTTACTTCTAAATTGTAGTTTTCATCCAAGTCACTTAGTATATTAGTTGAATCTAGCTCGTATAATGACCTAGAAGCAAGAGTGCCGCCCTAAGGGGATTTATAAGTATTGTCAAATCATTCTTCAAGGAGCTGTATTTTTAACAAAAAATAGCATTAAATTGTAGGGTATAATCCTAAATGGTAGTAGCTGATGACTGGTGAGTGTGAAGTGGTGTTTTACAGCTTGACAGTGGTTTAAATAGGATAGAGCCATAGGGGTTATTGGAAGTTTAGTGGACTGGCTGTAGATAATTAAAATGAATAAGAAAAAGGAAGAAGAAAAGAACAAGGATAAACAAACAATAAATAAAATGTACATTTTGGTAGATGGAAATAGAATAGGATCTGGCTGGGGTTTTCTGTGCGTTGACTTGCGGAATAATCAATATTCTTTTACCTTCTTTCTTGAGCAACCCTTATTTGTGATACAATCTGATAGCTCAAATACACTTTGTTAACTTTTGTATTTTTATTGTTGCATGTTGACTGATCTAGTCTGTGTTCTTGCTATTTCAGCCTTTTTTATTCCCTTTTTTCTGTATTTTTCTGTCTTTTTTGGAATTATGTTTATCATGTATATATTATAACTTGTTATTTCCTGATCTAGAGGTATATTGGTCAGAATGCTTTTAGCGCAATTCTACTTCGGATTTATCTATAAATTGGCAATATGCAATATAATCCGACTCTGTCAATAGTTGTAGCCTGTAGGAACCCCTCATCCCTATGTTTGTAATATAATATGTTTCGTATAAAAATATATATATATTTGTAATTTCGTTTGAGTTTTATAGTTAAAAGTGCTTAATGTTTGTATATTCTCTACTATTAATGGCATTCGAGAAAATGATACTTTTGCACCTCGACATGACTTTGCATATAACTTTAAGTTTGAGATAGATTATTTTGTAGGTGAGTACGGCTTACCTGAAAAGCTGATTTAATGTAATAACATGCAGTATATAATGGGAAAGATTTCATATAATTATATAATCAATTAATCATTAGGTTTAAGATTGACAGAGAACATTAAACACAACTATATTAGTCTCTTGGAACGTTACGAGAATACGAGCTACCAAGTACATGATTTTGGAACTGTTCCAAAATTCCCCGCCTAGTTCTCTCTAGGCGGTGCCTAGGTCCTTGGCGGAACTCAGCCACTCCTATTTCAGGCTGCAGACATTCATCAACCGCTAACCACAACCATTAACATGCAGATCATTAATTTTTACAATATTAATTAATTTGAGTATCGATGTATTCATTTAAAGTACATATATGATCTGTATTAATTAATTTTGGTCTAGCGTCTACCGTTTTTTTTTTTTTTTTTTTGAACATTGGATTCTGGTGGTTGTGATATTTACAATATGCGGCTTCAACTAAACTTAGTAGGAAACTCAGCCTCCTAACTCTATTTCACTATGATAATGTGCCTCTGTTTGCTGATATTTCTACTTATGCTATTTTAGGAAGGTGATCCGTTGTTAACTGATCGTGTTTGGGATGCTTTGGTGAAATCCTTTGCAAGTCAAATGAAGTCTGTTTTCACCGCATCAAGCTTTGTGAAGGAAATATTTACTGTGGGGTACCCAAAGTTGTTGTTAATGACAGAGAACCTCCTTGAAAGAATTTCTCGCGATACAGATGTAAAAGAGGTTCCACCGGCTCTGACTTCAGAAGGGAAAGAACAAATGATTGCCGCCATTGAGAATTTCCAGACAGCATTTTTGGGACTCTGCTTGAGTAGACTGACTGATCTGGTAAATTCTGTGTTTTCAGTGTCTAGCCTTGGAAATGTCCCATCCAAGGAACATATCGCGAGGATTATTTCTCGCATTCAGGAAGAGATTGAAGGCGTGCAGTCAGATGCACATTTAACTCTCCGTGTCTTGCGTGAAATCAGCAAAAGTTTGCTTCTACTTGCAGAAAGAGCTGAATACCAGGTAACCCCTAATTTGATTAATCAACCAATTCCTCTTACAATTTTAGGATTGATTACAATAAGCATCATGGTTTTGACCGAATTACTTAGTAAAATGGCTAACTTTCAAATTTTATAAAATACCAACGATATTTTAAACGCCCTTCATATTTATAAAAAATATAGTAGTTTCTCCTTAATTTTATCACTGGCTATCAGGGGTATTTTGTCTTGTTTAATACTGTATAACTATCCCTTTATTAATTTTCCTCTCTGCAGTATTGAAATTAATTGTGCCACTTGCATGAGTGTTCAAGTTACATTTATTTTTCTTGATACGATGTTTGACTAGATTTATCATCATTTAGTTAGTTAGTTAGTTAGTTAGTTAGTTAGCTAGATCCGTAGAATATACAAGACCTGCATTCCTAGGTTGTTTTCAGATTATAAACTACAATTGCGTCGAAGTATTTTAATCAACTAGATTGTTGTAATTTCAAATTCTAGAGTAAAATGTAGTGGGAAAATCTTTCTCGTCTTGCCTAAATCGTGACCCATAATGATACAAGACATTTTAACTTCTCGCACTACAAGTGTAAAACATTCAATTTCAATCTTTGTGAAAAGGTGATAGAGTAGTTTATTCTTTGTTTTGTGTATCGGTTAAATAGGCTGTACAAACTCCCCCAAACTTAGCGACCAAATCCAAAGCACTCTCAAGTGAACATTGATCACTAGAAAATACAACGATATTCATATTAAAATGTGATTTGATACTTAATTTAGTAGTTTTCTGGTGTGTAGAAAGGGTCCACTCTGGGAGCTGAAAAATAAGGTTGTGGGTAGCTGTGATTTTTTTTCATGTTCACTGAATTGGAACTTTTTAATTTGTGGTTGTCTAGTGTCTACAATTTCCTTCCAAAAATCTAATATACAATTTGTTCTCATATGTTCTCTATTCAACCATTCATTTTATTGGCTTACTTCTGTAACTAAATGAATGCTCAATTGATAACACCCGTAAACCTTCCCATTGTTTTATTATCTCGTCGATATTTCATGCCTGCCGGATTCCGGTATCAGTGGGTCACTTTTATAAACCAGTTTAACACTTTGGTATATGCTTTCTTCTGCAACATCTCCACTGGTAAATAAATTTTTGCATCTGTGTGAAAGTGATTAGTGTCGGAATTTTATTTTTTGTCATTTCTTAAAAGCTTTTTCATTTTTAACCCCCCCTTCACATACTTACAACAAATCCTCGTTGGACAGATATCAACAGGGCCCGAAGCACGGCAAATAACTGGCCCGGCAACCCCTGCACAACTAAAGAACTTCATGCTCTGTCAGCACCTCCAACAAGTGCACACACGAGTCACCTCCATAATATCGGGACTTCCTCCCGTTGCCTCGGGCGTCCTCTCTGCAGCCCTCGGTACAATTTACAGCGTTGCCGGAGACTCTGTAACATCCCTATTTCAATCCATGCTTGACCGTCTCGAGTCTTGTCTCTTGCGTATCCACGACCAAAACTTCGGCATAGATACTGCCATGGACAACAACGCCTCTCCCTACATGGAGGACTTGCAAAAGAGTATTCTCCACTTCCGGACAGAGTTCCTGTCTAGGCTCCTGCCATCGTCCTCAGGAGCTGCTGTGACGGAAAATATATGCACGAGGCTCGTAAGAAGTATGGCTTCTAGGGTTTTGGTTTTCTTCATCAGACATGCTTCCCTCGTTAGGCCTTTGTCTGAATCCGGAAAGCTAAGGATGGCTAGGGACATGGCGGAGCTTGAACTAGCTGTGGGCCAGAATTTGTTTCCGGTGGAACAGCTGGGTGCTCCGTACCGGGCTTTACGGGCTTTCCGACCTGTCATCTTCCTGGAAACATCGCAACTGGGGTTGTCTCCACTTCTTCAGGATCTTCCTCCAAGTATTGTACTTCATCATCTCTACTCGCGAGCTCCAGAGGATCTGCAGTCACCTTTACAAAGGAACAAGCTCACGCCACTGCAGTATTCGTTGTGGTTGGATTCACAAGGGGAAGATCAAGTGTGGAAAGGGATCAAAGCGACTTTGGATGATTATGCTGCTAACATAAGAGCCAGGGGAGAAAAGGAGTTTAACCCTGTCTATCCTCTGATGATGAAAGTTGGTTCATCTATAACGAGAAACGAATCCTAGTGTGCGCCAAGTGCCAGTAATGCAATATGTTCATATACAGAGTACTTCGAACCAGTGACCTATTTTGAAACATATCAATTTTTCCAGCATTTTCTTTTGCTTAATCAAAAGAGAAAAACGAGTAATTTCTTGAATATGCCTTGGGCAACTGTCCAGGAGTTCTTTCCTAGTCGCTATTTGGAACCGTGAAATGTATTGTGAAGACTGTATGATGTGGTGGTTGATAATTTAACATCATTATAGACCATGTTGATGGAGAATGTAAACATTTGCAGTAACCTTTCATGATTTTTTCTGCTGATTTGTGGTGTTTGTTAAATAATGTTATCTAGGGCTGGGACTTTCGGTCTGGTTTTTTGGTTAAACCGATATCTGCACCGAATAGTGCAATAACTGATTAACATTGTTATCAAATGATAAATTGAGTGTAATTTTCTTATTTTTTAAGGAATGAATAGGATATTCTTCTTATTAGTATCTGTGTCTGTCCCTCTTGAGGAACTTGTATAGGAAGGAAATTCTTACACGAAAAAGAAAGAACATAAAAAACATTGTCGAGCCTTGCTGCTGTGTAGGAGGAGGGGCACTATACAAGACTTGAGCTGCCGACTGATCAGAGCTTACTATTACTATTCAGAGCCATTTGCAGCTCCAATCCTTCAGACCACCATTGCTCCAACACGAAAAGCTTATGATTCCTCGGCCTTGAATTCTCCTTCTCACTGCCATCAATTACTCGGCCTTGAATTCTCCTTCTCACTGCCATCGACAACAACGGTTAGAATATTGGAACTTCATTTTCGTTTTCGTTTTCTATTATTTTGATGTAAAATGAGGCAATTTATTACATCAAAATAATAGAAATAAAAAAATAATAAATTTATTAATCAAATATAGAATAGTTCGAAGAAATATCAACAAAATATAGTATGGGCCTGGCCCGTTAAATGCTCATAAATAAATATTAAATTAAATTTACAAAAATATAAAAATAGGTCATTGGGCATATAAATCACGCAACCACTCTCCTCCTTTCGTCTCCATTCCGAATTCAGAGGCGAGTCCAGAGCAGAGCAGCAGGTGAAATCCGAAATTTCAATTTTGAAAAAACACATTTTTAATTTCTAACTATATTGTATTTCATTTCATTCTTTTTTGATGATGAAGCGCAAACCTCGCCTTTATATGATTATCCGTTTTTCTCTACTTTTTGCCGTACGATTATCTTACTTCTGTTTGCTACTAATTTCTATTTGATCACTGTGTTTTTTGTATTCATTTTTCTTATTAGATCTGTTTATTTGTTAATCAACGATTCGAGTTATCAAGGTCGTACGACTTTAGATCTGTGTATTGTAGATCTGAAACTTATTTCGGTGGTTTGTGGTTTCTTAGATCTGACGACTCTGTGTATGTAGTAGTGAGCGTATCTGTAAAATTTAGTCTATTGTTTTTGGGATCATGTTGAATTTTTGTTATATATTCATGTGTGTTCCGTGATTTGTGTTTTCGAGTACTCTTTTCGTGTTTCTTTGGCATGATAAAAATGCATTATTGACTTAACCTGATATATTATATGCTGGTTTTTGTTCGTTTTGCGTTGATCTCATATCCAATTCTGTTTTCGCCTTCAGGAGTGTTACACAAATCTGCGATGGAAGACCATCACCTAACCGCTGTCCAGAAATTTGCCACTCAGCTACATCTTGGCTCCAGCCTTGGTGCCCAATCCCGCCATTCAAGCTTCCAACAGCCTTCTGCATACCAGAGGAGATTTGCCTATGGCAATTACTCGAATGCTGCATTACAACAGCCCATGTCATGCCAGGCCACTCAGAATCTATCATTGATCGTTGCCAATGCTTCCCCTGTGTTTGTCCAGGCTCCTCAGGAGAAGGGCTTTACTAGCTTTGCCATTGACTTTCTCATGGGTGGAGTCTCTGCAGCTGTGTCGAAAACTGCTGCTGCCCCTATCGAGCGTGTGAAGCTTTTGATCCAAAACCAGGACGAGATGCTCAAGGCCGGCAGACTCTCCGAGCCTTACAAGGGAATTGGAGAGTGTTTCAAGAGGACAGTTAATGAGGAAGGTTTTGGGTCACTGTGGAGAGGAAACACTGCTAATGTTATCCGTTACTTCCCCACTCAGGTTTGCCCGATCACCTTTTTCTTGAATCACTCTTTTTAGTTTATTGTACATGTCTACACACAAATACAGATATTCTATTGGCTTTTTTCCATTGGGTCAGATCATAAATTTACTTGTATTTAAATGTTCTGTTATTGTTTGTAGGCTTTGAACTTTGCTTTCAAGGACTACTTCAAGAGACTCTTTAACTTCAAGAAGGACCGTGATGGCTATTGGAAGTGGTTTGCTGGAAACCTTGCATCTGGTGGAGCTGCTGGTGCCTCATCTCTGTTCTTTGTCTACTCCTTAGATTATGCCCGTACCCGTCTTGCCAATGATGCCAAGGCAGCTAAGAAGGGAGGAGGGGGAAGGCAGTTCAATGGTCTGGTTGATGTCTACAAGAAGACCCTGAAATCTGATGGCATTGCTGGTCTTTACCGTGGATTCAACATCTCGTGTGTTGGGATTATCGTGTACCGTGGTTTGTATTTTGGAATGTATGATTCTTTGAAGCCCGTGCTCTTGACTGGGTCATTGCAGGTCAGTTTATACATCTGTGCTGATTGTCTAGTTGATTTGTTGCTTTATGTGAATTCTGTTTTATGAGCTACATATTTGAATTCGCACTGGTCTATTAACTTGGTTGCTATTATAAAACTCTCAATTTTTAGCAGCATATTTGAATGGACACTTGTTTATTCTCTTAGAGAGTTTCGCTTAATTTTTTATGTCT
This sequence comes from Euphrasia confusa, assembly GCA_954870475.1. Taxonomy (NCBI): domain Eukaryota; kingdom Viridiplantae; phylum Streptophyta; class Magnoliopsida; order Lamiales; family Orobanchaceae; genus Euphrasia; species Euphrasia confusa. The sequence goes on along the minus strand of OX940966.1, from coordinate 4,708,759 downwards.
ACAACTTTTCATGTGTATTGTGGTATCATAATGTAGTGTTGCATCGTTGTTTTGTGTATGGCCTCGGTTATTTTTAATGCCTATTTGTATATCCTCCCATACTTAAGACCTTGGTGTATTTCTTGAGATAATTATCTTACAATTATAGTCTTAGACTTCTTAGCAATTGATATATGGCTTTTATATGATGCAGGATAGTTTCTTTGCTAGCTTTGCCCTTGGATGGCTCATCACAAATGGTGCTGGCCTTGCATCTTACCCTATTGACACTGTCCGTAGAAGGATGATGATGACATCTGGTGAAGCTGTCAAGTACAAGAGCTCATTGGATGCATTTAAACAGATCCTTAAAAACGAGGGAGCAAAATCTCTGTTCAAGGGTGCCGGTGCAAATATCCTCCGTGCAGTTGCTGGTGCTGGTGTGCTCGCGGGTTACGATAAGCTTCAGGTTATCGTTTTGGGAAAGAAGTACGGCTCTGGTGGGGCATAAGTAATAGATGGTGATGAAAATCTTCTTATCTTGTTTTTAAGAATTTGTTGCGAGACAGTTTGTTGCACCTTTTTAAATAATTAAAATTTTGAGGGGGTCTGAACTCAAAAATGATGTTGCCCTGTGGCATTGGGGTGGTTTTTTTGTACTGAGAATTGAGAACCTTTGTGATGTTTAAGTCACGGGTTAATATACTATGCAGTTCTTATTTCATTTTATTAACTGATGGAAACTTATTTGTTTTGGGTAGTAATAATGTGCTTTTTCATATTTACATGTTTAGGTAAGTTTAAGTTTCTATTTTGAGTAATGTTATCCATACCAAATGTATTTGTTCGTCATAATGTTTTGATTAATTTGTTTGTAACTTCAATAATTGTAAAATGGAAGTTTTACTCGCCGCCTATTCATCTACCATCGATTGTATTCTCTACTCTACCTCTCACAACACTCTAGTTACTCTCAATTACTACTTCACAACACTAGTTACTCTCAACTACATACTCCAAAAGTGTGGAGCAAAGGTCCCTCATGCTCAACTAACATGCAAACATAAAAGAAATTATGCTCAACTAACATGTTCATCACCTATATTTACAAACTTAAAAGAAAAAAACTTGATCATGTGCTCAACTAACATGTTCACCTATATTTACAAACATAAAAGTAAAAACTTACTCTCTCCGTCTAACAGAAGTAGTCGTACTTTTGTAATTTACTAAAATAATTTGACTACTCTCTAAGACACATACAAAATCAACAATTTAAAGCTACAGTCAAGTACGTAGCAATCTTAGAAATATTCATCCAATCAAATTTTCAAGTACCAATTTAAACTATTTCCTTGATTTCTTCCTGGATTTCGAATTCTTCGATTGCAGGCTGTTAACATTCTGAGACGTCGCCCCTTTCGATCCAACCGCTTGGTTTGACTTTGAGCTCACATTTCCATCAACCTCTTTACCAACCGCACCTTGAGATCCCCTAACTTGAGCCGCTCTCTTATCCTTTCTCTTTGTCTATAGCTCGACCTCTCCCTCTTCGGTAGCCACCTTTCCGGATCTGGCAGGGGACTCGGATTCGCTGGGTCAAAACCTTTTGGATACTTCGGCTTCCTGTTTCTCTTCTTCTTCATCTTGTCCTTACCCTTCAATTCATATGCCTCAGTGACCCCACTACCAGCAGGCCCGCTATCAACACTCTTCGCGCCTGAACTTTTCTCCAGACTCTCAACATCAATCCCTTTGAAACCACCCAATGGTTTTAATTTATTATCATAAGCCTCTGCCTTTTCGACATCTGTATGGGCAGCCGTCCTTATAAGTCCTACCAAAGCCTCTATGCTTCCGTGGCTTTTCACGAGCTCCTCATAGAGGCGGGCAGCCTCATCCTTTTTCCCATGCCTTAGCTTAAAAGCAGCAGCTTCTTGCATGATGAGTGTAAGCTTGTTATTGTCTTCGGTCAACATGGAGTTTGACCACCATTGGATCGCAGACTTCAGGACGGCATCTGCACCATTGATATCTCCAGCCCGTTCTTTGAGGGAGACAACAGTGGAGACTGTTGCCGGCCTGTGTTGGATGTCTGGAATTCTGAGGAGTGATTCGGCGGCTATCTGGGCATGGCCCGCGGTTGAGGCAATTTGGGCCCTCACCAAGAGCACAATTTTGGACTTGTCAGGAAACTTGTTTGCGAATTGAAAGAGGATCTCCTCTGCTCTGTTGGCTTTGTTCTCTCTTGCATGGACTGCAGCTTGGAGAAGCACTGGAGTCGCACTGTTTGGAAACATACCAGGCAGTGCAAAAGCAAGTTCTCTAGCCTGCAATTCTTTTATCAGTTGGCTTAAAAAATCAATAAACACAATACAGGATATAACGAAAATTAGCATTGAATTTTGGTCTAGTTATGAAAAAAACTCAAATTTACGTTCAGGTCAACTTTTATCACTTTAATTCATTAAAACCACCCTTTGTAATTTGTAAACTGATACAAATATTAATGAGTTTATATGTAATGTTGAATGTACTTGAGATTTTATTTTTGTAATTAATCCAATGGCATTTTCTTGTAATTAACCATTTAACCCTACAAAGATAGTATCCAGAACGTAATTTTAATTACTGTTTTCTCAATGCTACAGAACAAATGACAGAGTCATGAATGTCTGTCTTACCTGATCCACCTTGTTAGCATGAAGAAGCAATAATAGACGGTTCACATATAAGGCTTCTCTTTGCTTTTGCGAGAGCTTTAGGTCCAAACCCGAGCAAGCTGGAAAGTTAGAGGCTCTTCTCCTTTCTCTATCAGCTTATCAAGTTTTCTTAACCCATCCGACACATCCTTGGGACCCTTAAGAGCAATGAGGTTGCTTACTGACACAGCCAGTGATGGCTCATCTGCCATATTTTTCTTGATAATGTTGGTATAAGATTCTAAGGCTTCTTGAGTGTTTCCGATGACCTGGAGAATAATTGAAGATTAACTTGAATCAGTTTTTTTCTGGTTGTGTGGGAAAAGAGCCGTGCAAATGAAATATCACGAACCCATTGAACAAATGCTAACTGAACAGCTATAGGGGCCAGTTCAAGTTCTATGTCAGCATCAGCTAAATTCTCTTCCACTAGAGTCTCTTGACCAATTCTGCAGCAATAATTAAAAATAAAGCAGGATTCATTGAAAAGCTTAAGCGGATGAAACTTTTGGCAGTCCATAAGTTGAATGTTTTTACATCACATTCTAAAGTTTATATTAAAGTAAACTTTCGTGTTATGAAATATTGAAAGTAAACTTTCGTGTTATGAAATATTGAAATGTAATGGAATACATTAGAGATGACTAAACAAACGACCTATAAGACATAAGTAACCCTTGAGGGTCATCTTTATGCATACTTCTCTCTATCAACAAGCAAGCAACATTATACGCCAACCCAAAACTGCTGGTTGGTTTTACTCTGAGAGAATCAATCGTCCCTGGCACTTCAGAAACTTTTCCAGCAGAAACCAAGGCAGCAACAAAATTTATCTCTAAAGAGTCAATGTTGGACTTATTTAGTTTTTGATATGTATCGACACAGGCATCCGTTTTTCCCAGACTATATAATATCTGGGACTGTAACAGCATACTCGGAACATCTTCTTGTCCCTTCAAAGAATCCAAAGCTTCATCCAGCCTGTTTTGGAGATACAAGCAGTATGCATACATAGAAGCAGAAAACAAATAAATCGACAGGGCATATAACCAAAACATGATTACAGCACCAATTATTACGCAAGAACTGCCCAGAAACAGGAACTTGGATTAAATGCATTAAACATTACTATAATTCAATAAAACTTACATTGAAGAAAGTGAAATCAACCAAAGATTTCTTGGAGATTTTCTGGATTGCTGACAAAGCTTCCTCTATGTTATCGTTCTTAATCAACGCCACAACTTTGCATCTAATCTGTTGGAGTTCATCATTTACATGATATATTCTCAAGAACAAAGTGTTGAAGATGTGTATTACGCTTTTATGTTTACATGTTTCACGTTTTATAACTAGCAGGGGTATTATAGTCATTTCCTGTTTTTAGTATAAATAATGTAATTGGTACTCTGTTATCATTTGAGAGTTTGAATCGAAAAGTGATATTTCCCGCTTCACTCCTAAATTTCTTCCCGCACTCGATTCTTCTCAAATCTGAAATTGGTATTTTGATATTTGAATTTGCTATGGAATTCTACATGGTATCAGAGAGTCTGTGCGAAATCAGCTGTTGATTGCTTGTTTTGGTGCTTGATTCTGACTTCTGACGTTGAGGTGATTTCTCGAGTTACTGTGTGTCCAGATCCCTTTCACTGTGTGCTTCCTCTTCTTTTTTGGATTTCCTTTTCGAGACATTATGAGTGGTTTGTCGTATACACCTGGATCTACTGTTGGAGAATCTAGATCTGGATCGATGAGTTTAATCAACAACAACGATAATCCAAACTTAGTGTTGGTGGCTCCATTACTGGATGGAGGAAATTATTACTCGTGGAAGCGATCTATGGAGATTGCACTTGGAGCTAAGAGGAAGCTAGGGTTTGTCAGAGGAACAACCTTGCCTCCTCCAGTTGATGATGCACAGTATGAGGATTGGCTTACAACTGATCTCATGGTACAATCATGGATTGTAAATTCCTGTCACAAGGATATTGCACAATGTGTTTTGTATGATGATACAGCAGCTGGTATGTGGAAAACCTTGGAGAAGCGATATGCTCAAGGGAATGGAGCTAGAGTATTTGAGCTGAAACAGCATATTTCTGCCATGAAACAAGGTTCACTCTCTGTTACACATTATTATAATCAGCTTGATAAGTTGTGGAAGGAGTATGATCAGTTGAGTCCATTGATTCCATGTCCATGTGGTAGTTATGAAAAAAGGCAAAAGGATAGAATATTGCAGTTTCTTATGGGATTGAATGAGAATTTCTACACTATTAGAGGACAACTCATTTTGATGAACCCTATGCCTGACATTGATCAGTGTTTTAGATATATAATTCAAGAAGAAAGGCATAGGGCAGTTATATCAGGCAGAAATGTATCTGTTGATTCCACTGCCTTGAATGTAAACAAGAGTAATGGAGGTAATGCTAACAATGACATTACTAGTACAACTGCTGGGAATAATAATGGAGGGATGAGTAATGACCAGTCAGATCCCAGTGCTGCTAATTTGACAGCTAATAGAGGCAGAGCACCTCTACATAAATGGACTGCTGCTGGAAAACCTATCTGCAGTCACTGTGGAAAGGAGAATCACATTAAGGATAAATGCTACAAACTTCATGGACTGCCACCTGGATTCAAATACAAAACCAGACCCTATGAATCACCTCAGACATCAGCACAAATGGCTTCTACCACAGCTTCTTCTGTGTCATCATCTAATCCTAGTACTGGAACTCATGCTAATTCTAATGCATGTAATAGTTCTGGAATAACTCCTGAACAAATGATGCAGTTTTTCCAAATGATGCAACAAATGAACACAAGAGGAACTTCACAGTCAGCAGGATCTTTTACTAGTTCTAATATGACCTTTGCAGGAATTAGCAGTGCCTTTACCACTGCAGCTCTTGATTCAGCTCATGTCACCTGGATTATTGACACTGGAGCAACAGACCATATGGTTAGTTCTCCAGATATGTATACAGCAGTTCCAAGGGCTTGTTCTGTACCAATTCATTTGCCAAATGGAGGTCAAGTGTTTGCTACTTTGAAGGGCTCAGTGAGACTCACTTCATCTTTGACTATAGATGATGTATTGTGTGTGCCTAGTTTTTGTGTTAACCTGGTTTCAGTGAGTGCACTTGTCAGATCTCAGAAGTGCTCAGTTGCCTTTTCAGCTGAAAATTGTGTTATTTCTGATATACACACCAAGCATGTTCTTGGTTATGGAAGGATTCATAAAGGATTATATGTTTTGCATCCAGAGCCATTACCAAATCATGGTTCAGTTCATGCCCTCACTACCTGTAAGAATCTATGGCATTCAAGGCTTGGCCATATTTCCCCAGCAAGAATGTCTTTACTAAAACCTATAATACCAGATGTTTTACATCATACATCTGATATCTGTGATATTTGTCCTTTGGCCAAGCAACATAGACTCCCATTTCCAGATAGTGTCACTTCTACACAACATCCATTTGAGCTAGTACATTGTGACCTTTGTGGTCCATTTCCAGAAGCTACACTTGATGGATTTCAGTATTTTCTCACCCTTGTGGATGACTACTCCAAGTACACATGGACTAGTCTCCTTACCCACAAGTCAGAGACTCAGAAACATATTATCCAGTTTCACAAGTTTATTGCTACACAATTTGGAGCTAAGATTAAAGCTTTCAGGACAGACCATGGTAGTGAGTTTACCATCACAGAGTTTTGTCAGGCAGAAGGGATTCAACATCAGAAATCTTGTGTGTATACCCCTCAACAAAATGGGATAGTGGAAAGGAGACAACAAACACTTTTTACCATAGCAAGAGCCTTGAAGTTCCAGTCAGGAGTCACCTTACCTTTTTGGGGTTTCTGCATCAATACAGCAACCTATTTACTTAATAGAATTCCAACTCCTTTGCTTCAAAACATTTCTCCTTATGAAAGGCTGTACAAACATCCTCCTTCATATGACCATCTTAGGAGCTTTGGGTGCCTGTGTTATGCCACAGATACACTTCCTCACAAGAGGAAATTTGACACTAGAGCTCACAAATGTCTGTTTCTGGGATATTCTCCTTGCTCCAAAGGTTATATTCTTTATAATCTTAATACACATGCTCTGCTCACATCTAGGGATGTCCAATTTGCAGAGAATGTATTTCCTTTTCTATCTACACCTCCTATTCCCCATGTACAAATCCTGATTCCTCACAAAAATTTTTCATCAATATTCCAACTAATTCTGATCCTGATTTTGTCATCCCTGTTCAACCTGTTTGTTCACCTATTATTGATGATTCTGAGCATACATTATCCTCTCTTGGATCACCTGTACCCTCTGTTATACCACATAATCCTCCAAACAGAAATCTGAGACTCAGACAACCACCTTCATACTTGAGAGATTATGTGTGCAATTCTGTAATTGCACCTATGATAGAACCTGCCAATTATAAGGAGGCAGTTCTTTATGCCCCTTGGAGAGAGGCCATGGCCAAAGAAATTGATGCTTTGGAGCATAATAATACTTGGGAAGTGACAGATTTACCTTCTGGAAAGAGTCCCATTGGATGTAAATGGGTCTACAAACTGAAGTATAAAGCAGATGGAACCTTAGAACGCTATAAAGCACGGTTAGTAGCAAAAGGGTACACTCAAAGAGAGGGGTTGGATTATGAAGCTACATTTGCACCAGTTGTTAAAATGACAACTATCAGAACCTTACTTGCCTTGGTTGCAGTCAATGGATGGTTTCTAGAACAACTTGACATCAACAATGCCTTCCTCCATGGTGACTTAACTGAGGAGGTTTATATGCAGCTTCCAGAAGGTTATGCAAAACAGGGGGAGAGCACTAAAGTTTGTAAACTTTTGAAGAGCCTTTATGGCTTAAAGCAAGCTAGTAGGCAGTGGTTTTGCAAACTTTCTGAAGCTTTGAGGGAGTATGGTTTTGCACACTCTGAAGTAGACCATTCATTGTTCACCATTCATAATAAAGACTGGCATATGATCATCCTCATTTATGTGGATGATTTAATTGTGGCAAGTAACAGCATGGAGAAAGTGGAGGAAGTAAAGAAGTTCTTGGATGATAAGTTTCAAATAAAGGATCTGGGAAATCTATCATATTGCCTTGGACTGGAAATTGCTAGGTCAAGTGATGGGATTACTCTGTGCCAGAAGAAATATACTCTTGAGCTACTGAAGGAGTATGGTTTTGATGAGTGCAAGCCTGTCAGTTTTCCTATGGATTCCAAGGCAAAATTCAGTAAGGTTGATGACTCATACTTGGATGATCCAGGAGTATATAGAAGGTTGGTTGACAAGTTAATGTATCTGTGTATTACAAGGCCAGACATTACATTTTCAGTACATGTCCTCACTCAATTCATGGACAAGCCAGGACACACACATATAGGGGCTGCTCACAGAATTCTGAGATATTTGAAAGGTACACTTGGGCAGTCTCTGTTTTACTCAAGGTATAGTGAGTTGAAGTTGAATGCTTTTTGTGATGCGGATTGGGCAGGATGTATAGACACAAGGAGATCAATCACTGGATATGCAATATTCCTAGGAGATTCATTGGTCAGTTGGAGGTCAAAGAAACAAAGTGTAGTTGCAAGAAGCTCTGCTGAATCTGAATACAGGGCTATGGCACTTACACTTTGTGAAGTCATCTGGTTGAAACAAATATTGACAGATTTTGGAGTTATCACAACTACAGCCAACATATTTTCAGACAGTAAATCAGCACTGGCCATTGCTGCTAATCCAGTCCATCATGACAGGACTAAACATGTAGAAATTGATTGTCACTTCATTAGAGAGAAGATCCAAGATGGAACAGTTCATACATTGTTCATTCCTTCTACTGCACAAGTGGCAGATATTCTTACAAAGGCCTTGGGAGCGCAACAATTTCGACAATTGATGAGCAAGTTGGGATTGCAGGAGCAGTGAAGATCCAACTTGAGGGGGAGTGTTGGAGTTCATCATTTACATGATATATTCTCAAGAACAAAGTGTTGAAGATGTGTATTACGCTTTTATGTTTACATGTTTCACGTTTTATAACTAGCAGGGGTATTATAGTCATTTCCTGTTTTTAGTATAAATAATGTAATTGGTACTCTGTTATCATTTGAGAGTTTGAATCGAAAAGTGATATTTCCCGCTTCACTCCTAAATTTCTTCCCGCACTCGATTCTTCTCAAATCTGAAATTGGTATTTTGATATTTGAATTTGCTATGGAATTCTACATAATCGCGTCTTCATCTCCAGGAGAGATCGAAAGAACTAATATATAAACAACAAACAAATAATAATCATAAAATGCACACCGAATTTCATCAACGGCGTGAGTGTGTGGATTTGAAAATATAGCTAGAGTTCTTCAAATCGACTTACCTTGATCTGAGAATTTAACGGCGCGATCGAATTCCGACTGTTGGATGTGGCGATTGAGAGATGTGAATAGATCTTCGACGGATACCGGTGCGGCGGCGGCGGGGGGCTTCGACTTTTCCTTGACCTTTGGGGGCATTTTTGCAGCTTTAATTACTGTAATTCAATTTTGAATTTTCCCAGTGAACAGGGCGAAGAAAGGAGAGAGGGTTTTGGATTGAAGCTGTTCATCGTGAAATCTAATTGGGCTAAAATGGCCGCATTTGGGCCTAATAGAATTCACTACTGGATCGAAACATTCCAATCGCCCATTAATAATCTTGATTTATTTGTTTTTGTACGTTTTAAGAAAGTTGATGGTACGGAACTTTGTCAGGAAATTATGAAAAAGCCTACCGTTACACATGGTGTACGATAAACCACCAATCAAAATATGATATATATCATTAATTAATTAATTAATTAATTAGATAAATATTATTTTAATTATTATAAAATTGAATTATTAATTAGGAAAATAAATCATGAAAATCTTGTAAAAAGTTTAAAAAATAAATCAATATAATCTTTCCAAATATTAAATATACTAGAAAATCTATTAGATTTTTTCCCTTTATAATATAATAGTAACTAACAAATAAAATAAAATAAAATAATATATATACTAAATTGAAAAAAAAAACGTACGATTTTTTAAAAAAAAAAAAAAACTGACGATTTAAAAAAAACGTAACTTTTGTAAAAAATATATTTATATTTCATTTTTTAAGTAAAATTAATTTATACAATATTAAATTTTATATACACTAATTTAATTATTAATTTATAAATAAATATATTTAAAAAATATGAATAATATATGTGTACGTGATAATTATTGTTTTAAAATGACTGATTCATCCAATATATCTTATATATATAAATATGAAATAAAAATAAATTCATAATTAGTATTTATTTTTTTAAGAACCATGAAATTTGAATCAAATATCGAATTGAGTCAAATAATTCTATTAATTTTTCATTCTATCGTTATTTATGTACAAATGACAATAATTAATTTTATTTTTTAGGATTAAATTGTAAGAAAAACTAGTTTGCATATAAGCATGTCAAAATATTTTAATATTATTACTAACCTGACATGTGATCAGGGGCGGACCCAGGATTTTACTTGAAGGGGGGCCAAAAATTTAAAAATAGTGTTCGACGTTAAATCATTATCTTGAAATATATACTTCTACTCTTGTTCTTGTTCGGGATCTTACAACAATATTTTTCATTTTCTTTGATACTTCATAAGTTAAATATTTTACCATAAAAATAATTTTCATACTTTTTATTATTATTACCTTATACATTTATTTAAATTTTATGTTATTGTTTTTTAAAAAAACACTCATTATCATTTATTACATAAATTTTTTTCTTAAAATATAAAAAATAAATATCACAATAGAATAGTTATTTAAATTAAAAATACCACTAAAATATAAAGAAAAAATTAGAAAAAATAAAATTAATAAAAAACATGAATTTCAAAAAATTAATTAAAAACAAAATTAAAATAAGTTAAAATCATTAATTAGAAAATTATTGTTTTTATAATGAAAAAGAGTGAATTCTCAATTAATCATCAATAATTTTATGATATAAAAAAACAACAAGTTAAGTAAATTGTTTAAATAAAATCATTAATTCAACTATAGTATTATCTATCTAATTAAATAACAAACTTATATGTAGAACAATTAATTACCAAAACAATAAATATATATATATATATATATATATATATATATATATATATATATAATCTTCCACTTAATTAACAAAATTATACTTTTAATATAACTTGGTGGACAATTAATTAATTACTAAAGTAATTAATGTATATACGTATGGGCCCAATAATGTAATAGAAATATATAGTATAGCGTAATTTATTTTTTTGAGTGGGGGCCGAAGTATGTACATTTGCATGGTAAAGTGTAGTGGAAATATATAGAGTATATACTAGCAGTAAATTTTTTTTTGAGGGGGGGGGCCGAGGCCCACGCTGGTCCTAACGTAGGTCCGCCCCTGCATGTGATATTATATTTCGTATTTATTAAAAATAAAAATAATATATTTTAAATAAAAATAATATTTTGATTTAAATATTATTTGATAGCTCAATTTTCAATATTATCTCACTTTTAATTACATTTTTCAATAAAATAAGAATATCATAGTATTCAATTCGAATATTATGTTCAATTTTGCAACTTATCTTTATAATCTATTTTGTATAACTGTATCAATGTTAAGTAGATAGAGTATGGTTTTAAAAGTTTATTTCATGTGAAACAAAAATAACATTAAATAACGAATTGACGTTAAATTTATTCATTTTTTACAATGTTAAGTTGATAGAGTATGGTTTTAAAAGTTTATTTCATGTCAAACAAAAATAACATTAAATAACGATTGACGTTAAATTTATTTATTTTTAAATTGATAGAGTATGGTTTTAAAAGTTTATTTCATGTCAAACAAAAATAACATTAAATAACGATTGACGTTAAATTTATTTATTTTTTAGTAATGACTCACTTGATTTGTAGTCACGCAAAATTAAATTAAAATGTCGTTTAATTTTCAAATATATATTATCAACGTGTGAATTAAATAAATATATTAAATAAAATAAATATTGTTTTTTCACAAAATTAAAGAATTCATGATATATTCATAGTAAGTTTAAAAAATTACATATATTATTATAATTTTAATACCAAATTATAAAATTATAATAATATATGTAATTTTTTAAACTTACTATGAATATATCATGAATTCTTTAATTTTGTGAAAAAACAATATTTATTTTATTTAATATATTTATTTAATTTCACACGTTGATAATATATATTTGAAAATTAAACGACATTTTAATTTAATTTTGCGTGACTACAAATCAAGTGAGTCATTACTAAAAAATAAATAAATTTAACGTCAATCGTTATTTAATGTTATTTTTGTTTGACATGAAATAAACTTTTAAAACCATACTCTATCAACTTAAATTAAATTAAAATGTCGTTTAATTTTCAAATATATATTATCAACGTGTGAAATTAAATAAATATATTAAATAAAATAAATATTGTTTTTTCACAAAATTAAAGAATTCATGATATATTCATAGTAAGTTTAAAAAATTACATATATTATTATAATTTTAATACCTAATTATAAAATTTAAAACATTAAAAAAATATTTTTCTTAGAAAAAATTCAAATTTTCTATGTAAATGTAGATAGTACAAAAATAATATAAAATAAGATTATATTTATTCCATGAATAAATTATCTGTTTTTAATTTTATAATCAGGTGTTAGCGGAAAATTACATGTAATTTTCAAATATCACAATAATTTTTTAAGAAAATTTAATTTAATTAATGAATGTGATATTTTCTAAAGATAATAGATAAATAAACTTATAAAATCATTTTTATTTAACATTGATATAAGATAAAATGATAGAGATAATTTGCACGTAGATCTCTATTATGATAATATTTTAAAATTGAACATAGTATTTGAATTAAATATTATTTTTTTTTATTTTTTTTAAATAGAAAAAATAATTTAAATAAAAATGTATAATATTTGATTTAAATATTACAATGATAGCTCAATTTTCAACATATATATATTTTGAATATTTTATTTATTTTATTTTAATTTATCTTGATTATTGATTATTTAATATTTTTAAATTAATTCAAAAAAATAATGAATTTTTATACTAATTTAATTAATTATTTTTTTACTTTATTTTTAATCTATTTTGATTATTGATTATATAATATTTTTAAATTAATAATAAAAAATTGTGAAATTCTATTAATTTAATTAATTATTTTTAATTTATTTTTTATTTGTAATTTTTATAATTAAATTAAATGATGTATAAATTAATTTTTTTTATCAAAATACTTTAGAAAAATAAAATATTTTCTTTTAATCTCTTACTTACATTTCTTTTAATGTTTTTTTACGATTTAATATATATTTTATTTATTTATTTGTTATCTATATTTTAAGGAAAACAATCTAATAAATTTTAAAGAATATTCAATATTTGGTATGATTATATTGATTTTATTTACTTAATTGTAGAAGATTTGGTAATATATTTTCTTAATTAATAATTCACTTTAATAATAATTAAAATACTAATTATTTAATTAATTAATTTTAAAATGTCAAGTGTCGCATTTTGATTGGTGGTGTACCGAAAGCCCGTTACACTTTGTGTTTGTGTTGTATCATCTTCCGGAAATTATGCCTAATTTTTTTTATTTCAATATGAACACTTGTGATTACGAAAATAATAATAAAATGTTAATTTTTTACTAAATAAAAAATAATAAAAGTACTTTGATCATTAGCTTAGAATTCCATTCATAGAAGCCAATCTAGTCCTAAATCTTCATTAGATACATTGTATACATATTTTCTTTTGCTTAAAATCCATGTTTAAGAATATTACACGTGGAGCTGTTTTTTTATTTAATTAATATGGAAGTTATTGTTTCCATTATCTTTTCCCCACTTCCCTTATTTTGCTTCAATCATTCACAATCATTTGGCTTAGAGTCTCCTCTCTTCCTAACCATCTCCTTTTATTTAATACTCCGTAACAATTATATTGTGGATTTCATGGTATTAAATGTATTTTAGGAAAACATTTATATAAAAATAAAAAATACAATCCTGTATATATATTCATTCTGACTTCATGGAAAAATACGTTTAGACAAAAAATAAAATTACAATTAATCATAATTATAGCCTGTTTAAAACAACTTATAAGTTGTTTAAGAGCTTATAAATTCTTAATATTTGTTTGGTAAAATTTTAAAAAAAAGATCTTAAAAAACTTTAAAATAAGTTGTTTAACATAAGTTGTTTAACAGTTTATAAGCTATTTAAAAAAAGTATAGGGAAGGTATTTTTTTTAAAGAGCTTATAAACTCTTGCAACTTAAATAATAAAAGACCAAATTAACTTTAAAAATATTACATTTTATATATATTAAAAAATTCCAAATTTATTATTTAGTTAATATAATTATTTTTAATTTTTTTTTTCATATATAATAATTTATTTTTAGTAATTTGATTTTTATAAGATCTTAAATTGTCAAACAAATTAACATCTTATAAGTTTATACATCTATTTTAACCAAACGGTTTAACAACTTATTTATTAAATAAGACATAACAATTTATAAGATATTTTAAATAAACTCGTCCAAATGAGCTCTTATAGCCTATTTAGCTAAGCTTATAAGCTCTTTAAAACAGCTTATAAGCTGTTTAAGAGCTTATAAGCTTCTAAAATTTGTTTGATGAAGTTTTAAAAAAATATCTTAAAAAACTTTAAAATAAGCTGTTTAACAACTTATAAGCGGTTTAAAAAAAGTAAGGGAGATACTTTTTTTTTAAACAGCTTATAATCTATTACAAATTAAATAATAAAAAACCAAATTAACCTAAAAAATATTACCTTTTATATATATACAAAATTCCCAATTTATTTTTAATTAATATAATTTTTATTTTATTTTTCATATATAACAAAAAAAATTTGATAATTTTAACTATATAAGATCTTAAATTGCCAAACAAATTAACATTTATAAGTTTGTATACTTATTTTATCCAAACGGTTTAACAATTTATTTATTAAATAATACATAACAGTTCGTAACATCTTATAAGCTATTTTAAATAAGTTCGTCCAAACGGACTCTTAGGACATGTTCTTTTGGACTGAAAACGGCTGAACTGAACTGACTTATGCGATCTGAACCGAATTGTATTGATTTTTTTATAAAAATAATAATAATTTTTATAAAATTTTAAATATTTTTTAAAAATATTAATAATATTATAACATTAATTAGATTTTATATTTAAAATTATAGATTGAAATTATTTTTTATTTATTTTATTTTAATTTATTTTGAAGTGAATTTAATAACTGAACTGAAATGCACTGAAACTGAAATTAAGTAAAAAAAAAAAGTACTTAGTACGTTTCATAATAATATCTATCAGAATAAAAATGTAATGTTATAAAACACTTTCTAAATTAAATGGAGACCGATCAAGATCTATAATAGTACTAATATCAATTGACAATCAAGATCTAGAATAGTATTGATATTTTTTCAATTGATCATATTTTGATATTATACCACGTAATTAAATATTTATGTGATCATATTTTGATATTATCATTAAATTGTAATTGAGATAATCACTTTCAAAAGGCATGATTTACGTAATTTGGAATGTAAATAGAATTTTGATTAAATTAGAAGTCATTAATTAAATATCATAATAACTCTGCCCATTAAAAACGGAACAAAAAAAAAACGTTAATTGAAAACCTGCATTAAAAATATTAATTTAAATATAAAGTAATATAAGGATAAAATCATAATTGAGAATATGCTCAAATAGTACGTCCCTGCACAAAAAACGTAAGGAGTAGTATATAGGAAAATATATGCAATAATGCGTTGGCATATCACAATAAGCAGAATGATTCAATGATTAGTAGAATAATAAAGTGGATTGTCAAACCTTTAAGCAAAAATTATAAATTGCTACTTGCTTCTTCTATTAATTAAACATTTTTGGCATCACATTTGATCACTATAAAAGGGACCTTAATCCTTGTTCATTCTTCATCCAACACACTACAACTGAAAGCCACTCTTAGATATCATATGCATTCTCTAGTAAAACCATCTGGGCATTTGCCCTTGTTGCTATTCGCTTTGGCAGTTTGCGTCGTCGCCTCACAAGTCGTCGTTGCCACCACCAACAAGCCCTACATTTACGCATCGCCCCCACCCCCACCCCCAAAGCACGTCGAGCTTCCCCACTACTCCTACAAATCTCCACCTAAGAAGTACCACTACAAGTCACCACCTCCTCCTCTGAAGCACATCCACCACCCTAAGTATGCTTACAAATCACCCCCTCCACCACCACCACCTAAGAAGCACCCGAAATACTCGTACAAATCACCTCCCCCACCACCAAACAAGTACGTAAAGCACCCGAAATATGTCTACAAATCACCACCACCACCACCACCGCCAAAGAAGTACGTAAAGCACCCGAAATACATGTACAAATCACCACCACCACCTCCGCCGGCAAAGAAGTACCACTACAAGTCCCCACCACCCCCTAAATACGTAAAGCACCCCAAGTACACCTACAAATCACCACCGCCTCCACCCAAAAAATACCACTACAGCTCACCCCCACCCCCGACTTACCGCTACAAATCACCCCCACCGCCTAAATACGTGTACAAGTCACCACCTCCACCAAAGAAATATTCCTACTCCTCCCCTCCACCACCAAAATACGTCTACAAGTCACCACCTCCACCACCATCATACGTGTATAAGTCACCACCTCCGCCACCAAAGAAATATTCCTACCCCTCCCCTCCACCACCAACATATGTCTACAAGTCACCACCTCCACCATACTACTATTCTTCTCCTCCACCCCCCTCACCATCCCCACCACCTCCTTACCACTATAGCTCACCTCCTCCTCCTTCACCATCTCCTCCTCCACCATATCATTATTCATCTCCCCCACCTCCATCACCATCCCCGCCTCCGCCTTACCACTACAACTCACCTCCTCCGCCTTCACCCTCTCCTCCTCCACCATACTACTACACATCTCCCCCACCACCATCACCATCACCGCCTCCACCTTACCACTATAACTCACCTCCTCCGCCTTCACCTTCTCCTCCACCGCCATATCATTATACATCTCCCCCACCTCCATCACCTTCCCCTCCACCACCATACTCCTACAATTCACCTCCTCCTCCCAAGCATTATTAAGAAACTTCGGTTCATAATTTCAGTCTGTCTATTATTTTCATTTTCGTGAATTGTTTTGTTTTTACATTAAGGATCATATTGTTGATGATAAACAAGATCCATGCATTGTGTTTCCATTTGAGTAATTTTATTTGTAATGTGTTCAAATCTTTTAAAGATTAATAAATCGTGATTCTGATTCGTTTATGATTATTGAAGTTGTCATACACATAATGTTAATTAGAGGCAAAGGGATGGACACAAAAATAATTAGAAATAAATTTATTTTTAGCGAAGATATTATTGGAGAGTATATTCTCCAATAGATACAACGTACCCAACGGAAGCACTCTTTAACTACTAAAGTCATCACGGCCACCTTATTACGTCTTTTTTTTTTCCTTCCTGCTCTGTTAATTTGGAGGGAATTGAATAACATCGATCACTATATCATCACATGCATGCATGCATGAACGTTCTGGATATCGCGCGAGCACTGCAAGTGGCTGGCTAGCTAGATTGTCGACGAAAGTCACTGAACATATTCATATAGGATAGGAAAGTACGTATAATTGGGCTAAATGGCCGCATTTGGGCCTAATAGTACTGGATCGAAACATTTCAATAGCCCATTAAATAATCTTGATTTATTTGTTTTTAGAACAATTTTTAGGAAGAAGGGTAGAATAATTTATATTATTTTAATTTATACCTCATAAATTTTCCCTTACAATTTATTGAAAAATGGCAATAAGGTTATTTTTCAACATTTTTTGGCCAATAAGACCAATCTTTAATTTTCGTGTCAATTAGACCTTTTTGTTCCAATTGGGCCAAAAAAATATACTTAGAAGGACGAAAATACCCTCTTCTCTCTTTTCTTCCTGTTCACGTGTACCAAACACGAATCCCAAATCTCTGTGCTCCGTGGCCAAATATATCCACGCCAAGCTCGATTCCGACATCGCCGGCCGCATCGACTCGTCTTCTGCCACTCTCGAGTCTCACCGTGTCCACCCTTGGTTCTCCGCCGCCTCGATTTGGGATTCAATTCCGCCGAGCTGTGGCAGGGTGAAACGGACCCCGTCTCAATCGGCGCGTTCCATGCGACGCGGAAGGGCATGCTAATCGTGCAGTCGACTGGGAACAACAGGCCGAAGCTCGGGGAGATAGCGAGCGTGGTGCCGTGTGTGTTCATCGTCGGAGCTAGCTCGATCGATCGCCAATTTATCGAACCGTCAGATTTCCATTCCCACGTACGCCTTCATCACGACCTCTGCGAGATTCTTCAGTAGTATTCCGCTCTCGTAATCGACCCCGATAACTCGATCGTCCCCAAGGCCTGTACTCCTTTACTCTGTTTTCAATTTTGGATTCTATGAAAAAAAATGTTTGTGCGCCATGTGTATAGGCACACCAACTGTTTGATTAAAAAACCAACTGTTTAATGTGGTATTTTTTACGGTTTTTTTACTCGATTCATTGTTGGTCGATCGGCTTATAGGTTGATCGTCTTCGCCTACGTTTTCTCTCCGGCGAGGATGACGGCGTTGAGCGGGGAGTTCCACCTGATGGGTTTCGCAATGGCTTTCGGGATGTGCGTGTGGGTGACTTGCATATATGTTATATGGGCCTTCATGAATCCTTTTCTTTTGGAGCAAACATTTTTTTCATCAATTTACTGTGTGTTTCCATGAACTATCTCATAGCAGTTGATCCTTTTTTTTTTTTCTTAATGAAACCACTGGATAAATAAAATTTTGAACTTGTGGTTAACTGGAGCATTCTTTTCTGTGCTTTCCTTATGCAGATAATACTGCCGAGACATACATTCAAGTTAGATATGATGTAATGGAAGTGCCGACCACTCTTCCGTCACAGAAGCCTCCACCAAATAGACCCAAAGCAAGGGATATGTGAGGCAGAGCTGCAGGCGGTGGAGTCCGTCGAAGAACTAAAATGAGTCGATCGGACGAATAATTGCTGAAGCTTGGGCAAATTTAAAGATCATGTAATTGATCACTGTTACTTATTCAGTGTTTTTTTTAATGATATTCAGTGTATTTTTATGATATTCAGTGTTTTTTTAATGATATTCAGTGGATGATATTCAGTGTTTTTTGATGATATTCAGTATATTTTTTAATCAAACAGTGTACTGATATTTAGTGGATGATATTCAGTGTTTTTTGATGATATTCAGTGTATTTTTTAATCAAACAGTGTATTCATGTGACATTCAGTGTTTTTCATTCCTATTCAGTGTCTTCCCGTCGCACTTAGTGTATTTTTTAATCAAACAGTGTATTCATGTGACATTCAGTGTTTTCATTCTTATTCAGTGTCTTTCAGTCGCACTCAGTGTATTTTTTAATCAAACAGTGTATTCATGTGACATTCAGTGTTTTTCATTCTTATTCAGTGTGTTTCATCCTATTCAGTGTATTTTTTTAATTAAACAGTGTATTCATGTGACATTCAGTGTGTTTCAGTCTTATTCAGTGGATTTTAGTCATCTTCAGTGTGTTTAAGTGCTATAGTCCTACTCAGTGTGTTTCAGTCATATTCAGTGTGTTTCAGTCCTATTTAGTGTGTTTGAGTGCTATTCAGTGTATTTTAATCATATTCATTGTGTTTAAGTCATATTCAGTGTGTTTAAGTATTCAGTGTATTTAAGTCATATTTAGTGTGTTTAAGTCTTATTCAGTGTGTTGACTTTCATTAACTTGTTTCCTATTGAATGACCAAAACACTGAATGTCATAAAAAACACAACGTCATAAAAACATAATGAATATCCCATTTTCATAAAAATATACTAATTGTTCTATTTTATAAAATAAATTCAAAACCAACTCATCCATAAATCTACAAATATAATCCATAAATCCACAAAAAAATTGTATTTATACTACACGAATATGATATGTACAACAATACACAATAAATCAACAAATAGATCTTCCTCCAATTTATTGACCCCAAATCAAGAACGAGCACGCCTTCTCCGAGCTCTCCCCCGCCCGGTACTGCAGGCACTTGCTTGTGACCCGTTCTCCTGCAGTTCTTGCATGCCTTGTCGTTGGTGCAGTCGGCAGCAAAGTGTCCTTGCTTGTAGCAGTTGTTGCAGAGCCTCAGGTCGCCGGGAAATGAAGGGGGAGCTGAGCAGTCCCTCGCGCGGTGGCCCGCTTTCCCGCACATGTGGCCCGTTCTCCTGCAGTTCTTGCACAAACCATTTTGGCTGCAAAATAGTAAACAAATCACGGTAAAACGAGATGCTAGAAACTAGAAGGGCAAGTCTCAGAACAAAATCCAAAAAGTAAGAAGTAATGTATTTTTTCCAGTCAATCACTTGAAAGAATAACAAAACAAGTAAATAATTGCCCAAAAATTAAATTGAAATTAAAAATAAAATGCATATAGCATAATACATGAAACAATTGTGATAGAAATTACTTGAAGCGATTCTAAGCCCCAAAAGAAGCTCAAGCGACCTCCATTTCAGTCAGCTCGTGTCCGCGATCGCCAGATATAGAGGTGATATACCTGGTATGCTTCATCAGGAACAAGAAATCCCCTCGGACTGTGCGGGCAGCCTGAGCTATGGTGCTCTCCTCCCCCCCACCCCCGACGAGCTCGATGGCCCGCTGCCCGTGTGGGACCGAGAAGTGGGCAGAGTCGATGTACTTGACTGCCTTGCTCTTGGAGGTGACATGTCATGTTTCTATGTAAGTTGGGGCTGCGTACCCGTATTGCTAGTGAAGAATATCTGTCTGAGGCTTCATAATTTTTATAAAACACAGGATCAAATAGACTCGAGCTCCTCCCTAACTAAATCGACCCAATCAGAACACCTTGTAGATCATTCCCCTGTTTTTGCAAACTTCATCAATGTACATAACACAAAACATCAAGTTTTTTGCTAGAGAAAAACATCTTTCCAGGCTTCAGAGATTTCACAACACACTAAATCAAATAGACTCGACTCTCGAGCTCATCCCTACCACCCGACAACCCAATCAGAAAATCTTGCTTGTCATTCCCCTGTTCTTGCATACTTCATCACACAAACCATCAAGTACATATCTCAACGAACAATGTCCACATTAACCACACACTCACAAATCAGAATCGAAAACGAAATCTAGATTGTGAAATTTTCTCAAACGGTCTCTAACACCTTTGATTCAACCAATCCAACATATCCCGACGAACACTCGCGATCGCTCTCCCCGAACAAGAGCGAGTGCATCATCCCCTCATAAATCTTCACGCTCTTATCTTCACTCTCAGCCACCTCATACAGCTCCCTACTCACCCGGGGTCAATCACGACGAACCCGAACCTCACATCCCTCAGCCTCTCGATCACATACCACCGAATCCCTAAATCGATTTCGACATTAATCAAACCCTAGATGCAATCAATAAGAAGGTAAGAACACGAGCTCAAAATCAATCGATTACCAGGCTTAATCGAGTCCTTGTAGATCGATTCGACCATGGCGGTGACCTCGTCTTCCCGAATCGGCCTGAGCGCGTCGATCCGCTTCGCCGAGAAAAGCTCGAGGGTGCAGAACTTGCTCACCTTGACGTAGTGCGGGCCGTAGTCGTGGCTTCGAGGTCGCGGTGGTGAAACTTGGTGGGGACGCCGACAACTTTTCGGGGGAAGCTGTACTCGACGCGGAGCTCACGGCTTTGGGAGTCGAGGTGTGCGAGAGAGAAATGAGAAACCCCGTGTCTTTAAATTTATATATATAAAAGGGTAACGATGTATTTACACATTTTAGGCGGCCTAATTGACACGCGTAATTTCTCGAAAGCTTTATTGGTCAAAAAGTGTTTAAAAATGGCCTTATTCCCATTTCCCCCTACAATTTAATATTTATTTTTTTATGTTTTTTTTATAAATAAGTGTATTTTAAGAATATAATTATTGATAAGTGTAATAACCGTATGCCTCATATTATTAATAATAATAATAATAGATAACTGTGTAAATTAATAAAAGTGAAATAATATTAATTAAAGTGATCTTATTAATAAATGATAATTGTAGGTTAGTAGCTGACCTATAGGCACTTTTGTACTTTGGTTACTCACCTTGCAATCTGTACACCTGACTAGCTGAACTTTGACGTATTGCACAGTATTGCATTGGATGCAGTAATGTTGGCAGTTAGGATTTTAAAGTTCTTAAATGAACTAGGTGGCGTAATTAGCTCAGCCCATCCGATAGTTCTCTATTTATAGTAGAGTTATCGCGCAAGCCAATGATCTAGGAAGCACCACAAGTCTAAAACTGGTGCTCAAGAAGTTCCACATTATCTGGGAGATAGTTTTGTGGAGACATCATGATA
Organism: Euphrasia confusa; assembly: GCA_954870475.1. NCBI lineage: Eukaryota > Viridiplantae > Streptophyta > Magnoliopsida > Lamiales > Orobanchaceae > Euphrasia > Euphrasia confusa. Next base: position 4,686,378 of record OX940966.1, on the reverse strand, counting down.
ATAAAGTTGCAACTTTTGGTAAGGTTGCAAACCCGCTTTCTAAATCTCTCCAGCAGTTTAAGCTTGAGGCTTTCACGACTGCAATAGAGATCAGACATCTTAGAGATGGGTTGTGATTTCTATTACTGTATTAAATACTTTTGGAGATTTGGTAAACATGCACTCATACGTATAATACATATTTCTTCATATAAATATGGTTTAATTTATATGAATTGTCCAAATGATTAAGTGATATCAATTGGGTTATGAGGTCGACTTACCGCATAATGAAGTCCCAATGGTTGAACTGATATACTTGAATCATATAGTTGTTCCTGGTTCGTATAATCGAGTACGGACAAACCGATAATACAATGAACTAGTTTGTAATGTGTACTATAGCGCCGCTTCATGGGCTAGTGATGTGGGACATCAAGTACAATTACATAGATATTAGCTGGGAGCTAATGATCGAACAGACCCGACTGGAATAGTATTTAAGATTTCGAGTCATAATACTATTTCATTGACTATCGAGCAATTTCCTCTGACCTGAGTAGTCCAGAGTGATTCCATTGTGAAATGGTGTACTTTGATACAAGTAAACACCTTTCGTAAAAGGAGGTTATAAAACTTGTTATTGGGTATATCAGGAAGCAAGTGGGAGAGCTTGGATTGACAAGATGGGATTGTCCTCCATTTTAATATGGATCATATGTCTTACCGGCCACTTGGAGAGTCGAGACTGTGGAAAAGCGTGGTCACGTACAGATTCGTATCATAGTGATAAATCTGGTTTTACAGTCTGTCTCATAGTCCAAGAAAGGTTTGAACCGATTGAGGATGACTCGAGTCTTGCCTCAAGTTCAAACTTAGACATAAAGTGACAACAGGAAATTGGCAGCACACTGGCTCTGAAGGCCAAGTGAGAGATTGTTGGTATATGTCTTTCGATCCTACGTGTGCAATCGATAAAGTCATAAGGTCGTCTATGGATGTTAAATGATTATTCGATAATATTAATTGTTGGGAACAATATAATATTGATCGATAAAATCATACCTACAGGGTCACACACGGACTCGAAGATGATGTACGATGCTTGATATATATATTGATTTAGAATCAATATTTACGTGGATTTAATACACATGCATGGGATGCATGGCTTGCATGGATGCATGTCACATAGTGTGACATGGCATGCCACACAAACAAGTGGGACCACATACAATGCATAGTGGCATGTGTATGTGGCATGACCTTTCACCTCCTTTGTAACTCCTTTTGCATGTTAATGGTGCATAATGATGCCCATTATGTTGGAGGTTACAAAGGGGTGTAATGGCATGCATAATGAGGTTAATATATGGATGAAAATCAGATTTTCATCACACATTATGATCAGCCACGAAATTCACAAGAAAGAGAGAGTGTTCTTGGAGAACCACTTTGTTTTGGTTGTTTTTGTACTTGTCGGTAGTATTTGCTGGTAATAGAGGGTTTTGGTAAACAACACAAAATGGTAAATTTGTTATAGGTAAGAAAGCAAGAGGATTAAGTTATAGCAGAAATCATAAGTAAGAACATGGATGCTCAAGGCACCTCTTTATTCATATATTCATACTTAGAATTCATAATTAAAATACAAGGTTGCATGTCCCTTTTCCTCTCTCTCATACCCTCTATTTATAATACTCTATGCATGGCTTAATTATGCCACCTAATGCCCACATATCGGCTTCTCATTGGACCTCTAGTCCACTAATATGAAGCATTAAATATCCACTAATTTCCCTTAGTGCTTAATCTGCCTCTTTCCCCGTGAAGTCCCAGTTCATTGACTGGCGTCCCAGGAGTCTCCCCAGGCGATTCCCCTGTGAAAGGAGTCTGATTCTACTGTGCGCTCTCTACTGTCCAAGCTCCACATCTTCTTCTTAGATATGCCTTTGAAGGTCTTTCATGATTGACTTGGCTGAATTTCTCTCTTGATGACGTGGCCCTTTGATTCGTGACACGTGTCGGTGACTGTTTTCTTGGGTATAACACACTTCAAACAAGCAAGCTGTTCATCATCCGGGTCCGTGTGCAACACGTAGAGGCCGGGCCATTTGTGCGGCTTCAATATCCGGGCGATCTAGATAAAAAGAGTGACGAGGTCATTCACAAGGAGAACATCTAGTGGCTGATCCATTAAGGTGGTTCAATCGACTCAACACCACCTTAATCAACATCAACGAGGCACGCTACACCGGTTGTAAGTGTTCTCGTTAATCCTTATATATACATATATATTGGATGTATATATATATAAATATGTGTTTATACATATATATGTGTGCACTAGATCTTGTTGTTCGTGTTTACTCGTTTTACACGCTTCCGCACACACGAACGAGGTAATCATGCGATTGGATCGGCATCGAAAACCATCACCAAACTCCGGAATATCCTTACACTTGACGGCTATCAATCCAACCCCCAAATCCCCAATACCCACACACAACTTCAAGCCCAGAAAATTCGGCTTCCTGCACCCCACAGCAAAACATCCAATCCCAATATCCGTAATCAATTTACACCTCGCCAAACACAGCCTCTCCAAGTTTTTCGCCTCGACGAGGGAAGCCGCCGCCGCGTCCCTGTGGTCGGTGGACTTCGACAGATCGATCTCGACAAGATTCCCGCAACTCGTCACCAAACTCGACAATCCCTCGTGGGAGAAGAATCTGGACCTGGAGAGTCGATCGATCTCACCATTCACTTGCATCGGGCCGCCACGACGTCGTGAGAGAAATCGGTGATTCTAGGGCACATGGAGATGTCGAGAGTTGAGACGTACCGTACCGTCGTACTCGTGGCCGTCTTCAGTAGTATCGATTTGTTTCAGTTTTCTTCTTCCTGGAAATCAAAATTAGGGTTAAGAGTTCAAAGAGAAAGTCCGTTCCTATTTTCCATAAATGATTTTTTGTATTTATTAATATAGCATTATTTAATTAATAATTGATTAAAAATAAGCCTTAAGGCTATTCAAGTAATTTCTCTCCTCTAGCTACTGAAATCGCGACACCTGGCAAAGAGAATCACGTGCTTCTCAGGTGTTGCCGGAAAACGCCAATTTTTAAATCAAAGTGCAATTTCGTCAAAGTTCAGCTAGTCGAGTGTACAGATTGCAAGGTGAGTAACCAAAGTACAAAAGTGTCTATAAGTCAACTACTAGCCTACAATTATCCCTATTAATAATTAAGATAAACTATATTATTTTTCTAACTAAACTTTAAAATTTTCCCTTTATAAAAAATCACCCTTGTTTTTATACGTTTTTTAAGATTTTTTTTTTGTTAAAATCAATCAAATATAAAAGAAAAAATGTATAATACAGCGGGATAAAATCCCACCTCATCACCTTATTAATAGACTAGCTCTCCAATCAACCAAACTAAACATATACTAGATTATTGTGTTGGGACAGAGGTAATAGCACTTAACAAAGTTGATGGTATCATGATACAACACTTGTCCCATGAAACACTTTTTTTTTTTGTATCGAACACTTGTGATTTACGAAAATAATAATTACTCCCTCCTTTCTTTTTTATTTGTCGTGGTAGACATTGACACAGTTATTAATAACATTTTATTTTTCTCAACTTACCTTTTATTAACTCTGTTAATTATATTTAAGATAATTATAATTTATTTCTTCTCAAAAAACCATAACCGTTGAACTCTTTTTTTTCATTAAAATATATAAGTATTTTTATCTGAAAACTGAATTGCTTTTTTATTTGTCGTCTAGACATTGGCACAGTTATTAATAACATTTTATTTTTCCCAACTTACCTTTCATTAACTCTGTTAATTATATTTAAGATAATTATAATTTATTTCTTCCCAAAAAACCATAACCGTTGAACTCTTTTTTTTCATTAAAATTAATATTTTATTTTTCCCAACTTACCTTTCATTAACTCTGTTAATTATATTTAAGATAATTATAATTTATTTCTTCCCAAAAAACCATAACCGTTGAACTCTTTTTTTTCATTAAAATATATAAGTATTTTTATCTGAAAACTGAATTACGTAAAAAATTTCAGAACATATAAAGTAAATATTTTATTGATTTTAAATTTTTATTCTTCACAATTTGAAGATTTGTAAAATTCCGAAATATAAAAAAGAAATAATAAAATAGTGTTGGACACTACACCATATCAAAACTGAATTGAGTAAATTTTTTCACAACATATAAAAAATATTTTATTAATTTTATCTTTTTATTCTTCACAATTTCAAGATTTGTAAAATTCTAGAGTATACAAAAGAAAGAATAAAATATAGTAGGACATTAAAACGTAAATATTTAAAATTCTATAATTGTTTTGAATTTAATTAATTAATGATGAATTTAATGGAAAGGTATATAAGAGAGAAAAACTTAAAACGACAATTAAATTGAACAAAATAAAAAAAAAATAAAAAAAACTAGAACGAGAAATAAAAAAGATTGGAGGGAGTAAATGTTAATTTTTTACTAAATAAAAAACAATAAAATTACTTTGAGATCATTAGATTAGCTAGATTTCCATTCGTATAAACAATCAAGCCCTAAATGTTTCATTAGATACATTCTTTATGCATTTGATTGAAGTAACCATGTTCACGAATAATTAGGGATTATTAGTGGCTACCGTACCACATGTTACGGATTTATACAATTTTTTTTGCTTAAAATAAATATTATATGTGTAACTGTTTTTTAATTTAATTAATATGAAAGTTATTGTTATATTATCTTTCCCCCACTTCCCTGATTTTGCTTCAATCATTCACAATCATTTTCCTTAGAGTCTCCTCTCTTCCTAACAAACTCCTTTTATTTACGTATAATAAGTAATAACAATCATATTGTGGATTTCATGGTATTAAATGTATTTTTTGAAAACATTCATAAATAAATAAAATACATTATATATATATATATATATATATATATATATATATATATATATATATATATATATATATATTCATTGTGACTTCATGGAAAATACGAAAATACAATTGACACTCATTTGTATTTTGTGAAGAAAAATTTATTGTTGTTATGAAACAAATGAAGTATATATATATCATTTATGTGTGTGAAAAATGTATTTTAAATAATATTTATTTCGTCCGAACTAACAGTTACATAACATATGATCATCTCATTTGTTAGATAAAAGAAGAGTTATATAGGAAATATATGCAATAATGCGTTGGCATATCACAAGCAGAATGATTCAATGAGTAGTAGAATAATAAAGTGAATTGTCAAACCTTTAATCAAAAATTATAAAAATTGCTACTTGCTTCTATTAATCAAACATTGCATTTTTTTTGGCATCATATTGATCACTATAAAAAGGGACCTTAATCTTTGTTCATTCTTCATCCACACTACAACTTAGAGATGCATACTCTAGTAAAACCATCTGGGCACTTGCCCTTGTTGCTATTCGCTTTCGCAGTTTGCATCGTCGCCTCACAAGTCGTTGCCACCACCACCAAGCCCTACATTTACTCATCGCCTCCACCACCACCCCTAAAGCACGTCCAACATCCGCACTACTCCTACAAATCCCCACCACCTCCGAAGCACGTTGTGCATCCGCGCTACTCCTACAAGTCCCCACCGCCTCCGCCTCCTAAGAAGTACCACTACAAGTCACCACCACCTCCTCCTCCTCCGAAGCACGTCCACCACCCAAAGTATGCTTACAAATCACCGCCTCCTCCACCACCACCTAAGAAGCATGTCAAGCACCCAAAATACTCCTACAAATCACCGCCACCACCACCAAAGAAGTACGTAAAGCACCCAAAATACTCCTACAAATCACCACCGCCTCCACCGGCAAAGAAGTACTACTACAAGTCCCCACCACCCCCTAAATACGTAAAGCATCCCAAGTACACCTACAAATCACCACCGCCGCCACCCAAAAAATACCACTACAGCTCACCCCCACCCCCGACTTACCGCTACAAATCACCTCCACCGCCTAAATACGTGTACAAGTCGCCACATCCTCCACCAAAGAAATATTCCTACTCCTCCCCTCCACCACCAAAATACGTCTACAAATCGCCACCTCCACCACCATCGTACGTGTATAAGTCACCACCTCCTCCACCAAAGAAATATTCCTACTCCTCCCCTCCACCACCAACATACATCTATAAGTCACCACCTCCGCCACCAAAGAAATATTCCTACCCCTCCCCTCCACCACCAACATACGTCTACAAGTCACCACCTCCACCATACCACTATTCTTCTCCTCCACCCCCCTCACCATCCCCACCACCTCCTTACCATTATAACTCACCTCCTCCTCCTTCACCATCTCCTCCTCCACCATATCATTATTCATCTCCCCCACCACCATCACCATCACCGCCTCCGCCTTACCATTATAACTCACCTCCTCCGCCTTCACCCTCTCCTCCTCCACCATATCATTACTCATCTCCCCCACCACCATCACCATCACCGCCTCCGCCTTACCACTATAACTCACCTCCTCCACCTTCACCTTCTCCTCCACCACCGTATTATTATTCATCTCCCCCACCTCCATCACCTTCCCCTCCACCACCATACTCCTACAATTCACCTCCTCCTCCCAAGCATTATTAGACTATCTCCGGCCAGCAACGGAGGCCACGGCACACGTGGAACTGATCTATTGTTTTTATTTTCGTGAATTGTTTTGTTCTTCCATTAAGGATCGTATTGTTGATGATAAGCAAGATCCATGCATTGTGTTTCCATTTGAGTAATTCGCAATTTGTAATGTATTCCAATCTTAATTTCAAAGATTAATAAATCGTTATTCGTTTATGATTATTCAAGTTGTCTTATTATATCGATCCCTTTGTTTCGTTACTATAAGACCTGTACACGCGGAGATTAAAATTAATTAATATGTTACTTTTTTTTTTTTTTTAATTTTCGACCAAAAAGTAAAAGGTATAAATGTATTTAAAGTTGAAAAAGTAAGTTAAAAAGTACAGGTAAAATTATATTTTAAATTGAAACATCTATTTGAAAAAAATTGTCTTATATTATTATTATGAAATACAGTATGAGTATATAATATTGTACGTACTGTAAAGAAAAAAATGAAGGAAAATAGATGAATTTTACATCACCGAGGATGATTGTCTTGAATTGTATCACATCACATGCATGCACATTCTAATATCGCGCGAGCACTAGGGCTAACTAGATTGTCGACGAAACTCAGCTGAACATATTCATTTAGGATAGGATATAGGAGATCAGTATAAATTTCAAAAGACTTCAACCAAATTGTAATTAACACTGTTAATATAATTAAGACCTCTCAGCAAATATTATATCAAACCACATTATATATCTCCACCTCATGTTACTATAATAAAAATCTGTAAAAAATTAATTGATGAATTTCTTTGAAGTGGAATATTACATTTCTTTTGAAAAAGTAAAATATATAATAATTTTATGTTATTTTGCAAAATAATTGATACATTTAGTCTATATTATATGTCATATATTATATTATCCACATATTAATATTACTAACAAATTAACCATTTTTTAGGCATATTGATAACAAATTAATCCATTATTAATTAATTGTTCTAAGCTACTGTTATCTTGACCCAAATGGGTATGTTCTATTTTTTCTATATTAAATATTAATATTGCATAATGCATGCCATATTTTAGCCGGCTTCTACCTTACTCCAAAGGCCACTTTTAATTTCTCCTTTTTAATTCAAAACTGTGTGATGATCTAAAAATATTTGACCAATTCATTTTTTTCTAATTGTAAGATTGTTTCTTCTATAAATAATGGAGTATGACTATGTTATTATAATATTTTATTTTTTTCACTATATAAAGAAATTTAATTTAGTTTTAATTTTTGAGAAATGTTTGATATAAAAAATGTATTTAAATTTTACTTTCAAGACAAACAGAGGACAAGAGAGTATATTTCAAGACAGCATAAATATTTACTACATGCAATAGTAATATTTTATGTTTTTAGTAATTAGTAGAAATAGACGAGCTGAGACTTGAGAGTCTTCAATAAATAATTTATTTTTATATCCAAAATACTGAGTTTCTTACTACCAATTTCAATTAAAAAATAGATAGAAATGTCTCCTAGCTGTCTGCAACAATCATATGTCAAAAGTCCTCTCTCTTCATCGATCATCTTCTTCAATTCTTTTTTATTCTTGATTATTTTATGAAACGAACTGGTCACAAAATTATTATGCTCACTATAAGAATAAATATGTTTGGGCATTTACAATGCCTTAAAGGATCTAGGCAGAAGTTGTTTTGCTAACATATTTATTTGTTTTCTTCTTTCTTCACAATTTAAACTGTTGTAATCACTTGTTATATTGGTGATTTGATTTAGCATAGTTCATTAGTTGGAACGTGCTTGAAAAACAATCAACATAGAAGATTTTTGCCGCAGCACAGCAAGGCAGAGTTATGCCGCAGCGGTGCAAGGCTTGGACAAGAGGTTGAGTTAAGAGAATCAAGCGAAGCATGATGGAAGGGCAAGGGAATGCTGAAGTCAAGATAGTATGGAAGGCATTGCAGTGTGGCAGTGGATTCCAGAAGAACTTCAGAAGGCATCCTGCGGCAGCGGTCAAAGCAGCCTGCCCTAGAATCTCTCAACCGATTGTTGACCTAGCTTTTCAAGGAAAGTAGTTGAAGACTCTCACCTATAAATAGAGGACGTCTACAGCTGCATTTCTTAACAATCCAGATTACAACATTACACCTTATACACTTCATTTCTTCTCTAGTTCGATCGATCAGCCTTTAGAGCCGAAGACTTCAAACGTGAAGTTCTTCGTGCCGTGTATCTCTCATTTCTGGGAGTGTCCTTTTGTTCGGCTGATGATCGAAGGCTTAGTATAGGTGTTCTACAGTAGTTGCAAGGTTTTGTTGTTGATTGTTCATACTCTTCGGATACGATTAATACGAAGGCATACATGTGTATAGCCTTTGGTAACATCATTGTAAATCCAAGAGTATTCTTTTGTAAAGACTCGTTCTTTAATAAAGTTTCTGACCGTAAGGCCGTTTCGTATGTGTATAATTTAAATACACATACAAAGATTTAAATTCGTGTTCTTTACATTTTCGTACGTGTGTGTGTGTTCGTTCGAAGTGATTTGTTTTTATTAATTCCGCTGCAATTCTTATACATATATCACATATCATTTTATCATTTAAGCAATCTGATTAATATGGATAAAATACTTAAATCAAGTAAATCACGTAAAACGAACGGTTTTTCTGTACAAGGCATCAGTCTGCGGCATACACTGTTCTGCCGCAGAACACTGCCTTGTCTAGGCAGCGCATTTTACTGCGTTTATTTACTTCCTACGACTTTCACTCACTCTTGAAGTTGATTATACCTGTACTTTGATCCAACTAAATACTCCCCTCCCATTTTTAATATTTGATGTTTTGGCTTTTGTTATGATGTTTTAGGATATTAAATGATGAAATTACGTTAATCTATAGAAATTTTCAATTTTTTTATGTAAATGTTTTTTTTTCAACCAATAATTAGTTTCTTAAATAATGTGTCTAAGCCTAGAATATCATATATTAAAAATAGGAGTGAGTAATGTATAATTGTATATCATGCATTCGAGTTCACATAAATTTACGTGATTTGTATGTAAATCCAATTATCAATAAATAAAGATTTAATTATAGGTAAATGAGCATTACCAATTATTCAAGTGAAAAATACAATTACTACCAATGATATTCAACAGTCTGGTTAATATAACCTTCAGCTTTTCAAGTACTCCATAATATTTACAAATTACATCCAGAGTGGAAAGTTGGAGAGAAGGGATGTCCAAAAACTCTCTTTTATAGTACACAGTAACATAAGTAGTAGTACAGTACAATTTTTCCGGTTTTCTTACACGCGCAGCACACAGTCGAGATGTGCCTGTCCAACAGTCAGAACATATATCAAACCTTTATATAACTCTGCTAAGGCCTTAAAAAATTTTGAGCCGCCCCTGCTACTTGACATCCGATGAATTCATTTGTGTCCTTGCAAAAGCATCCTTTCCTAAAAAGCACATGAAACGGTGTTTGTTCAAAGAGTTCATGCACAGATATGTTGTAACTAGAGGTTGCACCAGTATAAAAGGATAATCTGACTAACCCAACTATATTACATTATTATTTAAGCAGCTATGTCGGGGAATCTGGAGTAAGGAACTCATCCTATTGCGGTAATCGTCGAACAACAAACACAGTTAAAAAAGAAATCAACTAACCATTTTTTTCTGATTTTTTTCTGCTGCGCCATAGAAGTCGGATTGGCGTACCTATAAACCCAGCACTTGATCTCAATTGCTTCTCCATATACCGTCGGTATGTATCAGGGAAGAGCTTAGAATCATTTACAAAGAACACAAATGTAGGTGGCCTAATAGCTGCCTGTGAAGTATTTAAAAAAAGTGTTATATTAGACACAACTTTTGAAGTTCAAGGAAAAAAAAACTGTAAGCCTAAACCATATGCTGATGTACTTGAAACAGATATAAAAAAAATTATATCTAAGACAATTCACCCAAGCGGATATACCGATTTTAATCGAGATAAGTTTAGCGTACAAGCTTACAAGTCACCCAATTGAGAACATTTGGCTATAAGTTCATGTTCCCTTTTATCACAAAGCGGATGTAGAACAAAAATTTTAAGAAAACTTTCCAAGAAACAGCAAAGTAGCCGAGTACAATAACAAACACAGCTTCAAGAGGACAAAGGCAAAAAAAAACTTTTACAAGCAATATTATTCATCTACGGCAGAAGTACCTGAGTACAGTAATAAACACGGCCTCTTTTCGCGCCTCTAGTTCTTGGAGGTGACTTGAATGCAACAGATTCTCTTACCACTTGGTTTAACGTCGCCGTTGATAACCTCCTCGATCTTTCTTTCTGAACTACACCAGCAGCCACAGTGATCCTATAAATAAAATAATAGAAACAAGAATAAATTTAAGTGCAATATCAACAGAGAATTATTTAAAGATTAACAACATTAGACCAAGTGCAAGAGTTCAATAATTAAAACATACTTATCAACATTATGCCCTTTAATTGCGGTTGAGTAGACAATGGGGGCCCAGCTGAGAATCCGGAGTTTTGCCCGGACATCTTCCTCATAGTGCAAGATAGTTTGCTGGGTTTTGTTGGGTATGGTGTCCCATTTGTTGACAACAATTAGGCACCCCTTCCCTTCTCTTTCTATCTGTTCCGCAATCTTGAAATCCTTGGGATTTAAAAAGCCCATGATAACAGAGTTAATATGATCTACACGTCAAAAAAAAAAAAAAAAAAAAAGCAGGGGAGACAAAAAAAGTAATTGAAACTAATATGAGAGAATATTATAATACATAGGAAACAAATACTCAAAACTGTTAAGATCAGCATCTATTTCAGTGATATTCTATCTTTCCAGAAGTACTACCCTGTACAGGATATCATGAATGACTCGATTGCATGCTCAACTATTTATTTATTTATTTATTTATATTTACTTTTTTGTTATTATTCAAAAAACACAAGAAAGAATAATCAGAGGAATAATGAATAAATAAATTAATAAATTAAAAAGAAACATATGATTCAATATATGCAGCTATTATAAGTCTCAAAAACTCTGATTCAGGATATCAAGAATGATTGGCACTGAACACTCGAATAATTTTAATTTTATTTATATTTATATTTACATTTTTTTTGTTTCATAAAAGATATTTAGAACAAAAAGGAAGCTACCTGTTCTGTTATGCATGCCATGGCCTCGATGACAAGGGCTACAACATCTGATCGGCGAACGGCACGAAAAGCTCGATTAACAGAAAGAGCCTCAGTGGTGCTGCCTGATGAAGCTACAGACGCTTTCTTTCTGATACCAGCTGTGTCTATAAGATGAAATTTCTGCAAAATATGATACTCAATTACAGTTGGCCCATTCATTTTTTGGAATGGTTACCCTTGAGTTCTGACCTAATTATTATAAATACAAAAATACCCCTGGAGTTTGATTAGTGTTAAAATTAGGAAGTTAGTGTTAAATGTTAGTGCTTAGGAAGAGGTAAACGCTAAGCAAAATAAATCTTTTATTTTTGTAATTTTGAAAGTTGGTTTTATTGTTTGTAATTAGGCTGAATAATTTTTGTAACTGAACTTCCAATTTACACAAATTTCTTTTTTCTCTTTTTTCTTTTCCTCATCAAAATATGAAAAGTAATTTTATAGTTTATGCGGATTCCCATGCAGCAGTAGAAGGACTGGACCCAGAAATTGAGGAATCGAGCAAGGTACTGAGCAGTGAGAATGGAAGGACCAGACAAGAGTGCCTTAGTCAAAAGTGCTAAAAAACAAGAATGTGGTGTGATGATTATTGCTTTATGAGCATGCACTTACTCCTGTAAGGCATGCTTCCTCAGCTAGAGATGCCCAGCATCTTTTATTTATGCTTTTCTAGGTCGTTCTTAAAAAAAATTCATACCCCTTGTAGAGGTTTCTGGGATTCTTTCTTTACTTACAGAGTTAGTTTATGCATTGAAAGAATATGGAAAACAATGGCATGTGATGCCTAATGATGCAGAAGAAAAGCTTCCTCCAAATATCAGGTTTCTTAATATTTCTTAATATTTACAGATTGACCCACAGAGTTTTTTTTTTCATGCAATTTTGCACTTTCTATACTCCTTGTGTAGATACTAGTTGGTTAAATGAGAATCAACAAATATGACGTAACGAACCTGGCCATCTGACCCAGTGAACTCAGTATCTATAGCATAACGAGTTTTTTTTTTTTTCATGCAATTTTGCACTTTCTATACTCCTTGTGTAGATACTAGTTGGTTAAATGAGAATCAACAAATATGACGTAACGAACCTGGCCATCTGACCCAGTGAACTCAGTATCTATAGCATAACGAGTTTTTTTTTTCATGCAATTTTGCACTTTCTATACTCCTTGTGTAGATACTAGTTGGTTAAATGAGAATCAACAAATATGACGTAACGAACCTGGCCATCTGACCCAGTGAACTCAGTATCTATAGCATCACGAGTAGTTCCACTGATTGGACTCACAATCGTCCTGTCCTCCCCAACCAAAGCATTCAAAATACTGCTTTTACCCACATTTGGTCGGCCAACTATGGCAATAGCCGGAACGTATTCTTCTATATCAGGTCTCTCAGTCTCCTGCAAGGAATCATTAAGAGCATTCATTTTATTTAATATTGTTATTTGAATAGGACATGTGAAAGAAACAATTGAGAATAATGTAACTTATTTAGGAATTGTGGAGTAAATAAAAGGATCTTGCCTCAATTTTTTCCAATTGCGAGCAAACAGAATCAAGAAGCTCTCCAGTTCCACTCCCGGTTATAGCAGATATTGGAAGGGGCGAAAACCTAGTAGATTAATGGATGGAGAATACACATCAATGATAAATATTAGTAATACAAAAAACAATTGAGATAGGTAGTATGAATATTCACTCACCCGAAAGTCCAGAACTCTGATGCTTGCATGATTCCTTTACGAGGAGATTCACATTTGTTGACAGCAAGAACAATACATTTGTGTGAATAGTTCTTACGAAGCCAATCCCCTATCTCAATATCTGCTGCATTTAGACCTGCCTGTTGATGGTTCATTTTATTGCACAATGAACAAAAGACTTACACTCTAGCACACACACGAACTCAGTAATGAGAAAAATATAGTTTCACAAGATTAAAATAGGAAAGTGCTGCTAAACATCATTCAAATATTTTCAGTAGTTAATATAAAAATATCAAAAAAACTCGTTCAAAATATATAGTGGTATCTGCCAGCCACTGAGAAATAATTTTTTTGTAACCTGAGAAAATTGCACCTTTGGTACCTAATGTCTTTGGCAATTTTTGTCCCACCATTCCTTTTTGGGCACGTTGGGAGTAAAAAATGCAACAATTGATTTTTAAGAAAACATCTCCTCAATTCTTTAATATTGGGACGAAAAAAATGGTAGCAAAAATTGTACAAGTCTCAACCCCGTAGGTCCAAAAGCACAATCATCCCTTTTGAAACCTCTTAAAAGACAAGCTACTCACAAAAACATGTGCTTCAGCACAAAATGAAGTACAATTACCTGACCATCAACCAGGAATATGATGACAGATGATTCTTCCACAGCAATGGCAGCTTGCCTCTCGACCATGGAAGGCATTCTAGAAACAGCAGCCTCCCTTGAGGCACGAGGAATCCCATCCATCCCAACGGTTGTCGTTATAGCAAGTTCCTCCAGCACCTCATCCTGAGACTTTGAAATCGTGAGTACACCTCCGGTGTCCACCACCATGAACTCATAGTCTCCCCAAAATGACCTTCCGTACAAACGATCCCTAGTGACACCAGGTTCGTCAACCACAATAGCTTTGTTCCCCTGCAAATAAAGAAGAATCACGAACAAGAACTATAATAACTCAAATAATATTTACATGAGCTACTGGGACATACCCCAACAAGGCGATTAAAAAGTGCTGATTTACCAACATTTGGCCTTCCAACTATTGCAACCCTCGGAAGAAGATGATCGGGTATCTGAGGAAAGAACTGATTGGTGGAAATAAGTGCACTTACAATAATAATTAAAATGAAAATTGCTATTATTGTGATGCTTATATATAGAATTAGTGATGCACAAACGTCTTTCTTGAATACAAAAATAGTTGCATATTATCGAATTCGATTAAATTCTTCCATTCACTTTGGGTACTACAATGTAAGACACTAAGGTTATCAAATCCTCAGTATTGTGGGGGATAATCCCATGTCTTATACTAAGTCGTATATAGAGAGAACGAAAATTTCATCATGTATACTAACAGGGCCTTCATATTGAAGTGAAAAGGCTTTAAAACTGGAGCAGATGAGTATACAAAATTGATTACAGATGATTTTTACTAGACCGTAGTTCAGTGAAACCCATATGCACTCCCTAACAACAAGAGTCTATAAGAGAATAAACGATTCACCTACATTGCTACCAGTAGATGTGCACCTCTTCTGCCTGCCCCGAGTTTCCCTTTGATTAGAAACTTCGTCTTCTGAAATCATCACAGGGGATATCAAATTTTCACCATTATTTGTAATGAATATCATTAACAATTAAAATGAAGTAAAAAATAGTAATAAGTAAAAAAAAAAAGGTCGAGATTACCAATTTTCAACTCGCGCGACAACGATTCAGAAAATTCTTTCAAAACTTGCTTGGCTTCCAGCTCAAGTTCCTGTTCGTCGATAGTCTCCGCGTCCTCGCCGTCGGTTGGAGATTCTTCTTCGTCGAGTTCAAAATCTTGTTCGAAATCAATGTCATCCCTAATGTCCGGAGATGATGAGTCGATTTCCCCTGTCTTGGTGAGGAGATTGGCAGCGGACAACGGAGCTAAAAACGGCCTCCGCAGATGAAGCCCGCGGTGGCGGTGGGCGGAGAGAGAGAAAGTAATTGGATAAGAAAATGATTTGAATGGAGGAAAGAGTAGAGGATAACTGTTAGAGAAAGGAATTGAAGCGCATATGTCGAGGGACACCATCTCCTCCTATCTTTCTTCTGAGTGTGTTACTGTGTGCGAGTGGTTTTAATTTTATCCTCTCTTTCTTTCTTTCATCTTTGTTATTTCAAATACTTATCTATTTACTTTTATATTATTATTTTTAGGGGGATTTTCAAAAAGGGTAAATATCTTAGTCTCAATTATACATTAAGATCAAACTTTACACTATTTATAAAAAAACTAAATTTACCCAAATAACCTTTTTAATTATAGAAAACTGTAATATACGTTTTATACACAATGTGATATCTCTTGAAGGGATTAAATATACACTTTCATAAAATTTTCCAACAAATACACTACCAAACCGTACACTATGTAAATCAGAAACTCCTAAACTGAAACGTAAAATCCTCGGGTTGCATCCGACGATAATTCTCTTCACACCGGCGATAGGTGATTTCTCTAACAACGTTGACGTCGCTGTTTCTCTTCTAAAAGCTCCAGGTTTGACATTTGAAGGTAAGTTTTTCAATTATTTATCACTGATTATACATTAGTGGGTGATTAGATTGGATACAAGATTTAGGGTTCTTGGATTTTTTGTTTGATTCTACCCAAATTAGTTTAGATGGAAATTGACATTGTGTAAAGGTCAATATGATGGCATGTCGGATTTAGGGTTCTTGGTTCAGTGGTTTAATTAGACCCAAAATAGTAATTCTTAGGTTGAATTTGAGATTGTGTACAAATTGAAATAATTGCATGACGTTCTTTTCAAAATTTTAATCTACTTCCAGTCACAATAACACTACGGGTAGCAAACCAGTGGGTGTGTGGAATTGATGATACTTATAAGTTTTATGTTAAATTCACTTGTCTATGTTATATGTAAAGGGTTCGGGCCACGTGAGAGTGTGATTTGGGGACAAATCAAAGCACAGTGCACATGGGAATGGTAGACATATCTTCTAACATGCTCAGCATGTATATATTTTTCAAATTCAAGCATTAGATGTAAATATTTTATCAACATCTTGTTACCGGAGTGTGTACTTAGTAGTTTGAGTGACATAAATCTTGATTTGGAAACCATTGAATCAGTATTCACATTAATAAGACTTCATTACATGGTTGTCTAGTGTAGTTATAAGTATACAAAATACGATTTATAAGTCAACGATCAAGTAATGATTAAGATTTGTTAACCATATTTGTAAAATACATAAGTCTTGTTAGCAACATATGAAGACATAACTCCTGTTAACAACATATGAAGACATGACTAACCATGATTAAGGTGGATTAAGATTGTTTAGATCGACCTGATTGTAAAATACTGTAGTCCTGTGAATCTGTGATCATGATTATACTCTCTAAATATTACAATCTATTATATACACTGGTAAAACTAATTCATAGTGTATTTGGTAGATATAAATGTATAAAGAAGATAAAATTATCTACAATCAAGTTGTGTGAAGTATTTTATTTTGAAATCTATCATTCACACTATACCTTATAGTCCCAAAATTTTAAACTTTGATATCAGGTGTGTCTTGTGGGATGCTCACTTATTTTACGTCTGCTTGTATGAATATAATAGATACACTGCATGATTCTGAGTAGTGTATTTTTTAGTTCAATTGAAATAAATATATTTGAATGTCAATGAACTTGTATTCACAGTAAAAAAAACAGTTTGTCGGGCATATCGATGCATTTTCAAGCCTTCTAGAGGAAGAGGTGAAGCCACGTGAGGATATTCCACTGGTCACGAAATTTCTTGTTTCACACGCATGGGTAAGTATTTTAAACTTGTTATATTTGTTGTTTGTCTACTGTAAATGAACACTTGTTTTTCTGTTTGGTTGATTGATTGTAAATGACACTGCACTTTTATATATTAATTTGAATACACTAATAGTTTAGACACTAAACATGTAGTACTACCACTGAGTTGTGTAGTTTATAATTGTGTAACAAGTAAATTTGGAGACCTAAAAGCATCTAGACAGTCATTTGTTGTATTAGTTTAACTGGTTGTAATAGTTCCACCTTTATATCAGGGTTTGATTGAGTGCTTTCATTATAATGTTCATTTGCCGGTCATAATCTAGCACGTACACTGGATAGGGTTGAGCAGTGTTTCTAGTAGTTCAGAATTCATATATTGGACTACTGGTTTACGAACAAGAATTGTAGCAGTGTATTATGTAGTTCTATATGCATAAATTGTTTTGATCTTTTACGCACAAGTTGTTTACTAGAATTTGTTCATGTACATATTTCTTATTAATGCCAAAACATGAAAACTTGAATACATGTTTGGATCATTCTTATAAAATGGTCCAGGCACATATTTTAATCTAGTAATTACACTATCAATACTTGTACAGTGTAGATGGTAGATCAACGTCTATAAATTGGACTATTAGGTTAACTGCATTTAAGATTCTATTACACGACCACAACTTTAATTGCACAGTGTGTTTGGTGTTTCAAACTTAACTCGTTTGGGATATTAGTCTATGAACAAGTATTGTAGTAGATTAATATTTTAGTATTGTATGAATAAGTATTTTTTGTTTAGTGATTGGAATTTTAAACAAAAGTGCAATTTTTCATGGTTTGGACTATTCCGTGCGAAGACACTATATAGCAGAATTTTATTGATCTATATCTACATACTGTTTAATTGTATCCTGCGGCCGAGAATTTAGACGCAG
The DNA here is from genome assembly GCA_954870475.1 of Euphrasia confusa. Lineage (NCBI taxonomy): Eukaryota > Viridiplantae > Streptophyta > Magnoliopsida > Lamiales > Orobanchaceae > Euphrasia > Euphrasia confusa. The sequence continues at coordinate 4,668,001 of OX940966.1, read as the reverse complement.
TGGCAATGCATTCTTTAATATTTGATCCGTTGTACGAGTTTGTGGGGAGCGCGCATCTAATCATGATTCCGCTGACCCACCGAGCATTTCACACTATTTACATTTGACGTAGTGGCAAGATGTTTTTTCCACTATGACTATGTCCTCAAAGCAATCAAGTTCTGGAGAATGCTTGAAAGACAGAAATTATGGTATAGTAAATTACAGTTCTCATTTTTGAATATCTTGTTAGTGTATTTTTTAATACAACTCAACTAAGAGGTATTAAGTTATTTGTGGCTATTTTAGATTATAGTTTGATTATTGTTGTGTATAATCGTGATGTACACAGGTCAACATGATAAATTTGTGGATAAGAGGTGTAAAGTTTCAAGTCGAGGAAATGTTGAGAACATGTCATATGAAAAAGCTAAACAAGTCTGAAAGCTCGAATGTTGCGTTGAAGATTGATATGGAAACTTTGACCGAGAAAGAGATCCTCACTATAAAGTGGGTGCAGAAGTACTACAAGTATGATTTCAAATTCTATGATGAGAGGAAACTTGTTCCTAAGAAGGCTTTCGGATCGTAAGTTTAATAAGTAACATACTAATATATTCAAGCGTACAATAGACAGTTTAGTGTTTATATAATAACATTTTATTTTACCCACATCCTGGATTGCGGTGTGTACGTGATGCATTACATGAACTTTCTACTGCATACACTATACCCTCTTATGCAGTGTAGGTGATAGTTCACAATACATAAATTGAAATATCGATTTATGAACAAGATTTTTAGAAGCTTAATAGATATACACTAATTAACATTTGGTTATTGACAGAATAAGTATTGTACCACATCCAATACTGTCATGAATTAATTGTACATTTCTTACTCACTGTTTATAGTTCATCCATACTGATTGGCTGACTACATCAGTAGTCATTGAATCATGTTTTGGCTTCCAGGTTAGTGAACCGTTTAATGTAATCTATGTTGAACATATATTTAGAATCTACACATTAAAGATGTATAATTCCTTGTTGAAGGCGTTAGATTCAGTTTGACATGCACCGATTAAAGTAATTTTAGTGGTTATATTACACTATAATATGTACTTGTGTGTGCAGTGTACTTGACAGATTGGTTGTTATGTGACAAGAAATCTACCCTCCATTCTATAATCATAGTCCATCTCTTCTTTTTCGCTTGTGCTAAGATCATACAATATGTGCTTCGTGCTTCTTGTGATCGATCTATATATCGATGTCGTCTAATTCGTGTTGGCGCCCGTCTGAATCTGTTCGTTATTACTAACTGGTGTGTTGACCTAGCTAGTAGTTTTGTTTGTGTTCGAGAATTCAATTTATTCCTAATTAAGCTTTGTTTCCAGAATCCTGAAAAGCTACATGGTAAATAACCGGCCGATCGATTTGATAACTAAAATCCAGATTACAAATTGAAAAGAAAAAAAGTTTTTACCTCCGGGTGGACTCAAGAACATACAAACTGTATTATGCGAATGCAAGAACGGCTAGACTTGTTTTTTGAATTTTGAAAAAAAAAAAATGAATCGCAATCAAAAACTATTTTTTTAAAAGTATCATTTGATTGATTTCAAGAATTTGTGTCCGAAAACGATTAAGGTTTCAGCAATAACTACATAAAAAAATAAATGGAAAATATAATTAATATAATACAAAGGTTAAAATAGACAAATCAAATTTGAAAAACTTACTTAAATTATGAATACAATTAATATAAATACATTAAATTATATATATACGATAAATTGATTACCTTTTTTATTAGGATGGTAAACTATGTTACTTATTTATAAATCATAAACTCATTCTAATTTTTTCTCTAAATTACTCTTATTTTTAACTCATTCATTATTTACTCAATAATATTTATTATAATCAAAAGTTGTTAGCTCAGTAACACTCGAATCTGGAACCAAAGGTCCTAGATTCGAACTCAAGACATTACAATTGATCTAGACAAAAAAAAAACAATATTTATTATATCCCTCATTTATAATATTTGAAAAAATAACTTAATTCTTTTATAAATTACAAAAGAATTAAATAATCTTTTCTCAAACAGAGATAGTACTTAAAAAAAACAAAATTTTGTTGATGAAACTAGGCACAAGATAATTCAAGGTGGAGGCATATTGATATTCATTGAACTAGAAGGCATTTTGTAGTTAGCTAACCTTTAATAATAATAATCTTGGCTCAAACAGAGATAGTGTTAAGTATCCCACATCGGTTGGCAAAAGGTCCTAAAGCTCACATATATGTTGGACAACCTTAACACTTTAATAAGGCCTTTTAAGGTGTTATTGGCCCAACTTTGACATGGTATCAGAGCGGGCCCAACACGATGATGGGTGCCCCAGCCGATGAAATTTCCGGCTTGCCCAAAGATGGCATTATGTCCACGAGTAGAGCCGACAAAACCGAGCCTACTCGTGAGGGGGCGTGTTAAGTATCCCACATCGGTTGGCAAAAGGTCCTAAAGCTCACATATATGTTGGACAACCTTAACACCTTAATAAGGCCTTTTAAGGTGTTATTGGCCCAACTTTGACAGATAGTACTTACAAAAAAAAACAAGGACAACCTTAACACCTTAATAAGGCCTTTTAAGGTGTTATTGGCCCAACTTTGACAGATAGTACTTAAAAAAAAAAAAAAATTTTGTTGATGAAACATGGCACAAGATAATTCAAGGTGGAGGCATATTGATATTCATTGAACTAGAAGGCATTTTGTAGTTAGCTAACCTTTAATAATAATAATCTTGTTTGATCTTCTGAAAAATAAGAATCAATTAAAGAGACGATTCAAATGGATCAGGAAATCAAACAGGATTGAGTGATGTCTCCATTGAAATGCATATATGCGTTTGATTTGGAAACACGCGGATGGTGGATTTTGCATTTCGATTTTCTATAATATATGCTCGAATTTGGATTGAGGTTGACACATTTGATATCTTTGCTAGTGGAATTGTGGTTATGAAATTTAACACATCATATGACATACATTGCATGAAAATAATCGGAATTAATAAGATGTTTAGTAAGCATATAACATATTCGAACCTTCGGTGAAATGTACATTTCAAGTAAATTTCCTAACATTTTTATAGAGTATTGGTACTCATGTGGAGGTAAAATTTTGAGTTCCCATAGAAAGACAATTGAAATAATTTTTACGTGGGTAATTGTCATTAACCGGGTTAGTCATTCAGTTGAGGTGATGTTGTGATTCACAAGGAATGGACGGTTGTTCCATAGTCATTTTTCTTATACTACTTCGTATTAAGTTTGAGCGTCTCACATACTTAGAGAATTCATGTTTAAATCTATAAAAGAGTTAGAGGTGTTAAAGTTGGGTCACTAATACTTTAAAAAACTTTGTTAATGTGATAAAGTTGTCCAACTTATATGTTGTAGTGATGTTATGATTCACAAGGAATGGATGGTTGTTCCATAGTTATTTTTCTTATACTTCGTATTAAGTTTGAGTGTGTCAGATACTTAGAGAATTCATGTCTAAATCTAAAAGAGTTAAGGTGTGGTATCCAATCGAATATGGAGAATTCATGTCCAAATCTAAAAGGGTTAGAGGTGTTAAGGTCATTAACACCTTAAAAAACTTTATTAAAGTGATAAGATTGTTCAATTTATATGTAAGCATGTAAGCTCAAGGTTCGATATCCAATAGATCTGGGATATAAGGAAATTGAAATTCAATACATCGTGGTTAAGGCACCCACATCGTATTGGGCCTGATTTGATATCATGTTAAAGTTGAATTAGTAACATCGATATCTTAAAAAGTTTTGTTAATTAAATTAATAAAATTGTCCAACTTATATGAGCTCAAAGTTTGATATTTAATATATGTGAGATATATCTAACAAGAGGATTAAGAAAAACTCAAAATTTTCTAGGATCGACTGTTGAGTCAAGATGACTTGATGGTTATTTTCGAGATTTATATCAAGTAGAAATTATTATTTATAAAACGAATCTTGAAAATTTTATATTTGACTTGCAAATCAAGTCATTTAATGTAGTACTACTAGTATTTGTTTTATTATTTAATTTAAAATTAATTTTTATACTATTTTTATATTTCAATCGTTTGTACATGTCACTGCTCTTCCTATTCTTCCGTAATTTAATTTAAAATAAAATTTTATAAGCATGTATCAATGCTTAATATTGGTGCTTCTATTTTAGAAAATTATTCATTAATTCTATGTAAATTAAGAATTGATGAGAGTATAAAAATATCACTACAAAGCTTAGTTAATTATACGCTTTTGGAGATATATATTTTTTTTATTGGAAAATGAATTAACATAAAAAATGATATAATTTAGGATTACAATATCAATCTTGAAAAGTAAAACTAGAATTATTGTGTCCTTTTAATAAAAATAGACTTCAAGACTTAAATCTAGCTTCTTCAAAAAATTTCTCCGAATTGGTTTTCGATGCCTTCAAAATCACAAAAATTTCTCGTCTTCCACATAAACCAAAGCACGCACGACCAAAGACATCCAAAATTTTTTTCGATAATGCTATATGGACAGATTCTGCCCATGGGCAAAGCTGCCCAAAATTATTTATTTTATTTTTTATTTTTACATAATTATAAATATGATAAATTTAATAAATATCTTAAAATAAAAATTTTATCTTTTATTATTATATATTAAAATATATATTTTTTATTTAATTGATTTTTTTAATGTAAATATAAAAAAATGTGTTATCTTTAATTAATTTTTTTTTAATTTTTTACAATATATATTTTATATATTATAACTAACTATAATAAATGTCAAAAAATAATTAAAATATTATTATACTTATTAAAAAATAAAAATTAGAACATGAGCAAATTCTGCCCATTTAGCGGCTCTAATTTTTTTAGAGCTTTTCCTTCTCCACAGGCCTTGGAGATATTATTCCATTGTTGGGATTGAAGCCGACAATTGTTTACATTAATGTTGTTATGTCGTGTGTATACTTTTCAAAGAACGTCTTGAGCTTGAAAAATACTATACAGTATACTACTACAATCAAATTGTTCAATCTATATACATTAGGGGGAAAAAAGTTACTCAATTTTACGTACGGGCTAATATTCCATATCTCAAAATTATCCGTCCTGTACGTTTTAAAAGACGCCGCTTACATCAATCATGTATGCAGGCTACCTTATATAATTATATTAAACTTTTATCACTTAATATCTACACTACACTAATTAAATTAATTTTCATGGAAAAAATAACATTAACTGAATAATCAATTTCGAATTCTCGACTACATTTTAATTTCATGTTACATTTCAAAAGTCCATAAACTAATAGGAGATCTCATGATTTTTAATATATATATATACTATAATGGCAAGGAGGTTCATATATTGGTCAAAAATCGGTTGAAACCTAAACTGGAATCACGTAAAATAATGGCCCGAAAACCAATTGAAATTTATAATTCTGATCTGATTCATTTTTTAACAGGATAAGATCCAAATAACTTAAGATAAATAAATTTTATACAAAATAATAATTAAAAATAAAGTTGACACTTGTAAATTTTTTATTTTATTTAATACACTTCAAATATTAATTTTTTTAGATAAAATATATTTTAATAAATTTTTAATTGTGTGAACATCATTCTGTTCTTTTAAATAATGTCTTTAATCTTAGTCATAATTAATTAAATTTGATGAGCAAATTGAAGGCTTGCTTATTGCCGGGGCTAATCAATTTGCACAAGGGGATGGATATCTTGAACGGGATAACAGTACAAATAAAGCATTCAAAAAGTACTACTATACTACAATATATATATATATATATATATATATATATATATATATATATATATATATATATATATATATATATATATATATATATATATATATATACTCATGTCTTCTCGTTATAAATATTAATATGATTATTTCTTTTATATTTACAAAGAATCATGTCTTCTCGTTATAAATATTAATATGACTATTTCTTCTATATTTACAAAGAATCGTGAATTTGTGTGATTATAATTATATTTGTGGTTATAAAAGGGATGTAATGTTCTATTATAGTACAAGACAAATAGTATGAAATTATCTCCTGGCACTTAGTGTCCTTAGAAAATGTCTAATTTACTTTTACCAAAAAGAAAATGTCTAATTTCTTTCTTATTTTTTTATTTTTCACAATAAATAAAGTTTACAGTTTTTTACATACAATAATATGTACATTTTTATAAAATATTTTTATTTTTTTAATTAATTTTTTTTATTTCACTCATAAGTAATTTTTTACTTTTTAATAAAAAATTAAGAAATGATATTTTTTTTAATTTAATTATAAATAAATTAAGTGTGCATAATTATACGAAACAAAATTATAAGAATAGTCGTGTGTAACTTAATTAATTTAATTTATTTGTGAAGTTGTTGCTTAAATCTGACTTCACTACGTATTTTCATGTCTGCTTTCTTTAGACACTAGCTTTTTTTGATACGTAAGCAACATATATATATATATATATATATGTATATATTATACTGTATAATTAATTATTGCCATGCAACGCGTATATGTTGATTGCTGAGGTGGGCCATGCGTTGAAATTTAAACAAATTAAATAGGAAAATGTCTAACTTAATTAATACTATACAGTACATCGTTTCAACTATATATGCAATGGTTAATTAACACGTATAGTGTAATGTATTAAGAAAAATATTATTTATTGACTTTTTGGCCAAAAAAAGGTTAAAAATGTATTTTAAAATTAAAAAATAAAATAGTTTTGAGTAAAATTTAAAAAATAGTGAATAAAAATAAAGATAATATAGTATTTTAAAATAAAAAGGTAAAATATTTTTTTAAGAGGGTGCGTTTAAAAAAAAAAGTGCATAAATAATTGAGACGTAGTAGTACTTTTATATATAATATTACATCCATTCCAAGAAATTATGCACACTTTCTTTAAAATAGTACAATATATTATTACATTATTACTTATAATTATAGTAGTAATATTTTCTAGCTCTATGTCTATACTAGTACAATTTTTGATTCATAAAGGAATTAAGGAATCTTGGTCTTCAAAGTGTATATGTGGAAATTAATTACATAATATATTAAGTCATAGCTAATAATAGTAATTCATATTTTTAAGAATTAAACTAATTAATTGAACATGTTATTAATACTGATGTGTTAATGTAAGTGATTTTTAACATATATATTCACCATATTTTGTTTCACATTAAAAAATTACACTTTCTTTTTTTGTTTTCTAGTAAAAAAGGATTAAACTCTCCCTTTTAGTTACAATAACAATTTAATTAGTTAATTACAATCACGTAAATTCATTTCAGGCAATAAAATAAATATTATTCAGATTAATTCCGAATCTAACCTATATATTATCATCAAGCTAGTTAATCAAATAATCTAAATTAATTAATTCATTAGAAAATATCAAATTAATTTTTGTAATTATATATAACAAGCAAATTAAAGCATATATCTGCTTTATTTTGATAGGGGTAGTATATGTGATATCATATTCATGTAAAGGGCTCAACCTTTTCTTTTCTCTCTTTAATTTTTTTCCCAATTTAGACAGTTTTCTCATCATCATCATTTTTCCTTTGCCTAAAAAAAAAGAAAAAAAGTGCACGTTTTTTTTATTTTGAATTGGTTATCTTGATACACACGTGTAGTGTGGCTGACACATTAATTAATTAATCTATTTAATTTATAAAAGAAAATAAAGAAAGATTATGTGCATTGGAAGCTAAAAGTCATTGGTTGGTAACCAGACAATTTAGTTCATGCTGTTCCTCCTATAGACTTAATGATTGTCTTACGAATGAAGAATCGGATCGATGTATATAGAGAGGAGTCAAAGACAGAGAACCTTTCAACTGTCTTTGTCCAGACCGTTTCTCCCAACACCCTATGCCTAGTATATACGTAGACGATGACTTGTCGTCTCGACACGAAGACATAGTCAAAACGAAATAAACATTTGTACTTACTGTCTAATTTTGTGATTAGTAATTAAGTGTTTGTTAACATAATAATATTGACCTTGACGATTTTTGTTAAGGAAGTAAATATCTTCTATCGAATTTGGTTTGTATAAATTTTAACCATTTTTCTGGGTGATTTGAAATTTTACTAAGTTCAATTTATTTTTTTTGTTGCGAAAACTAATTAACTAAGTACAATTTCAAGTATATAAATACGTATTATATACTATTTTCGAATCTCAAGAGTTTACGGTCTTTTTTTTATAGTTTACAAAAAAAGTTTGCAATGTGCAAACTCTTGAGAATGAGGAGTACTACTTATCTACCTAGCTATGCGTACACATATTTAATACTCCTACTCACTAGGTCTCAGAACAGATTGTGTAAATTACAAAGTAAGAGTAATTAATTGATTTCCACATTAATATACATATAACTAAACTCTATGAAATAGCAGACAACTTTATTGAACATACTATACAACATGCTGCATGCAGTAGTATATATAGAAACTTATAAAGTTTTGCTTTTAAAACATACGGAGTACCATGTAGAGAACATACTAGCTCATTTGTTCCGGACTAATGGTCATAGGTGGTACTGTGATTTTTTTTTTGTCCGTTCAATAGGTATTATGATAAATAGTATACAAAAATTATGAAAAAATAATTAAAAAATTAAAAAAATGCTAAATTAATTCATTTTTTGGTAAGATATTTAATAAATATGATATTTTATTGATATAGCTAGTAATGGATTTATGTGATTATAATTATTAAGTGTAATAATTTATGTGGTAATAATTATTTGATGAATATAATGTTATTTTTTTAAACTTCATTCTCATTATATAATTGAATTATATAATTGATATTTTAATTGGTTCTAATAAATTTTAAATTTATAAAAATTCCAAAATAGTTTAAATTCGAGGGAGGTCAAATCAAAATGTAGAAAGTATATAATTTTTTATTATATAAGTGGGATGTATATTGTTCAAGACTTCAAGTTATGTGTTGTGATATCACTTGTGAGTTGTATTAAGTTAAATTTGTATGAAAAAAAATTAAGAACCCATACTTTTTTTTTATTTTTTATTTTTTATCATTGATTGGTTTTAAAGGGACACATGAATTTACTATAGATTTTACAATATTTATCTATATAATTAAACGGTAGTAATTATCACTATATCTAAGCATTAGTACGTGTTATTTTCTATAATTTCAAAAATCAAATCAAAATTTATTTTTATTAATCCCAAAATTTAATCAGGCATATATACATTTGTTTATATGCATATTATTGCGACGATCGCATTAGTATGATATTTTCCGTTTGGAAGAAAGTTGTCATAATTTTGTTTTGAGATTCTTTCTCAATTAGATATTTCATATTAATGAAGTGGCGATGGCGAGTCTCTTTATTAACTTGACAGATATACAATATTCTTCTTTTTTTTCAATATGCCAGATTTGAGTTGATACCTCAAGAGTTGCATTTTCAATTTACTTCAAAAAAATAGGTAGGTTTGATTTGAAAGTTTGAGTCAAAATATATATTAACATGATTTTTGTTTTTATTACACTAAAATAAGATGCTATATTAATTAAGTAGATATTAATCTAATTAATTGATCTTAATTAGTGAGAATGAAAGTAATTAAAAATGAAAGAATTTCCCCGTTTCTAAGCAACGAAACCCCACACACCCATCATCATCATCATTATGTTCTCATCACTCCTTTGAAGCTTTCATTTTTCCATATATATATAAATCTCTCTCTCACTCCTTCACATCAAAACAGTTAGTTATAACTTATTATAACCCCATAAAATAAAACAAAAACTTATAAAAAAAATCATGAAGAAGCCCGAGCTGCTAAACAACCCTAAGATTAACAACGACGATGCATCGACGACGATGAAGCTGAGAAAGGGTCTTTGGTCGCCGGAAGAAGACGACAAGCTGATGAATTACATGATGACAAATGGCCAGGGCTGCTGGAGCGACGTCGCCCGAAACGCCGGCCTTCTCCGCTGCGGCAAGAGCTGCCGCCTCCGTTGGATCAATTATCTTCGCCCCGACCTCAAGCGGGGGGCTTTCTCCCCCCAGGAGGAGGACCTCATCATTCACCTCCATTCCCTCCTTGGCAACAGGTTCTTTTTTCTTCTTATTAATTTCTACTAACAATATTTTCATTTCTTTTTTCATGCATATCATATTATACTTCTTTCAGTCTCAAATTAATAGTGATTTGTTTTTTTTGCAAATTATAAAAGAAGTGTGATCATTAATCTGAAACAAGACATAAATCGAAAACTTGAAAATTACATTTCTACATGGCCGGGGACCAATATAATTAATTCAATGGTTAGTTATGATTATATCGAGTTTTGTCGATTAAGTAACCAATAGTACCCTAGCTAGCTAATAGACTATTACCCGACCGGTCAATATTTTATACGTATAATAAAATCATAATCATGTTTTAAACTTTAGGGTTACGTACAAATTTGTTTTTTTTTCTCTAAAATTTTCAATTTTTTCTTTATCCTTCCTCCTTTCAACCCAAAAGGTGGTCTCAGATCGCGGCACGATTACCGGGACGAACAGACAACGAAATAAAAAACTTCTGGAACTCAACGATGAAGAAAAGAATGAAAACAACGCCGCCGATTAACACGACAGACTCGCCGTTGGATGAGAATCACGAGCATCACCACATGATGATGTCCACCATGCAACAACACAACAATAATATCATGGGCATGGGCATGTTCATGGACTCATCATCATCCGCGCACCCGATGTCAAATCCCTATCCTACACATGATCACATCCTAGACGAAGGGTTGTACTTCGATGTACAACCGAGCAATCAACACGATGCGATGTTTGGTGGCATGGATGGGTATCTCTTCGACACCCCGGCTCTTGGTCATAGCTCACAAAACAATATGGTTAATTATCGATGCGAGAGCAGCAACAACGTTAATGAAATCAAAGTGGAAAACAACGACGAGGAATTAGGTCATTTCGGGGGTTATTGGGAAGGAGTTGCCGAATGGGATTTGGATGAACTGATGCAAGATGTCTCTTCTTTTCCGCTTCTCGACTTTCAAGTTGAATAGCGATCGACATTGACCTCTAATTATTTTTTCTCGAAAAATCGAGACCTTTTTTCTTCTATAAACCGAAGCGTGCCGGTGGTATATTATATATACATACATTTTACAATATTCAAGTGCAGCATCAAGGAGGATTTGAAAGATGGAGCACTTTGGACACAAGGGGTTGTGTAAGTATACATAAGTGTTTTAATTAATTAATTTGTTCAATTTTAAGTTTTTTTATATATTTTATTTCATGGAGATTGTATAAGTACGTGATTAATTATGGGATTAATTCATATGTAAATATATATACATGTCGGCAGAGCCACGTATATATATAATACTTCTATAAGAGTTGGAGTAATTAAGTTACAAGTTATATAAAAATCAATGTTTCACGTGCTCATTATGCATGTCAATTTTGTCAAAAATAACAGTAGTAATTACATTAAAGTGGCCTTATAGCTTGTAATTATGATACAAAACTAATGATTATGTTGGTTGATTTATTCAATTCTCTTATCTTTGCTCTCATGGTCATGATTTAATCGTAAAATAGAGAGTTGATATATATGTATCAACTATTATGCATCTCACGTAAAAAATTATGGCTAGAAAAAAAAACATTAAACAAAAATTACATATTCCGTGTATCGAATATATATATATATATATATATATATATATATATATATATATATATATATATATATATATATATATATATATATATATATATATATTTTTGTTTGAGTCAATTGCAGATATTTAAATACTCACGCGTCCACACATGTCTCGCGTTCGAACCTTGAATCTTATAGTTCTCAAGTTGAATGCTCAACTAACTAAGCTAACAACTCTTCGCGTGTGTATCGAAATTTTGATAAAGGCTGAAAGGCAATATTAATTAGTGTATCGAAATTTTGATAAAGGCTGAAAGGCAATATTAATTAATTATATATGGAGTAATTTTTTATTTAAAATTTCAAAAAGAACTCGCGTGTGTGTACTAATACTTCTATGAATAATGGGGTATATGTGTGTGTTGGCTTATTTCTAATGGAAACAATATACTACTAATTAATTACTCCTATTTATACATTAAAAAAATCACATATATGGATATTTGTGTGCAATAAATTAATTCCAAATGAAGAAATTGTTTGTGTTGAATTGTGATTGGTGAAATTTTATTGGTAATAGATAAGATAATAATTTTTCCTCCTCGTAATGGTGTTTAATCACTTAGGTAATATGTCCACTTGGATCTAAAGTCACCAAAAGAAAGAGTAAAAAGTTAGCATGCACATATTAATTGTGGATTTGGACATGCTAGTAATTAATTGTAATATTTCAAAGTGAGCAAATTAAAACCGGTGTTTGAAATTTATATAAAAAATAAAATAAAATTGATTATCCAATGATAATAAATAAGGACATGTTATTTTGGACTTAATTTCAGTATATTTCAGTTCAGTAGTTCGGTATTTGAAATTTATATAAAAAATAAAATAAAATTGATTATCCAATGAAAATAAATAAGGAAATGTTCTTTTGGACTTAATTTCAGTACATTTCAGTTCAGTAGTTCAGTAGTTCAGTTAAGTTCAGTTTAACTTCGATTAAGTTCATTTTAAAATAAATTAAAATAAAAATAAATAAAAAATAATTTAAATCAATAATTTTACTAGTTAATGTCACAATATTATTAATATTTTTAAAAAACTATTTAATAATTTATAATAATAATTATTATTTTTATTAAAAATCAAATTAGTTTAATTCAAATCGTTTCAGTTTAGTTCATTTCAGCCGGTTTATATTCAAAAGAACAAGTCTGATTGAACAGTGTTTGCAAACTTTAGAATTTGGAGGTTTATATATCTAAGAACCTATCATAACTAAGAGGGTTATATTTTCTAAATAATATGATTTTTTAATATACTCTATTAATTTGAATTAAGTAAAAGGGTATGGAAGTTCACTTAAATTAATATTTTTTTTTACAGTTCTCTCAAATTAATAAAAATTCATATATATAAATCAATTAAAAAACCAGTGCGAAAAATCTAACACACCCTTCTAATAGATGCAAATGCGAAAAAAATATTATGAAATCACAATCCAATACACCTCTATGCGAAGTGATTATTTGATTAAAATTTAATTTAATTAAATTATTTAAAAACAATTTTTTTCAATTAAAAAAATCTTTACTAATTTTTTTATGATTATATTCACGTATATATTTAATTAAATTATTTTTAAAAACAATTCTAAATAAAAAATTCTTTTTTACGCAAAAAAAATAATGTTTTTAAAATTATGTTCACTATATATATTTATTTAAATTATTTAAAAATAATTTTTTTCAAAATAATAAACTATTTACTCAAAAAAAATTATATTTACTCTATGTATTTAATTAAATTATTTAAAAACAAAAATTTTCAAAATAAAAAAATACTCTTTCCACAAAAAAACAAACAAAAAAAATTTAAAATTATATTCATATATATTTAATTAAATTATTTAATTATATCCACACGTGTTTTTTATTAACTACCACATATTATTTTATTTTTATTTTTTATTTTTTATTTTTGTGTTCCATATTTTATTAAAGGGAAAAATGGCATTAAGGCCAATTTTCAGCATTTTTTCACCAATAAGGCCAATCTTCAATTTTGGTGTCAATTAGGCCAAAATGTTCCAATTAGGCCAAAAAAATGTACCCGGAAAGACCAAAATACCCTTCCATATTAACTTCACAAATCGAGCTGAGGGGAAATCATTCTCGACGACACACATTCAATTCTGCTCTTTGTCTCTCACCTCCGCCGCCGCTATTCATATCCACAATCGAGCCGAGGGAATTCATCTCCGTCGCCGCCGCGTTCAATCTAAGGAGAGGGGGAAGGTCGCCACCGGTGAGCAGCTTCAATTCTCCACCGAAGGAGAATCGGTTTCATGCAGTCCGTCTCTCTCGGCATCGATCGATCGATCGATTTCATCTCCTCCGCCGCCGCCGTTCCTGTCTCAGTTCAAATGTCAGATGCGCCGCCGCCCTCCTTGCCGTCGATTTCGAATCCAGGTACGCGATTTCGAATCCACGTACCCGATCAGTGCTTAAAAGGTTGATTCAGCATGCATGCACAGTGTGTGGATTGATTCAGTGTGCATTGAGCATGCATTCAGTGTTCATTGTTTTTTATTATGCATGTTCAGTGTTTTTTCGTTGCATTCAGTGTGCATTGAGCATGCATTCAGTGTTCATTGTTTTTTATTATGCATGTTCAGTGTTTTTTCGTTGCATTCAGTGTTAATTGAGCATGCATTCAGTGTTAATTGAGCATGCATTCAGTGTTCCTGCACTGTGCTTGCCCTTCAGTGCTTATTTGGTTCAGTCAGTGTCTAATTCACCATGCGCTTTTTTCAGTCAGTGTTTAATTGATTGATTCAGTGTGCATTGAGCTTGGCTAATTGCACTTACACACTGTACCCACCTGTTGCACACTGAATCCATACTTAACAATATGGATTCAGTGCTGATTTGCTTCATTCAGTGTCTGAATGAATACCAGTTTGTTTCCCCTAGGATACCTGTTATTTTGTTGGAAATGCAATGTGTTACAGGAATCAGTGTGTGTTGACTTTGTTTTCTTTGATGCATTGACCTGTCCCCTTTTCAATAAATGCCTGCCATGTTAGTTGAGGGTTGAGGCATTTACTGCTAGTGTTATAAGTATGAGGACGGTTATAAATACCTCGTCATTTTTCTCTGGTTTCCTCATCTCATTTCTATTCGATCGGGGGGCAGCCAGCAACGATGCCGAGGCGAACGGGGACACTCGATCGGGAGCCAGGGCAGACACCAAGTGAGGCTGAATTTTTCAATAACAGTCCTCCTCCCTCGCCCGAACAAAGATTCAATGGCGGTCCAATCTGTCGGGGGCCACCAATGATGCGTAGGCGACCGGGCACACTCGATCGGGAGCCAGGACCGACGCCAAGTCGGGGGGTTGAATCTTGGAATGGTTCTCACTGGACCGAACAAAGATTCAATGGTCGTTGGCATAAAGAGAAGTTTCCTCTCCCGGCTGTCTTTGTTCGTCCGATCAAGGATGAAATGGGGAATTTCATCGTTCTGACGGACTCCCTGGACCAGAAATGGCACGTGCCGCTCACCACTCATCGGAATCAAACGGCCATCCACGGATTTCACTGGGAACGCCTCGTTCGAGAGTTTGGAGTGCAGGAAGGCTGGAACATCCGGGTTACCTGGACCGGAGGACGTAGTTTCTCGGTTGGCGTATTCGATCAAAATGGCGAGTCGATGGTGCGCCCGGTCAGGGACCCCCCTCGTCGTGACCCAAGACTTCCTCCATCTCATTATTATTGTTGTTAATCTTTTTTTGTGTTTTTTTTTTTGGTGTTTCCTGTGATTGTCGACTTGTCTTCGTTGTACTGCTCGTCGTGACTTGCTGCTTGCTTAATAAGACTTTGAGTTTAAAAAAAAAAAAAAAACACACTGTCTTGTCTGACTTTAACACTGAACAGGCCTTAAAAACACTGACTGATTGACTGTGCATTTAACACTGAACATGTCTTAAAAACACTGTTTGAGGCAACACACATTGAATCACACAGTCAAACACTGAGCACACTTTTATAGCACTGAACACACTTCAATAGCACTGAACATCATTGAGCACACTTTAATAGCACTGAACACCCTTTATTAGCACTGAACACACAGAGACACACACTGAATCACACTGTTTGAGTTCAGTTGTTCATTTTTTGACTGACTGTGAGTCGTTATTTTTTGTTATTCAGCAGGGACCGCTGTTTTCGCGTTTTGTGCATTCGACGGCGAGAATTTGGTGTCCAGAATCGATTCCTCCCGTGCGGCCGCCCTTCACCAGCTGAAGGAAACAGTCGAGCTTCAGTGGCCTGAACTCCGAGACGTTGCATACGGCATGCATTACTCCGTACCAGATTTCCCAAACTGTGTGCTCTCAACCGATGCGGACATGTCGAACATGGTATCCCTAGCTGCGCTTCACAAGCTGCCTCGGGTGAGCATCAACATTTCCGTCGCGAATGAAGACCACACCTCTAGTTCTGTGTTCTCGACGGTGTCCAACAGTACCTGTGTTAGTGCGACCGGAACAGAAAACAACGAGGGCGGCCTTGAAGCAGCAGAAGATATGTTCCGCCTGTTTGGTCCGTCGAGTTCTAAAGTGTTGTTAACCGATGGCTGGGACAAAGAGATCTCGGGTGTCGGTCAGATGTTCAGAGGAGGTGCCCCGGACTTTCGAAACGCACTCTGTAAGATGGCAGTCGGAGTGGGATTCGATTTCGAGTACGTGAAGAACAGACCCGAAAAGGTTTCTGCCGTGTGCTCGAAGAAAAGCAGCACGGGATGCAACTGGTCTGTATGCGCCGTGATGGATCGAAGCAACGACTTCTTCTACGTCAAGCAACTGAGTAACGAGCACAGCTGCGGTGCGTTCTTTCGATCCCTGAAGCACAGGCGCGTCTGCTCGGACTTGGTTTCCAGTTTGATAGTCGAGGTGGTACGGAAAAGCACACTGACTCGTCCGATCCAAATCGTGAGAAACTTCCAGCATCACTACGGCCTGGAGATCTCGTCTGGCCTCGCTCTGGATGCGCTCGAGAAGGCCAGGAAGATGATTCACGACGACGATAAAGATTCCTTCGGCGCGCTGACTAAGCACCTGCAGGCAATATCGGATTCCAACCCTGGGTCGCACCTGCTGCTCGAATTCAACGAGGCGTCCAGGAAGTTTCGCAGGGTCTTCATCTCGATGAAGGCTTGTATCGACGGGATGAACCATTGTCGCCCTTTGCTGTTTCTGGACGGCACATTTCTGAAGGGAAGGTTCAAGGGCCATTTGCTCGCTGCTACGGGCAAGGACGGCGACGGAGGTATGTGCAGTACAGTTTTGAGCACGCACTGAACACCCTTTATTAACACTGACTGGTCTGAAATGCACACTGAAACTGACCCTTGTTGCTTGCAGCACTGAATCTGTATTTTCAACACTGAATGAGTGATATTCACACTGACTGAAGTGTTTCTCACCTTTTTTTTTTTTTTCGTGTCCCTTGCGAATGCAGGGTTGTACCCACTGGCTTACGCAGTTGTCGATTCCGAGAACTATGCTAACTGGAAGTGGTTTTTGGACAACCTGAAGCACATCCTATATCCTTCTCGCACTGTTACGTTCGTGTCGGACAGGAATCTCGGGCTGCTCGAGGCGATGAGCAGGGTGTTCCCAGGGTCCCCGCACGGCTACTGTATCATTCACTTAAAGTTGAACCTGAAACACAAATTCAGAGGCAGATGGGCGACCAAGGTTTTACGAGACGGCTTGGTGTGGAATTTCCTGAAATGTGCCTACGCAACCACCGTCGAAGCCTACCAGCTGAGCATGGACAAGCTGTTGGAAGAGGGAGGCCAGACAGCGAAAGTGTTTTTCGAGAACATGGATCCAAAGCATTGGGCCAACGTGTACTTCTCAAGGAAGAGATACGGGGAGATGTCGTCCAACGCCGCGGAGTCGTTCAATAAATGGATCTTGGAAGCCCGTCATCTTCCGATCACGGCGTTGGTCAACAACATCAGGCTGAAGATGATGACCTTTTTCCACGGTATGAAAAAAAAATAAAAAAAAATACACATCTCAAACACTGATGGCCCTTTTTTAACACTGTTGGCCCTTGCTCAAACACTGACTGGCCTTTTTTAACACTGTTGGCACTTTTTTAACACTGTTGGCCATTGTTCAAACACTGACTGGACTTGTTTAACACTGAATCAGACAGGGGGGCCAGGAGCAGGGGATGGACTACGGAATTTTGCCCGTCCGTTGAGAAGAAGCTGAGTGAAGCCGTCAACGAAGGCAGGAAATAGGTGGTTGTGGGGTCGTCCGAAACTGTTTTCGAAGTGCAGTGCGTTCCGTCCGTCGTGGTGAATATTGCCGATCAGACGTGCACCTGCTGTCAGTGGCAGATTACAGGGGTTCCGTGCTCCCACGCAGCTGCGTGCATTCTGCGGTCCGGGAAGCCGATGGCCTCGTTCGTGGACAAATTTTACCGTGCAGAGACCTACATCAGGTCTTATGCCGATCCCCTTCAGCCGGTTTCCATGTTTGATCAACCTTCGAACGTACCAGAGAACGTCCTGATCGAGCCGCCGACAACGAAGAGGCCTCCTGGAAGACCTAAGAAGAAGAGGATTCCGTCCAGGGGTGAGCACATCCCGAGAGCCTTGAAGTGTGGGAGGTGCGGACGTGTCGGCAATCACAACAAGAAAACGTGCACGGAGCCTATACAGTAGTTAGTTAGTAGCAGATGCACCCTAGTTACTGACTGTGATATTTTAAAAAAACACAGGGATTTTAACATTATGTGATTTGTTTCTTGATCAGTTATGCTCTTTGAGTGTTTTTAATAGTTCTTGTATTGTAATTTTTGCATTTGCTTGTTTTTTAATGTTTCAATTCAACAAGTCTTAATTGCTGACACTGAGTGGACAAGATTAACACTGATGGCACTGAATTGGAAGAATAAACACTGCCAACACTGAACAGACAGAATTAACACTGAATAATAGACAATATCAAACACTGAATAATAGACAATATCAAGACTGACCAGAAATATGAACAAAAAACATGTTTTGTTTTTTACAGAAACTAAAATCCAAAAGACAATCACAATCATGTTCATACATTTACAGAAAAAACACTTCTTGTTTTTTTTTCCAAACAGAACTAAACAAAAAACGCACAACCCTCAATCACTACTTTTCCTTCATGGTCAGGATGGTTCGTATCACGTGAGCCTTGAATACTTGGAACTCTTCTGTCCTGACCTTCTCCGGAATGGCCTCTTTCTTCATAATCTTCTCCATGTAGTAGCATACGTACAAAGCACATTCATTCCTGGACACACACAGACGTGGAGGAGTCAAAGAAAAAAAAAAAAAAACTGACACTAAATGCACAAATATAACACTGAACATGCATAAAATGAACACAGAAACACAACACTGAAATGGGTTAATTAATAAGCACTGATACTTACAGAGTTGGGGCTTGCTGTGGGAGAGGCTTCACGGCCTCGATTTCATGTATCGGGAAACCACACTTCCCCGCTTTCTCCAGCATTTGGCTCACGTTGGTTTCCACCTTTTCCTTCTGAAACGTATGAAACAAAACAGTTTGTCAGTTATCGTTAGAAAGGGAACATTTTTTAAAAAATCGACTAAAAATACAGTAGACGTACCAATTCCACTGCATTCGCCATGTAATGGTCCTTCGATTTCGCCCCCCTGGGTTGAATAGAGTTGTAGAATCGCCATTTCTGTTGGACGAAGTCGCAGACGAGCAGCGACCAATGGTTCGGTTCTGTATTCTTTCTCGACCCAGGCGACACAATCGGGAAAATTATAATCCCTTTCCGCACGCACGGGATCATATCTGTGATTGTTTTGAACATTTTCTGGTGGTCATGACGTTCCATGACAATGGAGGTCTGCGAGAGGAGAAAAAAAAAAAAAAAAAACAGAGTTTTTATTAAGGAAGAATGAATTCAATGAGCACTGAACAGGACATTATAACACTGAATGTCACATAAAAGCACTGACTGTCAGTGACAAACACTGATCAACCATCAATAACACTGAACAGAGCATACAAACACTGAGTAGCACATTAAAACACTGAACAGCACACACAAACACTGAGTAGCACATTAAAACACTGAACAACATGTACAAACACTGATCAACCATCAATAACACTGAACAGCACACACAAACACTGAGTAGCACATTAAAACACTGAACAACATGTACAAACACTGATCACTCATCAATAACACTGAACAGCACACACACACACACTGACAACCCCCCTAACACAATGTATATCCACAAAAAACACCGAATACAAAGGCAGAAAGACTCACCCAACAGTGCCCGGGGAGTATCAGAGCCTCCAACATCTTGTTGTGGTCTCGATGCAGCGACTCAGCAAAGGCGTCGACCACATGGTTGCTGATGAAGGTGCACTTCATCATGTCGGTCATGTCAGACACCGAAACAACTGTGGATATACGGGGAAAGTATTTCATTGTCCACCTGATTGTGAAAAAAAGAAAAAAAAAAAACAAAAAACACATTCTTAGCTAGCACAAAAAAAAAAAAAAAAAAAAGAAAGAAAGAAAGAAAGAAAGAAATAAACGAAACTTCACTTACAATTTTTGTTCGCTGCTGTGCAGGATGATTTTGTCGAGGACTTCCGGCTCCAAATCGAATCCGCAGTTCTGGTCAAATTTCTTGTTCATGGAGACCAAGAACTTGACATGTTCGTCATTGAAATCACTGCGGATCGGTTTCTGGCTTGCTGCCACCTTTTTACCCTTCTTGATCGCCTTTTTCTTGGCAGCAGGGGCAGGGGGATCGTACTGAAAATCATCGTCATCGCCGTTGGCTGACTTCCTTTTCCTGCCCTTGACCAGTCGCACCATTGACCTGGTCTTTGCCTTGGTCGAAGACTCTGTTTTCTCGGCTTCTGGTCTCAACGGGCTTCCTTCTTCTTCTTCATCATCCTTGTTGCGGTCAATCTCGTAGACGCACAACTCAGCCTGGAGACTTAAGATTTCATCTTCCCGTGCCTTGACGCTGTTCTGCAGAGCCTTGATCTGGGCTCTGTGGACGGTTTCTTGTGCTTGCATGTCCGCCTCCAGATTCTCGAGCCGGACTTTTTCGTAGTCGTTCATGACCGAAGACATCTGAAGGTCAACCAACGCATCCTTCAAATTTGTCACTTCATCCTCGAGCTCTTTGACTCTAGCCCTCAGAAGTCGCACTTCCTCTTCACCAGAGCTTCGATCCTCGCCCGCCCCGGGGTCCTCGGTCACTGTTGGATGAGTCTGATCATTCGCCTTCTTGATCAATTCTTCCTCAAGCTCTTTCACTCGCGTCCTCAGAAGTTTCAACTCCTCCTCCTCCTCGGATCTTCCACCTGCCTCGCCTGCTGCCACCTCCGTCTCCGCGTCGATCTTCGCAAGCTGCTCCGAAAGCTCGCTCTTCAGTCGCTGGTTATCACCTTCCAGCTCGACGTTAGCACTTGTCAGATCGTTCAGCTGAGAAGTCGTGCTCTCGAGCTTGGATTGGAGATCCCTCACAGTGGCGGAGAGATCTTGATTCTCCGACAGGAGGTTGTTGAGCAACTTCTCGGCTTCGGCAGCAGAAACAGCAGGGCGTTCCTCATCGGGCTGCTGTCCAGAAGGCCGCCCACCCTCCTCCTCCGGCTCCTGGACTACGCAGGTCATCTCCATCGGATGCCCCTCGGAAGAAGAACTGTCGTCGTCATCGCCATCGGACGACTGCTCTTCTTTTCCAGAAGGCCCGCCCTCCGGGCCTTTTCCTTTTCGTTCCTCTTCCTCGCTCGACGAATCAGAGCGCGGATGCTCGTCATCGTCACTGCTGTCCTCTCCAGAAGGCAGCTCCTCAGACTGCTCTTCGTCCTCGCTCTCCGCCGCACGCGGAGTGTTCACGATTGCTTTATAGGAAAGGTGGCCCTTGTACGCCTGGATCTCCGCCACCGTCTTGCCGTGTTTCAGAAGACGAGCATCCACCTGTCAGACACGGACAACACGCGTTAGAACTCAAAAAAACATCATCCTCCTCAAGTGAGTGACACTGAACAGCATTAATAAGCACTGAACATCACAGTTTCCCTACTTTGACACTGAATGGCATAAATAAGCATTGAACAGAACATCATTCACACTGAATACAAGCAATAAACACTGAACCTCAATATTTCACACACTGTTCACTCAGAATTAGTTGACGGACAGTGAATCATAAAACAAACAGACTTAAAAAGAAGCAGAAGAAAGATAGAAGATATTTACCGCCTCGTCCGCGAGACCCGCTAGAGTCTCCTTGGTCACATTCGAAAGATCATTGAGATGCCAGTTCAGTACCCGGGGGAGGTGCTCGTTCTCCAGCCTGTTTGCCAGCTTTGTGTGCTCACAAAGCCAGAACTGCACAAAAATATAAAAAATAAAAAAAACCCAAGGTAAATATCAAGGAATGAAAAATAAAAAAGACGGCAAGTAGAAGTAAACAGCAAGACGAATGTGAAGAACAGCAAGTAGAAGCACATACCAGTAGCAGTATCGTGCAGCCTTGTGTATTCTGCGGGTTGTCCCTGTTCCCAGCTGCCGAGTCGCAAAGGGCCTTGAGAATCGCCTCGCCCCAGTTGTAGCTCTGCATCGAGTCCAGATCCACCACATAATCCAACCATTTCCATTGGATTGTGACGGAGGAAGTGGAGAAGAAGACAGTGCCGATCAGTAACAACGACAGGAGCCGAGCTACATCAGCAAGAGCCTGAGGCTTGCGACTCCGACGCTTCACCAAAATATCAAGCTTTTCCTTCAGCATCTTCGGGTTCAGCGTCTTCTCCCCCGGGAACATCCTCTCCCTGAATCTTTTATTATTACACTTGGACCTGGAACTGATATCGAGCTTCCTGCTGCCGCCTACGATTCCAAAAATAAGATCGACATCCTCGGGAGTGATCCGGACATCTTTGCTGCCCAGCTTAATAGTACGAGCACCGATATCCATCTGCTCCAGCACGGCAGCTATCGCAGCGTCGCTCTTTCGGGTGTGGAGGATTGATGAGCCATATTTTTTGGCTCATTTTTAGTTCTTTTGAGTCAAGTAATCGAGTCTTTATTTTCTTTATATTATTTTATTATGTCTGGGAGGACACATTTGGAGTAAGAGTGATGCAGGGCATAGCAGGCGACACATTGGGCATAATAGGAGTGAATTACGTGAAAGCTGAAGAAGTCCTGCCATCTGGGCAAAAGACATCACAAGCTGGCGGTTTGGGCATAACACCTACATTGGCCTGATCACCCACTGTGGGCAAAACACTCACTTTCGACTGATCACCGACAGTTGAGCAAGCAGCCACTATGGGCATACACCGCATGCATGAAGGGAACCAGTCCCTTGGACCAAAATCAAGGAATCAAAGCAACAGTGACTCAAACACTTGGGCCTACTTGGGCAAGCAACCATTATGGGCGAAGGCACTTTGCGGAGATTCGGAACTTCCAAAGTCTCACACGTGATCCATGACTTAACCAAGGCAAAGAAAAGACCGAGGCGTAAAAGAGGCAAGGAAATCACCTTCGTGGTCAAGGGTGCATGTTGAGCAAGCTGGTGTGACTGGAACATCCAGGTCCCGTTGAGCAAGTTGGGACAGAGTCAGAAAGTGGAGCAAGACTGACGCACGACCAAGTACCGCGCATGATCTGCTACCTCGTAAAGAAGGCTATCGAAGATAAAGCAATTGGGCAAGAGCGACAATTGACCAGAGACGGACGTTGAGCAAGTAGTGTACGAAAGAGTCCTGGGAATCATGGAGTCCTCAAAGGCGACCAGATTCAGAGAAGTATCAAAGAAGGACTCTCATCCAACCTTAGAGTCATTGTCCAACACGTCTCTATCATATCAGAGTCCTATATACACACGAGTCTGTCAAGACGTCAGCATGGGCAGGCAGCTGTCCAGAATCCTGAAAATCTAGGAGTCTTCAAGAGAATCCTTATCCAATCAAGATCAGCGATTTTTTACTTGCTACCCAAGACTCCTATCATCTATAAATATATGAGGACGTGAAGAACACAAAAAAAAACGAAAGAGAGCCACGAAAGAGAGAGCCGAACGCAGCAACACACAACCCGAGCTCCACAAAACAACACTTGAAATTAATGAGAGTTTATATGTACTTGTTTTGAGAGTCGAGTGAGGAGGAACACCGCCCTTTTGGGCAGCCCGTTTGGGCGAAATTGTATATTATGTTTTTCTTAATTTATTTCCCTTTTGTTTCAGTTATTTAATTTCGTTTTTGCTTTCTTTATTTATTTTAATTATGTATTGTTGAATTAACATCGTTTGGTCAAGTTCTGATCCTGATCAGGCTGCTGTGTAAAATACTGTGAGGCTTCTTGATGACAGCAACTAGCTTAGCTTTGTTCCCGATTCAACAGGGTAGTATATCGAGGATGTTAGGGACTTGGGCAATCCTACAATGACCAGTGGGAACCCCGACTTGCCTAACACACAAGTACGTGGATCAACGCGACCGGGAGACTGGGCGTCCGCGAAGTACAACATGTTGCTGGAGATGTGGTCGTATGACTTGGGTCTGTCCAGGCATGCTATTGGCCATTCTGGGTTTGCTTGGAGGATGAAAGCGGCTTGATCAACTTAGACTCATGCGGTCACATAGTGTCGAATTGGTCAATGTCAGGAGACCTATTGAGAGAGATCTAATAGGACTTTAAACATAAGAGCGAATGAGGGTCAGGGGTATTGGCGTGCGTGACATCATAGGGACGTTAATATTTTGGGCCTATAACCGGAAGATGAAGCTGTTAGCAAAATGATATATGTGCCAGTGAACAGTAAACACTTGACCAGTGTGATCAAGGTAACGACTTGCCCAAATGTTTTTAATTCGTTTTTATTTTGTTTTTGTTTTATTTCAGTCAAGGTAGCAAGGAGATCACGGAACCGCTGTGCCCACAGCGAACACAAAACCCTTTTTAAACGTGACAACCCTTTGGGCAAAGCCGGGGGAAAGTAATAATAAACTCCTCGTGGGATCGACCCTATACTTGCCACTAATACTCGTTGTTGGTGAAAGGTCTAGGAAACTTACAAATTTATTTTGACCGGCGTTTGTTCCACGACAAACACGCGTCGTCGTCAAAATTGGCGCCGTTGCCGGGGAGTTTAAATTCCAGTTACTTTCTCCGTGCTATTTGACTTGTGATTTTTGTTTTTGCTTTAGCTTGACCATACAGGGCAATTGAGGGCAGAACAGGGAGAGCAAGGCAAACAGCACGTGCAACCCAAAAACAAACGTCATGCCCATGACGCTAACTAAGGCGCTAGCCAGGAGGCAACCTGGTAGTATCTTTTCCCTTTTTTTTTATTTTATTCAATAAATAAGCCTTGAGCAGTGTTCTCCTCGAAAGGTAGTGTGTTTTGTGTTGCAGATCATGGGCAAGGAGCCAAAGCTGGAGGAGGAAGATGCGCGTTGAGCAAGAACAGAGACCTTGGGCAAGTGCCATGACCAGAAAAGACAGAATCGACTAGGCAAGCCAGCTGAGGTCAAACAATTAAAAGATTTTGGGAAGGGCCTTGACTGAGACCAGAGGTATTCCCTGCACACAATGCCCACACTGGGCAAAGGTACCTTGCTGATCTATCCTCTTGAATGCGTTCCTCCCATTGACATATTTTTATTTGAGTCTGAAGACCTTGATTGATGGGGTCGACCTCCTTATTTGCACACTTTGCCTAAGGCAAAGTGTGTATGTGGGAAGGTGCGCCAACATCGTTTGGAGTCGGAGTATTGAGTCTGGGGAGATGCTTGCCCATCTTATTACTATTTGCACACTTTGCCAGAGGCAAAGTGTGTGAGTGGGGGAATGACAAGAGCAACCCCATAGTCTGATCGAGTCGCATGCTTGATAAATACTTGGTCAATTTGAACAATTTTCAAAATTAATAGTCTATGCATGAAAAATATTAGGGACGATGGAATTGCATCTAGGTAAGCTGTGAGAATTTGAGCCTACATTTGTGTGATATATTTCTTTCTTGAGAGTAGCTGTTTAAAATTTTGTGATGTTGAAGCTTGCCCATGTTCTGACCATTGTGATAATTGAAATTGAGTTGATGTAGTAAATGATTTAGGCATTTTGTTCTGTATTATGAATAAAAAGAAGACCCTTGTTAGCCCTTTGAGCCGAGCCTATATTTCTTGATCACCTGGGGGAAAACTCCCACTGCCCTTGCCAACCTGCAGATATGCTCAATTACATAAAAGAAGCAGGTTAGGGCAATTTCTTCTCAAAAAAAAAAAAAAGCCAAAAAAAAAAAAAAAAAAAAAAAAAAGAGATCCATGAATAAAAGGGTGTGCTAAGGCCCGTGAGATAATGAGAAAATATTAGGAGGAAAAAGTTGCTAAGTAAAACGCAACCCTACCTGAGATCAATTCTGGGCATTGCCCAAGATAGCCTATACAGTCAACCCCAGAAAGCCCTAAAGATATTGCCCAACTCAACTGAAAATATTCACAGGATAGAACTTGGTCAAGCCCAAAGCAAAGCTTTTTTTTAAAACAGCATTGAGCGAAACACTACCCATACACTATGAGAGAGAAACACTTGAGAGAGCACCCAAAATCCTGTTGCAAACTCTTGACCGTTTTTTATGCATTACATTGACTATGATTTTGACTATCTCTTCACTTGATCAACTTCTGTATTTTGATAAGCATGCTTGAGTCTTCTGTTATTTTTTCTATCTCTACCTCCCTTTGATTTCTAATTGAGCAGGCAAGTCATACCACACGCTTGAGGACAAGCGTAGTAAAGTGTGTGTGTGTGAAATTGGCGCCGTTGCCGGGGAGGCAATATTCCAAGCCAATAGTTTTCCGTGCTAACGCTTGACCTATTTTTGTATGCAGGATTCTGACTCATCGGGAAGCAAGGATACAGGGCTACTATTTGATCCTGAAATCGAGCGAACCGCAAGGAAGAATCGAAAAGCAGCAAGACAAAAGCAAGCATTAGCACGTGCCGCTCAAGTAACTCAGTTGACCATAACTGAGACAGGAGAGTCGATCTCGGACACAGCGAGAGAAGATTCACCAAACACATCCAGGTCACCTACGCGATCAAGGATGGGAGAAGAGAGAGCCAAGACGTTGAGGGACACGATGTTCCCAGAGAACTTGAATCTGAAACCACTGGGCATCACCTTGCCCACGGTTGAAAACAATTCTTGGGAGATGAAGCACGGCTTCATCCAGATCTTGCCCAAGTTCAGTGACATGCCCCTGGAGGATCCCCAGAGACACTTCCAAGATTTTGAATTGGCATGTGGCACCATCCGAGCAAGCGAAAGGCTAGGGGAATACATCAGGCTCCTAGCCTTCCCTTTCTCACTAGCCGAAGGTGCCCGAGAATGGCTTTACACTCTACCTGCTGGAGAAGTGACCACCTGGAGTCAGCTTCAGCAGAAGTTCCTTGAGAAGTACTTCCCAGCTGCACGCATCCAGCAGATGAGGAAGAAGATCAACAGCATCAAAATGGGAGGAGGAGAGAATTTCCATGACTACTGGGTCAGGTTCAAGCAGATGTTGGCCAAGTGCCCACAGCATCAGATCCTTGACCATGACTTGGTCCAGTACTTCATCTCTGGACTAAGAGAGACGGAGAGGACATGGATCAATGCAGCTTGTGGAGGATCCATTCTAAACAAAAGGGCCGACGAAGCATTCAAAATCTTCAAGGAAATGGCCGAAGAGACAAGGGAGGATGGCAGTGACCTACCCAGGAACAACTTGCCCGTACCATCTGCAACTGAAGTCAAATTGGACAAGCTGTGCAACATAGTTGAGCAACTGGTGCTCAACCAAAACCCAGGGCTAAAGAGAGGAGTCAAGGCATGGCAAATCTGCAAGGAAAGTAACCATGCCACTGACGAGTGCCCTGAGCTTTTTGACGAAGAGGTCAAGGTGATAATGCAGAACAATGGGAACGGACAAAGGCCCAATGGAAACACGTACAACTCGAACAACTGGAAAAATCATGACAACAACCGGTATGGAAACAACAACTACCAGGGCGGAGGGAACCAAGGAAATCAAGGCCAGCAATACCACGGCCAGAACAATCATCAGAGGAACAACTACCAAAATCAGGGCAACCAGCAGAACCAGAGCAATGGCCCGACTTTGGCAGATATGATGCAGACCTTGGTCAATGAAAATATCAAAGCCCAACAAGAGAATGACCGGTACAAACAGGACAATGAGAAGTACAAGGTCGAGACTCGAGGCCAACTTCAGAATATCAATGCTCAAATGCTTGAGTCGCGCGGGCAATTCCAGAACATCAATGCCCAACTGGCGCACTTGACCCAGGCTATGACCGAAATGAAGAAGAAGACCAACGGTCTACCTCCCCAAATTGAACTCAATAACGCCCAACTGAATGCAATCCACCTCAAGAATGGAAAGGTCTTGGCCGAAGTGCCCAAGAAGCCCACTTTGCCATCTCAAAAGGAAGGAATTGTTGAAGAGGTTAACGAGGAAGAAGAGTCAGAGGAAGAACTTGAGCTGATACCACCCAAACAGAAGGAAACATCAGTACCTGCCCAAGCAGAAACACCACCAATAATTTACCCTCCTTTCCCAGGCAGATTGAACAAGAAAAAAGAAAAGGAGGATACAAATGAGATGTTCCAAATGTTTAAAAAAGTGGAAATCAACATGCCTCTGTTGACCATCCTAAAATCCATGCCCAGGTGCGCCAAATTCCTCAAGGAGCTGTGCACCAAAAAAGTAAAATACCAAGACGATGCCAAATTCGAAGTTGGGGAGAATGTTTCAGCGGTGCTCCAGAGGAATGTGCCAAGGAAATGTGCAGACCCTGGAATGTTCTATATTCCCTGCATAATAGGCAACATGAACATAGAAAAGGCGATGCTCGACTTGGGAGCATCGATCAATGTGATGCCTAAATCAATGTACGAAGACTTGGGTATAGGGCCAATGAAACCAACGAGGGTAGTGATCCAGCTAGCAGATAGATCAAACGTGTACCCCGAGGGAATTCTGGAAGATGTACTGGTCAAGGTAGAGGAACTCATCTTCCCTGCCGATTTCTATGTCTTGGACATGGGAAGGTCAAGCAAGCAGCCAGTAATGATCTTGGGCAGACCATTCTTAAAGACAGCGAGAACACACATTGACTGCGAGACTGGAAAGCTAACCTGCAAGTTCGAAGGAGAAACGGTCACATTTGACTTGTTCAAATCAATGAAGCACCCAGAAGACACTGAGCAAGTACATTATGTTGACCAGATTGATGAATTGATCGAGGAGCAAGCTCTGGGATATGGAGTCTCTGACAAAGTAGATCTGGTGATACAAAGGGGACTGACCAGAGAAGATGCAGAGGATGAGCAACTTGAAGTCCAACAGATAGTTGAGCAACTGGGAACTCTGGAGAATCACCCTATGGGCATGAGCAAATTGCCACCCCAAGAAATGACAATCATGGTGCCATCCCTGGAGAAACCACCAGAATTGGAATTGAAGAAACTCCCTGCGCATCTCAAGTATATGTTTATTGGGCAAAATGATACATTGCCCGTGATCATCAGTTCAAAATTGAAAAAGGAAGAAGAAAGCAGGCTAAGATACATCCTTGACCAGTACAAGCAAGCCATTGGGTGGACCCTAGCCGACATAAAGGGAATCAGCCCCACCATATGCCAACACCACATATTGCTCGAGGAAGAGTCAAGTCCAGTACGTGATCCACAGAGGAAACTGAACCCTGCCATGAAGGAGGTGGTGCTCAAGGAGATACTCAAGCTGCTTAACTTAGGCATTATCTACCCTGTTTCAGATAGCAAATGGGTCAGTCCAGTCCATGTGGTGCCCAAGAAGTCAGGGATTCAAGTGATTGAGAACGAAAAGAAGGAGCAGATAGCCACTCGACTTCAAACCGGATGGAGAGTGTGCATAGACTACAGGAAGTTGAACAAGGTGACAAAGAAAGACCACTTTCCACTACCTTTCATTGATGAAATGCTCGAGAGGCTAGCTGGGAAGACACATTTTTGCTTCCTTGACGGATACTCCGGCTACATGCAAATTTGGGTGGCCCCGGAAGACCAGGACAAGACCACTTTTACTTGCCCATACGGTACATTCGCATATAGACGCATGCCTTTTGGTCTATGAAACGCCCCTGGGACTTTCCAAAGATGCATGATGAGCATTTTCGCTGATCTACTTGAGCAAGGAATAGAAGTATTCATGGATGACTTCACGGTCTATGGCAATTCGTTCGAGGCATGCTTGAACAACCTGGAATTGGCCCTCAGCAGATGTGTGGAGAAAAGCTTGGTACTTAACTACGAGAAATGTCACTTTATGGTCGAGGAAGGGATAGTCCTTGGGCATGTAGTTTCTGCCAAGGGAATTGAAGTCGACCGAGCCAAAATAGAGACCATATCAAAGCTGCCTTATCCAAGGAATGTCAAGCAAGTCAGAGGTTTCCTTGGGCACGCTGGTTTCTACAGAAGGTTCGTAAGAGATTTTTCCAAGATTGCTCAACCGCTAACCAGACTGTTGCAAAATGAGGTGGACTGGATTTTTGATGATGATTGTCAAGCTGCCTTCAACCACCTCAAAGAAAGATTGGTCACTGCCCCCATCATCCAACCACCAGAATGGGGAATGCCATTCGAGCTTATGTGCGACGCGAGCGGATATGCCGTGGGCGCGGTACTTGGGCAAATGAAGGGTAAGGAACGGCATGTAATCTACTATGCATCAAAAACATTGAACCCTGCCCAATGCAACTACGCGACCACAGAGAAAGAGCTACTGGCTGTGGTATTTGCATTCGAGAAGTTCAGATCTTACTTGCTCGGAAGCAGAACCATAGTCTACACTGACCATGCCGCGCTGAAATACTTAATGGCCAAAAAGGAGACCAAGCCACGACTGATAAGATGGATCTTGTTGCTACAAGAGTTCGACATCGAAATCAGAGACAAATCAGGCAACCAAAACTTAGTGGCTGACCACTTGAGCAGGATAATCCAGCGAGAAGAAGGCATGCCCATCACGGAGACTTTTCCAGATGAGTACTTGTACCAGATTTCAACCAAGTCAGAAGAGCCATGGTATGCAGACTTGGCCAACTACATAGTCACAGGGGATATAAGGGAAGACATGAACCTCTACGGTAAGAACAAACTCAAAAGGGAGAGCAAGAAGTACATTTGGGACGATCCCTACATGTGGAAAAGGGGAGAAGACCAAGTACTGAGACGGTGCATTCCTGAAGTTGAGCAAGCAGACATTCTGAAACATTGCCATGAGCAAGCCTGCGGAGGACACTTTGGCCACCGACGCACAGCAAGGAAGGTACTTGACTGTGGTTTTTATTGGACGACTCTATTGAGAGATTGTTTTGAGTGGTGCAGGAGCTGTGACAAGTGCCAGAGAGAGGGGAACGTGACCAAGAGAGATGAGATGCCCATGATGCCCATCATGCCCGTAGAAGTCTTCGACGTATGGGGCATCGATTTCATGGGACCACTGCCCAACTCCAGAGGAAAAGAGTATATACTCTTGGCAGTTGACTATGTATCCAAATGGGTCGAGGCCAAGGCTACAGCAACTAATGATTCAAGAGTGGTAGCCACCTTCCTCAAGGGCGATATATTCAGCAGATTTGGTGTACCTCGCGCATTGATCAGCGACCAAGGCACACACTTCTGCAATTACATAATTGAAAGGTTGCTCAGGAAGTATGGAGTGCACCACAGGATCTCCACAGCTTATCACCCCCAGGCCAATGGGCAAGCCGAGCTATCCAATCGTATCATTAAAACCATCTTGAGCAAGACGGTCAAGCCAGAAGGTAAGGATTGGAGTGACAAGCTCGATGATGCACTTTGGGCCTACAGAACCGCCTACAAAACACCCTCAGGGATCTCTCCCTACCGCATGGTGTTTGGCAAGTCATGCCACTTGCCCGTGGAAATCGAACACAAGGCGCATTGGGCAGTGAACAAGGTCAATTTCGACTGGGATGCGGCCAGCGAAGGACGTAAACTTGACCTAACTGAGCTGGAGGAGATAAAGATTGAAGCGTATGATAACGCGGTCAACTACAAGGAACGGACAAAGAGAGCCCATGACAAAATCATCAAGAAAAAGAAGATCGAGCCTGGTCAACTGGTTCTGGTTTACCAAACCAAGTTCAAATTCAAGGCTAAAAAGCTATCCACCAAATGGGCAGGGCCATACATCGTCCATGCTGTTTGCCCAAATGGTTCGGTTGAGCTATTTAAGCCAGGTGACGATCAGATCTTTAAAGTGAATGGGCAGAGAGTCAAGGCTTACTATGGGAACGAGGACCTCAAGGGGATGATACCCCCTGAGCCGGTCGCTTGACCAAGTGAAGCAAGAAAAATAAGTCAGGCCCATGACAATAAATAGAGGCAAATACCTTGGCGAACTCGGTATGTATATTATGTTTTCCCTTATTTCATTTTATGTTAATTCACCACGCCAAGGAGTAGCCTTGGGCAGGAAAGGGTTTTGGTCCATTTTGGTCTGCAGGAAACAGGAAAATTGAGTGAGCAATTACGGTAGTTGAGCAACAAGAGGGGGAGGCCAGCTGTGATGATTGCGGAATTTTCGGGAATCCGCAAAGAGTCCCATCGACTCTGAAATTTGCAGAGTCCTAATTGATTTCAAATTTCAAACCATCTGTACCACCACCCCCCCTCTACTTCAAAAACCGAACACACAACTCCTCAACTTCCCCACTATCACCACTACCCCCATAACCCTAACTCCGAAAATTATGGTATCTACCCGTCCCAAAAACACTAAGTTAAACAAGATCCCTCACGGTACCAAAATCGATCTCACAAGCCCCCAATCACAACCGTCGAAGAAGATGGCCGGAGGAAAGTCGTCGAAAGCCGCCGCCGCCGCATCTGTGCCCGCGAAGGAAAAAACACCACCACCACCACCAACCACGGAGAAAGAAACCACCCCTTCGCCGGCCAAACAGAGCCCGACGCGCGAGGCAAGCCCGGCCCCCATCAACACCATACTGGTAGACCAACTGACGGCGGAAATTGAAGCCCCGAAACTTTCTGACCTCGACACGACCCCAAAGCCATCAGAGGAGTCAAACCCGGCGAGCCACAACGCTGAGCCAAGTGAGGACGTCGTGAAAAAGAGGAAGTTTACGGCGGAGGAGAAAGGTAAGTTCAAGAAGCCCCGCGAAGCTTCGCCGGCCGCCACCATGGAGTCGTCATCTGACGAGAAGGCCGACGACATGTCAACCGCCGGCGACGAAGAAGTAGAAAAAGACGGCGAAGAAGAAACCGAAGTGAAAGAGGAATCGGAGCACTCTGTCCCGGTCACCCCATCTGAGAAGTTCAAAACTCCGGCGACGACCCGAGTCACCCGTGGCAAGGGCAAGCAGTCAGTACCCCCACCCTCGAACATCCAGAAAAGGGCAGTTGTCGTGCCCAAGACGGTATGTTTCGAAACCCTTAAAGATTTGAATATACTTGATCAAGTTAAGGGGTATTTTGCAGCTATAGGGTGGGAAGACTTCTTGACTTGGCCAGGGCAAGTCTCTGAGAAATTGGTCAAGGAGTTCTATGAAGAGTTAGAGGTGAGAACGAGCAAGGATGGCGGGCCGTTGGGCATTTCTTTCAAATTGATGGGATCGTATAATGAGGCGAGCATCTTCGAGATCAACATGGCCATGGGAGCGGCCAGTTTCAAAGACAAGTTTTCAAAGGAGTACCAGGACAGGTTGACCACGCCACCAGAGCGCACGCAGAAGGAGAGAAATGAGATCTGGAGGGCCTTGAGCAAGGAGAAAGTGTTTAAGTCACAGGAGGCCAAAAATCACCAGCTCAAGGACAATGCGTTGCGTATCTGCCACCGCATACTGGCGTATAATTTTTATGGAAAAAAGGACAACAGCAATACTATCTCCCTGACCGAGCTTGATCTACTGTGGTGCATGACCAAGAAGGTCAACTTTGGAGCTTTCCTGTGCGCACAACTGAAGAACATCTTGAGCAAGCCAGCACAGAGGTTGTCCCTTGCCCACTTTCCAGGAATTTATGCCCAGAGGATGGAGTTGAAGCTTGATTTTGAGTTGATGGAGATGATGCCCGAGGAGAAGTTTGACCATGCGTGTTTGAATAGGATGGCTGATATCAGAGTTGTAGGAGAGGATTGGGTGTTCACAAACCCAGAGGAAGTGAAGGCCTTGGCGACGACAGCCAAGGCGAAAGTGAAGACCGAGCCTGTGAGTCGACCAAGTGAGAGGGTCGAGTTGCAGAAGGAGGAGATCCTTGAGCAATTGGATGTCCTCGAGGAGAAGCAGGACCGGATTGGAGAAAGGCAGGACGAGCTGCACGCTGCCCTCATGGCATACTTCGTCCATGTTGGATTCAGGTACCCACCTGAACCCAAAACTTAAATGTACCCTCCCTTTGTTTTAGTAGTTTAGGTTTTTTTTATTTTTATTTTTCTTATTTGGTCTTGAGTCTGCCCGACTCATGTCTGATGGGGTCGACCTCCTTATTTGCACACTTTGCCCAAGGCAAAGTGTGTATGTGGGAAGGTGCGCCAACATCGTTGGAGTCGGAGTCAGGGGGGGTGCTTGCCCAACTTATTACTGTTTGCCCACTTTGCCAGAGGCAAAGTGTGTGAGTGGGGGAAGGTCAAGAGCAACCCCATAGTTTGATCGAGTCGCATGCTTGATAAATACCTTGATCAATTTGAACAGTTTTCAAAATTAATAGTCTATGCATGAAAAATATTAGGGACGATGGAATTGCAACTAGGTAAGCTGTGAGGATTTGAGCCTACATCTGTGTGATATAATTCTTTCATGAGAGTAGCTGTTTAAAAAGTTTGTAATACTGAAGCTTGCCCAAGTTCTGACCATTGTGATTATTTGAAAATTGAGTTGAGTAGTAAATGATTTAGGCATTTTCTTTCTGTACTGCAAATAAAAAGAAGACCCTTGTTAGCCCCTTGAGCCGAGCCATTATTTCTTGATCACCTGGGGGAAAACCCTTACTGCCCTGACCCAACCTGCATATATGCTCAAGTTCATAAAAAGAGCAAGTCAGGGCAAAGTCTTCTCAAAAAAAAAAAGAAAAAAAAAAGAGAAAAACAAAGAAAAGAGAAAAAAATAGATCCATGAATAAAAGGGTGTGCTAAGGCCCGTGAGATAATGAGAAAATATTAGGAGGAAAAAGTTGCTAAGTAAAACGCAACCCTACCTGAGATCAATTCTGGGCATTGCCCAAGCTAGCCTATACAGTCACCCTAGAAAGCCCTAATGATATTTCCCAACTCAATTGAAAATGTCACATGATAGAACTTGGTCAAGCCCAAAGCAGAACTTCTTTTAAAACAGCATTGAGCGAAACACTACCCATCCACTACATAGAGAGAAACACTTAGTGAGAATCCCAAAATCCTGTTGCAAACTCTTGACCGTTTTTTATGCATTCCATTGACTATGATTTTGACTATCTGATCACTTGATCAACTCTCTGTATTTTGATAAGCATGCTGTCCTTGAGTCTTCTGTTTTCTTTCTCCCTCTACCCCCTGTTTGTTTTCTGCTTGAGCAGGCAAGTCACCGTACACGCTTGAGGACAAGCGAAGTAAAGTGTGTGCGTGTGATGAGCCATATTTTTTGGCTCATTTTTTCTGGTTTTTAGAGTCAAGTATATCGAGTCCTTAGTTTGTTTTTGCTTTATTTGTGTCTGGGAGGGCACGTTTTGGTACTTGGGCAAGTTTTGCAGGTGGGCAGGCAAAGGAGTGAAAAGAGGAGCGCACTGTGTGAAAGAGGCAAGGAAATCACCTTCCATGGTCAAGAGCATTAGTTGAGCAAGCCAGACTGACGAAAAGGGTCCAGCAGAGTTGATCAAGCAACCAGGCCGTCAGCAGGTGGAGCAAGACTTGAGTTCGACCAAGTACCGCACATGGTCCGCTACCTCAATCAGTCAGAGAAGGAAGTACATGGGCAAGCACTAACATTGACGGAGACGGAACGTTGGGCACGCGGTGTACCAGGAGTCCTGAATTCTGTGGAGTCTTTTAAAGAGGACCAGATTCACACTCCCGCCTAAGATGGACTCTCGTCCGGTCTTAGAGGTATTTCCCCCTCACGTCTCTTATCCATCCAAGCCCGTCTATATAAGAAGAGCTACTGATGAAGAAACCCTACAACACATGAGCAGCGAAGAACACGGAGCAAGCCCTAACCTGTCCAGTGAAGAAGAAGGCGGCCGCGTGAGCAACCAGACTCGCCGGCGATTATTTTCTGTTAAGCCCTCGGGCTAAAAAACAATTTCCTTTATGTTTTAATGCTTTTGATTTCGTACTTTGATTTCATTTCCCTTTGAACAATTTCCAATTTTAATGCATAATATAGTTCGTCGTAATCTCTTTGTTTTATTTTCTGTTTTAATTATGTCAAGTAGCTAAACAGTTCGTATCTGGGCAAAGGCAGAACCTGACCAACCCTGAGACGTGATCGTGCCGGGAGGCTTATTGATGACAGCAACTAGCTGAGTTTTGTTCCCGATTCAACAGGGTAGTAACTTAAGCATGTTAGGGACTTGGGCAATCCTACAGTGACCAGTGGGAACCCCGACTTGCCTAACACAGGAGTACGTGGATCAACGCGACCGGGAGACTGGGCGTCCGCGAAGTACAACATGTTGCTGGAGATGTGGTCGTATGACTTGGGTCTGTCCAGGCATGCTATTGGCCATTCCGGGTTTGCTTGGAGGATGAAGGCGACTTGACCAACTTAGACTCATGCGGTCACATAGTGTCGAATTGGTCAACGTCAGGAGACCTGTCGAGAGAGATCTGGCAGGACTTAAACATAAGAGCAAATAAGGGTTCGGGGTATTAATATGCGTGACATCATAGGGATGTTAATACTTGGGATCTATAACTGGAAGACAAAACTGTTAGCAAAATGATATACGTACCGATGATCGGCAGCACATAGGTCAAGGGGGAAGTCAGGGGAGTCGATGCCTGGATACTTTAGTCTTTATTGTTTCATTTTCTCTGCTTAGTCGAGTCTGTTAATTGCTCAATCATTTAATTAGGTTGCATGCTAGTTTTATTTTTGTTTAAGTTATTTGTTATTTTTCAGTCAAGTAAACACGGTGACCACGGTTCGGCAGTGCCCAACTGCTCTCCAAAACAAAACCTTTTCAAACGTGACAACCCAATTGAGCATTCAAAGCCGGGAAAACTATAAGCTAAATCGCCTCCTCGTGGGATCGACCCTATACTTGCTACTAGTACTTGTGCTAGTGAATAGTTTAGGAACTATAAATATTATTTTGCGCTACTCCACGACGGTAGCGTCAAGGATGGTCAGCCTCTGATCCTTTATGCTCTTGAAGAGATGGTAGAAGGGGGTCATCTTCAAATACTCGTCGTGCCCCGGTTTCAGCTTGTCCTTGATATCATCAATAGTCCGGATGATGGTCAGCAAGTTGGACCTCATTTGTTTATAGGACCTGGAACACCAAAAAAAAAAAACACACCGATGTGAGTACAAAGCACTGAACAGGCATATACAACACTGAACAGGCATATACAACACTGAACAGGAACAATCAACACTGAGTGGCCATGTAATTGCACTGAGTGGCATGAAGAGGCACTGGAATGGCATGATGAGGCACTGAACAGGCATACACAACACTGAACAGAACATATTAACTCTGAACATACACCAACACACAATATCAACACTGAGTGGCCATGCAGAGGGACTTAAATGGCATGTACAACACTGAACAGGACAATTTAACACTGAACAGGACAATTTAACACTGAACAGAACATATTAACACTGAACAGGCACCAACACACACAATCAACACTGAGTGGCACACACAAGGCACTGGGTGGCATACAAAGACACTGAGCAGGCATAATTTAACACTGAACAGGACATAAAAACACTGAACAACCACCAACACACACAATCAACACTGATCAACACATAATCACACCGAACCTCCATCAAAACACTACACATTCAGGCATGCAATGGAAATAAACCGATTGAAAGTGAAAATCGGTTGAATTAGGGTTCGAAATACTTACTTCCTCTCCTTCTTCTCGCCGGCGGCAGGCTGAGGGATAGGGCTCGCCTGCTCTTCACTCGACGGAGTGTACTGAACAAGCCTCCGTTCAGTGTTTTCGGAAGCAGCAGCAGCGGCGGTTGGAGTCGATTTCTGACCGGCGATTTTCTTCGCGGCGGCGGTTTTCTTCGACGGAGCCATTGATAATCGAACAGGTAGCTGAGAGATGAGAGAATTTCGTGTGTTGGTTGTGGTGGTTACGAAGCTTGATGAAATCGATTTCTGTGTGTTCTGTTCTTTTAGCGGGAGGAGCCGAGAGAGAAAGTAATGGAGGCGTGGGTTTCGTGTGTGTGGGAGTTCGTGTGTGCGGGAAATAATGAAATTAATGCTGAAACGGTTTGTTCAAATGTGTATATATGCGAGGGCAACGATGTCTTTGCACATTTTAGGCGGCCTAATTGGCACGCGTAATTTCTCGAAAGCCTTATTGCTGAAAAATGGCCTTATTGCCATTTTTCCCTTTATTAAACCTTAAGATATATTTATTTTTGTGCTACACGTGTACTACGTTTTTTATTATTAGTAAAATATTAGTACATCTCAAAATAACAATAAAAAATATTTAATTAAGCTTTGACTAGGAGTGACCAATCTAATTAAGCTTTGACCAGGGCTAAGAAGGACATTCCACACTCATTTGAGCTCACATTTTCAGCGGGAATTAAAAGGAGGGAGAGCAGCACAGAGGAACTTTTCACCACTTACTTTCTACATACAATTGAGAGCACTTAGAGAGAAAATTGGAGAAAATAGTGAGAGAAAGTTCATATTCCCCAAATTGAGGCGATCCATTGACGACGGATTCGAGCACGATTGAGGACCACGGAGTCGAGACTTCGGCTATCTCATCACTTTGGCTATTTCTACTCTCTCTCCTCTTTATTGTTTTGTAGTAATTTTGGTACTTTGTTTTGATTTGTGGAAATTGAGACTTGGATTGTATTGAATGATGTTGATTGAGCTTGGATTTATGATTTGCAACTTGTTTATGATGATTTCTATGGCTTTTGTTGGCTAAATTTTGAGTTGGAGATGAAACCTAGGTTTTGCCCACAACGTGTTTGATAAAATGCTCAAATGAACTTAACTTAGTTTTAAGTGTAATTTCTTGAACCGAAATCGATCATAATCACCGTGGGGCGGATTTAAGGTCTATTTGAGATTAAATCGATTAGTTACCGTAGTGCGGGACTTGTCTTTTCGAGGTTCGGTTATTACATTTAAATGCTAAAGGTTTAAGAGACGGTAGTCGATAACTTGTGTATTCATTACGGTGCTACACTTGGGAATTTTCTTTCTACATATCGATTGCTTGAACTTAGACACCACAAGGGATCGACTCTAGGGACGAGATTCTTTGGGATTTTCTTGAGCATTAGATCATTCATATTGCGGTGCTACCTTGATTTCATCTCCGTTTCTTTCCTATTTGGTACACGCTCGTTACTTGATATTGTTTGGCTACTCGTTAGTCGTTACTACTTTTGAATCTTGAAACATTGAAATGAATATGATTATGAAAACCCCTCACTCTAGCCCTCCCTCGGATTGATATTCCGAGAGGTCGATTTACAACGTACCCTCGATTGTTGAAGCGAGGTAAAACATTTTCTGTTTCATTCATGATCGAAAAATGCTTCTTCAGTGAAGTAATTGTTGTTTGAAATTAATATGGTGAAGTTATTGTTGTTGACATTTCCAAAGATCGGGTAGAGTTGACATATTGCAAGTCTTAGAGTTGTCCAGATGTTATTTCAAAATTAAATCTCCGTAACTATCTTGACGATTAAATACTCATTCGGTAGTTTTTTGACACATATGCATCTTTTAAATATCAAGTTTTTAATTTTTATGATTATTTTTTATTTTTTGTTATTTTTATTAAACGTTAGACATATTTATTTTTGTGTTCCATATTAACTACCACGTACATGC
This sequence comes from Euphrasia confusa, assembly GCA_954870475.1. NCBI lineage: Eukaryota > Viridiplantae > Streptophyta > Magnoliopsida > Lamiales > Orobanchaceae > Euphrasia > Euphrasia confusa. The sequence goes on along the minus strand of OX940966.1, from coordinate 4,627,952 downwards.
TTAAGCCATATTTATTTATGTGCTCCACGTGTCTTTGTCACATAAATATGAAGAAGTTGTTAATTTTGTGCTTGATACATTTTTTATTTATGTTTATTTTTCATACATAATTATTATATTTAAATATATATATAATTATTAAATATAATTTATAATTTATTCTCCACGCATAATTAATATATAATTTATTTTTATAATTTTTGTGTTACACACTTATTTATTATTAATTTTTTCAGGGGTATAGATAAATGGGGGCAATTATAATTCTTATATTAGATTGCACTCACATTGTTTAGTTTAATATTAAATTAGGGCAACATTCCCAAAACACCCGTAACAATTCAAATAATAATCAATAATTTAATTTTTAAAAAGTATGATTAAGTAATTTATCTTAACACAACACGCAACTGCTACATTTATATCAAAAATAAGCAATAATATAGTAAAAGGGTAGTTTAGTAATTTTAAATTTTTAGTGCTGCCCTCTAATATATAAATATAAAATAATAAAAACTCTTTAACGAAAAAATATGAAAAATATAAAACACTATAATATAAGAATAAAAACAATAAGTATTTTTTCTAATAATAACAATTAAGAAACCTTAAACATTAAAAATACCATTTTTTCATTCTCCAAAATTATGTATTACACACCTATTTATTCTCCATACTTATTTATATTTATTTTATAAAATATTAAAGACAAAGACATATTTATTTTTATTCTTGTTCCATAATTAATTATATTTTTTATTTGTTTTTTTTTCTAATTTACTAAATAAGAAGATATTTATAATGTAGAGAGTAACAATTAACAAACATATATATTTCAAAATAAAATTACAACTTTTATTTTGTGTAAAAAATTGGTGGGAGCAACAATTTCGTAAAACTTGGATATACGGATTCAAATTTATCTTTTTTTTCTATAGAGTTGTTTGTCGCGGATAAAAATAATTAGTATAAATTCTTGCAAACCATAATATATATGATAATGTATATATGAAATGGTGATTATGACATTTGATTATGTCATGAATTTAAATAATTGATAATCTACTAAAACATAATTGACATTCCATTACCTCTAATTTTTTTTTTTATCAAAAATGAAGGTGCATGTACTACTACTGTATATAAGTTGGCCACATTTTATAATTTTGGTTAAATAAATAATGACTATTTAAAAGTTGAAATGTCGTATTTAAAATTGATAGATAATGAATTGGAAAAAAAAAAATCAAAATCAAGCAAAAAACTAAGCTAGTCCGTTAAGGTACCTGTATTAACATGGCCAGTTGTTTTCCTTCCCTTCGCCGCACGTGAACATGGCCAGGCCTGTTAAGGTATTAAGGTTGTCCAACTTATATTTGAGCTTTAAGATCGATATTCAATCGATGTGGGATACTTAACACGCCCCCGATGTGGGATACTTAACACGCCCCCTCACGAGTAGGTTTTGTCGGCTCTACTCGTGGACATAGTGCCATCTTTGGGCAAGTCGGAAATTTCATCGGCTGGAGCACCCGATGTGGGATACTTAACACGCTCCCTCACGAGTAGGCTCGGTGTTGTCGGCTCTACTCGTGGACATAGTGCCATCTTTGGACAAGCCGGAAATTTCATCGGCTGTGACACCCATTATCGTGTTGGGTCTGCTCTGATACCATGTCAAAGTTGAGCCAGTAACACTTTAAACGGTCTTGTTAAGGTATTAAGGTTGTCCAACTTATATTTGAGTTTTAGGGTCGATATCCAACCGATGTGGCATACTTAACATTAGCGTATTTATGTAAATATAGTTATAATACATAGTCACCTTCTCGAGTGTCGAAACAAATTCTCGAGTGTCGAAACAAATTGAAAAATTATGTATTTTAAAATAGATAAATTATTTTTTGATTTTTTAACCCAAAACATAAAAATGTATTTTAAAATTAAAAAGTAAAATAATTACGAATAAAATTTAAAAATTAATTGAATTAAATAAAAGTAAAATTGTATTTTAAAATAAAAATAAAAAATCTTTTAAAATATGAGCATATTAAGTTGGGATATTAGAGAAATGTGCATATGTATTGGGATAGTATGTATAGTGACATTATATGTAGTAATAATGATTTAATAAAAAAATTAGTGTTAATATTTTAAAATTTAGTATATTGACTATTATATATGCACGGGAACACCAACAAACATGCAATATTAAGAAAAATATTACTCTCTTCGTTGCTAAAAATTAAGAATTGGAGGAGTATTTTTTTTACTTTTGACCATAAATTAAAGAATAATAATTTAATTTTGAATTAAAAAAGAAAGTAATTGTGAATTATGTCTAAAGTTTTAAAAGTAAATTAAAAAAAATAAAATAAAATTATATTTTAAAGTTACAAATTAATCAATTTTTTTTAGATATTTATAATTTATTGACATTAAGAGGAGTGTATTCGTTCAGGAGTCTATAGGATTTTAATGGACTTTTAAAATCTTGGGGTATTCAATTCGGATTTTTAAAAGTCCAATAAAATCCGGAGGTATTCAATTAGGATTTTAAAAAGTCTTAAAAAATCCATAGGTATTCAACACTCTATGGATTTTAATGGATTTTAATAGTTGGTGGATTTTAATTGATTCTACTTCAAAATTATAACTAGATTTGACTTTTCAAAATCTCTCATAATTAGGAGAGATTTCGACGGACTTTTTTCCAACACGAAAACTCAAACACGTAAAGTAAAAAAAACAATCGTCATTTAACAAAATTATTACACAAATCTACTATCTATATAAAATAATCAAAATTCTATTTAAGAATATTGATCTTATCATTTTTCGTTAAAAATAATTATTTATATATTATATTAATAATAAATTATATTGTATTTATTATGTACAATAATATATTTCTCAATAACAATCCAATATAATAAATTTAATTATTAATATTATTATTAAATTTATTTATAATCATTTATTTACAATTGTATATTGTTTAATATTCCATAAAATATGATCAAAATTCACCATGTCTGACACCAATGAAGATTTTTTGAAAAAAAATGATATTTCAAAGTCAAATAACGAAAGTTGATAAAGGGATAACACGTGTTGCTAAAACGATAGAGTTAAACAATGAGTTTCAAAATTCACCACGTCTCGACACCAATGAAGATTTTTTGAAAAAAATTGATATTTCAAAATCAAATAACGAAAGTTGATAAATGGAGAACACGTGTTGCTAAAACAATAGAGTTAAACAATGAGTTTCAAATATAGAAGTGATAAAAATAAAAATAAAATAATAATTTATTTATTTTATTTTTCTAAAAAAATTGATTTTTTTATATACAAGTATGTTATATAAAGTATTTCTAAAGCAATAGAGTTAACCAATGATTTTCAAATATAAAAGTGATAAAAATAAAACATAAAATAATAATATATTTATTTTAATTTTCTAAAAAAATTGATTTTTATATAGAAGTATGTTATATACATTTGATAAATGAAGAACAAGTATTTCTAAAGCGAGACAGGTAAATAATGAGTTTCAAGTATAAAAGTGATAAATATAAAAATTAAAAAAATAATTTATTTATTTTATGTTTCTAAAAAAAATTTGATTTTTTTAATAAAAGTATGTTTATATACATTTCTATTTTAAAGTTTTTGAAAGTCTATGTAAATCAATAAAAAGTAAATTTTATAAATTTTTGAAATCTAGGAAAATCTATGAAAATCAATCGTAAAGTCAATCAAAAAATCAGTCAAACTCTGGATAGAGTCTATGGATTTTACAAATCCATAGACTTTTTAAAATCAATTAAAATCCTACAAACTCCTAAACGAATACACACTCCTAAAAAAGAATGTTCATAATTCTACTGGACATGTACTTTAAAAAAGAATGTTCATAATTCTACTGGACATGTACTTATGTAATATGAGGATGATATACACTGTAGTTATGTTTGGAATAAAAGGAAAAATGATGCAACTCAACCCTAAACCAACTTGGTTAGTTGGGCCTGGACTAGTGGACTTAGATGACATCAGTTGATGGGCAGGGTCCAACAGCCTTAAAAGATAGAGATGCAAAACAACTAAACAAGTACAGTAATGAGATTCGGAATTTGAAAGAATAAATTGTGGTACTTACCTGAAGAAGACGGAGAGCTTTGTAGGAGGCAGGCGGCGGAGTTCGCAAATCTCCGACGGAGTTTCCAATCCCCCGTTAGATCCAAAACATCTAACGGCCCATCTCTATACATTCCAGATTTGCCACTCACTCTAAGATGGCGTCATTTGCTCTCACCTCCTCCCTAAACCTCCACCTTTTGCCCCCTCTCCGCCTTCGGCGACCCCATCCCCTGGCTAATCGCATTAGCCTTCTTCTTCGCCCGAGGGTTTATCAAGACCGGACTGGGAAACCGAATTGCGTACCAATTCGTTTCTTTATTCGGTAGCTCCTCCTTAGGGTAATGTGGGTGATGGGACCGAGCACAAATTGGGTTCTTGGTTAATGCTGACTTGTTTTCAGACGTCTCTGATTTCATCTTCCATGTTCTTGACGGCTATGGCTGCCAACCCATTGGCTGCTAATCTGACCGCGAGTACTATAAATATGACAATCGGGTGGATGGATTGGGCTAAGGCTGCGATCGTGCCGGGCTTGGTTTCTTTGATCGTTGTGCCATTTTTGCTGTATGTGATTTATCCGCCGACGGTGAAGAGTAGCCCGGATGCACCTAAACTTGCAAAGGAAAGGTTGGAGAAAATGGGTCCTATGTCGAAGAATGAGATCATCATGGCTGGAACTCTACTTCTCACGGTAAAGAAAATCGTTCTGTTTTCATTGAGTAAGTTTTCCTAATCTTGTTGCTGCTTATGTTATGCGTATGAATTAATTTTTAGTGCATATTCTCCGGACAACAATGAATGCTCACAATTACTCCCTCCGGCCATTAATAGATGTCATACTTTGCTGGACACGGAGTTTAAGAAAATTGTTATTAGTAAGTGAGTAAAGTAGAAAAGTAAAGTAGTTATGACTTGTATTTTGATGATTTTGTCTCTTCTTCTAATATTCACAATTCGAAGGACCACTACCATACTTTATATAATGATGCTAAGAGCGATTGTGGGTATGAAGAAAGATCTTGAAAATGTGTTATTCCGTTTAATTGAAACAAGCACATTGAGTGCTGACTCTGAACGCATTATCATGTGCTTTTATTCCATTTTTTTGGGGTCCATGTCAAATGATTTTTTCCAACTGTGCGTACATATATCAGGTTGGGCTCTGGATTTTTGGGAGTGTCCTAAATGTGGATGCAGTTACTGTAGTAATTCTTGGTTTATCCGTCCTTACTTGGTTTGCTGCACTCATTGCAATGGCGGGGTACCTGATCAAATATGGCCTTATTTCCTGGTTCAGCCAAACTGTTGTAAAGGTATTGGTTTGCTTTTTTATTTGATTCCATATAAAGATAGGTCAGAAATATATCTGAAATTTAGTGGTAACTTGTCAAGGAAATTGAGATATGAACCCGTTTGGAAAAGTGAATGCCCGGAATTAATAGTAAAAGATTGAAGAATTTCTGAGTTGAGTAGTTTGGTCTTTACGAATGATTATGGCACCCAACTACCCAAGCCTCCTTATTTCTATTATCTTTGGAGATGAGTAGAGATCACTTTCAAAGTTTGAGTTCTAGGGTGATACATCTATTTTAATAATTCACCTTAATGATCCATTGCTGTTATTCGTTTGACTTTATACACTTCAATAGTTATTGGGTATGATGACCAAAAACACACTTGACGTTTGACCTAATTACCATAAAACCATCTAACTTTCAAAAAGTCTGAAAAAAATCCCATTGTTCGATGGTTTACGAAGCGAACCATGCTTCAAACTCAGCTTGCACTCGCTCAAGCTGAGGTTGTTCACATGTAAATTTTGGAATTGTTCACATGTAAATTTCGGAAACATATATAATTATATGAGTTATTATTAATTAGTGTACCCGAGCTGTGCGAGCTGTGCTTTTGGAGTATAAGTTTCAACGGTGGGTGTTATCCTGGATTAGGTAAGCTTTCTATTCCGTCTACGTACTATATATAGGGATCCTTATCATATCAAGTCATTTCTTTTCCTATTTGCCACACGTTTTCAAGATGTTTAATTGCCTACACAAGCCACCGCAGTATATATCATCAAATCTCAAATTACAGAGCTTCGATTAGAAAAACGAGAAGGGGTAGCTTGTGAAGCAAAGCAAGGTTTATAAGTTTAGAACAAGTTAATGGTGGTTGAAGATGCTTTTTGTTGCATGTCCCACATTCTCAGCAGGTCATGAAAATTACAGCTTCTTGTTTTGTTGGGGAATAATTCAGCCACTGACCCTAAGACGCTCTAATAATTCAGTTTACCGAACCCAAGGGCATAGCCAAGTATATAGTAAGACCCGTAGATACAATGCGTGTGCTAAGCTATCTCTTTTACCCGAATTGACGGCCTGATGTTTTTATCATAAAACTTTTATTTTGGTTACGAAACAAAACATTCTATATAATCATTCAATAATTCGTAATGCATTAGCTCATCGGAGTAACATGTCAACTCAAAGGATCGCCCACATAGGCTAAATTAAGTTCCAAGCCAACTTGGTCAACTAATCTTAGGATTACAATTTCTATCAACTCATTCGAGATCGTCCACATAGAAACTTCTCATAAAATCGATACAAGAAAATGGCAACAACTTCAATCATATATAAAGTCATACACAACACCTCATAAATAAAAACAAAAATTACAATAATGTTTCCTACGGGCATATATATCCTCGCAAGAGTCCATGGAAACTTTTATACGTACCTGAACACTCACATATTTGGACCTCATGATGCTCTTGCTCTTGCGACCCTTCTCCATTTAATAAGAACGTAGACATATGCATCGTCCCATATTTTCTCTAAGAACTCGTAATACGCTTCTCTCCATGACCTCTTCAAGAATAAAGTAGTGAGAAAACCCGAAAGTCCGACGGCGTATCCTAGAGATATAAATACGTACAACCATTCTATCTCCTTCTTATCGAATTTTTCATCCTTTGAGTGCACTGTACCAGCAGGGGCTTTACCATCATTAATATTGTTGCAAGGAATTGTTAGTGGAGGCCCACACAGATAGTTTCCGATGAAGCTCGACTCATTAAATCCACGGAGTTGGGTGCTTTCTGGAATTCTTCCCGTCAAGTTATTGTAAGACACATTTAGATAATCCAAAGTCGACATAGCTGTGAAGCTAATCGGAAGATCACCGGAAAGTGAGTTGATTGAGAAATCAAGAGACTCAAGTTGCGTCATGTTTCCGATGCTACGAGGGATCGGTCCGGTTAAATGATTCCTCGACAAATTAAGCGTTCTGAGTTCCACTAGAGTTGTTATCTCTTTTGGAATATGGCCGGACAAATTGTTTCTAGAAAGGTCAATACCTGTAACTAATAGGAGGATGGTGTCGTAGGTGAGCTCCATACCCTTTGTGGAAATTGATGCACTTTCTATGAATTCTTTATATATCGAAGAATAACTTACAACATGCCCGCCACTTCTTTTTGTGGTCATGGCAGTAAAACTATCGACACACGTGGGTATCATACCAGAAAACATGTTGTCCGACAGATCTAAGATTTGAAGAGAGTTTAGTTGGCAAATTGATGGAGTGATTTGACCACTCAACTTGTTCGACTTTAAAATGATAATAATCAATTTGGTTAAGCTTGTGAGAATCGATTTTGGTAATTTCCCAGAAAGATTGTTATGAGAAAGGTCCATCTTTACTAGTCCCGTGCAGTTACTCATGGATAAAGGTATATCGCCCGAGAACTTGTTTCCATTTAGATTCAAAGAGCTTAATTCTGCAAGAAATGCAATGGAATTTGGGATTGTTCCGGACAAGTTGTTTTTGCCTAAGTTCAACGACTTTAATGAAGGCCAGTTGATGAAACAATTTGATAATTCTCCGGTCAAGTGGTTTCCCCCTAGATCAAGAACTTGTAGTGAATTGGTTGTTGTCGTGTTGCATAGGAATTCTGATAAATCACCCGAAAATGAGTTATTGGAGAGATCTAGTAACGTCAACCATTTTCCTACTCGAGGCAATTCACCACTAAATTTGTTGGAACCCAAGTATACAGACTGACCATTAACTCTAGTTGGGCCAGTACTCATGAATGAAATATTGCCATCGAGTTGGTTATTTGAGAGGTCAAGATATCCCAAACTCCATAACCAATTGGGAACATTACCATATATTCCGGTATTAGATAAATCAAGGCCTATAATACTCGTCTTTTGTGTATCAATCCATGGCGGAATATTCGAACACCCCAAGTTCCAAGACCCGAGATCAAGTACTAATAATTTGAAGGGTGGGATCCAATTTGGGCTAACTTTCAGAGTCAGGTTGTTTCTAGAGGCAAACACGTACTCTAATCTTGAGAGATTGGCAAAGTGAGTCTCAGTCACAACCCCTTCCAACATGTTATTCTCAATAAAAAGAAACTGTAAGTTTGAAAGTTGACCAATGCTCCCCGGGAGATTTCCTGTGAATTCGTTATAACTCAAGTCTAACTCTTCGAGGGAAGAAGATAAGTTCCCTAAATTACTTGGAATTACACCCGACAATGAATTATTATAAAGATTTAGGATTCGAAGACGCTTAAATTCTTCAAATTTAAGATCAAGAGGACCAGAAAGTTGATTGTCACTTAGATATAAGGATTCCAGAGACCCTAAGAAACAAGCTGATACGTTTCGTAAATATGAAACTCCTCCTTTCAACTTGTTCTGATCTAAGTTCAAGTTCCTTAATTTGCACATGTTGCCAATTCCTCTTGGTATATTTCCAGAAAGACCATTGTAAGATAAATCGAGGGTCATAAGAGATGTCAGATTTGCTATGGAATTAAATATTGCATTTTGCAGATTGTTATATCCCAAATTGAGATACTCAAGATCTTTGAAAAAGTAGAGCCACTCTAAATTGCTGGAATTGATGAAATCATTAGCGTATAGATCAAGCTTGACTAATTTAGAAGTAGTAATATTGTTAACATCACCTAAATGATCTGTCAAATTAAGACTGCAACGGCTTAAATGTAGCTCGACTAAAGAAGGGAGTTTATTGATCACATGTTGCGCCCAGTTGGATGCTCTGCTCAGGTTCGCCCAATTCATGTTGAGATACTCCAATTTAGAAAGCCCCGACAACCATTCAAGGCTATTGACTTGAAGATAATTTCTGGAATCCGAACTTAGAACAGAATAGCTACAATCCAAACTTAGAGTGTACAAATTTGAAAGATTCCCAATGTTGTGAGGAATATTACCATGAAATTCAGCACTAGATAGATCCAGGTACTCAAGGCTTGTGAGTGATCCAATGAAGGAAGGGATTCTTTCGTGAAAGAGATTTTGACTCAGATTGAGATATTTGAGATGCTTTAAATTGAGCAAGGAAGGACTTACTTTGCCGCTTAAACCACTATTTTGAAGATGGAGTTGTTGAACATGGCCCGTTAACTTGCTGCAGCGAACCCCTTTCCATTTGCAACAATTAACTCCATCGTCATTCCAAGAAGATAGGCTATTGTTGGGATCTTTCAAAGCTCGCTTGAAACTTAAAAGTGATTGTTTCTCAATTTCAGGACAACCGTCGACAACTGTTGTACCGTTGCCCGTACACGACTTTAGTTGGAATAAGGAAAAAAGGACGAGAAAGAAAAGAGGTGCAAATATAGGATGTTTTAAGACATTCATCATATATATATATGAGCATGAAGAAGTATGATATTGTTTTTAATAATTATAATAATGATCTAATGAAAACACACATATATATAGAACACTCAGCAAAACTAAAATCTATTTGCCACTTGATGGGTATCGGGTTGTGTTTCCATGCCGAAACAGACGAAGTACAAATCAAAGAAAATGAAACGTTGATATGAGTAGGGACCAGAAGACCTTGACTTACTCTGCATCACAAATTCTCTTTTGGGTCAATGTAATTATGCAATACTTTTCCACACTATAGGCTACCACATGAATTCAAGTAATACCGATGAACACGAATATACCGACCAAGAAGAGCAGACGTTACTTCAAATAAAATATATCTTTTTTACAATTAATTACACTAGTACCATATGTCCGTGCGATCACGTGGTATTTTTTTGAAAGTTGATGCAGATGAAAATTTTATTTTATTTTATAATCTTACTCTCATTCTAATTTGTAGAGGTGGACATGAGACGGGATTAGGGGAATCTCGTCCCGTCCTGATAATTTATATTCGGGTCAAGATCGAGACGGGATTAAAACCTTCTAAAATTTTAAATAAAATTATAAAATTAACAATTAAATTAAATATTATCGACTTGTAAAATAATTAAAATACAAATAAAATAAAAAAAATAATATTATATTATATCTAATTCTTAGCAAAATAATAATAAAATTGTGAAAATAAAGTATAAAATCTTATTATAGAAAATATTTTATTTATTTAATTATTTTTAATATTTAAAAATTCAATACCATCGTATTGATCTCACCTACAGTGAAAAAAATATAGAACAAAGAGAGCAAGAGTCGAGAATCATGATTAAACTCTGAAAGGGACAGGTCAAGGTCGAGAACCACTGTGCGTGGCTGCGGCCCGTACGTAATTACCTTATCGAAAATAGAACTGTAAAATAGAAAAGGTTAATTTATTTCTCTTCCGATCGATTAACATTGCAATTAGCAAATAGATCTGCAAACCTTTCCATAGTCGTGGTTTGTCAAATCTTGTATTAATTCTACACTTACTGAAAAGAATTCCATTCCAAACGGATTGTAGGCTACAATTTCAATTCAATTTATGAGATATTGAAAAAATAATAATAAATTATACCTGAATTTGATTTTGAAAAAAAAAATTAATTTGAATTAGAAAAAAACGAAAAAAAATGCAAAATAAAATAATGAAAGCGTAAATGAAATTCTGAAAAAGATAAGAAAATTCCGACGAATATATATACGCAGAATTATTAAAGCATGAGAACATGAATACCTCGACGAATTGAGAAGATGAACGGATCCGTTGAAATTTGAGAATATGATGAAAATGTGTTTGTTGAGAATAAACAAATATTTATGCAAAATGAAAGAAATAAAAAACGTATCATTAGTTATAATTACATATTTTTAAACGTGGAAATTTTAGAATATAAAACCTTCCAAAGAATTATATTAATGTTAAATTTTGACTTAATAATAATATTATTGTTTTTATTTATAATTTATAGTTAAATATTATTGTTTTTATTTATTATGAAATTTTATATAATTACTGAAAATAAAGAAAAAAAATCAGAATTTATAAATATTTTTATTGTTTTTATTTATAATTTATAGTGTGAACACAACAATATTAACCCTTTTCTATTGGTCCATGTGATGGAGAGATTCAGGTATTATATATGTATAGATATATATAAACTGTTATGAATATTATTAATTAGTGAATGACTAGTTTACCCTTTCTTGGTGAAAAAGACAGAAATCCTACTTTGTATCTTATATAAAGGGGTCTCCCATATGAATGAAATAAGAATTCATAACAATTCTATTCTCCTCTCATATTGTCTCTCTTTCTACTATATTATTCTCTCTCAATTCTCTTGAGTTTATAACATGTTATCAGCACGAAAGCTCAACCGCGTTCTTCATCGATGTTCTGCTCATCCAAGATCCGAACTCCAAGGTAAGAATTTATATTTATATTTAATAATTATAAATATATCTACTTCTCCTCTCTTCTTAAATTTATATGTTCCCGAAGAACATTGTAATCTGATATTCATGAACTTATTCATAAATTGCTCATCTTGAAGCAAGTAAATGTCTAATGTTCCTGAAGAACATTATAAACTGATATTTCCGGAAGTAATATCAAATTAATAATTATAATCTGATATTCTCGAAGTAATATCAAATTAATTATGCCTAAGTTCCTGAAGAACATTATAATATGATATTCTTGAAGTAATATCAAATTAATTATGATTGAGTTCCTGAAGAACACTATAGTATGATATTCTTGAAGTAATATCAAATTAGTTATTAAAATAAAAATTAAATTTTAATGTTCCTGAAGAACATGATATGATATTCCTGAAGAAATATTAAAACTAAATTAAAGTAAATGTTCCTGAAGAACATATTCCGGAAGAAATATCAAAATTAAATGTTCCTGAAGAACATCATGCGAGTCTTTCGTGGTCAAGTCATGTATGTGAGAACTCGACTCATGAATCAATTGAGGTATTTTTTGAATTCCAAAGTGGGTGTAACTTTAGGAAAAGTTAATCCAAACCTTGTTGAATAGCCCGATGGTTATTTGCTTGAATATTGGGATAGCGCATGAGTTTGAATCCCATGAAAATTTGATATTCTTGAAGTAATATCAAATCAATTATTTTTAATATATCAATTAAATTGAATGTTCCTGAAGAACATGTACTATTGGTTTAAATATTATATTTATCCTTCGGTAAGAACATAGAACATCATGATTTGATATTATTCGTTAAATAACAAATTAAATTGCTCCCGTAGTAGCAATAAGTTTAAAATATCAAATTAAATTGCTCCCGTAGTAGCAATAACTTTTAGATGTTCCGGAAGAACATTATGATATGATATTCATGATTAAATATCAAAATTAAAATTTAAATATTCTTGAAAAACATCATGATAGGATATTCCCGCAGAAATATCAAATCAAATTGCTTGTAGCAATTAAAGTTTAAAAATTAAATGTTTTTGAATAACGTTAAATCATGATACTCAAAGTACGTCAAATTCGATTGTTCTCGTTGAAACAATGATTATATGAATTATCCCTGAAGGATATCCTTGAAAATCAAAACAAATGAATATCGAAAAAGTCGATTCCAATTAAATGTAATTTCTGAGAAAATTATATACTGAGATTTATTTTAATCCCAGAAGGATCATTGGTAAAGAAAGATATTGTATCCCCGAAGGATGATTGATAAAGATATTGTATCCTGGAAGGATCATTGATAAAGATGCTGTATCCCCGAAGGATCGTTGGTAAAACAACTATTATGCAAATTATGACATATTAAGAGTGGGTTCCGGAAGAGCTTTACTAATTACCCTCATGAGTATTACAAATGTACTTAAAAATAAAGATGATGCATATCATGATTGTGCGTGGAAATGAATCAAACATTTCCCATCTGCGAATTATTTTTATATATGCAAGTTATATTTACCATTAAAGTGTATTTTTATGAACGGGCATAGTAAAAAAAAGGTATATTAAATATTTTGAGCCCACGATCCTGAAGATCGGTTTACAGCAATAATGCTGATTTGCATATTAGAGGAAGATCATTTCCCGGCATTAGGGGGAGATAAGAATATAATAGATTTAAATGCCGAGAAATTTCATTGAATGAAAACGATATTCAATTTTAGATCCACGTATCAATCAATTGAACCCGAAGTTCATGAAAATAAGTGACTTGCAATATTCAGCAAGTAATCTGCCAAATTCATTTACAAATTAATTAAGGTGTGACAAAATCACATATATTTGTGATAAAATGAACTATCCCTACTCGAGCATATCCAATCGACTCAAGAACTTGCACGATAACCATACAACACCGCAAATCGCTACTCGAGCATATCCCTCGATTTATACTTACCTACCACACTGGGTTGTGGATACTGCTGTCCGAACATCAGATGTTGGATATCTCACACGCAGACTTGTTGAAGTAGTTCAACACGTTGTTGTACGTCGAACAGATTGTGGCACCGCCCGTGGTATTTCTGTGAGTCCTCAGGATGGAATGATGCCAGAAAGGATTTTTATCCAAACATTAATCGGTCGTGTATTAGCCGATGATATATATATGAGCACACGCTGTATTGCTACTAGAAATCAAGACATTGGAATTGGACTTATCAATCGCGGCAAACAATTAAACATTGTCTGTAACTTGTACTGGTTTAGATATTTGTAAACAAGTTCCTGAGATATGCATATATGATAGAGAAGGGGAAAAAGGGTACTATTTCTTCCTCCCTGCAGAATGTCAAAAATAGCAAGCTCATTCAGTTTCAGTTTCAAGAACTCACCGCTGTGTAAAGCCTTTCAATTTCAAATAAGTTACAATCGATTAGAAAATAGAAATTCTAATTGAATCAGAGGTACAAACACACATTGAAGAAATTCCTACAATATAACAAAAATTCATCAATGAAACAACAAGAATTTTAATTAGATCACGTGTTACCTTTTTTTTTTTTTTTTTTTTTTTGTTATCGGAATTGCCGAAGCATAAGAGGGGTGACGCGGTAAGTTCGATGGTTTACGAAGCGAACGCGTGAGTGAGAGACCCCGTGTACGGGTGCCATCTCGTCTCTACAGCAGCAAATAGACATGCTTCAAACTCAGCTCGCATGCGCGTGCACAGCCTTCTTCCAGGGACAACATGCAATCAGCTTATCAGGCCAAGTCCCTATTTAGCAGCATGGACATGGTTAGGATCTGGCAACATGGCCATTTGGAAAAGCACTCCTTTTTTTATATATATATTTTTCCTTCTCCCTCTCATTGATCGATCTTATTAGCTACATACAGAAACATCTCTCGCTTGACCAAGAGATGATCACTATGAATGATTAACTATATTGTAAAATTTAGAAACATATAGTAGTATAATATAATTATAATAAGTTATACTAATTAATTTTAGTGTACCCGAGCGAGCTGTATATACTTGATGATCTATCTTGATTTATGAAGTTTCAACGGTGTTCTTAAACCGAGCCACGGGCTGTACCTACACAAGCCACCGCAGTATATATCATCAAATCTGAAATTACAGAGCCTCGATTAGAAAAACGAGAAGGGGTAGCTTGTGAAGCAAAGCAAGGTTTATAAGTTTAGAACAAGTTAATGGTGGTTGAAGATGCTTTTTGTTGCATGTCCCACATTCTCAGCAGGTCATGAAAATTACAGCTTCTTGTTTTGTTGGGGAATAATTCAGCCACTGACCCTAAGACGCTCTAATAATTCAGTTTACCGAACCCAAGGGCATAGCCAAGTATATAGTAAGACCCGTAGATACAATGCGTGTGCTAAGCTATCTCTTTTACCCGAATTGACGGCCTGATGTTTTTATCATAAAACTTTTATTTTGGTTACGAAACAAAACATTCTATATAATCATTCAATAATTCGTAATGCATTAGCTCATCGGAGTAACATGTCAACTCAAAGGATCGCCCACATAGGCTAAATTAAGTTCCAAGCCAACTTGGTCAACTAATCTTAGGATTACAATTTCTATCAACTCATTCGAGATCGTCCACATAGAAACTTCTCATAAAATCGATACAAGAAAATGGCAACAACTTCAATCATATATAAAGTCATACACAACACCTCATAAATAAAAACAAAAATTACAATAATGTTTCCTACGGGCATATATATCCTCGCAAGAGTCCATGGAAACTTTTATACGTACCTGAACACTCACATATTTGGACCTCATGATGCTCTTGCTCTTGCGACCCTTCTCCATTTAATAAGAACGTAGACATATGCATCGTCCCATATTTTCTCTAAGAACTCGTAATACGCTTCTCTCCATGACCTCTTCAAGAATAAAGTAGTGAGAAAACCCGAAAGTCCGACGGCGTATCCTAGAGATATAAATACGTACAACCATTCTATCTCCTTCTTATCGAATTTTTCATCCTTTGAGTGCACTGTACCAGCAGGGGCTTTACCATCATTAATATTGTTGCAAGGAATTGTTAGTGGAGGCCCACACAGATAGTTTCCGATGAAGCTCGACTCATTAAATCCACGGAGTTGGGTGCTTTCTGGAATTCTTCCCGTCAAGTTATTGTAAGACACATTTAGATAATCCAAAGTCGACATAGCTGTGAAGCTAATCGGAAGATCACCGGAAAGTGAGTTGATTGAGAAATCAAGAGACTCAAGTTGCGTCATGTTTCCGATGCTACGAGGGATCGGTCCGGTTAAATGATTCCTCGACAAATTAAGCGTTCTGAGTTCCACTAGAGTTGTTATCTCTTTTGGAATATGGCCGGACAAATTGTTTCTAGAAAGGTCAATACCTGTAACTAATAGGAGGATGGTGTCGTAGGTGAGCTCCATACCCTTTGTGGAAATTGATGCACTTTCTATGAATTCTTTATATAACGAAGAATAACTTACAACAGGCTCGCCACTTTCTGTAAATCCCGTAGAATAATATAATTCTCCCACGTCACTTTTTTTTGTGGTCATGGCAGTAAAACTATCGACACATGTAGGTATCATACCAGAAAACATGTTGTCCGACAGATCTAAGATTTGAAGAGAGTTTAGTTGGCATATTGATGGAGTGATTTGACCACTCAACTTGTTGGACTTTAAAATGAGAATAATCAATCCGGTTAAGCTTGTAAGAATCGATTTCGGTAATTTCCCAGAAAGTTTGTTATGAGAAAGGTCAATTTTTTCTAGTCTCCAGCAGTTACGCATGGATAAAGGTATATGGCCCGAGAAATTGTTTCCATTTAGATTCAAAGACTGTAATACTGTAAGAAATCCAATGGAATTTGGAATTTTTCCAGATAAGTTGTTGTTGCCTAAGTTCAAGAACCCTAATGAAGGCCATTTCATGAAACAATTTGGTAATTCTCCGGTCAATTGGTTTCCCTCTAGATGAAGAATCCATAGAACATCGTCCGTGGTTGTGTTACATAGGAATTCTGATAAATCACCCGAAAATGAGTTATTGGAGAGATCTAGTCCGTACAACCCTTTTCCTACTGGAGGCAATTCACCACTAAATTTGTTGGAACCCAAGTATACAGACTCACCACGAAGTCTAGCTGGGCCAGTACTCATGAATGAAATATTGCCATCGAGTTGGTTATGTGAGAGGTCAAGAAATTTGATACTCCATAACCAATTGGGAACATTGCCATATATTCCGGTATTAGATAAATCAAGGAATGCAATACTCGTCTTTTGTGTATCAAGCCATGACGGAATAATCGGACACCCCAAGTTCCACGACCCCATTTCAAGTGTTGATAACTTGAAGGGTGGAATCCAATTTGGGTTGACTTTCAGAGTCAGGTGGTTTCCAGAGGCAAGTAATAGATCCAGTCCAGAGAGATTGAAAAAGTGAGTTTCAGTCACAACCCCTTCCAACGTGTTATTTTCAATAGAAAGAGTATGTAAGTTTGAAAGTTGACCAATGCTCTCCGGGAGATTCCCTGTGAATTTGTTATCTCCCAACTCTAAATATTCAAGGGAAGAAGATAAGTTCCCTAAATTGCTTGGAATTACGCCCGACAATGAGTTATAATTAAGCCAAAGGTATCGAAGACGCTTAAATTCTCCAAATTTAAGACCAAGAGGACCAGAAAGTTGATTTTCACTTAGATGTAAGGATTCCAGAGACCCTAAGAAACAAGCTGATACGTTTCCTAATAAACCAGACACTCCTCCTTGCAACTTGTTCACATCTAAGTACAAGTTTCGTAATTTGCACATGTTGCCAATTTCTCTTGGTATATTTCCAGAAAGCTCATTATTAGATAGATCGAGGGTCATAAGAGATGTCAGATTTCCTATGGAATTAGATATTGCATTTTGCAGATTGTTAAATGTCAAATCTAAATATTCAAGATCTTTTAAAAAGTAGAGCCACTCTGGAATGCTGGAAGTGATGAATTGATTAGCGGATAGATCAAGCTTGACTAATTTAGAAGTAGTAATATTGTTAAAATCACCTAAATGATCTCTCAAATTAAGACTGCAACCGCTTAAATGTAAGTCGACTATAGAAGGGAGTTTGTTGATCACCTGTTGCGCCCAGTTGGATGCTCTGCTCAGGTTCACACCATTCATGTTGAGATACTCCAATTTAGAAAGCCCCGCCAACCATTCAAGGCTATCGACTTCTAGAGAGTAGTCTTCTTCCAAACTTAGAGTGTGCAAATTTGAAAGATTCCCAATGTTGTGAGGAATCTTACCATGAAATTCAGCTAAAGATAAATCTAAATACTCGAGGCTTGTGAGTGATCCAATGAAGGAAGGGATTCTTTCGTGAAAGAGATTTTGACTCAGATTGAGATATTTGAGATGCTTTAAATTGAGCAAGGAAGGACTTACTTTGCCGCTTAAACCACTATTTTGAAGATGGAGTTGTTGAACATGGCCAGTTAACTTGTTGCATCGAACCCCTTTCCATTTGCAACAATTAACTCCATCATCATTCCAAGAAGATAGGCTATTGTTGGGATCTTTCAAAGCTCCCTTGAAACTTAAAAGTGACTGTTTCTCGATTTCAAGGCAGCCGTGGACAACTGTTGTACCGTTATCTCCAGTACACAGCTTTAGTTTGAATAAAGAAAAAAGGACGAGAAAGAAAAGAGGTGCAAAGATAAGATGTTTTGAGACATTCATCATATATATATATATATATATATGAGCATGAAGAAGTATGATATTGTTTTCAATAATTATAATAATGATCTAATGAAAACACACACATATATAGAACACTCAGCAAGAAACTAAAAGCTATTTGCCACTTGATGGGTATCGGCTTGTGTTTCCATGCCGAAACAGACAAAGTACATCAGTATCAAAGAAAATGAAACGTTGATAAGAGTAGGGACCAAAAGACCTTGACTTACTCTGCATCACCAATTCTTCTTCTAGATCAATGTAATACTTTTCCGCACTATAGGCTACCACATGAATTCAACAAACTTATTTTCATAGATAGAACATATTGGCAACAGCTGGTCGATGCCTACGCAGATAGTTTGTTTTAATCTAGAATTCTGACGAGAACAAAGACAATCGAAATAACGAGTACGTGCATTATCCATGGTTTGAATAAATCGTGCATATTATCCATGGTTTGAGGAAATTGAAATAACGGGCAATAACTTGCACGATCATCAAACAAAACGGCAAACTGCAATCAAATAATGATCGCTGATTGACGACATGAATATTTTCACATATTTGACTCTTAGCACTTTACTCTCACTCACAATAAGCTAAATGAATGGAGGTCGATGGACACGACTCCATCCGAATTTTGAGGGACACTTCAACAAATAAATTTTGAAAAGTGAAAAAGCTTCTTTCTTGTCTTCCCCAGTAGTCACTATTTATTACTACTACTACTACTACTACCTAAGTTATATACTATTTAAGTAAAAATATCACACTTGTGAAGGCTTCATATTTTGGGCTCTGAGTCTGACCACCATACATGGAGATTGAGGTGGCGAGTGGCGGTAGCGGCGCCCGTGTTGAGACTGAGGCATACTTAGTTTGGCAAGAGTTGACAGTTGTGCTGCCAAACTTTGGGAAAGGGCCGATGAAGAAATTGCTTCATGGGCTCAATGGGTACCCTGAACCGGGCCGGATCATGGCTATAATGGGCCCTTCTGGCTCTGGCAAATCCACTCTTCTTGATTCCTTAGCAGTAGTATAATGAATTGATTGCTTTGTAATTAAAACTAAATCTTGGGGTAGTTTTTGTAATTTTACTAAAATATATATGATCTTGCAATATGCATTTCTGTTGTTGTGATTTACATTGGATTGGATCTTGTACCAGCAGTTTGGCCTAAATAGAAATTACAAATAAAAGTTTGGGTTGTTTTGTAATTAGACTGAACTTCAGGGGTAGTTTTGATATTTAACTAAAATATGATCTTTTTTTGGTAAAAACTAAAATATGATCTTGCAATATGCATTTCTGCTGTTGTGATTTACATTGGATCTTCTACCAGCAGTTTGGCCTAACTGTAGATATTACAAATAAAAGTTTTGAGTTGTTTTGTAATTACACTAAACTTCAGTGGTAGTTTTGTAATTTTACTAAAATACTATGATTTTGCAATATGCATTTCTGTTCTTGTGATTTACATTGATCTTCTTCCAGTAGTTTGGCCTAATTCGATATTTCTCGGGAAGCTCACGTTACCACTGGTGTCGTCGACTCACCAGCCGAGCAGCGAGGTGTTTGTTGTCGGGAGGCGAGACAGTTTACTTTGGAGAAGCGAAGACGGGGACAGAGTTTTTTTGGTGAGGCAGGATTTCCGTGTCTGAGTAGGAGAAACCCGTCGGACCATTTCCTGAACTGTATCAACAACTAGTGTTTTTGTGACTTTTTTTTCCAATGGATGAACGAATTTGATTGTCCTACTTTTTCCAACGGATGAACAAGATTGAATTTTTTTTATCTATAATTAATGAATGCAACAGAAAAATACCAGAAATAGCATTGTGCATGCACAGGGAGAGGGATGGTGATCGAAGAATGTTCTGACAAGATCTTCAAAACACACATGATAGAGAAGGGGAAAAAGGGTACTATTTCTTCTTCCCTGCAAAACGTTGGAAATAGCAAGCTCATTCAGTTTCAGTTTCAAGAACTCACCGCTATATAAAGTCTTTCAATTTCAAATAAGTTAAAATGGATTAGAAAATAGAAATTCTAATTGAATCAGAGGTACAAACACACATTGAAGACATCAATTAAACTATTCTTGAAAAAATTAATCATAATTATGATACACCCACAAAGTACTAGAAATGATAACAACAATTTATGAATTTTCATCAGCATTCAACAGAAACAAGGTTTTACAATAACTCGCCCAAAATTCAGTGCATCAAATCTAACTGCCACTAGCAAAAGAAGAAATTCCTAATCGAACAAAATTAAAAGCATTTTTTCACAAATTCGATAAGCAAACAGAAAATCAAATCTTCTTGGGGAGGGGTTTGGTGGAAGGCTATCGGCTTGTGGTAGACCTTCGGACGAGGCCGGCTTGAGTTGGTCCTGAGATTCTTTGTTAATTACGAGAGAGACCCTCGGTATTTGTTGACATTACAAAAGAGACTAGGTTATTTTTCAGAATTATGAAACAAACCCCCCCCCCCCCCCCCCCCCCCCCCTTTTACTTTTTTGTAGTAGTTGAAGTGAATTGATGGGTAGAATTAGAAGTAGAACCTACATTGACATTTTGGCTGTCTACAAAAAATTCATCAATGAAACAACAAGAATGTTAATTGGATCACGTGTTACTTTTTTCTTTTTTTTGTTATAGGAATGCCAAAGCATCAGAGGGGCGACGCGGTAAGTTAGATGGTTTACGAAGCGAATGCGCGAGTGAGAGACCCCGTGTATGGGTGCGTAGGGGCCATCTCGTCTCTACAGCAGCAAACTGTGCTTTTGGAGTATAGTACGGTGTTATCTGTGATCCGGTAAGCTTTCTATTCAGTCTACGTACTGTATATAGGGATCCTTATCATATCAAGTCATTTCTTTTCCTATTCGCCACACTTTTTCAAGATGTTTAATTGCCTACACAAGCCACCGCAGTATAGATATCATCAAATACCAAATTAGCAACGTTACACCCTAATAGGGCAGTAGACAGAAGTACAGAGAGCCTCGATTAGAAAAACGAGAAGGGGGATAGCTTGTGAAGCAAAGCAAGGTTTATAAGTTTAGAACAAGTTAATGTTGGTTGAAGATGCTTTTTCTTGCATGGCCCGTAGATACAGTGCGTGTGCTAAGCTAATTAAGCTTCTTGTTGCTGTCTCTTTTGCCCGAATTGAGGGCCTGTTATTTTTATCATAAAACTTTTATCCTGGTTACCAAACAAAACATTAATCTACATAATCATTCAATAATTCGTAATGCATAAGCTCGTGGGAGTAACATGTCAACTCACTCGAGATGGTGCACGTAGGTTAAATTAAGTTCCAAGCCAACTTGGTCAACTAACCTTATGATTACAATTTCTATCAACTCGATCACTCGAGATCGTCCACATAGAAACTTCTCATAAAATCGATACTAGAAAATGGCAACAACGTCAATCATATATAAAGTCACACACAACACCTCATAAATAAGAACAAAAATTACACCTCATAATCGATGCTCTTGCTCTTGCGAGCCTTCTCCATTTAATAAGAATGTAGACATAGGCATCGTCCCATATTTTATCTAGCAAGTGAGAATAAGCCTCCCACCATGACCTCTTCAAATATAATGTACTCAGAAAACCTGAAAGTCCGAGGCCGTATCCTAGAGATATAAATACGTACATCCACTCTATCTCTTTCTTATTGCTTTCTTCATCCTTTGTGCGCACTGTTCCAGCAGGGGTTTTACCATCATTAATATTGGTGCAAGGAAGTGTTAGTGGAAACCCACAGAGACTGTTTCCGATGAAGCTCGACTCATTAAAGCCCTGGAGTTGGGTGCTTTCTGGAATTCTCCCCGTCAAGTTATTGTGAGACACATTTAGATATTCCAAAGAAGACATAGCTTTGAAGCTAATTGGAAGTTGACCGGAAAGTGAGTTGATTGAGAAATCAAGAGACTCAAGTTGCTTCATGTCTCCGATGCTACGAGGGATCGATCCGGTTAAATGATTCCTTGACAAATTAAGCGTTCTGAGTTCCACTAGAGTTGTTATCTGTTTTGGAATATGGCCGGACAAATTGTTTTTGGAAAGGTCAATAGCAGTAACTAATAGGAGGATGGTGTCGTAGGTGAGCTCCATACCCTTTGTGGAAATTGATGCACTTTCTATGACTTCTTTATAGAACAAAGAATAACTTACAACACGCTCGCCACTTCTTTTTGTGGTCATGGCTGTAAAACTATCGACACACGTAGGTATCATACCAGAAAACATGTTGTCCGACAGATCTAAGATTTGAAGAGAGTATAGTTGGCATATTGATGGAGTGATTTGACCACTCAACTTGTTGGACTTTAAAATGAGAATAATCAATTTGGTTAAGCTTGTAAGAATTGATTTTGGTAATTTCCCAGAAAGTTTGTTATGAGAAAGGTCCATCTTTACTAGCCACGTGCAGTTACGCATGGATAAAGGTATATGGCCAGAAAAATTGTTTCCATTTAGATTCAAAGACACTAATTGTGTCAGAAATCCAATGGAATTTGGAATTCTTCCAGATAAGTTGTTGTTGCCTAAGTTTAAAAACTCTAATGAAGAAAAATTCCTGAAACAATTTGGTAATTCTCCGGTCAATTGGTTTCCCCCTAGATGAAGAAACATTAGACCATAAGTTGTGTTACATAGAAATTCTGATAAATCACTCGAAAATGAGTTATTGGAGAGATCTAGGGCGGACAACCAATTTCCTACCGGAGGCAATTGGCCACTGAATCTGTTGGAACCCAAGTATACAAACTGTGGCCCAGTACCCATGAATGAAATATTGCCATCGAGTTGGTTATGTGAGAGGTCAAGATATGTGATACTCCATAACCAATTGGGAACATTGCCATATATTCCGGTATTAGATAAATCAAGGTCTTGAATATTCGTCTTTTGTGTATCAAGCCACGACGGAAATGAAGATATCAAGTTCCACGTCCCAAGAATGAGTCGTGTTAATCGGAAGGGTGGAATCCAATTTGGGTTGACTTTCAGAGTCAGGTTGTTATCAGAGGCAGATAATTGCTCTAGTCTTGAGAGATTGAAAAAGTGAGTTTCAGTCACAACCCCTTCCAACGTGTTATTTTCAATAGAAAGAGTATGTAAGTTTGAAAGTTGACCAATGCTCTTCGGGAGATTTCCTGTGAATTTGTTGACTCCCAAGTCTAACTCTTCGAGGGAAGAAGATAAGTTCCCTAAATTGCTTGGGATTGCGCCCGACAATGAGTTAATTCTAAGTCCAAGGTATCGAAGATGCTTAAATTCTCCAAATTTAAGAGCAAGAGGACCAGAAAGTTGATTATAACTTAGATCTATGGATTCCAAAGATCCTAAGAAACAAGCTGCAGATACATTTCCTAATAAATTGGGCACTCCTCCTTGCAACTTATTCAAACCCAAGTTCAACTTTTGTAATTTGCACATGTTGCCAATTCCTCTTGGTATATTTCCAGAAAGACCATTGCCAGATAAATCGAGGGTCATAAGAGATGTCAGATTTCCTATGGAATTAGATATTGCATTTTGCAGATTGTTATATCCCAAATTGAGATACTCGAGATCTTTTAAAAAGTAGAGCCACTCTGGAATGCTGGAATTGATGAATTGAGTAGCGGATAGATCAAGCTTGACTAGTTTAGAAGTAGTAATATTGTTAACATCACCTAAATGATCTCTCAAATTAAGACTGCAACCGCTTAAATGTAGCTCGACTAAAGAAGGGAGTTTATTGATCACCTGTTGCGCCCAGTTGGATGCTCTGCTCAGGTTCACCCAATTCATGTTGAGATACTCCAATTTAGAAAGCCCCGCCAACCATTCAAGGCTATCGACTTCAAGAGAGTAGTCATCTTCCAAACTTAGAGTGTACAAATTTGAAAGATTCCCAATGTTGTGAGGAATATTACCGTGAAATTCAGCACTAGATAGATTCAGGTACTCAAGGCTTGTGAGTGATCCAATGAAGGGTGGAATTGTTTCATTGAAGTGATTACCGCTCAAGTCAAGATATTTGAGATGCTTCAAGTTGAGCAAAGAAGGACTTACTTTGCCGCTGAAATGACTATTTTGAAGATGGAGTTGTTGAACATGGCCCATTAAGTTGCTGCAGCGAACCCCTTTCCATTTGCAACAATTAACTCCATCATCATTCCAAGAAGATAGGCTATTGTTGGGATCTTTCAAAGCTCGCTTGAAACTTAAAAGTGATTGTTTCTCAATTTCAGGACAACCGGCGACAACTGTTGTACCGTTGCCCGTACACGACTTTAGTTGGAATAAGGAAAAAAGGACGAGAAAGAAAAGAGGTGCAAAGATAGGATGTTTTGAGACATTCATCATATATATATGAGCATGAAGAAGTATGATATTGTTTTCAATAATTATAATAATGATCTAATTAAAACACACACACATATATATAGAACACTCAGCAAAACTAAAAGCTATTTGCCACTTGATGGGTATCGGCTTGTACATGTTTCCATGCCGAAACAGACGAAGTACAAATCAAAGAAAATAAAACGTTGATATGAGTAGGGACCAGAAGACCTTGACTTACTCTGCATCACAAATTCTCTTTTGGGTCAATGTAATACTTTTCCACACTATAGGCTACCACATGAATTCAACAAACTTATTTTCATATATAGATAGAACATATTGACAACAGCTGGTCGACACTACTATAAAAAATGCCTTTAACAACGGTTAAAAATAGCTATTAACATCGGTTGTCGAACCGATGTCCAAGAGGGCGATGTAAATAAGCGGAATTTTTACATCAGTTCTAATAACCGATGTAATAAGAAACCGATGTCTATGATACATCTACATCACCTAATTTTGGCTTTTTAAACCGATGTATATAACTTTATACAACTCAGTAACCGATGTGCATTCGTCCAACTACATCAGTTAATTATCATATTTAAACCGATGTTAATTATTAAGAAAAAAAACAAAAAAAAAATACCAAAAATAAAAAATGATTTTATTAAAGAAATAATTCAATACACACAAGCATCTATAATTTTACACCTAGCCCTGAATTGACAAACTAAAATAGATAGAAGAATTAGTAAAATAATACAATGGAGGCAATCTACTTGTACTCTAAATTGGTTAAAATAAATGATGACTTTATTCACTACTTTAGCATTGTCTTCCGTCTTCCTCCAACAATTAGTGTCACAATAGCAAGTGAAAATCCTTGAGAGATTAGTAGGTTCAAAGCATTTGAAAGCAATTCGAATTTCCATGCCAATATTGTCCACTCCTGCCACACAATAACAACCAGTCGAAAAAGAAAGAAAAAAACCATCGAACTACTGATTCATAAGAAGTGCATATATGAACATAATTTTAATTTGTGTGCATGTTTCAATTAAAGAAGACCACATACAGTATGCAGAGGGGTTACCTATTGTTAAAAACAAAGAGTAGTAGATTTTTACCTGTTGATAGTATAAATTAACATAAGAAAATAAAACTTAATATTGGTGAAAAATAAAGCCACAAGATCTAACATATAAGAAGAATGGATGTGCTCTAGAATTATTACCATCATCCCAAAATGTCTTGGAACTCGGCCATAACAAGTTCTAAGAGCGGTATGAAACCCTTTACTGGGACACAGTATTGTCAAACTCCTCCCGCTAACAATCGTACTGGCAGCATCATCTGCCCAACTATATTACCGCAGGATCAATCATCACACCGCCAAAGTGAATAGTTCCTCCCGAGCTCCACCTTCATCGTGTAAAATTAAATACGGATTGAACATAAAAATCACATCTACCTAAACAAGACATAGGATTCGACCAGTACGATAAAATCAATCCGCGAATGAAAAATTAATCAAAATCATAATTTGGATAAAGTGCAATAAAACACAAATAAAAAAATAATTAATCAAACCTGAGGAAGAGCTTCGACCGTTGAAGCCACCAACGATAAATGGTGATACGCAAAGGATCGGTGAAGGTGGGAGGAGGCATATATGACTGTGGCGGGAGGCGTGAAGGTGATGGTCGGAGATGAGGTCAAAGACGTCGGAGATCGAGGGTTTCGAAGAGAGATTAAGGAGATCGGCGATCGATGAAGCAGTAACCCCAAATAGTGATACGAAGAGGTTAGGCAAAGTGGGCGGCGTGGAGGTTTTATTTTGGAGAGAGAGATGAAGTGAGGGACCGAGAGCTCTAGGGCAATAGTGCAACACCATTTATTTTAAATAAAGAATGATTTTAATTTACCTATTTACAACGGATTTAAGATAAGCGATGTCCTAAAAATAACTTTTTCACATCAGTTATAACAAAGGACCGATGTCTCTACATTCTTATCCCACGTTATTTAATAATTAATCGATGTTGTGGATGAAATATACATCGGTTATTAGAACACCGTTGTCATACAACTATTAAAAAACATCGGTTTCTAAAATACCCGACGTCCTCAAAGTATTAACATCGCTTTTTTGAGCAACCGACGTAAATATACAGTTTTACATCGGTCTAGAAAAAACCGTTGTAAATTGAATGTAAAAACCGTTGTAAATTGAATGTTGTTAAAGGTGTATTTTGTAGTAGTGCGATGCCTACGTAGATAATTTGTTTTAATCTAGAATTTTAACGAGAACAAAAATAATCGAAAATCGCCGCTCAAAAGTTTCGAAATGAGCTTTAAGATTCGAAATATGGCGAATCACGAATCAAGCAATGTTACTATAGGATCTATCAATCCCATAAAATATCTCTAAGCTAAGTACACTTCTTGTAATTTATTTTGCTCGAGTATTCTGATATTGATCGGTATATCTTCTTCACAAGTGTCTCCATGTATTTATATATCGCCACGGTAGGTTTGTTGTGGTAGCTCCTACAATCAAGGATTGACGGAGTGTAGGACAAGAGATATAGGAGAGTCCAAAATTCAAGTACGCGTGTATTATCCAAGGTTTGAAGAAATCGAGCATATTAGTGTGACAGGAGTGCATATTCAAATAAACCTAGCAGTGTATAACTTGTATAAGAAAGTCAAAACAAGCTAGCAGTATGATCTACTGAGTTTTACAAGGTTCTGTACATGGGAGGTTAAAGATGAATAATATTTCTAGTACTCTAGTTTTTTCCGTATTAATTGACACCATGGTTCTTAACATCGACAAAATAATTAAAAACAACTATACACATTTGAGAGACGGAGAAATTTTATAAAGCTACAAAGATACTTTTTTATATCTTTTTTCGTGTTTTTGTGACTTTTTTCTAACGGATGAACGAAATTGATTGTCCTACTTTTTCCAACGGATGAACAAGATTGACTTTTTTATCTATAAGAAATGAACCAATAGAAAAATACGAGAAATATTTGCATGCTTTAAAATTTTATTGATCAAGGTCAAATTAATGGTGATCGAAGAATGTCCTGATAAGATCTTAAAAACTTCCATGTGTAGATAAAACACAACATCACAACATATAAGAATTGCCCAAAAACTGAGCATGATCTCAGATTGTGGTATCACATGCATTCTTGCAATTATAATCGTAATTGAAGTCGTCTTATTGGAGTTCAGATATAGTGATGCGGATACTAAAAAGGAAAAGATTGTGTCTTGTTGAACAAGACATTATTATTATTTTATTTATTTGTTTTAATTTATTTAATTAGGGTTTTAGTACTATTTATATTCTGTTTTTACATTCATTTACGGAGTTGATTTGATATGAAATAAAGTTTGTTCCTCAGTTGAGGTTTTATCAGATTTCGGTATTCTTAGGAATCAACGAAAGTCTTCATGTTTTAATTCTCGGGTATTCTTAGAATCAACGAGTTTTAATATTTGTTCTTATAGCTTCCCTGCGTCAGTTGGTATCAGAGCCGAACGATGCCTCCCCGTCCCCGGCCTGCTCGCGAATCCGCCGTTGAGGCCGCAGCCCGTCGCGACGCCGACGTCGCCGCCTTAAGTCGCCAAATCGCAACCCTTACCGTCGATCTCGAGGAGCTCCGCCTTGCTGTTTCCAACAAGCTATCGTCACCTCCACCGATCCCCGCGCTTGATCGCACCCTTGGCGATTGTCTTCCTCGCCAACAACACATACCCCTCTCGACGCTTGGAGCCCCCGCCGTCAACGTGGAATCGCCATCGGCTTCGGCCGTAGTATGCTGCTTTGAGTGTGGCGCGACCGGCCCCCGTCATGAGACTTGCCCGTTCTCTCACCCTCACACGTTAAGTGTGGATGAAGAGTCATCCACTTATGATGGTCCCCCTAAATTTGATGAAGAGCTCGTACTTTGGGATGTGGAAAATTCCGAGAACGCAAACGGTATTAGTCTGTGTTTGTTTGATTCCCAATTTTTTATACATGCCAGTGATATTGGGGAAGACGAGGAACGTGTCGATCGAACTTTTGTTCCTGATGGCTATTTCTTTGAAACTAAGGCTACACAAGAGGATGGACATAATCTTTCAAGCCCCCCAATGATAGGACTCATCACTTATTTCCCAGTTGCGAAGATTATTAGTTTTGTGACATCATGTGTTGTTGCTCATGCGTTGCCTCATTGTGTCGCTACCCTTGCGTCGCACCCTCAGAGTTATCGTCGATTGGTGTTTGATCCCGGCATCTTCGTGCTCAATTTTCAGGTTCGCGGTCGAACCTTCTCCTAGAGGGAGAGAATGATGCGGATATATATTTAATTATTAAGTAAAAGATTGTTTCTTATTGTTCAAGTTATTTTATTTTATTTATTTTTATTTTATTAGGGTTTTAGTACTATTTATATGTCAAGTATTTTCATTCATTGGATAGTTGTTTATGATGAAATAAAAAGGTTCCTCTGTTGAGGTATTTTATCAGGTTTCGGTATTCTTCGGAATCAACGAAAGTTTGATGTTTTAATTCTCGGGTATTCTCAGAATCAACGAGTTTTAATTTGTGTGTTCTTGCTTCCCTGCGTCATATAGCTGGGCCAGAAACAAGTGGCAACGACAAAAACAAAAAATAAAATAGGTGAGAAACAAACTCAAAAACCGTGTACTATGTTCCTGCGTCAAACATGAAGACGGTTGATTTTGTACCGGAAGCAAATTCAAATTTGAAGTGAAATTCAAATTTCAGTGTGTGTTAGCAATTGAAGCACATCAAACTCATTCCTAGTAAGACTGGTTGTTCCCGAGTGGAGAGAAAACACAAAAAAATTGAACTTAAAATATTTTCGGGAGATATCCATTTTCCTGGAGAGACAGATAAGATATCCCGATATAGCGGCGTTTTGATACCAACAGGAATAGGAAAACCTAAATTTAAAGAATCCAAAAAATGGACAAATTGGATCTATGTTCAACGGATCACAACTAGCAAGAAAAAGCATTTTGTTTTGGTTCGGCCTGCCGTCACATATGAAATAACGGACGGTATAACTTTAGCAGCACTTTTCCCCCCGGATCTGTTGCAGGAAAGAGATAATGTGCAACTTCAAGTTGTCAATTATATCCTTTATCGAATTGGTTTAAGTGTGGAACATACTGTACTAATTATGAAAGACAAATGAATACACTGAATGCACATATAAGTACACTAAATGACATGTAAAAACAGTCAATGTGATCGTATACAAGTATAAGTATACTGAATGACACATAAGCATTCTGAATGGCACATAAGTATACTAAATGTCATATTTTTTGCACTCATATTTTCGCACTGAATGTCAATATACTGAATGACCCATTTTTACACTTAATTTTAAAAAACACACCGAATGTCCCGAAAACAAAAGACCAGACTGAATGTTATAAAAACAAACTGAATGTCAACATACTGAATGCCAGATTTTTACACTGAATGTCATAAAAAGACATTGAATGTCAGAAAAACACACTGAATTTTTTTCCTTGATAAATAAATTTCTTTAAAATTCAAACTTTTTTATATAAGCTCCAATACACCGTTTTTGTGTTTACAAAATGAAAATGTAAAAAACTGGACTTCGGCAAAAATAACAAAATACCAAAATAAAAAATAGAAAGAATAAATCATCCTCATGCTTCCTTTTTGCGGGCTGAACTCTCAAGTCTCAATGGATTCCGTATCCGTATTAAACCATTCTCCTTCAGGTACGATATGTTGCTGATCAACGTCGCTTGACAGGCCCGTGTAGTGGACCTGGAGGAGCGCCGTCGTCGGCTGCACGTACGATCTGTTGCTGATCTACACTGCAAATTTCGTCCCGTTGGGGCCCGGGCATGTCTTGTTGTTCTATTTGCCAATTTTCAAAAGTACAAATCTCATTTGCTAAAAAACATTTGTAAAAATCTCTTGATTTGATTTTTCTACCTGCAGTAACTAAACTTACTAGAAAATAAACAAATGCTAAGATTTTTTTTATCGAGCTCAATATAACTTATACTAGTAATTAATACTATTAAATATTGATTTTAGTGTAACTTGATTAAGCTAATTTTCAGCCCAGCACAAGTTAGTGTTGAATACTGTCCGGATAAAATGACGCGCGAGTCATTTTTATACTTCCTCTCTCCATTATTTATTTCATTTAAATGAACTACAATATTTTAT
The DNA here is from genome assembly GCA_954870475.1 of Euphrasia confusa. NCBI lineage: Eukaryota > Viridiplantae > Streptophyta > Magnoliopsida > Lamiales > Orobanchaceae > Euphrasia > Euphrasia confusa. The sequence goes on along the minus strand of OX940966.1, from coordinate 4,596,727 downwards.
ACATCATGCACATCGCGCATGTCCTCTGAAGAAATGTCTTATCGTTCCCCCACACAAACTAGAATTATCAACTCTTCGTCCCACGCAAAACACGAACAAAATGTAATATATTCGTGCTAGAAAGAGCACGAACGTAAATATAGTTCGTGCTGTAAAGAGCACGAAGTATATAGCTTTCGTGCTGGACAGAGAACGAAAACTCATTTGTTCGTGAAGTAATTGTTTTTTTTTTCAATATTTCGTGCGATTTGAAAAGCTTTATAAAAAAATCTGTTTGTTGTTCGTCTCTTTGTGTTGAATATCACAGGTTAATGATTACACCGGGATTGCCCTCCTCTTGATTTTTGTTTACATGTAAAATCGACGACGGATTTTTTCAATAGAAAAATATTCAATTTTTATTTTAATTTTGTTTACATGTAAAATCGACGACGGATTTTTTCAATAGAAAAATATTCAATTTTTATTTTAATTAAAAATGGGAAGAAGACGCAATGGGTCCCACTCGCAATCACTGTTTATTTTCTATTTTTTTTTTGTTTTTATATTTTTATGATGGAAAGTAAAGGCATATTTGTCTTTTAAAAAAAGAAATGCTGGTATTACTCATACTGTTATATCAGGGGCTATATTTCTCGTGCCCCTTAAATGTTTGGCACGCATGTACTATGTTTTGAAAGAAAAGTAAGAAAAAATGCATCCCACACTAACTCTAAATTGGTTAGTTTGGCCTGGGCTAGTGGACTTAGATGACATCAGTTGATGGGCCGGGTCCAACAGTCTTCAGAGAGAGAGGCAAAACAACTAAACAAGTACAGTAATGAGATTCGGAATTTGAAAGAATAAATTTGACTGTTTTATTTCACAATATTTTTGAATAATAATAAAAAAAAAACAGTTAATAAATGACAATTGTGGTACTTACCTGAAGAAGACGGAGCTTCGTAGGAGGCAGACCGGCGGAGTTCATATTTTTGAATAATAATAAAAAAAAAAACAGTTAATAAATGACAATTGTGGTACTTACCTGAAGAAGACGGAGCTTCGTAGGAGGCAGACCGGCGGAGTTCGCAAATCTCCGACGGAGTTTCCAATCCCCAAATCCACCGTTAGATCCCAAAAATCCAACGGCCCATCTTTATACATTCCAGATTCGCCACTCACTCTAAGATGGTGTCATTTGCTCTCACCTCCTCCCTAAACCTCCGCCACCGCCCCTTCTCCGCCCTTCCCTCGCCGCCAACTGCTCTCGATATTCCTACACACCATCGTCGGGATCATCACCCAGCCGCTGCCGCTCGGAGCCGTCGCGCTCATGGGCCTCGGCGCCTGCGTTCTCACCAGAACCCTAACGTTCGCCGCCGCCTTCTCTGCCTTCGGCGACCCCATCTCCTGGCTAATCGCATTAGCCTTCTTCTTCGCCCGAGGGTTTATCAAGACCGGGCTGGGAAAACCGAATAGCGTACCAATTCGTTTCTTTATTCGGTAGCGCCTCCTTAGGGTAATGTGGGTGATGGGACCGAGCACAAATTGGGTTTTTGGTTAATGCTGACTTGTTTCCAGACGTCTGTGATCTCATCTTCCATGTTCTTGACAGCTATGGCTGCGAACCCCTTGGCTGCTAATCTGACCGCCAGCACTATAAATATGACAATCGGGTGGATGGATTGGGCTAAGGCTGCTATCGTGATCGTTGTGCCATTTTTGCTATATGTGATTTATCCGCCGACAGTGAAGAGTAGCCCGGATGCACCTAAACTTGTCGAAGAACGAGATCATCATGGCTGGAACTCTACTTCTCACGGTAAAGAAAATCGTTATGTTTTTATTGACTAGGTTTTTCTAATCTTGTTGCTTGCTCATGTGTATGAATTACTAAAATTTAGTGCATATTCTCTAGACACTGAATGCTCACAATTATACGATACAAAACACATTTAGGAGTTTCTCACATTAACTTAAAGGGTTATTGCTAAAGGCAATGGCATCTGTAGGACAAACCAAGCCTAACATTTTCATTGTCACTTGGTCCAAATTGAACAATGAAGTCAAAACTACCCTTTCATAATCAGGTGAGGGTCTATGGATATTTTGTTAGGAAATTTTAGTTTTAAGGTAAATATAGGCGAGGAAATTGATTATTTAGCAAGGATTTTTATTGTCACTTTGGGGCTGAGATTATTTAGCAATTTCCTTATAACTTAATCCTGAAAATGTAACCATATGGGTTTTGTTGAGGACTATGTGATATAGGTTACTGTCTCCATATATGTATTCATATTTATTTTTAAGAGTCTCTCTATAAGGTAAATTCATTCAGTAAATAGGTTCACCTTATTAACAATCTCCCAACTTCTACTTCCATTTGAGTATTTCAATGCATGTAATATTTTTCTTTTGTTCTCTACTTTGACCTTGTGATAGAAACAGAAATCTCAAAATCAATTGATAGAAACATAAATCTCAAAATGAACCGAAAATTCCGTTGCCTAAAGCCAACAAGCTATATTATTAATATTATTGATGATGAATGAATTAAACTCTAAATAAAGACTTATATAGAGTTCTCATAAAATAGAAAACCTAATAAAATAAGAATATAATAAAAATTTCAATAAAAAGCAAATAGAATATTAATTAATTTAAACTCTTCAGCTAGCCCACGAATAGTGGGCTCAAGCTTTCGGCTCCATATCAACTCCAACCTCCTTCGAATCAACCTTGTCCTCAAGGTTGAAGTTTGATCCCGAACAACCCTGAATATGTAGTCATACACAACACCTCATAAATAAGAACAAAAATTACAATAATGTTTCCTACAACTGACACATTATTCGGGCATATCCATGGAAACTTTTATACGTACCACAACTGACACTCACATATTTGGACCTGATGCTCTTGCTCTTGCTAGCCTTCTCCATTTAATAAGAATGTAGACATAGGCATCGTCCCATATTTTATCTAGCAAGTGACAATATGCCTCCCACCATGACCTCTTCAAATATAATGCACTCAGAAAACTTGAAAGTCCGACGCCGTATCCTAGAGATATAAATACGTACAACCACTCTATCTCCTTGTCGCTTTCTTCATCCCCAGCAGAGGCTTTACCATCATTAATATTTCTGCAAGGAATTGTTAGTGGATGCCCACAGAGATTGTTTCCGATGAAGCTCGACTCATTAAAGCCCCGCAGTTGGGTGCTTTCTGGAATTCTTCCCGTCAAGTTATTGTGAGACACATTTAGATAATTCAAAGAAGACATTGCTGTGAAGCTAATCGGAAGTTCACCGGAAAGTGAGTTGATTGAGAAATCAAGAGACTCAAGTTGCGTCATGTTTCCAATGCTACGTGGGATCAGTCCGGTTAAATGATTCCTCGACAAATTAAGCGTTCTGAGTTCCACTAGACTTGTTATCTCTTTCGGAATATGGCCGGATAAATTGTTTTTGGAAAGGTCAATAGCAGTAACTAATGGGAGGATGGTGTCGTAGGTGAGCTCCATACCCTTTGTGTACATTGATGCACTTTCTTTAAACAATAAATTACCCGCGCCACTTCTTTTTGTGGCCATGGAAGTAAACTTATTGACACACGTAGGTATCAAACCAGAAAACATGTTGTCCGATAGATCTAAGATTTGAAGATAGCTTAGTTGGCATATGGCTGGAGTGATTTCACCACTCAACTTGTTCGACTTTAAAATGAGAATCTTCAATCCAGTTAAGCGTGTCAGAATCGATTTTGGTAATTTTCCAGAAAGATTGTTATGAGAAAGGTCCACCTTTTGTAGTTCTGTGCAGTTACGCATGGATAAAGGTATATGACCCGAGAAATTGTTTCCATTTAGATTCAAACACCATAAATTTGTAAGAAATCCAATGGAATTTGGGATTCTTCCGGACAAGTTGTTGTTGCCTAAGTTCAAGGAAAGTAGCATTTGGTTTCCCCCTAGGTCAATTGTGTTACATAGGAATTCTGATAAATCACCCGAAAATGAGTTATTGGAGAGATCTAGTTTGAACAACATTGTTCCAACTCTAGGCAATTGACCACTAAACCTGTTGGAACCCAAATATACAACCTGTGGGCCAGTACTCTTGAATGAAATATTGCCATGGAGTTGGTTATTTGAGAGGTCAAGAGATGTGATACTCCATAACCAATTGGGAACATTGCCATATATTCCGGTATTAGATAAATCAAGCCACTCAATGCTCGTCTTTTGTGTATCAAGCCATGCCGGAATAATCGGAGACCCCAAGTTCCACGACCCCAGAAAAAGGCTTAATAATTTGAAGGGTGGGATCCAATTTTGGTTGACTTTTAGAGTCAGGTTGTTTCCAGAGGCACGTAAGGACTCTAATCTTGAGAGATGGGAAAAGTGAGTTTCAGTCACAACCCCTTCCAACTTGTTATTATAAATATCAAGAGTTCGTAAATTTGAAAGTTGACCAATGGTCTCTGGGAGATTTCCTGTGAATTTGTTATCGCTCAAGTCTAACTCTTCGAGGGAAGAGGACAAGTTCCCTAAATTGCTTGGGATTTCACCCGACAATGAGTTACTACTAAGTCCAAGGTATCGAAGACACTTAAATTCTCCAAATTTAAGATCAAGAGGACCAGAAAGTTGATTGCCACTTAGACCTAAGGATTCCAAAGACCCTAAGAAACAAGCTGATACGTTTCGTAAATATGAAACTCCTCCTTGCAACTTGTTTGCATCTAAGTACAAGTTTTGTAATTTGCACATGTTGCCAATTCCTCTTGGTATATTTCCAGAAAGTTCATTAAAAGATAAATCGAGGGTCATAAGAGATGTCAGATTTGCTATGGAATTAAATATTGCATTTTGCAGATTGTTAGATCCCAAATTGAGATACTCGAGATCTTTTAAAAAGTAGAGCCACTCTGGATTGCTGGAATTGATGAATTGATTATCGGATAGATCAAGCTTGACTAATTTAGAAGTACTAATATTGTTAACATCACCACTCATGAGAGGATCTGTGAAATTAAGACTGCAATGGCTTAAATGTAGGTCGACTAAAGAAGGGAGTTTATTGATCACATGTTGCACCCAGTTGGATGCTCTGCTGAGGTTCACACCATTCATGTTGAGATACTCCAATTTAGAAAGCCCCAACAACCATTCAAGGCTATCGCTTTCAAGGACTTGTGAGTCGTCCTCGAAACTTAGAGCGTGCAAATTTGAAAGATTCCCAATGTTACGAGGAATATTACCATGAAATTCAGCACTAGATAGATCCAGGTACTCAAGGCTTGTGAGTGATCCAATGAAGGAAGGGATTTTTTCGTGAAAGAGATTTTGACTCAGATTGAGATATTTTAGATGCTTCAAATTGAGCAAGGAAGGACTTACTTTGCCTCTTAAATCACTATTTTGAAGATGTAGTTGTTGAACATGACCTGTTAAGTTGCTGCAGCGAACCCCTTTCCATTTGCAACAATTAGCTTCATCGCCATTCCAAGAAGAGAGACTATTGGAAGGATCATGCAAGGATTGTTTGAAACTTAAAAGTGACTGTTTCTCGATTTCAGGGCAGCCGTGGATAACTGTTGTACCGTTATTTCCGGTACACGACTTTAGTTTGAATAAAGAAAAAAGGACGAGAAAGAAAAGAGGTGCAAAGATAGGATGTTTTGAGACATTCATCATATATATATGAGCATGAAGAAGTATGATATTGTTTTAATAATTATAATGATCTAATGAAAACACACACACACACATATATATAGAACACTCAGCAAGACTAAAAGCTACTTGATGGGTAGGGACATCAAAGAAAATGAAACGTTGATATGCGTAGGGACCAGAAGACCTTGACGAAGACCTTGACTTACTCTGCATCACAAATTCTCTTTTGGGTCTATGTAAATGTAATACTTTTCCACACTATAGGCTGGCTACCACATGAATTCAACAAACTTATTTTCATAGATAGAACATATTTCGATGCCTACATAGATAATATGTTTTAATCTAGAATTCTAACGAGAACAAAAACAATCGAAAATCGTCGCTCAAAAGTTTCAAAATGAGTTTTAAGATTCGAATATGGGGAATCATGAATCAAGCAATGTTACTATAGGATCTATCAATCCCAGAAAATATCTCTAAGCTAAGTACATACACTTCTTGTAATTTATTTCGCTCGAGTATTCTGATAATTGATCGGTATATCTTCTTCATGTTAACATTGACAAAATAATTAAAAACAACTATACACATTTGAGAGACGGAGAAATTTGATAGAGCTACAAAGATACTTTTTTATATCTTTTTTTTTGTGTTTTTGCGACTTTTTCCCAACGGATGAACGAAATTGATTGTCCTACTTTTTCCAACGGATGAACAAGATTGGCTTTTTTATCTATAAGAAATGAACGCAATAGAAAAATACGAGAAATATTTGCATGCTTTAAATTTTTATTGATCAAGGTCAAATTAATGGTGATCGAAGAATGTCCTGACAAGATCTTCAAAACTTCCATATGTAGATAAAACACAACATCACAACATATAAGAATTGCCCAAAAACTGAGCATGATCTCAGATTGTGTATCACATGCATTCTTGCAATTATAATCGTAATTGAAGTCGTCTTATTGGAGTTCAGATATAGCTGGGCCAGAAACAAGTGGCAACGACAAAAACAAAAAAAAAACAGGTGAGAAACAAACTCAAAAACCGTGTACCAAGTCCTGTGTCAAACATGAAGACGGTCGTTTTTGTACCGGAAGCAAATTCAAATTTGAAGTGAAATTGTCACGCCCCGAAATCCGCTTTCAATTTGTCGATTTTATGTACAAAAATCACCCAAAACCCGCTACTTCTAGGCCCCGAAATCCGCTTTCAATTTGTCGATTTTATGTACAAAAATCACCCAAAACCCGCTACTTCTAGGCCCTAATTTCTATTTTGAAAAAAATGTCGTCGATCCGGAAAACGATTTTAACTAAAAATAGTGTATTTTTAATCAATTTTTATTTAGTATTACCATGTAATTTGTGTGCAAGTTTATTTGTAACTAGTTGTAATTTTAATAAATATGAGTATATTAGAATGAATTCTTTTCAAATTCTAATTAATTATTTATTATATGCGCATTAAAACTAATGTTTGTTTATTAATTTTTTAAGAATATTTGTAGTTAATTATAATATTAATATAATTTAAAATTTATCTTAACTAATTAAGTAAACAATTTATCTAATGTTTATTGTTTGTTTATTAACTTTAACTAGTATTACTATTATTTCAGTTTTGTGTAACTTTATTTGTAATTTGTTCTACTTTTAATGTAGTAGTATAAACTTATCCTAAACAAGTTATTATTAATCATTTCATATTCTAGGTATTTAATAATAGTAATTATTATTTTATGCATTCAAAACCTTTAGAATTCCATGTATGTGTGGTCATGTTGTCATGTTCATCCGGTTAAACTAATTTAACTAAATCTTTCTTCCCGTGCGATGCACTGGGAGTACCACTCAAAGCTTCGCCCGGATTTATTTTGAACTTTATTTTATTGTATATGTTAAATAATTGTATAAATATTAATTTTTATATTCATAAGTTTGAAAAAAAACAATTTAGATGATTTGTCAATATTTTATTGAATTCAAATTGTTGGAGATGATCTATATTAAATTTATTATATAGTTCAAAAATTCACAATGTTATTGACTCAATATAACTAACAAACTTAGATAAAAATATAATTTTTTTTATTTATGTTCAATCTAAAATTTTGAAAACTTCATTGTACACAACATTTGTAGTCTTATTCGTCAGGTTACCGTTCTCATCACATATTAAGAATTTCAACCCTGCTCGATTAGTCACCCTTAAAACTGCAACGTACAATTGTCCGTGTGTGAACACCGACTTCCTCAACAGAATGACAACCTCTGACAAAGATTGCCCTTGACTTTTGTTAATAGTCATAGCATAAGATATCATAATTGGGAATTGGCGTCGTTGAAAGCGAAAGGGCAATTTTAAATTTGTAGGCGCGTAAGTGAGAACCTCGGAATGTAGACAATTTCTTCTGGCTTTTCTCCTCCTAAGACCTTTGCCTCAATAACGTAGGTTATCAATTTTGTTATTACCAATCGAGTGTCGTTACATAATTCAGCTGAGCGGTCGATATTTCTTAACAACATAATTGGAACACAAACCTACAGAAAAATTGAAAATTAATAATTTAATCATTAAATAACAATGATAAAACAACAACAAAACATAACAGAAACTTATATCGAAAAATTTACATTTAAAAACTTTAGTTCTGACATTGTAATAATCAAGCGATTTAAATTGAAAATAAATCAAATGAAAACTATATCATCTATATTCATTTGGAATATGTTTTTATTTATATGTGTCCTGTGATCGATTTGGCTATTAACAAACGTTGTATATTAATAGCGGACCATAAAAGACCCCAATTATTATAAAGGAAAAAATATAAAAAATAATAATAATGAGGACAGAGAGTATTAAGACTAACTTTTAGCTTCAGAACATGATTAGGAATACCAGAACATTTGATAGTGTTTAAATATTCGGGGCAATGCATTTGATCGAACATCGAGGTTACTTTATCTGCCAAATCAATAGAATCCGCACTAAGATAAACTTTCTCTTCGGTTGAATGCATTGAAACCATATACTCATTAACGGCTTCGACTTCTTCCAACGTAAGAGCTAAAATAGCGCGACATTTCAAGAAGTCAAGGTCTCCAATATGCTGGTGAAAATTAGGAAAAACAGAGAGGTATGATTCTAAAAACAGAGAGGTATTTATATATTTAAAAAATAGAGAGGTATGATGCTAAAAAGATTTAAACACATTTGGGTTGCCAATTTTCTTTTTATAAGTATAAGATAATGTCACAATAAAATATGCACAAAGAGCCAACAAACCATCCAGTATCATAAGGTTCAGATACACAATCCAAAACAACTGTACTCAACACACAACTACAACAATATATATAAACTGCCTCCAGCTAAGATTACTAAGAAATGGGCCCAAGTAAATCCCCCTGCAAACTCCCGACCGCCTAGAAATAAAAAACTTCATTATACAAACCCTGCATCGTCATAAAGAACCACAGACAGTAGATACAATTGAAGAGTCTAATATCATATTTAATTTATCTTTCTTAAACATTAAGCGACAAATTGACTGTTCTCAAGACACCGAGAAAATTTACACCCGCAAAGCATAATAAAAGTCTTTTTAGCTATTAACGAAGCATAATTATCGCCTTTCTTCATTCTCAATATCAAGAAAACTCAGTACCGCGATTTCGACTTTCTAACCCGTCGATAACATCTCGTCCGATCACTTCGCCAGTGCCTCATCCATGCTCTTGGACATCATCGGTATCATGAACTGCGATAGAGCCGTCGTCAATCGGACTGATCAGAAGAAAAAAAATTCAAAAAGTTGTTTTGTTGGTTATGAGTATGAATTTTGATCAACCGTACAATGATATTTAAGAAATAATACAACAGAAACATGAACTGTGATTAATCAAAGTTGGTTTGATTATGCAAAATTGTACCTTATCATGTTTCCACCTTAAGTACTAAAATAAACTTCCAAAATGGTAACGCGTAAACTATTGAGGACGTTTTCAAATTACAGCATGAGATGATCAATTGTCAAAACAACATCTGAGTAGCCGTGAGTCATCTGATATGATCTCCTTTTGGAGTGATTTTGCTAAGCCCTGACGCCAAACTAACTGGTTTAATACGCCGAGTAGCTGTAGATACAAACCTGCGCCAGATTTAGAAATAAGAAATAAGAAAGCGTAGATGTCTTTTACCAAAACAAAAATAAATACGAAGATATGGAAACTTGAAAATATTTTGCAGTAGCCAGTAGATGTGGATATGTCATAGACAAAAATAAGTAAAATCCGAAAATAGTCATTACCTGCAACACTAATTATTCATCATATCTTGACTGGAAATTCTAATTGTTGAATACCAATATCGTCGCCATTATAAAATTACTACTCACCTTCTTGTGATCAAAATTTCAAACATGGACTAACGGCAGACGCCGAGGGTGAGGGTAAAACTGAATAACTCTTGCTTCTATGCGCATGATTGAGATGTCTATTAATCGAACCTGATATATATTTAGGAATCAGAAAAAAAATCTAGAGTAATTGGAACTAAAGTTGTTGATACGACAACCCACTTTATTACCTTGAGATGTAGAAGATCCACCAAATGCAACTGATAAATAGTGAATATGTTAAATGGAATAAATGATAGACTTGTCAATGTTGCGTCTACTGCAACGTTCCAGAATACAAATATTAAAAAAAAATATAGTTTTTTAACTAAATTGTTAGGAATTTACCCATTATATTTGTATTAATACTAATAAAAAAACTCAATAACTATGTTTTAAATTGTTATTAAATAATATTTTAGGAATTTACCCATTATATTTGTATTAATACTAATAAAAAAAACTCAATAACTATGTTTTAAATTGTTATTAAATAATAATTTTTAATATTTTCTTCTTTCATTTATATCATATAACTTGTGTCGTGTACTTATAAAGAGTGAAGGATATTATATAGCTACTGAATTGAAGTTTTGAATAACTTTTTGATTGTGTTTTTATTATTTCTGAGTTAATGATTATATAGCTAATACAGTATAATTAAATTTTGAATAACTTTTTTATTTTATTTTTATTATCTCCATACTCAATTTTTCATCGTTCTCTAACATTCTCAGTTCTCTAACATTCTCATTCTCTAACATTTGCATTTATATCATTTAATTTTGATCTCTTAACATTCTCATTCTCATCATAACGTAACAATTTCAATCCCGACCGATGAACCGAGTTATTTTCTTAAAAGTTATCAGTTAGCTAAAGTAATTTTTTAATGCATATAATTTTATTTTATCAATATATATGATATATTAATCTTATATTTCAATAGAATTTTGAATCTTATTTGATTTATGAAATTGAATATTATTATTAATTAATATATAGTTTAAAAAAAAATTTATCATTAAATTAAGACTCAAAACTCAAGACTCATTATATTAAAATGCAATACTCTTCTCGTTTAAAGTAGAAAATGGTCTAAAAACATACTCAGAAAGCTAACACTATTCGTGCGATGCACTGGGAGTACCACTCAAAGCTTCGCCCGGATTTATTTTGAACTTGATTTTACTGTACATGTTAAAATAATTGTATAAAGATTTATGTTTATATTCATAATTTACAAAAATACAATTTAGAAGTTTTGACAATGAATTCTTGATTTAGGATTGTTAAAAAAATTTCAATGTCATAAACAATTTAAAGGAAAACTCAAAGTTTTACCCAGTTTATTTTAATCTTAATTTATGTATATATGTTTAAACAAGGGATTATTACACATACCTACCCAAGGTTTGGTCATTTTTACACTCACGTACCCGAACGGAAAACCGTTACACCCGACTACCCCATCTTTTCTCCGTTTTGCACTTATCTATTTTTTTTAGACGGATCAGAATATTCCGTTAAAGATTCCGTTATCTCAATTTTTTTTTAATTTTTTATTGCTGATTACCTAAATACCCTTCACTACTATTGATATAGAACACATTATACTCTTCTACATTCATTCCCGCTCCCCCTTTTCCAAAATCGGGCAAACCCTAAATAAATCCCCAGAATCCTACTGCTAATCATGTCGTCAACCTCAAGTATGGACGAAGCCTGTAGATGCGGGCGGGTAGCGGATAGGCGCACATCCTGGTCTGAAATGAATCCAGGGAGGAGATATGCGTGTTGCGCCCAATTTCGGGTATGAACCCTAATTTTCCAATTTTCCCCAAATTGTTCAATTTACGAATGTACTGAATTCAACATGTTTTTGCGATTATCAGGGCGGCGGTGGTTGTGGGTATTTCAGCTGGATTGATCCACCTTCATGTGGGAGATGCAATCGAATTATACCTGGGCTCCTTAGAAACATCAATGAAAGGTTGAAGAATTGGAGGAGATGAATAAGAAAGTAGCTATGCTGAAGAAGAAGAATTTGAAGTTGTGGATTGTGATTTTAGCATTTTTTGTATTTTCTCTCTATAAAATGCTCTGAATTCAACATGTTTCTGAATTCAACATGTTTTGTGTATGAATTCTGGATCTTTATGTGTTGTAATGTACTGGAATTTGTCTTTATGGAAGTATTGTGAGTTTATGACCATATTTTGCTCTTTATGTGTTATAACAGTTCAAAAACAACAAATAACAAAAGGAAGTGCTAACAGGGTTCAAAATCAACAATTACATTGTTCAAAAGGAAGTGCTAACAGGGTTCAAAGACTGCAATTACATTGTTCAAAAGCAGCAGGTACAAATGTTCAAAAGAAACTGATACATTGTTCAAAAGCAAATTGTTCAAATGTGCAACACACTCAAATCCAACACTGACTTCAAAAGCAAATTGTTCAAAAGCAAATTGTTCAAAGGTTCATAAGCAACTAATTATTTGGTTCAACACTGACTTCAAATCCACTTCAAATCCACAATCTGACCACATCAAAACCACTTCCTTCCTGGCTTCCTTGAAAAAACTGGCCTGGTTCCAAGCACTGACATGTATCCAAGTTCAAAAGCTCCTTCTGGTTGAGAAGATGACACATTGGCTTTCTCTTGGGCTTTCTTCTGTGTAACATTGGATATTGGTTGAGAGGTTGACACAAATGCCTTCTCCTGTGCTTCCTTCTGTGACATATTGGGCAGTGGTTGAGAAGATGCTTCACTTGATTTCTTCTGGACTTGCTTCTTTGCTACATGAGGAGTGGGTTGAGGATGTTTCCTTGGGCTCCTTCTGGGCTGAGAAGTTGAGGCACCATCAGTCTGACCAGTAGCTTTATTTGTGGGCCTTTGAGACTGTGAGGAACCAACTGTCTCCTGAGTTTGAGCCTGCCATAACAACATGTGAGTTAGAGAATTAATACACTTAAACAATAAGATGAAATATGTAAATTATACATTTTCAGCAGAATTTTTCTTTTTGAGTCTTTGAGGAAGCAACTGTGTCCTGAGTTTGATCCTGCCATAACAACATATGAGTTAGAGAATTAATACACTTAAACAATAAGCTGAAATATGGAAATTATACCTTTTGCGCAGAATTTTTCTTTTTCAGTTTTTGAGTCTTTGAAGAACCAACTGTATTCTGAGTTTGATCCTGCCATAACATCATATTAGTTAGAGAATTAATACACTTAAACAATAAGCTGAAATATGCAAATTATACCTTTTCAGTTTTTTTCAAAGGACAATTCCTTGAATTGTGACCTTCCTGTTTACAATGTTGGCAAGTACAAATCAGCCATGTTCTCCTCAGTTTTCCATGCTTTGCAGTTCCCTTGATCTCACCTTCCTCCAACTTTCTCTTGTGTTTTTTTGGCCTCCCAGGCATGTTATGTTTAGTAGGGGGTATCAGCTGTGGCAGGTCAGCAACTGGATGCTCACTCCACTCATCCATGTTCAACATTGGGCTCATACAATTACTATAAGTTTTCAAGCACAACTCCTTTGTATAACACTCAGCAACTTTCAGCTCTGGATTCCTCCCCATGTGATTTAGGCATGAAATAACATGAGGGCATGGAATACCACTCAGTTGCCATTTCCTGCAGCTACATGTCCTCTGACCAAGATGTACACAGAAGTATTGATCATATGGGCCTCTGACCTCAAACTCATTTGCCCCATTCCAGGTAGGTTGCCATCCAAATGCCTTTCTTTTATTCTTTTCCAAGATTTTTACAATCTTAGGGCACAACAAACCTGGGTAGTTCTCAGTTTCAGACTTTCTGACCCCAATCCTCTTCATCAGAATCCTCCTTATGTCTTCTAACATCTTAATGATTGGCTTTGTTCTTGCTTTCAGGATCATAGCATTGAAGCACTCTGACAGGTTGTTGACATAAATATTTGTGTTGTTAATAGTTTGAAAGTGAGCTCTTACCCAGTGTTGTGGATTCCTTTCAGATATCCAATCAAATGCAGCTCTGTTGTGGTTTTTGATCTCATTCATAACTCTCTGATGGTCAACAACTCTTGATGCAGCAGCAGCTTTCCAGAAAAGGGATCTCAAACCAATGCCTTTGTTTGTTAACTTGAAATTTGCATACAAGTGTCTGACACAATGTCTATGCTCACATCCAGGCAATAGGGTAGTCACAGCCTCCACTAATCCCTTTTGCTTATCACTAATGACAGTCCAGAGGTGACTGTCCCTTTCAGAGATCCCCAGATCAGCCCTTACCAAGTCTATGAACCACAGCCAACTCTTTGTTGTTTCCTTTTCAGCCACAGCATAAGCAAATGGATATATTCCATTGTTGGCATCTATTCCAACTGCTGAAAGTATCACACCTCCCATAGAAGTCTTCAAGTGACAACCATCAAAGCAAATCAGTCTTCTGCAGCCATCTAACATGCCTTTCTTCAATGCAGCCCAGCAGATATAAATCCTCTTGAACAATGCCTTATCCCCAATCACAGTTGACTTGATCTTACAGGTGCTTCCAGGGTTGCTTCTAAACACCTCCTGAGCATACTTATACAACATACTATTCTGCTCCAACTCATCTCCATTCCCCATCTTCTTAACTGCATTCTTTACCCTGTACATTTGAGATTTATGCACTATGCAGCCAATCTCAGATTGTATACTTTCAATCATGGAATCCACTGGCCAATTTGGATCAGTTCTCAGCTTCTCCTTGTACTCCTCTCTCAAGAATCTGGCATCAGCTTGAAGAACCCTCTCTTCCCTTGCACAGGTGTGTGTATCAAACAAGGTTTTGACTTTCACTGTATCTTCCTTAGGCACTCTAGAACCATAAATCTCCCAAGGACATCCAACTGTTTTACACTCTGCTTTGACTTTGTGTGGAGCATTAATTGGGAAGAATAAGCTTCTACCATTCTGAACTGCATATCTCCTTAAAGCTAATCTGAATGTTGGAATATCTGTGAATGTCAATCCCAACTCAAACTCAACTTTAGCATTATCAACAGCTGGATTAAACACCTTAAATCCCTTGTGCCTACCTTTCTTGTTAACTGCAGTCTGCTCAGGTACCTCATCTCTAGCTTTCAGATTTGATGTACTCCTAGTCATAGGTCTCTTACCTTTAGTATCAACCTTCTTACACTCAACTTCAGGCTCAGAATCCACATACTTCATGAAATCTGCATCTTCATCATCATAACAACCATCACTGTCCTCCATGTAATCTGAGAACTCTGAATCTGACCCCATAGACAGTTCACCTTCACTTTCTTCCTCCTCAAATTGGCCCTCATGAACCCTTCTGATATCATCATCCCCAGAATTGTCAGTCTCCATCTCAGTCTCCATCTCTGTTTCCATGTCAGCCTGTATCCCTGTTTCCTTCTCATTCTCCTTCTCAGCCTCCTTGTCATTCTCCTTCTCAGCCTCCTCATTCCCCAATTCAGAACCCCTCTCAAAATCATATTCAATTAAGCTTCTTGACCTCCCTTCATGATCAACAAATACAGAAATAATATCACCTACTGAAGCCACAGCTTCAATCTCATCCCCAATTCTACCAAGGTCCACATACACCAACATATCACAGTTATCCTGAGCATTGCAAGAAAAATAATAATTGCAGCTACCAGTTAACCCTACTTCGGCACCCATCTTGTGAAACTCAGCTTGGTTTATTCCATCACCACAAACTTCATCAAAGTAAGAAACTTTCCCCCCAACATAACATACCTTGCCTTTCTCATGTCTGAACTTCCCGCTATGATATAACTTCACAGTGTAGGGATCCACCAGCGAAGGATCCTTATCTGGAACGAGCCCAGTTTCGGGCCGCAATTTCCAATGCATTCTGATTTGCAGATTAGAGTTCTTGGCGGATGAATCGAGCTTTTCAATATTGGACTGGAATCGTAGATATGAACTGGAATTTGGGATTAGGGTTCAAGCAATTTGGGAAATTTTGTGATTCTGGAAATCTGAGTTGCGGGATTAGGGTTCTCTGATTTGGGAATTTTTTTTAGCTGCGGGAATGAGTAGATTAGGGTTCTCAAAAAAGAAACCCGTTTTTGTATTTCAGATTTTACGTTTTTTTTAAATCAAAATTATAGGTAAGTATGTAAATACATAAATGCCCTCGCAGTCAAAATGATATTTGACTAACTCGGCGAGTACACAACACGCTCTCGGAATATTCTAAAGAATATTCCGATCCGGCCAAAAAAAAAGGTAAGTGTTTAACGGAGAAAAGATGGGGTAGTCGGATGTAACGATTTTCCGTTCGGGTACGTGAGTGTAAAAATGACCAAACCTTGGGTAGGTATGTGTAATAATCCCTTTAAACAATTGTATAAAAACATTCCAATGCCGAAAAAACATTCCAATGGATAAAAATAATTTAGAGTAGAATAAATAATCGATTAAAGGGCACTTTTTTGAATTATATCTTAATAACAAATAAAGAGTTTACATAACAACCCTATGTGTAACGTGGTATCATTGGCTATTTGGGTTTGCACATTAATAAGAAAACTTAGAAAAAAAGGTCTTCAGCAAATAAATCCTGAAATCATTTTATTGAAATAAATTATTTCATTAAAGCAAAATACCAAAATGAAAAACAAATATCTAAAGCAATGGAATCAGCACCACCCTTGTACTCGTAATTCTTTAAGTGTGAATGTTCTAGAACAGATGAATTGATGTCATTGTCTTTATCCGAAAGAGAAGGTTTGGAATTTGTATCCAGCTAACTCAAATCACTTTTACTCAAGTTACAGTATATGGTTCCTTGGATGCAATATTCAGAGCAACATCTGAGATGATCTTTGGCGGGTGCATCAGAAGTACCTACTCCATTTGAATCTGTGGGCCTGCACGTTCAGTTTCTGATGTTTGTGATCAGTTACATTAGAAGCATGAGGTTTACTATTAGAGGTCGTTTTTTAGCCTTCTTTGCTCCTTTCTTTCCAAGACATATTTTCATTAAGCTTGTAAAAACCTTTTAAGATACGCACTCTTGATTGCTTTAAGATGGTAAGAAGCGGTTATTCACTTGAAACATGGATACATAAAAGGCAGACTCAAATTACCTACCTTGTTGATATGAATGCTATCAAACCTGTCCAGAAGATAAGTCGAGGGAGATATCATCGGCGAAGGCGTAATCGGCTTTAAGATACGCACTCTTAATTGCTTTTTCTATACAGGCTGGAAAGCATAGGAAAACAAATAATGTTACACATATTTAATTTAGGAAAACAAAAGGGGTAAAGTCAAATGGAATCCTCCTCGTATATATTTAAGAAAATAATACCGAGGAATCCAATTTATTTATTTAAAAATAATAGTAAAAATAAAAAATAACTTAAATATTAAAAAAAACAAATTGTCAATGGGGAAATATTGAAAAACAACTTAAAGCAAGGAGGAACAGAAAATTACATACATGTTTTTGAAAAAATATAAAAAACTTACAGCAGGAAGGAAGACAAAATAATTACCTCACGATCCATGACCATATCCATCATACTTGTGAATTGTGATAGCTCGAGGAATCGTAAGAACAGCTTCTTGCAGCCTGTACCTTGTTGATATGAATGCTGGAGCATGAGACGGGTGATCGGTTTCTTCTCTCGAGTATAACTGTTGCATCGCGGGACCCACTCGCAAGGTAGTTGCTATCGGGAGAAATAGAGAGAGGGAAGTCACTGGAGCACAGTGTGCTCTTGCTATTTCAAGGGTTTTCGCCCCGTCAGTAGAAATCAGCCTTATGCTGTTATCTATATGCCCTCCAATAGAGACATAGAACCTGCAAAATAATATAAAGTTGCATAGAAAGGGTACTAAAAGGTTCTAATCTTGTGAGATAATATAAAACCTGCAAAATAAAATAGAGGGTAGATAAAATCTAAGATTTTCTGTAGTTGTAGTTGCACTTAAATAACCACGGAGAAAACCGTGTAACAATGAAACATACCGTTCCAGCTGTTGAGTAATGTGAGCCATAAAGGAATTTGGGGATGCCGGGTAAGCTGGAGCTCTCTTGGAAATTTTGTAGTTTTTCAGCGTTCAGAGCACCAATGGGCTGCAATACAAGTTTTTGATGAAAATGAATCATTCCTCCACACCAAACCTTAAATAATAAAGAAAAAAAGCAAGCAAAAATATACAAAAACTCACCTAAAAGGATGAAGAGAAGCGGGATCGATCTTTATTGCGGCGATCTTCGAAGTAAGAAGCAGATAGAAGAGTTACCACCTAAAATATACTGTAATAAACTACTTTTCCCTTTACGTAGTCATTGAATTAATATCGCTTGGATATTCACCACACAAATAAAACATATAATAAGCCTATTAGTAAAAAGTAAACTACTCCACCGAATGCACATATACCTAAGTGTATGGAGGAGATTCAACTTACAACATCAAAAAAGTTTTATTAGGAGTTCGACCAAAATTGACAGAGTAGAGACCAGGACTCAGATGCGCACATCAACTGCTGTGTATTTGAGGAATCGATTTTAGGTTCTTGTCGTGCTAGAAGCTAAATCAACAAAATAGAGGATAAATAGTCAACTTCTAAGTGCAAAAAAAAAATGTGGGGAAACGGAACATAAAAAGTGGCAATCTGACAGGTCAAGAAAGCAAAACAAAGTAATCGCACATAATGACAAATGCAACAGAAGTATCTACAGTTGAACAATGCTCAATGAACTCAATGCAAAGAATTTATTTATAAACCTTTCGTAGTGCTCTAGCCTCTTCCAACGCTTTCTGTGCTTCATCTACCATACCTTGTTCACCTAAAAAATACAACTCCCAAACCCACATCGTATCAAAATCCGCAAGCTCACATATAAATCGCAATAAACAAAATATAAGCCATTAATATCACAGTTGTTATTGAATGACATGAAAAATGGAAACATGGTATCACATCAAACATAACTAACAATGTCTTGAGAAAAAAATACTTCAAACAACAATCCCTAAAAAAAACTCCAAAGAAAAATATATCTGCAAAGAAAATTATATCTGCAAATAGAGAAGCAAGAGACTTGATTTAGGGGAAATCGACAGTGCGGACTGAAAATAGAATCGTGTAAAGAATAATATTAAACTAATAAATTGTGAATCAATTCAAAATAAACACATTATCATCGGTTATTCAATATTCATGTACATCGCAATAACATAATTGTGGATCATTCAACAATAAAATTCTAAATTAATAAAATGAGTCGAGTTCATTAAAAATAATGATAAATGATTAGAATTTAATTTGGTGAAGGATCAGAGTATCTGGCATGAATTTTCTCTTCCAGGGAGAAAATATATAAGCGCTCAGTAATTTCAAAGTCGATTCATTTGGGGAAAAGTTCATCACTTCCAACTCCAAATCAAAAATTCATAAACCAATCAAAAATTCATAAAGCATAAATTAAATGTAACCGATCTAAACATTGGAAGATTCATAAATAAGAATCTGTCCAGTAAAATAAGTCAAAGCGGTTAAAATTTAATAAATGAAAAATATACAAACCTTTTCAAAGTGGCATGAATCTGTCCAGTAAAATAAATCAAAGCGGTTTGAATCTAATTCGTGAAGACGCTCAAACTGATGAGAACCAAATCTGGAAAAAAAATCAAACAATAATCGACATTGGATCGTTGATTCTAAAACTGGACAAAAAAATCGATACAATCAAAATTATGAAAGAACAGCGAAGATTAGGGAAAAGAACAACCTGAACAGAACCCTAATTCGGAAGAGCAGAAGTTAAAGATTTCGTCATATGGAATATGAGAAGGAGAAGCGGAATATAGGGAAGTGAGGGAATGAAATTGAGAGCTGATTCAATGGACATTTACGTTTCAATTACTTAATTTAATTTTGATTAAAATAAAAAATAGAAGAAAGGATTGAGAATGTTTGTGAAAGCAAGTGAAATTGAACATTCTTATTGGATAATTAAATTTTAATTTCATCTTACTTGGCAAAATTGACTATTTCTATTGGCTAATTAAAATTATTAGTATTCAGAATTTATATATTATTAAGATTTGGACAATAATCATTAGTATAAATGAAATGCATTCAATCATGACTTTTAACATTCTACTACCTATTCTTACGCTATAAATAGTCTTTTAACCTTTAGCTAAAATCATTCACATATTCTTTATAGTACATACAGTAAGAATACTACCTAACATATATTTATTTATCTCTCATTCCTATGTGTACTCCTATCTATTTTATTTATTATACAAATGTACCTACATACTAAGTGAAGAGAAGAGGTCGATTGAAGTGTGTGCGTGATGATTGTAAATTGGAGTCGACTATATGCATGTTTCTACGTCGGTTTTAAGGTAGGGGTTTATACTCATTCTTATGATATTTAAGTTGATGATGACGTACTATGAAATGTGTTTTTGGTGATTAAACGATATTATAATGAAATGATGGAATGATGAAATTATGAAACCTGTGTACCTAAGATGGGTCAGTGACCAAAGTAATCGGGTCATCCGGGCGATCCGGCTGTGTTTTATGTGCGCACACAACCACATGTGAAAGTTAAGATGGAAAGGAAAGAGGTTTATATCGTTTTTCATCGGAAATGATGTTTTGTGTATATGCAAAGTTGGTTTAATTATCGTTTGATTGATATAGATTCTTCCTACTGAGCGTTGAACTCATCCCTTTCAACACGTTGAATTTTTCAGGAAATCGAGGATGATCGAGAGGGGAAGACGAGAAATCTTTTAAAATGATTTAATTGTAATTTTTAATATTTTTAACTTGCGCTGCAATGTATATATTTTTAATGAAATTTTGAGTAATGCCTAATTATTATTTTAAAATATTATTTTTATATTAAAAATTGATTTTCGAAAACGGGGCGTTACAAAAATTCAAATTTCAGTGTGTGTGTTAGCAATTGAAGCACATCAATCTCACTCCCCGTCAGACCGGTTGTTCTTATACTGAAAAAGTGTGGAACATACTGATTATGAAAGGCATATGAATACACTGAATACACATATATAAGTACACTAAATGACATGTAAAAACAGTGAATGTGATCGTATACAAATATAGATTTCAATATAATAAATGACAATGACTCATTTTTGCACTGAAGGTTAAAAAACACACTGAATGTCTCGGAAACAAAAGACCACCCTGAATGTCATAAAAACAAACTGAATGTATGTCAGATTTTTACATTAGATGTCATAAAAATACACTGAATTTTTTTCCTTAATAAATAAATTTCCTTAAAATTCAAATTTTTTTATATAAGCTCCAATACACCGTTTTTGTGTTTACAAAATGAAAATGTACAACTAAAAATTGGACATTGGGCAAAATAACAAAATAAAAAAATAAAAAATAGAGAGAATAAATCATCCTCATGCTTCCCTTTTGCGGGCTGAACTCTCAAGTCTCAATGGATTCCGTATCCGTATTAAACCATTCTCCTTCATGTACGATATGTTGCTGATCAACGTCGCTCGACGGGCTGCACGTACGATCTGTTGCTGATCGACACTGCAAATTTCGTCCCGTTGGGGCCTGGCATGTCTTGTTGTTCTATTTGCCAATTTTCAAAAGTACAATTCTCATTTGCTAAAATACATTTGTAAAAATCTCTTGATTTGATTTTTCTACCTGCAATAACTAAACTTACTAGAAAATAAACAAATGCTAAGATTTTTTTTATCGAGCTCAATATAATTTATACTAGTAATTAATATTAAATATTGATTTTAGTGTAACTGGATTAAGCTAATTTTTAGCCTATCTAGCACAAGTTAGTGTGAATACTGTCCGGATAAAATGATCGAGTCATTTTTATACTTCCTCTCTCCATTATTTATTCATTTAAATGAAATACAATATTTTATACATCATGCATATTATCAAATGGACTTATATAAGTTGTTAGTTCGTTAATTGAGTAATTGAAGACAATAAGTGCTATGACCTTTTTGTTTTTGTTACATTAAAAATGTTAGTAATAATTAATAAATTATTTTATCACTATATACATATATATAAAAATGTTAAAAATTATTTCATCAAGTTGAAAAGTATGATTTTCTAATTTTAATTATTTTTATTTGACTAATTAACCAATTAATTAGTAATTGTAAATCCAAACACAATTAAAGTTGTGTAGTACTGTAATTAGTAAAGAGTGAAAAGTTGATTAGACTAGACCACAACCAATGGTCTAAACCTTTACTTTTGGTCAAACAATTCTTCTTCTTCTTTTTTAATTGCTCGAATTGTTTTGGCTTTAGCATTTGAGTTTAAATATACTATTAGACTATAAAAACAATGACCACCGAGACGGAGATTAAAACAATATTATTTATTGATTAAAAAAATTAGAGATGTTTTTTTTAAAATTAATAAAATAAATAGTTAAGTATAAAATTTTAAAAATTAATTAAAAATGTAAACAAATAATAGTAGAATATGTTTTCTAAAATAAAAAAATAGTAATAATTATTTGGAACAATAATAGAAAAAGAAAAATGTAATAATTGATACAAATAATAATTATTATATCATTAATCATCGCATCTTTTTTATAATTTATACAAACAAAATTGTATAAAAATTAAAAAATGTGAAATATTAATTTGGGTTGAGGGAACATTAATTTATAAAATTAAAATATTATTTTTGTAATGGATGAGTAATTTTCTTAAATACACTGTATTCATCCCTTTAAAAAATCAAAAAAAGGTTCAATAATCGATCATCAATTATCGATCATCAATCATCCATATCATCATCTGGAGCGCATTCACACCACCACCTTCGCCGGCCGATCGGAATTCGAAGCATCGAGAAAAGGAGGTTCATCTTGTGGTGATGCCGTCCTCCGTCGCTTCAAATCATCCGGAGGACTTGATTGGACAGCTGGACTCCACCCATCGCGAGGCCAAGTTGAAAGCATTGCGGGACTTGAAGAACCAAATCATCGGCAATCGTACGAAAAAACTGTCTTTCTTACATCTCGGCGCCGTCCCCTCCGTCGTCTCCGTCCTCTCCTCCTCTGCCGCCTCCGCCGCCGGTGGGGACAATCTCGAATTCCACGAGTCCGTTTTGGTCCAGTCCGCCGCTATTGTTGGGAGCTTTGCATGTGGATTAGATGCCGGAGTGAAGGCCGTTCTGGACGCTGGAGCTTTCCCCATCCTCATCAAACTCATTTTCCATCACAATGACAAAGTAAAAATAATTTGGGGATTTTTAGCTAAAGGCTTCAATTTCCCTTTTTTATTTTTAATTATAATTATAATTATTTTATTTGATGAATGTGTAGTCTTGTAGATGTTTGATTAGATCTGTGAATGTCGAATTTTGAGTTCATTATGCTTGGAACCTCTGCTGCAGGTTTCTGGTGCCGTGTCCCGTTCTCTTAAGATGATCTACCAGTCGAAACTGACTCCAAAGTACGATTTCCACCAAGACAAAAACAAGGAATTCCTCCTCTCCCTGCTGAACAGCGATAATGAAAACGTCACGAGTCTAGGCATGAGTATTATCACACACTCGTGCCATACGAAAATGGACCAAGAGTTTCTGACCGAAGCCGGTGTCATAAAAAGGCTCATCGCCCTTCTGGAAGGTTCTTTACTTCAAAGGGATTCGAGCCTGGAATCTCTGGCATCCATCGTCAAGGATAATCCCAAAGTTGCTTCTAAGCTAGCGTTATCTGAGAATGGAAGGGAAATAAATGCGGTGATTGAGCTTACAAAGGATAAGAATCCACGGACTAGATTGTTAGCATGTACTTGTCTGATCAACGT
This sequence comes from Euphrasia confusa, assembly GCA_954870475.1. Classification (NCBI taxonomy): domain Eukaryota; kingdom Viridiplantae; phylum Streptophyta; class Magnoliopsida; order Lamiales; family Orobanchaceae; genus Euphrasia; species Euphrasia confusa. Next base: position 4,572,773 of record OX940966.1, on the reverse strand, counting down.
GAGAAATACTCGCGTGTCTTATCATCAGGACTCGGGGGTCAAGAATAAGTTGATTTTGATATTGCTCGAGCTTCTTGATGATCCTGGTCAGGTTGGAGATGAAGCTCCTTTTGTGCTGTGTAGTTTGGTTGCCGAGAAGGAGGATATGCAGAAAGAAGCGTTTGAGGCCTGTGTTGTGGAGAAGCTGTGTGAGAATTTACGGAAAGGTTCGTTCCAGGCCAAAAGGTTGCAAGGGACGTTTCTAGCGCTGGCTGATATTTGCTCGAGGTTGGAGTGCTGCAGGGATAGGGTCCTTGACATGAAGGTTAGTTGATAGCTGAGACTTGATTGATGAGAACCGTTATCTTTCTTCCATGGATAATGCTGCTTCTTATGTTTTTGTTGTTGTAAGAAACATATAGGCTGATTTGTTGAAATAAGAACGCGATTGGATGCCATTTCATTTTTGTTAAATGAGAAAGTATAATAATGATATTTTTTAAGTGAATGGACATGGGGAGGAAATGTAGTGATTAAATTCATTTAAGTGATTTAACATAATGTTTCAAAAATAATGATTGAATATGATTGTCAGTTAGAGACAGGGTTATGTGGGCGAGTCGATGGTGAAATTTATAGGTATAATGTGTAGTAATGATTAGTGATTGAATAACTTTTTAGTTTTATTTACAAAAAAAACGTGACGAGAAAAAGTAGGCTGTAGGTATAAATTTGAAAAGAATCTAAAAATATGCATAAGTTAAGAACCCCCAAAATGAGAATGTATCTAATGGTCATCTATATAAGCTTATCTACATTTAATGCTGATTTGATTTGTCGATCTATCTGTTATGAGTTTATGATATGCATGCTGTTGATTTGATATGTCTCGCAAGATCCTTTTCTGTAATTATAATATCATTAAAGACTTACATACGTGTATTTGTGTAATTGTGTCCCCTTTTCTACTATACTTATTTGGTGTATTAAATTTTGGATTCACAAGCTTATTTTTTTGCTTTTCTCGTCTTCTCTTCTTATGAAGAGGCATTTTCATGAAGGAAATTAATGGTTCCTAAACAACTTATTTCCGATGGTCATTCATTTGCTTGTTCAGTTAAGATAACAATGAAAATATTTACATCGTTGATTTTTACAAAGCGTCATAAATGTACTAATGCTCATGATAATGTTAGCAATGTAAGAATTTTCGTTTCTTTTCAAATGAACCTACTTTTGCATGTAGGTTTTAAACTTTGTAACAGAAGCAATGGCTCATGATAGTGCCGATGTTCGAGCTGCCGCTTGCATTTTCTTGAAGAATCTTTCCCGTTCAGTCAAGGTTTGCTGCATTTATTAGACAGATAATTTTTCTATTCTCATTCTTATACATTTGGTTCTTTGCTTATGAATTACTGTTCAGTATTTGAGTGCAGGTCACTTTACGAATGAAACGGTCACCATCCCCTTGGTTCAGCTGTTGCACGACTCCTATAGTGTTGTCCAGGTATGATTTTATTCCCGTTAGGAAGTTGAACTTCCACTTCCTGCATTACCACCCTATTTCCTAAATTATACGTCTCCTCTGCTCTGATTATTAAGCATGCTATTGCCCGAATAAGCACTTCAGAATTTCTTACATTTTTCATATCAATTAAGGTTTATCTTTTATTTAAAAAGTAGTCATCTTTCGAATCGACAAATCTTCCTAAGTTTCTCAAGTACTCACTTGAGGTTTGTATTTTTAACTTAAAAACCAAAAATACCCTCCCATTTATACATGTATCTCTAATCAACTTTTTTCAGATTGCTGCTCTGCAGGCTATCAGCAATGCAGTGGTGGACTTCACACCACACAAGTCTCTGTTCATGCAATGCGGAGGTGTGAAACAGCTGGTTCAGCTTTCAAGTTCCATGGAATCTTCTATTAGAGTCAATGCTGTATGGGCCTTAAAGAATCTTGCGTTCCTCGTAAGCAACAGATGTAAAGAAGAAATCATCTTGGAATTATCAACATCCACATTAGCAAGTCTCATTAATGGTAGTTGTCGCTTATAATTATGTCAAAAAGTGAAAATTACAAAAACCATCCCAGAGATTTTAGCATTTTTAGAAAATTAAAGATGGTTATATTTCAAAATTAGAAGTCTTTTTTGTTTCTGCAATTAAGCTAAAACTTTTGGGATAGTTTTTGTGATTAACCCCAAGAAATTACACTATACTCTATTCTATTTGTCCATCTTCTATGTATTGATGGTGACAGACCCTGAGGCTCCTGTTCAAGAGCAAGCTTTGGCTTTGGTTCGCAATCTTGTAGATGGTACTCCGAACTCGATCGAGTATGTGTTTGGTGATAATGGTCTTCTCTTTGATGCTGTTGGAAGGCAGTTGCGGAACTCTTCAAAAGCTGACGTCCTGGTTCAAGTGAGTTGTGTTCTGTATATTATCAGAGGGTCATGGGTGTTATTATATAATGCCACCTTTCGTCTCACTTATAAAGTTCACCCAAATTGCCCTGGGTTTGAGTCATATTATGAATTGCCCTTGTATTAAAAACATCTTCCCTTATCACAATAGAACCTTACCTGATGGAGAATTATGAGAAGAAAGCTGTCCCCGTTTTTGTGTGAATTCCTTTTGTTTTTGCTGGTCAACTCACAAAGAATGTTTTTTCTCCGAATTTTGAGAGCTTTTATGGTGAATTACACTGTCTTCGAAATTCCAGAAATTTTTTATTATTTCCTAAAATACTCCCAAGCACAACTTGAATTCATATAAATTGTTGTTAGTTATTGGCATTATTTTAATGTACCTTTTTTCCATTTATATTGGGCGAGTAATGTGCACTGGAATTGGAATTTGCAATTTTTCTTCATGCTTGTGGCCACTATAGGTGTATGCGTAAGTGGTTGTGTGTGAGTTGTGGTGGTTGTACTGATGCCGATGTCTTACCAGCGGATGTGTTGCCTTCACGGCTAGCTGAAAATAGGCAAAACAGAGCCAGTTTGACAAAATGTATTTCCATAACACGGAGCCTCCTCTTTTTATTTCCCTTTTTAGTTCCCCGCTTTACTTTTCTAGTGTTCATTTTTTAGTATTCTATTTTTTTTTTCCTTTCAACTTTCTAGTCTTTTTTTTCTGTTTTCAACTTTTGGTCAGTTTGTAGGTATTTTGTTTCCAGTTTTGTAGTTGGTTTATTTCTGATATTTTAATTTAGTTTTAGCCGACTTAGTATAATGTCTTCATTACTATCTGATGAGAGAGTGCCTCAAGAAAGAAGGGTTGTTCGACATTCCTTTTTTGCAATTTAATGTTCTATGATATAATTGTCAGCTCTTTATGATTTTGTTCGCATTGATCCAGTGTATGTACATCATCAGCAACGTGGCTTCTGGGAACGAGCACCATAAAGAAGCTGTGATGGGCCAACTTTTTCCTGGATCAGAAACTGTGTTGCTCAAGTTCTTACAGAGTAGTAACAGCAAATTACGGACAGCTACCGTTTGGACTATTGTGAATCTTACTTTTTCGAGCAGTCCAAGGCATCCAGGTGTATGTGGCAGGGTTACCGAACTGTGTAATGCCGGAATAGTTTCCCAACTAAAGAATTTGCTCAATGACCCCTGTCTGGATGTAAAGGTGCGTAAAACTATGTTTGTTTGTTTGTCTAAAAACCCCTCCATGTGTGCCATTGTGTGTGATTTCTTGATTTTATTCGAATTTGTTAATTAGTTTTACATCGCTTGTTTTCTTGCTGCAGCTTCAATCAAGAACGGCTATTCGACAGCTAACTATGGCTGGGGATGCCTCAACATGAGGGTGTACAATATAGCAACACATATCAATATTACATGAAATTTGCCATGTTAAGCACTTTACTCGGGCCCGGCCCGGTATTTTGAAGGATATTGAGTCGAAGTGTAGAAATGAGCTCCAACCAAATATTGTTTTTTGACATATTTGTTGTACTTGTAGTTTGAAGTTACAACCAAACCAAAAATATCATTTTGTGTATTTTAATATCAAAGTAATTTTTATTCTTTTATTGTATTTTTTCAAACCACAACCATTAAGTAATATTCCATTCATTCCAAATCAAATCAATAAACATATCATTTAAAGTACAAAAATATATTTCAGAGTCTGAAAAAAGATGACACGTTTTTTTTTTTTAAATATCACTTTGAATCATCCTTCTTGAGATGTAATAAATTATATTTTTGTTAATATATGTGTAGTAAAAGTATACTAACTTGTACAAGAAAAATCTTATGGCAATTGTTATATGTTTATCTTTTTTTATTTAATACAGTACAATAATTACATTTACTATATTTAATTCTTATTTTGGTGGCTATATTTTTTTTAAAATAAACGGGCAAGTCAGGAGTATTTAGATATATTTGGAACGACGCCGTATATCCTCCAAGGGTTTCAGGCCTCTTCCCTCCCTCACCAATCGACTCGCACATATTCACGTACACGACATCTTCTACCGAACATCACCGGATTTCGCCGGCCCAGAAAAATACCGTCGCAAATTCACCTTGTAGCAAACGATGTTCTACAGAGGGTAAGTTTTCAGAAAACAAAACAAAAACAAAAAACGGTGTATATTTTCTTGTGATATATACATACCTGTTATCGCCTGTAATTCATGTTCAGGATCCATGGTTATTTTAGCTCGAATTTACATCATTCCTATGATGCTAATGCTCCGATTTATCCTGATTTCTGCATAAAAAATCTGGAATTTCTATAATTAGGGTTTTGAATTAGGCGACTGCATTTTAGATTTAGCTCGACCTGGGTTCGGTAGTTGGAATCGGAATTCGATTTTTATTTACATCAATTCAAGAGGCTATATTAGTGCTGGCTTACCATTTCTTACTTTCGATTTTGCTAGCTTGTTATCATTTCACCATTAGTGAATGTAACCCTAATCTGGAAAATGTCTTCTTTTTCGCTGTGTAGTAAATACATGGACAGTGGTGACCCAAGGGAAATGGGTTTCAAGCGGCAGCGCCTCATGGATCAGGTGCCACCCTATTACAGAGGTCCAGTCCCTGCCCCAAGTTTCATGTACGATCCCCTTCCTCCCCCTCCCGTCTATCCTCACGTCCCTCCTCCTTTCCCTGTCGTCCGTCTCAGAGGCCTTCCATTTGACTGCACCGAGTCTGAAATCTTTGATTTTTTCCATGGCCTCGACGTAATTGATGTCCTCTTGGTCCACAAGGGCGGAAAGTTCACCGGAGAAGCTTATTGTGTCTTGGGATATCCCCTCCAGATTGATTTCGCCCTTCAGAGAAATCGGCAGAATATGGGCAGGAGATATGTCGAGGTGTTCCAGAGCAGAAAGGAAGATTACTACAAGGCCATAGCTCACGAGGTTGCCAATGCTCCCGGAATCTCTTCGCCCCGGACTCGAGCCCCAAGGGCAAAATCGTCAGAGTGGGACAGATCAGAATTCAAGGGACTGCTGCGTTGTAGGGGCCTGCCGTTTACCGCTGGGAAGGAGGATATTGTGGATTTTTTTAGGGATTTTGCGGTGTCGGAGGACAGGGTTCATCTGGTCTCGAATTCTGAGGGCAGGCCAGCTGGGGAGGCATTTGTTGAGTTTTCGGGTCCCGAGGAGTCTAGAGAGGCGATGTGTAAGGATAGGATGATGCTTGGGAACAGGTATATTGAGCTTTTCCCCGCATCGCGTGAGGATCTTGGAGAGGCAGTTTCGAGGGGGCGGTAAATTTCTTTTTTACCCTTTGTTAATTTCTGTTCTGTGTTTATTTATTGGTGTGGATGGCATAAGTATTATATAATTTAATTAATAACTTGGGGAAAATTGCATAGCTGTTGTAACTTGGAGTTAGCAAAGTAAACAGAAGAATTCCTGTTGTACATTATTCTAAGAGGGGAACGAATTACATCTCCAATTCATTACTTGAGTATGGGAATGAAGAATGTAGCTTTCAAAATTAAATTAGTAAAATTCAAAGAGGCAGATAGATGTACCTTGACAGTACAAATCATCCATCTACTATTTGTTGAGAAATGAATGTTATGTGGTTGACTTCTCATTTAAGTTGTCTTAACAATTTTAGGCCGATATACCTTGGAGCAAATTTCTCTACCATTTTTAGGAAACTTATCAGCCGCGCTGTTTTATTTGCTTTTGGCACTTCCCATTAAATTTCTTAAAATGATAAAATATTGTTTAATGTACATTTGAATCAGGTCCATGCCAAAATCATTCGACGAGAATGATGCATCCAAGCCCACGCACGTATTGCGGATGAGGGGATTGCCATTTTCAGCTGGCAAGGAAGATATACTTGACTTCTTTAAGGACTTCACTCTGTCAGAAGTATCAATTCACATCACATATAATTTTGAGGGGCGTCCCACTGGAGAAGCTTTCGTGGAGTTTGCATGTGAAGAGGATGCTAAGGCGGCATTGGCTAAGGATAGGATGACGCTCGGGAGTCGTTATATAGAGCTTTTCACATCCTCACTAGAAGAGTTGAAAGACACAGCCTCAAGAGGACGGTGACGTTTTTTGGCCCTCTTTCTATAATTGAATGAATAATTATAAACTGCATTTATTTTATTGTTAAAATATTCAGATAAAAAAAACAGTTGCTATTTGTGAAATTATTATTTCCTTGAGCTTGTTTAAAATTGACTCCGGTTCTTATTGCATATGCTGGAATTGTCCTTCGTTTTGACATACAGAAGTATAGATCTTCTTCACTTAGTATAAGTCTAGTCGTCAACTTTTGTAGTTATTCCTAGAATGGCAAAAGCTTGATTATAGATGGCCTTGCTCCCTCCATTCCAAACTATAATCGTTATGCCTACTCATGACTTGTTAACTCAGGCTCTTGGGATTCCGATCTTCCCTAACTAAGTAGATTCAACTCGATCTGGCCATATCCTCTGGCCGACTAATAGAAAATTGTTCGAATTGATCATGTACTAGAAACTACTGTAATATAAATATTTCACACAACTCATAGCCTAGGCAAATACTATGATACCTCAGAATTTTTACATATACGGCTTGAATATTTGGGTAAAAATTAAAGCAAAAATGCACGTGTGCTGTTTGTGTTTCGATTTAAGATTCTGGGTATCCTAAGTTTATGTTTTGTATTTTGCCTACATTGCCCAATCTACCTACCCGACCACACATTATCTATATCCAAAAGTTTTTTTTTAATATTTTTTCAATATTTCAACACATTTAAGTGATTTTTACTTTTGTAATTATATTCTGCAGAGTATTACTACTATTTATGAGTGTGACAAATAATTTTACAGATATTTAAGTTAAATATACGTATAAAGTTGATAAAGTAAAAATAAAATTATCCGAGAAGTGTGAAAAGTGAAAACAATGTGTCTTTGGAGCTATGAAAAAAAAAGTTATTTTAACGTTTCAATGCATGTTTGAATATAATTAAACCAAAATATAATTGATAGTTTTCTTGTAACAAGCAGAGTAAAAACTTGATTTATCTTAAATAACTAAAAAGGAAAGAAGTTGTTACAAAAATGTGCCCTTTGGATTTTTTTGAATTCTAAACACTAAAGTGAAGCAACCCAAAGAAAGACCAATTACAGTATATTTGAATGGGGTCTAAATTAAGGTGGAAAAGAAAAACAAGGAAAGCGAATCCAGTACAATTTTGAATTCCCATTAATTTCCAATTAGTAGCTTTTGCTTAATTTAAGCATTTCTTAATCATTAGCCCTTCCTTTCCTTTGGGCAGGCCGGGCAGTCAGCTGCCCGGATAATTGCTTTCCCACTTTCCATATAAACCGAGAAAATGAAAAAAGAAAGAAAAAGAATATCATATCCTCATCCATTACAAACCCTCTTCCACTCTTTCTTTTCTTATTGCTTCTTCCATTTCCCCCCTAAATTCAATTTAAATTTTCCTTTTTTTTTCTTGAACCCAAACAAATTAAACTATAGTTCCCTCCAAAAATGATGGGTACATCCCATGGAAGTAAAACAAGAAGCAGCAACAACGCGAGGAAATCGTCGAGAAGAAGAACCCTCTTCAAGAATCACCACCATAAGAGATCCACCAAGAATCAAGAAAGCCCGGCGCTTTCGCCTCTGAAAGCCGATAGTGATTGTCCCGGAATTAATCAAGAAATGTGTTCGACCCCAAAGGCCGAGAGGTTTCGGATACCGGAGATCACAACGTGCCCTCCGGCACCGAAGAAAAGGCGAACGTCGACAAATTGTTCGCTGCGGAGAACGTCGATATCGTTTTTTAGTCACCCGGATATTGAGCTCTTCTTTAATATTGCTCTTTGTGGTATTATTCCTGCAGTTTGATATATATATACATATATACATAGGTAGTAGTTGTGTGATTGATTTCATGAGCTTCTTGAATTAGTTCTTGTTTAGGGGTTTGTTTTCAATAAATAGTGCTTGAGAATTGAGTTTTTCTTTTTCTCTTTGTTTTTTTCCTTGGTTGAGGGTATGAATTTGAAGTGTGTGTGTGGGTCATTTGTGCTGATGAATTAAGCTGATTTTGTAGTCTGTAGGAACTACCTACGGTTGTGCTTTTTTGTTCGTTTGTTTGTTTGTTTTTGTGTGAAATGTATTTATGACCTATGCAATTTGAAAGAGTGCATTTACTTTCCATGTAATAGAATCAAAATATTTCCATATGCCTCAGAATTTAGTTATGTTTATGTAATGGCCAATATCACCAAATGTTAAAAAATACAGTTGATAATGAAATTCATATCGCTACTGTGTAGAGTACTTTTTGTTTAAAATTAAGTGTATTTTTAGCTTGAAATATCGATACTTATAACTGATATTTGAGTTGACACATAAGAGTCGAGCCCTGAGTCTGTGCAAGGGCTCAATATATACCTTGCAATTGCATTAGGTTAGTAGCTAGCTAGGAATTGATCCCGAGTCACTCACCAGTCGCCTGAGTTACATTTAATGGTCACTACTAAGAAGTAGGATCATATATATTCACCTTTTGAACGATCAATTGATCATGGTAGCAAACATTGGCACGTGTAAGAATCTAGGAATTACCATTATATACTGTACAATACTATATGTTAGTAATTGTTGTTGTTGGCTTTCGATTTATATTCTTTCAAAAGATCCATTACTTAAAGTTCATCGCTTTTGGCAGTCTTTATATATTAAGGCTTATATTTCAATCATTTTAACTTCAACTAATTAATCATGAAGCTTCCTCAACTTTGTATTTTGTGAAGGACAAATGTGGTAATTTAGTACGTATTTCTTACTTTGTATCTTCACATTTAAAATATTAATTATACTTACTTTCAAGATTAAAATACAATTATATTTTTACATTTGAACTTATTTTTTTATCTTTACTAACAATTATTTTTAACTTCTTCACGGGATAATACAATTTTTGAGATAGTGAGATTTATATTTTAAGAGAAGATAAATTAGGTGGGTTGGTGGTTGTGGGTGGAGAAACAACCAAAGCACTCTGCACTTAGGGAGTGAAAATTCATAATAATTTGGAAACAAAATTAAGTGAAAATTGTGGTTTTAATACTAATTAAAAGGCAGAACTATATATTGTGAGACTAATAACATATGGTAGTCTTTTTATATTTCTGTGGGGGTTTGTTTTGTACTCCTTCTGTCCCAGAGCTATAGGCAAAACTGGTCAACGTTAACTTTTTTTGTCCGTCCAATACATATGATAAACAATAAGCAAAAATTATGAAAAAATAACTACAATATAATTTAACTATTAAATTTTATTTTAGTTATTTTTTCATAATTTTTGTATAATATTTATTATATGTATTGCACGGACCAAAAAAATCAACGTTGACCACCTATGCCTATAGCTGTTGACCACCTATGCCTATAGCTGTGAGACAGATGGAGTATTTTATCATCTTTATATGTGTGGGTGTCTACATGTCTGAAACTTGGCCAACTTATGTAATGGAATCCAATGAAAAAGTCTCGTGCGGCTTCTCAAGGAATCATTGTTTGGGGCTATGGATGTGGATAAAAGAATCTCATGAAATTTTCTCATGATGTTCCCCCTAACCCCATTCTATATAGTACTTTCTGATTGAGGATAATTATGAAAGCACCTCTACAATGGATATTGGATACTATAATTTGACCCCATTCACATCTAAAACTATTTGAACACTGTACACTCTATATCGTCGAAAATAAAATGGATAAATATATACTTATGTTTTTGTCACGAGTTTATCTCGTGACAAAAAAATTGACAAGTTGATCATTGCCAGAATCAATTAACAACGTAATTCATCAACATTCACTTAGTTATAGTCAACGATGGATTCACCAACAATCTCTCATACTTGAGTTTTAACTTGTATGTATAACGTAATTCATCAACATTCACTTAGTTAGTCAACGTAATTCGTGCATGTTTTCTTGATTATTAATTGTTAATATATAATCGAACTAATCATGCATGTTTTCTTGATTATTAATTGTTAATATATAATCGAACTAACGTAAATTTTGATTATTGATTAACCGAAATACAAACTATTCAATATTTTATGATAATTTTTATTTTTTTGTAATTTTAAATTTTTTTATTTATGATTTGAATATACTTATAAACTTAGATTGAATTTTTAAACTTGTACTTACCATTAACTTATAAAACATCTTTAAATTCATGTCCACATAACATAATTTATATTTACCACTTCAAATATTTCACATAATTAAGTACCAACATTTGGCAACATAATGAGATAATTGTTTGTGTCAATGAATATAAAAATGATTGTGAATGGTGACTAATTATAATGGTGACTCATATGACCCACTTTTTATTTTTATCTATCTCACATTTTTTTATTTTATACGGACTAATCCGTACGAACTTAACAAGTTCTGAATATTTTATTATTTTTTATTCAATACTCTTTCTATTAATTTTATTTTTGTGTTAAATTAATTTTGTCCCAATTTGTTTTGTTTTATCGCAACTCATTTTTCTCTCTTAATTGCGCGGCCGGAATCATTCTGGCTGTTGAAGGACGCAGAGAACAACTCGTTCGATCCCAATACCGTGTACGAGCGAAAGGAGGACGACGCCGAAAGACATCGCTGCGGGCACGACAACGAACCGGGTCGGTCGGTTTTTTAGGTCTCGCACACGGCTCCAGGCCATCATCGGAAAACCAGCCGACCCGCTCAAACCCACTCTGAGAGCCTCCAAAACCACCAAAATCTTATACCTGGATACCATCGTCGGCTTGCCTTCCCCTCCGCTACTTATCGACTGTCAACGCTGATAATCGAAGTTCTACCCCGATTCGCAATCGAGCCACCACCAACAGCCCTCGACCAAGTCACTGCGCTCGCTTTAGGAGTTAAATTATTGCCCCCTCTTCCGATTCGACGCACCTGATCGAAGTTCGAAGGCCTCCCTCCTTGAATCGCCCCAATTCGATGACTAACGAATTCCACATCCACACAACTTCTTCAATTGAGAACGATCATCTGTGATTAAAGTTACACCTCTACCAGACCAAGACCAGGCGCTGCCGTTGAGCTCCATCACTGTCTTCGTTGGTGAAGATGAATCACCACCTGTCCACTCCCTCCGGCGCCTAGATCCGCCCGATCTCGGACGACTCACCCTCAGGCCTAACTCCGATATGATCTCTCCTCCGCGTTCTTCTCCGCAAAAATGGAACGAATAATAGAAAAAATAAAAATAAAATACTTTAAGTTTATACATACACAAGGTAACAAAATATATTAATATAATATTGAGAATTTTATTGAGTTCGTACGTACTGGACCGTATGAGAAGCTCTCCCTATATATATATATATATATATAGGAGGCTTCTACAGTGCAGTCAAGGCACGGTACTTTGTTTTTATTTCAACCATTAGATTTAATTAATTAATGTGAACTGTTCAGATTTATTACAGAATACAATAGTTAGCGTAGAGATTACAACACACAATTATTATTCTATATATTGACTAACCTGTTAACCGGTAATATACATAAATATTTTTCAGAATTAAGAACAAAAATTTGGTGGCGTGTTTCAGAAATAGAGGGCGATCTTTACCCACGATGCCCACACTATGTCAATTTTTCAAATATGAGTTTCTCTATAATTTTTTCATTGCGGATCAAGGAAGAAGATATTAGAGCATCTCCAGTGGTCGTTTCAAGTTTTGGCTGATAAGTAGGCCACATGTGCGTAACTCATATTTTTACTACTTCTACCAAAAAAAACTTCTAACTCATCTAACAATTCTACCCAAAAAATAAATTTTATATGTCCCACCACTTACTTATTTTATAATTTTTATTTATTATTTATATTTAAATAATAATAATAATAATAATAATAGTAAACATAAAAAATGATTTTTAGATAAAATAAAATAAATATTTAATGTTTATATAATTCATAATTAAATAAAATAAATATTTAATTAATTTTTATATAAATACAAAATAATTCATAACGCTAAAAATTTAACTATTTCAAAATTTTTATTTTTAATTAATTTTTATATAAAATAATTCCGCTAACATTAAAATTTTAACTATTTCAAATTTTTTAATTTTAATAATTTTTTATATAAAATAAAAACTCTATTTCAAAATTTTTATTTTTATTTAATTTTTATATAAAATAATTCCGCTAACATTAAAATTTTAACTATTTCAATTTTTTTAATTTTAATTAATTTTTATATAAAATAAAAACTATTTTTAATAAATTTATATATAAAATAAAAATACAAATAATCCGTTCAAATTTTAACTATTTAAAAAAAAAATAATTTTAATTAATTTTTATATAAAATAAAAATACAAATAATCCAAGTTAAAAATTTAATTAATTCAAATACAGTAATAATACAGAGTAGTACATGTTTCCTTTTTAATCATTTTTTATAAAATATAATTATTTATTTATTTATTACATATAAAAATATTAATTCAAATCAAATTATTTGTATAATATATGAAGCAAATATTAAGTGATTCACATTTGTATTCTGTTTTTTTTAATACGTATAATCAAAAGACTTAGTGAATCACAAATAGCGTCGTTTTTTTATTCTGCAACTCTATCGTCTGGTCTTCACAAAGTCGATTTTTGATGGAATCAGGCCAAGCATTTTACATCAAATATGAAGTCTCATCTAACTCAACTTTAAACTTAGTGACTATATCAATGATTCACACTTGTTTATTTCCCAAGTCGACTATTTTTGTATCAATTATAATCCCAAACAAGCTTATTTCATCAATATCCTGAGAAATTCTTATAGCCTCTTCAATAATTTTTTTTTGTACACTGAGGTTGGTCCCTCTATTATCGGAACTTCTCTTTCTAGTATTCACATGGATCAACAAATTAAATGATCTATAATCTCTTTGATATAAGTATGATTGAAATTAATGGAATTGTTTTATGAACAAACGAAAACACAACAATTTCTAACTAACTAGAACAAAATGAACAAAACAATATAAATATTTTAATTAGTTTCCGTTAATGAACACTATTTTTTTTATTTTTTTTTGTAGAAATGTGATTTTTTATCAAGCTTCACTAATATCTATTGCTTCATTTGTTCATGAATTTTGCCTCATCTATTCGGTAAAGCAAAAAATTGTTGAACTCAAACGAATAAGTAGCTCTTGGTGGGTCATTTCGGGAACAAACAATTCTATTTTAAAATTTATTTAAAAATCAAATATGTTCAAAAATTAATTTATTGTGTTTTTCATAGTTAATAATAAACTATTTATTTATAAATATTAAACGATATAAATTAATAATTTTGTGAAATAAATTAATTGCATTGTGTGTAATTTTAAGTTGTTTAAAAGAAATATATAAAAACAAATATTTTATTTTTAGAAAATTATTAGTCAATTATAAAATATTTTTTTAGATAAATGTATTATTAAGTGTATTATTTAATGTAATTTTTTTTGTTTTAAATAATTTAATTTAATTATATAGGAATATAAAAATATTGTTTATTATATTAATAAATAAATAAATAAAAATTGCTATAGCAGGTAACATGTCATAATTATTTTAAAGTTGTAATCAGGTGCATCTAGGTGCATGCTAACAAAATGAAGTGTCAAATTTTAATTGGTTAAAAGATAAATGTACGGTACATTCAATATTAACAAATGTACTGTAGTATTCTCTTATATATATATAGTATTAAATATATAAATAAATAAACCAACGGTAGTTAGTAGTGGTAGTTAGTAGTGCGTCATCATGTCTGCAACTTAAAATAAAAAATGAAAAATAACTAGTGTTACAATTATAGTAGAGTACATTTTTGTATGTATATTATTAAGATTTGTGTATTTGAAATTTTGAATATTTCCCCCTCAAACTACACGGAAGACAATATTGAAAAAGTTTGCATATATGTTGGGTATTATTTTAGAATAACCCAAAAAATAAGAGGATTTAAAAGTGAATTGGCAAAGTTGTGTTTTGTGGATTGTGGTGGTCACTTATCAATTAATTAGGGGGACAAGTGCATGATGGAGTTCAAATAAAGATAAAACAAGTAGCTAAAGTAGAAGCTTTTTTGATATATATCATAGGAGTAGACAAATGTAATTTTTACAAGTATACTTTTCAGTCTCAAATTAATTATCATATTTTTTTTATTTGTTTTCGTTATAAATTAATGGTAATTAATAATCCATTTACAAAATAATCACTCTTAATTATTTATTATAAAGATAATTTTACTTTACCTTTTGAGTTATTTTTTATATTTGCTTACAACTACTCAATTTACTAATTTAAATATATATTTTTACTATCAATTTTTGGCTAAAAAAATTAACAAAATAATTTATTTATTTTAATTTTCCTGCAGGACACATTTGACTATTGGCTCGGGAAGAGAATTTTATTTTGTAAATGGGCCTGAATTAGTATGTAACTGGATTAAGCTAATTTTCAGCCCAGCACAAGTTAGTACTATAGTATAATAATGTATGTGTTCCATGCTTTCAAGGAAAGTGTTAGCTCAGTTGGTTGAGCACTTGAATTGAGGACTTGAGGTCCTTGGTTCGAATCCCAAGATATTGCCATTGACCTAGACCAAAAAAAAAAAAAAAAAAGAAAAAAGAAAGTGTTGAATACGAGACCTAGACCAAAAAAAAAAAAAAAAAAAAGAAAGTGTTAAATACGAATGACCGCAAAAAAAAAAAAAAAAAAAAAAGAAAGTGTTGAATACGAATGAAGAAAGTGTTAAATACGAATGACCGCAAAAAAAAAAAAAAAAAAAAAAAGAAAGTGTTGAATACGAATGACCGAGCGTACGTAAGTGTTAAATACGAATGACCGCAAAAAAAAAAAAAAAAAAAGAAAGTGTTGAATACGAATGACCGAGCGTACGTATACTGTCCCGATAAAATGATCGAGTCATTTTATACTCCCTCTACCAATTAGCAGTATACCGTCTCCAACTATATTTATAATTATTTTATTTTTTAATTTAAAATATTTTTTAATTTTTTATTTTTATGTCAAAAATAACAATTTTTTAATGAGTTATTTTGGAAAAAGGATATTTGAATTTATGTATTTAGATTTTTTACCCTATAAATTTTACTTTTTAATTAAGTGTTTAAATATTTTAATTTATTTAGTTTTTAGGGTAATAACTATTACAATTAAAAATACATTATTAAAATGTTAATTAATATTTTACCCTTACATTTAATTTATTTTTATTAATAATAAAAGGTTAATTTAGGTAAACTACTTACAATTATAATTAAGAAAAATTAATACCCTAAATTATATACAAATTTATAAAATTACCCTTTTAACAAAATCTCCCTTTCTTAATTTATGTACCGATCAACAAATATATATATTATAATTATATATATAGTTGGGACGGAGGTAGTATTTTTAATTATAATAATATTAATTTTCTCATGCATCAGAAATAAAAAAAAATTAAGGGTTATAACTATTAATTTACAACTCAAAATTTTTAGTTCGATTTCATCGAAGCAAAATAGCCCGACAATCTGAATGAGATGAATCGAAATCGAGTGTTGCTGACACGATTGAAATCCTTAATTAAGTACACATTTCTTAAATAATGTTTCAATTATGTTGAAATCCTTAATTAAGGTACACATTTCTTAAATAATGTTTCAATTATGTACTATTGAGTAATAAAATACTAGTACTAGTAAGTAAGTTAGACTTCTCCAAAAATATAAATATGCAAGAGTAGTGTATGACTCATATTGAAGAGAGAATAAGAAAGCAAGCGGGCCCAAATATCATGCGATCCGTAGTGAAAGCGGGCCCACAAGTTGCAATCGGGCTGAATAAACAAATTGATGCTCTATTTGATTCTTCAAATCTTTCACTCTCTTTCTCACTTGCATCAAATTCTCTCTCACGAAGATCCTTAACAGCAGTAGGGATTTTGAATCATCAACGGTCACGGATAACTGGTAATTTTCCTTCTTCGGATGAATTATCACAATTTTATCAATCCTTTTCTCTGCATGTACTCTACTGTTTATACGTGTGTGCATTTGGGTACGATGATGATTCGTGTATCATGATTTTTTGATGATGTATCGGGTGATTGTTTTCCGATTTGTTTTAGGATTTTTCTTGATTTAACACTAGCAGGTTTAATTAGTCGTCTGTATTGTGTTTTCACGGAGGTTTAAATTGATGCCGTTTTTCATGAAATTGTTGAAAAGGGGGCTTTGAATTTTGTTGTCGAGTAACTGGTGCAGGAACTCAAATAAACGATGAGATTCGATACAGAAAATATAAAGGGGAAACTGGTTGAGGCGAAACAAGTTTGTTGACGATATTTTTATCGACCCCCTCTTCAATTTTTGTCGTACTAGTTCAGTGTGTTGATAGTCGATTTTTTTTTAATGCTTGCTTGCATAAGACGAAAGGTGAAAAGAAGAGTGGCTTCATTTTTATACAGCTTAGTTGAATTTAGTGTGGTTTTTAATCCAATTTTTGCATGAGGATTGTTCCTGCTAACCAGGACGAGTCTTTTCCAGTGATCTTTTATCATCACTCTCCCGTAACCTGAGAAATTTCATGTCGTTCACTAATCCCAAATCTACCCAGAGCAAACTCACCTGAGTGTGCAATATCAATGTGATGGGCCATGGGCACCAAAAAAGATGCATCTTTCGGCATGAGTAGTTCAAATCCATTCATTGAAGCTCTAAAGAATCGAAAGTAGTACCAATGAAGTAGCACTAATGCTATAAGTTGATGCAACTATTGCTAGTGGTGTTCCCTTTGTGTGTCACTGTGTTGTCTTTTACACGTGTTTTTCTTGACCATAAATATGCCTTTTATGAATTTTCATATCAAGTTTTTTCTTGTGTTGTACATTCTGACTCTCCAGTTTTTACTATTATTTGTAAATTACAGGAGTATGCCATCCAAGTCTAAAAATGTCAATCAAGAAGAATCCAACCTTTATGATATATCAAACTCAACTGCGTGTTCTCAACCATGGTGGAGCAATACTGGATACGGTTCCCTTAACCCAACATTGATGCGCGGAAATGCTATGCCAGATTCATTACCCCTGGAGAAATCTTTGGATGCCCAATCACAATCTGAAGGTGGTGTTAATCAGGAAGATGATAATACTGGAAAACAACACTCGCCCACTACTAAATCACTCCATCCAGGTAAAACTGCTTCCCTAAATCCAATAACCTAGTGGTTATATCACCATTCAACATGTTATTTGAGCTAATTATTGTACGGGGTTATGTTTAGTGACTTGTAGGTCAGATAGCTCCTAAATCCATGCAAGCTTCACATCTTAAGTTCGTGAAATTATTAAGGTTCTGAAAACTGAGTCATTCATCAAAATGGTGTAGTTACCGAACTATCGATGAGTTCAGTGGTTCAGGCTCAACAACTGTAATTGAACTGGTGGTAATTAGTTTTTTTTTTAAATATCATGATATTTAAGTAACAAGTAAATATTAAAACATCAGAAATCAATATTTTGAAAATAAATATAAATGATAATTGATCGTGTCCAAAATATTTAAATATGCTTTTACTGTTAAGAATAATAAATTGCATTAATGAATATTATGTATCTAAGAGAAAAAAACTGATTGGTTCTTGGTACTGGTTTTCACTGGTTATTGATTAGTTAAACCGGTTGTTGGCTTCATAACCTGTTAAAAAATGCCTTTTTCAGATAATGTTAATTTGTTCTTAATCATGTGTGTTCTATTATGGCAAGTAATATGCTTGACTATTTCTTGACAATTCCTATTTATAATAATAAGTGGGATTTCTTTAAAACAAGCTTAATTTTAGTTTAGAGAAGGTAATTATTTTCAACCAGGTTCTTGGCAAGCTCATATTTGAGTGGCGGTCAGCCTTTTTTTTTCATTTTGCATGTGCAATCATATGATTATGTGGAGTTTCTGCATTATATCGATAAATATTATGGACCGTTCGTGCATCCCTTAATAATAGCATGAGGGTAACGTTGTTTTTGGTCTCTGCTTGAAAAACTGCACTACACGCATGCCATGTGACATTTTTCCCTGTTGAGGTTTGTTTACATTGGTGGACTGCTGCCAAGATGAAAAATGAAGTACTACTTATTTCGATTTTAATTATTGTTATTTTTATGTATTATCTGTGCTGGTTTATATATAAATTTAGCAACCCATTTTTTTATGTCAGATAGAAGTTATAGGCCCGAGGATTCGAGCCTCCAGCAAGGGGAACCAACGTTACATCCAAGGGCTGATGGAGTCCTTACACAGCCCCAGCAGCTCGAGCTTGTTGGTCACTCAATTGTAAGAATATTTGTGATCTGAAATGCTAACTATGTTGACTGTTACCCACTTTTGAATTTTATAATGATATTGAAAATGAAATCTGCATTCATTTCTCTTTCGCTTGGGTGAGTGTTTTTTCAGGCATGTGCTTCAAATCCTTACAACCCATATTACGGAGGAATGGTGCCAGCTTATGGCCAGCCTATGGTATGTGCATGAGCAAAACACATTTAAGACCCCCTTCACATTTATAAATATTACAGTTAGCTCTTTAATTTTAACACTATAATAAATCTCATTGTACATTTTTGAGATTTTGAAAGTTAGGTGGGTTTGTATGTAAATTGAAACATCTTAAGATTATGTTTGTATTAAAACGAATGTCACATGAATCTCTAAATATTGTGTTTTGTTAATGATTAATCAAGGTTCCTCACTTGTACGATATACATCACGAGAGGATGCCATTGCCCCTTGAGATGGCACAGGAACGTGTTTATGTGAATGCCAAACAATACCATGGCATACTCAGGAGGAGGCAATCACGTGCCAAAGCAGAGATCGAAAGGAAATTAATAAAGTCTCGGAAGGTACTTTTCATATGCTTTCAATTGACAATTTCTTTAGACAAGTTCCCCTTACACCTTTTTTTTGTTGTTGTTACTCATAATTTTCACCCCATTGAACTGTAATAGCCATATCTCCACGAGTCCCGACATCAACATGCCTTGAAGAGGGCAAGAGGATCGGGAGGACGTTTTGCAAAGAAGACAGATGCAGATACTTTTACTAAGGGCACAGAATCGCAATCCATTGTTTCATGTGGCTCTGAACCCTCTTACGAGGTCCGTTCTGGGAAAACAGGCGAAGGGCCAGCTCCAGCTCGACAGTGGGGTGATATCCAGTCCAGCCATGCGCTTTCCACGCAGTGACTGAGCTCACCACACTGACTGTGTGACGGGGTAAGTGTAAGGGAAGGTGGTTATGTGTTTACATTACGGCCTTTGGCTTTTGTTGATGAAAGCTGGCCGGCAATTCATTCTTGGCTGTTCTTTAGTGATAGTTGATTGTGGGGGAAGGGATGATATACTTTGTTTTATCTTTGTAATTGAGTGTGTTATTTCCATGTGTATGAAATGTCATGTAGGTTTGATTAGGAATGGGGTGTTTGAGTAGGAAAAAGACGCACTTTAATTTTAGAAACACGATATACCGTATTAGTAGTGTGTGTATTTGTATGTGTAGTGATGAATTTAAAATTAAATATAGTACTTTCATTATTGTGTATATTTTTCGTTCCTCCGTCGTGTCTCTCGCATTGCGTGTGTGATCGGTATCGAAGGTGTTGTTGGAGAAAAATAATTAAATGTACAACGTAATATGCCCAATGTACCTGCAGCAATATGAACTTGGTACAATAGTCAAAGTGTTGGGTGTGTGTCCTAATTTGCTATAAAGACTATGGAGTCGTGATCAGACATTTTCTTGATTGTCATGCGTTTTTTCTAAGTATTGAAGATTCAGAGTTAGGTGGGTGTCCGTGTATTATCATCCACAAATTGATGCAAAGTCACATCTATAATTGATAGGCTTTTACTTGTATCTTGTTAGACATTGTTTATTAAAACATCTTCATTTTTTTTAAGATCATTCCTATATTTTTTTAATATTTGTTAGACATGGTTAATCATGTGAATAATGTAACTAATGAAATACTAATAGCAATTGCACTTGGATGATTGTGCACTGCATGAACAAATCGATAGATTTAAAATTATTTTTATTAGATAACGTAAATTTGTGACGTTTCGAAATCATCATATAGATATCTTGTCGAAAAAATTTATATCAATGCTCCACGCAGCAATTACAACATTGCAATTGTCACTTTAAATCATATTTTTACAAGACAAGACCAAGCAAGAACCAATTTATAGAGTTTGGAGTTTCGTACCAACTACCAATAGTCTCCCAATATTCAAGTATTAGGCAACTTTAGATCTTTTGAGTCCATATGCCGATTCTTAGTTGAATTCATAAATAAAATAAAATATTTGTATGAAAAATAAAATATTTGTATGAAATGATCAAAAGCCTTAAATCAAGCTGCAAAATTAGCATGGGAGTGCATCAATCAATGCGATTGGTAAAGATTCCTAAACATATGGCTCTATTTATGAGTGATTTATAAAATGTTGGGTTACATTTAAGCGAGTAGTGTGTGTAACATATGATTTGATCTCATGTGTTTAGACTAAAGACATGTTATTTTACACTGAAATCATTTGAAGTGAAGTGAATTAAATAAATTTTAAACTGAATTAAATTGATTAAATATTGTAATAATTTTTATAAATTGTTAAATATATTTTTTATAAATATTAATAATTTTTAGCATATTATTAACTAGATTATATTTTTGACTAAAGTGATTTCAAACTTAATTGAACTTAATCTATTTGAACTAAAGTAAACTGAAACTTAATTCAAAATAACGTGTCTAACTCTCAAAGTGATTAGTGAGTTATTACAACCAACGCTAAAAATATACTAGTACCATACTACATCGGTCAAAATTAATTATTTATATTTTTTATTCCAATTTAATATGTACTGTAACTAATTACTTTTTAACTTTACTAAAAATTACTTTACTCATCAACTATTTTTTGATTTAAAAAATCATTTTTTTAATCTACTTGTTTATCAACCATCATAAATAGTTGTGACCTTAGTACTCTCGATCTCGTAAAAGTTATCGCACTTTTTTTTTCGAGCCGTCTCATACTTAGTTGTCACAAACAAAAATAAAAATTATCATTACATTTTATACCTTTAAAACAATACAATATTAGTAAAATACTTTTACTCAACAAAAGTTATTTTCTCATTAAATAAATCACAATATTATTTGACTTTAATTAATAACAATATAATAATATTATGAGTATTATTTTATTTCTAATCACTTTATTTTTAATCTGAAATATATTTTAGGTTTTGATAAAAAAAAGTAAATATTAGTACGGACTAATATTTTTCCTAGTTTTTGTTAAGAGATAAATGTGTGTGTGTTTTCCCAAGTATAAATTAAAGATAAAATATTTGATGAAGTGTAAAGTTTGTAGGACGAAAAAAACAAAAGAAATTGAAAGCTAACATACAAAAGGAAAGACAAATGATATCAGTTATAAATATACACTCTTATTATAAAATTTATAATAATGTCTTATTTCTTCCTACGAGTCTAAGGCGACAAATGAGGAGGACAGAAAAGATCAGAGAAAAACAGGAAAAATAAATTCGGAAAAAAAAGTATAGAGGGAGAAAGCAAGAGAGGGGTTGGGGAAGTTCAAGAGAGAGAGAGACAAAAAAAAGTCTCTGCAAAAGAGCTCTTTTTGATCCTCTCTCTTCCCATGGCGGATTCACGCCTCCATCTCTTCTCCCTTTCCAATGAATCTGTGCTGCTTCTAACCTCATTTTGATCGGCTCGGACAAGATATATCCTCAAGGTGATGTTTTTTTTCTTCCTGCATTTTTTTATAGCTCAATGGCATCTGGGTTCCCTGTATTTTGATTATGATTGATTATGGGTTTCTTGTTTCTGTGTTTTCTTGGGAATTTCATTTTTGTCGAATTGAAAAAGACGCATCTTTTTATTTCCCTTTTGTACAAAATGGATTTTTTTGAAGGATCCATTTTCTTGGATCTTTAGGCTAAAGTAAATATATTCATATTGTTCAGGTGCTATATATATATATTTGAGGAGGGGCACTCTTCTTTTTCAAAATCATGGGAAATTGTTGTGGGCACCCTTCAACTATTTCCTCAAAGAACAAGAAGAAGAAGAAGAAGAGTAAACAGAACCCATTCTCTATAGATTATGGTGCTAATGGATCCGGGCCCACAACCAAGCTCGTCGTCTTGAAAAGCCCGACGGGCCACAAAATCAGCGAGCGGTATGAACTCGGGCGTGAGCTCGGCCGGGGCGAGTTCGGGGTCACCTATCTGTGCACAGATAAAGAGACAGGCGATACGTTTGCCTGTAAGTCGATCTCAAAGAAGAAGCTGAGGACGGCAGTTGATATTGAGGATGTGAGGAGAGAGGTGGAGATCATGAAGCATATGCCTAGGCACGCTAATATCGTGACATTGAAGGATACTTATGAGGATGATAGTGCAGTGCATATTGTGATGGAATTGTGCGAAGGCGGTGAATTGTTTGATCGGATTGTGGCTAGGGGTCATTATACGGAGAGAGCTGCAGCTTTTGTTATGAAGACGATTATGGATGTTGTCCAGGTGAAATTGCAGATGATCATTCGCTTTCTTTACAATATTTTCTGCAAAGAGTCGAGTCTATGATGTGGTTTTTTATTATTTGTGTTTTCGTTTGTGGGCTTTCCTATTTTAGGCGAAAGGGTTCTAAGCTTGGAAATGGGTATTATTGATTGCCATCGTTATGGTTTTAACCTTTTCTATTGTTATTCGTAGAATATCATGTTTTTTATGCTTGATGATAAATCGATAATTATCTGTCTCTATGTAGTATTTTGAGTATGTTTTGTTGCTAAGAGTAGAGTTTTTGAACTTTGGTTTTATTTGTCTGTGATATTATTTGTGGAATTCATTTTCATGCTAAAGAAGAAAAAACCGTATCATGATTTTGTTCTACAAAAGATACAATACTTTTAGAACTTGTCCCTCTGATTAATAAGTTTTTTATTTGGTTCCGTTTTTTCTTGTCTTTTCTTCTTGTGTTATACTAATTCCCGTCATTTGCAGATGTGCCACCGGAATGGAGTTATGCATCGTGATCTCAAACCAGAGAATTTTCTCTTTGCTAACAAGAAAGAAACTTCTCCCCTCAAAGCAATCGACTTTGGATTGTCCGTTTTCTTCAAACCAGGTACAGAGTTATGCTCCGTTTAATTGTCTCGTTACGTTAACGTTGCATTTGGGCTGGAAACAAAACATCAAGCTAATTTATGTCTTTTAGTGGGTTTCAAATCATTATTATATGGACTCAGTGCGAGCTAAAAGCTCTCATTTATTTGCGTACATCTCGGCTATTTTAAATTTAGTTAGACTTTTTCATTACATTTAGGTGAGCGTTTTAACGAGATTGTTGGAAGTCCTTACTACATGGCTCCGGAGGTCCTAAAACGGAATTATGGGCCAGAGGTTGATGTTTGGAGTGCTGGAGTTATCCTTTATATTCTGCTTTGTGGTGTTCCTCCTTTCTGGGCAGGTCAGTTGCCATTTTTTTTTAGTCTAAACTCGAATGTAGTTTTCGTGTAATATGTTAGATATAATTACAAATATACCCTTGAAGTTTAACGATTTGGAGTGCAGTACTCTTTTGGGAAGTATCATTAGTTTTTAAAACTTTGCGCTTATGTTTATGCAGAAACCGAGCAAGGAGTGGCTCAAGCAATCATCAAATCCGTTATCGATTTTAAGCGGGACCCATGGCCTAAAGTCTCCGACAATGCTAAAGACCTAGTAAAGAAAATGCTCGACCCTGATCCTACTCACCGTCTAACGGCTCAACAAGTGCTCGGTAAAGCAAACAATAAAAATGCTAGCCTTTACTTCCACATTTATTTGTTCTTATTCGGCGTCTAATGATTAAAAACACAGAGCACCCTTGGTTGCAAAATGCGAAGAAGGCACCGAATGTCTCACTCGGTGAGACCGTGAAAGCAAGGCTCAAACAATTCTCGGTTATGAATAAGCTTAAGAAACGGGCCCTACGGGTACTTAACAAATCACTCGTGCTCCATTTCAGTTGCACGTCTTAAACTTTTTTTTTCGTTTTTAAATATCGATGATTCACAGGTCGTGGCGGAGCACTTGTCTGTGGAGGAAGTGGCTGGAATCAAGGAAGCATTCGATATGATGGACACCGGGAAGAAGGGTCGAGTTACTTTCGAGGAGTTCAAAGTCGGGCTCCACAAGCTTGGCCATCAGATAGCCGATCCGGATGTTCAGATATTAATGGAAGCTGTAAGGGATCGATTTTAGTAAAATACCACAAATACCCCCATAAGTTATTTTTCTTTTTCGTTTTATTTAGGCTGATGTTGATGGAGACGGGACGTTGAATTACACGGAGTTTCTCGCTGTCACTGTGCACCTGAGAAAGATGGCTAATGACGAGCACTTGCACAAAGCCTTTGCCTTTTTCGACCACAACGGGAGTGGGTTCATAGAGATTGAAGAGCTTCGAAATGCTTTGAGCGACGAAGGTGATGTCACTTCCGAAGAAGTTATCGTTGCCATCATGCACGATGTCGACACGGATAAGGTCGGTTTTTTATTCTTTGCAAATACTCGACTATTTTTGCTCAACCCGTTTCTTGTTTATTGGAATTCGTAGGATGGGCGTATAAGCTACGAAGAGTTTGCTGCGATGATGAAGGCAGGCACGGATTGGAGAAAGGCGTCGAGGCAATATTCGCGCGAGAGATTCAACAGTCTTAGCTTGAAGCTGATGAGGGATGGCTCTCTACATTTAGCTACTGAGGGTAGATAAAAATCATCCCATCTTTTATTTTCCTGATATTTTTTTCTTTTCTTTTTTAAATTCTGTTTTCTTAAATATTTACTTTCTTCATCATCACAACTAACATACAATATCTGTGTTTGAGCTGATCAAATGATATTAATAGATTTGAACTATCATACTATAGTTTTAATAACATGAAACTCAATAATAAACCAAAAACCAATAGTTAAAAAGACTCAAAAAATTAAACTAAGTACTAAAACTTAAAAGCATATATATACACTCTCTTGAATGCCTCTTAAATTATGATTCTTGGGTTGCCGCCGCCCTCGCCTTGGCCACCATGGCCCAGAAAGCCATTCTCAGGCTCAGGCAAATCTGGAAAACAATTAATGAAATTAGAAACGTCTTGATCGAAACTATACCCCTGGTTATGGTTCGTCATCGCCCAAGAATCTTGCTGAAGGTTAAGTGGCCACTGCTGTTGTTGTTCGTCGAAAGGGTACGACAACTGATGCTGCTGCTGATGATGATTGATGTAGGGAAGCCCGTAATCCAAATTACAATCTTGCCCCCCATAGATCATTCCCCCCATGGAATCATCGTGAAGCGACGAAGCCCACTCTGCCTCCCGAGTCAAAATACTAGCCAGCTCACACATTCCATCCTGAAATTGTCGACTGTAATCTACCGGTCCTGCTTCTCCTTGATCGCATCCGCCAGCTGGCGCAACGACGATTTCTTTGCTCTCAGCGAGCGGTGGGGGTGGAAGTGCCCCCGCAACCTGATCATGATCATCATCATCATCATGATCTCGTTTCTTCTGATCAGAAAGTGGTGGTGGTGCCGCCCTAGTTTTCTTGGCACGCCCCTTTTTTGTCAGTGCAACGCAAGCGGGCTTTTGCTTCTTGGACTTCTTCTTCGTCTGTTCGTGTACTTTGCAGAGAACCCAATCATCCAACTGCACGAAAAAAAAAAAAAATGTTATGAGATCAAATGTATAATGTATTAATGTATTTATGCTATGTACCTTCATGTCATTGGAACCAGGCTTTCTAGAAGGTATGTTGAGCTTATACTCATGCATGATCCAATTGGTCTTTTGTTCATCACTTGATTTAGGTTTCCCTTTGTAGAAAACCAAAACCTTCTTCTTTCCGATCAACTTGCCCGTGCTCTTCGAGTAGATTCCCTTGTCGGCCCCCGTCGCCTTCCAGAAGCCGATATCCGCCACGGATCGCCTCGGCCGACTCCCGTTCGGATACTTTCGATCCCTCGGGGTGAAAAAGTACCACTCCTTGTTCCCAAGTTGAGGATAATGCTCTATGCAAACAACACACAAATTAAAGTTCAAATTCTGGAACAACAGAGGAAGTATTAAATTCACAAATAAATAACTAAAAACCCTAGCTATATATACATTGTGGTTGAACATGCACAACAATTTTTTCGATTAATCGATATTTTTACAGTTAATTACTCCCTCCGTCTCATACTGCATATATAATTTTCTGGAACAGATAAAGTATTAATTAATGCACAAAAAACTTATCGATTATCAAAAACAATGAAATTAACCTGCGAGGTAGTGAGGCGAAAACTTGTAGAGGTTGACCGCATGCATCTCCTTGACCGGAATCGGCTGGCAATTGGCTTTTCGCTCTAAGTAGTCGGTTATGAGTTCTTCCTCGGTCGGGACGAAATGATACCCGGGCGGAAGGTAGTACTCACGTACCTCCTCTGCCGCCGGCAAAGTGGGCCCACCATTCGCCGGAGTTAAAGCTAGTTGATTCTCCATACCGAGCTCCAAAGTTAATTAAATTAGATATAGTTATATATATGGCTTTTAGAACCAATAACACATTACTCCTAATTTTTAGCTGCTTTTCGACAGTTAATCATAGGAAAAGATATATACAAAAGTTGGGTTCATGTAGACGTAGGTATATATACATTATAATTTGATGTACGTGCATATAATATAATATAATATAAAGATAATACTTGAATGATAATAATGTATATCTCCTGATTTTCATTTTTATTTAATTATTATTTTACATTAAAAAAAATCGATATTTACAGTGACCAGGTAGGATTGGGATTCCTAAATTAACTCTATTTTATATTAATATTATATATACAAGAGATATGTCTTGTTAAACTATAAGACCTATCACATTTGTTTTTCATCCAATAAAATAAATACTATACTACGTACTCTATATTTTTTTTTATAATTAAAATTTAATGGAGAAGAAAAATAAAGATGAGATCGTCGGAGCTTCGACTAGTCGACCGAGGTACCCGCCGGGGTATCGTTTCATGCCGACCGATCGCGAACTCATATTGGAGTACTTGGCGAAGCGAGTCAACGACGAGCCCGTCCCCGTCGAAGAGATTAGCGAAGTAAATCTTTACGAGCATTGTCCTCGTTACCTCGCAGGTTAATTTTAATTTCTTTGAATTCGATCATTTATTTATTTATTCTATTTTAGAAAATTATGATTAATTTTATTGTAATTTTTGTACGTAGATAATTATCCTTACCTTGGATTTGAACATTGGTACTTTTTCACTCCGAGGGATCGAAGGTACCCTAAGGGCAGTCGTCCGAGCCGATCGGTCGAGGATTTGGGCTATTGGAAAGCTACCGGATCGGACAAACCGATTAAGTCGGCGGAAGGTGTGGTGGTCGGATTCAAGAAGACTTTGGTGTTTTACGAGTTCGAAGGAGAAGATCGAAAAAAGATCAAGACAAATTGGATCATGCACGAGTACAAGCTTAACGTTCCTTCTAAGAGTCCAAATAGTATCGACATGAAGGTACGTAAGTTACAAATGGTTTAGGGTTTCGGTATATATTTATTTATTTTCTAATTAAATTGGAATATAATTAATTTTATGTTCTTTGCAGTTGGATGATTGGGTGTTGTGTCGAATCTACGATAAAGATGGAAGGTCGTCTTATAGAAAGCAAATGGACGCGGAAGAAGATGACGTCATCGTTGCACAACCTTTGGGGAACAATGACGTCACACTTAACATAGTAGACGACGGAAATAATTATATAGGTCCGTTGGTCGATAATAACCCTACCGGCGGGGCCATGAGAGAGAATCATGTCGATCATGGTCAGTGGAACGAGTTGAATTATGGGTATCTCGGTCAGCAAAATCCGGCTACGTCTACTTATAACTATTACCAAACCGGGCAAGTGCTCCTGCCCGATACTAGTTTCCAAAATCCGTATTTTAACGACGAGATGCTGCAGTTTCAATACATGTATGATTTTTCGAGTAATCTTAGTGGTAATTGCTTTATGCAATTCGATGATCGTACACTAGATCATTATCCGTGGTCAGCTCCGGCGCCTGCTGCCGATTCGAAATTGGGTGATACTAATGATGGTACTCATGATGATCAGCATATGGGATTAAAGAGGAAGAAATTTTGCTAGGGTTGTATAGTTGTTTTTTTAATTATCGTGTACAAATTATTGATATACGGTTATGTATATATTGAGCTTATGATGAAAATGATTTATGTTTGTTCTTAAACTCAATACAACTTATATATATCATGATTCATGGAGCATTACTTAATTATAGGAGTATAAAATTAGCAAAAAAAAAAAAAAAACAATTACGGTCAAATTTAGGCATTTTCACAATCTTGTTTGGCCCATATTTTCAATTTTTTATTGTGGAAATGTACACAAATTTTATTTTGAGCTCGGGTAAAATGGTAATTTCACCTAATTTTATATCCGCCGCTAAATTCACCATTGTTGGAGCTTTACGGTTGTGAGTGAAGCACAGAAAATACATGAACTTATTTTTATTTTTAAATAAGTACTCCGTAAATAAAACTAATTCTAATGCATTTTCTTGTTATTTATTAAAAAAGTTCTTATGGGGGGCTTATTTCTTCTTAAAATGTTAGTATCAAAAAAATAATAAAAAAATCTAATGTTTGAAGGAAAATATATATTTTCAACATTTTATATAGTTTATAATTAAGAATGAATTAATTTTCAATTCATGATGTATGACTAACATATACTCCATCTCATTCACAACATAAGTCGTTTTGACCTTTTGTATTATTTGTAATTTAAATTTTGTTTTGCAGTTTTTTTAATAATAATTTATAATGTTTTTTTTTTCAAATTACCCTCAAATAATTATTATTTTAATCTTAATTTACTGTATTATTTTAAATCAATTATATTTTGAATAGGAAGAGGAAATAACTTTGTAACTTATATTTTGAATAGGATGAGGGAGAATAACTTTGTAAAATTTAAATAATTAATATTTTTTCTTAAATCAGATTTCAAAAAAATAAAAATTGGCTCACCGGTCCCATGTTTATCGCTACGGAGCTGATTTTAATATTTATAATTTAAATATTAACTCCAAGATACGTCAAGCTTATCTCATAATTTTCATTTTATTATTATTATTTTTTATTTTGTTGTACTTGTTTCTCTCTGCATAGGATTTGGATTAGACAAACAATTTGATGCTCTATATATAAGAGATACAACAACATGTTTTTACTACGTTCTGAAATTTAGGAATCAATGGAGAAGACAAATAAAGATATGCAGCTGATGAACATCAACTGCCGGTGCTGCCATGATGGAGCTTCGACGAGTCGGCCGAGGTACCCGCCGGGGTATCGTTTCCTTCCGACCGACCGCGAACTCATCACCGAGTACTTGGCCAAGAAAGTCAACAACGAGCCCATCCCCGTCGAAGAGATTAATGTAGTCAATTTTTACGACCATCCTCCCGATTACCTTGCAGGTTCGGTTCGTTTCAGTTCAGTTCAGTTCGTTACGTATTAAGTATTGTTGTGTTATAATTGACTTGATATATTGTTTACTCGTTGTGTAGAGGGGTATCCGCTCCTCAACAAATCGTGGTACTTTTTCACTTCAAGGGATCGAAAATACCCTAACGGCAAAAGGCCTAGTCGATCGGTCGGGGAGATAGGGCACTGGCGGGCCACTGGGTCCGATAACAAGATTTTATCGGCCGATCGTATTACCGTAATCGGATCCAGCATGTCGTTGACCTACTATATAGGCAAAGCCAGTGACCGTAAAAAGAAGAAGACAAATTGGATAATGAATGAGTACAAGCTTAACATTCCTTCTAAGGAACCAGATAGTACCACCATGCTGGTACGTTGATAATGACTATTATACCCTTACACCGGTCTAATTATGTTTATACCTTAATAAGGTTAAATTTAGAGATTACTCTAATCTATAATTAGGATAAACTAGGGCTCCTAATTATATAAAAACATTTAAAACTACCCCAATTTCAAAAATTCCATTTTTTCTTAAATTTTCGACGAATTTTAGACTTTTGTGTTTTGTTGTTGCAGTTGGATGATTGGGTGTTGTGCCGAATCCACCGAGGATCGAAAGGGTATAAGAATAAAGAAGTTGATGCTGAAGAAGTAAGTGTCGATGGTGAGGATGAGGACGTTGCACAACCGGCAGCACTACTCGACAATCGAGACAACGTCGAAAGTCATGTAGGTCCGAACGTTGACGACAAAAACAATTACGTCGATCATGGATGGTTGATGAAGTCCGAGTATCCTGCAGAGGCTATTGATTATTCCGGTCAATTAGCGCTCCTCCCTGATGTGACGACGAGCCAAAATCATGACTTTGAAGGGATAATGCCGTTACCAAAAATTGATGATTCGTTTTTTGGTGACATTGATTTTACTGAACTCGACGATTTTCTCAGAGATGAGCTGCAATTGCCAGCTGATGGGGAGGAGGCAAAATCCAGCGATGGCATTGATGATCAGAACATGGGATCAAAGCGGAAAAGAAACTAAGACGTACGACGTACTAGAAGTTTAATTCTTATCAATGCTATATATATGTTGGTTAATTGTACATATACGTTGCAATTAATAGCCCAACTTCTGAGCCCTTACTTTTCACATGGAACTTAATATTTTTGGATGTTGTTTTCATTTTTTTTTTAACTATATGTTGTGGAATAAACATTAAATCGGATGAAGTTAGAATAATATATAATAAAGAGTTATTTTTTGTAAGTTAAGATGATATAAGTTTAAAGATTTTTGTAAGTTAAGATGATATAAGTTTAAAGTTAATTGATGGTTTTTAAAATTAATTAGCTTTCTGTTAAGTTTTACATCCATACTACTTTGTGCTTTTATAAAAGCTTTGTTTGTTTTGATAATAAATATGAGTGGAAGAAAGTAATAAGTATCATATTAACTCCTCCTTCTCTCAATAGTAATAGTATTTATATATCCCTAGCCTAGTAAAGAAGAAATATTACTTGTGAGTTTATATTATTTCTATATACTCCTCTATTTCAAAGAAATAGTTACATGTTAGTTATTTTTTTATAATTTTTGTACACTATTTAACATATGTAACATATGTATTGGACGGACACAAAAAAGTCAACGTTGACCACCTGTAACTATTTCTGTGGGACGGATTGAGTATGTTACGTACTGTTACATTCTCTCCCGGATTCGACCACCACTCAAGTAGTTATAATTGTGACAAATCATGTTACACAAATTTAAACTTTAGAGTAAGTACACAATTGAATATGCTCTTATAATATCATATTTTGAAGGACGTCTAGTTTCTTTATTATTATTATTATTATTATTATTATTATTATTATTATTAATGATTACTATATCAAAAATAAATATGTATATGCCCTATCTAGCTAGCTCATAGGGTGCATGCCCCTTCTCAATCAACATACTTAATTAGATTTGAAAATATTATGGATTGAAAGATAGTCTTTAGAGCATCTTCAATGGTGTATTTAAACATATGTATAATTCATTTGACACATATAATTTGTAAATATGAATTTATATTTCAACATCACAATGGCACTAGTACAAAATTATTAACTATCTTTTTTTTATGTAAGATCCACAACATAAGATACATTTTCAATTTAATTGTAATTAGTATCAACAATTTGATATTCACTTTTCTCTTTGCAGGTAATCGTACATATCATTGAAGATGTTTAAAAAAAAACTTTTCTTTTTTCTTAATTTCGGGAGAAACAGACCTTTAATTACACTATAAAAATATTACCTGCACACAATTAGATAAAAGTCAATCGGTTGTAATATTCAAAGATAGTTGGCATAAGTCATATACTACTAGTATTTTTTTCAATAAATTTCAAAATATAATTGTTTTTTAATTAATTTTTTCACTTTAAAATAAATTTTTATTTTCATTTGAACTATTTTTTTTTATTTTTTTTACTTATATTTTACTTTTCAAATTAAAATTATTTTTACACTTTATTTTTTGGTCAAAAAATAAACAAGTAGTAGTAACATTTTTTATAAATCACATGCCTAAAAAATTCTCTCGAACATAACAAAAATGTTTTGAAATTATAAGCATATAATCTTTATGTGTCAACAAATTATTATTGTATAAAATTGGATGATTTTTTCAAAAGTTTGATTAGGAAACAAAAGCTTTTATTATTTTACAAAAATTATTAATTTATAAATGTTTTATGGTATGTTGTACGATGATTAGTGAAGAACTAAAAAAATAGAGGTAAAAATAAATTTATAAATTAATAAAATAGTTGTAAGTAAAATTAAAAGTATAGATGAAAAGATTTATAAACCAAAAATGAGTTTAATTATTTTATTTTCAATTTATGGTATATGTATCTTTTTCATTTTTGTATTAGACGGTACAAAGAAAAATGTTAGGGGTTAAGTAAAAATCATACTACAAAATCATGATAATAAATAACCCAACAAATAAATAAACTACAGACTACTATATACATTATTTGTTCGTGTTAGTTGGAATAACCGATAAAAAAAACAAAATATTGAAAAATTATCACAAACATTCCTTATTTCTTTTTTATTGCAATTTCATAATACTCCACACCATACGATTTTTCTTGTTTAAATTAAAAAATGTTT
Source organism: Euphrasia confusa (assembly GCA_954870475.1). Taxonomy (NCBI): domain Eukaryota; kingdom Viridiplantae; phylum Streptophyta; class Magnoliopsida; order Lamiales; family Orobanchaceae; genus Euphrasia; species Euphrasia confusa. The sequence goes on along the minus strand of OX940966.1, from coordinate 4,539,387 downwards.
CATAAATGTCTTATTTCTTTTCTATTGCAATTTCATAATACTACACACCATACAATTTTTCTTGTTTAAATTAAAAAATGTTTCATAAATGTTTCATAATGCTCCACACGATAGGATTTTAGTTATTTAATTCAATCTCTAATGGACTACGAGGTCACGATATGATTTTTCTCGTTAAAATTACAAAAACGATACGATTTTTCTCGTTTAAATTAAAAAAATGTTTCATAAAGGTTCCATAATGCTCCACATGATACATTTTACTTATTTAATTCAATCTCTAATGGACTACGAAATAAATGTTAGTATTTGAGGAACTCCCAGTAATTTCATGAAATTGAATTTGATTCCTTTTTTTATTTAGTATTTGAGAAACCGTAGAAGATGATATTCTTAGTAATTTCATGAAATTGAATTTGATTTCTTTTTTTAATTTCTTAATTTTCTTGTAGTTTTTTTATAGGTAGTGAGAAATTTTGCCAAGTCTGCTTCCCTCTTCTGGTGAATAACAGCCAACATTCAAACTCAATTGGAGTTAGTGAGGAAAATTTGCCTATGTTGATTTGGTGCAAGCTGTCCATATTTGTTGACGGAAGCAGATCAAGCTACATTGAGTCACGCTCGAAGTGCAGCCACCATTTTGACTCGATGGATTTAATTTTCTTGGTTTGTTTGATTATCTGAACTTTTTTGACATGAAAGATTGATTTTGGTTCACTCATGAACTTTTTTGACATGAAAGATTGATTTTGGTTGTCACTCATTTTTGTGTGCATTAATTCGAACTTTAATTTTCGGGTTTTGTTTGTTCCTAATGAGAATTATGTTTATGCTAAATTCAATGGAATTTTGTGTTCTTTTGTTTAATTTGCGAGAATGAATAATTATGTTTCAAACTTGGGTCAAAACACATTCAAATGCAAATTATATGTTGTTTAATTTGCAAGAATGAATAATTATGTTTCAAACTTGGGTCAAAACACATTCAAATGCAAATTATATACGAGTATATATCATATTTATCGCCTACTTATTATCCCTCTTCTCACACAAATTATATGTTACTCCCTATTTTAATTTGAGTATTTCTATTTAACACAAAATTGATTTTTTTTCTAAAATGAAAAAAAGACAATAATAACAATTAGTGTCTCATCCCTCATAATACAAACCACTTCTCTTTATTTATAAATTAATAAAATGCTCCAACAACATCTATCATTCAACACTATATATATGAATCACTTTTATAGAGTAGTATTCGAATTTTATATTTTTGAGACATTTATCAATAGTAATTACATATTTAAAAATAAATAAATTACTTTAATTTTTTCTATTGGACATTATTTTTAAATTTTAATTATTTTATTTTTAATTAAAAAATATATTTATACATTTTATTTTAGGTATCTTAGGCTTTAGAGCCAAATAACTTTATTTATAATAAAAAATTGAAATAGTTTTTCACATCACACAGCCATTATATTCTTAATCTTTTGATGAATTAGTGTTATGTAGATTTTTTTTTTTAATTATAACCAGGTTGACATTTTTTTTTTTTATCTTTCTTAATTAATTTCACTCATGATATCAAATCTTATGTTAATTGACATTTTTTTATTAAATAAATAAAAAAATTATCCTGTCAATATATTAATGATCACACTTCATTTTAAAAAAGAGTAATTTAGAGAAAAAATTAAATTGGTTTTAAGATTTAGAGAAAAATATCATATTTTACTTTCATTTTAAAAAAGGTAATTAATTTATTGCATTTATATAAATAAATATCTTGATTTTTAATGTAATCACAATTTAAGTAGACTTTTCAAATTTGAATTGTCTTTTTTAACCTTTATATTATATCAAAATTTATCTATTCCTTATATTATCTAAATTAAAGAAAATTACTAAAATGATTTTTTACATTTTCATTTTTTTGGCACCCCCCGTATCTATAATGTTCGACTTCAACCCCGCCTCGAGTCCCTTAGTCGTCACCGGAAAGATCTCCCCATCGAACATTGTGTTTATCCGCAAGACAGTGGGCCCCGACAGGTCCTCTGCTTCCGTACGGGTACAACTCGAGTGCTATTTTTCTCTCTTCCAATTCCTTGAGCAACGGCGTGAACAGAGGCTTTGTATAGCAGGTTAAGGTCACTTTTGTCGAGTCTCATTCCAAGCCCAGGAACCTTGTTGTTAATTTTTAAATAAATGGTTTCGTCTGGCTGTACACAAAGCACTAGCTCTTTCGTAGCCTTGTCCAAATCGGTTCCAAAGTTCCGCTTGTACAGGTTTCCCAGAACATGTCTGAACTGTACTCTAATCTCCGCCTTGATTTTTTACGATTTTCGTTAATTTTAACCTTTTGTGTTTATTGCAATAAATCACATAATACAAAAATCACTAGCTACCGTTTAGTGTGGAGAGCTTTACGTGCTTTCATGAGAAACGAGACCCTATCCCAGCGAGCGTTATTAATGAAAAGGGCAGCAACAACAAACGTTGGAGTAAGACTGTCGTTTGAGACCGTCAGATCATCTACAATAGTCGTTTGAGACTGTCCGGGATACAATAGTCATTCATTTATTTTTCACATGTGAAATCATGTGAAATTAAAATTGTGTGGACATTTGGGTACTCTGTTAAGTATTGATACGTAGAACAATTACAAGTTCCTATTGTCTTTTTGTTAATTGTTTTCTTCAAGTTAAATTAGAGGTTTTGCAAATGACATTATAGATTATGAATGACACTATCGATTACACTACAGATTATGAATGACACTATTGTTCTACAAGTTCCTATTGTCTTTTTGTTAATTGTTTTCTTCAAGTTAAATTAGAGGTTTTGCAAATGACATTATAGATTATGAATGACACTATCGATTACACTACAGATTATGAATGACACTATAGAATGTAGTTTCATTTATATATAATACAATTTCATGTTCAATTTAAACAATAGTTTAAACCATCAAAAGGTGCATTATTGATAGTAAAATGTAAATCAAATGTTAAACTGTTCAATACACTACAACTCGAAATACAGTAAAACAATAATTTAAACCATCGAAATGTGCTCAAATGGTAAGTGAAAGAAAAACCACAAAAACTATTCAATGAAACAAAACACAAGAAATAAAAATTAGTATTCAATTCTAAAGATAGAAAAACAATAGTTTAAACTTTTCAATACACTACAACTTTAAATGTGTAAAAGCCATAAAAACTATACCAGTGACTACACACTGTACTTGTGTAAACCTGAATTTAAAAAGAAGGAAAAATAAGTAGTAATAAAACCCAAAATATTTGGCAGCTGGCTGCTCCCACAACGCAAAAATGGACCGCAAAAATGGACTGTCTTCATCGAATTTTAGTAGACGAACAATTTATCATTCGGTTTAATATAATTACTAAAACTGATTTTCAGCGTGGACTTTATGGTTCCTCTGCACACCGGACATTTGTTCGACTGATAGTGGTCTCTTCGTTTTCCCGGCTTGTCACGGTAAATTACTCAGCTTTTTCCCAAATCACGGTAAATTCAAAAAATTGAAAAAGGTAAATTACTCAGCTTTTTCTGAAATCACGGTAAATTCAAAAAACTGAAAACGCAGAGAACAATAATGATGCCACAAGCATATCAAAGATGATAAAGGAAGACACATTTAACAGGACATTACTTGAGAAAAACCTTTGCACCAGCAAAAAATTATAAAAATTCTAGTTTCTGGACATGTGTTATTGAAATGCTAGGATAGAAGGAATATAATAAAATATAACAGTAACAATAAATGAAAGCTTGTAGTGAACCGCTGTCGAAATGGAATTTAGTACTCCAATACTTACAATGAGTGCAAGCAAGTCTAGACGATTAACCTTATCGATCAAAACCATAGCAGCCAATCCACATAATATGTAACTAATAAAAACAAGATCAGGTTGAGTTGGCTTTATCTAGTATATATGGAATGCATCTGTAAATGTAAGCTACAACACCTAGATTCTACATAACTAGAAGCAGATGAATACAAACTAATTATTGCGGCAGAGTATTTACCCACCATGAGCTTCCGATCCAAGCTCACTAGAAATTCCACTTTCGTAAGTCTGGCAACTGTAAGAGGTAGCAACATGCATCCCCTCAGTATGATTAAGATTAAAAAAAACTTGGCAAAATGACCAGTCTAAGCAATAAAGAATGAAAATCACATACCGAGAATCATACCTTAAAATCTAGGTCAACAGATTATAACCGATTTCAAGAAAGCACACCTAATTCGAAGATAAATTGCCGTCCGTCTTCAACACCTTATTCAATTCGCCGTATCGCCATGATCAAGAATTAACTATTGGGACTAATAGGTGTTATGTCCCAGAACATGTTATAGTTAGAGTAACTTTTATTTTAAGCTATTTAACAACTTGTTCGTAAACTGATAACCACTTTATGCCTTTTGAACTACCATTTACACTGCACACGCAGCAGTAGTGTATGCAGTAGATTCTTCCATTAACCTTTTTAATAGCTTTTGTGAACAAGCTAATACAGTGTATATATTCAATTCTGACATAAAGTTAAATCATTATTAATCATCACCCAAGGCACCCCTGTAATCATGCTTTATCTATTTCTAACTATTAAGCTATTACACTACTTGTTCGTAAACTAATGCATTCAAATCTACCAACTACACTGCATAAAATAATATCAGTGTAGATAATAGATTATGAAATGCAAACAAATATTGTAGACCGAATTATATAAACTGTATATCATAGTTTGGACAACACATGTAATACTCTCAAACAAATAACTATTCTCTAACCTAGAATGACTAACTGAAAGTCGTAGGCAGTAAATAGAACGCAGTAAAATGCGCTGCCTAGACAAGACAGTGTTCTGCGGCAGAACAGCGTATGCCGCAGCACGATGCCTTGTACAGAAAACGTTCGTTTTACGTGATTTAATTAAGTTTAAGTATTTTATCCAGATTAACCAAGTTGTTTACTTGTTAAAATTATATGTGATATATGTATAAGAATTGCAGCGGAATTAATAAAAATAAATCACTTCGAACGAACACACACACACGTACGAAAAAGTAAAGAACACAAATTTAAATCTTTGTATGTGTATTTAAATTATACACATACGAAACGGTCTTACGACCAGAAACTTTATTAAAGAACGAGTCTTTACAAAATGATACTCTTGGATTTACAAAGATATTACCAAAGGCTATACACATGTATGCCTTCGTATAAACCGTATCCAACGAGTATGAACAATCAACAACAAAACCTAGCAACTACTGTATCACACCTATTCTAAGCCTACGATCATCAGCATGAACAAAGAACACTCCCAGAGATGAGAGGTACACGGCACGAAGAACAAGTCTTCGGCTCTAAAGCTGATCGATCGATCTAGAATGGAAATTGAAGTGTATAAGGTGTAATTGTGTTGTATGAAAGTTGCTGAATAGTGTTGGGGTCGTCCTCTATTTATAGGAGGAGATTCCCAACTGAATTCCTTGATTTGCTAGGTCAACAATCGGTTGAGATATTCTAGGGCAGGCTGCTTTGACCGCTGCCGCAGGATGCCTTCTGAAGTTCTTCTGGAATTCACTGCCACACTGCACTGCCTTCCATACTATCTGGACTTCAGCATTCCTTTGCCCTACGCTCATGCTTCGCTCGATATCTTGACTCAACCTCTTGTCCAAGCCTCGCACTGCTTGCGGCATGACTCTGCCTGGCTGTGCTGCGGCAGAAAGCTTCTATGTTGATTGTTTTTCAAGCACGTTCCAACTAATGAACTATGCTAAATCAAATCACCAATATGACAAGTGATTACAACAGTTTAAATTGTGAAGAAAGAAATAAAACAAATAAATATGTTAGCAAGACAACTTCTGCCTAGGTACATTTAAGGCATTGTAATGCCCAAACATATTTATCCTTACAAACTCCCCCTTTTTATCTTTCTTCACAAAACCATGAGGCAGCAGCGCAATGAGCACTCCCCCTCAATGAAATACATCTTACTTGGAAGTTTATGGAATTTATCTTGACAAAACAACTAAGGCATTAAAACTCCCCCTTAGTTAATACTTCCTAAGTAGAACAAAAATTTATTTAAACAACTAACTAACTAATAGAACAAAAACAAGTTAAACTAAGTAAGCCTTTAAATAACACACCAATTTTTTCAAAAAAGAAATAACTACTTGAATAGTAATTGTTCAACCAAATAAAAACTTAAATCCAAATTGTTCAAAAAGTAAATAAGCAGAAATAAAAATTGTTCAGAGTAATTAAAAGCTAAAAGCAAAAAGAAGAAATAATATTTCTTCAAGGTCTTCAGAACTTCAGTCCTTCAAATTCTTCAATCATCGTGCTCAGGGGACGATCCACGCTCTTCACCATCAAACTCTGCTGCAGTATCTGCGGCAGCCTTCTCTGCTGCGGCAGCATCCTTCTCTGCAGCTTCTTCGGCTTCAACTTCTTTGAGGTCTGCATCAATGCGCCTCTTCAACATCCTCAACACAGTGCTCTTTGCCATTTTTGCCTCGGCTGCTGGTACTCCCCCTTTTTGTGGAGGAAAGCCCTCTTCTTCAAGAAAAAAGGTAATGGCATCCACGAGTGCTTTTGACATGTAGTCCTGCATGATGACCATATGGTTTGCAGCAATTTGGTCTGCAAACGCCTGGAGACGGGCATGAATACCCGGCTGTGGAGCAGATGAGCTAGGGCCAGTAGCCTGCGGCAGCTTGGGAGCCTTCTTTGGAGGTGGAGTGGGAGGCACTGCGGCAGTAGCATGAAAACCAGTCCACGGCAGATCATTGTACTCACGTACAGACAACTTGTAGGGATGTGGCACAGCAGTCAGTTGATCAGCACTGTTGATCGAGAGCCCTTGGATCTTCAACATCTCCCAGATCAAGGAAGGGAACGCAAGGCTCTGCGTCTGGGTGATGTTCTCTGCCTGTGATGCAATCTTCTCAAATATGATTTCTCCCAAATTCACCTGCCTACCTGCACCAAGATGAAACAGGATTTCCCCCATTTGGGTATGCACAAAGTGCACATTTGTTGTGGGAATCCAGTTGTGCCTGGCAACAGTGAACAAAAAGTAGTAAAAAGATGAGAGTTTTGAGCAAGGAATGTTGTTTGCGGCATCGGGTGGTGATTTGGTCAGGTGGTGAGAGACTGCGGCAACCGTAGGATCAACAAGTGCGGCAGGATACTCGATATCAGAGCGCTCAAGGAAGGCATTAATGGCAGAAGGGGTAAAATTAAAAATTTTCTCCCTGAGATACACCTTCCCATAGCCACGGGAGCCATCATCACCAAAGCAGGGGCGCAAGTTAGCATAAAGATCGCGCACCAAGTCCTCGCAGTAGGGTCCTGCGTAGGTGACTGCCTTGACCAACTTCATTTTCTTCAAGAACTTATCCACTTTGTGTCTGGCACAAGTCGGCATGTCCACACAACGATCCGTTTGAATGGGCTTGTTGGAGTAGAACTGGGGCCCGATCACTGAACGGCGTTCCGACCAGAAGCGCCTCGAATAACCTTTACCTGGTTTCATGTCAGAATCTGAATCCTCCTTCGGGGCATCAATTTTTGGTGCCCTGCCCTTCTTCGTAGCAGGTTGTGCTGCGGCATCACCACTATGAGAGCTGTCGGGTTTGATTGCGGCAGCTTTCTCTTTCCCTTTACGGGATTTCTTGGCAGTGGTGGTCTCCACATCAATGGGGTTTTCCATTGAGGTTGGGGGCACAGCCGGGCCTTTGCCTTTAGCATAAGCAGTGGTGGATCGAGTTGATGGACGGCGAGGGGTAATGGGCACTTGCTCCTTCTTGCGCTTCCGTGAGGCAAGATCCTGCAGCAGTGGGTCTGATTCTGTGTCAGAGGCATCTGCGGCATCATGCTGCTGTTGACTGGAGTGGCCGGAATCTTCCGCATCGGAGGGTGGATTTGCAGATGGATAAGGAGTCGGTTTGCGAGCCTTGGTCTTTTTCTGAGATAGGGGATAGTTGTCGTAGAGCTCGGCATAATTGAAATCATCATCATCATCCCTCCTGTTGTAAGACATTTGCTTGCCTTGCTGCTGCACTTCAGGGTCTGCCGGCGGTCGTGGAGTCTGAGACGGCTCAGTGTCGCCGGAGATGTCATCATCTTCAGGGCGGATGATAGACAGTGGAGTCGGTTCGGGATAGACTCGTTCCTCTTCGGCAGGTTCGTCCTCTGCGGCAGCTTCTCCCCCTGCATCATGGTCCGGGGAGATGTTCATGGGAGAAGCCTTACCTGATCCTTCTCCGGCCTCGACGTGCGGCGACTGGGAAGCGGCGTCGATTGCGGCGGCGGCAGCTGCGGCGGCGTCGATGGCGATGAGGCGGTTGATGAACGGCAGAGACTCCGCGGGTTGAATATCCTCCATAGTTGCATCGGGGCGAGATTCTTTGATGAGCTCCACCAGACGTGGGTCCGAGTAGTATCGAGCAAAGGCGAAAGGGGATGATGCCATGGAATTCAAAGTTCTTGATGAAATTAGGGTTTTAGAAAAGAAAACAGAGTACACAATACGCAAGGAAGATAGAGTATTTTATACTTGTGCGTTGTGAGAAAAATTAGGGATTTAGAATTCCAGAAATTTCAAACTCTCTTTTGATCGATTTAGATGGAGAAGATAGAGTTGGAATAGGATTAGGACTTTTGAATTTCAGTAAATATTAAAAATAAAACTTGAAAGAGTTTTAAGAGAAAGAAACGGATGGCAGTTGATGGGATGGGCAACTAGGCAACGGTTACTTTTTGAAGCTGAACCGTCGCCTGCCGCATACTCAAGTGCTGCCCAACGGTCAAGTGGGGCAAGGCTCTGCGGCAGGTTGTTGCCAAAAAATGAAAATCCAAAATTCCTTTTTTTTTTTTTTTTTTTTATCTATTTTTCTGTTTTTAATTTTTCTCTTTTTCTGTTTTTAGAGTATATTTTCTTTTTCTATTTTTCATTTTTCATTTTTTTTTTTTAATAAAATAAGTAAAATATTTTTGTGGTGTGAAAAATCGAGGCTTACAAAGCAAAATTAGGAAAAGAATAAAGACATCTAATCCTAATGAAACATCATGCTGCTTCATAAGTACTTATACTCTACTTAAGTATAATGCCATGTCAATAATGAGGTTATTAAATACTTAGGTCACCTAGTACATAGTATCTCAACCCATTGAGTATTAATTACATGTATATGGGTTTGACCATGTTGCCTAAAGTGGTTTGGGTATTCTCTCTTCCTTCGGAAAATTTTAAACTCATATGTTGACAAGGCAGAATGCTGTGGCAGAGGTTCAGTAGGCATGACAATGCGGCAGCATGATGCAGATCAGCATCTAAGGCATGGTGCACATGCACAAAGATTTTCTCAAAGCAATGAATCGATCTGAGTTCAGTGGCTTGGTGAAGATATCTGATATTTGATTTTCTGTTGGGATGTGATCAATCCTCAAGAGTCGTTTCTCCACCAAATCTCGGATGAAATGATGCCTTATGCTGATGTGTTTGGTTCTTGAGTGCTGCACTGGATTATGACTGATATTTATAGCACTCGTATTGTCGCAGTAGAGTGTAAGAACATTGCTATCCAGGTGGTAGTCATCAAGCATGTGTTTTAACCAAATCAATTGGGTACAGCAACTCCCTGCGGCAATGTATTCTGATTCGGCAGTGGATAGAGAAATGCAGTTTTGCTTGCGGCTTTGCCATGAAATGATGTTGTTTCCAAGAAAGCAACATCCTCCGCTTGTACTCCTGCGCTCATCCGTGTCTCCTGTCCAGTCGGCATCTGAAAATCCAACCAAATCGGTGGTGGTATCTTTGGTATACCATATGCCTAACTCGACTGATGCGGCAACGTAGCGTATGATGCATTTGACTGCCTTCAAGTGTTCTTCCCTTGAATCAGCTTGAAACCTGGCACACAAACAAACGCTATACATGATATCAGGTCTAGTTGCCGTAAGGTAAAGTAAACTCCCTATCATGGATCGGTAGAGTGTCTGATCCACTGCGGCAGTATCAGTGCCTCGGGAGATTTTGTCCGTTGAGCCCATAGGTGTTTTCATGGGCTTGGATCCTTCAAGTTGGAATCTTTTGATGAGATTCTTAGCGTATGAAGTTTGTGAGATAAACGTCCCAGTTGATGATTGCTTGATATGGAGCCCTAAAAAATGAGTTAGTTCTCCTACCATGCTCATCTCAAATTTTGATGCCATGGCAGAGGTAAATGCCTTAAGCATATTCTCACATGTGGATCCAAAGACAATATCATCAACATAAATTTGTGCAATTAAAATATTGGAAGAATTGAATTTCACAAACAGTGTTTTGTCGGCAGTGCCTCGAGTGAATCCGAAACTGAGTAGAAAATCAGTTAGGCAGCCATACCAAGCTCTAGGAGCTTGTTTTAGGCCGTACAATGCCTTGTGTAATTGATACACATAGTCAGGATGTTTCGGATCTTCGAAGCCCTTGGGTTGTGCAACATATGCCTCCTCTTCAAGTATGCCGTTGAGAAAGGCTGCCTTCACGTCCATTTGATGTAAGGTGATGTTGAGGTGGCATGCAATAGCAATAAGTAAACGTATGGACTCCATGCGTGCTACGGGAGCAAAAGTTTCATCGAAGTCGATGCCTTCAACTTGCGTATAGCCTTGCGCCACTAGTCTTGCCTTGTTGCGCACAACCTGCCCATGCTCATTCGATTTGTTCTTGAAAATCCACTTTGTCCCGATGACATTCTTGTTTTTGGGACGAGGAATGAGCTTCCAAACTTTGTTTCTTTCAAACTCGTTCATCTCTTCTTGCATTGCCATAAACCAAAATTCATCGGCCAATGCTTCTTTGGCATTCTTTGGTTCGATCGTTGAGAGGTACGAGGCAATGCCTATTTCAATGGATGTGGCAGACATGCTTACATTCTTGGTCATGTTGCGGTAGTTGATGTAGGGACGAGCTCTCATGCGTGTGGCCAACAGTTGACTCGAAGGGTGGTTTCGGATAACATGTCTTGGGGGATCCCTTCGTCGTCGGATTGGTGTTTCTTCGACATCTGATGAATCTGTTTGTTGAGGCGAGCTATCATCATTTGAGTGCTCGGGAGACGCTGTAGAGGGCTGATCATCATTATTCGAGCCAGTGGGTGCGGCAGTAGGCTGCGTAGGAGTGAAACTGCCTTCAATTTCTGCTACTGCGGCAGGCTCGAGCAGACCTTCTACATTCTCTTCTTTGGGTTTCCTGAGTCGACTAAGATCATCAAAATCAACATTTACAGATTCAATGATGGTTCTAGTTTGTATAATAAAAATACGATAGGCATGACTATTCCTAGAGTATCCAACAAATAATCCTTTAAGTGATTTTGGATCAAGTTTAGATCTAGGTTCCCTATCATTCAGAACATAACAAACAGAGTCAAACACATGAAAGTATTTCAAATTAGGCTTCCTATTGTTCAAAATTTCATAGGCCGTTTTTGTTGTTCCTGAACGTATGCTGATGCGGTTCAGGATATGGCATGCGGCATTGAATGCTTCTGCCCAAAATTGCTTGCTTAGGCCCTTGGCGATCAGCATGATACACGCCATTTCCTTGAGGGTTCGGTTCTTCCTTTCAGCCACGCCGTTTTGTTGCGGTGTTATGGGGGCAGAAAATTCTTGGGCAATGCCATGCGCGTCACAAAAACGAGAAAGCCGTTGGTTTTCAAACTCGGTGCCATGGTCACTTCTTATTCTCTTTACTGAGGCTTCATGGTTGGTCTTTATCCACCTGATTAGCTTGGACACCTCATCAAATGTCTCACTCTTGTCTTGGAGAAAACGCACCCAAGAATATCTTGAGAAATCATCCACTACGACAAGTACGTAGCATTTTCCAGAGTGGCTCCTCGTCTCGATTGGTCCCATTAAATCCATGTGGAGGAGATCAAAGCATTTGGTTTGCTTTTGATACAGTTCTGCCTTGGAGTTGGCAGGTCCTGCGGCAGAGGCATCAGACTGTCCTGCGGCAGGTATTGCTGGATGACTTGTACGAGTCATTTTTCCTTGTTTGCAATATCCACATGTTGTCTTCTGGATTTTTGGGAGAGCTGGAAGTCCACGAACAGCATTTAGCTTGATTAGACGCTCTAAATTCCCAAGACTTGTGTGTCCAAGTTTTTTATGCCATAGGTCAATGTCATCTTTGACTTGTGCAGTGAGGCATGTTTCTCCAATGGAGTAGCAGTTGTTTGCCTTGGAACGCTCCCCCTGAATGAGTGGGTTCCCTGCACTATCAAACACTTCACACATTTGGTGAGTAAACTTTACATTCATGCCTTCATCGCATAGTTGACTTATGCTTATGAGATTCGTGATGAGGCCTTCAACATGAAGCACTTGTTGTAGCCTTGGCAGCCCTTTCACATTTAATGTGCCTCGGCCAATTATTGAACCACTGGACCCTCCTCCAAATGTGACCTCTCCTCCGTGAAAAACTTTGTAGTTGATGAGGTGATCACTATTTCCGGTCATGTGCCGCGAGCATCCGCTATCGAAGTACCACTTATCATCTTTGGTAGCTTTGAGGGCAGTGAAGATAACATTGCATGTTTCAGCACTTTGGATGGCATTTGATGCGGCAGAGGAGTCATTGGAGGGATCTGTAAAACAAACATTAGAAGAGAGTTTAGTTTTGGGCACCCATTTGCGTATCGTTGTTGCCTTCTTTTTGATAGAAAATCGTGAAGACATAGAGTGTGCGAAAAAATTGGGATGCCGTGGTCCAGTGTTGGAGTGAAAGTAAAATCCTCTTGCTTGGTCCTCTTCGCGTCTCCAACAGAAAGGTCGAATGTGACCAGGTACAAGGCAGTAGTGGCAAACATATCGTCTCTTCGATTTAAAATGTTGCTTAGGCATGGGCTTCCTTGTCTTCATCCTGCCTGATGGTGCCTGCCTTTGCTTCGGCCTTCTGCGGCAGTCTTTTGCTGGGGCATTGGCCTTGCCTTCGGTTTGTTCATCCCTCTTTGGAGTTGAGGATTGTGCGGCAGCGTTTGAATCGTCATTTGATGCCTTTACAAATGCCATGTCCATTGAGTTTTTCTTTGGAAAAACGGCATCTACAACTTTTTGATGTCCGAGGCCTTCCCGTTCAACATGTGAAATACTCATTATTGCATCTAATTTTGTTGTTGTCGTGTTCAATTTTACAAAAGTATTGTTTGCAACTTCGAGTTTTTCATTTACACGATTAAAATCAATTTTTAGTTTTTCGGCCTCTAAATCTTTTCTAGTGAGCTGGACATCTAGCTTCTTCAATCGTTCTTCAAAGGTGTTCTTTTCTACGAGCATTTGTTCAATTGCCATGGCCTGCTTCTTCACTTTTTCTTCATATCCGGCTTTGGTTGACGTAAGCATCTTCATCATCTAGGTCTGCCGGGTAAATTTCATGAGTAGCTCATCGAAACTTTCTTTGAGCTCGATGAAAATATCAATGGGAATGGTCTCCTCTTCAGATTCATAGCCATTGACTGAGGCAGTGAGGCACAGGCAGTTCTCTGCGGCAGGGCTTTCTGTAGTTTCTGCGGCAGAGGCAATGAATGCAACATGCCGTCGTGCATTCACATTGGATGGACTGTCATCTTCAGCGTCAGATAGGGTTGTGCCTTCGAGTTGAGCAGTAAGCGCAGTGGTTGAGTCTTCAAGGCAATATTGTTCCATATCTTCTTGCGCAACCATGGAATTCAAAATTCCAATGCCTCGATCTTTTGAAGGGCATTCGGTTGAAAAGTGTCCAATCCCTTGACATACGTGGCACTTGATCCTCGACCAGTCCTTTGAATTTGGACTGGAACTTGAGATGGATCCCGTGCTTGGTTGGCGGATCACAAGTCGTCGATCTTGAGTTTGCGGTGACCTTGCCGGAAACTTCCTTCGTCGGGGATCGTACGGCTTCTTCAGCGAGCGAACAAGTACAGCATCCATTTTCCGGGCGAGGAATGCAAACTGGTCATCTCCACCATCAGATCCAAGTAGCTCGTAGATCTCTTCATCGGTCAAGTCATTGGTAGAGGTGGGGCTGCTGCCTTGAGAACTATTGCCTTGTTCTCTGCCGTCGGGTTCTGCCACGGTGTAGGCAATGTTCCTCTCGTCGCTTCGTGGACGTGACTTCCCGTGAGTTTCACGATCTTCATGGTTCAGTTCATAGTTCTTGAAGATCGCCATTAATGAAACAAAATCTTCTTCAGACATTTCGCTGTCTTCTATGGCAGTGACCTTCGGCAGGAACTTTTTGCTCATCGATCGCATAATCTTACTACACACTGCCGGGTTGCTAATGGGTGAACCAAGGTCAGCACATTCAGTAACAATGGACATTAATTCTCCAAAGTACTGAAGGCAAGTCTCGTCCTCGTTCATACGCAAGTTCTCGAAACGAGACATAAGCATACGGACCTTGGTTTTCTTCACTGCGTTGTTACCTTCACAATGAAGAGCCAGCAAATCCCATACTTGTTTGGCAGTAGTACATTGTTTGACAATTCTGTACATATTGCAATCGATGGATTCAAGGATGGCACACCTTGCCCTATCGTTGGCAGTAGCTGCGGCAGTTTCATCGATAGACCACTTCTCCGGTGATTTTTCAATCGTGCCGCCTTCAGGGATTTCCTCCTGAGGTGGTTTCCATCCTCGAAGTACGGATAGCCACGCACTGCGATCAATTGATTTGATCCTTGCTTCAATGCGGGTTTTCCAAAATCCATAATTACTACCGTCAAGAACAACCGGTGTTCGTACGATGTAAGATGGATCTGCCATTGTAAGTGTGCGTGATCAGACGGACCTTAAACACTAAGTAAGTCTAGTGCCCGCTCTGATACCACTTGAAAGTCGTAGGCAGTAAATAGAACGCAGTAAAATGCGCTGCCTAGACAAGACAGTGTTCTGCGGCAGAACAGCGTATGCCGCAGCACGATGCCTTGTACAGAAAACGTTCGTTTTACGTGATTTAATTAAGTTTAAGTATTTTATCCAGATTAACCAAGTTGTTTACTTGTTAAAATTATATGTGATATATGTATAAGAATTGCAGCGGAATTAATAAAAATAAATCACTTCGAACGAACACACACACACGTACGAAAAAGTAAAGAACACAAATTTAAATCTTTGTATGTGTATTTAAATTATACACATACGAAACGGTCTTACGACCAGAAACTTTATTAAAGAACGAGTCTTTACAAAATGATACTCTTGGATTTACAAAGATATTACCAAAGGCTATACACATGTATGCCTTCGTATAAACCGTATCCAACGAGTATGAACAATCAACAACAAAACCTAGCAACTACTGTATCACACCTATTCTAAGCCTACGATCATCAGCATGAACAAAGAACACTCCCAGAGATGAGAGGTACACGGCACGAAGAACAAGTCTTCGGCTCTAAAGCTGATCGATCGATCTAGAATGGAAATTGAAGTGTATAAGGTGTAATTGTGTTGTATGAAAGTTGCTGAATAGTGTTGGGGTCGTCCTCTATTTATAGGAGGAGATTCCCAACTGAATTCCTTGATTTGCTAGGTCAACAATCGGTTGAGATATTCTAGGGCAGGCTGCTTTGACCGCTGCCGCAGGATGCCTTCTGAAGTTCTTCTGGAATTCACTGCCACACTGCACTGCCTTCCATACTATCTGGACTTCAGCATTCCTTTGCCCTACGCTCATGCTTCGCTCGATATCTTGACTCAACCTCTTGTCCAAGCCTCGCACTGCTTGCGGCATGACTCTGCCTGGCTGTGCTGCGGCAGAAAGCTTCTATGTTGATTGTTTTTCAAGCACGTTCCAACTAATGAACTATGCTAAATCAAATCACCAATATGACAAGTGATTACAACAGTTTAAATTGTGAAGAAAGAAATAAAACAAATAAATATGTTAGCAAGACAACTTCTGCCTAGGTACATTTAAGGCATTGTAATGCCCAAACATATTTATCCTTACACTAACCATACAATAAAATATACTCAGAAGGCGAGGATCCAACGCAAGTACCTAATCGAAGGACACGAAAAAAAACACAAACCAATCAATTATCTTTCTAAATTACCTATACGCCTCGACAATGTATTTCTCATTTTGGGATTGTTAGTACCTCGAGGGTGTGGAACGAAAACATCACGATTTTTGCGTTCCGTAGCTGATTAGCCTTCGCCAAATTCAGGGACATTGCCTCCTCGATTTCATCAGTGTAGGAGGCTTGAAGATGCTGGAAATGATTGAAATACACCTCCTCCAGGAGGGACAAATCCATTTTTTCGAACACTTACCCTTCGTACCGGAAGGAAACTAGCGCCGGAGCCGAGATCTCCTCGATCTCAACTTCTCGAGAGGAAAACGGGCCGCTGGAAGAGATCTCCAAAACCCTAAGTCGTGGCGATCGGTTTACCAGTCCGGAAACCTCGCAGTTACGGAGGCTCGGCTCCTCCAAATTGGGGAAGCTATCGGATCGATCGAGAAGCTATGGATATCGCTGAAGCGGTCGAGATCGTCGTTCTCTCTTGGAATGGACAAACTAGGAATGAAATTCAGGAATAAAAGGTGTTGAAAAAGTGATTTTTGTTTCGTAGTTTTGTTATTAATTGATTTCGTATGTATTATTGTACATATTATGGGTAATAATAGGTAAAATCATACTGGATAGTTTTGGAAGTTTTTCTTTTTTTACAATTAGCCTAAAGATTGGTATTTTAATATAATGAAACACTTATAATTTAACTTTTTTGAAAAATCCCCTTTAAAAAAATATACTTTTTCATTTAAAAAGCTATATATACCCCTTTATTTCCTACAATATTTACCTTTCCTATTCAATATATTAATGATCACACTTCATTTTCAAAAAATATATTTTTTCATTTAAAAAGCTATATATACCTTTATTTCCTACAATATTTACCTTTCCTACAATATTTACCGCTTCATCTTCTACTAGTACGTAATATTACTAATATATTAATTCTTTTTTAATTCAAATGTATTTTGTGAAAGCAAAAGAGAAGTTATTAATGTATGAGTATTAATTTATAGAAGTTTGATTGTATACATAATAACGTAAATGAACATTACCATTATAATTCAATTATTACCGACAGATTAATATAGAATACCGTATATAATAGTACGATTTTTTTCATGTTTTCTTACATGCGCAGAACACAGTCGAGATGTGTCTGGCCAAACAGTCAGAACATATTATAATCCTTTATATAACTCTGACTAAGGCCTTAAAAGATGTTGAGCCGCCTTTACTACTTGACATATGATGAATAGATTTGTGTCCTTGCTAAAGCATCCTTTCCTAAAAAGTACATGAAACGGTGTTTAGTGAAAGAGTTCATGCACAGATATGCAACTAGAGGTTGCACCAGTATAAAAGGGCAATCTGACTAACCCAACTATATTAGTACATTATTACTTAAGCAGCTATTGTCGGCAATCTGGAGTAAGGAACTCCGAACTCATCCTATTGCGGTAATCGTCGAATAACAAATACAGTAAAAAAAGAAATCAACTTACTATTTTTTTTTTCTTCTGCTGCGCCATAGAAGTCGGATTGGCGTACCTATAAACCCTGCACTTGATCTCAGTTGCTTCTCCATATACCGTCGGTATGTATCAGGGAAGAGCTTAGAATCATTTACAAAGAACACAAATGTAGGTGGCCTAATAGCTGCCTGTGAAGTAGTTAAATAAAATGTTATATTAGACACAACTTTTGAAGTTCAAGGCAAAATATAAAATAAAAAATGTAAGCCTAAACCATATGTTGAGGTCCTTGAAACAGATATGAAAAAATTGCAAAGTCAGTCATGTATTTACAGGGGAGTAGCAATATTACCCGTAGGTATAACTTTTAAAGTTTAAATTTTATTCCTAAAACAATTCACCCAAGCAGATATACTGATTTTAATCGAGATAAGTTTAGCGTACAAGCTTACAAGTCACCCAATTGAGAAATTTTGGCTATAAGTTCATGTTCCCTTTTATCAAAAAGCACATGTAGAACAAGATTATTTAAGCAATTGCTCACTGAAGAGGATAAAAAAAACACTTTCCAAGCAACAGCAAAAGTAGTCGAGTACAATAACAAACACAACTTCAAGAAGACTAAGGAAAAAAAAAACTTTTACAAGCATATTATTATTCATCTACAGCAAAAGTACCTGAGTACATATTCTCTTACCACTTGGTTTAATGTCGCCGTTGATAACCTCCTCGATCTTTCTTAAGAAACTATACCAGCAGCCACGGTGATCCTATAAATAAAATAATAGAAAAAAAAAAAATTAAGTGCAATGTCAACAGAGAATGATACAAATTTATGGCATACAAGATCAACAACATTAGACCAAGTGCAAGAGTTCAATAATTAGAAACATACTTATCAACATTATGCCCTTTAATTGCGGTTGAGTAGACAATGGAGACTGGAGGCCCAGCTGAGAATCCGGAGTTTTGCCCGGACATCTTCTTCATAGTGGTATGGTGTCCCATTTGTTCACATCAATTAGGCAGCCCTTCCCTTTTCTTTCTATCTGTTCCGCAATCTTGAAATCATCATTGGGAGTTAAAAACAGAAGAAAAATGAATAAATAAATAAATTTAAAAGAAACATGTGAAACAATATATGCACCTATTATAAGTCTCAAAAACTCTAATTCAGGATATAAAGAATAATTGGCACTGCATAGTGCACACTCAAATAATTTTAATTTTATTTAAAGGAAATCACATGTTCTGTTATGCATGTCATGGCCTCGATAACAAGGGCTACAACATCTGATCGGCGAACGGCACGAAAAGCTCGATTAACAGAAAGAGCCTCAGTGGTGCTGCCTGATGAAGCAACAGTACAGACGCTTTCTTTTTGATACCAGCTGTGTCTATAAGATGAAATTCTGCAAAATATATGATACTCAATTACTGTTGGCCCATTCATTTTTTGGAATGGTTACCCTTGAGTCTGTGGTGCGATGATTATTGCTGTTAGAGCATGCACTTACTCCTGTAGGCTGTAAGGCATGCTCCCTCAGCTAGAGATGCCCAACATCTTTTATTTATGATTTTCTTAAAAGAATGCATACCCCTTGTAGAGGTTTCTGATATTCTTTCTTTACTTATAGAGTTAGTTTATCCATTGTATATTTGGAAAACAATGTCATTCCTAATGATGAAGAAGAAAAACTTCCCCAAAATATCATATTTCTTAATATTTACAGTTTGACCCGCGGAGATTTTTTTTCATGCAATTTTGCACTTTCCTTCTAAGGAACCAGATAGTACCACCATGCTGGTATGTTAACAGTTGAAACTGATAATGACTATTATACCCTTACACTTGTCTAATTATATTTATATTTAGAGATTACTCTAATTTATAATTAAGATAAACTAGGGCAGCGCTCATTTAAAACTACCTCAATTTCAAAACTTCTCTTTTTCTTAAATTTAGGATAAACTAGTGCTCCTAATTATATTAAAAGCATTTAAACCTACACCAATTTCAAAATTGCCCTTTTTCTTAAATTTTCGACGAATTTTAGACTTTTAATTGTGTTTTGTTCTTGCAGTTGGATGATTGGGTGTTGTGCCGAATCCACCGAGGATCGAAAGGGTCTAAGAGTAAAGAAGCTGATGCTGAAGAAGTAAGTGTCGATGGTGAGGATGAGGACGTTGCACAACCGGCAGCACTACTCGAAAATCGAGACAACGTCGAAAGTCAACCGGCAGCACTACTTGATGAGGAGGCGAAATCGAGCGATGGCATTGATGATCAGAACATGGGATCAAAGCGGAAAAGAAACTAATTGAGAAAAAAAGAGTTTAATTAGTTCTTATAGCCTTTTTGAATTCCATTTCATTATACTTTTTTGTTTCTATTTAAACGACGATCTTATCCTATTATATATGATCTCTTATTACATTGTATCGTCACTCTAGATACGAAGCTAATCGTCGTAGAAGAACACATAGCTTACAATTATATCATACAGTATATAGCAAAGGCCTTATTATAGACCCGAATAACGTGCCATAAACCTGTTTAATTATATAAGTGCAATAATGTTTATAAGTCGGAGATACGGTGTATGCCACCTATAAAATGAATGCTAAAACACGAGAGAGATAATCCAATTGTCGTCGTCTTCCATGGACAATTTTGTATTTAAGTTCTTAGTATAGCCCGGAAAGAAATGTTTTGTTCACCCAAAATAATTTTCCCTAACAAAGCATCTCAAAATGTTGATGAGTGTGTTAGTTGGCTATATCATCATTTCCTAAGTTTTGAAACCTAATTGTGTATAATCGAGCTTTGAGAACGTCCCAAGCCCTCTGAAGGGTAGCACGAATGTGCCGAGCGCATGAGCCGACTTCGGCTCTTCTTTCCGACAATCTCCGTCTGCGCTTCGTCTTCGTCTTGATTTGGTTTGGCTCCGCCAAACCCAACACTTTTGTCCACGGATTGCCCATCCGCAAACCTGCTAGTCTCCCCTCGGTTTCACTCTTTAATTTTCTTCATTTTCGTCTTGTTTTTCCTATATTTTCACACGAAAACTCTACTATAACACACATAAGCTTTGTCAAAACAATAATAGATTAATAGGTAATCCCTCAAATATCGTACAAATATCTAAAAAAAAAACACTCCCGAAAATAACACTAAAAATTAGTATATTTTCAGCATTTCAGTATACTATAAGTTAATGCTAATTAAAATGAAGTATTTTATGTTTAACCGGTGGTGTTAAAAGATCATATCACATTCTTGATAGATGACAAATGTAAGAAATTTTTTCCCGATGGTGTTAAAAGATCATATCCCATTCTTGATAAGTAGAAACTCCAACTCCGTACAGTCATATCGTTGAGACCGGAAAAAATTATTGCTATAGAGAGTTATTCTTATATAGTTTTACAAAATAAAACTATTTTTTTCGTATAAAAAATAATATAAATATAAAAATAAAATATATCGAACTTAACCAATTTAATAGTTTTGACTAACTATATTTGACCATATATATATATAAACTGTATTTAACATATATATTAAATAAAATACTAATGAATCTAATGACTATAAACATTGATAATATACTTATATGTCATTGATTTTGATAAACATTTTAAGTTTTTGTAAACATGTAATTGATTTTGATAAATAAAAATATTATTAATATATATTTTTATTATATATTAATCATTTATTCTAAATCCTTAAGGAGACTTGAAAAATGTATGACTTATGACAATGTGGAGTTTATTCTTATTTATAATTATAAGTCGTACTTGAATTTTTTATTACTATAGGGAATTTATTCTTATATAGAGTATTACTATATAGAGTTTCTACTGTAGATGACAAATGTAAGAAATTTTTCAAATTCAAGAATAGACTGATCACACTGTGTGGGAATGTCCGCCTAGGTATGAAAATGAAACGATACGAAGGTGGATAGAGGAACTTATCCTACTGTGCACAACATCATGAAATGGTTTTATGATAACATAGTACCACAATAAATGTGTGTGGATGGGTAACTTCTAAAAATGTAAGTTGTCCATTTTTAAAAATAAATTACTAACGTATATACTCCCTCCCTTTTGATTCATGTTTATTCATGTTTGTGTTTCTTGCAGGCATTTAGGTTATATGCATTGGGGAATAGATATCGGGGAGAGAACCTAAGGTGTGGTAGACGTTTCAAAACTTAACAAGGTATTGGTATACACACACAATATATATATATATATATATATATTAATTTCATGAAATGCCTTGTGTAAGAAAATTATATGCTTAAAACATGTTTAAGAGACCTACGTACTTGAGGTTTTATTTTTATTTCGGTGTTTTTTGTTGTAGTTTTTTCTTTTGTACAAGGTGGTAAAATCTTGAATTATAAGAAAATTGAATTGTAAAATATGGTAGTATTTTTTAATTTTAGTATCTGACTTTGGTTTTCTACTTGAGATGTTCCACATTGCTCCACAAAATACGTTTAAATCAATTGTATTTGGATGAGATACATTCAAATGGATTCAACAAACCGATACTTTGATCATTTACATCGTAAAACATCTTTTGAACACCAGCAAACATTCATCAAAGAAATGGGCTTCACATTTTATTATATATTTATATAATAATATTTTTTAAATTATAAAAAAATCAAAAGTACTACAGATTATTCAATTAAAATAACTAAGTATGTATAATTTCTCAAGAATACAATAAAAAATTTGATGAAATGAATCTTTCATTACTCATAAAAAAATGTAGCTTTTCTCGTAGAAAATTAAGGCAACATTAATGAACACTTAAGTTAAAAAAAATAGCAAAAAATTGATTCGGTAAAAAATAACAATTCTAAATAAATATTAGAGTTTTTATTAAAATTATTATGTAAAAAATAACAATTCTAATAAATAAGAAATTTTTAGTTTTTTTTCTACAGGTGTTATTATATTTTTTAAAATTTTTGATTTTTTTTAAATATATATATATATTTATCCTTGATTGAAAAACGTTTGAATAAATAAAATTTATTTTTATATTTTTGATTTTTTTAAAATATATATATTTTTTTTATCCTTTATTGAAAAACGTTTGAATAAATAATATTTAGTTTTTTTGGAAAATGTTGAATAAATTAATTTTATTTTTTTTGGAAATGTTGAATAAATTAATTTGTTTTTTTCTTTTTAGATTTGTTAGGAATGTTGTTAAGATTAAAATTAATTTTATAATATTAAATGCTGTATATTATTAAATGGGTTACTCATTAATAGCAAAATTTGATTTTTTATATAATTATATGTATATATATAAAAATTAGAGTTATTTTGGAAAAAGGGTATTTGAATTTATATATTTAGACTTTTTACTCTATAAATTTTACTTTTCAATTAAGTGTTTAAATACTTTACTTTATTTAGTTTTTAGGGTAGTAACTACCATGTTATTACAATTAAAAATACATTATTAAAATGTTAATTACTATTTTACCTTTATATTTAATTTATTTTTATTATTAATAAAAGGTTAATTTAGGTAAATTACTCACCATTATAATTAAAAAAAACTAATACCCTAAATTATATGTACAAACTTATAAAATTATCTTTTTAACAAAATCTCCCTAAAAATTATGAGCCCTTAATATTTTCTCGTTTAAATTAAAAAAATGTTTCACAATGCTCCGCAAGAAAGGATGAAAAAAGCCTTATACAAGCGGTATGGTAGGTTTTAAATACGTATCAACTTATCATTCAGTCTATCTTGCTTATTTACTTATTATTGCAACTTTACCTTTGAATTGATGTGTACCGGTACATGTTACCTGTAATAAATAAAACTCCCATCAAGTTTACAAAGCACTAAAAAGCTATAATGCTGGTGTATATATGTGAAAGTGATAGAGACAAAATAATGTGTAACGTTGACGTGAAGAAGAACATGGCTGGGCATCTTATGGTTAGATGCTTATAATACATATCTTTTGCATAATTTTGGGAAGATATTCTTTCTCTCTCTATATATATATCTCTTGTAAAATTGTATGTGTCACCTAGAAGTTTATTAGTATTATAATTGGGAAGAGTAACAATATTGTTATGTGACGTTTGTCTTATGCATAAAATCTCTTTCCATTTATTGTTTGTAATACGTTTACTTGTTGTACGAGTATGACCGTATCTCTTCATATATGAGAAAAAAATTAGTGTTCTGATAAATCAAACCTTTATGATAAACATATATCAGATCTTTGCAAATAATTGAAGTGAATATGTCTAATTATATTTCAATGAATGGTAACAAACGAGTTAATAAGATAAAGTTACATTTTTTGTTTATTCCAGAAGCTAGTTATGGTTTAACTTGATATGCATGTGTTTAATTCAATCCTATTTTGCACTTATGGACTAAATTATCTGTGGCGTACATTCACTGCCATTTACCAGTTAGTTTTCCTTTTTTATCGCACTGTTAAAGTTGATTTTTAAGACAATCGACACTAATGTCAACTAATGGTAATGTTACACAGGAAATGGTTGCAAAAGAATTTGATATACCGGTAAAGTTTCCGCGCTTTTAGCTGTGGGCAGAACGCCAAAACCACACATATCGTCCTAAACGGCTGTTAACACAACTTGAGTAAACAATGACCGTAAGCAATTGCTGCCTTTTTTTAATGACTTTGATCATTAATTTGCGGACTACCATAGTCGTATATACTCCTTCCATCCCACTCTTAGCTTTACTTTTGTACAAATTAGGCGTCTCACTCAAAGCTTTACATTTCCATTTATGGAATGTTTGGCCCCACAAATATCCATATTTTTTTAGTTACATTACATTATTGCCACTCAACTAATGTACATGAACTTTTAGGGCATTTTGGTATTTGTACACTTGTCAATCCCAAACTACGCGTATAATACTATATTTCATAAAGTGAGAATAACGTGCATACAGTAAAACATAAAGCTTTGGGAGGGAGGAGGGAATATGTTAGTAGTTTATTCTATGTCTCCATAAATTCAGTGTCCTTTTGGTACTTTTCCGAATTCTACTTTTCCTTTCTTCTTGTGGTCATTATCTTTTGCTTAGACGGTTAGACTGAAGAAGAATCTTGCATTCGAATAATTGTCAATTATACACCGACATTCCACATGTACCAAGAATAGTGCATCATGTCTATGCATGGCCACATGCACAAATTTATTGCTTAGTTGCATTTTCATGGTTACTAGTTGATGAAATACAATTTAATGCTAGAACATAAACAAGCATGATATGAATATACTATAATAAACTTGCATGTTAAGATGCATAATATGTCATTTTAGCGGCATTAACAGTCTAGTCGTCTAGACACTTTTGAACTAAATTATCCGGATTCTTTAATTTATTAATGTGCAAGGTGAACCATCAAATATGTCACTAATCCGTAGTAGCAGTATCATATAAATTAATTAAATGTTTTCAAATTATGTGGTTGTAGGTTGGCCAACTTAGAGACGTATCGAGTAATATCCAGAATGCAGAGCTGAGGTTATATTTACAAATAGAGCGTGGACCGGTAATGAAATGATTTTATTCAAGCAGCTATAGTGCCATCAAGAACCATCCCTTTTCAAATCCTGCATTATTGGGTTTCTTTGTTATCATGTAGGATTCGCAGCCTATCCTTCTCCCAAAAAAGATGTGGGATTGTTTTTTGGGTAAGTTTTTGTGCATCAGTCCTTTTTGGTCATGTAACACCTTTTTTGTGGTGTCAACTGATTTACCGTTGCCATTCCATTGATTAGAAACGGCCTCATATTTAGATAATTGCTTCATAAGTTCAATTTGATGTCAGGAAATAAAGTTTGATCCGTCTGTGATGTGTGTACACATTGATCACAAGAGCGTTACATTTAAATAAAGCCAGGTTTATTTCAATCATTTTCACCCATAGTCTATGATTAGCAAAATATTTTTTTACGACTTTTCTCTGCCCTTTACTGCAGCTTGAGGATGGGGATATAGTTTGCTTCCAGAAGTCTCTTTTACTCCATGCTAGTCATAAGCTTCGCTGTCCTGACATTCCATCATACTTGCAGTCCCGGCGTAATCCACAAGTACATTCCTCTAAACATTGGCATTAATTAGTTAATATTTATTTCTGTATATTTTAGGAAAATGTACTTGACATAATTTTACAACAATCCAAGGGAAATATTTTGTGATGATGAATACAAACTCTGATATATTTGCTGTATGACTTGTTCAATGCTCTTGAATTTTCCGTTGCTTGTTTGTTTAAGTTTAAGTTGAATTTTTCCCTTGTTTCTTCAAAGCACTCCGAAAGTATATATATTGTTTTTGAAAGGTTTTGGAGTTTAGTACAGGGAGCTGTCTGTTCTTTTCGGTTTTCTTGCAATAATTATGCTAAACCCTTAGGTGAAGGGGTGACAATATTAATTGTGTGAGTGTGAAATGTTTGTGCTTACGAAGGGGGAAAGTGTAATGCACAAGCAAACTATACACAAGGGAGGCAACATTTTGTGCTTTTTGTCTTGCATTGTTGTGATTCTGTGAATGATGACCTATTATGTGGAATCATCACCACGTTTTTTTTTTGTTCTTTTTAACTTTTTTCAGAGTCAGCCACATGAGAAAGCTTTGAAGATATACAATTAGGAGGGCGGTTGATCGAATACATATTTGCGTTGTGTGGTTGAATCTTTGACGAACGCAAGGAGAAAGTGATGTAATATGGATACAGTCTACGGTCCAGAGTGAGTCTGATTGATAGAATCTTTATTTTAAGAATTTGATCGGATTAATTTTGGTCGATGGCAAGTGCACGTCAGCACCGAGATGGCGCCGGCCTGCAGAGTGGAATCCTTTGAAGTCGTCGATGGTGAACTGATATGGGATTACTTGGAGAAAAAGAACAACAACGAACCGATCCATACACATTATTACTACCCAAGTCGA
This sequence comes from Euphrasia confusa, assembly GCA_954870475.1. Classification (NCBI taxonomy): domain Eukaryota; kingdom Viridiplantae; phylum Streptophyta; class Magnoliopsida; order Lamiales; family Orobanchaceae; genus Euphrasia; species Euphrasia confusa. Next base: position 4,512,776 of record OX940966.1, on the reverse strand, counting down.
TCTTTACATGCTGAAGAAGAAGCAAGTGGTCATATTTGAACAACACAAGCTACAGCAGCATATACATTGTATTATCCATATTTTTATATTTTGTACTGGATTTTCCTTTAATCATGAAAAAAAACAATTTGAAATTTGAAAGATATACATATACATATACTAAAGCTACAACAGCATACTGTATAAGATAGGTATTTATAAATTACAAATTTTAACTAAATAAGTTTTAAAAAATAAGCTTTTAAAATTTTGCTAAAACATTTTATTTTAACTACTCTTTACTAAAAACTTTGCTGGCAGAAGCAGAAGAATTTACACAAAGTAACACCAATATTAATGCCAAATTTCTCAACATCTATATGCCAATGCAGTCTTCAAAATCAAAGAAGCAAATTGATAACTCTAGTTAACAGAATCAATGTATAGTCCATATCTACCCAATCAATATATCACTACTGGTTTTCGTGATAAAGCTTTCTCGGCAAACCAACTGCCTCACCGATTCCATATCATCGTTTTTACTGAACCGAAAGACGAACATAGTCTAAAAGAATGTACGCTACTTTATTACACCCCGATCGACCCATCAAAGCAAATACGCACTATAAAACCAACAGAATCAATTATCCGAATCATGATCGGACTTGTGCCCTTTGTCGGGCAAACTCAAGAGGGCCTCCAGTTTCTCCATATCCATCACACTGAAAGGCGTTGAATCGATCACCACAGCCCCTTTTGTCGAAAACCTATTCAATTAAATACACAAGCATCAACAATTAAATAGAACTGTATTCTTACTAGCAATTATTAAAACCATATAAAAACTACATTAGCTACCTCTGCATCGTCTCAGGATCATCGTCTTCCATAAAGATCACCACAATCGGCAGATTCATTGTAGATGGAGAACACTGGACGACGATTAACATTATAATAATCAGAAAACATTCGTTGTTACCTAATTTGAAAATATCGATTTTACCGTGATTCTGTCGAACAGGATTTCTCCGTCGACTAAGCTGTCGGAGGGGTGTATGCAGACAATATCGATCTTCCTCATTTTCTGGAGAATCGCAGAATAAGATCAAATTTCAGGAATCGGTAAATCTAAGATAGAAGAACGAACGAATTCACTCACGTTGCTACTTGGATCGGAATTTTCCAGGTTCAGAATCCTCGAAGCCTTTTCCACAGTGTCAGTCTCGGTTACTGCGCGAAATCAACGAAAAAACGATCAAAATTTGTTGAAATCGAACGAATCGAAGAAAAATAAGAACGCGTGCGTAGATTTGGGGGAAATGTTAATTACCTGTCCAGGAGAGTATCTTGAACTCTGAAGCTATGTTGATCCGATCGGTTTCGTCTGAGCTGACGACTAAGACGTGGGGAGAGTAGTTGGCCTGAGAAGATTCGCCTTCTTCCATTTCCATGGTTTCGATCGAATGAAAACACGCACTACACACAGTATCGATCGGAGAAGAAAATGAAACAGAGGTGAGAGAGAGGGAGGGAGAGAGTCGGGTTTGAAAAAGAATCTATACGGTTACTAACAGAAATGACGCGTTTATATATTTTGATAAAGAATTTACAATTTGGTCCTTTAAAATTTGGTTATTCTCTTTTTAGAACCAACACGCTTCTTCAATTTCATTCATTGGTCCTCAAAATCAAATCAGTTTTTGGCGGTAAATTTTGAATTTCAATAGAAAGCAGTGCCGCCACTGATCTTGTAATTGGGAATTTCCGGTGACAAAAAATTACAAGGTGTGACATGTCAATTTTTCATTGATTAAGTGTGTAGAAATAATTTAAAATACAAAACTTCATAAGCAAATTAGGATATTATGAGCTTGGCGGGCACGAGATTCGATATGCCATTGTAGTGGAGATTCCGGTGGGAAGTCAAATTCGTTGGTAGTATCGGCTTATAGAGAAGCTTTTGGTGTTGATTTGGGAGTCCATTGATCTTGTTCTGAATGTGTAGTCAGCGGCGGAGTCAGAAAAAATTGATAGTAAGAGCTAACTTTTTTTTTACATAATGTAGGTGTTGAACATGTACACGATTTTATCGATTTTTTTACATATACACGATTTTATCGATTTGTTTAGTAAAAAAATGGAGTGAAAATTGTAAGTGGGGATTCAAGCCCCCTTAAGAGCTCAAGTGGCTCGGCCACTGTGTGTAGTGGTTGTCTAATTCTAGACGGTGTCGGTATCCAAATTCTATAACGCTTGTTCATCAAATTCCACATGTTGACTTGTTACCAACTTCTTGGATTTGAGAGTGAAGATTCACTATCCTTTACATATTGAGCTATAGCCAAGTAAGATGCCATTCTCCGTTTTTTCTCTAGCTTGTGTCTTTTCACCAGTGGAACGTGAATGTAGAAAATAATAGAAAATAATTTTGAAGCCCCAAAGTGTTTAGCTGATAGCTTTTGTCATGATCATACTTCAATTGTAGTGTTGTTTAGTACCGATTTTTCGCATGTCATTGTGCATATATATTTTTTCTTGGTTTTATGTAAAATTCTTGTGACTGTGTATATGTTGTTATGGTTGTGTTTAAATAGGATTTGTAGAGTTGAATGAAAAAAAATATGCAAAAAGAAGCTCATACTAGAACCCAACTTTGTGCAGCAATGGGAGAAACGTTATTATTGCAATTCTCAAAATTGGATCGTCCCCAAATTTACACAACATGTAGAAGATTTCTTGATCTATACACTTGTACTAGAGGAATTGACGAAAGAACAAGTGAGAATGAAGATACAATTCACGAACTAAAAAGAAAACATGATATATTTACTTTGAAGGAAGAAATGTTGATCCACAGTGGCAATTTAAACAATTTGAAACGTGAGATATATTTAACAAAAAGAATCGCTTGTAAGATTATATAACTAAAATAAATACTAATGAATGTCAATGTTTCAAGGAAAGAACTTGAAGATTATGGCAGTACTCAAAGAATGATGGAACATCAGGACATTGAAGCTGCGGACTAACTCGGGCTGAAAGAGACTTCTGATAGCAAACTATGCCCCCGTCCTGAAGCTGCAGTACAGGTAGAGAAAAGTTATTGTCGTCAAAAAGATTTTGCTACTCATTAGCCTATGTAATGTTGATTATGATTGAAATAAACCTGGCTTGATCTAAATGTTACGCTCTTGTCAATGAGTTCACACATCACAGTAGGATAAAACTTTACTTCCTGATAACCAAAAACAAAAGACATCAAATTGGAGATTTGATAATGGTAAAAAAAATAAAATGATGACCATCCCACGAAAAGATGTTACACAACCAGAAAGCCAAATGAATGAATAAATCGAGCAAATGGCAATGCCAGCTAGCTAATAAGAACTCAACAAGGCTAGAACGACAATCACTGATTAAAAATGTCTACGGAAGACTATTGAGATTCACAATGAGAGAATCTCTCCCAAAAAAATTAGGCACGAAATATTTTGACAAACCTCATAGAGTTCAATGTCTTCATCTGGAGCATAGCCTGCCATCTCAATTAGTTTAGTCAAATATATCTATTGGCTTACCCCTGCTCTTAACAATAAGTTTTCCAGCATATCTGGCATGCAATGAAAAATAAGATAATCGTTATGTCAAAGGCAGATATCACAATTTTATCATTTGTGGATATTTAAAGATACAGTACTCAGTACTGAAATAAATACAAATATAAATAAATAACAAAAGAACAAGAAGAATACCTAAGTTCTTTCTTTTCTGGATCATAAAGCTTAAAGAATAACAAAATGTCGTCGTTATCTTTATTTGGTAGACGGATAGGTCGCAATTCCTATATGATAACAAAGAAACCAAATAATGCCAGATTTCAAAAGGGATGGTTCCTTGATGGCACTATAGTTGCTTAAATAAAATCATTCCATTACCAGTCCAAGCTCTAATTCTAAGTATAACCTCAGCTCAGAATTCTGAAATTTACTAGATACATCTGTAATATGTCTAACCTACAACCACATAAACATTACAAATAAACATGAGAACATTCAACATTGAAATAATTTATATATGATACTACTACGGAAGTACAGATTAGTGATATATTTGATGGTTTCATCTTGCACATTAATAATTTAAGGAATGCAGATAATTTAATTCAAAAGTGTATTAACTGTTGATGCAGTTACAAGGACATATATTCATCTTTACACGCGGTTTATTATACATAGAATATAGTATATTCATATCAGGCTTTTTTTCTATTTGCTAAGGACTCGTATAATGCATAGAAAAGCTGCCCTGCTCTAGGTACAACTACAAGTGGAATGTCTGCATTTAGTTACACTTTCATTTATGTTGTAAACATGATGAAAACTGCTTGGGCATAAGATGCATACCACTGGCCTGAAAGAGTAGGCTGTATGAAGGCATAAAAATGTCCATCATGCACACCACCACAGTGGACCAAAACACTGCAAACATCACAGTAACCAAAATGGGAAAAATAAATAGAAAAAAATATGTAAAACCCAAAAGAATTAAGCTATCTCTAGCCAAGGGGCTATATCGCTTGTAAGATTGTTTCCATACAGAAACATAAATCCCCAAATTAGTTCATTGATCAGTAAACAAGTTTTGAGCCATATCCTTTATTTTTAAGTGCGTTATTTGAGCAAAGCAGCAAATAATCCTTGTAACCAAAGTAAGTGAAAATTTACAAATCACAATTATTAAAGTTGAAAATTGAAAATATTTTCCAATTTCCATGCAAATTGATAGGCTCAAATAATCATATTTGTATCCAAATTAATACATTGAAGCGTGTATTATATTCCTAACTAATAGCCTTATAACAAGAACTTGGTAAAACCACCTCTTATTCTTACCTGTGTAGTGTGTAAAGGTTACACACTCTTCTATCAGCATCTGGTGACAAGTATTTGCCATTATCTCTGTCTAGATCAAGCTGAAGAGGAAACTTGTAGCGATCATTAATCTGCAACATCAGCATCAGATAATGTTGTTAAGTAGACCCATATGAGGCATCTTGTCGAGTTTCAATAATGATAGTTTTTTGAAAAGAATGAAGTTCAATCTTCGCTAATTCCTTGTAATGCAAGTTGCATACATATATAGCATTTTAATTGAGAAAACTACATCTTATTTAGTGTGAATGCTACCTAAATGTTAATGTTATCCATCTCCAAAAAAAAGGCCCAAAAGAATGAGCTTGACAGTGCAGAATCTTTATTTCATCAACTATTATCCCCCATTAAGATTTAACCGTCATCCCTTAGGAAAATACATGGAACTAGAAATAAGAGGTCATATCGACTTCCAATATTTTATCACATGAGATAGATAATGATATTCAATCACATAAATCAGAAAATAAACAATTTAAATGCTACCTTAACCATAATGTCATGCGCAAAGTCGTATTCAAATCGGTGTAAGCGAAGCTTGAGAACTGTGGGAAAATCAATAAACAAGACCCCTTTCTTAGCATCCTGAAATAAGCACGTCATCAGTCTAAAGATTATCATTTGGTATAAATCAAAACTACAGGTATATGTCTCTATAAAATCAGAAAAAAAAACAGGTTAAATATCGATCAGGTATAAATTGACACGCAACACAACATTTGTGAAATGCAGTAAACCTACACACACACACCTGTAAACCATGCTGTTCAGTGTAATATTTGTCACTGCCTAGATGTTCAGCTGCAACATACTTATCAAAGGATGCGTAGACATCATGACAGCCCTTAACATCAAGCTGAAGATCTGTAACAAAAAGGATAGATGTGGTCATAAAATATCAGTATAAACACAGTAGTCAAGGCAGTATAAATCAAGTTCAAGTACCATGAAATGACTCCTTTCTGGTTGATTTGTAGTTCACGTTGATGCAGTCAGTATAGGCCATATGGTGACCCACAAATAGCTGTTGTATAGCTCCTTCAACAACAGTTCTCTAATGACAGAAACTCTAACAGTCAAAACAATACCCCCAGTTTAAAACTAATTACGAATAGTAGTAGAATTAATATAGCTAAGGAGACTTTCATCATTTCTTCAAGCTTTTTACAATGATCTCTATTGAGTTTTTGTAGATCGTGTTTCAAGAAAGCATCGTATATGTCCGACCCAAAGGATTTTTTCAAGTCCTTTGTTGAAACACTGTCGTCATTGAAAAATAAACTATTCAGATCCAGAGGGGTACTTGCATATGTCATATCATTAACATTGGTGTTGTGTTTCTGCATGCAATCAATAAAGATTTAACTAACAGCAATCAACACATGATCATTTCGAATGAGGCAGGATGTGTTTTATACAAACAAAGATAGACAAACAGAGAGAGAAGGAGAAAAGTAACCCAGAAATTCAAAAATAACCTAAAAATAAAAGGTATGAAAACTCTAGATTGCCCATCATCATACTTCCTACCTTTTCTTTTTGTAAACTTCATATTAAGTTGACTAACAACAGTGAGACTGAACTTAGCATATCTACTCCATCCACAAGGCAAAGTAGCAGGTTCAGCTACATCCAGATACACGGATAAAAAGTCGGCATTGTTCCCCTTTGGAAAAATAAGAACCCGACTGGCATGCATAAATGAAAATTTCAAAATTTGCCAAGTCCTTAACCGGATGCTCTCAAAATTAGTACCGAATTCATAATTACCAATTACATTCACCGAGTCCAAATGTTTCAGAGTAGAGCTTCTTCGTATTAATCGAAGAAAAATTTTCGATCCTCCAACTGAACTTGGCAGCCCGTTGAACTTCTGGTGCTACACAAATTAATAGAGATTGAAATGGGGGGATTCAGCAATTTGTGTAGGGCTCATAGAAATATGCATAGCAGGAAATAACATTTTTTCCCAATTAAAACTAAACATGAAATGAGCGATAAAGTTACCTTCCGCAGTTCGAAACCCTTCCGCCGAATCCAATTGCGGAAACGACGGCGACGGCGACTCCTGCAAAAAAAAAAATCACTTGATCGCAGACCAAACAAATTCTATCGACAAAATACGAGTCCATCGGATATATGCCCCTCCCATTTGTAAGTAAGGGTTAAATAACCCTTACAAAAATAAAATTGGATCTCTACCCCTCCTTTAATAAAATTAAATCTAAAAGAAATTTAAATAAAACTATTTACACATTAACCCCTCAAAATATTTACACAATAACCCCTTTTCATTTCTTCTTCTTCCCAATTCTCTCTCTCCCGTAACCCTAAATCGCCCAAAAAAAAAACGGTTCCGAAATCGACGATTTTCCACCAACAATTCGACGTAAAAAGGTTAGCATTCACTTCTACATGACTTGTGGGTGTGTTGTTGTCAATATCGAGCTTAAATTTTGCGATTTGAGTGCTTTTCGAAACCAAAAAAACCTGCAAAATCGCAGCTGAATCGCAGGCGGGCGTAGGGCGTAGGCCACTGCCTACGCCCTACGCCCATATGGAAGTAACTCACTGCCTGCTTCCTGATGGGCGTAGGGCGTAGGCAGTGGCCTACGCCTTACGCCCATCAGGAAGCAGGCAGTGAGTTACTTCCATATGGGCGTAGGGCGTAGGCAGCGCCCTACGCCCGTATCAGTGCAGTTTTGAATCTGATTCTTCCCGTTTTATTGTAACTGCAGGCATGGATAAGATATCAATCATAATACATTTTAGTGGAGAGTGGCAGCTCTTGGAGGGATATTGGAGATGGATAATGAGCGATTTGAAGCACTCGAAAACAATATTGATTGATAGGAGCATTTCGTTTAATGCACTTATTGAGAAAGTGTGTGGAAAAATCGGCATCGATCCATCGTGTAATGAAGTTGCGATCTCTCGATTCCCAAAGGAAAAGTCTCCTCCGATATATCTTAATGATGAAGAAGATTGGGCCACGACTGTATGGATTCATAGAAACCAAGATGAAATGGAGTTGTTTGTGACCTACAGTCCTTCTGTACCGAGAAGTCCTGCCCGTGAAAGTCCTGCCCGTGAAAGTCCTGCACGTCAAAGTCAAAGTCCTGCACGTCAAAGTCCAATTCGGCCAGAAAAACTTCCAACTCGAAGAACTTCAGGTGAAACATCACAATTTTACAGTCAAGTAATAGTGCCATCTACTTATGATCAGTCTGTATCTATTTGGGATAGCATTGATTTATGCAATACTTCGTATGGTGGTGTTTCTGGTGATTATGATGGTGGTGTTTCTGGTGATTATGATGGTGGTGTGGGTGGTGATTATTATGATGGTTTTGATGGTGTCGAGGTCGATGCTAACGACGATGATGTTGTTGATGACGATGATAATAACAATGGTGGAGGTGGTGACGACGGTAATAATGAGGGCGGTAGTTCTTATTATAATAATCCTGTTGTGGACGATGTTGTTGCTCCTGCTTTCAGACTTTGTGATCGAGACGGGGGTGGTCGGTATGATGGTTCCGATTTGGTAGTTGGTCAGACTTTCAACAACAAAGACGAGTTCAGCTACGTTGTCGCTCGGGTAGCATTGCAGGGCAAGTTTGAATTTGTTGTGGCCAAATCTGATCACAATCGAAAGGTGGTGAAATGTGTTGAAAAAAATTGCAAATGGAAAATTCGTGCAACGAGGAAGAAGACGACCGATGAGTTTGTGATTAAAACCTACACCAACATCCACACTTGTTCTTTGATTGATAGAAGCGGTGTGCACAGGCAGGCCTCGAGCAGTCTTATCGGCAATCGACTCCAGGACCAGTTCTTGAATGCAAAGAAACCTATGACACCAGCTGCAATTCAGCAGTTCATGCGTACTGAGGAAAATATCACTGTCAGTTACGACAAAGCATGGAGAGGGCGGCAGAGAGCCCTGGAAAATGTTCGCGGATCCTATGAAGATAATTTCTCGAAGCTTCCTTCGTATTGTTACATGCTTGAACAAAGGAATCCAGGTACGTTCACCCGTATTCAGACAAACGCCAGCAATGAATTTCAGTACTTCTTCATGGCTATTGGAGCGTGTATTCGGGGATTTCAGTACATGAAGGACGTTATCGTCATTGATGCATCGTTCATGACCAATAGATACAAGGGAACGCTTCTTATTGCTTCTGCTACTGACAGTGAGCATCACAGTTACCCACTTGCTTGGGGTGTGGGGGATGCAGAGGACACCAGTTGCTGGATTTGGTTCCTTGAGTGCTTGCAGTTTTTGATTCCAGATAGATCTGATCTGGTAATTGTGTCTGACAGAGGTCAGCCAATTATAAATGCTGTAGCTGCTGTTTACCCTAAGGCAGAACATGGACACTGCTATTGGCACATCATGCAAAACATCAAGTCCAAGTACAACAGGAGAAACGACTTGGTTGGTCATTTTAAGAGGGCTGCGTGCTCGTACACTGTACCCGAGTTCAATCGGCATTTTTCAGAGCTTAGAGCAGCGAGCGAGAAATGTGCAAAGTGGCTAGAAGATATCACGTTTGAGAAATGGTCAAGAGTCCACCACTGTGTGAATAGATACGAGGTGATGACGTCTAACGCAGTGGAAGTGATAAATGCCGTGATGAAAGACGCTAAAGACTTTCCCATATGTTCCTTGATCAAGTTTATCGTGGATAAGATGGTCGAATGGTTTTGCAGACATCGTGAAGAAGCTCGTGCGTTCACCGGTGTATTGACACCGAGAAGGGAAACAACGTTGCGTGAGCGTTATGACCGTGCTCCTAAATGGGTTACCAAAAAAATAAGTACTTGGATGTACACTGTGGAGTCGACTAGATGGTGTGGGGTTGTGGATTTGGAGGCAATGACGTGTGAATGTGGTGTGTTTCAAATTGACATGATGCCGTGTGAGCATGCCATTGCCGCAGCGTGTGCCAAGGACCCGAGTCGGGCAGGACAATATGCTTATGATATGACTTCTCTTTATTTCACCCGTGAGTATATGATGGAAGCATATAAGGAGAACATTATACCTGTTCCTTCAGAAGATCAATGGACGGAGATTCCCGAATATGTCCAAAACATGATAGTGTTGCCCCCACCGGCGAAACGAACTCCAGGACGGCCGAGAATGGACCGCTTCACGAGTCGAATGGAGAGGTTTTCGAAGAAAACATATCGATGTGGGAAATGTCAAGGAGAGGGTCACAATGCACAGACTTGTCCGATTCCACCAGAGTAAACACTGTTGAACTTTTATGTAGTTGTGTGTGTTTTTTCATATATTTTTGTGTAATTTGACTTGTGAAATATTTACTATGCAGGTTGTGATGTCAAGAGGAGGAAGTTGTAGATGCCCGGGTGTAGCGAAGAAGAGGGCATGACTAGAACTCTTTGATTTTTTACAATTATTTTGTGTTTTGAGACAATTGTGCAACAAACTGTGTTGTAATGAATCAAACATGTTAGAAGTGTTTTAATTTTAGACTTTGTATTTGTCCTTAATCATCCAATGTTAGAATTGCTTGAATGTGGTGTAAATGTGTTTTGGACAGGTTGGAATCACAAAAAACGGGGAAATCCATGAAGAAATCTGTTCTGTGATGGGCGTAGGGCGTAGGCCATTGCCTACGCCCTACGCCCGCTTTGTCGCAGGCCAAAGCCTGCTTTTTGATGGGCGTAGTGCGTAGGCCATTGCCTACGCCCTACGTCCGCTCTGTCGCAGGCCACTGCATGCACTTGACTGACGTAGGGCGTAGGCCACTACGCTACGCCCTACGCCCATTCTGACGCACCCCCTCCTACGCCCTACGCCTGCACAGTTTGGATTTCACGCGGTTTTTGCAATTTATCGACTTACCCGTGGATAATTAATGTAATTTGTACCGTTGGATGATCTTAAAATGTAGTTTTGCGTGTCCCGACCAATTTTCGTGGAAAAATAATGTCGGGAAGTGATCGATCGGCTAATGTCGAGCATTTGTCGATTTTTGCGACATTAGCGGATCGAGCACTTCTCGACATTATTTTTTCACGAAAATTGGAAGGGACACGTAAAACTACATTTTAAGATCATCCAACGGTTCAAAATAACGAAATTACATTTTATTGTTTGGTCATACCTTGAAGCTACTTAACTTCAACTCAAACTATAACATTTAAAGTTAAACTTAGAAGTAACTTAGAAGTAATATGTGATGAAAACACTAAATACCTCTACTCGTGGATAATTAAGGTGATTTGAACCGTTGGATGATCTTAAAATGTAGTTTTACGTGTCCCTTCCAATTTTCGTGAAAAAATAATGTCGGGAAGTGCTCGATCCGCTATTGTCGCAAAAATCGACAAATGCTCGACATTAGCCGATCGATCACTTCCCGACATTATTTTTCCACGAAAATTGGTCGGGACACGCAAAACTACATTTTAAGATCATCCAACGGTACAAATTACATTAATTATCCACGGGTAAGTCGATAAATTGCAAAAACCGCGTGAAATCCAAACTGTGCAGGCGTAGGGCGTAGGAGGGGGTGCGTCAGAATGGGCGTAGGGCGTAGCGTAGTGGCCTACGCCCTACGTCAGTCAAGTGCATGCAGTGGCCTGCGACAGAGCGGACGTAGGGCGTAGGCAATGGCCTACGCACTACGCCCATCAAAAAGCAGGCTTTGGCCTGCGACAAAGCGGGCGTAGGGCGTAGGCAATGGCCTACGCCCTACGCCCATCACAGAACAGATTTTTTCATGGATTTCCCCATTTTTTGTGATTCCAACCTGTCCAAAACACATTTACACCACATTCAAGCAATTCTAATGTTTACAATTCAATACAATACAAATCAATCGACTCGATGACTCAAACTGAAGATTTTTCGAGCTACATATCGGCGATACTTCATCAAGTACGCGTCGTCGATTTCTTTATCCCGGTGATTGAGGCACTTGTTGACTAGACGATCCAGATACATACACACGTACGGGCCGCAGTTGTGGTTGTCGACTTGGACAAACTGCTCCGTCGGGGCTTCGACCCGCATAGGAGTCTTCTTGTGGGTTCGACGAAAAAAGTTTCTACCCTCCCAAAATCCTGCAGCTACCAAGAGACGAGGCAACAACTCCAACACCGGAGTTAGTACACGAAACTTGACAGTTAGATCCGGAGTACGCCACAAGCACGAGTCGTACAACTGTATACTCCATAGGTCCAGGTCAATCCGTATCACGACCCAATGTTCCCCGGTATTACAGACCGTTATCACCTAAAAAAATAAGAAATAAAATAAAACGTTATTTACAATTAAATTAAAATATTAAATTGAATTAAAAAAATAAAAATGTACGGTTCTTTAAATTACCTCTCGTGCGTATTCCCAAGTCTCGTGCCTATGGTCCCCCGTGATGTATTTCAGCATGTAGTCCGGTGGTGTCCAGGACTCATATTTCGTCTCCAAGTTCTTTCTCCTTGCATGTGCAATCGGGATCTCAACCTCAGCGTACTGGGTCTTCATAGCGTTCTGTTAATTAAAAATAAATTTAAACGATTAGTATTAGGAAAATGATAAAAAAAACTTGTATTTGATAGGATGATTGGATCTTACGAAGAACTCGGTACACAAGAGTATAGTCCGCTGTGGAGTGACTTCATCTTTTACACCTTTGTTCTCCTTTATCTTGTCCCGCAGGTACGTAATGTACATGTCAATCTCCTGAAAAATATAAATATCACAGTTAAACACAATTTAATAAACATTATAAATTTCAAAGTTTAACTACAAATTAACTTACCATGTCCGAGTACCAATAATGTAGTGACTCAATCCGCTCGAAGTGGGCCTGGTTCAGAGTAAGTCCGTTGAAAGGGATATAGACACTCATTCCATGCCCGTCACGACGGAACATCGAATAGAGCCCCCTAACTTTCTTGCTGCCTCTCCGTGCGAACTGCTGGACGTACGGGCTCCGAAGAGCTGCCGAGGGTCTCCTCACACGGGGTCCGAGACTACTCTCGGCGACATCACCCTCCTCCTCCTCATCAGCCCCAAGTTCTTTCTCCTCTTCCGACAATGCAATCTCCTTTTCGTGTTCATCCTCCACGGGAGATGTCAGCTTGAACAACTGGACTTGCGTCCCAGTCGGAAAAAAAGTCTCTACATCAACGATCTCCTGCGGTATATCAGCCCCAATCGGTACAATAAAACCAGGATCATACTCTGGCCGATCAGCAGTAGTCGAAGGGAAGATGCCGTGGGTGGGAATCGCACGGAAGGGACCGGTGACACCCTGAAAATCACGCAGCGCCCTCGGTGGCGAAGAATGACCGCTATCTCCCCAGACAGCCTGAGTCTGTGCCGGTGTGCGATAGCTATCGCCAACGGTCGTCTGCTCGAAATGGGGCTGCTCGACCTGAGGCTGCTCGGAATGGCGCGAGAGTGGCACAGGAGTAGGATAATACTCGATCATCGCTTGCGGTTGTGGTTGTGGACTATCCCAAGTTGGAGCAGAGTAATACTCCATTGGAGGAAACTGAACAAAAAAATAATTTAGGTCGACACAAAAGAAAGAAAGAACTAATCAAATTTAGGTCGACAAAAAAAAAATTTAGGCCGACACAAAAGAACTAATCAAATTTTTTCAAAATATATTAATAGTAATATAATTTTTAAAATCATGTTTTTGAAAAATACAAACAAACAAAATATATATATAAACAACAAAACATCTACTGAACCTCCTCATTTGCCCTATCTTCTAGGTTGCAACGCTTAAGGGCCGCTTGAAGAGCGTCGATCCGACTGCAAACCTCAACAATCATCTCTCCCTGCTTTCCCTGCTCCACCCCGTACTTCTCCACCCGGGAAAGTAACTCTGCAACCAGCTTCTTCTGCTCCGTCAGCTCTGCTAGCATAGCCTCGTTATGTAGCCTCTGAGCCTCATCTCGCTGCGTCTCACGCTCGTCTCGCAGCCTCTCACGCTCCCTCGTCTCCTCGTATCGCCGAATGTCGGCTGTCCTCTCGTTCGTATGCATCTGCAGAAAATCAGCAAACCAATACGGGGGACCTCCAGATGGCTGAGCCTGAGAAGACGACGGACCGACATGCTCAAAGACTGTCTCAGGAAAAGCTGAGTATGTCGTCTGGGGTGGAGGTGAGGGTGTCCTCTGTCGTGGAGCTGGAGCTGGGGCAATGAACTTCACGTAGTCAGTGCAAAAGCTGACGTCGTCGTTGAGTCGTAGATCGTCTGCTTCGAAGTTCCGCTGGAACCAGCACAGGGTCCCGTAAAAAGCTGGAGACATCAACTCGTCAACGTCCGGCTTCAAGCGCGGATACACAACCTGCATGTTTGTTTTTGAAATTTTATAAGTCTGGATAATTAAAATAAATTTAATTCACGCAATAAACTTGTTTAAATATTTACCTGCACACCGCTAACAAAGAAGTTCTTCATATCATCGCCCTGCGGTGCGTTGTTACTCAGAGACCATCGGAGCATCCTGGGGTACGAATGAATGTACTCTCTCCTGGGGGATGCGTGCAGTTTTACAACCGCACCCTCGAAAACCTCCATCATATAGAACTAAAAAAAAAATATATATATATATATATATATTATTAAACACTACAAAAACTATTCAATTATCAACAAACTAGTTTTAAACATACCGCAAAAAAATGGATGAATCCATAAGCATTCCATGCGCGCGTCCCGACCCCGTCGATTGGACCGATTTGCTCGAAGCAATCATCGACGACAGCCTTCCACACCCTCCGTCCCCATGGATACTTCTGGCATATTTCGAGGTTACTGCAAAGCTGTAATAAATACAAAAATTAAAAAAAATAAAAATAAATTTCAATACACAATAAAAAAAAAAAATTTAATTAGCGTATTACCTCGAAGTACTCATCAGGGACATGTGATTGTCTGTTAGGTATGTCTAACAGAGTCGTAATCAACCAAACAAATGTTAGGTTGACTACATCCGGGTACCTCTCGGGACGCTTCTTGGCCAAAAGTGATTCGATCTTCTTAAGCAGCTCGTCCGTCGGCACCTGTTTCTTGGCCTCTACATGAGCTGGAAATGTTCTTTCTTTCAGGTCCGCATCATCACCGTCCACGTCATCTTGGGAGCGGGAGTCAGAAAAGTGCAACCCTGTAATCAAGCTGAACTCCATTGGGCTCAGACGAGCTACCATGTTGTTCGTCACGAACAACTTGAATCGCTTCCTCTGGTCAGGCCACACGCAGACTCGAGCCATCAACTGATGGATGGCCGCATTGGGCACTACCCCTTGCCCGTCCAAGAGTAAGAAATTACCCAGCTGAGGGTAATCGGTCACGACGTTCGGGAAGGCGGCCAGCAGAGGTCCCGCTATGTTGGGGATTTTCGTGTAGCTGTGGCGCGTCGTTAACTTCCCCTTCATCACCACGTCGCCGTATTTGCGGTGGGGTAGCTCACCGATGTCCGATGCCGGCACAGGGCGATACTCATCCTGAAAAACACATTACAACAAAACACAGTTAAAAACCTCAAAACTGTACTGTCTTGGGCGTAGGGCGTAGGCTTCACAGCCTACGCACTACGCCCAAGAACACTGAACAAAAAAAATTGACGTAGGCTTCAGCCTACGCCCTACGCCCAAGAACACTGAACAAAAAAAATTTGACGTAGGCTTCAGCCTACGTCTACGCCCAATAACACTGAACAAAATAAATTTGACGTAGGCTTCAGCCTACGTCTACGCCTAATAACACTGAACAAAAAACATTTGACGTAGGCTTCAGCCTACGTCTACGCCCAATAACACTGAACAAAAAAAATTTGACGTAGGCTTCAGCCTACGTCTACGCCCAATAACACTGAACAAAAAAAATTTGACGTAGGCTTCAGCCTACGTCTACGCCCAATAACAATGAACAAAATAAATTTGACGTAGGCTTCAGCCTACGTCTACGCCCAGTAACACTGAACAAAAACATTTGACGTAGGCTTCAGCCTACGTCTACGCCCAATAACACTGAACAAAAAAAATGGACGTAGGCTTCAGCCTACGCCCTACGCAAACGAACACTGAATAAAAAAAATGGACGTAGGCTTAAGCCTACGCCCTACGCCCAAGAACAGCAACCCAGAATTTTCAAAATCGGATTTTAGCAATTCATGCTACGAAATTACTTAAATTGAGGCTCGAAATTACCTGATGATTCCTCTGAGCCTGTGATGGCGACAATCCAAGGAGCAATTGACGGGGGTCATTGCGGCCGGAGTGGGCCGGGGACTGGGGGGCCGGGGACTGGGACGGCCGACGTTGCCTTTTGGAGCCCCTTCCGGTTGATGAGGACTCGCCGTGAGACATTGTCAGTTGAGGAGGCCGCCGGAATCGAACTGCATTTTCAATTTTTTTTTCCGTTTCAATTTGCTCGACTGAGAGAGAGAGAGAGAGAGAGGTGCGGGGCAGAGAGAATTGGGAGGAGTACTTACCTGAAAAGTGAGAGGGGCGCGACGCTCTTGCCGGAGTTCGTTTCTTCGTCGGTCGGAGTTCGGTTTTTTCGCCGCCGGTAGAGACCTAATTTTCGTTTTTGTGATTTCTGTGAAAGAGAGAAAAGAGGGGCAGCGGGGTTAGGGTTGAAAATGTCTCAGGGACTGATTTGCAATATCAAAACTTTCTTAGGTTAATTGGTAATTTTTAAAACTTATATATGATTTTTGATTTATTTTTATTGTATTTTAATTTAAATAAAAATCGAAAATAAGGGGGAGGGGCATTTTTCTGAAATGGTGTTTTCATAGGGTTACCCCTCCCAATTCTCTCACAAAATACACGCCGTAATTTTGTTGCAAAAGACGAGTTTTACAAGGAAGCAACCATCACGGTCATGTGATACGAATAATGCTCGATATTAAACCCTAATTCGACTGAAATCAAAATTACAAAAGATTTTAGAATATTGGATTCACGTATATCATGGTTTTCATTTGATAGTATTAATGCAATAATCTTTTTAATAATCTTTTAAAAAATTAAGTTTTTAAAAATTAATATGAATATTATGAATATGTTATTTAATTTAGATAGTAACAAAACCAATTTAGAGTAATAAATACTCTGTACAAATTACAAAAGTACCCACACTTTATCTTATAACTTTATTCTTTCTATACTTATTTATTTATATTAAAACAATTAATTTTCACTTAAATCATTAAATATTTACAAAATAATACTCATTATTCTCCTACTTTTTATTATTTAATATAGAAAAAATTATACTATTTTCAAGTACAAATTTCACAATCCAAACGTTAAAAAATATCAAATAATATTATGAATATTTATATTAATTTATTGGTTTAGTTATTTTATAATTAAAATTTTAGATGAGTTGAAAAAAGTTGTTTGTAAATATTTAAATATAAATAATAAATAAATTAAATTAAACTACACAATTTTATATAAGAAGTTTATACACTTCACTTTACAAAAACGAATTTTATATACTCTACTAATTTACGATATTACTCTTATTTTCCATGAATGTATTAAAATTTTAAATTTATGATATTAATATAAATAATAGTAAGTCCGTAGTTTCTCTGCTAATCACCCCCTTGACCGGAGGAAACAGATGGAAATGGGCGGCGAAAAACCTAATGCTAAGATCTCGCGGATGGCCGGCGAACTCGAATTGCCGGAGCCAATAATCCATCGCATACAATATTTTCTGAACGCGAGTCAAGCTGCGAGAACTGCTGTCCTCTCGAAATTATGGGGCAGCGCCTGGCTAACTCGCCCGAACATCGACTTGGACGAAGCGAGCTACAACCATAGAAACCCTGACGCCGTCGATTTCCCGGCGTTTGCGAAGAAGACGATTCGAAGGTACGAGAAATCCAAACTCAAAATCGATAGTTTCAGTCTGCTTATCCGTGGTTCTGCTTTAAATGCTAACGAACTGATTGTGAAAGCATTGGAAATGGGCGCTACTCGTCTCGTTCTCACCGCTCGATCTGGGTATGGGAGTATGAAATTCGCTTTGACAAATGAGGTGTTTGCAGGCGAAAACCTGATCGGGTTATCCGTGGAAGGGTTCCTAATTGATTTGGGGCCAGATCAGGAGGTAAGATGTTCCAAGCTTCAATCCCTTAGATTAAAATCAGTCGGGGTAAAAATTTGCACGAACTTTATTGCTAACATTACCTCTCACTGCCACTTGATTAGAGACGTGTCATTGTGTGATATCTATGAGTGCGATAATAATGGCTATGTGTATGGTAACCGCATTCTCGATTTGGGTCCGATAGACTTTCCCAGCTTACGTAACATAAGGCGTATGATGCTTTCTTGTGTGTATTTTGACGTCTTGTTTTTGGGTGACTTATGGTCCGAGTTCCCTTCACTTAAAGATTTAACTCTGAAATACTACTCCAAATTTGTGGAGGACTTAAGGATTTCTAGCCGTTCACTAGAGCTATTGAACTTTAGTGTTGGAAGTTCTATGACTATGAGAGTTGAGTTCGATGTTCCAAGTATTCGTAAGTTTACCTTTGAAGGTCCACTCATCGAGTCACTGTCTTTTAAGACAACTTCAAGGGAATGGGAGTCTCGCCTATCTATAAGTTGTCGTGATCTTAGTACATCATGGTTCCTTCAGTTGAGTATGTTGGTTTCACAGTTTAGCCGATCAAAACTTCACCTATCCTGCCGTTTTACCTCTTCAGAAAGATTTGATTACGAGGTGGAACACCTTCGTGGTTTACCCAAATACCAAGTGGAGAATTTGATTATGGACACAGAGTGTCTGCCAGTTTTAAATTATTTTGCTGTATTTGATGGTTTGTTTCGCATATGTCGGCCAAAGTTCATTACTCAGTATTTGCTTCCCGAGTCCAGTTTTAGATGGGAAACAAAAAATCACTTCCTTTGCAAGATGCTTGTGCAGCAAATAAACGAGAAATGCTCGTTTGGTATGCGGCGTGTGCATGGTTTGGATTATCTCAAACAAGCAAATGCGCAGGTTTTTGATGAGGTTGTTGGTGAGTGGCAAGATATACCATTGAAGTCATTGTTAGATGCTTCACCAAGTCCACAGGAAAATCAGAAAATTCGCTTCGAGCTGGAATGGAGAGCCTAGCTTTAGCTGTTACCATTTGATTATACTTGATTTTTATCTTTGGTAGATTGAGTATTTCAATAAGTTCTAAGCAGGAGGTTTAGAGATTTAGTTTTTTATATTTTTATATTGATTTAATTAATTATTTTCGCTCCCGACTTTGTTTTTTAAATGAAAAAAAAATACTCAAAAAATTAATAATTTTTTTAAATTAATAAAATTTTATGATTCCAAATTTATTACTCCCTCCCATTTTTATTATATGTCATTTTGGTGTTTTTTATTATTTACTTTTCAATTGTAGTTTTACTTTTTTCTACCTTAAATATCCCTATTTATTCTCTAGTCATTAATACTATCAATGGTAATCAAAATACATATGGACAAATGTGCACAACAAAAAAAACACAAGTTAAAAACAAAAAATTATTCGTAAAGAAAAAAAAAACATGGCATGTTAATTTTGTGAATCACTTTTAATTAAAATAGTTTCATAACAAAATTTTGAAAACAAGAATTCAAATTGTAATTGGGGAAAAAGAAGTTTATTTTTACTTTTTGATAACTTGTAAAAAAATATTGTGGAGAAGAAAAAACGTGTGCTTAGCATAAACATTCATTTTGGCTTGATTTTTTTTTAATGTAACTGCCCATTAAATAAAGGTAAAATAGGGTTTATTTTATTTTATTAAAAAATGTGCAAAACACTAAAAACACATTTGAGAGAGTAATTTATAGAAAGATAATATAGCATGTTCTTACTTTTTGTTGTACTAATACTAGTATACTACCCTCCTACTACGTAATTACTACTTCTAGTAGGTTTCTAAAACACATTTGAAAAATCGTTCTTAACACAATTTTTATTTTTATTTTATTTTTGTGCTTTAAATAAAAACATTAAAAAAATCCACCCTAGACAAAAATATAAATTAAAACATCATGAATAGAAAAAATAACCATTTAATATTTAATAGTGAATGTAAGAATGTTCATTATCTAAAATTACAAGCAAGATTGATGACACGTGTCTCACATACATAATTCAAATTGGTTAATTATTTTAGGGTAACTTTGTATTAGGGGAAAAGAATAATATTTTATTATAATTAAATAACCTAACTTTTCCTACTTATAAATAAGAGCGATAACTTTATGAATTAACCTTTTTTCTTTCTCAATATATTAGAATTTTAAATTTGTCAAATTAAAAAACAAAATTAACACAATTCTATTTTCTCAACATTTGTAACTAGGGATGGGAATAAATACCGAATTATCGAAATACCGAACTTACCGTATCGAAAAAATCAAAATTTCGGTATATTGAATTTTTCGGTACGGTATGATATCGTATCGATAATTTTCGGTATAGTATTGGTATGAAAGTTTTTAAAATTTCGGTATTTCGATATGTACCGATATACTGTAAATAATCGGTATAATTTGATATTTCGATATATATATCTTTCGGTATACAAAAAATAATCGGTATAGTTCGATATTTCGAGATATATATATATATATATATATATATATATATATATATATATATATATACTTTGGTATGCAAAAAAAAAAGTCGGTATAATTCGGTATTTCGATATTTTCGATATAATTCGATAATAAAAATTTCGATATGATTCGATATATCGATATTTTTACTATACCGAAAGTTCGGTACGATATCGGTATAGATTTTTTCGATATCGAAATTTCGGTATATCGATATTCGGTATACCGAACTTTTCGGTACGGTATTGGTATAAAGTATTTTTTGGATACCGAATTTTTCGGTACGGTATCGGTATGACCGATTCGGTACGGTACGGTATGATATCTCATCCTTATTTGTAACTGCTCTATTTTTATGCAATTCTTAAATTTTTATTTTAAATTATCAAATTAAAAAATAAAATTATGCAATTTTTTATTTTAAATCCAAGCCGAGAAACCATTGAAGAAATAGACATTCTTTTATTATTAATGATTAATAATAATCAAAGTGATTGATTTTATTTTAAATATTTATATTAGATTGTGTTATATGTATAGGGATAAAATAGATATTTTAATTTTAAAAGGTTACTTTATTTTATAAATAAAATACTTAAATTATCTTAAATAATGAAATAAATAATAAAATTGAACACTAAAATACAAAAAGTGGAATTTATGAATTATAAATTAAAATTAAGTAAGGACCTGTTCGTTGGACTGAAACCGGCTTAACTGAACTGAACTTAAGTGATCTGAACTGAACAGGATTGATTTTTTTATAAAAAAAAATAATTTTTATAAATTATTAAATATTATTTTTAAAATATTAATAATATTACGAGAGTAACTAGATTTTATATTTAAAATTATAGATTGAAATTATTTTTTGTTTATTTTATTTTAATTTATTTTGAAGTGATCTGAACTGAACTGAAGCGGTCTGTCTGAACTGAAATTAAGTTTAAAAAAACAGGTCCTAAATCAAAATTCCCCTCTAAATATTTATCCCCAACAATTCGAAATTTAGGGTTTTGCAGATGGCCAGCGAAGTCGAATTGCCGGAGCCAATAATCCAGCGCATACAATATTTTCTGAACGCGAGTCAAGCTGCGAGAACTACTTTTTTGTCGAAATCATGGAACAGCGCCTGGCTAACTCGCCCGAACATCGACTTGGATGAAGAGTGCTACTTCAATTTCTCTCCACACACTCTCGAATTCCCGGAGTTTGTGAAGAAGACGATGCAAAGGTACGAACAATCCAAACTCAAGATCGATGGTTTCAGTCTACGTATTGGCGATTCTCCTTTCGATCCTAACGAAATGATTGTGAAAGCACTGGAAATGGGCGCTACTCATATCGTTCTTGCTACTGCGTTTGATCATATGTTTTTCATTTTATGGGATGACGTGTTTGTAGCTGAAAACATTGTCCGATTATCTATCGAAGGGTTCAAGATTGATCTGGGGCCGCATTCAATTGTAAGGTGTTTGAGGCTTGAATCCCTTGCATTAAAATCAGTCGGGGTGAAACGTAATGCCAATTCTATTTCCCACATAATCTCTCGCTACCCCTTAATTAAAGATTTGTCATTGACCTATATCCACGAGGACCATGAGGACCAAGACGAATATGATGAACAGGGCAACATATTGGTTGATTACGAATATCCTGGCATGCCTCTTCACAATTACAGTCGCAGTCTCGGCCCGCTCGAGCTTCCCGAGTTGCATAACCTAACGCGTCTGGTGATTTCTAGTGTAACTTTCGACATATTGTTTTTGGGTGACTTATCGTCAATGTTTCCTTCGCTAAAAGATTTAACCCTGAAACACGCCAAATTCCCAGAACACATACGAGTTTCTAGCCATTCACTGGAGGTATTAAGCCTTATTGTGCGGCACCAGATGAGGGCCGAGTTTGATGTTCCAAGTATCCGTAAGTTTACGTTTGACGGTCCAGTCATTCAGTCGCCGACTTTTAAACCAACTTCAAAAGAGTGGGAGTCTCATGTATCTATAATTTGTCATGAGGTTATTAGTACATCATGGTTCCTTGAGATGCGTAATTTGGTTGCACAGCTTAGCCAATCAAATTCAAAACTTCATCTCTCTTGCCGTGTTTACTGTGAAGAAAGCTTTGACTACGAGGAGGAAGACCTCCAAGATTCACCCAAACATCAATTGGAGAATTTGATTATGGAAACCCAGGATTTACCCAAAGTTCAGGTGGAGAATTTGATTATGGACACCCGAGGTCTAACATCTTTTAGTTGTTATGCTCTGTATGAAGGTTTGTTTCGGTTTTGTCGGCCAAAGTTCATTACTCAGAATTTGCTTCCCGAGTCAAGTCATGGATGTAAAACAAGCAATACTTTCCTTTGCAAGATGCTTGTGCAACAAATGAATGAGAGATGCTCTGTCCAAACACTTGGTATGCATAGCTTGCGTGATCTCAAACAAGTAAATGTGCAGATTTTGGATGAGGAAACAAACAATTACTACCTTTGCAAGACTCTTGTGCAGCAAATGAATGAGAAATTCTCGTTCGAAAGCCTTGGTTTGCATAGTTTGAATGATCTCAAAGAAGTAAATTCGCAGGTTTTTGATGAGGTTGTAGCTGAGTGGCAGGATATACCATTGAAATCATTGTTAGTTACTTCAGCAATTCCACAGGAAAAGCAGAAAATTCGCTTCGGGATGAAATGGAGAGTAGCCTAACTATTAGGTACATTCTGATTATATTTTATTTTGCCGTACTTTGATCTTTAAATTACAGAGTTTCTAATGATGTGTCTTTTTCCAAGTACCTAATGGATGTGAAAATCCAAAAATATATTCCTCAGTAAATATTTCTTTACCTCTCTTACTCCAGATTTGAAATCACAGCTTATATATCTATTCTGGTCTTCAGTAAATACTTGCATACTCTTTCCTCTTTAGAAAATCATTAAATTAAAAAATCGATATCAATTTTAAATTAGAAAATCGAAATCAAGTAGTAGTAACTAAGTTGGGGACAAAAAGATGAAATAAAAATCCTTTATTTATTTATTAAATAAAACCATATTTACCGAAAAATTATTCAACTAAAAATTTCAGATCAGTAGAGAAGTAGAGTGAAGTCGTAGCGTAATAAATACTGAAATCACGAAATCCAATTTTAGGGTTTCAGCAATGGCTGGCGAACTTGATTTACCGATACCAGTGATCCAGCGCATACCAGTGCATCCTGTCGAAACCTTGATGCAAAGCATGGCGAACTCACCCGGACATCGACCTGGATGAAAATGACTATCCTCGGCACTACACGAACAATCCCGACATTCTCCTTTTCCCGAGGTTTGTGAGGAAGACTATTCAAAAGTACCAAAAATCGAAACTCAGCATTGAAAGTTTCAGTCTCATGGTTCTGGTTTTGATGCTTATCACAAATTGGTTGTCAAAGCATTGGGAATGGGTGTTAGTCATCTCCTTCTTTCTGCTCGATCTCTATCTGGTTGTATGGATTTCGTTTTGCCGAATGAGGTGTTTGCAGCTGAAACCTTATCGGGTTCGTAATTGATTTGGGGCCGGATCCAAAATTTAAGATGTTCGAGGCTTCAATCCCTAACATTAAAAGCAGTTGGGGTAAAACGCGACGACAATTCTATTTCTAACATAATCTCTGGCTGCCTCTTGATTAAAGATTTGTCGTTATCCGATATTTATGAGTACAAAGACTACAATGGTTATGGTTATGGCTATGGATATGGTAAACGCGTTCTCAGTTTGGGTCTCAGTCTAGGTCCAATATTCTTTCCCAGCTTGCATAGCATAAGGTGTCTCGTGCTTTCTTGTGTTGATTTTGAAATCTTGTTTTTGGGTGACTTATCGTCTAAGTTCCCTTCACTTAAGGATTTTACCTTAAAATACTCCACTATATCCGTACAAGACATTCAAATTTCTAACCGTTCACTATATTCGTACAAGACATTCAAATTTCTAGCGTTTTCGTTGGAGCTATTCGTAAGTTTACCTTTAAAGGTCCAATCATTCGAAAACTTACTTTTAAAGTTGTTCCAACTGTAAGGGAATGGGAGTCAAACCTATCTATAATTTGTACTGAACTTATTACATCATAAGTTGGCTTCACAGTTTAGGCAATCAAAACTTCATCTCTATTGCCATGTTATCTCTCTGTTAAAAGTTTTGATTACGAGGTGGAAGACCTTCGTGGCTTTCCGAAACTTCGGGTGGAGAATTTGTTTATGGACACCCAGGGTCTACCAATGTTAAATTGTTTTGCTCTTTTTGACGGTTTGTTTCGCATATGTCGACCGAAGTTCATTACTCAGTATTTGCTTCCCAAGTCACTTTGCAAGACACTTGTGCAGCAAGTAAATGAGAAATTCTCGGTCGAAGCCTTGGTATTAATAGTTTGAATGATCTCAAAGAAGTAAATGCGCAGGTTTTTGACGAGGTTGTGGCTGAGTGGCGGGATCTACCATTGAAGTCATTGTTAGATGCTTCAGCAAGTCCAAAGGTAAAGCAGAAAGTTCGATTTGAGCTGGAATGGACAGTGTAGCCTACTAGAAAATAATTTTTGTAGGTCATCGTTTTTACGAGTTCTAATTCTGCCTTCCTTTTTGTGACAAAACATGACTAGGCTTGTTTTCTTATTTTTTCTTATTTGTTGGCCTTTATGAAGAATTATTTGGTAGTCTGATTGAATTTTATTTGAAGTTCAGAAATAGTTTATGTTATGTTGAATTAACCGAATCAGTGGCCACGGACAATGTCATGTAGCAATCACTTGTTCATGTTATGAGCTCCTCAAATCTTGGTTTACTTAAAAAAAAGCATTTCACCCCGCAATTAATATTCTCCTTATTATTTCCGATTTCAATTTCTAGTCTTAATTTAGAATTTTATCAAATTATTTTAGTTAGGATTTTATTATCAAAATCCCAAAAACAAAGACAAACTACTCTGTGCTAAAATAAACTTGTCGAACAAAACTAAAAAGAAAACATGTGGAATAATAATAGTGATTCTATTGATCTTATTCACGATTTAAAAAAACAAAAAGTAAAATCTTAAACAATAGTTGTAACATGTAAGTTGAGGCATTTTTTTGCATCTTCACAAAATCGTAAAATATACTGTATAATTTTATTTTATTTACATTACAAAATCGTAATGGATAAGTTATCCATTACTAACATCCAAGGAAATATAAAAAAAAATATAACTAACATATGTGAAGAAATTAAACATAGTAGTAATTGTTGCAAAAAGTAGTAATTTTATTGAACAATTGAAATGTTAATGAGAGCTTGGAATTCAAAAAATAAGAAATTCACCTTCAAGAAACTATATTTTCAATTGAGATATAAAATCAACAATCATGGTAAAATAAATTTAAGATCCAACACAACTTTAATGATTAAGAATATATTAAGTTAATGTATTTTTTAATAAAATAAATTCAAGATCCAATGGCAATTATTATGTATCATTAGTTATCTTTAATAAAAAATTAAAAATTATCCATATTTAATTATTATTTAAATTTTTCATTGATTGTTTAAATATTTAAATTTTTCATTGATTGTTTAGAAAATTCAATAACTTTATTTTGTTAAATAAATTAAAGAGGGATACTCTTTGATATCTTTGATAGGCCTGTCAATCGGGTCGGGCCGGCCCTAACTCGGCTCGTTCGGCCCTAAGAAAAGCCTCGTTCGATTAATATTATTTAGGGTCGAGCCGAGCTTGGGCCGAAAAATGAAGCCCATATTATATATAGGCCGAGCTTAAGCTCGGCCTCATATAGGCCCGACCCTATATAATAATTAACTTTAATTTTATAAATAAAAATAAATTTAAAAATATGATGAAGAACACGATCTATCCTTCAATGGTTAGTACAAATAATATTACGATATTTAAAATATGATAATATTTGTTTTTATTTTGATAATATTATTGGCTTGTGTTTGTTTTGTTTTTATCAATCCTAATATATTTTTTTAAAATATTTATGAAAAAATTGTGAAAATAATTTTAGATAATCAATCATAATATATTTTTAAAAATATTTATAAAAAAAATTGTAAAACTAATTTTAGATTGAGATGTTAGGGCTTAGCCCGTTCTAGACCCAAAGCCCTAATATTATTATAGGCCGAGCTTGAGCTTGAAATTTTCAAGCCCAAAGGCTTAAGCCCGAAGCCCATAGCCCTTAAAATTCTATGGGCCGAGTCAGGGCCAATCAAAGCCCGACCCATATAGCCCGATTGACAGGCCTACTCTTTGACAAAAGAAATGTACATTAAAAATAATTAAGAAATCAAATAACTAGATTTGACATACAAAATAAACATATCATTTATTATTCAATAATAACAAACAAAGTACAGCACAATAGTTAAATAAATTCTAAATTAATATTTTGGTGAAGGATATGATCAGAATATCTGGCATGAATTCTCTTCCAAGAGAGAAAATATATAAGCGCTCAGTAATTTCAACGTCGATTCATCTTGGGAAAAGTTCATCACTTCCGACTCCAAATCAAAAATTCATGTAACAAAAATTAAATGTAACCGATCCAAACATTGAATAGATTCATCGGTAAAAACCTGTCCAGTAAAAAAAGTCAAAGCGGTTAAAATTCAATTTTGCGTCGGCTCATACTCATCGCCCATTTCAATATCGAGCGGCGGTAATCAGTAAATCGACGCAATCAAAATCAATAAAAATAAAAAGGATTAGGTCAGAAGTAGCTGGTTTGTAATATCATGGATTTTATCATTGGGAATCCGATCGATTTCTTTCGTCACACCTAATAATCAATGAAATTCAATTAAAAAATAAAATAAAAATGTATCTACCTCGTCACCGATAGTCCTGGTATACTCAGAAATCCGGAGCTAAAGGTAGAAACATATATACAGGAATATTATATATACGCACATTGTTCGATATGGCCTAAAGATAGATCCGTTGATCTTAGGGTTTCAGATCAACCGATTTGCAATATTAGGCTTTAAAGAAATAAAAAAAAGGAAACGAACAGTGGTTGATGCGGCGGAGGTTGCGGTGGCTCAGACATCCAAGGAAGGATAAAACAGCATCGAGTTCTCAAGCCAGGCGAAAGGCGAAAACCCTTAGGCGGCCACTGCGAATGTTCATGAGAAACAAGCCTTAGATTTTATCATCATCGCCAATAATTATTTAATTAATAAAATGAAACTGTTACTGTGAAGAAGAAGCAGGAAGGGAGATTATATGTCAAGGGATGATCTTGTATTTGGTTATATAGGGGAGAGACCGGGGTTTAGGGTTTGTGGATGGATGAACACGGTCTAGTTAATTCATTCAATATTTGTTTTTTATTTTATTTCTAAGTATTAATACATATAAATTAATAAAATAAATTAAGAATAATAAAATAAATTGAATGAGAGATGATCAAACACTAATAAAATAATTATTTAACAATTTAAGTTTATCGGTCTATACAATCATTCAAATTTTATAATTTAAACAAATTATATATGGTGTATTTAGAGTAATGAGTTAAAAAGTGTAAAAAGTGTAAAAGTTCTCGATAAAACTTCATTCAAACGATATGGATCAATCTTTCTAGTAGTAATAGTGTCTAAATGGCTATTCGGAACCGAAAACTTTGACATAAAAAAACGGACGAACTTGGTGTATTTAGAGTAATGAGTTAAAAAGCGTAAAAGTTCTAGATAAAACTTCATTCAAACGATATAGATCAATCTTTCTAGTAGTAATGGTGTCTATATGGCTATTCGGAACCCAAAACTTTGACATCAAAAAATGGACGAACTTGGTGTATTTAGAGTAATGAGTTAAAAAGCGTAAAAGTTCTCGATGAATTATTTTTAATTATTTTTTATAGTGCCATCATAAAAAATTTGAGTATGATACACAAACAAAATAATTATTTAATAATTTAATTTTGTTAACAATACAATATTAATTCTTTATAATTGACACCGATTATATGTTTCATACTATAAATTATTATTCGAAAAACAATTTCAAGACAATTTTGTTTTTTATGTTATTATAAATACACATAAATTAATTGATAAATTAATTGAGAATGCGAGATAGTTGAAATATAAATCAAATATTATTTCACAATCTTGAGACATTGTATCCTAAGAGACATTGTACTTCCATATGACTGTAGACAATCAACACAATAAATCGATGTTCATTGTTACCTAAACCGGAAAAAAGCCAAAAACAAAAAGTATCAATTACCGTAATCCGGTCGTATAGGTCTTCTCCTTCTAAACGGTCCGAGGGGTGTATGCAGACCATATCAATATCCATCTTTTTTTTCTGGAGAATCGCATTAGATAGTATTTTAAATGATTGTTTTCGAGAATTGGTAAATCAAAGAGAGACGAACGAATTCACTTACATTTCTAGTTGAATAAGAATTTTCCAAGCCCAGAATACTCAAAGCCCTTCCCACAGTGTTAGCCTCGGTTACTACACGAGAAATCAACGAAAAATAAATAAACAGCAACGTAAATCAGTAGCTTAAAACTTTTCTACATTCAATTCGATAGTAATTTCTTAAATAATCAAATGAATCGAAGAAAAATAAGAACTCGCAGATTTGGGGGAAATGTTAATTACCTGTCCATGAGAGGAGTTTGAATTCTGCAACTATCTTGACACGATCACCCTGAAATGCACTGGCAACAAGAACGTGGGGAGGACTCTTCGGCTGAGACGATTCGCCTAATTCCATTGTTTTCGATCAGATTCAAACACACGCAGTATCAGAAACGAAACACACACTACACACAGTATCAGAGAAAAAAAATGAAACAGAGGTGAGAGAGAGGGAAGGAGGAAGGGGGAGAGTCGAGTTTAAAAAAGAATCATTACGGTTAGTAACAGTCTAACAGAAGTGATGCGCTGGCATATTTTCTTAAAAAGATTTACAATTTGGTCCTTTAAAATTTGTTTAGTCTCTTTTTAGTGCAAACACGTTTCTTCAATTTTGGTCCTCAAAAGTCAAAAACAAATCTATTTTAAAAAAAATATATTTTTTGGCGGAAAATTTTCAATTTCAATAGAAAGTAATGCCACATTGCCATTTGCCACTGATCTTGTAAAAATTTAGAGTACACACGGGCCGGGTTCATGCGGGTCGGGCCGGGGACAGAAAATTACAATGTTTGAAGTGTCAATTTCAAATACAAAACATCATAAACAAATTAGCATATTATGGATTGGCGGGCATGAGATTTAAGTTACATTTTTCAAGATGGATTTTGACGATACATTGCTTGACCTTCACTAGATGTCAAACATGGAGGAGGAGAAAACGAATGATCAGAAAGATGATGTCTCGTATTTACTTACAATTTTCAATCGATCATATTCTACCAGATATGTTGCAAGAGAAACGAGTCGAGCTTGTGGTTGAAGTTGGCATGACAAATACCACATGACGAGTGAGCGCTAAATTAAAATTAAAATTCTCATCATGTGATTGAAGTCCGTTTCTCATTGAAATTCTTCAAGACCACCGACATGAAACAAAAGTAAATAAATACATTAGAATATAATTTTAGACCAATCGTTGAGAGTTGAATGTGACCTTGATGTCGAGAAGAGTCGAGTAGAGTCGGGGATAGTACGTGTTGGCTCACATCCAAAAACTTGGGTACCTCACACCAAAGTGATCAGCTGATTTCAGTTTTCACCGAGTCTATGTCCAAGCAACGAGCCAGGTATTGAGTCAATTAATGCGGAGTTAAAGAAGTTGAGAAATTATACCTATTCTATAAGAAATAATATTGAAATTAATCAAAATTAAATTGATTTTTATTTTGTGAATAAAATGTGTCAAAGTTTTAATGGTTAATATGTTTAAAAGTTTAGATAAAAATAATTATAATAATCAAAATGTAGAAGACAATTTTGCTTCTTTCACCTACTCGATTTTGGTGATCTAGAATAATAGAAAATGGTCTTCTCGAATCTCGATCGAGTGCAGTTGATCATAAGAAAATTTATTCTCTCTTCTCATCGTTCTATAGTATGTACGTCCAGGTTCAGTGTATCCGGCTTTGTTTGACCACTCAATAATCCCATTTTGACATTTTTTTAAGACCCCTCGCTTCATCTCACGCGCCATCACGCTCCAATCATTTACACCGGTAATAGTTAATTAATTAATTAAAATAATGTAATGTGCATCAACCAGTCATTAAAGAAGCGCGTGGCGAAGTTGATTTAGTATCAGAAAAACAAATCGCGTGGCGGGCACGTGAGAGCGCAGCCACCCATCCACTCATTCAGTCATCGCCGCCACCACCACCAACGGCACCCAAATTCCCCACATCCTCAATTTACTCATATAAATTCCCCAGATATTTACACCCAAAATCCTACACAATAAAATTATATTTATCTATCATTCATCCTCTAATTAATTAAATATCTCCCAACGAAATTCCCCGGCTTCTCGTTTTTCATTTCCTTTTTCTGCTAGGGCTTTTCTTTTACTCGCCTCATGACGACGTCGTTTGGGGCAGCCACCGCCATCGCCAAGGACCCCAAGCTCCAGATTCCAGCAAACTTCCATGGGTTGAAGAGCGCTTCCAATTCTCTCTTGCTCGCTAAACGCCCACTTGTTTTCCGCGCCCCCGCCGTCGCCGCTTATCCGGGATCCACCACCTCTTCCATCAGAGCCGTCTCTACGGTACATTTTTTTTGTTAGGTTTTATTCAACAAATGCACTTCACAAATCGTAGTTTATCAATAATTCAGTGATCATTTTTTTTAATAATATTTGTTTATTGGATTGTCTTCTCCTAGGATACAAATTGGATTATTTTAAGAACCCTTTTTTTACAGTATAATTTTTGCAAATTTCTGATTGATGTATCCTCTGTATAATCCACTGAATAGAGCATTCTCTGTTTCCTATGCTAATTTATTTGCAGCCAGTGAAGCCCGACACCCCCGTCGAGCAGAAGCGCAGTAAGGTCGAAATCATCAAAGAGCACAGTAACTTCATAAGATACCCTCTGAACGAGGAGTTACTGACCGAAGCCCCCAACATTAACGAGGCTGCAACGCAACTAATCAAGTTCCATGGCAGTTACCAACAATACAACAGAGATGAACGCGGGACCAAGTCCTACTCCTTCATGCTCCGCACTAAAAACCCATGCGGGAAAGTCTCCAACAAGCTCTACCTTGTAATGGACGACCTAGCCGACCAGTTCGGGATCAACACGCTCCGTCTGACGACCCGTCAGACCTTTCAGCTCCACGGTGTCTTGAAGAAAGACCTCAAGACTGTTATGAGTGCCATCATTAGATGCATGGGGTCCACGCTCGGCGCGTGTGGTGATTTAAACAGGAATGTTCTTGCTCCGGCAGCTCCGATTTACCGGAAGGATTTTTTGTTTGCTCAGAAAACTGCGGAGGATATTGCTGCGCTCTTGACTCCTCAGTCTGGTTTCTACTATGATATGTGGGTGGATGGGGAAAAGATTTTGACTGCGGAAGAGCCTCCGGAGGTGGTGAGTGCCCGCAATGATAATTCACATGGTACGAATTTCACGGATTCGGCGGAGCCCATCTATGGGACTCAGTTCTTGCCAAGGAAGTTTAAGATTGCTGTCACTGTCCCGACTGATAACTCAGTGGATCTGTTTACGAATGATATTGGTGTGGTGGTTGTGTCCGATGCTGATGGGGAGCCCCAGGGGTTTAACTTATACGTAAATGAAAAAACTTTTTCCCCATGAAAATTTGGGGAATTAATCTTGAAATCTATTTTCAACATGTCATGTCATTCATGATATATTCGTTGCAGGTTGGTGGTGGGATGGGAAGAACACACAGGCTTGAGAGCACCTTTCCTCGAGTAGCAGAGCCTTTAGGTTATGTGCCGAAAGAGGATATATTATATGCAGTGAAGGCTATTGTCGTGACACAGAGAGAAAACGGGAGAAGAGACGACCGCAAGTACAGCAGAATGAAATATCTTATCAGCTCGTGGGGAATTGAAAAGTTCAGAACGGTTGTTGAACAGTACTTTGGGAAGAAGTTCGAACCTTGTCATGAGTTACCTGAGTGGGAATTTAAAAGCTACTTGGGTTGGCACGAACAGGTTCACTATTTTTGTTTTTTTTAGCATTTTGAGTTATGCTTGGGCTATTTTTGTTGTTAATTGTGTGGGGTTTTGATTTTTTTTTTTTGCAGGGAGATGGTGGATTATTTTGTGGTCTCCATGTGGATAGTGGTCGAGTGAAAGGGGTAATGAAGAAGACTCTGAGGGAAATAATTGAGAAGTACAATTTGAATGTCCGGATTACACCAAACCAGAACATCATTTTGTGTGATATTAAGAAAGCATGGAAGCGTCCCATCACTACAGCTCTTGCTCAGGGTGGTCTCCTGGTAAGAAACTGCAACTTATTTATTTAATTCTTTATTCCTTTGTATAGTGTAATGATTTAAACTAGTCTCTGATTCTCTTTTTTTAATAATAAGAATCAAATTCTCATCCTTTTGTATAGTATCTGTTCTTTGAGATTTGCTTTAGTTGTCTGATGCGGGGGGAAAGGGCCCGTTTGGTTTTTGTTCTTAAAAAGTTGTGCGAATTAGACCCCATGGTCTAACTGATCATATTTTTTTGTTTTTTCAGCAACCAAGGTTTGTAGATCCTCTCAACGTGACAGCGATGGCCTGCCCAGCTTTTCCACTCTGCCCTTTGGCCATTACGGAAGCTGAGCGTGGAATACCCGACATCCTTAAGCGTGTCCGAGCTGTATTTGAGAAGGTATAATCTATCTCTCTATTCATATTTATTTTAAGACAAGTACAAAAGGAATTAATTTCTACAATACACACAACTGCTTCATTTTTATCAAACAATATTAGCCAAGCCTTTTGACATTGCAAATAAAATACTGTACTAGTACTTAATTAAATATTTCAATCTAAACAATGGCTTATGTCAATGTTATACTCTAATACTTACATTTGTTTTTGTGCGATGAAATACTCTATAACTGTTACTATCTTGTGTTTTTTAAAGAAATTAGTTACTCCTTAAAAACTTCAATTACTTCTCGTGGGTAACGTTTGTTTTTAAGGAGAATTATCTGTACGTTTGGAAGATAATTGAACACCACTCGTGATTCGACTAAACCTCAGGGTCATTTTTTCGTAATAAATTCCAGATAGAATAATGAATGCTGAATCTTCTTATTCATTTCATTTTAGGTTGGTCTCAAGTATAGCGAATCCGTGGTTATAAGGATAACCGGTTGCCCCAACGGTTGTGCTAGACCATACATGGCTGAACTCGGCCTGGTTGGTGATGGTCCAAATAGTTATCAGGTAAACAAAACAAGTGTTTTTGCTTTGACACTTTATTATCAATACCGACGGAAAAAGGGATGTTTGTTTGTAGAACTTTGTATGTGACTGAGAATTGTATTTTATATTGTTGGGTTGCAGATTTGGCTTGGAGGGACGCCCAACCAAACTTCGCTTGCTAGGGTGTTTAAAGATAAGGTTAAGATTCAAGATCTTGAGAAAGTTCTGGAACCTTTGTTTTATCACTGGAAGCGCAAGCGTGTATCCAAGGAATCATTTGGCGACTTCACAAACCGCATGGTAAGCATTTTCTGAATTCAGTGATGTCAGGCGAAAAAAAAAACTCAAAATACTATGTTCAGTATATCTTCTTTAGTATGGATAATTATAGAAACAAGTCCCGAGGTTTTATTGTAATTCCAACAATATTAAAAATCATAGACCCAGGATCTGTAAAAAAATTAGGAATGCCCTCTTCTTTGAAGATAGAAATAGGGTCAATTACGAATTGTAAACTTGAAGTTTGAAAATTTTAAACCCAGAAAAAAACAACAACTCGCATTTAGAAAAAAACATGTCTCCCTTCATAAGCAAAAATCTTTTCAAAACCTCCTTCAGATGTAGTGTTATTATTAGTAGCCCTTTGAATCAAACTTCATGGGTATCCATGTAATTTTGAAAGTTGGCTATTTTCTTTGGTCAGTAGGTCAGTGCCCAAAGGTAATTTTAATAATAAACCCGGGATGAATGCTAATTAGTCTATATTTATGGGCGATTTTGTAATTATGGCAAATGTTATGTGCGAATTCCGAATGATTATGAGTAACTAAAAACCAACTATGATTCTTCCATAGGGCAATGAGAAACTCGTGGAGCTGATAGAGAAGTGGGAAGGAGTACCACTGGGAGCCTCACGCTACAACTTGAAACTCTTTACCGACAAGGAGACTTATGCAGCCATGGATAACCTG
This sequence comes from Euphrasia confusa, assembly GCA_954870475.1. Lineage (NCBI taxonomy): Eukaryota > Viridiplantae > Streptophyta > Magnoliopsida > Lamiales > Orobanchaceae > Euphrasia > Euphrasia confusa. Next base: position 4,477,881 of record OX940966.1, on the reverse strand, counting down.
GCAAAACTCCAGGACAAGAGTGCTCATCAGCTGGCCATGGAAATAATCCGCAATTACGTGTCCTCCAATGGTAATGGTAAAATCGAGTGAACAACCAATGGAAATTCTCATGAAAAACTATTTATGGTCGTTACCAGAAGGTAACAGATAAGAAGCGTGCTGGAGAATGCATCGTCGTTTTGTACTCAAAAATATCTATAGTTCATTAGTTTTTCGCGTAAATCTCATTTTCTTTCATGCACTCCCTTGGTTTCGTTTGTGATTTGCGACGGTCATTGGATTTGCCCAAAGAGTGTTAACATTCTTGAGTCTGAAGGATCTTGCTGCTATTTCTTGTAACCTCATAATAAACATTTTTGACCTGGTGTTTTTCAAATGCAATAATCACTCTAGTGTTTCAATCCTTTTTATATCATAATCTATGTTTTCTATATTTTCAGGATAAAAGGAAAAACATGGAGTATATTTGCATAGAGAGAGCACTTGATCCAAAAGAACACATAATATTGACAAAAAAACATTCAAATTATTAAGACAGAGTACATTATAGTAACAGAAGCACAACATCATCTGCTCAATTGCGACAGATCCGGGCGGTGGGCATGGTGACACACACGGGCCCATACTTCTTCTTAGCTTCGAGGCTTCCCCTCTTCGGCTCGTCGGCCATTGCCAGCTTGGCGACAGAGCACGCAGCTGCTGCCGCCACCGCGAACATCAACTCCCGCCTACCATTGTTGCTCTCTTGCACCTTGCCGGAAGTGTTGACAGACACCATATTTTCTTCGTTGTCCCTTGAGGCAGCTCTCACAGCCACCACTCCGCGGCGGGTGGTGGTGGTGGTGGGGAGACACCTGGCGGCGGCGCCACCCAAGAATGAGGCGGTCATAGTCATGGAAGACATCTTGATGTGCAGTGGTTAGTTTGGTAAGGATGGTTTGTGGCAGTGTGGGAATTGATTGAAGATGGAGGCTTTTTCAGTTTAAAACAAAGAGTGTTTGTGTGTGTGGAATAAGGTTGTAAGATGTGAGTGTGGTTGGTTCATACAAATGTGATCCATTTTGTTATCCTAAAGTCTAATGTGTTAACCAATAGTTTGGTGCCAAGTGTGTGTGAGCTCTATCTTCTGCACCCAAATTGATTTTATCAATAAATCAATAAACTTGTGTTTCAAATTACAAAAGAAAGAGTAGTTCCAAAATCCCAATCCATATATTAATATTCATAAATTTTAGTATTAGGAAGTTTGCAAAATAAGTGAAAAATAAGATTGAAATTGTCTTTTCTAATTAAAATAACTGAATTTCATAAATTATTAATCCAGTATCAAAAGAAAACATCATAATTTTTTATAAGAAATTTTGGGAATAAGAAAGGAAGAAAATAGGATGCTTATTAATAAAAGAAATCCTTGTACATTAGGAAAGACAACACACACATTTATTATTCATACATAATAGGAGTACATAGGAAATGCAGAGTTTTTATTATTCCAAACCAAACATTAAAACACAAGTCACTCAAACAGCTGATGATGTGGGTTTAAAGAAGCCCTTCTCTTTCAAGCTCTCAACAGTTTCTTTGATGCCTTCTTCAAGAGGAGTGAACTCAACCCCTAAAGTTTTCGCCCTTTCTCTCGAGACTTTGTACGTGGCCGCAGGTGGATTGTCATCCGCACACCTGGTGTCGTATTAGAATAAAAGTCAAAATTATAATCATCGAAAACTTGACTGATTACAATAAGAGCTAGAATGAGACTGTAAGAAGTTAAGAACCATCATAGATAATGACTTACTTCTCAGGAATTGGATACGTAGGGTACAATCCACGCAGTATATTCACGACCTCCGAGTAGTGGGCCATTCTCTCCACCATCAAATACCTCCCACTGGCTGAAGGATTCTCAAGTCCCAAAACATGAGCGTTCGCAACATCCTTCACGTTGATCCATCCAAATATAGAGTTCGGGTAAGTTTTTGCACCTGCATTTTTTAAGCTATTAATATCAATATCCAAATACTGTGTAAAAAGGGACTAATCATTTCTTACACTCAACGATGCATACCGTTGATCAAGCCGAGGATGACACTAGAACTCGTGTTGAGCGATGGCTGCAACAACGGGCCGATCACGAGCCCTGGGCATATGGTAACCAACTCAAATTTACCTTTCTCTTTCACAAAAGTCCAAGCGGCTTCCTCTGCCAACGTCTTCGAGAGAACATACCACATCTGCCATAAACAAAGCCGAATAAAGCATAAGAGTTTCAGCGAATTTGACCCAAAGGAATTAAATACACTTATGACCTGTTCTTAGGTAGGACTGAAACTGGTTCAACTAAACTGAACTGATTTTTTTATGAAAATAATACTACTAATATCTAAGCATTAATGAGATTGTATATCTGAAATTATTGATTCAATTTTTTTTTATTTTAATTTATTTTGAAACGAACTTAATCGAGCTGAACTGAACTAAAACGATCTGAACTCAACTGAAATGAAATTAAGTCCAAAAGAACATGTTCTAAGATAAATAGGTTATAACATTAACTAACCCGATTATTTCTGCAAACTTCTGCGTTGGAATACCAAGTCTCGTCGACAACATCATCAGCTTTTCGTGGTTTCCCATTGAATGCGACAGCAGCCAAAGAGGATGTAAGAACAACCCTTTTGATGGACGGCACCTTTGCACACGACTGAAGAACATTGAGCGTTCCCTTCACCGCGGGATCGATCAACTCCGCCTGTGGGTCCGCAGAAGCCCCATGGAAAAAAGGAGAGGCCGTGTGGAAAACTCCATCGCAGCCATCAACTACAGCGTCGAATGAGCCTTCGTCGAGTAGATTTGCTTTGAAGAAGTGAAGCCTCTCTTTGGCTCCATCGAGCGCGAGCAAATGCGCTATCTTCTTCGAGTCATCTTTCGATCAAAATTTGTTATCAGAGCAAAACAGAGTAAGTTTATTAAACGAGCCAAGCCGAGAGTCCATCATTTCAAGCAGGATCAAATCCAATTTACTAGTAAATAAAAAAAGAAAGAGAGGGTAATTGTAATTAATTTACTGATCTGATCTGATTCGATTAGTTTGCAACCCTAAAATTATATGAGCATATACAATTAATTCGAAATATATATATGAAATCAAACACAGAGAATAAAGGTTGACCGGATTTGACTTACTGGGATCGCGAACGGATGCTTTGACGGAATATCCTTTCTGGAGAAGGAACTTGACGATCCACGACGCTATGTAGCCTGATGCTCCGGTCACACAAACGGTCTTTCCGGCGCCGATGCTCATTCTCTCTGTTGGTTAATGTAATAAAATTGGGAGGGGGATTTCATGTTTATAAATAGAAGAAAATAGATGGGCGTAAGTGATGACGTCGGCCAGTGGGCACATATTCAAATATATCCAGACTCCACCGCCTGAAAGCATCCCTCAATCGCGGCGTTGACTATTGACACGTGTGCAAATTGTCATTTTCCGAACGAGGTTTCGGTAGACTCACCACTTTTTCAGTACATTTTTTTTTTCAATTTGGTTCGGATCGTTTTATTTGTACATTAATATTTCTTTCATTTTAATTCCTTTCAGATCGTTTTATTTTAATTCAATTCTAATCACATCATTCATTTCAGTTCACAATTAATTATTTCAAAATAAATTAAAATAAAATAAATAAAAAATAATTTCAATCAATAATTTTTATTATAAAATTTAATTAATGTTAAAATATTATTTATATTTTCTAAAAATATTTAACTATTTATTAAAATTATTAATACTTATTATACAATTTAATTAATGTTAAAACAGTATTTATATTTTCTAAAAATATTTAACTATTTATTAAAATTATTAATACTCTTATTTTTTAAGACAATTATTAGTATTTAAAAAAAATCAATTCAATTCGATTGAATTTAAAAAAGAGCGGTTCTTTATTTTGTACTGTTGTACTACCCATTCGGTGTTGATTGATAATAATAATATTAATATTAATAATAATAATAATAATAATAATAATAATAATAATAAACAGGTGGTGGGAAAGGAACCTACCACGTTACAAGTGGCAAGTGGGTGGAGTCATGCGGTGTTGCTGTATTGGAATCAAAAATCAACTTGTGCTTAATTAATTATTTACGTTGTTTTTATAATAATGTTGGCCAACACGTATACATGATATTACATCAATATGATCGATTAATGGTATAGCTGGGGTTTGGGCCTGACCCGATGGCCAGCTCGAACGGCCCGACCAATGAATCAGTTTGGGTCAGAAATATCATGCCCCAAAAACATTCGGGCTTTTTTAGCCCAACCTGATGGGCTAACGAGTGAAATTGGCCAATTCCAATTTTGGTCTGTGGGTCCAGGGTGTAAACATATCGAATCGATTCGAATATCTGGCTATTTGATTCGTATTCGTACGCATATTGAAGTATTTATATTCGTATTCGTATTCGTTCGAATATTAAATTTCGATTCGTATTCGTATTCGTCGAATATTCGAATACTTCCTCCCACCTAGAGTAATTGTTACATTTTTTTTGTAATTCCTAAAAGAAATTTGACCATTAATTTGGAAGGAAGAAAATATATATTAAAAAATCCAAAAATTAATTAAATATAAAATAAACAATATATATTGTGTCATTTTATCATATTAAACGTTAACAAATTCAATTATAATAGACAAAAGAATAAAGATAAATAATTGAAAAAAAAATATAAAAAAGATTGTATATCATTATATTATATTATTTTGGAGAAAATTACCAATTTAGTCCCATAAAGATGGACCTTTTTCTTTCTGGTACCATAAAGAGTCAGTTTTTCAATTTCATCCGCTAAAGCCTCAAATCGAGTCGATTACATCCAATTTTTGCCTGAAAATTCAAAAGTGGCCGGAATTTTTGCGCGTGACTCGCACGCGCCTGAGGATTTGGAAATTTACGATGACCTAATCCACATGTCGACGAATGATTGACTGGAGGTGTTTTAAAAAATGAAAAAAAAAATATCCACATAAGAAATGCCACGTGGATATTAAGCATTAAAAAAAAAGAAAATAAAATGAAAATCGATAAAAGAAGCGCGAGAGAAGGGCGGGCTTCATTCATTTACCCCCAACTCGATTTACAGAAAACCTAATCCCCAAATTCCCGATTTCCCCAAGAACCCTAATTCTCGAATTCAAAGTAAAATTCACCCAAATTCATCACACTCAAACTCCTTGGTCTGAAGAGATAGTGTTCAGGCGACGTAAAAGCAATATCTTGCTCTCGAATTCTCACTCGACTGAGACATTTTTATGACGAGCAAATGATTGCTTGAAGATGGGCGAGCAATCTTATATAGGTAATTGATACGAATTTGTAAAAAAAAATGTGATCGAGAACTAGGGTTCTTCAAGAGGGGCACAAATTTGGGGATTAGGGTTTTTCTGAAATGGATTTGGGAAATATATGAAATGAAAACCGACTCCTTCTTTTATAATTTATGTATTTTCATTTTTGATTTCTTTTAATTCAGTAATATCCACGTGGCCAATCCAGTTGGATATTGTTTTTTTTAACAGCTTCAGTCAATGAGAATTTGCCGCGTGGATTATGTCATCGGAAATTCCCAAATCGCTCGTCACGTGCATATCACGTGCATAAATTCCGGCCACTTTTGAATTTTCAGGCGAAAATTGGATCTAATCGACTCGATTTGAGGCTTCAGCGGATGAAATTGAAAAACCGACTCTTTATGGTACCAAAAATAAAAGGGTCAATCTTTATGGTACTAAATTAGTAATTTTCTCTATTATTTTGCATTAAAAATTAAAAAAATAAAAAAATATTTATTATATATATATATATATATATATATATATATATATATATATATATATATATATATATATATATATATATATTCGAATCGAACTATTCGTATAATATTCGAATCGAATAATATATTATTCATATTTGTATTCGTAAATATTCGAATACGAAAAAATATTTGTATTCGTATTCATATTCATTTTTTCAATACGAATCATCAAAACACGAATCGAGTCAAAAAAGTTTGATTCGTTTACATCCTTAGGTGGGTCGTCCCGTTTTTTTATATTATTTAATATTAATTTTATTATAAATTTTAATTAATATTATGACAAATAATTATCGTGCATAGTATGAAAGTATTTCTAGAAGCATCCATGTCAAACTAATTGTTACACATTTTTTATATTTTGTAAAAAAAAATTTAACCATTGATGTGGAACATATAGTATATACCTAAAAACACATTTAACACGAGTGGAAATAAGAAGACAAAAACTACATGACCATCGATGGAACATGTGCATCACCAAGAAGAAAAATATACTCGAATTGCGATTGTTTGTCCATATATATATGTGTATTTGTCCTTAGGTACAACATCCCTAATAGTAGTTACAAATCTTAGTTGGCACTAATTTGTACATAGTAACATAGGTATACACATGGGAAGTAGACCTGTAAATGGAGCGGATTTTATCCAGATCCGCTCCTGATCCGTCACATTTAAACGGATTTGAATCGTAAAAATTGACCCGTTGACCCGTTTAACGATTCGACCCGTTTACCCGTTTAGAAAACGGGTCGGATACGGATCAATACCGATCCGATCCGTAAGTGACCCGACTCTTACCAAATATTATATATATAGCTATACATAGTATTTAGTTACTATGTAATAATTAAATAATTTATAATTAATTAATAAAAAATATATAATTTTTCATTTTGTGTAATATAAAAATATTGATTATTATTATTAGCACTTTAATCTTTAATTTAGTTTAATAAATTTTAATATTTTATTTTATAATTTTTTAAATGTTAAAAATTATTGTTAAAAAATTATAAAAAATTATTATTATAAACGGATCGGAAAAACCCGTTGGATACCCGTTGATCCGGCGGATACGGATTTGGATCGAACTTTCGATGATCCGGCGGGTCGCGGAGCGGGTACGGATCGAAAATTTAAAATATTAAACGGGTACGGATCAATGCCGATCCGCTCCAGATCCGCCCCATTTACAGGTCTAATGGGAAGTGAGTTAAAAATTAGGAAAGAAAAAAATGAGTATCAATTTTTTGATACTAGGTATAACTTGAATGTGGGCCCAAGTTGTTATGTTTTATATTTATATATATATATATATATATATATATATATATATATATATATATATATATATATATATATATATAACAATTGTACCTTAACACATTGTTTTTTTTTTTGTATAGGTCAACTGCAATGTCTTGGGATTCGAACCAAGGACCTCAAGTCCCCAATTCAAGTGCTCAACCAACTGAGCTAACAACCCTTGACTGTACCTTAACATTGTTGGGAGATGTAAGTATAAATTGATAAGTATAAATTATTTGTGATATGTGGATATAGTTAAGATTCATAAGAGTCGATCATGAATTTTGTGCCTCCTAAATGTGGGTATAGTTAAGATTCATAAGAGTCGATCATGAATTTTGTGCGGCTATCAGATATCGTTTGGGAATGCTTGTTTGAATATTAATTGTTATGAATATTATTAATTAGTGAATGACTAGTTTACCCTTTTCTTGGTGAAGAAGACAGAAACTCTACTTTGTATCCTATATAAAGGGGTCTCCCCATATGAATGAAATAACAATTTTATTCCCATCTCATATTGTCTCTCTTTCTACTATATTATCCTCTCTCAATTACTCTTGAGTTTATAACACGTTATCAGCACGAAAGCTCAACCGCGTTCTTCATCAAAGTTCTACTCATCCAAGATCCGAACTCAAAGACAAAAATTTATATTTATATTTATTAATAATTATAAATATATATACTTCTTCTCCTCTTCTTCACAAAAGTAATATCAAATGTTCCCGAAAAACATTGTAATATGATATTCCTGAAGTAATATCAAATTAGTTATGACTAAGTTCCTGAAGAACATTATAATATGATATTCTTGAAGTAATATCATATGTTCCGGAAGAACATTATAATCTGATATTCTTGAAGTAATATCAAATTAATTATGTTTAATAAATCAATTAAAGTTTTTAATGTTCCTGAAGAACAGTGTGACATGATATTCCTCAAGAAATATCAAAATTAAATGTTTCTGAAGAACATTGTAATATGATATTCCTGAAGTGATATCAAATCAATTAAATTGAATGTTCTTGAAGAACATATAGTCTGGTTTAAATATTATATCAATTTAAATCAATTAAATTGAATGATCTTTTAAGATCATCCTGATTTGATATTATTCGAGAAATAACAAATCAAATTGTCTTTTGAATATTCTTGAAGAAATATCATATGATATTATAGAGGAAATATCAAATTAAATTGCTCATGTAGTAGCAATAAGTTTTATATGTTCCCGAATAACATTATGATATGATATTGATTTATGTGTATATTTCTCGAAGAATGATACACAATACAAAATATTCTTGAAGAATATTTTATGAATAAAGTAGCAAAATATATATTGCTTAAAGAGCAATGTAAGAGATTATTAAATTTGATAAATATTCTTGAGGAATATTTGATCTGATTATTCGTCAATAAAGTTTGAATGACTCAAATATGTTGATTTTTATATAATATTTTAATCCCCGAAGGAAAATTGGTATAACAACTGTTATGCAAATGATAAAATATTACAAGTTGGTTCCGGAAGAGCTTTACTAATTAGTACTACAAATGTACTTAACAATGAAAATGATGCATATCATGATTATTATTATTATTAAGTGCGTGGAAATGAATCAAGCATTTCTCATCTGCGAATTAATATGCAAGTTATATTTATATCACCACTAGAGCGTATTTTTATGAATGGGCATTGTAGAAAATAAGGTATATTAAATATCTCGAGCCCACGATCTAGAAGATCACGATCCAGAAGATCGGTTTATAGCAATTACGCTGATTTGCATATTTAAAGAAGATCATTTCCCGGCATTAGGGGGTGATAAGAATATAATAGATTTAAATGCCGAGAAATTTCATTGAATGAAAACGATCTTCAATTTTAGATCCACGCACCAATCAATTGAACCCGAAGTTCATTACAATAAGTTACTTGCAATATTCAGCAAGTAATCTGCCAAATTAATGAAGGTGTGACAAAATTACATATATTTTTGAGAAAATGAACTATAAGAGTTCAAATACCAAAGAGATCAACTCAAATGTTGATTATAATATACGCCTGAAGCGTAGTAGATCGATCTCAAGATATAAAATAAATTCGCGGTAATAAAATTTAGTCACCCTCAAAATCTCCTGAAGAGAGTTAAATGGAAATCCCATTGAAAAAGCATGTGCACATGATAATAGAATATCGTGGGATTGCGGAACAACCAAATTAAATATTTTGGTAAATGATTAAAGATTTGGATGATATATTGAATTGTTATCAACATGGAAAAATAGTAAGTCGTCAACGACATATTTGCCTCAAGAGTTGCTCTAGAAAATTTGGATCCAAAACTTAAATCAATGATAGTGTGCCAGCAGCACTTGAAACGAGCAATTGAGGTTGAGCATGACTCGCTAAATAATAATATATTTTGAATTTATAGTATACACCTAAAAATTTTATCCTAGAAGGATATATGTGGGTGTTCGTACGAAAAACGAGTAATGATGTGATCAAATATAAAAGCGAGATTAGTTTTTTTTATTTTTTGGTATAGGTCAATTACAATGTCTCGAGTTTGAACCTTAGACCTCATGGTCTTCAATTCAAACGCTCAACCAACTGAGCTAACAACCCTTGACAAAGCGGAGGACTGTAGTATGAGTTGAAATCCTTAGGAGTCAAGGGTTGTTAGCTCAGTTGGTTGAGCACTTGAATTCAGGACTTGAGGTCCTTGGTTCGAATCCCAAGACATTACAATTGACCTAGACAAAAAAAAAAGTGAGATTAGTTGCTCAAGAGTTTTTCGCAGAAACTCGATATTAATCAAATATTTTGAAAGATGACATTAAGTTCCGATACCTTATACTTCTGGCAGCAACAACGATAAATATAGATATGCATGAATGTATGAAGTCATTAGAAAGATACATACATGAAAATCCTGGATGGATTTTAAGATTCCTGATATTAAAGGAAATGAAAATCAGAACATGTAAAATATCATATTATATATGTCATTATGTATAAAATTGATATTGAGACAAGGTGATGTGGATAAAGAAAAGATCGTATCTTACTCCCCAAGCTATCTTTATTTTATTTATTTATTTTATTAGGGTTTTTAGTACTATTTATATTCTCTTCTTGACATTGTGTTAATAAGTTGATTATTGATATGAAATAAAAGTTTCTCCTCTATTGAGGTTTTATCAGGTTTCGGTATTCTTCGGAATCAACGAAAGTTTGATTTTTAATTAATTCTCGGTATTCATAGAATCAACGAGTTTTAATTTGTTTGTTCTTGCTTCCCTGCGTCACAAGGTCTCGAAGACCAGTGATTGGTCCCGAAGATCAGTGATTGCACTTTTTTTTCCTCTACTAAGTTTTTCCCACAGGGTTTTCTTAGTTAAAGGTTTTTAACGAGACAATCACCACAATATAAATGTGAATTACATGTACTCTTTTTCTCGAGTATTTTTTCCTAAATGGTTTTATAACGAGGTTTTTAACGAGACATGTATATCATTCGATAATAATTAATGAGGACATCAGAATGTTCCATTTGAGTTTGTTTTCGAGATAAACTGAGATATTGAACCCGAAGTTCAAATGATTGTGAATTGAAGTTCACATTATTATTCATTTGTGAAGAAATGTATATTTAGAGCTGTCAAAATCTGGCCCGGCCCACTGGGCCGGCCCGACCGGCCCGAATTCATACGGGCTTGGGCCTCAAATATAGAGGCCCAAAAAGAGTCGGGCCTTTTTGGCCCGACCCGACAAGCCTGACGGGCCGATGGGCTTGGGCCGGGCTTAGCTCGACTTTTTTGGCCCGGCCCGACCAATAATTTCATAATTTTTTTAAATATTTTTTTAATTAAAAATAATAAGAAAACTTAATATTTTTACATATTTATTTGAATAAACTATTTAAAATCATAATATTTATTAATTTAACTATCATTTTAGTATATAAATATTATTTTATAAGTATAAAAATATATAAAATTATTATTTTAAATTAATTTATAGAATTTAATTTAATTAAAATATTTTTTTTAAATGAAAATTTATCGTTTATTATGTTTCTTTAATTAATTAAAGTAATTTACGATTTTAAATTAAAATTTATATTTTTTTTATTATTTAAATTGACGGGCCAAAAAAGCCCGATAGCCCGAAGGCCCGCTTAGGGCCGGGCTGGGCCTGGGAATTCCAGGCCCATTGGAAATTCGGGCCGGGCCAGCCCGGCCCGTGTAACAGTCAAAGCCCGATGGGCTTGGGCCGGGCCGGCCCGGCCCGGCATTTTGACACCTCTATGTATATTGAACACTAGACGCATCTAAAATACTCCAGTAGAGTTACCGGCCGATTATAGAAATTGCGAATGCTCTAGTTAATATAGATGTCTGGTAAAGACATGTCTCTGAAGAACGAAAAATATACAATAATACAAATGAATGTGAAACTCGACAATTCGAAGGTTGTGTCCTGAAGACCAAAATATATATTTGAATAACTAAGTTTTTCCTATATGGTTTTATTAGTTACATGTTTTAATGAGATTGATTGATCACAAAGTCAAAGATCTTCGGTGATTACAATCAGGGGGAGCAAGTTGTACTCTTTTTCCTTCGTCGAGGTTTTATCCCACTGGGTTTTCCTGGCAAGGTTTTAACGAGGCAGCAATCCTGTAAATAGTCATTCGAGGGGGAGTGTTATGAATATTATTAATTAGTGAATGACTAGTTTACCATTTCTTGGTGAAAAAGACAGAAACCCTACTTTGTATGCTATATAAAGGGGTCTCCCCATACGAATAAAATAACAATTCTATTCTCCTCTTCTCTCTTTCTACTATATTATTCTCTCTCAATTACTCTTGAGTTTATAACAAAATTTAATTTATTTTTCGTCAAAATAAAATATTCATAATATAAAACAATAGAAAAAATCAAAAAATCAATTTTACAATTTGATAGTAAATTAACGATTGTTTGAGTTTGTGAATAATAGTTAGGTTAAAACATTTTGAAACTTGTTGAGATTTGGGCCTCAATCATAACGAGGAATAATAGTTAGGTGAAAATATTATGAAACGTGTTGAGATTTGGTGCTTAATCATAACGAGGATACGAAGAACAAACGATTAGAGCACTCGTAAATTGATAGTGATCATTCACGCGGGTATTTTACGTTCACTTGTCGCTAGCTGCAACATTGGAATGTTTGTTTTATTACTTTAATTTTGGATTTTTTTTATTCTTTATCAAAAGAAATCATTCATAATACTACATATAACAGAAGAAAAAACCAATTTACAATTTTGATGAACTACTATAATTAATACCCCTATGTAAATAAATCATTCATTAATTAATTATACAATTTGACTAGTACTTAAATTAATTATTGTTTGAGTTTGTGATAATTACATGACATTTATTTTAAAGGTTTTTCTTGTGAAATGTCAATTCAATTGAGTTAATGTCACACAAAATGATTTTAAAAAACAAAAAAAAATAAAATGTATTCATGGTTGCAAGAAAACTTCAACATTTCACAAAAAAGTAGTATTAATTTTTTCTTTCTTTTGTAAAATTTAAAAACTAAAGATTGAATAAACTCATACACATTTGTAATTTGTTAAGAAAACCATTAGTGTGAGACATAAAAGTATATGTTATAAAATTATATACTATTTGTTTTGCTTATTAATATTCCAAGTTAATATAAGTGAAATTATTTATAAAACCAAAAAAATACGTAAAACTGTACAAGCCACAAGGAGAAGTACTAAAGTGTTTCTACCTGATTTCATGTGTACCTAAATAAACATTAAACACGAGGGGGAAAGGAGAAGACAAAAACTACGTGACCATGAACATCACCAAGAAGAAAATCATCATTTTAGTGATATTTGATGGTACCCACTACCCAGTGATTAGTCATTTGTGATGTGTAAATAAATCATTCATTAATTAGACAAAATTTGACTATTAAATCATTCATTAATTTGAGTTTAATTGTAAATAATAGTTAGGTGAAAATATTATGAAACGTGATGATATTTGGGCCTCAATTACGACGAGGATACGAACAAACGATTAGAGCATGCATTCGTGAAATTATAGTGATTGACCCATTTACAAGAGTTACATTATAGCAGTATAAAGTAAAACAAGATTACAATATTGGCTGAGACACTCAATCTTACAACCCTCTATTTTATCTCTATTTCAACAAATCATAAATACATTGTCACCTATATAATGAGGTGCCCATTAATCCTTTGATCACAAATTCACCTCATACTCTCTCAATTGCAAATTCAAAATGTCTCTTACTCTAGTGTGTATCACTACAAAGATATCACCACCTAACTACAAGCCCAGAATTCGGACTCATCGCGATCAATATCTTAATTCACGAAAAACTGCTTATAATACCCGTCACAAATTCAAAATGTGTCTCGAAAGAAGATCAGCCAACTACAAGCCCACCATTTGGACACATGAATATCTCCAATCACGAAAAAATGTTTACAGGGTAAGATCTTATATATACGCAACTTTTGCTCTGTGAGAATAGTACTTACCAAAAATGTTGCAGGAAGAAAGATTCTTCCAACGAGCCGAGAAGCTTAAAGGTCAAGTGATTGCTTTGTTGGAGAGAACAAAAAACGATTCATTCGATCAGATGATTGAGGTTGTCGATGTATTGCAAAGGCTCGGGATATCTTATCACTTCACGGATTTCATTGACAAAATTTTGGGTAACATACGCAGTACTCTTGCTGATGGTGGTGATCACAACTTGCATTCTACCGCGTTGGGTTTTAGGCTCTTAAGACAACATGGATACAACATCTCTACCGGTATATATTTATATACTCCTATATGATTTGTATTAATGTGATTGATTTTTGTGTTCTCGTAAAAATATAATTTCTTGTAGATGTTTTCAAAAACTTTGTGAATGAGACCGGAAACTTCAAGTCGACCTTGTGCAATGATATAAAGGGACTACATAGCTTATATGAAGCTTCATATCTATCATTGGAAGGAGAGACAGTTTTGGATGATGCTAGGGAGTTTAGTGTTCGTTATCTCAAAGAAAAGCTCGATCAAAAGAACTACATAATAAGCGAAGATCTTGCAGACGAAATAGCCCATGCTTTGGAAGTCCCGTTTCACCACAGAGTTCCGAGGGCAGAGTCAAGATGGTTCATAGACGCGTATGGTAAAAGAAATGCAATGAACCCTACACTGCTTGAGCTAGCTAAGCTGGACTTCAACATGGTGCAAGCGCAGCATCAGGACGAACTCAACGATTTGTCGAGGCAATGAAAAATAATCATCTTTGTGATGATAAACTGAATTGTTCTGTTAATAATCTCTTATTATATTTTTTTTAAATAGGTGGTACAGTAAAAGTCGCATTGCGGAGAAGCTGCCCTTCGCTAGGGATCGATTGGTGGAGTGCTTTTTATGGGCAGTCGGATTCAACTTCAAACCCGGTTTCGGAAACTACAGGATAATGATCACGAAATTGGCCGTGCTAGTTACAATCATTGATGATGTTTATGATGTGTACGGTACTCTAGATGAACTGAAACTGTTTACGGAAGCAATTGAGAGGTTTGTGCATAACAAAACGTTACTAGTACACAAAAAGTTAAAAGGAAGCGTTCAATTTTTACGTGTTGTCGTTTGGTTTTTAAGGTGGGACTGTTAGATATCCCACATCGATTGGATTAAGAACCTTGGGCTCACATATATGTTGGACAACCTTAATACCTTAACAAGGCCTTTTAAGGTGTTATTGGCCCAACTTTAACATGGCATCAGAGCGGGCCCAATACGATGTGGGTCCCCCAGCCGATGGAATTTCCGGCTCGCCACAAAGATGGCCTTAATCCACGAGTAGAGCCGATGAAATTTCCGGCCTACTCGTGAGGGGGAGTGTTAGATATCCCACATCGATTGGATTAAGAACCCTGGGCTCACATATATGTTGGACAACCTTAATACCTTAACAAGGCCTTTTAAGGTGTTATTGGCCCAACTTTAACAGGGACATCAACGCTACAGAGCAACTTCCAGAGTACATGAAGATATGTTTCCTTGCTCTCTTCAACACGATTAATGATGTGGCGTACGACGTGCTCACGGACCATGGATTCAACATTATACCACATTCTACAAGCATGGTAATTACTTTTCATTGTTAATTTACTTTTTAGTGCCCTTCCAAATTACAAGAGTTTGCACACTTTCCTTTTTTTGTTATCTTTTAAAAGTTTGAACATCTATAAATAGATTTTTTTTGTAACTTTATACTTTCGATACACATTTATTTACATTAATACCAGTACTTTTCAACAAACTTATTCATTACTTACACAACAATACCTATTATACCTCTATTTTTTTTTATTAACATATAAAAAATTATATTTTCTTAATCTATGTGAATTTTTTTTATGTAAACTCTTAAGATACGAAAAGATTATTTACTTTTTACTCCATATGGTAACTCGATGCATGTGTACAGTGGGCCGAACTCGGTAAAAAGTACACGTTGGAAGCACAATGGTACAACAGTGGTTACAAACCAAGCCTAAATGAGTACCTCTCCAACGGTTGGGTTTCTATAACCGGACCTCTGCTTATAGTACATGCTTATTTCTACTGTCTACATGACAAATCCGTTGAAAGATAAACATCTCGAGGATTTCAAGAGCCATCCCGAAATTATCAAATGGACCTCGTTAGTTGGTCGTCTCGCGGATGACTTGGGAACTTCATCAGTACGCAATTAGTTTTTAAATCTTATTATATCTATCGACGAATAAATTTAATTAGGCAATTAACTAACTATATATAGTTATTAATCATATGGTCATGTAGGATGAGTTAGAGAGGGGTGATACTCCAAAATCAATCCAATGTTACATGCACGACACCGGTTGCTCGGAGGAAGATTCTCGAGCATACATCAAGAATCTTATTGGGTCCACGTGGAAGAAAATAAACAAGGACGCGTTAATGAACGGTGAACACTCTAGGGACTTCATAGATGCTTCCATGAATTTTGCCAGATTTTGTCAATTCATGTATCAGTATGGAGACGGGCATGGGATACCCGACCGGGAGTCCAAGGCACGCATACTCTCGTTGCTTATGGAGCACATTCCTCTTCCATAGATTATATTTTTACCTAGTTTTGATCTGTCCGCAATTGTTTGTCAACTTCTTTGTAATACAAAAAAACTGACAAATAAATACACATTTTTTCTTTTTAAATGTATTAACTTAATATAGATACATTTTAAAAAAAATACTTACTTTATTTTTAAAATATTTTTAAGACCAAAAATTATCTACACAGTATTAAAGTGTTTCTAAGAAGCCAAGTGAATTCATTTATACCTAACACTACAAAAAAAAAAAAAAAAAAAACAACCGTGAATCCCTACGAATTTTTCCTACGACCTGCCTCCCGTAGAGAATTCCTTACGGCATTCCTTACGTAAAAATAATTTGTCATTCCCTACTGCAATCTTTAAGAAAATGACCGTAGGGGGCCATATGCCGTAGGGGATGCCGTAGGAACTTCGCACTTTCCTCCAAAAATCCCTAACCGTAGGGCTTTTGGGCAACTCCCCTACTGCAAAGTCCGTAAGGAATTTCATACGTATTTCACATTCGTAGGGAATTTTCCTACAGATTACACGTCCGTAGGAAAATCCTAAGAATGTGGGTATTTTCTAAATTAAATATAATTAATATTTTATACTTATATTTTAATAAAATATATTTTATATTATTAGTTATTATAAATTTAATTTTTTTTCACTAATTTATATAATAATAATAAATAAATTAGGTGTTATTTTAAAAATATATCTTTAAATTTTTATCTCACACAAATAAAATATACTATATAATAAAATTAGGGTTTGATTTTTTTAATAATTAGAATGGTATATTATTTGTAATAAACTTGTATTGAATTTTTTTAAAAGAAACACACATCATTTTTAGTTATTATTATAATAGAATGTTTAAGTTTTGTTATTAAAAAAAGAAATATTAAAAAATATATATATATATATATATATATAATTTAAATTTATAATTATATATATATTGTTTAAATTTTGTTATTTAATATATATATATATATATATATATATATATATATATATATATTGTTTAAGTTTTGTTATTTAAAAAGAATTCAAATAAAAAACAGATAATAATTAATTATCTTGATAATAATTGATAAGATTAATTTATTACTTTTGTGAAGTTGTATAATTGTTTGTAATTTAATTAATCTTTCCAATTAATAAATAACAAATAAGTAAAGACATTTTGAAAAAAAAAAAACTAAAAAGAGAGATTAAAATCAATTTAAAATACATTTGTCACAAAAAAATTAACAAAGAGTCAAGTAATATAACAAAATGTAATTATATAAAGCAATCTAATTAGTATTACACGAAATATTTATTTAATATTAATATAAATATATATAATATATTAGCAATAAATTTAAGATAAGAAAGAGAGTATGAAATTAAAATTAATATAATAATAAAAATTTATAAAGTGTGTAAGAATTATTGAATTATTTCGAATTATCTTTCAATAATTCAGATACCCTTTATTCTCTCGATGGAATAGGGAAATCCCCTAAGGGAATATTCCTCCTTAGCTTTGGGTCGAGCCTCGGATTGAGGTTCGAGTTGGGCGGGCCTTGCAAAATTAAATTCCCTACGGATTTTCTACTGCTCACTGTAGGGAATGCCTGGTTTTTTGTTTTTTTTTTTAGTGTAAGAACACATTAAACATGAGGGAAAAAGAGAAGAAAAATTTTTTAGTGTAAAAACACATTAAACATGAGGGAAAAAGAGAAGACAAAAAATACATGACCAGGAGCATCACCGAGAAGAAGAAAAATATTATCATTATTTTAGTGATGGAACCATTTACCAGAATTTATAGTGATGGAACCATTTACCAGAAGTTTACGTCCACTTGTCCATGCAACATTAATTTCACTAATTCAAAGTAAAACCAGATTACAATGCCCGGAAACACTCAATCTCACAACCCTCTATTTTATCTCTATTTCAAGAAAGTATTGCCTAATTAATCATTCAATAATCATAAATACATTTTTGTCACCTATATAAT
The DNA here is from genome assembly GCA_954870475.1 of Euphrasia confusa. Lineage (NCBI taxonomy): Eukaryota > Viridiplantae > Streptophyta > Magnoliopsida > Lamiales > Orobanchaceae > Euphrasia > Euphrasia confusa. The sequence goes on along the minus strand of OX940966.1, from coordinate 4,459,463 downwards.
GAGGTGCTCATTAACCCTTTGATCACAAACTCTCTCATACTCTCACTTGCAAATTCAAAATGTCTCTTACAATAGTGTGTGGCACTACAAGGATATCACCGGATACCTACAAGCCCAAACTTCGGACTCCTCATCGTGATCAATATCTTCATTCACGAAAAACTGGTTATAATCTTCGTCACAAATTCAAAATATCACTTGAATTCGTGAATGTCACCGAAAGGAGATCAGCCAACTACAAGCCCACCATTTGGACACATGAATATGTCCAATCACGAAAAAATGTTTACGGGGTAAGCTTTTTTAATTATATACACAACTTTTGCTCAACCAGAATAGTCGTAGTACTTACGTGATCTTGCAGGAAGAAAGATTCTTGCAAAGAGCCGATAAGCTTAAAGGTCAAGTGATTGCTTTGTTAACAAAAAACGATTCATTCGATCAGATGATTGAGGTTGTCGATGTGTTGCAAAGGCTCGGGATATCTTATCACTTCACGGATTACATTGACAAAATTGTGGGTAACATAAACAGTACTCTTGCTGATGGTGGTGATCACAACTTGCATTCTACCGCGTTGGGTTTTAGGCTGTTGAGACAACATGGATACAACATCTCTACCGGTATAAATGATTTGCATATAAATAAGATTGATTTTTGTCATCTCGTAAAAATATAATTAATTTCTCGCAGATGTTTTCAAAAACTTTGTGGATGAGACCGGAAACTTCAAATCGACCTTGTGCAATGATATAAAGGGACTACATAGCTTATATGAAGCTTCATATCTATCATTGGAAGGAGAGATAGTTTTGGATGATGCTAGGGAGTTTAGTGCTCGTTATCTCAAAGAAAAGCTCGATCAAAAGAACTACATAATAAGCGAAGATCATGCAGACGAAATAGCCCATGCTTTGGAAGTCCCGTTTCACCACAGAGTTCCGAGGCCAGAGTCAAGATGGTTCATAAACTCGTATGGTAAAAGAAATGTAATGAACCTTACACTGCTTGAGCTAGCTAAGCTGGATTTCAACATGGTGCAAGCGCAGCATCAGGACGAACTCAAAGAGTTGTCGAGGCAATGAAAAATAATTATCTTGTGTTGTGATTATAAACTTCATTGTTTTAATAATCTCTTCTGATATTTATTTTACGTAGGTGGTACACTAAAAGTCGTCTTGCGGAAAAGCTGACATTCTCTAGGGATCGATTAGTGGAGTGCTTCTTATGGGCAGTCGGGGGAAACTCCAAGCCTAGCTTCAGAAACGGCCGGATTATGATGGCGAAATTTGGGATTCTAATTACAATCATTGATGACATTTATGATGTGTACGGTACTCTAGATGAACTAGAACTATTTACGGATGCAGTCGAGAGGTTTGTGCCTAATTAATGTACTCCAATGTTTTACAACAAATGTTAATTAAAAGGAAGATCATCGAGTTGGATCTTTATGTGTTGTCGTTTTGTTTAAGGTGGGACGTCAATGCTATAGAGCAACTTCCAGAGTACATGAAGATATGTTTTCTTGCTCTCTTTAACACGATAAATGAAATGGCTTACGACGTGCTCACGGACCAAGGATTCAACATTATACCACATTCTACAAGCATGGTAATTAATTATTTTTTCATTGTTAATTTACTTTTTACTCCATATGGTTACTCATCGTGCAGTGGGCCGAACTCGGTAAAAAGTACATGTTGGAAGCGCAATGGTACAACAGTGGTTACAAACCAAGCCTAAACGAGTACCTCTCCAACGGTTGGGTTTCTATAACCGGACCTCTGCTTATAGTACATGCTTATTTCTACATGACGAATCCGTTGAAAGATAAACATCTCGAGGCTTTCAAGAGCCATCCCGAAATTATCAAATGGACCTCGTTAGTTGGTCGTCTCGCGGATGACTTGGGAACTTCATCGGTACACAATTAGTTTTAAAATCTTATTATATCTATCGATGAATAATGTTCTCATATCTTATATTTGGTCCTGCATGTAGGATGAGATAGAGAGGGGTGATAATCCAAAATCAATCCAATGTTACATGCACGACACCGGTTGCTCAGAGGAAGATTCTCGAGCATACATCAAGAATCTTATTGGGTCAACGTGGAAGAAAATAAACAAGGACGCGTTAATGAACGGTGAACACTCTAGGGACTTCATAGATGCTTCCATGAATTTTGCCAGATTTTGTCAGTTCATGTATCAGTATGGAGACGGGCATGGGATACCCGACCAGGAGTCGAAGGCACGCATACTCTCGTTGCTTATGGAACACATTCCTCTTTCATAGATTATTTCATAGATTATATGTTCCTCTAGTTTTGTTGTCTTAATGTATGAATAATTATTTTCACTTTTTCTTTGTTGTTCTCATGTTGTAACTTACAAGTACTAGTAGTCTAGTAGAAACAAAGTAGGAGTACATTAAAACCTCATAGTTAAAATTATATTTTGTTTGACTTGTCAAGAATAAAAAATATTTTTAAATTAATTAACAAAATATTAGTTGATAGTAATGTTAGAAAACAACATAAATGAAAATGTATTTCATATCACATAAACACATGTTTTCCAATTAAACACATTTTTTTATACATGTTAAAATTGGTTTCAATTTAGGTTTCAAAAATTATAATTTTGAAAAAAAATTGATCATGTGTATGCCTCAGTAAAAACTAATTTTAATTAATTTTATCGAAAAACATGTTTTTATTTAAATAATTAAAAAAACAAAAAAAAAAAAAAAAAAAAAAGAACGTTCCATCGAAGTCGTTAATGTGCAAATAGCATACTATATATTTAATTTGAAGAAATTTGGTGATCTAAGAGACTCAACAATGACATTATCTAGAAAGACTAACTTAGCCTTGACAGTATCACGTGTTCCATCGAAGTCGTTAATGTGCAAATAGCATACTATATATTTAATTTGAAGAAATTTGGTGATCTAAGAGACTCAACAATGACATTATCTAGAAAGACTAACTTAGCCTTTACAGTATCACGTGATTGACACGTGGTCAATTTTTGGTCAAATTTAAAATTTTCGTTAAAAATGATTAAATTAAAACCAATTTTGACATATTTGGGATAAAATTTATAAAATTCTGTTTATGTAAGACAAAATCGAGAAAAAAAAATACTTTTGTGAGACTAAAAAAATCCATTTTTTTTAATTAAATGAGAAGAGTAGGATGAGTTAAGATGATTTGACGCCACATGTCATTCATAGATTGGTTAACAATTTTAAAAAATAACATAGAAAAGTCACTTAAATATTTCTTAACGGTCAAGATTTGTTTGCTCAGTTAGTTATGTACAAAATTGTAAGGTTCAAAGTTCGAACTCTAAACATGTGCGTATAAATATTTAAATTAATCAATTGACCAATGACTAGTCCACCAAAACAAATATTTCTTAACAAATTTGTTAAAAGTTATGTGACTTTTTATTTTATTTTTAAAAATGGTCGAACTCGAGATATTATATATGAATATTTAAATTTCTCAATGGTGTTCGTTCCACCAAAAAAATATTTCTTAACAAATTTGTTAAAGATTATATGACTTTTTATTTTATTTTTAAAAATTGGTAACCAAACCGATCAACAAAGTCAGCCTGCGGTCGCCGATTCTCCTCCGGCGACCGCCGTTTCTTCCTTCGACCTTACTCGTCGTTCCGGCGTGAATTTAACCTTCACACTCAACAATCTCCAACTTGAAGCTAATTCACGACCCCTATCTTCTCTTCCCATTGCAGCGGCGTTCCAGGTCCTCATCCCAGAAGACCAACCGAGGTTGAACACAACCTCAACTTCTCGCACGGCACCACCTTCGTAAGCATGTCGGCCGGATTCTTACTCCCAAGAATCTTCTCCAACACCAAGACGCCTTCCTCCAAGGCTGATCGAATGAAGTGATATCTCAGCTGGATATGCTTCGTTCGAGCATGGTACACGGGATTCTTCGCCAAGTGAATGGCGCTCTGACTGTCGCAATACAAGACACTCCCCGAGTGGTCTTGTCTCAACTCTAGCAGAAATGCCTGTAGCCACATCATCTCCTTCGCGGCTTCCGTCACAGCGACGTACTCCGCCTCGCAACTCGACAGTGCTACGATCTTCTGCAATCTCGACACCCAGCTAATCGATGTACCCCCGAAAGTGTACACGTACCCATTAGTACTCTTCCTACTATCCACGTCTCCTCCGTTATCTGCGTCCACGAACCCGAGTAACCCCACGTCTGATTTTCGGAACCTCAAAGCAAAATTGGAAGTCCCTCTCAAGTATCGGAAGATCCACTTGACGGCTTCCCAGTGTTGCTTCCCCGGATTACTCATAAACCGGCTGACCACTCCCACTGCATGGGCAATGTCAGGCCTCGTGCACACCATTGCATACATAAGGCTCCCAATCGCAGAGGCGTAAGGGACCTTATCCATATGCTCCATCTCCTTCTCGCTCGTCGGCGAGTCCTCCTTTGACAAACGGAATTGACTAGCCAAAGGAGTGCCAACAGGTTTAGCATCCTCCATGTTAAACCTTGCCAGTACCTTCTTCAAGTACTCCTCTTGAGACAACTCAAGACCCTCTTTACTCCTCGTGATTCTCATCCCCAAGATTTGTTTGGCAGCACCCAAATCCTTCATAGAGAACTCCCTCGATAGACTCTTCTTGAGCTTGTCGATTTCCGCCAAGCTCGCCCCGACTATCAGCATATCATCTACATAAAGGAGTAATATTATGTAGGTACCTCTTCCAAGACTCTTGAAGTAGCAGCAGTGGTCCGCCTCGCACCGCGTGAACTCGACTCGCTTCATGAACAAGTCGAACTTCTTGTACCACTGCCTCGGAGCTTGCTTCAACCCATACAAACTCTTTTGAAGCTTACACACCAGCTTCTCCTTGCCTCGGACTTCAAAACCCTCCGGTTGCTTCATATAAATTTCTTCATCTAGATCCCCGTGAAGAAATGCGGTCTTTACATCCATTTGCTGAAGATGTAAATTCTCCTTTGCCACCAAGCTAAGCACCACCCGATGGTTACCATCTTGACTACCGGAGCAAAGATCTTCGTGTAGTCGATCCCTTCCTTCTGCTGGAAGCCCTTCACCACTAATCTCGCCTTGTACCGAACGCTTCCACCGTGTTCTTCCTTTGCCCGGAAGACCCATTTATTGTGCAAGGCCTTCTTCTCCTTCGGAAGCTCGGCTAGTTCCCAAGTCTGATTCGTCATTAATGAGCTCATCTCTTCTTTCATGGCAGACTCCCACTTGATCGAATCCCTCGCTTGTATAGCCTCGGTGTAGCTCTCCGGCTCACCCCTATCAGTCAGCAAGATATAGTTAAGGGAAGGTGAAAATTTATGGGGAGGTCTTCTTACCCTAGTCGACCTCCACAGCTTCGGTGTGACTGGATCGATGTTGGGATGAGCATTCTCATCTTGCTCATCCTCGCTGCTCGTGTTGTCCTCTTCGATCTTCTCGGTCTCCACGACCTCCACCGGAACCTCCTCCGTGTCTCTCACGGGATCAATGCTCTCTTCAACAACCTCGTCTTTACCCTTGTACAAGACCGCCTCGTTGAAGATCACATTTCTGCTTCGGATCACCTTATGATTTTCGGCATCCAAAAATCGGTACCCGAACTCCGTGCCGCCATATCCAAGGAAGAAGCACTTCTTGGATTTAGGATCAAGCTTGCTACGAGCAGCTTCGTCGATATGGACATACGCCAGACACCCGAACACCCTCAAGTAGGACAGATTCAGCTTCTTCCCACTCCAAACCTCCTCAGGAATCCGATATTCCAAAGGAACCGACGGTGCTCTGTTGATTAAATGAGCTGCCATGTCGATGGCATATGCCCAAAACATTTTAGGCATCCCCGAGTGTAACCGCATACTCCGGGCCTTCTCATTTAGCGTCCTGTTCATTCGCTCCGCTATTCCGTTCTGTTGTGGGGTCCCCGGAATAGTCTTCACCATCTTGATCCCACTCTCGACACAAAACTGTTTGAAGTCGGCGTCAACGTACTCACCACCGTTGTCGGACCTCAAACACTTCACCTTGAGATTTGTTTCATTCTCAACCTCGGCTTTCCATTTCCTGAAAACAGAGAACACATCACTCTTATTTTTCATGAAGTACACCCATACCTTCCTTGTGGAGTCATCGATGAAGGTTACATAGTAGAGTGATCCTCCGAGTGAGGCGACGGGAGCTGGACCCCAAACATCCGTGTGTACTAGTTCCAGCTTCTCCGCCTTGGGCTCCCTTCCATCTTTGGAAAAACTCACTCGTTTCTGCTTTCCAAGAATGCAGCTCTCGCACACGTGAGACTCAATCGCCTTGAGTTCGGGCAGCAGCCCGTTCTTTGCCATGATCTTCATCCCCTTCTCACTCATGTGCCCCAGCCTGCAATGCCACAATTCGGTTTTCTTGGTGTTATCAACAACACCAGCCGAGTCCCTCACGCTCGTCGTCATGTAAAGTGTGCCCGTCTTATGACCTCGAGCTATGGTCATGGCGTTCCTGGAAACTTTCCACGACCCATCTCCAAATGACACCCGGTGACCATCACTGTCAAGCTGGCCCACCGAAATCAGGTTCCTCTTCAACCCCGGCACATGTCTGACCTTGGAAATCTTCCAAGTTTGCCCATTTGACATCTTTAGGTTGATATCTCCCATCCCGACTACATCGAGTGGCTCGTCATCTGCAAGAAAAACCTTTCCATAATCACCCGAGACGTAATTCAGCATTACCTCTCGCTGTGCAGTAGTATGGAAAGAAGCCCCTGAGTCCAGCACCCAGGAATCGATCGGTGAGTCGACCGATAAGAGAAGGACGTCCCCATCGTCGTCATCCTCTTGTGTCACCGCATTGGCGGTTCCCTTCTTCTTATTGTCACTCTTACCCCGAGAGCGACAATCCCTCTTGAAGTGCCCCGTCTTCCCACAATTCCAACACTCATTGTCCTCGGACCTTGAGCTATCTCTCCCATTCTTAGACTTGGATCTCCCTCTGTTCCTGTTAGCGTTCCTGCCCGAGTTTCTCCCCCGGTTCTCCACGCTCAAGGCTGAACTGGAAGGCTTTCCCTTGAAATCCTTTCTCCGGATTTCCTCGGCTAGGATTTTATCTCTAACTTCGGAGAACTGCAGATTCTCCTTCCCCATAGAGTTGCTAACAGCTGCCCGCATGGGCTCCCAACTATCCGGCAGAGACGCAAGTAGTATCAAGGCGTAAATTTCATCATCGAAATTCACCCCGACTCCTTTCAATTTATCCAAGATGGAATTCAGCTCGTTTATGTGGTTGGCTGCGTTTGCATTGTCCGACATCTTCTTGTTGAACAACTGCTTCATGAGATACACCTTGTTGTTCGCTGAAGGTTGCTCGTACATGTTTGATAGGACAGCCATCAAATCCTTGGTAGTGGTAATCGAGCGCACGTTGAATGACACGTTTGAAGCTAGAGACAAACGTATCAATCCCAACACCTGTCTGTCGAGGCTTTCCCATTCGTCGTCATCCTTGATCTTCTCCGGTCTACCCTTTAAAGGAATTCCGAGCTTTTTCCCATAAATGTAGTCCTCGATCTGCATCTTCCAATGTCCATAGTTATTCCCGTCAAATTTCGTAACCCCGAACGAGGTGGTGTCCGTCATCGCTTTTCCCCGATCGCTATAACCCTAGCTCTCTGATACCAGTTGTTGGGTAATTCGCGACCGAATTCCCCTCCTGAAAAGCTCGCGAACAAACAAAGAACGAAAAATACGGAATAAAAGAGACACGAGATTTATAGTGGTTCACCCGTTAACGAGGGCTACGTCCACTCTTGCCGCTGCAATTCTTTTACTAGAACAATTATAGAACGTAATTACAAGACTCGTAATAGCTATAATCTCAATTCTAGAGCTGGAGGTGTTAACCTTATTTTACACGCACATAGGGTTTATATAGGGGGACTTAAACTTGGGGGACAAGAAAAATCCCGCTGGCAGAAATCCGCAAAACGGCGCCCGCCGTTTTGCCATTGGCGACCGCCGAAAATAATCGGCGACCGCCGGAGGCCTTTTGGCGCTCGCCAAAAGCCCCGTTTCTTGGCAGATCGCTGAGCCCCTTTTCTCCCGGTTTCGGCGCCCGCCGAAACCCATTTGGCGCCCGCCAAAGTCAGCCTGCAGTCGCCGATTCTCCTCCGCAGTGTTATAAAATTATACTGTGTGATATTTTTTATCCCAAGTAAATACTAAATATTAGTGTGGAGATATTTTATAAAATCTACATATATAATAGTGCATCTGTCTCAATTAGTTATGTAGTTTTGACAGATGAAGTATTAAAGTGTTTCTAGCAGCTGCGACAGTGATTTCATTTGTACCTATAAAAACATTAAACACGAGGGGAAATGAGGAAGACAAAAAGTACATGACCAATTGACCATCGATGGAACGTCCCCAAGAAGAAAAATAGTACAAATATAATTTTAATTAGTGATATTTGATGGTATCCCAGTGATTTGTAATTTGTAATATCCTATGTAATCTATAGTATTTTATCTCTATTTCAACAAGATATTGCCTAATTAATCATTCACTAATCAATAATCATAAATAAAATTTGTCACCTATATAATGAGTTGCCCTTAGATCAGAAACTCACTCATACTCTCAATTGCAAATTCAAAATGCCTCTTGAATTGGTGAATGACACTGAAAGGAGATCAGCCAACTACAAGCCCACCATTTGGACACATGAATATCTTCAATCACTAAAAAATGTTTATGGGGTAAGATTTTATATATATACAACTTTTGCTCTATATGACAATAGCACTTACAAAAATCCTACGTGTGATCTTGCAGGAAGAAAGATTCTTCCAACGAGCCGAGAAGCTTAAAGGTCAAGTAGTTGCTTTGTTGGAGAGAACAAAAAACGATTCATTCGATCAGATGATTGAGATTGTCGATGTATTGCAAAGGCTCGGGATATCTTATCACTTCACGGATTCCATCGACAAATTTTTGGGTAACATAAGCAGTACTCTTGCTGATGGTGGTGGTGATCACAACTTGCATTCTACAGCGTTGGGTTTTAGGCTTCTGAGGCAGCGTGGATACAACATCTCAACCGGTATATATATATAAATTAAATGTGATTGATCTTTCTCATAAAAATATAAATATTTCTTGCAGATGTTTTCGAAAACTTTGTGGATGAGACGGGAAACTTCAAGTTGACCTTGTGCAATGATATAAAGGGACTACTTAGCCTATATGAAGCATCATATCTATCATTGGAAGGAGAGACGATTTTGGATGACGCTAAGGAATTCGGTGCTCGTCATCTCAAAGAAAAGCTCGATCAAAAGAATTACATAATAAGCGAAGATCTTGCAGACGAAATAGCCCATGCTTTAGAAGTCCCGTTTCACCACAGAGTGCCGAGGCCAGAGTCAAGATGGTTCATCGACGCGTATGGTAAGAGAAATGACATGAACCCTCTACTGCTTGAGCTAGCTAAGCTGGATTTCAACATCGTGCAAGCGCAGATGAACTCAAAGAGTTGTCATGAAAGCCCTAAAGACTAATAATTTCTTCTGATATTTGCTTACATATATAGGTGGTACACTAAAAGTCGTCTTGCGGAGAAGCTGCCATTCGCTAGGGATCGATTGGTGGAGTGCTTCTTATGGGCAGTCGGGTTCAACTCCAAGCCCAGCTTCAGAAACGGCCGGATTATGATGACGAAATTAGGGGTGCTAATTACAATCATTGATGACATTTATGATGTGTACGGTACTCTATATGAACTGGAACTGTTTACGGATGCAGTCGAGAGGTTTGTGCATAATTAAGTTATAATCTTTTTGACTTAGTTTCAGTTTAGTTCAGATCAAATCGTTTCAGTTCAATCCAGTATAGTTTTGCAGCTCGATTAAGTTCGTTTCAATGTAAATTAAAATAAAATAAAATAAATATTTGAATCAAAAATTTGGATTTACAATATAGTGTTAGAATATTAATATATTTTTTAAAATATTTAATAATTTATAAAAATTATTATTATTTTTATAATAAAATCAATTTATTTCACTTCAATTCTGTTCAGATCTATTCAATTCAGTTCATTTCAATTCCCTTATGTTCAGTCCAGTTTAGTCGGTTTCAATCCAAAAGAACAGAGCCTAATACTCCAATGTTTGACAACAAATGTTAAGGGAAAGATCGAGTCAGATCTTTATGTGTTGTTGTTTTGTTTAAGGTGGGACGTCAATGCTATAGAGCAACTTCCAGATTACATGAAGATATGTTTTCTTGTTCTCTTTAACACGAATAATAAAGTGGCTTACGACGTGCTCACAGATCAAGGATTCAACATTATACCACATTCAACAAGCATGGTATGTAATTATTTTTCATTGTTGAATTTACTTTTTTGGTATATATGATAAATGGTAACTCGATGCAGTGGGCTGAACTCGGTAAAAAGTACATGTTGGAAGCGCAATGGTACAACAGTGGTTACAAACCAAGCCTAAACGAGTACCTCTCCAATGCTTGGGTTTCTGCAGCCGGACCTCTGCTTATAGTACATGCTTATTTCTACATGACGAATCCATTGGAAGATAAACATCTCGAGGATTTTAAGAGCCATCCCGAATTCATCAAATGGACATCGTTAGTTGGTCGTCTCGCGGATGACTTGGGAACTTCATCGGTACGCAATAATAATTTTTAAAATCTTTTTATATCTATCGATGAATAAATTTAATTAGGTATATTAACTAACTATAGTTATTAATCATATGGTCATGTAGGATGAGTTAGAGAGGGGTGATAATCCAAAATCAATCCAGTGTTACATGCACGACACCGGTTGCTCTGAGGAAGATTCTCGAGCTTACATCAAGAATCTTATTGGGTCAACGTGGAAGAAAATAAACAAGGACGCGTTAATGAACAGTGAACACTCCAGGGACTTCATAGACTCTTCCATGAATTTCGCCAGATTGTGTCAGTTCATGTATCAGTATGGAGACGGGTATGGGATACCTGACCGTGAGTCGAAGGCACGCATTCTCTCGTTGCTTATGGAACACATTCCTCTTCCATAGATTATATTTTTACTCTATTTTGTTATTATTTTATTATTAGTTTGTGTTCTGCTTCTATGAAATCAAACTGGATCAACTAAATTTGTAGAGTTTGCCATAAGTTTTGAAATATGTTTTGAAGAGGTGTGCACTGTTTTGTGGGATGGAACTCTTCAGTTATATAGTCTGAAACAGGGAAATGCCAGAACAACTTCCAAGTACTTAATAAAAATTGTTCGTATTTCTACTCAGGACGTTAGGGGAGTTGACACCCTCGAGTGAGGAAAGGCTGCTGCAAGTTACGATGCTTGGAAGAAAAAGACTGTAATGACCTTTGCGACAGCAATGTTTGATTTTTAAGATACCGCCAAACGGGCTTCGGAAGGTCAGGCAAGTACTAGCATTGAAAGTTTTGTTTCGTAACCAAGGTAAAAGTTTTATGATAAATTAAATATAATAGGCCCTTATGGCAAAAGAGATAGCAACTAGAAGCTATCTACAGGTTGAATAAACAAACAGTGTATTGTATTCTACATTTTGTGACTTGTGAAAATATGTATTATAGAAAAGTGCAGCATCATTTAAAAAATCTCTCAAGGCTGTAGATATCAAGACTTGAAAGTTCAACCCAAAAAAATAAAAAAATAAAAAAATCCAGGCTAAAATATGTAAAAATCATGCGGATCGATACCAGGATCTACAGTACCATATACTTTTGAGCAAGCTGAAAAATGTTACACGAAACGCAATAATTCCAGATATAAAATAAAATGGGTTGCAAAATAATCTCCACGAAATACTAAAGTCTACAAAGAGTATACACAAGTTTTATTTTGTTTTTCTTATTTCGTCTTCTCCCATTTTTCTTATCACAAATTCAATAGTATGATACAAAGTGTTTATAAAATAGTACACATGAATTGTACCTGAAAACATTAAAAACGAGGGAAAAGGAAAAGACACATGGTATTGCATCATGAACATGGATATTGGAACGTTTCAAAGGAGAAGATAGATGAATAGATGGTACGCACTGATTTGTGATTGTTTGTCCATTTGTGTATTTGTCCTTGATTAGCATGAGATTATTAAGTGTGGATTATGAAATTTTGTGCGGCTATAATAGAGATCATTTTGATTCATTAAATTTGATCCGTTGTCAAGCCATGAGTGAACATCAGTTTTTTTGGTTGGTTGGAGAACTAGGCTTTTAGCTAAGTGATGCGATATGGTTTTCATTCTCTATGCGTTGTACTGTAACATACACTTTTTTCTTTTCTATGTTATTGACCTTTACAAAAAAACATCAATTTTTTTTAAATGTTTGTTTTATTACTTTAATTTTGGATTTTTTTTTAATTCTGTATCTCAAAAGAAATCATTCATAATATAAAACAGATTAGAAAAAACCAAATTACAATTTTGATGAACTACTACAATACCCGTGTAAATAAATCATTCACTAATTAATTAGACAATTTGACTAGTAAATTAATTATTGTTAGATTTTATGAAAAAGAGTAACTGAAAATATCATGAAACGTGTTGAGATTTGAGCGAGGGTCGAGGATACAAACAAACACAATATCTGTATCATGCTTATAAATATACAAAAATATCATCCAAAATTAATAAATCATAGTTAAAAACATTTACAAAAATATAACACTAAAATCATCATTATAAAACATTTCAAAAAAATATTCACTAAATAACACTAAAATCATTATTATAATTCACAATAAGAGAAAGTAAGTACACAATTCTTCTTTTTACTCTCCTAGGTGTAAGTTATAAATTGCCAAACACAATTAAAGCACTCGTGGATTTATAACAATAGACCCAATTTAAAAGAACAAGAGATTTTAAATAAAGGAAAATTTTTAAATTTCGTTAGAATTAAGTAATTTATTTTTTCTAAATTTTAAATAAGTGCAATTTATTTAATATTATTTGAATTTTATTAATTTAAACAACGTAGTACTATAGTAATATACTATACGAGAGTACAACAATAGAAACACTTATTTTAAGAAAAATACTACTCTATTTGTCCCATACTTATAAACACGTTAATTTTTTTTACCATCAAATACATATGATAAACAGTATAAAAATTATGAAAAAATTATTAAAATAAATGTATATTGTTTATTATATGTATTGGACGATAAAAAAAGTCAGCGTGCCTATAGCTCTGGCACAAAAGGAGTACATTCGATACAATAATTGATACTACATCTGTTCCAATGCAATGATCACACTTCTTTTACAAATAATAAAGGAAGTATGACCATTAATATGGAACAGAGGGAGTACGTAAATTAAAAAAAATTATACTTAGTGATTTTTTGATAAAAAAATAAAAGGTAAAATTGTAAAGTAAAAAAAAATAAGTTTTATTTCTTTTTGAGGTGTATATTTAGTTACCAAATCCAAAAAAAGAAAAATATTCATAATTTGTTGTGGTGGAGTAGCTAGTATATTTTATCTTTTTGTAAATAAATATCCACATTTTTTTAAATGTATCAATTTAATATGCATAATTTTTTTTTAATTTAAATGCAATTTTAATCATATTTTTCAAGTATTTTTAAAATTTTATTAACAACTATTTTAATTTTTTATTTAAAAATATATTTTAACTTTTTATTTTTTTTATTAAAAGATAAAAATTATTAACATTTTTTTAATATGTATAGGAGGTTTAAATACGACACAAACATTTATTTATTTTAGTAGAGGGGCAATAGATGGAGAGTACAAAAAATTGGGTTAAGGATTGGATGCCTTCAAGCTCCTATGCATGCCTCTTGCATTTATTTATTTACCTTTTGTTGTAGAACGACGATATATAGTACGAACAATATGCGGAACCCCGAATATAACTCAACAGTAAATAAAGAAGGAGACAAGAAAAGAAGACAAGGAATTTACGTGGAAACCCAAATCGGGAAAAACCACGGGAGGAACGACGAACAATTCACTATAATATTGCTTCACGATTACAAGGATGATATACGCTCTAAACCCTCAAATCTCACGCAATAGCTATAGAATTATAATTGTTGTATCTAATTGTGTCTATGGAGATCCCTATTTATAGTTGTAGAAAACTCATAAAATAGGTAATAATAGGAATAGGAATTATAATCCTTTCCTATTATAACTCAAACCTCCTAACCAAGTTAGGAATCCAAAAGACTTATTCCATAAGTCAAGAAGTCATCATAGAAGCTTCTAGGGTCGAAGAGCACGCTGAAAAACCGACCTCGGTTAAGAAACGGGCGCGTTGGTCGCCGACTGGCGCGCCACGGTGAATCTGGGCGCGCCGCGCTGGAGTAGCGCGCCGCGCTAGGTTTAGACTAAAACCCCAGCGCGGCGCGCTGGGACATCTCGACTTTTGGAGCGCGCCGCGCTGATTTACACTGAAAATCCAGCGCGGCGCGCTACGAGGCTTCTTACCAAAAAACCCCGTTTGCGACCCCGTTTCGGCTCGATTCCTTAAGCGATTTTGAGTCACATCTTAACAAATCTCCACCTTGACACCAAACCGCGAAATCCCATCGCACATGTGAAATCTCATCACATACAACACAAAGCCGCGAAATCCCATCGCGCATGCGAAATCTCATCGCACATCCATAGTCTCGTCCCTCGTCTTCCTCCAAACGCCCCAACGGGCCTAGTTCCTAGAAGATTGGACCTTCAAAGGTCCCCATGAATCGGAACATACATACCAGAGTGTCTTCTTCGAGTTGTGAGCCCAATTCGAGATATACCCTCTCGACCGCTTTCCAAGCGCACATGGCTCACCAGGTTTAGAAACACTCCATAGATCGAGAAACACTCGATCCTTCTTGTCGACTTTCCTCACATGCCCAAGCCGCACATGGTCTAGTCGTGTAGACTCTTCACCCGAGAGCCTAGTTTTTCCCACGGTTACTTCGTTCACCGCTTCATCTTTAATCAGCTTGGTCACTCCGGCCTTACTTGGTTGCGCGCCTCTAAGCCGGATAGACTCTTCTACCAAGAGTCGGGTTTCGGCCCCGGTTACTTCCTTCACCGTGCCTTCTTGGAGGACATAAGGTCGTCTCGCCTTTTCGTCTCCTCCCAACACTACCAAAGCCTCTTCGGTAGCCTCATAAACTCCACCTTCTCCGGTGTAGCTTTTATCAACTTCGGTTACTTCCTTCGCCGAGCTTCCATCGAGGACATAAAGGCGACTCGCCTTTCTCTTTCCCCGCAATATTACCAAACCACCTTTGGTAACTCTTAAAACTCCACCTTTACAAGTGAGTTTATAGCCCTTCATATCAAGGGTACTCAAGGAAATCAAATTCCTCTTCAAGTCAGGGACATGTCTTACCTCGCCTAACGTGCGCACCGTGCCATCGAACATCTTCAAGCGGATATTTCCAATCCCTTCGACCTTGCACGAGGTGTCATTAGCCATGAACACCGCACCATGCTCCAAAGATTCATAAGTCTCGAACAACGACCGGTCCGGACACATATGAAACGAGCAACCCGAGTCTAAGATCCAATCACCACACAAGTTGGAGTTTTCGCCTAGAGCCATTAGTAGTTCTCCATAGAAATTCCCATCTACTAATCCAACGTCACCGGAATTCCGATTACCGGAATTATTGTTGTTGCTCTCCTTTTTCTTCCACGCGTAGCACTCCGACTTTATGTGTCCCTTCTTCTTGCAATAGAAACACTCCTTATTCCCGTGTCGCGACTTCGAATTCCCCGAGTCGCTCCCTTTATCACGGTACTTCTTTTGGACGCTAAGTCCTTCACCCACATCGGGCATACCATCCTTGTTGGACTCCATCCTTTGTACGTTTTCCCTTGACGAGAGAGCCGAAGTTACGTCTTTAAACGTGAGACTATCTCGTCCATAGAGAAGCGTGTCCCGAAAAGCCGCCATGGAGGGGGGTAGCGAGCATAACATCCAAAACGCAAGATCATCATCTTCGATCTTCACGCCAATTTTCCCAAGGTCAGCTACACGCTCCTTGAATCTCGCTACATGGTCTTGAATCGACGACCCCTCCGCCATCTTGAGGAAGTAGAGACTTCTCTTCAAGTGATGCTTGCTGGACACCGTTTTCTCAACGCACATCGATTCCAACAACTCCCATAATTCCTTTGCGGTCTTCGCCTCCGTCGTTTCCTCAGTCAACGAATCCGAAACATGAAGCCCTATGGTCGCCATAGCCATCTGATCGAGCTCCACCCACTCGTCATGCTTCATGTCTTTCGGCTTGTTGTCAATACCAAGTAGAACAATCTCTTGCTTAAGAGATCTGAGGACTAACCTCATCTTGTATTGCCAAATAGGAAACCTCGTGTTGAGACTTAAATTCGGTAGATCGTACCTCACGCTCGCCATCGAAACCAAAGCTCTGATACCACTTGTTGTAGAACGACGATGTATAGTACGAACAATATGCGGAACCCCGAATATAACTCAACAGTAAATAAAGAAGGAGACAAGAAAAGAAGACAAGGAATTTACGTGGAAACCCAAATCGGGAAAAACCACGGGAGGAACGACGAACAATTCACTATAATATTGCTTCACGATTACAAGGATGATATACGCTCTAAACCCTCAAATCTCACGCAATAGCTATAGAATTATAATTGTTGTATCTAATTGTGTCTATGGAGATCCCTATTTATAGTTGTAGAAAACTCATAAAATAGGTAATAATAGGAATAGGAATTATAATCCTTTCCTATTATAACTCAAACCTCCTAACCAAGTTAGGAATCCAAAAGACTTATTCCATAAGTCAAGAAGTCATCATAGAAGCTTCTAGGGTCGAAGAGCACGCTGAAAAACCGACCTCGGTTAAGAAACGGGCGCGTTGGTCGCCGACTGGCGCGCCGCGGTGAATCTGGGCGCGCCGCGCTGGAGTAGCGCGCCGCGCTAGGTTTAGACTAAAACCCGAGCGCGGCGCGCTGGGACATCTCGACTTTTGGAGCGCGCCGCGCTGATTTACACTGAAAATCCAGCGCGGCGCGCTACGAGGCTTCTTACCAAAAAACCCCGTTTGCGACCCCGTTTCGGCTCGATTCCTTAAGCGGTTTTGAGTCACATCTTAACACCTTTCATACTACCTCCTACATGCCATATTTGTGCCATTTATCGGCTTCTAATTGGACCAAAAAATGCACTAAACATGTTAATTAAAACTCACTAAGTACTTGTACTTTTGGTCTGAAATTGACTGAACTGAATTGAACTAAATTGAACTTAATACAGTAGAAACTCTATATAGTAATACTCTATATAAGAATAAATATAGTAATAAAAAATTCAAGTCCCGACTCGGGACCAGTTATAAATAGGAATAAACTCACATTGTCATAAGTCATACATTTTTCAAGTCCCACCTTAAGGATTGATACCTCTATATAAGAATAAATGATTAATATATAATAAAAAATATTTATTAATAATGTTTTTATTTATTAAAATCAATAACATGTTTAAGATGACTTGAACTATTTATCAAAATTAATAACATATAATATACTATAATAAAAGTTTATAGTCCTTAGATTCATTAATATTTTATTCAATTTGTATGTTAAACACAATTTTTACACACATATATAGTCAAATTTTATTATTCAAAACTTTTGTGAATTTAAAGGTAAATAATATTGTATGTATATTATTTTTATATTTATATTATTTTTTATAGAAAAAATTATTTTTATTTTGTATAACTCTATATAAGAATAACTCTCTATAGTAATATTTTTTTCTGGTCCCAACGATATGAGTGTACGGAGTTTCTACCGTATGTAAGATCAAATTAATTTAATTTTAAATTAATTTATATTTAGTCCCTCCGAGAAATGCCATTTTCAATTATAAAATAATATTACCGATTTTTACAATTAGGTCATGTAGCCTAGTGGTTTAGGCTGTTAATTCTCGGAGGGACTAAATATGATTCTATCCCAAGGTATTTTTGAAACGTATCAATGATTGATTTTATATGGCATAATATATGTATCGATAACTGTAAAGTTTAATGTTTGAATACAAGACATGTATGTGTGAGTATTTAAATTTTTAGACCTAAAAGAAAAAGGAGAAGACAAAAACTATGACCATTGATGGAACATCTACAAACAAAATCATTATTTTAGTGATATTTGATGGTACCAGTGATTTATGATTTATAATACACTATGTAAATTAATCATTCATTCATTAGACAAAATCTGACTACTAAATTAATTGAATTTGTGAATAATAGTTAGGTGAAAATATTATGAAAACGTGTTGAGATTTTAGCCTCAATTCCTACGAACAAATGATTAAAGCTCCTATTTATTTGATTTTTGGCTATCTATGGGCAGTACACTTACACATTGATTTTGTCGTGTGTCTAAGTACTTTTTTTTTTTATTTACAATTTTCATGTTCATGTTTTTTTTAACTTGGACACACGACAAGATCACATAGGTGTGGGCACTACCCACGTGGTAGCCAAGAATAAATCTTATTTTGATTGACCTATTGATGCTAGTTATTACCTCTGCCCCAAACAAGTGGTCCTACTTCTTTTATAAATTAAAAAAGAAATAAAACCATTCGTTTGAGACAAAAGTAGTATATAGTTAGATATATTTCACATCATTTGGAAAAAGAATCTTGAAATCATATAAGTTAGACAACTTATCACATTATCAAGACTTTTTAAAGTTTTATTGGTTTAATTTTGACATGGTATCAAAACAGACCCAATACGATGTGGAGTACCCTAGTCGATGGATTTTTCGGCTGCCTGACGATGAAATTTTTGGCCACGAGTAATTTCAATAGAATCGATAGAATTTATAGCTTACTCGTGAAGGGAGAGAGTGTTAAATATATCTGTCACGCTAACATTGAACATTCAAAAAAAAAAAATGCATGAACTTTGAGTATAGTTTGATAGTTAGATACATTTCTTTGGAATGTTCAATAATAATTTGCATACCTAAAAAAAATTATTTATTTTTATTTTATTTTTTTATTTTAAAATTAAATTTTATTTTTATTTTATCTACTTATTAAATTTTACTTACAATTATTTAACTTTATAATTTAAAAATATATTTTAAACTTTAATTTTTTATTAAAAAAACAAACAAACATTTTTTAAATCCCCTTTTATCAAACTGTAACAACTTTGAGTATAAAGTAAAACGAGATTAATTTACTGGAAACAATCATTATTTAACAAGAATATTACACAAATCTATCTATATAAAATAATTAAAATTTTATTTGAGAAAATTGATCTTATTATATTTTATTTAAAATTAATTATTTATATATCATATTAATAATAAATTATTTTGTATTTATTATATACAATAATATATTTTCTCAATAACAATCCACGTGTAATAAATTTATATTATTAATATTATTATTATTCAATTTATTTAAAAAATTATTTATGATGTTTTATTTACAAATGATATTGTTTAATATTTGATAAAATATGATAAAAATTCACCCGTCTCGACACCAATGAAGATTTTTTTTAAATATGACGAGGGTCTCGACACCAATGAAGATTTTTTTTAAATATGACGAGGGAGGTAAACAATACACATATTTTATATATACGTGTATATATAGGTTGTTGTATAACAAATATGTAAATGAAGATTAATAATAGTGATGGATAATAATTTATTTATTTTAAAATTTTGAATTAATATATTTTTCGTTTTTTATTTTCTAAATAATTTATATTTTTTAAAATAATTTATTATTTTTTATAAATACAAGTCTATGAAAATTAATGTTAATAATTAAAAATATATTTCACAAAAAATCCATGAAAATCAATACTTAAATCAGTCAAACTCTTACTAGACTCCGTAGATTTAAAAAATCCATAAAAATCCACAGACTTTTAAAAGTCCAAAAAAATCTTTTAGAATCCGAATTGAACACGTCCTCCTAAATTTCACACCCCTTTGTTTTATCTCTATTTCAAGAAAGTATTGCCTAATTAATCATTCACTAATCATAAATACATTTTTGTCACCTATATAATGAGGTGCTCATTAACCCTTTGATCACAAACTCTCTCATACTCTCACTTGCAAATTCAAAATGTCTCTTACAATAGTGTGTGGCACTACAAGGATATCACCGGATACCTACAAGCCCAAACTTTGGACTCCTCATCGTGATCAATATCTTAAGCTCATTGTCTTGTTTTTTGCTTTGCCTTTGCACGGTCCGGGCGAGAGGAGCTCGACGATGGTGGTGGAGAGGTGCGGGCTCCACCGCAAGGCATTCCTCGTCTCTCCAAGGTTGAAATGCACCTTCTCGCGCGAGCCACATCCGAATATATAACGACAATTCTGCACGTATATATTCCTTACCCGAATCCAAAAGTCAAATCCACGCATGAGGGCCAATCGTTTCCTCTGGTTGTGTCTGCACTTTTCGAGTTCCTTTCCGAGCTCATCCACGCACAAACAACGTACATAAGACAAAAGCAACAAATGATATATACTATATATTTATCAGGAATAATTTCAAAGATTTTCAACTGACCTAGATATAATTTTGTACACCAAGGAATAAACATCAATCTTCGGTAAAAATGCTTATTACCTAAAAGCTCGGTTACTCGAAAATTGAAAATCTTATTATCAAAATCGATTGCATCTCTTTAGAAAAACAATGAAATTAAAAAGTGCGCAATTTTAAAACACGTCTAGCGCGTGCGCACGTGTTCAAGTCAGTCGGGATTTCCCGACCGACTGAAACATCAAAAGGGTTTCGTACTTTCGTCTATATCATCCAAAACTAGATTTTATATGTCAAGATCTACGAAAAAAATAACAAATCTTTCTATAAAACATGTACATATATATCACACACATAGATATATATCGGATCTGTGACATCCAATGTATGTGACAAAAAACATGAAAATTTTGGATGATGAAAAAATTATTATATCTACAAAATTAAAAAAAAAAAACGATTAACAAGATGCATGCACGTGCGCTGATTCATAACGGGAAAACAAAATCAAATTAATTAAACAAATGGAGAAACGAAATTATGTTGACGAATAATCGAATTATGACCGGAGAAAAGAAAAGGAATTAACCGATCAGAGAAAAGGGAAGAATTCTCCTGAAAATTGTGCGTGCATCTGTGCGGATGTTTGTGTCTGAAGGGAGGCAACAGTTATATAGTGTGGGAGTGTGTGTGTGTGAGTGACTGTTTCCGAGTCGGGTCAAAGTCAACCTACTGATTAAATGAAATGGGTTTGGACTTACTTAATAAAAATAAATAGAGTATATTTATATTTAACAAAGTTATTTAAATAAGTTGAATTATTTTTTGATGTTACTCCATTAATGTTATTGTTGTTGTACAAAACATCTTCAAGGTATATTCATCAGTTCATCGTAAAACTATAAAAATTTCATGTTTATGTTTCTTTATATGAAACGTGCTGATTGAAAATTTTAAAATATATAGTTCGAAAATTGCGCCAAGAGTAATAAACAAAATTGTATTGTTTATTATCGTTTTCTTTCTCAATTTGGTGCAAAATTTGCGACGCTAGCGCAAAATTCGCAAAATTTGAACTCAACTCGTGCCAAGAGTCGGATAAAAAATCACATTTTAGCTAAGAGTTGGAAGGAAATGATTAATAAATTACACTATGTATTTCATCAAAATATTACACTGAGAAATAATGATGAAAAAACATTTTTCAAAGGATGTAATATTTTTTCAAAGTACTGTGTGTTTCTAGTCCGAAGGGAGTTATTTAGTGTGGCCGTGGGAATGAGTGTGCCGAATGTTTCCGGGTTAGGTCAAAGTCAACTCGGACTTACTGAGTATAATGGGCGTGGGTACAAGGTGTCACGTGGCTCCGCCACAGTTGTGGAAATAAATCCACTAAATTTTGTTATTAATTTAATTTAATTCAATTCAATCCCTTAATTTAAAAAAGAAAATCTATATATTTCACGGAGTTATTACTTGTATTTAAACATAACGGGCTAATATTTTGAATTTTTTTACCGTAATGAATAGAATCTTTCAGTGTATGAAATTTGGATCATCAAATCCAAATTAATTCCATGTACATTCTATTTATTCTTATTTTTTCAATATATGATCAATTGAATTATATTTGTATGTTACTTGTTGCACAGTCGTTGGTCGAATTTTTTTAAGAAAAATTGTGTTAGTCATTCTTTATATGTCACTTATAAAAGTGATTGAAAGCTTCGTGATAGTTCCACCGGTATGTTGGTCCTCGTTGACGTCGGCCTTGTCCAAGATAAGTCACAGCACACGATCGGTTTCCTCGTCATCCGCGAGCTTTCCAGAAGTCAACCCATTGACTCTATGTGCTTTTCGTCTTCAACCTTTTGACATCGTTCACTAATAATGTGAGATCCATCTGGTAAGAGCATCTCCAGTGGTGAGGTAGAAGTCTATTTGAACTTCTACCTCTAACCCAAAAACGAGGCATAAATCATTGTAGATGCGCTCACGTGTTAAGATTAAAAGCTCCTAAAAGTTCTAGGGTAGAAGAACTTCTACCCGGGTAGAACTAAAAAATATTTTTTTATTATTATTATTATTATTATTATTATTATTATTATTATTATTATTATTATTATTATTATTATTATTATTATTATTATTATTATTATTATTATTATTATTATTATTATTATTTCAGCGTTAAATAATTATTTTATATTTTAACGTTATTTTGTATTTTATATAAAAATTAATAAAAAATAAGAATTTTGAAATAGATTAAATTTTAACTTATTTTTTATTTTAACGAATTATTCTATTTTATATAAAAATTAATACAAAATAAAAAATTTTAAATAGTTAAATTTTTAGCGTTAAAAATTATTTATATAAAAATTAATTAAAAATAAGAATTTTGAAATAGTTAAACGTGAGAAATTATTTTTTATTTTATATAAAATCTATACATATATAATTTCTGAATCTTTCCATCGACCAATAAAAAAAGTTAATATTGTTGTGTTCACACTATAAATTATAAATAAAAACAATAAAAATATTTATAAATTCTATTTTTTTTTTTTAGTAATTATATAAGATTTCATAATAAATAAAAACAACAATATTTAACTATAAATTATAAATAAAAACAATAATATTATTTATTAAGTCAAAATTTATACATTAATATAATTTTTTGGAAGATTTTATATTCTAAAATTTCCACGGTTTAAAAATATGTAATTATAAATAATGATAGGTTTTTTATTCTTTCCATTTGCATAAATATTTTTTTATTCTCATCAAATCCATTTTCATATTCTCAAATTTCAACCGATCCGCTCATTTTCTCAATTCGTCGAGGTATTCGTGTTCTCATGTTTCAATATTTCTGCGTATATATATTCGTCGGAATTTTCTTATCTTTTTCAGAATTTTATGTACGCTTTCATTATTTTATTATGGATTTTTTTTTTTTTTTTCTAATTCAAATTTGAATTTTTTGCTGAATCAAATTCAGGTATAATTGGAATTGTAGCCTACAGTACGTTTGAAATAAAATTCTTTTCAGTAGGTGTAGAATTGATACAAATTTGACAAACCACGACTATGGAAAGGTTCTATTTGCTATTGCAATGTTAATCGATCGGAAGAGGAATAAATTAACTTTTTCTATTTTATAGTTCTATTTTCGATGAGGTAATTTACGTACGGGCTGCAACAACGGTGGTTCTCGACCTTGACCTGTCCCTTTCAGAGTTTAACCATGATTCTCGACTCTTACTCTCTTTATTCTATGTTTTTTTTCACTGTAGAGGAGATTAATATGTTAGTGTTGAATTTTTAAATATTAAAAATAATTAAATAAATAAAAGATCTTCTATAATCAGATTTTATACTTTATATTCATAATTTTATTATTATTTGGTTGAGAATTAGATATAATTTAATTTAATTTAATTTAATTTAATATAATTTTTCAAAGTTTTTATGTTCATGTTTTCTTTGTGTAATGTGCTAATTGAATGTTCAAAATAAATAGTTCAAAAATTGCGCGGCTGCCGACTGTAATAAAAATAATTGTATCGTTTATCTTCGTTTTTTTTCTCATTTTGGTGCAAAATTTGTGATGTCGGCGCGAAAGTGGTACTAAATCGAGCTAAGAGTCGAAAAAGCATCGCATATTACCCACACAATTTATGGTCTTGAATACAGTGAGTTGAGTTGGAATAAAATGATGGATAAATTACACTATAGATTTCCTCAAAATATTACACTATGAAAGGATTTAATACTTAAAAAAAAAAAATCGAAAACCGATTAATCACTATTATTGAGAATTTTCACAATATTAGAGGAGCTCGGCGGCGGTGGTGGTGGTGGAGAGGTCACGGGAGGTGCGGACTCCACCGCAAGACATTCCTCGTCTCTCCAAGGTCGGAATGCACCTTCTCGAGCCAAATCCTACAGGTCAAAAAATAACATCAGCCCCATTTAATTAATATGCAAGAACTATAACAACAATTCTGTGTGTATTATTCCTTACCCGAATCCAAAAGTCGAATCCACGCATGAGGGCCAATCGTTTCCTCTGGTTGTGTCTGCACTTGTCGAGTTCCTTTCCGAGCTCTGCACGCGCAAACAAATGATATATAGTTATATATTTATCAGGAAGAATTTCAAAGATTTTCAACTGACCTGGAAATAATTTTGCATACAACCCATCGTCGAGTTTGTTATTGAGGGTCGTATAGTCGGTCATGTCAAACGGCTTCGACATGACTTCCAAAACCTGCCTCCTATACTCAACTTCACAATCGGTTATCGCCACTCGACTACTCTCCCCCACCTGAAATAATATACAAAATTGTAACAAAAATAGTTTAGGCGCAAATCGTAAATTCTAGAAGATCGACGTACATCTCTAGATTTAGGAGGCGCAAATCGCCGCCCCTTGAGGCTCTTCCTCGGTTTCATCATATCTACGTCAGAATCTTCACTTTCGTCATCATCATCATAATAACCATAGTAATCTGTATCAGCATCACTAGTACTAGTCGACTTCTTATTGATGACTTTTTTATGATCCTCCTTATTATTCCTCGATTTTTTCACAAAAATCTTGCGGTTGCGGCGTTTAGGGGCCTCTTCCTCCTCCTCCGTCGATGATATTTCGATGATGTCGATCCTCGATGCAGGAGTCCTTGATTCATTAGATACGCGCTTCCTGAGCACACGTTTGTCCTCTTCTGCTTTTTGCTCGACATTTCGATTAGCTTCTTGTATGTTTTGTCCCTGGGAGAAAAGGCTGACCAATAGGACCTTGTAAGATTCGTCCATGGTTTCATCTTCCTCACACAGCCTTTTGTACGCGATAAGCTCTCTATCGAACAGGGCATTCCCCTGCCCACAACGTCTCAGCTCACGAACAACATCTTGGGGCAACTCAGATCGTTTCAATATTGGCGCCATCGGAATATTGTTTACAACCCCTTTCGAATGTTTAATTGCTGCAACACACAAAGGAATAAACATCAATCTTCGGAATGAAGAAAAACATTTCGATAAAAATGCAGATTACCTAAACCATCGGTGATTCGAAAATTGAAAATCTTATTGCCAAATTCGATTGCATCACTTTAAAAAACAGCTTAAAAAGCGCAAGATTTGCGCGATTTTAAAACATCGCACATGTTCAAGTCAGTCGGGACGCCCCAACCGATCATGAGTTTCTTCACCGATTCAAACATCGAAAGATTTCGTCTTGAAAAACATACCAATTCATATATCATCCCAAACTAGATTTTATGTCAAATCTATGAGGAAATTAACAAATCTTTCTATAAAACACGTACACACATCACACATATATATATATATATATATATATATATATATATATATATATATATATATATATATATGTGTGTGTGTGAGAAAAAACATGAAAAAATCGGATAAAGAAAAAACAATTAAATCTACAAAATTAAATAAAAAACGATTAACAAGAACTGATGCAAGTGCGCTAACAGGGCCGGCCCTGGGCCTAGGCCCAGGGTGCGACGGCCCAAGGCCCAACTTTTCTAGGGGCCCAAATTTTTTATATATATATATATATATATATATATATATATATATATATATATATATATATATATATATATATATATATATATATATATATATTAATATATAATGTATTAAATAGTTACGCTTTGTAAAATATCGTTTCCAATCTGCCGGTATAAAATTAGTTTCGCTTTGTAATAAATAGTTCTTCTTTATAAAAATATATAAAATAAAAAAATAGTTCCGTATTAAATAGTTTCGCTTTATAAAAATATATAAAATAAAACTGACTCTTGAGTTCCGCTTTGTAATCCGTTATTATTTATTATTGTAACGTTAACATAACGTTAATCCTAAAAATTCTCAGCTTTTTTACTCTATTTATTCCATCTTTTTCTATTGAGTAATATACACAAAATATTAAAAAAACATCTTAATTCTTAAAATATTATTATATTATTATATTATTCTTAAGAAGAGCTTGTAGATAGAAATTAAAAATAGGTTTTTGGATTTCTGGCGTTTTCAATCTTTCACGGATCAATTAATAACAGGTGTGATTGTTCTATTTCTGCTATAATATATACATATATTAATTGTGATTTGTGTATTATTGTTGGTTTTTTTTCTCTATTTCTTTTACCGTAATATTTTTGAATTGTGTTTTATTTTGCTTTATTTTTTTAATTGTGTATTATTTTGCGTAATATTTTTGAATTGTGTTTTATTTTTGCTTCATTTTTTTAATTGTGTATTATTTTGCTTAGTATTTGATTTGTTTTATTATGTTGTCTAAAAAAACATTTATCTGGAAGTGAAAAAAGGAAAAAACGAAAATTAACTGAAAATTTAATAAAATCACAACATGGGGCTATTGATAAATTTGTTTAAAAAAAATCAAGTACACAAGATAAATCAAATGAAAATTTAGATAATTTAGATTTGAATGGAAATGATGAAGTTTGTGAAAATTTAGATAATAATGAAAATGATTTAGTTAATGATTCTATTGTTCTTAAATTTGTCACATCTGTAGATTGTTATCCGAATGTATCTATTGCTTACAGAATTTTATTGACAGTGTCTGTTACTGTAGCATCAGCTGAAAGAAGTTTTTCAAAGCTCAAGTTGATAAAGACTTATTTAAGAATGTCACAAGAGAGACTGAATGGCTTGGCAATTTTATCAATAGAGAAAAATATGTTGGAAGATGTTGATATTGATGTAATTATAAATGATTTTGCTTCTCAAAATGCTAGGAGAAACATTTTTAAAGATTAAATTTTTTTTATCTAATTTATTTATATATTCTTTAGAAATTATATGTAGTTCTTTTAATATTTAAGTACTTTTGAAATAAAAAAAAAATTATAATATATTTTTTTAAAAAATAATAAAATGAAAGGGGCCCAATTTCAATAATTTGCCTAGGGCCCTTAAAATGTCAGGAACGGGCCTGTGCGCTAATTCATAACGGATAAACAAAATAAAATTAATTAAACAAACGGAGAAATGAAATTGGATTGACGACGATTGAATTATTACTAGAGAAAAGAAAAGGAATTACCGAGAGAAAATGGAATAATTCTCCTGAAAATTGTGCGTGAATCTGTTTGTGTGTTTGTGTCTGAAGGGAGGCGGCATTTATATAGTACTGTGGGAGTGTGTGTGGGAGTGAGTCAGAGTGACTCTGTTTGTGTGTTTGTGTCTGAAGGGAGGCGGCATTTATATAGTACTGTGGGAGTGTGTGTGGGAGTGAGTCAGAGTGACTGTTTCCCGTTTCCGGGTCGGGTCAAGTCAACCTACTGATTAAATGAAATGGGTTTGAACTTACTTAATAAAAATAAATACAGAGTATATTTATATTTATCAAAGTTATTAAAGGAGGAGGTTGTGACTTGTGATAAGTTGAATTATATTTTGATGCTACTCAATTATTAATGTTGTTGTACAAAAAATCTTCTGGGTATATTCATTGGTTCGGGTAAAACTATAAAAATTTCATGTTCATGTTTTCTTTACGTGACGCTGATTGAAAATTTTAAAATAAATAGTTCGAAAATTACGCGAGAGTAATAAATAAAATTGTATCATTGTCATTTTCGTTTTCAGTTTGGTGCAAAATTTGCGACGTAAGTGCAAATTTGAACTAAAATCGAGCTAAGAGTCGAAAAAAAATTTATTTTAGCTAAGACTTGAAAGGAAATGATCAATAAATTACACTATAGATTTCATCAAAATATTACACTACGAAATAATGAAGAAAAAACATTTTTCAAAGCATTAAATATTCTTGACGGCCGAAGTATAATTTCTTGCAGATGTTTTCAAAAACTTTGTGGATGAGACCGGAAACTTCAAGTCGGCCTTGTTCAATGATATAAAGGGACTACATAGCTTATATGAAGCAACATATCTATCATTAGAAGGAGAGACACTTTTGGATGACGCTAGGGAGTTTGGCGCTCGTCATCTCAAAGAAAAGCTCGATCAAAAGAAGATAAAAAGTGAAGATCTTGCAGACGAAATAGCTCATGCTTTGGAAGTCCCGTTTCACCACAGAGTGTCGAGGCCAGAGTCAAGATGGTTCATCGACGCGTATGTTAAAAGAAATGACATGAACCCTATACTTCTCGAGCTAGCTAAGTTGGATTTCAACATGGTGCAAGCGCACCATCAGGACGAACTCAAAGAGTTGTCGAAGTAGGTAAAAATTATTATCTTGTCATGAAAGCCATAAAGATTAATGATATTTTCTTACATAGGTGGTACACTAAAAGTCGTCTTGCGGAAAAGCTGACATTCTAGGGATCGATTATATTGGTGGAGTGTTTCTTATGGGCAGTCGGATTCAACTTCAAACCCGGTTTCGGAAACTATAGGATAATGATCACGAAAGTGGCGATGATAGTGACAATTATTGATGACATTTATGATGTGTACGGTACTCTAGATGAGCTGGAACTGTTTACGGATGCAGTCGAGAGGTTCGTGCATAAAGAAACGTTACTAGAACAACAAAAGTTAAAAGGAAGATCGAGTTGGATCTTTAATGTTTTGTGGTTTTGTTTAAGGTGGGACGTCAATGCTACAGAGCAACTTCCAGAGTACATGAAGATATGTTTTCTTGCTCTCTTTAACACGATCAATGAAGAGGCTTACGACGTGCTCACAGGCCCGTTCCTGAGTTTAGAGGGGCCCTAGGCAAAATATCGTTATTAATTTATATTGATTAATAAATTTAGGCATATATATGAACTAATAACTATAGTTATTAATAATTAATGTTCTCATGTCATATGATAATAACTAACAAATATTTACCAAATATACTAAGAATATAGACATATTCTAATAGTTCTCATGTCATATGATCCTGTAGGATGAGTTAGAGAGGGGTGATACTCCAAAATCAATCCAATGCTACATGCACGACACCGGTTGCTCAGAGGAAGTTTCTCGCGTTTATTGGGTCCACATGGAAAAAAATAAACAAGGACGCGTTAATGAACAGCCAACACTCTAGGGACTTAATAGACGTTTCCATCAATTAATTCGCGAGAGCTTGTCAGTTCATATATCAGTATGGAGATGGGCATGGGATACCCGACCGTGAGTCCAAGGCACGCATACTCTCCTTGCTTATGGAACACATTCCTCTTTCGTAGATATTGTATTTTCACTCTAGTTTTGTTGTGTGATGTATGAATAAATTCTACTTTTTGTTTCTTTGTTCTAATGTTATACTGTAAAAAGTATATAAAAGGAACTCTTCAGTTATCTAGTCACATGATATAGTGTAATGTACATGAAGCATCATATCTAAGCATCATGTAATTCAAATCTTTCTCCTAGGTTCGTAAGTCAAACCTCAACTTTAAAAAAAAATTAAATTATACAAGTATTATTTAAAATTTTAAATTTCATTATTTTTTTATAAAAATATTTAACAAAAAATTATTTATTATTGTTAAAACCATTTTTTTTAAATTAAAAAAATGGGCTCCAAAAGCTCGAAAATTCAACGGGGGACGCCGAACTTCTTAATTCATACTCAGCCCAGCCCGCTCCGAAAAATTCGGATTTCGGGCCGAGCCCTGAAAATTTTGGGACGGCCCGCGGCTTGGGTTTGCTAATCTCTGAAAACAAATTAAAGAACTTGTTCGTTCGGATTCTGCAGCTCAATTATGTCGTCGTCGTTGTCTTCAATCAAAGGTACGAATATTTGGGTTTAATTATTGTCAATTCTTCATCGAATTAACCTAACTAGTTGATTCGGCCCGGGCGATGCACCGGGAGGTTAACTGTAATTTATTCCTGTATTTATGAATTTTTTGATAAATATATTTTTAGCCCTATATATATACACAGATATACATATAAGAATTATATACGTTGGTAATAGATATAGACAATTTTTTTAAGCCACTCATTTTCTTGACATATAAAATTCAATATAATTTCTTTTAAGAAGATGAAAGAACTTTTCTCGTAAAAAGTAGATCAATAATTGGAAAACATAATTTACATGAATAAAAAATGATCAAAGTAGTTCGAGTTTCAATACAAAATTTTGAACACCTCCTTATAAACTACATTAGTAGTTACGGATAAAAATATTGGTTAATTGAATCATTAATTTATTTTTTTACTTCTATATAGAGGAAGGATATTATTTTATTATTTAATTAAAATTATGGCGTAAAAATAAATTATAGCAAAATATTCATTAATATAGTAATATTAATATATGATTATATTGGGTTACAATTGTAAGTATATAATTTGTGTGATTTTTTATATTAATATTATATTATTGAATAATAATTTTATTAGTTGTTTTCAACTAAAATGCTATTCTCTAAGAAAACTTCAACTATAATAGAATCCTTTTCTAAATAAAAAAAATTCATATATCCAACATTTGTAAGGGATTTCATGCATATAGAAAAACTCTATAATATGTACAAATAACGTATTCGATCCAAATTCACAAATGCAATAATAATATTCCATGATATCACATTGCATCACATCAAAAAGTTATTCACAACACAATTGTAATCAAATCATGAAAAAAATAATAAGATGTTACAAAAATTTGATTACATTCATAAATAGGACAAAAGTGTGAGATAGTTATAAACAACTATATAAATTACTACTATAATGGAAGTTAAATATTAAGAAATAAATTTTGAATTGAATTCTTTGAAAAAAAAAACTCTAAAAATATGTAAAAGAAGTTACGTAAAACAAACTCACAATTTAATCTGCATAAGAAATTGTCTTAGTGGTGTTGAAGCCGTAACAAACTAATGAAAATTCAAAAAGGTAAAAATAAAAAATTGAAAATAATGGAAATTCATGCTACTGTACATATCCAGGCTAACATCAAAAATTCAAATAACGAAATCCCTATAAAAAATTATTCAAAAATAAATCATATGAACAATTAAAAAAAAAACAATAGAAATATTAAGTCAAAATAAATGATTGAATATATATTAATTTTGATATACCAAAGAAATTATATACCTTAATAGGAAAGTCCGTAAAATAATCGGATATGTTAGATTGTATATCTTTAACTTCAAAAGAAATCTTATGGCATGCTCGAATGAATAGATAACTAACACAATTAGCCAAATACAATTGTTCTAAAGTATCAAAAGAAGAAACAAAAAAACACAAATTTATATACCTTGGTGATGTACTCAAGTTCATGTCTTGGATGACTTTCATGGTGAGCTCGGATATGAGAAACGCAGAAAATGCTTCTGTACTTGCTCATAATCCCGGTCTCATTTCCTTTTTTCATTACAAATTTGAAGTATAAACGGTAAACAACCAAATAACTTTTTCAAATAAAGCTACTGCTTTTAAAGATTTAGTATTGAAAAATAGATTAATAAACATGAATGAATTAGAGTTAAGTCATTACTCATTAGATAAGAGAATAAATCATATCAAAAACATAGACGTAAACATAAAATACACAAAACTAAAACAAAAATATAAATATTGAGAATAAATTCAATAATTGTCTTAAAAACTAATAAATAATTGATCAAAATAAATAAACTAAGAAATCAGCAAAAATAATTTAATTAATCAAACTATTGACAAAAATTGAAATGAGATATTTGAGAGAAAATCTAATAGATAAATGTGTATTGGAAGCCTATCTTTTGGACCAATTGATTTATGTTGATTAACTTTTTGGAATTGCTTCGTCTTATTATAAAATATAAATAAACAATTTGTAACACAAAATAAAGACATATAACTTCTTTTAATAGGTATTTTGAAAAATAATTATTTTATGAGAAATTAAACATCAATTATATACATTAAATTTATTTATTTATTTGTAAAAAATAATATTAAAAAATATCTACTAAATTTAAACAAAACAATGCAAGAAATAAAATCGTGTGAAGTATAAAGATAAGATATTATATAATTAATAACTATAATTAATAAAATTAAAATTTTGAACAATTATTTTATTTGTGTTACATTTATCTATTTTCTCAATTTTTTTTATTAATTATAAACATTCATAATGATAGAAAAAAATGATTTGAAATTTAAGCAATTTACTATTTAAAAATATTTAAACATTAAGATTTAACCAAATAAATAAACATGAATAATATAAGAACAAATAATAAAATTTACATATATATTACTGTAAAAATAAACAAATAAAACTTTAAAAAAAACAAAAAATAAATAAAATGTAATACAAAATTTGTAAATACCTCCTTATAAACTCATATTCTTGACGTTATCATTCTCATCACAACATAAAATAATTTTGCATATTATTTTATAATTAATTTTATTTCACAATCGAAAATATAGTAATTTCTAGCGCTGCATGTAAATAATTAAGGAAAAATGATTGTACAATTAATAAAATTAAATGGTTGAATAATTATTTTTGTTTTTATTTTAATTATCTCAATTTTCAATTTTTTTATTAAATTATTTGTGTTAATAATTATATAAATAAATATATATATATATATTAGAAGTGTATGCAAACAGTGAAATATAATATTTAGTAGTTGTATATTTAATAAAATAATTATATACTATAAGGTAAAATATACTAAGAGGTAAATGTTCAAAAATTATTTGTATAATCAAATTAAACGAAAAACAAATGCAAAATTTATATTAAGTGAAGTATATATTTCTAACTAAATAAGCATGATAAGATGTCAAATTTGAGAGATTATGGTGAGAGTATTAAGATTCAACAACGGCCGCTGAGTAATGCCACTGTGCATATCATATCTCAGAAGCATTAGATCATATTGAATTTAATAGCAGACTAAGAAGAAAAATCTCGCAAGTTTTAACATAATCAATTTGCCTACAGAACTACAAATATTATTGTTATTATATATGAATGGTAAAGTTTCTTTAATCTTCTCCAAGCTTCGCCTTTTGTCAAATATTATTCAATCATCATTTATATAAATGGATGGTTACAAACACTAACCTTACAAAAACCTGCTAACTTTTAAATTAAAAAAAACCATCATTGAGTTTAAATCTGTCTTAACTCTCCGCTAGTATCAATGAAAATTAGAGAAATTGTCAATATCGTCAAATATTTCTAAATACTAATAATACTAATGTATACATCCCTAAACTTGTGTCTTAAGTCTTACAATAACATCTATCAAATTTCTTTAAATATCACAATCATACAAACAAAAAAATTAAGGCTAATTTGTAGTATTTTGCTTGTACAAAGTGAATTTATCCGGTACACCATATGGTTTTTCCATAAATTAAACTCTACTGTTTTAAATCGGAGGAAAATTAGAAAAAATGTTAGACTTACTCATGAGACAAACAAACATTTTGTTAATATATAACAGGGAATGAGATCCTTGTAACCAAAAGACTGTAATATACAAAGTAGAGGAACTGGAGAGATCTTTGTAACTGAGAGATCACAAAATACACACGGATCAAACTTCACGTAACTTGTAAGATTATCATTTTAAAAATCAAAGAAATACAACCAATGAAAATTAGAAATATTGCAAAATTACATACCTTATCCCGAATCACGATATAATATCATCAGACACACGATTTGGGCCTGCAGGATTTAAAATGCTTTCACTTTACATTCTATTTCAAACTATCAGAAGATCACTCTTTGTATTTTAGAGTACAACCATAGATGGATTACATACATTTAAGAAACTAACATGTTGATGTAAAACAAACTTAATATGTATTGAAAACTTAATTACATATTCACTATTATACAACTTAAATGCTAAAACATAAATTGTTGCGGCCATTTCCAGAATCTAGAAGGTAACTGAAATATAGCATACATATGAGAATCTTCAACACAAACCAATTCATTGCATAAGTTACCGAGCTCACATATATTAGGAACGAATATCTAGACGTATATAAAAATATACATATAAAACTAAAATTCTCGTGAAATCAATGGAAATACCTTTCAGTACAGCACTTAAGACATTCTCCCCATAAATATGATAAAAAAATTGCATTTGACAACGTAGACAAACATCAGTGTGAATGACATGCATCATACACTTAATGATTCACATACAGAAACAGAGACATGGTATAAATAGAGGTCAGCTGCGTACCTGAAGATGGCCTCCGAAGAAGTCGAAGTCTGGTGAGGATGACCACCTGAAGAAATGAATCTACCACCTAAAGAAAAGCATCATATTCAAAAATATTATCCACCTCAATTGCAAACGGTTACCCTTGAAAGAAAAATTAAATCAAAAAAGTTGCAGCAATACAAAATAAAACAAAAGAGTGGTGAAGTAGTATGTTTCACTGAAATCTGCAAAACATTAAATTTTATGTCTATATAGAATTTTTATAAAAAGAAATCAAATAAAAGGGATAAGGCTGAAACCCAAAGGAAAACACCAAAACATTTTCAGAAGAATTCAATTAAAAGTTCTCACCTTGGCTATAATGATAAGCGAGTACACGCACCTGGGCTTCTACCGAGAAGCCATGCCTCTATTTAGCAACTTGAGAACTGGTCGAGTGAAAACCAATCACTTCACTTGCACTGAAATATTGAGCTCCTGCGCGTGTTTAAAATTGAGGAAACAGCAAAAAAGAACACGAACAACACTTATAACTAACTCAACTTATAACAGTGATTTCTAAAAAATTATAAGACGATAAATTTAAGCATCTTTAAAAAATAGAACTGTAAATTCAATTTAGAAGTTTAGTTTTGCTCGATTAAGCTTTCAATTAGCAAATACGAAATAAAAATCACAATTTCGGCAGTAATGAAAATTACGGATGGAGAACGAATCTAAAATATTAAATAGATGACGGATATGAATTTCTCACATTTGATAGAATCTCAAACCTCCAGCACAGATGAACCATTCTTATAGACTTCACCCTGAGACTGAAAAAAATTGGATTAAAATTACGAAAAAACAAATAAATCAGAAAGCACGGAGAATGAAAATTGAAGAAACTTATGTACTAAAATTTGGGAGAAGATGACCGATGAGAAGATAATCTGAAATTTAGCTTCAAGAAATGACATCAAAAGGAAAAACATTCAGCTTAATGGCTAATATGAAAAGCACAACACATAGACGTCATCGAAATTCATACCGCCAACGTACCAGCCATTCCCGCCTCCATAAGCTCTTCGCGGTTGGACTGGTTCAAGTTAGTTGATGTGATTCCTTTTACGTTACTCTGATCTTGGCAAGAAGCACTGCCTTGATGTTGGGCTGCAAACCTCGGGCCTCCAGGTCCATCTTCCGAATCTGCAAGATTCTCAACCAATCTCAGGACAAAATAAAACAGGGGTGGGTGGGGGGGGGTAATATTAAAAAAATTAACGTAATGTGTATCCGCCTATACCAAAGATTCCGCCCGATCGATTCCAGTATTTATTTCAAAAATCTTTTGCTTCTTTAGCTCTGCATATAAATGATGTGCTCGATCATATCTCAAACAATCAGTTTGAGCAGCAAATTCTGATATTATAAGAACCGAATGATCGATAAAAATGCACGATAATGTAAAAATAAGAAGTCTAAAAAGCAGCAAATTCTGAGTTCAATGGCTGCTCCCTAACATTGGCATAGAAACATATCATCTCACAATATCTATTCAAATTAACGATTTATGCATACATTTTAAATCAGCATGGTGATATAATACACACATAATGAGAATAGAAAAAATTGAATCAAGAAAAAGATAAATCCCCAAAGTGAATTAGGGTTAGAAGCAACCTCCATCGAGTAGGCCGGCGGACGGCTCGCAATATTGCTTTTCGTAACCTTCAAATGTCGCGCTCATCGTAAACCTGCCTGATCAAATCCATAGAATTCAAGGTCGGCGATCGAAAAAAAAAACTCAATAATATGATTTTTTTTTTATATTAAAGGATAAGAAAAAAATACGAACCTGAGACCAAAATAATCAGGAAAATAAAATTAAAAAAATGAGAACGAATGTGGGTTTCCGGTGATCGTCGGTGCTTGTTGTAAAAATATGGAGAAGATGACCGAAGAGAAGCGTATGATGAGGAAGAGGATTTGAATGGAATAAGAATAGGAAGGGATGAAAATTTAATGATTCTTTCCAATAAAAAAAGAGTGAATTTGGAATTTTGTAAAGAATTGAATACGATTAATAAAGGATTAATAAAGAGTTGACTGAAAATTTTCTTAAATCGTATTTTAATTAATTAAATAATAAATAATATGTATAAAAGATTGACAATAGTGTGAACGCATGTAAAATTAAGCATTTCTATTGGTGAATTGATCTTACCTGGCAAAATTGAGAAGTTTTATTGGATTTCAGAAATTTAGTTGATTCGGGATTTATATATTAATAGATTAATAGATGAAATTTTACTTTGGGATAGAGATCTAAGGAACGGATTTTTAGGGTTTTATTGTTTATTTCTTCCTCTTATGATCTGAACGTTGTTGCGATTATATGGAATTAATATCGTCGTAGTCCTCAGGCAGAAAAGGAACGAATTTAGTTTAGGATTTTATTTTTTATTTCTCTTCCTCTTATATTGCTTTGGATCTGAACAATGTTGTTGTTGCTGCTAATCTATGAAATTAATCTTCTCGTCGTCTTCAGGCAGTATAAAGAAATCATCCACCACCATTGAAGGTACATATGAATATTCTCTTTGAATTTATTCTTTGTTGTTTCTTTCTTTAATGTTGTTGTATTACCAGCTGGAGGTTGGGGTTGTATTTTAGTTAATTCATTGTTTGTTTGCTTGTTAGTTGTTAATCTATGAAATTAATTAAGTAATATTGGGGTCAGATGAAGAAGCAAAGGCACCTTCTGATGGAGCAACTGATCCTGCTAGGAATAACATCCGAGGGTCAGATGAAGCGTCTCCAGGCAGAAAAAAAGCGTCTCTAGGCAGAAGAAAAAATAAATCAAAGTTGAGATCCAGAACTATACATGGTATGTATTAATATTCTCTTTGGTTTTACTCTTAATTATGTTGTTTGTTTGTTAGTTTGTTGGTTGTTACTTTATGAATGTAATTAAGTAAGATCGTGCTAATGGGTCAGGTGAAGAAGCAACGGCGCCTTCTGATGGACAAACTGATCTTGCTAGGAATAATATCCAACCCCAACCTCCAGCTGGTATATGAATTGAATAGTTATTTGTTCTAGTTCTATGAATCAGTATTAATTGTTTGGTGTTTGTGTTTGTGTTTGTGTTTGTGTTTGTGTTTGTTGTTGATGTTGATGTAGATGTATAATCCATGATCAAAATTTAATAATCAGGCTTAACCGATTCTGATACCTCCAACAATGAACGACTTTTAGGGTTTTATTGTTTATTTTTCTTCCTTTTTATATTGCTTCGGATCTGAACGTTTTTGTTATTAGCGGTGTTGTAACTAATCTATGAAATTAATCTTCCGTTTTCTTCAGGCAGAAAAAAGAAATCATTGTTGACATCTACAATCACTGAAGGTACATATAAATATTCTCTTTGATTTTTATTCTTAATGTTGTTGTTTGTTTGTTTGTTAGTTGTGAATCAATGAAATTAATTAAGTTATATTGTGGTCAATGGGTCAGGTCAAGAAGCAAAGGCAGACGAAGCGGCTCAAGGCAGAAAAAAAGGCGGAAGAAAAAACAAATCAAAGTTGAGATCCAGAACCATACATGGTAATAGTTCTTAATGTTGTTGTTTGTTTGTTATTTTGTTGGTTGCTAATATATGAATGTAATTAAGTACTAATATTGTGCTAATGTGTCAGGTGAAGAAGCAAATCCAATCATCCATAAAATTCCATCCTGCGACGACACCCATAGCCTAACAATTTCTTCCGACGATGAAACCGATCCTTTTATACAGCTTCGCAAATCAAAAAATCTGCCAGAAAAACTTTGCAAGAGGTGTTCTCTTGTTCACTTCCCTTCCGTTAACTGCTACAATAGGCTCTGTGAATCGTGCGGTAGCAACACTCATTCCTACGGTAACTGTGCTTATGCGTACTCCATCCCACGAGGTGCAAAGTTTAATGAGGCAATGTTTGACGTCCATTGCCACTGCGGTAATCCATTTTTCGATACCGTTAATTGGGAATGCAATGCCAAGAATTGCGGTGGAGTGCCAGTAGCGATGCTTGTGATCAAGAAATGTATAATCTGTCCTTCGTATAATGGGGACCACAACACGTTCGAATGCCCCAAGGACAAGGAACTTGCTGCTCGTCATAAATCTGAAATTGAGGATTACTATCGCTGGCCTGTCTTGATTCCCAAGCGAACCGCCAAAAAAACCTAATTAGTAACATTTTTTTTGTGGTTAATTGCCTCTGTTTTATTTTATAATTAGTTTGGGTTTTGCTTCTATAAAATCAAACTGGATCAACTCAATTTGTAGAGTCTGTGGTAAGTTTTGAAATATGTTTTGAAGAGTTGTGCACTGGTTTATGAAAGCAACTCTTCAATTATATAGTCTGAAACAGGGAAATGCCAGAACAACTTCCAAGTACTTAATCACTAATTGTTCGTATTTCTACTAAAGATGGTAGGGGAGTTGACACCCTCGAGTGAGGAGAGTGGCTGCAAGTTACGACGCTCGGCCTTGGAAGAAAAAGACGGTATTGACCTTTGTGACAATAAAGGATCATGTTCAATTGTAGTCTTGAATGTTGTAGCCTTGAATGGTTGTCGGGGCTTTCTCAATTGGACTTCTTGCGTGACGTGAAAATATGTTGGTCCTTGCGGTACTTACGATGATGCCGTAGTCGAGCCTTCGCTTCTTCCCGTTAAGAAGAATGTTTCCCGCCATTACGACGTTCGGAGATAATCTGCCTGCAGCCACATAGGTTACAGAACAAAGAAAGTAACATTTCATGTAAAACCTCTTAAGTGTTGTGTAGCCTAACATAAAAAATAATTACACAAACTACCCCTAAAGTTCAGTCTAATTACAAAACAACCCAAAATTTTATTTGTAATATCCAATTAGGCCAAACTGCAGGTAGAAGATCCATGTAAATCACAAGAACAGAAAATGCATATTGCAAGATCTTATTTTAAAAAAATTACAAAACTACCCCTGAAGTTTAGTCCAATTACAAAATGACCCAAACATTTATTTACAAAAACCATTTCCTGTGTTGGTCACCTAACATATATGGATGGTTGAAGTGTCCCTCAATATTCGGATGGAGTCGTGTCCATCGACCCTCCATTCATTTAGCTTATTGTGACCGAGAGTAAAGTGCTAATAATCAAATATGTGAAAATATTCATGTCGTCAATCAGTTATCATTATTTGATTGCAGTTTGCCGTTTTGTATGATGATCGTGCAACTGTGCAAGTTCTTGAGTCGATTGGACTAAAATTTGTTGAAAAATACACAAAATTTGGCTTGTAATGGTAATGTTGAGAAAAAGACAGCCAAGACAACAGAAACAAACGCGAGCTCTTTGACACTGAATCCCTCACAATAACACTGAACAGCGCAAGAGACACTGAACAATGAGTTTTAACACTGAACCACTGGACTGAACACTAAAATCTCACACACGTCGATTTGCACTCAAACTCACGCCGTAGAAAGTTTGTATATGGTTAATCGAACACAAACACGAAGGGAAACAATCACACAACAAACGATTTTACGTGCTTCGATCACCGGAAAGGTAATCTACGTGCACGGTGGAGGAGAGGGTGGTTCTGGGATTATACGAAGCAAATGAACGATTACACAATGTTCTCTCTAGCTCACTCGTCACATATCCATCGCTAACAGACGCGATTATATACTAAAATGAAAATGCACAAAATCAATTTCTTCATCCAAACCGTCGACCTGCAACAACCTTGCAAATCTCAGCCGTTTGATCAATCGATCTAATTCCTTGTGCATCAAGTAGATGAGATGGCGGGGACCACAGCTGCGTAAGAATCATGCAATGAGGTGAAGAATCCGCTGAGAAATCGCTCGCCCTAGACCATGCACCATGCTGCCAGTTCAGAGCCGAAACGACGTCGTTTCTTCATCCGCGAAATTCAAATTCTGGCAAAATTACCAATTTGCCCCTGAAATACATTTTGTCGATTTTGCGTCCGGAGATGATTTTTCGTGTACATTTTAACAAATCTCCACCTTACACAACAAATCAACTCCCAGCAAGTCTCCATAGTACAGCAGTAACACAGTGTTCAACACTGATCACCCCACAAAAGCACTGATCAAAATTCAGTTCAAGAACTGACCTGAATCAGATTTCAGAACCAACTTCAAATCCAAAACCTGCTCTCCACAGCTGGAATTAGGATATCCAATCAGCCCATCATGATCCTTGATTCCTTAGCTTTAAATCCATACCAAGAACTCATCATATGATTCATTATAGCTCCAGAAAATCCCAAATGCGACTAAGTCACTCAAAGCTGATTTAGTTGAAAAAACTCATGTACTCAACTTCTTCAATTCTGAACCAAATGACTTCAAACCACCTCCACTAGGTTTGTACACTGAAATGTGACTCCACAGCACATTTCATCCACCACAAACCATCCTCCAACCCAGAATCACTACACAAGTAATTCAAGAACAGACACTGTCCAGTCAATCACACCATTGACTTTAAGAATCCTTAACAACCATGTAGAAAACACAATCCACACAGTTCATAAACATGACTATGAACCTCTGGCCACAATCAAACCACTCAGAAACACCACTGAGCAAGAAAAACACAGAATCATACTCCAAAATTCTCAAAACTGCCAGTTTGAGTATTTTGTTGCATAACTCTTCAACCACAGCTGATCTCTCACCTCAACTGCAGTCAAAAGAACCACAACCTCAATGAGATTGTGAAAGGTCCACCAGTTGGACCAAATCCTGACACAACTTAAACTTCTCCACAGGTAAAACCTTGGTGAAGCTATCTGCTGGATTGCCTTCAGTGGCAATTTTCTCAACCTTCACTATCTTCTTATCAACCACATCTCTAACAAAATGCAGTCTCACATCAATATGTTTGGATCTCTCATGAAACACTTGGTGTTTTACCAGATGCAAAGCACTTTGGCTATCACAGTTCACTGAAACTGTTTCTTGCTCAACTCCAAGTTCATTTAGAATCCCTTTCAACCATATTGCTTCCTTGATAGCTTCAGTCATAGCCATATACTCACTCTCAGTAGTGCTCAAAGCAACTACACCCTGTTGAGAGGCTTTCCAAACCACAGCAGTACCAAATAAAGTGAAAACATAACCAGAAATAGACTTTCTAGTATCCACATTACTTGCAAAGTCAGAATTAACATATCCAATCAAAGCATCTCCACTGAGATCACTTCTTTTAAACATCAAACCATGATTCAAGGTACCTTTAATGTACCTTAGAAGCCACCTGACAGCATCCCAGTGAATCCTACCAGGATTTGACATGAACCTTGACACTGTACTCATAGGATAGGCCAGATCAGGTCTGCTACACACCATTGAATACATAATACTCCCAACTGCAGAAGCATAGGGAACACCACTCATAGAGTTGATTTCTGACTGAGTTGTTGGACTTTGATCCACAGAGAGTTTAATGTGTTGAGCCAAAGGAGTTTGAGAGATTTTAGCCTCATGCATATGAAACCTTTTGAGAACCTTTTCCAGATAAGAAGTTTGAGATAAACTCAGAACCCCAGTACTCCTATTTCTGTAAATATCCATCCCCAAGATCCTTCTAGCCACACCTAGATCTTTCATTTCAAATTCTGACCTCAGTAGCTTCTTGAGAGACTCCACCTCAACTTTTGAACAACTTGCAATGAGCATATCATCAACATAGAGAAGCAGGTATGTGATCACCTTCCCAGACTTCATCTTCAGATAAACACAACAATCATAGTTGCATCTGACAAAACCAATGTGCATCATATAATTATCAAACTTCTTATACCATTGTCTAGGGCTCTGCCTCAGTCCATATAAAGATTTTCTGAGCAGACACACCTTATTTTCACTGTAAGCACCTTCCACCCCTTCTGGAATTTTCATATAGATTTTCTCCTCAAGTTCCCCATGTAAGAAAGCTGTTTTTACATCCATTTGATGCAACTCAAGATCATTTTGAGCTACAATGGACAACAAGATCCTGATTGTACAGTGCTTAACCACAGGTGAGAATATCTCATTATAGTCCACACCTTCTTTCTGAGTAAAGCCTTTTGCAACCAGTCTAGCCTTGAACCTCACATCCTTAGCATCAGTTCCCTCAAGTTTTTTCTTGAAAATCCATTTACAACCAACAACCCTCTGAGATGGTGGCTTAGTGACAATGGACCAGGTTTGATTTTTCTCAAGTGATAGCAATTCTTCTTGAACTGCAACCATCCACTTTTCTTTCTCAAAACCTGATATGGCTTCTGAATATGTGCTTGGCTCAGCAGAATCCACAAAGTCATCCACCAACAGAGCATATGAAACCACATCAGCATGTGCATATCTGACGACGCGAAAACTTTGTCGTGGAAGCTAACGCGGCCAAAATAAATTTATAAAGATTCCTAAACTCAACACAAGATAGCAAGTGGTAAGTATAGGGTCGATCCCACGAGGAAGCAATTGCAATTTAGTTAATCTCGGCTTTGCCCAAATAGTGTCACAATAAAAAGGTTATGAATTTGGTTGCTGAGTCACAGCGTTTAATCAAACTACTAACTAACAGAAACAATGAAACTAATTAACCCAAACTAACATGCAGAAATAATAACTACCACTTTGACCAAACTGGAAACAGAAAACAATTAATCAAACTGAAATCAAATAAGAGAAAATAGGCTTCTGGGCTTTGGCTTCTTTCTGGGTT
Organism: Euphrasia confusa; assembly: GCA_954870475.1. Lineage (NCBI taxonomy): Eukaryota > Viridiplantae > Streptophyta > Magnoliopsida > Lamiales > Orobanchaceae > Euphrasia > Euphrasia confusa. Next base: position 4,415,819 of record OX940966.1, on the reverse strand, counting down.
CTCTGGGCAAACTACCGATCCCTGGCACTTATGGTTTTAACTGATGGTTTGTCAATCGGTTATAGGATGTCTAACAAAGTGAAAGCAGTCCTATTAAGTCACGCCTACAGTCACCCCACCCCAATCCGTCCTTACTGGGTAAAGAAAGGCAAGGTATACTTATGCCTAATCCCCTGAGCCTAGACAATTCGATACCTATGTGGTCGCATTGATCTAGTTTGCCCAAACTCGCATTACTCTCTCGACGAACCCAATTCGGCCAATAGCATGTCCGGAAATCCGAATCATACGACCGCAACTCCAACACGTTCTAGCGCTATGCCCGTAGTACATCTAACGCGGAATACTCGGTTGATCAATCGCTGGTATCTCAAAGTGTAAGGGTTTCCTAACGACCAAATTAGTCTGCCCAAACCTGCAAGAATATGGTTAAACCTCAATTATGTATCGGGAACAAACCTCCAGGCAGTTAACTAAAAGCCCTAACAACCTCACGGTTCTATCTTAGCCCAGAGTCCCCTTCGATCAGCCTTTGCCCAGACGCCCTGCAAGTTTAGCTACTCATACGTGAAGAAATAAAACAAGAAATAAATTGGAAAACGAAACTGAAATTCATATTAACTGAAATCTGAAATCGTTCAACTGGAATAGTAAAAACAAAGCAATAAAAACATAAAGCAATAAATTGTTTTATTGCCCGAAGGCTCGATCAACTTCAAAAGCAAAACAACTTGGCCGGAAATCTCCAAGCTTCAATCGCCGGCGGCTGCTTCGTGAACGGGGTCGGAATTGTGTGTCCTCTTCTTCTCCAGCTTCTCTTCCTTATATAAGCGTGAATTAGGGTTGCGGAATCGCAGTTGCATGGGCCGCTGCATGGGCTTCCTTTTCCAGGCGCCACTAAGTACTTTCCATCTTTAGCTCCAGCCGCCTTTGACTTTGCCCGCTGGCAACCCGCTTCCCAAACTCTCTTCAGGTATTCTTCTCCTCCACAGATGAACGGACCAGGCACGGTACTTAGTAGACGATTTGGGTCTTCTGCTTCATGACTCAACCCCAAATGGTTTGACTTGCCTGTTAGGCCATCTTTGCTCAGTCACTACACACTCCAGATCGCTGTTTGCCCAAAGAAGGGGTTTTCCATGCCTCTTTTGCCCAGTGCGCCACCTGCTACCTGTTTGCCTGCATACCCTGATCAAACACTCTACTGTGCCCTCCCAGACACATAAAAACAGACTCAAACTGACTCTAAAAGGGGCTCAAGATGAGCAAATAAAATGGCTCATCAAACCTCACACACTTGCAATACGCTTGTCCTCAAGCGTGGGGTTTGACTCACCGGACTCAAGACCAAAGTAAAAAGAAATCAAGATAGAGGGGGAAACAAAATAAACAGAGACTCAAAGGACTTTAGCATGATTACAGAATATAAAATGGGCAAAGCAAATACAGGCAAGTCAAAATTCAAGTTAGAAACATAAAAATTCGGTCAAGAGTCTATACTAGGGCTTGGGGTCACACCCTCACAAGTGTATCTCTCTTTTCAGTGGATGGGTATAATGTCACTCTTTTTCTGTTGTGCATCTACTTTGCCCAAATTTGACAGTTTGCTGATCAAGTTATTCTGACTAAGTGGGGGGTCTCATCAAAGGGGCTTTTATTGGGTTGTAATGTAGGCTCTTTGGGTGGATTTTGAGGAGTAGGTACAGTTTGGGTAGAGGGCTCAGTGACTAGCCTATTCTCTACCACTTTGCCCCTTTTCTTACGGGCCTTAGCACACAACCAACTTATTACTCTTTTTTTCTTTTTCTTTTTTTTTTTCTCTTTTTTTTTTGTTTTTTCTTTTTTTTTTCTTTTTTTTTTTTTCAACACCAACCTCTCCACCCCTCCTTATCTGTCTGGTTGCTCATTGGCAAAGTCCCAGACTGGTATACAAAGAAAATTCAAAAGGCTCAAAGGGGCTAGCAAGGGATTAATGTTCACATGGTCAAACTGAAAGAAAATGCCCTAATCACACAATAACCCCCACTCAACAAAACTACTTATCACAGCAAATAGGCAAAGTTAGGCATCATAAATATCACAATAGATTCTCTCAAGAAGGAAATTTCAATTCAATATATGGCTCAAATCTCACAGTTTGCCCAGTATAGTTCCATCGTCCCTATTTTCATGCTTTTAACTACAAATTTTGAACTGCTGTATAAATGAAATGCTTCTGATTGCCCTAAGTATTCACATAATCATGCTGACTCGATGAGACACAGAGGTTTGCTCTTTCCCTTTTCCCCCTCACACACTTTGCGTAGGCAAAGTGGGTGAAAGTAATAAGATCAGTAGGGGCTGCCTCGACCAAACAATAACTCTAAATTAACGTTGGCGCACCTACCCCCTCACACACTTTGCGTAGGCAAAGTGTGTCAGCAGGGAGGTCAACCCCGTCGCCCGAGTTATTTGACTCAAACAGTAAACACAAAAAATAAAATAAAAAAATAAAATTAAATAAACTAAAAACAAAAGGGAGGGTCAGTTTAAGAGCTGGGTCCAGGCGGGTACCTGAATCCGTCGCGGTCAAAGTACGCCTTCATCATCCCGGTAAGCTCTTCCAGCTTCTGCTCAATCCTCTCCAGGCGCTCCTCCACAGCGCCATCTTCCTTCAACTCTTCCTTCTTAACCTTTGCCCTAACTGGCACAACCTTCTCTGCCTTCACTGGTTTGTTGTCGTCAAAAACTATGACTCCCTCACTGCTCTCCTTGATATCATGCATCCTCTTGAAACAGGCCTTGTCAAACTTCTCCTCACTCATCAGGTTCACCTTCTTTCCTACCAGCAAATCCATCTTTGCAGCATACACCATAGGGAACTGGGCAAAGGAGTGGCGCTGCATGGGGTGGGTGATCAACCACTTCATCTGTGCACAGAGAAAAGACCCAAAGTGGAGCCTGATCTTCTTCTCCATGCACCACAGCATCCCCAACTCGATTTGGGAGATCGAATTGCTTGTGTCCTGTTTGCCAAAGAAATTGACAGCCAGGATCCTGTGGCAAACCCTCATCGCATCATCCTTCAATTGATGCCCCTTAGTGGTTTGTGCAATGAACGTCCCCCCTTTGCCTAGCACCTTCCAGATCTCATTCAACTCACTCTTGGTTCGCTCAAGCAAAGCCTTTAGTGCCCCCTGGTACTCATTTGACTTCCACTCCTCAAAAGTCACCATCCCCAAACTGAGGTCCAGTTCGGTGCAGCTTGCTTTGACCTTGCTCCCCAGTATCTCAAACTGGATGCCAGTAACTCCTTCTTCCTTGTCCTCTTTGATCACCAAAGTCCTGAAAAACTCTCTCACCACCTTATCGCTTATTTGCCCAGACCACTCCAAAAACTGGCTCCACCCAATGTTCGCAAAGTACTCCCTCACTTTGGCCTCCACCCCCATCAGCTTAAGTGTATCGAAGCACACAGTTTTGGGCACCACGATTTTGCGAGGGGGAACGCTGGTAGTCGCCGGAGTCGGAGCTTTGCGCTTCTTGGTCGAAGCTCTAGTGTTCGGTGTCTTTGGAAGGTTGTGGGTGACTTCAATTTCTGGTTCGTCTTCTTCCTCATCGCCGCCGGCGGCCGTCGAATTCTCCTCCTCCTTCTCGTCGCTCGAACCTGCACCAGACAATTTTAAACCCTTACCCTTAACGTCAGATCTGGGCTTCTTCCTTCGTGGGCTTTCGATCACGTCGCCGGTCGGCTGTTCAGACCCCTCCGCTGCGTCGGCCAGAATCTCCAAATCCTTTTGCTCGGAAAGCTGGGGCACGTCGAGCTCAGCGCTGAGTTGCTCTATCAAGTTCTGGTCGACCGGCGGCGGGCTGTTTGGCGTGGTGGATGTTGGCAGTATTATGACGAGCGGCACGGCGGAGGAAGCTTCTCCGGTTGTCTCACTGGTGGCGGCGGGCACTGCCTCCTCCTTGTTTGCTTCCATGGCGGCGTCGTTCTTTGGCTCCGTCATCTTCTTGCGCTTCGATTTGGCTGTTGTGGTGGGTGGTGGTGGTGTGGTAAGATCGATATGGGTTCCGTCCGGGATTCCTCTCAATTTATTTTTCGGTCGAGTGCTCACCATGGAAGACGGCGGTTAGGGTTATAGGGATTTTTGAATTTTGGAAGGGGAGTTGATTGGGTAGTTATCGGGTTTCGTGGGGGGGGGGAGTTATGGAAAGTTGAAATTGCAGAGTCCTAATGATGGGATGTTTTTCCCTCAAAATTCGCACTTTCCATCTATCAGTTATGGTAAGCCCTCAACTGACGCCCTTTGCCCAAACTCCTGTCCCTGCAAAATCAAAAATACAATACACCATTTCTTCCGGCCTCGTTAATTTTGGTATGAAGTGATCCTTTTTTATTAAACCTAAAAAAAAACAAAATCTAAATAGGAAATAAAGCATAAAAAAACATACCAGGTTGCCTCCTGGCCAGCGCCCTATTTTAGGTCCTAGGCATGACCTTGCTGCTGACTTTGGCTAGAGATCGATGAAGGCAATTTGCCCCTCCAGCTCCTCTTGCCCAAAGTACGGTTTAACTCGTTGTCCGTTTACCTTGAAAATGTAGTCCTTGCCCTTGTCTGTCTTACTCTTCAGCTCCACTGATCCATTAGGGCAAACCTCGTGAACAACAAAGGGTCCTTCCCATTTGGTGAACAGTTTGCCCTTTCTGAATAAGTTTCTAGTCTGATGTAGCAGCACCAGTTGGCCTGCCTCGATTTTTTTGCCTCTAATCAATTTGTCATGTGCCCTTTTGGTCCGTTCCTTGTAATGAGCTGCATGATCATACGCCTCGATCCTGATCTGCTCCAGTTCTACAAGGTCAAACTTGCGCTCATTCCCTGCAAGGTCCCAATCAAAGTTGACTTTGTTCACCGCCCAATGTGCTTTATGTTCGATTTCCACGGGAAAATGGCATGCCTTCCCGAATAGCATCCTATATGGGGATATCCCAAAGGGTGTCTTGAAAGCGGTGCGGTATGCCCAAAGTGCATCATCTAACTTGTCAGACCAGTCTTTGCCCTCGGGTCTAACTGTCTTCCTTAGAATAGTCTTGATGATTCGATTGGATAATTCAGCTTGCCCATTTGCCTGGGGGTGATATGCTGTTGAAACTCGATGTGTCACCCCATACTTTTGAAGTAGCTTCTTTATCACCGCGTTGCAGAAGTGCGTACCTTGATCACTTATCAACGCTCTGGGTACTCCAAAACGACTGAAAATATTTACTTTTAAAAATTCTGCCACCACTCGCGAGTCATTGGTGGTTGTCGCTTTGGCTTCGACCCACTTGGATACGTAGTCCACTTCCAGTAGTATGTACTCTTTGCCTTTGGAGTTTGGGAGTGGTCCCATGAAGTCTATACCCCATACATCGAATATCTCCACTGGTAGTATGGGCACAGAGGGCATCTCGTCTCTTTTTGTCATGTTTCCCTCCCTTTGACACTGATCACATCCCTTACACCAGGCAATGCAATCCCTAGTCAAAGTCTTCCAGAAAAAACCGCAATCTAAAATTTTTCTGGCAGTTCGCCTGTGCCCAAAGTGGCCTCCACATGGCTTCTCGTGGCAATGCCTCATTATAGCCTGTTGCTCTGATTCAGCGACACACCTTCTTAACACTTGGTCTTCACATCTTTTCCATAGATACGGCTCATCCCAGATGTAGCTCTTTGCCTCTCGTTTCATCTTGTTCCTTTCGTAGAGGGTGGCTTGATCCCTGAACTCTCCTCCCACTATGTAGTTCACTAGGTCAGCGTACCATGGTTCTTCGTTCATGGCATAGATAGAGTACAAGTGCTCGTCTGGAAACGTCTCGGTTATTGGCATGTCTTCTTCCTTTTGTAAAATTCGGCTGAGATGATCTGCCACTAAGTTCTGATTGCCGGCCTTGTCCCTAATCTCGATGTCAAACTCCTGTAGCAGTAGGATCCATCGGATTAGCCTTGGTTTGGTTTCTTTCTTAGCCATTAAGTATTTGAGCGCAGCGTGATCAGTATACACGATGGTCTTGCTCCCCAATAAATACGACCTGAATTTCTCAAACGCGAACACTATGGCCAATAGCTCCTTCTCAGTGGTTGCATAATTGCTTTGGGCAGCATTAAGTGTCTTTGAGTCATAGTATATCACGTGCCTCTCTTTTCCCTTTAGTTTTCCAAGTACCGCCCCCACTGCATATCCGCTAGCGTCACACATTAGCTCAAAAGGCATCCCCCACTCTGGGGGTTGGATGATGGGTGCTGTCACTAGTCTCTCCTTCAGATGGTTGAAGGCTCTTTGGCAGTCATCGTCGAAGTCCCACTCTACGTCGTTCTGTAGTAGTCTTGTCATCGGTTGGGCTATACTGGCAAAGTCCTTCACAAACCGCCTATAGAACCCTGCGTGGCCAAGGAATCCCCTCACTTGTTTAATATTCCTTGGGTACGGCAGTTTGGCAATGACTTCTATTTTTGCTTTGTCGACTTCTATGCCTTTGGCCGACACTACATTCCCAAGTACTACTCCTTCTTCTACCATGAAGTGACACTTTTCATAGTTCAAAACCAAACTCTTCTCTACACACCGCTGTAGTGTTAACTCCAAGTTTGCCAGGCACAGGTCAAAGGTATTGCCATAGACCGTGAAGTCGTCCATAAATACTTCAATCCCGTTCTCTAATAGGTCAGAGAATATGCTCATCATACAACGCTGGAATGTTCCTGGTGCGTTGCACAGCCCAAAGGGTATGCGCCTATAGGAAAAGGTGCCAAAGGGACACGTGAACGTTGTTTTGTCTTGATCCTCTTCAGCTACCCAAATCTGCATATACCCTGAATACCCATCTAGAAAGCAGAAGTGCTTCTTCCCGGCCAGTCGCTCTAACATCTCATCGATGAAGGGCAAAGGGAAATGGTCTTTGCGGGTCACTTTGTTTAGCTTACGGTAGTCTATACACACTCTCCATCCTGTTTGTAGCCTGGTAGCGATCTGTTCTTTCTTCTCATTCTCTACGACCTGGATTCCTGACTTCTTTGGCACGACGTGTACAGGGCTAACCCACTGACTGTCTGAGACAGGGTAAATTATCCCCACACTGAGGAGTTTCTTTATCTCTTTGAGTACCACTTCCTTCATGGCAGGATTGAGTTTCCTTTGGGGGTCTCGTACTGGTGTAGAGTCATCTTCTAGGAGTATATGGTGTTGGCAAATCGTCGGGCTTATACCTCTTATATCAGCCAAAGTCCATCCTATGGCTAGTTTGTATCGCCCCAGCACTTCTTTGAGTTTAACTTCCTCCTCGTCCGAGAGGGAGGAATTGATAATTACGGGCAAAGTGTCGTGCTCTCCTAAGTACATGTACTTCAAATGCTTTGGCAAATTCTTCAATTCCAGCACTGGGGGTCTCTCCAAGGATGGCTTCATGACCGTCTCCTCTAGTATTGGCAGTTTGCCCGGATCTCCTTTATAATTCTCCAATGCCCCCAACTGCTTAATTGCCTCTTGTATTCCCTCCGGTTCGTCTTCTAATTCATCGTGTAGCATTCCTTCTTGAATCACTACTTCAATTTCGTCGTACTTACCGCTTTGCAACACTTTGCCTTCTACCGCTTTGTCGATCTGATCGATCATATGAACTTCCTCAGTATCGGTTGGGTGCTTCATGGATTTGTAAAGGTCAAAGGTGACTGTTTCTCCCTCGAACTTACATGTCAGTTTGCCTGTCTCGCAGTCTATGTGTGTTCTTGCGGTTTTAAGGAACGGTCTGCCCAGAATCATAATTGGCTCTTTGCTTGATCTCCCCATGTCTAGTACGTAGAAGTCTGCTGGGAAGATTAAATCTTCTACTTTGACCAATACGTCCTCCAGTATGCCCTCAGGGTAGACATTGGATCTGTCAGCCAGCTGGATCACCACTCTTGTGGGTTTGAGGACCCCTATGCCCAGGTCCTCGTACATAGTCTTGGGCATCACATTGATTGATGCCCCTAAGTCCAGCATTGCCTTCTCGATTCTCATTCTTCCTATGATGCATGGTATGTAAAACATGCCTGGGTCTCCACATTTGGTCGGTACGTTCCTTTGAAGCACTTCTGAGACATTTTCACCCACTTCGAACTTTGCATCGTCTTGATATTTTACCTTCTTTGTGCATAGCTCCTTGAGGAACTTGGCACACCGGGGCATAGTGTTCAGTATAGTCAGTAGCGGCATATTAATCTCCACCTTTTTGAACATCTGGAACATCTCGTAAGTCTCTTCCCTTTCTTTATTCTTGCTTAGCCTTCCTGGAAAGGGGACTCGAATTTTCGGTGGTGGTGATTTATCTCTCTTTGCCCTGACTACTTCTTCTTCCTTCTCTCTTTCATCTTCGACCGTTATGTCCTCTATCTCTGTGGGTTCTGTCTCTTGAGGGTGTTTTCCCTGGGTTGGCGCTTTGACTTCTGGCAAGATTCTTCCACTCTTTAATTGGATGGCATTACAGTGGGCACCCTTCACTTCGACTTGTGGTGGTAAGTTTCCGTTCCTCTGTTCCAGCTTTGCCACGACCTGGTTCAAGTGGGCCATTTGAGCTCCCAAATTATTCAGTTGCCCTCTAGTTTCCTGCTTGAACTTTTCGTTTTCTTGCATGGCTTTCATGTTTTCTTGCTGGAACTTTACGTTCTCTCTGACCAAAGTCTCCATCATGTCCGATAGTGATGCCCCTTTGCCCTGATTCTGCTGGGAGTTCCCTTGTTGCTGATGGTTGTAACGGTTCTGGTTCGGGTTGCCTTGATATCCTTCTCCTTGGTTGTTATTATTCCCATACCTGAAGTTCTCATGGTGCCTCCATCCTGGGTTGTAGGTATTTGAGTATGGGTCAAAGTGTGGCCTCCCTCTGCCTTGACCGTTTCCATTAGATTGTCCCATCGCTTTGAGCTCCTCATCGAATAAAGATGGACATTCATCAGTGGCGTGCTCTACCTCTTGGCAAATCTGGCACGCTTTGACTGCCTTCTTTGGTCCTCCCGCCATACTGGTCATGAATTTTTCCATGGCACTGCACAGCTTGTCGATTTTTGAGTCAGAGGGGGATTGTACCAGCAGGCTTTGTTTGGGCATATCGGTGTCCTCGCCTAACTCCTCCGCCATCTCTTTGAACAGTTTGAATGCCTCGGCAGCACTTTTGTTGAGTAGAGACCCTCCACTGGCAGCTAGGAGTAGAGTCTTCTCATGATGTCTCAATCCGGACACAAAGTATTGGATGAGATCATGGTCCGGGATCTGGTGCTGGGGGCACTTAGTTAGCAGTTGCTTGAATCTTGCCCAATAGTCTTGGAAATTCTCGTTAGTTCCCATCCTTATGCTATTGATTTTCTTGCGCATTTGTTGGATTCGTGCCGCTGGGAAATATTTTTCCAAGAACCTCTTTTGTAGTTGTGCCCAGGTGGTCACTTCGCCTTGCGGAATAGTATACAGCCACTCTCTGGCCCCATCAGTCAAAGAGAAGGGAAAGGCCAGGAGTCGTATATATTGCGCTAATACCCCGGTTGCCTGAATTGTCTCGCATGCTAGCTCAAAGTCCTGTAAATGCCTCTGTGGGTCTTCTCCGGGCATATCACTGAACTTTGGAAGGATTTGTATGAAGTTGTGTTTCATCTCCCAGGGGGTAGGAATGGTGGGCAAAGTGATGCCCAATGGCCTCAAGTTCATCTCTGACGGGAACATCATGTCCCTCAAAGTACGTGGTGCTTCTGCTCCCATCTCTTCTATCTCTTCTGGTATTGGTTGACTAGGAGTGTCAACTGGTATGATCTCTTTGTTCTTTGCCTTTTCTACCTTACGTGCTTTGGCAGAATTCTCTCCTTGGGATGCACGTGCTAATGCCTTGTTCTTTGCTTCTTTTCTTAGTCTCTTGGCGGTTTTCTCGATCTCAGGATCAAAGAGTAATCCCGTGTCGCCTTCCACCGCGTTTATGGTACCTAGTCAAATAAGTAAAAACAAATCGATTAGCACAGAAAAACTAAAAAGCTGGAATATTGCCTCCCCGACAACGGCGCCAATTTTGACGACGCGAAAACTTTGTCGTGGAAGCTAACGCGGCCAAAATAAATTTATAAAGATTCCTAAACTCAACACAAGATAGCAAGTGGTAAGTATAGGGTCGATCCCACGAGGAAGCAATTGCAATTTAGTTAATCTCGGCTTTGCCCAAATAGTGTCACAATAAAAAGGTTATGAATTTGGTTGCTGAGTCACAGCGTTTAATCAAACTACTAACTAACAGAAACAATGAAACTAATTAACCCAAACTAACATGCAGAAATAATACCACTTTGACCAAACTGGAAACAGAAAACAATTAATCAAACTGAAATCAAATAAGAGAAAGTAGGCTTCTGGGCTTTGGCTTCTCTCTGGGTTCTCTGGGCAAACTACCGATCCCTGGCACTTATGGTTTTAACTGATGGTTTGTCAATCGGTTATAGGATGTCTAACAAAGTGAAAGCAGTCCTATTAAGTCACGCCTACAGTCACCCCACCCCAATCCGTCCTTACTGGGTAAAGAAAGGCAAGGTATACTTATGCCTAATCCCCTGAGCCTAGACAATTCGATACCTATGTGGTCGCATTGATCTAGTTTGCCCAAACTCGCATTACTCTCTCGACGAACCCAATTCGGCCAATAGCATGTCCGGAAATCCGAATCATACGACCGCAACTCCAACACGTTCTAGCGCTATGCCCGTAGTACATCTAACGCGGAATACTCGGTTGATCAATCGCTGGTATCTCAAAGTTTAAGGGTTTCCTAACGACCAAATTAGTCTGCTCAAACCTGCAAGAATATGGTTAAACCTCAACTATGTATCGGGAACAAACCTCCAGGCAGTTAACTAAAAGCCCTAACAACCTCACGGTTCTATCTTAGCCCAGAGTCCCCTTCGATCAGCCTTTGCCCAGACGCCCTGCAAGTTTAGCTACTCATACGTGAAGAAATAAAACAAGAAATAAATTGGAAAACGAAACTGAAATTCATATTAACTGAAATCTGAAATCGTTCAACTGGAATAGTAAAAACAAAGCAATAAAAACATAAAGCAATAAATTGTTTTATTGCCCGAAGGCTCGATCAACTTCAAAAGCAAAACAACTTGGCCGGAAATCTCCAAGCTTCAATCGCCGGCGGCTGCTTCGTGAACGGGGTCGGAATTGTGTGTCCTCTTCTTCTCCAGCTTCTCTTCCTTATATAGGCGTGAATTAGGGTTGCCGAATCGCAGTTGCATGGGCCGCTGCATGGGCTTCCTTTTCCAGGCGCCGCTAAGTACTTTCCATCTTTAGCTCCAGCCGCCTTTGACTTTGCCCGCTGGCAACCCGCTTCCCAAACTCTCTTCAGGTATTCTTCTCCTCCACAGATGAACGGACCAGGCACGGTACTTAGTAGTCGATTTGGGTCTTCTGCTTCATGACTCAACCCCAAATGGTTTGACTTGCCTGTTAGGCCATCTTTGCTCAGTCACTACACACTCCAGATCGCTGTTTGCCCAAAGAAGGGGTTTTCCGTGCCTCTTTTGCCCAGTGCGCCACCTGCTACCTGTTTGCCTGCATACCCTGACCAAACACTCTACTGTGCCCTCCCAGACACATAAATAAAAACTCAAACTGACTCTAAAAGGGGCTCAAGATGAGCAAATAAAATGGCTCATCAATATCTCTGAGGTGGGTGAATCACTCTCCTTTCTCTGTCTCTAGCAAGTTGATATCCACTGTGATCATCAACATTTTCAGGAACTTCAAAATCATCTTCAACCTCATTTTCTTCATGACTCACATCCTCTCTGCCATTCAACTCCACCTCAAACAATTCATTATTCTCCAGATTCTTCTCAGTGAGCATAGGCATAGTGCTTTCATCAAAAGTAACATCCCTACTAATGACACACTTATGCATTCCAGGTTCAATACACCACAACCTATATCCTTTTACTCCTTTAGGGTATCCCAGAAACACACATCTCAGAGCTCTAGCTTCCAGTTTATCCCCCTTATTATGAGCAAAACATAGGCTGCCAAATATCCTCAAGTTATCCAAATTTGGAGCAACTCCAGTCCAAATTTCTTGAGGAGTCTTCATACTCAAAGCTGCTGCAGGGCTCCTATTTATCAAATAAGCATCACAGCTCACAGCTTCACCCCAGAAAGACTTGTGAAGTCCAGAACTCAACAGCATACACCTCACTCTATCAAGCAAAGTTCTGTTCATTCTTTCTGCTACTCCATTTTGCTGTGGAGTAGATGCCACTGTCCTGTGCCTAGCAATACCCTTGCTTCTACACAGTTCATTGAACTCCTCAGAAACAAATTCCAAGCCATTGTCAGTTCTCAGATTCTTCAACTCCTTTCCAGATTGCTTTTCAACCTCAATCAACCATTCTCTGAACTTTTCAAAAGCTTCAGATTTAGCTTTAAGTATGATCACCCACACTTTCCTGCTAAAATCATCAATGATTGACATGAAAAACCTCCCACCACTTTTGGTATTTGTTCTAGCTGGCCCCCACAGGTCAGAATGAACATAATCAAGAATACCCTTAGTGGTGTGTCTCCCAGTTCCAAAGGCAGCTCTCACAGCCTTCCCCAATGCACAAGTTTGACAGAATCTCAGTTTAGTCAACTTGTCTTTTGGAAACAACCCTTGCTTGGAGAGCTCATTCAGACCTTTCTCACTGAGGTGGCCCATTCTCTGATGCCAAACCTCAACTCTCTCAACTCCTGTGACTTGAGACACCTCACCAGCCACAGCAGATCCCTTGAGATAGTAAAGATCATTTCTCTTGAATCCTTCAAGAACAACTACAGTCCCCTTCTTCACCTGCAGACATCCACCATGTGAACCAAAGCTGAAACCCAAACTATCCAACATACCAAGTGAAATGAGATTTCTCTTTAGCTCAGGGATGTATCTGACTTTAGTGAGAAGCTTAGTTGATCCATCATGAAGTTTCAACCTCACAGAGCCAATACCTTTAACTCTGCATGTGACATTATTTCCCAATACCACACATCCACCATCAGTGTCCTCAAACTGCTCAAACCACTCCCTCTTTGGACTCATATGAAAAGTACACCCTGAATCAAGGATCCACTCAGTGTCTTTCCCACTCAAAGTCACATTCAACACTTCAGCATCCTCACAGTCTTCATTTCCAACTATGACATCAGCTTGTGTGGGGTAGTTTGATTCTCCTGCAATTTCTTCCATGCATAACAGTTTTTCTTGAGGTGGCCTGCCTTCTTGCAGTGGTAGCATCTTCTACTTTCTCCAGAAGTAGAAGCTCCACCTCCACCTGCATTTGGCTTCCCCTGTGATGGCTTTTTCTTGTGATGCTTCTTCCCAGTGATAATCAAACCCTCAGGTGAGTTTGAGTGATCCTTCTTAGATGATTCTTTCTTGTGCAGCTCTTTGGTCCTTAATGCTATTTGAACTTCATCAAGGGTCAAGGCATGCTCCCTGCCATATATCATGGCATCCCTGAATTGATCAAAAATTGATGGCAGAGAACTCAACAACAGCAAGGCTTGGTCCTCATCATCAAGTTTTTTTATCTATATTCTCCAAATCATCTAGAATCTTTATAAACTCATCCATTTGATCCAACACTGGTCTATCAGTCACCATCTTAAATGAGTAGAGTTTTTGCTTCATGTATAATCTATTTGCCAGAGATTTTGTCATATACAATGACTCCAACTTCTTCCATAAACTATATGCAGAAGGTTCCTTACATACCTCTCTCAGAACCTTATCACCAAGGCTGAGAATGATGACACTGTGTGCCCTCATGGAAATATCCTCCAGATCTGCATCATCATCAATGGTTCCAGAAGTTGAGCCTGCTCTGGCTCTCTCCCTTCTCTCAGCAACAATTTCTGGAGGTGTGAGAGCTGATATCAAACCCTGTTGAACCAACACAGCCCGCACCTTGATCCTCCATAAGCTGAAATCATTTTTTCCAGTGAATTTCTCTACCTCGAATTTGGCGGATCCAGCCTTCATCTCCAGTGATTCTCTTTCCCACAGACGGCGCCAATTGTTGAGAAAAAGACAGCCAAGACAACAGAAACAAACGCGAGCTCTGTTGACACTGAATCCCTCACAATAACACTGAACAGCGCAAGAGACACTGAACAATGAGTTTTAACACTGAACCACTGGACTGAACACTAAAATCTCACACACGTCGATTTGCACTCAAACTCACGCCGTAGAAAGTTTGTATATGGCTAATCGAACACAAACACGAAGGGAAACAATCACACAACAAACGATTTTACGTGCTTCGATCACCGGAAAGGTAATCTACGTGCACGGTGGAGGAGAGGGTGGTTCTGGGATTATACGAAGCAAATGAACGATTACACAATGTTCTCTCTAGCTCACTCGTCGCATATCCATCGCTAACAGACGTGATTATATACTAAAATAAAAATGCACAAAATCAATTTCTTCATCCAAACCGTCGACCTGCAACAACCTTGCAAATCTCAGCCGTTTGATCAATCGATCCAATTCCTTGTGCATCAAGTAGATGAGATGGCGGGGACCACAGCTGCGTAAGAATCATGCAATGAGGTGAAGAATCCGCTGAGAAATCGCTCGCCCTAGACCATGCACCATGCTGCCAGTTCAGAGCCGAAACGACGTCGTTTCTTTATCCGCGATTTTGCGTCCGGAGATGATTTTTCGTGTACATTTTAACAGGTAATTTCACTACAAATTTAAATCTGCTTCCGGTGCAAAAACAACATCGTTTGGAAAGCTATATACGACCATTTTCATGTTTGATGCAGGAACTTTGTACACTGGTTTTCACTTTGTTTCCCACCCCCTTTTTTTTTTTTTTTTTTTTTTGTTTTGGACGTTTCCATGTGTTTATAGCCCAGCTCAATCCAACAAGACGGCTTGAATTACGGTTATAATTATTGCAAGAATATGATAACCACAATCTGAGATGATCAAGGGCTAGGATCATGCTGATTAGTTTTAGGTGATTCTTATATGTTGTGATGTTGTGTTTTATCTATACATGGAAGTTTTTCGAAGAACTTGTAAGCGAACATTCCTGTTGAATTCATGTTGTCATTCTTATCACAATTGATTTGACATATGTTTAATTGTTAATTGAAAATAGAAATAGACAACAGATAGTGCGGACAAGTATTACATATTGACCCTTAGTGGGACGACTAAGTTGGAGTCAATTAAGGTCAATGTAATTTAACACAAAAGAAAATGTGTGATGCACAGAGTGGCAAAAGAGAATTCGTGATGCAGAGTAAGGCAAGGTCTTCTGGTCCCTACTCAAGAAATATCAACGTTTCATTTTCTTTGATACTGATGTACATTGTCTTTTTCGGCACGGAAACACAAGCCGATACCCATCAAGTGGCAAATAGAATTTTAGTTTTGCTGAGTGTTGTATATATATGTGTGTGATTTCATTAGACCATTATAATTATTGAAAACAATAGCATACTTCTTCATGCTCATAAATATGGCGACGATGAATGTCTCAAAACATCCTATCTTTGCACCTCTTTTCTTTCTTGTCATTTTTTCATTATTCAAACTAAACCCGTGTACCGGAAATAATGGTACAGGAGTTGTCCACGTTTGCCCTGAAATCGAGAAACAATCACTTTTAAGTTTCAAACAATCCTTGCATGATCCTAGCAATTGGCTCTCTTCTTGGAATGGCGATGAAGTTAATTGTTGCAAATGGAAATGGGTTCGCTGCAACAACTTAACGGGCCATGTTCAACAACTCCATCTTCAAAATAGTGATTTCAGCGGCAAAGTAAGTCCTTCCTTGCTCAACTTGAAGCATCTGAAATATCTCAACCTGAGCGGAAATCAATTTGATGAAAAAATCCCTTCCTTCATTGGATCGCTCACACGCCTTGAGTATTTGGATCTATCTTTTGGTTACTTTCACGGTAATATTCCTCACAACATTGGGAATCTTTCGAATTTGCACACTCTAAGTATGGATTCCTTCTATTCTCTTGAAAGTGCTAGCCTTGAATGGTTGTCGGGGCTTTCTAAATTGGAGTATCTCAACATGAATTATGTGAACCTGAGCAGAGCATCCAACTGGGAGCAACAGGTGATCAACAAAATCCCTTCTTTAGTCGAGCTACATTTAAGCGGTTGCAGTCTTAATTTGAGAGATCATTTAGGCGATGTTAACAATATTACTACTTCTAAATTAGTCAATCTTGATCTATCCCAGAATCGTTTCATCAATTCCAGCAATTTAGGGTGGCTCTACATTTTAAAAGATCTCGAGTATCTCAATTTGAAATCTAACAATCTGCCAAATATAGTATTTAATTCCATAGCAAATCTGACATCTCTTATGACCCTTGATTTATCTGATAATGAACTTTCTGGAAATATACCAAGAGAAATTGGCAACTTGTGCAAATTAAAAGACTTGTACTTGAGGTTGAACAAGTTGCAAGGAGGAGTGTCTGGTTTCTTTGGAAACGTATCAGCTTGTTTCTTAAGATCTTTGGAATCCTTAGATCTAAGTTACAATCAACTTTCTGGTCCCCTTGCTCTTAAATTTGGAGAATTTAAAAGTCTTCAAATCCTTTCACTTAGCGGTAATTCATTGTCGGGCGTAATTCCAAGCAATTTAGGGAACTTATCTTCTTCCCTTGAATATTTAGATCTTGGAAATAACAAATTCACAGGGAATCTCCCGGAGAGCATTGGTCAACTTTCAAACTTAGAAATTCTTAATATTCGTAATAACAAGATGGAAGGGGTTGTGACTGAGACTCACTTTGCCAATCTCTCAAGATTAGACTCCTTCAGCGCATCTAGAAACCACTTGACTCTGAAAGTCAACCCAAATTGGATTCCACCCTTCAAATTATTTGTCCTTGAACTCGGGTCGTGGAACTTGGGGTCTCCGATTATTCCGGCATGGCTTGATACACAAAAGATGAGTATTGATGAACTTGATTTATCTAATACCGGATTATATGGCAATGTTCCCAATTGGTTATGGAGTATCAATTTTCTTGTCCTCTCGCATAACCAACTCGATGGCAATATTTCATTCATGAGTGGTGAGGCTGTATACTTGGGTTCCAACAAATTTAGTGGTGAATTGCCTCGAGTAGGAAATTGGTTGTCCGCCCTAGATCTCTCCAATAACTCATTTTCGGGTGATTTATCAGAATTCCTATGTAACACAACCATGGACATGCCTCATCTTCTTCATCTAGGGGGAAACCAATTGACGGGAGAATTACCAAATTGTTTCATCAACTGGCCTTCATTACAGTTTTTGAACTTAGGCAGCAACAACTTATCTGGAAGAATTCCAAATTCCATTGGATTTCTTACACAATTAGGGTCTTTGAATCTAAATGGAAACAATCTCTCGGGCCATATACCTTTATCCATGCGTAACTGCACGGGACTAGTAAAGATGGACCTTTCTCATAACAATCTTTCTGGGAACTTACCAAAATCGATTCTGACTAGCTTAACCGATTTGGTGATTCTCATTTTAAAGTCGAACACGTTGAGTGGTCAAATCACTCCATCAATATGCCAACTAAACTCTCTTCAAATCTTAGATCTGTCGGACAACATGTTTTCTGGTATGATACCGACGTGTGTCAATAGTTTTACAGCCATGACCACAAAAAGTAGTGTGGCTAGTTTTAGATATTTTGTTGGAGCATCTACGGAAAGTGCTTCAATGTCCACAAAGGGTTTAGAGCTCACCTACGACACCATCCTCCTATTAGTTAAAGGTATTGACCTTTCCAGAAACAATTTGTCCGGCCATATTCCAAAAGAGATAACAAGTCTAGTGGAACTCAGAACGCTTAATTTGTCAAGGAATCATTTAACCGGACTGATCCCACGTAGCATTGGAAACATGAAGCAACTTGAGTCTCTTGATTTCTCAATCAACTCACTTTCCGGTGATCTTCCCAGTAGCTTCACAGCTATGTATTCTTTGAATTATCTGAACGTGTCTTGCAATAACTTGACGGGGAGAATTCCAGAAAGCACCCAACTGCGGGGCTTTAATGATTCGAGCTTCATCGGAAACAATCTGTGTGGGCCTCCACTAACAATTCCTTGCACCAATATTAATGATGGTAAAGCCCCTGCTGGTACAGTGCACTCAAAGGATGAAAAAAGCGATAAGAAAGAGATAGAGTGGTTGTACGTATTTATATCTCTAGGATATGCCGTCGGACTTTCGGGTTTTCTGAGTACATTATATTTGAAGAGGTCATGGTGGGAGGCATATTGTCACTTGCTAGATAAAATATGGGACGATGCCTATGTCTACATTCTTATTAAATGGAGAAGGCTCGCAAGAGCAAGAGCATCAACATCAGTTCCAAATATGTGAGTGACTGAGTGTTCAGTTGTGGTACATATAAAAGTTTCCATGGACTCTTGCGAGGATATGCTCAAGAGCAAGAGCATCAACGTCAGTTCCAAATATGTGAGTGACTGAGTGTTCAGTTGTGGTACATATAAAAGTTTCCATGGACTCTTGCGAGGATATGCTCGTAGGATACATTATTGTAATTTTTGTTCTTATTTATGAGGTGTTGTGTATGAGTTTATATATGATTGACGTTGTAATTGCCATTTTCTAGTATCGATTTTATGAGAAGTTTCTATGTGGACGATCTCGAGTGAGTTGATAGAAATTGTAGTCCTAAGGTTAGTTCACCAAATTGATTTGGAACTTAATTTAGCCTATGAAATTACGTCTTCGACGTATGATACCAACTTTTCGTGAAGTCGGTCTTAAACACTGTCACTTCTGCAACTTGTTCACACACACTTAGCTCTGCTTACTATGTATGTTGTTCGATGTATGTCGTGTGTTCAAACTCAACAAGAGTAAAGTAAAGTGCTGAAGACAAGGTTGTATAATAGTTTCATTTCATTGATAAACAAAACTAACTATTACACTTGTGGAGAAAGGTAGATGGAATGATCAAGAGTCGTATCCCAAGTGACGTAGCACTCCAACGAACTAATGATCTAGTACTATATCACCTAGAGCTAAATCGCATAACTCTACTATCGGTGCACAGCACAAAACAACTACCAAAACTCTTAAGGCAGAAGGCCGTAAACAACGAACGTTGATACTTGGATATCGGATTTCGTTCACTCAAAATCGTCAAAGGATGTCATCCAACTCCATGGGTATATATAGGAGTCTCGCACATGTGAGGCCTTGAGATAGAGCAATCTGATTGGCCACATGCTTGGTCTACATCACAATTCCATGGATGACATCACTTTCGGAATCTACGATTCTTGAATCTTGGAATCTTGAATCTTCGATTCTTGGATCTTCGAATCTTGAATCTTCGATTCTTTAACTTCAGACTTCAACACATCTTGACTCCGTCGATCTCAATACTTCATCTTCAACTTCATCATGGTGAACACTCGTCGTTGAACATTTCATATTTCATCGTCTTCATTGTCGTCAATAGAGTTGAAGTAGTAAATAGCACTTCATGCATCAGTTGATACAAGAAGTGAAAGAGGCACATCAAAGGACTTCAGTTGCACAGCATGGAGGAGCAACATCCCGCGACTCCAGTCGCGTGCGACGAGAGTCGCAAATCCCAGACGTGCGACGCCAGTCGCGTGCGACGCTTGTCGCAATTCTTGGCCATGAAGATCAAGCGGCTCCTGTCGTGTGAGAAGTAGAGGCAAGGCCGCGCGACGCCAGTCGCGTGCGACAGCAGTCGCAAATCAGGATACGCGACGCTTGTCGCGTGCGACTCCTGTCGCGAATATTGGAGGGGCAATGTCACGCGACTTTGTCGCGTGCGACTCCTGTCGCGAATGGAGAGGGGCAGAGTCACGCGACTCTGTCGCGTGCGACTCCTGTCGCGTGATGTGGTGGTGCGTTGTCGTGCGACTCCAGTCGCATGAACTTGAGGATGGACTTCATGTTGATTATTTTGCATTCACTCAACCTTCACCTGAAATCAAAGACAAAACAGCAAACACATATGTTGATGCCAAAACTGATATCTACAATCTCCCCCTTTTTGGCACAACTCATGTGACCAAAGGTTAGAACGGAGATACACAAACCTCCCCCTCAATCAAGGCATATGAAAAATGACTAAGTAAAATAAAACACAAACAATCATTCAACAACTAAGCATCATCAATGAATAGATAAGGAGAACCAAATACTTAGATAAATTCAAAAACAAACATTAAAACATCAAACCATAAGTTCAACAAAGAAGATATGAAAAACATGCATGATGGAAAATAACAAGTCTTATGAATGCATGAGATAGTCAAAACAAAGACAAACTTAAAAAGTTCAATGTTTCAGCAAAAGATATGAAAAAACTTCAAGTCCTCGGAGATTCAGATGGAGATGGTGAGCGCACGGGAGTAGTATGAGGTGAGGCATCACCAGACTTCACGTCTTCATCATCAACTGTGCCAGCTCCATCACCTAGATTCTCTTCTACTTCATCTCCATCAGAGTCAAAGTCATCATCTTGGTTTCCATACACTTCATACTCACCAAACTCATCTTCACCGAGTTTGATCCTCTGATCATCATCATCTTCGTCGTGACCCTCGACATCAACATCTATCTCCTCGTCTTTCAAACCGTCAGACGGCATCGCAAGCGACACCTCTGGATGTGTAGTATCAACAACCTTCTCTTTACCCTTCCTTAACATTTCAAACACTTCATCATCGTTCATCACACGAACACCCTCATCTTCATTCTCCACCACCATGTGTTTGGACTTGGCCAGATCATCCATTGCTTCCTTGATACCATCTTTGATGAGTTGAAACATGAATGTATCACTTAGGCCCTGCCCAGTTGAGCCAGCACCACTTACACCACCTAATCCTCCCCCTTGATGGGTCAGCTGGTATAGGGAAGTGAAGGCAGCTTTCTGATCGTTTTGAGCCTCGATCATCTCATTGTATGCTAAGGCATGGGCAGCCTGTTTACGCTCTAAGCGTTGAGTTGTGGTGAAGCACTTATGAATGACCGCCGAAGGAACAACGGCACGATAGTTATGCATCGGGTGATAGGGATTCTCATGCGGAGGTAATCCAGATCGAGGGCCAAACTTACGAGGCACAGACTTCTCACGTTTCTCTTCCTTCACATCATCATCACTATCCTTCCCAATATCAACATTCTCGATGGTTATAACTTCAGATTTGGTACGCTTGGACGCAGAAGGTTCAAGTTTTGCAGTTGCAGACCGTTTCTTTGTTTTAACAGGTGAGAGAGGTGGGGTAATAGGATCCTTGACATCTTCCCTCTTTACGAACTTCGTCCATGGTAGATCAAACACTCTATTTTTCAGGAAGGTAGGAGTGATGTTAACATGGGAGTTCTTCTTTATCTTCTTTTCAGTCTCCGTCATTGGAATGAATTTCTGTTCAACCATCATTCCATAGATGAGGCACGGATGTGTTAGATGCAGGCGACGATTTTCTTCAACCTCAGATTGTTGAATGAGTAGAGAATCAGAAGCCTTGGCTATTCTGCAGATGTCAGCAAAGATGATTTCACCAAGGTCGACCTGTTCACCGCAACCGAGGCGGAAGATAATATGCATCAGCTTGGGAGATAGATAATTTTCATCAGGATGAGCAGCCCAATTTGTCACACCAAATCGATGTAGGTTGCCGTAGAAGGCAGATAGCTTAGCAGGATGAGGTAGAGGGGACTTTGCTTTCCCTTGAGTCATGAAAGAACCAATCTTTAGAGCATTCATACGATCCTCATCGGAGGGAAACGTCCAAGTACTATCAACTTCAATACTCTTCAAAAAGATATTGATGTTGAGAGGGCGGAAGGTATACAACTTTTGTCTAAACACAAAGCGCCCATACATCGGGCTCGAGGGGTCAGCAAACTCAGGAGTTAGATTATCATAGAATTTCTGTACGATGGGGATCGAGTAACGATAGGTAGCAGTGACAGACTCCAACAACTTCATATCATCAAAAAACTTTGACAAACCAGATTTCTCATAGTCTCCGTAGCGGATGTGTCGATCAGTAAGAATAGGTATGTTCTCTATCAAGCCTAGGCGACGTTCGGCCTTAGCATAGAAAAAGTCAGGTTTATAGTGCTTCCCGCACTCTTCAACAGTCTGATAGTATATAGGTTCAGAAGTGGCTCCAGTTGAGCCAGGTGGGGTGGGAGCACGAGGTGGCTTCCCATGTGATACAGACTTCTCTCCATCACTGGAGCCAGAAGATCTCTTCTTCGACCCACCAGCAGAGTCAGTGGGAGTAGAATGTTTAACCTTTGCAGGTTCAGTCATAGCAGCAGAGATAGAAGGTTTAACCTTCTTAGGATCAACAACAGTAGAGATAGAAGATTTAGACATCTTCTGTTCAGCAACAACGTCAGACGACGTCTTCCTCGATGAGGCACCAGGGCCAGACAAAGTTTTCTTATCATCAACTATAATAGGAGGTGGAAGTTTGAGAATTCTCTTCCCTTCATCAGTCATGATTCCATCAGCAACTAACTTTTGATACTCAGTGGGGGACACAAGGCCCTTGAAGCAACGAAGAAAGTTTGAAGGATACTTCTTCGGTGGGATATCAGTCTTTACAGGTTTACCTCCACTCTTTGACACAGAGTGGGCAGGCTTAGCAGGTTTCGCCAGATCGACTGACGGTGACTTACCACCTCGATTGTCCATTTTGTCCATGTGTTTTTGGAGAGTATGAAGCGCCTTCTTCTTAGTATCAGGTGAAGGGGCCTCTCGCCATGCCTTGGTTAATTCAGCGAGAACTTCTTTGTCAAGTTCCTCAAACATGTTGCCCGACGATGTAGACATAATGAAAGAAGAGTGAGGATCGCAAGAACGAAGATCTAAGAACCTAAGTATGGATCACAGGTGCCTGATGCACGAAGCTAGAGTAAGAGTAGCGAGTGTCGAACGCCGGATGCGTGAAGCTAGAGAACAGCGATACTCAAACACGATTGCAAGATAGCACGTCGTAGGCACAGAGATTAGGATACTTAGAGAATTTCGAGTTGCAAGTAACCCTAAACCAAGTTTTTGATGGCCTATATATAGGAAAAATTTTGGGCCTGCTCGTCTTGGACAAAAAGACCTGCGAAAAAGCCCAATACACAGTACAAAATTGGCCCATTAGTACAAAAAACGAATAAAAAATAATAAAAAAATAAAACTGAAAAACTTGAAAAAATTCCAAGTAAAAAATTTTTTTTTCAAAATTTTCAAAAATTTCACAAAAACTCCGTCGACGAGCATGAAGTGACATTGACGGTCGTCGTCGCATATCAGGTTGGCAGAGATGAAGTGTATTGCATCAAGGGTGTTGAACAGCAGAGGTGGAGATGGAGTGTCGCAGAAGATCACACCAAGCGACTTTGTCGCGTGCGACTTGTGTCGCATGAGTTGCGGCTTGCGACAGTTGTCGCGTGCGACTTGCGTCGCATAAGACGCGACGTGCGACTGGTGTCGCGTGCGACCAGCGTCGCGTGTGACTGTTGTTGCATGGAAGCATGCATAATCAACTTCGCATGAGGAGTTATGCACTGGAGCTGCTACACTCAAATTTCGCCTTAAGGATAAGAACTCCACGAGATGCTGAACATGAACTACAAGAATACCAACCAAAACAACACATCCCGAGTTAGCATTCAAGCGTTCAACACACAACAGAACATTCGAAAACATTTTAGTGGAGATTCAATCGGTGATACCAGGCAGTGAAGAGCAAATATTTTCCCAAAAAAAAAAATTTCACTTTTCATCAATCTCCAAAACAAAAATATCACACAAGGTGAATAAACACTTTGAGGTATAATGAAATATCTCTCGAAGTAAAAACCGGTGAAACGGACCGAAGTATGTTGAAATAAGTTTAACTTGTCCTTCGTCGCAATCACAAGAATGCAATCGTGTTTCATCGGAACACATATGGTGAGTTTACACCGCACAAGAGATTATAATTCATGAGAGCATGGTGAACATTCAAGACACTCCACTTGGGTCTAGCATTACTTCATCAGAGGGGAGCCGGGGGAACCGGCGTCCTCCAGACGAGTTTATAGCTTAAATGAAATGCAACAGATACTCATTTCATCAGTCAGAGGGGAGCAAGGGTCACTTGCGTCCTCCGAAGTGAGTTAGCGAAAGTATTTTAAAATTCAGCGTCCATGTGTAACCTTTCGAAGAGGGGAGCCGGGGGTACCGGCGTCCTCCGTTACTTGGCTTTATGAATCTATGCAGATGAAACGATGGGAGTTATATGCCTAGTTCACATGTTTGCTCTCAGAGGAATAAATGCACTTGGGTCCGAAGACTAAAGCGGCCTCGAATCCATGTTCGTCTGATTAGATTAGTCCACGACGATTCATAGTGCGTATTCAGAAGTAAAGAAAACATTCTTTCAGACTTCAAAAATTTTCGTGAACTCTTAGAGAGAACACATGCAGAGAGAATTTCTTAAGTTTTTAAATCTCTCAAAGTCAAGAGGTTTGGTGAAGATGTCAGCGAGCTGTTTTTCTGTTGAAATATGCTGTAGACTGACTATATCACGATCAACCAAATCTCTAATGAAATGATGTCGAATGTCGATGTGTTTAGTGCGAGAATGCTGAACAGGATTTTCGCTTATTTTGATAGCACTTTGGTTATCACAGTACAGCACCAAGGGAGCACTCTCGATAAGATAATCATCCAACATCTGCTTTAGCCAAAGCAATTGAGTGCAGCAACTCCCAGCTGCAACATACTCAGACTCAGCTGTTGATAGGGCGATGCAATTTTGCTTCCGACTATGCCATGACACTATGTTATTGCCAAGGAAGCAGCAGCATCCAGAAGTGCTCTTTCGTTCATCATTGTCACTCGCCCAATCCGCGTCGGAGAACCCGACAAGATTTGCTGTAGTGTCACACGCATACCAAAGACCGAGGTCAGAAGTTCCAGAGATGTAGCGGAGTATCCGTTTCACAGCTCGTAGATGGTCCTCCTTAGGATCAGCTTGGTACCTGGCACACATACAAACACTAAACATTATATCAGGGTGAGTAGCAGTTAAATAAAGTAAACTCCCAATCATAGAGCGGTATAGTGTTTCATCAACACTTCGACTCTTAGTCGACATAGATAACCGATCAGTTGTCGCCATGGGAGTGTTAGCGGGCTTAGCATGGTGCATCTCAAACTTCTCAACCATATTCTTCGCATATTTGCTTTGTGAGACGAAGATCCCATTTGGTCGTTGAGATATCTGAAGACCCAAAAATTGATGTAGCTCGCCTTCAAGACTCATCTGAAATGTAGAAGACATAGAATCTGTAAATGCTTTCACGAGCTTAGAGCAAGTAGCACCGAAGACAATGTCGTCGACGTAAATCTGGGCAACGATCATGTGTTTCCCATCACGTTTGATGAAGAGAGTCTTGTCCACAGAGCCGCGTTCGAAACCAAACTTCAGTAGGTAGTCCGTCAAACACCCATACCAAGCTCGAGGGGCTTGTTTCAACCCATATAAAGCTTTGTGAAGCTTATAGACATGATTAGGCTTCTTATGATCTTCAAATCCTTTTGGTTGAGCAACATACACCTCTTCTTCAAGTACTCCATTTAGGAATGCAGCTTTAACATCCATTTGTCTAAGTTTGATGCCAAGATGACATGCAATAGCAATTAGGAGACGTATGGACTCGATGCGTGCAACTGGAGCGAAGGTTTCATCAAAATCTATCCCTTCGACCTGGGCATAGCCTTGTGCAACGAGACGAGCTTTGTTTCGTACAACTTGGTTATGCTCATCCGTTTTGTTCTTAAAGATCCATTTGGTCCCAACAACATTGATGTTCGAAGTACGGGGAACCAAAGACCAAACCTTGTTTCTCGTGAACTCGTTAAGTTCTTCTTGCATGGCCGTTATCCAGAAGTCATCCTTCATAGCTTCCTTGTAATTTTTCGGTTCCGTTTCAGATAGGAAGCAAGAGACTCCAATTTCATGGCATACAGCAGAAGTACAGATGTTGTATAGTTCATCAGGAGAAGGAATTCGTTTCTTTGAGCGTGTAGTTCGCTCGTTCAGGGTTCCAATCATCTGAGTTGGAGGATGACGTTTTTGAATGTGCCCAGGTGCCTCTCTTGGAGCATCAGCTGGGTTGTCAATTTGTTCAATTTCTTCACCATCAGACGATGAAGTGTCATTGTTTCTTTGACTAGTCTCTCCAACTTCAGGTGAAGTGTTAGGAGTAGGAATTGCTGGCATCTCAGTAGTGGGTGTCGATGGAAATGTACGATACTCCAGAATCCCTTCCTTAACCCAATCTTCGTTGGCATCCTTTCCGAGAAAGTCTTGTTCATCAAAGTTGATGTTAACAGTTTCAAGAACTTTCTTAGTTCGGAGGTTGTATGCACGATAAGCATGGCTATTCTGACTATAGCCAACAAATATACCACGATCAGCTTTGGCTTCAAACTTCTTCAGAGGATCACGGTCCTTCAAAATGTAGCACGTACAGCCAAAGACTCGAAAGTGAGAAACAGATGGCTTCTTGCCATTTACAAGCTCATAGGCGGTCGCCGTAGTGCCAGAACGAATGCTTATGCGATTAAGGATATAGCCAGCAGTAGAGACGGCTTCCGCCCAAAAAGTACGAGCAAGATTTTTCGAGATTAACATGACCCGAGCCATCTCTTGCAGTGTACGGTTCTTTCGTTCGGCTATCCCGTTCTGTTGGGGCGTTTTCGGAGCCGAGTATTCATGATGAATCCCCTTCATCATACAATATTCATTGAAGCTAGAGTTCTCAAATTCAGTTCCATGATCACTCCTGATCCTCTTTACTTTAGCTTCATGATTCGTTCGAATCCATTTCACAATACCTTTGAAGGCATTGAAAGTCTCATCCTTAGTGGCAAGAAATCTCGTCCACGTGTAGCGAGAGAAATCATCAACCACCACCAGCACGTACTCTTTCTTGGCAATACTCTTCACTTCCATTGGACCCATGAGATCCATGTGAAGTAGTTCAAATGGAGCAGAAGTGCTCATTAGAGTTGGTAGTGCAGGATGAGGAGTTCTCGTCAGCTTACCCTTCTGACAGTCACCGCACACTCTTTTCTCGATTTTGGGGAGTTGAGAGATTCCTCGAACTATCTCCCCCTTAACCAGTTTGCTCAGATTTCGAGTGCTAGTGTGTCCAAGGCGTTGATGCCATAAATCAACTTCATCAGGAACAGTCACTGAGAAGCAACTATACTCAGTTGTATAGCAGTTGTTCTTAGCACGCGGACCTTCCATGATGCACTTCCCTTCAGCATCAAACACTTTGCAAGAGTCCTTATCGAAACTAACATTCAGCCCTTCATCACAGAGTTGGCTGATGCTAATGAGGTTTGCCACAAGACCCTTCACATGTACAACATTGTGAATTGGTGGCAATCCCTTGATATGCAGCGTTCCCTTGCCCATGACTACACCTTTAGCTCCCCCTCCAAACACTACGGGAGAGCCAGTCATAGGCTCATATTCCTTCAAGAATTTTTTAGTTCCAGTCATGTGTCGGGAACAACCGCTGTCAAAATACCAAATGCCTTTGTTTCCAGAGTCGGAGGCATTTAGTGCAACATTGCAAAAGATAAGTTCTCTTGGCCTCCAAGTAGTTGAAGTGGTGGAGTTAAGCTTAACTTCACTCTTTCGGGACTTAGGCATCCACTTCTTTTTCACAGCAAAATTTCGAGACTTGGTCTCTGTGGCTGGTTTCAAAGTTTTCTCAACTCTTGAGATAGGAGAAATATGTTTCTTCATACTCTTAGCAGCCTCAATCCTCTTCTTTTCAGTCACCAACTCCCGGTTTATGTCATCTCTCAGCTTAAAGCAGAAAGGTCTAATATGTCCAAGTTCATTGCAGTAGTGACACACATATTTTCTCTTTTGATGAGCTTCAGCTTTCGTCGAAGGCTTAACCATAACAGGTTTAGAGCTAGAGAATTTAGCATTCGGCTTCACAGTTTGATGTTTGCTCAGTTTCTTCAACAATGTCTTCTCGTATGGTAAGATACCACGAGGATGTTTCACTATGGACTTAGGAAATTGATATGTCTCTGCCTTCAAGCTAGTAGTCGAGATCGACTTTTGGGTTTCAGCTTTCGGAGATGTCGCAACCTTCTTTCCTTCAGCAATTTCCTAGCGTTTCAGCCTTTCAGAATCATCTTTGGTCATACTCTCAGTGGAGTCAGTAGAAGCTTTGACAAAGGTCACTTCTTTCTTCTCTGGTGCAGTATAGATAGATTCAAAAACCTTTTGAAATCCGAGTCCAACTCGACCGGGATTCATATAAGAGGCAGCATTATCAAACACAGATGAGTTCGTGTTCATCTTTCTTAACAGTTCATCCGTCATCTGAAGTTTTTCTTTCAAAACATATCGCTCTTTATCAGTCATAGCAAGTTCAGTTTGAGTTTTAATCAGCGATGATTTCAGCTCATCATTCTCAGTGTCAGAGTTCTTAAACAGAGTTTGAAGTTTCTTCACTTCAGATGTTTCCTTCTTCAGAGATGTCTTTAATTTCGAATTTTCAGAGTTCGACTTCTCACACGACTCTCTCAGTTCAATGACTTCCTTGTAGTATTTATGTTTCTCTTCGAAGAGATCATCAAATTTGTTTTTCAGGATTGTCAGAGAATTTTTCAATTTCAGTTTCTCGTAGTCGGTCATCTCAAGTAAGTTCCTGAGTTCAAACATTTCTTCAGAAATTTTTCGTTCAAGTTTGGAGAGTTCATTTACGGAGTCTTTCAAAAGTTCTTGAGATACTTCGAGTGCAACATTCTCTGCAAACATTATTTCACATGTATTTTGAAGTTGAGTGTAATTCTCTCTCAAGGTAGTCAACTCAGCGTTCTCATCTTCAGTTTGACACATACTTGGTGTCATCTCATCCTCTTCACCGTCAGTCACGGATTCATAATCAGAGAAAATGTCATCATCACAAAAATTCCGATTTTTAGAGGCTAGACAAAAGATATTGTCAGCCGTTGCGGTATCTTTCAGGAATGCATCGAAAACAAAGTTTTGAACTTCAACATTTTCGAGATCGAAGTTTTCATCAAAAGTGACAACTAGAGCGTTGTCCTCATCTTCATCCGAATTGTCATCATCAGTTGCATCGTTCTCAGAGATAACATCTTCGTCATCTATCACCACGTAACTCACAGGCAACTTCTTCTTTCTATGTAAGTTAGGACATTCATTCTTGACGTGTCCATATCCCTTACATTCATAGCACTGCATCTTGGAGACATCTTTGCTAGTGGAAGTGTATGGTGATAACTTTGTGCCTTTAAACCTCTTATCAGATGACGATCCCTGATTACGGTTGTCCGGAGTACTTGGGTATGAGTTAGAACTTTTTTGAAATTTTCGGAAATTTCGAGCTCGGTTCTTTCTCTTAAAGTCTTGTTTCACAAGATAAGTGACTATATCAGTCAACACAGCAAGCTTGTCCGGGTTGTTAGAGTTCATCAACCGTTCAATATCTTCAGCTTCCTCATCGTCAGATTCATTCATGTCAGCTGAGAAACTACTTTCGGACTTCTCATTTTTCAAACGAGAGTGTTGGGATTTTGTACTTCTTGAGCTCTTCCCCTTCTCAGAAATCTTAAGAGCAGTCATCGGCTCATAAACAAGAGACATATCTGGGTTGCTTCGTACTTTGAGTGTCAAGTCATAGTTTCTTAAATCAGCCATCAGGTCAGCATAATCCCAGTTTTGATTACCATCGTTGTGTGCTTCAATAGTTAGCACCTTGCTCTCGAATCTAGAGCTTACACTGGATAGAACTTTCTCATATACCATGATTGCAGGAAAGACTTCTCCCAGTTCAAATGCCTCATTGACATATCTCATAACCTTGTCCAGGTATTCATTTATGTCTTCATCTTCTCTCATGCGGAGTTGATGAAACTGGGCAGTTATAGTTCGGATCTTAGAGCGCTTAACAGCGTGACTACCCTCACACGTTCTCTGTAGCGTCTCCCAAGCATCTCTGGCTGATGTGCAGTTTTTGACTAACTGGTACATGCTGAGATCCAGCCATTCACAGATAAGTAGAAGAGCTTTGCTATTCGCAGTAGACAAGTCATGCTCTTCTCTAGTCCAACTACGTTCAGGCTTAGGGGTTCTAAGACCATCAGCATCTTCAGTGTACGGACGCTCCCATCCTTCCAGTACAGCCATCCATGCTCTTGAGTCAAAGCCTTTGATTCTAGCAGAAACTTTTGCTTTCCAGTTAGAGTAGTTCTGATGAGTAAGCATGATTGGTTTCTGAACAAACATTAACGACTCCATTATAGCGGAATTATGAAGTCAAGTAACGGATCACGTCTTATACGTATGACGTCCCTCTCTGATACCAATTTGAAATTACGTCTTCGACGTATGATACCAACTTTTCGTGAAGTCGGTCTTAAACACTGTCACTTCTGCAACTTGTTCACACACACTTAGCTCTGCTTACTATGTATGTTGTTCGATGTATGTCGTGTGTTCAAACTCAACAAGAGTAAAGTAAAGTGCTGAAGACAAGGTTGTATAATAGTTTCATTTCATTGATAAACAAAACTAACTATTACACTTGTGGAGAAAGGTAGATGGAATGATCAAGAGTCGTATCCCAAGTGACGTAGCACTCCAACGAACTAATGATCTAGTACTATATCACCTAGAGCTAAATCGCATAACTCTACTATCGGTGCACAGCACAAAACAACTACCAAAACTCTTAAGGCAGAAGGCCGTAAACAACGAACGTTGATACTTGGATATCGGATTTCGTTCACTCAAAATCGTCAAAGGATGTCATCCAACTCCATGGGTATATATAGGAGTCTCGCACATGTGAGGCCTTGAGATAGAGCAATCTGATTGGCCACATGCTTGGTCTACATCACAATTCCATGGATGACATCACTTTCGGAATCTACGATTCTTGAATCTTGGAATCTTGAATCTTCGATTCTTGGATCTTCGAATCTTGAATCTTCGATTCTTTAACTTCAGACTTCAACACATCTTGACTCCGTCGATCTCAATACTTCATCTTCAACTTCATCATGGTGAACACTCGTCGTTGAACATTTCATATTTTATCGTCTTCATTGTCGTCAATAGAGTTGAAGTAGTAAATAGCACTTCATGCATCAGTTGATACAAGAAGTGAAAGAGGCACATCAAAGGACTTCAGTTGCACAGCATGGAGGAGCAACATCCCGCGACTCCAGTCGCGTGCGACGAGAGTCGCAAATCCCAGACGTGCGACGCCAGTCGCGTGCGACGCTTGTCGCAATTCTTGGCCATGAAGATCAAGCGGCTCCTGTCGCGTGAGAAGTAGAGGCAAGGCCGCGCGACGCCAGTCGCGTGCGACAGCAGTCGCAAATCAGGATACGCGACGCTTGTCGCGTGCGACTCCTGTCGCGAATATTGGAGGGGCAATGTCACGCGACTTTGTCGCGTGCGACTCCTGTCGCGAATGGAGAGGGGCAGAGTCACGCGACTCTGTCGCGTGCGACTCCTGTCGCGTGATGTGGTGGTGCGTTGTCGTGCGACTCCAGTCGCATGAACTTGAGGATGGACTTCATGTTGATTATTTTGCATTCACTCAACCTTCACCTGAAATCAAAGACAAAACAGCAAACACATATGTTGATGCCAAAACTGATATCTACAGCCTATATGGACGATCTCGAGTGAATTGACATGTTACTCCGACGAGCTTATGCGCTACGAATTATTGAAATGATTATATAGAATTGTTTTGTTTCGTAACCAAGATAAAAGTTTTATGATAAAAATAACAGGCCCTGAATTTGGGCAAAAGAGATAGCAACTAGAAGATTCATAAGCTTAGCACACACACTGTATCTGCGAGTTTTACCACTCGGCTATGCCCTTGGGTTCGGTGAACTGAATTATTAGAGCGCCTTAGGGTCAGTGGCTGGATTATTCCCCAACAAAACAAGAAATTGTAATTTTCATGACCTGCTGAGAATGTGGGACATGCAAGAAAAAGCATCTTCAACCACCATTAACTTGTTCTAAACTTATAAACCTTGCTTTGCTTCACAAGCTACCCCTGCTCATCATAAATCTGAAATTGACGATTACAATCGCTGGCCTGTCTTGACTCCCAAGCGAACCGCCAAAAAAACCTAACTAGGAACAACTTTGTGGTTAAATTTCCTCTGTTTTATTTTATTACTAGTAGTTTGTGTTTTGCTTCTATGAAATCAAACTGGATCAACTCAATTTGTAGAGTTTGCCATAAGTTTTGAAATAATGTTTTGAAGAGGTCTGCACTGTTTTGTGGGATGAAAGTAGTATATTATTAGGTCTGCACTGTATTGAGTGGGTTTATAAAAGGAACTCTTCAATTATATAGTCTGAAAAAGGGAAATGCCAGAACAACTTCCAAGTACTTAATCAATAATTGTCCGAATTTCGACTCAAGACGTTAGGGGAGTTGACACCCTCCAGTGAAGAAAGCGGCTGCAAGTTACGACGCTCGGTCTTGGAAGAAAAAGACGGTAATGACCTTTGCGACAACAAAGTTCGATTTTTTAGATCATGAATGGTCCTCCTGGCGTTAAGCAGACGGAAGACTGATGTCGCTCGGGTCTCCTTCAGCTTGAGTACTAGGAAGAAGATCATTCTGTAAATCACGATAAGAACATGGAGGCCGAGCAAGTCCCACCACTTGGAATGTCCTAACGATATTCCGAAAATATCCTTCACGACGTATGCGCCAGTTATCTTCGGGTCCCCGGGTATCAGAGGGTCGAACACGAGCCCAAGCAATGCATTCTTGTATTCTCCCTGAAGTGCCCATGAACCGTATCCGATAAACGAAACCGGATATCGCCAAACCGGCTTCGGAAGGTCAGGCAAGAATCGGAAGAATCCGGAAGTGATCATCATAATTCCCTGCACGTACACATTCGAAAACAAATAAGCAAAGACGAAACTAATAAGAAAATAAAAAGGCGATTCTCTGCTTTTACTTACAAGAACTCCCGCTCCGGTTATGATCCCCATCAAGAAATTCGGAACTAAAGCAGCCACAATCATCATCACACTCTCCACCATCGCGATGCATCCAAACAGATTGAGACAGAAAAACACGTAACGCGAAAACTCAGCCCGGAAAACCATGTAGAAAGTGATGGTCCCACTAACCGCCGAGATAACAACCAAGAACGGGAAAGAAGAGATGAAGTTCGACAGTATAAACACCCCGACTCCATAGTATCCGTTGAGCCTTTCTCGAGTAAAAACCTTCATTTCCTCAATGAAGGATGGAAATCCTCCGATAGACATGAAAGTCATGAAGCCCGTCACAAAGCCCGCACAAGCTCCTCGACCCAAGATCGCAGTGTATGTCGTGCCAACATCGTAGAATAAAGTCCCGACGCATATAGCAACGATCACGTACGTGACTATCCGAGACCAGTAATATCCGGAGTCTCTACACATGTTCACGAATGACCTTCGTGTCAGGGTTGAAAGTTGCTTCCTCCAAGTTGCCTGGCTTCCTTTAATTGTTCGAATCTCGAGTTCTTGCTGCAATTCCACAGCTTATTTTTTATTGAAAAACAAAAAAGGAAGGAAACTGTTTTAATTACTTACGACTTTAGAGATTTCTTGAAGCCTCGTTCTCGCCTTCCTCGCGTACTCTGAGTGCTTGTATTTCTCGACAAGTACTGATCTGATATCTGCAGTTGCCATGTTCCTCAAAGGATCCGATGTTGTATGTGTATCCTGTTTATGGGAGAGGTTAAAAGTTATTAGTCATTCCCTTCCGTTCTTGTTCTTTTGAATTAAAACTGACTGAACTGAAATTCTGAACTTAATAAATCTTAAATAAACTGGTCTGAACTGAATTGAAATTAAGTTCAACTGAATTCATTCACTTCAGATCATTAAGTCATTCAGTTTAGTCTTTGTTCTTTTGGATTGAAACGGAGTTAACTGAACTTCTTAACTGAACTGAAATTAAGTTGAATTTAATTTAATTTTAAAATATTAAAATAATAATAATAGAAAAAAGACTGAAGTGGACTGAACTAAACTGAACGAGTTTGAACTGAAGTAAGTGAACTGAGAATAAGTCCATAAAAACAGTTCTTTGATTTAGTTCAAATCACTCACTTATAGTCCAGAAGAACAAGTCAGAAAAACAATGATGATCTGATTTATGCATGGATAGTAGATACTTCACTTTCATCTACACTCAACAACAATGCAAGTACTTACAAGTAGTCTTCGTGAACCTCTCATCACCTCCGTCACTCGGTCGAAGTCCGAGTTGACACACCTCAAAAAATGATCCGACGGGTTCCTCCTACTCGGACACGCAAATCCGGCCTCACCAAAAAACTCCGTCCCCATCTTCGCCTCCCCAAAGTAAACCGTCTCTCCTCCCGAAAGCAAACACAGATCATCGAACAGAGCAAACACCTCGCTGCTCGGCTGATGAATCGACGACACCACAGTCCTCCCGTCCCTGGCCAGATTCTTGATCGCCTGAATCACGAAAAACGAAGAGGCGCTGTCGAGCCCAGTGGTGGGCTCGTCGAGAAAAAGTATGCGAGGCCGCACGAGAATCTCGAGCGCAATGCTCAGCCTTTTCCGCTCTCCACCGCTCACGCCCCTCAGGTGCCAGTTTCCGATCGGCCGGTCGGAGCAGTCTTGGAGGCCGACTTCCGAGATGGTTGCATCGACGATGGATTGGATCTCGTGTTTTGTGGTGGAGGGTGGGAGACGGAGGTGGGCAGAGTACGTCAGCGTCTCTCGGACTGTGAGGGTCCCGAGCAAGACGTCTTCTTGCGTGACGTATGCCTCGATAATTAACACACGGTTAAAATTAATTTTAATTGAAACCAAATGCACAAACCGTAAAAATGCGTTCGTCGTGGTGGTACTTACGATGACGCCGTAGTCGAGCCTTCGCTTCTTCCCGTTGAGAAGAATGTTTCCCGCCATGACGACGTTCGGAGATAATCTACCTGCACCCACATAGGTTACAGAACAAACAAAGTAAAAATACTATATAAAACCTCTTCAATGTGTAGCCTCAACATCAAAAAAAATTATTACACAAACTACCCCTAAAGTTTAGTCTAATTACAAAACGACCCAAACTTTTATTTATAATATCCAGTTAGGCCAAACTGCTGGTAGAAGATCCATGTAAATCACAACAGAAATGCATATTGTAAGATCATATTTTAGAAAATTTACAAAAACTACCCCTGGAGTTAAGTCATAATTACAAAACGGCCCAAACATTTCAATTATGCCAAACTGCTGGTTGAAGATCCATGCAAATCACAAGAACAGAAAGGCATATTGCAAGATCATATTTTAATAAAATTACAAAACTACCCCTGAAGTTTAGTCTAATTACAAAACAACCCAATTTTTTTATTTGTAATATCCAGTTAGGCCAAACTGCTGGTAGAAGATCCATGTAAATCACAACATAAATGCACATTGCAATTTGCAAGATCCTATTTAGTAAAATTACAAAAACTACCCCTGAAGTTTAGTCAAATTACAAAACAATCCAAACTTTTATTTGTAATTTCCATTTAGGCCAAACTGCTGGTACAAGGTCCAATGTAAATCACAACAACAGAAATGCATATTGCAAAATCATAATTTAGTAAAATTACAAAACTACCCCGAGATTCAGTTTAATTACAAAGCAATCAATTTTCTTTGTACCTGCTAAGGAATCAAGAAGAGTGGATTTGCCAGAGCCAGAAGGGCCCATGATAGCCATGATCCGGCCCGGTTCGGCGTACCCATTGAGCCCATGAAGCAATTTCTTCGTCGGGCCCTGCCCAAAATTTGGCAGCACAACCGTCAACTCCTGCCAAACTAAGTATGCCAGCGGGCCCGCCTCTGCCTCAACACGGGTGCCGCTACCTCCACTCGCCACCTCAATCTCCATGTAGCCAGAAATATGAAGCCTTCACAAGTGTGATACTCTTATATAGTATAACTTAGGTAGTAGTAATAAATAGTGACTATTGGGGAAGACAAGAAAGAAGCTTTTTCACTTTTTTAAATTTATTTGTTTGTCTTCCTAATAAGAGCAAGAATGTATTTATATATGTTGAGTTGAAATTCTTGCACGTGGTTTATTTAAAGGGGTTGCAAACCTACTTCTGAGGTATTTATGAGACAAGGGAACTCAAGATTTTAGTTATGACTGAGTGCACGCGCGCATATAGTTTTGATATAAGCCCGGTTATCGACCCAGAGCTAGCTTCAAGATTATCGACACTTTAAGTCTCGTTTGTGACCAGCATGCGAAATTCAACTAAAAATCGTTAAAAGAAAGAAAAAAAATCGTTTGTATATATAGATCTAGTGTTTTATTTATTGAAAAAACAAAATAAGTTTTGTGTTAAATGAAATTAAATTGTTGGCGTTGCATTGAAGGTTATAGGCTATAGAGTTGGAAGTAAGTATGGTGTCATTTTCCTACCAGTATATCACCACTACATGTTGTACCTATCAAATTAATTAGTTATGCAAAAAGAAACTGATCATACAAAATTTTGTTCGTATATGCCTCTTCATTTATTGGTAGTATAGGAGTATTTATTTAACCAACATTTTATTTTTTGTGGTGACGACTGACGAGGTGTTGTAGTCAGAACCAAGACGGGCAAATTTATACTCTCTCCGCCCCAGAATAACAGTCAGTCACACTTCGTTTGGAGTATTACATAAAGGATGAAACAAAGCACAAGTTTTTCATTCAAAGTGCTCAGAAAAGTATAGTCTTTATTTTTTTTATCATCATTTCGTTTGTTTTAAATATCACCAATACAACACTACCAAAAATAAGTATACGACAATGTAGCGATTAGTCAACCTATATATATATTGTTGGGAAATTCGCGTCCGAATTCCCCTCCTGAAAAGCACACGAACAACACAAGAACGAAAAATACGGAATAATAAAGAACACGAAGATTTATAGTGGTTCACCCGTTAACGAGGGCTACGTCCACTTCTTGCCGCTGCAATAATTCACTAGAACAATTATAGAACTTGATTACAAGGCTTTGTAATGGTATAATTTGGTTCTAGGCTTTCTGGAGGTGTTAACCCTATTATTCACGCACATAGGGTTTAAATAGGGGAGACAAAACTTGGGGGACAAGAAAAACACGCTTTCAGCGTTCTGCAAAACGGCGACCGCCGTTTTGCCTCCGGCGCCCGCTGAACAGAAACGGCGCCCGCCGTTTCCCTTTTGGCGCTCGCCAAACGGCCCAATTCTTGGCAGACTTTCGATCCGTAATCTCCCCCGATTCAGCGCCCGCTGAACCGGCAGCAGCGACCGCTGCTCGCATCCGGCGACCGCTGGATCAGAAACGGCGGTCGCCGTTTTCCTGGATCGTCTCCTTCGTCGTTTTCTCGTCTTCTCGGCGTGAATCGGCCTCCACACTCAACAATCTCCCACTTGGAGCTGATTCGCGTCCCCTATCTTCCTTTCCCATTGCAGCGGCGTCCCGGTCCTCATCCCAGAAGACCAACCGAGGTTGAACACAACCTCAACTTCTCGCACGGCACCACCTTCGTAAACATGTCGGCCGGATTCTTACTCCCAAGAATCTTCTCCAACACCAAAACGCCTTCCTCCAAGGCCGATCGAATGAAGTGATATCTCAGCTGGATATGCTTCGTTCGAGCATGGTACACCGGATTCTTCGCCAAGTGAATGGCGCTCTGACTGTCGGAATACAAGACACTCCCCGAGTGGTCTTGTCTCAGCTCTAGCAGGAAAGCCTGTAGCCACATCATCTCCTTCGCGGCTTCCGTCACAGCGACGTACTCCGCCTCACAACTCGATAGTGCTACTATCTTCTGCAACCTCGACACCCAGCTAATCGCGGTACCCCCGAAAGTGTACACGTACCCAGTAGTGCTCTTCCTACTATCCACGTCACCTCCATTATCCGCGTCCACGAACCCAAGTAACCCCGCATCTGATTTTCGGAACCTCAAAGCAAAACCGGAAGTCCCTTTCAAGTATCGAAAGATCCACTTGACTGCTTCCCAATGTTGCTTCCCCGGATTACTCATGAACCGACTGACAACTCCCACTGCATGGGCAATGTCAGGCCTCGTGCACACCATGGCATACATAAGGCTCCCAATCGCAGAGGCGTAAGGGACCTTATCCATATGCTCCATCTCCTTCTCGCTCGTCGGCGAGTCCTCCTTTGACAAACGGAAGTGACTAGCCAAAGGAGTGCTCACGGGTTTCGCATCCTCCATGTTAAACCGTGCTAGCACCTTCTTCAGATACTCCTCTTGAGACAACTCAAGACCATCCTTGCTCCTCGTGATTCTCATCCCCAGGATTTGTTTGGCAGCACCCAAATCCTTCATAGAGAACTCCCTCGATAGACTCCTCTTGAGCTTGTCGATCTCCGCCAAGCTCGCCCCGACTATCAACATGTCATCTACATAAAGGAGCAAAATTATGTAGGTACCTCTCCCAAGGCTCTTGAAATAGCAGCAGTGGTCCGCCTCGCACCGCGTGAACTCGACTCGCTTCATGAACATGTCTAACTTCTTGTACCACTGCCTAGGAGCTTGCTTCAACCCATACAAGCTCTTTCGAAGCTTACACACCAGCTTCTCCTTGCCTCGGACTTCGAACCCCTCCGGTTGCTTCATGTAAATTTCTTCATCTAGATCCCCGTGAAGAAATGCGGTCTTTACATCCATTTGCTGAAGATGTAAGTTCTCCTTTGCCACCAAGCTAAGCACCACCCGGATGGTTACCATCTTGACTACCGGAGCGAATATCTCCGTGTAGTCGATCCCTTCTTTCTGCTGGAACCCTTTCACCACTAATCTCGCTTTATACCGAACGCTCCCATCATGTTCTTCCTTTGCCCGGAAGACCCATTTATTGTGCAAGGCCTTCTTCTCCTTCGGAAGCTCGGCTAGTTCCCAAGTCTGATTCGACATCAATGAGCTCATCTCTTCTTTCATGGCAGACTCCCACTTGATCGAATCCCTCGCTTGTATAGCCTCGGTGTAGCTCTCCGGCTCACCCCTATCAGTCAGCAAGATATAGTTAAGGGAAGGTGAAAATTTATGGGGAGGTCTTCTTACCCTAGTCGACCTCCACGGCTTCGGTGTGACTGGATCGATGTTGGGATGAGCATTCTCATCTTGCTCATCCTCGCTGCTCGTGTTTCCCTCCTCGATCTCCTCGGTCTCCACGACCTTCACCGGAATCTCCTCCGTTTCTCCCACTGGATCAACGCCTTCTTCAACAACCTCGTCTTTACCCTTGTACAAGACCGCCTCGTTGAAGATCACATTTCTGCTTCGGATCACCTTATGATTTTCGGCATCCCAAAATCGGTACCCGAACTCCGTGCCGCCATATCCAAGGAAGAAGCACTTCTTGGATTTAGGATCAAGCTTGCTACGAGCAGCTTCGTCGATATGGACATACGCCAGACACCCGAACACCCTCAAGTAGGACAGATTCAGCTTCTTCCCACTCCAAACCTCCTCAGGAATCCGATATTCCAAAGGAACCGACGGTGCTCTGTTGATTAAATGAGCTGCCATGTCGATGGCATATGCCCAAAACATCTTAGGCATCCCCGAATGTAACCGCATACTCCGGGCCTTCTCATTTAGCGTCCTGTTCATTCGCTCCGCTATTCCGTTCTGTTGTGGGGTCCCCGGAATAGTCTTCACCATCTTGATCCCACTCTCGACACAAAACTGTTTGAAGTCGGCGTCAACGTACTCACCACCGTTGTCGGACCTCAAACACTTCACCTTGAGATTTGTTTCATTCTCAACCTCGGCTTTCCATTTCCTGAAAACAGAGAACACGTCACTCTTATTTTTCATGAAGTACACCCATACCTTCCTTGTGGAGTCATCGATGAAGGTAACATAATAGAGTGATCCTCCGAGTGAGGCGACGGGAGCTGGACCCCAAACATCCGTGTGTACTAGTTCCAGCTTCTCCGCCTTGGGCTCCCTTCCATCTTTGGAAAAACTCACTCGTTTCTGCTTTCCAAGAATGCAGCTCTCGCACACGTGAGACTCAATCGCCTTGAGTTCGGGCAGCAGCCCGTTCTTTGCCATGATCTTCATCCCCTTCTCACTCATGTGCCCCAGCCTGCAATGCCACAATTCGGTCTTCTTGGTGCTATCAACAACACCAGCCGAGTCTCTCACGCTCGTCGTCATGTAAAGTGTGCCAGTCTTATGACCTCGAGCTATGGTCATGGCGTTCCTCGAAACCTTCCACGACCCATCTCCAAATGACACCCGGTGACCATCACTATCAAGCTGGCCCACCGAAATTAGGTTCCTCTTCAACCCCGGCACATGTCTGACTTTGGAAATCCTCCAAGTTTGCCCATTTGACATCTTTAGGTTGATATCTCCCATCCCGACTACATCGAGTGGCTCGTCATCTGCAAGAAATACCTTTCCATAATCACCCGAGACGTAATTCAACATCACCTCTCGCTGTGCAGTAGTATGGAAAGAAGCCCCTGAGTCCAGCACCCAGGAATCGATCGGTGAGTCGACCGAACAGAGAAGGACGTCCCCATCGTCGTCATCCTCTTGTGTCACCGCATTGGCGGTTCCCTTCTTCTTGTTGTCACTCTTCCCCCGAGAACGACAATCCCTCTTGAAGTGCCCCGTCTTCCCACAGTTCCAACATTCATTATCCTCGGACTTCGAGCTATCTCTTCCACTCCTAGACTTGGATCTCCCTCTGTTCCTGTTAGCATTCCTACCCGAGTTTCTCCCCCGGTTCTCCACACTCAAGGCCGAACTAGAAGGCTTTCCCTTGAAATCCTTTCTCCGGATTTCCTCGGCTAGGATCTTATCTCTAACTTCGGAGAACTGCAGATTCTCCTTCCCCATAGAGTTGCTAACAGCTGCCCGCATGGGCTCCCAACTATCCGGCAAAGACGCAAGTAGGATCAAGGCGTAAATTTCATCATCGAAATTCACCCCGACTCCTTTCAATTTATCCAAGATGGAATTCAGCTCGTTGATGTGGTTGGCTGCGTTTGCATTGTCCGACATCTTCAGGTTGAACAACTGCTTCATGAGATACACCTTGTTGTTCGCTGAAGGTTGCTCGTACATGTTTGATAGGGCAGCCATCAAATCCTTGGTTGTGGTAATTGAGCGCACATTGAATGATACGTTTGAAGCCAAGGACAAACGTATCAATCCCAACACCTGTCTGTCGAGGCTTTCCCATTCCTCGTCATCCTTGATCTTCTCCGGTCTACCCTTCAAAGGAATTCCGAGCTTCTTCCCGTAAAGGTAGTCCTCGATCTGCATCTTCCAGTGCCCATAGTTATTCCCGTCAAATTTCGTAACCCCGAACGAGGTGGTGGTGTCCGTCATCGCTTTTCCCCGATCGCTATAACCCTAGCTCTGATACCAGTTGTTGGGAAATTCGCGTCCGAATTCCCCTCCTGAAAAGCACACGAACAACACAAGAACGAAAAATACGGAATAATAAAGAACACGAAGATTTATAGTGGTTCACCCGTTAACGAGGGCTACGTCCACTTCTTGCCGCTGCAATAATTCACTAGAACAATTATAGAACTTGATTACAAGGCTTTGTAATGGTATAATTTGGTTCTAGGCTTTCTGGAGGTGTTAACCCTATTATTCACGCACATAGGGTTTAAATAGGGGAGACAAAACTTGGGGGACAAGAAAAACACGCTTTCAGCGTTCTGCAAAACGGCGCCCGCCGTTTCCCTTTTGGCGCTCGCCAAACGGCCCAATTCTTGGCAGACTTTCGATCCGTAATCTCCCCCGATTCAGCGCCCGCTGAACCGGCAGCAGCGACCGCTTCGGCAGCAGCGACCGCTGCTCGCATCCGGCGACCGCTGGATCAGAAACGGCGGTCGCCGTTTTCCTGGATCGTCTCCTTCGTCGTTTTCTCGTCTTCTCGGCGTGAATCGGCCTCCACACTCAACATATACGAGGAATATTATAAGGCATAATTAAGTAACATTAGTATTAGTTCTCGCCTAGAAACAAATAAAAACCATTTCCTGTTTTGGTCACCTAACATACAGTATATGGTTGAAGTGTCCCTCAAAATTCGGATGGAGACGTGTCCATCGACCCTCCATTCATTTAGCTTATTGTGATTGCGAGTAAAGGGCTAATAGTCAAATATGTGAAAATATTGTCGTCAATCAGCTGCATGTGATCATTATTTGATTGCAGTTTACCGTTTTGTATGATGATTGTGCAAGTTCTTGAGTCGGTTGGACTAAAATTTGTTGAAAAATAAACAAAATTTGGCTTGTAATGGTAATTTCACTTCAAGTTTAAATCTGCTTCCGGTGCAAAAACAACATTGTTTGGAAAGCTACGACCATCTTCATGTTTGATGCAGGAACTTTGTACATGGGTTTTCACTTTGTTTCCGACGCTTTTTTTTTTGTTTTGGACGTTTCCATGTGTTTATGGCCCAGCTCAGTCCAACAAGACGGCTTGAATTACGGTTATAATTATTGCAAGAATGTGATAGCCACAATCTGAGATGATCGAGGGCTCGGATCATGCTGATTAATTTTTAGGTGATTCTTATATGTTGTGATGTTGTGTTTTATCTATACATGGAAGTTTCGAAGAACTTGGAAGTGAACATTCCTGTTGAATTCATGTTGTCATTCTTATCACAATTGATTTGACATATGTTTAACTGTTAATTAAAAATAGAAATAGACAACCTATAGTGTGGAAAAGTTAAAGTATTACATATTGACCCTTAGTGGGACGACTAAGTTGGAGTCAATTAAGGTCAATGTAATTTAACACAATAGAAAATTTGTGATACAGAGAGTGGCAAATACCCAGAAAGTCGCAAATATAACTTTTAGTTTTGCTTAGTGTTCTATATATGATCATAATTTTTGGGGTTAATTACAATTTACAACTTGAAGTTTAACAATTTTTGTACTTTCCTACCTCTCCGGAAAATCATTACAAATCACTACTTAATGTTTAAACCTACTTGGATAATACACACGTACTCGTTATTTCGATTGTTTTTGTTCTCGTTAGAATTCTAGATTAAAACAAATGATCTACGTAGGCATCTACCAGCTGTTGCCAATATGTTATATCTATGAAAATAAGTTTGTTGAATTCATGTGGAAAAGTATTACATTGACCCAAAGAGAGAATTTGTGATGCAGAGTAAGTCAAGGTCTTCGTCAAGGTCTTCTGGTCCCTACATATATCAACGTTTCATTTTCTTTTATACTGATGTCCCTACCCATGAAGTGGCAAATAGCTTTTAGTTTTGCTGAGTGTTCTATATATATGTGTGTTTTCATTAGATCATTATAAATTATAATTATTGAAAACAATATCATACTTCTTCATGTTCATATATGATGAATGTCTCAAAACATCTCTTTGCACCCCTTTTCTTTCTCGTCCTTTTTTCGTTATTCAAACTAAAGCCATGTACTGGAAATAACGGTACAACAGTTGTCCACGGTTGCCCTGAAATCGAGAGACAGTCACTTTTAAGTTTCAAACAATCCTTGCATGATCCTTTCAATTGGCTCTCTTCTTGGAATGGCGGTGAAGCTAATTGTTGCAAATGGAAATGGCTTCGCTGCAGCAACTTAACGGGGCATGTTGAACAACTCAATCTTCAAAATAGTGAATTAAGCGGCAAAGTAAGTCCTTCCTTGCTCAATTTGAAGCATCTCAAATATCTCGACCTGAGTCAAAATTTCTTTCACGGAACAATTCCTTCCTTCATTGCATCACTCACAAGCCTTGAGTACTTGGATCTATCTAGTGCTGATTTTCACGGTAATATTCCACATACCATTGGGAATCTGTCAAATTTGCACACTCTAAGTTTGGATTCCAGCTATCCTGTTATATACGAGCACGACTATTCTCTTGAAAGCGATAGCAGCCTTGAATGGTTGTCGGGGCTTTCTAAATTGGAGTATCTCAGCATGAATTTTGTGAATCTGAGCAGAGCATCCAACTGGGCGCAACAGGTGATCAATAAACTCCCTTCTTTAGTCGAGCTACATTTAAGCCATTGCAGTCTTAATTTGACAAATCATTTAGGTGATGTTAACAATATTACTACTTCTAAATTAGTCAAGCTTGATCTATCCGCTAATCAATTCATCAATTCCAACAATCCAGAGTGGCTCTACTTTTTCAAAGATCTCGAGTATCTCAATTTGGGATATAACAATCTGCAAAATGCAATATTTAATTCCATAGCAAATCTGACATCTCTTATGACCCTCGATTTACGTGAAAATGGTATTTCTGGAAATATACCAAGAGGAATTGGCAACTTGTGCAAATTACAAAACTTGTACTTGGGTTATAATAAATTGCAAGGAGGAGTGTCTGATTTATTAGGAAATGCATCTGCAGCTTGTTTCTTAGTATCTTTTGAATCCTTAGATATAAGTTATAATCAACTTTCTGGTCCTGTTGCTCTTAAATTTGGAGAATTTAAGCATCTTCGATACCTTGGACTTAAAATTAACTCATTGTCGGGCGCAATCCCAAGCAATTTAGGGAACTTATCTTCTTCCCTCGAAGAGTTAGACTTGGGAGACAACAAATTCACAGGGAATCTCCCGGAGAGCATT
This sequence comes from Euphrasia confusa, assembly GCA_954870475.1. Classification (NCBI taxonomy): domain Eukaryota; kingdom Viridiplantae; phylum Streptophyta; class Magnoliopsida; order Lamiales; family Orobanchaceae; genus Euphrasia; species Euphrasia confusa. The sequence continues at coordinate 4,370,990 of OX940966.1, read as the reverse complement.
GGTCAACTTTCAAACTTACAAACTCTTCATATTGAAAATAACACGTTGGAAGGGGTAGTGACTGAAACTCACTTTTCCCATCTCTCAAGATTAGAGAAATTATCTGCCTCCGGAAACAATCTGACCCTGAAAGTCAACCCAAATTGGATTCCACCCTTCAAATTATCACTACTTCGTCTGGGGTCGTGGAACTTAGGGTGTCCGATTATGTTGCCATGGCTTGATACACAAAAGACGAGTATTCAAGACCTTAATTTATCTAATACCGGAATATATGGAAATGTTCCCAATTGGTTATTGAGTATCACATCTCTTGACCTCTCACATAACCAACTCGATGGCAATATTTCATTCATGAGTACTGGTGGTCAGTTTGTATACTTGGGTTCCAACAGGTTCAGTGGTTCATTGCCTCCAGTAGGAAATTGGTCGGTCGAACTAGATCTCTCCAATAACTCATTTTCGGGTGATTTATCAGAATTCCTATGTAATACAACCACGGCCAAGCCTTATATTCTAGAGACTCTTCATCTAGGGGGAAACCAATTAACCGGAGAATTACCAAATTGTTTCATCAACTGGCCTTCATTACAGTTATTGAACTTAGGCAAAAACAACTTGTCCGGAAGAATCCCAAATTCCATTGGATTTCTTAGACAATTATGGTCTTTGAATCTAAATGGAAACAATTTCTCTGGCGATATACCTTTATCAATGCAGAACTGCACTCAACTACAAAAGGTGGACCTTTCTCATAACAATCTTTCTGGGAAATTACCAAAATCGATTCTTACAAGCTTAACCCAATTGATTATTCTCATTTTAAAGTCGAACAAGTTGAGTGGTCAAATCACTCCAGCCATATGTCAACTAAGATATCTTAATATCTTAGATCTATCGGACAACATGTTTTCTGGTAGGATACCTACATGTGTCGATAATTTTACTGCAATGGCCACAAAAAGAAGTAGTGTGGGTGCTTTAATTTATTTTAAGTTTGGTAGAGAATTCATAGATAGTGCATCAATGTCCACAAAGGGTATGGAACTCACCTACGACACCATCCTCCTATTAGTTAAAGGTATTGACCTTTCCAAAAACAATTTGTCTGGCCATATTCCAAAAGAGATAACAAGCCTAGTGGAGCTCAGAACGCTTAATTTGTCAAGGAATCATTTAACCGGACCGATCCCACGTAGCATTGGAAACATGACGCAACTTGAGTCTCTTGATTTCTCAATCAACTCACTTTCCGGTCAACTTCCAATTAGCTTCACAGCTATGCATTATTTGGATTATCTTAACGTGTCTCATAATAATTTGACGGGGAGAATTCCAGAAAGCACTCAACTCCGAGGCTTTAATGAGTCGAGCTTCATCGGAAACAATCTATGTGGGCCTCCACTAACAATTCCTTGCAGCAATATTAATGATGGTAAAACCCCTCCTGGTACAGTGCACTCAAAGGATGAAAAAAGCGATAAGCCGGAGATAGAATGGTTATACGTATTTATATCTCTAGGATACGCTGTTGGACTTTCGGGTTTTCTGAGTACATTATATTTGAAGAGGTCATGGTGGGAGGCATATTGTCAGTTGCTAGATAAAATATGGGACGATGCCTATGTCTACATTCTTATTAAATGGACAAGGGTCGCAAGAGCAAGAGCAAGAGCAAGAGAATCAGGTCCAAATATGTGAGTGTTAGTTGTGTTTCTTGGCCAGCTCAATTCCAAGATTATTTAAGATTAGAACTTTAGAAGGGATCCGATCATTATCAGTTTTGGGGCGATTATTATATGTTGTAATTTATCTATAACATTATTCTCCAATCACAATTTTACCTTGATAAGTAAAAATAAGAAGTAGCGTCCCCTCCCTCTGCTCGTATATCGCTTGTTGTTTCTCGTGTTTTTCGATTGCGATTCATTTCTTATAATTTAAAAAAATTAAGATTGATACATCCAAGTAAAATTTCTTGATTGTTGATCCGCCATTTTCAATTCTTAAAGCTCTTAGAAACCTAAAACAAATATACTATATACACAAGCAACAGTTGCCAATTACTATTGAGGATTCATATTTTCATTTTCCTACCAGTATATCACCACTACATGCTGTACCTATCAAATTAATTAGCTATGCAAAGAAACTGACCATACAAAATTTTGTTTGTATATGCCTCTTCATTTATTTATTTAACCAACATTTTATTTTTGTGGTGACGACTGACGAGGTGTTGTAGTCAGAACTAAGACGAGCAAATCTATACTCTCTCCGTCCCAAAATAACAGTCACACTTCGTTTGGAGTATTACTTGTACATATAAGGATGAAACAAAGCACAAGTTTTTCATTCAAAGTGCTCAGAAAGTCTATTTAGTTTTTTTTATCCTCGTTTCGTTTGTGTTAAATTTCACCAATACAACACTACCAAATATAAGTATACGACATTGTAGCGATTAGTCAACCTATATATATACGAGGAATATTAGAAGGCATAAGTAACATTAGTATTAGTTCTCGTCTAGAAACAGAAACCATTTCCTGTGTTGGTCACCTAACATGTGGATGGTTGAAGTGTCCCTCAATATTCGGATGGAGTCGTGTCCATCGACCCTCCATTCATTTAGCTTATTATTTCTTTTTTTGTTTTGGACGTTTCCACGTGTTTATGGCCCAGCTCAATCCAACAAGACGGCTTGAATTACGGTTATAATTATTGCAAGAATATGATAACCACAATCTGAGATGATCGAGGGCTCAGATCATGCTCTGATTTAGTTTTTAGGTGATTCTTATATGTTGTGATGTTGTGTTTTAGCTATAAATGGAAGTTTCGAAGAACTTGTAAGCGAACATTCCTGTTGAATTCATGTTGTCATTCTTATCACAATTGATTTGACATATGTTTAACGTTAATTAAAAATAGAAATAGACAACTTATAGTGTGGAAAAGTATTACATATTGACCCTTTTAGGACCTGTTCTTTTGGACTTAATTTCAGTCCAGTTCAGTTCAGTTCAGGTCGCTTCAGTTCAGTTCAGTTCAGTTCAGATCGCTTCAGTTCAGTTCAGTTCAGTTCAGTTCAGATCGCTTCAGTTCAGTTCAGTTCAGTTCAGTTCGTTTCAAAATAAATTAAAATAAAATAAACAAAAAATAATTTGAACCAATAATTTTAAATATACAATATAGTTAATGTCACAATATTATTAATATTGTTAAAATAACATTTAATATTTTATAAATATTATTATTATTTTTATTGAAAGACCAGTTCAGTTCAGTTCAGATCGCTTCAGTTCAGTTCAGTTCAGTTCAGTTCAGATCGCTTCAGTTCAATTCAGTTCAGTTCAGCCGGTTTCAGTTCAAAAGAACAGGTGACGACTAAGTTGGAGTCAATTATGGTCAATGTATTTTAACACAAAAGAAAAGTTGTGATGCAGAGAGAGTGGCAAATACATAGAAAGTCGCAAATATAACTTTTTGTTTTGCTGAGTGTTCTATATATGATCATTATAATTTGTGAGGTTAATTACATTATACAACTTGAAGTTTAACCGTTTTGTATTTTCCTACCTCGCCAGAAAATCATTACAAATCATTACTTAAATGTTAAAACATTTTACATTTTGCAACCTATTCTTAACACTGGAATAGAATATTCCATGGAATATTTTTTATCTTATGATTATTACAAGGACAATATTGTCTTTTCAATATCTTTTAATTAAAAAAACAAAAATGTTCATCTTCTTGCTCCGACTGTGTACTCTTCGTGAAATAGAAAATTTTCAATCATCAAATTAATATGAAAATAAAAAATAGAGGGTAAATTTGTATTTTCATATAAAAATAATCAATTGACCTGAATATTCGACAGAATATTCTATTCCGATGTCGAGTAAGTTGCAAAATGTAAAAAGTTTATATATTAAGTAGTGATCGTAATAATTTTCCGGTAAAGGTATGAAAGTGCAAATTTAGTTAAACTTCATGTTGCAAAGTGTAATTAATCTTATAAAAAAGTATATTTTATAGCCCAATCAAATTTCTCCATCTCTCAAATATGTAGAGGAATTATTCTTTGTTCCCGATATACCACCGGGTTCTTTCTCCATCTCACATTGCATTTTAAAAAATAGAAAAAACTAAAATATACAAATTCTAATTTTACTTTTTAATGAGAGTAATTAGAAATTATTTAGTTTTTTCTATTTTTTAAATGCCACGTGTCGCCGTTTTATAGGGTTGGCACTAGAAACCGGTGGTATACCTGGAACAAACAATAATTCTTCAAATATGTATAGTTGTTTTTAATTATTTTTTTCGATGTTACGAATGTCAATTAATTTGTCCGAAAAAACGAGAGTAGCAGCAATATTATTCATCTTTAACCTCCATGTACGGAACCTTGTACTGCGAGTCAAACTCAGTAGATCATACTGCTAGCTTGTTTTGACTTTCTTACACAAGTCACACTAATATGCTCAATTTCTTCAACCTTGGTCCTTGAATAATACACGTACTCGAAATTCGGACACTACCGTGGAGATCTATAAATACATGGAGACACTTGTGAAGAAGATATACCGATCAATTATCAGAATACGCGAGCGAAATAAATTACAAGAAGTGTACTTAGCTTAGAGATATTTTCTGGGATTGATAGATCCTACAGTAACATTGCTTGATTCGTGATTCACCATATTCGAACCTTAAAGCTCATTTTGAAACTTTTGAGCACCGCAATTTTCGTTTGTTTTCGTTCTCGTTAGAATTCTAAATTAAAGCAAATTATCTACGTACGTAGGTATCGACCAGCTGTTGACAATATGTTCTATCTATGAAAATAAGTTTGTTGAATTCATGTGGTAGCCGGCGGCCTATAGTGTGGAAAAGTATTACATTGACCCAAAAGAGAATTGGTCTTCGTCAAGGTCTTCTGGTCCCTACGCATATATCAACGTTTCATTTTCTATCAAGTGGCAAATAGCTTTTTAGTTTTGCTGAGTGTTCTATTTCTATATATATGTGTGTTTTCATTATAATTAGGGATAATTGCATTTTAGTGCCTGAACTATAGGCACTTTTGTGCTTTAGTTACTGAACTTTCAACTTTGACATCTCAGTATCTGAACTTTGCCGAAATTGTGTTTTAATGCTTTTTTTGGTGGTTCCCGGCGACACGTGAGTTTCACGTGAGCATCGGCGCCACGTGTCGCTGTCTGTGTGGGTTGAGGAGGGCAATTAGGACATTACACAAAGAATCTGAATTAAAAACAAAACAAAACTAATATATGTTTTTGAAAAGAAAAAACGACACCGCATTCACTCTCTTTCCCAATTCACTAACCCTAAATAAAATCTTCCCCCAAATTCACGAACCCTAATCCTAAAATCTTCCCCAATTCACGAACCCTAATTAACAGCGAAGCTCGGTTTTTGAAGAATGCAGTGGAAATTGAGGTCTGATTCCGACGGCATCCCAGATGGGTCACTCGTTCCAGATTATGGAGGACGGAAAGATGTATGCACCATTATTCTCCACCATTCAGGGAGCTTTATGCGGATGAAGTCGGGTAAGAAATGCTATGTTGATGGAAAAGTCGATTATTTTGATTTTGTTGAAGCCCCAAAATTGAAAAAATGTGATTTGGAGGCGATGGCTATCACTGTCCAGATAGAGGGTTTTATGGATTTTTATTTCAATCTCATTGGACATGATGATTGTGAAACCTTAGAGTTTGTTGATAGTGATTTCACAGCTGCCACCATGTTTGATGCTTGTATTAGTAAAGATCTTACTGTGGCTGTGTTTTTAGATCATGATGGGTATGACAGTAATGATATTGTTTATTTATCTGAGGGGAAAGGACTACCTGAGGTGGATGAGTCTGACAGTGAGGGTAATGAAGATGAGGTGGCTGATTTGGGTGAGGGCAGAGATGAGGGTAATGAAGATGAGGTGGCTGATTTGGGTGAGGGCAGAGATGAGGGTAATGAAGATGAGGTGGCTGATATGCATGAGGGCAGAGATGAGGGAAATGTGGAAGAAAACAGAGAGGAGGGTGTTCCAGAAGCTCATTTTCAGGCCAGCATGGAGAAGTTGATTGAGAAGGAGATAGAGGAGGTGGATAGTGATGGAGAGGTATCTTTGGGGGATGATTCTGAGTTGTCAGATTTTCTGGTGGAGTCTGAAGATGAGGAGTCTGATGATGAGAATTTGAATGAGTTTGTTGACTCTGATGATGAAGAGTCTAATGAGAAAGATGCCAAGGGAAAGAATGCAAAATCAGTTCAAAAAAAAAGCAAGGTGTTTAAGGTATTCAATGAAAAGCTTGACATGGAGAATGTTCAGTTTCATGTTGGGTTAAGCTTCACAGACATACCAACTTTCAGAGCTGCTTTGAGGCAATATGCAGTTGAACAAGGAAGGTCATTATGTTTTCCAATTAACAACTTATTCAAAGTACAAGCAAAATGTCAGCAAAAAGAGTGTCCATGGGTGATATATGGCTCCAAAGTACCCAAGAATGACACAGTTGTAGTGAAAACATTGCATGACATCCATACTTGTGTTAGGCAGGAAAGAGTTACTCAAGCCACCTCAAAATATCTGTCAAAGAGATATGAAATGAAGCTTAAATCAGATCCTTCTTGGCCAGTACAGTCAATGATTGAAATCATGCAAAGAGAAGTTGGATGTTTGTTCACTAAAATACAAAAGAGGAAGCAGGCAATGATGAAGCACACTGGATATCTATGTCCTAAAATACAAAAAAAATTGGATAAGTACAAGAGAAGGTCATATGGATGGGCACCTTCCTGGAATGGGCATCAGGAGTTTGAAGTAAGTGGTCCAAGTGAAGTCTCCTATTATGTTCATCTTGGAGAAAGAGTTTGTAGCTGCAGGAGGTGGCAATTGACAGGAATTCCATGCCCTCATGCCATAGCATGCCTCAATCACATGAGGTACAAAGCTGAAGACTATGTGGCTTCCTGTTACACAAGGGATACCTATCTGAAGGTGTACAGCCACTACATGACACCATTGTATGGCAGAGATGAATGGCCTCATCCAACTCAAGCTGACCTTCCTCCACTTGTACCTCCAACAGTGTCAAAAATGCCTGGAAGGCCAAAGAAACACAAGAGAAAACTTGAGCCTGGTGAAGTGGTTGGAACTGTGAAGGATGGGAGATTGAAAAGGACTGGAGTGGTGATGAGCTGCAAGCTCTGTAAAGAGGTTGGCCATAACATCAGAACTTGTCCATTGAATAAGAATAGAGTTCAAAAGAAGGAAGGCTTGGACATTCCACCTGCAAAAAAACCAAAATGCACTAAGGTAATTAACTATTTATTTATGTTTTTTCACAGTTGTATTATTTAACTTTCTTATTTAGGCTTCTGCTGCAAATGAACTTACCACATCTCAGGCTCCATTGAGAAGAAGCCCAAGATTGAAGTCAACAAAGCCTCAAGTCAATAATCAAGTTTCAAGTTCATCTCAGCCCTCAAACATTGAAAAAGGTAGCAAGAATAAGGGCAAAGGAAAGCTACCTGTTCAAAGTGCATCTCAGCCCACAAATAGTGATCAAGTTGCAGCTTCATCTCAATCACAAAATTTCCTCCAGAAGCTACCTGCTAAAAGGAATCTATCATTCTCTCAACCTTTGTTCTCAACTTCCTCTGGGAAACAGAACTGATGTAATTTGAAGTCTGAAAACAGTTTGTACATTTGGGAACATGTTTTTTCTACTTATGTTTTTGTTGTTAACATTGCCCCTGTGGCCTTTTTGGGAACATGTAGTATCTACTTATTTGCAGTTGTTATTGATGTTGATGTCAAGTTGATGTTGTTGTATTATTTGCTAAACCAAAAATGAATAAGTAACTTAACATGAAATTGAACAAGTAACTTAACATAAAATTGCATCAAAACCAAATACCAAGTCATTACATTGTACAACAAAACCAAATACCAAAACAACTCCAATGAATACTGCAACTAAAACAACTCTAAACATTAGAGTAAAAACCAACTACAGAAACAATGTCTAGGATTTGACAACTGAAATTAAGGCTACTGCCAGTCCAAGGAAACAAGCAATTTGAAGCTTCCATATGGTTTTCTTCAGCTGAAGAACCCTTGTCTCCATCATCTTCAAATCTGACTCTTTCGAATTGATGTTCCTCAGTAGCCCAGGAATGATTTGAGAGCACCTCTCACAAGCAGGTGGGTCCATCCAACTGAATTTCTTACAACCATCAAATTTCTGAAAAAAATACCAAATTGAGGGGAAAATAGAGACAAATTAGGGTTTCATCTAAATCAGAGAAATTAGGGTTGTAATATGGAAAATTAAAGAACTTGGGATTAAGAACCACTAATATGACGTACTGATTCGAAAATCATGGTTTCATCTAACTGAATTTCTCTATTACTTACGCGGTATTTTTCGCAGGCCATGAATCTTCTTCCTGGATTCGCGTCAGTCCATGAAGTTTTCAGCACTAAGGGCTTCCCGCAACTACAGACTTCTTCCATGGGCGATTTCATTTTGGGAGTGTTCTTGCTGGAGAAATTGAAATTAGGGTTAGGGATCGGTTTCTGAGAATTGGGGGCAGCGGGTTTGGGCATTTCAGAAATTTTAAATAGAGAAAATGACTTCAGGGTTAAAATTGTAATTGCCCTCCTCAACCCACACAGACAGCGACACGTGGCGCCGATGCTCACGTGAACCTCACGTGTCGCCGGGAACCACCAAAAAAAGCATTAAAACACAATTTCGGCAAAGTTCAGATACTGAGATGTCAAAGTTGAAAGTTCAGTAACTAAAGCACAAAAGTGCCTATAGTTCAGGCACTAAAATGCAATTATCCCTTATAATTATTGAAAACAGTATCATACTTCTTCATGCTCATATATGATGAATTTCTCAAAACATCCTGTCTTTGCACCTCTTTTCTTTCTGGTCCTTTTTTCATTATTCAAACTAAAGCCGTGTACCGGAAATAACGGTACAACAGTTGTCCACGGTTGCCCTGAAATTGAAAAACAATCACTTTTAAGTTTCAAACATTCTTTGCATAATCCTGAAAATATTCTCTCTTCTTGGAATCACGCTGAAGTTGATTGTTGCAAATGGGAAGGCGTTCGGTGCAGCAACTTAACGGGCCATGTTCAACAACTCCATCTTCAAAATAGTTATTTAAGCGGCAAAGTAAGTCCTTCCTTGCTCAACTTGAAGCATCTCAAATATCTCAACCTGAGTCTAAATCAATTTGATGAAACAATTCCTTCCTTCATTGGATCACTCACAAGCCTCGAGTATTTGGATCTATCTCTTGGTGAATTTCACGGTAATATTCCTCACAACATTGGGAATCTTTCAAATTTGAACACTCTAATTTTGGGTTATAGCGATTCTCTTGAAAGCGATAGTCTTGAATGGTTGTCGGGGCTTTCTAAATTGGAGTATCTCAACATGGCATATAACAATCTGCAAAATGCAATATCTAATTCCATAGCAAATCTGACCTCTCTTATGACCCTCGATTTATCTTACAATGGTCTTTCTGGAAATATACCAAGAGGAATTGGCAACCTGTGCAAATTACAAAACTTGTACTTGGGTTATAATAAATTGCAAGGAGGAGTGTCTGATTTATTAGGAAATGCATCTGCAGCTTGTTTCTTAGTATCTTTTGAATCCTTAGATATAAGTTATAATCAACTTTCTGGTCCTGTTGCTCTTAAATTTGGAGAATTTAAGCGTCTTCGATACCTTAGACTTACTAGTAACTCATTGTCGGGCATAATTCCAAGCAATTTAGGGAACTTATCTTCTTCCCTTGAATTGTTATACCTGCAAGATAACAAATTCACAGGGAATCTCCCGGAGAGCATTGGTCAACTTTCAAACTTACAATATCTTCGTTTAAAAAATAACAAGTTGCAAGGGGTTGTGACTGAAACCCACTTTTCCAATCTCTCAAGACTAGAGCAATTATCTGCCTCTGATAACAACCTGACTCTGAAAGTCAACCCAAATTGGATTCCACCCTTCCGATTAACACGGCTCATTCTGGGGTCGTGGAACTTGATGTCTCCAATTCCGTCGTGGCTTGATACACAAAAGACGAGTATTAAGATGCTTGAATTATCTAATACCGGAATATATGGCAATGTTCCCAATTGGTTATGGAGTGTGGGATTTCTTAACCTCTCAAATAACCAACTCGATGGCAACATTTCGTTCATGAGTAGTGGCCCAAGTAGAGCTTCTTATTATTATGACCTGCATCAGTATGTATACTTGGGTTCCAACAGGTTCAGTGGTCAACTTCCTACAGTAGGAAATTGGTTGGTTGACTTAGATCTCTCCGATAACTTATTTTCGGGTGATTTATCAGACTTCCTATGCAACACGACAACTACCAATGCACTACAGTATCTTGATCTAGGGGGAAACCAATTGACCGGAGAATTACCAAATTGTTTCATCAACTGGCCTTCATTACAGTCGTTGAACTTAGGCAAAAACAACTTGTCAGGAACAATCCCAAATTCCATTGGATTTCTTACAGACTTAGAGTCTTTAAATCTAAATAGAAACAATTTCTCTGGCGATATACCTTTATCAATGCAGAACTGCACTCGACTAGAAAAGGTGGACCTTTCTCGTAACAATCTTTCTGGAAAATTACCAATGTCGATTTTGACAAGCTTAAATGGATTGAAGTTTCTCATTTTAAAGTCGAACAAGTTGAGTGGTCAAATCACTCCAGCCATATGCCAACTAAGCTATCTTAAAATCTTAGATCTATCGGACAACATATTTTCTGGTATGATACCTACGTGTGTCGGTAATTTTACTGCCATGGCCACAAAAACAACTGACATGGGTGAATTAAGTTATGTTCAGTTTGATATAGCATTCATAGAAGGTACATCAATGTCCACAAAGGGTATGGAGCTCACCTACAACACCATCCTTCGATTCGTCACTGGTATTGACCTTTCCAAAAACAATTTGTCGGGCACCATCCCAGAAGCGATAACAACTCTAGTGGAACTCAAATCACTTAATTTGTCGAGGAATCATTTAACCGGACCGATCCCTCGTAGCATCGGAAACATGACGCAACTTGAGTCTCTTGATTTCTCAATCAACTCACTTTCCGATGATCTTCCTAATAGCTTCAAAGCTATGTCTTCTTTGAATTATCTAAACGTGTCTCACAATAACTTGACGGGAAGAATTCCAGAAAGCACCCAACTCCGAGGCTTCCATGAGTCGAGCTTCATCGGAAACAATCTCTGTGGGCCTCCACTAACAAGCCCTTGCAGCAATATTAATGATGGTAAAACCCCTGGAACAGTGCACTCAGAGGATGATGAAAGCAATAAGCCGGGAATAGAATGGTTGTACGTATTTATATCTTTAGGATACGCTGTCGGACTTTCGGGTTTTCTGAGTACATTATATTTGAAGAGGTCATGGTGGGAGGCATATTGTCAGTTGTTAGATAAAATATGGGACGATGCCTATGTCTACATTCATGTTAAATGGAGAAGGGTCGCAAGAGCAAGAGCATCTGGTCCAAATATGTGAGTGTTCCGTTGTGGTACGTATAAAAGTTTGTATTGACTCTTGCGAATATGCAGTAAGAAACATTATTGTAATTTTTTGTTTTTATTCGTATATGCCTCAATGGCTCTACATTTATTTCTAGTATTTATTCAACCAACATTTTAATTTTGTGGCGACGAAGTGTTGTACAAGTAGCCTGAAGTAGGAACTAGACGAGCAAAGTTTTAGTGTAAAACTTTACTGTTGCCAAATACTGTTGAGGAAACTTGTAAAGCTATGAAAATAAGGTTGTTGAATTTATGAGTCTTAATGTGGAGATAATGTCACGAAATGTCATGTAACTAGTCTGATTTCACATATAATAATTTAAATTTATGAAATCGAAGTATTTTACAAAACATCTTGTGATATGTATTATCTCAGGGCGATCACATTTAAGTATTTAAGTTGACACTGTTAATTTAAAACAAAAATTGACAAAACTCTGAAAAAAAAAAGTAACAAGTTGACATTAGTCAATTAAGGTCAATGTAATATTAATATTCATTCCGTTCGAACGTTTCCTTTTCTATAATTTCAAAAATCAAATCACAAGCATCTCCAATAGTGAGGTAGAAGTCTATGTGAACTTCTACCTCTCACCCAAAAACGAGGTAGAAATCATTGGAGCTGCGCTGAGGTGTTGAGATTAGAAGTTCCTAAAACTTCTAGGGTAGAAGAACTTCTACCGGTAGAGATGAAAAATATTATTATATTATTATTATTTTGGGTGATGAGTAAGCCACGCCAACTCATATTTTTTCTACTTCTACCCAAAAAAACTTCTACCCTATCAAACCGTTCTACCCAAAACATAAATTTTATAGGTCCCACCACTTACTTACTTTATACTTTTTATTTATTATTTATATTTAAATATTAATAATAATAATAATAATAATTTAATTAATTTTTATATAAAAATAAAAATATAAATAATCCGTCAACGTTAAAATTTTAACTATTATTGTTATTATTATTATTATTATTATTATTATTATTATTATTATTATTATTATTATTATTATTATTATTATTATTATATAAATAATAAATAAAAAAGTATAAAGTAAGTAAGTGGTGGGACCTATAAAATTTATGTTTTGAGTAGAATGGTTGGATGGGGTAGAAGTTTTTTTGGGTAGAAGTAGAAAAAATATGAGTTGGCACACACGTGGTCTACTCATCACCCAAAACTTGCACTAGAGCATCTCCAATGGAGAGGTAGAAGTCTACGTGCACTTCTACCTCTCACCCAAAAACAAGGTAGAAGTCATTGGAGGTGTGCTGATGTGTAAAAGTGAGAATTTCCTGAAAGTTCTGGGGTAAAAGAATTTCTACCCGGGTAGAGATAAAAATTAATATTATTTTATTATTATTATTTACTATTATTAATTAATAAAATCAATATTTTCGTTTAATTTTTGTAATAGTTAAAATTTTAACGTTAAGAATTATTTTATATTTTAACGGTATTTTGTTTTTTATATAAAAAATAAGAATTTTGAACTATTAAATTTTTTTTATATAAAAAATAAGAATTTTGAACTAATTAAATATGTAACGTTTATAGATTATTTATATTTTTATTTTATATAAAAATTAATTAAAATTAAATTTTTTAAAACAATTAAAATTCATTTATTTTATATAAAAATTAATTAAAATTAAAATTTTTTAAATAGTTAAAATTTTAACGTTTTATATTTATATAAAAATTAATTAAAAATAAATTTTTTGAAATAGTTAAATTTTAAAAGTCAATATATCTGTTGTGATTATTTTTATAAATTACGGGGTAATTATTCTTTCGCAATTAATTTACTTTATTTAATCTAAAAATCATTTTTTTTACTTTTACTATTATTATTATTTTATTATTATTTAAATATAATAATAAATATAAAATATAAAATAAGTAAGTGGTGGGACCTATAAAATTTATTTGTGGGTAGAACAGTTAGATGGGTTAGAATTTTTTTTGGTAGAAGTAGAAAAAATATGAATTGACGCCCATTTTGCCTACTTATCACCCAAAACTTAAAATCACCACTAGAGATGCTCTTATATCATAATAATCCCTAAAAATTACTAAGTATCATTTTTTACTGAAAAAAATGGGCAAATAGGGGTTTTTTATAAATGTTTTTATTCATTTACACTATTGACTTTAAAATTAGGTAATTAGGACACACAATTTGTTAAATGTTCAAAATGTTATTATTTTTTTAAAATGAGTAAATAATGATGAGGATATTTTCGTAATCCCACAAAAAAAACAAAATACATGAAAACAAAAATATCTCCACATACGGAATGTCCAGATATTCATATTGAACGTCCGTACCCCAAGAATACTAGACTAAGGAGGGTGTATTCATTCAAGACTCTATAGGATTTTAATGGACTTTTAAAGTCTAGGAGTATTCAATCCGGATTTTTAAAAGTCCATTAAAATCTTGAGGTATTCAATACGGATTTTAAAAAGTCTTTAAAAATCTACCGGTATTCAAAAGTCAATAAATTTTAAAAGTTTATGAATTTTTATGAATTTTATTTTCAAAATACAAAAGAATTCAAGTCTGTGAAATCTCTACTAATTACCATGAGATTTCTATAGATTTCTATTTTAATTGATTAATTTATTATTAAAAAATAACAAAACATAAAAAAAAATATATAAATAAACATAATACAATTAAAAACATGAAAAAAATAAAAAAACAAAATTTCCAAAAAATAATATGTTATTATATGTTGAACATATAATAATAAATTATAATAATATTAAAAATTAATATGTTAGTATATGTTGATATATATAAAAATAATATTAAAATTATTAATATATATATTAATAAAGTTTTATTCGGTTAAAAATTATACTTGTATAACAATTGTAAAAATAAAAAAATTTATTTAAAAATTTATTTTAAAAAAATAAATACTTTTTATAATTTAATATATATATATATATATATATATAGTTTACATTTGAATTTATTATTTCAAAATTGAAATTTGGTCGAAAATTAAAATTTTAAATTTTCTAAAAACGAACAAGAAAATTAAAATTAAACATTTTATTTTTAAGTAATAATCGAATTATGAATTTCAAAATTAAAAATATATAATATAAAAATTAGGGAAAAATGACAATAAGGCCATTTTTCAACATTTTTTCGGCAATAAGGCTTTTGAAAAATTACGCGTGTCAATTAGGCCGCCTAAAATGTGCAAAGACCGTATTACCCTTTTTCATTCATTTTGGTATTGTGAACGAACGTGAGGAGGAGATGGAATCGGAGGAGAGGAGCAGCTCCCCCCGTTCTCGATCCGACGCCGACGCACCACCACACTGCCGCTTACTCCGCCGAGAACCAAGGCCGACAACCACGCCGCCGCCGAACCCGTCTCCGTCCAACTCCGATTTCGCCCGCGCTCACCGTTCCCGATCCAACGCACAACCACACCGCCTCCTCGACGAGCCAAAACAACTTTGTGCCGAACCGCCGTTGCAACCGTGGAATCGGTACGTTGAATCAATTAGTTCGATTCGGTGTGTCAATTTATGAATCGATTGATGCTTATTTGATTTCGATCGATTCGATTCGTTTCTGTATGTGCGTAAGCAGCGCGCGGAAGGTGTTTGATGAAATGTCCGTGAGAAATGTCGTGACGTTGAATGCTCGTTCGAAGGTTCCCAACACAACAACGAGACTCACGCCGCCGCCAATGCCCCGACGGAATACTACGCGCTCGAAGATCTGAAGAGGGCGACGGAGGATTTCGGGCCGGGCAAGCTGATATCGGGCTTCTTCTTTCACAGCCGCATGAAAAGGGAAGAACGTGGCCCGGACTCGTTCCTGAGCGACAGCCCGGACTCGTTCCTCGTCTTCGAGTATGCGAGGAACGGCTCTGTCAAGGACTTGATTTACGTCGGGATCGCGATCAAGTTTTGTGATTATTCTTTGTAATTTTTTATTTCTTAATAATCGTCTTTTGTTTCCTAATATTTAGTTCAACACTTGTTCAAATAGGTAGTTATGTCTTTTCATGAATGTGGAGGCAATGTCGGTGATGATGTGCTTGTTCCTCTACCACTATGGGTGTTGGATATCGGCACTCGAAATGCTGATATTTTCTTCACAGATAGTGAGGGAAGACAAAACATTGAATGTTTCACTTGGGGAATCGACAAGGAGCGGGTTTTGGGAGGTCGGACAGCTGTGGAGGTAAAATAAATAAATTAACAGATCGCTAATCCATGTTTATTTACCGGAAAAGATCTCTTGAATGACAGTATATCAATAATTGTAAAGTTGCTTTTGTTCTTGCTTTATCTGCACATATGACTTCTTTTCTCTTGTTCTTACTAAGCTTTGTGAATAATACAAATATTATATTCTTATACTTACCTGCTCATTCTGTTGTTCCTCTCGATTAGGTTTATTTTTCATGTCGTAATTACGATGGATATTTTGAACTGTGTTTTGTTTCTGAGATTATAGTAGCTCGGTTGATCAGTGTGTGTGTGTGTTCATTATGTTCATAACATTCATTTGGCTATTTACATAGGAGGCCTAGAAAATGGTTGCACAGCCACTTACATGCGTCTCCTATATCCGGAAATTTAGAGGTGAGTCAACACTGGGGACGATTATTGGAGGTGAGCGAGCTTCTGTTCTGAGTTTTTAAAAAAATGTAACTAGTAAGCATTCCCATTCATCTTTCAAGCACCAGCTGAAGCCGAATAAGCTATTTCTGCCATTATTGAATCTAAAGATAAGGAGATATCGCCGTTGGTTTCGGGACTGGGAGAAGGGGCACGGTTGAGAGCCCGTATTCGAGGCCGAATATGAAGGAGGTATCTGCAATGCTGTTTAGGATGAGTTGTAGTTCAACAAAGGATTCTACTGATGGATCTCTTGATGTATAGGGTTAGGAATTTAATTGTTCAGAAGAAATATATTATTATAGGTTTGTTGTAGGCTTTTGTAACTAATTTTGAGTTATGGCTCTGTGTACCACATTACTGTGTAGCATATTTTACTGATCAACAAGAAATAGAATAATTTGATTGATGTAATAACATTTGTTTGTTGTTCAGTGAATTACTTGTCAAACTTTTATGACGTTCAGTGTTTTTTTATGACATTCAGTGCTTTTTTGGTCATTAAACAAGTTAATGAGAGTCCACACACTGAATAGGACTTAACCACACTGAATATGACTTAAACACACTGAGTAGGATTAAAATACACTGATACACTGAGTAGCACTGAATGCCCCATTTTTACACTGAAGCATAATAACACTGAATGCTAGAGTTTCACACTGAATGTTATAAAATTACACTGAATAACAACATACTGAATGTCATATTTTAACACTGAATGACATATTTTAACACTGAACATACTGAATGTCATATTTTAACACTGAATGTCATATTTTAACACTGAACACACTGAATGTCATATTTTAACACTGAATGTCATATTTTAACACTGAACATACTGAATGTCATATTTTAACACTGAATGGCCTATTTTAACACTGAACATACTGAATGTCATATTTTAACACTGAATGACATATTTTAACACTGAATGTACTGAATGTCATATTTTAACACTGAATGTCATATTTTAACACTGAACACACTGGATGTCATATTTTATTTTAACACTGAATGACATATTTTAACACTGAATGTACTGAATGTCATATTTTAACACTGAACACACTGGATGTCATATTTTAACACACCGAATGTCATATTTTAACACTGAACACACTGAATGTCATATTTTAAAACTGAATGTCATATTTTAACACTGAACATACTGAATGTCATATTTTAACACTGAATGTCATATTTTAACACTGAACACACTGAATGTCATATTGGCAAACACACTGAATGAGTAACAACATACTGAATGTCATATTTTAACACTGAATGTCATATTTTAACACTGAATGTCATAATAACACACTGAATGTCCCATTTTTACAGTGAATGTCTCCGGCAAACACACTGAATGTTATAAGAACACTGAATGTCATAAAAAACACTTAATGTCATTAAAAAACACTAAATGTCATTAAAAACACTGAATCTCATAAAAATAATGAATGTCATAACCTTCCGTAACTCGATATTACGATTACAAAAATATATCTTAATTTTCTTCACTGGTAGTGTACGCAAAGGGGTTCCATTAAACCTCAGCCAGTTGCGCTTGCAGCTGCCACTTTATCGTCAACTTCTCTTTGATCATCTTTACCAAACTCCTCGATCAACTGCCGCTGTTTTTGGGTTATGTTTCTGGCACAAGGTAATCAAAACAAATCACCATATATAATGACATGATTCATTTTCAGCCATCTTTCAAAACTGCAAAAATACACCTGACTTTTGTTCCTTTCGTTTTCGAATTACTTACATTGGAATGCTGACATTGAAGTGAACATATTCGTCTTCAAATGAGAAGGAGTTTCTGACTTTGATACCTGCACAAACACACACCAGAAGCAATGAAACTTACTTTTGAACATTTAGAAGGCACGAGAAAACAATAAAAATTATAATGCATGCAAGTCCTCGTAAAATGGAATAAGATCAAGTTAGGACATTTTCATCGAACATTTTGCGAGCACTCCAGAAACACTGAATGTCAATTTCAAGAAACCGAATCTCTGCTCGTCATTTCATCGAACACCTTGCGAGCACTCCAGAAACACCGTCTTCCCTCGCCTCCTCGATATCCTTCGCGATAGCCTCCGCAGCAACCACGAACCCCAGCCGCGCGCGCTCGAGTCTCACCACGAGGTAACTCAAGCAGTTGCCGTAGTAATTTTTTGGCACAGGCGGGTCAAGCGCGGCCTGATGTCGATCGCGATCCTCGGCGCGCCGCCCTCATGCCCTCCGACTCGAACACGAACAACACCACCTTTGATTTCTTCGTCCTGAGGCCGATCGTGAGCGTGTACCAAGGTTGGTGGGCGAGGATCGTGAAATTCGTGGGGGAGGAACGCCGCGGCGGATGGTCAACGTTTTGACGACGAATTGGCCGCCGAATCGAAGGCTCTAAACATCGGATGAGGGCTTGAATGTGCTTGGGGTTTGATCGTTGGGGTTGGGTAGGAGGTGGGTGGGGGTGGGGTAGGTAGACTGGAAATAGATTGATGGGTATTTTCGTGATTTCAAATATATTTTTCAGGTCCAATTGACACAAATGGCCTAATTGACACAAAAATTGAAAATTGGCCTTGTTGGTGAAAAAATATTGAAAAATGGCCTTATTGCCATTTTTCCCTAAAAATTAATATAAATCAATCAAAAAGTCATTTAAACTCTATCAAAATCCATATAAAAGTAAGTCAAACTCTATATAGACTCCGTGGATTTTTTAAATCTACGAAAGTCCATAGACTTTTTAAAATAAAAAAAATCCAATAAAATCCTAATTGAATACACCTTCCTAAGTGTCAATACAACTTAATATTAACATACTAAATGTCTTATTTTATTTTTACACTGAATGCCAATATTTCATATTTAAATTGAATGTCATAAAACACCTAATGTCCCCACAACAAAAGATCACACAATATCAAAGTACTTAAATGTCATAAAAATAGATTGAATGTCATAAAACACACCAATTTTGAGTTTTTTTTAGTAACGGGAGGGAGGAAAGAAGTAGATCGCAAACCTCTGTACATGTATATGTCACGCCGTGGAGTCCCTTCCGGCACAAATTGCAGGCGCTGAGATAATCCGGCGGCGGAACTCCGGCGACCTCCCCGATTTTGTCCGGAGATATGTGGAAAACGCTCAGCTGCTGCAGCCCTAGCACGACTCTCCATCCATACAGTTCATGTCATCGTCCTCCATCATCGCCTGGATTTCCCGATTGTACACGCCGCCGCCACCGCCGCCGCCGGGATTATTGTTTCCCCCTTCGTCTACACACCCCATTAAATTAATTTAATTTATTAATTAAAAAAAATACTAGCAAGAACAGGGATAGCAGGCCATAAAAAGAAATTAAAGAAAAACATGATTGTGTAAAAATGTCACACCTGTTGAATTCGGACAGATGAACATCAGAGCAACCATGGAATTAGAAGAATCAGAACCCAACACTCTCTTCATTCATTTTTCGATCTTAATTAATTATTCACCAAAAACGACGTTGTTGAAAGTATTTTGCTAGCCTACTTGAAATATTTATTTGTTTATTTTATTTGTTATTTCAGGTTATTGGGCTGGACAATACATGAGCTTACAAGATTTGTTAGACTGAGCATTAAAGCTTATTGGACCAACTTTGTGGGCTGACCTTGTCATTCAGCTGGAACTCAAGTAGTGGAAGTAGTGGGCAAGAAGTGGAGTCATGGTGAATGGAAGTTGGAGACCCACTACGGTTGAAGAATGATAGCTATATATTGAAGATTCAAGATCATCATTCCTTACGGCTTACATTGAGGAACACTTAGAAGAAAAATAGAAAACTCGAGTGAAGAGCGTTTGTATTTTTCTCTATCTTTTGTGAGCGACACTTTCGGTTAAGTACTGCGACTTTGTGCAGTCTTAATCTTTGAGCGAATTCTGTAAATTATCAATGAGAAAGTTTGTGGCCTTGAGGCTATTGCGAGTTGTTCGAGTAAAGAACAACTCGTGAATTTTTTATTCCCGTTGTCTTTTTAATTTCCGCTGCTTTATTTAGTACAGGTACTTGTAGTTGCGTTTCCAGGTTCTAACAAGTGGTATCAGAGCCGTGCACTCGACGGACAGAGTGTTGATCACTGCTGGTCATGGATACCAACTACATGCAACAACGGTTGATTGTACTCGACGGGTCAAATTACTCTCATTGGAAAGTGCGTATCAGGTGCAAGATCAAGTCCATAGATACACGCGCATGGGAAAAAATCGAAGATGGTTGGGAGCATCCAATGCATGAAGATCGCGGTGATCAAGTCCTCAAACCATCTCGGCTATGGACTAAGGAAGAACGCGAAGCCGCTTGTGCAAATGAGAAAGCTCTTTCTGAAATCTACGGTTCGGTGGACACCCACATGTTCAGGTTGATCAAAAACTCAAAGTCTGCAAAGGAGGCCTGGGACACACTTCAACTTCATTGTGAAGGCAACAAGTCTGTTCGTGAGTCACGTCTCAGAATCCTTGCTTCCAGGTTTGAAAACTTGAGGATGGGGAATGATGAATCTGCATCAAGTTATTTCAATAAGATTTATGATATTGCTAACGAGTGTGCTGAACTTGGTGATCCCATTCTTAGTAAAACACTGGTGTCAAAAGCACTTCATACCATGAATTCAAAGTTTCTCACCAAGGTTATCTCTCTCGAGACAGCAAAGAGAACAGATGATCTCGACTTTGGTGAACTGATGAATATCATGAAGACACACGAAATGACCATGCTTGAAAGAGAACAGTGTGATTCCAACGTCTCTCATGTCACGGCCTTATATGGTGAAGGAACATCTAAATCCAGATCACTCAAAAGTCAGTCAGATGACCAGCCTGAAAGTGATGAAGAAGAATCAAACCTCTTGGAGCTGCTGAATGCCAAAAACACTGATGAAAAATTGGCGCTGATCACCAAACAACTTAGTCACATGTTCAAAAAGAAGAGGTGGCAGTCCAGAGGTCAGAAGTCTGCTGACAGAAGTGATTCGTCAGGCACAAAACTAACAAGTCCAAAGTCTGAAGGATTCAAACCAAGACCGAACAACTGTAACCTCATTGAAGGCACAAAGTCCAAAGACTACTCAACTGTTCAGTGCTATGAATGTAACGGGATTGGTCACTTTGCAAATGAATGCGCAAACACTCACCGGAAAATGGGCAGAAAGGTGGCGTATGTTACTCTCCCTGAAGAAACTCTAAGTGAGAATGAAGATGCTGATGGTTCAAAGACTCCTGTCAATGAAGAGAGTGCTCTGATGGCTGAGCACATGGATTCCGACTCAGATATGGAAGGTTATGACACTGAATATTCAAATTTGTTTTGTCTAACTTCAGTTGTGTCTGACTCAGGAAGTGATGAGATTCTAGTCACAGAACCAAGCAAACACCAATCTGTTCCAAAAGAAGTGTACTACTCTCTCAGAGGAAAGTATAGCAAACTGAATGGTCTTAAAAAAGTTCTCCAGCTTGAAAATGAGCATCACAAGTCAGATCTTGCCAAATTGGAAAGTCTTCTGACCAAGAAGGAAATGGAGCTTAACAAAACAAATGGAGCATTGACCAAGATCAACAACAAACTTGAAGAAGCCAAAGCAACATTCAAGAGGATGAATCAAGGTAAGATAACTCTTGATGAAATTCTTAGTTTGGGTATTCAAGATAACGGAAATTGTGGTCTTGGTTTTCAGAAAAGTACTGATCAAGAAGAAATTCCAGTCAAAGTTGAAAAAGTCAAGTCTTCAAAAGTGTCCGTCTCAGCAACTCAATTTGTTAAATCCAGTTCTTGTACTTCAGTTGTTTTCAAAGAATGTAATGAATCATCTCTTTCTAATGAATCAAACGCTATTTCCATTCTAAAAAGAACTTCTGAGACAGACAAGATTCTTCAAAATCTTTCTCTTGATCAAAAACGCGAAAAAATCTTTGTGTGTACTTACTGTTCAGTAAAAGGACATATTAAACCTTTTTGTAAACTTAGACAAGCTGATCTGAAAAATTCTTCAAGCTCTTCAAAAACAGGTATCAAACAAACTCAAAAGTCACCTGGTAAGAAATGGGTTGTGAAAACTGACCATGTCTGTAATGTTGTTCTTTCAGTCTCCAATACTAAGTGTGCAGGTTCATGGTACTTTGACAGTGGTTGCTCAAACCACATGACTGGAAATTCTAAGTTCCTTAAAGACTACCTCAAGATCAATGGAGGTACTGTTACCTATGGTAGTGGTACTAAAGGTAAAATTGTAGGTAAGGGAACGTTGAATGTTGTTGGGTTACCTGAACTCACCAAAGTGTTTCATGTTGAAGGACTACAGGCTAATCTTATTAGTATCAGTCAGTTATGCGATGAAGGTCTTCATGTTACGTTTGAGAAAGGAGCTTGCAAAGTCTTTGACAAAAGTGCAAAGTGTATTTTGACAGGTGACAGGTCAACAAACAATTGTTATACCACAGGAAACAGAAGTGCGTGTAACTTTCTTCAAGTCGATGATACAACACTGTGGCACAACAAGCTGGGACACACAAACTTCAAAAACCTTCAGAGACTGAGTAGATGTAATGCAGTTATCGGACTCCCTGAAATCAATTCATGCAACACAAGAGTGTGTGAATCATGCCTCAAGAGCAAACAAGTCCGTACCGCACACACAACAACAGATTCCTCGTATAGGTCAACAACAAGGTGCTTTGAATTACTCCACATGGATCTTATGGGTCCTATGGAGGTTGAAAGCTGGGGAGGTAAATGGTACTCACTCGTTATTGTAGACGATTTTTCTAGATTTACCTGGATAAAATTTCTCATCTCAAAAGCTGACACTTTTAAAGCCTTCAAAGAAATTTACATGAGAATACGTACAGTTTTCCAGGGCAAAGTTAGTCGACTCAGGACTGACCATGGAAAGGAGTTCGAGAACTCTATGTTTGCAGGTTTCTGTACCAAAAGAGGAATCCATCATGAGTATTCTGCACCTAAAACTCCACAACAAAACGGAGTTGTTGAGCGAAAGAACCGAACTCTAAAAGAAATGGCTAAAGTCATGATGAGCTCAAAGCAAATGTCAAAAAAGTTCTGGGCAGAAGCACTAAACACAGCATGTCATGTGACTAACCGGGTTAATTTTAGACCAGGAACAACTATGACATCATATGAAATTGTGAATGGTAAAAAGCCTAACGTCAAATACTTTCATGTGTTTGGATGTGTTTGTTTCATGGTGAATGACAGGAAATACAGGTCCAAGTTTGATGACAATGCTGAAGAAAGAATCTTCGTGGGATACTCCACACATAGCAATGCATTCAGAGTGTTCAATCCAGTAACCAGAACTGTACAAGAGTCAATAAATGTCAAATTCATTGACCAAAGTGAAAGTCCTGTTAACCCAGCAGTTGGAATGACTGACCAACAACCTACATCATCAAGTCAGTTGGTTGAGGAAGACTCTATTCAAGTCACCGAAGATGCTGATCCAGAACCAGTTACTGAACCTCATATCACTAACTCAGATGAAGAATCAAGTTCATCAGATGATGAGACAAGCCAAACTGAATCAGATCAAGTCATGATAGAGAATTCAACCAATACAAATCAACAAACCCAACAACGTGAGGTACCAGGACATATCCGAAGAAACCATCCTTCAACTCAAATTATTGGAGGTATTGATGACAAGGTACGAACTCGAGGTAAGAGGATAAATTATAGAGATATGATAAACAATATTTGCATGTCTTCTGTCTTCAATGAAGTTCGACATATTACCTTCCTGTCATTAACTGAACCCAAAAATGTTAAAATTGCTCTTGAAGATGAATTCTGGGTTAGTGCTATGCAAGAGGAACTCAATGAATTTGTCAGGAACAAAGTCTGGACTCTTGTCCCAAGACCACCTAATGCAAATGTTATTGGTACTAAATGGATATTTAAAAACAAAACTGATGAGTTTGAACAGGTCATTCGAAACAAAGCACGTCTTGTGGCTCAAGGATACACACAGGTTGAAGGGATTGACTATGACGAAACATTCGCTCCAGTCGCCAGACTTGAATCCATCAGGTTATTAATTGCAATTGCATGTCACCTCAACATAAAACTTCAACAAATGGATGTCAAGGCTGCCTTTCTTAACGGAGTGATCGAAGAAGAAGCATTTGTGGAACAACCCAAAGGATTTGAAGATCCTGACCATCCGGACTATGTCTACCATCTCCATAAAGCGTTGTATGGACTGAAACAGGCTCCACGGGCATGGTACAGTTGCTTAACTGATTTCTTACTTTCATTTGGTTTCAGTCGTGGTACTGCTGATAGTACTTTGTTCATCAAGAAAAAGAACAAGGATCTTTTAATTGCTCAAATATATGTTGATGACATAGTGTTTGGATCCACTTGCTCTAAAATGTTGAATGAATTTTCAAAAGCTATGTCTACTAACTTTGAGATGAGTATGGTCGGGGAGTTGTGCAATTTTCTTGGTTTGCAGGTTAAACAAAAAGAAAAAGGAATATTTGTATCACAAAGCAAGTATGCAAAGAATCTGGTTAAAAGGTTTGGGTTAGAAGGAGCAAAATATACCAAAACTCCAATGTGTACCACAGAGAAGTTATCCAGACACATGACTGGACCCAGTGTTGATCCAACTCTATACAGATCAATGATAGGAAGTCTTCTTTACTTAACTGCAACACGACCTGATATCATGTTTAGTGTCTGTACTTGTGCCAGGTATCAATCACAACCAACAGAAAGACACCTCAACGCTGTGAAACGGATCATCAAGTATGTAAACTCAACAGTTGAACTTGGAATCTGGTATGACAAAGACACAACATCAAATCTCATTGGCTACTCAGATGCAGATTGGGCAGGTGACTCAGATGAGAGAAAAAGTACCAGTGGAGGATGCTGTTTTCTGGGAAATAACTTAGTCAGCTGGCACAGCAAGAAACAAAACTGTATTGCCTTATCTACTGCTGAGTCAGAGTACATTGCTGCTGGAAGTTGCACTACTCAACTTCTCTGGCTCAAAAAGATTTTTACTGATTACTCACTCAAGTCAGATACAATGGTGATGAGATGTGATAACAACAGTGCTATACAAATGACAAACAACCCAGTCCAGCATCAACGAACAAAACACATCAGTATAAGACATCATTTCATCAGAGATCTTGTTGCAGATAAGGTAATCAAACTTGAATATGTCCATACTGAAAATCAACTTGCTGATATATTTACAAAACCCTTGACTTATGACCGACTTACCTTCCTGAAAAACTCTTTATGTCTGGGTACCATATGATTGTGCTGTTCGGGTTGGGATCTGGTCTTGAGACTCATCTGCTTATTTGTTGTTCTATCACTGAATATCTGTTGTATTCTCATTGTCTATGCTTTCTTTTGAAAGATTTCCTGGTGTCATCATGTGTTGATCTGGTTATATCTTTCTTCCCCTGAGTAGTATATATATAAAAAAAAAAAAAATTTAGGCGTACTCGTTGTATTGGGAACTTTGATGATCTCACACTCGACTACTGATTAGAGTACTCGTTGACTTAGAATCTTGGTTGATTTTGGTCTCGACTACTAAACTGTAGAGTACTCGTTGACTTGGGATTGTGATTGATTTCGGTCTCGACTGCTTAGTGTACATTTTTAGGGGTACATGTTGATACGGGGACTTGACTGACCTCACTCTCATCTGTCTATTCTAGTTTGACATTGTTGACTTGGATTCTTGGATGAGTTCGGTCTCAACTGTGACTAAGTAGGCCTCGTTGATAATGGACCTTGGTTGGTTTATGTCTCGTCTGCCTTTCAGGGGATAAGCTGATATGTGATTAACTGTTGATGACTGGATCTGAGTTTCAGTGTTGTGGTACTTGATGTTCTGTGTGATAGAGTCTTAATGATGTCTCTAATACGATCCTAACTCGAACTGATGGAAAAGGTGGAGACCGTTGGACATGACTGGGTATATTAGAAGTGGTCTTCATACTTCATGGTGTTACAAATATCACTTGTTTTTTTTAGTTAACATATTCAGGTGTGATTTTCTTATCGTGGGTTACTTGTCATTTGTGTATTGTTGATAATGGGCTGGTTGTAAGTCATGCACTAGTGGGCTGAGTGGGCTATCAAGATTAATCAGAAGTCAAACCGTCTCCGTGTGTCACGTCTCACGTATCCCCACAAAATCGGTTCACCTTCTCCTCATCCACACCGTCCATCATCACTACTAAAGGTATCGTCTCCAACTTTTACTTCTACTTACCCTAATTTCATCCTTCAGTTTTTACAGCCGCACATCCAACAATTCACCATGGATCCAAGCATGCAAGAGTATTTCAAACAACTACTAAAAGACGACCCAGTCAGTCTCCAAAAAGTCCTTTCACTTGCTCCAGCACCAGATCTGCATACTCCAGACCTCCAACTTCCCATTGTCGTTCGACGCGAACTTTTTCCTGACCCATCCTTGCAGGTTGAAGACGACATTCCTATTTCACTGGATGACGACATCTCGACCATGAATCCAGCAACTCAACCTGCAACTGATACTGGGAATACTCAACCTCCAGCAAAGCCAAAACGCGTCAAGCAGAAATCAACTGGACCCTATGGCCACCGACGTCAAGGGAAAGTCAAGAAAGAACCATCTCCTCCAAGCCGTAGAAGTGACAGGCTTCAGAAATCCACGTCAAAGCCCCCACCACCAGATGTTGCAGAACCATTGGTGACACAGGTCGACTCCTCCACATCCGAGTCCAATGGATCTAATCACTCTCCTCAGGTTGATTTTGGCTATGGAACTGGTGACCCTGTTCTTGAGAAGCAACTGCATGATGAGGATCTCAAGACACAGGCTGATTCTTATGAGACACCACTGATGGAGGTATCTAATAGCTTGTCTACTGACTTTTACACAAATCTTGCTCGCTATCACTATCAATGGCTTGAACAACGATCATTTATCTCGGAATGCAATATTAATCTTGACTCCTTTCAAAAGTACAATGTTTCAGAATTCCTTGTCACTTCAAATCTCATGAGATCTGTCACCTTTGCAACAAAGTTTCCCCTGAAAATTGTTAGGCAGTTCTACTGCAATGTCAAAGGCACCTGGACTGAACCGGATGATATTAACTTTGGCCGTGTGTTGGTGAAAGGTCACATCTACAGGATCACCCCTGATGTGATCAACAAGTTTCTTGATCGACCTCTGTCTGGAAAATCCTTCTTGGATGCCAATGTTGACTCCTGGGAGATGGCTCATGTTCTCACAGCTGGACATGCTCACAAATGGTTTGAGGGTAACACTTTTGTTCCTAATACAACTAATCTTTCTGCCTTTCATGCTGTTCTTCTCAGACTCTGTCTTTCCAATTGGATGCCAAACACACACAAGTCCTCTCTCACCTTGGAGTATGCTACGTTTCTGTACCTGATCTCCACAAATCAGTCACTGAACCTGGGAGAGATGATCTATAACCGCATCCATGACTCTGTTCCAAGTCAACTCCAAAGAGGTATTCAGTATCCATCTCTCATCTATGGAATCCTTGTCAAACAAGGGTTTAAATACAATGCAAAGGAAGATGGTCCCATGTCTGAGTCACCCAAACAGGCTGATGTTCATTACTCATTCACTAAACCATCATCTGCAAGGGTTCTTGATCTTCCCTGGGATCCAGTCAGAAAACTTCCTCCACTGATCAAGTTCCAGAACACCATGGTTCCCCTCTCTGTTCTGATTGATCACAAAAAGACACTTGAAGATGCTCTCACCCTTCTGAATTCGCAGATTGCTAACCTCTCAGTCTCCTCAGATAGGCATCAGCAAGGGGGAGGACCTACATCAGCTTCAGGGGGAGCAAGGTTCAAAAAGGGTAAAGGGAAGAAGGTGACTGCTGAAGGAAAGGACAAGGGCAAGGGACTACTTGATGAAGACACTGAAGAGGATGAAGATGATGAGCTGGAGGGTGCTCAGAAGCTGAAGAGGAAGAGGTGTGCTGATGATATCATGTGAAGACTGTTGGTTGTGTGAAAAGTGAAGAAATGAAGTGCTGTGACTGAGGCTGTTTTTTTTTCTTTTGGTTGATTGTTCCTTGTCTGTCAAAACAATTCTCTGTGTTTGATGTTTTTGATTTTGTCTCTCCTGAACAATTTCCTTGAGTGGATGAATGATGGTTTGTATAAGTTGTGTGTGGTTGGAAAATCTGCTGCACTTGGGTTTCTGTTACTTGTTCTTTTTGCAGGTTCTGTGGTAGGATAACTCAAGGAAGTTTCTGCTCATCAAGTTCAATGCGGCTGGCAAAAAGGGGGAGTTTGTTGAAAGTATTTTGCTAGCCTACTTGAAATATTTATTTGTTTATTTTATTTGTTATTTCAGGTTATTGGGCTGGACAATACATGAGCTTACAAGATTTGTTGGACTGAGCATTAAAGCTTATTGGACCAACTTTGTGGGCTGACTGAAATTACGTCTTCGACGTAGGATACCAACTTTTCGTGAAGTCGGTCTTAAACACTGTCACTTCAGCAACTTCGTTCGCACACACTCAGCTCTGCTTGCTATGTATGTTGTATGGTGTATGTGGTGTGTTCGAACTCAACAAGAGTAAAGCAAAGTGCTGAAGACAAGGTTGTATAATAGTTTCATTTCATTGATAAACAAAACTAACTATTACACTTGTGGAGAAAGGTAGACGGTATGATCAAGAGTCGTATCCCAAGTGACGCAGCACTCCAACGAACTAATGATCTAGTACTATATCACCTAGAGCTAAATCGCATAACTCTACTATCGGTGCACAGCACAAAACAACTACCAAAACTCTTAAAGCTATGAGCCGTAAACAACGAACGTTGATGCTCAGATATCGGATTTCGTTCTCTCAAAATCGTCAAAGGATGTCATCCAACTTCATGGGTATATATAGTAGTCTCGCACATGTGAAGCCTTGAGATAGTGCAATCTGATTGGTCACATGCTTGGCCTACATCACAATTCCATGGATGACATCACTTTTAGAATCTTCGATTCTTGAATCTTGGAATCTTGAATCTTCGATTCTTGAATCTTCGAATCTTGAATCTTCGATTCTTTAACTTCAGACTTCAACACATCTTGACTCCGTCGATCTCAATACTTCATCTTCAACTTCATCGTGATGAACACTCGTCGTTGAACATTTCATATTTCATCGTCTTCATTGTCGTCAATAGAGTTGAAGTAGTAAACAACACAACATGTATCAGTTGATACATGAAGTGAAAAGAGGCACGGCGTGCGACTCCAGTCGCACGGAATGAAAAGAGCATATCATGCGACTCCTGTCGCATGAAGTGAAGTGTGCATGTCATGCGACTCCAGTCGCATGCGACGCAAGTCGCACGAATTGAAGACGCAAGATCATGCGACGCTTGTCGCATGAATTGGAAGAGCAGCGGCGTGCGACTCCTGTCGCACGGGATGACGGGAGCAGGTCGTGCGACTCCTGTCGCATGAATAAGGGAGAGAGGCAGATGGCAAGGCGTGCGACTCCTGTCGCACGCAGATCATGCGACGCCTGTCGCATGATGTTGTGAAGCCCATCTGTGCGACTCCTGTCGCACGATGTGAGAGTCAAGGTTGTGCGACTCCTGTCGCATGACTTTGAAGATACTGAAATACATCCTTTCATCGCTTCACCTGAAATCATCACAAACAACAAACACATATGTTGTCGCCAAAACTAACAACTACAATCTCCCCCTTTTTGGCACAACACATGTGACCAAAGGTTAGTAACGGAGATACACAAACTCCCCCTCAATCAAGGCATATCGAAACAACTAAGTAAAATAACCATCAAACAAACATTCAACAACTAAGCATCAACAATGAATAGATATGAAAACCAATAACTTAGTTCCGAATCCATTATCAAAACAACAAAACAAGGTTCAACAAAGCAGATATGAAAACCATGCATGATGGAAAATATCAAGTCTTATGCATGCATGAGATAGATAAAACGACATAAATTAAAATTGTTCAGAAGTTAAGTAAGATATAAAAGACTTCAAGTCTTCGGAGAACCGACTGGAGATGGTGAACGCACTGGAGTGGTATGTGGTGAAGCTTCACCAGACTTCATCTCTTCATCATCAACTCCAGCTTCATCACCTAAGTCTTGCTCAGCTTCATCTCCATCAGTTTCGAAGTCATCATCACGGTTGCCGTAGACTTCATACTCTCCGAACTCATCTTCACCAAGTTTGATTCTCTCTTCATCATCATCATCATCGTCATGACCAAGATCTTCAATATCAATATCTTCATCCCTCAAACCGTCAGACGGCATCGCACGCGACGCCTCTGGATGTGTAGTATCATCTCCATCAGAACCATCAACTTTTCCTTTACCTTTTCTCAACATCTCGAAAAACCTCCCCTGCCATCATCTCACGAACACCCTCATCTCCTTCGTCCTCGCTCTCAACTACCACATGCTTTGACTTGGCTAGATCAGCCATTGCTTCCTTGA
Source organism: Euphrasia confusa (assembly GCA_954870475.1). Classification (NCBI taxonomy): domain Eukaryota; kingdom Viridiplantae; phylum Streptophyta; class Magnoliopsida; order Lamiales; family Orobanchaceae; genus Euphrasia; species Euphrasia confusa. The sequence goes on along the minus strand of OX940966.1, from coordinate 4,340,093 downwards.
TACCGTCTTTGATCAGCTGAAAGATGAAGGTATCGCTTAAGCCTTGGCCAGATGACCCAGCACGAGATACTCCACCCAATCCTCCCCCTTGATGGGTTAGCTGGTGAAGGTAAGTGAAAGCTGCTTTCTGGTCCTTCTGAGCATCCAACATCTCAGCAAGGGCAATGGCATGAGCGGCTTGTTTACGCTCAAGGCGCTTAGTAGTAGTGTAGCAGTGATGTATAGCAGCCGAAGGAACAACCGACCTGTAGTTATGCATAGGGTGATGGGGGTTCTCATGCGGAGGAATAGCAGATCGAGGACCATATTTTTGGGGCACAACCTTCTCGCGCTTCAATTTCTTAACATCATCATCATCCTTCTCAACCTCTTCAATGTTTGAAATTTTGATCACCTCTGGCTTGCGACGCTTAGGTGTCGACGATTCAAGCTTCGCAGCAGCAGATCGTTTCTTAGTCTTCACCGGCGACGGAGGTGGAGTGATAGGATCCTCGACATCTTCCCTCTTCGTGAACTTCGTCCACGGCAAATCATACACACGATTCTTAAGGAATGTAGGGGTGATGTTGACATGAGAGTTCTTTTTCAACTTCTTCTCAGTCTCCGTCATCGGAGAGAACTTCTGTTCGATCAACATCCCGTAAATCAGACAGGGATGAGTTAAGTGCATACGTCGATTCTCCTCAACCTCCGATTGTTGAATAAGTAATGAGTTAGGAGCCTTGGCTATCCTGCAGATATCAGCGAAGATGATTTCGCCGAGGTCAACCTGTTCACCACATCCGAAGCGGAAGATGGTATGCATCAGTTTGGGAGATAAATACTCCTCATCAGGATGAGCAGCCCAGTTTGTCACTCCCAACCTATGCAGTGTGCCGTAGAAGGCAGATAGCTTGACAGGAGGAGGTAGAGGTGACTTAACCTTCCCTTGGGTTAAGAATGAACCAACCTTTGTTGCGTTCATTCGATCATCATCAGATGGAGTAGTCCAAGTACCATCAACTTCGACCCTCTTAAGGAAGATATTAATGTTCAACGGTCGAAGGGTGTACAACTTACTACGAAACACAAAACGCCCATACATCGGGCTCGAGGGATCAGCGAACTCAGGTGTTAGATTAGCATAGAACTTCTGAACGATCGGAATAGAGTAGCGATAGGTAGCAGTGACTGATTCCAACAACTTCATATCATCTAGAAATTTGGTAATGCCGTACTCCGCATAGTCCTGAGGACGAATAGTACGATCAGCAAGTATCGGCAAATTCTCAATCAACCCAAGACGACGCTCGGCCGCGGGGTAGAAGAAGTCGGGTTTGTAGTGCTTCCCGCACTCTTCAACAGTTTGATAATATACAACTTCAGCAGTGGCTCCAGTTGAGCCAGAAGTAGTAGGAGCACGAGGTGGCTTCCTAGAATCATGAGACAACGACTTCTCTCCCTCAACGGAGTCAGAAGACTTTTTCTTTGAACCACCAGCAGAGGTAGTGGGAGTTGAAGAAGGAACTTTCTTCGAAGCAGTCTCAGCAGTAGAAGGGATAACCTTCTTGTGATCAGGAGAGGCGGAGATCGAAGGTTTTGACTTCTTAGGATCAACTACAGCAGTAGTAAGCGAGGGTTTGGGCTTCCTCGGATCAGCAGTGACGTCAGATGACGTCTTCTTTAACACGGCACCAGGGCCAGAGACAACTTTCTTTTCACCTGTGACAACATCAGCAGGCGACGGGGTCTTTACAATCTTCTTCCCATCATCGGTCATGAGACCATCAGCGACCAGTTTCTTGTACTCAGTAGGGGATACAAGACCCTTATAGCAACGAAGGAAGTTAGAAGGATACTTCTTCAGCTGTTGCTCAGACTTAGTACTCGGGCCTCCACTCTTCGACACTGAGTGGGCAGGTTTAGCATGTTTCGATAGATCGACAGACGGTGACTTGCCACGATTATCCATCTTATCCATGTGTTTCTGGAGGGCGTGAAGTGCTTTCTTCTTCGAGTCGGGCGAGGGGGCCTCTCGCCAAGTCGTAGTTAGTTCAGCGAGAACTTCTTTGTCAATCTCATCAAACACATTGCCAGAAGACGAAGTCATAGCGATAGGAAGCGAGAGATAGCAAGATAGAAGATCAAGAACCTAAGTATCACTAGTGCCTGATGCACGAAGTAAGAGAGTGATAGTCGAATGTCGAACGTCGAACGCCGGATGCGTGAAGCTAGAGATCAACACTCAACCACGAAAGCAAGAGACGACAATACTTAGGAATTTCTGAAATGCAAGTAACCCTAATCCTTGATTTCAATGGCCTATATATAGGAAAAATTTGGGCCTGCTCGTCTTGGACAAAAAGACCTGCGAAAAAGCCCACTTAACAGTACAAAAATTGCCCATCAGTATAAAAAACGAATAAAATATAATAAAATAATAATCCGAAAAACGTGAAAAATTTTCTAAGTAAGAAAAAAAATTCAAAAATTTCAAAAATTTCGGAAATTTTCGTCGACGAGCATGATGTAGCAATGACGTTCATCGTCGGATATCAGGTTGGCGAAGTTCAGGAGTGTTGCATCATAGGTGTTGAACAGCAGAGTTGGAGATGGAGTGTCACAGATGGTCACACCGTGCGACAGTCGTCGCATGCGACTGGCGTCGCATGAGTCGCGGCGTGCGACTTGTGTCGCGTGCGACATGCGTCGCATGAATCGCAACGTGCGACTGGAGTCGCGTGCGACCAGCGTCGCGTGTGACTGTTGAAGCATGGAAACGTGCATTATCATCTTTGCATGAGCAGTTATGCACCGGTAGCTGCTACACTCATCTTCCGCCTTAAAGATTTTACTCCGCGAGATGCTGAACATGATTTATAAGAATAACAAAACAACACATCCCGAGTTAGTATTCAAGCGTTCAACACACTGCAAACATTCAAAAACATTTTAGTGGAGATTCAATCGGTGATACCAGGCAGTGAAGAGCAAATATTTTCCCAAAAAAAAAAAAAATTCACTTTTCATCTATCTCCAAAACAAAAATATCACACAAGGTGAAAAAAAAACTTTGAGGTATAATGAAATATCTCTTGAATTCAAAAACCGGTGAAATGGACCGAAGTATGTGATAGACATGTTTACTTATCCTTCGTCTCAGTCACAAGGAAGCAGTCGTGTTTCGTTGAAACATATTGACAGAGTTAGCACCGCACAAGAGATTTTAATTCATAAATTCAAGGTGAACACTTAAGGCACTCCGATCAGGAACTAGCATTACTACAATCAGAGGGGAGCCGGGGTAACCGGCGTCCTCCAGACGAGTTTTTAGCTTTAAATGAAATGCAACAGACACTCATTACAGCAGTCAGAGGGGAGCAAGGTTCACTTGCGTCCTCCAAAGTGTGATAGGTGAGTGTCTTAAAGATCAGCGTCCATGTACAACCTTTCGAAGAGGGGAGCCGGGGTAACCGGCGTCCTCCGTTACTTGGCTTTATGGATCTATGCAAATGAAGCGAGGAGTTTTAAGCCATGTTCACATGTTTGCACTCAGAGGAATAAATACTCTTGGGTCCGAAGACTAAAAGCGGCCTCGAATCCATGTTTGTCTGACTAGACTAATCCACGACGATTCCGAGTGCGTATACAGAAGTAAAGAAACTACTCTTTCAGACTTCAAAATTTTTCGTGAACTCTTAGAGAGAACACATGCAGAGAGAATTTTTTAATTTTTTAAATCTCTCAAAGTCAAGAGGTTTGGTGAAGATGTCAGCGATTTGTTTTTCTGTTGAAATATGCTGTAGACTGACTATATCACGATCAACCAAATCTCTAATGAAATGATGTCGAATGTCGATGTGTTTAGTGCGAGAATGCTGAACAGGATTTTCGCTGATTTTGATAGCACTTTGGTTATCACAGTACAGCACCAAGGGAGCACTCTCGATAAGATAATCATTCAACATCTGCTTTAGCCAAAGCAATTGAGTGCAGCAACTCCCGGCTGCAACATACTCTGACTCAGCTGTCGAAAGAGCGATGCAATTTTGCTTCCGACTATGCCATGACACTATGTTATTGCCAAGGAAGCAGCAGCATCCAGACGTGCTCTTTCGTTCATCATTGTCACTCGCCCAATCCGCGTCGGAGAAACCGACAAGATTTGCTGTAGTGTCACACGCATACCAAAGACCGAGGTCAGAAGTTCCAGAGATGTAGCGGAGTATCCGTTTCACAGCTCGTAGATGGTCCTCCTTAGGATCAGCTTGGTACCTGGCACACATACAAACACTAAACATTATATCAGGGCGAGTAGCAGTTAAATAAAGTAAACTCCCAATCATAGAGCGATAGAGAGTTTGATCAACACTTCGACTCTTAGTCGACATAGATAGCCGATCAGTTGTCGCCATGGGAGTGTTGGCAGGCTTGGCATGGTGCATCTCAAACTTCTCAACCATATTCTTCGCATATTTGCTTTGTGAGACGAAGATCCCATTTGGTCGTTGAGATATCTGAAGACCCAAAAATTGATGTAGCTCGCCTTCAAGACTCATCTGAAATGTAGAAGACATAGAATCCGTGAATGCTTTCACGAGCTTAGAGCAAGTAGCACCGAAGACAATGTCGTCGACGTAAATCTGGGCAACGATCATGTGTTTCCCATCACGTTTGATAAAGAGAGTCTTGTCCACTGAGCCGCGTTCAAAGCCAAACTTCAGAAGATAGTCTGTCAGACACCCATACCAAGCACGGGGAGCTTGCTTCAACCCATATAAAGCTTTATGAAGCTTATAGACATGATTAGGCTTCTTAGGATCCTCAAATCCTTTTGGTTGAGCAACATACACCTCTTCTTCAAGTACTCCATTTAGGAAAGCAGCTTTAACATCCATTTGTCTAAGTTTGATGCCAAGATGACATGCAATAGCGATTAAGAGACGAATAGACTCAATGCGTGCAACTGGAGCAAAGGTTTCATCAAAATCTATCCCTTCAACTTGGGCATAGCCTTGTGCAACGAGACGAGCTTTGTTTCGAACAACTTGGTTATGCTCGTCTGTCTTGTTCTTAAAAATCCATTTGGTCCCAACAACATTAATGTTCGAAGTACGGGGAACCAAGGACCAAACGTTGTTTCTCGTGAACTCGTTCAGTTCTTCTTGCATAGCCATTATCCAGAAGTCATCCTTCAAAGCTTCCTTGTAATGTTTCGGTTCCGTCTCAGATAGGAAGCAAGAGATTCCGATTTCATGGCACACAGCAGAAGTGCAAATGTTATATAGTTCATCACGAGAAGAAATTTGTTTCTTTGAGCGTGTAGTTCGCTCGTTCATGTTTCCAATCATCTGAGTCGGAGGATGACGTTTTTGAATGTACCCAGGTGCTTCTCTAGGAGCGTCAGCTGGGTTGTCAACTTGTTCATTTTCTTCATCATCAGACGATGAAGTGTCATTGTTTCTCTGACTAGTCTCTCCAACTTCAGATGAAGTGCTAGGAGTAGGAATGTCTGGCATCTCAGTAGTGGGAGAAGATGGAAATGTACGATACTCCAGAATCCCTTCCTTAACCCAATTCTCGTTGGCATCCTTTCCGAGAAAGTCTTGTTCATCAAAGTTGATGTTAACAGTTTCAAGAACTTTCTTAGTTCGGAGGTTGTAAGCACGATAAGCATGACTATTCTGACTATAGCCAACGAAGATACCACGATCAGCTTTGGCTTCAAACTTCTTTAGAGGATCACGATCCTTCAATATATAGCACGTGCAGCCAAAGACACGAAAGTGAGATACCAATGGCTTCTTGCCATTCACAAGTTCATAGGCGGTTGCCGTTGTGCCGGATCGAATGCTAATACGATTCAGAATATATCCAGCGGTAGAGACGGCTTCCGCCCAAAAGGTACGAGCAAGATTTTTCGAGATTAGCATTACACGAGCCATCTCTTGCAACGTACGGTTCTTCCGTTCGGCGATCCCATTCTGTTGTGGTGTTTTAGGAGCCGAGTATTCATGATGAATCCCCTTCATCAGACAATATTCATTGAAGCTAGAATTTTCGAATTCTGTTCCGTGATCACTCCTGATCCTCTTCACCTTAGCTTCATGATTCGTTCTAATCCATTTCACAATGCCTTTGAAGGCATTGAAAGTCTCATCCTTAGTGGCAAGAAATCTTGTCCAAGTATAGCGAGAGAAATCATCAACAACCACCAGCACATACTCTTTCTTGGCAATACTCTTCACTTCCATTGGACCCATGAGATCCATGTGAAGTAGTTCAAAAGGAGCAGAAGTGCTCATTAGTGTTGGTAGTGCGGGATGAGGAATTCTCGTCAGCTTACCCTTCTGACAGTCACCACACACTCTTTTCTCGATTTTAGGAAGTTGAGAGATTCCTCGAACTATCTCCCCCTTAACCAGTTTACTCAAGTTTCGAGTGCTAGTGTGTCCAAGGCGTTGATGCCATAAATCGACTTCATCAGGAACAGTCACAGAGAAACAACTATACTCAGTTGTATAACAGTTATTCTTAGCACGCGGACCTTCCATGATGCACTTCCCTTCAGCATTAAAAACTTTGCAAGAGTCTCTATCAAAGCTAACATTCAGCCCTTCATCACAGAGTTGGCTGATGCTAATAAGATTTGCCACGAGTCCCTTCACATGCACAACATTTCGGATTGGTGGCAATCCTTTGATCTGTAGTGTTCCTTTCCCCATAACGACGCCTTTAGCTCCCCCTCCGAACACCACGGGAGAACCAGTCATAGGCTCGTATTCCTTCAGGAATTTCTTGGTTCCGGTCATATGACGGGAGCAACCACTATCAAAATACCAAATGCCTTTGTTTCCGGAATCGGAGGCATTCAGTGCAACATTGCAAAATATGAGTTCTCTTGGTCTCCAGGCTGTTGAAGTGGTAGAATTAAGTTTTACTTCACTCTTTTGGGACTTAGGTACCCATTTCTTCTTCATACCAATGTGTCGTGACTTAGTCTCAGTCACAGGTTTCACATCCTTCTCAGCTTTCACCACTGGGGTCGTGTGTATCTTCAGACTCTTGACAACAACACTCTTCTTCTTAGTCACAACATCACGGTTCAAATCATCCCTAAGCTTATAGCAGAAGGGTCGAATGTGTCCAGGTGCATTACAGTAGTGACATACATATTTCCTCTTATAACGAACCTCAGCATTCAACGGGGTCTTATTCACGACAGGTTTTGATCGAGAGAGTTTATCATTCGGTTTCACGTTCTGAGGTTTACTCAATTTTTTCAGCAACGTCTTCTCGTATGGCAAGATACCACGAGGATGTTTCACAATAGATTTTGGAAATTGATATGTCTCCGCCTTTAAGCTAGTAATCGAGATCGACTTTTTAGTTTCAGCTTTCGGAGATGTAGCAACCTTCTTTCCTTCAGCAATTTCCTTTCGTTTCAATCTTTCAGACTCATCTATGTTTATACTCTCAGTAGAGTCAGTAGAAGCTTTGACAAAGTTCACTTCTTTCTTCTCAGGTGCAGTATAGATAGATTCAAAAACTTTCTGAAAACCAAGTCCAACACGACCTGGGTTCATGTACGACGCGGCATTGTCAAACACTGAAGAGTTAGTATTCATCTTTCTCAACAGTTCATCAGTCATCTGAAGCTTCTCCTTTAGAACATAACGTTCCTTGTCACACATAGCTAGATCAGTTTGAGCTTTGATCAAGGATGATTTCAGCTCATCATTCTCAGCGTCGGTGATCTTGAAGAGAGTTTGGAGTTTCTTCACTTCTGATGATTCCTTCTTCAGTGATGCCTTTAGTTTCGAGTTTTCAGAACTCGACTTCTCAAATGATTCTCTCAGTTCGACAACTTCTTTGTAATATTTATGTTTCTCTTCGAAGAGAGCATCAAATTTAATTTTCAGAATTGTCAGAGAGTTGTTCAGCCTTACCTTTTCATCTTCCGTCTTCTCAACCGAGTTTCTCATACCAACGACCTCATCACTCATCTTGTGTTTCTCATTCGAGAGTTCAGTAATAGATTCTGTCAGAACCTTCAAAGACACTTCGAGTGTGTTATTCTCAGTGATAGCTAAGTCATGTAGACTCATCAATTCAGCATGATTCTCTCTCAGAGTGAGAAGTTCATCACACGCAACTTCAGCTTGACACACTTCATGAGTCATGTCTATCTCTTCAGCTTCAGACTCAGATTCATCATCTGAGAAAATATCGTCATCACAAAAATTTCGATTTTCTGAGGCCAGACGGAAAATGTTGTCTGCAGTAGCAGTATCCTTCAGAAAGGCATCAAGTTGAAAGTTTTCAACTTCAAAATTAGCAAGGTCAAAACCTTCATCAAACGTGACAACTAGAGCGTTGTCCTCATCTTCATCCGTGTTGTCATCGTCAGACCCATCATTCTCAGAGATCACATCTTCATCATCAATCACCACGTAACTCACTGGTAGCTTCTTCTTTCGATGCAAGTTAGGACATTCATTCTTGATGTGTCCATATCCCTTGCACTCATAGCACTGCATTTTCGATACATCTTTGCTATTGGAAGTGTATGGTGATAGCTTTGTGCCTTTAAACTTCTTGTCAGATGAAGACCCCTGATTTCGATTGTCTGGAGTGTTCGGATATGAGTTAGAACCTTTCTGAAAATTTCGGAAATTTCGAGCTCGGTTCTTTCTCTTAAAATCTTGTTTCACAAGATATGTGACTATATCAGTCAAAACAACAAGCTTGTCCGGGTTGTTAGAATTCATCAATCGTTCAATGTCCTCTGCTTCCTCATCGTCGGACTCATTCAAATCAGCTGAGAAACTACTTTCAGACTTCTCATTTTTCAACCGAGGTTGTTGAGATTTCGTGCTTCGCGAACTCTTTCCTTTCTCAGATATCTTAAGAGCAGTCATCGGCTCATAGACAAGAGACATATCTGGGTTGCTTCGAACCTTGAGAGTTAAGTCGTAGTTTCTCAAGTCAGCCATTAGATCAGCATAGTCCCAGTTTTGATTTCCATCATTTCGAGCTTCGATGGTCAACACCTTGCTCTCAAATCTCGAGCTAACACTGGATAGAACCTTCTCGTATACCATGATGGCAGGGAAGACTTCTCCCAGTTCAAATGCCTCATTAACATATCTCATAACCTTGTCCAGGTAGTCATTTATGTCTTCATCTTCTCTCATACGGAGTTGATGAAATTGAGCGGTTATAGTTCTGATCTTTGAGCGCTTGACCGCGTGACTACCCTCACACGTTCTCTGTAATGTCTCCCATGCATCTCTGGCAGATGTGCAATTCTTGACCAACTGATACATGCTGAGATCCAGCCATTCACATATAAGTAGAAGAGCTTTGCTATTTGCAGTAGACAAATCATGCTCTTCTCTAGTCCAACTACGTTCAGGCTTAGGGGTTCTAAGTCCATCAGCATCTTCAGTGTAAGGACGCTCCCATCCTTCCAACACGGCCATCCAAGCTCTGGAGTCAAAGCCTTTGATTCTAGCAGATACTTTTGCTTTCCAGTTCGAGTAGTTCTGATGAGTAAGCATAATTGGTTTCTGAACAAACATAGACGACTCCATTGTAGCGGAATTATGGAGTCAAGTAACGGATCACGTCTTATACGTATGACGTCCTGCTCTGATACCAATTGAAATTACGTCTTCGACGTAGGATACCAACTTTTCGTGAAGTCGGTCTTAAACACTGTCACTTCAGCAACTTCGTTCGCACACACTCAGCTCTGCTTGCTATGTATGTTGTATGGTGTATGTGGTGTGTTCGAACTCAACAAGAGTAAAGCAAAGTGCTGAAGACAAGGTTGTATAATAGTTTCATTTCATTGATAAACAAAACTAACTATTACACTTGTGGAGAAAGGTAGACGGTATGATCAAGAGTCGTATCCCAAGTGACGCAGCACTCCAACGAACTAATGATCTAGTACTATATCACCTAGAGCTAAATCGCATAACTCTACTATCGGTGCACAGCACAAAACAACTACCAAAACTCTTAAAGCTATGAGCCGTAAACAACGAACGTTGATGCTCAGATATCGGATTTCGTTCTCTCAAAATCGTCAAAGGATGTCATCCAACTTCATGGGTATATATAGTAGTCTCGCACATGTGAAGCCTTGAGATAGTGCAATCTGATTGGTCACATGCTTGGCCTACATCACAATTCCATGGATGACATCACTTTTAGAATCTTCGATTCTTGAATCTTGGAATCTTGAATCTTCGATTCTTGAATCTTCGAATCTTGAATCTTCGATTCTTTAACTTCAGACTTCAACACATCTTGACTCCGTCGATCTCAATACTTCATCTTCAACTTCATCGTGATGAACACTCGTCGTTGAACATTTCATATTTCATCGTCTTCATTGTCGTCAATAGAGTTGAAGTAGTAAACAACACAACATGTATCAGTTGATACATGAAGTGAAAAGAGGCACGGCGTGCGACTCCAGTCGCACGGAATGAAAAGAGCATATCATGCGACTCCTGTCGCATGAAGTGAAGTGTGCATGTCATGCGACTCCAGTCGCATGCGACGCAAGTCGCACGAATTGAAGACGCAAGATCATGCGACGCTTGTCGCATGAATTGGAAGAGCAGCGGCGTGCGACTCCTGTCGCACGGGATGACGGGAGCAGGTCGTGCGACTCCTGTCGCATGAATAAGGGAGAGAGGCAGATGGCAAGGCGTGCGACTCCTGTCGCACGCAGATCATGCGACGCCTGTCGCATGATGTTGTGAAGCCCATCTGTGCGACTCCTGTCGCACGATGTGAGAGTCAAGGTTGTGCGACTCCTGTCGCATGACTTTGAAGATACTGAAATACATCCTTTCATCGCTTCACCTGAAATCATCACAAACAACAAACACATATGTTGTCGCCAAAACTAACAACTACACTGACCTTGTCATTCAGCTGGAACTCAAGTAGTGGAAGTAGTGGGCAAGAAGTGGAGTCATGGTGAATGGAAGTTGGAGACCCACTACGGTTGAAGAATGATAGCTATATATTGAAGATTCAAGATCATCATTCCTTACGGCTTACATTGAGGAACACTTAGAAGAAAAATAGAAAACTCGAGTGAAGAGCGTTTGTATTTTTCTCTATCTTTTGTGAGCGACACTTTCGGTTAAGTACTGCGACTTTGTGCAGTCTTAATCTTTGAGCGAATTCTGTAAATTATCAATGAGAAAGTTTGTGGCCTTGAGGCTATTGCGAGTTGTTCGAGTAAAGAACAACTCGTGAATTTTTTATTCCCGTTGTCCTTTTAATTTCCGCTGCTTTATTTAGTACAGGTACTTGTAGTTGCGTTTCCAGGTTCTAACAGACGTTCTATCAGATCTCTTCAAAAACAACAACAATTGGGCCCATCTCGGTCTTGACGCTGCGGGGCGTGCCGCCGGAGAGAATCGCCCGCGTCGTCGGCGAGCTCACGCGGCTGATCGGGCCGGAGGGGGTTTCCGGCGGCCAGGGTTCGGGGTGGAGTGAAGGCGATCGTGTACCAGGCGATCGATGTCATGCTGGACGGAGAGTCGATATTCCAGGCGGCCGCTCGACGCTCGTATCGGAGACGACCAGTTCGATCGGGATTGCACGATTAGGTGGGGTGGGGTGGGTAGGAATAAAAGGGGTAGTTTTGTCTTTTTATATTAGTGTAAAAAACATTTATAAAAAACTATATTTACAAATTTTCTCCATTTTGGTTTTTTTATAAATTATTGTTAATTGATTACAACTCTATATACACTCAATTTATTTTATAAAATAACAATTAAATATTACACCAATTTCACTATACACATAAATTACATTACTACTATTATTTTAAATTTTGTATGAATATTTAAAGGTAGAGGAGTAAGATAGAAAATTTGTGATGCATAGTAAGTCAAGGTCTTCTGATCACTATATATCCAAATATAATCTCCTTTTGATACAAAATTAGTGATGCAGAGTAAGTCAAGGTCTTCTAAATTCGTATCACACTATCAAGATTTCATTTTCTTTGATACCTACGTACTTGTCTGCATGGTTTTGGCAAATACGGTAGCTTTTTGTTTTGCGAATTTTGCTTCATCATTAATTCCAATGAAAAAAATAAAGGTTCTACTTCTATATATAGGTTTAAATTTGATCACATTAATTATCGAAAACAATACTTTCATACTCACGGTGAAGATGAATGTCTCAAAACATCCTATCCTTGTAGCTCTTTTCTTTTTCGTCCTTTTTTCTTTCTTCAAACTAATGCCGTGTGACGGAAACAATTCGAAATTTGAAAACTGCCCTGAAATCGAGAAACAATCACTTTTAAGTTTCAAACATTCTTTGGATGATCCTGAAAATAGTCTCTCTTCTTGGAATCACGATGAAGTTGATTGTTGCAAATGGGAAGGTGTTCGGTGCAGCAACTTAACTGGTCATGTTCGCCAACTCCATCTTCACAAAATATTGTTAGTTGATTACAACTCTATAAACTCAATTTATTTATAAAATAATTAACAATTAAATATTACACCAATTTCACGATGCACATAAATTACATTATTATTTAAATTTTGTATGGGTATTTAAAGATTGAGAAGGAGTAAGATAGAAAATTTGTGATGAAGAATAAGTCAAGGTCTTCTGATCACTATATATCCAAATATAATCTCCTTTTGATACAAAATTAGTGATGCAGAGTAAGTCAAGGTCTTCTAAATTCGTATCACACTATCAAGATTTCATTTTCTTTGATACCTACGTACTTGTCTGCATGGTTTTGGCAAATACGGTAGCTTTTTGTTTTGCGAATTTTGCTTCATCATTAATTCCAATGAAAAAAATAAAGGTTCTACTTCTATATATAGGTTTAAATTTGATCACATTAATTATCGAAAACAATACTTTCATACTTCATGGTGACGATGAATGTCTCAAAACATCCTATCCTTGTAGCTCTTTTCTTTTTCGTCCTTTTTTCGTTCTTCAAACTAAAGCCGTGTGACGGAAACAATTCGAAAATTGAAAACTGCCCTGAAATCGAGAAACAATCACTTTTAAGTTTCAAACATTCTTTGCATGATCCTAAAAATAGTCTCTCTTCTTGGAATCACGATGAAGTTGATTGTTGCACATGGGAAGGCATTCAGTGCAGCAACTTAACTGGTCATGTTCAGCAACTCAATCTTCAATGGAGTGGTTTAAGCGGCAAACTAAGTCCAACTTTGTTCAACTTGAAGCATCTGAAATATCTTGACCTGAGTTCCAACTATCTTCAAGGTACAATTCATAATTCCATAGCCAATCTCACATCTCTTATTACCCTCGATTTATCTGGAAATCAACTTTCTGGAAAAATACCAAGAGGAATTACCAACCTGTGCAAATTACAAAACTTAAATCTAAGTTATAATCAACTTTGTGGTCCTCTCACTCATCAATTTGGAGAATTTAAGAGTCTTGAAATCCTTAATCTTATACGTAACTCACTATCGGGTGTACTTCCAAGAAATCTAGGCAACTTATCTTCCCTTAAAGAGCTAGATCTTGAAGATAACAAATTCACAGGAAATCTTCCAGAGAGCATTGGTCAACTTTCAAACTTACAAATTCTTCGTATTAAAAATAACATGATGGAAGGGATTGTGACTGAAACTCACTTTTCCCATCTCTCAAGATTAGAGTACTTGTTTGCCTCTGGAAACAACTTGACTCTGAGAGTTAGCCCAAATTGGATCCCACCCTTCAAATTATTAAGCCTTAGTATGGGGTCATGGAACTTGATGTCTTCGATTCCGCCATGGCTTGATACACAAAAGATGAGTATTGAGGAGCTTGATCTATCAAATACCGGAATATATGGCAAGGTTCCCAATTGGTTATGGAGTATGACATTTATTAACCTCTCGCATAACCAACTCAACGGCAAGATTCCACTCATTAGTGACCCAATTAGAGCTACTAATTTTCTTGGTCTGCATCCGTACTATATAACCTTCAATGGAATTAAGTTCCGAGGTGCGCCTCTAGTAGGAAAATTGCAGTATGTACATTTGGGTTCCAACAAGTTCAGTGGTCAATTGCCTCGAGTAGGAAGATATTTGGTCAACCTAGATCTATCCAATAACTCATTTTCCGGAGATTTATCAGACTTCCTATGCAACACGATGACGTCCTCCAATAGAAATATTGAATATCTTCATCTAGGTGGAAACCAATTGACTGGGGAATTACCAAATTGTTTCATGAAATGGTCCTCACTCTTTGCGTTGAACTTAGGCAGCAACAACTTGTCCGGAAGAATCCCAAATTCCATTGGATATCTTGCAAGCTTACGTTCTTTGAATCTAAATGGAAACAATTTCTGGGGCCATATACCTTTATCCATGCATAAATGCACGCAACTACGAAAGATGGACCTTTCTCATAACAATCTTTCTGGGAACTTATCGAAATTGATTCTGACAAGCTTAACCGATTTGGTGATTCTCATTTTAAAGTCGAACAAGTTGAGTGGTCAAATTACTCCATCAATATGCCAACTAACCTCTCTTCAAATCATAGATCTGTCGGACAACATGTTTTCTGGTATGATACCTACGTGTGTTGATAATTTTACTGCCATGGCCACAAAGAAAAGTGGCGATGGTAGTTTAAGTGGTATCGATATGTTTGGTGGAACAATTGTAGAAAGTGCATCAATTTACATAAAGGGTATGGAGCTCACCTACGAAAGAATCCTGTTATTGGTTACTGGTATTGACTTTTCCAAAAACAATTTGTCCGGCCATATTCCAAAAGAGATAACAAGTCTAGTGGAACTGAGAACGCTTAATTTGTCAAGGAATCATTTAACAGGACCGATCCCTCGTAGCATCGGAAACATGAAACAACTTGAGTCTCTTGATTTCTCAATCAACTCACTATCCGGTGAACTTCCTAATAGCTTCACAGCTATGTCGACTTTGGATTATCTAAACGTGTCTCACAATAACTTGACGGGCAGAATTCCAGAAAGCACCCAACTCCGAGGCTTTAATGAGTCGAGCTTCATCGGAAACAATCTATGTGGGCCTCCGCTCATAAGTCCTTGCAGCATTAATGATGGTAAAGCTCCTGCTGGAACAGCGCACTCAAAGCATGAAAAAGGCGATAAGACAGAGATTGAATGGTTGTATGTATTTATATCTTTAGGATACGCCGTTGGACTTTCGGGTGTTCTCACTACATTATATTTGAAGAGGTCATGGAGAGAAGCGTATTACGACTTCTTTGAGAAAATATGGGACGATGTCTATGTCTATGTTCTTATCAAATGGAGGAGGGTCGCAAGAGCAAGAGCAAGAGCAAGAGCATCAGGTCCAAATATGTGAGTCAGTGAGTGTTCAGTTGTGGTACGTAAAAAAATTCCATGGACGGTTGCGAGAATATGCAGTTGTGTCTGACTTTATATATGATTAATGTCATTACTGTTTTCTAGTATCGATGTTATGTGAACAATTATTATCAATGATACAGTGCAATCTGGTTTCATATGCATATAAAGTTTCTATGAGGAATGTGGATTTGAGAGAAGTGTGAAATTCAAAGAAGTTGTAATCCAAAGGTTAGTGTGTCCTCGTCTGTTTCATTTATAGTCGGCGCAGTTGGCTTGGAACCTATTTTCTCTTATGTGGGCGATCTCGAGTGAGGTCACATGCTGCTCCGACGAGCTTATGCACGACGAATTACTGGAGTTCATGAGCATAATGATGGATAATATCAAGTACTAGCATTGAAAGTTTTGTTTCGTAACCAAGATAAAGTTTCTATGATAAAAAATAATAGTCCCTCGTGGCAAAAGAGATAGCAATTAACTAGAAGCTATCTACAGGTTGAATAAACAAACAGTGTATTGTATTCTACAGGTTGTGAAAATATGTATTACAGAAAAGTGCAGCATCAGTTAAAAAAATCTCTCAAGACTGTAGATATCAAGACTTGAAAGTTCAACCCGAAAAACAAAATCCAGATATAAAATAAAATGGGTTACAAAATAATCTCCACGAAATACTAAAGTCTACAAAGAGTAGAAATCAAGTCGAATGTGATACAAAAACAACTGAAAAGCATGTAATCCCAACACAAAGCCAATCATGATTACATACGCAGCTACGTAGCTGAAAAGGAGGAGTTCCAATCGAAAAAAAATCATACATCCAGTTCAAATAAGTCCTTCCTTGCTCAATTGAAAACATTTGAAAAGTCTTGACCTCAGCCAGAATCAGTTTAATTAATGAAACAATTCCTTCTTTCATTGGATCACTCACAAGCCATGAGTATTTGGATCTATCTTGAAAAAGCTCCAAGGAGGTATGGACTCATGTTACTAAAACACCCGAGAGCGAGGGTGGAAAGTAATGCGGAATAAAAAGATACGAAGTTAAAAAACTTTACGAGTTGTTTCCTCAACAGCCCGCAAATGACTTTCAAGACGACAAATTTTTATTTAAAAATAACTCGCATGTACAATTGGAGTTTCAACTTCACACCCGAAGTACAAACATTAAAACAAGTTTTTGTACTCTAGAAAAACTAAGCCATGCAAGAGAAATAAAGATAAAGCTCATCACTCTCTAACTTTCTCTCTCTTTAAAACATACGAAAAAGCTCTAAATAAAATTCAGCTTGCAACCTCAATATGAAGGCACTGCTTGGATATTAATATAATTATACTACGGTTTCATTTGCTCGTAGGTAAATTCTAGTGTATATAATTTGAGAGGAGGTTTTTCAATTCCTCACATATGAATTTACATGTTATATCGGAATTAATGGGTATGGGTCGCTCGTTGTTCAAGTTTTGACAAGTTAATATTTTATTATCTCGCATAATTTATTTGTTATCAATTCAAAACACTCAACAAAATTTTATAGCATACACTACTACTGCTTTGAATAAAACTTACGCGAAAGTTGAAAGATCTCTAAAGTCATCATCAACAAAAGAAAATTTTCTAATTTATAGTGAATTTATTAGTATTATTTGAGTTTGGAATTGGAAAAGTAATACATTGACCAGTACATGTCTCACAAGACAACTCATGGTTTAGACTCAAGGTCAATGCAATTTAACAAGTAGATACCCACAAGAGAAAAATTGTGATGGAGAGTAAGTCAAGGTCTTCTGATCACTACTCTATCAACATTTCATTTTCTTTGATAAGTATGTACTTTGTCTGTTTCCGCATGGAAACACAAGCTAATTAATATAAAATTAATACCATATAGCTTTTAGTTTTGCTGAGTGTTGCGTTTGAAATTGTGTAAATTATTCATTCAAACAAAAAATTATCGGAAAACGGTATCATAAATCATGGGGATGATGGATGTCTCCAAACATCCTAGCTTTGCATCACTTTTCTTTCTCGTCCTTTTTTCGCTATTCAAACTAAAGCCGTGTATTGGAAATAGTATAACAATCGTCAATGGTTGTCCTGAAATTGAGAAACAATCACTTATAAGTTTCAAACAATCTTTGCAAGACCCTGAAAACAGGCTCTCTTCTTGGAATGGTGATGAAGCTAACTGCTGCAAATGGGAAGGAGTTCTCTGCAATAACTTAACTGGCCATGTTCAGCAACTCCAACTTCAAACGAGTGATTTAAGTGGCAAAGTAAGTCCTTCTTTACTCAATTTGAAGCATCTCAAATTTCTTGACCTGAGTGGAAATAACTTTAATGAAACAATCCCACCCTTCATTGGATCACTCACAAGCCTCGAGTATTTAGGTTTATCTAATACTGAATTTCGAGGTAAGATTCCTCATAACATTGGGAATCTTTCAAATTTGCACACTCTAAGTTTGGAATACAGCTATTCTCTTGAAGTTGATAGCCTTGAATGGATGTGGAAGCTTTCAAAATTGGAGCGTTTGAACATGAATGGTGTGAACCTCAGCAGAGCAGCCAAGTGGCCACAACAGGTGATCAACAAACTACCTTCTTTAGTCGAACTACAATTAAGCGGTTGCAGTCTGAATTCCATAGATCCTCTAGGTGATGTGAACAATATTACTACTTCCAAATTAGTCAAGCTTGATCTATCCCATAATCAATTCATCAATTTCAGCATTCCAGAGTGGCTCTACTTTTTAAAAGATCTTGAGTATCTAGATTTGAGTTTCAATAATCTGCAAAATGCAGTATCTAATTCCATAGCAAATCTGACATCTCTTATTACCTTCGATTTATCTTATAATGGACTTTCTGGAAATATACCAAGAGGAATTGGCAACTTGTGCAAATTAAAAGACTTGTACTTGAGGGGGAACAAGTTGCAAGGAGTGTCTGGTTTATTAGGAAACGTATCAGCTTGTTTCTTAGGATCTTTGATATCCTTAGATCTAAGTTATAATCAACTTTCTGGTCCTTTTGCTCATCAATTTGGAGAATTTAAGAGTCTTTCGGGCATAATTCCAAGCAATGTAGGGAACTTATCTTCTTCCCTTGAGGAGTTGGACCTGGGGTTTAACAAATTCACAGGAAATCTCCCTGAGAGCATGGGTCAACTGTCAAACTTATACTTACTTGATATTGGAAATAACATGTTGACAGGGGTTGTGACTGAAACCCACTTTTCCAATCTCTCAAGACTAAAGACTTTATTTGCCTCTGGAAACAACTTGACTCTGAAAGTTAACCCAAATTGGATTCCACCCTGTTGGTGTGAAGTTCATTCACGCCGGAGAAGACGCCGGAGCCGAAGACGATCGAGAGACGATCGAAGAAGACGACAGAGTCGAGGAGGCGTCGGGGAGGTGCCGAGGAGGTTCAGCCGGAGCTCTGGCCTGGTGTCTGTTGGAACTTATCAGAGTTTAATCATACAGTAAAATAAGTAGCTTTTAATATTGGACATTTGTCTTAATGACGTGCCAAAATTAAAACTTTATTTTATGTTTAAAATTTATTTTGATTAAATATTCTGATAATATTATGACGTTAGCGAGAGGTTACAACTTTTAGATGAGTTCTCTTTTGAATGAACTCATGCAACGTTCAGAAATTGTAACGTTTAGAAAATTGTAACTGCTCTTGTTTTATAGCCTATATAAGGAGACATCACGAAGCATAAAATATATACAGAAAAAGAAGAGTTTCTTTAAACAGAACAAACACAGAACAAGAAGAGTTTTGTTTACTAATATATTTCAGAGAGATACTATTAGAGTTTGCAAGGATCTCAAGTTGGTGTGTAACAACGAGAGTTCGATAGTTGTATCCTGCAAGATAGACGTCCGAGAACTACATACACAGACGGTAGTGGGCGAATTTCTGTCTTAGGATATTGCTGCGCAAGCCTCTATCAAAACAAGTTAGTTTTATATATATATAAATATATTTGCGTAAGAATCAGTAAATTTATTTGCGCTGCTTAAAATATATTTGCGCTGCTTAAAATATATTTGCGCTAGTATCAAATTATATATATAAATATATATATGTTTATATCAAAATATATTTGCAAAATATATTTGCTACAGATTTAGCGCAAGTATGAGTACAAATATAT
Source organism: Euphrasia confusa (assembly GCA_954870475.1). Lineage (NCBI taxonomy): Eukaryota > Viridiplantae > Streptophyta > Magnoliopsida > Lamiales > Orobanchaceae > Euphrasia > Euphrasia confusa. Next base: position 4,320,539 of record OX940966.1, on the reverse strand, counting down.
ATTAATTATAATTGCGGTACGTACTATATTTTCTGTGTTTTATGTTTTGTGTTATTCTTCAATAAATTATATTGATTGATGCCAAACTAAATTAAAAATTCTAACAATCTAAGACAGAAATCTTTTCTCTGACTTTTATTTTTCAATTTGACAATGGATCAAGCTCATATGGTCAAGAACCACATTGAGAAGCCTTCGGTATTTAAAGGTGTTGATTGTAAGAGATGGCAACAGAAAATGATGTTCTACTTGACTACGCTAAATTTAGCGCAAGTGATTATTGAAAAAGCTCCTGAAGTACCTACTGAAGGAGATATCCCTGTTGAAACTCTCAAAGCTGTTGAGAAATGGAACCAACACGAGTTCCTGTGCAAAAATTATATTTTAAATGCTTTGGATGACTCATTATATGATGTGCACTCATCTTTTAAAACAGCGAAAGAACTATGGGAGTCTCTCGACAAAAAGTACAAATCTGAAGTTGCAAGCGCAAAGAAATTTGTAGTGGGAAAATTCTTAAATTTTAAGATGACCGACTACAAACCCGTTGTTAAACAAGTGGAGGAAATCCAGATTATTGTACATGAGTTACTTGACGAAGGTATGGCACTTAACGAGACTTTTCTTGTTGGTTGCATTATAGAAAAACTTCCTTTTTCTTGGAGGGATTTTAAAATTTATCTGAAACATCTCACCGAAAACATGAATCTTGAGCAACTTGTTCTCAAACTTCGGGTGGAGGAGGAAAATCGCAAAAATGAGAAGAATGATGTGTCTTCTATGGAAGCAAAAGCAAACATGATTGAAGGTGGAAACACAAAATCAAAATTCTCTCATGAGAAGAAGAATGCTTATAATATGATACGTACCTCGCTCGATGGATAATTGAATTGATATGAAGAACACGGAATTCGGGTTTCGGATACCTGGATAGATGGAAATCCCCAAACTTCTGAACCTAATTCGTTGAATTGATTAGATTGAAAACCTAACCCCCAAAACGGAATTGACGCAGCTACTTGGTGATGATGAAGACACACGAACGAAGTATGTATGCTCCGTCGATTCGTCGGTTGATCTCTTTTGGCACAATCGAAAAGAGAACGAAAAAGATGAGAGAATAAAACTCACGAATTAAATTAATTATGATCAAAGTTGTGTTCTATAAAGTCTCCACAGCCTTTATATACAGGCAAACCTAAAAACATGAGGAAAAGGACTAAAAAACGCTGAAATCAAAATCACGTTCGCGATTTCCAAAAATATCACGTTTCTGAACTCAATGTCGGCCGACATTGATTTACACTAAGAAGGATGTCGGCCGACATTGGACCTTCGTCCGCGGGTTCATCCTTCGGGCGCGGTTTCACCCTGCTGTAAGTCCCACGCCTTTTGTGAAGATGTCGGCCAACATTTTGGTAGTGCATTCTTGGTGTCGGCCGACAATAGGCCAATTTCTTGGCTGAAATCCGCGGCGCGTCCTCGGCTCTCGTCTGACCTCCGTTCCAGCTTCTTCTTCATGGTTCTAACTTGAAACTCATCACCTTCGGTTGGTTCGGCCTCCTCGTATGAAATCATATTGATAATGCTCGGCTTCTCCACATCACCGATGGGTTTCTTCAATAGCTCTTGCGCCCATACTTCCTCGATCAATGCCAACAAGCTTGCCTTGAACTTCTTAGCTCTCGAGCGCGTCACTGGTCCAGCTGGAACATGCACCGGGTCTTGTATCATGGACGACTCTGGGGCTGCATCATTCCCCTCCTCTTGAAAAGGATTTGTCCTCAAATCCAAGTCGTCACCTGCATCGAACAAACTCAAGTCAGTAACATTGAAAGTAGCACTAACATTATACTCACCTGGGAGATCCAATTTGTAGGCGTTGTCGTTGATACGCTCCAACACTTGGAACGGTCCATCGCCACGAGGAAGTAACTTCGACCGGCGCTGCAATGGAAACCTCTCCTTGCGCATATGCAACCACACCCAATCACCAGGCTCAAACACTACTTTGCGACGTCCCTTGTTCGCTTGCTCGGCATATTGCTTGGTCCGCCTCTCTATGTTCATCCTTGCTGTCTCGTGTATCTGTTTCACAAAATCAGCCCTTTTCTGGCCATCAAGGTCAGTATGCTCATGCACAGGTAAAGGCGATAAATCTAAAGGCGTCAAAGGATTAAAACCATACACAATTTCAAATGGCGAAAACTTAGTAGCAGAATGAACACATCTATTATAAGCAAACTCAACATGAGGCAAACACTCTTCCCAAGACTTAATGTTCTTTTTAATAATAGCACGTAGTAAAGTAGACAAAGTCCTATTTACTACCTCAGTTTGACCATCAGTCTGGGGATGACAAGTAGTAGAGAAAAGCAATTTCGTAACTAGCTTACACCACAATGTCTTCCAAAAATAACTAAGAAACTTAGAATCCCTGTCCGACACAATAGTCCTAGGCATGCCATGTAGTCTAACAATCTCCCTAAAGAATAATCCAGCCACATGTGATGCATCATCAGTTTTATGACATGGAATGAAATGAGCCATCTTAGAGAAACGATCAACTACCACAAATATAGAATCACTACCTCGCTTAGTCCTAGGTAATCCCATCACAAAATCCATAGAAATATCAATCCAAGGTGATGCGGGAATAGGCAAAGGCGTATACAAACCATGGGCACTAACTCTAGACTTAGCATGTTTACATGTAAGACAACGACCACATATTCTCTCAACATCACGTTTCATATGAGGCCAAAAGAAATGCTCATGCAACACAGATAAAGTCTTAGCAATTCCAAAATGTCCCATTAATCCCCCACCATGAGATTCAAGCAACAATAAATCACGTAAAGAACATCTAGGCACACACAGTTTATTTTTCCTAAACAGAAAATCATCATGCCTAAAATAATCTCCACTAGCAGATTGTTCACATGCTTTAAAAATCTCACCAAAATCATCATCATGCTCATATAAAACCTTAATATGCTCAAAACCAAGTAACTTAGCATCTAAGGTCGAAATTAGAGCATACCTCCGAGAAAGGGCATCAGCCACCACATTCTCCTTACCTTGCTTGTATTTGATGACGTATGGAAACGTCTCAATGAACTCCATCCATCTCGCATGGCGCTTGTTCAGCTTGTTCTGCCCCTTGAGGTGCTTCAACGACTCATGGTCGGTGTGAATGATGAACTCCCGAGGCCATAGATAGTGCTGCCACGTCTGAAGAGCTCTCACCAGGGCATACAACTCCTTGTCATACGTCGGATAGTTCAAAGTAGCTCCATTTAGCTTCTCGCTGAAGTAGGCTATCGGACGTCGTTCTTGCATCAACACTGAACCAATACCAATTCCAGAAGCATCACATTCAATCTCAAAAGATTTCGAAAAGTTAGGAAGAGATAATATCGGGGCGTGTGTCAGCTTGTCCTTCAAATTCTGAAAGGCTTCGTCTTGTGCCTTTCCCCACTTGAACTCCACGTTCTTCTTGATCACGGCGGTTAGAGGTGCCGCCATGCTGCTGAAATTAGGCACAAACCGTCAATAAAAGCTGGCCAGACCATGGAAACTCCGCACATCTCTAATGTTCTTTGGTGTTGGCCACTCTTGGATAGCTCGAATCTTTTCCTCATCAACCTGTACACCCTGTGCACTAACAACAAAACCAAGGAAAACAACTCTATCCGTGCTAAAGACGCACTTCTTACGGTTAGCATATAATTTCTCCTGCCTAAGTGCAATCAAAACCATCCTTAAAGGAAGCACATGCTCATCATGATTTTTGCTATACACTAAGATATCATCAAAGTATACAACAACAAATTTTCCAATAAAAGCACGCAAAACATGATTCATAAGACGCATAAAGGTACTAGGAGCATTAGTAAGTCCAAAAGGCATAACTAACCACTCATATAAACCAAGTTTTGTTTTGAAAGCAGTTTTCCATTCATCTCCTTCCTTAATCCTAATTTGATGATATCCACTACGTAAATCAATTTTTGAAAACACGCAGGATCCACATAACTCATCAAGCATATCATCAAGTCTAGGTATGGGATGTCGATACTTTACCGTGATGTTATTAATAGCTCGGCAATCGCAACACATCCTCATCGATCCATCCTTTTTGGGTACTAGAAGGACTGGTACCGCACAAGGACTCAGGCTCTCTTGTACGTGCCCCTTGTTCAACAACTCGCCAATCTGATTCTCCAACTCCTTCGTTTCCTCCGGGTTGGTGCGGTAAGCCGGGCGGTTTGGTAGCACAGCTCCGGGCACAAAATCGATCTGATGCTCGATCCCTCGGATGGGTGGTAGACCAATCGGTGTATCCTCCGGGAAAACATCATCGAACTCCTGCAAAACAAACTCAATAGAAGGGGGTAGAGGGGGTAGATTGTTAGTAATAACCAAGTTCCCCTTCCACAACAACACGAACAGTTGCCTCTTCTCATTCACTGCCTCCTTCACTTCACTAGCCCGAGCAAGATAGGCTCTATGAATCAAGGCATTCTCCTTCGTGGGTAAGGGCTGTTCTTTGGAAGTCGCCCTTGCTGCCTCCTTTTGCAGTTGTACTTGATCCTCGTAAACTTGTTTAGGAGTGAGAGGAACAAGTGATATCTTCTTATTGTTATACTCAAACGAGTACTTGTTGGTGAAGCCGTCGTGTATGGCTCTCCTATCGAACTGCCACGGTCGTCCCAACAAGATGTGACTCGCTTGCATTGGAATGATGTCACACAACACCTCATCCTCATACTTCCCAATGCGGAAAGGTACCTTCACTTGCTTGGTCACCTTGATGACACCACACTCATTTAACCACTGTAGACGATATGGTTTGGGATGTTTCACCACAGTCAATCCCAAACGCTGAACCACGGTAGCACTAACCACGTTCGTGCAGCTCCCTCCGTGAATGATGACACTACACACCTTGTCCTGCACATGACATCTCGTGTGGAAAAGGTTTTCTCGCTGCTCCCTTTCAACGGGCTGTGTCTGGGCACTCAATACTCTCCTAGCTACAAACAGTTGGCCTTCGGTTGGTAAAATGTCCTCCTCATCCTCGGAATCCATTGTAGCTGTAGGTGCCGGTTCCTCGCTGTTATCATCAGTCACGACCTCTTCGTCGTCTCTACAGATCATGAGTCGTCTGTTAGGACACTCACTCATAATATGCCCAAATCCCTGGCACTTGAAGCACTTCTTGTCTCGGTTGCGACTATCAGGATTTGATGCCCTGACCTGAGTCGCTGGACCTGCTCCCTCCGAACGACCCTTAAAGAAGGTCTTCTTCTCATCTCGAGGTGGAACCTCTTTCTTCCAATGGTTCTCTTTAGGTGTAGAACCACTCGGACCTTGGGGTGATCTCCAAGAGGACTGAGTCGGCTTTGCACTGCTAAAACTGCCCCTCCTCTTGTGCTGGTTCTCAATCTTGATCGCCATGTGAACCATATCCTCCAACTCGACGTACGGTTGCAACTCCACAGCATTACGAATCTCCCAATTAAGTCCAGCCAAGAACCGAGCCATGGTAGCTTCCCGATCCTCTTCAACGTTGGCCCGAATCATTGCCACCTCCATCTCCTTAAAGTACTCATCTACGCTCTTCGTTCCCTGTCGTAGATTCTGCAGTTTGATGTACAACTCCCGGTAGTAGTGGGAAGGTACAAATCTCTTTCGCATCACAGACTTCATCGCGGCCCATGTTTCAATAGGCTGCTCATAGTTCCTCCTCCTACTGGCAACCAGTTGATCCCACCAAACCAAGGCATAGTCAGAAAATTCAATTGTCGCCAATTTCACCTTCTTGAGCTCTGAGTAGTTGTGGCAATCAAACATCATCTCGACCTTTCTCTCCCATTCGATGTACAACTCTGGATCGTTCTTCCCCATGAAAGTAGGAACAGTCATCTTGATGGTGCTCAAGTTGTTATCTTCTTCAGCCTCATCATCCTCGGGGTTGGCATCTCGATTTCGCCCATTACGACGATTCTGGTTATCTCGACCGACGTTGCGCATTGCGACTCTCCGAGTCTCTGGATTCTCTCGACGAGCTTTCTCCTCCAGTGCAGTTAGTCGGTCATGTACCACATTCATCTCAGTTTGTAAGAGCCTCTCCATTCGCCCATAAACCTCATCGAACATGGATTGTAATTGGGCGTTGTTATTAGATCCCTCAGCTGTCTCCTTTTTCGGTTCGCCAGACATACCTGCACAGAAAACGTTAGTAATAAAAGCAATAAAGTAAAAGTAACCTCACCACCTCACAAACCCTCGTGTATCACACTCAAGATGGGATTCACTCAGCACTCGTGTTTCACTCAGGTATGGCTTTTTTCACTCTAATGTTCTCACACATTCTGCCTTTTACCACTCGTATTCTCTCCCCAATTAACGAACTCCTCGATCTACCAGACGAGAACAGACTCGACAAGATCCACAAAAGACACACAATACTATGTATGAAGAAAGGAACAAAAATCGGAAAATTTCGGAACAAAAAATACGATAGCACCAAATTGGCTCAAACCGATGCCGGAAAACTCAGAAATCACACACAAAAAGTTGGTCGAAGAAAAATTTTTCCCGCCAAAATACTCTTTTTTTTTTTTAATGGCTGAGTATTCGACTTAATATCAGGAACGAGACTCGCAAAAAAAATTTCGCGAAAAACGGAGTAGAAATAATTTTTATAGAATTTTTTTTTTTTTTTTTTGTGCTTACGGATGAAAGAAATCCGATTCAGCGAAGAAGAAAGGAAGAACGAAAGGAAAAAGAAACGAGGTAACGAAATCAGAAATTAGAAACCCTAGCCTGGGCTCTGATACCAGATGATACGTACCTCGATCGATGGATAATTGAATTGATATGAAGAACACGGAATTCGGGTTTCGGATACCTGGATAGATGGAAATCCCCAAACTTCTGAACCTAATTCGTTGAATTGATTAGATTGAAAACCTAACCCCCAAAACGGAATTGACGCAGCTACTTGGTGATGATGAAGACACACGAACGAAGTATGTATGCTCCGTCGATTCGTCGGTTGATCTCTTTTGGCACAATCGAAAAGAGAACGAAAAAGATGAGAGAATAAAACTCACGAATTAAATTAATTATGATCAAAGTTGTGTTCTATAAAGTCTCCACAGCCTTTATATATAGGCAAACCTAAAAACATGAGGAAAAGGACTAAAAAACGCTGAAATCAAAATCACGTTCGCGATTTCCAAAAATATCACGTTTCTGAACTCAATGTCGGCCGACATTGATTTACACTAAGAAGGATGTCGGCCGACATTGGACCTTCGTCCGCGGGTTCATCCTTCGGGCGCGGTTTCACCCTGCTGTAAGTCCCGCGCCTTTTGTGAAGATGTCGGCCGACATTTTGGTAGTGCATTCTTGGTGTCGGCCGACAATAGGCCAATTTCTTGGCTGAAATCCGCGGCGCGTCCTCGGCTCTCGTCTGACCTCCGTTCCAGCTTCTTCTTCATGGTTCTAACTTGAAACTCATCACCTTCGGTTGGTTCGGCCTCCTCGTATGAAATCATATTGATAATGCTCGGCTTCTCCACATCACCGATGGGTTTCTTCAATATCTCTTGCGCCCATACTTCCTCGATCAATGCCAACAAGCTTGCCTTGAACTTCTTAGCTCTCGAGCGCGTCACTGGTCCAGCTGGAACATGCACCGGGTCTTGTATCATGGACGACTCTGGGGCTGCATCATAATAAAAGCAATGTTGCCCCAAAACCGTACGATTTCAAGAAAAAGATACAAGGTGGTTGTTGGGTATGTGGAAAGCCTGGTCACCGAGCCAAGGACTGTCGCCACAGGAAAGATGGAAATTCTGGAAACACCAACCAAGCAAATATAACTACTGCTGAACATCAATTCATTGGCTGAAGCATGCACGGGTCATGATAATTTTAGTTCTTTTAAAAGAATTGTAAATTTAAAGTTACTATGTGTAATGATGTTTGTAAAATGCAATCCTGGAAGTGATTCTAGTAGCATTAATAAATGTGAATTATGTGTTGAATCAAAGTTTGCAAGAGATTCTTATAAATATGTTGAGAAATCTAAAAGTACTTGGATTGATTTGAATCTACTCAAGGGAAGAAATAATTATTATATTTCTTTTAATTGATGATTGAAACAAATTTTGCTATGTTTATTTGATAAACAATAAAGAAGAAAGCATTAAACATGTTTAAAATATACTACGGTATATAAGAAGAAAACATGCTACAATACAAAAATTGCCTTCCAATGGAGTAATAGCATTGGATTAAATTAAGTCAAAAGGAAAATATAGATGAATCTTTGACTAAAGGCTTACCTAAAGAGGTAGTCGTATTTACATCGAGGGGAATGGGTCTAAAGCCAATACAATGAATCATTACTTGGCGGAAACCTAACCTAGCAACATTGGAGATCCCATGGTCTAGATTCAATAGGCAAACTGGTTAAGGAAGATTCAAAATTATAGAAACACACAAAAATCTATTCCTATGATGTAATGACGTATGTGTTTTCCGATGACGATTAAGGGTTAAATATTATTATTATTTTTAATAATGCTAATAGCTTATGAAGTGGGATAGTGCGGACTATTCTTAATTAGCATTACCTATATGAGAGTGATGTCGGGTCGCATCTATGAGAATTAATATGGCTTAAAATTCTCTAGAGCTCTCATGAAGTCGGGATATGTTCAGGACCAAATTGAACACAACCGTATAAACTCGAAAGTATGATGATGATATATGTGTGATACTTATTGTTGTATTATTACAAAACGGTGAATAGTTCAAGATGAAATAATCACTACCTCATCTGATGAGTAATACGAGTAAGTTTTACTAAGAAAAGGTTCAAGTCAACAAAGACACCTCTTTCAATGCATATTGATTCTCTGATCTCTGAAATAAGAAAGATGTATTATATAGCTTATTTTCTATTCAAATGTGGGGTATTGTTAAAGTTTGAATAGAAAATGTGGGGTATTGTTGGAACTTATCAGAGTTTAATCATACAGTAAAATAAGTAGCTTTTAATATTGGACATTTGTCTTAATGACGTGCCAAAATTAAAACTTTATTTTATGTTTATTTATTTATTTTGATTAAATATTCTGATAATATTATGCCGTTAGCGAGAGGTTACAACTTTTAGATGAGTTCTCTTTTGAATGAACTCATGCAACGTTCAGAAATTGTAACGTTTAGAAAATTGTAACCGCTCTTGTTTTATAGCCTATATAAGGAGACATCACGAAGCATAAAATATATACAGAAAAAGAAGAGTTTCTTTAAACAGAACAAACACAGAACAAGAAGAGTTTCTGTTTACTAATATATTTCAGAGAGATACTATTAGAGTTTGCAAGGATCTCAAGTTGGTGTGTAACAACGAGAGTTCGATAGTTGTATCCTGCAAGATAGACGTCCGAGAACTACATACACAGACGGTAGTGGGCGAATTTCTGTCTTAGGAGATTGCTGCGCAAGCCTCTATCAAAACAAGTTAGTTTTATATATATATAAATATATTTGCGTAAGAATCAGTAAGGCTTGCTATCAAAACAAGTTAGTTTTATATATATATAAATATATTTGCGTAAGAATCAGTAAATTTATTTGCGCTGCTTAAAATATATTTGCTCTGCTTAAAAATATATTTGGTTTAAAATATATTTGCGCTAGTATCAAATTATATATATAAATATATATATGTTTATATCAAAATATATTTGCAAAATATATTTGCTTCAGATTTAGCGCAAGTATGAGTACAAATATATATTAATTATAATTGCGGTACGTACTATATTTTCAGTATTTTATGTTTTTGTGTTATTCTTCAATAAATTATATTGATTGTTGTCAAACTAAATTAAAATTTCTAACAGTGTCGGCCGACACCAGGCCCCGTCGGCCGACAAGAGGTCGACCGAGCTATTCTGCGGAACCCGCACTCCAGCCCGAGGTGAAACACGAGTTTCGTGTTGAAGGTGTCGGCCGACACCCATTCTTGTCGGCCGACAAGTGGGGGCTTCTACGCAGAAGCGGGATTTTTCTCCCCAATTGTTTTCCCTCCCCTATATATATGAACCCTATGCGTGTTTAATAGGGTTAACACCTCCAGAAAGTCTAGAATTCAATTATAGAGTTTACAAGCTTGTAACAGGGATCTATAATATTCTAGTGAATTATTGCAGCGGCAAGAAGTGGACGTAGCCCTCGTTAACGGGTGAACCACTATAAATTTCTGTGTCCTTTATTTTTCGTATTTTTCGTTCTTGTGTTGTTCGTGTGCTTTTCAGGCGGGGATTTCGGACGCGAATTTCCCAAACTGGTATCAGAGCGCTAGGGTTATAGCGATCGGGGAAAAGCGATGACGGACACCACAACCTCGTTCGGGGTTACGAAATTTGACGGAAATAACTATGGACACTGGAAGATGCAGATCGAGGACTACCTTTATGGGAAGCGGCTCGGAATTCCTTTGAAGGGTAGACCGGAGAAGATCACGGATGACGAGGAATGGGAAAGCCTCGACAGGCAGGTGTTGGGATTGATACGTTTGTCGCTAGCTTCAAACGTGTCATTCAATGTGCGCTCAATTCCCACAACCAAGGGTTTGATGGCTGCCCTATCAAACATGTACGAGCAACCTTCAGCGAACAACAAGGTGTATCTCATGAAGCAGTTGTTCAATCTGAAGATGTCGGACAATGCAAACGCAGCCAACCATATCAACGAGCTAAATTCCATCTTGGACAAGTTGAAGGGAGTCGGGGTGAACTTCGATGACGAAATTTACGCCTTGATCCTACTTGCGTCTCTACCGGATAGTTGGGAGCCCATGCGGGCAGCTGTTAGCAACTCTATGGGGAAGGAGAATCTGCAGTTCTCCGAAGTTAGAGATAAAATCCTTGCCGAGGAAATCCGGAGAAAGGATTTCAAGGGAAAGACTCCTAGTTCGGCCTTGAGTGTAGAGAGCCGGGGGAGAAACTCGGGCAGGAATGCTAACAGGAACAGGGGGAGATCCAAGTCTAGGAATGGAAGACATAGCTCGAGGTCCGAGGATAATGAGTGCTGGAATTGTGGCAAGACGGGGCACTTCAAGAGGGATTGTCGCTCTCGGGGGAAGAACGACAACAAGAAGAAGGGAACCGCCAATGCGGTGGTGCAGGAGGATGACGACGATGGGGACGTCCTTCTCTGTTCGGTCGACTCACCGATCGATTCCTGGGTGCTGGACTCTGGGGCTTCTTTCCATACTACTGCACAGCGAGAGGTAATGTTGAATTATGTCTCGGGTGACTATGGAAAGGTTTTTCTTGCAGATGACGAGCCACTCGATATAGTCGGGATGGGAGATATCAACCTGAAGCTGTCTAATGGGCAAACCTGGAAAATTACCAAGGTCAGACACGTGCCGGGGTTGATGAGGAACCTAATTTCGGTGGGCCAGCTTGACAATGATGGCTACCGGACGTCATTTGGAGATGGGTCGTGGAAGGTTTCGAGGAACGCCATGACCATTGCTCGAGGTCATAAGACAGGCACACTTTACTTGACGACGAGCATGAGGGATTCGGTTGGTGTTGTTGATAGCACCCAGAAGACCGAACTGTGGCATTGCAGGCTGGGGCACATGAGTGAGAAGGGGATGAAGATCATGGCAAAGAACGGGCTGCTGCCCGAACTCAAAGCGATTCAGTCTCACACGTGCGAGAGCTGCATTCTTGGAAAGCAGAAACGAGTGAGTTTTTCCAAAGGTGGAAGGGAGCCCAAGGCGGAGAAGCTGGAACTAGTACATACGGATGTTTGGGGGCCAGCTCCCGTCGCCTCACTCGGAGGGTCACTCTACTATGTTACCTTCATCGATGACTCCACAAGGAAGGTATGGGTATACTTCATGAAAAATAAGAGTGACGTGTTCTCTGTTTTCAGAAAATGGAAAGCCGAGGTAGAGAATGAAACAAAATCTCAAGGTGAAGTGTTTGAGGTCCGACAACGGTGGTGAGTACGTTGATGCCGACTTCAAACAATTTTGTGTCGAGAGTGGGATCAAGATGGTGAAGACTATTCCGGGGACCCCACAACAAAACGGAATAGCGGAGCGAATGAACAGGACGCTAAATGAGAAGGCCCGGAGTATGCGGTTACATTCGGGGATGCCTAAGATGTTTTGGGCATATGCCATCGACATGGCAGCTCATTTGATCAACAGAGCACCGTCGGTTCCTTTGGAATATCGGATTCCTGAGGAGGTTTGGAGTGGGAAGAAGCTGAATCTGTCCTACTTGAGGGTGTTCGGGAGTCTGGCGTATGTCCATATCGACGAAGCTGCTCGTAGCAAGCTTGATCCTAAATCCAAGAAGTGCTTCTTCATTGGATATGGCGGCACGGAGTTCGGGTACCGATTTTGGGATGCCGAAAATCATAAGGTGATCCGAAGCAAGAATGTGATCTTCAACGAGGCGGTCTTGTACAAGGGTAAAGGCGAGGTTGTTGAAGAAAGCATTGATCCCGTGGGAGACACGGAGGAGGTTCCGGTGGAGGTCGTGGAGACCGAGAAGATCGAGGAGGGCAACACGAGCAGCGAGGATGAGCAAGATGAGAATGCTCATCCGAACATCGATCCAGTCACACCGAAGCCGTGGAGGTCGACTAGGGTAAGAAGACCTCCCCATAAATTTTCACCTTCCCTTAACTATATCTTGCTGACTGATAGGGGTGAGCCGGAGAGCTACACCGAGGCTATACAAGCGAGGGATTCGATCAAGTGGGAGTCTGCCATGAAAGAGGAGATGAGCTCATTGATGTCGAATCAGACTTGGGAACTAGCCGAGCTTCCGAAGGAGAAGAAGGCCTTGCACAATAAATGGGTCTTCCGGGCAAAGGAAGAACACGATGGGAGCGTTCGGTATAAAGCAAGATTAGTGTTGAAAGGGTTCCAGCAGAAGGAAGGGATCGACTACACGGAGATCTTCGCTCCGGTAGTCAAGATGGTAACCATTCGGGTGGTGCTTAGCTTGGTGGCACAGGAGAATTTACATCTTCAGCAAATGGATGTAAAAACCGCATTTCTTCACGGGGATCTGGATGAAGAAATATACATGAAGCAACCGGAGGGTTTCGAAGTCCGAGGAAAGGAGAAGCTGGTGTGTAAGCTTCAAAAGAGCTTGTATGGGTTGAAGCAAGCTCCGAGGCAGTGGTACAAGAAGTTCGACATGTTCATGAAGCGGGTCGAATTCACGCGGTGCGAGGCGGACCACTGCTGCTATTTCAAGAGTCTTGGAAAAGGTAACTACATAATTTTGCTCATTTATGTAGATGACATGCTGATAGTCGGGGCCAGCTTGGCGGAGATTGACAAGCTCAAGAAGAGTCTATCGAGAGAGTTCTCTATGAAGGATTTGGGTGCTGCCAAACAAATCCTGGGGATGAGAATTACGAGGAGCAAGGATGGTCTTGAGTTGTCTCAAGAGGAGTACCTGAAGAAGGTACTAGCACGGTTTAGCATGGAGGATGCGAAACCCGTGAGCACCCCTTTGGCTAGTCACTTCCGTCTGTCAAAGGAGGACTCGCCGATGAGCGAGAAGGAGCTAGCGCATATGGATAAGGTCCCTTACGCCTCTGCGATTGGGAGCCTTATGTATGCCATGGTGTGCACGAGGCCTGACATTGCCCATGCAGTGGGAGTTGTCAGCCGGTTTATGAGTAATCCGGGGAAGCAACATTGGGAAGCAGTCAAGTGGATCTTTCGATACTTGAGAGGGACTTCCGATTTTGCTTTGAGGTTCCGAAAATCAGATGTGGGGTTACTCGGGTTCGTGGACGCGGATAACGGAGGAGATGTGGATAGTAGGAAGAGCACTACTGGGTACGTGTACACTTTCGGGGGTACCGCGATTAGCTGGGTGTCGAGGTTGCAGAAGATAGTAGCACTATCGAGTTGTGAGGCGGAGTACGTTGCTGTGACGGAAGCCGCGAAGGAGATGATGTGGCTACAGGCATTCCTGCTAGAGCTGAGGCAAGATCACTCGGGGAGTATCTTGTATTCCGACAGTCAGAGCGTCATTCACTTGGCAAAGAATCCGGTGTACCATGCTCGAACGAAGCATATCCAGCTGAGATATCACTTCATTCGATCGGCCTTAGAGTAAGGCGTTTTGGTGTTGGAGAAGATTCTTGGGAGTAAGAATCCGGCCGACATGTTTACGAAGGTGGTACCGTGCGACAAGTTGAGGTTGTGTTCAACCTCGGTTGGTCTTCTGGGATGAGGATCGGGGACGCCGCTGCAATGGGAAGAGACGATAGGGGGGCTGTGAATTAACTTCAAGTGGGAGATTGTTGGGTGTGAAGTTCATTCACGCCGGAGCCGAAGACGATCGAGAGACGATCGAAGAAGACGACGGAGTCGAGGAGGCGTCGGGGAGGTGCCGAGGAGGTTCAGCCGGAGCTCTGGCCTGGTGTCGGCCGACACCAGGCCCCGTCGGCCGACAAGAGGTCGACCGAGCTATTCTGCGGAACCCGCACTCCAGCCCGAGGTGAAACACGAGTTTCGCGTTGAAGGTGTCGGCCGACACCCATTCTTGTCGGCCGACACCCATTCTTGTCGGCCGACAAGTGGGGGCTTCTACGCAGAAGCGGGATTTTTCTCCCCAATTGTTTTCCCTCCCCTATATATATGAACCCTATGCGTGTTTAATAGGGTTAACACCTCCAGAAAGTCTAGAATTCAATTATAGAGTTTACAAGCTTGTAACGGGGATCTATAATATTCCCAACACACCCTTTAAAATATCAACTCTTCATCTCAGGTCATGGAACTTAGGGTCCCTGATTATTCCGCCATGGCTTGATACACAAAAGACGAGTATTGAGGTGCTTGATTTATCTAATACCGGAATATATGGCAATGTTCCCAATTGGTTATGGGGTATCAGAATTCTTGACCTCTCACATAACCAACTCCACGGCAACATTTCATTCATTAGTGATCCAAATTATGACCTGGAGGAGCAGTATGTATACTTGGGTTCCAACAAGTTTAGTGGTGAATTGCCTCGAGTAGGGATATGGTTGACCGACCTGGATCTCTCCAATAATTCATTTTCGCTAGATTTATCAGACTTCCTATGCAACACGACAACTACCATTGTACTAGAAAATCTTCATCTAGGGGGAAACCAATTGACCGGAGAATTACCAGATTGTTTCATGAATTGGCCTACATTACTTTTGTTGAACTTAGGCAACAACAACTTATCCGGAAGAATCCCAAATTCCATTGGATTTATTGCAGGCTTAGAGTCTTTGAATCTAAATAGAAACAATTTCTCGGGCGATATACCTTGATCCATGAGTAACAGCACGAGACTAACAACGATTGATCTTTCTCATAACAATCTTTCAGGGAAATTACCGAAATCGGTTCTGACAAGCTTAACCAAATTGGTGATTCTCATTTTAAAGTCCAACAAGTTGAGTGGTGAAATTACTTCAGCAATATGCCAACTGAGCTCTCTTCAAATCTTAGATCTATCGGACAACATGTTTTCTGGTAGGTCTTGGGTGGATTAAGTTATTCTCGTGTAGCTGGAGCATTTCTAGATAGTGCATCAATATCCACAAAGGGAATGGAGCTCACCTACGACACCAACCTCCTATTAGTTACATCAATACCTTTCCAGAAACAATTTGTCGGGCACCATCCCAGAAGCGATTACAAGTCTAGTGGAACTCAGAACGCTTAATTTGTCAAGGAATCATTTAACCGGACCGATCCCTCGTAGCATCGGAAACATGATGCAACTCGAGTCTCTTGATTTTCTCAATCAACTCACTTTCCGGTGAACTTCCTATTAGCTTCACAGATATGTCTTCTTTGAGTTGTCTAAATGTGTCTCACAATAACTTGACGGGGAGAATTCCAGAAAGCACCCAACTCCGGGGCTTTAATGAGTCGAGCTTCATCGGAAACAATCTGTGTGGGCCTCCACTAACAATTCCTTGCACCAATATTAATGATGGTAAAGCCCCTGCTCGAACAGTGCGCTCAAAGGATGAAAAAAGCAATAAGCCAGAGATAGAATGGTTGTATGTATTTATATCTTTAGGATACGCCGTTGGACTTTCGGGTTTTCTCACTACATTATTCTTGAAGAGGTCATGGAAAGAAGCGTATTACGAGTTCTTTGAGAAAATATGGGACAATGCCTATGTCTATGTTCTTATTAAATGGAGAAGGGTCGCAAGAGCAAGAGCATCAGGTCCAAATATGTGAGTGTTCAGTTGTGGTACGTGTATAAAATTTTCCATGGACTGTTGCAGAATATGCAGTAGGAAACATTTTTGTAATTTTTGTTTTTATTTATGAGGTGTTGTGTCTGACTTTATATATGATTAGTGTCATTACCGTATTCTAGTATCGATTTTATGTGAGCAATTATTATCGATGATAATGTGTAATATGGTTTCATATGCATATAAAGTTTCTATGAGGAATGTGGATTTCAGAGAAGTTGTAATCCTAAAGGTTAGTGTCCTCATCCTAAGGTTGGCTTGGAACCTAATTTTGCTAATGTAGACAATCTCGAGTGAGTTGACATGTTACTCTGACGAGCTTATGTACGACGAATTACTGGAGTTCATGAGCATAAAGATGGATAATATCAAGCAGCATAGAAAGTTTTGCTTCGCAACCAAGATTAAGGTTTCATGATAAAAAAAAAATAGAGGCCCTTGTGGCAAAAGAGATATCAACTAGAAACCTGTTGAGTAAAAGACAGCCAAGACAACAGAAACAAACGCGAGCTCCGTTGACACTGAATCCCTCACAATAACACTGAACAGCTCAAAAAGACACTGAACAATGAGTTTTAACACTGAACCACTGAACTGAACACTAAAATCACACACACGTCGATTATCACTCAAACTCACTGCGCACAAAGTTTGTATATGGTTAATCGAACACAAACACGAAGAGAAACAATCACACAACAAACGATTTTACGTGCTTCGATCACCGGAAAGGTAATCTACGTGCACGGTGGAGGGGAGGGTGGTTCTGGGATTGTACGAAGCAAATGAACAATTACACAACGTTCTCTCTAGCTCACTTCTTGCATATTTATCGCTAACAGACGCGATTATATACTAAAAAGAAAAATGCACAAAATCGATTTCTTCATCCAAGCCGTCGACTTGCAACAGCCTCGCAAATCTAAGCCGTTTGATCAATCGTTCCAATTTCTTGTGCATCAAGTAGATGAGGTGGCGGGGACCACAGCTGCGTAAGAATCATGCAATGAGGTGAAGAATCGAGTGAGAAATCGCTCGCCCTAGACCATGCACTACGCGGACATGTCATGAACAAAACGACGTCGTTTTCGTTCTGCGGGAAATTCAAATCCTGGCAAAATTACCAATTTGCCCTTGAAGTGCATTTTGTCGATTTTGCGTCCGGAGATGATTTTCGTGTACATTTTAACAAATCTCCACCTTACACACAAATCAACTCCCAGCAATAGATCTACATAGCACAACAGCATCACAGTGTTCAACACTGATCACCCCATAAAAGCACTGATCAAGATTCGGTTTCAAGTACTGACCTGAATCAGATTTCAGAACCAACTTCAAATCCAAATCCTGCTCTACACAGCTGGAATTAGGATCTCCAATCAGTCCCATCATGATCCTTGATTCCTTAGCTTCAAATCCATACCAAGAACTCATCATATGATTCATTATAGCTCCAGAAAATCCCAAATGCGACTAAGTCACTCAAAACTGATTTAGTTGAAAAAACTCATGTACTCAACTTCTTCAATTCTGATCCAAATGACTTCAAACCACTTCCATCAAGTTTGTATACAGAAATGTGACTTCACAGCACAATTCATTCATCACAAACAAGTCTCCAACACAGAATCACTACACAAGTAATTCAAGAACAGACACTGTCCAGTCAATCAAGCCATTGACTTTTAAGAATCCTTAAAAACTATGCAGAAAACTCAATCCACATAAGTTATAAACATGATTATGAACCTCTGGCCACAATCAATCAACCCAGAAAACCACTGAGCAAGAAAACCACAGAATCATACTCCAAAATTTCTCAAAACTGCCAGTTTGAGTATTTTGTTGCATAACTCTCCAACTACAGCTGATCTCTCACCTCAACTGCAGTCAAAAGAACCACAACCTCAATGAGATTGTGAAAGGTCCACCAGTTGGACCAAATCCTGACACAACTTGAACTTCTCCACAGGTAAAACCTTGGTGAAGCTATCTGCTGGATTGCCTTCAGTGGCAATTTTCTCAACCTTCACTATCTTCTTATCAACTACATCTCTAACAAAATGCAGTCTCACATCAATATGCTTGGATCTCTCATGGAACACTTGGTGTTTTACCAGATGCAAAGCACTTTGGCTATCACAGTTTACTGAAACTGTTTCCTGTTCAACTCCAAGTTCATTTAGAATCCCTTTCAACCATATTGCTTCCTTGATAGCTTCAGTCATAGCCATATACTCACTCTCAGTAGTGCTTAAAGCAACTACACCCTGTTGAGAGGCTTTCCAAACCACAGCAGTACCAAATAAAGTGAAAACATAACCAGAAATGGACTTTCTAGTATCCACATTACTTGCAAAGTCAGAATCAACATATCCAATCAAAGCATCTCCACTGAGATCACTTCTTTTAAACATCAAACCATGATTCAAGGTACCTTTAATGTACCTGAGAAGCCACCTGACAGCATCCTAGTGAATCCTACCAGGATTTGACATGAACCTTGACACTGTACTCATAGGATAAGCCAGATCAGGTCTGCTACACACCATTGAATACATAATACTCCCAACTGCAGAAGCATAGGGAACACCACTCATAGAGTTGATTTCTGACTGAGTTGTTGGACTTTGATCCACAGAGAGTTTAATGTGTTGAGCTAAAGGAGTTTGAGAGATCTTAGCCTCATGCATATGAAACCTTTTGAGAACCTTTTCCAGATAAGAAGTTTGAGATAAACTCAAAATCCCAGTACTCCTGTTTCTGTAAATATCCATCCCTAAGATCCTTCTTGCCACACCTAGATCTTTCATTTCAAATTCTGACCTCAGTAGCTTCTTGAGAGACTCCACCTCAACTTTTGA
This sequence comes from Euphrasia confusa, assembly GCA_954870475.1. Lineage (NCBI taxonomy): Eukaryota > Viridiplantae > Streptophyta > Magnoliopsida > Lamiales > Orobanchaceae > Euphrasia > Euphrasia confusa. Next base: position 4,301,325 of record OX940966.1, on the reverse strand, counting down.
ACAACTTGCAATGAGCATATCATCAACATAGAGAAGCAGGTATGTGATCACTTTTCCAGACTTCATTTTCAGATAAACACAACAATCATAGTTGCATCTGACAAAACCAATGTGCATCATATAATTATCAAACTTCTTATACCATTGTCTAGGGCTCTGTCTCAGTCCATATAAAGATTTTCTGAGCAGACACACCTTATTATCACTGTAAGCACCTTCCACCCCTTCTGGAATTTTCATATAAATTTTCTCCTCAAGTTCCCCATGTAAGAAAGCTGTTTTTACATCCATCTGATGCAACTCAAGATCATTTTGAGCTACAATGGACAACAAGATCCTGATTGTACAGTGCTTAACCACAGGTGAGAATATCTCATTATAGTCCACACCTTCTTTCTGAGTAAAGCCTTTTGCAACCAGTCTAGCCTTGAACCTCACATCCTTAGCATCAGTTCCCTCAAGTTTTTTCTTGAAAATCCATTTACAACCAACAACCCTCTGAGATGGTGGCTTAGTGACAATGTACCAGGTTTGATTTTTCTCAAGTGATAACAGTTCTTCTTGGACTGCAACCAACCACTTTTCTTTCTCAAAACCTGAAATAGCTTCTGAATATGTACTTGGCTCAGCAGAATCCACAAAGTCAGCCACCAACAGAGCATATGAAACCACATCAGCATGTGCATATCTCTGAGGTGGGTGAATCACTCTCCTTTCTCTGTCTCTAGCAAGTTGATATCCACTGAGATCATCAGCATTTTCAGGAATCTCAAAATCATCTTCAACCTCATTTTCTTCATGACTCACATCCTCTCTGCCATTCAACTCCACCTCAAACAACTCATTATTCTCCAGATTCTTCTCAGTGAGCATAGGCATAGTGTTTTCATCAAAAGTAACATCCCTACTAATGACACACTTATGCATTCCAGGTTCTATACACCACAGCCTATAGCCTTTTACTCCTTTTGGGTATCCCAGAAACACACATCTCAGAGCTCTTGCTTCCAGTTTATCCCCTCTATTATGAGCAAAACATAGGCTGCCAAATACCCTCAAGTTATCCAATTTTGGAGCAACTCCAGTCCAAATTTCTTGAGGAGTCTTCATACTCAAAGCAGCTGCAGGGCTCCTATTTATCAAATAAGCAGCACAACTCACAGCTTCACCCCAGAAAGACTTGTGAAGTCCAGAACTCAACAGCATACACCTCACTCTATCAAGCAAAGTTCTATTCATTCTTTCTGCTACTCCATTTTGTTGTGGAGTAGATGCCACTGTCCTGTGCCTAGCAATACCCTTGCTTCTACACAGTTCATTGAACTCCTCAGAAACAAATTCCAAACCATTATCAGTTCTTAGATTCTTCAACTCCCTTCCAGATTGCTTTTCAACCTCAATCAACCATTCTCTGAACTTTTCAAAAGCTTCAGATTTAGCTTTAAGTATGATCACCCACACTTTCCTGCTAAAATCATCAATGATTGACATGAAAAACCTCCCACCACTTTTGGTATTTGTTCTGGCTGGCCCCCACAGGTCAGAATGAACATAATCAAGAATACCCTTAGTGGTGTGTCTCCCAGTACCAAAGGCAGCTCTCACAGCTTTCCCCAATGCACAAGTTTGACAGAATTTCAGTTTAGTTAACTTGTCTTTTGGAAACAACCCTTGTTTGGAGAGTTCATTCAGACCTTTCTCACTGAGGTGGCCCATTCTCTGATGCCAAATCTCAACTCTCTCAACTCCTGTGACTTGAGACACTTCACCAGTCACAGCAGATCCCTTGAGATAGTAAAGATCATTTCTCTTGAACCCTTCAAGAACAACTACAGTCCCTCTTTTCACCTGCAGACATCCACCATGTGAACCAAAGCTGAAACCCAAACTATCCAACATCCCAAGTGAAATGAGGTTTCTCTTTAGTTCAGGGATGTATCTGACTTTAGTGAGAAGCTTAGTTGATCCATCATGAAGTTTCAATCTCACAGATCCAATACCTTGAACTCTGCATGTGATATTATTTCCCAATACCACACATCCACCATCAGTGTCCTCAAACTGCTCAAACCACTCCCTCTTTGGACTCATATGGAAAGTACACCCTGAATCAAGGATCCACTCAGTGTCTTTCCCACTCAAAGTCACATTCAACACTTCAGCATCCTCACAGTCTTCATTTCCAACTATGACATCAGCTTGTTGTGGGGTAGTTTGATTCTCCTGCAATTTCTTCCATCCATAACAGTTTTTCTTGAGGTGGCCTGCCTTCTTGCAGTGGTAGCATTTCCTACTTTCTCCAGAAGTAGAAGCTCCACCTCCACCTGCATTTGGCTTCCCCTGTGATGGCTTTTTCTTGTGATGCTTCTTCCCAGTGATAATCAAACCCTCAGGTGAGTTTGAGTGATCCTTCTTAGATGATTCCTTCTTGTGTAACTCCTTTGTTCTCAAGGCTATCTGAACCTCATCAAGTGTCAGAGCATGTTCTCTTCCATATATCATGGCATCTCTGAACTGATCAAATGAAGAAGGCAGAGAACTCAATAGCAAGAGAGCCTGATCTTCATCATCTAGCTTCTTATCTATATTCTCTAAATCATCAAGGATCTTTATAAACTCATCCATTTGATCCAACACTGGTCTATCAGTCACCATCTTAAATGAGTAGAGTTTTTGCTTCATGTATAATCTATTTGCCAGAGATTTTGTCATATACAATGACTCCAACTTCTTCCATAAACTATATGCAGTAGGTTCCTTACATACCTCTCTCAAAACCTTATCACCAAGGCTGAGAATGATGACACTGTGTGCCCTCATAGAAATATCCTCCAGATCTGCATCATCCTCAATGGATCCAGAGGTTGAACCTTCTCTGGCCCTCTCCCTTCTCTCAGCAACAATTTCTGGAGGTGTGAGAGCTGAAATCAAACCCTGTTGAACCAACACAGCACGCACCTTGATCCTCCATAAACTGAAATCATTTTTCCCAGTGAATATCTCCACCTCGAATTTGGCGGATCCAGCCTTCATCTTCAGTGATTTTCTTTCCCACAGACGGCGCCAATTGTTGAGTAAAAGACAGCCAAGACAACAGAAACAAACGCGAGCTCCGTTGACACTGAATCCCTCACAATAACACTGAACAGCTCAAAAAGACACTGAACAATGAGTTTTAACACTGAACCACTGAACTGAACACTAAAATCACACACACGTCGATTATCACTCAAACTCACTGCGCACAAAGTTTGTATATGGTTAATCGAACACAAACACGAAGAGAAACAATCACACAACAAACGATTTTACGTGCTTCGATCACCGGAAAGGTAATCTACGTGCACGGTGGAGGGGAGGGTGGTTCTGGGATTGTACGAAGCAAATGAACAATTACACAACGTTCTCTCTAGCTCACTTCTTGCATATTTATCGCTAACAGACGCGATTATATACTAAAAAGAAAAATGCACAAAATCGATTTCTTCATCCAAGCCGTCGACTTGCAACAGCCTCGCAAATCTAAGCCGTTTGATCAATCGTTCCAATTTCTTGTGCATCAAGTAGATGAGGTGGCGGGGACCACAGCTGCGTAAGAATCATGCAATGAGGTGAAGAATCGAGTGAGAAATCGCTCGCCCTAGACCATGCACTACGCGGACATGTCATGAACAAAACGACGTCGTTTTCGTTCTGCGGGAAATTCAAATCCTGGCAAAATTACCAATTTGCCCTTGAAGTGCATTTTGTCGATTTTGCGTCCGGAGATGATTTTCGTGTACATTTTAACAAATCTCCACCTTACACACAAATCAACTCCCAGCAATAGATCTACATAGCACAACAGCATCACAGTGTTCAACACTGATCACCCCATAAAAGCACTGATCAAGATTCGGTTTCAAGTACTGACCTGAATCAGATTTCAGAACCAACTTCAAATCCAAATCCTGCTCTACACAGCTGGAATTAGGATCTCCAATCAGTCCCATCATGATCCTTGATTCCTTAGCTTCAAATCCATACCAAGAACTCATCATATGATTCATTATAGCTCCAGAAAATCCCAAATGCGACTAAGTCACTCAAAACTGATTTAGTTGAAAAAACTCATGTACTCAACTTCTTCAATTCTGATCCAAATGACTTCAAACCACTTCCATCAAGTTTGTATACAGAAATGTGACTTCACAGCACAATTCATTCATCACAAACAAGTCTCCAACACAGAATCACTACACAAGTAATTCAAGAACAGACACTGTCCAGTCAATCAAGCCATTGACTTTTAAGAATCCTTAAAAACTATGCAGAAAACTCAATCCACATAAGTTATAAACATGATTATGAACCTCTGGCCACAATCAATCAACCCAGAAAACCACTGAGCAAGAAAACCACAGAATCATACTCCAAAATTTCTCAAAACTGCCAGTTTGAGTATTTTGTTGCATAACTCTCCAACTACAGCTGATCTCTCACCTCAACTGCAGTCAAAAGAACCACAACCTCAATGAGATTGTGAAAGGTCCACCAGTTGGACCAAATCCTGACACAACTTGAACTTCTCCACAGGTAAAACCTTGGTGAAGCTATCTGCTGGATTGCCTTCAGTGGCAATTTTCTCAACCTTCACTATCTTCTTATCAACTACATCTCTAACAAAATGCAGTCTCACATCAATATGCTTGGATCTCTCATGGAACACTTGGTGTTTTACCAGATGCAAAGCACTTTGGCTATCACAGTTTACTGAAACTGTTTCCTGTTCAACTCCAAGTTCATTTAGAATCCCTTTCAACCATATTGCTTCCTTGATAGCTTCAGTCATAGCCATATACTCACTCTCAGTAGTGCTTAAAGCAACTACACCCTGTTGAGAGGCTTTCCAAACCACAGCAGTACCAAATAAAGTGAAAACATAACCAGAAATGGACTTTCTAGTATCCACATTACTTGCAAAGTCAGAATCAACATATCCAATCAAAGCATCTCCACTGAGATCACTTCTTTTAAACATCAAACCATGATTCAAGGTACCTTTAATGTACCTGAGAAGCCACCTGACAGCATCCCAGTGAATCCTACCAGGATTTGACATGAACCTTGACACTGTACTCATAGGATAAGCCAGATCAGGTCTGCTACACACCATTGAATACATAATACTCCCAACTACAGAAGCATAGGGAACACCACTCATAGAGTTGATTTCTGACTGAGTTGTTGGACTTTGATCCACAGAGAGTTTAATGTGTTGAGCTAAAGGAGTTTGAGAGATCTTAGCCTCATGCATATGAAACCTTTTGAGAACCTTTTCCAGATAAGAAGTTTGAGATAAACTCAAAATCCCAGTACTCCTGTTTCTGTAAATATCCATCCCTAAGATCCTTCTTGCCACACCTAGATCTTTCATTTCAAATTCTGACCTCAGTAGCTTCTTGAGAGACTCCACCTCAACTTTTGAACAACTTGCAATGAGCATATCATCAACATAGAGAAGCAGGTATGTGATCACTTTTCCAGACTTCATTTTCAGATAAACACAACAATCATAGTTGCATCTGACAAAACCAATGTGCATCATATAATTATCAAACTTCTTATACCATTGTCTAGGGCTCTGCCTCAGTCCATATAAAGATTTTCTGAGCAGACACACCTTATTATCACTGTAAGCACCTTCCACCCCTTCTGGAATTTTCATATAAATTTTCTCCTCAAGTTCCCCATGTAAGAAAGCTGTTTTTACATCCATCTGATGCAACTCAAGATCATTTTGAGCTACAATGGACAACAAGATCCTGATTGTACAGTGCTTAACCACAGGTGAGAATATCTCATTATAGTCCACACCTTCTTTCTGAGTAAAGCCTTTTGCAACCAGTCTAGCCTTGAACCTCACATCCTTAGCATCAGTTCCCTCAAGTTTTTTCTTGAAAATCCATTTACAACCAACAACCCTCTGAGATGGTGGCTTAGTGACAATGGACCAGGTTTGATTTTTCTCAAGTGATAACAGTTCTTCTTGGACTGCAACCAACCACTTTTCTTTCTCAAAACCTGAAATAGCTTCTGAATATGTACTTGGCTCAGCAGAATCCACAAAGTCAGCCACCAACAGAGCATATGAAACCACATCAGCATGTGCATATCTCTGAGGTGGGTGAATCACTCTCCTTTCTCTGTCTCTAGCAAGTTGATATCCACTGAGATCATCAGCATTTTCAGGAATCTCAAAATCATCTTCAACCTCATTTTCTTCATGACTCACATCCTCTCTGCCATTCAACTCCACCTCAAACAACTCATTATTCTCCAGATTCTTCTCAGTGAGCATAGGCATAGTGTTTTCATCAAAAGTAACATCCCTACTAATGACACACTTATGCATTCCAGGTTCTATACACCACAGCCTATAGCCTTTTACTCCTTTTGGGTATCCCAGAAACACACATCTCAGAGCTCTTGCTTCCAGTTTATCCCCTCTATTATGAGCAAAACATAGGCTGCCAAATACCCTCAAGTTATCCAATTTTGGAGCAACTCCAGTCCAAATTTCTTGAGGAGTCTTCATACTCAAAGCAGCTGCAGGGCTCCTATTTATCAAATAAGCAGCACAACTCACAGCTTCACCCCAGAAAGACTTGTGAAGTCCAGAACTCAACAGCATACACCTCACTCTATCAAGCAAAGTTCTATTCATTCTTTCTGCTACTCCATTTTGTTGTGGAGTAGATGCCACTGTCCTGTGCCTAGCAATACCCTTGCTTCTACACAGTTCATTGAACTCCTCAGAAACAAATTCCAAACCATTGTCAGTTCTTAGATTCTTCAACTCCCTTCCAGATTGCTTTTCAACCTCAATCAACCATTCTCTGAACTTTTCAAAAGCTTCAGATTTAGCTTTAAGTATGATCACCCACACTTTCCTGCTAAAATCATCAATGATTGACATGAAAAACCTCCCACCACTTTTGGTATTTGTTCTGGCTGGCCCCCACAGGTCAGAATGAACATAATCAAGAATACCCTTAGTGGTGTGTCTCCCAGTACCAAAGGCAGCTCTCACAGCTTTCCCCAATGCACAAGTTTGACAGAATTTCAGTTTAGTTAACTTGTCTTTTGGAAACAACCCTTGTTTGGAGAGTTCATTCAGACCTTTCTCACTGAGGTGGCCCATTCTCTGATGCCAAATCTCAACTCTCTCAACTCCTGTGACTTGAGACACTTCACCAGTCACAGCAGATCCCTTGAGATAGTAAAGATCATTTCTCTTGAACCCTTCAAGAACAACTACAGTCCCTCTTTTCACCTGCAGACATCCACCATGTGAACCAAAGCTGAAACCCAAACTATCCAACATCCCAAGTGAAATGAGGTTTCTCTTTAGTTCAGGGATGTATCTGACTTTAGTGAGAAGCTTAGTTGATCCATCATGAAGTTTCAATCTCACAGATCCAATACCTTGAACTCTGCATGTGATATTATTTCCCAATACCACACATCCACCATCAGTGTCCTCAAACTGCTCAAACCACTCCCTCTTTGGACTCATATGGAAAGTACACCCTGAATCAAGGATCCACTCAGTGTCTTTCCCACTCAAAGTCACATTCAACACTTCAGCATCCTCACAGTCTTCATTTCCAACTATGACATCAGCTTGTTGTGGGGTAGTTTGATTCTCCTGCAATTTCTTCCATGCATAACAGTTTTTCTTGAGGTGGCCTGCCTTCTTGCAGTGGTAGCATTTCCTACTTTCTCCAGAAGTAGAAGCTCCACCTCCACCTGCATTTGGCTTCCCCTGTGATGGCTTTTTCTTGTGATGCTTCTTCCCAGTGATAATCAAACCCTCAGGTGAGTTTGAGTGATCCTTCTTAGATGATTCCTTCTTGTGTAACTCCTTTGTTCTCAAGGCTATCTGAACCTCATCAAGTGTCAGAGCATGTTCTCTTCCATATATCATGGCATCTCTGAACTGATCAAATGAAGAAGGCAGAGAACTCAATAGCAAGAGAGCCTGATCTTCATCATCTAGCTTCTTATCTATATTCTCTAAATCATCAAGGATCTTTATAAACTCATCCATTTGATCCAACACTGGTCTATCAGTCACCATCTTAAATGAGTAGAGTTTTTGCTTCATGTATAATCTATTTGCCAGAGATTTTGTCATATACAATGACTCCAACTTCTTCCATAAACTATATGCAGTAGGTTCCTTACATACCTCTCTCAAAACCTTATCACCAAGGCTGAGAATGATGACACTGTGTGCCCTCATAGAAATATCCTCCAGATCTGCATCATCCTCAATGGATCCAGAGGTTGAACCTTCTCTGGCCCTCTCCCTTCTCTCAGCAACAATTTCTGGAGGTGTGAGAGCTGAAATCAAACCCTGTTGAACCAACACAGCACGCACCTTGATCCTCCATAAACTGAAATCATTTTTCCCAGTGAATATCTCCACCTCGAATTTGGCGGATCCAGCCTTCATCTTCAGTGATTTTCTTTCCCACAGACGGCGCCAATTGTTGAGTAAAAGACAGCCAAGACAACAGAAACAAACGCGAGCTCCGTTGACACTGAATCCCTCACAATAACACTGAACAGCTCAAAAAGACACTGAACAATGAGTTTTAACACTGAACCACTGAACTGAACACTAAAATCACACACACGTCGATTATCACTCAAACTCACTGCGCACAAAGTTTGTATATGGTTAATCGAACACAAACACGAAGAGAAACAATCACACAACAAACGATTTTACGTGCTTCGATCACCGGAAAGGTAATCTACGTGCACGGTGGAGGGGAGGGTGGTTCTGGGATTGTACGAAGCAAATGAACAATTACACAACGTTCTCTCTAGCTCACTTCTTGCATATTTATCGCTAACAGACGCGATTATATACTAAAAAGAAAAATGCACAAAATCGATTTCTTCATCCAAGCCGTCGACTTGCAACAGCCTCGCAAATCTAAGCCGTTTGATCAATCGTTCCAATTTCTTGTGCATCAAGTAGATGAGGTGGCGGGGACCACAGCTGCGTAAGAATCATGCAATGAGGTGAAGAATCGAGTGAGAAATCGCTCGCCCTAGACCATGCACCACGCGGACATGTCATGAACAAAACGACGTCGTTTTCGTTCTGCGGGAAATTCAAATCCTGGCAAAATTACCAATTTGCCCTTGAAGTGCATTTTGTCGATTTTGCGTCCGGAGATGATTTTCGTGTACATTTTAACAAAACCATCTACTTGAAAATAAACCAAAACAATGTATTGTATTCTACAGGTTGAGAAGAATGTTTCCCGACATGACGACGTTCGGAGATAATCTGCCTGCAGCCACATCAATTTTATTTTATTTTTACAAAAACTACCCCTGAAAGTTTAGTCTATTACTAAACGACCCACTCTTTTATTTGTAATATCCAATTAGGCCAAACTGCTGATAGAAGAAGATCCATGTAAATCAAAACAACAGAAATGCACATTGCAAGATCATATTTTAGTAAAATTACAAAAATTACCTCTGAAGTTCAGTCAAATTACTAAACAACCCAAACTTTTATTTGTAATTTCCATTTAGGCCAAAATGCTGGTACAAGATCCATGTAAATCACAACAACAGAAATGCAACATATTTTAAGATCATATTTTAAAAAATTACAAAAACTACTCTGAAGTTTAGTCTAATTACAAAATGATCCAAACATTTATTTGTAATATATCCACAATTAGGCCAAACTGCTGGTAGAAGATCCATGTAAATCACAACAACAGAAATGCATATTGAAAGATTATGTTTTAGTAAAATTACAAAACTACCCCTGAAGTTTAGTCTAATTACGAAACAACCCAAACTTTTATTTGCAATATCAAATTAGGCCAAACTGCTGATACGAGATCCATGTAAAATTACAAAAACAGAAATGCATATTGTAACACCATATTTAAGTAAAATTACAAAAACTACCCTGAGATTTAGTTAAATTACAAAGCAATAGTCCATTCTTTGTACCTGCTAAGGAATCAAGAAGAGTGGATTTGCCAGAGCTAGAAGGGCCCATGATAGCCATGATCCGGCCCGGTTCAGCATACCCATTGAGCCCATGAAGCAATTTCTTGGTCGGGCCCTGCCCAAAGTTTGGCAGCACAACCGTCAACTCGTGCCAAACTAAGTATGCCAGCGGGCCCGCCTCTGCATCAACACGGGCGCTGCTACCGCCACTCGCCACCTCAATCTCCATGTAGCCAGAAATATGAAGCCTTCACAAGTGTGACACTCTTTATATAGTATAACTTAGGTAGTAGTAATAAATAGTGACTATTGGGGAAGACAAGAAAGAAGCTTTTTCACTTTTTAAATTTTATTTGTTTGTCTTCCTAATAACAGCAAGAATGTATTTATAGTTGAATTGAATGAAATTCTTGCATGTGGTTTATTTAAAGGGGTTGCAAACCTACTTCTGAGGTATTTATGAGACAAGGGAACTCAAGATTTTAGTTACGAGTGCACGTATGTTTATGCATAGTTTTGATATAACATAAAATCCCAGGTGAGAATTTTGGTTCAAAGTAATAATAGTATAAGAGCGTTTTTATTTATTGAAAAAACAAAATAAGTTTTTGTGTTAAATGAAATTAAATTGTTGGGGTTGCATTGAAGCTTCCATTTTAGGGGAGCTCCACGTGAAGCTATTAGAAAAACCCTAATACCTAGTGCTCTGATACCATATTGGTTTTCATGGGGTTCTTGGAAAAAAGAAAAACAGAGGAAGACGAGATTTGATTAGACAGCTTAGGGATTGCGGCTCTCATGATTTGAGACTTAAATACCGCACCCTCAAAACCCTAAAAGGGGAAATGTCCGTACAGCGGGAACAAGAAAATAAATACAAAATGTTTAAATATCAGCTAGTCTAAACGACGTCGTATGAGTTCTAATTAGGATTCAAATTAGGTCGATGAAACGGCGTCGTTTGATGATTCGATTTGGGGGCGTCAATTAGGGTTCCAAGGCGACGTCGTATGCATGCTGAATTGGGGAAAATAGCGCGGTTCAATACCCCCCGCAATCGGAGCGCGGAGAACGTTGAGGGAGGAGCGAAGACGCGCGAACGGTTGAGCCGACAAGGCTTTGGTGAAAATGTCTGCAATTTGAGCATGCGCAGGGATGTGATAGACGGAAACGACTTTGGACTGAATTTTATCTCGGATGAAATGTAGGTCAATTTCAATGTGTTTAGTGCGAGCCTGAATGACGGCATGGGCAGACATATAGACTGCACTTATGTTATCGACCCAGATCACCGGCGGCTGACGTGGAAGAGAATGAAGCTCAAGAAGGAGGGATTTAATCCAAAAAACTTCAGAGATGGCATTGGAGAGGCTTCGATATTCGGCCTCAGTGCTAGAGCGAGAGACGGTATGTTGTTTTTTGCAGCTCCAAGCAACCAGACTGTCTCCTAGAAAGACACAGTGGCCGGAGGTGGAGCGCCGGTCATCGGGATCAGAGGCCCAATCAGAATCTGCAAAAACCTTAAGAGATAAATGTGAAGACCTGAACAGTTGCAAGCCATGGGAGTTTGTGGATGAGACATATCGAAGAAGGCGTTTGACAGCTCTAAAATGAATATCCGTGGGTGTTTGCATATATTGGCTTAGCTTGTTGACAGAATATGTGATGTCAGGTCGAGTTATGGTGAGATATTGGAGACTTCCAATGAGCATTCTGTAGTGAGAAGGATCAGAGTATGGGGTTCCCAAATGTTTTGACAGTGTATTGGAACTGACCATTGGAGTGGGAACACCTTTGGCTTGAGAAAGCCCAGATTTTTTAAGAAGATCCAGAGCATATTGATGCTGAGAGAGATGAATGCCATTGGAGTTATATGTGACCTGAATACCCAAGAAATGATGCAAAACACCTAGATCTTTAAGGGAAAAAGATTTGCCCAAAACCTGAATTAAGGAGTTGATGGTTGTGGGGTCAGAGCCTGTGATGATGATATTATCAACATGCACAAGGATGAAGATAGTCAAGGATGTTGTGTGTTTAATGAAGAGGGAGCTGTCAGATTTAGAGCCAGAGAAACCTAGCTGAGATAACACAGAATTGAGTTTCAGAAACCATGCCCTAGAGGCCTATTTTAGACCATAAATGGCCTTGTGTAATTTGCATACAAGATGCTCCTGTCCTGCTGACTCAAAGCCTGGTGGTTGAGACATGTAAATTTCATCCTGTAATGATCCATTAAAGAAGGCATTGTCTACATCTATCTGCCTCAAAGCCCAGCCCTTTGAAATGGCAATGGTTAATATTAACCTGATAGTTGTGGGTTTTATGACAGGACTGAAAACATCTTGAAAGTCAATACCAGGTTGTTGGGTGAACCCTTTGGCAACAAGTCTAGATTTGTGTTTGAAGAGGGTTCCAGAGGCATTTTTCTTGAGTTTAAAAACCCATCTACAACCTACTATATTCCTGTTGGTGGGAGGATTAACAAGAGTCCAGGTTTTATTTTTGAGGAGAGCTTGAAACTCAGATTGCATAGCTTGTTTCCAGGATGGTTGTAGTAAGGCTTTAGTGTAAGAGGTGGGTTCAATGGGATATGAAATATCTGCAGAAAAGAGTTTGGGTTTAAAAATGCCTCTTTTAGCTCTAGTGAGCATAGGATGTTGATTCTGTTCAACTGGTGGAATAGGTACAGGTATGGGATTCAAGGGTGAAGCTGTGGTTGGTATTGGTATATCTGGGCTAGGTTGTGGAGTAGGATTAATATGAGGACTCTGTGGAGGTATATGAGGAGGAGAGTCAAGGATCACAGGCTGAGCTGGATGAGTAACTGGAGGTGGCCTGGGATATGAGGAATTAGATGAGGTGGGATGAATTCTGGTGTGGAAATGTCAGTAGGTGACTGAGAGAGGAGAGCTGGAAAAATGTTTTCATTAAATGTGACATTTCTGGTTATAATGATTTTGTTGGAAGGGAGCTGGATTTTATAACCTTTGTACTGTGTGTGATAACCAAGAAAAATGGAAGGTAAAGACTTGAGATCAAGTTTATCTTGGTTGTATGGTTTGAGAAAGGGAAAGGCTTGACAACCAAATACTCTGAGAAGAGAGTAATCTGGAGAGAGACCTGTGATCAAGGTGTATGGAATGTTGTGAGCCAAGGATTTCTGGGGAATTCTATTGAGAAGGTAAACAGCTGAGCCAAAAGCATTTTCCCAATATGATTTAGATAGGCCAGAATGAGATAAAAGGCTAAGGCCAGATTCTACAATGTGTCTATGTTTTCTCTCCACAACACCATTTTGCTGTGGAGTGTAAGGGCAAGATATGTGGTGAATGATACCTGAATCAGTAAAGAGTTTGGATAGGGGGGAAAATTCACTGCCACCATCAGACTGAACAGCCTTTAATTTGGTATTGAATTGATTCTCAACCTGGTTTTTGAAGTGAGTAAAGGCTGTATAAGTAGCAGACTTTGTAGGTAAAAAATAGAGCCATGTAAATCTACTGTAATCATCCACCAAAGAAAGGTAATATAGGTTGCCATGAACTGATCTTATGGGTGCTGGTCCCCATATATCAGTGTGAATAAGATCAAGTGGTTTTTTTGATCTGATATGTGTATGGGAATAAGGTAACCTATGAGCCTTGGATTGAGCACAGTTAGAACAAAAATTAAAATTAGTGTCATTAACATAGGGAATGGCACAAATAGACAATGCTTTCTTAGTAATATCCAAAGAAGGATGGCCAAAACGTTTATGCCATAATTCAAGGTTTCTGGTAACCTTAACAACAGAAGAAAAAGATTTAAAATGGATATTAGATTGCACTCTAGCTGCAGGTGAGTTGTTCTGTGAACTCTGAACTGGATGCAGCTGGAAATGGTAGATCCCATTGCTAAGCTTCCCTGTGAGGAGGACCTCCCTTGTGAGCTTGTCCTTGACAACACAAAAAAGAGGATGAAATTCAAAGAAGACACCATTGTCTTTTGCAAACTGTGATACACTAAGTAGATTCTTAGTGATGGCAGGAACATGAAGTGATTGAGTGTAAACACAAATTTTGTATGGTGAGGGAGGGTGGGCTTTACAAGTGTCTTACCAACATGAGAGATATCCAGGTTCATACCATTTCCAATTTGGAGCTTGTTAGGCCCCTCGTAGTCATTTGAAATGCTCAGGTTGGAGAGATCATTTGTTATGTGATGAGAAGCTCCAGAATCTGGGTACCACCCTGCTTCAGAACCTCATTCAGTTGATGAATAGTTTGCATACCCTTGGTAGGATCCCTGATATCCACCTTGTTGATTTCCACCTCTGTAACCATCTGAATTCACAGCTCTAGGATTCTGGTCAGGGACAAAGTCTGAATTGAACCTGTGATGACACTTGTCTGCAGTGTGGTTAGAATAACCCCAAATTTGGCATTGCACTCTGGTATTGACATTGCTTCTACCTCCTCTACCTTTGGTGTTTGAACCTCTGCCTCTATAATTAGGGTTTCCCCTACCCCTGTTGGCAGTAGAGGCTCCCCTTCCTTTCTGATTGGCATAGTTGGCAGAAGGTAAGTTTTTCTCAGCATTAATAAGGTTTTCAACCCTACTTTCATAGCTCAACAGTAAAGAGGTAAGGTCTTTCATGCCATAACCATCTCCTTTGGCTGTCACAGTCACCACTACAGCATCATACTCAGACCCTAATCCACTGAGAACATAAAGAATTTGGTCCTCCTCTCTCATTCTCTCATCGGTGCTGGCTGAAGCATCACACAAACTCTTCATTTTGTTGAGGTATTCCCTCATGGTGAGAGCCCCTTTTTTGAGGTTTTGGAGCTGCAGTTTGTACTGCATTTTTCTGGTAGTTGAAAGGCTAGAGAAAGAACCCTCCAAATTTTTCCAAATCTCAAAGGAAGAGTTGGATCCAACCACAGAAATTAAAATAGACTCAGAAGGAGTAGACAAAATCCAAGAGGCTAGAAGTTGATCTTGCCTTTGCCATAACAAAAATTCTGGGTTAGGTACTAATATACCTTCATCTCCAGAAGCCACAAATCTGGGTGGCTGAGCTAGTGTTCCATCAAGGAAACCATCGAGTCCATGACCTTTGACTGCTATTATGACTTGTTGTCTCCAAACAAGGAAGTTGTCATCCGTGAGCTTCACAAAGACCTGGTGATGGCTGAGTTGAATCAGCCCTTGTTTGTTGGTGAAGCTGCTGTCGCCTCTTTCAGTTTCCATTTTAGGGGAGCTACGCGTGAAGCTATTAGAAAAACCCTAATACCTAGTGCTCTGATACCATATTGGTTTTCATGGTGTTCTTGGAAAGAAGAAAAACAGAGGAAGACGAGATTTGATTAGACAGCTTAGGGATTGCGGCTCTCATGATTTGAGACTTAAATACCGCACCCTCAAAACCCTAAAAGGGGAAATGTCCGTACAGCGGGAACAAGAAAATAAATACAAAATGTTTAAATATCAGCTAGTCTAAACGACGTCGTATGAGTTCTAATTAGGATTCAAATTAGGTCGATGAAACGGCGTCGTTTGATGAGTCGATTTGGGGGCGTCAATTAGGGTTCCAAGGCGACGTTGTATGCATGATGAATTGGGGAAAATAGCGCGGTTCAATAGAGTAAAGTGCTAATAGTCAAATATGTGAAAATATTGTCGTCAATCAGTGATCATTATTTGATTGCAGTTTGCGGTTTTGTATGATGATCGTGCAAGTTCTTGAGTCGATCGGACTAAAATTTGTTGAAAAATACACAAAATTTGGCTTGTACATGGTAATTTCACTTCAAATTTAAATTTGCTTCCGGTGCAAAAACAACATCGTTTGGAAAGCTACGACCATCTTCATGTTTGATGCAGGAACTTTGTACACAGGTTTTCACTTTGTTTACCACCTTTTTTTTTTGGCCCAGCTCAATCCAACAAGACGGCTTGAATTACGGTTATAATTATTGCAAGAATATGATAACCACAATCTGAGATGATCGAGGGCTCGGATCATGCTGATTAGTTTTTAGGTGATTCTTATATGTTGTGGTGTTGTGTTTTATCCATAAATGGAAGTTTCGAAGAACTTGTAAGCGAACATTCCTGTTGAATTCATGTTGTCATTCTTATCACAATTGATTTGACATATGTTTAACTGTTAATTAAAAATAGAAATAGACAACCTATAGTGTGGAAAAGTACATATTGTCCCTTAGTGGGACGGCTAAGTTGGAGTCAATTAAGGTCAATGTAATATAACACAAAAGAAAATTTGTGATGCAGAGAGTGGCAAATATGCAGAAAGTCCCAAATATAACTTTTAGTTTTGCTGAGTGGTATCATAATAATTTTTGGGGTTAATTATATTTCACAACCTGAAGTTTAACTATTTATGTATTTTCCTAACTCGCCGGAAAATCATTACAAATCACTACTTAATGTTTAAACATTTTATATTTTGCAACCTACTTTGACACCAGAATAGAATATTTAATGGAATATTCTTTATCTTATGATTATTACAAGGACAATATTGTATTTTAAATATTTTTTAATTAAAAAACAAAAATGTTCATCTTCTTGCTCTGACAACTGTGTACTCTTCGTGAAGTAGAAAATTTTTAATCATCAAATTAATATGAAAATAAAAAATAGAGGGTAAATTTGTATTTCCCATAAAAATAATCAATTGACCGGAACAGAATATTCTATTCCGATGTCGAGTAGGTTGTAAAATGTAAAAAGTTTAAATATTAGGTAGTGATCTGATCTGTAATAATTTTTCGGTAAGGTATGAAAGTGCAAAAATGAGTAAACTCGCGGTTGCAAAGTGTAATTAATCCTATACAAAAGTATGTTATATAGCCCAATTAAATTTCTCCGTCTCTCAAATACTGTATGTATAGTTGTTTTTTAATTATTTTGTCGATGTTAAGAATGTCAATTAATTTGCGGAAAAACGAGAGTAGTAGAAATATTATTCATCTTTAACCTCCATGTACGGAACCTTGTACTGCCAGTCAAACTCAGTAGATCATACTGCTAGCTTGTTTTGACTTTCTTACACAATATATATGCTCGATTTCTTCAAACCTTGGATAATACACGCACTCGAATTTCGATTGTCTTTGTTCTGGTTTGAATTCTAGACTAAAACAAATTATCTACGTATGTAGACATTGATCAGCTGTTGCCAAAATGTTCTATCTATGAAAATAGTGTCAAAATGTATTACGTTGACCCAAGAGAGAATTGGTCTTCGTCAAGGTCTTCTGGTCCCTACGCATATCAACGTTTCATTTTCTTTGATACTAATGTCCCTACCCATCAAGTGGCAAATAGTAGCTTTTAGTCTTGCTGAGTGTTGTATATATATGTGTGTTTTCATTATAATTATTGAAAATAGTATCATACTTCTTCATGCTCATATATGATGAATTTCTCAAAACATCCTATCTTTGCACCTCTTTTCTTTCTCGTCTTTTTTTCGTTATTCAAACTAAAGCCGTGTACCGGAAATAACGGTACAACACTTATCCACGGTTGCCCTGAAATTGAAAAACAATCACTTTTAAGTTTCAAACATTCTTTGCATAATCCTGAAAATATTCTCTCTTCTTGGAATCACGATGAAGTTGATTGTTGCAAATGGGAAGGCGTTCAGTGCAGCAACTTAACAGGCCATGTTCAACAACTCCATCTTCAAAATAGTTATTTAAGCGGCAAAGTAAGTCCTTCCTTACTCAATTTGAAGCATCTTAAATATCTCAACCTGAGTCTAAATCAATTTGATGAAACAATTCCTTCCTTCATTGGATCACTCGCAAGCCTTGAGTATTTGGATCTATCTCTTAATGAATTTCACGGTAATATTCCTCACAACATTGGGAATCTTTCAAATTTGAACACTCTAATTTTGGGTTTTAGCGATTCTCTTGAAAGCGATAGCCTTGAATGGTTGTCGGGGCTTTCTAAATTGGAGTATCTCAACATGAATGGTGTGAACCTCAACAGAGCATCCAATTGGGCGCAACAGGTGATCAACAAACTCCCTTCTTTAGTCGACCTACATTTAAGCCGTTGCAGTCTTAATTTAGGTGATGTTGACAATATTACTACTTCTAAATTAGTCAAGCTTGATCTATCCGCTAATCAATTCATCAATTCCAGCATTCGAGAGTGGCTCTACAATTTAAAAGATCTCGAGTATCTCAATTTGGCATATAACAATCTGCAAAATGCAATATCTAATTCCATAGCAAATCTGACCTCTCTTATGACCCTCGATTTATCTTACAATGGTCTTTCTGGAAATATACCAAGAGGAATTGGCAACCTGTGCAAATTACAAAACTTGTACTTGGGTTATAATAAATTGCAAGGAGGAGTGTCTGATTTATTAGGAAATGCATCTGCAGCTTGTTTCTTAGTATCTTTTGAATCCTTAGATATAAGTTATAATCAACTTTCTGGTCCTGTTGCTCTTAAATTTGGAGAATTTAAGCGTCTTCGATACCTTAGACTTACTAGTAACTCATTGTCGGGCATAATTCCAAGCAATTTAGGGAACTTATCTTCTTCCCTTGAATTGTTATACCTGCAAGATAACAAATTCACAGGGAATCTCCCGGAGAGCATTGGTCAACTTTCAAACTTACAATATCTTCGTTTAAAAAATAACAAGTTGCAAGGGGTTGTGACTGAAACCCACTTTTCCAATCTCTCAAGACTAGAGCAATTATCTGCCTCTGATAACAACCTGACTCTGAAAGTCAACCCAAATTGGATTCCACCCTTCCGATTAACACGGCTCATTCTGGGGTCGTGGAACTTGATGTCTCCAATTCCGTCGTGGCTTGATACACAAAAGACGAGTATTAAGATGCTTGAATTATCTAATACCGGAATATATGGCAATGTTCCCAATTGGTTATGGAGTGTGGGATTTCTTAACCTCTCAAATAACCAACTCGATGGCAACATTTCGTTCATGAGTAGTGGCCCAAGTAGAGCTTCTTATTATTATGACCTGCATCAGTATGTATACTTGGGTTCCAACAGGTTCAGTGGTCAACTTCCTACAGTAGGAAATTGGTTGGTTGACTTAGATCTCTCCGATAACTTATTTTCGGGTGATTTATCAGACTTCCTATGCAACACGACAACTACCAATGCACTACAGTATCTTGATCTAGGGGGAAACCAATTGACCGGAGAATTACCAAATTGTTTCATCAACTGGCCTTCATTACAGTCGTTGAACTTAGGCAAAAACAACTTGTCAGGAACAATCCCAAATTCCATTGGATTTCTTACAGACTTAGAGTCTTTAAATCTAAATAGAAACAATTTCTCTGGCGATATACCTTTATCAATGCAGAACTGCACTCGACTAGAAAAGGTGGACCTTTCTCGTAACAATCTTTCTGGAAAATTACCAATGTCGATTTTGACAAGCTTAAATGGATTGAAGTTTCTCATTTTAAAGTCGAACAAGTTGAGTGGTCAAATCACTCCAGCCATATGCCAACTAAGCTATCTTAAAATCTTAGATCTATCGGACAACATATTTTCTGGTATGATACCTACGTGTGTCGGTAATTTTACTGCCATGGCCACAAAAACAACTGACATGGGTGAATTAAGTTATGTTCAGTTTGATATAGCATTCATAGAAGGTACATCAATGTCCACAAAGGGTATGGAGCTCACCTACAACACCATCCTTCGATTCGTCACTGGTATTGACCTTTCCAAAAACAATTTGTCGGGCACCATCCCAGAAGCGATAACAACTCTAGTGGAACTCAAATCACTTAATTTGTCGAGGAATCATTTAACCGGACCGATCCCTCGTAGCATCGGAAACATGACGCAACTTGAGTCTCTTGATTTCTCAATCAACTCACTTTCCGATGATCTTCCTAATAGCTTCAAAGCTATGTCTTCTTTGAATTATCTAAACGTGTCTCACAATAACTTGACGGGAAGAATTCCAGAAAGCACCCAACTCCGAGGCTTCCATGAGTCGAGCTTCATCGGAAACAATCTCTGTGGGCCTCCACTAACAAGCCCTTGCAGCAATATTAATGATGGTAAAACCCCTGGAACAGTGCACTCAGAGGATGATGAAAGCAATAAGCCGGGAATAGAATGGTTGTACGTATTTATATCTTTAGGATACGCTGTCGGACTTTCGGGTTTTCTGAGTACATTATATTTGAAGAGGTCATGGTGGGAGGCATATTGTCAGTTGTTAGATAAAATATGGGACGATGCCTATGTCTACATTCATGTTAAATGGAGAAGGGTCGCAAGAGCAAGAGCATCTGGTCCAAATATGTGAGTGTTCCGTTGTGGTACGTATAAAAGTTTGTATTGACTCTTGCGAATATGCAGTAAGAAACATTATTGTAATTTTTCGTTTTTATTCGTATATGCCTCTATGGCTCTACATTTATTGCTAGTATTTATTCAACCAACATTTTAATTTTGTGGCGACGAAGTGTTGTACAAGTAGGAACTAGACGAGCAAAGTTTTAGTGTAAAACTTTACTGTTGCCAATTACTGTTGAGGATTAATCATAGTTTCACAATTACCCTGACAAACTTGTAAAGCTAAGAAAATAAGCTTGTTAAATTCATGCTTCTTAACGTGGAGATAATGTCACCAAATGTCATGTAACTAGTCTGATTTCACATTGATTAGACGTTTTTCGTGCGTCTCTCGTCAAAATCCGAGGTCAATTGCAGTTAACTCGGTATCACGACGGGCACGGTATAAATAAAATAGTGATTTTTATCCTAAAATCACATTCATCGTTTTCTCAAACATTTCAACAACAAGAGCATTCATACACAAATAATAACATCACAAGTTCATGTACTCTCAACTAATCAACAACATGTCATCTCACTCTCGCCTCTCAAGAAGAACAATGAAACCCACGATGAATAAGGCTCTCATACTCTCAACAAGAAAAACATGCAATGACATCAATCAAAATCCTCAAATATGACAAGTGGTTCCAAACAATCAAACCGTGCAAGTTCAAGTAACAGCTTGACCAATATCCACATACAAACACAACCACATTCGGGACAACTAGTCATTGAGCATAATCTCAACACACAAACTCACACAAAAAACAACTAAACAAAAACTAATAAAAATAAAAAACATAATATATACAAAACACAAAAAAAAAATATATAAAGAAAAAGAAAAAGAAAACATACCTAGGTCGTGTCAGGTGGTGGTTGTTGTGGTCAAAATTCCAGTTATAGCCGTTCAAAAGCATCCTCTTCAAGCGTGTCCATCCCACTAGTCATCGTGTTGTTCCAAGTTCGGTTTACTTCTTGTTAGCATCGATGATTGCTTGGAGGTCGGCGAGATGCATCTGGCTCGATATACCTCTAGTAGCTCCTCCCCAATAGCCCGTCTCACTTGTGTACTGAGCATATGCCTAATCCCAAGCCTCGTCACCTCGGTGCTCCTCGTCATCATCATCCTCATCGTCACCGACCAACCTTCCTTTCTAATCGAAAATAGGAAACAGAGCCCATATTGGTTGGCGATGTTCGGTGGTTTCACTGAAGCTTGATTGGCATTAGTAAATTCATAACCATCTTCTCTTTGCTTCCTATTTGATTTACGTATTTTAAACATGTTGTTCGAACCAAATTTCTTTAAAAAATTTCACTCCGAATTTTTGTCGAACACCGTGTGTGCGTTGAAGAACTTGGTGAATTTCTTTAACATGAGTTTATGATTCACCCCAAACCTACCAAAACTCATGTTCTCAAGGTCAAGCACTTCAATTTGATATGTAAATTCAACATTATTTCGAAATTTTAGAGTAGATGGGTTTTGCTCGAAGTAGAAGAATGAAAATTGAGAATTAAGAGTGTTGCCCTCTGCCTCATTTCTTTCTTTTTAATTTGCTGAAATACGACTGTAGCGGGCGCTGGGGACTTTGTAGCGGTCGCCGTATCTAGGGTAGCGGCCGCGGAAAGTCAAAAAGAGTCCGCTGAAATACTTTCTTCGGTTCTTTCGCTTGCAGAGCACGCTTCTTCTTGTAGAATCATGCACGCTCAGGGCAGAAAGTTATTAATAACAAGACAATTATACTAACTAACGCTCAAAGTAGAAAGTTATTAACAACAAGACAATTATACTAACTAAACTAAATGAAATATAAAACTAATACCAAATAAACGCTTACTTAAACAAAGTTATTCGTTTCCCGCAACGACGTCAATTTTGATTAAACGTTTTTCGTGCGTCTCTCGTCAAAACCCGAGTTCAATTGTAGTTGACTCGGTATCAATCCAAAGAGACGAAAGAGAGATTTTTGTGTTTGTTTTCGTTAAAGATTCACTTTTCATATTTAATCTAAAACTAAATTTAAGTCTAAATTGCAAATAAAATAAATAACATATTTAAAATGACAAGAAATTAAAAGGCCTGAAATGAAAACACTAAACAATTTATGTCGAATAGTTTCCGGCCATTTCATAACAATATTCTCTAATTCAAAATACTCGACACCTGAAAGTAAAGCTCCCGGTCGGGTTACTAAACTCATTGTAAGGCGTTTAATTCACTTAGGGTCTCGGCGTCTCGCTCTCGATCAAGTTACGAGTCCTAAGGTTGTGTCGATTATAATGACATAGTTCAATTAGTATGAAATTCCTTTTTCGCGACCCTCAAGTCATAATTCGAGCAAATACAAGAAAATGAGAAATAACAAAAAAGAAAATAACGAAAAAGTAATTACATTATAAACATCTATGAAAATGAATTTATAACTAGAAGTTTAGGCGTATGAATTATTCTATAAACTATGAAAGTTGCAGAAAATTAACAAGGAATAAAACTAAGAACGAAATGCAAATAAAAGAAAGATTACATTACAAAGTTTATGAAGGCCGTAGAACTCGATTACGATTCTTGGAAGGTCGGTGTCGTCAATACCGATGCCCCTCACTCTACGTCGAGTTCCAAGACGAGAGATATCTCAAATGAAGGTATTTTTGCCATTAAAATCAAATGAAATCCCAAGAACTGCTCAATAACTGCTCAGAACCGCTGCTGGAAATGCCGGCGCATTAATTATTTGTAGTGCGGTCGCATTCTTCCCTTTTTTAGCTGATCTTCGACTTTCTTCCGAGCTTTCTTTCGTCTCTTCGTTTCTTCGCCCGTCTTTGACCTAGAAGTCATCAAATCACTCCAAAACAACCGTGAGGTCAACACACAATACTCATAACACCACAAAACCACACAAACATAACATAAAACACTAAATACACAACACAAAACAACACACTAAAACATAACACACACCTAAAACTCACACATATAATAGTTTAAATTTATGAAATCGAAATATTTTACAAAACAATATATATATATAGTCGTGTACAGCCGCGAGCCCCATGCAGGGGCTCGACCGAACAGTTGCGGGTTCGCCCGCGGTTAGGGTTTGGTTGAGTCCGACTTCGTGGTGGTTCGTGGCGGGATGTTCCGGCAACCGGGAGTCGATTGGAGTTGTTGTTCCGCAACTTTGATAACTCTGGATATTCGATCTCCAAAGGATTTCGGTCAGAATTAATTAGATAATTTATTTAATTAATTTTATTTAAATTTATTAATTCCGGGATATCGATTTCCAACAATTGGTATCAGAGCGTTAGTTTTAGTTCACGGTATTTTTCGATAAATTGTTCTACCTTGCAGGGTTTGGGAAGGGTTTGGGACTATATATTATGGCTAGATTTAATTTTAATTAACTAATGTCATAATATTGTTCTTGATTATTAAACTATTGGAGAATATATTCGACCCATTAATATAAGTGTAAAGAAGTCCAACTTCTCTACTAGTTCGAGCTGTTGGATGATGCGGCATCTAACATGGCTATAGAGCCTTGGGATAACCCGAGGTCCTGGGTTCGACTCCCGCCAGTGGCGACTCCACCCGAGTTAATTATCCACTTGTTGGGCCTCCCCAAAGAGGTTGAAATCGGCCCACAAGTGAGGGGGAGTATTGGAGAATATATTCGACCCATTAATATAAGTGTAAAGAAGTCCAACTTCTCTACCAGTTCGAGCTTTTAGATGAAGCGGTTTCTAACATGGTATTTATAAATGAAAAGTAACAATTAAATTGAGTTTATCATGATTCATCATGTCGAATTAAGTGAGTGACACACGGCACGACACACGGGACATGTATTGTTTTTCATCAACCATACAGCAATGCAATGATAATGAAAAGCATGAGTGCATGACCAGATATGGGATATTTGGGTCCCAATAGTGGGTTCACGCAAACAAATAGGGCAAGTTTCCATTAAACTCAACCCTTGGTCAACATCTTGCACTCTTGTCCTCTGCAGATGATATATCAAGTAGGATTGCACATTAAAGGAAACCCTATTGCTAAAGAGATGGGACAAGTACAACGGGATAAGATTCTCAACTCTAATCGCCCTATCCAAGGCGACGTCCAATCCTTCTCCCTCCTGCTGCACGGTGCACACATCCATCTCTACAACCATAGAGATAAAAGACTTAATACTACCAAAGCAAAGAAAACAGCGCTCGGCAAAATCAAATGCCTCGGCAACTACTTTCTGAATCTCATGCTCCAGCATCCAGTATTCTCTAAGCCTGGCTATCAATTGGACTTCCAGTCCTGTTTTACAACCACATTCAAAGTCCACCTTGTCCAAATATACACGGAAATCCTCTGAGCACATGACGTCATAATCATCACCTTTTTTTAGAATGAAATTAGTTCTAATCACGAACCGAAAAAAAGCCTTGACTGTACCAAACGTGGAGGACCACAACTCGTCCTCAAAGATATCCATCTCTTGGTCCTCGCCCATCGAGAAACGATAATCATACTCATATCCCTGCGCCCGTCGATTATCCATCGGTCTACCAATTAAAGAGGTCTAACAGCTCTGATCGATGGAGTAATATATAGTGTGTATATAATATACACAGAGTAATTTACCCTAAACCTATTACTATTAGGAATATTCTCACATATATTTTTGGTATATTTAAAGGTAACATACATTCATATCCAAGCCAATAAAAAATTGACACCTCAATTTATTATCATGTACTCTAATACATGTGATTATAACTCAAAATTGAATTTACCTAATATAAGTGTGAAGATATTATAGAACAAGTTTATTTTTTTTTTTTTTTTTAATATAAGTACAATATTCTTATATGATTATATAATTAAATTATTTAAAACAAAAAAAATATGTTTATATTACTTAAATTAAATAATACACTTAATAATATAATTGTCTAAAATATTTATTTTCATATATTTTAAAGAAAATATTTATTTATATACATTTTTTAAGCACATCAAAATTATATACAATACAATTAATTTATTTTGCATAATTTTTATTTTATCTCATTTGTGGAGACTTGATGACGATAGAGTTGCAAATGAATAAAACATTATTGATGCAATTCCTGATTCAATTAAATTTTTAATTATTTGTAAAAATTGAATACGAAAAAT
Source organism: Euphrasia confusa (assembly GCA_954870475.1). NCBI lineage: Eukaryota > Viridiplantae > Streptophyta > Magnoliopsida > Lamiales > Orobanchaceae > Euphrasia > Euphrasia confusa. The sequence goes on along the minus strand of OX940966.1, from coordinate 4,275,731 downwards.
AAATACAAATGTAAATCAATTAGTATTCGATTCAAATACCCATTTCAAGTCTTGGGACATGATTCGATGTTCTTCAACTACATCTCTTTCGATTGCGACCGTTCACCGATATCTTTGATTAATAATTAATGTACCGATCTACTTGTCCGATTGCATCAATGTGCACATCCATCTCGAAAAATATCAACAAATGACAATCAAATCGATTGACGCTCGATGGTTATGTGATTCGGCACGTTTTATTTCACGAATAATTTGATTTAAATTAATTAATATATTTATATATAATAAATAAATGTTTTATAAAATATTTTTATGATCAAATAAAAAAAATATATTATTTATTTTATATTTTTGAATAATTAGTGCTGATATTGTTTTACTGAATATTACTATTATTTATTTTAATAATAAAGGATTATTACATAAACCTGCCCAGGGTTTTGAGTTTTTGACACTAACTTACCCGAACGGAAAACCGTGACACTCGTTTACCTAAAAAAATTCCGTTTGACACTAACCTACTTATTTTGCCGGATCAGAATTCCTCAGAATTTTCCGAGAGCGTGTTTCTCGCTTGCCGATTTGGTCAACCTGAATTATGACCTAAGAGACATTTATGTATTAACACATCTCAACAATTTATGAATTAAAATAAATCAGTAAATGTGATTTCTCTAACCCTAAAACTCGCATCTCAGAATTCCCAATTCAGAAACAAAAAAACCCGCACCTCCGTTTTCCCCAAATAAAAAATAATTCCCAAATTGCTAGAATCCTAATTTCGATTCCAGTTCATATCTTCGATTCATTTGTCAAAGGACCAGAACCCTAATCAAAAAATCAAAATGCATTGGAAGTTGCGACCTGATTCTGGGCCCAATCGAGAGATGTTGGGGGATGTCTACACTTTGAAACTCTATCATAGTGGGAAGTTCAGACACGAAAAAGGTAAGTTATTGTATACTTTGTTGCTTTTGAAACATGTTATTTGTGTGATTTGAACCTAATTTCTTTGTACTCTCTTATTAGTTTGTTTTACCAGTTTAAGATGAATTATTTTGGTCATTTTTTGGTCAGTTTTTTGTGGCCTTAGTATCAATACCATACAGTGTACACAAAAATCAAACATAACATTGCTTCAATTCATTCAAACCAAATTCAGTACATTACATTGCTTCAATTAATTCAAACCAAATTCAGTACATAATTACATTGCTTCAATCCAAACCAAAATCAATACACACTACATTACAAAGCTCAAATCCAGAAATCATAATTTCATACAGAAAAAAAACTACAACAAATGCTACAATCGCAAACAACAACTTCACGTTCCTCTTCCTAAGCAAATCTTCTCTCTTTCTCAGCTCCTCCAATTCTTCAACCTTGGAATTGATGTTCTTAATTAGACATGGTATAATTTGATTACATCGATCTCCCACATGCAGTGGGTCAATCCAGGTGAAATACCCACAACCTCCCTAACACTGGTGTTCTCATTCATCCAAGAAAATTGAAAAAATTGTGGAAAATTGAAAAATGTGGGTTCTTACCCAAAATTTGGGGCAACACATGTATCTTCTGTCTGGGTTCATCTCAGTCCAGGAAGTATGCCTCGCAACGAACAGCTCGAATCGACAAAAATCGTCTAAGCTTGAGGTTGACATCGACATGGTAATGCAAAAATCGCAGAGGAATTGAAAAAATTAGGGTTCGTCGATTTGGGGGTGAAATGTGTGAAGCGGGTGATATTTTTCTGATTTTAACTGAATGTAAGAAGGGTAAATTCGTAATCAATCAACATAAAATAATAAATAAATAAAGTTAAAATAGAGTTAACTAAATATTTTACTGTTTATTCTATTTTGTCAAAAATCTTTTGTAATTTGTTCTCAAAAAATTTACTCGGCCCGGTGCATTGGTGGGCCCATTTCGGGCGGGCCATGGGCCGTTCACTCACCATTTACAGTTTACACCTCCCCAACCAGTCCGTCATGGCTTCGCCGTCGTCATCAACCCCATCTCCGCCGCCGAAACCACAATCGCCCAAATCCGAACCCCTACAGGCACTCGCACTCGCACCCGCGTCCAAACCCGCACCCAGAAACCCTAGCCCTAATCCAAGCCTACCAGGAGAAATGGTACTCCGCCAAGAGAGGCCCGCTCAATTCCTCCCAGTGGGAGGAGATATCCGTCACCGTCTTCGCCCGCTGCGGCTTCGACGAGCCCTCCCGGACCGCCACAAAATGGAGAAGCTCCGGAAACGCTACCGCTCCGATCTTCAGAAGCCCTACCCTAACTTGTGGCAGTATTTCGATCTCATGGATCAATTGTAGGTAGCCGTTGTTAAGTCTTCTTCTTCCCCTATGTATGCGAACAATTTCCACAGTGATGCCAACCGTGGCTAGGGTGCTAACTTATATTCCGGCTCTGCTGGTTATTTGAATAAGATGAATAATCCCGGTGTCGATTCCGATGAGAGTGATGAGGAGTGGAATGAAAAGGATTATGGTGGTGGGGCTGCTTGGACTAAGAAATACAAGCCCATGAGTGGAATATTATTCATGCCATGGATGTGATGAATGGGATAGTTAAAGATTGGGGTTGGTGCGGAAAGGGAAGAAGGTGGTTGTGGTGGTGGTGGTGGAGGAGGAGGAGAAAGGGACCTGGCTGCGGAGGTTAGGGGTTTTGCGGAGAAGTTTATGAGAATGGAGAGTAAAAAGATTGAGATGGTGAGAGAGACAGAGAGGTATTCGATGGAGATGTTGAAGAAGAGGGAGGATATGATTCTTGAGAACCATAGGAAGATTATCAAGTCGATCGGCAGTGCATTTGGAGCTCCTAAGAAAGGGAAGATGACTCGAGAAAGTGGAAAGCTTTGCTTAGCTTTGTTTGTTTGGTTGGTTGGTTGTCGGGAATAATGGCCGGCCCATTGTTGTAATAATAGATAGGCCGAACGAGAGGATTTTACTTTTTTGAATGCCGACTCTCTAGGTCTGTGTAATTGTGATTGATGATTTAGATGTGTGTTTAAAAACTTTGTTCAATCCTAAGTTACTTGGGTAGAAATGATTGTGTTGTGGTTACTATCTTTTTGGTTTACCTTCTGCTAGAACTTATTTGGTTATATGCAGATTATATATTAAGGTTAATTGCAGAAGAACCCCTAGGTTTCAGAAAATTGCCAAAAGAAGAGAAAAACAGAAATGCTTGCAAAGTTGAAAACTCATTTGAAACCGAACATTTCATATTAGGAATGATAGTTTACGATTCATACAAATTCATAAAACCAAGTTTACGATTCATTTCATATTAGGAATGATAGTTTACGATTCATACAAATTCATAAAACCAAGTTTACGACGCGGGCAACCATTTTCCTGCCTCGACCAAGTCTACTAGCGCAAAGGAAAGAAGGAAGCCCAGCCCGAGTTCATATATATCTTTGAAAATAACAAACAAGCACACATATCTTTGAAAATTACAAACAAGTACACATATTTTATGAACTCACGTGGAATTAACCATAATACCCTTTCAAAGATCAACATTTCTACTCGGAGACACTATTTTTTAAGTAAAATGAAATCTTTATAATAATTATTAATTAATTAAATAATTATATTAATTATCCTCAAAACGAAGCAGCCCAGCGAGCAGAGCAAACGAAACAGAATTTCCCGCCAATGGGGTATTCGTACAGCTGTTGCTAAACCGAATACTTATACGACGATCACACTTTCCATCCTCATTCACTCGATCTCATCCCCATCTCTCTCTCTCTCTAAATTGACTAGATCTCATCCCATTATCTCTCTCTAGAAATCCACTGAGAAGAAAATGACAGACGATGGAGGAAGTCCACCACCGCCGCGTGACAAGGGGAAATCCAAGGTCGGGGAACCTACAGAAATCGCTTCTGACGAGAATCAATCGGGAAGATATCCTCTCGATCCAGGCTCCAGGTACTTCGAAAATTAATTCTCTATGTGCTCTGTTTTCAGAAATCGCTTTTGTTCATGCATGTGTTAATCGTTGTGATGTGCTTTTCGAATCGAAAATTCCCTTTGTTTTCTGTTGATACGAGACTCAATTTTAATGTATTACGAATGAACACAATCGATTTACTCTTAAGTATGCTAGTAGTTTCCTACTCTGGTATAGATTACTGTTTATGTGTTAATTGCTTTTCTGTGATCGAAATTCTCTTTGTTTTCTTTTGATACGAGAGTCAATTTTAATGTATTACGAATGAACACAATCGATTTACTCCTAAGTATGCTTCTACTTTCTTACTCTGGTATAGATTACTGTTCATGTGTTAGTTGCTTTTCGGTGATCGAAAATTCTCTTTGTTTTGTTTTGATACGAGACTCGATTTTAATGTATTACGATTTACGAGTGAACTCGATCGATTTACGTACGTGTGTGTGTTAGGAACAACCCTGTGGACGATCGAGAGTTGTCGATCAATCCGAAGCCACGTGTTAGGAACAACCCTGTGGACGATCGAGAGTTACCGATCAATCCGAAGCCACGTACCCCGCTACTATTTCGGTGATCGAAAATTCTCTTTGTTTTTTTATACGAGCCTCAATTTTAATGTATTACGAGTGAACACAATCGATTTCATGATGATTATGTTAGGATATTCAAATATATCGAAAAACTGAGCCGATTTTGTCGTTTTTTAGTGAGGAAGTGAATTCAGAAAAGATTTTCTTGGTTAAGAACTTTAGCGAGAAGGTAACAAAAATTGTCGAATCCATTTGCTTCAACAAAGACGGTTCTATAGAGACCAAGGTCAGTATTGGTCAGTGGATTTTATTTTCTTTAAAGCTACAAGATACATCTATGATTGATTTGTTTTCATGTAGTATACGATGTCTGATGGGGTGGAGGAAATTCCAATTCAAGTTTCAGATGTTGATAACCTGGCTTTGTTCTCGACAAAAAAGGTAAATAAATCTGGTTTTCACTTACTTCACTAGTTTTCTTTGAGGTTTCCACGGGTTAATAAATCTGGTTTTCACTTAATTCACAAGTTTTCTGGTTTTCACTTAATTTACTGGTTTCAGATGATGATGAGGTTTCAGTTTCCTTCGAGGGCAAAATCAGCAAAATGATGACACTGCTATCCCCTGAAAGGTTCATTCTATGCCACCCCAAGTGTACTACCCCTATTCCATACACATTAGGCCATGTGTAAGTTACTTTTAATCTCCACCACATATTGTATTTATCATTTTTTCATAAATACACATGTCAAATAATCCATGGTTAAGGGTACTACCCATCTAGGGTAGCATGGAAAAAACCCCCCTGAAAATTCTTCCAAAAGGTACCTGCAGTCTAAGAAAAAACAACCAATGGTGAGCTTTTTTTCTTCTTTTTTTATCAGTAGCTAACATCAATATATATATATATATATATTGATGTTTTATATGTTTCAGGGCATCACTATTGAGGAAGCTGGCCAGCATATTCATGAGGCTACCTTGAACATGAACCCCCGTCTGGAAAAACATAAAACACTTTTACTCAATCTGTTCGCTCAAAACCCACAACAAACTTGGACCTTGGAAAATATACAACTAATGACAAAGATCCCAAAGGTTTCTTCTTAATTTTTCTTAAACCATTTTCTTTATTTATTTTACTATATATTTTTATCTTCACTTTCATTTTTTTTCTCAGGTCCATTTGATTCCCCTAATCCAGCTGCTCTGCATATACAACAAGCACAATGACACGTACACAGTGAAGTGATGACTACTCCTGTCTATTTGGATTAGGTACGTTTATATTTATTTTCCAGTGCATAAAATCATTTTAGAATACTTACTTTTCTTCTCCACATACCTTGCAAGATCATCCTCTTCCATAAAATCATTTTAGAGTACTTACTATCCCTATTCGTTTGTGCAGGGCAAAAGGAAAAACTATGAACTTGGAAAAGACTCTACCATACTGCTAAATCCAGTCATTTGAACATTTTTTCATGTTGTATACTTTTATTAGGACCATGTCAATTGTCATTTTCATGTTTTAGACTTTTATTAAGACCATGCCAAAATGGAGTATAGATGCTACACGGTACCAATTCAACAACTAATGTTACCTTTCATATGTGAATCATCTTCTGGACTTTCAGAATCAGTTGTATAACCGTTGATTTCCCACTCCCGCTCTCCCCAACCAAAGCAACTGTCTGAAGAAGAAAAGTATAAAGAATGAATATCATGAACATTACCTAGCTAATGATTCACACGTAGGTACTCTTTTGCATACTTTGCCACTCTGTATTGTCAAGCAGAAGTCCCTAAATATCTGAACATCAGGCCTAGTTGGATACTTAAAACTCACGTGCCTCAACTCGATCTCTCCCTTCACGTTTTCTAGCTTCATCCCGGAATCATCGCTCGAGTCAATCATAGATTTCCTGTCTAGAATCGCAAATATTGAAGCAGCTGCTCCCTTAGCCTTGTTTGAGTCCGGAGCCAGGGAACTCGATTGGGAAATCGCTACTGATGCCATTTTAAGAGCAAAGAAAATTACAGTATACAGTACATGAGCGTTGTGGTGGGGACTGGTTTTTACTTCTGGACTTGGCACGAGACAAAACTTACGTGGAACACATCGTCAAATGTTATTTTTCCATCCTCAACGAGTCGAGCTCCTGCGTAAAAGCTTGTAGCATAAACCAGAAACAGCAAAGCGAAAGCCAAACCGAATCCCACTCCACTAACAATTCCTTGTCTTCAGCGGCCCCTCGCACTTCACTCTGTACATCTCCATCATCTTCTTCTCACTGTCCTTATACTCCCGACAGCATCATTAGCAACTTCACTCGCTGCCTTGTACATGACCTTTGCCTGTCATGAACTTGACCTGCACATATCCACTAAGCCCTAACAGAGGGATCATGGGAAGAATAATAAGCGCCAGCTGCCAGCTGGCCTAGAAGGCAATGCCCAGCCCGACAACGGCAGAGGACAAATCTTGGACCATCTGTCCAAGTGCCTCCTCAACCAGAGCTCCAACACTGGCTGCATCAGCAGATAGCCTTCTCAAAACACATCAAACGGATCCTCCGGATCAACTTATTCCCAGCCAACCCAAAAAGATACGCAATGAATGACACACCCCCTAGGACCACAAACATCAAGGCCCAAAACTTAGAATCCCTGCGCAGTACGTGAGGTGTCTCGTAAAACGTCTTTATCACGCTCGAGATTAAAATCCCGAAAAGCGGCATTATGGCACCGTTAACAATCGCGAATATAGCTCCGGCTATCAGCACCGGCACCTCAGGCTTATTCATAGAGGCCAGATGGCGGATGGGGACTTTTGGAGGCTTTTCGGATGTTTCCATTTCAACGTCTTCTAATGTCGAGTTGGTTCGGTTGAGCGTGGTCGGTAGACCAAATGACAGTGAAAACGATTGACGGCGACTACTGCTACGTCCTATTTCAGAGGATCCTCCGCTAATTGAGCGCTTGAGTGACATTCTTTGACTCGAGCGTCGGCCGGAAAATTCTTTTTCAACCACTTGTTCCGAGTTTCGATTGACTTCTTGTAAGCTTATGAGCTGAGAATAGGCCCCTTCGGGATCCTGGAGTAGTTCGCCGTGAGTGCCTTTCTCAACCATCTTTCCTTGATGAATGACAGCAATCATGTTGGCATTTCTGACTGTGCTCAGGCGATGTGCGACGATGACAGTTGTTCGGTTTACCATAATCCTGTCTAGTGCTTCCTGCACAACCCGCTCGGACTCTGCATCCAGCGCACTTGTAGCCTCGTCTAGAAGTAAAATTCTCGGGTCTTTTAGTATTGCTCGGGCGATGGCAACTCTTTGTTTCAGTCCACCCGAAAGCTTAGTTCCGTGCTCACCAACCATTGTATCCAATCCCTGATAGAAATTAGATTCATCAGAACCCCGTAAAATGATACTACATAAAACGAATAGAGGAAGAAACAACGTAATGAACCTGGGGAAGTTTGTCGATGAATTTAGCAGCATTTGCTAGTTCTGCTGCCACTCTGATTTCCTGTTCGGTTGCGTTGTCCTTTCCATACGCAATGTTCTCCTTGATGCTGGCTGTGAAAAGCACGGGTTCTTGACTGACGAGGCCAATTTTGGATCTGATCCACTTGAGCTGGAAGGCTTTAAGATTGATACCTATACGGCCTACACATAGATTTCCGGCCTCCCCGTTTATTTTTTCAGCAGGACTCGGAGGCTTCCCCATTTTATTTTTTCTTGTAGACAGCAATGTGGCTTAATCTCAAGATTTGCGTACAAAAATCCTCTTTTTCCGTAGCAACTAGCAAGAGTGACGTTTATTTTCTTGTTGATCCTCATTGTGCTTCTCAGTCGGCACATCAAGTGGAGACTCTAAAGAATTTTTATTACCATGCAGCATAGATTTATACGGCCCATACTGATCTTTATTTGCCTTCTGACTGCTGTCTTTCCTCGGCATTGTGATGCTTAGGAACCTGATCCGACTCTCCTCCAAGAAAAATCATCACAATTACCATACAATCTTTGAAAGCAACCTCCCCTCTTGATTGAAACATATTCTTCTTTGGGCATTCTTTTGTTTGGAGAGTAGAAACTTTGTGGTGTTGGTTTTAAGTGGAATCTCTCTTCCGGGCCAAAGAAATTAAGAGTAGTCACTAGTCTCCTTAGTCCGAATCTTTGTGGTGTTGGTTTTCAGTGGAATCTCTCTTTCGGGCCAAAGAAATTAAGAGTCACTGGTCTCCTTAGTCTGAATCCTCTACCCAATCTTTTGTAGCTGAGGTGAACGTATACGTGCTCTGGATGATTAATTAACTTTTTCATGTGACAATAGAATAGTATGTGTACGTGCTGAGCAGATGTGACACAATCTCCCTTAGCTCAAAAAGATCCTTTTTTTGCAGATCGGATATGAACATCATTAGAGGTTGTGCTCTGGAAATAGCTATAGCTATAATCTACCACAACTCCCACTCCGATGACATGGAGATATTGATAATTGCTGGTGAAACTCTTAGGTATATCGTAAACATCCACCATGACATTGACAGAAAATGGAAAATAAATCTCAATAAGGAGAAATAAACATCGACCCATCAATCGAGTATTCAACTGCATCCTCAGTCAGTGCTATGAAAAACAAAATCAGGACATCAAATATATAGGAGCTCAAAATCAAGCTGCGAGTGGGTATAGCTAGAGATTGAAAACAAATAAATAAATAAATGGAATTTCATTTCTTACCTCCTCCGTACAGTCTGTTTGAATCTGACTCAGAATGGGGCGGCGAAACTGGAAGACGGTGATGCTCGGCTCGGAGTCGGAGGGGAATGGCCGGTCAAATGAAATGATGCATTTATTTGCATCCTCAAACGGCCCATGAGTACTGATCCTGGGCCGGCCCACAATTATTCTAAGGTTGATAATTAAACAAAAATTGCATTACAAATTAAACTTGAAAAGAAAAGAAATGTAATCAATTATAATTTTTTGGCTTTTTGAAGAATAGAAAATATTTGTGTTTTTGATATTTTGATTAAAAATAAGTAGAAACATATTTTTTAAATTAATAAATTAATTTATTATGAATAAAGTTTAAAAAATATGTAAAAATGTATGATTAATAGACTGTTTTCTAAAAATTAAAAAAAAAAATCATTATTTCTTTGAATAGAGAAAATATGAATATTTTGTTTTGTTCTTTAAATATGTAATACTAATAAATTTTACATTGTCACCCCAAATTTTTAATTACTACTTTCTCAATCCATTAAGTATTTGTCGTCTGAGAATGAGGAGTTATATTTTAGGCTGACAATATATTAAAGAATCTTCAATGAGTACTACTAGAACTACGGTATAAATTGCCCCTAGAACTATTTATCAATTTATGCTTACACTCTCATTAATGCAAGATACTTACAATTTTTATTTTTGTAAATTCCACATATTTTTATTATATTTACATACATACATATATATATATATATATATATATATATATATATATATATATATATATATATATATATATATTAAAAAAATGTGAAATTGTACTACTTAGTATTAATACGATACTCAAATTTCTCTTTTTCTATTTTAAATTGTAGAGTAGTACTATTTATTTTTCTCAATAGTATCTTAAGTAAAATTCAATGTCATGTAAAAATGTAAAAATTGTAACTACATGCTTATACTTAATTTGTTAATACTCCGTATCATTTTGTGTCTCATATGTTGGTTATTTTTATACAAAATTAACCTTTATCGGGCTTCGAACAGAAACTTGTTGCGGGTAGTCGAGACGCTTTCGCTATCCGCAAGACTAAAACGCCCCGTATATGCTACGGTTTTGCGACGTTAGTCCCCAAAGATACAACGACTTTCAATAATCTTTTAGTCTGAGGCACACCAGCTAGAAGCTCCGACGAACAGGGAAAGAGAGAGAACCGATCATATGCAAATGCAAGGAACTAACTAATATTGTTAACACAATATTCTAATACTAGAATGTTATGAATTTAGAGAGAAGAGATTCTGATATGAGATAGAAGTATGAAATGAATTGTCTATCTCTCTCAACTAAGGCCCCTATTTATACTCAGATAGAAGTATGAAATGAATTGTCTATCTCTCTCAACTAAGGCACCTATTTATACTCATTAGGGGGGAGTATTAAAAGACAAAGGCAACGCAAAGGTCTTTAGCAACACAAAGGTCACACTCATAATGAGGATTAATTTATATATTTTTATTAAATATATAAATAAAATTCTGATAACTTTTCAAGTCTTAGGCCGAAAAACTATTCAAATTCCGTCCGTACAACCCATTTAGGCTAGCCAAACAGCTTAAGCCAACTAAAATATTTCAACTAATTTTACTCAGCCCAAAGGCTGATAAACCCAAGCCATAATAACCATACGTGTTATTAATTAACAGGCTCAATATAAATAAAATTTGTACTTATTAGACTCTTATAGGCCCAAGAAAATTCTCGGAGGCCCAAACGTGTTATTAATTAACAGACCCAATATAAATAAAATTTGTACTTATTAGACTTTTATAGGCCCAAGAAAATTCTCGGAGGCCCAAAGTCCAAATCATCATTTCCCAATTGACCAAGAATAATAATTCAAGTGGCTTAGTCAAAGTTGAAACATTTTCTAACTCCTCATATAACATCACACAAGTATTGATTTTCACAACACATTCAATGTGGGATTGTGACTTTTCACATTCTCAACAATCAATACACATTACCTTTTATAATGGTTTTCACAAACCCATTATCTCCCACATTCCGATGTGAGATGAGACTTAATTATCTCATTCAATAATACCTTTATCACTTGGCTAATTCATTATTTATTTCTCACTCACCGAAAAATCAGATCTTGACGAAATAAAATACTATAATTAACTACGCAACATCGTAGAAAATTATCAACAAATTAATTCCAACGTGAATTAATATTTAGCCACAAAAAACCGGTCAAATATCGGTCAAACCAATTATTTTATTCCAAGTTTTCCAACATCATATATACTTGAAGAAGCTGAACTCAATAAATTCTATGTTTTGTAGCCTGATGTTTTAGCGCCAGGAAGAGACATTCTGGGAGCAAAGTGGATTCCGAATGGTGAGAATGAGATTGACGCTTTCGAGATTGACTCGAGTACATCCTCGTCTTGCCCACATGTTTCCGGCCTAGCTGCAGTAGTCAAGTCTTGGCATCCCACATGGAGTGCCTCTGCTATTAGATCAGCCATAATGACAACAGGTCCAATACATACCGACCGCCTTTTACCTTCATTTACAAACTAAGGCTGTGTCATTAACAAATCCTGATTTGCAGCGATCCATACAAACAACATGAAAACTCAAATTACAACGTACAACGGATCAACAGCCACCGTGTACGACATGGGAGCAGGGGAAATAAGCCTATTAGGCCCACTGAGTCCTGGGCTCGTCTATGAGACGGAAACCATCGATTACTTGCAGTTTCTATCTCACTTGTGGCGGAAGGAGTTCAAGATCGAGGAGCTCCTCCTAGAGGATAAGGATAAGGAGGAGGAGGAGGGCGAAGGCGGCTATGCACAAGAAGAACTGCCGGCAGTTCGTGCACCTCCTCATCAACAGCTGCCAGGAGAGGAGCTACCTCTACCTCATGGCCATGGGCTAGAAGCCTGGAACATTGTGTATCAGTTCAGGTACCTCAACCGCTACCCAAGGATCATCCGCTGATTGCACTCATCGATAATGCCATGGTCAAGGTCATAATAGTTGACGATACTTTCTTATAAATCAATTTTTTTCTTCTGCTCTCTGACGGATCCCTTCAAGCATATCGATTTTGACGAATCTAACTGAACTGTGAGTTAGTTACTCGGATTTTATAGATCAACCTTAAAAAATAAATCGAATCCATTTTAAAACCGACTCTTTTATGTTTCCGCTGCTAACAAACATGAAAAAAATGTCACTGCTGTGTGTGAAAAAAGCTACTACATTATTGCTTTTGGATTCCTTTGATCACCCTTTTCTTTTGATAACATTTGGCTTGTTTTTGTGGTCACAGGATGTTAAGGAGCTGCAATATATCTGGGAAAATCCCTTCGTACTTGGCCAATTTCTCTGATTTGAAGAATCTGTAATCCGAATCCCGAACATGTTTTTGTTCTTCGTAATAAGACGAGTATTAGATTCACCTTTTTTGTTTAATCGTTTGACTTTCACCAGATTCGAAGGGGAGCTTCCGGATCTTGAAAATGTGGCGAGTCTGAAAACCATGTACGTAATAACTCGACACTTCTTCATTCTGTTTTCATGCACAAGTTACTGTACTTATACGATTTCATTTTCATGCACAAGTTACTGTACTTATACGATTTCATTTTATGAATATGTGTGTGAATTTTCAGTCTTGTGACTGGCAACTTTCTCAATGGTCCGATTCTGGATTGGACCACAAACATAACTGCTGACCAGTATGCAAACCGTCCCGATAAATTTTCCGATAGTTTTGTTAAAAGCTGACATTATTTTTACTTTTGTTTGCATCCAAATCGACCTGTCTTGCAATAACTTTTCCGATAATTCTGTGGCGGAAACTTGTCACGAAATACTCTGTGAAGCTTGTTATTCGTGTTCTGTGATCTTATTTAGAATTCGTTTTTTCAATCTTACCCGAGTTTTCAATTTTCTTTATTTCATTCAAAAAACTGTTTAGAAGCTATGGCAATAGAAACACAAGGTAAGTCTGTGATCATCGTGTTTGATTTTTGACGAGTTAGATTTTGTGAAGTTTTTCTTGTGTCGTTTGATGTCGTCTTGTGTTGTTTTGTGTCGTCTCGTGTGTATTCCTCTTGGTTTTGGAGCATTTCACGTGTTTGTGTAGTGTGAAGGTCACGTTGGCGTTTTTGGCAAAGTTGGAGGCATTTTCGAGCGAATCGAGGTGACGAGTGGGCAAGGCGTGAAGGACGAAGCTGACCACCCAGGCAGGAGGCCGCCTGACCCCCCAAGCGGCCGCTTGGGGGCCTCTGCAGATCTTCCTGAAACTTTGAGCAAGCGGCCGCTTGACCCCCCAAGCGGCCGCGTCGCTGTACTGAGCAGACCTCCTGGAATACGGGGCAAGCGACCGCTTGACCCCCCAAGCGGCCGCTTGGCCCCCGTTTTTTGAAGTGTTGACTTTTGTTTGACCGACGATTTTTATATAATAATAGGGTTTTACCCTATTCGACTACACTTTTCATTCTCGGATTTTTGGATGCACGTTTGGAGATACTAAACTCGGTTCCCTAGGAAGATTTCACTCTCATTTTTCTTGTTTTCGAATCTCGGTAAAAGTCGGAGTTAGCCGCCGATAGATGCTTGTTTTCCGTTATTGATTCTAGTAAGCTTTTCTTTTCTTCTTTGTGTTCTTGATCTCTTTATTTTACGTATTCGTTTCTTATTTAATTCTCGTAATCATGTCGTTTATACTAAATTGTTTGATTTCAATTCAAAGGATGAATAGCTAAATTATTCGATTAGGGTTAGGGTGATTTAATTCTCGAGAGTAGGGGTTTGATTTTTGATCGCTTGAAAGGTGTTTGTTAAAATGTCTTGTGCAAAATAATTTGGAATTAATCGAACCACGTATGAACCAACCGGAAACGGGCGTTCTAGTGTGATCTATGCGAACTCTTATCGAACTTTGAAATCGAGAATTGAGAATCCCGATCCCTAATCCTTTCTCTTAGTATTTCAAAAACCTTTTTTTACTAGTACTCGTCTTTTCATTCTATTAGTTAGTCTGTAGTTTAAAACAAAAACAAACCAAACTTTGCATTATGCTATTTCTTTCTCTTTTTCTCGTTGCAAATAAATAAACACTTTTACACGCCGATAGTAGTGTTCCTCGAGATCGACTCGGGCAAGTTGTTTTGGCAACTAGTTCGATTACAAATTTAATTGATTTAACCCGTACGAAAACGACTCATCAATTTGGCGCCGTTGCCGGGGAACACTTTAGGCATTAGTATTAGTGTTTGAATGTTTGCAACTTTCTTTTTCTTTTTATATGATTATCATTTCTCCCACCAGTGCGTTTAATGTTTTTGTCAAGTGTTTGTGTAAGCAGTGATGAATACATATAATAATTATGGGTGGGAGTTCTCAAGGCCTCAGACGAACACATTCTATGAGCCTTCCCCATATGACACGACAACACAGTTTGGTTCTCAGTCTCAGGCATACAATCCGGAGTGGCAGTCTCATCCGAGTTATTATTTTGATCCGCCTCAGCAACAATGGGCTCAACAACAATGGCCTCCTCAGAACATGGTGTACACTCCACATTATTCAATGCAACCAGAGCCGCCATATAAACCATCTTTGGATGACATTTTTCAAGATATTATGCAGACGACTCAACAGCTCATGAAAGTAAATGAAGCGGGGATGGCCAAAAATGTTGAAGCAGAAGATGATTCAATTGCTCTAGGGGAGAGAGTTCATATGTTTACAAGCCCAGAGCAACAACAATGGCCTCCTCCGAATATGGTGCACCCTTCACCATATTCGATGCAACCGGAGTCGTCATATAAACCATCTTTGGAGGACACTTTCCAAGATTTCATGCAAATGGCTCAAAAAGCCATAAAATCAAATGAAGCAGCAATAAAAGCAAATGAAGTTAGATTGGCAGAAAATGTCGAAGCGGAAGCAAGGTCTAAGGTCATAGGAAATATGATCGATAAGATGTGCTATAAAAGCGGGTATGTACACGAGGAAGGAAATCTCCAAAGTGAATACAAAGATGACGAAGTAGAACCGAATGAGGTTGAGGACAAAGTGGACCAGGTACACCTCTATGACATTAATTTGGAGGAAGATGACGAAGAAGACACGATAGAGAGCATGGTGCTAGAGGAGATTACACCGAGAGTGTTGCATAAAGCCGTAGACCCATACAAGTCGTCCATTCTACCTCCTAGACAACTAGAGCAAGTGACATTGCGTATCAATGTAGTAGTTGACAATCAAGAGGGGGTGCATTTACAAGAACGGGAGCCAACAATGCTAAATATCGGTCTTGAGTCTCAAAGTTCAAATACCAATGACACGAAAGAGGAGGGCAAAGAGGTAGGGGATGTAGTTCTCAAGCATCCATGTATTATCAAATCACCCTCTTCCTCTCCTAGTTGTTTGGTAGATAAGAAGTTGATACTTCCTGCTTCCTCACTTAAGATGATCGATCTTAAAAATGTTGAGGAGTCGAGAGTATTTCCTCACTTAAAAATCGTGCTCACCACCCACCCAAACCGCATGATCCAGGTATTTTTCAAATCTATTTGTGTCGTCGGTGAGGATAAAACATCTTTGGGTAAGATTGATTACAATGAGGTTATTAGTTCTTTTTATGCCTACATTGTATATTATTTTTACATTTATGCTATTGATCTTTTGGCCGAGATTGTGTTCTTGCAGAAAAGTAGCTCGATATTTTTATTTCTCGGTGTTCAAGTCAAGCGAGATGAGCATGTTGAAGATAGTGTGGAGATGACTGAGATACTCAAAATCGATAAAGAAAAAGAATCACCTCCACCAAAATTAGAGATCAAGAGATTGTCGAAGCAATGGAAATATGTCTACATAGATGACGAGGAGCATGCCTGCCATGTTTCCCGGTACGACGAGATTATGGGCGTACTTCGGGGCCCACATTACCCATTATCCCAGCCATGAGGATAGGCCGTAACTTCTTACGGCCTAGGTTTGTGTCTTTTTCTTTTTCTTTTGTGTGTGTGAGTGTTTTTTTTTTTGTGTTTCGTTGTTTGTTTTTGTTATGTAAGAGCATGCTTTCGAATTGATTGATCTTTCCTATGATTTGTTGTGCCGTTAAACCATGTGGACATGGTTTCTTACTAAGTGTGGGGGGAGTTTTATTGGTTTGAATGCATGTTCGGGTTTTAGTCCTTGTTTTGTCTTTTGTTTGTTTATGTGTTTGTCAATCGCTTTATGACGTCTCTTGAAATCGTGGATAAATCTTTGGTGCTTTTATGTTGGATGTGAATGGTTAAGACCCCTTTGTGTAGTCACTTTAATTTGATGGTGAGTTTTATGCATGTCGACTTCTCCTTGTCCATTTGCCCTTGTGAGATTTTGAGCCTTTATAGCTTTCTTCTATGTGCGTAATACTTCGTTGTCTATTTGAGCTTCTTTTTCTTTCGTATTCTATATTGTGTGCGCCCGTATGAACTAGAATAACTAGGCCGTGATTCGATTATGTTTGAGACTTGATAATCATAACTTGCTTGATTTTGAAAATGATTGGGAATTGATCGATTAGGTTAGCCATTCGAGCCGCTTTTACTTTGTCCTTGAGCCCGTCGTGGGACACCCTAGATAGCCCCGTTGAGCCTACATTTAGCCTTTCTTTCTTGTCCTAAACGTCGAGGAGGGAGTGTTGTATTTGTTGGGGTGTGCTTAATTAATGAAGGGTGTTGAGTAGTGTTGCAATTTGCTTTCTTTTGTAATAATCGAGACATGTTATAAGTCTAAAAAAAAAAAAGAATAGAAAATGAGACGTACTAGTAGTCTCCAAAAAAAATAGAGAACAATTGAGACATGTTTTAAGTCTCCAAAAAAAAAATAAGAGAGAAATAGTTTATTAGTTTAATAAAGTCTTGGACATTGTTTGTGGCTTTGATGTGTTCATGATGTTTGATTGGAGTTGTCGAGGGTTGTGGTGCGAAATAAAGGAGGTTTGGTTGTGGTGACGCGTGATTGAATTTGTAGTCCACTTTTCCCAAATTATCCCGAATACCCTAAGCCTAGCCCCGTTACACCCTATTTATCGATCGCCCTTGATTCTTAAGATGGTAGAACTTGATTTGTGGAGAGCACAATTGAGTTACGTGTTTAGTTTTTTTTTGTTCTTAGGCGCATGCGATATTACTTGAAGCTCTTTCATTTTCCTATACATGATCGTCTTTTCTTTGAGTGCATAAGTACATTTTGATTACTTATCCTTCTCTTGTGCACACCTTTGAGTGGAACCATATATACTTCGAGTGTAAAAGAAGAGAGTGAACCTTTGTGAGGGGCTTCGGATTGGTCACATGTGTGAAACTAGCTTGATTATCTTTGTACTACGTATATGGGGTCGAGGTTATTCATTAGGATTGTTTTGGAGGCACCGGGAATTTGTTTCTAATTTTGGGAGGTTGAATGGGCGATTGACATCTTATGTGTTATTTATTTGCGTTGTTTGTATTTTGCTTCTGACGACGCGAAAACTTTGTCGTGGAAGCTAACGCGGCCAAAATAAATTTATAAAGTTCCTAAACTCAACACAAGATAGCAAGTGATAAGTATAGGGTCGATCCCACGAGGAAGCAATTGCAATTTAGTTAATCTCGGCTTTGCCCAAATAGTGTCACAATAAAAGGTTTTGAATTTGGTTGCTGAGTCACAGCGTTTAATCAAACTACCAACTAACAGAAATAAATAAACTAATAACCCCAAACTAACATGCAGAAATAAATAAACTAATACTTTGACCAAACTGTAAACAGAAAAACAATTAATCAAACTGAAATCAAATTAAGGAAAGTAGGCTTCTGGGCTTTGGCTTCTCTCTGGGTTCTCTGGGCAAACTACCGATCCCTGGCACTTATGGTTTTAACTGATGGTTTATCAATCGGTTATAGGATGTCTAACAAAGTGAAAGCAGTCCTATTAAGTCACGCCTACAGTCACCCCACCCCAATCCGTCCTTACGGTGTAAAGAAAAGGCAAGGTATACTTATGCCTAATCCCCTGAGCCTAGACAATTTGATACCTATGTGGTCGCATGGATCTAGTTTGCCCAAACTCGCATTACTCTCTCGACGAACCCAATTCGTCCAATAGCATGTCCGGAAATCCAAATCATACGACCGCTACTCCAACACGTTCTAGCGCTATGCCCGTAGTACATCTAACGCGGAATACTCGGTTGATCAATCGCTGGTATCTCAAAGTGTAAGGGTTTTCTAAAGACCAAATTAGTCTGCCCAAACCTGTAAGAATGTAGTTAAACCTCAACTATGTATCGGGAACAAACCCCAGGCAGTTAACTAAGCCCTATCAACCTCACGGTTCTATCTTAGCCCAGAGTTCCCTTCGATCCGCCTTTGCCCAGACGCCCTGCAAGTTTAGCTACTCATATGCGGATAAATAAAACAAGAAATAAATTGGAAAACGAAACTGAAATTCATAACTATTAAAATCTGAAATTGTTCAAACTGAAATAGCAAAACAGAATAATAAAAACATAAAGCAGTAAATTGTTTTAAAAGCCCGAAGGCTCGATCAACTTCAGAAACAAAAAGGACTTGGCCGGAAATCTTCAAGCTCCAATCGCCGGCGGTTGCTTCGTGAACGGGGTCGTGAATTGTGTGTCCTGTCTTCTCCAGCTTCTCTTCCTTATATAGGCTTGAATTAGGGTTGCCGGATTGCTGTTGCATGGGCCGCTGCATGGGCTTCCTTTTCCAGGCGCCGCTAAGTACTTTCCAT
Source organism: Euphrasia confusa (assembly GCA_954870475.1). Lineage (NCBI taxonomy): Eukaryota > Viridiplantae > Streptophyta > Magnoliopsida > Lamiales > Orobanchaceae > Euphrasia > Euphrasia confusa. The sequence continues at coordinate 4,256,655 of OX940966.1, read as the reverse complement.
CTTTAGCTCCAGCCGCCTTTGACTTTGCCCGCTGGCAATCCGCTTCCCAAACTCTCTTCAGGTATTCTCCTCCTCCACAGGTGAACGGACCAGGCACGGTACTTAGTAGTCGATTTGGGTCTTCTGCTTCATGACTCAACCCCGAATGGTTTGACTTGCCTGTTTGGCCATCTTTGTTCAGTCACTACCACTCCAAATCGCTGTTTGCCCAAAGAAGGGGTTTTCCTTGCCTCTTTTGCCCAGTGCGCCACCTGTTACCTGTTTGCCTGCACACTCTGACCAAACACTCTACAGTGCCCTCCCAGACACATAAAACAGACTCAAACTGACTCAAAAAAAGGCTCAAGATGAGCAAATAAAATGGCTCATCAAACCGCACACACTTGCAATACGCTTGTCCTCAAGCGTGGGATTTGACTCACCGGACTCAAGACCAAAGTGAAAAAAGAGAAATCAAGATAGAGAGGAAATAAATAAACAGAGACTCAAGGGACTTTAGCATGATTACAGAATATGAAATAGGCAAAGCAAATACAGACAAGTCAAAATTCAAGTTAGAGGCATAAAAATTCGGTCAAGAGTCTATACTAGGTCTTTGGGTCACTCCCTTACAAGTGTATCTCTCTTTTCAGTGTATGGGTATGGTGTCACTCATTTTCTGTTGTGAATCTACTTTGCCCAAATTTGACAGTTTGCTGATCAAGTTATTCTAGCTAAGTGGGGGGTCTCATCAAAGGGGCTTTTATTGGGTTGTAATGTAGGCTCTTTGGGTGGATTTTGAGGAGTAGGCACAGTTTGGGCAGAGGGCTGTATATTTTGGGTTTAGCCTTTCTCTACCACTTTGCCCCTTTCTTACGGTCCTTAGCACACAACCACTTATTACTTTTTTCTCTTTTTTTTTTCTCTTTTTTTTTTTTTTTTTTTTCAACACTAATCTCTCAACCCCTCATTATCTGTCTGGTTGCCTATTGGCAAAGTGCCAGACTGGTATTCAAGAAAATTCAACAGGCTCAAAGGGGCTAGCAAGGGATTAATGTTTATTTAGTGTCAAACTGAAAGAGATGCCCTAATCATATAATAACCCCCACCCAACAGAACTACTTATCACAGCAAACAGACAAAGTCAGGCATCATAAATATCACAACAGACTCTCAAGAAAGAAACTTCAATTCAATGTATGGCTCAAATCTCACAGTTTGCCTAGTATAGTTCCATCGTCCCTATTTTTATGCCTTTAACTACAAATTTTGAACCGCTGTATAAATGGGATGCTTCTAACTGCCCTAAGTATTCACATAATCATGCTGACTCGATTAGACACAGAGGTTTGCCCTTTCCCTTTCCCCCCTCACACACTTTGCGTAGGCAAAGTGGGTGAAAGTAATAAGATCAGTAGGGGCTGCCTCGACCAAACAACAACTCTAAATTAACGTTGGCGCACCTGCCCCCTCACACACTTTGCGTAGGCAAAGTGTGTCAGCAGGGAGATCGACCCCGTTGCCCGAGTTATTAGACTCAAACAAAAACATGAAAACAAACAAAATAAAATAAAAAAAACTAAAAACAAGGGAGGGTCAGTTAAGTGCTAGGTTCAGGTGGGTACCTGAATCCCTTATGGGCAAAGTATGCCTTCATCATGCTGACAAGCTCTTCCAGCTTCTGCTCAATCCTCTCGAGGCGCTCCTCCACAGCGCCATCTTCCTTAACATCTTCCAGCTTCACCTTTGCCCTAGCTGGTACAATCTTCTCTGCCTTCACTGGCTTGTTGTCATCAAACACTATGACTCCGTCACTGCTCTCCTTTATATCATGCATCCTCTTGAAACAGGCCTTGTCAAACTTCTCCTCGCTTATCAGACTCACTTTCTTTCCTGCCATCAAATCCATCTTCGCAGCGTACACCATGGGGAACTGGGCCAAAGAGTGGCGCTGCAAGGGGTGGGTGCTCAACCACTTCATCTGTGCACAAAGAAAAGACCCAAAATGCAGCCTGATCTTCTTCTCCATACACCACAGCATTCCCAACTCAATCTGGGAGATCGCATTGCTTGTGTCTTGTTTGCCAAAGAAGTTGACAGCTAAGATCCTATGGCAAACCCTCATCGCATCATCCTTCAACTGATCCCCTTAGTGGTCTGTGCAATGAACGTTCCCCCTTTGCCCAGCACCTTCCAGATCTCATTCAACTCGCTCTTGGTTCGCTCGGGCAAAGCCTTCAGTGCCCTCTGGTACTCCTTTGACTTCCACTCCTCAAAGGTCACCATCCCCAAACTGAGATCTAGTTCGGTGCAGCTTGCTTTGACCTTGCTTCCCAGTATCTCAAACTGGACGCCAGTAACTCCTTCCTCCTTGTCCTCTTTGATCACCAATGTCCTGAAAAACTCTCTCACCACCTTGTCACTGATTTGCCCAGACCACTCCAAAAACTGACTCCATCCAATGTTCGCAAAGTACTCCCTCACTTTGGCCTCCACCCCCATCAGCTTTAGTGTGTCGAAACACACAGTCTTGGGTACCACGATTTTGCGAGGGGCGGCGCTGGTAGTCGCCGGAGTCGGAGCTTTGCGCTTCTTAGTCGAAGCTCTGGTGTTCGGTGTCTTTGGAAGGTTGTGGGTAACTTCGATTTCTGGTTCTTCTTCCTCCTCATCATCGCCGCCGGCAGCCGTCGAGTTCTCCTCCTCCTTCTTCTCCTCGGCGCTTGAACCTGTATCAGACAATTTCAAACCCTTACCCTTGTCAGATTTGGATTTCTTCTTTGGCGGGCTTCCGATCACGTCGCCGGTTGGCTGTTCAGACCCCTCCGCTGCATCGGCCAGAGTCTCCAAATCCTTCTGCTCGGAAAGCTGGGGCACGTCGAGCTCCTCGCTGAGTTGCACAATTAGGTTCTGGTCGACCGGTGGTGGGCTGTTTGGCGTGGTGGATGTTGGTAATATTGTGACGAGTGGTACGGCGGAGGAAGTTTCTTCGGTCGTCTCGGTGGTGGCGGCGGCTGGTGCCTCCTTCCTGTTGTCTTCCTCGGCGGCAATGTTCTTTGGCTCCGTCATCTTTTTCCGTCGCGGTTTGGTTGTTGCCGTGGGTGGTGGTGGTGTGGTAAGATCGATATGGGTTCCGTCCGGGATTCCTCTCAATTTGTTTTTCGGTCTAGTGCTCACCATTGATGACGGCGGTTAGGGTTATAGGGATTTTTGAATTTTGGAAAGGGAGTGGATGAGGGTGGTTATCGGGTTTCGTGGGGGGAAGTTATGGAAAGTGGGGATTTGCAGAGTCCTAATGATGGGATGTTTTTCCCTCAAAATTCGCACTTTCCATTTATCCAGTATGGTAAACCCCAAACTAGTGTCCTTTGCCCAAACTCCTGTCCCTGCAAAATCAAAAATACAATACACCCTTTCTTCCGGCCTTGTTAATTTTGGTATGAAGTGATCTTTTTATTAACCCCTAAAGATAGAAAAGCAAAACTAAATAGTAAATAAAGCATAAAAAAACATACCAGGTTGCCTCCTGGCCAGCGCCCTATTTTAGGTCCTAGGCATGACCTTGCTACTCACTTTGGCTAGAAATCAATGAAGGCAATTTGCCCCTCCAGCTCTTCTTGCCCAAAGTAAGGTTTCACTCGCTGTCCATTTACCTTGAAAATGTAGTCCTTGCCTTTTTCTGTCTTGCTCTTTAGTTCCACTGATCCATTAGGAGAAACCCTATGAACAGTAAAAGGCCCCTCCCATTTGGTGGACAGTTTGCCCTTCCTGAATAAGTTCCTTGTTTGATGTAGCAGCACCAGTTGACCTGCTTCAATTTTTTTCCCTCTTATTATCTTGTCATGTGCTCGTTTGGTTCTTTCCTTGTAGTGAGCGGCATGATCGTATGCTTCGAATCTAATCTGCTCCAGCTCTACAAGGTCTAACTTGCGCTCATTTCCGGCGAGGTCCCAATCAAAATTGACTTTGTTCACTGCCCAATGTGCTTTATGCTCAATCTCTACGGGCAAATGGCATGCCTTCCCAAATACCATCCTATATGGTGATATCCCAAAGGGTGTCTTGAATGCAGTTCGGTATGCCCAAAGTGCATCATCTAATTTGTCAGACCAGTCTTTGCCCTCGGGTCTAACTGTCTTTCTTAAAATAGTTTTTATGATTCGATTGGACAATTCAGCTTGCCCATTTGCCTGGGGGTGATATGCTGTTGAAATCCGGTGTGTCACCCCATACCTCTGAAGTAGCTTCTATATCACTGCGTTGCAGAAGTGCGTGCCTTGATCACTTATCAATGCTCTGGGTACACCGAAACGACTGAAAATGTTAGCTTTCAGGAATTCTGCTACCACTCGAGAGTCATTTGTGGTTGTCGCTTTGGCTTCGACCCACTTGGACACATAATCCACTACCAGCAATATATACTCTTTGCCCTTGGAGTTTGGGAGTGGCCCCATGAAGTCTATACCCCATACATCAAATACCTCCACTGGTAGTATGGGTACAGAGGGCATCTCGTCCCTCTTAGTCATATTTCCTTCCCTTTGACATTGATCACATCCCTTACACCAGGCGATGCAGTCTTTAATCAAAGTCCTCCAGTAGAAACCGCATTCCAAGATTTTTCTGACAGTTCGCCTGTGCCCAAAGTGGCCTCCACAGGGTTTATCATGGCAATGTCTCATTATAGCTTGTTGTTCCGATTCGGCTACACACCTTCTCAACACCTGGTCTTCACATCTTTTCCATAAATACGGCTCATCCCATATGTAGCTCTTTGCCTCCCGTTTCATTTTATTTCTTTCGTAGATGGAAGCTTCGTCTCTGAACTCTCCTCCTACCATATAGTTGACGAGGTCTGCGTACCAAGGTTCCTCGTGCATGGCATAGATAGAGTATAAGTGTTCGTCTGGAAAGGTCTCAGTTATGGGTATGTCTTCTTCTTTTTGTAAAATCCGGCTGAGATGGTCTGCCACTAAGTTTTGATTGCCGGCTTTGTCCCTAATCTCGATGTCAAACTCCTGTAGCAGTAGGATCCATCGAATTAGTCTCGGTTTGGTCTCTTTCTTTGCCATTAAGTACTTGAGTGCAGCGTGATCAGTATACACTATGGTCTTGCTCCCCAATAAGTACGACCTGAATTTCTCAAAAGCGAACACTATGGCTAGCAGCTCTTTCTCGGTGGTTGCATAGTTGCTTTGGGCGGCATTAAGTGTTTTCGAGGCATAGTATATCACGTGCCTCTCTTTGCCCTTCAGTTGCCCAAGTACTTTCCCCACTGCATATCCACTAGCGTCACACATTAGTTCAAAGGGCATCCCCCACTCTGGGGGCTGAATGATAGGTGCTGTCACTAGTCTCTCCTTCAGATGGTTGAAGGCTTTTTGGCAATCATCGTCAAAGTCCCACTCTACGTCGTTCTGTAGCAGTCTTGTCATTGGTTGGGCGATGCTGGCAAAGTCCTTCACAAAACGCCTATAGAATCCCGCGTGGCCAAGGAATCCCCTTACTTGCTTGATATTCCTCGGGTATGGCAGTTTGGCAATGACTTCTATTTTTGCTTTGTCGACTTCTATGCCTTTGGCTGACACTACATGTCCAAGGACTACTCCTTCCACCATGAAGTGACACTTTTCGTAGTTCAAAACCAAACTCTTCTCTACACACCGTTGCAGTGTTAGCTCCAAGTTTGCCAGGCATAGGTCAAAGGTATTACCATAGACCGTGAAGTCGTCCATAAATACTTCAATCCCGTTTTCTAATAGGTCAGAGAATATACTCATCATACAACGTTGGAATGTCCCTGGTGCGTTACACATCCCAAAGGGCATGCGCCTGTAGGCAAAGGTGCCAAAGGGGCATGTAAACGTTGTTTTGTCTTGATCTTCTTCGGCGACCCAGATCTGCATGTATCCCGAATACCCATCCAGGAAGCAAAAGTGCTTCTTCCCGGCCAAGCGTTCCAACATCTCATCTATGAAGGGCAAAGGGAAATGATCTTTGCGGGTTACCTTATTTAGTTTACGGTAGTCGATACACACTCTCCATCCGGTTTGTAGCCTGGTAGCGATTTGTTCTTTTTTCTCATTCTCTATGACCTGGATCCCGGACTTCTTTGGTACGACGTGTACAGGGCTAACCCACTTACTGTCTGAGACAGGGTAGATTATCCCCACACTTAGGAGTTTCTTTATCTCTTTGAGTACCACTTCCTTCATGGCTGGATTGAGTTTTCTTTGGGGATCCCTCACGGGTGTAGATTCATCTTCAAGGAGTATATGATGTTGGCAAATCGTCGGGCTTATACCCCTTATATCAGCCAAAGTCCATCCTATAGCCAGCTTGTACCGCCCTAGTACTTCTTTGAGTTTAACTTCCTCTTCCTCAGATAAGGCTGAGTTGATGATCACGGGCAGAGTGTCGTGCTCTCCTAAGTACATGTATTTTAGATGCTTTGGCAAATTTTTCAGCTCCAGTAGTGGGGGTCTCTCCAGAGATGGTTTCATAACCGTTTCCTCCAGTATAGGCAGTTTACCTGGGTCTCCCTTGTAATTTTCTAGTGCCCCCAACTGCCTGATTGCTTCTTGTATTCCCTCCGGTTCGTCTTCTAGATCATCGTGTAGCATCCCTTGCTGAATTACCACTTCGATTTCGTCATACTTACCGGTTTGCATCACTTTCCCTTCTACGGCTTTCTCTATTTGATCGATCATATGGACCTCTTCAGTATCGGCTGGGTGCTTCATGGACTTGTAAAGGTCAAAGGTGACTGTTTCTCCCTCGAACTTACATGTCAGTTTGCCTGTCTCGCAGTCTATGTGTGTTCTGGCGGTTTTAAGGAACGGTCTGCCCAGGATCATAATTGGTTCCTTGCTTGATCTCCCCATGTCTAGTACGTAGAAGTCTGCTGGAAAGATTAAATCTTCCACTTTGACCAATACGTCCTCCAGTATGCCCTCAGGGTAGACATTGGATCTGTCAGCCAGTTGGATTACCACTCTTGTGGGTTTGAGGACCCCTATGCCCAAGTCTTCGTACATAGTCTTGGGCATGACATTGATTGATGCCCCCAAATCCAACATTGCCTTTTCGATTCTCATTCGGCCTATGATGCATGGTATGTAGAACATGCCTGGGTCCCCACACTTGGTAGGTACGCTTCGTTGGAGCACTACTGAGACGTTTTCACCTACTTCGAATTTTGCATCGTCTTGATACTTTACTTTCTTTGTGCATAGCTCCTTGAGGAACTTGGCACACCTGGGCATAGTGTTCAGTATAGTCAGTAGCGGCATATTGATCTCCACCTTTTTGAACATTTGGAACATCTCGTAAGTCTCTTCCCTTTCTTTATTCTTGCTTAGCCTTCCTGGAAAGGGGACTCGGATCTTTGGTGGTGGTGATTTGTCTCTCTTTGCCCTGACTGCCTCTTCCACTTTCTCCTGTTCGTCCTCAGCGGTTACGTCCTCTATCTCTATGAGATCTGTTTCTTTAGATAGTCTGCCTTGGACCGGCGCTTTGACTTCTGGTAAGATTCTTCCACTCTTTAGCTGGATGGCATTGCAGTGGGCACTCTTCACTTCGACTTGTGGAGGTAGATTCCCGTTCCTTTGTTCCATCTTTGCCACGACCTGGTTCAAGTGGGCCATTTGAGCTCCCAAGTTACTTAGTTGCCCTCTGGTTTCCTGCTTAAATTTTTCGTTCTCTTGCATGGCTTTCATGTTTTCTTGCTGGAACTTTACGTTCTCTCTGACCAAAGTCTCCATCATGTCCGATAGTGATGTCCCTTTGCCCTGATTCTGCTGGGAGCTCCCTTGTTGCTGTTGGTTGTACCGGTTCTGGTTTTGGTTGCCTTGATATCCTTCTCCTTGATTGTTATTATTCCCATACCTGAAGTTCTCGTGGTGCCTCCATCCTGGATTGTAGGTATTTGAGTATGGGTCAAAGTGTGGCCTCCCTCTACCTTGACCGTTTCCATTAGATTGCCCCATCGCTTTGAGCTCCTCATCAAATAGGGACGGGCATTCGTCAGTGGCGTGTTCTACCTCTTGACAAATTTGACATGCTTTGACTGCCTTCTTTGGTCCTCCCGCCATATTGGTCATGAATTTTTCCATGGCACTGCACAGCTTGTCAATTTTTGAGTCAGAGGGGGATTGTACCAGTAGGCTCTGTTTGGGCAAATCGTTGTCTTCGCCTAGTTCTTCTGCCATCTCTTTGAACTGTTTGAATGCCTCGGCAGCACTTTTGTTGAGTAGAGATCCTCCACTGGCAGCAAGGAGTAGCGTCTTCTCGTGATGTCTTAATCCTGACACAAAGTATTGGATAAGATCGTGGTCCGGGATCTGGTGCTGGGGGCATTTAGTTAACATTTGCTTGAATCTTGTCCAGTAGTCTTGAAAGTTTTCGTTGGCTCCCATCCTTATGCTATTGATTTTCTTTCGCATTTGTTGTATTCGTGCCGCTGGGAAGTATTTCTCTAGAAATCTCTTTTGTAGTTGCGCCCAAGTGGTCACTTCGCCCTCCGGAATCGGATACAGCCACTCCCTGGCCCCATCAGTCAAAGAGAAAGGAAAGGCCAGGAGTCGTATATATTGTTCTAGCACCCCGGTCGCCTGAATTGTCCCGCATGCTAGCTCAAAGTCTTGTAGATGCCTCTGTGGGTCTTCTCCGGGCATATCGCTGAACTTTGGCAGGATTTGTATGAAGTTGTGTTTCATCTCCCAGGGGGTAGGAATGGTAGGCAAAGTGATGCCCAGTTGTCTCAAGTTCATCTCTGACGGGAACATCATGTCCCTCAAAGTCCGTGGTGCTTCTGCTCCCATCTTCTCTGGTGTAGGTTGACTAGGAGTCTTAACTGGTATGGTCTTCTTTGTCTTTGCCTTTTCTGCCCTTGGTGCCTTGGCAGAATTCTCTCCTTGGGTTGCACGTGCTAACGCCTTGTTCTTTGCTTCTTTTCTTAGTCTTTTGGCGGTTTTCTCGATCTCAGGGTCAAAGAGTAGTCCCGTATCGCCTTCCACCGCGTTTATAGTACCTAGTCAAAGAAGTAAAGCAAAGTAGTCAGCACAGAAAAACTAAAAAGCTGGAATATTGCCTCCCCGGCAACGGCGCCAATTTTGACGACGCGAAAACTTTGTCGTGGAAGCTAACGCGGCCAAAATAAATTTATAAAGTTCCTAAACTCAACACAAGATAGCAAGTGATAAGTATAGGGTCGATCCCACGAGGAAGCAATTACAATTTAGTTAATCTCGGCTTTGCCCAAATAGTGTCACAATAAAAGGTTTTGAATTTGGTTGCTGAGTCACAGCGTTTAATCAAACTACCAACTAACAGAAATAAATAAACTAATTACCCCAAACTAACATGCAGAAATAAATAAACTAATACTTTGACCAAACTGTAAACAGAAAAACAATTAATCAAACTGAAATCAAATTAAGGAAAGTAGGCTTCTGGGCTTTGGCTTCTCTCTGGGTTCTCTGGGCAAACTACCGATCCCTGGCACTTATGGTTTTAACTGATGGTTTATCAATCGGTTATAGGATGTCTAACAAAGTGAAAGCAGTCCTATTAAGTCACGCCTACAGTCACCCCACCCCAATCCGTCCTTACGGTGTAAAGAAAAGGCAAGGTATACTTATGCCTAATCCCCTTAGCCTAGACAATTCGATACCTATGTGGTCGCATGGATCTAGTTTGCCCAAACTCGCATTACTCTCTCGACGAACCCAATTCGGCCAATAGCATGTCCGGAAATCCAAATCATACGACCGCTACTCCAACACGTTCTAGCGCTATGCCCGTAGTACATCTAACGCGGAATACTCGGTTGATCAATCGGTGGTATCTCAAAGTGTAAGGGTTTTCTAACGACCAAATTAGTCTGCCCAAACCTGCAAGAATGTAGTTAAACCTCAACTATGTATCGGGAACAAACCCCAGGCAGTTAACTAAGCCCTATCAACCTCACGGTTCTATCTTAGCCCAGAGTTCCCTTCGATCCGCCTTTGCCCAGACGCCCTGCAAGTTTAGCTAATCATATGCGGATAAATAAAACAAGAAATAAATTGGAAAACGAAACTGAAATTCATAACTATTAAAATCTGAAATTGTTCAAACTGAAATAGCAAAACAGAATAATAAAAACATAAAGCAGTAAATTGTTTTAAAAGCTCGAAGGCTCGATCAACTTCAGAAACAAAAAGGACTTGGCCGGAAATCTTCAAGCTCCAATCGCCGGCGGTTGCTTCGTGAACGGGGTCGTGAATTGTGTGTCCTGTCTTCTCCAGCTTCTCTTCCTTATATAGGCTTGAATTAGGGTTGCGGGATTGCTGTTGCATGGGCCGCTGCATGGGCTTCCTTTTCCAGGCGCCGCTAAGTACTTTCCATCTTTAGCTCCAGCCGCCTTTGACTTTGCCCGCTGGCAATCCGCTTCCCAAACTCTCTTCAGGTATTCTCCTCCTCCACAGGTGAACGGACCAGGCACGGTACTTAGTAGTCGATTTGGGTCTTCTGCTTCATGACTCAACCCCGAATGGTTTGACTTGCCTGTTTGGCCATCTTTGTTCAGTCACTACCACTCCAAATCGCTGTTTGCCCAAAGAAGGGGTTTTCCTTGCCTCTTTTGCCCAGTGCGCCACTTGTTACCTGTTTGCCTGCACACTCTGACCAAACACTCTACTGTGCCCTCCCAGACACATAAAACAGACTCAAACAGACTCAAACTGACTCAAAAAAAAGGCTCAAGATGAGCAAATAAAATGGCTCATCAAACCGCACACACTTGCAATACGCTTGTCCTCAAGCGTGGGATTTGACTCACCGGACTCAAGACCAAAGTGAAAAAAGAGAAATCAAGATAGAGAGGAAATAAATAAACAGAGACTCAAGGGACTTTAGCATGATTACAGAATATGAAATAGGCAAAGCAAATACAGACAAGTCAAAATTCAAGTTAGAGGCATAAAAATTCGGTCAAGAGTCTATACTAGGTCTTTGGGTCACTCCCTTACAAGTGTATCTCTCTTTTCAGTGTATGGGTATGGTGTCACTCATTTTCTGTTGTGAATCTACTTTGCCCAAATTTGACAGTTTGCTGATCAAGTTATTCTAGCTAAGTGGGGGGTCTCATCAAAGGGGCTTTTATTGGGTTGTAATGTAGGCTCTTTGGGTGGATTTTGAGGAGTAGGCACAGTTTGGGCAGAGGGCTGTATATTTTGGGTTTAGCCTTTCTCTACCACTTTGCCCCTTTCTTACGGTCCTTAGCACACAACCACTTATTACTTTTTTCTCTTTTTTTTTCTCTTTTTTTTTTTTTTTTTCAACACTAATCTCTCAACCCCTCATTATCTGTCTGGTTGCCTATTGGCAAAGTGCCAGACTGGTATTCAAGAAAATTCAACAGGCTCAAAGGGGCTAGCAAGGGATTAATGTTTATTTAGTGTCAAACTAAAAGAGATGCCCTAATCATATAATAACCCCCACCCAACAGAACTACTTATCACAGCAAACAGACAAAGTCAGGCATCATAAATATCACAACAGACTCTCAAGAAAGAAACTTCAATTCAATGTATGGCTCAAATCTCACAGTTTGCCTAGTATAGTTCCATCGTCCCTATTTTCATGCCTTTAACTACAAATTTTGAACCGCTGTATAAATGGGATGCTTCTAACTGCCCTAAGTATTCACATAATCATGCTGACTCGATTAGACACAGAGGTTTGCCCTTTCCCTTTCCCCCCTCACACACTTTGCGTAGGCAAAGTGGGTGAAAGTAATAAGATCAGTAGGGGCTGCCTCGACCAAACAACAACTCTAAATTAACGTTGGCGCACCTGCCCCCTCACACACTTTGCGTAGGCAAAGTGTGTCAGCAGGGAGATCGACCCCGTTGCCCGAGTTATTAGACTCAAACAAAAACATGAAAACAAACAAAATAAAATAAAAAAAACTAAAAACAAGGGAGGGTCAGTTAAGTGCTAGGTTCAGGTGGGTACCTGAATCCCTTATGGGCAAAGTATGCCTTCATCATGCTGGCAAGCTCTTCCAGCTTCTGCTCAATCCTCTCGAGGCGCTCCTCCACAGCGCCATCTTCCTTAACATCTTCCAGCTTCACCTTTGCCCTAGCTGGTACAATCTTCTCTGCCTTCACTGGCTTGTTGTCATCAAACACTATGACTCCGTCACTGCTCTCCTTTATATCATGCATCCTCTTGAAACAGGCTTTGTCAAACTTCTCCTCGCTTATCAGACTCACTTTCTTTCCTGCCATCAAATCCATCTTCGCAGCGTACACCATGGGGAACTGGGCCAAAGAGTGGCGCTGCAAGGGGTGGGTGCTCAACCACTTCATCTGTGCACAAAGAAAAGACTCAAAGTGCAGCCTGATCTTCTTCTCCATACACCACAGCATTCCCAACTCAATCTAGGAGATCGCATTGCTTGTGTCTTGTTTGCCAAAGAAGTTGACAGCTAAGATCCTATGGCAAACCCTCATCGCATCATCCTTCAACTGATGTCCCTTAGTGGTCTGTGCAATGAACGTTCCCCCTTTGCCCAGCACCTTCCAGATCTCATTCAACTCGCTCTTGGTTCGCTCGGGCAAAGCCTTCAGTGCCCTCTGGTACTCCTTTGACTTCCACTCCTCAAAGGTCACCATCCCCAAACTGAGATCCAGTTCGGTGCAGCTTGCTTTGACCTTGCTTCCCAGTATCTCAAACTGGACGCCAGTAACTCCTTCCTCCTTGTCCTCTTTGACGAGTGGGCAAGGCGTGAAGGACGAAGCTGACCACCCAGGCAGGAGGCCGCCTGACCCCCCAAGCGGACGCTTGGGGGCCTCTGCAGATCTTCCTGAAACTTTGAGCAAGCGGCCGCTTGACCCCCCAAGCGGCCGCGTCGCTGTACTGAGCAGACCTCCTGGAATACGGGGCAAGCGACCGCTTGACCCCCCAAGCGGCCGCTTGGCCCCCGTTTTTTGAAGTGTTGACTTTTGTTTGACCGACGATTTTTGTATAATAATAGGGTTTTACCCTATTCGACTACACTTTTCATTCTCGGATTTTTGGATGCACGTTTGGAGATACTAAACTCGGTTCCCTAGGAAGATTTCACTCTCGTTTTTCTTGTTTTCGAATCTCGGTAAAAGTCGGAGTTAGCCGCCAATAGATGCTTGTTTTCCGTTATTGATTCTAGTAAGCTTTTCTTTTCTTCTTTGTGTTCTTGATCTCTTTATTTTACGTATTCGTTTCTTATTTAATTCTCGTAATCATGTTTTCGTTTATACTAAATTGTTTGATTTCAATTCAAAGGATGAATAGCTAAATTATTCGATTAGGGTTAGGGTGATTTAATTCTCGAGAGTAGGGGTTTGATTTTTGATCGCTTGAAAGGTGTTTGTTAAAATGTCTTGTGCAAAATAATTTGGAATTAATCGAACCACGTATGAACCAACCGGCAACAGGCGTTCTAGTAGTTTGATCGAACACGTGTGAACCAACCGGAAACGGGCGTTCTAGTGTGATCTATGCGAACTCTTATCGAACTTTGAAATCGAGAATTGAGAATCCCGATCCCTAATCCTTTCTCTTAGTATTTCAAAAACCTTTTTTTACTAGTACTCGTCTTTTCATTCTATTAATTAGTCCGTAGTTTAAAACAAAAACAAACCAAACTTTGCATTATGCTATTTCTTTCTCTTTTTCTCGTTGCAAATAAATAAACACTTTTACACGCCGATAGTAGTGTTCCTCGAGATCGACTCGGGCAAGTTGTTTTGGCAACTAGTTCGATTACAAATTTAATTGATTTAACCCGTACGAAAACGACTCATCAATTTTCGTAAACGACGATCTATTCCTCGTATTTGAATGTTGTCTTCTTCTCATTCAGAGATATTAGCAAATGCCTGAAACCTTGACGTTTGCTAATTATCATTGTGTTTAATCCTTGGGTTAATTGCCATTTAGTACCGTCCCTCGAATTCACTTCTCCACATTCTGGTAGTTTTTTTTAATTTTCATTTATTTGATTATATTATAATAATTAATTTATATTTATATTTAGAGCTCATCTTCTTCTTAAGAAATTGTCCATCAGGTTCCAGCTGCCTTGAAATCATACGACCTCCAAACTCCCCCCTCCCAATTTCAGCATGCAGTCCTCCGGGAACTCCTTCGTTTGCCAATCCGACAAATAAAGAATCAGGTAAATCAACCATCCCTACAACTCAAGTACGCAAACGGCTAGATTCTATGAAATTCAATCTGATGAATGTGATCCAAAAGCCGACGCAGCAACTTTTTGAAGGAAAAAGGGGAAGATTGAATGAGGTTTAATATTAGCTCCAACAAAACGTAACTATCTTTGTGCACAAAGGCCTGCCACTTACCAGCTGAACTTTTTTCTATGCCTTGATCTTAAGTTTTGTATTTTGAAACTAAGTTTGCACAATAGGTTAAACTTGTGATCTCTACTTTTGCTATGCCCCTGTTAATAGTTGTAATATTTTGTACATTTGGTTTAGGTTGACTTCTTTATGAGTCCCTATATCGTACAACTATATGTACAATACATCGTACATGCAGATCATCAAATAATAAAAATACAAATTAAATTTTTAAATAAACAAAAATTTAAAATTTTAAATAAACAAAAAATCACTATGCGTTAAATTTTTAAATAAACAAAAATTTATCAAGAAATAAAATAAATTTCATTTGATACAAAATATAAATTTAAAGCGTATTTAATTTCTACAGGTAATAAAAAAAATTATTTTTTAATTTATATTAATATTATTAATATTCATTATATATTAATATTCATTATAAAAGCAAATATTCATCATGTAATAAATGAATCTTCATTCAATTTAAATCAAATCTTCATTATCGTACTTCAAATATAAAATTTTCAACAATCAAATATAGAATTTTCAACAATTTTATTTAAGATAGATTAATCAAATATTCATCAATACAATCTTCAAATCAAATCTTCATTATCGTACTTCAAATATAGAATTTTCAACAATTTTATTTACAATAAATTAATCAAATATTCATCACATAATACAACAATCTTCATTTATATACTTAATCAAATATTCATCATATAATACAAAGATCTTCATTTATATACATAATATCTTCATTATCGTAATGAAAATATATATCAAAAATAATTTCCACAAATCTTCATCTAATAATACAACAATCTTTCATTATCATATAATTTTACATGAAAAATAATTCTTACATGAAAAAAAGAAAAATAATTCTTATATTATATTACGCAAATAAATAAATTGAATAAACTAATTAATTTTTATACAACGCAAAAAATATATTGATAGAAAAAAATGGAAAAAGATAAGGAAGAGAGATAAGAGAGAAAATCAAATAAATAAATAAATTTAAATTTAAATATTAATCAACTAGATGTACCATGCTTTGTACATCTAGTTGTACGCTATAAATTGCCCTTCTTTATACATTGCAATATTTTTGCAACATGTTTTCCACTATGGCAGTCGCATGAGCGTTCGTCTTGCTATATATATATATATATATATATATATATATATATATATATATATATATATATATATATATATATATATATATATATATATATATATATATGTTCTCAAGTGAGATCACATTTATTTTGACACTACAGTATTAATTAAAAACAAAAATTGACAGAACTCTGAAAAAAAAAGTAAACACATTGACATCAGTCAATTAAGGTCAATGTAATATTAATATTCATTTCGTTACAACGTTTCATTTTTTACAATTTCGAAAATCAAATCACCGTATATATCTTAATAATCCCTAAAAATTATTAGTATCATTTTTTATTTTAGTTTTTTCACAAAATATTGTTAGTTGATTACAACTCTATAAACTCAATTTATTTATAAAATAATTAACAATTAAATATTACACCAATTTCACGATGCACATAAATTACATTATTATTTAAATTTTGTATGGGTATTTAAAGATTGAGAAGGAGTAAGATAGAAAATTTGTGATGAAGAATAAGTCAAGGTCTTCTGATCACTATATATCCAAATATAATCTCCTTTTGATACAAAATTAGTGATGCAGAGTAAGTCAAGGTCTTCTAAATTCGTATCACACTATCAAGATTTCATTTTCTTTGATACCTACGTACTTGTCTGCATGGTTTTGGCAAATACGGTAGCTTTTTGTTTTGCGAATTTTGCTTCATCATTAATTCCAATGAAAAAAATAAAGGTTCTACTTCTATATATAGGTTTAAATTTGATCACATTAATTATCGAAAACAATACTTTCATACTTCATGGTGACGATGAATGTCTCAAAACATCCTATCCTTGTAGCTCTTTTCTTTTTCGTCCTTTTTTCGTTCTTCAAACTAAAGCCGTGTGACGGAAACAATTCGAAAATTGAAAACTGCCCTGAAATCGAGAAACAATCACTTTTAAGTTTCAAACATTCTTTGCATGATCCTAAAAATAGTCTCTCTTCTTGGAATCACGATGAAGTTGATTGTTGCACATGGGAAGGCATTCAGTGCAGCAACTTAACTGGTCATGTTCAGCAACTCAATCTTCAATGGAGTGGTTTAAGCGGCAAACTAAGTCCAACTTTGTTCAACTTGAAGCATCTGAAATATCTTGACCTGAGTTCCAACTATCTTCAAGGTACAATTCATAATTCCATAAACTCTCTCTTCTTGGAATCACGATGAAGTTGATTGTTGCAAATGGGAAGGTGTTCGGTGCAGCAACTTAACTGGTCATGTTCGCCAACTCCATCTTCACAAAATATTGTTAGTTGATTACAACTCTATAAACTCAATTTATTTATAAAATAATTAACAATTAAATATTACACCAATTTCACGATGCACATAAATTACATTATTATTTAAATTTTGTATGGGTATTTAAAGATTGAGAAGGAGTAAGATAGAAAATTTGTGATGAAGAATAAGTCAAGGTCTTCTGATCACTATATATCCAAATATAATCTCCTTTTGATACAAAATTAGTGATGCAGAGTAAGTCAAGGTCTTCTAAATTCGTATCACACTATCAAGATTTCATTTTCTTTGATACCTACGTACTTGTCTGCATGGTTTTGGCAAATACGGTAGCTTTTTGTTTTGCGAATTTTGCTTCATCATTAATTCCAATGAAAAAAATAAAGGTTCTACTTCTATATATAGGTTTAAATTTGATCACATTAATTATCGAAAACAATACTTTCATACTTCATGGTGACGATGAATGTCTCAAAACATCCTATCCTTGTAGCTCTTTTCTTTTTCGTCCTTTTTTCGTTCTTCAAACTAAAGCCGTGTGACGGAAACAATTCGAAAATTGAAAACTGCCCTGAAATCGAGAAACAATCACTTTTAAGTTTCAAACATTCTTTGCATGATCCTAAAAATAGTCTCTCTTCTTGGAATCACGATGAAGTTGATTGTTGCACATGGGAAGGCATTCAGT
This sequence comes from Euphrasia confusa, assembly GCA_954870475.1. Taxonomy (NCBI): domain Eukaryota; kingdom Viridiplantae; phylum Streptophyta; class Magnoliopsida; order Lamiales; family Orobanchaceae; genus Euphrasia; species Euphrasia confusa. The sequence goes on along the minus strand of OX940966.1, from coordinate 4,239,169 downwards.
GCAGCAACTTAACTGGTCATGTTCAGCAACTCAATCTTCAATGGAGTGGTTTAAGCGGCAAACTAAGTCCAACTTTGTTCAACTTGAAGCATCTGAAATATCTTGACCTGAGTTCCAACTATCTTCAAGGTACAATTCATAATTCCATAAACTCTCTCTTCTTGGAATCACGATGAAGTTGATTGTTGCAAATGGGAAGGTGTTCGGTGCAGCAACTTAACTGGTCATGTTCGCCAACTCCATCTTCACAAAATATTGTTAGTTGATTACAACTCTATAAACTCAATTTATTTATAAAATAATTAACAATTAAATATTACACCAATTTCACGATGCACATAAATTACATTATTATTTAAATTTTGTATGGGTATTTAAAGATTGAGAAGGAGTAAGATAGAAAATTTGTGATGAAGAATAAGTCAAGGTCTTCTGATCACTATATATCCAAATATAATCTCCTTTTGATACAAAATTAGTGATGCAGAGTAAGTCAAGGTCTTCTAAATTCGTATCACACTATCAAGATTTCATTTTCTTTGATACCTACGTACTTGTCTGCATGGTTTTGGCAAATACGGTAGCTTTTTGTTTTGCGAATTTTGCTTCATCATTAATTCCAATGAAAAAAATAAAGGTTCTACTTCTATATATAGGTTTAAATTTGATCACATTAATTATCGAAAACAATACTTTCATACTCACGGTGAAGATGAATGTCTCAAAACATCCTATCCTTGTAGCTCTTTTCTTTTTCGTCCTTTTTTCTTTCTTCAAACTAATGCCGTGTGACGGAAACAATTCGAAATTTGAAAACTGCCCTGAAATCGAGAAACAATCACTTTTAAGTTTCAAACATTCTTTGGATGATCCTGAAAATAGTCTCTCTTCTTGGAATCACGATGAAGTTGATTGTTGCAAATGGGAAGGTGTTCGGTGCAGCAACTTAACTGGTCATGTTCGCCAACTCCATCTTCAAAATAGTGATTTAAGCGGCAAACTAAGTCCAACTTTGCTCAACTTGAAGCATCTCAAATATCTTGATCTCAGCCAAAATAACTTTGACGGAAAAATCCCTTCCTTCATTGGATCACTCACAAGCCTCAAGTATTTAGATCTATCTTCTGCTGATTTTCAAGGTAAGATTCCTCATAACATTGGGAATCTTTCAAATTTGAACACTCTAAGTTTGGATTCCATCTTTTCTCTTCAAGTCGATAGCCTTGAATGGTTGTCGGGGCTTTCTAAATTGGAGTATCTCAACATGAATTGTGTGAACCTGAGCAGAGCATCCAACTGGGCGAAACAGGTGATCAACAAACTCCCTTCTTTAGTCGAGCTACATTTAAGCGAATGCAGTCTAAATAATAATCTTCCCCTCATGAGTAGTGATATTAATAATATTACTAGTTCAAAATTAGCAAAGCTTGATCTATCCCAAAACACATTCATCAATTCCAGCATTCAGCAGTTTGTCTCTATTTTAAAAGACATCGAGTATCTAGATTTGAGTTTCAGCGATCTTCAAGATGCAATTCATAACTCCATAGCAAATTTGACATCTCTTATTACCCTCGATTTATCTAGAAGTTCACTTTCCGGAGAAATACCAAGAGGAATTAGCAACCTGTGCAAATTACAAAACTTAGATCTAAGTTATAATCAACTTTCTGGTCCTCTTGCTCATCAATTTGGAGAATTTAAGAGTCTCCGAATCCTTAATCTTAGAAGTAACTCACTATCAGGTGTACTTCCAAGAAATCTAGGCAACTTATCTTCCCTTAAAGAGCTAGAGCTTGAAGACAACAAATTCACAGGAAATCTCCCAGAGAGCATTGGTCAACTTTCAAACTTACAAATTCTTCGTATTGAAAATAACAAGATGGAAGGGGTTGTGACTGAAACTCACTTTTCCCATCTCTCAAGATTAGAGTACTTGTTTGCCTCTGGAAACAACTTGACTCTGAAAGTTAGCCCAAATTGGATTCCACCCTTCAAATTATTAAGCCTTAGTATGGGGTCGTGGAACTTGATGTCTTCGATTCCGGCATGGCTTGATACACAAAAGATGAGTATTGAGGAGCTTGATTTATCTAATACCGGAATATATGGCAATGTTCCCAATTGGTTATGTAGTATGAGATTTCTTAACCTCTCGCATAACCAACTCAACGGCAAGATTCCACTCATTAGTGACCCAATTAGAGCTACTGATTATTATGGTCTGCATCAGTATGTATACTTGGTTATGATTGGTAATTTGCCTCCGGTAGGGAAATGGCAGTATGTATACTTGGGATCCAACAAGTTTAGTGGTGAATTGCCTCGAGTAGGAAAATGGTTGACCGACCTGGATCTCTCCAATAACTCATTTTCCGGAGATTTATCTCGCTTTCTTTGTAACAGGACCACGACCCATAGACTACACAATCTTCATCTAGGGGAAACCAATTGACTGGGGAATTACCAAATTGTTTCATGAAATTGTCCTCACTCGCTACCTTGAACTTAGCCAACAATAACTTGTCCGGAAAAATCCCGAAATCCATTGGATTTGTTCCAGGCTTACGGACTTTGGATCTAAATGGAAACAATTTCTCCGGGGATATACCTTCATCCATAAATAACTTCACATTACTAATAAAGATGGATCTTTCTCATAACAATCTTACTGGGAACTTACAGAAATTGATTCCTACAAACTCACCCGGATTGATGATTCTCATTTTAAAGTCCAACAAGTTGAGTGGTCAAATCACTCCAGCCATATGCCAGCTAAGCTATCTTCGAATATTAGATCTATCAGACAACATGTTTTCTGGTATGATACCTAGTTGTGTCGATAGTTTTACTACCATGACCACAAAAAATAGTGATGATGAGGGTCATGTACTAATTTATTCTTCGTTAGTTGGAGCATCTATAGAAAGTGCGTCAATGACCACAAAGGGTATGGAGCTCACCTACGACACCATCCTCCGATTAGTTACAGCTATTGACCTTTCCAAAAACAATTTGTCCGGCCATATTCCAAAAGAGATTACAAGCCTAGTGGAGCTCAGAACGCTTAATTTGTCAAGGAATAATTTAACCGGGCCGATCCCACTTAGCATCGGAAACATGACTCAACTTGAGTCTCTTGATTTCTCAATCAACTCACTTTCTGGTGATCTTCCGATTAGCTTCACAGCTATGTCTTATTTGAGTTATCTAAACGTGTCTCACAATAACTTGACGGGCATAATTCCAGAAAGCACCCAACTGCAGGGCTTTAATGAGTCGAGCTTCATCGGAAACAATCTATGTGGTCCTCCACTAACAAGTCCTTGCAGCGTTAATGACGGTAAAGCCCCTGAAACAGTGCGCTCAAAGGATGAAAAAACCAATAAGACGGAGATAGAATGGTTGTACGTATTTATATCTTTAGGATACGCCGTCGGACTTTCTGGTTTTCTCACTACATTATATTTGAAGAGGTCATGGAGAGAAGCATATTACGACTTCTTTGAGAAAATATGGGACGATGCCTACGTCTACCTTCTTATTAAATGGAGGAGGGTTGCAAGAGCAAGAGCTTCAGGTCCAAATATGTGAGTGTTCAGTTGTTGTGGTAAAGTATAAAAGTTTCCATGCATGGACTGTTGCTAGAATAAGTAGTTGGAAACATTATTGTAATTTTTGTTTTTATTTATGAGATGTTGTGTGTGACTTTCTTTATACAGTATATGACTTTGTTTGCACAATTGAGGGTTAGAATTTGAAGCACGAGATATGCATGTTTGCCAGTGAACTTCACATGGGCAGATGCTAATAGTGTCGATCATTGATCATTATTTGATTCCCGTTTGTTGTGTTGTATGATATTAATCTTTCGAACACTTGAGTCGATCGATCGGACAAAAGACGTTGAAAATATACACAAAAATTGGCTTCAAATAATATTTTGAGCATTTTTGGCAAAAAGAGAAAAATGCCTCCGGTACAAAGATGACAATATCGTTTGGAACGTTATGTAGCTATTTTGCTCGTTTTATGTTGAAATGTTCAATTTTAATTTATTTATACATTAAGCTTCAAAGAGCTTCGTAGAACAATCTCCAAACACCATTTGACCCTGATCAATTAAAAAAAGTACTTGTGTATGTATAGGTCGTTATTTATGGGACTGATAGATCCAAGTAACATTGAGCAACGATTTTCGATTGTGTTTTGTCTCGTTAGAATTCTAAAAAAAAGAGAGGGTGTACACACAGGCATCAGCTGCTACCTGATATCAATTACCCTACACAAAGGTGTCAAGTCAAGCTAAGAAATAAGTCTTTGATGAAAAAATCCATGTGGCTCTCTTTTTATCATATTTGATTTTGACATGTTTAATTGTTACTTAAAAATAAAAATGGGCAGCCTATAGTTTGTAAATGTATTACATTGACCCGCACTAATTTAGAGTTAATTAAGGTCCCTGGAATTCAACAGAAAGGAGAATTTGTGATCATCACTATATATCAATACACATTATTGGAGAATATATATACGACCTATTAATATAAATAGAAGTTGTCCAACTTCTCTACCAGATCGAGCTGTTAGATGAAATGGTTTCTGACATGGCTATAAACCTTAGGATAACCCGAGGTCCTGGGTTTGACTCCCGCCAGTGGCAACTCCATCCGAGTTAATTATCGACTTGTTGGGCCAACTTCTCTACTACTTTTCCACTTCTCGAAATGGTAGAGAAGTTGGACAACTTCTACTTATACAAATGGGACAGTTGCCCTGAAATGGAGAAACAATCACTTTTAAAGTTTTGACATATATAGTTGGTCTCTTCTCGATCTCCAGCTCCAGCCATCTCTTGTGATTGGGACGGTCACAGGTCTGCATCTCCAACGGATCGATCAGCAGCTTCCAATATGTTCCATCTGATCTCCACAAAGTTTACCTGACCAATTACCCATATCACAAAGTTGTCTAAGCTATGAAAATAAGTTTGTTGAATTCATGTTGTCATTCTGATCACATTTGATTTGGCATGTTTAACTGTTAATTAAATATAAAAATTGACAACCTATAGTGTGGAAAAGTATTACTGTATATTGACCCATAGTGGACGACTTATTTGGAGTCAATTAGTGTCAATGCAGTAATTTAACACAAAAGAGAATTTGTGGTGCAGAGTAAGTCAAGGTCTTCTTCACTACTCTTATCAACATTTCATTTTCTTTGATACTGACATACTTCGTATATTTTGGCATGGAATTGGAATCACAAGCCAATACCCATCAAGTGGCAAATAGCTACTGTCTCTGTCCCATAGCAGTTGTCGCACTTCTTTTATAAATTACAAAGGAAACACGACAACTAGTATGGGACGGAGGGAGTATTAGTTTTGCTAAGTGTTCTATATATATATACGTGTGTGTGTGTGTGTCTTCATAACTCATAAGATTATTATAATTATTGAAAACAATATCATACTTCATACTCTTACATGATGAATGTCTCAAAACATCATATCTTTGCACCTCTTTTCTTTCTCGTCTTTTTTTCGTTATTCAAACTAAAATCATGTACTGGAAATAGTATAACAGTCGTCGATGGTTGCCCTGACATTGAGAAACAATCGCTTTTAAGTTTCAAACAATCTTTGCAAGATCCTGAAAATAGACTCCCTTCTTGGAACCACGATGAAGTTGATTGTTGCAAATGGGAAGGTGTTCGGTGCAGCAACTTAACGGGCCATGTTCAACAACTCCATCTTCAAGGGAATTATTTAAGCGGCAAAGTAAGTCCTTCCTTGCTCAACTTGAAGCATCTCAAATATCTCAACCTGAGTCTAAATCAATTTGATGAAACAATTCCTTCCTTCATTGGATCACTCACTAGCCTTGAGCATTTGAATCTATCTTATGCTATTTCAAGGTAAGATTCCTCATAACATTGGGAATCTTTCAAATTTGCACACTCTAAGTTTGGAATACAGTTATTCTCTTGAAGTTGATAACCTTGAATGGTTGTCGAGGCTTTCTAAATTGGAGTATCTCAACATGAATGGAGTGAACCTTGGTAGAGCATCCGACTGGCAGCAACAAGTGATCAACAAACTCCCTTCTTTAGTCGAGCTACATTTAAGCGGTTGCAGTCTAAATAATAAAGTTCCCCTCATGATCAGTAGTGATGTTAATAATATAACTAGTTCAAAATTAGTCAAGCTTGATCTATCCTATAATCCATTCCTGAATTCCAACATTCAAGAGTTTCTCTCTTTCCTTAAAGACCTCGAGTATCTGGATTTGAGTTTCAACGATATGCAAGATGCAATTTATAACTCCATAGCAAACCTGACATCTCTTATTACCCTTGATTTATCTGCAAATAAACTTTCTGGGAAATTACCTAGAAGATTTAGCAAGTTGTGCAAATTAAAAAACTTGAACTTAGAAGGGAACGAGTTGAACTTGGAAGGGAGCATGTTGCATGGAGGGGTGTCGGATTTATTTGGAAATGTATCGGCTTGCTTCATAGGATCGTTGGAATCTCTTGATCTAAGTGATAATCAACTTTCTGGTCCTCTTACTCTTAAGTTTGAAGAATTTAAGAGTCTTCGAATCCTAGATCTTTATAATAATTCATTGTCGGGTGTAATTCCAAGCAATATAGGGAACTTATCCTCCCTTGAAGAGTTAAACTTGGGATATAACAAATTCACAGGAAATCTCCCAGAGACCATTGGTCAACTATCAAACTTACAAGAACTTCGAATTTATAATAACATGTTGACAGGGGTTGTCACTGAAACCCACTTTGCTAATCTTTCAAGATTAGAGTACTTATTTGCCTCTCAAAACAACTTGACTCTGAAAGTCGATCCAAATTGGATTCCACCCTTCAAATTAGTTGTCCTCCTTATGGGGTCCTGGAACTTGATGTCTTCAATTATTCCGCCATGGCTTGATACACAATACATGAGTATTGACTACATTGATTTATCTAATACCGGAATCAATGGGAATGTTCCGGATTGGTTATGGAGTATCAGAGTTCTTGACCTCTCGCATAACCATCTCCACGGCAAGATTTCATTCATTACTGACCCAAATTATGTTATCATGGACCAGTGTGTATACTTGGGTTCCAACAACTTTAGTGGTGAATTGCCTCGAGTAGGAATTTGGTTGGCCGAACTACATCTCTCCGATAACTCATTTTCGGGTAATTTATCAGACTTTTTTTGTAACAATTGGACCTCCAAAAGACTAGATATTCTTCATCTAGGGGGAAACCATTTGAATGGAGAATTACCAAATTGCTTCATGAATTGGTCTTCATTAATTTGGTTGAACTTAGGCAACAACAACTTGTCTGGAAGAATCCCGAATACCATTGGATATCTTTTAAACTTAGAGTCTTTGAATCTAAATGGAAACAATTTCTCGGGCGATATACCTTTATCCATGCGTAACTGCACGGGGCTAGTAAAGATGGACCTTTCTCATAACAATCTTTCTGGGAACTTACCAAAATTGATTCTGACAAGCTTAACCAAATTGCTGATTCTCATTTTAAAGTCCAACAAGTTGAGTGGTCAAATTCCTTCAGCAATATGCCAACTAAGCTCTCTTCAAATCTTAGATTTATCGGACAACATGTTTTCTGGTATGATACCTACATGTGTCAATAATTTTACAGCAATGGCCACAAAAAGAAGTGGCTTGGGTGGATTAGGTTATTCTCGTGTAGCCGGAGGTTTTATAGAAAGTGCACCGATGTCAACAAAGGGTATGGAGCTCACCTATGACCATTGTTTTAAAAAACGGACGAGGCGTACGCCTCGAGGCGCACGCCTCGAGGCGCGCCTCGTAACGCCTTGACATTTCCATGTTCTGAGGCGCACGAGTCAAGACCGTTTCAAAATATATACGCCTTAAGACGTGAGGCGTACGAGTCGAGGCGCATCCGCCTCGACTCGTCTGAGGCGGTTTTCATATTTTTTTGTATTTTTTTTAAACAAGTGACATTTTAATTTTATAATTAAGTTAATATTATTAATTATACTTGATTCAATTTATGATCAATTAATTTAACCTTACAATATTATTATTTTATATTTATTCATCCCTCTCAAACTTTAAATTTCTAATTGAATTTTTCGTTTTAAGAAACTTAACTTCTCCAAGTACGTTGTTTTTACATATTTTTTCTTTTTGAGAATTTTTTTTTTCTCTTTCTCTTTCTCATTTTTGCATTTTTTTTTATTTTCAACAACTTATATATATTGTTTTTCATAATCGTTGTTCTCTATTGTCTGTTTCTAACTTTATATATTGATTTTCAAAATAATAGTGTCAACGAAAATATTTAGATTTTAAAATTATTTACCAATGTATTCGCGTAATTTATTTAAATAACACTTAATTTATTAATAATAAATTAAATATCATTTTATAAATGTAATATAATAGATTTTTTCTAATAATTTTATAATTTTTTTTTGTTTTAATTTGAGGCGTACGCCTCGTTACGCCTCAAGGCGTACGCCTCATGCCTCAAGTGAAAAACGCCTCAAATACGAGTCACATTTTTTAAAACATTGCCTATGACCTATGACACCATCCTCCTATTAGTTACCGGTATTGACCTTTCCAAAAACAATTTGTCCGGCCATATTCCAAAACAGATAACAACTCTAGTGGAACTCGGAACGCTTAATTTGTCAAGAAATTATTTAACTGGACCGATCCCTCGTAGCATTGGAAACATGACGCAACTTGAGTCTCTTGATTTCTCAATCAACTCACTTTCCGGTCAACTTCCAGTTAGCTTCACAGCTATGTCTTCTTTGGAATATCTAAATGTGTCTCACAATAACTTGACGGGGAGAATTCCAGAAAGCACCCAACTCCAGGGCTTTAATGAGTCGAGCTTCATCGGAAACAATCTATGTGGGCCTCCACTAACAATCCCTTGCAGCAATATTACTGATGGTAAAGCCCCTGCTGGAACAGTGCTCTCAAAGGATGAAAAAACCGATAAGACAGAGATAGAATGGTTGTACGTATTTATATCTTTAGGATACGCCGTCGGACTTTCTGGTTTTCTGAGTACATTATATTTGAAGAGGTCATGGAGAGAAGCGTATTACGACTTCTTTGAGAAAATATGGGACGATGCCTATGTCTACGTTCTTATTAAATGGAGGAGGGTTGCAAGAGCAAGAGCAAGAGCAAGAGCATCAGGTCCAAATATGTGAGTGTTCAGTTGTGGTAAGTATAAAAGTTTCCATGGACTGTTGCGAGTATATGTAGTAGGAAACATTATTGTAATTTTTGTTTTTTATTTATGAGATGTTGTGTGTGACTTTCTTTATACAGTGAGTATATGATTAACGTGGTTTTCTGTATCATACTTTTTGCACAATTGAGGGCTGGGATTTGAAGCACAAGATATGCATGTTTGTCTGTGAACTTCACATGGGCAGATGCTAATAGTCTTGATCATTGATCATTATTTGATTCCCGTTTGTGGTGTTGTATGATATTGACCGTGCAAACACTTGAGTCGATCGATCGGACAAAAGACTTTGAAATATACACAAAAATTGGCTTCAAATAATATTTTGAACATTCTAGGCAAAAAAGAGAAAAGTGCCTCCAGTACAAAGACGACATCGTTTGGAATGTTACGATGCTATTATGCTCGTTGATTGTCTTCAGGTTTTGCGCAAGAACTTTGAACACAGCTTTTGAGATCGTTTCTCAACCGTTGGGGGCAATTCTTATATGTTGAAATGTTGAGTTTTAATTTATTTATACATGAGGCTTCAAAGAGCTTCGTAGATCAATCTCCAAACACAATTTGACCTTGATCAATAAAAAAAAGTGACTGCACAAGTTTTAGAGTTATTTACGATTGCATTTCATTTCTTACAAGTTTTAGAGTTATTTATGGGACTGATAGATCCAAGTAAAATTGATTGTGTTTTATCTCATTAAAATTCTAAAAGAAAAAAAAGAGGTGTACGCACAGGCATCAGCTGCTACCTGATATCAATTACCCTACACAAAGGTGTCAGGCTAAGAAAATAAGTTTTTGATGAAAATATCATGTTGCATTGTTGCTGTCTTCTTATAACATTTCATTTTTTAAATGTTTAATTGTTAATTAAAAATAAAAATTGGCAGCCTATAGTGTGTAAAAGTAATTCATTGACCCGCACTAATTTAGAGTCAATTAAGGTCCATGGAATTCAACAGAAAGGAGAATTTGTGGTGTTCTGGTCATCACTATAGACCAATACACATCAAGTGGAAAACAGCTTTAACTTTTGGTGAGTGTTCTATATGTGTGTGTGCGTGTGTTTTCATTAGATCATTATAATAATTAATTATCGAAAACAGTATCATCATTCAGGGAAATGATGAATGCCTCAAAACATCCCTTCTTTGCAGCTCTCTTCTTTCTCCTCGTCCTTTTTTCGTTATTCGAACTGAAGTCGTGTACGGAAAATAAAATAACAGTCATCGACAAGTGCCCTGAAATCGAGAAACAATCACTTTTAAGTTTCAAGCAAGCTTTGCATGATCCAAACAATAGCCTATCTTTTTGGAATGATGAAGTTAATTGTTGCAAATGGACAGGAGTTCTTTGCAGCAACTTAACCGGTCATGTTCACAAACTCCTTCTTTCAAATAGTGATTTAAGCGGCAAAATAAGTCCTTCCTTGCTCAACTTGAAACATTTGAAAATTCTTGACCTCAGTCAGAATCAATTTGATGAAACAATTCCTTCCTTCATTGGATCACTCACAAGCCTCGAGTATTTGGATCTATCTCTTGCTGAATTTCACGGTAATATTCCTCATAACATCGGGAATCTTTCAAATTTGAACATTCTAATTTTGGATTCCAGCAATTCACTTGAAAAGTGCTAGCCTTGAATGGTTGTCGGGGCTTTCTAAATTGGAGTATCTCAACATGAATAATGTGAACTTGAGCAGAGCATCCAACTGGGCGCAACAGGTGATCAACAAACTCCCTTCTTTATTCGAGCTACAATTAAATGGTGGTCTTAAGAGTAAAGATCCCCTGAGTGATGATAACAATATTACTACTTCTAAATTAGTCAATCTTGATTTATCTTATAATCAACTTTCTGGAAACTTGCCAAGAGAAATTAGCAACTTGTGCACATTACAAAAGTTGTACTTGAATGGGAACAGTTTGCAAGGAGTGTCAGATTTATTCGGAAACGTATCAGCTTGCTTCTTAGGATCTTTGGAATCCTTTGAACTAAATGATAATCATCTTTCTGGTCCTCTTACTCTTCCATTCGGAGAAATTTAAGAGTCTTCGACACCTTTTACTTAGTGGTAACTCATTATCGGGTGTAATTCCAATCTATATAGGCAACTTATCTTCCCTCGAAGAGTTAGAATTGGGAGATAACAAATTCACAGGAAAACTCCCAGAGACCATTGTTCAACATTCAAACTTACAATATTTTCGTATCGAAAATAACATGTTCACAGGGATTGTAACTGAAACCCACTTTGCCAATTTCTCAAGACTAAAGCAATTATTTGCCTCTCAAAGCAACCTGACTCTGAAAGTCAACCCAAATTGGATTCCACCCTTCAAAATATATGTCCTTCGAATGGGGTCGTGGAACTTGATGTCTTCAATTCCGCCGTGGCTTGATACGCAAAAGTCGAGTCTTTGGTAATGTTCCCAACTGGTTATGGAATATCACAATTCTTGACCTCTCACATAACCAACTCCAAGGAAAGATTACATTCAATAGTGATCCAAATTATGGTATTGAGCTGCAGTGTGTACGTATACTTGGGTTCCAATAAATTTAGTGGTGAATTGCCTCGAGTGGGAAAAATGGTTGACCGAACTACATCTCTCCGATAACTCATTTTTGGGTGGTTTATCAGACTTTTTTTGTAAAACTTGGACCTCCTACAAACTAGAAGTTCTTCATCTAGGCCAGGGGAAACCATTTGGATGGAGAAATACCTAATTGTTTCACGAAATGGTCATCACTAGTTTCCTTGAACTTAGACAACAACAACTTGTCCGGAAGAATTCCATTTTCCATTGGATATCTTTTATACCTAGAGTCTTTGAATCTAAATGGAAACAATTTCTCGGGCGATATACCTTTATCCATGCGTAACTGCATCGGACTAGTAAAGATGGACCTTTCTCATAACAATCTTTCTGGGAAATTACCAAAATCGATTCTTACAAGCTTAACCAAATTGATTATTCTCATTTTAAAGTCGAACAAGTTAAGTGGTCAAATCACTCCAGCCATATGCCAACTAAGCTATCTTCAAATCTTAGATCTGTCGAACAACATGTTTTCTGGTATGATACCTACGTGTGTCGGTGTCGACAATTTTACTGCAATGGCCACACAAATAATTGGCATGGGTGGATTAAGTTATTCTCGTGTAGCAGGAGAATTTATAGAAAGTGCATCAATTTCCACAAAGGGAATGGAGCTCACCTACGACAGCATCCTCCTATTAGTTACAAGTATTGACCTTTCCAAAAACAATTTGTCCGGCCAAATTCCAAAACAGATAACAAGTCTAGTGGAATTGAGATCACTTAACCTGTCGGGAAATCGCTTAACAGGAATGATCCCACATAGCATCGGAAACATGACGCAACTTGAGTCTCTTGATTTTTCAATCAACTCACTTTCCGGTCAACTTCCTATTAGCTTCAAAGCTATGTCTTCTTTGAATTATCTAAACGTGTCTCACAATAAATTGACGGGAAGAATTCCAGAAAGCACCCAACTCCGAGGCTTTAATGAGTCGAGCTTCATTGGAAACAATCTCTGTGGGCCTCCACTAACAATTCCTTGCACCAATATTAATGATGGTAAAGCCCCTGCTGGAACAGTGCGCTCAGAGGATGATGAAAGCAATAAGCCTAAGATAGAATGGTTGTACGTATTTATATCTTTAGGATACGCCGTCGGACTTTCGGGTGTTCTCACTACATTATTCTTGAAGAGGTCATGGAGAGAAGCATATTACGATTTACGACTTCTTTGAGAAAATATGGGACGATGTCTATGTCTACGTTCTTATTAAAATGGAGGAGGCTGGGAAGAGCAAGAGCAAGAGCATCAGGTCCAAATATGTGAGTGTTCAGTTGTGGTACGTAAAAAAAAATCCGTGGACGATTGCAAGTATTATCGCTAATAGCAAGAATATGCCGTTGGAAACATATTGTAATTTTTGTTTTTATGTATGAGATGTTGTGTCTGAATTTTATATATGATTAAAGATATTACCATTTCTAGTATCGATTTTATGTGAACAATTATTATCGATGATAAAGTGTAATCTGGATTCATATGTACTGCATATAAACTTTCTATGAGGAATGTGGATTTGAGAGAAGTGGTGTGAAATTCAAAGAAGTTGTAATCCTAAGGTTAGTGAGTCCTCATTTGTTTCATTTATCATCGACCCAGTAGGCTTTCAACCTAATTTTGCTTATGTGGGCAATCTCGAGTGAGTTCACATGCTACTCCGACGAGATTATGCACGAAGAATTACTGGAACTCATGAGCATAAAGATGAATAATACTCAAAGTAGCATAGAAAGTTTTGCTTCGTAACCAAGATAAAGGTTTTATGATAAAAATAATAGACCCTTATGGGCTATGGCAAAGGAGATATCAATACTTGAAAGTTCAACCCGAAAAAAAAAACATTTTTTTCTAGGCTAAAATATGTAAAAATCATGCGGATCTACAGCACCATATATTTTTGAGCAAGCTGAAAAACAATACAATGAATGCAATAATTCCAGATATAAAATAAACCAGTTTACAAAGTAATCTCCACAAAATACTAAAGTCTACAAAGAGTAGAAAAGGAGGATCGGAGTTCCAATGAAAACCAAAATCATACATTCAGTTAACCACAGAAACTCTCTCGCACAAAATATACATCCATCATCAAACCCTCCTACAAACAAGTTTAAAATATTCACAAGTTCGATTTATAGTAGTGATACTGGATAATTGCCTCCGACAACACATAAATATATAATCAAACTATCACAGAAGGTCGTTTCATTTATCCACTATGAATCAGCTGCTACTTGATATCAATTACCCTACACAAAGGTGTGAAGCTAAGAAAATAAGTTTTTGATGAAAAAATATATCTTGTTGTCTTCTTTTCACATTTGATTTTTGACATGTTTTAATTAATTGTTAATTAAAAATAAAAAAATTGGCAGTCTATAGTGTGGAAAAGTATTACATTGACCCGTACTTATTTGGAGTACATTAGTGTCAATGTAATTTAACATGTGGTGCAGAGTAAGTCAAGGTCTTCTGATCATCACTCTATATCAATACCCATATATGTGTGTGTTTTCATTATATCATTATTATAATTATTAAAAACCATATCATACTTTCGTGATGATGAATATCTCGGAACATCCCTTCTTTCCAGCTCTTTTCTTTCTCGTCCTTTTCTCGTTATTCAAACTGAAGTCGTGTGCTGGAAATAGTGTAACACTTGTCGACGGTTGCCCTGAAATTGAGAAACAATCCCTTTTAAGTTTCAAGCAAGCTTTGAAAGATCCCAACAATAGCCTATCTTCTTGGAATGACGATGGAGTTAATTGTTGCAAATGGAAAGGGGTTCGCTGCAACAACTTAACGGGCCATGTTGAACAACTCCATCTTCAAAATAGTTATTTCAGCGGCAAAGTAAGTCCTTCCTTGCTCAATTTGAAGCATCTCAAGTATCTTGACATGGGACGAAATTTCTTTAATGAAACAATCCCTTCCTTCATTGGATCACTCACAAGTCTTGAGTACCTGGATCTATCTGCTGGTGAATTTCACGGTAATATTCCTCACACCATTGGGAATCTTTCAAATTTGCACTCTCTAAGTTTGGAACACGACATTTTTCTTGAAGTCGATAGCCTTGAATGGTTGTCGGGGCTTTCTAAATTGGAATATCTCAGCATGAATGACGTGGACCTCAGCAGAGCATCCAACTGGGCGCAACAGGTGATCAATAAACTCCCTTCTTTAGTCGACCTACATTTAAGCTTTTGCAGTCTTAATTTGACAGATCATTTAGGTGATGTTAACAATATTACTACTTCTAAATTAGTCAATATTTATCTATCCCATAATGATATCATCAATTCCAGCATTCCAGAGTGGCTCTACATTTTGAAAGATCTCGAGTATCTAGATTTGAGTTCCAATAATCTGCAAAATGCAATATCTAATTCCATAGCAAATCTGACCTCTCTTATGACCCTCGATTTATCTTACAATGGTCTTTCTGGAAATATACCAAGAGGAATTGGCAACCTGTGCAAATTACAAGCCTTGTACTTGTGTTCGACTAAGTTGCAAGGAGGAGTGTCATTTTTATTAGGAAACGTATCAGCTTGCTTCTTAGGATCTTTGGAATCCTTAGATCTAAGTTATAATCAACTTTCTGGTCCTCTTACTCATCCATTTGGAGAATTTAAGCGTCTTCGAAGCCTAGATCTTCGTAGTAACTCATTCTCGGGCGTAATTCCATGCAATATAGGGAACTTATCTTCCCTTGAACAACTAGACCTTGCGGATAACAAATTCACAGGAGATCTCCCAGAGAGCATTGGTCGACTTTCAAGCTTAGTAACTCTTCGTATTGAAAACAACATGTTAGCAGGGGTTGTCACTGAAACCCACTTTGCTCATCTCTCAAGATTAGATACATTGTATGCCGTTGAAAACAACCTCACTCTGAGAGTCAACTCAAGTTGGAATCCACCCTTCAAATTATTTGTCCTTTGTCTTGGGTCGTGGAACTTGGGGTCTCCGATTATTCCATCATGGCTTGATACACAAAAGACGAGTATTTATCATCTTGATTTCTCAAATACTGGAATATCTGGCAATGTTCCCAATTGGTTATGGAGTATCTATATTCTTGACCTCTCACATAACCAACTCCACGGCCAGATTTCATTCACTAGTGATCCAAATTATAACGACATGGGGGAGCAGTGTGTATACTTGGGTTCCAACAACTTTAGTGGTGAATTGCCTCGAGTAGGAATTTGGTTGGCCGAACTACATCTCTCCAATAACTTATTTTCGGGTAATTTATCAGACTTTTTTTGTGACACTTGGACCTCCAACATACTAGCTGTTCTTCATCTAGGGGGAAACCATTTGAATGGAGAACTACCAAATTGTTTCATGAATTGGCCTTCATTAGTTTTTTTGAACTTAGGCAACAACAACTTGTCTGGAAGAATCCCGAATTCCATTGGATATCTTGAAGGCTTACGTTCTTTGAATCTAAATGGAAACAGTTTCTCGGGCCATATACCTTTATCCATGCAGAACTGCACAGGACTACTAAAGATCGACCTTTTTGATAACAATCTTTCTGGGAACTTACCAAAATCGATTATGTCAAGCTTAACCAAATTGATGATTCTCAATTTAAAGTCCAACAAGTTGAGTGGTGAAATTACTTCAGCAATATGCCAACTAAGCTCTCTTCAAATCTTAGATCTATCAGACAACCTGTTTTCTGGTATGATACCTACATGTGTCAATAATTTTACTGCAATGGCCACAAAAAGAAGTGGCTTGGGTGGATTAAGTTATTCCCGAGTAGCTGGAGCATTTATAGAAAGTGCATCAATGTCCACAAAGGGAACGGAGCTCACCTACGACACCATCCTCCGATTAGTTACAGGTATTGACATTTCCAGAAACAATTTGTCGGGCCATATTCCAAAAGAGATAACAAGTCTAGTGGAACTGAGAATGCTTAATTTGTCAAGGAATCATTTAACCGGACCGATCCCTCGTAGCATCGGAAACTTGACGCAACTTGAGTCTCTTGATTTCTCAATCAACTCACTATCCGATGATCTTCCTAATAGCTTCACATATATGTCTTCTCTGAATTATCTAAATGTGTCTTACAATAACTTGACGGGAAGAATTCCAGAAAGCACCCAACTTCGGGGCTTTAATGAGTCGAGCTTCATCGGAAACAATCTATGTGGGCCTCCACTAACAAGTTCTTGCAGCATTAATGATGGTAAAGCCCCTGGAACAGTGCACTCGGAGGACGAAAACAGCGATAAGACAGAGATAGAATGGCTGTACGTATTTATATCTTTAGGATACGCCGTCGGACTTTCGGGTTTTCTCACTACAATATTCTTGAAGAGGTCATGGAGGGTAGCGTATTTTGAGAGCATAGAGAATGTGTGGGACAGTGCTTATGTCTACGTTCTTATTAAATGGAGAAGGGTCGCAAGAGCAAGAGCATCAGGTCCAAATATGTGAGTGTTCAGTTGTACGTATAAAATATTCCATGGACTGTTGCAGAATATGCAGTAGGAAACCTTATTGTAATTTTTGTTTTTATTTATGAGGTGTTGTGTCTGACTTTATATATGATTATTGATGATAAAGTGTAATATGGTTTCATATGCATATAAAGTTTCTATGAGGAATGTGGATTTCAGAGAAGTTGTAATCCTAAGGTTAGTGTGTCCTCATCCTAAGGTTGGCTTGGAACCTAATTTTGCTAATGTAGGCGATCTCGAGTGAGTTCACATGTTACTCCGACGAGCTTATGTACGACGAATTACTGGAGTTCACAAGCATAAAGATGGATGTTATCAAGTAGCATAGAAAGTTTTGCTTCGCAACCAAGATTAAGGTTTTATGATTAAAAAAAATAGAGGCCCTTGTGGCAAAAGAGATGGCAACTAGAAACTATCTACTTGAAAATAAACCAACACAAATTATTGTATTCTGCAGGTTGTGAAAATATTACAGAAAAGTCAAGCATCATATACAAAATTCTCTCAAGGCTGTAGATATCAAGACTTGAAAGTTCAACCCGAAAAAAAAAACATTTTATCCAGGCTAAAATATGTAAAAATCGTACGGATCTGTACCAGGATCTACAACATCATACTATAATTTTTGAGAAAGCTGAAAACATTACACTGAACGCAATAATTCCAGATATAAAATAAACCAGTTTACAAAGTAATCTCCACAACGTACTAAAGTCTACAAAGAGTACAAATAGAGTCGAGTGAAACAACTGAAAAGCATGTAATCCCAACACGAAGCTAATGGTGATTACATACGTAGCTATATAGCTGAAAAGGAGGAGTTCCAATCAAAAACAAAAATCATACATTCAGTTAACATTAGCCAGACACTCACATTACTCATTAGTATCTTTTCACCCTAAGTTTTGAAAGACACAGAAACTCTCTCGCACAAAACACACATCCATCATCAAACCCTCCTACGAGGACTCCTGGAGCGATGACCACGGGGTGACCTACACAAGTTTAATATAAAAATGGTCAGAAGTGTAGACAACAAATATATATATATATATATATAAGAGCTCGTTTGTTTCTATCCATATACCCTATACCCTCAACACCTTCAGAAGTTAGATTTATAATCAGTGTTGTAAAAAACGTGACTCGTATTTGAGGCATTTTTTCGCTGAAGGCATGAAGCGTACGCCTTGATGCATAACAAGGCGTCCACCTCAATTTTTTTTTAAATGTAAAAATTATTATAAAGACCAAGAATATTAAAATTAATTACAAATAAACAAAGACATCCTAAAACAAAGGCTCGATTGTTCAAAATGTTATTTAATCATGGAATCATTTGAATCCGGCGCAACATAATTATGATCAAATGTTCTATTTTCAGTTGACTCATAATGTTCTATTTTCAGTTGATCCTCTCACTATTTTGTTCACAAATTTTTCTATATAAAAGAAAATAAAAATTATAGTGAATATAAAAGAAAATTACAATTTATAAATGAAGTTAGATTGTAGATAAATGTTCAACAATTAAAAAGTAGTAGTAGAAAAGAAGAGTTTGCAGAAACTATACAAAAGAAAGAAAATAAGTTGCAAAGAGAACAGACTAGTAAGAGAAGTTCAGACGAGAAGAGATTTTGATTTATAAGAGTTGCGCATTAATTTAAACACTGGAGAACATAAAATATTGTTACTAAAATTCTATGGTAATTAACTAAAGCATCAGGCCGGGTCCAATAACAATAAATTAATACTAATATATCAATTATTTAAATTGAATCACAAAAATACTGACGCAGTTGCCTCATAAGCCTCAACTCGCACTTGAGACGACTTGTATGTCTCAGGTTTCAAGGTGCATCAAATTTGAAACGGCTCCAACTCGTACGCCTCAGACCATGAACACGACGAGGCAGTAAGACTCGTGCCTCGAGACATACGCCTCGACCATTTTTTAAAACAATGTTTATAATAGTGGTACTGCCGTACTGGATAATTGCCTCGAGACAACACATATAAATATATAATCAAGCTATCACAAAATGTCGTTTCGTTTATCCACTATCGAAATATAGCCGGGTACCATGATGTTAAAAAGTCCGCAATGCGTTTTTATTTAAAATTTAATATTATAAAGTCCACAAAATCTCACAATTGAACTCCCAAAACTACTCAGGATATCTACGTTTTTTAACAAAATTTCAATAAAAAAATTAAATGAAAAAAGGAACAAGTATTGACATTTCAAAACTACGGCATTTCCTACTGTTACACTCTACTACGACTTATGGTCAGTTGGTTACCAGGGCTTAGGTTTCAGTTGAAAAAAGGAGCAAATACTTATAACCCCATATACAGGAGAGCTTTGAGAGATTACCTCCTCCTCATGTTCCTCCTTCTGAACGAACCCTTGCTGAATGCCCAATCAACATTTACGATCTGGGCGAGCAATTCTTTCCCGTCCATTTCAGTTATAGCTCTCTGCGCCTCTTCAAACTTCTCGTATTCAATTAGAGCATATCCCTAAGAAATCACAACACATTAAGAGGTACCCGCTGAGAGTATGAATCATTTGAAAATGAGAGTATGAATCATTTGAAAAGACTACTCTGAGCTTGTGGAACAAAATAACATTCAACCACTTAGTGTGAATAATAGTTCCAGCCTGATGGCCCCAAGTTATTCAACATCATAGTATTTCTGGGGCTCAAATGGTTGCTCAGACCCCATTCATCCAAAAGACTCTTGAATAAAGTGTTGATATGAATAAGACATTGTTTTTTTATGACTAAGATAGATCACTGAAAGGGAAAGATAAATGTCTATAAGCTTAAATCACATGATGCAAAATGCAAGGTGGGAGAAGGCTAAATGTTTATAGTTTATTTGCAAACTGCAGTCCATACATGAAAAAAACACATTTACAGTAGCAACTTTCAAGTAAACTTTCCATACAAATGAACTTCACAGTTCTCCAACTTCCTTTGCACGAACATATCACGTAATGAAAAAGAGATTCATAATATTTATACAGCAAATGAAAAAACAAAAAAATGCAATCATCAGCGAAGTAAATGGCTCAATTGTTCCTTCTCCTCACCCAAAACATAAAGATAGTTAACACAACTGCATGAACTGGTAGTGAAACATAAACCTAACTTCCCCAACTAATTTAGACTTCCTGTCTAACTTACATGACAGAGCATTTAAATTTTAATGACATATTTACAATAAATAATTGGTGAAAGCTCTTCATTTATTTTATCTAGTCAGATTCATACACACCGATTTCAGCATGAAAAAAGAACTAGCATGGTAAAATATTTTCCGTACCTTGACATATCCCGTCCGACGGTCAAGATTCAAGTGTAAATTCTTTATTTCTCCATATTCACCAAATGAATTTTGTATATCATCCTCTTGCAGCTCTTCATAAACTCCAGTAACCAGAATAATCCATCCTTCAATCGCTATACAGGTTGAAAAGAATTAGAATTCCGCTCCTATATCCTAATAACCAGCAGTGGTTTCTCTAAATTCAATGTGATGATGCCATAATATCCAAAGTGCTCTCTTCTTAGTCTTCTATATGAACAGTATAAAGAATTACAAAGACTATATGTCCGACACCCAGCTATTACACTAACAGCCAGCTATTGCACTCCAAACTTAAATAGCAACCATTATAACTCATTCTCAGGCTTATAGATGAACAAGGTGTTGATAATAAAATGAGCAGAGACTCAAGAAAATAGTGCGTGTTTTTATAGAGCTAATATTCCTAAACACCCGAGCAAATAATGGGAACTCAAAGCAACACAAAACAGGAATAAGAATGAGGGAGCCTGGTAACATCAAGATTTTATAAGTAATAAGTTTCATTCGCCATGCACCACCATTCAGCTAAACGACAATACTTTCTTCGATGAACCATGACACTACAAGTTTAAGAAAAAAAGCAAGATAACAAGCTTACAAAAGACTAAATTCAAAACCCACAGTATAATGTTCTGGAACAAAATTAAACATTGAAGTCAATATGCAATAGGGCCTACGAACCAATATCACAAATTATCAGAGCCTCGAAAATCATCAGAAGATGTGAAGAACCAGGAGAAAAAAAATAGGAAAACACAGCTGCCAATTTCTTCCCCGTCCCTCCACTTCACTTCTTCAGAAATTAAAATAGATCTTAACCATACACAATCCACACCCTATAGTAAATTAGCACCTCAGCATACTAAACAAATATGGAAGCAAGACCAAATTCACATACACAAACGCAATAAAAGGATGAATATTAAGACGAAATGATAGTCTTAGGGTTTAGACACTAACATCGTTCGGGGCCAGGGCCTCCTTCAGAGTCTAGTGAGTCAAAGCGGGCAGACATTCGAGCGCTGCGTTCGGCTTCAGCTGTCGCCTCGTCTCGGAATCCACGGCCTTTGGTCTTCTTAGGAGCTGAAGATGGGCCACCGCCGGCGGCGATTGCGGACCTCAGCCGGGGGATAGATGCGGCGCCATTTCGGTTGGGGGAACCGCCGTCGCCGAGATCCTCGTCCATCAGATCGTCATCCTCTGGTTCGAAATCGACCGCCTCTGCTTCCACGTTCGCCATTGGATAGCTCTGAGAAAATTATCGGGTTTTTTAGATGAGAAGTGTTTAACAAGGGTTTTCAATAACGAGGACTGAGTGACTTGAGGATTTATTTTGGTTTTAATGTTGCCACAATTTTCAAACCCTCAATTCTCAATAGCACTTTCTTTCGATTAAGTTCTGCTTTCTTTCGGTTCACTTCTAAAAAAAAAACACGTTTTCTCAATTTAGTTTTAAAAGTTGCGTTAATAATTAATATGATTCTTTTCTTTTTTTTTTCAGAAATAAGTTTTATTCCAAAAAATAGTCTGCAAGACTCACTGAGTCACTGTGTTGGTTTAATTGGGGAAGTCCAATGAGACATGATTTGATGAAATTATATTTTAAAATAAAAAATAAAATTAATTTTTTTTTATGCGAAAATATTGTAAAACACTTACTCCGTAATTATTAATTAAGAAAAATATAACTATTTTTTAGGACCAAAAAATACTAATTAATTATACTTATACAACGAAATCTCTTTTTAAGTAGTTAGAAGAGCGCTCAATTAAAGAGCATCACAAATTCACAATGGGGTGAAAGAGCCCTACTCCTCAGTCCTCACTAAAAACTTTTTAGTAAAAAGAAAGTAGAAATGGTTGGAATTAGACTTGGGAAACAGGTCAGCCCATCCGGTCACTCCCAGGCCCCATCCAACCCAATTTACCTATGCCAGCTCGGTCCATCCCGAAAATTCCAAGAGCCTAAAATTTCTGAACTTACCTTGACCCAATATTTAAAAAAATATTTTTTATGTTAATAAATATAATTAGAATAGTATAAAAATAATAAAAATAAACTTTATATGATATTATTAATTATAAAATCAATATTAAATAAAAAGTATTAAAAGTATAAACATTAAAAACATAATATAAATAAATTAAATAACAATAATAATCATAATAATAATAATGGGCCAAAACGATTCTTTAGGCCCAACTCGTGTTTGCTCTATCGGCCCATCAGGTCAGTCGGCTGGACCGAAAGAGCTCAAATCTTTTGGGGCGAGATTGTTTTTTACCCTACTCGGCCCATTGAGATGGCGGTTGGCCTGGCCTATCGAGCTGCGCCGAAAGTGACAACTAAATCTGGAATGGTATTAATAGATTAGAAATATGATCTTTTAAATAAAAGAGAAAGTTGATTTCTGAATTTATAATTCACTAACTACAATTTTCATAATTTAATGTTCATATTATTTTTTATTAATTAGGGTAGTTATTTATCTATAATTAAAAAAAAACTAATTGCTAATTATTGTAATACCCTTACTCCATTTACAGTACTTTATATTAAAAATGTTAAATATGCTAACTACAATTTTCATAATTTAATGTTAAATATTATTAATTAGTGAATGACTAGTTTACTTTTTCTTGGTAAACAAGATAAAAACCCTACTTTGTATCTTATATAAAGGAGTCTCCCCATATATAAAGGAGTCTCCCAATGAAATAAGAATTCACAACAATTCTATTCTCCTCTCATATCTCTTTTTATATTCTATTATTCTCTCTCAAATTCCCTTGAGTTTATAACATGTTATCAGCACGAAAGCTCAACCGCGTTCTTCATCGAAGTTATACTCATCCAAGATCCGAACAGCTCAACCGCGTTCTTCATCGAAGTTCTACTCATCCAAGATCCGAACTCAAATGCAAGAATTTATATGTTTATTTATATTCATTAATAATTATAAATATATCTATTTCTCCTCACTTCTTCTTAAATTCAGCTGTTCCCGAAGAACACTATAATCTGATATTCCCGAAGTAGTATTATATGTTCCCGAAGAACATTATAATCTGATATTCCTGAAGTAATATCAAATTAATAATTATAATATGATATTCTTGAAGTAATATCAAATTAATTATGCCTAGTAAAATCAAAATTAAATTTTAATGTTCCAGAAGAACATGATATGATGTTCCTGAAGAAATATCAAAACCAAATTAAAGTAAATGTTCCTAAAGAACATGATATTATATTCCTGACCAAATATCAAAATTAAATCTTCTTGAAGAAGATCGTGATGTGATATTCCTGTAGAAATATCAATATCAAATTGATTATGAATATTTACTAATAATCTCGAATAATATCTTTGAAAATTCATCGTCAAAGATCCACTAGCTTTGTGGAAAGATTTAAAAGAAAGATACGATCACCCGAAGTTGGTCGTGCTACCAAAACGTGGTATGATTGACTCCACATTGAATTACGAGATTTTAAATATGTTGAGACATATAATAAAACTATTATGAAAAACATTATAATTTGATATTCCTGAATTAATATCAAATCAATTATTTTTAATATATCAATTAAATTGAATGTTCCTAAAGAGCATATACTCCAGTTTAAATATTATATTCATCGTTCTAGAAGAACATCATGATTTGATATTATTCGATAAATATCACATTAAATTGCTCCCGTAGTAGCAATAAGTTTAGAAATATCAAATTAAATTGCTCCCGTGGTAGCAATAAGTTTTAAATGTTCCGGAAGAACATTATGATATGATATTCATGAATAAATATCAAAATTAAATTTTAAATGTTCTTGGAGAACATCATGATATGATCAAATCAAATTGTTTGTCGTGTAGAAATTAAAATTTAAATATTTTAAATCGATATTGATATTCAAAATATTCTTGAAAGAATATTAAATTGCTCCCGAAGAAGCAAAGTCTAAACATTAAATATTTTTAAATAAAGTTAATGTTGGAATTTGATATCCCGGGCCATTAAAAATTAAGCGGAAACCAATAACCCGATCAAACCCTTCGCCGGAGATCACACGAACACGACAACCATGCCGGGATACGGCCGAAGCGCACAGCGAGGCCCGAAGGCCGCGCACGCCCCAGCCGCACCCCCCACGGGTGCGCGCTTGCGATCGAGGGATCGATCGCACGCCGACGATCGAGGGATCGATCGCACGCCGACGATCGATCGGGGTGGGGCTGCGCAGCAGCCCCCGCGGCGAGTCCGGCGACTCGCCGCCGCCTGGAGGATCCCCACCGTCGAGATGGGGAGGGGGACGGCACCAGCCCGTGCCCCCAGCGATCGATCCTTGGATCGATCGCAAGCCCTCGGCCCAGCCGAGGGTTCGATCCTCTCGCCCCCGCCGAAACCCTAGCGGGCGTACGCCGTGGTCCGGTGGCTTCGCCACCACCACGCGTTCGTCCGTCTATTCCGGGCTTCGATCCTTGGATCTTGTTTTTCGATAATTGATATCAATAAACTTGAATTAAATTGCGGAAATTTAATTCACCTTTCGATTCGTTGTGCGGAGAAACGAGATCTTATGATGACCTTGAGATCTTCCCACGTATTCCTTGCACTAGCCCGGACGTCGTGTGGGCCACGATCTACCGAACTCCATGGATCTCCCTCTCTACTTTCTCTCTCTAGAATTGTGATCTTCAAGTTGTGAGAATAGAGAAGACCATGTAGTGCTTTTATAGGCTACGTAGGGGATCTTAAGGAGGTGGAATATTGGGCTTCCAATAATAGTGATTAAATTGAGCCCAAGCTCAAATTTATTAATCCTTACTATTATTAATTAATTTATTTTCCACTATATAAATTAATTGCACTCCCAATATTAAACCATATTATATCAAATAATATTTCTCCGGTAGTATTATTTATTCCGTGTATTTAAGATATAAATATCCATGAATAAAATTAATTTATTGCTAATTAATTTATTCATCTCTTATATCCGAGACTAGTACCATTCAACCTTAATTATTATGCGGAACAAATCCACCTGCAGGGTTTACATAATAATTCCTTATGAACTCATCTCGGGGATATTATCAACCCTTACGGGATACACTTTCCCGTCAAGTATTCACGGCATGCCATATATAAAATATAGTGACCCAACTTAACCGGTAATTAACCCAATAATTAAATCGGTTAATTCCTTTGGAAAATCAAAGTCACTTATATTAAATATACACACCCGCAATAGTATCGGGGATTAAGAATAAAATACACTGAGACTTAAATCGATTATCGTCGGCAATCCTAATCGATAAATCTCAAACGATCCGCCCAATACATCAAGTGTACAAGTATGATAAAATAATCAAGACAAATTATTTTCTCTCTCACACAACGACTATACCGATGGATTGGTCCGTGTCCATCTAGGTCGTGAGCAACTGTTCGATTAAATACGAGTAACCGATAGTATGATCTTCTGTGTGACGTCGCACACCATACTAACTACAACGTATATAATCCAGGACTATAATTTGCATATATTTAATTATAAATAATTAAACGCAAATAATTGTTTATTTAATTAAATAGATTAGTGGCAATGGATCGTGAGTTTCCGTTACTTAAATCTAGACATTAAGTACACAACTCCAACAATCTCCCACTTGTACTAAGGTCTAGTCATTTCCTCCAAACTCCCGACTCCCATACTCATCACGTGCTTAAGTTGTACTTCCAAGAAGTACCATGTGAATGAGCACTCTAGGTTGCCGCTCTGAAGTTATCTTGGTGACTACAGCGTCGTCTCCCTCGACGATGACTTGTATCAGGTGGTACTTGCACTATGTGTTATCTTACACTTATGGACTTGTGATTTCTTACCATTTGCCATTGCACCGCTATTTACATAGCCTTTGGCAAATTAAGAATCACATCTAAGTCCCAGAGATTATCCCGGAGTTATACCAAAACTTCCGCTGCCTCTGAGGCTGCTATTTGGTTACCCATGGCAGAGTCCGAAAAGCATCGTGCTTATCACTCTTCCATGTTAAAACTCCTTCTCCTTCAATAGTGAAACACATAGCCTGATATCGACTTACACCGGTCCTCATTCGATTAGAAATTGTTTCACTAAAATGTGTTCTATCGATTTTTAATATAAATGCCCGTGTGTCGTTCTCAAGAGGAGTAATACAATCGGAGAGTGTAATTAGTTTGGATTGATTGTCGAAAGCATAAAAGAAAGCATAAAGTTCAAGTAGTCGCAAATTGGGGGGGTTTGTAAAGTTGGATTTTAAAATGAGAAAACTAAAATTAAGGAAGCAATAAAGAGCAATCAAACGAGTTTTTAGCAAGAGAGAATGAGGTTAGGGGAAGGGGTCGTATTAGTTGAAGTTAAAGCCGATTTTCTCCACATGAAAGAGTTGTTATGTTAAATGTGTCGTCTCTCGTGTCGACCTCGGTTATACCCAATCCGAGATTCAAACCTTGGTCCCCACGAGATTCCCCACGATTTAACTAACAACGGGCTTATTGACCGCAAGTGCTAATCAATCGAGCCGGCCACGCACAACCGTGATTAGGCCTCGGGGTAGTCGGGGAGGCCAAACTCGTGCTAAAGCAACGAGTCTACCATTTAGAGGGGACTTGGTCCGTCTCCCTCTCGATAAAAATACCGACTACCCCGGTTTTCATGCTAGAACCCGAACCTACACGACAAATAATACTAACCCACCCCTAACAAAAGATTTAGCCAAGCAACATCATCATAACCATGAAAACATCAAACCACAAACTCATAGACAAGCAAAGCATAAACATATATTTCATAAATGATCAAAACCGAAAATAAGTTATACCATAACGATCCTCGGATGACCACGAATATCTTTTACACTTGAGTCGAATGATGAATCTCAATGGATGATGAAGAACAAAAGCCAAAAATATTCAAAACCTTGCTAAATCCTAGAGAGAGAAAATAAATTGGTGTGTGTTGTGTGTGTTAGGTGAGGGTGATGGAGAGTGTGTGTGTTGTCTTCTTGTGCAAGCCTCCAAATAGCCTTCAAAATCCCCACTTGAAATGACCAAAACGCCCTCCAAAAAGTCTTCAATTGGGTGGTCAAAAGCAAGTCAAACCAAGTCAACATTCTGTGGCGCAAATGCGCCACGCTCCCAGCCGCTTGACGCAAATGCGCCACACTCTCAGCCACTTGACGCAAATGCGCCAGGATGGCGCAAACGCGCCAGTCTTTGACTGGTTTTTACTTCTTTCGTTTTCGCTCGATATCTCTTTCCTCGGACTTAAGCTCGTCGATCCCTTCGGTCAAAATATAGATCATGGAGTCCTTGTCATGTCGTGAGAATTTGAGGCCGATCCAACGGTAGACGAAGCCGTAATGACTGTTTTCCCGCAGCTGCACGATGCTGGAAGTAAAGCGAAAACCTTCTTCGTCCGTTGCTCGTTTCTTGGCCGTTTTCGCACGTTTTCCCTCCCCGTTTCGCCTACAACTGTCCGGACGATAAAACAACAAAAAGAAGTGAAAAGAGACGAAAAACGATAAAAGACATGAACATAAAACGACGATAAACACAAAAACAAACGTAACAAAAACGGTTGAAACAACCCCCCCACACGTAAAACATTGCTTGTCCTCAAGCAACAAAACACCACCAAGGAAACAAGAACGAACACAAAAGCTCTAAAACAAAGCACTCTCCAAATTCATGTAAGAACTATGCACCACACTCATCAAAACAAGCTACGTCAACTTTCCAACTCGATACAACATATACCACCGACTTAAAGTATAGAATCACGGCTCAAACATATTTCCCTCACAAGCTAACCCTCTTCTTTTTCCACACAAGCTAGGTTCACTCAATAAAAATCAACATGCAAGCGAAAGAGGCAAAGATCAAACACAGCTTGCACATAAGAATAATCGGCTCGAATGAAAGGATGTAAACAAGAATGCCTCAAGTAATGAATAAACATGTCAAGATCATCACCACCATATGCTCACACGTAAGAAAAGACTCCACCTATCAAAGTTAGTTATTTCGAAAATCAAAGAATAATGATCGTCTATAGGGTGTAATGGGGCTCGGTTAAGGGAATTCGGGAAATTTTTGGGAAAGTGGACTTGTCAAACCAAAGCAAATCTCCTTATTCCTCCGAAGCACCATATCTCCACATGTAAAAACTCCAACTCGGCACATTATGTATATAATCACACCTTTTTCGCCTCAAAACAAAATTTCACGTTCTCGTCAAAGAAATCAATACACACTTAGGTGCAAGAACAAAAGCACCAATATTATTATTATGAATACCATATATATTTTATATATTTTTTTTTGTGAGGTGTAAATACCTCTTTTTTTATTTTTTTTTATTTTTTTTTATTTTTATGTGTGTATATGTATATGTCGACATCAAACGACAAACTCGTCACAAGACGTCACTCGAGAACGGATCATGTATCACAATCGTGGCTACTAGCACACCCACAAGGATCGAACGATAAGTACGAAGGGCCGACACATGCAACTCCAACACCTCTTCATCAAGGGATAAGTGTATGAGGTAGTCAAAGAAACGGTTAAATATGTAGGCTCAACGGGGTTAACTATGGTGTCCACGACGGGCTCAAGGGTAATATTTATGAATATGGCCGGAAGGTTAATCCTAAACGATCATTCTTATCATGTAATCGATCAAACAAGTTATGACATACGGTTTTGAAAATTTTCACATGCAAGTTCTAGTGCTCTCTTGATAAACCTTGACACAAAATCATTGAAGGTTCGAAAAATTTCTTTGAGGCATGAAAACAACGAGAGATTTTATATGAGACGCTCCAAGAAAAGAGAATTATCAACGAATACTCACAAGGTTTTTGGAAATTTTAATTTAAGCCATTTTTCACATCTTTAAGTCAATAGGATATACCACACGAGTTTTAAAATTGAAATAGCCAACAATTTTATTTTTGAAAGGTGCATAAACTTTAAAACAAACCGGAGAGTTCAAAGGTTTAGAAAAATAACACACACAAGTAAAAAATACGTACAACTATCCAAGACCCCCCCACACTTAAACCCGAGCATGTCCTCATGCGACCAACATACAAGCATATTCAATAAAAATTTCGCCATGAACTACTCGAAAATTAAGATGCCGGGGGACAACCAATCAACACAATAAGCAAATATATATACAACCTAACAAAACAACAACATAATAAAACAATAC
This sequence comes from Euphrasia confusa, assembly GCA_954870475.1. Taxonomy (NCBI): domain Eukaryota; kingdom Viridiplantae; phylum Streptophyta; class Magnoliopsida; order Lamiales; family Orobanchaceae; genus Euphrasia; species Euphrasia confusa. The sequence goes on along the minus strand of OX940966.1, from coordinate 4,209,130 downwards.
CACAAAAATAACCAACCAAATTAAAATATCCACCAAATAAAATCAAAAGAGAACATTCCCTACAAACCAAAGTTTTACGAGCATCCACCAAAGCACACGAAAATAAAATAGTTCAACAAACCACAAAACAAGAAATAACAAAGTCTAAAACATGTCCGAATAAGATAAGCGATAAAAAGGGATAAGGAAAGAGACAACCAAGTGCAAGGACTCAAGGGTCGGCCGAAGGTGGTGGGCGGAGCAAGGTCACAATCTCGTTGAGGCGATCATCCAAGTGCATGTTCGCCATTCCCATGTGCATCTCCTCCCGGAGTCGAGCCGATTGCGTCTCCCATTGGCTTTGGTACCAAGCGTGCTCCCTCGTCGTTTGGGCAGCCATCTCACGTGTGAACCAAGCTTGTTGCGCCCCCATGCGCGTATCCAACTCTTGTGTGAACCAAGCTTGTAGCGCCCCCATGCGCGTGTCCAACTCTCGGTTAACCCATTCATGCTCCCTTGTCGTGCGCTCGTCAAGCTCCCGGGTAGTCCAAGTCCTCTCACCCTCAAACTCCCGGCTACCGGAGGCTCGATTGGGGTCGTTCTCGGGCACCGCATCGCTCTCGGCATTCTCCTCCTCGTCATCATCATCTCCCTCCTCATTCTCGGCCTCATTATCTTCGGCCTCCTCATTATCTTCGGCCTCGTCCTTGTTGTTATTGTTCTCGGCATCTTCATCGAGGGGTGTCATAGGCTTCTTCCCCTTTTGTGTCGACAAGGTAATCCCATTCACGCGCTGTAAGTAATCTTTCACAACTTTGCGCTTAGCCCACGGCCGAACATTGTGCTCATTCTTAAGGAACCCTCCATGAGAAAGTTGTTCTGAGTCGATGGCGCGTACATGGATCATCTTGTCTTTTGAGATAATCTTAGCATCTCGGGCAATGTAAGTAGCCAAATGTGGGAGAGAGGGTCGGTTGTTATGCGTCGTTTGATAAGCAAGAGCCGCAAAGACAAAAAAAGACAATGAAACTCTCTTAGAATGCTTGGCACAGTGTAGAAGGAAGAGCTCACTAGCGTTGACTTTGCTACTATCGTGTTTCCCGAAGATGTTGAAAGCGAGGAACTTGTGGACGATGAAAAGTGCCGGGTCTTGAATAAAAAGGCTCTTACTGTCACTAGAATCCCAGTTGTCACAACCCGTGAGGTCCTTCCATGCGTCGGTTTCGCTGAACTCACTGAATCGACGTCCCGGTCCCTCCGTTGGAAATTTAAAGATATGATTCATAGTGCTTTTATAAACTTTAACCACCTTGTTCTTAATTCGGCACCGCATATGCTCCATATCCGTCATCACATCAACATGCTCAACCGTAGAGAGAAACTCCAATGCAAAAGGCATTTGATAAGAGAAGTCCATCATAGCGTAGTCGAGGAGTCCCAACCGAGTTAAGTACATTTTAACTTCATCCGTAAGGCACAAATTTGCAATAAGGCTCCAATCCAATGGTCGACCCGTAGTCATCTTCTTACTTTTAAACCGAGTGTAGGCTTTTCCTTCTCTTTCGGAAAAAATATCGAACGGAGCACCATATTGCCTCTTGAGATTTCTCGGGGCATCAGGAGCATCCTCGGCTCGAACAACAAGAGCCCCCGTAGATTCTGCATTTTTAGTTACACGGGGACGTTTATTTGAACCCATCTGGACTGATACAAACACGACTTTAATTCAACAACACGAACCCAATCGATCAAACCAAATCCACCCAATCTCCGTAATCAAAACCAAAACTCAGTGAAGCCTCACACACAACAGTCAACACAACTCCTACCAACAGTTAACCTCCAACAACATAGTAGCACTCAATCTTCATCAAAGAATCCAACTCAAACACACTGTAGAGAGAGTATAGCCAATGTACCGAAATAAAATCGGAGTCGGGGATGAGGTCGGCTCGTAGACGGGGCTGAGCAGGGGCGTGGCTCTGCGGTGGTGCTGGGATGTGAACGGGGACGGCGGCGGAGGCTGTTCGGAGACGCGGCGAGGAGATACGGCCGTGTAGGGTTTCGGTCGGCGGCGTTCTTGGGCGAGAAAGGGGCGGTGATTCTGGACGGTGGCGGAACAGCGGCGGAGCTGAGCGGTCGGAGTGGAGACGGCAGCTGGTCGGCTCGGAAACGGGGCTGTCGCGGTGGTCGGACACGGCAGGGGCGCGAGCAGTCTGAATCGAGGAGGAGACGGGCTGTGCGGAGGCGCGAGGCGGTGTTTAGAGGGCTGTCGGGGTCGCGGCGCTTCGATCGGAGGTGGCTGTGGTGGTGGTCGAGGGTAGGGCAGCGGGTGAGGGACGGCGTCAGTCGACCGCGGTTCTGGGCGTGGCGTCGGACGGGAGGTTTGCTGGCGGGTTTTGGGTGGTGGTGTCGGGAGAAGATGAATGTGAGGAGGTGGTGTTTTCGGGTGGGTCGTATGTGGGGAAGAGAAGTATAATGAATTTGTGTGGTGAAGAAAAATCTTATCCCCAATTTTGAAATTAATTGTTTTTTTTTTTTATTTTTTTTTTTATATATATACTTAACGCAAATGCGCTGGGAGGTGCTAAAATGCGTCAAACTACTGAGAGTTTGACGCGAACGCGTTAGATGTGACGCAAATGCGCTGGGAGAGGCTAAAATGCGTCAAGCAGCTGGGGCTTTGACGCGAATGCGTTAGGTGTGACGCAAATGCGCTGGGCAAAAGACTCTTATCTCGATTTTCTCTTCGGAAATGCAATTTAATGACGCCAACAAGTCCTCCGACCTCGTTTTCAGCCCCAAATAACCCAAGAACACCGATTCCAACACTCCAAATCCTCCAAATAACGTGACAACCAATCTTTAAGAACGAAACACGCCTACACACCAAAAACGAACAAAAAGAAAAGACATTAGTAAGACAAACACGTGGGTCGCCTCCCACGAAAGCGCTTGGTTTAACGTCGTTAGCTCGACGTTTCGTGGGTTCGCCCCCACGCGGCGCTTAATTTTACGTCTTAAGCCCGACGTCCGTGGGCTTGCCCCCACGAGGCGCTCGGTCTAGGACCCGAGCTACTCTTCGTCTTCGTATGTCGGCTCAATCAAGGAGAGGCGCTCGACCTCCTTCTCCATCGGTGCATAGTAAGGCTTGACCCGATGCCCGTTTACTTGGAAGGTGTTCCTTGCTCGAGGGTTGTACAACTTCACCACGCCATAAGGGAACACCTCGATAACTTCGAACGGGCCACTCCACCGAGATTTGAGCTTTCCCGGAAATAGCCGAAGTCGAGAATTGAATAAAAGCACCTTCATTCCCGCATAGAGCTCCTTAGGTACGAGTCTCTTATCATGAGCAAGCTTGGTCTTTTCCTTAGAAATCCGGGCGTTCTCATACGCCTCATTCCTCAACTCCTCTAATTCCGACATTTGTAGCACCCGTTCTTCTCCACCACGGGCTAAGTCCAAAGAAGTCGCCTTAATCGCCCAATACGCCTTATGCTCGATCTCAAAAGGTAGATGGCATGCTTTTCCATAGACGAGACGATAAGGGCTCATACCAAGGATGGTCTTGTAAGCCGTACGATAGGCCCACAAGGCATCAAGAAGACGATCCGACCAATCCTTCCTAGACGGCTTAACCGTTTTCTCCAAGATTCCCTTGACTTGCTTGTTGCTCGTCTCCGCTTGACCCGAAGTTTGAGGGTGGTAGGCCGTGGCAACCTTGTGGTGAATCCCATTGTTCTTCATCAACTTCTCAAACAACTTGTTACAAAAGTGTGAACCACCATCGCTAATAATGGCCTTCGGAAACCCGAATCGAGAGAGAATGTGATTTTGTAGGAACTTGATCACCGTAGCCGCGTCACATTTAGCGGTCGGAATTGCCTCAACCCATTTAGATAGATAATCCACGGCTAGAAGTATGTACTCGTACCCACGGGAAGACGGGAACGGTCCCATGAAATCTATCCCCCACACATCAAAGATCTCGACCGGAAGATGATTATTAAGAGGCATCTCATTCCTTCTCCCAATATTTCCAACCCTTTGGCACCGGTCACACCTCAAACAAAATTCCACGGAATCCTTGAAAATCGTCGGCCAATATAACCCGGATTGCAACACCTTATAGGCCGTCTTCTTTCCACCAAAGTGCCCACCACAAAGCTCCGAGTGGCAACACACCAACACATCCCTTTGCTCCTCCTCGGGCAAACACCTTCTCACCACCTCGTCTTTTCCGATTTTGAACAAATACGGATCATCCCAATAGAAATCCCTACAATATTTCACAAATCTCTTCTTCTCTTGAGATGTCATCCCATCTCTCATCAATCCGGCGGCAAGATAATTAACAATGTCCGCAAACCAAGGAAGGGGAGACACTAGCATAAGATTTTCATAAGGTAGAGATTCGGAGATTACCGAATAATGGTTGTCCTTTAGAAGTTCTCCAAACGAGTCGAGCCTAGAGAGGTGATCGGCAACGACATTCTCACTCCCTTTACGATCTCGGATCTCCAAATCAAACTCTTGGAGTAGAAGCACCCAACGGATCAAACGAGGTTTAGAGTGAGGCTTAGTAAGTAAGTACCGGAGAGCCGCATGGTCACTAAAGACAATAACCTTCGACCCAATGATATAAGCCCGGAATTTCTCCAATGAGAACATTACCGCCAACAACTCCTTCTCGGTGGTGGTGTAGTTGAGTTGGGCGTCGACCAACGTCGAGCTAGCATAGTAGATCACCCTAGATACTTTGTTCACCCTTTGGCTTAAGACGGCTCCCACGGCAAGGTTGGAGGCGTCACACATGATCTCGAACGGAAGCGTCCAATCGGGAGCACAAACAACCGGGGCCGTGGTTAGTTTCTCCTTCAACAACTCAAACGCCTTCATACACTCCTCATCAAATACGAACGCAACATCTTGGGAAAGAAGGTGGCATAAGGGTTGGCTAATCTTCGAGAAGTCTTTAATAAATCTCCGGTAGAATCCGGCATGCCCAAGAAAACTCCGTATGCCCTTCACATTTACGGGAGGTGGTAAGTTAGCAATCACGGCCACCTTGGCCGGGTCAACTTCAATTCCCTTGTCGGAAACCACATGCCCAAGCACAATACCACTCCGAACCATGAAATGGCTCTTCTCCCAACTAAGAGTCAAGTTAGACTCTATACATCTTTGAAGCACCCTCTCCAACTTAGACAATGTATCTCCAAAAGAATCTCCAAAGAGGCTAAAGTCGTCCATGAACACCTCAAGAAAATTCCCAATAAAGTCCGAGAAGATGGACATCATACATCGTTGGAAAGTACCGGGGCATTGCAAAGGCCGAACGGCATTCGTCTCCAAGCAAAGGTTCCTAGGGGAGTGGTGAAGGTGGTCTTCTCTTGATCCTCGGGAGCAATAAGAACTTGAAAATAACCCGAGAGGCCATCCATCAAGCAAAAGAATGCGTGCCCGGCAAGCTTGTCTAGCATTTGATCGAGGAACGGTAGAGGAAAATGGTCCTTCCTTGTAGCCGCATTAAGCTTGCGGTAATCAATACACATTCTCCACCCGGTAACGATCCGAGAGGGCACTAGCTCCTTCTTATCATTCTCAACCACCGTAATCCCTCCTTTCTTAGGCACCACATGCACCGGACTCACCCACCTACTATCTCCAATAGGAAAAATCAATCCTTCATCTAGCAATTTTAAAACCTCAATCTTCACCACTTCCGTCATAACCGGATTCAACCTCCTTTGTCCATCTCTCTTAGGGACGACTCCTTCCTCCAATACAATCCTATGCATGCACTTAGCCGGATTAATTCCCTTCAAGTCCGACAAACTCCACCCAAATGCCTTGCTATTTCTCTTCAACACCACTAGCAAGGCTTCTTCTTCATCAAAGCTCAAGGTAGAGCTAATAATCAAAGGTTTAGACTCCTCCTCTTCAAGAAATACATATTTGAGGTGGCTAGGTAGCTTTTTAAGCTCCACCTTAGGCAAAGGAGGGGTAATCATATCCCTTGGCTCATCAATCATAAACACCCCATCAACATACTCCTCACATCCATCCTCCGTCTCCAATAAAGCAAGGGGCTCATTATCTTCTATGAACGTCATCTCCGTCAACCTCTCAAGAGAGTCAAGATAAGAGCAATTCTCCATGGCTAGAGTACTCGGTATTTTCCTTCCATCTCGGGCCGAGAAATTAACGGTCTCACCAAGCACCGTCATTTGTAGGGAACCACTTTTCACATCGATCAAAGTGTTCGTCGTGGCCATAAACGGACGCCCAAGTAAGATGGCATGATCCCGACCATTCTCCTTCACTTCTCCCACATCCAAGATCACAAAATCAACCGGAACAATTAATCCACCAACTTTCACAAGAACATCCTCCACTACTCCCTTTGGATATCTCACGGAACGATCGGCAAGTTGGAGACACATCCTTGTGGGCTTGAGATCGCCCAATTCAAGTTGTTCATACACGCAAAACGGCATGAGATTAATCCCGGCTCCCAAATCCAACATCCCCGACACTTCTCTCCCATTCCCGAGAGCAATTTTGATATTGAAACTCCCGGGGTCTCCTTGTTTGGCCGGAAGTTGATGTTGCAAGATAGCACTAGCAACCTCGGACACCACCACCTTCTCATCCTCATGAAACCTCCTCTTCTTGGATGCCAAGTCCTTAAAAAACTTCACATAAGCCGGAATAGTCCGGATGACATCTAGTAAAGGAAGGTTGATGTTCACCTTGGAAAGGAGTTTGTAGATGTCCTCGAATTGACGGTCTTGCTTCTCATTCCGAAGACGGCCCGGGTATGGAAGATTAGGTGGCCGATATGGGTTGTCCGTCTTATGTAGCACTTGCTCTTTAGCCGGCATTGGCTCTTCGGCTATCTTTTCGGGTCCTAGACTCTCTTCTCTCTCCGGTACACCTTCGGGTTCCTCCTCCAAGATAGGATCTCTAACCATATTATCCACCATCCGGCCACTACGTAGCATAGTAATAGCTTGTACTTGGGAAGGTTGGCTAGGAAACTTCCCCTTTTGGAGTTGTTGGTGGATCTCCCCAAGGCTCGTAGAATGTTGACCACTTTGAGTCTCGAGATGCCTCACGGCGGCCTCAAGGGCGGCTATCTTTTGATCTTGCTCGGTCATCTTCCTCGAAGTAATGTTCACATAGGCCCGGAACTCCTCCATTAGTGTAGGCCTTTGAGGTTGAGAACCATTGTAAGGGGGGCGAGGACCTTGAGATGGGCCGGAAGGTCTCGGTTGGTTGTATTGACCGGAGGGTCTTGGTGGGTTGTTGTTGGACCAACTAAAGTTAGGATGGTCCTTCCATCCGTTGTTGAACCTAGAGGAGTATTGATCGTTCCTCGGTGGCCCTCCTTGTATGGCATTCACTTCCTCTTCATAGATGACATCGAGCTCCAAATTTTGAGGTGGGGCTCCGGTTTGAGGGCAAGCATCTCCTAGGTGGTCTTCTTCCCCGCAAACACAACACGGCTCGAATGTCACTTTCTTCTTCTCCCGTCTCTCGTCCCTTGCCATTAAAGTGTTCACACACTTCGTCAAATCGGAGATTTGTTTGGCCATCCCCATGTTCACCTCAAAAGATTGGTTGTTGGGTCTTTCTCGGGAACTATATGTGTCTTGGAGAGAGGTCTCCGCCAATTGCTCGAGGATCTCGTTCGTCTCATCGGCATGGAGCTTGCAAAAGTTGCCTCTCGCTCCTTGATCCAAGATCCTCTTGTAGGACGATTCGACTCCGTTGTAGAGGAATTGGTTGATGAGCTCGGGTGAGAAGTTATGATGAGGGCAAGATCGCTCGAATCCCTTGAATCTCTCCAATGCCTCGTGAAAGGGCTCATCCCGTTCTTGTCGGAACCTAAGCAACTTCTCCCTCAAGTCATGGGTCTTTTGTTGAGGGTAGTAGCGACCCATGAACTTGTCGAAGACTTCTTCCCAAGTACGCAACGAGTTCCCGGTTTGGGCATTGAACCATGTCTTGGCCTTTTCCTTGAGACAATGAGGGAAGCATTTCATCCATAGTTGCTCTTCCGAGATCCCATTGAGCGGAAAATCCTTCAACGTCGAGTAGAACTCTCGGATAAAGTCCATGACGTCCTCCCTTGGTAACCCGTGGAAGGTAGGGAGTTGGTTGAGAAGATGCGGCTTAAGCTCGTAGTTACGGGCCTCGGGGCCAAGAACGATGCAAGATGTGTCGGCATTCACCCTCGGCTTAGAGAAGTCGGCAATACTTGGCCTAGGAGGTTCACGGCGATCCTCCGGATGATAGTTGTACTCTTGGCGGTTTCCATGATATCCACGGTGGTTACCCCTCTCTTCACGTTGGTAGTTGCCACGGTGACCCCTCTCATCTCTTTCCCTATGCCGGTACGGCTCTCGGTTCCGGTAGTTCTCACGGTGTTGATAATTATCCGAGTAGTACCTTGCGTCGTCAAAGTGGAAATCATCATCGGACTCTCTTTGGTATCGTCGATGCACCTCACGGTCTTCATCATAATGGACTCTTCGGCTCCCTAGGGAAGCTTCGCTAACATTGTCGTGATGAGACCGTCGGCTTCGGTGAGAGCCGTCACTAAACTCATGGACACTAGCCTCCCGGTGTATCTCCCGGTGGTCTTCTTGCTCTTGTCGGATCCCCGAGTTTGGAGTAGGAGGTGGCACTTGGGGGCCATGAAGAGGTGGGATGTAGGGCATATGAGGTTGTCGGTCGCCCATTTGCTCCGTCTCGTTCACTCGGTCGGTGTAGGTCAATTGTAAGGGAGCTAGCTCCGGTTGTGCGATAGGTGGCCAAGTAGAAGACCTTAGAAGCTTAGGCCGGTGGACGTTGTCAATATAAGGCACCAATGCTCCTCCCAAACTTCTTCTACCTTGGATACACAACACTCAACAAAGGATTACACGTACCGAGTGGAATCAAGAGTAAAGCAAATAAAAGAAAAAGCAATAAAAAGACAAGCAATCAAAACTCAAAACACTACACCTAAATTACTCCCCGGCAACGGCGCCAAAATTTGTTTCACTAAAATGTGTTCTATCGATTTTTAATATAAATGCCCGTGTGTCGTTCTCAAGAGGAGTAATACAATCGGAGAGTGTAATTAGTTTGGATTGATTGTCGAAAGCATAAAAGAAAGCATAAAGTTCAAGTAGTCGCAAATTGGGGGGGTTTGTAAAGTTGGATTTTAAAATGAGAAAACTAAAATTAAGGAAGCAATAAAGAGCAATCAAACGAGTTTTTAGCAAGAGAGAATGAGGTTAGGGGAAGGGGTCGTATTAGTTGAAGTTAAAGCCGATTTTCTCCACATGAAAGAGTTGTTATGTTAAATGTGTCGTCTCTCGTGTCGACCTCGGTTATACCCAATCCGAGATTCAAACCTTGGTCCCCACGAGATTCCCCACGATTTAACTAACAACGGGCTTATTGACCGCAAGTGCTAATCAATCGAGCCGGCCACGCACAACCGTGATTAGGCCTCGGGGTAGTCGGGGAGGCCAAACTCGTGCTAAAGCAACGAGTCTACCATTTAGAGGGGACTTGGTCCGTCTCCCTCTCGATAAAAATACCGACTACCCCGGTTTTCATGCTAGAACCCGAACCTACACGACAAATAATACTAACCCACCCCTAACAAAAGATTTAGCCAAGCAACATCATCATAACCATGAAAACATCAAACCACAAACTCATAGACAAGCAAAGCATAAACATATATTTCATAAATGATCAAAACCGAAAATAAGTTATACCATAACGATCCTCGGATGACCACGAATATCTTTTACACTTGAGTCGAATGATGAATCTCAATGGATGATGAAGAACAAAAGCCAAAAATATTCAAAACCTTGCTAAATCCTAGAGAGAGAAAATAAATTGGTGTGTGTTGTGTGTGTTAGGTGAGGGTGATGGAGAGTGTGTGTGTTGTCTTCTTGTGCAAGCCTCCAAATAGCCTTCAAAATCCCCACTTGAAATGACCAAAACGCCCTCCAAAAAGTCTTCAATTGGGTGGTCAAAAGCAAGTCAAACCAAGTCAACATTCTGTGGCGCAAATGCGCCACGCTCCCAGCCGCTTGACGCAAATGCGCCACACTCTCAGCCACTTGACGCAAATGCGCCAGGATGGCGCAAACGCGCCAGTCTTTGACTGGTTTTTACTTCTTTCGTTTTCGCTCGATATCTCTTTCCTCGGACTTAAGCTCGTCGATCCCTTCGGTCAAAATATAGATCATGGAGTCCTTGTCATGTCGTGAGAATTTGAGGCCGATCCAACGGTAGACGAAGCCGTAATGACTGTTTTCCCGCAGCTGCACGATGCTGGAAGTAAAGCGAAAACCTTCTTCGTCCGTTGCTCGTTTCTTGGCCGTTTTCGCACGTTTTCCCTCCCCGTTTCGCCTACAACTGTCCGGACGATAAAACAACAAAAAGAAGTGAAAAGAGACGAAAAACGATAAAAGACATGAACATAAAACGACGATAAACACAAAAACAAACGTAACAAAAACGGTTGAAACAGAAATCTAAGAGAATGTAATCCAAAGGAAATGCTCGTCTGCTTCGTAGTCTAGAACAGTACTTCGAAAGTACTTTTACAGCAGTCGAATATTCCTTTCCAGGATTACCTTGATATCCTCCCACTATGCTAACCGCATGGTCGATATCAGGTTCTCGTTTTTCAACATTGCATTTATCAAGCTTTCCACACTCCAAGTGTAGGAAACTGCTTTCACTGCTTCTATCACCTTTATGTGTTTCAAAACACATACCTTAGATAGATGCATTCCGTGTTTTAAAGGTAGCGAATCTTTCTCGGAACTATGCATTTTAAAAATGAACCATAATCGTACAAGATATCTAGAGAAGTACAATGTTCTTTTCTTGAGATCCTAGATCTTAAGAACATGCTCTAACTTCTTCTTTATCTCATATATCGATTTTTCTAGACAACCATCATTTTATGTCTGACAACATCTTTACATTGTTACCAATGATAAAATGTTATCTACATAAAACCTCCGAGAAACACCACCTTGTTTCCATCACGTTTTCCATACACACGATTCGTCAATGCCTTTTGATGAATCCATCAAATGGACTATCTCATCAATGCGCAAGTTCCACGAACTCTAGCTTTGTTACAATCCATAATTGGATCAACTAAGCTTGTACTCTAAATGATCTCGCCTCTTAACAATAATCCTTATTGTTCTCTAAGAAGGCACATTTAGATCTAGTACTGCCTTCATGTAGATCAAGGGATCGATTTCATTTATACTAGGTCCAGAGTCCGAAGACTCACCTAGTCTTATGAATATCTTCGGTTGTCAAACAACCTCCCACTACAATGTCATTCTGGTGTATAAACAGTAATAACAGTAGGTGCAGTTAGTGGTGTACCGCTACTCGGTTCGGCTGGTTCTAAGTCATAATCGTTTTCTCTCTTTTCAGAAGTATCACGTCATTTTGGGCTTGTGGTTCATCTAATAGTCTTCTTCGAAGAACCGGGCGTTAGAACTTATAACGTCCTTCTGGTTCATAGTACTATTGAACACACATCTTTTGTTCTTGCAGGATATTCTACAACCGCATTTGAATGCGCTGTTGTTTCCAAGACATATCCATAGAACATAGGTAGTTCCGTATAACTCATGCTTTTACTATTTCTATAAGAGTTCTATTTCTTATTATCGACACACCATTTCTACATAACAGTGTATGGTGTAGTCATTTGGGATCAAATCCCAATCTCTGATTAGTATGCCATGCATTCCTCAGACAAGTACTTGCCTCCGCGATCAAATCGCAGGCTACAAATTGATATACCTTGATGGTTCTCCACAATTGCTTAGTGTCCATTGACTTGTCAAAACACTTGCTTTTGTGGCACATCAGGTATTCTAATCCATTTCTCGAGTAATCATCAAATTAAGTACTCGTACCTTATTGTCTGAGTAGGCATAGATCTGCATGCATCAGAGTCAATCAATTCTTATACTTGTCCGGATCTTATATCTTATATCCATAAAGGATTGCTTAGTCGTATTATCTTCCAAATTAGATTCTTAGGTCGGAAGGTCCACTCCTTCAACTTAATTGATCTTACAATCAATTTTCGACCTTTGAACTTCTTATTTGAATAAATATGACTTAGCATAAGAATCCATAAGTATAAATGATTTAATAAAGAAATCTCTTATTAGTAAAACGAGTTATGTATAACGGTTCGTTGCATCGTGGTGGACTCAGGATTCATCATTTATATATTGCTAGCTAATGTACCAAAATAGATAATATCATTATTTCTTCTTATAACCATCAAATGATTAAAAGAAATAAGATATCTATTTATTAGAAATCCAGAACAAAGTTCTTTCTAATTTGAAAGGTACATAAAAGCAATAACTCAAAATGAAATCCTATAAAATGTCCTCCACTGCAACTGCTGCCTCCTCCACAGCATTGTCCATGTAGACTACGATTTCTTCTTTTCTAAGTCGTCGGGTTCCTGGAACCCTTGCATTTAAAATGCACATACCGTCAGTGGTTCCATATCTACACACCAGGTTCCGGTAGATAATACCACTGACTATGTTTCACGACTAAAGAAAATTTTGTACTTTCTTTGAGAGGATAATCAGACTTCCAGTACCCAGACTGTTTGCATCGAGAATACTTGCCTATTGGCTTTCTCGTCCCATCTCGTGGTCCAAGTAACTTAGAACCACTGGGTTTCTTTGCTTCCTTTTCCTTTCCTCCTATTCATGCCTTTAGGTTTGAAACCTTTGGCATTGGCAACAAGAGCTTGCGATTTCCGTCTCAACTCGTCTAAAAGGTCAATCATCTCAAAAACGTGGTTAAGCGTTTCCTCGAAGCGACTGGCCTTTATGAGTATCCTCATCGCTTCTTGTCTAGCCGCCTATGTCAATAGGCTCGGAAGGACAAAGCTTATTGAGTACAACCTTGTACTCTTCAACAGTTTGGGTAATGTCTAGATCTCTATTCCAATCATTACATTTAGGGATCAGTGAGTTTAAAATCCTTACGTATCACAGAAAGTGGGTTCAAAGCCATTTCCTAATCTATGAGCACATATGTTGGGAGAGGAAAAATCAAATACAAAAACATATACCCAAGGACAAGGCGCGCGGACGAGGGCTGCCCAGAGACGTGCCAGGCGGGGTAACGCATCGCGGCTCGGACCACGGGTCACGGATCTCCGGGGCTATCCACGCAGGGGAATGACTCGGGCACGCCCCGGGACTCGGGTCACGGATCTCCGGGGCTATCCACGCAGGGGAATGACTCGGGCACGCCCCGGGACTCGGATCACGGATCATTCGAGGTGGAACACGCACGGATATGACGTGGGGAACATGCTCGCCCCGGGACTCAGATCGCATTGTCACCATACCGGCCATGCAGGAGTGGCGGACCCGGGTCACGCTCTTAACCCTCTACGTAACAAGCTCGTCACGCATTCCGGGCAAAGAACCAACGGAGTTCCAGAGACCCGAGCCGCGACCCGGGCCACGCACTCATTATCTGGGGAAGGGCTCACCCCAGGAAGAACGGAGACATCACCCACGTGATCCCACATGCGTCGGATGCATGCCGAGTCACGGGCCTCGGGTCGTTACTAGCTTCATTTAATGATGTAGACGTAGTACGTGGTCCGAATGTAATCATTCGATAACTCCCTATAAATAGGGGACTTATCCCTTCAGATTAGGAGGCGGCACTAATTAGTGAATATACTTGATATTAAAAGAGTGGATAATAGAAATCCTTCAGAAGAAGCTTCAAAGCTCAAAACCTCTGTTCTTTCCCAGATCTAGCTCAACCCCTACTCCAGAATATAAATTTACATGTATTAGTATCGTTTCAAACCCTCTATACACAGCCCAGCCCCGTATTATACTACCCGATAAAAACGTGCTAAAACATTTGGCGCTAGAAGGAGGGGGTTGTTATACTAGACCCAGAGAAAGAAAGAAGAGCCGAAGCCATGTCTGATGGAGCCACCGCGTCAGATTCCTCCCGCTCCGCCACGAGGAAGAAGCTGGAGAGAGGGAAGATGCCCGCCGTCGAGTCAGAAGCCGCACCGCCACTCTTCCCAAAGGCCCCGGGAGACGTCCCCGGGAACGAAGACGCCGTTGTCTCCGGAGAACTGGACGGCCACAACACGTCCAACCAGTACCTCCGTAGCAGCTCCGAGACCCGACGCCTCAGACGCCGCCAGCAGGCCCACCGCCATGCACATCGCTCGGATCCTGAGTCCCGACGCGGACCACCTCCCCCCGAGACCCCATCCCGGGAATTGCACCTCCTTTTGGACACCCCCGAAAAGATCGACGTTGCGATGTCGGATCTCATACAGCGTAAGCGTACTCTAACCTCCCTCTCTATTCGTCCAGGCGAGAAGATTGGGAAAGGAAGCGCGTTCGGCCGGCTGGGGCCCGGTCACGCCAGTCACAGCGCGTTCGACCGCCTCGGAGGATGCCGTGCCGGCTCCAACCGCTACACAATCCCCGCCCGCCGGCTCGTCTTCGATCTCGGCGAGGAGGCCGGCAACCAGTCGGCCCCGGCAGACCGGATCGGGGGAGACGGCGAGGAGAGGACTCGTCACCCCGAGTCGAAGCAGGGTCCCGGGACCCGTGTCCCGCAACCACCGGGACCCGAGGCGGGTCTCTTGGACCTCTACAGCAAAGTGTCCGAGATGGAGAAGAAGCTGTCCGAGGCCCAGGCCCGACCGGAGCGGGTCAACTACTGCAAAGAACCCTTGGCCCTAGAGGTCGAGCATGCGGTCATGCAGTACGAGATCCAGCCCCTCCAGACCACCTTGTACGACGGGAAGACGGATCCCGAGATCCACCTCAGCCGCTTCCGTACGTACATGTCCGGGAGGGGAGCCAGCGACGCCACGAGATGCAGGCTTTTCCCCCTCACCCTCGGGGATGTGGCCCACAAATGGTTCGCGGGGATCTCCTCCCGCTCAATCCACTGTTTCGACGACCTCGTCCAGCGTTTCGTGGCGCACTTCGCCTCCAAGGTGAACCGCCTCGAACAGAGCCAGCGCCTGATCGGCATTCGCCAGAATGTGGAGGAAGGCGACGAGCGGTACGTGGACCGAGTCGGGGACATCCTGCTCGGCGGAGAAGAGGTCGGCGACGACCTCAATCTGCATACGGCGATGAACGGGCTCCGGAAGAATTCCGAGCTTTTCAAGCATTTGATGCTCAATTATCCACGGACCTACGAAGACTTCCGCGTAAAGGCCGCGGCACAGTGTTGGTACCAGCGCCTCATGCGCGGGACGGAGGCCCCCGGAGACACAAAACGGAAGGATCCCGCTCCCCAGGAGGCGAGACCGAGTCACGTTCCCAGGAGAGGCCCTCTCAAGGCCCCGGAGCGGGACCGTCCTGCCCCGAGTTACCGCGAGATGGAGGTCCGGCTGGTCGAGGTCACCGGACAGGACACCATGGCCATGATGTACGTACTCCAAGCCACGGGGGATGCCCTGACCAAACCCGAGCCCATGAGGATCTCGCCGGACAAGCTCGACAGGCGTCAGTGGTGCGCTTTTCACCAACAGCACGGGCACCCCACCGGCCAGTGCCGCCAGTTGTTAAAGCAGTTATGGAAGTTATTCGAGGACGGGAAACTCTGGGAGCTCCTCGGCAGACCCGGGGACCGGGGGACCGGCCAGGTGGCCAACCCGGGCAACGAAAGGAGTGTAGCAGCTGCCCCGGGCCGCGGCGGTCAGAACCGCAGCCAGTCCCCATTACACGTCGGCCAAATCCTGATGATTGGCGGGCTCCAGCCCATCACGAGCGAGAGCCGAAGGAAAAGGAAGCGCGAGTTGGAAATATGGAGGGTCTACCAGGAGACGAACCCCGCTCCTCCTCGAAGCATCTCGGACCGCGCCTTGATCACTTTCTCTCCAGAGGACCGCATAGGGGTCGGCTACCCGAAGACCGAAGCTTTGGTAATCACTACCGCCATACTCGGAGTGGAAGTTGCGCGACTCCTGGTCGACAACGGGGCCCACTGCAATATCTTATACAAGCAGACCCTCGATCAGATGGACAACATGGCACAGTACATACTCCCCAGTAGCATAAGGCTGAAAGGAGTGGGAAAAGACGTGCTGGTCCCCTACGGGACGGTGGTGCTACCTTTGGAATTAAGAGACGAGAAGAACCCTGAGATAAAGCTATTAAGGAACTTGACCTTCGTAATAGTCGATGAAGTTAGCGGATACAACGCACTTTTGGGGAGGCCCTTTCTAGAAGCTTTCGAAGCTGTGGCCTCCTCGTACTATTACTGTATCAAGTTCCCAGTCTCCTCCGGGGCCATTGGCACCGTCCGAGGAGACCAATTAATGGCAAAAAGATGTTTGTTGTAACTCCTCGAGTAAAGGAATCAATGTATTAAATATTTAAGAGAAAGTAGTCCCCGCGGACCCGGGACTCGGGATCGATCCCGAAGCCCCGGGGCTCGGGATGAAAAATATAAGGAGGAGAACCTAGAGGGGCCTGTTCACAGCGTCGGCTAAAAATGACCCGGGCCCCGGTTTGAAACATGCACCGGACGCGGCAGCGGCGGGGGGACCTCGGACCCCAAACGCAGCTCCGGGACTCGAACTCGGCAAGGCGACCCAAGACGATATAACCTCGGCCCCAGGGTCGAAACCACTATCTGAATAAATGAACCAGCGATCAGACCCATTTCGCAGAATGCGGGACCCGGCAGCCAAACCTATGACACGCAGGGCACCCAAAATTCAGGGAGCCTAGGGGTCGAGGGTCTAGAGAAAACGGTGTTGGGGATCGTGCATGTATACGCAGCGGAAAACAAAAATTTTTATGAAAAACCGTTTTTCATTAATGTAAACATTTTACATTATATTTATTTTATTTTATTGAAAATCATATTTTCAATATTACATGCATTAATTGACTTAATTCAAATCTAATTAGAATAAATAATCCACCATTTAATTTAATTATCAAATAATTAAATATTTAATTCATGCATCCCATACTACATAAATTAAATCTAGCGCAATTAAATTTATCATATAAATTAATTATTTCTAGCGCAATTATATTATCATATAAAATAATTACTTCTAGCGCAATTATATTAATCATATTAATATATTATATTAATCATATTAATATATTGCAATTAATTACGCAGACATAATTAATTTGCGTCAAATTGACAATTAACATAATCTTATTATTTAATTCTAATCAACTTGAGTTTATGTAAACATCCGTACATAATTAATTTGCATCATATTGACAATTAACATAATCATATTATTTAATTCTAATCAACTTGAATGGTGCAATTAATTTAATCAAATTAATTAATTACACATATATAATTAATTACGTAAACATGTGCACATAATCAGTTTGCGTAAAATTGACAATTAAGATAATCATATTATTTAATCGTAAGTACCTAGGGATTCATCGGACGAAACGAGGTTCGTCGGAAGTCGCGCGGATGCGACGCGGGGACGGCACGGGTCGTGTGCGGGGAGAGCCGAGCGAGTGGCGGGGCTCTCGGCTGGACTCGTGTGTCACTTCGGCATCTCTCGTCTAATCAGGTTTCACCTCGTATAGGTAATCCAACTTACGTATTGCACTAGAAACACGTAAGGGAGAATACGACGGGAAAAACGGGCCGGAAAAACGGTGCCGGAATCGGATTCCGGCGAGGGGAGGCGGCTGCCGGCGGCGGCACTAGGCGGCGGCGGGCGGCGGCTCCGGTTGTCGGCGGTCCTCCGAGGGAGGAGCCGAGGGGGCGGCGAGAGGGAGAGAGGAGAGAAAGTGAGGCTAGGGTTTTGAGCTCTTCACTTTGGTGTGTTTATTCTCATGCCTATGGAGCTCCTTTTATAGGTGAAGAAAGGAGCTTGTTGGGCTCAAACCCTAATGGATCGGATCCATTAACCCTAGCCGGCCCAATACATTAGCCGTCATTACGTTTCTCCAAAATTGACAATCAATTTCATCTCCGAAAAATATAACGATTATATTTTCTTTCTCGTTTTAATTTTCTCATCAATATGAGATAAAAATAAAAATTTCCAATTTCACAAAATCGGAATGCCCATTTCAGGGGTACTGCTAAATCGGGAAATTTCCCAAAATAGAAAGTGTACACCATCGTGTCAGTTTTCTTTAGCTCAGTATTATTTCCAACTCATAATCACAATTATGAATCTCGGATTCAATCATATTGACCTCCGACTATATGTACTTAATTAACAGTTAATTAATACATGATCGTATTCAAGGATCAGTTTACACGAGAATGTGACCCTCAATGGTTCAGGTGTATAACTAGCCGTGGGCTCACAACATATTGTGATTCGAACAACATATTGTTCTTATTTCAACTACTCCCAAGAGTTTTAGATTAATAATCATATTATTTAATCTCCGAACAAGTCGGTGCCCAACGAATCAGTGACGAGCGTCTAGCAGCCACGCTTCACTAATTCCCTAGATACAAATGAAGTGCCTGCAAGAACCTTGTAATATAGTTAGCGTACAGTACGATCCCTCCGATACATATGTCCCGATCAAACTAGAGATATTGGTTAATCGAGATTTCTTGTTGAGTTTGATAACTGTGCGTACGTTCTAGGTTTCGTAAAATCCAGTCGTGATTGATTCAGAGAAACACATTTCTCTAATCACCTCACTATTCAACTCTGGCCAGAGATTCCGGGACTACGAACCATCAGAACACACAGGACATCCATGATCTATATCAAGCGATCAGATCCCCTACTACCATGCACAGACTTCACATCAGATTTCGAACTGCACGAACATTGTCTCCTTTTTCGACTTACTCCCTTTCCAGGGAATCAGAGACACGTCACGATACAGCTAGTCCTCTGATGAAGTCACGGTGATGTCTGGGTCTTAAGGATTAATTGTGTACAACTATATTATGGAATTCTCTACTCGATCAGTGATAACCACTTAGAGATTCCAGGGAGAGGGGGTTCAGTGAACTCATCAACAGTGAGCACCCACTCAAGTATGTCGATGTCCCAACACCGAGGCTCGAGATTAGCCCACATACACTAAGTGCTAGTCTCAAGGGGGAAAGGCCGGGTATCCTTGTTATTGGCGTAACCCATCGACTAGGAACTGAGTTTGACCAGTTACGTTGCGTTAACAGAATTATCTCTCGGTTTCCACAAAACCGAATTCATACAACATGTGTAACCGTACAGGACTATATCTATGATTCAACATTGGGAGCAGATATAGTATATGCCATTAATAAAGGTTTCATTAATTAACGAAATAAACCGTTATATAACGGAATACGGTTAACCGCTCGGCCAACCGTTGGCTCGCCGGTCACCTATTCCAACAATCTCCCACTTGACCTAGAGCCAACTATCCATGAATCTTAGTCCCATCGACTCTCGATGTTTCTCGCAGACATATTCAGATAAAGGCCTGGTACAGGGATCTACAAAGTTATCTTCCGAAGTGACACTCTCGACTCAGACGTCACCTCTGTCATTGATCTCTTAGATCACATGATATTCTCTCAAGTACATGTTTGGACTTCTGATGAGATCTCGGTTCCTTAGCATTCGCTACAGGACACCGTATAATCACAGTACAAGTTACTTGATTATTTGCGTCCGGAACTATAACCAACATTTGGATAAAGTTCCGTGTCCAAAACAGTCTCTTTTACAGCTTTAGATGCTGCAACATATTCAGGTTCTCGTGGTAGAATCATTAGTCGTTGCAGGAACCATTCCAGCATACGACACCACCTCTAAGCTCGAATATGAATCCCGGTATCGACTTTTAGTCATCCACATCCAGTTGAAAACTAGAGTTCGTAAGTACCTCTAAATTCAACTCGGACCTCCCATAGACTAAGAACAATTCCTTAATGCTTTTGATTGCTAGTGCTCAAGGATTTCGTCCTTCACGACTTCAAATAAGCCGGTCTTGGGTTCGACTGATATTCACTTGTGACACTCACAACATTTATAATATCACGTCTAGTACACAGCATGCCATACATAATGCTCCCTAGTGCGGAGATATATGTGTTGTCCATTTCATCTCCTCGAATTCCAGCAACATTACAGTCACACGAATTACGAGAGATGAACCCCATGGGACATTGGCAAGAATCTCTTCAGGATTCTTCCATGCTAAACTATTTCAGAAACAGTTTCTATGTACAAGGATTGAGAAGATTTTACATCCTTCTAGATCTATATCTATAGTGACGTATCACAATACGTAAGATGCCTCTCCTCAAATCCTTTATTCGAGAAACGTGTGGATAACCGTGCTTTCGTTGACTGCAACATCACTCAATCATGCCTATGATTAGTATGTCATCAACGTACAACACTTAAATTTCACTGCGCTCCCACTAACCTTCTTGAATACAAGGTACCTTTAAGTTTTATACCAAGTCAACGCTTTGACTATTGTATTTAAAACACATGTTCCATTTTAGGGATGCTCGTTTCAATCCATAAATGGATCGCTGGAGTATGCAAACCTTTTGCTCCTTTCCAGAAAATATGAAGCCTTCCGGCTGCGCTACAACTCTTCCATAATATCACATTCAAGGAAAGTAGACTTCATATCTATTTTCCATATCTCATATTCGTACTATGCAGAAATGGCCAGCAAAATTGTAATGGACTTAAGCATAGCGACTGATGGAAAGATTACCTCATAAACAACACATTGTCTTTGAGTAACTTCTTTCGCCATCATCCTTGCTTTAAAGGTCACACCTTTCTATATATATACTCTCACATCATAATTAATAGATCAATATGCAGCCTTTGGGAACGATTCCCTTTGGTGGATCTACCAAGGTCAAACCTTGTTGGAGTACATACAGTCCATTATGAATTTCATGGCAATAAGCCAATGTCCCATATTCGTATCCAATACGAATCAGTTGAAGTTTATTGGATCATATCCATCGTCAACTTTATCTTGATCATTATCAAGTTGGAACCGTCTACCAGGTACCTTCCGAACATTTTCGGATTTACGAACCGATAGATGAAGAGGTATATTAGTGGTTTGTTGAATTGGTTCATCTCCAAGTACTTGTGTTTGAACTTCATAGTGTGGTTCATATTCTCGAACTATTTCGAGATTTACTATATTGCCTTTTCTATCGAATAGAAACTTCTTCTCTAAGAAGGCAACATTTCTTTAAACAAACATTTTGTTTTAGAAATATAGTAGAACAGGTATCCTTGTGAATGTTCAGGATACCCCACAAAATGGCATAAGCCGGATCTACTATCCAACTTATCTCCCACTAGCCGCTTCACGCAAGCAGGATACGGGAGTGCCCAAGTTCATATGGTGTGGTTTTAACTGCTTTGGTGGTAACACTATTCAGCAATTGGACGACTGTCAAAAGTGCAGGACTTTTACAGTTTCGTCGACAATTTGGTGAACCCCTTTCTGGATCGAACAATGTCCAACAAAGTTTGATTCCAACATTAGGACACTTAATACAATTAAGGAGTTCCAGACGGAGTCCATTGCCAGAGAATCGTATTCTCTTTTAGATAGTCAATAAGCTTGGTGCTTAAATATTTATTACCACGATCATATCGTAATATAGCAACCAAGTTGGTTTCCTACTTTGATGTCTAAAATTATTGAACACTTCAAAATTAGAGACGTGTACTTCATAAGTACATTTGGTAGTTGAAAACCACCCCCACCAGTAACACATTAGTGGATCACACATCTCCGTTTGGATCAAATCCAATAGATCTTCAACACACTCAACTAGCGTGCTAAAGTTGTGCGGGGATTTGACTTCTTTCAATTGCTGATATTTGGGTTTAGTTCATTCTTGTTTATTTGTTTATCGTCTTTAGCAAATCATATTTGCTTTCTTTTGTATAAAGGAAATCGGATTTCCAAAACAAAATTAAAGCCTTTACCTTCTATATCAAATATAGAAGTAAGATCTAATAATAGAACATTTCTATTAACAGCAGGTTTCTAAATTTAGACGAAACAAATAATCAATTGTTCAAAACAATAGAATAACTATAACCCAATACGAACCTTTGTCAGAAGGTTTCTGCCTAAGGCATTTTAGCAGTTATGGCCCTATGGCCTTTATTCACACAACGATGGCAAGCGTCATCAACTCATTTGTTGACCTTGTTCTTAGTCGCCCTTCTAGTATCACCTTTATCCATCTTTATGCTTAGACCGGAAACCATTTCCGTCATTTTCTTCAAGAAGAACACTTCTTTCATGAAGAAGCAATAATGAGAACAAATTTCTCGTATTGATGGTTGACTCTTTGATCAACATCTTGAACAACTTATCCATTGAAGGATCGAGCTTTGTTCATGTTGTAGTTCATAATGAACGATTCATAAGAACTAGAAATCCACTTCTCATAAGTGGCATTCCTCAGCAGTCAAAGGTTGAGTGAGATTATCAAATAATCTATTCTCAAGTACATAGAGGCACTCATCATTTTAAATCACAAGATTGAGATTCCAATTCAAATGGTTTGGGCCAGTGAGTTTTGATTGGTCGAGTATCGATGTTACGGGATATCTTAGAGAATATTACTGAGAAATATTAAGAAGATTAACATTGAGATAATTCGTTATTAATGATTACAATTAAATGTTTGGTCTTTATCATTTAATTGCCTCCCACTAAATTTTTCGAATTCCGCTATCCTCTAGCAGACAGACGGGAAAACTTATTTTTCCTTAGTTGGGCTTTAGGTCCAATAGCGTGAATATAACCCGTAGTTAATCTAGCCCGATTACATTCACCTAAAGGTAGAAACATTTTCAATCACATCTCTATGTGACCCTAAAGATTACTTTTCCTCACCATGACAATGAACTACGTTAATCGTACCCTTCAAAGTCAACCATGTGTCAAGACCGACCTACCGATCTGAGAAGTGAAAGTTGGACTCCAGTAAACATGTGTAAGCCCATAGTTAATCTATCCGACCACACATATTCAAAAGAATCGTAGCTAACACCTCTCCATCTTATGTCAATAAATTACAGCTTAACTCACAAGCAGTACTCCCCGCTAACACGGCATACCATACTACTTGTAAGTGGCTTTCACATAATTTATTGTCGGTAGAAGGAAAGGAGAAAGAACGACACATCGGTTCTCCTTTAAGGCTTGATATACATTCTCGGGAGAGAATGGAGGAGTATAGGATTGGTTATCTCATCAGAATAATCGTTGTACATTCTCAGGAGAGAATGAAGTGAGTGATCGATTGTTGATTCTTAACAACTATGTCCTCTATAGGTCATCCTAACGAGCACATACGATCATAACATATATCACAATATATATTTCACATAATTCACATAGCATTTAATCACAATTAAAACGAGGTATGCAAATTAAATGGTGTTCTATTAATTAACTTGATTTAACAATTAAATCAAATAATTAATCTATCACCTTGTTGATCGAATATTTAAATCAATTATTTAATTGGTCAATAAATAATTTCACTAAATTAAATATTAATACTTCCTTTCTATTTCAATTTATTAATATCTTAATAATCAAAACGTGATGTCTCGTAAGTGAAACTCGAGGTTTCTAACCAGCGATTCATCATGCGAGCGACCCTATCTCCCATAAATGGGGAAGCCGAGCAGACCATCGAATCATGCCATCATATGGCTCGATGTCTCTAATTTGTTTTAACAAAAACAAGTCTAGATGAATCACTCCCCGAGGTGCATTCATGTTCTACATTGAATTGTTACTTGATAACAAATCAGGCATTGTTTCAATCTATTAGATAGAAATAAATATCTTAATAGAAACAACTAAGTCCCGATTAAACAACATTAAATCAATCAATTCAACAAACAGCACGCTTTAGGCGATTATATTCATAGACAATTAATCAATTTCAGAACCTACGCTCTGATACCACTGTTGGGGATCGTGCATGTATACGCAGCGGAAAACAAAATTTTTTATGAAAAACCGTTTTTCATTAATGTAAACATTTTACATTATATTTATTTTATTTTATTGAAAATCATATTTTCAATATTACATGCATTAATTGACTTAATTCAAATCTAATTAGAATAAATAATCCACCATTTAATTTAATTATCAAATAATTAAATATTTAATTCATGCATCCCATACTACATAAATTAAATCTAGCGCAATTAAATTTATCATATAAATTAATTATTTCTAGCGCAATTATATTATCATATAAAATAATTACTTCTAGCGCAATTATATTAATCATATTAATATATTATATTAATCATATTAATATATTACAATTAATTACGCAGACATAATTAATTTGCGTCAAATTGACAATTAACATAATCTTATTATTTAATTCTAATCAACTTGAGTTTATGTAGACATCCGTACATAATTAATTTGCATCATATTGACAATTAACATAATCATATTATTTAATTCTAATCAACTTGAATGGTGCAATTAATTTAATCAAATTAATTAATTACACATATATAATTAATTACGTAAACATGTGCACATAATCAGTTTGCGTAAAATTGACAATTAAGATAATCATATTATTTAATTCGAATCAATTTGAATTTAATTGACATTTAAATTAATCACAATTAATTTTTCTTTATCAATTAAAAATCCCATAGAGCAAACATTAACAGTACATAGCGCAAACATTTAACGCAAACAATTAAATCTAAATTTAATCGTAAGTACCTAGGGATTCATCGGACGAAACGAGGTTCGTCGGAAGTCGCGCGGATGCGACGCGGGGACGGCACGGGTCGTGTGCGGGGAGAGCCGAGCGAGTGGCGGGGCTCTCGGCTGGACTCGTGTGTCACTTCGGCGTCTCTCGTCTAATCAGGTTTCACCTCGTATAGGTAATCCAACTTACGTATTGCACTAGAAACACGTAAGGGAGAATACGACGGGAAAAACGGGCCGGAAAAACGGTGCCGGAATCGGATTCCGGCGAGGGGAGGCGGCTGCCGGCGGCGGCACTAGGCGGCGGCGGGCGGCGGCTCCGGTTGTCGGCGGTCCTCCGAGGGAGGAGCCGAGGGGGCGGCGAGAGGGAGAGAGGAGAGAAAGTGAGGCTAGGGTTTTGAGCTCTTCACTTTGGTGTGTTTATTCTCATGCCTATGGAGCTCCTTTTATAGGTGAAGAAAGGAGCTTGTTGGGCTCAAACCCTAATGGATCGGATCCATTAACCCTAGCCGGCCCAATACATTAGCCGTCATTACGTTTCTCCAAAATTGACAATCAATTTCATCTCCGAAAAATATAACGATTATATTTTCTTTCTCGTTTTAATTTTCTCATCAATATGAGATAAAAATAAAAATTTCCAATTTCACAAAATCGGAATGCCCATTTCAGGGGTACTGCTAAATCGGGAAATTTCCCAAAATAGAAAGTGTACACCATCGTGTCAGTTTTCTTTAGCTCAGTATTATTTCCAACTCATAATCACAATTATGAATCTCGGATTCAATCATATTGACCTCCGACTATATGTACTTAATTAACAGTTAATTAATACATGATCGTATTCAAGGATCAGTTTACACGAGAATGTGACCCTCAATGGTTCAGGTGTATAACTAGCCGTGGGCTCACAACATATTGTGATTCGAACAACATATTGTTCTTATTTCAACTACTCCCAAGAGTTTTAGATTAATAATCATATTATTTAATCTCCGAACAAGTCGGTGCCCAACGAATCAGTGACGAGCGTCTAGCAGCCACGCTTCACTAATTCCCTAGATACAAATGAAGTGCCTGCAAGAACCTTGTAATATAGTTACCGTACAGTACGATCCCTCCGATACATATGTCCCGATCAAACTAGAGATATTGGTTAATCGAGATCTCTTGTTGAGTTTGATAACTGTGCGTACGTTCTAGGTTTCGTAAAATCCAGTCGTGATTGATTCAGAGAAACACATTTCTCTAATCACCTCACTATTCAACTCTGGCCAGAGATTCCGGGACTACGAACCATCAGAACACACAGGACATCCATGATCTATATCAAGCGATCAGATCCCCTACTACCATGCACAGACTTCACATCAGATTTCGAACTGCACGAACATTGTCTCCTTTTTCGACTTACTCCCTTTCCAGGGAATCAGAGACACGTCACGATACAGCTAGTCCTCTGATGAAGTCACGGTGATGTCTGGGTCTTAAGGATTAATTGTGTACAACTATATTATGGAATTCTCTACTCGATCACTGATAACCACTTAGAGATTCCAGGGAGAGGGGGTTCAGTGAACTCATCAACAGTGAGCACCCACTCAAGTATGTCGATGTCCCAACACCGAGGCTCGAGATTAGCCCACATACACTAAGTGCTAGTCTCAAGGGGGAAAGGCCGGGTATCCTTGTTATTGGCGTAACCCATCGACTAGGAACTGAGTTTGACCAGTTACGTTGCGTTAACAGAATTATCTCTCGGTTTCCACAAAACCGAATTCATACAACATGTGTAACCGTACAGGACTATATCTATGATTCAACATTGGGAGCAGATATAGTATATGCCATTAATAAAGGTTTCATTAATTAACGAAATAAACCGTTATATAACGGAATACGGTTAACCGCTCGGCCAACCGTTGGCTCGCCGGTCACCTATTCCAACAAACGCCCCCCCCCCCCCCCCCCCCCCCCCAGTTCGGGAGCAATGAGCTCCCACGACAGCCGCTCATCGAAACGTCACAAACACCCGTCACTGACATCGGCGGGGGCGACCCGGGGCACGGGTGTCACCACCTACAGCTGGATAGACAAACGCCAGGCCATAGCCCAGAGACGCCAGGAGATGGTTTCCGAAGGAAATGAGATACTAAACTGAACACCGAAATATACAAGCGGTTCCAAGGCGGGTTGATCCGACTCACCCCGCGCGACGGGATATGGATCTCTAGCGCAATCGTAATGAGTCACGAGGACTGATCCTACGCCAGTACGTACTCAGGGGCTCGCGACTAATGGTAAACCAAGTCTCCAGCGATTACGAGGAAAAGTAATCAAGTTCATCTGAAGGGATACTTGGACTTAGTATGGCCTCCCTGCGAGGAAATCCCGGACGATCGTGTCGAACAAAACCCGCGGAAACACAACTCGCAGGCCGACGCCCGGTCTCGAGTCATCCTGGCCCGGTTGCACTCGCCACCAAGCGCGGTCCGGGCGGAAGCTGTGCCAGTCGCCCCCTTTCCCGGGACAGCTCTAGAACCGGCGCCCGGAATGAATGGGCGCGGCCCGGTGGACCAATGCGTCGGGTCTGGGACCCTCCCCTCAGACCGGGTCAAAGCAAGGCAACTCCGCGTGCGCGCCGCGAGGTAAACGACCCTAAACCCTAAATTATTCCGCAGGAGTTTCTCGATATCGCTTTTAAAACTGCGTCCCCAAAGAAGCCGTGATGCGGGAACGTGCGGAGATCCGCGGTGGAACAGGGCCATTACCGGCCGAGTACGCGCCGGGACGCGTCCAACTTCGCCCGCAAATGCCTCCAGAGCCAGCGTATGGGGCCAGACTTCCGGGGACCCCTGAAGAGCCCAAGCCAAGGTACTCTCCATGGCCATTCGGCCGGGGGGGGGGGGTGTGATGTCGTTGGACCTCTAGCCACCGCGCCGCGAGGAGTCAAATTCGCGGCCGTGGCAGTAGACTACCTCGCCAAGTGGGCCGAGGCGGAGGCGGTCCAGAAGGTCGATCGAGCCATTGTATTCAGGTTCATCTGGCGGGACATAGTCGGCCGTTTTGGTTTGTCCGAGTCCATCATGCCGGACAACGGCAAGCGGGTCGGCAGGATCGTGATTGCGGAGTTCTGCGAGCAATGGGGAGTCCGGAGGGCCTTTTTCCACCCCCTGTCATCCACAGACGAACGGGAAAGTCGAGGCAATGAACGAAATTTTGAAACATACCCGTAGGGCGAAACCCGAGTCGGGAGAGGGGAAGTTGGCCGAGGAGTTACCCGAAGTGCCGTGGTTATCTGGACCACGGCCCGGAACGCCACGGAGAAACGCCGCACGCCCTGGCACGCGGATCCGAGGCTGTGATCCCAGCCGAAATCACAGCCCGTTCGCACTAAACCATCCGGGCCATTACCCCAGAGGGCGAAGCGTGGGCACATCTGGAGCGGGATTTTTCCCGAAGAACGATGGCCTAACTCCAGTTCCCTCAACGCGATGAACAGACAGAGCATCGCCAAGGCTGGTCTCGCACGGGTCCGCTCTCGCAGAGTTCAGGATAGGAAACATGGTGTTGAAAAGACTGATCGAGACGCGGGGCCCTCGGATCGAGCTGGGAAGAACCGTCGCGGGTCACCAAGAGTCTACTAAACGGGGCGTACGAGACTGGAGCTTCCAGGCGAGATCCCGAAACAGTATCAATGGAACGCACGACACTCGAAGAGGCTCTGCCGGGGAGAGGGAGCTGTCGCGGTCCCGGACCAAGGAAATGCGAGTCTATACCTGGGTTCCTAAACGGGGAACATATAAAACCGGATATTTCCGCACAGCTAAATGCCAAAGATCCCGGTAATACTAATGAGCTCCTAAAAAGACCTCCGGGTCAAGAGTCATAACGTGCGGGGGAACATATAAAACCGGATATTTCCGCACAAGCTAAATGCCAAAGATCCCGGTAATACTAATGAGCTCCTAAAAAGACCTCCGGGTCAAGAGTCATAACGTGCGGGGGAACATATAAAACCGGATATTTCCGCACAGCTAAATGCCAAAGATCCCGGTAATACTAATGAGCTCCTAAAAAGACCTCCGGGTCAAGAGTCATAACGTGCGGGGGAACATGTAAAAACAAATACTTTCCGCAAACAAGCTATGAGCTTTCCCCGGCAAGAGAACGCAGAACAAAGACGGGACCACACCACCCTAACCAAAGGAAGGTGGATCCCGAAAACACGTACGAAAGATCCGCAACGGGGCCCTGGTGCCCACACCCGGGACCGTCCCGAGTCCCCGGAATAGGACCGCGAAGCTGCAAACTTTAAATTTACAAAACGCCACCCGGGACCCTAGACCCGAGATAAACCGGAGAGGCAGCGTCCTGGACCTTTAGGAAATTTTTTATCTCGGAAATTCCGCCCCAAGAATCACTGGAAAAAAGGGTACGACTCGCCCGCCAAGTAGATTCGGGGTGGGCCACGAGACATACAAAAAATACATGATCCGAAAAGAAATTGTCCAAGGCTAAACGCCCGCGGCCACCAACGGCCGCATAAAGAAAACAAAAATAAAAAACATCATTAAATCAGGAATGGCCCTCTCAGGGACCGTCATCACTCAGAACCGCCTGCCTCATCGGGACACTGGCTATCCGCCTCAATCATCACCTGATCCACCTGCCCAGGAGCCAGCACCGCTGTAGCATCTTCAACGGGATCCATGCCGGCCATGAAGGCATCAAAAGACTTCTCCGGGAAGCTCGACACCACCTCCTCCATAGCCGCCTCTTGGTTGGGTTCCGAATCGCCTTTTCCATCCGGGGTCGCCCCCGGGACCACATCAACGCTCTCCCCCACCACTTCCGAGACCCGGGCGGCGTTTTCCGCCGTCGCTTCGGCAGCATCCAGGGTACCGCCCGCCGGTCTGGAAGGAGCGGCGTGAGCTGGGGGTGAGCCAGGGCGAACCAAGCGGTCGTAGGTAGGCCACCACTTCATATCAATATGGAGATCCTCCTCCAGATCAAGAAAGGTTTCGGCGATCCCGGGATCAAGCTCGCGTCCCTCCATATATTTTTGCCAATAAGCAAGGACGCGGTCGAGGAGTACCTGGTCGTGGACATGGTGAGCGTGCCGGATAAGGTCCGCAATAGAGCGAGAGTAGAAATGGTCCAGGAGGATCGTGTGGTCAGTCCAGGGACTCTCGAGGTAGGCCTCCAACTCGTCCACACGAGCATCCATCTCGGCTTGCCGTCCCCGGAGGGACGCCATTTCTGCATCACGGGAGGTGAGGGATTGGTCCAACTGCGCCGCGCGGGCCATCGCCTCGGAGAGCGCAGTAGATAATTGCGTCGCCCGGGCCTCCGCCGCCGCAGTTCCCGCAACCGCCGTCTCTAGTTTCTCTCCCCGGAGCTCCGCCACGGCACGCCACTTATCCCGGTCTCCTGACGAGGCGGCGAGGGCCTCAGTGCTCTGCCGGAGGGCCTCCTCGTTCTCTTTAAGCTCGCCGCTCAGCTGCTCGTTCCGAGAGACCACTTCCATATTCATTCGACCCAGCTCCTAGATCGTCCTTTCCCTCCCATTGGCGAGATCCATCCAGTGCCTAATCTGGCGGGCCTGCCCTTCAAGCCAGTCATGAACCTCGGCCATGGCCACGGTCGCCTGGCTCTGCAACATGGACGCGAGGAGGAAGGCTTCGTCGGGTCCCCGATTGAAGGCCTGCAGCTCCTGAGTCCAGCAGCGGGCAACCGAATCGATCGCCCGGCCTACGGGAAGTCCAGGGGTGGACACCGGGGGCAGGGGCCCTCGACTCGCGGCATACTGAAGCAGGAGCGGCGCCAGGTGGGGCGCAGAGCCCGAGATGCTGCCACCATAAGCGAACAAATGAGTAAATCACCAGTCGTGGCGAAAGGGAAGACACAAAAATAAGGAACGAGACACCTACCTCTGGGCAACGCTTGGATCAACCCCGTAGACCGGTGTGCTGCCAACGGGCGGGACATTGCCAAGAGACCCGGTCCGCGGCGGCTCAACAGGGGCCCGGGAACCAGAGCTTCCGCCCTCCGGGGCGGAGGGCGTTTTCCTTTTCCGGGACAAAGAGGGCTCGGACACCTCCAGGGGATCTTGGGAGAATAGCCCGCCTCGGGGCGAATCAGGGAAGGACCCCGCCACCGGCTCCCGCGCGGAAGGAGACTCGTCCGAGACAAGGTCCACGGGACCGCCATCCCCGGACCCGGGAACGCGGCCACCAGGGGAAGACGCGTGGATCACGCCTCTCGCATCCATTATAAAAGGGCCGTGGGGGATCTCAGGCAGCGGCCCCGAGTTGCGGGACTCCACCACCTCTTGCGGTGGCGGCGGCGAGGAAGGCGGGACTCGGCGAACCCGAGTGGCAGACCGGGCCGGGATCACGGGCGGCGGCGCGGCGACCAGACCACGGGTCCTCACCCGGGGCGCGGGTCTCCGCGGCGGCGGCGCGGCGGATGGCAACTTCTTATCTGGAACTCCTGGGAATTTGGACATTTTGCCGCGGGGGCGATCTTCAAAAATTCTAGTAAACGGGGCTGCATCACAGTACCCAACTCCATAAGCAAGCGAGGGAGAATCTATAGAATGACCAGTACGTGAAGGCGAGGGCAGGATAACATTACCTGGGTACGGGTCAAACAAGTGCTTGGGGGGACAGGTCAACCGAGCGTCGTCCCGCGACTCCTCTGTACACAAATAGTCGGCTCTTCGACGCCTCGTCGGCAGGGCACCAGCAAACCCCAACGCGACTTGATAGTCCCAATTCAGCGGCCCCTCTCTGCGAGTATTCACACCTATGAAAGCACAAAAGGGAGTTAAAATCAGTACAACGGGGAAAACTGAGAGACGACACGAGTCTTACTGGCGATTTTATCATGGTAGCGAGTGGGGATGTCGATCTCCCCGTTCGGGGTTTGGGTCCGCCAGGCCCCGGCAACATACACCCACTGCGCCCAGGGGAAGTCCACTTTGGACATTTTCACCTCCACGGCAGGGATCCCGGAGCGCCCCTTGACGGTGTAATCGCCGTGGCTCCCCCCGAATCGCGCGATCGTGAACGAGCGCCGGATCTCTGAGTCAGTAAGGGTCCGATAGAGGCCAACGTTGCCCAACATCGAAAGGACCCCGATGAGCTGTGACCACCCGTTGGGATGAATCTGATGCGGGGCCACTTCCCAAAACCGGAGAGCAGCGCTAACGTTGGGGTGCAGAGGAAACCGGAGCCCGAATTCTAACGCCTCTGTCCCGATCGCCACCATCCCGGGAGGCGGGCAGCAGGCAGATTCCCCAGCACGGGGGAGATAGATATGAACATCAATCGGGATCCTCCACTCCTCTCGCTTATCCTCTAACATAGCGGAAGTGACTATGCTCGCCCGGCCGTGGGCTCCCCAAGCAGGGGTGCTACAGGCACGCGGCGAACGGGCAGGGGACCGTGGCGGTGCGCCGGGATAGGGATTCTCGCGGAAGTACGAATCCCAAAGAAACACAGCAGGCGGGGGATATTCCTCGTCCATCAGCGAGTCGAACTGCTGAAAAAGAGCGTTCATGTCCGGCTCCGTGTCCGACGATGACCCGCCTCGATTTTCTCCTCTCGCTGCATCCTCGGATGAAGAATCCGACAGCATGATCTCTTTTCCCCGGGACGACGACATCGAAACCTGTGAAAAAGGCAGAAATAGGAAAAGGGTGATGGGGACTACCTTGAGCAACTTCACGGAGGTTCTGGATCTGGAGTCCGGCGATTTCTAGGGTACGAGGCAAATTTGCAGGTGCGAAAAGAGAAACCGCTGCGAGATTAGGGGGATTTTATAGAAGGAAACTACACCAAAGAGGGGACAATCGGGAGCGGTTATTGATAAAAGCACTCAAGTACACTCGAAGCCCAACACGCATAAAGGGGCCCAAGCGAATATGGACCGTCCACAGGGCACGAAGGTCCTTGTACCGAGACACGGGACAAGACCCTGTATAGAACTGCGATCCGGGATCCGCGTCACGGGGTAGGTACGTATGCCGGATGATTCACACCTTTTGAGGCGTGGTACCTCGCCGACCACGCAATACCGCGCCCCGGGATGACACAATGTCCGCAGACCCGGGATCCGGGCGGGCCGCGGGGCACGGTCGCGGGCCTCGATTGTTCGCAGCCCTACGGCCCGCCATCCCAATGTTCCCGCATGCCGTGTTCTCCGGCGGCGGCGGAAGAAGAAGAAGGCCGAACAAAAGGTCGGGGCGTCTAGAGCCGCGGGCAGAATTAACACGAGAAAAAAGGAATGGAGAGCAAGGAATTTTTACTAAACAAAACTCCTTGAGGGGGAGAACCCTTTACATCAAAAGAAAAAAAAAAACCCCGTAATTACAAAGGGAAAACAGGGCTTCGGCCAAAAGCTACACAAAAGTCGACCTACCCATCGCCCAAAGAACCCTACCGAGGCCTGGATTGGGCAACGCCGCGTTCGTCGGCCGCAAATACCCGGGAAATCCCATCCGGCGACCAAGAGACCCAGATACGCCACCCTCTCCGGGCTCTCAGGTGGCGGTAGAACGCTCGCCATCCCTTCCCCCGCAGCCGGAGTCGATCACGTAGCCGGGTCATCTTCATGGGCCAATTCTGGCCCAGTTCGTCTTGGAGCGTAATCCGGCGGTCCTCCACGCCGGCGAAAGGAACAGAAAGAGGCGGCGGCAAGGGCAGGCCCATTCGCCTCCGTAGCACTGGCAGGGTCCGCGAGTGCCAAAATTTGGTTGCCTCTACCGTGCGTTCAACGGAGAGGTGGCTATCTCCGGCATCAGGGTCGGAATCCGAGGATATCTCGATCACCTCCGGGGGAGCTCGGACGGGCTCTTCACGGGGTCCCGTATCCGAGTCAGAGGGAACGTAAATAACCTCCGGCTGGGCGTAGTCATTGCTGCCGACGGAAGAGCTCACCATGATGCTTGCCTCGGTGCAAGCGGAGGGTAGATTGTTGGAAGTCCGGGGAAGAAGACGGAGGCGACAGTATCTTTTAAAGATCCCCAGGAGACGTGCCGTACATAAAGCGTCATCATTACCCTGGGGAACCGATATGGCGTTTCGACTCCCGAGGGACCGAACAGTCCCGCGCGGCAAAAAACCCGAGATACGGGCTCGTAACCCGGATCCGCGACCCGGCACACGGGAAAATCATTTATTATGTTTCTTTCCTTTTTGCTTAAATAAAGTTTTTATTTATTTATTCGAGAAAATCAAAGACCGTTACGGGCCCGATGAAGGCGAAGCGGGATTTTCATCTAATTATTACATGGACAGGATATAGAAAGCAAGTCGGCCGGCCCAGCTCAAAGGGGCCATTGAGCCGCGACGGGTACGGGGACCGGGGAACCATCATCACGGTAAACGGCGATATTGATATCCTCCACCGCCGACCAGCGCAGCTCCACTCTCCATCCTTCCTGCAGTTGCATGTGCTTGACGAAGACGGCCCATCCAATACCCCCAATCCCCAAGCGATTCCCGCCGGAGATCAAGTCAAAAACCCACAGACAACCGGAGGAATCAGTAACCGCGAGCAAAGCGGGCCACACGTGCCCATACATCTGCGAGAAAGGAGATGGCATCAGAAGCACCTCGCGATGGTATCGAGGGTGAAACTTCCGGGACACAATGAAGCGCTTAACCCCAGACTCCAGAGTAGCCACCAGCGATTCTTCCCCGGGCTCGTGTTCCCGAGGGTGAGTGATGGGCCCCACGCCGGAATTAGCAGTACTGGGACGAGGGCTTGACATGATATGTTTTTCTGGGGGCGGATAACACCAAGGACGTAGCGGCCTTATAAAGGCCCCAGATTGCGAGGACCAAGGCCACCATCTAGGCACGATTCCCGAACGCATTGAATGGCTTTTTTCAGTGTTACAGCAGCGGGTCAGAAACACTCAGACGATCACAATTGCCTGAGGCGGGCGGCGGAGTACAGGGAAGGGCCACCTGCCAACCCCCACAATTAAAGTCAGACGGCCGGCCAAAAAATCCCCAACGGGCGGAGACATCCCCGAACATACAAAACCTCCGGCGATCTCTCCGGGGGCCAATGTTGGGAGAGGAAAAATCAAATACAAAAACATATACCCAAGGACAAGGCGCGCGGACGAGGGCTGCCCAGAGACGTGCCAGGCGGGGGAACGCATCGCGGCTCAGACCACGGGTCACGGATCTCCGGGGCTATCCACGCAGGGGAATGACTCGGGCACGCCCCGGGACTCGGGTCACGGATCTCCGGGGCTATCCACGCAGGGGAATGACTCGGGCACGCCCCGGGACTCGGATCACGGATCATTCGAGGTGGAACACGCACGGATATGACGTGGGGAACATGCTCGCCCCGGGACTCAGATCGCATTGTCACCATACCGGCCATGCAGGAGTGGCGGACCCGGGTCACGCTCTTAACCCTCTACGTAACAAGCTCGTCACGCATTCCGGGCAAAGAACCAACGGAGTTCCAGAGACCCGAGCCGCGACCCGGGCCACGCACTCATTATCTGGGGAAGGGCTCACCCCAGGAAGAACGGAGACATCACCCACGTGATCCCACATGCGTCGGATGCATGCCGAGTCACGGGCCTCGGGTCGTTACTAGCTTCATTTAATGATGTAGACGTAGTACGTGGTCCGAATGTAATCATTCGATAACTCCCTATAAATAGGGGACTTATCCCTTCAGATTAGGAGGCGGCACTAATTAGTGAATATACTTGATATTAAAAGAGTGGATAATAGAAATCCTTCAGAAGAAGCTTCAAAGCTCAAAACCTCTGTTCTTTCCCAGATCTAGCTCAACCCCTACTCCAGAATATAAATTTACATGTATTAGTATCGTTTCAAACCCTCTATACACAGCCCAGCCCCGTATTATACTACCCGATAAAAACGTGCTAAAACAACATATAACAACAAACAATCGATTTAATTTCCGATATTATCTCCCTCAAATAATATCATTAAACCACTAATCACCTCTAAAATCCCATCAGATATGGCAAGCCACGTTTGTGTGGACGTTTACCTATCCAAATGATTTAGCAATTAGATTTGCTTCGGTCGTACATCAATTATAGCGTTACTTCGTTGGGAAGAATACTATAAAGCGTACCTAAGTGTAAACCATTACTCAGTACTAAGGTGAATCGTTTAGAATTGTTACATCACCGCAAGCCACGTTCGTGTGGACGTTTACGATAACTCGCAATCCTTCACAATTCCCTATAACTGTCTACATCAATTATTCCAAAATCCCATTTAGTATAGCAAGCCACGTTCGTGTGGACGTTTACTATACCAAAAGATTTATATAATTGAAATCCAATTACTTGATCCATTCGATCTTGTAAATCAAGACGTGGAGAATCATAAGTTAAACTCGAAGTTTCTAACCAGTGATTCATCATGCGAACGACCCTATCTCTCATAAAATGAGGGAGCCGAGCAGACAATCGATCTAGTCATCAAATGACACGAAAGTCTCTAATTTGTGTCCTCGACATGACCAAGTGGCTTTGGCTCCATTCCACTCCCCGGGGTGAGAATGAGTCGACTTGAAATCAGTTTTGGAAAGACAAATTAGGCATTGTTTGATAAACTTAATCAATGTTTCTCGTAAAAGGAATTACAAGAATTCTCCTCCAATGACTTATCTATATGAACTTCAAAAGTCCATAAAAGTCACCAAGAGAACAGCAATGGAGACCATGGCAATGTTTCCATTCCCTCTCCCACTTAGCTTTTTACAATAAAGGGACGCTATCTAATGCATAATTAAATACACATAAGCATAATAACAAACATACATTTCATGCAAGTACGTTCACAAATAATCAAATAATTACTCAAGCAAAATTATTTCTCGACTATTCGTACCTTGATGAATTCCAGCATGCTTGCCTTGAGTCTTCATTCTACGTCTTGAATACTTTGCCGAGCGACGAAAAAATTTTTTGATTCTCATATTTAATTTTACTCCAATTAAATAAAATCAATTCCATTGATTTCCATATTTAATTCTATTTTAAATAAAATCCAAGATTTTCCAATCCAAAATAAATTTTGAATTAATCTAATGATTTTAAATAAAATACTTAAATTAAATAAAATCAATATTATTAAAATCCATTGATTTCCATATTTAATTCTATTTTAAATAAAATCCAAGATTTTCCGATCCAAAATAAATTTTGAATTAATCTAATGATTTTAAATAAAATACTTAAATTAAATAAAATCAATATTATTAAAATCCCATTGATTTCCATATTTAATTTTATTCTAAATAAAATTCAAGATTTTCCAATCCAAAATAAATTTTGAATTAATCTAATGATTTTAAATAAAATACTTAAATTAAATAAAATCAATATTTTAATAATTTCTCAATCCTATTTGGATTAGATCTCAAGAATCCTAATCAAAATCGAATTTTGATTCTTCTTAAGACTTCTAATCCAAGTAGGTATAGGATATCTAGAGAAACTAGGATTTTCTTTCCTAATTTAACTCTCCATCTAATTCCATTATTTAATTCCATAATTAAGAAATCTAATCCAAATAGAATTTGAATTAATTCCAAAATTAAATTAAATAAAATTAGAAAGATTAAATTATTTCCGGAAAGATCGGATTTACCGGGACGAACCGAAAAGAAATTTTTGTCGACCCAACATCGAACCCGCGGGCTTGGTCGTGTATCTCACCATGCAAAACCGCATGGCCACACATTAGTACCCACGCATGTAGACTAAGCCATGCACCCACATGCATCCAAGAATTAATTCTTGCAAGTGGATATGCACATGCAATAAGGATTAATTCATTCAGCGGAGAAAGAATAATTACCCAGCACATGCATGCTTAGCGGCTTGCAATCGAGATTCTTGTGCAGCCCGTCGATTTCCGGCACGACGTCTCATTGACGACCCATGTCATCGACATGATCCAGCTGCAGCCATCGAGATTCGAGCATCAAGCTGTCCGCGAGCATCGAGCACAACCGCCGGCTGCCGGCGAACCACCGCCACTGGTGGCACACGCCGACACGCCCAGCCGTGTTCAGCCCACGTCCAGCAGCCCGCACAGCCCGTGCCTCCAGCTGCCTTCCCGGCAGCCCGCTCCGAGCTCACGTTCGATCTCCTCTGGTTCGATTATTCCGAAAACCCTCGATTTTAATAATTAATTTTTCCGACAACACAATTCATACAAGAGAGAAAACATAGACGTAGAACAATATATATAGCACAATAATTTAATAAAATTAAATTAATCTATGGCCATATACAACGATAATCGATTATCGAAACAATTAACGAAAAACATAACCGTACGCTCTGATACCAATTGTTGGAATTTGATATCCCGGACCATTAAAAATTAAGCGGAAACCAATAACCCGATCAAACCCTTCGCCGGAGATCACACGAACACGACAACCATGCCGGGATACGGCCGAAGCGCACAGCGAGGCCCGAAGGCCGCGCACGCCCCAGCCGCACCCCCACGGGTGCGCGCTTGCGATCGAGGGATCGATCGCACGCCGGCGATCGATCGGGGTGGGGCTGCGCAGCAGCCCCCGCGGCGAGTCCGGCGACTCGCCGCCGCCTGGAGGATCCCCACCGTCGAGATGGGGAGGGGGACGGCACCAGCCCGTGCCCCCAGCGATCGATCCTTGGATCGATCGCAAGCCCTCGGCCCAGCCGAGGGTTCGATCCTCTCGCCCCCGCCGAAACCCTAGCGGGCGTACGCCGTGGTCCGGTGGCTTCGCCACCACCACGCGTTCGTCCGTCTATTCCGGGCTTCGATCCTTGGATCTTGTTTTTCGATAATTGATATCAATAAACTTGAATTAAATTGCGGAAATTTAATTCACCTTTCTATTTGTTGTGCGGAGAAACGAGATCTTATGATGACCTTGAGATCTTCCCACGTATTCCTTGCACTAGCCCGGACGTCGTGTGGGCGACGATCTACCGAACTCCATGGATCTCCCTCTCTACTTTCTCTCTCTAGAATTGTGATCTTCAAGTTGTGAGAATAGAGAAGACCATGTAGTGCTTTTATAGGCTACGTAGGGGATCTTAAGGAGGTGGAATATTGGGCTTCCAATAATAGTGATTAAATTGAGCTCAAGCCCAAATCTATTAATCCTTACTATTATTAATTAATTTATTTTCCACTATATAAATTAATTGCACTCCCAATATTAAACCATATTATATCAAATAATATTTCTCCGGTAGTATTATTTATTCCGTGTATTTAAGATATAAATATCCATGAATAAAATTAATTTATTGCTAATTAATTTATTCATCTCTTATATCCGAGACTAGTACCATTCAACCTTAATTATTATGCGGAACAAATCCACCTGCAGGGTTTACATAATAATTCCTTATGAACTCATCTCGGGGATATTATCAACCCTTACGGGATACACTTTCCCGTCAAGTATTCACGGCATGCCATATATAAAATATAGTGACCCAACTTAACAGGTAATTAACCCAATAATTAAATCGGTTAATTCATTTGGAAAATCAAAGTCACTTATATTAAATATACACACCCGCAATAGTATCGGGGATTAAGAATAAAATACACTGAGACTTAAATCGATTATCGCCGGCAATCCTAATCGATAAATCTCAAACGATCCGCCCAATACACCAAGTGTACAAGTATGATAAAATAATCAAGACAAATTATTTTCTCTCTCACACAACGACTATACCGATGGATTGGTCCGTGTCCATCTAGGTCGTGAGCAACTGTTCGATTAAATACGAGTAACCGATAGTATGATCTTCTGTGTGACGTCGCACACCATACTAACTACAACGTATATAATCCAGGACTATAATTTGCATATATTTAATTATAAATAATTAAACGCAAATAATTGTTTATTTAATTAAATAGATTAGTGGCAATGGATCGTGAGTTTCCGTTACTTAAATCTAGACATTAAGTACACAACTCCAACAGTTACATCTCATGATACTAATAGTGAAACGCCAAATTCGATTGTTCTCGTTGAAATAATGATTAGATGTGAATTATCCCTGAAGGATATCTTTTGAAAATCGAGAACAAATGTATCTTATTATGTGAGTACTCATGGAATATCGAAAAAGTCGATTCCAATTAAATGTAATTTCTAAGAAAATTACATATTAAGATATATTTTGATCCCCGAAAGATCAATGATAAAACCTAATATTTTGATCCCAAATGATCATTGATAAAGATAATGTATCCCCGAAGGATCATTGATAAAGATAATGTATCCCTGAAGGATCATTGGTAAATACTGTTATGCAAATGATGACATGTTAAGAGTGAGCTCCGGAAGAGCTTTACTAATTATCCCCACGAGTAATACAAATGTACTGAAAATGATGCATATCATGATTATTATTAAGTGCGTGGAAATTGTTATTTCCCATCTGCGAATTAATTTTATGAACGGGCATAATATCTCGAGCCCATGATCCAGAAGATCGGTTTATAGCAATTACGCTGATTTTCATATTAAAGGAAGATCATTTCCCGGCATTAGGGGGAGATAAGAATATAAAAGATATAAATGTCGAGAATTTTCATTGAATGAAAACGATCTTCAATTTTAGATCTACGCACCATTCGATTGAACCCGAAGTTCATGAAAATAAGTGACTTGCAATATTCAGCAAGTAATCTGCCAAATTAATGAAGGTGTGACAAAATCACATATATTTGTGATAAATGAACTATAAGAGTTCAAATACCAAAGAGATCAACTCAAATGTTGATTTTAATATACGCCTGAAGCGTAGTAGATCGATCTTAAGATATAAAATAAATTCGCGGAAAAACAAAGAAATTAATTCACCTTTAAAATCTCCTGAAGAGAGTTAGATGTAAATCCCATTGAAAAAGCATGTGCACATGATAATAGAAAATCGTGGGATTGCGGAACAACCAAATTAAATATTTTGGGAAATGATGAAAGATTTGGTTGATAGAATGAATTTTCATCAACATGAAAAAAGTCGTCAACGACATATTTGCTTCAAGAGTTGCTCTGGAAAATTTGGATTCAAAACTTAAATCAATAATAGTGTGCCGGCAGCACTCAAAGAAATAGAAATGAGCAATTGAGGTTGAGCATGACTCGCTAAATAAATATATATATTTTGACTCTATAGTACACACCTCAAAATATTATCCCAGAAGGATATACGTGGGTGTTCGTAAGAAAAACGAGTAATGATGTGGTGAGATATAAATGCGAGATTAGTTGTTCAAGAGTTTTTCGCAGAAACTCCATGTTAATCAAATATTTTTAAGGATGACATTAAGTTCCGCTACCTAATATTTATGGCAGCAACAACGATAAATATATGCATCGAATGATACATACATGAAAAATCCTGGATGAATTTTAAGATTCCTGAAATGAAAGGAAATGAAAATCAAAACATGTATAGAGTATCATATTACATATGTCATTATGGACAAAATTGATATTGAGACAAGGTCCCGAAGACCAGTGATTGGTCCCGAATGCCAGTGATTGTACTCTTTTTCCCTCTACTAAGTTTTTTCCACGGGGTTTTCTTAGTTAAAGGTTTTTAACGAGACAATCACCACAATATAAATGTGAATGTCATGTATTCTTTTCCTCGAGTATTTTTTCCTACATGGTTTTATAACGATGTTTTGAACGAGCCCTGTACATCACTAGATAATAATTAATGAGGACATCAGAATGTTCCATTTGAGTTTGTTTTCGAGATAAACTGAGATATTGAACCTGAAGT
Source organism: Euphrasia confusa (assembly GCA_954870475.1). Taxonomy (NCBI): domain Eukaryota; kingdom Viridiplantae; phylum Streptophyta; class Magnoliopsida; order Lamiales; family Orobanchaceae; genus Euphrasia; species Euphrasia confusa. Next base: position 4,167,484 of record OX940966.1, on the reverse strand, counting down.
TAAAATGATGGTGAATTGAAGTTCATATTATTATTCATTTGTGAAGAAATGTATATTGAATACTAGACGCATCTAAAATACTCCAGCAGAGTTACCGGCCGGTTATAGCACTTGCGAATGCTCTAGTCAATATAGATGTCTGGTAAAGGCATGTCCCAGAAAGACGAAAAATATACAATAATACAAATGAATGTGAAACTCGACAACGAAGGTTAGGTCCTGAAGACCAAAATTTATATTTGAATAACTAAGTTTTTCCTATATGGTTTTATTAGATACAAGTTTTAATGAGATTGATTGATCACAAAGTCAAAGATCTTCAGTGATTACAATCAGGGGAGCATTGTACTCTTTTTCCTTCGTCGAGGTTTTATCTCACTGGGTTTTCCTGACAAGGTTTTAACGAGGCAACAATCCTGTAAATAGTCATTCTAGGGGGAGTGTTATAAATATTATTAATTAGTGAATGACTAGTTTACCCTTTCTTGGTGAACAAAACAGAAACCCTACTTTTTATCCTATATAAAGGGATCTCCCCATATGAATGAAATAAGAATTCACAACGATTCTATTCTCCTCTCATATCTCTTTTTATACTCTATTATTTTCTCTCAAATTCCCTTGAGTTTATAACAAAATAAATATTTTTAGTTTTAATCTCAAATTCCCTTGAGTTTATAACAAAATAAATATTTTTAGTTTTAATCATAATAACTATGATATGTAGGTGTTCTTAAATCAGGGTAGGGACGAATTTATTCCCGATAGAGAGATAAATATATAATTATTTTGTTATTACTATTATTATACAAAAGCAATACCCTTACTCCGGGAGATTAATTTTTCATTAGATTACTCTATTCATCTTTATGTTTTAAATGAACTTGTGCGCTTTGAAATTTCACTTTTTTGACTCATATTCATTTTTTAGATCCAATACTTAATTGTATAAAATTTGAGGCTCTCTTTATTATCTATATTAATTATATAACTTTAATATAATGCAAAACAAAATTATTAAGTACTACTTCATATAATATGCAAATTAAACAATTTTTTCATCATAATTTAATTTTTTTCTTTATATATTTTGGTTTTTAACAAATTAATTTTATTATTGTTTTAAAAAGCATAATTTTAATGGAGTAATAAAATTCAGGCCAAAACTCAATATATTAATTATTTAAGTACATTCATAACTTAGTTAAATAATTTGAGGGATTATTTGACTAAAATTTCAATTAAAATTTCATCCAAAAGGATAATTAATCTGTAATATTTCACCCGGTTTAAGAGAATAATATTAATTAATTTGCATGGTTGAAATGTTAAGCATGAGTGAAATATAATGAATGGATGATCAAGATGTTTGACTTTTAAGAATATTGAAATTCAAATAAACTAATGAAGTTCAATTCCCACCACATTGTGTGTGTTATTCACAAGATTACCAAGCCAAAAGTCTTTGCCTAGTCCATTAATCAATTGCATAAAAATACTGTAAAATAAAACAACCAATAAAAGAGTTGATAAAAATGGTCAAAGCTAAGTGTTTTTGAGTAATGAAAACATTTGAGATATTAGTCAATTAGTTATAAATATACTATTGCTTATTGATGTAATCATAGCCCAATGAGGGGTTAGACCTAGCTATCATATAATAATTCTATCTGTGTCAATTTCTAATTTTTTTGAAAACGATTTTGGATAAAATTGATAAAATCCATTGGTTAATGAAACATAATTAAATAAAATCTTGAGTTGAAATAGTTTAAAATATTAAAAAAAAAAATTAAACTATCTTAAAACTATTTAGGACGCTTTAAAAAATGTTTAATGGACATTTGAAACACGTTTAAAGTTATGTTAACATATTTTTAGTTACTTAAACATATTTCAAAATAACATAAAAATTACTTTACTTAACATGTTTGAAAGGTATTTCAAAATTATTTTAAAACCGTTGTAAAATATTTAATAAGTGTTTTTAAATTATTTAAATATTATTTTAATGCATTTTAAAAAATGTAAAAACTATTTCAAATCTCTTTAAAATTATCATAAAATACTTTAAAATATTTACAATGTATTACAAATCACATTAAAATTATTTTAAAACACTTTTAAAATATTTATAAATTTATTTCAAATCACATTATTTCAAATATATTTTACATTTTTTTTAAATTTTAAAACTATTTTAAATTATTTTAAAATTATTTTGAGACATTCTTAAAATAAAAGGCTATTATTTTACATTCTTAAATAATTTTAAAAATATATTTTACATTTTTAAATTATTTTGTAAAAAAAGGTATTTTGATTGAAGTATTTAGATTTTATACCTTATTTTTACATCATTTTAGTTAACTACAAATCTCATTTGCTTAAAAACTTTAAAGTGTAAAATTACAAATTCAGTTTAAGCATTTTAAAAAGTATTTCAAATGACTTCAAAATTATTTTACAAAAATATTATGTGTTCAAAATTTATTAAAATCATTTTAAAATTATTTTATAACTCTTTAAAAGTTTTAAAAAATCTTTTAAATAATTTAAAATTTATTTTAAGTTACAGTATATTTAAAAAAAAATATATTATTTTTCCATATATTTAAATATTTTAAATATATTTAAAAATACATTTTTGTAATATTTATTTACCATCTTATCATTTTTATATTTGTTATAGTATTATACACGTGTAACAACCCATTCACGGGCTCAAGTCTTTTCAATTTTTTGTCTAATCGGATAAAGACAACCCCACACATATATAAATCCAGCGAAGAAAGAGAAGAAAGTTTGTGAGGGAAAGAGAGAAATTAAATAAAAAAGAAAAGCAAAAAATTAAAAAGGTATTATAAGCACTCTTCCCAAGGCCACCAAACAAAAAATGTTGACCGGAAACCTCCCTCCTCTCTCCACCGCCGTACGCCGCCGTCGCCTTCTATTCCGACGTAGACCGAAAAAATATAATATGATTATGGATATTAATATTCTTTAATCTCTGCACATATATATATATATATAAGGTATGGTATATAATGATTACCGAAATATAAGCACCCACCCAGCTCATCATTGGGGTTTATATTCTTAGGATTCCTTTACCATCCTAATTACTATTTCCCCAAATCAACAAAAAAAAACACACAAACACACACTCTCTCTCTCTCTAAAAACACAAAATTTTATTTGCTATTTCAATTTTCACAAACTCTTCTTCTACTTAAATAAACCCTATCTATCCCTTTCCTCCATTTTCTCTCCGAATCCCTTGCGAGTAGCCCTCTTATGGGGTTCTTGTTCGCCACTTGATACTTATTCATATCCCTCAGAAAAAAAATATTTTTTTTGCAGAGACTACAACTGTTCCGCCATGGATGCGTGCGAGGCTACTAAGGTGGTGATGTCGAGGGTTCACAATTTGGACCCGGACAACTCCTCCAAAATCATGGGTTACATTCTGATACAGGACGAGGGCGACAAGGAGATGATAAGGCTGGCCCTCGGGCCCGAAGCCCTCTTGGTTTCTTGCGTCAACCAGGTGAAGGCCCGTTTGGGACTTTCGTCGAGCACTTCGCCTGTGAGCGGCGCTTTCCCGCCGCGAGTCGTGATTCCGAGCAGCCCGCGTCCCAATTCGTACGCCGCCGTGCTCAGCGGCGGCTCGAGCGAGCCGACCGGCAGCAACGCTCCCTCGGGTTTGCAATTTTACGGCGGTGGGGATTTCGGGGACCAGTTGTCGTTTCTCGAGGACCCGATGATGGATCCGATGGTGAGTCCGAGCGGGAGGAGCGATTCCCTGATTTTCCCTTACGGTGAGGACGCGCACGGGGTGCCTTCCCCTCACCCGCACCCGCACCCTTTTCACCGGAGGAGTTGCTCGGTGAACGACGCCGTTCTTCTGTCTAATCTTGAAGAAGGGGGCGGCGGCGGTGGCGGCGGGAACGGGTTCGGGTGGAGGCCCTGCATGTATTTCGCGAGAGGGTTTTGCAAGAACGGTAGTTCGTGCAAGTTTCTGCACAGTGAAAAAAGCGAGATGCTCGATGCGGGTTCTCCGACGGCCTCGGGGATGGACGAGTTCTTCAGGATGAAGGCGATTCAGCAGCAGAGATTTGCGGCCATGGCTTCAGGGGGTCACCATTCGTTTCCTTACAACAAGTCCGTTAACATTCTCAATGACAATCAGAGGTAGATTATTTTCGGATTGAAATTTTTTCCCCTGCTTTTAATGGATATTTTTCTGTTTTTAGAATTTGTGGCAATTTTGCTAAATAAATGATGGTCTGCATTTTTAATTTTCATTTTTTATGTGCCATTTGTGCTATTATTTTTACATCATTTTAGTTAATTGTTGAGTTTCAGTCTTGTCTATTATTGGGTGATGTTTCTCTATTAGCATTTTGCTAATTTTTTAGATTTTGTTTCAACACTTTGTGCACTTGTGAGAAAAAAAAAATAGTGCTCTCGTATTTGCCACCGATTTATGATTAGGTTAATTACGAATACTATCGTTGAGGTCTAATGTAATCATTACTCACACGTTTGCAACCCACCATTTTTCTATATTACGAATTGTGCCTTTATATGTGAAGTTAATTGTGCCTAATGACTTAACATCTTGAGTTGTTGAGTTGCAACTAATTATTCGTGAGTTCCTTTTCAAATATGGTGCATTTTTTAAGCTTGGACGATTTTTGAATCAATGTTGTTATATACTTCAACACATTTTAATAGGTGCGGTCCTAGGAATGGGTTTTCACAAACAGGACTAGCTGCTGGTTTGAATTCAAGCTCACGGCAAATTTACTTGACATTTCCAGCCGATAGCACGTTCAAGGAAGAAGACGTTTCTAGTTATTTCAGGTGAGTGGTTTAAAACTTTATTCTTTTACACTTGAAATTGCTAGAATAATGTGCATTGATGGTGTTCTTTTTCTTTTTGGTTTCCAGCATGTTTGGACCGGTTCATGACGTTAGGATTCCATATCAAACGAAACGAATGTTTGGATTTGTTACCTTTGTCTACCCAGAGACCGTGAAGCTGATTTTGGCTAAAGGGAACCCACATTACGTGTGTGATTCTCGTGTGCTTGTCAAACCCTACAAGGAGAAAGGCAAAATCTTGGAAAAGTACTATCTTTCGAAACTCCATTACTTGCTACTGATTTTTGTCATATACTATAGAAACAATGACTATCTTTTATTCTTTTTAGCTTTTTACAGCTCCTCGAGTTTTGTTTTTACGCCCTCCGTCCAAAAATAGTTGTTGTTTGAGCCTCTTTTTTATTTCTCCCAAAGTAATGGTCCATTAAGAACTCTCAAGTGAGTAAACTACCCTTGATTATTGTTTCTAACTTGACCTTTAAAATCTTCTAAAGGTATACACAGTAACACAGACCAGCCATTTTGTAAGGATTCTTAACTTGTATGAAATACTTGGAACAACAATTATTTTGGTTGGAGGGAGTAATCAATTAAGTTAAATTGCAGTGATAATTTTTGTAATGAATCCTCTGGTCATATTTTTTTATCTCATGATGTCCGTTTTTTCAATTAAATCATTTGTAGGAAACAATCTCATCAACAACATGATCTCTTGGAGAGAGGAGACTATTCGGCTTGTTTAAGCCCTTCTGAAGTTGATTCTAGAGAACACTTTGATCTCCCTATTGGTAATATACATATTGTTTCAACTGTTCCTGCTGAATAAGTGTATTCATCTGAATAACTTATTTTGTTTCTTACAGGATCCAGATATTTATTCAATACACAAGAGATGATGATCAGGAGAAAATTGGAGCAGGAGGCAGAGATACAGCATGCTCTTGAACTCCAAAGCCGAAGATTGATGAGTATGAAGTTAGCGGACTTGGAGATTCCGCAGCACAATAGTCACCGTTTTCTGCCGGGCCATTTTACTAATGGCCCAATATCTTCTTCCCCTAGACGACAGCAGTTCCATAGGAGCCATAATTTCATGCATTCTCCTAATGCAACTAATCAAGATTTTTTGCAAGGTTAGCGCGGTAAAAGTCACACAGTCATGCTGCATACATCTGAGTTCCTCTAGGAATTTCCTCTTTATAAGTTTAATTAATTACAAAGAAACCAAGTAAGCTTTCCAAAGTTACAAAAATACCCCAGAGATTTGATTCGATGTTTAAACATTAAATCAATGGCCAACTCTAACTTTTCAATAGATGCGATGGGTGGAATTAGACATTATTTTTTTTATGAAGAGTGGTTTTTGTAATTTTTGAAAGTTTAGCATGTTTATTTTCTAATTAGGTCGAACCTAAAGCTAATTATAGTTTGTGTAACTAACCATTGTTATTTTAATTAATACTGTAATTTTTTTCATTGATGAAGAGTTTGATGATGGTCAAGAAGCATCAAAATCTCCAGCTTTTGCAGCGGAAGATGAGAAGTCGGTTCTGGAAGGGACTGAGCCTTCATCTGACAATTGCGTTCCCTTTAGCCTAAAACACCAGCATGTGAATGATGACGACTCTTATCTGCCTGAAAGGTATTATTAATTTATTATTGTTATTATTATTACTATTATAATTATATATTTGTTGAGTGTTTCAAGCTATGCTTGGTACATTTTGTGGACGATTATAAAAAATTCCGACAAGATTTAGCGTAATTACAAAAAGTCCAATCACCCCTCTTGATGGGGTATTTTTGTTAACTAGATAATAAAATGTCCATGGGTGCTGTAATTATGGTAAATTACAAGTATTATTACACTTAAACCACAACTAATTTTCAAAATTAGAAAAGGACCCAAGACTTTTATTTTGTACTATATTTACCCCCCTTAATAAGCTAAAACATATTTCGCCCTTCACATTTATAAAATATTACAATTAACCCCTTAAATTTGACACTGAATCAAAACTAACAGGAACTTCTGTAATTTTGAATGTTGGTTCATATTTTCCTTGACCTTTTTTAAAATTCTACTTTACTAATCTTTTCTTTGTTTTCTGATTATTGTGTTTTGCATATTGGACACGTGAAGCAGTTTCAAGCATATCCTACCGAATAACCTTTTTACGTCTCCTACAAAATTAGCCGCGGAAAAACAACCATCTTTTTTCTCAGATGAAGCTGATAATAATACTGTCACTGTAACCAATACATGGCCTAACAATGCCCCTGTGGTAGCTAGCAGTAGTTCTCCACCCAGAATGGCTTCTCTATTTTACTCTGAGGCAACGAGGTATAAATACCCAGTTAAATTTCTTGCTTTTTTTCCGTGAATAAGCTTGATCTACGTGTTCATGTATTTTTCCTGGGCTAGAAGCCATTGAGATGCAGGTGTCTACAATTGATCATGGGTAGCAAGCAGGGATTAGCTTAGCTTGGTAAGATCTCTAATCTAGAGACACTTACTCTTAACTTTAGATCTAATTATAAATTCTGCACTTGGGGTTTGGCCTAATTACAGTAAAACTAAATTATCCTTAAAATTACTAATACTCCCTGAAGATGTCACAAACACCTGAACTACAGATTGAGGTTCGTATTTTTTGAACTGATGACATCAAGGGGGGACATTTGCAAATTTGAATGATATCTGGGCCTTTTTGTAATTTGAGTATAATTTTCTAATTTGTTATAATATTATTTTTGTGTTTTTACAATGCAGAAAGTTTGAGTAGCATATACAAGTAGAAAGAAAGTGCTCTAGCTGTGTATAGAGAAATTACCATACCAGCAAACAGAAGATAAGATAAAAGAAAGATCTGTAAGGAAGATTATTATGATCATGAGTACCAACCAACAATATATATATATTTATGCATATGTACTAATTTATGGGAGTGGGCCCTCCTCTTTATTTACTTTGTGTACCCTCTCTGTAGCTTTGTGCTGGAGCTGGACCACATAGAACTATATTATAGAGTATACAGTATAATAAACAAAAGGCAGCAGTAACTTTTTTCTTTTACCATCCATCATATAATCATTTTTCTTACTTATTACAGTACCTTCTATTTTCTTGTGTACTTCCTGACATTTTATTATCCTAAATATTAAGAAAAAAAAGAAAAACAAGGAGTTTGAAGAAAAGATTGGTCTTTTATGGCATCATCATTAAAGGCTACTTTAGGGTACTCTCTTGTCTCAATTTGGGGGTTTACTTTGAGGTGGGCTGTGGGCCCCATGGATCACATGGGTGCTGATGCATGACATTGTTTGAATGGTCCCTCTCCTCATTTTGAATTTCTGTTTGGCCTCTGTTTTTAGTGGGTTTTGTTGCTCTGTTTCTCTTCAAATAATCAAAGATTGACCAATGCACATTTGGAATGTTTTTTCCTTTTTTAAATTATAATAAGTGTAGCTCAAGTGGTTACTTTATTTTTATTTATTTATTTATTTATATTCTTAGTGGTTGGGGTGGGGTGGAAACAGAGTAGTGAGTTCTCAAAGTATTACTGTGTTTTTGCTGCTTTAGAAACAGGTGCAGCAGAGGAAAAATGGTGGTGAGATGGTGAAAAAGTTTAAACGGGAGGTAAATGATAAGCTTCTACTGCATTTTACGAGTTTAGGATCAACGAAAACGATTACGTTCTTCTCCGTGTTCGATTTTAGATTTTTAACTCTCAAACATAAAAATGAAAGGTTTCACAAGAAATTATCTCTTCAATGAAGAGAAGTGTCACCATCAAGAAGTGCCACTAGAGACGCGTAAATCCCATCTTTCTTGTTCATCAAACTCTGATGCTTCCCTTCTTCAGCGACAACTCCATCTCTAATAACAGCGATCAGATCCGCATTCTTGATTGTTGATAGCCGGTGGGCCACCACGAGCGTGGTCCGGTCAACCATGGCTCGGTCTATAGCACCCTGAACCGCTCTCTCGGACTCGACATCAAGAGCACTTGTGGCCTCATCAAGTAGCAAAATCTTCGGCGCCTTCACTATGGCCCGAGCAATCGCAACCCTCTGCTTTTGCCCGCCTGATAGTTGGATCCCTTTCTCGCCAACAATCGTGTTGTATCCCTGTTTTTATATTTACGTTTGAAATCACACGGAAAATAAACTGAGAAAGGAAGCTGTTAAGAATCAGAGCAAACCTACCTCATGCAAGCCGCTGATGAAACTGTGCGCATTCGCCAGCTCAGCAGCGGCTACGATCTCTGCCTCCGTGGCGTTATTGCCTTCCTTTCCGTATGCGATGTTTGCACGAATCGTGTCGTTGAATAAAACCGGCTCCTGGCTGACTAGCCCCATCTGCTGCCTTAACCATTTCAGTCTCAGCTCTCTGATCTCAAAACCATCTATCGTGATTCGCCCTGAATCTGGATCGTAAAATCGTTGCAACAGAGAGATGATTGTCGACTTTCCACTTCCGCTTTCTCCAACAATCGCAACTGTCTGTTAGCAGTGAGGTTAAAATCAAGAAGCATCGATCGAAAAACTCAATAAAACACCGTTTTACCTGCCCCGAACGAATCGACAAGCACAAGTCTCTAAAAATCCGAACGTTGGGTCGACTCGGGTACGTAAAACCGACATGCTGGAACTCGATATCTCCCTTCAAACCTTCCAACGTTGTTCCCGAGTTTTTTCCGCTGTCGATTTCCGACATCTGGTCGAGAAGGGCGAAAACGGAGGCAGCGCCGGCTTTCGCAAGGCCGGTGTCGGGGGCCAGGGCCCCCGACTGAGATATCGCGATGGCTGTCATGCTGAGGCCGAGAAAAACCTGCCGCCATCGAATCGAAAAACTGAGGGTGTGTTGTTGAAACTAAGGTTCTTAAAATGTAAAGAATTAGCTTACTCGAAAAACATCGCCGAAGGTGATCTTCCCGGCATCGACGAGACGAGCCCCGGCGTAGTAACTAGTGGCGTAAACTGAGTACAGAAAGAAGATGGATATCCCGAAACACGCCCCGCTGATTAACCCGTGTTTGATTCCTAGTTTCACCGGACCGTCACATTTCTCTCGGTGCAGTTTTGAGACCCTCTCTTCTGCCGAGAAAGAAGCGATTGTCCGAATGTTCCCGATAGCATCGCCGGCTACTTGGGTTGCATCTTCATACAATTTCTGTTAAAAAACCGTTATATAGACTATCTGTTTTTTTGGACTTAATTTCAGTTCAGACTCATTAAATTCAGCTCAGGTCAAATAAGTTCAGTTCAGTTCAGTTGAGTTCAGTTAGTTTCGTATGAACGAAATTAGAGCTCACCTTCGGGTCGGAGCTAAAACCCGTAACGAATCTCATATGAACGTATCCGTTAAGCCCGACGAGAGGCAGCATAGCCACGACAATGAGCGACAACTCCCAACTCGCGCTGAACCCGATAACCAAACCAGAAACAGCCGTCGCCAGATTCTGCACGATCAACGCGAGCGACTCTCCAACGAGGCTCCTCACGCACTTCACGTCTCGAGAAAGCCGCCCACCGACAAGGCAGCTCGAGTTCTCGACTCTGTCGAACCAGCTTATTTCCATGTGAACCACTTTCTCGAAGCACATCAGCCTGAGCCTCCTGATCAGCTTCCCCCCGGCCACGGAAAAAAAGTAGGTCCGAAGTGGGGCCGCTAGAAGAGAGGCCAACCCGAGGACGACGAACATGCACGACCAGAATTCGGAATCCTCGCGAAGCTTGTGAGGCGGCATGTAGAAAGTCTTGATGGTGCTCGAAAACAAGAAGCCGAAAAGTGGTAGTATGGAACCGTTGACTATAGCGGCTATAGAACCGAAGGTTAGCTCCGGGAATAGCTCAGTTTGATTGAGGTAGGCTAACCGGAGTAGGGATAGTTTATGCTTGGATTTCAGTTGAGTTTCGGTTGAGAGTTTTCGTGAGTCGGTTAAAATGGGAACCGGCGGTTGGATTCTGTTTCCGGTTTCGGAATCCGGTTTAATCTCCGGTCCGTTTTTCTCGACGCGGTTCGCTTGCATCCGTGTGAGCTGGCTGTATTCTCCTTGTGAGTTCTTCATAAGTTCGGAATGCGAACCTTTTTCGACAATCTTCCCTCGACGAATAACCGCGATGGAATCCGCGTTCTTCACCGTGCTCAGCCGATGAGCTACGATCAGAGTCGTTCGGTTAACCATGATTTTTTCGAGCGCCACCTGGACCGCCCTCTCGGATTCCGCGTCGAGCGCGCTCGTGGCCTCGTCGAGAAGTAAAATTCTCGGGTCTTTTATAATCGCTCTGGCTAAGGCTATCCTCTGCCTCTGCCCGCCCGAAAGCTGCCCACCGTTGACCCCAACCTTCGTGTCGAGACCCTCGGGCAGCCGGTCAATGAACTTGGAAGCATTCGCGTGTTCGGCAGCCGCTCGAATCTCTTCGACAGTCGCATTCTCTTTCCCGTACGCGATATTTTCTCGAATGCTCGAAGCAAACAGAACCGGCTCTTGACTCACTAGTCCGATTTTTCCTCTGATCCAACTCAGCTGAAACTCTTTGATGTTGACCCCGTCGATCAGAACCTCACCTCCGATCGGATCGTAAAACCTCTCGACGAGGTTGATCACAGTCGATTTCCCACTCCCGCTCTCTCCAACTAGAGCTATTGTAGTCCCACTCGGCACCTTTAAAGAAAATCCGTCGAATATCACCTCGTCCGGTCTCGATGGGTAGCTGAAACGGACTTCCTTCAGTTCTAAATCTCCGTTTATGTCGACCATTACTCGACCTTTTTTACTATAAGGATCGATACTCGGTTTTCGGTTTATCGTCTGGAACATTTTGTAAGCAGCGGTTTGACTCGCTGCGAACGAACTCAAGCACGGAGATATCTGCCCTAAAGAACTGAAACACGACGAGATTAATTATTACATTAACAAACACGAGTTATGAAATTAAAGTCGTTAGAGGCTTACAAGGATCCGAGAAGAATAGCCATTACGACGTTCAAAACAGCTCCTCCTGAATATCCTTCGTGTAAGATCATTTTAGCACCGAACCACACAGCCATCGCGTAACTGCAGAACAGAACAAACATGAAAATCCCAGAGCCTAATCCGGCTGCAAACCCTTCTTGCACGCTCGCTCGATAAGCTTTGTTTAGAGATTTATCGTACTCGGCAATAGCTCGATTCTCCCCCGTGAACGATGCAACCTGCACCGGAAAAACAAAAGTATTATACCATAAAAAAAAATATAGACTAAATCTGAATTAAGTTTGTTTTACGGTTCTGATTGAGTCGATTGTTTGCTCAACGACGAGAGCTGCTTCCGAGTAAGCAGCTTGTCCACGCGAAGTGAACCTTGCTATCAGCACAGTCATGAGAGCAGCCGAGAATACGAGAAGTGGGATAGCCGAAAGCAGGACTAAAGCCAGAAGCCATCCTCGGATAAATGCTATCACGAAGCCTCCGGAGAAAGTTGCTGTGAGCTGCAGAAACTTTCCTATCTGCGGTTTAAGTAGTTGTAAGTACTTTTTATTACAAGTCAATTGTTGAACACTCGATTTGCTTACCTTCTCACCCATAGCATCTTGAATTATACTCGTGTTAGTAGACATCGTCTCGACGATTTCTGCAGTGGTGGTCTCCGTCTCGAAGTATCCGATATCTTGTCGTAATACAGCTCTCAGGTACAGATTTCTAATCCGAATCGCCTGCCTTTCGCCCGTGATCATCCAACACGCCACCTCTGCCGATAATATACATGTTGTAATAACATCAAATTTTGTTTATTAATTTTTCGAACGAAAAGGATTGCTTACGGGAAAATGCTGAAACACCGGCCCCAACGGCAAGATACAGAAACTTCAGCGATGCCTAAAGATGGTCGTACGTATATTAGCATGTATTCAGAATGTTCGAAAATAAAACAAGTGAGATTTAATGATTTATGATATTACCTTGGAGACTTCATCAACTACTCTCCCAGTCCCGACATTGTGCCCGAAAGAGTTGGCTAATTCGCCGAATATGATAGTCATAAGAGGTAAGCACAATCCAGATCCAGCAGCTGTGACTAAACCGACTACCATCAGGAAATAATCTGTGGGATCTGCAAACGAGAACAGTTTGTAGTACGGGACTTTGCCGTTTTTCGTGGCTTCTGGTAGTTTTTGTTCGTTTTTTCCTTCATCGAAATCGCTATTTTCTGCCATCGAGGAAGTATGCAAAAAGGAAATCGGGCAGCTTAGAACACAAAGGAAAGCAAATGCGACGACATGCAATTTGCATCAAGGTTTTCCATGGTTGAAAAAACGATAAAAATGAGGATTAGTTGAAACTTGGCATCAAATTATGTTTTATCAAAAGAACATATGATGGCCTATGATTGTGAGAGGTTATAATATGCAATCTGTATAGATACATAATACTAATGTATAAGCAAGTGTAGTTTGAATAATATGAAAAATGAATTGCCTCAACATCAAGCTGACCATATTCTTTCTGACTTTTCCTATGACACCTATTCCTTCTTCATATACCAAAGTCACAACCACATGTAAAACAAAACCAATAATATGAAACCATACAGTATATAACTATCAAAAACATCAAAAAGTTTTTTTTGGATTTTCTAAATCTCAACTATTTTTTTTTTTTACAGAAACAAGCATCTTCATCCTTAAACATGAAAACAGAGATGTGATTCAAACTGTATTCATTACAGAGACTTGAAAATAAAGCTAACATATATTCCTTTTTTTTTCCGAAAATAAAATGTAAGAAAATCATATGAAAACTTGGGTATATAATGCTTAAAAGTAAGTTTTGTTTAATCACCTGCTCCACATGAAACCCCAAGCTTTTTGGCATCACTCTTTGCATAAATTGTTCCCCACACCCCCACATACCTCCCCAAACCCACCCCCAAATAAATAAATATTAAATTAATAAAAGAAGTTTACTCACACAAACAAAGAACAAAATTATTATCTTAAACACTAGGGACAGGCCTAGGCCTTATTTTTAAGGATTAAAATTTGATCCATGAATTACATGACTACCTTGCACATCATCCATTGACCAATCAAAATTTGACAATTGTCAACGCACGATAGGTTCGCATCAACTTGTGATGTCACATACAAAGTGTTCAATGCAAAATTCAATCATCCCAAATAATCGAGTTATCGCATAGCGTAATCACATGTGCCGTGTCAATATCGGGTTTTCGCAAAAGACTCTACTAAAGTTGAACTCAAACAAGAGACCCTTCCAACTCAATTATTAGGCCATGTATCCATCCACAAGAGGTTCTGGATCTTGATGCATTGCTAGAATTTTTTAACTAGTAGGCAAGGGCAAGTTCATAGAATGGTCCCCTAATTTCAGATTTATAGGCTCTATAAATAAATATTCAACAAATAATAAATAAATAAATATAAGTAGGAAATGGACACTGCTCAAGGCAGCCATGTTGGGCCAAAGGGATCTTGTGCCTCACCATGAAAATTCAATATCATATATAAAATTAACAGCAACAACAATGAAACAATAATGGCATATAAATTAATAATAATTTCATTTTCATATTCTTGGAATTTCAATTTCTCCATGGAAGCTTCTGTTTGACCTTCTCTTTTATCAAGAACCTGATTCCTTGTACTCCATAAGGTTTATGTTAATCAAACATATTTATATCTTATGTGAATATTGGAGTGGGATTGAAATCTCAATGTTGTTAGAAAAAAAACTGCTGAATTGTTTTCGTCAATCAATCATATGGTTATGTGGAAAAGCAACCAGAGGATCTGAAGTTAACCGGTATAAGAATTGCTAGTCATGAATCATAATGACTTCTCCGGACAAATTCCAAATGGTTTTACAGCAAATTAATCTTCATGCCGAGATACGAAAGCCAAATGAATGCATGTTTGTAACGACGATGACATTAATAATCATTTAATTGTACCATATCCTCATACATATACATATATAATCAAATTAAGACAACATATTATTGGAAGAGTGCATACAAACTTTTACAGCACACTACCTGACTACTCAAATATTTCGACCTGCTGCTCTTCTCAGCCTCCTCCATTTAATAATAAAATAGACACAAGCATCATCCCATATTTTCTCTAAGAACTCGTAATATGCTTCTCTCCATGATCTCTTCAAGAATAGAGCAGTGAGAAAACTTGAAAGTCCGACCGCGTATCCTAAAGATATAAATACGTACAACCACTCTATCTCCGTCTTATCGCTGTTTTCGTCCTTTGAGCGCACTGTTCCAAGGGCTTTACCATCATTAATATTTATGCAAGGAATTGTTAGTGGAGGCCCACAGAGATTGTTTCCGATGAAGCTCGACTCATTGAAGCCTCGGAGTTGGGTGCATTCTGGAATTCTTCCCGTCAAGTTATTGTGAGACACATTTAGATAATTCAAAGAAGACATTGCTGTGAAGCTAATCGGAAGATCACCGGAAAGTGAGTTGATTGAGAAATCAAGAGACTCAAGTTGCGTCATGTTTCCAATGCTACGTGGGATCAGTCCGGTTAAATGATTCCTCGACAAATTAAGCGTTCTGAGTTCCAGTAGACTTGTTATCTGATTTGGAATATGGCCGGATAAATTGTTTTTGGAAAGGTCAATAGCAGTAACTAATAGGAGGATGGTGTCGTATGTGAGCTCCATACCCTTTGTGTACATTGATGCACTTTCTTTAAACAATAAATTACCCGCGCCACTTCTTTTTGTGGCCATGGAAGTAAACTTATTGACACACGTAGGTATCAAACCAGAAAACATGTTGTCCGATAGATCTAAGATTTGAAGATAGCTTAGTTGGCATATGGCTGGAGTGATTTGACCACTCAACTTGTTCGACTTTAAAATGAGAATCTTCAATCCAGTTAAGCGTGTCAGAATCGATTTTGGTAATTTTCCAGAAAGATTGTTATGAGAAAGGTCCACCTTGTCTAGTTCTGTGCAGTTACGCATGGATAAAGGTATATCGCCAGAGAAATTGTTTCCATTTAGATTCAAAAACTGTAAGTTTGTAAGAAATCCAATGGAATTTGGGATTCTTCCGGACAAGTTGTTGTTGCCTAAGTTCAACAAAACTAAGTTGTTGATGAAACAATTTGGTAATTCTCCGGTCAATTGGTTTCCCCCTAGGTCAATTGTGTTACATAGGAATTCTGATAAATCACCCGAAAATGAGTTATTGGAGAGATCTAGGATGAACAACCCTGTTCCAACTCTAGGCAATTGACCACTAAACCTGTTGGAACCCAAATATACAACCTGTGGGCCAGTACTCTTGAATGAAATATTGCCATGGAGTTGGTTATTTGAGAGGTCAAGAGATGTGATACTCCATAACCAATTGGGAACAATGCCATATAATCCGGTATTAGATAAATCAAGCCACTCAATACTCATCTTTTGTGTATCAAGCCATCTTGGAATCGGAGAGCCCAAGTTCCACGACATCAGACTAAGGCTTAATAATTTGAAGGGTGAGATCCAATTTTGGTTGACTTTTAGAGTCAGGTTGTTTCCAGAGGCACGTAAGGACTCTAATCTTGAGAGATGGGAAAAGTGAGTTTCAGTCACAACCCCTTCCAACTTGTTATTATAAATATCAAGAGTTCGTAAATTTGAAAGTTGACCAATGGTCTCTGGGAGATTTCCTGTGAATTTGTTATCGCTCAAGTCTAACTCTTCGAGGGAAGATAAGTTGGCTATATAGATTGGAATTTCACCCGACAATGAGTTACCAAGTCCAAGGTATCGAAGATGCTTATATTCTCCAAATCTACGAGTAAGAAGACCAGAAAGTTGATTACGACTTAGAGCAAGAATTTCCAAAGATCCTTAGAAGCAAGCTGATTCGTTTCCTAATAAATATGACACTCCTCCTTGCAACTTGTTCCCACTCAAGTAAGTATTTTAATTTGCACAAGTTGTTAATTCCTGTTGGTATATTTCCAGAAAGATCATTTTCAGATAAATCGAAGCTAATAAGAGATGTCAAATTTGCTATGGAATTAGGTACTGCATTTTGCAGATTATTCCTTTGCAAATTGAGATACTCAAGATCTTTTAAGAAGTAGAGCCACTCCAGATCTGGAATGCTGAAATTGATGAAATGATTACCGGATAGATCAAGCTGGACTAATTTGGAAGCAGTAATATTGTTAACATCACCTAGAGGATCTATCAGATTAAGACTGCAACCGCTTAAATGTAGGTCGACTAAAGAAGGTAGACTGCTGATCACCTGTTGCACCCAGTTGGATGCTCTGTTGAGGTTTACATTATTCATGTTCAGACGCTCCAATTTGGAAAGCCTCGACATCCATTCAAGGCTACCGACTTCAAGAGAAGAGTCTTCTTCCAAACTTAGAGAGTGCAAATTTGAAAGATTCCCAATGGTATGTGGAATCTTACCGTGAAATTCAGCAAAAGATAAATCTAAATACTCGAGGCTTGTGAGTGATCCAATGAATGGTGGGATTGTTTCATTAAAGTTATTTCCGCTCAGGTCAAGATATTTGAGATGATTCAAATTGAGCAAGGAAGGACTTACTTTGCCGCTTAAATCACTCCTTTGAAGATCGAGTTGTTGAACATGGCCAGTTAAGTTGTTGCAGTGAACTCCTTTCCATTTGCAACAATTAACTTCATCGTCACCATTCCAAGTAGAGAGCCTGTTTTCAGGATCATGCAAAGATTGTTTGAAATATAAAAGGGACTGTTTCTCAATTTCAGGGCAACCCTCGACCACTGTTGTACCGTTGCCCGTACACGACTGTAGTTTGAATAACGAAAAAAAGAGGAGAGAGAAAAGAGGTGCAAAGATAGGATGTTTTGAGACATCCATCATCCCCATGAAGTAGGATACTGTTTTCGATAATTTTTTGTTTGAATGAATGATAAACTCAAGACTCATCAAATTTATGCGCTATATGGTATTAATTTACAATGATTGGCTTGTGCTTCCATGTCGAAACAGACGAAGTACGTACTTTCAAAGAAAGTGAAATGTTGATAGAGTAGTGATCATCAGAAGACCTTGACTTAATATCCATCACAAATTTTATTTTGTGGGGTATTTAGCTAGCTACTTGAATTAAATTGCATTGACCTTGAGTCAATGTATTACTTTTCCAATTGCAAACCCAAATACTACTACGTACTTTACCTTATAAACTGTAAATATTAACTGTAGTGTATTGGAATTGGAAGCCGTAGTAGTGTATACTGTGAACTTTAATTTGTTGAGTATTTTGAATTGATAACGAATGAATTGTGCGAGATAATAAAACATGAACTTGTGAAAACTCGCACCAACACACATCTATCTATGATCTATTACTCCGTAATATAAAAAACGAGAAGGTGATTTTCCAGTCAACCAATCAGATTTTTTCATTTAAATTTGTTTCACACTATAAAAATAATTAAATTAATTATTGAATTTAAAAATAAATATTGTTATCATTTACAATTAACATTTACACAAATATACTACTAATGTAATTAAGAATAAAATTCTGTTTTCAGAAATAATTAGTACACCTATTATCCATTAACAAAACATGTCAATTCAAGGTCAGTTTTATGGTTTATTTATTTATTATTTTTCAATTTAAAGTTTTTTTATTATGTTTTGGTCTATTAATTTATTTCATTTTACTAAAATTGAAAAAATTATTTTAATTATAAGTTAATTATTTATAAAGTTTTTCAAAAAAATTAAAATAAATTAAATAAGCACTAATGCTTCAACATGTATATATTCAGGGAAGAGTTCAAGCAAACTTTATTCTACCTGACCACTCAGTCACTCACATATTTCGAACTGAAGTCGCTCTTCGAAGCCTTCTCCATTTAATAATAGCATAGACACAAACACTGTCCCGTATATTCTCTAAGAACTCATAATACGCTTCTCTCCATGACCTCTTCAAGAATATTGTATTCAAAAAACCCGAAAGTCCCACAGCGTATCCTAAAGATATAAATACGTACAACCACTCTATCTCCGGCTTATGATCACCTTCATTCTTTGAATGCATTGTTCCAGGGGCTTTACCACCATTGCTGTTGCAAGAACTTGTCATCAGTGGGGGGCCACAGAGATTGTTTCTAATGAAGCTCGACTCTGTAAAACTTTGTAGTTGCGTGATTTCTGGAAATCTCCCCGTCAAGCTATTGAAGGACACATTTAGATAATTCAAAGAAGACATAACCGTGAAGCTATTCGGAAGATCACCGGATAGTGAGTTGATCGAGAAATCAAGAGACTCAAGTTGCTTCATATTTCCAATGCTGCTTGGGATCATTCCTGTCAGGTGATTCCTTGACAAATTAAGTATTCTGAGTTCCACTAGACTTGTTATCTCTTTTGGGATGTCGCCCGACAAATTGTTTTTCGAAAGATCAATACTGGTAACAAGTGGAAGGATCTTGTCGTAGGTGGCTTCATTCCCCTTTGTGACAATTGATGAACGTTGTTGAAATCCGGGAAGATAAAAATAGTTAACAGAACTAATAAAACTTATTTCGGAGATCATCGCAGTAAGATTATCGACACACCTAGGTATCATACCAAAAAAAGTTGTTGTCTGATAGATCTAGATATGAAGAGAGGTTAATTGGCAGATGGCTGAAGTAATTTCACCACCCAACTCGTTCGACTTTAAAATGAGAATCACCAGATTAGATAAGCTTGTCACAAGCTGTTTTGGTAAGTTTCCAGAAAGATTGTTATGAGAAAGGTCGATCTTTAATAGCTTGGTGCAGTTATGTATTGAGAAAGGTATACTGCCAGAGAAATTGTTTCCATGTAGATTTAAAAACAATAAATCTGTAAGAAATCCAATGGAACTTGGGATTCTGCCGGACAAGTTGTTGTTTTCTATGTTCAAGGTCTTGAATACTCGTCTTTTGTGTATCAAGCCATGGCAACATAATCGAATACCCCAAGTTCCACGACCCGAGTTGAAGGCTTGTTATTTTGAAGGGTGGAATCCAATTTGGTTTGACTTTCAGAGTCAGGTGGTTTTCAGAGGCAAGTAATTGCTCTAGTCTTGAGAGATTGACAAAGTGAGATTCAGTCACAACCCCTTCCAACATGTTATTCTCAATAAAAAGAAACTGTAAGTTTGAAAGTTGACCAATGCTCTCTGGGAGATTGCTGTGAATTTGTTATATCTAAAGTCTAAATATTCAAGGGAAGATAATTTCCCTAAATTGGTTGGAATTACACCCGACAATGAGTTACTACTAAGATCTAGGCTTCGAAGACTCTTAAAATCTCCGAGTTGATTAATAAGAGGACCGGAAAGTTGATTATCACTTAGATCTAGAGATTCCAAAGACCCTAAGAAGCAATCTGAAATGTTTCCAAATAACTCAGGCACTCCACCATGCAATTTGTTCGAACCCAAGTCCAAGTATTGTAATTTGCACAAGTTGGTAATTTCTCTTGGTAAGTTTCCAGAAAGTTCATTGAAACTCAACTCAAATCTAGATGCTCGAGGTCTTTTAAAAAAGGGAGAAACTCTGGAATGCTGGAATTGAAAAGATTATTGGAAAGATCAAGATAAATAAGGTTGTCGAGGTGAAATAACCTAGGGACAATAATGGTAGTAGAGATCTCAAAATTATAGTTCCACTAGAGATCAAGAATGGCTAATTTAGAAGTAGTAATATTATTAACATCCCTACCCATGATGGGAGATGTGAAATTAAGATTGCAATCGCTAAAATGTAGCTCGACTAAAGAAGGGAGTTTGTTGATCACCTGTTGCGCCCAGTTGGATGCTCTGCTGAGGTCCACACGATTCATGTTGAGATACTCCAATTTAGAAAGCCTCGACCACCATTCTAGGCTATCGGCATCAAGAGAAGAGTCTTCTTCCAAACTTAAAGTGTGCAAATTGGAAAGATTCCAATGTTATGAGGAATATTACAGTGAAATTCAGCAAAAGATAGATTCAAATACTCAAGGCTTGTGAGTGATCCAATAAAGGGTGGGATTTTCTCATCAAATTGATTTTGGCTGAGGTCAAGAAATTTGAGATGCTTCAAGTTGAGCAAGGAAGGACTTACTTTGCCGCTTAAACCGCTCCTTTGAAGACTGAGTTGATGAACATGACCAGTTAAGTTGCTGCATCGAACTCCTTTCCATTTGCAACAATTAACTTCATCGTTGCCATTCCAAGAAGAGAGCCTATTTTTAGGATCATGCAAAGATTGTTTGAAACTTAAAAGTGCGTGTTTCTCAATGTCATGACATCTGTTTCCAATACAGCAGCTTTGTTTGAAGAACGAAAATAGGATGAAAAACAACATAGCTGCAAAGCTAAGAAGTTTTGAGGCACTGCCAGATTCGGAGAATTCGGTTGTAGCCTCGACCGCCAATGATCTGCGGCAGGACAAACGCGCCCCGATCGACCCTGAGAAATTGAAGGCTGCAACTGTGGATTAACTCAAAGTAAGTTAATAAAAACAGGACAGAATAACCAATGGATTTTAATGGGTAGGTAATTGGATTGGGCAATTATGGTTCGATTTGGGAATTAGGGTTTCTCCATTTTTACGGGCGCAAGAAAGAAGAGGTGAGAAGTGATTTTTTTTACCGGTTAAATCTTGCTTCACCGGTTGAATCGTGAAATCATTTCAAAATGTATTTTTTTTTTTCTATTTATTAATTAATGATACGGCATTTTTATTTTATTTTTAAAAAATTCAATAGCAGTCAATCAAATGAGGACTGAATTGAACTTTTGGGGGGGGGGGAAACTAAATTGAACAAAATTTTAATAATGTATAATAGTTCATATCAAATCGAGAATGACCCAACTTTATAAGATTAAAAAAAAAATTCCTCCAACAATAGTTGATGTATACTTTAAAAACGAAATAAATATTCTAACTTTTTCACTTTAAAATATTATTTTATTTTTACTTTATTCATTATTTTTAAAACTTTTTTCACAACTACTTTATTTTATAATTAAAAAAAATTTAATCTTTACTTTTTAATCAAAAACTTATAAATTAATATTTTCTTTTCAATTTTTACGAGAGTACTTTTTAATCAAAAACTTAAAAATTAATATTTTCTTCTCAACTTTTATGGGAGTAGTGAATAGTAGTATAAAAGTAAAGCACAACTTAGATATAAATTTATTGTATTCTTTAATAAAAAAACTTAAAAATTAATATTTTTTTCTCAACTTTTGTGGGGTGAGTGAGTATAAAAGTAAAGCACAACTTGATATAAATTTATTGGAAATAAGATATAAACCAAATAATAAAAGTTACTCTCTCTCTCTCTGTCCCTTAAAACAGTGCACACTTTCTTTTTTGGTCTATCTCTTAAGATAATGCACAATGGAATGTCTTTTCACAACTTTATCCTCTCAATACACATTTATTTACCCTTATATCACTACTTTTTCAACTAAGTATTTTATTATTTAGACATCAATATCATTTATACCCCACTTTATATTATTAAATACATAAAAAAATCACGTTTTCTTAATATATGAGTTATTTTCTATATGCGCTATACTAAGGGAAGGAGTACATGCTTCACCATTAACGTCTAGAAATAAATAATAAAAAAAATAAATGAAAGAAAACAAAATTATTTTGATAGAATAAGACCACTATATATATATATATATATATATATATATATATATATATATATATATATATATATATATATATATATATATATATATATATATATATATATATATATATATATATATATATATATATATATATATATATATATATATATATACACGTTTAACTAGTAAAGCAACTTTAATTAATTTTTAAATATTGATAATTATTTAACGACTTTGACTTGGACTCATATATTGTTTCTAAGTTAGAAAGTTGACCCATGATCTTGAGGGAAATTTTCAGCAAGTTTAATTGTTGTCTTGTCTTCCACATGTATAACACTTCAATGGCCTGATGTCAGGTGCCAAATTTTCGATACAGCTAGCTCGTCACGTAAAATTAAATCATCCCGAAAATCGAGTTATCGCATAACGTAATCACATGTGCCACGTCAATATCGGGTTTTCGCTAAAGACTCTTCCAACTCAATTATTAGTCCATATATATGTATCCATCAACAAGAGGTTCTCTTTGGATCTTGTTGTTGGGTTTTGTGTGGATCTCATCCATACCCCAATAGATGGATTTACGTCTTTTACAAGCATGAAAAAGTGCGGAAGAAGAAATCATGCATAAACACGTAAAACCCTAATCATGGATCTAGTGCGCACGTATGTAGTAAGAACAATTAATTGAGTTAGTAAAGAATTATGTACCTTGTAATTCTTGTATGTAGAAAGCTTACGCGTAGATGGATAGCCGCGAACGTACCCGGCCTCAATTCGTTGCACGAACCCTCCTTGATCAACGAACGTGGAAGCCCTTCAACAATATCGAGTCCCACTCGATTCTCTCGTCTCCCTCGTATTTTGGTGCTTGTGAAATAATATATTTCGTGTAGAATAGCAGCCAAAATCGTGGGTATAATGTCCTCTTTATATAGGAGGAGGTATGAGAGAGTTTAGGGTTTAAAGGGATTAGGAAACAAGAAACCCGCGACCAACTTTTGCTGAAAAACACATGATGTCGGCCGACACAAATGTAGAGTAAAAAGGGTGTCGGCCGACACCCTTTGTAATTTGAAACCACAATTGGTTTTCACATGTGTCGGCCGACATGCATTCACACTATGCATGTGTCGGCCGACACTCAATACAAATTAGTGCCGATTCCGAATTTCTTCTCCGTTTCTTTCGTCGTTCAACATCGATTCTCAACCAATGTTTATATACTCCAAGTATACACGATCAATAGGGCCGTGTGACTCATTTGGCTTGATCGTCGACTATTAAGTTCGAGTTCTCGACTCGACACTTAACGTCACTCGATCGATCCATCTACACAGGACGCACTACATAGCTTGTTTCGGTACAACACACGTGGGATGAAGGCCACCATTCCAACAATCTCCCACTTGGACTTTATATCCAGTGTGTATCCACGTTTCCCTTATCGCTTGATGTCTAAGTCCGAACTAGAGGTTAAGACCAGTGTCACCCTCGTTCCGTTCGAACCTTTCTCGGATCTCATGAGCGGATTGCGAACCGGATGATCACCATGATACATATCCGAGCATGGCCATGTAGTTTTGCAATCCTAACTCTCCGAGTGGCCTTTAAGACATTTAATCCTACCTCGTAGGAGGATAATCCCATCTTGTCAATCTAAGTGCTCCCACTTGCTTCTTGAGGTATCCAACGACTATCTTTATAGCTCCGTTATACCGAAAGCGTTTGACAGCGTCAAAACACAAAATGTAGCTACTTTAGACTACTCAGGTCTGAGGAGACGTCTGAAAGCTATAAGAATTGGTATTATGACACACTGCCTTATATACCATTCTTAGGCGAGTCACGTCCAACACCCAGCTCACAGCCGTTGTCTATACAATTGTACTCGACGTCCCACGTCTAGCCCATGAGGTGGCGCTATAGTACAACTTGCAATCTAATCTTAATATTTGATCAATTGTGTCTGTTCGTACACGATGATCTAGATTAGGGACTTAAGTTGATTTTAATTTTAGTTCAATCACTGAGCCTCATTATGTGACATTATCACATAACTCAGATAAAATTTAAAATCTACGTTGAACAGTTCATATAATCCAAAACCAAGAGAATATGAATAAAATTGATTTATTAATCAAAAATGAATGTTTACATTGTAATCTCCGAAGTAAAATAAATTACAACTTAAGAATTAGTCCTCAAGACGTTTAATTCCTATCGCATCAAATAAGGTATTATGCCTTAACTGCGGGAGAGGTTTAGTAAATGGATCAGCAACGTTCTTCTCGGTTGCTATCTTGCGTATTTCTATATCACCTCTTCCCACGAAGTCGCGGATGACGTGATATTTCCTGAGTATGTGTTTGACTTTGTGGTGATCCCTTGGCTCTTTTGCTTGAGCTATGGCTCCACTATTATCGCAATAGAGAACCATAGGTTTGACAGCACTGGGGACGACACCAAGTTCCTCAAGGAACTTTTTCATCCATACACCTTCCTTTCCAGCCTCCGAGGCTGCAATGTACTCAGACTCTGTAGTTGAGTCGGCGACAGAGGTTTGCTTGGAACTCTTCCAACTAACCGCGCCTCCGTTCAGACAGAAGACGTAACCAGACTGAGATTGCTGATCGTCATCATCAGTCTGAAAACTCGCGTCCGTATAGCCCGTCATTTCTAACTCATTTTGTCCCCCATAGACAAGATAATTCTCCTTAGTCCGATTAAGGTATCTGAGAATGTTTTTGGCCGCAGTCCAATGCGCCTCACCCGGGTTCGACTGAAAACGACTCGTCATGCTCAAAGCATATGATACGTCTGGCCTCGTACATATCATGGCATACATAATCGATCCTATTGCCGAAGCATAAGGAACATTATCCATCCTCTTTTGCTCAACATGTCCTTGCGGGCACTGTTTAAGACTAAGTTTTGAGCCATGTGTCATGGGTAGAAGACCCTTCTTAGAGTCCTTCATCTTGAACTTTTCAAGTATCTTGTCAATATAAGACTCTTGACTTAGTCCAAGCATCCTTTTAGATCTATTCCGATAGATCTTGATGCCCAATATGTATTGTGCTTCTCCAAGATCCTTCATTGAAAAACACTTTCCTAGCCACTCCTTCACAGAGTTCAACATCGGAATGTCATTTCCAATAAGGAGTATGTCATCGACATACAGCACAAGAAAAACGATTGCGCTCCCACTGACCTTCTTGTATACACAAGAATCCTCTGGGTTACGTTCAAAGCCGAATTCCTTTACGGCTTCGTCGAAACGCAGATTCCAACTCCGAGATGCTTGCTTGAGTCCATAAATGGCTCTCTTAAGCTTGCATACCTTCTTAGCCCCTTTTGGATCGATAAAACCCTCAGGCTGTGTCATATACACATCCTCTTCAAGAATTTCATTCAAGAAGGCGGTTTTAACATCCATTTGCCATATCTCATAATCATAATGAGCGGCAATGGCAAGAAGTATCCTGATGGACTTAAGCATTACGACTGGTGAATAGGTTTCGTCGTAGTCCACCCCGTGAATTTGGCGAAATCCTTTCGCTACCAATCTAGCTTTGAAAACCTCGGGTTTTCCATTCATGTCGGTCTTAATCTTATAGACCCATTTACATTCAATAGGCCTAGCCTCTTGAGGTAAATCGATCAAGTCCCAGACTTGATTCTCAGACATGGAGTCCATTTCGGATTTCATGGCTCTCAGCCATTTCTCGGAATCCGGACTTGTCATGGCTTGACTATAGGTGGATGGTTCCTCATTCCTTAAGATATTAATATATCTAGCGGGGCGAGTTATTGTCCTTCCCGACCTACGAGGATCAGCTACCACCTGCGAGGGTTCAGGAATCACTACGACCTCGTCGTTTGTTTCCTCGGCAACTGGTTGTTCATCATGGACCTCGTCCAAAACAACTTTACTCCCACTATCTTTCTTAAAAAGGAATTCCTTTTCCAGAAAGACACCATCACGAGCAACAAAAACTTTGTTCTCTGATTGGTTGTAGAAATGATATCCTCGGGTTTCTTTTGGATATCCCACAAAGAAAACCTTGTCAGATTTGGGTTCAAGCTTGCCAGAGATATTTCTCTTGACATAGGCTTCGCAACCCCAAATCTTGAGATAAGACAAATTCGGGACCCTCCCACTCCATATCTCATATGGTGTCTTACTCACAGCCTTTGACGGCGTCCTGTTCAGTATTAGAGCAGCAGTAGATAGTGCATGTCCCCAAAAGGATATAGGAAGTTTTGCTGAGCTCATCATAGATCGAACCATGTCCAACAGAGTTCGATTCCTTCTTTCAGACACTCCATTCAACTGAGGAGTTCCAGGAGGGGTGAGTTGAGATCTAATCCCACACTTCACTAGATGATCATCAAACTCATGACTCAGATATTCGCCTCCTCGATCCGATCGAAGAACTTTTATCGTCTTGCCAAGTTGATTTTCTACTTCATTTTGGAATTCTTTGAATCGCTCAAAAGATTCCGACTTATGCTTCATTAAATAGACATAACCATATCTACTTAAATCATCAGTAAAAGTTATGAAGTATACGTAACCACCTCGTGCCGGTGAACTCATTGGTCCACACACATCAGTGTGTATAAGGCCCAATAGATCACTAGCTCGCTCACCAGTTCCCAGAAATGGTGATTTCGTCATTTTGCCTAATAGACACCCATCGCATGTATCAAATGATTCCAAATCAAATGATTTGAGAACACCCTCCTTGAGGAGTCTCTCAACACGCTTAGTGTTTATATGGCCTAAACGACAGTGCCAGAGGTATGTTTCGTTACTTTCGTTTGATTTAGCTCGTTTGGTATTTATATTGTAGATTTGTTTATCTAAATCGAGCACGTATAAGCCACGCTCAAGACGTGCTAAACCATAAAATACATCACGATTAAACAACGAAAAAACCCCATTAATAATCGTAAAATTAAATCCTTCAGCATCCAATGCAGAAATAGAAATAATATTCATGGTTATACTAGGAACAAAATAAACATTATTGAGTTCTAGTACGAGCCCAGAGGGCAAAGATAAACTATAAGTCCCTACGGCTAATGCAGCGACCCTCGCTCCATTCCCCACGCGCAGATGGACTTCACCTTTCTCTAACTTCTTACTTCTTTGCAGTCCCTGCACATTTCGAACAATGTGAGTTCCACAACCGGTATCCAATACCCATGAAGTAGTGTCAGAAAAATGTATATCTACAACGAAAATACCTGAAGACGATGGGGCGACCCCATTCTTCACATCTTCCTTGTATTTAGAACAGTCCCTCTTGTAATGGCCCTCGCCATTGCAATAGAAGCATGTCGGTCCCACCGCATTTTTCTTGTCCTTGGCCTTTGGTTTAGTAACAACTTTACCCTTGCCTTTGACATTTGACTTGTTCTTCCTTTTGGAAATTCCTCCTTCCTTTATCATAAGAACATCTCTCCCAGAGTTGCTCTTAATCGAGGGTTCTACAGTCTTCAAAAGACCATGTAGATCCATCAACGATTTCTGAACTCCGTTCACATGATAGTTCGTCCTAAAGGAGTCATAACCATCATGCAACGAGTGCAGAACGATATCTACTGCCAATGCCTCTTCATATGGGATTCCTAGGCGCTCACTCGTCGCAAAAAGACCCATCATCTTTTGCACGTGTGGCCCAACAGGTTTCCCCTTTTGAAGCTTTGTATCCATTATGTCACGAAGGACATTGAACCTCTCAATCCTCGCTTGTTCCCCGAACATGCTCTTGAGTTGTTCAATGATGCTATAGGCATCCATGTGTTCGAACTGCCTTTGAAAGGCGGGTTCCATGGCCCCTAGCATGATGCAGGTTACCTCTCGCGAGGCTTCCTCAATCCTCTTGACATTGTTCTTTTCAGAATCAGTGGAGTTTGGAGTAATTACAGGAATAGGAGTTTCCAGCACAGTCTCTCGTTTCTCGTATTTGAGAGCAATTCTCAAATTTTGATGCCAATCGAGAAAATTAGTACCGTTCAATTTTTCCTTCTCAAGGATTGAACGTATGGTACTTGGGTCGATTGAGTTAGTTGACGACATATTAACTACATAATGAAATAAACAAGTATTTAGTAAACATTCAAAGTTTGAAAACAAGTCGTTCCTAGAACACTTATATAGTTGTCTATTTCGTCCTCCAATGTCCAACATTGGTGTCTCTAGAACAAAATAATTCCAAGATCCTCATCTCGCAATTTCTCGAGCCAAGGAGAGCTTGACACTCGAAAAATCCAAGATAGGTAGACAATCTCATTGTCAATGTTATTTCAATAGTCTCACTATCGACAATAACACTCTTGGTCGATAAGAATCCCATTCTTATCTCCTCGCCTCGACTACCACGCCTCCAGTGGGTTCGTCGATGAGAAACCAAAAACACGTTGTAGAGGCCTCGTTGTTCCTCTACCCTCACCTTATCTCAAGATCAAAAATACAGCACCCCGCGGAGGCGGAACCTACTAATTAATGATCGAGAGCTTTAGGGGGTGTGTCTAATTGGACAAGGCGATAACTCATTTTATGAGACTATACATGCAGGTTTTGTTTTAATCGATTGAACATGATGAAAACGCATAATATAAACCTAAAGCATGCATACTACGGTAGAGCATAACATCGAGCAAACACAAGAATTCTCAATTCCTAGCAGGCAAGATGCAACAATTAACTCAAATATGCCTATTAATTTTTATTCTCAATAAAATTCAGATTTAATTGTTTCAACAACGATTATTCCCAATAATCGCCTTTTATTTGTATCCCCGTCATAATCATCCCAATAATCAAAACGCGATAAATCGTAAGTGAAAACTCGAGGTTTCTAACCAGCGATTTATCATGCAATTGCGCCCTATCTCCCATGTGACATGGAGGAGCCAACCAGACGATCGTACCATCACATGGTTCGAAAGTCTCAAATTTGCGTCATCGACTAATTTAAGCACTCTGGTCTCATTCCCACTCCCCGAGGCGTAGAATAGATCGGCTTGAAATTAATCTTTGAAAAACAAATTTGGCATTGTTTTGAAAATTTGATAAAACATGAACTTAATGAAAAATACAAGAATTCTAAATTCTTTATTAATCATGATTGAGAGATAAAATTAACAAAAATATTCCAAATAAATTTATCAATTCCGAATTTCACGTCATGGAGATTTGATTTATGCATACAAAAATAATCGAATAAATTTTAACATCAAATCAAGTACTATTTTTCCAAAAAATATTCCATGAAAAATTACATGAATAAATCACAAAAATTCATGGACACTTGATTTATGCAAAAATAATCCAATTAAATTAACATACAATCAAATACTATTTTTCCAAAAATAGTCCACGGAAAAATTCACGAATAAAAATAAAAACAATTTTTATAGGCACTTGTTCTACGCGCATACGCAAACGCACGACCAAGGCTCTGATACCACTGTTGGGTTTTGTGTGGATCTCATCCATACCCCAATAGATGAATTTACGTATTTTACAAGCATGAAAAAGTGCGGAAGAAGAAATCATGCATAAACACGTAAAACCCTAATCATGGATCTAGTGCGCACGTATGTAGTAAGAACAATTAATTGAGTTAGTAAAGAATTATGTACCTTGTAATTCTTGTATGTAGAAAGCTTACGCGTAGATGGATAGCCGCGAACGTACCCGGCCTCAATTCGTTGCACGAACCCTCCTTGATCAACGAACGTGGAAGCCCTTCAACAATATCGAGTCCCACTCGATTCTCTCGTCTCCTTCGTATTTTGGTGCTTGTGAAATAATATATTTCGTGTAGAATAGCAGCCAAAATCGTGGGTATAATGTCCTCTTTATATAGGAGGAGGTATGAGAGAGTTTAGGGTTTAAACGGATTAGGAAACAAGAAACCCGCGACCGACTTTTGCTGAAAAACACATGATGTCGGCCGACACAAATGTAGAGTAAAAAGGGTGTCGGCCGACACTAATTTGTATTGAGTGTCGGCCGACACATGTGTCGGCCGACATGCATTCACACTATGCATGTGTCGGCCGACACTCAATACAAATTAGTGTCGATTCCGAATTTCTTCTCCGTTTCTTCCGTCGTTCAACATCGATTCTCAACCAATGTTTATATACTCCAAGTATACACGATCAATAGGGTCGTGTGACTCATTTGGCTTGATCGTCGACTATTAAGTTCGAGTTCTCGACTCGACACTTAACGTCACTCGATCGATCCATCTACACAGGACGCACTACATAGCTTGTTTCGGTACAACACACGTGGGATGAAGGCCACCATTCCAACACTTGTTGCATTGCTAGAATATTTTAACTAGCTAGTAGTTAGGCAAGGACAAGTTCATAGAAATGGTCCCCTAATTTCAGATTTATAGGCTCTATAATAAATACAAATTTAAGTATTCAAAGTAATAATAATAAATAAATATATGAAGGAAATGGGCACGTACTGCTCAGGGCAGCCATGTTGGGCCAAAGGGATCTTGTACCTCACCATGAAAATTCAGTATTAAATATAAAATTAACAGCAACAACAGTGAAAACAATAATGAATGGAGTATAAATTAATAATAATTTCATTTTCATATTCTTGGAATTTTAATTTCTCCATGGAAGCTTCTCTTTTATCAGGAACCTGATTCCTTGTACTCCATAAGGTAAAGGTTTATGTTAAAACATATTACTGGATAAATTCCAAATATCTTACAATATTAAATAACGACGACAACGACATTAATAATAATTTACTTGCACAACATACACACACATATATATAATCAAATTAAAACAACATATTCTTGGAAGAGTTCATACAAACTTTTACAGCACACTAGCTACCTGACTACTCAAAGATTTCGACCTGCTGCTCTTCCCAGCCTCCTCCATTTAACAATAACATAGACACAAGCATTGTCCCACATATTCTCTAACAACTCATAATACGCTTCTCTCCATGACCTCTTCAAGAATATAGCAGTGAGAAAACCTGAAAGTCCGACGCCATATCCTAGAGATATAAATACGTACAACCACTCTATCTCCTTCTTATTGCTTTTTTCATCCTTCGAGGGCACTGTTCCAATGCTGCAAGAACTTGTTAGTGGAGGCCCACAGAGATTGTTTCCGATGAAGCTCGACTCATTAAAGCCCCGCAGTTGGGTGCTTTCTGGAATTCTGCCCGTCAAGTTATTGCAAGAAACGTTTAGATAATCCAAAGAAGACATAGCTGTGAAGCTAATCGGAAGTTCACCAGAAAGTGAGTTGATTGAGAAATCAAGAGACTCAAGTTGAGTCATGTTTCCGATGCTACGAGGGATCGGTCCGGTTAAATGATTCCTCGACAAATTAAGCGTTCTGAGCTCCACTAGGCTTGTTATCTCTTTTGGAATATGGCCAGACAAATTGTTTCTGGAAAGGTCAATAGCTGTAACTAATAATAGTATGGTGTCGTAGGTGAGCTCCATACCCTTTGTGGAAATTGATGCACTTTCTATAAATCCTACATCTAAAACAGAATAACTTAAACGAGTACGGCCACTTCTTATTGTGGCCATTGCAGTAAAATTATCGACACACGTAGGTATCAAACCAGAAAACATGTTGTCTGATAGATCTAAGATTTGAAGATAGCTTAGTTGGCAGATGGCTGAAGAAATTTGACCACTCAACTTGTTGGACTTTAAAACGATAATTACCAAATCTGTTAAGCTTTTCAGAATCAATTTTGGTAAGTTCCCAGAAAGATTGTTTTCAGAAAGGTCGATCTGTTAGAGGCAAAAGGGATGAACACGAAAATATAATTTTATTAAGAAAAAAATAAAGAAAACGTAATCAACGGAAGCACTCTTCCGTTCCAAAGTCCGAAGACTCCTAATTCCAATGATCCCAAAAGATGATCCTAACTTAATGATTAAACTCTTACTTATAGTAAAGTCCAAACCCTAATACTTAAAATCCATAATACTGCCGCTACTAATAAATTAATAATTCTACTACTAATAATAATAATAATAATAATAATAATAATATAAATAAGAATACGCATCATATCAACTCCACCCCCTTAAAAATCGCCTTGTCCTCAAGGCGAAAATCTAGACGTGTAGTCACGAATATCTGTCCCATGCTCAGGCGGACGATATTCCATATGATCAACTTCCTCTCGACACATATGGTCGCGCTGATGGTGGGCATAACACCAAGAACGTGCTGGATTCGACGACCTGCTTGATCGACCCCTCGGCACATGAGTTAATATTTGGTAATCAATGATTTCACCACTTGATGGGTAAGTTTCACTGATAGGTCCCACTGATAAACTGGCATGACCTCTAGGTGGACTGCCAACACGCATCAAAGTCGTGCTTCCTGTCCAAGCAGATGCCAATAACGTTGATCCAGCAGATGCAATGACTTTGTTGAAACCTGGAAACTCTCGTTTAGTCAGCCTTGTTGTCGAGGCTAATGATTCTTGAAAGGCGGATGAATTTTGTTGTGCGCCTTCGGGTGTGGATCCAAAAGTGTCGGTCTTCTCTTTGAGTTCTTCAAGTGACCGAGAAGGAACCTCAACGGGTGTGGATCCAAAATTGCTGGTCTTCTCTTTGAGTTCCTCAATTGACTGAGAAGGAACCTCAATTGACTGAGAAGGAACCTCAACAGAAGGTGTTGGCTTCTGGACATCACGATTCACCGGACGATTCACCGGACCTGATGGGTCTTGACGGCTGATTGAATTTTGGTGAGCACCTTCAGGTTTAGAACCCGACGTGTCACTTGTTTCTATTCCTTCTTTCCGCAACAATTTCCTGACCATGACCAGCACTTCGTCTAATCTTGCTTGGAGGGTATCGACATGGACGACCATCTTTTCCATCCCTTTCTCTAACTTCTTGATGTAAGAATCCGGCAGCGGGGTGATAGTGTTGGGAGTCCAACCCTCGTTCGGATTAAAGCATCGGGAGGAGCGAATAGGTGGAGCCAAACCAATCGGAGAAGTCGCGACGAGCCGAGGATGAAGACGGTACGAGGCGAGAGCCCAGCCAAGGGCAAGCGAGCGCCAGGGGGATTGGCGAGCGCCAGCCGGGGCAGGCGAGCGCCTGGGGACCAAGCGGGCGCTTGGTCCCATCTTCAGAATGCTGGAAACGTCGCGAGCGGTCGCCTGGGGAGGCAGGCGAGCGCCTGCCAGGTGTCGCGGGCGAGCGCCTGGGGACCAAGCGGTCGCTTGGTCCCATCTTCAGAGAGGCCTCCATCGACGCGGGCGGGCGCTTCTTCCTCAGGCGGGCGCCTGGTCTCCTGGCGGCTGTTTGACCGCGGGTTTGACTAGGTTTCTTGGGGATTAAGTTAGGGTTTCTTCTTCCTATCTATATAAAGACCTCCTCCCCTATTTTATGTAACTAAGAGAGAACCTAGAACACGAAATAGTGAGTCGAAAAGAGATCTATCGAGATCCGGTCCTGTACACGAGAGTATTATTATCGAATAATATTGGGTGTGGTGTCCGTGGAAGTAGGCATTCTTGGCCGAACCACGTAATTCTTGTCTTCCTTTTTATTCCGCGTTATTCATCGACCTACCCTTTGACGATCGACGGGGATATATCGGCCTAAGAAGCGTGTATTCCCCAACAATTGGTATCAGAGCAAAGGTTATTTCAAAGGGCGAAGGTTACCGGAGGCAGTTCCATATCCAGACGAAGTTCTAGATACGAGGAAGATCCGGGGGTGCGAAGACAAAGAGGGACGAAACAGGTGAATCGATTCTATTTCCGGTGTTTGGTTGTTTCTTGGTTGGATTTGTCTTGTGCTTCTTGTGGGGTGGTATTGATCAATGGCTGGAGCAACGGAGGAGAGTATGACGTCGAAGATGATGGTTCTTACGGCGACAAATTATTCAATTTGGAAGTCGCGTATGATGGATTATCTCACGACTAGGGATCTCGAGATACCGTTCGAGTGCAAGGGGGTCAAACCGTCGACCATCGAAGAAGACAAGTGGAAGCAAATGAACAAGAAGGCGGTGTGCCTTGTTCGTCAGTGCGTTGGACAAACCGTGTACCCGTATGTGTCGGAGGAGAAGGAGGCCTATTCTTTGTGGACCAAGTTGGAGAAGATGTTCCAATCGAAGTCACCGAGGAATCAGGCGTTTCTCATGAGGAGGCTTGTGAACCTTAAGCTAAGGCATGGTGTTCCGGTGGCCGACCATGTGAGCGAGTTCCAGGATGTTGTGAACCAAATGACCGCGGTGGGCTTGAATCTGGATGACAAGATTCAGACATTGCTTTTGCTTAGCTCCTTGCCCGACAGCTGGGAGACTCTGGTGGTTTCCCTAACAAATTCCGCGCCGGAGGGGAAGATGACCATGACGATGGTCACGGATGCCCTATTTAATGAGGAGGCGAGGAAGAAGGAGGTTGAAAGTGAGCCAGAGGGTGAGAAATCATTTTACACAGGTGGTGGTAACAGCGGGAATCGGAGGAATGGTGGTGGAAACCGAGAGAGGCCGAAGAGGAAGGTCATATGCTATTATTGCGACGAGGAGGGTCATGTGAAGAGGGATTGTCCAAAGTGGAAGGCGAAGAAAGACCAGCAAGAAAACGCAGCAGCGGTTCAACACGAGTATATTCACGACGCGTTGGCAGTGTTAGAGGCAAACGACGCTAGGAGGAAAGATTGGATTCTCGATTCGGGGAGTGCATTTCATATATGCCATGATCGAGCCCAATTTTCTGAGTACAAGGCATGTGAAAGAGAGACGGTTCAAATGGCTAATGGTTCGAGGAATCGGGTAGTCGGGGAAGGGATCGTCCAGTTTCAGTTGCCGGGTGGAAAAAGCGTCACGGTTGCGGGAGTAAAACACGTGCCAAGCATAAGAAAGAATTTGCTTGCTCTCGGGAGGCTAGACGAGAGGGGGTGCAAGTTCGAGGCCGAGTACGGGAAAATTAAGGTGTTGAAGGATAACCGGGAGGTTCTGCGTGGAAGAAATGTTGGCGGCTTGTATAGGCTCGAGGGTAGTGTGGTGACACGAGGAACTGGTGTCGGACATGGGTCGAGTAATACAATGAAGACTGGACGGGATTTCAACCGTTGTCGAACACATGGGCATGAGGAGCGGGCCGGCTCCAACAGGGCAAGGGTGATCGGGATGCAATGGAAGAAGGTTCAGCGGGAAGTTCGGAAGATTGAGATGAGGGTCGAGGCGCGCACGACATCATCTCCTAATCTTGCTAGCTATTAAAGGGCGACGCCCCGGTGGGGGCGTTGGAGGCATCAATGCATTTGGAGGATGCCTCGTTGGTCGTATTCATGGAGCTTGGATACGAGACACTCGTTGAGGGGGTGGGTTGACATGTTGGACTGTTTGAAGACTCATATTTCGGTGGTGTCGAGATGCCGGTAATCAACTTGGGCGTTGGTGGAACGATTGCTCACTCGGGTTGGAGGGGGTGATTGTTGGGAGTCCAACCCTCGTTCGGATTAAAGCATCGGGAGGAGCGAATAGG
Source organism: Euphrasia confusa (assembly GCA_954870475.1). NCBI lineage: Eukaryota > Viridiplantae > Streptophyta > Magnoliopsida > Lamiales > Orobanchaceae > Euphrasia > Euphrasia confusa. The sequence goes on along the minus strand of OX940966.1, from coordinate 4,131,380 downwards.
TGGAGCCAAACCAATCGGAGAAGTCGCGACGAGCCGAGGATGAAGACGGTACGAGGCGAGAGCCCAGCCAAGGGCAAGCGAGCGCCAGGGGGATTGGCGAGCGCCAGCCGGGGCAGGCGAGCGCCTGGGGACCAAGCGGGCGCTTGGTCCCATCTTCAGAATGCTGGAAACGTCGCGAGCGGTCGCCTGGGGAGGCAGGCGAGCGCCTGCCAGGTGTCGCGGGCGAGCGCCTGGGGACCAAGCGGTCGCTTGGTCCCATCTTCAGAGAGGCCTCCATCGACGCGGGCGGGCGCTTCGTCCTCAGGCGGGCGCCTGGTCTCCTGGCGGCTGTTTGACCACGGGTTTGACTAGGTTTCTTGGGGATTAAGTTAGGGTTTCTTCTTCCTATCTATATAAAGACCTCCTCCCCTATTTTATGTAACTAAGAGAGAACCTAGAACACGAAATAGTGAGTCGAAAAGAGATCTATCGAGATCCGGTCCTGTACACGAGAGTATTATTATCGAATAATATTGGGTGTGGTGTCCGTGGAAGTAGGCATTCTTGGCCGAACCACGTAATTCTTGTCTTCCTTTTTATTCCGCGTTATTCATCGACCTACCCTTTGACGATCGACGGGGATATATCGACCTAAGAAGCGTGTATTCCCCAACAGATAGATCCGGCAGATCGGGCCAATTTGTTAGAGGCAAAAGGGATGAACACGAAAATATAATTTTATTAAGAAGAAAATAAAGAAAACGTAATCAACGGAAGCACTCTTCCGTCCCAAAGTCCGAAGACTCCTAATTCCAATGATCCCAAAAGATGATCCTAACTTAATGATTAAACTCTTACTTATAGTAAAGTCCAAACCCTAATACTTAAAATCCATAATACTGCCGCTACTAATAAATTAATAATTCTACTACTACTAATAATAATAATAATAATAATAATAATATAAATAAGAATACGCATCATATCACGATCTTTAATAGTCCTGTGCAGTTATGCATGGATAAAGGTATATCGCCCGAGAAATTATTTCCATTTAGATTCAAAGACCATAAGTTTGTAAGAAATCCAATGGAACTTGGGATTCTTCCGGACAAGTTGTTGTTGCCCAAGTTCAACGAATGTAGTGATGACCATTTCACGAAACAGTTTGGTAATTCTCCAGTCAATTGATTTCCTCCTAGATGAAGATTTCGTAGAGTATTGGAAGTTGAAATGTTACAAAGAAACTCTGATAAATCTCCCGAAAATGAGTTATTGGAGAGATCTAAGTCGAACAATACATGTCCTACGGGAGGCAATGGACCACTAAACTTGTTGGAAGCCAAGTATATATACTGCTCATGCAGATCATAATTATTATCAACTCCTGTTGGGTAAGAAATCTTGCCATGAAGTTGGTTATGCGAGAGGTCAAGAAATCCCACACTCCATAACCAATTGGGAACATTGCCATATATTCCGGCATTAGATAAATCAAGGTCTAGAATACTCGACTTTTGTGTATCAATCCATGGAGGAATCGTAGACCCCAAGTTCCACGACCCCAGACGAAGGCTTCGTAATTTGAAGGGTGGGATCCAGTTTTGGTTGACTTTCAGAGTGAGGGTGTTTCTATGGGCATTTAATTTATCTAGTCTTGAGAGATTGGAAAAGTGGGTTTCAGTCACAACCCCTTCCAACATGTTAGAAGCAATAATAAGAGTTTGTAAGTTTGATAGTTGACCAATGCTCTCAGGGAGATTTCCTATGAATTTGTTAAACCCCAGGTCTAACACTTGAAGGGAAGATAAGTTCCCTAAATTGTTTGGAATTACACCCGACAATGAATTACTTCCAAGACTAAGATATCGAAGACTCTTAAATTCTCCAAATTGATGAGTAAGAGGACCAGAAAGTTGATTACTTTGTAGATCTAGAGAGTCCAAAGATCCTAAGAAGCAAGCTGATATGTTTCCAAATAAATCAGACACTTCTCCTTGCAACTTATTCCAACCCAAGTTCAACTTTTGTAATTTGCACATGTAGCTAATCCCTCTTGGTAAATTTCCAGAAAGCTTATTATAAGATAAATTGAGGATAATAAGGGATGTCAGATTTGCTATGGAATTATGAATCACATCTTGCATATTATTGGAACTCAAATCTAGATACTTGAGGTTTTTTAAAGAAGTGAGAAACTCTAGAAAGTTGGAATTTATCAATTGGTTGCTGGATAGACCAAGAATGGCTAATTTAGATGTGGTAATATTATTAGCATCACTACTCATGAGCGGCGCTGTGAAATTAAGACTGCAGCCGCTTAAATGTAGCTCGACTAAAAAAGGGAGTTTGTTGATCACCTGTTGCGCCCAGTTGGATGCTCTGCTGAGGTTCACGTAATTCATGCTGAGATATTCCAATTTAGAAAGCCCCGACAACCATTCAAGGCTATCACTTTCAAGAAGATAGTTTTCTATCAAACTTAGAGTGAGCAAATTTGAAAGATTTCCAATGTTATGAGGAATATTTCCACGAAATTCAGCAAAAGATAGATCCAAATACTCAAGGCTTGTGAGTGATCCGATAAAGGGTGGAATTGTTTCATTAAAGTGATTTCCGCTCAAGTCAAGATATTTGAGATGCTTTAAGTTGAGCAAGGAAAGACTTACTTTGCCGCTTAAATCATTCCCTTGAAGATGGAGTTGCTGAACATGACCAGTTAGGTTGCTGCATTGAACCCCGTTCCATTTGCAACAATTAACTTCATCGTCATCATTCCAAGAAGAGAGGCTATTGTGAGGATCATGCAAAGATTGTTTGAAACTTAAGAGCGATTGTTTCTCAATGTCAGGGCATCTGTTTCCAATACAGCAGCTTAGTTTGAAGAACGAAAAAAGGACGAAAAACAACATAGCTACAAAGCTAGGAAGTTTTGAGACACTCGTCGTGATCTTCATCACTATACTATTTTGAATAATTGATTTGGAAGGAATGAAATACCAACAATTGTAAAACTAAAATTGTAAAACTAAAAGAGACATGAAATATGGATGAAATAACAGGACCACGACTTGCCTTTATATTGATAGTAGTATTTACTAAAACAACTTTTTGTAAATATTATTAAATGACTTTGACTTAATTATTGGACTCTATACCATGCAAGAATGTCCAATAATTTCAAGGAAGCATCATAAAACAGACAACAGAGACCATGCCAAATAATTATATACAGTATATATTAGAAAGTTGCGTAATTTATTATTTATAGAAAAATAAATTAGCCCACAAAAATTAAATTGATAGATGGGATAAGATACACATTATCTGTCATATTTTAAATGTCAATTAATTTTCATAAAGTGTTTCTTATTGAAGGATTTTAATTTATGATATTCCAAAGCATTTGTAATAATTTTTAAAGAAACTACCCCGGAGTAATATTATTATAGAAAATAGACCATGTAGACTTTTTTTTTCTTTCTAAATTATTAGGACAAATCTATTCTCTGTGTTGTGCTATGCATGAAATATATTAAGTAAAATAAAACTAAAAATGTAATAATTATAGTATGAAATAATTTTTTAAATATAATTTATTATAGTTAAAAAATTAATTGTATTTAAAGTAATATATATTAAAGAAATCAAAATTGGTAAATAATTAAATTTTATTTTTAAATATATAATATAAATTTAATAGTGAGAATGAAGATATTAAAATTTATTAAAAATATTTAATAATGTTTAATGTAATAATTATGGAGAATATATTGCATAATTGTGGGACAATGCTTGTCATTTTAAAGAAAAATAATTGAATAGTACAAAATACCTTTGAGTTAGATTATACATAACAAAAACTTCATATTTAATAGATACAGTATTGTGTAAATTGAAAAAAAAAAGTATTTTTTTTGATAATTTGTTAAACTTCAATTTTATTTTATTTTGCAATCAATCAATTTCTTAATGCAATTCATATTAATTAAAATAATTTTATGTAGCAATTTTGCAATTTAGCAATTTTTAATGAAACTTATTTAACTAATTAATTAATTACTTATATTTAAGTACAAAGATTTAAATGAATTAAATCTTAATGAATTTATTAATTCACGTACGAAATAATTTCATGGAGTAATTTAATTAATTTTTTAATTACCAATACAATCTATTTAATTTCTGATAAATTTAATTAATTTTCACTAAGCATTTATTTAAATATTATACTCTCAAATATATTTATGATAATTAAAATATTTTTTCCAATTTAATTATTCTAGAAAATTAAATCAAGTCTAATTAAATTAGTGTTACCAATTAAATCAAGTAAAAACTAATTTATATTATATAAAATCCTCATAATATCTATACAATAGAAAAAAAGAATGACGTGTAGCACTATAACTTTTTCGTTTATAATTTAATTATAAGTAGGTGTTTTTAATGTTTCAGGTTCTTTAATTGTTATTATTAGAACGAAAGCTCATTCTTTTTATCTTTATATGTTAGGGTTTAAAACTGTGAATGTTCTTTGGTATAGGGGTTTGTATATTTTTATATTTATATAGTAAAGCAACATTGAAAATATAGAAGGACTAAACTACCCTGGAACTATCGAACTAAGTATTAATTATTCAATTAATATTTACTGTTATGCAAACAAATAATGTGAATTAATAATATCATAAAATATGTTTATGAAATATATAAATTTATGGTTACGCAAATAAATAACGCAAATAAATAATGTGAGTTGATAATGTGATAAAATATGTTTACGCAATTATTATAAAATACATAAAATTTAATTTGAGTTGATAATGTGATAAAATATATTTCCGCAATTATTATAAAATACATAAAATTTATAGAGTGATTTAGGTCATTATTATTATTCTTTGTAAATGAAAATGGTATTTTGGGTATGGTGCCCTAAAATACTATTAGCCTAAACAATAAGATGGAAATATAATATAAAAATTGTCATTGCCCCCATATATGTATACCCCAAATAGAAATATGAAAAGTAGTAGTGCTTTGTTTCTATATATACTTATAAGGGGGTATACATATACTTTTCATATTTCTATTTGAATTAACTAAGAACCGACACTTATAATAAACTAAAAGTTTGCCCCACCATTCCTATGAAACAATAATTTTTAACGTGTAGAAAGAAAAAAAATATGAAAGAAAACGAAATATTTACGACCATTGTCTCGTGGATTTTAGGAAATAGTTGTATATTGACGGATAAAGCAACTTTAATTTGCAAATATTGATTATTCAATGACTTTGACTTGGTTTCTAATTAATAGTATTAAAAATTGTTAAATTAAGTTAGAAAAATGACCCAAGCTCTGGGAGATTTCCATCCCCAGATTGTTGAGAGAACATGTGGAAACTCATCGAAAGGGATTGTAATATAAAAATTGGTACTCACTATGGAGATTATTGGAATCCCTCAATTTTGGTTTGCCTTTCATTTACACAGTATATATAATTACAATAGTGTATAATCTCTATAAATAATTACAATGATGCGTGATCGCTATATATATAGAAAACAAATATCTCCAACTATATAAAACCATATCACTGCATATTAAGAAAAGAGATCATGCAGATTATGTGGGATCTGCTGTAGCTTTTGTATCTTCTAGAGCTTGTATGTTATCAGCCCCCCTCAAGCGAGACGTGGGAGAAGGTCCAACGCGGAGCTTGGTTCTGAAAAACTCGAAGAGTGGTCGAGGTAAACTCTTTGTAAAAATGTCGGCAATTTGGAGATGAGAAGGTACAAATTTGGTGGACAAACGACCAGCTGAAACCAACTCCCGAACAAAATGACAATCAATATCGATGTGTTTAGTACGCTTGTGAGCTATAGGATTTTGACTCATAAAGACAGCACTATTATTATCACAAAGAAGAGTCGGGGTAGATGGAGGAAGCGCATGAAGCTCACGAAGCAAGGACATAACCCAAATGATTTCAGCAGCAGCATTAGCTAGGGCGCGATACTCAGATTCACAACTAGATCGAGCAACTGTTGGCTGCTTCTTTGCACTCCAAGAAACAAGGTTGTCCCCTAAATAGATGGAGTAACCATAAGTAGATCGCCTTGTATCGGGACAACGAGCCCAATCAGCATCTGTATAACCTAAAACAGAAGGATGCCCTTTAGTAAAAGTGAGACCAAAGGAAAGAGTGCCCTTAACATATCGTAGGATACGTTTAACGGCTTGAAAATGATCAGTTGTGGGCTCTTTTTGATATTGGCTAACGGTGTTAACCGCATATGAGAGGTCAGGACGCGTAATACATAAATATTGTAGCGCACCCACTAACGAACGATATAAGTGAGGATCAGAAAAAGGTGTGCCAGAGGCGAGAAGAGTAACACCAACAGGTAGCGGGGTGGAAACCGGCTTAGAATCAAGAAGGTCTACCCTGGCGACAAGATCACTAGCATATTTAGATTGAGACAAAATGAGTCCACAATCTGTATAAGTGATCTCAAGCCCAAGAAAATAATTCAAGCGACCAAGATCAGTGATAGCGAAGGTATCATGAAGACGAGCAATGAAGTTGGCGAGAATGGTGGAATTATTCCCTGTGAGAATTATGTCATCGACGTAAACGAGCAAGTATAAGAGACACGAGTTTCGACGAAAAACAAAAAGGGACGTGTCAGACTTGCTACAAACAAAACCAAGACCAATCAAAAATTGGCTAAGCCGTTGAAACCATGCACGTGGAGCTTGCTTTAAGCCATAAAGAGCCTTGCGAAGACGACAAACATGCGACGGAAACCGTGGATCAACATATCCAGGCGGTTGAGCCATGTAAACTGTTTCGGTTAAGTGTCCATTAAGAAAAGCATTTTTCACGTCTAGTTGGTGGAGAACCCAATTATTTGTAACAGCGAGAGATAACACGATGCGGACAGTGGAAGCTTTAACCACAGGACTAAATGTATGTGAGTAATCAAAACCAGGAAGTTGAGAAAAACCTTGAGCTACTAAACGCGCTTTATAACGATCAATAGAGCCATCTGCAAGATATTTTGTTCTAAAAACCCATTTGGAGCCAACAACATTAGCATTAGATGGTCGCGGAACCAAATCCCAAGTGTGATTAGAACGAAGAGCTTGAATTTCCTCATCCATGGCAGCGATCCAATGAGAGTGCTTAATAGCTGACTTAAAGCCACGTGGGGTGGTGGTGACATGCAGAGCCGATAATAGAGAATTGGACTTGACAAAAGCAAAATTACTTGGATGCTTAGTTTTGAAAATCCCATTTCGACTTCGAGTCCGCATATGGTGAATAGGTGGCCCAATAGTACGAGCTGGTTGTTGAGAAGTATCAGGTTGAGGGAGAGTAGAAATATTGTTTGAAGGCAGTTGCATGGTGTTAGGCGTGGTAGTAGTCGGAGGAGTAGTAGAATTATTTGGAACAGTAGCTTGCGGTTGATGAAATTCTTCATTAGAAGGTTGTTGACCATGCAAATCAGAATGTCCAGGATTTAAAGGAGCTGGAGGTGCAGAGGTGCTATCAGAAGCACATAATTTGCATGGGCCGGAATGAGGGTCACCAACAGAAGAACCAATATCAATGGAGGTAGGTTGTGTCACGGGTTCTAAAAACGCTGAATATTCCAAGTCAATATTCGATCGACATCGAGCTCCAGAATAAGGAAATAGAGTCTCATCAAATTGGGCATGCCGACTAATGTAAATTTGTGAGGTCACTGGATTAAGACATCGAAACCCCTTGTGTTGCGTGTTATATCCCAGAAAAATGCAAGGTGCACTCCGTGGAGAAAATTTATTTTTTTGCATAATCCCTGAGACAAGGAAAAACACGACATCCAAAAACATGAAAATTATCGTATACCGGGATAATATTAAATAACATCTCAAAGGGAGATTTGTTATGTAGAACGGAAGTCGGCAATCGATTAATAATATAAACCGCAGTGCTGAACGCTTCAACCCAATAAGATAACGGAACCGAAGAATTAAATAACATGGCAAGTCCCATTTCGGTGATATGACGGTGTTTTCGCTCGGCCCTCCCATTTTGAGCAGGAGTATAAGGACATGACATAGTATGTCGAATTCCACAAGCGCGAAACAAGGCTTGAAGCTTGTAATTCGTGAATTCAGTTCCTCCATCACTCTGAAAGGCCTTAATCTTTGTAGAAAATTGATTTTCAACAAATTTTTGGAAGTGAATAAATGTATCATAGAAATCCGACTTAAATCGAAGCGGATAAAGCCAAGTAAATCGTGAGTAATCATCAATAAATATAGCATAGTAAGAGAAACCTGATTTGGACCGAACGGGAGCAGGACCCCATAAATCACAGTGAATTAAATCTAAAACTTGCGATGAGCGCTTGGTATTTAAAACAAACGGTAAATGTTTGCTTTTAGCTAACTGACATGAGGAGCAAACAGTTGGTTTAGGCAACACAGAGCTAACCGAAAGATGTCCCAATTTATTTAATAAAGAAACAGTATCAAAAGCAACGTGGCCTAATCGTGAGTGCCACAACTCAAACGATCCATGTAGTCTTTTATTGCGTAAAGCAGCTACCAAGGCGGAATGACCACGTTCCAGCACATAAAGACCATGTTCACGGCGCCCTCGTGCCACTGGAAGTCCCGTCTTTCGATTCTGAATTTCAAAGAAGTGATCAGTAAATAGAACATTAACCGAGTAGTCCGAAGTTAATTTGCTAATAGAGAGCAAATTTTTCGTAATGTGCGGAACAACCAAAACATCTAAAAGAGCAATATCATTATTAATAAAAGAAGAACCGGTTCGTGAAATATTTAAGGTGTCACCATTACCCACAACAACTTTGTCAGAACCAGAATAAGGAGAAGAAGAGTCCAAATGTGTGCTATGATTGGTCATATGTGCCGTTGCCCCAGTATCGAGATACCAATCAGATGTTTGTTGAGGAGTGAGTGAACAAGAGGCCTGAAAAGCAGTAGCCAAGTTGGCTTGGTTTGATGTTGTATTCGGCGAACTGTTGTACATAAAATCCGGATTGAATCGTTGGGGACAAACTTCGACAAAATGAGAGCCTTTGCAAAGTTGACAACGTGGAGTACGAGGACCGCGTCCTCCACCAGCGGAGGTGCCACCTCCACGGCCATTTCCACGACCGCGACTATGACCAACGGGAATATTCTGATGATTTTGGGCAACAAATGCAGCAGTAGGAGTAGCGGCCATAGCTTTTGAGGCCATAGACTTCTGGAATAGGTCGAAATGTTCCGCTCGATAAAGCAAATCAGTGAAAGGTGGAAGAGGTTCAGTAGTCATCTGAGCTGCAGAAAAACTAGTGAATTCACTTCCAAGTCCATAGAGAAACCAATGAGATTTTTCATTTTCATCCACAGGACTTCCCATCACCGCAAGTTGATCACAAATTGAGCGAAATTGACGCCCATATTCACCAATTGTGCGATCCCCTTTTGTGAGAGATTGAAGCTCCGTTTTCAGACGAATTTCATGGGATTTAGACTTGCGACAAAAGGCTGCAGAAAGGGAAGACCATACCTCGAAGGAAGTGTTGCAAGTTACAATCTCAGCCATAGCTACTTCAGTTAAGGTAGACACTAGAAAAAGCTTGATTAATTGATCTTGTTCGTGCCACACAGTATAATCAGGATTGGGAATGCTGATATTATCAGCGTTTGAGATGTGTGTGGGTGGCGCGACAGAGGTTCCATCTACGAAAGCAATAAATTTCTGACTGACAAGAAGAGGAAAAACTTGATTGTACCAAAATAAGTAATTTTGGGAATGGAGTTTGATGGTTACCATATGGGACATGGTATTGAGAGAGAGACGGTTGTCAGAGGGAGAAGAAGAATTAGTCATGGTGGGGGAAAAAAAATGTAGAGACGTGAAGCTCGAGAGAGCGAAAAAAAAAATTATGGTTTTCTCAACTGAGCTCTGATACCATATGGAGATTATTGGAATCCCTCAATTTTGGTTTGCCTTTCATTTACACAGTATATATAATTACAATAGTGTGTAATCTCTATAAATAATTACAATGATGCGTGATCGCTATATATATAGAAAACAAATATCTCCAACTATATAAAACCATATCACTGCATATTAAGAAAAGAGATCATGCAGATTATGTGGGATCTGCTGTAGCTTTTGTATCTTCTAGAGCTTGTATGTTATCACTCACGATGTACTTCTCCGGATAAATTCCAATTATTTTTATAACCGTACCAGTCTTACTGGGTCAACACTGAAACTAAGAGACGAAAGCCGACCTAATGAATGGGCTGATTCCAAGTTTTTTAATTGGTTATGGATACGAGCCACGAGTGACATTTCAACTTTCTTGTGTATTCATTACTGATGATAATAGATTTACACTGATCATCAACCATATATATATAATAAAAAAGACATTTATATAATTTGCACCACATCTTGATTAGAAATATATAATACAAAAAGACATTTATATATAATACAGTATTAAACTTGCACCACATCCTGATCAGATCACAATTAAATTAAAATCCTTAGCTTATAATTAAGCGTAGTATGATATGCTCCAACAACATATTCATGGAAGAGTTCATGCAAACTTTTATCTACCCGACTTCTCACATATTTCTACCTGATGCTCTTCCCAGCCTCCTCCATTTAATAATAACATAGACACATGCATTGTTCCATATATTCTCTAACAACTCATTAAACGCTTCTCTCAAGAATAATGTAGTGAGAAAACCCGAAAGTCCAACGGCATATCCTAAAGATATAAATACATACAACCATTCAATCTCCGTCTTATCGCTTTTTTCATCCTTTGAGCGCACTGTTCCAGCAGGGGCTTTACCATCATTAATATTGTTGCAAGGAATTTTTAGTGGAGGCCCACAGAGATTGTTTCCGATGAAGCTCGACTCATTAAAGCCCCCGAGTTGGGTGCTTTCTGGAATTCTCCCCGTCAACTTATTGTGAGACACGTTTAGATAATCCAAATAAGACATACTAGTGAAGCTAATCGGAAGTTGACCGGATAGTGAGTTGATTGAGAAATCAAGAGACTCAAGTTGCGTCATGTTTCCGATGCTACGTGGGATCGGTCCAGTTAAATGATTCCTTGACAAATTAAGTGTTCTGAGTTCCACTAGACTTGTTATCTCTTTTGGAATATGGCCCGACAAATTGTTTTTGGAAAGGTCAATACCTCTAACTAATCGGAGGATGGTGTCGTAGGTGAACTCCATACCCTTTGTGGACATTGATGCACTTTCTATAAATGCTCCAGGAAAAGGAAAATAACTAAAACGACCATACGGAATACTTCTTTTTGTGGCCATGGCAGTAAAACTATCGACACACGTAGGTATCATACCAGAAAACATGTTGTCCGACAGATCTAAGATTTGAAGATAGCTTAGTGATTTGACCACTTAACTTGTTGGACTTTAAAATGAGAATAATCAATTCGGTTAAGCTTGTCAGAATCAATTTTGGTAAATTTCCAGAAAGATTGTTATGAGAAAGGTCAATCTTTGCTAATCCCGTGCACTTACTTATTGATAAAGGTATATCCCCTGAGAAATTGTTTCCATTTAGATCCAAAGACCCTAAGCCTGCAAGATATCCAATGGAATTCGGGATTTTTCCAGACAAGTTGTTGTTGCCTAAGTTCAAGGTAGTGAGTGAGGACCATTTCATGAAACAATTTGGTAATTCCCCTGTCAATTGGTTTCCCCCTAGATGAAGATTTCGTAGTCTATAGGAGGTTGAAATGTTACAAAGAAACTCTGATAAATCTCCGGAAAATGAATTATTGGATAGATCTAGGTCGACGTGTGTCCTACTGGAGGCAATGGACCACTAAACTTGTTGGAAGCCAAGTATACATACTGATTAACAACTCTTGTTGGGTCAGTAATTAATTAAATCTTGCCATGGAGTTGGTTGTGCGAGAGTTCTAAAAATCTTATACTCCATAACCAATTGGGAACATTGTCATAAATTCCGGCATTAGATAAATCAAGGTCTTGAATTCTCGACTTTTGCGTATCAAGCCATGCCGGAATAATCAGAGACCCCAAGTTCCACGATCCCATATGAAGGCCTAATAATTTGAAGGGTGGAATCCAATTTGGGTTGACTTTCAGAGTCAGGTTGTTTCCAGAGGCAAATAAGAACTCTAGTCTTGAGAGATTGGAAAAGTGAGTTTCAGTCACAACCCCTTCCAACGTGTTATTATGAATAACAAGAGTATGTAAGTTTGAAAGTTGACCCATGCTCTCTGGGAGATTTCCTGTGAATTTGTTATGTTCCAGGTATAAATTTTCAAGGGAAGATAAGTTTCCGAGATTGCTTGGAATTACACCCGACAACGAGTTACTACTAAGATCAAGGAATTGAAGACTCTTAAATTCTCCAAATTGATGAGCAAGAGGACCAGAAAGTTGATTACCACTTAGACTTAGATATTCCAAAGATCCTAAGAAGCAAGCTGATACGCTTCCGAATAAATATGACACTCCTCCTTGCAACTTGTTCAAATCTAAGTACAAGTTTTGTAATTTGCACAAGTTGGTAATTGCTCTTGGTATTTTCCCATAAAGTTCATTTTCAGATAGATCGAGGGTAGTAAGAGATGTCAAATTTTCTAAGGAGTTATAAATTGCATCTTGCAGATTATTGAAACTCAAATCTAGATACTCGAGTTTTTTTACAAAAGTGAGAAACTCTAGACTGTTGGAATTGATGAATTGATTAGCGGATAGATCAAGCTTGACTAATTTAGAAGTAGTAATATTTTTAACATCACCACTCATGAGAGGATCTGTGAATTAAGACTGCAACCGCTTAAATGTAGCTCGACTAAAGAAGGGAGTTTGTTGATCACCTGTTGTGGCCAGTTGGCTACTCTGCTGAGGTTCACGCCATTCATGTGCATACGCTCCAATTTTGAAAGCTTCGACAACCATTCAAGGCTATCAACTTCAAGAGAATTGCTGGAATCCAAACTTAGAGTGTGCAAATTTGAAAGATTCCCAATGGTATGTGGAATCTTACCGTGAAATTCAGCAAAAGATAGATTCAAATACTCAAGGCTTGTGAGTGATCCAATGAAGGATGGGATTGTTTCACCAAATTGATTTTGGCTGAGGTCAAGATATTTGAGATGCTTCAAGTTGAGCAAGGAAGAACTTACTTTCCCGCTTAAATAACTTTTTTGAAGACGGATTTGGTGAACATGGCCAGTTAAGTTGCTGCAGCGAACTCCTTTCCATTTGCAACAATTAACTTCTTCATGATTCCAAGAAGGGAGCCTATACTTATGATCATGCAAAGATTGCTTGAAATTTAAAAGGGATTGTTTCTCAATTTCAGGGCAACAGTCGACGGATATTATACTATTTCCAGCACACGACTTTAGTTTGAAAAGCGAAAAAAGGACGAGAAAGAAAACAGGTGCAAAGCTAGGATGTTTGGAGACATCAATCATCCTCATGATTTATGATACTGTTTTTCGATAAGTTTTTGTTTGAATGAATGATAACTCAACACTCAGCAATACTAAAAGCTAGAAAGTATATGGTATTAGCTTGTGTTTCCGTGGGAAACAGACAAGCTGGTTAGTACATACGTATCAAAGAAAATGAAATGTTGACTGACTCTCCATCACAATTTTCCTCTTGTGGGTATCTACTTGTATTAAATTGCATTGACCTTGAGTCTAAACCATGAGTTGTCTTGTGAGATATGTAAATCATATGTCATTTTCACAAAACAAGTCCAATAATTTCAAGGAAGGATCATAAATCAGACACCCATGCCAAGTCCCCATAGTGCTACACTCAAATTTTCTATGGAGTAATTTTTTGTTTTTTTTAAATAGCTTAATTAAGTAATTTATTGGAAAAAAGAGTCTGCACTATACAGTATAGACTAGTGAAAGTAGTGAAAGTTGCATGCTCCGCCATTAACGAAATATTTTTGATAGAATAAGATGACTATGAGTCTATGACTTGCTGTCTTTCGTTCATATATTTACGTGTAATTAGTAAAGCAACTTTAATTTGTAAACTGATTAATTAACAACTTTGACTTGGAATGTTAACTCATGCTCTTGGGGAGATTTCTAGTCAGTTTAATTGTTGTCTTCCAGGTATAACATTTCAAGGGAAGTGAAGGTATCATGGGGAAATTTCCAGTTAGTTAAATTACTCTACAGGATATATATAGATGATTACAACTTAGGACAGGTATTGAAGAATCTTAAAAAAATTCCGGATTCATTATGAAATAGATGCAAGCATAATTAAGTTCAAGGTTTGTAATCTGCAAACAAGTTAGTATTTTTCCATGAGATTTTTAATTGGCTAATTCAGAGTTTTTTAATTGGATATCGGCCTAGGGACATTTCAACCTTATATCAGCTGAACAACCTGCATCACAAAATCTCTTTTAAACAAACCTTGGAACTAGCATCACTTCCAGGCGAAAACACAACTCTCATCAAACCAAATTACTAAAGGTACTACAGGTTTCTGACAATTACAAGAATCTATTTCTAAGAGTTATAGAAAATTATGATAATCACAATAATAATTAATGATATCATGTACAAATATTAAAACACGCGTAATCTCATAAATAAAATCAAGCATACTGAAATGCACCTTTAAGCTTATTCCATATAATATGGACATATACATAAGCACTGTCCCACATATTCTCTATGCTCTCAAAATACGCTTCCCTCCATGACCTCTTCAAGAATATTGTAGTGAGAAAACCCGAAAGTCCAACGGAGTATCCTAAAGATATAAATACGTACAACCATTCGATCTCCGGCTTATCACCTTCTCCATCCAACGAGTGCTTTGTTACAGGGACTTTACCAACATTATAAGTGCTGCTGGTGCAAGAACCTGTCAGTGGAGGCCCTGAAAGATTGTTTCCAATGAAGCTCGACTCGTTAAAGCTGCAGAATTGGGTGGATTGTGGAATCCTTCCCGTCAAATTGTTGTAAGACACGTTCAGATAATTCAAAGAAGACATAATTCTGAAGCCATTAGGAAGTTCGCCGGATAGTAAGTTGATTGATAAATCAAGGGACTCGAGTTGCGTCATGTTTGCGATGTTGTATGGGATCATTCCTGTTAAATGATTCCCGAATAGGTTAAGCGTTCTCAATTCCACTAGACTTGTTATCTCCTTTGGGATAACGCCGGACAAATTATTCTTGGAAAGGTCAATACTCGTAACCAAGAAAAGGGTGTTGTCATAGGTGAGTTCCATCCCCTTTGTGAAGATTGATGCATATTCTATTAATACATTTCCATCGAAGCTAGAATAAGAAAGCGTAAAGGCACTTCTTTTTGTGGCCATTGCAGTAAAATTATTGACGCACGTAGGTATCATACCCGAAAACATGTTGTTCGATAGATCTAAGATTTGAAGAGAGCTCAGCTGGCAGATGGATGAAGGTATTTGACCACTCAACTTGTTCGACTTTAAAATGAGAATCACCAATTTAGATAAGCTTGTCACAATCTGGTTTGGTAAGTTTCCAGAAAGATTGTTATGAGAAAGGTCGATCTTTAATAGTTGGGTGCAATTAAGCATCGACAAAGGTATACTGCCAGAGAAATTGTTTCCGTATAGATTCAAAGACTTTAAGCTTTCAAGAAAGCCAATGGAATATGGGATTGTTCCGGACAAGTTGTTGTTTCCTAAGTTCAACATATGGAGAGACGACCGCTCGGTGAAACAGTTTGGTAATTCTCCGGTCAATTGGTTTCCTTCTAGTTGAAGATTCTTGAGTTTGTAGGCGGTCGTGTTACATAGAAATTGAGATAAATCTCCCGAAAATGAATTTTTGGAGAGATCAAGGTCGATCAACCATTCTCCTACTCGAGGCAATTTCCCGCTAAACTTGTTTGAACCCAAATAGAAAAACTGGGATATGAGTGGAATAGAATTTCGAAATTTGGGAGGGTCCCTTATGTCTGGAATTTCTCCGTGGAGGTTGTTATTCGAAAGGTTAAGAAATCTCATTTCCCAGAGCCAATCAGGAACATTGCCATATATTCCAGTATTAGATAAATCGAGGATTCCAATACTCGTCTTTTGTGTTTCAAGCCACGACGGAATCCGAGAGCCTATGTTCCATGACCCTAGATTAAGTATTACTAGTTTGAAAGGTGGAATCCAATTTGGGATGATTTTAAGAGTCAAGTTGTTTCGAGATGCAAATAAGACTTGTAATCCTGAGAGATGAGCCAAGTGGGTTTCAGTGACAACCCCTCTCAACATGTTGTTTTCAATACGAAGAGTTTCTAAGCTTGAAAGTTGACCAATGGTCTCTGGGAGATTTCCTGTGAATTTGTTACGACTAAGATCAAGGATTCGAAGACTCTTAAATTCTCCAAATTGATGAGGAAGAGGACCAGAGAGTTGATTATCACTTAGATCTAAGGTCTCCAAAGATCCTAAGAAGCAAGCTGATACGTTTCCTAATAAATCAGACACTCCTCCTTGCAACTTGTTCCCATCCAATTCCAAGGTTTGTAGTTTGCACAATTTGGTAAATCCTCTTGGTAAGTTTCCAGAAAGTTTATTTCCATATAAATTGAGGGTAACAAGAGAGGTCATATTTGCTATGGAATTAGAAATTGCATCTTGGAGATTATTCTGCTGCAAATTGAGATACTCGAGATCTTTTAAAAAGTAGAGCCACTCTGGAATACTGGAATTTAAATGATTCAAGGAAAGTTCAATGGATTGGAGTTTGGTAGTGTTGCTGACAGTTGGAATTGGGCCTTCATAATTGTTTCCATGAGCACGAAGATGCTTAAGGTTTCGAAGACGAAAAATCCATTTAGGAAGAATATTGGTGGGAGAAGTGAAATTTTCACTAAATTTCCATTTAGGAAGAATACTGGGAGTGGGAGAAGTGATCTGGAAAATTTCACTCCTAGCAGAGAGATCTAGATAGGCTAAATTAGAACTAGTAATATTATTATTATTATTAACATCACTTAGAGGAGATGTGGAATTAAGATTGCACTCACTTAAATGTAGCTCGACTAAAGAAGGGAGTTTGTTGATCACCTGTTGTGGCCAGTTGGATACTCTGCTGAGGTCCACACCATTCATGTTGAGATACTCCAGTTTGGAAAGCCTCGCCAACCATTCAAGGCTATCGACATCAAGAGAAAAGTCATTTCTGAAAATTAGAGTGTGCAAATTTGAAAGATTCCCAATGGTATACGGAATCTTACCGTGAAATTTAGCAAAAGATAAATCTAAATACTCGAGGCTTGTGATTGATCCAATGAAGGGTGGGATTGTTTCATTAAAGTAATTTCCGCTCAGGTCAAGATATTTGAGATGCTTCAAATTGAACAAGGAATGACTTACTGTGCCTCTTAAACCCCTAAAATGAAGATCGAGTTGGTCAACATGACCAGTTAAGTTGCTGCAACGAACTCCATTCCATTCGCAACAATTATCATGACTCCAAGAAGAGAAACTATTGTGAGGATCATGAAAAGATTCTTTGAAACTTAAAAGTGCTTGTTTCTCAATGTCAGGGCATCTGTTTCCACTACAGCTGCTTAGTTTGAAGAACGAAAAAAAGACGAAAAATAACATAGTTGGAAAACTAAGAAATTTTGAGGCACTCATCTTCTTCATGATCACCATACTGTTTTGAATGATTGTAATGATCAAAGTAAAAAAAAAACCTTATATAGACTAGATAATTGTATTGGAGTTGAAAAAAAAAAAAGATTGTAACACGAATAAATTTGCTATCAAACACTTAAAATGGAGAGAAAGAGAAATGAAGTATCACAAAATAACAGGATCATGGCTTATCTTTATATTCGTATTTGCAAAGCAACTTTGTAAACATTGAGTATTAATTAAATGACTTTGATTTTATTGGACTCTAACCATATGTCATTTTCACAAAGTAATCATAAGAAGGTCCAATAATTTCAATGAAGCATCATAAATCAGACACCAGAGTCCATAGAGTTCGCTTTTTTTTTTTTTTTTAAATAGAGTAATTTATTGGAAAAAAGAACCGGCGCTATATAAACTGACAATTTATATCATACTATAAACTAGTAAAAGTTGCATGGTCCACCATTAACAAAATATTTTGATAGAATAAGACGACTATGAGTCTATGACTCGCTGTCTTTCGTTCATATATTTGTCTCATGCTTTACGTTTAATTAGTAAAGCAACTTTAATTAGTAAATTGATTAATTAACGACTTTGACTTGGACTCTAATATTCTTTAACTTAGAAATTTGACTCATGCTCTTGGCTCTTGGGGAGATTTCTAGTCAGTTTAGTTTAATTGTTGTCTTCTAGGTATAACATTTCAAGGCAAGTGAAGGTATTATCTTGGGGAGATTTCCAACCAGTTTAATTACACTACAGTATAAATGATTACAACATAGAAAAGGTATCGAAGAATCTTAAAGATTCTCTGAATTCATTATGAAATAGATGTAAGCATAATTAACTTACTTAAGTTCAAGGTCAGAAATCTGCATTCTGCACAAGTTGTATTTTCCCATGAAGATCATTATAAAATATTGTGAAGACACGTTTAGATAATTCAAAGAAGGCATAATTGTGAAGCTATTGCGAAGTTCATCGGATAGTGAGTTGATTGAGAAATCAAGAGACTCAAGTTTGTTTCCAATGCTACATGGGATCAATCCTGTTAAATGATTTCCCGAAGAATTTCGTGATATCAATTTCAATAGACCTGTTATCTCAGTTGAAATTTTACCCAAAAAAATGGTTAATGGAAAGGTCAATACTGGTAACTAATGGGAGAATGATATCAGTAAGTGAGTTTCACTCCATTCCAGTGGTTTCCCTCTAGATGAAGATTTTGGAGACCATATGAGGTCAATGTGTTGCAAAGAAACTCCGATAAATAATTCTCTCAAGTATGAGTTATTGGAGAGATCAAGGTCGGTCAACCAATTTCCCACTCGAGGCAATTCACCAATGAAATTTTCGGAATACAAACTGCTCATGCATACCAAAATAATGTGAAGGGTATCCAATTTGGGTTGACTTTATGAAGAAGCACTCTTCGTTCACAAAAGAAAGAGAAAGAGTTTTATCTCGCTTCAAAATCGAGGGTACGTTGTACTCGACCACTCGGATTATCAATCCGAGGGAGGGCTAGAGAGTAGGGGTTTTCTTAGTAAAATTCATTTCAATATTTGAGAATTCAAGTAATTGCAAGTCAACAATCAAAGCAAGTAAAACGTGTGTGTCAAAGTGAGAAAAATGTGAATGAAATCATAGTCAACGCACAAGGTGAATGATTAATACCCAAAAAAGGTCCCAAAGAGTATCGTCCCCAGAGTCGACTCTTTGTAGTACCTAAGTTCTAGCAGTCGACATATGGAAGGAAAAGACCCGAGCTATCGGTGTCTAATCATTTAATTCCCAAGAGTAGCACCGTAGTGAAAATACTAGTTGTCGACTACCTTTCCTTAGGCATTTAGCTTTAAGTGTAATAAATCGAACATCGAGAAGAAAAATCCCGCACCACGGCGATTAATCGATTTAATCTCCAATCGAATCTAATCCCGCCCCACTGTGATTAGGATCGATTGTTGTTCGAAGAATTCCACTTAAAACTAAGTTTTAGTCTTTTAGGCATTTAATCAAACATCTAGTGTTCATGACTTAGGTTTCATTCCCTAGTGAAATCTAGCTAATCAAAGCCATGGAAATTATCATAAACAACATACAAATCATAAATTCAAGCTCAATCAACATCATTCAATAAAATCCAAGTCTCAATTTCCACAAATCAAAGTCAAGTATGAAAAATTCTACTAAAGCAATAAGAGATAAGAGATAAGAGAGTAGAAATAGCCAAGTGATGAGATAGCCGGTGTCTTGACTCCGTCGTCTTCAATTGATCTCGATTCCGTCGTCAATGGATCGTCTCAACTTGGGAAAGATGAACTTTCTCTCACTCAATTCTCTAGTTCTCTCTCTAAGTGCTTTCAAGTTTCAATTGTGTGTTGAAGAAAAGTGGTGAAAAGTTCTTTCAAAACGCAGCTCATCTCATATTTATAGCTCTCCCCATGAATAACCGTCCTCCTCGATTTTCCGCCAAAAATTAGAGTGAAATTGGACATGAAATGGCGATTATAGCCTCGGCCAAAGCTTAATTTTGCTCGGTCAACTCGGGTCAATGCGTGGTCAACCCAATTTCACACGCAAGAAAGAATTTTTTCATAAAAATTCAACCATACCGAGCAATGAGCATAAGCTCCGTACTTTCTCAACAATATATATACAAAAATCACGCCAAAAACATAACAAAGAAAATAGTAAAACTCCGGCACTTCACTTTCGGAGTCAGGTTATTTCTAGAGGTAAATAAAATAATTAGTGTTCTCTCTGTTTCATAGAAGTTGACCAACTTCGTTTGTTAATTACAAAAAAAATATATCATCTTTTGTAAGACAGAAGGAGTACATGCATTGTGAGACCAAAGAAAATGAAATCTTTTGTGATAAGAAGTCATTAACTTACTCTGCATCACAAAATCTCTTTTAAACACGAGACAACCAAAAAAGACAATAAATGAAAGTTTGATGAAAGGAAAAATCAAACAAACCTTGGAACTAGCATCACTTCCAGGTTAAAACCTAAAACACGCTCTCATCAAACCATATTACTAAAGGTAGTATATGTGTCTGCCAAATACAAAGATCTATTTCTAAGAGTTTTAGAAAATTATGATAATTACAATAATAATTAATGATATCATGTAGAAATATTAAAACAAACGTAATCTCATAAATAAAATCAAGCACACTGAAATGCACCTTTAAGCTTATTCCATATAATATGGACATACACATAAGCACTGTCCCACACATTCTCTATGCTCTCAAAATACGCTTCCCTCCATGACCTCTTCAAGAATATTGTAGTGAGAAAACCCGAAAGTCCAACTGCGTATCCTAAAGATATAAGCACATACAACCATTCTATTTCCGGCTTATCACCTTCTCCATCCAACGAGTGCTTTGTTACAGGGACTTTACCAACATTATAAGTGCTGCTGGTGCAAAAACCTGTCAGTGGAGGCCCCCAAAGATTGTTTCCAATGAAGCTCGTCTCGTTAAAGCTGCAGAATTGGGTGGATTTTGGAATCCTCCCTGTCAACTTGTTGTAAGACACGTTCAGATAATTCAAAGAAGACATAATTCTGAAGCTATTAGGAAGTTCGCCGGATAGTGAGTTGATTGATAAATCAAGTGACTCGAGTTGCGTCATGTTTCCAATGCTACTTGGGATCATTCCTGTTAAATGATTCCCGAATAGGTTAAGTGTTCTCAATTCTACTAGACTTGTTATCTCCTTTGGGATATCGCCGGACAAATTATTCTTGGAAAGGTCAATACACGTAACCAAGAAAAGGGTGTTGTCATAGGTGAGTTTCATCCCCTTTGTGAAGATTGATGCATATTCTATTGCTACATTTTCATTGGAGCTACAATAAGAAAGCGTTAAGGCACTTCTTTTTGTGGTGATCATTGCAGTAAAATTATCGACGCACGTAGGTATCATACCGAAAAACATGTTGTCCGATAGATCTAAGATTTGAAGAGAGCTCAGCTGGCAGATGGATGAAGGTATTTGACCACTCAACTTGTTCGACTTTAAAATGAGAATCACCAATTTAGATAAGCTTGTCACAATCTGTTTTGGTAAGTTTCCAGAAAGATTGTTATGAGAAAGGTCGATCTTTAATAGTTGGATGCAGTTAAGCATTGACAAAGGTATACTGCCAGAGAAATTGTTTCCGTATAGATTCAAAGACTTTAAGCTTTCAAGAAAGCCAATGGAAAATGGGATTGTTCCGGACAAGTTGTTGTTTCCTAAGTTCAACATACGCAGAGACGACCACTCGGTGAAACAGTCACTTGGTAATTCTCCGGTCAATTGGTTTCCTTCTAGTTGAAGGTTCTTGAATCTGGTGGACTTGTTACATAGAAATTGAGATAAATCTCCCGAAAATGAATTTTTGGAGAGATCCAGGTCGATCAACCATTTTCCTACTCGAGGCAATTTCCCGCTAAACTTGTTTGAACCCAAATAGAAAAACTGGGACATAAGTCGAAAATAATTTCGAAATTTGGGAGGGTCCCTTATGACTGGAATTTTTCCGTGGAGGTTGTTATTCGAAAGGTTAAGAAATCTCATTTCCCAGAGCCAATCGGGAACATTGCCATATATTCCAGTATTAGATAAATCAAGGAATGCAATACTTGCCTTTTGTGTTTCGAGCCACGACGGAATCCGAGAGCCTATGTTCCATGACCCGAGATAGAGTACTAATAGTTTGAAAGGTGGAATCCAATTTGGGCTGACTTTAAGAGTCAAGTTGTTTCGAGATGCAAATAAGACAAGCAATCCTGAGAGATGAGCAAAGTGGGTTTCAGTGACAACCCCTGTCAACATGTTGTTTTCAATACGAAGAGCTACTAAGCTTGAAAGTTGACCAATGGTCTCTGGGAGATTTCCTGTGAATTTGTTGTGTCCCAAGTCTAAGTTTTTGAGGGAAGATAAGTTTCCTAGATTGCTTGGAATTACGCCAGACAATGAGTTATTACTAAGATCAAGGCTTCGAAGATTCTTAAATTCTCCGAATAAAAGAGTCAGAGGACCAGAGATTTTATTATGACTAAGATCAAGATATATAAGGTTAGAGAGACGAAAAATCCATCTAGGGAGAATACCGGGAGAAGTGCGCCAATGGGCTCTCCAACTCAAACCAGAGAGATCGAGATGGGCTAAATTGGAACTAGTTATATTATTATAATCAACATCACTTAGAGGAGATGTGAAGTCAAGATTGCAATCTCTTAAACGTAGTTGGACTAAAGAAGGGAGTTTGTTGATCACCTGTTGCACCCATTCAGACGCTCGGCTGAGGTCCACACCATTCATGTTGAGATACTCCAGTTTAGAAAGCTTCGCCATCCATTCAAGGCTATCGACTTCAAGAGGAGAGAATTCTTCCAAACTTAGAGTGTGCAAATTTGAAAGATTCCCAATGTTACGAGGAATATTACCGTAAAAATTAGCAAAAGATAAATTTAAATACTCGAGGCTTGTGAGTGATCCAATGAATGGTGGGATTGGTTCATTAAAGTTATTTCCGCTCAGGTCAAGATATTTGAGATACTTCAAATTGAGCAAGGAAGGACTTACTGTGCCGGTTAAAGAACTCATTTGAAGACTGAGTTGCTGAACATGACCAGTTAAGTTGCTGCATTGAACTCCATTCCATTCGCAACAATTAACTTCATTATCATGACTCCAAGAAGAGAAACTATTTTTAAGATCATTATGTAAAGATTGTTTGAAACTTAAAAGTGCTTGTTTCTCAATGTCAGGGCATCTGATTCCAGCACAGCTGCTTAGTTTGAAGAACGAAAAAACGATGAAAAGTAACATGGTTTGAAAACTAAGAAATTTTGAGGCACTCATCATCTTCATGATCACCATACTGTTTTGAATGATTGAGATTGATCAAAGTAAAAAAAAAAAAAATTGTATTGGAGTTGAAAAAAACAACAACGATTGTAACACGAATAAATTTGCTATCAAACACTTAAAATGAAGAGAAAGAGAAATGAACTCTCACAAAATAACAGGATCATAACTTGTCTTTATATTCATATTTACAAAGCAACTTTGTAAATATTGAGTATTAATTAAATGACTTTGATTTTATTGTACTCTAAACCATATGTCATTTTCAAAAAATAATCAGAAGAAAGTCCCATAATTTCAAGGAAGCATCTTTAATCAGACACTATATAAACTGACAATTTATATCATACTATAAACTAGTAAAAGTTGCATGGTCCACCATTAACAAAATATTTTGATAGAATAAGACGACTATGAGTCTATGACTTGCTGTCTTTCGTTCATATATTTGTCTCATGCAATTTAGGAAATAAATATATATTAACATTTAATTAGTTCATATAAGCAACTTTAATTTGTAAATTGATTAATTAACGACTTTGACTTGAACTCTAATATTCTTGAACTTAGAAAGTTTTTTCTGGTCTATGTCAATTGCAATGTCTTAGGTTCGAACTTAAAACCTTCGGGTCCTCAATTCAAGTACTCAACCAATTGAGTTAACAACCCTTGACTGAACTTAGAAAGTTGACTGATGCTCTTGGGGAGATTTGTAGTTACTTTAACTTGTTTTCCAGGTATAACATTTCAAGGCAAGTGAAGGTATTATCTTGGGGAGATTTCCAACCAGTTTAATTACACTACAGTATAATTGATTATAACATAGAAAAGGTATCGAAGAATCTTAAAAAATCTCCAAATTCATTATGAAATAGATGTAAGCATAACTAACTTAATTAATCGTGATATCAATTCCAATAGACCTGTTATCTCATTTGGAATATTACCTGAAAAAATGTTAATGGAAAGGTCAATACTGGTAACTAATGCCTAATGGGAGAATGATGT
Organism: Euphrasia confusa; assembly: GCA_954870475.1. Classification (NCBI taxonomy): domain Eukaryota; kingdom Viridiplantae; phylum Streptophyta; class Magnoliopsida; order Lamiales; family Orobanchaceae; genus Euphrasia; species Euphrasia confusa. Next base: position 4,106,783 of record OX940966.1, on the reverse strand, counting down.
CAGTAAGTGATTGTTTCTCAATGTCAGGGCATATGTTTCCAATGCAAAAGCTTAGTTTGAAGAAAGAAAAAAGGATGAAAAACAACATAGCAGCTAAGCTAGGAAGTTTTGAGGCACTCGTCATCTTCATCACCATATTGTTTTTGAATAATTGTAATGATCAAGTAGAAAAAAAAAACATAATTGTAATGAAATACCAACACTAAAAGAGATTTGCTATCGATAAAAATAACAAGATGATGACTTGTCTTTATATTGATATTTACTGAAACAACTTTTGTAAATATTGAGTATTAATTAAATGACTTTGACTTGATTAGACTCTAAATCATATGTCATTTTCACAAAATAAGTCCAGTAATTTCAAGGAAGGATCATAAATTAGCACCAGACGGCTATTGCTCAAGGAATTTTCAGACACTCATCACAACTTTTTTCAATATTAATTATGACTATATATATAAAAGTAAAGCACAACTTGATAATTTTATTAGAAATAAGAACGGACACTTAATAAAGTAGTAAAAGTTGTGTTGCATACATATATTTTGATAGAATAAGACGACTATGACTTGTTGTCCTTCGTTCCATATTGTCTAAGCAACTTTAATTTGTAAATTCAAAGTGATTATTTAACGATTATGACTTGGACTCTAAAATTGTTTTAAGTTAGAAAGTTGACCCCATGCTCTTTGGGGAGATTAGTTTAATTGTTGTCTTCCGGGTATAACACTTCAAGGGAAGTGATGATTCTTGTACAGATTGTTTGGAATTACAGTACTGCAGGATAAGTGATTACCACTTAAAAAGGGTATCGAAGAATTCTAAAATTCTCCGACGTAGTTAGATGGCATGACAATTGATTATCAAATAGATTCATGTAATCCAAAGCTCCTGAGTTTGATAAATGTTTGTGATCATTATAAGATAAATCAAAAGTCTGGGATCGTTATAAGATGAGCTGATTTCTGAGTTTTTTGATTGGTTATCTGCCGAGGGACGTTCAACTTTATATTAGCTAACCAACAGGAAATGGTTGTATATTCTTTACTGATAACAGATTTACACTCATCAACCATATAAATAATATTCTTGCACCACTGTATATCCTCAGAAATACAGTCAAATTAAAACACTGTATGCTCCAACAACATATATATTCATGGAAGAGTTCATGCAAACACACTACCTGATCGACCACTCACATAGTTGGATCTGATGATGTTCTTGTAAGCCTTCTCCATTTAACAAGTACATACACATAAACATTGTCATATATATTCTCTAGGAACTCGTAATACGCTTCTCTCCATGACTTCTTCAAAAATATTGCTGTCAGAAAAGCCGAAAGTCCGACGGCATATCCTAAAGATATAAATACGTACAACCATTCTATCTCCGGCTTATCGCTTTCTTCATTCTTTGATTGTATTGTTTGAGCGGCTTTACCATCATTAGTGTTGCAAGAACTTGTTAGTGGGGGGCCAGAAAGATTGTTTCCAATGAAGCTTGACTCTGTAAAACTTTGTAGTTGGGTGCTTTCTGGAATTCTCCCCGTCAAGTTATTGTAAGAAACGTTGAGATAATTCAAAGAAGACATAACTGTGAAGCTATTAGGAAGATCGCCGGATAGTGAGTTGATCGAGAAATCAAGAGACTCAAGTTGCTTCATGTTTCCAATGCTGCTTGGGATCATTCCTGTCAAGTGATTCCTTGATAAATTAAGTGTAATGAGTTCCACTAGACTTGTTATCTCCTTTGGGATATGTCCAGACAAATTATTCTTTGAGAGGTCAATACTTGTAACCATGTAAAGGATGTTTTCAGGATAGGTGAGTTCCTTCCCCTTTGTAGCAATTGATGCATATTCTAGATATACATCACTGAACAAAGAACGAAAAGACACGTACAATCCTCCTATAGTGGCCATTGAAGTAAAACCATCGACACACGAAGGTATCATACCAGAAAACATGTTGTCCGATAGATCTAAGATTTGAAGAGAGCTTAGTTGGCATATGGCTGAAGTAATTTGACCACTCAACTTGTTGGACCTTAAAATGAGAATCGTCAATCCGGTTAAGCTTTTCAGAATCGATTTCGGTAATTTCCCAGAAAGATTGTTATGAGAAAGGTCCATCTTTGCTAGTCCCCAGCAGTTGCGCATTGATAAAGGTATATCGCCAGAGAAATTATTTCGATTTAGATTCATAGACCTTAAGCCTACAAGCAATCCAATGGAATTTGGGATTCTCCCAGACAAGTGGTTGTTGCCTAAGTTCAACAAATCTAATGAAGGCCAGTGAATAAAACAATTTGGTAATTCTCCAGTCAATTGGTTTCCCCCCAGATCAAGATTTCGTAGTCTAAAGGAAGTCGAAATGTTACAAAAAAAGTGTGATAAATCACCCGAAAATGAGTTATTGGATAGATCTAGTTCAACCAACCATTTTCCTACTCGAGGCAATTGGCCACTAAACTTGTTGGAACCCAAGTATACATATTGACCGTGCATACCATAGTACTGATCAACTCTAGTTGGGTCACATATTGGATCAGTAATGTTTGAAATCTTGCCGCGGAGTTGGTTATATGAGAGGTTAAGAATTTTGATCCTCCACAACCAATTGGGAACAATGCCATATAATCCGGTATTAGATAAATCAAGCCACTCAATGCTCGTCTTTTGTGTATCAAGCCATGGAGGAATCGGAGACCCCAAGTTCCACGACCCCAGACGAAGGCTTAATAATTTGAAGGGTGGGATCCAATTTGGGCTAACTCTCAGAGTCAAGTTGTTTCCAGAGGCAAACAAGTACTCTAATCTTGAGAGATGGGAAAAGTGAGTTTCAGTCACAACCCCTTCCATCATGTTCTTTTCAATATGAAGTGTTTGTAAGTTTGAAATTTGACCAATGCTCTCTGGGAGATTTCCCGTGAATTTGTTATCTTGCAGGTATAAATTTTCAAGGGAAGATAAGTTGCCGAGATTGCTTGGAATTACACCCGACAACGAGTTACTACTAAGATAAAGGATTCGAAGACTCTTAAATTCTCCAAATTGATGAGTAAGAGGACCAGAAAGTTGATTACCACTTAGATCTAAGGATTCCAAAGATTCTAAAAAGCAAGCTGATACATTTCCAAATAAATCTGACACTCCTCCGTGCAACTTGTTCCCACCCAAGTCCAACTTTTGTAATTTGCACAAGTCGGTAATTCCTCTTGGTATTTTTCCAGAAATATCATTTCCATATAAAACGAGGGTACTGAGAGATGTCAGATTTGCTATGGAATCATAAAGTACATCTTGCAGATGATTGAGTCCCAAATCTAGATACTCAACGTCATTTAAAAAAGAGAGGAACTTTTGAATACTGGAATTGCTGAAATGATTATTGGAAAGATCAATGTGTTTGAGTTTGGTAGTATTACTAACACTTGGGATCGGGCCTTCATAATGGTTATCACTAAGATCAAGTTGTATAAGGTTGCTGAGATGAAAAATCCATCTTGGGACATGAATATTTTGGAAGTTCATGTTACCAGATAGATCAAGCTTGGCTAATTTAGAAGTAGTAATATTATTAACATCACTACTCGTGAGGGGAACTTTATTATTTAGACTACAACTGCTTAAATGTAGCTCAACTAAAGAAGGGAGTTTGTTAATCACCTGTTGCGCCCAGTTGGATGCTTTACTGAGATCAAGACCATTCATGTTGAGATATTCCAATTTGGAAAGCCTCGACAACCATTCAAGGCTATCGACTTTGAGAAGATAGACCGACTCCAAACATAGAGTGCGCAAATTTGAAAGATTCCCAATGGCATGGGGAATCTTACCCTGAATTTCAGCAAACGATAGATTCAAATACTCGAGGCTTTTGAATGATCCGATGAAGGAAGGGATTGTTTCATCAAATTGATTTTGGCTGAGGTCAAGATATTTCAAATGCTTCAAATTGAGCAAGGAAGGACTTAATTTGCCGCTTATAAAACTCTTTGGGAGACGGAGTTGATGAACATGGCCAGTTAAGTTGTTGCAGAAAACCCCTTTCCATTTACAACAATTAACTTCATCATGATTCCAAGAAGAAAGCTTATTTTCAGGATCTTGCAGGGATTGTTTGAAATTTAAAAGTGACCGCTTCTCAATTTCAGGGCAATCGCCGATTATTGTTGAACTGCTACCGGTACAAGACTTTAGTTCGAATGACGGAAAAAGGACCATGAAGAAAAAAGCTGCAAAAATAAGATGTTTTGAGACATTCATCATCTTCGTGAAGATGGAGTCTGATATTGTTTCCAACAATAATGATGATCAAACTAAAACACATAGAATTTTTTTGTTGGAATCAAATTTCAAAACAACACTTGAAGGGTATTATTGACTTGCCTTTCCATGCATGTAATAAATGAAAGAAAATGAAATGTTGATAGTGATCAGAAGACCTTGACTTACTCTGCACCACAAATATTCTTTGTATTAAAAGTACATTGACCTTAATTATCTATAAACCATATGTTGTTTGTCACACTGGTCAATGTATTACTTTCCCAATTGCAAACTAAAATAATGCTTAGGTGTTATATTCTTTCATTTTAATGTAAAAAAGGGAAAGTCGGTAAAAATGGAGTAAGTAATCGGATCGTGGTAAAGTGAACTGAAGTAAATGAGGTGATCTGAATGTTTTACAATAATAATAATAGTAGTAATTTTTATATATTAGTAAATATTTTATTAAAATTATGAATAATATTCTAGCATGAACTAAATTATATACTTGAAATAATTTATCTTAATTATTTTTTATTTTATTATTTGTAATTTTATTTTGCAATGAATTGAAATGATCTAAGTTGAACTAAATTTAATTGAAATTAAATTAAATTCAAAAGAACAAAGAGTAAGTGATGTATTTGTGTAGTAAGTAGTAACCAATTCACACAATAATAAAAATTAGAATTTCATTATTTTTATAATAAAAAAAGGGAAAAATGGTAATAAGGCCATTTTTCAACCTTTTTTCGGCAATAAGGCTTTCGAGAAATTACGCGTGCCAATTAGGCCGCCTAAAATGTGCAAAGACATCGTTGCCCTCGCATATATACACATTTGAACAAACGGTTTCAGCAATTAATTTCATTATTTCCCGCACACACACGAACTCCCCCACGAAACCCACACCTCTCCAATTACTCTCTCTCTTTTCTCTCTCGGCTCCCGCTCGAAAACTCACAGAAAACGAAACCAAGGTCGTAACCACCACCACAGTAACACACACACACGAAATCCTCTCATCTCTCTGCTCAGTTCGATTATCAGATGGCTCCGTCGAAGAAAACCGCCGCCGCGAAGAGAACCGCCGGGAAGAAATCGACTCCAACCGCCGCTGCTGCTTCAGAAAACACGGAACGGAGGCTTGTTCAGTACACTCCGTCGAGTGAAGAGCAGGCGAGCCCTATCCCTCAGCTTGCCGCCGGCGAGAAGAAGGAGAGGAAGTAAGTATTTCGAACCCTAATTCAACCGATTTTCAATTTCAATCAGTTAATTTCCATTGCATGAATGAATTTTGTGTGTTTTGATGGAGGTTCGGTGTGATAATGTGTTCATCAGTGTTGATTGTGTGTGTTGGCGGCCGTTCAGTGTTAATATGTTCTGTTCAGTGTTAAATTTTCCTGCTCAGTGTTTGTTTATGCCTGCTCAGTGTCTCTTTATGCTGTTCAGTGCAATTGCATGGCCACTCAGTGTTGATTGTGTGTGTTGGTGGCCGTTCAGTGTTAAAATGTTCTGTTCAGTGTTAAATTGTCCTGCTCAGTGTTAAATTATGCCTGCTCAGTGTCTCTGCATGCCACCCAGTGCCTTGTGTGTGCCACTCAGTGTTGATTGTGTGTGTTGGGTGTATGTTCAGTGTTAAAATGTTCTGTTCAGTGCCTCATCATGCCTGTTCAGTGCCTCATCATGCCTGTTCAGTGCCACTGAGTGCAACTACATGGCCACTCAGTGTTGTATATGCGACTCTTGTCGCACGCGACTCTTGTCGCACGCGACTTTGTCGCACGCGACTTTGTCGCATGATATGTATACATAGCTCTTGAAGTGTGGATTCCATAGCATTTTGAATCAAGTCAATCAGAGCTCGTATGAAGGAGATATGGCCAAAATCGCCGGACTGCACATCCAACGCAAGTTGCGCGACTCCAGTCGCACGCGACTCTTGTCGCACGCGACTTTGTTGCACGCGACTTTGTCGCATGATATGTATACATAGCTCTTGAAGTGTGGATTCCATAGCATTTTGAATCAAGTCCATCGGAGCTCGCACGAAGGAGATATGACAATAGTCGATGGACAGCGCAAGGAACACACAAAGTTGAAGCCAAAAACTTGTATTTACAATCTTTCCCTTTTTGGTACAACTTTTGTGAAACACATCAATCATGATAATTTCCTCTTTTCTGGCACAACTCATATGAGAGACAATGAGTACAAAGAGATCCAGCAAGTCTCCCCTCAAGAGATACATCACTTGAAAACAAAAACAAACAACAAACACATATGTTGTTGACAAAACTAACATCTACACCTGTGCTTCAGGGATCGAAAGCACGCGCCGCAGCTGTGCTCGTTACTCAGCTGCTTGACGTAGAAGAAGCCGTTGCTTCGATCCATCACGGCGCACACGGACCAGTTGCATCCCGTGCTGCTTTTCTTCGAGCACACGGCAGAAACCTTTTCGGGTCTGTTCTTCACGTACTCGAAATCGAATCCCACTCCGACTGCCACCTTACAGAGCGCGTTTCGAAAGTCCGGGGCGCCTCCTTGGAACATCTGACCGACACCAGAAATCTCTTTGTCCCAGCCATCGGTCAACAGCACTTTAGAACTCGACGGACCAAACAGGCGGAACATATCCTCTGCTTCGAATCCCTCGTTGTTTTCTGTTCCAGTCGCACTGACAGCGCTACTGTTGGACACCGTCGAGAACACAGAACTAGAGGTGTGGTCTTCAGTCGCGACGGAAATGTCGATGCTCACCCGAGGCAGCTTGTGAAGCGCAGCTAGGGATACCATGTTCGACATGTCCGCATCGGTTGAGAGCACACAGTTTGGGAAATCGGGTACAGAGTAATGCATGCCGTACGCAACGTCTCGGAGCTCAGGCCACTGAAGCTCGACTGTTTCCTTCAGCTGGTGAAGGGCGGCAGCACGGGAGGAATCGATTCTGGACACCAAATTCTCACCGCCGAATGCACAGAATGCGAAAACATCGGCACCTGCTGCTGAAAAAAAAAAACACAAAAAAATAACGACTCACAGTCAGCGCACGATTTTTTTAAGGAATGCATGAAATGAGCACTGAACATTTCAAACAGTGTGATTCAATGTGTGTCCCTGTCTGTTCAGTGCTAAAAAATGGTTTTCAGTGCTATTAAAGTGTGTTCAGTGCTGTTCAGTGCTATTGGAGTGTGTTCAGTGCCATAAAAGTGTGCTCAGTGTTTGTTTGATTGTGTGGTTCAGTGTGTGTTGCCTCAGACTAGACAGTGTTTTTAAGACCTGTTCAGTGTTGAATGCACAGTCAAAGGAACAGTGTTTTTGAGGCCTGTTCAGTGTCAAAGTCAGACTAGACAGTGTTGTTTTTTTTTTTTTTTTTTTTTTTTTAAACTCAAAGAGTCTTATTAAGCAAGCAGCAAGTAATTCAATCACGAGCAGTACAACGAAGACAAGTCGTCGTCAAAATCACAGGAAACAGAAAAAACGACAAAAAAACAAGATTTAACAACAATAATAATGAGACGGAGGAAGTCTTGGGTCACGACGAGGGGGTTCCCTGACCGGGCGCACCATCGACTGGCCCTTTTGATCGAATACGCCAACCGAGAATCTTCTTCCTCCGGTCCAGGTAACCCGGATGTTCCAGCCTTCCTGCACTCCAAACTCTCGAACGAGGCGTTCCCAGTTGAATCCGTGTATGGCAGTTTGATTCCGATGAGTGGTGAGAGGGACGTGCCATTTCTGGTCCAGGGAGTCCGTCAGAACGATGAAATCCCCCATTTCGTCCTTGATCGGACGAACAAAGACAGCCGGGAGGGGAAACTTTTCTTTATGCCAACGGCCATTGAATCTTTGCTCGGTCCAGTGAGAACCATTCAAAGATTCAACCCCCCGACTTCTTGTCGTCTGCTCTGGCTCCCGATCCAGTGTGCCCGGTCGCCTAGGCATCATTGGTGGCCCCCGACGGATTGGCCCGCCATTGAATCTTTGTTCGGGCGACGAGGGAGGAGGACTGTTATTCATAAATTCTTCCTCGCTTGGTGTCGGTCCTGGCTCTCGATCGAGTGTTCCCCTTCGCCTCGGCATCGTTGCTGGCTGCTCAACCCCCGATCGAACAGAAACGAGATGAGGAAACCAGAGAAATGACGAGGTATTTATAACCGTAATCACACTAACAAGGCAGTAAATGCCTCAACCCTCAACTAACATGGCAGACATTTATTGAAAGGGAGACAGGTCAATGCCTCAAAGGAAACAAAGTCAACACACACTGATTCCTGTAACACATTGCATTTCCAACGAGATAATAACAGGTACCATATTCATTCTGACACTGAATGAATCAAATAAACACTGAATCCATATTGCTAAATATGGATGGATTCAGTGTGCAACAAGGTGGGTACAGTGTGTAAGTGGCAATTAGCCAAGCTAAATGCACACTGAACAAAGCCATTAAACACTGAATGGATCAAACAAACACTGAATGAATCCACATGGTTGAATATGGATTCAGTGTGGCAACAGGTGTCTACAGCGTGGAAGAGCAATTAGTCCGGCTCAATGCACACTGAACAAAGCAATTAGACACTGACTGAAAACAAGCTCAGTCAATCCACACAATGTGTTACAGGAATTATACACTGACTGAGCCAATTTAGCACTGAATGGCAAGCTCAGTGCAGGAACACTGAGTGCATGGTGAATTACACACTGACTGAACAAAATAAGCACTGAATGGCAAGCTCGGTGCAGGAACACTGAATGCATGCACACTGAACACTGAGGGCATGGTGAATTAGACACTGAATGCAACGAAAAAACACTGAACATGCATAACAAAAAACAATCAACACTGAATGCATGAACAACGCACACTGAATCAATCGACACACACACTGTGCATGCATGCTGAATGAAGCTTTTAAGCACTGAACGGGTACGTGGATTCGAAATCGCGTACCTGGATTCGAAATCGTCGGCAAGGAGGGCGGCGGCGCATCTGACATCTGAACTGAGACAGGAACGGCGGCGGCGGCGATGAAATCGATCGATCGATCGATGCCAAGGGAGACGGACTGCATGGAATCGCAGCTGAGAATTGGAGCTGCTAACCGGCGGCGACCTTCCCCCTCTCCTTGGCTTGAACGCGGCGGCGACGGAGATGAAATCCTTCGGCTCGATTGTGAATAGCAGCAGCGGCGGCGGAGCTGTGAGAGAGAGAGAGAGAGAGAGAGAGAGAGAGAGAGAGAGAGAGAGAGAGAGAGAGAGAGAGAGAGAGAGAGAGAGAGAGAGAATTGAATGTGCCCGATTTTTGATTTGTTTTTCCCCCAGCTCGTCGAATTGTGAAAGGTAATATGGAAGGGTAATTTCGTACTTCCATATACATTTTTGTGGCCTAATTGACACAAAATGGCCTAATTGACACCAAATTTACAAATTGGCCTTATTGGACAAAAAATGCTGAAAAATGGCCTAAATGCCATTTTTCCCATAAAAAAATAATAGGTAATTTATTAGCGTATCTATTATTTAAATAATAGAGTATTATACTCCCTCTATTCATGGTGTCTATTGCTCATGAAAGGAGGGTAGTATAAAAATAATTCACATAATCTAATGATTATAATTCATTTACTAAAAGATCCTAAGAAGCAAGCTGATATGTTTCCGAATAAGTCAGACACTCCTCCTTGCAACTTATTCTGACTCAAGTGCAAGTTTTGTAATTTGCACAAACTGGTAATTCATCTCGGTAATTTTCCAGAAATTTCATTTTCAAATAAACCGAGGGAGAAACGGTTGAATGCTGGAACTGATGAATTGATTATGGGATATAAAGACTAAGTCATTTTCAGATAACATCACTTAGGGGAACGTTAATATAAAGACTGCAATCACTTAAATATAGCTCGACTAAGGAAGGGAGTTTGTTGATCACCTGTTGTGGCCAATTGCATATTGTGCTGAGGTCCACACCATTCATGTTCAGACGCTCCAATATAGAAAGCCACGACAACCATTCAAGGCTATCCACTACAAGACCGATTGAGGCCAAAAATTAGTGTGTGCAAATGTGAAAGACTTCCAATGCTGTGAGGATATTAGGGTGAAATTCAGCAAGAGATATTTCATGATTGCTTCAAAAATTGAGCAAATAAAGACTTGCTTTGCTGCTTAAATAACTATTTCGAAGACGGAGTTGATGAACATGGCCAGTTAAGTTGCTGCAGGGAACCCCTTTCCATTTGCAACAATTACCTTCATTATCATTCCAAGAAGAGAGCCTAATTTCAGGATCTTTCAAAGATTGTTTGAAACTTAAAAGTGATTGTTTTCAATTTCAGGACAGTTGCTTCCAATACACCAGCTTATGATTTTGAAGAAGGAAAAAAGGACGAGAAATAACAAGGTTGCAAAGCGAGGAAGTTTTGAGGCACTCATATTCGGTATCATAATGATCAAACTTGAAACATATACAAATAAGTCGGAAAAAAAAACATGCAAATCAAACTTAATGGGTAAAAGATAAAATTTGTATGGAATAGGAACACTTTGACTTACTCTGGATCACAAACATTCTTTGTAGAGGTTTGTGTCTTTGTGATGGTGTCGTTTTTCCACAATCGTACCCTTGTAGCACAAATACAGTAGAAATCTTAGTAAAGTACAAAAGCATTCAAATAAAGTTTTGTGACTAACAAGTAACCAATGGGAACGTATTACCTTTAGACTTGGAATCTAAACTATAAATCGTTGTCATACCTCACATAGTCAGACACTAGAACAAAAAGTGGTCAAACTGTCAAGGTATTGAATCACCAAAATTCATTTAACATTAAAGTATTTTGTGGTGTGAAATACATTTCAATGCACAGAATCATGGAAAAGTTATTTAAAAGGGCTGCACAAAATATCACTTATGAGTCAGTTCAGCAACACCAGTCCAATTAGGCGTTCTTCAAATCTGACAAGGCTTCCCTAGTTGTCGCCGAGATAACAGCATCAGAAGCATTCGGGAGATAGTAATATTTCCCTGGAAAACAGATGCAATTTGTTTTGTTTAACGAAAATCAATTTAGAAATCTGAATAAAAGCCTAGTTTAAATATTCATATTCACAAACCTTGAGCAACTCGTGCTATCTCCTTTGCAAAACCAGTTGAGACGAACTTGTTTTCTGTATCAATGACGAGTAGTGACATCCCTGATTTAAATATTTTCCCAGCAACTTCAAGAATCTCATCCTGACAGAATTGTTAATGAGAAGTTAGTTAACATGGTGTGCAAAAAAATAAGGTATAGTTATGAAATGAGCCCTTGAGGTTTGAACTAATTCAAAAAATTACAAAAGGATACCCCTGAGATTTGATTTAAGTGTTAAATTAAGTTAGTAATTATAATTGTATTTTAAATGTGGAGGGGGTTTGAAATGTTTTCATTTTATTTGAGAGGAGGTAATATAATACTCACTATAAGACAAGGAGGGGCTTTTTAAAAGTTAATTTTTTTTTTTGTAGTTAAGACTGTGACACAATATGCTATGTTTATTACGAAAATGACCCCTGACACAAATATTCGCAGTTAGGAATTGCAAATACTCCATTGGCAATTGCTTTTGTTTTAAGCGAAAATACAAACATCAAGGTGATAATTGTAGTGTACTTGGACTAACTTCAGGGTAAATTTGATGATTTATACCTTTTGACTTGTTGAATTTAAGGTACTATTTCATGAGTTATACCTTCAACTCTTTTGCAGAAGGTTTAGGGGCATCAGAAGTACTTGCTGCTTCAGGATCATTCGATCTTTTAAGTGATATATTAGCCCTTCCATCAGTTATTGCGACAATCATTATACGGCCAACATCACCACTCTTTTCTGCATTCAGTCCGACTCGGACAGCCTGTGGGAGATAAAAAAATCAACAGTGGGTATATGCTTCTGGTAATTAAAAAGGAAAAATATATATGAGGTGGTAAAAAATAAATTATATATTTGAAAAAACCAAAAAGACTGGAGAACTCGGACTTTTGATAACGTGGAAAAGCTAGAGAAAGAGGGATTGTGTACCGTTGTAAGACCATGGGCAAGAGGAGAACCCCCGCCACACGGAAGTCTCTCAAGACGCTTCTTCGCCATGGAAATTGACCTCGATGGAGGCAAGAGAACTTCTGCTGCATCTCCACGGAATGGAATGATGCTCACCTGTTCATGCCAAAAACTTATTCAAGACCGTCAAACGGAACGGATTTACGTGAGAGTGTGAGACCCAAAGCCAAAAAAATTCAACCTTTGTTTGTTAATGCTTTTAATATATTTGATGCTTTTAGTTTGTTTGTTTTTTTCTGTTTTATAGTGTTATTCTTTTAGTATAATACCAGTAGTTATTTATTTAGCTTTAGGGGGCTTGGTCTAACGTGACACCAGGAGACATTCCCCCTATTTAAAACCATAAATGAACACTGGACAATTTTTGTCTCTTGTTTCTAAAACTACATTAAAAACTAAATGGGAAATAGGAAGTAAGATAAGATTAAACTTCATGTTAGCCATTTTGGAAAGGAAATAAAAACATTGAGAAACTATGTACCTGATCTCTGCTCGTATAACTATCTGCAAGTAATTTTAGAGCAGCCCCCTTTGCATTTTGCATTCTGTTTAACGCCATACTTCCACTTGCATCAACAACAAATATAACCTGCCGATCAAACATAGGGAAATTATTAACCATTAAGAAGGAGGTTCCAATGCTGTTAGGAAGAAATGTGTCAAAATATGAGTCCTACCAGGGCTCCTGCTTTTCGAGCCATTCTCTTAGCTCGCATGTCGGTCTTCTCAACAAAAACTTTTCTAACTTTTAGAGTATCTTTTTCACGTCGCAACTTTTGATATGGTGCGGCTGCTCTAAGAGTTGCATCGACAGCTAACCTCTTTACGGGACCCTGCTCATGATACAGAGCAGTGTAGAAGAAGTTTAAATAAAAGATAATTTTAGCAAAGGCAAACAAAATTGTAATAGTTCAACCATTACTCGGACCCAGGAGTAACACAGCATCAATGGACCGGGAGAAGATTTAAAAAAAAAAGGAAGAAAAAAAACAGGGATCGAAACCTTTGGAAGCATCGGCTTGATATATCTCCCTCTATCTTCAGAAAATATCACGTTCTTAGCTCTCCCAGCTTTTCCACGCTTACGTTGCGCCTGCTGTGCAAAGAAGAGGAGTTTCTCATCCACAAGCCCACCCTCAGCATCAAAGATGAACTCTTCAGGTACTTGCTCCTGTTCTTGTTCATTTTCTTCATTATTCTCATCCTTTTATTACAATAGGAAAATTTACGTCTATAAGCTTTTGTTGGAAATTGTCACGGTGTGTCGATAAACCAGTGCATGTGTAGGAAAAAACCTCTTGGTCTTCGTTTTCTTCTTTCTCCTCATTCTGCTCTTCCGAAGATTCCTGATTTTGTGGAGGCGGGGGAGGTGGGGGAGGTTGTTGATTTTGCTGGTCGGGAGGTCTTTCATTGAAGACCGACCGTGGAAGGATGACTAATTCTACCTGCAGTAATATTTTTTTGTTTTAGAAATGAAAACAATAACTATTTGAAGCATGCATGTCTGTCTCGGATATATCTTTGATATGGTCAATCATTGGGTTGCTAGGGCCATAACTTCAAGTGATAAATACAAAAATTACCTGAGGTTTGTGGACACATAAACATCTACTGAAAATTACCAAAACCACCCTTGCGGTTCGATTATATTTACATTTTGCCCCAGTCGATAATTGGCCCAACGGAATTTGCGGACTTTATCAAATATAGCACAATTACATCCCCTAACTTTTTGAAATATTACAAATAACCGACTTTTTAAATGCCGTTTTGTAATAGTTCGAAAAACTAAAGGATGTAAATGCAAAAATGTAAGATGAAATTTGGAGTTATTTGTAATAGTTAGAATATTAGAGGTTTATGATTGCAGAAAAAAATTGATGACTTCAGCAACTTCATTTAGATCCACTAAAGGCAGATACAAAAGATAAGATGGATGTGATCTCAAGGGTATTTTTGTAATTACCTTCAAGTCATGTAAATTGCATGCACCTTACAAGTTCTATTAAGAATAGTGTAAAGCAAAGGCCAAGGAGTCGGAATAAAAGAACGATACTTAACAGCTTTCTTCAGGTCATCCACGCCGACTTTTTCACGCCCTTCAAGCGCAGCTAAACATTTGGCCACTCTCGCGGCGTATAATTCAGCTCTGTGTCCCTGTAATTTCAATGTATATAATATATAAGTTCAACAACACAAGAATATGCTCATACCGACACCACGTTCAATTTTCTTTATTGAAAGAAAGTAGCATAACAATTTATTGAAGTTCAAATTTGAAAACGTCCTCCATAAGTAGAACTTCATAAGCAATCAAGACGAGATTCGCATTGAAGACCTGGCAACCACCTCGAAGGGCTTCCATAACAATGTACTTTAGTTGTTCTCTGCTGATACTCACATCCTTCAAATATTCCCTTGCTAATATAATCTGCACAGAAAATATAGAAGTTCTGTTAAAATTATAATTTTAAATTGAAGAGTACTTTGGAAACAAAGTTTATATTTTCAGAATTAGTTCTATGGAGTTCGAAAAAAGAAAATAAGTACTTAATTAAATTTAGATAAAGGGGAAATATTTTCTAGCAGACTATACCTGAGTCTTTGCAACATCCATCTCTTCCTCGACCATTTTAACAACTTCTCTACCTTCTTCTTGAAACTGAGTCGCAATTTCAACAGCTGCCACACGATCTTCAAAACTCATAGGCAGATCTGCACTGCAGAAGAATGACGTCACTAAAGAATAATAAAGAAAATCAATATTTTCAAACACGGAAATATTTGATGAAACTAAAGAATAGAAAGTTTTCTATGCTGAAACTATCTAACAATGGCACTGAAGAAACAAAAAAAAAATGCATGATGATTGCAAAATTAGAATATTTGGGTTCGATTCTTGATACTAACAACTGTAAGGAAATATTTGGAAAGTCAAGCAATAAACATGAGGCGAGAAAAAAGATCAATAGTCTTGTAAGAGCTGTGGTATACAATGTTAGATCTTCTTTAAACTTAAGATGTGGTAAAAAAAAACGAAGCAAGTTTAAGGTGTAAATCCGCTTTTTGTTAATTTAATCTTTTAAGCAGCTTATAAGATGTTTAACAAAACTTACACCCCGTCCAAACTCCACTGTATATAAACTGTATAGAATAATTTCAACATTCAGCAAACTACAATACCAAAAACTCCGAAAGAAAAGATTATCCTTTTAAACTCCAAACCAGAATTTTAGAACAGGCTTATTTTGCTTTCTGCATTTACTTCTTCAAAAAGTTGATAACTAATCTTACCTCAAATTCTTACCTCAAATTTATTGCTATACGGTCCAGAAGATGTTCCCTAACAGCACCCTCTTCTGGATTATAAGTAGCAATAAGAAGTGGCTTGCACGGGTGTCGGAAGCTAATGCCTTCTCTCTCAACAATATTGACTCCTTCTGTCAAGACATTAAGAAGCAAATTACCAATACCCTCATCCAAAAGATTAATTTCGTCCACATACAGAACCCCTCTGTGGGCCTCTGCAAGAAGTCCTGGCTGAAAAACAGTAGTTCCAGATTTTACAGACTCTTCAACATCAACCGACCCGATTAGTCTATCCTCCGTGACACCAAGTGGGATCTGAAAATTTGGAAATGTAAGACAAAATAGAAAATTGGATTATATTTTCTTAATAAAATGATTTTTCTTCCATGAACATCACCTGAACAAAAGGTGACCTGACTATTTGGGTTTTAATATTCCCATTGGAGTCATACTCGACTCTATTGGCAAGACCGTCTTCCCACCTTCCAAAATTAGTAAACATCAAATAATTTGATGTTAGTACACAAAGGAGTCATCTAATATAAAAATGAACTAAGGTCATAATTCTGAAGATCTGTAAATGAGAAGTTCATTATTGTATATTCAACCATCTTCACAGAATTCCTCGAGTTGTCCTATGCTTATAACAAGCTTTAAACATTTATTTGGCAGCACAGTCATAAATCGAACTTCTATTTGTAATTATTCCATCGTTGCTTCAATAATAAATTAAAAGCTCAGTTCAAAAGTTCCAGAATCCTTTATAATCCATTTCACGCAAACCTAAAGCACACACATACACACCTCAGTACCTCATATTTCGTACCCAAACAGAAACTACACACGTTTCACTAAAAAAATTACAGATTTACGCGCGCACACTGTACACATTTCACACACTTACAAGCACATATTACACGGTTCACACACAATAAGTCTTTCACTAAAATTTATCGAATATATATTTTAATAAAGTTATACTAGTTTCTATTAATTATTAAATAACAGTTCAAAAACAAAAAAAAAAACAAAAAAAAAAAGGTGTAATAGATTTGGTTGGTTTCATGCAATACCTGCAATTTTTTGAGCATATAGTTGCTTATGATTTACACCTCATATGTAGCACATATCTGGCCTCATTATATGATTGACAAAAATTCAACAAATGTGACAAACTTTTTCAAGAATCGCATACGAATAGTGACAAAGATCTAGCTTCTACCATTTTATCAAGAATGACAAATTTTCATTACCCTCTACAGTAAGACCAAGTAAGTCAAGTCTGCATTTAATAATCATGGGACTTATTTCCTACACAATGATTTCTCGATACGTCCGTAGCATCTATTCGTATATCGAAATGCAGAAAACCTTACTCGTCGGGGTTCGTTGGGTCAGCGTTTGAAATTGATCCAGAAACCACCTCAATAGGAGGAAGAATAGCATGCAAGCCGCGAGACATTACCGTTTTCGCTGTCCCTCTCTTCCCGGAGATTGCTATTCCTCCTATATCACGGTCTATGGCCCCAAGTAAGAGTGCGGTTTTAATCGCATCCTGTGCAGAAATCCAATCGAATTCAATTGAGAATGTAACACTAAAGCCTCTGGAAATATGACAAAACTCATGATAAACATGTAACACAAGCATCCCAAAACTGAATCATCATTCCACAGTAATAAAAACACCCAATCTCATTCAACCCAAAAACCCACCAAATACTACCGAGAAAACACAGGGAAGGAGGTTGAAACCTGGCCGACAACAGCAGCCAACGGGAAGAATTGTCTGCCGTACGGAGTGGAGATAGCAATTTCGTCCTCCTTTTTTGCTTCTGCCACGCCAACCGCGCCGTTGCCGGAATCCAGAGTTACCGCTGCTTCCACTCTCAGCCCACTACTTTTTTGCTTCCAATATCTTCTGGGCCTCAGCGAATGGGCGAAAACAAGAAGCGGGTTCGACGGCTTTAGAGACGCGTAGCTTGATTGAGAAGATAATGGAAGAATTTGATTGCACATCGCCATTGCTGAAAGATTTCATCAAACGGAAAAATGGCGTCTCCTGTTGCCTAGTTCGTTTCTTATCTTTTGATTCTCATCTTATCTTTCTGGATTACGAACGATGTCGCCGTTAGAATTGTAGCGACTTTAGCTTTTTAAAATTTAAATTTAAAGTTAAAGTAGTGTATAAATCGTTTAACATAATCAGTTATACATTATTCTACTTTATTTATAAATAAATATTACTGTACAATTTATATTTTTACATTTTACATTATTTATCAAAAAGTTTAAAAGTATACTGTACGTAATATTTTTTAAAATATTTGTGTCAAATTGTGTCAACTTTTCTGAAAAAGCTAGTATTTGGTTAAATTTTTCTTATTGCAATATTTATAAACACTTGTTAATTTAATATAGTCGTTATTATTGTTATTACTCTCTATCTCAATACAAATTTTACGTATTTTGATTTTAAACGTAAACCAAACAAAATATTTATTTTCTAAAATGACAAATTGACAATCTTTGATTGACACCGAGATTAAAAAGCTAGTATTTGGTTATAATTTTTCTGAAACAGATAAAAATTATTTGAACATAACAGATAAATTAACTAGTATTTGGTTATATTTTTTATATTGATGATTGAATATGAATATTGTTTTTTTTTTAATTAAAATTTCTTCTTGAAAAAACCTTTGTAATTGGCCCTACTATAGAATAAGGCTTGAATTAGAGGTTTTCATACATGTCTCAAAGAAGAGGAGTTAGAAATTTGAAAATGGTGCTAATTTTTTAAATTTTTTTGTGTTTTATCAGTGTACTCGCATAACTATGTAAAGATTGGAAAATCGAGCATTCTACTTTTGATGATAAAATTACTTAAACGAAATAAGCAATTCAATAAAATAAAGTAAAAGACTCTTACTTCTCTTTGATGCGAAAAATTAACGGATTGAATCCAATTGGCGTTCAAGTATTCAACTATTCATCACTCTTTCAATTGAGATTTTTAGGATATATATTGTAAAATGAATTAAAATATTTTTATTTTTATTTAATGGTAGCTAGCGGGGCGAACCAAATCCTAACACTTAACATTTCTCTAGTTGGAGCTTCAAATGACTGAGTAATAATTTGGGTGCTTGATGCAATTCCTTCGTTTGGCATTTTAAAAGATTTGATTTGATCGAGCTGTTGATTTTGTAAAATTTGTTGTATCCTTGTGTGGAAAAGCAATCGTGCAATGACACATATGGTTTTGGTTAAGAGTCCAATTCAATTTTTGCGGCTAGTAGAATTATTACTTGTTTCGTTTTTCTTAATTCCTACCCATTGTTTCATTGAAGTTTGCTTCTGCAAAATAACCAATTATTATTAAATGGAAAGACGAGTCAATTCTTGTTTGTTTACTAGCAACAGTTCAGCAAGTAGCTTTTGGTCTTGCAAGTCTTGGTTTTTATTTATCTATATATAAGTACTCTTACTTTGATCATTATTATAATTATTGAAAGCAGTACTAAGGTGATGAAGATGATGAGTGTATCAAAACTTCCTAGCCTTGTACCTCTTTTCTTTATCCTCCTTTTTTCGTTCTTCAAACTAAGCTCCAGTATTGAAAACAGATGCCCTGAAATAGAAAAACAGTCGCTTTTAAGTTTCAAACAAGCTCTACAAGATCCTAACAATAGCCTATCTACTTGGAATGATGAAGAAGCTGATTGTTGTCGATGGAAAGGGGTTCGCTGCAGCAACTCAACTGGCCATGTTCATCAACTCCGTCTTCAAAATAGTGTTTTAAGCGGCAGAATAAGTCCTTCCTTGCTCAATTTGAAGCATCTCAAATATCTCGATCTCAGCCGAAATCACTTCAATGAAACAATTCCTTTCTTCATCGGATCACTCACAAGCCTTGAGTATTTGAATCTATCTTTTGCAGAGTTTGACGGGAAGATTCCTCCAAACATTGGGAATCTTTCAAATTTGCACTCTCTAAGTTTGGAACATGACATTTTTCTTGAAGTCGCAGAGCATTCAACTGGGCGCAACAGGTGATCAACAAACTCCCTTCTTTAGTCGAGCTACATTTAAGCGGTTGTAGACTTAATTTCGCAACGCCCCTCACGAGTAGTGGTGTTAATAATATTACTACTTCTAATTTAGCCATTCTTGATCTCTCTGTGAACTACAATTTCATGATCCCCTCTGGCATTATTATCCCCGTATGGTTGTTTCAACTCGGCAAACTTATATATCTTGATCTGAGTGGAAACTATTATGATGGCTCGATTCCGACTGTTAGCAACACTACCAAACTCAAGTACCTTGATCTTTCATTCAATCGTTTCAATTCCAGCATTCCAGAGTGGCTTTACTTTATAAAAGATCTCGAGTATCTCAAAATGCAAAGGAATAATCTGCAAGATGCAATATCTAATTCCATAGCAAATCTGACATCTCTCATTACCCTCGATTTATCCGAAAATAATCTTTCTGGAAAATTACCAAGAGGAATTACCAATTTGTGCAAATTACAATTCTTGCACTTGGGTTGGAATAAGTTGCAAGGAGGAGTGTCTGATTTATTAGGAAATGTATCATCTTGCTTCTTAGGATCTTTAGAATACCTTAATCTAGAAAGTAATCAATTGTCTGGCCACCTGACTCATCAATTCGGAGAATTTAAGTTTCTTCGAATCCTTCGACTTGGTAACAATTCATTGTCCGGTATAATTCCA
This sequence comes from Euphrasia confusa, assembly GCA_954870475.1. NCBI lineage: Eukaryota > Viridiplantae > Streptophyta > Magnoliopsida > Lamiales > Orobanchaceae > Euphrasia > Euphrasia confusa. The sequence goes on along the minus strand of OX940966.1, from coordinate 4,086,345 downwards.
AGCAACCTGGGGAACTTACCTTCGTTTCAGCAGTTAGACTTGGAAGGTAACAAACTCACAGGAAATCTCCCAGAGAGCATGGGTCAACTTTCTAAATTACATTTTATTTTTATTGATAATAACATGTTGGAAGGGGTTGTGACCGAAACCCACTTTGCCCATCTCTCAAGACTCGAGCAATTATTTGCTTCTGGAAATAACTTGACTCTGAAAGTCCATCCAAATTGGATACCACCTTTCAAAATACAAAGCCTTCGACTGGGTTCGTGGAACTTGGGCTCTCGAATTCCGCCTTGGCTCGATACACAAAAGGTGGATATTTGGGACCTTGATTTATCCAACACTGGAATATATGGCAATGTTCCCAACTGGCTTTGGGGTGTGATATTTCTTAACCTCTCACATAACCATCTCCAAGGCAAGATTCCAATCATAAGTAAGAATGGAGATGATTATCATCGTCCGGATCAATTTGTATACTTGGGTTCCAACATGTTCAATGGTCCATTACCTCGAATAGGGAAAACGTTGTGCGACTTAGATCTCTCTAATAACTCATTTTCAGGAAATATATCTGACTTCCTATGCAACACCACGACTTATGGACTACAAAATCTTCATCTTGGTGGAAACCACTTAGCCGGAGAACTACCGGATTGTTTCATGAAATGGTCGTCATTGGGTGTGTTGAACTTAGAGAATAACAACTTCTCCGGAAGAATCCCAAATTCCATTGGACTTCTTGCGAACTTACAGTCTTTGAATCTGCTCGGAAACAATTTATCTGGTGATATTCCTTTGGCAATGCATAATTGCACGGAACTATTAAAGATCGACATGTCTGAAAACAAACTTTCTGGAAACTTGCCAGAACAGATTGTGACAAGCTTATCTAAGTTGGTGATTCTCATTTTAAAGTCAAACAGGTTAAGTGGTGAAATTACCTCGACAATATGTCAACTAAGCTCTCTTCAGATTTTAGATCTATCGCACAATAGATTTTCCGGTATGATACCTAGGTGTGTCGATAACTTTACTGCAATGACCACAAAAAGAAGTTCGGATAGGTTCCGTCATTCGAGGTACAGTGATGCATTTCTAGACAGTGCATCAATGTCTACAAAGGGTATGGAGCTCACTTACGACACCATTCTCCTATTAGTTACCGGTATTGACCTTTCCAAAAACAATTTGTCGGACGATATTCCAAGAGAGATAACAACTCTAGTGGAATTGAGATCACTTAACCTGTCGGGAAATCGCTTAACAGGAATGATCCCACGTGGCATCGGAAACATGAAGCAACTTGAGTCTCTTGATTTCTCAATCAACTCACTTTCCGGAGAACTTCCCAATAGCTTCAGAGATATGTCTTCTTTGAATTATCTAAACGTGTCTTACAATAACTTGACAGGGAGAATTCCAGAAAGCACCCAACTGCGAGGTTTAAACGAGTCGAGCTTCATTGGAAATAATCTTTGTGGCCCTCCACTAACAAGTTCTTGCAACATTGATGATGGTAAAGCCCCAGGAACTATGCACCCGAATGATGAAGAAGGCGATAAGGCGGAGATCGAATGGTTCTACCTATTTCTATCTTTAGGATATGCTGTGGGACTTTCAGCTGTTCTCATTACATTATATTTGAAAAGGTCATTGAGGGAAGCATATTATGAGTTCTTAGAGAATTTGTTTAATGAAGCTTATGTCTATATCCATATCAAATGGAGAAGGATCACCAGAGTATTAGGTCCAAATATGTGAGCGAAAGTGTGCTTGAAAAGTTACTCTTCTAATATTTGTGATGTGTGATTTTTTTTATTTTTTTTATATATGAGCAAAAAAACTACTTATAATCTAGGTCATATTTGTACCCTATAAATATCGAAATCCCCAAAATTTCCAATTTCCAATCGAATTCTAATGGGCGGCGAATTCGAGTTCCCGGAGACGATAATCCATCACATACAGTATTTTCTCACCGGGAGAGAAGCCGCGGCAACCGCCGTTCTGTCGAAATCCTGGAACAGCGCCTGGCTAACTCGACCGGCCATCGACCTGGATGAAAGGGACTACTACAGCAAATCTTACAGAACCATCCCTTTCCCGAAGCTGGTGAGGAAGACCCTTCAAAGGTACGAAGAATCAAAAATCCAGATCGAGAGTTTCAGTCTGTGTTACACGGCATTATACACGGTGTACGACGGCACCGATCTTGCCGCCGACAACTTGCTCCGGAGAGCATTGAAGATCGGCGCCACTCCTCTCGATCTCCGTTTTCGATGCGGTTTCAGGTACTTTTTCGTATTCCCGAACGACGTGTTCGCAGCTGAAAACCTCGCTCGATTATCCGTGGAAGGTTGCATAATCGATCTCGGCCTCGATCCAAATGTGATCAGATGCTCGAAGCTCGAATCGCTTACTCTAGGCGAAGTCGGGGTAAAACTTAACAATCCCAATCCTATTTGCACCATAATTTCTCGCTGCCCCTTGATCAAACACTTGTCGTTATCCCAAATTTACGAGCAAAAGCAGGAGCACTATATTTCAGAAGCCTTGGGATTATCTGGTTTCCCCAACTTGCATAACATAAGGTGCCTCGTGCTTCCGCGTTTAGGACTCGACTTAACGTTCTTGGCCGACTTGTCGTCGAAGTTTCCTTCCCTTAAAGACTTAACCCTAGAGTACACCTCCGTATTTCCAAAAAAAATAATACGAGTTTCCAGCCGTTCACTGGAGGTATTAAGGCTTAGTGCCGAGTTCTCGACTATGAGGATCGAGTTTGATGTTCCGAGTATTCGTAAGTTTACCTTTGAAGGCCCACTCATCGAGTCGTTGTCTTTCAAACCGATTTCAAGGGAATGGGAGGAGTCTCACCTGTCTGTAATTTGTCCTGATCTTAGTACATCATGGTTCGTTGGGTTGAATAAGTTGGTTACACATTTGATCAGCCAATCAAAAGTTCATCTATCTTGCTGTGTTGACGAAGGTATTTGCTTTGGCGAAAGGCTTGATTACAAGGTGGAAGGCTTACAAGGTCTACCCAGACCTCGAGTCGAGAATTTGATCATGGACACACAGTGTCTACCGGCTTTAAGTTACTTTGACCTTTTTGATGGTTTGTTTCGCGTGTGTCGGCCAAAGTTCGTTACTCAGTATTTGATTCCCGCCGAGTCAAGTGATGATTGGGAAACAAACAATTGCTACCTTTGCAAGACGCTTCTGCAACAAATAAACGAGAAATGCTCGTGTGGTATGCATGGTTTGGATGATCTCAAAGAAGTAAACGCGCAGGTTTTTGATGAGGTTGCTGCTGAGTGGCGGGATATACCGCTGACGTCGTCGTTGTTAGATGCTTCGGCAAGTCCAAGGGAAAAGCAGAAAGTTCGATTCGAGCTGGAATGGAGAGCGTAGCCTACCAGATTTTACGATTTAATTATGTTTTATTTTATCTCGTTGGATCGCCGTATTTCAATATGTTTTATTACCTCTCTGGCTCCGTCCAACACTCTTTCTAGTTGCGTTTACAATCCGTTCAGATCTTGAGTTTTAACATTCATTGTTCTAAAAATCCTTGCCTAGATCCGCTTAAGCCCTAGACGGTCCTCGACCGCCTAGATTTTAGACCCGCCTAAACCAAGCAACTCGAATTTGATTCAAAACTTGATGAATCCAATAAAATACTGAGTTTGTGTTATGATAAATTTAGAGCACGAGATTTAAACCATATTGAAAATGATGTAAAATTTTAAATTTGTAAGCTATTTTGATTAATTTTTAATGTTACGAATCGTGATTAATATTATATTTAGATTATTTATTAAATTAAAATATTTTTAAAACACAATATTAATTAATTGAATGATAGTACTAGTAAAATCTACCAATTTATAGTATTTTTATTAATTCAAAAGAAAGTTAGAAATATTTTATTTAATTTAAAAGTTATTAATTTATAAAGTACGTAGTATAAGATTCTATTTTGCTTAATTATTTTATTTTTAAAATTAATATTGATAATTCAAAATGGTGTTAATTACTACTTTGATTTGGATAAATTGGATAATTTGCGTGACTGGGGGTGGGAGAGGAGAAGCCACAGATAAAGATTTAAATACTGAATTTCCGATTAGAAATTTAGGGTTTTACAGATGGCCGGCGAACTCGAATTGCCGGAGCCAATAATCCAGCGCATTCAATATTTTCTGACCGCGAGTCAAGCTGCGAGAACTACTTTCCTGTCGAAATCATGGAACAGCGCCTGGCTAACTCGCCCGAACATCGACTTGGATGAAGAGTGCTACGCCGTGGGCCTCCCCCACACTCTCCGTTTCCCGGCGTTTGTGAAGAAGACGATGCAAAGGTACGAACAATCCAACCTCAAGATCGATAGTTTCAGGCTACGCATCTGCGGTTCTCCTTTCGATCCTAACGAAACGATTGTGAACGCACTGGAAATGGGCGCTACTAATATCTCTCTTACTGCTGAGTTTGATCATTCGTTTTTTATTCTATGTAATGAGCTGTTTGCTGCTGAAAACATTGTCCGATTATCTATCGAGGGCTTCAAGATTGATCTGGGAACGGATCCAATTGTAAGGTGTTCGAGGCTTGAATCCCTTGCACTAGAAGGAGTCGATGTAAAACGTAATGCCAATTCTATTTCCAACATAATCTCCGGCTGCCCCTTGATTAAAGATTTGTCATTGACCTATATCCGTGAGTACAAAGACGAATTCGATGAACAGGGCAACAGATTGGTTGGTTACGGCTATGGACAAGTGAGCGCTAACGAATTCGGTCCAAGTCTCGGCCCGCTCGAGCTTCCCAAGTTGCATAACTTGACGCGTCTGGTGCTTTCTTATGTGGATTTCGACATATTGTTTCTTGGTGACTTATCATCAATGTTCCCTTTGCTTAAAGATTTAACCGTGGAATTTGCCCTCCTATTCCCAGAACACATACGGATTTCTAGCCATTCACTGGAGGTATTAAGCTTTACTCTGCTGCTGCGCCCGATGATGGTCGAGTTTGATGTTCCAAGTATTCGTAAGTTTACGTTTGAGGGTCCACTCATTCAGTCACTGACTTTTGAACCAACTTCAAGGGAGTGGGAGTCACACGTATCTATAATTTGTCATGAGGTTATTAGTACATCATTGTTCCTTGACTTGAGTAAGTTGGTTGCAAAGCTTAGCCAACCAAAACTTCATCTCTCTTGTTTTGTTTACTCTGACCAAAGCATTGACTACGACCTGGAAGACCTCCAAGGCTTACCCAAAGTTCAAGTCGAGAATTTGATTATGGACACCCGAGGTCTACCATCTTTAAGTTGTTATGCTCTGTATGAAGGTTTGTTTCGGTTTTGTCGGCCAAAGTTCATTACTCAGAATTTGCTTCCCGAGTCGAGTTATGGATGTAAAACAAGCAATACTTTCCTTTGCAAGACGCTTGTGCAACAAATGAACGAGAGATGCTCGGTCCAAACACTTGGTATGCATAGCTTGCACGATCTCAAACAAGTAAATGTGCAGATTTTTGATGAGGCTGTTGCTGAGTGGCAGGATATATCGTTGAAGTCATTGTTAGTTGCTTCAGCAAATCCAAAGGAAGAGCAGAAAATTTGCTTCGGGCTGGAATGGACAGCGTAGCCTAGCAGCTATGACATTAATGGAATATATTTTACTTTTCCGTTGCTTGGTCATGGTTTCTACCTTCTCGTACTATGATCTTAAAATTGCTGAGTTCTAATGATGTGTATTTGTTCCAAGTACTTAACGGACTTGTTTTGTTGTTCTTGCCAAGTAACTATCAGTGATGGACGGAAAAATATATTCCTCATTGCTTTGTCTTATGTGTATACATTTTGCACTTGAAGCGTTTCTTGACTAGTGAAATATTTCTTTGGGACGGTTTTCAAGTAAAAAATGCACGCGTTTTGCACGTGATGCTGAGGTGTAGGTTTCCTTTGACAGGAGTTTATATTATTTGCCAAAGATAAATCCGATTTTTATAATTATAAATTAAAGAAAAAAAATATAAATCTCGTTTTTTTTCTCTCTCAATTTCATTTTATGCTCTTCTCGGATTTCGGATTTTGCCATTGATTAAACTTGACTACTGAAGCAGGCCTGCAATTCAAAGTCCTCACTGTGTAAGTTTTCTTGTACACTCAAATACTTATAACCCTAATTCGTTGTTTTCTCTCTTCATTTCTTCTGTGTTCGATCTCAATCGATTTCTCTTTAGGTGGAAGCATGTCAGGTTCTCTTTTCTCATCAAAATCAACATTCACATCCCTTCTGACGATGTCCTCATCAATCATCATCATTATCACCTTCAACCAAATTAGCTTTTATATTATCTTTCATGGTGAGTCTTGGTGACTACTACTCCATCATTATCATCAGAACTATCTTCTTCCAACTGGTAATCATTATCTTCAAACTGAGAATTTTGTTCATCCACATTCCTACTATGTTCTTCAAAACCTTGAACTTCACCAACCTCATTAGTTTCCTCCACAATATTTCCATGAGTTTACTGGCTTCACATTCCCAAGCAAGTGGAGCTCCTTATCATTGAACAGTGGTTTCACAACACCCTTCTGTAACGTATAAAAGGTTTTCTCCCCGAAAACTCTAAGCTTCTCACAACATTCTCGAGCAACCTTTTAATGGACACATCGCCTTTTATATCAGTGTAATCGTATGCAAAGCTGAAAGCTTTTTCCACCAACGTAGCGAGTTGATGCGAAACTGCTTCCAACAAAGCTTTCTTCATAGTTCATATTGCAACATCATTGTTATTAGAGAAATATTGCCCTCGGTTTATGGAGAAGTTATCCTCGGTGAACCAAGCTGCTACCACTAACACCCATTTTGGAAATTTAGGATTTTTCGAAAAAATTGAAGATTTTGGGTTCGGTAGGAAATTTTGGGTTTTTGTGAGAAATTGGTGATTTTGGACAAGATTTTGCCGCAATTACTAACTTTAAGCTCTTATGCTAATCGGCATTTCAATTTTGTGGAGATTAGTAGGGACTTGCAATTTAGGATTTTTTTTGAATTTCAGAGAAAATGAGCAAGGAGAAGACTATATTCTTTTGAACTGAAATAAACTCAATTGAATAAATAAAAGACTACGGATTTCCATTCACTCTCGTAATAGATGAAATTATGATTTTTTCTTTATCTCGGAGTATATTTTAAATGGATAATTTTCCCTCTTAGTAAATAAAATAAGAATCATTAATATTCTTCCCTAGTAGAAAAAAATCCGTCTAGTAAAATATGGGAAGGGTTAAAACTATGTAAGATGTAGTATCAATTTTAAATTAGAAAACCGAAATCATATTTAGGGTTAAAACTATGTAAGATGTAGTATCAATTTTAAATTAGAAAACCGAAATCATATTTACCGATAACTAATTTGTGGACAGTACTGAGATCCCCAATTCCAATTCTAGGGTTTTACTGATGGGCGGCGATCTCGAACTGCCGGAGCCAATAATCCAGCGCATTCAATATTTTTTGAACGCGAGTCAAGCTGCGAGAACTACTTTCCTGTCGAAATCATGGAACAGAGCCTGGCTAACTCGCCCGAACATCGACTTGGATGAAGGGCGCTACGTCAATTCCCGCCACACTCTCTATTTCCCGGTGTATGTGAATAAGACGATGCAAAGGTACGAAGAATCCCAACTCAAGATCGATAGTTTCAGTCTACGAATATGCGGTTCTCCTTTCGATCCTAACGAAACGATTTTGAAAGCACTGGAAATGGGCGCTACTCATATCGCTCTTTATGCTGAGTTTAGTCATTCGTTTTTTATTCTATGGAATGAGGTGTTTGCTTTTGAAAATATTGTCCGATTGTCTATCCATGGCTTTAAGATTGATCTGGGGCCGGATCCAATTGTAAGGTTTTCGAGGCTTGAATCCCTTGCACTAGACTTAGTCGGGGTAAAACGTGATGCCAATTCTATTTCCAACATAATCTCCCGCTGCCCCTTGATCAAAGATTTGTCATTGGCCTATATCCGTGAGTACAAAGACGAATATGATGAACAGGGCAACAGATTAGTTGGTTACGGCTATGGGCAAATGTATGCTAATGGTCGTAGTCTCGGCCCGCTCGAGCTTCCCAAGTTGCATAACGTAACCCGTTTGGTGCTTTCTTGTGTGGATTTCGACTTGTTGTTATTGGGTGACTTATCGTCAGTATTTCCTTCGCTTAAATATTTAACGCTGAAATACTTCCTCCTATTCCCAGAACACATACGAGTTTCTAGCCATTCACTGGAGGTATTGAGCTTTACCTTGCTGCACCCGACGAGGGCCGAGTTTGATGTTCCAAGTATTCATAAGTTTACCTTTGATGGCCCACTCATTCATGCACTGACTTTTGAACCAACTTCAAGGGAGTGGGAGTCTCACCTATCTGTAATTTGTTGTGAGCTTAGTACATCATGGTTCCTTGAGATGAGTAAGTTGGTTACGCAGCTTAGACAATCAAAACTTCATCTCTCTCTCCATTTTGACACTTCTGACCAAAGCTTTGACTACGATGTGGAAGACCTCAAAGGTTTACCCAAAGTTCAAGTGGAGAATTTGATCATGGACACCCGAGGTCTACCATCTTTAAGTTGTTATGCTCTTTATGAAGGTTTGTTTCGGTTTTGTCGCCCAAAGTTCATTACTCAGAATTTGCTTCCTGAGTCAAGTCATGGATGTAAAACAAGCAATACTTTCCTTTGCAAGAGGCTTGTGCAACAAATGAATGAGAGATGCTCGGTCCAAACACTTGGTATGCATAGCTTGCACGATCTCAAACAAGTAAATGTGCAGATTTTTGATGAGGCTGTTGCTGAGTGGCAGGATATACCGTTGAAGTCATTGTTAGCTGCTTCAGAAAGTCCAAAGGAAGAGCAGAAAATTCGCTTCTGGCTGGAATGGGCAATGTAGCCTAGCTACTGCATTTTGAATATATTTTACTTTTCCGTTGGTTGGTCATCATGTCTACTTTCTCGTACTTTGATCTTAAAATTGCTGTGTTCTATTTATGTGTATTTGTTCAAGTACCTAACGTACTTGTTTAATTGTTTTGTTGTTCTTGCCTAGTAAAGTAGTAACTATCACTGATGGACTGATAAATATAGTCCTCATTGCTTCGTCTTATGTGTATACATTTTGCACTTGAACATTTTTCGACTAGTGCGGGACGAAAAAATATATTTCTCATTGCTATGTCTTGTGTGTAGCATTTTGGACTTTGAGCATTTTTGGACTAGTGAGGGATATATTCCGGAGTATAATTGTACGTATTGAATATTCTTCCGTCTGAGTAGTAGTAAATAGGGGGCTAATAGGGTGAGGGTTGAAAATTTATCTAGGTAAAGATATCATGGGAGTATAATTCAAATTAATATTCTTTCCTGTATGTAAAAAAAAATCCTCTCTAGTAAAATAGGAGAAGGGTTAAAATTTTATCTATGTAAGATATCAATTTTAGGGTAGAAAATCGAAATCATATACACATATTTACCGATAAATAATTCATTGATTAAAAATTTTAAACTTCATTACTCAGTATTTGCTTCCCATGTCCAGTGCTGATTGGAAAAAAAACAATTACTACCTTTGCAAGACGTTTGTGCAACAAATGAATGAGAAATGCTTGTTCAAAAGCCTTATAATGCATAGTTTGAATGATCTGAAACAAGTAAATGTGCAGGTTTTGATGAGGTTGTTGCTGAGTGGCAGGATATACCATTGAAATCATTGTTAGTTGCTTCACCAAGTCCAAAGGAAAAGCAGAAAATTCGCTTCAGGATTGAATGGAGAGCGTAGCCTAGCTATTACATTTTGAATACACTTTATTATGCCTTTCTAGGTCATCGTTTCTACTTTCTCGCACTTTGATCTTAAAATTGTTGAGTTCAAATGATGTGTATTTGTTCAAGTACTTAACTGGCTTGTTTTGTTGTTCTTGCCTAGTAACTATCAGTGATGGACGGAAAAATATATTCCTCATTGCTTCGTTTTATGTGTATACATTTTGCACTTGAAGCATTTTTCGACTAATGCGGGAGTATAATTGGAATGAATTTTCATCAAGAGTAAGTAGGGAAAGGGTCAAAATTTTATATACCGCAAGAGATACCACGGAGTATAATTCAAATGAATATTCTTCCCTCTCAGAAAAAAAACCATCTAGTAAAAAGGAGAGGATTAAAAATTTGAGATATTTAGGAAAAAGACTATATTGGTTTTACTTATTATCAACAACTTTCATGTTTTTTTCTTCCGAAATAGTTCTAAAAAAAATGTTATATATTTTTAACTTTGTTAAAAAATAGTTCCATGTTTTTTTCTTTAAAAAAAAGTGTTATATATTTTTAACTTTGTTAAAAAATAGGGTGTTAAAAATATTTTTAATTATAGTGAAGGGTAATTTTAAATTATAGAAAAACTATAATACCCTTATGATAAAAGTTTAACAATTATAATTAATAAATTAATTTATATTAATAATTATAAACTAGTTTTGACCATTTAAATTAAAATTTATAAAATTAATATTTATTTTGAAAATTAAAATTACTGAATAAAATTAAAATTTATTTTAATTATGATTTAAAATTAAAATTAATAGATTTTAATTAAGATTTATATAAAACAGTTTTTATAATTTAAATTAAATTTATTTACAAACCTTATAAGAGTAATAATGTAACGTCCCAGAAAATTCAAAGTTAAGCGTGACTCTAAGGAGGGTGTATTGGATTGAGAGTTTACATGATTTCATTGGATTTTAAAAGTTGAGAGGTATTCAATCTAGATTTTTAAAAGTCCATAAAAATCTAGGGGTATTCATTACGGATTTTAAAAAGTCTTAAAAAATCCATAAGTATTCAAAAGTCTATGGATTTTAATAGACTATAGATTTTGATGGATTCTCCTTTCAAAATAGGAACAGTTTTCACTATTCAAAGATTTCTATGGACTTCACTAAAATATTAATAAAAATAATAAAACTTATAAAAATTATTATATTAAAATAATAATACTCATTAACATTAATAAAAAAAATAAAACTTATAAAAATTAATTTATAAAAATAGTAATTCTCATTTTTTTTCTAATGAAATAAATTATTAAAAATAATAAAACTTTAGAAATTATATTAATTTTTTTAATTAGTTAAATTATTATTAAAATAATAAAACTTGAAAAATTATGTTAAAAAAAATCTAGTTGAAGTGAACAATGAAAAGAGTAAACAACAAACAATGTGAAGTAAAAGTAAAAAAATTCAAATGTTTCACGCTATTTTTAAACAACAATTGTACTTTAATCATCATACTTGAGTTTTTATTATACTTGAAATTTTATTTTTCATTTTATAATTATGTTATTTACATTGAGTAATTTATTAATTAATTACTGTAATTATTTTTGAATACTTATACTTATAAAATTTATTTTATTATTATTTGATCATATCTTTATTTTATAAAAATGATAAAAAAAAATAGAATAATAATAGTGAATAATAATTTATCTTTTTAAATAATGTTTTTTTCGTAAATTAGTTGAATATATATTTTTATAGTAATATATAAGTAATTCATATATATACACATTAAAAAATATTTTACACAATCAACTAAAAAATATTTTAAACAATTCACTCAACTCTATAGAAATCCGTATAAATCAACAAAAAAGTAGGTCAAACTCTCTATAGACTCTATGGATTTTTTAAATCCACGGACTTTTTAAAGTCTTAAAAAATCCAATGAAATCTGAATCCAATACACCCTCCTAAACTAATTCTAAGATGGGTGACCTGGCTCTGAAGTAATTCTAAGATGGTGACCCTTAGAAGTTTTCCGGGTGCGCACGATGGGTGACCAGAGTCAGGATATCACTCCCGCAAGCAGTCATTAGTAACCGAACCGGTCTTTAACGTCGCAAATAATATAATTTATTACCTAACTTTTAATTAGAATAAACTATTTTATTTAATTCTAAAAATCATAAAAAACTTTCCCTTAACCAAATTCACCTTAAAAATTTACTTACATATGTAACTAATGTAAGTAAGATATCAATTTTAAATTAGAAAATCGAAATCATATTTAGCGATAATTCAAATGGGTTAATTAGTACAGTATTCCGTATTTTATTACTATTTGGTAGATAACTACAGATCCCCAATTCAAAATCTAGGGTTTTACAGATGGCCGGCGAACTCGAATTGCCGGAGCCAATAATCCAGCGCATACAATACTTTCTGAACGCGGGTCAAGCTACGAAAACTACTTTCCTGTCGAAATCATGGAACAGGGCCTGGCTAACTCGCCCGAACATCGACTTGGATGAACGGCGCTACGCCAGTTCCACTATCCGTTTCCCGGCGTTTGTGAAGAAGACGATGCAAAGGTACGAACAATCACAACTCAAGATCGATAGTTTCAGTCTACGCATCTGCGGTTCTCCTTTCGATCCTAACGAAACGATTATGAAAGCACTGGAAATGGGCGCTACTCATATCGCTCTTTATGCTGAGTTTAGTCATTCGTTTTTTATTCTATGGAATGAGGTGTTTGCTTTTGGAAATATTGTCCGATTGTCTATCCATGGCTTCAAGATTGATCTGGGGCCGGATCCAATTGTAAGGTGTTCGAGACTTGAAACCCTTGCACTAGACTTAGTCGGGGTAAAACGTGATGCCAATGCTATTTCCAACATAATCTCCCGATGTCCCTTGATTAAAGATTTGTCATTGGCCTATATCCGTGAGTACATAGACGAATATGATGAACAGGGCAACAGATTGGTTGGTTACGGCTATGGACAAATGTATGCTAATGGTCGCAGTCTCGGCCCGCTCGAGCTTCCCAGGTTGCATAACGTAACCCGTCTGGTGCTTTCTTGTGTGGATTTCGACTTGTTGTTATTGGGTGACTTATCGTCAGTATTTCCTTCGCTTAAAGATTTAACTCTGAAATACTTCCTCCTATTCCCAGAACACATACGAGTTTCTAGCCATTCACTGGAGGTATTAAGCTTTACCTTGCTGCACCCGACGAGGGTCGAGTTTGATGTTCCAAGTATTCGTAAGTTTACCTTTGATGGCCCACTCATTCATGCACTGACTTTTGAACCAACTTCAAGGGAATGGGAGTCTCACCTAACTGTAATATGTCGTGAGCTTAGTACACCATGGTTCCTTGAGATGAGTAAGTTGGTTACACAGCTTAGACAATCAAAACTTCATCTCTCTCTCCGTGTTAACACTTCTGACCAAAGCTTTGACTACGATGTGGAAGACCTCAAAGGTTTACCCAGACTTCAAGTGGAGAATTTGATTATGGACACCCAATGTCTACCATCTTTAAGTTGTTATGCTCTTTATGAAGGTTTGTTTCGGTTTTGTCGCCCAAAGTTCATTACTCAGAATTTGCTTCCCGAGTCATGTCATGGTTGGAAAACAAACAATACTTTCCTTTGCAAGACGTTTGTGCAACAAATGAATGAGAAATGCTCGGTTCAAACACTTGGTATGCATAGCTTGCGTGATCTCAAACAAGTAAATGTGCAGATTTTTTATGGGGCTGTTGCTGAGTGGCAGGATATACCGTTGAATTCATTGTTAGTTGCTTCAGAAAGTCCAAAGAAAGAGCAGAAAATTCGCTTCGGCCTGGAATGGAGAGCGTAGCCTAGCTATTACATTTTGAACACTTTATTATGCCTTTGCTAGGTTATCGTTTCTTCGTTCTGGTACTTTGATCTTAAGATTACGCGTCCTACTGATGTGTATTTGTTCAAGTACGTAACGGACTTGTTTTGTTGTTCTTGCTAAGTACTCCTAACTATCAGTGATGGATGTAAAATATATATTCCTCATTGCTTGAAACATTTGTTTTACTAGTGCGGGATATATTCCGGTAGTACGGAAGTATAATTCGAATGAATATTCTTCCCTCTTGCTTTCTCCATCTTATATAAGTTGTACTAATACTTTAAAATAAATTTTCATACCTTTTTTAATTAAATACAATTTAATTTTACTATCCATTTACTTTTCAAATTCAATTCAAAACTGTTTACTTTTCAATTTAAAAAATACATTAAATTCTTTACTTTTTGATCAAAAAAGTCAAAAAATAATAATTTTTTTAATAATTTCATCTTTAGTGAATTATAGATTACTTTACTTTTCAATTTAAAAATTCATTAATTTTTTTATTTTTTTATTTTTTTGGTAAAAAAAATTAAAAACAAGGTAAAAAAAATCAAAAATCAATTTAAAAATTCATTAAATTTTTTATTTTTTTGGTAAAAAAAAATCAAAAAACAAGGTAAAAAAAATCAAAAAACAATATATTTTTAATGTTCGTGTCCAGAAAAGTATTGAATCTTAGGGGGTGTATTCAACTGGGATTTTGATAGATTTTTTTTGGACTTTTAAAAGTCTATGAATTTGTATGGATTTTTAAAATCCACTGACGTAATGACTTTTTCTATTGATTTTCATAAACTTCACATGATTCTAATATAATTTTTTTAATTGTTTTACTTGAATTTTTATAAACTTTTATATATAAAAAAATCTTAATTATTTTAAAAAATTCAAATTGTTCATAAATAAATATTATTATTTATCAAAAAATGCATTTGTTCAAAAATAAATAAACATTATTATTTATCATTATTATCATCTTCATTTACATTATTGTAATTGTTATGCATCGAACGTAGGATTAGAATACTCGCTATCAATGATTTTTTTTTATTTTAAAAAATTAATGAATTTTGAAAATCTATAAACTTTATAGAGTGTTTAACTGACTTTATTATTGATTTTATATGAATTTTCATAGATTTGTAAGAATCGTAAAATATATACAATTTACGTAAACTTTCATAAACATCAAATATATCTAATATATATGAACATACTTTTACATAAAAAAACCATTTAAAAAAAAGAAAAATTAAATTATTATTCTAATTTTTATAATTTTATTTTCATCACAAAATATTTTATTATTAATATCATGTATAAATAATTATTTTTAACGAAAATATGATCAGATCAATTTTTTCAAATAAAAATTTTAATAGAGTGATTTGTGTAACTATTGTTAAATGACTAACAATTGTTTTAATTTTATTTTTCGTATTTGAGTTTTTAGTTGTATAGAAGTCTATCGAAATCTCTCATAATTATGAGAGATTTCGAAAAGTCAAATTTAGTTATATTTTATAAAGAGAATGCATCAAAATCCATAAACTTTTAAAATTTATTATAATCAATGGATTTTTTAATACCTACGAAATTTTTTAAAACTTTTTAAATACTTAATTGAATACTTCCGGATTGTAATGGACTTTTAAAAATCCGGAATGAATACACCTAGACTTTACAAGTCCATTAAAATCTTATAAACTCTTAATTGAATACATATTAGAGGGAGTACTAATATTATAGAGATTTTCAAATAAGGGGCAACTTTTAAGAATTTGTTTTTTGGACTTATAATTTGTGCAAATTTAGTGCAAACTGTTTATAATGAATAAACAGTTTAAATAACTGTTTTTACTTCAACGTTTTTTGATTGACTAGTTTAACTTTGTTGGAGACATACACTATAATAGAGGAATACACGGCTGATATTAATGGCAACAAATTGTCGTATGAAAGAGCTGTGGAGAGTGTGAATGGGAGAGATGATCCCATAAAAATGGCTTTAATTATTCACGTGTGCATATAAATAGTTTGTAAAATACATAAAATTTAAAGTATAATAAAAAATAAAAAATAGAGATAAAAATGAATTTAGTATTTCATTTTATTAAATTAGAAATGGGCCACTTCATTTTCGAAGACCAATGGGCTTAGTAGATAATATAGGCACATAATTGCATAAAGCCGAAAGTAAGAAACATAAATAAAAAACAATATGATGATGGGATTTGAACCACGACATTTCGGATCAAAACCTTAATTTTTGTGGTAAAAAATATTTTTTGAAAACTTATAAAAAGCAAATACTAAATACTATAACAACTTACTGAATAAGTATATCAAATGAATAACAAATCGATTGTGATATAATTAAAATCCTCACAAATTAAATATATCTTCTCATCTTCTATTAATAATTATTTTCACCAATAAAGTAAACCATTTTTTTTTTTCTTTTTTAATGAAACCTTTCTCAAATTCAAACTTTTTAAAAAGTAATTAAAATAATTAGTGTAATATATATGAATGATTGAGACTGCATCTATATATATGATCATCTTGTGTACTAATATATACTATGTTATAAACAAACACACACACTCTTGAATATTCATTGAAAATAGAAGAAAAAGTAAGTATGATGATGATGATCAGTAAGTTGTTGCTGCTGATACTAGTGTCCCTGCTCGGAGCATCGGAAGCTCCGCCACCGGTTCTGCGATATCCCTCTTGGTTGGAAGTTGGGGATCAGGAGCTTCTAGCAGCGGGAGGAGGTGCCTCGTTGAAGGCAGATGTGGTGGTTGCCTACCCTCCCAACCACCAAGGGCGATTCGTGATCGTGGTCAAGGCAGGGGTATCAACAACCACCAGGGGTTTATCAAAAATACTTTATTAGTTTTCATATATAACTAAATATACACACTTAATTAATATATAACTAGTATATTATATTAAAATGCACGTAAATTGCACAAAATAAAAAAATGCATATATTACACAAATAAATTTATTATATCAAAAACACAACAATTAATTTTTGTGCGATTTACGTGTATTTTAATATACAGTAATATAATATTTATATAAAAAATTATTTATTTTTATTGTTAAATGCATTTTTAGCATGACCTTTTGGAAGTCAGAAAAGAAGTCCGCCTTTTTCAATGCAGCTTCGAGGGGCACCAAGACAACCGCCAATTCTACCGAGATTGCAGCATTTACGGAACAATCGACTTCATTTTCGGGCCAATACAACACCGTCACAACAGATTGGTTATCCAGAATAGTAGGATCATCCCGGACAAGTTCTTGGATCCGGTCCGATTCCAATTAAGTGAAGACGTATCTAGGAAGACCGTGGAAAGTCGCGGATGTGACGATGGCGATGCAGAGCTTCTTGGGGAACCTGATGATCCAGCCAGAGGGTTGGAGGATATGGGATAGCGAGACCAACCACCAGACCTGCCAAATGTCCGAGTTCACCAACTACGGCCCCAGGGCTAATACAACCAATAGGTTAGGTTTCCTCCTTTTTCCAATTCGATTTAGATAATTTTGACTGGGGTCAAGATAAATGTTTTAAAATACTTTAAATTATTTAAATAATATTTTTCACACTTTAAAATTATTGTCTGCTGCCATATTTTTCACATATTTTAAATAATATTTAAATAATTATTTTTCATAAATTAATTAAATAATAAAATCAGGTATTCCCTTTCTTGTACCTCAATTTATTCATGGATGAATTTAAGGATATTGTTTGATGCTGCAATTCTTATTCCTCCTTCCCTTTTTAAGAATAGTATTTTTAATGTTAATTCATGTAATTAATTGTTTTTATTTTGAGAGATATGATATGAACCACCTCCCAGAGACTAACAAAAACCCAACTGCTATTCTTATTCCTCCTTCCCTTTTTAAGAATAGTATTTTTAGTGTTAATTCATGTAATTAATTGTTTTTATTTTGAGAGATATCAACCCAATTATTTTCTTTATTGTTGAATTAACATATTTTGTCATTTTCAAAATTCAAACCATATTACTCTTTTGATCTCCTTTATCAAAAAGTTAAATTACTCTTTTGCCCTTTGTTTTGTGAAATTAGTATAATTATATATATATATATATATATATATATATATATATATATATATATATATATATATATATATATATATATAAATATTAAATTCGTGCGAAATTCGTGCGAAATTATATAATTTCACACAAATTTCGCATCTTATATATATATATATATATATATGAGAGAGAGAGAAGAGTATAATAGTCATTATGAATTTTAAAATGTACCTTCAAATGTAAATATAAACATTTTAGTACCTTATTTTATAAATAATAAAATATATATATATTATTTTTATTTGTAAAATGAAAAAAACAGTGTAAAATTTTGAATATCCAAATATTGTTCATTGTGTAAAATTCTAAATTCATCGATAAATTGGGAAGGAAGAATTGTAGGAATTGCAGCAGACAAGAACCCTAAATTCATTCGAAAATAATAACAAAAAACGAGAACAAAATCATCGGAGTAGTCGGAGGAATTGCATCAGCAGCCAATAACCCTAAATTTACCGTGAAGAAATTGAGGTACAAGAAAAGAAAGGAGAAAATATATAATTTAAAATATTTTTAAGCATTTATCTTAATATGATAAATTATATATGTCCAACAAATAGAAAGCCCCGGTAAGAAAAACATGCATGGACAGATGGACTTGACCCGCTCAGTCAAATAACCTAACTCGAATTGGAAAAAGGGGAAACCTAACCTAAACCCTAAATATAGTTATTTTTAGTAAAATAAAGTAAAATATTATGAGCCTTAATAAAACATACTCCAAATTAAAATCAATAGTAAGCTAAATCAGTACTAGTTAATGAGAAGAGTTTATGAATAGGGGAGGTTTGAAGATTAATTAATTAATTCATCCAATTTGGGTTAATTTATTAAAGAATGTTTAGGAAAAGGGTAAATACAATTTATAAAATTATAAGTTATATTCTATAAAATATAATTTTTGATTAAGGGTAAAATAGAATCGAGAAACGTTGCATCCGATGAATACGGGGGCGATGAAGATTGGGCGTGTTGTTTTGATCTCGATCATGGCGACGATGATGGTTTTGGTCCGATCGGACAGGTTCACGTTCCGGCTCGCATTCTCATCCAGGAACTCGTTCCTCTTTGGTGATGCATGCTTGAATTTTAATAATTGAAATCCCAATCGCGATGTTGGCATGTTGGTTCAAGTCCACAGGAACTCATGATTAAAATTGACTAATATATATTTATGGTATTTAAAATTATACACCGTACGTCAATTACTAATACAGTACTACAGTACTATAATTTATACCGAATATTATTTTTATGTTACAGAATAAATTATGGGATTGCATATATTGTTATACTACTACTCTTAACAATATTACTATCGTTAATTAATTATTTTTTACTAATTATGGTAAATTAATTATTTATCCCGACAAAATATTTCCAACCAAATTTTATTATTGACATTAGATAACAATCTATAATTAAATCGTACGATCCCCTTCCATAATTATTTAAATTATATATATATATATATATATATATATATATATATATATATATATATATATATATATATATATATATATATATATATATATATATAAGAATCTAGATTAAATCTTATCTTCTTTCATATATATTCAAATTAATTAGATAAAAAACTAGATTAAATCTCATCTCCTCAATTCCATAATTATTCAAATTAATTAAATAAAAATCTTATCCTCTTCCATAATTATTTTAGTAACATAAAATACATCATTATCCTTACACCCTCCCAACCCTATAACACATGCAAACACATCCAAACATCACAATACAATAACACATCAACAATAAAAAAAAAACACGCACTCAATTGCATGAAGATAGAGGAGCAAGAAAAGCAGCAGCTATCGTCCGGTGGATACCCTGCATGGGTGGAGGCAGCGGCCGACAATGTCAATCCATACGTGGTGGTTGCCAAGGACGGCAGCGGCCAGTTCACCACCATCGGCCAGGGGGTGGTGAACCTTGTGCTATGAAGCCAACCTTCAGTTCTACACCACCTCACTCATTACATTATTAGTTACTAGCTAGTATTTTTATGTTTTTATTACACTATATTAATTAGTTACTGGTATTTTTATGTTTTTATCAAATATTATTTTTTGATTTTAATATTTATTTATTCAATAAGCGTTTATTAATTACCTATTTATTCTAATATATGAATATTTTATACATCAATTTTATTTAAAATTTTGCATTCATTTTTTTTTTTTTGAATAAAAATTAGAAATATAGTGTGTATTTACTATTTAATAACAAACGAATCGAAGAAGTTGGCATCATGGAACGAGCGCGGGATTATGGAAAAAATGAACATGCTGCATGAATATCATCCAACGGGCTATGAAATTATGCTTTGTCTGTCTTCGTAATGTGTTGGGCCTAATAGAAAAGGACCAATTATAGATCAACTTCCATACTGTTTAATTTTATATTTAACTAGGATCTTTCGACCCGTGCGATGCACCGGAATTATCTTTCAAAAGCTTCTTCGGTCAGTAATTTAATATAAACATATTAATAAAAAAGATTTAAAATAAATGTAAATAAAAATTTCAAATAAAGAGGTCAATAATTGGAGAAAATAACATTACCTCATAATAGATTTTAAAAAATAATAGCAAAATTTGGAAGATCATTTCACAATTCTAAACACCTCTTTGTAAACGACATTTGTAGCCTTATTCGTGAGTTCCTCATTCGAATCACAAATTAAAATTTTTAATCCTGCTCTATTAGTGACTCTAGAAATTGCAATATATATAATTGTCCGTATGTGAACACCGGCCTTCTCAACAGAATCCCAACCTTTGACAAAGATTGTCTTTGACTCTTGTTAATTGTCATAGCGTAAGATATCATAATTGAGAATTGCCGATGTTGAAATCGAAAGGGCAAATTTGAATTAGAAGGCGAAAGTGGCAACCTTGGAATGTAAACAATTTGATCGCTTGTATCTCCTCCTAAGACTTTCGCCTCGATAACGTACTTTCCCAATTTTGTTATTACCAACCGAGTGTCATTACATAAGCCCGCTGTGTGATCGAGATTTCTTAACAGCATAATAGGCACACCAACCTACAAAAAATATGAAATTAAGACATAAAAATAACGTATTGAAACAATGAAATTGTTGATATTTAAAATAAAAGCCTTTAGTTTAAAAATTCCGGTGCTTTCTCTATATTAATATATAAATTGTACATTGTTTATATCTTAGTAGCAATACATAAAAAATTAATCAAAAAATCTAAAAAAGATTTAAAAAATTATAAAAATCAGTATAAGAAATATGAATTGTAAAACTAATTAATTGGTATCTTAAAGAATTAAATAGACCAGGGGAATAATTAAGACTAACCTTAAGCTTCAGAACATGATTTGGCAAGCCGGAGCATTTAATTGTGTTTAAATATTCAGTGTAATGCATTTGATCAAACATCGTGGATCCTTAATAAAAATAAATGGTTAAATAATTATTTTTGTTTTTATTTTAATTATCTCACTTTTTAATTTTGTTATTAAGTTATTTGTGTTAATAATTTTAAGAAATATAAAAATAAAATAAAAAGTGAATGTAAACTGTGAATTATATAATTTATTAGTTGTGTATTTAATAAAATAAAATTGTTGAATAATTATTTTGTTTCTATTTTAACTATCTCAAATAAAAGTTTAAATGGTTATATATTGTTGAATATTATTTGTTTTATCATTAATTAAGATAAATTGACATAAACAAATATATTTATAAAATTAAACATTCACAATAATTAGCTAATGGAGTTAAATTGTGAGTATTAAATGATCATGTAGTTAAATAGGTGAATAATTAAGTGAAGTTCAGTTATTTCAAATTCACTAAGTTTAGTTTAGTCATTTTAATTTTTCATTCATATTTCAATATTTTAAGATATAGCTGAAAATTTATTATTGAATATGGTTAGAAGCTACAAAAATCAACATGTTATATATCATGAATATGTTATGTTCAAAGAACACATTATATAATAAATTTTGATGTACAAACCTGCAATGCAACAGTCTATGCTAACAGTCAAAATATTTAGTTAATAAATGAATATATGTCATAATTTCAGATAACAGGACATATGCAGTCTGCTTTGAAGAAAACAGGGTGAATGAACGGTTTAAGAAAAAGATAATATATGTATCTGTGTTTAAGCAAATAGAATGAATCTATCTCTTTGAAAATAAAAATCAGAAACTTTGGGAATCTGAAATACATAACAACTTATGAATTTGGAATAAGTTTTTGGATTAGAATTATTCTGCAAAGATAACAGGGGGAATGGACAGGGTATTACGAAATTGGGATATGATGAGGGATAAGAATCTAAACTACAGAGAAATTTACGAAATTGGAGCACGAAGAGGAATGAGAATTACTCTGCAAAAAATAGGCCACAAACAACGATTTATCAAATTGATGAATTCTGATACTGCAAAAATATAAATGATCAATATAAGCAGTGTAAAGATATCAGGGGGAATGGACCGAGTAATTAATACGAATTTGGCATATGATGATGGATAAAGGATAAAAATCTGAGCTACAGAGAAACTTACGAATTTGGAGCAAAAATAAGAATGAGAATTACACTGCAAAAAATTGGACCCACAAACAACGATTTATAAAATCGATGAATCATGAAACTGCAAAATTATAAAGGATCAATATAATCAGTGTAAAGATAACAGGGAGAATGGACCGGGTAATAAGAAATTGGGATATGATGAGGGATACAAATCTAAACTAAAGAGAAACTTACGAATTTGGAGCACGAAGAGGGGTGACAATTGCACTGCAAAAAATAGGCCACAAACAATGATTTATCAAATTGATGAATTCTGATAATGTAAAATTACAAATGATCAATATAATCAGTGTAAAGATAGCAGGGGGAATGGACAGGTAATATGAAATTGGGATATGATGTGGGATAAGAATTTGAACTATAGAGAAACTTACGAATTTGGAGCACGAAGAGGGATGACAATTACACTGCAAAAAATAGATCACAAACAATGATTTATATAATTGATAAATTCTGATATTGCAAAAATATAAATGATGAATATAATCAGTGTAAAGATAACAGGGGAAATGGACCTGGTAATAAGAATATGAACTACAGAGAATTGAAAGAATTTGGGTCACGAAGATAGATGAGAATTACACTGCAAAAAATAGGCCACAGACAACGATTTATAATATTGATGAATTCCGATACTGCAAAATTATAAAGGAGCAATAAGATCAGTGTCAAGATAACTGGGGGTATGGACTGGGGAAGACGAATTTGGCATATGATGAGGGATAAGAATCTATCTACAGAGAAACTTACGAATTTGGGAAACTTACAATTTGAAGCATGATGAGGGATGAGAATTATCCTGCAAAAAAATAGGCCAGAATAAACGATTTATCAATTTGATGAATTCTGATACTGCAAAATTATAAAAGAGCAATAAGATCAGTGCCAAGATAACTGCGGGTATGGACTGGGGAAGACGATAAGAGAAAAATACACAGAACCATATAGAAAACTGAAAGAGATAGAAACTTACGAATTTGGAAGTATAGAATCGATTTTCTAAGATTGTTGAATTCAAAAATTGCAAGAAAATATATATATATATATAGAGTCCCCTTCCTATGCGGACTAATCCGTACGAACTTAATAAATTCTGAATATTTTATTAATTTTTATTTAATACTCTTTGTTTTTCTTTGTTTTTGCGTTAAATTGATTTTGTCCTAATCGCAACTCAATCGCGCTGCAAAAATGACGCAATCCCAGTAGGTATTATAGCAACCGGATTTCCGCCGAAATCGTTCAGGCTGTCGAAGGAGGCAGAGCACAATTGGTTCAATCGCGCGGAAGGAGTCGACGAAAGGACACTCCGGCAACACGAATCGATCATGGGTTTTATTTTTTTTATAATACAGAGTAGTTATTATATGATTGAACTGGAATTAGAATCGGAATTGAAATTAAAATAGGGATCGAAATCAATTAATTATAGTTGTTGAAGTGCGCTATTCTTCTTTTTTGGTGCAAAAGGAAGAAATAATATCGTCAAGCTAAGTCCACACCCTGGTCCTTTTTGTGAGATATGCGGAGTGCCCTCACAAATTAATAGCGTATATATCATAACCAACAGATTAGTCTTTGTATTTATCATTTCCTATATAATAGGCTTAGTTATAGTCTGGTAGTTTAGTAAGCTGTAGACTATTTAAGCATGTAATCTCGTTTGTTAATATACAGAAAGCATATTAATTATCATGGTATCAGAGCCTCTAAATTTTTCTCACCTTTAAATCGCCGCTCGTCTTCTCCTTGACGACTTCGGTAACCCTATTTTTTTTCTCGATATGTCGTCTGATAACCAAAAATTTCATCCGGCTTTTGCTGTCAATAACATACGCGGCTCCATGGCCATCACTTTGGACATGGAAAAAGCTGACTATGCATCTTGGGCTGAACTCTTTAAGACTCATTGCCTAGCATATAATGTTTACGAACATATTATTCCCTCTTCGTCGGAGGACAAAGCTTCATAGACAGAAGACAAAGCTCTCTGGACAAGACTTGATGCAATTGTTAAAAATTGGATCTACGGGAGTATCTCACAAGATCTTCTCAAAACAATCTTGGTTGCCAATAGCACGGCAGAAAAGGTATGGCTTCGACTTGAAAATATTTTTCAAGATAATAAGCCTGATCGTGCTCTTTTTTTGGAAAGAAAATTTAATCAAGTTCGTTTGGATGATTTTTCGAATGTATCGGCATATTGCCAAGAACTTAAGTCCCTCTCAGATCAACTAGCTAATGTTGACTCTTCCGTCTCCGACAAACGTTTAGTTTTGCAAGTGCTTTCCGGTTTGAACGAGAATTATGACACATTTGCTACCATACTTCAACAATCAAAGCCATTTCCATCGTTTGATGACGCCCGCTCTCGTCTTATACTTGAAGAGACTCGTAAAACGATGCAGGCCTCAAATGCCTCCAGTGCCGCCAACAGTGCGCTCTTGCACTCTACGGATGACACCAACAATACACCACCTTCTCGTGGCACCGCACAATCAACCTACAGTAACAATCGGAACCAGGCGAAAAACTCCACAACCCGTGGTAGCAAAACGAATACTGGAACCTCAAAAGGTCGTCCAAATGCGAACGGAACTGGTGCCGGTCGTGGACAAAAACCTCAACAGCAGCACTACAATCAATGGAGTGGTTTTCAGCAGTATGGATACCCTCCTCCTTGGACCTCATGGAGCCCACCTGCCTGGTCCATGCCACCTTGTCCTTATCCCACCAGCCCATGGACTCGACCAACAAGGCCACCTGGCCCAGGAATTCTTGGTCCTCACCCCCAGCAGGCGAACTTGGTCCAAACTCCTACTGATGTACCAGATTTTGAACCGACTAATATAGAGGCAGCAATGCACACTATGACACTTCAATCTCCGGATGACCAGTGGTATATGGATACGGGTGCTACCTCGCACATGACAGGATCACATGGTAATCTCTCATCTTATTTTAATTTGAGCACTGTTAAAAATATCATCGTAGGTAATGGACATGAAATTCCAATTCGTGGTTACGGACAAAAATCCTTATCACCACCCCACCCACCACTTACATTAACCAATGTTCTACATGCTCCGAAATTAATTAAAAATCTCATCTCTGTACGTCGTTTTACTACTGACAACAATGTTACCATTGAATTTGACCCATTTGGATTTTCTGTGAAGGATATTCAGAGTGGGAAGAGAATAATGAGATGTAACAGTCAAGGCGACCTCTACCCCATCACTTTCCAGACGCTCGTCTATTCCCTCTCCTTCAACTTTTGCTGCAATTTTGCCGAATCTATGGCATAATAGATTAGGACACCCTAGTGTCAACATTTTACGTACTTTGAATAAACAAGAAGCTATTTCATGTAAACTCTCACCATGTTCTAGTTTCTGTAACTCTTGTGTTTTTGGAAAACACATTAGATTGCCATTTACTCCTTCTCTTTCTTTTACTACATCTCCTTTTGATATTTTACATAGTGATTTATGGACATCTCCTGTTCCTAGTTCGGCAGGTCATAAATACTATATTATTTTCCTCAACGATTTTACAAACTTTCTATGGACCTTTCCTATAGGTCACAAATCTCAAGTTTTTCAAATATTTTCCTCCTTAGCTGCCCAAATCAAAACTCAGTTTGAAAGAAACATCAAATGCATCCAATGTGATAATGGAAAAGAGTATGACAATAACCAATTCAAAAGCTTTTGTCAAATTAACGGACTTGTGTTTCGTTTTTCTTGTCCTCACACTTCTTCTCAAAACGGCAAAGCTGAACGCAAAATACGATCTATCAACAATATCATTCGAACTATTCTTGCTCATGCTTCCATGCCTCCTTCTTTTTGGCATCACGCCCTACAAATGGCCACGTACATTCTTAATATTACTCCTACAAAAGTTCTACAAAATGCCACTCCTACCCAAAAATTATATAATCGAACTCCATCTTATTCACACCTAAAAGTGTTTGGATGCCTCTGTTTTCCACTACTTCCGTCGACCACCATTCACAAACTACAACAAAGATCAATTCCTTGTGTTTTTCTTGGTTTTCCACCCAACCATCGTGGCTACAAATGCTACGATATCTCAACACGAAAAATCACCATTTCACGTCATGTCATATTCAACGAGAACGTTTTTCCGTTTTCTACTCTCTACCAACAGTCCAAATCCTCTTACCATTTTTTGAATATTTTTTCTCCACCACCAACCACTCAAAGATCACAACCAAGCACCTCATCGCCCACTACTGCATCCTCCATACACCAATCCATACATTCAAACCAAACCACTTCTATTGAACCCAATATCTACTACACAGGCCTACTTCCCCAACATCACAAAACCAACCAAACAAATCCATCTACCAGCCCCATAACCAGCTCAACCATTCCACCGTCACAACACCTCTCCAGCCCAACCCAACAAAGTCCAAACACCTCAACTCACTCACCACTTCCGCAAAATCCAACTCCTACTCAACCATCCAGTCCTTTTTTGACCGATACTACAATTCCAAGACCATCTCCAGACCCCATTGCACCACGAGAAAATAACCAACCACCCAATACTAGACATATAACAACACGCAGTATGAATGGAATTCATCGTGCAAAAATCCATTTCAACTTACAGACCACAATACAACCTTCACCACTGCCTAAAAATCCAAAACTCGCATTATCCGACCCGAATTGGAAAGCCGCCATGGTAGATGAGTTTAACGCTCTAATTAAAAATGAGACTTGGGATTTAGTACCACGTCCACACGATGCTAATATACTAAGATGTATGTGGATTTTTCGCCATAAAACTAATTCTAACGGTTCTTTTGAGAGGCACAAAGCCCGTCTTGTTGGTGATGGCAGGTCTCAGCAAGTTGGCATCGATTGTGATGCTACGTTCAGCCCCGTAGTTAAGCCAGCCACTATACGTACCGTATTGAGCATTGCCCTTTCGAAATCATGGCCGATTCATCAATTGGATGTAAAAAATGCTTTTTTACATGGAAACCTAAATGAAATAGTCTACATGCAGCAACCACTCGGTTTTCGAAGTCCAACGTACCCGGATCATATTTGTTTATTGAAGAAGTCACTCTATGGTCTAAAACAAGCCCCTCGGGCATGGTATCAACGCTTCACGGAATTTGTTTCCACCATTGGGTTCACTCACAGTACGTCGGATCATTCTCTTTTTGTCTATAAACAAGGCGATGACATTGCATATCTTCTATTATATGTTGATGACATCATTCTCACCACATCATCTGATCGTCTTCGTCAAACAATGATGTCTCATCTTGCCTCCGAATTTGCAATGAAAGCTTGGATCCCTCAATTATTTCTTAGGCATCGCAGTGACTCGAAATAAATTCGGAATATTTTTATCTCAAAGAAAATATGCAGAAGAAATCATTGATCGTGCCAACATGACTTCTTGTAAGCCAAGCACAACTCCAGTGGACACAAACAGCAAACTTGGGAAGTCTGATGGCCCTCCTTGTACTGATCCTACTCTCTATAGAAGCCTTGCCGGAGCTTTGCAATATTTGACCTTTACGAGACCCGACATATCATATGGCGTACAACAAATTTGTCTTTATATGCATGATCCACGAGACGCACATATGGGTGCCTTAAAGCGTATTATTCGGTATGTCAAGGGAACTCTACATCTCGGACTACATTTGTTCAAATCCCCGATTTCCACTCTCACGTCTTACTCCGATGCAGATTGGGGGGGTTGTCCTGACACTCGTAGGTCAACTTCTGGTTATTGTGTATTTCTCGGCGATAATCTCCTCTCTTGGTCTTCCAAACGACAACCAACATTGTCTCGTTCTAGTACTGAAGCTGAATATAGAGGAGTTGCAAACGTTGTCTCTGAATCTTGCTGGTTACGTAACTTATTGCTCGAACTTCATGTCCCTATTCAGAAAGCCACCATTGTCTACTGTGATAATATTAGTGCTATATATCTAACACAAAATCTGGTTCAACATCAACGCACTAAGCACATAGAAATGGACATCCACTTTGTACGCGAAAAAGTCGCTCGAGGTCAAGTAAGAGTTCTTCATGTTCCTTCTCGATACCAAGTTGCAGATATATTCACTAAAGGACTTCCACGGATTCTATTTCAAGATTTTCGGTCCAGTCTCAATGTACGAGAACCTCCTGTTTCGACTGCGGGGGTGTAATAGCGTATATATCATAACCAACAGATTAGTCTTTGTATTTATCATTTCCTATATAATAGGCTTAGTTATAGTCTGGTAGTTTAGTAAGCTGTAGACTATTTAAGCATGTAATCTCGTTTGTTAATATACAGAAAGCATATTAATTATCACAAATCAATAGGAATGAGAATGTGTTAATGTGTTGCGAGTATTGTTTCGCCCCTGCAAACAGAAAGAAGGCGACGAAAATAGTAATTTAGTCGACTCCTTCAGTTCGTACACGGCCTCCTTCCACAGAATGATTCCGGTGGGAAATCGCGTTCCCGGCCTATAATACCTACGTGGATCGCCGTTTCTTGCAGCGCCAGCTATTTGGAGAAGATTTGTAGAGAGAGAACTGAGTTGCTATTAGGACAAAATCAATTTAACGCAAAAACAAAGAAAAACAAAGAATATTAAATAAAAATTAATAAAATATTCAGAACTTGTTAAGTTCGTACGGATTAGTACGCATAGGAAGGGGACTATATATATATATATATATATATATATATATATATATATCAGTATAATTATACAAACCCTAAAAATTTGAAAACCTAACCGAGGAAGATGAAATGAGAATAAGATCCGCAAACCTTGTGAATGAGAATGAGAAGACGAAGAAGCGGAAAATAATGCACTAAATTAGTAATTGGAATAGTTGACCGGAATTAAATGATATAGAAGATTGATAATGGATAAATTGAGCTACCCTATTGATTAATTGAAATCTAGGTGGCAAAATTGAAGGTTTTCGTTAGCTATTGAAATACAATAGAGAAATAAAATTAAATGATAGAAGATTGGAGATTGATAAATTAAGTATTCCTATTGGTCAATATAAATCTAGGGGGGAAAATTAAAGGATTTCATTAGCTATTCAAGAAAAATTCAATAACATCATGTTATTTATTTATTTGTATTTATAATGATTTAGAAAATAAAAAAATATGCCTTTAAATGTTTTTTAATTATAAATTTTGACGTTTTTATTAAACATCAATATATCTTCATAATTTATTTTTATTTATACTAATGCAAAAACTAAAAAAAATTATGTTTTTTCAATAATAATTTTGAACGCTTTATATATCAATTGATAAGTCTCTATTTATCAATTGGCAAGTCTCGAGTCTTTTCGGCAGCAACGAACACAGGTAAATAGGCTTCTTATCTCACACCTTACATTGTAAGATGCTCTTCTTACTCGAGGACCCATCACCTAATGTTGCCTGAAATAAGTCGGGAAAAAAAAGTACTCATAATCACATATTTAAACAGGATAATCTTGCACACATCCATTTTTCTTTTTAAACCCAAAATAAATAATAAAAAAGGAGTTTCATCTTCACAAACAAACTTGGGATACGTGAAGCCTTCCTCCCTCATCATCCGAACGAAAAACAAAGGTGCGTCTGGTTTCACTTCAATACCAGAGCTCGGAAGAAAATAAATTACAGAAAGAAAAATCAACAGTTAGAAAAATATTTAGCATAAAACGAAGTAGTTAAAATGAAGAAGTGATCAGCAGAAAATAAGATTACCCCCATTGTTATGGCTCGAGTGAAGTATTCACTGAAAGTTCTAAAACCAATATATAATTTAAGTGAAAATTCAAGAATGCGGCTAAAACTGAATATCTAGAAATTATTCACATTATTGTAGATGACAGGTATATTTAACATTATGCTAATCACAGAGCATACCTGAAAAAAAAACATGTACAACTTTCTTTAAATGAACAGAATTATATATCAAGGAAATGTGTTTGTAGACTCATGAAATAATAAAATTAAATCAAATAATTTAATATAATGTAATGGTTTACTTGATTAGATTGAATGGTATGCACATTGACATCAGTGAATATAGTTGGCACCACCTTGAAACACGTCAAAGATTGATTATACTAACAACAATATAAAATAAGAAGAAAAATTACAAATGAAATATCCGGAAATTAGAAATAAGTATGAACATTTAGGAAATATTGATACATGGCATTTGCGGTTTGTTGTGTCCATTGTACACTACAAAACAGAAGAGTTTCAAAGCATATAAATTACATGAATGAAGGGAATGTATAATAAAATAAATACCTATCAAGAGGATTCACGACACCAGGAAAGTACTCTCAAAATGTTAATCCGTTGATCCTACAAAACAGTTTGCACTAAATTTGCACTAATTATAAGTTTTAATAAAATTTATATTGAACAATAGCTCACTCCAAAAATAAAATTATTATTAAATTTTTTTTATTTTAAAATATAAGATAAAAAGTTGTAGCGGTCATGTGTGTGAGTCATTTAATTTTTTTAATTTTTTATTAATATAATTTTGTATTATTATTATAATTACAAGTTTTAATAAATTTTATATTGAGTTATTTAAATATTTGATTAATATTTTAATATTTTAAATTTTAATTTAATTGAACTTAACTTTAGTTCAGTCTCATTAATTTCAGATGAATAATTTTTATTATGAAATTTCGGTAATAAAATAATTAAAAATTAGGAATAATTTTAAAATAATATATTATTCAGAAAAAAAAGTAAGGATGCCCTTTCTTTTATTAAAAACAGCTTATTAACTCTTAAAATTTTATTTTCTTACTAGCCGGCGGCCAAATATATTATAGCTGTCTAATAAAGTTTATGAGCTCAGTAAAACATAAGTTTAACTTTAGCCAATTTCAAATCTAAAATAACATATCATTACTATTTTTAATTATAAATTAAAAGTAAATAGCACGATTATTCTTTTCAGTTTCAAAATAAAAATTAATAGTTAATTATCAATTAAAAATTATTGAAAGTATATTATAATTACGAAAACTAAAAAATATTATACCCTAGTACTGTACATCCAACATTTATCTAGGTAAATTACCATAGAGTGAGATTCCCAATTCAAAATCTAGGGTTTTACTGATGGCCGGCCCGAATTGCCGGAGCCAATCATCCAGCGCATTCAATATTTTCTGAACGCGCGAGATCTA
Source organism: Euphrasia confusa (assembly GCA_954870475.1). NCBI lineage: Eukaryota > Viridiplantae > Streptophyta > Magnoliopsida > Lamiales > Orobanchaceae > Euphrasia > Euphrasia confusa. The sequence goes on along the minus strand of OX940966.1, from coordinate 4,054,590 downwards.
CTTTCCTGTCGAAATCATGGAACAGGGCCTGGCTAACACGCCCGAACATTGACTTGGATGAACAGCGCTACGTCAATTCCCTCCACACTCTCTATTTCCCGGTGTATGTGAAGAAGACGATGCAAAGGTACGAAGAATCCAAACTCAAGATCGATAGTTTCAGTCTACGCATCTGCGGTTCTCCTTTCGATCCTAACGAAACGATTGTGAAAGCACTGGAAATGGGCGCTACTCATATCGCTCTTTATGTTGGCTTTTGTCATTCGTTTTTTATTCTATGGAATGAGGTGTTTGCTGCTGAAAATATTGTCCGATTATCTATCGAGGGCTTCAAGATTGATCTGGGGCCGGATCAAATTGTAAGGTGTTGAGGATTCGCACAACAAGGTCCAACCAACCGAATAAATCCGATCAAATTGGACTTTCATAAACCACGCGACGTGAACAACTCAAAACCGAATGAATATGATTTGACTCTCCAGCTCACAATCACTCACGTATATGTGAACTCACAAGAATATAAAAGCACGATAAACAACACACACAAGACAAGATTTTACGAGCTTCGGTATTGCGCTGCCTATGGCGAGGCAGCCGCTACCTACGTGCTCGGGGAGAGGGACATTTCTTCTTTATTAAACGAAAACGAGATTATAATCACTCTTGATAATCCTGAGCCAACAAGGCGTAAGCAATTATCGATCTAACCTCACGTCTAATAACAAGTATTGAAACCCTAATACTTTCGCCATGCCTCTCTCTCTCACGTTTCGCTGCTGTAGCTCGACGAAAATTATATAGGCTTTCTGGATGTCGCTTGATGGTAGGAATACGTTCCTTGTCCTCCAAGGATTCTGTTGCCTTTTGAATCATCTCAATCGGATAAGTATGGAAAGAGATTCAATTTTTGGTCTTTTACCAAAAATAGGAGATTCTGCCTAGATCCTGCCTCCTGCCAGGGAACCGGTTTCTGCCTTCACTCTGCGGCAGACTTAACGCCTTCGTCCTGCCGCATGGACCTGCCTTACATAAATTTAGAATTTCGAACATATTTTCACATAAGGTGTTCGAGGCTTGATTCCCTTGCACTTAAAAATGTCGATGTAAAACGTAATGCCAATTCTATTTCCAACATAATCTCCCGCTGCCCCTTGATTAAAGATTTGTCATTAGACTATATCCGTGAGTACAAAGACGAATACGATGAACAGGGCAACAGATTGGTTGGTTACGGCTATGGACAAATGAGCGTTAACGAATTTGGTCGAAGTCTCGGCCCGCTCGAGCTTCCCAAGTTGCAAAACCTAACGCGTCTGGTGCTTTCTTGTGTGGATTTCGACTTGTTGTTATTGGGTGACTTATCGTCAGTATTTCCTTCGCTTAAAGATTTAACCCTGATATACTCCCTCCTATTCCCAGAACACATACGAGTTTCTAGCCATTCAGTGGAGGTATTAAGCCTTACCTTGCTGCACCCGACGAGGGTCGAGTTTGATGTTCCAAGTATTCGTAATTTTACCTTTGATGGCCCACTCATTCATGCACTAACTTTTGAACCAACTTCAAGGGAGTGGGAGTCTCACCTATCTGTAATATGTAGTAAGCTTAGTACATCATGGTTCCTTGAGATGAGTAAGTTGGTTACACAGCTTAGACAATCAAAACTTCATCTCTCTCTCCATGTTAACTATGGCCAAAGCTTTGACTATGAGGTGGAAGACCTCCAATGTTTACCCAGACTTCAAGTGGAGAATTTGATTATGCACACCCAATATCTTCCTTCTTTAAGTCGTTATGCTCTTTTTGAAGGTTTGTTTCGGTTGTGTCGCCCAAAGTTCATTACTCAGAATTTGCTTCCCGAGTCAAGTCGTGGTTGGAAAACAAACAATACTTTCCTTTGCAAGACGTTTGTGCAACAAATGAATGAGAAATGCTCGGTTCAAACACTTGGTATGCATAGCTTGCATGATCTCAAACAAGTAAATGTGCAGATTTTTGATGAGGGTGTTGCTGAGTGGCAGGATATACCGTTGAAGTCATTGTTATCTGCTTCAGCAAGTCCAAAGAAAGAGCAGAAAATTCGCTTCGGCCTGGAATGGAGAGTGTAGCCTAGCTATTACATTTTGAATACACTCTATTATGCCTTTGCTAGGTCATTGTTTCTTCCTTCTCGTACTTTGATATTAAGATTACGAGTCCTACTGATGTATTTATGGACTTGTTTTGTTGTTCTTGCCTAGTAACTAAGGGTGATGAAAGGAGAAATATATTTCTTGCTGCTTGATCTTAGATGTATACATTTTGAACTTGAAGCATTTTTGGAGTAGTAAGAGTGATGCTTACATCAATTCCAATTCTCTATATTTAAGTTAATACTATTTTCCTTTCAGACTAATGGTCAAATTTAATTTATAATTTATAAACGGAATGAATGTGATTATTAGTTTGGGATGGAGGAGGGGGTTTCATTTTAAATATTTTGAACTCAGCCGGGAAGATGACATGTTGTCTATACCAAAAAAGACATGTTGTCTATACCAAAAGAGGAGATAGATTTGGAAATGAATCAGACAAATCTCATTTGTTTCTTAGAGCCCGAGTTTTCAACTCTCTATGTTAGGGCACAAAGTCATGGATTTTTCAACTCTCTATGTGTGAAACTTTTCAATCCAAGCTTAGTGTCGTCCTTATCCAATGCTTATTAAAGATAATTAGTGATTATATATTATCATACTATAATCTTTTTGCATTTAATATTTGTGTATTCTATACTCTCTCGTCCAATAACAATAGTCACATGTGTCAACGTTGACAATAGTCACAGATGATCAACGTTGACTTTTTTTGTTCGTCCAATACATATTGATTGATAAATAGTGTATAATAATCCGTTCAATATACGTGATAAATAGTGTATAACAATAGTCACATCAACTTTGATTTTTTTTTGTCCGTACAATACACGTGATAAATAGTATATAAAAATAGTCCCGTCAATCTTGATTTTTTTTGTCCGTGATAAATAGTTCACAATAGTCACGGGTGGTCAGCGTTTATTTTTTTTATCCATGCAATATAAGTGTATAAAATTTATGAAAAAATAATTTAAATAAAATTTTTTTTAGTAATTTTTTATAATTTTTGTTCTAGTATTTAAAAAAAAATCAATGTTTGACCACATGTGATGTAAAGAGTATTGTTTTATCAATAAAATAATTTGTTTGTGGCAAATGCTTCTCTTTCCTATTACTCTTTGTATTTTACTATTTGCGTTATCAATAAAATCAATTTTCTTGGCAAATGTTTTTCTTCTATTAGAAGTTGAATGTATAAAGCGGTAGCAAGTAAGCAACAACAATTCATTTTTATTATATTCATATGTAATATGAGTGTGTATATATATTTTTTTATTTTATTTTTCCAAAATCATGTAAATAAAAATATTACAATTCTCACAGTACAGAGTAAATTAAAAATAAAAAAATCCTTAGTTAAATACACCTCATAAAAATAAAATAATAAATAATAAATAAATAATAAATGATAAATATATAAATCTGGTAAATTATTATTTGGACCTCTACCCCATCCTATTGTACATGGTCCTCCTTTTTCATATTTAAACATTTTATTTTTTTTTCTCCCACTTTTTTCTTTTTTTTTTCTTTCTTTATCCTTAGAGTTTTTTTGTTCTGAGACCTGTATACCGAAAAGAAATGCGAACTTGCTTAAGAGCATCTCCAGTGGTGGTTTTAAGTTTTGGGTGATGAGTAGGCCACATGTGCGCCAACTCATATTTTATCTACTTCTACCCAGAAAAACTTCTAACCCATCCAACAGTTCTACCCCAAAAATAAATTTTATGGGTCCCACCACTTACTTATTTTATATTTTTTTATTTATTATTATATTTAAATAATAATAATAATAATAGTAGTAAAAGTAAAAAAAAAATGATTTTTTGATTAAATAAAGTAAATTAATTGTGAAATAATAATTGCCCCATAATTTATAAAAATAATCGCAACGAATATATAGACTTTTAAAATTTAACTATTTCAAAATTCTTATTTTTAATTAATTTTTATATAAATATAAAATGTTAAAATTTTAACTATTTCAAAAATTTTAATTTTAATTAATTTTTATATAAAATAAATTCGCTAACGTTAAAATTTTAATTGTTTTAAATTTTTTAATTTTAATTAATTTATATATAAAATAAAAATACAAATAATCAGTTACAAATTTTATTATCTCAAAATTCTTAATTTTTATATAAAAAGAAAATTGAATAGTTCAAAATTCTTATTTTTTATATAAAAATAAAATTGAATAGTTCAAAATTCTTATTTTTTATATAAAAAACAAAATAGCGTTAAAATATAAAATAATTCTTAACGTTAAAATTTTAACTTTTTCAAAAATTACAACGAAAATATTGATTTTATTAATTAATAATAGTAAATAATAATAATAAAATAATGTTATTTTTTACTTCTACTCGGGTAGAAGTTCTTCTACCCCAGAACTTTCAGAAGTCCTCACTTTCACACATCAGCACACCTCCAATGACTTCTACCTTGTTTTTGGGTGAGAGGTAGAAATACACGTAGACTTCTACCTCTCCATTGGAGATGCTCTAATACCTCAATACTCTGACGAAAGCTGGTCCACCAAAAATTCCGCTTCGAAAAACCAGCATCGCCAACTCACGGACGCGATTCGAGGCCTACAACCGACTTCAGGCCGCTGCGGTGGCATTCATGTGAGAAATTACGGATTCCAAAAATCGTCAATCTCGGCGGCTAGTCCGATGGTAAGAGCTCGCTGCTGGAAGCTCTCCTAGGGTTCCTATTTGCGCGGCATCATAATTCGACGGCGCAATACCTGACGAACCCTAATTCGACCTTGTTGGTATGTAATTGTGCTATTCTCTCATAATTAGTGTTCAATTCCATAATTAGGGTTCGATTGATTCAGAAATGCAATTTGTGCGTTTTCAGAATTTTAATTACATTTTCGTTTCTAAAATTGTGTGTTTCAGAATTATTTTTGGTTTTATCCGAGGCCATAACTATCTCGAACTCCCAAGTGTTGACGTCGAACGGGCTGCAGCTGAGTTACGACTATCTTGTCATCGACACCGATCACAACGACTCATTCCCGAAAAGTAGGTCCGAGAGGCTGAAAGAATACCAATCAGGTAGCATTGCTTAAGCTAATTTTCTTTCGTATTACTTCAATGCTTATGTTGTACACTTTCGACTGATTCAATATTTCTATCCATATGTAGAAAATGAAGAGATAATGTCTGTTTATTCAATCCTCATCGTCGATGGAGAGCCCAACGGGGTCGAGCTAGCCCTCCGAGATTGCAGTTGATTTTCCACACAAAAAGGTTACTTTGGTTCATCGAGGATCGAGGTTGATCGAGTTCATTGGACTTCGTCTGCACGGGGAAGCAATTAGGGTCGGCGTGGTTAAAGGATACTGTTTTTTAGGGTACCGTGGATACCAATCTCCTTCTGCGCCGCTAGTAAATCGTAGAGATCAGATCAGGACCGCTTCTCCGACGGAAGATTGATACCATGGGTATGTTCAGATTTGTTCTCTTTTAGTTGATGTGGTATTATACCAACTCTTTTTTTGTTAGTTTTGTTTGATTGAATAGTTCGGTATAGATTGTTGCATGTGTGTGTTTTCTTAAGATCTGATCATGTTGGAGGAAAAGTAACTTTGGATATTTCAATTTACTATGACTTCTTTAAGATTAAATTGTGTGAGGATCGATGTATAATCGATTTTCGGATCATTGGGAGGAAATGTAACTTTGGGTTGGTGTATAAAACATGAGTTGGCTTACATCATTTGCCTTTTAAAACTCCTTTTGTTTGAATGTGGGTTTGTATTTTAATTAAGTACAGTATTATATATTGATAGTGAGGAAGAAATATTAAATCTCAAAGACTCAAAACAAGAACGGTGGGAATTTGTTGGTGATGACTCGGTTTTAGATGGGGGTATTCAACTTTTTGATTCTTGTTAGGGCTACTGTCTTCATTTTTTAAATTGGTATTCTTCTCCATTTTCAAATTAATTCTTCTCTATTTCTTAGTTTAATGCTTCTTTATTTTGTCTTCATTTTTTTAAATTGGTATTCTTCTCCATTTTCAAATTAATTCTTCTCTATTTCTTTGTTTAATGCTTCTTTATTTTGTTGTTTAATTCTCTGCACCGTGATATTGATGAAATGCCAAGTATACAAATGTTTTTCTAATACGAATATTGGCACGCTTGCCCAGTGGATGACCTAAGTATATGAACTTGTTGAGCAAGACGCTTGTAAACATCTTGCCTATCTTGTTCTTGTTTTTGGAAAACGTGAAAGGTTTCGTCGAGCGGAGGAATAAGAATCTAATGGTGCTTCGAGAGAAGATGAATCTCAACGAGAAAGAAGCTCGGCGTTTCAATCCAGTGAGTACGCATCCGTTGTGTTATTTTCTACACGAGGCAGTGGCGAGGTATGTCAACCTTAATTCTTTCTCCAGTTTCGATTTTTTCGATTTTGTTCGATTTAGAGTTTGAGTATTAGTTTTCGATTCAGCCTTGTAATCTTTTTTCTTGACCGTCGACGTCGCAAGCGCCGAGTTTCAAGTTCCGTCCGATCGAAGAGGAGTTGTTGCCTCTATCCATGAAGGTTAAATCATTAATACTCTTTCAATGGGATATTGTGATTTTAATCATTGTTTGGATGATTTGCGAGACTTGTGGAACAATGTTGGTCTTAAATGTTCATATTTCAGTTTCTAATCTACTGAGAGTTCTGATATTGATTTGCAGAAACTGGTGGATGTTCAAGAAGTTCTGATATTTATTAGTTTTTGTTAAGTTTTTCGTTGTCATTTTAGTATAGTTGTGTTCGTTTTGTGTGGTTTATATCGCATCTTTGTGGATTGTCTCGTTTTACCTTGATTGTTGGCTTGGCAGGAGAAACAAATTAATATGGGGAGATCCATGAACCAGATCCGTGGGCTCGTTAACTAGATCAACAAAGGCAAGTCGACCTCTGAACTACACCGCCAGGCCACCCGTGACCTCGAGCTCGTCGTGTCCGCGTGGCACTCTGCCTTCTGCTGCCTCACAAGATTTCAGCGCGACTTTGTCCGGTCCCTCCACTCCTGGTTCAAGCTCTCCCTCATCCCCATCCATCACGAGCCCCAACCAGCCAACACCGCCAACAAAGAGCAAATTTCGAATGCCTTCTCCATATGTGAGTGGAAAATCACATATATGTAAATAAATATTGTAATAGTTATTATTTTAATATAATTTTTAATAATAAAATGAGTTCTACTTTATTTTATAAAGGGTTCTACTCTGTTTGATACTGCATTTTACTCTATTTTTGTAATGAGTTCTCTATTTTGACTAAGACTTGGATTCTTTATCTTTAGTTTTACTTTTTTTTTTATTAAAATTGCGGAGGAGACATTTGATAAATATATTTATGATCCGATTGTTGTTTTCGCGAAATGTAGATTTCGACTTATACAATGATTATGCTTTATTATGTATTCTACTGTTTTTAATGATGAGTTCTACTCTGTTTTAAACTTAGTTCTACTTTATTTTTAATACTTTTTTGCTGTGTTTTTTTAGGATGACGAGGGTAGTTTCAATGTGCACCTTGTTTCTGAAGATCAAAGATTAAAAGTTGTTTCTCCAAATAATAAGAGTAACAGATTTCCCCCAGTGTTATAGGATTTTGTTCCCTTTTTTTGTGTGGAAATGTTGTGTTGATGACATTGGTTTTTTAGTTTTGATCAGTGTTATAGAATTTTGTTCTCTTTTTTTTTGTTTTTTTGTGTGGAAATGTTGTGTTGATGACATTGGTTTTTTAGTTTTGATGACGTTGTGTTGATTACATTCTATTGTTATTGTTGGTTTTTATTTTTTTATTCAGTTGAACAAAATTTTTATTACGTCGAAATTACATTTATTATAACATGGAGAATTATGTATTGGTATTTTCTTTATTCATTAATAGATATTGGGTAAATTTACAGTAGAATTCATCATAAAATGGAGTAGAATATGACCAAAAAGAGAGTAGAATACACTACTCATTACAGTAGAACTCATTAGATAATGATGCCGCTTTCGATTCAAGTTTGCCTCCCTCGATTATAGATCGCCTCCCTAGATCGTTCACCGCCGAAGGCGGCCCCGATCGTTCGCTTACCTCGATTATTGTTTGCCTCCCTCGATTATTGTTGTCACTTCGATTATTGTTGCCACTTCGATACAAAACCTTTTGATACAAGACCCCTCCTTTAACACTTTATTAAATTCTGAAGCCTCCGAAGGTGGCCGTAATCATTATTTGCCTCCCTCGATTATTGTTGCCTCCCTCGATTATTGTTGTCACTTCGATTATTGTTGTAGAATGCATAAATAAATGGAGTAGAATATGATACAGAATAGAGTAGAATAGACTACTAAATGCAGTAGACCTCATTACAACAACATAATGACCTCGATTATTGTTTGCCTCCCTCGATTATTGTTGCCTCTTCGATACAAGACCTTTCGATACAAGACCCCCCCTTTATCCCTTTATTAAAATTCTGAAGCCGCCGAAGGTGGCTGTAATCATTGTTTGTCTCCCTCGATTATTGTTGCCAACCTCGATTATTGTTGCCACTTCGATACAAGACCTTTCGATACATGACCTTTCGATAGAAGACCCCCCTTTATCCCTTTATTAAAATTCTGAAGCCGCCGAAGGTGGCCGTAATCATTGTTTTCCTCCCTCGATTATTGTTTTCTTCCTCGATTATTGATTTAGAATGCATCAATATATGGAGTAGAATATGATACAGAATAGAGTAGAATAGACTACTAAATGCAGTAGACCTCATTTCAACAACATAATGAACTCGATTATTGTTTGCCTCCCTCGATTATTGTTGCCACTTAGATACAAGACCCCCCCCTTTATCCCTTTATTAAAATTCTGAAGCCGCCGAAGGTGGCCGTAATCATTGTTTGCCTCCCTCGATTATTGTTTCCTCCCTCGATTATTGTTTGCCTCCCTCGATTATTGTTTCCTCCCTCGATTATTGTTTGCCTCCCTCGATTATTGTTGCCACTTCGATACAAGACCTTTCGATACAAGACCCCCCCCCTTATCCCTTTATTAAAATTCTGAAGCCGCCGAAGGTGGCCGTAATCATTGTTTGCCTCTCTCGATTATTGTTTGCCTCCCTCGATTATTGTTGCCTCACTCGATTATTGTTGTAGAATGCATTAATAAAAGGAGTAGAATATGATACAGATTAGAGTAGAATGCACTACTAAATGCAGTAGAACTCGTTAGAACAAGGTAATTTCCTCGATTATTGTTTGCCTACCTCGATTATTGTTCGCCTCCCTCGATTATTGTTTGCCTCTCTCGATTATTGTTGCCACTTCGATACAAGACCTTTCGATACAAGACCCCCCCCTTTTATCCCTTTATTAAAATTCTGAAGCCGCCGAAGGTGGCCGTAATTATTGTTTGCCTCCCTTGATTATTGTTTCCTCCCTCGATTATTGTTTGCCTCCCTCGATTATTGTTGCCACTTCGATACAAGACCTTTCGATACAAGACCCTCCCCCTTTATCCCTTTATTAAAATTATGAAGCCGCCGAAGGTGGCCGTAATCATTGTTTGCCTCCCTCGATTATTGTTTGCCACTCGATTATTGTTGCCTCCCTCGATTATTGTTGTAGAATGCATTAATAAAAGGAGTAGAATATGATACAGATTAGAGTAGAATGCACTACTAAATGCAGTAGAACTCATTAGAACAAGGTAATTTCCTCGATTATTGTTTGCCTCCCTCGATTATTGTTGCCACTTCGATACAAGACCTTTCGATACAAGACCTTTCGATACAAGACCTTTCGATACAAGACCTTTCGATACAAGACCCCCACTTTATCCCTTTATTAAAATTCTGAAGCCGCCGAAGGTTGGCCGTTATCATTGTTTGCCTCCCTCGATTATTGTTTGCCTACCTCGATTATTGTTGCCTCCCTCGATTATTGTTGTAGAATGCATTAATAAATGGAGTAGAATATGATACAGATTAGAGTAGAATGCACTACTAAATGCAGTAGAACTCATTAGAACAAGGTAATTTCCTCGATTATTGTTTGCCTACCTCGATTATTGTTGCCACTTCGATACAAGATCTTTCGATACAAGACCCCCCCTTTATCTCTTTATTAAAATTCTGAAGCCGCCGAAGGTGGCCGTAATCATTGTTTGCCTCCCTCGATTATTGTTGCCACTTCGATACAAGACCTTTCGATACAAAACCCCCCTTTATCCCTTTATTAAAATTCTGAAGCCGCCGAAGGTGGCCGTAATCATTGTTTGCCTCCCTCGATTATTGTTGCCTCCCTCGATTATTGTTGTCACTTCGATACAAGACCTTTCGATACAAGACCCCCCCTTTATCCCTTTATTAAAATTCTGAAGCCGCCGAAGGTGGCCGTAATCATTGTTTGCCTCCCTCGATTATTGTTTGCCTCCCTCGATTATTGTTGCCTCCCTCGATTATTGTTGTAGAATGCATCAATATATAGAGTAGAATATGATACAAAATAGAGTAGAATAGACTACTAAATGCAGTAGACCTCATTACAACAACATAATGACCTCGATTATTGTTTGCCTCCCTCGATTATTGTTGCCACTTCGATACAAGACCTTTTGATACAAGACCCCCCCTTTATCCCTTTATTAAAATTTTGAAGCCGCCGAAGGTGGCCGTAATCATTGTTTGCCTCCCTCGATTATTGTTGTAGAATGCATCAATATATGGAGTAGAATATGATATAGAATAAAGTAGAATAGACTACTAAATGCAGTAGACCTCATTACAACAACATAATGACCTCGATAATTGTTTGCCTCCCTCCATTATTGTTGCCATTTCGATACAAGACCTTTCGATACAAGACCCCCCTTTATCCCTTTATTAAAATTCTGAAGCCGCCGAAGGTGGCCGTAATCATTCTCCTCCATCGATTATTGTTCGTCTCCCTCGATTATTGTTTGTCTCCCTCAATTATTGTTGTCACTTCGATTATTGTTGGCACTTCGATACAAGACCTTTCGATACAAGACCCCCTCTTGATCCCTTTATGAAAATTCAGAAGCTGCCGAAGGCGACCGTAATCGTTCGTCTCCCTCGATTATTGTTCGCCTATCTCGATTATTGTTGCTACTTCGATACAAGACTTTTCAAAAATTTTAACATGAAGAATTATGTATAGGTATTTTTTTATTAATGTACTAGATGTTGTGTACAAATACAGTAGAAAATCATTAATAAATGGTGTAGAATTGAATCATAAAGAGAGTAGAATACATTACTAATGCAGTAGATATCATTAAGTCATGGTGCCGCCCTCGATTCAAGTTCGTCTCGCACGATTTAGGGTTTAGGGTTTATTTTTAGGGTTTAGGGTTTATTTTTAGAGTTAAGGGTTTAGGGTTTATTTTTAAGGTTTATGGTTTAGGATTTTAGGGTTATAAATAAAGTAGAATATAGTTATAAAGAGAGTAGAAGTTTCGAATAAAGAGAGTAGAACCAGTATTGAAAAGAATGTACAATAAATATAGTAAAATTAATTTAGAGATTTAGTTCTACTTCCTTAGTTTGAAATCTTTTTCTTAGTACTACTATGTTTTATAGTGAGTTCTACATTGTTTTATAATGATTTCTACTCTTTTCATAATTAGTTCTACTCTATTTTAATTTGTACTATTTTTAAATGTTTGCATTTTTACATTTGTATTTGGTCTATTATTTTGGGACTTTAATTTGTGTTCTCCACAAAGATGCTCCCATTGAATCAACAATCAAACAAAACATAGTAGAATTTAGTATATAAAATAATAGAATTCAGTATACAATAGAGTAGAACTAAGAAAACAAATGTCAAACTAAGGAAGCAAAATAAAAGTGAATAATGAAGAACAATAATGAAAAATATGAAAATTATGACTTCATAATTTAGATGAACACCAATATCTTAGGAAACATCACATGCAACTAAAACGACTTCATGTCCTATTTCAATCCAAGTAGAATCAACACAACAAAAGTTTAGGCTCTTCTTCTAATATCAAAGCCCAATCTTCGATCGCAAGGAGCTACAAAAATGGAAATCTAACTCGATTTAAAAATTGAAATATAGTAGTATGAGAAGAATCTGTAAGATGATCCAAATAAACCCCGTGTTCTAAAAAACGGCCAAGAAACATTGAGCAGCCTTTGCATCTTCAAGACGTGCAAACTACAGAGAAACAAAAGTCGCAAAGTCATCACAAAGAAGAAAAAAATAAATTGCTCCAAGACATATAACTTGTTTTATTATATAATGGATTTCCATGGATCCGACATAATTAACGAGCCGTACATTTTTATACAATCCACACTATTAGATTAAAGATTCTTAAAGCAAACTAAGATTCACTTGTATAAATGCATAACCTTTGCAATTCAAAGTCCCAGAAAAACAAAAAAAAGTTCTATTAGCTAGTCGCAAGTAACAGAAAGGATTTTAATATCAGGAGAAGCCAGGATTCTCAATTCAGTCAGGTATGGTATACACATGAGAAACCACAAGTGATTGCTCTATAGTGAAATTACAAATAACTAAATCTTTGCAACTGTGGTTCGTAAGCGTTACCTTTTTGTTGCATCTAGGAGAATATTATAGTGTAGGTGTTCATCCGGCATGGGCGTGTTGATGATGGAAGGAAAAGCAACTTGAGACTGAAAACAATAAAACAAATATATCGAGCGATAAGGAAACTGCAACTATCATCACTAATTAAATAGTCCTAACTAAATACATAGCTAAATAAAATAAAATAAGATAAATTCATGCCAAACAGCTGCTTTTGTGTGCTAGAAACTAAAACATTATCGATATTAACTTTCAAGTGATGCTTGGAACAAATGATTACCCTAATATCATGTGCTAAAAAAGGATTGAACAGAGTACATTCAAGACAATGAAGAAACTAGTATTTTACAATAAAAAAGTGAGGGGGCAAGACACAAATCGTAGTGAGTTCTTGAATAAATAGGGCACTCCAAAACGAAATTACAGTAATTAATTAGAGTGATTTGTAAACACACACACAGTAGTAATCTTCAAATAGGCACACACGCAGTAAAAGAAATATGCCCACATACATACACGAAATTTGAAAAAAAAACCATGATTGATGAACTCACACACAGGCAGTAAAAAACCATGATCTCTCCACTTTTGCCGACGCCGCTGTCGTCGAATCACCACCACCAAGATGCTGCCGTCGAAGCTTCACGGGATCCAAGCTACCACCAGAGACCCACTGCCGAGACGAGCTCGAGCTCTCCGTCCAGAACCGGACGCCACTACCAACGAGACGCTGCTGTCAACCCGAACTATCACACCACCGAAGTCCTCGCCGTATTTATTCGATTCAAGCCAACGCCGCTGCCGTCAATCAGGGCACGAGGCGTCGGAGTCGGAGGTGGTCTATCGCAGCAGCCTCTCCGCCTTGGTGACGGTGTTCTGCCTGTATCTAGAAGGTACGACTCTCTCTGCGGCGATCGGCGTGTCGGGCCTCCTTGACGAAACGACCCTAGCATCGGAATTGACGCGGTTTTCCTAAGCGTGCGGATCCTCTCGCTGATGGTAATGTTTCCTTGAGGACTTCTGAGTGGTTTGTCGGATCCGGGATCGAGATCGAGATCGGGGTTAGGTTTTCGTCGATGGAGAGCGCGGCGGCTAGAGTTTGAGAGAGAGAATGTTTGTTAAACGGACGATTAGAATTGGGCTTTGGGCCTCAGTTGTTTTGTTTAGGTGCGGGGACCATGCAGATCGTATGGGCCCCCGCCCCATGGTACAGGGTCTCTATAAATCTTTCTAGATAATTTCATTTTATTTTAATCTATTTTAATATATGTTACAAAAATCTTAAAGTATTTACCGATAAATAAGTAGAAAAGAGAGTGAAGGCGTAGGTGATAATTGATAAACACTGAAATCCCCAATTCCGAATCTAGGGTTTCAGTAATGGGTGGCGAACTTAATTTACCAAAGCCAGTAATTCAGCGCATACAGTATTTCCTCACCGGTAGACAAGCTGCGGTGACGGCGATCCTGTCAAAACCTTGGTACAGAGCTTGGCGAACTCGCCCGAACATCGACCTGGATGAAAATGACTATCCTCGGTACTATGGTGCGGACACTCCCGACATTCTCGCTTTCCCGAGGTTCGTGAAGAAGACGATTCAAAGGTACGAAGAATCGAACCTCAAGATCGATAGTTTCAGTCTACGTTTAGCAAGTTATTGGTATGAAGGTTCTGGTTTTGCTGTTTATGAAAAATTGATTGTCAAGGCATTGGAAATGGGTGTTAGTCATCTCCTTCTTTCTACTCGTATGGATTACATTTTACCGAAAGAGGTGTTTGCAGCCGAAAAACTTGTTGGGTTATCTGTGGAAGGGTTCAGAATTGTTCTGGGCCCGGAGCCAAAGGTAAGATGTTCAAAGCTTCAATCCCTTACATTAAAAAGCGTCGGGCTAAAACGTCACGCTAATTGTATTACGAACATAACCTCTCACTGCCACTTGATTAAAGATTTGTCATTATCCGATATTTATGAGTACAAAGACAATGATAAACCAGGCATGTTAGTGGTTGGCTACAGTTATGGTTATGGTTATGGCTATAGATATGGATGTGGATTTGGTAAGCGCGTTCTCGGTACGGGTCTCAGTCTCGGTCCAATAGACTTTCCCAACTTACATAACATAAGGTGTTTGGTGCTTTCTTGTGTTGATTTTGATATCTTGTTTTTGGGTGACTTATCGTCTAAGTTCCCTTCACTGAGAGATTTAACCCTAAAATGCTCCACCATATTCTTAGAAGACATACGAATCTCTAGCCATTCACTGGAGCTTTTAAACTTCAATTCTGAGAGTCCTACTATGAGGGTTGAGTTCGACGTTCCAAGTATTCGTAAGTTTACCTTCGAAGGTCCACTCATCGAGTCGCTGTCTTTTAAAACAACTTCAAGGAAATGGGAGTCTCACCTATCTATAATTTGTACTGAGCTTAGTACAACATGGTTCCTTGAGTTGAGTAAGTTGGCTTCACAGTTTAGCCAATCGAAACTTCATCTCTCTTGCCGCGTTTCCGCTACCAACAGCTTTGACTACGAGGTGGAAGACCTCCAAGATTTACCCAAACTTCAAGTGGAGAATTTGATCATGGAAACCCAGAGGGTCTACCGACTTTGAATTGTTTTGCTCTTTTTGATGGTCTGTTTCGCATATGTCGGCCAAACTTCATTACTCAGTATTTGCTTCCCATGTCCACTGCTGGTTTGAAAAAAAACAATTACTACCTTTGCAAGACTCTTGTGCAGCAAATAAATGAGAAATGCTCGTTCGAAAGCCTTGGTATGCATAGTTTGGATGATCTGAAACAAGTAAATGCGCAGGTTTTTGATGAGGTTGTAGCTGAGTGGCAGGATATACCATTGAAATCATTGTTAGTTGCTTCACCAAGTCCAAAGGAAAAGCAGAAAATTCGCTTCGGGATGGAATGGATAGCGTAGCCTAGCTATTACATTCTTATTATATATTACTTCGCCTTTCGAAGGTCATCGCTTTTAGTTTTTCATACTGTGATTCTCAAATTACGAGTTCTAGATATGTGTTGCTATTGTGATATAACTTGATGGCACTTGTTTTGTTATTCTTGCCAAGTGGTTTGGAGAAAATACATTACTTCTAGGTTGTTGGCCTTATGAAATGTAATCATTTGAGACTTGAAGCACTTTTTTCAATTTTGTAAGAATTGTTTCCATAGTCTGATTGGATTTTATTTGAAGTTTAGGAATAGCTTGGATTTTATTTGAAGTTCAGGAATAGCTTGGATTTTATTTGAAGTTCAGGAATAGCTAACGTTGATATTAAGAATCAGTAATAAGGTTATTTGTAGATCGTCCTATCTAGTTCCTGTTTTATATACACACGAGTAGCCAGAATAAAACGCAGACAATGAATGTCATGTAGAATGAATTTATTGATTGATGCTTTTATGTAATTATTCTCAATATCTTCATTTCTATTTTCATCTTTTAACTTCTTTTTTATTTTTAACTGACCACTGTGTGATGCAACAAATATAATTTTAAATATTTACCCGGCTTCACAAAAGTATACACACTTTTATCTTAGAATTTTTTTTATAACTTTATTCTTTCTATACTTATTTATTTATAGTAAAACAATTAATTTTCACTTAAATTATTAAATACTTACACAAAAAAACTATATTTTCTCAATCCAAAAAACTATATTTTCTCAATACAAACCTTACTTTGTATTATTTAATATATAAAAAACTATATTTTCTCAATCCAAACTTTAAAGAATATCAAATAGTATTATGAATATTTATATTATTTTATTGATTTTTTTTAGATATTTTATAATTAAAATTTTAAATTTTAAATATAAATAATAAATAAATAAAATTAAACTACACCATTTCATATAAGAAAAATTATTTTATATTACTATTTTCCATCCATGTATTGAAATATTAAATTTAATTTTTAAATTTATGATATTAATATAAAATTATAAATAATAAGTCGTATAAATTAAATGACGTAGTGCCGTAGTTAGAGAAACTACTGATCACTCCCTTGACCGGAGGAAACAGATGGAAATGGTCGGCGAAAAACCTAATGCTAAGATCTTAAGGATGGCCGGCGATCTCCACCTGCCGAGCCAATAATCCATCGCATACAATATTTTCTGAACGCGAGAGAAGCTGCGATAACTGCTACCCTCTCGAAATCATGGGGCAGCGCCTGGCTGACTCGCCCGAACATCGACTTGGACGAAACGAGCTACAACAATAGAAACCCCAACGCTGTCGATTTCCCGGTATTTGCGAAGAAGACGATTCAAAGGTACGGGGAATCCAAACTCAAAATCGATAGTTTCAGTCTGCTTATCCGTGGTTCTACTTTTAATGCTAACGAACTGATTGTGAAAGCATTGGAAATGGGCGCTACTCGTCTCGAACTCACTGCTCGATCTAGATATGTGAGTATGGAATTCGCTTTGACGAACGAGGTGTTTGCAGACGAAAACCTGATTGGGTTATCCGTGGAAGGGTTCCTAATTGATTTGGGGCCGGATCAAGAGGTAATTAAGATGTTCCAAGCTTCAATCCCTTAGATTAAAATCAGTCGGGGTAAAAATTCGCACGAATTTTATTGCTAACATTACCTCTCGCTGCCACTTGATTAGAGATTTGTCATTGTGCAATATCTATGAGTACGATAATAAAGGCCCGAGGCTCGTTGGTTACCATAATGGATATGTGTATGGTAACCGCGTTCTCGGTTTGGGTCCAATAGACTTTCCCAGCTTAAGTAACATAAGGCGTATGATGCTTTCTTGTGTGTATTTTGACGTCTTGTTTTTGGGTGACTTATGGTCCGAGTTCTCTTCTCTTAAAGATTTAACTCTGAAATACTCTAAATCTGTGGAGGACTTAAGGATTTCTAGCCGTTCACTGGAGCTATTAAACTTTACTGTTGGAAGTTCTATGCCTATGAGAGTTGAGTTTGATGTTCCAAGTATTCGTAAGTTTACCTTTGAAGGTCCACTCATCGAGTCACTGTCTTTTAAGACAACTTCAAGGGAATGGGAGTCTCGCCTATCTATAAGTTGTCGTGATCTTAGTACATCTTGGTTCCTTCAGTTGAGTATGTTGGTTTCACAGTTTAGCCGATCAAAACTTCATGTATCCTTCCGTTTTACCTCTTCCAAAAGATTTGATTACGAGGTGGAACACCTTCGTTGTTTACCCAAATACCAAGTGGAGAATTTGATTATGGACACAGAGTGTCTACCAGTTTTAAATTATTTTGCTGTATTTGATGGTTTGTTTCGCATATGTCGGCCAAAGTGCATTACTCAGTATTTGCTTCCCGAGTCCAGTTTTAGATGGGAAACAAAAAATCACTACCTTTGCAAGATGCTTGAGCAGCAAATAAACGAGAAATGCTCGTTTGGTATGCGGCGTGTGCATGGTTTGGATTATCTCAAACAAGCAAATGCGCAGGTTTTTGATGAGGTTGTTGGTGAGTGGCAAGACATACCGTTTAAGTCATTGTTAGATGCTTCACCAAGTCCACAGGAAAATCAGAAAATTCGGTTTGAGCTGGAATGGAGAGCCTAGCTTAGCTATTATGTTTTGATTATATTTTATTTTTATCTTCGATAGATTGTATTTCAATCAAGTTGTAAAACACATTTGAAGTTTTTTGTACCATGTAGTAATTCCTTAACACAAAAAATATTTTTAAAATATTTGTGCTTTAAATAAAAACATTTAAAAATCTACCCACGATAAAAATATAAATTAAAACATCCTGATTAGAAAAAAAATAAACCATGATTAAAATTTTTGTGCTTTAAATAAAAACATTTAAAAATCCACTCAAGATAAAAATATAAATTAAAACATGATTAGAAAAAATAAACCAGCATTTCCAATAGTGTACCAAATTATAGGTAGTATAAATTTGTGCCATTGATACCTATCAATTTATACTTACATCTCTCAACAACCTCTCAACAATTAGAGTTATCATTTTACATTTGTAGGTCCTAGCACTATAAACATTTTTATTTTATTTACACATATATATTAAAATAAAAAATAAAAAAAATAAAAACATATCATATTGGGCCTACATTTGTCTCACTTAAATATTCATACTATATTATTTTATCAATAAATATTGATAATTCAAATTTGTTAATTATTTTACTACTAATTAGGAGTATTTTCCTGACTGACGGTGTAACTAAGTATCTCCAATTCGAAATTTAGGGTTTTACAGATGGCCGGATTATTGTAATTCTAGCTTTTCTATTTTTTTTTCAAATTAGATGTTAATATAGCTTTATTAAATGATTTAATGACATCAATTCATAAAAAATTAAAGCAGTTTTTTTTTTCTCAACCAATTATATTTCTTTTTTTTATTTTTATAAATTTAAAATTTTAATAGGTATTAATTAACACTTTTTTTTTAATATTGTGTCTAGGGTGAGATGGAGTATTAAAAATGGGAGGAGTAAAAATCTATATAAAAAAAAATCAATTAAATACACCCCCTTCAAGAAAAAAAATCGTTTTATTTTAATTTATTTTATTTGTTAGAAAAAAACTTATTTATCGATAAATAAGTGAGTAGAGAAGGAGAGTAAAGGCGTAGTGATAAATACTGAAATCCCCAATTCCGAATCTAGGGTTTCAGTAATGGGTGGCGAACTTGATTTACCAAAGCCAGTAATTCAGCGCATACAGTATTTCCTCACCGGTAAACAAGCTGCGGTAACGGCGATCCTCTCGAAACCTTGGTACAGAGCTTGGCGAACTCGCCCGAACATCGACCTGGATGAAAATGACTATCCTCGGTACTATGGTGCGGACACTCCCGACATTCTCGCTTTCCCGAGGTTGGTGAAGAAGACGGTTCAAAGGTACGAAGAATCGAACATCGAGATCGATAGTTTCAGTCTCCGTTTAGCAAGTTATGGGTGGGATGGTTCTTGTTTCGCTGTTTATAAAAAAATGATTGTCAAGGCATTGAAAATGGGTGTTCATCGTCTCCTTCTTTCTACTCGTATGGATTACGTTTTACCGAATGAGGTGTTTGCAGCCAAAAAACTTGTTGGGTTATCTGTGGAAGGGTTCAGAATTGTTCTGGGGCCGGAGCCAAAGGTTAGATGTTCAAGGCTTCAATCCCTTACATTAAAAACAATCGGGGTGAAACGTCACGCGAATTCTATTACGAACATAATCTCTCACTGCCACTCGATTAAAGATTTGTCATTATCCGATATTTATGAGTACAAAGACAATGATAAACCAGGCATGTCATCGGTTGGCTACAGTTATGGTTATGGTTATGGCTATAGATATGGATGTGGATATGGTAAGCGCGTTCTCGGAACGGGTCTCAGTCTCGGTCCAATAGACTTTCCCAACTTACATAACATAAGGTGTTTGGTGCTTTCTTGTGTTGATTTTGATATCTTGTTTTTGGGTGACTTATCGTCTAAGTTCCCTTCACTGAGAGATTTAACCCTAAAATACTACACCATATTCGTTGAAAACATACGAATTTCTAGCCATTCGCTGGAGCTTTTAAACTTTAATGTTGAGAGTCCTACTATGAGGGTTGAGTTCGATGTTCCAAGTATTCGTAAGTTTACCTTCGTAGGTCCACTCATCGAGTCACTGTCTTTTAAAACAACTTCAAGGGAATGGGAGTGTTACCTATCTATAATTTGTACTGAGCTTAGCACATCATGGTTCCTTGAGTTGAGTAAGTTGGCTTCACAGTTCAGCCAATCGAAACTTCATCTGTCTTGCCGTGTTTCCTCTAGCAAAAGCTTTGACTACGAGGTGGAAGACCTCCAAGATTTACCCAAACTTCAAGTGGATAATTTGATCATGGAAACCCAGGGTCTACCGACTTTAAATTGTTTTGCTCTTTTTGATGGTCTGTTTCGCATATGTCGGCCAAACTTCATTACTCAGTATTTGCTTCCCATGTCCACTGCTGGTTTGAAAAAAAACAATTACTACCTTTGCAAGACTCTTGTGCAACAAATAAATGAGAAATGCTCGTTCGAAAGCCTTGGTATGCATAGTTTGGATGATCTGAAACAAGTAAATGCGCAGGTTTTTGATGAGGTTGTTGCTGAGTGGCAGGATATACCATTGAAATCATTGTTAGTTGCTTCACCAAGTCCAAAGGAAAAGCAAAAAATTCGCTTCGGGCTGGAATGGAGAGTGTAGCCTAGCTATTACATTCTGATTATATATTACTTCACCTCTGGTAGGTCATCGTTTTTAGTTTCTCGTACTGTGATTCTTAATTTACGAGTTCTAAATGTGTGTTGCTATTGTGACAGAACTTGATGGCACTTGTACTGTTATTCTTGCCAAGTGCTTGACTGAAAAAAAGACATTACTTCTACGTCGTTGGCCTTATGAGATGTATTCATTTGAGACTTGAAGCACTTTTTTTCGATTTTTGAAGAATTATTTCCATAGTCTTATTGGATTTTATTTGAAGTTCAGGAATTGCTAACGTTGATATTAAGAATCAGTAATGCATTATTTAGGTTATTCGTAGATCGTATATCTAGTACTTGTCTTCATTCCGGTTGCTTTTATGTACACATGATTAGCCAGAATAAAACGCATACAATGAATGTCATGTAAAATGGATCTATTGATTGGTGTTTTATGTTGTTATTCTCCTTATCTTCATTTCTATTTTCATCTTTTAATGACTGTGTATGGTAACCGCGTTCTCGGTTTGGGTCCAATAGACTTTCCCAGCTTACGTAACATAAGGCGTATGATGCTTTCTTGTGTGTATTTTGACGTCTTGTTTTTGGGTGACTTATGGTCCGAGTTCCCTTCGCTTAAAGATTTAACTCTGAAATACTACTCCAAATTTGTGGAGGATTTGCGAATTTCTAGCCGTTCACTGGAGCTATTGAACTTTAGTGTTGGAAGTTCTATGACTATGAGAGTTGAGTTCGATGTTCCAAGTATTCGCAAGTTTACCTTTGAAGGTCCACTCATCGAGTCACTGTCTTTTAAGACAACTTCAAGGGAATGGGAGTCTCGCCTATCTATAAGTTGTCGTGATCTTAGTACATCTTGGTTCCTTCAGTTGAGTATGTTGGTTTCACAGTTTAGCCGATCAAAACTTCACCTATGCGAGAAAGATTTGATTACGAGGTGGAACACCTTTGTGGTTTACCCAAATACCAAGTAGAGAATTTAATTATGGACACAGAGTGTCTACCAGTTTTAAATTATTTTGCTGTATTTGATGGTTTGTTTCGCATATGTCGGCCAAAGTTCATTACTCAGTATTTGCTTCCCGAGTCCAGTTTTAGATGGGAAACAAAAAATCACTACCTTTGCAAGACACTTGTGCAACAAATAAACGAGAAATGCTCGTTTGGTTTGGATTATCTCAAACAAGCAAATGCGCAGGTTTTTAATGAGGTTGTTGGTGAGTGGCAAGATATACCATTGCAGTCGTCGTTAGATGCTTCACAAAGTCCACAGGAAAATCTGAAAATTCTGTTCGAGCTGGAATGGAGAGCCTAGCTTAGCTATTATGTTTTGATTATATTTTATTTTTATCTTTGGTAGATTGTATTTCAATTAAGTTGTAAAACACATTTGAAGTTATTTGTGAGTAGTTCCTAACACAAAAAATATTTTTAAAAATTTTGTGCTTTAAATAAAAACATTAAAAGATCCACTTAAGATAAAAATATAAATTAAAACATCATGATTAGAAAAAAAATAAACTATGATTAAAAAATTTGTGCTTTAAATAAAAACATTTAAAAATCATTAAAACATCATGATTAGAAAAAATAGGGTAATTTTTTTATAAATGGAAAATTTTAAATTTTAATTAGAATTAAATAATTTAATTTATCTTAATTATTAATTTATGGTGTATATAAGTTAAAATAATATAAATTATTCTACCTTTCTTCTTAAATTGTTCAAAAAATAAATTATTCAGAGCATCTCCAATGATTGTAGGTACAAATTTGTGCTACATCATTTGCCAATTGCCGCATCACAAATAAATTATACTATTGTGCCCATTTTAATAGTCATACGCATACTTCATTTGTTATTTGTAAAGAAAGTGTAACTATTGTGTTGGACAGTAACTATCAATTTATACCTAAACCTCTCAACAATGCAAAATTCAATTTTATATTTTTAGGTCCCATCACTATATAAATTTTTATTTTATTTACAGATATATATTAAAATAAACAATATAAAAATAAAAACATATCAAATTCAGCCTACATTTCAAATTAAACCTAATATAACACTTTGATACTCAATTTTTCTCACCTAATTGTACCGTGTTAAATAGTAAATGTAAGATTGATGACAAGTGTCTCACTTAAATATTCATACTATATTATTTTATCAATAAATATTGATAATTCAAATTTGTTAATTATTTTACTACTAATTAGGAGTATTTCACTGACTGAAGGTGTAACTAGTAACTACAGATCCCCAATTCGAAATCTAGGGTTTTGCAAATGGCCATCGAACCAATTGCCGGAGCCAATAATCCAGCGCATACAATATTTTCTGAACGCGAGTCAAGCTGCGAGAACTACTTTCCTGTCGAAATCATGGAACAGCGCTTGGCTAACTCGCCCGAACATCAACTTGGATGAAGCGTGCTAAGCCTGGCTAACTCACCCGAACATTGACTCTGCATTCGATTTATGTAGAAATTGCACTGAAATCAATTTTTGTGTACATTTTTCAATATTCCCTTTATTTTTTAATTGAAAAACTCTTTTTTAGGTGGATCAATCATATCACTATTACGTTTACACACCATATCATTATTTATAGCCAATAAAAAAATTATATACATTATTTTATTATTTATAAAATAAAAATAATTATAAATAAAATGTTTTTTAATATTTCAATTTTCTTTTTCTTTCAATCATTTTTTATTCGTTAATATTTTTGTTATAAATCTTTATTTTATTTCTTTCCATTATATCTAAAAAAATATATTGTATATTTTTAATTCTAGCATATATTTTTGTTATAATTTTATATATCTTTTAATGTATTATTTTTATTATTATTATAAATTCAATATACTTTTTTATTTATATTTATAATAAAGGTGATAATAATTGTGGTAATCCATGTGCATTAATTTTCAAATCGATTTTATTATTATTATATTTAGTTAGATGGTATATTATTATATTTCATATATGGTATTTGAATCGATTTATTTTGAGTAATTCAGATATATTATTTTTTATATAATTAATTTTAATTTATTTGGAATTTGAATTTTAAATAATTTTAATTATAAAAATTATGATTTATGATTTAATTTATTTTATATAGGAAGCAATATTATACATATATTAAAATAAGCAATAAAAAAAATGTGCAACATACCAACATTGGTAATTCTAGTATTGAAAATTAAAAATGGTTAATTATTTTACTCAGTATTTCTTAAATTAATAATGACAATTCAAAATGATTAATTTTTTTGATTTGGATAAATTGGATAGTTTGCGTGACTGGGAAGCCTTAGATAAAGGACTTGTAAATACTGAAGTCCCCAATTCGAAATCTAGAGCTTTGCAGATGGCCGGCAAACTTGAATTGCCGGAGCCAATAATCCAGCGCGTACAATATTTTCTGAACGAGCGGCAAGCTGCGAGAACTACTTTTCTGTCGAAATCATGGAACAGCACCTGGCTAACTCGCCCGAACATCGACTTGGATGAAGAGTGCTACGTCAATTTCTCTCCCCACACTCTCGAATTCCCGGAGTTTGAAAGGTACGAATTTTATATACTAATTTACGATATTACTCTTATTTTCCATGAATGTATTAAAATATTTAATTAAAATTTTAAATTGATGGTATTAATATAAATAATATTAAGTCCGTATAAATTAATTGGCGTAGTGCCGAAGTTAGAGAAAATTGCTAATCACACCCTTGACCGGAGGAAACAGATGGAAATGGGCGGCGAAAAACCCAAAGCTAAGATCTCACGGATGGCCGGCGATCTCCACCTGCCGGAGGCAATAATCCATCGCATACAATATTTTCTGAACGCGAGAGAAGCTGCGAGAACTGCTATCCTCTCGAAATCATGGGGCAGCGCCTGGCTAACTCGCCCGAACATCGACTTGGACGAAGCGAGCTACAACAACAGAAACCCCGACGCCGTCGATTTCCTGGTATTTGTAAAGAAGACGATTCGAAGGTACGAGGAATCCAAACTCAAAATCGATAGTTTCAGTCTATGTCTGTGCGGTTCTCCTTTCGATCCCAACCAAATGATTGTGAAAGCACTGGAGATGGGCGCTACTCATCTCGTTATTGCTACTGCGTTTGATCATATGTTTTTCATTTTATGGGATGATGTGTTTGCAGCTGAAAACATTGTCCGATTATCTATCGAAGGGTTCAAGATTGATCTGGGGCCGCATTCAATTGTAAGGTGTTTGAGGCTTGAATCCCTTGCATTAAAATCAGTCGGGGTGAAACGTAATGCCAATTCTATTTCCTACATAATCTCTTGCTGCCCCTTGATTAAAGATTTGTCATTGACCTATATCCATGAGGACCAAGACGAATATGATGAACAGGGAAACATATTTGTTGATTACGAATATGGTCGCATGCCTCGTAACAATTACAGTCACAGTCTAGGCCCGCTCGAGCTTCCTAAGTTGCAAAATATAACGCGTCTGGTAATTTCTTGTGTAACTTTCGACATATTGTTTTTGGGTGACTTATCGTCACTGTTTCCTTCGCTAAAAGATTTAACCCTGAAACACTCCATACTCCCAGAACACATACGAGTTTCTAGCCATTCACTGGAGGAATTAAGCCTTACTGTGCTGCACCAGATGAGGATCGACTTTGATATTCCAAGTATTCGTAAGTTTACGTTTGACGGTCCAGTCATTCGGTCTCTGACTTTTGAACCAACTTCAAAGGAGTGGGAGTCTCACGTATCTATAATTTGTCATGAGGTTATTAGTACATCATGGTTCCTTGAGATGCGTAATTTGGTTTCACAGCTTAGCCCATCAAAACTTCATCTCTCTTGCTGTGTTTACTGTGACGAAAGCTTTGACTACGAGGTGGAAGACCTCCAAGATTCACCCAAACATCAATTGGAGAATTTGATCATGGAAACCCAGGGTTTACCCAAAGTTCAAGTGGAGAATTTGTTTATGGACACCCGAGGTCTAACATCTGTAAGTTGTTATGCTCTTTACGAAGGTTTGTTTCGGTTTTGTCGCCCAAAGTTCATTACTCAGAATTTGCTTCCTGTGTTAAGTCATGAATGTGAAACAAGCAATACTTTCCTTTGCAAGACGTTTGTGCAACAAATGAATGAGAGATGCTCGGTCCAAACACATGGTATGCATAGCTTGCATGATCTCAAACAAGTAAATGTGCAGATTTTTGATGAGGAAACAAACAATTACTACCTTTGCAAAACTCTTGTGCAGCAAATGAATGAGAAATTCTCGTTCGAAAGCCTTGGTTTGTATAGTTT
The DNA here is from genome assembly GCA_954870475.1 of Euphrasia confusa. Classification (NCBI taxonomy): domain Eukaryota; kingdom Viridiplantae; phylum Streptophyta; class Magnoliopsida; order Lamiales; family Orobanchaceae; genus Euphrasia; species Euphrasia confusa. Next base: position 4,028,280 of record OX940966.1, on the reverse strand, counting down.
GAATGATCTCAAAGAAGTAAATGCGCAGGTTTTTGATGAGGTTGTAGCTGAGTGGCAGGATATACCGTTGAAATCATTGTTAGTTGCTTCAGCAAGTCCACAGGAAAAGCTGAAAATTCGCTTCGGGCTGGAATGGATAGCGTAGACTAGCTATTACATTCTGATTACCACTTTCGTCCCATAATAGCGTAGACTAGCTATTACAAGCTGCGGCGACTGCGATCCTGTCGAAACCTTGGTGCAGAGCATGGCGAACTCGCCTGAAAATGACTATCCTCGGCACTACACGAACAATCCTGACATTCTCCTTTTCCCGAGGTTCGTGAAGAAGACTATTCAAAGGTACCAAAAATCGAAACTCAGCATTGAAAGTTTCAGTCTCATGGTTCTGGTTTTTCTGCTTATCACAAATTGGTTGTCAAAGCATTGGGAATGGGTGTTAGTCATCTCCTTCTTTCTGCTCGATCTCTATCTGGTTGTATGGATTTCTTTTTGCCGAACGAGGTGTTTGCAGCTGAAAATCTCATCGGGTTATCTGTGGACGGATTCACCATTGATTTGAGGTCGGATCCAAATGTAAGGTGTTCCAGGCTTCAATCCCTCACATTAAAATCAGTCGGGGTAAAACGTGACGCCGATTCTATTTCTAATATAATCTGTCGCTGCCTCTTGATTAAAGATTTGTCATTGTCCGATATTCATGAGTACAATGAACAAGGCGCTTACGGTTATGGTTATGGTAAACACGTTCTCAGTCTCGGTCCTATAGACTTTCCCGACTTACATTACATAACATCTTGTTTTTGGGTGACTTATCGTTTAAGTTCCCTTCACTTGAGGATTTAATCATAAAATACTCCACCATATTCGTAAAAAAGATTTGGATTTCTAGCCGTTCATTGGAGCTATTAAACTTTACTACAGAGAGTCCGAGCATGAGGGTAGAGTTTGATGTCCCAAGTATTCGGAATTTACCTTCAAAGGTCCAATCATCAAAACACTTTTTGTTAAAGTTGTTCCAACTGAAGGGTATGGGAGTCGCACCTATCTATAATTTGTACTGAGCTTATTACAACATGGTTCCTTAAGTTGAGTAAGTTGGCTTCCGAGTTTAGCCAATCAAAACTTCATCTCTATTGCCGTGTTATCTCTGTTAAAAGTTTTGATTACGAGGTGGAAGACCTTCGTGGTTTACCCAAACTTCCGCGGTATATGAGTTGTTTATAGTTTCTATATACTGATTACCCGGTTAACCGGCTAATCCAGGGTTCGAGTTCTGTTCCTGACTTATACATCTTCAACTGTGTATTCCTATTCTGCTTCAACAGTTACGCCGACAAAAGCTGGTATGACTTATGTGGCATTTTGACTTCAATCAGATGATTTAATAGCAGCACCGGCGGCTATTCACCCTAGAACTTCATTCGGCTCCGAAAGCTGCTTCTGAGTGGTCTACCAACTTTGAATTGTTTTGCTCTTTTTGATGGTTTGTTTCGCGTATGTCGTCCGAACATCATTACTCAGTATTTGCTTCCCATGTCGAGTGCTGGTTGGAAAACAAACAATCACTACCTTTGCAAGACTCTTGTGCAGCAAATAAATGAGAAATTCTCGTTCGAAAGCCTTGGTATGAATAGTTTGAATGATCTCAGAGAAGTAAATGCGCAGGTTTTTTATGAGGTTGTTGCTGAGTGGCATGATATACCATTGAAATCATTGTTAAATGCTTCAGCAAGTCCAAAGGAAAAACAAAAAAATAGCTTCTAGCCGGAATGGACAGCGTAGCCTAGCAGAAAATAATTTTGGTAGCCTAGCAGAAAATAATTTTGGTAGGTCATCGTAAAAACGGGTTCTAATTATGCCTTACTTTTGGGACAAAACATGATGACACTTGTTATCTTATTCTTGCCAAGAAACAGACAGTGATGAACGGAATAAATATGTTGCTTCTTCATTGTTGGCCTTCAAGAGATGGTTTCATCCAAGAATTCATTGGTAGTTGATTGAATTTTATTTGAAGTTGAGTTATAATTTATGTTGAATAAGACCTCTTTTATGTTGAATATATATGATATGATTAGCCCCGGACAATATCATCTCTTGGTGTGAATTTCACTGGAAAGATGGGAAATTCACCATAGCAATTTATATTCTCCCTATTATTTCCAATTTCAAAATATCTAATATTTTTAATTTTAAACAATTTTTTTAGTTATGAATTTATTATCAAAATCGGAAAAAAAATCAAATAAATTTTATAAAGATGTACAGCAGGTTTTGTTGAATAAAATTACAAAATAGAACAGGTGGAATAAAAATACCAATACTTCTCATTTTTCAAAACAGGTGTTCCTGGCATTAAATATTTGAGTAAATATTTTTCCTTTTTTTTCTAGTACACACAAACAAAGGCTAGTCGAATTTTGAAACAAGAAAATATTACTATGATTTCTTGTTAAGAAATTAATAGCGAAAATGTATCTTACAAATAATCGAAAGATCGATTAGAATGAAACCAGTATTTTTAATAGAATTTTAGATTAAATACGTAACACAGAATTAGTATAAGACACGGCCATAATTTATTGTTAACTTTTCGGAATTTTTTAAAGACTCGTATAAATTTGACCAGATTTTTATAATTAAATACTTTTTATTTGTCGATTAGTCTTATATTGCAAATTTTAATTGATTTTTCAGAATAAAAATTGAAATTTAAATCATTAAATAAAAAATGTTGCAATAAACATAATTCAGAAATTTCAAATAAATCAATAAGTTCTTTGGAATTAAATTTGACATTTAAAAATAGAAATCCAGTAAAGTACATAAAAGATAATTTAATATTCATGTAAAAGATAATTTAATATTCATGTAAAGCAGAATAAAATTATTGTGGATCAACAATAAAATTCTAAATTAAAAAAACGAATACAGTTCATTAAAAGTAATGATACAATATATGAATTTAATTTGGTGAAGGATCAGAATATCTGGCATGAATTTTCTCTTCCAGGGAGAAAATATATAAGCGCTCAGTAATTTCAACGTCGATTCATCTGGGGAAAAGTTCATCACTTCCAACTCCAAATCAAAAATTCATAAAACAAAAATGAAATGTAACCGATCCAAACATTGGAAGATTCGTCAGTAAAAACCTGTCCAGTAAAATAAGTCAAAGCGGTTAAAATTTAATATTGCGTCGGCTCATACACATCGCCCATTTCAATATCGAGCGCCGGTAATCAGTAAATCGACGCAATAAAAATAAAAAAAGAAATAAAATTAGGTCAGAAGTAGCTAGTTTGTAATATCATTGATTTTATCATTGGGAATCCGATCGATTTCTTTCGTCACACCTAATAATCAATGAAATTCAATTAAAAAATAAAATAAAAATGTATCCACCTCGTCACCGATAGTCCTGGTATACTGAGAAATCCGGAGCTAAAGGTAGAAACATATATACAGGAATATTATATATACGCAAATGGTTCGATGTGGCCTAAAGATAGATCCGTTGATCTTAGGGTTTCAGATCAACCGATTTGCAATATTAGGCTTTAAATATATAAAAAACGAAACGAACAGTGGTTGATGCGGCGGAAGTTGCGGTGGCTCAGACATCCAAGGAAGGATAAAACAGCATCGAGTTCTCAAGCCCGGCGAAAGGCGAAAACCCTTAGGCGGCCACTGCGAATGTTCATGAGAAACAAGCCTTAGATTTTATCATCATCGCCAATAATTATTTAATTAATAAAATGAAACTGTTACTTAAGCAGGAAGAGAGATTATATGTGAAGTGATGAACTTGTATTTGCTTATATAGGGGAGAGACGGGGTTTAGGGTTTGTGGATGGATGAACACGGTATAGTTATTGGGCCGATTCCATGAAATTTGTGGATGGATGAACACGGTATAGTTATTGGGCCGATTCCATGAAATGATGGGCTTACATGCTTCTGAGCCCATAATAATATCCCAACCAAATGACTTAATATAATTATAGAAAAAAAATGCAATTATATGGAGTTATAGAAAAATAATACTGCAATTATATAGAGTATGATTCAAATGTTACTAACCGGTTGTAATTTTCATTTATATCTTATTTGATAAGATTTATTTAATTTTAGGACTTTTGAACGAGTCTATGAAATAATTTGCATACATTATTCTGTCACTTATGCAGTATGATATATTTTATCATAGTTTTTTTTTCAATTTTAATTACCACTTTTATGTATTGTACATGTTTGGTGTCATCAATATATCAAAGTATATAAAATTGATTTGAGTTTTAGAGATTTGTTCCACCGTTTATTCAATTTAGTGATATTTTGTTTGCCCAATTTGAAGACACTCGTTTCGAGTGAATGAATACTCGGAGATAGACCGAGAAATTTTTTTATTTTGATTAATTTAACGTATAAAACATTGGAACAATTAGAAAATTATAAAAACTAGTTGATTCAGCCCGTGCGTTGCACTGGGAGTAAAACTCAAACTTTTACCCGGAGATATTTATAACTTAATTTAAGAAAATATGTTTAAATTTTTGTAAAATATTTAAATTAGAATACAAATTTTGATATAAAAAAAATGAAAATAGATTTTCTCAATTGTAATAATAAAAATTCAATGATTTAAACTTCAGATGGATACATATGTATATGTAACTAAATTTGTCTATGATTACTTAATTGTTCAAATCTAAATCAACATATTATATCATAAACTAATACAATAGTTTATTAAAAAATAAACACAGGTTTAAGATGAAGAAGAAAGTTAATGAGTACACTTGAAAATCTTATATCTAAGGGCAATGAATGAGTTCATGTCATATATAGTACTCAAAGAGATTCAAGTTTATGCTAAACAGCAACATGAAAACGTTTAGATGGAAGCAAGCAAAATAATACATCCAACATAGAGTTTAAAAGGATGGAAAAAACATGACATCTAAAAATCTCTAACATAAACTTTGATAAACAAAGGATAACCGAATTCAGCAAAATATGAAGCATAGTTGGCTTCATTAGTCAGAGCTGCTATCACTGCCCTCGGAGGAAGAGTCACTGGAATTTGAACTTGAATCGTCTTCGTTGGAAGAAATAACACATGAGAGTGGAGTTGTACCGTCAGGATAGCCAATTACCATTGAATGCTTATGTTTTTCCATCAAATCAGTATCATCGCAACATTTGACAACGCAATACTCTCGAACTTTGGTTGTATCAAAGTGATGATCTTCGACCTTGACCTTAAACAACAACTCCCTTCCAATAAGACTTTGAGAAACTTGGGCAGGAAACCCTGGATTTAGGTTACCCTGCATATTAAAACAACATACAATGCAACTATTATAATCAACAAAAGCTTGAAGCTAATATTTAAACATAGCCAGTTGTTTTGGGAAAAGATTAAATTTAATTACATAGTTCAGTAGATGGGCTTACTTTGAAATGAACCTTCATCAAAGAGAAGACAGTGGCCTGAATTAAAAACCTAGCAAGTTCATTCATCAAAATGATTTTGGCAGACCCCCCACCAATGTCCTCGATAGTTACGTGTATTTTAAAATTGGCCTTATGAAGAATAGGGTCACCACACGAAGGACAAACCAACGCCGAAGATGAGACATCACCTATAACTGAGCAGTTAGAGCAATCAGTGTAATACCAACCACGTTCCTCGTTTATACTTTTTATAGTTCCAATAGTCCATATGTCCATAACCTAAAAACATGAAAACTATATTAGTCCACAAATAACCAATGAGGAGAATAACCATTTTCAGGCTGAAATATTATAAATAAAAAAAAAAACCAAGATGCAAACTTACATCATTCACATATTCCAAATCAAAAAGATCATAAACCTTTGTTCGGGGATTACGCATTTTCCTTTTAGATGATGTCACACACGGAACAAGAAACTTAGAACCATCACAGAAAACAACAGGGATGTTGGACACCGTAATCCTGATTTAATACATTTGGGAATTATAATGGATAAGTTAAAGCATCTAACAAAAACTTATATAATGAAACTGTCCTAAAATAAATAACAATTAAAAAATTAAAAATCATAATCTCTGTAAATACCTTGATTTATATTCAACTATTTCAGGCACATTTTGGTCAAAAATCTTTCGACCCGTGCGATGCACCGGGATTAACTTTCAGAAGCTTCTCCGGTTAATATTTTAATATAAGTATACTAATTAAATATTTTTAAAAAAAAATTAAATACAAATTACAAATAATGAGGAGAACGATTGGAGAAAATATTCTTACCTCATAACAGATTTAAAAAAATAATAGAAAATTGGAAAATCAATTCACATTTCTAAACGCCTCATTGTAAACGACATTTGTAGCCTTATTCATGAGTTCTCCATTCGAATCACAAATTAAGAATTTCAATCCTGCTCGATTAGTGACTCTAGAAACTTCAACATATAATTGTCCGTGTGTGAACACCGGAATTCTCAACAACTATTTTTATTTAAAATTTCATATAGAAAATAAAAAAATTGTTGAAGTGTTTTTACATAATGGAGAAATAAATTTCTTACACTTTCTTGGATCACTTAAATCATAATGTGAATAATAAAGGATGAATGATTATATAATTAATAAAAATAAATGGTTAAATAATTATTTTTGTTTTTATTTTAATTATCTCACTTTTCAATTTTGTTATTAAGTTATTTGTATTAATAATTTTAAGGAATATAAAAATAAAATAAAAAGTGTATGTAAACTGTGAATTATATAATTTATTAGTTGTGTATTTAATAAAATAAAATTTTTGAATAATTAGTTTGTTTATATTTTAACTATCTCAAATAAAAGTTTAAATGGTTATATATTTTATCAGTTATATTATTTGTTTTTATCATTCATTAATATAAATAGACATAAACAAAATACTCTCTTCTATCTTTTTTAATTTACATATTGTGTTTTTATGAATTTTCTTTTTAATTGCCGTCCTAGTGTTTTTATCCATTTATACCTTTCATTAATTATTATCTCATTAATTATAATTGATTAATTTATATTTATATTATATAAATTAAAAAAAGAATGAGAAAATATAGAGATAAAGTCAAATAAATAATAGTAAATTAATATCATTAAATAGGATTATATTAGGTAAAAAAAATATTTCTTAAGAACTGTGAAAATCATATAACGACAATTAAAAAAGATTGGAGGGGGTATATTTTTAAAATTAAACATTTACAACAATTAGCTAATGGAGTTAAATTGTGGATATTGAATGATCATATAGTTAATGAAGTTAAATAGTTGAATAATTAAGTGAAGTTCAGTTATTTTAGATTCACAAAGTTTAGTTTAGTCATTTTAAGTTTTTCGTTCATATTTCAATATTTTAAGATATATGTGAAAATTTATTATTGAATATGGTTAGAAGCTACAAAAATCTACATGTTATATATCATGAAGATGTTATATATATGTTCAAGGAACACATTATTTAATAAATTTTGATGTACAAACCTGAAATATTTCCCGTCTCTTTGAAAATGAAAATCAGAAACTTTGGGAATCTGAAACACAAAGCAACTTACGAATTTGAGATAAGTTTTAGGATGAGAATTATTCTGCAAAGATAACAGGGGGAATGGACCGGGTAATACGAAATTGGGATATGATAAGGGATAAGAATCTGAATTACAGAGAAACTTACGAAATTTGAGCACGAAGAGGGATGAGAATTACTCTGCAAAAAATAGGCCACAGGCAACGATTTATCAAATTGATGAATTCTGATACTGCAAAAATATAAAAGATCAATATAAGCAGTGTAAAGATATTAGGAGGAATGGACCGGGTAATACGAATTTGGCATATGATTAGGGATAAGGGATAAGAATCTGAACTACAGAGAAACTTACGAATTTGGAGCACAAAGAGGGATGTGAATTACACTGCAAAAAATTGGCCACAAACAACGATTTATAAAATCGATGAATTCTGATACTGCAAAATTATTAAAGATCAATATAATCAGTGTAAAGATAACAGGGAGAATAGACCGGAATATACGAAATTGGGATATGATGACGGATAAGAATCTGAACTAAAGAGAAACTTACGAATTTGTAGCACGAAGTGGGATGACAATTGCACTGGGGGTATGGCCGGGGAAAATTGATGAACTCTGAGACTGATAAATCGAGAAAGAGCAAAAAGTTCAGTGAAAGAAAACTGGGGGTATGGACCGGGGAAAATTGATGAACTCTGAGACTGATAAATCGAGAAAGATCAAGAAGTTCAGTGAAAGAAAACTGGGGGTATGAACTGGGGAAAATTGATAAACTCTAAGACTGATAAATCGAGAAAGAGCAGGAAGTTCAGTGAAAGACAACTGGGGGTATGGACTGGGAAAACGATTACAGAAAAATGCACTAAAATCAATGGAAGAAGAGAATCGATTATTTGTTGATTTTTGAAAAAAAAACTGCAAAAAGAAACATACCAATTTTGAGCACGAAACGGATGAGAAAAACCTGCAAAAAATAATTATTTCAAAAGTACATCTGAATTTACGATAGTGATAAATTTATGTAAGCCAAAAAAATGACCTTGATAATCTGAAGAATATGAAATTAGAAGCAGAATACGGATCGAAGGGGTGATAATGAGAAGATGAAGAAGCGAAATTAATGTCTCGAATATGGAATTGGAATATAGAAGTTGCAATAGCCTATATGCTACTTATTTATGAAATGAAATTCACTTGGTAGCGATGCAGAAAAAATATTTCAGTGCATAAAAATAATTTAGAGTAGAAGAAATAATCGATTAAAGGGCAGACTTTTTTAAATTATTTCCATAATAACAATAAAGAGTTTTCATAACAACCCTATTTGTACTGTGAGTATCATTGGCTATTTGGGTTTGCAATTTAATAAAAATACTAAGATGAAAAAAGGGCCTTTAGCAAATAAATCTTGTACACATGAAATCATTTTTTTGAAATAAATTATTTCATTAGAAGCAAAAAACTAAAATGAAAAACAAACTCTATATCTAATTTTATTTATATTTTGTTGTTTTATTTGTATTAGACTGAGGGTTAAAGACTAAAAGCTTTAAGCTTGTCATAAAATTCTAAGAAGAGTTAGAACACATAATTAATCATATGAGTACTTAACTCAGTACCATTTAAGATCTGAAACAAAAAAAATGAAAAAACAAACCTGAAAATCCATATCAAAAATTTGACACTAAAAGCTCGCAATTATAGTATTAAAAAAGAATACAACTGAACACTCAAAATTATCTATCGTCAAGTGAATTCGAATTCTCGTTTTGTAAAACACGCCCAACAGGGCCCTGAATCAAAACTCAAAAGTGAAAAAATTATAATGGCCTTAATAATCAACAACTAACAAAACAATATAATGGTCTCATAAGTAGTTCTCATCATAATGTTTCAACTATATTACTTTTCAATTTTTTTTATGAATTTATTTGTAATCATGAAGATAAAGGTAAAAAAACTTTTGTATTCATGAACTAAAGAGAAACTTACGAATTTGGAGCACGAAGAGGGATGACAATTGCACTGGGGGTATGGACCGGGGAAAATTGATGATCTCTAAGACTGATAAATCGAGAAAGAGCAAGAAGTTCAGTGAAAGAAAACTGGGGGTATGGACCAGGGAAAATTGATGAACTTTGAGACTGATAAATCGAGAAAGAGCAAGAAGTTCTGTGAAAGAAAACTGGGGGTATGGACTGGTGAAAATTGATAAACTCTAAGACTGATAAATCGAGAAAGAGCAGGAAGTTCAGTGAAAGAAAACTTGGGGTATGGACTGGGGAAAACGATTACAGAAAAATGCACTAAAATCGATGGAAGAAGAGAATCGATTATTTGTTGATTTTTGAAATAAAAAACTGCAAAAAAATAAAAGAAACATACCAATTTTGAGCACGAAACGGATGAGAAAAACCTACAAAAACAAATGATTTCAAAAGTACATCTGAATTTACGATAGTGATAAATTTATGTAAGCCAAAAAAATGACCTTGATAATCTGAAAAATATGAAATTAGAAGCAGAATACGGGTCGAAGGGGTGATAATGAAAAGATGAAGAAGCGAAATTAATGTCTCGAATATGGAATTGGAATATAGAAGTTGCAATACCCTATATGCTACTTATTTATGAAATGAAATTCACTTGGTAGCAATGCAGAAAAAATATTCCAGTGCATAAAAATAATTTAGAGTAGAAGAAATAATCGATTAAAGGGTAGACTTTTTTAAATTATTTCCATAATAACAATAAAGAGTTTTCATAACAACCCTATTTGTACTGTGAGTATCATTGGCTATTTGGGTTTGCAATTTAATAAAAATACTAAGATGAAAAAAGGGCCTTTAGCAAATAAATCTTGTACACATGAAATCATTTTTTTGAAATAAATTATTTCATTAGAAGCAAAAAACTAAAATGAAAAACAAACTCTATATCTAATTTTATTTATATTTTGTTGTTTTATTTGTTTTAGACTGAGGGTTAAAGACTAAAAGCTTTAAGTTTGTCATAAAATTCTAAGAAGAGTTAGAACACATAATTAATCATATGAGTACTTAACTCAGTACCATTTAAGATCTGAAACAAAAAAAATAAAGAAACAAACCTGAAAATCAATATCAAAATTTCGACACTAAAAGCTCGCAATTATAGTATTGAAAAAGAATACAACTGAACACTCAAAATTATCTATCGTCAAGTGAATTCGAATTCTCATTTTGTAAAACACGCCCAACAGGCCCTGAATCAAAACTCAAAAGTAAAAAAAATTATAATGGCCTTAATATTCAACAACTAATAAAACAATATAATGATCTCATAAGTAGTTCTCATCATATCGCAAGTTTTTTCATTATATCAGCCAAAAATCATTATATTCTGAACATCCAAAATTACCTATCGTCATGTGAACTCGAAGAGTCCCAATAAAAACAAAGGCGCAAGATATTTCTAAATTCAACATCATGGTTTTATAATATATCAACAGTGAGTATGATTATATCAACACATAATCATGGAATATATATTTTTTATGTAATTTGCAAGAATGTCGGGGGGTTTCCTAGCCTTTTTCCTAGCCAAAACCTCAGGGATAGTTAATGTAATTAGATGTCAATCATTGTTACATAAATTCTTTAATTTAGTGAATTTTTTTATTAAGTCCATTTTTTTTATTAATACATAAATATAATGAATTTACTATAATTAAGCAATTATATAATTTGTATTCATGAAGATAAAGGAAAAAAAACTTTAAAGTGTTTTAGAATAATAATTTTGAACATATAAAATCATCTCCTTTCTAAATTTACTTATTTTATTAAATTATTTGTATTTATAATTATATAAAAAATCATTAAAAATAAATGTTTTCAAAAAAAGTTCAACAATAATCTCAAGTGTTTCCAATGCTAACATTACATAATAAGTTCTGATAAAAAAATAAGTTCAGAGGAGTCAAATACATCATACATGAACAGATTCATGAAGCTTACAAATCTATCTATACATATAAAAATTCAAAGATAATAAAAATTAACATCGATTCAAAATTTACATCATCACTGAATTATCTGAGAAAATAAAAAATAATTAAACAAAAACTAAACTAATGATTTGAGTAAGAACTAAAAACAGCTTACAATCCATGATTGTGGTAAATCACATAAAGAGAACAATCAAACTTAACTGTTCCAACTCAGCAGCATATTGTGCGGCTTTCTGTTTGCACTGATTTGTTGACATCTTCACTTTGGAAAAGATCAGCGACTTTCTCGTAATAAACAATAGCCTGCTCCAAATTCTGTTCATGCACATACAACTCACAACTCAACTATTTCCTGAAAGGTGTCAGACTCAAATGTCTTAATCTCGAGAAACTTGAACCGATATTACAATCACTCTTCAAGAACTCGGTTTAACCACTATCATGTTTACAACAACCGATTTTTTAAGGAAATAAAATAGAGGAGTCAAATACATCATACATGAACTTATTTTTTTATTTCACCTTGTAATATCTTGCACACACATTAAAGCTCTCCATTGAATCCATGAATAGATTCACAGATTCATCGAGGCATGATATTGACTCTGCAAAGCACGCCCAATTTATTAGAAAACATCTGAGATTCGAAAAGATAAACCACTCATTATAAACACACCTTTTGAGTTAGACTTCTTGTAGCAATGAGCAGCATCAGCATACGCATTCGCAGCTTCGTGTTTGCCCTCTCTGACATAACTACTGAACTCAAACAATAACATCGATTCAATTCAACCCCCTGTGCTATCTAATAGCAAAACCTATTATCTTCTGTTTTCACTTGAGATTGGGATTGTAACCGTGCAAACCTAAGTTTAAAAACACACATCAAAAACTCTTAAACTCTTATATAGAAGTATACTTTTTCATTTTTTCCATCACTGGAAACGAAACACTTCCATACAAGACTGGCCAATCATCAACCGAAAACATAGGATGTATGATGTATCTAACGTGGATAATAATGGTCACGCAAACTAAGGATGCATCCTATTCATAACAATCAGACTATGCTTCTGTTTTAGATTTTTATTTACTAAAGTTAGTCGTTCGACATTGTAAACAATTCCCTCTTTTAATTTGTATTATATCGTCCTATTTAATATATAAGAAAATAACACGAATCTGAAACTCATACCGCACGTTTCATGGATCAGCAATCAAAACTTTCAGATAAGAGAAGGAAACAAAAAGTAGTCGTCTACGTTCTTATCCTGTTCAAAGGTGTCGGGAGTAATGCGTGATGACATATTTAACAGGGTGAATAAGGGTGGTAATTCTGTACCTGACCAAATACCATGGTTAATTTACTTAGCAACCACAAATCGATTAGTCGTTTCATATTAATCATACATACCTGTATTACTGTATAGGAAGGTGGGGCAATGTTCTCAAGTAAGCGTGATATTTTATCCACTGCATCTTCCTGGGGCTGCGCCATCACTGAGGTTGAAAACATACTTTTTCTTTTGATTTGATTAGCATTTTCCGCGTTGCCTATGTATTTAGGCATCACTGAGGTTGAAAACATACTTTTAGAGGATCTAAACATGACAGCAAAACAAACAATTGACAGAGAAATCTAAACAACATAAACAATTGGCAATTGAAAAGATTAAATCGTCGCACTATTAGAGGATCGAGGAATTGCACAATATGAAAATACCTGCGCTTTGTCGCATTTATATGTCGGATGTATCTGAGAAACATAGTCTACACTGGATAGTGCAGCGTGGATAGGCATGAGTTCCAACAAAAGCTCTTTATATTTAGGAGCTAAGCCAGGCCGAGGCTATTCACCTAGATCATGTTATACCATATAAGAGAGTTCAAGTCGGACTCTTTTAAATGAGTGTAGACTATGTCAAATGAGTTGAATGTTTCCTCTTTTTCTCATGGTTTTGATATCCAACATGAAGGTAATAACAATCACTAACCATATTTAACTTCAGCTAATAAAAATAGCGAGAAGCATTCACTGTTCATAAACCGAATCCAAGGCAGAAAAAGATAATAATACTAACCACAACATAATTACGTCAGGATGTCACGCAGGAAGTTAATGAAACTGCCCGATCAACGGTGTTCAGGAAAATGCTCTTAATAAACACCACCGATAGATTCTCACCGTCGTTCAAGTGTTGCTTGATTGCTCTGACCATCGAAAGAAGCTCATGGTAAAGGACCCGAAGTAAATGAAGGAGGTCAACAAAAGAGGAAAACCCAGAGCTTGCCAATGTTAATAACATAAATTTGCATTCAGCACTCACCCTCTTTTTTTTCAAACTGGAAGACATGAAAGAACATAAATAGACAATAAAGTATTGGCCTATATATCTTAGTACCAAATATTGTGTTTTGGTGTAAGGCACTTACAATGTGATCCTTTCTGATGCAATAGACACCCAGCAACATCGATGCATCCCATCTTTCTATTTAGTACAAAAAAAGGAGGGGGAAAAGACATTAAAATACGAAGCACCGAGTTTTTTCGGGGTTTTTTCCCAACATATAAGTGTATATAGAAGAGTGGATTCATCTTCAAAACAACTTAATCGAAAACACCGGCGACAATTTTCATACAATACAATTTATCGAATTGGAGAATTCAAAATTGATACAGTAATCAACCCTAACTTAATTGCACATATCAGAAGGAAGGAACTCACAGGGAGGATAAGGAAGCAGACCCTAACTTAATTGCACATATCAGAAGGAAGGAACTCACAGGGAGGATAAGGAAGCAGACGATGAGGGAAACGACGGATGATATTGCGGAACAGACGAAGCGTCGTATCATAAAGGATTGGAAGGAATCAGGCGGGGGTAGACGAAGAATCAGCGTAGTAGAAGATGATGGCTGTAAAAAAAACATGAAAATTTACTTTAGGAAACCACGATTTCTTGTCAACTCATGTAAGGAAGCATCAAGCTCTGTATAATGTCAAACTTAACCTCATGATCAACCATTACTAATTCTAAAGACAAAGGAAAATTAGCATATCCCTTCCTTTTTCCATTTACGACAAATCCGAACGCAAATTCTCCATGTTTTCTTGCTGTTGTTAAGGTCTCTGACTGAATCATATATGGCCATGAGTTTTACTGCACCGTACAAAGAATCGAAGTCTTAAATTAGCCACATAGATAAGCTGGGAAAATAAAAGTATTAAAACTACTGCAACAATATCCCAAAATTAGCCACTTAATTAAAAGAATTAAGCCAAACTTAAAGACAGAAAATCAAAAATCAGTTCAGAATAAATGAGGAAATCAAAAAACCTAGAAAGATGCTTAAAATTTTGAAAACATCGATTGAGAGCGAGAGAAATACACCTTCGATTGCCGGTCACCTTTTCTGCAAAATAAAAAAAACAAAGCAAAGAATTTCTTGACTGTAAAACAGGGAGAGAAATACAACTTCGAACCTTTCCAAATTAGATATTCGGAGATGAGGATCTATCGATAAGAAGATTATCAGAACTTTTGAAAGGATACTGCAAAAAAAAAATCATGAACAAAATCAGTAATCAAATATGCAGATTTAGAATTATAAAACAATCCAAATTGAAATCAAAAAAGCCCAATATACACATACGAAGATAGAAAAAAATTTATTAGCAATCTAGGATGGAAATACGGGGAAGGAAACACAGAGTGGGTATCAAAATCGGGGAAGGAGAGATGAAAATAATGAATTTGGAGAATGAGAATTTCTCTGCGGAGAAGAGAAAGAGGGTGAATTTAATTATGGGATATTTGACGGTCATTTATGATTCTTTTTGTATTTTAATTTCAATTAAATAAAAAATGGATTAAAGATGTACACTTGGCAAAATTGAGCAATTCTATTGGACAATAGAATTTAAAATTGAAGAAGAAAAGATTGGCTATAGGGAAAATTGAGCAATCTGATTGGTCAATAGAATTGAATTAGATCTACGTGGCAAAATTGGCTGTTTTGATTGGCTAATTGGATTTATGTGATTCAGGATTTATATATTGATAGATAAAACGATTCAGTTTGACAAGCAAAGGACAATTAATCAAATCCGAAATGATTTTTCTACAATTATTTATTTTCAATTTCCACTTATTTTGTTTATCATTTTCTCATTGTTTTCTCATTTGTTATATCAAGGCTTTTTATGTCTACGAAGAGTATTTTTATCATAAAATCCTAACAAGTGCTAGCTAATTGTTATGTGTACATTCTAAAAATTACAATTATACATAAAAATCACTCCATTCATTTAGACAATATTTTCTATTTTTTTTTATCATAAAATCCTAACAAGTGCTAGCTAATTGTTATGTGTACATTCTAAAAATTACAATTATACATAAAAATCACTCCATTCATTTAGACAATATTTTCTATTTTGTTCAACACGAAGATTAAAAAAATATTTTTTATTCTGGAAAAAAATGTAAAAGAAAATTGTATTTAAAGTGAAAAATAAAAATAATTATAAGTAAAATTAAAAAAATTAAAGAATAATTACATTTTAAAATAAAAAAGTAGTTATAATTATTTCTTGGTGTGTGAAAATATATATATGTAAAGCCTCAAAATAAGTACTTATGCTGTTTCTGTTTCATTAATATCTGTATATTTCCATAAACGGAATGCATAATTATTTTTGTTGGCTTAATAATAATAAAAAAAAAAGAAAAAAAAAGAATGCACCACCACTGCACTGCACTCACTGTCTGCACATGCTACCACTCAATCCAGTGGTTTGTCAATTCTAGGGCCCATGAGAACCCCAAAACAAGTGATAAATATAACTAGATTTTTCTCTCAAAAGATTACAGGTAGGGACAACATGGATATTTCCTAGTTATTCGATCAGTACTGTAACCATATGATCGATCAAAACGTCAAACGTTCAATCTCAATTGATGAACACTCGCGTTCGGTGCACATTAGTACACCCAATCAAGTGCTCGACGAACAACCGCTTCACAATCACCTATAAAAAAGGTGACACATTTATTTGTACATCGTTTCGATGCACATTAATACACCTGAACAATTGCTAACCGATTCGCAATCACCTAACCAAGAAAAGGTGACGTACCCGTTTGCATATCGTACAAAATTGGGGCATGTGAATGCACATGTTGATGGGCTCTCCCATCTTCTTCTTGCTTCTTATTGCACATGGTTTCAGTTTGATAGTTCATAAGCCCAGGCCCCATGTAACTGTCCCACATTTATTTCTTAGGCTACCCTTCTTTGTATCTTTCTCAGCCACTTTGCATTGTGTGCACTTTTCGTGAAGTCACGGAAACTGCAAAATTACAAACACCCCCTTGAGATTTAGAATAATTACGAAAACAAAACGAGACATAAATGTTTTTTTACGCAACGTATCCTCCATAAAAGGGCATGTAAGTAAGAGAAGAAACAGAGAAAAGAAAAAGGAAGAAAATCATCAATCAAGTGGTCCCAATGGATGGCTATAAACCGTTTGATTAAGGGCAAAACGGTCACCTCACCTCGAATAAGTGTCCCTCTATCTATATCTCATGCTGATGCTGATTGTATCAACTACCAAGTGTCCTGAGTTATTGCAGCTGCTGCATATTCGATCCTATCGATGCACTCAGTCAGTTTCCCTCTATAAATACCACTCTCATTTTCATAACCTGCACATCAAATTACAAAACATTTCCTCTTTCGTTGAGTTGTCCGAACACTCAAGAAATGGCCAAACTCACCAAACTAACCGTCCTCTTTTTTATGCTCTTCATTGTCACCGTGCTGTCTCGAAAACAGGTACTCCTCAGATTTCTGTTTTACTGCCAACGTAATACCTGATCACAATTTTTACTGCAGTCTAAGATATTGTATGAATTTTCTTTCGTAGGCCTCCAGTGCCGAATTAACAGCTTCTCAGATGCACCGAAATGGAAACCTGCAGGTGAAAACCAAACAGTAGAATTACATTTCTCGTTTACTGTTTTTTATCGAATGATTCTTTTGTTTTCTTCTTCTTACTTCTTCCATTCTATTGACATTGTAGTATGGCAACTCTGAGGGGAGCCTTCAACCTCAACGTGAGTACTAAACCGTCCTTTTTAAGCGTATTCTTGATTCCAAAAATTTCTTAAAACAAATTAACACCTTCAAGGAGATAATGTAGTAGAATAAAAAAACATAAAAGCAGCCTCCCCCTTGTTTGGAGATCATGCTTGATCTATATAGAACAAAAGTCTAAAATGACATTTGAAAACACACACAAAAAGGAAAATGGGGATGTGAATGATGAATACAAAGAGCACCCTTAAAATTTGACATAATTACGAAAAAGACCCCGAGTATTTTTCAAAATTACAAAAATATCCCTGACCTTTTATTATATGTTTATTTTTACCACTATAAATCATCGACGATCTTATATTTGTAATATATTTTTTTACCCAAATTTACAAGATCACTGTTTTTCTTGTGTGCAGAATGTGCACCTAGATGCAGAAGCAGATGCTCAAAGACAGCATACAAGAAGCCATGTTTGTCTTTCTGTAACCAATGTTGTGCCAAGTGTCTCTGTGTGCCTCCAGGCACATATGGGAACAAGCAAGTCTGCCCTTGCTACAACAACTGGAAAACCAAGAGGGGTGGACCAAAATGCCCTTGAAAGAATTACACATATTACGAACCGAACGGAGCAACATCTGATATCACTGTCTTTTCAAGTTTTATATATGTTCTTGGATGTCTATGCAGCTTTTTCTCTATGCTAATGCTTATTTTCTTAATATCCATGTCACTACTTTTAGGTCTTAACTAAGAGATTATTAGTGTCTTCAAATTTACAAGCTCTTTTGTAATTCTAAAAACTGTGTGTTTCCATTCAAGTTCTTATCCTTTACATTTTTTAGATTATGTTACTTGTACCTCCAAAACTTTTCTGGTTCTTTGCTTCACTTACCTCGCAATCGGGTCTACGCATATCAGTCCCTTGAAATTTAACTTACTCCCAAGCCATGATATCCTTGCTATCCCTTACTAGCTGAATCATTACAAACTCCGGAAGTGAAGGAATTACCTAGCCATTTTTCGGTTACATCTCGAGAATTTCATTTTCAATTGGGGTTGACACTATCGCTCTGAGCTTGTTTGAGCCACAGGTCGACTCAAAATTACATTGTAGGCAAACAGTACATCTGCCACAAGTTATTCATCACGATCAACGCTTCCCCAAAGATGTTGGGAAATACTTGTTGTTTGAGTGAAAGAGACATAAAAGGAAAAATAATGATTATGTATGTCTAATGACAATTAGTGATTAACTAGATACTTAATTTGTAGGATCTTGATTGAAGCCCTAAGGGCTGATTTATTGCTGCTTTTATAATTGCAAGAGTTCAGTTAGTATAGTTGTATAAACAGAGGGTGACCACCAGAGGTTAGGTAGGCAGTAATTTGATTGTAATAGCTTTGGCTATTAAGCAGAATTTACATATATGTTGAGATGGTGTTATTTTGGGCCAATAGCGTAAATAATGGGATCTAAATATATACTCTGCTCGCTGTTGAATAGTGAGAGAAAATAGAGTTTTGTTTGTAATCAAGAATCTGGAAGAGAACATAGAAAATGCATGTAGAGATTTGAAGCAAATGAACTAAGACAACGGGCTTTTTCAGCTCTTCGTATTATTCACCAAAATTTGTGGCATAACCATTGCCAGCTACAAGAGTAAACAGTTACACTAATGTGCTTGAATAGGTTCCTGCTAAACACCTAAAAACAGATTTTCTAACACAGAAGAAGTGGAATCTGAAAATGCAATGATGATGTGCTTGTTCCCTCTAGTAGGGTTAATTACAAATAGTACCCTGAGGTTTTCTCTAATTACAAACAACAACAAAACAACTTTTAAGATTACATTATTGGCCTCTCTTTGGATTGACATGAAAAATAACCATTAGATTCCCAATCTAAATCCTAATGATCCAAAATTAGAGTAAAATTTGAAGAAAAAAAGTTAAAAATAAATAAATAAATAGAAAATGTATAACAAGTGTGTTTTTTAAATAAAAGTATAAAACATCACTTTTTCCCAACTAGGATTGGAGATTTTTATTAAATAAAACAACCATCGGCATTAAAAACACATTAAGAGCACTGTTTTGTTTTTCACACAAAAAACACATGTTGTACATTTTCTAAATTTTGAAAGAAAGAAAAACACTACATTTTTGGATCCTCAGATTTACAAAGGGGGCATTTCTATCAAATGGTTAATTTTTCATGTCATGAATTGCGGTTTTTTGTACAAAAAAAAAAGGCTTGGGATTTCTTTGTAGTTTTGAAAGATAACTCTTGTAATTATGCTTAACCTCAAGGGTGATTTTGTAATTATCCCTTTTTGGGAACTATATTCTATCTTAAATTGTTACCGATGAATTCTCCACTAGTATCCCATGGTCGGCTTTCGAATGATTTTCCAATCATGCTGCGCTTTTGATTTACGCTCCCATCATCGCACTTGTACTCTGGGAAGTAATCGTTGAATGTTTTGTTTCCAAGCTCATCAACTCCATTGAATAGAAAGCTTTGGATTATTTCCTACAAGCAATTAAACGGTAAATTAGTACGGAATTTTCAATAGTAAAAAAATGGAAAAGAATGAATAAATAAATAAATAAATAAATTATAAATCCCAACATTTCTTTGAAGCTTAGCCATCAGATAATCTCACCTTTGCATGAGTGCCCCCCACTAACCTTCTCAATACTTGATGGCCTGGATCCTATTTCCAGAATTTGATCAGAAAACTATCAAAGGTAAAAATTGTCGGGTTTGCCAAATTCACAATCATCAACTAATCATACAAATATGCACAACATATATAATAGAGCTTACAAGACGTCAGCTACTCAGTAATGACAGTTCTATAATAAAAATTTGTCAAAATTAAATTAAAATAAATTAAAAAAAGGTTGTTGAAATAAGATCATTTTTGCGGGGAAATAAAAAGGGCCCCCAAACTTTCTTTAAAAATACAGGTTAAATTGGGACGGGGTGTCACGTCCGCCCCGTGGGTATTAGCACTGTCCTCACACAGTTACTTATAATAGTGTCATGGTTCATTTTCATCCACTAGCTAGTCTTTCTCTGTAGTTATAAAAAAAGACGAAGCTAAAAAGTGCACCATCGGAAAAAATGGCAAGAGTGACTATTGCCAACAAGTAAAAACTGTTTTATTTACCTTTTCTGCCCTCCAAGTGAGATACCGATGCTGTGATTCAAGATTCAACATAATCTGAGATGCATCAGTTTCCACCGATGCCTGGTCCATCAGCACAAGCCATGCCTGTGAAAGCAACAACAATGATTGACGGATGTACCAAGTCAAGGCAGGTCTAAGGTTGTCTAAATAGACCTCAAATGGGATATATAAGATTTTTTATTTTAAGAATGTATAGTGTTAAAAAAATGTCCGTTCCGCTGAAATAGTCCTACTCATCATTCTAGATGTTCGGCTGAAATAGTCCTACTTCCTTTTTTTGAGTTATTTAAAAAATCAATCAAATATTTACAACCATGCTTATAAAATACTGTTTTAATTACCATGCTGAAAGAAACAAGACCATTAGAGAGGGACTATGGGAGTATTTTATATATATGTTTTTTTTTTTTTTGAGTTTGTACCTTGAGATAATCCTTGAAAGCAGAAAACAGATCATGGTGCTTCTGTTGGTTTGGAGCAAACTTGGTCCATATTACTATCGGCGAGAAAAACTTCATAGACTCGGCTGTAATCTTTCCTCCCCATGGAAATATCTGGCATAAAATCGGTGTAAAATCAACATATCTCTTTTAATTAGTATAACAGGACAAATTAACCATGCATGAATTGAGTGAGATTCGTCACCTCAGCATACTTAAGCCCGAGAGGAATTAAGTGATTGTAGTACTTTTCCTTATAATCTCGTTGATTAATGACATCATGCAACGGGTTGAGGTCCCTAAAAATAAGTTAAATATTACTTCAACATTCCGGAACGTACTCCACGAAATATATATTCCGATCCAGAACCAAAGAATGAGGTAATTATCCTTTCATATTTACCAAACAAAATTTAATAAACGGAATAAAAAAGGTATCTTACAATACAACAATATTCATGGCTGCAGTGGAAAAAAAGTTGGCACAAAAAATCGGAAGATTAAACTCCGGTCGGGGGAAGATGGCAATATCCAGGACCTGTATGCAATAACTTGTGAATAATAATTTTTATTGAATCGCCTCTAATTCACCCTGAAAATAATCAAAATGAGGCAAACTTGATTGAGATGGTTTATGCCCATGTTGCATATGGATAAATTAACCTGCATTCCATCGCTCCCTTCGATGGATAAGCTCCGGAGTAATCGAATCTCGGGAGATTCAAAAGATTGCATTTGAAGCTCCGTTTTCCCATCCATGGCAACCAAGTAACTAAACTTATCCTGCAACAACAATAGCAATGAAACGAAAAAAATTGAACTGACACCGTCGACGTGGCTTCAATATTAACCACACATCTCAAAAATCGCATAATCACACAACCAGATAATTTCAAATCCTCAGCACATGAATTAAAGTACACAAGTGTCTATTGTGATAATAATCTCTTAATTACCTGCAACGGAGAAGGGATTAAGCGTGCCCGTTTCCCGGATTCTTCCAAAGCAAACTGAAGAAATTTCTTGTAGGAGAAATCGGAGGTGGCTTCGGGAATCGAGGCTCTCACCGTGCAGGAAATTGTAGTTGAAGCTCTGGAAATTTTGTGGGAATTTGAAGTTTTAGGTTGTAAGGGATGAGGCTTCTTTGAAGTTGAGAAAAGTCTGAGTGAGGATATGTGGTAAGAACAAGCCTCCATTAATGACAGTGTGAGAAGAAAAAGCTCAGTCGGTGAGGAACTAAGGAAAGCAGCAGTTGTGGTGGAAGTGGAATCTGTACGTTGCCGACGACGACATAAATTATGCTACTACTAGTATGAGAGAGAAATGCGACTCAGAATCGATTTTAATTGCGAATTGTTTGGGTAATTATTTAATAAATTTATTTCTTTTTTATTTATTTTTTGTGCCTGAATTTGTGATGGATTTATTTTTAAGTAAATACGGAATGTTTTGTTTGTATGTTTATGCTTTTCAGCATTCTGAAATAAATAATTTAGTGAAAATAATGTAAAAAAAAAAACACTTGTTTAATTGATGTGAATAATATGTGTTATTTGCTAGGCCTTTTGAACAATATTCTTATTAATTTTATAAAATTATTTCAGTTGTTCACATTTTACTTGTAGAACATGCAACGATGTAATTTCTAGAATTTGAAAAAATGTTATATGACGACACTTTAAAATCAAGTATATTTATTTTAATTTTGTGTGAGTCACTTAATTTTTTGAAACAAAAATATTAAAATGTCGATCTTAATATAGTTGATACATCCCACAATTTATTTTGTTGCATGTTTAAGACAATCATCTTTATCTTGTTTACGGGTTCACAAATTAGTTAAATATGCCTCATTAGACTACTTAATTATTTGTTTTAAAATTATTTTTATATCAATAATGTTATGAATATTATTAATTAGTGAATGACTAGTTTACCTTTCTTGGTAAACAAAAATCTTAGTTTTGTATCTTATATAAAGGCCCATATCAATGAATAACATTTCTATTCTCCTCTCATATTGTCTCTCTTTCTACTTTATTATTCTCTTTCAATTCTCTTAAGTTTATAATACGTTATCAGCACGAAAGCTCAACCGCGTTCTTCATCGAAGTTCTACTCATCCAAGATCCGAACTCCAAGGCAAGAATTTATATGTTTGTTTATATTAATTAATAATTATAAATATATCTACTTCTCCTCACTTTTTCTTAAAATTCAAGAACATTGTAATCTGATATTTTTGAAGTAATATCACATTAATTATTTTTAAGTTCTTAAAGAACATTACAATATGATATTCTTGAAATAATATCAAATTAATTATGCTTAAGTTCCTGAAGAACATTATAATATGATATTTTTGAAGTAATATCAAATTAATTATGCCTAGTAAATCAATTAAATTTAATGTTCCTAAAAACATTATGGTATGATATTATATTCTGAAGAAATATCAAAAGGAAACGTTCCTAAAGAATATTCCCGAAAAAATATCAAAACCAAATGTTCCTGAAGAACATGATATGATATTCCTGAATAAATATCAAAATTAAATGTTTATGAAGAACATCGTGCCAGTCTTTCGTGGTCAAGTCATGTATGTGCGAACTCGGCTCATGAATCAATTGAGATATTTTCTGATTTTCAAAGTGGGTGAAACTTTAGGAAAAGTTTATCCAAACATTGTTGAATAGCCCGATGGTTATTTGCTTGAATATTGGGATAGTCACATGAGTTTGAATCCCCATGAAAATTTGATAATCATGAAGTATTATCAAATCAATTATTTTTAATATATCAAAATTTAATGTTCATGAAGAACATATACTTCGGTTAAAAATATTATATTGATCGTTCTGAAAGAAAATCATGATTTGATATTATTCGATAAATATCAAATTAAATTGCTCCCGTAGTAACAATAAGTTTGGAAATATCAAATTAAATTGCTCTCGTAGTATCAATAAATTTTAAATGTTCCTGAAGAACATTATTATTTGATACTCATGAATAAATATTGATATTCATAAGATATAATGCAAAATATTTCTGAAATAATATTTTTATTGATTGCTCTCGAATAAGCAAAGTTCAAACATTAAATGTTTTTTTTAATATGATACTTATAGTGAAACATCATTGTTCTCGTTGAAACAATGATTGCATATGAATTATCCCTGAAGGATATATTTTGATAATCGAGAACAAATGAATATCGAAAAAGTCGATTCCAATTAAATGTAATTTTCTGAGAAAATTATATATTGAGATTTATTTTGATCTCATCATTGCTAAAGATATTATATCCCCAAAGGATCATGGTAAAGATACTGTTATGCAAATTATGACATATTAAGAGTGAGTTCCGGAAGAGCTTTACTAATTATCCCCACGAGTACTAAAAATGTACTTTAAAATGAAAATGATGCATATCGTGATTATTATTAAATGCGTGGAAATTGTTACTTCCCATCTGTAAATTAATTTGAAATATGCAACTTATATTTATATCATCACTAAAGTGTATTTTTATGAACGAGCATAATATCTTGAGCCCGCGATCCAGACGATCGGTTTATAGCAATTACGGTGATTTGCATATTAAAGGAAGATCATTTCCCGGCATTAAGGGGAGATAAGAATATAAAAGATATAAATGCCGAGAAATTTCATTGAATGAAAATGATCTTCAATTCTAGATCCACGCATCAATGAATTGAACCCGAAGTTCATGAAAATAAGTGACTTGCAATATTCAGCAAGTAATCTGCCAAATTCATTTACATATTAATGAAGGTGTGACAAAATCACATATATTTGTGATAAAATGAACTATAAAAGTTCAAATAATAAAGAATTCAACTCAAAATGTTGATTCTAAAATACGCCTAAGCGTAGTAGATCGATCTGAAGATATAAAATAAATCCGCGGTAATAAAATTTAGTCACCCTCATAATCTCCTGAAGAGAGTTAGATATAAATCCCATTGAAAAAGCATGTGCACATGATAATAGAAAATCGTGGGATTGCGGAACAACCAAATTAAATATTTTGGGAAATGATGAATGATTTGGTTGATAGAATGAATTGTCATCAACATGGAAAAGGTCGTCAACGACATATTTGTCTCAAGAGTTGCTCTAGAAATTTTGGATCCAAAACTTAAATCAATGATAGTGTGGCAGCAGCACTCGAAAAATAAGAAACGAGCAATTGAGGCTGAGCATGACTCGCTAAATAATGATATATTTTGACTCTATAGTACACACTTCAAAATATTATCCCAGAAGGATATACGTGGGTGTTCGTAAGAAAAATGAGTAATGATGTGGTGAGATATAAAAACGAGATTAGTTGCTCAAGAGTTTTTCGCAGAATCTCGATGTAAATCAAATATTTTTAAGGATGACATTAAGTTTCGCTACCTTATACTTCTGGCAGCAACAACGATAAATATAGATATGCACGAATGTATGATTTGACCATGTTGAAGTCATTAGAAAAGTACATACATGAAAATTCTGGATGGATTTGAAGATTCCTGATATGAAAGGAAATGAAAATCAGAACATGTATAGTATCATATTACATATGTCATTATGAACAAAAATGATATTGAAGACAAGGTCCCGAAGACCAGTATTGATTGCACTCTTTCTCCCTCTACTAAGTTTTTCCCATGGGGTTTTTCTTAGTTAAAGGTTTTTAACGGGACAATCACCACAATATATATGTGAATGTCATGTACTATTTCCTCGAGTATTTTTTCCTACAGGGTTTTATAACGAGATTTTTAACGAGGCATGCATAACTCGATAATAATTAATGAGGACATAAGAATGTTCCATATGATTTTGTTTTCGAGATAAATTGAGACATTGAACCTGAATTTAAATGATTTTGAATTGAAGTTCACATTATTGTTCATTTGTCAAGAAATGTATATTGAACACTAGACGCATCTCAAATACTCCAGAAGAGTTACCGGCCGGTTATAGCAATTGTGAATGCTCTAGTCAATATAAATGTCTGGTAAAGGCATGTCCATGAAGGACGAAAAATATACAATAATACAAATGAATGTGAAACTCAACAATTCCAAGGTTGGGTCCTGAAAGCCAAAATTTATATTTGAATAACTAAGTTTTTCCTATATGGTTTTATTAGTTACAGGTTTTAATGAGACTGATTGATCGCAAAGTCAAAGATCTTCGGTGATTACAATCAGAGGGAGCAAGTTGTACTCTTTTTTCCTTCGCCCAGGTTTTGTCCCACTGGGTTTTTCTGGCAATGTTTTAACGAGGCAACAATTCTGTAAATAGTCATTAAGGGGGAGTGTTATGAATATTATTAATTAGTGAATGACTAGTTTACTCTTTCTTGGTGAACAAGACAGAAGCCCTAGTTTTGTATCTTATATAAAGGGGTCTCCCCATATCAATGAATAACATTTCTATTCTCCTCTCATATTGTCTCTCTTTCTACTTTATTATTCTCTCTCAATTCTCTTCAGTTTATAACAAATAAGTATTTATATAAATTGAATTGTGCACTTTGAAATTGTCACACATAAATTCCCATATAGAATTACTATTTTTGTTGTGGAATAATTTTTAAGATAAAATATCTCTTGATGAGTAAAAAATAATTTTCTTCTTTAGTAGCTGTGAATGAAAGCTATATGTAACTTTGTCTCATAAAATGTGAGTGCTTAAAAAAAATATAAAAAAAATATGTGATTCATAACAACAAGATTCATATTTTTTTAGAACATCCTTTTATGAATTTTTTAAAAATTAAAATTGGTCCAATTACTGTCTATTGTTCAATTTGGAAATAACAAAGTGCATATAATTGTTCAATTTGAAAGATGTCATTGTTAGGATATATTTTTTTGGACTTAATTTCAGTCAAGTTCAGTTCAGTTCAGTTCAGATCGATTCAGTTCAGTTCAGTTCAGTTCGTCTCAAAATAAATTAAAATAAAATAAACAAAAAATAATTTCAATCTATAATTTTAAATATAAAATCTAGTTACTGTTACAATATTATTAATATTTTTAAAAAAATATTTAATAATTTATAAAAATTATTATTATTTTTATAAAAAAACCAATTCAGTTCAGTTCAAATCGCTTAATTTCAGTTCAGTTCAGTTCAGTTCAACCGATTTCAGTCCAAAAGAACATGTCCTTAGACTATCACGAAGTACTTTTTAACTTATTTTTATTGAACTCATATGTTTACCATACATTGTACTATAATTTATATTTTGATGTTCGTAGATGTCCTCGTGTTAAATTCTACTCACATTGTATGAGAAAAATATTTTGTGAAAAGTGACGGTATAATAAACATAAATATAACACTTTAATTGATTAAACACAACAAATTATCGTCCTATTAATCCAAGTAGTACCCTGTCCTCTAGGGATAGTACATCCATTTGGAAATTCCCGACTAATCCCTATAATTTTAACCATGCCATCTGCATTTATATATCACTGTCCCCTAAGGTAGAAAAATAACCCTCACAAATCCAAAATTTTCCTTTCTGATTTCTCTCTCTCTCGGAAATACACGCACACCTCTCTCTCTAAAAAAGCTTATTTCCCCTTTCAATTTCCGGGCATCACCGGACAACAACACCGGTAGAATTAAATCGTCCGAATCGGAACCCTCGATTCGCCGATTTCACTATCCCCATTCGGCGTTCCCCATCGTATTCGCGTTTTCCAATTTGAATCAAATATCGTGCACAAAGCCTGCCCCAAACGGTACCGTTTTTGAAACCCATCTTTTCCCGCCGCCGCCGGCTTTGCTGCGGGTTCTCCCGTTAACCAGTCACACGGTGAATCGGGAGTTTAAACCTCCCCTTCTCACCGAAGTTAACCTTGACCGGATTCAGTGATTTCCTTCCCTCGTTTTTTATTTTTTGTGTGCGCGCCCAAGGTTAGTTTCCTCAACACAACTAAGCAATCGGCGTATTTTTTTCCGACCCACGAGCCGTTTTCAGTTTGATTAGGGTTTCCTCCGATGCGGATTTAGTTTTCTTTTCAGATTAATTACATTAACCTGAAATTAAGGCTCTCTGTCAGTCGATTCTGAGTCCTAAGCATCCGATCCATAAACTTTGATGTAGAATCTGTTAAATACTCGAATATTAATTTAAAAGTCACGCATGATGATTTAAATCATTTGCAAAACCATTTGAAAGTCACCTCGGATGATTTAAATCATTTGCCAAACCGTTTTCTTTCATCGTTGTTTAAATCTTAGTTTTCCATTTCCTTATTAATATTTGACTACCCAACTTACTGAATGGTGTGGGTTTTTTGTCAACAGAAGAGGTGTTCGCAGACAGTTATTACCAGAGGTATTCGGAGGGAGTTATTCTGGTCAGAACACCTTCAGCTCGTTGGTTGCTTTTTTATTCCATGTGAAGAACATTGCATGGCGTTTTTCAGAAATTTCTCTAACGAAGCACCAGAACATATTGCACTGAATGATAGAAGTCATTCCCAGCATCTGACCATGGATAATAGTCAACTTAAGGATCATGTTAGTGCAACTAATGAGGAAATGGCCGAACATATGTCTAGTCATAATAATGGAGAAGATAGTAAGGTTCATATTAGAACAGGAGATACTCAACCTCCTTTGAGAGAGAAGTGGGGTTCAACATTTTGGACAGATAGCCAGTCAGCAATGACGTCGCATGGAGCATCAGAGTCGGGGGAAGAGTCTGAATATAAAGGTTCTGAAGTGGAGGAGTCTGATGGAGCAGAGGACCGGATGGAATCTGAAAATGATGATTTGGGACGTAAAAAAGTTGTTGGGAAGGGACACCCAACTGTTCCTGCTGAGGATATGTTGTCTGATGAGTATTACGAGCAGGATGGTGATGATCAAAGTGAATCCTTGAATCACATTAGAGCAAAGAACCAATCAACTGGGTATAATTCAAAGCAATCATCTCAGTTCTCTGTCCATAGTAGTGGTTCTAGGAAATCAAGGGGTTTGAAAGTGAGCAATTACAGCGACGAAGATGCTGATTTCATAGAAGATGATGATGAAGAAGATGGTAACATCTGCTCCCCCTCCACTAGCAGTGTCTTATAAGTGATTGTTTTTATCGCATATTATAAAAAAATGGAAGACAATCTCTTTGGTTAACAATCTGGGTTTGTATTCAAAGTTAATATGTCTTTGTTCTTGCAGAGGATGATCCTGAGGATGCTGACTTCGATCCTGATTATGGTGCGGGAACTGGGCGCAATATCAAGGTTTTTTGATTTACTGTATATAGTTTTGAATTGTTGGCGTAGCCTACATGATGTCACATGGGGTATACTCAGATTTGACTGTATTCTTTTAGCTTGTGTTACAGTAATTACAAGTAGGGTTTGGTTTTGAGGCATTCTCTTGGTCATTTGGTCTCTTATATGATGGTTTTCCTCTATGCTATGTGTGAACAGAAGGTGATCTTTTTTATTCTTATCAATGTGCAGAATAGAGATGAAGATTGGGGTGCTGAAGAATCTGACGAGGAGGAGAATGTTGATGATGATGATTTGGATGCATCAGAGGATGATGATCTCTACTTAAATAAGAACAGGGCTAGGCAATCAGGTAAGAGTGGCCGAAGTTTGAAGTCTTCTAGGGAGTTTAAACCCATTGCATCATCCACTCGACGGAAGAAAGGTAGAACTTTCTCCGAGGAAGATGAAGAAGAATCTTCAGCTGAGGAGTCAGAAAATGTCAGTGATGAGGATTTTAGAAGTACAAGAAGAGGTGGCCCAGTCCGCAAGGCGAATAGTGGTCGATCTACTTTTGCGAATGTTACTAGTAGGAAAAATGAATTGCGAACTTCAGGCCGTTCAGTGCGGAAGGTATCATATGTTGAGAGTGATGAAAGTGAAGATATTGATGAAGGCAAAAAAAAGAATCACAAGGTGTGGTCTTGTATATTCTTCGTATTCCTTTTCTTTTACGGTTCTAGTTTTCAGAATTGAATGAGTTAATCATGCTCTATGTCCTAACGCTTTGGTATTAGGTGTACCTTTCTTAGTTTATTGGTGCTATGTGTATCTAGAATTTCGCTGAATGGCTCTATGATTCTGGTTTCTTTAGTGACATGCATTAGGTGACGATAAGTGGTTGATTATGACTTATGCGGACTTCTCAATGGTGAAGTTCAACAATTTTTTGTTCTCTTAGGGACTAGGGAGTGTTTACTTGTGTCAAGTTTTATAAAATTCTCACTAAAGAATAATCACTTGCCCTTAAAATTTTCATAGATATACTACCACAGTTTTTCTTTTCCAACTTACAGTCACATCAAATTATATTGTTGCTTGATAACATTAAATGACGGTAACCTTACCATTTTACTTTGATGTTTCAACAGTCTGTGCGCATTTTACTTTTATGTTACAATTCAGTATTGTAACCCCTTTACTTGTGTTTTATGTTTTCTGGCGTTGACTGTTTGTAATATTTCTGTTTTGAAGGAGGAGATTGAAGAAGAAGACGGGGATGCGATTGAGAAGGTGTTGTGGCATCAACCAAGGGGCACTGCTGAAGAAGCTTTAAAGAATAATAAATCAACTGACCCGATGCTGTTGAGCTATTTGTTTGATTCAGAAACAAATTGGAATGAGATAGAGTTTTTAATCAAATGGAAAGGCCAGTCACATTTACACTGTCAATGGAAATCGTTCTCTGACTTGCAGAATGTAAGTTATTCAATTTATGTATCCAGACATCAGATAGCTTGCAAATGGTAGATGTGACATTTATGATTCTACATTTACCCTTAGTGTTTGCTGGAAATGTATTAACTATCATCTTACAGATGTGATATGAAGAAATTGATGTTCTTTTTTTCCTTTTTTTTTCAGCTTAGTGGTTTTAAAAAGGTTGTGAATTATACCAAAAAGGTGTTGGAAGATGTAAAGTATCGTAAGATGGTATCGCGGGAAGAGGTAAGGCGTAATTCTTTGAAATTATTGCTTGAGAATATGTAAGCATGTGTGGAAAATCTCTCTGTGCTATGTGTCCAGATTGTGTGTGCATGTATACCTACTAATTATTATACGGGGCATGCTATTTTTCAGAATTAATGAAATGATTTACAATAAAGTATAAATAATATCTTCAGAGAAGTAGAAGGATTTTGCTTAGTGCTTACTCTTGTAATTGTACGAATGGGTAGCTTGTATTGTATTTCATCTGTTTTAAAGCTTTAGTCCTTGATGGAATGAGGAAAGGGCTATTCGTTTAGTCCTTGGAAGGATTAGTGATTGGACACTGTTTAATGCAAGGCTATTGTTCCGTATGTGTTTATGATTCTGGACCCATACTCCTGAGTTGATGCGAGCCTGAGTCATCATATGCCCGACTCATAAATTATGGTTGAAAGTCTGATCACATAATCATGAACTTGTTAAATAATTTGAGGTTGAATGATTGATATTTGGAAGGCAATGAAACATAAAATTTTGCTGATTTCTGTTCTATTCATTTCAAGAGATTGTGAGAGTAATATATTTGTTTGTGGGCCTATTCCACCAAAATGTTTATTTTTTACATTTTCTTATTGTCATGTGTGAAATAGATTGAGGTCAATGATGTGAGTAAGGAAATGGACCTTGATATCATCAAACAAAACAGTCAGGTTTGTTTGTCGCTGTCTTTTACAGTATGTTCATCTTTTGAATCCAGCTATTAATTAAATTCCTTTTGATGGGTCTGGACTCTGGTTAATTCATTCTCAGGTGGAGAGAGTGATATCAGGAAGACTCATCAAAGATAGTTTGGATGATGTTGTTCCAGAATATCTGGTCAAGTGGCAAGGGCTTTCTTATGCCGAAGCTACTTGGTAAATTCAATATTTGGTTATCCATTGATTAATTTGCTTCCTTTCCCTTGTATGAATTGATCAGTGTAAATCTATATGAATGTTTGATGTATTATACATTTACCTTTCACATTTCCATGGTGTCGTTCCATAGGCTGGGTAATTGCTTACTAGTTTGATATATATCAGTGAGAGCTAAGATCAATTATTTGTTATTTCTCGTAGGGAGAAGGATATTGATATTTCATTTGCCCAAGATGCCATTGACGAGTTCAAGGTATCACTCTTGTGACTTCTGTTCTTGGTCAATGCGTGTTTGGTGACCTTTGCGTTTTGAAATTGTGAATTTAAAGCTTTACCTCAATAAGTTTTATGTGCTATCTTTACATGTGCTCATGATCAAGTTTTATTGTATCAGTTGACCTTGCTGATATATTGCCCCATTGGTCGAGTCTTTTCATTCTGTTCATGGTAGATTTCTTTAGGTTATTGTTTTAAGTATACATTAGCTCATCAACATCACGATCCTGTCACGGCAACAGGCACGGGAAGCTGCGGCAATGGTTCAAGGAAAGACTGTTGATTTCCAGCGCAAGAGAAGCAAAGGTTTGGAATTCGTCCATACATGTACTTATACCTGGTTAGATGAATATTAGATATTCATTGTGTGGTTTATGCAATTATTACGACAGAGTAATAAGTGGGCAAACAGTTGGAATATATTTGCGAACATAAATCTTTTTTTTTTTTTTTTTTTTTTTTGCTTTTTTCAAAGTGAACAAATTCTTACAATTAGTATGATAGTATCTTAGACTTTAGGCAATGGTTCCCGATAGTAATTGCTTCACTCTTTCAGGAAGTCTGAGGAAGCTTGATGAACAGCCGGAGTGGTTGAAAGGGGGTAATCTTCGAGATTATCAACTTGAAGGTCTAAATTTTTTAGTTAACAGGTGTGGATTTTGTTTTAATTAGATCTATTTTTGAACTTGTTTGCTAGGATTTAATCAATCAACTTCTTACATGCAAATAAAGCAGTTCTGATCAGTGGCTCTTTTGCAGCACAGCTGGAGAAATGATACCAATGTAATTTTAGCTGATGAAATGGGTCTTGGTAAAACTGTGCAGTCAGTTTCAATGCTTGGTTTCTTACAGGTACTTTATTGTTTTAATAGCCTTTAAAATATCTTCTGCCTTATGGATAGCTATAGTAGCTGCTCATAATTTATATTCATTTCCTCAGAATGCTCAGCAAATTCAAGGACCATTTCTTGTTGTTGTTCCTCTATCAACCTTGTCTAATTGGGCAAAAGAATTTAGAAAGTGGTTGCCTGATATGAATGTCATTATATATGTCGGTACTCGTGCTAGCCGTGAGGTAAGTGCCATTTCTCTTTGTTCGAAATATACTTTTATTCATGGATATCAATGCACGTAGTTGTATTTTATCTACAAACTTCTTAGGGTCAGTTTTGGGCCAGTAGATTTATGGATATTTGGCATTTTATTCATCAACTTAATGTATGGGTTCACATCTATTAAAATATCACTTCTGTTTGAATCACAAAGTTGTTTTGTTTGGTGTTTTCGCTGGGATACTGTGTGCATGTCATTCGCATGTATATTTTGTTTGTGTAATGTATTCCTTGAAGGTGAGATCTGATGGAATTTTATTGTTGGGTTCATTTGGAAATTATTTTTTTTGAAACTCATAATTTTTTCTTGTTAAAATCAAGCCAATTCTTATCTCCCTTTTGTTCTCTCTTTTGAAATAATGATTTCCATCTAATTGCAGGTCTGCCAGCAATATGAGTTTTACAATGATAAGAAAGCAGGCAGGAATATAAAATTTGATGCTCTTTTAACTACATATGAGGTTGTATTGAAAGACAAGTCTGTCCTCTCGAAGATTAGGTGGAATTATCTTATGGTTGATGAAGCACATAGGTTGAAGAACAGTGAGGCTTCTTTGTATATGGCACTATCGGTACGATTGAGGTTTCAGTTGAATTTTCTTTTTTCATTGTAGTTTTAATCTATAAGTTGCTCAGATTTTGAGTAGCGACTGCATTATTCTTTCAGGAGTTCAGCACAAAGAACAAGTTGCTAATTACTGGCACTCCCCTGCAAAACAGTGTTGAAGAGCTATGGTGAAATGCTTATGTCAAAATAATTTACTTTTGTACACAATGCGACCCTGAGTCCCTGATTAGAAATTGATTATCTCACTTTTAAATCTGCATACCTATGGATTGGTTATAAATATTAAATTCTGTTTTTTTTTTTTTTTTGTTGTGCAAATAGCCAACTCTTGGCCTATTTGCCTTTCAAGTCCTTTTAATTTTTTCGTTGAAGTGTACTTGTTTATTTCCTAGACCTCTTTGTCTCTGCCTGTCCCACTCTAGTTGGTTCTGTATTATTCTGGGATCTTGAATTACACTGGTACATGCGTTTATTTATCTATTGTTCAAGTTTGAATTTTATTTATTGACTATGTAAAATGCAGGGCTTTGCTTCATTTTCTTGATCCTGACAAGTTTAGAAGTAAGGATGACTTTGTACATAGGTACAAGAATCTTAGTTCGTTCAATGAAATGCAGGTATTAGTTGTTCCGTGTTTTGTTGTAGATCTTGTAATTTGTAGTGAATATTGTTTTTGTGTAGTTTAGTATTAAGTTTTGTTATTCAATTTATGTAGCTTACTAATCTTCACATGGAGTTGAGACCTCATATTCTCAGAAGAGTCATAAAAGATGTAGAGAAGTCTTTGCCTCCTAAGATTGAGCGCATCCTCAGGGTTGAGATGTCACCACTCCAGAAACAGTGAGTGCTTTTGAGCAAGAAAACAATGTCTGCTTTTGCGATCTTTAGTTTTCCTTTCGATATTCTTTTCCTGCTGTTTTTTCAGGTATTATAAGTGGATTTTGGAACGTAATTTCCAAGATTTGAATAAAGGAGTCCGTGGCAATCAGGTTTGATTTATTTTACTCGTCTGAAGTCCTCTAGGTAGATTGTTGCAGTTTAAGCTATGTACTAATTTTGAAAGATCGTCTTATTGTGATGTGGTTCTTGTATATATGTCTTCATTTGGTAGGAACCAACTGTTCTCTATTCTGTGAAATGACTGCTTTGTGATTACAATGAGAAATCAATAGTGATGTTCCATCTACTGAGAAGAACAAGTGCTGGAACTTTATCTTAATATTTTTTTAAAATATTATGCAGGTTTCACTTTTAAATATTGTGGTGGAGTTGAAGAAATGTTGCAATCATCCATTTTTGTTTGAAAGTGCAGACCATGGTTATGGTGGGGATACAAATTCCCTTGGTAGCTCTAAACTGGAGCGAATTATTTTAAGTAGTGGGAAGCTGGTCATACTGGACAAGCTGCTTGACAGATTGCATGAGACAAAGCACCGTGTGTTGATATTTTCTCAGGTTTGTATTTTCTTTAGCACTGTGATACCTCAGTTGTAACAATCTGCAATATCGGGTTTCTGTTCCTTGTGTGCCATGTTTATCTAGAATTAATGGTGAATTTGTTGGACCTTTTAAAAGTTTATGATGATTATAAGAGAAGTGTATTATTTTTCTTTTCAAGTGAAATTGGGCACCATTGAAAATGTGGCTTGCCATTATATTTTAGAACTCATTTTGGTGGACGATTGCTCAAATTATGTTACCTAAGCGATATCAGCTGTATGTGATATTCCAATAATATCTCTGATATATTAGTTGAGTCTTCTAAATATAGTATAATAGGAGGCTGCCTTGACATAATATTGTTCTGTCTACTAATTGTACCTTCAGTCTGCTTAAATGTGAACCTTGTAGCTCTCTGAAGTGCACCTGAAGACGGCTTCGGGAGTAGATCTTCAGAAAGTAATTTAAGCTGTGTTTGAAGTTTTTTTTGTAGAAGTCAATGCTCTACCTATAGACCATTGACCAATGCAATATACTTTAAACATGTTTGTAACTTTGTATGTAATGTCAGCATTATTTTGACTGCTACATAGTGCTTAGTATCCTTCCAGTTGGTGATATACTGCACTGAACTGCAATTTTTTTCTTCATCAGATCTATGCTGAAGTACTGCCTGAGTTCCTCGCATTGTATTATATGATTAAATTAATCAGTTTTATATGATCACAGATGGTTAGGTTGTTGGATTTACTGGCCGAGTATCTTGCGCTCAAAGGGTTCCAATTTCAGAGACTTGATGGTAGTACAAAATCTGAGTTACGTCAGCAGGCTATGGAACATTTTAATGCCCCTGGTAGTGACGATTTCTGTTTTCTTCTATCCACCCGTGCTGGTGGCTTGGGTATTAATCTTGCAACCGCAGACACAGTCATCATATTTGATTCAGATTGGAATCCACAAAATGATTTACAGGTATGCAGCGGTTTGTGGATCTTTTCAGTAATTTTTAAATCTGTATTGTTTTGGGTCATGTATATGCTAATTGCCTTACTCTTTGATATTCTTTGGTAACAAGGCAATGAGCCGAGCTCACAGAATTGGCCAGCATGAAGTAGTTAATATCTATCGGTTTGTTACTAGCAAGAGTGTTGAGGAAGATATCTTGGAGCGGGCTAAGAAAAAAATGGTATTTTGTATTTGCATGCATGGTTCTATACCAGTCATTTTTGTGTGTAACTATCATATAAATTTTCTTTTCTTTATAAATTGAAAAAATCAGATATAGTCATCATAGTGATTGGGTGAATTTAAAAAGTGTTTGTATCTGCATGTCATTAAGATTTCTGGACTAATGTTCATTGGAAGGTGGTTGATAATTCTCCAAAATTTCACTTCATGATGTTTCTTTTTAGGTTCTGGACCATTTAGTTATTCAAAAAATGAATGCTGAGGGGAGACTGGAGAAAAAGGAATCAAAAAAAGGAAGTTCTTTTGATAAAGTAAGTGTATATGAAGAACCACCTCTTATGATTATCTAGTACATATATTATTCATGTGGGCCTCCTATACTCTAATTTTCAATTTTTCTTTTTAAGGTATCTGTGCTTGTGTTTTAGTACCTTTTGTCTTCTGTTATGTAGAATGAGCTTTCAGCAATTTTGAGGTTTGGGGCAGAAGAGCTCTTTAAGGAAGACAAAAATGATGAGGAGAGCAAGAAAAGGCTTCTCAGTATGGATATTGATGAGATTCTTGATAGAGCAGAGAAGGTTGAAGACAAAGTACCTGAAGGAGAGGAGGAAGGGCATGAATTATTGAGTGCTTTTAAGGTCAGCTAGCATGACACTTTCTCTTCTTTTGACTAATAGGTTAGAAATGTACTCTCCCTGTTTTTCATTGCATCACTTGCTTCACAATTCCGAAATGTTAGTGAGAGGCCACCTTATCACCCTTTATGCCTACTTTTTTCACCACCTATTAGTTTGGTTGTTATATTTTTGTATATCTTTTCCTTATCTGATGCTTGCGGTCTTTCATTTTTAATTGTTGCCCTTGTGATCTGGAATGCTCTTTTCCACTAAATGCAGGTCGCCAATTTCTGCAGTGCTGAAGACGATGGAACATTTTGGAGTCGGATGATAAAGCCGGAAGTTGTTCCACAAGCAGAAGTATGCAATTTATGTTGGACTTGAGTTCTTTTATAAGTATTTCGTTGTGTTAATCACTTTTGCTATTCCTTTGTCTAGGATGCTTTAGTTCCCCGAGCAGCACGGAATATTAAAAGTTATGCAGAGGCTTTACCACCTGAGAGGATTAATAAAAGGAAAAAGAAAGGCGTTGAGTGTCAGGAGAGACTGTCTAAGCGACGTAAAGCAGATACTTGTTACTCTCTTCCTGTGCTTGAGGGTGCTACTGCTCAAGTCAGAGGATGGTCTTACGGGAACTTACCAAAAAGAGACGCGACTAGGTTTTTCCGTGCGGTAAGTCGCGCATCCTCAATAGTTTAGAATTGGTATTTAAGCATAAATTGAATTGTTTAATGGCTCAACTGAGATTTCATTAGAACTGTTGTATATCTCCCATCTGAGGGAATCCCATTAACCACCCCTTTCATTCCTTTCCCATTCCTTCAATTTTACTATGCCCCTTCTTGTATTGCACAATAGTACTATCCAATATACTAAAAGAGTAGTATAGGCCCCATGGTTTCTAGTTTCTATTGCTTTAAGATTTTCACTGATGGATTCAGATAAGCGTTTCACGAGTACAGTTAGTCATAATGATCAGTTCCACTGGTTGAAGGGCTTGTTAACACCTTCAAGGATGTAATTAGAATAAAATTTGATAATACAAAATATATTATCTTGCATCCTTGATACCTATGAACTCGATAAACTTAAATATATTGTTGATGTATCAGTAGAAGACCAACGAACTTCAAACATAGCTCTAGCCTTTAGGAATTTACTCCATTTTTTTATACTCTTGTGATATGTTGGAACGTTAAGTTGAAAGCCAGATTTTTTTCTTGATGTATGGATGGTCATCTTGTGAGCCGAATAATATTACCTTTCCTGCATTGTGTTTTCATTTTTCTTCATTCTCTTGTTTTCTGCATTTTGTTGATGTATCTTACTGATGCTGATTGAAATTAGGTTAAGAAGTTTGGAGTTGATAGCCAGATAAGCTTGATAGCTGCTGAAGTTGGTGGAATTGTTGAAGCTGCTCCAACTGAAGCTCAAATTGAGCTCTATGATTCTTTAATTGATGGTTGTAGAGAAGCAGTTAAAGGAGACATCACGGACCCAAAAGTTTGTCCTGTTTTACTTGTATATGCTAATCTATAGACTTGAAAAATCTGCAGTTATGTCAGCTGACACTTGTCATACTCTTCTATTTAGGGTCCGCTGTTGGATTATTTTGGCGTGCCTGTAAAGGCTGATGATGTATTAAGTCGTGTTGAAGAACTTCAACTCCTTGGCAAGCGGATTGATCGGTATGAAGATCCTTTCTCTCAATTCAGAGCACTTGCATATCTCAAACCATCAACATGGTCTAAAGGTTGTGGCTGGAACCAAAGTAAGCAAAGAATTCATTCCATGCGAATCAATTTTTCCATAGTGTTGCTTTTGTTTTATTTCTAGTTAGTTGTTTTTCAATGATTTGATTCACTTTTTTATAAAATATTAATGTGCTTGTATTGCTGTTTTTGGCAACTTTTCTCTCTTCGTTGTTATCAGAGGATGATGCAAGGCTGCTGCTTGGAATTCACTATCATGGATTTGGCAATTGGGAGAAGATAAGGTTAGATGAACAACTTGGTCTTACTAAGAAGATTGCTCCTGTGGAACTTCAACATCATGAGACTTTCTTACCTCGAGCCCCCCAACTGAAAGAACGAGCTTCACAGCTCTTAGAAATGGTATGCTGAAATCATTCTTGTTCTATTTTATGGTTGTATATAGAAATAGTCCGCAGTTTTTTTTATAACCAATAGCATATCTACATATTTTAATTTCTACATTACCATTTCTTCCCATCCTTGTTTTCCCTTTTTCTGAGGCTATTTTTCATTATTTTTATAACCAATAGCATATCTACATATTTTTTATCTGTTGCCTACCTTTGATTTTCTTGCATACTATAAATTCAGGAAGTTGTAGCTGTTGGTGGGAAGAATTCTGCTGTGAAAGTTGGGCGTAAGAACATAAAAAAACAGAAAGAAAACACTATGCCATCCCGTGGAAAAGGGAGACCTGGTTCTCCTAGTGTCCAAACAAGGAAAAGAGCTCCCAAATCTCAGAAGATTGAGCAGCCTTTAGTAAAAGAGGAAGGTGAAATGTCTGATAATGAAGAAGTTTACGAGCAGTTCAAGGAAGTGAAGTGGATGGAGTGGTGTGAAGATGTTATGATAGACGAAGAAAAGACTCTCAAGCGTCTTCAAAAACTGCAGTCAATTAGTGCTGATTTGCCCAAGGAAAAGGTAGTACTCCATTTATATGTTTATTTTAATTTTCAGGTGGCATCTCTATTTCTTTGTTATCTTAATAGTGTATTAACCTTATTCATATTTTGCTTCTGTTGGTTAGGTGCTTGCAAAGATTCGTAATTACCTACAGCTTATTGGTCGAAGAATTGACCAAGTTGTTTCAGAGTATCAGCAGGAGTCGTATAGGCAGGAGAGTATGTAATATTTTTCTTAATTATATTTTGCCGCCTTAATGCATTTTCTTTCACTAGATGTTTACACGCATGCTCAAGTAGGGAATAAGAAAAGGAAAAACATGAAATCCAAAAAAAATAAGTTAAATAAAATGATTGAGCAAACCTGTGTTTTAGTTAGTGACCTTTCTTTTCCACAACACAATGGTTTATTTTTGGTGTGAAATTATTTTTGCAGAGATGACCACTAGATTATGGAAATATGTATCCACATTCTCAAATTTGTCCGGTGATGGACTTCAACAAATTTATTCCAAGCTTAAGCAGGAGCATCCCACAACTGGCGTTGGACCATCCAGAATCAATGGTTCTGCTCCAGCACCATTCATACATAGAGATCTTGATGTGGGTAAATTTGAAGCCTGGAAACGGAAAAAAAGAGCTGAAGCTGATGCCTCCCATAGCCAGCAACCACATCAAAGACCACCGAGTAATGGTCCATGGTTACCTGAACCAAACTCTTCTGGGATTCTTGGCCCACCACCGTCTGACGGCAGACAATCGAGTAATGGGAGGCCTTACAGGGCTCAGCAGGCAAACTTCCCCCCTAGGCCGGATTTCTCATCTGGTATCAAGTAGATAAATCGGATATATGGGAATGAGTTTATAGCTGCTTGGGTGTTCTTTGTTTTTTCTCTCACAAGGTTTGGAACCATGGGAATGATACCAATTTTGCTGTTATATCCCTATTGGAGTCATAGTTGATTTGAAGGGTGATTAAATTACCAGAATGCATCTCTACATGAAGTTGGTGGACTGAGATAACTCGGAAGATTACCAGAGATTGGGAGGGTGAACATGGAAGAAAGAAGTATACATGGAAATCTTCGAATAACAATTCTTTTTTGCTTTGTTTTCTCATAGATTATTTTAACTTTAAATTCCTATTGCGTAAATAGAGGGTAGATTGAAAGGATGCAATGGTCATTGTTGAATCACCATGCAAATAGGCGTTTTTTTTGTATAATGACCTTGTAAAATTGTAAATGGCAATTTTGCTCGAACATGCTATTTAATGCAATTTGCAGTTTTGCTTTTAATAATATTGGTTGTGTAAGTGGGTTTTTTGTAAGCTGAGGTTTTTGTTTTTCTTCACATCCAAAGTTCTGGTAATGTGGATTCTTATTACAACAGGTTAAGTGGTGTAAGCATAAGCTCAGGTCTGTTGAGGAGGCTCCCATGTTCCGTTATGTATACTTGATCTATGACTAAAATTCGTCTGTTTAGGTATATTTATTTATATGTATATGTTCCAGCTATTGGAGAATTTGTTGTTGTGGTGATTGCTGAATGTAATATTGTAGAATAACGTGTTGTTATGGGTGTTTCAAACTGACTCATTGATGTAGATTTGTATCCAGTAATTTCAGAGCCGGAAATCTACTGTTTGTGCTTGGAAAGACGCAATCGTGGCTTTGATGTTGCGAGGATTGATGCCAGCCTTGTTTGGAAGGATGTCATTTTAATGTTCTTTTTAAAAGCTTTTTCTTGTGAAGTTTGTTTGTGATATAGCATTAGGAAAATATTACAACATACTATGAAGCATCTTTCGTGTGTATTACAATTCGTGCACATGTTTGATTATTGATGGGGGGCTGAAGTGAAAGTGTTGCTTGCTACTACTACTATATTTCATTGCTAGTTTCTTGCACTTTTTGGTGGTGGTGGTTGATAGGTTTGTGTTCACAGCAACTTCCGATCGGTCGTTGTAAACTACACCCTAGTGGAGAATCTGATTACTTTGCTGTGAGAGTACTTGATACTATTTCGATGTGAATTAGGCATCATAGGCTCCGACTAAGTTGGAGAGACGGAGACGTACATGAGGACGAAAACACTATATTGGCAAATGGCCCTCACCAAAGAGATAAAATTCAGTTTAGGATTTCTGAAGATAGAAAACCAATTGGAAATCTTTCATTTGTGTGGCTTGTGTTCTTACATACGCTGTGGTCGAAATTCCTTTATCACGTTATCCTTGCCACTTTGTTTTCGGCCGCAAGCTTTTTTGTGAATTTTACAAGTCGTACGTATAATGTATTTTTGTCTGGTAGTACTGATTTATTTCTTTTTTTTATGCTTTCGTCCCTCATATTTACCATATTTAAACATTGTTCGAGGGTTGTTTTGCATCAAGTTTATTTTGGTCCATGCGACCACCACTAAGACAATAACAACTCGTAAATCATTTTTGTATTTTAAAAAGTAGTTTCACAACAAGTCACGTGTGAATCTTTGACTGACATAAGAATTAAATAAAATACTTAGGAGTATAATTCTTTTTAATGGGGGGTTCAAGACCAATAAACCGAAAGATTGCGGGGGCAAATGGTAATACAATCGGAAACATAGGGCGTGAAAGCAAAACACAAATCGAACATGACGTCATTATTCTTTAACCTCACGACGATCGACATAGGCAGCAACTCTTATCTGCCACGCGTGTAAACGGTGGGGACCCACCAGGAGCCGTGATTGGTCTCCCGCGCTCTTATAAGATTCAGTTTGCAGTCCTTTGTGTTTTCCAAGTTTTCACAGAGCTGCCCCTGCCTAATCGGTTTCTCCGCTCCCAACGGAAAAGCCCATAAAGGTGCTGCTGCTACAACTCTTTCTTCAAATTCTTTTTTTCTTCTGGGTTTGCCTGAATTTAATTTCTTGTTTAAAGGGCACGTGTGTATTTTGAAACTATAGTTGTATAAATCAATGAAAAATAAAATTGAAAGACTCGATTTTTATTTTTTTATTTCTTGGATTTTCAATTTATAGACATATTCGACCTTTTTGTGTTGTGGGTTTTCAAGGGATTGAGGAGAATTCAGTGAAAAAATAAGATAAGAGAATGGTTATGAGTTCACTTTTTGGTACTATTGAGGTTTGTGATTCTAACAAATATTGAGAATCTTGTTTGGAACTAGACACTTTTACTTGATGTTTTCTCAAGATTCTTTGGATAAGGGCTAGTGGAGTCGTGGACCCTTCTTCGCTTTGATGATTACTTTCTACGGATTTGGGCCGGAGCGAAAAGGCGTTTCCTTTCTAGCCATTTAATTTAGTTCTGCGTAATACTATGTGATTGTCGGCTTTATCTAACCTTTAATCAAGTTCTTGCAAATCTTTGAAGGGATTTTCCCCTGAAATTTTCGAGTGGGCAAGATGGACTATGTTAATGGACCAGGAAGGAACCACCTCTTTGTCCCGGGCCCTGTCAATATCCCGGACCAGGTCATTCGTGCTATGAGCCGAAACAACGAGGATTACCGCTCTCCGGCTATTCCAGCCCTCACAAAAGACCTTTTGGAGGATGTCAAGAAGATTTTCAAGACCACTTCTGGAACCCCGTTTCTTATTCCAACCACGGGTACTGACTCGAATCACCTTTTAGTGTGTAGATTTATATATGTATATTTCATGTGTTTTGTGTTCTTAGTATTACTTGTGTATCATGTATCCACATGCTTCTATGCCTTGTGAAAAAAACTTTTAAAATTACCAAAAGTACCCCTGATTTTTGGTCAAATCTCAGATAAACTATTCATAATGAGGCGATTTATCGCAACTTGCTAATTGATGTTTATTGTTTTGAGGCAGGAACTGGTGCATGGGAAAGCGCACTCACAAACACGCTTTCTCCTGGGGATCGAATTGTCTCTTTCCTGATCGGGCAATTCAGTTTGCTCTGGATTGACCAGCAGCAGCGCCTCAAGTTTGATGTCGATGTAGTCGAAAGCGTG
The DNA here is from genome assembly GCA_954870475.1 of Euphrasia confusa. Lineage (NCBI taxonomy): Eukaryota > Viridiplantae > Streptophyta > Magnoliopsida > Lamiales > Orobanchaceae > Euphrasia > Euphrasia confusa. Next base: position 3,984,228 of record OX940966.1, on the reverse strand, counting down.
TGGGGCCGAGGTGCCGATCTTGAAGTCCTTGCCTCAAAGATAGCAGAAGATAAGGCCCATACCATTAAGGCCATCTGCATTGTGCATAATGAGACGGCAACTGGAGTTACCAACAACTTGGCTACCGTAAGGAAAATACTCGGTAAGCATTTACTCACACATGCAAGACTCTTAAGTACAATTTTTTCACACCCATTAGTTTATCTTATAGTTTGTTACTTCCGCTAACGGAAGGTGGAAAATGTAAGATGGGTGTAACCTAAAGGGTGATTTTGGAAACTTACAAAGTTCGTTGGGTCTTTTTTGTAATTATGCTTAAAGAGATGAATGAATTTCTAGAAGCATGGACGATATTAGAAGGACGATGAAAATGGAACTCAATGGCATGTTGCATAATATTTTTGCATTGAGGATTTCATTACGCGAGTGTTTTAAAAGCTTTCACTTTTAGAATCACATTTTCTTTTATCCACGACAACAAACACGCCATTACTATAAAATGGCATCAGATTATTTTGTAAAGGTGTTGATCAAATTTCTATATTTCAGATCATTATCAGCACCCAGCACTGTTTCTGGTAGATGGGGTGTCCTCGATCTGTGCACTTGATTTCCGCATGGACGAGTGGGGAGTCGATGTGGCACTTACTGGTTCACAGAAAGCTCTCTCTCTCCCAACTGGAATGGGAATTGTGTGTGCAAGTCCCAAGGCTCTTGAAGCCTCTAAGACTGCAAAATCGGTCCGAGTCTTCTTCGATTGGAATGATTACCTGAAGTTCTATAAGATGGGGACGTATTGGCCATATACACCTTCCATTCAGCTTCTGTATGGGCTGAGGGCTGCGCTGGATCTTCTTTTCGAGGAAGGTCTTGACAATGTTATCGCGAGGCACGGTCGACTTGCTAAGGCAACTAGGTAACGCGATTTTCTTGGCTGTTGAGGATCGAAAATATTTTCTTTTTAGATTTACCCCTTTCATAAGAAAACTATGTTTCAAAAAACCTTTCACATTTATAAAAATATTACATTTAGACCCTCGATCAACCACATTTTCTGCTTTTAGACCCTTGAGGTTTGGTTTAATTACAAAAAAAATCCTACCAAATTTCAAAAAATTGCAGGCTTGCAGTGGAGGCATGGGGATTGAAGAACTGCACTGAGAAGGAGGAATGGTTCAGTGATACAGTCACTGCAGTTGTGGTCCCGCCTTACATTGACAGCTCCGAAATCGTTAGAAGGGCATGGAAGCGTTACAACTTAAGCTTAGGCCTTGGGCTTAACAAAGTTGCTGGCAAGGTTTTCCGAATAGGACATCTTGGGAACCTCAATGAGGTAATTAAGCGATTATATTATCTGTCATATGGTAGCTGCTATGCTAAGATACACTTTATCAAGTCATAATTCTAAGGTGTAATTTTCAGAAACTACAACTGAGGCTTTGTGTAATTGCAAAAAGCTTCAGTTGAGTTTCGAATTTACAGTTGCCCCCTCAAACATTTGCTTGAAAAATGAATAAAATTCATTATTTTTTTTTTCAAAATTACAGATACATCCTCCATGTTTGTTTCACTTCTGCTAAATTACTAATATAACTCTGTGGTTATTTATAATTAGCCTTATTCCTTATACTGTTATACATGTGTATCAATCACAATTAATCTTGATTTGTTTATTCCCTGTACAGTTGCAACTACTGGGCTGTCTGGCTGGAGTGGAGATGGTGCTCAAAGACGTCGGTTATCCAGTCAAGTTCGGCAGTGGGGTCGCAGCTGCCTCTGCCTTCTTACAGAACACGACTCCTTTGATTCCTTCGAGGATTTGACTTGTCGAAGATTGCATTATTTTTATTCCTTTCCGTCTCATGTTCATACTGTAAAAACTGGACAATCCTATCTCTCGTGGCTTTGCATTTGATTAAGCTTTTTTAATCTGATAAGAACTTTTATATCATGAAGATGATCTTTACACTATGTTATGTTGCAAGGGTTGTATATTTATATATGAACACAAACAATTTATGAATACCTTCTTGTTGTGGCTTTAGCCGTAGAGTGGAGATGACGAGGGACAGGTGCATAGCACGGGCACGACGAGCCTTCATCATTGGTAACAAAATTGTATTTTCCGGCCAATGTTTTCCTTTTATACTACTCCTATATTATTGTGTTTTGCTCTTCTTTTTACAACTAAAGTAACAATTAAAACTAGGGAATACCTGAATAGTAACCCTTTAAACCTCAAGGTTAATTTTTTAATTTCGAAAGGATTGTCAGTTCTTCAACCAGTATTTTCTTTTGAACACTCACCATGTTAAGTTGAACGAGTAATTAAAGAAACTGAAATTTATTTTATTTTATTAATTACATAATAATATACATTGCGCTTAAATGTGCATTTTTTGGGGGCTGGTTATGTAGGTATGGGTTTTCTTTGAACTGTTTTCAGATAACAGTTGATGTGGATGATGATCCAAGAGCTGCGTATTTCACACAAGCAAAGAATGGTCTATTTATAGGGATGACCCTTTTGAAGCTTTTACTTCTTGGTTGGTGATGTTGTAATTTTATTTTATTTTCGACGGTTGCATTGATTCTCTGTTTTGCTGTTAGGGCAGAGAAATCCATGTCAGGTTTTTGTTCATGTTCGGTTTTTTAGATTCAGCTTGAAATCCAAGTGATTTCTCAGAACTATGATCAGGTTAGTGATCATGGAGCCTTGGTTTGGTGGTGCTAAAAGAGACCATGATTGCGATTTTCGGGCTGATTCCATAGATTTCACATTTTATTATTTCAAAAACCTTATAGATGAAAATGTCTAATATAAGGCCAGATTTCAATTTTAAATATCTCTCACCCAAGAACCGGTAAAAATCATTTGAGGTATGTTTATGCATAAAAAATATTATTATTATTATTATTATTATTATTATTATTATTATTATTATTTACTATTATTAATTAACAAAAACAATATTTTCATTATAATTTTTGAAATAGTTAAAATTTTGACGTTAGAAATTATTTTATATTTTAACGTTATTTTGTATTTTATATAAAAATTAATAAAAAATAAGAATTTTGAATTAATTAAAATTTTAACTCTTAAATATTTTATATTTTAACATTATTTTATATTTTAACGTTATTTTTTATTTTGTATAAAAATTAATAAAAAATAAGAATTTTGAACTAATTAAAATTTTAACTCTTAACTATTTTATATTTTAACGTTGTTTTGTATTTTATATAAATGTTAATAATAAAAAAATACAAAATTTGAACTGATTAAAATTTTAATTTTATATAAAAATTAATTAAAATTAAATTTTTTGAAATAATTAAAATTTTAAAGTTAGAGAATTTATTTTATATAAAAATTAATTAAAAATAAGTACACTATTTATTTTTATTTTAAATTTATTTTTGTAATATTTTTATTTTAATCATAAATTATATGAAATATTAACTATTTATTTTATTTCATCTAAAAATCATTATTTTTTAATTTTTATTATTATTATTATTATTTAAATATAAATAATAAATAAAAGATATAAAATAAGTAAGTGATGAGACTTATAAAATTTATTTTTTGAACAGTCGGCGTAAATGTGCTCTCTACTCACCAACCAAAACTTACACTATTGTTCTTTTAAACTGAAATTAAATTAAATTGAATTAAAAATAATAATAATAATAATAATAATAATAATAATAATAATAATAATAAATATAATAAAATAAAATAAAAAATAAAAAAACTTAACTTAATTAATAGGTTTGAACGTAGCTTTGAATGTAGCTTTGAACTAAAAGGAATTGAAGAGAATCGAGAACTTACTGAATTGAAGAGAATTGAGAATAAATTCAAAAGAAATCATAACTTTTACTTAAAAAAAGACATTGTAAAAAATGTATATCTATCTACGAATTTGCTGTTGGGTTGATAATTTTAAATTTTGTATTGATCTAAAAATTGTATAGAGTAAATAAAGGCTTTAAAAAAGAAGATGATTTTTTTTTTCAATTCCTTTTTGGTAAAAATCAAACAAAGACTGATTTTTCAATCTTTAATGATTGAGGAAGTGACACTTAGATCTACTTAAAAAAACTATTAGAAATATATACCTACATTTAAATGTGTGGCTTGATTTATAATTTTAAATTGTAAATAGTTAGAACAACTTTGTTAAAGTTAATACTTTCAAATAAAAAAAAATGATCTTTTACGAATTCCTTAACATTTGTTAAAAGAAAATTAAAAGGTAATTTTCCAATCTTTAATAATTTGTTAGGCCAGAAATTATATCAGTCTAAAGGTGAGTTGAAAAAATTGCAAATCTACTTAAATTTTAAATCTAAAAAACGTATAGAGTTAATAAATGCTTTCAAAGAATGTTAAAGTTAATGCTTTCAAATAAAAAAAATGATCTTTTACGAATCCCTTAACACCTTTTAAAAGAAAATTAAAAGGTAATTTTTTAATCTTTAATGAGTAATTTGTTAGGGGAGAAATTATATCAGTGTAAAGGTGAGTTGAAAAAATGCAAATCTACTTAAATTTTAAATCTAAATAAATGCTTTCAAAGAAAAAGAAAATGAGGGTTTTTCAATTTCCAATAACCCAACTTGTTAAAAGAAAGAAAAAGTTGATTTTACAATTGCTCCCTCCAATTTTTACTATATGTCTTTTTGAATTTTCAAATTCATTTCAGTTTAAATGTCCCTATAGTTTTTACTATATGTCCTTTTGAATTTTCAAATTCATTTCAATTTAAATGTCGTTTTAAAATTTTCACTATAAATTAAATGTGTTTTTTTATAAAATTGACTTTAAAATTAATTAAAATTATTTAAATATAAATTATTTTAATGTTTGATTTAGTTTTTTTCAAAATAATTAATGAAGAAAAAAATACACTGTAAGGACCTCTTCTTTTGGACTGAAACCGGCTGAACTGAACTGAACTTAACTGAAGCGATCTGAACTGAACTGAACTGAACTGAAGCGATCTGAACTGAACTGAACTGGTTTTTTAATAAAAATAATAATAATATTTATAAATTATTAAATATTATTTTAAAAATATTAATAATATTGTGACATTAACTATATTGTATATTTAAAATTATTGGTTCAAATTATTTTTTGTTTATTTTATTTTAATTTATTTTGAAACGAACTGAACTGAACTGAACTGAACTGAAGCGATCTGAACTGAACTGAACTGAACTGAACTGAAGCGATCTGAACTGAACTGAACTGGACTGAAATTAAGTCCAAAATAACAGGTCCTAATTTTTTTAATATGTGAATTTATGATGACTTGAATTTTGAATGAAATACTCCCTCTGTCCCAGAGCTATAGACACAGGTGGTCAATGTTGACTTTTTTTAAACAATATACAAAAATTATGAAAAAATAACTAAAATAAAATTCAATAGTTAAATTATATTTTAGTTATTTTTTCATAATTTTTGGATACCGTTTATCATATGTATTGGACGGACAAAAAAAGTCAATGTTGACCAGTTTTGCCAATTACTCTGGGACAGAGGGAGTAGAATAATTATATACATACAAAACATGGAAAATTAAGTGTATTTTACTTCACATTGGAATTCTACGTACATTTCATTCCAATAATTTCATGATTATAAATACTAGTACATCTCCTTCAAATCAATAGAAATATATGTTGGCCATAAAAAAAATTAAAAATATTACTTTATTAATTTTTTAATGAAAATTAAATATACATAAAAATATTTTTTTAACTTAATAAAATAAATAGCAGCAAATTTAAGAATTACTATATGAAAAGAAAAGGTAAAATTATATTTTTATAACAAAAAAAAAGTTTTTTATGAGAATTTTAATATTGATTTGAGACGAACAAAATAAAGTAGGTATACATGTAAAAATTGAAAATCGAGGGAGTACTAAAAATGTATAGTAATCTTAAGGCGTCTTCATATGTCAATAGTGTGTTTTTATGTCAAAGTGCACAATCATGTCTTGTAATTTGTAGTAATTGATAATTTGTGGATATAGGGGCAAAATTGATAATTTGCCAAAATATTATTCACAGTATTCGTAAGCGTAGTCGTCACTCTGACGTACCAAGAATGGTGGGTAAATTTGGAAAGAGGCCATCCGAGTCTATAAATGCAAAACCTTGTTCTTGTTTATTTGTTCATCAGATATCGTAGAATTGATCTCAAGACTACTACAAAAAAAAAAAAAAAGACGCACACTACACTACGCTACGGGTAAGTATATACTGTATATATATATATATATATATTCTTCATTTCCTATAATTAATTTGTAGCTATATATAGCTACTTAGTTTTAATTATTGTAATTAATTAAGATGGAGTACGTACGTTTTGATTAATGTGTGTGTCGTCTACTTTGGTGTTGGTATTCTTGTGATTGATTGGTGCAGGAGAAGATCGATCGACGACGACATGGGGGCTGCTGCTACATATTCGTATTCGTACTCTTCTTGGGTACTGTTGTTGCTCATGATCTTCATCACGGTTTTGTTTCAAGAAACATCAGCAAACTGGTGTGTCTACTTTGAGACACACCATATTCGTATGGTTAATAAAATTAATGACGCAAGGGATCATAAGTTAACGGTGACTTGTAGTGGTAAATGTTGGAAAAATTGGAATTAAATATTTGGTTTAACCAATATTTGACTGATTTTTTATGGCTAAATATTAATTCAAGTTGGAATTAATTTTCTACGGTGTTGCGTAGATAATTATAGTATTTTATTTCGTCAAAATCCGATTTTTCGGTGAGTGAAAAATAAATAATGAATTAGCCAAGTGAAAAAGGCATTATTGAATGAGAATTGTAAGGTCTCATCCCACATCGAAATGTGGTAGATAATGGGTTTGTGAGAACCATTATAAAAGGTCTTGTGTATTAATTATTGAGAATATGAAAAGTCTCAAATCCCACATTGAATATGGTGAGAAAGTTAATACTTTTGTGATGTTATATGAGGAGTTAGAAAATGTTTCAACTTTGAGTAAGCCCATTGACTTGAATTATTATTCTTGATCAATTGGGAATTGACGATTTGGACTTGGGCCTCCGAGATTTTTCGAGATTTTTCTTGGGTCTAGTAGAGTCTAATAAGTACAAATTTTATTTGTATTGAGTCTGTTAAATAATAACAAGTTGGTTATTATGGCTTGGACTTACCGGCCTTTGGGCTGAGTAAATTAGTTGAAATATTTAATTGGGTTAAGCTGTTGGGCTAGCCTAAATGGGTTGTACGAAATTTGAATAGTCAGCCCAATATGGGTTGTACGGAATTTGAATAGTCGGCCCAATGACTTGAAAAGTCATCAGAATTTTATTTATATATTTAATAAAATATATAAATTAATCCTCATAATTGTGTGACTTTTGAGTCACAAGTGACCTTTAGATTGCCTTTGATGTCTTTTGGCACTCCCCCTAATGAGTATAAATAGGAGCATCTTAGTTGAGAAGAAGACACAACAATTCATTCCATACTTCATATCCCACATCTGAAATCTCTTCTCTCTAAGCTCATAAACATTCTAGTGTTAGAATATTGTGTAGGCAATATTAGTTCCTTGCATTTGCATATGCTCGGTTCTCTCTCTTTCTCGTTCGCCGGAGCTTCTAGCTGGTGTGCCTCAGACTAGAAGATGATTGAAAGTCGTTGTATCTTTGGGGACTAACGTCGCAAAACCGTAGCATACACGGGGCGTTTTAGTCTTGCGGATAGCGAAAGCGCCTCGACTACCCGCAACAAGTTTTTGATCGAAGCCCGATAAAGGTTAATTTATTTACTTATTTTGTTTAATATTATTCTGGAATTGTAAAGATCAGTAGTACTGTTCTAGTCCAGATTTTATTTTATTTTATGTTTCGGATTTAGACATTTTGTACAAAAATAACCAACAACGCAAGACTAAAAACTCTACTAAATGTCTACCTCCGGGACTGATGGGTCCGGTAAGATATCTCAAAGATGGACCTTTGGTCATCTACGAGAATGAGATAGATGCTGAGAAACGTGTAACGTTTGAAGCATGTGAGCAAGGTTTTACCTATGCCGGAATATTGTCCTTAACGGATTGAATATTGAACTATACAATGTGTATAGAGTATTATTTCGTCCAAAGCACTTTGGGTGTCTAAGGAGAAGAAATACAAGATTGAGGACGTTGGAACTAGAATGTTCATCGTCGGTACGTTTTGGAATTATTAAATGGTCGTGACTACGATCGTGATAATTTTAATTCCAAGAGTACCAATTGATGTATACGTAGCCGGAGAAGGCATGTCGATCAGTGAGTATTTCCAAATGGCTGTTGCATTTGAGAAATTAATTTTATTCTGAAAATGAGATAATTTTTTCAAAACGACGGTTCGTATTCACCACAATTGAATGGTGTGGTTGAACGAAAAATAAAATAAAATAATAATAATTAATTTTATTATTATTAAAACTCTTGATGAGTTGGTAAACGTCGTATTGATTAATTATACATTATTTCAGAACGTGTGGGGGAAGCTGTTTTAACAAGCTAACCACGTATTGAATAAATACCCACTAAAATAAAATAAAAATAAGAGGTGTTACGTATTTTTGAAAAAAAAAAAAGGAAAAAAAAATCGTAAACCGTCTTATAAATATTTTAAGGTGTGGGGGTGTTTGGGTAAGGTGTATATTCCTAAACCAAAGCAAGTGAAAATGCTAGTGTCTTCTCTGATGATTCACTTTAATAGCCAAGTTGCTATAGAAAGAGCATAGAGCATTTTGTATAACGGTAAATCTCGACATGTTCGTCGGAGAATTAACACCGTTAGACAATTGATCTCAAATGGAGTAATTTTCTTAGAGTGTATGAAATCTAAGAAAATTAAAATAAAATTGATTAATCCTTTGACGAAAGGAATTGATAGAGATCAATTGAGTATGTGCTAAAGGGATTGGGTTTGAAAAACCACATTTTAATGAACGATCATAACGGTAACCCTACCATGATGAATGGAGATCCCAGGAACTTGGTTCAAAGGGAAAACTAAGTTATGAAAATTCTGTTGAGCACTTGAAAAATATATTTATATATTTTATATATTTATATATTTTATGAACTCATCCCTAAGGGCAAATCAAGTGCTAAATCCTGATGTGTGGTAAAAGGTTAAGTTCTCGTTGAGACTTTTAATGAATCCCAACCGTTGAAAGGTGAAGTATGTCAGGATACTTTTGATGGGAGGTCACCTATATAAATGTGAAGTGAGGGCCGCTTCAAATGTAAACATTTATGAATCCAAAGTGAGTCCATGGCCAAAACGGACACAACATAAGAACGGGAAATTGTTGGGGATTTATTGTGTAAATATCATTGACTCGTTGTACGCTGTGGGGGAATAGTTCAAGGCATCGCGTCCACTAGGCCTCCTGTACATCCGATGATAATTTACTACGGAAGGTTCAAAGCCGCAAACTACCTTTCCTGAAGCAATAAATTCTCTTGAGAATCGAGCACTAGGTTTGCATAGATTGCATGCATTCATTTCCACTCATGTGGGGGATTGTTGGAAAAATTGGAATTAAATATTTGGTTTAACCAATATTTGACTGATTTTTTATGGCTAAATATTAATTCAAGTTGGAATTAATTTTCTACGGTGTTGCGTAGATAATTATAGTATTTTATTTCGTCAAAATCCGATTTTTCGGTGAGTGAGAAATAAATAATGAATTAGCCAAGTGAAAAAGGCATTATTGAATGAGAATTGTAAGGTCTCATCCCACATCGAAATGTGGTAGATAATGGGTTTGTGAGAACCATTATAAAAGGTCTTGTGTATTAATTATTGAGAATATGAAAAGTCTCAAATCCCACATTGAATATGGTGAGAAAGTTAATACTTTTGTGATGTTATATGAGGAGTTAGAAAATGTTTCAACTTTGAGTAAGCCCATTGACTTGAATTATTATTCTTGGTCAATTGGGAATTGACGATTTGGACTTGGGCCTCCGAGATTTTTCTTGGGTCTAGTAGAGTCTAATAAGTACAAATTTTATTTGTATTGAGTCTGTTAAATAATAACAAGTTGGTTATTATGGCTTGGACTTACCGGCCTTTGGGCTGAGTAAATTAGTTGAAATATTTAATTGGGTTAAGCTGTTGGGCTAGCCTAAATGGGTTGTACGAAATTTGAATAGTCAGCCCAATATGGGTTGTACGAAATTTGAATAGTCGGCCCAATGACTTGAAAAGTCATCAGAATTTTATTTATATATTTAATAAAATATATAAATTAATCCTCATAATTGTGTGACTTTTGAGTCACAAGTGACCTTTAGATTGCCTTTGATGTCTTTTGGCACTCCCCCTAATGAGTATAAATAGGAGCATCTTAGTTGAGAAGAAGACACAACAATTCATTCCATACTTCATATCCCACATCTGAAATCTCTTCTCTCTAAGCTCATAAACATTCTAGTGTTAGAATATTGTGTAGGCAATATTAGTTCCTTGCATTTGCATATGCTCGGTTCTCTCTCTTTCTCGTTCGCCGGAGCTTCTAGCTGGTGTGCCTCAGACTAGAAGATGATTGAAAGTCGTTGTATCTTTGGGGACTAACGTCGCAAAACCGTAGCATACACGGGGCGTTTTAGTCTTGCGGATAGCGAAAGCGCCTCGACTACCCGCAACAAGTTTTTGATCGAAGCCCGATAAAGGTTAATTTATTTACTTATTTTGTTTAATATTATTCTGGAATTGTAAAGATCAGTAGTACTGTTCTAGTCCAGATTTTATTTTATTTTATGTTTCGGATTTAGACATTTTGTACAAAAATAACCAACAGTAAACACCCACGAACACTTGTTAACTTCAATGACGACTTTGTAATCAATTTTTGCACTAGCCCTTTGGGAAATAAATACACCTGTACGTTTGAGTGGCAGAAAAAGAGTTACAAAGGACTGACAGTTTATTATTCCGGATGGGTTCATACGTGCAAAACATGTTTATACGAGGTGAGGAACGACGGCATATACTACATCTCAGAATCATCTTCAAAAAGGGCATATAATGTTGGTAACTGGACTGCAACCAAATAATTAAGGAGTACATCATCGTCGATCTCATGAGTACAGACAAATACTCTTGTTTTTTCGAATAATAATAATAATAATAATATATATACTAGCTGTATAATAAACACTGATCATCGATCTCGCGCCTACTTTCTCCTTGTACTGTAATGTCATCCATCTTCTTCCATTTGAATCCTTCTTATATACATACTACTATCTGTTTTGTTTTTTCACTAGCACTACTGTCATATGTCCAGGATTCATAGCTCCTTCTTGTTTATAATTTAATCTGACCATTGCCATTTCCTCTCCATCTACATATTTCAAAACTTGTATATACGCTACGTACGTACACAGACAGAGCAAAAAGTAATTCCCGCTTATGGACCTATTTGATAGGCTGTATCGACAGCAAAGGAAAGCCTAACGATACATTCAATACCAATGATCTGACTTCCTTGTTTTTCATTCTCTAACACCAATCAAAAATATAAATAAAGGGGGTAGTATAGACATTTCCATAAAGCTATTAAAATATATAAAAATTAAAGGGGTGCGAAAGTAATGAAAGAGGTGTAACCGTGCAAGTGTGTAACCCTAAGCTAAATTGTAAAAAATAAATTAATAATAAATTAATATTAACCAACGAAAACACTTCATTTTTAAGTGCATTTTAATTCATATTTTGTCCAATTAAAACGCTCCAATACATTCCATTTAACTACCTCAAAATATTTTTTCTCCATTTTAATCTATTAAAACGCTTCAATTGTTTTTCATAGAGATTTTATTTATTTTTTATAAAAAAATATTTATTTACTAATTTACTTAATAGTTATAATTTTAAATAAAATTAAAAGCTAAAAGTAGTAATAATAAAATAAAATAAATTTTCAAATAAAATTATTAAAAGCTAAAAGTGTTTCTCACCATACAAATCTTAGCTTCAAGCATATCTAGTTATAATCAATCACTGTAATATCATTAAAATATTCTATAAAGAAACAAATGAAGTGATAAAATGGAAGAGCGAACGCCCGAGGAATTTACAATATAAGCTTGTGCCCACAACACGAAACAGCACCTCGTCGAGAATTTACATTTCCCACCCTCAACCCCACTCACACAAACCGCATCTTACACGAGACAAAAAAATGATCGAAAACGTGGTCAATTCAATCCATAACTATTACGGAGGGTAAAAAAAAAACAAAATAGAAAATCCCACAAGAACTATGGCAACCAAAGTTTTCCAATCCTTGGAACATGAATGCCAACCTACTTTATATGACACAGAACTGCAATTGGGGGTTAAGGAAAACCAAATATTTCATCATATACATAAAGGATAATACCGCAAATGGAGAGATGTCAATGTGCTAAATCCTCGCTTCCTACACCAACGCTTGACTTTTCAACTGTCCTTACGTTGTATTGTTCGTATACTCTCACCCGATTCTCTGCCCACCATTGCTCTGCTTGCTTCTCACTAAACCGCTTCCGACTGCATTCACCATTTCCAGAGATCTTCTCAGTTTTTGAATTAAATAATCATAACAAATTAAGTAATTTCTTAACTCTAAAGCCATTGATTAGAAGATTTCCCTTTTCCTATTGCAACTCATTAGCAAAAGCAAAATTACAGTTCAGCTCAACTCCAGACATTTCTACTATGTTTTTCAATCTGAAATACACATATGTATAGAGAGGGTGAAACATTCCAAGGTCTCTATTTAAACGAGCATCCTAAAGCTAATTTCAAAATTAAAAAAACTACCCAACATTTTGCTGTCTTGCATTTGCCCATTTCTACGGTAAAAACATTTCAAATTTCTCCTTCACGTTTATAAAACTATAACAGCTGGCCCCTTATATTAATACTGAATCAGACCTTAGGGGTATTTTGTAATTCTGAAACTTAGCTGTTTTCTTTTGGTAATTAGGTCAAACGCCAAGGTATTTTTTTATAAATTACCCAAAATTTTAGTTTACTTAACGATCACAACTAACCGACCTGGAGATCATAGACTCTAATCAGAAATTTACAAAAAAATAGATTGCATCAACTTATCAATCCACTCATTGATCTTGATCTAACCCTAGGCCTCTACGTATACTTCTAGGCTTTGAGCCTTTGACAATATGCAAAGATAACCCTAATAAATATTCAGTCACTTGATGGATGGAAGATAATGCTACTAGATAAGCATATTTTAAATTAGGAATTGCAAAAACAGAAAAATGTAGATGTGAAAGCTCCAAACAACATACCTAAAACGAACTCGCTTTAGATCCTTGAGCCCTCCAGGCAGGGACGTCAGTGTAATATAAACGCCAGGCTCGTCTTGCTCAACCCATTCACTTTCATTGCGAGACTCACTCTCTTTTGTTCTATTTACATTTCTGATCATTGGTTCTGTTTGACTTTGCCTGCTTTGAACAAAACTGCGGTTACTTGCTGTGCTGGATCCGTTAGAAAGCACCTGGTTGTTCGGTTCATATGGTGGAAATTCCTGGCCATTTATTTGATCACTCGGCATCTCTGCAGATGCAGAGACATGTGAAACCAAATCATTGGACAAAGGGAGGCCAAGGGGGACGAACGGTGGAGATTTGAGGTTTCTAGCCGAACCCACGGGGAGCCTTTCAGCCATTTCCTTCAGCTGCAAAAATAAATTACATCATTTTAAAAGTGCAAAAAAGAGGTATACAGCTAGAACCAAAGTGTTTAAATCTTATCTGTACAATTTGTTTAAATCCTCCTCTTGAAGGAATGTTTAATCTAAGTTAAAAAAACAAGTGTAATGCTCACAGGAACATAATATGAATATATTGCTAAACAAGAGCAGTAGATTCATTTTTTTAAGAATATTATTGCCAGCACATTTCTTTTAGTGGCTTGATTTGACATATTACATTGCTTATAATGAGCCTGCTGAACTTTATATTCCATAATTACTCGTGATATTTCTCAAGAAAAAATAATATAGGTCAGGCATTATGATTGAAAACCCAAACAATTTGGCAAATAGTTTTACTTGTGCAGTAAGCGATTTAATCACTTCTTTTGCAGCTTTGCATTTGGCAGTCTCTTCCCCCGCAATTGCTAGTGCCTCCTTCAGCTGTTTAGTTGTTCTTTCGAGCTCTATCTCCTGGAGTTGAGCCTTGCTAGTAAGGCTCTCCACCTACATCAAAAAAAGTGACGAGATATCGCAAGGTCAAAGTACTGGAAAGTGGAAAATAATGCATTTATAACCAGTACCACAGAGTAAGTTAACGAACTCAGCTGAACTCGTCTCATCATGTACAGAATAAAGCTAAGCAGGCCAGAGAACAAAATACAGTGTGAAAATCTTGATTGATGGACAATATAAAGTTTGTGGCTGTGCTATTCTTGAAAAGCATCTGAAATCTTATCAATTCAGATATTTCGTTCAGAAAAGAGAATAGTGAGTAACCATTGAAGTAAAACCCATCAGTCTCTCGGAGTCTCAGTATAAAACTGAATAACTACTGAAGTGTCATGTTCAGCTTGCACAGAATGTGGATGCAGTGTTGTGTCACCAGTCACAAAATTAAAATAATCATAGCAACACAGATTTGCAGTCAACGGTCCAGTCCCACTATCTAAAACAAGATAGAAAGATAAATTGTATTTAAACACTATTATTTTTTAATTTATTTTTTTGGTCTAGGTCAATTGCAGAAATTTAAACACTCACACACACATGTCTCGGGTTCGAACCTTGGACTTTACGGTCCTCAATTCAAGTGCTCAACCAACTGAGCTAATAACCCTTGGCATTTAAACTCTATTAGAGTATTAGGTGTTTGCAGTTTGTGAGGATGGCTAATCCTCCATATCTTTCATGTTCTCTAAGAAAATGCAAAAACACTCCATATTAATTTGGTAAAAATAGTGGCTCTCATCAACATCACTTGGAAAACAATAAGCAGAGAGAATGAACAAGTTCCCTATGGAGGTAATTTCATTAGTTGAGGAGTTTTTTGTTGTTTTCATGAATTCTAATATATCAGTACATCCCCAGCCCATTTTATTGAAGTTCAAGATGAGAGAGTTCATTGGAGGAATCAGAAATATAATATAACTGCAGTGTAAGTAAGGGACATAATAAACAAACAATAAGATGTGTGTACCTGTGCTCTTAGCTTTATAGCCTCCTGGTTAAGACCATCATTTGTCATTTTCACATCATCCAAAACAACCTTAGGCGACGTAAGCCCTCCCAAAGTAGGAGTAGGGGTAGTCGAACGAGGAGGGCTGATCCTTCTTGATATTGGCGATGTTGCTCGAGAAACAATTCTCGACCCAGGAACCGAAGCTGAGAAGAATTTTTTGGATGATCCAAATATCGGATTAAAAGACTTCGATATATTTTGTACACCCCATTGGGAGCTTCCATTTGGAATTGGCGACACACGACTGCTATTGAATTCTAGTTTCTTGTTCTTCTTTGAGAACCGGGTCTCCCCTTGTTTGAAGGAATCCATTGTAGAGAATGATGCCATCTGGGGACGAGGTTTGGTATCTGACTTTTCATCTTTGTCTATGACATCATTCATCCCTGGATTCATACTTCTCCTTCTGCTCACGGATGAATGAGATACAGTGTCGGTTTCAATAGCTTTTTTCAATTTATTCAAACAATTATCACACACACGGTATGGTTTATTGGGGTTTGGCGCCATAGAAGCCCTAAGTGACTTCTTGCTGCTGCACGAATGGCAAAACACGAGCCCGCAATTGTAACAATTATGACGTTTTCTTTTGAAGTTAAACGGCAGTCGACAGCCGGAACACATGGACTGATCCACCCCTGACACCCACTTATGAAGGCAAATAGCTGCAGTGAAATTAGTACCGCACGCAATACTCTTCACTTGCTTATCCTTTAAAGCTTCTACCAAAGTCGGAGAATTCCTGTCATCCACATCACCATGACCTAACCTACCATTTGCTCCCTTTCCCCAAGTATAAACTTCTGTTCTTGATGTCAACACAGCCACATGATAGGCCCCACACGATATCTCCTCCACGAAGCTTTTCCCAAGTTTCCCTTCAATACGAGAAGGGAGCTTCCCATCAGCTTGAGGGTTCCCGAGCTGTCCGTATACAGGACTGCCCATAGCATATATATGACCAGAGGTTGTGAGAACTACCGTCAGGCTGTGACCACATGCCACCTGACAAAAATTCGGCTCAACCAAAGCAGCAACACAGGTTGGAACAAGTTTCGATTCCTTGTCCCCGTGCCCGAGTCGACCTTTGTCACCATCTCCCCATGTGAAAAGTTTGCCCGAAGAGCAATTACTGGAACTAGAGTTCCCAACCATAATTTCAACAACTGCAGCTGTATGCCAAACACCACACGCGGCACGTACAGTTCGGAGACCCTTCAGGGATTCCACTTCTCTAGGTAATAAAACACTTTCTCTATCCCCATGACCAAGAACCCCAAAAGTCCCATCTCCAAAAGTGAACAGCTGCCCTGCAGATGTTACAACTGCAGTATGCCAAGGCCCACATGAAATTGAAGACACGTGAATCCCTTCCAGTGGACCGTTGACTCTTTTGGGCACCCAATGACTCACTTCATTCCCATGACCCAAAAGGCCAAAATGACCATCGCCCCATGTGTACAGATCTCCGGAAAGTGTGACAGCACAAGAATGATATTCACCACAAGCAACTAACTCGATGTTAGTATTTCCAAGTGCATCAATTAGCTTCGGATGCAAGACATCTGAATCTACACCATGACCAAGCCTACCACCCAACTCCTCACCCCACGAAAATATCTCCCCTTGTTTGGTCACTAGGGCAGCATGTCTTCCGCCACAAGCTATGTTCTGAACATCCAATACGACGGCGGATTCCAATGCCTTAGGAAGCAATGAATCCATTTTTACACCACAACTACTCGCTACTCTGTGGGGTCCACCACCCATAATGCCGTCGCCCATTTCTTCTCCCCACATAAAAACATCCCCCAAGGCATCAGCATCGTCGTGACCAGAGCCTTGACTTGATGAGCTTACCGCACTGGAGAGACTTACTCTGAAGGCATCCACTCCCATTCCTTTCATTTGACCATGTATACCATCTGAACCTCCTGATGAAACTGAATGGACGGAACTACTGACGCCATCTGGAGGAAAGAAACCCTTGGATGGCACAGCATACAAAACAGCATCTGGAAATGTCTTATCCATAACATTTTTAGGAGGACTGTCATATGGAGTATGGAGACGGAGTTGACTAGCACCATCCTGCTCAGGTGAATGAGATTTATAAGAGCATTTTCAAGAACTAAAGTTTTAACTTATAAAATATTTTGGGTTGCACACATCTTAAATGAGCACATTGCCATGTGTTCAGATAGTTAGAAAATAAAATTGCAATTCACCTTTTGCAAGGCATCAGCAGTTCCAAATGGGGAATTTAGTGGAGAACTTTTTCTAGTGTAAGTTCTGGGACTAGTGGCTCCAGATGCAATTCCATCACTCCTTGGTTCTGTTCTCCATTTGCGCTGATGACCACGGGAAATCAATGCCTTAAGACCGCTAAACCATACCTCTGCTTCTTCCTTGTCCTTGCATATCTACAATATCCGAAGGAAATCAATGCCTTAAGACCGCTAAACCATACCTCTGCTTCAATGTTCAGGATAAAAGTGCAAGATCCGAAGTGCCAAACAAGGACTAAAGTTGAACATGGGAATAAATGAACTCTTACCAAATCCAGTGATCGGTCATTATATATAAGAGAAAAAGACTGATATTCCTTCTCAGGCCGTGGGTACCTTTGAAAAATCGGCTGCCAGAGAGAAAAAACATAAAAGAATAACCAAAAGTTTGGAAGAAACATAAGTTACATATACAACGCTAACCGAAGAATAAGGTTATGTAAAAAGGCCTTCACACAAAGCAGACATCCCCAATGAAATTAAAACCACACCCATCATTTCATTTATAAAAAAAACAGTGTCAGTCAGGACTTTTCATACAAAGGCACATATGTAAACGGGTAAAAGTAAAATATATTCACAATGGAAAATGTTGATATTTATGTGAACATATGGCATAGTCTGTATTTGGTAAAATAGCAGGTCTGCATGAATCTTTCTTGGTAATTTTGATCATGCTTGTAAACTATTAAGAAAGGTGATTCATATAATATCACAGAATACAGCCAAGCCTTCAGCCTTCAAGCATCACCATTCAGAGTAAGAATTGGTCTCAAAACAACAGTTTAGGAAACATTATACATAAATATAGCCAATTATACATTGACAAAATGAAAATTGAAAAAATGCACAAGTAAATAGACAAGATTCCAACAAGCAGGCAGCACCAGTGTTGATCACCGGACAAGGATAGTGCATTAGTGCTAATCTTTTTTTAGGAGGAATGATTTTCTTCTTTAAGGGGATTAGTTAACAACTAATAGTACAATGTGAAACGATGTTCATCACAAATATGGGCATCATTCAGAAAAAGTAAAGAGAACATCCATTTTAGGAGAGAAATGGTGGTAAATATTTCAAAATAAATGCAGAAGCTATAAATGGAATCAAGTACAAAATAAGGGACTGGCACTCTTAAGAAAATGAATCTATGTGATAGAAAACTTCATTAAATGCATTAATGAATTACCACTTCACTAAAAGGCAGATAAGGAAGGAATTTATTGCACAGCATCTCAAACACAGCCCCATTCGTAACACATTATAATTCAGGGCCTAAGCTCAAGTTCTTTTTTCCCCTTTTCAGAAAGGGGTGGTAGTAAGACATGGATCTAGGGCATCCTTGAAATGGTCAATGGCTATGTAGTTTGTAGCATATTGAATGAAAACCCATCAAAAAGCTCAAACGCTAGATAGGAAATAACATTAATACAAGGTATGCGACAGCATCAAACTTTGATTTTTCAAAAAATTACTCATCTTTGCAAAGCATTTAAGCCCTCTCAGTGGCAAAGAAGGGAATTAAACAAAGACGAGATATAAGACACCTCTCAAATAACCATTGGAAGGCCAAATAACTTTTTTAAGTGTACTATCAAGATCCCATTAACCAGATAATCATTAATGCTTGATTCTCCCGTTGAGAACTAGGAGACTTACAGTCCGCTGACCAGATATAATCCTCGACACATGACTAAGCCTCAGTTGTTTCTCTTCTTTACCCGAGTACCATATGAGAACAGACTCATCCTCATCCTGAAATAAGCATTCCATCATTAGATGTTTCCAGTGCAGAATCAAGCACTATTATGGGTAAAAGCGAGAAAATAAACAAACTAACAAAGAAATGTCACAGCTTAGTCTTGTCTTGAGCAAAAGAAAACTTCTAAGTAACTTATGAAACAAACGACCTTATCAACATGGTAAAAACTGAAATGGGGATAATAATAATAATAATAATAATAATAATAATAATAATAATAATAATAATAATAATAATAATAATAATAATAATAATAATAATAATAATAATAATAATAATAATAATAATAATAATAATAATAATAATAATAATAATAATAATAATAATAATAATAATAATAATAATAATAATAATAATAATAATAATAATAATAATAATAATAATAATAATAATAATAATAATAATAATAATAATAATAATAATAATAATAATAATAATAATAATAATAATAATAATAATAATAATAATAATAATAATAATAATAATAATAATAATAATAATAATAATAATAATAATAATAATAATAATAATAATAATAATAATAATAATAATAATAATAATAATAATAATAATAATAATAATAATAATAATAATAATAATAATAATAATAATAATAATAATAATAATAATAATAATAATAATAATAATAATAATAATAATAATAATAATAATAATAATAATAATAATAATAATAATAATAATAATAATAATAATAATAATAATAATAATAATAATAATAATAATAATAATAATAATAATAATAATAATAATAATAATAATAATAATAATAATAATAATAATAATAATAATAATAATAATAATAATAATAATAATAATAATAATAATAATAATAATAATAATAATAATAATAATAATAATAATAATAATAATAATAATAATAATAATAATAATAATAATAATAATAATAATAATAATAATAATAATAATAATAATAATAATAATAATAATAATAATAATAATAATAATAATAATAATAATAATAATAATAATAATAATAATAATAATAATAATAATAATAATAATAATAATAATAATAATAATAATAATAATAATAATAATAATAATAATAATAATAATAATAATAATAATAATAATAATAATAATAATAATAATAATAATAATAATAATAATAATAATAATAATAATAATAATAATAATAATAATAATAATAATAATAATAATAATAATAATAATAATAATAATAATAATAATAATAATAATAATAATAATAATAATAATAATAATAATAATAATAATAATAATAATAATAATAATAATAATAATAATAATAATAATAATAATAATAATAATAATAATAATAATAATAATAATAATAATAATAATAATAATAATAATAATAATAATAATAATAATAATAAAGAGTTAAAAACACTTCTTCAGAAATGAATTTTGTTAGGCTTCGGGAACCATGTGAAATCACTGAATAGTACGTATCACTCAATTTCACAATTATGCATTTAGTTTGTATTTGGAATTGACTGATGCAGGAGTCAATGAGAAATCTCAATGCAACTCCGCCAGTCAAATCCCAATGTCCTCAAAGAAAACCCTTATTTTTCTATCACTAGCATAACATGTTATTTATAATGTTGCATAGAGTTATGTATACGGCCGGAGTTAGCTAACGAACCCAAATGGAGATATCAGGAACATAACTTGAGATCCATTTTCAAAAACTAAAGCCCGTAGAATTATACAAAATTCGAACTCTTAATAAGGGCATAAGCACCCGTGTACTTATATGTATCACTTTAAAATTATAATTGTTAAAACTACAAGCATTGCCCCCAACACTGTTGTATATTTGTTTTCATGTTACCATTTGTGATAGTAATCTAATCAATATAATGAGTTTATATTCAGTACTTGGTGCTCGCAATAAAGGGCCCTAAATAATGTATGTTCACCTCAGGACAGAAAATAGCATGACAGTGGATGAAATTCATCCCAAACATGCTATACAGCAAAAGGCACAAAAGTAGAAAATCTACAAGTCTACAACATTCTGAGTCTTACATTTGCCAGACGAAATGGACAAAATTTAGGCTTTCCTCTTCTTCCATACTTGAGTAAATGAGCACCTTTCTTTAGAGCAGTGACGGCCTGTTGTAAAAGTCAACCAATACCTAAATTAAGCACAGCCAGCGCACTTTGCAAGTAAACAATCTAAATAAAGCATTTTACCAATCAAATTAGTTTAAGAAATGAGAATTACAACTAAAGTTTCAGTTTATGAAGGTAACCAAGGTTTTCTTATCATGCTAATTAGCATTCCTTTAAGCAGCACTTTTCTTTGCAGCGATGATATTTACTATGTTTTGATTCAACATTAGACATAGTTGCAAGAATCAAATATTCAAAAATGCCATTCTGACTAATTCTGAATGTTTTTCCTTAATCGATTCACCTCTTTAGCTTTCTAAAAAATCGTGAACACCTTGATTACTATTCATTATGCATTATACCCGAAACTGTATGCAGGGGCTGACCGATTAGGAGAAAAATTATGCAAATGGTAACAAGAAGCTCTTAACATAAACTGGTCGTAGCTACTAAATAAAGTACTGTACAACGTTATAAGTCGCGAAGCAAGTAAAATGGTTCTTGTTATATTAGAAGACATATTCTACCAAATACAGTAAAATATGAATCTTATGATTAATTTCGAAACGACTCACGCTTACTGAATAACAAACTGATTAACAGGCTACAGCTCAATGGACAAAAACCAAAGATCACCTGCTCAATATCTCTCTCGACCGGCCCACCAGCTCTGCCGGCATCAAGGTTGCTCATCCGATCGCCGTTCCGTGACGTCATGAGCTGAATTCCCACTTTCCGAAGCAAGCCCTAAATCCCAAAACCCCCCATTCACAATCAACTACATCCTACGCGGCAAGCTGAACCGCGCGAATTGCACCGGACGCAGCTCCGAAATGCGAAATCAGCTAGACTTTTCGGCAGGTGAGAGGAAAGTGAAACGAGAGGGGTAGTATGGTAAATTTGCGAGACTCGGGCTGACAGCGGGATGAGCTCGAATCGAGGTGCGCGCGGTTCAGGAGAAAGCAAATCAGCTGAATCAAATGGGCGTATTTTGATCCGATGATTATTGATACAATCCCCTGCAACAAAAGTGTTTAGCGGTATGATCTCAGAGAGAGAGGAAAAAGTGTGATGATGGTGGTGGTGGTGTGGACTGATTGAACTGTGCAGGAATTTCCCTTTTTTATTTTATTCTTTTTCGGTATTTTTCAGAATGAATATATTATTTCGAGAATAAAATAAATTAGTGGGAGTAAATAGACTTAATAATTATTTTTCAGTCGTGAGTGTAAATAGAATACATGCATTTGATTTAATTTATTTCCTTCTTATTTAACTTATTTCCCTATAAAACCATTTTAGCATGAAAATGAATACATGTGTAATTTTCTCGAATACATATAGCTCTATCACAAATTAATAAAAAAAAATATATACATTGTATAGAAAAAAAAGTTTCAGGCCAATAAAATACAAAGAAACGATCTTTCGATTCTAATTTGCTCAAGTTTCAGGCCAATAAAATACAAAGAAACGATCTTTCGATTCTAATTTGTTCGTGTTTTCGATTTTTCAATAAAAATTTTGAAAAAACATATAAAAATTATAATAGTACCATATAAACTAATAAAAGTCTATTGAAATTTGAAATCACCATAAAAAACGTAGATGATATTTAACAAAATATTATATTCTATGTGAATGTGTTTTATAGTAGAAAATACTATATGTATAAAATAATCTATAAGTATTATAAGAAGTACATTAAATTTGTATAAATGTATTTTTGGTTTGATAAATAATAGAGTATTATGTTTAATTTAATATTTTATGAATATTAATTTTAAACGAGTTATTATTTGTATGAATTAGTATTTTTAAAATTTCAACACAGTTAGTCTAGCATACTAATATTAATCAACACGATAACAATAACTTAAGAACAAATGATAATGAAATTTCAAATAATTATTTAACGCTTAATTAATTCTCTTCATATAAACAACTCGTACGTTATGACAAAAATGATAATACAATTTCAATAATTATTTATTGTTTTATTCTCTTCACATATGCAATCCGTATATGCAAAGTAATAGTGTCATGCTAGTGTACAATTATATCTCTCCTAAAACGGAAAAATATTATCTCCAGATTAATCGTGATCGTATGCTTAAATCCATAAATAAAAAAGAATGCAACATGTATATGTATATTGCTCTAAATGTCGAGGCCTAACACGTGCGCTTAAACTTCGACGCAAGCTTAAGCTTGAATTTGCATATTGGACTCAATGTCACGCTCATTGCTATCTGCCCTACCATATGTAATCAAAACTTGAGCTAGAGGTTGATGTGAACAAGTCTTTTGAAATAAGTTTGTGTGTTTTTGATACATTTTTATCTCAAAAAATGGACTCAACTCAAATTGCACATTTAACTTTTTTTTCATAACTTTACATAATATAATTAAACAAATATTTAATTTCATTTTTTAAAGTACAAAATACAAGTGTATTTAGCGTGTAGTCATTAATGTATTTGATTCCAAAATTTAATAATGACAAAATAAAGAATTGTAAAAAGTAAATATTGTCAATTAAGGGCTCAGAATTTGTGCTAATTATTTTGGAGCCCACAAAACGCAACAGATGTTACTGTACGAAAAAGATGCTTCACTTCACTTGGGATAATAATGCACACACACAGCACGCTCTACTACGTGAGGATTAATGAAGAAGACAACCCAGAACTGCCCACAAAAGAAAAGCGTATTTTAGCACTACCCACCTCTTCCGTTTGCACCTTTTATTGCACAAGATTGAAGCTTTAATTAATTAATTCTGGGAATTATTATTATTTTCTTGAATAATTAGAAAAAAGATTATGTGGGACTCTGACTCTTGAAGTACTATAACAAAACAATCTGGATATTAAAGGTAATGAAATTTATGAATGCCATACAAATTCTATAAAAAAATAATAAAAAAATACTTTCTCTTGTGAATCTTTTTCTCTCTCATGTAGTCCTCAAAGAAGATTTTCTTTCGTTTTCTTCCTCGGATTTCCCGAGTTCTACGCCAACTCGAATCGGAATCATCGGTTGATAAAGGGCTCCAAAATCGAAACTTAATTACCGAATAGCCCAGGAAGGATTTCGCGAGGTTGAACCATGGGAGAAGGTGAAAATTCTTATTTTTTATTTTTATTTTTTATTGATGTTCGGATCTGATCATGTTTGACTGTTGTGTTGTTTCCAACTTGATTTCAATTGGGTTTCAAATTTTAGGTATTAGGGTTGTTTAATCTCTGAGATTTTGGGGTGATGTTGGACTCTGATTTCTAGGGTTTCCTTTGATCTTCTGTAATACAATTCTCTAATTATAGTAAAATGTTATTCTAATTTGTCTGTATATGAAAATTGTCAATTTTCCAGAATCTGTTTTATTTAAAAATTCATCTTTTATTTGGAGTATTACATTATTCAGACGATACTAATATCAGTTGATACTTTTGGCTATACCGGATATATCAATGTCGAATTTTCAATGAACAGAACTGTATATGCATTGAGATCCTCATATTAATGAACAGAACTGTATATGCATTGAGATCCTCATATTGACAGATTTGCGTTGTGTTGCATCAAAATATCTGGAAATAAATATCATGATAATTGCTTAAATTGATTTGCCATGCCCCGAGTAGCTAATCTCCTGCACCTCTTTAACGATTTAGAATCATGTGAGATGCATGCCGGAGACGATAAAGCCCTTCTGGATAAGAACAAGAAAAGGAAAGTCAAGACACGGGCTCAAGTCCTTGCACTGGAGAATTTTTACAACGGTAGATGAATTTTCCAACCGTCTTATCACAACTTATTTGTCTTCCTTCAAGTGTAATTCTTAAATTTAAACATCTCTTCTCCGTTTTTTTTTTCTTTTCCCCAGAATGTAAATACCCTTCCGAACCATTGAAGTTCCGACTCGGTGAATCCATCGGCTTAACAGAGAAGCAAGTTTCTGGATGGTTCTGCCACAGGAGACTGAAGGACAAGAAATTAACATACGAAGAAAAACACTCAACTGTCGGAAAGCAAGACCGGTCGAGCGGAGTCATCCAAGACCATGTGAGTGGGCCCAAGCAGGATTCATGTGGCAGCACAAAACAAGGAGATGATCAGAATTTGGATACCCGGGAAGTCGAAAGCGAAAGATTGACCCCGAAAGATCTTACCACCGCTGACCTCATGTACAAGCACGTGAATCACCATGCAGGAAATTACAATCGGGCAGAAGCCATGTCTTCGAGAAGTAGTTCTTCTATGTCTAACCATCAAAACGGGGCTTTTCCTTTTAGTGCGGAGACAACTTCCAGGTACCCGGTACCCAAATTTCATGCGGGTGAGAAAACTAGGTCTGGCCCGTCGGGCTACTTAAAGGTCAAGGGTCGAGTTGAGAATCCTGCCATAACTGAGGTCAAGAGGCAGCTTGGTAAGCATTATCGGGAGGATGGCCCGCCTCTTGGTGTTGACTTTGACCCGCTTCCTCCTGGTGCGTTTGAGTCGTCGCCAATGCAAGATCCGGTTGAAGGTGAGTTGGCTCGTTTTTTCCTGAATAAACTGCATATTCCGAACGATTTCGTTTATCTTGCTTGAGACCATAGGTCCTTGTGCTAATTTTTTTATGGTTCGATTCTGCTTACATTATGATGGTTCTGGTGTTATTGTCCTTCATTCTGACTATTTCATGTTTCTTATGTCAGAGTCTTGCTACACTAAAGAAGTTCTCCCTTCCTCACCCCGTGTTTCGAAAATGCGTCAAAATCCCATTTTTGGAGAGGTTAGTTTTTTGTTATCACTTTTACCTTTGATCCTCTCTCTGCAAAAAAATAACTATTAGTAGTATATTTTTACAGGGACGTGAATTCAAGCCCAACACGGCTCACGATAATTCTAACATCGACAGAAAGTGTTTTAAAACTAGGCCTGTCTATGATATTCCTGAATGTCACTCGCGGCAGAAGTTTAGAAAGCATGCTTCTTTGCCTGACAGTGGTGTTTATTATCCCAGAATCAACCCTTCATTAGAATTTCCCGGAGGCTCTTCAAGAGATATAGCAGGTGGTGAGAATAGAGATGAGTATGGAACGAGGGTAAAACCGCGTGTTGAAGTTATGAGAACAGATTCTTCTTTTTCAAAGAGCCCTGTTCTGCTACCTTACGGTGGGAAAGGGAGGGACGGACGAGTAGAGTCTCGGTTTCACATGTATAATGAGGATGTGGCCCCAAAGGTTTCCCTTGGAGAAAACGCCGAGAGTGAGTATTCCAATTTGTCTGTCAAAGAAAATGAATATTACAGTTCGGGTGACAGAGAGGCGTCCAGACAAATTATTAAGGTAACTAACTAACATAGGAAAATTAGAAGAAAAAAACGAGAAAAAATAATTATACTTCAAAATTAAATAAACCTTCTTGGGGTTTGTATGTTTTTGAGTTAATTGCCAAAAATACCCTGATGTATTATTTTTCTCGCAATTCTAGTTCAACTTCTAAGATGTAAAATTAAATACCTAAACTCCCAATTTCTTCTCACTTTTCAGAACATTATAGTAAGGCAAACATCAAAAGCTTTTGTCGTATTTTGAGTAATTATGCTAAACTTTGGGCATTTTTTGTAAATACCCATAAATTATGACGTACGCAGGATAGCAGAACATTGCACCCTGGTAGAATGATGACAAACGGAAAATCTTCTAAGCTTCCTTCTTTCAAGAATGAGTTGGCTGTAAGTTTTTCTTCTGGCATGAAAAGTTATAACTCTGATGGTATCATGTTTTTTTCTTCTTTAACATTTCATATTATCTGTAGGCACCGAAACGAACATGTGAAGAATTCCCTCAGCAGCAATACCGAAAAAGGCCATCAGTTGTGGATAACCAACCACACCAGCATCAAGTTGTAAGGTTTGACATAATTTAACAGCCTGGAAATAATTACAATATACTTGATTTGTTTTTTTTTCTAAAGTTGAACGAGTAATTTTATGCTTTAGGTCCAGTGCCGAGATGCCTTCGGGTTTTAGTGGAAACGAGGAGAGTGCAGAAACAAGTTATTCGATGGATTAATAAAATTGCAATGCATAGAACATAATATTTGTACAGATCAAGTTTTTTTTCCTTGTAACTTTGTATTATTAGTTAGCTAGCTCTTGAGTGATTGTATCATGACCATATTACTTTTGTAATTATTTAAAAATAAACAACAATTTTCTCTAGCAACAAAATACATTTTTTTAGTGAAATTTTATTTATTTATAGAAAAGAATTATGAAACAACTGTTTATATGGGGATCTAAAACTGCTTTGATTTATGTTTTATGCTACAACCAAAATCTGGTATACATAACAATCTGTGGTGCATAAGTTAGTCCCTCCTGAAACATGCATTAGTTATATATTATGTCCTCAAGCATGATATGTAAATTTGACTAATTCATCTTTCATTCATCTTTCTTGTTCGAGTCCGCATCGGTTTCTTCACGGCTTTCTGTTTCTTTCTTGTTCGAGTCAGCATCAATTTCTTCACTGGAACTTGTTTTCGACTCGTCAAACGCCAGTAACTGCGTACGAAAATTGGAAACGACACGTGATTAAAAACAAAATGGAATACCAAAACATCGCATTAGTCATCATGAAATTTAAAAGAAAGCATCAACTCACGGGTTTGACTTCCCCAGTCCATAAGCAATGCGCGGCCAGAAATCCAATGACGCCGGGAACAATATACAACAGTGCAGGCTGGAAGAAGATAAAAGATACGAAGGCTCAGGAAAAAAAAACGAGGGTATTTTTGTCAAATCCAATCTCGTCGATAAGGTATACTCACCTGTGCAGCTTGAAACCAGTTCATGACAATGATTGTAGCGACTAATCCGGCTGTATATCCTAGAAAAGCACTCTTAAAATATTGGCCATCTTTCCCTCTGGAAACATCAAATCTTAATGCCAATGCTACAAAGATTCCTGTATTGAAAAAAAAACAAAAAAAAAAACTATGTTACATAATCACAAATACATCCTTTGTATGTAGTATTTGTTTCTATTTTACAAATCGCACCCTATATAGGGTGAAAATTTGTTTAAAAGAAAGTCAAGAAAATTCATACCAGGAATCACTATATCACCAAGTCCTAACATAGAAAATGGACGGGCGGCATCCCCAGTAGGGAATAAAAGCTGAAAAAAGGCATTGATATATACATTAGAAACAGGAACACTGAAAGTTCCTTAGTCACCAAGTCGAAAGGTCATGTTACCTTTATTGGAGCATCAAAAGATTTAGCAACGCTGACCATAACCGGAGTGAAAAAGACCCAGAATATGTCGTATACGAAAAGTCCGGCCTGAAACGAGGATAAGATTTACATTATCTAAAAAACAACCAATAAGATTAAGAATGATAAAAGTAACTTTAATTTTGCCTCATCTGATCAAGAATCCCATTCTTACCAAGAGAATACCACCAGTCTTAAACGAGCCAAGCGAAAGCATTTCAATTCCCTGAAATCATTTTCAAAAATGATAACGAATATATACGTGTGGATTGTATTTAAATAATATTCAGTGGTATAGAAGTTTGGAATTCAACCTGAATGCAAAATGCAAGACCCAAGATATTGTTAGCAAGCCAATGCTTCTTTAAAGCATACCACACGCAAAAGAAGGTTCCGGGGATCGCAGCTATGATCTGTGATTTTGTAAACTCAAACTCCAAAGCTGTGCATCAAATGAGATGCAAAGAAAAATATCAGAATACAATGAGAAACACGAAAAGGGGATGTATGAAAAAAATGTAACATACAATGGAAGTATGGAAATCGCCATGTAATGACATTATCATTCCATTGCTTTGGCAGGAACCGTGCAATTGAGGGTAGCAATGTTGCTCTGCATAGTCGACACGCCATAAAGATTGGTAATAGTGTAGTTCTCTAAAAAAACATAAAATAATAGAGATAAAAAATTACAAGGAGGGAAGGACTTACGAAAGAGCAGCAATCCCAAGTACGAAAAAATAGCAAGTCAACACAGCATTGACCAAGTCTTTTGATACGAACTTGAACAGCAAAAACAGCGACAGTAACATCGCACTCCCAATCAATGGAAACCGCATCGCGTGTTCGTTGGACATTGTCTCCTGCCAATTTTCAATAGCGTGATAAGAGAAAGGTCCAAAATTTTGTTAAGACAAGAATGCATTTACAGCGCGACTTACCGATGGTGGAGTTGGCTTCACAGAGCGATAGCATCCCACATAGACAGTCAGACATGCCGTCAAAATAACATTTAAATTTGGGTCAACCTTCACTACAAGAGGAGCCAGGGTCAAACCTGCAGCCAATGATCAAGTCAGCGAATCAGACACGAGCGTGAAATTTCCAGAAGAAACATAATCACGCAAAAGAAAAATGAAAGCAAGCAGAGCAAGGAATAAACAAATGCATCCCGACCCGCATCGAGCATTTTTAACTTAACAAGCTATAATGGTACAACAGATCAGATATGCCACACGACGGAAAATGGTAATCACTTGTCAGATCAATTCTTAGATAAACAAATTACAACCATAGACAGATATCAAGTTTCCTGAAAGCACCCATTAGCTGATTATGGTGAAATCGTGCATTTATTATTATTGGCCCAACAAAAATTCGGAATAAATAAATAAAAATCAAATCTTTATGGAATAAAAATGCAGAAAGTATAATTACCTGCCAGAGCCAAATTCGCGAGGCGCTCATTGTTCTTCATTCCAAAATCAAGTTGTGATCTTTTCGATACCTTTTACAATAAGAGGAATGAATTCATCAAAATAAATAATTATAAAAAGGTGATTTAGAAAAAATTAAATTAAATCACGGAATTAATATATAAACAGATGAAATCTCAAGATCAAATGGGAAGAAAAAAAACCAATCTTTTTTTGTTTTTCAGAAACAAATATTGAAATCAAGAGTGAAAACCTATACAGCAGAGCAAATTAAATGAATGGAATTTCCCTCTCAATTTCGCAGATCGATACCCTCAGTGTGTGTAAATTGCACACACAGAGGAAAATGGGTTTTAGGATTTATTACACGTAGTGGAAAAGGGGTGGATAAATTTCAACAGATGCAAAAATGACCATGTGACGTCCTGGGGCGGGCACTGGTCCAATCATTCGCTGCCACGTCAATTTCGAACAATGATAGTAATTTTATTCACCTGAAATGAAATGTGTATTGCGTAAAACCATTTAATTGAAATTAAATGAGACTTTTTTTATTATTATTTTTACAATTTAAATGTAATTTAGAGATTTTTAATGTTAATAAGTTATATTTTTTTTATACTACCCTCACTTTATTTTAATTTTACTTATATAATTATTGTTTAAATATTCAATTTAAAATTTCTAAATAATTAATAAAACGTAAAATCAAAAATAATTTTTATTTTAATATATGTCTAGAAACTTAAAAATAACGTATATATTGAATATAAAGGAATATCATTTATTTTATAAATTGTAATTAAGGTTAGAAGAGGATCAGCGCGCCGCGCTGATTCTGGGAAGAAAACAGAGCGCGGCGCGCTGGTGGTGTTCGATGAGAGCTAGCGTGCCGCGCTGAGTCTCAGCGCGCCGCGCTCCTGCAGGTCGAAGGTTCACAACGAGCCGCGCCTGGGTTGTGCTGAAAACCCAGCGCGGCGCGCCCGTCGCGCCCATCGCGTCCGTTTTTCGTTTGGAGTCGATTTTTCAGTCCGTTTATCGACCCGGGAGCTCTATTTATGGATACTTGATTTAGGGAGAATATAATTATATTAGAAATATAATTATATTCTTGTGGAGTTAGGAGTAGGAAAATAGATTTATTCTTAATTCTAATTATTTCCAATTTGATAGGTTTGCTACACCTATAAATTGGGGTTTTTCGTAAACGAAAATAATAGAGCAATAGAGTGAATTATTGTAAGTCTGAACATGTAGTGGATTTTCTTTCTTTCCGTGGTTTTTTTCCCGTGTTTTGAGTTTCCACGTAAATTGTGTGTTTGTTCTTTTCGTTTATCTTTTTCTTCGCATCTCATATATATTTTGAGGGTCGTGAGTGATTTAGTTTCAATATTCACAAGTGTAAGGTAATAATTTAATTATAAATTGTCTGTAAATAATACAAGAAATTGTAAATTAATATTTATTAAATTTTAATTCAAATATGTACAAACAAATTAATTGATAGATTAATGAATAACGAAGGCAAGGTTTACTTTGGGTTCTACTCCGTCTCTCTCACTCACACCAGCATTCGTCCATGGCGGCAAGACGGCCATTTTCGCCCCGCCAGAATCTCACCAGAGCAGCTCGCAGTTTTTCCACTCACCACCACGCATCTTCTTCTTATCCTCCGCAAACCCTTTCCCCGGATTCGTTTCTGCCGGAAAAGATTCTCTGGTCTCTGAAGCGAGGTCAGTCAATTAACGCCCAATTATTCTATCAGCTCGATTCATCTACATACGCCCATATTCTATACGAATGCCGTAACGATTTACCCATCGCACAGCGACTAATCGATTCGATTTCTTCGAATCACCCCAATTTCAAGCACTCCTCGTCGTCCCTGAGCGCCGCCGTACACGTGTCGGCGAGGATCAAGAGAGTATCCGATGCCCAGGTTTTGATTCTGAGGATGATTAGGAGGAGTGGAGCTTCCATATCCGAAATCGTCGATTCCTTGTTGAGCGCTCAACAGAAATTAGGGTTTTCGAATCCGTACGTTTTCAACCTCTTCGTTCGAACCTACGTGCAAGCCCGGAGGCTCCGGGAGGCCGTGGAGGCTTTCCGATTGCTGAAATTTAGGAATGTTGCTGTTTCCATCAATGCCTGCAACAGTCTTTTAGGGGGGCTCGGTAAAATCGGGTGGGTTGATTTGGCACGAGAAGTGTTCGACGAAAGTGTGAGTGGCCGAACGGATTTGAATTCGTACACGCTCAATATCATGGTGAATGTGTTTTGTAAGGACGGTAAAATCGAGAAGGCGAATGAGTTTTTATCAGGGATGGAGAAAAGAGGGATCTTTGCGGATATAGTCACGTATAACACGCTGATCAACGCCTATTGCCGTGAAGGGGAAATCGAAAAGGGGTTCGGGGTTATGAGTTTGATGTTGGAAAAGGGTTTAAAACCGTCTTGTTTGACTTACAACTCGATCATCCACGGCTTGTGTAAGAACGGGCAGTATGAGAGAGCAAAGGGAGTCTTAAACGAGATGGATCAGTACGGTTTGTCTCCCGATTCCACCACTTACAACATGTTGTTAGTCGAGTGTTGCCGGAGGAATAGTTTGTCAGAGGTCGAGAGCGTTTTTCACGAAATGTTAAATCGAGGTGTTGTCCCGGATTTAGTCAGTTACAGTTCGATCATTGGGTTCTTTTCGAGAATGGGCGACCTTAAACAGATGATGGCTTATTACGAGGACATGCGGGTCAAAGGAATTATGCCCGACAAGATTGTGTACACAGTTCTGATTGGAGGGTTTTGTAGGCGCGGGGCCATGCGGGAGGCTATGAGTTTACGGGACGAGATGATTAGATCGGGTTGTCAAGTCGACGTGGTGACTTACAACACGATACTGAACGGTTTGTGTAAAGAAAAGGTGCTTCCTGAGGCGGATATGCTTTTGAAAGAGATGGTCGAAAGGGGTGTGTTTCCCGATTACTGCACTTACGCGACTTTAATAAACGGGCACTGCAAGATTGGAGATATGGACCGAGCGTTGGCACTGTTCGATTATATGATTAGAAGGAATTTGAAACCCGATGCGATTACGTATAATACGTTGATCGATGGGTTTTGCAGGAGGGGTGAAATGGTAAGAGCTGCTGAGATGAGAGACGACATGGTTTCTAAAAGTATAAATCCTAATTTTATTACATACTCGACGCTAATAAACGGATACTGTAATGGTGGTTTTTTATCGGATGCTTTCAAGCTGTGGAATGAGATGATTGATTTAGATATCGAGCCCAATATTGTTTTATGCAACTCTCTTGTCAAGGGCTACTGCAGGCATGGTGATACAGGGAAAGCATTAGATTTTCTGGAGAAAATGAGGGAGAGAAGGGTATTTCCCGATCTCTTCACTTACAACACGTTGATACACGGGTTCATGAAAGAGGAAAATGCTGATGTGGCTTTTGACTTGATCAATCAAATGGAGAAGGAAGGTCTTGTGCCCGACTCGGTTACGTACAATGTTGTTATGGATCAGTTTTGTAGAGTTGGTAGAATGGGAGAAGCTAATGAGATATACAAGAAGATGATTGAGAGGGGCATCAGTCCTGATAAGTCGACTTATACATCCTTGATCAATGGTTATGTCTCGGTGGAAGATTTGAAGGAGGCTTTCCGGTTTCATGATGAGATGCTGAGGAGGGGTTTTGTGCCTGATGATAAGTTTTAGTTCTAGGAGAAGAAAAACTAGAACAAAAACCAGCTGTTTTTCAACACAAATTCATAGTTTCTGTGTTGTTGTTTTAATTCTGAAAGAGCACTGATTTTTTTTTTTTTTTTTTTTGTAATTAGGTTTTGCAATGTATGAAGTTTCATCCAAAATTATTTACTCATCTTTTACAATACCATACTTTTTTTCATAATGTCCATTGTCCAACAATACTTGACATAATCTAACTTTTTTTTTATAATTTTATTTTTCAAACCTTTTATATTAAAATATAATTTGTATCCATATTTGACTTATACTTTGTTAGTTTGGATAAATATTTTTAAATTTTATTTTTTAACTTAAAAATATTTTACCATTTTAATTTTTGATAAAAAAAACAAAAATATAGTAGTATAATTTTTTTAATTTTATTGCTTAGAAAAATGTCTCAATTTTTCTGGGAAGCATTACTCTTTCTCAGACACATCTTCTTACACAATTTTACTTATATTTTTATAATTAAAAAAACTCCTAAATTACAAAGGATTAAAAAAATGTAACTCCAAAATAATGAAATAATTACTTATTTTCTCACTTTATAAAGTTATTTTAGTAATTATAATTGATTTGTTAAGATTTGACTATATTTTATACTCAAACTATTTATGAATTGTTATATTTAAAATATTTTAATAATATTCATAAAATATATTTTTAATATATTATTAATAAATTAAATAAAAAAATATAAAATACATAATTCTCGATTAATCCATTTAGACGATAGCTTCAAGTTATCGCAGGACTATCGATTTTTATAAATTTTAATACACTTTATATTATAAAAAATACTGTCTCTTAAATGTTTTCACATTTTGTAATCGTCTCACTTATATTTTCACACACAAAGAAAAAATTATCTTACTTTTTCACTCTTTTTGGGTGGTCTCATGTATATTTTCACACACGTCAAAGAAAAAATTAAGTTATTTTTTTCACTTAATATATCCTTTTTATTTTTACCAAATAAATATGAATAATATATATTTCTTAATTTATATGTACAGTATGAAAATATTTACGGGGAGGTAGTAACTCATTCTATATTATGGATAAAATTGTATTTTAAAGTAAAAATTAAAAATATTTATTTTATTTTTTTGGAAAAAAATCTATTATTGTGAAATATTCATTTAAAGAAAAGTGTTCCTATTATGAAATAGATAGAGTAATAATGATACTTCAAAAATATATATTTTATTGTGCAAACTTCAAAAAGTATTTGTATGATTGTAAAAAAATGAGACAATCAATTCAAGAATATTTAATAAAATTAAGAAATTATTATTTTATTTAATTAATGGGACTATAAAAATAGTTATATCAATCGAATCCATATAATTTAAAAAAAATAAAATAAGAAACATGTACTATATTTGTTTTGAATAATAGCTACATATATGTCTTTTGTAAATTACAAAAAACATATAATCATTAATCCGAAATAAAAAAACATATAATCATTAATCCGAAATGAAAGTAGTACAATAAAAGCATATTATAACAAGTGCGATTTTATTAACCTCTATTATCAAACAAGAATCGCTATTTTCCTTGTTTTTTTTTTCTAACATTAATAAATTGATACAAATATTTTGTACATTATTATACATTTTTATTGTTATACATCAAATGTTAAATCATGTAATTATTTATTACAACAAGTCCTTAGTCCAGAACCCGATCCCAACATGCACATTTTCTTTTGTAAAGGACGGAGTAGCACGTATCTCTATAGTAAGTCGTAACTAAGTATGTCTCTATCGTAACTAAGTATATGTAATCTATCGCACGTAACTTCCTAGTTTAAATCAATACTTAGTTTGACACATGTATTTCTTCTCACTTAAGATACTAAAGTCTATACAAATATATTTTGTTGTCTGTTGACGTAAGTTGTTGTGCGTTGACGTAGGTCGTAACGCATGCATGAATTCATTTTGCAAATAATTAAAATAAGACAAATACAAATAAAGTAAGAAAGGTAACAATGTATATTTTTTTAATTAAAAAATAAAGTAATTGTAAGTAAGCTTTAAAAAAAATAAATAAAAATAAAATTTTAAAGTAAAAAAAAAAAAATATTTCATTAAAGAGTGGATATAACTTATTAAGACGTCAAAAAAATATGCATACTTCTACTCTGGACATAAAATTTTTTTTGTTTTGTTTTGTTTAAATGGCATTTTGCCCCTTATAAATAATCTTAACTCTTCAACAAAATATTCAAGTTATGAACACTCAACTAATTACATAAACTCTCTAGCAATACTACACCATGGCCTCTCCCGCCCTAATAATCTTCTTCCTCATCCTCCTCCACCTCAACGGAAGCTATTCAATGAGAGGTGGCCATTCAAAGGGAGGTGGATGTTCTAAACATATTGTCGATCAAGATTATTTGACCTTTGCATTGAATTTGGAATATCTTGAAACCGAATTTTTCTTATGTGGTGCTTTCGGCTATGGCCTCGACACAATTGATTCAGAGCTCGCAATGGGTGGGCCTCCACCCGACGGATGTACCAAGGTTAAGTTCGGGTACATGACCCATTATAAGGACCTCTTTGCGCAATTTGGTTATCAAGAAATGGGACATTTGAAGTTAGTTTTTTTATTTTATTTTATATCAATATCATTAATTACTTTGTTAAAAATTATTGTGTACTCATTTTTATAAAAAATCAAACAAAAAGATGTGGATTTCCACGACCAAAGTTAAATATAAGCGCGGCGGTGTTCGCCACAATCATGGATAACGCATTTTATCCGATGAAACTTTCTCCGCCTTTCGATCCTTACGAAAACTATGTTAGTTTTTTGGTAGCAGCCTATTTTCTTCCTTATGTTGGACTCACCTCGTACGTTGGGACAACTCCTAACCTCCAAAACCCCACTATAAAACAGGTAAAAGTAAAACACTTTCAAAATAAAAACTCGATATCTCTAAATTCATAATCGTCTTTATATATATTCGTGTGATCTTTTCAGTTGGTAGCTGGCATTTTGGGCATGAAATCGGGTCAAGATGCGGTTATTAGAGCTTTCCTCTATCGATTCAAAGATTGGAAGGTAAGTCCTTATAAATATACGGTAGAAGAGTTTACCAATCAAATTTCAGCCCTTCGAAATAAACTCGGAAGTAAAGGGATAAAAGACGAGGGCATAAGAGTTGAAAAGGAACAAGGCGCGGAGGGTAAGACTGTTGGGAATGTGGTGGCCGGCGATGAGAATTCGTTGGCTTATTCTCGTGGGCCGGATGAGATACTTAGCATTGTGTATGGGACGGGAAACCCGAAAATGGTCGGAGGATTTTTCCCGAACGGTGCTGATGGGAGAATAGCAAAATCATATCGCTAGTCTAAAATGATTGCATTCTAGTTGATCTATGGACAATAATAATAATGATAATAATAATAATAATAATAATAATAATAATAATAATAAGAAGAAGAAGAAGAAGAAGAAGAAGAAGAAGAAAGAAAGAAAGAAAGAATAAAATAAAATAAAATAATCGTATCTTTTTACTAATGGAATAATCTCAATTTGATGAATAAAAAATATGACATCCTATGTCGGATAAAATTGATGTTTTTAGACACTAATGATTTGAACGGGATTGAAGTTAATAAGTCTGAAATGAACTAAACTAAATTAAGTTTAATTTAATTTAATTTAAAAATATTGAAATAATAACAATAATAATAATAATAATAATAATTATTATTATTATTATTAATAAATAAATAAAATAAAAATTAAATGATTGAACTGAATGTAATGAATCTGAACAATGAATTGAATTTGATTGATGTAAACTAAAACTTAACTTAAGAGTTCAAAAAAATTGTGTTTTACTATTTTTTACATTAAAATACAATTGTATTCCTACTTTATTTACTTAATTTTTAAATTTTACTCACAATTATTTTACATTTCAACAAAATGTACATTTTTACACTTTATTACTTTTTGATAAAGTAGTCAAAAAATATAATTTTCTTAATCTAGGTGTTCATAAATGTCTCTCAATACTCTTTTGGCAACTCTTTCGTCCATCCAGAACTCGATTTGAATATGCATATTTTTCTTTTGTAAAATAGTACTCTATTTGTCTCATAGAAACATGTATGTGTATTTCTTTATTGTACTATTTCTAATTCAGACTAATAGTCTCAAATCTTTCACAAAATAGAAAAAAATGTAACCATTAGTCTGGTACGGAAAAAATATTTATTAAAAGACGTGATGAACCAGTATTTTTTGGAACATATAGGTATTATGTCTCTCTATCTTAAGTACTACTCCCACTGAAGAAGCATTTTTCGATCACGAATGAAAGAGAAAATGTTTTTACCTCGCTTCAAAAACCGAAGGTACGTTGTAATTCGACCACTCGGATTATCAATCCGAGGGAGGGCTAGAGTGAGGGGTTTTCATAATCATATTCATTTCAATGTATAACAAAATAACAAGTTGTTCAAATAGTCGAGCAAAAACAAATTAACAAGTGTATCAAAAGGAGAGTAGTGGAGGTGAAGTCAAGGAAAATGCCACAAAGTGAATGACTAATGCTTTGGTAAATTCCCAAAAGATCTCGTCCCAAGAGTCGATCCCTTGTAGTGTTTAAGTTCAAATAATCGATATATGAGAAGAAAAGGCCCGACCTATCGGTACCTAATCGTTAAATCTTTGTGTAGCACCGTAATGAAAACACACGTTATCAATTATCGTTACTTAAACCTTTAGTTTGTACATGCAAAAACGGAACCTCGAGAGGAAGAGCCCCGCACCACGGTAGCTTATCGATTTTAATCTCCAATTAACCTAAACCCCGCCCCACGGAGATTTGGATCAATTATGGTTCGAGAAATTACACTTAAAACTAAGTTTTATTCATTGAAGCATTTTGTCAAACACTTTGTGAGCATTACCTAAGCTTCATCTCCAACTAGGAATTTAGCCAACAAAAGCCATAGAAATCATCATAATCAACATGTAAATCATAAATCCAAGCTCAATCAACATCATTCAATACAATCCAAGTCTCAATTTCCACAAATCAAACAAAGTATGAAAACTACTACAAAACAATAAAGAGAAGAGATAGTAGAAATAGCCAAAGTGATGAGATAGTCGAAGTCTCGACTCTGTGGTCCTCAATCGTGCTCGAATCCGTCGTCAATGGATCGCCTCAATTTGGGGAAGATGAACTTTCTCTCACTCTTTTCTCCTCTTTCCTCTCTAGTGCTCTCTCTTGTATGTAGAAGGTAAGTGGTGAAAAGTCCTCCGTAGAAACTTTCCTCTCCCTTTTTTATAGCTCCCGCCCAAAATTTTAACTAATTTGGTTGAGAAATGACATCTCTAGCCTCGGTCAAAGCTCCCAACTCACGGTCAACACTTTCAAAATCAGCCATGCCGCGGGAAAATTACACCTTCCGCGGAAAATTCAGTCATTCCGCGGATTTTGCCCTTCCGTGGAAAAAGTCTTCATTCCGCGGATTCCGCCGCGGATCGTGCCGCGGAAAACACTTGAGAGTCCCTGATATGCTCCGCGACAGCTCGCCCCTTTTTGCCATTCCGCGGACTTTTTCCGCGACAGCGGACTGCAGTCTTATTTCTTCCTTCCTTCTGTGCGCAGCTTTACGATTCTTGTCATAACATTGTCGTCCGAACTCCGATTGACACGATTCAAAATTCTCCGGAATCTAGACTTCACGATCTTTCTAACCATATATGGCATGAAACTTGATTCTCAAAGAGGGAAAACAGTTTAATCCCCAAAGTTTCTGCAATTTCCAGCTCGGCTCATTGTCTCGTTTTAGTCTCGTCACTCCGTTTTTCCTCGTTTCTCCTGTATTTTGACAAGAAAAACACACTATACCACAAGTGAAATCCGTCGAGACGATAATATGCTTTACCCTCCAAAATCGTACAAATATATACAAAATATAAACAAACACACTCTCGAAACAATACTATAAACGAGCGAAATATCGGCACTTCACCCACCGTCCCAAAAAAGTTAAAGATACTTTTTTAATCAAGAAAATTAAGAAAAATATTTATTTTTAATTTTGATCCAAAAGTAAACTGTAAAAATATATTTTTGAATTGAAAAATAATTTTATTTGTAAATGAACTTTACAAATTAATAAAGTTTATATGTAAAATGTATTTTATAGTGAAAAATGAAAATATTTAATTTATTTGGAGTATATAAACTATTAGAGCATCTCCAGTGGTGGTTTTAAGTTTTGGGTGATGAGTAGGCCACATGTGCGTCAACTCATATTTTCTCTACTTCTACCCAAAAAAAACTTCTAACCCATCCAACAGTTCTACCCAAAAATAAATTTTATAGGTCTCACCACTTACTTATTTTATATTTTTTTATTTATTATTATATTTAAATAATAATAATAATAATAATAATAGTAAAAGTAAAAAAAATGATCTTTAGATTAAATAAAGTAAATTAATTGCGAAATAATAATTGCCCCGTAATTTATAAAAATAATCACAACGGATATATTGACTTTTAAAATTTAACTATTTCAAAATTCTTATTTTTAATTAATTTTTATATAAATATAAAACGTTAAAATTTTAACTATTTCAAAAAATTTAATTTTAATTAATTTTTATATAAAATAAATCCGCTAACGTTAAAATTTTAACTATTTTAAAATTTTTAATTTTAATTAATTTTTATATAAAATAAAAATACAAATAATTCTTTACAAATTTAATTAGTTCAAAATTCTTATTTTTTATATAAAAAGAAAATTAAATAGTTCAAAATTCTTATTTTTTATATAAAAAACAAAATAGCGTTAAAATATAAAATAATTCTTAACGTTAAATTTTTTAACTATTTCAAAACTTACAATGAAAATATTGATTTATTAATTAATAATAGTAAATAATAATAATAAAATAATGTTATTTTTTATATCTACCCGGGTAGAAGTTCTTCTACCCCAGAACTTTCAGGAAATTCTCACTTTTACACATCAGCATCTCCAATGACTTCTACCTTGTTTTTGGGTGAGAGGTAGAAGTACACGTAGACTTCTACCTCTCCATTGGAGATGCTCTTAGGGACAACTAAAAAAAGTGTACCACCAAAATTATATACTTTCTTTTAACCAGACTAATAATCAAATATCGTTTGTATTTTGTAAAGAAATTGTGACTATTAATTTGAAAGATATAGATAATTATTAGGCCACAATACGGAAGTAAGTGTATCTCTATCGTAAGCACGTGTGTCCCTACAGTAACCTCTATATTTTAAGCCAATAATGACATGACACGTGTATTTCTCACTCACTTACTAAGATAGTATTACTAAAATCTACAGATATTGTGTTGTTTCTTGACGCAAGTTGTTGTGTGTATGACGTGGGTTGTTACGCAT
This sequence comes from Euphrasia confusa, assembly GCA_954870475.1. Lineage (NCBI taxonomy): Eukaryota > Viridiplantae > Streptophyta > Magnoliopsida > Lamiales > Orobanchaceae > Euphrasia > Euphrasia confusa. The sequence continues at coordinate 3,942,813 of OX940966.1, read as the reverse complement.
GCATGAATTCATATTTTTAAAAGAATTAAAATAAGACATCAAAACACCAAAAAAAAATTAAAATAAATAAATTACCGTATGTCATTTTGCTCTCTATAAATAATCTCAACTATGGTATACCAAATCAAGTCACACCACTCAACTAATTAAAATCTACTCTCTAGCTAGCTAGCTACATAATGACATCTCCCCTCCTAATCATCTTCTTCCTCCTCCTCCACCTCAATGGAAGCTATTCCAAGAAAGGTGACGATCCAAAGGGAGGAGGAGGAGGTGGCGGTTCAAAACAATTTGTCGATCAAGATTATTTGACCTTTGCGTTGAATTTGGAATATCTTCAAACCGAATTTTTCTTATGTGGTGTTTTCGGCTATGGCCTCGACACAATTGATTCAGAGCTCGCAATGGGTGTGTTGGGGAATACACGCTTCTTAGGCCGATATATCCCCGTCGATCGTCAAAGGGTAGGTCGATGAATAACGCGGAATAAAAAGGAAGACAAGAATTACGTGGTTCGGCCAAGAATGCCTACTTCCACGGACACCACACCCAATATTATTCGATAATAATACTCTCGTGTACAGGACCGGATCTCGATAGATCTCTTTTCGACTCACTATTTCGTGTTCTAGGTTCTCTCTTAGTTACATATAAAATAGGGGAGGAGGTCTTATATAGATGAGAGGTGAGAAACCCTAACTTAATCCCCAAGAAACCGAGTCAAACCCGCGGTCAAACAGCCGCCAGGAGACCAGGCGACCGCCTGCCCAGGAAGCGCCCGCTCGCGACGATTTCAGCTTCTCTGAAGATGGGACCAAGCGACCGCTTGGTCCCCAGGCGATCGCCCGCGACTGCTGGCAGGCGCTCGCCTGCCCCCCAGGCGCCCGCCTGGCGCCTGCTGCAGCTCTTCGTCCCGACTCGTCCCGTTTCCTCCGATTGGCTTGGTTCCACCTCTTCACCTCTCCCCCGATGCTTTAATCCGAACGAGGGTTGGACTCCCAACAATCACCCCCTCCAACCCGAGTGAGCAACTATTCCACCAACGCCCAAGTTGATTACCGGCATCTCGACACCACCGAAATATGAGTCTCCAACACAGTCCAACATGTCAACCCACCCCCTTAACGAGTGTCTCGTATCCAAGCTCCATGAATACGACCAACCGAGGCATCCCATGCATCCTCCAAATGCATTCATGCCTCCAACGCCCCCACCGGGGCGTCGCCCTTTAATAGCTAGCAAGATTAGGAGATGATGTCGTGCGCGCCTCGACCCTCATCTCAATCTTCCGAACTTTCCGCTGAACCTTCTTCCATTGCATCCCGATCACCCTTGCCCTGTTGGAGCCGGCCCGCTCCTCATGCCCATGTGTCCGACAACGGTTGAAATCCCGTCCAGTCTTCATTGTATTACTCGACCCATGCCCGACACCAGTTCCTCGTGCCACCACACTACCCTCGAGCCTATACAAGCCGCCAACATTTCTTCCACGCAGAACCTCCCGGTTATCCTTCAACACCTTAATTTTCCCGCACTCGGCCTCGAACTTGCACCCCCTCTCGTCTAGCCTCCCGAGAGCAAGCAAATTCTTTCTTATGCTTGGCACGTGTTTTACTCCCGCAACCGTGACGCTTCTTCCACCCGGCAACTGAAACTCGACGATCCCTTCCCCGACTACCCGGTTCCTCGAACCATTAGCCATTTGAACCGTCTCTCTTTCACATGCCTTGTACTCAGAAAATTGGGCTCGATCATGGCATAGATGAAATGCACTCCCCGAATCGAGAATCCAATCTTCCCTCCTAGCGTCGTTTGCCTCTAACACTGCCAACGCGTCGTGAATATACTCGTGTTGAACCGCTGCTGCGTTTTCTTGTTGGTCTTTCTTCGCCTTCCACTTTGGACAATCCCTCTTCACATGACCCTCCTCGTCGCAATAATAACATATGACCTTCCTCTTCGGCCTCTCTCGGTTTCCACCACCATTCCTCCGATTCCCGCTGTGACCACCACCCGTGTAAAATGCTTTCTCACCCTCTGGCTCACTTTCAACCTCCTTCTTCCTCGCCTCCTCATTGAATAGGGCATCCGTGACCATCGTCATGGTCATCTTCCCCTCCGGCGCGGAATTTGTTAGGGAAACCACCAGAGTCTCCCAGCTGTCGGGCAAGGAGCTAAGCAAAAGCAATGCCTGAATCTTATCATCCAGATTCAAGCCCACCGCGGTCATTTGGTTCACAACATCCTGGAACTCGCTCACATGGTCGGCCACCGGAACACCATGCCTTAGCTTAAGGTTCACAAGCCTCCTCATGAGAAACGCCTGATTCCTCGGTGACTTCGATTGGAACATCTTCTCCAACTTGGTCCACAGAGAATAGGCCTCCTTCTCCTCCGATACATACGGGTACACAGTTTGTCCAACGCACTGACGAACAAGGCACACCGCCTTCTTGTTCATTTGCTTCCACTTGTCTTCTTCGATGGTCGACGGTTTGACCCCTTTGCATTCGAACGGTATCTCGAGATCCCTAGTCGTGAGATAATCCATCATACGCGACTTCCAAATTGAATAATTTGTCGCCGTAAGAACCATCATCTTCGACGTCATACTCTCCTCCGTTGCTCCAGCCATTGATCAATACCACCCCACAAGAAGCACAAGACAAATCCAACCAAGAAACAACCAAACACCGGAAATAGAATCGATTCACCTGTTTCGTCCCTCTTTGTCTTCGCACCTCCGGATCTTCCTCGTATCTAGAACTTCGTCTGGATATGGAACTGCCTCCGGTAACCTTCGCCCTTTGAAATAACCTTCGCTCTGATACCAATTGTTGGGGAATACACGCTTCTTAGGCCGATATATCCCCGTCGATCGTCAAAGGGTAGGTCGATGAATAACGCGGAATAAAAAGGAAGACAAGAATTACGTGGTTCGGCCAAGAATGCCTACTTCCACGGACACCACACCCAATATTATTCGATAATAATACTCTCGTGTACAGGACCGGATCTCGATAGATCTCTTTTCGACTCACTATTTCGTGTTCTAGGTTCTCTCTTAGTTACATATAAAATAGGGGAGGAGGTCTTATATAAATGAGAGGTGAGAAACCCTAACTTAATCCCCAAGAAACCGAGTCAAACCCGCGGTCAAACAGCCGCCAGGAGACCAGGCGACCGCCTGCCCAGGAAGCGCCCGCTCGCGACGATTTCAGCTTCTCTGAAGATGGGACCAAGCGACCGCTTGGTCCCCAGGCGATCGCCCGCGACTGCTGGCAGGCGCTCGCCTGCCCCCCAGGCGCCCGCCTGGCGCCTGCTGCAGCTCTTCGTCCCGACTCGTCCCGTTTCCTCCGATTGGCTTGGTTCCACCTCTTCACCTCTCCCCCGATGCTTTAATCCGAACGAGGGTTGGACTCCCAACAGGGTGGCCCTCCGCCCGAAGGATGTACCAAGGTCAAGTACGGATACATGCCCCCGTATTCCGACGTCATTAAGCAATTTGGTTATCAAGAAATGGGACATTTAAAGTTAGTTTTTTCTCTTTTTTATGTATATCAATCATAATTTTTGTTAAAATTATTATATTTCATATACATTACATTTCATCTCACTTTTTATCGCCAGGGCGATTAAAAACCAGACAAAAGGATTGGCATTTCCACGACCGAAGTTAAATATAAGCGCGGCCTTGTTCGCCACGATCATGGATAACGCATTTTATCCGATGAAACTTTATCCGCGTTTCGATCCTTACAAAAACTTTGTCAACTATTTGGTAGCATCCTATGTTCTTCCTTATGTTGGACTCAACTCGTACGTAGGAACAACTCCAAACATCCAAAACCCTGCTATAAAACAGGTAAAAAGTAAAGAAAGTTTTTACTTACTTCGGTAGCTTATAAGTTCATAATCGCGCGTTTATATATATATATATTCGTATGATCTTTTCAGTTGGTAGCTGGTCTTTTGGCCATGGAATCGGGCCAAGATGCGGTTATTAGAGCTTTCCTCTATCGATTTAAAGACTGGACAGTAACTCCTTATAAATATACGGTAGAACAATTTACCAATCAAATTTCGGCCTATCGAAATAAACTCGGAAGCAAAGGGATTAAAGACGAGGGCTTAGGCGTTGAAAAGGAACAAGGCGCGGAGGGTAATACTACTGGGAATGTGCTCTCTGGAGCTGGGAATTCGTTGGCTTATTCTCGAGAGCCAGATGAGATTCTTAGCATTGTGTATGGGACGGGAAACCCTAAAACGGTCGGAGGATTTTTCCCGAATGGTGCTGATGGGAAAATAGCAAAATCATATCGCTAATAATGTGATCAATGCATACTAATAATAATAATAATAATAATAAGAATAATAATAATAATAATGTACAAATGAATAAATGGGATCGGGAGAAATGAAATAATAATAATAATAATAATAATAATAATAATAATAATAATAATGTCTTTTTACTTAAGGAATAATCTCAATTTGATGTTTATTGTGAATTATGTGGCTTTCATAATATAAATAAATGGTCATCTCTCAAGGCTAGCTGTATCTAGAGAATAGAAGTAGTCATTTAATATTATCAAATATTAAATCTTAAATTATTTATATCGCAAGTCTTTCGTCTAGAATCACGATCCGAATGCCCATATTTTTCTTTATAAAGTAGTATGACTATATCCTAATTTCATAGTTTAAGCCAATACTAGTTTGACACGTACACTTCTCACTCGCTTAATAAAGATATATACTTACAAGTCTAGACAAATATTTTTTTAATTGTTTGTGACGTAAGTTGTTGTGTGTTGACGTAGGTGGTAACGCATGAATTTATTTTGTAAAAATGTCATTTTGCTTCGTATAAATAATCTCAATTATCCAAATATCAAGTCACCACTCAACTAAACATCAATGGCCTATCCCACCCTAATCATCTTATTCTTCCTCTTCCTCCTACACCTCAACGGAAACTATTCGAGGAAAATTAGCGATTCGAAACAATTTGTCGATCAAGATTACTTGACCTTTGCATTGAATTTGGAATATCTCGAAGCCGAATTTTTCTTATGTGGAGTTTTCGGCTATGGGCTGGACACAATTGATCCGGAGCTCGCAATGGGTGGACCTCCGCCCGAAGGATGTACGAAGATGGATTACGCGCATCGGCCCCCCTATTCGGACATCATCGAGCAATTTGGTTATCAAGAAATTGGACATTTGAAGTTAGTTTATAATTCATTATATTTTTGTTAAAATTTATTTATTGTATTTCATATTACATGATGATCATCTTATTTTTATCATGATCATATTTTGACACAAATTCAGGGCGATAAAAAATCAAACAAAAGGATTGGGATTTCCACGACCAAAGTTAGATATAAGTGCGGCATCGTTCGCTAAATTCATGGATAACGCTTTTTATCCGATACAACTTTCCCCACCTTTCGATCTGTTAGCTTTTATGATCGTAACCTGGCTATGATACCACTTGTTACGGGACAAAGCTCTGAACGCCACACGATCAAAACCGGTGCCACTAGATACTACTTGTTGTAGATCGACGATGTATAGTACGAATAATAATGCGGAACCCCGAAAATAACTCAACAATAAATAAAGAAGACAAGGAATTTACGTGGAAACCCAAATCGGGAAAAACCACGGGAGGAACGACGAGAATTTTCACTATAATATTGCTCACGATTACAAGGATTGATATCCACTTTAAAACCCTCTAATCTCACACAATATTATCACATGGTGTCTCTCTTGGTGTTTAACACACATCTAATTGTGTCTATGGAGATCCCTATTTATAGGTGTAGAAAACCTATCAAATTAGATAAGTAATAGGAATATGAATAAACCTTTTTCCTAATATATGTCTCCTAAATCCATAAGGAATAGAATTATATTGAATACAATATAATTCTAATTATCCTAAATAAGGAAACAAAATTCCTACGGATTCGAGTCATATTTTAACACGATCCTTACAGAGATTTTGTCAGTTATTTGGTTGCTGCCTATGTTATTCCTTATGTTGGACTTAACGCATACGTTGGTCAGCTCCTAACCTCCAAGACCCCGCTGTAAAACGGGTAAAGTTTACTATACTTTTATCTAATTAAGTTCATGATATTATTCAGACATCAAAATGAATTTTATGTTTTGTGAACATGCAGTTGGTAGCTGGTCTTTTGGCCATTGAATCAGGTCAAGATGCGGTTATTAGAGCTCTAATCTATCGATTCAAAAATTGGAGAGTAAGTCCTTATGATTACACGGTAGAACAATTTACCGCCAATATTTCAGCCTTTCGAAACAAACTCGGAAACAAAGGGATAAAAGATGAAGGCATAAACGTTAAAATTAAAGAACAAGGCGGGATTGTTGTGAATTTGCTCGCCGGCGATGAGAATTCGTTGGCTTATTCTCGTGGGCCAGATGAGATACTTAGCATTGTGTATGGGACGGGAAACCCGACAACTGTTGGAGGATTTTTTCCGGAAGGTGCTGGTGGAAAAATAGCAAAATCATATCGCTAGTTTAAGATAATAACATTATAGTGTGATTGATGCATAATAATAAAAAGAAAGAAAGAAAGAAAGAATAAAATAAAATAATATTAATACTAATACGTACAAATGAATAAATGTGATTGAGAGAAATGAAATAATAATAATATTGGAGAATATATTCGGCTTATTATAATGTTTAACTGTTCAATTTCTAATAGTACGAGTTGTTGAATTAACTGATTTCTAACATAGTATATTAGTATTAAAGTCTGCTAGCGCATGGTTTCAAACGGTTTGTGTGTTGGAACATTTCACAAAAAGAAATAATTGTCTAAAAGCCCACAAACATTTCTGAAATTACAAATTTAACACGAACTGAATTTGTTGACCGGCCGACCGACAAGAACAGTGGCGCGTTGTGACCACGAAGTGACGTGGCGCGTGTGGGAAGGGAAGTGGAAGGTGGGGTCGGGGAGGAAGGAGACAAAATGTACGGCGGAGGGAATCGCGGAATGTATAGATCCGGTGGTCAGCTTCTGCCCCCACCACCTTCACCTATCATAACACCTCTGCCTTTTCATAATATATTTTCATCCAAAATTATTTATTACTCTTTCTCAAACACATGTAATTTTAGGCAATTTTAACTATTTTTATACTTTGAAAATTAAAAAAAATACTGAGTAATAATGTACCTCAAAAAACATGAAATATTTAATTTTATTATTATTTTAAAATATAATTTTATTAATGCATTTTAATATTTTAATTTTAATTTTAATTGATTCTAAAGTTTGTTTGAAATTAAAAAAGAAAAGGAAAAAAGGGGTGGGGCGAATTGTAGAAGAAGCAACAATAGTTGGGGTTGAGATGCAAATATTTAAACTTTAATTTATTTTCCTTTATCGCGGTGCAGGCAGATCGGTGGGCTCGAGAAAAACAATAAAGAGGCGCTGACAATATGTAGGCGCAGTGATTGGTAGGTGTAGCCTCATGCACTAGATCTGCGCTGTCGCTCACTTTTCAACTTCCACATCATTTATTTTAATTTTATTTAATTTAATTATATTAATCAGAACAACATTGCAGAATTAATCAACTTTAGACTGTGAATTTGGTTTGGTACGATTTTTATTTAGAGTGCTCAGTCAACGTCCTTCAATCGTGGTCAACAGCATATTGACTACAATTTCATTCTGAAAAAACACAACATTTCATCAAAGGACTAGGCAAATGGGACGGAGGACGGAAGAATTAATATTAGTATATTTTAAAAAGAGAATAGGACCTGTTCTTTTGGACTGAAACCGGCTGAACTGAACTGAACTGAACTGAAGCGATCTGAACTGAATTGAACTGAACTGAACTGAACTGAACTGAAGCGATCTGAACTGAATTGAACTGAACTGAAGCGATCTGAACTGAACTGAACTGGTTTTTTATAAAAATAATAATAATTTGTATAAATTATTAAATATTTTTTAAAAAATATTAATAATATTACGAAGGTAACTAGATTTTATATTTAAAATTATAGATTCAAATTATTTTTCGTTTATTTTATTTTAATTTATTTTGAAACGAACTGAACTAAACTGAACTGAAGCGATCTGAACTGAACTGAACTGAACTGAAGCGATCTGAACTGAACTGAAGTGGACTGAAATTAAGTCCAAAAGAACAGGTAAATGTCACAATTTTACTATCACTTTTATATTTATTTACACTTAATATTTCATAAAATCATTTTACATGAGTATTTTTTCTCTCATTAAAAATTATTTACAAATAGAGCATTTTTTTTTTAAATGTTAAATTTAATATTAAATTTTAATCATAATTTTGTGAAACTCACTGGCTGTTACTTCACTCTATTTATAAAATAGTATTAACAATTAAATAGTACTCCTGTATCAGGTACGGAGTATAATCCTACCCCACCCCACACATTAGAGTTTTTCTTTTGAATTTAACTTAATTCAATAAATTTCAGTTCAATTCAACTTGATTTATTTCATTTTAAAAAATATATATATAATGAATAATTTTTTTTTTTAAGTATATAATCTAGTTAATATTAGAATATTATTTATATTTTTAAAAATATTAAATAATATATATATATATATTATAATTATTATTATTATAAAAAATTCAATTTATTTCAATTCATTTAAAACACATCCAATTGAGTTTGTTCGAATTTAATTCAAAACAAGGACTATAAATAAGTTAAGTAAAGAAATAATATGCAAACATTTTTTAGAATGAACTGAAAAAAGTGTGAAAAAATAAAGGGCCGGGTACATTGTTTAACTCATATCCTTCATCCAAGTGGTTAAAAATGTCACGCGCGTGTAATTCCATCTTCTTATTTACAAATTTTATACTATAAAAATTTCGTAGTAGTGCATTTATTGGAGTATATTTTTCCGTATTTTAGTAGTGTATATTTTTTTAATAACTTGAAAACAATTGAACTTGACAAAATAAGTTTGTTTTTTATTTACAAAAATAAAATAAGTTAATTTGACCTTATATCTAATTGGTCAATTCAACTTTGTGGCATAATGCTATCGTACTAAGTTTTTGGTACTTTCTTACCCCTATTTATTAATCATGATCAATATTGATCCCTTTTGATGTACTTTATTAACTTCAAATTAATTATCATTTATACGGATTTGGAGGATCTTGTTTGTTGTCTATATCATAACAAATATTTGATACTAGTATTCATTTCAAAGTCTCGATATTAACATGGCTTGATTTGTAAGTATGTCAATTTCATTTGATCAAAGTGATCGATACGTCAAGATGGTTACATATATACTCTTTGACATTGAGAAACCAAATGATAAACTGATGAATGGAAAACTATTGTTTAAGATTGGTGAATTGGGTGTTACTTATAAACTCAAATAATTATTTGAACAATTTTATTTAGAAAAATTAATGATTTTTATTGTAATATACTGTATTACACCATACAAAAATATTGAAAGTACAATATATTATTTACATTTATGATACACCTTTATTATTTAATTCTTATTTTTGTTAAATTGTACTTAAAAAATTATATTAATTGCACACTTTCTTTACAAATTACAAATAAAATATAATCATTAATAATAATTTGAGACGAATAAAGTAATATTTTTTTAATTTAAAATAATTATTTAAAAACATATTATTTCAATAAATCAAAAGGAGCATATATTATAACAATAATTCTCATCTACTTGTGAAACACATAAAATAATAAAGCACTCACTCATGTAAGTGTTAGTGCTAATTAATCACTTCAATTACCCTTCACTAATGAATGATCATATTATATATCCATACAGCTAGGGCGTATCCCTTGGCTTTAAATTAATCGATCAAAACGTAATAAAATAAATAAATGGAGAATGTCACACAATTCTGTGCCACATGATATATAAGTATGTATATATAGAGGGTAGGAATGTAGGATGATGGTATATAGGATTAATTATAATATGCCATTAAGGTTGTCTCCACCATAGTGATTGCGGGGTGTGGAATATTTGCTACTTATGGCTATGGAATAATGATACATATATACTACACTACTCCTAAATTTTTATATATATAGGCAGACAATCAAATTGGAGTATCATTATAAAATAAAAAGTCCATGATTAGGCCACTAGCAGCTACTTAATTACTATGTTGCCATATAACTTTATTTTACATTATAAATTCATGTATTTACGCAATTGATCGAATACGATTTATGTTTTATTTCAATTTTTTTTTCGATTTAAATTGAATCATATAACATATGTAGTAATAAATAGATCAAAATAACACCTTACGTGATCTAGTTTATTCATTTGTTATAACTTTTTTTAATCAAAGTAGAAGAAATTGGCCGGAGTGCAATTAATTTTCTTGAATATATAAAATGATTGTACTAGCTTATAAGCTCAACATCTCCGTGAGCTGAGCTTGTTTACTATCATCCATAACAGCCACTGTAAATTGGAAGTTCACCTCTAAACTAGCTCTTGACTATCCATGAGACCATGACTACACTATTAATTTCTCACGTGATAATAAAAGTTTATGATTAAAGACCAAAAATATATTATCAAGTAATTAATAAACACAAAATCACATACTACTCACGATTTTTCAAACAATATATTTTTTAAATCCATCATATATACAATAACATTTGTGTACCCTACTGCTCTAATATATATAGGGGGCTGTGGATAAACTAATTTTAATACTACAATTACTCAGGATACTACACTACACACCTTATATACTAGGTAATATATTTCTAAATTAAAAGTCGAAAACAATAACATTATTTCCAAGTAGATCTATGTCCATTAATCTCACTGATTCCTTCTTAAACAATCAATCTGGGGGGACTATAAGTAAAAATATTGTAATGTGAGGATACTCATACTAGGTAGATAGATAGATACATGTGGGTAATAATGAGATGAAATAGTTGGTGTAATGAATGGAGCAATGAGAATGGGAAGAAGTTAATCTGCTTAGTACATAGGAGTATATATAGGCATTTTAGTATTGTGTGTTGAGTACCAATAATATAAGTATGATTGAAACCGGACAATGAACTAACACAACTCTCTAGATCTGGGGATTGCCACTCTCAATTTCAACTTATCTATATTTTTTGTTTTTCTTCTTTAATAAATAGAATTAAAATAATAAAAAAAAATCCTTACAAATGTAGTGTAGTGTAGTGTAGTGAGTTTTGTGCAAAAAGTCAACTATTTGCAGAGCATGGGCGGTGGTGATCGATCGAATGTTGATACACGACAATCGGATTTAACCCACACGACAGCGACTTCCAATTATAGGTTATGTTTGTTTGCCTCTCATTTAACACTTTCTTAATATAATTAATTAATTAATTAATTAATTAATTAATTGTCAGTGTAAAAAATCATTCACTAATTAATCAAAAGAAATATGGAGTATGATCATTTCTTTGTATTTAAAAAAAAAAGTTTTATTTTTATGTAACAGAGAGTATATAGTAACATAATTATAAGTGTGGGGAATCAAACGAAGCTCAAGAAACCTATAGAAGAAAGAAGAAAAAAAAGAACATTGGAGCCTTAAAGAATTTGTTTATTTGTAGTAATTATTTCTTCAAGTTGTCAAAAATTAATTTAATACTATGGAATATTTGTTTTGAATAATGATTTTTGTTTAATTTGGAAATAATATATATACACATATTATTTTCTCCATCTTATAATAACAGTCATTTTGGTAATTATAAAAAATGTGTTAGTAATATAAATGTGCATCATTTTGATTCTTAGATTTAGATTAATGGAGTAGAATGATAAAACTCTTTCAAGAGTACAAACTGTATTATTTTGGACAAAAGATTGATCAAGAAAAAGCATGTTAGTTTAGGGCTTCAAAAACCTAGCTACAAAACCAAAGTGGTCACAAGTCACAACATATACTATATGTATGTATACATGTATGTATATTACACTTTTTTTTTTTTGGTGGTTTCTATAACATTCTCTCTCCAATAAACAACTCAAACCATAAACTCTATCATGTATTCATTCTAGAGAGAGGGAGAGAGCTGCAGCACCACAATTTACTCAACCAATAATAATAATAATAATAAAAAAGAGATTTGTATATGTATATGTGTATGTATTTGTAGGGGTGGGGGTCCAATCCAACTCTTTCTCTATCACTTTCTCTCTCTACTGCTCTTCAGTCCTCTGCTGCTGCTGCTGTTACTGATACTGCCATAGAATTAGAAGCGTTCCCACCCCAACCAACTACGTATTCGATCTATCTGTCTGCTTATATATCCACCGGAGGAGAAGAAGACTCAAGAGAGAACCCAACACGACGTCGTTTGTTCCTTTTTTTTGTATATTATTTAATTCAGATTAATTAATTAATTAATCAATTCGCAGTTGTGGCTACTACTCGGCGCCTCGCCTCCGATTCCGGCACCTTCACGGACTGGGTCGCTCCTCCTTCCTCCGCCTCCGCCTCCGCCTCCGCCCCCGCCGGTGACCTCTCCCTCGGCTTCAATGCCCCCAGCAACAACGCTCCGCCGCCCCCCGCCGCCGCCCCCATGTGGCCCTCCCGCCACCACCTCAACTGCGCCGGCGGCCTCCCCCCTGAATTCTTCTTCGTCGCCCCCGCCTCCTCCTTCCACCACCACGCCGACCCCTCCGCCGCCGTCAACTTCGACCCCCACCCCTCCAACGCCGCCATCGGCGTCATCCCCCTCCTCACCGCCGCCCCCCTCCCCGACGACGACCTCATGACCGGCGCCCGCGGCCGCGCCTCCGCCGCGATGCACCTCTGGCAGAACGCGAATCTCCTCCAGCCCGGCCCCTCCGCCGGCAGGCCGAGCGGCGGCGGCGGATCTTCCTCCGGCGGCACCACGACCTGCCAGGACTGCGGCAACCAGGCGAAGAAGGACTGCAGCCACCGGAGGTGCAGGACCTGCTGCAAGAGCAGGGGCTACGATTGCTCCACCCACGTGAAGAGCACGTGGGTCCCCGCCGCCCGCCGCCGCGAGCGCCAGCTGATGGGCGTCTCCGCCGCCCCCGGCTCCTCCCAATCCACCTCCGGCACCAAGAAACCCCGGCTCGGCGGCGCCGCCGCCTCCCAAACGACCTCTCACACTTCCACCTCTAACAACACCCCTACAAGAAGCTTAGAAACTAGTAATTCTAACCATCATCAAGGTAGTATACATACTCTTTTAATGTAGTCTTTATTTTAATTAAAAATAAAAAATAAAAAATAAAAATAAAAATTGATTTTGTTGTAGATGCGAGTTTGAAAGATGAATTGCCGGGTCAAGTGCGGGCTCCGGCGGTTTTCAAGTGCGTGAGAGTGACGGCGGTGGACGACGGGGAGGACGAGTACGCGTATCAGGCGTTGGTTCGAATTGGCGGCCATGTCTTCAAAGGCTTCTTGTACGATCAAGGGGTACAAGGAAGAGAAGCCCTTCCTAATTTATCGGAGTTGCACTTGGACGGGAGGAGATCTTCGCCGCCGGTGGTGAATCTCGATCCATCTTCCGATCAAATGTATCCCGGATCCGGCGGCGGGTTGCTCGGAGGGTCAAGCTACGTTAACTCAATCAATTGATTGATGATTTTGGTATCATGGTGAAATTAATTGTCACTACTCTAATTGATTAATTAATTAATTAGTAGTATAATATATATTTATATGTAATTTGATCTCTGCATATTAATTAATCTAATTTGATGAATTATTACCCATTGTTCATTATACATGACATACTCGTATATATATAATTATTATAATGTGATCTAATGTAGATACGCTTTATGAGGGTGTATATGTATATATAGGAATGTGGGCAGGGAACAATTATTGTTTTACTAGTTTAGACTTCAGTTGTTGCAATGTCACAATCATATAGTATATACATTGCCCTCAACAATTGCATGAGATGAGCACTGCCCTCAACTCTCACCTCTCTTTACTCCTACTCCACAACTTACATATATCTTGCTACATTAATTAATTAATTGCAAAAGAATGGATGCAAACAACAATTCAATTGTCTCGTTTGTAACCCTAGTTCTGAAAATACGAAAAATCCAGGAAAAAGTGTTGATAATTATGCTTTATTGTGGTGTGAATCTTTATGTTTTGCTTTATTGTTATATGGGACAAATTGAGCTGTGCTTACTTGACATGTAAAGATACATATATACATGGATTAATGTTGTTGTTAATTATGTATATCTATGTATTTATAACAAAGTATATTTATAGATAGATATAATTAATTAAATTAGTTTAATAAACGACTTTCGGCAGTGTAGTACGTTTGGTGATGATATATAATCATGCATGCATGTGCTTGTTTCATTATAAATATATATAGGATATTATATATAATTTGATAATTGTCTCATCAGTTTTTGTAATGTTTATGCAATGTCATCTGAATTGGAAACACGCACTGAAACCCTTAAAGTCAGTTGTGTTGTTATCCCCTTTTATTTCATTCACTTGTCTTTCGGCATAAAAAGTGTCAAATTACTTCTTGTCTTTTGCATGTTTTATACTTGGCCTTTGGATCGAGCTCACTTTGAAATTGATCGATCACCAACAATATAGTATATGATCATTCTCAAATCACATTCACATGTTCATCTGACCTCCGGATCGGACGAATTCTTCACGCCAATAAGCTCGACCCGAGCTTGCAGATCGACGTGGAGTCGGGTCTAAGTTGTAGCATTTCTCGAAGAATTTTGAAATATAATTTTTTATTTATCGTGAGCAATGTTAATTGGTGGTCCTTAATTAATTACTTTTCTTTTACTTTAGTTTTAATGTTTTTTTTTTTGTTGATAATTTGGATTTAATGTGGGCTCAGTTTGTAACATGTTAATTATTTGCTCAAGTCAAATTTTACAAATGAATAATTGAGCATTAAAAGAACTCAATTACTTTCCCCGTGTAGTCACTACCTGAGATTTATTAGATGCATACGGTTGTGTTTTTAATTGAATTAAGATGTAAAGTGGTTGATCGATGAATATGATACTATATATTTTTAAAACATTTACAAATTGTGAGTTTATTATAGAGATAGTATAGTTTGCTTACTTGACTTTGAAATTCACCAGAAGTAATATATTTGTGTATTGATAAGACCATTAACTGTTTTGGCGCCCAAATGCCACACTACAAAAAAACCAGGGAACCCCTACGGGGATTCCCTACGGCCTTTTTCCCGTAGGGGTTTCCCTACGGCATTCCCTACGGGAATCATTTTTTGAGTTTCCCTACGGCATTCCCTACGGCTCAGCCGTAGGGGTGACTCCCGTAGGGGATTGCGCGCGCATTCTCGCCCTCCAAGAGACCCTACGGGGTCCCCTACGGCTAGGCGTAGGGAAATACTCCATACGGGCATACCCCGTAGGGGAGTAATAAATCCCCTACGGGTGATTTCCCCGTAGGGGTCCCCTACGGCTATTTCCCGTAGGGGAGTAGATAAATTTATTCCCTACGGCATTTGCGGTAGGGGAATTGTTTTTTTTTTTTTTAACTATTAATTTATATAATAATAAATTAATTAAATGTTATTATAAAATTACGTTAAATTGTTTTAAATGTATTTTTTAAACCACTATTTTACTAAATAATAAAATTACAATTAAAGTTTTTTTAAAATGTTTACGCAATTATCCAACTACGCAATTACAAATTTATAAAAATAATTTTTGTACAATTTTATAAAGATAAGTAATTAGAAAAATTACGAAATTACGCAAATTTATAAAAATAATTAATTACAAACAATATCGCAATTACGCAAAAATTACGAAAAAAATAATAAAAAAGGTTGGGAAAAATGGCAATAAGGCCAATTTTCAACATTTTTTAGGCAATAAGGCCAAGTTTCAATTTATGTGTCAATTAGGCCAAAATGTTCCAATTAGGCCAAAAAATTGTATATGGTAGGACGAAAATACCCTTACTCTATTTCTACTCAACCCACCCTACACCTACCCCACCCCACCCCTGCCCAGACACTGAATACCATGAAAAAACACTGAACGTTAGATTTTTTTTTTCTACTCAACCCACCCCACACCTACCCCACCCCACCCCTGCCCAGACACTGAATACCATGAAAAAAACACTGAACGTCAGATTTTTTTTTTCTACTCAACCCACCTCACCCACCACATACACCGAATGTCAGGCACTGAATACCATGAAAAGACACTGAATAACATTAAAAGACACTGAATAACATTAAAAGACACTGAATAACACTTAATAACACTGAATAACACTGAATAACACTGAATAACAATAAAAGACACTGAATAACACTGAAAAACACTGAATAACACTGAACAACATTAAAAGACACTGAATAACACTGAATAACACTGAATAACATTAAAAGACACTGAATAACATTAAAAGACACTGAATAACACTGAAAGAAACTGAATAACACTGAATAACATTAAAAGACACTGAATAACACTGAATAACATTAAAAGACACTGAATAACACTGAATAACACTGAATAACATTAAAAGACACTGAATAACACTGAATAACATTAAAAGACACTGAATAACACTGAATAACATTAAAAGACACTGAATAACACTGAATAACATTAAAAGACACTGAATAACATTAAAAGACAATGAATAACACTGAAAGACACTAAATAACACTGAATAACATTAAAAGACACTGAACGTCACCCCACACACTGAATACCATTAAAATACACTGAATGTCAGAATTTTTTTTCTACTCAACTCACCCTACCTCCTGACACTGAATACCATTAAAAGACACTGAATGTCAGAATTTTTTTCAACTCAACCTACCTCACCTCCAGACATTGAATACCATTAAAAGACACTGACACTGAATACCATTAAAATACACTGAATGTTAGAATTTTTTTTCTACTCAACTCACCCTACCTTACTGAATACCATTAAAAGACACTGAATGTCAGAATTTTTTTCAACTCAACCTACCCCACCTCCAGACATTGAATACCATTAAAATACACTGAATGTTAGAATTTTTTTTTCTACTCAACTCACCCTACCTCCTGACACTGAATACCATTAAAAGACACTGAATGTCAGAATTTTTTTCAACTCAACCTACCCCACCTCCAGACATTGAATACCATTAAAAGACACTGAACGTCACCCCAACCCACACTGAATACTATTAAAAGACACTGAATGTCAGATTTTTACACTGAATGTCATTAAAAAAATACCGAATGTCAGATTTTTTATAAGAACACTGAATGTCATTAAAAAACACTGAATGTCATATTTTTTACCCTAAATATTATAAGAACACTGAATATCATTGAAAAAGACTGAATGCCTGATTTTTACACTGAATATTATAATAACACTTTAAGATCATTAAAAAGCACTGAATCTCATAAAAAAAACACCGAATATTATAAAAACACTGAACGTTGTAAAAAAACACTGAACGTCGTAAAAAACACTGAAAATGAAATAAATATCTCAAAAAAAAAAAAATACAATGAATCTTTCCAATAAAAATCTTGGTCACACAAACAGAGTAGAATCGTGCCTTCAACATGCTGCAAAAACTGACATTAATCTTTATACACTTAAAATATATATTTATTTTTATCCAAAAGCTGACATTAATCTTTTCAGTGTTTGCCACATACCTGAACCAGGATCTTCTCGCCATAGTTTTGTTTAACTGCCATCATGAACTCTTCAAGAAGCTCAGCATATTCCTATACGCAAAGTTTGGAATATCAAACAATCATCAAATATGCAGAGAAAAAATGATACTTATTGTGATGTGTGCGATTTGGATTCTGTTTTCTTGAAGCCCAAAATAAGACCTGCCCAGTTGCTCTGTTTTGCCTCAGACCAATGTAATATTCATCATCCAGCAATTTCTTGTTATTTGTACCAACATCGATTGTTATCGGCAGGCACTGTTAGAAGTCAGTGTAAACAGAAATATAAGAAGAGGTAAGAAATAAATTTGGAGGAAACTGAGTATATGCAATGAGTTTAATGTTAATAATCAGAAAGTGTCATCTTCTTTAAAATAAAATAATCACCAATAGAGAAAATGAAGGTAAAGTTTATACTTACAGCTGAAGGACGAACGCCTCCAAGAGCTGTGTACAGAGAGAGTTTTCCTACAACCATTTCAAATGAATGACTCATGAATTACACACTTACACAAGCCTATATCAAATTAATAATAAAAAAATAGGCTTTTGAAATTGAAATGTATAATTCATAGGGTACCTGGCAGCCAAGATCACCAAGCCCTAAAATGCGCTCACCATCTGTTACCACAATAACCTGAATTGATTTCTCAGGCCAGTTTCTCAACACTTCGAGTATCCTTCCCCTGGATTAAAAAATAAATACATTAGATAAGAACATAAAACAAATTCAATTCGGACAACAAACTATACTTTTAGAGAAAGTGAATAATCATAATTTATTAGTGCAGATATGAAATGATTTGTATGGTTTTAACGAGCTTGCATGAAATAATCAGCCGCTAATAGATTCAACAATCACACATCACAGCACATTGCACAGAATCAAAGCAAGTGGACACAAGTTTTTTTGAAAATTAACGATGAAGCAATCGAAACCAAATCAAATAATCGAAACCAATTTGTTTCTCTGTTTACTTGGAGTGGTGGTGGTAGGAGCTCATGATACTTCTCTCGGGAATTTTGTCGAACGCCTCGGAGACGGTCGCCACCATGGGGATCCTCTTGCAGGCCACGTCATTAGTCTACATTTTCTCGTCGGCGTCGACGCGCGTCGGGAAAGAGCTGGGCGCGGGGCGACCGGGGAGGGCAAGGGCGTCGTACATGGTAGCGTTGTCGTTGGCTATACTGACGAGCTTGATCGCAGTGATTTTCATGGCGGGGCTCGGGGACGGGCTTTCAAGGATGACGAGGCCGTGGTCGGGCCGACGGCGGCGGTGATGCCGGTGGTGGGGTTGTGCGAGCTAGGGAACTGGCCACAGAGGAGGGCGGTCGCGAAGCTTAGATTAGGGTTCTGATGGAAGGAGGGAATTGGGGCTGGATTGAAGAATGAGGTCGTACGTAGTGGAATTTAGGGAGGGGTATTGTGGTCTTTACATATTTTAGTCGGCCTAATTGACACGCGTAATTTTTCAAAAGCCTTATCGCCGAAAAAATGTTGAAAATTGGCCCATTTTTCCCTTTAAAAAACTACTACTAAATAATATTTAAATCTAAGTAAAACATGTAAACACACACAAAAAAAAAAATAAGAGTTCTTAAAAATTAATAAAAAAAGATTGTGAGTTCTATTTAATTTAATATATTTAAATGCCCTTTTATTTTAAATTATCTTTTTTAAAACCAATATTTATATTTATAATTGGGGAATTTTTAAAAAGGGTAAATATCTTACTCTAAAACACATATTAAGACCAATGTTTACACTATTTGTAAAAAAATAAGAATTACCCAAACAACCCTTTTAATTATTGAAAAAAACAATATATTTTCACTAATAAAATCTCTTCATTGTTGGTATGAATATACACTTACCACAATATTGGAGACACTACCAAATAAAACGTAATCAATCTTTCCATATAACCGTAACATACCCTCCAAAACACTACCTATATCTCAACTGGCAAAAAAAACAGAAACGTAAAAACTCTATTCCTTGCGCAGATTTGTGATCTCTCCTCTCCGGCAGTGTTTTCGCTGTTGGGTCTCTTCTCAAACCTACTAGGTTCTCGTGTTAAGGTAAGTGTTCTCAATTTAGTATCAATTGCAAATTCATGGCTGAGTAGATTGCATACTCAATTTAGGGTTCTTCGATTTGGGTTTTAATTCTACCAGAACTATCACTTTATAGGTTTGAATTGACATAGTGTACTTCTCGACGTGATTGCTTGTATGATTTATGGTTCTTGAGAAATTGTTTTTGAAAATCACCCTAATTTTTTTCTTGATTTTTTTTTTTGTAATAGTACTAATATTTCATGAGGTTCAGTTTGGATCCAATTACATGATCAGAAACTGTTGTGGGTGTGTGACACAGTGTTATTTGAACATTCAGCGTGTGTGTTCATATATATATTTTCCAGATTAAAAGTAGTGTTTGATAAATCACAGAGCCTAGTAGCGTTTGATAAATCTATTGCGAACACTGCCCATTACTTGGCAGTGTATTAAGTAGTTGTAATTCCTGAAATTAGTGCATGGACACTACCAAACCCACTTTCAAAGTCTCTCGTAATAACACTGTTCATAATAGTATATTAGTGCACAAAAGTTAAACTAGATACCAGTACATTAGCTTACGAACAAGTATCCTAATAGTACATCTATTAAGTCACATGTTTGTATCCTAATAGTACATTGTAAGTGTTTCTTTGCATAAATCTATGAATAAGTCAATCATGTTGTGTAACTAGTAGTGTTTGATAAATCACAGAGACTAGTAGTGTTTTCCGATGCCCTATCTGCATGGAGCATCCTCACAATGCCATCTTGTTATACTGTTCATCACATGAAAAGGGTTGCCGTCCTTTCATCTGCGACACAAGCTACCGACACTCCAACTGCCTCGACCAGATCATAAAATCAGGCCCACCATCACAACATATGAACGACTGCCCCCTTTGCCGTGGAGTAATCACCAATTGGGAAGTGATAAATCCTGCACGAATATTCATGAATTCCAAAACAAGGAGCTGTTCTCTAGAAACTTGCGATTTCAATGGAAATTATTCTGAGCTAAGGAAACATGCTAGGCGGGACCACCCATTCGAGCGTCCGTCACAGGCTAGTCCCAGACGCAAATCCGATTGGATGTTATTAGAGCAACAGATGGAAATGGAGGATGCGCTGGCCCACCAGTCGGATGCAGAGCACGACTGGGACGGTTGGCTTGATATGGACGCATTGGAGGATAACACTTTATGGAGTGATGGAAGTTTTTTTGATTTCCCGAGCGGGATGACAGATATTGAGGATGAATTGATCGATGAAATGTTTAGTGGGCTCTCTATGTCGTTTATGAGTCTGTATTCGTCTTTTCCAGACGAGGAGCTTTTGGATTCCGGAAGCTCGAGAAGTACGGCAATAAGTTTATTATCGAATGATCAAGTGGAAAATAGTTTGGCAGATTTTAGGCCGATGAGAAATGGAGAAACCAATGTGTTGTCAAGATCGAATTATACTGGGGAAAATGAAGAAACCAATGTACAGTCAAGATCGAGTCATGGTAGGGATAATGGTCTGGCTTCAAGTTCAAGATTGAGTAATCAAAGGCCAAGCTATCGTGGGGAAAATGGTTTGGTTTCTAGGTCAAGGACGAATTACCGTGAGGAAAATGCGCCAGCTCGTTCAGGAACAAGATCAAGACACGGGGGTGAAAATACGCGGACGAGTTTGAGAGCAAGGTCAAGATACGATTGAATGGAAGGTGGGCAAGGTCAAGGTCTGGTAGTAGATATTTACATAGGTCTTCGTGACAACCGAGTTCAGATTTGAATCGTTAAGAGTAAGGATAAGTGCAAAAAATTTGATGATGTTTACCAAAATGGTAGTTTAGCCTCTTGAATCTTACTGTTGTCCCTTGTATGGATTATTTGTGCTGACCATTCCTTGTTCTAAGATTATTGGTTTTTGAAAATGAATCATTATAAATGTCTCTTGTGGTTACAAGACTTTAGTGGGAATCCATATAATTTTCCTCAGTAGCATCTGCGTACAGTTCAAGTGAATTCCATTTGTGAACAATTTGGTTCAAAGGAAATGACAGAACCAGGATGATAGTTAAATAAGCAGTTTTTTCACAAGTGAATTTGAACTCAAATCGATCTTCGACGTTTCAAGTTTTCAATCGATCTTTGACATAATTATTTGTCTGTGAGTTGAGCAGAACTTGTGTATGGGTAGTCGAGGTAGATCAATGGTAAAAACAAAAGGCTCTGGAAATCAATAGATACACATCTTTAAATTTTTGTTGTTCGTTAAACAAAAATACTAACCCAAGATTTCAAGCATAGCTGAAATGAGTACCAATTTAATATCAAAGTCTACCAAAACGTGCCCATCAATTATTGTACACTTCGATAGAAATGGTGAAACTCGTATATATAATGGACAACATGGCCCATTATTTCAGAATTGAACAAAAACAAAATAACTGGTTAGGAAAAAGAGTATCATGTAGTTGCCGACGCAACCAAAACCCACAGCATCTTATTCCGGTGATGAAACACCAGCTATTGCCTGTATCTAGTGATGATGACTGTCTTCATCCTCTGCATGGCCGTCTGGAGATCCGCCCGGGCCCACCACTTCCAACTGTCGTCAAGAAAATGAATAACAATCTAAGCATTCGATGTAAAGAAAACAATCTCAACTTAAAACACAAGGAAACAGTAATATACTAATATGAATGTCTAGTCTTAGGTTGACTTAACTAATCACGAGGCAGGTGACAACTAAATTAACGGTTAATTACAGTATTGTCCCCAGAGTTCACCTTAAGTAAAAATTAGTTAGTTAAAGCAATCTGACACTTACCGCAAAACACTGTGAGCATACAGGGCATTCATGAGTCTTGCCTTTTTCTAGCCAGAACCAAACAACATCATGCTCATCCTCTGGTTAGATTTTGAGTAGAAAGTAAGATTATTTAAAATCAAGGATTGAACTTAAAGAATTGAAGAGTGCAATACTAATATAAGAGTAGTAAAAACTCACCCCCTTCCACCCCAGGGCACCCCACAATTGTCGAGTACTAGCATTTAAAAAATGCACAAAAATGCATGACTGAAATGAAAAATATAAAATCTAGACTTGAAGCAATTCAAAGTTAAAAGACAGTATATCACATTACTCCACATCATAGTAACACAGTTAGATACGGCATTCGGCTCGGGTAAATAAATTTAGTACGGTGGGGTAGGCCCAGTATTTATTTATATATTACTCCTATCATAAAAACTACTAACAAACTTATTGGGTTAATACGGTCTAACGAATCTCAATCCATATACTAAGACACGAAACGAGTCTACAAGCAAACACACCTACATGTACAAGTACAATCAACCCCGATCGACCTCGACAAAAAATCCCACTATGAAGTAGTATATACTGGGGAGCCGTGAGCTAATCGAAAAAAAATAAAAAATAAAAAAAAACAGAACGTGGAAGTGTCATGGACGATCTTTTTGAGAAACACACTTGCAACAAGCGATCACAGTTCATCTCCAATAGATTGTTCGATTTATCTAGCCGAACGTGGTAGTGTGGTTTCAGAAAATAAACACACAACAAATCGACCGGCTTGATCGATTTGTTCTCAAATTCAAGATTATCAATTGAAAAGAATAACAAGATTTTACCTCGGTTGGAGCTCGGTGTTTTTTGAATTTTGAAAAAAAAAAAGAATCGCAATCAAAAAATATTTTCAAAAAAAAAAAAAAGAATTTTGTGATTGATTCCAAGAATTTGTGTCCAAAACGATTAAGATTTCATCATTAACTATGTAATAACATATAATAAATGGAAAATATCAAGAGTAAAATATAAAGGTTAAAATAGACAAATCAATTTTAAAAAACTTACCTTTATTATGAATATATTTAATATATATACATTAAATTATATATACACAATAAATTAATTACCTTTTTTATTAAAGATGTAAACTAGGTTACTTATTTTTAAATCATAAACTCATTTTAATTTTTTCTCTAAATTACTCTTTATAATTTGATATATATATATATATAATAATATATATATATATATTATTATTATTATATTTTTACATAATAAATATAAGTTAATGAATACATATGTATTATCTTTTAAAAATTGTACATATAATTCAGATAGCCCAGCGGTTATCTCCCTCATCTTCACTCATGAGGTCTAGGGTTCAAACCTTGGGTCATGCATTATACATAAATAATTATGACGAAGCCCTCCATTGAGGGCTGGGCTTGGTCGGGCTTTAGGGTGGTAGGCTCGGGTTAGTGTTCGGGCTGGTTGGTTGAGATGGTGGCCCGTAGGCGTCCCCTACGGGGAAGGATGGGACGAAAAACAATTCTCCTACGGGTTCCCCTACGGCATGCCCGTAATGATGGTCCCTACGGCTCCAAAAATCTCGTAGGGGATCTGTTCCCCTACGAGAAATCCCCTACGGCGTGATTCCCGTAGGGGATGCCGTAGGGAACCCTGTTCCCTACGGATTTTTGCGAATTTCCCTACGGGAATGGCCGTAGGGAATGCCAGTTTTTTTTGTAGTACCAGAAACGAGTGAGATAGTTCGAATAGTTAGGAAAATTTTATATTAAAACCAATTATAAACTTATACTCTGTGATCTAAACTTCTTTTCAATGTGTGTAACAATTCAAAAGTGTGCATTTTAATTTTTCATTTTTGATTCTTTTTCGAGTGAGATGAGAAGTGTATGAGTGGAGTTTTATAGCACCTAGACAATAGTAATGAGTTTGAACTCATTTTGAGTTTGAACTCATTTAATTGAACTGTAACCATTGCAAGAGTGAGTTTAGTTTAATTTATCCATATGGCCTACTCTATTTTAAATTCTGAAATGAACCGAGTCCAAAGGTATGAACTCAACTTTTTTATTTATTTTTACAAATATTGACACATGTTCTTAGTTAATTGGTCTGCCACAAGAAAGTGTATCACACTCTCCATGTTGGCAAGTAAAACTTTAATTAAAGTTGCAATTTTTATTATTAAGATTAAAAAGTAGTGAGCTCATAAAATGAGTTCAAACCGAAAAACCAATGTAAATGATAAACAGTTCAGTTTATTTACTGATTAAATTGATTAATTTTTTTAAAAAAATAATCAATTGGTATGAACTGAATAAACATTCAACATGCTCTAAGTTAAACTCTCAATTAAGCATGTTTCATTCCAAATAAATACTAGTAGTACTATATATTACTATTTAATGTTTTTTAAATAGTGTATAGTTATACCTGTAAGACAGTGCCAGTGCTTGTCAAATGTCCATTCATCAAAACCCACAAAAAGTGGAAAATTCAGACGTCCCGTTTTTGCCGGACACTTTGCGTGCTGTTTCAACCATCTCATTAACCGGAGTGTATACAATATACACCCAATCCATTATTTATTTATTTTATTTATTACAATTAATTTAAGTTTTTATGATTCAACACAATTTCTTCTTTTTTTATTCTATGTATGATTTACAAACATTATTAAAATTTGTACTCTACGACTATAAGAGAAGCTTTTCATCTTACAATATACTTCCAACCGTGATCTCAAAATCTGGAAAGAACAATATAAAGATCATAATTGCAGTGAAACTCATATTATGTTACCAAAAAAATAAAATATATCGAACGGCTTTTTTATGTTTATACTTATATCATTGGAAATTCTATTCACAAAATTCGTAAAGAAACTATAAAACACAAATTTCCAATGAATGATCTAAGTATTAATGATTTAAAATGTTATTTTTTTAATTTTAAAATAAGATGAGTCTAAATGATCAATTGTTTTAGGTAATATTAGGATATGAGGCAGATTGATTTTTAATATTATTTTGAACACCTATTTTTTCTCACCTTATTTTTAGGGGTTGTGTATTTTTTATTTGTTTATTTATTAGGGAATTTGTATTTTTTAAATACTAAATAAGGACATTTTTTAAAATGTATAAAGTCGTAAATATCCCTACAATAACATTACGTAAATGTATATTAATTTATTTACTATATATATAAATATATTTGCGTAAAAATATAAATATATATTTGTGCAAGAATTTTGTAAAATATATTTGCGTAATATATATTAATTTATTTACTATATATATAAATATATTTGCGGTAGGAATATAAATATATATTTGCACAAGAATTTTGTAAAATATATTTGCGCAACATATTATATATATATATATATGAATAGATATCTATTATAGATTTACCACATAACAATACATATCTATCATAGATATGTCATAAATATTTACCACATAACAATACATATCTATTATAGATATGTCATAAATATTTCATATGAATAAATATCTATCATGCATAGATATAGATATGTTATATAAATAGATATCTATTATTATATGAATAGATATCTATATAGATGTATAGATATCTATCTTAAATATAGATATGTCATATAAATAGATATCTATTATGACATATTGTAGATGAGCAACATTTTTTAGAAGGGGATTTTATGGGATGTGAGAGTGATTAAGAAATGGATTTTATGGGATGTGGGAGTGATTAAGAAGGGGATATAATGGGCATGGTTTTTAACCCTCAATTATGATTGTTGATTTGTAATTGGTGAAAAAAACTTACGTGTTGTAATACTAGAATTCTACTGTACACGTAGTTGTTTAAAATCTCGGCGGAAAGTATTTCACGTTTAGATATGTTATAATACTAGGTGTTATAATACTAGGTGTGTAGTTGTTTAAAATCTCTACGAATGTTATTTCAGGTTTAAATATGTAATTATATTAATTACTAATATACTTTGAAAAGGTTAATAATGGAATAATGCACTATATCAAAATTAGGGAAAAATATAGGTAGTGTTTATAATTCTACTCTTAGAGATGCCCCGATCCATGATTTCCCCTTTGTTTTAACTCCTTGTTTAAACTCCCTATTTTAATTTATTTTAATTTTAAAATAAATTAAAATGATTATAAATTAGCAAAAGAAATATACTCCCTATTTTCAAAAAGTAGTCAACACAAACTATCATCAAATCAGGTCAAAACTCAAATGCGGATAAAAAGTCAACGTGATTTGTCACGTACAATACGTGATGCGAAATGTACAAGTCCGAGAAACAGAGCCCATTTTTTCCCAATATATGTGATCCACATTTCCGCAAACCCGCTTCGGTTTTGGCCCCCTTCATCTTCTCTCTTTTTCGAATCGGAATTATTCTCCGGAATCTTTTCATCTTTTTGATCCATTTTTTTTTATCTCGCTAACCACTATTTGTGCATCGACATATATCTGTATATATTGATTTTTTCACATTTGGTGTATATAATTTATTTTTTAATTTTTTAGGGTATAAAAAATAGAAAAAAAAGGATCGCCATGTCGTCTGCTTCAGTTGAGATCGTCGGCCGGAATTTAATCGAGGGTCTTCAAGATCTCGAGCTCCAAGATCAGGTTTTGAAAACTGATTGTCTCTGTTTTGTTGATTTTCGTTTCTAGATTTGCTGAAGAAAAAAATTGTATCTTTTCTGCCGATCTAATATTGTTTGCCCCAATTTCGAATTATTACGAAAATAAAAATAAAATTATAATTTCTCTTAAAACTATGAATTCCCTAAATTGAAATATATGTGGAAATTTCAATAATTGCTTAGAGTTATTTTGATGAGGGAATGGAATCAGGGGATTTGATTAGAAAATGGAAATCTGCTTCTTTTTATTGACCGAGGTGAAATGTGGATTTCAGAATAAAATGAAGGGGATTTGTTCATCAGTAGTGGAGGAGACTAACAAAGGTGAATGTGACGCAAACAATGCCGTAAACACTAGCAATCATCATGGGATTTGTGCTATATGTTTAAACAAGATAGTTCTGCAGGAAACCGCTCTTGTAAAAGGTTGCGAGCATGCCTACTGGTTTGTCTGACCCTCTATTTCGTAGTAATTTATTCGTCCCGTTAGTCTGGTGCTTGATGAAACTATCGGCATATTATTAGATGGAGTATAAGATTTATTGGCTTTAAATCAGTAGCTTTTTTCTTTGAAGTTGGGCGAAATGTTGTTGTTCTTGTAGTTGATGTATATATTGTTTTGTTTTAGTGTGAATTGCATCTTGAAATGGGCCTCGTACAAAAAGGAAGCCACGTGCCCTCAGTGTAAAAATCCTTTTGAGTTCCTCAACATTCACCGTGCGCTTGATGGAATGTAAGTGTCTCCTGCTTTCTTTAGAGATGATATCCACTTGTTTTTTCTCCATTTTAGTGATTTGCAGAAAGCTCCTTGTCGATTCATAGTCCTTGAATAAGCAATGACTTTATTTTTGTGGAAAATGGGTTATGCATGTTTTCATGGCAATTGAAAACCGATGCCTTTGATGTGTCAAACTTGGTGAACCAATCTCTGGTTTAGATTTTCTGGTTTAGCATGGCAATGTAGAACAGAAAGAACACAATTTGAAATATAACAAGTAGATTAACTTGTCATTCTAGATGATTTATAATCACACGAGTGCCAAAAAACAGGCTATATTTGTTTTGGGTTTTTGGTGGTTTATAACTTCCTTGGCTTGGTGGAATAGTGAAATCTTTTGGAGGTTGTATTATGAAGTATAGGATTTTGATGTAGTATGTCACTTCATGTCATGTCAGATTAAAGTTTTCACATTAGTATAAATTTGATGGAATTTGTGCTTTCGTTTGCATGACATGTTAGTAATTAAATTCCCGGTAAGTCAATAGATTAATAGGTCATTGTTTGCATGATAAATTCATGACTTTATGTGACTTTTGCTTCAGTTTTTTTCTCGAGGAGAGTCCTGAAACTTGTCTTTGAAAGACTGTTTTTAAAACAAGTGCTCTCTATATCCTAAGTTTTTTTTTCCATTTGAAACAGCATTCATGACTACATGTTCGAGGAGAGCGTGTGCCTTCTTCTACGTGCCACATGGTTCACACCTTTGGTCGTGGTCGAACGTGAGGAGGTGGATGAGGAAACTGAAGCCTACTTCTATGAGGACGATGGAGATGAAGATCTGGACGAGGTTTACATGGGTAGCGGTGCTTCGGGCCTCCGCATCGGGAATCGAAGGTGGGGAGACAATGGGTACGTCAGGGGAGGGAGGCAGGAGGCCCGGCCCATTTACCGCTCCAACCCCCAGGATGTTGCTGCTGGCCCATCTCGTCAGCCCAAGAAAGAGGGTGGGGCCGTAAACGAAGCAGCTGTGGGGCGACGTGCAAAGAGGGCTTTGAAGAGAGAAGCTGCTGACAAGGCGGCTGCGGAAAAGCATGAAAAGCGCCTGGCTCGATTGGGCTGTGTGTAGATTCGATGAGGGAGGGATTGGGCTCTTTCTGTACAGGTTTTTCGAATAAGGATATATGCATTTACCAGATAATGTAGTGTTTTGGAGACATGGGCTTGGGATGTTTTAATTATTCCTGGTCTCTCCCAGGTTGGTTTTAGATGGTCTTGGCTTTGGTGTAACATTTGTCACATTAACCATTGTTTCTGATTTCTCCCTTTTTAGAAAAGTTTTAAAGACTTTTCATTACTAAACAACCCAAGGATTTGTCTTACAATTAAACACAAATACTTAAAAGGTGGGAACTTGAAGGTCAAGTTATGAAAATACATTCTATATACTACTTTGAATTTGGCGGGGTGTAAAATACATTCTATATGCTAGTATTTCAATTGGCAGAAGAAGCTCCGTTGGGGTTAGTCCCATGGAGGAGATGATGGTTTATGCACGAAATTATGATGAGGAATGGAACCAAAGTTTAGGTCTAAGTTGTTGAGTTGTTCCATCAACTGCGACCTCCTTTCCTTGAAAAAATCGAGACGGGTTGTTAATTCCACCAGAGTCGAGGATGCTGCCACCGATGGGTGTTGAGGATAATCTATCGCCTGTGGTAAATATACAGAGAATGTTTACCACAAGGAGAAATAAAATAAACAAATCCATTCAAGTGTTGTGACAATTTCTACGGGTACCAGCACAAAAACACTTACAGCAGAGCCAGGAAAAAGGATGATTATAAGAACTGCATTTGAGATATAGTATATACTTCCATATTTGCAAGGTATAATAACAGAAAGTACCCTTGAGGTTTGACCTAATTAGAAAAAGCACCCCTGAGGTTTAACTGATGTTAAAACCATTTAAAAAACCCCTTTCACATTTGAAAAAAAATACTACCTTTGTCCCAAAGCAATGGTCACACTTCCTTCACAAATAACAAAGGAAGTGTGACCATAAAAATGGGACATAGGTAGTTTTGAAAATTAATCGAAGCTCGAGAGTAATTTTGAAAGTCATCTGGTTTTCTGTAATTAGGTCAAGGTGCCTATTTTGTACTTGACCGTTTTGCTTATGAGCAGAGTTTAAAAACGACAAAGCATTGTTAGCCTTACATCAGCCTCCCTAGAAGTCGAGGGTAAAGATGCAGAATCAACAGCATCATCCATGGATAAACTCGTTGATGCTTCTGTGCTTTTAGAATCACTCTCAACCAACTGCTTCCTAGATGGCAGCCTGCTGTGCGTGCCAGATGTCGATAATTGTCCCTTAATTGTTCTCAGGTTCGCAACTAACGAATCCTGAAAACCATTACACATCACAATATCACATTTTCACATTATATGAAAATGTAAATCGTCTATTATAAAAAAACAAGAAGAGCAATCACCTCTGTCCTTTGCTTCCTTTCGTTATTACAGACAGCAAGTGTTGTATCGAAATCCGACTGAAAATAAATCCTGCATGTACGACCAAGCTGCTTCGGTAAACTTGGACAAAATTCCTTAAATGTGTCACTTCTATTTAGAGATAATTACAAAAGCTACCCTTGAAGTTTGACCAAATTTCAAACCAAAAAACTTCAAAAATTAGAATATTCACCCCGAGGTTACACCCGTTTCACAATTACACCTACCGTTAAAGCATATAACTGAAATTCATGATGTCATCAATTTTCTGGACAATTACACCCCTCAAATATTTCTAAATAGTTACCTCAATTTTTCTCATAAATACTACAATCTTCATGGAAGTTTTAGTAAACATCCCTCTGGTTACTACAAAATCTAAGGCTAAATGAAAATTTAGTTCGACACGACCCAAGACCGCTACCCGATTTTCTTTTCATTTTCATAACCCTACCATACTCAAAAAAACATTGAAGAATAAAAAAAATCAGCTGGCACAGCACAAGGAAAATCATACGTAAGCCCGTAACTGTAAGAGAAGAGAATGTCAAAGTGCTTTTAAGGTTACTTGACTCACTGCTGTGAAGTTTGGTTTGGAGGATGTTGATACCGAGCAGCTGCATCAGGAATCGGGCCATAATGATGCTGATGTTGCTGATTCAGCTGATGGTGAAGTTCAGCAACCTTTTGCTTCAGTCTTGCCACGTCAGCCTCGGCAAGAGCTATCTCCTCAAGCTCAGCCCTCGTCTTTGTAGTAAACGAAAGACTTAATTAGCATTTATAATGATTAGGAGAAATAAGTATATATATATATATATATATATATATATATATATATATATATATATATATATATATATATATGATAGAGACCTTGGAATCCATGCCACGGGAGCTGGAGAACTGCTCAGAGGACATGCTTAGGCCGACTTCAAGAGCAGCTCGTAGATCTCTCTCAGCTTGCAACTGTTCTTGTAGTCTCAATACCTATTGAAGGAAAAGCATAGAAGTCAGTTTGCGAATAAAAGAGTTGTATAATTGGTGTCAATTACAAAATGGTACCCTTGGCTCCTTGAGGTTCTACCTATTTAAACAAAAAGGCTATTTTTGCAAATTTACGAAAATACCCCCAATAATTAAAAAACAGTATGAATATATGAAAGGAGAAGGAATGAGCCAAAAAAAAGGATTAATGCGAAAGCTTATGTAACGTACGCTTACATCTTGTTCCAGTGCCAAGCGCCTCTCATGCAAAGCTTGCTTCCTTCTCTCCAAGCTAGCTTGCAAAATTGCATTTCCTCTTGCCTAAAATAGACGAAATAGAAAAAAAATCGTAACCATAGACGAAATAGTAACATAATATACCATGCCCAACTCGGCATTCCAAATAATTACCTCTTTCGCAATTCTTTGGCGCAAATCATTTTTAGCTGTCTCCAATCTCTGGATGGAAAGCCTATAAACGAAACCAAGAAAAGAAGGGAAAGAGAGAGAGAGAGTAGGGAATTCTGTGAGGTGAGCAAGCCCAATCTTCATAAAATAAGAAATATTCTTATGTAGAAGTACTTGAGAATCGAAAGATTTTAGAATAGGAAAATAGCTTAGAATATACAAGAAGTATATACGATAACAAAAAAATCTTACTCTTCCTCTCCAGAAGAACCGATTGATTCTGTTGATGGAGTTTTCCTTGCCTGTAAGAATAGAAAAATCACCTTGCTTGTTTCCGAAATAAGATTTATGAATAGGGCCAATAGGAGTTCAGGAAAAATCTGAGATTCTATTACTAAACGCATCACCATAACATTTTCCCGTGAGGTTCATTATCCACATTTTGACTGAACCATAGAAGACAATAAAAACAGCAAAGTGCACAATATACGAAATCCAGTTATCATCAAAAAATGGTGACAAGAAAATAAAAAACCTGAAATCAATCGGTGTTGAGAGTTTCAGATAATGGTTATCATGATGCTCACAACCATTATGAAAGAAAATAAAAAAACCTGAAACCAATTTTGAAAGAAAAAAACTCACATTTTTCTTTCCCCAAAATTTTGAATTTTTGCCACTATTAGTATTTGTATTGATTGGTTTGGGTAATGCCTTATCAGCCAATAGATCTGGTACAGGGACGGATTGATATAGCTCTTGACTCATAGAAGACAAAATATCTCCCATAGATCTCTGAGACTCGTTGGCAAGTATTTCTGGCATGTCCTCGCATGGATTCAGTTGTCCGCTAACTGAAATACCAGACTCATCACGAGCTCTAGGGTCCAATTTTGGATTCGAATTCATTTCTAACGAAAGACGGTTGGGTGTGGGAGAGCCATAGTCCGAATCATCGTTTACTGTAGCCTGGAGTTTGCAAAAGCACACAACTAACTTAGTAAATCCGAACTGAAGCAACATGCATTGTCATCAATGAGATTGAGAAAGCATTTAAATGGATACAGATGGGTTACGACTCACGACCCATGTTATGAAAATATGTAGAATACTAGAATTGGTACACATAAATATATATATAAAATCCCATCTCTGCCCAAGCATTGAAAAAAAAGTCAAAAACAAATTGTAGACTTGTATATAAATTTTTAGTAAGGGGGTCATCGAAAAAAGGTCCAAAAATTATATTTTGAAGGACAAAAAGTCTTAGGATTGAAAATAAATGTCAAATCATCCAATGTACATTGTTGCCCTTGTCGTAATCAGGTTGACTCTTAAATCAGATGATATATAATCAGGTCAGGATGAAGGGGTAGTTTAGTAAAAAAACAAGGGATTATTAAGTAGGTAAAGGATTATCAACCAAGGAATTTTTTAATTGGAATTGAGGCAAATAATCTTGCGAAAGTGGACTAATGTAAAGAAAATAGTGGACACCACTCTCTTTTTCGTGCTGTGTATGCAATTGAAGATGACCCCACGTGGGCATATGTGTAAGAGAGTGGTGAAAACGAGGGAACCTTATAGTCATAAAGATCACCAGCGGCAGAGCCACTGCTTCCGCTTAACTTCCCACTGTGTCTCCTGTCGCCATCAAAATCCATTTCACGGTCACCTTCGTTGTGAGCATCATGATAACCATTAACTTTGATGTTGGGGTTTTCATCATCGCTCGACTTTTCACTTCCGCTGTTATCAGTTTGAGAATCTACAGACATGGAGCATCTATGGAGAATATCATCCTGAAAGGGAACCATAGTCACCAGCTGGCAAAGCAAATTCTTGTCTAGAGTACGACATTTTGGAAGTCGAACATTGCCAACAAAATTGATTTTAGATAACAAACTAACGTATTGTGTAGTTTAACATAATGTTCCAAAATTTTAGGTACCTGAACCTCGTAAAAATAAATAACTTACGTCAAAAATGTTCTCATACTGTTCCAGTAGCATCGTAATAATTGCCTGAGCATTATTAGCAGCACTGGCGGCAGAAAGAAGCTGAGATGAATCATCTCTATTCGTATCACAGTCATCCTCTAGTTCACATTCGCCCTCAACGAGAGGGCGCAATAGCAATGGAGCCATACAGATCGCAACCGCCGATTGAGTCATCCGGTTCTCAGAAGCATGAGATGAAATAGTATGCATCATCTTAAGAACCCTAGAAACAGCGAACTGAAAGATATTATGAATTATTCGAATTGAAAATGTGAGATGACCTG
Source organism: Euphrasia confusa (assembly GCA_954870475.1). Classification (NCBI taxonomy): domain Eukaryota; kingdom Viridiplantae; phylum Streptophyta; class Magnoliopsida; order Lamiales; family Orobanchaceae; genus Euphrasia; species Euphrasia confusa. The sequence goes on along the minus strand of OX940966.1, from coordinate 3,908,530 downwards.
AAAATATTTGATGTGATCGTGATAATATATACGGTAATACCTCTGTAGGAGACGTCTATTTGGTTCAGGAAATGCTTCTTGTATCGCGGTGCGCATTGCGGTCACCCGATCATCCATCAACTCGATTTCTTTTCAAGAAAGTGACAGAAAATCAAAGGGTGATGAAGGTAGACAATAGAAAGACAACAAAATTGGAAAAAATGGGAGAATCGTGTGAGTAATATAACAGAAACTTACTGAAGGCATCCAACACAGCAGTGCAACAGGATGCAGGAACAGGCGATGAAGGTAGCTCCCGAAGAACATGCTGAAGCAGAGGCAACTTCCATCATTAGATTTATTTTGTTTTATTTAAATATAAAAGAAGAATAACTGAATACTCAATTGTCAAACAAACCTTAACACAGTCGCCAATAACATGAGCATCCTCACTCGGATAAAATTCGGTCTTGCCTATGATCAAGTAATTAACAAAACGGTCATGTCATGTAGTGAATTTGGTAGTCAATAAGGCGCAGTCGAAAATTTAATAAAAATAAAAACCTTGTTCATATTCTTGGACTCTTCTGTCCACTTCCTCGACATCTGCAGCCTGCCTCAGAATGCCTTCCACTTTAACTCCTGATAAAAACAGTAACTAAAATCAAAAGATACACAAAAGAGAGCTATGTATCATTAGTCAAAATAAGTCATCTCGACACTTTATAAGATGCATAATACATTGTCATATACTCCCTCTATCCCTGATCCGTTTGCACACTTTTTTTTTTTTCGTTTGTCCCTCAAATGTTTGCACACCCATAAATGAAAAGTTTTTGTGCATGAAGACGAAACAAACCAAAGGGATGGGAGATGGGGGACAGAGGGAGTGTTTACAAATCACTTTATCAATTATACTATGCATGCAATTTAACGTTTTAAAGTAAAGAAAAATACTTTACACACAGCCAAAACAAAAGATCAAAATGTGACATTGAGTTACCTGAATAAATTATGACTACATCTAAAATTAAGATCAAAATGTGTATAAGAAGACGAAACAAACCAAACCAAGCACTTTTTTTACTCGAAACAAGGCCTTTTTATTAAACTCTTTCATAATCGAATTTATTCGCACAAAAGCATGAAAAAAAACCGGTCAACCTCGACTATAATTAATGCATGGCAAATCAGTTATTTAAAAAATATAGCTACATGACCTCATAAGAAACTATTTTAATCGGGTTCATTACCGGCAATCTCAATTTGCAAAAGAAACGAAAAAAGAGCTTACCAAACTTCTCAAGAAATCGAAGTGCTTTCTCTAGGAAGGATGGGCCTCCATCAATATCTTCTAATGCAAGTAAAATTGGTCGTCCTACAACCAAAGACTTCACAGGGCGTCTCTCTCTCCCTAAATGGAAATACATTCCATCAGATTTGTCAGTATACGGTAAAACACAAAAAAATAGTATTTGTTGAAGAACGTGAAAGAAAATAACAGTAGAGGCACAAACATTGTTGAAAGGACCCCTCAGTGGAATCATTACTGTCACTTCGGAATATCCCATTATTTCCCATCACAAGAGCAGCATTTGGGGCTTGCGCCAGAGCATTGTCAAGGGCTGTCTTCCACTCAAACAAATCCTCAGAAGTCTCAGCCTGAAATTGGGAAGGCATCTATATTACATTAATACAAGCTGAATAAGAATAACCAATTCTATAGTTAGTAACAAAAACTACCCAAAATTTGTTTAGTTTTAGTCTTACTACGAAAGGATCCAAAAAATAAACTTGATATATTTTGTGTCGTACAAGAGAAACAAATTCAAGCGGGTGTTTGTAACTTTGTGATATCCAAAGTTATTCATAATTAAGCAAAACCTCATGGTATGATTTTCCAGTGATATAGAAAGAAGAAGAAGAATCTGATCTTTACGCACCTTAAGAGTAAATGCTCTTCCATCACGTCCATCAGGAAATAAAACAGTTAGCAATTTCTTGTCTTCTCTAACAACAACACTGCAGGCAAGAAATACATCAAGACAATGCAGGAGACGCACACATTAAAACAGACGACGGGGGTGAGAGAGAGAGAGAGAGTATTTATACCTCCCTGAATTATTTAAGTCAATGCCACCCAAAGTTATATTTACTTCGCCACCACCTCCACTACGCTGTGGAAGTCCACTCTAACCAATAGGCAAATATAATATCAAGTTGAAATCCGAGAAGATTCAAATAATAGAAATGCTGTTTCTCAATGATATGATGATACATAAGCTCGTTGTATAAATTTTGATCGATAGTACATTAACAGAATGGAAAATTGAGATGTAATTGCGACTACTAACAGGATCATTCTTGAAGAAAACCAAAGAAGTGCGCGTCAGGATAAACCATCTTTTCTTCCATGACTTCCATCCCAATCCTGCAAAGTGTAACAAGTGAATGAACATGTGACAAAACAAACTAGATAAAACGGAGCACACAGATTTACATTTGTGTCAACAATAAGGAGGATTGAGGACAATAATTTTTCATGTAACGAGTGTTTAATAGTATACCACATGTACAATTTGATCAACACACTTATCTCTAACTAATTAAACAAATTTGCATTCTATAAAGTTTATTTTCTAACTCTGCACCTTGTAGTGAATTTTCTAGGTCTGCTAACGGCAAGAATGTCGAAGGAAAGAATTTAATTCTTTAAGGGAAACAAGGAACAATGTCAATTTGTATCAAGAGACAAAAATGAACATTATATATAGCCAAAGTCGAACAGCATGCACAACAAGAGCGAAAAAACTCCAAGATCCATTTTTTTCGAACGTCTATGGCAGATAAACCCTCTTGGAGCCCCGACAGTCCAATTAACAATGCGATCAAATGACGATTCAGCACGATTATACAGACACACACCAATGTCTAAAGATTATCTTCTTTACGAGTATGAAAGCACCAACCTTTAGAAGATATAAGTAGATGGCCGCTCTTGAATATCTATGAACAACATCCACAAAAGGAAAATCATTACCACAAAACCCATCATTTCCTCAATCGAAAAAAGACAACAATTTTTTTTTATCAAACTTGAATTGAAGGCAGTTGCAAATTTTCAACATTTGCCTTAGAAAAACATTTGACTAACTTTGACCAACGAAAACGTCCGCCATTGTCGTCCCTCTTATCTTCATCTTTCCCCACACACACACACCAAGAAATTGATTTCAAGATAAGGCATTACCGTGTTTGAGTTCCCAATACGAGGTTGTCCAGTTGCGGGCCTTGCGGCAATAGACGCCGACATTTCCTCTCTCTGTTTCTTTACTTCTCAGGCCCGCGTTAACATCCCAACCGGGTCGACCCGGATCGATCTCGGAAAGATAGATTCGGATAAGATCTGTGCAACGGGTCGACAAGAACAGATTTTTTTCTCTCAATTGTTTTTGACCCTTTTGAAAACTCTTTTTCCGTGTAAAGAACAAATGGATTAGCTGTGTAGCGATCGCAGCAACCAACCAGAGCACCCTTTTCCGCTGTACTTTCTCTCTCTTGATTTCTTTGGGTTGTGGGGTGGATTAGGTGGGGAGTGGTAAATGTAAAGTTAAACCCTTTTCTTTTTTGTTCGTCTCAAAGGTGGCCGGCTGGCCGGCCGTCGCACGTGATTGACGGAATCTGAAATGTTGGATGACTGAATTTTTACTGCGCTGTGAAGTTTTTTTTATAAGGAATGGAACTTTAAATTTTGGGTGATTTTAATTTATTATTGTGGTTGTATTTTGTTCTCAATATTGTAAAACTAAATTACTCATTAAAATTCAATTTATTTTATTTTATTATATTATATTATTTCATGATTGATAATAAAATTCAAATTTGTCTTAAATTGTGTCATCAATGACAATGATTTGATTCATAATTCAAAAATGATTTAAGTTTCGAATTTGAGTAAGAAACTATTCGATTAATTAAAAAATGATCAAGTTTCGAATTCAGTAAGGAACTAGTCAATAAATAAATATTGTACTAATATACTAAAATTTTAAATTGACTGGACCTTAATTTTTATTTTTTTGACCCATAAAACAAGTGAAAACTAATATCACAAGTTTATTCTCTCTTACTAGAGTTTGTTATGGAACACATTTCTCAATTTAATCATTTGCTAAAGAGTGAGTGAGGCGCAATTTCTCTTTATTTTTCTTATAAATTGCATTTTCACACAAGAATTGAACAAATTCTTAGTAAATCTTAATGCATGAATTTATATGATATGTAAGGAAAGGACAAGAAGAAGAGGATATTGTTGTTACTTATAGGTGAGAAATAAATGCCAAAGACCTGAGTCAGAAAAAAAAGAATGTACAATCTTTTAATGCACTGTACTATTTTATTTATTTATTTGATTATATTGTGGTTGTGACTACGGAAGATGATACAGTTACACAAGGTGTACCGAGCCTTCGGTACACAGTCAATCATGTTGGGAAATTCGCGACCAAATTCCCTTCCGAAAAACAATACGAACAACACAAGAACGAAAAATACGGAATAAAAGAGACACGAGATTTATAGTGGTTCACCCGTTAATGAGGGCTACGTCCACTCTTGCCGCTGCAATAATTCACTAGAATAATTATCAGACTCGATTACACGACTTTGTAATGCTATAATTGATTCTAGACTTTCTGGAGTTGTTAACCCTATTATTCACGCACATAGGGTTTATATAGGGGGGACAAAACTTGGGGGACAAGAAAAAACGCGTTTCCAGCGATCTGCAAAACGGCGACCGCCGTTTTGCTCTGGCGCCCGCTGAACTGAAACGGCGCCCGCCGTTTCCATTTTGGCGCCCGCCGAAAGGCCAAATCCTTGGCAGGCCCTCGATCCGAACTTTTCCCCGATTCAGCGACCGCTGAACCCACAGCAGCGCCCGCTGCTTGCATTCGGCGACCGCTGGTCCAGAAACGGCGGTCGCCGTTTTCCTGGATCGTGCCCTTCGTCGTTTTCTCGTCTTCTCGGCGTGAATTGGCCTCCACACTCAACAATCTCCCACTTGGAGCTGATTCACGTCCCCTATCTTCCTTTCCCATTGCAGCGACGTCCCGGTCCTCATCCCAGAAGACCAACCGAGGTTGAACACAACCTCAACTTCTCGCACGGCACCACCTTCGTAAACATGTCGGCCGGATTCTTACTCCCAAGAATTTTCTCCAACACCAAAACGCCTTCCTCCAAGGCTGATCGAATGAAGTGATATCTCAGCTGGATATGCTTCGTTCGAGCATGGTACACGGGATTCTTCGCCAAGTGAATGGCGCTCTGACTGTCGGAATACAAGATACTCCCCGAGTGATCTTGCCTTAGCTCTAGCAGGAATGCTTGTAGCCACATCATTTCTTTTGCGGCTTCCGTCACAGCAACGTACTCCGCCTCACAACTCGATAATGCTACGATCTTCTGCAACCTCGACACCCAGCTAATCGCGGTACCCCCGAAAGTGTACACGTACCCAGTAGTGCTCTTCCTACTATCCACGTCACCTCCATTTTCCGCGTCCACGAACCCGAGTAACCCCGCATCTGATTTTCGGAACCTCAAAGCAAAACCGAAAGTCCCTCTCAAGTATCGAAAGATCCACTTGACGGCTTCCCAGTGTTGCTTCCCCGGATTACTCATAAACCGACTGACAACTCCCACTGCATGGGCAATGTCAGGCCTCGTGCACACCATGGCATACATAAGGCTCCCAATCGCAGAGGCGTAAGGGACCTTATCCATATGCTCCATCTCCTTCTCGCTCGTCGGCGAGTCCTCTTTTGACAAACGGAAGTGACTAGCCAAAGGGGTGCTCACGGGTTTCGCATCCTCCATGTTAAACCGTGCTAGCACCTTCTTCAGATACTCTTCTTGAGACAACTCAAGACCATTCTTGCTCCTCGTGATTCTCATCCCCAGGATTTGTTTGGCAGCACCCAAATCCTTCATAGAGAACTCCCTCGATAGACTCTTCTTGAGCTTGTCGATCTCCGCCAAACTCGCCCCGACTATCAGCATATCATCCACATAAAGGAGCAATATTATGTAGGTACCTCTTCCAAGGCTCTTGAAATAGCAGCAGTGGTCCGCCTCGCACCGCGTGAACTCGACTTGCTTCATGAACATGTCGAACTTCTTGTACCACTGCCTCGGAGCTTGCTTCAACCCATACAAACTCTTTCGAAGCTTACACACCAGCTTCTCCTTGCCTCGGACTTCAAAACCCTCCGGTTGCTTCATGTAGATTTCTTCATCTAGATCCCCGTGAAGAAATGCGGTCTTTACATCCATTTGCTGAAGATGTAAGTTCTCCTTTGCCACCAAGCTAAGCACCACCCGGATGGTTACCATCTTGACTACCGGAGCAAATATCTCCGTGTAGTCGATCCCTTCCTTCTGCTGGAACCCTTTCACCACTAATCTCGCCTTGTACCGAACGCTTCCATCGTGTTCTTCCTTTGCCCGGAAGACCCATTTATTGTGCAAGGCCTTCTTCTCCTTCGGAAGCTCGGCTAGTTCCCAAGTCTGATTCGACATCAATGAGCTCATCTCTTCCTTCATGGCAGACTCCCACTTGATCGAATCCCTCGCTTGTATAGCCTCGGTGTAGCTCTCCGGCTCACCCCTATCAGTCAGCAAGATATAGTTAAGGGAAGGTGAAAATTTGTGGGGAGGTCTTCTTACCCTAGTCGACCTCCATGGCTTCGGTGTGATTGGATCGGTATTGGGATTAGCATTCTCATCTTGCTCATCCTCGCTGCTCGTGTTTCCCTCCTCGATCTTCTCGGTCTCCACGACCTTCACCGGAACCTCCTCCGTTACTCCCACTGGATCAACGCTTTCTTCAACAACCTCGTCTTTACCCTTGTACAAGACCGCCTCGTTGAAGATTACATTTCTGCTTCGGATCACCTTATGATTTTCGGCATCCCAAAATCGGTATCCGAACTCCGTGCCGCCATATCCAAGAAAGAAGCACTTCTTGGATTTAGGATCAAGCTTGCTACGAGCAGCTTCGTCGATATGGACATACGCCAGACACCCGAACACCCTCAAGTAGGACAGATTCAGCTTCTTCCCACTCCAAACCTCCTCAGGAATCCGATATTCCAAAGGAACCGACGGTGCTCTGTTGATTAAATGAGCTGCCATGTCGATGGCATATGCCCAAAACATCTTAGGCATCCCCGAATGTAACCGCATACTCCGGGCCTTCTCATTTAGCGTCCTGTTTATTCGCTCCGCTATTCCGTTCTGTTGTGGGGTCCCCGGAATAGTCTTCATCATCTTGATCCCACTCTCGACACAAAACTGTTTGAAGTCGGCGTCAACGTACTCACCTCCGTTGTCGGACCTCAAACACTTCACCTTGAGATTTGTTTCATTCTCAACCTCGGCTTTCCATTTCCTGAAAATAGAGAACACGTCACTCTTATTTTTCATGAAGTACACCCATACCTTCCTTGTGGAGTCATCGATGAAGGTAACATAGTAGAGTGATCCTCCGAGTGAGGCGACGGGAGCTGGACCCCAAACATCTGTGTGTACTAGTTCCAGCTTCTCCGCCTTGGGCTCCCTTCCATCTTTGGAAAAACTCACTCGTTTCTGCTTTCCAAGAATGCAGCTCTCGCACACGTGAGACTCAATCGCCTTGAGTTCGGGCAGTAGCCCGTTCTTTGCCATGATTTTCATCCCCTTATCACTCATGTGCCCCAGCCTGCAATGCCATAGCTCGGTCTTCTTGGTGTTATCAACAACACCAGCCGAGTCCCTCACGCTCGTCGTCATGTAAAGTGTGCCTGTCTTATGACCTCGAGCTATGGTCATGGCGTTCCTCGAAACCTTCCACGACCCATCCCCAAATGACACCCGGTGACCATCACTATCAAGCTGGCCCACCGAAATTAGGTTCCTCTTCAACCCCGGCACATGTCTGACCTTGGAAATCTTCCAGGTTTGCCCATTTGACATCTTCAGGTTGATATCTCCCATCCCGATTACATCGAGTGGCTCGTCATCTGCAAGAAAAACCTTTCCATAATCACCCGAGACGTAATTCAGCATTACCTCTCGCTGTGCAGTATTATGGAAAGAAGCCCCTGAGTCCAGCACCCAGGAATCGATCGGTGAGTCGACCGAACAGAGAAGAACGTCCCCATCGTCGTCATCCTCTTGTGTTACCGCATTGGCGGTTCCCTTCTTCTTGTTGTCACTCTTCCCCCGAGAACGACAATCCCTCTTGAAGTGCCCCGTCTTCCCACAATTCCAACACTCATTATCCTCGGACTTCGAGCTATCTCTTCCACTCCTAGACTTGGATCTCCCTCTGTTCCTGTTAGCATTCCTACCCGAGTTTCTCCCCCGGTTCTCCACACTCAAGGCCGAACTAGAAGACTTTCCCTTGAAATCCTTTCTCCGGATTTCCTCGGCTAGGATCTTATCTCTAACTTCGGAGAACTGCAGATTCTCCTTCCCCATAGAGTTGCTAACAGCTGCCCGCATGGGCTCCCAACTATCCGGCAAAGACGCAAGTAGGATCAAAGCGTAAATTTCATCATCGAAATTCACCCCGACTCCTTTCAATTTATCCAAGATGGAATTCAGCTCGTTGATATGGTTGGCTGCGTTTGCATTGTCCGACATCTTCAGGTTGAACAACTGCTTCATGAGATACACCTTGTTGTTCGCTGAAGGTTGCTCGTACATGTTTGATAGGGCAGCCATCAAATCCTTGGTTGTGGTAATTGAGCGCACATTGAATGACACGTTTGAAGCCAAGGACAAACGTATCAATCCCAACACCTGCCTGTCGAGGCTTTCCCATTCCTCGTCATCCTTGATCTTCTCCGGTCTACCCTTCAAAGGAATTCCGAGCTTTTTCCCGTAAAGGTAGTCCACGATCTGCATCTTCCAGTGCCCATAGTTATTCCCGTCAAATTTCGTAACCCCGAACGAAGTGATGGTGTCCGTCATCGCTTTTCCCCGATCGCTATAACCCTAGCGCTCTGATACCAGTTGTTGTGAAATTCGCGACCAAATTCCCTTCCGAAAAACAATACGAACAACACAAGAACGAAAAATACGGAATAAAAGAGACACGAGATTTATAGTGGTTCACCCGTTAATGAGGGCTACGTCCACTCTTGCCGCTGCAATAATTCACTAGAATAATTATCATACTCGATTACACGACTTTGTAATGCTATAATTGATTCTAGACTTTCTGGAGGTGTTAACCCTATTATTCACGCACATAGGGTTTATATAGGGGGGACAAAACTTGGGGGACAAGAAAAAACGCGTTTCCAGCGATCTGCAAAACGGCGACCGCCGTTTTGCTCTGGCGCCCGCTGAACTGAAACGGCGCCCGCCGTTTCCATTTTGGCGCCCGCCGAAAGGCCAAATCCTTGGCAGGCCCTCGATCCGAACTTTTCCCCGATTCAGCGACCGCTGAACCCACAGCAGCGCCCGCTGCTTGCATTCGGCGACCGCTGGTCCAGAAACGGCGGTCGCCGTTTTCCTGGATCGTGCCCTTCGTCGTTTTCTCGTCTTCTCGGCGTGAATTGGCCTCCACACTCAACAAATCAAAATGTGACACGTGGCATTATTACATTAATTAATTTAATAAATAGTATTTAAATTATTATTAAATTTAATTATTATTTAGGAAAATAAATCTTCTAAAATGTTAAATGAAATCAATATAATCATTCTAAATATACTTTCCAAATATTGAATATTCTCCACAATTTATAAGATTTTTTTCCTATAATATAAATAACAAATAAAAACAAATTAATATATATATATATATATATATATATATATATATATATATATATATATATATGTTAAAAAACGTAAATAAAAATAAAAAAACATAAATAAGAGATTAAAAAACATATTTTATTTTTGTGAAGTATAAATAATAAAAAAATAATATATACATTATTTAATTTAATTATAAAAATCGCATAATCATGGTAAATAAAAAATAAAATAAAAATAATTAATTAAATTAGTTGAAGTTCACAATTTTTTATTATTAATTTAAAAACATTACATAATTAATAATCAAGATAAAATAAAAAATATTGAATATTCTTCAAAACTATTAATTTTTTCCCTACAATATAGATAACAAATAAAAATAAATTATATATATATATATATATATATATATATATATATATATATATATATATATATATATATATATATATATATATATATATATATATATATATATATATATATATATATATATATTTAATGTTTTGTTAAATTACAAAAATAAAAATAAAAAAAATAATCATTGAGTAGTACAAATACAATTGAAAATATATTTATTTTACAACAATTTTTTTACAATAGATTTAATATGTGAATTGAATTGAAAAAATTACAATTTTATTTTAATTTGTTAAATTTTAACAGAAATTTCGTAATTAAGCAATTTTGAATGCAATTAATTTATTGAAACAATTTTTAAATTTACTAATTGTTTAATATAATTTAATTAATTAATTAATTAATTATTTACCTACATATTAAGGTGCAAACTTTTTAATTTAATTAATTTATTAATTTTTATGAATTATTCATTTAATTATTATTTTATCTAATTTATATATTAATTATTTCTTAAGTATTATGATAATTTTATTAATTTTATAAAAATATTTTACTATCATATTAATTTTGCTACAAAATCTATTTATTGGTAAAGATTATTTGAATTCTATTTTTCCAGATTTTTCAAAGATTTTTAAGATTTATTTTTCTAATTAATAATTTATTTTAATAATAATTATAATATTATTTAATTAATTAATTAATGTAATAATACATTTGTCGCATTTTAATTGGCGGTGTACCGGAGGTCAGGTACACCTTGTGTAACTGTAGCCTTTTCCTTGTGACTATTGTTTGGTACACGACATTAATAGTCTTGCCTAGGAAATTACTCATTCAATGTTCCACCACTTATTTAATATCTTCAACCAATAATTTATTTTGCCTTTGTATGATGAATGACTTGTCAATTGTTACTTTTTTTTTTTTTCATATTAGTTCTTAGCATCAATTCCTATATTTATGAGAAAAAACGCACTTTTGGTATTTTAATATTTGAGGGGAAAGAAACGTTGGTCATGTTTTAATTAATCATTTTCAATTTAATTATGTTTAATAGTTAGTAATTAAAGATAATGTAATTTAGTTATATAAAACTTGGAATTTAATCAGGGGTGAAATTGTTAATATTAATTTGAATTTGTTACGTAATTTTAAAATTACATCGTTTGGAACGACACGACTTCGTTTTTGTTTGCGTTTTTAAAATTGTTGCGTGACATGTATATTTGATTGATATGATTCATCTCGCGCTCACCACGATGCATCTAATATTTGTTACAATCATGTGGAAGAGAGACGTATATTTGATTGATATGATTCATCTCGCGCTCACCACGATGCATCTAATATTTGTTACAATCATGTGGAAGAGAGACGCGTAATATCAAAATGATTGCAGAATTCATATGGGATAACCTATGTTTTCTTTTATATATGTTTGTAAAATCAACTTACATCGCTTTAAGAGCATATCCAATGCACCAAGCCTACTTTTAACTTTTTGTGAACCCGTTTATTGCCACAACATATGAAAGTGGGCAAATGAAAAAAGTGGGCAATTCACTCCAATGCAAAAGCCCACTTCTCATATTTAAATTCCAACTTAATTAATTAAATACTACTACTAACACATACAAAAAGTAAATAAAAAATTAATTGTGGCTCACATGTGAGAAATGGGCATGACCAAGACAGTGGGCATGCTCACTATTTTAAATTACATCGTTTAGAACGACACAACTTCGTTTTTGTTTTCGTTTTTAAAATTGTTGCGTGACATGTATATTTGATTGATATGATTCATCTCGCGCTCACCACGATGCATCTAATATTTGTTACAATCATGTGGAAGAGAGACGCGCAATATCAAAATGATTGCAGAATTCATATGGGATAACGTGTGTTTTCTTTTATATATGTTTGTAAAATCAACTTACATCGCTTTAAGAGCATCTTCAATGCACCAAACCCACTTTTAACTTTTTGTGGGCCCGTTTATTGCCACATTATATAAAAGTGGACAAATAAAAAAAATTGGCAATTCACTCCAAACCAAAAGCCCACATCTCATTTTTAAATTCCAACTTTATTAATTAAATACTACTACTAACACATACAAAAAGTAAATAAAAAATTAATTGTGGCCCACATGTCAGAAATGGGCATGACTAAGACAGTGGGCATGCCCACTATTTTCATATCTGCTCCAATGAAAAAAAAAATGAATTTTGAGTGCCCAAGTCCATTTTACTTGGTCAAATGCACCAAAGTGAGTTGCATTGGAGATGCTCTAAGAGCATCAATAATACCAGATCACTCTCTCTCTCTCTGCGCAGATCAATTGTCTATTTTTTGTGATTTCATTGAATTTCTCATAGTTCTTATATATTTTTATCAATGTTGTTGAGTACAAACAAATCCAATATCGAAAAATGAATATAATATTAATTGTGATTCTCAATATTTCAAATATACTTAAATTTCAAAAGATTGTTTCCTCAGTTGATTGAAAACTTAAAATTTTCAATATAACAAATATATTAAAATTTTAAAAGATTGTTTGCTCAATTGGTTGGACACTTAAATTTACTGTCCAATGTTAGAACATGAAACACATGTGGGTGAATATTTAAAATTTTGAAATTGACTAATAAGCTAATCCAAAAAAAAAAAAAACTTAAAATAACTTGCAAATTTTGGATGTCACATTATTTTCCTTTTACGTGTCTTTAATAATCACTTGATATGATTTACAAACTCAAAAAAATCATAATACTATTTATTTCATACGATTTATCAAATTTTTCTTTTTATCAAATTTGAATCTGAAGTCAGATTTTTTGGACCGTCTAAGCAGGCGAAGGCGGATCTTGAGCTTTTTTTTTTTTTTTGTGAAAATGACAATCACAAGCAAGACTCGAATATATAGACTATATTGATGTCAAACAAATAAACGATAATGGAGATCAACACACTATATAATATGATTTTTTTTAATTAGGTGAAAAAATTCAATGACCCAAATAAAAAAAATTCATTATTATATCGTAAATAGTTTTTTTAGTATAAGTTAAAAATAATATAAGATGATTATTTTTTAAATTAGGTGAAAAAATTCATTATATCGTAAATAGTATTTTTTTGGTATAAATCAAAAATAATGTTTCTGAGTTTAAACTTTAGACCCTGTGATCTCAATTCAAACGCTCAACCAACTGAGCTAACATTTTTTGACATATCTAAATAGTTATAAGTGTCGATAGTGTAATATAGAACTTCTATTTTAAGCTTTTTATTTATTATCCAAACCTAAAAATCTAGAATTAAATTTATTTATTCATTGTATACGTCAAACATTTATTGTTTCCACAATCCAAACCCAAGTTCTATTTTCCTAATGTAGATAAGATCACAATTATCATTGAGAAACCAATATTTATTTACTAAAATAAACTTCCAAAAAAAAAAAAAAAATCAACAATGCCCCAAAATAAACGGAGTAAATATAAAATTTGTAAAGAAATTCATCCCCACTTCTCTTTCATCCCCTCCTATAATCTCTCCCAATGCAATGATTTCCCCAATCTCTCTCTCTCCCTCTTGCAGCCCATGCATGCAATCTCCTCTCTTTTTTTCCCCCTCAAACAACCAATAACCACAACCAAAAACACACACAAAAAAAAAACAAACTCTATACAACACAACCTCTTATCTGCTGAACAATCCCAATCTCCCTCCCTCCCCCTCCACAACCCATCTGCTGAACAACCCCTCCTCTCTGCTCAACCGATGGGTAACTGCTGCTCCCAGGGCACGGCCGATGAAGTCCCCCCTGACCCCACCTCCTCCTCCGACCCATCCGCCTCCGGAAAGCCCTCCAACACCGCCGCCCCTGAAGCCCAATCCACAAAGCCCAATTCCAAGACAGCCCCAACGGGCCCCGTCCTGGGCCGGCCCATGGAGGACATCCGCACCACCTACACCATCGGCAAGGAGCTGGGACGCGGCCAGTTTGGGGTCACCTACCTCTGCACCCACAAGCAGACCGGAGAGCAGCTTGCGTGCAAGACCATTGCCAAGCGCAAGCTCGCCAACAAGGAGGACATCGAGGACGTTCGTCGAGAGGTGCAGATCATGCACCACCTCGCGGGCCAGGCCAACATCGTCGAGCTCAAGGGGGCCTTCGAGGACAAGCACTCTGTTCATCTCGTCATGGAGCTATGTGCTGGCGGAGAGCTCTTCGATCGGATCATCGCCAAGGGACATTACACGGAACGAGCCGCAGCTTCCCTGTTGAGGACTATCGTGCAGATCGTGCACACCTGTCACTCTCTCGGGGTGATACACAGAGATCTCAAGCCGGAGAATTTCTTGCTGCTGAATAAGGAGGAGGATGCGCCTCTCAAGGCGACTGATTTCGGGCTCTCGGTTTTCTACAAACAAGGTTTGGATCTCTGATCTCAATCTTTTCTTCAAGACTGGATTTTTAATTGGAGAATGATGTTGTTGCTTGCAGGAGAACATTTCAAGGATATAGTGGGGAGTGCATATTACATTGCTCCTGAAGTGTTGAAGAGGAATTATGGGCCAGAGGTTGATATTTGGAGCATTGGTGTCATGCTCTACATCCTTCTTTGTGGTGTTCCTCCTTTCTGGGCAGGTATTTATTCAGATGTCAGTCCTCTGTTTTTTAAAATGTAGTTAGTGATGTAATATGAATATCCATTTCCCAGAATCGGAGACGGGCATATTCAACGCTATATTGAGGGGGCACGTTGATTTCACTTCGGATCCATGGCCTTCGATTTCACCCGGGGCAAAGGATCTTGTGAGGAAGATGCTGAATTCAGACCCCAAGCAGAGGCTCACAGCAGCTCAAGTGCTAAGTATGTCATAATCCCATATTTCTTGTTATTATTCTCCAAATTTACAAACACATCCAAAAACTTTTGAAAATGACAGAGTGATAAATATGAAATTTTGAAATGAATATTTTTAACCATCAACAAATGATGAATATAAAGATTCACATCATCACAGAGTGATAAAATGTAAGGGGTATTCGGAATTCTGGAAGATTAAGAATTATGCTGAACAACAAGGGTAGAATTTGTAATAATCACTGATGCAAGAACATGTCATTTTAATTCAATGTTTGCAGATCATCCATGGATCAAGGAGGACGGAGATGCACCTGATACGCCACTCGACAATGCTGTCCTCAACAAGCTCAAGCAGTTCAGGGCTATGAATCAATTCAAAAAAGTTGCTCTTCGGGTAAGCATTATCGCAATTCGCAGTTAAAGGTTAATGCATAAATTACCCTCACATTTAACCTAATTACATAAAGACCCAATCATACATTTACTTCACTGGTGCACAATTGCATCCTCAAGAAAGGGTTATTTGAAAGATAAGTCGAGTTTCCTAACATACGGATCTTGTCAAACTTATCGAAACTGTTAGGTTATCGCCGGTTGCTTGTCAGAGGAAGAAATCATGGGACTCAAGGAAATGTTCAAAGGCATGGATACTGATAATAGTGGCACAATAACACTTGAAGAGCTAAAGCAAGGTCTATCCCAGCAAGGAACAAAGTTATCCGAAACAGAAGTCAAACAATTGATGGAAGCCGTAAGTTATACAGAGAAAATGACATTGCATTTCTTTGTAAGAGGATTGTATCCCAGTCCGAAACATAACTGTATATATTTGGTTTGTTCCCATGAATGAAAATCAGGCTGATGCTGATGGGAATGGCACCATAGACTACGAAGAGTTCATTACAGCAACAATGCAAATGAACAGAATGGACAAGGAAGAGCATCTCTACACGGCATTCCAGTATTTCGACAAAGACAATAGCGGGTAAGTACTTATGCTTAGCATGATACAATTATCCCATCAGAATACTGTAGTTGGCGGACTACCAAACACAATTTATTTATTGGATTTGGTCTAACGTAATACGGCAGGAGAGGCATCATCAATTCATTATCGTTCTTTCTGATTTAGGTACATCACAATAGAAGAACTAGAGCAAGCGCTCAGAGAGTTTGGCATGGGTGATGACAAGGATATTAAGGAAATTATCTGTGAGGTTGATGCCGATCATGTAAGCGAAATAAACCCAAATACAACGAGAACCAACTTTAATTTGTTCTTCCATCATTCTAATAAAATTGACCATGTTAAAAAAAATATGTGCAGGATGGCCGCATCAATTACGATGAATTTGCAGCCATGATGAAGAAAGGTAGTCAAGATCTCGTTACAAATACCAGGAAGAGGAGAGACGGTGTCTTTGTTTCCTAGTATGCAAGAGGTGCCAACACAAGGAGGAGATGAAAAATTGTTCTTATACAAAATTTACGTAAAACAAAATCAAAGGGGGGGAAAGTGATATTGATGTGCAGATTTCGAAAATACTTATGTGATAGCTTCATAAATTTATACTAACACACATTTTATATATTTACTATAATCAAAGGAAAAAAATGTTTGAGGCTTCTTTTAGTTACTTGAAACAAATGTATCATGTAAAGATAGATATAGCATAAATACCAACCATTTTGTTCCTTTAAAGTTTCATATTTATCACTTTTAAACCACCAATGCTCGCGCCCGCACACTTGAAAAAAAAAAAGGGTTGTTGCTCAGATGTGTATGTACACTATAACTTGTTCTTGATCTAAGTTGCATCAACATGAACATGCTCTCCCTACATCAAAGTATGAGTTTTTTTAATATCTCCTTTTTAAAGAAGTTCGTACTCGTATAAGTTCTATTTGAGGAGTTTATAAATTTATAATCACCTAAAGAATATGCTAACTACTCCCCAATCGTCGTCTTTCGGAAGATAATAACACTCTGGTATACTACACAAACAAACAAGGCAACCAATATTTCAATCAGCATACATTACCGAGAAAAAATCATTAAAGGTACAAGAAATTTAAAAAAAAAAAAATCCACACATGAGTTGCCTCAAACATTCAAATAATCCCCAAATCCATGAACCCTGTTTATTCTGGAAAGTACAAAAAAAAAAAAAAACTTATCTTAAGAAGCAGCAGGTGTGCTGATCCCATACTTGTCCTGAAGCTTCTGAATCTCTTCCTCCTTTTTCTTATGGTCGAATTTCTTACCCATCTTGCCCTGCTGGTAATACAAAACGATAAGGTACCTGCCCGCCACGTTGAAGCCGGAGAGGTGGTCGACGGCGGTCTTGGCGTCGTAGATGTCCTCGTACACCACGAAGGCGGTGCCGCGCGTGTCCTTGTTAGTCCCGATGCGTATCTGCCGTATGGCGCCGTATTTACCGAAGATGTCGTACATCTCCTCGCTCGTTATGTTGAACGGGAGGTTGCGCACGAACAGAACACGGTTGACCTCCGGTGGGAGGCGAGTGTTGGCCTTGCGGAGACTGAGTGCTGCCATTGCCTTGTAATCTGCTCTGAATTTAATTTAGGGTTTGATTTGGGGGGTTTTTTATTTGTTAGGAAGAGTAGTATTACACTTTTTTTTTTTTAAATAATTTTATGCACACAAAATTCTTATTACACTCACACTTGGTTGACTATTCGGTAGGGACGGTATCCGCACTCAAATTTTTCGAGTACCCATATCCTAATAAGCAAAAAAAAAAAATTATATCATAACCCGACCTTATGTGGTAAATCGGGTACTAATACCTGGCCGGCCGAATAATAATACCCGGACCGGGTAATCAGGTACGTTAATCGAGTACCTAAAATTACTCTAAAATTTTAATTAACAAAAAACCAACAATAATAATCAAATTCAATATTGTATTTTTAACCAACCAACAACAAAAAAATATCAATTAAAGATTAAAATTGCAATAAAAAACAGAACAAAATAATTAACAATCAAAAATTTCATTTGTTATATATATAATGTTTTAGATTTGTAATTAATATATTAATATATTTATTATTTTGATTTAAATAATTAATCGTATATTTCGGGTACACGGTAATCGAGTACCCTAATACCCAATAATTTTAAAAATAAATTTTATAACCCGAACTTTTACCCAAATTTATTGGGTACGAGTACTCGAAAACCCAAACGGTACGGATATTTCGATACAAACCCAAATACCCTAAACCGAATAGTCACTCATACCCACACATGAATACGAAATCAGCGCACTGCATACTTTTATAGTTACCACTCTCTTTCGTCCCTAAATATTACTTACCTCACTCCCACAATTCACAAAAGCTGGACATTTTCCTTTTTGAGATATCCCACAATAGTTAATACACTAAAAAAAATCTAACTTTTTCACTATAAAATACTATTTTACCCATACTTTTTTATCCATCTACTTTTTAAACTTCACTTCCAACTATTTTATTTTTCAACTTAAAAATACATTTTACCTTTTACTTTTTAATTAAAAAGTCAAAAATTAACATTTTCTTAATTTACGTGCCCACAAAAGTATTATATGTTTTGTGAACTAGAGGGAGTAGACATGTTCTTTTGGACATAATTTCAGTCCAGTTCAGTTCAGTTCAGATCGCTTCAGTTCAGTTCAGTTCAGTTCAGTTCAGATTGCTTCAGTTCAGTTCAGTTCGTTTCAAAATAAATTAAATTAAAATAAATAAAAAATAATTTGAACCAATAATTTTAAATATACAATATAGTTAATGTCACAATATTATTAATATTTTTAAAATAACATTTAATAATTTATAAATAATATTATTATTTTTATTAAAAAATCAGTTCAGTTCAGATCACTTCAGTTCAGTTCAGTTCAGTTCAGATCAGATCAGATCGCTTCAGTTCAATTCAGTTCAGTTCAGTTCAGTCGGTTTCAGTCCAAAAGAACAGGTCCATATGTAGTATAAGAAACTTGATTAAAAAAAAGTGATAAAGTAAGGGAAATAGAAAGTAAGAAATATAATAAGTGTAATGTGTAAAGTAGTGAAGTT
This sequence comes from Euphrasia confusa, assembly GCA_954870475.1. Taxonomy (NCBI): domain Eukaryota; kingdom Viridiplantae; phylum Streptophyta; class Magnoliopsida; order Lamiales; family Orobanchaceae; genus Euphrasia; species Euphrasia confusa. The sequence continues at coordinate 3,889,400 of OX940966.1, read as the reverse complement.
GTTAGTTAAAAAATAGTAGTATAAAAGTGAAAGTGCGTGGCAGGGGTATTTACGAAGAAAATACGCTGCCAAGCTTAAGGCAGGGTGATGCGCTACTTCAGTATGCCACACCACAAAGCCTTACAATTTAGTTTGTTCGTTTTAATTAATTTAAGTGTTTTAATGTGTATCTTAAATTATCAGTTTAAATATATATATGTGATATATGTATAAGTTATGCAGCGGAAAGATAAACGTTAGGCAGAACGAACAAACTCACACACACAAACGAAACGATAAATAAATAACACAAGGAATTAAATCTTTGTATGGGTATTTAAATTATACCCATACGAATGTGCCTTACGGCTAAAATATATTATTAAAGATACGAGTCTTTACAATAAATAATCTTGGATTTACAATCGACTAAACTTAAGGCAATGCGAAGGCATTCCTTCTCGTTTATCGGATCCGAAGATTAATGAACAATCAAAACTGAAATAAAGCTTCTAACACTATCCTATACTAAATTACAGATCATAACTAAGTCGTACGTAACTATCTCAGATGAGAAGATAAAGGGACGAAGAACTTCCAATGAAGATCTTGCCTACAAAAACCGACTAGCTTAATGATCTTAATTAAAAAGATGTTTCTGGATAGAAAAAAGTGTTAATGAATGAGCTGAAGTCTCCTGGTATTTATAGGAGGAGCTCTCAACCGAAATCCCTAGTAAAACTAGGTTAAATGTGGTTGAGAGAAGATAGGAACCGCCTTTGACCAGGCTCCTGTCTTTGCCGCACAGCGAGCTGTTCTTCAGGCAGGGCGAACCTTCTTCAATTGACTGGAATGCCTTGCTTCTTGCCAATGCCTTCCAATTCTCTTTGTTTTCAGGTTCTCTATGCCTATCGCTCCTACTTGAGTCTTCTGCTCTTGTTCGTCGTGCGGCATGCCGAAGGTCTTCGTCCTGCCGCATGATTCTGCTAATGTCTTGATTGTCTAAACACGCATGATTCAACAAGAAACTCATGCTTACACATTTCACACATGCAAAGAGTGAAAACAACAATATAAACGTGTGAAGAAAGGAGAAAACATGTAAATATGAATAAGGCATTGTTATGCTCAGTAACTCTGCCGCATTACTCTGCCTAGCAATATTTACACTAACAACCTCCCCCTTTTTAACTTTCTTCACAAAACATGAGGCAGAGTATAACGACAACTCCCCCTCAATGAAAACTCTCTTACTTAGAGGTTTATGAATAAACATTGTTTGAATTAACTTTAGGCATGAGTAAGAACTCCCCCTTAGTTAATGCCTTCTAAGTTAGAAAAGAATAACAAACAAACTTTGAAGTTAAAAACACACCAATTTTTTTTAAAAAAGTAAAAACTAGAATTTAAATTGTTCAAACCAAAACAACTAGAAATAAAAGAAACCAAAAAAAAACTTAATTGTTCAACATGACAAAAAACTTAAAATAATTAAGACTTGAAAGCATTTAAAATTCTTCAGATGAGTCTTCCACATAATCCTTTAACTTCTCTGCTTCATCTTCATCTCCTTCATCCTCCTCATCATGCTCTTCAAGCCCTTCAGTCTGCCTCTCCTGCTCCTGCTCATGCTCTTCAGTGTGCCTTTCCTGCTCTTTACTCTGCCTCTGCGTAGCTCCTCCCCCTTTTTGTGTAGAAAACCCATGGTTGTCAAGGAAGTAGAAGATGGCATTCTCAATGCCAACAGCCATATGCCCAGTCATGCTTTTGCACAGTTGATCTGCATAGTTTTGAGCAAACTGACGAGCCTTGAGATAAATATCAGGTAGGCCTTCGGAAGAGGCAGCACCACCAGTGGCTTCACCCTGCGGCAGAGCAGCAGGTGCCTTGGTCTCAAACATGTGGTACCCTTTCCATGGCAGATCGTTCGGCTCATTTGGAGTGAATTTAATGATCGGGCTGCTACGGCATACACTGTCAGAGGCAATGGGTTGATACCCTTGATCTTGACATATCTCCCAAATCAGAGAGGGAAAGGCGAGGCTATGGCTCGGATTGAGATTCTCAATTTGTTTGCACATTTTTGCAAAAATAAGCTCCCCCAAATTGACTTGTTTGCTTGCACCGAGGGCATAAATGAGCTCGGCAGTGGCAGCATGAACACGGTGTGTGTTCGTTGTTGGAGTCCAATTTGATTTTGCAATTGTAAAAAGGAAGTTGGAGAAAGCACTTATCTTGGGCACAGGAGGTGGATTCAATGTGCCTTGACCACCGAGGAGTTGACGAGCCACGACAGTTGGATGAGGCTTGAGTTGCAGAGGATACTGAACTTCATATCGATCAAGAAAAACGTTGATGGCAGTGGGAGAGAAATTGTAGATCTTTTGCCGAATATAAACCTTGCCATATCCTCGAGACTGTGGATTGGCGAAACATGGGCGCAAGTTTGCGTAGAAGTCTCGTACCATCTCAGCACAGAAACCTCCGGCATACGACACGGCCTTGCGAAGTTTCATTTGATCCAAAAATTGATCGAGTCGTTGATCAATAATTGTTGTGAAATCAACACGACGGTCGGGGATTATTGGCTTAGTGGCATAGTAAGGCCCTAGAGTGGCACGACGACGGGACCAGTAGCGCTCGGAGTATGCTCCTAATGCCTCCACATCAGAATTATCATCTTCAGCAGGTGCCGTCAGGAGGGCATCGGAAGCGATAGGGAGTTTACCCTTTTTCGTTGTCGAGGTAGGGGGAACGGTAGAGGCTTCCGGGTCACTTTGAGAGCTCGCGGCCTTGGATCCGCCGCCTTTTTGTTTCTTTCCCCGTGTGGATTTGGACGGAGAGGTGTCCAAATCAATAGGATTTGAGCGTGAAGTTGGAGGCAGATTCTTTGATTTGAGTCGAGCTGCCTGAGTTGAGGGACGAGTGGATTGACGAGTAGGGATGGCAGATTTTGCAACTGCCTTCCTTTTCTTACTTTGCTGACCCAACTCGATATTTTCGGATTCGGTGGCAGAGTCATGAACCACTTCATGACCATCTCCTTCAAAGTGCTCGGAGGCAGTGGAAGTATCCGGCGAATTCCGGGGAAACGGAGTGTCAGATCTGGCTTTCCGGTAAGGAGACGGACACTCAAAATCACCATAAAGTCCCTTCATCGATGAAGTGTCAGAGTCGAAGGGGAGATCCTTGAGGCCAAACGTGGAGGAGTGAGGTGGCGGTGTGAATTTTGGCAGGATGATTTGAAGAGGAACGGCGGCAGTCGGAGGGACGGCAGAGGATGCGGCAGTCTGAGCGCTGTCCGGGGTGTTGAACAGATCTAAAAAGTCATCTGTGTTGATGGACCTTTGATTGTTGGCATCGTACTCGAGTACGTTGGAGATGCCGGAGACCACCGTAGGCTTGAGAGGTGTTTGGGATGCCCGGTATCAGATCTAGAGACGGCAGCATCAGGGAACTCTGATTGTGCGGCCGGCGGAAGATCAGTAGAGGCATTGTTGGTGATTTGTGGATCTGCGGCACCCTGAACGTCAGTGGCAGGGTTTGTGGATGCCAGAACCGAGGCAGGCTGAGCCACCGTGTGGACGACAGAGAGTTCCTGCAAAACTCACCAGCCATGGTCCCTTCCGGCGAGATTGCCATCGGAGACCCATGAGGGGACGTACCTGAGCCAGGGGTCACCTGGGTTAGCGGCGGCGATCCAGTGGTGGCCGGCGCGGTGGAGGCAGCGAGGAGTTGCTTCTCGGCCTCGGAAGTCCTGGAGGGTGATGTTTTCCGGCGTGGCGTCCGGTCGGATCTCTTGGAGGATCTTCATGAAGTTGGGATTTGCACAGAGCTCGGCAAGGATCTTGGAGGCCATGGATTCGAGAATTTAGGAAAAGAGCTTTAGGGTTTCGTTTTCTGGTACCGAGAGGAACAAAGAAAAACGGGTTTTTAAAGATGAGGGATTTGTGATTTTGAGTTTGAAAAAATTGAAACACTTCGATCGGTAGAGATATAGTAGGAATAGGTGTTTTGAATTTTTGAAACTGAAAATTTGATAAGTGTAGTGGGAGAGAAAATAGGAGTTTGTTGATGGAGAATAGGAAAAGACTCCTGGCAGTGCACTCAAGTGCTTTTCAACGGCTGGAAAAAAATAACGGTCGTTATGCGGCATTGTGGTGCCGCAGTGCACTGCCTTGCAAAATATTTTTTTTTTGTTTTTATATATATATATATATATATATATATATATTTTTTTTTTTTTAAAAAAAAAAGAGTACATATTTTTGTTGGTGTGAATTCTTCAAAGAGAATAAAAATCCTAGGAAAGAAAAAAAATCATAATCCTAGGGCTTCTTCGTGCTGCATAGGTAGAGCGTGCCCTTGCGTAGGCATTGATATCAGAAATAAATATTGAGTGTATGAAATACCTAAATCGAATTGTACACGGAATTCTTAACCCTAGTTAGTCTAATTACATGTATGTGGGTTCGTCCATGTTACCAATGTGATGTTGGTATGTTCTTTTCCTTCGGAAAGTTTTTACACACAATTTTAATTTGATAAAAAAAATATAGGCAGAGCGAAGCTGGCATGAGGTTGCGGCAGCACGAAGCAGAAATCCTTCTAGGGCATGATGCACATGCACAACGATCTTCTTAGTAGGATGAAGCGGTCTGAGCTTAGTGGTTTAGTGAAGATGTCGGCTTTTTGGTTCTCCGTTGGGATGTGATCAAGCTTTAAGAGACGTTTTTCCACTAGTTCACGTATGAAGTGATGCCTAATACTGATGTGTTTGGTTCGCGAGTGTTGCACAGGGTTATGGCTGATGTTAATGGCACTAGTATTGTCACAATAGAGAGTAAGGGTGTTACTCTCCAAATGGTAGTCATCGAGCATGTGTTTGAGCCAAATAAGTTGAGTACTACAACTCCCTGCGGCAATGTATTCGGATTCGACCGTGGATAGAGAAATGCAGTTTTGCTTGCGACTATGCCAAGATATGATGTTGTTTCCAAGGAAGCAACATCCTCCACTGGTACTTTTCCGGTCATCCAAGTCTCCAGCCCAGTCGGCATCGGAAAATCCAACCAAGTTGGTGTTTGTGTCTTTTGTGTACCAAATGCCTAGTTCGATGGAAGATGCCACATAACGAATAATGCGTTTGACTGCCTTCAAGTGGTCTTCCTTTGGATCTGCCTGAAACCTAGCACATAGACAAACACTATACATAATATCTGGTCGTGTTGCCGTTAGATAAAGTAAACTCCCTATCATGGATCGATAGAGTGTTTGATCTACTGCGGCAGAACCAGTATCTTGAGCAACTTTTTCCGTTGAGCCCATTGGTGTCTTCATGGGCTTAGCTCCATCAAGATGGAATCTTTTCACAAGATTTCGAGTGTATGTTGATTGAGATATGAATGTTCCAGTAGGTAGTTGTTTGATGTGCAAACCTAAAAAATGGGTTAGTTCACCTACCATGCTCATTTCAAATTTCGATGCCATGGCAGTAGTAAATGACTTTAACATTATATCACAGGTAGAACCAAAAACAATATCATCAACATATACTTGTGCTATCAAAATTTTGGAAGAATTAAACTTAATAAACAAGGTTTTGTCAGCAGTGCCACGAGTGAAACCAAAACTTAAGAGAAAATCGGTTAGGCACCCATACCAAGCTCTAGGAGCTTGTTTTAGGCCATATAGTGCCTTGTGAAGTTTATACACATGGTCTGGAAACTTAGGATCTTCAAATCCTTTTGGTTGAGCAACAAAAGCCTCCTCGTCAAGTATGCCGTTAAGGAAGGCAGCCTTAACATCCATTTGGTGCAATGTGAAGTTAAGATAGCAAGCAATGGCAATCAGCAGCCTTATGGATTCCATGCGTGCGACTGGAGCAAATGTTTCATCAAAGTCAATGCCTTCGATCTGTGTATAGCCTTGTGCTACTAGCCTTGCCTTGTTGCGCACGATCTGCCCATGTTCATTTGATTTATTCTTGAAGATCCATTTTGTCCCGATGACATTTTTGTTATTGGGACGAGGAACAAGTTTCCAAACTTGGTTTCTTTCAAACTCGTTCATTTCCTCTTGCATTGCCATTATCCAAAATTCGTCCGTTAATGCTTCTTTAACATTTTTGGGTTCTATCGTTGAGAGGTATGTGACAATGCCTATATCAATGCATGTGGCTGACATGCTCACATTTCTTGTCATATTCTTGTAATCAATTTGTGGATGGTTCCTCGTGCGTTTCGGCAGAATTTGACTTGATGGATGATTTCGTCGAACATGCCCTGGTGGATCTCGTCGTGATTCTTCCAATGCCTCTTCTATATCTGATGAGTCAGATTCTTGAGGTGTTGTATTGTTATTGGACTGATCCGAGGATGCTTCAGAGTTTCGAGCATCGGCATTGGGAGTAGTAGGTAAGGCAGCCGGGTTCGTAGTGCCTTCTGTTCCTGCTGCGGCAGTATGTTCGAGTAGTTCTTGAACACCATCTTCTCGAGGCTTCTTGAGAATGCTTAGATCATCGAACTGCACATTCACTGATTCAATAATAGTTTTAGTTAGTGGAATAAATATTCGATAGGCATGACTATTTCTAGAATATCCAACAAATAATCCTTTGAATGCCTTTGGTTCAAACTTTGTTCTAGCTACTCTATCATTCAACACATAGCATACAGAGCCAAACACATGAAAATATTTCAAATTTGGTTTCCTATTATTAATAATTTCATAGGCTGTCTTCGATGTGCCTCGTCGTAGGCTGATGCGATTTAGAATGTGGCATGCGGTATTGGTTGCTTCTGCCCAAAGAGCTTTGTTGAGATTTTTTGAAATCAACATGACACGGGCCATTTCTTGTAAGGTTCTGTTCTTTCGCTCTGCCACGCCGTTTTGTTGAGGTGTGATTGGGGCAGAGAACTCTTGGGCAATGCCTTGTGCATCACAAAACTTGGCAAGTTGTTGATTCTCGAATTCGGTGCCATGATCACTCCTTATTCTTTTGACATTTGTTTCATGGTTTGTTTTGATCCACCTAATGAGTTTAGAAACTTCTCCAAACGTCTCGCTTTTATCCTTTAAAAAGCGTACCCATGTGTATCTTGAGAATTCATCGACAACTACAAGTACATATCGATTCTTTGAGTGACTTTCTGTCTCAATGGGTCCCATTAGGTCCATATGAAGGAGTTCAAAGCATTGAGATTGCTTTTGGTAAAAATTTGCCTCGGAATTTGCTGATCCTGCGGCAGAGGCAGTTCGTTCTGCGGCAGGGATAGCTGGATGACTTGTCCGGGTCATTTTTCCTTGTTGGCATGGTCCACATACACTTTTCTCGATCTTGGAGAGTGCTGGAAGTCCACGGACGGCATCAAGTTTGATAAGGCGCTCTAAATTCCTAAGGCTTGTATGACCAAGTTTTTGGTGCCATAGGTCTACCTCATTTTGTACTTTTGCGGAGAAGCAAGTTTCTCCAATGGAGTAGCAATTGTTTGATGTAGATCTCTCCCCCTTAACGAGTGGTTTTCCTTCACGGTCAAAGACTTCGCATGTTTGATGTGTGAATTTTACATGCATGCCATCATCGCATAGTTGGCTTATGCTAATGAGGTTGGTGATTAGGCCTTTAACGTGGAGAACTTGTTGTAATTTAGGCAGACCTTGTACGTTCAAGGTGCCTCGGCCTACAATTGATCCGCTAGATCCTCCTCCAAAAGTGACTTCACCACCTTGAAATGCTTTATAGTTGACGAGGTGATTACTGTTGCCGGTCATGTGTCGAGAGCACCCACTGTCAAAGTACCATTTGTCATCCTTGGTAGTCTTGAGGGCGGTGAACACAACACTGCATTTTATGTTAATTTTGTTGATAGATGATGTGGCAGGACTAGCATCAGGGAAGGCAGGAGGAACATGACTTTTGTTATTAGCAGTGGATTTAGCTTTTGGAACCCACATATGTGATGCAACATGTTTAGACTTCTTTATGTAAGTTTCCTTTGTCTTAGTCGCATTTGATTTAGGTCGAGTGTTGTTGACCTTCTTGATGGTATGCCATGATCCAACGTTTGAATGAAGGTGACAGCCATTCTCCCAATCCTCTTCACGTCTCCAACAATAAGGTCGAATATGACCAGGAATTAGGCAGTAGTGGCATACATATCGTCTCTTCGATTTGTTCTTTAGTTTAGGCAGGGGTTGCCTTGTCTTCGTTCTGCCTGCTGCAGCTTGTCCTTGCCTCTGCCTACTACCTTTGCCGTGAGCAGTTATTTTCTTGCTTTCTCTTGTAGTGGATTCTTGTGAAGATGTGAGATTGAAATTGTCTTGTGGACCATCATTTGATTCCTTCACAAAGGAGATCCCCGTTGAAAACTTTCTCGGGGGAAAAACGGCATCTACGGTCTTTTGAAAACCGAGGCCTTGTCTTTCAACATTCGAAATACTCATCACGGCATCAAGTTTTGATGTAGCCGTGTTGAGTTTCTCAAAAGTGTTGTTGGCAGCCTCGAGTTTGCCATTTGCTCGTTCAAGCTCATTTTTTAGTTTTACAACTTCCATGTCTTTTCTTGTAAGTTGAACATCGAACTTCATCAAGCGTCCTTCAAGATCATTCTTTTCAATGAGCATTTGTTCTATGGTTATGGCTTGCTTCTTTAGCTTATCTTCATATGAGGCTTTGTTGGAGGTTAAAACTTCTACCATTTTGTTTTGCCGTTGAAGATCCATGCGTAGCTCATCAAATTTATCTTTTAGTTCAATAAATAGATCAAAAGGAATTGCCTCATCCTCATATTCATTGTCTGAAATGGAGGCAGTGAGACAAACGATCCGTTCTGCCTTGGCTGCGGCAGAGGTAAAGAAGGCAACATGGCTTCGGTCTGCGGCAGGAGCTAGATCGTCATCTTCTGCATCCGAGAGAGAGATGCCATCATAACGAGCAGCCAGTGCGGTTTCGGAGAACTCATGGCATAGTTGTTTCAAATCTTCTGGTTCAATCATGGAGTTAAAGGCAATGCCTCAATCTTTTGATGGGCATTCCAAAGAGTAGTGCCCAATTCCATCGCATGTATGACAAGTGATCTTAGACCAGTCCTTCGAGGAGTTTGAACCGGAGCTTGATCCAGGGCTTGATTGACGTGTCACGAGCCTTCTATCTTGATTTGAAGTGGTCTTGGGAGGAAACTTCCTTCGGCGGGGATCGTATGGTTTTCTTAACGACCTAACAAGCATAGCATCCACCTTCTTTGAAAGTAGGGCGTACGTGTCTCCTCCGTCTTCTTGTCCCAGTAGCTCATAGATTTCTTCGTCAGTCAAGTCATTTGTAGAGGAGTTGGTGCTGCTGCCTTGCGAGCTTCTGGAGTCTCTGCCATGCGAACTTCTGGAATCCCTGCCATCAGGTTCTGCCACCGTATAGGCAAGGTTTTTCTCGCTTTTTCTTTCGCGTGGCTGACCATGAGATGCACGATCTTCCTCATTGAGCTCATGGTTCTTGAGGATGCCCATAATGGAGACAAAATCCTCAAAAGTACCAATGGGGCCATCTTCAATTGCTGTAACTTTTGATCGAAACTTTGAATTCATCGATCTCAATAGTTTACTACATACAGCCTCATTGCTAATGGGAGAGCCTAGATCAGCACATTCATTGACGATAGACATAATTTCGCCAAAGTACTGCCTTGTTGACTCATCCTCACGCATTTGTAAATTCTCAAAACGAGACATGAGCATGCGGGTCTTGGTTTTCTTCACCGTGGTACTTCCTTCACAGTGAAGTTCCAGTTGATCCCATATGCTTTTGGCCGATGCGCATTGTTTGACAATTTTGTACATATCACAATCGATAGACTCAAGGATGGCACACCTTGCCCTATCGTTGGCAGTAGCTGCGGCAACCTCATCGGTAGACCATTTTTCAGGTGCTTTTTCAAGCATTTTACCTTCACCTTCCGGTAACTCCTCCAAAGGAGGTTTCCATCCTCTAAGGACTGAAAGCCAAGCATTGCGGTCAATGGATTTTATCCTTGCCTCAATACGAGTCTTCCAAAATCCATAGTTGGTACCGTCAAGAACAACCGGTGTTCGTACGATATAGGACGGATCTGACATTGTGAGTGTGTAAAATCAGAGGGACCGTTAGCACTAAGTGAGTCTAGTGTCGGCTCTAATACCACTTGAAAGTGCGTGGCAGGGGTATTTACGAAGAAAATACGCTGCCAAGCTTAAGGCAGGGTGATGCGCTACTTCAGTATGCCACACCACAAAGCCTTACAATTTAGTTTGTTCGTTTTAATTAATTTAAGTGTTTTAATGTGTATCTTAAATTATCAGTTTAAATATATATATGTGATATATGTATAAGTTATGCAGCGGAAAGATAAACGTTAGGCAGAACGAACAAACTCACACACACAAACGAAACGATAAATAAATAACACAAGGAATTAAATCTTTGTATGGGTATTTAAATTATACCCATACGAATGTGCCTTACGGCTAAAATATATTATTAAAGATACGAGTCTTTACAATAAATAATCTTGGATTTACAATCGACTAAACTTAAGGCAATGCGAAGGCATTCCTTCTCGTTTATCGGATCCGAAGATTAATGAACAATCAAAACTGAAATAAAGCTTCTAACACTATCCTATACTAAATTACAGATCATAACTAAGTCGTACGTAACTATCTCAGATGAGAAGATAAAGGGACGAAGAACTTCCAATGAAGATCTTGCCTACAAAAACCGACTAGCTTAATGATCTTAATTAAAAAGATGTTTCTGGATAGAAAAAAGTGTTAATGAATGAGCTGAAGTCTCCTGGTATTTATAGGAGGAGCTCTCAACCGAAATCCCTAGTAAAACTAGGTTAAATGTGGTTGAGAGAAGATAGGAACCGCCTTTGACCAGGCTCCTGTCTTTGCCGCACAGCGAGCTGTTCTTCAGGCAGGGCGAACCTTCTTCAATTGACTGGAATGCCTTGCTTCTTGCCAATGCCTTCCAATTCTCTTTGTTTTCAGGATCTCTATGCCTATCGCTCCTACTTGAGTCTTCTGCTCTTGTTCGTCGTGCGGCATGCCGAAGGTCTTCGTCCTGCCGCATGATTCTGCTAATGTCTTGATTGTCTAAACACGCATGATTCAACAAGAAACTCATGCTTACACATTTCACACATGCAAAGAGTGAAAACAACAATATAAACGTGTGAAGAAAGGAGAAAACATGTAAATATGAATAAGGCATTGTTATGCTCAGTAACTCTGCCGCATTACTCTGCCTAGCAATATTTACACTAACAAAAAGTAAATAAATGTGTAACGAGAAAATAAAATTATGAAAATATTTTTCATTTATAAATGTGGATTGTTTTAAGTGACACTTACTAATCGATCTAATCGATATAGTACTAATCGACATAGTACTAAATTTAAAGAAATACTAGCCTTTCTAGCTCTACGGAAACGGCCGTAGGGATCCGCAGTTTTTTTAGTAGTGAAAGAAATACTAGCCTCTCTAGCTATACAGTATAGTCAGTATTATCAAATGGCATATATATTCTTTATATTCTTTGGAACTTGAAAAATACTAACACAATATATTACAAATTTACAAATTTAAATACATTTCTCTTTATTATGAACCAAATTAAAGTGCTTTTTATAATATAAAAAGATATAAAAAAATTGTTCATTTCGTCTTTAAAAAAAACTAAAATGTTCTTATGTAATTTATGTTATTATTTATCTAAAAAAATGTCATGTTTTCTTAAAAACAAATATATATACTACAAACATTCTTTAAAAAAAAATATACATAATTATATATACGCAGTAAGTAAAATCAGTATTGTATGTTACGGTTTCAAGTGTATCAAATATTATCGCAGAGGCGAGCTACATATAATGAAAAATTTGTTAAGTAAAATAAGAAAAAAAAAGTCAAGAAAATGTTTGAACTTTTGACCTCCAAATAATATACCTATAACCAACTTTAGCAACTCAATTTTATGTAACCTGAAGATATTTTCTTGTAAAAGTAACAAATATCAAACGCAGAGGTAGGCCAGATATGGGAAAAAATTAGTTAAGTAAAAAATGGGAAAAAAAATTATGAAAATGTTTGAATTTTTGTCGTCCAGGTTGTTAAATATACCTATAACCAACTTTAGCAATTCAATTTTATGTAACCTAAAAATATTTTCTATGTAAAAGTAAAGGAAAAATAAGAAAATAAAAATTAAATAAGATATGTAACCTAAAAATATTTTCTATGTAAAAGTAAAGGAAAAATAAGAAAATAAAAATTAAATAAGAAAAGAGAGAGAAAAAAGAATGGATGCCTTCAGCATTTAGTCATATTTGGGGAAACTTCAGGCAATCCGACTACAAAGTTATTTGAAAAGTAGCTGCCTATAAAAATATATCTACTTACAAATTTAAAAATCAGGGTGTGCTAAAGCCCACTCCAGCCATTGAATGGCTCCGCTCTTGTCTACCACAGGATTACATGTACATTTTTGTAAAAAAAAAAAACTGCCAAAATGGATGTAATGCTTCGACCAGTTGCACGGTCGAAGCCCGAGCCTAATGATTCGACTCGATTATCAATGACTATCGTCAATAGGGATATATTGGTTTCACTGTATTAACACATATCTTTTCCAACATTCTCACTCATGTGTACTCGAAACACTTCTCAAAAAGCCACACATCCTAAATTACTCAAGAGGAAGCACACTTAACTTTGGAGGAGTCACCCATCCTAAAATTACTCAAGATCAAGTACACTTAATTTTGAAGTTATTATAAAAAGATGTTCAGAAAAGAGACGTATTTTATTGATATGAATAACATATTTAATTGTTGGAATTATTTTAAATAATTCATGTATTTTGACCAAAGTTGTGTAATTTTTATGGCAATAAAAATGTATTCGATTTCGAGTTTAATCGTTACAATTATTATCTCCGTGTTACGAGGTAATCGTGGTATTTTATTTCGTCAAAATCCGTTAATCGGTGAGTGAGAAATAAATGTTTAAAGATTGCTATAAATACTACTTTGGTGAATGAAGCAATTATTATTTTATTGGGATAAATGTTATCCCACATTGGAAGAATACCAAAAGTCATTTCTCTTTAAAAGTGATAAGAGAATATGAGTGTTCAACAAGTTGACTAAGTCCATGCACCCTTAGCGGTACATGGCAAAGGCCACACGCGCGCCCCGACCGGACCCGGGCTCGGGCTTGGTCTTGGTCTTGGTCTTGGTCTTGGTCTTGGCTCCTTGGTGATTTGGTCAATTGGACTCTGGGCTGGACCTGGGCTTCCCGGGGCACACTGGGCCAGTTTGGGCAGATCAGTCTATATCTTTTGGACACGGTCTGATTGAAGTATTTGGGCTCGTCTTGATCGACCCAATAGTTGAACATATATTAAGCCTTTGGGCTCAGCCCAACTTAAAGGTGATGGATAATAATTAATTTCGTAATTAATTAATTATTAATAATTGCTGAACGTGGGCGGTTAGAGATGAAGTGGTCAAACTCCACTCGACTGGAACTGCCTGGAACTGCCCTGAACCGCCAACTGCTGTGAGTGGTGTGTAACTTCCCCCAAGTGATATCTATATATAGACCTGTACATGCATCATTTCACGCAAGAAATAGAGACGAAAAATTCAGACGATAATCATATCATCATACCATACGCATAAGTGCTCAGTTATCACGGTTTCCGTTCAACCGAGGGTTCGATTCAGTGTGCAATCGTTCGAGCCCCGCTGCCGTTGTATCTTTGGGATCAGAAAAGCCTGTAAACCGTAGCATACACGGGGCTTTACTGATTTGCGGAAAGTGCAAACGCCTCGGCCAGCAACCTGTCGTTTTACTTTCCGTTCTTATCTTTGTTTTATTCCGGTTTGACTAACCCGTTTGTTACATTTTTTCCAACAATCGCAAATCAGTAAATAATGTCTACCGGAAGTGGTGCCCAAAACAACGAAGCCCAGAAGAACAAGGAGATTCCTGTCATCAACGTTGAACAACCCATCAACAACAAAGAAGTTCTCATCGGGAAGATTCCAGTTGCTTTGCCCATCCACACCCAGACCATACCGAATGCCGAGAAGCCCGAGAAGTTCACCGGCGTTGACTTCAAAAGGTGGCAGTCCAAGATGATGTTCTACCAGACCACCCTTGGCCTGCAGAAGCATTTGACTGATGACCCTATGACCATAACTGACAAAGACACTGATGAGAGGCGCTTTGCCTTCGAGGCCTGGGGGCAGAGTGATTATCTCTGTCGGCACACCGTCTTGAACGGGCTGTGCAACGAGTTGTACAATGTGTACATCACGTACAAGTCTGCCAAGTCCCTTTGGGATGCCTTGGAGAAGAAGTATAAGACCGAGGACGCTGGTACTAAGAAGTACGTCGTCGGCAAGTTCCTGGACTACAAGATGGTCGACTCAAAGTCTGTGATCTCTCAAGTCCAGGAGTATCAACTGATCTTGCATGACATCGCCTCAGAAGGGATGAAGATCAGTGAGTCCTTTCAGGTGGCGGCTGCCATCGAGAAGCTGCCTCCCGGGTGGAAGGACTTCAAGAACTACCTTAAGCATAAGCGAAAGGAGATGAGCCTTGAAGAACTCATTGTCAAACTTCGAATAGAAGAAGACAACCGTGATCGAGAGGTCAAACCGGGAAGAGTTCCTATGGAGGCTCGAGTGAACTTGACTGAGCCACATTCTGCCAAAAGGAAGAACTCTTCTAAGGGCAAAGAGCCAGCCAAAGTCTGGAAGTTCACTGGAGTTTGCCATAACTGTGGCAAACCGAACCACATGGCCAGAGACTGCAACAAGCCAAAGAGGGCAAACGGGCAGAAGAAGAAGCGACCAATAGCCAACGTGGTTCAACACGAGCTGACATGTGCTGATATGACTGCTGTGGTCTACGAGGCCAATCTGGTTAGCAACAACAAGCAGTGGTTCATTGATACCGGAGCCACACGACATGTATGCTCTGACAAGGATGCCTTTGCCTCGTATGCTCCTTGTACCGGTCGCAAACTCCACATTGGTAACTCCGCATCGTCTGAAGTTGCTGGAGTTGGGAACATTGTCCTCAAACTGTCTTCTGGAAAGGAGCTCAAGTTGACTGATGTGCTGCATGTCCCAGACATCCGAAAGAACCTGGTTTCCGGTTCTGTTCTTGTGGAGCATGGCTTCAAACTTGTATTTGATGCTAAGAAATTTGTACTTTCTAAATTTGGACTGTTCCTAGGTAGGGGTTATCTTGATCAAGGTCTGTTTAAAATGTCTGTAATGGCTGTTCGCCCCCCCTTTGCCCAGAGCAATAATGAAAAAGTTGTTTCCTCTTACTTGATCGAGTGTTATGATTTATGGCATTTTCGGTTAGGACATGTAAATCAAAATGCAATAAAAAGACTTATGAATTTGGAATTAATTCCAACTTCTAAAATAAATTCACAACATAAGTGTGAAGTTTGTGTTGATGCCAAACTGGCTAAGTTACCGTTTCGATCAGTCGATCGTTGTACCGAACCTCTTGGACTTATTCACACCGACATATGTGATTTAAAGTTTGCACCGACAAGAGGTGGTAAGAAATACTTCATCACTTTTATTGATGATTGTACGAGATTCTGTTATTTGTACTTATTAAATAGTAAAGACGAAGCCTTAGAGGCATTTACTAAGTACAAAACTAAAGTTGAAAATCAACTCGATAAACGGATTAAGATAGTCCGTAGTGACCGAGGTGGAGAGTACGTAGCTCCGTTTGAACAATTATGTTCTGAAAATGGAATAATACATCAAACCACCGCACCGTATTCACCTCAGTCAAATGGCGTTGCTGAACGAAAGAACCGAACATTAAAAGAAATGATGAACGCTATGTTGATCAATTCTGGGTTACCCCAGAACATGTGGGGGGAAGCCGTTCTGACGGCAAACCACCTACTGAATAAGATTCCTCTTAAAGGGAAAAATGAAACTCCGCACGAACTTTGGAAAGGTCGTAAGCCATCTTACAATTACCTTAAAGTGTGGGGGTGTTTGGCCAAAGTGTCGGTTCCTGAGCCAAAACGAATGAAGATAGGACTTAAAACGGTCGATTGTATCTTCATTGGATATGCTTTGACTAACATGGCATAGTGAGATTGTGAGTACACTTTTCTGAAAATCCAGAAGTGACTAATGGTACGACCATTATGCCGAGAAAGTGCTCAAAAAGTTCAATGCCCTTAATGGTCCTGAATGTAGGACTCCGTTTGACCGAAGTGTCAACTTAACAGTCAATTTGGGCAAACCGATATCTCAGTTGGATTACTCCCGAGTAATAGGCAGTCTGATGTACCTAACAAACTGTACTCGTCTTGACTTAGCCTATGCTGTGAGCAAACTGAGTCGGTACACGAGCAATCCAAGTCATGAACATTGGGATGCTTTGAAAAGAGTGTTAAAGTACTTGAAACACACTCGAGATTATGGACTATACTACACAAGATATCCTAGTGTACTTGAAGGATATTGTGATGCTAGTTGGATCTCAGACTCAAAGGATTCTCATTCCACTAGCGGGTATGTCTTCTGTATAGGAGGCGGAGCAGTCTCGTGGAAATCCACGAAACAAACTTGTATAGCCAGATCAACTATGGAATCTGAGTTCATCGCTTTGGACAAAGCCGGTGAAGAAGCTGAATGGCTTCGAAACTTCTTAGAAGATATTCCATGTTGGAAAAAGCCTGTGTCTCCAGTGATGATGCACTGTGATAGCCAATCGGCCATAGCGAGGGCACATAGCAATATGTATAACGGAAAATCTCGACACATACGTCGAAGACATAACACCGTTAGGCAATTGATCACAAATGGAGTGATTTCCTTAGACTATTTTAAGTCACAGGAAAACTTAGCTGACCCTTTGACCAAAGGGATGACTAGAGATCAATTAAGTGTTTTGCTAAAGGGAATGGGTTTGAAAAACCACAACTAAAGAATGACCATGGCGGTAACCCTACCATGCTGAGTGGAGATCCCACAAACTTGGTTCAAAGGGAAAACTAAGTCATGCTAGTTCAGTTAAGCACTTGGAAATAAAGATTTCCGTTTCCATCCCTATGGGCACAGAAGTGCTAGAACCTGAAATGTGGCAAAGGTTAAGTCGTTGAGACTTTTAATGAATCCCACACCTCGGAAAGGTGGAGTATTTCAGGGTACTCATACTGGGAGGTCACCTATATAAATGTGAAGTGTAGGCCGCTTCAAATGTAAACATTTATGAATCCAAAGAGTTGTCCAGGGCCTAAAACGGACACAACAGAGAAATGGAAACTGATAGGGATTTGTTGTGTGACTATCATTGACTCGGTGTATACTACGGAGGAATAGTTCAAGGCATAGCGTCCACTAGGCCGCCAGTACATCCGATGATTTTCACTAAGGGAGGTTCAAAGCCACAAGCTACCTTTCCAGAAGCAATAGATCCTTCCGAGAACCGAGCACAAGAGTCTGCATTCATGGCATATGCATTGATTTCACTCATGTGGGGGATTGTTGGAATTATTTTAAATAATTCATGTATTTTGACCAAAGTTGTGTAATTTTTATGGCAATAAAAATGTATTCGATTTCGAGTTTAATCGTTACAATTATTATCTCCGTGTTACGAGGTAATCGTGGTATTTTATTTCGTCAAAATCCGTTAATCGGTGAGTGAGAAATAAATGTTTAAAGATTGCTATATATACTACTTTGGTGAATGAAGCAATTATTATTTTATTGGGATAAATATTATCCCACATTGGAAGAATACCAAAAGTCATTTCTCTTTAAAAGTGATAAGAGAATATGAGTGTTCAACAAGTTGACTAAGTCCATGCACCCTTAGCGGTACATGGCAAAGGCCACACGCGCGCGCCCCGCCTCGACCCGACCCGGACCTGGACCCGGACCCGGACCCGGACTCGGACTCGGGCTCGGGCTCGGACTCGGGCTCGGGCTTGGTCCTGGCTCCTTGGTGATTTGGTCAATTGGACTCTGGACTGGACCTGGGCTTCCCGGGGCACACTGGGCCAACTGAGCCAGTTTGGGCAGACCAGTCTATATCTTTTGGACACGGTCCGATTGAAGTATTTGGGCTCGTCTTGATCGACCCAATAGTTGAACATATATTAAGCCTTTGGGCTCGGCCCAACTTAAAGGTGATGAATAATAATTAATTTCGTAATTAATTAATTATTAATAATTGCTGAACGTGGGCGGTTAGAGATGAAGTGGTCAAACTCCACTCGGCTGGAACTGCCTGGAACTGCTCTGAACCGCCAACTGCTGTGAGTGGTGTGTAACTTCCCCCAAGTGATATCTATATATAGACCTGTACATGCATCATTTCACGCAAGAAATAGAGACGAAAAATTCAGACGATAATCATATCATCATACCATACGCATAAGTGCTCAGTTATCACGGTTTCCGTTCAACCGAGGGTTCGATTCAGTGTGCAATCGTTCGAGCCCCGCTGCCGTTGTATCTTTGGGATCAGAAAAGCCTGTAAACCGTAGCATACACGGGGCTTTACTGATTTGCGGAAAGTGCAAACGCCTCGTCCAGCAACTTGTCGTTTTACTTTCCGTTCTTATCTTTGTTTTATTCCGGTTTGACTAACCCGTTTGTTACATTTTTTCCAACATTAATTACTTTATGCACTTGTATTTTTTGAGGCGTTATGATCGCACCAAAACACGCCCAACAACATTGCTAAAATCGAACTAAATATTATTATATCAACGCTAGCTATATATACATTTCCAAATGTATTTTACACTTCACTTAATTTTCATGAGTTTTTATATTTAACTTACAATTACTAACTTTATTAATAAAAAATACATATTTATAATGTATTTTAATGTGTGTGATGAGTTAAAGTTGTATGTATATAATGGGGTGTTCAGTGTTGTATATAGTGAGTTTGAGATATTATTTTATTATAAATTACATGTTATAATTTTAATTTGATATTTTTATATGAGACATTTATGACAAAAAAGTTTTACAGTTTAAAAGAAGTTGGCCATTTTTCAGTAAAACATGTATGATATTTTTTTCCATGGCCAGATATTCATTATATATAATTTTTTTATATTAAAAAGTAGGGAAATATAATATAAACAAATGCATATTTAATACATAAGTATTAAATACTGTATGTGCAAATACTTATGTTCTGGAAAGTTAAGACAAGTGATAAATTAAATATACAAATAATTATAAAAATGAAAAAAAAAATTACTCTTTCTATCAATTTTTTTTACGTAATTTTAAAAGAAAATGTATGTTGTAAAGAGCATAGAGTGTAATTAGATATTGTATTTGGGCCTATTGGCACATGATAGGAATGTAAATGATTCAGCCACTCTTTGGTGTGAAGACACAAGTAAGATGATAGTGTGGTCTCCTATTTGAAGAAGAAAAAAAAAAAAGACAATATGGATTGAATTATTAAATGTTATGATAATGATGTGATTTTGTATTAGGGGACACTGCTACAAACGGATAATCATAATACAACTACTATATAGTGGTGTAACCATGAGGAATATATGCCACAAAATCTTATGTAATTCTAATATCAAAATACAAAGATAATAGTAGAATAAACTTTTTGACATGATCAACCATTATGCATGATTTGAGTGACAGCTAATTAAAATACTTTGTATATATGTGTTGGTATATATCCTTAATTAAAGGAGATATATGAAAGTAGTTCAATTTTTATTTTTTTTACGATTAAAATACAAACACAACACTTTCTTTGAATTTTTGTTGAAAAAATACGGGCAAACTGAGTTTAAGCATTAAAATTTCATGTCATAAATTGCAAAAGTTTTGTTAGTGACCGATGAATGGAAGAAATAAAACCCTATAATCTGAAGTGTACTATATATTATATCGTATATTATTTATATATATAACGATGTAGTAAATTTAAGATCTAGTAAAATAGTAAAATATGAATATATAAACCAATTATAGAGTGGAATCTTGGATAGTATCACCGACGACGATTATATATCAATTAATTAATACTCAAATCTCCGCAATCTCATATTTTGTCGTATTTATGATCTTAATACATATACTATGCTATATTTAAATAATAATTGACTAAATTAGTAGTAATTAAATACTAGTAATTGTGTAGCCGTGGATAATGCGGTTGCTTTTGACATTTCCACATGCATGGAAAATTTATTAATTATCATCTCAAAATTCAAGACTTTAGTATATACGATCAATTTTCTTAATTTTATAATTTTGCGTTGTATATATAATTAAATGTCAACAAATTCCATTAATTAAGCTTGCAATTAAGGGTTTTAATTAGACCGTGGGGGAGGCGTCCGTCGCCACCACTTGATGTCTATGAGCACCGCCATGTGTCGCTAATGCGATTTGCTAAGCATTAACTAACTCCTAACCGTTGACACCACTTGCAACTTGATTTTCTAAGTATAAATTCAAGTTGAGTTTAGTCGAGTCAACCGAAAGAAATTACGATAATACACACACAAAAAAAAGGCGTCAATCTCGTTCCAAACGAAACACATAGATAAATCAAAATAAATATGTCAAAAGATACTATATGTTACGATTAGTTGTTCGAATAGCTAGTCTGTTAGTTCGTAAGCTTTTTTTCTATGGGATGTAATGTACCATCATACATTTTTTATGTGATTGATCTTTAACAAAAAAAAAAAAACTATCAAATGTAATATATAATGTATGTTTTTAATTAAAAAAATATTAGTAATTGAAAAATAGACTATGTAAATATGCAATGCACCTAAGTTTTGAAATTTGAAGAAGTAAATGAGAAAATAAATAGTTGTCCTATTTGACTATTTGATGATTTTATTTATAAATAAATATGGAGCATTAAACATTTAATTTATTTTCTTGAAAACATAAATCTTGATATCAAAATAGTGAAATAGGTAAGGTAGTGCGATCGAGGTCGAGGCCCCATCCCCATACCTTGTCTTCCTCGACACATGCAAACCCACTCCAACTTGCTTTATACAAAAACGAAACACCTCAAATTATATTTTAATTATATTATTAATATTTTTTTTATGATTTTGTTTGTTTGATTAAAATTTCAAGAATCTCCATACGTGTTTGCAGATAATCGTGTTCTTTTTATATTAATAAAAATAAAAAATCTGGACGAGGCCCACGATTTGGGGTAGGTGGGTTTCGTCACAGCCAATTAAATTCCATTATTGATGCTCAATCAGATCTTCAAGATCCCTTTTTTATTTACAGTAGGGGGCGTTGAACAAGTGAAGAAACAGAGCACACATCATTTTTTCACATTTTTTTATAATTAAATTAAGAAGAAATTATCCACCCCCATTGCCTTCCATTATTGGTCGCCCAACCTTTATATATATACATATTTAAATATATATTGTACGTATATGTGTATATATATATTTATAGACTCTTTCCTCTGTAAATCCTTATTTTCTTGTTCGCTTCTTCTCTCTCATCATTATCTTCCACGACCCACCACTCAGTGAGATGAAATTGCTTTTCCTCTGGTTCTGGAAAAACCTCTCCTTTTTCACCGTCGCCAAGTTCTTGAAAACCGCCATCGCTCCCTCCTCGCCGACATCCATGCCGCCCAAGAAGAAAACCATCAGCAGCAGCTTCGTCCCGAATCCCGAGATGTCCGTCCTCGATTTGCCCGACCTCGTCCTCGAATCCATCCTCGAGAAGCTCTCCCCGGCCGAGCTCTGCCGGACGGCCAACGTCTGCGCCTCTCTCCGGGACAAGTGCTCGAGCGACCACCTGTGGAAGAAGCTCATGGAGGGCAAGTGGGGCGACGTCGTCGGCCCCGCCGCGCTCGGGGAGTGGCGATCCCAGATTGACTCGAGGAAAGGTTCGATCTTTTCCGAGCGGCGGAACGCCGCCGCCCTCGCCGACCTCTGGCCGCTCGCGCTCATTAGATCTAGCTTCAGCAGTGTTTTCAAGAAGGCTAGCATTTTCCCTCCGGTCGACTCCGTCATGTCCTGCTATCTCGCGCTCGAGTCCGGAAAGTTCTGGTTCCCGGCCCAGGTTTATAATCGCGAGGTACTGTTCGATTTTTCGATGTTTCAGTTTATGTAATTATCTTTAAATTGTGGGGCTTTTCTGAGATTTTTCGGGTTTTGGTGGTTTTAACAGAATGGTCATGTTGGATTTATGTTGTCTTGCTACGATGCCGAGCTCAGCTACGATCGAAAATCGGATACCTTCATTGCCAGGTGATTGATTGGTCTATGTCTTTTGTAATTAGGCTGAACTTCAGGGTAGTTTTTGTAATTATTCAATTCTAATTTTGGTAAGCTTTTGAATCTACTTTCTCAGGTATTTGGGGCATGGAACAAGGCCAAGTACAATGGAGAGCGGTGTGACTTGGGATCGGCTCAGAGCTCCCCCCGTCGAGACTTCTCCGCACGATCTTCACAACTCCGATTGCCTGAACGAGCTGGGCCCCGGCGATCAGATGGAAATCCAATGGAGGCGAAACAGAGAATTCCCATACGGTATTGGCTCAAACTATGATCTTGATAATGAGAAAGTCAAAGTTATTCGTATTTTATTTACCGAAATCAAGTCGTGCTCAATTGACTTTTACCGAAACACCCAATATTTCACGTGGTAAAATTTCAAATGGTCAACCGATGTGCGGTAGACTATAGATCAGCTGTACAAGTTTGAATTGAATCTTACCGGTTTTTAATTGTGTGCAGGTTGGTGGTACGGCGTCGTTGGCCACTTGGAAACATGCGACGGAAATCTCAACTACTGCCGGTGTCGTCATAGTGGTGAGTGGTGGCTTCTATGATGAAAAACTTAAAACAAAAAAAAAAGTGATTATCTATCAGCTTTCTAATTTATTCGACTTTTAATATCGATCCTTCGGTAGGCCCTTTGTCGACCCCATTTCGTGTCTTCCTTTACGTGTATAGGAACAACACTTTGTTTTGTCGCATTCTCTTACAACATACGCATCAGTGATGTCTCGGTGGGACATTTATGGCCAGCCAATGTTGAAAAAAAAAAAGGAACTTGCTTTTCCCCGTTGCATACCTTTTTTTTCTTCTGTGGGGATGGAATGATTCTAGTTTAAAAAGTATAAAACACTCGTGATATTGAATTCTAGTTTATTCATTTCACTTTGCAATAATTTCAATTCGTGCAGCGGTTCGTGTCCATATTGATATCGACGTTTTTTTTTTAACTGCACGTGCGTGTATACTTGATTGTATCGCTCCCTTGACCGCCTTTTTCCCCCCTCGTTTTCTTTTTCGTTTCTTGACCATTTTCAAACTTACTGTTCTTAGTCAGTCAATCCTATGCTTAAGGTGTGTGTATCTACTGTTATTCCATCCCTGAAGTTTAGCCTAATTACAAAAAAACCCCAATCATTCGTTCGAGTTTTTTTTTTTTAACACTGAAAATTGCTTGCAGACACTCTTGTGCTGGAGTTCAACCAGTACACTCGCGACTCCCGTTGGAGGAGAACACTCGTAAACAGGAGTGACCATAGGGAAAAGGGCAACGAGGTCGATGGTTTTTATGGGGGGATCCGGAAGCTTTGTAAGGAAAGAGAGATTTCCACGTGGAGAAAGCTATGGCCCACCGAAGTATTCGAATAGGAGACATGACTGATCGGGAGTTTGGTAACACGGCAAGTGGCATAAGCCTGCTTAGCGTTGCGGGCGCAACTGGAATTCTTTATTCGACGAGGATGAAAAAAGTATTTGTGAAGCTGAAGACGAGATTGTAGCATATGTGTAAATGAGCTCCATTGTTTTTAGAATAAGTGATGAGTGATGATGTATGTATCTATGTTAGTTAGATGAAAAGAAATATACAAGGTAAATTATGTGCATTAATTGTTCTTGTCTATTCATTTGAGTTTCATTCTAGAAATAGAATCGGTAGCAAGATTTCTCCACGATTGCCTTGTCAATTTCTTCGCTCAATCGACTCAAAATTCTACTGTGAATTTCTATGGAGACAAGTGAATCTTGGTGCTATTCATATTTTGAAGTTGACTGAGCATAAATACATAGATATTCTTGAGGGTGAATACATAGATATTCTTGAGGGTGAATTTTGCCTTTTCTCAAGCTATTTGTAGGTTTCTTAGTTTATAGTAGTACTACTATAGTAGTTTATTGGGCATGTGACAAAATATCTGCTCAAAGGTCAATTGGAAATATTAGCAAATACATATACGACTTTACATTTATCATGCTTGGTAATATAATAAATTAATTTAAACCATCAAAACTTGGCTAATAGTTTAATACATTGCTAATACATATACGACTTTACATTCATCAAAACTTTGCTAATAGTTGCCTAGTTCGAGACTTGTTAATGATAAATTGATATTAAAACATATTTTGTTTGAATTTTGGACCTTTTTATTTTGTATGTGTTTGGTTTTTTCGTTGTATCCGAACTTGTTTATTTCAGACTTTTGTTGTTTTGATTTTGAACATGTTTTGGATAGAACATGATATTTTGGGATTAACTTATTTTGGCTTGATCTTTATTAATCTAATTTTTAATAATAGCACTATTGGCATCCATTTACTCTAACAACACTTCCATATTTTTTTAATTTTAATTTAATTATTATTTTTACTAGATACACCATTAAATTTTCCTAATTTACCCTTACAGGAAAGACTACATATAATAATCAATACTTCTTTATTAATGTTTATTAATATTAAAACATTCTATATTTATTTATATTTTATATTTATAAGATATATAATATGTAAAAATTATATAATTTTTCTTTTACTTTAGAATTTTATTAATATTAAAACATTCTATATTTATTTATATTTTATATTTATAAGATATATAATATGTAAAAATTATATAATTTTTCTTTTACTTTAGAATTTGATAGTTTTAAAATTTAGTATACTATTTATAATTATTAAATTAATTAGTTATATAATTCAAAATTAAATTTGATTAATTACATATTTATATAAATAATTTGTACAATTTTATTATTGTATGTTTAATATTTTAATTAAAAAATAAATAAATATTTGTATTGATATAGTATCAAACCAATTCAAATACTGTTATTTAAATAATAATTTGTGGTTAATTGAAATTAAGTGATTCAAGAATTTTATTTGCGCAACCAAATAATAATGATTTAAAATTCACAATTAGTAAAAGAATATTGATTCTTTTAATAGAAACTTAATGTTATTAAACTCTAAAACTAAGAAATCAAATCATCAATTCAAATAAAATGAAATATAAATTTATAAATCTAAATAAATTAAATAAATTAAAATTTAATATAAATACTTAATGAATTTTGACAATTAAATAAATTAAAACATAATATAAATACTTAATTTATATTATTTATTTATATAAATAAATATATATTAATAATATATAAATAAATATATATTATTTATATATATATTAATATATATATATATATATATATATTTATTAATTTATATTATTTATATTAAATAAATTAAAACATAGTATAAATACTTATGAATATTTTCACAATTAAAATAAATAATAACGTGGAGCGTTGTTTTAAATCATTAAGACTTTAATTAATCCTAATCAATAAAATATGAATTTAGAGAAGTGTGTAGCTCTTTTAAATTATTAAGACTATATTAATCATAGTCAAAGTGTGGAGCACACATTCATATAGAATTGATATAAATTTATAATTAGAATTTGAATAAGTATGAAGTGTGATCAATGATAAAATTATATTATTTATTTGATTATTAAATAATTAAATATTAATTTTCAATTAATCATATTAATCAAATATATACAAAATCAATTAATAATATAAACCAAAATAACTTAATTAATTAAATATTTTGACAATTAACACAATAATATTATTTAATAGGATTATTTTAACATATAATTATATTATATGTTAAAATAATCACTTTTATAATAAAAAATTAAAAATACTCACTTTCATAATAACATATTTACATAATCATTTAATTATTTTTAATCATTTATTGAATTGACTAAAAAACTAAGAAATCTAAAGATTCTTAATTCCTATTGAAAGTAATTTTTCTGTGTTTTTTTAAGGGATGAGAGCATTATTTTGGTGTGATCTTTTATAAAATTATATTATTTAATTAAACTATCAAATAATTAAATATTAATTTATCCATCTCATAAACATAATTATATTATTTAATAGAAATATTTTAACATATAATCACATTATATTGTGAAAATAATCACTTTTATAATAATAAAAAATTAAAAAAAACATACTTTCATACTAACATGCACTACATATATTACTAATCACATTGCGGTTGAAAATTATATATTTTATTTTTTTAATTTAACAATTTAAAAATCAAATATATTGTTAAAAAATTAACAATTTAAAATTAAGATTTATAAAAAGATTCATTATAAAAAATTGAGAATTAAGTAATTTTATTTTTTTAATTTAACAATTTAAAATTAATATTTATAAGAGGATTGAGTAATTTTGTTTTTAATTTGACCGTTTAAAATTTTAATAGTATTTTATAAGGGTAATACAGTAATTAAACTTTTAAAATTGTGTTTTTTTATTATAATTATCTAAAATATAATACTCTAATAAAAAATAACTGATTTTTTTTTCTTTTAATATAAAGTGAATTTTACGAGAGGTTTAGATTGTAAAATAATAAACTAAAAATTCTCTTTTCTTAAATACTTGTATATTTTATTTTTAATCATTTTTTTAACTATTAAAAATTTAATTGAGAGGTTTAGATTGTAAAATAATAAAATAAAAATTCTCTTTTCTTAAATACTTGTATATTTTATTTTTAATCATTTTTTTAACTATTAAAAATTTAACGTATTTTATTTTTATAAGGTAGAAGTACTTTGAGCGATAGTTTAGTATTTTATTTTTATAAGGTAGAAGTACTTTGAGCGATAGTTTAATAATACACGAAATATCTCTACGTCTCATTGCACATGCTCTTATTAGCGATGTACATTTATCCGTTACTTATAGTTCAATATTATAAACAATAGTATATGCTTGTGCTTAGTTCATATAGTATTAAACCTTATTTAATTAGTGTCCTTTTAAAATAAATAACAATTTTTTAACATAAATAATCCATCCCTCGCATTATTTAATGTTTTTAAATAAATAATAGTACTTATTTTAACATGATTTATTTCATCTATAATAAAATTTTATAAATTAAACAATTAATTATTATAACAAACTAACGCAAACAATCACTACTTAAACACAATTAATTGTATAAAATAATTTAAATAATTAATTTATATTTTGTAGATTTTTTTGAAAATTATTTAGATAAAATAATTTAAATAATTAATTTATATTTTGTAAATACTTTAAATTAATTTATATTTTGTAGATTTTTTTGAAAATTATTTAGATAAAATAATTTAAATAATTAATTTATATTTTGTAAATACTCTAATAATTTATTTTGATTTTATCTTTCCTTGTTATTAATTAATAATTTTATTAAGTATTTACTACTGCCAAATATAAATAAATGTAAATTAACA
This sequence comes from Euphrasia confusa, assembly GCA_954870475.1. Taxonomy (NCBI): domain Eukaryota; kingdom Viridiplantae; phylum Streptophyta; class Magnoliopsida; order Lamiales; family Orobanchaceae; genus Euphrasia; species Euphrasia confusa. Next base: position 3,861,731 of record OX940966.1, on the reverse strand, counting down.
GATTATGAAATTTTTTAAAATTACGGAAAATAAAAACTTTTTAAAATTTATAATTTATAAATATTTTTATTATTTTTATTTATAATTTATAGTTTAAACACAATAATATCAAAACTCTCGAAATCATAATTCCTGAGTGGAAGAAACCAAATTGAAAACTCACTAAATAATTTATCCATTTTTTACAATTTCAAAAACCCAAAATATACATGAAAAAAAAAGATAACCTTAATAAATAAACAGTAATTAATTTCTATGCTCCTCTCATCCACAGTAAATAATTTATCCTTTTTTCACAATCTCAAAAACCCAAAATATACATGAAAAAAAAATGACTTTAATAAATAAACAGTAATTTATCCCTTTTTTACAATTTCAAAAACCCAAAATATACATGAAAAAAAAAATAACCTTAATAAATAAACAGTAATTAATTTCTATGCTCCTCTCATCCAGGGGCGGACCCACACTAGGACCAGAGTGGGCCTCCGCCCCCCTGAAAAAAAAAAAGGTAGGTATATATATATCCTATATTATTTTATATATATATATATATGTTAATATTTGAAAGATGGCCCCACCTAAAATTTAAAAAAAAAAGGGAAAAATGGCAATAAGGCCATTTTTCAACCTTTTTTCGGCAATAAGGCTTTCGAGAAATTACGCGTGCCAATTAGGCCGCCTAAAATGTGCAAAGACATCGTTGCCCTCGCATATATACACATTTGAACAAACGGTTTCAGCATTTATTTCATATTTCCCGCACACACGAAGCCCACGAAACCCCACACCTTCTCTCTTTCTTTTCTCTCGGCTCCCGCTAGAACACACAGAAACCAAAAAAATCACCACGAAGAGAACCGCCGGGAAGAAAATCCTCTCACTTTTCCTTCTCATCTCAGCTAGCTGTTCGATTATCAATGGCTCCGTCGAAGAAAACCGCCACCGCGAAGAGAACCGCCGGGAAGAAATTGACTCCAACCGCCGCTGCTGCTGCTTCCGAAAACACTGAACGGAGGCTTGTTCAGTACACTCCGTCGAGTGAAGAGCAGCCGAGCCCTATCCCTCAACCTGCCGCCGACGAGAAGAAGGAGAGGAAGTAAGTATTTCGAACCCTAATTCAACCGATTTTCAATTTCAATCTGTTAATTTCCATTGCGTGAATGAATTTTGTGTGTTTTGATGGAGGTTCGGTGTGATTATGTGTTCATCAGTGTTGATTGTGTGTGTTGGTGGCCGTTCTGTGTTAATATGTTCTGTTCAGTGTTAAATTTTCCTGTTCAGTGTTTGTTTATGCCTGCTCAGTGTCTCTTTATGCCACCCAGTGCTTTGTGTGTGCCACTCAGTGTTGATTGAGTGTGTTGGTTCCTGTTCAGTGTTAAAATGTTATGTTCAGTGTTAAATTGTCCTGCTCAGTGTTAAATTATGCCTGCTCAGTGTCTCTGCATGCCACCCAATGTCTTGTGTGTGCCACTCAGTGTTGATTGTGTGTGTTGGGTGTATGTTCAGTGTTAAAATGTTCTGTCCAGTGCCTCATCATTCCTGTTCAGTGCCTCATCATGCCTGTTCAGTGCCACTGAGTGCAACTACATGGCCACTCAGTGTTGTATATGCCTGTTCAGTGTTGTATATGCCTGTTCATTGCTTTGTACTCACATCGGTGTGTGTTTTTTTTTGGTGTTCCAGGTCCTATAAACAGATGAGGTCCAACTTGCTGACCATCATCCGGACTATTGATGAGATCAAGGACAAGCTGAAACCGGGGCACGACGAGTATTTGAAGATGACCCCCTTCTACCATCTCTTCAGGAGCATAAAGGATCAGAGGCTGACCATCCTCCACACCCGAAAGAGCGACGCTGCGATAGCTGCCGTGCTGGAGCAGATGGATGCCGGCGATCGTACTATTAAGCTCGGCAGCAAAGATGTCCGGATCACTCCCGAGGATGTCGATCTTATTTTTGGAATCGTAGGCGGCAGTAGGAAGCTCGATATCAGTTCGAGGTCCAAGTGTGATAACAAAAGATTCAGGGAGAGGCTGTTCCCGGGGGAGAAGACGCTGAACCCGAAGCTGCTGAAGGAAAAGCTTGATATGTTGGTGAAGCGTCGGAGTCGCAAGCCTCAGGCTCTTGCTGATGTAGCTCGGCTCCTCTCGTTGATAGTGATCGGCACTGTCTTCTTCTCCACTTCCTCCGTCACGATCCAATGGAAGTGGTTGGATTATGTGGTGGATCTGGAGTCGATGCAGAGCTACAACTGGGGCGAGGCGATTCTCAAGGCCCTTTGCGACTCGGCAGCTGCGAACAGGGGCAACCCGCAGAATACACAAGGCTGCACGATACTGCTTCTGGTATGTGCTTCTACTTGCTGTTCTTCACATTCGTCTTGCCGTCTTTTTTTATTTTTCATTCCTTGATATTTACCTTGGGTTTTTTTCTTTTTTTTTTTGGTTTTTGTGCAGTTCTGGCTTTGTGAGCACACAAAGCTGGCAAAAAGGCTGGAGAACGAGCACCTCCCCCGGGTCCTGAACTGGCATCTCAATGATCTTTCGAATGTGACCAAGGAGACCCTAGCGGGTCTCGCGGACGAGGCGGTAAATATCTTCTCTCTTTCTTCTGCTTCTTTTAATTCTGTTTTGTTTTATGATTCAGTGTCCGTCGACTGATTCTGAGTGAACAGTGTGTGAAATATTGAGGTTCAGTGTTTATTGCTTGCTGTTCAGTGTGGTATTCATGCACACGGTGCTTGTGGATGGACAGTGTGAATGATGTTCTGTTCAGTGCTTATTTATGCTGTTCAGTGTCAAAGTAGGATAATTGTGATGTTCAGTGCTTATTAATGCTGTTCAGTGTCACTCACTTGAGGAGGATGATGTTTTTTTGATTTCTAACGCGTGCTGTCCGTGTCTGACAGGTGGATGCTCGTCTTCTGAAACACGGCAAGACGGTGGCGGAGATCAAGGCGTACAAGGGTCACCTTTCCTACAAAGCAATCGTGAACACTCCGCGTGCGGCGGAGAGCGAGGACGAAGAGCAGTCTGATGACGATGACGATGACGAGCATCCGGGCTCTGATTCGTCGAGCCCTGAGGAGGAAGAGGAACAAAAAGGAAAAGGCCCCGAGGGCGGGCCTTCTGGAGACGAGCAGTCGTCAGATGGGGAAGACGACGACGACGACAGTTCTTCCGGGCGGCATCAGGAGATGGCCTGCATAGTCCCAGAGCCGGAGGACGAGGCTGGGCCTTCCGAACAGCAGCCCGATGATGAACGCCCTGCTGTTTCTTCTGCTGAATCCGAGAAGTTGCTAAACAACCTCCTGTCGGAGAATCAAGATCTCTCCGACACTGTGAGGGATCTCCAAGCCAAGCTCGAGAGCACGACTTCTCAGCTGAACAAACTGACAAGTGCTAATGCCGAGCTGGAAGGTGATAACCAGCGTCTGAAGAGCGAGCTTTCGGAGCAGCTTGCAAAGATAGACGCGGAGACGGAGAAGGTCCCCGGGGCAGCAGCAGGCGAGGCAGGTGGAAGCTCCGGGGAGGAGGAGGAGGAGCTGAAAATTCTGAGGGCTCGAGTGAAAGAGCTCGAGGAAGAATTGATCAAGGCGAGTGATCAGAATCATCCGGTGACCGAGGCGGGCGAGAATCGAAGCTCTGGTGAGGAGGAGGAAGTGCGACTTCTGAGGGCTAGAGTCAAAGAGCTCGAGGGTGAAGTGACAAATTTGAAGGATGAGTTAGCTGACTTTCAGATGTCTTCGTACATGAACGACTACGACAAAGTCCGGCTCGAGAATCTGGAGGGGGACATGAAAGCGCAAGAAACCGTCCACAGAGTCCAGATCGAGGCTCTGCAGAAAATCATCAAGGAACGGGAAGAGGAAATCTCGAGTCTCCAGGCAGAGTTGTGCGTCTACGAGATTGAAGGCGACAAGGGCGATGAAGAAGAAGGGAGCCCGTTGAGACAGGAAGCCGAAAAAATAGAGCCTTCGAGCAAGGCGAAGACCAGGTCGATGGTACGACTGGTCAAGGGCAGGAAAAGGAAGCCAGCCAACGGCGATGACGACGATTTTCAGTACGATCCCCCTGCACCTGCCGCAAAGAAGAAGGCGATCAAGAAGGGTAAGAAGGTGGTGCAGGAGGCAAGCCAGAAACCGACCCGCTGTGATTTAAATGATGATCATATCGAATTCTTGATGAACGTGAACAATAAATGTGACCTGAACTGCGGGTTTGAATTGGAGCCGGAAATCCTCGACAAAATCATCCTGCACAACAGCGACGAAAAAACGTGAGTGAAGTTTCTTTTATTTCTTTCCTTCACATTCCGTCTTTCCCTTCTTTCTTTCTTTCTTTCGTTTTTTTTTTTTTGTGCGCTAAGAATGTGTTTTTTTTCCCTTTTTTTTGACAATCAGGTGGACGATGAAGTTCTTCCCCCGTATAAACACAGTCGTGACGGTGGCTGACATTACCGACATGATGAAGTGCACCTTCATCAGCAATCATGTGGTCGACGCCTTTGCTGAGTCGCTGCATCGAGACCACAACAAGAAGCTGGAGGCTCTGATACTCCCCGCGCACTGTTGGGTGAGTCTTTCCTGCATTTGCATTCAGTGTTTTTAATGGTTGTACAGTGTGTTGGTGTCTGTTCAGTGTTTTTATGTGCTGTTCAGTGTCATTGCTGTTGATCAGTGTTTATGTGTGCTGCTCAGTGTTTGTGTTTGCTGTTCAGTGTTATTGATGGGTGATTCAGTGTTTGTGTGTGGTGTTCAGTGTTTCTAATGTGCTACTCAATGTGTGTGTTTTCTGTTCAGTGTTATTGTAGGTTGATCAGTGTTTATCATCAACATTCAGTGCTTATATGTGCTGTTCAGTGTTATAATGTCCTGTTCAGTGCTCATTCAGTTCATCCTTTCTTAATAAAAACTCCTTTTTCTTTTTTTTTTTTTTATTTCTCGCAGACTTCCATCGTCATGGGACGTCATGACAACCAGAAAATGTACCAAACAATAACAGATATGATCCCGTGCGTGCGAGAAGGGATTATAATGTTCCCGATTTTGTCTCCTGGGATGAAAAAGACTGCAACACCGAACCATTTCACGCTGCTCGTCTGCGACTTCGTCAAAGAGAAATGGCTATTCTACAACTCTATTCAACCCAGGTTGGCGAAATCGAAGGACCATTACATGGCGAATGCAGCGGAATTGGTACGTCTACTGTATTTTAGTCGATTTTTAAAAACGGTTCCCTTTCTAACGATAACTGACAAACTGTATTGTTTCGTACGTTTCAGAAAGAAAAGGTGGAAACCAACGTGGGCCAAATGCTGGAGAAAGCGGGGAAGTGTGGTTTCCCGATACATGATATCGAGGCCGTGAAGCCTCTCCCACAGCAAGCCCCAACTTTGTAAGTATCTCAGTGCATAATTAACACATTCAGTGTTGTGTTTTTTGTGTTTCATTTTTATGCCTGTTCAGTGTTATATTTATGCATTCAGTGTCAGTGTTTCTTTTTTTTTCGTCTGACTCCTCCACGTCTGTCACTGTCCAGGAATGAATGTGCCTTGTACGTATGCTACTACATGGAGAAGATTCTGAAGAAAGAGCACATTCTGGACAAGGTCAGGACGGAAGAGTTCCAAGAATTCAAGGGTCACGTGATACGAACCATCCTGACCATGAAGGAGAAGTAGTGATCTTGGGGCTGTGCGCGTTTTCTGTTTCGTTTTGGTTGAAAAAAAAACAAGAAGTGTTTTTTTTCTGTAAATGTATCAACATGATTGTGTTTGGGTTTAGTTTCTGTAATAAAAAAAATTGTGTTTTTTGTTCATATTTCTGGGCAGTTTTTAGTTGAACACAGTTGTGATGATATTGCTTGTTATTCAGTGTTAATTCTGTCTGTTCAGTGTTGGCAGTGTTTATTCTTCCAATTCAGTGCCATCAGTGTTAATCTTGTCCACTCAGTGTCAGCAACTAAGGCTTATTGAATTGAAACATTGAAAAACAAGCAAATGCAAAAATTGCAAGATACAAGAACAAATTAAAAACACTCCAAGAGCATAACTGAACAAGAAACAACTCACATAATGTTAAAATCCCGTGTTTTTTTGAGATGACAGTCAGTCAGTGTGTTTATGAGCCAAACAGTGCCTGTCACTGACAGTCAGTGTTTTTTCACCCCATTCAGTGTCACTGATCACAGAAATCATGTCGAAAAAACACAACGAAGATCCAAAATAAGAAAAAAAGCCTACTAACTAACTAACTAGGGTACAGGCTCCGTGCACGTTTTCTTGTTGTGATTGCCGACACGTCCGCACCTCCCGCACTTCATGGCTCTCGGGATGTGCTCACCCCTGGACGGAATCCTCTTCTTCTTAGGTCTTCCAGGGGGCCTCTTCGATGTTGGCGGCTCGATCATGACGTTCTCTGGCACGTTCGAAGGTTGATCAAACATGGAAACCGGCTGAAGCGGATCGGCATAAGACCTTGCGTAGCTCTCTGCGTGGTAAAACTTGTCCACGAACGAGGCCATCGGCTTCCCGGACCGCAGAATGCACGCAGCTGCGTGGGAACACGGAACCCCTGTAATCTGCCACTGGCAGCAGGTGCACGTCTGATCAGCAATATTGACCACGACGGACGGAACGCACTGCACTTCAAAAACCGTTTCGGACGACCCCACAACCACCCATTTCCTGCCTTCGTTGATGGCTTCACCCAGCTTCTTCTCAACCGACGGGCAGAAAGCCGTGGTCCACTTCCTGCTCCTGGCCCCCCTGTCTGATTCAGTGTTAAACAAGACCAGTCAGTGCTTGAACAAGGCTAACAGTGTTAAAAGAGTGCAATCAGTGTTTGAGATTGATAAAACCCTCATCATACCGTGGAAAAAGGTCATCAGCTTCAGCCTGATTGTGTTGACCAACGCCGTGATCGGAAGATGCCGGGCTTCCATGATCCATTTGTTGAACGACTCCGCGGCGTTGGACGACATCTCGCCGTACGTCTTCCCCGAGAAGTACACGTTGGCCCAATTCTTTGGATCCATGTTCTCGAAAAACACTTTCGCTGTCTGGCCTCCCTCTTTCAACAGCTCGTCCATGCTCAGTTGGTAGGCTTCGACGGTGGTTGCGTACGCACATTTCAGGAAATTCCACACCACGCCTTTTCGTAACATCTTGGTCGCCCATCTGCCTCTGAATTTGTCTTTCAGGTTCAGCTTCAAGTGATTGATGCAGTAGCCGTGCGGGGACCCTGGGAACACCCTGCTCATCGCCTCGAGCAGCCCGAGATTCCTGTCCGACACGAACGTAACGGTGCGAGAAGTAGGTAGGATGTGCTTCAGGTTGTCCAGAAACCACTTCCAGTTAGCATAGTTCTCGGAATCGACAACGGCGTAAGCCAGCGGGTACAACCCTGCATTCACGAGACACGAACAAAAAAAAACAAAAAAAAACACTCCAGTCAGTGTGAATAGCACCCATTCAGTGTTGAAAATACAGATTCAGTGCTGGAAGCAACAAGGGTCAGTTTCAGTGTGCATTTCAGACCAGTCAGTGTTAAAAAGTTGGATTCAGTGTGCATTTCAAACAGTCAGTGTTCCACATACCTCCGTCGCCGTCCTTGCCCGTAGCAGCGAGCAAATGGCCCTTGAACCTCCCCTTCAGAAACGTGCCGTCCAGAAACAGCAAAGGGCGACAGTGGTTCATCCCGTCGATACAAGCCTTCATCGAGATGAAGACCCTGCGAAACTTCCTGGACGCCTCGTTGAATTCGAGCAGCAGGTGCGACCCAGGGTTGGAGTCCGATATTGCCTGCAGGTGCTTGGTCAGTGCGGCAAAGGAATCTTTATCGTCGCCGTGAATCAGCTTCCTGGCCTTCTCGAGCGCATCCAGAGCGAGGCCAGGCGAGATCTCCAGGCCGTAGTGATGCTGGAAGTTTCTCACGACTTGGACCGGACGAGTCAGCGTGCTTTTCCGTACCTCCTCGACTATCAAACTGGAAACCAAGTCCGAGCAGACGCGCCTGTGCTTCAGGGATCGAAAGCACGCGCCGCAGCTGTGCTCGTTACTCAGCTGCTTGACGTAGAAGAAGCCGTTGCTTCGATCCATCACGGCGCACACGGACCAGTTGCATCCCGTGCTGCTTTTCTTCGAGCACACGGCAGAAACCTTTTCGGGTCTGTTCTTCACGTACTCGAAATCGAATCCCACTCCGACTGCCACCTTACAGAGCGCGTTTCGAAAGTCCGGGGCGCCTCCTTGGAACATCTGACCGACACCAGAAATCTCTTTGTCCCAGCCATCGGTCAACAGCACTTTAGAACTCGACGGACCAAACAGGCGGAACATATCCTCTGCTTCGAATCCCTCGTTGTTTTCTGTTCCAGTCGCACTGACAGCGCTACTGTTGGACACCGTCGAGAACACAGAACTAGAGGTGTGGTCTTCAGTCGCGACGGAAATGTCGATGCTCACCCGAGGCAGCTTGTGAAGCGCAGCTAGGGATACCATGTTCGACATGTCCGCATCGGTTGAGAGCACACAGTTTGGGAAATCGGGTACAGAGTAATGCATGCCGTACGCAACGTCTCGGAGCTCAGGCTACTGAAGCTCGACTGTTTCCTTCAGCTGGTGAAGGGCGGCAGCACGGGAGGAATCGATTCTGGACACCAAATTCTCACCGCCGAATGCACAGAATGCGAAAACATCGGCACCTGCTGCTGAAAAAAAAAACACAAAAAAATAACGACTCACAGTCAGCGCACGATTTTTTTAAGGAATGCATGAAATGAGCACTGAACATTTCAAACAGTGTGATTCAATGTGTGTCCCTGTCTGTTCAGTGCTAAAAAATGGTGTTCAGTGCTATTAAAGTGTGTTCAGTGCTGTTCAGTGCTATTGGAGTGTGTTCAGTGCCATAAAAGTGTGCTCAGTGTTTGTTTGATTGTGTGGTTCAGTGTGTGTTGCCTCAGACTAGACAGTGTTTTTAAGACCTGTTCAGTGTTGAATGCACAGTCAAAGGAACAGTGTTTTTGAGGCCTGTTCAGTGTCAAAGTCAGACTAGACAGTGTTGTTTTTTTTTTTTTTTTTTTTTTTAAACTCAAAGAGTCTTATTAAGCAAGCAGCAAGTAATTCAATCACGAGCAGTACAACGAAGACAAGTCGTCGTCAAAATCACAGGAAACAGAAAAAACGACAAAAAAACAAGATTTAACAACAATAATAATGAGACGGAGGAAGTCTTGAGTCACGACGAGGGGGTTCCCTGACCGGGCGCACCATCGACTGGCCATTTTGATCGAATACGCCAACCGAGAATCTTCTTCCTCCGGTCCAGGTAACCCGGATGTTCCAGCCTTCCTGCACTCCAAACTCTCGAACGAGGCGTTCCCAGTTGAATCCGTGTATGGCAGTTTGATTCCGATGAGTGGTGAGAGGGACGTGCCATTTCTGGTCCAGGGAGTCCGTCAGAACGATGAAATCCCCCATTTCGTCCTTGATCGGACGAACAAAGACAGCCGGGAGGGGAAACTTTTCTTTATGCCAACGGCCATTGAATCTTTGCTCGGTCCAGTGAGAACCATTCAAAGATTCAACCCCCCGACTTCTTGTCGTCTGCCCTGGCTCCCGATCCAGTGTGCCCGGTCGCCTAGGCATCATTGGTGGCCCCCGACGGATTGGCCCGCCATTGAATCTTTGTTCGGGCGACGAGGGAGGAGGACTGTTATTCATAAATTCTGCCTCGCTTGGTGTCGGTCCTGGCTCTCGATCGAGTGTTCCCCTTCGCCTCGGCATCGTTGCTGGCTGCTCAACCCCCGATCGAACAGAAACGAGATGAGGAAACCAGAGAAATGACGAGGTATTTATAACCGTAATCACACTAACAAGGCAGTAAATGCCTCAACCCTCAACTAACATGGCAGGCATTTATTGAAAGGGAGACAGGTCAATGCCTCAAAGGAAACAAAGTCAACACACACTGATTCCTGTAACACATTGCATTTCCAACGAGATAATAACAGGTACCATATTCATTCTGACAGTGAATGAATCAAATAAACACTGAATCCATATTGCTAAATATGGATGGATTCAGTGTGCAACAAGGTGGGTACAGTGTGTAAGTGGCAATTAGCCAAGCTAAATGCACACTGAACAAAGCTATTAAACACTGAATGGATCAAACAAACACTGAATGAATCCACATGGTTGAATATGGATTCAGTGTGGCAACAGGTGTCTACAGCGTGGAAGAGCAATTAGTCCGGCTCAATGCACACTGAACAAAGCAATTAGACACTGACTGAAAACAAGCTCAGTCAATCCACACAATGTGTTACAGGAATTAGACACTGACTGAGCCAATTTAGCACTGAATGGCAAGCTCAGTGCAGGAACACTGAGTGCATGGTGAATTACACACTGACTGAACAAAATAAGCACTGAATGGCAAGCTCGGTGCAGGAACACTGAATGCATGCACACTGAACACTGAGGGCATGGTGAATTAGACACTGAATGCAACGAAAAAACACTGAACATGCATAACAAAAAACAATCAACACTGAATGCATGAACAACGCACACTGAATCAATCGACACACACACTGTGCATGCATGCTGAATGAAGCTTTTAAGCACTGAACGGGTACGTGGATTCGAAATCGCGTACCTGGATTCGAAATCGTCGGCAAGGAGGGCGGCGGCGCATCTGACATCTGAACTGAGACAGGAACGGCGGCGGCGGCGATGAAATCGATCGATCGATCGATGCCAAGGGAGACGGACTGCATGGAATCGCGGCTGAGAATTGGAGCTGCTAACCGGCGGCGACCTTCCCCCTCTCCTTGGCTTGAACGCGGCGGCGACGGAGATGAAATCCTTCGGCTCGATTGTGAATAGCAGCAGCGGCGGCGGAGCTGAGAGAGAGAGAGAGAGAGAGAGAGAGAGAGAGAGAGAGAGAGAGAGAGAATTGAATGTGCCCGATTTTTGATTTGTTTTTCCCCCAGCTCGTCGAATTGTGAAAGGTAATATGGAAGGGTAATTTCGTACTTCCATATACATTTTTGTGGCCTAATTGACACAAAATGGCCTAATTGACACCAAATTTACAAATTGGCCTTATTGGACAAAAAATGCTGAAAAATGGCCTAAATGCCATTTTTCCAAAAAAAAAAAATCACGTAATACTCCAATATCCAATAGCTTTAAATAGTAGATATATAATAATGTTATATGGGCACTTACTTCAACTTGGGCTAAACAAAGGCCCAAAATCTCATTTAAAAATTGTGTCAAACCAATTAAAGATGAATAACCATATTTTATATAAATTGGATTTAATTATATAAAAGATTAAATTAAATAGTCAAAGATGAAATATAATTAAATAGAAATTTATAGCTCATTTAAAAGTGTGATAAATTATGAATATTTTTATGTAAATAAAATTTATTCATTTTTTTCAGTTTTTTTTTAGTTTGTACAATTATTTATTAAACATAAAATGAAAATTTTATGATTTTTTTATTATTTATTTGAATCAATTATGATATTTTTTCTTGGTTCCTTTTATACTTTTCATTTTATTGATATTTTTTAATATAAAATATTGTTTCTAGTTTCTAGCCCCAAAATATTTTGCTCAATTTATTTTTTAAATATTTTTTATTTTGAAATATAATGTTACTTTAATTTATTTAGTATTTTTCAAACTTTAATTATAATTATTTTAATTTTGAATTTAAATATATATTTTTATTTTTTAATTTTTAATAAAAGAAAAATATTTTTCTTAAACTCTTTTTGCTAAAAAAATGTATCTTAACTCTTTAAAAACTGTGAAACTATATATTTATAGTAAAAAAAACTAAAAACAAATCAAGAGTTCATTGGAAAAAAAATTTGCCCCCCCCTCAGTTCAATTCCTGGGTCCGCCCCTGCTCTCATCCACAGTAAATAATTTATCTTTTTTTCACAATCTCAAAAACCAAAATATACATGAAAAAAAAATGACCTTAATAATAAACAGTAATTAATTAATCTCACTTTGGGCTCTATGCCCCTCTCATCTTCTTTTCTTCTACAAACGTCAAAAGAGGAAAATTTTGTGAAGAGATTTACACAATTATAGTGAGTGTAAGATTTATTGTACTAGTTTATTAATTTGGCCTTTTAAATCACGGTGGAGTTGGTGTATGATGGAGTAGTGTATTATTAAGGGTAAAGCTTCTTAAAGTTGTATTTAACTTTAAAAACCTTGATAAAATTTAGTATTAAATACTAACGATTTGATAAAAGTTGTACTTTGCCCGAATTTTATTATTTTAATGTCTAAACTATTAATTTGTTTTTAGTGAAAAAATTATTTAACTTAAAAAAATTATAAGTAAATAAAAATTAATTTTACATTTTTTCACATTTTTGATTTTACTAATATTAAATTTTTTAAATTGATAAATAATTTAATTTATAATTTTTTACAACTATTTTTTAAGTTTAATAATACAAATTAAAATAAAACTTTTAAAAAATAAAAATGATAATATGATATTATAAGTATTAATTTCAAATTAAATATTATTAAAAAGATGTACTTTAAATTAATTTGAAATAATTTATTTAAAGTTAAATATATATTAATAAATGATATTGTTATTTTTATTTGATTTTTTAATTTTTGAAATATTATTTTAATTCATATTATTAAAATAAATAAATATTTTCAATAAATACTCTCATTTTTTTTTTACCAATACCTTTTCACAACCGGTCCACTGTACACAACTTTCAGAAAGGGATCTGCATGACTATTCACCTCTTCTTTGTGGAAGCACTAGTAACAATTAATCATTACGTGGAGAACCTTCGCCGTGTGTTTGGTGAAACTGGACTCCTAAAAAAACATCATCGAGAGCTTTCTTTCATACACTTAGACATGATAACTTGGAGTCGATTCGGAGCTTGATCAACGACCTTCCTTTCAATAACATCGTCGTCGCCCCATTGAAAACACCACCACAATCATATCGTTGTCGCCTTGAACCACCAGTACGCCAACATTCGACGTTGCCGTAATCGATGCCTTGGTAGTAACTATCGGTTTCGTCCCGAACTTCATATATGTTACCCATGGAGTATTACCTCTCTTTGGGTTCAAATTAAAACTTCATATGTGTGATGGCCTCGTCGGGACAGGTAGGAGCCAGGGAAATCAATTGGTGGTGATGGTGGTTCGGATAGGAGAATTCTGAGTATTGTTTGGTTAGGATATTTCGTAGGTAGATGTTGTAGAGGGAGTAATAATTAGTGATCAAAAATATTTTTCGAATAGGGGAGAAACAGGAGAGCTTAAGTAGCGAGGTTGAGATGCTGGTGCTTGTATTCTGGTGGAGGGAGGCTGAGACGCTGGTGGTAGTACGGGGACGCTGCCGAAGACTATTTCTCTCTCTCTCTCTCTCTCTCTCTCTCTCTTTCACGGTTCAAACCTTCTTAAGAATATACCATGTTGAATTTATTAATAAAAAAAGGGTTGAATTTATTAATAAGAAAGGGGAGCAGAGTTGAACTCTTCTCTATGAACGAAAGAAAAAATAACTCGGAAAGAAAAAATAACTCGATTGTTTATTTTACTTGATGGATTAAACAATTACATATAATGCGTGGGTGTGGGTGTGGGTTTATATAGTCATGCTGTAACCCTAACCCTAATCATAACCAACGTAGGAATCAAAGACTAATTACCAATAATAGTGGAGTGGATGGATTGGTAACCCTAAAAGTGGTTGTATAAAAGGGCGAGATTAGCATAGCATTGTTGAGATCTATCTTTCGTCAATCATCCAAGATATGTCTTTGTACAGCCCCAATTCTGATTCCGATGCATCTGAGGTGTTATGCGGCACCTACATCATCGACCCCAGTTATGCTATATCTCAGGTATACGGCGCCCCCCCTCCCTACGTCTACAGCAAACCCAGTTGTGCTAAATCTCCTCGGTTTTATGGCCCCTCCTCCGTCTTCAGCCCGATTCCTGATCATATATCTCAGGACAGCCCCAGTTGTGATGAATCTGATGTACAGCCAGTTATGCTATATCTCAGCACAGCCCCAGTTCTGATCCATCTCATGAGGTCCCCCCTCCCCCTCCCTACGTCTACAGCAAACCCAGTTCTGCTAAATCTCGGTTTTGCGGCCCCCCTCCCTACGTCTACAGCAAACCCACTTCTTTTATATATCACGGCCCCTCCCCCTCCGTCTTCGGCCCACCCATTCCTGATCATATATCTCCGGACAGCCCCAGATCTGATCCATTTCACGTCTGCAGCGCGCCCCCTCCCTACGTCTTCAGCCCCAGTTCTGATATATCTGAGGTACCTTAATCAAATTACTATCCCTAATATATATTCTTATTGCGTACTATTTGTATTCTTATTGTTTGTTTGTTTGTTTTTCTTCTTTCAACAGTCTAGAGCAAAGATATCTATTGTATCGAAGAATATTGGGCCTTCATATGCTGTGGTGGCATCAGGTGGTTTACTGCCTAAGCAATATAGTCAGGGCGGTTCTTCTTCTTCTTCTTCCCACAAAACCTGTAGACAGGGTGACAAAACCTATCTTGCTATCTTTTGTCCCTCAAATATGACTCACCTGTTGCTTATCCGTGTACCGCTCCACAGCTTGCTGCTAACCCCCCCTAATAAGGGTAACAACAACAAAAATATCTTGGGGTCATATGACCTAAAGGAACATTACATGAGTATGTCTTGTCTCCATCCATCTGAGCTAACCAAGGATTTCATAGACTTGTTGCCAGCTGGATCTCCTCATGATTGGTCTATGTGTGCCGTATGTACTACTTCCTCCTCTGTTGGTGGTCTAGGACCATCTATCTTCCTGTTTAATTCTCGATCTAATTCCAAGGAGGTGTTTCGATACAATCTGCATCAACCAGATATGAGGTTCCACACATGCGCAAGCATGGCAGCAGCAGCACTAAATAACGCTCTACATGTGCAAATTGGTGACTTTTTGTACGTGCTCAGCTATGCAGGTCAACCTGTTGTTCAAAAGTACGACATTGAGAAAGACATCTGGACTCTTGTCAAAGATAATATCATAACTAGGTGCACTTATACCGACCAGAACAACCTTTCCATGAATCATGTGCCTCACGTAGTCATCAATGGCAAGCTACATATTTGGTTCGGCTACAACTCCTTTGCTTTCGACACTCAAACAGACACATGGGAGTATAGCAACTTATTTGACACATTTTGGTCGCACCACAACCCATTCAACTTTTATGGACAACATTTCTGGGGCCAGATTGAAACCGCTAATTGGGAGTTTGCTTATCGATCCTTTGGATTTTATGGAAGAGGGATAGTCTGGGATGAAGATATATTGCTTGGTGTTCTTCGCTCACCAAAATCTCAGTTGGTTGCCTTTCAATTGATTGATAACAAAGTCGTAAAAAGCCAGTCTTTTACTTTCGCAGATCATTTGTTTGAGGGGGCCAAACTTGTTGACCTCGGGCAAGGTTACTTTGGCCTGCTGCACTATACTATTAGCTTCTTCCCCCCCACTGATTCAGACTTTTGCTATCAGTTGGAGCTGGTGACGATTCTGGTTTCTAAACCACTACAACCACGAGACGACTGCTTCCTCGAGTGTCGAATTGTTCGCAAAGACATTGTTGCTCAAAATTTATATTTTAGTATCATGCTTGCTTCTGATCCCTTTTCTGTGTGATCGGATTTCTTTCTTTTTTCTAGCAGTCTTTGGTTTACCAATTTAAGATTGTTAGACATAATTTATCATTTGGTACTAATTTTCTTATTTATATTACATTTGTATGTAAATGGAATGGCAAGTTATTTTCTTCTTTTTGTATTCTGTTCTAAATCGCAAACAAATTCCATTGACCGCCTTTTTTTTCTCAGCTAACCAAACATATTTGATAATCATTAAGGCTCTTTCATTACGCAACAAAATTAAATTCCATTGACGACTGCTTCCTCGAGTGTCGAATTTTTCGCAAAGACATTGTTGCTCAAAATTTATATTATAGTATCATGCATGCATGCTTGATGCTTCTAATCCCTTTTTCTGTGTGATCGGATTTCTTTCTTTTTTCTAGCAGTCTTTGGTAAATCGCAAACAAATTCCATTGGCCGCCTTTTTCTTTCTCTGCCAACCAAACATATTTGATAATCATTAAGGATTTTTCAAAATTTATATTATAGTATCATGCATGCTTCTAATTTTTTTTTTATATATATATATATATATATATATTCAAATCTTAACATTAATATTCTGTTTCTTTGAATTTTTTATTTATATTATATCTTTAATATACGTGATTTACAATATTAATTATTAAAAAGATTTAAAAAATTTGAACATAAAAATAATAATTGATAAAGATATTAAATTTTCCTATTTTACCCTTACACTGTTACACATGCTACATATAATAATCGACACTTTTTTTATTAATGTTTATTAATATTAAAACATTCTAAATTTATTTATATTTCATATTTATAAGATATATAATATTTAAAAATCATATAATATTTCTTTTACTTTAGAATTTGATAGTTTTAAAATTTTAGTATATTATTTATAATTATTAAATTAATTAGTTATATAATTCAAATTTAAATTTGATTAATTACATATTTATATAAATAATTTTATGATTTTATTATTGTATGTTTGAAATTTTAATTAAAAAATAAATAAATATTTGTATTGATAAATACTGTGATTTGAATAATGATTTTAATCAATTTATTTATTTAATTTAATTACGCAGTTAAATAATAATGATTTAGAATTCTCAATTAGTAAAAGAATATCATTCTTTTAATAAAAACTTAATGTTATTAAATTCCAAAACTAAATCAAATCATCAATTCAAATAAATTAAATAATAAAGTTAAATTCTTTTTAACGTATCAAACCGTCTATATACTACTCTCTCTAACTCAGCCATGATGGAGGTCTGATTCTTCGTTTTATGTGAGAATGTTGCAACCTAAAGAGTCGGGGACTAGTAGAAGATCGAGACCTTAATGTGGTCGTAGAACTTGGTCGAAGAAAGTCATGGACATAAGCTGTGTTATGATTTCTTAGAGAACATGCAAGCCACTGTTTTGTGTGTGTTTGTAGAGATTCTAAATCAGAAGCAAAATTTGTCATTCAAGAACACTAACCAAATTCGACTAATCGACATTGTGTTTCATAAAACTCTTAACCAAATTTTGAGAATCTTTGCCGCTATCACATCTTCATCCACATGTTATCTCATAAATACATCCTTGAAGATTTCGAACGGTAGCACGAGTTCCAGCAACTTCACTTATACTCAATCCATGTCGTGTGGCTTCACTGATAACCATAGCATCCATTCTGCAAGTACGGAAAAATCAAATTACATTCACAGTAAGCAAAGGCCGCACATTCGTCTATTGAAAAATACTTACACTTTTGTTCTGGATACATAAGCCAATATGAATCGGCATTTCTTTCCACGGCCGAACTGGAGTAGCTTTTCCACTGTATCAAAGAGCAAAGGAATACTCGACTGCTGAAAGCTTGTAAACTGTCAAGGCATTCACAAGGCAAAGTAGCAGTTGGATGCTCGATAAATAAATTTTAACATTCCTAAATATATGAATAGTACGAAATTAGGATATAAATATCAGCTCCAAGAACAAGGTCAAAGCCCTGTGGATGCCTTTCCAAGATGTTGTCGAGTTGTTCGGAATTTCCCCATTCTAGCTTCTCTGCTTCTAACTCTGTAATTAACCAAAGAGAATAAAATAAAAAGACTTCCAAGTTTTTAGATGTCATCCGGAAGATTCTTCACTCACCAGCAGAAGAAACAGGATTTTGCGAAGAATCATGCAGCTCTACATTCCTAGCTAGGATCTGAGTAAAGAAAAGCATGTCAATAAGGAGACACCAACTCGCAAAAATATCCGAGCACTAGGCGAAATGAGAATAACCTTGCCTTAAGAACCTCGTCATTATGGTCAGTCATAACTACTTTTTTACAAAATCTGCTACAGAGTATTCCAGTAATACCTGCGTAGTCGAGAAATGAAAGTTGCTACTGTTTTTGAGTAAGTGATTAATAAATTGTGAACATGTTTTTTATTCGTGTAAATTCAGAATAACAGGATCAATAAACCGATAGCACGCATCCTTGTGTCTAGGTTCCGATCAAATTATGGAGAACCGAAAGTAAAGATTGGCATAACAAAATACCAAAAAAAACTATTTTTCTTTTATTTTCAGTTCAAAATCTAATGATCCTTTTAAGAAGCGTTCGCAAGCACTCCCTTTGTATAGAGTTGAGCGCGAACCTTCTTCATTTTGTCAATGAGCGAACATCATGATTTCTCAAATTATTCGATTTAATTGTGCGAGCAGCACATATGAAGGCTACAAATGAAATGTGTGCATATAAGAAGTGTGAAGATGAAAGAAAAACTAACCGACACCAGAGCCAAGCTCAATAAGAGAAGAGCCTTTCAGCATGTCAGCATTTCCCGAGAGATAATTATTCAAAAGCTCTGCTCCAGGCCATACCAACTGCCCCGTCAAATCAAAATCGGCTGCCATATAGGTAATCGATACTCAGTCAAACTCCCATTGCAGAATGAGTTTATTATATATATAATGTGTTTGTGTGTGTGATAGTCGGAGATTGTTTATCATAGCGGAAGCAGAATAGTCGAGAATCAAAAGTTGTTAAAGACTACTGTTTTCTGCATAAACGCCGATTTGTTTGTGAAAGTTTAGCTCGAACCACTATCGGAAAAAACACTAAAAAAACACTTCAGGAGCCATCGACTCATCGCACATCGTAACATAAAAATTATGCAATGAGACAACTGAAAAAACTAGCAACATCCATAGCTTTCCATTGACAAGACTTTTACAAAAAATGCAGGTGAAAAATGCAATAATTGAAAAACATCAAACCGCGAAAAACCGTAACGAATAATCAAAGCATAAATAAATCTCACTTGTTGCGGCATGGAGACAGTACAGCTCGAGAACTTGCGACCCAAATGTAAACCTAGTCAGTTCGTAGCTGCGAATAAAAAACACACACACATTCAGAAACAGGCACATGAATACTAATACTAAATCTGTGTTCACAAATTAGGGCAAATAAAATTACTTGTCATTGATGAAGAAAGATTCATCCAAACAAACAATATCTTCATCTTCTTCTCCTTCTCGTTTCATTTTTCTCAACAAGTTCTTTCTGCTGCGGAGGGAGACAGACGAAGAATTATAAGGGCTTCTGTTGACTTGGGTTTTGCACTTTTGCAGATAAATAAGAAGGCCCATTAACAAAAAGCCCAATTTTAGATCCGTCGACCCGGCCGTGGTCAGGTCTACTTTACTGAACTGTATCTTCCTCAAAACAGAAAATTTGAAAGAAATGTTATGTTCCACCCTGTCCGTATAGCTTCTTCCTCTCGCATTCTCCCCCAAGCTCTCTCCTTTCGCTCCACAGCCACACCTTTACCGCCGCAACGGCGGCCGGCTGCCGACATCCTCCATCTATGCGCCTCCGCGCCGTCTCTCTCCGCCGCGAAGCAAGCCCACGCCCTCGCCGTCACCCATGGCCACCTCCCCAACAGCGTCTCCATCTCCGCAGCCCTCATCCTCTCGTACGCCAACCACCATTCTCATCCTTCAACACTCCGGTCCCTTTTCAACCAGACCATCCCGTTCTCTCGCTCCCCTTTCCTCCACAACACCCTCATCCGCGCGTGCACCGTTCTATCGACCGGGCCGCACAAGGAATTCGTTTTCGACCTTGGATTTTTGATCTATAACGGCCTGTTGAGGGATGCCGGTTTAAGGCCCGATGATTACACCTTCCCTTTCGCGCTCAAACTATGTGCCGATTTCCGGCGCGTTTCTAAAGGACTGGAAGTGCACGGGAGGTTGATTAAGGCTGGTTTTGACGACGACGTGTTCGTGAACAATACTCTGCTTCTGTTTTATGGTACCTGCAGGGATTTGCGGGGTGCACGGAAAGTGTTTGATGAAATGCCAGAAACGGATTTGATCTCATGGAACACGTGTATCCGGATTTTTTCGGATAACGAATGCCGTTTGGAATCTGTTGGTTTGTTTAGGGATATGATTTCGATGTCCGGGTTTTTGCCGAATGTGGTTAGTGTTGTGAGCGTTCTTCCGGTATGTGCCGGGCTTGAGGATGATAGGTTGGTTAGTTTGATTCACTCTTATGTTTTCAAGGTTGCGTTAGATTGTGAAACTAGGGTCGGGAATGCATTGGTCGATGCTTATGGCAAGTGTGGGAATATCGAGTCTTTAGAAGGAGTGTTTGATGGGATGCCCGAGAGAAACGAGGTTTCCTGGAATTCAATCATCGGTGGCTTTTCGTCTAATGGTTTCAATACAAATGCATTGAGTTATTTCAGGTCAATGATAAATGCGCGTGTGAAACTGAGTACTGTTACTATTGCCACTGTTTTACCGACTTTGTCAGAACTGAATTTACTCGACAAGGGTAAAGAGCTTCATGGCTTCTGTATGAAAACGGGTATGGATTCCGATGTCTTCGTAGCCAATGCATTGATCGGCATGTACGGAAAACAGAACCGTTTTCTAGAAGCTTCACGAGTGTTTGATAGGACGGATATGAGGAATATTGTTTCGTGGAATACTATGATCGGCAACTGTGCTCAAAATGGACTCGAGTCGAACGCTATAGAGCTTCTTCGAGAAATGCAAGCTCACGGTGAAATCCCTAATTCTGTAACCTTGACTAATATTATGCCCGCTTGTGCCCGATTGGGTTCTCTCAATCACGGAAAGGAAATTCACGCAAGATCTATCCGGTTAGGGTATGCTCTCGATTTATTCGTCTCGAACGCTTTAACAGATATGTATGCGAAGTGCGGTCACTTGAATCTTGCTCAAACTGTGTTTAACATCTCATTCAAAGACGAAGTGTCCTACAACACACTTATAATGAGCTATTCCCAAACGAACGAGTCCTTGAAATCTCTAAGCTTGTTTACGGAAATGGAAACCCTAGGGTTGAATCTCGACACTGTTTCCTACATGGGAGCCCTGTCGGCATGCTCAAATATATCTGCAATTAAGGAAGGAAAGCAAATCCACGCTTTTGCAATGCGAAGGTCATTTCACGAGCATCTCTTCGTTGCGAACTCGCTTCTCGACATGTACACTAAATGCGGACGCATAGACATCGCCTTGAAAGTGTTCGATAAAATCCCTAAGCGGGACACAGCTTCATGGAACACTATAATTTTAGGGTTTGCAATGCTCGGGGAGTTAAATACGGCGTTCCAACTCTTTGAAGCGATGAAGGACGATGGTAATGTTGAATACGACTCGGTTTCTTACATTGCGATTTTATCTGCATGTAGCCATGGCGGGTTAGTCGATTTGGGTCGAATGCACTTTAACGAAATGTTGGCCCGGAATATAAAGCCCTCGGAAATGCACTACGCGTGCATGGTTGATCTTCTAGGTCGTTCTGGCCTTTTGAAAGAGGCGGTAGAGCTTATTAATGGTTTGCCTATGAAACCTGGTGTTAATATTTGGGGTGCTTTGCTTGGGGCGAGTAGGATCCATGGGGACGTGGATTTGGGGTGTTGGGCGGCCGAGCGTCTTCTGGAGGTGAAGCCGGATCATCCGGGTTATTATATATTGTTGTCGAATATGTATGCGGAGGCAGGGAGATGGGATGAGGCGGATCGGGTTAGGAAGGTGATGGGAGTGAGGAATGTGAAGAAGAGTCCTGGGTGCAGTTGGGTTCAGGTTGAAGATGGGGTGCATGGTTTTGTTGCTGGGGAAAGGTTTGATCCTTGTTTGTGGCCTAATAATCTCTGATTGAAAAGTTTTGGGGCTTTTGTGAGATTTTTTAAAATCTGGGGGCTTACATGTGGATTTAAAATTTTACATATTCTGTTTTTTGAAACAGTTGAATGAAAAGTTTATAAAATCAGTTAGCACTGTGATAATGGCTGTATGTGTGTTCTACAGAGGCTAGTTAGTCGTACTGAAAACCGAGTCTTTGAGTTCTATAAACGGAACATAAAACTTACAAACGAGAGACAGATGATAAATATGAACATAGACAAGATTTTGCATGTCTTCATTTGCCTTCTCGATTTTGAGCTCATTAGAGTCTTTGGCTCGAGCGATGAAGTCTTGATGGCTAAACCAACAATGTTTATTCCAGCAAATGCAGCTACTTTTGAAGTTAAGTCGACCCGACTCTGCTTTCTTGACTTGTCTTTGCTCTTTCTCTCGTGCCGATTAGTATCTGTTGAATGTATCCAAATGTGCCTGAGTGATGGCTCAAAAAGCTTCAACAATTTCGCAAGTTAAAACAGCCTCTTAAGTTCAACTCTAATCTTCGTCTCAGGTAAAACTACAAACACACGAGCTTCAAGCGCTTCCTACATCAACATTTTACAAAAATGACCTCATATTCCATCTTCACGCAGTATTCATGCCAACTCAGTCGAAAAATTACCGAATAATCAAATATTCCATAAAGATCGCATTTTTAATACGCACCGAGTTCTACGATCCGTGACAAAAAACTCCAGTACACGAAAAATCACCATCCACAACCCACATGCCTAGATTTACAAGTCCCCTTTGAATCATATCCATCTGTTTCTCACTAGACCAAAAAATAAATTTATTCTGCATCCCAACTGAGGTCTGATTAGCACGGACATTGCCAATGTCCAACGCAAGATCCATATCATCAACACTACCAAATTTAATATTTTGCTTTTCCAGTAATCTCCCAATCGCATGAAAAATAATTGAGTCGTGAGAAACAGACTCTTTTATCAACAAATCCACTAATGAAGCAACATCATGTATGAAGTTATTGCCAGTCCAAGTCTTCGATGCAGATGACGAACCTCTTACAAACAGAAGTCGAACAGTCTTCCCGATATAAAAATCAGTTGACCGGTCAAAGGAGTCAAAAAATGAGCCACTACTTGTAGGAAACATGTTAGCATCTAGCACCCAAGTACTGTAACCTAATTCTAGACTTCTTTTAGTAGCATATACCTTCACTAAAATCTCTTTGATAAGCTCCAAAGTCGAATCTTGAAAATTAATAGACTTGGCGAGTTGACTTAAGTCAGAAAACTCGCTCAGGTCAATGACAGGAGTTCCCCTCCTAGCAAGATCAAGAAGGAAATGAGAAGTCGGGCCGATTAAAATATAGTTTTGTATATTCAACCTCTCCAAGTGGCAGAGAATATTTCTTACGATTTTCTCCGGGGTCCTATATAGACTCACTAATACAATAGAGTTATTTGTCTGCACGGATTGAATGACGGAACCAAGTTCATTCGAGCTTCTCACAATTCTATTAGTGAGAACTTCATTAAAACAGAAATCGTACCACTTGAGACTGTTCAAAGGGTATAGTTCCAATAAGTTAAAGTCAAGAGAATTCTCATCAAGTAAGTTGGAATCAGGCCCTGCTGACTTCCCATAATTTACACCGGCATCCCTATGAGAGATGCTGAGTGCTCTCTCGTGATGGAAATTGGTATAGATATTGAAGTACCCATGAGACTGAATGAATTTAATGAACCATGGAGTCCATATTTTCTCACCCTTCTTTTTGTACCATCCGGTTGTCACCTGAAAAATCAAAAATGTCATCAAGTCCAAAACAAAAAGGATTAGGCTTAATTACAAAAGGCAGCCTTGAGGTTTGAGCTAATTACAAAAAGAAAAATACTACAAAGTACCCCGAGGTTTTATTTTCCTCTTCCGATTTACCTCTTCCTAATAAAAACAAATTTCCAACCATCTTCACATTTGTGCAACAAATCCATAAAGAGTAGTAGTATTTAGTAAATTTACCATTCCGTCCAAGTAGGGTTTCATGCCTATAGCTTTATGCGTGTTGTACCACAAACGGAACTCTTTCCAGGGTCTTGGGAATAGAAGCTGACCCCAAGTGCCAACTAGCTGGTATAAGAAAATCCTAGCCTCGCCATCTAAATGCATTTTGTTTCCATGTTTACCTGTCGACAAAATCGCATGTTTTCAAGCCTATATTTGCAACTTCTTATGAGATAAAAATAATAGCTGCAAGCACGCTTTTAAGCATAATGCTATGACATACCCGGCACAAATCTAGGCCTTTGCAATGATGCCCCATATATGGAAGGGCTGAAATTCGATGCGTTATAGTAATAATTTATGATCATGGCTTTCAGAAACCTGTCAAGATATTATTCCACATTAACCTTGGTGCAGTTGATCTTAAGGAATCGCAGAAATCAAACAAAAACACTCGGAAAACATGAATATAGGGCAATGTCATCCACTCCCAAATGACGTGTTGAAAAGCTCAAGAAATCAGATGTATGCATATGAGAAAATGCATCATCACAATTTGCTTCGTATATAAACCACACGCACAATGTCATGGAAGAAATTATACATATCGACACTCAAAGCCAAAATGGCGTAAGCGACGGTCACTGTGTTTCTATCATTTTATCGATTATCAAACTAAACTATTCAACACTCTCATTTAAACTAACAAATATGAACACACAGAAAACGAACCAACAGCAATTAGAGAGACAAAAAAAGGGGACCTATAATAGAGAGGCGAAACCTCCAGATCATCCTCAACGACGAAGGCGAACTCATGATCCGAGGTGGGCCACCAGGCCTCGATCCACTGGGCCTGAAGCCCAGCATTCGAAGTCCGATAATGCACCAGCTTCTCCCCGTGATTCCACTCAAACCCATCGACGAAATCAATGATTCGCTTCGAAAGTTTCAGTCTTTCGCCCAAATCCGCGGCCCCGATTTGGGGATCTGGCTGGAAATGGTCGATGAAGACGTGGAGGTGGACCCTGTCGCCGGCATCGTAGTGAGCTTTCGAGAGAGAGTTGAGGCAGCGGGAGAGAGAAGAGAGCCGGTCGAACGTGAGGACTTTGATGATGAAGGTGAAGTTCGGGCCTTGGATCGGGCTTATATGGAGCTGGTGGAATTGGGTTTCGATTCGGGGCTTCGGATTGGAGGAGAGAGAGAACAACAAGATGCAGGAGAAGGAGATGAGGATGAAGAAAATGAGTGGGATGATTTGCTTCGGAGGCGCCGGCGCCATTAAAATCTCAGCTGCATAACTCCCATCTTCGTACTGTGAGTTTGTGTGTAGAGGCCGAGGGAGATAGAAACCGAATCTGAAAAGGGAATTTTTTGACAGGTGAATTTGGGCCGGATTATTTAAGCCCATATATAAATGGGCCTTTAGATTTTATTGTTGATCCCTCCAATATAAATGAGAGTTGGGACTTGGGGATTGGGACCTCTACGCAAAGCATGGTACTACAGTTCTCAACTGCACTGTCCCCATTTCTTTTAGTTTCCTCTACCGGGGGTGTTTTTGTCTTTTCAAATATATTACTTCATCTTGATTAAACTAAAACATAATTCAGCCCTTAGAACACGATTCTTTGCTGTCATTCACTAAATGTTTGATTGTGCAAAGAATGCATAGATGTTGTTTTTCATTCACTAAATGTTTGATTGTGCAAAGAATGCATAGACCCGTTTGACAAACCCGAATGCGAGGCGTGTGATATCTTTGTCAACACCATTCTCTGCATTGGCAAAGGTATATCGAGCATCTCATTTATCGTATCGAGTCATGTGCATGTTTGGTTCGACTAAAAAAAAAAAGCAGAAACCTGTTTTAACTTCAAAAACAAAATTCTGTAAGCTGCCCGTATTCATGCGTAGACACGGTACATGATTATCAAATGTGTTTGGTTAGCTGAGAAAGAAAAAGGCTGTCAATGGAATTTGTTTGAGATTTAGAACAGAATACAAAAAGAAGAAAATAACTTGCCATTTCATTTACATAGAAATGTAATATAAATAAGAAAATTAGTACCAAATGATAAATTATGTCTTACAATCTTAAATTGGTAAACCAAAGACTGCTAGAAAAAAGAAAGAAATCCGATCACACAGAAAAGAGATTAGAAGGATTATTCATATTATAATATAAATTTTGAGCAACAATGTCTTTGCGAACAATTCGACACTCGAGGAAGCAGTCGTCTCGTGGTTGTAGTGGTTTCGAAACCAGAATCGTCACCAGCTCCAACTGATAGTCAAAGTCTGAATCAGTGGGGGGGAAGAAGCTAGTAGTAAAATGCAGCAGGCCAAAGTAACCTTGCCCAAGGTCAACAAGTTTGGCCCCCTCAAACTCATGATCTGCGAAAGTAAAAGACTGGCTTTTTACGACTTTGTTATCAATCAATTGAAAGGCAACCAACTGACATTTTGGTGAGCAAAGAACACCAAGCAATATATCTTCATCCCAGACTATCCCTCTTCCATAAAATCCAAAGGATCGTTTAGCAAACTCCCAATTAGCGGAATCAATCTGGCCCCAGAAATGTTGTCCATAAAAGTTGAATGGGTTGCGCACCAACCAAAATGTGTCAAATAAGTTGCTATACTCCCATGTGTCTGTTTGAGTGTCGAAAGCAAAGGAGTTGTAGCCGAACCAAATATGTAGCTTGCCATTGATGACTACGTGAGGTACATGATTCATGGAAAGGTTTTTCTGGTCGGTATAAGTGCACCTAGTTATGATATTATCTTTGACAAGAGTCCAGATGTCTTTCTCAATGTCGTACTTTTGAACAACAGGTTGACCTGCATAGCTGAGCGCGTACAAAAAGTCACCAATTTGCACATATAGAGTGTCACATATAGCTGCTGGGATGTCTGCGCATCTGTGGAACCTCATATTTGGTTGATGCAGATTGTATCGAAACACCTCCTTGGAATTAGATCGAGAATTAAACAGGAAGATAGATGGTCCTAGACCACCAACAACAGAGGAGGAAGAAGTACATACGGCACACATAGACCAATCATGAGGAGATCCAGCTGGCAACAAGTCTATGAAATCCTTGGGTAGCTTAAATGGATGGAGACAAGACATACTGGTGTAATGTTTCTTTAGGTCATATGACAAGATATTTTTGTTGTTGGGGGTTAGCAGCAAGCTGTGGAGCGATACACGGATAAGCAACAGGTGATTCATAGTTGAGGGACAAAAGATAGCAAGATAGGTTTTGTCACCCTGTCTACAGGTTTTGTGGGAAGAAGAAGAAGAAGAAGAACCGCTCTGTCTATATTGCTTAGGCAGTAAACCAAGTCGTCTGCATCCTCCTGATGATGCCACCATAGCATATGAAGGCTTATTCGAAGTCGATAGCATAGATAACTTTGCTCTAGACTGTTGGAAGAAGAAAACCAAACAAACAAACAAACAAACAACCCATACCCATTCAGGAAACAAGAATACATACATAAACAAATAGTACGCAATCAGAATATATATTAGGGATAGTAATTTGATTAAGGATATATGAAAACAAAAAACATCAAAATATATACCTGAGAATAATTAGAACTGGGGCTGTAGACGTAGGGAGGGGGCGACCTGCAGACGTGAAATGGATCAGAAGTGGAGCTGAAGACGGAACTGGGGTTGATGATGAAGGTCTCAGATTTATCAGTAGAACTGGGGCTGTCCTGAGATATATCAGGAATCTGGCTGAAGACGCAGGGGCAAGATATAGCATAACTGGGGTTGATGATGTAGGTCTCAGATTCATCATCAGAATTGGGGCTGTCCTCCTGAGATGATATATCAGGAATCGGCGGTCTGGCGGGGACGTAGGGAGGGGGGCCTCTGTACAAATGAAATGTAGAGGGGTTGATCATGAAGGTCTCAGATTCATTGTAGGTCTCAGATTCATCAGCATAACTGGGGTTGATGATGTAGGTCTCAGATTCATCAGAATTGGGGCTGTCCTGATCAGATGATATATCAGGAAAATAACTGGGCTTGGCGGGGACGTAGGGAGGGGGGCCTCTGTACAAATGAAGTATAGCGGGGTCGATGATGAAGGTGCCGCATACCTCAGATTCATCAGAATAGGGGCTGTAGAAAGACATAATATCTTGAATTGAATGATGAAGATGGATTCAAAGATTGATCTCAACAGTAATGCTAATCTCGCCCTTTTATACAACCAATTTTAGGGTTACCAATCCATCCGCTATTTTAATTTAGAGTATATCTTTTGGAGCAAGGTTTGCTTACTTGTGGTCTTGTTGGAAAAATCCAATACATGCATATATTCTCAATGTCCTTCGACCTATGAAATAGGGTTTTTTTTATTCTCGTCTCCCAAACCAATTAATTCAAGTAACTACAAAGCTGCAAATTAAATTTATAAAATTGTGCATCCCACAAACTAGGTTGCCCGATCGCATCAAGGACTGGACCCCCCTCCAAGACGGGATAGCTTAAGAGGATTAAATACATGCAAATGACCTTTCTTGTGGGATCCCAAAAATGTCCCCATCTTTATTTACTCATTTTAAAATGCATATTTTTAATATAAAAACACCTTTTTTTTTTATTTTTTTATATTTTTGTTTAAATATTGATTAATAATAATAAAAATAATTAATATTCGCACACTACCTAAGTCAGACCTCTCTCATTAAATAAAAAATTTCAAACTCGAGACATTTCAATTGACATAGACAAAAAAAAAAGGAGTGAAATTGCTGACACTATTTTTACAAAAAAATTGCTGACATAAATTTTTATTTTTAACAACATTGTATCGTCAGTTTCCAATGAAGCAAATTAAGCATGTTTATACTCCAGACAAAACATAATCTGCAATTTTGTAAACAAATCAATACTTCACACTAGAATTTAACGCACTCGTGAAGAAAATTAAAAAATATCGAGTTATTAATTATGAAAATAATGCGGAATCAAAAGTTTTTCCAATTTGCGACTAGATGAACGAACTCCTATGAGCTGATGTTGGTTGTTATATCAATCTATTGTGTTGAGTGTCTTTCTCATTTACTGCAAAAAATAAAACAAAAACAAGTTAGTGATAAAATGATACAAAAGAAACAAAAATATAATATGTAGATCAATTGGAAGAACAAAATTGAACAAAAAGATGGAAGCTTCATCTAACCGTGAATCAAATGCTAGTAGACTGATTAATGGATGTACATCTATTTCGATAATGGCCAACTTTACCACAACTACTACATTTTCGAGGTACTTTTTCCACGACCTCAAAATAGGAAAGTTCTCTCCTAGTAAAACTTGTTTCTTTTCTTTTATTTGATCCAACTGGACGACCTTTGTAAGGTTGAAGAGTAGGTTCAAATACAAGAGAACCAGATGTGCCCAGAATTTGAGAAATTTGTCTTTTAGTAATTTCTTTTTGCGCTAGCTATCGGTTGTTTTACATACTTCTCTTTAAGATCAGATCAAAGACCGATAAATGGATCTTCAATTATCTAAGCTTGCATGATGGCCATTACTAGTGAAAGATCTTGTGTTTATTATCCACTGCTTATGAATGAGATCTAGAGAAAGCACTTCAATATTCATCTTTCTGATCATGTGTGCACATGGAAGACCCATGGTTCTGAAAAAATGACTCTTGCACTGAGTAGAATAATCTTTGGTGTTTGCCAACACATACTGCTTGTGTAACTGAAATAAGGCATAAAAAGACATCTTATAAATCACTTCTTTAAAGAATGGGATGCAAAGTTGTGGAGAAACTTTAATCTTTTCATTGGCAAGTTGAGTTCTAATTTCTTGAAACTGGTTTTGAATAGCAAGATAAACATTGTCCTTTACTTTACGAAGACCACCTGTTGAAACTTTAAGATACTTCTTTAAAGTTCCATGTGCACCTTCAGCTCTAGATGTAACATTAGTACCGAAATGTAAAATTTGTCCTGTCCATGCAAATACAAACCTCTCTTTCCATGGGATCCAAGTATTAGCAAGATAAGTGACAACTGAAAAATATTCTTTATAATCAACTTGAAAACGATTCTAGCCTTCAACAAATGTCGACACGTCCCAAGACTTCACAAGGGTACTCCAAGATGACATAAAAGATTCCCACTCTGCACCTTCCTTAAACTTACTCTTGCAATGTGCAAGAATATTTTTTTCGATGTGCCATATGCATAAAAGATTAGAAGTCGTCGGAAACACAACTTGAATAGCTTTCATTAAGGCCAATTCCCTATCAGTTACAATCGCCACCAGACGTTTTCCATCTCCCAACATACTACTGAACATTTCAAGAGCCCATGTATAATCTTGTTGTTCTTCTTTTTGCATAAAAACAAAACATGAATAGAATGAACTGTTAAAGCTGGTAACTTCCACAATCTCAAGTAACGACATCCTATACTTGTTTGTCTTATAAGTACAATCCATCACAAAAACATTGGAGTAACTTTTTTGAAAACTCAATTGAAATGAGATGGACAAAGAAGAGATGAGTTAAATATCCTTTGTCATCATATTTGAGATTATGAAAAAAACCAGCACCACCAAGCTCGTCTAACAGTGCTTGAATAATTGACCTTCCACTTAGACTCTCTTTCTTAATTTTAGCCGTCATACTATATATATTTCTCGAAACCGCTAGCAGGTTTGGGTTACTTTGTCTAAGTGAAGAAAGAATTTGACGTGGTTTTATACCAGCTCGGCTCATTTGTTTAACATGTAAGGCTTCATCTTCAGTAAACCGACGACAATATGGATGTCCAACCATGTCAATGGAAAGCTCATGCTTATGTTACAAGCTGGTTATCTCGACTCTCCACAACCCTTCACTCTTCCGTCTTCCCACAATTTTAAATGGACAATCTATTTTGCGAGAAGACGACTTATTTTTTTCTTCACAGGTGAGGATTTGGTACGATATAAACCACCTCGATCACAACCCATAATAACATAGTTATTGTTGAAATAATACCTGCAAAATCAGAAAAATAGTAACAAAATAAAATCGAAACAAGGCTGAGTCGCGGACTAGGTCGCTTTCTTTAAGACGTTTCGCGGCTCTACCTGAAGGTGCTTTGCAGTTGATAGCAGCGTCGTCCCCAGGATAAAACAGCCCTCTCTTTCAATCGAACTTAGCACTCAGATCGATCGATTCACACAAACTATTTCTGCTTAAGTATCTTTCTCTCTTATTTCAGAAAAAAAAAATTCAAGTGTTTTATGAAATAACAAAACTTGGTTTTTATAGAATTTTGAAAGTGTAACGTCTTTGTAATAATTGCTGCATAAATGAAAAGACGTTATGATTTTCTAATAATGACGGACGTTACAAAATTCAAACTTTGAATTTGGTTTTTTTTCAAAATAATAAATATTAAATAAATAATATAATAAATATATATATAATATTTTTCCAACAATCCCCCACTTATATATATATATATATATATATATATATATATATATATATATTAAAAATTAACATTTGAGCAGTTCACCATAGAGGAGTGCATAAGTTAAAGTATCTTTCGATTTGAACTTTAACGTAGTAATGTATTTGTTTAAAGTATAAGAATGAAGAGTGACATAAGTCTGGAACTCACATTCTTTGTTTTTTCTTCAAACCATACATCACACACACCACTTATGTTTGTGTGATTCTATGCCAGCACAATACGGCCCTGTGCTTGTATCCCAGTCTAGTGAATGTTTCTAAACTACTTGCCCAAAGTCAGTTTAGTAAGCGGCCTCACTTTACATTCACAAAGGTAAGTTCATCAAGAGTGCTCCTGAGCTAAACACTCTACTTAAACTTAAGTAAGAACTTATTAAGAGTAATCACTCAACCTTAACCGCTCTAGGAAATCATGCTTTAATGGAAGGGACTAGGAGTTATACTCCTTTTAATCTGCATGATAGTTCATTTCCCCCAGGTGACTCGTTTTTCCCATTGAACCCATTTCATGGGATCTACATTTAATGGGTTGGGTATCCATCACAAGAGGATCAATTTTACATAGGCTTTAGTCCCATCCCTTTAGATGTATTCCACACCTTTTCACGAGCTAGTCCTTTCGTCAAAGGATCAGCTATGTTATCATCAGACCGTATATAATCCACTCTTACAACTCCAGTTGTAATGTATTCTCTTACCGTATTATGTTTACGGCGAATCTGACGTTTCTTTCCGTTATAATAATGGTTCTTTACAAGATCGATAGCCGCGGTACTATCACAGTGGATTAATATAGCTGGAATAGGTCTATCCCATAAAGGAATATCTGACAAGAGGTTCCTTAACCAACTTGCCTCCTCACTTGCTGTGGCTTAAAGCAAATAATTCTGACTCCATAGTGGATTGAGCTAGAATTGTTTGTTTCTTGGATTTCCAAGAAACTGTTCCACCAGCAATTTTGAACACATAGCCACTAGTGGCTTTAGAATCGTCCTAGAAGACGTTCCAATCAGCATCGCTATATCTTTCAAGGACAGCGAGATCTCTTACATAATGTAAGCATAAGTTCATGGTCCTTTTCAGGTAACGCTTGACTCTTTCAATAGCATACCAGTGTTCCAAACTTGGACTACTGGTGAATCTTTCAAGTACTCTAACAGCATATGCAATGTCAGGTCTGGTACAATCAGTAGCATATCTCAAGCTTCCAATTATACTAGCATATTCTTTTTGTCTTATGCTTTCACCTTCATTTTTTTTCCAGCAATTTCACAGAAAGATCAAAAGGAGTACAAATAGGTTTACAATCATAATAATTTTTTTAAAATCATTTCAACATAATGTAATTGATCTAATGAAATCCCATTTTTATTCTAGTAATTTTGATTCCAAGAATTACATCAGCTTCTCCTAAGTCTTTTATGTAAAAACTTAAAATGCTTTTTGTTTCATTAACCACATCAAGAGTTGAACCAAAAAATCAGAAGGTCATCCACATAAATGCATATAATAGTATATATATTATCCACACATTTGTAATATATGCACTTTCATTGATCCTAAAACCATTGCTAATAATCAAAGAATCAAATTTATCATGCCATTGTTTTGCAATCATGACACAACTCAACTAAATCTCAAGTTTTATTATTTTCAAGAGATTCAATTTCATTATCA
Organism: Euphrasia confusa; assembly: GCA_954870475.1. Taxonomy (NCBI): domain Eukaryota; kingdom Viridiplantae; phylum Streptophyta; class Magnoliopsida; order Lamiales; family Orobanchaceae; genus Euphrasia; species Euphrasia confusa. Next base: position 3,828,625 of record OX940966.1, on the reverse strand, counting down.
ATAGCTTCTTGCCAAAGATCAACATTTGGAGAGCGAAGTGCTTCTTTTATAGAATTATAGAAGAAGGATCATCTTCAAGATTAAATACAAAATCAGGACCAAAGTCTTTACTAATTTTAGCACGTTTACTCCTTCTAAGTTCAGGTTTGAGTTCAGGAACTATGACAGTAGGGGAAGGTTTTGAAATACTAGTACCCCCACTATTTCTTAATTCTTTATCTAATACTTTGGGCTTGAAAGAAAATTGTATGTTCAAAGAAATCAACATCAACAGATTCAATAATCACCTTATTATTAATGTCATAAAATCTATATGCTTTACTGTTCACAAAATATCCAACAAAAACACATTCATAAGCTCTACTCGACAGTTTATTCATTTTAAATGCACACAGATTAAGAAGAAGACACTTTATTCATTTCAACATTAAGCTTAAACATGCAATCAACAGCATAACATTTACCGACATGGGCTCCGTTCTTGGTGATGGTATACTGGTCAGATCCAAAAGTTTGCACAAATCCAGCTTTGTTGAGAAAATAACCAGACACCAAATTCTTTCTCATTCCAGGAGTGTGTAGCACATTCTTCAAGGTTAGCGTTTTTCCAGAAGTGAACACTAGATCGACATCACCAGAACCTAACACGTTCGTGGTATGAGAATCTCCCAACAACACTTTCTTATCTTCTGTTTCAGAGTAATTCTTAAACAGGGATCTATCATAACACACATGTCGTGCTGCACCAGAATCAATCCACCAACCATCAGATCCACCAATCATAATAACCTCAGCAATCATTGCCACAAGAGGTTCTTCCAGCATATTTGCTTGGGGAGCATTTCCTGTACGTTCCCGCTTAGGGAAACGACAGTTTCTGGCCAGATGTCCAGGCTTACCACAATTGTAGCACTCAAATTTGTCTCCATTGTTCACATTTTGCCTCGTAGGAGGCTCTGAGGAAGAACTTTGTTTCTGGTGTTGCTTTTGTCCTCCATAATTTTTCCGATTCTGATTTGGCTTCATTGACTTCTTTTGGGGCTTCAAGGTTGCATGAGTGTTCTGATTTTTCTTGATGTTGGAGAGCATCATCACTTCTTCATTCTGATCTTGCTTCCTGTGTTCATCTTCAATACGGATGTGTAGAATCAGACTCTCCATGGAAAGCTCCTTTGATTTGTGTCTCAATAAGTTCTTGTAATCTTTCCAGGAAGGGGGCAGCTTGTCTATCACCACCGACACTTGAAACGGCTCACAAATCAACATTCCTTCCACCGTAATCTCGTGGGCTATTTTCTGCAATTCATGAACTTGAGAAATAATTGGCTTGTCATCAACCATCTGATATCTGAGGTAGCGGCTCACAGCATATTTTTTAGAACCTGCTTCTTCAGTATCATATTTTTTCTGTAATGCATCCCAAACTTCTTTAGCAGTGGTTAGTGATGAATAATAATCATACAATTCATCATTCAAACCATTTAAAATAAAATTCCTGCAAAGAAAATTATTTTCGACCCAATCTTCAATAGCTTTTGTTGACTCTTTGGTTGGAGGATCCACCACAGCAGGTTTGATAGAATTAGTTTGTTTTTCGCACTTCTTTGTGTGAAGATAGAAAAACATCTTATTCTGCCACCTCTTGAAATTGGCACCCGTGAACTTGGATGGCTTGTTGTTGTCGCTTGCTTCGTACTCCATGACAGATGAGAACGTCTTAAAATTGTTGAAATAATACCTGCAAAATCAGAAAAATAGTAACAAATAAAATCGAAACAAGGCTGAGTCGCGGACTAGGTCGCTTTCTTTAAGATGTTTCGCGGCTCTGCCTGAAGGTGTTTTGCAGTTGATAGCAGCGTCGTCCCCAGGATAAAACAACCCTCTCTTTCAATCGAACTTAGCACTCAGATCGATCGATTCACACAAACTATTTCTGCTTAAGTATCTTTCTCTCTTATTTCAGAAAAAAAAATTCAAGTGTTTTATGAAATAACAAAACTTGGTTTTTATAGAATTTTGAAAGTGTAACGTCTTTGTAATAATTGCTGCATAAATGAAAAGACGTTATGATTTTCTAATAATGACGGACGTTACAAAATTCAAACTTTGAATTTGGTTTTTTTTCAAAATAATAAATATTAAATAAATAGTATAATAAATATATATATATAATATTTTTCCAACAGTTATTTACTTTGGATCTTCTTATTACCAAAACATATCCTTGTAGCAACCCTATTTTACGAACAACACTAATAAGATCATCTCGATTTTCAAAAATTTGGTTTGATAATGATAGAAATTCATTAGGAACACCAACCATATAAGGACCTTCAAGTTAAAAAAAAAATATATGAAGCAACTTTCTCAAAATATTAAGCATATGAAAAGAATTAAATAAACAATTGGCATTGAACAAAAATGTTTTTTAATCACAATAGATAAAGGTGGGAGGAGAGATGGGTTGAATTGAATAGAAACCCTTACCATTGTTGACGGGATTTTCACAGGCAGAAGATGAATGATTCCACTGCAACTCTTCTTCCATGTTATCAGATTCATGAAAAATTCAAAAGGGCCAGTAAATGATTTCTCCCTAATCTTAATTAAAATTGCGGCGGAGTAGTTCTTGTTTTGAAGTAGGAGAGTTCTTGTTTTGAAGGAGGGAGATTGTTATCGTCTGAATGAGAGAAATAATTAGAGAAAAAAAAACAATCGAGGGGCAAACCAGGTATTAATGATGTGTATTATATAATTTATTATTAACATAATAAATAGGAGTACAAATTGTAAATTTAGGAGTGCAAATTTCACTCCCCAAAAAAAACTCAATTTGGATTGGTCGGGGGATGATTCGTGTGTTCTGTGTGGAGGAGAGAGTATAGAGACGCATTCCCATCTATTCTTTGAGTGCACGTTTTCGCAGGAATGTTTCAGAAAAGCTGGGAGGGAGGTTACTGGATTCCTATGGCCACGTGGCAGTTGGGAGTGTGCTGTCCTCCGTGCTGCTAGACGCTAGCGTGGGAAACACTGGATTTCATGCACCTATCGTGGTCTTCTAGCTGCCTTGAGCCCTTGATTTACTTTATATGGCAGGAGAGAAACACACGTATACGGGAAGCGCAATCAGAGTCGGCAGAGAGGGTGGCTATCAGGGCTATATCCATTGTGAGGGATCGGATCGTTGCGCTACGACTACCAGACTCCATTCAGGCCAGGGCTTTGAGGCGAGTGTGGCATATCGCTTGGTAGTAGTGGTTGTTGTTGTTTTGCACTTTTATTTTTGGAGATTCCGAGAGCTAGTCTGTTAGCTCGTTGATGCGGTAGGTTCTCCATATGCGCTATACTGTATCTCCAAACTCTTTTATTTTTTTCTTCTATATGATATTGACATTTAACAAAAAAAAACTCAATTTATTTAACGATTTTTAGTTGAATTATATATTTTACCCTACATGAGTCACATTAAAGTTCACTTAAGCATATAAAGTTATTAAGTTATTGTGATGCAAATTTAATATGAAACAATCGTTAAATGAAAAGAAATAAAATTCAAATAAATTAATGGAAAATATAAGAATGTTCAATTCATAAATAAAATTCAAATAAAAAAATAAATTAAAATATGAGACTATTTCAATCCATAAATAAAATTCTAACCCTAAAACACATTAATGTTTTTTTTATAAAATTGATACAGTACATTTGTAAATGAAAAGAAAATAACTAAAACCCAAAAAATAAAATAATTAAGAAAAAAATAGGGCATTAATTAAGATTTATTTTTATTAGAATTTATTCGAGGTCATAGGTAGGTCTGTCAATCGGGCCATATGGGTCGGGCTTTGATTGGCCCAAACTCGGCCCATGGAATTTAAAGGGCTATGGGCTTGATAATTTCAAGCTCAAACTCGGCCTATATTAATATTAGGGCTTCGAGCTTAGAATGAGCTAAGCCCTAACATATCAATCTAAAATTATTTTCATATTTTTTTACAAATATTTAAAATCAATATTGTAACCATATTCTAAAATATGGTTACAAATATTGTAACCATATTCTAAAATCAATATTTATTCAAATATTGTAAATATATTCTAAAAACAACATTTGACAACTGAAAAAAAACATAATCAATATTCCATCATAATAATATATAAATCCTGAATCGACTAATTTCTAATTAGCCAATAGAAACTCTCAATTTCGCCACGTAGATCAAATTGAATTCTAATTTTCCAATAAGAATGCTCAATTTCACTTGCGTTCACACCCATTATCGTCAAATTCTTCCCTTAATCCAACAAGGGACGCGTCAAGAAATTCTCCATGCAACTATCAATTCCTCTTCAATTTGGCATGTCTGTCAGGTTTTGAGATTAACGAAAAATATGATATTGGAGAATGTGGATGAAGGAACTTATGTATTTTTTTTTTTGGTAAAGGTCAATCACATATAAAGGGAAAAAAATGTATGATACAGTACAACGCATAGGGAATGAAATCCCTACCGCATCACCGAGCTAACAGACTAGCTCTCCAATCAACCAACTAAACATATAGCACTAAAGAATACATTGGCGATGGGACTTTGGGAGAGTAAAACGATGGCGAGGCCACTATTGAAATTCCCAGGGATCTCATCATATCTAACTTTACCGACTACATCGGTTTGATTGTTGATGCTATTTTTCTTAATTTCCACAGCATATTGGAGACCTTAATTTCTTGAAAGGTCGAGCAATTTTGGCTCCTATATTGGATGAAGTCGAAGCCGTTAATGAGTGTATGGTTTCCCTGCATTCAACCGAGGAGGAGATTTATCTTAGTGTGAATACTATTGATTCGGCAGATAAAGGAACCACGATATTCGATCAAATGCATTCCACCGAATTTTTAAACACAATCAAATGTTCCGGATTGCCGAATCATGTTCTCAAGCTAAAGGTTTTTTAATACTCTTATCCCTCCTTATTATAAATTTGGATTGAACATAAATATTATTTTTTAATGTTTTTTTTCTACGTTTGGTAGTGATATTGAACAAAATCATTGTAAATTTTTGAACTAAATAATAAATAATTAATATAGCTCAACTCCACGAATCAGAATTGAATAAAAGTTTGTAATTTTTTTAATTTGATGTATTTCAAACTAATGTATATAAACATAAATATTTATACAATTGTTTATACATATATACTTAAAAATTAAGTTTAAAATAAATCGGGTAAAAACTTTGAGTATTACTCCCGTTGCATCGCACAGTCGGAAAGATACTAGTTTCTTTTATTTTCCTCTACCGGGGGTGTTTTTGTCTTTTCAAATATATTACTTCATCTTGATTAAACTAAAGCATTATTCAGCCCTTAGAACACAATTCTTTGCTGTCATTGTTCTGGATTCAATAAAGTATGTGTTAGGTCTGAATACTTACAAGTTCAAGCTTGTTAGACTTGAGAGAATTAGTAGTTTGTATTTTAAGATTATTAAATTTGAGTTACAAGGAAAATCTTTCCTCGTTTGTTGTCATTTAATTTAATTTTCATATATTTTATAGAAGAATGAAATCCTTTCAAATAAAAATGGTCAAACATGTATATGAATCCAGCACTCATTTTTGTGAAATCGTAGTAATATGTATCCATTTTATACTGATTTCCGAATGTTTTTTACGGGTTCCATCATAACCCGGATTAAAATATATCAGCGTGACATCGTAACAGTATACTAAAATATACTCATACGGCTTAAATATTGTATGATTAAATTATATTGAACTTAATTTAAAACAAATTTTCGAAATGTGCCAAAAAAGAAAGCGCTAAAATCTTTCAATGGTGGGTGGGCCAAAGATGTAATACACACATTAATCAAGCGTGTTTATACTCATTTAGAGATAAAACAGGGATTTTTCTGTATCTACTCTGCTTTTTGAAAAATATACTACTATTGCTTATTTCTCCTTCATCTATCTCTCTCTCTCTCCTTGCTTTCTCTCCCCACATTCAAACTCTGCTACCGGTAACGAATCCCCATTTTCCAACACCACTGCGAGCTACTGCGTACTAGGTTCGTTTGTTTTTTTTGCTGTCCCAATATAAACTGATCTCTCTCTCTCTCTCTCTCTCTCTCTCTCTGGGTGTGTGTGCTTAAGTGGGTTTTCATGATTTTGATTTTCTGCATTTAATTGCTTTTTCGTTTTGTTTTCTATTTTAATTACACTATTAATTTTTTTAATTGTGTCTTCTTATTAAATTTGAAGATTTGGACTTATTTGGATGATTTAAAACTTATTTAGATGATTTAAATTAGCATTTTAGGTAGCCTTTTGTTTTTGTTTAAAGATTTGACCATTAATATTAAATGGAAAATTATGATTTACTTATTAGGTGATTTTTATTTCTTATTTAACATTTGCTCCACATTTTACTTTTGAGTCAATTTATTGTTGTACTTATCTAATATCTAATAATTCTTATTAAATTTGAAGATTTGGACTTATTTAAAATAGCCTTTTGTTTTTGTTTAAAGATCTTGACCATTAATATTAAATGGAAAATTATGATTTACGGAGATTTTTATTTCTTATTTAACATTTGCTCCACATTTTACTTTTGAGTCAATTTATTGTTGTACTTATCTAATATCTAATAAAAAACGTCAATTAGTAAGTATTTCACATTAATTAATTAGTAAACATTATATGGGCTCCACATTTGCTAATTGTTTAATACTTTTTGAGCAAAATTATTTATTAGTATTTTTTAATTATTTAGTAAACATTAATAAAGTATTTTTTTAAAATCAAATGATACTAAAAAAATAGTTTTAATTTTTAAAAATATATATATATATAAGTATTAAAAATATATATATCATTAATATTTTCAATCATTATCCTGAGCGGTTTCTTACTACAGTTAAGTTATTTATTTGTATACTTCACACAATAGAAAGGCATTTTAAATAGTTTATCACGGTTAGAAAAATATATTTTATTTTAAATAGTTTATTATGGGTAAAAAAAATATATTTTTTAAGTCGATTAAAAAAACTGTTTCACTATCTATTTTAGTTTACTTAAATATTATATTTAAGAAGTATTTTGAAAAATGGAAGTATGGTTGACAAAATTACATTTAATACTTTATAAAATAAAATTTATAATTTAGTGTTTTTAGTGTTTATTATATTTTTATTTTTCATTAACTAAAGTATAATATAGTTATAATTATGAAAAAAAGAAAATAACAGCATGTTATTAATTACCTTTAATTAATATAAATTATCTTTAATTTATAATTAATTAATCAAATAAACATAATTTATAATTAAGAAAAACGATTACCCTGAATTCTAATGAAACTTAAAAAACTACCCTATATCCAAAATCTTCCTATATTTAATTATAATTTATTTACTTACAATTTTATTAATTACCTTTAATTAATATAAATTATCTTTAATTTATAATTAATTAATCAAATAAACATAATTTATAATTAAGAAAAACGATTACCCTTAATTCTAATAAAACTTAAAAAACTACCCTATATTCAAAATCTTCCTATATTTAATTATAATTTATTTACTTACCATTTCACACTTAATTATATGATTTGATGAAGGGTGGTTAGTGAAATTCATTTATTTATAAAATACTATAGTTATTTATTTGTATACTTCACACAATAGAAGGGCATTTTAAATAGTTTATCACTTTTATGGGTAAAAAAATATATTTCATTTTAAATAGTTTATCACGTAAAAAAATATATTTTTTAAGTCGATTAAAAAAACTGTTTCACTATCTATTTTAGTTTACTTAAATATTATATTTAATTATAATTTATTTACTTGCAATTTCACACTTAATTATATGATTTGATGAAGGGTGGTTAGTGAAAATCATTTATTTAAAAAAAAAAAGGTTTTTTGGATTTGAATGGTTGTTATTATATTGATTAAAAATAAATTTTCTTTTTTAATTAATGATTGATAATAATTTTTTATTTTAAAAAATAATGATATTTTTAATTTTAAATGTTGATTATTTTTTTAAACTTTAAACATAATTACTTAATTTTTTAATATTATTTTTCGAACACTTGACAATTTGTTTGATATAAAAATATATGTATGTATTGGCAGTATTGTGTGTGATATGTAGAGGACAAGAGAGGAGTGTTATAGCATTAAAAAGTACAGCAAAGTTAAGAAAAATCGAGTTGAAATTATCACAACTTAATATTAATTAGATGAGAGAAACAATTCAGAAGCTAATTCACTTTTATTACTTGTGCACTGTGTACAAACTTTTAGTACTTATTTTTAATAGTAGTACTTGTGATTCCATGTACCCGTGATAAACTATTTACCAGTGATAAATATAATAAAATTTTCTACGCATTTGTAGACTTGTAGTTAATTGAATAAAATAAATTGTGATTTTTAAATAAGGGTAAATTTAAATAATTGGTTATAATTTAATGAATTAGTTTTTCTTAATTATAAATATGAGTAAATTTTGAAAAATATTCTTTTTATTTTAAAATAAGTGAGTGGTTATTTATTAACCATCAAGAGGGTATTATACTAATTATTTTACTCTTTTTTATAATTATAAAATTAATATTAATTACCTTAAATAATAAAAAAAACAAGAACAAATTATCCTTAATTTAAAAGTATAATTATATTTATGAGGTTTGAAATGTAAATTAATAAACCAAACTACCTTTTTTTTTTAAATATTTCTAAAATAAATCTATGGTACAAATAATTAATGTGTAAACATGAATATATGAGTTAATTGTATACAATAAAACGATAATATTAGTATTATAAATAAATATAATCAATTAAATATATATGAATTTATTGATTTTTCAATATATATTTACTTAAATTTGATAAATTTATACAAATACTTTTTTTAGTTAATAAAACAGTAATTTATTGTTATATTAATAACTCTTTAAATTGATAAAATTTATCGGTGTCAATTATATTAATTTGTAAAAGTTTTACTTTAATTTTTATTGTACTCCTTTTGACTGGTAAAAACAACACAGTACCGGTAACTAATTATACTCTTATGGCCGGTTTCTAGGGTATTAATATACTTTTATGATCGGTTTTTCGGAACTGTGTAAGATTTTACATTAAATTTTGGTATATGATTTTAATCTTGATATTTTATCAAATCTCATTTTTTGATGTTTTATTTATTTATATAGATTCGGATAATAAGAACTTTCTAATATTTCTTCATTAGCACCAATATCAATACAACATTAAATTAAATCAAATCACCAATATGAATACAACACCAGAGAATTGTCCTCTATTATCTCGACTAGATTCTTCTCCTCCACTCGTTGACATTTTCTTTTGAGAAAGGATTATAGTCTGCATTTGCAAAACAGTTAGAGCTGACTAAAGAAACGACACAAAAGAAATCAACTCTTAATAAAAGAAGAATTGGGTAAAGAGTTCATAAAGTGTATCAGTATGTGTATAAAGTAAATGTAAAATATATTATATAACAAAATAAATTTCTTATAACAATAATCCAACTAAGTGCCCTACTTTACTTTATTCTCTAGATGACAATTTGAGAACATCCCTATAATTGAAAAATGATGTACAAATGAAAATGAAAATTACATAAATGTTGAATTACCTACAAACACATAAAATTAATTTTGAGATTATAATATTAGTTATTACTATAATTCCCAAGAGTTGTTGAGGTATAGTCTTTATATAAAATTTGTAACCAAATTACATTAATAAAAAATAATTACAAACCCAAAATTTTCATAATATAAGAATTCAAAAACTATAAATAAGGTCTTTCATCACCTTCGCAATACATATACAAGCAATAATTTGTTTTATTATTGGGGGAAAAAATGAAGGGTTTTACATCAATTTCCATGATAATAGTAATAGTGTTATTTTTTGCAGAGATGGGTGCAAGTGCCACTGCTCAATCCCCACCACCTGAATCAACACCACCTCTTATATGTACCCTACCTTGCTTCAATGTATGTTTTAATCAGGGAGAAGCTTGTTATGATTCTTGCGTTGATAGATGTAATCATGATGTTGCCGCCGCTCCTGGCAGAGACGACGACGGTGGCCAAATAGGAACTATTGATTAGTGTTGCCCAATTAATATTTATAATAATTCATATGATCAGACAGATTCAAATAAATTGTTTCATTTTAACATACAGTGTGTTTATGAATATATTATTGATGAGGAAAAAATTTGCATCAATTAATGTTTTTACAAAAATCTGGTTTTTGCAAACTAATGAGAAAAAGAGCAGCCCCTTTCTTGAGCAGTATCAGAATCAGCCGATTTATAACTACTTCCCCAAGTGTCGGTAGGGGCGGCTTGTGAATGAGGCACATGCATGTCGAGGATGTTTTTCTCTTTTGTCGCCCTTTATTTGCTTCAACGCGTGCTTAAGCGCAGGCAATAGAGCCTCCATGCATTCAGCAACCGCATTGGGGTTTCCCGGCATGTTTGTGATCTAGTCACCGAATCAAATTAAACACATTCACAGTTCGATCAGCACAAGCTCTAACATAAATCAGATTAGACATCTCATCAAGCAACGGAAAAAAGATTTAGTGACAGCTTGTGAAATGGGATAATTGGGATCGATCATAAAGTAAACTGATTACGTGGCAAATAAATGAAGGTTCATTCAATCTGATTTATGTGGCAAATTCTTTAGTGCATCCATAAGATGTATATGTTAAATTCCAAATGGGGGTGTTCAAGTGCGGTCCCACGCCTAGCTCACACACGAGAGCGGGAGCTTGAATATGCACTAGAGAGCCTCAATCTATCTCAAAACCATATGGTACTAAGTAGGAGAACTCCCTAGGCTTACATCATAGACTCCCCTCTCACAATTATTCGATGTGGGACAACTCACAAGTGGCCTTCAACACACCCCCTCCACTTGTGAGTCCTAGTCAAAGGGTGGTTATAACCACTCACAAACAGGATCGAAACCTGCTCTGATACCATGTTAAATTTCAAATGGGGGTGTTCAAGTGTGGTCCCACGCCTAGCGCACACACGAGAGCGGGAGCCTCAATAAAGTCGTCGGAGGAGGGGAACTCGACACCCAAAGCCCGCGGGCGATGACTCGACTAAGAGCGATCAAACGAGTAAGGGTGCTACCTTGGCGATTCTACCATCGTTTGAAGGGGAAGATCCGATCGGTTGGATAGCGAGGGCTGAACAACAGTTTGAATTGCACAACACTCCGCCGGAAAAGAAAGTGACAACGGCTGGAGTTGCCATGGATGGACCAGCCTTGCACTGTTTGGCATGGATGAGGGCACGAAAACCTGAAATGTCGTGGGACGAGTTCACACAAGCGTTGGTGGCGCGTTTAATTTTGACACGCGATTTAAAGGCAACAGATACGAGCGGCTGTCCGCAGTCGAGCAATCTGGTACATTGGATGATTATATTTCAGTGTTTGTCCAATTGGCAGGTCAGGTTCCCGGACTTGCTGAAGCGCGTTATTTAGGTTATTTCATGAATGGGTTGATCCATCATGTAGTTTCAACCTCACAGAGCCAATACCTTGAACTCTGCATGTGACATTATTTCCCAACACCACACAACCACCATCAGTGTCCTCAAACTGCTCGAACCACTCCCTTCTTTGACTCATATGGAAAGTACACCCTGAATCAAGAATCCACTCGGTGTCCTTCCCACTCAAAGTCACATTTAGCACTTCAGCATCCTCATAGTTGTTATCTCCAACTATGACATCAGCTTGCTGTGGAGTAGATTGATTCTCCTGCAAGTTCTTCCATGCATAACAGTTTTTCTTGAGGTTGTCTGCCTTCTTGCAGTGGTAGCACTTCCTACTTTCTCCAGAAGTAGAAGCTCCACCTCCACCTGCATTAGGCTTCCCCTGTGGAGGTTTCTTCTTGTGATGTTTCTTTCCAGTGATGATCAAACCCTCAGGCGAGTTAGAATAATCCTTCTTAGATGATTTCTTGAAGGCAGGGAACTCAATAACAATAGATCTTGATCCTCATCATCCAACTTCTTATCAATATTCTCTAAATCATCTAGAATATAAACTCATCCATTTGATCCAACAGTGATCTATCAGTCACCATTTTAAATGACTAGAGTTTTTGCTTCATGTATAATCTATTAGCCAAAGATTTTGTCATATATAATGACTCCAACTTCTTCCATAAACTGTAGGCAGTAGATACAGAAGTTGAACCCTCTATGGGCTTCCCCCTTCTCTCAGCAACAACTTCTGGAGGTGTGAGAGCTGAGATCAGACCCTGTTGAACCAGCACAGCCCGCACTTTGATCCTCCACAAGATGAAATCATTTTTGCCCGTGAACTTCTCCACCTCGAACTTTGCAGATCCACTCTTCATGTTCGATGATTCACCTTCTCACAGACGGCGCCACTTGTTGAGAATAACACCGAAAACAACCGCGAGCTCCGGTGAATTACAAACTCTCAAAACCGAATAATCGAGCACAAATATTGAAAACGTGATCAAATAGATTAACTCTCAAACTCACCTCAGACGAAGCTTATATAGAGTATATAGAACACACGCACACTGCAAAATTGAAAAGAACACGAAGATTTTACGTGTTTAGGCCGCCGGAAAGGCAACATACGTGCACGGTGGAGGAGAGGGTGGTTCTGGGATTATACGAAGCAAATGAACGATTACACAACGTTCTCTCTAGTTCACTTGTTGCATATCCATCGCTAACACACGCGATTATATACTGAAATAGAAAAGCACAAAATCGATTTCATCATCTTGGCCGTCGACTTGCAACTGCCTCGCAAATCACAATTGTGCTATCAATCGATCCAATTCCACGTGCCTCTTGTAGATGAGCTGGCAGGGACCACAACCTCGCAAGAATCATGCATTTTGGTGAAGAATCAAGTGAGAAATCACTCGCCCTAGACCCGTACACCCGCAGCCAAATTAGACAAGAAACGTCGTCGTCTCTTCGTTGGGAAATTCAAATTCCTTGAAAATTATCAAAATGCCCCTGCGCTATTGAAATTTTGTATACATTTTAACATATACTTTTCTCCAAATCTAATTGGTCACGAAACATTATACTACATACTATGTTCACAATCACATACATGAATGCACGGTGTAAATGGATATAAAAATGCACTGAATTTTCTTAAACGGAATTTAATGCCCATAAATCCGTAAGACAGAATATTATCATTTGTATATAATTTTGATGAATACGAAATATGGCCGGTACAATACAATATGAAGAAACATACAAATTGAAAATGTAAAAATAATACCTAAAAAAAATTAAAGTTTCAGATATTGTTATTAACATTTATCCTGCTCATTATAATTTTAAAATTGTACACAAAGCGGAATCAATTCATGATATGCAAATATATACTGTATATTTTTTTGCTATGTGTGTATTAAAAAAACAGACTAGGCAACTAAAAATATCATAATTAATCAAAATTAGCGATTTTTTCTAATTGCATGAACCTACCTATTATAATTTGGTTATTTGAATCTAATTAATTTGGTCTTATATGTGATGAATTCGTTGTTATTCGTCCACAATATGACGCAACCAGATTAATTAATGAAATCGATAAGGTAATTATTGCATTGACCCAAAAAAAAAAATTCTCAATATATTATTATAATAAATTAATTATATGATATATATATATATAATTATTTTTTAAATTATAAAATTAAGAGAAATCATTTATTTAATGATATCGAAAAAGATTTAATGAGATAAGGGTGATCTATGATTTTTTTTTCTAACTATATTCCAAAAATAAATGTATTGCATGCATATATAATATTTAATGTAATTCAATCTTGTTTCTTAATGAAAGATAATATACCCAAAATATTCGATCGAATTCAGAGTATATTGTAAATTACTAGTATTTTTTATGAAAGGTAAATGCAAGTAATTAATTGATAATTTACTTTCTATAATATTATTAATTCAGTACAAAGGCAAAAGAAAATTAAAAAAAGTGCTAGCTCTATTAGTTATTTTTGAAATAATACATTATTATATTCATATAATTGTACTTATGTCAAATTGATTTTATTAAGAGATTGGCAAGAGTTATGAGAAAAATACAAGGAAATTCAAGTATGAATAAATATGTGTTTGTTGCACGTACGAAAACTATAATTGATATGACTTAAATTTAAGTTAAATATCTATATTTTTAGATTATTGAATCGAATGGAATAGAGTTGAGACTTGAGACTTGAGAAGATGAGCTCAACTCAATGGAACAAACTCTAGAAATTCTTTATTATTGAAGATTATTTTTGTTAAAAGAAAAAAAAAAGTTACTATATATATTTATATTATTAAAATTATTAATGCAATCCGATTTTGTCTCTTAATGGAATATTGCCAAAATCTACCCAAAATATTTCATTATTATGTTATTATAAATACCATAATCATATCTTATTAAGTAAAAATTGAGATATTTTTACGAATTGCAATGGAAGCAATTAAGGATTAATTCAATTTACTTCATATATATAATTAATATTTTATTTTTCATTATATTAAAATAAAATATTTTAATTAAGAATAAGAATACAGAGGGACAGTAACAGAAAAGATTTCGTAGGACTCTCTCTATCTCTATAACCACACAGCTAAGAAAGAAGGCATCCATGCACCCACACACATAGTGTATCTAATCTGTATCTATCTATATCTTTTTAATTCTAGAGAGATAAAGTAAGATACATCTCTCCGAGTTTTTTCAGTTCCCTTCTTCTTCCTACTCCGACATTATTTCCTTTTTGTCGTTTTGAATTTCAATCCCTAAAAAACCCTAATTAATTTCTTGATTACACAGAAAAAAAAAACCAACCTTTAAATAAAAAAATAATCACCAAAATTAATCAATTAATTAAAAAAAATCAAACCCCCTTTCCAAATTTATTACTCGTTTTCAGTGGGTGATTTAGCCCTTCTGACTTCTCTTAGGGTTTTTCTTTTTCTTTCTTTCTCAACTCATCGTCAAAGATTTTCTCTTTCCCCTGTTTTTTTTATCCTTTCTTGATTTCCTCTGTTTTTTTTTTCTTTTCTTCCGAACTCACCAATGGAGCTGCAGCAAGACCAAGAAGATCGCGCCGATCAAGAAATCGGAAAACCCGATGACGCGGCAGCTGGATCGGCTTACCCCGGCAGGAAGATTCTTGTCAAGATCAAGCACTCGAAGCCCGCGTCATCGGAGCTCGTACCGGAATCGCCTCCGGCGCCGGAGATCGAAATCCGAGCCCACCACTGCAAGGAATGCAACAAGAGCTTCACCTCCGGGAAGGCCCTCGGCGGCCACATGAGCAGCGCCCACGTCCAAGCCAACAAAGACTACTCCTTGAAGAAGCTGAAATCCAGATTCTCCAAATCCAGGGAATCGGGCTCTTATTCGGGCTCGGGCTTTCTCCACTCGTGCGACTTCTGCGGCAAGACCTTCCCCTCCCAGAAGTCCCTGTACGGCCACATGAGGTGCCACCCGGAGAGGGAGTACAGGGGCATGGACCCCCCTTTGACCGGTCAAAGGAACCTCTGCTCCTCGGAAGAGGAAGAGGAAGAGGACTCGATCGAGGAAGACGTCGATTTTGTTGACTCGTTGAAGGCCTGGCCCGTGAAGGCCAAGCGAGGCCGGTCAGCCCGGTCAGAGAAATCTCCGGAAGGTTCTTCGAGCTCGGAGGAGGAGGATGAGGTGTCGGCCGGGCACCAACTGCTGAGGCTGCTGAAGCGCCTGCCCGATTCGGAAGTTGGCATTAATAATGTCCCTTTTGCCCCTGCATTGGTCGAGAAGCGGAAGAGGCCGCGACAGCCGAAGATGAAAATATGGAACACTGAGGACGAAAAGGGGAAAGGGGAATTATCGGCTGAGGAGTTGGAGGCAGAGCTTCTGTTGGGGGCAATCTGTGTTTTGGCGAACGGAGGGAAAAAAGATATTGATATTATCTCTTTTCCCGACGTCGACCCTGTCGTGAGAAGGGAGGAGAAATACGTGTGCATCAAATGCAATAAGGGGTTTTCTTCACACCAGGCACTGGGTGGACATAAGTCGAGCCACAACAAGATGAGGATTAACATCGTCAACACCGAGGACGAAATCGTCCGGCCGGATTCGTCAAAGTCTGATCATCAACAACAAACAACTCTGGGGGGCGATAATAATAATAATAATAATAATATGCATGTTTGCCCGATTTGCGATAAGGGGTTTCTCACGAGTCGAGCTCTGGGAGGGCACAGGAAAATCCATAATAATAATAATAATAATAAAGGTGGAAGCATGATTACTACTAAAGAGAAAGATGTGGGGACGACGAGTGTGAGGGATTTCGATCTTAACATGGTGCCTCAGGATCATGACAATGGTGGAGCTTCTGCTGCTGCTGATGCTACTGGTGATGAATCTCATATGCTGCTCTAGTTTTTATATATATATATATATCGTAGTTTAATCAGTTTTTTTTTGCTATCGTCTTGATGGTTTTTAGGGTTACAAGCTGTGTTTTGTTTTTCTTGTTAGGGTTTGAGTTGAGAGTAATTAAGGTGGAAGTGTGCAACATCGATCATTTGTATACTTCATTTGTTTCATCTTTTCTTATGTGCTTTCTGAAGTCATGGATATATATAAAAGAAGTGTAGTAGGTTTTATTCAGTATCATATTTCTGTGTGTATGTTTGTGTAACAAGTATCAACATATGATCATATACTTCTTCATTCCATCAAAATTTTGAGATATTTTTTGGGCACCAAAATTAAGAAAAAGTAAGATTTTTTTTCCGGGGTGTATTAAAGGAAGTAGTATGTATTTGTGCAGTGTTTGAAATTAAATAGGAATATAATTGTATTTTTGGTCTGTTACTATATTATTTTTTTATTTTATTTTTTTAAAGGATAAATAGATATATTAAAAACGAGTACCAGAAGTACTCAACTACAGAATAAGAGTTCATCTAAGTCATACACAATCTAGGATTAAAACACCAATCGTGAAACGTAAAATTACGATCAAAGCAACTTTTTAAAGAAAGTTGACTCCAAGACTTAGCTCTAGCTTCTTCAAATATTTTTACGGAAGTTGTTTCAAGGCCTTCAAAAAGACGAAGATTTCTTGCTTTCCAAATGAACCAAAACACACAAGACCAAATACACACAGAAATTTTCGTCGAACGTTTTTTTCTCCAAACTCCCAAGTGTTGCAAGAAGTGAGCTGTAGAGACGAAAAGCCAAAAATAACAGAGTTTCCAAACTTGATTTGACTTTCCAAACTTATTAATTTATTATAGAAGATTGAGTTTTGTAATACAATTTTGGGGTAAAATTAAAACTCTTTTATACATTAATTAGTTTTTTAATAACTTAAAAAATAAAATAACAACAAACCCATGGGGTCTACCTAAAATCTGATAGTAGTATTTGTTTGTTTTATTAATTTCACAAAAACTCAAAATAAAATTCATTAATTCAAACATACAACCCCTCATGTTTTTCAAACAAAAATAACTTAATTTTTTAGAAAAAGTCCTGTTTGAATTGTTGTGAAAATTTCCAGGCTCTAGGTAAAGTATGTACTCGATTGTAATTAAGAACTACATGCATGGTTGATCGAGTAACAGCTCCATCGAGTAACTGAGCAGTTACTCGGACAGTCGTTAGAACAGTTTCCGGCCCTAACCTTCAATTGTAAAATCCCTAATTAATTTGAAGCCGGGGATGACCGTTTAATTCTGGGTATATTGTTGAAAAAGAAATGAGCTGAGCCGGAGATTTAGCCAATCGATTGCTTTGACCATTCCCATTGAACAGTGTGTGTATCATGTTGCCCTAGGTATTACGCACTTTATACGAAGGGTATTTCAAAACTTGTAATTTGTAATTTGATTGTAATAAATCATTTGACAACGTTATTTAAAATTTTACTGTATAAACAAATAATAATAACATTCTTAATATTTATAAACAAATATTTACATAATTAGTAATATAATTAAAATTTAAACGTTTTTCCCCCTTTTTCTAAAATTAGGTTTTTTTTTTTCTCGAAAAAGTTGAGACCTTTACGTCCAATAATTCCTGATTTTTCGAAGTTACAATCTTCATATATATCTGGTTCACTTGAATTGTAGAATTGTAGGATGGCGGAATCTGTGTACGAGCTGTTGTTCGGAAAGACGGCTTTGAAATCTCTCTTCGATGACTACTTTGAAGGAGCCAATCGCTTCACCTCCCGAATGGTTATGCTTAAGCTCGATTCCTTTGCTGATTTTATTTTCACGGTAACACTTTTTTTATTTCCAGGTAATTCCTCTTAATATACAGTTAATTGTTAAGATTTACTCAGTAGTAACTATATATGATCGATCAGGTTGACGGTCCACTGAATAAAAACTCAGAGGAGGGTATTCTAGGAAACGCCGAGTTTCGTTTGAAAAGGTAATTAGCTTGTTTTCGACTTCATTAATTAAACCCAACAATTAATTAATTATTTCACGACTTCTTAATTTCCTGCTGATTCATATTGATTGATCATTATATTCAAACAAAATTCCGTGTTTTTTGGTTTTGCAGAGTTGATGAGTATGGTCAAGGAATCGTTGATATATGCGTTTCCAACACTGAACCGTAATAACACCAAACATTATTATTAACTTTTAAGCTAACAAAAATTTGATGAATTCTGATTTCTCTGCCAGGACATTAAAGATACTGATGGGATCATGCGCCAAATATCCACTGTTCGAGGTTGGAGCAATTTGGAGGATCACGCCGTTTCTTGACATAAAAAACAAAAAAATGTTATTAACTTCTCTTATTAATCCTTTTCTTCAACATGTTCTTGTATAAACTTGTTTAAAGATATTTTTCTTTTCTTATCGCTCAGACCATCTCCAGGAGGTTTTACATTTCGTTCCGGAAATGTGTTTGCTGGAGTTGCAATTTTTCCTCCTACAAGTATGTCACTTGTGTTGATAATTAATAGCCATGCTTGTATGTATATATACGTATGTTCATAGTTTTTTCGTTTTTTGTTTTTGCTTATTTCCGATATTCACAGTTGATAAGAGATTTACCCCACAAACTGCATGGTTAGTAAGCAAGATGGGAGTGGTAAATGCTGGAGTGCAATATGAATCAAAATGTAATTAAGTTCATTTGTATTTCGGCTCAAAAGAAATCTGTCTTATCATTGTGTCTATAACTTTTTTTAATTTTTTTAATTTTAGTCAGAAGACAAGACAGCACACCACTCAAAACATTAGAAAATTGGAGTTTTGCAATCAGTTACGGACGAAACAGCGACATTCCATTGGCCCCGTCGTTCAATTTTGGCCTTCAATTTGCTAACAACTCACAGGTAATATAGTTTTACAGTTTCCGGGTCTATTTCTTTTTAATACCACTATACTCACTACACTACGGTTTCGTGCATATTGTTTTGCAGCTCATTGCTTCTTACTATCAACGTATGGTGTTCCAAAGATGGGTATCTCTTAATGTCAACTTATCTGTTTTTGTAGATTTATTCAGCAATGAGCTAGTGTACGTATATGTTATCTTGTTGACAAATACTACAACTCACTACTTACTCTGCCATATAGGTTAGAAACCCATTTGAAACAAACAAGGCCGTCCAGATAACAAATTACTTTGACTTTGGAATTGAGTTGCAGAAAAGGTATATTCACCTATGTCTTGATGATCTTGTTTAAAATCCTTCTTTCCCTGAAATAAATGGCCAAACTAAGACTGTGTGCATATAATATGTGCACTATCTTTGAAGGATGCGCCAATACTCTAGAGAATCCACTTTTCAAGTTGTTGGATCTTGGCAAGCAAATAAATACATTTTAGTCAAGGTAACAATTGACACAAATATCTACAATTCTATTCTGTATATATAGTATGTTGTAGATGGTTAGTAAACTAAATTTCCTTTTTTTTTTTTCTCAGGGAAAGGTTGGACCTCAAAGCTCGTCAGTAGCGTTAGCTTTCAGATCATGGTGGAAATCTGCTTTAACGTTTAACATTTTAGGTATTTGTACCACAATGATTGGACTTAAAGAATTCATTATTTGAGATAGTAGCGTAACTAAGTGTTGGCTTACACGTACAGCTGTTAGAGATAGCACCAAAAGAGAGACATCATTTGGGCTTGGTTTTCAGATTGACAATAATTGGCAGCCAAGGTTAGATGGAAATTACACACAGTAATCAGCATATTTATATATATGATGCTTTTGAAAATTCAATTAAATACACCTGATTTCTCACGTTGGAATTAATATGCAGGCATCAAATGGCATGTCCCGGTCATGTGATGCATACACCAAAGATGGAGCATTCAGTTGTGAACAATCAATGGAATTTCGATTAATAAACCACCTTCTGTGCTGAGCATTAATTAAAAGTGGGCATGATTAAATTTATTTATGACTTTCATTTTTACCAAGTACAGTATAAGTAAATATATATTTTTAATTTATTACATGTTTAGTCCTTTTTTATTTCAAATTATTACACGTTTAGTCCCTTTTTTATTTCAAACATCAAATCTAGTTCTTTCCGATCAATTTTCGTCGTAAAAACTTACGTGGCACTATTGTGGGACACTTCAAAAATGTAATTGTTGTAAAAAAAATTACTATGATAGATTATAATTTAATAATTTTTTTAAATAATTTTAACTTTGAAAAAGATGTACATTATTATAAATAGATTATATTTTAAAATACAATGTTATTTATATTTTATCTACATACTTTTTAAATTTTGATTTTTTTTATCAAAATGCAAGGGGTATAAATGTATTTTTAATTTAAAAGTAATGTAGTTTTAAGTTTAAAATGTAAGTGGGAAAATTGGATAAAATTTGTATAATTTGTAGATATTGAAAAATATGGCTAGGGTTATATACAAAGCAATGTTTTTTTTTTTTTTGTAGTTGCTTGCTTAGACAAGTGGTGTCTAGCAGCTGAAATTCTAACCGTATACTCATTTGTCCCGGACTAATGGGCATTGCTGGTCAACGTTGACTTTTTTTCTCCGTCCAATACATATGATAAATAGTATACAAAAATTATGAAAAATTACTAAAATAAAATTTAACTATTAAATTTTATTTTAGTAATTTTTTCATAATTTTTGTATACTATTTATCATATGTATTGGATGGACAAAAAAAGTCAACGTTGACCAGCAATGCCCATTAGTACAGGACCGAGGGAGTATACTTTTAGGTGTGTTAAATTGCGTGTTCGACATTCAGTTCATTTTTCACCAATGTTGAGCTCAAAGCTCGATTCGAAGCTTTTGAGCGCGTAGTTATTTGATCGAGTTTGTCTTGCGAGAATCCTCAACAGTTTCAATACCATATACAATATTACATCCTTTATTTGTTGTAGCTTGTAATTTAATCAAGTTGTGATATTCCATAACTTAATTAACTAATTAATTATTAAGAGTGCACGTATTTGACTACCACACAACGGCAAGTACATCATTATTTTTAACATGAAATACGTACATTATACTAGGTACGATCCTTGATGTGATTTCTTGTACCAAGTTTTAGGAGGGTGTATTCAATTAAGAATTTTATTGAATTTTTTTTAAATTTTAAAAAATCTATGAGTTTAGAAAATTCATAGAGTTTATGTAAAGTTTGACTGATTTTTTTGCTAATTTATATGAATTTTTATAAACTTAGGAGAATTTGTAAAACATTATTATGGATTTTGTGATTATAAGTTCTTAATAATCTCACTTACACAAAGAATGAAAGTATGTGTGACAACTGATTATTTTATAGTAGTACTCTTTTATAAAAGAAAGATGGTGGGGATACATCTTGTAGTTCTTAATAATCACTCTTATTTTACAAGTATTTGCAGCAACTGAGTCACTAATTCAGTTCTTTCTTAAGAGATAAAAAAAACACGAAAAAAAACTATATAAATTCAAGTTTATGCACTTATAATTAAGAGTGGCTTATTATAGCAAGGTTTACATCATGTTTTATTATTCTTTTAAGAGATGTCTCACATACTTCTTTATATAGTAAAATGAAATGTTACCTGCTTACCTGTTCATTACAATTTCAAGCATTTGCTGATCAGATGTTTTATCTGGAAGTTTTTTACCAAAAAAATCCAAAAACGAAATCATTATATCTGGTGGTATGAAGGTCAGGAGTAAAGCAGTGAAGGTATTATAAAATGCAGTGAGATAACGTAAAATGGAAAATGTGAGGAAACCAAAGCATTATCCATCCATAGTCTGATTAAGAAAAAGGAATAGCTATAGCCTATAGCATGCAAAATAGCCCTGAAGGGTAATAGCACAAATGCAGAAGACCTAACAGGTGTTACCAAGTTGTAATCATGAAACAGACCGGCGTTGAAAGAAAACGATGTTAAGTTGTTAACTAATCCATAAAGGAGTAAACCCACTAACACATTAATTAGTGAAATCTAACCCTGGTAGCCCAGTGAAGAATATTCATTTGATTTATTAACTTGAACATAAAGGATCAAAATGTTCCGTGTTTACTTAAAATGAATAAAATAATGAATGCTGAATAAGGAAACATTAGGGTTCACTTGGGTATGATTCCAAAATGAGACATTTTTTTATCTGGGGAATTGTTTTGAAAAGGTTTTCAAAGTTGCACAATTCCACCAATCATTCATGGAAGATGATACAGTTACACGAGGTGTACCGAGCTTTCGGTACACCGCCAATTAAAATACGCCACGTGGAATTATAACATTAATTAATTAAATTATTAGTATTTTAATTATTATTAAATTGAATTATTATTTAGGAAAATAAATCTTCAAAATCTTTTAAAATAGTCAAAATTAAAATTAATATTATATTTCCAAATATTAAATATACTACAAAATCTATAAGATTTTTTCCCATTATATTATTACTAACAAAACAAAATAAATTAGTATATATATATATATATATATATATACTAAATTGAAAAACAAAATAACGTAAAAAAAACATTAAAAAACATTAAAAATTATTTCATTTTTTTAAAATAAAATAATATAACATAATTAATTTTTTAATTTTATATTAAAATTATACTTCACACTAACTTTAAAAAATGTCAATTCTATAAAATTAAAAATAACTTTAAAAAATTCAATTCGATAAAAAATAATATTTAAAATAAAAAAAATATTTTATTTTTGAAAAATTATATATACTTAACAATAATAATAATAATAATAATAATAATAATAATAATAATAATAATAATAATAATAATAATAATAAATTTGAGTTGTAATATTTAAATCAAATACTATCCAATTTTTATTTAAATTATTTATTTCTATTTAAAGAAAATATTCAATTTAAATATTATATACAATTTTAAAATATTATCGTAATAAAGATCTACCCGCAATTATCTCTATAATTTTATCTTTTATGATTATTCACCAACATTAAGTAAAGATGATTTTTATTGAGTTTATTTTTATATTATCTTTAGAAAATGTCACATTCATTCATTGAGAAATTTAATTTTTTTTAAAAAATGTTGTAATATTTGAAAATTAATGTAATTTTTCGCTAACACCTACTTTTAAAATTAAAAACATACAATTTATTCATTAAATTAATATAGTCATATTTTATTATTTTTTTACTATCTACATTAAAATATTTACATTTTTTATAATAAAAATTAATTTTTAGTGTTTTTACATTTATAATTAGGTATTAAAAATTATATTAATATATGTAGTTTTCTAAATTTAATATGAATATATCATGAATTTTCTTTAATTTTGTGAAAAATCAATATTTATTTTATTTAATATATTTATTTAATTTCACTAGTTGATAATATATATTTAAAAATTAAACGATAATTTACTATGTTGTTTAATTTAATCTTGCGTGATTACAAATCAAGTGAGTTATTGGTGAAAAAAAAAGAATAAATTGAATGTCTATTGTTTATTTTAATGTTTTTTTTTTGAAACGAAATAAACTTATAAAATCATACTACATTATTCATAAATAATAATACAAGATAAAATATAGAGATAAGTTATCGCTATATCTCAATTGCGATAATATTTTAAAATTGAACTTATTTTATTGAAAGATATAATTAAAAGTGAGATAATATTTAAAATTGAGCTATCAATGTAATACTTAAATCAATCAAAATATTATTTTTATTTAAATTATATTATTTTTATTTTAAATAAATAAGAAACATAATATCACATTTCGTATTAGTAATAATATTAAAATATTTTGACATGCTTCTATGCAAAATAATTTTTCTTAATATTAATCCTAAAAAATAAAATTAATCATTGATATTTGTATATAAATAACGACAAAATGAAAAATTAATGGAATTATTTGACTATTTGATTCAAATTTTTATAGTTCTTAAAAAATTAAATACTAAAATAAATATTATTATGTATTATTTGTTCAATATATAAATTACTAATTATGAATTCATTTTTATTTCATATTTACATATATAACTATTTTATTGAATAAATGGTTATTTTAAAACAATAATTATCACGTAAACATATATTAAATAAATTAAATAATTATTTAATTAAATAAGTAAATTAAATATCTTTTAATATTTTTAATATCTTTATTTATAAATTAAATAAATAAATTGTGTATATAAAATTTAATAAGGCATATATTAATTTTATTTAAAAAAAGAAATATAAATATTTAAAAAAAATTACGTTTTTTTTTTAAATTTTTTGTATGCTTTTTTTTGTCAATTTAGTATACATATTATTTTATTTGTTTTATTTTATTTGTTATTTACTATTACATTATTTTGGAACAAATCTCATAAATTTTGTAGTATATTTAATATTTGGAAAGATTATATTAATTTTATTTTTTGAACTTTTTAGAAGATTTTTATGATTTAATTTCCTAATTTATAATTCAATTTAATAATAATTAAAATACTATTTATCTAGTTAATTAATTTAATAATGATACATGTCACATTTTGATTGTCGGTGTACCGGAGTCTCGGTACACCTGGTGTAACTGTAGCATTTTCCATCATTTAACGCATTTTAAGATAACAATCACACAATCACTACTCATTATTACACGCAATCCATAAATTCCAGTATTCCCCCATTCTTTTGCTCCAATAAATTTACCTTACAAATCATATTCAATCAGTATTTTACTATTATTAAATTAAGGGTAGCGCTATTTGCCCCCAAAAAACTCTCTAAAAGTACAACTTATATTAATTTTACTTAAAACACCAACCCAATGAGTCTATTATACCTTATAACAAAATTAACAATACACCTCATACTATCTGAACATTAATTTTTTTGTATTACGTTAACTTTAAAAAACCAGTTAAAACTTAAAATATTAACCATGCTCTATCAGAACTCAGAAGAAAAGGTATTACCAGTTTACCACATAAGAATCAATAAAAGCATTATGCGAAGACTAATGAACTTAAATATATTACACCTGTCAAAATGCAATTCTTTTTTTGAGTATTGAACCCATGAATCAATATCACCGTTGGTGTGCGTAAACTTGTGTCATTAATAGCCATTATATACGAATTTTAAGAATTTTAAGAATTAGTTGCATGTGTTCAAGACAAAATCATCTTAGTTGATGGCTTGATGATGATGTTTCCATACCAGCGAGATTGAGCAGTTGGTGGAGTATTTTTATATTTTTGTTACCCTAAAGCGTACGTTGAGTAAAATCATCTCGAGAAAAAATTAAACTATGGACAAAATAAAATAAATATATTAAATTTACATTATTAATCTATTCATATTGGCCTTGAAAATCTATCTAAAATTTTAAGACAACATGAAAAGAGAGAAAATTATTTTGTAAGAAAAAGAAATGAAAATTTGAAGTTGGTGTTGAAACTTGAAAGTTGAAAGATGGGGTGTATTATGATTAAATGTTTATTTAGGTTAATAAATGATATATTAGACTTTTAAACTAATGGCATTATTGTAAATAGTATTACCTCATTCTCATATTAATAGTCACACTTCCTTTGTTATTTGTAAAGAAAGTGTGATTATTGCTTTGGGAGAGAGGTAGTATTAAAATAGTGGTGTACTTGAGAGTTTTTTGGGGTGCGAATAGCGCTACCCTTATATTAAATCAACTTTAACTATTCCTTCTCGTTTCAAAATTTTCCAAATTAAAAAATTACAATTGTACCCTTAAATGGTATTCTAGAGGAAAACCAAGATAGCAGATGCGTCAAGAAGAAGATATCACCACATTAAGACCTAATGTATCATTTCTTTCTGATTTGAGGTTTTTGGTCTTATCAAGAATTGAGTTAATCTTCAGTGTAACTAATCAAATCAGTGTATTTTGTAGACAAAATGACGGAAAATTTTAAATCTTTAGGCTGGTTTTTGAAACCTGAAAATTGTAACCCAAATAAAGGCAAATCTATAAGCCTATAACCACATAAAATATTGATTCACCAAAAACTACAAATCCGACCTATAAGTAATTAAGTATGTACAGAAAACTAATGAGTATTTAGTATGCTGACTAACATTCAGAATGATCGGTGTGCAATATCAAGATATCTCCAGCTAACCTTCGTAGGGAGTCAGCAGTCAATTGCACTTCTTGACGCTATCCTTTTTGCCTTTTCCTGAAGGTCACAAAAAGCTCATCCCTTATAGCCAGAACTTAGTTTCAAATTTTGTAATTAAAAGAAAGGGGAATCATTTAAGAGTAAAGTCAAAGACTACCCAGTCTACCCTAATGCATCAAAAAGATTAAAAACAAAAAGTGACTTTCACTGACATGCAAAATCCTTGTTGTAAGGATAAATACCTACGACTTTCACTTGTAGGTACATAGAAGTATGAAAATAACTCAATTAATCACAATGGAAATACTCGGGGAAGGTGTGAAACACGAGGCTTTGAATACTAGCTAAATAAAACAGTTGTCAGTATAAGAAAGTTCAAGGAGGCGTAGAAAACAGTATTTTTTTTGTAACAAAAGCATAGTACAGATTCCCCACCTAACGATTTAGACCACAAAAGACCATGATTTGTAAAATCACTACTCAATCCATCATTTTAATTCATTTCCCACAGTTGCCAGTATAAAAAGGTCTAACATCGTTTTTTAAGACCAGGATTAATTTTGAAAACAACTGAAATTAAGGACCTCATTATTTTTACCCGGAGACCTGAATAACGGTGAAATTCATTTCCCCTTATCAAGTTTTTTCAGCATAACTTCCAGATGCCTATCACAGAGGCCTGCAGGCTGCAGTTGTGTTCAGATCCCACCAAAAAGGTTGAAATAATTTGAAATAAAAGCATTGAGAAATTTCAGCTAGAGTTTAAGCATCAAGGAAATGAAACTCTTCTGAAGCCTAGGTCACATGTTTCAAATGAACCATAATAAAAATCTTCTAATGAGAAAATGAGTGGGTTCATGAAATCTTACTGGCTGCTCTACATGACCATTTCAAAAGCTTATGGTTGAGTCCTTAGTTTCGCGGATCCAATTGTCAATGTCAGAGCTTCCCATCAGCTTGCTATGACGAAGAAGCCATAAAGAACCAACATTAATACCGAAGACCTAATAAAAATACTAAATGAATAATCTTGGAGGAAAGAGTCAAAATGATAAAAATCTCAAACCTGCATAGCTCTATATGTTGATGTGCTTAAACTAGTTTATCCTTCTGCTCCGTTTTTTACTGCACACCGCAACACACAACGATGCGAATCAGTTGAGAATTTACAAAACATATAAACAAGATGTTTTTAAAAATACATTAGATCATATCTACTCGGTAAAAATCTAAATAACGTTTTGTTCCACCATCCCGGCCAACACAAATGTTCATCATGGCGTAACATGAGAGCTAAGTGGCCGAGAAATTGAGAAAAAAATTTAACAAAGATAATATTAACCTGACAGTGGCATGTTGAACAAGTGTTTCATCACCAACTGTTAAGCCATTAAGAGCAGCAGAAGCAATATCCGTATTAAAATGTGATGCATTAATTAGGTATTTCTAGAATTCTCCACTTAGTTCTCCAAATGGTAGAAATTGAAGGACTTAGAATTCTCTCTACCATTGTGTAGTTCTTAGAAGTTTCATTAGACTAATATTTTAATTAGGACCTAGAAGCTTAATTAGTATAGCTAACTAGTATAAATAGGTTAGCTTTTAATCACATTTGATTATCGAAAATTGTAGCTACTAAAATAGTAATACTGTACGTCGTAGCTACAACTCGATCGATCGAGATCTCTCGATCGGAAGAAAAGTAATAGAATAACTAAAATAGTAATGTGCCATGTCACAAATAATAGAATAATGTCACAAATAATAGAATAACTAAAATAGTAAGTGGGAATACCACTTTTCATACACAAATATAACTTATCTATTCTTTTTGAACCCACATATAAAACTACACCCATTCTATACAAAATGAAATGGAAAAGTCTTATATACCCTTACTTTTTTATTCTCACTTTTAATAACAAAAAATCAATTAAAATACATTTTAAAAAAAACAAAAAGAATTTATAAGTGGGGCCCACTCCTAACAAAATTCAGATTTTTTGAGGTTGGTGAGGTGTAAATGCATGCATGAATGCTCCTCTACCACCTCTAACCTCATAACTCAAAACTCAAACCCATTTCAAAAAAAAAAAATGCTCTCATTTCTCTCTAAATAAAAGAAAGCTCGGTCGGAATCTACGTGAAAAGAGCTGCTTTCGACGGAAAAAAGGTACGTTGCTCGCGACCTTGCCCCCGACGTTTTTTTTTTTAATTTTCGAGCTGGTTTTTTTGGCCCTCGGTCGAAGCCCTCGGTCGAAAATGTGACCGAGGGGACGACCGAGGGCTACTGGGTTCTTGAGCCCTCGGTCGAGAATTTTGGCCGAGGGCCCTCGGTCAACCGGCCAAGTGACCGGATAACTTGGCCCTCGGTGACCGGATAGTTCGGCCAAGGGACCGGATAGTATTCGGCCCTCGGTCACCGAGCGGCCAAGTGCACTTGGTCAAAAGTTGACCAAGTGCAGAAATTTTTTTTTTTTTTTTTTTAAATTGAATTGTCTATTAATTAATGGCTTGTTTTATACGTTTGGATGTATATTTGGGATTTTCTAATTGAATTCAATTGTTATTTGTAATTGCAATGGATATTTTGGATTTTCTAATTGAATTCAATTGTTATTTGTAATTGTAGATGTCGAATCAACGAATCACGGTACGTTACGGCGGTCGTTGGGATCGAGAGGGCTACGTTGACGGAGTAGATATGTGCCTCTTCTTTCGTAGGGAAGAAATTACACTCGACACTCTCGTGAGCCGGATTCGTGCGGTTTTGCGCCCTCCGCCCAATGTCGAATATTTGTTGTATTGTTATACCCGAGGCTATGACATGAGGAGCGTGCGAGCTCCTATGCTATGCGACGAGGATGTGTCCCGCATGTTAGACGAGCAGAGGGCTGAGTGCTTTGTGTTCGTCGTCGAAGTAGAGGGACAACAAGCTGCGCCGGAGGTGAATATCGAAGAAGAAAATCGCCATCGGGGCGTACCGTCGGAGAACGAGAACGAGGCGGTACCGTCAGAGAACGAGAACGAGAACGAGGCGGTACACACTTCCGAGGACGAGGAAGAAGCCCGTCAGTCCGATCTCTTGGCTTCGTTGACCACGGAGTGGACCGAGTGGATTAGGCAGCCGAGCGTGGTTAAAAAGATTATGTCGCGCCGTAATATGTCCTCGAGTTCTACTGCGGGAGGCGGCGAGCAAGCCGAAGCTTTTCAGAATGCACAGAACAATCCACTGCGCAATTGGATCATTCCACTGCCGACGTTTGACCCCGCTGTTCCGTTGCGTTCTGTCGAAACCCAACCTATTTATGGTCAGATGGCAGTCGGAGCCACATTCCGAAAGAAACAGGATCTGAAGGTGATGGTGGGGATGTATCACATGGAGAACAACGTAGAGTGCAAAACTCGTCGCTCGTGCACTGATCGGGTGACGTACGTTTGCAAGCTTGGGAGTGAGAAATGCCCGTTCAAATTGTGTTCCACGGGTTCCGATGACACCTTTTGGAGGATTACGAGGCTGAACTTGAATCACGAGTGCCGTAACAATTTGGGGCGGACTGCGGATCGACAGGTGTCGAGCAGGGTTGCGGCTACTTTCTTTGCACGCCAGTTAGTCGGCAATCGGGAACTGAAGCCGAAAGATATGGTTGATGATTTGAGGAGATTGTACGGAGTTCACATCAACTACAATTTCGCCCTGCGGACGAGGAATATGGCGCTTGAAATAGCGTACGGCGACTATCATGGATCGTATCAGAGGCTCCCGTCATATTTGTACATGCTCAGAGAACTTAATCCCGGGACTATGTATGATATTCAGACGACAGACCAGGGCGTGTTTTGCCACATGTTTGTTGCGCTCGGGCAGTGCATTCGTGCATTTCAGCACAATCTGCGTCCTGTGATAGTAGTCGACGCCACCCATTTGAAAGGGAGAAACACTGGTGTGTTGTTTGTCGCCTGCACAAAAGACGGGAATGAGAATGTATTCCCGCTTGCGTTTGGTATCGGTCCGATAGAGAATGACGAGGAGTGGACGTGGTTTCTCCAGCACCTCAGAGATTGCTACGATACAGACGACGATGATCTGCTCATTGTGTCCGACCAGCATAAGAGCATCGCGAATGCTATTCGCAGTGTCTATCCCCACGCTACCCGAGCGTTGTGCTATCACCACCTCTCGAAGAATCTAGCACGGTACGGCCATCAGCTGGTCGGAGCTGTATACAGTGCTGCTTATTGTTATCGGGTGGATGAGTTTGAAAAACATCTAGCGGATGTGGAGAGACTCAGTGGCAGCGCTTATAGTCGCCTTATTGAAATCGGGGTTGAGACCTGGGCAAGGTCGAAGTGTGCTGCACGACGATACGGTTTCATGACATCGAATGCGGCCGAAGTCTTCAACAGTGCTATCAAATGGCCACGGAGATTACCAGTCTGTGCGATGCTCGAGGCGATTCGTGCGATGATTGAGAGATGGTTTGACGAGAAACGAAGGATAGCTAACGAGAGACAGAATGAGCAGCATGAGCTGACCGAGGAGGCATTGGCCAAGTTGTCTAATCAGGATATGTTGAGCCGTTATTTCATTGTTCGGGAGGTCAGTGCGAATACCAAGTACAGAGTTCAGGAGGATGACAGGTCTTATCTTGTGGATCTCGCGAATCGCACGTGTGAATGTCGGGAGTTCGACTTAGACCTAATACCGTGTTGTCATGCTATTGCCGCTATTAGGTATGATATCATTTTACCTTTAAATTTAATTTTAAACTGTTGATTTCACTAACTTGTTTGTTGTTTTTATGTAGACGAGCCGGATTTTCATCGTACGATTTCGTGAGCCCCTATTTCAAGATGAGCAGCCATGTCGAGATGTACGCGACGCCTGTTGTGCCGTTGCCACATTATGATGATTGGGTGGTCCCACCGGATGTGGCATCGTACGTAGTTCTTCCTCCAGTAGTGGTTAGCCAGGCTGGACGTCCGAAGACGACTCGTGCCCGTTCCGCTGTTGAGAGCTCTGCACGACGTGTTCCGGTTTGTTCCCCAAAAGCAACATTGTACGTCTGTCGTGGCTTAGACCTAATATCGTGTCGTCGTGTGCAGGTGTGTTCGAGATGCAAGGGCGTAGGTCACAGCAGACGCGTGTGCACTGTTTTTATTCCACCTGAGAGTGTTGATTTGAATGGTCCTCCACAAGAAACGGGAACGGAAGAGTCGAGCCGAAGAAGACAGAAGAAGAAGTGCAGCATCTGCAAAAGCGAGGGTCACACGAGAAGAAAATGTCCAGTGAGTACGGAGTGAGAGGTTGATGGTTTGAGTTTTTTATTGACTGATTTGCTTTTATTTGAGACTTTCATTGTTTTGAGGTTGATTCGGTGTTATTTGGTGTTGTTTGAGACTTTTA
The DNA here is from genome assembly GCA_954870475.1 of Euphrasia confusa. NCBI lineage: Eukaryota > Viridiplantae > Streptophyta > Magnoliopsida > Lamiales > Orobanchaceae > Euphrasia > Euphrasia confusa. The sequence goes on along the minus strand of OX940966.1, from coordinate 3,796,463 downwards.
TTTGGTGTTATTTGAGACTTTCATTGTTTTGAGATTGATTTGCAGGTTTAGCTTTGATATTAACTAAATAAATCCCGTCAAAATTTTTAAAAATTATTTATAATATAGTAACTTATTTAATTTAATAAAATTTGTAAAATATTTTATTTTATTTTATAAACCAAATTATAAAAAATATTTAAATTAAGTATATAAAAAAGATAAAAAATAAATAAATTAAGTATATAAAAAATTAAAACAAATTATAAAAAATATTTAAATTAAGTATATAAAAAAGATAAAAAAAAATTAAATTAAGTATATAAAAAAGATAAAAAATATTAAATTAAGTATATAAAAAATTAAAACAAATTATAAAAAATATTTAAATTAAGTATATAAAAAAGATAAAAAAAAAATTAAATTAAGTATATAAAAAAGATAAAAAAAATTAAATTAAGTATATAAAAAAGATAAAAAATATTAAATTAATTATATAAAAAAGATAAAAAAAAATTAAATTAAGTATATAAAAAAGATAAAAAATATTAAATTAAGTATATAAAAAATTAAAACAAATTATAAAAAATATTTAAATTAAGTATATAAAAATATTATTAAAAAAAAACTGCACTTGGTGGCTGCCCTTGGTGGCGCCACCAAGTGCACTTGGTGGCTGGGAAAAATAAAAGCATTTTTAAATTTGGCACTTGGTCGATGCACTTGGTCACTTTGACCAAGTGCACTTGGTGGTGACTGAGGGCAGAGGCCACCAAGTGCACCACCAAGTGCCCCACCAAGTGCACGACCAAGTGCCTAAGAAATTTTATTTTTTTTATTAATTTGAGGCCAACGAGCGATAACTAAGTTGTTACGTTGACATTAAAGATCATTTGAAGCCTATAAACATCGAATTAACATGAAAACAAAGCCAAATTAGTACTATCAAGTTGAAACGTAGAAGTTTTACAATTTTTTGAACTTTCTAGTAATATTGTTACAATGTTAACAACATGCTTTCCAATTGTTCACGATCCGAATGCGTAATCAACTAATTCACCCAATTCAACGTTTGATCATGTTTTTTGAATTGTTTTGACTATGAAATTGATGTTTAATTGAACACAACAACTTTACAATTGAAAAAAAGATTTAAAATCAATTAAAATGAATTTATGTTCTAAAGCACTTGGTGGGGCACTTGGTGGTGCACTTGGTGGCCTCTGCCCTCAGTCACCACCAAGTGCACTTGGTCAAATTGACCAAGTGCATCGACCAAGTGCCAAATTTAAAAATGTTTTTATTTTTTCCTGCCACCAAGTGCACTTGGTGGCGCCACCAAGGGCAGCCACCAAGTGCAAAAAAAAAAAAAAAATGTTTATAATATTAAACTTAATTATATTTTTTTATATACTTAAATTAATTATATAATTAATTTAATTATATTTTCTTTATATACTTAATTTAATTATATACTTAACTTAATTATATTTTTTTATATACTTAAATTAATTATATAATTAATTTAATTATATTTTCTTTATATACTTAATTTAATTATATACTTAACTTAATTATATTTTTTTATATACTTAAATTAATTATATAATTAATTTAATTATATTTTCTTTATATACTTAATTTAATTATATACTTAACTTAATTATATTTTTTTATATACTTAAATTAATTATATAATTAATTTAATTATATTTTCTTTATATACTTAATTTAATTATATACTTAACTTAATTATATTTTTTTATATACTTAATTTAATTATATTTTTTTTATATACTTAATTTAATTATATTTTTTTTATATACTTAATTTAATTATATTTTTTAAAAAAATTGACGGGTTTTATTTAGTTAATATCAAAGCCATAACCTGCAAATCAATCAATCCAAACCAACAAACACACCTACAAATCAATCCAAATCAACACACATACAAATCAATCCAAACAAACAAACAAACACACTACGACTCAAACCTACGACTCGAAAGTACGACTCAAACCAAAGATCTTCCGAGCAATATATCTACGATACTTGAGCAAATAATCATCGTCGACCGGTTTCTTCAAGTGAGTGAAAGACTTGTTGATGAGACGATCGAGATACATGCACACGTACGGGCCACAATTGGAGCTGTCGTACTGGGTAAATTGCGCCTTCGGGACGACGATCCTAAGAGCAGTTCTCTTGTGGGCTTTTCTGAAAAAGTTCGTGTCTGCATCCCAATATCCCGCTGCGACCAACAGCCGAGGCAACAAGTGGTGCAACGGTCGCAGCATCGGTTCCCGAATATCGAGTGGCACACGGAAATTGAAAGAGTCGTACAGAGATACACTCCAGTTGGCCAGATCAATACGCACCACGACCCAATGAGCGCCAGTATTGACAACCGTTATTACCTAAAAAAATACAAAAAACAAAACAAAACGTTATTGATAAATAAATGACGTTATTAAATTGGATAATTAAACAATATTAACCCGATAAATAATATTACCTCAGTAGCATGAAACCAACTCGTGTATTCCTCGTCTCCCCTGACCATACTCAACAAATGGTCCGGTACTTTCCAGTGCTTATATCTCTCTTCGAAGTTTGTTGTAGGCGAATATTTCTTTTCCGACTTCACCTTCCGCCACTCATGTGCCAATTTGTTCTGTTAAAAATCTTAAACGTTAGAAAAATGAGAAAAGTGAGATAAATAGTGCATTTGGTATTATAATTGAAACTTACGAAGAACTCGGTATTCAAGAGTATAGTCGTTTTTGGAGATACTCCTTCTCGTACACCCTTCATCAATTTCACCTTCTCCTGCAAGTATCGAATGTACAGATCGATCTCCTGAAAAATAAACATACCACAGCTGAGCACCAATAAATAAATACTATGAATTTGAAAGTAAAATTAAAAATTAACTTACCACGTCTGTGTACCAATAACTCATATCCTCGATAGCGTCAAAATATTCCCGATTCAGATTGCCTTCATTCAACCGGATGCTCTTGTGTTGCCCTTCTTGTCGGAACACCGAAAACAAGCCTCTAATCTTCCGTTCACCGGCTGGGGTGAAATGCGTGACGTACGGGCTCCGAAGAGCTGCCGAGGGCTGTCTCACACGGGGTCCGATGCTACTCTCGGCGACCTCCTCGGGCTCCGCTGGGGCATCATCGGTGCCGAGTTCTTTATCTTCATCGCTGAAATACTCCTCAAAATGGTGTGCATCTGCCCCGGGAGATGTCTGCGTGAACAAATCCACATCTGGCATGAAAAAACTCTCCGCATCGATGATAACTCGCGACATATCACGGGCAGGAACATCCGGGGGGATATAAGGCTGTGTATCACGGGCAGGAATCGGCTCGAAGGAAGTCCCGAAATCAGTAGGAGCCTCCATCGGCTTGAAGAGACTCCCGAAGTCTAGCAAGCCCATCTTCGGAGGAGAGCCATAAGTCGGGTCAACTATGGGCTGCATCGGAGTGCGGTAAGTGTCGATATCTCCACACGATGCTCTAGCAGGAAAGGTCTCCTCCTCCTCCCGGTGCGACACAGAAGGCTCTGCATGCGAATGACGGCCCGGTACAGACCCGGAGCGATGAGACGCAGCACGTCCGGACCCGGAGCGATGAGACGGAACACGTCCTGAACCCGAATGATGAGACGCAGCACGTCCGGATCCAGAGTGATGAGATGCAGAAGGCTCCACGGGATCGGAAGGACAAGGGCGCATCTTCGAGAATCGTCTGTGACCGAAGAACCCCCGAATCTGCTCCATCAGACTGTCGTGGCCCTCTTTCTGTGCCTTCCTGACACTCTCCAGGAGTCTATCGTTGCTCTCCTGATGTGACCTCGTGATTCGGGCAGTCAGTCGAGCCATAAATCCCGTGTCGGACTCGTCGTTCAGGATTTTCTTGAACCCTCGATCAATCCGTCGATCGGTACTGTCATCAGACCCCTCAGGAGCAGGAGAGCCCTCTCGTCGGGCTCGCTGAGAGGGACGACGCTCTGCCGATGAATTAGGCGTGATGGCATCACGACCCCGTCTACTAGGCCCAGAGTCGCCGGTCATCTTGTCGACCGCCTTGGACACGCGTCCGACCATGCGTTCCATCAAGTTCTTCTTCTTCTTCTGTGCCTGTGCCTGTGCCTCGTCTGCAGGCAATCCAAGTCTAGGAGGAGGATGGTACGTGACCTCATCTGCTCTGTCACGCACGAAAAGAAAATGCGGAGCAACCGCCTCCTCCTCCGTCGGCTCTAGATACCGATGAACCTCAAGCTGAAAAGAAATCAAAATTATACAGAGTTAATTAATTTAATTATTTGATATAGCGATTAATTGAACATTAAAACAAGTTTACCTCTGGGTCCTCGTAGAAATGAGAAAAATCGACGTGAGTAGTAATCGAGTTCCACCCCAGTAGCCGAGGAATCGTCGGACGGTCGGCTCTATGCGCGCACACTCTCCCGAGACTAGGTATAGCCTCGTACGACCATAGCTGATAGACCCAAATGGGACCGTAGATGTGGTAGGCCGGCTTCAGTACTTGACCGGGATGCATCGCAGCTATGGAGAGGTAGTAGGACATGATCTGAAATGTGTGGGAGCCCCAGGGAAACGTCTCCCATCCCTCCTCGTCCTCTACCAAAGTCCAAACCCAATCCTCGGTCATGATATCGCCTCTGCATAGGAGCATCAAGTAATACATCAGCACCTTCGCAGCCTTCAGGTAGTCGGCCGGGTCTGACCCCAAGTCCATAGCCTTGAATCTAGTGAAAAGCTCGTTCACTCTTATTTTTTGACCGAATCCGAAGTGCCTATGAAAGAAAGAGCCGGGAGGAATAATGTGCTGGGCCGAAGTATCAAAGCTGTGATTCCCAAAACGAAGCCCGGTCACCAAGGAATACTCCTGTGCTCTAAAGCAAATGATCTTGCCCCCGAGCGAAAACCAATGCTCGAACGGAGGTATCGTCGGACCCACGATCTCCCGAGCTAACAAGTGGTGCATGGCCGCGTTCGATCGACCGTCTCTTTGAAGGTGCACCAACCTTCCAAAACACGAACGACGGAGTTTCCGGTGAGCCTCGTGCGTATCGTCAACGGCTCTTAACACCCCTTTTATGTGCTTCAACACGGGGAACCGGTCGTACAAATTCAATTCTTTAGTCGTGTAAATGAATTGTGGCCTCCTCCATTGGAACCCATCCTGCAAAAAAAACACAACTAGGTTAATTAATAAACACATAATATTGAATATATAATAAAGCAAAAAAAAAAAAAAAAATTTTTTTTCTGCACTCTGTCGACCGACAGAGTGCACTTGGTCGACCGAAAGAGTGACCGGATAGCGCACTCGCTCGGTCACTCGCCCGGTCACTTGGCCGGTCACTTGGCCGGGCACTTGTTCGGTCACCAAGTGCCTTCGGCCGGTATCTTCTTCCCCGCGGCCGAGGGGTCGACCGAGGGGGGCGACCGAGGGCCGAAGATCCGGAATTTTTCCGGCGATTTCTGGGCCATTCAACACCCAATTTCGACTCCTAACCAACTACAACACTCATATACACTCCTAGACGACCAATTCATGTATAAAATCGAACAAATAATTGAAAAAAACGAAATTCGAAACTTAGGTTTTCGAAAACTTACCGGAGCTTGGAGCGGCCATTGTTGCTCCTCTTGGTGCTCCGGTTCCTCCTCGTCATTGTGCTCGTCTTGGTGCTCGTTTTCCGACATTTGGGCGGCCGGAATTCTTGAAAATCGGCGGCGGTGCTTGGGGTGTGTGGGGACCGACGGGAAATTGAAAAAAAGGGGGGAGACCGATTTTTTTTTGTTTTTTTGTCTTTTAGTTTAGTTTTTTAATTGTTTAGTTATGTTTTGAAAAAGGGGAGGGTAAATGAGACATTTCCTTTACAAAATGTATAGATTGGGTATAGTTTTAAAAGTGGGTTCAAATTGAGTATGTTTTTTATATTTCTAACCATAAAAATTTTTCTCTCAAATAGTAATGTCACAAATCATTCTAGCCAACTGCTTCTTAATTTTTTTTTTATGTTTTTTCAATAACTTATTTCAGGAGATTTTTTAACCCAATGGATCAGAGCAGGTTTTTTCTATTTTTTTTCAATAACTTATTTTAGGAGATTTTTAACCCCAATGGATAGTCAGAGCAGGGTTATTCTAACTAAATTGGAATACATGTATACACATTTGTGGGAATACATTTTAATATTTAAAATTTTACTTAAAATATATAAATATATTGTACTCATTTAATTACACACCGTCTCTCTTTGTAAGTGTATATTTTTAAAGGGTATATTTTTAAATACTTATGGATCATTAAATAAAAATAAAAAACATAAAAAAACGAAAAAATTGATTTTCATTTATTTGGAGGTTTTCGAAGAGAATCTTGCTCACTAGTTACGTGGATTTTGAGGAGAGAGAAACTCAATCGATACTCCAATACACCCCATCTCACGCGCACTCGCTCTCCTGGATTTTGAGGAGAGAGAAACTCAATCGATACTCCAATACACCCCATCTCACGCGCACTCGCTCTCCTGTCCACGCGCGATTTAACATCATCCCCAATGGTAGGTACAATTCCTATGTGGCATGGAATTGTACTTAGTTACACCATTGGAGTTTAAGGTACAAATTGGAGAGAGAAAACAATAGTATCAAATTGTTGATATCAGATACAAATTGAAATTGTGTCTTGTGTGGTGGGTCCCACATCTAAAAAAGGTGAATAATTGTACCTCAAACCATTGGAATAGTGAGGTACAAATTGATAAGTAGAAATATTTAATGATGTGTCAACTAAATTGTACCTCACAAGAGGTACACCATTGGAGATGCTCTAACCAATTTTTATTTTTTTAGCGCATTCGTGTATAATACCTCCATATACACATGCATATACATGAAGTAATTACTTTGAAGAGGTAGTCAATATTCTTTAGGTTATCTCTATAAATTATATATACTTAAATTAATATTTTCATTTTAAAATATAGTTTTACCTTTACTTTATTCACTTAATATTATTTTTTAAATTTCACTCACAAATCACAACTTCTATTTATTAAAGGGATAATTGCATTTTAGTGCCTGAACTATAGGCACTTTTGTGCTTTAGTTACTGAACTTTCAACTTTGACATCTCAGTATCTGAACTTTGCCGAAATTGTGTTTTAATGCATTTTTTGTTGGTTCCCGGCGACACGTGAGTTTCACGTGCGCATCGGTGCCACGTGTCGATGTCTGTGTGGGTTGAGGAGGGCAATTACAATTTTAACCCTGAAGTCATTTTCTCTATTTATTTGAGTTACAATTTCTGAAATTCCCAAACCCGCTGCCCCCAATTCTCAGAAACGAATCCCTAACCCTAATTTCAATTTCTCCAGCAAGAACACTCCCAAAATGAAATCGCCCATGGAAGAAGTCTGTAGTTGCGGGAAGCCCTTAGTGCTGAAAACTTCATGGACGGACGCAAATCCAGGAAGAAGATTCATGGCCTGCGAAAAATACCGCGTAAGTAATAGGGAAATTCAGTTGGATGAAACTCTGATTTTCGAATCACTACGTGATATTAGTAAAAAGTTCTCTGATATTCCCATATTACAACCCTAATTTCTCTGATTTAGATGAAACCCTAATTTATCTCTATTTTCCCCTCAATTTGGTATTTTTTTCCAGAAATTTGATGGTTGTAAGAAATTCAGTTGGATGGACCCACCTGCTTGTGAGAGGTGTTGGAATAGGTGACCGGCGAGCCAACGGTTGGCCGAGCGGTTAACCGTATTCCGTTATATAACGGTTTATTTCGTTAATTAATGAAACCTATATTAATGGCATATACTATATCTGCTCCCAATGTTGAATCATAGATATAGTCCTGTACAGTTACACATGTTGTATGAATTCGGTTTTGTGGAAACCGAGAGATAATTCTGTTAACGCAACGTAACTGGTCAAACTCAGTTCCTAGTCGATGGGTTACACCAATAACAAGGATACCCGGCCTTTCCCCCTTGAGACTAGCACTTAGTGTATGTGGGCTAATCTCGAGCCTCGATGTTTGGACATCGACATACTTGAGTGGGTGCTCACTGTTGATGAGTTCACTGAACCCCCTCTCCCTGGAATCTCTAAGTGGTTATCACTGATCGAGTAGAGAATTCCATAATATAGTTGTACACAATTAATCCTTAAGACCCAGACATCACCGTGACTTCATCAGAGGACTAGCTGTATCGTAACGTGTCTCTGATTCCCTGGAAAGGGAGTAAGTCGAAAAAGGAGACAATGTTCGTGCAGTTCGAAATCTGATGTGAAGTCTGTGCATGGTAGTAGGGGATCTGATCGCTTGATATAGATCATGGATGTCCTGTGTGTTCTGATGGTTCGTAGTCCCGGAATCTCTGGCCAGAGTTGAATAGTGAGGTGATTAGAGAAATGTGTTTCTCTGAATCAATCACGAATGGATTTTACGAAACCTAGAACGTACGCACAGTTATCAAACTCAACAAGAGATCTCGATTAACCAATATCTCTAGTTTGATCGGGACATATGTATCGGAGGGATCGTACTGTACGCTAACTATATTACAAGGTTCTTGCAGGCACTTCATATGTATCTAGGGAATTAGTGAAGCGTGGCTGCTAGACGCTCGTCACTGATTCGTTGGGCACCGACTTGTTCGGAGATTAAATAATATGATTATTAATCTAAAACTCTTGGGAGTAGTTGAAATAAGAACAATATGTTGTTCGAATCACAATATGTTGTGAGCCCACGGCTAGTTATACACCTGAACCATTGAGGGTCACATTCTCGTGTAAACCGATCCTTGAATACGATCATGTATTAATTAACTGTTAATTAAGTACATATAGTCGGAGGTCAATATGATTGAATCCGAGATTCATAATTGTGATTATGAGTTGGAAATAATAATGAGCTAAAGAAAACGGACACGGTGGTGTACACTTTCTATTTTGGGAAATTTCCCGATTTAGCAGTACCCCTGAAATGGGCTTTCCGATTTTGTGAAATTGGAAATTTTTATTATTATCTCATATTGATGAGAAAATTAAAACGAGAACAAAAATATAATTGTTATATTTTTCGGAGATGAAATTGATTGTCAGTTTTGGAGAAACGTAATGACGGCTAATGTATTGGGCCGGCTAGGGTTAATGGATCCGATCCATTAGGGTTTGAGCCCAACAAGCTCCTTTCTTCACCTATAAAAGGAGCTCCATAGGCATGAGAATAAACACACCAAAGTGAAGAGCTCAAAACCCTAGCCTCACTTTCTCTCCTCTCCTCTCTCCCTCTCGTCTGCCCCCTCGGCTCCTCCCTCGGAGGACCGCCGACAACCGGAGCCGCCGCCCGCCGCCGGCAGCCACCTCCCCTCGCCGGAATCCGATTCCGGCACCGTTTTTCCGGCCCGTTTTTCCCGTCGTATTCTACCTTACGTGTTTCTAGTGCAATACGTAAGTTGGATTACCTATACGAGGTGAAACCTGATTAGACGAGAGACGCCGAAGGAACGCCCGAGCACAGCCCGAGTCGCGCCCGTGCGCTCCAGCCGTGACACACGAGTCCAGCCGAGAGCCCCGCCACTCGCCCGGCTCTCCCCGCACACGACCCGTGCCGTCCCCGCGTCGCATCCGCGCGACTTCCGACGAGGTTCGTCCGATGAATCCCTGAGGTACTTACGATTAAATTTAGATTTAATTGTTTGCTTTAAATGTTTGCGCTATGTACTGTTAATGTTTGCGCTATGAGATTTTTAATTGATAAAGAAGAATTAATTGTGATTAATTTAAATGTCAATTAAATTCAAATTGATTCGAATTAAATAATATGATTATCTTAATTGTCAATTTGACGCAAACTGATTATGTGCACATGTTTACGTAATTAATTATATATGTGTAATTAATTAATTTGATTAATTTAATTGCACAATTCAAGTTGATTAGAATTAAATAATATGATTATGTTTATTGTCAATTTGACGCAAATTAATTATGTGCACATGTTTACGTAATTAATTGTTTAGTGTAATATATTAATATGATTAATATAATTGCGCTAGAAGTAATTATTTTATATGATAATATAATTGCGCTAGAAGTAATTATTTTATATGATAATATAATTGCGCTAGAAGTAATTAATTTATATGATAAATTTAATTGCGCTAGATTTAATTTATGTAGTATGGGATGCATGAATTAAATATTTAATTATTTGATAATTAAATCAAATGGTGGATTATTTATTCTAATAGATTTGAATTAAGTCAATTAATGCATGTAATATTGAAAATATGATTTTCAATAAATAAATACAATATAATGTAAAATGTTTACATTAATGAAAAACGGTTTTTCATAAAATTTTTGTTTTCCGCTGCGTATACATGCACGATCCCCAACAGTGGTATCAGAGCGTAGGTTCTGAAATTGATTAATTGTCTATGAATATAAATGATGTTTGTTGAATTGATTGATTTAATGTTGTTTAATTGGGACTTAGTTGTTTCTATTAAGATATTTATTTCTATCTAATAGATTGAAACAATGCCTGATTTGTTATCAAGTAACAATTCAATGTCGAACATGAATGCACCTCGGGGAGTGATTCATCTAGACTTGTTTTTGTTAAAACAAATTAGAGACATCGAGCCATATGATGGCATGATTCGATGGTCTGCTCGGCTCCCCCATTTATGGGAGATAGGGTCGCTCGCATGATGAATCGCTGGTTAGAAACCTCGAGTTTCACTTACGAGACATCACGTTTTGATTATTAAGATATTAATAAATTGAAATAGAAAGGAAGTATCAATATTTAATTTAGTGAAATTATTTATTGACCAATTAAATAATAGATTTAAATATTCGATCAACAAGGTGATAGATTAATTAATTGATTTAATTGTTAAATCAAGTTAATTAATAGAGCACCATTTAATTTGCATACCTCATTTTAATTGTGATTAAATGCTATGTGAATTATGTGAGATATATATATTGTGATATATGTTATGATCGTATGTGCTCGTTAGGATGACCTATAGAGGACATAGTTGTTAAGAATCAACAATCGATCACTCACTTCATTCTCTCCTGAGAATGTATAACGATTATTCTGATGAGATAACAAACCTATACTCCTCCATTCTCTCCCGAGAATGTATATCAAGCCTTAAAGGAGAACCGATGTGTCGTTCTTTCTCCTTTCCTTCTACCGACAATAAATTATGTGAAAGCCACTTACAAGTAGTATGGTATGCCGTGTTAGCGGGGAGTACTGCTTGTGAGTTAAGCTGTAATTTATTGACATAAGATGGAGAGGTGTTAACTACGATTCTTTTAAATGTGTGTGGTCGGATAGATTAACTATGGGCTTACACATGTTTACTGGAGTCCAACTTTCACTTCTCAGATCGGTAGGTCGGTCTTGACACATGGTTGACTTTGAAGGGTACGATTAACGTAGTTCATTGTCATGGTGAGGAAAAGTAATCTTTAGGGTCACATAGAGATGTGATTGAAAATGTTTCTACCTTTAGGTGAATGTAATCGGGCTAGATTAACTACGGGTTATATTCACGCTATTGGACCTAAAGCCCAACTAAGGAAAAATAAGTTTTCCCGTCTGTCTGCTAGAGGATAGCGGAATTCGAAAAATTTAGTGGGAGGCAATTAAATGATAAAGACCAAACATTTAATTGTAATCATTAATAACGAATTATCTCAATGTTAATCTTCTTAATATTTCTCAGTAATATTCTCTAAGATATCCCGTAACATCGATACTCGACCAATCCAAATCAAAACTCACTGGCCCAAACCATTTGAATTGGAATCTCAATCTTGTGATTTAAAATGATGAGTGCCTCTATGTACTTGAGAATAGATTATTTGATAATCTCACTCAACCTTTGACTGCTAAGGAATGCCACTTATGAGAAGTGGATTTCTAGTTCTTATGAATCGTTCATTATGAACTGCAACATGAACAAGCTCGATCCTTAAATGGATAAGTAGTTCAAGATGTTGATCAACGAGTCAACCATCAATACGAGAAATTTGTTCTCATTATTGCTTCTTCATGAAAGAAGTGTTCTTCTTGAAGGAAATGACGGAAATGGTTTCCGGTCTAAGCATAAAGATGGATAAAGGTGATACTAGAAGGGCGACTAAGAACAAGGTCAACAAATGTGTTGATGACGCTTGCCATCATTGTGTGAATAAAGGTCTAAGTGCCATAACTGCTAAAATACCTTGGGCAGAAGCGTTCTGACAAAGGTTCGTATTGGGTTATAGTTATTCTATTGTTTTGAACAATTGATTACATGTTTCGTCTAAATTTAGAAACCTGCTATTAATAGAAATGTTCTATTGTTAGATCTTACTTCTATATTTGATATAGAAGGTAAAGGTTTTAATTTTGTTTTGGAAATCCGATTTCCTTAACACAAAAGAAAGCAAATATGATTTGCTAAAGACGATAAACAAATAAACAAGAATGAACTAAACCCAAAATATCAGCAATGGATAGAAGTCAAAACCCCGCACAACTTTAGCACGCTAGTTGAGTGTGTTGAAGATCTATTGGATTTGATCCAAACGGAGATGTGTGATCCACTAATGTGTTAGTGCTGGGGGTGGTTTTCAACTACCTAATGTACTTATGAAGTACACGTCTCTAATTTTGAAATGTTCAATAAATTTAGACATCAAAGTAGGAAACCAACTTGGTTGCTATATTTAGAAATTACGATATGATCGTGAGCACCAAGCTTATTGACTATCTAAAAGAGAATATGATTCTTTGGCAATGGACTCCGTCTGGAACTCCTTAATTGTATTGAGTGTCCGAATGTTGGAATCAAATTTTGTTGGACATGGTTCGATCCACAAAGGGGTTCACCGAATTGTCGACGAAACTGTAAAAGTCCTGCACTTTTGACAGTCGTCCATTTGCTGAATGGTGTTACCATCAAAGCAGTTAAAACCACACCACATGAACTTGGGCACTCTCGTATCCTGCTTGCGTGAAGCGGCTAGTGGGAGATAAGTTTGATAGTGGATCCGGCTTATGCCATTTTGTGGGGTATCCTGAACATTCACAAGGATACCTGTTCTACTATATTTCTAAAACAAAATGTTTGTTTAAAGAAATGTTGCCTTCTTAGAGAAGAAGTTTCTATTCGATAGAAAAGGCAATATAGCAAATCTCGAAATAGTTCGAGAATATGAACCACACTATGAAGTTCAAACACAAGTACTTGGAGATGAACCAATTCAACAAACCACTGATATACCTCTTCATCTATCGGTTCGTAAATCCGAAAGTGTTCGGAAGGTACCTGGTAGACGGTTCCAACTTGATAATGATCAAGATAAAGTTGACGATGGATATGATCCAATAAACTTCAACTGGTTCGTATTAGATATGAATATGGGACATTGGCTTATTGCCATGAAATTCATAATGGACTGTATGTACTCCAACAAGGTTTGACCTTGGTAGATCCACCAAAGGGAATCGTTCCCAAAGGCTGCACATTGATCTATTAATTATGACATTGGAGTATATATAGATATACATATATATAAAGGTGTGACCTTTAAAGCAAGGATGATGGCGAAAGAAGTTACTCAAAGACAATATGTTGTTTATAAGGTAATATTTCCATCAGTCGCTATGCTTAAGTCCATTACAATTTTGCTAGCCATTTCTGCATAGTACGACTATGAGATATGGAAAATAAATATGAGGTCTACTTTCCTTGAATGTGATATTATGGAAGAGTTGTAGCGCAGCCGGAAGGCTTCATATTTTCTGGAAAGGAGCAAAAGGTTTGCATACTCCAGCGATCCATTTATGGATTGAAACGAGCATCCCTAAAATGGAACATGTGTTTTAAATACAATAGTCAAAGCGTTGACTTGGTATAAAACTTAAAGGTACCTTGTATTCAAGAAGGTTAGTGGGAGCGCAGTGAAATTTAAGTGTTGTACGTTGATGACATACTAATCATAGGGATGATTGAGTGATGTTGCAGTCAACGAAAGCACGGTTATCCACACGTTTCTCGAATAAAGGATTTGAGGAGAGGCATCCTACGTATTGTGATACGTTACTATAGATATAGATCTAGAAGGATGCAAAATCTTCTCAATCCTTGTACATAGAAACTGTTTCTGAAATGGTTTAGCATGGAAGAATCCTGAAGAGATTCTTGCCAATGTCCCATGGGGTTCATCTCTCGTAATTCGTGTAACTGTAATGTTGATGGAATTCGAGGAGATGAAATGGACAACACATATCTCCGCACTAGGGAACATTATATATGGCATGCTGTGTACTAGACGTGATATTGTAAATGTTGTGAGTGTCACAAGTGAATATCAGTCGAACCCAAGACCGGCTTATTTGAAGTCGTGAAGGACGAAATCCTTGAGCACTAGCAATCAAAAGCATTAAGGAGTTGTTCTTAGTCTGTGGGAGGTCCGAGTTGAATTTAGAGGTACTTACGAACTCTAGTTTTCAATCGGATGTGGATGACTAAAAGTCGATATCGGGATTCATATTCGAGCTTAGAGGTGGTGTCGCATGCTGGAATGGTTCCTGCAACGACTAATGATTCTACCACGAGAACCTGAATATGTTGCAGCATCTAAAGCTGTAAAAGAGACTGTTTTGGACACGGAACATTATCCAAGTGTTGGTTATAGTTCCGGACGCAAATAATCAAGTAACTTGTATTGTGATTATACGGTTACCTGTAGCGAATGCTAAGGAACCGAGATCTCATCAGAAGTCCAAACATGTACTTGAGAGAATATCATGTGATCTAAGAGATCAATGACAGAGGTGACGTCTGAGTCGAGAGTGTCACTTCGGAAGATAACTTCGTAGATCCCTGTACTAGGCCTTTATCTGAATAAGTCCGCGAGAAACATCGAGGGTCGATGGGACTAAGATTCATGGATAGTTGGCTCTAGGTCAAGTGGGAGATTGTTGGAATAGGTGACCGGCGAGCCAACGGTTGGCCGAGCGGTTAACCGTATTCCGTTATATAACGGTTTATTTCGTTAATTAATGAAACCTATATTAATGGCATATACTATATCTGCTCCCAATGTTGAATCATAGATATAGTCCTGTACAGTTACACATGTTGTATGAATTCGGTTTTGTGGAAACCGAGAGATAATTCTGTTAACGCAACGTAACTGGTCAAACTCAGTTCCTAGTCGATGGGTTACACCAATAACAAGGATACCCGGCCTTTCCCCCTTGAGACTAGCACTTAGTGTATGTGGGCTAATCTCGAGCCTCGATGTTTGGACATCGACATACTTGAGTGGGTGCTCACTGTTGATGAGTTCACTGAACCCCCTCTCCCTGGAATCTCTAAGTGGTTATCACTGATCGAGTAGAGAATTCCATAATATAGTTGTACACAATTAATCCTTAAGACCCAGACATCACCGTGACTTCATCAGAGGACTAGCTGTATCGTAACGTGTCTCTGATTCCCTGGAAAGGGAGTAAGTCGAAAAAGGAGACAATGTTCGTGCAGTTCGAAATCTGATGTGAAGTCTGTGCATGGTAGTAGGGGATCTGATCGCTTGATATAGATCATGGATGTCCTGTGTGTTCTGATGGTTCGTAGTCCCGGAATCTCTGGCCAGAGTTGAATAGTGAGGTGATTAGAGAAATGTGTTTCTCTGAATCAATCACGAATGGATTTTACGAAACCTAGAACGTACGCACAGTTATCAAACTCAACAAGAGATCTCGATTAACCAATATCTCTAGTTTGATCGGGACATATGTATCGGAGGGATCGTACTGTACGCTAACTATATTACAAGGTTCTTGCAGGCACTTCATATGTATCTAGGGAATTAGTGAAGCGTGGCTGCTAGACGCTCGTCACTGATTCGTTGGGCACCGACTTGTTCGGAGATTAAATAATATGATTATTAATCTAAAACTCTTGGGAGTAGTTGAAATAAGAACAATATGTTGTTCGAATCACAATATGTTGTGAGCCCACGGCTAGTTATACACCTGAACCATTGAGGGTCACATTCTCGTGTAAACCGATCCTTGAATACGATCATGTATTAATTAACTGTTAATTAAGTACATATAGTCGGAGGTCAATATGATTGAATCCGAGATTCATAATTGTGATTATGAGTTGGAAATAATAATGAGCTAAAGAAAACGGACACGGTGGTGTACACTTTCTATTTTGGGAAATTTCCCGATTTAGCAGTACCCCTGAAATGGGCTTTCCGATTTTGTGAAATTGGAAATTTTTATTATTATCTCATATTGATGAGAAAATTAAAACGAGAACAAAAATATAATTGTTATATTTTTCGGAGATGAAATTGATTGTCAATTTTGGAGAAACGTAATGACGGCTAATGTATTGGGCCGGCTAGGGTTAATGGATCCGATCCATTAGGGTTTGAGCCCAACAAGCTCCTTTCTTCACCTATAAAAGGAGCTCCATAGGCATGAGAATAAACACACCAAAGTGAAGAGCTCAAAACCCTAGCCTCACTTTCTCTCCTCTCCTCTCTCCCTCTCGTCTGCCCCCTCGGCTCCTCCCTCGGAGGACCGCCGACAACCGGAGCCGCCGCCCGCCGCCGGCAGCCACCTCCCCTCGCCGGAATCCGATTCCGGCACCGTTTTTCCGGCCCGTTTTTCCCGTCGTATTCTACCTTACGTGTTTCTAGTGCAATACGTAAGTTGGATTACCTATACGAGGTGAAACCTGATTAGACGAGAGACGCCGAAGGAACGCCCGAGCACAGCCCGAGTCGCGCCCGTGCGCTCCAGCCGTGACACACGAGTCCAGCCGAGAGCCCCGCCACTCGCCCGGCTCTCCCCGCACACGACCCGTGCCGTCCCCGCGTCGCATCCGCGCGACTTCCGACGAGGTTCGTCCGATGAATCCCTGAGGTACTTACGATTAAATTTAGATTTAATTGTTTGCTTTAAATGTTTGCGCTATGTACTGTTAATGTTTGCGCTATGAGATTTTTAATTGATAAAGAAGAATTAATTGTGATTAATTTAAATGTCAATTAAATTCAAATTGATTCGAATTAAATAATATGATTATCTTAATTGTCAATTTGACGCAAACTGATTATGTGCACATGTTTACGTAATTAATTATATATGTGTAATTAATTAATTTGATTAATTTAATTGCACAATTCAAGTTGATTAGAATTAAATAATATGATTATGTTTATTGTCAATTTGACGCAAATTAATTATATGCACATGTTTACGTAATTAATTGTTTAGTGTAATATATTAATATGATTAATATAATTGCGCTAGAAGTAATTATTTTATATGATAATATAATTGCGCTAGAAGTAATTATTTTATATGATAATATAATTGCGCTAGAAGTAATTAATTTATATGATAAATTTAATTGCTAGATTTAATTTATGTAGTATGGGATGCATGAATTAAATATTTAATTATTTGATAATTAAATCAAATGGTGGATTATTTATTCTAATAAATTTGAATTAAGTCAATTAATGCATGTAATATTGAAAATATGATTTTCAATAAATAAATACAATATAATGTAAAATGTTTACATTAATGAAAAACGGTTTTTCATAAAATTTTTGTTTTCCGCTGCGTATACATGCACGATCCCCAACAAGAGGTGCTCTCAAATCATTCCTGGGCTACTGAGGAACATCAATTCGAAAGAGTCAGATTTGAAGATGATGGAGACAAGGGTTCTTAAGATGAAGAAAACCATATGGAGGCTTCAAATTGCTTGTTTCCTTGGACTGGCAGTAGCCTTAATTTCAGTTGTCAAATCCTAGACATTGTTTCTGTAGTTGGTTTTTACTCTAATGTTTAAAGTTGGCCTTAGTTGCAGTATTCATTGGAGTTGTTTTGGTATTTGGTTTTGTTGTATAATGTAATGACTTTATTCCAATGTTAATGCAATTTTATGTTAAGTTTAGCAAATAATACAACAACATCAACTTGACAGCAACATCAACATGAAAGCAAATAATGAGATAAATAACAACAGCCATAAACTTCATAGCATAACACCAAATGTTAGTAGATACTACATGTTCCCAAAAAGGCCATCACAGGGGCAATGTTAACAACAAAAACATAGCTTCAGACTTCAAAAACAACAAAGTAGATAAAACTGTTTTCAGACTTCAAATTACATCACTTCTGTTTCCCAGAGGAAGTTGAGAACAATGGTTGAGAGAATGATAGATTCCTTTTAGCAGGTAGCTTCTGGAGGAAATTTTGTGATTGAGATGAAGCTGCAACTTGATCACTATTTGTGGGCTGAGATGCACTTTGAACAGGCAGCTTTCCCTTGCCCTTATTCTTGCTACCTTTTTCAATGTTTGAGGGCTGAGATGAACTTGAAACTTGATTATTGACTTGAGGCTTTGTTGATTCCAATCTTGGGCTTCTTCTCAATGGAGCCTGAGATGTGGTAAGTTCATTTGCAGCAGAAGCCTCATTTTGAGTCACAGTAGTCTGTAAATACCAGAGTAAAATAAGACATAAATAATCAAGTTAAATAATACAACTGTGAAAAAACATAAAAAAAAATAGTTAATTACCTGTTTTTTAGTGCATTTTGATTTTTTTGCAGGTGGTATGTCCAATCCTTCCTTTTTTTGAACTCTGTTCTTATTCAATGGACAAGTTCTGATGTTATGGTCAACCTCTTTACAGAGCTTGCAGCTCATCACCACCCCAGTCCTTTTCAATCTCCCATCCTTCACAGTTCCAACCACTTCACCAGGCTCAAGTTTTCTTTTGTGTTTCTTTGGCCTTCCAGGCATTTTTGACACTGTTGGAGGCACAAGTGGAGGAAGGTCAGCTTGAGTTGGATGAGGCCATTCATCTCTGCCATACAATGGTGTCATGTAGTGGTTGTACACCTTAAGATAGGTATCCCTTGTGTAACAGGAAGCCACATAGTCTTCAGCTTTGTACCTCATGTGATTGAGGCATGCTATGGCATGAGGGCATGGAATTCCTGTCAATTGCCACCTCCTGCAGCTACAAACTCTTTCTCCAAGATGAACATAATAGGAGACTTCACTTGGACCACTTACTTCAAACTCCTGATGCCCATTCCAGGAAGGTGCCCATCCATATGACCTTCTCTTGTACTTATCCAATTTTTTTTGTATTTTAGGACATAGATATCCAGTGTGCTTCATCATTGCCTGCTTCCTCTTTTCAATCATCTTCATAAGCTTTTTTCTGATATCCTCTAACATGTATATAATTCCTTTGCTCCTTGCCTTTAAGATCATAGCATTAAAGCTCTCAGACATGTTATTGCAAATCATTGCAGTGTTGTTCATGGTATTAAAGTGTGACATTGTCCAATGGTTAGGACTTCTTTTTGTCAGCCATTCAAAGGCAGCAGGTTCATCCTTTTCCAGTTGAGTCATAACAGCCTGAAAATCAACTATCCTTGTGGCTCTAGCAGCTCTGAAAACAACCTTTTGCAGTCCAATACCCTTGAACAACAATTTGAAATTGGCATAGAGGTGCCTCACACAAAACCTGTGCTCACAGTATGGTAACATCATTGAGACTGCATCCACAAGGCCTTTTTGCTTGTCACTCATCACTGTCCATAAGTATGCAGTGCTCTCTGAAATGCCCAAATCAGCAACAAGCAAATCCAAAAACCAAAGCCAGGAAGCATACTTCTCCTTCTCTACAACAGCATAAGCTATAGGGTACATACCATTGTTTCCATCAATGCCTACTGCTGTTAGAAGCACTCCTCCATATTGGGTTTTCAGATGACACCCATCCAAGCAAATGACCCTTCTACAACCATCTGCCATTCCCAGCTTTAGAGCATTCCAACAAATATAAAGTCTCTGAAAAACAGATTCATTAGCAAGAGCTTTTGACTTTATCCTGAATGTGGTTTGTGGATTACTCCTAAAGACCTCAGCAGCATACTTGTAGAGCTCACCAAACTGTGCCACAACATCACCATCTCCCATTCTAGCAACCATCTCCTTGACCCTGTACATTTGCCATTTAGTGAACAAACATCCAACTTCTCTTTGCATGATTTCAATCATTGACTGTACTGGCCAAGAAGGATCTGATTTAAGCTTCATTTCATATCTCTTTGACAGATATTTTGAGGTGGCTTGAGTAACTCTTTCCTGCCTAACACAAGTATGGATGCCATGCAATGTTTTCACTACAACTGTGTCATTCTTGGGTACTTTGGAGCCATATATCACCCATGGACACTCTTTTTGCTGACATTTTGCTTGTACTTTGAATAAGTTGTTAATTGGAAAACATAATGACCTTCCTTGTTCAACTGCATATTGCCTCAAAGCAGCTCTGAAAGTTGGTATGTCTGTGAAGCTTAACCCAACATGAAACTGAACATTCTCCATGTCAAGCTTTTCATTGAATACCTTAAACACCTTGCTTTTTTTTTGAACTGATTTTGCCTTCTTTCCCTTGGCATCTTTCTCATTAGACTCTTCATCATCAGAGTCAACAAACTCATTCAAATTCTCATCATCAGACTCCTCATCTTCAGACTCCACCAGAAAATCTGACAACTCAGAATCATCCCCCAAAGATACCTCTCCATCACTATCCACCCCCTCTATCTCCTGATCAATCAACTTCTCCATGCTGGCCTGAAAATGATTTGCATCACCCTCCTCTCTGTTTTCTTCCACATTTCCCTCATCTCTGTCCTCATGCATATCAACCACCTCATCTTCATTACCCTCATTTCTGCCCTCATACATATCAGCCACCTCATCTTCATTACCCTCACTGTCAGACTCATCCACCTCAGGTAGTCCTTTCCCCTCAGATAAATAACAAATGTCATCACTGGAATACCCTTCATGATCCAAAAACACTGCTATTGTATGATCTTTACTAATACAAGCATCAAACATGGTTTTGGCTGTGAAATCACTATCAAGATACTCTAATGTTTGACAATCATCATGTCCAATGAGATTGAAATAAAAATCCATAAAACCCTCTATCATAACACTTGAAGCCATCACGTTCAAATCATTTTTTTGCAATTTAGGGGCCTCAACAAAATCAAAATAACTGACTTTTCCATCAACATACCATTTCTTACCCGACTTCATCCGCATAAAGCTCCCAGAATGGTGGAGAATAATGGTGCATACATCTTTTCGTCCTCCGTAATCTGGTGTGAGTTGCCCATCTGGGATGACGTCGGAATCAGACCTCAATTTCCACTGCATTCTTCAGAAACTGAGCTTCGCTGTTAATTAGGGTTCGTGAATTGGGGAAGATTTTAGGATTAGGGTTCGTGAATTTGGGGAAAGATTTTATTTAGGGTTAGTGAATTGGGAAAGAGAGTGAATGCGATGTCGTTTTTTAATTTCAAAAACATATATTAGTTTTTTTTTTTTTTAATTCAGCTTCTGTGTGTAATGTCCGAATTGCCCTCCTCAACCCACACAGACAGAGACACGTGGCACCGATGCGCACGTGAAACTCACGTGTCGCCGGGAACCACCAAAAAATGCATTAAAACACAATTTCGGCAAAGTTCAGATACTGAGATATCAAAGTTGAAAGTTCAGTAACTAAAGCACAAAAGTGCCTATAGTTCAGGCACTAAAATGCAATTATCCCTTTATTAAATAACTTAAAAAATATTTGTACCCTTTATTTTGTAATTAAATTAAAATTTAAAAAAAAACTAACATTTTTCTTAATCTACTTAAAATATATAAATATATAAAATTTAAACATCCGTACAAAACACATTTATCATCACAGCAATTTATATACAAAACATAGTACACTTATATTAATTAAAAATGAAAAAAAATGCACAACCTTTTATTAATAAAAAACTAAAACAATCTTATTTATTTAAAAAACAAAAGAAAATTGGAAGTGTATATTTTAAAATACTTATGGATCATAAAATAAAAATCAAAAAATGAAAAATTGTATTACGTCTATATCTCAACAATAGTAGTATTGTTGGGAGTACGCGGTCATCCGTGCTGCTAGACGCTGGAGGGGGAGGCACTGGATTTCCTGTACTTTTCGTGGTCTGCTCGCTGCCCTGGTATATTTTATATGGGAGGAGAGAAATAAACGTATTTGGGATGAGCGCTCGGAGTCGTCCGAGAGGGTGACTACTAAGGCTATATCCATTATGAGGGATAGGATCATCGCGCAGAAGTTACCCGATTCTATCCAGGTAAGGGCTTTGCAGCGAGTGTGGCGTATAGCTTGGTAGGAGGCGTTTGTCGTTGGTTTGTTTTTCTTGTTGGGGATTCTTAGAGTTAGCTTGTTAGCTTGTTGATGCGATAGGCTTATTCCTATGCGCTGTACTGTATCTCCACACTTTTTTATTTTTTCTTTTTATATGAAATTGACCGTTAACAAAAAAAACAATAGTAGTATCATTGTTGAATACTTTATGGATGACGATGTGTCTCCTTACTCAGATCAATGGAAAATTGGAAATATTTACTTGTTGACGTCATCTTGGGTAACATCTTCCATGTCATGCCAACAATATTTACTCAAAACTTATTTCAAAATTTTCTTTTACAAAGAAATTTAGTAAAAATCAATAAATATCAAGAAATTTACTCATACATTTAATAAATATCAATGTAATATATATAATTTATTTATTATTTTTTAAACTTCCATCACAACTACATTATAAACGCAACAACGCACACCAATATATGAAATTATAACTACCTCTTTTATTTTTGTGTAATTGAAATTGAGGGTCTAAACCCAAAATACCCTTTTCATTTACGTACGTATATTAATTAGATACAAATACAATAAACTAAAAATTAAAATAAAATAACCTCCGTTTGTTTGCGTAGTGCTTACTCCAAAACTAACCCACTCAATCTTAAACAACCGCAATCAAAACTCACAACTCACAACGAAGAAAATCAAAGAATAGAAGCTTTTCTGAGAATTTACTACGTATTCCCACGTACGGCGCTTCCTCTCCAACTTCCGTCAGAACAAAAATGAATTATTATTATTATGACGGATTCCAACTCAAATCGCAAGTGTCATACACTACTTGAAAACATTACTACTATTTTTTTTCCAATTAATTCAATCAATTATATACTACTAACACTTTTATGTGAAAGACAAACGTTTGTGCTGCATTTACCTCTAGCTAGCAAAAAAGAAACTAAAGAACAACGTGGAGACATTTGCTGAACACGTACACATGTTGAAAATGAAACGTAAGAGCTTAAAAAATCACATGTAGCAAATGAGTAAAAACTAAGACGTACGGTAGAAGACCGAAATCATTTGTTTGTGATTATTTTACATGCGCGCAGCACTTGATATATATTTGGTAACTAATACTCATCATCACAGATCCCTGATGGTCATGAATTGTCTGACATGCTTAATTACGTTGTTTTTGTTCTCGTACGTTAGTAATGATTATTATAAATTCATGTGATTTTGGTGACTGAACAATACTATTTACTTATTATAGATATGCATATGGCTGACATAATGCATGCATGAGCAAATTATAGCTAGGTTAATCAAGTTAGTATAGTATGTACACTAATATCAAAATATCAATAAAAGTGAATATTTTAATACTATATCAAAATTGAATTCACAATTAGATGAATGCAATACATAAAATTGAGTAATTAATTAATACTATTATTTTTTCACATAATTCATTTGTTATTTGCGTAACAATACCTATTATACATGTATACTTCTACTTTTTCAGCTAGCAGTACTGAGGGACCGAGGGCAATACACCGGACGGTATGTAGCGTAACCACAGCCATCGGCACCAGAAAATTGCAAATTCCGCTTCTGCACATCACTCACCCGATATAAATTGAAAAAAATAAAGGTACAACAAAATAATGCATACTAACAAGAATTTATTTTGCCTCGCCATTATACACCATGAAGAATTTCAAGTTCCATTGTGAGGTGACCAGCTAAAACAAAAGGAAGTCGCACAAAAACGGGGGCATGCAACTTTCTTCTCATAATTCTCGTCGTCCACACAAACCTGATTTCATTTCTCTTCTCATAATTCTCCAGATAATATAGGAAATCCGAAAAAACAATTAAAAACTATTTTAAAAAATTATGAATACTTAAATATTCAAAACGTACGAATTATTTCAATAAGTCAAGATATTATATATTGTTAATTAAATTACTACACTTTTATATTGATATATTATTGCTAATTATTTATTTGCTATATATATTATTCAGTCATTATTAATTGTATTATTATTATTATAGTACTCCATAGTAAACAGTAATTGAAATATATTATTGTAGAATATACTATAAAAGTTAGGTTATTAGTTGAATTTATATCAGATATGTACGGAATCAGTATAATAATTAATGTAACATGTAGTATTATTATAAATAATATTGTATTTGTAGATATTATTATTAGAATATATATATCCACGTGTCATCGGTGATTCATAAATTGCGGAACTTGAGGTCTTGGGGAAATAAGCATATTTCTTTCGGAGGGAGAATCACCTTAATTACTTAATGCAATTTTAACTTCTTTACCAGTCTACTATTTCTCCTTCTACCGCATGCCGAAAAAAACATTGACCGAGATTACGAAACTGCAGAGAGACTTCCTTTGGGGGGGCAGCAGCCTAGCGAAAAGAATTCCGTGGGTCTCTTGGAGTAATATTTGTCTGCCAAAAGCAAGTGGTGGCCTTGGAGTTAAAAATCTTCTTCTCTTTAATCACTATTTGTTTGGTAAATGGGTTTGGAGACTTCGAGTTGAGCCTAATTCACTTTGGGTGAAAATACTGGATTCTAAATATGGTGGCGGTATTAGTAGATCAAGCATGTTTAGTTGGTGGCGAGATCTCCTTGACTTGTTCTTATATGATAATTCTTGGTTTATGTCAAATCTCTGTAGAAAGATTGGGAATGGTATGAACACTTTGTTTTGGAAAGATTCTTGGATTGGTAATGCTAGGTTACTGGACATGTTTCCCAGACTTTATTCTGTTTGTGTCAACAAAGATGCACTGGTAGGAGAGCTTGGTTCTTGCTCTAATGAAGTTTGGTGTTGGAACTTTGATTGGAGACGTAATCTTTTCTCGTGGGAACATGATTTGGTTCGTGAGCTCCTCTCTGTTATTGATGGTGTTACGCTTCATGTTCATTCCGAGGACTCTTGGGTTTGGAAGAATGCGAAACACGGTCGCTACTCGGTCGCTACTCAGTAAAGGGTGCTTACGCTTTTCTTATATCTTCGCTTCTGATGTCTGCTAATTTGGATGGGGATGCCTGGCTTGCTTTTCCAAAAATTTTATAACAATTTAACGCCATCAAAATTCTCGGGGCTTGTTTGGAAAGTCTTAAGATATCGTTTGCCTATCAAAGTTGAATTGCGAAAGAGGAAGATTATTGGGGATGACATGACTGTTTGTTGTAGTCTTTGTGACCAAGAAGATGAAGATATTGCTCATCTTTTTTTCGATTGTCGAAAGTCAAATCAAGTTTGGAAACTCTGTTATTCTTGGCTTTTCGTCTCCACAGTCCTACCGAATAGGCTGACGGCTCACTTTTTGCAACACTTGGGAGTTTGGGAGTTAGAATCACAAATGGTCCCATTGAAAAAAGTCATTCTCATAAAAGCCCCATAAGTCAGCGCTTTTCAACTGTTCATCCTTTTTGACACTATTTCGGCAGAAATTCCACTGTTCCGGCAGAAACCTCGCCAATCCACGTCAGCATTCCGGTGCCACGTCAGCAGTCACGTGACTTTCACGTGCGATTCCCGCCGGAACAGTGTAAAAAAGGATGAACAGTTGGAAAGTGCTGACTTATGGGGCTTTTGTGAGAATAACTTTTTTCAATGGGACCATTTGTGATTCTAACTCGGAGTTTGGAGAAAAAAACGTTCGACGAAAATTCTTGTGTGTATTTGGTCTTGTGTGATTTGGTTCGTTTGGAAAGCATGAAATCTTCGTCTTTTTTAAGGCCTTGAAACAACTTCCGTAAAAATATTTGAAGAAGCTAGAGCTAAGTCTTGGAGTCAACTTTCTTTAAAAAGTTGCATTAATCGTAATTTTACGTTTCACGATATTTCACGATTGGTGTTGTAATCCTAGATTGTGTATGACTTAAGTGAACTCTTATTCTGTTGATTACTTCTGGTACTCGTTTTTAATATATCTATTTCTCCTTTAAAAAAAAGAATATATCCACGTGTTAAAATTAGGTATTGATAGATTACTTGAATCTTTCAATTTTATTAACCACTTTAGGATTTTCCTTGTTCCTAAATACCCCTCCTGGAAATTTGGGTTTTTTACGAAGAAAAAGTTGAGACCTTCACGTCTATAGACTCAAAAAAATAAGTAGTTTTTATTTTTAAGTAGGTTGAATAATTCTGTACTCGAAATGTTTTTCTAAGTTTATCTTTAGGTATTGATAGATTCACTTGAATTGTCAACTTTTTAGGATGACAGCAGAATCTGTGTACGAACAGTTGTTCGTAAAGACAGCTTTGAGATCTCTCTTCGATGACTACTTTGAAGGAGCCAATCGTTTGACCACTAAAATTGATATGCTCAACCTCGATTCCTTTGCTGATTTTATTTTCAAGGTAACCTTTATTTAATTTCCAGTTAATTCCTCTTACTTTGAAAAATAAATATAGTTATAAATTGATCGATCAGATTGATGCTCCACTGAACAAAAACTCAGAGGAGGGTATTCTAGGAAACGCTGAGTTTCGCTTGAAAAGGTAATTAGCTTGTTTTCAACTTCTTTAAACACAGCAATTAATGATTGATCATCATATTCAAACAAAATTCCGTTTTTTTTTTGTAGTGTTGGATGGAATGGTGAAACAATCTTGGATATCTGTGTTTCCAACACTGAACCGTAATACCAAACTTTATTAACTTTCGCGTTTATATCATGCTAACAACAAAAAATTAAACGAATTCTGAATTCTCTGCGTACGCGCAGGGCTTTAAAAATACTGATGGGATGGTTCGCCAAATACCCAGAGTTGGATGTTGGAGCATTTTTAACGTTCACCCCGTTTTTTACGAAACAAATGTTAGTAACTCTTATTAGTCCTTTTCAACATGTTATTGTGTGTCCCATCTTTTAAGATATATACTATGTCTGTTCTTATCGTCCAGATCATCTCCAGGAGGTATTACATATCGTTCCGGAAATGTGTTTGCTGGAGCTACACTTTCTCCTCCTAATACAAGTATGTCACTTGTGTTAATTAATATCCATGCTTGTATATTATCCACCACGTATGTGCCAGAGTTTTTTTTTTTTGTTTGTTTGCTTATTTCCGATGTTGACAGAATATGGAAGATTTACCCCACAAACTGCATGGTTAGTAAGCAAGATGGGAATGATAAATGCTGGAGTGCAATATGAAACAAAATGTAATTATGTTTGTATATAATTGGCTCAAAAAGAAATCTATCTTATCATTGTGTCGATCTATAACTTTTTTTCTACATTGTAGTCATAAGCAAAGACAGCGAACCATTCGCAACGTTAGAAAATTGGAGCTTTGCAATCAACTACGAACGAAACATAGACAGTTCATTGACCCCGTCATTCAATTTTGGACTTCAATTTGCTAACAACTCGCAGGTAATATAATATATATAATTTTACAGATCATTTTTTTTAATACACTATAATCACTACACTACGGTTTCTGGTGCATATTGTTTTGCAGTTCATTGCTTCTTACTATCAACGTATGGTATTCCAAAGACAGGTAGGTATCTCTTAATGTCGACTTATCTGTTTTTGTAGATTTATTCAGCAATGAACTAGTGTACGTATATTTTATCTTGTTGACAAATACTACTACTCACTACTTACTGCCATATAGGTTAGAAAGTACCCATTTGAAACAAACAAGTTAGTCTGGGTAACAAATTACTTTGACTTTGGATTTGAGTTCCAGAAAAGGTATTTTCACCTATGTTTTGATCTTGTTTAAAATCTTTAATTTCCCTTGAAATAAATGGCCAAATTAAGTAAGAGTGTGTGCATATAACATGATCGCTATCTTTGAAGGATGGGCAAATACCCTCGAGAATCGACTTTTCAAGCTGTTGGGTCTTGGCACAGTAAAAACATTTTAGTCAAGGTAACAATTGACACCGAATATCTATATATGTTGTAGTCTTGTAGATGGTTAGTAAACTAAATTTACTTTGTTTTTTTTTGTTCTTAGGGAAAGGTTGGAACTCAAAGCTCGTCAATAGCGTTAGTTTTCAAACCATTGTGGAGCGGAGCTTTGACATTTAACATTTTAGGTATTTTTACGACAATGACAGAAATAAAAGAATTCGATCATTATTTGAGATAGTAGCTGCATAACTAAGTGTTGGCTTACACGTACAGCTGTTAGAGATCGCACCAAAAGAGAGACGTCATTTGGATTTGGTTTTCAGATTGACAATAATTGGCAGCCAAGGTCAGATGGAAATTAAACACAGTATTAATTATTCGGAGATCAGCATATATATATATATGATATGATTCTTTTGAAAATTTAATTAAATATACCTGATTTCTTATGTTGGAATATGCAGACATCAAACGGCACATCCCGGTTATGTGATGGATACAGAGCATTCAGCTGTGAACTTATGAACAATCAATGGAATTTCGATTAATTAACGACCAGTATTAATTAAAAGTAGCCAATGGATCGAGATTTTTTCTTTGCAATTTTCATATTAGTCTTTTTAGAATGATTAAATTTATTTATTAGACTTTCATTTTTACAAAGTACAGGATTTGAATTTAAATGACTTTCATTTTATACTTTTATTTATTATGAAATGAGAAACGCCTAATAAAATAAAATAAAATGTAAAATGCAGTGCTTTCAGGTAGAACTTGTAGTTGAACTCTGGCAAACCTCCGGGAGGGCGTTGTTGGCGGCATCACTTCTTCCAGGCGAGACCGCGGCCGTTCACCCGCCAGTGGCTCCGTCGCGAAAGGTAAAGCGAGAATGATTAACCGAACATTATCGATCGACTAGTAAAAAAAATCCTCGTCAAACTATGAATTCCCCCAGAAAAGAAGTATCGGAGATTGCTTCACCATACGATTCAACACTACAAAAAGAAGAAGACGGAATTTTGTTTGAATATGAATTTCGTTATTGAACACTAGCTTCAATTTATTTATTTCTTTTCTACCATCTTCAATTTATTTATTTATTTCTTCAAGGGCTTTGATTTTGTTTTCTACTTGGCATTTCAAATTCTGTGTCATCTATGTCCCCTTTTATTTCCATCAATTTCTATCTTAAATTTAAATGTTCTTTTTCTTCTTCGCAATTGAGTTAGTCAAGTGTTGAACGAGGCGTAAGTTAAACAAAAATAAATCAAAGGCTCGGTCAGTTTATTTGACAAACCAACAGGTGCTCGCATAAATATTGTGCATTGAAATCATTATCGTCATCAGAAAGATGAGTTAAATAATAAAACTTGATTGCTTGCCACTGTATTTAAAATAAAAGACAAGGATACTTTTGAAACAAAAAGCCTTCATTTTATAAAAATTGATGCATTGACTAATGAATAAATCAGAAGTTGAAGCCTGCCTTTATGTCAGGGGATTCTCGAGTTGCGTTTCCGTCGACTCCTTGTTGATCTACGTCGACTCCTTATTAGCAGCAGAGTATGATCAGTCGTCATCGATTGGTTTAGGTTTAGGCCATTTGGCTCTTTTTATCGGCAATGTAAGCGATTCCGTTGCCTTGTCGGCGACTCGATTCCCCGAGTTGAAGCCCAATTTCATTAACTTTACCGATCATTACATGGAGAGATATGATCCTAACTGCCCTGATCAATTATTTGGTGGCCACGACATATATTGGCATCTTCGATTGTGAAAAAAAGACTGTTTCTCCGTGCTATTATCCGTGCCATGTTCGTAGCGTAAAAAGGCTTGTGCCATCGCCCATGTGGTTCTTTCCAACAGGAGGATCACGACTACTCTCAGAGTTTATCATCTAACGAGTAATATTAATCTCCTACTAGCTTATTAATTTCTTATATGCCTTTTTATTTTAGTTATATGCCTTTTTTTTTTTTGTCTATGTCAATTGCAATGTCTCGGGATTCGAACCAAGGACCTCAAGTCCCCGATTCAAGTGCTCAACCAACTGAGCTAACAACCCTCGACTAGTTATATGCCTTTGATTTACCTAACTATGTAAAATAGGCACCTTACTCATTTTTATGATTAAGAAAAAATCAATTATTTAATTATAAACAACAAACTTAAATATTTACCCTTTATCCAAAATTTCTCTTTATTTTATTTGAAAATTGTTTCAGGGTTTCATGGGTTTTCACTGTATGCCTTTAATTTTATTTGAAAGTTGTTTCGGACGAGTCGCCCAAAGACTTGCTCCTTCATTGAAGTCAATAATATCTGGCGGTGACTAATGAGGATAATATGATCAGGGTGACTTGGTTGTGTAATTCCGTATGTGGCCCCGATGGTTCGTATGCTCAAAACTACTACAACTGTCCCCAGTACAACTTTATCCCCACATGACTGATGATTTCTACAAGTATATGATCAAGAGGGAAGGGATCAGACATTGTTTAGGGTAGTATCAGAATTGACCCCAAAAAAATTATTAGAAGGATAAGGATATTATTATTGGTAGTAAAACTTATCCCATAAACACATTCTCTTCTCCAAGTTAACACACATTTTCTGATACTATATATATACTGATGCTTGACAATGCTACGATAGTAGTATCCGCCTCCAACTTTATCTAATGTTTATTTTAAAGGAAGACATGCATAAATAAAAATCTATATAATTAATCTTCCGTGATAAAGAAAGGTGCAATCCGTATACAGATGTTTAGTGATCAAAATAAAATTACAGGTTGTGTCAGTTCAGGAGAAGAAATAATATGAGATGTCCACAATATATGCCAAAATGTCCACTAACCACAAATGGGGAAAACAACGGCGTTAATTGAAGCCATATAATGGACATGGTACAAGAGTATATAATTCCCTAAAACTAATTTAAGAAATAAGGCGTTAATTGAAGCCATATAATGGACATGGTACAAGAGTATATAATTCCCTAAAACTAATTTAAGAAATAATTAAGAAACTTCAAATCCGAAACTGTTTTCCCAATTCTTTGCCGAACTTGAGAATCTCCTTCCGCAACACTATACAATTATTTTAGTATAAAATAAAACAAAATTAATAAAATTATTTTCTTAATAAAAAACTTTAAATTTTTTGATATATAATTTTTTTAATTTTAAAATACTATTTTATTTTTATTTTATCGTATATTTTTTTAAATTTTATTAATAACTATTTTATTTTTCAATTTAAAAATATATTTATATGGAGTATTATTTTTTGATACAAAAAACAAAAAAAAAAGCTTTTTTTTAGTGTGAATCAATGTTTTTCAATGTAAAAATATAATTTTATATTATTTTTTGTTAAAAAAACAAATAAACCTTTTTTTAATGAGAATCAATGTCTTGAGTTCAGATATCAAACAAATACTAAATTTCAGTTCAGTCCAGTTTAGTTCAGTTTAGTTCAGATCAGATCAAATTTCAGTCCAGTTCAGTTTAGTTCAGTTTAGTTCAGATCAAATTTCAGTCCAGGTTTCAAAATAAATTTATATAAAATAATCAAAAAATAATTTCAATCTATAATTTTAAATATAAAGTCTAGTTAGTATCATAATATTATTAATATTTTTTTAAAAATATTTAATAATTTATAAAAATTATTATTATTTTTATAAAAAATCAATTCAGTTCAGATCACTTAAGTTAAATTCAGTTCAGATAGCTTAAGTTCAGTTCAGCCGGTTTCAATCCAAAAGAACAGGTCCTAACTCTTTAAGCCGTTTGTAATTTACTAAAGACCTAAGACCAAATACTAAGGACATCAAACAAATATCTATTTCTTTAATAAGGACTAACTGAGATATAAGTTTCTCCTTATATACAAGTTAAGAGCTCTTATCCACAAATTTCTATATTGAAGACTAACAGAGATTCCTACTCAAGAAATTGGATATCCAATCCCCAGAAATTCCATGTTTCTCCATATATACAAAATTAAGAGCTCTTATCCACAAAGAAACATGTGGATCCTCAAGCAGTTATAAAAACATGCTGGTATAAAACATCACTCCCACCTTGCGACCAGTGGACGTGTACTATATCAACATAAATAAAGTATATACACGAAAAAAAAGGGTCGGGGGCTAATCTTCGAGGTAGCTCTATGACAAGTTAGAATTCTGCTCCCAAAAGAATGAAATTCTGTCAACTGATTGCAAACATGAACACATGAGTACATCAGACGAGGGTCTAATTATTGCCGGACTCATGTGAGGTAGATATTTTAGCTTTGGATTGTTTGAAGTCTTCCAAACTTTGATATTCTTCTCTGAGCAGCCGTTCCAATTCCGGATGCTTCTTCAGTGGTTCTGTCTGGCCACAAGCCTCCCCATACTGGTGAAATTCCCTGCCAATTAGTAAGATAAACCTTGTGACGACATGATACTCAATGGGGAGACGTGTAGACAAAGAAGAAGTTAAAATAAATAAATTATTAGTAGTAATTCATTAGTCACAAAGATAGAAAAGACAATTGAAAGGTTAAGAATTTACCAATACTTTTCCAGGCCATAAGGGTTGCCATTTTTATAATAGTAGAGTGTCAGCTGTTCAAAGTCCTCATAAAGGTCTTCTCTAAACTCCCTCTTCAATCCATAACTGAAATTAGAAAAAACAAACAAATTAATAAAATAAATAAATAAATATTCAAATAAAAACACAAGTTAGATGATGAATAACATTGTTAACACACACACGGATGTGTGTGTATATATATCCTACCTAAAAAATCTGAGTAGGCACTCGATTCCGTAATTATAATTAGCAGATGCATCTTCAAGGGCCAACTTCTTGAATTCATTATACATGGAAGGAATAAACATGTCCCTTAAAAAGTAACACCAAAACCTGTACAATTTATTCATCTCCTACAAATATACAAGATGCAAGCCGTACACGTCAGATCAGAAAACTGTTGACAACACTTGGAATGAAAATTTTCAGCCATGACTCTAAAAAAATACCTCACTGTGACCAATGCCCATTTTCTTCCGTTCACTAAGGCAGCGATCTTCGTACTTCTTGTACCTGATATAAACACACAGGCCAGTGATAAACAAGCTCAACTAAGAAGTGCATAGTGAAAGCAGACTGAACCAGCCAGTAGTCTTACAATTGTTGCTTGAAGCCATTTTCCTCTAGAAGTTTATGAACCGGGTGTTGAAATGCTGGAAACGAATTTAGAACAGAGTCAATTGAAGGACTACTTCCTGGGAGATTAGTCTGAAGTGAGGAACTCAATTCCGAAGGCCTGAACATGCAAATAATCCAAAATGGGTATTAACGAAACTGAAGGAGAAAAAAAAACTATAAAAATATAAAACACGAGACGCGTTTTGATGCACCCACCCATGACGATCAGGAGGCGTGGAGCCAAAGAAAAACCCAACTGCATCATCAGTGGGAGGACTTTCAGGTACTACTCCATGAGCTTCAAGATTTACACAGAATAATCGCTGCTTACCATGAGTGGATTGTTGCTTGGAGTTGCCTGTATTCTCCTTCCTTTGAGAATTAGAATATCCAGGCACTATAGAATTGTTTTTTTCATCAGGATATTTGGGGTTTTCACAACTGCTTTCTTTAAGAGGCTCATTAAGGCTACGGTGAGTTCTTTTTAACTTTAGCTCCTAAGTTGAAAGATGGTCACAAAAATAAAATATTAATAAGTAAATAAAAATCATTTTGTTATGATGCAAAGAATATCAAGTTCAACCTGCTCATAAAAGTAGAGGCCATCATTAATCGCAGAAGCAAGATCACCTGATATGGTTTTTGATGGTCCTTCACCCGTCCGACTATTCTGAAGAATATATATAACCCAGTAAGTCATTAAGCTAAATATTGAACAAATATATTCTATTAACTCATCTTTTCAGTACCCTTAATGCAAAATAAAAAAAAAAACGTTTCTCTTGAATTGCGTCTAATATTATGATAAAGTGAAGATGATTGAAAAAGAAGACTACAAATTATAATACTGAAAATAAGAATAAAAACACCTCAAAGAGGTTCACAGAGAATTCTCTATGCTGCCACAGCGTGAGCTGCAAACCCTAATAAATTTCTTGATGTCCATCTTTATATAATATTAACTAAAGCCCAAGAACAAAGCCCAATAATTAATTATAATAACTTAAACTATAATAACTAAATTAGATAATTAAGTATTAGCCCACTCCAGCAGGCCTGTTTTGGCCTGCTGCCCGAGACTTGACACGCCCAGCAAAACCCTTCCAAGTGACCCTCGTCGCATTGCTATCATATTAAGTATAGTAATGTTTTACTGATATTCTTCTGATTAATTACCCTCAAATCCATAAAAATTGCTTAATTACGTATGACTGAATAGTAAAGGGTTATGATATTGAGAATATGATCAAGACCATTACCATTAGACAGCATCATAGAATAATTTATACTACAAGTAAAAAACTCATGGCCTCACCTGAGTAACAATTACAAGCCGCTTGACATCTTGAATAAAGACTTCATCATCTACATTATCAACCCTACAATCAATCAATCGATCGGAATCATTAAGAAAGAGAATTCGATATGTGTTGAACACCTAAGAAAATAACCAAAGTACTGAGGAAAACAATTGAGAACAAATCGTTCTCCAAGTAAATAAACGTACTTTAAGAACTTTTCAGTTGAAAATAACACTAGTGAGTAAGAAATGAAAAAATTTACTAGTAACAGAGGATCACAGGACTCAATTTTATCAGTTGAACATACGGATAAAAACCCGAAATAGAGAAAGCATTAAAATACCTTTCCACAGAAGGATTGTTATTCCTTGCTGACTGATCCATTTCCAGCTCTTCATCTACCATAAATGTGCTTGAAAATTTATCAAATGAGTCATCCAGATTCTTTACATTCATAATTCCACTTTCACAGATTTCATGAATGGACGACTTGGAGTTTGATTCACTGTTTAATGCACTGCTATCATTCCCATTTTCAAGTTGAAAACCTAATGCCATGCTAGAAATACTGTTTTCCAACACAATTTTTGGTGTCTCGACACTTGACAGATCCTTGACATTTTCTGTATCATTAATATTGGATTTATTCATAAATTCTGAACTCGATGGCGGCTGACTCTTGGAGCTTCTATTCAGTGAAGGAGGTTTCATTATCTCTTCACAGTTGTCCCTTTTAGTTTCCCCATAGTCAGCATTGTTGATGTTGTTTATGACCGGTGATGATGATTTAGTGATCGAAGTAGAAATCCACTTTGACCACTCATTGCGTATCCTCACCTTCTCACCCTACATAGATTGAAATACAAAGCATAAAAAGAGAGATTTAACAAGCAAACATATTAGAAAGTATGCAAGAGAATTGAAATATAATGCCATGGATAAGTAGACAAACTGAATGACAATGCAAACGAAGTTCAAATTAATAAACCTGCACTTCAATTGTTTCTGAATCCCGCAATGCATCAAGAATAAACTGTATATCTGCATTCATACTTTTAAGCTGAAATTCAAGAATTAAAAAATGTCAAATAAAAAACAATACTGGTCTTGAAGAAGTAAACCAAGTTCAGAAGACAAGAGACTTTCAGCAAGCTAAATCTGACAAGTGAATTCATCCCCCCACCCAACCACTCCCCAAAGAGAAGAAAATAAAAGGTTTTCATGGTTTTAATTTTTGGTTAGTTTGTGGGAGGGGGTTGTTTCCTCGAAGGTGCATTAAAAATATATTCATAGCCCATGCAGAAAAAGAAAATCTCAAACTATGAAATGGTATTCCAAACAATAGTTAATTGTGAAAAAAAGAAAGAAGCTGCTAATATGTTACCCTTTGAAAGTTGGCGATAATTGATATCGGAACCCAGCCTTGGTTATCCATCAAGGATTTCAAGTATTGATCATACAGCAGATTCTTGTCACTGCCAACGTAGCGTAGTAAAGTCAGCTTAGTTGTCCGCCATTATATGAAAATAAGTTTTTGAAGACTTAAGCCCTATAAAGCTCCAAAAAAGTTGTCGCCCATTTAAAATTTCTTCCACAAAATAGTATACTACAGTACTAAAATAGCCCCAAATAAATAAGAGCGTTGTTAGAAATATCACCCATCGATAGAAATAATCATAAGGAATCAGAAGTCTCCAAAAATAATAATACATTCTTTCCATGACTCCAATGGATGAATGAAAAGGCATACAAATTTTCATTACACTTCCGAGATATACTTTACGACACAGACAACCTTGAAATCATTATATATGTCAATAATTATGTCAGCAGTTCTTTCCCATATGTGTGCGTGTATTATTTATTTGTATTTTTTTTTGGCTTGTGCTGTTTTAGCCAGAACTCTATTTTCACCAAATTAAGGATGAGATACTGCAAGGTTTCAACAACTCACCTGAAATAATATTCAATCTGCGATACAATGCTTGCTCTCAAAATTGTTGGTGAAGGTGGCCTAGGAACTCCAGGGTTCAAAGGATATGAACCTAAAAATGGTGAATAAGGTACTCTGACAGAACCCGGAGGAGCAGCAGGGTAGAAATAGATAGTTCCAGGTGGGCCTGTACCATATTTACCTCGTTAGAAAAGTGATCTTGAAACCAGAAAATTCAGAAAATGCAAATGGAGCAGAGAGGGTGAGAAGTCAATCAAACCAAACAAAATGTTTGCAAATACCCGGAAAATATTGTCCATCAACAAAGCCCGTGGAACCAAAACCGGGAGGTCTCGCGAAAGGCCTTGGCCCCATAATTTGCTGCAAATGAATATTGTTAGACGCAACTGGCCTTTCATTATTCCATGCATAATTCATTTGGCTCTGATTTCCTTTTGTGTTGGGCCTTCCTCCAGCAGCACACCCATCTTGTGGTGGAAAAAAGTACTGCACATGATCAGTAACAGGTTTATCCAATTGAGCATCTGGTCTCGGAAAGGTTCCCAGGGGAAGCTGATAACCATAACCAGGGGCGAAAAACTGTGGAGTGGGACCCATGGGATGAAAATATGGCGCTGCTAACCGAATTTGAGGTGCCCCGTTCGGGACATGCTTGGGGCCTGTTTTATTATTATGCATAGAGTGGGGCTTGTGAGAAGATTTATTATTGCCACGTCCATGGAACTTCGGCTGCTCAACCTGGAGAAAGATATAAACACCATTAGGGGCAGGGCATTCAGTGTTTTTTAAGCGAATATTTACTGAGAAAAACTATAATTTGAAAAATAAATCAGCACACAATACAAAACTAAATTATTGGTTTTGGATTCAACTAAAACAATAGTCGACGGTAACAGAAATTGAATTGACGATTATTCGAGTAAATAAAACACACCCGTGCGGGAGTTGCCGGAGCAGGGTAACGTCCACCAGCCTTGATTTCTGCCGGTGAATTGGTGAAGTTCAGATCGGTAATCACATTGTTCTTTGAACGCTTGGCGTCGGAGAGAGACGGCCACGACTCTGAATCCGCTCCGGTCACCGGCGGAGCGGCGGCGGCGGAAGTCTTCCATGGGGACTTGGGAGGGACACTAACAAATAATTCGTTTTGATTAACAAGCAGATCACAACCACCGATACCCCCATTGTCCTCCGTTCCCATAATTACGAACTGGTGAATGTTAGAGCTCGAATTATTATTCCGGTGAGATTAGTGGTGCACAGATGAATTTACAGGAGAGACGGAAAAGAGAATATGAAATAAAAGTCGAATTAATATGTCGGAGACGGCGGTGGTGGTGGAGGGAGGTGGCGGGGAGAGGATCAAGAAAAAGTGTACGTGTTGTGTATTGAGGGAGAAACTAGGGTTGTGGTGTTTGAAACCCAGAGTAGATAAATTGACTGCGAATTTTATGTATACGCGTATTTATATGTTTTTTTTTTTATTTGGTGGGTAGGAAATATATTTATTGTTAATTGCAGTATTGCCCTTTAAGTTATTATATTATCACTTTAACCACTAAACTTTGAAACATATTATAATTCAACTCAAAAACATACAATAGTCCTTCTGTTTTATTTATTTTAATATATAAAAATTAATATAATATTTTTATCACAAAAATTTTATATATATATATTTATATATATATATATATATATATATTTTTTTTTTTATTATTTTACAAAGAAGTATACGGGAAAATAAATACAAAAATACAAGTGTCAAATATACTTCAACTAGGGTTGGGCGCGGGCCGGGCCGGGCCAAAATTTTTAGGAATGGCACAAAATCTAATTTTTCGGTCCGGACTGGTCCGGGTGTTTTAAAATGAAGGCCCGGTTTGGGACCGGGCTCGATGGTCCGAGACGAGTTTTCGAGCCCGAGTTTTTAATTTTAAAAATATATTTTTTATTATTAAAAATAATTTTTTATTAATATTTTTTATGAAAAAAATATAATTTTAAATTTTAAAAAATATTATTATATAAAATATTTATATTTCTATTTTTAAAATTGAATTATTAATTAAAAAATTATATAAAAATATATAATATTTATTAAAAAATTATATAAAAAATAAAAAAACGGACCGGTCTGGGCATTGGAATCGGGCCCGGACCGACTTTTTTATTTTCGGTCCAGGCCCTTGGAAGGCCGGTCCCAAAAAAATTGAGACTGGCTCGTAACGAGCTTTTTTCGGGTTTTCGATCCGAACTTTCGGTTGGGTTTTCGGGCCGAAACGCACGCGCAGCCCTAACTCCAACTCAAATGAGTAGATGTAAATACAAAAATATATACAAGTGTCAAATGTTGTACTCGAACTAAAATGAGTACCTACACTTTAGTACACAACCATTCCACAATAATAGTTATATACGTGCAAAATAAATAGGGTTTAATAGCATATAAAATTATTATATTTATATCATTTGCAAATTAAACTAAATATTTTTAATATTGCAAAATAAATCACCATTTTTATTATAATTTACAAAATCAATTAAAATAATATAATAAATTAAATTTGTGTTTTAAATAATTCTAAAAATATATAATTTTTAAATTATTAAATCATCTTTTTTTTCACTATTATATTTTTCATAGTTAATTTTTAATATGAGTAATTTACTTATAATTAGTATTATTGAGAGTATATTAATTATGATAAATTCAAATATTTAAAAAAATATAAAAATATATTTTTTTTATTTTTGATATTTTTATTTTGACCCAAAATTATTCTTAAAATATTATTATATGATTGAAAATTGTAATATAGAGTATAATTGTTTATGCGAATTTTATTATTAATTAAATTATTTTTTATAAATTTGATTTATTAATAAAAAATTAGTAATAAATATATTTTTAATTTAACTTATATATTTTAAGTTTCGATTTTATAATTTTATTAGATTTAATTTTTTTTATATATATAACAAGGTGAAAATGAGATGAGTTAATAATTATAAAATATATTTTTATAATTTTTTTATATATTAAAATTTATTTAAATTAATATATTGTTTATAATTGATTTGTAGATAATAACAAAAAGTGATGGTTTATTTTGAAATATTAAAAAAAATTATTTTGAAAAATAAGTAAAAGTTGTGGTTTTGAAATACTATTAACCCAAATAAATAATTATTTTTATTTTTTTTTTTCTTCAAAATAAAATTTTATACATGTTTTTTAATTTTTTTTTATACATTGCTAATACATACACTCCTGTCTCTGAAAAATGTTTAAATTTCCACTATGAAATCTAAAACACCTTCTAATCTAATATACTCTATAAATAATTATAAAAAAAAAATACAACAACATAAAATAAAATACATTATTTTTTAATCCCCATCTTCAATACAAATGAGACATCACGAGGGGCAAAGGGAGTGTTATCTTAATTTTTATTCTCTAAATTAGTATGTATGTTTGCAACTTATTCAAGTAAAAATTCATGACATGTACTGTAGTATATTTTTTGAATAGATTCTATTTTTGCGAGGTTAAAAAATAGTTATATTGTTAAAGATTTTCTTGATAGGTAATTATTTATATAAACTAGTAACAACCACCTGTGCAATGCACATTAATATTTATCGGGGGAATCAT
Source organism: Euphrasia confusa (assembly GCA_954870475.1). Taxonomy (NCBI): domain Eukaryota; kingdom Viridiplantae; phylum Streptophyta; class Magnoliopsida; order Lamiales; family Orobanchaceae; genus Euphrasia; species Euphrasia confusa. Next base: position 3,756,053 of record OX940966.1, on the reverse strand, counting down.
GGACCGGGGCATTTCTAAGAGTAGAATTATAATCAGTACCTATATTTTTTCCTAATTTTGATATAGGGCATTGTTCCATTATTAACCTTTTCAAGTATATTAGTAATTAATATAACTATATATCTAATATCATCCGCTGAGATTTTAAACAACTACGCTAGACACCTAGACACCTAGTATTATAACATATCTAAACATGAAATACATATCTAAACATGAAATATTAACAAATCCATATTTGCATATTTGTTAGAATTAGGTGTGTTAAATATCTAAACATGAAATACATATCTAAACAAATATTAACAGGTCCATATTTGTATATTTGTTAGAATTAGGTGTGTTAAATTTCTAGATTTTTTATTTCACATTTTGCATTTTAATCAATTTGGGAAAATTTTAGTTGAATTTGGATTTAGACTATTTAAAAAGGTTGCGCATCTCTAATATTGATTTACCACATAGCAATAGATATCTATTTATACGATATATCTATATCTATGATAGATATCTATACATCTATGATAGATATCTATACATACGACATATTTATGACATATCTATAATAGATATCTATTCATATATATATATATATATATATATATATATATATATATATATATATATATATATATATATATATATATATATATATATATAATATGTTGCGCAAATATATTTATATCAAATATTTTTATGCAAATATATAAATATATTTATATATATAATTTACTAATTTTTGCGCAAATATATTTATATTCTTACGCAAATATATTTATATATGTATATAGTAAATAAATTAATATGTTACGGTGTAGGGATATTTACGACTTTATACATTTTAAAAAATGCCCCTAGTTAGTATTTAAAAATTACAAATTCCTTAATAAATAAAAAAGTAAAAAATATACGACCTCTAAAAATGAGTTAAAAAAAATATAGGTGTTCAAAATAATATTAAAAAGCAATATGTCTCATAGCCTAATATTACCATATTTAATCTAGTTAATCATATCTAAATTTCAAATTCAGAAAAAATTGAATATATATTTATATGGATGAATATAAAATTTTATTTAATTAAAATTTCACTGTAACACAAAATATGAAATATTAAAACATATAATATTATATTTTAATTATTGAAATTAAAAAGAATAAACATGTAATATTTTAACACAAAAATCATAATAATATCATATTTTAATTATTTGAATTAATATTATACTATAAAATAAAAATACATTCATATATTCAATATATATGTTGATGGATAGAACTACAATTACGTGATTTTTGAATAATTAAATAATTATTTTTGTATTTATTCTTGTAATTAAGAAAATTCAATTAATTATATATATACGTTTAAAAAAATAAAAAACATATAATAAACTCTATTATTAAGATATTAATTAACTGAAATATAAAATAAAAGTAAATATACACATGATTTAATAAACTCTATTATCCCGGCCGTCAATTGCTCTGTGCGTCGAATGCATACTCGACTCCATGAAGAAATATTGTAATTAATTAATAAATTTTATTCTTTTGCGTAAATGCATAAAAATATATATTAATTAATAGAAAATAAAAACATAGTGCATATAATGTATGCAAATAAGCAAGAAATTTATTGCTTTGAGAAATATATATTTAGTAGTTTATATAAATTGGGGATAGATATTTATTTCCATATATCAAAAAAATAGCATATATTATTAATTATTTTCGAGTATTATTTTATCTGTGTGGTATTTATTAATTAAAGAATAAAAAAATAGTATATTTATTATTATTTTGAATTGATTTAAGAAGATAATTAATATAATTAAGGATTTTTAAATAAGTAAATGAATATCATACAAATTAATTTAAATTCAAAAATACATAACCAAATGTTTTAATTAATTATTAATCTTAATTTATTTATTAACAACTGTGAAATATATATGGAAATAATTATGATGAATCCATGATATTTTTATTTTTAATTGTTGATAAATTAATATTTTAAAATTGTTTTTCTATATTCAGAAAAAAATATTCATTTTCTTGTCATATTTAAAAATATCCAACCAATAAAATTAATAATTATTAAGTATCTTATTTCTTGTCATGTTTAAAAATATCCAACCAATAAAATTAATAATTATTAAGGACCTGTTCTTTTGAACTTAATTTCAGTCCAGTTCAGTTCAGTTCAGATCGCAAAATATCCAACCAATAAAATTAATAATTATTAAGTATCTTATTTCTTGTCATGTTTAAAAATATCCAACCAATAAAATTAATAATTATTAAGGACCTGTTCTTTTGAACTTAATTTCAGTCCAGTTCAGTTCAGTTCAGATCGCTTCAGTTCAGTTCAGTTCAGTTCAGATCGCTTCAGTTCAGTTCAGTTCAGTTCGTTTCAAAATAAATTAAAATAAAATAAACAAAAAATAATTTGAACCAAAAATTTTAAATATACAATATAGTTAATGTCAACAGTATTATTAATATTTTTAAAATAATATTTAATAATTTATAAATATTATTATTATTTTTATTAAAAAACCAGTTCAGTTCAGTTCAGATCGCTTCAGTTCAGTTCAGTTCAGTTCAGATCGCTTCAGTTCAGTTCAGTTCAGTTCAGCCGGTTTCAGTCCAAAAGAACAAGTCCTAAGTATCTTATTTGGTTTAAAAATTGCGCGTGATTTGTCTATAAATATTTATAATACAATATTAAGGTTAATAAATATATATTTGACCGAATTATTAAATTCTTACCAAATAAGATTATTATCATTTAAAATCTAGGAAATGAATGTAAATTAGCTAGCTAATTAATAGGTAATGAGTGTATATTACCATTACAATTAACATTACCATAGCTAATTTATAGGAAATGATGTACATAGCTAAGGAAATATATCAATTTTAAATATTGAAATAAATAAAAGATTGATTGAATATTAAAAACAGAATAATTTTGAATATTGGAATAGATAAACGCATGATTTCATTCCATGACTATACATATAGTAAGTAGTGATACCGTCGATACTGATAAATATAAGTATATTAAAATACTAATAAAAGAGTGTACATTTTACATGCTAAATATAAGTAGGGGTGTCAATGGGTCGTGTTGGGTCCGGTTCGTGTCGTGTCAAAGGTATTCGCGGGTGACAAAACATAAACCCAAACCCAACTCATTTAATAATCGTGTCGAAAAATTAAACCCAAACTCAACCCATTTATAAACGGGTTACCCATTTATAACCCGTTTCCAACTCATTTAACCCATTTAATTTTAACATTAAAATTTTACATTTTTTATAAATCGGGTTCGTGTCGTGTCAAAGGTATTCGCGGGTGACAAAACATAAACCCAAACCCAACCCATTTAATAATCGTGTCGAAAAATTAAACCCAAACCCAACCTATTTATAAACGGGTTACCAATTTATAACCCGTTTCCAACCCATTTAACCCATTTAATTTTAACATTAAAATTTTACATTTTTTATAAATAAAAATATTATAAAATAATTTAATTTCTAAAATAATAACATATATAATGTAAAGTATAATGTAACATTTTATGATAACTCTAATTGCAAGAGAATGTGAATATTTTTTTTTGTTTTTTTGGTATTTTATGATAACTCTAATTGCAAATGTTTTTTTTTTTTTGTTTTTTTGGTATTTTATGATAACTCTAATTGCAAATGTTTTTTTTTTGTTTTTTTGGTATTTTATGATAACTCTAATTGAGAGAGAATGTGAATGTTTTTTTTTGTATTTTTGGTATAGGTCAATTGCAATGTCTTGGGTTCGAACTTAGGACTTTTGATCCTAGATTCGAGTGCTCAACCAACTGAGCTAACAACCCTTGACAATGTGAATGTTATTGTACACTTAATCGTAAGAAAAAAAGAATTAATGGATTTTTTTAAACAAATAATATATTAATATTATTTATTTAAAAAATAATGTATTATTGTAATATAATAATTAAAATTAATTTAATAAATGGGTTAAGCGGGTTAATTTCGAGTTCGCAGGTCGACTCGCGGTTGACCCATTTAATAAATGGGTCATGGCGGGTTGACCCACCGTTGACCTGTTTTTTAATCGTGCGGGTTCAACCCGCTTTCTTTCGTGTGGGTTTCGAGTCGTGTTATCGGGTCGTGTCCAAATTGACAGGCCTAAATATAAGTATATTAAAATACTGATAATGGAATGTACATTTTGCATTAGCATGGGACATGATCTTCGAACCATAATAGGCCGTTGACCTCCACGGCCAATAGAGAACAGTAGAAATCCATTATCCAAGCAATTCCAACTGCATTAATAGATAATAATTAAGTATAAATTTCAAAAAAATTATGAAACACGTTAAAGTAAAAGTGTTGAATTTTGGTTTCTCCCCTTCCCCATAAAGGAAAAATAGTTTGATGAAATTCTGGGAGTGTTCACGTTTATCAACAAACTTAATATGAAATTTAATTGGTTGTTGCAAATTGAAATCATTATCTTGAATCAAAATAGGTAAAATCTGAAAAAAAAAAAAAACAAATAAAATTATAATAAATAGAAAACAACGATAATTAAAATGAAGAAAGCATATTTGATGTGTGCAAAACAAACAATAAAAAATAATTTAATTTCAAAATCAATTAAACATAAAATATTTTTTATTATAAAATAGCAAACATTTATAAATAGATTTAGAACCCCAAAAAAGAAAAATTAAACAATAAGAATACAAACAATAAAGATAAATTAATTATTAACCAAAATAAAAATAAATACAATAAACAAATAGATATATTGTGTCCTGAAAATCATTCAAACACTTAATAACATTACAAAAGAAATTAGATAAGAAATAAGAACACAACACACATGAATATGTATAAAAAAATATAAATAAAAATTAAATTATACCTTTACCGATTTATCGAGAAGAAAGTTCGTCGATAAATATAAACACTCGGACACCTGCAAAAAAAATTAAACAAAAAAATGTAAAAAAATAAAACAATTAATTTTATAATGTTCAATAATCTCATGAATAGGTGTGAACAATACAAAGTAATTAATCAATTACTTACCTCGTTAATTAACCTTTTTATTACATTAATGAGGAAGTATTGCAAAAAGAAGAACAATTATGAAGACAACATTGCAATAAAAAAAAAGGTTAATTAACCTACCTCATGAATACGGTATAATATATGAAGGCTGCACAAAAAAAAAACACAATTAGAGAGAATATATCCGAAAAATGATGGTGAGAATGAAGAAGAAAAAACTATTTAAATAGAAGTTCAAAAACTATAAATTATATTATTATATTAATATAAATTATTTAATTTTGTAAAGATTATATTGATTGATTTGTTTATTACGTATAAATTATATTTTTTATATTGTTTTTTTATTATATATGGTAAGAGATGTACGTAATTGAATTGATAAATTAAGTAACAAATCAATTAGATATTATTTATAGAACTTGGTCAACTAATATAATTGAGCAATTTAAGGAATTGATTAATAAAATATTATAATTTCGGTAGTGTAATAATGAAATTACTATTAATTTAGGTCAACACATAAATTCCATAAATTACTATTAATTATTTATGGTGGGATAAGAAAATAATTAAAATTTCAGTTATAAAATACTTATTTATGGAATATGACAAAAGTAGTGAATATGAAATTATTATTTAAGTAATTGAATTAAAAGCCACATCATAATTATTAATAGTAAAGAAAAGCCACCTAAGAAAATTTCTATCTCTGTGACATGTAGTGTGTGTGAACATGCTATTTTTTTGTAGTGTATTTTTTTTGTGTTGTGTAATCACCAAAGTCTGAATTTATATATGAAATAGATAATTACATTATTTTTAATAAGTTTTTTTTATCAATAAACACATTTCGTGAAAAATAAAATAAGTATTCTCACTTTTCAGTAAAATATAAGGGTATTACTATTTGAACCTCCAAAATCACTAAGTACACCTATTTGATAAATAAACATATTTTAAAATTAAATTAATATCAAATTTTACTTAATATACCACTTTTTATTCTAAATTCACCTTATGAATAAAAATACAAAACATATTTGATTTAACATAAAAATCAATACAACAATAAACATCATATCAATGAAGAAGAGCGGAAAACGAGAGAAAACACAGAAAAAAAACTACATATACTAGAAAAATTAAAATAAAATACATTGTAAACGAATACAACAACAACAAAGAAATTCATTTTATAAACAAAAATGTAAGATTAAAACACAAAAACAATTATGACAAAAACAAAATATAAAAAAAATAAATGAACTGAAAAATATAGCGTGACATACATATACAGAAAAAACGAAATAAAACTGGTACTGAATACTATAGAATTGTAAATATCATTTTTTTTAGTAATTTAACAATGAAAAAAACAATTTTTAAACAAGAAAAAAAATAAAGGTATAAAAAATGTATTTATTGTAGTATAAAAAGTGTATTTATTGTAAACGGAGAATATTTAATTACATTTAAGTGTTGTAAGATTATTTTAGACTTCTTAAATAGATGGCATAATTGTAATATACTGAAAGAGGTGTACTTAGTGTTTTTAGAGATGTAAATAGCGATAGCAAGTGTTTTTAGAGATGTAAATAGCGATAGCAAAGTATAATTTTACAATGACTTTTGACTTATTTTTTAAATATTAGTCACAATTATTTAATTTATTAATTTAAATATATGTTTACACTTAATTTTTTGATTAAAAATTAATAAAATAAGTGTTTTTAATCTTCATATATAAACACGGGTAATAATATTTTTAAAAACTTTTCTCGAATAATATGAACACTCAACACTTTTGAACAATTAATATCATTACTTTTCAAGAGTAAAGAATACTATACGAAGGAAAGAATCAAGTATGGGGAGAAAGCAATAAAAGAATTTATTCTTCATTCAAAGTGTTAAATATAATAAAGAAAAGCGAAAATAATAAATAAAATAAATAAATACTCCCTTTCCGATTTTATATAATAGCCCCACGACTTCACTTCCTCAATTTGTGCGTTGACGAACTCACACTCACACACCATTTTCCTTTCTCTAGAGGATTCTGATTTCGTAACACAGCCGGAGAGAAAAAGCTTCCTACCTAAAGAATGGCGGATCAGCTGACCGACGATCAGATCTCCGAATTCAAGGAAGCCTTCTCTCTATTCGACAAGGACGGCGATGGTCAGTCACTCCTCTTATCATTCAATTCAATTATTTTGCTTTGATCTGTTTTCCTCGTAGATCCATAGATGCTACTGATCTTCGTTGAAGTTTATTATTTTTCATAGTTCATTTGATCTGTATTGGCTATGCTCGAGAATTATAGATCGCGAGTGAGATCTATTGCTACTGGTTTTCGTTCGTGTGTAATTTATATCTTTTAATGGAGATTCGTGGGTGATTGATTTTTGGATTGTTCATGTGTTCCCTATTTTTTTCTGGATTTTATGCTAGCATTCTTTACGAAATATGTTTACGTGATCGAGTGATGCACTATGTTGTATAGTACAAAGAGTTGACTGAATATAGCACAAGACGAGTCTTCAACTTGAACTATTATTTCACAGCGAAATCCAAGGCTTCGCTTGTTCTTGGAGTCGATGCACAGTTGTAGTCAATTCGTTATTCATATTTTGTTCAATGTTTTTCCTGTTTGTGAAGTATCCGAACAAATGATCAAAGCACCCATTTTGAACCCCAGTAGTCATCCAGTCCATTTTACTGATTTCTTAAATTGCTTAATTAGGTTGCATCACCACCAAGGAACTGGGGACAGTGATGCGATCGTTGGGACAGAACCCGACAGAGGCCGAGCTTCAGGACATGATCAACGAGGTCGATGCTGATGGAAATGGGACCATTGACTTCCCTGAGTTCCTTAACCTGATGGCTCGCAAGATGAAGGACACAGATTCCGAGGAGGAGCTCAAAGAGGCTTTCCGGGTTTTTGACAAAGACCAGAATGGGTTCATCTCCGCGGCCGAGCTCCGGCATGTGATGACGAATCTTGGGGAGAAGCTCACAGACGAGGAGGTCGACGAGATGATCCGGGAGGCTGATGTTGATGGTGACGGGCAGATCAACTACGAGGAGTTCGTCAAGGTCATGATGGCCAAGTGAGATCTGAACTTCCATCCCAAACTACAATTTAAAATAGAAAATATACTATTTTTAAAACAGGGCGGATAGGCTTGATCGGATTTCTGTGTGTTTTTTTTCTGTTGGGGAAGTGCTTATTTGTTTGGTTGCTCATCTATCTGTTTTGCTCTTTGGATTGACTAGTTTTTGGTCTTCAGTAAATGCTTGTGTTTTTTGTCTCTTGTTTTCTCGTGTTTTGGGAAGTTAGAATCTTTAGCTGGTTTATTTCAGCTTTTCCCTGTCATGAACATAGAAGATTTGGAAATTTTTTTTGGAATTTTTACTTTTATTGTTATTCTTTTTTTACTAGTGTTTAGTTTGTTGATATGCAATTTGGAACTGACTCTATTTGATTTTTCCGGGTTGATCACTTTTACATTCTTTTGTCTCCCTTCTTTGGATGTTCACTAAGGCAACCCATACTAGCAATAAGGTCTACTTTGTTTTTGGGTTGCTTCTGATGCTATCACTATTGAGCATTTCAGCATCTCTTTATGGTGGTTTTGCTACATACCGAGCATCTGTCTGATATAATTTTCTACAAGTTAATGTAACATTTTTGCGTGATGAGCTCTGAGAGAAAAATACACGAGAAAACCGAAGCGTGGCCCAAATTCGCAAGGCCAGTGGACAAGGAAGCCTGATTCTTCCGAAAAGATTTTAAATACAAAAATTCGAACTGATTATTTTGATCAGTTTCCATTGCTTATCTGAGCGCTTATCTTCGATGAATGAAGATGGGCAAATTGTAACTTGATGCGAACTTATGCAGAAGGCGTAAACAAAGGAATGAAGGAAAGGGAAGAGAATTTGAGAAAGCAACAAATGGAAACATCTCTGGCAAAAGCCGGAAGAAGACTAGGTTTCGTGAATGTACCATCTTATGAAGTCGGGAGTTATATTACGCAGTACTACTATGAGTACTCATAATTGAAGTAAATTTATCGCAATAAGGAAGGTATACTGCTCCTCGACTGTGGGATCACTACCCGTTGCCCAGTTAACTTTTGATGATGATGGTGATAATGTATTTGGTGTGATTTGTTTTTATATGTAATGAATTGACTCACAAAAAATTTAGACAATACGAAAACGAAGTTAAGTACCAGTAATAGTTTATTTAATCAAGGCCTATAAGGCTCAACGTGGAGATTACATACTGAGAATTGTAGGATTAAACCATCCGTTAAATCCACAGTTCTCATAGTAATTACTGAAACTGAATAAAGATTAAATAACATAATTTAAGGAGCTAATGCAAGACGGGAGGCAGCCAGTAATTCCAGTTACACAAGATTGGAAGCAAGTGAGTGCCCCGGTTCCACTCGTCCCACAAGCCGTCGCACACGAAGTTAGCTTTTGTGCGCACCCTATTAAGCATTGCCCTATTTGTGATTGCCCGTGGACACGATGGGCCGCCTCCATGGCGCACACCAGAACAAGAAACGCGACAATGAGTCTCGGTGACATTGAGGTCTGAATTAGGGTGAGTTGCTGTGTGCTGTGTGTGTGGTGGTTTAACATCAACAATGAAACATTTCAATTTATAGTGTGCACCTCTTTTTTTTTTTTTTTTCAAAAAAGTATTGCTTTAGTATTTAGAAGTTTGTTGCTATCCCAATATGTCTGTTTATAGGCAATTGTGTTCTTTATCTATGTTTGTTTTTATGCTTTTGTTGCATGAAAAATGAGAAAGTGTTGTTTACATCAAAACTGAATTTGTATTGATATGTAACTATAGGAAGCATGACGGAATGTTTGTTCAGAATAATAGGCTTTTTTTCATGTCAATTATGCCTTTGAGACTAGTAGAGGCTTTATCCATACGAGACACTTGAAATACTAGAGCGAATTATTTTTGAGGGACAAAAGAGTATAAGTTTAGGCAAACATCGTTAACATGATTTGGATAAACTTTTGTAAATATTCTCAATAAACAAATGTATATTTTGCTTGTTTTCCACAAAAAAAAATATATGAAGGCATAGAAGATTTCAAGGAAAAAGGAATCCATGTTCTTTTTGAATTTCACCTTTAAATATCTTCCCAAGAATCAGCAAAGTTTCCCAGAGTGTACCTCTAGCAACTCCTTACAATGATGCACAAAACAAAACCTCCAAGGAAGACTTTCCAAAACTCAAAGACCAGTCTAATGCTTTAAGCACATCTCAAACTCCTTTTATGTTTTCATACGACTAACGAATTCCCAATCTTCTTAAAAATGATCGTACACTCTAAGCTTGAGAAACAATAAATGTTAGCATACTCTGTTTCCAACAGTTTGGTAGAGGGATTTAAGCTGCGTGTTCCATTTGTCTATCGCGGTGTACTTCTTCATTCCCTTTGACCTGCACACATATTGTCCCGAGTTTATTACATATGCTAAAAAGATAGATAAAATTGATTCGGATTAAAAAAAGGAACTAAATCAATAAATAAATATTGAGGGGGTTAGATGAATTTGACAAAAGTCAACCTGTCCCCGCGCTCTAAAAGCCGATTGACTTGATCAATATGCCCATCGATCCGATTGTCCAATATAAGTGACACCAACAACTCCTCCACATCTTTCTCTGGGACATTAAGCTCCTGCAAGTCACATTTTTTTTTCCAATAAGATGATGGATCTTTAGGTTAGCTACCCACATCTACAACTCAATAAATAGCTAGTAATTTAGAAAGTAATTATATTTATTTATTTTTCTATTGATTTGTTTTGGAGTTGGGGTGGGAGGGGTGGTGGTGGATTGGGCTGATGACAATAAAATGGCTTTAGGTAAAAGGCTGTCTTGCTCTCGTATAAACGCAATTAAAGAAGTACACAAAATTTCCCATTCATAGTCAACCATTAGCACTATGTTTACGAAATAAAAATAAGCAACATTGAAATAGGAGATGTTAACACGATTCACCTTTGATATGAAGGGTATTTGAATTCTTGTGTAAGGCTTAATAAGCTTAAGCAACACTTGAGTTCTCACATTCTTTAGAAGATCTTCAATGTAATTTCGAATGAATGGATCATCCATGATTGTCCTTCTGTTACTCTGCAACATTATTTTACAGCATAATTCAGAACCAAAAATAAAAGATGGAGGGTCAATTTAAGCAATATATAATACCTTGAGGATTTTTTCGAACTCCAAAATCTCGTTTCTCTGATATGCTGCGATTAGGTTTGTCATTGCCAGAATCTCAGGGTCATTTTTGTAACTGCAAAGCAAAATAAAATCATTGAAGCTAAGATTCACATTCTATAGAGTTGAGAAAGCAAGAAAATGATGCAAAAACTCTTTACAGCAACTTACGGCTTCGCCTCTTGACCATCAAATGGGTTGACCTCTGATTCCATCAGCATATTAGCCAGGACCAAATACCTGACATAGGGACCACTCATTTTAAGTTCAAATGGATCCAAAAGGGAAGTATATCCAAATATTCTATTTTGTACACAAGAATATTAATATAATGATTTGTCTAGAAATAGAAACAACTACAGTATATGACTGTATAACTAATTCAGGTTCAACAGAAATTATCTCTATATAAAAGAGTGAAATCAAAGAAAGCAACTTATGCACATTAACTTTGTTTTGATTTAAATAATACTATACAAGAACCATGTTGTTATGATCTACCACTGATATGAGTTAATAAATGTCAAGAGCATCAACCACCAATACACACTAAGCATGCATGCATATCAAAATCAAGAATAATATAGCCACAGCAGATGTATACATAAACATACACGTACCCCCTCCCCCAAAAATATATATATATATATATATATATATATATATATATATATATATATATATATATATATATATATATATATATATATATATATATATATATATATATATATATTAATAAATACAATATACTATTCCGTCTCAGGCTAATGGTCATATCTCCTTTGTAATTTGTAAAGGAAATGTGACCATTAGTTTGGGATAGAGGGAGTATAAGCAATCTAGTAAGACATGAATAGACTATAGAGTGGAATCAAGAAATACTTTAAGCACTGGATGCGTCTCTGGTTTCCAGCTTCATCATAGTTCTTGAAAGCCTCAAAGAAATCTGTAGCCGCCTCTGCCCACTGTCTCTCTGCCATATGCATTTTCCCACCACATTCACGAATAATACCCATGATTCTCGGATGAGGTATAGCAGATTTGACAGTCAATGCCTTTTGATATAATTCCTGAAATAAATTCATCATGGAGTAACTCAATAGTTGCTAAGATATAAGTATCAAGAAATCAAAATGTATATCATTGTCTTCAGAAAATTAAATGCCAGTACTCAAACCCACCTTCAGTTTTTTGTTGTTTTTAGTCTCTGTGTACATTTGAATCTCAATTGCATACACTTCCAACAATTGTGTTCCTTTCTTCTGATCATCAGTACCATCTTCTTTTTGGCAAGATTTGTGGAGCTCTTTCAGTATCTGTTCAAGAAGGATGAAATGAGTGCATTCTTATCAAAACCTAAAACTGAAATGGGTTCCAAAACAATACCTTACTCATCCGCCCGTATTCTCCAATGTCAAACCAGATTTTGCACAACTTTAAATTTGTCTTGAACCATAATCTCTGAGAAGAAGGCAACAGGTGAAACCTTTTCACAAATGATAAAAAAGAATCAGTAAAACTCATGAAATAGACCTATTCACCTCATTCTTTGCTTCCTCAAGAGCCTTCAAGGTGGTCTGGTAAAACTCCTGCAGTAGATTAAAGTTTTGACCAGCAGACCCGGAAATAAAATCCATGATGTTGTTTATGCATTTCTCACTGTAGTTTCGAGTCACAGCGGATTTAATATAAGTCAACATGTCTCTGTAAGCATCCATCATTTCTTTGTACTTCCCGAGCTTATAGTAAAGCTTAACAGTTTGTTTCAAAGCTTTAAATCCCCTGAGACAAGCAAAAATACGTAGTGAAAAGGACAGTTATTCACTATTGATGCAAAACTCACAGTACAAGTCAACATATATTAACTAGGACAGTTAGCTTGAATACTATTTATATTTCAACCTAAATTTCATTACACTATTATGTTCCCTGAAACCAAACAGATAATACATACCAGCTGTTCATTATTACATGTAACATGTTTTGTAGTATCATTGATAAATAAAATACACAAAGATTCAGATAACTAAATGAACACATAAACTCAAGTAAATGAAGGTTGAAAGAAATGAACAGACAAGTTAACGATAAAAAATCCACAAGAAATGTAAAGATGACACGAGAATGAACTTTTACGAAACATTGAACCGGAGTTATATTGCCTTCATTGATAAATCAATATTGCACAGCTTGACTTAGAAATTTCCTTTGATTCGCTAAAAAGGTTGGTTTAAGGAAAATTCACACATATTAAGGACAAGTGTTAAAAATACCCATATATAACATTAATTTATGGTGCACCATAAATACATATACTAAATGAAAAAACATGCATAAGAGTAATTTAGGAAATCCTTCACTCCTTGGTCTTGAATTATGAATATGTGTCCCATTTTGACAACGATAAGTTGTTCATGGTCTTTAATAGATTACTTCATCGTGAAAATGAAACTAAAAACAAGGGCACCTTCTCCTTAACCACTGAAAATTGTTTCCATATTTTCTGAATCCATTTTTTTTCCGTATTATATTGACACCCCAAACAATATAAAACAATAAAAAGCAAATAAAGCCCAATTAAATCACCATTCAGCTTTGTCGGGTTCCATATTCACAACTTCAGCAAAACCTTCAAGTGCTGCTTCCGGTTCCGTTTCAATCAAGCCTACAAAAGAACATCATACTTGCAACAACTTAGACACAACAACAAAATTTGATAACCTAAAGCACATACAGAGAATAACAGAACAGCAAAAAATCTCAAGCCTTGTGAACTGTGATTAGAATTCCAACATACACATCCCATATCTCAAATAAAATTTAATTAATTCCACCAAGAAACTTTACACGATTTAAGTCTAGTGTCAGCCCAACTACCCGATTCTCAGCAAATCAAATTCCCAATTCGACACTTCGTGCCCGAAATTTTTATCCATAAATTTTCAACTATCCATCCAAAATCACAATTCAAAAACAAGCACCGGTCTTCTTCAACATCAAAGTTCACAAAAACATAGATTAATGAATGAAAATAAGGCAAATATACACTGAAAACAGACGCAAGACGTTCTACAAACCGCTATTCAGGCAATAACTACAACACCAAAAAAAAAAAGGTTCGAATCAGAAAACCATCGCACCTTTAGAGTTGTAATACTGATTCTCAATATCAACATCCTGTTCCTCAGGCTCCTCATCCGAGTACTCGAATCCATAATCCTCCATATCAGCATCTTCATCGCGTCGTACAGTAGAAATATTAGCACGTTATAGAATTGGGGATGGGGTTAGAAATACGATGGAAATAAAAAACACTGAAATAAAAAGTATCAAAAACAGGAAAAAGGAAAAGAAAAAATATTAGTAGAGAGAGAAAGTCACCGGAACCCATGGCTTCGCAGTTCAAGATTTCAAAGAGATAGAATTGAGATTTTGATGGAGAAGAACAAAAGAATAAAACAAAAATAAATTTTGGATTTAAATGGATTTCCGAAAGAATTGTGGAGCCTGTGAATGGGCTTTTGATGTCGTCGGTTAGGTTTTACATTGGGCCTAGCTTCATTAATGACCCAAGTAATTAACGCACCTTCAACTTCTATAAACTACCCCTAAAATAATTCATTCATTGTTATTTATTAAATTTCATACATTAATTTATTTGATATATTTTTTATATTAATGTAATTTTTTAATAAAAATTGTGACAGTAATTTGATTATCAAAATTTTGAACAATTTATTAAAAAGAACTATTAAAAAAATATATAAATTAAAAGGGGGTATGAAATAAATATGGTGTAAATATCATGATCTTTTACTTATATTGTTTTAGTTATTATATATATTTGGGTTTACTCAAATTTAAGTAAATTCGATAACAAAATATGTTATACAAAAATAAAAAATTCATTAGTTATTTAATTATTAACAAATGTACTAATGTATAATTCAATTATGACTATTTTATTAAAAAGGAGCATTAATCAATTAATCATGCACAATCCTTGCATGTTTGAAATTTCATCATTTACTTTTTGAATTGTTCTGCACTTCTGCAACTTAAAACTGTTTTGACCATCAAAATGAGAATTGTACGCATCAGTTTGTTGATAAAAACTTTGTTTGTATTAGATTCGTAATGACGAGTCAATTGCAAAACTTTGATCCAACAGCTAAATTGACTGATTATCAATATCAATACTGTACTAGCATATGCTCATATGGTTAGCTTTTATATCTTAATATGATTGTTGTTAGTACTTGTTAGGCAAATATATTAGCTTATGATTGGCTTTGATGAGAACGCGTTCTTAACCTAAATTCACATTCTAATCAATGATGGGTGGTTAGTGAGTTAACATCACAAATCAATGATTAAACGAGGTGTTATTATATGAATATTTCAATTGAGCATCACTTACACGAAACTCTTTACATAATGCGACAAAAAACGAGTGATCAATAATATTTTCTGACTAATTAAAACTTTTATACTCATCAAACTAGGGAATTAAAATTAACGTATGTGTATGGTATAGTCGAATGGTAAAATTTGTGGTGCCGTTAGTGTAATTTATCGGCAACGCAAGTTCGAAATTCGTTAAGACAAATTTTCATTGAAATATTATAGAGTTTGTCTGCATGTATTGTATCCCTCAATTTAAAGTCAAACTCTCACTGACTCTCACTCACTCATGTAGTACTCTTTATAAAATATAATAAAATTAGTGGGAATACCACTTTTCATTCACAAATATAAAACATCTACTCTTTTTAACCCCACATATAAAACTACACTCATTCTATACAAAATGAAAATGAAAAGTCTTATATACCCTTACTTTTTTATTCTCTCTTTTAATAACAAAAAATCAATTAAAATACATTTTAAAAAAAATAAAAAGAATTTATGTGGGGCCCACCCTTACACAAATCAGATTTTTTGAGGTTGGTGGGGTGTAAATGCATGCATGAATGCATATCCCTCTACCACCTAAAACCCTCCATAACTCAAACCCATTTAAAAAAAAAAAACTTTTCTCACACAAAAACCTCTCTACATGAAAATTTTAGGTCGGAATATCCGTGGAAGGAGCTAGGTTTCGACGGAAAAAAGGTACGTTGCTCGCGACCTTGCCCCCGTCTTTTTTTTTTTAATTTTCGAGCTGTATTTTTCTGCCCTCGGTCGAAGCCCTCGGTCGAAAATGTGACCGAGGGGACGACCGAGGGCTACTGGGTTCTTGAGCCCTCGGTCGAGAATTTTGGCCGAGGGCCCTCGGTCAACCGGCCAAGTGACCGGATAGCTCGGCCAAGGGACCGGATAGTACTCGGCCCTCGGTCACCGAGAATTTTGGCCGAGGGCCCTCGGTCAACCGGCCAAGTGACCGGATAGTTCGGCCCTCGGTGACCGGCTAGATCGGCCAAGGGACCGGATAGTACACGGCCCTCGGTCACCGAGCGGCCAAGTGCACTTGGTCAAAAGTTGACCAAGTGCAGAATTTTTTTATTTTTTTTTAAATTGAATTGTCTATTAATTAATGGCTTGTTTTATACGTTTGGATGTATATTTAGGATTTTCTAATTGAATTCAATTGTTATTTGTAATTGCAATGGATATTTTGGATTTTCTAATTGAATTCAATTGTTATTTGTAATTGTAGATGTCGAATCAACGAATCACGGTACGTTACGGTGGTCGTTGGGATCGAGAGGGCTACGTTGACGGAGTAGATATGTGCCTCTTCTTTCGTAGGGAAGAAATTACACTCGACACTCTCGTGAGCCGGATTCGTGCGGTTTTGCGCCCTCCGCCCAATGTCGAGTATTTGTTGTATTGTTATACCCGAGGCTATGACATGAGGAGCGTGCGAGCTCCTATGCTATGCGACGAGGATGTGTCCCGCATGTTAGACGAGCAAAGGGCTGAGTGCTTTGTGTTCGTCGTCGAAGTAGAGGGACAACAAGCTGCGCCGGAGGTGAATATCGGAGAAGAAAATCGCCATCGGGGCGTACCGTCGGAGAACGAGAACGAGGCGGTACCGTCAGAGAACGAGAACGAGAACGAGGCGGTACACACTTCTGAGGACGAGGAAGAAGCCCGTCAGTCCGATCTCTTGGCTTCGTTGACCACGGAGTGGACCGAGTGGATTAGGAAGCCGAGCGTGGTTAAAAAGATTATGTCGCGCCGTAATATGTCCTCGAGTTCTACTGCGGGAGGCGGCGAGCAAGCCGAAGCTTTTCAGAATGCACAGAACAATCCACTGCGCAATTGGATCATTCCACTGCCGACGTTTGACCCCGCTGTTCCGTTGCGTTCTGTCGAAACCCAACCTATTTATGGTCAGATGGCAGTCGGAGCCACATTCCGAAAGAAACAGGATCTGAAGGTGATGGTGGGGATGTATCACATGGAGAACAACGTAGAGTGCAAAACTCGTCGCTCGTGTCGGGTGACGTACGTTTGCAAGCTTGGGAGTGAGAAATGCCCGTTCAAATTGTGTTCCACGGGTTCCGATGACACCTTTTGGAGGATTACGAGGCTGAACTTGAATCACGAGTGTCGTAACAATTTGGGGCGGACTGCGGATCGACAGGTGTCGAGCAGGGTTGCGGCTACTTTCTTTGCACGCCAGTTAGTCGGCAATCGGGAACTGAAGCCGAAAGATATGGTTGATGATTTGAGGAGATTGTACGGAGTTCACATCAACTACAATTTCGCCCCGCGGACGAGGAATATGGCGCTTGAAATAGCGTACGGCGACTATCATGGATCGTATCAGAGGCTCCCGTCATATTTGTACATGCTCAGAGAACTTAATCCCGGGACTATGTATATATGATATTCAGACGACAGACCAGGGCGTGTTTTGCCACATGTTTGTTGCGCTCGGGCAGTGCATTCGTGCATTTCAGCACAATCTGCGTCCTGTGATAGTAGTCGACGCCACCCATTTGAAAGGGAGAAACACTGGTGTGTTGTTTATCGCCTGCACAAAAGACGGGAATGAGAATATTTTCCCGCTTGCGTTTGGTATCGGTCCGATAGAGAATGACGAGGAGTGGACGTGGTTTCTCCAGCACCTCAGAGATTGCTACGATACAGACGACGATGATCTGCTCATTGTGTCCGACCAGCATAAGAGAACCATAAGTCGGGTCAACTATGGGCTGCATCGGAGTGCGGTAAGTGTCGATATCTCCACACGATGCTCTAGCAGGAAAGGTCTCCTCCTCCTCCCGGTGCGACACAGAAGGCTCTGCATGCGAATGACGGCCCGGTACAGACCCGGAGCGATGAGATGCAGCACGTCCGGACCCGGAGCGGTGAGACGGAACACGTCCTGAACCCGAATGATGAGACGCAGCACGTCCGGATCCAGAGTGATGAGATGCAGAAGGCTCCACGGGATCGGAAGGACAAGGGCGCATCTTCGAGAATCGTCTGTGACCGAAAAACCCCCGAATCTGCTCCATCAGACTGTCGTGGCCCTCTTTCTGTGCCTTCCTGACACTCTCCAGGAGTCTATCGTTGCTCTCCTGATGTGTCCTCGTGATCCGGGCAGTCAGTCGAGCCATAAATCCCGTGTCGGACTCGTCGTTCAGGATTTTCTTGAACCGTCGATCAATCCGTCGATCGGTACTGTCATCAGACCCCTCAGGAGCAGGAGAGCCCTCTCGTCGGGCTCGCTGAGAGGGACGACGCTCTGCCGATGAATTAGGCGTGATGGCATCACGACCCCGTCTACTAGGCCCAGAGTCGCCGGTCATCTTGTCGACCGCCTTGGACACGCGTCCGACCATGCGTTCCATCAAGTTCTTCTTCTTCTTCTGTGCCGGTGCCTGTGCCTCGTCTGCAGGCAATCCAAGTCTAGGAGGAGGATGGTACGTGACCTCATCTGCTCTGTCACGCACGAAAATAAAATGCGGAGCAACCGCCTCCTCCTCCGTCGGCTCTAGATACCGGTGAACTTCAAGCTGAAAAGAAATCAAAATTATATAAAGTTAATTAATTTAATTATTTGATATAACCATTAATTGAAAATTAAAACAAGCTTACCTCCGGGTCCTCGAAGAAGGTCGAAAAGTCGAGATGTGTTTGATTCGAGTTCCACCTCAGTAGCCGAGGAATCGTCGGATTGTCGGCTCTAGACGCGCACGCCCTCCCGAGACTAGGTATAGCCTCGTACGACCATAGCTGATAGGTCCAGATGGGGCCGTAAAAGTGGTATGCCGGCTTCAGTACTTGACCGGGATGCATGGCAGCTATGGAGAGGTAGTAGGACATGATCTGAAATGTGTGGGAGCCCCAGGGAAACGTCTCCCATCCCTCCTCGTCCTCTACCAAAGTCCAAACCCAATCCTCGATAACGATATCGCCTCGGCATAGGAGCATCAAGTAATACATCAACACCTTCGCAGCCTTCAGGTAGTCGGCCGGGTCTGACCCCAAGTCCATAGACTTTAATCTAGTGAAAAGCTCGTTCACTTTTATTTTTTGACCGAATCCGAAATGCCTATGAAAGAAAGAGCCGGGAGGAATAATGTGCTGGGCCGAAGTATCAAAGCCGTGATTCCCAAAACGAAGCCCGGTCACCAAGGCGTACTCCTGTGCTCGGAAGCAAATGATCTTGCCCCCGAGCGAAAACCAATGCTCGAACGGAGGTATCGTCGGACCCACGATCTCCCGAGCTAACAAGTGGTGCATGGCCGCGTTCGATCGACCGTCTCTTTGAAGGTGCAGCAACCTTCCAAAACACGAACGGCGGAGATTCCGGTGAGTCTCGTGCGTATCGTCAACGGCTCTTAACACCTTTTTTATGTGCTTCAACACGGGGAACCGGTCGTACAAATTCAATTCTTTACTCGTGTAAATGAATTGTGGCCTCCTCCATTGGAACCCATCCTGCAAAAAAAACACAATTAAGTTAATTAATAAACACATAATATTGAATATATAATAAAGCAAAAAAAAAAAAAAAAAATTCGGCACTTGGTCGACCCCTCGGTCGTGACCAAGTGCCCTCGGTGACCGAGGGGATGAGTGACCGGATAGCAGCCCTCGGCCGGTCACTTGCTCGGTCACCAAGTGCCCTCGGCCGGTATCTTCTTCCCCGCGGCCGAGGGGTCGACCGAGGGGGTCGACCGAGGGCCGAGAAACTCGATTTTTTCAGGCGATTTTCAGAGCAGTTTAACACACAATTTCGACTAGTAATCAACTACAACAGTCATATACACTCAATAATATGAAATTCAAGCATAAAATCGAACACATTGTTGAAAAAAAACCGAAATTCGAAACCTAGGTTTTCGACACTTACCGGAGCTTGGAGCGGCCATTGTTGCTCTTCTTGGTGCTCCGCTTCGTGCTCGTCATCGTGGTGGTCTTCGTGCTCGTTTTCCGACATCGGGTGGCCGGAATTTCCCAAAATTCGCCGGAACCGATTTGTGTGTGGGGACCGTTCGGGGAGAGAGAAAGGGGTGGGGGTGGGGGACCGAATTATTTTAATTTTTTTTGTCTTTTTTTTGTTTTTTAATTAGTTTTGTTTTGTTTTGAAAAAATGGAAGGTAAATAGGACATTTCCAATACATTTTGTATAGATTAGGTGTAGTTTTAAAAGAGGGGATAAAATGAGTAAAGTTTTTATATTTCTTACCAATTAAAATTTTCTCTCATAAAATTAACCCATGTATACTCTCCGTTTTTTTATATTTTGCACATTTTTCTGTTTGATTCACGACACTTTGCCCACCTATAATTTTTTTTATAATATTATATTTCTAATACTAATTTATTTATATTAATATAATTATTTTTTTAACTTTTCTTTTTTTATTTAACAATTTTTTTTATAATATTATATTTCTAATACTAATTTATTTATATTAATATAATTATTTTTTTAACTTTTCTTATTTTATTTAACAAATAAAACAAGTACTCTTTTTCTCTCATAAAAATTGGAAATTTTTCTTTTTTTTTTGAGTTATTTTACAATTTTATCCTTTACTTTTTAAACTTCACTCACAAATCATAATTAATTTATTTTTAATTTAAAAATACATTTTTATTCTTTATTTTTTAATAAAAAATCAATTTTTTTTTTTAATTTTCGTGAAAAAATGGTATTGGTTAACTTGAGGGATTATTTTCTGTATGCAAATTTTAAATACTCTATACTCGTTAATTTTATTTGGAGAAACAACAGTAAAAGGATGGGCGGATAAGATCTCAGCTGTCGCCGTCAGGCACGACGTATGGCCACCAACCTCCATGCATTCATTCTACTCATCAACATAACATCTCCGTTCGTACTGTCCCAAACATGTCCGTCCCATCGCCATGTTCCTCCGTGTAAGCCACGCGCCATCACCCCCTTTCTGAAACCAACCCTTTTCACCACACTCACTCACTCCATCTCCAACCGAACCGAAATTTCTCAGAAGCTTCCGAAAATTGAAAATCTTAATTTTATAAAAATCAAATCTTTGATTGCTAAATCAGTGAATCTTGGATTCTCTTGCATACCCTTTTTGGTCCGAGTCTTTTTCTTTTTCCGAATACTTGTGATTTTTAGCTTCGATTCCCAGAATAAATTAATTCCAAGTATACCCTCTGCTTTTCACTTTTCTTGGATTCCTGTTGCAGTGTTGCCCGCAGGTGTGTGGTTTTTTTTTAGTTAATTAATTTGGTGGGTTTATTAATTTAATTACAGTATTTTAGTTTCTGTGGATTCTTGGATACAGTATTTGTCTATCTGTCACATTTATTGCTTGAAAGATTTTTCCAAATATTGATGATGGTGTCTTGTGTTAATGAAATTTTAAGACAAGTCTATTTTTAGTGGTCTCTGAGTGTGCAATGTTTTTTCTTCATTTCCATCTGCTAATCATGTATTTTCAAAGGGTGTGAAAATAGTGAAATTACTGCACTCGATTAATAAGTACGATTTACGGATCCCAGGTGAAAAATGAATCAGCCGAAGATTAAGCGCAAGATAGGGAAGTACGAGGTCGGAAGGACGATCGGGGAGGGAACGTTTGCCAAAGTGAAATTTGCGAGGAATTCCGAGAATGGACTGCCCGTGGCTATCAAGATTCTTGACAAGGATAAGGTCCTCAAGAACAAAATGGCTGAACAGGTTAATATTTTGATTCTTAGTTTTTCATAAAATGTGTAGTAATGATTGATACGAACTTATGTAAGGTGGCTTATATATAGAAGATGGTTTTTGAAAATGGTTTCTTTTTTATGATTTTGCAGATTAGACGGGAGATAGCCACAATGAAGTTAATAAAGCATCCATATGTCGTACAATTACACGAGGTATAATCGAAACAAAATACAATGAAGTTAATAATAATTTGGTACTTTTTGTAGTTAATCATAATCCCAAAGGTTTGATTTTTACAACAAGTACTCGTCTTTCAAACTAATGGCTATATATATTCGTCAAGTGCTTCCTTATCACGAGAAGCACCTCGGGCTCCACTGAATAAATTTCAAAATAGGGGCTTGAATTTCTAAACAAAATATCCTTTTTCAGGTGATGGCGAGCAAGACAAAGATATTTATCGTGTTGGAGTTCGTCACCGGGGGAGAGCTCTTTGACAAAATCGTAAGATGTTGTCATTGATAATTTGGCATCTCAAACTCACGTGCATGAGCCGTTTTTTTTTTTAAGTTAATTTATTAGCCATGGGTTCATTTGTCTGAAACGGAGATTTATCTGACTGTGAAGGTGAATACCGGACGAATGCAAGAACATGAGGCGAGAAAATATTTTCAGCAACTTATTAATGTTATTGATTATTGCCATAGCAGGGGAGTCTTTCATAGAGATCTAAAGGTAAGTGAACATCAGCTTTTAAAATAGTCCGTCGTTTTTTTCCTGCTATAATTATGTTTATTCCGATTGCAGCCTGAAAACTTGCTTTTGGATGCTGCTGGAAACCTCAAAGTCTCGGATTTCGGATTAAGTGCTTTGTCCCAGCAAGTCAGGGTATATATATATATCAATGTTTAAATTAAGTGCTCAGGATATTTTACTCATCTTGCATTTAAAAATTGTTCCATTTAGCCGAAATATAACATTTATGAAATAAATTTGGCAGGACGATGGTTTATTGCATACCGCCTGTGGTACTCCAAATTACGTTGCTCCTGAGGTATGCTGTCTAATTATGGTGGATATTTTATGTCGATGAAAATAAGTATATATATTTATTTGTGCATAGGTCCTCAATGATCGAGGCTATGACGGAGCCCCTGCAGACCTATGGTCCTGTGGAGTCATACTGTTTGTATTGCTCGCGGGTTACTTGCCCTTCGATGATTCCAATGTTATCAACCTATATAAAAAGGTGAGCATTTTGACCATTTCGTGCATGTTTTTTTTTATTTTATATATTTTAAAAAGCAGTAAGCTCACCGTTTCGAGTGTGTAATATGTCCAGATATCGTCTGCTGAATTCACTTGTCCCCCGTGGCTTTCCTTTGGAGCCATGAAGTTGATTACTCGAATCCTCAATCCAAATCCTCTGAAAGTGAGACTCTTTAAGTTCCAAGTTTTTTTCTCCTAATGATCCAATTCTTATATTCATTTATTTCAACCGCATAACTTCTGCATTTGTATAGCGCATGACTATCCCCGATATATTGGTGGACGAGTGGTTTAAGAAAGATTATAAATCACCAGTTTTCGAAGAGAAAGAGTATGCGAATTTGGATGACGTGGAAGCTGTTTTTAAAGACTCCGAGGCATGTGTCTCAGTCATATGGACTAATCATTTTACTTTTTCGAAATATCTCATAGATTTTTTTTTTTACTATAGGAATATCACGTGATGGAGAAGAAGGAAGAGCATCCAGCTGCAATGAATGCCTTTGAGTTAATTTCCATGTCAAAAGGTCTCAATCTTGGGAATCTATTTGGTGTTGAAGA
Organism: Euphrasia confusa; assembly: GCA_954870475.1. Taxonomy (NCBI): domain Eukaryota; kingdom Viridiplantae; phylum Streptophyta; class Magnoliopsida; order Lamiales; family Orobanchaceae; genus Euphrasia; species Euphrasia confusa. Next base: position 3,731,739 of record OX940966.1, on the reverse strand, counting down.
GGTACGGAAATCTGTTTTTTTTTATATAAACATTACAATGTTTTTGGCCTTTTGTTTTACTCGTTGGAATGGTGACAGGGATACAAGAGGGAAACAAGGTTCACGTCTAAGTGCTCGCCCAATGAGATAATTAAGAAGATCGAACAAGCTGCGAAACCTCTAGGCTTCGGTGTTCAGAAAAAGAACTACAAGGTAATGATGACCTTTTTCTGCTTCATTCTTTTCTACAATTACAAAAACATAAGACCTTTTATAATTTGAGAAATATTATGGTTTTTTGGAGAATATCCCAAACCTCAGGAGTGTTTTTGCAATTATCCCTAATAAACTTTGTTTTCTATCAATATTTTTTTTTGCCAGATGAGACTTGAAAATTTAAAAGCAGGAAGAAAAGGCTGTCTTAATGTTGCTACCGAGGTAAGCATTAATAACATTAAAATTGTCGATCAGTTTTGGAGCAAGTAGTTTTGATGTATTTGCATGATCGCTAATGCGGGCTCTTTGCTTGAAAATCAGGTTTTTCAAGTTGGACCGTCGTTGCACATGGTCGAGGTTAGAAAATCAAAGGGAGACACTTTGGAGTTCAACAAGGTATACACTTTCTGTTAATTACAGAACGACACATTTACTTTCGAAACATGTAATGGTTTAATTTGACATGCAGTTCTATAAAAACCTTTCGACCTGCCTTGAGGACGTGGTTTGGAAATCCGAAGAGGAGATGCAATCAATGAAGTAGAGATCATATAGTGAGCTTAATTAGAACGGTGTATTGCCCGATATATTCTTTCGTTTGTTTTCCGGTTTCTCTAGTGGAACCTTTTCCCGCCAAGAGGGAAAGAATAAAGATGCTCGTGATTTGAGTCACTTTGCGACGATTGTGTGTTTCTTGGTGTGAAAATTGGTGAATTCTTTTTCTTCTTGTTTTTGTTTGTATGTAAAAACAGGGTGCTTGAATGAATGAGAATTTTTTCAACCAAAGACTTGTTTGTTGTTTCCTTTAAAATATCAACTCACTACAAAATATACATGACCAAGATTATGGTTTTCAAGAAACATAGTTATCCTTATGAGTACTCAATGTCCTAATCCTATGTTCCAGCTTCGCCTGAGGCGAACTCATCGGAGCTTGCTGCTGCTCGAGCTCAGCCAGCACCTCCACCATCGTCGGCCTGTTTTTCGGATCCATGTCGAGGCACCTCAGTGCGAGCAACGACACAGCTTGAGCCCCTCTCTTCGAGTACTCCCCCCTCAACCTAGTGTCCATGATTCTCGAAAACTGCTTCCCTACAAGAAACGGCACTGCCCAATCCACAAGCGTATCGCTCGAACCCCCGATAGCCTCGTCTCCCATCGCCTCTTTTCCCGTGATCAACTCCAAAAGCACAACCCCAAAACTGTACACGTCGCTCTTTGGAGAGAGATGACCCGATGCCACGTATTCTGGAGCAGCATAGCCCATCGTCCCCACCACTCTCGTCGAGACATGTGTCCCGTCGCCTATTGGGCCTCTCCTCGCGAGACCGAAATCAGCGAGCTTCGCTCGAGACTTCTGCCAGAGTCGTTAGAATGTGCTATGTCGTTAGTATAAAAGATAAAGGTCGAGTGAATACTGTAGTAACTAGTTTTGACATACCGAGTCGAGTAGAATGTTGGCGGCCTTCAAGTCACGATAGATTACGTTGGCGTTTAGACTGTGTAGGAAAGAAAGTCCTCGTGCGATGTCGGTTGCTATCTGCATTCGGGTTGACCAGGACATTGGTTGTACTCCTTCTGTACAGAGAATTGCATTCCAAGTGCTCAAGGTTAGGGTACTTTCCTTACTGATTTCTGCCTATGATACTTTGGAATATTACAACTTACTCCCCTCAACTTTTCAAGATATTACAAATACACCCCTGAAATTTAAAAACATTGCAAATAACACCAATTTGTTTTGCCTTATTTACAAAAAACATGGGGTAACTTCAAAACATATTACATTTGCATGTTTAAATATTACAACTTACGCCCCTCAACTTTTCAAAATATTACAAATAGACCCCTGAAATTTCGAAACATTACAAATAACATCGATTTTTTTTTGCCTTATTTACAAAAAAAATGGGTAAGTTCAAAAAATATTACATTTTGCATATTTAAATATTACAACTTACACCCCTCAACTTTTCAAAATATTATAAAGAGCCCCCTGAAATTTCATAACATTACAAATAACACCAACTTTTAAGTTTTAAGATTAAAAAAAAAACTTACTTCTGAATAGGTGATTCTCCAAGCTACCTTTAGGCATGAACTCATACACAAGCATCCTGTTTTTAGGATCCGAGCAGTATCCGATCAGCTTCACCAGACTCTCGTGCTCGAGTTGACCCAAGTATCTAACCTCAGTCTGCGAATCAGATAAACGAGACCCGAGTTTGTTTCAGAGACCGTTTCACAAAAAAACACTTGAAAACAAAAAAACTGAAAACGAATCGCTTTTTAACAAACGTACGAGCCATTCTCGGTGGCCTTGATTGGTTTCCGTTTTGATTTTCTTGACGGCAACGACTGTCCCACTCCCCGGTCTAGTAGAAGCGCGAATGGGCTCGTGAATCCACCCTTTGAAAACGAAACCGAAACCTCCTTCGCCTATGAGATTTTCGTGCGAGAAGTTTTTAGTGGCGTGCTTGAGCTCGTTGAAGGTGAATGACTTGAGGTTGCTCGGAACGGAAAGGTTCTCGAGAGGGGGAACGAGGCCGTCGTTCAATGTGCCCGAATGCGTCGTGGGACTTCTCGGGGGATGATTCGGATTGCGAGGAGCTACTTTTGTACCTAAAAAACAAATCAGAATCAATCCATATATTAACAAATCCAAAAAAAAATGAAAAATCAAGAAAACGTAACCAAAACATTTCCCAAATTACAGAATCAGGCAACAAAGAAAATAAAAATGAAAACTTTATGCCAAAACATTTCTCTAAAAATAGTATACCACTCTCAGCAGGGGTTCCTAAGCAAGTACCCATATTCCAAAAGTACCAATTTTTGCATTTCAAGATTCCAATTTCAATTCAGCAATATATATATATATATATATATATATATATATATATATATATATATATATATATATATATATATATATATATATATATATACTGGAAATAAAGTCAACAGTCAAAGGAGAGTAATAAAAAAACATTTTTTTTTGTTGGATAAGAAATTAAGAATGCGAGGTCATAGTCGTGCTGCAATATTCTACAACTTCTTGTTGCGGTGTATGAACTTGGAATTCGGAAAATATAATATAATCAAATTGTTTTGGAAAATATCCAATAATAATATTCGGTCTTTAGCAACGCACCATTACAAGAAAACTATGAATGTCACGGCATAATTGAGTGATAAGACATGATGATGTAAGTCTGATTACAAGTTCGATTTTGGAGTGAGACAATTTTTCCAGTTGACCCTTCGATTAGTTGTTTTTCTGGGACACGAGTAGTCACCGGCGGAGCCATTTTATGCATGTGAAGGGAGGGCTTAATTTCCTTTTATTTTTTACTATTTTATTTGAAAAAAAAATGTATTTATCTAATGTTTAGTTTCTTATAAAATACTATGTGTATATATATAAATATTATATATAAAATAATTTCAACTTTTTCTATTCGTTTTTTCGGGCTCCACCCGGCAAGTAGCCGTAGTAGTAATATTTTACTCGGCTGTGTATGAGAGTGTGACCGTGTAAAAGATTCCCGTTTGACTTAAGAAGGAACCTTGATTAACCGTGAGATATTAATTAAGAAGTATTTTGGAAAAAGTAAATTATGATTTATTAAATCCTTATAATATATAATTCAGCTAGCAATTGTCCGAGGTGTCGTATGTTTTCCCCGTTTGATTTTTTTGTGTTCACACCTATTATTAAACAAGCACCGTTAAATTAAATTTGTGTTCACTGTTATTATTAATTATTATTTTTAGCGTAATTAATTAAAACAATTATTTTTGATTAATTAACGTAATTATTTATTTCTTTATATAATATAATTTTCATTTATATATTCTTTAATATAATTCAATATTATTTTTAGCATAATTAATTAGTGTAATTATTTTTAATTAATTAGGCAATTATTTGAAATTAATTATTATTTTTAACTTAATTAATTAGGTAAAATAATAATTAATTACAAATAATTGCCTAATTAATTTAGGTAATTAATTAGATAATTATTATTTTTAATTAATTAGCTCAATTATTTTTAAGTAATTAATTAGATAATTATTATTTTTAATTAATTAGCTCAATTATTTTTAATTAATTAGTGTAATTATTTATTTCTTTATTTATATAATATAATTTACATTAATAATATTATTTTTAGTGTAATTAATTAGCGTAATTATTTTTAATTAATTAGCGCAATTATTTTTAATTGATTAGTGTAATTATTTATTTCTTTCTTTATATAATATAATTTACATTTATAATCTTTTTAATATAATAAATATTATTTTTAGTGTAATTAATTAGCGTAATTATTTTTAATTAATTAGTATAATTATTTATTTTTTTATATAATATAATTTACATTTATAATCTCTTTAATATTCAAAATATAACATTTATTCCTTATTTATCTCCTTTAATTACGTTTATTCTATTATACTACTAAAATTAATTATTATGATAATAGAGAATCTACCTTTGTTATTGATATATTTAATAAATAAATTAATTAATTTTTATTATACAAACAATAATAACGAAATTTAAGGGATTTCAAATTAGTTATATTTAAAAATAATAAATATTATCAAACCCTACTTCAAATCCGTGTCTATAAAGACGTTATCTTCACTCACTCCTTACCTTTCAGTTTTCATTTAGCTATTTTTTTATTTGTTAATTCCTTACATTTATTTATTCACTTTTCCTTTCAGCTTTTTTTATTTATGCTCACATTTATTTATTTTTGTGCAGAGCTCTATGTAAGTTTTGTTTTTTTTTTTTTTGTTTTTTTTGGTATTTTTTGTAGCCTTTTCATTTCAGTTATTTTTTATTCGTCCATTCTCACATTTATTTATTTTTGTGCAGAACTCTATTTAAGTTATGTTGTTTTTTTGTTTTTTTTATTTTTGCACTAACTCTCACTTTTAATTTCAGCTATTTTTCACTTTTAATTTCAGCTATTTTTTTATTTGTTCATGCTCACATTTATTTATTCAATTTTTATTTCAGTTATTTTTTTTATTTATTCATGCTCACATTTATTTATTTTTGTGCAGAGGTAAGTTTTGTTCTTTTTTTTTTTTTGTATTTTTTGTAGCTTTTTCATTTAAGCTATTTTTTTTATTTGTTCATGCTCACATTTATTTATTTTTGTGCAAAACTCTATGTAAGTTTTGTTGTTTTTTTTGTTTTTTTGTATTTTTTGCATGCCTCTCACTTTTATTTTCAGCTATTTTTTTTATTTGTTTATGCTTACATTTATTTATTCAATTTTCATTTCAGCTATTTTTTTTATTCATGCTCACATTTATTTATTTTTGTGCAAAGCTCTACTTAAGTTTTGTTCTTTTTTTTAGTTTTTTTTTATTTTTTGTAACCTTTTCATTTTAGCTATTTTTTTTATTTTTTCATGCTCACATTTATTTATTTTTGTGCAGAACTCTATGTGCAGAACTCTATGTAAGTTTTGTTGTTTTTTTGTTTTTTTTTTTGTAATTTTGCACTAACTCTCACTTTTAATTTAGCTATTTTTTTTATTTGTTTATCCTCACATTTATTTATTCAATTTTCATTTCAGTTATTTTTTTTATTTATTCATGCTCACATTTATTTATTTTTGTGAAGAGCTCTATTTAAGTTTTTTTTTTTTTTTTTGTTTTTTTGTATTTTTTGTAGCCTTTTCATTTCAGCTATTTTTTTTATTTGTTCATTCTCACATTTATTTATTTTTGTGCAGAGCTTTAGGTAAGTTTTGTTGTTTTTTTTTTTTGTTTTTTTTTTTTGTATTTTTGCACTAACTCTCACTTCTATTTTTTTTATTTGTTCATGCTCACATTTTTTTATTCAATTTTTATTTCAGCTATTTTTTTTATTTATTTATGCTCACATTTATTTATTTTTGTGCAGAACTCTATGTAAGTTTTGTTGTTTTTTTTTTGTTTTTTTGTATTTTTTGTAGCCTTTTTATTTCAGCTATTTTTTTTATTTGTCCATGCTCACATTTATTTATTTGTGCATAGCTCTATGTAAGTTTTGTTGTTTTTTTTGTGTTTTTGTATTTTTTGGACTAACTCTCACTTTTAATTTAAACTATTTGTTCATCCTCACATTTATTTATTCAATTTTTATTCCCTATTTTTTTTATTTATTCATGCTCACATTTATTTATTTTTGTGCAAAGGTTTTGTTGTTTTTTTTTTTTTTTTTTTTTTTGTAAATTTTGTAGCCTTTTCATTTAGCTATTTTTTTATTTGTTTATTTTTTTTTTGCAGAGCTCTATGTATGTTTTGTTGTTTTTGTATTGTTTGTAGCTAAGTATTCTTTTACTAATTTGATTTTAATAATTTTGCAAGTAAATCATTTTTTCCAGACCTTTTGAATTTCTTACTTATTTTTTGTTTATTTTGTAGGTTTATTTATAACTATTTATTTTGTAGGTTTCATTATGAAAAAAGATTAAAACATTTGATTGCACAAATTTTAAATGGTATCAAGCTTTGTTTATGTTTCCTTCATTTTATTTATTTATGATGTATTTTACTCAATTTACTGTAATTAATGAAATTTACGCAATTTACAATAATTCTATTTAATTTTATTCTAATTTTGTTTATTTTGTAACTTAAGCAACAATATTTTTATTTGTATTACTTACAAATATCACTAAAACATAATTAATTTATGTATTTTAGTTTGATCTTTTTTTATATATAAATAATAATAATAATTGTGATTTAATTAATTTATGTATTTTAATAAATTTATAAAATAAAATTTATCTTTAATTAGAGAAATCAAATAAAATTTTTATTATCTTTTATTATAAATTATATATCAATTATATTATTAATTATAAGAATGGTAAATCTATTTCTAGGTTTTAGGGTTTAATAAATTTAATGGTCCACTAAAATTATATATCAATAATATTATTAATTATGAGTATGTAAATTTATTCTTTATTTTAATTTTAAGCAACTAAATAAATTTAAAGGTAAACTAAAATTATATATCAATAATATTATTAATTATGATCCTTATTTTAAGGAACTAAATAAATTCAAAAGTTACGTAATTGATTTGAGAATAAAATAATAATAATACAATTTTTTATTAATTTACAATTAAAAATAATATTATCCTCTATTTATATTAGAACATTAAAATATCTCGGCTTTATTCCTTATTTATCTCCTGCTTTAAACTAAATTAATATATTTTGATTTATTTAAATAAGTAATATTCGAAATATCACGTTTATAGAATATTTATCTCCTTTAATTACGTTTATTCTATTATACTACTATTTATTTATATTTATAGTACTAAATAAATTTGTGATTGTTCATTCTTTCTCATCCCTCTAATTGTTTAGAGATTTTTGTATAATAATTTTATTTTTTTTCAACTTTTTACTAATCATTTTCAATCAATGTCTTGGTCTGAAGACTAAAGGTATGTTACTAAAGGTATGTTATACTAAAGGACTTTCGTTTAGTTTTTGAAAAAGACTTTCGTTCAGTTTTACTAAAGGTATGTTATTGAATTTAATGTTTATAGACCTAAATACATTTTTTTATTATATGTGTGTAATAAATAAGTGATTTATAATTGTTATTATATTTAATGCAGGTTATTAAAATTTGCACAACTTTTAAAATCCATGAAAAACTTTCCGAGCGATGTTGGTATTACATCATTTGCCCCATGAAAAACTTTTACAGTGCCTGCATTCAATATAATTCATCGATATTTTTGATAATCGACCGCTATTATTAACGTATTTTTTCCATATTATCCTCAGATGTAACTCTCACACAAGATGAGATTTATAATTTGTGCTTGCAATTCATTGAAGAGATGTTGAAGCGCCAAGGACAAACGCTGAAAGATATTCCAAATATGCCATATCCAAAATTCGTTGATGTTACTGTTGGACAAAACAGCCTCTTAGCAGCCGAGCTTGCCTATGACAGAAATGCTCTCCGAGTCGAGTACGAACAATTAGTGGCCATGTTGAATGATGATCAGCGGAAGGCTTATAAGACAATCATTCGAACTCTCGACGATCCAAACGGACAGGTTTTCTTTTTGTATGGTTATGGTGGAACTGGCAAAACTTTTGTTTGGAAGACTCTATCTGCTGTCGTCCGATCTAGGGGCGACATTGTTCTAAATGTTGCTTCAACCGGTATACCTTCTCTTCTTTTACCAGGAGGTAGAACAGCCCATTCAAGGTTAAAGATTCCGATATCTTTGCACGAAAGCTCTACGTGTAACATCAGGAAGCAAAGCGATCTAGGTAAATTGATTGTTAAGACGAAACTCATTATATGGGACGAGACTCCTATGATGCACAGGTATTAACAATCAATTAATCAGATTTTGTTGTTTTACTATCTTATATTTTTGTGTTTATTATATAATTATTAATACAACATAATCATATTTATTCTATTTTGGTTTTGATTTTTGTAGGAATTGTTTTGAAGCACTAGATCGAACAATGCGTGATATCATGAGCTCCCATCGACCTGAAGCTCAGCATCTGCCTTTCGGAGGCAAGGTTGTTGTGTTCGGAGGAGATTTTCGACAAATTTTACCGGTCATACCTAAAGGTAAGAGGCAAGATATAGTTCACGCCACTATTAATTCTTCCAACATATGGATAAATTGCAAAGTTTTGCGCTTGACCAAAAATATGAGACTGCAAAATATCGGTGAGGGAAGTGATGGTCGTAAGTTGCGCGAGTTCTCTGATTGGCTGTCTTCTATAGGGGATGGTACTATTGGTGACGATAATGACGGAGAAGTGAATATAGAGATCCCGGATGAATATTTGATAACTCATTCGGATAATCATATTGAATCTATTGTTCAAGCCACATACCCGAATTTCCATGACCACATTGGTGATATCAATTTTCTAGACGGACGGGCGATTCTGGCGCCGACCCTGGATGACGTTAATGAAATCAACGATTACATGGTTGCAATGCATAATACTGAAGAACGAATTTACTTGAGTTCGGATAGTATCGTCCCTACCGAAAGCGGGGATAATATGTTTGCTCAAATGCATTCTGTTGAGTTTTTAAATACCATCAAGTGTTCCGGCCAAACCATGAGCAAGTTGAAGGTTAGTATTACTATAACCTTTTTTTTCAAATCTATTTCTATTAATTAATTAATATAGTAGTTAATATATACATTCAAATATGATCATTATATATTATTGAAGAATAATCAATCACTTTTGATTATTCCTAATATTTATATTTATACAAATATTACGTTAATATATATGTATTCAAATTGTAACTTTGGTTTTTTTATGCAACCATTTATGCAGGTATATTCTATGTATTGTATTTATTAAATAATTAATTAAATGAATTAATTCCATTTTGTGAGATGTTACATATTTTTGATACATGAATTGTTTCTTATTAGGTTGGTGTACCCGTTATGTTGCTACGGAATATGGATGCCGCTTTGGGACTATGCAATGGTACTAGGATGGTTGTAACACACCTTGGTAATTATGTTATACAGGCGAAAGTATTAGGAGGAAATAATTCTGGGGAATTGGTTTTTATTCCTCGAATTGCTCTGACGCCATCAGATACCAAATTCCCGTTTTCTTTTCAACGAAGACAATTTTCGATTATGATATCATATGCCATGACGATTAATAAGAGTCAAGGTCAGTCGTTAAGAAATGTTAGAATATTTTTGAAGAGACCAGTATTTACGCACGGTCAATTGTACGTTGCGCTGTCTAGAGTAACCAACACCACCGGGTTGAAACTTTTGCTTTGTGATGATCGTGGCCGTCTTACGAATAGAACAACAAATAATTTGTTAGGTTAAACATCAAATAATTTGTTAGGTTAAACATCAAATATAAACAAAAAGAGCTTATTTCGAGTAATAAAAATTTAAAATTTATTAGCGTGCATCAGACCATTATTTTTACAACTCTTCATTTTCCTTAATGATAGAAACTTTAAATGTTCATTTCAATATATACTATTATGTAATACTATTTAATTAAAATGTACGTATTTAATTAATGTTTTGGATCATTTTTATTTATCATACCATATATATATATATATATATATATATATATATATATATATATATATATATATATATTCTATTTATTGTATATAATTAACGAATTAATTAAATGTTACATGATATATAGTTTTTGGAACTGTTTCGTATTAGGTTGGGGTGCCCGTTATGCTATTGCGGAATATGGATGCCTCTGTCGGACTATTCAATGGTACTACAACTTGATAATTATATTATCCACGCGAAAGTATTATGAGGAAATAATTATGGGGAAATAGTTTTTAATACCGGAATTGTTCTGATGCCCTCGGATACCAAATTCCAATTCGCTTTCCTACGAAGACAATTTCCGATTATGATATTATGACATTACTATTAATAAGAGTTAATGTCAGTCGTTGACAAATGTTGGAATATTTTAGAAGAAACCAGTATTTATGCACGATCAATTGTACGTTGTGTTGTCTAGAGTAACCAACACGACCGGGTTGAAGCTTCTGCTTTGTGACAACACGACCGGGTTGAAGCTTCTGCTTTGTGATCAGCGTGGTCGGATGAATAGAACAAATGTAGTCTATAAAAAAGTATTACAAATTTTGTAATATGAATGTAATTTTCTTTATTGTACTATTTCAATTACATCATTCACTTAATATTTATTTGTCAATTATCAATGTATAAATCTAATATTAAGCCGAAAGAGCACTACTTCCGGTAACAAAAAGTGGAATTAAATACACGTGCATCGCACGGGTAGGAGAACTAGTTACATTTAATAACTCATAAAATAAAATTTAAAATTTAATATTTATTATATTTTCATTTTTTATTAATTAGAATATAATATAGTTATAATTATAAATAAAATGAATTAACCACATGTTATTAACTACATCTAATTAATATAAATTAACATTAATTTATAATTACTTAATTAAATTTATCATTAATTTATAATTAAGAAAAAATATTTTATTTAATTTTAAATAAACATTAAAAATTACACAGTCAACTTTTAATTAATACGGTAATTCTCCGTGAGCAGATTCTGCCCAGACTTCTGAATTTACGTTAATTTTTTTGTTTCTTTTTTTTATTAAGTAGATAATATAATTTACTTAATATATATATCAAAATAATAATTTTACTAATTATTTTTATAAATTAAAACATATATTTCTATTTAATGGTCTTTTTTTTACTAGAATATCAAAATATTTAATATTTTTATTTAAAAAATGAAAATTTTAAATTTTTTTACATTAAATAGATTAATAATAGTATAACAAATATTAATGTATATCTAAATATAAATAAACTATTATTTAAAATTTTAAAATAATTTTTTTTTAATTTTTCTGCCGATTCTGCCCGTTTAGCAGAACCCTAATTAATAATTGTATTAGTATAGTTTGTTTCGTGCTGTCGCATGAGAAAAGAATTTCATTGGTCGGGGTGTGAAAATTTTGATTTTTTTCGAGATTGTGGAGCCACCTGAGGGTGGACCCCACATCAATATGTTCGTTTACCCAAAAACAAAGTTGCCCAATAACAAGGTAGGTGGAAGCACAAACCATAAGTTTTTGGCCCGAGGATTCATGAGTAAAAGTCACCGGTAACTGGGTAAGGGAAAATTCGATACTGGAACTGTGGCCACAGCCCACACCTCCTTGATGGGCGACACGTGACACCCCCTACTCTTCCTTTTAAATCTAATCGGTGTTCTTTATTTATTTACTTTTATTTTCTTATTTAATGTTATTTATAATAAATATTAAGTAAATATTTTTAAATAATAATTATTAAAAAATTAACTTAAATAAATAAGTAGTATCTATTTATTAAAAATAATATTATTTATTAAAAATAATTATATGTTTATAAAAATTATAAATATACATTTATTAAAAATAATTATATGTTTATAAAAATTATAAATATACATTTATTAAAAATAATTATATGTTTATAAAAATTATAAATATACATTTATTTATTTAAATTAAATAATTATGCAAATATTATATAATTATAAAAAATAATTTTTATTTAATTTCTTCACTTAATATGCATACTATTACAAAATGAAATAATTACTTTATTTTTTTAATTTTAAAATACAATTTTAACTTAATTTTTAATATATTTTTACAATTTTACAAACAAATATTTTATTTTTTAATTTAAAAAATAATTTTTATTTTTTATTTTATGATGAAATAGCAAAAAAGTAATATTTTTTTTTTTAATATATTAACCCTTTGTTTTAGTACATATGTATTTGGGACAAAGTAGTAAATAAATAATTTTATGTTTGTTAATGTATACATGGTTTTTTTACTATTTCTAAAATTAATATATTTCTTAAACATGTTGCTAATTTTTTTTATTCAATATCATTTTTTAAATTTATTTCTCAAACATATTACTAACTTATTATTTTTACATAACTATTTACCTTAAATAAAAAAATAAATAAATGTAATAAAAGTAGGGGAAAGTAGTTGGGGAACACGTGTTGCCCATAGAGGAGGTGTGTGCTGTGCCCACACTTCCAGCATCGACTTAGCCGTGGGTAAGTAGTGTTAATTGTCATGTGTACTAGTAGTATTTTTTATTTGGATAAACATTGATATCCAGAATCTGGATATCCAGAAATCAAATTATTTGTGTGTAATTACTTATTTAACCTTTATTAAAGTTAATTAATAAATTTTTATTTATTTAATTATTCAGTTTAAGTCTAATTATATTTCCAACTGGTTATTAAGTCTTTGTTCATTTTTCCAAATGCATTAAATGATTTTGTAAATTCCAACAAACTTTTAAAGAGCATATTAATAATGTCTTTCTGTCTTCCAAAAACAAATGCCTTTGACTTTATCTTCTTAAAAAAAATTAAAATATTAGTAATAAAAATCATAAATATGTTTGAAATAAAATTGTATTAGACTGTAATTACCTCTTAAAAATTATATAGATAACTTGATATGATTTTAAAAGAATTTCTCATTTTTAAATAAAAAATAAATAAATTTCAAAAAATAAGTTAGTATTTTAGTAACTAACCGATCAAGATTAAATTTATAAACGAGATTAACAATTTAGTATCTATCCTAATTAAATTACAATTCATTTGAATTTACAATTTTATTTTATTTTTGATTCACTTTTTTATGATTTGAATGAAAAACTAATTAACTCTTAAAACTTCATAAAATAATAATTTCATTCCATAAAATAAAAACGTCAAAATAAATAAAAACACAACAACAGCTTAATCAAATAAATAAAAAAAACAAAAAACAAAAAAAAAAAAAAAAAAAAAAAAACCAATTAATCCCCACTTCTTTTTCACGGTTTCAACGCATACTTCTTTTTCACGGTTTCAACGCATAAACAACAAAAACATTTTCAAAAAGCACGACGTTCATTCACGCTAGCACTCGCATTAGTAGTCGAGTCAGAAATGACGATAACGGCACCATGTTCCTTCTTAGCAACTTCAAGATACAAATCGTATGCCTTGAGCAATGGCTCTTCTTCAAGGAGCACAGCAGAAATTACATCCTTTCCGCAATGAGAAATCATTCTTTTGAAAAGTTCGCAAACATCCTTCTTCAAAGCGAGGTATTCTTGTTTGGAGTAGCCATACATTGCCTCCTTCTTGGTGATGGAGGAACAACCCAATCTCGTGGAGTACTTTGTTATTCTTGTTTGGAGTAGCCATACATTGCCTCTAGACTTCTTGGTGATGGAGGAACAACCCAATCTCGTGGAGTACTTTGTTGTTGTTTTTTGAGAGTATTAGCCATTTGAAACTTTGAAGAAGAATGACATTTCTTCTAATTATCAAATTAGAGTTTTTATGTGCATTTTATAGATGAACATATGTGCATTTCTCAAATTGCTATGGATATATTTGAGAAATATTTTGTACATACTTTTTAAGCTTATAGATTATCGAGTTTTGAGAAATCTTCCAATAGCTTTATTGGATTTTAATAATGTGTGAATTGACTGCGTTTTAAAAAATTTATAACCGAAAATATTTAAACACAAAAAATATTCATATTCATAATTGAAAATATTTGAATACAAATCATTAAAAATAGAATCCTATCACAAATTGAATTACTAAAAATTCTTTTTTTTTTTACAATTCTAATGTTAATTAAGAATAATATTTGATATTAAATTCAAATTAAAAATTTAAGCAAAAACATAAAATTTAAGCGAAAAACATAAAATTTAAGTAAAAACATATCAAATTTAATATTTTTAATTGTTTTCTTTTTGTTTAATTTTTCATTTTTAAGATATATTGTAATTATATTCTTCATTTCATTTTATTATAGTACTATATATAATTGTAATTTCACAAATTTATATTATACTTATATGTTGCATAAATTTAATCATATATCCATCGAGAGTAGAAAGCTAATCTTATTTGCAAGAAATTGCAATAAATTGAATCACACATACATAAATTGCAAGAAAATTATTTAATCACACATATTTTTTTTTAATATTCTCGCAAGAAATCGAAACTTTTTGCAACACACATACATAAATTGCAAGAAACTGAAACTGAAACTTTTTGCATAAATAAGAAATTATTTCTTGCAAGAAACTAATCTTTTTACAATATTTAATCACACATAATTGTAACGTTTATTTTTGTGTACTAACTTTTGGAGTATACCAATTTTCTTTTCTCTTAACATTCTTTACTCAAATATTTTGTAACAAGTATGTATGTATTATGGATCTTTATCGAAAAATATAAATAAAATTATTAGACTTGTAATAAGGATAGTAAATATATATTTAATATTAGCAAAATTGTTACAATCTCTAATTTATATGAATCTTTAATTTATGAGATTGCTTGTTCTACTCCATTCAAATTAACGATGATAAACCCCACTTAATTATCAATAATTTTATTAATATTCTTTTGTTCGTTGATTTTAATTCTTTAATATTTTTTTTACTATAATTGTTTTAGATGTTTGATAACTTGAAGAAAATTATAAACCTATATTTAAATGATTGATACAAAATAAATTATTTCTAAATATAATTAAAAAGAATAAGTATTTATAATTTTTTTCAATAATTTAGTTTTGCAATAGTCGGATGAAGATATGAATTAGGACTGATCATTGCAAGTTCAAATAATCACTGTAACTTGTGTAGATAGTTTTTTAATATTTTATGATCTAAAATAAATAATCACAAAATTTAACTTATATATTATATTTATCAATAATAAACTACAATAAAAGTTACTATCAATTTTCAAATAAAATATAAAAAAAATAAAGAATATAATTTTTTGTCTAACTTTTTTTTTTAATTGGTAGTAAATTATTTAATTTAATTGAAATATAAACAAATAAACACAATTGGCAGTAAATTGTTTGATTTAATTAATATAAATATAATCAAATAAACACAAACGGTGAAATATATATATATATATATATATATATATATATATATATATATATATATATATATATATATATATATATTATCAGATAAACACTATTATATATCTAAACGGTTGACTTTTTTTAATTTTGAATTTTAATTCAAACGGGTTAAAACAAAAAAATACGGGAATAGAATAAATTAATGCAGAAATATAGGACACAAATTAATGCGGGACAATTAAGATGAAAAACAATCAAAGCCACTATTGATTAAAATTTAACTGCTTAAAATATCATTAAGGTTATATACGTAATTACACATAATTAATAAGAATTCTGGATATCCAGATTCTGGATAAATAGGGCCACCCTTTTTATTTAAAAGGAGAGTCAACGCTTTGCACAAATTGCACCAATTAAGTCTTCTAATTAAATTATGTATTTTTTTATCACTTCACTTCCATAACAATTACAATTATTGATATGATATGAATGAGTTTTATATTGGTGTATTATATTAGTATATATGTATATACTACATTGCATTTTTTTATAAAGAGGAGAGACGAGAAATTTCACTTTCATCCGATCGAAGGTCCTTCAATCGAATAAGATGTAAATCGAGGAATGTGTTCGAGTAGCAGACATTTGTGCGAGAGAGCCAACAGGTCTCATGACAAACTTTTATAATATTTCAATGAAAATTTGTTTCACTCGAGATTCGAACTTTGTGTCACCAGGAAATTACACTCATATCATTACAGGTCTTATCACTCGGCTATGCCCTTAACTACTGCACTACATATTTGAATCTTCACACATGAGTGTATCATTCATCTCATATTGTATAATGCATATTATTTTAATAATGGATTCGTTATTGCCACTTTATTACGTAGTTTCATACTCCCTCCCATTTTTTATATAAGTCGTTTTGGAGTTTTGCACAGTTCTTAATAAAATAAAATAAAACCAATCTTACCCCTATTTAATTTCTATTTAATGATTATCTTTTCTATACTCCGGTACCACTCTTAATATTTTTCTCAATATTTTCGGGAGTTATTAGTATTAATTAGAGGTAATAAATAAGGGTATATATGAGATAAATAAATAGAACGACAAATAAAAACAAAAAAAGTAAAAACACTAAAACGACTTATATAAAAAATGGGAGGGAGTATTAATTAATCATTCAATATTGACATAAGTAGTATTTAATTGACATAAAAAATGCACCACAAAATATAATGGAACAAAACAATTATATTCTATGAATAAAAAAATCTAACATAAAGTCAAACTTGATTAAGAATAGAAAAATTCAGAGATATGCTCTAAAATTTCACAGAGATTAGAGTTAAACAAAATAAATAAATCTCTATTTTAATTTTTAGATTTTTCGAGCGAAATTGTGTCAGTGTTTTTCTTAAACGAGATTTAAAATTTTACAATCTCTCTTGATATAATGAATTCGATGGTGATGTTTGATTTTTCATCTATGTGTTAACCACGACAATCATTAGATAAACTAGTTTATTTAAAAAATAATACAAATATTGCTAATTTTAAAATGCATTAAGTGTAAATAGAAGCACGATATAGTCACTCCGTGTAAACTTAAGTACATTATAAAATTAGCAATATTATTATGAGAGTTGACTTGTAAAAGTGTAAATATTTCCACCCAATTCCAAATTCCAATACCCACTTTACAACATAAGAGGGCCTCGGGCCCAATACAATGTAAAGAAACTAAGATAGGGGCCTAAAACGAAGTCCAGTATTTGGGCCAATGAAATACTATATGATACAGTAAAACGCATAAAAAATAAAAAAGGTAACAGACCAGCTCCTCAATCAACTCACTACTAAAAATACAAACACAATCAATCACAAATATGTTAATAAACCTCGAGTGTAATTTTACTTTTGTAACAACACATAATGCAGCTCTAATCTCCAAATACACCAACAAAATGTATAAAATTTTGATATCCATTAATATCAACTACTCAAAAATTAAATCCACTCGTAACTTTTTCAGTCTATTTGAGTTCGAATTCATTTGAAAACCTAAAGAGTATTTGATTTCTCTCGGATTCGATATATTGGTATGAAAGTTGCATTGGGAGAGGTTTTAGACACACATCATTCAGGTGAGAGTGTTAAAATCTTATATATTTATGTTGTAAAAGAGGCTAATGAGTACTCATTTAGAAACATGGTGAGCCGCCCTATGAGTGCTCAGTGTTGTAACCCTATGCTGCTCAAGCTCCGCCAGCACCTCCTCCATCGTCGGCCTTTTTCTCGGGTCCACGTCGAGGCACCTCAGCGCGAGCAACGAGACGGCTTGAGCCCCCCTCTTAGAGTACTCCCCCCTCAACCTCATGTCCATCACTCTCAAAAACTGCTGCTGCTTCTTCCCTTGAAGAAACGGCTTCGCCCAATCCACAAGAAACCCCGAGGGCCCACCTATGCTCTCGTCCCCCATCGCTCGCCTCCCCGAGATCAGTTCCAACAACACAACCCCGTAACTATACACGTCGCTCTTCGGAGTCAAGTGACCCGAAGACACGTATTCGGGGGCAGCATAACCCCTCGTCCCAACAATCCTCGTCGAGACATGTGTCCCGTCGCCTATCGGACCTTCCCTCGCCAGACCGAAATCCGCAAGCTTCGCCCGAGACTTCTGCAGAGTTGTGAGTATTAGGAAGTAAAGGGTAAAAATGTATTTTTTAAGTTGAAAAATAAAATAACTGTCTCAGTAGAGTTTATAAAGTAGGGGTAAAATTGTATTTTAAAGTGAAAAAATTTGAACGTTTATTTCTTTTTTTAGGTGTGTATCAACTATTATGAAATACCAAAAAAAAGAAAAGTAATGCATATATTATGAGAGGGATAGAGTATCTAAGAATATACAGTATATACATACTGAGTCAATGAGAACATTGGAAGCCTTTAAGTCACGGTAGATTACGTTGGCATTTAGGCTATGTAAGAAAGACAATCCCCGTGCAATGTCCGTCGCTATCTGCATTCGGGTCGACCACGACATCGGCTGCACTTCCTCTGTACACGAAATAGCAACAATTAAGGTCAATGAAAGATACTATTTAAAAACAGATTAATCTATTTAATTTAAAAACAGAACTACTTACTTCTGAAGAGGTGATTCTCCAAGCTACCTTTAGGCATGAACTCATACACAAGCATCCTATTTTTAGGTTCCGAGCAGTATCCGACCAGCTTCACCAAGTTCTCGTGCCGAAGTTGCCCCAAGTATCTGACCTCGGTCTGCAAATCAGATATAAATGTCAAATTGTCAAACTTCTCTAACAGTTATATTTGAATCATTTGAAAAAACAGTTATACGTACGAGCCATTCTCGGTAACCTTGCATCGATTGCGTCTTGACTTTCTTGACCGCGACAACCGACCCGCTTCCCGACCGGTTGTCGTTGATCCAACCTTTGAAGACGAAGCCAAAGCCTCCCTCTCCGATGAGGTTGTCGAGGGAGAAGCCTTTGGTGGCGTGTTTAAGCTCGTGGAAGGTGAACGATTTGAGGTCGCTCGACACGGATAGGTTCTCGAGGACGTCGCTCGAATGAGTCGATGATGACGTGGGAATACTTGGGGCCTGCTTCGGAGCTACTTCTGTACCTGAAAACAAATGAGTAAGAATGTAAAGATATAATGCTTACAAAATTCCAAAAATAAAAAATCGTACCAAATTAAGCATTTACCAAAATCAGAAGAACAACTCTCAGCAGGGGTTCCTAAGCAAATACCCATTTATCCAAACAAGCCCTTTTCACCAATTTTCAATTCCACACAAAAACACTGAATTTCAATAAATATTGGCCTGCACTCCAAAAAGTGACCACAAATACTATATACTCTCAAAAGTCAATCGCATCATCTAAAAGATTAATTTTTTTTTTTTAAAAGTCAATCAAAAATATTAATGAATAGACTATATTTTTCAATAATTATGCACTCATTTACAAGTATACATAACAAAATGTAGGGTGAAACATGTGATCTCTAATTTATTTTATTTTAATTGTGCATGTGATAAATTCGAAAATAAAAAAATAAAAATAAAAACATGTACTGTACAATACTTTAACAGATTTTCTCAATTTTTTTGTCATCCTTCGGGAGGAATGTGTTGGATAAAATACTGTACTGTATTTGGAAAAAGGGTGGAATCTATATGTAATAGCCAATAGGTGGTGTACAGTGTATGAGTAAAAGATTCGCTAGACAAGGGGCAAATTATTATGTACTCCTATAAATTTATATGAACCTGATAAATTTTTGATAAATACAAATAGCTGTTGTGAAAAATCCAATAAATATTTGTGAAAAATAAACATTGTGAATAATTCAATAAAAATTGTGTAAAAAATAAAATTTATTTTTTGGAAGACTAGTGTCTAATTATGAAGAATACAATAATAAATTGTGAACAAATTGAATAATAATGCATTCTAATTTTTGAGAATAAAATAATAGGGAGGTGCTATTTACACCCTCAAAAGTTATAAGTAAACCGTTTACTAAATACACCTATTTAAATTGTATTTTTTTTTAATTTTTACTTAATGCACCACTCCATTTATCAATACTATCCTTTTAAAAAAATAATACACCACTTAATATATTATAATATAACATTTTTAAATTATATATTAACTTAAATTTAATACTATTAATCAGAATCGTACTATCGTTAACTTGTAAAAAAAGGAGCAGAGTCGCGTCTTCACGATGCTAGTCTCGAATTTCGGGCTGGCGAAACTCATGTCGAAGGTCGAGTAGCGCCACATTTTCACGACGCTGGGAGAACCGCGGGGTATAACCTCGCGCCCAAGTGGATCACGAGCTACGCCATCTCCGAAAAGAGTGACAGTGTACAACTACGAGACGGTGCTGCTCGAGCTGATTGGGGCCGAAATAACTTTCACCCTTCCGCAGCGCCGCAGCGGGGGAGGGTTCTAAGAAGACGCACTTCCTGACCTACTCGTTCAGAATGTTGGAGGAAGAAAATCCGAGGACAATGGTGAAATTAGTTTGTACTTATTCATTTTATTAATTATTTTTTATTCATTCTACTAACTATTTGATTCTTCCTTGTTGTTCATGTATCATGTACAGTCCTCTATAAATTAATAGCCTCGGGACCATAAAATTTTATTAATTTAAAGAGGTTATTAATTTATAGTGTATTTTTTTCATTTAAAATTGGGACAGAAAGATTCTATTAATTTAAAGAGGTCATTAATGTATTTTATAGAGGTTTTACTGTATATATGGATAGAGGAAAATAAAATAAAAAATATGCAAAAAAGATTAAAAGAGAAAATATAAAAAACAAAAAAAATTGCTTAAAAAATGAAGTGAAATAAAAGTTGTTAGAAAAAAAGAAATATAAAAAAAAAATTGTGCGCAAAATATAAAGTTATAAAAAAAAAGTTGCTTACGCAAATAAAAAAAGAAAGAAGGGGTGTATAATAAATAAATTATTTAATTAGATTAGTAAGATTATAATTGTCTTTTAACTAAATAGCATAATGATTGGTACGTTTTTGGTGCGTTTTTCGGGTCGGTTCGTGGTCTTTTCCGCTTTCTTTCGATACTCTTCCCTCCGTTTTAGGTAGCCTTTGTTCATTATTGATTGGAATAGTGTGATCGGGGCATATTCCGTGTTTTGTAGGCGAAACGGGAGGAAAACGAGTGAAAGTTGACTTTTCAGGAGACAGTTGACTGCCTGTCGGACGACACGAGATTTTAACTATCTCCATGTCGTACGACATAGCCTGGACGTGCGACAACCCGTGAAGTGGAATTCTTGGAGGACGACTGAGTTTCCGTCGGACGACATCAAAATCGTGTCGCACGACAAGTAGCAAAATTGAAGGATGTAACAGAGGATTTGGTCTTGTATCGCGGGTTCGGCCTGCGCACGACGATGGAATGTCGGACGACATGCGATTATCGTCGTACGACAAATGACTCGTCGGACGACATAAACTGCCGTCGTACGACATCTACTGCTGAGTGACTCATGATTCTATCTCGTTTTGACTTTGTTTGACCCTCGTTTTTGAGGGGTATAAATAGCATTTGGCTTGCAATTTTGTAACTAACTTTCATTCTCCACTTTACACATTACATTTTCTAGCTTTCTTCTCAAGCAATCCAATTTCCATTTTTGTTCTTCAATTTCTCTACACAAATTCACGATCTAAATTCCGTACGTCGAGAATCCGATTAAATCTCATTCACAAACGATATTCCTCTCGTCGAGCCCGACGTTTTCATCGGAGCGGTTTCTTCGGGTGACAAGTTGAAGTCCGACCTCGATTTCGGAAGCTCGGTTCGATCGTTTTCTTCATCCATCGATTCCATTGCTCTCGTGATGAGATTCTCTTCGTTTTCTCTCGATTATGGCTTACTCGATTGTGGATTGTGATTCTGAGTGCTTGATCATGACTAGCTAAACCTTTTGTAAGGGTGTTTGATGAAATTCCTTAATGAATTAGAGTTGATTTCTCAAGTAACTTGATTTCTAGTAATTGGACAATTACACCTCTCGATTTTTGGTCTCGTGTCGAACAACCTCGGGTATATCGCTAGTGGACCATACGGTCGATGTGTGAGTGATCTTTGGTGAGGGAGAACGTGACAACACCGCGATCATAGTCCGATTATTAGTTAATTGAGAGTTTTATAAATATCGTCAACTCTAGTTCGTTAGGAAGAGTAATCGATACACCCTTGTTGCCAAAACACATTTGTTACAACTCGATCTTTATTTACTTGTTTTAAATACTCGTCTTAGTTGTTAATCAAACACTCAATTGCAACCCCCCTTAGATATTAATGTGTTACCTTCCTTTCTCGAAACTCGAACTTAACGTGTACAAAAATCATCTCACGTGCCGATAGTATTGTTCCTCGAGAGACCGACTCGGGGGGTTTACTACGTAAACCTTTATGACTTTACAAATTACTTTTGAGCAATCACATAACTGTAAATAAAATTAAGTTAGTGTACTTATAACTTTTGGAAGTGCAAATAGCAACTCCCAAAATAATATTAACATTGTAAAAAATTATAATATGATATAGTGAAAAATATAGTATAATAGTATGAAGTATTGAGCAGAGTATATAAATTTATGTCAACCTAGTCCCTAGATCCATGACATATGTCACTCATAAAATAAATACTTTTTTTGTCTAAGAGGTGTAGGCATGTTGACTTTTTTTTACTGTCCAATACATATGATAAACAGTATAAAAAAATTATTAAAATAAATTTTAAATATTAAATTTTATTTTAGTAATTTTTTTTATAATTTTTGTATAATATTTATTATATGTATTAGACATTAAGAAAAAGTCAATGTGCTTATAATAACATAACATTGTTTATTAAAAAATGTTAATGTATTAATCTCATAAATATATTCACTTTTTCTTCTTTCACATATATCTTCAAACTATAAAAATAAAATAATTTTATTCACTTTTCATTTTAAAATACAATAATACTTTAAATTTTTTATTTAACTTTTTTTAGTAATGCACTTTATCGATTAAAATGATGATTAATAAAAGTTGTAAAGTAAGTGAAATCATAATAAATTAATACTAAAAGAGAAATTGAGAGAAAATAATAGATTAGTTAGAAAATATAAGGTAGGATTTATGTCTTGTTCACAAAAAAAGTTTAAACTAATAATTCACTAATTACAATATTTATAACACACTCTTGAATTACTATTTACAAAATTGATAACTCGTTAAAATCTTGTCACGAAAACTTAGTGGGATAAAAACTCTACGAAATAATATTTTTGTGAATACAATCAATATTTATGAAAAATACAGGTTGTGAATAATTTAATATAAATTGTGTAAAAAATAAAATTACCTTTTTGAAAGATATAGTGTCTAATTATGAATAATACAATAATAAATTGTGAAAAAATTGAATAATATGCATTCTACTTTTTGAGAATAAAATAATATTAACATTATAAAAATTATAATATGGTAAGTGAAAAATGTAGTATAATAGTGTGAAGTATTGAACTGAGGTTATATAAATTTATGTCAACCTAGATCCATGACATATGTCACTCATAAAATAGTTTTTTTTTTAATTTAGTATTTATAATTTAAATTTGTCAAAATAAATTATTATTTCAACAAAAAATAAAAGGTAATTAAGAATATTAATTATGGGATAGTATTGATTAATCAATTTTTTTAATAAAAAATAGTGTTTCTAATGTAATTATAACATTGTTTATTGAAAAATGTTAATGTATTAATCTCATAAATATATTCATACCTTTTCTTCTTTCACATATATTTTCAAACTATAAAAATAAAATAATTATATTCACTTTTCACTTTAAATACAATAATACTTTAAATTTTTTTATTTTTTTATTTTTTAGTAATGCACTTTATCAATTAAAATCATGATAAATAAAAGTTGTAAAGTAGGCGAAATCATTACTCTAAATTAATACTCCTACTTTTTTGTGGTCTTATATTTAATTAGGAATATTTATTATATGATGATTATTATTATACTTTTTGGTTATTAGTTATTACTAGTAATTAGTAAACAAAGAAAGGTCAATGCTTCGCACAAATTAATTATACCCACTCTCTCTTAATTAAATTATGCATTTTTTATCGTTTGACATGTGATTGTGTGACAATATATACATGTACGATGTATCATTACATGTGTACAATAGGTGTACAATGCATCATATACAAAACTCAATTCATTAAAATATTTATCATAAAAATAATTACTCTTATTATCATTGAAAAATAAAAGATCAACTTACAAAACACAGACATAAAAAAAAAAATATTAATTCATCAACATTAAAATTATCATTATGTAACAAACAAATAAACTATTATTTATAATACAATTATAACTTATTTTCATTAATCAACAATATAATTATTAGTACAATTGATATTAAGTGTACAAAAACATTTTATACCTAATTGTACGATATAAATTGTCATTTTATTAGTATAATTGATATTAAATAAATTATTATTTATAATAAGATTATCACTTATCTTCATTAATCAATAATATAATTATTAGTACAATTAATATAAAGTGTACAATACATTTTAATAATTTTATATCTAATTGTACATATAAATTTTCATTTTGTGATGTATGTTGACGATCGGACGATGAAAACGAGAATACCGAAGAAAAGAAATCAACAACAAAATAGAGAAGACAAGAATTTACGTGAAAACTCAATTGGGAAAAACCACGGGAGGAACGACGAACAATTCACTATAATATTGCTTCACAATTACAAGGATGATATACGCTCTAAACCCTCAAATCTCACGCAATAGCTATAGAATTATAATTGTTGTGTCTTATTGTTTCTATGGAGATCCCTATTTATAGTTGTAGAAAACTCATAAAATAGGTAATAATAGGAATAGGAATATCATTTCCTATTATAACTCAAACCTCCTAACCAAGTTAGGAATCCAAAAGACTTATTCCATAAGTCAAGAAGTCATCATAGAAGCTTCTATTCCTGATGAGCCATTTTATTTGCTCATCTTAGAGCACTTTTACCCCCTTTATTGAGTCAGTTTGAGTCGTTAACGTGTCTGGGAGGGGACAATTAGGTGTTTGGGCAGATTGTGTGGTGATGCAGGTAACAGGTGGCGCACTGGGCAAAAGAGGCAAGGAAATCCCCTTCTTTGGGCAAAGTTCTGGAGCGGTAGTGACAAGCAACAGTTTGACCACATCGGGCAAATGGGTAAGGTCACGAAGCAGAAGACCCAGAATTCTTACCAAGTACCGTGCCTGGTCCGACCATCTGTGGAGGAGAAGAAATACCTGCGGATTTCAGTTTGGGCAGAAGGCGCGACAGACAGGAGATTCGCTGCGGGCAAGCTGACAGCATACCAGAATCCCTGGATTCGGGGGATCTGACTTATCCCCAACTCCTTTGACCGCTGACGCCTATTCTTTAGGGAAGGAGAAACAGCCGCAGATTCAAATTCAAATTGAAGTCTTTAAAAGGCGGGGCGCGACGGGCAGCAAGAGATACACAACATTACGCACCGAGAAGTCGGAAGAGCCGCCGGTCCCGCAGTTCGTCGCCGCCGGAGGAGTCGCCGGAGATAGAGATCGGAGCTGTTCGTCCGAGTCTCTTTGTTTGTTTTGAGTAGATCCAGCCTTCGGGCTGAGAAACAATTTCATGTTTTTGTTTTTAAGTTTTTAATTCCGTATTTCGAATTCCTTCAAAAACGTTTTTTACGATTTGAAGCTATGAATAATATAGATCGTTTTCCCTTATTTACTTTGTCTTTTATTTTCTGTATGAGTGGCTAAGTTGTTTTGCATCTGGGCAGGGACGGATCGAAGGTGAATTAGGGTTTAGTTAGGCCGCGAGGTAGGAATGGCTGAATTAACCGGTTGGGTGTTTGTTCCCGAGGCAAAGTTGGTTGAGGTTTATTTCTGGGGAGTTTGGGCAAACTAGGACGACCACGAGTGAACCTTTACAAACTGGGATACTGGTGATTGGCAAACCGCATAGATGTACCTTGTAGTATTGTTGCGGGCATAGCACTAGAACTTGCTATCTTAAGCGGTTTTGAGTCATATCTTAACAAATCTCCACCTTGACACTAAACCGCGAACTTCTTTCGCCTTCCGTCTTCCTCCAAAAGCCCCTAAGGGCTTAATCTCTCGATCGAAGTCCAACCAAGCTAGAGCAAAGCTCAAACTTGGTTGCAGGTAAACTCTTCGTCAACATGTCCGCCGGATTGTCGTGAGTACTAATCTTACTCACCTTAATATCGCCTCGAGCGATCACCTCACGGACAAAGTGATAACGAATGTCTATGTGATTTGTTCTCTCATGGAACACTTGATCTTTTGTGAGACAAATAGCACTTTGACTATCACAAAAGATGGACGTCGTCTTTGAACCCTTCAAGAGCTCTCTAAACCAACCTCTCAAAACCACCGTACTTTGCAAAATAGCTTTCCAACTAATGGCACACCCACCAATGGTAAAAACATACCCGGTAAGAGATCTTCTTTTATCTAGATCACCGCCATAGTCGGAATCCACGAACCCCCGAACATCTTCTTGATTCCTCCCGAACACTAGCTTCTTGTTAGACGTACCTCTCAAATAGCGCAACACCCATTGCACCGCCTTCCAATGCTCTCTTCCGGGATTCGCCATATACCGACTCACGGCACTCACGGCGTGGGCCAAATCCGGACGTGTACACACCATGGCGTACATCAAAGACCCAACGACATTGGAATAAGGGACTCGAGCCATATCCTCGATGTCCTTCTCTGTAGTCGGAGAGTAAGCAGAGGTAAGTCTAAATTGTGTTCCAAGGGGAGTACTTACCGGGTTCGAATTCTCAAGGTTGAATTGACGTAGCACCTTCTCTATATACCCCTTTTGGCCAAGATACAACTTGCCATCTCTTCGATCTCTAGTGATTTCCATACCAAGGATCTTCTTTGCCGCACCTAGATCCTTCATCTCGAACTCCTTACTAAGTTGTGTCTTGACTCTCTCCACCTACGACTTATCCTTAGCCGCTATCAACATATCGTCGACGTAGAGGAGAAGATAAACTAAAGACCCATCACGGCCTTTCCGGAAATACACACAACTATCATAGGAGCTCCTTCGGAAACCATTCTTGATCATAAACGTGTCGAAACGTTTATTCCATTGTCTAGGAGACTGTTTCAAACCATATAAGGACTTCTTGAGAAAACACACCTTGTTCTCTTGGTTTGAACCCTCGAACCCCTCGGGTTGGACCATGTAGATATCTGCATCGAGCTCCCCATGTAGAAAGGCCGTCTTCACATCCATTTGCTCAAGCTCCAAATCTTGCATTGCCACAATGCCTAAAATCGCTCGAATCGAGCTATGCTTGACCACCGGTGAAAACACATCATTGAAATCTACTCCGGGAATTTGACTAAAACCTTTACCCACCAATCTCGCCTTATATCTCTCGTCCTCAACCCCAGGGATGCCCTCCTTCTTTTTGAAGATCCATTTGCACTTGATGGCCTTCTTGTCTTTAGGGAGATCAACCAACTCCCAAGTGCCATTCTTATGAAGAGACTCCATCTCTTCTTGCATAGCCAAGACCCACTTACTTGAGTCATCACACGTAACCGCCTCGGCATATGAGGAAGGTTCCTCATACAAATCAACTTCATCGGCTACGTTTAGAGCATAGGCAACTAACTCATACTCGGCTAACCTTTTGGGTGATCGAGTCTCACGTCTTGGCCTATCTCGAGCTATGCATTGCGGCTCCACCTCTTTTGGATCTTCCGGAGTAGTCGAACTACTCGCCATATCGGTCGGGGAACTTGACCCATCATCTTCCTCTTGCACCCTGTCCGGCTCCACCTTAATAGGAGTACTTGGAACCTCGAGATTCCCTTTAGACGCCCGATCACCAATCATAAAAGCCTCATCGAAGACTACATCACGGCTTAGAATGATCTTCTTCGTCTCTGGACACCAAAGCTTGTATCATTTAACTTCTTCCTTAAAGCCAACGGATATGCACTTCTTAGAACGTGCACTCAATTTCCCGTCGTTGACATGCATGTAGGCCGGACACCCAAACACCCTTAAGTCCTCATAATTCGCCGGAGATCCCTTCCACAACTCTTGTGGAGTCTTCTTATTAATCGCCATGGACGGGGATCGGTTGATAAG
The DNA here is from genome assembly GCA_954870475.1 of Euphrasia confusa. Classification (NCBI taxonomy): domain Eukaryota; kingdom Viridiplantae; phylum Streptophyta; class Magnoliopsida; order Lamiales; family Orobanchaceae; genus Euphrasia; species Euphrasia confusa. The sequence goes on along the minus strand of OX940966.1, from coordinate 3,703,177 downwards.
GTAACATGCTAAAGAAGCCGCTTCAGCCCAAAAACCTTTACTCAACCCAGAAGTCGCTAACAAGCAACGTACCTTGTCCATAATCGTGCGATTAATTCTCTCGGCTACTCCGTTTTGCTGAGGGGTGTATCTCACAGTGTGGTGCCTCACAATCCCCGAACTTTTGCAGAATTGGTTGAATTCTTCGGATACAAATTCTAGGCCATTGTCCGTACGTAAGTTCTTCACGACTTTCCCGGTCTGTTTCTCTATCATCACCTTCCAATCTTTGAAAGTAGAAAACACGTCGCTATTGTGCTTCAAGAAGAACGACCAAACCTTTCGGGAATAGTCATCGATGATGGTAAGCATGTAGTAAGAACCTCCAGTGGAGGGGACCGGGGATGGTCCCCATAAGTCGGAATGGACATACCCGAGTATCTCTTTAGTTGTGTGAGCGCCGGTAGTGAACTTCACTCGCGTTTGCTTCCCGAAGACGCACTGCTCACAAAACTCCAACTTCGACAAGCCCTTATCCCCAAGAAGCCCTTGTCTACTCAACTCGGCCATTCCAGAATCACTCATATGCCCTAGACGCATATGCCAAAGTCTCGTCGTATCGACATCCTGGACCTTGGAATCACCCACGGCTACTTCGCTTTTCACCGTGGTACCTTCAAGAACGTACATCCTATTCGACTTACGTTCGCCTCTCATAACGACCAACGAACCGCTGGCCACCTTCACGACTCCACCTTCTCCGGTGAACGAGTAACCCTTAAGCTCCAAAGTACTAAGCGAAATAAAATTCCGCTTTAAGCCGGGGACGAATCTAACCTCGCTTAGGGTGCGGATCGCGCCGTCAAACATCTTGATCTGGATGCTTCCTATCCCTTCGATCTTGCATGACGCGTTGTTGCCCATAGTCACCGCACCTTGTTCCACCTTCTCAAAAGACTCGAACCACTCACGATTCAGGCACATGTAGAACGTACATCCCGAGTCTAGAATCCACTCCTCGCTTGATTTGGAGACCTCACCCAAAGCCATGAGAAGATCACAATAATTTTCGGCTACACCAACTTTACCGGAACTCTTACCGGAATTATTGTTGTTGTTGTTGCCACCTTCTCTCTCCAACCTATTTTTCAAGGCGTAGCAATCGGCTTTGATGTGACCTTTCTTCTTGCAATAGTTGCAAACTTTGTTACTATGTCGTGACTTCGATCGAGACCTCTGGCTCGATTTCTGAGTTGTCCGCCCACGGACATTCAACCCTTCGCTTGGCGTCTCTCCCGAATTAGGATTCTCCATCATCATAATATTATCTCTAGATGAGAGAGCCGAAATAACGTCTTTAAACGCGAGACTCTCTCGTGCGGAATATAGTAGAGTATCACGGAAGGTCGCCATAGAAGGGGGTAGAGAAATTAGGAGCCAAAACGCAAGATCATCATCTTCGATCTTCACGCCAATGTTGCCGAGGTCGGCAACCTTCTCCTTGAACTTCGCTACGTGCGCTTGGATCGAGGATCCCTCCGCCATCTTGAGGAAATATAAACTCCTCTTCAAATTGTGCTTACTTGACACGTCTTGGTGATGCACATCTCTTCAAGCTTCTCCCACAATTCTTTCGCTGTCTTCATCTCCATGATGTCCTCCGCCAAAGCGTTCGAAACATGAAGCCCTATGGTCGCCATAGCCATCTGATCGAGCTCTTCCCACTCGTCATGCTTCATGTCTGCCGGCTTGTTGTCAATACCTTTGAGGGCGCTCTCTTGCTCCAGGGATCGTAGAACTAACCTCATCTTGTATTGCCACGTCGGGAACCTTGTGTTGAAATCCAGCATCGGTATGTCATATGACGACGCACGATTGTTTGTCGTTGGGAACAAACGCGCGGTCAAAATGATATTTATATTTTAGCCAGTACCCAATCACTACAAAAGAGTAGATAATGGTAATTACGTGGGGTCGGTCCCACAAGGAGGCAATTACAGTAGGTGATCTCGGCTTTGCCCAAGGGGTTGTCACAAAAAGATTTTGGTTTGGGGTGCTGTGGGCACAGCAGTTTTGCAATCGTTTCAACACTTTGACCTAACTACGACTAACAGAAATAACATGCAATTAAACAAATCTAAAAGTAAACAAACCAATCACTCAGATCTAACAAAATACTAAACAGAAAACTTAAATCAAATGGGAAACAAAGCATCCGGGCAGACAACTTCACTCAGGATCATTAGGGCAAACTACCGTTCATTGGCACTAAGGATTTTTACCAGCGGTTTGTCAGCAGTTATAGGGTGCATAAGACAAAAGTGGTCCTATTGCGTCACGCCCAACAGTTGCCCCACCCCTCATCTATCCTTACTGTGTAAAGAAAAGGCTAGCTAACACTTTGCCTAATCCCCTGGATCTGAACAATTCGATAACCTATGCGACCAAACATGGATCTAGTTTGCCCAAACCCGCATTACCCTCTAGAAAGACCCGCTCGGCCAATAGCATGCTCGAAACATACGACCGCATCTCCTGCAAGTTCTAGTGCTATGCCCGCAACAATACTACAAGGTACATCTATGCGGTTTGCCAATCACCAGTATCCCAGTTTGCAAAGGTTCACTAGTGGTCGTCCTAGTTTGCCCAAACTCCCTAGAAATAAACCTCAAACAACTTTGCCTCGGGAACAAACACCCAACCGGTTAGTTCAGCCCCTCCAACCTCGCGGTCTAACTAAACCCTAATTCACCTTTGATCCGTTCCTGCCCAGATGCACAATCAACTTAGCCAATCATACAGAAATTAAAAGACAAAGTAAATAGGGGAAAACGATCTATATTATTCATAGCTTCAAATCGTAAAATCGTTTTTGAAGGAATTCAAAATACGGAATTAAAAACTTAAAAACAAAACATAAACGAAATTGTTTCTCGACCCGAAGGTCGGATCTACTGCAAACAAATAAAGAGACTCGGACGAACAGCTCCGATCTCTTCTCCGGCGACTCCGGCGGCGACGACGAGCTTCGGGACCGGCGGCTCTTCCGACTTCTCGGTGCGTATTGTTGTGTGTTCTTTGCTGCCCGTCGCGCCCCGCTTTTTATAGACTTCAATTTTGAATTTTGAATCCGCGGCTGTTTCTCGCCCCTTAGGAATAGGAGTCCTCGGTCAATGGGCTGGGGGATAAGTCAGATCCCCCGAAATCAGGGATTCTGGTACGCTACCAGCTTGCCCGCAGCGAATCTCCTGTCTGCCGCGTCTTCTGCCCAAACTGAAATCTGGAGGTATTTCTTCTCCTCCAAAGGTGGTCAGACCAGGCACGGTACTTGGTAAGATTTCTGGGTCTTCTGCTTCGTGACCTTACCCATTTGCCCGATGTGGTCAAACTGTTGCTTGTCACTACCACTCCAGAACTTTGCCCAAAGAAGGGGATTTCCTTGCCTCTTTTGCCCAGTGCGCCACCTGTTACCTGCATCACCACACACTCTGCCCAAACACCTAATTGTGCCCTCCCAGACACGTAACTGACTCAAACTGACTCAATAAAGGATGTAAAAGTGCTCTAAGATGAGAAAATAAAATGGCTCATCAGAACCGCACACACTTGGATACGCTTGTCCCCAAGCGTGGGCTCTGATTTGCCTGACTCAAGACCAAAGTGAAAACAGAAATGAAAGAAGTAGAGAGAAATAAAGCAAAGGACTTTAGCATGATCAGTACAGGGCATAGTACATACAGATAACACAAAATTCAAGTAAAGACAAAAATAAGTCAAGAGTCTGTCCTAGGTCTTTGGGTTCACTCCCTCACAGTGTTTCTCTCTTTTCAGTGTATGGGCTCAATGACACTCATTTTCTGCTGTGATTCCACTTTGCCTAAATTTGCCTTATTGCTAATCTGAGTTTGTTTTAACTAAGTAGGGGATTATCAAAGGGACTTTTATTGGGTTGTAGTGTTAGGCTCATATGGGTAATTTTCTGGGAGTAGGCTCTGTTTGGGCAGAGGGCTTTTTGATGTTTAGCCTTTTCTCTGCCACTTTGCCCCTTTTCTTACGGGCCTTAGCACAACAACTATTTATTCTATTTTTTTTTTCTTTTTTTTTTCTTTTTTTCTTTTTTTTTTCTTTTTTCAACACTATGCCCTAACTCCCTCTTATCTTTCTGGCTGCCTATGTAATGTGGGCATAATACCAGATGGGTTTCACAAAAAATATTCAATCAGGCTCAAAGGGGCTAGCAAGGGACAGTGTTATTTATTTAAGCAAAAGAAAACAAAAAAATGCCCTAATCATCTAACAACCCTACTCAGTCAAACTACTCATTTCAGCAAACAGGCAAAGACAAGCATTGTAAATATTACAGCAGACTCTCAAAGAAAGAAATCATATATCAATGTTGGCTCAATTCTCACAGTTTGCCTAGAACAGTTCCATCATCCCTATTTCATGCATCTTAACTATAAAGTTTAAGTTACTGTATGTACGTTTGCCCAAAGTGATCACATAATCATGCTGACTCGATTAGAAACAGGGGTTTGCCCTTTCCCTTTCCCCCCTCACACACTTTGCCTGGGCAAAGTGTGCAAAAGTAATAAGATTGGTAGGGGCTACCCACGACCAGACTATGACTCAAAAATTTTGGCGCACCTGCCCCCTCACACACTTTGCCTGGGCAAAGTGTGTCAGCAGGGAGATCAACCTAGTCTCCCCCGAACCAAAGTGACTCGGGGGTGACCTTAGCAAAACAAACAAAACAAAAAGAAATAAAACCTAAAAACTACTAAAACAAGGGAGGGTACAAATTAGGAGGTGGAGGCAGGTGTGTACCTGAATCCACTGTAGTCAAAGTATGCGATCATCATCGCCTTCACTTCCTCGAACGCCTTCTCAATCTTGTCCAACCGCGCCTCGATCGCGCCTTGCCTCTCTGCAACTTCCTCTTTGACCTTAGCCTCAGCAACCGAATCTCTTGCCTCTGCCTTCACTGCAACTGGTTTCTCCTCCAGGAACTTCACTTTGCCGTCACTCAAAGGCACAATGTCCTGCATGCGCTTGAAACACTGGATGTCAAACTTGCCCTCCACCATCATCTCCAGCTCTTTGCCCTTCTTGATCAGGTTCATCTTCGCAGCATACACCATTGGGAAGTGGGCCAGTGAGAGGCGCTGGAGAGGGTGAGTATGCAGCCACTTCATTTGGACACAAAGGCAGGAACTGAAATGCAGCCTAATCTTCTGATGCATGCACCACAGTATGCCTAGTTCAAGATGGGAAACGACACTGCTGGTGTCCGTCTTGCCAAAGAAATTGATGGCCATGATCCTGTGACAAACCCTGAGTGCATGGCTCTTCAACTGGATTGACTTGGTGCTTTGCCCCACGAACTCGCCTCCTTTGCCCAGCTGCTTCCAGATCTTCTGCAGCTCCTTCTTTGTGTACTCTGGCAAAGCCCTCAGTGACTCCTGGTACGCCTTTGACTTCAGATCTGCAATACCTGCCATATCCAAACATAAATCAAGCTCATTACCACCAATAGAAACACCTCGACCAAACAGCTCAAACTGAATTCCTATAACTCCCTCGTCCTTGGTCTCTTTGATACCCAGAGACCCAAAGAACTCCCTTACAACGCCTTCGTTGATTTGCCCAGACCACTCAAGGAACGGCTCCCACCCTATAGCCTGGAAATAACCTCGAACCTCCTTCTCCACACCCATCAGTTTGAGCGATTCAAAGCACACCGTTTTGGGAGCCGCGATTTCGCGCGCCGTGGTGTCAACCGCCTTTCTCTTCTTTGTAGATGCGCGGGTCCTGCTTTTGGGGGCTGGGCTTTTTATCACCTCCTCTTCATCGTCCTCCTCCATCGGAGTCTTGCCGGCGGCCGTCGATTCCTCCTTCTCTCTCTCGTCGGAGGTGGATCCGGCAGTGGGGGTGGGAGAGACCTTCTTCTTGCCTTTGCCCGCCGCCTTTTTCTGCTTCTTTTTCGGGGGGCTATCAACGGCGGCTTTGCCCTCCTCCTCCTGGGCGGCGGTGGCTAGGGTTTCCAGATCCTTCTCGCTGGTGGTTTTGGATTCGTCGATCTCTTTGGCCAGATCGTCGATTGGGGTGTTGTCTGTTTCCGTCGTGGCGGGGCTGGGTAGTATGGTGGTCAGGGGAACGGCGTTGAGGGCTTCTTCGGCGGTGGGGGACTTGGGCTTCGCCGGGCTCGATTGTTTCGGTGACACCATCTTCTTCAACTTTGATGCAGCGGTACCTATGGTAAGATCAATTAGGGTTTTGTTAGGTAGTTTTCTCAATTTGTTTTTTGCACGGGTAGAAACCATGAGAGAGAAAGGAAAGATATATAATGTGTTTTTGAATTTTGAAAATAAGGGAATTAATGGAAGTTATCGGGAATCGCGGATGGATAGGGGCGTGATGATGGTGGAGTTGCAGAGTCCTTAGATGGGACGGTTTTCTTCCTCAAAAATCGCAACTGCCCACTTGCTGATCCCTGATTATTCTCACTACCCCTTGTATGCCCAAAGCCTCAGTCTGCCCAAAGTAAACTCCTGCAAAATCAAAAACAAACATACCCTTCCTCACGGCATAGTCGAAGTCTCTTGTTACAAGTAGGTTTATTCCTAATCTAAATAAAAAGGGAAATAACAAAATTATACAAACATACCAGGTTGCCTCCTGGCCAGCGCCCTAGTTATAGTCCCGGGTAGGACCCAATTGCTTAATTTGAACAAGGTGCGATCGAGGCGCGTTTGGACAGGATTGAGAAGGCGTTCGAGGATGTGAAGGCGATGATGATCGCGTTCTTTGACTACAGTGGATTCAGGTACACACCTGCCTCCACCTCCTAATTTGTACCCTCCCTTGTTTTTAGTAGTGGTTAGTTTTTTTATTTATTTTATTTAGTTTGTCTTTGTTAAGGTCACCCCCGAGTCACTTTGGTTCGGGGGGGGGGGGGGGGGGGACTAGGTTGATCTCCCTGCTGACACACTTTGCCCAGGCAAAGTGTGTGAGGGGGCAAGTGCGCCAAACTTTTTGAGTCATAGTCTGGTCGTGGGTAGCCCCTACCAATCTTATTACTTTTGCACACTTTGCCCAGGCAAAGTGTGTGAGGGGGTAAAGGGAAAGGGCAAACCCCTGTTTCTAATCGAGTCAGCATGATTATGTGATCACTTTGGGCAAACGTACATACAGTAACTCAAACTTCATAGTTAAGATGCATGAAATAGGGATGATGGAACTGTTCTAGGCAAACTGTGAGAATTGAGCCAACATTAATATATGATTTCTTTCTTTGAGAGTCTGCTGTGATATTTACAATGCTTGTCTTTGCCTGTTTGCTGAAATGAGTAGTTTGACTGAGTAGGGTTGTTAGATGATTAGGACATTTTCTTGTTTGCTTTTCCTGAATAAATAACACTGCCCCTTGCTAGCCCTTTGAGCCTGATTGAATATTCTTTGTGAACCCATCTGGTATTATGCCCACATTACATAGGCAGCCAGAGAGAAAAGAGGGAGTTAGGGCATAGTGTTCAAAGAAAAAAAAAAAAAAAAAAAAGAAGAAAAAAAATAGAATAAATAGTTGTTGTGCTAAGGCCCGTAAGAAAAGGGGCAAAGTGGCAGAGAAAAGGCTAACTCAAAAAGCCCTCTGCCCAAACAGAGCCTACTCCCAGAAAAATTACCCAATTGCTTCATTCGAGCTGATGTGTGTTGCAAGTGGATATGCAGTAGGAGCTGTGCTAGGGCAAATGAAAGGGAAAGAAAGGCATGTGATCTACTATGCCTCAAAGACCCTTAATGCTGCCCAAAGCAACTATGCCACGACTGAGAAGGAGCTTTTGGCCATAGTCTTTGCCTTTGAAAAGTTTAGGTCTTATCTGCTGGGCAGTAAGACCATAGTGTATACAGACCATGCTGCACTGAAGTATCTCATGGCAAAGAAGGAGACTAAACCAAGGCTTATTCGATGGATCCTGCTACTCCAGGAGTTTGACATTGAAATTCGAGACAAGTCTGGGAATCAGAACCTCGTGGCGGATCACCTCAGTAGGATTCTCCAGAAAGAAGAGGACATGCCCATCACCGAGACGTTCCCTGATGAGCATTTGTATTCTATTACCACTTTGGGCGAAGAGCCATGGTTTGCTGACCTCGTGAACTTTATGGTTACAGGGATTTTCAGGGAAGGCATGACGTATTATGAGAAAAACAAGATGAAGAGTGAGGCAATGAGCTACGTTTGGGATGAACCCTATTTGTGGAAAAGATGTGAAGACCAAGTCCTTAGAAGGTGCATTCCTGAGTCTGAGCAGTAGGGCATAGTGGATCACTGCCACAAGCAACCCTGTGGAGGCCATTTTGGACCTAGGCGAACGGCAAGAAAGGTTCTGGATTGCGGATTCTACTGGAACACTTTGCTCAGAGACTGCTATGACCTATGCAAGAAGTGTGATGAGTGTCAGAAGGAAGGCAACTTGACCAAACGCAATGAAATGCCCTCTGTGCCCATACTGCCAGTAGAGATTTTTGATGTCTGGGGCATATACTTCATGGGGCCATTTCCGAATTCACAAGGAAAGGAATACATACTCCTAGCAGTTGATTATGTCTCTAAGTGGGTCGAGGCAAAGGCTACTACAACCAATGATTCGCGCATTGTGGCTGAATTTCTCAAAGGGAATATCTTCACTCGATTTGGTGTGCCCAGAGCGCTCATCAGTGATCAAGGGACCCATTTCTGCAATTACATCATTGAAAGGCTACTGCGCAAGTATGGAGTCACCCATCGAATCACCTGTGCCTATCACTCCCCGGCAACGGCGCCAATTTTGACGACGCACGATTGTTTGTCGTTGGGAACAAACGCGCGGTCAAAATGATATTTATATTTTAGCCAGTACCCAATCACTACAAAAGAGTAGATAATGGTAAGTACGTGGGGTCGGTCCCACAAGGAGGCAATTACAGTAGGTGATCTCGGCTTTGCCCAAGGGGTTGTCACAAAAAGATTTTGGTTTGGGGTGCTGTGGGCACAGCAGTTTTGCAATCGTTTCAACACTTTGACCTAACTACGACTAACAGAAATAACATGCAATTAAACAAATCTAAAAGTAAACAAACCAATCACTCAGATCTAACAAAATACTAAACAGAAAACTTAAATCAAATGGGAAACAAAGCATCCGGGCAGACAACTTCACTCAGGATCATTAGGGCAAACTACCGTTCATTGGCACAAAGGATTTTTACCAGCGGTTTGTCAGCAGTTATAGGGTGCATAAGACAAAAGTGCTCCTATTGCGTCACGCCCAACAGTTGCCCCACCCCTCATCTATCCTTACTGTGTAAAGAAAAGGCTAGCTAACACTTTGCCTATGAAGGTACCGGTATACCGATCCGATCGATATACCGTGTGTGCGGAAGCGTGTAAAGCATATAAATCTATCATGCTTGATCTTAGTGCACACTTAATGTGTATAAGAACACATATAAACATATATATATACACATCCAATATATATATATATGAGGTTTAACGATTACTCACTTATTGTGACGAAGTGATTCGTTGATGTCGTTGAGGTGGTGTTGAGTCGATTGAACCACCTCAAATGGATCAGCCTCTCGAAGCTCTCCTTGTGAATGACCTCGTCACTCCTCTTGTCTAGATCGCCCGGATGTTGAAGCCGCACAAATGGCCCGGCCTCTACGTGTTGCACACGAACCCGGATAATGAACACCTTTGATTGCTTGAGAATGGATCTCCAAGATCACCTCTTTTCTCTCTATTTTGTGTGGATTTTCGTGGCTGATGCTTGTATATGTGATGAAAATCAGATTTTCATCTATATAAACACACCATTATTCACACCATTACACCTCTATGTAACCTCCATCTTAATGTGCATAAAGATGCACCATTTAACACACAAAAGAGGTTACAAAGGAGGTGAAAGGTCATGCCACATACACATGCCACTATGCATTGTATGTGGTCCCACTTGCTTGTGTGGCATGCCATTTCACACTATGTGACATGCATCCATGCAAGCCATGCATCCCATGCATGGGAATTAAATCCACGTAAATATTGATTCTAAATCAATATATATATCAATCATCGTACATTATCTTCGAGTCCGTGTGTGACCCTGTAGGTATGATTTAATTGATCAATATTATATTGTTCCCAACAATTAATATTATCAAATAATCATTTAACATCCATAGACGACCTTATGACTTTATCGATTGCACACGTAGGATCGAAGGACATATCCCAACAGCCTAATCCCCTGGATCTGAACAATTCGATAACCTATGCGACCAAACATGGATCTGGTTTGCCCAAACCCGCATTACCCTCTAGACAGACCCGCTCGGCCAATAGCATGCTCGAAACATACGACCGCATCTCCTGCAAGTTCTAGTGCTATGCCCGCAACAATACTACAAGGTACATCTATGCGGTTTGCCAAACACCAGTATCCCAGTTTGCAAAGGTTCACTAGTGGTCGTCCTAGTTTGCCCAAACTCCCCAGAAATAAACCTCAAACAACTTTGCCTCGGGAACAAACACCCAACCGGTTAGTTCAGCCCCTCCAACCTCGCGGTCTAACTAAACCCTAATTCACCTTTGATCCGTTCCTGCCCAGATGCACAATCAACTTAGCCAATCATACAGAAATTAAAAGACAAAGTAAATAGGGGAAAACGATCTATATTATTCATAGCTTTAAATCGTAAAATCGTTTTTGAAGGAATTCAAAATACGGAATTAAAAACTTAAAAACAAAACATAAACGAAATTGTTTCTCGACCCGAAGGTCGGATCTACTGCAAACAAATAAAGAGACTCGGACGAACAGCTCCGATCTCTTCTCCGGCGAATCCGGCGGCGACGACGAGCTTCGGGACCGGCGGCTCTTCCTGATTGTACCGGTATATCGATCCAATCGATATACCGTGTGTGCGGAAGCGTGTAAAGCGATAGATCTACTATGCCATGATCTTAGTGCACACTTAATGTGTATAAGAACACATATAAACATATGTATATATATACACATCCAATATATATATATATATAAGGTTCAACGATTACTTACTTTTGGTGATCGTTGATTTTGGTTAAGGTGGTGTTGAGTCGATTGAACCACCTTAATGGATCAGCCTCTCGAAGCTCTCTTTATGAATGACCTCGTCACTCCTCTTGTCTAGATCGCCCGGATGTTGAAGCCGCACAAATGGCCCGGCCTCTACGTGTTGCACACGAACCCGGAAAATGAACTTGCTTGCTTGTTTGAAAATGGTTCTCCAAGAACTCTCTTCTCTCTCTATTGATCCTGTAGGTATGATTTATTGATCAATATTATATTGTTCCCAACAATTAATATTATCGAATAATCATTTAACATCCATAGACGACCTTATGACTTTATCGATTGCACACGTAGGATCGAAGGACATATCCCAACAATCTCCCACTTGGCCTTCAGAGCCAGTGTGCTGCCAACTTCCTGTTGTCACTTTATGTCTAAGTTTGAACTTGAGGCAAGACTCGAGTCATCCTCAATCGGTTCAAACCTTTCTTGGACTTTGAGACAGACTGTAAAACCAGATTTATCACTATGATACGAATCTGGACGTGGCCACGTATTTTCCACAGTCTCGACTCTCCAAGTGGCCGGTAAGACATGTATCCCATTATAAAAAATGGAGGACAATCCCATCTTGTCAGTCCAAGCTCTCCCACTTGCTTCCTGATATACCCAATAACAAGTTTTATAACCTCCTTTTACGAAAGGCGTTTACTTGTATCAAAGTACACCATTTCACAATGGAATCACTCTGGACTACTCAGGTCAGAGGAAATTGCTCGACAGTCAATGAAATAGTATTATGACTCAAAATCTTAAATACTATTCCAGTCGGGTCTGTTCGATCATTAGCTCCCAGCTAATATCTATGTAATTGTACTTGATGTCCCACATCACTAGCCCATGAAGCGGCGCTATAGTACACATTACAAACTAGTTCATTGTATTATCGGTTTGTCCGTACTCGATTATACGAACCAGGAACAACTATATGATTTAAGTATATCAGTTCAACCATTGGGACTTCATTATGCGGTAAGTCGACCTCATAACCCAATTGATATCACTTAATCATTTGGACAATTCATATAAATTAAACCATATTTATATGAAGAAACATGTATTATACATATGAGTGAATGTTTACCAAATCTCCAAAAGTATCTAATACAGTAATAGAAATCACAACCCATCTCTAAGATGTTTGATCTCTATTGCAGTTGTGAAAGCCTCAAGCTTAAACTGCTGGAGAGGTTTAGAAAACGGGTTTGCAACCTTACCAAAAGTTGCAACTTTATTATCTCGATGTCTCCACAAAACTATCTCCCAGATAATGTGGAACTTCCTGAGCACCAGTTTTAGACTTGTGGTGCTTCCTAGCTCATTGGCTTGCGCGATAACTCTACTATAAATAGAGAATTATCGGATGGGCTAAGCTAGTTACGACACCTAGTTCATTCAAGAACTTTCAAATCTTAACTGCCAACATTACTGCATCCAATGCAATACTGTGCTCAACTTCTGTAGTTTAATCAGCTATATTGCATTGCATGGAACTATTCCAGCAAATTTCACCTCTAACCAGACAAAAGATATAACCAGATTAAAATCGGAAATTATCTTAGTCTGTTTTGAAGTTAGCAGTCAAACTGCTTGTTAATATCAACTCTTTTTGTCTTACAAAGACAACAAAATATTCTTTAGTCCATCTAAGGTACATAAGAATACTCTTGGCCGCAGTCTAATGCGTCTCACCTGGGTTTCCTTGAAACCGAATCATCATGCTCAAAGCATACAATACGTCCAGTCGTGTACATATCATGGCGTACATTATAGACCCTATTGCCGAAGCATAAGGAATGTTTTACATCCTCTTTTGCTCATCAAGTACCGTAAGGCCTTGCATCTTGCTAAGTGATGTGCCATGACTCATTGGAATGAGACCCGTTCTGGCGTCTTTCATTCTGAACTTATCAAGCACCTTATCAATATAGGTCGCTTTACTAAGTCCAAACATCCTTTTCGATCTGTTCCGACAGATCTTGATGCCCAATATGTACTGTGCTTCTCCAAGATCCTTTATTGAAAAACAATTTCCAATCCATTCTTTAATAGAATTAAGCATAGAAACATTGTTTCCAATAAGGAGTATGTCATCGACATACAACACAATGTATACAACGTAACTCCCACTGTTCTTATTGTAAAACAAGACTCTTCCGAGTTCCTCTGAAATCCAAAACCCCGTATGGATTCATTGAACTGAGGATTGCTACTCCGATATGCTTTGCTTTATTCCATTATAAGATTGCATAATTTCTCAGCCTTATTAGGATCGATAAAACTCTTTGGCTGTGTCAAAACACATTCTCTTCTAGAATCCAATTCAAGAAGTTAGTTTTAACATCCAATATTACCATAACTCATTATCAAGATGAGTAGCAATGACTAAGATAATCTGAATGATTTAATCAAAGCAACTGGTGAAAGTTTTTCCACAATCCACCTCGTGAATAAAACTTTTACCATCAAACTTGCTTTGAAAACCCTAGGTTTTCCATCTGTCTGTTTAGATCTTTAAGATCTATTAGCATTCATTGGGTCTAACCCCGTGATCAAGTTCCAAACTTGATTATCAGATATTGATATCATCTCAGATTTCATGGCACCATGCCAATTTTCAGTAGCTGGACTCATCATAGCTTGGAATTAGGTCGAAGGTTCACCGCTTTCCAAAAGCATGAATTCATATCTCTCATTGGTCACAATATCTAAGTATTTGAATAATAGAGATAGATTTATTCCTTTCGGACCTACGAGGGCTGGTATGGCTTCCAAAACCATAAGAATACTCTCAACCTAGTCTTGAGTATTCATCATTGGTTGTTTCACTTGAACCTCGTTCAAGACAACCGAGCTCCCACTGAATTTCTAGGAAAGATAACTCTTTTCAAGAAAATCACTATCTCGAGCAACAAAATATTGTTCTCAGATAGATCGTAGAAGTTGTACCCTCGAGTTTCTTATGGATACCATAAAAAACTTTTATCCCATTTGAGTTCAAGCTCTATAGAGATAAATCTCGCCAGAGAAGCTTTTAGAACCTCAAATTTTGATGAAAACAATTTAGGGACCCTCCCTTTCCATACCTAGTATGATGTCTTATCAACAGCTTTTGACAGCGTCCTATTCAGTGTATAAGTTGAAGTCAAGAATTGTGTGTTCCCAAAAGAGACCAGTAGTTCATTTAGACCTCTCATCGAATGGTCGAACTATATCTAATATAGTTTGTTTTCTCTTTTCCGAAACATAACCTTCATGTGCTTGTGAACTGATAGGTTCCACATACATCAGTATGGATCATCCCTAATTAATCACTCACATGTTCTCCTTTCTCCAAGAAAGATGACATTGTTATCTTTGTCCATCAAACATCATTCACATGTATCAAATGACTCCAAGTCAAATGATTCTAGAATGCCTTCTAAAAGAAGATTCGTTACATGTTTAGATTTTGATCTAATCAACAATGTTACAGTTATGTCTCAATGAGACTTATTCGATTTGGACTTTTGTGTTAATGATATATATGATTTGTTGAGTTTAAAGTATACATAAATAATGTAATAATCGTACCAAAACAAAGAATAGTTCACAATTAAAATAGTTATCAAACTATTTAATTAGTGAAAAACTAATCAATCAGTATCCAATACTGAACCAATATTCATTGTTTATTGAAGGTACGAAATTACATAGTTATAATACTAAAACAAGGCCCTAAGGCAAAACAACATCATATGATAATACGGCTAATGCAGCGACCTTCGCTCCATTTCTCGCCCGTAGAACGACATCTCTACTCACCAAACTTATACTTCTATGTAGTTCCTCCACATACAAATGTGAGAACTACGTTTGGCATCCAATACCCAAGAAGTAGAATTTGTGAAGTTTAATGTCTATAACATTAATACCTAAAGATGAAGCAACCCCGCTCTTCACATCTTCTTTGAACTTTGGGCAAGTTCAATTATTCTCAATAATTGACTCTTATTCGAATTTCCCATTCAAAATTATCTCAATGTCAAAACGTGATAAATCGTAAGTGAAAAATCGAAGTTTTCTAACCAGCGATATTATCATGCAATTGAAGCCCTATTTCTCATAAAATATGAGGGAGCCAACCAGACAATCGATTCACGCCATCCAATGGCTCGAAAGTCTCTAATTTGTGTCATTGATGAACTTAAGTGTTTTGGATTAAATCACTCCCCGAGGTGTAAATAATCATAACCTTATAATCCATCAAATGAAAGACAAATTAGGCATTTGTTTTGAAATTGAATAAAATATGAACTTTTATAAGTTTGCAAGTAGTGTCCAACACTTTTGCATTAGACGCATTGAGATTCCCTAGGAACCCTAGTAGCCTTCTTGCCCATGCTCTTTTGAATACCCTATCCTATATCATAAGAATTTCCCTCTTAGGGTCCTTCTCTATCGCCGGCTCAGCAGCCTTGAGCATCCCGTGGAGCTCACGAAGCGATTTCTTCAAACCATTCATATGGAAAATTTAGCCTAAAAGCATTATAACCATCATGAGATTGAAGTATGAAATCGGTTGCCAAATAATCATCATAGGAAAAATCTAGGCGGTCACTTGAAACAAATAATCCAATCATTTGTCGCACATGTGATCCCATAGATTTCCATTTTTCCAGCCTAGCTGAAGCGATGACCCTGGTCACACCGAACCGCTCAATCATTGCATATTCTCCGAACATGATATTGAGTTGTTCAATGATATCTTAGGATGTGGTTATCTAACACATTTTCCTTGTCTTCTTATTTGAGGACCATCCTCAAATTACGTTGTGAATCAAGAAAATTTGTTCAATTTTTCATAATCAAGAATTGAACCAAACTTGAATTGAGTTGATATTTGACATGATAAACTATAAAAGAAAGATAATTAAAGTATGTAAACATCCACAAAGCGGTAAACAAATAAGGTTGTCTAACAATTGTACTTATTTATTTCATTTTGTTCAATTGATATCCAATATCATTGTCCCTTAGAACAAAACGATTCTGAGATCCTCATCTTGCAAATCTTTAAGCCGACTGAGTCCGCACTTAAGTATTTCAAGATAGGTAGACACACCCATGTCAATGATATCTAATATCACTCTCGGTCGATGAGAATCCCATTCTCATCTCATGTCTCGATAGCCACGCCTGCAGTGGATCTATCGATGAGAAAACCAAAGTCACGTGTAAGGGTCTAACCCTTACTCCCACTTATCCCAAGATAACAAGTAGTACCCCGCTGAGGCGGACCTACCAACTTATGATCGAGGGCTTCATGAGTGTGATGTTTTTGGACAAGACATTATACTCATTATTTTGGGAACTTGCATGCATAGGTGTTTATATGTAAGTTGAACATTTATAACATAAAACATCCTATAACTAGCAAAGCAAATAAATACGAAATCGAAAGGCCCCTAGAACCTCACACCTCTCAAACGAAAAGATTAAAATAACAACAAAAGCTTTGAACATCTTCTGGACTGGTCCTCGCCCTCCGTTTTAGTTCCGTGCCCTCCGATTTTGGTCAAAATCTATTCCGTACCCATAAAACCACGAACAGCGCCCGCCGTTTCACAACCAGCGGTCGCTGAACACCACCGGCGGTCGCCGTTTCCAAAACGGCGCCCGCCGAAACAAAACAGCGCCCGCTCGAGCTACAACGGCGCCCGCCGTTTGGCTCCAGCAGCCCGGTTTCGTCCGTTTTGCTTCGTTTTGCTTCGTTTCTTCTCGTTTTCGCCAGAGAGCCGAGATCCTCCATCGAACCATGGACTAAGTCCATCGCTTACAAGTAGTACAATACAAATATAATAGAAAAACCTATCTATTACAAATGATTCCAAGGGACGCAGCCCTCAAAAGACTATGACCAATCGAAACGTAAAAAACGACGAAATCATTCACCCGACCACTAACGGTGGCCGGCCTTACATCTAATCACATAATCACAATTAAACAAATAATCCAATTATGTTGATTTAACCTTCGTGTCCAACACAAAAGTGTGCACGAGCCCTAGTCTCTGATACCAATTGAAGGTACCGGTATACCGATCCGATCGATATACCGTGTGTGCGGAAGCGTGTAAAGCATATAAATCTATCATGCTTGATCTTAGTGCACACTTAATGTGTATAAGAACACATATAAACATATATATATATACACATCCAATATATATATATATATGAGGTTTAACGATTACTCACTTATTGTGACGAAGTGATTCGTTGATGTCGTTGAGGTGGTGTTGAGTCGATTGAACCACCTCAAATGGATCAGCCTCTCGAAGCTCTCCTTGTGAATGACCTCGTCACTCCTCTTGTCTAGATCGCCCGGATGTTGAAGCCGCACAAATGGCCCGGCCTCTACGTGTTGCACACGAACCCGGATAATGAACACCTTTGATTGCTTGAGAATGGATCTCCAAGATCACCTCTTTTCTCTCTATTTTGTGTGGATTTTCGTGGCTGATGCTTGTATATGTGATGAAAATCAGATTTTCATCTATATAAACACACCATTATTCACACCATTACACCTCTATGTAACCTCCATCTTAATGTGCATAAAGATGCACCATTTAACACACAAAAGAGGTTACAAAGGAGGTGAAAGGTCATGCCACATACACATGCCACTATGCATTGTATGTGGTCCCACTTGCTTGTGTGGCATGCCATTTCACACTATGTGACATGCATCCATGCAAGCCATGCATCCCATGCATGGGAATTAAATCCACGTAAATATTGATTCTAAATCAATATATATATCAATCATCGTACATTATCTTCGAGTCCGTGTGTGACCCTGTAGGTATGATTTAATTGATCAATATTATATTGTTCCCAACAATTAATATTATCAAATAATCATTTAACATCCATAGACGACCTTATGACTTTATCGATTGCACACGTAGGATCGAAGGACATATCCCAACAGCCTAATCCCCTGGATCTGAACAATTCGATAACCTATGCGACCAAACATGGATCTAGTTTGCCCAAACCCGCATTACCCTCTAGACAGACCCGCTCGGCCAATAGCATGCTCGAAACATACGACCGCATCTCCTGCAAGTTCTAGTGCTATGCCCGCAACAATACTACAAGGTACATCTATGCGGTTTGCCAAACACCAGTATCCCAGTTTGCAAAGGTTCACTAGTGGTCGTCCTAGTTTGCCCAAACTCCCCAGAAATAAACCTCAAACAACTTTGCCTCGGGAACAAACACCCAACCGGTTAGTTCAGCCCCTCCAACCTCGCGGTCTAACTAAACCCTAATTCACCTTTGATCCGTTCCTGCCCAGATGCACAATCAACTTAGCCAATCATACAGAAATTAAAAGACAAAGTAAATAGGGGAAAACGATCTATATTATTCATAGCTTCAAATCGTAAAATCGTTTTTGAAGGAATTCAAAATACGGAATTAAAAACTTAAAAACAAAACATAAACGAAATTGTTTCTCGACCCGAAGGTCGGATCTACTGCAAACAAATAAAGAGACTCGGACGAACAGCTCCGATCTCTTCTCCGGCGAATCCGGCGGCGACGACGAGCTTCGGGACCGGCGGCTCTTCCTGATTGTACCGGTATATCGATCCAATCGATATACCGTGTGTGCGGAAGCGTGTAAAGCGATAGATCTACTATGCCATGATCTTAGTGCACACTTAATGTGTATAAGAACACATATAAACATATGTATATATATACACATCCAATATATATATATAAGGTTCAACGATTACTTACTTTTGGTGATCGTTGATTTTGGTTAAGGTGGTGTTGAGTCGATTGAACCACCTTAATGGATCAGCCTCTCGAAGCTCTCTTTATGAATGACCTCGTCACTCCTCTTGTCTAGATCGCCCGGATGTTGAAGCCGCACAAATGGCCCGGCCTCTACGTGTTGCACACGAACCCGGAAAATGAACTTGCTTGCTTGTTTGAAAATGGTTCTCCAAGAACTCTCTTCTCTCTCTATTTTGTGTATGATTTTCGTGGCTGATCAAAAGTGATATGAAAACACATGTTTTCATCACTATATTGATCACCATTAACCTCCCATGTAACCCCCACCATAATGTGCATCATAATGCACAAGTAATGGTGGATAATGGGGAGGTGAAGGGTCATTTCCACATCATCATGCCAAATGGCATTAGATGTGGTCCCCTTGCTTGTGTGGCATGCCATGTCACACCATGTGACATGCATCCATGCAAGCCATGCATCTCATGCATGCCATGCATCCCATGCATGTGAAAATCCATACGTATTGATTCTAAATCAATATAACAAGCAACGTAATTCCGACTCGTGTGTGACCCTGTAGGTATGATTTATTGATCAATATTATATTGTTCCCAACAATTAATATTATCGAATAATCATTTAACATCCATAGACGACCTTATGACTTTATCGATTGCACACGTAGGATCGAAGGACATATCCCAACAATCTCCCACTTGGCCTTCAGAGCCAGTGTGCTGCCAACTTCCTGTTGTCACTTTATGTCTAAGTTTGAACTTGAGGCAAGACTCGAGTCATCCTCAATCGGTTCAAACCTTTCTTGGACTTTGAGACAGACTGTAAAACCAGATTTATCACTATGATACGAATCTGGACGTGGCCACGTATTTTCCACAGTCTCGACTCTCCAAGTGGCCGGTAAGACATGTATCCCATTATAAAATGGAGGACAATCCCATCTTGTCAATCCAAGCTCTCCCACTTGCTTCCTGATATACCCAATAACAAGTTTTATAACCTCCTTTTACGAAAGGCGTTTACTTGTATCAAAGTACACCATTTCACAATGGAATCACTCTGGACTACTCAGGTCAGAGGAAATTGCTCGACAGTCAATGAAATAGTATTATGACTCGAAATCTTAAATACTATTCCAGTCGGGTCTGTTCGATCATTAGCTCCCAGCTAATATCTATGTAATTGTACTTGATGTCCCACATCACTAGCCCATGAAGCGGCGCTATAGTACACATTACAAACTAGTTCTTTGTATTATCGGTTTGTCCGTACTCGATTATACGAACCAGGAACAGCTATATGATTCAAGTATATCAGTTCAACCATTGGGACTTCATTATGAGGTAAGTCGACCTTATAACCCAATTGATATTACTTAATCATTTGGACAATTCATATAAATTAAACCAAATTTATACGAAGAAATATGTGTAATACATATAAGTGAATGTTTAACAAATCTCCAAAAGTATCTAATACAGTAATAGAAATCACAACCCATCTCTAAGATGTCTGATCTCTATTGCAGTCGTGAAAGCCTCAAGCTTAAACTGCTGGAGAGGTTTTAGAAAGCGGGTTTGCGACCTTACCAAAAGTTGCAACTTTATTATCTCGATGTCTCCACAAAACTATCTCCCAAATAATGTGGAACTTCCTGAGCACCAGTTTTAGACTTGTGGTGCTTCCTAGCTCATTGGCTTGCGCGATAACTCTACTATAAATAGAGAACTATCGGATGGGCTGAGCTAGTTACGCCACCTAGTTCATTCAAGAACTTTCAAATCCTAACTGCCAACATTACTGCATCCAATGCAATACTGTGCTCAGCTTTTGTAGTTTAATCAGCTATATTGCATTGCATGGAACTATTCCAGCAAATATCACCTCTAACCAGACAAAAGATATAACCAGATTAAAATCGGAAATTATCTTAGTTTGTTTTGAAGTTAGCATTCAAACAGCTTGTTAATATCAACTCTTTTTGTCTTCCAAAGACAACAAAATTCTTTTATCCATCTAAGGTACATAAGAATATTCTTGGTCGCAGTCTAACGCGCTTCACCTGGATTTCCTTGAAACTGACTCGTCATGCTCAAAGCATACGATACGTCCGGTCGTGTACATATCATGGCATACATTATAGACCCTATTGCCGAAGCATAAGGAATGTTTTCCATCCTCTTTTGCTCATCAAGTCCTGTAGGGCCTTGCATCTTGCTAAGAGATATGCCATGACTCATTGGAATGAGACCCTTTTTGGCGTCTTTCATTCTGAACTTATCAAGTACCTTATCAAAATAGGTCACTTGACTAAGTCCAAACATCATTTTCGATCTGTTCCGACAGATCTTGATGCCCAATATGTACTGTGCTTCTCCAAGATCCTTCATTGAAAAACAATTCCCAAGCCATTCTTTAATAGAATTAAGCATAGAAACATTGTTTCCAATAAGGAGTATGTCACCGACATACAACACAATTAATACAACGTAACTCCCACTGATCTTCTTGTAAAACAAGACTCTTCCGAGTTCCTCTGAAATCCAAATCCCAATATGGATTCATTGAACTGAAGATTGCTACTCCGATATGCATTCTTTATTCCATAAATAGAACTATAAGCTTGCATAATTTCTCAGCCTTATTAAGATCGATAAAACTCTTTGGCTGTGTTAAAACACAGTCTCTTCTAGAATCCAATTCAAGAAGTTAGTTTTAACATCCAATATTACCATAACTCATTATCAAGATGAGTCACAATGGCTAAGTTAATCCGAATGGATAAATCACAAAAACTGGTGAAAAAGATTAATCATAATCCACCTCGTGAATATAAAACTATTACCACCAAAATTGCTTTGAAAACCCTAGGTTTTCCATTCATGTCTTTATTGATTTTGAAGATCTATTTGCACTCAGTAGGTTTAGCCTCTTGATGCAAATCTATCAAGTTCCAAACTTGATTACCAGACATTGAAATCATCTCGGATTATATGGCACCATGCCAATTTTTAGTAGCTGCACTCGTCATAGCTTGGATATAGTTCGAAGGTTCATCGCTTTCCAAAAGCATGACTTCATATCTCTCATTGATCACAATACCTAAGTATCTGATTAAAAGAGATATATGCCTTCTGGACCTACAAGGGCTGGTATGGTTTCCAAAACCATAGGAATACTCTCAACCCAGTCTTGAGTATTCATCATTGGTTGTTCCACTTGAACCTCGTTCAAGATAACCGAGCTCCCACTGACTTTCTAGGAAAGATATCTCTTTTCAAGAAAATCACCATCTCGAGCAACAAAATATTGTTCTCAGACAGATCGTAGAATTTGTACCCTCGAGTTTCATATGGACATACCATAAGGAAACTTTTATCCCATTTGAGTTCAAGCTCTATAGAGATAAATCTCGTCAGAGAAACTTTTAGAACCTCAAATCTTGATGAAAACAATTTAGGGACCCTCCCTTTCCATACCTAGTATGGTGTCTTATCAACAGCTTTTGAAAGCGTCCTATTCAGTGTATAAGTTGAAGTCTAGAATTGTGTGTTCCCAAAAGAGACCAGTAGTTCATTTAGACCTCTCATCGAATGGTCGAACTATATCTTATATAGTTTGTTTTCTCTTTTCCGAAACATAACCTTCATGTGCTTGTGAACTAATAGGTTCCACATACATCAGTATGGATCATCCCTAATTACTCACATGTTCTCCTTTCTCCAAGAAAGATGACATTGTTATCTTTTCAATCACACATCATTCACATGTATCAAATGACTCCAAGTCAAATGATTCTAAAATTCCTTCTAAAAGAAGCTTCGTTACATGTTTAGATTTTGATTTGATCTAATCAACAATGTTTCAGTTATGTCTCATCGATACTTATTCGATTTGGCCTTTGGTCTTAATGATATATATGATTTGTCAAGTTTAAAGTATACATAAACAATATAATAATCGTACCAAAACAAAGAATAATTCACAATTAAAATAGTTACTAAACTATTTAATAGTGAAAAACTAATCCATCAGTATCCAATACTGAACCAATATTCATTGTTTATTGAAGGTATGAAATTACATAGTTATAATACTAAAACAAGGCCCTAAGGCAAAACAACATCTTATGATCATACGGCTAATGCAGCGACCTTCGCTCCATTTCTTGCCCGTAGATCGACATCTCTACTCACCAAACTTACACTTCTATGTAGTTTCTCCACATACAAATGTGAGAACCACATTTGGCATCCAATACCCAAGAAGTAGAATTTGTGAAGTTTAATGTCTATATCATTAATACTTGAAGATGAAGCAACCCCGTTCTTCACATCTTCATTGAACTTTGGGCAAATTCAATTATTCCCAATAATTGAGTCTCATTCAAATTTCTCATTCAAAATTATCTCAATATCAAAACGTGATAAATCGTAAGTGAAAAATCGAAGTTTTCTAACCAGCGATATTATCATGAAATTGAAGCCCTATCTCTCATAAAATATGAGGGAGCCAACCAGACAATCGATTCACGCCATCCAATGGCTCGAAAGTCTCTAATTTGTGTCATTGATGAACTTAAGTGTTTTTTGGATTAAATCACTCCCCGAGGTGTAAATAATCCTAACCTTATAATCCATCAAATGAAAGACAAATTAGGCATTTGTTTTGAAATTGAATAAAATATGAACTTTTACTTGTTTGCAATTAGTGTCCTACACTTTTGCAGTAGACGCATTGAGATTCCCTAGGAACCCTAGTAGCATTTTTGCCCATGCTCTTTTGAATACCTCATCCCTTATCATAAGAATATCCCTCTCAGGGTCCTTTTTAATTGACGACTCATCATCTTAGAAAAATTTAGGAGATCACTTAAAACAAATAATCCAATTATTTGTTGTACATGTGGTCCCTATAGGTTTCTCTTTTCCAGCCTAGCTGAAGCGATGACCCTGGTTATTCAGAACTTTTCAATCTTAGCATATTCCCCGAACATGCTATTGAGTTGTTCAATGATATCTTTGGATGTGGTTATTTAACACATTTTCATTGTCTTCGTATTTGAGGACCATCCTCAAATTACGTTGTGAATCAAGAAAATTTATGTTGTTCAATTTTTCACAATCAAGAATTGAACGAAACTTGAATTGAGTTGATATTAGACATGATAAACTACAAAAGAAAGATAAATAAAGTATGTAAACATCCATAAAGCGGTAAACAAATAAGGTTGTCTAACAAGCTACTTATTCATTCCATTTTGTTCAATCGATATCTAATATCTTTGTTCCCTTGAACAAAACAATCCCAAGACCCTCATCTTGCAAATTCTTAAGCCGACTGAGTCCGCACTTAAGAAGTCCAAGATAGGTAGACATCCCATGTCAATAACATCTAATGTTACTCTCGGTCGATGAGAGTCCCATTCTCATCTCATGTCTCGATAGCCACGCCTGCAGTGGATCTATCGATGAGAAAACCAAACTCACGTGTAAAGGTCTAACCCTTACTCCCACTTATCCCAAGATAACAAGTAGTACCCCGCTGAGGCGGACCTACCAACTTATGATCGAGGGCTTTAGGGGTGTGATGTTTTGGACAAGACATTATACTCATTATTTTGGGAACGTGCATGCATAAGTTTGTTTATATGTAAGTTGAACATTTATAACATAAAACAACCTATAACTAGCAAAGCAATTAAATACGTAATCGAAAGGCCCCTAGAACCTCACAACTCTCAAAAGAAAAGAATTAAAGTAATAACAAAGCCTTGAACATCTTCTGGACTGGTCCTCGCCCTCCGTTTTATTTCCGTGCCCTCCGATTTTGGTCAAATCTATTCCGTACCCATAAAACCACGAACGGCGCCCGCCGTTTCACAATCAGCGGTCGCCGAACACCACCGGCGGTCGCCATTTCCAAAACGGCGCCCGCCGAAAGGTCCGGGAACAATCTGCCAAGGAAAAGGCCTTTCGGCGGTCGCCGTTTCCAAAACGGCGCCCGCCGGAGCTCAAACGGCGACCGCCGTTTGGCTCCAGCAGCCCGGTTTGCTTCGTTTTGCTTCGTTTTGCTTCGTTTCTTCTCGTTTTCGCCGGAGAGCCGATATCCTCCATCGAACCATGGACCAAGTCCATCGCTTACAAGTAGTACAATACAAATATAATAGAAAAACCTATCTATTACAAATGATTCCAAGGGACGCAGCCCTCAAAAGACTATGGCCAATCGAAACGTAAAAAACGACAATTTCATTCACCCGACCACTAACGGTGGCCGGCCTTACATCTAATCACATAATAACAATTAAACAAATAATCCAATTATGTTGATTTAACCTTCGTGTCCAACACAAAAGTGTGCACGAGCCCTAGGCTCTGATACCAATTGATTGTACCGGTATATCGATCCAATCGATATACCGTGTGTGCGGAAGCGTGTAAAGCGATAGATCTACTATGCCATGATCTTAGTGCACACTTAATGTGTATAAGAACACATATAAACATATGTATATATATACACATCCAATATATATATATATATATATATATATATATATATATATATATATAAGGTTCAACGATTACTTACTTTTGGTGATCGTTGATTTTGGTTAAGGTGGTGTTGAGTCGATTGAACCACCTTAATGGATCAGCCTCTCGAAGCTCTCTTTATGAATGACCTCGTCACTCCTCTTGTCTAGATCGCCCGGATGTTGAAGCCGCACAAATGGCCCGGCCTCTACGTGTTGCACACGAACCCGGAAAATGAACTTGCTTGCTTGTTTGAAAATGGTTCTCCAAGAACTCTCTTCTCTCTCTATTTTGTGTATGATTTTCGTGGCTGATCAAAAGTGATATGAAAACACATGTTTTCATCACTATATTGATCACCATTAACCTCCCATGTAACCCCCACCATAATGTGCATCATAATGCACAAGTAATGGTGGATAATGGGGAGGTGAAGGGTCATTTCCACATCATCATGCCAAATGGCATTAGATGTGGTCCCCTTGCTTGTGTGGCATGCCATGTCACACCATGTGACATGCATCCATGCAAGCCATGCATCTCATGCATGCCATGCATCCCATGCATGTGAAAATCCATACGTATTGATTCTAAATCAATATAACAAGCAACGTAATTCCGACTCGTGTGTGACCCTGTAGGTATGATTTATTGATCAATATTATATTGTTCCCAACAATTAATATTATCGAATAATCATTTAACATCCATAGACGACCTTATGACTTTATCGATTGCACACGTAGGATCGAAGGACATATCCCAACACTTCCGACTTCTCGGTGCGTATTGTTGTGTGTTCTTTGCTGCCCGTCGCGCCCCGCTTTTTATAGACTTCAATTTTGAATTTTGAATCCGCGGCTGTTTCTCGCCCCTTAGGAATAGGAGTCCTCGGTCAATGGGCTGGGGGATAAGTCAGATCCCCCGAAATCAGGGATTCTGGTACGCTGCCAGCTTGCCCGCAGCGAATCTCCTGTCTGCCGCGTCTTCTGCCCAAACTGAAATCTGCAGGTATTTCTTCTCCTCCACAGGTGGTCAGACCAGGCACGGTACTTGGTAAGATTTCTGGGTCTTCTGCTTCGTGACCTTACTCATTTGCCCGATGTGGTCAAACTGTTGCTTGTCACTACCGCTCCAGAACTTTGCCCAAAGAAGGGGATTTCCTTGCCTCTTTTGCCCAGTGCGCCACCTGTTACCTGCATCACCACACACTCTGCCCAAACACCTAATTGTGCCCTCCCAGACACGTAACCGACTCAAACTGACTCAATAAAGGGTGTAAAAGTGCTCTAAGATGAGCAAATAAAATGGCTCATCATCATACCTCACGCTCGTCATAGATCCTTAGCTCTGATACCACTTGTTGACGATCAGACGATGTATAGTATGATGAAAACGAGAATACCGAAGAAAAGAAATCAACAATAAAATAGAGAAGACAAGAATTTACGTGGAAACCCAATTGGGAAAAACCACGGGAGGAACGACGAACAATTCACTATAATATTGCTTCACGATTAAAAGGATGATATACGCTCTAAACCCTCAAATCTCACGCAATAGCTATAGAATTATAATTGTTGTGTCTTATTGTGTTTATGGAGATCCCTATTTATAGTTGTAGAAAACTCATAAAATAGGTAATAATAGGAATAGGAATATCCTTTCCTATTATAACTCAAACCTCCTAACCAAGTTAGGAATCCAAAAAACTTATTCCATAAGTCAAGAAGTTATCATAGAAGCTTCTATTCCTTAAGCGATTTTGAGTCATATCTTAACAATGTATTTTTATGTCACCCTTGTATCATCTTTACTTGTGCAAAATCAACATATCATGCACTAGTCACATTGATGTAATCAGATCAATTTTATTGGAGATAATTTTTTTAAATTTAATAATTAAATTACGTGTCACGTTGATGTAATATTAGTATGATTAATTTTATTGGATATAATTTCTTAAATTTAATAATTAAATTACTTGGTCATGCACGTCTAAATTACTAATTTTAAACTAGTTTAATTATACTAATAAGTAGCACATGTTTCGTAAGTAAAAATAAAAGCACAATATATGAAATTTGTTTGTCAAGTAGTTATCAAAATGGCAAAATGTAATAATTACAAGAGGGAATGTGACTTTTTAGTCACATTTGATAAGTCCATGAGTTAAAAGTTCCCCTTTATAAAAGTGTGAGTTTTTTACACCAATTGAACATAAAATGTTTCTTATACCCTTACTTTTTTAATGCCAAAATAAACAAAAACAATCTCAAATAAAATAAAAACAAAATCAAAATAACTTGTGGGGCCCACGAAATCAGATTTTGAGTTTAGTTGAGGGTTTGGTGTAGGTTTAATTGTGCATTCATATCCCCCATATTCATCATCCAAACCTACCCAAAAAAATTCAAAACTCTCTCAAAATTCTCTCAAAAAATTCCTATCATGTTGCCCCGTTAAATTCTGGAAAAAGCCGTCGGATATACGCGTGCCTCAACGAGCGAAAACGAGAGGTACGTGTTCAAGTTTTTTTGCGTTTTTTATTTTCTGCGTCTGTTGCTCGATGGGTTGATCGATGGTACGCTCCATCGAGTAACCCATCGAGCAACAGAGAATTTTTGAAGATCTTGGTTACTCGAATGCCTCATTACTGAAAAACCTTCGAGTAGTGATTCGAGTAACCTTATTCCAGTAACAAATTCGAGTAATGTGAGGTTACTCGAACCTCTATACAGGATGATCCTGTTACTCGAATGTAACAGGCCATCCTGTTACCCGAACGGACATCCTGTTACTCGATGGTAACGGTCCATCCTGTTACTCGATGGAACAGTCCATTCGAGTAACAGGGCCTGTTTTTTGCAAAAAACGCATTTTTCCGTAATTTTTGGTTTGTTTCGTCGATATATATGGATATGTTGTAATAGTTAACCTAATTCGATAATGTTTTTTGTAATTGTAGATGTCGAATCAACGAATCACGATACGTTACGGTGGTCGTTGGGAACGAGCGGTCTACGTCGACGGGATAGATATGTGCCTTTTCTTCAGGAGGGATCAACTTACCCTCGATGGTCTTGTGAGGCAGATTCGTGCCGTTTTGCGCCCTCCGCCGAATATCGAGTACGTGTTGTTTATCTTAACACGAGGCAATGATTTTAGGAGCGTGCGGTGTCCTTTGCTTAGCGACGACGATGTATCCCGCATGCTAGACGAGCAAAAGGACGATTGTTTCATTTTCGTCACCGAGATCCTAGAGGAGGCACACCAAAATGCACCCGAGGTGAATATTCCAGAAGTAGATCCGGATGTACCGACTGAGGGCGAGGGGCCTGCTGAGAATTCCGAGGACGAAGAAGAAGCTCGTCAGACCAATTTGTTGCAGTCGTTGACCACTGAATGGACAGAATGGATTAGACAGCCGCGCGTCATCACAAATATTCTGTCACGCCGTAATCTGTCCTCGAGTTCTAATGCGGGAGCCGGCGAGCAACCCGAACCAGCTCAGAATGCACAGAATAATCCACTTCGCAACTGGATCATTCCACTGCCGGAGTTTGACCCCGCGGTTCCATTGCGATCGGTCGAGCCTCCCGAACTTGTGTATGGTCATATTGCAGTCGGCTCGACATTCCGAACGAAATCGGATCTGAAGATAGCGGTGGGGATGTATCACATGGAGCATATGGTGGAGTGTGCCACTAAACGCTCGACCTGTGAACGGGTAAAGTTCGTTTGCAAGCGAGACCGTGAGAAGTGCCCGTTCAAATTGTGTGCTACTGGGAATGACGAAACAGTCTGGAAGATTACGAGGCTGAACTTGAATCACGAGTGTGTCAATAATTTGGATCGGACTGCCGATCGTCACGTGTCGAGCAAGGTTGTTGCTACTTACTTTGCACGTCAGTTAGTCGACGATGAGATCACACTGAAGCCGAAGACGATGATTTTTGATCTGAGGAGATTGTACGGAGTAGTGATCGATTACAGTTTTGCCCTGCGGACTAGGAACCTGGCCGTTGAAATGAGGTACGGCAACTATCAGGATTAATATCAGATGCTCTCGTCATATCTGCACGTGCTGAAAGAATGCAATCCAGGGACTCGGTATGATATTCAGACGACCAGTGAGGGCGTGTTCTGTCACATGTTTGTTGCACTTGGGCAGTGCATTAGTGCATTTCAGCAGCGCACTCTGCGTCCCGTCATAGTAGTCGACGCCACTCATCTGAAGGGGAAAAACAGCGGTGTGTTATTTGTTGCCGTCACGAAGGACGAAAATGAGCAGATTTTCCCGCTTGCTTTGGGTATCGGTCCGATTGAGAATGACCTGGAGTGGACGTGGTTTCTTGAGCACCTCAGGCTTTGCTACGATGCAGACGATCTGCTCATTGTGTCCGACCAGCATAAGAGCATCGCGAATGCTATTCGGAGTGCCTATCCCCACGCAACCCGTGCGTTGTGCTGTCACCACCTCGAGAAGAATCTGGCAATGTACCGCTCTCATGTGATCACAATTGTACACAAAGCTGCCTACTGTTATCGAGTGGATGAGTTTGAAAAATATTTATCTGATTTGGAGAGAATCAGTGGAGACGGTGCTTATAGGCGCCTCGTTGGACTCGGTGTTGAGACCTGGTCAAGGTCAAAATGTCCTGAACGACGATATGGTTTCATGACATCGAACGCGGCCGAAGTCTTCAACAGTGCTATCAAATGGCCACGATGATTACCTGTTTGTGCTATGCTCGAGTCGATTCGTGCGATGATTGAGAGATGGTTTGACGAGAAACGAAGGAAGGCTAATGAGAGGGAGCATGAGATGACCGAGGAGGCATTCGCAAAGATGTCTAATCAGAATCAGTTGAGTCATCATTTTGCTGTTCGGGAGGTCAGTGCGGGGACCGTGTTCAGAGTTGAGGAAAACGGCAGGTCCTATCTCGTGGATATCGCGAGACGCACGTGTGACTGTCGGGAGTTTGACTTAGACCTAATTCCGTGTCGTCATGCTGCTGCCGCTATACGGTATGGTATCGATTTCCTTACATCTTCTTTTAAATTAATTAATGCCACTAACTTGATACTTTTATATAGACGGGCTAGGTTTTCATTGTACGATTTCGTCGGCCCCTATTTCAAGCAAAGCAGCTTGAGAGAGATGTATGCGACTCCTATTGTGCCAGTACCACACGTTGATGATTGGGTTGTCCCTCCAGAAGTAGCTTCGTACGTGTGTCTTCCACCGGAAGTGGTTAGTCAGGCTGGACGTCCGCGGCTGAGTCGGGTTCATTCTGCAGTTGAGGGATCTGGGTCTGTTCGTCGTGTACAGGTTTGTTCTTCGAACCTAATATTGTGTCGTCATTAGTTTGATTAAAGACCTAATACCGTGTCTTTGTGTGCAGGTGTGTACGAAGTGTAAGGGCGCAGGACATAACATACGCAACTGCAAGGCTTACATACCTCCTGCAGGCGTTGATTTGAATGTCCCTCCGGAAGCCTCAGGAACGCAAGAATCGGGTCGAAGAAGGCAGAAGAAAAAGTGCAGCATTTGCAGAACCGAGGGCCACACGAAAACAAAATGTCCGATGCGTGTGGATTGAGGGCTCTTCTTATGTTTGGTTGATTTGTTATCGTTTTTCTCGATACATCGTATGACTAGGATTGATTTATTATCTTTGTTTCTGGACATATGCAGTGTGTTTCTTTGGATATTTGCAGTGGTTTTTGTTATACCTATGTGATTTGCAGGTCAGGGTATGTAAAAAAAGAGAAAGGGCATTCTGCATATTCTGTACTCCATCGAGTAACCTATTTCGATTAACCTCATCGATTAACCCATTCGAGTAACCCCATCTTGTAACCTAATCGATTAACCCCATCTTGTAACCTCATCGATTAACCCATTCGAGTAACCCCATCTTGTAACCTAATCGATTAACCCCATCTTGTAACCAATTCGATTAACCCCATCTTGTAACCTCATCGATTAACCCATTCGATTAACCCATTCGATTAACCCCATCTTGTAACCTCATCGATTAACCCATTCGAGTAACCCCATCTTGTAGCCTCATCGATTAACCCCATCTTGTAACCCATTCGATTAACCCATTCGAGTAACCCCATCTTGTAACCTCATCGATTAACCCCATCTTGTAACCTCATCGATTAACCCTTTCGAGTACATTAGGGTTTCCATCGAGTACATTAGGGTAACCATCGACCAACCATTCGAGTAACCATCGACCAACTATGAACAGGACCCTTTTTTTCAATTTTAAGGTCGTTCGTCAATTTCTAATTGTGTTTTTGCGTATGTAACTTCATTTTAATGATAAAATACACTTATTAAACATGTTTTGATGTTCAATTTTGGTGTTATAACCACAACATGTCAACATTGAACTAATATCATATTTTGTTTGTTGTAAACTTACTTAAGATATTTAGAAAAATATGACTAATGTTCCACGTTTCACTTGTTTTCACTCTAAACGAATCGATTGAT
This sequence comes from Euphrasia confusa, assembly GCA_954870475.1. NCBI lineage: Eukaryota > Viridiplantae > Streptophyta > Magnoliopsida > Lamiales > Orobanchaceae > Euphrasia > Euphrasia confusa. The sequence goes on along the minus strand of OX940966.1, from coordinate 3,671,169 downwards.
CATCTAAACTGTTTTAATAATGTTTTATGGCTCTAAATTGAACTTATTAGTGCAAAAAACAACTTAATTATCCAAAAAAAAGCCAAAAATTACAAATTTTACACGGTTAGTCGATGGAAGATCGAGTAACAGACCATCGACCAACCTTGGAGATTTATGATTACAGGATGATGGCTATTCGAGTAACCTTTTCCTGTAACCTATTTCGAGTAACCCAATTCCAGTAACCCTTTCGCTTAACCCTTTCGAGTAACCCCTTCGATTAACCATTTTAATGTTCTTTTGCAGATTCAGGCCTAATTCTACGTTACTCGGTGGACCTGTTCTTGATTACTCGATGGTTACTCGATGGAACAAACCAATCGAGTAACCTCTGGGCAGAATGAAAAAAGATTCTTTTTGCACATTTTTAAACCAAAACCTGCAACATTCTTATCAAACATTCAATATACAACCCATCCAAGACAAAAATCCCAAACAATACTAAACAATATTTCATCATAAACAAGTCTAATCCAAAACAAGTCTAATCCAAAACAGTAAATCATCCTTCCTGAGCTAACCAGTAAATCATCCTAGCAATATACTTCCTGTACCTAACGATGTAAGGACTGTCAATAGTCTTGTTCTCGTGAGTCAACTTGTCGTTGAGCAAGCGATCCAGGTACATGCAACAAATCGGCCCACACGAGTTCCCGTCGGGTTGGATTATTTGTCGAGCCCTGGGCATCAGCTTAAACTTGAAAGCACAGTTCTTACGTTCCCTGAAACATAAAACATTGAAATAAATGAAACACTTCTCACGTCAATATCATATAAGAAAAAAGACTACACTGGTTCCTGAATCATACAAGTACGAGTGCTGGTTCCACCAGTGTGCTTTTACCAACAATCGAGGCAACAAATCTGTCAGGGGCTTCATCTGTGCAGCTCTGACACTGAACATTGAATCATACACTTCGACAGTCCAGTCCAGTAGCAACTCGGGTAGGAGGAGAAGCACCTCGAAGAGGAGGAGAATCATGTCGAGGAGGCGGAGAATTATGTCGAGCTTTCCGAGATTTACGTCTCTCTTGTCTCTCTGCTGAAGAGCTGGGCGTGACATCGTCACGCGTGCGGATACCTGTTGCCACCTTCTTGAATGTCTTGACCACACGGTCCACAAGCTTCTTCTTCTTCTTCTCTATTTGTTTCTTCGGTGCAGGTGCTCGTGCCGGCGCCGCTGCGTGAGTTAAGCGGAGGGGAGGCTGGTACGGGACGGCATACAGCTCACCGGCCTCCGTCAAACTCCTGTAATACATCATCTCCTCCTCCTCCGGTGTCGGTGTGAGGGTCTCGTGCACTTCAAGCTAAAAGAAAACAATTAAAAAAAATATTTATTAGATATTCGATAAAATTATTAATTCAAAATTATTAACGAAACAAATTGACGGTTACCTGCTCATCCTCGAAGTAATCCGTGAAATCGAAGTTAGTCTTCCTCTGCGTCCAATGCAAAAACCGGGGCCTTCGCGTCTCTCGGCTCCGAGTAGCGCACTGTCTCCCTAAAGCAGGAAAGGCCTCGAAGGCCCAACACTGGAAGGCCCAAACTGGACCGTAAAAGTGATAAGCCGCTTTCTCGGCCTGATCAGCTGTCATCCCAGTAATGCTGATGTAGTGCGAGAAGTTCTGGAACGTGTAAGAACCCCAAGGAAACCACTCCCAGCCATCGTGATCCTCCACCAGTGTCCAGACCCAGTTCTCGACATCCAGTTTCTCTCGACCAATCAGAACGAAGTAGAGAATCAAGATGTTGGCAACCTTGAAATAATCATTTAGGTCGTTGCCCATCCGCAGACCATTGAACGAACTGAGCAGTGCTTCAATCTTCATCACTCTGCAACGGAATAACCTCCGATGGATGCCTGTAATGGGAGCTTCATGACCTTTGTCTGTGGGATCGAAGTTACTATCCCCGAAGCGCAGGCCGGTGATCAGGGCGTATTCTTGTGCTCGGAACTTCACAATACGATCCCCGATAGCAAACCAGTGCTCAAACTTTGGTATTCTGCTCTTGCTAACGATCTCTCTCGATAGCAGTTTGTGCAGAGGTTTGTTCGATCGGTCTGCACTGGGCATGGGAAGGAACTGACTGAACAGATACGTCTGTTCGTACTCCGCGAGGCCCTCGTCCCCACCCACCTCCCTCAAAGTATCTTGTACGTTTTTCAAAACGCCGCGTCGATCGCCGCAATTGATCGCTCTCGAAATGTCGACGAAATCCGGTCTCCTCCATCGAAAACCAGCCTGCACAAATGGAGAAGAAGCAATTAAAAACAGATTAATAGGATCAAAACAAACAAAAAAAAAAGTTTCTGCCTCCATCGACCAACCTATTTCGAGTAACCCCAATCGACCAACGTTTTCGAGTAACACCATCGACCAACACATTCGAGTAACCCATCGGCGTTGATCGATGGGGTTAGTCGATGTTACTAATCGACTGCCATCGATTAACCAAGAACAGATTTCAGAAATCGCAATTTTAGACAATTCAACTCAAAATTACAGTTCTAAATCACGTATAACACAAGAAAGAACTCAACCAAGCATCTAAAGCACCATATAATCCATCACATTGCTCGAATTCTCGAAAAAAAAATCGAAAAAAAGGGTTTCGGATTCGGGAATTACCGGAGGTTGCAGCAGCGGTTCTTCCTCCTCTTCATGGTCGACTTCGTGCTCCTGCTCCTCGTGTTCGGACTCCGTCGATGACATCTCCGGTGAATTGTCAAATTGGAAGAAAAAAAACGGGGGGGGGGGGGGGGGCGACAGTCGTGGAGAGAGAAAAGAGAAAAGGTGGGGGACCAATAATTTTTAATTCTTCTTTGTCTTTTTCTTTTAGGTTTGAAGGGTATAATAGACAACTCAATAGGAATTGGTTCAAAAAACTCACGTTATTATAAATGAGCACAAAAAACACATATTTGTTAAAAAAAGAACCATTTATCTACAGGCCTCTAATTACAATTTCCAATCCCCACTTCACAACATAAAAGGGCCTAGGCGGCCCAATACTATATAAAGAAACTAAAACATGGGCCTAAAATGAAGTTTGTTATTAGGCCTTTGAAATTGGAATAGCTGGGCCAAGCTGAATATGTTGAGAAACCTCCAAGTGTAGCTTTTGTAACTAACAAATATACTCAATAACTAACTTCTTCTTTAACTTTATCAACTAATCTCATAGCTTTAAGGAGAACGTAGAACACAAGAAATAAATCAAGACAATAACAAAAACACACCGAGCCGATTTTGTCCCCGCTTGGCGGGTATTGCACATTCGGAATGTACGGTATTAATCCATAAATAAATTATGTCTTACTTACATAGCCGAACACCTAAATTTAGAGCCCAACGATCCATAGGTTTTAGACACATCGTTAATGTTGTTGCTTTATACTCATTCTGTCTCAAAATAGTTGTCATACTTCATTTGTAAATTACAAAATTGCACTGTCAAGCATACTCAAGAAACGTAGTTATCCTTATGAGTGCTTAATGTCCTAATCCTATGTTCCAGCTTCTCTTGCTGCTGCTCGAGCTCCGCCAAAACCTCCACCATCGCCGGCCTGTTTCTCGGGTCCATGTCGATGCACCTCAATGCGAGCAACGAGACGGCTTGCGCCCCCCTCTTAGAGTACTCCCCCCTCAACCTAGTGTCCATCACTCTCGAAAACTGCTGCTTCTTCCCTTGAAGAAACGGCTTCGCCCAGTCCACAAGTAAGCCCGAGGGACCCCCTATGCTCTCGTCCCCCATCGCCCGCTTCCCCGAGATTAGTTCCAACAGCACAACCCCATAACTATACACATCGCTCTTCGGAGTCAAGTGGCCCGAAGACACGTATTCGGGGGCAGCATAACCCCTCGTCCCAACGATTCTCGTCGAGACATGTGTCCCGTCGCCTATCGGACCTTCCCTCGCCAGACCGAAATCCGCAAGCTTCGCTCGAGACTTCTGCCGAGTTACGAGTATTAGGAAGTAAAAGGTAAAAATGTATTTTTAAATTGAAAAATAAAATAATTGTGAGTAGAGTTTATAAAGTAATTAAGGGTAAAATTGTATTTTAAAGTGAAAAAGTTTGAACGTTTATTTACTTTTTTTTTTGAGGTGTGTATCAACTATTATGAAACACCAAAAAAAAGGAATGTAATGCATATATTATGAGAGGGATAGAGTATCTAAGAATATACAGTATATACATACCGAGTCAATGAGAACGTTGGAAGCCTTTAAGTCGCGGTAGATTACGTTGGCATTTAGGCTATGTAAGAAAGACAATCCCCGTGCAATGTCCGTCGCTATCTGCATTCGGGTCGACCACGACATCGGCTGCACTTCCTCTGTACACGAAATCGCAACAATTAATAAAGTCAATGAAAGATACTATTTAAAAACAGGAAAACAGAACTACTTACTTCTGAAGAGGTGATTCTCCAAGCTACCTTTGGGCATGAACTCATACACAAGCATTCTGTTCTTAGGTTCCGAGCAGTATCCGACCAGCTTCACCAAGTTCTCGTGCCGAAGCTGGCCCAAGTATCTGACCTCAGTCTGCGAATCAGATATAAATGTCAAGTTGTTCAACTTCTGTAAACAGTATTAATTAATATATAATGAAATTACGTACGAGCCATTCTCGGTGGCCTTGCATCGATTGCGCCTTGACTTTCTTGATTGCGACAACTGTTCCGCTTCCCGACCGGTTAGATGGCAGAGTGCAGTCGCTGATCCAGCCTTTGAAGACGAAGCCGAAGCCTCCTTCGCCGATGAGGTTGTCGGGGGAGAAGCCTTTGGTTGCGTGTTTGAGCTCGTTGTAGGCGAACGATTTCAGGTCAGTCGAGACGGAGAGGTTCTCGAGTGGGGGAACGAGGTTGTCGCTCAAAGTACCCGAATGCGTGGGGGGCTGCTTATTGGGAGATACTTTTGTGCCTGAAAAAATATCAAATCAGTAAAAATTACTGCAACAGAAGAATCAAGAAATTAATGCAAATCAAAATAATCCTACCAAAAAGAGAAGGAGAAGTCTGAGCAGCAGGGGTTCCTAAGCAAATACCCATCTCCAAACTCCAAACACACAATTTCAAGAGACCAATTTCTTTGTTTGTAGTATTCAATAAACCCAATACTATAAACGCTGGTGGTCTACAGTCAAAAAGGAGAACACGCTAAATAGTATACTTGTATATTGTTGGATAGAACGCGACGCAATCGTGCTTCAAAAATTATTTTACTATTCCCGATTATACTTTTTATTAAACAATGTCACGCAAATTATTGGAGAAACTCATTAATATAGATGTCAATTTGTCAAACTTTTGTAAAGCTTTTAGATAACGCGGCTTGTAACATATTATCAAAGTATAACGCCAAGTTCTTAAATTAATCGACTCTAGTCAGAGGCGACTACATCCGATTTAATAATTCACTTGTTGGGCATTTCCAAAGAAGCTGAAATCGACCAACAAGTGAAAAGGGTATTGAAGTTCAAAGAAAAGGTTGAAATTGCCTCATCTACTTGTTGGGTCTTCTCAAGGAGATTGAAATTACACAAGTGAAGGAATTATTGAAATATATATTGAAATTGACTTACTAATAATGTTAAGCTCACACTTCTAGATTTTAAGTAAAAATATATTTTTATATTTTTTTTCCAGCAAATTACATCTTTCTTACTTATGTCATAACAATATCTCACTACACCATAAGATGATGCGATTTTTAACGGGCTATCAAAGCTTTAGTCTAACGTTAAGGTCTTCCACTTCCACCAAAACAATTAATTTAATTTTTTTTGTCCCCCTTCCACAAGAACGGGAATTAAAATATTTGGAAACGAGGGTGGAAATTGGAATGTATGTATGTGCATGTGTTGGAGCCCATTCTTGTGACACTCTAAAAGATTCGTAGATGAGATGCGACAATAATCAAAATTAAATTTGCATAAAAACAATATTTTAATGTATTTATACCAATGTTCAAAATAAATAAAATTATTTACGTTTAATATAAATAACATAATGTTATTTCAACACAAATGATCAACAACCGCAGGTCAACCGAGTCAGCTCTAATCCGGTTGAATCAATCGAGTCGACTCGTCCACATAGATTAATCGAGCGCAAATGGTGCGATACGATTTTGAACCGAGTGAGACACTCTAGAATATTGTGAATACCAGAATTATGGCTGAACTCATCTTACTTATTTTAATGCACTCGTATCATTTCAAATCATGATAAACTAATCTTTAAAGTAGCTGCAATCATAATTTTATTTTATTACTATTATTATTATAACAGTCCTACTTTTTACACAAAGAAAGGTCAATGCTTTGCACAAACTACACCGTGTCTACTGATTAAAGTATGCATTTTTTTTCACTTTACGATTGGACCAATCACAACTCAACACGTAATTGTGTGAAATATATTTTATTTTGTGACGTAGTATTTGATGTCACCTTTACATCATCTATACGTCAGCAAAATGCAATGAACATTTTTTAGTTACTCCCATCTAAAAAAACTATTTTGTTTCATATATCAATAATTATTTATATTAATTTATTTTAATGTAAACGTTTGTTGTCACGCCCCGTTTTATTTTATTAAATAACAGAAATACAAGTAATAATTTTCAAAGATCTCGAGGGCGCGAGATGAAAATTTTAAAACTCCTCGTCGGCATAATTAAATTCCAACAGTAAAAGATTTAAATAGTAGTAAATGCAGCGGAAATCATTAGCAGTTTTAACAAGTCAACACGCACTAAAATGAATTAACATATTAAACGTTTGTACGAATCACGGCGCAGAAGCATCCTCGACTACTCCGGTTAATCATAGTATCACCTGAAAATATTTAGTTTAACAAGGGTCAGTCCACTTACTGGCAAGTAGGCATGCATTCTATATGCTTTAATATTTTCACTTATCGTCTTCCGTATTTTATACGTTGAAATTTTATACAATGCAGCTCCTAGACTTAACTTAACCTTAGATCATAAACTTGAAACCTTAAGTAACTTTCTTTCATGTTAACCTTCGAAACGTGACTTCATTATTTAGATATCTATCACGTTAACCTTCGAAACGTGACTTACATTTTATACTCATGTTAACCTCTGAAACGTGACTTAACATTTAGACTATCACGTTAACCTCCGAAACGTGACTTACGTTTTATACTCACGTTAACCTCCGAAACGTGACTTAACATATATGTTCACGTTAACCTCCGAAACGTGACTTTAGTTTAGACTACCACGTTAACCTCCGAAACGTGACTTGATATTTAAATTATCACGTTAACCTCCGAAACGTGATTTTTAACTTTTAACTTATCACGTTAACCTTCGAAACGTGACTTGTCATTTAATTTATCACGTTAATCTCCGAAACGTGACTTTAACTTTTAACTTATCACGTTAACCTTCGAAACGTGACTTGTCATTTAACTTATCACGTTAACCTCCGAAATGTGACTTTAACTTTTAACTTATCACGTTAACCTTCGAAACGTGACTTGTCATTTAACTTATCACGTTAACCTCCGAAACGTGACACTTAATATTTACTTAATAAACATTAACTTTAGTTCTTTAACATTTTGATCGTGAGATGAACTTCTAAATCATATGCATATCCTTACTTGTACATGAATTAATGATATAACAAAATTAACATTAAGAATAAATAGCAAACATCATATAAAATAAATCAAAGTAAAGATGATACACCAAATACCTTAGCAACAGAATCATTATACTCAGACTGCAAAACAACTACTGTATAAAGTAACTTAACATAAACTCACTACTACGCCCTTCAAATGAAAACTACATTATAAATTATAGGTGCATGTATATTTTGTTTACTACAGCTGCTTAGAGTAGCATCAGCCCTTCAATTCTTCCCACTATGTATACAGTGCACTCGTGCATATAATAAAGTTAACATATATCTATACATCTTCACATACTAGTGTACCACTTACATAAATATACATGTACTGACATGCATACATATAGATCCTTATTTATTTTGCGTATTTTTTATATGTATAGGAGACAGAAATTGAAAAGCCTTGAGGCGTATTGATCACTATCCGAAAACAATATTTCCACTATGTAGAAATTTGTTTACAGGATACAACAAGGCACAAAATTCATTTGAGAAACTTATAGGAGATTCTTTTATATATACTTGTCTGTACTTTACTGGATTGTTCTGTTGGTTTCTCTTTTTGTACTGTGTGTTACTTCACTTTTTTTGTTTCTTAAGCAAACACATATTTATACGCACAATTCTTTTATATATACTTGTCTGTACTTTACTGGGTTGTTCTATTGGTTTCTGTTTTTGTACAGTGTGTTACTTCACTTTTTTTGTTTCTTAAGCAAACACATATTTATACGCACAAAACAGACTATTGAAGAGGGATGCAACGTTTTAGATTATACGCAATGTTTCAGCGCAAAAACGTTTACCTTTGTTGGACACAACATTTCAGCGTTAATATTTATTATACGCAATGTTTCAGCAACAATAGCGTTTAACTTTGTTGTACAAGCGTTAATATTTATTAAATTTTATTGAATAATAAATTAATTTCATATTTGTTTTACTAATTATTAACTTATATCAAATTGATATAATTAATCTATTACGTAAAATATTATATGTTTCAACAGATACAATTTATTTTATTATAAAATAAAAGATACAAATTACTAACAATTTATATAGATATGTACACAGAGCACAAACATATGCATATATATCAATATATCATGTAGTAATATATATATATATATATATATATATATATATATATATATATATATATATATATATATATATATATATATATATATATTAAATTGAATCGTACAGGCACTAACAAATGAGTATAAATCGTATAATTTAAATTAGAACAAGAACCCTAAATTCAAAAACATAATTTATCTATATGATACTTAAAAACCTCACTTGCTTTGTAATAAAGTTGCGGTCAAGCGATCGAGGTGTTCATGTTGATCTCCCATTATTCTTTCTCTTATTCTCTCGTGGGTCGCCCCTTTTTTCTTTCTCCCGTTTCTTCTCGTCGGTCTCTCTCTCTCTCTCTCTCTCTCTCTCTCTCTCTTTTTCTGTTGTCGTTTGTTTAGTAAAATCCCCCTAGAGTTAACTAGCTAATTTAATTTAAAGGTTTATTAGCTCATTAAATAAAAGACTTGATTAATTCGTTTATAATTTGACAAGCCATTAAAATATAAATTCAACCCATAAAAAAAGTACTAAATTTGAATCGGCCCATTAAGAGAGTAGTCCAATCCATAAATACTATATCCGACTAACACGTGTATAAAGTAGCTATTTTAATTAACTAATTTTTAATATAAAAATTCAGGTTATTACATTTGTAGTGCTAAATATTTTCTTCTATATATATATATACATATATTATTTTTTATTATTATATTTATATAAAAAACAAATTTAAAATATTTTTCCGTTAAAACATATCAAATATTTTATATATATTTAAAAAATTAAAATAATTGATATATAAAAATAAAGAGATAAAGTAATGTTTTATCTATAAATCATATAATTTTTATTATATAAAAATATATATATTAAATTTGGTAATTCTGCCCATGACAGAATTTTTCTAAGCAAAATTATGATTTTAAAAAAATACGTAATAATGTAATATGAGTAATATTTAATTTTTTTTGTCTAGGTTAATTGCAAAAAATTAAATCTTACACACATGTTTTGGGTTGGCTTAAGCAAAATTATGATTTAAAAAAATACATAATAGGAGTAATATTTAATTTTTTTTCTAGGTCAATTGCAGAAATTCAAATACTTACACATGTTTCGAGTTCGAATTTGAACGGTCCTCAGTTCAAGTGTTCAACAAACTGAGCTAAGAACTCTTAACTAAAAATTATTATTATTAAAAATTCAATTGTTCTTATTTTAATTTAGTTCAATCAGAGTTTAAAAGAACATGACATGATCTTAGTTACCTTTCAATGTCTCTCTTATAAATTATATACTCCTTAAGTATACTAATAAGTAATAATGTAATTTACTCCTTCCATCTCTTTCCAAGTATTCTCTTATAAATATCTAAAGAATAATATATTTTATGTGTAAAGTAAATTTATATTGTCAATTTTAAACATAATTATTCAAATAGTTAGAAGTAAAAAAGATCAACATTATGAACACAATACTATTGCAACAATGTACTCATAATATGTTACAAGGACTATCTACTACTAATGCATTCTCCAAGACTTGTGTGTATCACATCCACATGAAATAACGATAATACCCCCCAATAAGAACAAGGCAAATTTGAAAAATAAAATGCCTAACAACTGAGAAAAAACAAACCATAAAAGGCTCACTGATACAAGACAACATCAAGAAATTAGCTACACGAACACGAAGGATTAAGACGACGTTACACAAAGTTCCTCATGCAGATCTATCGTCCGGGCCCGCAAGCATAATCTGCCAACACGTGGTGCATCGCCACCGGTTATTTAATTAGAAGAAATTAAAAAGAAAGGTATAATTTTGGTTCACCATTAATCAAGATTTTGATACTCACATTGCAGTCGAATGCGAATCTTCTCGCCAGCATGATGGCAGCGTTTCTCTCGCGCTCGGATTCGAAGGCTAAAACGAAAGACAGTCCTAGCTTTGCTTGCCAGTATGCTGATTGAGCCACAGCATTTCCACTGCCTCTAATCCCGCAAAGCTGAGATATATAGAAACATTATAATGATCTTTTAAAATCAGCGTTGCAGAATTTAGCCTATTTACAAAAAAAATACACAATCACATCTTTCAATATTACAAAAAGTAGCCTGGAAGTTTGACTTAATTACAAAGAAACCCAGATATATTTCAAAATTACAAAAAAAAAAAAAAACAATGAGATTATATTTGATCTTATTATATTTACCCCTTCATAAGCAAAAAATACAATTTCGAAAACCCCTTCACGATTATTAAAATATTACGCTTAGCCCCTTATATTTCACAATAAATCGAATCGAACCTAACGGTTTTTTTTTTCTTTGTAATTTTGAAAGTTACCCGCTTTTTGGTTTGTTGGTAATCGAAATAAACCCCAAGGGTAGTTATGCAAATGTCTATCGAATCTCAGAGTATGTTGAGTTGGGACAACTACGTACTTGCATTGAGTTGGAATAGTACTCCTTCGCCATTGTTGTTTTCCCTTTGCAAAGCTTCATCCTCATCTTTCCTATGTGTAGTACATGGATAGACTCGGAAGGTTGATCAATTTCGTTCATCCGGATGAGGGCAACCTGCAAATGCAGATTACGTGCGTGAATATTACGTGCGTGAATTTTTGTTGTAGCAAAAATAAATACAGTACTAATTAACTTACAGTGAATTCTGTGTCGTGCCTTCGAACCAATGCTTCTACGTAGTTTCCGAGTCCGGCGGCTATATAGAAGAAAATGTATTAGTCCTTAGGAAGAGTTCATTATATTTTGATATGTTAAAAAAATCAACGGACCTGGATCGATAGGAGCAGAGGTCGTTACGGTTATCGTCCCATCATCAGTCGAAATATCGGCTTGCAGTATTCGCCCAACATCAAACGGCTCTGGAGCATATGAAGATTTTGTGGCCCCTGATAGTATATAGCCAATGGGTGTAAAAAATTCTTTAAAAACTCGGAGAATGGATGCCGTTTTATTTTTGTGCTTCGTTGTTATTATAAGCGTATAGTTGATACCTGATATAAGCTCCTTGTTGTCACCCTCGGATTTCGAGCGATACCATTGGATATTGCATTCTGAGAGATCCGGAGCACTATCCGAACATGGAAGTATACAAAGACATGAACCCAACGTCTCTATGCCATCTATTTCGTAGAAATGGAGCGTGTTTTTATCACCCTTCTTGCTTATTGCCAGCTGGAAGGTATTCATGAAGTAAATATCAGCTAATATTACTCGACTTTTTTTAAACCCTATTGTAATTAATGAGCATGAAATGATATTCTCATGCACCATTAACAATTACAAACTACTAGTCGAGGTGAAAGGAGAGGAAAACCTCTTTCTGGAGCTGCAGTGATCGTTTGGCCTTTTCTGCGAGTTGAGTCCTCAATGCATTAATCTCATGCTCCATGTCCATGACCTACAAAAAACGACGACTCTTACACTAGCTTTTTAAGTGCTTGCAAGCTCTAAACAACCCTCGTTTCGAAATTAAACTAGGCCTCAAGAACAATATGCATAATTGTCGACCCTTAAAAAGTTCGATTTGTGAAACAAAACGAAATAGAATAATTAACTTCGCTTACCCTACTAGGCTGATGCAGCATTTTGATTCGTCTAGCTTCTTGAACCTCCTTCATCAGTTCATCAAAGTCCTGAATACAAAAATGAAAACCGAAATATCACAGGTCAATCCTAACAAGGTACTGTATTCGTAAATATATAGGAGGCCCCGTAATCCATTTTTTTTTTTAATTATTCGGAATTACCTGCTTTCCTGAAGCTTTAGACATCCGTTCATGTTCCTGAAGAGCCTCCTCCACTCTCTGCACGGCCGCTCTCGCATTCTCGATTTCCGTACGTGCAAAAGCTCTTTCTTCATCAACAAGCCTTTTAGCATCCTCTGAAGCCTGAAAAAAGAATGCAGTTTTTTTACGTCTAAGAAAAAAGAAAAAAGTAGAAGAACCTCCTACATCAGTTCATCCACGTGTAAAACAAAAAGTTGCTCCCATAATGTTCGAGTAATGATTTTGCATATTACAAATACAATGTGTGCAATTTAACCTGCTTTAGAAAATTTGCGAGCTTTTTCACTTCAGCCTTTTCTTGGATGAGCTCCCCTTCCCTCTGAGTCAATTGAAAGGCCAAAGCTTCAACCTGAAAACGTCAAAACAAATCTGATAAAGTGAATCGATGGGTCGGAAGCTTTACATTCGATGATTTAATTAGACCGATGAATTTCATACAATAGATATGGCGTCCTTCACTTCATCTTTGTTTTTGCCACCCACGCGCCCTCTCAAAGCCTCAAGCGCATCTCGGAGTTTCTTGAGAAGCACGTGTTTCTCCAATGAAGCTGCTTCTTTGAGTTTCGCCTGAAAACAACAGTAAACTCACGGCATTAAAACAGCGATAAGCAAAACATGGCTTATCTACTTATATAAGCAAAACGAGATGCGAAAAAAATCGAACCTCGACAGAGAGCTTTGTGGCAGCAGCCAGCCCCTTTTCGAACTTGTTGGCAAGATCACGAACTGAAAGGCGCTGCTGCTGCTCGAGCAACAAGTTAGTTTCCCGCGCGACGATCTCTTTCGTGGTCAACAGGTTTGAGTCTTCTTTGACCTCCACAATCTGATTGTTATCTCCGATTTTGTATTTCGGGAAGCGGCTGGAGGCGAATATGACGTCAGCTGACACGGGCGACACCGAGTCCTTCTGCAGCGAGTGACTGAAACCCCGGCCTAACCTCGTCATATTGAGACCCCAGTTCCCTAAAATGTCGGAGAAAAAACCCCATTAATTTCTTAGCTTCGAGCAACAGAGGGGTTTACCCTATGTCTTGTAATTAGGTACTACAAATTACAGTGCAAAAATTAAGAAGAAAACACACTCCATACAGATCCAAGCTTTCGCGCATTCAAACAATAAATCTTAATTTATTTATATTTTCAAGAGAAACTCAAAATCAACCAATACTACTAAAAAAACAGTAGCCTAAAAACCTTGTTTTTTTTTCAAGAAATCGGAAATAACATCATCAGCATCAGTGTTATAAGCCCAGAAAGTATTTACTCGATATTTGAACAAAACGAAAAAGCAATTAAATGCAGAAAATCAAAATCATGAAAACCCACTTAAGCACACACACCCAGAGAGAGAGAGAGATCAGTTTATATTGGGACAGCAAAAAAAACAAACGAACCTAGTACGCAGTAGCTCGCAGTGGTGTTGGAAAATGGGGATTCGTTACCGGTAGCAGAGTTTGAATGTGGGGAGAGAAAGCAAGGGGAGAGAGAGATAGATGAAGGAGAAATAAGCAATAGTAGTATATTTTTCAAAAAGCAGAGTAGATACAGAAAAATCCCTGTTTTATCTCTAAATGAGTATAAACACGCTTGATTAATGTGTGTATTACATCTTTGGCCCACCCACCATTGAAAGATTTTAGCGCTTTCTTTTTTGGCACATTTCGAAAATTTGTTTTAAATTAAGTTCAATACACCACCAATTAAATTTTGACACGTAGCATTATTGATTAAAGTATTTATTATTATTTTTGATATGATATCTATACATTTGGTAATACAAATCAAATTAAATGTACAATAATATTGGAACAAATAATCACATTTAATCTCCAACGCTGATATATTTTTAATTTTCACATAGTCTCAAGATCTTTAAACAAAAACAAAAGGCTATTTTAAATAAGTCCAAATCTTCAAATTTAATAAGAATTATTAGATATTAGATAAGTACAACAATAAATTGACTCAAAAGTAAAATGTGGAGCAAATGTTAAATAAGAAATAAAAATCACCTAATAAGTAAATCATAATTTTCCATTTAATATTAATGGTCAAGATCTTTAAACAAAAACAAAAGGCTACCTAAAATGCTAATTTAAATCATCTAAATAAGTTTTAAATCATCCAAATAAGTCCAAATCTTCAAATTTAATAAGAAGACACAATTAAAAAAATTAATAGTGTAATTAAAATAGAAAACAAATATTATAGTAAAATAAAATAAAATAAAAATTTACTCATTACCATCACATCCCTACAAGTACACGAGTTTGAAAACCACCCAAGGAAGGCGAGTTTGAAAACCACCCAAGGAAGGAGTAGACGAGCTCTGGAAACCAGAATATCCCGATACCTTGTATGGACTTAAACTGATTGATGGTGTGGGGACTTAAACTGATTCAAAATTTAATAATTAATAATTAAAGAAAGAAAGAAATATTTAAGTCCAAAAATCAATTATTAATAATTAAATAAAGAAAAAAATATTTAAGTATCTTAACCAAAAATCAATTATTAATAATTAAATAAATAAAGAAATATTTAAGTATCTTAGAATATTAATATTAAAAATGAAAGGTCATGATTTATTCATTAGGATTTTTATTAGGAGAGGATTTAAGATCCTAATCCCAACCGTGGCGATTGTTCTAATTATTTAATATCTAATTAAAAAAAGTCAATTAGTATGTGGCGATTGTTCTAATTATTTAATATCTAATTAAAAAAAGTCAATTAGTATTTCATATTTGATTGTAGACCTAATAATGATAAAAAATATTATTTAAAAAAAATAACACATAAAAGTAGAAACCGTTTTTAAGTGTAATTGAAAACGTAAAAAAAAAAGTGAATTAAAATTTTAAAATTATTTTTGAGCGGTTTCATACTTAGTACATTTACAATTCTTCATCTACTTTAGATTCAATAAAAAATTAAAATTTAAAAATGGAGGAAAAAATAAAAGTAAAAGTAAATCAATTTCCCACTTAAAAAAAAAAGATAAAAATGAGATATTTAAGGGGTGACGGGGTGACGTATAAAATTGGTTTATACTAGAATTACTATGCACTATGCACGTGTATTTGATAAAAAAATGAGATAGTTAAAAGGTGACATACAAAATTGGTTTATACTAGAATCACTCTGTACTATGCACGTAAATTCAATTTAATTTGTGGTATTTCTTATGAAAATTGATGGAATAATTTAGGAAAAAAGGTAGAATAGTTTATATTATTTTAAGTTATACTTTATAAATTTATGTTTGCAATTTAATGTTTATTTTTCTTTGTTTTTTATAAATTAAGTATATTTTAAGAATATAATTATTGTTAAGTGTAATAACTGTTTAGGTAAATTAATAAAATTAAAATAATATTAATTAAAGTGCTCTTATTAATAATTAAGATAAACTAAATTATTTAATTTTAACTAAACTTTAAAATTTTCTCTTTATAAAAAATCACACACGTTTTTAATTAAGTTACATTTGCTTTATTTCAGTTTAATTAATTTTAATTTAATTTATTCTATTCCAAAAAATTAAAATTAAAATTTTAATACGTTTTTAATTAAGTTATATTTGCTTTATTTCAGTTTAATTAATTTTAATTTAATTTAATCTATTCCAAAAATTAAAATTAAAATTTTAATTTAATAATAATTAGATCGAATACTTTTATGTAAATAATTTAATTCATGGAATATTAATCATAATTTAAAAATTATTTATTATTATTATTATTATTAAAATAAATGATTAGCATACATATACTTTTAATTTTATTTTAAATGTGGTCACCCAATTAGGTAATTATATTAAGAGATTAAATCACATTTGGTCCTATAAATATTGTCGATCCCACATTCACTCCTTTATTTGTTAATTTCATCAAATTCAGTTCTTCCCAGTCAATTTCCACCGGGAAACTCACGTGATGGTCACGCGCGTGCTGACGTGGCGGTCATCAGGGGAGGCTTGCTGACGTGGCTTGAGATTAAATCACATTTGGTCCTCCAACTTAGGATGATCTCACGTTTGGTCCTTTTTTTTGTTCAAAAAATCAAATCTCATCTTTTCCGGTTGATTTACACCGGAAATTGCACGTGTGGGTCACGTGATATACATGAAGATTTTTTATGTCGATCCAATCGCTCGATTACCTCGTTCGTGTGTGCGTAAGCATGTAAAATGAGTAAACACGAACATACAAGATAGAGCAGCTCGGGAGAGGAGATGATTTTCATGATCGGCAGGCGAGCACGATTTCAATCCCACCGCCTCACTCCAGCCCGGACCAAGATCGCGAGGTGAAGTCTCCTTGGGCTGGGCTTAGCATGTTGGGCTTCTTAGCCTGTTGGGCTTATTTATAGGTCAGACCCATTAATTTATTTTAGTAACCCTAATCTGTAATCTCTATAAATAGTAGGTATTGAATGTCATTAAGGATGGACACATTTCCAAAAAAAAAAAAATTAGAGTGCAAAAAAAGGACCAAACGTGGGATCAGCCTAAGTTGCAGGACCAAATGTGATTTAATCTCAAGTCACGTCAGCAAGCCTCCTCTGATGACCGCCACGTCAGCACGCACGTGACCAGCACGTGAGTTTCCCAGTGAAAATTGACCGGGAAGGACCGGATTTGATGAAACTAACAAATAAAGGATTGAATGTGGAATCAGCAGTATTTACAGGACCAAATGTGATTTAATCTCTTATATTCCCATAAAATTATTTGAAAGTAAATTCAAACCAAAGATACTAAATACAAATCCAAATCTATGTTTCCACAAACCAGAAACCGGAGGAAAGTTCTCCACTAGGGCTCAATGAAGCAACCCCTCTTCCTCGCATGATCATTCTGATCAGATAACAAGGATTAAAGTTCAAGCTCATATCCATGATATTTAGCATAATGAAGAAAGAATCAAGTTATCATTTCAAAATTACAAAGTTGCCCTTGAGACTTGCACTCAACGAATATCCCTCACACTCGTCGTCCCCACAACTTTCTCTTACTAGAAGCCCGAAGGAAAGTTTTCTCCACTAGGGCACAAACGATTGTGATTTGTGAAGCAACCACCTCTTCGAAGCATGATCATGCTGATCAGATAACTCCCGTCCACAAAACCAAATCAAACCCAATAACAATTTTAAAGTAAAAATCTCATCCTTGAAATTTAGCATAATTATGAGAGTCAAATTATCATTTCAAAATTACAAAGTTGCCATGAGTTTTGCGTTCAACAAATACTAATAATATCTTTAAGGACTAAGTTCATAATGACAGGTTTTTTTTTTTTATAATAGGCTGAATCTCAAGTGTGGTTTATGAAATTAATCAAGGACTACTATTTTTAGAACATGACAAGAAAGCTCTTCTCCATCTAAGAAATCGAGATTTTGTCATAGGAACTTATAAGCTCCTCAACTTCTTAGGCTTATTTTATTTTTTGAAAGATATCATAAGAATGCAAATAAGTTGTTCTGAGAACTTTTAAGCTTCCAGAAAAAAAAATTACTAGTGGCAACTAACAGTAAAAAGCTATCACAATACAGAGTGGCAGCCATGGTGATATTATACAAACATTTCAGAAATATAAATATTATAGAGAAGGAACTGTAATAAGATCGCAGTATATAGTTGGTTAACAATCACACACAACCGCAAACACACTTATATAACGGAATTAAAAACTCAAGTAAAACTAACAATTTTAAAGATTGAAAAGAAAACAATCATCAGCCTTTCAAATCCAAGGAAAAAGGCAAGCGGGATCGTAACTATGGTTGCCAATGATTGAAAGAAAAGTTTCGATTTGAAATAAATTCCGATGTCACCCTCAGGAAATATTTATTCAACAGTCAGAATGAAGAATTTTGAGGGAAATAAAGATACATATTTTAGATTCTAGTCTTTAGTCAAATGACAACTTTTGGGTACAAGGATGACGTCATTTGCAAGAGAGCTTGAACTTCAGAAGAATCACCAGAGACCAAAACTAAAGGTTTGGTGCATTTTTTAAGAATCTGCACAGTGAATACATTTGAAATGAAATATTAATTTGAAAATAAAATAAAATTGTTTTTCACCCATAGGCAATGAATAAACTGAGTGTGAGATTCATAAAGTAAACTGTAAAAGATTTAACCCAAGGGTAACGCTTTGGCTAAATAAGAAAATTAAATTGTCAAACCGTGCAAACTCAAACACACGAGGGAAGAATAAAATTAACAAATTCATTCCGTGCCATAATAAAAAAATAGCATACAAAATGACTTGCCTTTAAAATAACGCAGGTTAATGTGCACCTCATATATATGCTATAGAATCAACTTAGCAACCATCACCTCTTCATTAAACGAATTCTAAACAGATACTTAGCAAAGAAAACGAGCTAGTTGATCTCTGAGTTATATACTTTAAACTGACACAACAGTTACAATCAACAAACCAAAACCAGAAGGTGGGTTATCGAATATCGAGATAATGATAGCTACTTGGTTCATAAGAAAACTACAGCCAATCTACAGCTCAGCAAAATTTATGTATTTTAAAGCTGTAAGAGACCACACAAAGTAATGGAAGATAGCAACTTGAGTATTCATAAAACACCATCCTTTAACTTGATAAAATATATCACCACAAAATTTTCTAGAGATGAAAAAAAACTGCTCTACTAAAACTTCAACTAAAACTAGTGCAATGAATTTTAACTATTCCCAAAAAACACCAGGCAACATTGAATATATTTCTTCTACGACTCAAATATAGCAAAGCACCAGAGTAATTGTCAAAGAATTTAACGCTAAAATAAAAATTAAGCACATACCCTTTCGTCTTTACTTAGCGACCAGGCCCCATGTAGGGCGGCCTAACTCCTCCCCTACCCATCTGTGGCTGCCCACCATATCCTCCCTGCATTCCGGGCGGAGCTCCATATCCTCCGGGCGGAGCTCCATATCCTCCATAGCCCACATTATTCATCATCGGCGGCATTCCTTGCTGATTGACACCTCCAAGCAGATTCCCAATGCCCAATCCAGCTCCCTGAGTGGCTAACAAAGCTGCCACAGCTTGCCCTATAGCAGCAGGCGCCACTGCTTGATTATATCCAGTGTTAGGCGCCATCATATTCCCACCGGCGGGCCCCACACCCTCACCACCTCCAAAGTACCTCCCTTTCTTTGCCGAATGACGATGGTTTCCTTGGTGATGACGTGGCTGATGGCCTTGTTGCTGCTGGTTAGAAGCTCCCTTGCTGTGCTTCGGCCCGTCGACTGCCTTTTGGCAGTGCAAGGTGTGCCCTTCGAAGGTCTTGTGTGGTTCCTCCAACGCCTTATGGGCACTCGCGAGGCTCTTGTAAACGAACAAACAGAACCCTCTCGGTTTTCCGGTCTGTTTATCCAGTCCCAACGGGCCTTCCTCGATCTCGCCGAAAGTGGAAAAGAACTCGGTGAGTTTGTTGGGGTCGATCTCAGCTGACACGTTTGTAACGTATATCTTTCTCCTCGTGTACTCTGTCTCTTTCGAGGCGGGGACAGCCGCCACCACGGACGCTGTCGGGGCACGAACAGGGCCTTCGGAGGCCAGCTGGCACGAAACTATTCGTCCATCGATCACTCTTTGAGGCTCCTTGAGGGCCCGCCGGGCCCCACTGCGGCGCTTGAAGAGAAGGAAAGCGTAGCCTTTGGATTTTCCGGAAACCTTATCCTTGACGAGCTTACAATCTTCGACCTCCCCGTACTTGCTGAAAGAGGCGGTAATGGACTCGTCGCTGGATTCCCAGCCGAGCCCGTGGACGAAGATCTTGCGATGGGCTGGGTCGGCATCGGCCAATTTGTGGACGGCCTCGATTAAATCAGGGTGTTTCGCCACAGCCTCTTTGACGAGGAGCGACAATTGGACTTTGGAAAAGGGTTCTAGAATCTTCTCGAGCGGCTCCTCCTCCTCGTCGTCCTCTTCTTCTTCGACCCCAATTTCCGGGACGGCCGCGATCTCGGAGGGCTTCTCGGTTAATTCGACCTTTTGTTCGCTTTCGTTTTCTTCCATATTAACCGGGTCAACCTCGTTTTCCGGGACGGGGTCGATCTCCGAGGGCTTCTCGGTTAATTCGACCTGTTGGTCGGTTTTCACGGCCTCGCCTTCGATTTCTGCCGTATTAACCGGGGCTTCGTCTTCTTTCTCTTCCCCTTCTCCACCTTCTTCTTCTGCTTCTGCTGCTGATGCTCCTACTTCCCCTTCGCCGACTGATAGGTCTTCTTCGGGCGGTTGTTGGATATCTACTGGCTCGGGCAGTTCGGGCTCCGGTTGGGCCGCGGGATCCTCAGGAGCTTCGGAGACGGCGGCGGCTTTTCGTTTTCTGGTCATCATGTTTGAGTGCGGGAGTGTAGAGAGTGAGTGGTGCGTAGGTTAGGGCTAGGGTTTGAAAGAGAGGTAAAGCGCGCAGCAGCAGTACCAGGTGGGGAGATGATGATATATTTGGGGTTGCTTTTTTAATTATTTCGATAATTATACTTTTAGTCCTTCAAATTATATGCAATTGTAATTCTAGTCCAAATTGCAATTGTTTGACCCATTTTCAGTTGTAGTAAAAATAAATTAATGAACCAATTGGGTAAATGATTAAAAATGATATGACAAAAAGTACAAAAAGAAATTTATTAAATCAAAATTAATTACATTTTTTTCAACTACTATTTCATTTTATAATATTATTAATAATTTTTAAAATTATTTAGTAACTTTTATTTGTCCAAAAAATCTATTAGATTACATGAAAGTACATAATTTTTTCAACTTGGATTGTTCAGTTTTATAATGCACTAAATAGGTATTTTAAAAATCTATTAAAAAAATCATAAATCTAAAATCTAAAAAATATTAACCTATACTGATTTTTGAAAGAAGACTAAATAGCAAAGGTAGTTGATTCTGCAAATATCCAATTCCATTTCTCACCTCAGTAGTACAACAGAACACAAATACTCCGGTAAAAGTCTAAAAGAAAAACAGAATCAGGCGAGCGAACGTTATAGAACTAACAAAAATAGAGCCAAACGTGGTCCGCGCTTTAGATTTTGTTGAAGGCCACAATATCACAACTCTGCACATATTCATTGATGGGCTCAACTGTGAGTTGCTCTTCTATCATTGTGTCGACAGAGACAAGATCATCTACTACTGTAAGCATGATCTGGAGCTTTTTGATTCCATAACCAACTGCCACCAATTTCGCTGCAAAAACAAAAATAACCAAAGTTAAAATCGTTTTTTTTTTATAATTCCAAAATAATTACTATTCCCTCCCCCAAAGGGATAAAATGAAGGCGTACATGCTCCCCAAAAGAGGCCTGGCATCTCAATGCTGCGAACAGCCTCTTCCAGCTTCTTCATGTCTGTCTCATCATCCCAAGGCTTGACATCCATGAGAACGGATGATTTTCCACCTACAAATTTTATAGACGAATCGAAAAACATATGCAATGTCAAATACAAGAAAAATTCAGGGCATGAAATTTCTAAATTTTTTTATTGCGATTGAGCTAATGAATGGGATCTATATGCAAACACCTTAAAAAACATGATTTAAAAAAATCAGACCATATAAAACGGTATGATGGTATATACTCACTCTCTTTCTTTTTGGCAGGAGCCTTTGAAGCTTCTCTCTGCTCAGCAGCCTTCTTTTCTTCTTCCGTCTCATCACCAAAAAGATCAAGATCATCATCATCGTCATCAGCCACCTGTTCAAAGTTAAAAAATGTACACAAGGGAAAGCATTAAAACCCCACAGATTATGGAACGTGGAGACAACGTATGAGGTTGTCATCCTCAAAGAATATGGAATGTTTACTACTATTCGGGTTATTTTGTCAAACTAAATCACCAAGTATTCTTCAAATAGATGCTTTGGCTAATTGTGGGGAGGATAATGGACAAACTAAAATCAGGCCCCATACAAGCCCTGCTTAGTAAATAAAGAGGAGCCTCTGAGCATGTTCACATGTGAGAGGAAAGATTAACTTGTTCTAAACCTGCCAAAATCGCCTATTTCTAAAAGCAAGATTATTTTATAAATCTAAAAAAGCTTGATGCGGTCCAGTGTCTGTATTTTAAGAAATCTAAGCCATTAAAATCAAAATTTATAAAAGCAATATTCTTATTGTATAGTAGCTACAAAAAAAAATGAATTCAAAAGGCACAAATACGAAATAATCAAAGAAAAAAGGCTTAACTTTTGATCATGGATCAAATGTCAAATTAACCAATCCAAGTCATTTCGAATGACTAAAGAATTTATGGTGCCAAACAATTTGAGTTTAGAACAAAGCCAAAAGGCCCCAAAATATAAAGAATTTATCATTTTGGCATCAAGAAAAGTTTAGCAAGTAAGCAATCTGACCCACAAAAAAACAAACCCCTGTCTTCCTTCTTATTTCAAGTTTGAGAGTAACCGAGATAAATATAAATATAAGCGAGCACCAAAAATATACAAAAAGCTCAAATTAAATTGTGACCAAAACTCCAATTTTGTAGAGAAATGATAATGGGAGAAAAACGAACTTTACTTCATAATGTTAAGCTAATTACATTTCAACAACCTCAATTTTTTATTCACTTTCACGTCCCTAAATATAGAGGTAGTAGCTACCTTAGTTTCCGCAGCGGCGGGTTGACCTCCCAGGCTTACTCCGACAGACTTCCCGGGAAAGCTACACCATTATACACACATTGCAAGTCTTAATATCATAGATCTCAATAAACACCAATCAATAAATCATCTACTAATCAATCAAGAGATTGATCCATTATCGAATGCAAGCCCATATAACAACTCATAAAAACTTGGATTCTAATTTTTTTTACCTTGGTGCCAGCTTCGAGGAGACAGCTCCATACCACTTGCTGGCATTGGGGTAAAGATCGGCAGATGGGTTCTCCGAAACGGCGGCGTAAACCTTGACATCGTCTTTTGTCAGCTGTTCACTGAAATTCAAGAGCACCCATCACATTAATTATAATACAAATCGAGAAAATTGTGAATAAATTCCAGGAAAATAATAATAATAAAAAAAAGTGGTGAGAGTCTTACCCGGAGATGTAGGATTTTCCGGAGAGGAAGTCGTTGAGTGACTTGAGGCCGGCTTCGGTGTAAAGATCCGAGAAGATGACGGCCATTGTCGATTTTCTTGTGGAGAAGAAAAGAAGTAGTAAAAGACGCTGTGATAAATAAGCTTCGAAGACGTTAATGCGAAAGAGGATGAACAAGTTTTATATGAGGTGAGTGAAACCCTAGACCGAAATTGGGGATACATTTTTTTTTTTCGCTTCTTAAAAAGTGTAAATATTAAAAAAAAAACATTTGAAATAAGGATTTTTTTTTTCTTTACCACAATTTCTTTTTTAACGTTGTAATTAAATTATGCAATCTTTAAAATAAATAAAATTATTACTCTTTAAGAGCATCTTCAATTGTAGATATGATTTATACTTTGTTTAGATACTATTTACAAACTGTTTTATGTTTCATTTTGTGGATTTTACGTGCATAAAATTCAATAATTGTACTACAAATTATGTATAAAGTGTCAAATAATACTCCCTCCGGCCATTAATAAATGTCATACTTGCTGAACACGGAGTTTAAGAAAATTATTATTTTTGTATTTTTTAACTGAAAAGTAAAAGGTAAAAATATATTTTAAAAATGAAAAGTAAAGTAGTTGTGAGTAAAGTTTAAAAAGTAGTTGGGTTAAAGTAGAATAAAATTATATATTAAAATGAAAAAATTAGAATAATTATTTTCTTTTTTGGGTGTGTCAACTACTGTTGGACACCCCAAAAAGGAAAGTATGACAACTGTTGGATGGAGGGAGTATGTGACTAAATTGTATCAACACTCTTTGGATTTTGTAAAGAATGTAATCATATTTCTCTGGTAAATGAATGTAGTACTTTACTCTTTAGTCAAAATATTAAAAACAAAAATGTATTTTTTCATACAAATATGAAAATATAAATGTATTTTAAGGTGAAAATTAAAATAATTTTTATTACATTTTTAAAAAATTAATAAAAAAATTTAAAATAAAATTGTATTATATATATATATTAGAGTTTATATCAATTAAAAAAATGTGAAATTAATTTTTGGGAGTATAACACTGTTACCTCGCCCACTTTAGAAAAGACCAAAGTGACAGTAACCGCAAATCTCCATCCTCCTCCATCTCCCCCCTCATTTCCAGCGATGCGTGAGCTCCACTATCCGGTAATGCTTATTATAACCGATGTTATTTTTCTGATTTATCGATCCTTTATTTCAGCGGATAAACATCTGTATTTTTTCCCGGGGTATTCTGATGGGTATTCGCATAGCGATGTGTAATTCCGATGAATTCATAGAGAAATTAATTATCATTTTCTTTTGATTTCAAAAATTGCATTTTGTTTTTCGGAAATTAGGGTTCATATTCGTTGTGCCTTGTACGATTACTTTGATGTGGGGTAAATGATAAATCAGCCAAGTCAAATATCTGATTATCGTCTCTGCAATTTTCCCTGATTTTATTTATTTAAAAAAAATCCTTACTATTATAAAAGCATATTTCTATGCAGATATAGTTCAGGTGGTGTTTGAGATTGAGATATAGAAAAAAGTATGAACACCCACTGGTGCTATCAATGCAGCCATCCCGTTCGAGCCCGGGCCCGCAATCCAGTCGTCTGCCCCCACTGCTACGGTGGCTTCATACAGGAGCTCCCTGACCCTCCCGCCTTCGGATTCACCGACCCCAGATTGGGCATCATGGATGTGTTTGCCTCCCTCGTGCGCCATCAAATGTCCAGACAATACCTCGATTTCGAATTCCGGTCTCGGGCTCGACCGGGCCCTACTCTGATGTTCCATGGCCAGACCTCTGCTGATGCCCTCGACTTGAACGACCTCTTCACGGGCCACGGGCTGCCCGAGCTGCCCGAGCGGAGGGGCCCGCCCCCAGCCCCTCGTTCGGCGATTGATTCTATGCCGACTATTAGGATCTCCCAACGCCATCTTAACATGGATGCACACTGTCCTGTTTGTCAGGATAAGTTTATGTTGGGGTCGAGAGCTAGGCAGATGCCGTGTGATCATATTTATCATTCGGACTGTATTGTCCCCTGGCTTGTGGAGCATAACACGTGCCCTGTCTGCCGTGTGGAGCTGCCTTCTTCTGGGAGCGGTCATGCCCGAAGCAGAAGCAGTTCTCAGGGACGATGGAATCCTTTTTCGTTCTTGTGGCCTTCGAATTCAAATTGAAATAATGATAGTAGTAGCAGGCTCGGGTGAAGAAAGTAATAGTCGGATGAGGTGGCCTTTCGATTATTGATTTCTCTGTTTGAATTTCGGCTGTGGTTTTTTGTTTTGTGTTTTGTGGCTCTAAAGAAAGTCTGGGATTCTATTTATTGGTGTTTAAGCTGAAAGTGATTTTGTATGTCACCTGTTACAAAATGTGAAACTCTTCGCAGGATATATGAATGATTTGAATAGGGGTGAGAGCGTCGAAATCCTATACAGTCAGTTGAGTGTTCCGTTGAGGACTGCTGATCTGATGCAGTTTGAATCTCTTGTTTGTCGATCTATGTAGTGTAGTTTTCGTATGAACGGTTTCCGTGATGGAATCGATTCACTTTGACAGAAGCTGTAAAATTGAGTGTAAAATTGAGTAGCAGTTAGTGTGTCCCTGTCACTCCTGTGGGTGGTGGAATACTCAGTTTCTGATCAAAGATTAATTTTACTACTACTACTACATTATTTATTTTTAACATTTGGATCCTCTCATTATTCAAAATGTGAATCCTCATTCATTATGTTATGATATATTTTTTCAAAATAAATAAATAAATATTTTATACTACTACTCCATTAGTCTAACTTAAACTTCCTCTCCCTTGCCAACCGAATCGCCACTTTCCATAATTTATACTCTCCTATTAATTCTTTTACTTAAAAAACTATTATCACATTTATTACATTTTCATCCTATATTTATTGCTTATTTCTCTTTCTTGAAACCTGAGTGTGTTCCATTTAAGAGTATTTATTTTAAGTGAATTAGTGATATTATAAAAAAAAATTATGAAATATTTTAAAAAAGAAAATAAAAAAATAAAGCAGAATAGTAATAATAATAATATTTGCTCTCAAATTCCTCAAAAACCACGCTCTATAAAAATACTAAAATTGCACGCACGAGGTGCACACACCCTTTCTTCACAAATGGCATAAAACAGTAAAGCACCAAACCAAAGCAATGAATTTATAGGTGAAACCAAATTCTCAATTGACTTTCAAGCAGTTGGTAAAGGCCAATTCATCCCCTCTCTCCAATGGCTTCCTCCAGTTTCCTCTGCAGTCACCATCCGTACGGCAAAACCCATTTCACTTCTTTCAAGAAAACCGAACTTTCACCGCCCTCTTCGTTTAAGCCAAATGGGTCAACGATTTCGGTCAAAAGGAGTGATCTTTCGAGGACCCATCGGGTCAAAGCCACAACTTCTGGTTCGAAAACGGGCACAAATCAAGTGGAGGTATTACTGTATTTTCATCTCACTCAATTTTAATCTGTTATGGGTTGTTGGGTTGAAGGAGGATTTTCTTTGTTTGGTGTTTTGACTGTGAAATTTTCAGAAAGATTTAAAATTTACTTGTGAATCATTTTGAATTTTTGTGGGTTTAGGTTGCGTACGATTTTGAGGGTAAATTCAATAAGTTGGCGGATGAGGTTGATAAGGATGCTGGGACTAATAGGCTTACCCTTTTTTCGCCTTGCAAGGTGAGGTAATTAAATTGAGTGTTGTAATCTCGATTTTTCTTTTTTTCACAAATCTTCGTTTAGCTCGATTTTGGTGTTTTTTGAGTGCAGATCAATGTGTTTTTGAGAATAACAGGAAAAAGAGCAGATGGGTATCACGATTTGGCGTCTCTCTTCCATGTTAGTGAATCTCATTCTCTCGAAAACGTTTCTCCTTGTTGTGTTGTTGTGGCGTAGTTAAGATTTTTGGTTGTTAACTAGTTTTAGTGCTTCTGTTTTTCCTCAGGTAATCAGTCTAGGAGATAAAATAAAGTTCTCTTTATCGTCATCGAAGACGACTGATCGTTTATCGACTAATGCTTCCGGAGTTCCTCTTGATGAGAGAAATTTGGTAAACTGGAACCATTTTTCTCTCCGTTTGATTTTCCGATATGATCTTTCCATCGGGACATTAACATTGTTGCCACTTCTCTGCAGATAATCAAAGCTCTTAATCTTTTCAGGAAAAAGACTGGGATCGACAACCACTTTTCGGTAAACTTCTACACATATGAATGTATAGTATATTGAACGCACCCATCAATTGTGCAATTTGATTTCAGTGTGAAAAAATGTGTTTTACAGTTGAGTTTTTGTTTACTAGATTCATCTGGACAAGAAGGTGCCTACGGGGGCCGGGCTCGGTGGTGGCAGTAGTAACGCCGCCACAGCTTTGTGGGCGGCAAATCAGTTTAGTGGTTTTGTTGCCACTGAGAAAGAGCTCCAAGAGTGGTCGGGTGAGATTGGTTCGGATATTCCCTTCTTTTTCTCGCATGGAGCTGCTTATTGCACGGGTAGAGGCGAGGTATGTCTATATGGTCATTCGGCTTTAATATGTAATCTCGAGTCTTGTAAATTTGAGGTGTGGCAATAATAGCTTCGTAGTTGCATATATTCTCGTAAATGAAAAAAATGGTTACTTATAAAGGTACCCTAGAGGCTTGAACTAATTAAAAAAAAAAGGTTTACTCTCCAAATTATAAATAATACCGAGGTTGTATATTGTCTTACATTTACCCCTTCATATGTAAGAAAACATTTCTAAAGGTCGTCTTTTCATCTTTAAAAATATTATTGCGAGTCCCTTAAATATGGAATCAAGCCTCAGGGGTATTTTCTTATAATTTTGAAAGTTGCCATTTTTGTTTTAAGGTCAATGCTCGAGCAATTTTCTTATATGAAAGTTACAATTTCCTGAACCCGTTAATTTTTCTTTATCAGGTTGTTGAAGATATTCCTACACCTATACCTTTTGACCTTCCAATGGTTCTCATTAAACCGCAAGAGGCATGCCCAACTGCTGATGTTTACAAGGTGCTATTTATAGATCATTTTAATGAACTAGATAATGTTTTCTAGAATATGATTTAATTTGATGTCGAAATCTTCTTAAGGCTTCTTCTTGGTTTCTAGGCATTTCGGCTGGACAATACAAGCAATGTTGATCCTTTGGGTTTGCTAGAGAAGATTTCAAGTAATGGAATAACACAGGATGTTTGCATCAATGATTTGGGTATGAACTCAAGAACTGCTTGTGTGGTAGTGGTAGTATATTTTTTACACAATCGAAAATTTATAATTTTTGAAAATTAGGGGTACTTTTTGAAATAATCCCTATTGGGAAGAATAAGACTTGCACGCTCATCCTAGTTTTGCCATTTTATGTTTTGCAGAGCCTCCGGCTTTTGAAGTCCTCCCATCACTAAAAAGGTTAAAACAACAAGTAGCCGCCGCGGGCCAAGGACAGTATAATGCTGTTTTCATGTCTGGGAGGTAATTATTGTCTTATGTATAGTTTTTATTCATTGTTTCTCTCATAAATCCTGTATTTATATACAGGGATACTTGCAACAACAATAGCCCTTGATGTTTAAAGTAATTAAAAAACAAAATCGAACTTTAAAAGTGTCTTAGTGATTTTAAAAGTTGGCTGTTTTTGTGTTAGTAAAGTCTATACACACACCATCTGATCTTGTTTATAAGTGTCTTGATATTATGTCTCTGTACAAACATACTGAGAAAGTAAATGCGCATTCGTTATCTGAAACACTCGCATCATAATTTTACGCAGTGGGAGCACTATAGTGGGCATCGGTTCTCAACAAGCCCCTCAATTTGTCTATGATGATGCTGAGTACAAGGATATTTTCGTATCAGGTAAAATATCATTGATAATATTGTTGCGTTTCGATTTAATTTGTACTCCTAATCTAATACTCTCAGACAATTGTTTTCTGAATGCAGAAGCAAACTTTATCACCCGCCCAACGAACCAGTGGTACTCGGAACCTATATCTGCCGACGCCTGCACCTCTCCAATGTCACCATCTCAGTCTATGGAATAGTATGTCGTTGTATAGTTAAACAAAAACAAAATGTCAATCGGATCACATGAAATGCGAATTTCATTACATGTCTCTGCTTACTCCCTAGAATTTTTATTACTAGATCAAAAGGCATAAAGTAATTTCAAATTTCATGAATGACCAATTTCTTCTAACCTTTTTATTCAAGTCCATTTAGGTTTTAAGATCGATTTGTAAAAGAGCAAATAAATCAATTCTGAAAGATTTCCACAACACAAATCAGCATGAACAAAAGGCTAAAGCAACATAAGAACCAACACCAAATGCAACCTGTCTTTTTTTTCTTTCATCTTTTATTCTTAAAACGATTTCATCACCATTCATAGTATATCTTATAGTGTAGGAGACGAAACAAAACGTCTGGGTAAACTGAAAATATCCTTCTCTTCAAACGGAGAAGTCCATTCCCGAGAAACAACCATTCCCGGATCCTTCGAATCCACCCCTTCACTCAAACCCCTAACCACCACGCCCGTTCGATTTGGGGCCCTCATAGCAAATGAATCATACCCACGCGCACTGTTCAAGTCCACTGTCTCGACGGCCCAACGGGGCCGAGGAGGCAATGCACTGCGATCCAAGCTCCAGTCAACGTTCGCATAATCGCACTGTAATATCGACCCGCCCATTTTCCAGTCCAGTGAGCCCGACCCGTTCGTTCCTATCCCGGAATAAAGGCCGAGGGACGAAGCCGGGGCAAGAGCTGGGGAAGGCATTCTATTGCTGGACACATATTGTGGCTGCTGCTGTTGCTGCTGCTGCTGTGACTGGTAATGAAATTGGTTGTACAAATGATTCGAATTAACAGCAAAAGACGGCACATGCCCATTGGGCTTCATTGTCTCAACCGAATCAGAATACCAACCCATGTTCGGCCCGGGAGGGGTCGAGCCGAGGCTCGTTCTAGAAGCTTGCTTAGGAGTGATAATAGGTTGAGGTCTCTGCATGACGATTACAGGTTCTTTAACTGACCCCAGCTGCAAATTCTTTAGTTCATTCACATACTTAGGTGGTTCTCGTTTTTCCGTCTCAGATGGATTAGACCCTACACTCGCACTAGCAATAATAATCTGCTGTGGTTTGGTCCATTCTGGTTTTATTGTGGGAGCAAAGGCTTTCTTCAACATCTGTATGTTTTTCACCCCGGTGTCGATCGGTTGAGGTTTGGTATAGTTGAAATCCCTTTCATCCCTTTTCTGTTGCTGTACGACATTTAATTTTGTCTGTATTCTTGTCGGATTCTGATAAATTTGAACCGGTTGCTTACTTGGACCACTTATTTCTTGGGGCTTAGAGGGTTCTACTACCACAGCAGGAGGCTCCTCTTTTTGGGCCTTGAGTATTTCTTCAGCCCTGTCGATATTACCTTCACAGGAAACCAAGACTCTCTCCACCTCCTGTTTGGAAGCCCTGTACCTGATCTCCATCTCTGTAATTCGAGCGAGCTCTTCGGATATGTCAATTTTCAGATTACTACTGCTATTATTATTACTATGTTCGGTTAGCTTATCTTCTTCGCCGC
Organism: Euphrasia confusa; assembly: GCA_954870475.1. Lineage (NCBI taxonomy): Eukaryota > Viridiplantae > Streptophyta > Magnoliopsida > Lamiales > Orobanchaceae > Euphrasia > Euphrasia confusa. Next base: position 3,639,816 of record OX940966.1, on the reverse strand, counting down.
CTTCAAAAAGCCATGTGACCGATTCCTCCACTCGGCCCTCGTTCAGGATGAGGGCCATTGTGGCCCGTTCTCGGGAGAAGCCCATGGACACAAACTGCTGTGAAAGAGCTTCTAGTTTCCACGACATGAGATACCCACTGCATCGCTCGTGAAGCTCCTGGGCCCGCCTCTCCTTCTGGCGCTGGTGTTTCCTCTCGTTCTTGAGGCGTATTTTCTCCCTCTTGTCATTGTCGGCTCCAGGCACTGTAGGCTGAGGTGGCGCTTTTTCTTTGAGGTCTTCAGACTCGCCGGACCAGCTTCCATTGTTGGAACCGGAATCGTAGTCGGCATTACTATGATCATCCGGATCGTCTATATTGTGGAAACGGGTGTTTGAATGAAGTGGGCTGGATGTGGGCACTGGTGCTGATTCAAATGTGTGGAAGGTTCCGGAAAGAGGGTTGTATCCGCTTGCTGGGGCTCCTGTACTGGTGTTAACGTGAACGGCAGGCTTTGGAGAACCCTTGGGGGTTTGTTCTTTTCCAGCCTTCTTGTCTTTCGACTTGGATTTTGAAACTTGAGACATCATATCCTCACGGTGAAATTATTTAGTTCCTGTGACAACAGAAATTTAGGGCAACTGCTAAATTAACACACAATAAGAAGTATGAACGTGAAGCAAAGCATAGGACCCGTAACAAAATACAAGTCACTGAATACACCAAACTTAGAGTCATGGATATATTGAAACAGAAACTAAATTACTTGTCGAACAGAGACAAAACTAAACATCCTTCAAGTTTCTCAACTCCAAATCAGTTATAGGGATCTGAAAACAATATCTCTATTCGGAAGATTTAGGATTTCTAGTCCTAAAATCAGGAGCCCAAGACAGTCAAAGATTAAGAATGTGTTACATAATTCATCGAATTACAGTCATCTACCCATCTATGATTGCATCACCTATTCACCTACATTATCAACATGACGAAAAAAAATTGTTTGAAATCAATTATTCAACCCCAACCATTTTCTCATCCAAATTTAAACCATATTTTATCGCCCCGTTAGTTGAAAGACTACCATCTACGAGACAATTCACATTCCCCCAATTCCAATCTTGTAGAAATAGTTAGACATCGCATTAACACAAAAGCAAAAAAAAATCTGTTTCATTATATCCACATTCCATAAAATTAAAATAAAAATCTACCAACAGATCGATCGATCCATCAATCAAAAAATTACAGCACCAATTAAGAAATTATCACGAGAAAAAAAAGGTCCAAAAACTATACCTTTTTAAAAAATATAATTCATCTCGGCTGCCCCTACCTAATTCCATCTAATTCAAAGCCACCGCAAACAAACGCAGGATGAAAAAGTTTTGTTTTTTTAATAAAAAAATAATTTAAAATCAACCGCCCCGTCGTTCGTTCGATCACCCCAAAAAAATTCAATAAAAACTAGAAAAAAGATTCAAGGCATCAGAAGCTCACCTGTAGCAGATCGATACGATCGACGGAATCGCCGTGCGTTGAATTACTTGACAGCTCGATGATTGAGGATTAGATTTTAATAGTGTCGGAGAGATAAATACAGAAGATGGAGAATTCGGGATATATATTGTTTACAGAGAAATATATATTTATACAGTCAAGAGAGGGGCTGTAAAATTAATATACGAAATTATTATTTTTTACCTTTTTAGTTTTTTTAGGGGTTGAATTTTGTGTGCATAAAAATAGTACAGTATAAAAAGTTTATATCGTAATTATTTGACAAATAAATCTATTTCAATACATCTATAATATTATTATAACGTTTTTAAATATAATATATTAATTACAATAATCTAACGTTCAAATAATACAAATTAGGTGGGAAATATTATTATTCTTTGTTTCCACTCGAGTAATAATACTAGTAATTATAATAATGAAAGTAATATATCACAATGCCAAGATAGTCTTAAAAAAATACGATTTCAAGAATTGCCGTTATGCCGATTGCCGACAAGCTTGAATTCATTGAAATTGTTTGAAATTTTCATGAATTGCTTCCACCGCTCAATTAAAAAAATCATTTTGTAAAAGGTTTTTTAATAATATTTTACTTTATCACTCTTTATTAGTTCTAAGACTAAAATTAATAATATATGATTAATTAAATATTAGGTCAAATCTAAATTGATTCCGCAACAATATAAATAATACTATTATTTTACTTTGATATATAGATCACTCTTTATTTTTCACATTATTATTATTTATTAATTTTTAAAAGAATATTTGATTTTGTTGAGAATGTCAGTTATATGTTGCAGTTTCAAGAATTTGAAAGGGTTGAAATTATTAATTTGTGATGAAAATTGTAACTTAAATGTTCAAAATTTTGAATTTATCTTGAAAATTTTCTATTATTTGTTTTATTTTATCTATTATCAGGTGAGATTATTTTTTTTAATGATTTTTATCCAAATATTAAATTGTATTTAATATTTTTATAAATATTGTAACAATATATTTTCTAATCATTATTATAGGGCTTATTACAAAATTGTAACATTTACTTCAAAACATATTACAAATATTGGTACATATATTTAAAATTTGTTTAAATTTATTAATTATAAACATACTTATATTAAAATAGTAACCGAATAACCTTCCGTTTTAATCTATGGTCGATAGATACTAGTTAAATAAAAATAAACAAAACAACAATGATCAACATGAGAAAAAAATCAATCTCCAAAGATTAAGGGCTATCTTGTAGAGATACTTAGTTTTAGATGATATTCAACAAATTTTGATTTTGATAAAATAAATTTGCATCCAATGCAGTAATAGTTTTATTAGTTTGAAATTAAAATTATGTAGTATTAATTTGAATTTGAATCATGTTTTGTGGATTCTATGGATTTTTAATTTTTTTTATTAGGAATTCTTGAAGTCTTTGAATATGGAGTATATATTTGAATCATGTAATTCTTTGAATGATGTTTTGTGGATTCTATGGATTCTATGCTTTCGTAATAACTAGCTAGCTGCCCTCAACGATCCAATATGACGTCGCAAGCGAGGTTGGGAATTAAAATCCGATTCAAAAGTACAACAACATTACAATGTTTAAAAATCATCTAAATGTTCGACGTGCAGATTATTATTTTTACTAGTCGAGTTCGGAAATGTTCGGCTTATGAAGCTCGTTTTAATTTTTATCAATAGTACTTGATCACATTTTTATTCCACTCAACTCTCTCTCTCTCTCTCTCTCTATATATATATATATATATATATATATATATATAAGGGTTGTGGGTCCAAACATTAACATATATGCGCATGTTAGTTTCCAGAATCTCTATATAAGGGTTGTGGGTCCAAACATTAACATATATGCGCATGTTAGTTTCCAGAATCTATATATATATATATATATATATATATATATATATATATAGAGAGAGAGAGAGATTCTGGAAATTAGTTTCCAGAATCTCTATATAAGGGTTGTGGGTCCAAACATTAACATATATGCGCATGTTAGTTTCCAGAATCTATATATATATATATATATATATATATATATATATATATATATATATATATATATATATATATAGAGAGAGAGAGAGATTCTGGAAACTAACATGCGCATATATGTTAATGTTTGGACCCACAACCCATGGCCCGACAATATCCCAACCACCCAAGGCCCGACCCAAGCCTAGCCCTCTTCGTATTAATTAATAATGTGTTCATTAACCTATATTTATTATATAGTATAATGTAATAATAATATAAAATACAATATATATATATATATATATATATATATATAGAGAGAGAGAGAGTATATATATATATATATATATATATATAGAGAGAGAGAGAGAGAGAGAGATTCTGGAAACTAACATGCGCATATATGTTAATGTTTGGACCCACAACCCATGGCCCCACAATATCCCAACCACCCAAGGCCCGACCCAAGCCTAGCCCTCTTCATATTAATTAATAATGTGTATTACATAGCCCAAACCCTGGACCTCACGAGTGAAGAGGAGGAAGATAACCGCTAGGCTATGTGAGTTATATGTACAATTCTTAAAAGATAATATATTATATGTACAATTCTTAAAAGATAATATATATGTATTCATTAACCTATATTTATTATATAGTATAATGTAATAATAATATAAAATACAATAAATATATATATATATATATATATATATATATATATATATATATATCAAATTATAAGTATAAATAGTGGTTTAACAAAAACTAATTTTAAATAAAACATCATTTAAATATATTAAATTTCGAAATTTTTGTATTATTTAAATACAAATTTTATGAATATTTTTAATTGCGTAATTTTTTGGGTAATTGTATAATTTTTGTTATTAATTATTTTTATAAAATTGCGTAATTTTTTGCGTAATTGTATAATTTTTCTAATTAATTATTTTTATAAAATTATAATTGAGTAGTTGTATAATTGGGTAGTGCTTAAAAAAACCTTGTCAAAATGTTGAACTGTAATTTTTGTTATTAATTATTTTTATAAAATTGCGTAACTTTTGCGTAATTGTATAATTTTTCTAATTAATTATTTTTATAAATTTATAATTCCGTTGTTATATAATTGTGTAGTGCTTAAATAAAACTTGTCAAAATATTAACCATGTATAATTTTTGTTATTAAATATTTTTATAAAAATTGGGTAGTGCTTAAAAAAACCTTGTCAAAATGTTGAACTATAATTTTTGTTATTAATTATTTTTATAAAATTGCGTAATTTTTTGCGTAATTGTATAATTTTTCTAATTAAATATTTTTATAAATTTATAATTCCGTTGTTATATAATTGTGTAGTGCTTAAATAAAACTTGTCAAAATATTGAACCATGTATAATTTTTGTTATTAAATATTTTGTAATTGTATAATTTTTGTAATTAATTATTTTTATAAAATTATAATTACGTAGTTGTATAATTGCGTAAAGTTAAAAAAAAACTTTAATTGTAATTTATTATTTAGTGAAATAGTGATTTAAAAAAACATTTCAAACAATATATCATAATTTTATAATAATATTTAATTAACTTATTATTATATAAATTAATAGTTTTTAAAAAAAAAAAAAACAATTCTCCTATGGCAAATGCCGTAGGGAATATTTTTTAATTCTCTCCTACGGGAAATAGCCGTAGGGGACCCTACGGGAAAAATTCCCGTAGGGGATTTATTATTTCCCTACGGCATGTGTCGGGACAATGGAGGGAAGCTACGCGCGCGAATGCGCGCGCAGTTCCCTACGGGAATCCCCTACGGGAGTCACCCCTACGGCTGAGGCCGTAGGGAATGCCGTAGGGGAACTCTGAATATGATTCTCGTAGGGAATGCCGTAGGGAATCCCTACGGGAAAATTGTCGTAGGGAATCCCCGTAGGGATACGCTGGTTTTTTTGTAGTGTTTGGGGATTTCTGTTTTTATCAATTGGTCCGACTTGCCGGATCCCGTTTCCGCCGGAATGACGAGTTTCGTTGATCGTATGGAGAGGTTGGAGGCCAATCAGGCCGAGATGAAAGAGCAATTGAACAAACATGGATCTAAATTGGCAGAGATCGCGACTTCTTTGGCCGCGTTATCGAAGTTAATTATGCCATCGTTGTCACAGGGGCACTCGATGGTTAGTGCGACACCCCAGAAGCCCGCGGACAATCAGACGAGTAACGACGCTACCTTGGTGTTTCTACCATCGTTTGAGGGGGAGGATCCGATCGGGTGGATAGCAAGGGCTGAGCAATAGTTTGAATTGAACTGTACTCCGCCTGAAAAGAAAGTGGCAGCAGCTGGAGTTGCCATGGATGGATCTGCGTTGCACTGGTTGGCATTGATGAGAGAGCGAAAGTCGGGTATGTCGTGGGACGAGTTCACCCAGGCGCTAGTGGCGCGTTTTGACACACGAGTTAAGGGCAGCAAAATTGAGCGGTTGTCCGAAATCGAGCAGCTCGGAATCGTGGATGATTATATTTTGGTATCTGTTCCATCGGCTGATCATGTTCCGAGACTGACTGAAGCACACTATTTAGGCTGCTATTTCATGAATGAGTTGAAAGGTTCGATTCGAGGCTCATTACGCCTTCTTCGTCCTAATAATTTGGAGGCAGCAATGGAACTAGCCAGGGATATTGAGGATAATGATAGTAGGCGAGGGAGCCAAACTTTTAGTGGTTCGGGGATTATTCCGAGCAATTTTGCGAGGCTGTCTGGGGGAGGTAATGCGTCTTCAGGGGGCGGCGGTGTGCTAGGATATATCGGCGGGCTTTCTAAAGGAGAGAGACAGTCTCCGGGATCAAACTCGAGTCTGTCCGGGCAGTTTCGGGAACACATTCAGGGTTGTTCGGGATCCAACTTCAACCTTGAGGACAAGATTGTTTCGAAGGAGGTTGGAGTTGATATGGAGCGGAAACGAGCTTGAGCCCACTATTCGTGGGCTAGCGAGTTTACATTAATTAATATTCTATTTCTTTTTATTATTTAGATTTTTATTTTGTTTCTCTTTTATTAGGGTTTCTATTTTATCATGACTCTATATAAGTTCTTACTTAGGGTTTAATTTAAGCATTCAAGAATAATATTAAGAATACCCTGTTGGCTTTGGGCAACGGAGTTTTCCGTTGATTTTGGGGATTTCTGTTTTTATCAATCCGTTTTTGTAAAAGGAACCTCCGATCGGTTCTTCGTTGTACAAATATCAACCCAATGCTGATTTATCGAATTCGGAGTTTGCAGTCAATGGGTATTCTCTTCAAACTGAATGGGATCGTTATTAGGAAATTAACGATTTATCGATCGACGACGGATGCTCATGGAAGACGATTACTTGTATGACGAGGCCAATCGCCGAAGGATTTCCAAGACAAAGAAAGATCATTCTACGATCTCCTCGACCAAGAATATCTGCCACAACAAGAACATCCGCAGGCGCAGCAAGAACATAATATATAAAAGGAAGGAAGATGAGGTAAATATAAGAAGTTTCATGATATCTTTTGCCGAGTCAGTTGCATCATACGATCAAACTAGGGATAACGAGCTAGTTTATGAGACAAGATCACACTCTAGTTGAATGAGTTTGTGGATTCTATGTTATAACGAGCTAGTTTATGAGACAGATCACACTCTAGTCGAATGAGTTTGTGGATTCTATGTTTTGGAGCTAGTATATGATGAAATGGTGTATTATAATTAATTTTGGGTGAATTAGGAAAATTAAGTGGTTCGCTACTCGCTACCAAGTAAAAATACAAGTAAAAATAATAATTAATTAAGATTTTAAAAATATAGAGGTGTATTTAAAGTAAATGGAGTGTGTGAATAGCCTACCTATACAAAATTATCCTAAGACTATCTACAATACTAAAACAATTCAACACCCTACTTTAACACTCCACATCATCTTCTCTCTCTTTCACCTAATCATTCAACACTCATTCAAATTTTATACTCTACAATAGCTTTATTTAATAAAATTCAACACCCTACCCCACCACTTTTATTTCATATTTTTATTTTCTTTTATAATTTTATTTTTATTACAATTTACTAAAACAAATATCAATTAATAATAAAATAATATATATATATATATATATATATGTTTTTAATTTTAAATTTTTTAAATTAAAATAGTGAATAGTAAAATTTTCAGAATGTTGACTAGACATTTGATTTTGGAATGAGTAATTGTTGGAATCCAAATTTGGTACAAAACCATAATTTGGAGTATTTTGAGAAGATTGTTGGTCGGAAGATTGAGATTGAAATGGGTAATTGTTGGGATTCATTTTTCAAATTGAAAAAATGTTTTTTTTGTGTACAAATCATGAAACTAACTTCTATTTATAGATAAAAAATGATGAATTTTCCAATAAAAAAAAATAAATTTATTATAAAATAATTAATTTAAAGAGATAAGATAAGATAAGATAAAAATCTGAAAAATTAAAACGAACAAATGAAAAAAAAAACATGTGGCAAAAGTGATAGATAAAGAGTGGATAAAATAATTCAATTCGTATAATTTTATACATCTAATTATGTGTGAACAAGTGGTTGCGGATCCCACATTTTTTTATTTTCACACCCATTGAATACTTTCAACATATACTCGCCAAGTTGGATTCAACATCAGTTTTCAACTACCTATTGGACCCGTTCAACTGTTGAAATGGGCTTTTCAACAGCCCATTGTACATGGTCTAAGGGGGAAATTTAAAACTAAATATTTATATATAAGAAAACTCTTTTTTACTCTATACTTTAAAAAACCTCTTTTTCACACTAAAAACTAATCTTTTACCGAAATTACCTTAATTAGACTAATCTCAACCGGTCCATCTTCTTCCTCAATGTTTCAAAATGGCATGAACCCTAATTCTAAATCTGTTTTACAGGAATCTATCAATAAATTTGTTGACTTTCATGACATGATTTATAAAAAATTTCAGTTGGAGCAATAAATCATTTTCTAGAGTCGATTAACCCAACGTCATCTTCTTCTAAAATTCACCACTGACACTCGCCGACACTCGCACTGCACCTCACCATCTCCATCGGATTCAGCTTCTCCTACTCCGACTGTCTTCGGTCTGTTCAGGCCGCCGGGTCCATCGTCTGAAGCACCCGGATCGAGCGGCTCCCCGGCCCTGTTCCTCCCTCACCTTCTCACTCCGACTCCGTGTCTCCGTCTCCGATCTTATCAGCCCGTCGGCTCCTCCGTCTGAAGCTCTCCGAGCTGCTCTCTTGCCATGTTCTTCCCTCCTCGCCAGTCGCCACCGTCAATTTGGAAATATTGAGATTTAGACGAGTAGTCTAATTCAATTCTGATTTCATTCTTATTTTTTTAATTTAATTTAAGATAAATGTGAAGGTATATTGGTATTTTAAGGTAGAAAATATGGTTTTTAAATTGGTAAGTGTATAAAAGAGTTTTGTTATGTTTATCCTAATACTGTGTATACATTTTTCAAAATATTTTTTATTATTTTAAAACATTACACATTAATTATACTAAAACTAGTGTAAATAGGCTATATACACATTTAAACATAACAAAACTCTTTTATACACTATTAATTACCAATATACCTCACATTTATCTTAAATTAAATTAAAAAAATAAAAATGAAATCAGAATTGAGTTAGACTACTCCTCTAAATCTCAATATTTCCAAAGTATTATTTTTAAAACCTTCCACATTAATTATATTAACCGTTAATTAAATTGAAATATAGAATAAAAAAACTTTATTTAAGCATTACAAAACATTAATATATTACACTCCAATATTACTTACTACTCATATTAGTTATAATAGGGCTGTAAATAAGTGGAGTGGCTAGGTGGTCAGTGGTACTCTCCAACTGATTTGCGATTCTTGATGGATCTATCTTTCAGAAGTTGCATTGTGCATGCTCTCGTATAAAAACACAAGAAGCTTATTTAGTGATGAAGTTTTAATTAAAATATAACAACGAAATTTAAATAATACTGTACACACAAATTTATACTTCAAGACCAAAACATAACAAAAATATATAAAATAGAATATTAAATAAAAAATATTGAATCATAAATGAATATATTAATTTAAATATTATTGTATAAAAACATTAAAAAAATATCGGCTGGCTCGTGAAATCGAAGTTTATTTTTTAGGTATATTCACTTGAATCGTGAACTTTTGTCGCCGTTGCCGCTGTTCGATTTTCCTCTTGCCGCCTGTACAACTTTAGGATGACAGCAGAATCTGTGTACGAACAGTTGTTCGTAAAGACGGCTTTGAGATCTCTCTTGGATGACTACTTTGAAGGAGCCAATCGTTTCACCACTAAAATTGTTATGCTCAACCTCGATTCCTTTGCCGATTTTATTTTCACGGTAACCCTTTTTTTTCAGTTAATTCCTTACTCAAAAAAAAATAAATAAATTGTAACTATGGATGGAGTCGTGATTGATCAGGTGGACGGCCCACTGAACAAAAACCCAGAGAAGAAAATTGTAGGAAACGCCGAGTTTCGCTTGAAATGGTTTTTTCAACTTTAAACACAAGAATGATTTCATGACTTCTTTCCTGATTCATGATCACATATATATTCAAACAAAATTCTGTTTTTTTTGTAGTGTCGCAATTCTGTTTTTTTTGTAGTGTCGAATCGAATTGGATATCTGTGTTTCGAACACTGAACCGTAATACCAAACTTTATTAGCTTTCACGTTTATCATGCTAACGAAAATTTATCGAATTCTGAATTCTCTGCGTGCTTATGTGCAGGACTTTAAAGATACTGACGGTATCGTTGGTCAAATACCCAGAGTTGGATGCTGGAGCATATTTGACCTTCACACCGTTTCTTACGAAACAAATGTTAGTTAGTAACTCTTATTAATATATATACAGTATATCCTTTTCAACATGTTATTGTGTGTCCCATCTTTTAAGATATACTATATATGTCTCTTCTTATCGCCCAGATCATCTCCAGGAGGTGTTACATTTCGTTACGGAAATATGTTTGCTGGAGCTACACTTTCTCCTCCTAATAAAAGAAGTATGTCACTTGTGTTAATTAATATCCATGCTTGTACATTTTTGGAGGATATCCAATATATATTATCCACCACGTATGTTCGTTCGTACCAGAGTTTTTTTTTTTTATTGTTTGCTTATTTCCGATGTTGACAGATCATGGAAGATGTACCACACAAACTGCATGGTTAGTGAGCAAGATGGGAGTGGTAAATGCTGGAGTGGTATATGAATCAAAATGTAAGTTCATTTGTATTTGGCTCAAAATAAATACTACGCCTTATCATTGTGTGATTTGTGTCTATATAACTTTTTTACATTGTAGTCCGAAGCAAAGACAGCGCACCACTCGCAACATTAGAAAATTGGAGCTTTGCAATCAACTACGAACAAAACAGAGACAGTGCATTGACCCCGTCATTCAATTTTGGACTTCAATTTGCTAAGAACTCGCAGGTAATATAGTATATAGTTTTACAGTTTCCGGGTCTGAGTTTTTTTTTTAAATACACTATACTCATGACTACACTGCGGTTTGTCGTGCATATTGTTTTGCAGTTCATTGCTTCTTACTATCAACGTATTGTGTTCCAAAGACAGGTATATATCTCTTAATGTCAACTTTTCTGTTTTTGTATATTTATTCAGCAATAGTGTACGTATATGTTATCCTGTAGACAAATACTACTACTCACTACTTACTGTCATATAGGTTAGAAAGTACCCATTTGAAACAAACAAGTTAGTCTGGGTAACAAATTACTTTGACTTTGGAGTAGAGTTCCAGAAAAGGTATTTTCACCTATGTTTTGATCTTGTTTAAAATCTTTAATTTTCCATGAAATAAATGGCCAAAGTAAGAGTGTGGGCATATAACCTGATCGCTATCTTTGAAGGATGGGCAAATACTCCCGAGAATCGACTTTTCAAGTTGTTGGGTCTTGGCAAAATAAAAACATTGTAGTCAAGGTAACAATTGACATCGAATATCTATATATGTTGTAGATGGTTAGTAAACTAATTTTGCTTTTATTTCATTATCAGGGAAAGTTTGGGCCTCAAAGCTCGTCTATAGCGTTAGTTTTAAAATCATTGTGGAGCAGAGCTTTGACATTTAACATTTTAGGTATTTTTACGACAATGACAGAATTAAAAGAATTCATTATTTGAGATAGCTAAGTGTTGGCTTACACGTACGCACAGCTGTTAGAGATCGCACCAAAAGAGAAACTTCATTTGGATTTGGTTTTCAGATTGACAGTAATTGGCAGCCAAGGTTAGTTGGAAATTACGCTATAATTTGATCAACATATATTATATGATGCGTTTGAAAATTCAATTAAATATACCTGATTTCTAATGTTGGAATATGCAGACATCAAATGGCACATCCCGGTTATGTGATGGATGCAAGAAACATGGAGCATTCATTTGTGAACGTGTGAACAATCAATGGAATTTCGATTAATAAACAACCAGTATTTACTAAAAGCAGCCAATATGGATCGAGATTTTTCTGCAATTTTCATATTAGTCTTTTTAGAATGATTAAATTTATTTATTAGACTTTCATTTTTACAAAGTACAGGATTTGAAATTAATTGACTTTCATCTTTTATACTTTTATTTATTATTGATGTATAAACAAATAAAATAAAATAAAATGAAAAATGCAGTGCTTTCAGGTAGAACTCGTAGTTGAACTCAGGCCGACCCCGGGAGGGCGTGGTTGGCGGCATACCACCTCTTCCGGGCGAGACCGCGGCCGTCGAAAGGTAAAACGAGATTGATAAACCGAACATTTTCGAACTCGATCGATCGACTAGTAAGAAAAAGCTCGTCGAACATTCCCAATTTATTTGGATGTGAGAGAACATTTCGGCGATCAAAGCACGTAAAATCCGATGTGTTTGTTCTTGTTTTGCGGCGTGTGTGTTCGTAATGCTCGTATCAATGAGATTTTTTTTTCCGAATAATGTTTTGCATTGAATGTGTTATTTTTTTTTCCGAATAATGTTTTGCATTGAATGTGTTATTTGCTTAGACTTATTAGAGTATTTGAATTCTTTGTTAACTCTAGCTTGTAATATAACTATAATTGTGAGTTGAATTGTGTCTGAAATTTTCAGTTTTTTCTCGTTCTTGTCGATCTATGGCGTACGCCAGCTACTGATCAGTATCACTCCCACCGAGTGATTGAGTAAATCTCAGTTACTTGGTCACTCGAACTCTTGGTCATTCCATCTATCAAATATATATATCATTACTTATAACTAATTTTCTTTGTAAATGAAAATTTTAAAATGTTTGGTATGACATGGAAGATCTTACCCAAGATGACAACAAGAAAATACTTCCATTGATCTGAATAAGAGACACATCCGTAAAGCTATCAATAAGTATTTAAAAACAATATTGCACTTCCAATATTTTTTTGTTTTTGTTTTTGTTTTTAAAATGAATAAGATTGTTTATTTTTTTTATTATTATTAAAGGGTAGTGCATTTTTTTAAATCATTTTTAATATTAGTGTACGTATATATGTTTTGTATATATATTGTTAATGATAAATGTGTTTTGTAGGGATGTTTAATGTCCAAGAAATAAGACATTATATTAATTAAAATCAAAAAGAGACTGTGTGTAATACATTTTAATAATAATACATTATAATAAAATTTTGATTAAGAAAAATATTAATTTTTAATTTTTAATTTGATTAAAAATTAAAGAGTAAAAATATATTTATAAGTTAGAAAGTAAGTAAAAGTTCTGAATTGTGAGTGAAGTTTAAAAAATAATAAATAAATAAAATTAGAATAAAATTATATTTTAAAATAAAATTAAAAATATTTAATTATGTCTATATATATATATATATATATATATATATATATATATATGGTGTAGTTGGAGAGAGGACTCTTTTTATTTTCTTAGCGCATATTTATGTAGTTAATATTATTTAGTTATCTATATAAATGATAAATGTAATATATATATATATATATAGGGCGCTTTTACCGTACATTCACTTTACGGTATATTTCATTAAATTTCGATCTTTAGATTTAATTATTTAATATGAACCGTTAGATTTATGAAAGAACCTTGTATTAACGTGGTCGTTGAAACACCCGACTATTCTCCTAGAAGTCTTTAACAATCCGGTAGATATTATATATTTTTTCTTTTATTCTCCTAGAAGTCTTTAACAATCCGATAGATATTATATATCTTTTCTTAGATATTATATATCTTTTCTTTTTATAAATTTATATAAAAATCTTTGCGCTTAGATATTGTATGTTTTTTCTTTTTATAAATTTATGAATTATTTTTACAAAATAAGAATAAAAATCTTTGCGCATTTTTTTTTGGTAGATATTAACATAATGTATGTTTTTTCTTTTTATAAATTTATAAATTATTTTTAAAGAAATATAAATAAAAATCTTTACCGCTTGTATATTTTTTTTTCAAATTTGTCTATTATTTTTACAAAAATAAGAATACAAATCTTTTGTTAGTATTTTTTTTTTTGCAAATTTGCAAATTAGTTTTACAAATAAGAAGAAAAAAATTAATTTAATAAAAATAAGAAGAAAAAATCTTTGCATTTTTTTTTTGTTTTTTAGCTGTTTTTTTATACATTTTGGAAAAACAATAAGATTTTTTTTGCAAAATAAGAAGAAAAAATCTTTGTACATTTTTTTTTGTTTTTTTAGCTGTTTTTTTTATATATTTTGGAAAAAAATTCAATAAGAAGATTTTTTTTGCACTATGTTTGAGAAAAAGAAAAAAAATCATTGCGTATAATTAAATTATTTGTACTATTTACTTAAATTAATTTATATAAACTTTTTTTGTTGTAAATAGCTTTATTAAAATATTTTATATTTTCTTAATAAAACTTGCTATAGCAAGTTACCTTATATTTATCAAGTAAAAAGTTGAAATCATATGTGGCAGGGTGTATAATAAAAAATTGAAGTGTCATTAATTTATTGGTTATGTTATAAATGTACGGTACATTCAAATTTGAGAAATGTACGGTAGTATTCTCCTATATATATATATATATATATATATATATATATATATATATATTACATTTATCATTTATATAGATAACTAAATAATATTGACTACATAAATATGCTCTAAAAAAATAAAAAGAGAAAATTAGAAAATGAAGAAAGTTGCATGAGATGCATGAGAGTCCTCTCTCCAACTACACCCGATGAATGACACGTCATAATATTTTGAAAATTCGGCGGGGCTCGGACGCACTTGAAAGAACTAGAATGGATGTTGAATCGCGCGTGAGATGGTGTTGTAACGTCTCCAGGTGCATAGGTGAATCAGAATATTCTTTCCGTTAGTATAATAAAAATTAGAAAATAAAATAAAATAAAATTAGATGGGATTAATTCTCTCAACTCGTTTGCTGCTTGGTCCTCTCATGACTAGATCATCTAGGGTTGAGGACGTCGACGAGCAGGAGGAGGAGGAGCACCATGAGGACGTCATTTTTACCGTGTGTGCTTCTTTCAATATTACTACTACTACTATAGTCTTATATTCATTCATTCATTCCTTTTTTTTTACGCCACTTAAAACTAGGGGTGTTCATAAAATGGCCCGAACCGGACCAACCGGTCCGGTTCAGTCTGGACCGGTAAAATTCCGGACCGGTTTCCGGTTCGACTAAAAGTGAGATTCCGGTTTCCGGTTAAAAATCGGTAAAATTCGGTCCGGACCGGATTGGACCGGATTTAATTTATTAATATATAAATTTATATATTTGATAAAAATAATTAAATAACTTGATAAATTATTTATATTTTAATATAAAATTGTTCTACTTATTAAATATAATTTTTGTATTAACTAAAATTTTCATTATATATTAAATTATTAATACTTAATATAACAAAATAATTTATAAATAATTAAACAAAAATATATTTTTTAATTTTTAAAATATTTTATTATTTAAAAATGATATTTTATTTTTATTGAATAAAATTTAAAATTTATAAATATGAAAATTAAATTTAATTATTATTTTATATTTAATTTATTAAAATTTTAAATTAATCCGGTTTTATCCGGTCCAAAACCGGACCAGACCCGAATTTACCGGTCCTGTTCGGTCCGGACCGGTATTATTCCGGTCCGGTTTCCGAGTCATGTTTTTTCATGATTCTGGTTCTGGTCCAATCCGGTTCCGGTCCGATTCGGTCCGGTTTTGGACCGATGAACACCCCTACTTAAAACATGAATTTACCTGCTTCAAATGAGTACGTACAAAATGTATATATAAAAAAAATGAGAAAATAATGATCAAATGAGCACAAAATGTAAGTACTCAATCCGTTCCACCGAAATAGTCACAGGTGTTCAACGTTGACTTTTTTTGTCCTTCAAATACATATGATAAATAGTTAAATTTTATTTTAATATTTTTTCATAATTTTTGTATACTATTTATCATATTTATTGGACCGACAAAAAAGTCAATGGTGACCACCTATGACTATTTCGATGGGAGTATATATTAAGAATGAGAAAAAAATGAAATAAATAAACAAAGTGTCGAAGGTCGATCCCTTGACCTTTTGAAAATTTCGAGGATAAATATAAGTTACCCCTCAATTTAATTCCAACACGGAGCAGACCAAAACAAACACAAAATTATTCATTGCTTAATCAGCCTATACCCTCAATTTAATCCCAGCCCAAACTTACATCGGTGTATTTATAACCGTTGTAAAAAGAATAATTCACGTACAACTGTACAAGAGCATTTAAATCACATCAGTTATTATAGAACCGATGTCAATCTGTGGCACTTAAAAAATTAAAACATCAAAATCTAATCTAAAATAAAATCCTCCACACCTTTCGATAATCATCGCCTGAACGCCTCTGCCTCCTCCTTCCCCCGGCACCGTCTCCGCCTTTGTCTTTCCTTTGTACGTCACCGCCATCGCCTTTCTCCCCTCTTCAGGGTTTCATTATTTTATTCGCAAATTTACGCTCTGTTATCTCACAAGATGGAAGTTTCTCCGAGAAGCGAGTCCCCAATACCAACCGGAAAAGCTCTGTTATCATTCTATTGCAACTACCTCTGCGACCGCCTCCACTCCTTATTCCCAATTTCACTAGGTCCTCGCGATTTTATCCTCTCGAGGATTAGAAACTTCTACATTACCTTGATACGTCGCCGCAGGAAAACTTGCCTCCCCCTCCCTTTGCCGTCTGCTGCCACCACGGCGTCGCTCGACCAATCTTCTGCGTACGAATTCACTATCATTCAATCTTCCTTTTTCATTTTCCGGCTAGGTCAATAATGTTGATTTGATTAGGCAATGTATTTGGGTGCTTAATTAGTCATTTAATTAATCAAAGTAGATAGTGTTAGTTCATTCGATAGGATTAAAAGCAGACAGAATCAAGGCTTGTCATTATAAATGCTCCATTTTCAGGATTACATCCGAGGCACGTAAAGTTTCCAATTTGCTGGAGGATATCATCGATCACGCGCTTCAAAATATGCACATCATCCAAAAGCATTTAGGGTTTTGGCAGTCCAGAGCGGAGGTCAGCATGCATAAGTGTTAGTTCTATCGTAACATTATGGTTTTTTTAACTCGATGCAATTTAATTGACCAGGGATCGAATGCTCAGAAAGCATACTTCATGATATGCGAGCGAGGGCCAAGTGCATTTATTAGTGGTACTCTCCAACTGATACGCGATTCTATGGTTGATGGATCTATCTTTCAGAAGTTGCATTGTGCAGCATGCTCTCATATATCTGAGAGGATTAGTGTCTTGACGAGTTTAAGATACTTCATGGCTACATTTTTGGCCAAGGTTGGTCAGTTCACCACACATTGAGTTGATACTTTTAACAACTCAAGAAGCTTATTTTGCGATGAAACATTTTAAGTAACATCTAATGTCCAGAACTTGAAATAGTATGCACATCTTTGAAGCCCTGAGATGGTAGAGCACGAATATCATAGGTTAAACAACAGTTTAACAAGAGGTTGAATTTAAACATTTTTCAAAATTAACAACTTCTGCCATATACTTGGTCATGTCATAGATGGGTAACAACGACTTCTGTTCACTGTTAGATATTACTTCTATAATAGATTTATATATTTTATATAACAAATTATCACTTATCAGGGTTGAATGATTTATATATTATATTTTTTCAAAATAAGTTCATTCTTTCCATTTCTTTACTTCAGCTTCAGTTACTAATCCTTTTCGTTACTTTCATTGTTGGGGACAAATTGTATGCATGTCTTCTACACAAAATGATCGACCATTTCTTCTTCAAGTATAATTTTGTTACTGTAATATTGTTTTTATCAAAAAAGGTAGTTCGCGAAGAACTGATATTTTTGTAAAAAGAAACTTTGAAGGGTCATATTGGGCTTGTTGTCTTTCAGTTCTCCTTTACCCATTGCTTCCATTTTAGGCTCTCCGTCCAGCTACTCGTGCATAGCAACTTAAAAGTATAGAATTTGGCTACCTCTTGTTTTTCCTGACAAATTAGTGAAATTACTTTGTCCTTCTATTTCCTTGCCAAGGGTGCACTGAACTGACTGAAACAACAGTTATTTGATGTTATGTATAATTGTATTTTGATGCACATTAACTAGGTAAAAGTATTAACAAATCGTGCTGAAATAAATGTTATTGGAAGAACCTGGATGTGATAAATGATCTCAATAAATATGTATGTACGTTCGCTTTGGTGAGTTGTTTTCTCTACCTGAAAATGGACAGGTTTATATGGAGGTTGACAAATTCGGGGAGGATCTGGTTAAGGACCCAGAGAATTCATTGCCCTCATTATTGGTTGCTATCAATGATCTATTTTTGAAATTGGAGGCATCAATTGGCCATTTTCACGCATATCGTCAAGTAATTTGTTTTGTTTCCACAAGTATATTTGTAAAATCTTTCTTGTGTAAGCGTGCTACTGTAATGAGGCACAAAGAACCTTTTAAGATATGCTTCTGTAGTTATCCATTTACTTTATTTCTCAAAAGAAAAATCTTATTGTCTAACGGGAGTGCAGAGAGGCTCATCAGTGGATGGAAGCTATTCAATTCCATTGATGTTTACTAAGCTTCCAGAGGTTAACCAGGGAGATTCCCAGTGGACAGATTGTGAGATTACAGATGCAATCAAGTTAATTCATGATAACCTGCACAGACTCGACTCCTATTTGTCCGTGCTTGTAAGTTTTTTTCTTTCTCAAATATGACTCACATTGATATGCTCTTGGTATTTGTTTTTCTTCTATGTTCAATTTGGTTTTCCATTTTTTTTGGCATGCATGGACCATTCTTTGTAGTTATGGACCAACTGGTAGTTATCTTGTATAGAAGGAATGTTTAATCTGTAGGATTCTGGAACTCTTGGAAATACAGGAAAAAAGTAGGACTTCATTTATTCTTCATAGACTGAGCTTTCTTGACTTATATATGCACACAATTCGACCTCATTTAGGTTTACAAACATCGCAAGCCAAGGACAGTAACTTTGTACTGGATGCACTACAGTTGTGGGGCCTTCGGTATTACTGTTGGTTCTTTATGGCTTCTTCGTCATAGCAGGTTGATGGGAAGCTCTGACATTGACAATTGGATCCGCGAAACAAAGGAATCAACTATAAGCTTTTGGAATGGTCATGTAGAGCAGCCAGTAAGATTTCTTGAACCCTCACATCATTTCATTAGAATATTTTCATCGTGGTTCATGTGAAACATGTAATCTAGGCTACAGAAGAGCTTCATTTCCTTGATGCTTAAACTCTAGCTGAAATTGCTCGATGCTTTTATTTCAAACTATTTCAACCTTTTCGGTGGGATCTGAACATGACTGCAGCCTGCAGGCCTCTGTGATAGGCATCTTGAAGTTATGGCGAAAAAACTTATAAGGGGAAATGAATTTCACCGATATTCAGGTCTCCGGGTAAAAAATGAGGTCCTTTCAGTTGCTTTTGAAGGATGGATTGAGTAGTGACTTTACAAGTCATGGTCTTTTGTGGTCTAAATCGTTAGGTGGGGGATCTGCACTCTTCTTTGGTTTCAAAAAAACATTATTTTCTATGACTCCTTGAGCTTTCTTATACTTACTATTCAAAGCCTCGTGTTTAACACCTTCAATGAGTATTTCTATTGTGATTAATTGAGTTATTTTCATACTTCTATGTGCTTACAAGGATTTTGCATGTTAGTGAAAGTCACTTTTTGTTTTTAATATTTTTGATGCATTATGGTAGTCTTTGACTCAACTTTATAATGATTCCCCTTTCTTTTAATTACAACTTTTGAAACTAGGTTCTGGCTATAAGGGATGAGCTTTTTGAGACCTTTAGGAAAAGGCAAAAAGGATTAATGGAGCGTCAAGAAGTGCAGTTGACTGCTGACTCCTTACATAGGTTAGCTGGTTCAATCTTGATATCTTATATCTGATGAGAGAAGAATCTATCTATTTTCATACACCGATCATTCTGAATGTTAGTCACCCATACTAAATGCCCATTAGTTTTTTGTACTTTCTTAATTGTAGGTGGGATTAGTAATTGGTGAATCATTTTGTGTAGTTATACGCTTATAGCTTTGCCTTTTATGAGGGTTACAATTTTCAGTTTTTAGCGAACAGCCTGAAAACCTTGTTAATGTTCTGATTTTAAAATTTCCATCATTTTGTCTACAAAATACACTGATTTTGATCAGTTACCCTGAAGATTTGCTCAATTCTTGATAAGACCAAAAACCTCACATCAGAAAGAAATATATACCAGGTCTTAATGCAGTGGTATCTTCTTCTTGACACATCTGCTATCTTGGTTTTCCTCGAGAGTACCATTTAAGGGTGCAATTGGTAATATTTTATTTTGGAAAATTTTGAAACGAAAAGGAATAGTGATAATTTTTTCTTTGAAAGAAAGAATGTTTTCCCACTGTTGAATACTTGAATTGATATATGATAAAGAATTGAATAATTAAAGATGATTTAATATAATAATAGTAAACTGATTGAATATGATTTTTTAGGTAAATTTATGGGAGCAAAAGAATAGGGGAATACTGGAATTTATGGAAGAATGTAATAATGAGTAGTGATTGGGTGATTGTTATCTCAAAATGCGTTAAATGATTTGTGGGATTCTGTAACTTTGAAAATCTTTTCAAAAAAATCTAAAGTTTGATTCTTTATGTTCTTCAAGTTGATATCGAAGGAATACTCCTCACTAGTTCACTGGGCTACCAAGGTTAGGTTCCAGCGAAGTAACTTTGAGTCCTGGACTTTGATTTCACTAATTAATTTGTTAGGTCTTCTGCATTTGTGCTATTATACCCTTCAGGATTATTTTGCATAGCTATTCCTTTTCTTGGTTATGTGGTCTTATCTTAATCAGACTATGGATGGAAAATTCTTTGTTTTTCCATTTATCATTTTATTTTATCTCACTGCATTCTATTTTACCTTCACTGCTTTACTCTCGACCTTCATACCACCAGATGTAATATATTTTTCCCCCTCTTTGCAGAATGCTCCAAGCTTTCAGTGAGCAGACGGAAGGTAAAAAACTTCCAGAGAATGCATCTGACCAGCAAATGCTTGAAATTGTAATGAACAGGTAAGCAGGTAACATTTCATTTTGTATAAAATAGTAAGTGAGACATGTATTAAAAGAATAACGAAACATGATGTAAACATTGCTATAATAAGTTACTCTTATAATTGCACAAAGTTGAATTTATATGTAGTAGCTTTTTTTAGTGTTTTTCTTGTTTTTTTTAATCTCGTAAGAAGAGGCTGAATTAGTGCCTTTAAGGCCTCACTCAATTGCTGCAAATACTTGTAAAATAAGAGTGATTATTAAGAACTACAAGATGATGTAGCCCCTCATCTTTTCTTTTAGACGAGTACTATAAAAAGTCAGTTGACACATGTTCTTTGTGTAAAGTGAGATCCTCCAGAATCCAAATAGTTTTCATCTGGTTCATCAAGTCAAACCAGTATTATACTATTTTAAACCTAGTTATCTCTCGTCCTAATTTACTTCTTGGATCAGTTAAATGCTTCTTTGGTCAACCTATCGATTTCATTTTATTTTTGTCTTTCTTGAATTTGAATATTTTGAAAAAGATTCCTGATTAATAAATTAATGGCGATCCATTTTGTACTTTTGAAGTGTATAAAAGATGCTGTGGATCTTGTGACTTTGAAATGTCTGTCTTGATACAATGCACTTCAGAGTCTTCAATTCTTGCATGTTGCATCTATGTTCGAGCATAAATTGGTGAATAAACTACCGAGGGACTTGAATTTGCAGGTACGAAAAAGAAATCACGCATCCAATCTCGAGCCTTATGGGCGGAGAGCTTGTTCGTGGTCTTCTTATTCAGGTAACATAGTTGCATTTGTCCTATTTGTCTTGTCACCTGATATAAATTCTGAACATACAGGTTCAGAAGCTGAAGCTAGACATTGAAGAGTGAGCGACTTTGACTGATATCTTGTTATTTATGTCACGCATTTTTCAACCAGAGGTTTCTTTTTTATGATTTGAGTTTAATAAACAGAGCAATGCTGGAGCTTGATCAGATCCTGAGGGCAAATGAGATCAACTTTGCTATTCTAGCTGCTTTGCCAGCTTTCTTTCTTTCCCTCATTCTAGCCATGTTGGTGCGAACATGGTATAAACAGGTAAAGCGAATTTGTTTTCTAATTTCTTGGTCCAGATTGAATGTGGTACAACGGAGGTACCCTCGATTGCTTGGAAACAAAATTCAAAATGTTACTGTATCTGATGTAAGTGTTACTATCCAACATATTCAAAATCTTACTATTGTTTTACTACTTGAACTAGGACACCCGAGCTGAAGGTAAAGGAAGAGTTGCTCGTATTCAGAGAAGACTACTGATGGTGGAAATTGAGAGAGCTATAATGCAGTTTCAGGTTTGCAAAGATCAAGAACTGGTATGTATCTGCAGTTCTGCACCCAACCCATAGTATGTTTTGTTGGTATATAATGTCATATCAGGATTCACACTCACAAACACACACTGGTTGAATTTTGCAGGATAATGATGCTGATTGCATGTACGGTCTGGCATTGTGTTTTCTTGATTCCCTATACGGCGTGGTAGAGAATCACGCAAAAACAACGGGCGAATGGTTATGGTTAGTTTTATTTATTTATTAGTTTTAATATTTGATATCAATCTCATCTCCATAACCAACCAACCACCTTTGTTTTCATCTCCCCTCGTTCACCCATTTTTTCCTTTTTCTTTTGTGTGGTTAGTCTGAGACAGGATATTGTTGATTTGGCAAAGCCGGGCCTTGGAACGGAATACAAACTGAGTATTGCATCACGCATGGTGCGGGTGTACGACTGCTTACTTCCATCCACAAGGCGGCAGTAATTCTGAAACAACGCACACAATAATTTTGCCTGGAAATTTTGAAGCCTAGACGGTATCTCTAATTTGATGATTATTGGTCCTTTAACATGCTGTGCATCTTCTCAAAGGATAGATGTAGTCAGATCGGGCCTGAAGTAGGAATAAAAATTGTAAACAAAATAAAGTTTACAATACAAAGTGTAGGAAACAAACTGTAAATTACAGTGCAATAGTAAAGAATTACTCTTAATAAATTAAATTTCTCAACCATTTATAATACATTTTCCAACCATTCAGTTTTAAATCATCAACAGAGCTACTTCATTTATCTTAATATTGTTTATCACCAAAATTTGTGATTAATCGTGACAATTATTGATTTCGCTCTGTCTTGGGCTTTTCGGGAGGATGAACCCAGTCCCTGACCAGTGTGGCCCGACCGAATTTGGAACAAAGGATGTTCGAATTCTCTCCATTCAAGTTAAGCCCTCGACAAGCACCTCGAACTAAACCAGATCAGCATGTCCGAACTCGAGAGAGAGATGCTTCCATCCTCACTTTGGAGCCGTCATCAATAAAGTGCATCCACAGGTAATCGTCTGCTGTCTGATATAGGATATATATTTTTTTTGATAACCTGAAACCTTCTTCTTCTCTCATCTTTGAACCACACTTTGACCTGAAACCTTCTTCAGTTTCCTGTCTCTAACCAATTCCCTAATTCCAGCAACATCATCCCACTTTTCCTCACCAGCATACATATTAGACAACAACATATAATGCCCTGCATCACAAGCATTCAAATCAAACACTTTCTTCGCCACAATGTCTCCGATTTCCATGTTTCGATACACCACACAAGAATTAAGCAAGGCTCCCCATACATCGACACCAACCGGTTCTTCAATCATGCCGATTAATCCCACAGCCTTTTCCAGCTCCCCCGCTCTACCCAGTAGGTCCACCAAAATCCCGTAGTGTTTCGAGCTGGGTTTTAAACCATGATTCTCAATCATTTGTTTGAAAATCTCGATTCCTTCTCTTACTAGACCCGCATGGCTACACGCGGATAAAATCGATAGAAAAGATATTTCGTTTGGCCTAACGGATGAGTCCTCGACCATCTGTTTAAACAATCGGAGAACCTCTTGACCTTTCCCGTGAAACCCATATGCTGAAAACATGGAACTCCAAATAACGACATCTCTATCAACTATTTGTCGGAAAATTTCAATAGCACCGTCCAAGCTACCGCATTTCGCGTAAGACTCGATGAGTGAGGCACAGGTGAATACATTATTGGCTAAGCCGGCTCTAATGGCAAAACCGTGTACGCAGCTGCTCTGCTGAAAAACGCCTAGTTCCGAACAAGATGTCAGGATTTTAACCACGTCGAAAAGACCGGGTCGGAAATTATTACCCAACATGTCACGGAAAATCTCGATCGACTTGCGATGCCATCCGTTTTCAACGCATCCATGCAACATGGACGAGAAACAAAAGGCGTCTCTACGTTGCATTTTATCGAAAACTCGAATTGCGTCACTGAGTGAACGGCAGTTCATGTACATGTCGATCAGAGATGTGGAGACCAAGATATCCGAATCAAGTCCTTTCTTCAAAGAAACTTTGTGTATTCTTTTACCGGCATCTATATTACAGGTAGTTTCACAAGCTTGCAAAGCACTGATGAAGATAACAGCATTGGGTTCGATTCCTCTAGCCAACATTTCATCGAACAAACCGAGTGCTTCGTCAGCACACCCATTGTGAGCATAGCAGGCCATCACAGAACCCCATGAGATCACATCTCTCTCAGCCATTTTCTCAAACAGATTAGCTGCGGCATTAATCGAACCCATCTTCCCATACAAAGATAACAAAGCGTTCGACAATGATAAGGCGCTTTCGAATCCTCCCCTAATCATGTAACCATGAACACTTCTCCCAGCCTTTAAGTCCAAAATATGTGTGCAAGCCGAAAGAACACTGATGAGAGAAACCGAGTCGAGCACGACTCCCTTGGTCATTGCCATTCGAGTGAAAAACTCGACCGCCTGCATAGGTTCACTATTCCTCTGGTAACCTGTGATCATCGCAGTCCACAACACTGTATCCTGATCGGGAATTTCATCGAACACGTACAGGGCATCACCCATCTCCCCACATTTCGAATAGAACTCCACCAAAGCCGACCCGATGAACAAGTCTCTTCTAATGAAATCTGTCTTTCGGACAAACCCATGAATTATCTTCCCGTAATCGAGCGCTCTGAGAGCGGCGCAAGCCCTGAGGGCTATGGATATCGTGCGAAGGTCCGTTTTTTCGGATGAGAAAAACTTGGAAAAAAGAAACAATGATTCTTCATACCGTTTTTCTCTGCAGTAGCGTTGGAGGATGCCGTTGAAGATACCTACGGCCCTGTGAGGAATTTCGTCGAACAGCTTCCGGGCAGTTCGGATTGGGGTCAATCGCGAATACAGGTCGACCAGTTTCGCAGCGAAGAAAGTGTCGTGCGTGAGGCCAGTTTTGATGGCGTGAGAATGTAGCTGGGTTAGGCGTTTCCCATTTTTACACGATTCGAAGAACTTGATGAGCTGTTCACCGGTGATCATGTAGCTCCGATGGGGATGAGAGCATATGAATTCTGGTTTCGATTTTGAGATAATTATCTGTAAAAAGGTTTTTCATAAATTTAAATAATTAAATGTGGAACTTAAAACAGGATTTGGTTATTCATAAATTCAAAGAATTAAATGTGGAATCGAACTTATGATATTATAACTGGTAAAAACTCCTGTTTTTTGAAATTAAAACAAAAGTTCTATTTTTATTTTGTAGAGTTCATGTAAAAACATTAATACCCAACAAGATACAATTCCTCATAAATAAATACATTGTGTTCAGAGAAACAGAGAGAGCTCAGTAGCTTCAATTTGGCTTAGTCCCGATTTTCCCATCATGGATCACCAATATTCACCTTCACCTTCCCAGCACAACAACCACTTTTCTTCGAGGCTTCCACCATAACCTTTTTCCCACAGCATCGATCCAGCCCGAGCTCGTCTCTCCTCTCCTTAAACTCAGAGTTTTCTTTCCAAACCTCCCCATTCGTATAGACCTCCTTCTTCCATATTGGGACTGACGCCTTGATTTCGTCGATCACAAACTTACATGCGTCCAGTGCATCGGCCCGATGGACAGATGAGACTGCAATGAACACGCTCGTCTCCCCAACAGAGACCGGGCCCAGGCGATGGGCCACAGCGATCGCATCAAGGGCCCACGTTGACCTGGCAGACGAGCAAATCGATTTGATACAGCGTATTGCCATGGGGACATATGCTTCGTATCTCAGCTCCAGTACTTGCTTCCCGTCAAAAGTGTCGCGGGTCGTGCCAGCAAAAGTCGATATGGCCCCACAATGCGGGGATTGTACGTAATTAATGTACTTGTTGGTATCGACGGCGATGTTGTCCTCTAGTATCTCGACTAGATTCTTCTCCTCGTCTGCCATTTTCTTTTGAGGGCGGATTATAGTCTGCATTTGCAAAAACAGTTAGAGCGAACTAAAGAAACGACAAAAAAGAAATCAACTCTTATTAAAGGAAGAATTGAATAAAGAGTTCGTTCACAAAGAGTTTGTTTGCAATGTAATCAAATACTACTTCACAAAGAGTTCCTATATAAAAGTAAATCAAACAATGTTGCTAAGGAAATGCGATTATTCAGGATACTGCGTTTGCGCCTATACATCATTCACGATGGGGGCATAAGGCTTGCGGGGTGTGGGTTCCTTGCATTCATCGATACATCTAAATCTGTAATAGTAATATCCTTGCAGATATTACTATTCAAGACAAAGATGCAGAAAAAAAAAACGAAATAGTTTGATGGAAAATCAAGTGTCAAAAACATCAAAGCATAAGATACTTTCTCCATAACTCAGACAACATTTATCACGCAAAAAACAATATCAGGCACTGTGAATCTCTGAAGAATTTTGATTTACAAAATAAAATTAAAGAAGATAACGGCGCTAAGAAGACCTAGCCCTCATTTTAGGGATACAGATACATAAAATTAAAATTAAATCCCCTAAAATTAGAAAATAGAAGAGAGAATGGATTCAGACCTGAATTCGGTAGAGAGATGAACCAGGAAGAAAATCAGCGGGGCAAGAAATTCGGATTGTTCAGGCTGTTAAAAAAGGGAAATATACTCCCAAGTTAAATTTTAGGATTTTTTTAGTTTTTTTTTTAATAAAATTGAAAAAATAAATAGGAATTTAATTCAATTCAATTTAGGGCAGTGTACCCTTAAAATTAGACATGCCAAAAAAAACCAGACTGTTAGTTAAAACCGGGATCGGCGGTCCAGGACCGGCTCAGTCGGTTCGTTAACCGTGAACCGGTCAATCCGGTTTTAAAACCGGTCGTGACCGACAACAGCCGGTCCGGTCCCGGTTCCCGTGATCCGAGATTATAGGGCTGGAAACGAACCGAGCAGCTCGCGAGCGCTCGCGAGCTGCTCGAGTCAACGCTTGACTCGAGTTCGGTCAAACTCGAGCTCGAGTCGAGCTCGAGCCGAGCATTATCTTAAACGAGCCGAGCTCGAGCTTCAATCCTAAACAATCGAGCGGCTCGCGAGCCGCTTGAATATATAAAATTTTAATTAAATATTCTTAATACGTGTATATATATCGAGTCGAGTCGAGTTTTTCGAGCGATTCGAGGTCGAGTCGAACTCGAGCACAACGAGTCGAGTCACTCAAACGAGATGGAGTTGAACTAATTGAGCGAGCAAAGTCGAGCAGCTCGATCGAACCGAGCTCGAGCTGCTCGATCGAGTCGAGCTCGAGCATGAAAAAAAATTCGCGAGCCGAGCTCGAGCACCCTCCCGAGCAGCTCGTCGAGCTCGAGCTCGAGCTCGAGCCTGCAATTTTTTCTACCGAGCTGGTTCGATAAGCTCAAAGCTCGACTCGGCTCGACTCGTTTCCAGCCCTATCCGAGAACCGGCTGGAAACGGGAATCGGCTGGTTCCTTTAATAAAAAAAACAAAAAATAGCCTTTGGGAACCAGCCAGTTCAAACTGGACCAACCGGTTCAGCCAGTTCCAACCTCTAGAAAGTAGAAACGACTAATTTTCTGAAAAAATGATTTTTTAATCATTCTCCATATAAAAATCCTATCTCCCCCTTCAAACCCTCAAACCTCTCACTCTCACTCTCTCTCAATCTCTATTCTCTACTCTAATCTATTTATAATTTATAATTTTTATACTACTAATAATAAATAATATACTACTCCCTCCGGCCATTAATAGATGTCATACTTTGCTGGACACGGAGTTTAAGAAAATTGTTATTTTTGTATTTTTTAATTGAAAAGTAAAAAGTAAAAATATATTTTAAAAGTGAAAAGTAAAGTAGTTGTGAGTAAAGTTTAAAAAGTAGGTGGGGTAAAGTAGAATAAAATTGTATATTAAAATGAAAAAGCTAGAATAATTATTTCCTATTTTGGGGTGTGTCAACTATTGTTGGACACCCCAAAAAGGAAAGTATGACAACTGTCTTTGAATGGAGGGAGTATTAAAAACTAAAAATACTACTATTATTTTATTAGTTTTCTAATATTAAAAACGAAGGGGATTTTTGGTTCGTTTCGATCGAGTACTAGTTCTCGGAGGCGTAAGTCGAACGACTCGAACCCGTCTACTAGTGTCGGAGTGCATGACTTTTCCGGTGACATGGTTCCGGATGATATGCCCTCGCACCAAATTGAGGTGTTGTTTTAAGGCGAAGTTCATACCGAAGGCCCTTACTCGTTTTACCAGAGGTGTTATAATTCAGGGTCGGCCCTGGGCATAGGCTCAGGGTGCCACGGCCTAGAACCCCCATTTTTTAGGGGTCTATTATTAAAAAAAACTATATACATATTTATGTTTTTGAAAAATATTATTAATATATATAATTCAAAATGCTTATCTTAATTATTTTATATTTGTAACATTAAAAATTTTAAACTTTTTTATCGTAATTTATTTATTTTTTAACAAATTTTTTTAACAATTCTCAAATATTATTAAGTAACATAAAAAAAATCTCTTAATAATTAATTAAAAATAACGTGTTATATTTTTTTTAATTACTTAGAACGAAAAAATAATTAATTCTCAATTTTTTTCCAATAATGCGTTCTAAGAATTATTTAATCATTCTAAAATACGTAGTGACTAAAAAATAGAACAAATTATCGGAAAAAAATGAAAAATTAATTAGTAATTTTTTTAAAAAAAATTTCCAAGTTTTTCTTATAGTTTTAAATTTTTGAAAACTTTTATTAATTTTAAGAAAAGTGTTTAATTTTTTTTTTTTTTGAATTGTGAAATTTAGTTATTTTTCCATACTAATATAATTAAATTTTATCTTGATAAATTTGTTCAAAATTATAAAATTTTAATGAATATCTTTTGTAGTAATTTAATATGAGGCCCGTTTATGATATTTTGTCTAGGGTCCCTCTAAACCCAGAAACGAGCTTGTTAAACAATCAAAGGAAATTGATGGCGAGATAAACCTCTAATCTAATTATAGTACATCACGTCAATCATTTATACGTTCGTACTACAGGACACAATCTTGGAGTCGAAGTCTCGTTCACATCCTCGCACGCAGCCATCAAAACTAATCGATGAATGCTGTCTTTGTAGTCGTTACACTTGAACACCACCCGCTCTCGCGGATCTAAGATAAAGAAGTAAGGGGTGCTAAAATCTAAAGGGATTTTTTTTTTTAAAAAGTTCACATCCTCGCACGCAGCCATCAAAACTAATCGATGAATGCTGTCTTTGTAGTCGTTACACTTGAACACCACCCGCTCTCGCGGATCTAAGATAAAGAAGTAAGGGGTGCTAAAATCTAAAGGGATTTTTTTTTTTAAAAAGGGCTTGAACCCCTGACTTATCGGTCATGAAGTAAGTGGTTGACCACTTGAACTATATATAATGTTTGAAAATATTAGTAGATGTAAATATATTAAGGGGGCTAGAGCCGGCCCGGCCACCCCCTAGATCCGCCCTTGCCCTTGCCCGCTCTAGTGTGATTATTCCACCCCAAAAAGTCCTGCCTCGTCGAGGCAACAACGACGTGATCACCGACACGGTCGAGTTGCCGGGATTCCCGGGCGACTCGGCCTTAAAATCGCGTGACATAAACCGGGCCCACACGTCCACATCACCGACCGATCTGTCGACTGAGAAACCTATGTCCCACACGGCGGTGTTGTTGTGGACAGAGACAGAGACAGAGTCGAGCTGGAAACGAGGTAAGTGGTCTTTCGAGTCGACATACATTAGTACACCATAGAACCAAAACATGGGCGACATTACCGAAGAGAGTATTATTGGTTGTGCCGCTGCTCATAGGCGGGACCGGGTAGCCATCGACGACGCGTATTTCGTGAAATATTGATTTCTTTTATAATTTATTTGTGTTTGCATTATTTATTGGGACAAAATAGTAATTTTTACAAGTGATATGGAAATACCATTTTACTATAAGATTGCACAAAAAATATAATTTTAGAATAACAATATCACCTTAAAAACAAAATATAGCATTTTGTCGTAACTTTAGTTTTCCCCATTAAATTATTTTTATCCGATTAAAATTTTTGGCTACTTATATTCCGTACGTGTAGCGATGAATCAATTAGTTAGCTTTTATCGGCAAGAGACTCGGTATACTAATTTGCATTTCTCATATCCATATCCCATATTTTCATATAAATATATACTGTAATTATAAATGCAAAAAAAAAAACAAAACATTTAATTTATTAATTACTTAACAACTGAAAATTATTAAACAGGCCAAATCGGAAATGCTAAAAATCAAAGTGATTAAGATGAACTAATTTGCATAAGGGTCGTGATTAACTATAGGGCACAACCTCGGGCCTCCCTCCATAACCCCTCCGACGACGATCACATCCTTGCAGGCGGCCTCCAATAGGTTGTTGTCCTTGTAGTTGTTGCACCTGAACGTCACCTGCTCCAGCACCGCCAGCTCAGCTCCCGGCGGCGATGACGTGGACACCGACACCGTCATCATACAAATAATCAAGAATTGATTATTTGGTCAGGTAATTGTTTAGTATTTGATCGAGGATCTTAAGGTACATGTTGCAATTGATCTATACAATGAAAAAGAATTATATTATTTGATTATATATAAAAAATATTAATATCAAAATAATTATTTTTATGGTGTTAACGCAATAAAAAATGAAAATTTTTAAATGCTCCATGAAAAAAGAAAATATGTTTGTCATTGTTGATGTGTTGTACTGCCTAGCTAGCTATAGATAAATTATGCACTAACTAGTTAATTAACGAATACTCTCTTTATAAGTTTGTTTAAAAACTATAGGACACAATATTGAGCCTCCCTTCATCATCTCCCTAGCAGCAGTCGTTACACTTAAACACCACCTTCTCTAGTGTTACGAGTCCCCCCGGAAAAGTAGCTAGGCCTCGAGGCGGCAACGTCTTTATCGACACCGTCAAATAAACCGGGCCCACACGTACGTCGAGATCGCCGACCACTATGTTGATCGAAAAACCTATATCCCACACAGCGGTGGTGTTGTGGACGGAGACGGAGACATAATCAAGCCGGAAACGAGGGAAATACATTTTCGTGTTTGAGTGTAAGAGTAGACCAAATAACGAAAACATGCTCACAACTGTGCATAGAGTGGCTAGACAAATTAGGAAACTAAGGGGCTTGGATATATAGATCGTCGGTTGAGCCGCTCCGGCCGGGTGGTGGTGGTGGTGGTGGACGATGGCCGCCGGCACGTTAAATGGTCTACTAGGGTTTGCTCCACCAGGGCCGGCCCTGGGCATAGGCCCAGGGTGCGACGGCCTAGGGCCCCCATTTTTTAGGGACTCATTATAAAAAAAAATATATACATATTTATATTTTTGAAAAATATTATTAATATATATAACTCAAAATGTTTATCTTAATTATTTTATATTTGTAACATTCAAAATTTTAAATTTTTTTTATCGTAATTTATTTATTTTTTAACAAAATCGTTTAACAATTCTCAAATATTATTAAGTAACATAAAAACAAATCTCTTAATAATTAATTAAAAATAACGTGTTATATTTTTCTAATTATTCGGAACGAAAAATAATTAATTCTCAATTTTTTTTCTAATAATGCTTTCTAAGAATTATTTAATCATTCTAAAATACGTAGTGACTAAAAAAATATAGAACAAATTATTGAAAAAAAATTGAGAATTAATTAATAAATTTTTTTTCCAAGTTTTTCCTATAGTTTAAATTTTTAGAATTTTTTTATTAATTTTAAGAAAAGTGATCAATTTTTTTTTTGAATTGTGAAATTTAGTTATTTTTTCATACTACTATAATTAAATTTTATCATTGTCTTGATAAATTTGTTCAAAATTATAAAATTTAAATGAATATTTTTTGTAGTAATTTAATGTGGGGCAGTTTATGATATTTTGCCTAAAACCTCTCTAAACTAAAGCCTATTGTAATTGTATATATTTTTAAATACTTAATATTAATTGAAAGTAGATGTGCATGAATGCTAAAAAAATTAAAGCCATAAAATGGTTTGAAAAAGTGGTCCTCAAACATTTTCACTGCACCTTTAGTTTATACATATAGTATATTCTTTTAATTTTATAAATGTTTTAGCTGTATTTTTACATTTAAAAACATATATTAGTTTTTTATTTAAAAAACAATTTTAATTTAAAGATTTAATTAATTTTAATATCACTTTCAAATATTTTATTTTTCACGTTAAAATATAGTAATTATAAATGATTAATTTATCATTATAATAAAAAAGGTAATATTTTTTAAAATAATATTCTGAAAAAATAAATAAAAAATAGATCGATATAATTTAAATAAAAGCAGTAAGTATAATTACATAAATGTTGAATTACCTACATACACACATAAAATAAATTTTGAGATTACAATATTAATTATTACTATGATTTCCAAAAGTTGCTGAGGCACAATCTTTATATAAAATTTGTAACCAAATTACATTAATAAAAAAAAAATATCACAAGCCGAAAATTTTCATAATAAGAATTCAAAAACTATAAATAGGGTCTTTCATCACCTTCCTAGTACATATATACAAGCAATAATTTGTTCTATATATTATTGGAAAAAAATGAAGGGCTTTACATTCATTTCCATGGTAATAATAATAGTGTCGCTATTGTTTGCAGAGATGCAGGGTGCAAGTGCAACTGCTCAATCCACACCACCTGAATCTTCACCAGGTATTAGATGTATCATACCGTGCATCGATGGATGTACAAATCAGGAAGATGCTTGTTATGATACTTGCGTTGATAGTTGTAATCATGATGCTGCCGTTCGTGCCGGATATGACGTAGATGGTGGCCACATATTAACTATGAATTAGAGTTGCCCCAATAAATATTTGTAATAATTCACATGAAACAAGTTCAAATAAATTGTTTCATTTCAACATATACTGAGCAGTTGTTCATGAATAAATTATTGATGATAATTAAATAAATAAATTTTATCAATTTAAAAAACCGTGTTAACATAAAATATGGTGTTTGCATCAATTTACAAAACCATGTTGTAGTTCTCGAGACAAAACATCAAATAACGAGTTTATCCACAATTTACTATACCAAACTTTTTAATAAATTATTTATTTCACTCTTTCTCGTCATTATGTTATTATTTTATTCAATTTTCATAGTTTATTCACAATTTACACTTTATTTCAATTTCTTATTTCTTATCAATATTAAATAATTACTTAATATTTTTTAATAAAATTTCTATTTAAAATAAATTAATATATATATATATATATATATATTAAATTATTAAAATATTTCGATTAATAAAATAAAAAATAACATAAAATATTAAACTACAAAATTATAATTAAATATTATTTTAAAAATTACACAATTATATAATAAGTGAAAATATATCAATGTTGGTCTCTAATTGTAGAAGTTAATTTTTTTTGAATATTAATTTAATTGTATTTATATATTTATATATAACATTAGATATATAGTTATATATAAGTATATAAAATTAAATAAATTAAATAATGCGCCAATCAAATATTGACATTTTGTTAATAAAAAAAATTAACAATGTGAGAGAAATAAGTCGTGAAAAAACTCTAATTTTATTTATTTATTTTGTATTTAAGTGAAAAGGAAATTGTTACGCCTCTCAATAAACATGATCTCACATTCCAAATCACGTACCTTTAATATCACGTCTTACAAAACACACTTATGACTTATCATCGCAGCAATTTATATACAAAACATACGTACATTTATATTAAAAATGATACTAAAAATTATGCACTATCCTTTAATAATAAAAAGTTGAAACAATCTTATTAATTTAAAAAAAAAAAACAAAAAATAATAATATTGTAAGTGTATATATTTTTAAATACTTTGATCATAAAAAAAAAAAAAAACATTCAAATGTAAAAAATGTAAAAAATTGTACCACGTCTGTCTCTAACAAAATCTCAATACTTTATCCACGTCTCTTACTTCTTGAGACGATCAATGAAAATATTAGTAGAAAGTAGATGCATAAAAAATTGAAGGCCATAAAATCATCATTTGAAAAAGTGGTCCCGTGAACATTCGCACCGCACCTTAAGTTTAAAGATACACTATATTCTTTCAGTTCCTTATACTGTATTATATATATATCCTTACAAATATTTTAGGTGTATTTTACATTTAAAAACATATACGGTACATAGTATTTATTTTTATTTTAAAAAACAAATTTAATTTGAGGCTTTTACTTAAATTTTTATTATTATTTTAAAATATTTTTATTTCCACTTTAAAATATATTTATAAATAATTATTTTTATCAATATAATATAAAAGTCTGTTTCATACTTAGTTGTCGCACTTTTTTTGTTTGTTTTGTAAATAACAAAGTCTATAAGACCGGAGTATGTAATTTTGTTTATATCAATATTCTAACAAATATAATAAATATATAATTAAAATGAAAGCACTACTAATTACATAATTTGAATTACCCACAAACACAACATAATTTTGAGGTTACAATATTAATTATTAGTCGTATACTAGCTATAATTACCAAAAGTTGTTGAGGTGTAATCTTTATATAAAATTTTGTGACCAAATTACATCAATAAATGAATAATTACAAGATAATACCAAGCCCAAAATTTTCATAATATGAATTCAGAAACTATAAATAGGGCCTTTCATTACCTTCGTAATACATATAACAATTAAGCAATAATTTGTTTTACTATTGAAAAAAAAAATGAAAAGCCTTACATTAATTTCCATGATAATAATTGCGTCATTTTTTGCAGAGATTGGTGCAACTGCTCAATCCACAACACCTTATTCAAATGCATTTCTTACATGTATCTCAACGTGCTTCAAGGGATGTCATCATTTGGGAGAAGCTTGTTATGATTCTTGCGTTGACAAATGTCACCATGTCACCGTTCGCGGCGGAGACGACTACGGTGGCCACATGTTAACTATGAATTAGTGTTGCCCCAATCAATATTTGTAATAATTCATATGGGACAAAATTCAAATAAATTGTTTCATTTTAACATATGTATATAGTGTTCATGAGTAAATTATTGATGATAAATAAATTTGCATCGATTAATGTTAACAAAAAATCTGGTGTTTGCATCAATTTGCAAAACCATGGTGTAGTTCTCGAAACAAAATATGCGCATCCTTACAAAACACATTTATCATTACAACAATTTATATACTTACATACATTTATATTAAAAATGAAAAAAAAACACCCTTTAATCATATAATAAAATTAAACATTCTTATTCATTTAAAAAACAAAAAAAAAATATTGCAAGTGCATAGGTATACTTTTAAATACTTATTGATCATAAAAAAAACATACAAAAATAAACAAAAAATGTACTACATCTAGGGCTGGCAAATAAAAGTCCGACCCATGGGCCGGCCCAATCGGCCCGATCAAATGGTGGACTGGACCTCAAATATAGAGGCCCAAAATAAGTCGGGCTTTTTTGGCCCGACCCGACCAGCCCAATGGGCCGATGTGCTTGGACCAGGCTTAGCCTGATATTAATGGGCCGGCCCGAAAAAAAATATTTTTTAGTTTTTACGTTTTTTAATTATTACTATTGTCAAAACTAATTATTTTTTATATATTATTTTTATATAAAATTTAAAATCACAATACTTATTTATTTATCTATAATTTAGCTATATAAATATTATTTTTAGTAGGAAAAAATATTAAATTATTATTTTAGTAATTTTAAGTTAGTTTTAATTATATTTAAAAGAATGAAATTTCACAATTTAATATTTTTCTTTAATTAATTAATATAATTAATAATTTTATAATATTTAATTAAAATAAATATATATTTTTTAATATTTTATTAAGGGTCAAAAAAGCCCACCGGCCCGACCAAGGCAGGGCTGGGCCTTTGATATTTGTGG
This sequence comes from Euphrasia confusa, assembly GCA_954870475.1. Classification (NCBI taxonomy): domain Eukaryota; kingdom Viridiplantae; phylum Streptophyta; class Magnoliopsida; order Lamiales; family Orobanchaceae; genus Euphrasia; species Euphrasia confusa. Next base: position 3,603,157 of record OX940966.1, on the reverse strand, counting down.
CCCATTATAAAGCTGGCCCAACCCGACCACGACTTCCCTGAAGCCCGATGGGCTTGGGCCGGCCCGGCCCGGCCCGACAATTTGCCAGCCCCTATCTATCTAGATATGTGTCATCTTATACAGACTATCAATGGAAATATTTGTTAATTTGTTATCATTTTGGGTAACATCTTCGATGTCATACAAATAACATTAATTAACTCAAAACACAATTAAATTTTCTTTTACAAATAAATTTAGTTATAAGAAATAATATTTATGATATACTTTCATTAAAAATAAAATATTAGTTGAAAGTAGATGCATGAATGATAAAATATTCAAGGCAATAAAATGTTTTGAAAAAATGGTCATAGAACAATATTCTCACTGAGCCTTTAGTTTATACATACATTTCATATATTATATGTATGTTTTAGGTATATTCTTTCAATTTCATATATATTTATATTTTATGAATGTTCATATGTTTTTTTATCTTTTACATTTAAAAACATATATTTATTTTATTTTTAAAAACAAATTTAATTTTAAGTTTTTACTTAATTTTTTAATATCACTTTAAATTTTAAAATATTTTATTTTTAATTTAAAAAAATACTTATAAATGATTATTTTATCAATGTAATAATAAATAGTTAAAATCAATATTTTGAAAAATATATAAAAATATAATTAAAATAAAAGGTGATTTATATAAAAATGTGATTTTGAAAGTTAGTATGTAATTTAAGATATTAGTTTTTTTTTAATTATAAATTTGAGTAATGTTTCAAAATTATTTTTGTTTATTATACATGTGGTTATTATAAAAATAAAAAAATTATTCTTAATTAGAAAATTTGATTTATGAAAATTGAAATGTAAATTAATAAATTAAATTACCTCTTTTTTTAAATACTTCTAAAATAAAATCAGTAAGTATGATTACGTAAATGTTGAATTACCTACAAATACACGAAATAAATTTTGAGATTACAATTTTAATTATTAGTAGTATATAATTTTAAAAAATTGTTGAGGTGCAATCTTTATATAAAATTTGTGACTAAATTACATCAATAAAAAAAAATACCAAACCTCAATTTTTCATAATAAGAATTCAGAAACTATAAATAGGATCTTTCATCACCTTTCCTAATACACATACAAATACAAGCAATAATTTGTTTTATTATTGAAAAGAGAAAATGAAGGCCTTTACAGCAATTTCTATGATCATAATAATAGTGTTATTTTTTGCAGAGATGGGTGGAAGTGCAACTGCTCAATCCACTCCACCTGAATCAGCACCAGCTCTTATATGTATCGTACCTTGCTTCCATGTATGTTTTAATCAGGGAGAAGCTTGTTTTGATTCTTGCGTGGATAGATGTAATCGTGAAGTTGCCGCCGGAGGAGACGACGAAGGTGGCCAAATATTAACTGTGGATTAGTGTTGCTCCAATTAATATTTGTAATAATTCATATGGGGAGAAATTCAAATAAATTGTTTCATTTAAACATATGGTGTTCATGAATAAATTATTGATGATAAATTAATTTGTATCAATTAATGTTTTTACAAAAAATCTGGTTTTTGAAAACTAATGAGAACAAGAGCAGCCCCATTAACATTAGAACTTTTTTAAAATCAAACACATTCACAGTTCGATCAGCACAAGTAAGAGTTAAGGGGTAATTTTTCGGCAGCTTGGTAACGATGTTGTCCCGCTGCTTCAAATTGGGGGGCGTCGTTTTGTTTTGTCCTTGGCAGCAGAATTCAAATGAGTAGAAATGACCACTTTGCCCTCACGTCCAATTTGTGTAGAAACATTTATAGAACCCAAAACTTGTGTACATTTCAACAAAAGAAGGCTCACAAAGGATGTCGAGGGATCGAGACGAGGCGAGAACGGGTCGTGCTTCCGAAATCGAGCCGAACTTTTACGTGTCACCCGAAGAAGTTGCTCCGATAGAAACGACGGGCTCGGCGAGGTGAACAATATTTGTAAAAGGTATTTTGTGAGACATTAAATTGAATAAGAGAAATTTAAATATTAATGCTTGAAAATCAAGTACAATAAAATCTCCAAAGAAAGAAAATATCAAGAACACAAATTCAAAAAAAAAGAAAAAAAAAAGAGGTAGGACAAAATTCTACCACCTAACAACAATATTGTCTTATAGTGCATACATGCATTTTGTCTTGCAAAATCATAGGTAGGAAATGTCCAAAAAGACCCTTCAAAAATGCCTTCAACATGGTGGTCAAAAGTGGGTCCACGCGGTCAACAGAAAGTCAACATCTCTTTAGAAGTGGCACGAACGTGCTGACCTGTCTGAAGTTTGCTGGGAGAGTCTGGATTTGGCACGAACGTGCTGAATCCAACAAGCTAAAGAAACGTCTTGCGTCGTCATCGTCCTGTTTCGTTTCGGCTCTTATTTTTGCCCGTTTCCGCTCGTTTCCACTCCTCGTCTCGCTTAAACCTGTTCAGACAATAAAACACCCAAATGAAAATATTCACAAACCGCACTACGATTAACACTAAAGTAATCAGAAAATATAGAAACCAACGAGACAAAAAGGATGAATCAAGAACATGTATTGCTAAAGCCAGAGAGGTAAACAATGAGTTTCAAGTATAAAAGTTATAAAATTAAAATTAAAATAATAATTTATTTATTTTATTTTTCTAAGAAAAATGATTTTTTATATAAAAGTAAGTTTATATACATTAGATAAACGGAGAACAAGTATTGGTAAAAAAATGAGTTTCAAAGTATAAAAATGATAAAAATAAAAATAAAAATAAAAAGTAATTTATTTATTTTAGTTTTTTAAATAAATTGATTTTTTTTATTGTATACATTTGTGTTTGTACTAAATCAATAAAAGCATATTTTACTATTTTTTGAAATTTATGAAAATTTATAAAAATCAATTATAAAGTCAATCAAACTCTCATTAGAGTTTATGAATTTTACAAATCCATAGAGTATTTTACAAATTCATAGACTTTTTAAAGTCAATTAAAATCCTACAAAATTTTAAAGAAATACACCCCTAAATTTATAAATTATTTTACACTCATCCATTTTCATTGGAAATACCACAAATTAAATTGAATTTATAAATTATTTCATACTCATCAAGAAGAAATACTCATCACCCATTAAATCTCTGTTTTTATCTTTTTTTTAAATAGAAAATTGATTTACTTTTACTTTCATTTTTTCCTCTATTTTTTAATTTTAATTTTTTATTGAACCACTCAAAAATAATTTTAAAATTTTAATTCACTTTATTTTTACCCTCTCAATCAGAATTAAAAACTTATTTCTATTTTGATGTGTTATTTTTTTAAAATAATATTTTATATAAAAACTTATTTCTATTTTGGTGTGTTATTTTTTTTTAAATAATATTTTATATTATTATTACGACTACAATCAAATATGAAATACTAATTAACGTTTTTTAATTAGATATTAAATAATTAGAAGAATCGCTCAACAGTTGAGATTAGGATCCTACATCCTCTCATAATAAAAAATCTTCTAATATTTCTTAATAAGTAAATCATGACTTTTCATTTAATATTTAATCATCAAAATCTTCTTTAATTTCAAGGTTTCTAAAGCAAGGTTAGTTAGAAACTATTTTCATCATTACAATCAAACTATGTTCAGAGATATTAACGGTTTGAGGCTAGATATTCAACGGTTTGAGGCTAGAAACTATTTTCATCATTCTTAACTTTGAGATGATTTAATTAGGTAGCTTTTTGTGTGTGTAATGTTTTTGTAAAAATGACAAATTTAAGAAGATCTTAACCATTAATATTAAATAGAAGATTGTGATTTACTTGTTAGGAGATTTTTATTCAGAGAGGATCATAATTTCACATTTTGCTCCACATTTTACATATGAGTCAATTTATTGTTGTACTTATTTAATATCTAATAAAAAAGTATTAATTAGTATTTCACATTAATTATTTTAGTAAACATTATATCGGCTCACATTTGCTGATTATTTAGTACTTTTTGAGCAAAATTATTTATTAGTATTTTTTAATTATTTAGTAAACATTAATAAAATATTTTTTTAAATCAAACGATACTAAAAATACTTTTAATTTTTAAAAAATATATATAAGTATTAAATATATATATATATATATCATTAATATATATTATTTAGTACTTTTTGAGCAAAATTATTTATTAGTATTTTTTAATTATTTAGTAAACATTAATAAGTATTTTTTTTTAAATCAAATGATACTAAAAATAATTTTAATTTAAAAAAAAATATATAAGTATTAAATATATATATATATATCATTAATATATGTGTAGAAAAATATATATTTTAAGTTTTAGGGTAAAAAAATTGTTTAATTATACATTTTAGTTTACTTAAAATTTTACTTCTTTTAATGTATTAATAATTCATTTTTGGATATCAGCATGAAAGCTACTTAGCTACCATTTCGTTACACAAACATAACCGACAAAACTACTTAACTAGCTTAAATGCTAATTAAAATCTTCAATTTTAAATCATCTATTATCCAGTTCTTCCAAATCTTCAAATCTGATAATAAACACAATTAATCTATTATCCAGTTATTCCAAATCTTCAAATCTGATAATAAACACAATTAAAAAATTTAATAATGTAATTAACATAGAAAAATTAAAATAAATTAAAAAGTTTCATGTTCATAAAACTCATCGAGAAAAAAGAATCAAATATTAAAATACTAATTGACGTTTTTGCTCCACATTAACTCATTTCTACTTTGAATGTCTAAACTAAAATAATGTTTGTTGCTTCTTATCTCACAAAATTGTCAGGGAGCAATATTATATTTTTTTGATGTCTATTTATAAGATATTGAATAAGTAGAACAATGGCTCCACATTTGCTACAATATATTACTTCAATATATTAAAAATAAATGATACTCCAATATATTAATAAATTTGATTCATTTGATTTGATTCAATTGATTTACGATTAATCATCTTAATTCACACAAAAAAACAAACATTCGTAATAAAGTATGTGACATAGTTATTATTTTTAGGTAAATTGAGTGAAGGCTGCTCAGGTAAAAGCTCAATCAATTATACTTTTAAAAAAATATATATCATTAATACTTTCACATTTTTTTTGAATATTTTATAATATATATTTTCATAGCCTAAAAAAATATTTTTTTCTTTATTAATTCAAAATACAATTATATTTTAAACTTTTTTCTTATTGATTTAATAATCCAATACACTTTTTTTAATGGTATTAATTTCTATAATTTAATAGAAGAGTGGATTGAGAAATGAATTAAATAAATATTTTAATGATATCAGATTTATGTAGACGTTAATATAGGTTTGGATTGAGAAATGAATTAAATAAATTTTATTTTTTCAAAACACTTTTTTCCAATTGGATTTTAATTTTGAATAATTGGTTCCTATTTCACAATATTTTAGTATGATAAATGTATTAAAAATGCATTTTTTAAATTTTTTATAATTGATTGGCTTAGCTTAAGGTAAAAATAATTTGTAGAATAGGTGAAATTAATTAGTTAGTGAAGGCTAAATAAAAGATATTAATATTGGTGGGTTTTGGGGTTAGTTAATATAAGATTGGATTGAGAAATAAATTGAATTGAATAAATTTTACTTTTTCCAAACATTTTTTGTTTCCATTGAATTTTAATTTTGGATAATCGGTTCCTATTTCACAAGTACGGTATAACTTCTATAAATTAATAATAAATTAATAACTTCCTTAATATAATAAAATTTTCTACGCATTTGGGCATTAATATATTAGTAGTTAATTAAATAAAATAAGGGTGGTTTTTGAATAAAGGTAAATTTAAATAATTGGTTATAATTTAATGAATTAGTTTTTTTAATTATAAATATAAAAAAAATTCTAAAAATATTTTTTTTATTTTAACATAGGTGGCTGGTTATTTATTAACCCTCAAGGGTATTATAGTAATTATTTTACTTTTTTTTATAATAATAAAATTAATATTACCCTAAATAATAAAAAAACAAGAACAAATTATCCTTAATTTGAAAGTATAATTAAATTTATGAGGTTTGAAATGTAAATTAATAAACCAAACTACTTTTTTCTTTAATATTTCTAAAATAAATCTATGGTACATAAACATGAATATATGAGTTAATTGTATACAATAATTCGATAATAGTACATAGTATTATAAATGAATATAATCAATTAAATATATCTGAATTTATTGATTTTTAATACATATTTACTTAAATTTGATAAATTTATACAAATACTTCTTTTAGTTAATAAAATATTAATTTACTGCTATATATATTAACACCTTATTAAATTGATAAAATTTCTCGGTACCAATTATATTAATTTGTAAAGGTTTTATTTTAATTTTAGCGGACTCCTTTTGACCGGTAAGAACGCGGTACCGGTAACTAATTATACTCTTATGACCGGTTTCTCGGTCTGAGGGTATTAGTATACTTTAATGACCGATTTCTCGGAACTGTGTACTGTGTTAAATTGAAGTTATTTTCTTTTACAAGTTTTTGGGTTCATTTATTTTTAGGAATGGGGATACTTAGCTAGTAATTGGGAACATAATTCTTGCATTTGGTGATCGGATTCAGTTCACAAGGACCGTTCGATGCATGATACTGATACAATCATTTGTTTGTACTCTAATTCTCTCCGATCTTGTCGTAGTATTTTCCCTTTCCATTTTGGGATGCTATATTATAAAGGGATTATTACAGAAACCTGCCCAAGGTTTTGCCATTTTGACACTTACTTACCCGAACGGAAAATGGTTACGGTCAACTACCTAATCGTTTCTCCGTTTTACACTTACCTATTTTTTTAGACGGAATTGAATATTCCGTAGAATATTCTGTTATCCATATTTTTTTTATGTTTTTTAATATTTTTTTATGTATTTCTGATGGTCGGTTACGAAAGTACCCTCGACTCCATGAAAGATTAAGAAAACATTTACGGATTTTCTGGAAATTCTCAGCGCAAGAACCCTAAAAAATCTGCAATTCTCCCTTTGCAATTCTCTACTTCTCTCTCCATGTCAAACTCCAGCATAAATTAAAAATAAAATATAATAAATCAAACATTATTTTTATAAATAAAAAAAACATAAAATCATCGATTTCAATATCATCTTCAACAACCAATTTCCAAAAATTAACAAAAAAAAAAAGGATAAAACAAATCATGTTTCAACCCACTACATCTCAAATACTAGAGGAGAGAGGCGAGGCAGAGGCGGCTTCGGCGGGTGGGGCGGAGCGACTTTGGTTGGAACGGCGAGCCCGATCGGCGGGAGGAGGTGCTGCGATGGTGCTCCATCTTTCGACAACTGGACGGCAGATCCTGAAGATTTCAGGCTTGGAGGGCGTTGTTAATTTGGTCCAGCAACGGGTTATCACGGCGCTGCGATGTCCCTCGACTCTCTGGATTTGGATCTGCATCTGGAAGACATAGATCCAACCATCTGGAACTTATAAAGATATCCCTATTGTATAAGAAAAAAAATGTGCTAACAGTAAATAATATGATTATTCAAAGAAGATGAAAGGCAAATGTTGTATGGTGGAGAAGGGGGCTGCTATGGATCGGTCACGAAGAAGATGATCAAGCAAAAAAAATCTTTGATTTCGATTTTTACTTTTAATTTTTTTATTAAAAAATAAAGAATAGTATGTGTTAAGACAATTATACCCTCAATGTTAGACTTGAAGTTGACTATTTAAGCAAGTTAATTACACGCGTTCGGAATATTCTAAAAAATATTCCGGTCCGGCTAAAGTAGTAGGTTTCTGTCTAACGGTGCAAAGATAGGGTAGGCGGATGTAACCGTTTTCCGTTTGGGTAAGTAAGTGTCAAAATGTCGAAACCTTGGGCAGGTTTCTGTAATAATCCCTATTATAAAACTAAGCAACTGTTCGGGCATGCATGTGTTTACTGTTTAACAGGCCCGTTCTTGACATTTTAAGGGCCCTAGGCGAAATATGAAAATCGGGCCCTTACATTAGAATATTTTTTTAATTAAAAAAGAAAATTTTATTTAAAAAGTATTAAAAAAATTATAAATATTTTTTCATTACTTACAACTAAAATCATATTAGAAAAAAATTAAAATACATCAATATCAATCAAAATAAAAATTAGAAAAACCTAAAATTAAATAACAAATAACCTTTTTTTTCAAAAAAAAATATTTCAAATCAAAAATATATTGAAAAAAAATCTATATAAATTAGAATCATTCTTGACAGAAAAATAATCAAAAACTTTTCTGTTTTAAAATTATTTATTATTTATTAATAAAAATTAAAAATGAACTAATTGTATATTATTATAATCATATTGATTCTTTAAAAGAGATGACAAAATAAACAATAAATTTTGTTACTAGAAAATATGATACAAATACGCTAAGATTCACAGTACATTAAATATTTAAGTTTACAATTAAATTATATGGGCCCACTTCAAAATTACAATTAAATTTACATTTAAATTTAAAATTAAAATTATATGGGCCCACTTCAAATTACAATTAAATTTACATTGCACATAATTATCAACTGTCAGTGTTCAAAGGATAATTAAACATGGGCCTCTTTTAATGTTGGGCCCTGGGCCGTCGCACACTGGGCCTATGCCCAGGGCCGACCCTGCTGTTTAATTGCTAGCTTAAAACATTCTCCTCATGTTGCACGTTTTAACTACTAGAATTTATTTCTACTTTGTATGATTTTTCTTTTGCATCTGTGCAGGCTGTTGTTAGTGAAGATATCAACAGTACTAACCGAGAAGGTAATTACTTATTGTTTGATTTAGTAGTCCCTTTATTAATTAGTCCCTTTATTCGTTAGCTCTCTCTCTCTCTCTCTCTCTCTCTCTCTCTCATAGGATAATTTTTAGTGCTCTACTCCCTCTGTCCCAGAGCTATAGGCAATTGTGGTCAACGTTGACTTTTTTTGTCCGTCTAATACATATGATAAACAGTATAAAAAAATTATGAAAAAATAACTAAAATATAATTTAACTATTGAATTTTATTTTAATAATTTTTTCATAATTTTTGTATATTGTTTATCATATGTATTTTACGGACAAAAAAAGTCAACGTTGACCACCTGTGCCTATAGCTCTGGGACAGAGGGAGTACATTTTATTGTTTCTCGTTTAGAGCTGTATGAGCCGAATAACAATTTTAAAATGGGAATCTTGGCATGACCCTGTGCATGGCCGAAGGCTAGGGTAAAATTAGATGGAAATATAAAATATTAGAACATTAAGCTTCCGTTCAAAGAGACAATGTCTTGCTTGTTACCTGTTAATTACTCTATATTATTATGTGAGTTGTGAAGTGTTTTTTGTTAAAAAATTCATGCCAAGTGGTTATGTAATCCGTATGATCACGATTGATTTTGTTGTATAATTTGTATTTTCTATGGTGAGTGATTTTTGAGTAAAGAATAAAAAATTATGAATATAAGTCATAGATCAGAGTCATCAGACGAGCTTCTTGCACACGAGTGTTTGGTTGAAGGACCTCTGAATAATGTAAAGCAGAGTATATATGATTCAATTTCAGAAGCCGAAAAAGGTGAGTGGCTTAGCTTACTGGTTAACTCTTGTTGAATGGTTTAGATATACAATATCTGATGGGTACTAATTTAAAGTAACAAACTCAATCAGTATCGTGTATCATCATCTAGCTGAAAAGAGAAGTGCAACTGGTTTTGTTGTTTATGACTCGAATCGGAACGCAAAAGAGGTCAAAATCGCCGAAGGAGGTTTCGGCGGGCGCCGGAGAGGTTTCGGCGACCGCCGAAAATCAAGAATCGGGGCTGGGCATTTTTCCGGGCTTTCGGCGCCCGCCGAATGAGAAATGGCGGTCGCCGTTTTGTCCAGCGGGATTTTTCTGCGCAGATTGCGCTGGGTCCTTTTTGCGTGGTTTTTTGCACTAGGATTTTTGCGTGGGTTTATTTAATTAGGGAATTAGAATTATATGAATTATAATTCTATTCCTTAATTATTTAGGAGTTATAAATTAGGAAAAAGGGTTTATTCCTAATTCTAATTGTTACCAATTTAATAGGTTTGCTACACCTATAAATTGTGGTTCTCCGGTAGACGACAATCATAGAGTGAATTGTAAGCCTCAACGATGTAGTGGATTTCTTTCTTCCCGTGGTTTTTTCCCGTGTTTCGGGTTTCCACGTAAATTGTGTGTTCGTTCTTTTCGTTTATCTTTTTCTTCGCATCTCATATATATTTCGAGTGTCGTGAGGGATTTAATTTTAATATCGCAACAAGTGGCGTCAGAGGATCGTAAAGAGCGCAACAAGTGGTATCAGAGCCAGGTTACGATCCTGTGACCTGTTATCAAGAGCTTTCGTGGGGATCCCGGACGGGGAATCCATACAAGGCGGGCGTTGCGGATATTGGTGTTTCTAGATCTAGGTGAAGCTCGAGAATATTTTGGGAGATGGCGACGATGGTTGATATTCGGTGTTAGATCGGAACACGTGGTTCTCTTCATGGCGGTTCAAGGTGGAGTTGGTTCAGTGGTTCTAACCAACATGGATCTTGATGATGCGTTGCTGAGGCATGGACGATGTCAAGCGCGATGGAGCCATAAGAGAAGGTATGGAAGAATAGAAAGGTGAGGTATAATTGCACTCTATCCCTCCGGTGATTTGTTTCATGCGGTCGCGGCTTTGCGATCGAGGGAGATGATGAAGGAGGTTTTGAGTAGTGAAAATCCGGGGGAATATCTTGGTGTCCAGAGTTGGGCAAAGATGAAGAAATTCCAGGGGGGTTTGTCATTACTACAAGAAAAGGGGCGTTGTGAAAATCTAGGTGAATTTCTTAATGGCCAAGGTGGAGCATGGAAGAAATTCTAGGGGGTTTGTCACTACTGCATGGAAAGGAGCCACGTCAAGGGGGACTGTCAGGCCCTGATGAATCGGAGAAAGGAATCGAAGGTGGCCGATTCCGGAGAAGGAGGTTTTCCTGATAGGGAACTCCTGGTTGTCTCTGATTTGGGGAACGAGTGAGGGGTGGATCTTGGATTCTATTTGTTCGCATCACAGGTGTCGAAACATGGATTTGTTTGACAGGTTTGATGGGAGTGTCGGTGGAACGGTGGTCATGGGGCATGACACATCATGTGAGATACGCGACACGGGAACTGTGAGAATCAAGATGGTCGATGGGATATTCGAACCCTCGGTACTGCAAGGTACGTTCCAGTCCTGAATGGTAATCTTATCTCTCTTAGACCTTAGATCCGAATGAGTACCAACTTCGGTAAAGGTGGAGTGTTGAAAGTAAGTCGGGGCGACTTATTTTGCGAGGCGAGAGAAAGATTTGGTGGATTGTATGAGCTATGCGGCAACACAATTACCAAGTGGACAACTGCCTCTGTCCAAGGAAGTCATTCGCTGAAAGGTGAGTCGGGATCACCTTGGTTTAAAAGTCATGCGCATGTGTGTTGGTGTCGGGGACACCGGGAATACTAACCCGAATAGTATTCAAAATTTTGGATAATCGAGCCTAGGTGTACTATGGATAGCACTGGAGTATTTGCGAATGCAGGTGGTGCTGATAGTAGTGGGAAGGCGAGATTTGAGAATGGAGATTGCGTGGAGGTCATAGAGCTTGGTGGTACCCAAGGGATGATCGGTGCATCTTTGCATTCTTGTACTAAGTTTGGTGCGGTTCAAACTTAGGTTGCTCATGTTTTGAGTGAGTCCTGCGGGGCTGAGTGGAAGAAGAAACAATGGTGTATGATCGTTGGAGGTTGGTGCGGCTTGGAGTCGCGGGGATTCTCGTCAAGGTGGAGATTTGTTGTTTATGACTCGAATCGGAACGCAAAAGAGGTCAAAATCGCCGAAGGAGGTTTCGGCGGGCGTCGGAGAGGTTTCGGCGACCGCCGAAAATCAAGAATCGGGGCTGGGCATTTTTCCGGGCTTTCGGCGCCCGCCGAATGGCTTTGGCGCTCGCCAAATGTTTTCCGCGACCGCCGAATGAGAAATGGCGGTCGCCGTTTTGTCCAGCGGGATTTTTCTGCGCAGATTGCGCTGGGTCCTTTTTGCGTGGTTTTTTGCACTGGGATTTTTGCGTGTGTTTATTTAATTAGGGAATTAGAATTATATGAATTATAATTCTATTCCTTAATTATTTAGGAGTTATAAATTAGGAAAAAGGATTTATTCCTAATTCTAATTGTTACCAATTTAATAGGTTTGCTACACCTATAAATTGTGGTTCTCCGGTAGACGAAAATCATAGAGTGAATTGTAAGCCTAAACGATGTAGTGGATTTCTTTCTTCCCGTGGTTTTTTCCCGTGTTTCGGGTTTCCACGTAAATTGTGTGTTCGTTCTTTTCGTTTATCTTTTTCTTCGCATCTCATATATATTTCGAGTGTCGTGAGGGATTTAATTTCAATATCGCAACAAGTGACGTCAGAGGATCGTAAAGCAACAAGTGGCGTCAGAGGATCGTAAAGAGCGCAACAGGTTTAAAGGTTTGCATATAACTAGTCCTAAAAATATGAACGTATGGTTGCCTACTCTTTTAGCTGATCGGGAAAACTTCCCAATTTCGAGAAAAAAACTGAGGTAGATGAAGATGATACTTTTAGGGTGAATTGTAGTGATTATTGTTGAATCTTAAATTTTGGTGTATGATTTTCCATTAAATTTTGGTGTATGATTTTAATCTTGATATGTTATCAAATCTCATTTTTGGAAAAGGCTACAGTTACACAAGGTGTACCGGACTTCCGGTACACCGCCAATCAAAATATGACACGTGTCATTAATTAATTAATTAATTAGATAAATATTATTTTAATTATTATAAAATTGAATTAATAATTAGGAAAATAAATCATGAGAGGAAAATAAATCATGAGAATCTTGTAAAAAATTCAAAAAATAAAATCAATATAATCTTTCCAAATATTAAATATACTAGAAAATCTATTAGATTTTTTCCCCTTATAATATAATAGTAACTAACAAATAAAATAAAATAAAATAATATATATACTAAATTGAAAAAAAAAACGTATGACGGTTTTAAAAAAATAACTTTTTAAAAAGATATATTTATATTTCATTTTTTTTAATAAAATTAATTTATACAATATTAAATTTTATATACACTAATTTAATTATTAATTTATAAATAAATATATTTAAAAAATATGAATAATATATGTGTACGTGATAATTATTGTTTTAAAATGACTGATTAATTCAACCTATCTTATATATGTAAATATGAAATAAAAATGAATTTATAATTAGTATTTATTTTGTTAAGAACCATAAAAATTTAAATCAAATATTTGAGTCAAATAATTCTATTAATTTTTCATTCTATCGTTATTTATGTACAAATGACAATAATTAATTTTATTTTTTAGGATTAAATTGTAAGAAAAACTATTTTGCATATAAGCATGTCAAAATATTTTAATATTATTACTAACCACGTGTGATATTATGTTTCGTATTTATTAAAAAAAAAATAATATATTTTAAATAAAAATAATATTTTGATTTAAATATTACATTTGATAGCTCAATTTTCAATATTATCTCACTTTTAATTATATTTTTCAATAAAATAAGAATGTCATAGTATTCAATTAGAATATTATGTTCAATTTTGCAACTTATCTTTATAGTCTATCTTGTATGACTGCATCAATGTTAAGTAGAAAGAGTATGGTTTTAAAAGTTTATTTAAAATAAAAATAACATTAAATAATGAATTGACGTTAAATTTATTCATTTTTTAGTAATGACTCACTTGATTTGTAGTCTCATTTGTTTTGTAGTCACGCGAAATTAAATTAAACAACATATTAGTAATGACTCACCTGATTTGTAGTCACACAAAATTAAATTAAACAACATAGTAAAATGTCGTTTAATTTTTAAATATATATTATCAACGTGTGAAATTAAATAAATATATTAAATAAAATAAATATTGATTTTTCACAAAATTAAAGAATTCATAATATATTCATAGTAAATTAGAAAATTACATATATTATTAATTTATTATAATTTTAATACCTAATTATAAATTTTAAAATATTAAAAAATTATTTTTCTTAGAAAAAATTCAAATTTTCTATGTAAATGTAGATAGTACAAAAATAAAATAAAATGGGATTATATTTATTAAATGAATAAATTATCTGTTTTTAATTTTATAATTAGGTGTTATCGGAAAATTACATGTAATTTTCAAATATCACAATAATTTTTTAAGAAAATTAAATTTAATTAATGAATGTGACATTTTTTAAAGATAATACAAAAATAAACTTATAAAATCATGTTTACTTAACATTTATACAAGATAAAATGATAGAGATAATTTGCACGTAGATCTCTATTAAGATAATATTTTAAAATTGAACATAATATTTGAATTGAATATTATTTTTTTTATTTTTTTTAAATAGAAAAAATAATTTAAATAAAAATCATATAATATTTAATTAAAAATTACAATGATAGCTCAATTTTCAATAAATATATATATATATATATATATATATATATATATATATATATATATATATTGAATATTTTATTTATTTTATTTTAATTTATCTTAATTATTGATTATTTAATGTTTTTAAATTAATTCAAAAAAATAATAAATTTTTATACTAATTTAATTAATTATTTTTTTACTTTATTTTTAATCTATTTTGATTATTGATTATATAATATTTTTAAATTAATAATAAAAAAATTTGAAATTCTATTAATTTAATTAATTATTTTTAATTTATTTTTTATTTGTAATTTTTATAATTAAATTAAATTATGTATAAATTAATTTTTTTTAACAAAATAGTTTAGAAAAATAAAATATTTTCTTTTAATCTCTTACTTACATTTTTTTAATGTTTTTTTACGATTTAATATATATTTTATTTATTTATTTGTTATCTATATTTTAAGAAAAACAATCTAATAGATTTTGAAAAATATTCAATATTTGGTATGCGTATATTGATTTTATTTACTTAACATTTTAGAAGATTTGGTAATATATTTTCCTAATTAATAATTTAATTTAATAATAATTAAAATACTAATTATTTAATTAATTAATTTTAAAATGCCACATGTCGCATTTTGATTGGTGGTGTACCGAAAGCCCGGTACACCTTGTGTAACTGTATCATCTTCCCTCATTTTTTTATGTTTTATTTATTTATATAGATTCAGATAATAAGAATTTTCTTATATTAGGACCAATATCAATACAACATCAAATTAAATCAAATCAAATCACCAATATGAATACAACACCAGAATATTGTCCTCTAAGTATCTCGACTAGATCCTTCTCCTCGTCCGACATTTTCTTTTGAGAGAAGATTATAGTCTGCATTTGAAAAAAAGTTAGAGCGGACTAAAGAAACCACAAAAAAGAAATCAACTCTTAACGAAGGAAGAATTGGGTAAAGAGTTCACAAAGAGTTCGTCTGCAATATTTTACACAAATATAATAATAAAAATGTATTGTAATATTTTTTATTTATTTTTTTATAAAAAAAAGAAGTAAGTGTAAAAATGTAATTTAGTGAAACAATTTAAAAAGTATGTGTATAAAGTAAATGTAAAATATATTTTAAAATAAAATAAATTTCTTACAACAATAATCCAACTAAGTACCCTAATTTACTTTATTCTCTAGATGACAATTTGAGAACATCCTTATGATAGATACTTACAATTTTTATGTGACAATAATTTATACCTAGCTATACACAAATTAAAATGAAAATTACATAAATTTTGAATCACCTACAAACACATAAAATAAATTTTGAGATTATAATATTAATTATTACTATAATTTCCAAGAGTTGTTGATGTACAATCTTTATATAAAATTTGTAACCAAATTACATTAATAAAAAAAAATTACAAACCCAAAATTTTCATAATTTAAGAATTCAGAAACTATAAATAGGATCTTTCATCACCTTAGCAATACATATACAAGCAATAATTGTTTTATTATTGGGGAAAAAAATGAAGGGCTTTACATCAATTTCCATGATAATAGTAATAGTGTTATTTTCTGCAGAGATGGGTGCAAGTGCAACTGCTCAATCCCCACCACCTGAATCAACACCACCTCTTATATGTATCATACCTTGCTTCAATGTATGTTATAATCAGGGTGGAGCTTGTTATGATTCTTGCGTTGATAGATGTAATCATGATGTTGCCACCGGAGACGAAGACGGTGGCCAAATATTAACTATGGATTAGTGTTGCCCCAATTAATATTTGTAATAATTCATGGGACAAATTCAAATAAATTGTTTCATTTTTACATATAGTGTTCATGAATATATTACTGATGATAAATAAATTTACATCAATTAATGCTTAACAAAAAATCTGGTGTACGTTCGCAAACTAATGAGAACAAGAGCAGCCCCTTTCTTGAGCAGTACCAGAATCAGCCGATTTATAACTACTTTCCCAAGTGTCGGTAGGGGCTGCTTGAGAATGAGGCACATGTCGAGGATGTTTTTCTCTCTTGTCGCCCTTTATTTGCTTTAATGCGTGCTTAAGCGCGGGTAATAGAGCCTCCATGCATTCAGCAACCGCATTGGGGTTTCCGGGCATGTTTATGATCTAGTCACGGAATCAAATTAAACACATTCACAGTTCGATCAGCACAAGCTAACATTAGAGATTTTTTTTTAAAAAGAGTTGAGTCGGGTCGGGCCATTTTCAAGGCGACCAGATCTGACTCATGTTATGAGGTAATCTGGTCAATCAGTCGAACGGGCTTTAGGCCAAAAAATACAATATCCAACAGTGGGCCTAGGAAACCCGTGCCATAAAACAGGCTGACATACGAGAATAAGGTATTCCATGTTACTATATTCAGCAACACATGTCATGAATTGTAACTGTAGTTTAAAATGTGAGGAAAACAATCATGAAATAATTACCAGAATATCCTAAAAATATAATTTAATTGAAGGGCGTACCAGTGTTGATCCTCTTATTCCAGCAGCTGAGCGCGATAGCATTGCAAATGGCGTGACCTGCTCACACGATCACAGAATAATTAAAACTAGTAATAACTAATAAGCAATTTAAACCCATCAATCGTTAACCAAGCCCAAGAATATGTCAGTCCTGAGCTACGTTTCTAAAGGCCCAAAAATGAATTAGAATTAATGGCATAAGTTCACATAAACAACAAAAATATCACAATCTAAAGGAATAAGCAAAGAAAAAAGGTACCTTCAAACTCTCTTGCATCATAGCATAAAGTAGGCCAGGCGTCTCTTTGTGTATCACTTCTTTGGTAGCTTCAGGGGTAACATCCCTTGGGGTAAATCCAGTACCACCTGTTTCATGTTATGTCAATGATTAGAAGTAAATAAAAAATTAATCCAGTATTTCTGCGAACAGTGTTACAACTCATTCACTCTAGACTAACAATTTTTCGGTAAGTGCAACAGATAAAAATAAAGGGAAAGTGAATTACAAAATTTGGTTAACTAAAACATCCACCCTTTGCCCCCAAGATTGGGATGAAACGGTAATCCCCAATTTACTTAAAATTGCATAGATATACTTGATTGTTTAAAGAAAAGATAAAACTCACCAAGAGTGAGAATGAGGTCTATTTTATCAACATCGCTCCATTTTTCCAGAATTCCCTTAATTTTCGGAATCTCGTCTGGTACAACATCAGTAAAAACAACTTTTGCACCACCTAGTTTTTCCGATGATGAGTTGACAACAGATAATGCCCGTGGACCACTACAAAGGTAGATATCTCATCAAGCCACGGAATAAAGATTTAGTGACAGCTTTTGAAATAGGATAATTGGGATCATAAAATAAACTGATTATGCGGCAAATAAATGAAGGTTCATTCAATCTGATTTATGTGGCAAATTCTTCAGTGCATCCATATTTCTCTTTACATTGGACTTTACACACCGATTTTGCGCTTGTTCTAGCATCACCAAAGTGATCTTTCGAGAATGATGATCCAGAAAGATGTATCACGATGCAACTTATTTTAATTCATTTTATCAAATAAAATCAATTATAGGTGATATGTATATAGTACAATAATACAAATTCATCAACCTTTTTCCAATAAGAAGACTAGAAGAGTATGCGAGGTTATGAATTTTTTTCTAAATCAGTGTACCTATTTAAGCAAGAGTCCACATCACCATATGGAGCCTGGTCCATGATATAACAATTATACTAATTTAATATTTATGATAACAAATCATTAGCAGAAAAATAATCTAATCAATAAAACTATCGCATACTATAAATAAAGACCAGAGCTACCTTCTGTCTGGCCCTAATCCTGATGCAACAGTGTCACTCACAGTGAGAATAGCCACTCTATACTCAGAACCTTCAGCCTTGCCTGTATCACTTTTATTACTTTGTTCTGTTACACGGTCTGGATTTGGTGAGGGAATATTGCTAGTCCCAGCAAAACCGATAATATCAGAAACGATTATAGCCCTAACAAATGTCCCGGAAGGAATCAAGTTTCCTGTAGGTGGCAGTTCTAACAAGGCATTTGCTGACTTCATGCTCAAGAGACGGCTGCTAATTTGGTGGCCGGTGCTCTCGGCAATAAAACTGGAAGTTGTGAAGAAATTAAAGTAAAACTGTTATTCCATCTAACACAGCTATTTTTTGAACTGGAAAAAAAACTGAGGTTTGACCTATTTTGAAAAAAATATAATACGAAGTTTTCATTCAATTATGTATTGCATTCATCACATCATAAAGCAAAAAAAAAACATTTAAAAATCATCTCCGCATGTCCCATGTATAAAAAAACTATGGTTAGCTTCTTTATTTTAACCATGAGTTAAACCTCGGTTACTTTCTGTAATTTTGAAAGTGAGTTCAGTTTTAGGTTATTGTGTCAAACCTCAAGGGTACATTTTAAACCCATATTCTATTTTGTAGTTTAGTAAGATAGCTGGGTTTTTGTAATTAGGTCCAAACCTCAGAGATACTCTTTGTAATTAACCCTCCTGTTTTTTAACAGGAGAATTAGTGAAATCTCACAAAACTGTCGCATTAAAAAATGAGGCACAGCCCCACACTGAAAAAAAAGAGAGAGAAAATATGTTAAATCTTACCCTGAAATTCCAGTGACATTATCGACTTCCCAAATGACAGTGGCACGGTGAAATTCGGGACGAACACGGTCCGCCTTTATCGCCTGCTTCAGACGAGCATGTACTCTAACCCAACGTAGAAGTAAAATATATTCAGTTAATAAAAAAGTCACATAGTAAAGAAAGAATGAGGAGCCAAGGTGAAAGATAGAGATAAGATACGAAATAGAAAAGACTGAGTTTTAAAACTCCAAGAGACCTTGGAAGGTGAGGTTGTGCCCATCCAGAAAGATACCGAATAGCGGGCACTACAAAGAGATGGAAACACACTAAGCAGCTCACTGGATTCCCGGGCAAACCAAAAGCAAGAATCTTTTTTCCAGCCGTGTCTTCGGGTGATCCGGGGAGAACCTCAGCAAATGTAAGTGGCTTTCCAGGTTTCATACAAACCTGAATCAAAGATCACACCAAAAAAACTAAAATGAAATTAGGTAAATTACAAAACAAACTCGCGGTTTGACCTAAATATACCCTTGAGGTTTCACTTTGTCTGACATACACCCCATCCATAAGCAAACCATTTTATAAGAAAAACATTCTAGTCTATAAATATATTACATTTAGCAATGAATCAAACCACAAGAGTGAAAGGAAGCATCTTCCAGATTATAAGGTTACTTCAATTTGTTGTGTGCGAGAAAAAGAAAGATGTCTTAAAAATTTCTAGAAGACTTGCCTTATGAAAATATAGTTTTCCTCTCTTTTCAAGTAGAGGTTTCACGAAATCCCGGTCTCCCATTGAAACTCCTCCAGAAGTTAATAGGATGTCAATTCCACTAGAGAAAGCTTTATCGAAAACCCTCGTAATTTCTACTTCATCGTCATGTGCTATACCAAGATCAAGAAGTTCACACTGCTGCTGTTTAGCAGCAGCAAGGATCATAGCACGGTTGGAGTCCCTAATCTGCACAAGGATAGAGCTTATTACTAAAATCCTACATCTTACTAATACTATGCAATGTAATCAAATTTAGGAATTTCTTATCCCTAATTTTGTTCTATAGTAAGCCTTATCAAACAAAAAAAACACACATTTTAGGATATGTTATAAAGAAATAGTTTAGATCTTGATAGTAACATATTTATTCCCAAATATTCTTAATCAATAAGATTCAGAGCCAAAGAAAATGAATGATTACATGAAGAAAACAATAGCATAACCTAATTTATCAGAAGATTGAAAATAGGACAAACAAGTTAATGATCACATTTAAGAAAAAGAAAATAGAAAAACAAAATTAAAATATATGAATCTGAATTCCAATAATTATACTATGGTATACACCTCTGAAACAAAACCATGTTGTAGTTCTCGAAAAAAACAATG
The DNA here is from genome assembly GCA_954870475.1 of Euphrasia confusa. Lineage (NCBI taxonomy): Eukaryota > Viridiplantae > Streptophyta > Magnoliopsida > Lamiales > Orobanchaceae > Euphrasia > Euphrasia confusa. Next base: position 3,582,515 of record OX940966.1, on the reverse strand, counting down.
TTCCAAGTTTTGATACGATTATATTGTGTTCCAACAGGGTCTTTCGACACTGATAGGCAAAAAAGACTCATCATTATAAATTGCACTAGTTCGCCAATATTGCTTCCTTCTCGAGAAAATAAAAGATGGAAATGCGCGCTGCAGAATCCAGGAAACTAACAAAAATCACATAAAAGCCAGTACCTGTCCACGATTTAAAGATGCATTTGTGGGTTCAACAAGTTCATCGCCTGTGGAAAGCACACCAATTTTCGGGGTACGATAAACCTAAAGATAGGCATTGTTAATTAGATTTCATGTTAGAGAGATAAGGGAAGAAAAGTGAATGAATGAATACCTTCACTGATACTACACCCACTGTGGCAAGTAGACCAACTTCTGCAGCACCTAAACGTTCTCCGGATTTCAATACCAAATCACCTTTAGCAATATCACATCCCTACAAAATACAATAGATGGACCTCAGATGTAGAAATACATAATCAAAAGACATAGTGATAGAATTATAACACCAATAATGTAATTAATGAAAAGGTGTCAATATCGTAGACAAGAGAAGCCTGCAATGCACCATTCTGCATTAGGGGTCTACAAAGTACAATGTAACAAAACCCAAGTTAGTTTCATTTTTTATTTTAAGGAAATTTCACCAATGATGAAGGATTGTACTAGTTACTAACGAAATATTAATATTTTCACAAGAAAACTATACTGACACATTCAAGTATCATTAGGAGGCACACTAGCACAGTGTAAACTCATAAAGTTGATTAAAACAAATGAAATGTAGCAATAAGGGCAGCTTCATACCACTGGCCTAATATCAAACCCCTTTGCGACTTGTGTCAATATCCTTACTCGCTTTTTAGCAATAGCTGCACTGTCTACTAGCGCAGTGTCCTCTACCTGCACAACAGCATCAGCACCTTTAGGTATAGGTCCTGGATTGAAACAAAAAAGAGTTAGAATAAATTGCAATTTCACATTCACAAGAAAATAAAAACTAACTATAATAAACATTGAACAACAGAAACTCACCTCCGGTTGTGACATACGCAATTGTTCCGGGTGTCACAGTGACATCAATACCATCATCTCCAGCTCTTGACTCGGTGATTACAGGATACTCCCCGGGACCATCCGAGGCAACTACAGCATATCCATCCTAGTAAAAATCAAATAACACAGTAATGAACCTTTTGGGTTAACCATTTATATCTACTAAGCAGAAACAAAACTCACAATCATTAAAAGCATACTCATTTTAACACCAGTAATTGCTCGTGTTCATTCTTTAAACATAATGGTGACTCAAGCATTAATGCACAAACAGAGTCATCCTGACAGTTTCTAGAAAAGGCGATAAATGTCGATATACCGAACCCACAGTACCGACTGGGTGAGTTCGGTGTCCCTACGAAATTGGATATGAGATAATCCCTTCTTAAACCTTGAAAAGACATCAACATCTCCACGGATATGAGATACCCCCTTCTTAACCCTTGAAAAGACTCATCTCAACGAATAAACGTCGCAATCAGCACAGACACGCATGGCTGACTCCCCGCAAAACAGAATACACACACACAAGAGGTGAGAGAAGAAGAAAACCTTGATTGAAGCAGGGTACGGCGGATGCGGGTCAACCGCGGCGACATCTTCGGCGAGGATTTTGCCGAGAGCTTCGCTGAGAGGCACCGTCACAGGCGGCAGCCTTTGCGCAACTCTCAACACCAATTCGAGCGCGTGTTCCACGGACACCATCTTAACTTCGGCCATTAGTCGTCGTCGTCGTCGTAAATACCCTACTGTACAATACAGTGTGGTTAGTAAATTTGTCTATGGCGGCCGGGTGGGAGGTTTTTCCCTTTTATTAACATTAAATTTGAAAATAAAGGGTATAATAGAATATTTACCTTTTAAAAAAGAACTAAAGTCTGGATGTATGTATATTATCTGGAATCCGTTTCTGCCTCAGACGGCGATGTCGCCAGTTCAACCTGTGGGACTCTGATTTATTACTGCAAAATTGAATTTAATTGGAGCATTCAATAACTTGCTAAAATTGTAAATAAAATTCTGTTGATTTTTCGTCCTAAAATTTAATAAATATTAAATACTACCTACCTCTCTCTCCGATGGTCATGGTCCTTTCTAATTTACAAACGACACTGACCATCCGGTAGGAGGAAATCCTATTTTCAATTTATTATTTACAATTTTACAATGAAAATATAATTTTTTTATTTTTTTAACTAGTTATAATTATTTTACTATTTAATATAAAAATATATTTTTATTTTTTGGTCAAAAAATAATATACGTGTACATCAATATTGCATAAATTAAACTAAAGTTGAATTGATATATATATATATATATATATATATATATATATATATATATATATATATATATATATATATATATATATATATATATATATATATATATATATATATATGTTAATTTCATTTTACAAATACATGTACCGACCAATATATAATGGTATGAAAAAATCGTCATTTATATCAAGAAATTATGTTACCTTTAGATTAGACGAAGAGTATATATTATTTTATTGAAAATTAGTATAATCGTCCTACTAATACTATACAATGTATAATTGGAAATGTCGTCCGAAATGACAAGTAACAATTTCAAAATAATGCAAGAAGTACTCTTTTTTTCAAAAGTAAAGTAAAAATGAATCAATATTTTTATACTTTGCAAAAAACAGGACTACTCAAACCAAATTCGATTCGAACGCAACGCAAATTTAAGTGTTTAACCTAATTTAGCTTAAATCTCGACTTTGATCCGCTCGCAAGTCGCAAGCGCTCATTCGTTTGTTGTGAATTGTAAAATATATAAATACAAATGATAGTAGCATTATTAAACTTTAAACACATCAATACTTACTAGTATATCTCTACTCAGACTACTTTATTACTAATGAAAATGTGAAAAAATGTCATTATGCATGTAGTGAATTTGTTTTTTACCATAGCATATAGAAAATATGCTTTTCTACACAAATAGATCAATTTAATTTTATTCTCCACTTTAAATACACACCATCCCTAACCCTAATATTTCATTTCAAAAATCCTCTCCTCTCCTCTCCTCTCCTCTCTCTCTCTCTCTCTCTCTCTCTCTCTCTCTCTCTCTCTCTCTCTCTCTCTCTCTCTCTCTCTCTCTCTCTCTCTCTCTCTCTCTCTCTCTCTCTCTCTCTCTCTCTCTCTCTCTCTCTCTCTCTCTCTCTTCCTTCTCAAAACCTCTCTTCGGCTTCAAGCTTCGACTCTGATTAGTCGTTTTTATAGCGGCGAAATCAATTAAAATTTGTAATCGAACTAGTTGTCGAAACAACTCGCCCGAGTCGGTCTCGAGGAACACTACTATCGGCACGTATTTTTGTTTATTTGTTTATAACGAGAAGAAAGAAATAGAAATAGCATAATGCAAAGAGTTGGGTTGTTTTTGGTTTTAAACTAAAATCTAACTAAATAATTTAAATCAACTAAATTAGTTATAAGAAAAGTAATATTGAAATTGTTTTTGAAATAATAAGAGAAAAGATTAGGGATTTGGATCCTCGATTATCGACTTCAAAGTTCGATTCTAGTTCGCAAAAATCGCACGAGAACGCCCGTTACCGGTTGGTTCAAGTATGGTTCGACTAATCTCGATTTTAGGCCAACAAGAATTTATCTTCTAATTTCGAGAAACAAGTCTCCGTACCCCCAATCAACTAATTAGCTACTCATAATTTTAAGAGAAGAACAAGATTTGAAAATTGCAGATATCATAATCAAGAATAAAAACAAAACAAATAACAAGATTTTAACCAAAAGAAATCAAAGCAATAATAATTAGAACAGCTTACTAAAGTTGAAATCTTCAATCGAAGTCACAAGTCTTCAAACCAAGAAAAGAAGTCAAAGCTACAGTTGAAAGCAAGAGTAATAATCTCCAAAAGAAAGGTGCGATGATGCCTAGGTCTCCGCAAAATTAATCCTCGTCCGTAGTAAAAAATCAAAACTCGAAAAACTTACGTTAATCTCGCCTCCAGAACTCAGTCTACTCTTAGGACGTGCGTAAAACAATAGAGAGAACAAAAAAACGTGTTTCAAAATCTAGGGTAAAAACCTATATATAGTTTGGGAAAAACAAAGGTCAACTCAAAAGTCAACTGCTGAACATCGGACCACCAGGCGAGCGCTTAATCCTCGGGCGAGCGCTCGGGTGGAGCTGGGGCAGATTCTGGACAGCGGACTAGGCGATCGCCAGGTTTGCGGGCGAGCGCTCCGGAGTGGTCTCGAGCGAGCGCGAAGGCAGACGAGCGCTTTGCTTGGAGAAAAACCAAAATCTGATCACGCCACCAAGCGGGCGCTTGGTGGCCAAGCGGGCGCCAGGTCCTGCTAGGAAGCGAGCGCTTCGAGGGCAGGCGCGCGCTTGGTGGTCTGGGGAGTTAGTTTCCTCGTCTCGACTCATCTTAAGCTCGTTTACACGTTCTTCTTGCACCGAATCACTCAAACACCTGCACACTCAACAAAAACATCACACCACACCAAAACCACGAGAAAAGCACACAAACACGACACTAAACAACACATCGGACACACAAAAAGAAAAGGAAAAACGTCACAAAAACTACGACATCAACTCCCCCACACTTAGCTTCTTGCTTGTCCTCAAGCAAACACTCATGAAAACAAGAACCAAATTACACAAGCATGCCAACTACTTATTCAATCTCTCAAAAGATACAAGTAAACTCCGGTGCATCCGGAAAAAGTAAAACAAATAAATCTTGACCCCAAAGTATATAGAGACAATAAAGATCATGTAAGAGTCATCACATGTAACTACTCCAATTTCCCTCACTCGGATTCACTCTTATCTTCTTCTCTCGAAACAAGGTTCCACTCAAAAGCGTACACAAGCGAAGGATAATCAACAAGATATAACTTGTGTACTCAAGAAAAGATAAGCATAAATGGAACAAGGGTGAGCTTCAAATAATAACATGTGCACCTAAGAACATCAACCAAACACGTACTCAAGTTGTACTCTCCACTAATCAAAGTCTACTATCTTAAGAATCATGGGTGATCGATAAATCGGGTGTAACGGGGCTCGGCTAAGGGTATTCGGGATTATTTGGGCAAAAGTGGACTAATAATGTTCAACTACACGTCACCGCCACACCAAACATCCGTCTAATCTTCACAACAACCCCAAAAACTCCAAACATGACAAACAAACTCATCTCACCTCACAAATCTCCCGAGAGATCAACTAAAAACATTATTCGACTTTTTTTTTTTTTATTCATTTTTTTTTTTTTTGTTTTTTTTTTTGGAGACTTATAACATGTCTCGACTCTTTTTTGGAGACTTATAACACGTCTCATTTATTTCTCTCTTCTTTTTTTTTTTTTTGGGATCAACAAGGATAGATTCCAGGATTATCACAACAAGTGGTCGACCTCTGATCGCACATACCACGATTGTCGCTACGACCGGATGGAGGCCCAAATTGCGCAGGATAGAGCACAGATGGTTCTCGATCGACAACAGAGAGCAGCCGATAGAGCGCACTACGATACCCAGAACGCTCAGATAAATGCTCGGCTAGACGAGATTATGGGCTTACTCCGGAGGCCTCGTCATCCATCACCAGAGCCATGAGGATCGACCGTACCTTTGTACGGTCGCGGTATGTACAGTGTCTTTTCTCTTCCTTTTAGTTTTTGTTTCTTTTTTGTTTTTGTTTTTCTTTTCTTCTTTTTCCTTGGTTTTTTGTTGGGTGTGGTCTGTTCTAGTTTTTGTGTGTAGGATGTTACTCCCCGATGCTTTTTGGACTACTCCTCGAGGTCGACTTTTATGGGACGTTCACTTCTTTAGGAGGTTCGTTCATCCATGAGGACACGGAATAGCCCAAGTGTGGGGGGGTTCGCTTCCTTTTCCCTTATCTTGTTTTTGTTTCCTCTCTTGTTCTATGTGCGTATGTGCTTTTGTCGTGTCTTGATTTTGTGTTCTTTTGTTTGTCTTGAGTTTAGTTGTGTTGATCACCCCCTCCCCCACTTATGTGTTTTAATTATCATGAGCATGTGCTAGTTTGCGTACGTATGCCTAGTGCTTTATTTCGTCTCTTGAAGTGCGGTAGAGTCTTGGTGCTAGAGGTCGGTATACGAGTAATTTTGATCCCTTGTTTAGTTGCAGTGGAGTAATTGTGAGATAATCGCATGCTAGCTATTTCATTTTCCAAAAGCCTTGTGAGATTTTGAGCCTTTATAGCTTTCTTCTTTGTGTGATATATGATTCGTTGTCTTTCGAGCTTCTTATTTCCTTGTTCGATATCATGTGTGCCCGTATGAACTAGAGATAGCTAGGACGTGCTTAGGTTGTTACTCGAGGCTAGTATATCATAACTTACTTGATTTTGAATGTGATTGGGTTATGATCGATTAGGATAGCAATTTTTGCCGCTCACTTTTGACCCCGAGCCCGTCGTGGGACACCCTAGTAGCCCCGTTGAGCCTACATTTAGCCTTTTATTCTTGTCATATATTCCGAGAAGGAGGGAAGCGAAGTATTAGTGTTGGGGTATGAAGGTGTTGATTTATACGGAGTTTGTAATAATTTGAGACATGTGTATTTTAGTCTCCAAAAAAAAAGGTGCGATGATGCCTAGGTCTCCGCAAAATTAATCCTCGTCCGTAGTAAAAAATCAAAACTCGAAAAACCTACGTTAATCTCGCCTCCAGAACTCAGTCTACTCTTAGGACGTGCGTAAAACAATAGAGAGAACAAAAAAACGTGTTTCAAAATCTAGGGTAAAAACCTATATATAGTTTGGGAAAAACAAAGGTCAACTCAAAAGTCAACTGCTGAACATCGGACCACCAGGCGAGCGCTTAATCCTCGGGCGAGCGCTCGGGTGGAGCTGGGGCAGATTCTGGACAGCGGACTAGGCGATCGCCAGGTTTGCGGGCGAGCGCTCCGGAGTGGTCTCGAGCGAGCGCGAAGGCAGACGAGCGCTTTGCTTGGAGAAAAACCAAAATCTGATCACGCCACCAAGCGGGCGCTTGGTGGCCAAGCGGGCGCCAGGTCCTGCTAGGAAGCGAGCGCTTCGAGGGCAGGCGCGCGCTTGGTGGTCTGGGGAGTTAGTTTCCTCGTCTCGACTCATCTTAAGCTCGTTTACACGTTCTTCTTGCACCGAATCACTCAAACACCTGCACACTCAACAAAAACATCACACCACACCAAAACCACGAGAAAAGCACACAAACACGACACTAAACAACACATCGGACACACAAAAAGAAAAGGAAAAACGTCACAAAAACTACGACATCAGACTCCGCCCTTCGGGAGTCACACCTCGTTGCCTCAACCCTAATCCAGTCGGTCATCTCCTCCTGCCGGCCGACCTCAGTGAATGACTTGGTTCTTCGTCTACCCGCGTGAATGGTGGCTTTCTGAAGATGGAAACGATCGATCCGGATCGAAGTTTTGTTTGAGATTTTTATGTTAATCGACGATAAACATATACAGATCTATACAAGTGTTTACATAGTAGATATAATGGAGTTCATTTTTGTGGTTTTTTTTTCTTTTAATCTCTGTAAATTTAGATCTATATCTATTTTTGTTTATTTAAATTGATTTTCATTGTATTTGTTAATTTCTATCGATATATATGAATGTATGTGTATATTTTTTTTTGAAAATTGAAATTGTGTGTCAATACCTGTTCAAAATGATACTAGAATTAAAAATAAAAAAAATCTCAAAAATAATAATAATAATAATTAATTACATTTTGGGCTTTGCAAGAGTAATGGAATTTGTGTCGAATTTGTAGTGTCGAATGGGATTCGCCATGTCGAATCTATGTCGAATTACGTCTAATGTGATTCGTCATGTCGAATTTCTTTTGACTTACATAATGGAATTCGCCATGTCGAATTCGTTGTGTCGAATGGAATTCGCCATGTCGAATTTATGTCGAATCACGTCGATTGTGATTCGCCATGTCGAATGAAATTCATCATATCGAATGTGATTCGCATGTCGAATGGAATTCGCCATGTCGAATCTATGTCGAATCACGTCGAATGTGATTCGCCATGTCGAATGAAATTCGTCATGTCGAATGTGATTCGCAATGTCGAATCTTAAATTCGCTTGTCGAATGTGGGTGGAATTTGGGATTCGGCACATTCGCCATGTCGAATGAAAATCGTCATGTCGAATCTTAAATTCAATTGTCGAATATGTCGAATTATGTTTGTCGAATACATGTTGTCGAATTTATCTTTGTCGAATCATGTTTGTCGAATTGGAAGGGTAATTTCGATAGATCTAGGGCTGCAAACGAGTCGAGCTGCTCGCGAGCCGCTCGCGAGCTGCTCGGTCAACGCTCGACTCGAACTCAAGTTTGACCGAGCTCGAGTCGAGCTCGAGCCGCTCGAGCCACATCACGAGCCGAGCTCGAGTACCAATTTCATCTCCACGAGCCGCTCGCGAGCGGCTCGAATAATAATATACTAGTAAATTCACATTCCACCTTTGTTTCCTTGCGTTGGTTGTACTCCGTAATTAAATAAATTTGAAAGCCAAGTGGGGTGTGGTTGTATTTTAATAGTATAATATATTTAATTTGTTCTATTAGTTAAAAAGAGAAATATTATATAAAATTGATTAGACGGTCCACTGATTAGACGGTCCACTGTTCATCGTCTTCATTCTCGTCATCGTCCTCACTCTCCAGCGAACCAGCTCCCTCGTAATATTTCACAACCATTCAAGACCACCGTTCACGTCGCTCTTCTTTGCTCAAATTTTCAGATTTATTTCAAATTGAGTGACTCTCTACTTTAGATCTGATTTTGTTTAGATCTATTTCGAATCTTGTGGCTACAAAATTGGCTAAATTTTCAGTCGAGAAATTATACAAAATCGAGTCGAGCTCGAGCCGAGCTCGAGTATTTCAGTTTTGGGGCGAGCCGAATTCGAGCATCAAAACCTTCTGCTCGACGAGCTCGAGCTCGAGCTCGAGCTCATAAAAATTTCAGTCGAGCATGCTCGTTTAGTCCAAAACTCGACTCGGCTCGGCTCGTTTGCAGCCCTAGATAGATCATCGTTTTTTAGTGTAGAAAAGCACATTTTTTATATGGTGTGAGAAATAAGCATGTCCACTATGTGCTTTATGGTACTTATTTTTTTTTCCCTTACTACTACTACTACGTATGTGTAATATTTATTTATTAGACAAACACCAAAGCAATGAAGCATTTTGAGGGACAGGTATGGAGTATACGAATTCAGCACCACAGTCCATATGTAAGATAAAACGATACAATACATTCATCAAATGTTCAAAACCTCGTACCGTACAACTCTCACAAGAAAACAACGTTACAAGTCTCCAAAAAAACACAAGTAAAATGCCTCATAAAAAAACATCAAGAGGGGAATGGATGATGTCCTGAATCATGAAACCTACTTCAAACCCTATTCCACAAGTTCACAAGAACCCCACCCCTTTTTTTTAACTCCACTGGATAACAACACCTTAAAAACATTATTTTTACATTTTCTTTTCGCCACGAGAAAGCCAGCCGAGTTGGAAAGAGGAGTGAGATCTGCTTGTGTCTTAAACTACTCCACACCTTCTTTCTTGATATTCGAATTTCCCACCAAGGAGCTGCTACTAGTAGTAGTGTGTTTCATCGGGCCAAGACAGTTTGAGGCAAGCAAGTAATCGGGCCTCGAGAATATCAGCTGGTTCGCCGTCTCGACTTTGTCTTCATATTCAATCTGATCAAGGTTGCTTGCTTCTTCTTTAACTACACATCATAACACGATAGTTACTTGACGAAAACAACAACATTACCAGTGAATAAATATATCCTTACCTGAAAACTCCTCGACCAAATGAGGCTCATCCAACGAGTTCCCGCTGATGGGAGTGAGTGGGTTGCTCTCGCTAAAAACCGACGGAGAAGAATAATGGCCCAGAGGCGACCACCCCTCCTCATCATACGCTCCCGACCACCTCGTCTCGTCATGGACATGTGGCGAAACGTGATTGGTGCTCGAGTTTTTCAGAGTTTCCGACTTGTAGAGAACATCTCCCAACAGCCCGCTGTTATTCTGGCATGAAGAGGATGAACAGTGCTCGACCGGAGGGGTTTGGATTAAGATATCCACAGACTCGAATAAAGGCAACGGGGGAGATGGATACAGAGTACCCGCTTGTGTTTGGAGTGAAGGGAGCTCGTACATATTCGACGCGTAATTAAAGGTCGAGCCATGATCGTACTGAGACAAGACGAAAGAGTCGCTTTGGTATAGTTGACTTCCGAAGAGCGGGTCGGGCCCACGGAGGCGTTTGTGCTGGTGAAACGTCGAGAGCAGAGGCTTGTTGTTATGGCAGGAAGAAGGGTTGAAGCCTTGGGAGGCGAGAAGTGGGCCCGGAGGGATCTCGGGAAAGCTGAGCGATTGCGTGTGGAAGTGCTGATGGGCTCCGAAGCCTTTGAACTCGACGGGCGGGACCCTGAAATCCGGGCGGGGCCCGTCGAGGGTTTGTTGTTGGAAGCAGATGTCGGGCGGGTAGATGGGTAAGCCGGCACGTTGCTTTCTCTTGATTCGGGTGTTCCAGAAGTTCTTGATCTCGTTATCCGTGCGGCCTGGTAACTGAAGATAGAGGAGTACAGTATTACATTTACATCGAACAAGAAAGGTAAAAATAAAAAATATAAGAAAAATGCGAACCTCAGCAGCCATTCGGGCCCACTTATTTCCCATCTTGGCGTGGAGTTCGATTATGCGACGCTCCTCCTCGGGGGTAAAAGCGCCTTTCTTTAAGTCGGGCCTTAAGTGATTGGCCCACCGGAGACGACAGCTTTTTCCACACCGAGCGAGCCCGGAGTATTTTTGAACTGAGTTCCAGTTACCTTCTCCGTGCTTTGTAACATACTCGACTAAGATCGCATCCTCTGCTGAAGTCCAAGGACCCTTTTTTAGTAGGCCGTGGGCCCCACTGCTGTTAGCGTCGTCGGTAGATGGTGAGCCAAAGCCGTTGCTCGGAGCCATCATCCTCTCGTCGCTGTCGCTCGCCATACTCATATCTCCTAATTAGTCAAAAATGGAGAAAAAAAATTATATGCGAACAGAGGAAATTTATTTTCGTTCTGTTTTGGGAAAAAAATTATTAATGCCATTGGGGGAAAGAAGAGAGGGTATTAGCGAGCTTCGTTCGCTAAAATTATTATCCACATCAAAATGACGAACAGACGACAAATTTGAGAAACGGACAAAATCAATGATGTTAGTATATTGTTACGTATAAACGACCTACAAGAAACAAAACACAACAATCAACGTTTTTTTTTACTATTCGACAGACCAATTAATCATATTCCAAGAGAGAGATTGTAAGCAATCAACACCACTTCGTATATTAACGTAGTATCATGTCATCAGAACCCAAACTACAGAACAAATTTACAGTTCCATAAAATCTCACGAGCCCAATCCAACTGATTCTTACCAGTTTTCCAAAGTTCGTTAGGGGAAACAAGTAACAACCGAATGGTGATTCACTTCCAGCAACAGATGACAAATACATGCATTGATCAATGTTTCAACATGCATTAAAATTTGATAAGATCATTAAGATAGCATGCATGCAGATCAAGGCCTCGGATAATTTTAACCCGGAATAAAAACTGATTACGATTGACAAAAACTATATTAACACATAATCAAAGCCCCATATTATTAGGTAGAAATGGAAAAGGTAAATGAACGAACGATTTCAATATCAAACCACATATATGTAACACAGTTCACAATTTTCAGATCATCGAGTCCCAGATCTTAACAACAAAACAAGGCATGAAATTAATCTATGGGTAGATCAGTAAACACAAAAGCAAGAACATTAATAGTAATCGGAATCAGGAATATAATGTCTTAGCTCAATTTTCTTCCGGGAGCATATTACACTACCTTCTTCGATGCAGAAGACTTCAAATCAGCTTCTGGCAGAAACGAGAAGCAGTCCCTAAAAACGCTTAGGACAACAAAATCCAACAGCCTAGATTTCATCTCATTTATTTATTTGGAAAAAACAGACCAAGAATGCCTCAAGCTCGAATCTTGGCTCAAATTACACAAGAACAAACAACACCCAGCTGAAATCAAAATGGGAATTGCATAATCAAGAAAGCCCAGATTTTTTTTATTCTTTAATAAAAAAATATGAAAAAAAATAACAGGAAACCCTATTGCAAGATCTGCTTGTGCACACACAAGAAGAAAAAAAAAAAGAGAAGAGAGTAAGTGAAATTAAATTGAATTAAAAAAATCCAATTTTTAGAATATTATTTGGCAACAGACGAGGCAAGTTAGATGATAATTTTGTGGGTTGATCAACACCTCACTTTTGCAAGCAGAACAAAATTAAAAATTAAATAATAAAAAATAAAAAATACACCCACCCACCAAAATGCACCCGCAACTCTAAACTCACCCATTCATATCTTTTTTATCCATTTGCGGGATTTCTTTGTTTGATACAACACCATCTTCACCATGTGAAAGAAAGCCTGAAAGTAAGGCGAGAAAGTTACTTGAGCTGGGAATGTGTTTGTTTTTTGGTTCATTTTTGTGTTTGCCAAAAGGTACAAGTGTCGTAGCGAGTTGTACTTCTCTGTTTGTTTTTTCTAATCCAATGGATTAATTAGGTAATGTGTTATTAAAAGAATATCTTGACAAATGATTATTGTAATTAGTTTGTTCATCACTTCATTGAGAAAATGTCCTATATGAAAATACTGAAAAATCAAATCTTGATAGATAAAAAAAAGTTAGACCCGAAAGCCTTGTATCGTACTGTCACTTAGACATACCCGAGCAACGCAAAAACCAAACGATGAAGTAACCACTAGTTCTATGTAAGGACTTAGTATTCAATCAAGACATTAAAGGTACAAAAACTGTTGTAAACTCCGGGTGAAATGTCCTAAAAACCACATTAAGGGTGAAAAATCAGCCAACTCTCTTTAGTTGGTTGTGCCTGGTCCCTCAACTCTCCTTAGAGCATCTCTACTAGTGTACCTGATATGTTGAGGTACAATTTAGATGACTCATCATCCCAATGGTTTGGGGTACAATTTTTTCTCTTTATACATGTAGGACCCACATGTATAAGACACATATCAAATTGTACCTAGTATCTAAACTTTGATACTCAAATTTCTCTCTCCTTAATTGTACCCACATCCCCAATGATGTATCTAGGTACAAATTGTTGTCAAATAGGATTTGTACCTACCATTGGGATGCTCTTATTGATCCATTTTAAGGGTGCTAAGTTTGAAAGACATTGCTCGTGATGCTTGTGGAATCCTTGACATTGCCCCATTGCTGTTAAGGGTTTCAAACGGTTCGGTTAACCGATCGAATCAAAATCAAATTGAATTATTTGGTTAAATCAAATTGAACTAAACTAATTCGCCTTGATTTTCGATTTGATTTTGAATTTTTAACCGATCAATCTATATAAACCAAAAGAACTCGAATAAAAAAATAATATATATATAATATTTATATATAATTATTTGATTTATAAACAAGTATAAGTAATAATTTATAATTTGCACTTTTCAAAATTTTATTTTTCTCACATTTTATGAATAATTTTAATTATATTTTTAAATTTTATTTTTAATTAAAAGTAGTAATTTTAATTTTAGTTTTTTTTCAATTTTTTTTTGAATTAATACTTATAGTTAAAACTGAACTAAATTGAACTAAACTAAATAATTAAATTAAAATCGAACCAAATTATTTTTTAAGCGTATAACTTTTTATTTATAAAAAGAAATAAATGGTCCGCTTAATCGAAATTTCGATTAGATTTAACCAAATTGACACCTTGACTTGATGCACTCGTGTGGACTGTGGAGTACTTAATGCAATTGTAAAATATGTGAGGGCCTTTGTGTAATTAAAATATGTGGGTTGCCACATATACTATTTGCGTAAGTTCCCACCCCATAAAACCCGACCCACCGCAAGAAAATATCTTTTCATTTATTCCGTATTTATTCATTAGGAACCTCTCAAATTTGTGCTACCAAAATTCGTACTAAGTAATTAAGGGCAAATTTTAGGTTTTTCCTTCGAATTCAATCCCGTCGAACCAGAAGAAACCTTTGTTTTCCCCGAAAATTCGAGGTAAATATATCAGCTCGATCTCACTTGAACCCCTGTTTTTTTCGAGGTAATTTGGTTGTGGTATTTTCTGTTTTTCCTGAAACTATCTGTGCTAGCATTGATCGTACTTCCATCAATTTCGTACTTTTTTTTTTCATTCGTTCCGATTCAGATTTATTCGTTCAAGTGATTGAATTTCGATTTCTCAAAAAAAAAAAAAAAAAACGTCTTTCTAGGGTTTAACTGGTTAGGTTGAATTTTTGGGATTTGAGGGTGTGATCTGAATCGATATTTTCCGTGCTCCATTTGTTCTCTAGTGAGTTCGGTGATAATTCAGTAAGGTCGATTTTAGTTTTTTTTTTGGGGGTGGGTGAGTTGGTTCATTTTTTACTCAAGCTTGGGGTAATTCATTTTATGGCATTTGAATGCCAAAGGGATACAAAAATCGTATTAAAAGACACCGAAACAGATTGCTCAGATAGTCCTCGATCAAGAAAACTCGACTCAAATAAACTCATTCCGACCAGCAACAAAAAAACTGAGTCACTAGAGACCCCAGATCTCGAAACTGTAAATGTCAAACTTGGGACCCATTTCACCCAACCTCCATCAACTCACATCCGAGCACTCTCCGACCTCCCTCCCGCACTGATATCTGAAATCCTCAAGTCACTTGACCCCAAAGAACTCGGGATTGTCTCCTGCGTCGCCACCTCCTTATGTAGGCTCGCCTCTGAGCACCACGTATGGAAGGACTTCTACAACGAGAGGTGGGGCCATCCCATAAATTCAGTAAACATAGGCCCAGCATGCTTATCAGAGAATTTCTGGAAGAAACTCTTTGTCGAGAGGGAGTCTCGCAGCAAGACATTCATGGGTCGCTATAGCATCGACGCTCTTTATGGGCACACTGAAGCCGTCAGGGCAATTTTTGTGTTGGCTTCCAAGAAACTGGTCTTCACCTCAGGCTATGATCAGATAGTGAGAATGTGGGACCTGGAAGAAGGCTTGTCGATTTCATCCTCTCGTCCACTCGGGTGCACAATACGTGCAGTCGCGGCTGATTCTAAGCTTTTGGTGGCCGGAGGTACAGATGGGTTCATTCACGGATGGCATGCGGAGGATAGAAACCCATTACTGTTTGACCTCGGGGCCCCACAGGTTCAGGTTACGGAGTTTCGGCTCTGGGAGCACGCAGGGCCTATAACTTGTCTAGCTTTGGATTTTAGTAGGATTTACAGTGGTTCTTGGGATATGACTGTACGCGTGTGGGACCGTTCGAAT
This sequence comes from Euphrasia confusa, assembly GCA_954870475.1. NCBI lineage: Eukaryota > Viridiplantae > Streptophyta > Magnoliopsida > Lamiales > Orobanchaceae > Euphrasia > Euphrasia confusa. Next base: position 3,566,994 of record OX940966.1, on the reverse strand, counting down.
TTGAAATGTGTGAAAGTTCTTATGCATAATGACTGGGTTTGGAGTCTTGTCCCACATGATACCACTATTGGTAGTACTGCTGGTTCGGGTGTGTATATATGGGAAACTAACACCGGGACCCAATTGTCTGTTATGAATACTGTTAATGTAGGTAACGTGTTTTCTTTGGCACGAAGCCACACGGGAAAGCTCTTGTTCACGGGAGGAGAAGACGGTTCGATACACATGTTTGAGATGACGACGACGATAAATAATAAGCTCAGTATCCGTAAGGTTTCAAAGTGGGTCCCACATAGTGGGTCTGTTTACTCGCTTGCTTTTGAGTTCCCATGGCTCGTGTCTGCTTCAGGAGATGGAAAAATCTCACTTATCGATGTTAGGGACCTTTTGAATGCCAAGAAGCGTTTTTCTGCAAAGAATGTGGAGCCCCCACAGAGAATGCTGCACGGGTTCGGGTGCAATCTGTTTTCTGTTGGGATCGGTTTTGACCGTATTGTGTGTGGAGGTGAAGAGGGTGTTGTTAGGATATGGAATTTCTCGCAGGCTTTGGATATCGAGGAGAGGGTTAGGGCTCTGAGGGGTAAGAAGATTGAAAATAGGATGAGGCGAGGAAAGATGAAACAGGTTGTGGGTGGGAAAAGCGGTTTGGATGGGCAGTGTTCAGTTGCGGCAAAGAAGAATCAGATGGATGGAGATGAGAACGGGTGGCGCGGGAAGCGGAGGGTGAGTGGGAAGGTAAAAGCATAGATAAGGAAAAGCTAGTTTATGGTAAATTTCACCCTGTGATTTTAGTTTACTGGGTTAATATAATAATATTTAGTCGTATGGATTGCTAAGCTCTTTATATGTGGATTTTACGGAGATATTTGACTTGGCTGATGATTTTCATTTTATTTTTTTCAAGTTTCTGTTTATGGGTTTTGTTTTGTTTGTGTTCATTTCATTATGTGGGCGTCTAGAAGAAGGCCTTCTTAGGCAGTCGTAAGTTTCTGTTTCTGGTGTTTTTTGTTTTGGTTTGGTTTGTTTTGTTTTGTTTGTCTTCATTTCATCGGCGTTCCTTATCGTGAAAGTGCATTTTTGTTCAAAAATTTGTATGTTTGATTGTTCGTGGAGGCGATCATTTTGGATAACTGCAACAACTGCTGAAATGTTGCAACAACAAAAAATGTATCAATTGTGAATATCAAAGTCTGAGGTATTATTAATGAAGGTAACAAAGAGATAAAGCTTCACTGGTAAATGAATAGAGTATATGAGAAAAACAAGTGCTAATCCGGTCAGGAAATGTTGGACAGATGCTGGTCATTAAGTATATCTAATACAGTAGTACTGTATGTATTTTTATTAACCTACATTTTGGAGGGCTTGATAGTGTTGGGAATGTAACACCATTAAAAATAATTAAGATGAATAGTTTTATGTAAACAATCAATACTAATTAATCCATTTCATTTATTATGAAGTTATTTACGATCAACTAGCTACGAAAAAATATGCATACAAATATATTACATATGTAGTATATTTTTTCTTTGTTTTCCCTTAAAACATGGTGCATTATAACTATTATTAATTTTTTTATACTACTATTTTTTTAATTAATTATTTTATTACTTACTCAATTATATCTCTCTCTACTTTATATTACTAAACACAAAAAAATAAAAACATTTTTTCTTGATTCACGTGGAATTTTCTCTATGGGTGATATAAGGATTTTACTACATACCTTGGCAGAAACTGACCGGAGAACCTTTAAGAGTGTTGCAAAACGGCAACATGAGAGCCCTACTTGTGTCGATGTCCGACAGCCCCAAACTCGTGGGGTCGGCTAGAAGCAATCAGACGGTGATGACGACGAGGAGTAGGCGGACGATGGTGGTGGTGATTGTTATGGCCTTGGACATGGTTTTGTTCTTATTGTTATTAATGTAGTTGTGATCATATGTGCAAGTATATATTTGTAGCAAGTGGAGTTTTGTGTTAAATTCTCTTGTAACTGGGGTGGGTAATAGATCATTAGTCTCTTAGGCCATTACTAATCGTGGTGTCTAGTAAAGATAAGATGTTTAAGAGTTTATAAGATTTAAAATATTTAAATTTTAAAATTTGTGTATCTCCATCCGGTACAAAATTAATGAATAAAGACAATGATAAAAGATTGATGAAAACGGTACTGTTATTTTGAACTTAATTATAATTTTTTCACTTCACACTCAATTGGAATAAATCTGGGGACTAAAACGATGTATGCGTAACTTCTAAGGTCCCGTTGATAAATCTTGAATGGAGAAAGTGTATTTTTAATAGTTTGGTGACTAAAATGATATATGCGTAACTTCGAAGGTCCAAACAGAAGATTCCGACTTTCTCAGGCTTATAGATGCAATTAACCCAATAAGCCCGAGAACTAAAAAACACAGGAAAACAAAACCCACGCACAGTCACTGAGAAAGTAAAAAATTAGAGAGCGAGAAAATGATTAACATACCATTGTTGCTTATGGGCTGCGGCGGCGTCGGCCGCCAGCTCCTCCACCACATCATCTCCTGCCGGACCCTCCATTCCAAACAGGTTCCCCCATTTTATTATTCATTTATTTGTTTGTTTATTTATTTCATGCGGGCGATGTTACTGTTACAGGGGGTGAGGTTGAGGGTTGTGGGAGTGGGAGACAGTAAATCTATTATCGTCAAACGTGATGTATTGATTACTGAATTGGATGACGATTTCCTGCTCGAACTCTGCAAAGTGAAGTCCCGTGGATTATCTTTTCAGGACATCGATCTTTCTGGTATATACTATATAGTGGAGTATATTTTTTTTTTATTGCTCACTTGGTGTTTGCCTAAATGCGTGTATGAGTGTACATTGATGTATTGCATATGAGTAATGGCCAATGTGTTCTCTGTGGAGATGAAGGCGAGCTGCGAGTGTTTAAGGGTCAAGAAATCGAGAGGAAAGTCATGGATGTTGCTTCTACCCTTTGTAAATCGAGCGGTAGGATCTAGTTTTTTTTTTTTTTCCGAACATTTTGTTTGAATTTGTTATTGTCACTGAATCGAATTTCTTTACGGCCCGTATTAGTACTTATAGGGATTGTATTTGTGCTACATATGGATAGAGCTCATTACATTTTTTCGTGAGTGACATGTTTCTGATTCTGAAATATACAAACTGTATCCAATCTAATTTGACAGGATTGGTCGTTGTTGACTGCTCAGCCAGCTCCGACACTGTTGCACTGCTTAGTCAAGTGGTGAATTTATGTTGCTGCGTGGTGATGGCAAACAAGAAGCCTCTTACTTCCTCACTGGTATCTGAATTCATTTTCGGCTTTAGTATTATTATTATCATCATTACACTCATAGGTGCAGAGATGATTGGTTTTGCTAAATTCATTGAAACGTGTGGTTGATGTGCAGGAATATTATGACAAGTTGAGCATAAAGCCCCGACGGATTAGATACGAGTCAACAGTAAGTTTTTTTTTGTTCATTAGCATCATTTTAAAACGAAGATGAGTTCTGTATTCGAACCCTAACTTTTCATATTGAAAAGATAAATCTTATAATTTACATACTCCTGCAATGGGTACATGTCTTTCAAATATTTTTTTTCACATATACCTGAAAATTGAAACGTCTACTACATTTAAAGCCTTCATGTTAATCTTCTTTAATGGAGAGAAAGTGAGAATGAGATCCAGAACTAGCTGTATTGGTCATGGAAAAGTCTTTTTAGGGAAGAAGAGTTGGATTAGGATTAATTCATCAATTTCTTCCCCAGTAAATTAAATCAGCCGTCGCATCGCCTTTGAGTGTTGATGAGCAAACATGTCACGTTTCTCTTGAAAACTACACATTTGTCAATAGCAAGCTACTGAACGAGCAACCCATTTTATTAAAAATTTTATGAACATTTTGTACTGCCTTTTCAGTATACATGTATTTTACTGGGAAGCTGTCACGGGTATAACTATTTCTTTATCTATTATGTGTAAGGTTGGTGCTGGTCTTCCTGTCATATCAACTATAAACCGTATCATTTCATCAGGAGATCATATATTTCGCATTTTAGGAAGTTTGAGTGGTAATTTTTTACATACTTCACCCATAAATCTCTCTCATTTCTTCATCGTCCTTCCTTTTTGGTTTTTGTTTAATTTAGAGTCTCATTTTTATGGCATTAGGTACACTGGGGTATGTGATGAGTCAGGTTGAAGGTGGAAGTCCTTTTAGCGAAGTAGTCAATGCTGCAAAAACACTCGGATACACTGAACCTGGTATTTTAGGGATAATTGCTGAAACTACCCTTGAGATTTAGCTATTTCAATTAATTATCCATAAACAAATCAGTTACCTTTCAAAATTACAAATAGCCCCCAGTTTTTATTTTACTTTATTTGGTAATTAACTTCATAATGTTCTATTTTCATTTAGATCCACGAGATGATCTTAGTGGAATGGATGTAGCTAGAAAGGTTTGTACACTTTCTCTTCCCTATTTAGCATATCTTTTCGTTGTAGTGATTAGTAGGTAGGTCTAGGAAAACGTGTGAAATCGTAATATTAATTACATCACTGAGGCATTTCTTCCCTTTTTCCGTTTCATTATATTGTAGGCGCTGATCCTTGCTCGACTTCTTGGACATCGTATCAACTTAGACACGATTAAGGTTAGTTTATCAAATAGGCAATATCAGTGTCTTGATTAGTGTTATATATTTAATGTGGAAGTCTTTTGTTAGGTTGAAAGCTTGTACCCTGTGGAAATGGGACCCGGTTCAATGTCCCTGGAAGCGTTTTTAACTACGGGGCTTCCGCCGCTCGATAATGATTTCCAAAAACGGATCGATAATGCTTCTTCCAAGGGAAATGTTCTGCGATATGTTTGTTTGATTGAGGAGTCCAGGTATCCTAATTATTTTCTTATTGTGTATCTTACAGCTGAATACGGAAACATGAAGTTGGGATAATTATGGAAACTATCCTTGAGGTTTGGCCAAGTTGCAAAAAACTCAAAGGCTAACTCTGAAAATCACCAAAAAAACACCCTTGACTCCTTAAGGTTAAGGTTACGTCAATCTTGCATTTTGCACGTACAGTTTGTAGAGCTAACAGAAACTGCTGATGTGATCAAATGTTTTACAATTACATATCCCCATTTTTGAAATATTACAAACAACCCGAACTTTTCACCCATTATTGGACGTTTACATTAACTATGATCAAGAGCAAAATTGGGCTGTAGAATTTTGAAAAGTTCATGGGTGCATTTGGAAAATACTTGACTGTCATCATTTCCAAATGTAAGTTGGAATCAGACCAAAATATTTAGGTTTTTATAGTTTATTTTAGAATCATCAAACGAGCTATTCCCTGATTGGTAAATACTACATACTTTAAGGCTAGTCACTATGCAGTCGTTCATGTGCAAGCTGTATTTTTTCTGTTGTGTCTATTTAGTTTAAAGTTAAAGCACTTCAATATATTGATGTTCCTTTTACACCTCTTTAGGTGTGAAGTTGGGATACTAGAAGTTGCGAAAGATTCCGCTCTGGGTAGATTGAAGGGAAGTGATAATGTGGTAAGCCTTATATATGTGTACCGATTTGGCTTCATGTTTGCTTAAATATAAATATTAAAATGCATACTTTCTACTATAATCACAAATGCTATCCTAGAGATTTATTTAGCATAGGTACAAAAACTCCTATTAACATTTCATAAAATTTGAAGTACTCAATCTTCATTGATATATATATTATGGAGTACCATAGAGTACCGTTTTCTAGGTAAATGGCTAAAGAAAAATTTCAAATAGTTATATTGTAATTCTCGAAGAAAATGGAGTTATTTGTTCATTTAGACTTAACATCAGACCAAGTTTTCTTTATATCGCCTAGATTTATTACCAGCAGATTCTAGAATTAATGATCTTTTAGTTTCTCTTCGAAATCATTCATAGTATGATTAATTGCAAAAAAACAACTTTGAATTTTGATTTAATCACAGAAAAGCCAACTAACTTTCAAAAATTGCAGAAGTATTCTCGGGATTTTATTTTATCTTAAAGACTTACATTTACCCCCTCCTCTTCATAAGCAAAATGACAGTTCAAAAACCCCATTCACGTTTATAAAAACACTACGGGCAGCCCCTTTATTTTAACATTGGATCAAAACCTCAGGGGTATTTTGTAATTTTGAAAGTTGGAGGATACCTTTTGAGATTATCCGTTAATTGTATGGTTGAATTAAAAAATATATACTGTACTTTAAACTGTAGTTGGAGATATACACCCGGTGCTATAGGGACCAACCACTGGTAATTCAAGGTGCTGGAGCTGGCAATGATATACTACTGCTGCTGGTGTCCTTGCTGATATACTCGACTTACAGGACCTCTTTTAACTCTAATTGTTGAATTTTTTTTTTCTTCTGTTTTTTCTCTTTTGGTGACATGATGACCTTTGATTAATTTTACGAACATTTACGCATTTGTGTGTAAGATTGCTTTGCTCGTCGGGTCTCTTTTGCCCCGACATTTTCATATCATTAAACTTGTAGCAGTCCACTGTTCTCAGTGCATTACAGTTTATGGATAATTACAAGAAGTTCCCTTTGATTTATGGATAATTACAAATACCTCCATGTATGAAATAGTAGTACTAAGATACAATACAATGTAAATCATAGGTTAACTATACAGTTTATTATTAATGGAAATGCCTATTCCCCTTTTGAATATGTTTCATTTTAAGTTAATTAACTATCAAAGAGAGGAATTATTTGCCTAATAAAGGTAGAATATCATAGGAGTAATAAATTGTATATTGAATTCTTTAAACATGATCATTAATAAGAAAATTATTGGGTTAGTAAATAAGGATATCATCAATCTTACTATTTTCTTTGAAAAAATATATATATATTTTTTAATTTACAAAGAAAATTGGTCAATTCTTTTGAAATTAATATTATCTCCGTTTCAACTAGATTAGGAAAAATATTACTTTTTGACCAAAATGTATAAATGAAATGTATTTTTAAGTTAAAAAGTAAAGTAATTATAAGTAAAATTTAAAAAATAGGTTGAAAAAATAGGGGTGAATAGTTTACTATTTTAAAGTGGAAAGTAAATATTTTTTTCTTTTTTAGGGTGTTATTAATTAGTTAAGACATTAAAGAAAGTGTGCATAAATAATTTGGACAAAATGAGTATTTTTTTTATGAATATCCCATTAAAAAAAGGAAAATCTACTTATTTAATATTGAATGTTTTGTCACAAATTTTATGTTTTAAAAAATTAAAAAGAAGTATAATATTAAAATTTTATTATACTGTAATAATTAGTGAATGATAAAAACATTTTCATGCCAAAAAAAATTATTCGAATAAATTACTAATAAACAATAATAAATCCAACACAACAAGTGCCACATGGCAGTCCCTCCTATCCACGAATCAGCCATTACAATAAATAGTAGGTCCACAATCCGGATTCTGTTTAGAACAATTTCAACCGTCAGATCTAAACCGACGGTTAAGATGCCCGCGCCCAATATGGTCGATTTGCGTCTCTCCCTTTCTCTGTATTCGCCCTCCCCTCTCAGCAACGTCTCCGGCAGCCCGACACTCTTAAAAACGTCGTCGTTTCGTGAAGCGGAAACCCTAGAATTCTAAATCATCTCAAATCACCGTTCAGTCTGGTACATCTATTCACCGAGCTTCACCTTGGGTCACATGAAATCTCTCTGATATTAAATACGCTTATTCATCTTTTTTTTTTTTTTTTTACTTTTTATCTTATTTTCATTTTCTACTGTGTTCATGTGAGATTCAATCCTAATGTTGATGTTTTTTTTAATATATCTGGGTTTCGATGTTTTTGTTTTGTGAAGTTATGTTGCCCGAGTAGTTTATTATCAAGGTGATTATCGGATTGGAGAACTTGGTTCGTCCGGAAATGGATGAGTTCATGGCAATTCAAATGTTTTAAAACAGTTTTTTTGTTTAAGTAAATTCTACTGTTGTGGAGTTTTGTGCAATAATTATCTGAGTGTAATTTGGGCAATTACCTTCCTCTTGTGTGAGAAGTGTTGAAATGTATGCAGATAACGCTGTTCTCGACTCTTGTATGGAAGTAGAATTGATTGGTGCCGAAGAAGATAACATGGGCCCACGCGGGGTAATCACGGATGACTGCGATATAGATGAATTTGGAAACTCCTTAATTGGAGAGGAAAAAGGGATTTCAGTTTCACCTGAGCCACGTGTCGGGATGGTGTTCGATTCCGAGACTGCAGCCAAGAAATTTTACGAAGACTACGCGAGACGCATTGGGTTCAGCCCTCGAACCCACTCCAACCAGTCAAAAACCGATGGGTCAGTCACTCACTGCGAATTCTCTTGTTCGAGAAAAAGATCCAGCGAGAGCTGTGAGGCGATGCTCAGAGTCGAGCCGAGACTTGGAAATAAATGGGTCGTAGTCAGATTCGTGAAGGAACACAGCCATGCCATTTTAACTCGCAGCAAGTTGCATTGCCTGAGGCCCAAGAGGCATTTTGTTCCCCGTGGTGTGATGTATGCTTCTATGGATGAATTACATCGTACGGTTAAGAATGCGAAGAGGACTCTGGGTAGAGATGCTCAGAATCTTCTCGACTATTTCCAAAAAATGCAGGCAGAGAATCCTGGGTTTTACTACGCCATCCAGCTGGATGAAGAGAATCGCATGACGAATGCGTTTTGGGCAGATGCCAGGTCACGGGCAGCCTACAGGCGTTTTGGAGATTCCGTTGCTTTCGACACGTCTTACAGAGTCAACCGATACAAAGTGCCTTTCGCCCCGTTCACAGGAGTCAACCATCATGGCCAGACAATAATATTCGGCTGTGGTCTACTTCTTGATGAATCTGAAGCTACATTTGTGTGGCTGTTTAAAACCTTTTTAGCTGCCATGAACGAACGTGGGCCCGTCTCGTTAACGACAGATTTTAACAGATCCATACACAGTGCGGCCATGAAGGTGTTTCCGGAAGCCCGCCATTGTTTCAACAAGTGGCACGTTCTGAGAGAGGGACAAGAGAGGATGGCCCGCGTGTGCCTTTCTCATCCCAATTTTCAGTCTGAGCTCTATAACTGCATAAACAGGACCGTGACGGTTGAGGAATTTGAATCTTTTTGGCAGTTGATCATCGAAAAATACGATTTGAAGGGAAATGATTGGCTTAATTCGATACACAAAGCCCGGACCCAATGGGTGCCTGTTTATTTCCGTGACTCTTTCTTTGCCGCCTTTCCTAACCTGGATCCTGAGAGCTCGTTTTTCGACGGTTACGTGACTCAAGAAACAACTCTGCCTTTGTTCTTTAGACAATACGAAAGAGCTTTAGAGAATTCGTTTGAAAGGGAGGCAGATGCCGATTTCGACACAATGTGTACTACCCCAGTGTTAAAAACACCTTCCCCTATGGAAAAACAGGCTGCTGCTTCATACACAAAATGGGTATTTTCGAGATTTCAAGAGGAGTTAGTTGAGACGTTTGTGTACACAGCGAATAGAGTCGCTGGAGAAGGGCATATGAGTACTTACCGGGTGGTGAAATTCGAGAATGAACGAAAAGCGTATTTTGTGTCATTGAATATTTCAGAAATGAAAGCGAATTGTACCTGTAAAATGTTTGAGTATTCGGGCATTTTATGCAGACATATTTTGACAGTTTTTACTGTTACAAATGTTCTGACTTTGCCATCTCATTACATATTAAATCGGTGGACTAAAAATGCTACAAATAGCTCAAGTTTTGGTCATAGTGAGCTACAAGGTCACGAGTCTCTGACTATGAGATACAATAGTTTGTGCAAGGAAGCGATTAGATTTGCCGAGCTAGGGGCTGCAACACTGGAGACTTATAATGCAGCAGTATTTAGTCTAAGAGAAGGAGGGAAGAAAGTTGATTGTGTTAAAAAGAGTGTGGCGGAAGTCTTGCCATCTAGGTCATCGGTTAATGGAGTTGGTTATGATGATCAGAGAATGGTACCTGTACTGTGGCCTTTACAAGCTGAGAATATTCGAGGGTTTAATCCTAATGATGTCGGGGTTCCTTGTGGGCCGGTTTTTGATTCAAATGTCCCACGTGTAGGCCTGGTTTCGCTGAAGCGGGATGGGGTTCACACTGATAACATGGTATGAAAAATCTTGATTGGATTTTGGAATAATTACAGAAAGAACTATTGAAGTTTGATCTGATCACAAAAAAGGAACAACGAACTTTGAATTACAAGCAATACCCTTGACTTTTATAGTTCACAAAGTTCTCTTGGTTTCTTGTGAGTTAGGTCAAACCTCAAGTGTATTTTTTTTATTAAACCATACATTTTTTTGTAGAAATTGATTATATTTTAGCATAATAAATGGTTGACGTTTTTTAATTGCAGCCAGTTTTTCCTTGTCTAAAGTCAATGACTTGGGTAATGGAGAATAAAAACTCGACTCCAGCTAATAGGGTGGCTGTTATTAACCTTAAGGTATATATGTGCTCCACTTTATTTGACAATTTTTTCTTGAATTAGTAATAAAGCTTGTGATTTCTTTTAATTATCCTTTATGTTTTTCTTGATGCTAAATTTTGATTTTGGTGAATCGAAACCCTTCATTTCAAAAAAGCATCATTACTATCTTTAATGCCTATTTTGACTTAACACTGGCCAATTGATGCTTGTAAGGTTGGATACAGAAATTGAAGTAATTCTTGCTCTAGATTTACTTTTCTTCTTTGCATTTCCAGTTACAAGATTATGGCAAGACTCCTACAGGAGAGTCGGAGATAAAATTCTCACTGTCGAGGGTCACTTTGGAGCCCATGCTGAGGTCCATGGCTTACATAAGTGAACAGCTCTCTACGCCTGCCAGTAAAGTTGCGGTCATCAATTTAAAGGTATTTGGTACTCGTATCATACTTAATTAAATTTGATGAGATCATTGTATATTTGCTATTGTTTTCATGATATTATACCACATGAATACATGATGAGTTTTGTCGTATAATAGAGAGGAATTGCGCTTTGCCCCTGATATATTCTGATGAGTTATGGGAGCTGTGTTAGTATATAAGTTTATGTTCCAAATTTAAAATGGTTTCCCGATTAATGATGACATTATACATGCAACTCCAACTGAAATAAATATAAAAAAAATACACCCCACCCTACAAAAAATGTCAATATCACTTCAGCTGGTAGTTTCCATTCCAATAATGCCAAAACAATAATTGCAGCGTCAGGACACAGAGACGACTTCAGAAGAATCGGAAGTGAAATTTCAGGTGTCGAAAGATACTTTAGGTGCCATGTTGAGATCGATGGCTTACATTCGCGAGCAACTATCAAACACTGTAAGGATACTTGTCCCGCTTGGAAAATACATCTTTTTATTTTCAGAAATCGTGGTTACGTAACTTATCTTGTACCCATGAATACATTCTTCTTGAAATGATCGAATTTAGACTCTCCATGACTTGTGACGAATAACAAATAATGATGCAATCACGACTCTAGTATATTATTACCTCATTTTTATGCATGCTTATCTTAGCAGTCAGCATTATTTGTTATATGTAAGGGATGATCGTTTTTGTAAATCTTGAAAAAGTGTCGAGGAAAATGCTTTAGTTATTGTCTTTTTGGTAATAAGGTTACACGCAGGGTTAGTTTTTGTAATTAACCCATTGTCAATGCTAAGTAATTATCATTTTCCATGTCATGACAGGTCGAGCTCAAACAGAATAATACAGTAAAAAGATTGCGCAAGTAAAATAGAGACTTTCCTCGTTTCCTATATAAGCATTGTACATACCATACATACATATTGGAGTTGACTGAGTTCCCCTTCGAAAGTTTTGGACAGCGGCAGTGTGGGATGAAATCGTTGCATATGAGTTGAGTCGGTTTTTGTAGGGAACAAGTGAAGTGAAGAAGGCTTTGGTTTTCATGAAATTTTATACTACACTAATTGTAATATTTTTACCAACTTTGTTACTACTTTAAAATATATATTTGCGACAAAATTGATTTTAGTAGTTCTTGTTTGAACTCGAATTTCAAATCATACTATAATCCCTTCCATTTTTTTTATATGTCGTTTTAGTATGTTGCACACTTATTAATAAAATAAATCTTATTCTACCTTATTTAATGATCAATTGCATTAAATATTCAAATAAAAAAAACATCTTTTTTTCTCCAAATACTTTTGAATTCTTGTGTTCAATTTTTTTATTTGAAACTAAACCTATTAAATAGAGATTCAAAAATTTAGCATGCAATTTTTTTTTCCTTTGATTAATCATCTGAATAGTTTTTTTTATTCGGAAGTGTGTGTTGTGTGTTTTTGAGTATTTATTTTTTCCTTCATCCGTATAATTAGCATTGTAAAACGACATTTGAAAAGTAAATAATCAAAAATAATCAAAAATAATCAAAAATACCAAAACGACATATAAAAAAGATGGGAGGGATTATTATTTAAAAAAGTTGTTTTGTACTCTTTTTATTTTTTCTTGTCTTACATTACATTAACATACTAAAATTTCATTATTTTTGTGAATTTGAAATGAGATAAATTTTATTATTTTTGTGAATTTGATATGAGATAGGTATGATAATGTAGTATTAATCAATTTTAATATTAATCTATTTTTGTTCAACTCAAATAGTATTCTGAAAGCATATTAATTTTTTTATTAAAATATTGTATTAATTTGTGAATTTGAAATGAGATAAATTTTATTATTTTTGTGAATTTGAAATGAGATAGGTATGATAATGTAGTATTAATCAATTTTAATATTAATTTATTTTTGTTCAACTCAAATAGTATTCTGAAAGCATATTAATTTTTTTATTAAAATATTGTATTAAGTTTGTTGTGAATGGAGTCTTAGAATCTTGAGTTGAGATTCTATCAAATTATTCAAATATTATTCTCATTATAAAAAAATCAAATAATTTATGAATTGAATTATTAATAACATGAGCAAAACATTATGTACGAGCAAAACTTAATCTAGACTCGGAAACACTCGGACATATAAGATCTTGCTCTGAAAATTTATTTTAGTTAAGACATTATTTATTTTAGTTAAATATAAGATCTTGCTCTGAAAATTTATTTTAGTTAAGACATTATTTATTTTAGTTAAGACATTCAAAGTAGAAATGAGTTAATGTGGAGCAAATGTAGATTTTGTTAGATAAGAAGCAACAAACATTATTTTAGTTAAGACATTCAAAGTAGAAATGAGTTAATGGGGAGCTGGATTCTTTTAAAAAACTTAATTAGTATTTTAATATTTGATTCTTTTTTCTCTATCGAGTTTTATGAACATGGAACTTTTATACTTATAATATTTTTACCAACTTTGTTAATGCTTTAAAATATACTATATTTCCAGCAGCAAATTTGATTTGGACAAATTGATTGGAGTAGTTTTTATTTCAACTCAATTTAAACTCATCCTTTTGTTTCTGTTTATGTGGTGTTTTTGTAATGAAGCAATGATCTTGTTTCCCAAGCCAGATTCTCCAGAAACTATCTACAACACTATAACTAGATTGTTCTAAACATACTAAATGTAATCAATGATTTCATGTTAGTATTAAATTAAATGCATAATAATTCTTTATTTATTTGATAATTAGTTATTAAATTTTGTTTTTTAAGTCACTTAAATATTTATAATAATTTCAGTTTAAGTCCCACACCAGAGGTGTAGGGACAAGACCGTTCTGGTCAACACAATCATCATGCTGGAATTATATGTGATAGTAAGTCTTTTTTAGTTTACTTTAATTTTTCTATGTTAATTACATTATTAACTTTTTTAGGTGTGTATTTAAAACTGAAGATTTTAATTAGCATTTAAGCTAGCTAAGTAGGTTTGTCGATTAACGAAATAGTGTTTAAGTGTGTTTTTTTAAAGAGTAGTTGTAAGTAATAATATATATTATAATAGGTAAATTACATTTTTTTTAATATAATACATTTTAAGGTAATAAAATCACACACATATATATGTGTGTGGAGCACAAAAATAATAAAAAAATAACAAAGATAAAATAAAAATTTTAATAAATAAATTCACATTTGTTTTATTAAGGTAAAAAAAATATGCTTGTAGTATAATAGTTAAAAAAATAATCATTTTAAGATAATATGAATATTTTAAAATATTAGAAGTTTGGTTGTTCGAAGTAATAAAATTGAATAGATTTATGTGAACCACAACAATATATATATGTGAGCACAAAAATAATAAAAAAAATAACATAATTTTAAAATAATATGAATTTTGTGTGAAGCACAAAAATTATAATTACGTGTGAAAAATAAATTAAAATTTTATAAATAATATTGGTGAAAATTTGTTTTACCCACATATCTAATTTAAATTTAAATAGAAAAAATACACTCCTTCGTAAAAACAAGTAAATTATACATAATCATAAAAACAAGTAAATTATACACAATTTAGTTGATTTGATGAGAAATACAATAAAACAAATTTAATAAGTGTAATTATGAGATAAAAAAAATATTATAATTAAAAAAATAACTTATTTTAATTCTTACTTATTACTTATTTATCAATCCGAGATAACTCAGGATGCACAAACCAAAAATTTCCCTACAACTCTCTGGTGTACCAAAATGTCCCTAGGGATAAATAAAAATTAAACTAAACTACAATATAAAAATTAAAATAAAATAAAATAGATAATGAAATAGTATTTTTACCTATATAAATAATTTTTCTGCACATAAATAATTTTGCTCAAAATACTAAATGTGGAGGGCGATATAATGTTTAATTTACGTTTTTTTATTAGATACTAGTATTAAATAAGTAAACAATAAATTAACTCAAAAGTAAAATGTGGAACAAAGGTAGGATTCTCTCTTAAGATTTTCTCATTAGTAAATTGTAATCTTCCACTTATTATTACGGTCAAGATCTTCTATATATATAATTCAAGGAAAAAATATCCAACTCCCATAAAAACAAATAAATTATACTCAGTTTAGTTGATTAGACTACATTACCCCTCTAATCATTTCACTTTTTGATATTTGGATTATTTTCTTATTTTTTATTTATATAAATTTTATTTATCTAATTTATTTTCATAAAGTTTTTTATCACTTTTATTTATTAATAAATTATTAAAAATTAAATATTATCCGGTTAACAGATATTTATATAATAAATTATTATTTTAATATCATATTCATAAAGATAGTCGTATTATAAATATTTACAAAATATTAAAATAAATTATATGTATGATTCACATTATATATATAAAAATCTTAAAAGTAATTGAGAACTTTAATATAAAATATATTTAAATTACAATATCATTTTTTTTATTTAAATATAATAAAAATGTGATTTTTATTTAATATTATAATATTTAAAGTACATTTTTAAACTGAAACTAATAATAGTAAATATATAATCATTAATTAATGAATCATTAAAATTATAATTTTATATTATTAATATTTTTGTTTCTCTGTTTTATATTTTCAGAATATTTAATAAATTTAAGAATTCTAATTAATAGAATAAATATATCATCGTTAATTAATTAATTTAATAAATATTTTATTTATTTATGATATCTTGCATACAATTACACATTTTTTTATTAAATACATTTAAAGATATTTTTTTAGTCGCAGTAATTAATTAATTAATTTTTACTATCTTTAATTGAGAGCCTAATTATTCTCATCCTCATCGTGGTATAAATATAATCATTGCACATTGTTTAAATTCATGGTGTTTTTATGTATTAACTCTAATGTAGTTATTATATGGAGAAATTTTAAAATACAATAAAACTTTTTTATTTTTTAAAAAATCATTTTTTTACACTTAAAAATGTTCATGTATCAAAAATACCTTTCAATTATTTAAAATAAATATTATAACATCGATCACTACCGCTAATCCACAAATCGTGATCTCACCATTGGCATCTGATAACGCTCGATGAACTGCACGATAACATCTCTCATACCCTCGAACCGTCCGACTATCAACTGCGCTGCGCCGGCCTTCTTCTCAGAACCGACAGCTGGCTCCGCGCCTTCTTCATGTCCCGATACTTCTCGCCGAGCTTGACCACATCCATCATATCTCCTAAATGCCCCTCGACATGGTTCTCCACTAAGCTCTCTAGTTTCTTCCCAATAATCCGAAAATACCTCCACATTTTGTGTGCTTGTATGTGTGTGAAAGAGAGTGCCAGTGAAAGAAATGGTGGCTTATTATTTAAGTAATCTTTCTAAGAAGATTTGCCATATGGCTTGGGTAGTACAACCTTGGCGGTTGTAATTTTAATATTTATGTGATTAGGCAAAAGATTGAAGGGTAGTTATGTAATTATCATGAAGGTGATTCAACCATTTTTTTTTCATTTATGAACATGAACTTTTTCTTGTCACGACCTTTTCGAGTGGCGGAAACACTCGAGTTGCGAGGGAACCTCGAACGAGAGGCAGCCTTAACCATCGAGACAATTGCTGGTTTCGCCCTGCCTTGGGCTCCTCAGGGGGACGGCTCCAGTCCCCGACCAGTGTGGCCCGACCGTATTTGGGACAAGGGATGGTCGAATTCCCTCCATACAAGTTAAGTAATATTTTTACCAACTTTGTTACCACTTTAAAATATAGGAGTACTATATTTCCACAAAAATTTGATTTGCACAAAATTGATTTTAGTAGTTCTTATTTCATCTCGAATTTCAATTCTTCCTATATTATATAAAAAAGTTGTTTTGTATTCATTTTATTTCTTCTTGTATAAGTTGTATTACATTAACATACTAAAATTCATTTTTTTTTGTGAATTTGAAATGAGATAAGTGTGATAATATATTAATCTATTTCTGCTCAACTCAAATAGTATTTTGAAAGTATATTAAAAAAATTATTGAATTATTTTTAAGTTTGTTTTGAGTGGAGAATCTTGAGTTGAGACCATCGAATTATTGAAATATTATTCTGTTTATAAAAAAAATTCAAATAACACAATGACTTTATGAATTGAATTATCATCATTAATTAATAAATCTTTTTACTGTAAAATTCTGTAAATAAATAAATAATAATAGTAAGAATAATTACTCGGAGTTTTTTTTGTCTCCTTTTTTTCCCTCATCGGCCAAAATTCCCCCAACGCCGCCGTCGGAAACCCTCACTTCACCACTCCCTCCAGCAGGTAATCGCTTTCTCGTCGCTCTTTATCTGTATATGTATGTATCTGCATAACACATACACGAACGTATGTGTGCGTTTGCGTATCGTCTGAATCTCGCTTCCCCTTCCGCCGGCGATTAGTTTAATCGATTGAAAGCAAAATTAAAATCTCGAAACTGAGTCTCACCATGTGGCCCGTGCTCCAAAACCTATGGCCTTTCTCCGCGTTCGCGCACGACGAATTGAAGGTATCGGATTCGATTGTGAAGAAATTACCCATTCCCGAGAGTACCAAGCACTTCGTCTACGCGATTCGCGAGCCCGAGTCACGTGCCGTGATTTACGTCCTCTCGGTCCAGAACCTCTCCGAAAGGTCGGCCTCGGATGCCGAGTGCCTGATCAGAGAGATAAAGCCCGACGCCGTTGTTGTACAGGTCGGGGCCTTGGATAGCTCGGAGATGAGCGAAGGGATACTGAAGGATTTTATTAAGGGCGAAAAAACGGATGCGAGTTTTGATGAAAAAACTGTGCCCACCTCTGTGTTGGAGGTCTTGAAGAAGTGTTTTATGCAGAAGATCAATCGGGAAAAGTACGAGGACGTGGCCGGGAGTTTGGTGCTTGAAGAGATTTTCGGGGTGGGCTTTAATGGCCACTTTACGTCAGCCAAGAAGGCAGCTGAGGAAGCTGGCTCTTCGTTTTTAATGCTCGAGTCCCCTCTGGTGAAATGCAGCTCGAATGGGAGCCGTGAATGTGAAGTTTCTGGTCTTGGAATCGAGAGTTTGCAGGCGAGCAGTGAAGTTTTGGGAAGGATGGGAAATTCAAACGTGCTCTATCTCACAGATGACGTTCAATCTCAGATGCTGAAGTTACTTTCGTCCTATTTAGTCCGCTTGAACACAAGCCCAGGCTCCAAGGGTGAAATAATGCGGCCCGAATCTGCTTACGAGGTTCCGCAGTTTGCGAAATCCATATATCAGTTGCTAGTTGATCTGCACGACATATTTGTTGATATCCCGTCTATGGGAACTGCATTGGCTTGTGCCCAGAAGATGCTCTGTGATGTCAATAACGGAGAAGCTGTTGATAGTCGGATCCTTTCGGAAGTCTATGCGTTTCAGATTGCCGTTGAGGGTTTAAGAATCGCTATGAACAATGCGGGCCGGGTTATGAAGAACTCGGTCCCATCACATTGCGAATTTTCCAATCTCCCAATGGAGGAAAAGTCCCATGCGATTCTTGCTCAGGCACTTCGTAGCCAGACCGAAAAGTACAAATCGATTGTGGCGGTAGTCGATGCCAGTGGACTATCCGGGCTCAGGAAACACTGGAAGACGGATTTGCCCCCAGATGTCAAAGCCATGGTTGACCAGCTCGTCACAAATTTGGGAGATGGCGAGTTTTCTGCTCACGATTATCATAATAAAAAACGGTTATTAGCCGATAAACCCATGGTGGCCGTTGGGGCTGGTGCAACTGCGATCTTGGGGGCCTCCTCTCTTTCCAAAGTCGTCCCTGCTTCGACTTTTATCAAGATCACGACCCTTTATGTCCCGGCATCGTTAAAACTATTAGTTACTCAGACACAGAAAGCCCTTGTTATTACGTTTGGGAAGGGACTCGGGCCGACTTCAAAAGTGATGATGAGTCCCGCAAAGGCAGCTGTGTCCGCTGAGAAGATTCGTACGGTGGCCCACAGCGTTATAGCATCGGTCGAGAAGACGAGCTTCTCAGCCATGAGAACTGCGTTTTACCAGATAATGAGAAAAAGAAGGGTAAGGCCAATTGGGGTGATGCCGTTTGCTACGTTTGGGTGTAGTATCGCAACTTGCACGGGTTTGATTGTCTATGGTGATGGGATTGAATGTGCTGCGGAGTCGTTTCCTGCTGCTCCTTCGATTGCGAGTTTGGGCCGTGGGATTCAGAGTTTGCATGAAGCGTCTCGTGTGGTGAGGCCTGCGGAGAGTACTAGAATACAGAAGGCGATTGAGCTGTTATTAAACAAATGTAAGGATCGAAAAAATCAGTAATTGCCTTCTATGCTTTGAAAAGAAATTTTTGCTCTATTTCATAGTGATTGCTTTAGTCCATGCTTGGAAATGAAGTTGATCACCAGAAAAGATTGTTCTGTAGATAGCAATATTAAGAGTACTGAGTACATGATCTGTGATAGTGTTTTTGCATCTACTGTAGTATGCTCGTTTATATGAGAAAAGGGGTTTTGTGCTTTTCTTTATTAGAACTTGGTGGTAATTGAAGGGTTTTGGACTACAAACATTAGTATATACTTTATAAGTTGTTTGTTCGATTGTGGATGAAACGACATGTGACAAATATATACTTTATAAGTTATTCATTCAATTGTGGATGAAACGAACACCGAGTTAAAAAGGGAGGGGCTGTGGTTTAGTGAGAAGATCAGGTTCGAAATGTGGAGAACACCTTCCGGAATAGAGTTTCCTAGGAAACAAGGGAAGAAAAAACAACCCATGATTTGATTTGCTCGAAATTGAATAATATTTCTAAGAGTAAATAGCAGCCAAAACTAAAGCTGCGCCACTCACAAAGTATTATAAATCCACAATAAATCAATCTTTATTTTACAAAATACCCTCAACAATCTAAGCTTTTATATTAGAAGGAAAATGGAACCCAATGAAAAAATAGCTCTATAACATTAGTCAGGAACATGATAAAGAACTATTAAATCAAACGATTTCTATCTTGCCTCGTTGAGACAATAGAAGGAAAAAAAAAGAACAAGCATATTTCTAGCTTGCCTCGTTGAGATAATAGAAGGAAAAAAAGACCAGAACAAGCATATCGTTCCACATATTCGCCAACAAAATAAAAAAAGGTTTTTAATCCTTTCCTCGTGTGTGCCAGTGCTACACCAATAATTTACGAAATCTAAATTGGGTGGCATTATGGAATCAAAATGATCCCAATAGGCCCATACGCTGAGCAGGTGTGACGGGACAATGTACCTTCACAAGGCCACATATTAAGTGTTTTGCTGCGATTACACGAGGATTTCTGTTGAGAGCTTTCCATCTAAAATCTCGCATGGGAACACTCCTATAAACTCCTATAGTCTATAACAGTGACTTCATCGTCCGGAGCATCCAGGTCATTATAGCTGCAGAATAATTGATACCAGGTCAGTCAGATATGCATGTATAGTTCACCAGAGGTATTATTACAGCAGTGGATATTGTTATAAGTTGAACCAAGAAAATGATATTATGTTATTATAACTATATCTTATTACAATAAAAGGTCTTCTAAATTCACGTGATAAGCTCCTAAATTCACAAGTATTAAAAAAGAATAAACTGACCTTCGCAAGCGCCTAGGATCCTGCCGATGATTTGGAGGCATCGCAATTATTGGAGAAGGTCCACCTAAATGGGGTCCAGACCTACCATTTCTGCCTCCTTCAAACGGAGACGGGCCTCCTTGGTCTCGCAACATTTGCATGGCAACTTCAGGTGGGGCAGGTACAAAAGGACCCAGAGGACTGTAATTGTCAGTTGGCCACACGTATTAACATATATAATCAGTCATTGCATGTGTATACATATAACTATATAAATCTTGAGAAAAGCATGAATGGCTTGGAGTTTCTTTTTGAGTTACTGTGTGGAAATATATGTCCTTTATTAAATGATAGCATGGATCTTGATCTTATAGCATCCTTGATCAAAAAGAAGTCGGTCTTACACTCGTAAGAAAGATATAAAAGTATAAGAACAAGTGATGATGCACTTAAAAATTAACAAATGAATAATAAGGAACAGAAAAAAATATTGAAGTAGATTTTAATTTATTAACAAAGATAATTTTATTCACTTTTTCACAAAGCTATATTTTTTCAGTGTTCATAAATCTCAGCTATTTCCATACAATGGAAGTTTTTCTTTCAAAAAATATGCATGACAATTATCCACTATGAAACGGTACACTTTACTACTACAAGCCAACTCTGAACAAGGCCACAAAAACAATTTCTCATGTACAGAGTAGTGAAAGGAGAAAAAAATGATAAACTAACCCAGCACCAGGCACAGGCATCAGCACTGGAGGAGGTATATCTGAAGAGAAAGCTGCAACAGAAATGCTTTGCCCGCCAAAAGAATCGAACATTTGCTCATCCATATTGTTACCATCATTATTGGAAAAATCACCCAACTGAGGATTCTCCGACCTATCATTATTGGCACGGTTATCACGTTCCCTGCGATTTCCGCCTCTATCATCTTTTATTCTATTATCTAAACCAGGTCTACGCCTTTGTTGCTTATCCTTCTGCAGATGGAAAAACACACTTATATTTCATAAAAAGATAAACGAAACAAAATCTGAGATGAAGTAAAAATTCTGGCATACCAAAGATGGCTGCATCACAGGAGTCCCTCCAGGTGCATTTTCGTCACTGCAAAATACACAACAGTTATAGATCTCGCAAACAAATAGGCATCGTCATAGACATTTCTTTAAAATCCCATTATTCTTACTTCATGTAGTTCTGAATATACAACTCTTCACGAACTTTTGTTATCAGGTCTGTCATAAGTTCTGGATGTTTCAACTTCAAATGCTTGAGAACAAACTCAGATGCATGGAAGAGCTTTGTGCATCCTTTTGCTCCACATCCATACTTCCAACCATATTTTTCGTCTCTAATTTTGCGTACAAATGGTTCCAAAGCTTCGGCAGCAGCGGCATCTACCTTCTCCTTCCCAGTCATAATCTCCAGAGGATCAGAACCCTTCAGTCTCTCTTGCCACCGGGAATCCAATTTATTTTCCCACTCATTAACATTATTCTCCGAGCTCTTGCCATCCACTCTGACATGCCGAAAACCTTTGGCTTCATTCGACTCAACCAAACCATAATAATCAATCCCATGAATACGCCAGAGATAAGTGAGAAGGGTGTCCAAAAGCTCGATACCCTCAAGACCCTTTATTGTATTTAAACCACGGATGATGATAGTAGGGCCGCTTGAACTTCCATGAGACTTATCTCTGCTCATTCTATCGTTATCAGCTCTACTGCACAAGACATTATCCTCAATTCCCTTTTCCAAGTCAAGTTTCCGTACAAGGGCCAGTGTTTGTTCAATGTCGACCAAAATTCGCCGAGACTCAGAAAATACTGGATGAGCTTTAGGGGCAGATGAGACATCAGACTCTTTTGCACCAAAATGGCCAGTCCGCTTTCTTTTCCCCGCCGCATCAACTTCATTGTCAGAATTAGGCTCGTTGAGCTGTTCCGCTTTGCTTGACGAGGAAGGATTAAAACTAGGACCTCTGTTTATTACACACAGAATTAAATTAAGTTATAAACTTATAATGAACATAAATATCCTTAGAATGAGCAAGAATGGAAGACCCAAAAACTTTTTGGAAAAGCTCTTACAAATCCAAAGTCCCGCTCTGCAGATCAACCTGAAAATCCTTAGCCAATTTACTTGCTAGTTCATTTCTCCTGCAAAGACCATGGACAAAGATCATTAAATAGATTAAATAGATGAAAATAAGAACATACTGTAAATGATTTAATAGACAGTGTTTTCTAAACATTTGCTATTGATAGTGAATGTGAAGCAAAAGCTCAAGCAAATGTCCACCTAAAGATCACATCATACATACCGTTCTATAACAGCAACCAAGTTTTTTGGGTGATACTTATCTTTTAACCTGAACATATCAACAAGTTCATAATTAGGAAGAGTAAATGAGAATAAAACTTAGACAAACAAGAAAATAAAATGAAGTGTGTACCATTCTTCATCCTTATGCGCATTAAAGTAAGTTTTTTTCAGAGTTGAAATATATTCTGTCCTGTACTCTTGGTACCTGATCAAGCTTAGCTGGTCAGTAGGATGGAGACAAAAACAATACGCAGAAAAATATCAATCAAGAAAAAATTAAACTGAAAGTATAAGATATTCCAGATCTGACCTTCGCTCGGCTTCAGCTGGCAAGATATCATCTTCAAGCTCCTGAATAAACAGCTTGTAAGACAGCATTCCTTCCCTACAAAGAGTGATAACTAACATCAATTCTCACTTGAATATTATGGTGACAAAGCCTTATGGAGCCCGTCCCTAATGATGTATCGACATGTCTCAACTGATACACAAGACAAAATCAAGCATTCTCCTTAGGGAAGAAGTGCTATGTGACATAGACGGACACGCCTTATGACACCCTCTGCAAAGGTTACATTGCATGTGTCCCAAATAAACCAATAAGGTATGACCATCTTACATCATAGCATTCTGTATCCCCAGGGATTTATTTCTATAATTCTCTTGAATAAGTCAACAGTTTCATCAATGAAGGCTATCAAGCAAATTACATTTTCACAAATAGGGCAACGAAGGCCAATTTCATAGGCTCGTGAAGGCATTTAACAAGAAGTGAAGGTGCTAGCTTAACGGACATAGAATGATACCCAGATATATAACATAGAATGGTGCATACCTTTGGATTCCCCCCGCATTGAAAGCATCAGGAAAACCACCACCACGACCAGAATCCCAATCTTCAGAGAAAATTTGAAATAGAAACATAGAAAGACAATACTACACATTAAATCAAGGATACTGCATAGTGAAGAAAAAAAGTATAAACTATTCACGGGTGGGGACAAATCAACAAAAATGGCTCAAATCCAGAACTTTCATCATTGGTTGACGAATCAATGAAATTACTATGGAGTATGCCATCAACTCAAAGTGCAATGAAAACTAACCAATAATTAAAAATGTATATATAAACTCCCAAAAGATTCATGATTAAATGTTTAATTTCACAGAAAATAACATAAAATCAAAGTGTGCAATATTACCAGTTGGCCCACCTTGGTAGCCACCACGACCCATATTTCGACCATGAGGCCTATCATCGTGATATCCAGACCTACTTCCATTGTCACGCTCATATCCACCAGGGTGGTCATAACCAAATCTGATGAGGAGGATGGCGGGGGGTTACATTAATGTTACCACAGATTATAAGGCACCAACGCAGAGGCTACTTTGCAAATGCAGAAATTAACACCAGATTAAAAGAATGAAGTAAAAAAAGGGTAGTGTTACCATGTAGCAGATAAAATATGGGGATTAGCATGAACGAACAGAAAAAGGGGAACCTTCAATTTGAAATGTATATTGTACAAAACACATATATGCCATTTGTCAATTACTCAATTTTAACCAAGCAGTTCAAATCTGAGATCGTGAGGAGATTTAAAACAGAAATGTCAACTGATGTTGACAATTGACAGTACAAGTATTCAAATGCTATATAAACTTTGAATGTCCCCAATAATCAAAATATCAAAGTCACAAATAAGTAGGCCAGGAAATTGTGCTTAGTAAATAGCATGCGCTAAAAGATCTATTTTTTCAAGGTTCTCTAACCTCTAGCATCTCGAGACATTTTGGGGGTCTGTATATTTGTACAACCAAGATAATTATAGCACAGATCTGTATGACATATACAATTGCATAATAAAACATGATAAATCTGAAATCTAGATAGATAACTTCATCAAAAACCATTTATTTAACCTCAAGTAGCAAACGTCATATTTCTAATCCACTGCAAGCTCAGATAATAGCTATTGTAAGGGAACGAAACCGAACCCAACGCTCACCTTCGGTCCCCATGCCCGTATCCTCCTCTTGGACTTCCTCTTCTTCCATCATAACCATCATCCCTTCTCCGCTTATATGGATGAAACGGTGGCGATCTCCTCGGAGGCGGAGAATGCGGACCTCCTCCACGCCGTTCTCTATATGGAGGCGGGGGGCTGTTGCTCATCCTGCCCCGCTTAGGATAATCCCTTTCGCGCGGCGGAGGCGGAGGGGGCGATCGATTGCGGTCATTGTACTCACGTCGCGGCGGCCGGTCAGTATCCCGGACATCACGCCGCTCTCTGGAATCCCGTTCGCGATCTCGAATACCTCGGCGCTGCGGCTGAGGCGGCTGAGGTGGCGGGGAAGCATCGTCGGGGGCAGCTTCTGAAGGGGGGGCTTCGAGGGGCTTTTCGATGCTGGTGTCTGTATCTAGGTTACGGTCAGGATTTTCTTCGTCGGCGGTTAGAACATCGGCCATCGACGACGGTGAGATTGGAGGCGAAACCCTAAATTGGCTCTGCGACGGGGATAGAGAAAGAGAGTGATTGAGCGTGGGTGCGGGTGCCAGCAAGATATTTGGAGGGTTTTGAAAGGAGGGAGAATTGTGGAACATTGTAGGTGGATAATGACATAAATAGCCTTCCCTAATATTCTTACCAAAATATTGTAGTATGTTTTTTTTTTTTAATTTACTAGTATAACAAAAGAAAAGATAATACAAAGTATTTATTTTTATTATTTCATAGATTAAGTAAAAATAAATTTGTATTTTAAAAATAAAAATAAAAATAATTTTTAATGTAATTAGAAATTGAATTAAAATTAATGTATACGTTATCTTTCTTATAAATTTAATATATATTAATAAGTAATATTTTTTGTTGCATTTTATTTACAATTTTTTTTGTTTTATGAATAAAAAATGTAAGGGCATTAATGTCTTCACACGTTGATTCAGGATTCAATCAAATGTGATTTCACCAAATTTTTCATTTGCTCAATTTATTTTTTTATATTTCCAATCCCCACAAAAACTTTCCTCTGTTTCTATACCTGAAATTCTGTTTCCCTCAGATTTTTTTTCTTTCTGTAAACGCCTCATCGATGTGATGGGATCCGGCGAGTCCGATTGATATTTTGATTTATAAGAAGGTAAAAAAAAGGAGAATCATGGAGGTTGGAGATTTCAGCATTGATGCAGAGGATTTATCGACGATCGGCGGCATAGCCACCGTTTCCTTGCTGCACTCATTCATCCCGACGCACTGGCTGCCGTTTTCCATTGTCGGCCGTGCTCAGAAATGGACGCTTTCTCGTACCCTCCTCGTTAGTAAGCGTTTCTCTCTGCATAATTTTTTTAGTGATTTTGATTTTATTTATTTATTTCGGATCAAGTATGTGATTTTGATAGCCAGGGAGCTGAAAATTAGTTTGTTAGATCCAAGATCGAAATTTTAAGTGATTTCAGTTTGTGGTAGGGGAGTTTGTTTGATTGATATTGAATTCAGCTGGATCGTGTTTTAGGTACTTTCTTCGTTTTTAAGTGATTTCAGTTTGTGGTAGGAGAGTTTGTTTGATTGATATTGAATTCAGCTGGATCGTTTTATAGGTACCCTCTTTGTTTCCATTTAAATTACTGTAATAGAGTTGGCACTCATTGTGAATTCGCGTATATGTGAAAATGTCGAAAATCGGATTCTTATGTTGGATGATCTATAAACAATTTTCGGGGGAAGATAACATTTAGGCCGTCGAAAGGTGCAAGTTGAAGTGATATGGTTTGATGAGGCCAACTAGTCTGAATGAAAATCATGGACATTTGTTAAGCAGCCATTTTAAAAGAAAATGTTTCAATGATATCTAAAAGAAAAGGGCAATGGTACTACATATTTGAGTTTTCGAACCTGATGCACAAATATGTGCTGATAGAGATCTTTATAGATGACAACGAATTCACCTTATTTTTTCTAAATTTGAAGGGATGTTTTGAAATATTTTGTGCTTATAAAGAAGTAATTGTAAGATCAAAATAAAATCCGTGGGGTGATTTTTGTTATTTTAAAAATCGTGTACTTCTCAAAGTTTTGTTTTCCTTAATGCTGATTGGTCGTCTGCATGTATGCAGCTGCATTCGGAGCAGTATTACATGTTCTGTCAACTTCAGTGCTTGGAATAACCGCAATCACCATCTCAAACACTATAGCAGGAGAGGAGACTGTGCATAAACTCGCGTCTCTGTTGCTCGTCATTCTTGGGGGCAGTTATGTAATTTTGTTCCTGAAAGGAAAGGGTGGCCACGCCCATTCACACAACCAGCCCATGGAGAAAATGGCGGTTGCTGGCCTTGTCCTTGTTCCCGCCTTATCTCCCTGCGCCACTACTCTTCCAGTATTTCTTGCTGTTGGAAACTCGTCTTCCATGATGGTGCTTGCTATCATAGTCTTGTTAATCAGGTAAATCATTATTATTATGTTGCTTGTATATTTTGATTTTTATTATTATTCAACTTTTCCTTGATAGTGAGTGTTGTAAGTTGTAATAGCCATAAATAGGAATCATTTTTGCAAACCTGAGTCCTTACTTTTTTTTTTTTTTTAATTTAAATAATTTTTTCTTGATCTTGGTACCTCTAAAGAATGATCTTTCTTTCTTTACTGTGATGAAAAAAATTCTGTTTTTATTTTTTTGTAATATATAGATAAACTGGATTGTTCGTACCTATGGAATAATCAAGAATGGCATATGAATATTGTGCTATGTGTGTTAGAAGTATACTTTGAATAATCACTGAACATAAATAAACGAACAATTGCTCACAATATTGCAGCACAATCGCTGTAATGACATCTCTGGTGGCCCTCTCGTTCTATGGTGCGAGTCAGCTCAAGTTCCACTGGGTCGAACGTTATGACAAGCTTCTTGTGGGGTCGGTCTTATGTGTAGTTGGAGTCTTGACCCTTATTTTCCACCATCATGATCATGACGGAGATTCGGGCTCCATCGGTGGGCATTTGCATAGAAAAATTATCCCTCTATGATGTGTGGAGATTGGTGATGTTTTCTAACACTGTACTTAGTTTGTTTTTGTGATTTTTTTTATATTTTTACCAAGAAAATGTTGTGTAGAGATGACCTATTGTTGTACCCAAGTATTTTTGGATTTTATAGTAGTTTTATTTATTTTAAGAATAAATATAAGCAAATAAATAGTTTCAAAATTTTCTAATAACTGTCCTAATTTCTTTTATACTTTGAGGACATTAATCATCATTATATATTAATCACAATATCATATATTATTTGGAAAGAATGTGTATGTAAATTGTGTAATATAAAAAATTTAAAATAAAATAATTGAATTGAATCCTAACAAAAAAAGAAAAAGTAATTCGCTACCACAATCCCAAGCTATGATAACATTCCTTGGACAGAATCTGCGCTCTCTCGTTCAATTCGTCCAATACGACGTAGCATCGGACCTTAATAGTCATTTCCCACGTCTTAGCGGACCCCACCTTAAACTTGACCGGCAGGTCAACGTTCACAGATAACGGCACCCTCCGCCTCTTCACGGCATTTCTCAACGCCGTCATAACGCCGCCCTCCAAAACGACGTCGGATCCCGTCAGCGAAGCGCGCAACACCGTCACGTTCTCCCTCGGCTGGTAGACAGCCGGCGGGACGCCGCTGCCCAGCTCGACGCGGTCGTACAGGACCTCAGCCGCGCCGCCCTCCAGGTACTGGACGCCGACCTTTCTGCTGGGGTTCTTGGCTCGGACGCTGACGTTGAACACCGGCGAGATCGGCTCGGATGACGTCACGTTCATCCCCCCGACCGAAACGCCCGTCACCGCCGTCGTGGGCTGCCTGAGATCGAAGGCCAGGTACAGCGCGGCGGCGGATACCACGGCGGCGACGGCGAGGATCAGGAGGAGCCACAGGGCGAAGCAGAAGCACCTGCAGCAGCAGCTCCGGCGGTTTCGTCGGCGGGAGAGCTCCTCGATCCTCGCGGCGTTCTCCGGCGGCGGGTGCCGGAGGATCTGCTCCCGGGGGAGCTGGACGACGTAGGTCTCCGGCGCGAGGACCGGCTTCGAAGGCGCCGGATTCGGCGGCTTTGGGTACCGGCCGGAGTGTGTAGCCGGCGGCGGCGGAGTGGAGGCGGCGGGGTGAATTTGTGGATCGGCCATCGTGAACAGAGTATGTGTAAATGGTGTGTGAGTGAGAGTGTGTATAAATATATAAATTTATATATTTGAACGGAAAAGTGAAAGAGAGACACGCCTAGTATTTTAGCCGCGTAATTACAGTTGTAGTAATTTTTATCTAATTAAGAAATTATTTTTAAAATTTAAATTAATTTCGCATTTCATTTTCGTGTCACATATAGGGAAATTAAGAAATCATGGATTTTGTGATTATGCAATCTCTATGTGAGATTGGAAATCATTTGATTGTAGAATTGTAATAAATAGGAAAGTCCACAAATTGAGGCATGAATTTTCATTTAAAAAAATGTGCATCTAATTTGTGAAACAGCTGTCTAATTTTATTTATATTTATATTTTAATATAATTCAAACTTTAGAACACGACTTGAATCATCACCGAGTTGACAACAAAGATTTGTGTTGGGTAATTGGAAGCAAATACTTACAATTTTGAGTAATGCCAATGGATTAGCATCTACAACACCATTATCATTCATTTATGTCTTTGATTTTTTTTTTTTTAGAATGAATCACATGAACAAATAAAATACACCAATATTAACACGGACATCAACTTAAATATCCGACTCACCATCGAGTATAAAACACAGAAAATTCAAACCCCGTTTTTCAATATAAAACACCTATAAAAATAATTAAGGATATTCTTTAAATTAATTAATAGTCACGGGCTCCTAAGAACACGACTAATGATTCAATGAATATTTTGTTTTTGTTGGGTTTTAAAAATAGGATTGAAGAATCTCCATGTTCAAAGATTTGATACCTTAAAAATTTTGAATCCTTAATTTTGGCCGGAAGACACTACATTAACACCAGGTGTAGAGATGACTTTCTACACCGCCAATAAAAGGTGTAGAGATGACTTTCTACACCGCCAATAAAATTTTGACACGTGGCATTATTGATTAAAAGTATTTATTATTAATTTTGATATGATATTTATAAATTTGGTAATAAAAATTAAATTAAATTTTGTTTTTTATTTCCTTCCATTGTTTAATTTAGTAAAAATATCTTACTTACTAAAAATTCAAAAGTAAATTAATTATTTTAATTGATTAATTAATAAATAAAATTTAACTAAATTTATCAATTGATTAATAAGTAGATTTAATTAATGAAGTTCGTATATATTAATTCAATTGATTGATTATAATTATAATTTAAATTAAACTAATTAATTAAAAAAATAAAATTTAACTATATTTATTAATTAGATTGGTAAAATCAAATTTTATTTATATAATAAATTGATGTCTGATATTATTTTTTAATAATTTAAAAAACTATTTTAACAATATAGAATTTTTTTAATTTTTTTATTATTTATTATAAATAAGTTTTTAATATTTAAAAAAAATATTAAAACCCTAGTGTTTTCTAATTTGTACTTATTTATTATATTATACGCCTATAATTAATGTTAAAATTATCTTGTACACTTAATTCAAAATATAAATTGTAATAAAAAAATAGTCTAAATATATTTCGTTTTAATTTAGATATTTTTAAAAATACTTTATATCTTGTGATTTATTTTAATTTTATTTTTATAATAAATATCTAAGTTATATATTAGGATTTTAAATTATTAAATAAAAATAAATTAATCAAATTATACTACTTGAATATTCCAATTAAAGTATCAATTCATTTTGTTAATATAAAAACAATTTCATTTGATTCAATTTAATTTTATTAAATTTTTTAAAAAATGATTAATTAATTATGCTCAATACTACTATATTAA
Source organism: Euphrasia confusa (assembly GCA_954870475.1). Taxonomy (NCBI): domain Eukaryota; kingdom Viridiplantae; phylum Streptophyta; class Magnoliopsida; order Lamiales; family Orobanchaceae; genus Euphrasia; species Euphrasia confusa. Next base: position 3,536,091 of record OX940966.1, on the reverse strand, counting down.
AATATCACATTAAAAATTAAAATTAATTATTTTATGATCACTATTCTTCTATAAGATTAATACATTTTTATATAAATCATAATCGAGAAAATGCTCATTGCACTCGATTAAATTAATCTATTTGAATAATTTATTTTAAAATTGAATCAAATTATTATTTCAATATTATTGTATTCATTTTAAAATTATTTAACTAAATTATAGGAAATATTCACATCATATAAACCAAAAAATGTGCATTCAATAGTAAATATGCAATTGATATAATTTCAATATTGTACAAATTTCTATCGTGCGAGATATGATCATCTCGTTACGACTCCCGAATTCTTTTCAGGTACGGAAACTGAATAGAGTGTGGCATATAGCTTGGTAGTTGTTCACTTTTTATTATTTTTTTGTGCTATATGTTACGGTTGGTTGTTCGGAGAGCTAGTCTGTTAGCTCGTTAATGCCGTAAGTTTTTTTCCTATGGGATGTAATGTATCATCATACATTTTATTTTATATGTGATTGACCTTAAAAAAAATATTCTACAAATTAATTACCATGATCGAAAATATTAATGTACTTTAGACAAAAATCATGATCGAGAATACATCAACTTCACACTAAAAATTCAATTCAATTATTTTACTGATGTATAAAGAACTTTAGATAAATAGTCTACAATTTATTTCAAATTCATTATACAAAATTTAATAAAATAAAATTTAATAAATAAACTAAATTTTATGTCAAATTTATTATAAGAAATTAATTTTAAGTAAAATAATCATTTGAGTATAATTTTTATTAATGTTTTTAGTATAACATTTATATTTACAATTTATTATATTTAAAATAATTAATTACTTAAAATATACTTGCAATATTTTCTATTATAAAATTTATTATACTTAAAAATTTTCTTACTAGTCTAATTAAATTTTTTAGTTTAATTTAAAATTTTAATTTATCAATTTTATGTAAGTACTTACATCATTAGTTTTATTAGCAATATAATAATTAATAATTTAATAAATTAATTAATAAATTTTATTTAATTTAAAATTAAATCAATAAATTAAATTAATTAGTTTACTTTCTTTATAGTAAGTAAATCATTCTTACTAAATTTAACAATGGAATGAAATTAAACAAAATTTGATTGGATTTGTACTACCAAATTTATATATATCATTTTAAAAATAATAATAAATACTTTAATCAATAATATCACGTGTCCAAATTTTATTGGCGGTGTAGAGACTCTCTCTACACCTGGTGTTAATGTAGCCTTTTCCATTTTGGCCACATTGTAAAGAGAATTAATACTTTCATAATTAGTGTATTTGAAATTTGATTATACATAATTGATTGTATTTTTATATTACAAAAACTATACTTTTGCATAACGAAATTTTAAATTTTTATTAATAACACGATATCTTCATATTTTAAGTTTTAAAGTAGTATATATTATTATTATTATTATTATTATTATTATTATTATTATTATTATTATTATTTTGGAATATTATTTAGTTTTAATAATTATAACTAAACTAGTAATAAGATCAGTTTAAAAAATATATATAATAACATAAAAAATGTAAACTTTTTATATTGATTTTTGGAAAATGATTTTTATTCATTTTTGATATTTTTGGTAATTTTTTTATAAAGAATTGTAAATGTTGAAAAATAATGTGAATATATTGATTTGTAAATATATATTTTTATTATAGTTTTAAGTGTTTAAAGCATTTTACCGAAATTTACGAAATACTTTGTAAAAATAAATATTACTACTACTCCGAATTTTAATAACTTAATGAAATGGATTGGTCCGTATAACCGAACCATTGAAGCCGAAAGGTCAAGGATCAAAGCCCATCTGAGCCCATAAAATACAAATAAATATTGGCATCAATAATAAAATTAGGAAATCAACTGCAGTAGAAACTTTATATAGTAATATTATATATAGTAATAAACTCTCTATAGTAATAAAAAATTCAGTCTCCACTCGAGACTAGTTATAAATAAGAATAAATTCCACATTGTCATAAGTCATATGTTTTTATACTTCTATATAAGAATAAATAATTAATATATAATAAAAATATTTATTAATAATATTTTTATTTATCAAAATCAATAACATGTTTAAAATAACTTACAATGTTTATCAAAATCAATGAGATATAGTATATAATCAATGTTTATAGTCATTAGATTCATTAGTATTTTATTTAATATATATGTTAAATACAATTTATATATATATATGGTCAAATATACAATTTATATTTATATTATTTTTTATATGAAAAAAATTATTTTTATTTTGTAAAACTCTATATAAGAATAACTTTTTATAGTAATAATTTTTTACGGTCCCAACTAATATGATTATATGGAGTTTCTACTGTAGCATTGTGAAAGAACAAATTAAAAATAATGTCTGAGCTATATATAATTGCTACTACCATATTTCATAAAATTACAAGAGTTCAATACAAAAAATTGCTTGTATTTTTTTATCCAAACTATATACCAAATTGTCAATAAAACAAAAACATTTATGGAATCTTTACCAGTATTTTATACTCCATATAGCAAATATCCTCTAAACCCAAAAAAATTATGATCCATACCATAATATATCATGCAATTTAAAAACCATAATTTTTTAGGTGAAAATTGAATTGAAACATAGTAAAAACCTCAATGTACCCCGAATACTTCATTTGGTAAGTATATTCACATTTTTCTAGAGTTATCTCACATTTATTTTTACAATCTGAAAAAAAAAAAACATAACTTATTTCAGTTATGAATGCTCATCCACTTCACATGAATCTTTCATTCACAAATCACAAGTGGAAAAAAAATGAAAAAAATGTAGTACTGTACATCAATTTGGATAAGGCTGTCCTAATGTTCATTGCTTATCCAAATCCAACAATTATTTGTTACAACCCCAACTCATTGATGTGACACAAAGCTACCAAATACCCAACTCAGAAACTAACAAGAAAGTACCTTTGCTTTTGTAATGAAATCAAATTGAGCATGCAAACAAAATCACCACATAAAAATAAATTGCTTATTCATAAAACATGATCACCTATAGATATATGGAGTAAAATAATTATAGCAAGAACTCTTATTTCATCCTAACACACACATTTTAGAGTATATAGGACTCCTCACTTGTTTATTACAAGCCAACCTCCTTACTAATTAATCTACATGCTTTTTAATTAAAACTGTAAAATCAGTACCAAATAGGCAGGTCTTGCCTTGGCCCCGAAAACCCGTCCGAGTAGTCGGGCATATTGAACGGCAATCCGAACATCATCTCCATATTATCTCCGGGGTTGAGATTAGGGCTTGGGTCGAACGGTGAATTTATTATAGCCTTGCATTGATCGAACATATCCACCTGTCGAAACAACGACATGTTGTTGTTGTTGTTGTTTCCGTCTTCAAAGATGCAGCCTTTATTCAGAGGCATCTCGTCGTACATAGACATGAGCTCGTTTATCGTCCTCTGCCCGTCTTCGGGAACACCTATTTCGGACAGGTCGAAAGGCATGACTACTTTATTCGCCACGTCGAAACTGGGCCCGCAAGGGCAGGCGAGCTGGTGGTTGTCTCGAGAAGCCCTCTCCTTAAACCCGTGTCGAATTTCGCTGTGCGGGCATCGAGGATGCTCGCACGTGTACACCTGCTCGATCCTGTTCTCCTCGTTGCTCGATTTTCTCTTGTTCTTGTTCGAGATGTCAAACAAAGTCGAGGGATCGGGCTTTTTCTCCAGCACGTCGAAGCTGCAATCGACGATGCCAGCCCCTTCGACGTCGTACTCGCAGCAATCGTCTCCTCCGTAAGCTTCGTTCCCGAAAGTCGACCCCAGAAGAGTCGGGCATAGATCGGGGTAGAGCTCTCGAGCCGCCGCCTCCTCCCGGCCAATAATAGCCAGCCAGGTGGCGCTCTCCTTCGCAGTCATCTTGTCCTGCAAGCACTTCGACTGCCTCACGAGCTTCCTGATCTTCTCGATATCCGGCGACATGTGCTTGATCACAGCCGTCAAAACCCCAACCTTCCACGCTTTCTTCAGATCGTGCGGCTTCTTGTAAGGAGGCGGGCCCTGCTGGCAGCTCCCCCCGAGCTGGCCCCACCACTCCTCGGCCCCAGTGGGCCACCACGGGGGCGGCAGCCCCTTCTCGAGCGGGTACCTCCTCTGAGGCGGGTTGCAGTGCTGCATGAGGGCCGAGAGGAGCGATCCGAGAGTAGTGTCCTGGAGCTCTTGCAGGGTGTGGGGTGTTGGGCCGATTGGGCCCAGGCCCGAGTCGTTTTTCGTCAGCCCGTTTTCGGATTGGTGCTTGGAGATGGCGGCGGGCCCGTTTCGATCGAAGCGGACCTTCTCCTTCCACCACTCGCGGAGGTTGTCGGAGGCGCCGGAGACGGGCTTGCCCTTCTCCGGGATGATCCCGTAGACGAACCCTTGGGCCTTGCAAACCTCCATCATCTTGAGCATGTACTTGAGGATGCCGTCTTGGGCCCGAGACATTTTCTTCCGTCGGGCCTGCTCTTGGGAGGAGTGGCGCTGCTTGAAAGAATCGGGGGTGTCTTTCCCCTTGCTGGCTTCCTTGAGCCGCTTGTGGGTCATCTTGTCTCTCCACATGCGCTTCTCCAGCTCGTAGATGTCGATGTCTTCGTCCGAGGAGTAGTCGTCGTCGGGTTCGGGTTCGGGCTCGGGCTTGGGCTCGGGGGAGCGAGGAGGGCACGTGTCGGGCTCTTTGAACGGGAGGGAGGAGGAGGAGGAGGAGGAGAAGAAATCGAAGTCTGTGCCGAAACCCATGTCGTCGAACATCATCATCTTAGAACTGCGAAAAAACGGAAATGAATGCTTGCTTATAGCTAATAATAGATCCAATTCAGATTTCAAAAGGGGCAATTGGATTACAATAACCTAAAAAGGTAACCTTTAAGTTCTTGAATATTTGTGGTCAAAACAAAGCCCAGATCTGAATAGATCAATCATCAATGAGATGGTTAAACAGAATTCCCAGAAAACTACATAACCTAGGAAAAATGAAATCCGATTAATTAATGCATCTACAAGTATTTCTCAAGTGCAATTAAAACATTTAAGTCTCTGCAATAAATATTTATAAATCAACCCCTATTTCTTGGATCTACCTTCTCTTCGTCAGATTTCAAGTCAAACACAAAACCCCTGTTTTTTCATTTTTGATTCTCCATGAAAATGAAACAAAAGACGTGATTTTTTCCCCACAAGATCAAATTTTGATAACCAAAAACTTCAACCCAAAAAACATTAAAAAAAATAGATACATACAACCACAACAAACAAACTTCAATCAAGAATCAACTGAAAACCCCACAAAAAAAAAAAATTTGATTTTTATTTTTACCTCAGTTTTGTTCCAACCCTTTTCCTCTCTTGCAAAGCTATTGACCCTCCATAAATAAAGTAGAGAGAGAGAGAGAGGGGAAAAAAAGTGAAGCCGAACCTGGGAAAAAAATATGGCAGAGTTTTTGTAGCAGAGTATTTTTTTATAATTCTATTTTGTTTTTCTCAATGTGATATACTAATATTATTAAAAGTAACACAAGTGGGGTGGGGGTGGGATAATGATGTTAGTATAGGTATATGGAGTATATATTGTGTGTGTGAAATGGGGAGGTGAATAGTGTTTTTGCACATAAATAAATAATTTAATTACTGTTACTGTGTGGAAATATTTAAGGTTAAAAAAAAGAAACTGAAAAATGAGTCAGATTCACTGGGGACTGGGGAGGGGAGGCAGGAAGGCAGCACCTTCTACGTGGGATGATATAGGATTTGGATAAAAGTGTTTAATGTTGTTTTCATTATGACTGGTTTATTTATTGTGGAATTTAATATTTACTACGCTGTGAAAAAAAAGTTACAATTATCAGTTATACTCTGTATTTATTTGAGTAAAAGAGTGGAGATGCATTCAATAGACTGCGTGTAGAGCGCGTGTTGGATACTTGTGGTTAGGGTTATTTTGGTTTGGATTTTAATCTTTTGTTTTACCCATACTAATAAATCAAAAGACATTACAGTACTATTTTACGTTTCAAGAAGAAATCATGTACATTAACTCAATTACTGTATTTTGAAAGAAAAAAAAGTGTATAATTTCATAATACAGAGAGAAATTAAAGTGCTAATGTTTGACTGTTAAATATTTAAATTTACAAGAAATAATGTATGATTTTACCCTGTAATAATGGATTTGATGATGTCAAATTAACGTCACAAAACATAGATGTTCAAAATTCAATAAAGAAAATTTTAAAATTATATTTTCCACACACATTTTCCTGCTTGGAAAAAGTAGTCAAATGAAATCACATCTCCAACCTAGCATTTCTATTTTATAATTGCAATCTAAAGTCTATAAATAATTTGAGAGAAATTTAATCCCACTTTTAATTTATTTTTAAACTTTACTCATAAATTGTTTTAATTTTAATTTTAAATATCACATTTTTTAATTTAAATAAACAATATTTTAGAATTGTAAAGAAATCGGAATAATGAAAGTTAAATTGCTTTTCTCCTCTCTCCTACTTTTATCTTGATTTGTTTTTATATAAGTATTTCATATTTGGTCTTTTTATTATGATTTAAGGAAAAGAGGTTAATAAAAAGTTTGTCATCTTTCCTTGAACTGATAATATCACATTGAATAATGATTATCCAATTAAAATTGAGAGGCTTGTTTTGGGTCAAAGTTTTATATAGTTTTATTTAATTTAAATCAATTAAAATTGAGAGGCTTGTTTTGGGTCAAAGTTTTATATAATTTTATTTAATTTAAATAGTAAATAGTAAGATTTCTTTAAACTTTAAAGAAAAATATATATTCATATAAATATTATTAATATACTACTATTTATGTTTTAAGAAATATACATTTGTTTTATTTTATTTTTTTAATTTATAAAGAAGCAATACATATTTATTATTGACAAAAAATAATATTTTTCAATAAAATAACTCACTTTCTGTGTAATTTATAAAATAACTTTAATCATTGTGTTGTGACCTAAGGATTACTCCATCAATCACACACAATCACTCCCATTAATTTATTTTGTAAATTATAAAGGAATTTGATAAAAAAAAAAATGCGGAATAGGGTAGAATTATATATTTACGGCTAGAGTTAATTATTCTACATGTTCAAAATACATTGTATTGTTTTGTAGAACCAAGACCGGGATACTACTATTTGGTCAATGTTTTACATATGTGATAGATAGAGTTGGAAAAATCATTGTTTTTCCTTCAAACAACGATTTCCACAACATTTCAACACAAAAATCCGAGGCTGTCTCCATACCCAGCTGATGATCATAATAATTATAGGTTCGCATCCATTAATTCTAAGGAAGATTTCAAGACCTATCACTATGCACAAACACTCGATCACTTCAACTTTCAACTACGCGCCCCATAGTTACTCCACTTTCCAACAACGCTACGTGTTCAATTCCAATTACAAATAATTGTAATTACTTTATTAACAGTTCCTACCAGAGTACAATTAATAAATGAAAATATTAAGTACGTATACAATAATATATGAGATTTTGTTTCGCTTTTATTTTGAAAGATAGTATAAAATGCCTATCAACACCGCTCAACAGCATTTTATACATTTTTATCTTATTTTGGGGTGAATAAGTAGTAAATATTCGTGATAGGATTTTTTAGTCGGACTGTTATTAGACCTGACAAAATGGACTGACCCGATCGGCCCGACTATTGGGCTGGGCTGAACCATGGAATATGGTGGCCCCAAAAAATGGGCCTACTTTGGCCCGACCCATCGGCCTATTGGGCCTAATGGGCTTGAATCGGATTTGGCCCGATTTCATGGGCCAACCCGATTTTTAAAAAAATGTTTTTATACATTATTATTTAAACTATATTTTTATATTTATTCAATATTTAAATAATATATGATTAAATATATATTTAAAACTTTTATTTTAATTATTATTATTATTTTTCCTATTGAAATATAAATTTGTGTGAGTATTTTTAATTTTTTTTTAAATTTTTTTTGTTGATTATACACAATTTTCATGCTACTATTTTTATAATTTTATTATAAATAGATAATTTGACTAATAAATATAAATTATAAATACATTTGATGTATATAAAATAAATTAAAAAAATTATTAATTTAAATATAATTTTATTACATAAATATTATTTTTTTTTATTATATTTTATATTTTTTCTTTTTAAAAATTATTGACTCAAAATAGTTTGACGGCCCACTGACCCGTCTAGGGTCAGGCTGGGCCACAAAAATTCCGGCCCATGGAAAATTGGGCCGGCCTAGCCCAGCCCGAAAAGTTCAATAAGTCCATGGGCTTGGACCAGGCTGGCCCGACCCGGCCCATTTGAAAGCCCTAACTGTTATGCTATACAAAGTGTAATGATTGTTTTAGTAATTTATAATTTAATTATTTTTATAAAAAAAATTTGTTGGAATTGTTGGAGCATCTCCAATGGTGTACTTAACTATAGGTACAATTTTGTTGACACATCAACAAAAATTTATACCTATTAATTTGTACGGTTGTACCTCATTATCTTAATGAGTTGAGGTACAATTTATTTTTCTCTATGCTTGTGTGACCTACAAAATTAGGGATAATCAAATTTGTACATAGTATATACTTATTTTCCTCTCACTCAATTTGTACTCGATCCTCAATGGTAGATCTAAGTACAAATTGTTGCCACTTAGGATTTGTACTATTGAGATGCTCTTATGCTATAAAGTGTAATGATTATTTTAGTAATTTACAATTTGATTATTTTTAAAATTTATAAGCTTTTTAAAACATGTTTAATAGTAACTTATAAGTTTTTAAAATATAAAATTTGTGTGGTCAATATATTGAAGAAAATATATAAGATTTAAAAATAAAATTTTGAACACTGTATACATTATGTTTAAAAAATATGAGAAGTTTCTAATTAAAAACAAAATCATCAATATTACCTTATATATTTATACAGTAATGTGAAACTTATTACTTCTTCCGGAATTATGCAACGAGACACAAGAACAAATACTCCCTCTATCTTTTAAAACAATGCATACTTTCCTTTTTAGTCTATCCCTTAAAACAGTGCACATTCCATAAATGGAATGTATTTTCACAACTTTATCCTCTCAATACACATTTATTTACCATTATACCACTACTTTTTCAACTAACTACTTTATTATTTACACATCAATATATTATACCCCTACTTTATATTATAAAACACACAAAAAATCACTTTTTCAATTTTCTTAATCTACGTGTCATTTTCTCTATGCATAGTGTTAAGGGAGGGAGAGAGTATTATTTATTAAGAACAAACAATTTTACTTTTTATCAAAATGTAAGTTAATAATGTTTTTTTAAATTAAAACTTTTAATAGGTTTACTGAATATGGAAAAGAAAGGTTGTTGGCAAAGTTTACAAAATAGAGATAAAATTAGTAAGTCCAAAACAAAGTTCTTATTTAGGGACAAGTGTATGTTGTTATTTGAATCTCGGGTCCTATTTAATTAGGGACAATTACGAAAGCTACCCTGAAGTTACACATCTTACATTTTGCACCTCATGATGTTATAGTTTCATCCAAGCTAACGGAAATTTCTCGTGTCTTGAATATTTTGAATAGTCCTTCAAAAATATGAAAGTAAGAATTGCACTGAGATGATCTAGGAGGAATATAAAAAAAATTAAAAAAAAATAAAAAAAAATTAGGCGCTTCAATTGATCATGATAATAAAATGTACATTGTAAACAAAATGAAAGTTTTTTTTTTTCATTTCGTATTTAATTAAATGTTGAAATGTATATGATAGAGAATAATATATTTGCCTCAAGCATAATAATTTTATTGATGCTAAATATATAGTCTATGGAAACGTAAATAACGGGAAAAGATAAGCATAATAGAATACAAAATATAGTAATTAAATATTGCTAACACCCCCCTTCAAGCTAAGCGTAGGACGGTCATGAACGCGAAGCTTGGACCGAAACATTTCGAATAAAGGTCGAGATAAGCTTTTGGTGAACACATCAGCGAGCTGTAGGTTGGAGGGCACAAATCGAGTGGAGAGACGACCCGATTCAACAAGCTCCCGAACAAAATGGCAGTCGATATCTATATGTTTTGCGCGCTTGTGCGAAATAGGATTTTGAGTAAGGAATAATGCACTCCGATTATCTGTAAGAAGAACAGGCGGTTGTGAAGGGAGAGCATATAAGTCGCGAAGAAGATTGCAAACCCAAATGAGTTCGGCGGAGGTGTTGGCCAAGGCACGATACTCAGACTCACAGCTCGATCGAGAAACGGTGGGCTGCTTCTTTGCACTCCAGGAAACAAGATTCGGACCCAAAAAAATAGCATAACCATAAGTAGAGCGACGAGTGTCTATGCAGCGAGCCCAATCAGCATCAGAGTAACCAAGAAGGGAAGACGGACCAGGAGAAAAGGATAGACCATAACCAAGAGTACCTTTCACGTAACGAAGAATTCGTTTAACTGCCTGGAAGTGATCAATAGTCGGTTGTTTTTGAAACTGACTCACCGTGTTAACGGAGTATGAAAGATCGGGGCGAGTGATAGTCAAATATTGTAAGGCGCCAACCAACGATCGATAAAGAGTAGGATCCGAAAAAGGGACACCCGCAGAGGTGAACGAGGCCCCAGGTGCAAGAGGAGTATTGACTGGTTTGGAGTCCAATAGATCGGCACGAATAAGAATATCTCGAGCATATTTTGATTGGCTAAGAAATAATCCTGATGAAGGGTAAGAGACTTCCAACCCAAGAAAGTAGCCGAGACGACCAAGATCTTTTAAAGCAAATTCTTTGCTCAGTCGAGTCATCAACTTACGTAGCGAGACGTTGTTGTTGCTAGTGACGATAATATCGTCAACATAGACGAGAAGGTAAATAAGGAGACTTTGGCGGCGGAAAATAAAAAGAGAAGTATCCGAAGTGCTACAAGTAAATCCAAGGTGAAGGAGAAACGCTCGAAGTCGTTGGTACCAAGCGAGGGGTGCTTGACGGAGCCCGTATATTGCTTTTCGAAGGCGACATACATGATTAGGATGTAATGGGTCGATGTAACCAGGTGGTTGCTCCATGAAGACCGGTTTATCGAGAACACCATTTAGAAAAGCATTCTTGACGTCAAGTTGATGTAAAGGCCAAGACTGCATGATAGCCAACGAAAGAATGATACGAACAGTGGAGGCCTTGACAACCGGACTGAATGTGTGTGTAAAATCGAACCCAGGAAGTTGGCTGAAACCCTGTGCTACAAGGCGAGCCTTGTAGCGATCGATAGAGCCGTCTACAAGAAATTTTGTCCGATAAACCCATTTGGATCCAACAATATTTGTATCACGGGGAAGAGGGACAAGGTCCCATGTATGATTTCGACGAAGAGCGTCGATTTCTTCATTCATGGCAAGTACCCATTCAGGATGCTTAAGCGCAGTCTTTATCCCTTTAGGTTCAGAAGTAGCGGTGAGGGCAGAATATAGACAATGCGACTCAATAAAGGCAACGTCGGCAGGATAACGAGTTTTAAAAATGCCCGATTGGGCTCGTGTCCTCATCGGATGAGACCGTGTAGAGGCTGAAGGTTGCATATTTGTTCCTTGACCAGCGGCAAGAGGTGGCAGCGAGTGAGCGGGCTGCTGTACAGGAGGTACCGTAGGTTGTAGCGGCCCCGCGGGCTGCTGTACAGGAGGTACCATAGGTGGTAGCAGCCCCGCGGGCTGCTGGAAAGTGGGTACTATAGGTGGTAGCGGCCCCGCGGGTTGGGGACAATCGTCAACTGGGCAAAGAAGTGGTAGCGGCAAGGAATTCGTAGTAGAACCAGACGGCGAAGGATGATCGGGCATACGAGGAAGCGCATGAGCAGGTAGATCACATGCATCGATAAATTCAGATAAAACTGGCAAGGAGGATGGTGGAGACTTCCCTGACCCGGGAGATGCAAAAGGAAAAATTTCTTCGTCAAATCTAGCGTGCCGAGTGATGTACATGCGGCGAGTTGAAGAGTCCAGGCAACGGAAACCCTTATGATGGGGACTGTATCCCAAAAACACACACGGTAGACTACGTGGGTCGAATTTCGTTCTTGTGTAGTCGCGGAGACAAGGATACACACGACAACCAAACACATGAAAGCAATCGTAGGCGGGCGATCGACCAAAAAGTATATCGAATGGAGATTTATTACCAAGAGTCTCACTGGGCAACCGATTGATGGTGTAGATAGCGGTACTAAAAGCGTCAACCCAATATGATAAAGGAGTCGAAGAGTGAAAAAGCAAAGCGAGTCCCATTTCGGTTATATGACGATGTTTTCGTTCGGCCCTTCCGTTTTGAGCTGGTGTATGAGGGCATGACATGAGATGATGAATACCACAGGTTGAAAGATGAGACTGTAGACGGTGATTAGTAAACTCCGTGCCTCCATCACTCTGAAATCGTTTAATCTTTCGAGAAAACTGATTTTCAACAAAACGTTGAAACGTGAGAAAGATATCAACAAATTCTGATTTGGTGCGCAACGGGTAGAACCAACAGAACCGAGAGTGATCGTCAATGAAGACAGCATAGTAGCGAAAACCGGTAATACTCGTGACAGGCGCGGGCCCCCATAAATCACAGTGAATCAAATCCAAAATATTAGAAGCACGTTTAGGATTGAGAGCGTAAGATAAACGAGTGCTTTTTGCTAATTGACAAGTCCTGCAAAGAGTTGGTAAGGGAAGTAAAGCTGTAACCGATAATAAACCAAGCTTACTTAAAGAACCAACAATAGAAGGAGAAACATGCCCAAGTCTCGAATGCCATAATTCAAAAGACGCATGCGAACGTTTATTCCCATGGACTGCAGCAAGGGCATGAGCTTTAAAGTCCAACGAATAGAGACCCTGATCACGAGTGCCGGTGGCGAGAACCTGTCCTGTGAACCGATTCTGAATACAAAAGTGTGAAGCATGAAAAATAACTGTGACTGGATGATCACGAGTGAGCTGACTAACGGATAACAAATTTTTTGTTAGCCCAGGCACAACGAAAACATCTCGTAAGGTAAAATCATTTGAAAGCTGAAGAGAGCCAATATGAGAGATCGACAATTTCTCACCGTTTCCGACTGTGACATGATCGGTACCAGAATAAGTAGAGACGTTTTCGAGATGACCTGAATCTGTGGCCATGTGAGCGGAAGCACCCGTGTCTAGGTACCAATCAGACGAAGGAGTACTCGGAGATACGTTACAGCCGGCGGAAAGGGCTTCGGCAAGGTTTTTCGTATGCATCGGTCGACAAGAGCGATCATAGGCGCGGTCAAAACGCTTGGGACAATCGAAGGCGTCATGATCTGTTTCACGACAAAAATAACAGCGCGGTGTAAAATTTTGGCGACCGCGGTTGTTGCTAGAACTCTCGGGTGAGGTGTTGGAATTGCCACGAGCATGACCCCTGTGATTTGTGACATCACGACCTCGATTTCTTTCGAAACCCCGACCTTGTCCGCGATAAGTAGCAGTGAAGGCTGCCATGTTAATCGTGGTGGGAAGAGGAAGAGTGGGGACTACTGGTGCGACCTTGGCGAGAGGAAAAAAGTTGCAGAGAGGAGAAGAAAAATTCGATGGAGACTAGGGTTTCAAGCCAATTAGGCTGATACCATGATAGAGAATAATATATTTGCCTCAAGCATAATAATTTTATTGATGCTAAATATATAGTCTATGGAAACGTAAATAACGGGAAAAGATAAGCATAATAGAATACAAAATATAGTAATTAAATATTGCTAACAGTATATATATTCTATATTAATTACTAACCACGTTACGAGAAATGAATGCATTGTTTTAGCCATTTGTATATTTATGATATGATATAGAACCATTGAAGTCCTGTTGATCATTTATTTCTTACTCAGTAGTATTTTTATAGACAATTCACATATTACATTAGGAAAAAAGCTAGAAAAAGAATGGTCATTTTAATTAGTAGTACCAGATCTTTCATACTAATATGTAAAACCGTGTAATTTTTTTTCTTCGTTTCACATGATATATATAGTGTGTTTTATCTTTATTCTCATATATACTTAGTACTTTTTATCATCATCAATAATATAATCATCATATAAATCCTACACGTACTAACGTACCATACCAATTACCAATGGCACAGGCAATATTTCTTCTTCTTCAGCTTCTTCTTCATCAATTGTTTTTCCTTCAAACAACTCTTTCCACAACATTTCAACACAAGATCAATCCGAGGCTGTCTCCATTCCCAGCTCATCATCATCATCATCATCATAATAATAGGTTCGTTGCATCCATTAATTCAAAGGAAGATTTCAAGACCTATCACTACACACAAACACTCGATCACTTCAACTACGCACCTCATAGTTATGCTACTTTCAAACAAAAATACGTTGTTAATTCTAAGTATTGGGATGGCCCAAACTCTACTTCTCCCATCTTTGCATATCTCGGGGCTGAAGCGCCGTTGGATGGGGAATTGGATTTCGACGGATTTCTCAACGACATCGCTCCTTACTTCAAGTCCATTTCTGTTTATATCGAGGTAAAAAAAAACTAATCAAACAAGTTCATATATATATATTTATGTAATATTAACTTATGCGTTTCTTAGCATCGGTTTTATGGGGAATCCATCCCTTTTGGATCGATGGAGGAAGCCATGAAAGACAACACGACTCGTGGGTATTTGAACTCTGCTCAAGCTTTAGCTGATTACGCTGAGATTTTGTTACACGTTAAGAAAATGCACTCGGCACATACTTCTCCAATTATCGTCGTTGGAGGATCTTACGGAGGAAGTAAGCTTAAGTTATAATTGTCGACAATAATTAATATATATACTACATGTTATAACATATAAGTATATTGATATGTAACATTTTTTTCAGTGTTAGCTTCGTGGTTTCGACTAAAGTACCCACACATTGCTCTGGGTGCTCTAGCCTCGTCGGCTCCTATTCTGTATTTTGACAACATTATTACTCCACAGAATGGATATTACTCTATTGTAACCAAGGATTTCAAGGTATATATATCTAATTTTATTGAGTGTAATTTATACAATTAAGTGTTAATTAAAACTTGTTGGTTATGTTTTAATTCAGGAGGTTAGTTGGAGCTGTTACGAAGCTATTCGGAAATCGTGGGCCGAAATTGACAAAGTAGCATCGAAACCCGGAGGCCTCTCCACTCTAAGTCGAAGATTCAAGACTTGCTCGTAAGTAACATATATTATTAATTTTGTACTTAGTAAATACTAATGTACATTTGATTTGATTTGATTTGTTAATAATTAATTCAGGCATTTGAATAGCTCTGATGAGCTGAAGAACTTGTTGGATTCAATGTACACAAACGCAGCTCAGTATAATGCGCCACCGTATTACCCTGTATCAATGGTGTGCAAAGGAATCGATGATCATGGAGAAGAAAGGACCGATGATGATGATGATGATATTCTCGGACGAATCTTTGCTGGAGTCGTCTCTTATAGAGGGAAGAGGAAATGCTACGACGACCCAAACGAAGACATTAGCCAGTCCGAAACTAACATGGGATGGCAATGGCAAACTTGCAGCGAATTGGTGATCCCGATCGGGACTAGTAGTGAAAACGACACAATGTTTCCGGAAGCGCATTTTGATTTGGAAGAATATTCCGAAGACTGCAAGAGCGTGTATGGGGTCCCGCCTCGACCCCATTGGATCACAACTTACTACGGAGGCGATAATGCGAAATTAGTTCTAAAGCGATTCGGAAGCAACATTATTTTCTCCAATGGCCTCAGAGATCCATGGAGCAGTGGAGGGTATATATATAACATATATATGTTTCTCTCTATTGATATTAATGTTTCTTAATCATATTGTATTCGTTCATAGGGTGCTCAAAGACGTATCCAAAAGTGTCGTTGCTGTGACTACAGACAAAGGTATATTTATGCTTGCTTGTTATTACGGTGAATTGAAGTTAATATTTTCGAATGATGTTCTCTTAATCGATTATGCGATATGTGCAGGCTCGCATTGTCTCGATATCCTTAAAGCAGAGAAAACAGATCCCGAATGGTTGGTCGAGCAAAGAAAGACAGAGCTTAAAATAATTGAAGGATGGCTTAAGACATATTATGATGATCTTCATATCCCAGAGCCTAGTTATAATGCATGTATTAGGCTATGCAGATGCAGCAGCCCTTTTATGTGGATCATTACTATCAGTATTATAAGTCTATGGTTATGACTTGTGTAAATAATGATTTTGTTTTCTCATCTTCATATGCGCCAGATGGATTACATATTTTAGTTTTTGGACAAAAAGGTCTATTGATTAATTTTACTTATTATAAAAAAAATCCAATCTTTTTCACTTCCAAAATATGAGCACTATTAATTTACATTTTGTTAAAAAAACAGTGTTTAAGCAACTTGTTTGTAATTATATTGTAGGACAGTTTTTGAATTATGAAAATCATGGGCACAAATCTGAGGTGGGAAAAGCTTGACAACCAAATACTTTCAAAGCTGAATAATGAGTTACATGACCATATAAAACTTGATAGGGACTGATAAAATTAAGGGGTTTTATATATAAAATCCTTAAGCTAAAACTCTAAAGATAAAAGAGGTGGGTGCACAGATACACCTGTTTCCCTCTAATCCAAGAGTAATAAAAGAGGGCAGGTAAGTAATTTCCTATTAATTAAACTGGGTCCAAAATCAGAAAATACTAGAGCAAAATTAGGTCTTCTGATTTGGGGAAAAACCCAAATCGAATATCTTCGTTTAGAAACAAGTCAAAGTTAGGTTATCCGAATGTCCGATTGAGCCGTTCTTTTGAAAAATGCCACAAATAAATTAACAATGAAACAACACAACACAAAATCTAACCCCCAAAATTTTGAAGAGCTATGTTTTCTCACTGCCGCATCTCGCTCCAATCCTCAGTTCCCTTCCCAACTTTTTCTTTCACTAGCCCGCGTCCCAAAAACATAGTACGCTTTAAGTTCCGTATCAGGTTTGTGTGTGTTTCTGTCACCTTTCTTTAATGTCGTATATTTAGTCTTTATTTTATGCCCATGAATTTCATATGGTTTGTGCAATTGTCCGATTTTTCCATTTCCTTTTCTGGGTTCATGTTGTTTGATAATTTGGTAATCAGGTCGATGGCGTCCCACGTCGTCGGGTATCCTCGCGTGGGCCCCAAAAGAGAGCTGAAATTCGCATTGGAATCCTTTTGGGACGGAAAGAGCAGTGCCGAGGACCTGAAGAAGGTTGCAGCTGATCTAAAGGTTTCAGCTTGGAAGCAAATGTCTGAGGCCGGAATCGAATACATTCCCAGCAATACGTTTTCGTTTTACGATCACGTTTTGGATACCACTGCAATGTTGGGTGCTGTGCCCTCGAGGTATGGCTGGGATGGAGGGGAGATAGGGCTCGACGTTTATTTCTCCATGGCTAGGGGTAATGCCTCTGTTCCTGCTATGGAGATGACTAAGTGGTTTGATACAAACTAGTAAGTGTGTGTGTGTGTGTGTGTGTGTGTGTTGTTATTTGAGTCTCGGGTATTACTAATAACCGAGAGAGAAGTTGTGCTTATTCGCTCTATATTTGTTGGCTTCAACAAACTCGATTTGGTTAAATAATGTAAACAGAATCAAAACTCAGAAGTGGTTTTCGGAATTTTTACAGTTTTTTTTTTGTCATTTTCTAAAAACTACAAACCTCTGACTCTGAGTAGTTCATGTAACTATTCCATTTTTTTATTTTTTCAATTATGAGAATTTGAAATCATATAGTTAATGTGGATGCAGTCACTACATTGTCCCTGAATTGGGATCGGAATCTGTTTTTACTTACGCATCTCACAAGGCAGTGGAAGAGTATAATGAGGCTAAAGCTGTGAGTTCAACCAGGGATTATGTAATGGATTTGTTTATTTCATTTTTCTCATGCACTTGCTTATTTTGTCATTGCAGCTTGGTATTGACACAGTTCCAGTCCTAATGGGGCCCATTTCATACTTGCTGCTATCAAAACGGGAAAAAGGAGTTGAGAAATCATTTTCTCGTCTTTCCCTAATAGATAAAATCCTTCCTGTATACAAGTACGACCATCACCTATGCCTCTGACAGGCCCATTCACTTTTTTTTTGTTTACATTTTCATGCGGAGCTAAAACTGTCATCATGTCTTACTTATTATGTATAGAAATGTCTTATCCGAACTAAAAGCGGCTGGCGCTAGCTGGATTCAGTTTGACGAGCCTTCACTGGTAACGGATCTTGATTCTCATGAATTGCAAGCTTTTACTCGTGCTTATGAAGAACTGGAATCGTCCGTTTCTGGGTTGAATTTTCTTATTGAGACATATTTTGCCGACCTACCTATCGAGGCTTATAATGTGGTCACTGCTTTAAAGGGTGTTACGGCTATTGGTTTTGATTTAGTGCGTGGGTCAAAGACGCTCAACCTGATCAAAAATGGATTTCCTTCGGAAAAATACCTTTTTGCTGGAGTTGTTGATGGGAGAAACATTTGGGCTAATGACCTTGATGCTTCTTTAAGTACCTTGCAGACTTTAGAGGGCGTGGTTGGCAAAGGTCATTGATTTCTTTTTTATATATATAAAACCAAAAAAAGTCGTGCTTTAGATGGGTACAACTAACAACACCTTTGATTAACGTCGTGTTTCTCTTTCTTTATTTCTTCAGACAAGCTCGTGGTTTCCACGTCGTGTTCTCTTTTGCATACTGCAGTTGATTTGGTGAATGAAACTAAGTTGGATAAAGAACTCAAGTCGTGGCTTGCGTTTGCTGCCCAGAAGTTGACCGAAGTCAATGCATTGTCAAAAGCACTATCACATCAAAGAGACGAGGTACCTTTTAGTCTTAAAAAGTTTTACATCTCTAAATTACAACATAAATAAAAATCAATTGCGTCTCTTTTCTTTTTCTCAGGCATTCTTCTCTGCTAATGCGACAGCTCAGGCTTCAAGAAGATCATCTCCTAGAGTGACTAACGAGGCTGTTCAAAAGGCTGTAGGTGTTTTCTTGCTACTGTTTACGTTTCTTCATTCTTTACCGATTGACCTTTTTTCTTCTTCTTAATAACAAATTTTATTTTCTGTTACTATACTCAGACTGCTGTCCTGAAAGGCTCCAACCACCACAGAGCTACAAATGTTGGTGGCAGGTTGAAAGCTCAGCAGGAAAAGTTAAATCTTCCCATTCTTCCAACGACTACAATTGGGTCTTTCCCACAAACTACGGGTCTTAGAAAACTCCGTCGTGAATATAAGGCTAACAGGTAAGTCCCCGTCCTATATTAGTTCATTTATGTACATATTTGCAGGTTTTTTTCTACTTCTGTATTAACGAGCCTTATGCCCTATTTTTCTTTAGGATATCCGAGGAAGAATATTTGAAAGCCATTAAGGAAGAAATAAAAGAAGTCGTGAGATTTCAAGAAGAGCTTGGCATTGATGTTCTTGTCCATGGGGAACCAGAGGTAATAGCCATTTCACACACAAAAAAAAAATGTTTCAAAAATTACATCTTGAAATAAAAGATTAATATTTCGACTAAAGTAAAATAAAAGAAAACGAAAAAAATAAAATGACTTATTGTTATAATGGAACACTACAGAGAAATGATATGGTGGAGTACTTTGGGGAGCAGCTATCGGGTTTCGCATTCACTGATAATGGATGGGTTCAATCTTACGGGTCCCGGTGTGTGAAGCCACCTATCATATACGGTGATGTTAGCCGTCCTAAAGCAATGACGGTTTTCTGGTCGACTTTGGCACAAAGTATGACTACACGTCCAATGAAGGGAATGCTTACCGGCCCTGTTACCATACTGAATTGGTCTTTTGTTAGAAATGACCAACCCAGGTAAGCAAACTCAGCTAGGTGCCTGTTTTCTTGGAGATAATTACAAAATGTACCCTTGAGGTTTATAACCTAATTACAGAAAATTCCCATCGAATTTAATTTAGCGTTGAATGTTTAAAACTGAGGTGATGTTGTAATGTTTTATGGATATGAAGGGGTTCCAAACCTTTTTTGAATACAACGGCGTAAATCTTAGATAATAAAATATCGGGTAATTTTTTAAAAGCCTTTTTTGCTTATTAGGTCTGACCTCAAGGGCACTTTTTGTAATAAACCTCTTTGTCTTCGGTAAATTCGGCAATGAATTGAATTTTATTCTGTTTCTGTTCCTGCCCATTAGATTTGAGACCTGCTATCAGATTGCCTTAGCCATCAAGAACGAAGTTGAAGATCTCGAGAAAGCTGGGATCAAAGTTATTCAAATCGATGAGGCGGCTTTAAGGGAGGGTTTGCCTCTTAGGAAATCCGAGCAGGCATTTTACTTGGACTGGGCTGTACACTCGTTTAGGATAACCAATTGTACAGTTCAAGACACTACCCAGGTATTTTTTTATTCGCACTTAGCTTTACTTCTATTAATCATGTTGAATCCATCGGTTTGTTCATGCACTAGCTTTTTCGTAGGCTGTAACAAAATAGTTTAATTGCTTGCTTTTCCACTAGCTATTTTACGATGTTTCGTTAATATCTTCCAAGTCATAAAATGGTGCTAATTCAGTTTATTTTCCTATGCACTGTACTGTGCGCATGCTATGAGATAAATTAGAAAACCCCACCTTAAAGTTTGGCTTAATTACGAAGTATAACCATTTTATCCTTCTAGATAACGGAATTCTCCATTCCTCCTTTAGGTTTGCAATTTTTTCACGACATGTCCCACGTTTGGAGGATATTTATAATCGAAATAAATGTGTATTTGTAGTCTTGAAAGATGATTGTATGTCATGTACTCGTGTTATTTAAATCATTTTTTTTGTAATATCAAATATGTTGGCTAACAATCTTAAGTAAATTACAAATTTCCCCTTGAGATTTGCATGTGTTCCCGATAAATATCCTCTTAACATGGTACAATTTGTCAAATTGAAAGTAGAAACGAATGCTAAAGAGCACTGTAATTTTGATACAGTACTGGTCCTTTTTGTAATTAGACTAAGCATTGAGTTTTCTCCTCCTGCAAATCTAAACACCGTTTCTATTGAACCTACTGGCAGATTCACACTCACATGTGTTACTCGAACTTCAATGACATCATCCGCTCCATCATAGACATGGATGCTGACGTCATCACTATTGAGAACTCCAGGTCGGACGAGAAGCTTCTTTCCGTTTTCCGCGAGGGAGTGAAGTATGGTGCTGGCATCGGCCCTGGCGTCTACGACATCCATTCGCCGAGAATCCCGTCGACAGAAGAAATCGCTGACCGTATAAATAAGACGCTGGCGGTTCTCGAGAGCAATGTTCTGTGGGTTAATCCCGATTGTGGCCTCAAGACTCGAAAGTATTCTGAAGTGAAGCCGGCATTGAGTAATATGGTTGCTGCAGCAAAACTCGCGCGAATGCAGTTGGTGGCTGCCGAGTGAGTTCTTACAGTAGAAAGAGTTCCATTCTTACAATCTTTTTTTTATTTACAATCACTAACTTTTCTAATTCTAAAAAATGAGATGGTCAGTTTCTTTGTAATTACCCAAAACTTGAAGGGTGTTTTTTGTATTTTTTTTGTTTGTTATTAAAATGTTCCAAAAAAGTACATTTCATGAATTCAAAATGTTCCAAAAGAGTTGTCATTTTCATTTTCATTTTTGAGCCTGGAAACTTCTAAACCTTTGCAGGAAAAACAGAAGTACAGAACACACAACAAACATGTTCATCCTGCAAGAAAGCTCAACTCCATAATTGTATAACTCAGTAGCTCTCACACCTTTCCTTTCTCCCCCTGCACTACTACTCTTACAAGCACCGAATCACTCACGAAGCGAAAATCAAAATGTACAAATCGAAGCTCAATAATCTGGCCCAGAAACGAAAATGGGCCTTGCCCACTTACGCATGCGTCAGAACCGGCGAAGCTCATACCCCTCTTTTCAGTGCCTCCGTCATGGTTCGTGGCATGATTTTCAACAGCCCAGCGGCTTCTAAGTCCTCTAAACAAGCCCACGATGAAGCCGCTGAGCTCGCATATTGCCATTTCACATCTGGTATTATCTTTTTTTTTTTTTATCCTTTTTTCCTTTTTGTAAATGAGATTGCTTATAATGTGTCACATGTTTGTCCAGAGTCCTCAGACCGAAGGAGTGGGAATGTTGGAAAGACGAGCGTCAATGAGAAAGAAGTTAAGAGTTCCATTGTTTCCGAGGACATTGCTGTTAACGACTCTGCGAAATTCGGTACAATTATATTACACTTGTTTTTGCAACTTGCTTCAAGAAGATATTGTGCCTCTTCCCATGATTTTGTAATTTAGTTAATCCTCAGGGGTAGTTTTAGAAATTATTCCCTTTTTTTTTTAGTTATCTTATGCGATGCCAAATGTGATGGTGTTTTCATGACGACACAGGTAAACAGAACGGATTCAAGAAGAAACTCCAGATGTATGCTCAAAAGAAGAACCTTAACCCGCCCGCATACCACAATCAAAAAGACGGTGCTTTCTTCAGGGCTAAGGTTTCCATTGACGAAGGCTGGTTTCAGAGTCCATATCTCTGTGGGACTATAGAAGAAGCAGAGGACTCTGCTGCACAAGTCGCTTTGCTATCACTGTCAACAGATGCATTTCTTGAGGTAAAATTACAATCCGACCCCTGCAGTTCAGCCTATTTCCGAACATAACACTAAAAACAATTATATGATTCAGAATTACAAATACCCTTCCAAGGTTGTATTTACTTTAGCTAATATATATGGCGAGCACTTCATTGTAAGGACGTACTTTGTGGCTTCGGTAATTTGAACAGATAATAAGGGGGTATTTGTAATTTTTGAACAAATATTAGGGGCTAGTTTTAATTTTTAAAAGATGTTTTTTTTTTTCATGTAACAACCATAATCTTGATATTTTTCTTAATTATATGATTGTTGCAAGAATGATCCTCGGTCCTACAAGATTCTCTTACATGAACTGGCGAAAAGCGAAGGGTTTTTCGTGCCGAGGTACAAGACATTCGGAAGCGATCACGAGCCCAAACTCGAGGCATTTTTCTCCACTGTGGATGTCGAAGGCGAGATTTTCAAAGGGGGGATGGCAAAGTCTAAGAAACTGGCTGAGCTCGATGCTGCCAAGGCTGCGTATACTGCACTGATCGAGCGTAAGCCAACTTCTTAATCCTATAATCATGAAATAGCTTCGACTGAATATTATTGCAACTTTTGCTGCGTTCGACTTTATTGTTTTTTAATACTGTTATTTCATTTCTCAGGTAAATTATTTCAGCCTGGTTACTTCTCACCAAGCTCCCTGGATATCGGCGACGAAGACAAACTTGCCTCTCACTTAGGGTCGGTTACGATTTCCCACCCCGGAGAAAATCCCATATCTGGAAATGAGGCTCTAGCTCAAGAAACCACTGCAGGTAATAATATATAACTAACTAACTAGTTCTTAATTGTAAAAGATACCCTCACTTTTTTTTTTCTATTTTGCAAATTAAACCCTCAAGGGCGTATTTGTAATTTTAAAAATCCTCTTGATCAGCAATAAGGCCATGTTTGGCAGGTGGAAATGGAGAAATTGGAGACAAGGGTGATGATGACAAGAAAAGCTACATGCTTGGAAAAAGGTTCAAAGTTTATAAATCCATTCCAAACACGGCGCTGCCAGAGGGGACTGTTCTGCTGCCAATCAGGGAGGATATGTGGACGATTGTGACCTTGGAATTCCCTGGTGAGAAAGCCACATAGCTATCACTCTTTAAGGCTCGTTTGGCCGGTAAAAAAGGAGAAAAAAAAAAACTCTGATAGATTTAAGACATGTTTGACTATCTATCTATCTAACTATTTTTAGGTTGGCCAAAACATTAAAACTCTGTTAGATTAAGACATCTTTAATTGACTCTATCTATCTATATGCTATGAATGCTTTATTCATGATATTATATGCTATTTTATGATCATGAGATTTTTGAAATACTATATTATTAGAAATGAGCTTAAAATTTCTAGTCACTATATATCATCATTTCTCAAAACCTTATTTTTTCTAAAAGCAAAGAATCTCGTCAATAATTACATTCAATAATTAGACATGTGTTCGTTTATTAATTTATTCATAACTCTACATCAGATCTAAAGAGAGTTGACCCGTGGTTCATGGGTGATTTGCGTATTATATTATGACACACTCCACTTTCATTTTTATATATAAAATTGTAACAACATAAATATTATATACCACAGACAAAGTATAATTATTACGAAAACAAAAAAGTAATAATAAAAATTTACAACGTTAGTCCTTCAGGGTAGTCGAGTCACGAGTGTGTTATTCGATTTACATTTTCACTCGATCAAGGCCAATTCGTTGCTACGTATTTAAAAAATGTTTATAATACTATTTTTTAACCAAAATAAAACAAACTAATGATGCGACAAAATACATACACGTATTTAGACACTTAGAAAAGTCGTTTATATATATCTTTCTGACTCTGTCTAATGTCTATATATACACACCAGTCACCACTGATGACACACGCGCCGTAACACATTTTCAGTGATCAGAAAAAAATGGATGAGAAGGAGAAGGGTAATCTTACTGTTTCAACGGCGACCGACATCCTCAGCTTTGAAATTAACGGAGAAACATTCGAGGTCTCCGAGCTCGATCCCTCGACCACTTTGCTCGAGTTCCTCCGCACCAAGACTCGTTTCAAGAGCCCCAAGCTCGGTTGTGGCGAAGGTCTCTCTTTTTAACCACTTTTTGTTTTTTGGGTTTTGACAGTTTTTATAAAGATGCGATTTTTATGGCTAATCTCGAGTCGTTTCTCAGACCCATGATCTCAAAAATGCGTTCTTGATTCCCAGTGTCTGATTTGCATATATATATATATATATATATATATATATATATATATATATATATATATATATATATGTTGGATGATTGATTAATTGGGTTCTCACATAATTCAAAAAAGTCCGATTCTTTAAGTGAGATATTTGATGTTTGTGTTGTGTTTCCTTCATTTGGATTCACAACAATCCGATATTAGAAAAGTTGACAACTTGACATTTATATTCTTCAATAGGGCTGTTTTTGTTTCTTCATTGTCACTCTCATTCGGATTTAGAATGGTTTTGAGTGTGATTTACGTGCACGAATTCGAGGGATGAAAATGAAAGAGTATAATCGAAGTGCACATTGATTTGATTTGATTCGATAATTATTAAGTAAACTAGTTTCGATTTTCGAACACGTGTCATTTTCAGGTGGATGTGGAGCTTGCGTCGTCCTCCTCTCCAAACACGACCCCACCCTCGACCAAACCGAAAGCCACTCTGTAAGCTCATGCCTCACTCTCCTCTGCAGCCTAAACGGAAGCTCCATAACCACAGCCGAAGGCATTGGAAATACCAAAGACGGATTCCACCCCATCCACCAAAGATTCTCTGGATTCCACGCATCCCAATGCGGATTCTGCACTCCCGGAATGTGCATGTCCCTTTTCTCCTCACTCGCCAATGCCGAAAATAGTCGAAAAGGGTTGACTTTAGCCGAAGCAGAGAAGGCTATTATGGGAAATATATGCCGCTGCACCGGCTATCGCCCTATTGTCGACGCCTGCAAGAGCTTCGCTTCCAACGTCGACTTGGAGGACTTGGGGATGAATTCCTTCTGGAGAAAAAACGAGGCCCGGCAAAGCAAATTGCCCGATTATAATCCCAAGGATCATGTTCGTCCGTTTATCAAAGAATCAACCCCGTCGAGAGCTCTGAACTCCGGAAAACTCTCTTGGTACACTCCGCTTACTCTTGACGAGCTTCGAACTTTCTTGAAAGTCGAAAATAACAACGCGAAAATCAAGCTCGTTGTCGGGAACACGGCCTCTGGATACTACAAGGAGACTGAGAAGTTCGATAAGTACATCGATCTTAGGCGCATACCCGAGCTTTCGGAGGTGAGAAGGGACGATTCCGGAATCGAATTCGGAGCTTCATTGTCGATTTCAAAAGTTATTTTACGTCTGAGGGAAGAGAGCAAATCCGATATTTGCTCGAGATTAGCCGACCACATGGAGAAAATCGCTTCGGGCTTTGTAAGAAACTCGGGCAGTCTCGGCGGGAACTTGGTGATCGCGCAGAGGAAGTGTTTTCCTTCCGATATCGCTACGTTACTACTTTCTCTCGATTGCATTGTCACGATATTGACAGGTCATGTTAAGCATGAAAAAATTCCGTTTGAAGAGTTTCTGTATAGACCTCAGCTCGACTCTAAAGACGTGCTTTTGAGCGTTCGTATTCCGTTCCCAGAACCGATCAACGGTGACTCGAGAATATTCTTCGAGTCTTACCGGGCCGGGCCGAGGCCGATGGGAAACGCGTTGCCGTATTTGAACGCGGCATTCTTGGCCGATACTTGTAGGGGCGAAAAAGGAATTTCAGTGAACCGTGTGCGGTTGGCTTTCGGCGCTTACGGTACGAAGCACGCGATGAGGGCGAAAAAGGTAGAGGAATATTTGACAGGGAAAGTACTCGGCTTTGAAGTCTTGGAGGAAGCGGTTAAGTTAGTTAAAGATTCGATTGTGTGCGAAGACGGAACTTTGTATCCTGCTTACAGGGCGAGCTTAGCTGTGGGGTTCTTATTCTCGTTTCTCACAACCTTAATCAACGGCTCGTCCGAGGATAAAAGTCTCGTAGAGAAGCCTCCGTTGCTGCTTTCGTCTGCGAAGCAGTTTGTGGAGTATAGTAAAGATTATTTTCCGGTGGGCGAACCGATGCCTAAATTCGGCGCGACCATCCAAGCTTCCGGTTTGTTACGCTAAATTACATAAGTACCCCTTGGTATTCGTTTATATTTCGAAAATGACATCGTCTTAATGCAGGGGAAGCGGTGTTTGTCGACGACATTCCTTCTCCTCCGAACTGTCTGCACGGAGCGCTTATCGTGAGCACGAAGCCGTTGGCTCGAGTTAAGGGTATTTCGTTCGAGTCCAACCCTCATCCGTCTAGCATCGCTGATGTCATCACCGTTAAAGATATCCCGAAAGGAGGAGAGAACGTGGGGGCCACGGCCTTCTTCGGCCCTGAACCGTTGTTTGCCGTTGATGACGTGGCTCGGTTTGCTGGCGATGTCCTTGCGTTTGTGGTATTAACAACAACCTTTTATGAACAAAAATATTTTGTCGTATATATAGCTCGTGTGATGTTGTTTTCTCGTTTTTTAGGTTGCGGAGACGCAGAGGCACGCGAATGTTGCTGCGAAGACGGCTGTTGTTGATTACGATACAGACGGCTTGCATCCGATATTAACCGTTGAAGAGGCTGTCGAGTTCTTTGATGTCCCTCCGACTATGATGCCTGGAAAGGTCGGCGATTTCGCGAAAGGAATGGCTGAATCTGATCACAAGGTTCTCTCTGAGGAGGTACTTATATTGAATCTGTTCTTTTGGACTGAAACTAGTTGAACTAAACTGAATTAAATAAATCTGATCTGAACTATATAAAAAAAATCAATTTAGTTCAGTTTGCTTTAGATAATTGATCTGATCTAGCTGAAGTGTACTGAACCGAATTGAAACGATCTAAACTGAACTGAAATTGACTAATTGTGACACGCAGATAAGACTCGGTTCGCAATACTACTTTTACATGGAGACTCAATCCGCCCTCGCGATTCCAGACGAAGACAACTGCATGCTCGTTTACAGTTCGATCCAATGCCCCGAGTACGCTCACATCGCAATCGCAAAATGCCTCGGCATTCCCGAGAACAACGTTCGTGTCATCACAAGAAGAGTCGGGGGAGGCTTCGGCGGGAAAGCCTTTCGAGCAATGACCGTAAGCACAAAAACTAATTTCACAGTTCAATAAACTACACACATTCGATAATAACATATCCGTTTTTTTTCTTTTTTTCAGGTCGCCACGTCATGCGCCCTCGCGGCCCACAAGCTCCGCCGGCCGGTCCGAATCTACCTCGACCGGAAAACGGACATGATCATCGCCGGAGGCCGGCACCCGATGAAAGTAACCTACACCGTCGGATTCAAATCCAACGGGAAGATCACAGCCCTCCATCTCGACGTTTTGCTCAACTCCGGGATAAACGTCGACATCAGCCCGTTCATGCCCCACACCATAACCGGGGCCCTCAAGAAGTACGACTGGGGCGCCCTCTCCTTCGACTTCAAGCTCTGCAAAACCAACCACTGCAGCAAGTCAGCAATGCGGGCCCCGGGGGACCTCCAGGGGTCCTACGTGGCAGAGGCCGTGCTCGAACGCGTGGCGGCTGAGCTGGCGATGAGCGTCGACGATGTCAAAAGAGTAAATTTCCACACGTACGAGAGCTTGAGTTCGTTCTACCCTCGTTCGGCCGGGGACTATACGGAATACACACTGCCTTTTATTTGGGAGAAGGTGAGTAAGTCTTCGAGGTACGAGGAAAGAATCGTTGAAGCGGAAAGATTTAATCTTTCGAACGTTTGGCGGAAAAGGGGTGTTTCGCGGGTCCCGATCACGCACGAGGTGCTCGTGACTCCGAGCCCTGGGAAAGTGAGCTTGCTTTCGGATGGGTCGATTGTTGTGGAAGTCGGGGGTATCGAGATGGGGCAAGGGCTTTGGACTAAGGTGAAGCAAGCGTGTGCTTTTCGGATGAGCTCGATCGGGTGTGATGGAGTCGAGAGCCTCGTGGATAGAGTGAGAATCGTGCAGGCGGACTCGTTGAGTGTGGTTCAAGGAGGTTTTACTTCCGGAAGCACTACTTCCGAGGCGAGTTGCGCTGCTGTAATGGAATGCTGCGAGGTTTTAGTCGAGAGATTGAGGCCTCTGAAGGAGAAGATGGAGAAGGAAACGGGTTCGGTTAAGTGGGAGGGTTTGATTCTTCAGGCGCATAATCAGTCTGTGAACTTGTCTGCGCAGTCTTTTTATGTGCCTGAGTCGACTTCTGCGAGTTACTTGAACTATGGTGCTGCGGTTAGTGAGGTAATTAACTTGATCTGTTTTAAGATGCATTGTACTTCGAAAAGAGCAAATTATCAGTCCTTGTTGTTTATTGCAGGTTGAGGTTAATGTCCTGACAGGAGAAACTACGTTGTTGAGAACTGACTTGACCTATGATTGCGGGCAGAGCATGAATCCTGCTGTAGATCTGGGACAGGTATAATAACTCTTCGTTTTGCTTTCTCTTGTTTCGTTCAAGAATCTTGAAATTGATATTAAATTTTCGACTGAACAGATTGAAGGTGCTTTCGTGCAAGGGCTGGGGTTTTTCATGCTGGAAGAGTACTTGGCGAATGAAGATGGATTAGTGGTGAGTGACAGCACGTGGACTTACAAGGTCCCGACTCTTGACAACATACCAAAACAGTTTAACGTCGAGGTCCTGAACAGTGGACACAACAAAAAACGCGTGCTCTCGTCTAAAGGTTTAAACTTGACATTTCTGTTTTCTGTTGAGGGCATTTCTGTAACTTCACAATGTGATGTGTGTGTGTGTGTATTGTGCAGCTTGTGGAGAACCTCCTTTGCTTCTGGCTGTATCAGTCCACTGCGCCACACGAGCAGCCATTGTCGAAGCTCGAAAACAGCTCAAGTCGTGGGGAGGGATCACTGACTCGACTTTTCGACTGGATGTTCCGGCTACATTGCCTGTCGTGAAGCAATACTGCGGTCTCAACTCAGTCGAGGCTTACTTACAAACCCTTGTTTCTCGATCACGGTCATAAAAGATCGACTCTTTTCCTGTGTGATTCGAATAAGCTAGTTTTGTAACTTGTGTATGATTCTGTATAATGTATGTATTTGTTATATGTTTGACCAAGACTGTAAAGTTTACCTTTTTCATATCAAGATAAGATAGTAAAACAAGTGCATTATTCACTTTCCGATTATTTATAATATATTATGATTATGAGATTTCATTTCATATTCGATTTGAGAATTTTATTACTATTTTTTCTCAACGAAAATGAAAGCATATTGAACCGCAGCCTCAAAAGAAGGTGTGACCACTCACGTACTAGTACCACCACCATCATATTCCACAATATAGATTCAATCTCTCCTTCAACATAACATAACACAGAAAATACAGTGCTCGTGTGTGTGTGTGAAAATGGAGAGGGTATCGACGGCCCAGATGAAATCGACTCGCGTCGTGGTGGTGATGATCGTGTGGATCATGTTGTGGGGTGCTGGTTCAACAGGGGCAGAAAAGTCCATGAAGTACAAAGACCCCAAGCAGCCATTGAATGCAAGAATCAAAGACCTGATGAGGAGGATGACGGTCGAAGAGAAGATTGGGCAGATGGCGCAGGTCGAGAGGCTGATCGCCTCTCCAACTATCGTCAAGAACTATTTCATTGGTATTTCAAAATTCAGTTATACAGTTATTTTTGAAACTGCATACACTTAACTGTTCGCATAATATTCGACTCGACAGGGAGCGTGATAAGTGGGGCCGGGAGTAGTCCATCTCCCAAGGCTTCAGCCGGAGATTGGATCAAAATGGTGAATGATCTCCAACGAGGTGCCCTTTCGACTCGACTCGGTATCCCCATGATCTACGGCATAGATGCCCTTCACGGAAACAACAACGTCTACAATGCTACTATTTTCCCTCACAATGTAGGAGTGGGAGTCACAAGGCAAGTGCTTTCAGTAAATACTTCACAACCATTAGCCCTAAGAGTCGTTATTTCAGTAAAGAAATACATATATAGTTGATGAAAAGATTAGAGAGAAGCTGATACGATACGGGAAATGGTGAAACAGAGATCCAGCCCTTGCGAAAAAGATTGGAGCAGCCACTGCACTTGAAGTTAGAGCCATCGGAGTTCCATTCAACTTCGCACCCGGCCTTGCTGTAAGCAAGATTAGCAAACTTTAATCCCTGAATCATAGGCCATAATATTTTTAAATAAAAGGTTAATAAAAAGATCCGTTTTTATAGGTTTGCAGGGATCCAAGATGGGGCCGCTGTTACGAAAGCTACAGCGAGGATCCCAATATTGTTCGTGCAATGACTGAGATCGTACCTGGTTTACAGGGCGACATCCCACCTGGTTCCCAAAAGGGTGTTCCGTTTGTTGCTGGAAAGTACGAATCTATATCTACTCTACTATTTGTTTTCCTCTATTAAAAATAGAGTAAACAACACACCCTTGAAGTTTAGTCAAGTTACGAACATTTTGAAATTTTACTTTTCAATCAGCCTAAACCTTGGCCATAATGTTTTAGAAGTATAATCATACTCGTGTCCGTATTTAGGACAAAAGTCGCAGCCTGTGCTAAGCACTTTGTGGGAGATGGTGGTACACTAAGAGGCATAGATGAGAACAACACCATGATCAGCTTTCAAGGGTTGCTAAAAATCCACATGCCACCATACATCGATTCAGTCATAAAGGGTGTTGCCACTGTTATGGTGGCTTACGCAAGCTGGAATGGGGAGAAGATGCACGTTAACCGTGACCTTGTTACGGGTTTCCTCAAGAATAAGCTTAAATTCAGGGTAAGCAAAACCAAATGAGCATGATCTGACATTGTAACAGTGGATCAATGAAGTGATATCTTAAACTGAGTTGGATATGCATTTTCAGGGCTTCGTGATATCGGATTGGAAGGGTATAGATAGGATTACGGATCCTCCCCATGCAAACTACTCTAATTCAGTTAAAGCTGGAGTTCTTGCAGGGATAGACATGGTTAAGTTCAGACCCGTTTTCTGGAGGAAATATTTAGTTAACAAAACAGAAACCTGAGAATCAGAGTGTTAATTGCATAAGTAAAAAAAACATTCCAAACTCGTCTGTGCCAAATTTGATGGTCACATTTGTAATTTTAAAAGTTAGCAAGACTTCTTTGAATTAGATCAAACGGCAAGGGTAACTAGCATATAATCAGAAAACCTAGAGCAGTAATGATACTTTTGCCTAATGTCAATGATGTGTTTATTCCAGGTTATGCTCCCAGAGAATTTTACAGAATTTATTGATGATCTGACTTTCCATGTGAAGAATAATATCATTCCCATGAGAAGAATAGATGATGCTGTACGGAGGATATTGCGGGTCAAGTTCATTTTGGGTCTCTTTGAGAAACCTTTGGCTGATCTTAGCTTGGTCAACCATCTTGGGAGCCAGGTTATTTTTCGACAACCAAGTGTTTTCTTTGCAAAACATTACGACTTCAAGTAGTAGTTCATTTAAATTTTTTAGGGGGATAGATTTGTCTTTCTAATTTTAGATTTTACTTGTAGTGAAGTTATCAGACGGTCTGACACGAGAGTGCTTCAAAACACTTTGACAGGAACATAAGACATTGGCAAGAGAAGTAGTGAGAAGATCACTTGTGCTTTTGAAGAATGGTAAAGATACTAATCCACCATTACTTCCCCTTCCAAAGAGAGCTCGGAAGGTACTAGTTGCAGGAACTCATGCTAATAATCTTGGTTATCAATGTGGAGGCTGGACAGTAGAATGGCAGGGTGTTCGAGGCAATGATCGTATAGTCGGTATGTGTCTATAATTCTATAGTATACCCACAATTTTTGGATAATATTTTCAACAAAATTATAACAAATTCCAAATTATATCAAATCAATGGGTACTAATCAACATAAAAAAAAAACTATAAAATCCAAACCTCCCCTAATTTTTACATGATAGTCGATAAATTCTCAAAATTGATTTCCAGCAATGTAAACTAGGAGTGGAAACTTGAGACCGCCAAACATGCTCACGCAACACTCAGTTTAGTTCAAATATTATTATCATAGTAAGCACTAAAATCCATTTTTTCTTTTCATTTCCAAAATAAAAATATAATCTTTTTTCTGAACTTTGCAGGAACTACAATCTTGAATGCAGTCAGAAAAACGGTTGATCCTTCTACTCAAGTTAACTACGTGAAAAACCCTAAAAGAGACTACGTAATGTCACAAAATTTCTCTTACGCCATTGTTGCCGTGGGTGAGGTCCCGTATGCTGAGATGTATGGTGACAGCAAGAACCTAAGTATTCTAGAACCCGGACCAAGCACTATTAAGAATGTCTGTGGAATTGTGAGGTGTGTTGTTATAATCATATCCGGGCGCCCATTGTTAATTGAGCCTTACATTGCACAAATAGATGCACTTGTGGCTGCATGGCTTCCAGGTACAGAGGGTAAAGGTGTGGCTGACGTCCTTTTTGGTCAATATGGTTTTACTGGAAAACTTGCGAGAACTTGGTTCAAATCAGTGGATCAGCTTCCCATGAATGTAGGCGACTCACATTACGATCCCCTGTTTCCCTTTGGATTTGGCTTGACAACTAAACCTAGGCAAGGGGGCTGAATTTGAAATTATATCGATATTGGGGTTTTTCTCTAGATCGTTTCATCAGTAGCAGTAGTTGCAATAAATGCAATCCTATTTGCACATCCATCCGTCATTCGGATCATTAGATATACCAACCCTATAACTATGTAACTGTGATCCCAAAACATTCCCTATTCTCTACCATTCAATAGTAAGAGAAACGAACAAATTTTGATCCTCGAAGTTTAATCGTTTTTTAATTCCAGCATTGAAAAACAGTATACAATAGACCAACATAGGCAAAAGCTTCGCAATACGAAAAAAAATGTAAAGATCATACTGAAGAAAAAGCACATCACAAGCAAAAGTTAACAGAGCACACACCTCAGTAGTAACCAACACCAGCAATGTCAGCTTTCGACAACTGGTCCGCCTCAGTCCCATTACCCAAAAACACGAGCCGGCCGTTTCTTCGAACTGAGACCTCTCGTATCCTTCGGACGAGGCCGGTTATGGGGTCGTTGAAGATCTTCGTCTCCAGATTCCCTTCCACGTACACAATCGAGCCAGGAACGAAATTCTTCGCGGCAAGGTCCCCTAGTCTCTCCGGATAGACCGAAACTCTGTGCCACTGCACAGCGCAGCGATTCGCGTAATCCCTCGGATCCTCGTGATCCAACGGCCTCCGGTTGTTCCGAATGCCTCCGGTCCCGAGAGACAGCAGGGTAACTATTTTCCCACTCTTTAATTTCTTCTGTATAGGCGACTGCCCCAATTGGCCCACCAATATCGCCTTGTAAATGCCGAGGTCCAAGCCGTCTTCGAGCTGCCGGTCGACATGGACCGGTTTCTGATCGAAGGTGAGAGGGGTTTGCTCTGACTCGGAATCGGAGTGTGAGAAGCTTTTGGTGCAGAAATGAAGAGAATGCGATGGGTTCGATGTCGAGGGCTTTGGCGTGAATCTCGAGAAGATCGCGCCGGAGAGTTTTCTGGAGAGAGAAGATGCCATTGGTGGACTGTGGAGAGAATTAAAACCTAGCAGAGGTTTTGTGCTAGTAAAATAAAACCCAGTGACAAGTAACCGAGTGCGAGTTTCGCTTTTTTTTAGTAGATAAAATATTCAATTTATTGAAGTATTTCTAAGTATTCTTATAAATCAAAAATCTAATAGGTTTCAAAATACAAGTCATTTATTTATTTTCTTCCTTCTTCACATTTCATTTTCTTTTTCTCTATTTCTTTTCATGTTCTTCCTTTTTCATGTGTTAAGTGAAATATTTCTTTTTCTCCATTTCTTTTCATGTTCTTCCTTTTTCATGTGTTAAGTGAAATATGATGATAATATGATATCAAAACATAGCAAATTAAAGAATACTCCATGCTAACACTGCTTTAAAAAAATTCATATATAAATTGGATGATTAATCAAAATGATAACACATACAGTAGTATCTTTAAGGGGGAAAGGCAATATTTTTGGGTATCTCACCCTTCTAGACAGTGAGATTCTATACATATTACAATAGAACAATGAACCAATTACACAGCCCATGATCATCATAATACAGATCTCCAAAGACACTGCAACAGCCCATCAATAAAAGGCCGAATCGGCCCGGATGGTTTAAATAATGATCCCTTCTTAAATAATTCTCTACCATCGATCATTGTTTCTTACCCTGCTGTCATTACCATAATTAGAGCTAAATCTTGATGCTGAATACCTGTGCTGATAAGATCTGGACGAACCACTAGCTGGGGATTTATCAAAATTAATCTTCTGCGGCTTTTTAGAAGAATGGGAAGTCGATGCATAATCACCATTTGGACTAGCATAAGTATCTCTCCTGTTGTAACTCGAGTGGACTGGGGTTCTCCAATTATTTGAATTGGTTTGATTATTGTAGTGATAATCATCGGAATACTCATTTGTCCAGCCGCCTCTGTGCTGTTTGGTTTTCGAGGGCGAAGCAAATTCTTCGAACTCGGGTTTGTTCTCTTTTCGTGAATAGCCAAGATTGTGTGGTGCGGAATAGGGCTCTGTATGATCCTTAATCTTCTTGGTAGATCTTTGCTTGGGTGTTGACGGCTCACGAGTTCTCTTACTAGCCTGTGGTGTATATAGCACATGGCTCAGATTTCAAAATTTTCAATTGAACTTTTCTAAATAATGATTACAAGAAACTGTGTATTTTTCGTAATTCGTCAAATTGCAAGGGCAGTTTTAATAATGATGCCTTTATTTCAAAGTACAGTATAAGGTTAAGACCATCAGAGAGTTTGGAAGCAAGCGATACCTTCACTGAGCTGTTGCATTCACGAGCAAAATGTCCTTCTAAACCACACTTGTAGCATGAACTAGCAACATATGGTGTGTCGTTCGTATTATTATCCCTATAAGGAGTCATGCAAGCCTGCATGAATACATGAACAAACAGTTAATCAAGCCTCCAAATGGAATGGCTAAAAGTCGTTAAAATTGCAATGCTACATTGCTACTCGTTTAATTATTTCCTCTCTCAAAAAGTTGCTCCTAGAGCTAACAAACCTTGGCCCAAAACTAACTCGTTAAAATTAACAAGATTTTATGAACTGGCCAAGATTTGGATGTTGACTGAACTCACCAAACCAGTATGTCCAGATATGCCACATCTATAACAGGAGACCTCTGTTGGACCAGAATCACTATAATTTATACAGCAGAGGTGGCCAAACTTTCGGCAAATATAACATTGCATGTCCTGCAGAAACAATTCTGATATATTTAGGAGAGCAAATAAACCTGGAAAAAAACACCTAACACAGTAATATAATGAAATTAGGACCTTGATATCATCAGGGCTATAATCATTCCTGCAAGTGAACATCTCATGTCCCAAATCTCCACATCTTAGACATAGCTTTGAATGACTATATTTCTCAGGACAATCTTTGGCACGATGCCCCTGTGTCTTGCAAATAAAACAAACTCGTCCCTGCCAATTAATGAGATGAAAAATTAAATAAAAAATAGAGCATGCTATCAGAGCTGGAAAATACGTACCATATGATACAAGAGCTTGAAATTCAATACATTTTTCGCAAGTTCAAACATCATTTTACTAAATCAAAAGAAACGCAAATCATATACAAGGATATTTCATAGGTACTACAAGAAAGATATCTTCTACAATTTAAATGAATTATGAATACAATGGACGTCTTCAAAAATTAAAGACATAAAAGAAATCACAAAAAATGAAAGTTCTGAGTTAATCTTCCTTCATCTTTCTATCAAATTATCTATTACCGACTTACCGTCATTGCAATCTATTATGTGAATAAAGATGAGTTAAATTGAGGAGGTGGGGTGGGTACTTGGCAGTTGGCACAATCCCAAGCATTGAAGGATACCCAATGCGGGAGGGAGCTCATAGCTACCTAAGTAAGGTTAGGTCCTAAAATCAATTGATTATAGGAGTAGCTCGCTAGGCTTTTTAATGTGAGATAAATCACAAGTGAAATTACTCAACACAATCCCTCACTAATTCATCCCAATTCATCAATCATCAAAATGTTCGGACATGCTGATACCAACCGTACAAAGCTTAATTCAGGAAGACGTAAGGTCCCACAATTTAAGTGACTCCAATATGGGAGGGACTCTATAGCCACATATGTAAGATTCTATCTAAGATTGGTTGGTTACTGTTGTAGCTTGCTAGGTAAAAATGGGCCCCTCGTCAATCAATGTGGGACAATGAACAGTGAATGATCTCAATAAGATGGACTTAGCGCAGACGCATACGATAGAAGCTACAGAGCACTTCATTATCAAAATTGCAATTATGCATATCAGCATATGTGCCTGGCCCAGTTAGCAGCCTTCACGAAATATATCTCTAACTTGAGATTTACTGTATCAACACAATGTAATGTGTAACTGATCTGGAGCAAATTGCTCATAGAGAAAACGAGTGAAAAAATTATGCACTTCTTAATAAAATCAATGCACATCAAGTTTCACAAACCTTGGTACATTGCTTAACATTGTGTTCCAAACTCCCACAAACAAAACAAGGTTTCTTTCGCTTAGCTGATGTACAGTTGGCAATTGTATGACCCTCTTCTCCACAATTATAGCATGACCCACAATTGCTATCTGGAGGATCAAAGTACCTGGGGCCCCGCTGACATCATGGTAATTATCATAAAATACTTGTCTGCGTCTATAAAACAGATTGTTGAACAAAAATTACTTAAAACTCACAAGAAGCTTCTTCAAGACAGTATTATCTGGCACCTCGACCGGATTAGCTTCATCATCAACTGATTTAACAGAAACCTCAATGGCTTTATCAGTCTCTAGAATATCTTTGCCCTTCACATTATCTACCTAAAATAGTTGGGGAAGAAAATAAAATGAGTAATTGCCATAATCAACCATCCGATAGAAATAGAAAGTAATAAACTTGCAACACTCTGCACCCAACTAGTTCCAGGTTTGAATCCCTGGCAACCCACAGCCATATTGAAATTATATGAGTAGCAGATAATATATTTTTTTAATCCACTTAGTTATCTTAAAACAAATTCGAATAGTCATTAGCCATATTAATTAGATCAATTGAAAAGTTTCCGACTTTTGTATCACACATGCTTGCCTAGTTGCCCAACCCCCATTACATAGTTTCATTCATTGACATCAGCACTTTCGTGTAGTACATTTTACAGCGTACGCCGATTTACATAGCATGAGTTATAATCATGGTTCACTAGGCATGCAAAATAAACATCTACTGAATAGAAAAGGAAGGTTTAAGCTTAACTATTCTTACCATATCCCCACAGAAATCTCTAAATCCCGTAGCAATGTCAGTTGAACCCTGAAAAATGTTTGCAAGAAAATCGAATCAGCATCATCTAAAGACAACGATAATATGACAAATATTCCTATATGATATTGTTTCCATATAAACTCACACTTACAAGGACTTCAGGAACTTCAGTTTCATTGCTCTTTTTCCTTCTTCTTTTCTCTTTTCTCTTCTTCTCCTCCTTCAAATCTGTAACTACCTCCTTGGAAACGCCGTTATCTTGGCGACCATTCGTTTCATTGCTCTTTTTACTCCTCCTTTTCTCTTTCTTCTTCTCTTCCTCTTTCAAATCCGTGACTACTTCGGAAACGACGTTAGTTTCAGTGGTCTTTTTCCTCCTTTTTTCTTTCCTCTTCTTCTCCTCCTTCAAATCCGTGACCACTACTTCGGAAACGCCGTTGTCTCGGAGACCGTTACCAAAAGCAGGAGCTTCAGTTTCAGTGCTCTTTTTCCTCCTCCTTTTCTCTTTCTTCTTCTTCTCCTCCTTCAAATCCGTGACCACTACTTCGGAAACGCCGTTGTCTCGGGGACTGTTTCTGGAAGCTCGTTGAATGGCTTTCTGAACGATTTTCAAGCTGAGATCTTCGTTGGCTTCTTCGTCTTCGTCACTGGGAGATTTCCTTTTTGTTCTCTCTTCTCCCGACGGGGAATATTCCTGTGCCGCCTTTTTCTCTCGCCTCCCCATGTCGGCCGGTTCCTGCTGTTTCAGGCACGGCGGAAAAAATGTATTGGGGTGAAATTCAAATATAGGAGATTCACGCGAGAAACCTAACCCTAATTCAACCTTAATTGGAAAAAGTAAGAACGATGGACGACTCGAAATTGGGCCCCTATGGGCCCGTTTTCATACTCTTGGGTTGCGTTTTAAAACTTTTAAAAAAACTTGAATGGTATGAATTTCAATTTTAAAATGCACATTAATTCCTTTTCATAGCCAATGTGTTGTACATATGTCTGGAAAGGAACCGAGAAGCTCGCGAGTCGCGAGCTGCTCGAGTCAATGCTCGGCTCGAGTTCGGTCAAACTCGAGTCGAGCTCGAGCTGAGCATTATTCTACACGAGTCGAGCTCGAGTCCAATTTTAAGAAATACGAGCAACTCGCGAGCCGCTCGTATATATAAAATTTTAATTAAATATTCTTAATATATGTGTATATATCGAGTCGAGTCGATCTTTTAAATCAATTCGAGTCGAGTCGAACTCGAGCTATATGAGCATAGTCACTCGAACAAGCCGGGGTTGAACTAATCGAACGAGCAAAAATCGAGCGTTTCGATCGAGCCGAGCTCGAGCTGTTCGATTGAGTCGAGCTCGAGCATGAAAAAAAATTCGCAAGCCGAGCTCGAGCACCCTCCCGAGTGGCTCGTCGAGCTCGAGCCTGCTAATTTTTTTTTCGAGCCGGCTCGATAAGCTCAAAGTTCGTCTCGGCTCGACTCGTTTCCAACTCTAGTTGTATATTATCTTCATAAAATGCATCATAATTGTATTCTTGTGCAATGATTTTTAAATTATATTAAAATATTTAAAATACATTTTAATTAATATCAAAATTCATTTTAAACATTTTAAAGTAATTTAAAATATTTTGAATGACTTAAAATATCCTTAAAATATTTTTTAAAATAGTTTTTTAGTTATTTGAAATACTTTTTAAATATTCAAAGTATTTTAAAATAATTTTTAAATTATTTAAAATATTTTTTAA
This sequence comes from Euphrasia confusa, assembly GCA_954870475.1. Taxonomy (NCBI): domain Eukaryota; kingdom Viridiplantae; phylum Streptophyta; class Magnoliopsida; order Lamiales; family Orobanchaceae; genus Euphrasia; species Euphrasia confusa. The sequence goes on along the minus strand of OX940966.1, from coordinate 3,496,005 downwards.
ACATTTTAAAGTGGATCAACAAAAAATTTTAATGATTAAAAATATCGTTTAAATAATTTTTAAAAAAACATAAAAGATTAAATATTCCAAAATGTTTAAAAATGATTTTTAACTTATTTGAAATATCTTTTAAATATTTAAATTTTCTTAAAAATAATTTTTAAATAATTTAAATTTTCTTAAAAATATTTTTTAAATAATTTAAATTTTTTTAAATTTTTTTTAAAAATATTTAAAGTGTGCTAAAATAATTTCTCATTCGTTGAAATATTTTAAGATATTTGTAAATATTATAAAATGCCTTCAAAATAATTTTAAAGATGCTATATAACTTATAACATAGAATTTTTTAAATCAATTTTTAACTGATATGAAATACATAAAAATATTAATAAAATTAAAATTATTTTTAAGTGATTTAAAAATACCTTTATTTACTTTTTGCTTACCTTTGAAAATGAAAATTTGGCTTTATATACACACAAAAATAAAAATATTGAAAAGATTAAAGAGACAATTTTGATTAAAGGAAATGAATAATGTTTGATTATAATAAAGCAACCTAGTTTTTCTTAATTATGAAATAGAAATATTTAGAAAAATGGGTAATTTACTTTACTAATTTACATTTCAAGCATCATAAATTAAACTTTTTAATTAAGAATAACTTTTTATAATCATTTTTATTAATAGGGGTATTATTAATTTTGTTATTATAAAAAGGAGCACAACTAATTATTTTAATACCTTATAATAACTACACACCATGTATAATCATCAAGAGTAATTGTGAAACATTACTCAAATTTGTAATTAAGAAAAGCTAATATCCTAAATTAAATACTAACTTTTAAATTTACTCTTTTATAAAAATCACCCTGTGAAATATAGCTTACTAACAAAATTAATCTTCATTTTTTTCATATTAAATTTGAAATTGAAATTTACGGAAAAAAACAACAACAACAACCCACGTTATCTTTTAAACTGTTTTCCCAACACTTCATTCAACCCACCTCTTGATTCAAAAATTTACGGTTCATAAAAACCATTAAAAAAAATAAAATAAAATAAAATTAATACTATTTAAAAATTTATAATTTATTTTTATTTGAATGATTTTTCAGATGCAAATCTAAATCTATAAACTCTAAATCTTAGAAGCACATTAAATAACCGAATGATTTCTAATGATTTTTATCTCATCTAAATCTACAAATTCTAAATCTCAGAATTTCTGAATGACTTTTTTGATGGATGCGAAAAACACACGCGAGAAATTAACAAGAGAAATAAAAAAAAACAAAAAAAAAATTAAAGAATCACGCAAAATAAAAAAAGAGTAATTTAATAATTAGATGTTTTAAAATATATTTTTTATCATAATTATTCAAATAATAATACCCTAAAAATTAAATATGATTACAAAATTTATCCTTAAATATGAAACATAATTTAGAATTAAGTTGTAAATTTAAAAACCAAAATACCCTTAATCCCAAATATTTTTTAATTTAATTGAGTAATGAATATATCAGTCTTCCAATTCACATAAATATATAAATCTAAAATGCAGTGATGATGACTGAACTAGAGGAAGAGGAAGTAGCAATCATATTTGTTATATTTTCTTAAAATAAATTTTAAATAATTAGTAAACATTTAAATAATTTTTAATGATTTGAATATCTAATGAGATATGAATGCTTGTAAATATAATGCGTATTTTATATATTAAAATATTGCAAAGATAAACACATAAACAGAAAGAGATACTAATGTATGTATATATTAATTTAAGGGACATATTATATTATAATTTTTATTATGGTGTAAGATAACTACTTTTTTTTTAACGTCCATAAATATTAAAGTTGTTATAAAGATAAAACTAATAAAGATAATAATATTGGGTAAATTTAAATAAAGAGTAAATATTTTAGTTTGTTTATAAATTATAATTAAATAATTTAGTTTTTTTTTAATTATAAAAATGATTCACGTGTCTATTTTACTTTTTAGAATTTATTGAGTGGTTATTTTTAACAAGGGTAGATTATTATTTCTTTTTTTAAAACAAATTAAAAAAATATATTATCCTTTTTAATTTCTAATTAAAAACATAATTATTTCCTTTTTTTAAACAAATAAAAAAATATATTATCCTTTTATAGTGAAAAAAATATAAATTTATTTATAATTATTAAAATATACTCCCTTCTTCCTAAAATATTCATAATATTAAAAACAATATAGACATTTTATAGTAATTTTTTTAAATAAAATAAAATAAAAAAGATATGTAAATCAAAAAGAGGTGTAAATCAGCATGAATTTGATGGGCCACGCGGCCCACGCCCCACGGCCCAAGGGCCTACATGAAAAATTCGCGTGCTCTATTTAGTTCACAATGTGAGAAATAATTAAAGTAAAGGACCAATGTGCAATTTTCACATGATTCAGGAAACAAAATTTACCCAACACAAAGCCAGTAAAGTCCACGTCCCCACAAAACAATTTCTCTCTCTTTTCCCCACCACCTTTTACCCCCAACTCCCAAAGCCTAGCGAAGAAGCTGAAATTCAATCAATTTTTTCACTCGAATTTTAGGGCTCCAAATCGAGCGCCAATCGAATCACATGACGGTGATGGCTCCACCTGCTTCCAATGAGGTTCGTCGAAACTCGAAGGACTGCAATTTTTATTTTTTATTTTTTTTTCACTGCCTGAATCTGCGCACGGAACATGCACTCATCCCTGTGTTTTTTCCGACTGTGTTTGTTTGGAAATCGAGTTGAAATATCATGAGATGGGTTCGGTTCTTTTTTCTATCCGGGTTGCTCTGCGATCAAGTGAATGGGTTTTGATGTTTGATTTTTTTTTCTTTTTTCATTTTTGGTAGCAAGAGGATGAGGATATGCTGGTCCCGCGATCTGATTTGGTGGAAGGGCCTCAACCTGCGGAAGGTAACTTGATTGTGCATTTGTTTTTCCGATCATTATTTCAGGTTTAATTATCGATTCCGGCTACCCCTGTCCTATTAGGGGCAAGAAAGGAGGGGCTTTGTTGTTCGCGAGTGACATTTGCAATAAAAAAAAAAAGTGAAGAAATTATTTTTATGGTCTAATTTTTGCAAACTAGAGTTTTTTTCCCATTTGGTTTTAATTGAATTTTTGAATTTTAAGTTAGTTCACTTAAGAGAGAAGGGGAAAATATATGGTGAATCTCAGGGCCTCGGGCTTTATCATCTATATTGCAATAAGTGAAGAGACTGAACGAAATGCTTTTAGAACCCTACTATCGTATCAGGAATCTGCATTTGCTGTATCATGATTCATGAATAATGCTGGACTTCTTTTCGATTTTATTTATACCTCACACATCACTTTCGATATATTTGTGTTAGCTTCAGAAGCTATAGACAATACCGCCGAAAATCAGCCAGTGGAGGATCCTCGTACTACCAAGTTCTGCTGGAAGATTGAAAAATTTTCTAGGATGAACACGAAGAAGCTCTACTCTGACACATTTGAACTCGGTGAATATAAATGGTAATTATGAATCTGATATCAAATGGGAGCATCCATTGTTATTTTGCACACTCGTTGATATGTGTATTGATAGAAAATAATTTCCATTTATGCATGTCAGGCGGGTTCTTACTTTTCCAAAGGGGAACAATGCTGATTTTCTATCCATGTATCTGGATGTAGCTGACTCCGCCGCTTTACCTTATGGATGGAGTAGATATGCTCAGTTCAGTTTGACTGTTGTTAATCAAGTTAATCCGAAATTTTCAGTCAGAAAAGGTATTGGAAATTCCTTTATAGTTCCAACTGTCTAAATGAATCTACTACTAAATTCTTGTTTCACACCATAAGCATTGTATTGGTTGCTAAACCCTTTATATGAATACAATAAATTATATGCTTGGAATAGATTTAATTAATTTCTTTTGTTTGTTTATGTCTGTACTAGTACTAGTAGAATACGTATATTAGGTTAATGTTAATTTCTAGGTCACTTATTTCTCTTTCTTTAATATGGTGTAAAAATAATAAACTTTTCCAAGTTTTTATTTCCTTTTGGTTTGATAATATACGTAACTTTGGTTTATAGACTAATTCTATCGCAAAAGTTTTCTTTAGTGTTCTATTATGGGCATTGGAATTCGGAACACTACTTTCCAAAATGCTGGAGATCCCTTTTTCCCATTCTACTAACATACCTTTTCGTGTGTGTGTATTTCAATTTTCTATTTAACTAGAGACTGCAAAAATTCACGTGATTATATATCGCCTTCTCACACCCCCACATAGTTTGCTTGTTTTATGTTATTTAATATTTTTTTGCTTTCCCCCTATTTTTCTTATCTTCCTGTACCTACTCTTAGTCTCTTACATAAACAATGTGGGGAGAAATTTGCAACTGATCTTTCAGTTTACATCAAGTGTTCCCCCGGCAAATAAATTAAACAATAATAATAATAATAATAATATTATTATTATTAATAATAATAATAATAATAATAATAATAATAATAATAATAATAATAATAATAATAATAATAATAATAATAATAATAATAATAATAATAATAATAATAATAATAATAATAATAATAATAATAATAATAATAATAATAATAATAATAATAATAATAATAATAATAATAATAATAATAATAATAATAATAATAATAATAATAATAATAATAATAATAATAATAATAATAATAATAATAATAATAATAATTGTAAAATAACTATGTTGTGAGCTAATCATAGCTGTAGCCATACAGAAGTTTTCTTAATAGTATAGTTTGGGTCTACCAGGTTTCATGGTAATTAGAAAGTGGACACTTCTTGGGGTGAACTTATCTTGGTCGATCTTATTCCTTAAAAATAATTAAAAGATTAAAGAGTTTAGACATATAAACTACCATACTATTTTGCGGCAAGGATTACAGGAATCCTGGAGAGCAATCTTTCGACTGCCACAACATTATAATTTTGATAAGGAAGTCCAAGGGTATTGTATAGCTTGCAACTTTATTGATTTCTGTTACTTTGTTAACTTGGGTGAATTTGTTAATGATAAAAATGAGTTACTTGTTCTCTTTTGCTTGTATATAATGTAAGCCTAGCTACATTTTTGAAGTTCAAGTGAATATTGGTAGTACTATCTTCAATTTACTGATTGAGGAAGCAATTATAATTTACTTCTTCACTATAATATAATATGTAGGCATATTACAATTTTAATTGCTCGCTTTAAGAAACGAGAAAATAAATTCAAATTGCACAGTTTGTCCATATTGTTCACTGTTTTGATGGCCTAAATTATTCTAGTAGCCAAGTATCCTACCTCTAGTGCTTTGTTTTCTCTCTCTCCTCCCCTTTCTTATTTTTTGAAGAGGAATCATTATTGATAGTTAAAACCAAGTTTCTTAAAAAACTACTTCTTAGAGGCTTTTGAGCATGAACAAAGAGTTTTCAACAAATTGGGCATTCAGTGGGTTATCTCAGATTTTATTGAGTCTTTGTTATGACAAATGTTGGGGGTTCTATTAGCAAAAAAGGGAAACTATTATGGAGGGTTACAGTCTCAGTGGTGATATGGTAGGAGGATCAGAGGAACAGTAGACTTTTTGAAGATATATGTAAATATCTTGATGAGATTTGGGATAATGTTATACATAAAGCTGGTTTGTGGTCTATCGGAATGCTTTTTCGGGGCAATTTTATTTTTGATGTATCTAGAAATTTGCACTATGCATTGTAATCCGACTCTGTTATCATGTTACGGATGTTTCGTCACTCTTTAATTGTAAAATTATGTGCTTAAAAAAATCATAATGGCGGCAGTATGATAAAAATTAAACAATAGAAGCAGTCATCAGTACATGACACAAATTGAAATAAATGTGAAAACTTATATTTTTTATAACCCGCCTAGTAGTCATAGCCCAGAGCCCGCCTCGATCCGCTTAGCCCAGAACCATCCGCCTTGGAGAAAAACAGTTCAGTGGGGTTCCACCTAGGTCGATTTTGGAATATTGTCTATTTCACAATGATGGAACAACTGAGCATCTGTGGCAGGTTGTGTTACAGTACATTGTGAACTTTTATTCTGTTAGAATCATGGTTGTTGGCATTAGCTGGTTCTGATCATGATAGAGTGGTCTCAATTTCTTCCAAATAAAGACACCCACACGCACATAAGTATACAAATTAGTACTCAGCTGAGTTAAAATGGGCATTACCATGTGTTGTTGCTGTTTGTAACTCTTTCTTACTAAACATGCAGAAACACAGCACCAATTTAATGCACGGGAAAATGATTGGGGATTTACATCCTTTATGTCACTTGCTGACCTTTATGATCCAAGCAGAGGTTTTCTTGTAAATGACATTTGTATAATTGAAGCTGAGGTTGCGGTCTTTAGAGCCATGGACCCATGGTTATATGATTCAAAGAAAGAAACTGGTTTCGTCGGACTCAAGAACCAAGGGGCAACCTGTTATATGAACTCCCTCCTCCAAACGCTATACCATATTCCTTTTTTCAGGAAGGTTAGGATCTCAATAACAGACTGACGTAGATGGGTCGTTTATATCAAGGTTTTCTTCACAATTGAAACATCTTTGATTTTATGTTCAGGTTGTATACCACATGCCAACTAATGTCAATGATATGCCATCTGCAAGTATCCCTCTGGCTCTGCAGAGTTTATTTTACAAGCTTCAATACAGTGATGGCAGTGTCGCAACAAAGGAGTTGACAAAATCCTTTGGTTGGGACACATATGATGCTTTCTTGCAACACGATGTACAAGAACTCAATAGAGTTCTTTGTGAAAAGCTTGAAGAAAAGATGAAGGTTCTTAGCTATAGATTACTACTATTCATAATTACTATAAACTGAATATTATTTTTCGCTGACTGTGAGGAATCTTTAATTAGAGAACTGTTGTGGAAGGCGCTATACAACAGTTATTTGAGGGTCACCACATGAACTATATTGAATGCATCAACGTGGACTATAAATCTAGCAGAAAGGAGTCGTTTTATGGTACTTGATCATCCTTTACCATTTTTTTACTGTTGTTTTTATGCTGCTATATATTGAGCATCTGTATCCTTCCCGTGGCAGATCTTCAGCTTGATGTTAAGGGCTGCCTTGATGTCTATGCATCGTTTGATAAGTATGTTGAAGTTGAACATCTAGACGGTGACAACAAATATCACGCTGAACAGCATGGTTTACAGGTGCATAGGTTTAGCCGCTTCGTGGCTTACTTGATTGCACAAATATTTTGTTGCTTGTTAATTTATACCTGATTAACATTAACCTGTTTTTTCTGATTTTATTGTTCCATGTACACATAATATTGAATTATGCCAAATGATCATCTTTATATTGATTTTTTGCTTATTTCAGGATGCTAAGAAAGGGGTCTTATTTATTGACTTCCCCCCAGTTCTCCAGCTTCACTTAAAGCGATTTGAATACGACTTTGCACGTGACATTATGGTTAAGGTCAGCAGTTAAAGAGTATATCTGATTTATGTGCTTGCATATAGTATATCTATGTTATGTGATATGATCGTAGAAGACGAATTAGACATGACCTTTTATTTCCAGTTCCACATTGATATGACCTTTTATTTAAATCCTAACGCAGAAAAATAGTTGATTAAATAAAGATTCGCCAGACATGCTCATTCTTCTGGGCCTTTTTTTGGAGATGGATAAGAATTAGGTAGCATCCATTTTCTCAATGGAATTGCTGTATTTGTTTACAACTCGCATTACTAGGAATTCACGAAGTCTGAACTTTTTTCTTTTGAAAAAAATATCATTATTGAAGCTCAATCAGATGCCTAAATATGGGTCTATTTAATAATATACGTTCATTCGGATGTTGTAGATTAATGACCGGTACGAGTTTCCGCTTCAGCTTGATCTGGACAGAGATAATGGCAAATACTTGTCACCAGATGCTGATAGAAGAGTACGCAACCTTTACACACTTCACAGGTCAGAATAGGAGATGGATTTATGAATATCTATGTGCTTCACTGTATTATATTGAATACAAATATGATTGGTTGTCTGTTGCATTTCACGTCATCGCGTGGCACTATGTTTGTATAAGTAAAATTTATGAGCCTATCCATTTGTATGGAAATCGAGTACTATTTTCCATTTTGAACTGTAATAATAGTGATTCGTGAATTTCACTGCTAGCTGACTTTAGGTTAAGATTTATTTGCTGCTTTACTCAAAGAATGCGCATAAAATGATATGCCTCAAAACTTGTTTACTCATCAACATATTATTTGAAGAGTTATGGTTCTGTATGATTATAAGTTTACAAGTTTCAAGTGGAATAGCACCCTGTATAGAAGCTGGGTTCATATGGCTTACTACTCTCTTTGTGTCCATGGAACCAATCAATCCATTACAATATTTATATCTTATTCTCCATTGGTTGAAATTTGGGGTTTCCCACTCTTCTTCTTTTTAGTACGCCGTTATTATAATAATAGTTATCATCCCATTTTGATTAATTTGATGCCTGCAGTGTTTTGGTCCACAGTGGCGGTGTGCACGGTGGACATTATTATGCCTTCATACAGCCTACTCTTTCCAGCCAGTGGTATGCAGTTTTTTCAATATGAAACATATCTTTTATTATTTTAGCAAAACTAGGGAAGAGACGTCCCTATTCTGTCTAGCATTTGGTATGTATCATATCCCGAAACTTAGTCATCATGTTTACAAAATAAAATTGAAGAGTACCTAAATCATTTTTATTGCCTTACGCAAGTACGGGAGCCGTGATATATTTCAACATACAAGTTCTCTTCCATGTTTTACATATCGATCATTGTTCTGGTGTTGTATTTGTGATAATGGGCTTGTTCTATGGCTGATTCGATGAAAGATTATGCTCATATTTCTTGTCAGTTGTTTGAACCTATTAATTTATATTAGTGCCTGTTATTAATTTGTCATGCAGCTAATCATTGTGTCAAAATTCCACAGTAGATTGCCACTTTCCCTGAGATTCTCACAGTGCCCTGTCTGATTCATTAAGTTTGTTAGAACTTAGAGCTTGAATGGTTTGAAGAAGGAATTCCTAGAGTAATTTCGTATTTTTAGTAAAACAAATACATATAGGTATGTTATAGCAAGTTGATCAATGTAAATTATCATGAATGATGTTCAGGTTTAAATTTGATGATGAGCGAGTGACAAAAGAAGACATGAAGAAGTCTTTAGAAGAGTTGTATGGTGGTGAGGAAGAAGTAGGTTTCCAATACTGTTATCTTTCATTAACTCTCGGTTAATTAGATTGTTTGCTTATCTACTAATTTATTGTTGCAACTTTACCTTTGCATTTATGTCTCCTCATCACATGAAGCAGACAAATCCTGGACTCAATAATACTCCCTTCAAATTTACAAAGCACTCAAACGCTTATATGCTGGTTTATATACGTGAAAGTGACATGGACAAAATAATGTGTCAAGTTGATGAGAAGGACATTGCTGTGCACCATAGGGTAAGATGCTGTATCTGGATATGTTTTTGCATAATTTTTGGAAGATATTCTATATTTTTCTCCCTATATCTTTGGGCTTATAAAGTTTTACAATGTCACCTAGGAGCGACTGAAGAAAGAACAAGAAGATAAAGAGCTAAAGAAAAAGGAAAAGGCTGAAGCGCATCTTTACACAGTTGTAAAGGTAGATTATTATTATGATCCAAATTTATTGTGTGACTAGTGCCTTCTGCATATTTTAAGTTAATGGTGTGGTGTATTCAGGTTGCGTGTGATGAAGATTTTGCTTGGCAGATTGGAAGGAATGTCTTTTTTGATTTAGTGGATCATGAAAAAGTTAGGAGCTTTCGCGTTCAGAAGCTGATGCCATTTAAAATCTTTAAGGTAATATAAACTTTGATAACCACAAGATCTCTTTTTCAGTTATTTGTTCATTGCTGCTGTAATTTCTTCAAATAGGATAATAGTGTTCTGGTAAAGCAACTTTTATGATATACATTCATCAGATATTTGATAACAATTGAAGCGAATTGGTTTAATATTTCAGTGAATTGCAGGGAACTAATTCATATAAAGTTGTTACTTGTGTTGATTCTAGAAGCTATTTCTCTTTTTACTTGATATGTATGTGTTTAATTCCATCTTACACTTGTGGACTAAAATCATGTCCATTGTGAAGTCATCCATTGCCATTATTAGCTAATCTTGTAGTTCTAATGATTGTTTTTGCGACTGTTGACCTTAATATCAACTAATGATAAAGTTAACCCCAGGAAGAGGTTGCAAAAGAATTTGGTATACCTGTGCAGTTCCAGCGCTTTTGGCTGTGGGCGAAGCGCCAAAACCACACATATCGAGTTAATCGGCTATTGACACAACTTGAGGAATCACAAACCGTAAGCATCTGTTGTCTTTGTTTCTTATGAATTTGATCACTTGCTGACTAGCATGTATGTTAGTATTTTATCCTGTATAATATTCTATGTGGTCCTTAAATTCAGTGGTGTTCTTCTGGTATTTTTGTGATCAAATGGATTAGCTTAGACTGAAAAATAAATGTGAAGAAGAATCAAAATTTAGAATATATAGTTTTAGGACTTCATTTAAGCATTACATGCTTACTTTGACCTGCCAAATTATGCAATACATATTTGCATGCTGTACTACCTCACAGTTTGTGATGTCAGATCTCCAGACCGTGCAACTTTTTTAGCTTGCAGGAGTTGTGCAGCCTCACACATCGAGATATATGTATTTTATTGATCTTTTCTATTCATAGGTATATGCATGGATGTATGTCGTGCGCCCATAAGCTTGCACTTGTGTTTTATACTAAAGCCTAGGTTTCTCTGAATTTCTTGTTCATAATTAATGCCTCACACAGTTTCCATGCTGACATTGCACATGTACGAAGAATAGTGCATTATTTCTACACATGATACAAGTCGTTAGCAAATAGATCACAGCCGCAATTGACTTGCAAACCAACCAATAACTTCTTATGTCACGTACAGTTTCCTAGTTGCATTTTCATGCTTACCAGTTGATGAATTTTTTATTGCTAGAATTTAATTCGTAATATTATATAAATGATTCAAAGTTCTCATACATATTTCTAATGTTTTTGTTGTTGTAGATTGGATATTTTAGGGATGCAACTAATAAGGCTCAGAATGCAGAGCTGAGGTTATACTTAGAATTAGAGCTTGGACTGGTAATTGAATGATTTTATACAAGCAGTTAAAGTGCCACTAAGCAAATCCGCTTTCCAAATCTGCATTATTTAGTTTCTTTGTTGTCATATAGGAATTGCGGCCTATCCCTCTACCGAATAAGGATAAAGATGACATTTTGTTATTCTTTAAGCTTTATGATCCAGAAAAGGAAGAGATTAGGTATTCTTGTTCCTTTTCTATTTATTTATTAAATCATTCATTTAGTTATATTTAATGTTATCTTCACTGCCTGCCAGATATGCTGGAAAACATATTGTTAAGGGCTTGGGCAAGCCAACAGATATATTGACAAAACTAAATGAGATGGCAGGTTATCCTCCTGAAGAAGACATTGAGCTTTATGAGGTTTGTCAAAAATATGTCATGCCTATTTTGGTGACAGGGATTGTCTTCCTTAGACCTCGATGTTTCCTGCTGTTTAATATGAAAAATGTCGCTTATCAGGGTGAAGTTATTTGTTTACCACTTATTTCAATTTTTTTAATCATAGATTATCATGCTAGCCTAGTCGATTATTATTATTAGGAAGTTGGCATTGCCATTTGATTGACTCGTTTTCTACTTTGATTTAATGTCTCATGTTTCTGTTTTTCAGGAAATAAAGTTTGATCCTACTGTGATGTGTGAACACATTGACAAGAGATTCACATTTAGATCTAACCAGGTTTATTTCAATCATAATCACCCATAGGCTATGAGTAGCGAAATGCTTTTGACACCTTTTCGCTACCTTCTACTGCAGCTTGAGGATGGGGACATAGTTTGCTTTCAGAAGTCTCTTTCAGCGCAAGCTAGGCAGCAGCTACGTTGTCCTGATGTTCCATCATTCTTTGAGTATCGGCATAATCTCCAAGTACTTCCCTTTAAACATTGGAATTAGTTAATTTGTTTTAGTTTATTTAGGAAAATTTACTTGGTATAATTTTACGAGTGATCGTTTTTGTACGTGGATCTTTCATATTTCATAGTATTTGTTTTTTGTGGATAAAAGGGAAATATTTTTTTAATGATGAATTCAATGTGCACAGGTGCTAACTTTGTATATTTTGGTCTACAGTACTTTTAAAGTCCCTTGTGCATTTGAAATTGGTGCATAGAGCCATAATATTATAAAGAGCACTTTGGACTTGTTCAATGCTCGTCTTTTCCGTTGCCTGCTTGTTTGGGTAAAAGTGTAGAAAAAATCCTTTGTTTGGTGATGCCCTTTCCTCAATGCACTCGTAAAGTACAATGTTTTTGAAAGATTTTTGATTTTATTATAGGAATCTGCCTGTTATTATCAGTTTTCCTGCCATAATTTTGGTAATCCGAAACTTCATTTCTTCCCACCTGACCTTATGCATGCTAGAAATTTCACATCTTGGGATCCTTTTTTTCGTCAGTCTTTTCTTCAGTTGGGTGTCCTATGTGCAGTTTTAATAACACTTGATTGACCAAGAATTAGGTGAAAGATTTCTGGAAGTTGGCTACTGAACTATAACACAATACCGTGCTTTCTATTTCTGAGTTTATTTTTTGTTCTTGCAATTTGATGTAATGCAGGTTATTCATTTTCGGTCCCTGGAAAAGCCCAAGGAAGATGAATTTTGTTTACAACTGTAAGTGCAATCTATAGCAAACAAACTCTGAAAACAAGCTATCATCTTTTATCTAGGTTGGTCTTTTGGATTTCATTGCCGCATATTTTTTGTACATGAAGGTCCAAGCTTGATACGTATGATGAAGTTGTAGAAAGAGTAGGTCACCATCTTGGAGTAGACGATCCTTCTAAAATTAGGCTTACATCACACAATTCATACTCCCAGCAGCCAAAACCTCATCCCATAAAGTATCGAGGGGCAGATAATTTGTTAGACATGTTGCTGCACTACAATCAGGTAAGCCTTTACTCAGTGTTGAGAGTCGGACTGTTGGAGTATAGATGTTGTGGATCTGAAATGTTAACTAACATCATTATTTTTGTCAGACATCTGATATATTGTATTATGAAGTCTTGGATATGCCTCTGCCAGAATTGCAAGGCTTAAGAACACTGAAAGTAGCCATCCGTAATGCAACAAATCATGAAGTGAGTTAGCATAGATTGTAGAAATTGGAATATATGAATTAGTAAGACCCATGCATCCCGCTATTTAATGTTTGACAAAATTCTTGTTTTCTAGATGGAGATTCACAATATTAGAGTGCCCAAAGAAAGCACTGTCAGCGAGTTACTTGATGATCTCAGGTTAAAGGTAAACTCTGCAACTGATAGGTTAGCGGAATTTTATTTTACCACAATTTAAAGTGAACATTCGTTAGACCTGGAATTTGTATCTTCTTTATTAGGACTGTTTTCTTATTGTTCTGCATACTATGGTATATCGTAATTTGATTTAAGTTTCACAATATTACACAGGCTGAGCCGTCTCACCCTGAGGCTGAACTTAGGTTGCTGGAAGTATTTAGCCACAGGATCTACAAGGTCTTGGACTTCTGATTCCTTGTTTTGTTACGATGTAGTATCTATTAACACAGAATCAGCAGCGGTGTTAGAACTAGAACATATTGTTTTGTTTTTTGCTCTATTGCTGCTGTATACATTTATTTTCACATAATGTCTTGTCCGGACATAATTTGTATTCATTTATATTTTCCAAGTTTACGAAGTGCTAAAATATGACAATTTTGCAGATATTCTCATCTACTGACAAGATAGAAACCATAAATGATAACTACTGGACTTTACGGGCAGATGAGGTTCTCTCTCTCTCTCTCTCTCTCTATATATATATATATATATATATATATATATATATATGCACATGCTGCTTAAAGCCACTTACTTGCTTGCCATATATAGGCTTTTTTCGCGTGTCTAATGCAAATGTGTTTGCATTTTTGGTTTTTTTAGTGACTTAATTTATTAGGTTGTGGCTCTCCCTTTCATTGTTGCCATTATTTATCTTCATCATCAATTGACAAGCTCTTGGTAATTTAATTTATTTTTGCAGGTACCTGTGGACGAGCAAAATCTCACTGCACGTGATTGCTTGATTCACGTGTATCATTTCATGAATGAAGAAAATCAGAACCAAATGGTAGTTAGCTTCTTGTTTGTTGCAATAGCCGTAGTTCCTCACATGCATACTTTTCTGAAAGTGCTATGCCTGGGCCCTGGGATAACTCTACATGAAATGCACTTCTACTTGCTCTTTTACTTGCCATGACATTTTACTTTAACTTCTGGCAGAAAATTCAAAACTTTGGTGAGCCATTCTTATTGGTTATCCATGAGGATGACACTTTAGCTCAAGTCAAGACTCGTATACAGAAAAAGTTACATGTTCCAGATGAAGATTTTTCCAAGGTTTTTTTTGTCATATATCTAATTCTGTTGGTTCCGTTGAGTTGCTAGAAATTATACTGCCTTTGTGTCATCAGCAATAACCTTGTCCCTGCTCTCCCTTGTCAATATTTGATGTTGGATTACTATTTACCATGAATTAACCTTTTCTTCCTGCATATGTTCTCCCTTTTTTTTCCCAGTGGAAGTTTGCTTATGTTTCACAAGGTAGAGCTGAGTACCTTGAGGATTCAGACTTTCCGTTCAGTCGTTTCAAGGTCTCTCACTTACACTAGAAAAAAACTATTTTTTTCCTTTAGTAGCCCAGTAGCGGAGAAGATTTTTTTCCCTTTATGATTGTCCATGTTTCATGATAATAATAATAATAATAATAATCTTGGATTCTACAGAGAAGTGGTGTTTATGTTGCTTGGGAGCAATATCTTGGACTAGAGCATGTAGATAATGCCCCCAAAAGGCCTCTTGCAGCAAATCAGGTATGTTGCCACATCAATTCAATTCCTGTACCATGTTTCATACTTAAATGTAAATGTTGCTCTAATATTTGGAATCACCTCTCTTTTTCCTTTTCTTTTTCAGCATCGTCAGCCATATGAGAAAGCTGTGAAGATATACAATTAAGAGGCCGGTTGAAAACATTGGCTGTTGGTGTTGAATCTGTGACGATTGCAAGATACACTATTCTCTCGTTTTGTCTGACAGAGAATTTGAAGCACACGCCCTATAGTGGTTGAACAAGTTTGAATTAAATTAAACATAATAGGATCTTAGCTCTGCAGGCTCTACTCGCGTGGCAATTTTATACAGAGAGCTTAGCTTCCTTGGCTGTGAGATGTAAAGGTCATCCAGATGAACTCCTTTTTTATATACTTTTTTTAGTTTTATATAATTTAATAGCACGTGATGGCATTCCAATATTCACCTTGTCCAGGATCCTGCAGAAATTTTGGTTTGTCTATACATTTTCTGCAGAAAGGTTGTATAGATGAGAGATTTCGTGTGGAAGAAAAAATTGACTTGTTGTGTATAGATCTTTGTAAGAATGAAGACATTAATGTGTTATTTGTTATAAACTTTTGATAATATTCTCTGCGAACGTTATTGACAGACATTTTATGCTGGTTACGATTTACCAAAGACGATTGCACCAGTAGATTCATTGGCAATTCACAATTTTGTTGTATTGAATAACTTTTGTTGGTGAATGTTTTGCTCATTTGTGCAATTGAGTGGCCATACTATACTCTTGTATATTCTGCCGGACAAAGCTGTAGATTTATGAAAAGTTGTTCGAAGGATCGGTGGTATTGTGAGGCTCAACTCATGTCAGCACGAGGATTGTGAGTAGGGAACACTTGGGAGTTGGGAGCATCGCAAAATGGACCTAATTTTTTCAACCACCAATTCACTTTTCTGGAGAAGTAGTTTGCTATCGTTGTTTTGCCTCGTTTTTCATAAGGTTGCAAACTTAGTTAAATGAGTTGAGTATGGACACATTATTATTTACCTGCCGAGTTAGCTGCCCAGTTGGTTGAGGCCTTGAGGGACTAGAACTAATACAATTTTTTTTAATTTAAATAATTAGTACTCCTACAATAATTAATTAATTAATAAAAATAATTATTTAATATTAAAATAATGGCAAATTCGAGCATTCTAATTTTTGTTTGTTGAGCTCGAGCTCAAAAATGTTTGGCTTGTGTAACAATATGAGTGTGATAATATTAAATCTTGAATTTAAGTTCGATGAGCAAATTCATATAGAAAGCACATTATAATTAGACTTTGAATGAAAATTTGAGGAGTGTGTAACATTGAATCCAAAGTTATCATTACAATTATTATGGTTACATGAAATTTATAATTTTATTTTATTTTATTGATTTTAACTGTTAAAGTATTTTTTCATTAATTAATTTTTTTTATTAATTGTTTTTTGAAAATAAATATATACAGAGTAGTACAATAAAAAATCGAAAGTGTGTGAAAGATGCTATTGGGAAAAAAAGAATATTTTCAAAATCGGAAAGACGATGGTTTTCAAAAATCCAAAAGGGCAATACCGACATTGCATCTAACGGCCTCATATTCAAAAGAAATCAAAACCTGCTAACGTTAAACGTTCCACTCCGCTCAAACCCTCTCTCCAAATTCTCTCATCAAACCTTTCTCCTCATAATTCCATCACCAGTAATTCGCTCCAATAATTCTGAATCAATGATGAGCGCCATTAAAAACCGGTTCGGGTACCATCCAAATCAGCAACCGGAAGTGACGGAGACTGCTCCGGCGCCGGCGGATCTGTTCCTTCAATCAGCTTCCAGAGACAATTCAATTCTTCAATTTTCGTCTTGCGAAGACAAGTCATCTAAGCCCGATGACTGTGAAGCTACGTCAGGCGCCGTGGGTCGAAGTTTTGAGTTCCGGGAGGATCCGAACTTCTGGAAAGACCACAGTGTTCAGGTATATTTTTCTCATCTACCGGCTTTATCCCTGTGCGAAATTTTTTGACTTTTGATCGAATTTAGGAGCAAATTAAGCAATAGGTCTTTTGAATTTGTGTGAATAGGAATGACCAGAGTAAGTTAGACACAAAATGTGGAATCGAAATTATTTCTATATGTGCACCGGTTGTTAATTTTTTGTAAATTAGGAAACATTGTCTTAATGGTTAAATGTTCAATTTCATAAAGGTTCTGAGTTCCTTGAGGAGTTGTTGCTAGGGTTAGATTAAAATTGGGATTGACAGAAATTAAAAGTGCTTTTATCGTCTGTCATTTTGGTAATTTCGCAGGTTATTATTCGATTGCGTCCATTGAGTAGCTCTGAGCTATCGGTTCAAGGCCATAGCAAATGTGTCAGGCAAGATAGCTCTCAAGCAATTACGTGGGTTGGACCCCCGGAGTCTCGATTTACTTTTGATCTAGTGGCTGATGAAAATGTCACCCAGGTGTGTATATGATTTATTTTGTAGCAAGAGTTCTTTCTATATAATTACATGAGTATTTATTTATCTTATTTTAACAGGAAATGCTATTCAAAGTGGCTGGAGTGTCACTGGTGGAGAATTGCATGGAGGGATACAACAGTTGTATGTTTGCTTACGGTCAAGTGAGTTAAACATTTCCTGTTAAGCATAAGATCAAATTATATTATTGTAATTTAAACCTTTTCAGGCGTTGTTCGGTTATTTTATTGCTTTGTGCATTAATTAGATAACTTCTGTACCTTTTATTAATAAAATTGCACTTTTTTTGTCTAAAATTCCAAATCTCAGTGCATGTTTAATTTTTATTATTTGTTTTCTTATTGATTTACATAGACTGGAAGTGGGAAAACTCACACAATGCTCGGAGATATTGAGGGAGGTACTCGGAGGCACAGCGTTAACTGTGGGATGACACCTAGAGTCTTCGAGTACTTGTTCTCCAGAATCCAGAAGGTATGCTATTAGTTTCTATTATATAGAATTAGAAAGAAGACAAAAAAAATTTACCATCATTTATTAATACATAAAATTTTAAAATCATTGTCGCTTCAATATTCATAATACATCTTCCTTAAATACAAAATTTGTATTGTTGTACTTGTACATCACATGGATAGAGGATAACATTTGAAATATCCTTCTTATCTATCATAGTTTCATGTCTCAACATTTTTTTGTGTCTAAATCTTTAATGCGGGAACTCTATAATATAACTAGTAGTCAGTTGTTATCTAAAACTTGTCTATATGTGATTGTCTTAAAACATATTATTGAACAAATATCTAATATTTCAGCATGTGGTTCCTTTTCCTATACAGGACAAAGATGCTCGGCGGGAGGAAAAGCTAAGATTTACTTGTAAATGTTCTTTCTTAGAAATTTACAATGAACAAATTCTTGATCTTCTGGATCCTGCATCTGCCAATTTACAGGTATTGTTATCTGTCGGTATATTTTTATCATATCTCTGTGTAAGTTTATATCACTAAACATTAAGCTTCAAGGGAAAGAGCCTCCTGATATTTGATTTCTTCTAGTCATTCTAATTGGAGAAAAAATGAGTCATGCAACATCTGCCCTCTGTAAATACTAAATACTGTACCAAGATTTTAGTTGTGTTGAGAAAATAGAATCAAGCAAATGTTAAATTATACGCATATGAATAGCTATTGGACCTATTTGACTGTACAGATTGACCCATTGTAGATTTTTTTTAATATAGCTAATTTATACCCCTTTTCAAAATGTATTATAAGTTTGCTATAATGGTTGTATAACATATTCTGCTGTATTTGGAATTTCTATTTTTATACTGGTAGAATCTAAATGAGAAAACTGTCTCCGACCCTGTTACTATGCTTTGCAGATAAGGGAAGACAATAAGAAAGGCATTTATGTTGAAAATATAACTGAGGTGGAAGTCACAAGTGCTCGAGATGTGATCCAACAACTTATTCAGGTTTTTTTAGTTTCGTTTATACATGGCTGAATATTTTGAAATGATTTATCTGGATTGTCTTCACGCTAAAAAAAGTGGACTTCCTCCCTTCTTGTCTAGTCAATAACCACAAACCCAACTCCCACAAGGAAATCCCATAAGCACTCTATTGATATACTTAGTCATACCTCTTTTCATCGATCAACATATATCATTTGGGTTAATGTGGTTGGATGTTCATATTTTCAGGGTTCAGCCAACAGAAAGGTTGCAGCAACAAACATGAACCGTGCTAGTAGTCGATCTCATAGTGTGTTCACATGCATCATAGAGAGCAAGGTAAAAATAACCATTCTTTTTTTCCTAAGTGCTCATTTTGCTATTATATTGTTTAACTTAATCATGAAAGTTGAAACCCTAATTTGGAGCATAAATTTATTATTTCTTTCAGTGGGAATCCCAAGGGGTAACTCATCATCGGTTTGCTCGCCTTAATCTTGTGGATTTAGCAGGATCTGAAAGGTAAGCTTAACTATGATGGGAAATAAAAACAAAGAATTTTTTGTTGATTTGACAATAACTTTTATTCTTATTTTATTTTCTTTCATCTTTAGGCAAAAGAGCTCTGGTGCAGAAGGTGATCGTTTGAAGGAAGCTACTAACATTAACAAATCTCTCTCTACATTAGGGTATGCTTTCTTTTAGTCAAGTTGATACCTTCATTCATTCATGATTTTGTTGTGATTGTGGACAATTTTTGATGTGTTGTTTATGATATGCAGTCTTGTTATAATGAACCTTGTGAGCATATCCAATGGCAAGCCAGTACATGTTCCTTACAGAGATTCCAAGCTCACTTTTCTGCTTCAGGTAGAAGATTTTGCCTTAGAAGTTAGAAACATCAATCCTTGTTTAAATATTGCATTTTTTTCAGACCAACATATCAAGCACTCAATCTAATATGAAAAGTGATGCCTTTTTTCTTTTCCTTTATTTATTTATGTTATTTAGGAGCAATAATATTTATTTCTAAATAATATTCTGCAGGATTCACTAGGAGGAAATGCCAAAACAATTATCATCGCAAACATTAGTCCTTCTACTGGGTCAGTGCCTCTTGTTTATATTAGTCAAATATGGATTTTCTTCAATTACATCTGATGAACTCTTTAATTTTCTTTTTACTTAAACTTCTACTATGGTGCTGCAGCTGCTCACTTGAGACTCTGGGCACACTAAAGTTTGCGCAGCGTGCCAAATTTATAAAAAATCATGTAAGTAGCTTGGCTTTGTCTATTATATTTACCTACCCCAATTTTTCAGCCACAAAAAAATCATCTTTCAAGTTTTTGTCCTTGAGCTCCCAGTGCTGTTAATTATATCAATGCAATTTTTTCTCCTGGTTTGTGCGTTCTTTCTTATTCTTTTCTCTATAAAATAAGTTTTGCTAGCTTTAAACTGTTATATCTTTCTTTGCATAATATCTGCTTTGGTTGCTATGGTAGGCCATTGTCAATGAAGATGCCTCTGGAGATGTGCTTGCTTTGAGACTTGAGAACCAAAATCTCAAGGTAACCTTCAAATATCATAATCCACTAATGTAGCACGGATCACACATCATTCATTTTCATCATAGACAGATCTGAGGGTCTAAGTGTTCAAAAAACTACACCATTTTGAAATTACGGCATACTTGAAATTTTCCTAATCCAGATACTAAAGCAACGCTAGCATGAACTTTAATGTCATTATGAATGTAGCCAATTTTTGTATTTACCATTTTTGTAAATGTCCAGAAAGAAGTTTCTCGTTTGAAGAGCCTAGTCAATGGAGGACCTGAAAGCCATGATGCCAATGTGTTATCATCAATAACATTTCCAGGGTCTCCGGGATCATTTAAATGGGAAGGAAATCATGGATTTTCCAGTCCAATTATATCTGAGAAGAGGACGCCCCATGTATGCTGATTACCTCCATTTCTGAAAGTGTTCTGAAATTTTTAATACCAGAAATCGTGTTTCTAAGTTCTAATTTTATTTGTCTTTTAGCTTCGGAAAAAAGAGTATGAAGTTGCCCTTGTCGGAGTTCTCCGGAGAGAGAAAGATAAGGACACTGCACTGCAAGCGTTGGCAGCAGAGAATCAGGCAACTCTGCAGCTGGTATGTGCAATCCAATTCCAGTGTTTTCAGTTTATTCATTGTGTTGGAAAATATTAACCTACTCAATGTGTGCTTGGTGCACAGGCTAAACAAAGAGAAGACGAAATTCAAGGTTTAAAAATGCGATTACGATTTCGAGAAGCAGGAATAAAGAGACTTGAAGCTGTCGCATCTGGGAAGATCCAAGCTGAGACTCACTTGTTAAAAGAAAGAGATGAGCATTTAAAGGAAATTGAGGTATTGCGTGCTCAGGTAGACCGTAACCAGGAAGTTACGAGATTTGCTATGGAGAATTTGCGACTAAAAGAAGAGATCAGAAGGTAAGTTTTTGGTGGTCCTAAGTTGTTTCTTTCATCACTCAACAATAAACACTATCATCAGCTACATCAGTTCTTGTTCGAGTGCAATATGTATCTCTATTCACAGATATTATAAGTTCACAAATAGAAATCAAGTTAATGTTGCCTCAGCCCTCAAGTATAAATCCATAGGGAATCTGTTATAACTTTGTATATATGTCTTCTTGATGTTGAATATTTTCTCTTCTTACTTCAATAATAAATAAAAATAAAAAACGATTTATACTTGACATTTTAACACTTAAGCATAATTATTGTGCTGTATCATCTCTGTAATTTTTTCTTCGTAAATTTCTTTGTAGCCACATTCATCTTTATATTGTGGCATATAATTCATCGATATCATTTGCCAGTCTAATTTTCTCACATTCAGGCTGAAGTCATTATGCGAGGAAGGTGAAGGGGAAAGATTAAACGAACAGATAGTGATATTAGAAAACAAGGTAAACATTGTAGTTGCAGGTCAACTGTTTTTGTAGGCTTTGATCCTTCAGATTATTAGTCTAGTATTGTTGGAAAGTGCAATTTTATTGGCACTCATCGTAAGTTCACTTTTGATTTTAATGTGTTATGTAGTTGCTAGAAGCTCTTGATTGGAAACTCATGCATGAATCAGATCCAGCAAACATTAAGGTTCTTATCTTATTTTTTCTCCTTTCCTGCCAACTAAGTTACCATTACCACTATTGGCTTGTGAAGCTAAATGATTTTTCATTTTGACGTTACAGAAGGAAAACAATCAGAGTGATAGTGATTTTCTGATATCCAATCAGGTAAGAGAAGAATAATTTAATCCTTATGCCTGCTTTATTTCTGCATTAGGCATACTGTGGGAGTATTCATTTAGTCATCTAGACAATGCTAGAGTATAGGCAAGAATTTTATATTCTAAAGCACAACACTTTTTTTTATTGTTATTATTTATTTCTATCCATTTTTTATATCAGGAATCTGCTTCACCGTGGCGGACATCTACTAATGAGGAGAATGAATTCCTGCGCATGCAGGTATTTCCTTACCTTTTCGTGAAAACACCTAATCTAATTCCAAAGCATGTATTCTCACTTTTTACTCACTATAATATTAACCAGGCCATTCAAAACCAATCCGAGCTCGATTCACTTCACAAAAGACTTGAGTTCATTGTTAACGAGAAGGAAAAGTTAGAAAGGTACCAGTCATTAACCTTCCAATTTTATGTGCCTTTATCCAACATCAATATCTCAGAATCTTTTAGAAAATTCCATCGATGAAAAAAATCAAGCATTCTACTTTTTCAAGAATATGCTGAATGTTTGCCTTATTTTAGCATTACCATATTTGGCTAAATTTCATCTCTAGCACTTATTTATTTTAAAATGTGAAAGGCAAAATTTGTCTAATTTTCAACAATTCACGTCTAAAATCTCTAATGCGGAAACCAATTTTCCTTACGTGAGCCTCTTCTCTCCAATAGTTTTCACCTTATATATATTTAAAACACTTTTGCAGGCATGCCAGTGACTTGGCGAAAGAACTCGAGGCCGAGCGACTGTCAAAAGAAACCATAGCTGAAGAGTTGCAAAAGGGACAAACCAATATCTCTTCTTTGATAACTATTGGACAAAGTGACCAGTCCGAAATCAAAACTATGGTCGACGCAATTGCGTCCGCCAGCCAGCGAGAGGCAGAGGCACACGAGATGGCAATTTTCCTTTCCAAAGAGAATGATGAATTAAGGACTAAGCTCAAGGTCTTAATTGAGGATAATAATAAACTGATCGACCTATACGAAAGTGCGGTCTCGGGTAATTGTACAAAGATCTCTGATAGTACTCCATCCCTTGCTAAAGCAGTTGAAGATAAGGAATTGGAAATGAAAGGAGATATTGATAAGCTAAATAGTCAGCTCTCTGAAATGCATGAAGAAAATGATAAGTTGTTGAGTCTGTACGAGAAGGCCATGCAAGAGAGAGACGAATTAAAAAAAGTAATTGCTTCTGGTCAATGGGAAGATAAAGACGAAGACTTTAGCTGTCCCGATAAACTTCTTGAAACTGACGGAGGCCAACGTTTAAGTTTCAACGAGACGGGGGAATCGGACTACACTGTACAAGATGGAAATATAGAACCTGATTCAGAAGTCATTGGTGAGAGTTTATTGGACAAAACTTCTTTGTATGATGTGTATGTTGGAGATGATCATTGCCAAAGTTTGGTGGTGGAAGAAGGAAGTTACAAATTGGCAGGTAGAGCCACTGAATGTGACCAGGAGTGCCACACGAATCATCTGGATGTGTCTGGAGATTTAAATTCATTAAGAGAGAAGCTCTTTGAAGCACAAGAAAAGCTTCACTACTCTGCACAGACCTTATGCACAGTCAGTTCACTTGAGAGAGCAATGATCGAGGTTGATGCTGTTTCAGAAAATATCAAAAATCTGGATCAAAGCATACAGGCTAAAATGCAGGAGCGAGAAAATCTGAAATCTACTTCTTCAGAGATGTATGAGAGAAGAGATTTGGCATGCAAGAGATTATCAGATCTAAATTACTCCCTGACGAGCTTTTCTTCTTCGGCTCATTGTTGTGAGCAGCGTGAGGTTCATGCGAGATCGCGATTGGATGCCTCTTCACAGAAGTTATCCCAAAAAAAGGAGGAGATGGATGGACTCGAGGTGTCTAGAAATGAAGTGATGAGTGCACTTTCAAAAGTCAAAGAAACAGAAAATGAATTGAGAAATAATTTAGACAGCTTGAGATCAAAAGTGGAGGAGGAGAATCGGAAAGTGGAAAGCGAGAGGGTTCTTTTCGCGAAAGATAATGTTGAGAATCGGAATTGGCAAGTTAGCGGAAAAGCAACTGCTTTATTGAGATCGGAAGAGGAGAAAGTGAAGCTGCAGAGTGGTATCAAGCTGAATAAAGATAAACTTGGGGAGGTGAGGAAAGAAAGTGAAGTTTTGACTATGAAATTGAGAAGAATAGAGAGTGACATAAAAGTGCTTGAGGTAGAAATGGAGAAAGAGATTACTTCTGTGGGAGAACTAAATCTGGAAGTGGAGAATATTGTGAAGGAGAAAGAGACGATTTCAGAAGCTCAAGGAAATGCAAGAGACGAGTTTGATAGGATGGTAGTTGAGTATTATGAGATACTGTTTGAAGTGGAATTGAAGGAGGAAGAGGTGAAGGTCGTGCATGAGGAAGTGTTGGCAGAAGTGAGGGAAATGGAAGGTTTTCAGGCAGTGAAAGATGGAGCCATAAGGCGAAAGAGGGAGCTGCTTGAGTCGTTGTCGTGTGAGAAGGTTGAGGCGGATGTTCGTAGTGTACTGGCGTCTGTGGTGGAGATGAATGCTTTGCTTGGACATCGTGGTTCAATGGAGTCTCAAGTTTGAATGTGAGATCTTTTTTCTAAGAGCTTCTATTATGTGTGCAAAGGGACTTCATGTAAATTCCGGTGATGAATTGAATTGGTATCTCAGGAGAAACTTGATCTGTTTCTTTTCAAGAATGGTAGAAAAAAAGATATTACTAGCAGTGCACATTTTATTTGTAATTTACCAAAAAAAATATGCATTGTTTTGTGGGTGGAATTAATATATTTTTAAAAATATTATTAGTAGATAGGAGTAAAACTTTACACTAATTACATTAACTAATAACCCTTCAAACTTTTTGTAATTACAGAAACAAATCCCAAATAAAAATGTGATTTTTTATATCAAATTACACTAGTTCAGTAAATACGAATAAATCGTGGGTGGAAAATGTAAATTCACATTATTCTTTTCTGGTCTGATAGGTTTCTAATTTATAAAGAACACGTATACATACACACCTTCTGTATCTATCAATCCTATGCAATTCCAGTTTCGTTTCTTGAATATATATAAAATTAACTTTGCGACACGTTCTTCCTACACCCGATCATTCTGATTTCGATTTACGGTTTATTTTTCATCGAAGAACCCTAACAAGAATTTGTTTTTTTTCTTCTGAATCATTCCCAAAATTCGACGACTTGAATTTGTTTTCCGTGCCTTCAATTATTCGTCGCCGTTCGCCGTTTGTCTTTTTCTCTGCAATTGTGATTGAATAATTAGGTCGGATTCCCCCTTGTTTCCTGCGATTACTGATCTGCTTGAGGGGTTTTGGGAGAGGAAAAATGTTTAACGGAATGATGGATCCGGAGTTGATGAGAATTGCTCAGGAGCAGATGAGTCGCATGTCGCCCGCAGAGTTGGCTCGGATACAGCAGCAGGTATTTATTCTTTTTCGTGTGTGCGTTTTCTGCATTATCTGATACAGTGTTTCATTTGGGGAATTTTGCTTTTATAATTGTATCCTGATGCACATAGTAATATGGGGTTGTAGTTGGAAATTCAGTATAATTTTTTCGATCCCATATATAAACTGTAAATATTCTGGCTGGGGATAGATTCGCCGGTTATTGGTTTGGAGTAGTGGGGTGGGGGCCTATTAATAGGGATTTGTTTTGGTCTGTGTATTCATCTAGAAATTTGTGTCTTTTGGTCTTCTTTGTTCCCTTTTGAATGTATGTGTACATGTTTCGAATTTAGTTTCAGTGTTAACACTTCTGTTCTGACTTGTGGTGGTTACTACTTCTGTTTCAGATGATGTCAAATCCGGATTTGATACGGATGGCTTCTGAAAGCATGCAAAACCTGAGGCCTGAAGACTTAAAGCAAGCTGCAGAGCAGCTGAAGCATACCCGTCCTGAGGACATGGCTGAAATTGGTGAAAAGATGGCAAATGCTTCACCTGAAGAATTAGCTGGCATGCGTTCCCGGATGGATGCTCAGGTGTCTTATCAAATTAATGCTGCTGAGATGTTGAAGAAACAGGTAACTCCTCACAAAATTCTGTTATGGTCTTTGCCATTTTCTTTGTTGCCTGTGTACCTTATTGTAGGGCTGGAAGCCTGGAACTTCAGTGTTCTGTTACTTAGGGAAACTCTTGATGATAAATAAGAATTGGTAACCAGGAGCGCTTAATTCTGCCCAGCATGAATAAACTTGACTAATAGCCGTATCAGTTGCTGAATTTCACTTCCTACCTAACTTCACTGGAAACCCTATATTCATATCAAAGGAACGCCATCTCAAAATGTAATAAGGAATAGGAGAAGCAAGAAAATAAATAGATTCAAAGACAATGATTAAAGATCCCAAAATCTGTCTAGTAAACTTCCCATTTATTCTCTTTTCGTAGTTGCTTTATTATTTTTTCTTCTCGAATATACTATCCATGATTTATGCATTGTATCACTCAATTGCTCTTCTGCTCTAATTCACTTTAAAAAGGTTTTTTGAGTGCAATATTAAAAGCACCTAAAAGTTAATTACAAGTGTCATATTTATATGCTTCTAAACAATCATGGGCTTTAATATATCTCTAACTTCTGGGTAAGTCGGATGCATGCTACATCTTTAAAAAGTCGAAGGTGTTCAATTTGCACGAGACAATATCCAACTTATTTCATAATACGTTACGCGGAAAGATAAATATTCTTTAATTATTTTGCACATCATTAGGCTTGGGGTCGGCCACATCTGTATTATGTCTTCTTTAAGATAAATAAAATAATAAATATTTTTAGGTGTCAGCATGTCAATTTTTGTGCTCTAGGTGTAAAAGGTCTATCTCTTCTCTGGGTGTTAGCCTTCTGTGTAACACACAAGGCAATCCCAATTCCCAATCCCATTGTTCTTGTACCCCCTTCTTTTCCTGAGCTGTGTTCTGTAACCTAGAGACATGGCTTTGGACTTTGATTGAATGTTGCATGCACCTACATTTAACTAAGATTAAAGCACGTGGTTATACTAGTTTATAGAAATATGAATTCTGCAGTCTTTACTGTAAAAATATGTGTAACTGTATTAGAATAAATTGATGTTAACTGGCAGTACTCGTACAGTCGTACTTATTTACTTGATTTATTTGATATCAGGGAAATGAACTTCACACTCAAGGAAACTTCAAAAATGCATTGGAGAAATATATGCGTGTAAGTTAGTTTTGGTTATTTATATTGTCATGAGTTCTTTTATGCACTTTTTTTTTTTCTACTTGAACATTTGGTGTCTAATTCTTCTTTATTTTGATGGTATTAGGCTAAAAATAATCTTAAAGACATTCCCACTTCAAAAGCAAAAAATCTCCTTTTGGCATGCTCGCTTAATATGATGTCATGTTACTTGAAAACCAATCAGTACGAGGAGTGTATCGGTGAAGGCACAGAGGTGAGGATACTTCATATTTCTCTGTATGGTGAAATTGTTAGATCATTTACGCTTTTTTACTTTACGAAGTTAATTTACTTTAATTCTTGTGAACCCTTGAAAAATTTGGCTACCTTACTATCCCAAGAGCTTGGCCTTACTTATGCTGTAATTATAGTTCTTTTTTCTGTGAGTATATACTCTATGATGTGCATTGGCAACCATAGAGTTTAAATTAAAAACAGCAATTGTGAACTATGGCTTTCTTATACTGCAGGTTTTGGCGTATGATGCAAAGAATGTTAAGGCCCTTTACCGAAGGGGTCAAGCGTACAAAGAATTGGGACAACTAGGAGTGAGTAACCTATATCTTACTTCACTTCTTATCCTTTGCAAAAGGTTGTTTGTTAGTTTGTATTATTATAAGTCTTCTATCCTTATCTTTAACTTAAAAAAATTCAGGATGCTGTGTCTGACTTGAGTAAAGCACTTGAAGTTTCTCCTGCAGATGAAACTATTGAAGGTGTTTTGAGGTAATGATCTTTTTTCTCTTCATGCAGTATTGACCTTTAAATATATATATATATATATATATATATATATATATATATATATATATATATATATATATATATTGCGTGTTTTTGAGTTTTCTGTCCCACTGTTCTTGTTCTGTACTCTTATTGGTTTTGTCTGGGTTGTTATTCTTTGGATTATAAAAAAACATTAATCAATATGTAGGGATGCTGAGGAAAGATTGATCAAAGAAGGCGGTAGGCGTCATTCAGGAGGCATGCTATCTTGCCCTTACTTTCATTATTAAGTTTCAATTAATGTTCCTTGCTATAGTTTGAAGGGTTTAAGTTGAGGAACACTTGCAAGCGCTTTTCAATTTATTTTCCATTTCTCTTAGGGGTGGTTATTGAAGAAATAACTGACGAATCCACTGTATCATCCGACAACCATGAGAACTCAACATCAAAAAAATCCGTTATACCACCACAAAAAATCAGCCAATGCGAAACAAGTCAGTCTTCCATCACTAGTGAGGCTCGGTCAACTAATACTGACCATTTGGAGGCTCTAAAGGACGATCCAGAATCTATCAGGTATCACTGTTGATGAAATAATTATCTTGCATTGCCTTCTCATGTAAACTTTAAAATAATAGTTTTTCTTAAATTTTCTTGTGATATATAGATCCTTCCAGAACTTCATTTCACACACGGATCCAGAAACATTAGCTGCTATAAGTGGTGGAAAAGTCGAAGGCATATCTCCTGAAATGTTGAAGACTGCATCAAATACAATCGGCAAGATGTCACCAGAAGAACTTCAAAAAATGTTCCAAATAGCTTCCTCATTCCAAGGAGATAACCCATTCATGAATAGCGGTTCCAGTTTCAGTCCTGGTCAAATTCCATCAGACCTATCACCCGACATGCTTAAGACTGCTAGTGACATGATGGCTAAAATGTCACCCGATGACCTTCAAAAGATGTTTGAAATGTCATCCTCTTTGAAGAAAAACGAGACTGAATCATCATCAGCGGGTTTACATAGCAGCACAACGGCTGTGCCCCAAAATATCCCACCTGGCATGCTTAAGATGGCGACTGATATGATGGGTAAGATGTCAACCGAAGACCGTCAAAAAATGTTTGAAATGGCTTCATCCTTTAGAGGACTGGAAAGTGCTCCATCAACCACAACTTCTAATTTGAGTGGATTAAATTCAAGGGACCTTAAAAGTGGAGATAATTTGAATGAAAATGAAAGTGATGTTACTGGAAGTAGTTCCGGCAGGAGTATGAATTCAGCTTCACCTCAGCCGAGCTTCTTAAATTCAGGTGGTGATCTACAAGAGCAAATGAGGAACCAAATGAAAGATCCAGCCATGCGAGAGGTTTATAATTTGGTTTTTTCTTGAGCATTTTTGGTGTTATTATCTTTCTTGTTTGGCCTCTCCCATCATTTTCTCCTTTTTATGTTCCTTCTTTTTGGTCCTCTCCCTTGAGTGTCTGTCAATCTCTGATGTCACATATATAATTATCTGTTTGTAGTATGCTCAAAGTAAAGAAGAGTACTTTTTCACAAAATATTGGTAGTTGCAAAAAATTTCAGACTTTTGTTTGCTCATAATTGGTAGGTCGTGTTCGACATCCCTTTTATACGAGGAACAATTGCAAACTACCCTGAGGCTTATGCTTGATTACAGAAAACTGCAACAACCTTTTGTAATTAAAAATACCACTTTCTGGTTATTCTGTTTTATAGAGTGTACTCCCTCAATAGGTGCAATTTGTTAAATAGAAATATGCCAAATGGGGGCTGCTCATAAGCCTAAGAGATCATTGGGACTTTCCATTTGTAGATTGTGTTGCACCTCGAGTTAGCATTTGTAATTTTCGGTAAATAATGTACAGATTTTTTTTAATTATATATTCTGCTTTTTTTCAAATTGGCAGATGTTCACTTCAATGATAAAAACTATGAACCCTGAAATGATGGCTAGCATGAGCGAGCAGTTTGGGTTCAAGCTCTCACGTGAGGATGCGGAGAAAGCTCAGCAGGCCATGTCATCTTTGTCACCCGATGCTTTGGACAAAATGGTATGTGTTTTATTCGCAACAAATATTTTTTTTGTGAATCAGTGATGCTTTTGGGGAATTATCCCTGAGGTTTTATCTACTTGCAAAATTATCCACTTATTTTTTAAAATTACAAATAACCTCCTGATGTTTTTAATTGTTTTACTATTACTCCACGATAGGTGAAGTTCGTAAAATTGTAATCATATTTTGGAGGGGTATTTGTAATCTTAGAAGGCAGACATAATAAAAATTATCCCCGAGGTTTTGTCCAAGGAAATATACAGAAGTACCCAAATAAATTTCAGATAAGATTTCTATTATGTCTTACATATACTCTTGTGTTAGGTATAATCTGTAATTTTCTTACCTTATTATTGTTGTTTTTATTTTAATTTTTGTTATGGTAAATAGATTGAGCAGGACATTATAAAATCTTTGAAATAACTGGACATGGACATTCTGTTTGAATGAGATTTTGTTACTTATCCTCCCCTTTCTGATTCTGGATAATAGATGAAATGGGCGGATAGGATTCAACGCGGAGCAGAAGGTGCGAGGAAGACGAAGAATTGGATTCTGGGACGTTCAGGCATGTTGCTGGCCATACTTATGCTCCTTTTAGCAGTCGTCCTTCACTGGTTTGGATTTATCGGTAAGTAGATAAAAAAATACAGAAGTTGTTAAATAAACAGAGATGAAGTCCCTAAACATGGGTTGGTCACGTTTCAAACGAGAATTAGCTCCTGCAGTTTTAACAATGTGACAGATGTTCATCTTTCTAGCATGTTGATGGAGGACCCCCTTTTTTTGTGGATTACATGTTAAACTGTTTCTTTTGGGTTGATAAATGTAATGTGGGGATAAATAGAGTCTAATATTTTCATTTTCATTTTTTTTTTTTTTTTGCCTACGAATAATCTCGGAAGTATGTACGTGCTATGTAAGTTGTTTTTCCTTAACTTTTTCCAACTGTTCTTGGGTTAATATTTGTGGCATCAATTTCACAAAACACAAGGTCAACATGGACAATACACAAGTTAAAATGTAGTTCGTCTGGGAAAAGAAAAAGATTTGTGTACATATTTTGCAAAAATGATATGTAATCTAAGTGTTTAATGAAAGAGGGCAAGGTTTATTCCAAAATAAAATGACTGAAATGATACAACAAACAAGAAAGTTCAATAATTTCAGGACAAATTAGTATTAAGATTTTTGGCAACTATTTTGTTACGTCACGATGGGCTAAATTTGGCAACTCACTAAAGAACAAAGGTCAAATATGTAAAAAGGGCACAATATGGGCTGTTATTAGCCAACGGGCCAGATATCTTATGGGCCGAGTAACGACAAGACTACTTTGTCCAGCCCAATTTCGGACTGCGACCCGTGTGGTTGTTTTGTAATTAAAGTACAATTATAGGGTCGGTTTCTGAATTTTAGAATCGCCCAATTTTTCTTCCTATATAAATCGCAAACATCATCTTCCCGGCTAACTAATTGTTGTCACTGCGCATCCCCGAAACCCTTGAGAGGAGAGGTACAGAAATTAAAAGAAAAAGTATATTGAATTCTCAATAATATATTCAGATCATCCAAAAATCAAATAAAATTCCCCTCTTTTATTAGGTCTATTTTTTAGGTATCAAATATGTCGACAGAAGAAGAGGAAAACGCCGCCGAGCTCAAAATCCCCGATGGTATTATTTCTTAGTGAATTCAGAATCGCTTAACTTTTTTTGTTTTGTATGTGTATTTTCGGCGTGATTTGCGAGCATGATTCTGTGTTATTGGTGGGTGTGAATGTGTAGAATTTCGACCGAGTGAAAATTAAAAATCTTTGATTTTTGTGGCTCCTATTGGATGGATAGAGTGCATCATGTTTGATGCATCCAATAACTGTCTTTTTCAATGTTGTTATTGTTTCACATTTCAATATAATTTTATTGATCAGTTGATTGAACTATTAAGTTCATTAGCGTATCTGGTTTCTGTTTGTTTTTTGAAATGCGCTCTTATTACGTGAATCAAGCTTAGATGTGTGATTTTTACGAATGTCTCTTCAGAGTTTTTGAAAGCCAAGTGTCTAATGAATTCTGAAGTTGCCCTAATTCTTGACCACAAGTATGAGCAGCTTCAGCATATGGCGGATGACCCAATGAATCAAATGTCACAGTAAGTGATCTTTCATAATTTTCCGTTACTGATGAACAACTTGTAGAGGGGTTCCGTACCTTAAGTCCAAGATATGATCACTATCCTCATCTAGTTATATTTTGCATATTTTAATGAGGGTGTTTACTGCTGTTACTAGTCTAATCTTTTTCGTAAAAGAGATGCAAAGTTTTATAGGTTACATTTGGAATAGATGGATGCATAGACAAATAATTAACAATTATTATTATTATTATTATTATGATGATGATGATGATGATGATGATGATGGTTGTTTATTTCATTCTTGGCAGAGTTTTTGAGAAGTCTCTCCAATATGTGAAGCGCTTTAGTCGATATAAGAATACTGATTCCGTGAGACAAGTTCGAGAGTATCCTTCCTTCTTTTACCAACGGATAGATGTTTCATTGATGTTTAATATAGTACTAAACAACGAGCATTATTGAACTATATATTTTTCCTATTAAAGACAATATTTGATGAATATAAAGCACGTAAAAAATAAAACTCCAGACATTGCAGACCTTAACTGTAGTTCAGAATTCTCAGTCGATATCAGCTGGCTGAATTTGAGGTAATTGTTTGGCATTGCTCAACTGGGTATTTTGTGTAGATTTGATAAGTAAAAATCTTATGCAAGAGTTGCACAATGTACAGCTCTGCGTGCTTGGGAACCTTTGCCCAGAAACAGTGGAGGAAGGCATAGCCATGGTTCCATCCATCAAGGTATTTTGTCTCGAAGACCTTCCAAAATAAAAATCTCGAGTAATAAATAATACTAGTGAATGATAATATTATATGATTCTATCATGGAAAAATGTATATCTTCTTTGGATAAAATCGAATTTTAACCAGTGAAGTTTTTTATGTAACAGACTAGAGGACGAGCTCATGATGATGAGGCCATTGAGAAAATGTTGAATGACCTGGCTCTCATCAAGAAGTTTGAGTAGCTAGGCAGGCACGAATATGGTGGTTTTGTCATTCTAGTTGTTTGTGTTCGATTTTGGGATTGTATTCTGGGATGCTCTTATCAAGTTCATAACTGACTAACTCAAGGTTGTTCCAAAGTTCTAATTACTTGGCTATTTCAAGGAAGCCGAACACTCTATTAAATTGTTCTCAAAATTGAATGACACACGCACATAATTGATGATCTAATAAAATAAAAATAAAATAATTATACAGAAACTTGTAGAAATCAAAGTGAAAAAAATGCAGAGGCTCTTATTATTTGCAACATGTGCACTGGCGATTCCATGCGACTTGTCTTGTCATCACATTTATTCGTATTTGACGTTTTATGGGATAAAGTTTGTATATATGCTTTCTTTCAATTAAGGGTTTATTTATACATTAGTATGTATCTTTTTTTAATCATTTCATCCAAGTGTCCTATCAATTCTTCTCCACCACTTATCAATAGGTGTGTGTATAAAATTAGTTATATATATGATGGAGTCCGAGACATTCTATGATTAATATTTTGGGACCCTTGAACATATATGGCTGCAGAAGAAGAGATGACTCCGCCCACTCATTCCCTCAAATCATAAACCATAATAATGCATCCCACCAAATGATACCAATAAAATTACTCATCAACTGTCTTGCTCAGAAAACCCTTTCTCGGTAACATATAACCGACCAGTTTTATTTATGATCCATGTTGTTATCCACTCATGCTCAAACATTAATTAGTCGATAATTTAAACGTAGTAGACGTGTCAACAAGAAATAATACATTCTCTTGAAGGAGATGTTAGTCTTAGGACTCTTCACATTTTTCATGTTTGTGTGCTTAAATCGAGGATGATTATTATTATTATCATAAACTGTCTTTTCAATTAATATTGGATTCATCAAAGCTCACTAAACCAAAAGGATCATACTAAACAGGCAGAATCTGCCCATAGACAGAATTCTTTTAAAAATTTGTCTAAAATTTGTTATAATATTTTATTATTATTTTGCCATATATTATAATTAAGTACAATATATTAAATATATATTGTACAAAAAAATAAAAAATAAAAATATTTAAATAAAAATAATGAATATTTTAATATTTATACTAAAATAATCAATTGATTAGAAAAAAAATTGTTTTAATATGTAACAAAGAAAGAAAAAAAATTATTTTAATAAATTTATAAAGTTAATTATATTTATAATCATATAAAAATAAAAAATAAAAAAAAAATTAATAATTTTGGGCAGTTCTGCCCATGGACAGAATCTGCCCACAAAGAATTACGGAAACCAAAAATTTATAAATAACTTTTCATTCATCATCTTATAATTATTATAGTAGCAACTACTTTTTTTTTTGTGGTCCGAGTTGTAAGAAAATCCGTGAAATCGTTTAGTGACGGATTTCCAAAATGACCGTAAGAAAAATCAGGTTTTTTTCAAGTGATAGACGATGTTTTGTCTCATTCTCAAACACATACCAATTTACTTAGTAAGTACTTATTTTCAAAACGCTATCATTTTCGTAATAGAATATACTTACAATATTAAATAGTCGATATAATACTGATCATTTTAAATATTCAATATATATACACTTTCTGTCCATGAGCAATAAACACTTTTTTTCACAAAATACAAAAAAAATGTATCTAATATTGCTCATGAACGGAGGTAATATAAGATATCTGACCGATCATTCGACTATGATACTTACAATAATTGTTTAAAACAAAATTTATTTATATTTTATAATTTATTTTCCTAACTTTATTCACTAATTCGACTATGATACTTACAATAATTGTTTAGAACAAAAATTATTTATATTTTATAATTTATTTTCCTAACTTTATTCACTACTCACACTAATGGGCATGGTCAACGTTAATTTTATTTGTCCATCCAATACATATGATAAATAGTATACAAAAATTATGAAAAAATAATTAAAATAAAATTTAACTATTAAATTTTATTTTAGTTATTTTTTCATAATTTTTGTATACTATTTATCATATTTATTGGACGGACAAAAAAATAAATGTTGACCACTTATACCATAAGTGTGGAACAGGTGAGTATTAGTTTACTTTTTTAGATTTAAAGAAAAAAATTATCTTTTATATTTTGATTATAAAAATCAAAATTTTGTGTGTTTGAATACATGTGAAATATAGAATTGGAGACCAAGTGAATTAGTGTATCCATACTACACCTAGCTATAGCTATTCTTTATGAGATGCTATACATTATTATATAGTACGACAACGGAATAGGATACTTAAATTGATAATACATAGTATCCCACTCTACTCACTACATCCATAAGTGATCATTCTTATGGGAACTTTACTCACTACCTAAATAAGTATTTTCACTCTTCATCTTAGGGGCTAAACAATACTACTCCCTCCTCCATCCATGCGTGTGACCATTTTTATGAGAAGTACATATACTCTCTCGATTCTAGTGAAGTTTTGTAACACTTTCTTTGTAATTTACAAAAGAAATAATACAATTTATTTGGAACAGAGAGAATATTACACTTTCTCTAACACTTTTGAATGACCTTCTTTTTGCTCCGTCCCTCTTAAATTTATAATGATGTAATAGCCACCATGTTTGAAATGCAAGCATTGTTATTTCTTCCTCTTTATTTATTTGATTATACATTTACCTATCAAAAATTATTTACCAAAATATGTTTATTTAGATATTAAATTAGATAAAATAGGTATACTGGTACATTTCACTTCATTGGAAAATAAATTGGGTAAAAAATGATAACACTTGTATACTCATTTCCTTCCACAGAAATAATCACAGGTGATCAACGTTTACTTTTTTGTCCGTCAAATACATATGATAAATAGTGTACAAAAATTATGAAAAAATAACTAAAATAAAATTTAACTATTAAATTTTAGTTTAGTTATTTTTTCATAATTTTGTACAACATTAATCATATGTATTTGACGGACAAAAAAAGTCAAGTTGACCATTCGAGACTATTTTTGTGGGACGGATGGAGTTTACATTTGGACTGATTAATTATACACTCATTTTGTCCTAAATATTGGTTTATTCTTGGCCCTAAGTGTAGTACACAAACATACAAGTATGTGGTGTGTATTTCATGTAGAATTTTTTATATTTTATGTTTATATTATAAAAAAATCTCACATTGAACACACACCACATACTTGTGTGTTTGTATACTACCCTAAGGATAGCCAAGAATAAACCAGAATTATTAGTTTCTCTTTTGTAAAAAAAAACTGAAACAAACTAAGTAATTAATATATTCTATATATTGACTTGTAGTTTCAATTGCACAAAAAATTGTCAATCATCCAAAGTCCTTCAAATTTACTTGAATTTCTCACCTATTGTATTTGTTAAAATTATCTTTCTTATGTACATGATTTTTTTAATGTTTTAAAGTTAAAATTAAATAATAGTCTATTCAATTCTAACAAATTATGCACACTTTCAACATAATTTTTTTTTACTTTTGTATTAAAAAAAATAACATTTTTAACAAATTATAGTGTAGCTAAAATCTTAATAATAACAATCTTAGTGACTAAACTAAATTTTCCAAAAGCTTAATTTAAATTTAAATATGTACTCCTTAATTTTTTGGACCAATAGTTATGTCTCTTTTATAATTTATAAAGGTAATTTATAAAAAACATGTGACCAGTGGTCCGCACAAAAAAAAAGAAGTGGTATAATTTTTGTAAATATATAACCGTAAAATTATGCAAAAAATTGTAATAATGAATCCCAAACCCTAACTAGTAGCTAGATCTACTATCATTATCATTTTGTCCAAAATACTATAGGAACACACATCCCACTCTCAAAGTAGAAATATAAGTATTTATCAAACCCTTGTCTCTCCCTCTTTTCCTTCTTTACATGTTATCTTGTTGTTTGGTTGTCCTAATGCTTCATATTTGTCATTCTTCAACATTTCCCAATTTTTTTTCCTTTTTCCTTTAACTTTGTTTTCTCCCTTGGGCGTAGCTTCAATTCATATATAGTTTGCTTTCTCTTGTTAACTCTTCCCCAAGATCTAATTGTTGCTACTCTCCTCCGGCGATCCAACTGAAATGTCGACGGACATGTCATCGGAGCGCGTTTGTTACGTCCAGTGCAATTACTGCAACACCCTTCTTGCGGTATAACATATGCTATGATTTGTTTTCCAATTCTTAAGGTTTAATTTGCATGATGTGTGTATATTTTTTTTGAGTTAGATCCTCCTTTAAATTCAAAATC
Organism: Euphrasia confusa; assembly: GCA_954870475.1. NCBI lineage: Eukaryota > Viridiplantae > Streptophyta > Magnoliopsida > Lamiales > Orobanchaceae > Euphrasia > Euphrasia confusa. Next base: position 3,458,158 of record OX940966.1, on the reverse strand, counting down.
CCAAAATTTTATATTACTTGTTTTTTATGTTTTATTTAATTATCAATTTAAAAAAAAATTAATTCTCCGCATATAATATAATCCAAAAATAATTACTTTATATTTTATATATGTTGATCGAGCAGCAGAACTAATAATGAGATCTAACCCTGATCTAATTAATGATCTAGCTAGGGTTTTGTTCTTCTTCTTCCTTCTTTTCCATTTTTCCTTTTTTTGATCTAAATTGTTTTTATTCCAAATCGTTAAAAGAAAATCGCTACACTGAAACATCGATTAATTAATAATTAAGTTATTTTATTTTATTTTTCATTTTTTTCGTACTTTAACAACATTAATCGATCAAAAAAAAAACCATAAATGAATTGTGCAGAGAGAGAGAGTCCGTACATATATGTGCAATTGATGAAGTGATGGCCTTTGATGGTTTCTGTTCGAGTCACGTCGCTTTCATCATCCTCCTCTCTTTCTCTTTCTAGTTTAATTGTTTCTATCTGTCGATGGGATTTGATCCAACGGTGAAGACGTGCACTAGTTATTTTTCGTTTCGATTTTTTTAGGGTTTTGCTGTGTAATAATTATTAATGTGTTTTTTTATAAATAAATAAAATAATAAAAAAAAGGTTGGTGTTCCGAATGGTGTGTTGAGCATGGTGACCGTTAGATGTGGGCATTGCACAAATCTTCTGTCAGTGAATATGGGAGCTCTCAACTCCCATCCCCAACCTCTCCCTCTCCAGGTACTACATACATTAACAACATTATATTATTAACATCAATTTTCGGGATTGAGGGGCGGTGCAGTGCCAAAATCCACTGCATAATAAGCAGTGTGCATCTGCACCGTTAAAATCCCACTAACAATTTTTTTTTAATCTTTACCGATAATTCATATATTTTTATTAATAGTGAAATTTATAATAAAATATTTTTCTTCCGTTAAAATTTAATTTACATGTTTTTATTAATTTTTTTAATTGTACATTTTATTTTTAACCAATCTTAAAATTAAAAATTATGTTAAAATTTAATTTACATGTTTTTATTAATTTTATCAATTGTACTATTTATTTTTAAACAATTTATTTTTAACGCAATCTTAAAACTAAAAATTATTAATGGTAAATTTACCATCACATATTACATATTTTTATTAATTTTATTTAAATAATTTATTTACCCCTAAATATAAAATAATATATTATTACGTATTACTTCAAATTTATTTATTTATATTAATTTGTATAATTTATTATAATTTATTTAACCATTTAATTTAATAATTTATTCTTATCAATATTCTAAAATTATAAGTACATTTAGAACTAAAATCATATTAAATTAATTTATAAAAATACATTTAGTATTAAATTTTAATATAATATAAAAAAAACTAAAAAACTTATTAAATTAATTTGTGTATGACAATTTTAGTATACTATAAAAAAATACTTAAATATTTATTAAATTTTGTGTAAGGGTTAATTTCTGTAGAGTAATAAAAATATGCATTTTTTATTAATAAAAAGATTGCGTTAAAAATAAATTGTAAAAAGATTGCTTTGAAATAAATTTTAAATTAAATTTTAACGATAAGGATTGAAAAAAAATTGTTAATGGGATTTTAAGTGCAGATGCACACCGCTTATTATGCAGTGGATTTTGGCACTGCACTGCCCCTCAATCCCAATTTTCGTGCCTTAATTAATTAATTATTTCGTTTTTTTATATACACATATATATATACTCAAATGTTTAATGATAGTATATATTTAATTAATTAATGAGCCTCTCTTTTCGATCTTCTCCAGAAGCAGCAACAGCTGTCGACCAGCCATATCGGCTCATCGTCTTCTTCAACTACTCGTGAGACTAACGAACAACCCAGGATGCCTCCAATTCGCCGTACGTACCACAACATTAATTAATAATATATATCAATCCCTTTAATTATATTTTTTTCAATTGCTTTTATTAGAATTAAATTAATTTTGGGATACATGTATATATAGATGTATAGGTCGGGTGATTTATAGGTCTTCAAAGTGGTGAATGAAGTACGGATCTCTCACTTTAATTTGTCAGCGACTATTTTTATTTTTATTTTTCATGAATTTAATTTCCATCTTAAAAAAGTGCTGAAAAGGGTTTCCTCTCATGACCTGTTGTGATTGTGACATTACATATTCTTCCAATACACAATTAAGTTATCTCATTTTTCAACATCAAATTAAGGTGCACTTTAATTTGAATGCTTCATGAGGATTTTTATCTTGTGATGTTTGATTATATACTTAGTTTTTAAATTAATAATGGGTGTTTTTTTCTTGCTATTGCATATATTTTTTTACAACTTAAATAAGAATGAATTATATATTTTGCTTAATTATTTACAGCTCCGGAGAAAAGACAACGTGTTCCTTCCGCATATAATCGTTTCATAAAGTAAGAGTACTATGTATATATTCGATTGTATTGAAATTGTCTTTTTTTTTAGTTATTGTTGTTTGTGTATTTGTAAATAATCAATAAATAATTAATAATATATATATGCAGAGAGGAGATTCAGAGGATTAAATCTAGCAATCCTCAAATCAGTCACCGAGAGGCTTTTAGCGCTGCTGCAAAAAATGTAAGTCCGTCTTTTTTTTTAATGTTCAAATATATATGATTGCATTATGTTGTTAATTAACGTGTCATATAAGCTGTTTTCAAGAGAGCTTATATTTCGATTAATATATGTTTATACGTACCTGCAGTGGGCGCATTTTCCTAATATTCATTTTGGGGTGAAGCTTCATGAGGCCAACAAACAAGCTGCTGCTAATGCCAATATTGCTGGAGGTGGTGATGCGACCCACAAATCTCGTGGTTTCTACTAATCATTATAATTAATTAATAATCAAGGATTTGAAAATTATATATATATGTGTGTGTGGAATTTTTATATATATTTATGTATTGCATGTTTTAATTGTTTGATCTCATGTTACCCTATGTCATAGGGCTTTGAAATTAAAGTTCTCGAACATGGATGTCGTTTGCAGTTTGTAATAAACAAAATATATATATATTTAATTAGATAGTTTGTAATTTAATACAGTAAAACCTCTATAAATTAATACTCGATTCGTTAATAACCTCTCTAAATTAATAGAATCTTCCGGTCCCGACTTGGTCTTTTAAATGAAAAAAATACCTCGATAAATTAATAACCTCTCTAAATTAATAAAATTTCACGGTCCCGAGCTATTAATTTATAGAGGTTTTACTGTAGTAATATTTATGTATGTTTATGTAACGTCAATATGAAATAAAATCATAGAATATGAATTTACATATTCACATTTTTCAAATTCTCTGTCAAATTGAAAATCATATGCAGAACATATGTTTGTTAAGAATTTTCTAACAAAGAGTTGAGGAGTGTCTTTAATTTATTATTCCTTAAAACACGTTTGATTTCCATTGTTCATAGCAACTTAATTATTTTTACCCGAAAACACACATCACTCAGTAAAATTTGATTCGTATTTGCGACACAATGTTTATAATAGTACTAATAGACACATGGTTTAATTTGATGTATTATAAATAAATAAATAAAAATAGAATCTGAAACGTCAAATCATATAGTTGTGAGTTTGGAATTTAGTGGGATATTTAATTTTATTTAATTATTTGTTGAGAATTGAGATGGATGGAATTGAATGGTAAAAAGGTAATTTTGGCTCAGCTGTCATGTCATCTGACTGAGAACCCAAAACTACTCTGTCACACACTGACTACTGCATCATCGTCGATCGGCAGCTCGCATTAATACACATAGGAATGTGTGTAAATTTTACTATACAAATTCTAAATTTGATTGTACTCCCTCAATCCATTCATTTACAATAAAAAGTGATTTTATGTATGTTCAATAATATAAATTATGAGTATAATATGTATGTGTAAGTAATTAATAAAGTAGTAAAGTAGTGATATATATAAAGTATAAAATAAATGTCTATTGAGAGAATAAAATTGTGAAAAGATATTTTATTTATAAATACGTATTAATTGAAAAATTAGTGATATAAACGTAAATAAATGTCTATTGAGAGAATAAAATTGTGAAAAGATATTTCATTTATAAATATGTACTGTTTTAAAGGATGAAGTAAAAAAAAAAATTTGAATTGTTTTAAGTGATAGAAAGAGTATTAAATTTAAAAAGAATGTTCAAAACTCATTTTAATTATTTATTTTATTTCATACTACTCCGTTCTAATTAAATATGCAGTCAACTGCTCTCTTGTTTGACCGTCGATTATTTATAAAAAAATATATAAAAATTATAAGAAAAATACTACAATAAAATTTATACTAAAATAAATTTTATCACACGTCAAACAAGAGAGCAGTTGACCACTTGTACATATATAGTTGAGACGAAAACAATACATTATTTCATACATTACCTTTTGATTTTGGACATTTTCTAAATCATAACTTTTTTTTAACTAAACAAATGGATTTGAACTTACCTAAATTGAATTAATCTCAACGGAACTGAATTGTTTTTATTAATAAAAATAAAAATGTATTTTCTATAATTTTGTAAAATATTTTTTAAAAAAATATTATATATTTATAATTATTGATTTAAATTATTTTATATTTTGTTTTATGTTATTTTGAAACGAACTTAATCAAGTTTAATTGAATTTAGCTGAAACCGATTTGAATTGAACTTAAATGACCTAGAATTAAGTTCAAAAGAATATGTCTTAATAGGGTAATATTTACATTTCTATTTTAATTTGACATATTTTTTGAATTTATTTATTTGAAATAATAATGCACAATATTTATATTATTTTTTTCATTTTGCCGACCACTTTTTTTAGGTACAGCGTAGAGTGTTTAAGGAATAATGTATTTTATGTGCATAATAAGTAAAATTATATTAATGTGTGTTTGACTGTTTGTAATTATTTAACAATATTTTATAATTTAAAAAAAAAAGATTTCTACTTACAGTGTGACATAAAAAAAAAAAAGAGCGAAGCTTTTACGGTGAAATAAAGTGAATATACTTCACTAAATGTACAAATTTTCATAAATAGCTGAAACCTAAAAGCAGTGCACTACACATGTAATAGATAAATACTATCAAAATTCCAATATTGTTTAGTATTGATTGTGTAGAAGAGTTTTCAAAGATGTCAATCATGTTTGAGGATATAAAAGGGACACTTAGTGGTTGTATGTCATTCATTGTGTGGTTGATGGTGGTTTTAAAGAGATCCTACATTTTGTTGTTCTACCCAATAACTTTATGTTGTAATTTATGTGAAATTTTTCTTCATTTTCAGATCATTTATCAATCAAACATAATTGATTTTCATAAATTCTTGCTCCAAACTTCCACTGCGAAATAAAATGTATGCTACTCAATGGTATAACTTCTTAAATTTTTTGAGATCTTACCGAAGTTGGTCGAATTTTGGAACTTCCTACGAACAATTAATACATAAGCTTATACTCGTAATTCAAGAAACTAAATCGATGGAAGTAGCTTATGAATTTGTTTGAAATGTTAAACGTGAAAGCATTAGAAAGAATTCAAAACAAATTCAATAATATAATCGGGATATTAACCAAATCTTATTTGTAAAAAAATACAAAAAAATTATTTTATATTTTTTTTGTTATTGGTGTCATAATTATTGTCACACTTATCATTCTTAAATATTTAATTACAAACGATTTTATTCTTATTTTTTTTTACTCATTTTTTGGCTTAACTAACAATTAATTATTTTATTAATTTGACTTTTTTATTATCAGGAATAGTAATTATAAAAGATAATTCGAATTGGAGCAAATCAAAAGCTCCGATGGGTGATATCGGTAAAACCACCTCCTCCGCCGATGACGATCTGCTACTAAAGAAATTCTTCGCCGAAGTCAGCGAGGTTGAGCGCGAAAACGAAGTCAACAGGTTTCATTCATTCTAATCTAACATATGTGCATATAAACTCTATGGCTAGAATACTGAATTCTTTCAATTTGTCTGATTAGGGTTTCTATCTTTTCTTTTTTCATGTGTAAAAGGTTCGAGAAATTGATTGAACGAACATGAAATTGTTGTTCGTGTATGTTTGTGTGGACGGAGATAGATAGGATGTGAAAGTAATTCGGTGAAAAATCATTTCTGAATTTACATTTTAGCAGATTATTGTTGAAGTTGGAATTGGAGGTATGTTGGAATTTAACTATAATTCATATGAAGAGGTTAGAATATAATTTTTATAGTATTTTTTATGTTTATTTTCCTGGTTCACTTGAAAGACGATGCGATGTTTTGAACTTCATACTGCCACAGTTGGCTTATTGGTATTGTGGCTTGATTTGTGTTTGTATTTCTCTGATTTTTGTTGATAGTTACTGATGTTTTTACTGGGTGCAAGCATCTGTTTGCGTTACTTAGCAATACATGCTAATGAATTACCCCGTGCTGACATTTCCTGTAACTTTTGGGTTACTGTAGGATCCTTTCGTGTTTCAAGTTAAATGCTTTTGAATATCTTAACCTGCCTTTTGATTCCTCTGTGGATGAGGTGAAAAGGCAATATCGTAAGGTAATGTTTTCATTTACAATCATATTTATCATGTTTGTTGTCATCATTGGGAACAAGAAACGTGTTTCATGTTACTTTCTCCTATTGCAGTTATCATTGCTTGTTCATCCTGATAAATGTAAACATCCACAAGCAAAGGAGGCATTTGGAGGTAAATAACCCTACTTTCTTGTTGTGAAGAAAATATGTGTATTTCGGTGTTTCCCTGAACTTCAGGTTACACTGATGTATACTTGCATATGCTTGGTGATCCTTATCTTGTCTCCTTAGATCCTTTTATTCGGTTTTTCACCAGTAGCTAGATCTTGAATGAAGAATATCATCTTTGTCCTTACAAAATGCTTCTTTTTTCCTTTCTTAAGTTACACCTTTTCCATTTAATTCTGTTACTTTCCCTAACTATTTAATATATGTAATTATTACATACCGTTGAATGTGTTAGTTGTGAACTATATCCGTGTTATTAGGATTCTCTTAACACATTTTTGTGAAATTTATCGCCCCATAGCCATTTGTCCAGTTCCTTGCTGTTCTGAAATAATGATTGTTTGAATGATTGGTCTTAATTTATATATTATTTACATAGCATAGTTTTTGAAGTCTCAATTATACTTTATATGGTTATCATGGCGTATAATTTTCATCTTCTTAATTGATGAGTAAGCCGCCGTTCAAGGTGCTGAAAAGAGTAAAGTCTCTCTTTTTTCCATGAGTTTTCGTATTTACTGTAGTAATTTAAGCGCATGAGTTGAGTCCTTGTATAATTATTCCAACTTTAACGATTTTGTGACATTATGACCTTGATCAACAGTTGCATGCGAGCTCAGTGCAACTATGCCGAATTATATATGGAATTGTTTAGCATGTTATTCTTGGTTATTATTTGATTATAGTTTGTTGGCCAAGTATAATTAATAGGTTTGTGTATCATAAAACTTGGATTCAGTTCTTAGATTACATGTTTTGAGCTTCTTTTGAGGTTTTCCAAGAATTTTATCCAACTCTGAGGTTACATTATTTTGTTATGAAACAGCGTTAGCAAAAGCTCAACAATTATTACTCGATCCACAAGAGAGGAATTATATTTTGAACCAAGTTGTTGCTGCCAAAGGTTGGTCCTTGACTCCTTGTGCTTCTTTCTATCTTTCTCTATATTTTTCAATTGATAGTTGCCTACATTTCATTTTGCCTGATCTATGCTTGATAATTAGAACTTTTATCTTAAATAAGACTACCCTCATATTGATACCCCAGTCTTACAATTGCACCTTTTTTCGCAGAATTTCTAGTTTTCTCTCAGATCTTAAATTATCTGTTAATTTCGCATTAAGTGTTTGGACTAGATAGGCAAACTCAGTAAAGTTAAATGAAAAGCAACCTAGAAAACAGAATGTTAGGTATTTTTAACTTAGAATACTAATTGTATCCGTCTTTCCATGACTTGTCAATTTTACATATGATTAAAATGATTATTAACGAGACTATGTTGTGCCCCAGATTATTATTTTGACCTTTCCCCCTTCCTCTGTTCCACACTCCCAAACATCATTAATATATCTAAAAGATTTAAGGCTTAAATGCAAAAAAAATTAAAAATCACTACAATTGCTTTCCTCTCCAACCGGTCTGCCCAAAATTATTACCCATGTTTTTACAATCTTAAAATGCAATATCAGCTATCTTCCTATGTTCACAAATTTTCTTCTGTTTTAGCTTGCTATGTTCAGTCACTAGAGACACCCATGCTTATAAATATGTAATGCAGAAGAACTTAGATCAAAGAGGAAGAAACAGCTGAAAAAAGACACTGCTAGTAAGCTAAAGTCATTAGTTGACGAGGTAAAATCTATTGACACCATTTTCATTTACTCTTTCCATTTGTGTTATTGATCAGTCAAATTGGTTTATGCCATCTTTTTTATTTTATTTTTGTAATGGATCTGTTTGTTCAGCTTTGTCCGCATCCCCATTATAGGTTTCAGTTGATTCGCAAGGACTATACTACAACCAACTTTTAGAAAGTTGAATTTCTGAACCGCAAACGTGTATTTACTTTCATTCTTTTAAACAATGACAGGGAAAATATGAGCAGGAATTTGAAAGATCAGAGGCATTCCAGCAACAGTTAAAATTGAAGGTCCGAGAAATATTAACAGATCAAGAATGGAGGAGAAGGAAGATGCAGATGAGGGTATGCTGCATTACTGTTTAGTCTTGACAGCTGACTAAGACAATTTCGGAATTTCCTACTCAAGTCTTTTTATTATTATTATTTGTACCTTATTTGCACTATTGATCCGTCAAATTAGTTTCTGCCATCTTTTAAAAAAGAAATGCCTTGTAAATGGCACAACTCACAAGTGGCTTGTGTTTCAATGCCGTAGATAGCGGAGGAGGAAGGTAGGTTAAAGAAAGACGAAGAAGAAACCAAAGAGATGTGGAAACGAAAGCGTGAACACGAGGAACAGTGGGAAGGCACAAGAGAAAAGAGGGTTAGTTTATCATATGCATATATCATCTGATATAGTTATTAATATTTTTTTAATTTCCCTTTTTCTAAGTATGACATAATCTGAAGTATTCTGAAATACGAGGTCTTACATTCTTAGTGTGATATAAGCATGCCAGTTCGTGTGAAAGGTTGTCAGAGTGAACATTACAGTCCTACTTAATCCTTGTATCAGTTTAAAATCTCTGGATATGGGAATATAGCTTTTGCCAAAATGGGTATTGTTCAATATTACAACTATGATTTTAAACATATGATCTATTGGATCTTTTTCTTCATAATTGTTAGTGTTTCGTACAAAGCTGTCTTTTGTCTTCGTCATATAGTATCAGAAAATGTTGGAAAATAACAACTAAGAAGATTGAAGAAACTCTGAGACGAGTTTAATTAGTTTTTTTGTACTGTGCTCAAACTTAGGTTTCCAGCTGGAGGGACTTTCAGAAGGGTGGGAAAAAGGTAAGATCATATCATACAGTATTTCCCCCCCTTTTTTTTTAGGGTTGGTAAAACAATGAATACCCCTTTCATTTTGAATTATTTTTCTGGATGAATAATTGAATATGCATATTTTACTTTCTAGGCTAAAAAGGGAGAGATTCGACCTCCGAAGCTGAAGACAGAAGATCCAAACAAATCTTACGTTCAAAGGCCAGCGAGACGAGGATGATGATTTGCCTACTCTCCAGAAATATTTGAATATGTAACTCTAGAGATTGTTTCGAGTTAGGGACCAAGTTGGTCCTGCTATATCATATCCAGTGGAAGTACTTGATGTTCATAGGGTTAGGTAATGACATAACAAACTAAACGACCTTTGTGCAATAAATATTTACTCCATTAATTTTCCCTGGTTACATTTGGTTTCATGAGTTTGTATGGCACACCCCCACAATAAATTGTGCTTATAATCTATTTTATAAAATAAACTTAATTGGGCATTACTTTTCTTTAGTCATAACTCGATAACAAAAAAAACTGTAAAACAAAGATAAATGCCAAAAAATACTACTATATTCTTATCTTCACACAGTTGCTACAATATACACAGAGCTGAAAAGAAATACATAAATAAACACCCCCTCCACACCCTATATTATACATGAACTATTAAAAAATCTGTGACATCTCTCAAGAGTCACGTATAAGCTAGCAAAAAAATACAAACCTAAACACCTGAAAACAATAGGTAAAACGTAAGAGTCAACAAGTAACGACCAGCCCCAGTGAAGAGGACACTCTTGCACCAACCTCTTGTCGTGTCGTGCAGCAAACATCTTTTGTAACCCCAAGTTCAAATTTGTCTCTTCATCTTCTGTGGACTTTTCGAGTGTTCAAAGGATCTCGACTGCTACAAGTCTCCGGGAAGATTGTAGTGTTCTTGGTGTGAATATATCCACATGGGCAAACATGATAAGTACAAATCACTGGAAATTTGCAGGTGTTAGCATGACACTGGAGGAAGTGAGTAGGAAAACAATCCCTGGACCATAATCTTAAATCCAAGCAAGAGAAACTTTTTCGCTAGCAACTTGTGGACGTCCTCTAGTAGGCGTTGCTGGTCTGTTAGCATTGAGTTCCTGAAAAAAAACACGAGCAGAGAGAGAGCCAGTCAATCTCAGCAAGGTATTATTTAGGATAATGACAAAAACTTCCTCTGGGGTTCAGCTTAAATGCCTAGACAATTAGTTATTTTTAAAATTACAAATTGTGATTAAAAAGCAAGTGGAACGACTTCAGCTATACATAACTTGATGGACAAGTATAACAGACTTATATTTGTCGTATTTATTTTCCTTTCTTGATTAAGTTGGAGTTAGCCAACCCCAAGAGTTGGCCATTTAAGATGGGATGATGGAGTTAAAAATGAAAGGCTGGAAATAGCAGCAGCACCTGCATCCATGTGTCGTCTACATGGCAGCCAGGAGAGTTTTCTGAAGACGAAATTGCAGGCGGTAATGGATGAATTAGTTTTGGTACAACCACTAAATCCCTACCCATAACCAAGATCGCACCTGCATTATTTGCAGTGCCTGCAGATAATAAACAAATAAATAACAAGAAATTAAGAAGCTTAAAAAATGTAGCTGTGGATCCATTAAATTTTGTAGGATAAATAGATTAATGCATACCACAGTAGTTTGTGGCTGAAAACAGAGTAATCAAATGTCCGTGAGCAAATCTTTCAAATCCATCCATCACACACTCGTGTGCTCGAACAATCAATTGAATATCATTGTTATTGCAAAATTCCATAACACGATCAGGCTGCAAAATAAAGAAACTTAAATGAAACATAAAGCTTACGTGTGATGTAAATAATTTGTACAGCATATATTTGTAGGAACACTGTAACCCTGTCTATGGATATCAAAAGAAAGAGAAGCTGAATATAGTCATACGCATCACAAAATTGATGCAGAAGAAAGTATGAGTGAAGCTTGTATCATTCAATGTAAATAAATAAATAGAGGATCACTAACTGACAATTAAATTTATCTTAAAGACATCTAATGTCAAATATAGAAAAACTAAATATACACTACAGCGAGCATTAAATTGGTTTCTAGGACGCGATACTCTGCAAACAATACCACACACAGTCACCGAAAAGAAATAAAATACAGAGGCTGGAGAAGTTTGAAAAGAAGCACCCACACCAAAGGTTACCAACCCAGGTCCTCTCGCATTCGGCCGGAGTCCTTCTACACTGTCATTTTCAGTGGGATCAGACCTAAAACAAAACACCCGTATAAAAAATAAATATTAAAAACTTTATTATTATTATTATTATTATTATTATTATTATTATTATTATTATTATTATTATTAATTATTATCATAATGACGACCAGAAATAATATGTACTAACCACAACAAGTCCATAAGCACAATAGATCCCACTTCCATTGCAATTGGACGCTGAATATTTTCAATCTGTTCTACATGGTTTATGGATCGTCCTATACCACCGTGCATACAAACAATTTTTTTCTCGATCAAAGCAGCCAGAGGGAGCCAGTTGAACAATCTGTTCATTCGGTGCCATGTCCATATTCCATCTCTCTCACCCTGTTCAAGAAACAATCAGAAATACTTCTGCGTTCACTCAAAATAAAATTGACTAGTAATAAGACTATAGGTGATTTACCATACGCTCAATGCACTCAATTCGAAATCCAAAAAGAGCATTGATATCTGCAGCTTCATGGTTACCACGAATTAAATGTATATGATGAGGATGCTCAACCTGCATAATGCATATTCATGGATTTGCACAAGGACAATTTCATCAATTGTGTTAAGAAATGAAATGAGCGAATATTGGACCAGTCATGGGCGAAAAAACGGTAGATACCTTCAAAGCTAAGAGAAGAGACATTATTTCCAAGCTGTGCTGGCCACGATCAACATAGTCTCCCAGGAAAAGATAATCAATATATCTGACGATAAATATTTACATAAAAATCAGTTGGAAGCTAAAACTTCAAGGCTTAGCAATAATAATATTGCGCTTCAATGCTAAAGCCAATTAGTTGGCCAAAAGTTGCTACAGTCATCATGGCAATGACATTATATATTGGGAATTCAGATAAATTATTAAATTAACATAATAAGGTGAGGTGGGCTGGAAACATACGATATATCCCCAGCAGTAGAAGGTGATCCATACTCATCAAAAATTCGCATAAGATCCCCAAATTGCCCATGTAAGTCACCAAATATCTTAATAGGAGCCTTCAGCTTTAGTACACTAGGTTCAGCTGCAAATATTCTCTCAGCACTATCACAAAGATCTGCAATCTCATTGCAATCCAAGAAAAACTGTCTGCGAACGGGAGGCTTCCAACCGCGAGGTTTCAGAAGATGAGCAATCACCTGGGAGACAGCCAAAAATGGTATTTAACAACCTTTTTGTACCATAATCAAAATACAAAATAACTCCATACAAAGAGCAGCCGAAAATGGTACAGAACATTTGGCCATATAGTTCAAATAAGATACGGAAAACAAAATTCGAGACCGTATATCATGGACTCAAGTTCACATAAATCTATATAAACTCGGTTCAATTCATCACACAATTATCCTATAATTCTTCACTATATCATACTATATTCTTCACAATATTAATAATATATTATTCTCAAAAAATAATTCATTATTATTCAATTTTTCATAATTTATTATTGTATTCTTCACAATTATACACTCCATTTTTCACAAAAATACACTTTATTTTTCACACAATTAATATTGAATTATTCACTATGTGTATTATTCACTAATGTCTACTGGATTCTTCTGAACATATGTATTGTATTCTTCACGAGTTTACCGGGTTCATGTAGATCTACATGGACTTGGGCCCATGCAATAGTTTACCCTCTAGATGGCCTTAATGTTTTTAAGAAGCAGTTTTTTCTCTCCTTTTTAACGTAAAATGAAAATTTATTAATAAAAAATTAAAATACTACACTGTAATTAGTTAATAAGATATTCATAGAAGTTCACCAAAAAGGAATATCTGGAATATCACAGGGCTAGCAACAGTGAGCATAAGCAATGTAACTCAGAACTCATCAGCAATGCATTCCTTTCTTCTGATCACCCATATACTATACAAAAGTAAAATTTACTCTCGAAGAAAGAATAATACCTTCTTTGGCACACTGTTTATAGACATTTGCCGATCAAAAAGTTTCCTAGCTGCAGCTGCACCTTCCGTAGTTCCGCCATAACTGACCCGTCTCCCTTCATTTTCAAACTGATCAATTGAAAGCTGTCTCACCAGACCACCTAAAGCACCACCAGTCTCTGCAGCCACAACTACCTGCAAATACATTAACAGCAAACAATGAAACAGGAGCCGACTAAACCGTCACCAAAATTATTAAATGCATTTCTCACAATACTTACGGCACGGTGATGGAGCCTAACTCCAGCTGGTGCAGAATCAGGCTTGAGCAATATAGATATTTGATTGCCGCTAGGAGTAGCCTCCACCCCACGATCTCTACCTGGAAACTCAACCTCTCCATTAACTTGTCGAGCTTTAGCAGCTGCAAGTGAAGCAGTAATAGCCTCAGCCTCAGCTGCAGACGCCTCAACCAAGTAGTACTCTGCGCCTTTGCTCAATGTTCTGCACACTATTATCATTATTCTCTGGACCCAATGCTTTAAAAATTGTGACTCTTATTCGAGTGAGGCGTATGCCCTGAGTATATAATCAACCGACATGATAAGAGGATGTGAAAATTACCGAGAATCTTGAAGGGTTGCATTTTCTGTGCTTATATCCGTAAAAACACCATCATTAGGAGGGGCAACAAGATTTCCTAGCACAACAGTACCATCATCAGCAGGGTGAAACTCTAGGCACATATGCCCAATCTCTGTAATCAGTAAACATGTATCTACCTTGAAGCCTGATTTGTTGCCCGTTTGATGAGGCAGCAGCAGCAGCAGCATGAGAAGCTGCGCTAGTTGTTTCAGCAGCTGGCAGATCTTCAGCTACTAAAAAGTCATCCAGCAATACACCTGAGACAGCAAATATTCATAGAGGTAAATAGAGCTGCCCTCGTATAATAATCGATGATACCAGTTTTTAACAAATGCTTAGAGAAACACAGATAGGAAATATTCAACATGTAAAAGTAGAGAATGCAACATAGCCTGCATAAAAATCGTGAAACAAATAGTAGCCGGATGACAACTACTCCCAGAGGAAATTAAAGCTTCTCAAGAATACCAGTTTATTTGTAAGATAATATAGTATATAACATCTTATAAGCCATTAAAACATCATATAAGATCTACAACTCATAAGCACTTTAAAAAAAGCTCAGCAAACATCTCTTAATCAAAGATACTGAAGAATAATTCCTATAATTACTAATTTCCTTTGTACATAAAATGCCAGATGCCCTAGGCACAACACCTTTTAATAAAAATAATATTGTAATAATAACAATAGGTTGATAGAATTAATAAAAAATACTGGAGTACTAAAGTTACCAGAGCTGCCCAGTCACAAAAATGCTAACACCTTTTGATCGCAAAATCCAATATGAATATGTAATGCTATTATGGGTATGTATCATGTCTCACCACCACGTAAACCACCATAGACAAAGATCAAGTCACCAACAGCACATGCAGCATGCCTACAGCACCTCGTCAATTCAACTGTTGAATCCCCACCAGCAGCATCAGCACTGTATCTTCCTGTCCTTGGAGTCGTAACAACCGACTTAGTGTCACACCAAACACCAGCAGCGGTATCCAAAACTACACAGAAAACAGTAAAATAAAAAACGTATTTGATTAATAATTTAATGAATATTTTATTTATAACTAATCGGTGTTCTGAAAGATGGAAGGAAATCTTGGTAACAATCTAACAATAGTACCAGCCACACTTGAGGAATCCTCTACCATGCGCCCACCACCAAGAGCCCCTCCAGATACATGGAGGCGTGCATTAACAAATACCTAGTAACGAAATACATTAATTATCAAACAAGAGGAAAGCACGGTGATTTGTGTGTGACTAAAAACAATATAAACATTAAATAAAATCTGCAAAGAGAAAATCTTGAATGTGAACTTACAGCTGCATGCTGATATCTCGAAGATGGTGAGACACCCGGAGCAATGGCCCATTCCCAACGGCCATCTCTATGTTTGGCGAGCCCATACGCACTAGCAAGTGGCTGCAAAATCAATTATATGAACAGGTCAACGTGTGTAGAAAACTGACACAGTACTCAAAAAATTAACACATAATGAATCATCTTACTCAAGATTTTTCCAACATTTAAGGTTTAAATTGTCAATAAGAAATTTTCCCAGTTATTCGTATTCATACAAATGTGACCTTGAAAGGGGCTAGTTTTTACTTGCAAATGGGTTTCCATACGAGCATTGACTTAGACATACTTCACTAATTACTTTGGAGAGAAAATATGATTTCTTATCTCAACCACTAAATGACTGCTGTAATAACAAGCAGCTTAGATACAACTTTTAAAATAAGTTATATAAATATACTTCAAGGAAGGTGAGGGAGAGGTCCTTAAAAGCCAGAACAAACCAACGTCGCCTGTATACCAGCCAACATTAAATTATGTGTCCTTGATCTTCTAAAGCAGCAATCGAAAGATGATATAATTACATTAAGAAAAATACACAACAGGTTAAACCAGAACAAATCCAACGTCGCCTGTATGAAATTTTCAACAAATGCAACTTATAAACAATTGAATATAATTTGAGGCTTTCCTTAATCATGTATGTTATTATATAAAAATATAATATTGTGCTAACAGAAAAAGCATTGTGAACATTTGTTGGATCTTTTATGCAAAAGTGATAATGGAGTTATGAATATAGAAATCATCTTTCACTTTATGGAACTTGAGAAAACAGGAAAGTTAAATTTACAAAATAAGGTAGACCCTTGGACTCATAAAATATTTAAAGTTCAAAAAATATATAGATATTATTGTTTCCTCAACTCAATAATTACACTTAGTTTACAATACTACATATGAACATAATTTTTCTAGGCAGATAATGCTGTTATATTACTTTTATAAACTCCCCATCCTTCTCCAAGAAGGATACTGACAAGACTCGTGGGAAAATCAGGCCACCCCATGAATCATTGTCAGGACTCATTGCAAAGAAGAAAATACAAACACATCAATCATCATTGAGAAATGAAAAGGATTCCCTCAATAAATGCAACCTATGTAACTACAAGGATAAGGTAAAATCATATACTCTCTTTGTCCCATTTATATCTTCACACTTTCTTTTTTTGGACGTCACACATATATCATCACACCCAAAAAATAAGAAATAATTATACTATTCACTTTAAAATACAACCATGCCCTTACATTTTTACCTACTTTTCTAACATTACTCACAATTATTTTTATTTTTCACTTTAAAATACAATTTTGAATTTTCCCTTAACTTTTTTTTAACATAATAAAAATAACATTTTTCTTAATCGAAGTGTGAAGATGTTGCCGCCTTGCCGGGACGGAAGGAGTACAATAAATCACCTAGGACGCTAATGAGTTAGGGAATCGTACTAACCACGTTATTTGCATCCCTCCCACCACACAGCAGAAGAAGACCATCAGAGCGTGCACTTGCAGTTGCATACCTAGGAAAGTGGAGAAACAAAACAAAATAATATATTAAGTTTCAGTGTACATACGAATGATACTATTGAAGTGCGTAGTATCACAAAATAGAAGGTAAATTCAGCACATAAAGTTTGCATGCCCACTATCAGAATATAATGTAATGAAACTCAATCCACTGGACCACAATATCTTGTTTAATAAAATAAATTAATAACATGATATACGTTGCAGAAAAGAAATCTGACAGCATAAAGCTAGAGAAGAGCGACACCAAGTTATGATGACCTATAAATTAGTAACATAATTTAAATGATGTAAATCGATATGTAACGCACTCTTACAGAGCTCTATAGATGGAAAACCTTGAATGGTGGTTTAACTGATTTCAACGCAATAATAGGACACAATAAAATGAGCACAAAATAAAGAAGAATTATTGCCAATTACTTCTCATTGGAACAAGTCAAAGCTTGAACCAAACAATTGAAGAAATAGAGACATGCATTTATCATCATAGCAGGAATTTTATGCGAAGAAAATTGAAACTAAAATCATTGTGAAGAGCCATACTTTCACAAGCAAGATCAAAGGGGTTGAATTTTAATTGTTTTTGTTTCTATAATAATACAGACAAATATACTCATGCATAATAATCAAGCAATGTTATTCAACTATTAACAGCTAATATTAGACAAAAATAATAATGCATGTTGAAAGGTGATACAGACAAAAATAATCTAGATAGACCATATTTTGAATTTGCGCATCAATATTGCAAGAACCTGAATGTGCAAACTCGCGCGTAAGCCTTGAGGCCTTTGATTTTGCAGGGGACTAAAAAGGAAATGGGAGTCTCAATCTTTTTATATCGGTTTCATTTATTCAACATCAGCAATCAATTAAAAAGAAAAGCATTAAGCATGTCTACTAAATCATGACTTCTCTAAATAACGAAAAATAAACATTGTATTCTGCTCAAAAGGGCTCTGCTTCCATGTGAAATAATATATATAAGCATGATGTAACCTGACAACTTCATTAAATATTAAAAGTAGAAATGCAAACAGGCAAAAAAAAAGTTAGAACATGAACATGTACTCACATGCAAGGAGGTGGACCTTCGCCTTCTGGTTCCAGTTTCCGCCACTCATACGGCTTTGCAGCAGTGTCCAGTGCCCATACATCCGCTAATGCCCGTTTTCCTAAAACATACGCACCAAATTACTTGCTTACAGAAATTACAAAATAAAGAAATGGGGAAACAATTTAACAGAAGGCAAACCATCATTTCCACCAATTGCCATAAGATAACGCTGTCCAACCAAAGCCATGACATGTCCATACCGTGCCCCCGGTCCAGGACCATGGACAACAACCCTTACGAAAGGACAAGTGCACTCCAGTAAATATGGATTCTTTGAATAAAATTATAGTAGTATATAATTTTTTTAATGAATGACTAATAAATTTTCATGATTTCCCATAATTGTGAATATATATATATATATATATATATATATATATATATATATATATATATATATATATATTATACACACATCTACACGACGCTAACCTATGCCATCTTGGTCGTTGTTGTGTAAGATCCAGAACATGGAGATCTTCCGCCGACAAGCCAGCTGGACCGATCCCACCCTGCCATGGACAGTAATATTAAAGCATCATTTACATCCAGATAATAGAAAAATAAATGGGGTACTTCCTCAACTCAGTCCACGTGTTAACAAACCTGAATGACAACCATAGTACCAACAGTAGAGGCCACATGAGCTGCTCTAGGTGTGGGCGGTTCTCCCATTGGAGTAATTCTGCAAAGATTTAGGCCACGTGTTAGAGATATTTGATAATGTAACAAAGTGATGAAAATTAATATTTTCCGACATTAATAGAAATCTGTTGTTTGATAAACGGAAAGTTTACTACTTATAAATAACTCAATCAAGCTTACCGAGACCATTTATTTGACAAAATGTCATAACAGTGCACATCGGCAGTAGCCCCCGCCAACCCTGAAATAAGAAAAATTAACCGAAGAATAAATTACATGCACTACCATCATCAATTAAAAGGCACCACAACAATTTGCAACTCATTAAAAAACTTATGCAAAACTACCAAAGAGAAAGAAAAGGAAAAAAAACCAAAAACTTCGCTTCCATTCTCTTCCCAATCAGAACGCCGAAGAATATCCAACTACTCCAGAAAGAAGAAAAAAAAGTAACCAAGATATTGAAAGCAACAACATCCAAATTGGGCAGAGGTGGACTGGTGATGTATTCCAATCAACTCAAGGTAGCTACACCACCAACAATTGGGGCGAAACATGATCTTTAACATTTTCGACAGGAATTTGATATAACCAATAACCCATACCAGGAAAAGTAAAAAACCAAAAACAAAATTTGAAAAGAGGCATACGGAGAACTCCGGCACTTCCTGCCGGCGGAGGAGTTCCTGATTGGCCAGAATTCCCTTCGAGCGCCGTAGCTCCTCCAAACAGAATTAATCTTGGGCCAATGTACCCGGGACTCCCCTCCTCCCCAATGGCAGGCACAGCCGTCAGAGTGTGGCCGCACCTAGGCCCAGGACCATCCTCCTTCTTCTCGATTATCGCGTTCACCACAGTGTACGTCGGGGCAAACCGTGGCCCCGCTACCACCGTTCCTGGCCCACCGCCGCCGCCCCCACAATTAGGCGTGCTATTGTTCACATTAGCCCTATTGTCACTCTGTTGCTGATGCGGCAGCTGACACGAGGATTCGGATTCGGATTCGGTCGAGTGGTCCGCGCCATTGGCCGCGGCGGGCTGCTCAGCCGCATCGTGATCGGTCGCCGAAGCCATAGCCGAATCCGCGTCCATTTCTACCCGAAGAAAGCCCTAAAATTCGAGGTTTGTCGATATGGATAAGATCGTAGCAGCTTTGAATTCTCCACAGTCGGCATTTTCAATCTCCATTTCCGAAAGAGCCCTAGCCCTGTTCTTCGCAAAATTCCCCCATCACAGAACCTCCTCTCTACATAAATATATTTATGAATCAAGCGACTGACGACGAAATAGGAATACCCGCCCAATTGTTCATATATACATATATTCGTATTTGTATGTATCTATCTCCTCTGCCTGAGGAAGAAGAAGATTGAGAAAAAATAATTAATTAATTTTTTACTATATATTTTCGGATTTTATTAAACTGATTGCGTGTAGTGCGTGCGCGCGGCTGAGAAGACCACGTGCCCCCGCCATGTAACGAGAAGCCCAAATGGCCAAATTGGTAAAATTCAAAATGTGGTAGTACAATTATTACAACACCGCGTACAATTATGTTATAGCCTGTAAGTAATGACGATGAATTGAATGTTAATTAAAGTTAATTTATTTCAACTAAGTACAGTAAAAAAAATTGTTTGGGTAAAGAAGTTAAGGATTAGTTGTTGAAATAATTATTATTTTATTTAATTATTTGATAGGAAACTATGAATTTAACTGTCACGTCGAATCTCTACTAGAACCATCACACATTCACACATTATTTCATTTATTTGCTTGTATTTATGTTTTCACTCTCAATTAAAAAGGAAAGTGTGAACCCTGGGTCAAAAACAAAAATATTAATAATAATATGGTCCTCAAATCCAACATTATATCTGTGTAACTTGCCTTCAACTTGTTTTTGTATAATTCACAAAATAAGCTCACACTGGAAGTTCACACCATACAAAGAAATACTCCAAAAATTCTTACCAAATATCAAAAGCAAAATGCAATACCATAAACAGTAACCAAGCAACACTTTTTTTCCCAAACATTTACCAGAACTCTTAGGTACCCTTTTAAGCATTCAAAGTTGCTTTATTCACCGGCTTCTGAAAAACTCTAACCAGCGGCATCCCATCCCCCTCGGAGCCCCCGACTCTCCACGACCTGTCTTTCTTCCTCTGCGTCTTCTTGTGCATCTTATGTGGAGCCCGGCCCGGTTTCTCCTTAACCACGCGCAACACCTTTCCATCCAAAGCCAACCCATTGTCAATATCAAAAGCATTCAAATCACTCAGCACATCCTCCAATCCCATCCCAATCTCCTCACCTTCACCACCCACATCTGA
Source organism: Euphrasia confusa (assembly GCA_954870475.1). Classification (NCBI taxonomy): domain Eukaryota; kingdom Viridiplantae; phylum Streptophyta; class Magnoliopsida; order Lamiales; family Orobanchaceae; genus Euphrasia; species Euphrasia confusa. Next base: position 3,436,733 of record OX940966.1, on the reverse strand, counting down.
ATCCACTTCATCACCATCATTCTCAGAATCACCATCGGAATCATCCTCAGAATCGCCTTCGCTATCCGAAAATCCAGGCGGCATTTCAAAATGAGCCAACTTCCCATCAATATAATCCTTTAAAATCTGTCGGGCTGCCCGGGTCTCGTCTGGAAGCCCGCCCGAGGCAACATACCCACGGGCACCGCAGTAAGCCCTCAAAACCTCTGCCCCCAAAGGCGCCCGATTTTGGGGCTCGTAAGGTTTGGGCTTTGGTAGCTTGATCTTGTACACCTCCTCGATGACGGACCGTGGGACTCGATTTGCGACCACCTGCATTGCTTCCCGTTGCTCCGTCATGCGGTCGATTGGCAAAACCCCAGAGGCAATCATCTCATACCTCGAGCTCGTAAAGGACGGGAAAACCAAACCAGGGCAATCACAAAGAGTGAGTTTCTCGGATATTATCAAGGTTTGAAAATGTTTGGTTTTCCCAGGGGTCGAGGTCACGCCCGTTTTCTTTTCTCCAACTAAGGCATTGATTGTCGAGCTTTTTCCTACGTTGGGATATCCGACAAACCCGACGACGACACCGGGGGACGCCATGTGTCCGTCGATATTTTTGGGCTTAGATTTATTTCGCATTGAGGCAATGCCCTCTGCTTCGGATTGGAGACGGGAGAGTAGTTCGTCCCTGGCGTATATTTTAGTATCAGCATTAGTAGCAGTTCCCTCAGCGGAAACTATAAGGTTTTTTCCTTCAAGAACTGCAGTCGCAGCCTTGGCTGACCAGAAAAGGAAGAGGATCCCATTTTGATTGAAGTACTTAGCCCATTTCTCTCTGAAAAATTATGGTGAAAAATATTATATGATATTCTAAAATGAGACGAACAAAGAGGAAACAATAGATGTGGACTGTTAGGATACTGACCTAACATGATATGGCAGAAGGTCTGCTTTGTTAACTAGAAGCAATGTCTTTTTGTGTTCGTCTATTTCCCGTGCATATGCCTGACATTTGGTATATGAGCCACAATTATGCCTTTCTTAAAATAAAATTTATATCTGCTTCAGAATTTCAAATATGTTAAAAGAAGACATTAAATTTAGAATCAAGATCTCCAGCATTACCTCAAGATCAGGGCAGCGGTAGAAGAGTGGGTCCCTTGCATCAACAACCATCACAATCTTCAAGGATACAATTTAGGAACAGATCAGTTACTGGCATGGGATATAAGGCTTAACTTAATGAATCCGTCACAAATTTAAGGGAAGTAAAGAATTATTCAGATGGTACTTATAGTAGAATAATTCTTTCAAGCTATAGTGACTGAAGTTTATTTTTTCAATTCTTTAGCCTAATAACATAATTTACCGGTTGTGTACCATCCTAAAAAAATATAGAGAACTGGATACTGGATAGGAATTTGTTGCAGGAGCATAACCAGGTGTCGATTAAGTTGGAAGAAACTATGAGTCTATGACTGCTGTCTAGGTCTTGAGGAAGAAGAAATGCATGATTAACGAGATTTAAATTAGAGAATTAATGCTCCAAAAAGTATCAGGAAATTATGATCATCTGAATTTCCATAGGCCTAAGAGCAGTCATAAGATTCATAACTGTTGTTCCATCAAATGACATAACCAGTCGAGAAGAGGCTTCGCTTATACGAGCCCAGTCCAAAATCCAGATGGATCATAACAGAGTCAAAACAATGTAACACCCTAGAGGGTATTATAGGCAAACAAAATTTTCCCTGGTCTGATGATGATAAGAAAAACAATGCAGATAATCATTATGGTGGCATTGTATTTGACACATGTAGATTGAGATGGATCGAATTAGAACGACTCCAGTATTGATTAATATTTCACTAATGTAATAAAACAATCTCAGATAAGATTTGAGGATCGTTAATATAAAAGATAGTGTATTTTCAAGTTTTCAACTATGAGACAACGGGAAGTTTCCCAGACTCGTCACAGAGAAATACAGATTTATTTCAAAATAAACTTAGCAACTTATATAGTGGCTTTGAAAGTATAGGTTGAACCTCCAAGTAACCCATGTTATTATTTCAAAAATTGTGCTTCAAATGAGCTAACAGTAGAATTTCATCCTAACTAAACTAGAAATATATTATATTACTTTATGTTTAAAGAATAATTCCATAGAGAAAGCATCTGATTCCTCAAAATTTTATCACCATAATCTGCATAATCTGCAACTTTCTCAATGTATAAATGAACTCACCATCAAATTATGAAGAGATAAATTAAAATGACATATCAAGGTAATCTGACCCTTCTAAAAGTTGGAAACAGAAACACAGTGATTCTTACCAGATCACTTCGTTCAAGCACCCTCCAAAGCTGCCTCCATATATCTAGGTTTTTCTCAAATGGAGTAAGAACTAGGTTTTCATTCTCCTCAAGACTGTAAAAAAAAGATAGTAATATTTAAGAGTTAATATATGAACTCTTCAAATCAGAGCAAAAAATATCCACAACACTCTGCATAATTTTCTTTTCGGTCAGTCCGTCGTAGGTTAAAACATCCGAAAATGAAAAAAAAAAAAAAAAATAAAACAAGCAATCTCCACCCTCACTTCATATACTTACTTACACCTCGTGCACTACTTTTTCCAATACTTGTTCAAACTACCCTTACAAGTTACAATACTTCATTAACATAAAGTGAAATTACCAATTATACCTACACGGCTACACTTTATATACCCATCAAGCAAATATTTCATTTTTCTTAAATGGTGTGCCAAATATTCCCCACCGTCTTTTGCGGAACAGAGGGGAGAAAATTTAGGTCAAATGAATACGATGGAAATAGAACTGCTGAAACAGTGATTGAGTAAATAACAGAACCAATGAGATCCCTGGAAGCAAGTCACCAATCTCCAAAGAGAAAAGACTGGACTAATGCATACAACCAGTCACAAACAACTAACTTAACAAGTCCAAATCACATGTAACAAAACATGTATAACATTCAAAAAAATTGTTAGGATGCAAAAAATTACAAATAATACGCATTAACAAACAAGTGAGAAGAATGACCATGAAAACTAAAATTTAAAAATCGTGATTAATATTAGCAGTGCAGTGCCTGACCTTGCAAGTTTGCGGCGCCACTCAAGAAAAGCTCGTCTTTCGTTATCATCAAGCTCTTCTACATGCATTTTCGCATTCCATGCCGGCCTGGAAAAGAAACTTCAGCATTAGCTTTGCCTTCAAAAGGAGAAAAAACAAAGTTAAAACGTAAAAAAATAGATGCCTGCGTGGAATCCGAAGACTGCTAGCATGCAAAGCCTCCTCCCTCTTCTGTAGCTCCTTTCTTGAATCAGTTGTAGTCTCATTACTGCTGGAAGCATAATCCCTGGAACAAACACAAAAGCATAATCTCAGAAATACAGTATTCACCTATTCTCATTTTGTCTCCTCAATTCCATCTACACACTTTTCAGAAAGAATATTCGATACACGCTGTTTCATACAAATTTTACATTTCGCCCAGTCACATATTATTATTTAACTAGCTTTAAATCATCATATCAACTATCATCAGTATTATTTCATCTCACAACAGATCACATATCCAAAACCCGTTTTCATTTTTTAAATATATTTATTTCCATATTATTCTCTCTAAAATTGAAAGTTGTGTGTATGCCAAAACAGAAAAGAATTATGTGTCTGCAACCAAAATCTGAAGCTTAAACTAAATGGCCATTGGAGAAGACAGTAACAACAAATTGAGAATATTAGGTTAATTTCTGTGAAGCCGTCGGAGAAAACACAGAAACGCACAAATAATAAGTCGCAAATAATTTCACAAGGAAGAATGCGCGGGGCTTACAAATTGATAGAAAAATTCTCGGGAGGGTTTAGGTCGGAGAATAGGCGGTGGGCCTCGTCCGCCTGCTCGATAACAGCTTCGATGTCGTTGACCTCCGTCACCGATTCTAGAACCTTCTTGTGCTGGGTTCTGTAATGCTTCCCCTTCTCCTTCGACTGCTGCACCATCTGATTGTGTTGCTTCACCAGAGCCCGACCCAGTCCAGTTTTTTCACTCTTAGGCATGGCTAATCGTCTCTAGTTTCTATAGAGCTCGAAAAATAGAAGTTCCGGCGGGCGGCTATAGAAATATGGTCTGTGGCGGCCGTCGGCCTGTTGGGGGCGGTGGTGGTGGCTGAATTGAAAGTTGAAACCTTGTACGAGTGAGGGGCCGAATGTGAAATGGGGTTTACGGCCCACTACTGTTTTAATTGACGGTTTATCTTTTAATTTTTATATTTCAATATATATTTTTAATTTTAAAAGTATTTATAAATAAAACTAAATTTATAATAGTAAAATATTCATAAGTGAGTCTACATTATTAGACTTTTTACTTTCAAAATGTATACTCCATCAGTCATGCAAATGTTTGTCAAATTAAAATGGAAGCTAGAGGAATTAGATAAGAATTTATGTTCTCGTGAATAATGTTAGAAAACTTTTTTTTATAAAAAAGTGCATGAAAATTTGAATTTCCACACATTTTAAAAAACTTGAAATAATTAAATAATATACTCTATCTCATAAGAGTGGTTATGCATTTTTTGCAACTGAAAAAGTGTAGATTCTAAATATACAAAGTATAACATAACAATACTAAATTCATAGTACTATTTATTTATTACCTTGTGTTGACTAGGTGGTTAAATTAAAATTTTACTATTAACATAGCATTTGTACGTATGATATTAAATTTTATGAAGTTAATAATTTTTTTGCTTAATTTTAAAATAAGTTGTTATTATTTGGATAAAGGAAATACTGTATATGAATTTAAGTTTCTCTTTAAGTTTAATATTGAAATAAATTTTTTACCAATATATTAAGATGTTTATGTTTAAAATGGTGGTGGTGCTTAATATTCCCTTGGTAGATTGAGTCAAATTGAATTATGATAATATTACCGTTTTTTTTTTCGTCCAACATATATTCTATAAGATAAACTCTACGTACTAAAGACTATTTTCGCATGTTATGATTCATTTATACCTTGTAGTAGTATTTTTTCTAATAATTGTGTTATATAAATAAGAGATTGTTCCTTTTTACATTTCATTGCATATATACTCTATACTCACTATCATAGTTTACACAACGGACAACGCTAGCTCTTTCGTTGAAAATTTTATACTTTAATTTGTATGTTGTATTTGGTATGATTACTTGAATTATCGAATGTTCATATCTAATTAGCTACTAATAATTAATTTGAGTCATTACTTGAATTATCGCATGTTCATATTTAATTAGCTACTAATAATTAATTTGAGTCGATTCCTAAAAAAAATTTGGGTTTGTTATAATTACTTAATTAATTCTGATCAACGGAAACTTCTCCCAAAATCCAGATTTCGGATTATACCCGTACAACATTTCATCTATCGCGATCATCCATCGACATCTCGATTTGCATCTATTCCCATCCCTGGAAGCATCGTAAGCATCGAAGTGGTGCCAAGCATAATCGGAGTCTGCAGTCCATTGCACGTCGCAGTAAAACAAAGTGGTCTCGAAAATGTTGACTTTGAAAGTCCACTCGAAGACTTCCTCCACCTCCAACACATGGTACCCGAGGTCATCGTCTCCCGACCGACAATGCACGACCATGCGGGTCCCATCTTTGAGTCGATTGATCACTTGGACATGAACTCTTGCATCGACGAAACTTGCATGTAAAAACATTAACACGACAAATATCGATACGATCGTAATGTGGTTTTTCTCTAGGCTATTCATTCTTTTTTCGTAATCGAGTATGTATCGTCTATTCTTTCGCGAAAAACGATTTTTTATACTCGGGGAAATCACGCGTTTGTCGTGGTTCTTGATCGACAACAACCGAACCGGGTAAAGAAGATGGATTAACGTTTAACTACCTACCTCTCTTGCAAATTCTATTTGGTTCTGATGGGCCCCAATATGTATTATGTCGGCCCAATTTTGTTACAAGCGGCCCAACATACAATAGCCCGTTAAGCCCCAAAAAAGAACTCGATCTGTGCTCAAAAAGAGTGATCCAAGTTGAAGAATCCAATCCCAGAAAGAAAGTGAGCCAACAAACAAATAAAACCATTTTTATATGTAATATCATGTTCATAGTTCTTAGACCCAGCAACAATCGTCTATTGGTCATGATTAAATGTTGGGTATGATTTAAATTATGATTAATTGTTATGAACAAATAATTATGACTTGATACACGTACCTACATACATACTAATGCATAAAATTTTAATTTAATGTAGGTATAATGATATTTGAGTTTAGTGCATCAAAGTATTAAATAAATACATTAATTTTAGAATATGAAATAAGATATCAAGAAGTACTTAGTTCCTACAAGTTATTCCAAGATAGAGAGAACAGATCAACTCTGAGAGAAGTTGAATCCAAGGGATAGTGGTTGGATCCATTGGACTATTGGGACTAGGGACCTTTGACTATGATCAAGATGCATTTACATGCTTCTTGATATTTGGAAGTTTTTATACGTTGATAACAAAGACATCATACAAACAAAAGACATACAAACGAGCACCTTAACATAAAAAAACCAAATAAAACATAGTAGTAGTACTTTAAGTCGAGTAATTAAAGTGCAACAATAGTAATAAAGCCGAGCAAATCAGACGACAGGGAATAAAGCGGACGTTGTTACCACAGCCATATCGCCATCGAGTCGACAAGAAAACTTTAAAGTCGACAAGAAAACTTTTCAGCTGCAAATCCACCCTCGGAGGCTTCTCTCTGTTATCATAAAGAGCACGACAAACATCTATGGTTACATTACAATGGGGCGTGGTAGATGACCACCGCCCCTCAGAACGGAGAACGCAAAAGTCAAACTCTCCCTAAGGTTGATGGAACAGGATAGTAACATGAATTAAGGGAATCTATCACATTGTCCGGGCTGAGAAGGAACTGACCCCCAATAACAAAAAACAGTAAATGTCCATCATAAGAAATACAATCCGCATCCACAATATTTACCCAACCATTTTCCGGATGTTCAAGATCGATGAAAAACTTCCCACGATAAGGTATATCGACGACAAATCTAGACTCTGTGGCATAGCCATGTGAAGTGATCGGCACAGTGCCCTTAAGGTCGACCTCAATCATGGGGAGTGGCTGGGATGAAGCAGTCAAAGGATCAAACAGCTCAAAGACAGTCGTGCTACATAGTTGAGTGTCTAGCAGAATTATCTTCTTACCATCATATCCCCAACCTTAGTAATGCTTCCATTGCATTCTCTTTTCGTGTGGATGTAAACCATCTTCTTCTTCTTCGATTTTTTCAAAGACCGCAGCTCATAGGTGTATATGGCCTTTGAACGTAAGATTTGTTTGGATCTTCTGTCTTCAGCTTCGGAGGTCGCATCTCTCCCTTTTTAGCCTAGAAAGTAATATGCATGTTCATCCAGAAAAATAATTCAAAATGAAGGGGGGTGGGGGGGTGTATTCATTGTTTCACCAACCCTAAAAAAAAAAGGAAAAAAAAGGAAAATACTGTATAATATGATCTTACCTTTTTGCCACCCTTCTGAAAGTCCCTCCAGCTGGAAACCTAAGTTTGAGCACAGTACAAAAAAACTAATTAAACTCGTCTCAGTTTCTTCAATCATCTTAGTTGTTATTTTCCAAAATTTTCTGATACTATATGACGAAGACAAAAGACAGCTATGTACGAAACGCTAACAATTACGAAGAAAAAGATCCAATAGATCATATGTTTAAAATCATAGTAGAAACATATTGAACAACGCCCATTTTTGCAAAAGCTATATTCCCATAGAGATTTTAGATTGATATAAAGATTAAGTAGGACTGTAATGTTCACTCTTACATCCTTTCACATGAACTGGCATGCTTATATCACACTAAGAATGCAAGCCCTCATATTTCAGAACACTTCAGATTATGTCATTCTTAGAAAAAGGGAAATTAGAAAAATACTAATAACTCTATCAGATGATATATGCAAATGATAAACTAACTCTCTTTTCTCTTGTGCCTTCCCACTGTTCCTCATGTTCACGCTTTCGTTTCACATCTCTTTGGTTTCTTCTTCGTCTTTCTTGAACCTACCTTCCTCCTCTGCTATCTACGGCATTGAAACACGATCCACTTGTGAGTTATACCATTTAAAGGGCATTTTATTTTTTAAAAGATGACAGAAACTAATTTGACGGATCAATAATGCAAATGATGTACAAATAATAAAAAAAAAAAAAAAAAAGAAGACTTGTGAGTAGGAAATTCCGAAATTGTCTCAGTCAGCTGTCAAGACTAAACAGTAATGCAGCATACCCTCATCTGCATCTTCCTTCTCCTCCATTCTTGATCTGTTAATATTTCTCGGACCTTCAATTTTACCTGTTGCTGGAATACCTCTGATCTTTCAAATTCCTGCTCATATTTTCCCTGTCATCGTTTAAAAGAATGAAAGTCAATAAATGTTTGCGGTCCGAAAATTCGACTTTCTAAAAGTTGGTTGTAGTATAGTACTGCTTGCGAATCAACAGAAACCTATAATGGGAACGCGGAGAAAGCTGAACTAACAAATCCTTTACAAAAATAAGATAAAAAGGATGGCATAAACCAATTTGACTGATCAATAACACAAATGGCAAGAGAAAATGAAAATGATGTCAATAGATTTTACCTCGTCAACTAATGACTTAAGCTTACTAGCAGTATCCTTTTTCAGCTGTTTCTTCCTCTTTGATCTAAGTTCTTCTGCATTACATATTCATAAGCACGAGTGTCTAGTGACTGAACATAGCAAGCTAAAACAGAAGAAAAATTGTGAACGTAGGAAAAGAGCAAATATTGCATTTTAAGATTGAAAAAACATGGGTAATAATTTTGGGCAGACCGGTTGGAAAGGATATCAATCGTAGTGAAAAAACATTGCATTTAAGCCTAAAATCTTTTAGATATATTAATGATGGTTGGGAGTGTGGAACAGAGGAAGGTGGAAAGGCTAAAATTATAATCTGGGGCACACGATAACATGGTTTCATTAATAGTCATTTTAATCATTTGTAAAATTGACAAGCCATGAAAGACGGATACAGTTAGTATTCTAAGTTAAAAATACCTAACTTTCTGTTTTCTAGTTTGCTTTTCATTTAACTTTACCGAGTTTGCCTTTCTAGTCCGAACTTAATGCGAAATTAACATATAATTTAAGATCTGAGAGAAAACTAGAAATTCTGCGAAAAAGGTGCAATTGTAAGACTGGGGTATCAATATGAGGTAGTCTTATTTAAGATAAAAGTTCTAATGATCAAGAACAACATAGATCAGGAAAAATGGAAGGTAGAATAATTGTACGATGACTCACCTAATGTGCTTAAATTTCTACAGTAAATAAAAAAGCTCATGCAAAAAAAAAGTTAAAGACTAACTATTTTCAGTACTTTGAATGGCGTCTTACTCATCAATTAAGAAAGCAAGGTTATTTACCTCCAAATGCCTCCTTTGCTTATGGGTGTTTACATTTATCAGGGTGAACCAGTAATGATAGGAGAAAGTAACATGAAACACGTTTCTTGTTCCCAATGATGACAACAAAATGATAAATATGATTGTGAATGAAAACATTACCTTACGATATTGCCTTTTCACCTCATCCACAGAGGAATCAAAAGGCAGGTTAAGATATTCAAAAGCATTTAACTTGAAACACGAAAGGATCCTACAGTAACCCAAAAGTTACGGGAAATGTCAGCACGGTGTAATTCATTAGCATGTATTGCTAAGTAACGCAAACAGATGCTTGCACCCAGTAAAATTATCAGTAACTATCAACAAAAATCAGACAAATACGAACAAAAATCAAGCCACAATAACCATAAGCCAACTGTTGCAGTCTGAAGTTCAAAAATTCGCATCGTATTTCAAGTGAACTAGGAAAATAAACATGAAAATACTTTAAAAATGATTATTCTAACCTCTTCATATGAATTATAGTTAAATTCCACCATACCTCCGATTCCAACTCCAACAATAATCTGCTAAAATGTAAATTCAGAAATGATTTTTCACCGAATTACTTTCACATCCTATCTATCTCCGCCCACACATAAATACACGAACAACAATTTCATGTTCGTTCAATCAATTTCTAGAACCTTTTACACAGGAAAAAACAAAAGATAGAAACCCTAATCAGACAAATTGAAAGAATTCAGTATTCCAGCCATATAGAGTTTATATGCACATACGTTAGATTAGAATGAATGAAACATGTTGACTTCGCGCTCAACCTCGCTGACTTCGGCGAAGAATTTCTTTAGTAGCAGATCGTCATCGGCGGAGGAGGAAGTGGTTTTACCGATATCACCCATCGGAGCTTTTGATTTGCTCCAATCCGAATTATCTTTTTCGGAGTAATTACTATTCCTGAGAAAAAAATCAATTAATAAAATAATTAATAGTTAGTTAAGAATAAAATGATCGTTTGTAATAAATATTAAGTATTTAAGAATGATAGTGTGACAATATATAAAAAAAAATTAATTTTTTTTTTAATCTATCAATATATAAATCCTGAATCACATAAATCCAATTAGCCAATCAAAACAGCCAATTTTGCCACCTAGATGAAATTGAATTCTATTGACCAATAGGAATGCTCAATTTCCCCTATAGCCAATCTTTTCTCCTTCAATTTTAAAATCTATTGTCCAATAGAATTGCTCAATTTTGCCACGTAGATCAAAATTGAAATATTTTCTCATTTTATTAATTGAAAAAGAAATTATAATTAAAGTAAATATGCCGGTCAACTAATCACAGTAATAAATTCTAATATCATTTTCCAAATTCTGATCATTAAATTTGGAAAGAATTAATAAAGGGGTATTATTTTAATTGAGAATCCATTCATTTTCTTTATTTTCTTTCCATTCGAAAATATTTCTTTGTTCTCATCCTCTTCTTTATTCTCTTTCATTCACGCTCCTCATCTCATCTCCTTCAACCTTTGCCCTATCAAATTTTGGGTTTCGATCAAGCAGGTTTTTCAAAATTAAGGTTTTTATCAAAGTTTTTTTTGCCTCTTTCAAAATTAGGGTTCATCTTTTTTTTTTTTTGTAGATTGAGAATCCAAAATTTCGTCAATTAAACCGGTGGGTATGTTTAAATCGTTTAACTTCATGTTTGTTTTTTTGCAGTATATATTTTTTTCTAAAAGTATGAAATTGTTTCCGATTAATTACTGGATGTTAGAATCATGTTGCCGTCGCCGGATTGCCGGAAAGTAGGGACGGGGATGGCCCCCTCGCCGTCGCCATTATACACGCCACGACGGGAAAGGAGGCGGCCGGGTTCCAAAGGATCGATAGGTGTTTTGTGGTTCGTCTGGATAAGGACAAAGAGGACAAAAAATCCAATGCAGGTGAACTCTTCTTCTTCTTCCAGCATGTAGCTTCTTTCCCATTAATATGAATTTGTCTACATTCTTATTCATCTATAACCTGTGGATAGGGTATGATTGCAACCCCGACCTTTTCAGATCTGTCTCTAACCCATTCCCCATTTTGTCTCATTTTTTTTATTGTTATAATTATTTAATTGCAGATGACTATTGGTATTGTTTTTTGATTGAAGATGTCTCAACATTTTCTTGGTACTCTCATTAGACTAACCCATGTCACATTCATTATTTTTTATTGTTCTATTTTTCAATTGATTATGGCGATTGATATTGTTTTTCTTCTTTATTCTATTTCTAATATATAGTTTTTCTCTCTTTACACTAACCCACCCATTCTCCTGTTTTTATATTGATCGAGGTCATGTCGTATGTCGGTAATTCTGGTAACATATTTTTCTCACTGCTTTTGATTTTTAAATTCGAATTTTGAGTAGTAGAATGTTTATGATGAGCTCATTATTTTTGTGTAAATAATTTTAGGATATATTTGGATTGACAAAACATCGATGTTCTTTGTTGGGGTTTTTGGATTGAGGTTTATAGCATGATCAGACTCAATTTTTTTAATTGTGCAAGGTACTTTTTGAGGAAGCTTAAGAAGGTGAAGAAAACCAATGGTCAGGTTCTTGCGATCAACGAGGTACGAAGTCTCGCACTCATTTGATTATTAATTACCTGCTTTGATTAGCCTTCTGTGTTTTCATATCGGTGCCTCAAAATTTAGATGATCTCTTTTTGTTTGAGTTTTCCGTTTTTGATTTTTGAAGCGTTATTATATTAGGATATTGGTGCGGTGCTTCAGTTAGATTTATGTGCTTGGAAATATCAAATTAGTTTTTTCACATGTTACTCATATATAGCGGCGGCTTCAGTCTCGGCGGATTCAAAATAAGTTGTTACAAAACATCTCAAGGCAATAGTATTTGAACCGGACTTTTCCTACTGGATAAAACATGGGAATAATCTGAATAAATGGTTCAAGGCGATTTGTTTGCGGTAAATTTGTGCAGGTTCCTTTAAAGTTTAGGATTAGTTGTCACTTTGAATCAGTCTTACTGAAACGACAGACCACTGGTTTTGGGACAACAATGATATATTATTTGCATTCTTTTAGAATTAGAAAAATCTCATATGTTCTGACTTTTTCCGTGAACAATGTTTTGCAGCTGCCCAAGGAACCACAGCTCAACAAAAGTATACCAGGAGTGATGTGTTCGATGTTGATGCAACTGATTGTTAATGTGCCTTTCGTCATTGCTGATGCCACAACACTAACACAGGCATGTTTGAAATATAATCAGCTCAAAGAGGAATTGTGTATATAGATGAAGTTGACAAGATAATCAAGAAGGTGTGGCAGATGTTTAATAGGTTTATATGATGTCATAATTCATATAGTCATTAACTAATTTTGTTGTCTCATGATGAACTTTCTTCTGGGAAGCTCTTTTCAGACTGAGAGCCTGAACATAGGTAGAGATGTAGCTGGAGAGGGTGTTCAAGAAGCTCTACTAAAAATGCTGGAAGGAACCGTGAGTGTTTTTTTTGTCTATTCTTTGTGTCAGCACTTTCTTAATATTCCTTTAAATTGCGAGTCATGGAAACTGGCCCTTTTCTGTTGTACTCTGAGGTTGTTACTTGCACCTGTGTACCTATTCTCAATTCTCTCATACATTCAGTTTATCAAACTGATAGAATCACGAGGAAGACAACAAAATTTTCCTATCCCTATTCACTTTGGTATCTATTCGCCAAATGGTATGAACTTTTCAGGCCTAATATATGTTGAAAACAAATTTTTTTGATTGCCTTGATTGCTCATAAATAATATTTGCATCTTTATCGGAAGCCAAAGATCCTGCAAGGGTGACTCTGAATTTACCGTGGTGGATACTTGGTTGCAATTATCAGAAATTTATATATACATTGTTTCATATTTCAACCTCATTGTTATTTGCTCCGTTTATGCTCATTAAGAAGCTGCCGATATAGTTCAGTAGGAGGATGAGCAAATTGAGTTTATCAAAGAGAAGGTGACATATGAGGGAAGGCAAGAAGATCTAAAACAGGGAAAAGAACCTGTTGAGGTTTTGAATCTTGGCGACCATGATTTAACTTAATTTTTTTTCGTCTGTATTATACATTTTCTATTTGTGTATTAATCCATTTGCAGGGTGCTTTTGATGAAGCTGCTTTGCTTTTTTATTTGCAAGTTTGATCTTTGTTTTTTGTGTTGTGGCGCTTTTGTTTAAGTAATTAATATTATGTTTTTGTTCTGTTTTTATTTTCTACTAACAGTGAGTTTTAATCTATGTTTGGAGTTATAGTTTAATTATTTTTAATGTATTCTTTTCACAAAGCGAAATGTAAGTGTATAACTTTATATTTTGTTGCAGGTTACACTACCAATCCTTTGTGGACCAATCAGATTTTGCCAATATATATTAATTTCCAATATTTATTTAAATAGTAATAGTAAAAGTAATAATAAAACATTAAAAAATTATCTGTTCTTGAAATCATAAAAAGAAATATTATTATTAAGTTGTAATTTAAAAAAAAAAATAGGTATGTAATTTTTCTCAATTGACAATATTCATAAATATTTTCAATTCTACTTCACGTAAAAACAAATAGTTATGTTCTCAGCTAATGAGCTCTTTCGGATAATGTACTTTAAAAACACCAACATTCATAAATATTCTCACTAAAAAAATAGTTATGTTCTCAGCTAATGAGCTCTTTCGGATAATGTACTCTAAACACCAAAAAATAGTTATGTTCTCAGCTAATGAGCTCTTTCGGATAATGTACTCTAAACACCAACATTAATAAATATTCTCAGTTCTACTTAACGTAAAAATATTAATTAATATGATTTTTTTAAATCAGAATATAAAATTATTCTCAGTTCTACTTAACGTAAAAATATTAATTAATATGATTTTTTTAAATCAGAATATAAAATTATTCTTTCGTTTTGTAGATTTAAATTTTTTAGTTTTTAAGTAAAATAAAATAAAAATCAAAATATTTTTTTTATCATTATGAATAAAAATAAATTGAGAATAATTAGTTTTCAGACAAATAAAATAATTGTTTATCAACAATTTTATTTTAATAATTATACGACTATTCATTATTTATAATTAAAATTTTAAAAACAATGATTAATTTAGACCATTCATCATTTATTATTAAAATTTTAAAAATAATGATTAATTTATTACAATGATAATTATAGTAGTATTATACATAGTGAAAATAAATTATGAATAATTATTTTAAAAACAACTATAAAAAGAAAATTAAGGAATGTAAAACAAATTTAAATACTCATCATTTTAATAATAGATTCATATAATTAAATAATATAGTTCATTTATTTTATTTAAATGTTTATAACTATGACACATATTAAGAGTTGATAGCTCAATTATAAATAATTGTATATTAATTATGAACAATTATTCATAATCAATTATGAATAATTGATTGAATACTTGAATTGAGGACAATAAGTTCCAAGGTTCGAACTTAAATGAATAATGAATGCAATCTCCAATTAAGTTCTAAATATCTCCGGGAGTAATTCATGCTATTATTTATTTTCTTCTATGGTTGAGTTTCATATTCTCTATTTTAACCCCTTCATTTCTTGGCCTCGATTTTGTTTTTGGCAGGTTTTCCTTTGTAAGTTTTTTCAAATCTCTATAACTGGATTTAATATTAATTTTTATTCTTTTTGCTTCATTTTTTTAGTGTTTTGTTTGTTCCCTTCATTTCAAATTATCTTTTGTGATCTTGCTGTAACAAATTATCTTTTATGGCTTTCATAAAAAATCAATTTGCAATATTTATTGATAACAGTAGTCAATTATATGAGTTTAATGATTTACTTATTTAATTAGAATCATATGAAGTTTTATGTAATATTAATATTATTTGATTTTTATTTTTGCAGGTTACTTACTTTATTGTTTATGATTTTATTTTTATGTATTTTATAATAATATAATTTTTTGACAGTTTTTGGCAGGTACTTTCATCTCTTTGTTCTACGAAGAGATGAATCAAGAAATGCCCATTTATCGGTTATTTAAGTTTCTTTTACAACTTTATTTGAAGCATCATTTTCATTATATAGACGTCTGAAAAAGAAGTGTTAGATGCATGTACATGCATAACCTTTTTAGTTTGGCTTCAAGCATCGTTCATTTGGGATGAGCTCTATAGGTTGCTATTGCTGATTTTCTACATGTATCTTTTAATTGTGATCTATGATATAAGTTTTTTGAAAATTTCGTGTATCCTGTTTATAAACCACAAACAGATTTTCCAGCTTAAGTTATCCTCCTTTTCCTATCCTTCTTCTTTTAACATTATATCTTTAATTGCTGAATCTAATGTTTATGTACTTCGATTTGATTTGTTTTTGCTATTCTTTCTTCAGGCATCTTTGAAGACAGAGAAGTAGAAAAAGAGGGAATGTACTTCCCCTTGAAGAAACTCGCCCTCAAAGTTTAATTCCTCTGGGTTTAGTAGTTCTGATTGTCAAGGCTATTTCAGTTTTGTCTGAGATTTCAGTTTCAAACTTAAAGATTGGAAACCATTGATATTGGCCATATGATGCACTCTTTATGCATTTCATGTTCTGTTTCTATTGTTTTGCTTCATCTTAAACAATTAATATTTATGTCACTTTTTAAAAATTGGACCAGATTAGTTATTTTAACTGTATAATATTTCAAAGTAATTATATTTTAGCCCTCTTCAGTTTAAAATCATTTTGTAAGAAAAATGTTTGTGCTGTATACTTTACAAATCACAAGATTTAAGTGAACAAGAATGTGAAAGGTGATACATTTCAACATTAAAGGTCATTCACACGAGGATATGGTCGTGCATTGTAGTCAGTCTAGGTAACTGAATTCTATATTTGGATCAATGCAGAGATCTTATAGTTGGAAACAGATTATTGTGGAAAGGATCTGAAATGTGCTCGAGAAGGTTTTGTACAGGACCCTTACCGGTTAGAGCAGCTTGGATATAAAATCCTAACCAGGCCACCATAGTTAGGCGCCCGTTTTTTTTATCTCTTTCACCTTTAGTTCCTGAAAAGCAGAGAGGTCTTTAGAAAGATTCAATGGATCAAAAACCACCCCACCCGAATAGTTGATGTCGCCAGGCAAATAGATTCCTAAAGGCTGAAGCGCCTCTATACAATAATACCGCGCATATTCTGGACCAACCTGTGCACAAATATATACTATATATCACTCGGAAAATATATACTACTATTGTAAAAATAAGTAGGAATCAATAAAATTACCATCAGAAGCGCTTGACAGATGGCTATGATTTATAATGATATAAGTTTGTTTCAATATTTAATATTAAATATAGAAATTAAAAAAAATAAAAAATAAAAAAAAATGAGATCTTTCAAAATGAAAAAACATACTTTGAAACAAAAAATACTTGACATTAGAGAGAAATAAAAATTTGATTAAAAAATTTATTAGCCAATAGATCCTGAATATTTTATCTATTCAAGAAAAAATATATATACTTTCAATATATCCGCACATATTTTATCTTCATATTTCTTTTTATTTACTATAAAAATATAAAAAAAAATTGATATCCAATTGAATAATATTAATAAAATAAATTAATATATAAAATTCATACTTTTTTTATCTATTATTAAATTTATATTTAAGTAGTTGCATTGAGTGGATCTTCTACATCCCAAATAAATAATAAAGTGGGTTGACGTATCAACAACTTTAGTTTGAATTACTCACTCCAGATTTTTTCTGATGCCTAACTATATATCAAATTCGATTAATAGACATCTCAACCAAGCGCATAACAACAAAAGTCATTCAGTTTTACCCTCACCCTCAGCGTATGCCATTAGTCCATGTTTGAAATTTGATCACAAGGTGATTATTAATTTCATAATGCCGATGATATTGGTATTCGACAATTACAATTTACAATCAAATATGATGAATAATTGGTTTTGCAGGTTTCGCACATATTTTATCTTCATACTTTTATTTATTTACTATAAAAGTATTAAAAAACAATTGATATCCAATTGAATAATATTACTAAAATAAATTAAATATATAAAATTCATACTTTTTTCTACTATTAAATTTATAGTTGCTCTCTCTCATTTAAATCAATCATATTAAACTAAAATAAAATAAAATATTATTATATGAATGAAAATATATATACTTTCAATTTTTTATTATATTTATTTATCATTATTAATACAAGTAAATTATTAAAATGAATTAAGAATGAGAGATAACAAGATTATTTATGTTGTTATGATAAATCGATCATACCGCTGGATTATGTATTAGGTGCAGCGTTAACGAATCCGTCTTTTATTCCATTTATTTTTGTACAAAAGCAACATATTCACTATTCATCAGTTGCATTTGGTGGATCTTCTACCTCCCAAAAAATTAATAAAGTGGGTTGTCGTATAAACAACTTCAATTCCAATTAATCCAGATTTTTTCTGATACCTAACTATATCTTAGGTTCGATTAATAGACATCTCAACCATGCGCATAACAGCAGGAGTCATTCAGTTTTACACACACCCTCAGCGTCTGCCGTTAGTCCATGTTTGAAATTTGATCACAAGAAGATGATTAGTATTTTAATAATGACGACGATATTGGTATTCAAAGATTACAATTTACAATCAATATATGATGAATAATTGGTTTTGCATCTAAGATTCTTTATTTCTAATTTCTTGATCTAACGCAAGTTTATATATACGGCTGCTCGCCGTATTCAACCAGTTAATTTGGTCAAAGGAGCTTACCAAAATCACTCAAAAAGAAGATCATATCAGATGACATTCACTTTTCGCTCATCTTCCCTCCAGCCGATACCGAGACTCTTGGTTTTCTGGAAGGTAAAAGATCTCTATTCGATTGTTACATAATTCTACTAAATTATTTAATTTTAGATTAACAATTAAACTATTTGTAGATATAGTTTAATCTTTTTCTTTTGCATATCTATGAGTAAGTTTTTATTGTTTTATAATAAAAAGTATTTTTGTTGCTTATTTGTTTTGTATTGATCACAAGAATTATATTATACAATGTTGATATTTAATTTTAACACTTTAAAGATCTTTTGAAATGTACAGTAATTGTACGAAAGGAGAATTTTGAAGCTTATTCATATGATGACCGTGATGTGTGTGTAATTATTCTGAAAACTGTTGTTAAAAGTTTGGATTGTCTTAAGTTTTGTAACATGAATTTAATTTATTGTGACAAATTTTGCTAAGAGATGTCAAGATTGAATACCTCATGTTTTTCAAGATTAGATAGTTTTGAATTTGTTTTGATCGATGATGATGTACAAAAGCAACATATTCACTATTTATAAGTTGCATTGGGTGGATCTTCTACATCCCAAAGTAATAAAGTGTGTTGTCGTATCAACAACTTTAGTTCCAATTACTCTAGATTTTTTCTGATGCTAACTATATCTCAGGTTCGATTAATATACATCACAACCATGCGCATAGATGCAGGAGTAATTCAGTTTTACCCTCACTCTCAGCGTCTGCCGTTAGTCCATGTTTGAAATTTCAATCACAAGAAAGTGATTAGTAATTTCATAATGGCGACGATATTGGTATTAATCAATTACAATTTACAGTCAAGATATGATGAATAATTGGTTTTGCAGCATCTGACTATTTTCGAATCTTACTTATTTTTGTCTATGACATATGCACATCTACTGCAAAATATTTTCAAAATTTCATCTCTATTCGTATTTATTTTTGTTTTGGTAAGAGACATCTAAGCTTCTTTATATTTAATTTCTTGATCTAACGCAAGTTTGTATATACGGCTACTCGACGTATTCAACCAGTTAATTTGGTCAAAGAAGCTTACCAAAATCACTCCAAACGGAGATCATATCAGATGACATTCACTTTTCGCTCATCTTCCCTCCAGCCGATACCGAGACGCTTGATCTAATGGAAGGTAAAAGATCTCTATTCGATTGTTACATAATTCTAATAAATTATTTAATTTTATATTAACGATTAAATCATTTGTAGATATAGGTTAATCTTTTTTTTTTTTGCATATCTATGAGTAAATTTTTATTGTTTTATAATAAAAAGTATTTTGTTGCTTATTTGTTTTGTATTGATCACAAGAGATATATCATACAATATTGGTATTTAATTTTAACACTTTAAAGATCTTTTGAAATGTACAGTAGTTGTACGAAAGAAGAATTTTGAAGCTTATCCATGTGATGACCGTGATGTGTGTGTAATTATTCTGAAAACTGTTGTTAAAAGTTTGGATTGTCTTATGTTGTGTAACATGAATTTAATTTATTGTGAAAAATTTTGTTAAGATATGTCAAGATTGAATACCCTATGTTTTTCAATAATAGTTAGTTTATAATTTATTTTAGTTGATCGATGATGATGTACAAAAGCAACATATTCACTATTTATCAGTTGCATTAAGTGGATCTTCTACATCCCAAAAAAATAATAAAGTGGGTTGTCGTATCAATAACTTTAGTTCCAATTACTTCAGATTTTTTCTGATGGCTAACTATATCTCAGGTTCGATTAATAGACATTTCAACCATGCGCATAACAACAGGAGTCATTCAGTTTTACCTTCACCGTCTGCCGTTAGTCTATGTTTGAAATTTGATTACAAGAAGGTGATCAGTAATTTCATAATGCCAATGATATTGGTATTCAACAATCACAATTTACAGTCAAGTTATGATGAATAATTGGTTTTGCAAGTTCTGACTATTTTCGGATTTTACTTATTTTTGTCTATGACATATGCACATATACTGCAAAATATTTTCAAGTTTCCATCTCTTCGCATTTATTTCTTTTGGTAAGAGACATTTAAGCTTCTTTATTTCTAATTTCTTGATCTAATGCAGGTTTGTATATATGGCTACTTGGCGTATTCAACCAGTTAATTTGGTCAAAGGAGCTTACCAAAATCACCCCCAAAAGGAGATCATATCAGATGACATTCAATTTTCGCTCATCTTCCCTCCGGCCGATACCGAGACTCTTGGTTTTCTGGAAGGTAAAAGATCTCTATTCGATTGTTACATAATTTACTAAATTAATTAATTTTAGATTAACAATTAAACCATTTGTAGATAGTGTTTAATCTTTTTATTTAGCATATCTATGAATAAGTTTTTATTGTTTTATAATAAAAAGTATTTTGTTGCTTATTTTTTATTGATGACAAGGGATATATCATATAATATTGGTATTTAATTTTAACACTTTAAAGATCTTTTAAAATGTACAGTAATTGTACGGAAGAAGAATCTTGAAGCTTATCCATATGATGACCGAGATGTGGGTGTAATTATTTTAAAAATTGTTGTTAAAAGTTTTGAATGTATTATGATTTGTAACATGAATTTAATTTATTGAGACAAATTTTGCTGAGAGGTGTCAAGATTGAATACCCCATGTTTTTCAAAAATACTTAGTTTAGATTTTGTTATAGTTGATCGATGATGATGTACACTGTAAATTATTTTGTTTTTATAATAAAGAAGTTTTATTTTATTTCTTTGATTAAAAAATTTATATTTATTGTTTTGGTTTGAATTATAATGGTATAACTTTGTTTCAATATTTAATATGAAATATACAAAGTAATAAATAAATAAATAATGAGATTTTCCAAAATGAAAGAACATACTTTGAGACAAAAATACTTGACATTTGACAGAAATAAAAATTTATTTTAAAATTTTATTAGTAAGCAATATAAGTATATGTATAAATTATTTATTAATTTATGTATTAATTTGATTCAAAAATTTATTTCCATATTTTTATTAATATTTATTTTTGAATTAGTAAAATTTGAAACTAAATCTTTAAATCTTTTTTAAAAAAATAAAAAAAATTCACTATATTAAATCAATTTTATTTCAATATATTTACGAATGTTTAGTCAAATAATTCAATTCAAACATTTTTGAAAACTTTAGTATTCCTTACGATTCTATTACAATATACGATATTTTTAGTTATTATTTTTACACAAATGAATTTTGTAGGATATAAGGAACAACTTTTGAAAAATATATTTCACATATACATTCATATATTAATGAAAAAATTATGGTATGGAATTTTCAAAATATATTCATCCAAAATATATGTTTTTCCCATGTCCCATAAATATATTTCCCATATGATTATCAAAATTAATGTGATTATCACTATTTAATGTTAAAATCATTAATATAATATAATGAATTTAACAATTCAATATTACGTTCCATAATCACCGGTGATAGAGTTTTATTTCATAATTCTCTAATATTCCTACATAATTAAAATATGAGTGATTTCGTATTATGTGTAGTTTTGAATGTTTGTTTAGAATTAAATGAAACATTTTTTTAAATTATAAATCAGTGGTGTAACGTATAATATGTTCAGAAAGATTTAAATAAAAAAATTGTTCAGAAAATAATATATTTCTTTTTTGCTTTGTTATTGATTTTATTGTTTTTAATACTCTTAATAGGCATTTAGATTAATTGAACAATTATTCATACATGGAAATATTAATGATACCAAATAATATTACACATAAAATATTTTAATATTAGTCTTTATCTTTTAATTATACAGAATATATTAAAATTTTCTTTACATCTTTTATTACACATAAATATTATAATATTAATTTTTATATAATACAAAATACACTATATGACATACTACTCTGTCCCGACTAATAGTTCTACTTCCTTTGTAAATTACCAAGAAAGTAGGACCGGGACAGAAGGAGTAATCTTTTAAAATTATTTTAAAAAATGAAAATATTCAAAATTATTTCACATTTAAAATATTATGTATTTATTTTATTTTTTATATTATTATATATTAATTAATATGTTTTTTTAATCAAAATACAAAATTATTACTTCTAGATTTAAATTTTTTACTTCTTAAGCAAAAATAAATAAATTAAATGGGTTTAAAAATAATAAGAATAATGAAAGAAATATTTAAAATATCAATTATTTTTATTAATAATATTGATATTTATATTTATTTATTTATTTTTATGCATGAATACAAAAACTCATATCCTTAAATAAATTTAAAGATAATCCATATTATTTATAATTTAATAATACTTCAAAATATAGTTTTATATTTTATTTTCAATTATTTTTTCCCATCAAAAAATAGAATAAAAAAAATTCAAATTCTAAAATTATTTTACAATAAATAATATTTATTATTTGATTTTTTATATGTTCGGTAGAAATACTGAACTACTTTGAACTATAAACTCTATTCTTTATTTAAATGCATAAGATAAATTAAAAACTATAGATTAAAAGTTTGTAAAAAAATTACTTTTATTTATTATAAACTAATGTATACAAATATAAATATTTATACAATTGTTAAAACATATATACTTAAATTGTTATTGAAGCAAAGGTTTTAGGAGGGGAAAATCAAGATGAAATCGTATACATTCCAATGTTGGCACTTTCTCATTCAGATACAAAATTACTTTTTCGCTTTCAAGGTCGCCAATTAATTCCAATTATGATTTCGTATGCTATGACCATAAACAAAAGTCAAGGTCAGTCTTTGTCTAAAGTGGAGGATTCTGTTGAGAAAGCATGTTTTCACACATGGACAATTGTATATTGCAGTTTCAAGGGTCACTAACAGAGCAGGATTGAAATTCTTAATATGTGACGAAGATGTAAACTTGACAAATAAAACTAGAAATATTGTGTACAAGGAGGTTTTTAGAAATTTGCAGTAAGTTTAAATTGTATTTTTATATTTTTTTTCTATGTTTTGAAACTATAAAAGTTTGAGATTGTTTTTAATTTTTTTTATATCAAAATATGTATACAAATTTAAATATTGAACAAAAACTTAAACATATTTAATTAAATTAAGATCAAAATAAAACCGGGTAAAACTTTGAGTTTTACTCCCAGTGCAACGCACGGGCTGAATCAACTAGTATTTTACAAATAAGATTTCGTTTTCATAGGCTATTATATTGTTGAATTTGTTTTGAATGCTTTCTTATTATTTCACGTTTAAACATTTCAAGCAAATTCATAATTGCTACTTCGATCTATTTAGTTTCTTAAATTACGAGTATAAGCTTATGTATTTTAAGAAGTTATAAAACATTTTATTTCTGTGATTGAAGATACGTGTAGAGTCAAATTTCACTACTTAATAATTGGTGCGCCCGTTAAAATTCCATTCACACAATATTTTTAATTTCTTCCGCTTAAATTTAATCTACTTAATTAAATTTTGTACAATTAAATCTCGCTTATACATTATTTTTAAGAAATATTTTGGAAAAAGTATTATTGTTTATTAAATTACATTTAATACTTTATAAAATAAACTTTAAAATTTAATATTCATTGTATTTCCATTTTTTATTAATTAGAGTATAATATAATTATAATTATCAAAAAGGAAATTAACCACATTTTATTAACTACCCTAATTAATATAAATTATCATTAATTTATGATTAATTAATCAATTAATTACTGATTTATAATAAAAAAAGTGTTTCATTTAATTAAACTTACTAATCCTATATCCAAAATCTCCTTATTTTTAATCTCTTCCATTTAAATTCAATCTACTTAATTAAATTTTGTACAATTATTATTAAAACAAACTTATATATTATTTTTAATGTATATATTTTAACCTATATTTTGGGTGATTTTAAATTTATAATTATTTTTAAAACTATTTTCAAAATATTTATATAAGTAGACAAAAATGATTATATAGTTAGGGTAAAATAGATTTTACAATTTTAAAAAATGGTTGTACATATAGAAGAAAATTTTATTTAGTCTTGCAAGGTTTAAAGAATTTTCAATTTTGCTTAGTCTCGTAAAGTTAAAAGAAGTTACAAATTATTAATTTAGAATTTTGATGAACCTCGTACTTATAAACATATTTTTTCAAAAAATTATTATAATATTATTTTATTGAATTCAGTCATCTTTTACAAAAAAATTCGACTCGGAATCGAAATTTTTTATTATTTTAAAAAAGTCGTTAATTTAACGTAGTTAGCATTTTCGAAAGTATTCTACATTTCAAAATGATTAAAAAATATTAAATGTCTTTTAATCAATTAGAGTAAAACATAGTAATAGTAATTATTTAAGTGAGAAAAAATAGTATATTAATTTGTTTATTAAAAATATACTTAAATTTTGTGCGCAAAAAAAATACTCATCTGTCCCGGACTAATGGGCATTGCTGGTCAACGTTAACTTTTTTTGTCCGTCCAATTACTAAAATAAAATTTAACTATTAAATTTTATTTTAATATTTTTTTTATAATTTTTGTATACTATTTATCATATGTATTGGACGGACAAAAAAAGTCAACGTTGACCAGCAATGCCCATTAGTTCGGGACCGAGGGAGTATCATTTAGACGGAGAACAAAAAAAGAGACAAAGAGACGTTATAATTAACTAATTATTAAATTTTTTTGTGATAATTAAACCGTACTCACACAGTTAATAAAAACTCTATGAACCTTCTCTCTCCTCAAACCCTTCTTCGCCCTCTCCTAGCACATTCCTCTCTCTAGCGCGCGCACAAAATCAAATGGAACCCGAGCAAGCTGAAAATGGTAAGTAGAAAGTATATGATTTTATATTGTTTGTTATAATGGAGCTGAGTATTTTATTTAGTATATGTTTGTTTATATATTTATTTTTGGAAAATAATCTAATTTAGGTAGATTGCAATGTCTTCCATTATATATATTGAAGTTTAATCATGAGTGAATAATAATGTAAATTTGATATTTTTATTTGTTTATTTATTTTGTTGTAGATTGGATTAGCTTCAGTAGAACTATAAATTTAATAAGGAATCTGGATTAGGACAATTAAAAAGGGAATCTGGATTAGGACAATTAGAAGATGGTACATTAATGGCCGTAGACCGGGTGAGGTGAAGTTTTCGACCATAGAGGCTAATCACAGTAGCCTCTTACCGGCATTTGTAAGTACCCGAAGCACGTTCTTCACAAAGGGTTTGATATGAATTTGAATGAATTCATCAGAAAACTTTGTACACCTCCAACATTCATTTACGTGCTTTCGTACGATGCAAAAGGCAACCCGTCAAAAACATACACGACCATTTATTTATTTTTGGAATATATTCTAATTTAGGTAGATTGCAATCTCTTTCATTCTACTTTTTTGCTCCACCACAAATATTTTTGTTTTTTACTACATTTTTGTGCTCCACACTATTTTTATTTTTGTAATCTATATATAATTTACTTGTATATAAAATTATTTTTGTCCTCAATTTATTCTTAATATTTCACAAACATAATTATTATTTTATGTTCCCTCACATATTTTTATTTTTGTACATTTTTGTGCTCCACAAATATTTTTATTTTTGTGCTACTCGTTATATTTGAAGAATGATATGAAATCGGCAAACAATTTCTCAAGATCTTTAGTACGATAAAGCTACAAAATACTAAAAAAATACTAAAAAAAGCCAAAATCAATAGCTAAAGCTTCTAATAGTAGGTGTTGTCAATACAATATATCGAATTATCTATTTCAAGGAGCTTAATGACCAAAAAATTACTATTACTAAGAGTGACCTTGTAGAGTGGTTAGTTAAGTCAAAGAACTAAACTCTATATTCGATACTGACAAAATTAACTAAATCAAGACTATAATGAAAATGGTAGATTGCTTTTAAAAAAAGAATTACACCAAGATTCACAGATCAGATTACAATTAAACTCTACAAAATTAACTAAATCAAGACTATACTGAAAATAGTATATTACTTTAAGAAAAAAGAATTACATCAAATAATCATAGATCAAATTACAATTAACCTTTCTTGTGGATATGGTAAAAACAACTGAATCCATTAGGAACAAATTGTACTTACGTACAAT
Organism: Euphrasia confusa; assembly: GCA_954870475.1. Lineage (NCBI taxonomy): Eukaryota > Viridiplantae > Streptophyta > Magnoliopsida > Lamiales > Orobanchaceae > Euphrasia > Euphrasia confusa. The sequence goes on along the minus strand of OX940966.1, from coordinate 3,410,159 downwards.
GTCACCGGATTCCGGCGACACGTGCGGGCTAGGTGTCTTTAATGGCATTTTCGTAATTCTACTAGTATTACTGAAATGTATAATTACTCTATTAACCTTATATTATTTAATATCTATCTTCTTCTCTTCACCTAAATTATTTTTTACAAAAATCATAGACAATAAATCGTAGACCAATCGAGCCGAAACTCGTTGACGTTGAGAAGGAAATCGTAGACCAATAGAGCCGAATCGTTGTCCTTAAGTAAAGTTTGAGAAAATTATGAACAATTGAGTATTATATTGTTTTAAGCATTATATTGTTTTAAGTATGTTTGTTTATTAATTTTTAAAAATATTATATTTTTATAATTTGGAATACATTCGATGTTATAAATTGAATTAAAAATCGGTTTGGTCATGAGTGAATTATAGGTGTATTTAATATTTTTATTTATTTATTTATGGAAAATATTTTATTTTTGTAAATTGAAATGCTTTGCTAAGAAAAAATAGACAATTAAATTAAAGAATGATACGTAAGTAATTGGGTTAGACCCTAATTCGTGAGATTTTTAATGGCTTGTGTAAGTAGTTCATCCAAAAATCATATCCTTCACAAAACGTTTGATGCGTGAGATTTTTAAGGGCTTGTCTAAGTAGTTCATCCAAAGATCATATCCTTTACAAAACGTTTGATACCGAATCCAAATGGCAAAAATTCAAAAACATATACAAGACTATACAGAATATCAAAAGGCAAAAATTCATAAGAATAGTGACACTTCTTTTGTAATAGAAGAAGTATCGATTCTAAATATAAAAATACATAAAATAACAATACTAAATTGATACTACTATTTATTTATTAAATTAAAAGAAAAATTTTGAAAAAAATAAATATTTAAGCTTGCTTGTTTATAATTTAAATAAATATGTTTTTCTTACTTAATAAATATTTGTCATGTACCTACCCTTTTGAATACATAGGTAGTTTATTTTTTAACAAGGTCATATAGTCTTTTACAAAGGTATATTTAAGAAAAAAGGGTAATTTGGTTTTTTAATTTACGAGTTAAACCAAATAAATAAACTTTATATTTAAGAGTAATGATTTTTTAAATTATTTATTTATTAGGGTAGTATAATTTAAATATTTAAAATAAAAGATACTATATTACCCTTACAAAATAATATTAAAATTTTAAACAATAATATTAAAAACAAAACTATCCAATTATAACGGTTATGTAACTACTTAAAAAATATAATTACGCAATTACGCAATTAATTGCTAATTTATAACAATAAATCTGAATTTTAAATTGTTAAATAACATAACAAAATTGTTAAAATTTAACAAAAAATTTGAATTTTAAATTGTTAAATAACAAAATAAAATTACGCAGTATCAACTTAATTGTTAAATTTTAACAAAAAAATTGAATTTTCGCAAGATCAATTTAATTGTTAAATTTTCACATGCTATGATTCATTTATAACTTGTACTCGTACTATTTTTTTAATAATTGTGTTATATACTCCACATAAGAACGGACAAAAGGGTAATATAGGGTAATATAGTCTTTTTATGGGAGAAAAATTTTGTTCGTCCTGTAAAAGTAGGTCGGTCTCAATTTGGTCCTTTTAAAGTACCCTGTTTCAAATTAGTCCTGCAAACCATCGAAAAGTAGTCAATTCAGTCCAAATTAGCCGGAAAATTCAAATTGTTGCCGGAAAATATCACGTGCTGGTCACGTGTTGAGATCGCCGGTGGGGCTTGCTGACTGGGATGACACGTGTCACTACGCTATTGGATAAAATTGGACAATTCAGAAAAAAAAAACCACGTGGGTAATTACTGCCCACGTGGATAATCACATTAAAAAAAAAATGAAAACACGATTTTCAGAATTACAAAACGGGTTTTAAAAAACGAGTTAGAAATACACTTTACCATTTTCACTCTCAATTTTATTTATGCTTCTACAAAATCCCTAATTCCCAAATTCTTGTATGAACCCTAATCCCAAAATCATGAAATCGATCTCCCTAAAGCTCGAATAAATAAAGCCGAATAACTCTTCCAAATTATTACTCCATTAGAATTCTTGATTTCGCCCGTCTGCAAACCCTAATTTTCATAAATGGTGAACCAAGGAAGGGTACAAGAATATACAAGAGATACGGGTTTGCCTAAATACGGTATGTTTATATTCTCTTTACAATGCCTCTGCTTACAATAGAAACCCTACTTTGCAGCAAGTTTTTCATTTTTTCAGTTTTCATTTTTTTTTTTGTTTTTTTTTTCAGACTCAAAGGAAAAATTCCTTACAGTTGTTTTGAACTATGGTGGTAGTTTTTCAAATGATTCGAGTAACCAGTACTTGGGTGGGAAAAAGGTTGCTTATGACTGGTGTGATGCTAATAAGTTAAGTTTTGCTTACTTTAACTCATTCTCTGAAAATGTTGGAATAATTGGTCATAGAAGGTATCACTTGAGGATGAGAGATAATAGTTTTAAGTTGTTTGTTGATGATGAAGATATTAGAAAATGGGCAAATTCTTTCCTCACTGAGAGGGAAATGGATGTGTTTATTGAGATGTTAGATGAGGATACTGATGAAGAAGATTCAGATTTCATTCTTGGAGATGAGTTCACTGATGAAGATGATGACTTATTTGATGAGGCAGTTGACTTGGATGTTGAAGTTGAGGCAGCTGACTTGGATGTTGAAGTTGAGGCAGTTCTGGAAGGTCAGATGAATGCAGGTGTGGAGGGGCAATCAGAGAATGTAATTGTGGAGGGGCAATCAGAGAATGTAGTTGTGGAGGGGCAATCAGAGAATGCAGCTGTGGATGGGCAATTAGAAGATGATGATTTTGATTTGGAGTCATATGAGGATCTAGATTATTCAGCAGGAGATGATCTAAGTGCAGATGATGATGATGATCATCAGAGTCTTGAAACTGAGGGTATTGATGTCCATGAAAATGTTGGGGGGCTGGAAAGTATGAATATAGCCACAGAGGAGAAGAAAGCTAAGGTGAGAGATGATCTTGAGACTGATAGTGATAGTGGGAGTGAAGAAGATGCTGTAGATGTTGATGAATTATTTGATGATGGGAGGATTTCTGAAGATGAAGCAACTGAGCAATTTCCAGTTTTCAATCCTCAAACAAAGTTCAATCCAGAACTTGTCTTTAAGCAGGTATTCTCAAACAAGAAAGAGTTCAAGACAGCTGTTGAATCACATGCAATCAATGCTAGAAGGAATGTCAAATTCACAAAAAATGACCATCTAAGGGTGTATGCTAGGTGTCACTCCAGAGAATGCAAATGTATGATCAATGCCCTAAAAATGAAGGATGACAGTGCATTTCAAATCAGAAAGATTTTTGATAAACACACATGTGCACCCTCAAACAAAGTGAAGAGTTTGACATCTACTTGGCTAAGTGAGAGATATCTGCAAAGGTTTAAGAGTGATGCAGGCAGGTCAGTGAAAGGGTTCAGGGCAGATGCCATGTATGACACCAGATGTGAAGTTTCAAAGACACAGGCTTATACAACAAAGAAAAAAGCTTTGGCAAAACTGGAAGGAGATCCTGATGCACAGTATTCCAAGTTGTGGGCATATAATGATGAGCTAAGAAACATAAATCCAGGTAGCACTGTATTGTTGGGCACAGAAGTCAACAATGGTGTCACAAGGTTCAGGGAGTTTTATGTTTGTTTCCAGGCCTTGAAACAGGGGTTCATGAAGTATTGCAGGAAGATACTAGGAGTAGATGGTTGTTTTTTGAAAGGGAAACATGGGGGGATGCTGCTAACTGCTGTTGGAGTAGATGGGAATAACAATCCTTTCCCTGTGGCCTATGCTGTTGTTGAGAAGGAGAATCAAGACATATGGGAGTGGTTCTTAAGGATTCTGAAGACAGACCTAGAACTCAAGACTGATGAGATCACTTTTATGTCAGATAAGCAGAAGGGCCTTATAGGTGCTATGGAGTCAGTGTTTCCTGGTGTAGATCACAGGTTTTGTGTGAGGCACCTAGTCAACAACATGAAGGTTGCTGGATTCAGAGGGCTTGATCAAAAAAATGCATTGTGTAAAGCTGCTTGGTGTACAACTGTTGGACAGTTTAATGCAGCAATGGAGGAAATGAAGAAGTTGTCTGTGGGAGCCTGGGAATGGTTAGTGAAAAAACCACCTCAACAATGGTCTAAAGCATTTTTCCAGGAGAAAGTCAAGTGTGACATGCTACTGAATAATATATGTGAGTCCTTCAATTCAAACATCCTTGAAGCAAGGGATAAATCCATAATAACAATGCTTGAGTGGATTAGAGAGAGTGTGATGGTGAGGCAGCAGAAAAACAGAGATAGGGCCCTTGCTAAATGGAAAGGAAAATTGTGTCCTAAGATTCAGAAAATATTGGAGAGAAACATGGAGAAAGTTAATGATTGCATTCCATTGAAATGCAAAGATTTTCACTATCAGGTTACATTATTTGATGGAGGGCAGTACACTGTTGATTTAAAGCAGCTCACTTGTTCCTGTAGGAGTTGGCAATTAACTGGTATTCCCTGTACACATTCTATTTGTGCAATGTTGAGGCAGAAAATGGATCCTATGGACTATGTGCATGAGTGTTATCATGTGGAGACATACAACAAAACATATGAAGGTGCTATCTTTGGTATAAGCTATGATGTGCTGTGGGGTGATAGCATGTTTATACCACCATTACCTCCCAGTTTTGGACAAAGAGCTAGAAGAGGCAGAAGACCTTTAAAAAGGAGGGTGGGACCATTTGAAGCTGGTGAGAGGAAAGACAAAGAGAAGTTGCAGAAAATGAAAAAACAATGTAACCCTTATAAATGCAAAAAATGTGGGGAAACAGGCCATAACAGCCTATCTTGTGGCAAGGCAACAAGAAAAGCAGTGGAGAAAGGGAAAAAAAAATCAGTTGTCCAACCACCTACTGATCAAGGAAGTAGTCCAGCTGGAGCTCAAGGAGCAGACCCTCATGTGGTATAATTTTTAAAGTTAAACACTATATGCCATATTTTTAACTTACTAACTAACACTTGTTCTTGTAGCTTGCCCCACCCCTGCCAAGAAGAATTGAAGACTGTGAGATTGAACTTGAAGCTGAAGTTCCAAGCACACAACAGAGCCAGATTACAAGTGACAACACTTCTCAACCAATGGTGGTTGGTCCATCTATGCACCAGCAACTGCAAATGAGCAAGAAGTTGAAACCAAGAAGTTGAAATTACTTTAAGTTTCACTTGCATTTAGAATTCTGGAATCTTGATGATCTTTTGTAAGGAATATGTTAATGTCAGATACTGATCTTTTGTTAATGTTTTGAGAATTCTGGAAATGATCTTTTGTGTGAAACATGGGTTAATGACATTTGTTGATGTTTTGGGAATTCTTGAGACTTGTTAATGTCATTTCATATATTTTATAAGAATGTTGTTTTATTCATGTTTAATATAACATAAACATATAAATCAGGTAACCAACATAAATCATGTAACCAAGAAGATGTTAATCTCATTCAAACAAAATCAACCAACATTTCAGTAAGTTACAACAAGATATCTCTCACAAACCTAATGCAACCAATATGTCACCAAATGAGCACACACCAATACAAAGATAATTTTATAAAGTTTATAAGTACAGTTTTTATTGCTCTGCTTCATCTTCTTCATCTTTTCTTTCAATCTCAGAACTTCCTGTTTGAGCTCATCATTCTCAATGGCTAGCATGTCATGGTTCGGCTTAGCAGCTCGCTCATCAAGACGTCTCAACAACCCCGGTATGATCTGTTTAGCCCTCTCACAAATAGGTGGATCAGTCCATCTAAAGAATCTGCAATGGCCAGGATTCTAAAAAAAAAAAGTAAAATCAAGAACAATTCAGAATAAATAAAACAAAATTTTCAGAATTTAAGGTTAGTAAAATTCTTACTGGAAAGTTGACACACCCAACGTAACGTCGTCCAGGATTCTCCTTCTTCCATGTGGTGCCGTGTACAGCAATTTCTCGACAGTGACATAAAATTGGCATCGATGAGCGACTTGAATCAGACATGTTTGATGCTTGGGGATTAGGGGATTAGGGTTTCACGAATTATTGAATGTGTGCTTTTCTTCGATGGAAGAGAATTGTAAATTAAAGCTTCGAAAATTTAGGGTTCTTGAGAGAGGAAGAAAGATTTGGGGATTTAGGGTTCTTGATGGAGAGAATGGAGTGAACTCGTTTTTTAAAACCTGTTTTGTAATTCTGATAATCGTTTTTTCATTTTTTTTTAATGTGATTATCCACGTGGGCAGTAATTACCCACGTGGTTTTTTTTCCTGAATTATCCAATTTTATCCAATAGCGTAGTGACACGTGTCATCCCAGTCAGCAAGCCCCACCGGCGATCTCAACACGTGACCAGCACGTGATATTTTCCGGCAACAATTTGAATTTTCCGGCTAATTTGGACTGAATTGACTACTTTTCGATGGTTTGCAGGACTAATTTGAAACAGGGTACTTTAAAAGGACCAAATTGAGACCGACCTACTTTTACAGGACGAACAAAATTTTTCTCCCTCTTTTTTATACTATTATACTCACTATCATATAGTTTACACAACGGACAACGCTCTTACATTGAAGAATGATAAGTTTGATATTTTGACAATTAAATATAGTTTCCTCCTCTACTTTATGTATTTGGTATGACTAGGATCTTTCAACCCGTGCGATGCACTGAGATTATCTTTCAGCAGCTTCTCCGGATACTATTTAAATTTATTTTAATATAAGTATATTAATAGAAAAGTTTTAATGAAATTCTAAATCCAAAGTTATAAAAAATAAGGACAAAGATTGGAAAAAAAAATTAACACTCATAATAAACTTAAAGTGTAATAACAAATTTGGAAGATCAATTCACATTTCTAAACACTTTTTTATAAACGATTAGGTAATAGAGTTAAATTGTGGGTATTGAACGATCATGTAACTAATGAAGTTAAATAGTTGAATAATTAAGTTATGTTCAGTTAGTTCAGATTCAGTAAGTTTAGTTTAGTCATTTTAATTTTTTTATTCATAATTCAATATTTTAAGATATAGCTGAAAATTTATTATTGAATATGATTAGAAGCTACAAAAATCAACATGTTATATACCACTAAGATCTTGTGTTCAAAGAACACATTATATAATAAATTTTGATGTACAAACCTACAATGCAACGGTCTATGCTAACAGTCAAAATATTTAGTTAATAAATGAATATATGCAAACATTTCAGATAACAGGACATATGCAGTCTGCTTTCAAGTCAAGAAAACAGGGGGATGAACGGTTTAAGAAAAAGATAATATACGTATCTGTGTTTAAGCAAATAAAATGAATCTATCTCTTTGAAAATGAAAATCAGAAACTTTGGGAATCTGAAATACAGAGCAACTTACGAATTTTGGATAAGTTTTTGAATGAGAATTATTCTGCAAAGATAACAGGGGAATGAACCGGATAATATGAAATTGGAATATGGTGAGGGATAAGAATCTGAATTACAGAGAAACTTACGAAAATATTGTACGAAGCGGGATGAGAATTACTATGTAAAAAATAGGCCACAAACAACGCCCATTTTGGCAAAAGCTATATTCCCATGGAGATTTTAGATTGATATAAAGATTAAGTAGGACTGTAATGTCCACTCTGACATCCTTTCACATGAACTGGCATTCTTATATCACAGTAAGAATGCAAGCCCTCATATTTCAGAACACTTCAGATTATGTCATTCTTAGAAAAAGAAAAATTAGAAAAATACTAATAACTCTATCAGATTATATATGCATATGATAAACTAACCCTCTTTTCTCTTGTGCCTTCCCACTGTTCCTCATGTTCACGCTTTCGTTTCCACATCTCTTTGGTTTCTTCTTCGTCTTTCTTTAACCTGCCTTCCTCCTCCGCTATCTACGGCATTGAAACACGAGCCACTTGTGAGTTATACCATTTAAAGGGAATTTTCTTTTTTAAAAGATGACAGAAACTAATTTGACGGATCAATAATGCAAATGATGTACAAATAATTTAAAAAAAAAAAGACTTGAGTAGGAAATTCCGAAATTGTCTTAGTCAGCTGTCAAGACTAAACAGTAATGCAGCATACCCTCATCTGCATCTTCCTTCTCCTCCATTCTTGATCTGTTAATATTTCTCGGACCTTCAATTTTGACTGTTGCTGGAATGCCTCTGATCTTTCAAATTCCTGCTCATATTTTCCCTGTCATCGTTTATAAAAATAAAGGCAATAAATGTTTGCGGTCCGAAAATTCCACTTTCTAAAAGTTGGTTGTAGTATAGTACTGCTTGCGAATCAACATAAACCTATAATGGGAACGCGGAGAAAGCTGAACAAACAGATCCTTTACAAAAAAAGATAAAAAAGATGGCAAAAACCAATTTGACTGATCAATAACACAAATGGCAAGAGAAAATGAAAATGATGTCAATAGATTTTACCTCGTCAACTAATGACTTAAGCTTACTAGCAGTATCCTTTTTCAGCTGTTTCTTCCTCTTTGATCTAAGTTCTTCTGCATTACATATTTATAAGCATGAGTGTCTCTAGTGACTGAACACAGCAAGCTAAAACAGAAGAAAAATTGTGAACGTAGGAAAAGAGCTGATATTGCATTTTAAGATTGAAAAAACAAGGGTAATGATTTTGGGCAGACCGGTTGGAAAGGATATCAATTGTAGTGAAAAAACATTGCATTTAAGCCTAAAATCTTTTAGATAAATTAATGATGGTTGGGAGTGTGGAACAGAGGAAGGTGGAAAAGCCAAAATTATAATCTGGGGCACACGATAACATAGTGTCATTAATAGTCATTTTCATCATTTGTAAAATTGATAAGGTATGGAAAGACGGATACAGTTAGTATTCTAAGTTAAAAATACCTAACTTTCTGTTTTCTAGTTTGCTTTTCATTTAACTTTACTGAGTTTGCCTTTCTAGTCCGAACACTTAATGCGAAATTAACATATAATTTAAGATCTGAAAGAAAACTAGATATTCTGCGAAAAAGGTGCAATTGTAAGACTGGGGTATCAATATGAGGTAAGTCTTATTTAAGATAAAAGTTCTAATGATCAAGAACAACATAGATCAGGAAAAATGGAAGGTAGGTCACTATCAATTGAAAAATATAGAGAAAGAGAGAAAGAAGCACAAGGAGTCAAGGACCAACCTTTGGCAGCAACGACTTGGTTCAAAATATAATCCCTCTCTTGTGGATCGAGTATGAACTGTTGAGCCTTTGCTAACGCTGTTTCATAACAAAATAATGTAACCTCAGAGTTGGATAAAATTCTTGGAAACACTAACTTCAAAAGAAGCTCAAAACATGTAATCTAAGTACTGAATCCCGGTTTTATAATACACAAACCTATAAATTATACTTGGCCAACAAACTGTAATAAAATAATAACCAAGAATAACATGCTAAACAATTCCATATATAATTCGGCATAGTTGCACTGAGCTAGAATGAAACTGTTGATCAAGGTCATAATGTCACAAAATAGTTAAAGTTAGAATAATTGTACGATGACTCACCTAATGTGCTTACATTTCTACAGTAAATACAAAAGCTCATGCAAAAAAAGAAGTTAAAGACTAACTATTTTCAGTACCTTGAATAGCGTCTTACTCGTCAATTAAGAAGATAAAAATTATATTCCATGATAACCATATAAAATTAAATCGAGATTTCAAAAACTATGTTCTGTACTCAATATTTAAATTAAGACCAGTCATTCAAACAGTCATTATTTTAGAACAGCAAAAAACTGGATAAATGGCTACGGGGCGATAAATTTCACAAAAATGTGTTAAGAGAATCCTAATAACACGGATATAGTTCACAACTAACACATTCAACAGTATGTAATAATTACATATATTACATAGTTCGGGAAAGAAACAGAATTAAATGGAAAAAGTGTAACTTAATAAGGGAAAAAGGAAGCATTTTGTAAGGAAAAAGATGATATTCTTCATTTAAAATCTAGCTACTGGTGAAAAACCGAATAAAAGGATCCAAGGAAACAAGATAAGGATCACCAAGAATATGAAAGTATACATCAGCGTAACCTGAAGTTCGGGGAAACACCGAAACACACATATTTTCTTCACAACAAGAAAGCAAGGTTATTTACCTCCAAATGCCTCCTTTGCTTGTGGATGTTTACATTTATCAGGGTGAACCAGTAATGATAACTGCAATAGGAGAAAGTAACATGAAACACGTTTCTTGTTCCCAATGATGACAATAAAATGATAAATATGATTGTGAATGAAAACATTACCTTACGATATTGCCTTTTCACCTCATCCACAGAGGAATCAAAAGGCAGGTTAAGATATTCAAAAGCATTTAACTTGAAACATGAAAGGATCCTACAGTAACCCAAAAGTTACAGGAAATGTCAGCACGGGGTAATTCATTAGCATGTATTGCTAATTAACGCAAACAGATGCTTGCACCCAGTAAAATCATCAGTAACTATCAACAAAAATCAGACAAATACAAACAAAAATCAAGCCACAATAACCATAAGCCAACTGTTGCAGTCTGAAGTTCAAATATTCGCATCGTATTTCAAGTGAACTAGGAAAATAAACATGAAAATACTTTACAAATGATTATTCTAACCTCTTCATATGAATTATATAGTTAAATTCCAACATACCTCCAATTCCAACTTCAACAATAATCTACTTCCATCGACTTAGTTTCTTGAAATACGAGTATAAGCTTATGTATTAATTGATCGTAGGATGTTCCAAAATTCGACCAACTTGGGTAAGATCTCAAAAAATTTAAGAAGTTATACCATTGAGTATGTGGAATTCAACAAAGTTTGGAGCAAGAATTTTATGAAAAACAATTATGTTTGAGTGATAAATTATCTGAATACCAGATGTAAAACACGGACCCTAGCGGAGATTATAAAACACGGAAAATGTATATTTAAGGAATACCACATGTAAACATCACATCACACTAAACATATGACAGTAACAAGTAACATATAAACGATTAGAAACTTCATATTGCCAATAGTAATAATATCAAAGAGAATGACAAACAGTAACTTAGATTGCAATCCAGCTCCGATAAGTTGCCTAGCTTCAATCAAAAAGTCACATAGACAGAAAAGTGATACGTTCATTACCTGTTCCAATTAAATACCCAAAAAGAGAAGAATACAACCACAAAGCCACTTTATATTTCATTCTATCCCATATCACCACGGAGACTGCAATCCTACCTAGTCTTTAACCTTTCTGGTTAATAGATGTTAGGTGCCTACACAACCTCTTTTGTTTGATATGTGGATTCCACTATCATTTTTTAATCTATTTATTTGCTATTTACTTTTAATTAATTTAAATAAATATTAAAATGGATAGTGGAATCCACGTGTCAACCAAAACATCGAACTTGCCCCCAAAACACATCCAAAACCGTAAGGGAAACTCCAGTATCAAAAATCTCATCAAGATGTGGCTTTGGCTTTTGTTTTCTCCTTTGGAATACTAGCTTGGCTTGATGATATCAAGAAGATATTGAAAAGGCGTTGACGATAGTACATGGACAATTTGCGGGGGTTTCAGGAAACAAGTTGCAGCAGCTTTCTTTCGTGATTCTACAGAAGCCTGAGCAACTATTTTTTTAATGACGATATTGTTGAATGATTCGACCGACGAAGATTTGGTACTGGAGTCTCCACCTGCTTCAATGGCTTTCAATGCTTGTACGAAGTCTGGATTCGCCTGACACAATCGAGTGGAAATCAGTAGATACAATACAGGGATCATATACAATTCCTTAAACAACTTGTATTTACTTGAGCATTACCCGTCAACGGCTGCAATTATATAATATGGAAGAATGAATTTTCAGCTTATATCATGCATACCTTGATCATGTTCATAGCCGCTCTTTTTGTAGAAGGTGAATTCAAAGCCTGACCTTTATTTTTCTGTTCATTAAAAAGTGTCAAGAGAAATAGAATATAATGTAAAATACAGTTGAAGGTAAAAATAAAAACATCAAACTCAAGGATAAGAAAACTACTTGCAACTCGAGCATCTTGAATATATCGATCCAATTCCGGGAATCCTTAGTCTTGGAGTCGTCCTCTCCAAGTCGTTTCACCAGAATATCACATGTTATCATTTCATTCTACCATACAAAAACACAGCGTGGTTAATAAGCATGCAATTTGAACTCATATAACATAGCGTCTTCGAACGTATATACCTTGAGAGAAATATCGTATATACCGAGACAGTTATTAGCAATCGCAAATGCATGATAGCAAAAGGCAGTCTGAATGTTCTCTTCTCCCAGCAGCCTTTCGTTCATTTTCAAGGCTTCTTGAAGATACCTAAATGCCGTGTTCTTTTCCCCAATTTTTAGATACATCATGGCAACATTTATATATGTAGCAACAACATCAGGGTGCTCAAGCCCACACAGCAGTCCCAAAAGCAGAAGTGCACGCGGCATGTGGCTTAAGGCCAGCTCTGTTTGGTTTAAATCATGATAAAACAGAGCCATGGTCCCATAGCTGCAGCAAAAATGTTTATATGCTTTCAGATACTAACATCGAGATTGTTTCCTATAGATGTTAACACATGTTTGGAAAGTGATAATGTTGTATTATAGGTCAAGCTTTAAGGGGACTTTATGCAAGTATCAAGAATAATTTTTTTACCTTTTAGCAGTGTCGTAGTGATCGAGCCCGAGACAGCGTTCATTTATGATTAGTTCATTTTGTTGTTGCTTTATTGCTCCAGCCACATCTCCTTTGTGATACAATGACATAGCTAAGTAGCTGTAATTATGGTCCATGTTCAGTACCAGCATGAAACATTTAAATATATAAAAATCAAGTGAAAAAAAAGACAGGTTGCACGCAAATTACCGGCAACAATTTGCAACATCTCTATGCATTGGACCAGTGACCTGCAATGTTTATATATTTTAATTATGTGTCCTATAATAGAGAAACCGAGATAAAAAGAAAAAGAAAAAAAACGATGAAAAGACATTTTTACACCCACCCGCTCGAGAATTGTGTAAGCTTCGTTAAACCGTGCATATGCCTCGCTGAGTATTCCCTGAGGAAAGCAATAGAAGAAAATTGAAAAACCAGCTAAGATCCATTGATAAGAAAGTCCACATTCTGATTTGCTGCTCTTTCCAAATGCATTGATAAGAAAAACACTCGATCTTGTAATAACGCAAACCAATAAGTTGTCGATGCTAGTTTATTTATCGTAAAGGGTCATCTAAATAGTAGTACTACTTTTATATTATTAAAGGCAAACCCACTTCAATTAAAAAAAATAAAATAAAGTGATACCTTTGCTAATTGAACTTTTCCAGCTTCAATTAGATCATTAGCTTTTGACGGAACTGGAACGCAATGTTTTACAAGCGGTTGTATATTTAAGATATCCGGTACTTGGAAAGGTGACACATCATCCAAAACATATTTGCGGCCAGCAATGGTGATTCCGACCTATTCATAGGATAAACTATCACATAAATAAATAACAGAATAAAACAATATAACTCAGAGCAAAAGTAAAAACACATACAACATGATAGAGTGGTTTTAAGATTGAGTTTAACAGTATAAATCTTCTTTTCAAAATAGCATTTCATTCTCAAAACATTCTCTACAATAATAGCAAATACATTCTTTAATATATTTTTTATTCTTAGTACACATAACAATTGCAAGTCCAAACAACAGTGATCTGACAATATCTGGTAATTTGAACGAGATAACTCAAAGAAAACTTACTTTGACAATAAAGTGAAATAATTAACGTGCAGACAAGCTTAAAGTTGTTCAGATAAAAAAAAATTGGCATACAAATATTACCTTCTGACAAAGATTTCGTATAACTGAGAATTTTCTCACCCGCTGCCTTATATCTTCGGGCAACTCAAACTGCAGAAGAAATATCTTAACTAAGTAAATTCAAGACTATACAGGGACTTATGGCAAAAGCTAAATTAAAAAAACCAAGAAACCTGATATTTTAATTTTGCGAATTTTCGGATGTCAGCCCACAAACTATCAGAGGTTACACTCAAATAAAAGGACTCTTCCTTTCCCTGATTCAATTTTTTGAACATAGAGTTACGAGGAGAAAATAAAAAGTGACAAACAGAAAAAATAGAAGAAAAAAAATGTAAGCCACTGTCCTCAACAACATACATTTTTTCCAGAAATAACTTCCCCTACGAAACAGTTAAAGATATGTGAAATTGAAAGCCCAAGATCATGCTCCTCAGTGTTTCTCAAGATGTCCTGCATGTAAAGAAAAAAAAAAAAGGGGGGGGGGGGGGGGGGGGGGGGGGGTATAAATAGGCATGAAGCAAAGGACAATAAAGAGCATCCTAGCAATTGAAAATGAAATCGCTTGTTGCAATAATAATGGATTTCTTCAGTAGAAAGAACGAATCCAGGGATAAAGACATAAAGTAGCTTCCTTACAGTTTACGGACCCTAGCGGAGATTATAAAACATGGAAAATGTATATTTAAGGAATACCAGATGTAAACATCACATCACACTAAACATATGACAGTAACAAGTAACATATAAACGATTAGAAACTTCATATTGCCAATAGTAATAATATCAAAGAGAATGACAAACAGTAACTTAGATTGCAATCCAGCTCCAATAAGTTGCCTAGCTTCAATCAAAAAGTCACATAGACAGAAAAGTGATACGTTCATTACCTGTTCCAATCAAATACCCAAAAAGAGAAGAATACAACCACAAAGCCACTTTATATTTCATTCTATCCCATATCACCACGGAGACTGCAATCCTACCTAGTCTTTTACCTTTCTGGTTAATAGAACCCCCAACATTACTCATAACAGAAATACAGCCATGAAGAATCCGGTATAACCCACTAGATGCCCGATTCTGTGACATCCATGATCCACAAAGATTTCTACCGTGATGAAAATACATATAAAGATATTAAGTTCAGACCTAATCCTTAAAAGAAGTTAGGTGTTTCGTGTCTTTACAAGGTTCCAAACCAAATTCAGATTCTAGACATGATCCACATGGCAGAAAGATATTAACTTGTCGGGTTTTATGTTTAGAAGCTCCCCCCAAAAGACAAAAAAAAAAAAGTGTGGAAGTATTATCTAAATGTTCAGAATACTACTCACTTTCAGCAATGTTTAAACTCCTATGATCACTAACACCAGTAGTATTATTTACCTTAACGATATGCTTGGCAGATCTGACAACCATTTCACACGAACAAAGATCCCATAAGTGAGGCATATGTCTGGTCCCTTCAGCAACCTGGAAATCAAAAAAAGAAGTTAAAACAATGCTTTCAGCCCCACATCCACAAAACTGATACAACTCATGAAAGTCTAATTGAGTAGTGCTACAAAAACTAAAAACCGTTCTTACATTTCCAATATACCGAACGTTAATGCCATGTGCATGGAGCGCTTCGGTCAAAGATTGACCATCCATAGGTGAAACTTCAAGGGTGCACAGATCTTGTATGAATTTAGGCAGTACAACATCTTTCAGATACAGACTTGCTTTCCGCACATCTTCCTCATCCGAATAAATACCCTGGATTGTATTGTATTGTTTTAAAAAGTTTAACAGGGAGTTTCTCGAACAATGTTGGGATAAAATACTGGCTAGGAAAAGTATATATGCTACCTCTTCGGTCCCGGATAGCTTAAACTCTGTGAAAACATTAGGGTTGAAGAATATCTCTTTGCTTGAATCTTTTATCTTAGGGTGAGAACCGCATTCTTGAGAATTTTCCTTTCCAAACTTTTCATCAGCCTGTGGGGATAATATGAAGCAAAACTAGATGGAGCAAAACATTTAACTTGATAATATGTTGGTCCAAACATCATCAAGACTCTAAAATCTTACATGGCAATAATCAGAAATCAGCTCAGGTCTGAGAATGCAAAATTTGGAGCCTGGTCCAGTATAGTTAAAATCACGGGGAGTGACTCTCATCAAATCAAAAATATAGTGCCTGGATACAAAAGTACAAAACAACATTGTAAATGCTGCAAAACAAGAGACAATTGAACAGAAAAGTCAACTTTAGTGGTTTTTAGAAAGTAGAGAACGCCAAACAAGTACAAATTTCAAAGAGAAATGGGCGGGGAATTCATATGATGCTTCAAACTATTTACCTAATCCTGCTCATAAATACAACCTTGCAAAAGATGGATGAAATAGATTTTTCCAGAATTTTCAGACACTAGGATTCAACTGGCACATAACAAGTACAAGCATTTGGGCAATTGTTCGAGTTTAAATAACGGAAGAGAGGGCGGGAGGCAACAAATTAAAATAATTAAATAAAGACAAAAAATCATCTATAAAACTAACCACAAAATTGAGATATAAGTTTCACCTGTCATCACTACCAACAATGCCCTTGCACTCAATTGATGAAGCTAATTTGAAAACATTTCCAGCTCCATCCAGAACAGAGTGCTCCTTCAGATGAAGACGTTTTGCAGCTTCAAGTACCTATGGGATTGTTGTAGCACACAATGAAATTTTAAGGGATTCGCAAACAAGAAATCTCTTTGGTACCAAGTTTATTAAAAATCAGAAAAGTTTTCGTTGACAGGAAAGTCCGTGTTCTCATTTTCTAGAAACTTTATCGCAACTTCAGACCGAAAGTGTGCATTTTTTTCATTCTTATATCATTTATTGAGAATATATTTAAAAATACTCCATTTTCAAATCCTTAGTTATAATTGAAACAAGTAACAAACATATTATCTCAAAGACATAAGAGGAGACGGACTCAAGATCAAAATATTTTTTACGAACAATCTAAAAATGAACCCAAGAACAGCATGCATGTTGGCATCTCTTTGAAAGAGAACAAAAATGCTTTTACCACAAAGTAAATTTCTAGGAAAGCTGAAATTTATAATGCCAGAAGTGTGTTTCTCAATTTCCAAGAGATGAACAAATTATTGGAGTAAGAATAAAGAGAATCATTTGAATGGTGATGCAGGTGGTACTGGACAAAGACTTAATGCCATGAAGTTATGATTATATATCATTGTAAAGATACGGCTCATCTCTACCTTGGAATGAAACTCTTCACTCCAGCAAATTTTTTTGCCATTGTCACAAGAGCCATATAGAAGCGAGTCTGAAATATCACCTTGAAGGATTCCAGGCAAAACACTCTGACAGAGAGAAAAAGTAGAAAAAGTAAGCATTATACAAGCAAAAGATTAGTCTTCCAATAGAAGAGAACGACCTAAATAAATCAAGATCTGTTTATTATATGAAAAGGTTTTGACCACTAGACGGTGAGTGAATATTCTAAAAGGCGGTGAGTGAATACCTCCGTAAATGCAAAAACAGTACTTGAACTTTTCTCAAGTTATCAAAAATAAATCAAGAAATTGATATATATTTAAAATTTTAAATTTCTGTTAAGCATAAACATAAGCAAAACATGCACCTGCGCAACAACTCTATGACCTCTATAATCAATTATAGCCATAGCAAAAGTGTATAGGCCAGGAACATCAGCTTCCTGGTACGCCAATGTGCCTTTCAGCTCATTATTAGTACTTCCATAAGTGGCCAGCTGAGTGTCGACATCGGGCGCCTGCTCCCGGATCAACTGCTCAAGGTCAGCATCAACAGCATGACTGAAGAATATGTTGTTGTGGACATATCTAGAATTAAACAAAGGATAACAAGTGAGGAACAAATTATGAGTCTAAGGTGTCAGAAGGAAATGGGCCTGAGGTGTCAAAAAGAGGAGATACTGTCGCAGGAGTTGTACAGTAAGGCTTTACAGGAATCGTGCTCACAATAATATACTCTCCATATGAATAATCAAGTGGAATTTCATGTTGAGATATGGGTACGAGAATTATAAATAACACAGACTAGATAATGCTTCCTCCATTGCAAACTATATGCAGTTTCAACCTTGTTTTATAGTTTCGATTTACCAATTTTAAAGTCCAAGTAATCTATGCGTATCTTCTTTGGTATGCCCCCATCATTTATTCACTCATTCATTTCCCTAGAAAATAGAAAATTGATTAATTAAGGTTAATATATGTACTTATTTTTTTCCAATTCTTTATTCTTGTGCACAATTCTAAAATTGCATCTATTTTAATATGGAGGGAGTAGCCAACGCAACACACAGATTAACAAACATGTCCTAATTAGGGGCACTGGTTTTTGTGCCTGAAATTTTATCAACAAAACACGTATCAGACATTCAGAAGATTTAATAATAAAACTAATACAATTCCATAGATGGAAAACCTAAATAGGGATAACAACAATAAAAACATAGAAAACACATTTTTTTCTCAAGCACACTCACATGCGAAAGGACTCGGGGTCAGCTGGGTTAATAGGAGAAATACATCTTCTAATCACTCCAATAGCACCACTAGTTGCAGCATCGACGAAATCAGAAGTCGCCTTGTAAAGAGCCCTATCTCTTAAGATACTACAATCAAATTAAGTGGATTAAGTAATATAATACAAAGGTGTTTACACAGGTTTGATAATTCAACATATAATTGCACAGTGGAACCTCTCCTGATTTGTCGTGTGTGGTAACTCCCGACATGATTGTAATTCTCCATTCCAATCTCTCTGCATTCCGATAAACTCACTTCCAAAGGAGAGAGTCGAAGAATCATGTGCTCTTGTTGCATTGCTTTGGTGATCTGGAAATTATCACTCATTAGCAGTTTAATGTAAAAAAGAGGAAGGATGCGACACCTACTAAGATGTCATAGCAAATTCATAAGTCCATAACATGTTAAAGAAAGGAATGACATTCAAAAGTAAACTGGGAATAAGAGGAAGAGAATATAAGAAGCCAATGATCCCATTAGAAACAAGATATGATAGATAGCCTTGATTTCTCAAAAGTCATACGCAGAACTAGATGCCTCTCTATGTTAGTAATGGGTTCTCATACATGGTAGAAGCCAAACAATAGCAACTGAACATAACTAAAGTAAAGGAGACAACAACAGAATTATAAAGTGGATGCTATCAGTACGAACAAATATGTTTCCCCTGAAAACCTTAGATAGACTGAAAATAAGCTTTTTTTTTATTTTAAAATTTTTGGTTGGAAATTTTGGAGATGCGTAAATTCTTTAAAAGTGAAAGAATAAGAGAAGTTTCTAATGTTGGTTCGAAACTTCGAATGGTTATTGATTGTCAAGTTCATAGGGATACAATTAAGTGAAAACTATAAGGGATGCAATACTTTGAATACTGTATAATTGGATCAAACTGAAGTATAACATGTTAATTTCATATAATAATTGCATACATACACTATATAAT
The DNA here is from genome assembly GCA_954870475.1 of Euphrasia confusa. Classification (NCBI taxonomy): domain Eukaryota; kingdom Viridiplantae; phylum Streptophyta; class Magnoliopsida; order Lamiales; family Orobanchaceae; genus Euphrasia; species Euphrasia confusa. The sequence goes on along the minus strand of OX940966.1, from coordinate 3,390,670 downwards.
GTCTGTACATTAGACAAAATATTAGCCCATAAGCAGGTAAATTAGATAATATATTAGCCTACAGATTAATTTGTCCATACCTGGAACAGGATACACGCCTAGCCATGAATTTAGACTCAACGGGGATTGGACATTTTCAAAAGGATGTGCAGAAGCCTTACGCTGTAATATCTCATCAAAATCTAGGAAACCGAAAAATATAGTAAGTGATACAGAACCATTAAAATTATCTATTACTCCACAGTCCAAACTCAACATACTAGTAAGTCCAGAAGTAGATAAATTAATGTTTTACCTTCCTTGAACTTTGAGTTAATCGTCTCCAAGAGCCCAAAAAGAGATGTTGCTTTTAAAGCATATTTATGTGGCTTAGGATCAAAAGTGTATTGTTTGCTAGAGTTAACATAGAATTCTTTAGTTGTCCCGGTAATACAATGGTAATAATCATGCACTGTTACGTCCAGGTAAATCAAATCCCCAGAGAGCCTGAAACAACCAAGGTAGTATTCATTATGTTAGCTAATACAAAAAATCAAAAAAATCAATTTAATATATCTGAGTTACTAAAACCTTCTGTGGCTTGGAGGAGGATTGAATGAAGAAAAATCAACACTCCAAGCGAAAGTACTCTCTTCGAAATGTGATGACAATAAATTTCTGATCGAGTCATTCCCCACGAGTCCCAAAATATCAGGTTCTAGAACTTCAACTTTCAAAGATTCTGCGTTAATATAATAAAGGGGAAGGAATCTCAATTAAGTAAAGATAAATTGATAATAAAGACAAGAAAATGCTATAGTTGGCAAACTGATATGAAAAACCACAGACCTCCTGAATTTGCAAATATAGTTTCCCTCGTCTTTTGTTGTAGAGCAAGAATTGTGGATAAAGAATAATGAGGAGTTGAAGATAACAGCAACTCTCTAGTTCGATGAATGTGAGCCCGTATGGATCGATCATCATAGAGTGCTACAAGTGCAAGAAAACCATCACTTTTAATTGGGAAAAAAAAGTGCTAAAAACATGAAATGAAAAAATTATTTGACATGTCCCCAGAAAGGCTTTATTTCTAACAAAAATCCCAACCAAGCTTTTGCCTAGATGGCGTCTAGCATCTTTTACAACATTGCAAAAAGAAAAATTACAAGTTCTCATATATCACAATAATTGAAAATTAGTCAACTTTTCCTAGTTCAATATCACAAGCTTCACAGCTGGAAGCGATTAATTAACACTAGTAAACAAAATAGGGCTTACCATCAACCATCTCCAAAATGCAGCAGCCACTAGTTATATCAGCAACTTTGAATAATTGATTCATGTGGTCTTCGAGTTTATGGATACAACCATCCTTTTCGTGCAGTAACAGACTATAACATGTTAAAAAACATGTCTCGGGGACATCAAGAAGCATCTGCCTTACATTCATCACAGATGCTTCCGAACTCAACTGCAAATGCACAATTATTTTTAATTCTTCAACAAACATTAAAAGAAACTTTAGGCTGCACAAAAGAAATACTACTTCGGTCATATAGCATAGGAACAGTCTTGTTTCTTTTGGGCACGGACATTAAAGAATACATTATTATTTAAGTGTACTAGGTTTGTGTGGTTGTAGGTATTTAATCATGTTTTTAAATAACCAAAAAAATGACAATTGTGCACTTTCAATGGAAAGTGCAATATGGTAAGTGTGACACTTTGTATGTGACAGAGGGAAGCATTAAGTTTCGCAAAAAAAAATAGACAAAAACTAATCATAAGTGTGCTTAAACAAATCGCAGTTCAGATGCTTTAAATTATCAAAGGTAATCAACTTATGTAACGGCTTACTAGAAGCATAAACTTCTCCCTTCTTTGTGTCTTCACCAAAACTGGGTAAAGAGGAACATCACCTGCCACAAAAAGCGTACGTTGTGTTTAGAATAACAATAGAATTTCACCCTTTCTATAATTTCATATGCTTATTGAGTTGGACATCCCAAAACATATTTTTTAGCATGAGAATACACATACAAGCATGGTGCTACAGCTATTCTGTATCAAATATCCACTTTACAATAAGTACAATTATTAGATCTCAGCATATAGGCATCACTTTAACGGGGCCATTAATAGACACTGATTGTAATTTTTAATATATTACAAAACACAATAATCGTCGATCAGAAAAAATGTTTAAATGACTGTAGTTAGAACAGGATGAAACAAGATAAATAACATCCTACTATGTACCATCTAGTTTGTCTAAGCTTGTGTCACTGTTGGCCTGAGCAGAGCTGGAAACAACAGAATAGATGGCCAGCTCTGAAGAATTAGTTGCAACTTGCGGCAACCCTTTTTCACCATTCTTCTTCTGAGTCGACTGTCTCCGCTTTCCCGGCATGTTTATTTCTTTCAAAAAATATAAAATATATTTCTTTCCCACTACACTTACTCCGCCTCAGCAAAAAATTACTGTATTGAATAATTCCAACTACACACCCAAAAGTTTTGTTGGTAATATAAAATTAAGAAAAGCTTAGTTGTGTAATTGAATATTATAAACTGACTACCTGCGGGAGAGAGACAAGAATCTTTATGCGCATCCGCTTTTCTTAACGGGGCGGAGGAGGAAGCTGCGTTTAAACGCAGACGGCAAGGAAGGGTAAAGTTCGAGGGTTCGAAAATTAATTCTAAGTGGACTTTAATTTGTTGTTCTCCATTGACATTAAATAAATAAATAAATGTGATTTTAAATTGTGATAATAAAATAAAATAAGTTTACTATTACAAAAATAGATTATGTTAGAGGTATAGACATTTTTTCTTTTTTATTTTACAAAGAAAATACTACTATTATGGAGTAGATAATATTTTGGATTCCATATTTATCATCCATCTTGTAGATTCTGAAAAATGATTGCCATTAAATGCAATTCATTTATTTCAGTCTTAGAGAACTGTTTTATCGACATTTATTGTCCTGTTACATTCTTTGGACGTTCCATTGTTTAGTTTAAAAGATGGATTCATGGCTATTAGGTGATTTAGGTCATCCGACCCAACACAAAAAAACTTAAAAACAAATATTTCAAAACATTCTTCTAATACAAATTTTCATACTATTTTTATAAATAATCAATAATTTTACAAATTTACAATTTAACTCCATAACTTTTAACGTTAAAAAATTTAATAATCATTATTTTTTAATTTAAATTTTCAAATATAATAAAAAAATATTGTGATATCTCAACTTCTTATTGTTTTATTTTATTTTTAATGACAATTAAATAATTTAATATTTAATTATATTTCATATTTTAATATTGATTTTTATTTTATTATTAAAAATATCTTTATTAAAATTTATTTTAATTATTAATGATATTATTATAAAAAAAATTACATTATAAAAATTATTAAATAAAAAACTAAAAATAATTAATAAATTATTAATATTAATTTGTAAAACAAAAAGATTATTTTATAAATAATAAATAGTTTTTGGTTTGAGTTTGTGGTAGATCACACATTCAAACTTATAATAGATATAATTTTTAATGTCGGTTCGAACATCTTTCTACTCCAATATATGTTTTTGGCATCCGTTGGCAATACTCTTAAAACCAATTCTTTAGGTCATGACTCATGATTAAAGTGAGCCCATTTCATCAAAGTTCCCTAATTTATCAATCTCTTTAAAAGAGTAGAAGTAAAGATGCAGTCTCACATATCGCGCACGTAAAAAATCTCGACGGATTACTCGACTGATCCGAGCTCCAGGGACAAAGCAGATATAAAGCAACATGGGATGCCATGAGGCAATACGGTTTAGGCTTGGTTTCAACAACACATTCTCTTCACATCTGTTACGACAGACATCTGTGGTGGATCCAAAAACTATATACTACATATAAGCTTCTATTAAAAATATCTTTATTAAAATTTATTTTAATTATTATTGATATTATTATTAAAAAAAATTAAATTATAAAAAATATTAAATAAAAAACTAAAAAAAGTTGATAGATTATTAATATTAATTTGTAAAAATAATACAGTAAATAGTTTTTTGTTTGAGTTTAAGGTAAATTTATGTGAATTCCACCTTCAAATTTATAATAAGTTTAAAAGTTTTGGTATAACACCTTAAATAGTTTTTTGTTTGAGTTTAAGGTAAATTTATGTGAATTCCACCTTCAAATTTATAATAAGTTTAAAAGTTTTGGTATAACACCTTCTCTACTCCGGTATTTGTTTTTGGTTGGAAATGCTCTTAAAATCAATTAAAATCAATTGTTGGAGATGCTCTTAAAATCAATTAAAATCAATTCTTTAGGTCATGACTCGTGATTAAAGTGAGCCCATTTCATCAAAATTCCCTAATTTATCAATCTCTTTGAAAGAGTAGAAGTAAAGATGCAGTCTCACATATCACGCTCTCACATATCACGCACGTAAAAAATATCGGTGGATTACTCGACTGATCCGAGCTCCAGGGACAAAGCAGAAATAAGGCATGGGATGCCATGAGGCAATACCATTGTACTACTATTGTTTATATACTATGGTTATCTATCGTTCAGCTACTATGGTTTAGGCTTGGTTTCAACAACAAATTCTCTTCACAGAGAGGTTTACGTAATCAAAGAATATATCATTCAGTGATTCTTCCTCCTGATAAGATGACATCTGTTACTACATACATCTGTGGTGGATCCAAAACTATATAGTACATATAAGCTTCTATTAATTCTAATAGAACAACCCAGGTGATTCTGATATATAGAAACCTGAAATTTCTAAATTGAATATGCACCATCTGATAATCACTGTTCATTCTCATACCATATATTAAATGGTATACGCCGTCTAGTATCTGCTCGACTGCTTCTCTATCTGTAATTGTACAAAAATATTTGAAACACTCAAGAATGTTGAAACCACACAAACTCACCATGAAGAGACTATAATCCAATAGGTCTTGAACAATCCAATTACGGAGAAATTTAGAAAATTGTTGCTTATGCTTCTCGTAATTATAACAAATGGATTTTGGCACTTTGACAACCAAGACACAAACACCACTTTGGCACATATCGATAAACAGGGGCCGACAAAATTCTCCCACAAGTGGTTACAAAACGCAATCTAGCACTCAAACATCTTTCATAGACTTGTATAATGATACACTGTCCATACACAAGTCAAGACTCACGGCAATGCCACCGTACGTTCACACTTCCTGCATAAACCAAGATGTGAAAATTAATAAACATACGCAACCACTTTCAAAAACATATCTTGGCACAATTTTATTTCATTATAGGCTAATAAAGGATCACATGCTAAATATACCACACTTGTAAACTACATAGTCTACATGGCACTATGGCAGAAAAGGTAATAAAAAGAGCATAACACCTAATTTATGAACAAGAAATAAGCGGTTGGTCTCATAACTAATCAGTACTCAAGTTTATTAATTCAAATACCAGGTTGAACCTCTAACTGATATCCTCTTCCTCATCCGTCTCATCAAGAATAATGTACTTTGAAGTTCCACCATTCGTTGTTGATCCATCATTCGTCTCTCCCTTCTGTAACTTCTCATACCTGATAGGAAAAATAATTTAAGCAGATAAGTGAATAGGTACTAACATTACTTCCCGGTTGTTCTTGAAAATTCTTAAATTCTCAAAGTATCAATACAAAAATCTATCAACCATAATTCGCTATGTAATATTTTGAAAAGTTAAGAAGAGTGTATGCAACATGAGACGTTATTTTCAAGTGTTTGATAGCAATATATTTGCCACAATGACAAAACTACAAAGAAACTGCAGTCCGTTGCATATAATTAAAGGGGATCATAATATAGCAAAATTACGAACCCTTTCAGTGTGGGGAACCAAAATTCTTTTAATAAGGAGTTTCATAGTCTCAAGTCCAATGTTTTTTGGGTAAAAAACTCGCATACATGAACTACCTGCAAGCAAGCCATAATTATATCCTAATTGGGGAAAAATATTATTAAGATATCACTAAATCAAAAGATGATCTCATTTAACTGACTGTCATTGAGTTAAGATTTATCGTCAGCTACAACATATATTAATAAACAAGGTAACATTTTGGATAGAAGACTTGCAGCTTGATAACTTACTTGTACCAGTTGAATAAACTGACACCAACCATTATCGTTAGAAGACCGTCTCCTTTCAGCCAGGTGAACTCCTCATGAAAATACAAAACGGCAGGCCACCTGAAATGTATATCAACTATTCATAATCAGTTCTGAAACGCGGAAACAAATGAAATGGGATTCATAGAAGTTCTCTGGTGGGGTGGGGTATTACAGAGTATAGTGAATGTGATTCTAGCATTCTTCATACAATTATACACGACATTAAAAAAGATTTCCAAAAAAACAATCTAATAAGGAATCTCAGTATTAATCAACCAAAGATGACAAAGCAAATAAATGCATGCTATCACAATGAGGATCTCAAAGTTATCTGAGAAAGCAACTGTCTGAAATCTTATTCTCACATAAAACTTAGTTATGACCTTTACTTCTACTCTTTTAAAGAGATTGATAAATTGGAGAACTTTGATGAAATGAGCTAACTTTAATCATGTTCCAAAGAATTGGTGTTAAGAGGCATGTAATAATCCATCTTTAAAATTGAGAAACTTGAACATACACAACCGACGTCCAAAAATGTAACAGGACAATAAATGCAGATAAAACAGTTCACTAAACATCTAATGGCAATCATTTTCAGAATCTATGAGAGGGATGATAGCTATGGAATCTCTAAGTATTGAGATTTCCTGGAAAACATAGTAACATCATAAACATTATATAACAGTAGTTGTTTTACCAAAATAGTTACAGCTTCCTTCACAACCCCCGCTATTGTAACAGTAACTGCACTGGTTATTGACACAAGAATATATTCAGTTAATACCGGCAACAAGACCACACAGTCGAACTTTTTTTTTTCAAAGTTTTAGTCGATGATTGATGTACTCGATTCAGATAAATTAAGAGAACGCAAAGATATTTATATGTAAACGAACAACGCTGGGCATGCATCATATTTCACGGAATAAAAAACACTGAATTTATAATGTTTTACCATGACGAAAGCCAGAGTTCCACCGAAGAACATCAGCAAACAACTTCTCACAATTTGCCATGAGCTGCTAAAGTAAACACTCGCTCTGAATTCATACCATGGATCAAATAGCAAAGACAATAGAGCCGTTGCAATTGCCATAACAAGGGTCACATAGCTCATCAAAGTAAGCGGATTTTTAAGACCTTGAAAAGTGATGGGAAGGTGTAATTAATTAGACATAAAATGGTAGGACAATTTTAAGCGTCAATGTTAACAATAAGAAGTACCAAACATGTAATGAAACTCTTAATTCTGCATCAGAATTAGGCCTTAGCGTGACTTTGGTACAGAGCCAAATGATAACTAAGTGCCACAAAAAATTGTTACTGCATTTGAGATCATAACATAGGGAGACAACCATGTTAAATTAAACCAAACAAGTAATGATTCTACTTAAGAAACTAATGATTCTTTTTAACTCATTTATCAATTATATAACCCACCAACAAACGAATAAAATCATGTTTATAGTTCTTAGACCCGCAGCAATCGTCTATCGGTCATATTAAGGGAGTGGCTACAATGACATGCCAAAACAACTCATTTTAAGTTAAACTTTACGATGACTTTATGTATACCTTACTCCTATTTGATTGCTAAAATACTTTTTATGCTGTCGAGATAACTAAAATAGAACCACCTTGTACAGATTTTACCAACCAATATATAATTTTACATACTAACCTACATAAGAAAAATCTATTTTACTACTCAACCAGCTGATAAAAGGTCGAATCCAGCCTTCAATAGTTTTTAAATCAGCAAAAGTTTTTTTATTAAGAAAGTGTCGGTTACAAAAGGGAAAAAAGGGGGTTTTAGTCTTTGCAAGTTGAAAATGCCGAGTAGGAGTACCAAGTATGGGTAGTTTGAATTCTGATTTTACTTGTGACGTGATTTTTTTGAGAAACAAATATGTGCACATTACAACTTATTCACCAAACCCATTCTCGATTCATTCTTTTAAGATCAGAAATGGTTACACACTCCCTAATTTCTCTGGCAGTATCTTAAAGCTCTGGATAAATTAAGCCATATTATTTTTTCGTAAATGGCAATGTACATATAAAATCTGACTAGGAATCAGTTAGCAACATACGACGCATCTATGTCCAATATAGAACAAGATTGTGAGAACGTCTGCAAATATAAATTAGAACACATATACATAAGGTCTAAACGGTATGGATATAAAATTGTGATATGTTTATATTGAGATGGTTGAGAATTGAAGACAAACATAGTATATTGGTTAAAATTAGAAGTTAGCAATGCAAACATGACTAAAGTAGCACGAATATATGAAACATTCACATCAAATAGCTATGAATTCGGGTTAACATATTCAAGTCTAAGCAAAACGTTAGTTTGTTCATTCTTACCATAGGCTTCTTTCTTCACGCCAGTTTTGATAGCAGCGCATAAGTGTCAATGAAGTAAAAAAAGGCAAGAACAAAGGCATGTGAGATAATATAGGGGTAATTTATAATAGAAAGAAGAAACTATACAAATTCATATGCTAGAACTGTAACAATACGAGTCAATTGTTATACTTTTCATACCTGGAGAAGAATCAGTGTCATTGTCCAGCGGAATCCGGACATGACAGCAGCAAGCGTGACAAAAACGAAACCCCAAAACTCAAATTCTGTCTCTTTTGCAATTGTATTACAAACAAAAAGGTTACAGATGAAAAACATGATAGCAATTTGTTGTAGCTGTTTATTTCTTAGCAATTAAAAAATACAAGTGAGACCAAACAACCAGGGAAGAAAGTTTTTGTTTAGTTAATATCTTGAATAATAAGTTATGTTATCTTTAAATAAAATGAAACCAACTTTTTTTTCCGAGGGCACGACTTAAATACTCAAACATGGGCATGAAAGATGTAAAATCAGAGAAAATGCTAGACTGTTAAACTGCTGCGACTCTTTGATGATGAAAAATATGGAAAAAGTGTGGTAAAGAAATAGAATCCCTGTTAAGCAGTAAGGTTTAAGGTTAGATTAGTATTAGTTTTATCTTTAAAATGACAAGTCAAAATCAATGTCTGACCATGAGTTGAATGCATTCAGAAAGACATCTTCCCAAGTTTACCACAATTACCCACAAAGATGGAAAAATATCAGCAACAAACATTGTGATCTCTCATACCTGTTAATAGGATCCCAATTGAAATCAGTCAAATCACTAACATGATGCCAAGGAGCTTAACAATTGGTGACTCCAATCTTCAGAAAACAATCTGAGTTCAAATTCAGGTTAATAAAAAGTTTTAAAAGTGGAGTTTATCAAGAAATTTTGATCTCAAATAACACATTTGCACAAACGAAATTGAAATAATAAAGAACTTTGGGAAATACCGAAGTTGTTAACTACATCTTTGTTCACAAATAATAAACTAATGCAAGATATTCCTCATATTATCTCTTCTTTCCAAACTACATTGACTGTAACATTTAACTTAAAGACTATTTTAGCTTCAAAACCTTACCTCTTCTGAGCAAGTGAAGAGTAAGTAAGCATATAGTGCACTAGAAGACATATTTCTGTTCTAATAAAAATGATATGAAGTAGCTACTATGAGGCCACGATATTAAGGAACCAGGACAGTTCATAGAGAAATACCTGAACGCGAAGCCAAAAAGGAGAAATATTGGTGACTTATCTACTTCTGCGGGTCCTGTATATATCAACCGCAAAAGTAGCATTTTATAGAACTGTTACATTCATATGAAATATATATTACAATAAATAGAACCTTTGGATACATTGCATTGCATACAATATAAAAATACAACATTTTTATTGGGTAAATCTATCGTGTTAATGAATACGATGAATTAATACTATTTGCTTATTTAACACGCCCGTGCAGGTGGTTATCCATTACATCAGCTGAAAGAAATTAATCCTAAAACGGGCAAAACAAAATCCATCTGAAAAGTACATCCAGATAGAGGTTATCCCGTTGGCCGTTACATCAGCTGAAAGAAGTTAATCCTACAACGAGCAAAACAAATCCATCTGAAAAGTACTACCAGATTATTTATATTGACAATCACTGAGGTCTAGTTCATGGGATTCTTGAACTATGAAAGTGCCAGCATTCGCTCACTTGTGTTACCGAATTTGTAAGGCAAGGAATGTGTTTATATTGAACCTCGTTGGCAAATTATATTTTATTGAACCATTTTAAAAACAAGAACACATCACAGACAATTCCTTCTCAGGACGACTCAGATCAGTTGTGCATGATTCACTTTTCAACAGTCAATGCATTAGAGACTGTAAATTTTGATTAGAAATAGAAAAAATGTTTTATAATTTTTTATCCAAATTTAAAACTCGTTGAAATATCGGGAAATTTTTATATTTGGATAACAAAGACATCAAAATCATACAAACGAGTATAACATAAAAAACCAAATAAAATATAGTACTTTAAGTCAAGTAATTAACATGCAACAATAGTAATAAAGTAGCATAATAAAAATTATTCTTAAAACAATAATACGATAAAGCCGAGCAAATCAGACAACGGGGAATGAATGCGAGCAAATCAGATGATGGGTAATGAAGCCGAGCAAATCAGATGATGGAGAATACAGCGGACAGAGTTACCAAAGCCATTTCGCCATCGGGCCGACAAGAAAGCTTTAATGCCCTTGAACTTTTCAGCTGCAAATCCACCCTCGGAGGCTTCTCTTTGTTATCATAGAGAGCACGGCAGACATCGATCGTTACATTACAATGGGGCTTGGTCGATGACCACCGCCCCTCGGAATGGAGTACGCAAAAGTCAAACTCTCCCTTTTTTTCTTCATGCTCTAAAAGGGTCAAATAAGCATCCCGACACACAGTGGCACCAATCCTATCATACTCCAAATCCATAGTCTCGACAAAGGTTGATGGAACAGGATAGTAACAAGAATGATGGAAATCTATCACAAAGTCCGGGTTGAGAAGGAACTGATCCCAAATAACAGAAAACAGCAACTTTCGGTCATACGAAATAGAATCCACATTCACACCCACCAAATTTATCCAACCATTTTCCGGCAGTGCAAGATCGATGAACCACTTACCATGAGAAGGTATATGGACCACAAATCTAGACTCTGTGGCAAAGCCGTGTGAAGTGATCGACATAGTGCCCTTCTCTGATAGAAGGTCCTCAATCATGGGGAGTGACTCGGATGAACTAGTCACAGGATCAAACAGCTCAAAGACACTCGTGCTACGTAGTTCAATGTCTAGCAGAATTATCTTCTTACCATCGGGGGTCGGAACAGCTGCAGGTTGATGTTTCGGGGAATTCATGTCCCCGATCTTAGTAATACTTTGGCTCTTCTTTTTGAAGTCGCCGCCACTGCATTCTCTTATCGTGTGGAGGTAAACCATCTTCTTCCAGGCTGATGGTTTTTTCAAATATCGCAAGTCATAGGTGTAAATGGACTTTTGATTCCCCTTGACCACATAGTTCGAATCAGCCCCCTCAAACACGAACAGAGACTCATTCCACACACAAAAGCCAAATTCCACGATGCTTAGACAGGTGCCGACGTCGAGTTGGAGGTTTGGGGAAATACGGGTTAACTCCTCAAGAGAAGCATCCACCGCAGCATCAGTATACAAATCAACAAAACAGAGATTGAAATGTATGCTATACTTATATTTAGGTTGGTTGCTGATACACCGTAAAACGACGCCCACCTTATGATCACCGGGAAATGGAGGTGGAGATGGAGGTGGAGGTGGAGGTAGAGGATAATCCGATGGTCGAATCCTTTGACATTTCACCGGGATCGCGTAATCCCCACCGCGTGCTCGTAGAGCAATGGCGCGATTCATCCCGATCTGTGATTGAAAGAAGAGAGACGAAAAGAATTGAAACCCTAATTAGCGAGCAATCTGTGTATGAAAGAAGATAGAGACGATGCATTGAAACCTAATTAGCTTATTAGCTGCAATCGCTATTACATTTGTGTTGATTAAGTGCTTAAATTAAATTGTTACTATTAACATAGCATTTGATATTACATTTGTGTTGATTGCTCGTATATTTAATGAACTTGATAATTTTTATTTTTATTTTGCTTAATCTTAAAAATATGTTGTTATTATTTGGATTAAAAAAATATATGAATTTTTAAGTTTCTCTTTAAGATTAATATTAAAATAAAATTCGTGTCAATATATTTTATGATGTTTATGTTTAAAAGTGTTTTTTGCCAAATGAGGTAGGATGATATTACCGTATTTTTTTGTCTAACATTTTACAAGATAAATTCTACTTGCTGAAGACTATTTTCGCATGTTATGATTCATTTATAACTTGTAGTACTATTTTGTTTTAATAATTCTGTTATATAAATAAGAGATTGTTCTTTTCCACATTTCATTGCATATATACTCACTATCATAGTTTACACAAGGACAACCCGCTCTTTCATTGAAAATTTGATAATTTTGTATAATTTGAGCATATTTCGACAATTAAATATAGGATATAGCTTCCTATGCTCATATATATGTACTCGTGTGGTATGATTACTTGAATTGTCACTTAATTATATATGTATATAGCTTGGTGTCTGCATTTGTATTATTTAGTTTTATATGTTTAGTTTAGTTTAGTTTTAATATGTTAGCTCAGTGATGCGGTGAGAGTTTCTTCTTCTATGCGCTTTATCGTACTATTTTTTATTTTCTATTTGATTGACTTTTACAAAAAAAACTAGCTATTAGGAGTAAAATAATTAATTTGAGTCCAAAGTTTTTAAAAAATTTAATTTATTGGTTTGTTAATATTTAGTACTCTTAAATTCAATTGGAATTTCATATGATTTTGTGGACTTAAGAAAATCAAGAATACGGATTCTCTCATTTTACGTTTCTTTCTAATACATTATATTTTTCTTAAGAAAAATACTTCTCTCAAATCAATAATTTATTTTCTCTATTTATTTGGCGTATTTAATACTAATATGTTATTGCACCTTAAATAGGTTTCATATGTTTAGTTATAACTTCCATGAAGGAAGTTGGAACTTATCTCGGTTTTCAAGAAGTATGATTCCGCATCTCTCTATATAATTAGCTTTCTTAATCTCGTTGCTATTAAATAGCTAGACGTAATTAAAATTGTCAAAATAGACCTCACATTAAGTTATATTTCAATATTTTTTAATTATACAAATATAAATTTATTTAAATAATATTAAAAATTATTTATTACACTATTAAATCAAATTATAAAAACATACAATAAAAAATTATTATACGATAAATATCAAAATTAAAGAAAATTGTTCATCTAAATTTTTATTTTTGTAATTTAAATATAAATTATTTTCATATAAATATGTAAATAATTGTTATTTTAACTATATTTAAGGTATAAAATTATTTTTTCTCAATTTATTCTTAACATTCCACCAACATAATAATTACTCTTATTTTTTAATCTATATACTCTTATATGAATATGTAAATAATTGTTATTTTAACTATTTTTAAAGTATAAAATTATTTTTTTTTCAATTTATTTGTAACATACCACAAAAACATACTCCACACATCTTCACAAAAACATGGAAGATTAAATGTCAAAAATTCAAAATCATATAAGACTAAGAAATTGAGTTTCGTAAACAATACAAGACTTGTTTTGAATTCTACTTTTTTTGCGCATGTTTTTATTTTTGTAATCTATATATAATTTGAGATTTATTAATATGTCTTATTCAGTTTATATAAATATAATTAATAAATTCGTGGAGCACAAAATAATAATTGTATTAAATATAAAATATAATTTTTGTATATAAAATATGATTAAAATAACAATCATTTTATATATATATATATAAAAAGAAAATTATATTTGTGTGAATGTAGTAAATAAACGAGAAGTAGAAAACTACAAGTGACCTTACCAATCAAATTTTTTTCTGTACTTTGTTTTACTCGGTCAAAACATGTTAATATTTTTCTTCTATATTTGCAACAATTTTTTAAAATTGTAAAATCTATTTTAGTTAGGGAACTATATAATCATTTTTGTCTACTTAAATAATTGTTTTATAAGAATTTAAAAAAAATTATAAATCTAAGATCACACAAAATATAGAAAAGGGACTTAAATTAATTTTACTTTTGGATTTGTATATATATATTCCATTCCAATCAAGTCGAATAACTACATTGGTTTGCATCTACTTACCAAAAGACGCCAAAACCTTTTGGATGCTACAAAATGAAATTTAGTGTAGTAAAATTTACTGCAGTGTGACCTGAATCAAGCATTTTCAGTTGTGAAAAGAAGATTTGTCAAGGAAGGTATATGGATAAGTTCTTGCAATTCATTAACCTTTCTTCTCCAAGTCTTCATCAATTTGTTCATAGAGGATATATGAATGTTATCAAAGTACAGATTAAAAAAGCGAAACATGTATGTAACTTGATATTTAATCATGCAAAAAAATAATACAAAGTTTTCCCAACATTTTTTGAGACTCCCATAACCATTACATAGCAAAAAGGCATCCGAAAAAAGCACATAAATTTAATTGGTTTGCTCTTCCAATCTTCTGCAGGTGAATATTCGAATTAGCTTTTTTTTCGAAACAAATCGATTAACGACAGACTTGTTTTGAATTCTACTTTTTTTCCTCCACGCATATTTTTATTTATATAATCTATATATAATTTACTTGAATATAAATAAGTAAATATAATTCTTATTTTAAATATATAAAATCATTTTTTATATTTTTTATTCTCAATTTATTATGGACGCTCCACATATTTACTCCAAAAAAAACTAAAATCAATAGCTTTAGAGCATCTCCAACCGATACCAAAAACCTATTTTGGAGTAGGGGAGATGGTCCAACCGATACCAAAATATAAACTTATTATAAGTATTATGGTGGGACCCACATAAAAAATACTTAGATTTACGTTTACCTTAAACTCAAACCAAAAACTATTTATTATTTATAAAATCATCCTTTTATTTTACAAACTAATAAAAAAGACATATTAACCTTTTATATTAATTTTTTATTTAATATATTTTGTAATGTAATTTTTTTAATAATCATATATTAATAATTAAAATAAAATTTTATTTTAAAAATAAAAATAAAAATTTATAATTAAATATTAAATATTTTATGTTTGCGTAATTTTTTCATATTTAATTAATATTTTATTATATTTTTTAATTTTGAAATTTTAAATTGAAAATAATATTTATTAATTTTTTTAAATTTAATGTCAAAAGTTATGGGGTTAAATTATAAATTTGTAAAGATATTGGTTATTTATAAAAATAGTATAAAAAATTGTATAAAAAAAATAATTTGAGAATATTCTTTTAAGTTTAAGTATTGGAATCTCGGTTGGAGCTAATTTACTGTAAACTTAAAACTAAACTTATTTTTGAGTTTGAGTTTTTGTGTTCGGTTGGAGATGGCCTTAGTTAGGTCATCTCCAACTGAGAAACCAAAACTTAAACACAAAATAAGTTTAAGTTTAAGTTTATAGTAATTTGACTTCAACCGAACTCAAAATAAGTTTAAGTTTAAATTTACAATAATTTGACTCCAATCGAGATACCAATACTAACTTAAAATCTAACTTAAAAGAATATTTTTTAAATATTTTTCTTATATAATTATTTATACTATTTATATAAATAACCAACATCTTTACAAATTTATAATTTTACTTCATAATTTTATACATTAAAAAATATAATTAATATTATTTTCAATTTAAATTTTCAAACATAATAAATATAAATAATACTAAATAAAATATTAAGTAATTATTAAAAAATACATTTAAATACACGAAAAACTCATTATTAATTATTTTTGTTTTTGTAATTGGTAGCATTTTTTAAGTATCTGGTTTCTTATTATTTTATTTTTAATGTTAATTATATAATTTAATTATTTAATTATATTTCATATTATGATATGTATTTTTATTTTATTATTAAAAATAATTTTATTAAAATTTATTTTAATTATTAATTATTATTAAAAAAAATTACAGTACAAAAAATATTAAATAAGATACTAAAAAATAATTGATATGTCATTTATATTAATTTATATAATAAAAGATCAATTTATAAATAACAAATAGTTTTTTGCTTAAGTTTAAGGTAAACATACATTTAAGTATTTTTTAGGTGGGTCTCACCCATAAACCAATAATAAGTTTATGTTATGGTATCGGTTGTAGCATCTCTCCTACTCTAAAATAGATTTTTTGTATCGATTGGAGATGCTCTAATAATGGTGACCATGTGGTATTCTCAATACTGTTGGGAGATGGAGTCGAATCGGGACGAAAGAAGGACGAAAAAGAAGATCGGTGACGATCGAAGAAGATGACCGCCAGAGAAGGGCAGCGGACGCTGCCCTAGGACCAGCGGTCGCTGGTCCTGTCCAGACCCCGAGCAGCCAAAAGTAGCGATCGAGGAACGCTCAGCGTAGCGCTCTGGGTAGCGCGGGGGTAGCGGTCGCTACCCCCAGGGTAGCGGTCGCTACCCATGAAATTCCAGCAGCGGGATTCTTTGACTTGTGCGCTAAGTTTTGTGATTTCGTGTCCTTTTTCAGCGTGGACTCCTACCTAAATTGGGATTAGGGTTTCTCATGTATTTAGGCCTATAAAAGGGAGTCTCCAACAATTGTATTGTGTATCCGAATATCATCGTAAGAATACTAGAGTGCTAGAATAGACGAGAGCGTGAGTTTATTGTGATACGTGTGCGTGCGTTTGTAAACTCCCCGGAGTCGTTTATTGTTATTCTAGTGAAAAAGTATTGCAGCGGCGAGTGGACGTAGCCTTATTGGGTGAACCACTATAATTCCTTGTCTCGTTTATTATTTCGTTTTCACTTCTCGTCTTGTGTTATTCGTCTCTTGCAGCGACGCAATTAGGCGAAAATCCTAACAACTGGTATCAGAGCTTCAAGGAAGGCGATTGAAGAGACGATGGGAGATCTTGCGAATTTCTATGTAACGAGATTCGATGGAAAGAACTACAGACACTGGAAGATGCAGATCGAGGATTACCTGTACGGGAGGAAGCTGTATCAACCATTGAGTCCGAAGCCGGAGAAGATGGAAGATGATAAATGGCTTGAGCTCGACAGACAGGTTTTGGGGATAATCCGGTTATCCCTGTCGATGAGGGTGGCGGATGATGTGGCCGATGAGAAGACCACTCAAGGCTTGATGCAGGCCCTTGCAAACAAGTATGAGAAGCCTACTGCCAACAACAAGATACACCTGATGAAGAGCCTGTTCAACTTGAGGATGAAAGACGGGTTCGACGCTGCGGCTCATATTCATGAGATGAGCTCGAACCTTAACAAGCTGAAGGCGGTCGTAATTGCGTTCGACGACGAGGTGTGTGCATTGATCTTGCTGGCGTCTTTGCCGGGCAGTTGGGAGCCCATGAGGGCTGCGATTAGTAACTCCATGGGGAAGGAAAATCTCAAATTTTCTGATGTCAGAGATAGCGTTCTGGCCGAGGAACTGCGAAAGAAGGATTTTCTAGAGACACCGTCTGGTCCGTCTGGTTCTGCACTGAGTACTGAGAGCCGAGGGCGAGGCCGAGGGAGCGACACTAATCATGGCAGCGGAGGGTCGAGGACGAGAGAAGGCAAGAAGGTGGTTTGATGGAATTGCAAGAAGGAAGGGCATATCAAGCGGCATTGTAGGGAGCCTGCGAAGGCTCAAACCAATGCGGTGACTGACGAGGATTATGGAGATGTCTTGCTAACATCTTCTGAGAATCCTGAAGACTCCTGGGTGTTGGATTCTGGAGCATCGTTTCACACCACGACAAGGCGCGATTGCATGAAGGGTTTCATTGCTGGGAATCGTGGGAAAGTTCGCCTCGAGGATGGTCGAACTTTGAAGGTTGGTGGTGTGGGTAACGTGACTTTGAAGACGTCTCGTAGACAGACGTTGGAGCTTTCGAGGGTGAGGTATGTGCCGAAGCTGAAGAGAAATATGATCTCTGTCAGTCAGCTTGCGAGAGACGGCCATAAGGTGACCTTCGATGATAGGTCTTGGAAAGTGACGAAGGGTGCGATGGTGATTGCTCGTGGTCGAAAGACGGGCACTCTTTACACTACGGCTGGAGGTCGTGACGATATTGGTGAAGCCGAAAACACCAATGCGCCTGAGCATTGTGAACTGGGTCGTGTGAGTGAGGATTCGGGGATGTCTCGCATGGATCAGAGTTCGTTTCTCGAAGAGCAGAGCAGAGTTCGATTCTCGGTGATCGAGAGAGAGTCGAAGAGTGGAGAGCTGAGAAGTGACGTGGAAGATTTTCCGGTGAGAGAAGACCAACCGGATGAGATCTTGAAGACCAGTCACGAGCTTTCAAGTCGAGAAGATGGGGCAATGTTGGCTGGGAAATCGAGCAAGTGGGAGCTGGCAATGATAAACGAGGCGAACTCGTTATTGTCACACGGTTCCTTGTCCGTGGAAAACAAGGAGATGCGTTTGGGTAAGCTTTCTTGCGTCTCTGCTGGAGGAAAGTTTATGAAAAAGTCAAAATGCATGTTGATGAAGGCCTGGAAAAACCTGAGAAGTCGCGGTGCGTCGAAGTTGGTTGAAACTTCGACTGGGCGACGGTGGTAAGGGCCGGGGATGCCGCTGCAGTGGGAGGTGATCGGGATTCGCCTCCAAGTGGGAGATTGTTGGGAGATGGAGTCGAATCGGGACGAAAGAAGGACGAAAAAGAAGATCGGTGACGATCGAAGAAGATGACCGCCAGAGAAGGGCAGCGGACGCTGCCCTAGGACCAGCGGTCGCTGGTCCTGTCCAGACCCCGAGCAGCCAAAAGTAGCGATCGAGGAACGCTCAGCGTAGCGCTCTGGGTAGCGCGGGGGTAGCGGTCGCTACCCATGAAATTCCAGCAGCGGGATTCTTTGACTTGTGCGCTAAGTTTTGTGATTTCGTGTCCTTTTTCAGCGTGGACTCCTACCTAAATTGGGATTAGGGTTTCTCATGTATTTAGGCCTATAAAAGGGAGTCTCCAACAATTGTATTGTGTATCCGAATATCATCGTAAGAATACTAGAGTGCTAGAATAGACGAGAGCGTGAGTTTATTGTGATACGTGTGCGTGCGTTTGTAAACTCCCCGGAGTCGTTTATTGTTATTCTAGTGAAAAAGTACTGCAGCGGCGAGTGGACGTAGCCTTATTGGGTGAACCACTATAATTCCTTGTCTCGTTTATTATTTCGTTTTCACTTCTCGTCTTGTGTTATTCGTCTCTTGCAGCGACGCAGTTAGGCGAAAATCCTAACAAATACAAGAGATAAGGAACTATTCTTTTGGACTTAATTTCAGTCCAGTTCATCGCTTAAGTTCAGTTCAGTTCAGATCGCTTAAGTTCAGTTCAGTTCAGTTCGCTTCAAAATAAATTGAAATAAAATAAAAAAAAATAATAATTTTAATCTATAATTTTTAACATACAATCTAGTTATTGTGATAATATTTAATAATTTATAATAATAATTATTATTTTTTATAAAAAAATCAATTTTCAGATCTCTTAAGTTCAGTTCAGTTAAGATCGTTAAGTTCAATTAAGTTAAGTCGGTTTCAGTCCAAAAGAACAGGTCCTAAACCTATTTCAAGGAGCTTAATGTTACCTTGTAGTGGTTAGTCTCTACGAAAATCAAGGAACTAAACATTAGGGAGAAATATTCGATAGACAAAACTATATTAGAGGCTACACCGAAAATAGTAAAAAAAATTATATACTGTAAATAAGAATTACGCCAAAGAATTCAATGGAGATTATCATCTAAAGGACTGTTGGTGATTTAAGTGAAATCACTGTACATTTAATGTAATTGGAATCATTCAAGGCTTCGAATTAAATCTAGTCAATATAATATAACTTTGGAGAAGTGTGGAGTACACGGTTATATAAAATTGATACGATTTAAGTATTTGGATAAGCATAATAATGCATGTCGAGTGTGATCTCGTGGTTGCATGGTTGCATGGCTAGATGATGATATTACATCATTAAGATGATGCAAATTCGAAATTGCATGGCTTGCCATGCAAGACAACATGAATAGGTGCCAAAGTGAAATGGTGTCTTCACTAATGGGTACCTATACATGAATAGGTGCAAAATGAAAAGGTACCTTTTCCAAAAAGTACCTATTCGATCAAGGGGTGCTTAAGTCCAAATGAAAGGGTGTCTACAACCTATATAAAGAAGTGAAAATTCATTTGTTGAATACACTTGAAAATACCTACACACATAAGAAGTTTTGAAGCAACAAATAAAGCGGAATATTCCATAAGTTGCTCGTGTTCTAAGCCTAAGACTCGAGTGTCGATATTGTCTTATCCTGCGAGGGATTTCGTGATACCCAGGCTTATAGGGTCGAAATACTCTTTAAGGAAAACGTGTTCAACGTGATTCAATTATCTATCCAAGTCTCCAATCCAGATTCAAGACCGAAGTACCCAACATTCTTAAAGAGTATTTTCATTTTCTGGAAATATGGAGAATGCTTAGATATGATGTGGCTTGAACAATTTCGATTGAGTAATGCATGAAGACAAGAGAGTGTGCGGGGCAAAACTATAATGGCTTGAAGGGCGCGAGTAAATAGAGAGCAAGACGCGGTACTTAAAAGAACAAGTGCGAACGCTCGTGAAAAAGGTAACACATTTTCAATGTATTAATTATGTATGAAATTCCAAGTAATATCGATCAGTCGGGGCATGACGTATTCATATTTGTGTCGTTTTTCCTTGTTCATTTGTGCGTTAGTTGTTATGTTTCGAGTCATTTCTTTATGTTTCTCTCGTGGTTGTGGTATGTTTGATGTTTTGTTGAGTATGCAGGCTTTTGGACGTGTTGATGTGGAAAAGATCGAAGAATCGAGCAGGATTGATGTCGAGGCAAAGCAGGTCTGCCAAACAGGACCAGGCGCCCGCTCGTGTACCTGGCGATCGCTCGCGAAGACCCCCAGGCGACCGGCCACGCCCCCAGCGATCGCCTGCTTCTGACTTACAGGTGGAGAAGATTTTCTGCAGGCGATCGCCCATGCCTTGAGCGGTCGCTCGCGACCACGCTCAGGCGATCGCCTGCCTACTCAGCGGTCGCCTCCTCCTGATTTCAGATTTGACTCGGTTTGACCGCGGAAATCTTTCGATGTATAACTAGGGCTTCGTCCCAAAAACAACTTACGCACTTTTGAATTATTTTTCTGAGTTTGGAGAGAAGACTTGGGATTAGTTCTCTTCTTGATCGATCGATCGTAGTGTTGGGAATTGTTTTAGAATTCTTGGATTTTGGCAAAAGTCGGATTAGCTACCGACGGGTGTCTACGTTTGATTTCGATATTAATCTAGTAAGACCTTTATCTATTTCATCGTTTCGTTTTTCAATTTCGCTTTCGATCTCTTGTTTTGATCTTTAGTTAACAAATTGTTTTTCATGAATTCCTTGTTTCTAAAATTCAATTGCTCATCGATTAGAATTATTAATTTCGAAACCCTAGTTCATCATAGATAGATTGTTCTCGTTTTTCTTGTCTTTTCAATTCGTAGATAGAATTTAGCTTTTAAACAAAACCCAAAATCAAAGTACGCATTATGCTATCTCTTTTTGTTTCCTCCGTTGCAAACAAATAAACACGTGTACGCGCCGATAGTAGTGTTCCTCGAGACCGACTCGGGCGAGTTATTTCGATAACGAGTTCGATACAAATTTAATTGATTTAAACCGTACGAAAACGACTTGTCAATTTGGCGTCGTTGCCGGGGAATACTTTAGGCACTAGTATTAGTGTTTAAGTGTTTGCAACATTTTCCTTTTTATTTTTCTTTTTATTTTTCTTTACTCGTTGTTCAGGTGCGTGTGATCCTTCTTTTGTTTTTGTTGGTGCATGGTAGGTACTCGAAGTCGAACTACCGAACTTGCACCCGTGATCGAAAACATCAATAGACGAAGGAGCATTGGTCGGTTCACGAACGGAGACGACGGTTCTTCATCTGACTCTACCACCACCGACACCGAACTTGAGAGTGATTTGACAACCATGGCTGGTATTAACAACAACAACAACAACAACAACAACAACAACAACAACAACAACAACAACAACAACGCCCCTCAGCCACCACTTTTTGGAGATTTGACGCATCCGCAAATCGACGGGGCTAGCTCGTGCATCGTCCTGAATGATGCCGCTCGGAGATACGACCTCAAGGCTCATCATCTTGCTCAGCTCCCTCAGTTTTCCGGAACCGCTAATGAGGACGCTCTTAACTTCGTTAGGGAATTCTATACGGCTTTGCACGCTTTCCCTCTCGGAGCACTCGATGATGATCAGCTCCGGTTGAAGTGTATTCCGTATGCCTTGAGAGATAGGGCGAAGAACTGGCTGCTATCCTTGGAGCCGGACTCGATTACTACCTGGAAGGACATGTACCGGGAGTTCATTACTAGGTTCTATCCTCAGCAGAAGACCTTCGACTTGAAAGGCCAGATTTGTGCATTCGAGCAAGAGCCGGGAGAGTTTTTTCATGAGGCTTGGGAACAATTCCGGAGCCTATTGAGGCAATGCCCACACCACGACCTCACCCCCAACTCGATCATCCAGTTCTTCTACATGGGTCTGAATAGAGAAGATCAACGGGAGGTGAAAACCGCAGCCGGCGGAAACATCAGTGGCCGGAACAGTGATGAGATGACAGAGATCTTCAAGTCCTTATCAGCTGAGTCTAGGCAGACGAGTTCAAGGGGAAGTAGCAACTATGCTAGGTCCGATGGGAGTGTTAATGCTCAGTTGGCGAAGCAAGTCGCCGACCTTACTAAGAAGGTTCAGATGTTAGAAACTACTGAGGAGCAACCCAAGAGGCAAGTTTACCATGTAGAGCCGTGTAGCCTATGTGGGGAGATTGGCCATTTCTCCAGCACCTGTGGCCAGAGCATGCAATCTCCACCTCAGATGATGGATCAGAATTTCGGTCCCGAGATACAAGTGAATGCGATGCAGGGGTACAATCAACAGGGCAACCAGAGGAATGACCCCTACTCGAACACGTATAATCCTGGGTAGAAAAATCACCCCAATTTCTCGTGGAAACAGGACCAGCAACAGATACAAGGGCAAGGTTCTCAGTCGAACTACAACAACCAAAACCGATTCCAGAACCAGAACTACCAGAACCAAGGCAACCAAAACTGGCAGAATAATCAGAACTACCAGAGGCCTCAGTATCATCAGCCACATCAGCCCGTTTATCAGGCCCCACCTCCACCTCAGCAGACACCCCAGAAGAGTTCCGACTTGGATGAGAAATTTGCGGCCTTTATGTCCTCGACCCAGGGGTACATGCAACATAACCAGCAGAGGATGGATGGGTTGGAGTCTTCATTGACCAATCAGAATTCGACGATTAAGAGAATTGAGAACCAGGTCGGGCAAATGGCTGGAAAAATTAATGAGTTGACACAACCGAATCAGAAGGACAAGCTTCCTAGCCAGTCACATCAGGCTAAGGCCGTCACCGTCCTCCGCAGTGGTCGAGTGATCGACAATAAGGTTGAAATTCCTATCCGAGAGCAGATACATGAGCCAGAGGATGAGGAAGAAACGGAGGAAGTCCTAGTAGAGGAGGAACCGACTGAGCCGATTCAGCCGGATGTCCCAGCAAAAGAGTCCGAAGTGGGCACTCACACCTTACATAAGACGAAGAACCCGTACCGACCCCCGCTCCCTTATCCGAGCCGAATGAAGAATGACAAGCAAGATAGGCAATTCTCCGAGATTTATAAGTTGCTTTCGAGGGTGAACGTGAACTTACCTCTCCTCGACATCATCCGGAATGTGCCCGCTTATGTGAAGTTCTTCAAGGAGCTTGCTTCGAACAAGAGGAAATTTGTAGATGACGAGAAGGTGGTCGTGTTTAAGAGAAATGTGTGTCGTTGATTTTTAATATAAATACCCGTGTGTCGTTCTCAAGAGGAGTAATACTATCGGAGAGTGTAATTAGTTTGGATTGATTGTCGAAAGCATAGAAGAAAGCATAAAGTTCAAGTAGTAACTAAAGGGGGTTTTTCAAGATTTGGAAATTAAAATAAACAAGCAATAAAAGTAAAAAAAACAATAAAAAGTGACGAACAAGTTTCAATCAAAGGAAATGAAAGCTAGGGGAGGGGTCGTATTAGTTGAAGTTAAGGCCGATTTTCTCCACATGAAAAGGTTGTTAAGTTAAATGTTTCGTCTCTCATGTCGACCTCGGTTATACCCAATCCGAGATTCAAACTTTGGTCCCCACGAGATTCCCCACGATTTAACTAACAACGGACTTATTGACCGCAAAGTGCTAATCAATCGAGTCGGCCACGCACAACCGTGATTAGGCCTCGAGGTAGTCGGAAAGGCCAAACTCGTGCTAAAGCAACGAGTCTACCATTTAGGAGGGACTTGGCCCGTCTCCCCCTCGATAAAAATACCGACTACCCCGATTTTCATGCTAGAACCCGAACCTACACAACAAATAATACTAACCCACCCCTAACAAGGTACTTAGCCAACAACCATCATCATAAACACCAAGATATCAAAATAAATAACCATGCTCAAACCAAATAATAACATAAATAATAAAGTAGTCGAAATAGAAAATAAGTCGTACCACGACGATCCCCTATTCGATACGAACAACGTTTGTGCTTGGCTTGAATGTCGAATCTTGATGCAAAATGAAGATTAAAAACTAAAACCCTAAAATCCTAGTGAGAGAAAATAAATTGGTGAGTGTTGTGTGTTAGGTGAGGTGTAGAAGATGAAGTATGGAATGTGTCCCCCCTTTGTCCCCTTGTGCTAGCCTTCTTTTGTCTTCAAAATCATGTGGGAAATGACCAAAACGCCCCTCCAATTAAGCTCCAAATGAAAAGTCAAACCCGGTCAACGCCTAGAGACTTTTTCTCCGTTTCTTCGATTTTCTCGTTCTTTTGCTCGTTTTTCGCCCGTTTTCGCTCCCGTCTCACCTACACGTGCCCGAACATAAAATAAATCAAAATAAATGAAAAACACAAATAACTACCAAAACAAACACACAAAAATAACCGAAAATCACACAAATAAATATCACAAAAACGAGCAAAACAACTCCCCCACACTTAAGACATTGCTTGTCCTCAAGCAACAAAACTCCACCAAAGACACAAACAAACACAAAAGCCCTAAATCAACTCACTCTCCGCATTTTGTAGAAAGAACTATGCACCATAAATCAATCAAAACAAGCCACGTCAAATTTTCAACTCGAAACAATATATTCCACCGACTTAAAGCATAGAATCAAAGGCTCAAATATAAATTTCCCTCACAAGCTAACTCTCTTCTTTTACCATACAAGCTAGGTTCACTCCAACAAAAATTGACATGCAAGCGAAGGAGGCAAAATCGAACATAAACTTGCACGTATGAATAATCGGCTCAAATGAAAGAATTAAAACAAGAATGCCTCAAGTAATGAATATAAGTGTCAAGAGAATCACCACCATATGCTCACACGTAAGAAAAGACTCCACCTATCAAAGTTAGTTATCTCGAAAATCAAAGAATATTGATCGTCTATAGGGTGTAATGGGGCTCGGTTAAGGGAATTCGGGAAATTTTTGGGAAAGTGGACTTGTCAAATCAAAGCAAATCTCTTTATTCCTCCGAAGCACCATATCTCCACATGTAAAAACTCCAACCCGGCACCTTATGTATATAATCACACCATCGCCTCAAAACAAAATTTCACGTTCTCGTCAAGAAAATTAGTACACAATTAGGTGCAAAAACAAAAGCACCAATATTATTATTATGAATACTATTTATATTTTTTTTTGTGAGGGGTAAATACCTCTTTTCTCATTTTTTTCTCTTTTTCTCTTTTTATTTTTTTATTATTAGTGTGTATATATATATGTGGACATCCACACGACGAACTCGTCACAAGACGTCACTCGAGAACGGATAAAATCAAAAACCGAGGCTACTAACACACCCTTTCAAAAGTCGCACCACCCGTATGAAAAACCGACACATGCAACTCCAACATCTCTTCATCAAAGGATAGTGTATAAGGTGAAATCAAAGAAATGGTTTACACGTTAGGCTCAATGGGGTTAACTAGGGTGTCCCAAAAGGGCTCAAGGGTGATATTTTTGAATATGGCCGGAAAGTTATCCTAAACGATCATTCTTATCATTTAATCGATCAAACATGTTATGACAAACGGTTTTGAAATTTTTTACATGCAAGTTCTAGTACTCTCTTAATTACACCTTGACACAAAATCATTGAAGGTTCGAAAAATTCTTTGAGGCATGAAAGCAACGAGAGATTATAAACGAGGTACGCTCCAAGAAGAGATAATAAGCAACGAAATACTCACAAGGACTTTGGAATTTTTTTTTTAATTTTAGCCATTTTTTCACGTCATTAAGTCAATAAAATATACTACACGAGTTTAAAATTGAAATAACCCAACAATTTTTTTAAAGGTGCATAAACTTCACCATTAAACCGAAGAGTTCATAAGTTTAGGAAAAATAAAACAACAAGGAAAAATAACTAAAAACACCCCAAGATCTCCCCCCACACTTAAATCCCAAGCATGTCCTCGTGCGACCAAACACAAGCATATTTTTTGAAATTTTTTGACATGATCTACTCGTAGTAGTAAGAGCCGGGGGCAACCAAAACAACTAAACAAAAATAACAAACACAAACGAAAGCAATACAAACATCCAACAAAATCACAATACACAAAACAACAAATAACACCACAAAAACAATCCATCCAAGGTCTAACTACGAGAATAAGAAAAAGATAAGGATAGAAATAACCGGGCGGAGCGTAGGAGGTCGCCGGGGGCTGCCGGAGCGGATGAAAGCGAGTTGTGGTCCGGGCTGGAGTAGCAGGGAAGCAGCGGAGGTGGTGGTCTGTGGTGGTGCTTCGGAGTCGAGGCGGATAACGGGGCGGAGTACAGTCGAGCGTGGTGGTTCTTTGGGTTTAGACGGGGCGGGTCGGATTCGGACGGGCCTGGAGCGCGGTGGAAACAAGCGGGCTGGACTGTGGCGGGTGGTCGGAAAGAGGCGGAGGAGGTGTGTCGACGGTGGTCGCGGGGCTGAGCAGTCGAGTTTGGCGGGGCGGACTGAGGCGCGGTGCGGCTTCTGGGATCTGAACGGAGAAGATTGGAGGTCGGAGGTGTGGCTGCGGGCTGGGCTCGGAGCGGGGTGGTCGTCGCGTCGGGGTAGCAGTGGACCTGGAGGCGGAGCTCCGGACTGAACGGAGGTCGTCGGGCTGTGAGACGGGGGCTGTCGATCGGAGGCGGTGGTGGCTCGGGACTGAGCGCGGCGGCAACGGGTAGTGGTGGAGGCGAGGTGGTTGATGTCCGTGGTTGTTCGCGGTTGAGACGGGGCCGAGCTGCGCGGCTGTTGTGGGGCGGAGACTGTCGAGGCGGCGGGCTGAGGTCGTCGGGGGCTAGAGAGGTGGTCGACGGGCGGCGTTCGGAGGCGATGGAGACGGCGCACGGTGAAGCGGGTCGGTCGGACGGCGGCGGAACATCGGCGCGGTGATGCAGGGGTGGTGGTGGTCGTCGTCGTCGGAGGTGGTGGTGCGGGCTCGGGCCGAAACCTAATTTGGGGGTAAATGGGTTTTCGATTTAGGGTTCGGGTTAGAGGGATTTTTGTATGGAATTACAGGTTAAGGAGGGTGGAAAACATGAATTCAAGGTTTAAATTCATGGTTTATGGTTGGAAATGGAATTGGTGAGGGAAAATCGAAGGTGGGAGATGAAGGTTGTGTTTTTGTTTTGAAATTGTGAAGGAGGAAGAAAGAAATTAACGGGGGTGGCTTTTTTTTTTTTTTTTTTTTTTAAAAATTAGGGTACCTGCACTTAACGCGCCGGTGTACCAGTCGCGTGTGCGAAGAGTACAGGAACGCGCCGGTGTAGCGCCCACCGGCGCGTTGTCAGAGGGGTAAAAATTCCCTGACTCCTTTCACCCCGGCGGACGGGTCTCGCGCGCGCTGACTTCTAGTCCCGGTTTCTACATGTTTTGACTTCGTTTCTTCGTTCCTTGGCCTCTGGACACCCCGTGAACTACGTACTCTACCCTCAAATCTCCATTTGACCCTTATAACACACCAACCCTCCTCCGATAAAATCCAAGATTCGCGACGATACAAGACACGAGCACACGAACACCTACACAACAAAAACGACCAAAAAGAAAAAGCATTAGAAACACAAAACACGTGGGTTGCCTCCCACTAAGCGCTTGTTTTATGTCATTAGCTTGACGTTCGTGGGATCGCCCCCACGAGGCACTCGATTCACATCCCGAGCTTAATTATTATCCATAATTAACCACCTCAACATTAAAAATATTGAACTCCACCTTCTCAAGAAAATCATCTCGGCCAAGGGCGCTCGATTCTCAAGAGAGGGTTCATTAAGGGAACACAAGGTGAGGCACCGAATAATAAGCTTATATAAGAGAGTCTCCACCACGCTTGCATCGAGATGTAGATAATAGACGTCGACTACCTCGCTTGCTAAAAAGATCGAACTATACTTCCGTAAATAGATGACTTCGGCTAAATGAGCTCGATCTTCCAAATAAGGAAGAGAGAATGATCTACCAACGAAACATGTCGAGTCCAATAAGCCTTTGCTACTCCTCTCCTCCACCGGGACCACTAAGAATATCGAGCTCAACTTTTGGAGAAAGAACATCTCCTTCAAAGTCCATTCAACCATCGTAGAAGCGCAACCGAGCCAATCTCTTTTGTCCTCACCATTCTCGACACATCCTTCATACCTCGGGAAAATCCAATATCTACTCCCAAATCAACCAATCCCAAAATGCGCTTACCAAAGCTCCAACCGAATCTCTTCTTGTCTACACCGGACTCAAGCGACCTAGGAGCTTGAGAAACCCAACTCACAATCGGCTTCTCACAAATTAAGTCAACGGAAGATAAGAGAGTGTGCTCGAACGAATGACCCAATGGGAGAGACATATCCTCAAACTCATCTTCTTCGGGGCTTGTGTCATTTATGGGGGGGCTCTCGACCTCAAGAGTAGCATCTATCATCGACATCTCGTCTTTTCGGGCAACTAAAGCATTATCTTCCTTGATGCACGTGCCAAGCTCAAACTCCCACTCCTCTCCGGTGGAATGCTCCTCGACAAAGTGTGAAATCACCTCAACAAGCAAGTGATCAATCTCGAACTCGATAACATCCATCAATATGCCTATAGAACGAGGAGGTTTTATAGGAGACCGTTGTGGTGGGCGAAAGAAACGGGCGATAAATGCGTCGAATAGATTTTTCCACGTGTGCACGAATCTAGAAGGCAATGACATCACCCAATCACGGGCTCCATCTCTCATGCAATATTTGAAACACCATACTCTCAATTCATCATTCTCAAAGCCGTCCAATGGAAATGTCTCAACTTCAATGATAAAATCTCTAAGAAACAAAGTAGCGTCCTCATTAGGCAACCCGGAGAATGACGGCAGTCGAGCTAGATGATGCGGCAATAGCTTATCGTCTTGGCCCTTCGGAACACGGATTTTGCAAGAAGGGTCGGATGAGTACCTTGTTCGGTTGAAATCCCCAATTTCACGTCGTGGAGGCAACACATGGTGAACTTTAGGCTTTGAGAAATCCTCAATAGTAGGTCGAGAAGGCTTCCTTGGACTTTGATTCCGATGAGGTGGTGGAGATATGGAATCCCTCGTTCGATTGAAATATCCAATGGCCCGATCTTCATGCCTCCCATAAGGTGGATCATCAACATACTCCTCGCGTGAAGGCTTACGGGGCTCCGGCGTAAGATAGAATCGTGGGTTTGAGAAATCCTCAATAGTTCGTCGCTTTGGCTCTTGCACCACGGTATTTTGACGACGGTAATCATATCCATTCCCAACAAATTTTTCTTTATGGTAGTTCCCACGGTTTAGATCCCGATGCGGCTCCCTTTCTCTTCGATCCCAACAAGGAGGTGGTGACATGGAATTCCTCTCGGTGGATGAATAATCAAGATCTTGGTAGCGGTATCGGTGATGTTTCCGGTGACGTGGAGGAGAGTAATCTCGATCATCATCATAGTGAAGGTCGATATTCCTAGGTTGGCGATATGACTCATGATCTCGGTGGCTCGAACAATGGCTCGAAGAAACGTGCCTCTCGTAATAAGAATCGGAAT
The DNA here is from genome assembly GCA_954870475.1 of Euphrasia confusa. Taxonomy (NCBI): domain Eukaryota; kingdom Viridiplantae; phylum Streptophyta; class Magnoliopsida; order Lamiales; family Orobanchaceae; genus Euphrasia; species Euphrasia confusa. The sequence goes on along the minus strand of OX940966.1, from coordinate 3,360,190 downwards.
AGTCGACTCCATAGGCTCGGTTACCATTGTATCTCGCCATGATATCACCTCGGTCGTTGAAGAAGAGATTAGAGTATGAAAGGAAGAACGTCTTCAACCTTACACACACAACACTCAAAGAAAAGGATTACACGTACCGAGTGGCATCGAGAGTAAAGCTAGTACAAGAACACTAAGGAAAAAACCAATAAAAAGACAAGCAATCAAAACTCAAAACACTACACCTAAATTACTCCCCGGCAACGGCGCCAAAATTTTGTTTAAGAGAAATGTGTGTCGTTGATTTTTAATATAAATACCCGTGTGTCGTTCTCAAGAGGAGTAATACTATCGGAGAGTGTAATTAGTTTGGATTGATTGTCGAAAGCATAGAAGAAAGCATAAAGTTCAAGTAGTAACTAAAGGGGGTTTTTCAAGATTTGGAAATTAAAATAAACAAGCAATAAAAGTAAAAAAAACAATAAAAAGTGACGAACAAGTTTCAATCAAAGGAAATGAAAGCTAGGGGAGGGGTCGTATTAGTTGAAGTTAAGGCCGATTTTCTCCACATGAAAAGGTTGTTAAGTTAAATGTTTCGTCTCTCATGTCGACCTCGGTTATACCCAATCCGAGATTCAAACTTTGGTCCCCACGAGATTCCCCACGATTTAACTAACAACGGACTTATTGACCGCAAAGTGCTAATCAATCGAGTCGGCCACGCACAACCGTGATTAGGCCTCGAGGTAGTCGGAAAGGCCAAACTCGTGCTAAAGCAACGAGTCTACCATTTAGGAGGGACTTGGTCCGTCTCCCCCTCGATAAAAATACCGACTACCCCGATTTTCATGCTAGAACCCGAACCTACACAACAAATAATACTAACCCACCCCTAACAAGGTACTTAGCCAACAACCATCATCATAAACACCAAGATATCAAAATAAATAACCATGCTCAAAACAAATAATAACATAAATAATAAAGTAGTCGAAATAGAAAATAAGTCGTACCACGACGATCCCCTATTCGATACGAACAATGTTTGTGCTTGGCTTGAATGTCGAATCTTGATGCAAAATGAAGATTAAAAACTAAAACCCTAAAATCCTAGTGAGAGAAAATAAATTGGTGGGTGTTGTGTGTTAGGTGAGGTGTAGAAGATGAAGTATGGAATGTGTCCCCCCTTTGTCCCCTTGTGCTAGCCTTCTTTTGTCTTCAAAATCATGTGGGAAATGACCAAAACGCCCCTCCAATTAAGCTCCAAATGAAAAGTCAAACCCGGTCAACGCCTAGAGACTTTTTCTCCGTTTCTTCGATTTTCTCGTTCTTTTGCTCGTTTTTCGCCCGTTTTCGCTCCCGTCTCACCTACACGTGTCCGAACATAAAATAAATCTAAATAAATGAAAAACACAAATAACTACCAAAACAAACACACAAAAATAACCGAAAATCACACAAATAAATATCACAAAAACGAGCAAAACAGGTCGTCACCGGGGTAGCTAGTGCGATACTTCAGCACCCTCTTCCGCCGAAGCAGAGTGATCCGGGAAGTTTTAATGTGACGATTGCCGTTGGGAATGGCCGTGAAGTCTCAGGCATGCTCGATCTTGGAGCCGGCATTAATCTGATGCCCTATGCCGTTTACGAGAAGTTGGACTTGGGTGAACTCAAACCCACTTGTATGTGCTTGCAGCTAGCCGACCGATCCATTCGGTACCCGAAAGGGATCCTAGAGGACATCCTCGTGAAAGTTGGGGGACTCATTGTCCCCGTCGATTTTGTTGTCCTCGATGTCGGACACGTCCCGGAAAATGGTCGGGACCATTCACTTCTTTTGGGTAGACCGTTCATGGCCACGACGAAGACCGTGATTGATGTCGAGAAGGGAACCTTGAAAATGACCGTGCTAGGTGAAGAAGTGCGTTTCTCGGTACGAACCGAAAAGGCCGAGCCCGCCGCTCATTCTATAGAGACTTGCTCGTTTGTTGATTCCGTGGACGACGAAGTGACCCTAAACTTCGTCACGGAGGAGAACCCCGTGGAAGAGAGTGAGGTCGAGACACGAGTCGACGACCTCAAAGAAGAGGATATTAGCTCGCGGACAACCGAGATCGAGGCCCCCGCCAGCAAAGTTGAACTTAAGGAGCTACCGAAGCACCTTAAGTACGTGTTCTTGGACGACGGGGAACAAAAACCCGTGATTATCTTTGCCGAGCTATCCACCGAGGAAGAAGAAGCTCTAGTGAAGGTCTTGAAAAAGAATAAGAAGGCTTTCGGATGGAGCTTGGGAGATATACGAGGGATCGACCCGTCCACTTGCATGCACCGTATTGTTTTGGAGCCGAATGCTACTCCGAAGAGAGACGGGCAACGACGTCTAAATCCCGTTCTCATGGAAGTTGTCAAGAAGGAAGTTTACAAGCTCCTTGATGAGGGGCTGATTTATGCCGTGGCGGATAGCCGTTGGGTAAGCCCGGTCCATGTAGTACCGAAGAAGGGAGGAATCACGGTCGTGGAAAATGCCAAGGGCGAGTTGATACCGACGAGAGTCACCACCGGGTGGCGCATGTGCATTGATTACCGGAAGCTCAATGCCGCGACTCGCAAGGACCATTTTCCTCTTCCGTTTTGATCAGATGTTAGATAAGCTCGCTGGACATAAATTTTATTGCTTTCTTGACGGTTTATCTGGTTATTATCAGGTTGCTATTGCACCGGAAGATCAGGAGAAGACGACGTTCACCACGCCTTTCGGCACTTTTGCTTGGAGGAGGATGCCGTTCGGGTTATGCAATGCACCCGGCACATTCCAGAGGTGCATGATGTCTATTTTCTCCGAGATGATCGGCGACTACCTCGAGGTATTCATGGATGATTTTTCCGTTTTCGGTAACTCATTTTATGATTGTTTGGACAAGATTGACAATGTGTTGAATAGGTGCATTGACTCCGACTTGACATTGAGTTGGGAGAAGAGTCACTTTATGGTGCCTAGTGGGATCGTCCTTGGGCATGTCGTTTCCGAGAAGGGTATCGAGGTTGATAAGGCTAAGATAGAAGCCATAGAAAAATTACCTCCACCTATCAACGTTAAGGGGATCCGTAGTTTTTTAGGGCATGCCGGTTTTTACCGAAGGTTCATTAAGGACTTTTCTAAAATTAGTCAGCCCCTATGTCGACTTTTGAGCCAAGATGTAGAGTTTAATTTTGATGGGAAGTGCCTAGATGCTTTTAATACTCTTAAGGAGAAACTTGTCACCGCCCCTATAGTGGTAGCACCGAATTGGGAAGAGCCTTTCGAGATAATGTGTGATGCCTCTAACTTCGCCGTAGGAGCCGTTCTAGGACAAAGGGTCGATAAGTTGCTTAGGGTCATCTACTATGCTAGCCACACCTTGAATAGTGCCCAAGCCAACTATACGACCACCGAAAAGGAGTTACTAGCCGTAGTGTTCTCCTTGGATAAGTTTAGGCCCTACATCATAGGTTCCAAGGTCATTGTCCACTCCGACCACCAAGCCCTTAGACACCTTTTGGCTAAGTCCGAAGCTAAGCCTAGATTGATTAGGTGGATCTTACTCCTTCAGGAGTTTGACGTGGAAATTCGGGATAGGAAGGGATGTGAGAATGCCGTAGCGGATCATTTGTCTAGGATGGAGCATCATGTTGAGTTCTCTAACGATCATGCCTTAGATGTTATTCCTGATGTGTTTCCGTATGAAACGGCCATGGCTATCACCCCCGTACCTTGGTATGCGGATATTGTTAACTTTTTGGCTGCAGGTGCACTTAGGACGGATATGACGTCACAAGAAAGGAAGAGGTTCGAGCACCTCTCTCACAACTATTTTTGGGCTGACCCTTACCTTTATAAGGTCGGGAAAGATGAAGTGATACGACGATGCCTACCGGAGGACGAGCAACCACATGTACTTATGTTGCCATCACGACGAGAGTGGGGGGCACTATGGAGGTCAGAAAACCGCCTTCAAGGTCCTCCAATCAGGTTTGTATTGGCCATCCCTTTTTCGTGATGCACAAGAATATTGCAAATCATGTGACAGGTGTCAAAGAATGGGAAATATTAGTAAAAAAGATGAGATGCCCATGAATATTAATCTCGCTGTTGATATTTTTGATGTTTGGGGCATAGATTTCATGGGACCGTTCCCTAAGTCTAATGGCTTCGAGTATATCTTGCTTGGCGTTGATTATTTGTCGAAGTGGGTTGAAGCAATCCCCACTAAGACTTGTGATACTAAGGTTGTTCTCAAGTTTGTGCAGGAGAATATTTTGTGTAGGTTTGGATTTCCCAAGGCCATTATTAGCGATGGTGGAAAGCATTTTTGCAACAAACTCTTCGAGAAACTCATGGTCAAGAATGGGATCAATCACAAGATATCGACTCCTTATCACCCTCAGACATCGGGACAAGCCGAGACTAGCAACCGTCAAATCAAAGCCATTCTCGAGAAGACCGTCCGACCCTCACGGAAAGATTGGTCCGACAAACTTAACTCGGCACTATGGGCGTACCGAACCGCGTACAAGACGGTAATTGGGATGAGTCCGTATAGGATCATGTTCGGGAAATATTGCCACTTGCCGGTTGAGGTTGAGCATCGGGCTTATTGGGCGATTAAGGCCATAAATATGGATCTTATGCAAGGCGGAGAAGCCCGTGCTCTAACCTTGTCCGAGTTGGATGAATTGAGAAATGAGGCGTACGAGAACTCCCGAATATACAAAGATAAAGTGAAGGAGTTCCATGACAAGCGTATTAAGAACAAGGAACTTAAAGCCGGGATGCAAGTTCTTTTGTACAATTCAAGACTCAAACTCTTTCCCGGAAAACTCAAGTCTCGATGGAGTGGACCCTATGAAGTGGTCGAAGTATTCCCTTATGGTGTAGTCAAGCTCTACAACGAGCATACGAGGGAGACGATACAAGTTAATGGGCACCGTGTGAAGCCATACTTTGAGAGCGAAACCCCATACATCGGAGTAGAGTCTATTCTACTCGGGGAGGCCTCCTATGAGTAAAGAGATTATTGGTCGAGCTCGAGACGATAAACGAGCGTCGCGTGGAGACTAGTCCACGGACCTTAATGCTCTTTCGGTTCCCAAAATGAGCGCCGCGTGGGGGCCTACCCACGAATTGTCAAGCTCACGACGTAAAATGAGTATTTGTCTTGTCATTATCAGGAGATACGATAGTCCGAAGGGTGCGAAAACGGGAGAAAAGGTGAAGGTCGAGCTGAAAATCAGGTTCTGCCAAAAATATAGAGCAGGCGATCGCCAGCCTCATGGGCGATCGCTTGCCAAATGCGTGGTGAGCCTCGCATTCCACAGATTTTTGCAGGCGATCGCCGACCCTCTGGGCGATCGCTTGCTCTCATCCGCGGGCGATCGCATACTCCATGAGCGATCGCCTCCTCGTGACTTACAGGTGGATTAAAAATCTTGCAGGCGATCGCCCGGAACGTCAGCGGTCGCTGAGTCCCCATCGCGAGCGATCGCCACTGCCATCAGCGGTCGCTTGCTCACTAATTATTTTGGCAAATCCAAAAGGGGGCGGATACTTAAAATAGACAACCCTAAAAACTTCGTCCCGCCTCCATCCTCTTTACACTCTCAATTTTTCAGATCGACAGCCACCACCATCTCCGTTCATCATCTTCATCACCGTCATCTGCCGTCGCCCACCCCTGCCGCCGTGAACACCTCCGGCCGACTGCCTCCAGCAACCACCGCCAGCCGTCGCCTCATTCAGCCGGAGCCGCCTCCTGCCCTAGCTCTTCCAGCCGAGCCTTCACCGAGGTCCCGTATTCGTCGGCTCCGTTCTCGACTCTCGAATCACGGCAATCCCGTGAACCCCGTTAATTTCGACATCTCTCCTTCTCAATTACTATGGTGAATACAAGAGGAGGAAAGAAAAAGGCTCCTTCGGCCAAGAGGGCCCGAACCGAAGCCGGGCCATCGACCGAAGTCGCACCACCACCTCCGCCTCCGAAGGTTGATCTCGCCGACGAGTATGAGTCGGATTTCCCGATCTATGACCACGATGAAGGTAAACGACTTCTCACCTTCCGTAAGCATACATTTGAGTTCCCTCGCCCTTTCGATTGGAACCTTCTCGAGAATATGGATTTAAAAGATGACGTCGAGAAGTATTTGAGGTTGTTGGGACTCAACACGATTGCCCACCAAAACCATAACTACTCCGTGCAATTGGGCCTCGAGATGCTTTGTACTTTGGAGAAGCACTCGAAAGGGAGGTTCTACACATGCCGGTTCTTGGGGCAAGATGCCCGTTTCGACCTCGAAACGCTCCGAGCAGCTTTCGGGTTCCCGACTTCCGGAGTTCAAAGGCATGTTCCCCAGACCATCGACAAGGACGAGGCATGGAGGAATGTTGCATCACTCCCTTCTCACACCGGGAAGAGCGCACACATTGCCGACCCGGCCCTTCTTCTCGTACATAGGTACATTGCGTACAACATCTCGGGGAAGGACGAGGGTAACAAAGTCAACAGGTGCGAGCTTTTCTTCCTCAACCGGGCACAGCAGGGCCTCACATCTTCCTTGGTCGACTACATGCTCTCCCAAATTAAGACGAAAGTCGACCGGAAGGCCCATCATGCATCGTTCTTCTACATAGCTACTCGCCTTGCCCACCAGCTGGACTTCATCGACCTCAACGGTGACTTACCGGATGACCTAGCTCCCTTGGAGACTCCACGGCCTATCGATATCCAGGAGCTCTGGCAGTCTCACCTTACTGACGAGGACAATGTGTTCCGTCCTCATGCCGAGCGTGTTGGGAGCGACGCACCTATCCCCCCCCCCCCTCCACCAGCTGCCGCTCCGGCCATGGGAGCCCCGACTATGTACCCGACCTATCCTTCGTATACGGCCGGCTTCCATGGGATGATTGATCAGTTCGCTTCTCTACGGACTGACTTCCAGAGCACTTCTACTGCTGACCGTGCTTACTTCGCCGATCGTCTCGACAGACTCGAGACGCGGGTTACTACCGAGGTCGTCCGGATTGATTCCCGCTTGGATACAGAGCATGCCTTCCATGTCTAGTATCAGGCCGAGGACCGCGCATATCATGCTGCCCAGTACGCTGCCGATAGGGAGTACCATGCATCTCAGTATGCGCACATGATGGCCATGTTCCGAGGGCCACAACATCCACCACCCGAGCCATGAGGATCGACCGTACCTTCGTACGGTCGCGGTATGTACATAGTTTCTTTCTTTTTCTTTAGTGTCGTGTTCTCTCTTTTTCCTTCTACTTCTTCGTTGTTTGGTGTGGTTTGTTTCGTTCTTGTGTGCAGGTCGACACTCCTCGTCACTCTTGGACTACTCGGTGGGGGCTCGCACTTTTGGAGCTCGTATCCATGAGGACACGGATTAGCCCAAGCGTGGGGGGGTTTGCCTTCTTATCTCTTGCTTTACTTTTTCCCCTTGTGTGCTTCTTGTGTGATTGTCTCTTCATAGTTGATGTCGTGTCCACTCCCCCCATTTTATGTGAGTGATGATTAGCATGAGAGTATGCGATAGATGATGCATATGCCAATTATTTTATTTCGTTTCTTTGAGTTATTGGTGGATTTTTGGTGCTAGAGGTCGGTGCTTGAATAATGTTTGACCCCGTGACTAGTCATTGTGAAGTAAATCGAGATAATTGCATGTTTCCATGTCACTTTCCAAATGACCTTGTGAGTGATTGAGCCTTTTTAGCTTTATTCTTCGTGTGATATCTTTCGTTGTATTTCTCGAGCTTCTTACTTTCCTTGTTCTATGTCATGTGTGCCCGTATGGACTAGAGATAACTAAACCGTGTTTAGATTGCTATTTGAGACGTTATGTCATAACTTGCTTGATCTTGAAAGTGATTGGGATAGGATCGATTAGGATAACCCTTTTTAGCCTCTCTTTGTTGACCCGGAGCCCGTCGAGGGACACCCTAGTAGCCCCGTTGAGCCTACGTTAAGCCTTTTTTCTTCTTGTCCTATTTACCGTGAAGGAGGGAGAAGAAGGATTCTTTGGGTTGGAGTGTGAGTTGAAGGGTGTTGATATTGTGCTCATTGTTATTTTTGCCTTTGTAATAAATTCGAGACATGTTATAAGTCTCCAAAAAAAAAAATAGAAAAAGAAAAATGAGACAAGTTATAAGTCTCCAAAAAAAAAATAGAAAATCGAGACATGTTTAGTCTCCAAAAAAAAAAAAAGAGTTTTATTAGTAGAAGCAAATAATATGTATAGTCGTTTGCTCGGGTTGATTTGTAGAGTGTTGGTGCATTTCATTGTTGAAGGTGTAGGGGATGTGATGTAATTTGACGGATGTTGGTGTGGAGGAGACGCGTGATTGTTCGAGATTAGTCCACTTTATCCCAAATATTCCCGAATACCTTAGCCGAGCCCATTTACACCCGATTTATCGATCTCCCTTGATTCTTGAGATGGCATACTTTGATTAGTGGAGAATACGATTTGAGTACGTGTTTAGTTGATGTTCTTAGGCGCACATGACATTATTTGAAGCTCATCCTTTGTTCCATTTATGCTTATTTTCTTTCTAGAGTGCACAAGTTGTTCATTGTTTGTTTCTTTCACTTGTGTGCGACGTTGAGTGGAGCCCTCTCGAGAGTAAAAAGAATAGAGTGAATCTTAGCGAGGGAAAGTGGAATGATGACTTGTGAGGACTCTCTTTTGATCTTTGTGGTTGCTAGTCATTTTGGGTCAAGTTTTTATTCATGTTTACTTTTTCCGTACGCACCGGGGGTTTACTCGTAGCTTTTGAGGAATTGAATACTTGATTGGCATTTTTGTTTGATTCGTGTTATGCTCTTGTGTTGTTTGCTTGAGGACAAGCAAGGAAGTAAGTGTGGGGGAGTTGACGTATTCATATTTGTGTCGTTTTTCCTTGTTCATTTGTGCGTTAGTTGTTATGTTTCGAGTCATTTCTTTATGTTTCTCTCGTGGTTGTGGTATGTTTGATGTTTTGTTGAGTATGCAGGCTTTTGGACGTGTTGATGTGGAAAAGATCGAAGAATCGAGCAGGATTGATGTCGAGGCAAAGCAGGTCTGCCAAATAGGACCAGGCCCCCGCTCGTGTACCTGGCGATCGCTCGCGAAGACCCCCAGGCGACCGGCCACGCCCCCAGCGATCGCCTGCTTCTGACTTACAGGTGGAGAAGATTTTCTGCAGGCGATCGCCCATGCCTTGAGCGGTCGCTCGCGACCACGCTCAGGCGATCGCCTGCCTACTCAGCGGTCGCCTCCTCCTGATTTCAGATTTGACTCGGTTTGACCGCGGAAATCTTTCGATGTATAACTAGGGCTTCGTCCCAAAAACAACTTACGCACTTTTAAATTATTTTTCTGAGTTTGGAGAGAAGACTTGGGATTAGTTCTCTTCTTGATCGATCGATCGTAGTGTTGGGAATTGTTTTAGAATTCTTGGATTTTGGCAAAAGTCGGATTAGCTACCGACGGGTGTCTACGTTTGATTTCGATATTAATCTAGTAAGACCTTTATCTATTTCATCGTTTCGTTTTTCAATTTCGCTTTCGATCTCTTGTTTTGATCTTTAGTTAAAAAATTGTTTTTCATGAATTCCTTGTTTCTAAAATTCAATTGCTCGTCGATTAGAATTATTAATTTCGAAACCCTAGTTCATCATAGATAGATTGTTCTCGTTTTTCTTGTCTTTTCAATTCGTAGATAGAATTTAGCTTTTAAACAAAACCCAAAATCAAAGTACGCATTATGCTATCTCTTTTCGTTTCCTCCGTTGCAAACAAATAAACACGTGTACGCGCCGATAGTAGTGTTCCTCGAGACCGACTCGGGCGAGTTATTTCGATAACGAGTTCGATACAAATTTAATTGATTTAAACCGTACGAAAACGACTTGTCAGGGCGCGGTTTTGTTCTGGGCATAAATTGCAACGAGTCTCGACTAGTCAAGACTAAGGTGCGTTCTGGAAAGGAAACGCCGAGTAATTTTGACCGGTAAAGAGCGCGGTGTGTGTTTCGGTTAAGGAACACCAAGGTGTCTCAAAGGTCAAAGTGAGGTGCGTATTTCAAGCATGAAACGCTAAAGAGTCTAGACTGGTTGGTGTCCGTTGTGCAATGCAATTGAGATGAAATGAATATCCGCGAGTTGACTCGAATTATTTGAACATAGTGGTTATACTATGGATATTATGTGCAACATAATTATGTCTCATGAATGAGACATCGAGGCGTACCTTGTAATAGGGAGTACTCGAATGAAATCAATAATATGGAACCTTGTAAATGAGGCATATTGACTGGTTGAGACAAGTGTCTCGGATAACTCGTGAATCGCAGGGGCATTGCGACTCGAGGATGTACATAGGCATGCGACCTATGGTTATATCATCTGTTTTATTTTAACAGTGTAATGACTTTGACTAAAGTATATAGTCATGAAAAGTCAAAGAACATTGACGTTATAATTAAACGTGGTTCATGAACTGATCACTCATGGAGAAATCTTTATAGATTTGATGAGACGATTAAAAAAATTTAACTAATCACTTGACGAAGTGATTAGTTAGTGACTTGGTTGTAAAGTCAGTTATTGGGATGAGTTTAAAGCCAATTTTAATATTCAAATATGGGATACCCAATTCACTTCTAATGATATTAGAACATGAATTCAATGTGGAAAGCCTATATTTGAAATTGAAACACAAGTATATGTCCCAAAAGTTTGTGTTTGAACCTGCATGTCATAGGTTGAAGTTTATCTTAATAAATCTTTTGAAAAAGTGCAATTGCAGGGCACGATATAAGGATTTACCTATATGAGTGCGAAGTGTGGCAACTTCGAAGCTGTGGCTAAGCTTTATATGCACTCACGAATGGATAAGGACACATGGCCTATTTTGTGTCGGATTTCCTTATGGAATTGTATTAAACATGTGTGTGTTTTATCTTCATGTATTCAGATGGGTTGAGCGGTTCAATCTTTAAGACACCGTGATTCTCGAATATATGTAAAGTATAATTCACTACGATGAAAATTCAATCGTCGAGACATTTTCATCTTACGCACGAGTTTGGTTTTATTTGTTGAATTTGTATGATTCAAGGATTGCACTTAAATGGGGGAGGATTGTTGGTCATTTAAGTGAAATCACTGTACATTTAATGTAATTGGAATCATTCAAGGCTTCGAATTAAATCTAGTCAATATAATATAACTTTGGAGAAGTGTGGAGTACACGGTTATATAAAATTGATACGATTTAAGTATTTGGATAAGCATAATAATGCATGTCGAGTGTGATCTCGTGGTTGCATGGTTGCATGGCTAGATGATGATATTACATCATTAAGATGATGCAAATTCGAAATTGCATGGCTTGCCATGCAAGACAACATGAATAGGTGCCAAAGTGAAATGGTGTCTTCACTAATGGGTACCTATACATGAATAGGTGCAAAATGAAAAGGTACCTTTTCCAAAAGGTACCTATTCGATCAAGGGGTGCTTAAGTCCAAATGAAAGGGTGTCTACAACCTATATAAAGAAGTGAAAATTCATTTGTTGAATACACTTGAAAATACCTACACACATAAGAAGTTTTGAAGCAACAAATAAAGCGGAATATTCCATAAGTTGCTCGTGTTCTAAGCCTAAGACTCGAGTGTCGATATTGTCTTATCCTGCGAGGGATTTCGTGATACCCAGGCTTATAGGGTCGAAATACTCTTTAAGGAAAACGTGTTCAACGTGATTCTATTATCTATCCAAGTCTCCAATCCAGATTCAAGACCGAAGTACCCAACAAGGACCATGTTTCCACGTAATTTAGACATATCTTGAGATATCACCTATTTGGACAAAATGAGATATGTTGCAAAAAACTATCAATGACTTACGATATTGGAAACTCCTCTATTAGGTTTCATTTATGTTTTACTAACTTAAATATTTAGTTAATACATACTTTTATATATATATATATATATATATATATATATATATATATATATATATATATATATATATATATATATATATATATATAAAAGTAGAAACTCTATATAGTAATACTTTATATAGGAATAAACTCCCTATATTAATAAAAAATTCAAGTCCCGACTTGGGACCAGTTATAATTAGGAATAAACTCCGCATTGTCATAATTCATACATTTTTCGAGTTCCGCTTTAAGAATTTATACTTCTATATAAGAATAAATGATTAATATATAATAAAAAATATTTATTAATAATATTTTTATTTATTAAAATATATAACATGTTTAAAATGACTCAAAATGTTTATTAAAATCAATAACATATACTATATGGTCAATGTTTATAGTCTTTAGATTCATTAGTATTTTATTTAATATATGTTAAACACAATTTTTACATATATATGGTCAAATATTCATAGACAAAACTATTAAATTTGTTATATAAACTTAAAGATAGATAAATATAATGTATGTTATTTTTATATTTATATTATTTTTTATTCGAAAAAATTATTTTTATTTTGTAAAACTCTAAATATATGACTGTATAAAGTTTCTAATATATATATATATATATATGTGAAAGCAACGAAAAAAGTAATCAACCAGTGTCTATCTGTTTTAAGTCACTTGATGAACAATTGTAATTAACGAGCGAGTCCATCTTTTCAAGTAAGTTGATGAACAATTGATAGTTTTAGACTTATAAATATAGGAAAAATAAAGTTTCACATGTCATCGCTACCAACAATATGTCTTTGGCACCTTACACTCAACTGATGAAGCTAATTTGACAATATTGTCAGCTCTATCCAAAACAGTAGCTTCAAGTATCTAGTTTCGTAGCACACAAAGAATATCAAAAAAAGAAATCTCTTCGGTACTAAATTTATTAAAAATCTAGAAAGTTTTCGTTGTTGACATGAGCATGATTCAAATAAAATTGTGATTTTTTCTCTAGTGATTACAAATATCAATTTCATGGATATGCTTTGTTGATTTAATTTGTTCATTCACATGATGCAAATAAAATTGTGATTTTTTCTGTAGTGATTACAAATATCAATTTCATGGATATGCTTTGTTGATTTGTTGATTCTTATATAAATTAATGAGAATATATATTAAAAAAATCATTTTCAAATCCTAAGTTTATAATTGAAAAGTTTGTAGGATTGTAGGTATTTAATGATCGATGTTTCAAAATAACAAAAAAGACAATTGTGCACTTTTAATGAACCACTTCACAAGTGTGACTTTATATATGAGAGTAATATTTTGCAAAAATAAAATAAAAAAATCACAAGTGTGGCTTAAAAACGCCTTGTTCAGATTTTTTAACTTATCAAATGTAATTAAGTTATAATCTCAGCTTAGTAGAAGCTTAAACTTCTTCCCTCTGTGTCTTCACAAAAACACACAAAAACAGGATAAAGAAACAATCAAATACTACAAAAACTTTTTCGTTTAAAATAACAATATTGAGTTAGACATTCAAAATCCACGTTTTTTAACATGAAAATACACATAAAAACATGGTGCTAATTATGTATCAAAATTCCACTTTACAATATGAGTACACTTATTAGATTAGATTAGATCTCAGCATATAGACATCACTTAAACAAGGCCATTAATAGACACATATTGTCATTTTTTAACAACAATTTGAACTTCAACATAAGTTGAAATTTCAATTAAAATATTTAAATTAACATTTTATTTTATAAAATTATCTTGAAGTAATTAATAATAAAAGACAAATAAACAATATTTTGTAAATGCAAAAAAATATTCAAAAAATTATATTTTATCAATGTGGGATAATCACATTTTATTTTTCAATTATAATTATTTTTTTCTTCCAATGGGATAGCAAAAAATCTTTACAATTAAAAATTATATTTTTTATATAAGTTTATATAAACAATTTATTAATATATTTATGTATTATAATATAATTTATAAGTTAATTAAATATCTATATATATGAAGTATATATATGTGAAATAGGCCGACTTTAAATTCAAATTTGACTTGTTAATATAAACAGTTTTTAAAAAAGTTTAAACTCCACTTTTTATTAAAATAGCGAGTTGCCGATTTGGGTCGATCTTTTGTAAGCTGAACAATAGGCCTCTTCGGAGTGGCCCGAGTGATTTTGAAAATTAATCATAGGTGAACTTGTTTCCTCATACAGTGGCCCATTAAGCCCAAAAAATGAACTCGCTCTATGTTCAAAAAGAGTAATCGAAGTTGAAGAATCCAATCCAATCCCATCCAGAAAGAAAGGGATAACTCGCGAACGGCATCAATACTCGGTGCGTGTTTGTGTGTTTTTCAGTTGACTGAATAAAGAAGAGAAGCTCGCGATTCAGAGTAATGGGATGGGAGCCCAGAAAAGCATTCTTGCGGGAAATGGTGAGTATTTTTTTTTTTAGTTTAATTTTTTTTTTAATTTTATATTGGTTTCCTTGTGTGTAGCTAAGATAGATGTGAATGTTGATTTCACCCACAAACTATGTTCTGCATTAATGTTTCATCCTTTCAGGTAACCCTTTTTTAATCTATTTATGTTTCATTTTTTTATTTTTTTATTTTTATTTTTTGTAATTTTTGTGTTTGTGATGGAGTTTGTATTGCTTTTTTGTTATCAGAGATGGTAGTGGAGAGAGCCCACTGTCACTTGTTATCGGAAGGTTAGTCGATTTTCGGTTGCTATGTGGTTGGAAATTAGAACTAAAGGAATATGTAGGAGTATTAATGGAGATTAATTGTAGATTTTTGTTTTTGATAAAACATTGGCAGCCTCTGCATTAAGCATCCAAATTTATTTGGAAAGAGCGAGAAACTCGATTTCTCTTGGGATAAAGGACTGTTTGATTCCAACATACTGATTACTTACAGAAAACCGAGACCCGAATGGCTTTCTCAACATGCCTTCATCCTTCAGGTTGGATATTATTTGCCAGTCTTTTATTATTACAAAAACGTTTTCTTAGAGCCTAGATGTTCGTTTTAGTCATGCTACCAAAATTACATAGGGTTAATTTGAACATGTTATTTCGGTCTCCAGCACTCGGTTTCGCCGGAGATGGGGATCCATGGGATCCCTGCCGACAACTTCTCCCGTTCAGAGAGTGGAGGTGTAAACCTTTCTCGTGTCTCGGTTGGTGTGGACCTGAGTGAGCCCGCGAGTTCTAATTGGAGCAGTAAAACCAGTGTCAAGTTTGAGGTGCGTCTCGTGCAATCAGTCATCTAGTGTTCAACAGATCTTTTTGAATCACAGATTTTTTACGTTGAAGAAGTTCTTTTTTATTTTTAAATTTATTCAACCTTTAGCTTCTATACGCGATTGCTTTAAACTCCCAACTCATAATTGCAGCATGTTCGGCCCGTGAATGACGATGGTCGCCCGATCACCAGAGACATTCATGGATTCCCAGTGACTTGCAGGTGGATTGAGGTACTAATAAATCCTGTCACTGAGTTATTTGCGGGGCCTACTAACGATATACTTGCTTTTTTTCAGTGGTGGTTATCATGATAGTATGGTGGTGGTCAAACAAGAATCCCGATACGCGAAAGCAAACGACCAAAGTTTTACTCGAGTAATACACTAGTCTAAAGTTTTTTGTTTCCAATATTTTATTTTATTTGTTATTAGTCGCGCGGTAATGTGTACTTATGCATTTTATTTTCAATGTAGTTTAGTCTGCAAATAGAACAAGGAATTCCTATTCTTTCCAAGTGGCTGATTTTTAATAGGTTCAAGTTTGTCGGGTCGAAGGGGATAAAGCTTGGGCCGGCATTTCTGTTGACGAGGTGAGTTAATTATACTATGAAATCTTGAGTTAAACTAATGCAAAAAAGCACTGAACTACCATTCGATTTTAGAAATATAGGAAAGCTTAAAAGGGTGGATTTCAAGCGGTGCACTTGAGGTGATCTAATTACAAAACACCCCTGCGATCTTACCATCTTATGTTACCCACTCAAAATCAAGAAACAGTTTATACCCTTCCCCCCACCCCTCACTTTTAACCCCTTAAGTTTTACTGAACAATCATTTTGGGTATTCTTGTAATTTTAGAGGATATTATTATTATTATTTTGAAATTATCCTTGTAGACAATGTGTGAATGCATTGTAACAAATTTTAATTCAACTTGGAGTGCAGAAAAGAAAAGCCTTCGTGATATCTTATACAGTTTACGTATATAACCTGTTCGTTTATTATATGTTTCATATTTTGTTTCCCCTACGATTTTTGTCCTGGTGCAGCCTCACAGGTGGCTCCATTGTAGGGGACATAGCTCCATATCAAGCCTTCTCAATTGGCGGACAGGGGAGTGTTCGGGGCTATGGTGAAGGAGCCATTGGTTCTGGCAGATCGTGCATACTTGCTAATAGTGAACTCACTTTACCACTGGTATGGATTCAATAATCCTGTTATGAAGATGCTTAAGACATTTTTTTGCCTTTTTGTTTCCTTTGAAGATCCCGTTATGAAGATGCCTACCACTCTGAAACCTGTCTGATGCCGATTCAGTTTGGTGTATAAAATCCGACCCAACTCTTTTTTTGTGATCAACTTTATTCACCTTTCTTTTTTTTCTCCAGAACCCGATGGTGGAAGGTGCTGTTTTCTTCGACTGTGGGTCTGACTTGAGCTCTGGTCGTCATGTGCCCGGTTAGTTTTGACCTAACCCATGATCATCTTAAATTATACGGAGTTCAATAAATTTATTACATTAATTTTATTTTATTTTTAAATTTGTGTTTTTAGGAAATCCTGCTCTTAGGCACGGCAAACCAGGAAGCGGAGTTGGTTTTGGATACGGGCTTCGGTTTAAATCTCAGTTGGGACACTTTCAAGTCGACTATGCTATGAATGCGTTTCAACAAAGAACAGTCTATTTTGGTTTCAGCAACATTTCATGATAGAAGAATCATCAACATTGCTTTGATCTGAACTACTCTTTTAAGGAATTTTTTCTGTTTCAAACCTCTGGACCCTCTGTTTTCCAAAGATATAAACAAATCTTCTATAGTTGTAAGTAATTTTTATTTTTGGTGATGTCTAACTTTACATTTTACATATGACCAACAATTTACATTGCAGAAGACTAAACTAAATACTTATATTTCAACTCGAGAATTCCATTACCACAACAATCATAAATAGTGTTTCCTCGTGAACTTACAACACAACTCTCTTCACCATGGCAGAATCCTATTGAACAAAGTAACAACCACCACACCATACCATTCAATGAAACATACAGGCGGAGTTCTATAATACAATGCTCGACCGCCGGAAACTCAGCAACCACCCAGCTCTTCCAGAGCAACTAAATACAATACACAACAATACTTACCACTAAAAACGACTAGCTCCATACCCAATCATTTTCATTTTTCATGTAAACAGGTGTCATCTCTTAAATCGGTCATGGCGAAGGAATATTATCAGGAACTGATACACTGCCATATCATATACCCATGAACACTGCCAGTGTCTGCCCTTTATGTACAAAATTCGGAATATTAGTGTTTGAAGGCTTTCGCATCAGAGCCGTTCACTTTGGCTTTATCCTTCTCAGACTTTGAAGCAGTAGATTTTTTGGCAGTAGGTTTTTGCCTGGCAGGTTGAGCCCCATGATTGGGTCCTGGCCAAATAGAATTGTAAAAAAATAAGCAGGTTGAAACGTCGAGTGGAAAATACAATGCTGATTGGGTTCAGTGTTCATGCGAGAATATAGTTCAATCCAAGCATGACCCACTTGATATTTTAGATTAACGAGTAATTGCAGGCACCTAACAAGGTCTACAAGTGCATATTGCTACTTAAGCAATCTACAGTCTACAGACATCAAGAAGATTATGTTTAATTAGAAAATAGTTAGTAGCCTTAATATTTGACCTAATAACAAAAGAAAACTTTCAACGGCACAAAACATGTTCATGGTTGTTTTTAACACCGAATCAAACCCCAAGCATGCTTATTTACTTTCGGAAGTTAACCTTTTCTCGCAAGGGTACCGTTTCTAATTACACTTTCAGATAATGAATTATAAACTTTTTTTAACTTAAATGGTGTAAATTTAAGGAATCGTAGATCATGCATCATGTGGTAGTTAGAAATATAAACAGCAACACCTAAAAGATATATTATGAGATTAATTAACAAAAGTACCCTTTCCGGCTGGTTGGGTGGATTGGGGTTGGGTTTTCAAGAAAATGTAAATGTTAAGGAGTTGGTTGTACTAGGTTAAGAGGGGAATTTAATTTTCAAAAATAAACTGGGTTTTGTGGTATTAGGTAAAAACTTAATATTTTTGTAAATATCTTAACAATGGGACGGAATGCTTTAGTAAGGCCACTATACTGAAGGAGAAGGAAGGAGAGAGAGAAAGACCTTTTCCAGGTAGGGACAACCGCTTGCTTCCTGATTTATTCACAAGGGTGGACCTCTCCTTAGGATTACTGTGTGATCTCGAGATAACCTTGGGCTTTGATGTGACTTCCTCAGCCATGTCCTCATTAACCAGTTTAGACAACGAACTGGAAGACAAAATTGTGCTCTTTATCTCTTGCGCATTTGGCAGCTTGTTGGATGGTGAGGAACTCAAGCCATCCGAATATGACCCAGCCCTTTTCTCATTCGAGACATTGGAGTTATTGCTCGAACGAGATGGGCCTTTTCCGTTTGCAATTGTATTTGCTGTGGGTCTCCTTCCCGTTGGGTTGTAAAGAGTTGTGGATGAATTCTTCACATCAGATGGTCCATCCTCATGAACTTGTACCCCTTCTTTAAGGTTATTATCTAAAAAGCGGTTTTCCCAGGGTCGAACGGCCATCCACCTCTCTAACCAATTCCAGCCCCAACTGCTTTTATCCGGCTGGAACCCAGTGTGAGTTGCATGTTGTCTAGATCCTGCCTGCCACTGCATATGAACTGGTTACACTTATGGTATATTGGATAATTGCGAAGATTGAATTAAATAAACATAAAATTAATAATTTAAAAGAGTCAAATATTCTGCCTGATTGAATACATATGGAACTTTCAAATGCATTTATGAATCTCATTATTTAAGATTTAAGAAAGGATTTAGAATTGTATCTTCAATGCCATATTTAGAAGAGACACAATCTGCAACTCTTTTTCTCTATTATCTCCTTCATGGAGGCACATTATTTGAAATAAAGAAATCGATGAGTTAAATACCGCACTTACTTCTTTATGAAAGAAAAAAAAGGAAATAATTAGTAGTATATATTTTTTAGTTTTCAGCATTTCAGTATAATATTGAATGGTTGCCCTCTGATCTATACTTTATTACCTTAAAAATGCAGAATTAGCAAATAGTGTATAAATGAAAACAATAGAATGTTTACCTGGTTAGCCAAAGCATACGCCATTGCTCTTTCACGTTTAGCAGCTGCCTCCTTCCTTTTCATCAACTTGGTTTGAATTTCTTCAACAGACCCAACACTGTCACACCACCCATCCTGGTTTACAGTCAACAAATTAGAAGAACGTAAAGCAATTGGCAGTATTATTAAGGTAGATAGAAAATTCAAATAAAAGTTGGCAAGACCCAATGTAGTGGATTTAAACATATTATTAAGGTAGATAGATTACTTCAATTTCTCTAACATGAGCCTCGTGCTCGATTTGCTGTTGAAGTTTCTGTTCCTCTGTTTGATTCTCTAACGCCATGCGGACACGCCTCGCCCGAACACGAGCCTGAACTCTCACTAGAGCTTGCATACAACGGAGTGTAATGGCAGCTTGCTTCCTCACAGCATGACCCCTGACAAGAGCCTGAAGTCTCACCAATCCTTTTAAAGCACGCAAAGCTCGTCTAGCCTGATAAGATGTGAAGAAAAGTTAGATAAACAGATAAGATAAAATATCGGGGTTAAAAAATGCATTGATGACTCCTCAGCAACACAACTCATTAAAATTCATAAAGATATCGGTGGCAATATCAACTACTTTCAAGTTCTGCAATGAAATACAAAATCTTGGAAATAAAAAGTACATTACCAGAAATCCTCTAAAGGCTGTTTGGATACATATAGCTGCCCACTCTTCTCTTGTATTGTAGCTGCTAGCATTTTGCAAGGGAAGTGAAGTGGAAGCTGAGCTTGTCGAATCTGAAACTGATTGGTAATTGGCGTCTTTTGCATCTTCAAATGTTGTGCCCACATTTTGATTTAACTCACTTTCAAGTGCACTGCTATCAATTTCAACAGAGTTCTTTCTTCGGTGCCGAAACTTTCCATAGCCCCTAGATCTCTGCATGTTTAAACCAACTAGAGATAATGAATATTGAATACATACTCAGAACAAATTCACACCATTTAAAAGTATAAATATAAACCATTATTACAGAAACTGGCAAATACAGCAGAACAAATTGGAAAATTGACTCTGTTTTTTTTAGAGAAACGAAAATAGCCACTGATTCCAAATAATGATATTAGTGGGTTACAAGATGACTAGTATGAGAAAGGACTGCATGTAATGGATATAGTACATGTGAAGGATAAAGAATGGAGTAATGATAGTCGACAATCCGAACATGAAAACAAATTTTACATTTTATAAGCATATCCTCTTTATCGAAACAAAACCATGGAGTTACGGTTTGCCTAATTAAAAAGTTATATTTAGTAAGAGTGTGTATTGTCAACTGAATAAATAGGTTTTTCATAAAGACCAAAAAAATTATAAGAAACCAAGAATTCAGTACAACAATCTCTACAACTCGAAACTTGAGGACCCGTGAATTTTGTGAGGGACTCCTCTTAATAACTCTGTAACCAGCTTAAAACTCAAGAAAGTCACTAACAAGGAGAACACATAGAAATAAATCTCAGAATCGGATAAGGAAAGTGATTACACAGTACATTTTCATTGCTCTCCGAAGAATGTGATCTGTCAGATTTTTTCAAACCAAGCAATGCTCTGATCCATTTCTTTGGTGCACCCATTTTCTATCACACCTGACAAAGAAGAAGTTGAAGAAAGATTATAGTTTTGCCACCTACGTATTGAAAGCAGCTGAAATAGACTAGTAGTGGCTGATATGAGATCCACATTATGAAGTCACCCATAGTACCCATTAAATGTAACCACTCCCATAACTATAAAGCTTTCATAATCTCTCAACACACACAGGCAGCTTACCTACAGAAAACCCTTAACTTCAAAACTAAAAACAACACCACCAACTCGTCAACCTGTGGAAAAATAAGGAAAAAGGAAAAAGATAAACAGCACTGCAGCTTCAAAATGTAAGCTTTTTGATGAATCGGACAGTAATTCCAGAAACAGTAGAAAATTCAAACTCAAAAAAACACGGATTGGATAAACCCAGAATTTATTTAGCAAAAAATATATATGTTCTACTTCAATCCGATATGAGATTTTCACAACGACGTCGGTTAAATAAAGATTAAAAAAAAGACATTTCTCAGTAAAACAGCGGCGCCGAAATGAGTTTGGAATCCGAATCGTAACCGGCGCGCATCTAGGGATTGAGAGAGAAGATGGAAGATTTTTACCTTAACAATGCGGGTTCAGAATCTGTGGAAAAGAAATCCGAAGTGGGAGCATTATCCGGAGGAGATAAGTTTGGGAATTGATTGTGTAACAGATCTGAAATCTAAATTTGGAAAATGGTGGACAGAGTCATCGCCGATGGGAGGCAGAAACCGACGAGTGTTTTGGGCCTATAAAAGTCTGTGTTTTTGGAATTGGGCTAAAGAAAAAGAAAAAGAAAAAACAAAAGTAGTGAAATTATATTACAACTAATTACAAAAATCTCCTTTTAAACTTTTTTTTTTTAAATATCATTATGGAATTAAAAATCATGGCTAAGAATTAAGAACTATAAAACGTCAAGCAGATCATGACTAGTAAGATTTGTTAGGATCTTACAAAATGTTTTGGTACTTGTAAGATGTAAATAATGAAAATTATTAAAAAAACGATGAAATAAAATGAAATTTAATAGGATAACTAAAGTTTTAAAGTATGACTTTTTATAGTTGTGGTTTATTCAAATTTACTCATAGCAAGTAGTCAATCAGTCAATCAATAATTTTATTTTGTAAAATAAATTTTAAATATTATTTGATATTGAACTTGTTAATTTTATTGTACAAAAAGCAAAAAGGTTTCGTCAAGACCGTAGTTCCAAGCTTTTTAATACATTTGAAAGTTACCAAATAGAATTATAGAAACAATAAGTATAAACACAAATGTTTTGTGAAAGATCATCCCAAAAACTTTGTAACATTTGAAAGCTATGGAATAGAAACCATAAGTATAAAAGAAAATATTTTTGTGAAGACCATTGATCCAAACTTTTTAATATTTGAAAGTTACAAAATAGAGTACAATAATTACTTGTGATTGTACAAGTATATCATTAAAAAGATGATATGAAAAAATAAAATTTAAATGTCCACATTGAATATTGATATAATGAGAATGTTGAGCTTTTTAATTTTCTTTTTCACATGTGGCAATAATGATAACTTGAGGAATATATACAATCATAATGTGATTTAAACTTGTCCCCCCGGTTATGCCCTTTTGACGACACGATTTAAACTCAAATTTGAATGTATTTTCTCCTCTTTCTTTTAGTGAAAGTAGATTTTGAATCGTGATTAATCAATTAAGATTAACTTCAAGTCCTTAGGATTAGGATTAGTGTATTCAGATACATCAAAGGCTCAAACACTTTAATAGTAATGTTGTCGAAGTCGTTGAATATCTAGTTTTGCACTGATAAGATAACCAACTAATAAGGTTTTTTTTTAAGAAATCAAATAAGGCCCAATATATGATGTTACTCTAGCTTAATCATTTGTTCCATAGTCATTTGAAATGTTGCGATAAAACAATGATAGATATTGAACTTTATGTGATTGAATTAAACGATTCTTCCAAATGTAAACATTATATTTGTTCATCGCGCTTTTGAAATCTTATTTTCAATTATTATCAAATTAATTTATCACACCGAAATGCAACAAGATGCGCGCGGAATCATTCAAATAACACATGCAATAATTCAAGTCTTCATATATATATGATTAGAGCTGAAAACTATATTTTATTGTCGAAACATCAAATTTATCTTGCTGGAAATATTCAAAATTATCGATTTTTCAACGAAATAGCGTTGTTCGTTGTATAAAATGTGGCACAAAAAAAATATGGTAATATCACATCGAGACTCAAGGGAACAATAAGTGCAACCATATGCCGAATCCAGATCCACAAGCTAGAATCAATATATCTCCACCGTGGAGTGGCTCTGACGAGGTGGATGAGGTGGTCCGTGGGGCCGACGGAGTGGCTCATGACCACGTTTATAGCACAATACACACATCAGCCACCATCTTCACAAAAATCAATCCTCAAACTACTATATGAGTTTTGAAATTGGAAATATCCTTAGTACTATAGTAGTATGTAGTATTGTGTGAATGGAAGGCATCTCTGGGCCAAGGCCCAAGAGCCCAAGCGAAACACTTGCACAGAATAAATCCCTTTGCTGGATTGGGCCAACGAGTAATTATTTGGGCCTCCACGTAAAAATACTCTTGGGATAAAGTACCTCCAAATCCAATATAATGAGACTCCTTTTTTTCCTTTTCTTTTTTTGACTAATCTATCTAATATTTTATATTTTAAAATTTTAAGAAAAAACCCAAAATATAACAATAAAATTTTATTATAATATTAATAATATCGACTGCATACTAGTACTCCCTCTCATTCTTTATATAAGTCATTTTGGAATTTTGTGTTGAGATTTCCGCCCAATTTTGTCGCTGCAAAAAACGATAAACACGAATGAAAATAAACGAAAAATTAAACGACACAAGAATTTACAGTGGTTCACCCGTTAACGTGGGTTTCGTCCACTTTGACGCTGCAAATCTTTTACTATAATAATATAAATCTCAATTACAATCTCCATAATATCTATATTCTTCAATTCTAGTGTTATGATTTGTTAAAACCTATCAGGATTACATATTTATAAGTGAGAAATAAAAGACCTAAACTTGGAGAATAAATCAAGAAAATCCGCCAAAAATAGGTCAAAATCGCCCCACCTGCACGGGTCTTGAGAGACTCAAGTTGGCTGCTGGCTACTTCACATTGGCACACCCTTTTTTACTCCGTTTCTTATTCGATTCAACTCATTTTCATCCCGTTCAACTCCAATTTGACTCCACAACTCAACATTTTGCACAATTCTTAATAAAATAAAATAAAATCAATCTTATCCCTATTTAATCTTTTATTTAATGATTATCTTTTCGACTCCGTATCACTTTTACTATTTTTTTTCATTATTTTTTAGAGTTAATAATATTAACTAGAGTTAATAAATAAGGGTATATATGAGATAAATAAATAGAACGACAAATAAAAACAAAAAAGTAAAAAACACTAAAATGACTTATAATAAATAATGGAAGGGATTTACAACACTTTATATATAAATAAATATTAAAATTCTAATATTGTATAATTAATTAATATGGGTTTGAATTCCAAATTTATTAGTAATTATTTACTACATTAATTATGGATTAATTATAGACAATAAATTTGTATTAGTCCATTATTAATTTATAAATAATCAGAATATTTTCAACGCACAAATTAAGACGATTTTTTTCAATGGTGCTGATTCAAACGTATGGGATTCAATCTATTGTATATTAATTAATTATTGGAACAAATATCACGAGAATATGAAATGAATCTCCTTTCAACTATATATTAATAGTTTCCTATTAATAATTGTCACGGTTCTTCTTGATAATACTAAAAAAAAAAAATTGCTCAGTCAATGCGCTTACTTAAAAGTTTCACACTTGTTGAGTTAGTTAAAAAAACTCATATTTCAGAGTAATTAATTAGAGTATTTACCCTTTATATATATACTCATGTGTCTATAGGATGTCAAAAGTTTGTTTAAACTGATCAAAATTTAAAGCAAATCAAATCGACATTATTCGGTTAAACCAAATCAAATCAAATTAATTTGATTTGTTTTTCGATTTTGATTTTTTTAATTTTTTAATTTTAGATTTGGTTTTTAACCGATTAAATCGATTAAAAATCAAATCAAATCGAATAAAAATAAAATAAAAAATAATTAATATATATATATATTATTTTAAATGTAAATAATAATAATAATTTATTTATTTTTTTTATTTTTTAATAATAACATTTTATTTTTAATTAAAATTAAAAATTTACATTTTTTAGATATTTTTTAATTATTTTAATAAAAAATAAAAATTATATTTTAAATTAAAATATTAAAAAAATATTTTTTAATTTTTTAATTAAAATTTGATTAAAACTAAACAGAATCAAATCAAACCGAAATTATTCGGTTAACCGAATTAAACCATTTCTTAAACGGTTTGATTTTCAATTCTTGAAAATAACTCTTATTTGGTTCGGTTAACCGAATTTTCGGTTAGGTCTGATTTGGTTTAATTGAATTAACACCTCTATCTGTCCCACACCAATGACATAGCCGGTCAAAATTGACTTTTTTTGTTCGTCCAATAAATATGATAAATACTATACACAAGTTATTAAAAAAATAATTAAAATCAAATTTAACTATTAAATTTAAGAATATAAATATTCATTAATTTTAATTTTAAAAAGGACATACTACTGCTTTATTAAATTTTTAACTCAATTTTTTTTATCAAATTATAAATAAAAAATGTTTTTTAAATTTCCGTGGGGAACATATGTAGAGGTGTCAAAATGCCGGGCCGGGCCGGCCCGGCCCAAGCCCATCGGGCTTTGACTGTCACACGGGCCGGGCTGGCCCGGCCCGAATTTCCAATGGGCCTGGAATTCCCAGACCCAGCCCGGCCCTAAGCGGGCCTTCGGGCTATCGGGCTTTTTTGGCCCGTCAATTTAAATAATAAAAAAAATATAAATTTTAATTTAAAATCGTAAATTACTTTAATTAATTAAAAAAACATAATAAACGATAAATTTTCATTTAAAAAAAATATTTTAATTAAATTAAATTCTAAAAATTAATTTAAAATAATAATTTTATATATTTTTATACTTAAAAATAATATTTATATACTAAAATGATAGTTAAATTAATAAATATTATGATTTTAAATAGTTTATTCAAATAAATATTTAAAAATATTAAGTTTTATTATTATTTTTAATTAAAAAATATTTAAAAAAATTATGAAATTATTGGTCGGGCCGGGCCAAAAAAGTCGGGCTAAGCCCGGCCCAAGCCCAATCGGCCCGTCGGGCTTGTCGGGTCGGGCCAAAAAGGCCCGACTCTTTTTGGGCCTCTATATTTGAGGCCCAAGCCCGTCTGAATTCGGGCCGGTCGGTGACTATTATTTATAAACTTATGTAATAGTAGTACATTATATATATATTTGAGACAAACAAAAATGGTCTGTGATTCGTTTAATACAGACATAGTATGGTTGTACTTGTGACGTATTTTAATGAGTAATTTATTTCGAAGTTATGGACAATGTTGGGGCAAGTGCCGACTGGACGGAGCAAACGCGGAAACCTCGCCGGGAACTAACAGTCTCGTGTCCGACTAAAATATTTATTTCATTACATGAAGACAAAATAAGAATATTTCCTGTTACACATAAAATGTCGGTTTTGTTATTGAAATAGTCAATAATTCACAATTACTGTGTATATAGTACTCTAGTAATTTCTAAAGTCAACACAAATTCACATGTGATTCAAACTTTATATTTCAAACAGAGAAAAATAATTTATCCCACAAATTCACATGTGGAGTACAATCATAAAAAAAAATCATAATAAACTCATAAAAAAAATTGAAAATAAAATATTTAAACTCATCATATAAATTTCATAATTACATATCATCCACACCCAACATAAACATACTAATGTAACTACTTCATATGATCATATCATATACACTCGATCTCTGCCACATGATTAGTCCACTATAAATAATTAGAAAGTCAAAGCTCAAATTCAAATCACACCACCACCGACGGGCGACGACCCAACGTAAGCTCCATCCGGTCCATACATATTTCCGTCTCGTGCATTAATTAATCGACCAATCAATCCGATCCAACACCTACTCATATATTTAAGTATTCTTTTTGCCCAAACTAATTATACACCCTGTTTTTTACGTCTCAACTTAATATACACAACTTAATTTACGTATTCATCAATATAAATAGTTTTATATATATTATACACGATTCATATTAATGATTACATTTTCCATTTCGGAGTATCTCATATCAACAATCACATTCCATTTAAGGAAAGTAAGTAAATTGTTATTTTTATTTTTTCATTTACTCTTTGGTAACAACATATATATACTCTATTGGTCAACATTGATTTTTTTATCCGTTCAATACATATATATGATAAACAATATATAATACCTTGACAACCATTGTTTCTGATAACTTTATCACTTTTAACAATTACACATTTTAAAGTGTTATTGACCAAATTTTGACAACCATCGCTTTCTTTTCTTTTCTGATTATATATACATGTACTTTTCTCGAACTTGGAAAAAGTCCAACTGATCTGGATCTCTCCGTCTATAGTATAGTTGACATTAATTCCCTGTGCAACTTGTTGCGCATTATTTTTCCTTATATACACACACACTAATACATTATGATGATGATATATATGCTTATGCACAAATCATAATGCATGCAGACCCACACAATATTCCATTAAATATAATGGAGGAGGAGGTGGAGATCCCTTGCTACTTCTTGTGCCCGATCTCCATGCAGCTGATGACCGACCCGGTCACCACCTCCACCGGCATTACCTACGACCGACACTCCATCGAGAAGTGGCTCTCCTCCTGCCCGATCTGCCCGGTCACTAAACAACCCCTGACCGACCTGACCCCCAACCACACTCTCCGCCGCCTCATCCAATCCTGGGCAGCCCTCAACTCCCTCGACCGCATCCCCACCCCCAAACCCCTCCCCGACATCGTAAAGATCCTTGACGACGCCAAATGCTCCTCCTCCTCCTCCGTCCGCCGCCTCGCCTGCCTCCGCCGCCTCCGGTCCATCGCCGTCCACAACGAGAGCGGCCGGACCCGGCTCCGGGCGGCCGGGGCGGTCGAGTTTCTGGCGTCGGTCGTTGGGGATGACGCGGGCGATGACGTCATCAGGGAGGAGGCGCTCGGGGTGCTCCTGGAGATGGACCTCGACAAGGCCGCCGCCGCCGCCGCCGCGATGATCTTGGAGTCGGGGGTTCTCGTTGGGGCGATTGTTCGGGTCTTGGGGACCGGAAGGCCGGATCAACGACGACGTGGCCAGGCCATGAAGCTGTTGAAGGCGGCGTTTGAGATGGCCGACCCGGCCCGTTTGATCGGGTCCGGCCCGGAGGTGTTTGTCCAAACGGTCCACGTTTTGAGAGACAGGTATGTACAGACTACAGTACAGCGATATATACGTGCATTGAATAATATTATTTTATTAATGTAAAAGACATTCAAAATCTACGCCTATAATTTAGCTTCATTATTCTAATTTAATAAATACTATATATGATCAAAGTGTGTACCGAGTCTACTCACAAACTTTATTGAACACAAAGATTAAAAAATATATTGTTTTAAAATTGAATATAAAAAATTCATCATATATAAATTCACATACACAAAAATTAAAATTTATAAAGTGAGAGTAAATTTATAAGTCATTTTAAATGTTCGTATTATTTGCAATTTAAAAATGTTAACTGTTTATATTTTTCAACAATAATTTATAATGTTTTTTTTCAAAATTAACCTTCAAGTAATATATGTTGCTTTATAGTTTCAAATCAATTAAAGGGTAAAATATAATGTTTTTAACTTTCGTAATATGTGTATGAACTTATGACGAGACTTATATTTTGAATGGAAAAGAGTATTGTTATTAATTATCTACGTGTGCCAGGATACACCGACAAATATGATTATATATATATATATTAAATATGTGCTCAACAAAATTAAATACGATTGCAGGATCTCACAAGAAGCCACAAAAGCCGCATTGAAGCTTCTGATGGAGCTTTGTCCTTGGGGGAAAAACCGGGTCAAGGCCATCGAATCCGGAGCCGTTTACGCTCTGGTCGAGTTACTTCTCGATCAGACGTCAGCCGACAGGCGGGCTTGCGAGCTGGCTCTGACGGTGCTCGATCAGCTCTGCAGCTGCGCCGAGGGCCGAGCCGAGCTGCTTAGCCACGGAGCCGGCTTAGCCATAGTTTCAAAGAAGATACTTAGGGTTTCCAACGCGGCAAGCGATAAGGGTGTGAGGATTCTCGGGTCGATTTCGAAATATTCGGGGAGTTCGAGGGTACTTCAGGAAATGCTACAAGTCGGTGTGGTAACGAAGTTGTGCTTGGTGCAGCAAGTCGAGGTGAATCGGAAAACGAAAGGGAGGGCCAGGGAGATACTGAGGATGCATTCTAGGGCTTGGAAGGCTTCTTCTTGTATTCCTATTCATTTGCTTTCTTCTTATCCATCTTCTTGATTATATAGTTAATTAATACGAGTACTGTATTATTTTAAAGCGAACGGATATAATTATATCTGGATTTCTTTTTGATTTCGATATCATTTTTTATTATAGCTGTGGGATCATAATTGATAATTAACATTGGTCATAATAGTTTGTTTGTAATTGATTGATCCATTGTGACAAATTTATAATTCATATTATTGAAAAATTATTCGTGAAATATTGATTCTTTTCTAAAATTGTATTTGTGTTCCATTGGGAAATTTGTTTTCTTTTAATAAGTTGAGTGTATATTTATCGCGTATATTTATTTATTCCATCGTTTATGATATATATTGTGGACATCGTAAATTGTTTTGTCATATGTTGAAATTAGATGAAAATAGATGATGTTAAAGTGCACGTATCCATCAAAAATAATTTTGAATCTCTTACATCATTTGACATTTTCAATATATATATTTTTAAATTTTATATATAACAAATTTTTATTTGTAAATAGTAGTATGAGGCACGTAGCGTTATTATCAACTTGGTAGAAATGTATGTATGTTGTATATTAATTCATTAAAGTTTACTACATAAATTTAATCGTACTGTATAATTATATACTACTCCCTCCTTCCCTTAACACTATGCATAGAGAAAATGACACGTAGATTAAGAAAAAGTGATTTTTTATGTGTTTTATAATATAAAGTAGGAGTATAATAGATATTGATGTGTAAGTAATAAAGTAGATAGTTGAAAAAGTAGTGGTATAAGAGTAAATAAATGTGTATTGGGAGGATAAAATTGTGAAAAGACATTCCATTTATGGAATGTGCACTGTTTTAAGGGATGGACTAAAAAGGAAAGTATGCATTGTTTTAAGGGAAAGAGGGAGTACTACTTATGTTCCTCACAAACGAATTCAGTTATTTAGTAACATTTTTTAAATTTTATTTTAATTATTTTTATAGATTGTTTATCATATTTAGGGTTAGAAAATAAACTCAGTATTATGTAGTATATCACCTGAAATCTACAACACCATTACGCAATGGAAAACATGTAAGCAATACTGTAGTCGAAGAAGTATGAATACGCACATGAATACGTGAAAGCAACAGTTGGTTCGGCCCATTATTTTAATTCGGCTTTTCCATCTTTTTCGTTTAGTACGAAAATTCCGTGTCCCAAACTTTTTCTCTAAATCGCCGCTGAAGAAGATATCCCTTTCCCTCCTTCCGCATCAAATCCCACCTCTGCTTCCACCGGCAAGTTCAGTCGCTCATCTTATCATCATCATCTTATTTACCGCTCTATATATTCTTGTTTTTTTTTCTCTGTAATAAAGAAGTAGACAAAAAAACACTTGTTTAGATTTTGTTCGGCAATTTATAAACCAGAAATAGTTGTTTCGGCTTGTGGGTTTCTCTAATTCATGTCCATGGAAGTGTCGGTGTAGCTTTTCTCGAACATTTCCGATCTCAATTTCAATTTCAATGGAAACCACGCTCCATTATTTCAACGGCCCTGATTTGGGGAAAAATACTGTCGAATGGGACTTGAACGATTGGAGATGGGACGGCGATCTCTTTACCGCCGCCCCTCTGAATTCCACGCCGTCGGATTGTCAGCTGTTTCCGGTCGGATCGGACGAGGCACCTCAGACAGAGAATAGGGATTCAGAGAAGAGGAGCAGAGCCGAGGAGTCAGCTGCTGCCGGAGCTGGATCACTCAATCTCCAGCTAGGGGGAGGTGAACTTCAGCTCGAGGGCCGGGCCGGTAAAAAGCCCAAAGTTGCTTGTGCACTATTATCATCACCTTCGTCGTCTAGCGGGCGGGCCGTTTGCCAAGTAGACGACTGCAAATCGGACTTGAGTAACGCGAAAGATTATCACAGACGACATAAAGTGTGCGAAGTGCATTCTAAGTCCGCAAGCGCTTTGGTTAGAAACGTTACACAGAGGTTTTGCCAACAATGCAGCAGGTCGATCGATCGCCTTTTAACCGAACCCCGTTTTTAAATATCGCGATTTTCCCGTTTATTAATACGTGTGTGTGTGTGTGTGTGTGTGTATGTACACAGGTTTCATTATCTGCAGGAGTTTGACGAAGGGAAGAGGAGCTGTCGAAGGCGTCTGGCTGGACACAACAAACGACGGAGGAAAACGGGTCCCGAGAATAATGCAGCCGCACAAAACGGGGAGCTTCAGGGTAGTAGTAATTACTTGTTAATCAGTCTCCTAAGGATACTCTCCAATATACACTGTAAGTGTCTAAATTTGTCGTGTATTTACTATTTGATTCATTTCGTGATTTGATTTTGGCGGCATCTTTCGTTTTCAGCCAACATCAGCTCTGACCAATCGAAAGATCAGGATTTGCTGTCGCATCTTTTGAACCAGATAAATGGTGCTGTGTCTCGTCAGCAGGGATTTACTACGCCAGCAGGGCAAGTTTCCAATGCACCGTCTACTTCCGCCTTGACACAAACAGATAAGGTTCTTCCAGGTGGAGTCTCACTCAAGGAACGATCCTCTGATGATGTCACAGTAGGAAGAACGCAACTGAGTCACATCGACTTAAATGATGTATACGATGGTTCTAAAGACGAGCAGGAAAATACATTATTCGCCCCAAAAAACGTTGGTGCTGGCCCATTATGGTTATATCAGGATTCTCAACGACCTCAGATTTGTGGGAACTCGGGTTCCACATCTACATCAAGCGGAGAGGCTCAGGTCAGAACTTATAGGATTATACCAGGTTTCGATACTATAGACCGTTACTGATTATTACGTGAAACTAAATATTCAGTTTGATATGCAGAGTCGCACAGATCGAATTGTATTTAAACTATTTGGCAAAGATCCGAGTGATTTGCCTCTTGCCCTGCGGAAACAGGTGTGCTTCCTTCTTTTGAGATTGAATACGTTTCTTAGTGTTCGTATTTTTTTTATCTTCTGTCCAAATGGCTTTTTCAGATTCTCGATTGGCTATCCAAGAGTCCTACCGATATAGAAAGCTACATCCGGCCTGGTTGCATTCTACTGACTATATATTTACGTATGGATAAATCTAGTTGGGACAATGTAAGTTTTAAGCTAATTACTTTTGTGCATAACATTTCCATGTGTGTATGATTATCGTTGTTTGCAGCTTTATTGCGATCTAGAATCCAGTTTGAGGAAGCTTCTCGATTCCTATACTGATTCATTTTGGAGGACGGGGTGGATATATACTAAAGTACAACACCGTGTCGCATTTATGTATAATGGTATGCTCGGTTCTCTGATCCGTATAATAATCGCATTTCACAATAACACTTGGATAGTGAGTCCGATGAGTTTTTGTAATAATGCTGCAGGCCAGGTTGTTCTAGACACACCCTTACCGACGAAACACCAAAGAAATTGCAAGATATCGAGTATCAAGCCAATTGCTGTTACTGTATCCGAGAATGTTAAGTTTTCGGTCAAAGGATTCAATTTGTCCCCTTCAACCTCGAGGTATTCTTCTTGTCATGGGTTTGTACACAATGTTGTTTAAATTCTATATCATGTTTAATTTGAAGTATATTTTCATTTGTTGTTTTTCTCCGTTTTAGGTTACTATGCACGTTAGAAGGGAATTATCTAGTTCATGGAAATCGTGCTGATTCTTTATTTGTTGAGCATGATGGGATTCAGTCCTGTAGCTTCTCTTGCGTCATTCCAAATATCGTTGGAAGAGGTTTTATCGAGGTGAAATTCATTTGCTATTAATTAACCTATATTCTTTATATCTTCTTGGTGCTGAATTTTGAGACATATTCTGAAGGTTGAAGACCATGCCCTGAGCAGCAGCTTCTTCCCATTCATTGTGGCGGAGAAAGATGTCTGCTCGGAAATTTGTAGTCTAGAAAGTGCGTTTGATGAGGTAACTGACGAATCGGAAGAAGTTAGGAATCAAGCTCTGGAGTTCATACATGAAATGGGTTGGCTTCTCCACAGAAGCCGCTTGAAGTTTAGGTTAGGTGAAGACAGCATCGGTGTGGGTGCTGGCCCGGAATCATTCTCTTTCGAGCGGTTCAAATGGCTCGTGGAGTTTTCTATTGATCACGACTGGTATGCTGTGGTCAAGAAGCTTCTAAATATATTGTTCGTTGATGGTGTTGTGGGTGTGGGACGAGAGAGTTTGGATTTAGTAAGACAGCTGCTGGATGTTGGACTTGTTCACCGAGCTGTCAGGAGGAATTGCAGTTCCACAGTCGAGCTTCTGTTGAATTACCATACCCCAACAAGGAGGGGAGCTTCGGGAAAACTAGTCGACTTTTATTTGTTCAGGCCCGATGCTGTGGGACCAGGTGGATTGACTCCTCTTCATATCGCAGCATGTCTAGATAGCTGTGAAGATGTTGTGGATGCATTAACTGAAGATCCTGGATCGGTATACTCTCTCTATCTTTCTTTATCAGAGAATTAAAGACCTGTTCTTTTGGACTGAAACTGACTTAACTGAACGGAACTTAATGGATCTGAACTGGACTGAATGAATCTGAATTGAACTGAAAGAGTCTGAACTGATCTTTAATTCATTTTTTTTTTCTCTCGTCAAAATCTCAGGTGGGGATAAAAGCATGGAAGAGTGCACGAGACAGTAGTGGATTAACAGCGCACGACTATGCATGTCTGCGCGGGCATTACTCGTACAATGATCTTGTCGAGAAGAAACTCAACGAGAAACAAGGAGACGGTCACATCGTTGTGAACATTAATCGTGGTGCGGGTAATATTAAGGTTGGGGCATTTGAATGTGAAGAAGGAATGATGGCGGGGCCCGGAGGAGGATACTCGTGTGGGCAATGTAAGATGAAGATGTTGAGTTACGGTAGATACTTGTCCAGAGCCTCGGTTAAGCTATACAGACCGGCAATGGTTTCGATGGTGGCGATAGCTGCTGTCTGTGTGTGCACTGCTTTGCTTTTCAAGAGCTTACCTTGCTCCGTCAGGTGGGAGGTGTTGAAGTACGGGTCGGAGTAGGAAGGAATATATTCAAACGTCTGTTGATTGTTGATGAATGCATTTGCTGTGTGTGATTGTTGTA
Organism: Euphrasia confusa; assembly: GCA_954870475.1. NCBI lineage: Eukaryota > Viridiplantae > Streptophyta > Magnoliopsida > Lamiales > Orobanchaceae > Euphrasia > Euphrasia confusa. Next base: position 3,325,474 of record OX940966.1, on the reverse strand, counting down.
GGACACTTATAGATAGATAGTTTACTTGTATGGTCATTTCATGTATACTCTGAATATACAATTATTTTTGTTTATCCAAGTTGGTTATGATAACTGAATACTGATCAGATGCAATATGAGAATAATAAAGACTACTAGTATTTGTTTTGTACACAGTTCATCGAAGCTCGCAGTTGTAATCGTTGTAGTGGTTCATGTGTGAGGGATTATGATGGCCTTTGCTACTGAAGGAAAACCTGAACTTCCTTACAAGGTTTCTGGATGTATATCTATTGTCATGAACATCTACAACAAGTACAATTACACTGCAGAAATCTTGACTTTTAACTATCTTTTATGTACACTTTAAATACGATTATTAACATTCAAAATTTAAATAAGACAAATTTCATCTTTGATAAATATAAAACAAAATTTTATTTTTTCATACTATAGAAGTAAATTATTTAAAGAAGAATAAGTTATCAAAGTTGAACCAAACAATAAACTTTGTTTCGTGAATATTTAAATCAAACAAAAACAAAAAACACTAAACAATAAACTTTGTTTCACCAATATTTAAATCAAACAAAAACAAAAAAAACACTAGCTTCATATAAAACATTCAAATCAACCAAAAACAAATAGAGAAATATAATAAACAACTTAGAGAAGATTACTAAACTGAAAAAAAGAAACATTAGTCTATATAATAACTTCAAGGTGCATCAGAAGCAGCACAAAAGCTAGGAGGACTTATTATGGAGTCATAAATTAAGCTTGAGGCTTCTCCCATTTGAGAGGCTTCACCACTTCCCAAGTGAAGTCAGGATCATCCCTGCCAAAATGCCCGTACGCCGCAGTCTTCAAGAACCTATTCCCAGAGCCTCTCTTCAAGTCGAGATTGATCGAGATCATCCCAGGCCTGAAATCAAACGCCCCCTTCACAATCTCAAGAATCTCCCTGTCAGCTATCTTCCCAGTCCCATAAGTGTCGACAAAAACCGACAGAGGCTCCGGCACACCAATAGCATACGACACCTGCACAATACACCTTCTAGCAAGCCCATTTGCAACAATGCTCTTTGCAGCTTGCCTCACGAGGTAGGCCCCACTCCGGTCAACCTTGGTGGGGTCTTTCCCGGAGAAAGCACCCCCTCCGTGAGCTCCCCATCCTCCGTAAGTGTCGATGATGATTTTCCGACCAGTGAGCCCAGCATCGCCGTGGGGACCACCAATGACAAACCGGCCAGATGGATTGAGATGGAATATAGTCTTCTCATCGAGGTACTTCTCAGGGATGACAGGCTTGATGACGTGTTCCTTGAGATCAGCTGCAATTTCGTCGTTGGTGACTGTTTCGTCGTGCTGGGTGGAGATGAGGACTGTGTGAACTCGGACGGGGACCATTGCTCCGTTGTCGTTGTAGTACTCGACGGTGACCTGAGTTTTTCCGTCGGGCCTGAGCCAGGGGACGGTCCGGTTTTTGCGGACCTCGGTGAGCTTGGCGCCGAGCTTGGTGGCGAGGACGTGGCTGAGGGGCATGAGCTCGGGGGTTTCGTCGGTGGCGTAGCCGAACATGTGGCCCTGGTCGCCGGCGCCGATGTCTTCTGGTTTTTTGGTGAGGTGGCCGTGGACGCCCTGGGCGATGTCGGGGCTCTGCTGCTCGATGTTGACGAGGACCTTGCAGTTGTCGGCGTCGAGGCCGACGTCGGCGGAGACGAAGCCGATGGCGCGGCAGGTGTCGCGGATGATCTTCTCGTAGTCGACGGTGGCCTTGGTGGAGATCTCGCCGAAGACCATCACCATGTTGGTCTTCGTGCAGGTCTCGCAGGCGACCTTGCTCTCGGAGTCCTGGGCGAGGCACGCGTCGAGGACGGCGTCGGAGATCTGGTCGCAGAGCTTGTCGGGGTGCCCCTCGTTCACAGACTCCGATGTAAACAGGAAAGTCTCCATCTCTGTAAAATCAAGTACGAAGAAAACGATACAGTTGAGAAAAGCAGATCTAGAAAAATCTTAATTCAAAAATTGGGGAAAAATGACAGTGAATAAAAATTGCTGAATCTCAGATCTAAAAGCAATTCATACAATTCATATATATTTATATATATAAAGAGAGAGTACCAGAGCTTCAACAGAGGGGAATGAATGAGGTGGAGCGAGAGAGTGAAAGAAGAATGACCTTTTTTTTGGTGAAAGACGAGGAAGGAGGAGAGGAACAATGGCGAATATATAGGGCGAAGGGATAGCCCCACTTGGATGGGATTTCTGTGCAGATTCATTAGGTTTTGACGGGGGATAGCCGGTAGGTAAGGATGGTGGGAAATCGTCGGTGAAAGCAGTATTACGGGCTATTGCCGGTAACCTTACCAACCCCAGCTAATACTCAATCTTCACTAATATTTTATTTAAAAAGGAAAAAAAAAAAGAAAAAAGGAAATTGACGAATTATAAAGACGTATCACTTCAGCGTGTAAAGTAAATTAGTGTATATATTCTGAAGCGTGAATACACGATCTTATATGTATTAATTTATTTATATATTCATAATGAGGTTCTATATTATAAAAAATAAAAATAACTTATACGGACGACTACGGAGTACAAAGAATTCAAAATCTCAAAAAAACTTTTTAAGTAAAGATTAGGTGATAGATGGAAACAAGTTAAACAACTACTAAGTATTAACTATATGGTTTTGACTTTTTTTACTAATATAGACTTCTTATTTATATATGAAGTCAAAATTTTACCCGTTTTCATATGTATTTTTATGGGATTATTAATATATTTGAATTCAAATAGTTTAAAAAGGTCAATTAAAGTTCAAAATCAATTAAAGTCTCATTGAAATTAAATTAAAATAAAATTTGAAATTAAATTAAAATAAAAAATCAACATGAATAATGTATAATTATTTCAATATTTTATTCTCGGGAACATAACAGTTCACGAAGCTTTTTTAGAGTTGACAAAAGAACTACAAGCAGTAGATGCTCTTTTAAAATTTACAAAAGAACTATGACGAATGTTCTAACAAAATGAGTAGATTAAAAGAAGTGAAATGAAAATTATGGATTATAAAAACATTGTTTTGGTATCATTATTATTGCTAAAGAGACCAGTGACTGGTCTTTAGCAATAGCACAATAAACCAAAGAACACAAGTATTTAACATATGACCCTGCATATATCTTCCCATTTTCACCATACTGTATATCATTGAGAAGCCAAAAAACAAAGGAAAAGTTACATGGAGACGAATGAGGTACTGAAACCCCCACAATCGAAAATGAGAAATCGCCTTCCATCCACGCATCGACCACCAAATGCGGGCAAAACATTAGCCTATCATATTTTCGCAAGCGCACAAGAAAACTGTATCACTCCCACCATCAGTGATTCCTCGGAAAAAAACATAAAAAAAAAAAAAGAAATATAAAAATGTCAGTTCATCCGAATATCACCATCATGCATCACAAAAAACACTTTCAGCTGGCTCGATGAAATCCACCTAATCACCCTGAAGAGCCCTGGGATCAAGCGGAATAGTCCCGACCGTCAAAACACCAGAACCTTCGGGACCATTAACGTTGACCGGCATTGACCCTATCGTCACAAAGTTAATCGGCTCAGCTTTGGCTGGAGTGGGACCAGCAGCAGCAGACGATTCCCCCCCTGACTCTGGTGCACCGGAACTTATACTCAACGAACTCATCTTCAACTCATCAACCACTTCATCAGCTGACTTTACTTGAAGGCTCCTCCCACTGGTATTATTAGCATCTAAGGGGAGTTGCTTATTGGCTGAGCTAGCTGAGCCACCTTCTGTCGAGACTTTGTGCTTGTACACAGCAGTCAAACTGGCTGGATTATTTCTAGCACCTCCTCCATCAGAAGGAGAATCGTGAATAGACTGAAGCTTTCGGGGAGGGTCGAGAAACGGAACAGGGTACGGGTTTTCGTAGTTTTTTATTAGAAGCCTTGCTCTCTCTTCCTGCATAATCCGCTGTCTGTTCTCGTAGTACATGAAGTCGTCCAGCAGGGAGGTTTTCAATGTGTGGTTTTTGTATATTTTCAGCATCTCCAAACCTTTTCCATAAGATATCTGGGGAAAAATGTTATTATAATAATTTTAAAATACGACAAAGAAACCAACCCAAGAGTGATAAAGACAATAATCTGAAAATACCTCTTGTGTGTCTCTGCTGTTAGTCACTGGCTTGTTCTCGTTGTTCTCGAGTATGATGTGCCTAAAATTGGGGTTTGGCAAATCCTTTACGAAGTGCCACTTCACAGGGAAGCTGCCACTCCATTTATCTTGCTGCCAGAAATCCATATCTCGGTGGAAGTCTACAGGGCCAATCATCTCGGCCAAACCACAGAATTGGCCACTAGCATTAACCTAATAATAAAAAATTAATTTATTGAAAAATATTGACAAAAAAAAGATTTTAATTTTAATAATATAAACAATAAATAAAACAATTATGTGAGAAAACGGTTGCTTACAGAAAAGAAGAGGAAGATGGGACAGCCTCTTGGATCGCCGGCTGCTATTCTCTGTGCATCTTCATACGCAACACTAAGCTTCTTGTTCCCATTGGGCGTAGAAGACCACACATTATACTTTATACTCTTATGCACATCGTCCTCGCTATACGATTTGATCACAAAGAACTTTGCGTTTTTATAATCGATAGGAAAATCAACTTTGTTATACTCGTCGGTAGAAATAACGATATTCCCTTGTGCATCAGGGTTTCCAGCCCTTTTTGTGAACGCTTTGACTACCAACTGACCCTTGGGTTTGTTCGGCCTGGGCACACGATTATGCTCACTCAACACATCATGGCTTACTCTTTCGTCGTAAAGTATCTTGGGCTTGACTTTATGTACAGAAGCCATGCCGGGATTTCTTGATTCGAAATCAGACAGCCCATTTGCAGAGGTAAAAGAACTCTTTAATTGACTACCTCCCCATGACAGCTTCTCACGTAACCCACTGCCTTGAGTACCTCTCTCCTAAAAGATACGATTCAAGAGGAGGGGGATTCAGGCTTAGCAAATATAAGTATAAAAATCTAACGGGTCGATAATGAATACTAGCATCTTTGAGGTTTGCTCAAATAGTAAATACCATAGAAACCAATACTACCAAAAGTAGTCTACCGTCTTACCCATTTTATCAGCAAACAACATTTGAAAACAGCTCTTTACATTATTCATAAAACTATTACATACAGCACCATAAATTTAAAATTGAATCAAACCACATGGGTTCTCTTGTTTTGAGAGTCAGCTTGGTTTTTTCTGTAAGTTGAGAAACAGAGATACTTTTTGCTATAACGACTTAATCAAAATTAGGTATGATAAATGAGCTATATGATATACGTCCTACTGTTAAAATTAAAAGTCATGTAAGGAATAAGTTGTAGATGATTCTCACTTGAGAAATTGGTGGCGATGGCTGACTCCTCAAACTATCACTTGGCCTAGGCTGCTTGCCTGATCCAATATTTGCTCTACCTCCTTCGGCCACCATTGTCCCGTATGAATTTCTTCGAACAGATGCAACCCCTACTCCAGGCATTGAAGAATTAGAAGAATTAGGAGCGTGTGAACGCACATTATGTTTAGCAACTAAACCATCTGTTTTTTTAACAGCAACACGGTTATCAATAAACGGGCTTGCCATGCCATTTGCAACAGAATCGAGCCTTGGCTGAGGAGCAACTGGCGCATAGGCAGAAGACGAAGCAGGGCTTTCATAAGACAGGACATCATAGTATTGTTGTGGACCAACAATAGACCCATCAACTCCTATGATAGCACCAGGAATATAAGGATTGTAAGGGTTATAAGGGTATTGTCCGTATCCATAGTCGGGATTATAATACACATATGGCATATTTTCATTTATTGTCCCCTGCAAGAAAAAGGATTACATTTAATATCTTGAATGAGATAGAGGCGGATTTGTTTAACTACATAACCCGTAAGAGAAGGCCTCACTGTATACTGAATTTCTTGACTACCCAGACCAAAAGCTAGACGTGGGTCTTCCCATTCGCCAGCTGATTCAAGTCCTACAAAAGGCATTGCATTCATCCTAGTTTATCTTTTACCGTTTTCAAAATTGAATTAGTAAAACGTTGATTGCTTATAAAGTTTAATTACCTGTGTACATATATCCGTAGTTTGTGGCAGTAGCTGTAGGATAATACATGCCCTGATCGACAAAGTAATCCGAGACTCCCTCGTTGTACATGGGGTCGAATTGCTCAAAGTGAGAAGTGAACTGTGGCTTCGATTCCACACCTTGAATCTGGGAAACATTCAAAAAAATATAATCTTTTTAATACAGAACGAAAGAACCCGCAAATTATATATACATACACCAAAATATTCATGATAAATATTACCAAATACATATCAGCAAGTCCTTGATCAGGAAAATTGTAGCCTTCCATCCGAGGACTTGCAACCCCTATACAGAGATAAAATACAGCACAAATGAACACTGAGAAAATTACAAAAAAATCTGAAACCCTTAACCAAAAAACAGTAACCCTTAAAACGCATAAATTAAACAAGATGAAAAATCAAACACCACGAGAAATTCGTTCGTACTTCAACAACATAAACCCCTAACCTAAATTGCAACACGAATTTCAGAATCCAAGAAACCCTAAATATTCAAGAACATGAAGATTTACCAGAAAGCAGATACAAAATCGAGCGTTGGCGAATCGAATTCTTGGGGTTCGGAGAAGCGAGCAATGAAATCTTTTGCGGCTCTTTTGGGTTTTAAATAATTTTGAAAAAAAACGTGGTTGAGAAATGAAAAGGTTTTGGGAGAGTGAGAAAGTGAAAAATAAAAGGCGGTTGGAAAAATAAGAATTAAAGCTTTGGAAATGTTTGGAGAGAGAGAGAGAGAGTGATTTGCTGGCAGAAGCTGCACTACACGTAGACGAATTTGAGTGCTTGGTTGTAATATTCAATGCACGTGACCGAAATTACTAAAGTAGCCCTTTGTGTATATAGTTAGGGGTGTAAACGGAACGGATCGGATCGGATAATGTTCTCTCCGTATCTTTAACCATATTTTTTTAGCGAATACGAAGCGGAACGGATAATGACCGGATACGGATACAAATGCGGATTATATCGGACTACGGATTTGGATCGGAAACGGAGCAGATTCGGAAATATCATCAGATAAATAAAATTATTATTTTTATTTCTTTTCGCTAATATAAAAATAATAAATAAATTTAAAAAATAATAAAAAATAATTGTATTTGAAAATGTACATTATTTTTATTTTTCATATTTATATATGAGCAAAAAACTCTTCAAAAATAATTTTTTATTATTTAAGATAATGAATTAAAATGATTTTTATACTTAATTATTTTTAGTATTTATACTTATTATAGTCTTAGTAATTATTATAGTCTAGAAATATATGTGAGGATGATGTGACTATGTGATTGACTATAGTTATCTTATATAGAATGACAATTATCAGGTTAATGGGCTAATAAGATAGTGAACCAACTTTTTAGGCTAATTATAATTGGATAATCCGTATTAAAAAGATCGGATAATTCTCGTAAAATGGCAGATAATCCGCATCCGCCGGATAATAGCAATATCATATCCGCTACCATATCCGGATATCCGCACATCAAATATCCGTATTCTCACCCGTATCCGCCGGATTCCTAGAATCTCATACCATATCCTTAAAAACGGTTACGATGCGAATTCAGAGCGGAAATTATCCGTACCATTTACACCCCTATATACAGTCCAACTAGAATGGAGGACGTAAGTGCATCGTTTCAGGTAACCGATCCAACCAAACCAAAATTAAATTATTCGGTTAAATAAAAAAGAACTAAACTAATTCCATTTAATTTTTAATTTAAAGTTTTTTAATATTTCGATTTTCAGTTTGATTTAATTTTTTTAATTAATATTTAGTTAAAACCAAATCAAACTAAAACTAATTCAATTAAAACTGAACTAAACAACTTTTTAAAACATTATAATTTTTGATTTAACAAAATACATCTTAAATGATTTGATTTAATGATTTTTTTGTTGATTTTGTTTGAATTAATCAAATTAACACCCCCTTTTTTTGTTTCCATTATTTTTATTTTACAATAAAAATATGTATGTGGATTAATTATTTTGTCACCTGAATTGTACATATTTTTTATACTATGATTTTATAAGATGGTAAAAAATTGTCGACTATTGTTTTAATTTAAAACAATGTTAAATGGGTAGAACGTGAAATACCTTCAAAAATTATTTTATAATATAATAATATTTTAATTATTATTTTAAAATATAATTAATTATACAATATGAAATATATATTGCACAAAAAACAAATATAAAAAATAATATTTTATTAAAGATGATGCATATTTTTATCTTAATATTAAAAACTCAATTGAATATAAGAAATATATTTAATATATAATAATAAAAAATAAAAATTATATTTTAAAATATTTATTTAACTAATTATATTTTAAGTCGTATAAAAGTTAAAAATTAAAAAATTAAAAAGATTTTCTCACATAAATTTTTTATTTATAGACTTTTACCGACTTGTATTTAAATAAAATAATTTGTCATTTGATATAATTCAAAACAAAAAAAATCAGTGAACTTATTAACAAAAAAGTAACAATAAAAAAAACAATAGAATAAAAAAATTGAGTAATTTTGGAGGGTCAATAAAAAAAAGAGAAAACAATAGAATAAAATTTAAAGTAAGGTAAAAAGAAGAGAAAACAATAGAATAAAAAAATTGAGTAATTTAAATTTCAAATAAGATTGATAAAAAAAACTTAAAAAAAAAAAGTAACAATTTTGTTTTAGAGCGGGAGTTCGGGCCGACCTAATCGACTCATATAAAATGAACGAGTAATTGATTAAAAAAAAATCCTAAAATAAAAATAAAAATTTAAACAACAATTTCTTAGGGCGGAACGCCGGAACGAGTCGTCATATAAAGAACGAGTTTGCGTCGATTCATCTTTTTGGATATATACATGGCTTACTTCGAAGAGACGAAGAAGAAGCTTGAAGTTGATTTGAGTCATCCTGATCCGGAACAAGGTTTCTTAAATTAGAATTACTTTTTCGTTGATTTTGAAATCAATCTGCAAATTCCACAATAGTTTATGTGATTGTATTTACGGTTATAATTAATTGATCGGTCGATCGAGCAAGGGTAGTTCATTTTCGCATCGCACCCAATTGATTTGTGGATAAATGCTCGATATATCATTTTTGTTTTGTTTGTGGTTCCAGGTTTCATAACAGATGATAAACCTAACAACCCCAAATCTGCGCAAGTTGAACCCGAAGATGTCGTCGTCGTAGAAGGTTCGATATTCCAAGGGGATATTGAATTCATAATTGATCACTGTATGTAATGTAGTTAGGGTTGCTACTTAATTGATTTTCCATCCTTTTACTCAGAGAAAGAAAAGGGAAACCTCCCACTGGAAGATCTAGAAGAAGAGTCGGAGCATCGGAAAAAGCGACACTTGAATGTTGTATTTATTGGTCACGTTGGTTAGTATGCCCGTTTCCTTAGTCCAGTACTCTGTTCAGAACTTTCGCTTGAATTTATAAGAAAATTGTTTTTTTCTTCCTTATGTTCTTATAGTATGTGATTGGGAGACTGTTGAAAGCATGTTGTAGTTTCTAATCGATTTTTTTCATTGAATCATCAGATTCCGGGAAGTCAACAATTGGCGGGCAAATATTATTCCTATGTGGACAGGTTGACGAGCGTACCATCCAAAAATATGAAAAAGAAGCTAAAGAGAGAAGTAGAGAGAGTTGGTGAGTGTGTTCTTTCATTGTTGTTGTTGCTTGGATGATCTCTGTTGAAAAATCCATATTTATGTTTTTTGTTAAAAAAAATAGGTATATGGCTTTTATCATGGATACAAGCGAAGAAGAGAGGGCCAAGGTAATCATTCGGTGGACGATCACGAATCGCTGATGGTTACTGATAATTAATTGTTTTTTCTTCATAGAGTGTCCGCTTATTTTATCCACATTGCAGGGGATAACGGTTGAAGTTGGAAGAGCTCACTTTGAAACCAAAACCTCACGATTTACTATATTGGATGCACCGGTAACCATTCTTAATAGAGTGTTTAAATTTCTGTTTAAATTAGTTGTTTTTTTTAACGACGGGTTTTTCAGGGTCACAAAAGTTATGTACCTAGCATGATTAGAGGAGCATCTCAAGCAGATGTAGGAGTATTAGTAAGTTACTATTTTCTCATTGTTTCAAAAATTTATAACCTAAAGTGAATTTCTGATTATCAATTTTCTTATGTTGCAATTATTATGGTCAGGTAATTTCTGCTCGTAAGGGAGAATTCGAAACTGGTTTCGAGAGAGGTGGTCAGACACGTGAACATGTCCAACTAGCGAAGACATTAGGAGTCTCTAAGCTGCTTGTTGCTGTTAACAAGATGGACGAGTCAACTGTGCAATGGTCGAAAGAAAGGTGCTTTTTCATGTAAATTTGATTTGGCATTCATTGTTCTGGATATCGTGTTATCATTTCATTCTTGTAATGACGTCTTACCGCTGCAGATTCGATGAGATCGAGTCCAAAATGACTTTGTTCTTAAAGGCTTCAGGTTATAATGTGAAAAAAGGTAAAGTTTTCTCTGAAACCTTATTGATACGAATTTTCATAGCTTTCCTTTGGAATTGGATAATAATATTATTTAGAAAGTTTCGTTCTAGAACGTCTGTGCCTAATTTCTTGTTTTTTTTCTGTGGTCTGGGCTCGTGTTTTCAGACGTAAAATTTCTTCCAATATCTGGTTTACTGGGCACAAATATGCAGACCCGAATGGAAAAAAGTGTATGTCCATGGTGGGACGGTGCATGCCTTTTGGAAGCTCTCGATGCTATTGAAATCCCTTTGCGCGATCCAAAAGGCCCCTTCAGGTAGATTATTTATAATCGTACCTTTAGTTTGTAGTTTTAACATCCAAATCAATCTTGGGCAACTAATTCAACTACTTCTCCTAATAGAATGCCTATTATCGACAAATTTAAAGACATGGGAACAGTCGTTATGGGCAAAATAGAATCTGGCAGTATCCGTGAAGGTGATAATATGTTGATCATGCCGAATAAGGTAATAGTACAATGTTTTTTTTATTCTCTGATTTGTTAGAGAACATTGGTATGTTACGATTGGTTGAATTTTGCAGGCCCAGGTGAAAGTAGTTGCTATCTTCTGTGATGAAGAAGAAAAAGTGAGGCGTGCGGGACCTGGCGAAAACTTGCGAGTCAAGTTGTCCGGGATTGAGGACGAAGATATTGTTGAGGGTTTTGTTCTGTGTAGTGTTGGTAGGTATTTTTTGAAAAACAACCACAGATAAATATCCCGGTTTCTTTCAAAGCCTTGCTCTTGAAACAATTTTACAATTACTTATCCCTGAAATGTTACTTTATGTACAGCAAGACCAACACGTGCTGTTACTGACTTTATTGCGCAGCTTCATATTCTCGATTCGCTCGGTAATGTAAGTGTCTTTTTCACTCTTATTTAGTTGTATTTGTTTTCCCCTTTGGATATATATATATATATATATATATATATATATATATATATATATATATATATATATATATATATATATATATATATATATATATATATATATTTAATAGTATTATTTCATCTCAATCAGGATATGTTTTGTGCTGGCTTTAAAGCTGTTTTGCACATACACGCAGTCGTGGAGGAATGCGAGATTGTTGAGTTGATAGAGGAGACTGATCCGAAAACCCGGAAGCCCGTGAAAATGAAACTTCCCTACGTTAAGAAGGGTGCATTAGTTGTGTGCCGTGTTCAGGTATAACTGATATTGTCTCTGTTCTATAATAAAGTTCAGATCAGTAGTTGGAAGTGATGGAAAATGAATGCCTTTTGGTGTGGTTTTTCCCAGGTTAATAACATGATATGCATTGAGAAGTTCTCGGATTTCCCACAGCTTGGACGATTTACTCTTCGTTCGGCGGACGGTAAGAAGACTAATTTAAGTACAATACTAATGATTTTTTTTCTTTGCTTTTGAAGTGTCCTCTCCTAAAGAAGATCCCCATGTCTTTATTTTTGATAGGAAAAACTATTGCGATTGGAAAAGTAACTGAACTCCGGGGTGATGCCAGTATTTCAATTGGTGGCGCTTCTTAAACAAAAATTTTCACGGAAGGTTTCATCTGACGAAGTGCAAGAGTTTGGCCTGTATAGAGATTTATATAAGACGGGGGGATGTATAGGAAAGGTGGTTTATACCTGACCTGATAGATATGCCCGCCCGAAGAATCGTTCGATAATGTCTATTTGAAGAAACAAGTTCAAGTGGCAATTGAGTTGCACAATATTTTTCTCAAAAACATTTATGTTAACGCATGATTGAGGAAGATTTTGTAGGTATTGCTGTTTTTCTTCGAGAATTTTGGGTGTGGTTACGAGTTACGACTTACTTAACTAGTATGTTGAGGTTTTGAGAATTTATAAAACTATTTTAAAATTAAAAAGGTTTTATATATATTTAAAAAAATATGATTCGCTTTGTCTTAAGCTTATTTAAAAAAAAAAAAACATTATTCCCTTAGTATTAAAATTTTTGTTCTCTTTTTCGCTCTGGTAAAAGTTTATGTACACATGGAGTATACCTGTATTTTCTTAAAAAATGTGTATATTGTCTTATTTACAATTAAATAAAGGGCATACATGTGTACTCAATCTTGGACAAATTGAAATACAGTGTTACATGGAGTACTCAATAAAAACCCATAAAAAATTAACAATTGCAGATATGTATTTCAATCTCATTAAACTGTACTTGGATTTCAACCCACACAAATGTAGGTGTAGGATAATTACAGAAATGGAAGTAGAAAACCCCAAACAAATGTAGGTGTAGGATAATTACAGAAATGGAAGTAGAAAAACTCTAACAAAGAAGACTTCTGTCTTGGTTCATCTCAACTACAAATACAATTTACATAAAAGTGATTTCCCAGATTATAAATATACCTTATATACATCTATTCAAGAAAAATAGTTTTTGTATAAAATATCCAAATGGGTTCTCTCTAATGCAGGCAGCATTCCACTCACTAACTAATGATCGATCGTCTGCGTTTATAACTAATGAACCGAGGGTGCTCACCTTTTCAACACACTTGTTCTCGACACACTCATTCCTTCGTTTTGGGGGTTAATCCAAGAAGAAATGTAGAAGCAGTCTTTTGTGGGACTGGAGGTGACCTGGCAACAGGATTCAAATCCAGCGACTCAATCAAGGAGTTGGGTTGCTGCTCTCCGTAAACCGTGTCTTTCGCTGGGCAATTGATTGGTTGGCCTCCCTATCAACTTAGGTCGAAACCAGCATCAGAGTTTATAGCATACACTAGTTTCTGCTCCATCTGCTCTTTGCTGTATGAACATGAACATGACCATTCTCGGGTAATTAATACTAGCAAACAAGAAAGACACATCCAAACTGGAAATTTGAATTATTTAGATGACCACTCTCCTAACTAAAAGAATCAGGTACAACTTAGTAGACATGTTAAAACCAAAGTACAAACCTTCTGTAAGGAGGAAGTTTAAGAAGATTCATGCAAGTGGCAGATGTTGGCAACCGGTCAAGAGCTTCTACAGATGCATCTCCAGCAGTCCTGTTTGGGTAAAAATAGAGTATTTGCCAAATATATAAAAAAAATAAAAAAAGACGAAAAGACTTACGAGCAGCTTAAGTGAATGGATAAGCTGCAGTTTATGTTACCTCTGTATGCAGAAGGCAGGCTCCAAATACTTGAACCCAAGCAAAGGCCCACGAGAACATCCTGTTGCAAACCTGAAAAGGTTCAACGGAGAAGAGAGGGTGTTTATAAAAACCAAAGCAAGGATACCACAAGTCAAATTCATTCGCCTCGGGTTTATGGATATTAATTATTGATTACAACTTTACAACAATTATGCCTGAGAAATTAGAAAAAACGAAACACCAGCACTTGAAAGCAAAGAAGAAATGCAAAACAACATAAACAAAATATCCCTAACAATAAAAGGTGATCATGTTAACATACTTCAAAAACTTCCTCTGATTTGGCAGGCTGAGGCTCTGAATAACTTCCCAGAACATTTCAATAACATAGTGAGCCTGCCAAAATAATTGTTCGTCAACAATATGTTTTAAAAACATACTGTATTAATTAAAGAGGCACTAGAAGAAATATAAAAACATCAGCATGCCGAAATCGGTAAACAGCTTACCTCATGATAACCACCTGCATAATTAGTATAAGCTCGGAGATCATTAACATCAAAACCATCTACGGATCCGGCTATTAGTAGCTGGAAAGAATACAGCAAAAAAGCTGTTAGCAATGAGTTAGCACTTCAACAGTTAAACTAAGGAAGCGGTTCTAAATAAGTAAAGCTTATTACCTGAAATTCATGCTCATTAAACATGTCGATCCAATCTTTTTTAATAAGCTGTTGGAAACCTCGTAGAAAATGAGAACTTTGCTGACGTATCTGTATAAAAAGAATAATCAATTATATATATCAAGATTCTACTAGTGCTCGAGATATACATCGTTTATTCAATATCTATCTTTAATATTTTTAGGAATGGGGATTGTTATTTGAATATTATACAACTTTTTGGGTGACGGGTTCGATTTGAAAAATTAGACAATGAAATTGTCAAACGGTTTTACTACCTGAAAATTCAATCGGTGGTTAGCAACTAGATGAATAAATGTGATGACATTCTCGTTCGTCACTCGGATGTTTTTCCCTCCTGGAAGCAGCTCTTCTTCAGTTCTCTCCCCATATTCATCGTTAAGAATTACAAAGTACAGCTCTAAATCAGATATGTCACCCGCATAGTGCTGCAAGTCATCACAGAGAAGACCATAAATAAAAATTCAAACATCAATTAGATTCACATTCAGTTACATAAAACCACCTTCACTTATGATTTGTTTTTTTATTATTTACCAGGAAGGTGAAGTGTAATGAATAACTTCTAGAAAGGAAAACACATAATTAAAAAACTAAAAAATACCCGGAAGCTAATACACAAGAAAAATTACCTTTAGGAATATCAGGTGACGATACAATTCGGGATCCAACGAAGGCAAGTCATTCAAGTAGTTATACCTGAGAAAAAATAATACAAATTGTATCTCAATTAAGCGTGCAACGGCCTTATCAAACAAGTCATTCATGGCCCCCTTTGGTTCTAAAATATATTCAATTATTTAGAAAAAATACACTTACTTTTGCTTTAATTTACTTAAGAAGAATGTTGCAAAAGGTATATCAACCAAAATCCCTTCAAACATAGCCTACATAAGAAAGAAGCAAACAATATAATGCTAAAACATAATAAGGGCAGAAAGTTTATAACAACAGAGACATGAACTATAAGGAAATTGGCAATAGTTTGATATTTGATAAGAACCAATATGAAAACGATTTTCCCATGCATATGAAATATGACTAACAAGATTTTTAAGGACTGTGATCTCTCTCATAATAAAGAGGAAAAATATTATTGAAGCCCCGCGATGCAATAACATGTTATCAATAAACCGAGTTAAATACCTTAGCAAGAATAGTCCCGAGAAAGTGAAAAAACTGAAGATGCTGTTCATGTACTAGCCCAGATCCAGGATTGGGGTAGAGGAGATGATCTGCAGTTTCCTAGACGAAATACAGCGTAGAGACAACAATGAAATAACAAGATAACTAAACCATTATAGTTATCAAAAATACTATACTTGCAAAATGAATGTATTTTAGAGCGAGCAGCTTAGTAAAAACATGCTTCATATCAAACTCTTGAACTCATGTTTTGGGCTTCTTGCCATATTATTGACGCAACACATTAAGTTCAAGGATTGATACACGAATAAGCATGCAAGCGCATCACAGAAAAGGCTAAGGTAGAAAATATTAATCATATTGTTCACAACCTTAAATAGTCCGTACTGGATATCAAATGCAGCACGAGTAATGTTCTCCATGAAATCTTTGAAAAGTCCTCCCCCGTCAATACCAGCCTCCTCAACTCCAAATTCATTGACAAAAGTTATACGAATCTGAACGCATCAAAGCAGAATCGTAAACAGAGTTAGAGATGTTGCTTCAAATAACATGATTACGTAAGCAAAAGCGACACTCAAAGATTGAGGCGCATATATAAAAAAGTATAAAACTAGCCGACAGAGATTTACCACTCCACGTAGATCCTCTTCAGCTAATGCACTTAATTGGCTAAAAGCATCCTCTAAAATATGGTCTCTTCTTATTTTGAATCTGTTTCTTGTAAAAATATTATGAGCGCCCAGACCGCTTCTTTCTTTCATAGTTGCTAACTGCGACTGCAAAATTCATTTTGCAGATTGGTAACGGATTAAGGAAATCAAATGCAACAACAATACGGATGTGAACATATCATACACTTCATATAACATACCAATAGCTGAGAAGTAAATTAAGAACAAAAATATAGTGCAGAAAGTCAAAACACTTACATTAAATATTTTAACTCTGCTTGTAAATGGAACCAAGAAAGGAGCTTGTTTTAGGATATCACTTGATCTTGTATTCTCTATCATTGCCTGAGAGAGAACGTTATTTTGGCCCCTCAGGCTCAGTTGGATATTATATTTCTGGAAATCCAACATTACAGAAAAGAACAATTACCTGAGAGACAAATATATCACCTGCAGCATCGGCATTGAAATCACTCGGGGAGGTAAATTCTCTCCGGTTATTCCAGTCTTGCAACTTGAAAAAGAAGGTTTCTATGTTAGACTGATTAACATGGGTCATTGTTTCCTCACCTTGACATTATTACAGACGAGTAAAATTGATAAAAAATATCGTATATTGGGTTTCAAGAGAACCTTCAAATTTATAAAGCTTTCCAGCATCTTATTTACCTGTGACATGAGCTCAGAAGCAACAACACAAACCCTGTGATGAAGAAATTCTACAGGATGTCTCTTCATAGCAGAATGATCATTGGCAGACTTAGAAAAATCAGGTGTTGCCATGGGATTCAAACAAAGAATCTGCCACAAGGCCTAGAGAAGAAGTCAAATCCATGTGTTACAACATTGGGCAAAGAAATCCAGCTGGGATGCCATTGTGGTTACAAAATGACCCAATAAAGGTGAAGATTAAAGCAGTCATGATAAAACATTCTTTAAAGCTTCAATGAAGTGTGAAATATCAAATGAATCACAGTGGTGTAGGACTTACCTGTCTTAAGATGACAATTAACAATCTGATGTCCACCAAGGACAGAGGCTTCTCTTGTTCATAAAACTCCTCATTATCAATGATCACTAGCATATGCCTGACCAAGAAAAGGATCAATCATTAAGGCCATCAATTCAGCTTGAATATTAGCAAGCTATTATAGGGTATTAGGGTGTGTAACAATGTATAGATACACACACATTGTGTGTGAAATTATCAAAAACAATTCTTACTTGTAGACAGGGCAAAAAATGGCAAAGGGGAGTAGCCAACCAGGTACATCTACGGGGAGATAAGCTGATTTCTGAGACAAGGAAGACCACAATTCATTCTCATGGCATCTCTTAATAAAGTTCCATAGCACAGGAACCAGTTCCGTCCTATATGCTAGTACAGTCATGATTCGCTCAAGGGGCAAAATGTTGAAAGTCACGTGCAGAAAAGAACAAGTTGCACCAACAGCAGCCACCTCACTATCATCAAGCCTGGCTTTATTCAAATCATCTGTAGGAGAAATCCCTCTCAACAGCACGTTTGTCTGATCAAGGATTTTTTTTTTCATTTTTGAAAAAAAAACAAAAATAAAACATTCTATTAGACTACCACAGAAAATAAATAGTATTTGACAACACTCAATATGCAGCAAAATGCACGAAGGTTGCATACCAATTGAAGAAGAAAGTGTGGATCTAGGGATTTGGAAATCTGTTGTTCCAGGTCCTTATTTAAATCTTGTTCCGCTAGCTCATCACCAATGATCATGTCATCTTCACCCATTTTAAAATCTGAAGTAGGTTGCATTTGAGAAAAAAAATGAGAAAGGAGATAATATTTACATATAAATACATGTGAAATCAAATATTAAGAAACAAAGCGCACCTTGATTTAATGTTTGGAGTGGAGGAAGTGCTTGTAACAAAAATGCTGCAACAGTTGCAAAATCTATAACCTGAGAAAATGTAGATTTTCACCCATTTTTAGAATCAAAATGATCTGAAACTAAGAGAAAATTTAATGGTATAACAAGAGAGGAGAGGGCATCAATCATCTGGAATAAAATAATGAAGCAGAAAGATCATTGCATACTGACAATGGAACAAAGTTCTATGAAAATTTGAAAATAGACAAACCAACTCGCAAGGGAATTTCGGAGGAAGAGTTAATCAGATAATCTAAGGGTCATCAATAAAATACGGTATTTGGTCAGTCATTGAAAAGAAAAGAAATTCCATAGGATCTTCATTCTTCACAAGTAAAATGTATCCTTTGGGATGTACATTTTTACTTTCTCAGTAATCTCCTGATTCACCCATGTTTATTTAGTGATCATTATTCATTAGATATGATTATAAATATCATATAACAAAAATCAAAAACTGATAAGAATAAAAACAATTCCTTGAGCAGCTCCATCTAACCCAGAGAACACTTTATATTGTTGGCCACAAAATCAAATTATTTAAAATATATTTCCATTATGGATTGAATACATAGATGGAAATGAAAGATCGTCCAGAATGCAGATAAAAAATCTTATACCCAAGCAAATGAACCAGGTTGAGTGACAGTAACCGCAGCAGCTTCCAACAGGTTTCCTAGAAGGCAAGCATAACTGGGAAAATCACTTGATAAATCAGCTGGCAGAATATTTTTATGATCCTTCACACATATCGCCATTTGATGAACATAGTGTTGACACAATCGTGGTGTGGAAAAGGTCTGGAAATGTAAATAAAATTAGGCCATAAGACACAAACACACAAGCATAGTAAATAGAATAAAAATCTGCTGCATCTATAATATGCACAATGTTAGATTCACAATCATAAGCAGTCAGGATAAAGTAACTGAATGGCATAGTAAGACAGGTAAGTTTCATAAATTCTCTCATCATAAGTTTGATACAGTATTGATCAAAATACCAAGCACCTAAATTCATGATGTATCAGAAGAAGACAAATCATGATTTATACAACAAAATTACAGAGCAAAATACATACCTCTTTCAGGTGTGGGAATAGCCGCCATAAGAAAGGAATCACAAGGATCTGGGATGAAAAGCTCAATCGGGGATCAATATTTGAACAAGTACACGATGCTTGACCCGCATGAGACATAATTAGGGCAAGGACGCGCTCCAATGAAGAGATTATTACAGTATAACCTAAGTTTTTCTAGACAAATTGAAGCATGTCAATTCTGTTCTTAATATAAAAAACAAAAGGAAAAAAGGAAGAATCAACAAACGTAAGCAGGGAAACAGAGTAATGACAATTAGCAGGAGTAACAGTAACCAAGTCAAAAGCCATAAGTTCATCTTAATGTGAAAATGAATGTATTCATAACATAAAAAAAATATATGATTATGAAAAATCGACAAACTTCTATATTTTTATTCTATTTAATTAGATTTATTTTCTTTAAGTAAAGAATTCATAGAGTTAAAGTTAGGGTTAGAATTATTATCTATTAAAGTGAGTAGTGGATTTTTTGTATAAAAGACTTTGCGATTATTTATTCTGGAGTAATAATGGAAATGCACAGGAATAACCATAACCAAATCAAAAGCCATTAGTTCATCTAAAAGTAAAAAATGAATATATTCATATCCCAAAAACTTGTAATATAATTATGAAAAATTGACAGCTTTCTACATATTTATTCTATATAATTAGAGTTATTTTCTTTAGGTAGATTTTAAATAAGTGCTTCATAGAATTAAGGTTAGGGTTATAATTATTTATCTATTTAAGTGAGTAGTAGGGTTTTTGTATAAGAGACTTAGGAATTATTTATTCTGGACGTTAGACTTCCCGAGTAGAATTTCATCCTGAGCTTTATCATAGATGTGTTCCAATATAGATGCAGTAAACCAATCTCCCTGATAGGCAGGATTAATCCTCCTGATTTATTGAAATATATTTTATTTTCTCAGCTATTTATTATATTCTTAATTTCTATCCCCAAACCCTTGAATCTATCGCAAAGAAGATAAGCTAAATAGTAAATACAGAAACAAGCGTCTTCATTATGTGCAATTACTTGGATAAAGAACAGAATTACATGTCTGTAGAAGAGTACCTTCCCCATCAGGATTATTTCTCTGAACATGGAGTATAAATTCTTTGAAGACAAATAGCAAACTGTTTTAGAAGCCCATGGAAGACCCGGGTCAATCAGCAAAATTATTGCCTCTAGTAAGACATTTGCTGATTGATTTGACTTCTCAGGTGACAAAAACAACTGATCTTGCAACTGATTCCTGGGGAAACCAAATGGATACGACTTATCACTAATAAAGGATTGTTAGCATTATCATTGGATGGTCATGATATATAAGAAATGAACATGTCACTTCAATAAATTCGGTCAAAATCTAGAATAGAAAGATGGTTATTGATTTCAGAAATACAATGCCAAAGAATACAGACTTATTTACAATCTGACAAAAATAGTACTTCAAATAGGAAGGTTTAAATTTTGAGAGGCTCTTGACCCTACATGAAACAAACCTATTATCGTAGATTGCACGAATGCAAGCATAAGCAAGATGCTTAATCCGGTACTCCACTAAACCACGCTTGGCTGAGTAATCCATGCCTGCAAAGAGGCTCACTACGTCCGCTGCTGCTGCAAGAATACACCAAACAAAACAACATCAAGCCATTACTCGCAAAATAAGAAAAATCATTGAAAATCAAATTGAAAGCAAAGCAAGCAGAAGCGTTCAACGAATCAACAATCCACTAAAAGATATAACAGCTACAGATTCAGCCCTAGAAGTAATCTACAAGAAACAAAGGTGTATAGGATTTTGAAAGTCAAAGATACAGAAAAGAACCACAAACGATTCAAGAGATCCATGGCAGAAATAGTAACAGGGACAACAGCCCATATTAAAGGAACTCACCGCCATCCTGAGAAAATTCAAGAAGCAATCGGCATGACTCCACAAGGGCAGAAAAATCAGCAACATATCGTGGGTTGAAGAAGTAAAGAAGCCGGTAGAGGAAATCTGAATCTGGGCCAAAACACTGCCTGAATATAAGGGCATGATAAGATGCATAAGAAATAAGATCATATATGACTAGTTAACACTACAAGTCCAATCAAAATAAAGTATTACAGTGATAGGTACTAAAGCATAAACACCCTATAGTAAGTAATACAATTGTGCACCTATTGACATCTTGACAATACTGCCCATAGGTTAAGAAAAACTTTTCACGGACTTTACACCGTTCAGCCTCAACCACCCTTCTTCCTCTGACGCATTTCTGTGAGTAATAAATAGTCAAGTTCTATAATTGGATAAGAAAAGATTGATCTTTCAGCGGCTTATTACATATTTCAAAAACACAATTCATGAGTCATAAGTGAGAAAAGATTATATACTCAAGAATAAGAAAAACATGAAATGGGAAAAAGCTTCAATGTTCTCTCACAAATTGATTTCAAAAAGACTCCATAATGAAGCAGCTCACCAGATTGATAGATCAAGAAAACAGTAACGACAAGTAGAAATGTATGCTTTTTCTACACTATAAAAAAAGATACATTTTCACACACTGCGCGCATTTTACTCGGACAAATACATAAAAGACACATTTTACTGAAAACTGCATAACTATTATATTTATATATTATCGTGGTCCGAAATTCTTTTCAAGATGTTTCTTTACATAAAGATCAAGACCTTAATATTATTATTTTGGTTTGGCAACTGGTTCAATAGTTCCTTCATTTTTGATCTGACAGCATACCATATGTAGATATGATTAGTGTATTAGTCATATTTTTATAAAAATTGCTAATCTTTATTCAAATTTATATGATGTTTGAGTAACCTTTAGGATTACAGATGAAGATGATAACTTTATTACATTGAGTAGCTAGGTATTGCATTGGGGCATCACATACATGTTTGGTAATGATTGAACTTATGTGTCCTATATACAAAAAAAAATTAAAAAATTATCTCCTTTAACTAAATAATGTGATACACAGTATGTGTCTAGGCAGTGAGGTACAACAAAACTTCAGTTATGGGTGTGAAACCCTCTTTTAAGTTGAATGCTCATTTTGATTGTTTATACTAATTATACTAATATCTGTTTCAGCTTTCACATTTTTCAAAACTAAAACCATATTTTATGATATAAACCAGGAGTTTTATAATTCATGTGGTCTTTTCCTAGCTTCCATTTTTATAAGATATACGGAGTATAATTTTTCTCAACTCCTTCAAACATAAAGTCAAATTATAGTTAAATTCATTCAATAGATGATGTTACAGTTTTTCTAGAAATTTAAAGAGAACGCAACCACAACGAAGTGCTATCTTTACCATAAGAATCTTTTATCATTTTCCTTTTTTGGCTTCAACACAATGTCCTAAAGACTGAAACTTTATGCTATGGAAGCAACATAATATTAGGATCTATAAAGACAAACGGACATCCTCGGGCCTACACGAATCAATAACTTCGTAAAGGACCGGATCATCTGATTGACTCATTGCAATCCCGTGCAATTAGAAGGCTTTGGCGTATCACTTGGTAGGGTTTGGGTGTGTAGTTAGGTTTTATTTTATTTTATCCTAGCTCGGTTACTTGCACAAAGCTTATTCAGCAACTAATTCGACACTTCCACATTCATTTTCTCCTGGGTTATTGCATTTAACTAAACAGCAAAGAGCTCCAAACCCAAATTCAAATGTATAAAACATAACAAAATTAACACCTAAAACCCGATTATTTCCGTATTCTTTTGCTTCAAAAATCGTTCACAATACAAAGCTTCAGAATTTACTCAATTACAAAATCCCCCCTAAAATTTCAGCTGATAATCAATCATCCATAAATTTAAAGAAACCTGAATTTTGAGGGCAGCAGAATTTTGTTGGCGAATCCAGAGGCGCTGATTCCGTTCCAACCGTGTCTGTTCTAGAAGCTTCTGCCGGTCTCTCTCTTTGGAACTCCGACCACCTAAATCCACCCGTTTTCGCGTCGACGGATCACCTGAGAAAAACATGATTTTTTTTTCTTCTATTTGACTTTTCTTTACGCAAAACCCTATAAGAGACTATGAATCCTGCGGGTTCAAATTTTGATGTGAGTTGTTTCAAGGAAGGAATATAAGTTGAGGAAGAAGAAGAAAGAGATTCAACACTGAGTATTAATAATGACACAAATATCAGTTTAACAAAAGAAAATTACTCCAAATCACAAATTAATTAATCAAACACAGTGAATTCTATCTATAAATAAATAAGTATTTTTTTACGAAGAAAGTTCAAACGTGGGTCAATTAATTACGATGGTTGAAATCTTTTAAAATTTGAATTATTTAGAAGAAAAAAAAGTTTGATTTGTTAAATTATTATTATTATAAAAAATTAACTAAAATTTACTTTATTCAAGTTAATATAATTTTTTAAATAATATAATTAATACTATATACTACTATTAAAAATAATAAAAAGAGATAACTAATAAAAAAATCATTTCAATTTATGTTATACTATACTTTTTTATAATTAATTGTAATTACGTTTATAATTAATTTTTTAATTATATTTTAAGACTTTTTTTCAAAATCAAAATATTTAATTTAAACTAAGTTTGATATTTTGCAAATTAATAATTTGAAAACAAACAACTATTTTGTAAAACTCTAAGCTCTGCTTGTTAAGAATTCACATAACAAGATTCAACTAACCAAATAAATCTAATGAAATTGGATTTTTTAAACTACCTGCACGATGTAAAAAACTTAATTAAAACTAATAAAATATTATTTTGACTCTGTAACTAACAATCACTCACGGACATTTGAACTCACAAAAATATAAACGAACAAAAAAACACGCTAAGAATTTACGAGTTTTGATAAAAACACGATAAGAATTTACAAGTTTTGATAATTTCAACCGTAACAACTACCCACTACTCAGCTGAGAGAAAAATGATTCTTTTCTTATTAAAAGTATAAAAGAGATTATAATCAATTTAGTAATTTTGAGCCAACATAGCATAAGCCATTACAGATTTAACTTCAATTCCAACTTCCTTACAAATTCACATTAACCCTAATGTACCTCAGGGTACCTCCTCCTAAAAACGCTCATGGTCTTCTAACCTCGTGATCTATTTTTATAGACGTCAAAGAGCCTCAATAATGGTAGAAATAGGTTCTTTTTTTGTCAAGAATTTCGTTGTCTTTTGAATCAATCCAATTGGATAAGTATGAAAAAAGATATTCATTTTTCGATATATATTACCAAAATATAAAATAAATCTTGTTTAGATTTGTCTCTTTCTCAAAAACAGTTCTAAGCGGTAACTACTACAGCAGGGACTAGTGTTTTAAAAATTCGAACATCAAAACATTTATCACATATAGATTAAATTATGTGATATTACTTCATATAATACATTGGAACACAAATTTCAAAATATGATCAAGCAAAAAAACATTTTATCAAACGATTTTCAAAACTCATATTAGTCAATAAAATTCAAATTGCAAATAATTAAATATTCACAATATATCATCGAAGTTAATCTTTTCATTCTCGTGTACGTGTAAGTGTATTGCATAGTCTATAATATTAACATGAAACAAATAAATAAATACAATACAATACATTTTAAAATAAAACTAAACAAATAATATTAATATATGAAACAATATAAGAAAATAATATAGATATATTATGACCAATGAATTCAAAGAACTATTAAATAGATTGAAATGCCGATCTTCCGCACTAAACACACATTCAAAAGTTACTGTAAATAATAAAATAGCAAGTGTATCTCGTGTCATCCGCACTAAACACACATTTAAAAGTGCACTAAACACACATTCAAAAGTTACTGTAAATAATAAAATAGCAAGTGTATCTCGTGTCATCCGCACTAAACACACATTCAAAAGTTACCGTAAATAATAGAATAACAAGTAAATAATATAATAACAAATGTATCTCGTGTCATCCGAGAAACAATCAAATCGATGCTCATTTATAGCCCACCAAAAAAGTGCGTCCAACTCGTTTTTATCATCTCTTAATATTTCATTCAAATACTTTCAAATACTTTTCTCAAATGTCCATTTTAACATTTTAGCTCTATCTGAAAGACTTCTCACATACTAGTTTATATAATCTCTTGTGCTATTTTCATAATCAAATGCATTTTCAATTACTCACAACTTAATATTTTGACCATTTTGAAGGGACAAATGAGAATTTCTATACTTAATTAAAGACTAAACAATGGTTTCCACTTGGTTATGTCATCTTCACATACAACACATAAGTAGTGATGTCATCACTGTCTTAATAGCTCACCCTCCTTTTCTTCCTACGTATCCTCCATTTTCAATTTCTATTTTAAATAATTTTATTTGGTTAGAAAGAGATGAAATAACGAGTTCCACCGTTTATTTATTTTTTCTTTATTTAATTTTTATTTTAAAATAAAGCAAGAATATTTTAGTTTTTTAAAGGAAAAATAGTATAAACATATGTTACTAGAAAGACAAGAAAAAAACATTACTTTGTGCCTAACACACATGACTTTTGCTCATTTATCATAATACATTAAGAAAAAACATGTGAAAATATAACCAAGGAATATATATGTGATCAGTTACATTCCTATACCTATAGAATCTTATCAAATATCATTATAAAAAAGCATCAACACTTGCCCCAACTTCAATCCAAAAAAAAAAAAATTAAAAAACAAAAAATATGTCCAAGTTTTTGTTACTTATCATAGTTTTCGTTCTTTCTTCGAATACTCTCGAGTCCTACACAGACTATTACGAGAATCATCGGGTGTTTCGATTACCCGGGCAACCGAGCAGCCCGGCCGTGTCGCAGTTCTCCGGGTTCATCAATGTTAACGAGTCTCATGGGAGGAGCATTTTTTATTGGTTTTTCGAGGCCCAATCTCAGCCGTACAATAGACCCTTTATCCTTTGGCTCAACGGAGGTACGTGTATATATTTGTAAAAATCGAATAAATATACGATTAAAATTAACAATGATGTACGTACGTAACAAACTGTGGTCAAATCCGAAGGACCTGGTTGTTCATCGGTTGGATGGGGAGCAGCTTTAGAATTGGGGCCTCTCAGAGTTTTCCAAAATGGTGGTCTTCCTCTCCAGTTCAATCAATATGCTTGGAATAAAGGTTACAACATTTTAATTAATTTTCATATATGTATTTTAAATTATTTTTATTAAAATAATAAATATGTTGTCGTCGATGCAGAGGCAAATTTGTTGTTCATCGAATCTCCGGTAGGAGTCGGATTCTCGTCCACCAACACGCCCGATGATTTCAACTATTTGAATGATAATTTTGTTGGTATTTATTTTAATTATGTACTAATTAACTCAACAGATATATATGTTATCTTAGGATTTAATTTCTACAAAAACTTCATTATTTTTGCAGCTGAGGATACCTATGCATTTTTGGTGAATTGGCTAAAGATATTTCCTCAATTTTACGGCCGTGACTTTTATATTGCGGGGGAGAGTTATGCAGGTTATATACTGTACATATATTACAAAGGAGTACTTAGTATTTATTAATGCGTAACATTCATCAATTGTTTTATCATTAACGATGAATTGAATAATCAATTTTTTATTTTATTAAACACTTGAATAAAAGAATGAATAAGAAAGATTAAGAGTTTTTAATAAAAAAAAATTTTATAAAGAATGATTTAATATTAATTTATTATTTCGAAGCTTGATAAATAGCTTTAAATCAGACATAATTTTTTTGTATTAATATGTGTGTTAATGATAAATTATAAATATTTTTATTTTATTAAGCATGTGAACAAAAGAATAAATAAGAAAGATTAAGAAATTTCAATAAAAAAAACTTCTATAAAGAATGATTTAATATTAATTTATTATTTCCATGTTTGATAAATAGTGTTAAATTAGACATAATTTATTTTTATTAATTTGCATGCATAGGGTTAAACACATGGAGTATACAAAGAATAGGAGTGAGTCCTAATTATAATTTTATTTGTTTATTTTTTGTAGGTCATTACGTGCCTCAACTAGCTAAACTAATTTCTGACAGGAATATGAACAAAAGAAAACAATATACGTACATAAATCTAAAAGGAATCATAGTAAGTTTTTTTTAATACTCGTCAATTTATTCGAATTCCAGCTACTTCTCTTCATGACGAAAAAGCAAAAAAAAAAAAAAAATTGTAAAATAGATAGAACATAAAATATAGGTGAAAACTGAAAAAAAAAAAGTTGGAGCAAATAAAAGTACTACTATATCTCAATGTGAAAGAAAAAAGAAATCACAAATATCAAATTTTTACATAAATTTATCAGGCAAAATAATATTTTATCATGATTATCGTTTTAACTTTTATTTATAAGTTTTAAAAACTCATTAAATAAGTGATAATCACATTTAAATTATAACTTCTAAATATCATAAATCAGAAATTTAAACAATTCAAACTTCTCTTCCGTCGCTTGATTTCTCATTTTTTAAATCGTAGAGGTCAGGAATAATAATCATAAAAAACTTGAAACGAACACAAGTCAATAGTGACTACTGACTACAGTATTTTATCAACTAATAGTGACTTTTTTTATCTCCTTTTTTATAATCGGTCTTTCAATTGTGCAAGAGTATATATGCATGTATGACTCTTTATAATCGGTTTCATCGATCCATCCGAAATAATTATCATTATTTATTTAAATTGCAGGTAGGAAATCCTGAAACGGACTATTACTATGATTATAAAGGGATACTCGAGTATGCTTGGAGTCATGCGATTGTATCAGACCAACTATACTACACAGCATTACGAACATGTAATTTCAAGAAATATACTTGGTCTACGGAATGCAATAAAGCCATGGACATGCTCAACAATCAATATGCTGCCATTGACATGTACAATACTAATGCCCCGAAATGTCTTCTATACAATCCAACATCGTTCCACGTTAAATTTGATACGGTATGAAGTCTTCATTATTTTTCGAATTATAATACATTTTTGTAAATATTATTTTGATAAAACTATTCACTTTTAAAAATATACAATATAATACCATAAAACGTCTTTTATCATTGATCCATCACACATTTAACTTTGTTGAAGATTCACACAACAAGATTCAATTATCGAGATAAATTCGATTAATTGAACTTTCTTAAACTATTTAGGACATGTTCTTTTAGACTGAATTCGACTGAACTGAACAGAACTGAAATTAACTAAATTGGTTTTTTTTTTAAATAATACTACCTCTCTGTCCCAAACTAATGGTCATATTTTTTTCACAAAATACAAAGAAGGTATGACCATTTGTCTGGGACAAAGGGGTAATAATTTTTATAAATTTTTAAATATTTTTAAAAAAATATTAATAATATTCTTGTTAACTAAAAATGTATACTTGAAATTACTTGTTCAAATTATTATTATTATTATTACTTTTTAATTTATTTTGAGTTTAACTAAAGCGATCTGATCTTAACTTAATTGATATGAATTGATCTGAACTAAAGTGAATTGAATTAAAATTGATTCGAAATCACTTAAGTAGTGTTCGCCACATGAATCACTATTAATTCACTTAATTAATTCACTTTAACCTCCCAAATGTAGGAATTATGTACATATTTAATTAAGCTCTCTCAAACTCTCTACTAATCTCAATTAATTGCTAATTCATTACGGATTTATAACCTAAAGCTTGTTACGGTCAATTCAAACTCATTGCTAATTGATTTTGAATTTACATAATGCAAAATGTTAAATAGGCACAAGATCGCATGTTGAAAAGAATGAAGCTGATACCTGGGGGAGGGGGTTATGACCCCTGCTACTCTCACTACGCCGAAGAGTATTTCAACAGGATGGATGTCCAAGTAGCTTTGCATGTAATTAAACCTGGACATTGGGGTAAAATTGTAAATTGGCATCTTTGCAAGTGAGTAAGCAATCCAGTACGTACTGTCTCATTAATAAAATACTATCATGTTTACATACATATTAATTATTGGCATAACTAATTTGATGTGTAGTTACACCATATTTAACACAACATACGACTTCAGCGTCTTTTCCGTCATGCCAATATACAGACAACTTACCAAACGAGGATCAGGTCTTAAGATTTGGATGTACAGGTATATATATGTATGTACGTATTGTTAACAATAGTGTCTCAATTTACTTACATTTTCAATTATTAAACGACAGCTTCTTATTGTGATACGTACAGTGGAGAAGCAGATGGCAGAGTCCCTTTCATAGGAACTCGATACATTGCGGAAGCTCTTCAACTCCCCCTCATGACTGGTTGGACTACATGGTTTCACGGACATCAGGTCATGATTAATTATATGGTCGTTAATTAATTTTTCAATATAAAGTTGTTCAAATTATATATACTCCTATTTTATATATGTACGTGTCAACTGAAAATATTAATTGATAGTAATTGTTAATTATTTGATGGAGAAATGCGCTCAGGTAGCAGGGCGGGTGATAGAGTACGAAGGGTTGACGTTTGTGACAGTGAGTGGAGCCGGTCATGGGGTACCTTTCGACAAGCCGGAAGAAGCATCTGTTCTAATACATTCTTATTTGTCCGGTCAACCTCTTCCCACCAGCAGATATGATTGAAACAAGTAACAAATTAATACTTAATTTGTAGGTTATTTTGATTTTGACAGAAAACATAAACTTTATTTTATACCAATATACCAAATTAATACTATGTCACTTTTCATACGAGATGTCCAAACACGAAAATGTAACTTTTAGTAAGAGACAAAAAAAAAAGTTACAAATAAATCTAAGCATATCTTACTTTTTAATATGTATAGAATTAAAAATTGAATTGAATCATGAATTGATTTGATTTTTTTTTTTTTTTATTTGTGATTCTATATATAGAGTGTAATATGAACATGCAATAGTTTTATTTTAAAAATATTTTTGAACAATAGTACTAGCTAGTTTGTATGATTACACTTAATGTATCAAAAGTTTAAGCTTCAAAAAAAATTCAACAATAGTTTTATTGTAAATATATTTTTGCAAAGAAAAATATTTGTCAGATTTATACATACATATGTCTTACCAACTTTGAACCTTGAATTTTACAGTCCTTAATTCAAGTGTCAAACTAACTGAGTTAACAATTCTTGACATGTGAAATAATTAAAAAATATATAATTTGTTGTTGAATAGGTATTTAAAGAGAGTAATAAACTTAACAATGGATAAATAGTAATTGAATAGTATTAATTTAATTTAAATATTTTTTCTGTCTTAGACAAATTATGTCACACGTCTCTTAGCAATTAATTAAATAATTATACTAAATAAATATACGAAGCGTCTAATAACATTGTTTCTGTCAATAGAATGTATCAATATTGTTCGTCAAAAAAGTAATATTCTCAAAATTTATCAAATTTCCAGAATCTCCGACTTCATTAATTTTACGTTGAAATTAAGATGTTAATAATTGCATCTCTCGTTAATTCATTATGCGATATTCAGCTTATACAATAAAACTTCTATAAATGAATAGCATCGAGGTCAGAAATTTCTATCAATTTAAAAAGATATAACTATATCGATAAATTAATAAATTTTAATTAAAAGAAAAATGTTTAAATTCAATAAATTTAAGTACAATATATTTAAAATAAATAATTGAAATTCTTTAATATAAATTCAATGTATAATTTTAACTATTATATGTATTGAATTATATATTTATTACATGAAATATATTTAAAATATATTTCAATATAAAAATAAATTAATTTGTAATGCAAAATCACATGTCTTCTCAGATCATCACAAAATAGTCCGATCAAATGCCTAAAGTATTATGTGAATATAAAATAGATCAACGATCAACGTGCACTCGAAAAGATTTACAGGAATTGATTGAGAAAAAATATCGTTTGAAAGTTAGTAGAGGTACAATATAAAATACTCTCAAATGATGAAACTATTAAAAATATTAGAGATTAAATCTAATTAGATTTAAATTTTAAGAAAAATCAAGTAATAATAAATTTAAATGTTTTAAAAAATTACTATGATATTTATAATTGTAATATTTACAAATTATTAATTTAAAGTTTTGATGGATCTAATACTACCTAATATACTTATAAAGAGTTTTTCCAAAATATTATTACTATGTTATCTTATCGAATTCGATCATTTTTTACAAAGACCCGAGTCTCGAGACCAAAAAAATTTATTATTTTAAAAAAATTATTAATTTATCAAGTATTAATTTATAAATGTTTTACTTATATCACTTATTACATAATTTACATTGTTATCTTATCGAATTCGATCATTTTTTACAAAGACCCGAGTCTCGAGACCAAAAAAATTTATTATTTTAAAAAAATTATTAATTTATCAAGTATTAATTTATAAATGTTTTACTTATATCACTTATTACATAATTTACATTCATGGAGTTTGAAATAATTTGAAACAACTAAATTATAAAACAATATTAATAAAAAAATAAATTATGCAAAGCGCTATATAAACAATACATGAATTTCAAAAAGTATATTTCTTGTAGTTGAATACAGTATATATAATCATTTTAATACTACAAGAAAAAAAAAATGTTTTATTTATGAACTCTTGGTTCGAATTTGCAAAAGAACATTTAATTCGATTTTAATTTACAATGAATTGAACTTGGTTTTTTACTTAAAAAAAAAATTAAAAAAGTATGTCATCGTTCGTGAGACAAGAAAATAATACTCACAAAATGAGTACTTAAGTAATGACTTCATCACTATTAAAGCATACAAAAGTATAGTTTTGTGCCTAACACACATGACTTTTTTTGCCTAACATACGTGTAAATTAAAATATAACTACCTATAGAATCTCATAAAATCTCATTATAAAAAGCATGAGCTCCAACTTCAACCGAAAAAAAAAAAAAAATGTCTCCCACGAGTGTAGTAGTTGAAACTAAAATTTTCTTACTTATCATTATTTTCGTTTTGTCTCTGAATACTCTCGAGTCCTACCAAGACTATTACGAGACTCATCGGGTAACTCGATTACCCGGGCAACCGAGCTACCCGAAAGTGTCGCAGTTCTCAGGGTACATCAACGTAAACGAATCTCACGGGAGGAATCTTTTTTATTGGTTTTTCGAGGCCCAATCTCAGCCGAACAATAGACCCCTTCTCCTTTGGCTCAACGGAGGTATGTATATAATATACGTAAGCCATATATATACATATATAATATATATATGCACGTATATATAAGTAACAAACTTCTAATAATATATATCGTCGATCAATCCGAAGGACCCGGTTGCTCGTCGGTTGGATGGGGAGCAGCTTTAGAATTGGGGCCTCTCAAAGTTTTCCAAAAGGGTGGTGTTCCTCTCGAGTTCAATCAATATGCTTGGAATAAAGGTTACAACATTTTAATTAATTTTTGGTAAAACGGCATATATAGTATTTTAAATTATTTTATTAAAATAATACATATGTTGTCGTCGATGTAGAGGCAAATTTGTTGTTCGTGGAATCTCCGGTAGGAGTCGGGTTTTCGTACACCAACACGCCTGATGATTTCAATCATTTGAATGATAATTTTGTTGGTATATATATTTATTTTAATTATGTACTAACTCAATTACTCAACACATAAATATTTTCTCTTTAGGATTTAATTTCTTCAAAAAATTACACTATTTTTGCAGCTGAGGATATGTATGCATTTTTGGTGAATTGGCTAAAGATATTTCCACAATTTTATGGTCGTGACTTTTATGTCGCGGGGGAGAGTTATGCAGGTTATAACCTAGAAAAGAATACAAATGAATATTAACTATTAAGTTAATTTTATTTTTTCATTTTTTGCAGGTTATTATGTGCCTGAACTAGCTAAACTTATTTCTGATAGAAATATGAACAAAAAAAAACAATATACGTACATCAATCTCAAAGGACTCGTGGTAATTAAGTTTATGTTTAAATACTATTTAGTTCTTCGTATTCAAATACTTTCTTCATGACGAAAAAAACAGGTTAAACATAATATATATATATATATATATATATATGAAGTGAAAATTCAAATAAAAAAGAGTCACGCAGCAAATAAAAATGATATTATAAAATGAGGCAAATATCATTCTCTCTAGTAAATCTATCACACGAAATAATATTATTACAACTAACCTTTATTTATAAGTCTAAAAACCTCATATTATAAGTGATAAATACTCAAATTATAACTTCGAAATATTGTAATCTAAGAAAACAATTCAATATTCTCACCATATAATTTCACCCTCATTTTTTTAATTTTTTTAATCA
Organism: Euphrasia confusa; assembly: GCA_954870475.1. Lineage (NCBI taxonomy): Eukaryota > Viridiplantae > Streptophyta > Magnoliopsida > Lamiales > Orobanchaceae > Euphrasia > Euphrasia confusa. Next base: position 3,291,698 of record OX940966.1, on the reverse strand, counting down.
ACGAAGTCAAAATAATCATAAATATTTTTCAACCAACATAAAAATAGTGACTCTTTTATCAACTAATAGCTCTCTCTCTCTCTCTCTCTCTCTCTCTCTCTCTCTCTCTCTCTCTCTCTCTCTCTCTCTCTCTCTCTCTCTCTCTCTCTCTCTCTCTCTCTCTCTCTCTCTCTCTCTCTCTCTCTCTCTCTCTCTCTCTCTCTCTCTCTCTCTCTCTCTCTCAATAGTTGTTTCAATCCTTCTTTCAATTGTGCAATGAGTTTATATGTATGACTATTTTCATCAGAAATGATTATCGTTATCTAAATTGCAGGTAGGAAATCCGGAAATGGACATTTACTATGATTATAAAGGAATACTTGAGTATGCTTGGAGTCATTCGATTATATCAGACCAAAATTATTACACGGGAGTACAAACATGTAATTTCAAGAAAGAAATTTTTTCTACGGAATGTGCTAAAGCCATGGAAATGCTTTGGGATCAATATAGTGCCATTGACATGTACAATATTTATGCCCCGGTTTGTCTTCCGAACAACCCAACTTCGTTCCACCTTAAATTTGATACGGTACGAAGCTTTCATTATTTTTTGGATAACATATTTTTGTAAATATTATTTTGATAAAACTATTCACTTTTAAAGATAATATCATAGAACATCTTGTATCATAGATTCATGACATAATTAATTTTGTTGATAATTTGAACAACAAGATTCAATCAACGGAATAACTCCGATTAACTGAACTTTCTTAAATCACACTTAGATTTGAATAACTCAAAATCACCCAAATATTATTTGACTCAGAGATCACAATGTCTCACGAATATATAAACTCCCAAGAATACAAAAAATCGCAAAACAAAAATTTTTCGAGCTTCAATAGATGTCATGCACAACGACTACCTACTTCCTGGTGAGAGATGGACGACTTTTTTTTCCATATTAAACGAAAAAAAATTACAACCACTTAATTAATTCACTTTATAACCTCTTGTCAAATGTAAGAATTACATATTTAATCTTTCTCAAATTGCGGTATGGAGTGATATTCTGGTCTTACGGTACCAACACTTGTTTTTTCCACCGCACTTTATCCTCACTCGTGAGCACTCGAGACACTTCTCAGGGGGTCACCCATCTTAGAATTTCTCAAGAGCTATATTCTAAATACTTGTTTTTTTCAGCGCACTTTGTCCTTACTCGTGAGCACCCGAGACACTTTCTAGGGGGGTCTCACCCATTGTAGAATTTCTCCAGAGCCAACACGCTTAACTTTGGAGTTCTTATAGGAACATGTCTAGGATAAAAGATGGATCAGTTGGTATGAGTATGGTATGAGTAGCATATTCAATTCTTTTAATCACTTGAATTTTCAAGGGTGTTACAATCACCCCACATTTTTATGCGCAACGTCCTCGTTGTGCGTCTTACTTGTCAGGACCTACCATCCGTACAGGAATGTCTCTTGCGAGTACTCTCACCAACTTCTGGATGGAGCACTTGGGCCCGCAAGACACTTAGTTCCCGCAATTTCGGTCCAAACCCTGCTCTGATACCATTTGTAACGGCTCAGTCCGTTGAGGGGCCGAAACCCGACCCTAATGAGTTGGCTCGGTTACCATTGATTGTCGTAGGGAGTGATATTTTGGTCCCACTGTACCAACACTTTTCTTTTTCAGCGCACTTTGTCCTCACTCGTGCACACCCGTGACACTTCCCAGATTGTCACATATACTAGAATTTCTCCAGAGCCAACATGCTTAATTTCGGAATTCTTATAGGAGGATCCCAAAAAAAAAAAAAGATACATCTGTTGGTTGGTATGAGTGCATATTCAATTCTTATAAGCACTTGAATTTTCTAGAGCGTTACACACGTTCTTCAAAGATTTTGTTGCCTTTTGAATCACCCAAATCATATAAGAATTGATAGAGAAATTCAAAATTTAGCAACTTTTCAAAATTAGCAAATCCTGCCGCACAACGCACCACCTCCTTTATGCGTCCAGAAACCTACTTACACTACTTTTAGTGTTGACGATGCGCTACGTACGACCATTTTATAATATAAACATATCTTTAACACTTTTAATTTTTTGAAAATCAATTTTCGTCTTATTAACTGTATTTGAATCTTGCACATTGATCATATTTGAAGGTTGAAGTCTACGTGCCAATTTACATTAGTATTCTATCTCGTGTGACGATGTTCAACTTAATCAGTGTCACACAAACATTAATAAATTGAATGTTTTTCATCTTTTAAACTTTAATAAATTGAATGTTTTTCATCTTTTAAACTTTTGTTGTGTGACAGTACTAATTAAAGTTAATAATCGTCGAGACAAAAAAACGTTAGAGTAAGTTGCCGTGTAAATTTAAGGTGCGGCCAACAAGAAAAATTCAACTAAAAATTATCAAACAAGACAATTATTGATTTTTCGAAAATTTAAAAATTAAATGCCTGATGACTTTATATTTCAATATCCATATTATCCTCATTAAAAAAAATGTAACCTGGAGTTTGTTATCGTCAATTCATAGTCATTGCTAATTGATTTCAACTTTAGGGATAATTTTGCAATTTGACATTTTATTTTCCATAAAATAAAATACTACGTAATAAATAGGCACGAGGCCGCGGGAGAAGATTAATGAAACTGACACCTGGTGGAGGGGGTTATGACCCCTGCTACTATAACTACCCCGGGCAGTATTTCAACAGGATGGATGTCCAAATAGCTTTGCATGTAATTAACCCTGGACATCGGGGTAACACCGTAAATTGGCATATTTGCAAGTGAGTGATTAAGCATCCCAGTTAATTATTTTCTTTTTTACAGTGCGACGCCGACTATTATTGTAGAGCGTCTCTTTAAAAAAATATGTTTACATCCATATTAATTGCCATAAATATTTGTTGTGCAGTTATACCATATTTAACACAACATACGACTCTGAGGTATTTTCCGTCATGCCCATATACAAACAACTTACCAAACGAGGAGGTCTGAAGATTTTGATGTACAGGTATATATATATTCCTTCTGTCTCATACAAAATGACTCACTTAGTCACTTTGTTGTAAATTACAGAAAGAGTATCTCATTTTAATTATTTGTTTGAAGTTTAAATAATGCGATTCGAATAGATCTAGATTCCTATGACTTTTAGAAAGCGAAAAAGAACAACAGAATAGAAAGGACGTTGTAGTGATGTTTGAGACGACTCTACTTCACATAATAAACGACGACTGCTTCTTGTTCTTGCAATATATATACAGTGGAGATGCAGATGGCAGAGTCCCTTTCATAGGAACACAATTCTTTGCGGAAGCTCTTCGACTCCCCCTCAAGACTAATTGGACTACATGGTTTCACGAACATCAGGTCATGATTATACGGTTCATATATAATGTTTTATATACAGTTCAAAATAATGTTTTATATATACGTCAACTAAAATTGTGGATCGTTGATTGAATGCAGGTTGCAGGGCGGGTGATAGAGTACGAAGGGTTGACGTTTGTAACAGTGAGTGGCGCTGGTCATTCGGTACCTTTCGACAAGCCAGAAGCAGCATCTGTTCTAATACATTCTTATTTGTCCGGTCAACCTCTTCCCACCCACAGATGATCGAAACAAGTAACGAAAACGTTGTAAGCTATAAAGTATGATTTAAAAGAAAAATAAACTTTATTTATACACAATGTAAAACTCAAGACTTCATCAAATTTATTAGTACTTCTCTAGTAAAGTCGCTAACGTTAAAATCATAATTAAATTTTATATTTATTATTAAATGTGAAAAATATAAATAGACAAATAATCTATTCACAGATTGCAAATTGGAATCAGGTTTATAAAAAAGGTTAAATGCCACATCAAAACCTCGCCTGCAAAGAATCTTGAGAGACTATTTTCCGGAAAATAATTCAATCCTGCTGAAATAGCAAGCGGATGAACGATCCTGAAGGCAGCCACAAAAACTATCTTCGTCTTTCGGAAACGAAACTGGCAGAGGATGGTCTGGAATTATGCCAACCTAAAAAGGAAATCAAATTAACATTAGGAGAGTGAGAGAGACAGAAGCCAGAAAACACAGAAAGAGAATTTAGAGAAACCTTATCGATATCAATGTGGGCAGGTGTTTCATAACGAGCAACGGTTACAGCCAAACCAGAGCCATCTGACAGCTCGAAAACTGATTGAATTTTTCTGAATAGTTGAATGTGATCCACACTTTGTTATTTACCATTGTAATATATATTATACTAAAAAAAAAAAAAAAAAAAACGAGAAAGTCACCCTTTTCCATATGTAGGCTCTCCAAGCACGACAGCGCGCTTGTTATCCTTCAGAGCTCCAGCCAAAATCTCACTCGCACTTGCTGTTCCTTTGTTCACCTATAGGGGGGGATTTTGTTAATGCAATAGTTACATCAAATAGAAATAATAAAGGAGTGGTCTTCCAATGTTACAAAAAGAATAGACTAATTAGATGGGGATGTATAGGCTTGGTAAATAGTACTCCTATAAAACTTTCAACAGGGTATTTGTAATTTCAAGACACAACTAGTTTTTTTATTTTTTTAACAAAGTTAAATGTCTGAAATGTATTTTTTTTTTTGTAATTAACCTAAATGAAATGGCTTAGGTCATATGAAGCCGGCTTACCAGGACCACCAGAGGTTCTGAAGCTACTTTTACATTGCTTCCGTCCGTGTCATATATGTCTCTAACACCTCGACTATCACATATGTATACAATCACACCCTTTTCCAACCTGATAACCAAAAATAGAACGTTGTGTTTAAGGAGGTTAAGAAAACTGCTGTTTCAAGTGACCCTAAAATGATTTTCGGTTTACTACGAAAACTGTTTGTAAGGTTTCAAATACAAGTATTGAGATATTTTTCTATTTACAAATTGATCCTCATGAATGTATACAAAAAAAATTGAGGCTACTGACCAAATTTTAGCGATTTCGACTCCTTCAGGAAAAAGCCCCCCACTGCAAACAAACATTGCGATTCAGAAATCTAACCATGGAAAATATTATGATGAACAATGTTTCAAAGCATGTCTACCTATTATCCCGGAGGTCCAATATGAAGGCATTTACATTGTTTCCCCTCAATGTTTCAATTGCTTCCCTTACAGCCCCTAAAACAGATAAATGATGACAAGAAAATTGAAACAAACTTTTTAGGAAACAAAAAGAGTCAATCTTACATGTCAAGTTATTTATAAGTTATAAGAGTACGTACTGCGTACAATGATTAAAGCTGATGAATCAAAATTCAGATAAAAAAGTATTGAAGAGTGTACAAGAAGGCTGACTTAAAGCATGAAAAGTAGCAAAGAGTACCAGAAGCATTTTGGTTGAATGACGTCAATTTGATATATCCAACCAGAGGACCATCTTCTCCCGAAGTAGAAGTTCTGCATATTCGTGACTTCACTGGATTCAGTGAGACTATCTCTCGTCTGAAATGAGCAGCTAAGTATTATTTACAGTTTGAAAATTGAAAATATAACTTTACTATAAAAATACTACCTCCGGCTCACTACAAGGGCTACAAAACTTTCGAGTGTGGGAATTGCAGAATAATGTATTTTATGTGGTGGTTGCAATTATTTAGTCGTTATTTAATTACAACCACACCCACTACACACATAAAATACATTTCTTTAATTTTTCTCCGTTACAAACTTTTGTAACCCTTCTAATGGGACGTATGTAATATTATTGCCATGTTAAATCCGTTCAGCCCTCAAGAAATATTCTGAATCCTGGAAAGTGTATTTTAGCCACTCTAGAAAACACAATTAAAGTTGAATTTCCATATTCACAAGAAGATTTTACAAGCTGAAACTTGAAAAAACAATTTATGTGAAGGACAGAAAAAAATTCATTAAGGAAAAGGATATATACATACACTAAGGACAGGTGCTTAGTTTCTGAACCATGACGAACAAGTAGCTCAACTCTAGTTCCTTCAGGTCCCCTGCCAAATCATCCATTATATCTAGTCATACATAGTTCTCAACTTAACGAAACCTTTTCATAAACACATATCCTCCGACTAAATCACACAAACACACACACACACACACATATGTATATACATATATTGCTTAACATTAGGGTATGCTTTGAAACAATTTCCGACAAAAGAATATAAGACAATAAAAGACATAGTTATCCTAAGACATTATTTCTTTATTAATTGATTTCATGATAATGTGTGTGGTTCATGCCTTATATTTACATTAAAACTACTATGAACAAAACATTATAATGCAACGAACGGTATAATCCAACAATAGTTAAAAAGATTTCTCAATGTGATTAAACATCTCAATAAAATAAATTTTATAAATAATAGAAATGTATATCGTGGTCTCGAGTCCATGGAGATCATGAAAATTTCAATTAACCATAAATGATATTATCATTATTCAAGTGAAAAAAATACTATTATAGAAGAATAAAAAATACAATTAGTTAAGGTGATGAAAAATGCAGTTTTACGAGAATGAATAATAACTAAAATCTTCATTTACAGATGATACAATTTTTTAAATGTGCACATATATTTGCGTGGACCCGAGTCTATGTAATAATTTGACATAAATAAATGAACAAAAGTCACCAAAACAAAAATTATACTCCCTCTCTGAATACAGTCATGCAATTAACTTCATGTCAATTAAAATATGACTGGGTTATATTGTTAAGACATTATATTAGTCAAATAAACCTTTATAGTGTATTTGATAGGAGGTCCACCCCATCCTATATCGATAGGACGGGCGTGGAATTTTAGGAAGATTAGAAAAACAGAAAGTAGGCCATTTGTGAGTCTGGAGGAAGTATAATGTTTGCTTACATTGTCCTATAAAACTAAACTAAGACTTAGTAGTGCCTTTTTAGGGCTCTAAGAAGAAACTCACTGCAAGCGTTCAGCAGCATCGTATATTCCCATGCTTTCTGTACTCTTATCATCAATTGCAAGGATTAAATCCCCAGATAGAACTCCAGCCCTATTAGCTGGACCTCCTGGGGTAGCTGAAACAACCACCAGCCCAGAGGTTGATTTGTCTTTTTCCGTAGGGTAACCAATAGAAATCCCTACTCCAGTAAGGGTGTTTCGTGTCCCTGACTGCCTTAAAACGAAATATCAACATCACCTTGTGAGTAAACTAAGAAGAGAGCTATTAAAGATTAATGCAGATTGATTGGATGCTTCTAGTGCAGAAATAGATGAGCATGAATCATGTACCCGCAGACTCTTGAATTTCTGAGGTTCAAGAAAACGAGTGAAAGGGTCATCAAGAGTAGCGACCATCTTTCTTATTGCCGCATCTACAACGCAAGAAAATAAAATGGTTCAGCTAATGCCAAATGCAAGTTTCAGAATCCAGTGAGACGACTGATAACTGAACCTTAAATCTTGATTGAAGCTCAAATATGTGGATATTAGCATGTCTATAATTACATTGCATTGTACCGGGGCTACACAACTAAGGACACATCACCCAAGAAAATATTTAACCACTACACGTCTACACAGGGGCGGAGCCAGAAAAAAACGAATAGGGGGCTGGGATTATTTTATATATAATATGTATATATATACACACATATTTTAGGGGGGCGAATAGGGGGGCTGGGATTATTTTATATATAATATGTATATATACACACACATATTTTAGGGGGGCTACGCATAAGAAAAATACATTTTTTCAAAAAAAATTGTAAAAAATACAAAGAATTTTTTTAGGGGGGCTTAAGCCCCCCCTTGCTTACAAGTGGATCCGCCACTACGTCTACAGAAGGTAGACGTTTCATATCTAACAAAGGACTTTTATGTCAAGCATAGCACGATTATCACTTCTTTGTTCTATACTTCTTTTCTAATTCTTTATATCTCTGACTGCGACCAACAGGAAATATACCTAGCCAAAACCAGGATCTTTGAGACGAACTGACGAAGCATTTTCAAACAATCAATTGCAAATTAAAATTACATGCTATACAAAATCATCAAATGAACTGCAGATGCCTAGAAGAGAAAAATTAAAAAAATAAATAATAATAATAATAATAACGACACACTAGCCGTACTGAGTATTACTTGAAAACTCCTACCAATAGATATTAGTATGTTATCAAGGTTTCAATATAAGATCCTTACAGGTATCTTTTCTTGTATTCATAGGTTCATTGCGTAGTGCATTTTCTCTATACCTAAACCAACTTTGTCCATTGAAAGTTTTATCAAGATACGCACGGTCAAGTGTCCTCCACGCCTCCAAGAAAAGAAGATTTTCTTCATTAAGAGCCACTAAACAATGCGAAATCAAAGCATTAGAGCAGAAAATGGAATCAAGAAAATAATCCAAGCGATCCCATTACGAATGAAATACAATTTACATAACTTACAGGAAGGACTTTTGGTGACAGAAGCACCCAGCGTCATGAAAAGCATCGCTCCTAGTACAAAAATACGCAGAGAAGAAGAAGGAAGGAGATTGTCAAACACTTCCGAAAACCGTAGTGATTTCTGGATTTTGGCTGCGGTTCTTCTGAGCCACTCAGTATTTGGCACAAAGAAACCACAATGAAAAGTAAGTCTCTTGTCAAGGCACTCAAGAGACTGTAGAAATCGTTTGCTCGGAGCTGGGGCTCGAAAACAACTTGGGTTACTCTGCTCTTTACTGGAAACAGAACAGCATATTACTCTGTGCCCGGTTTTCTTAAGGAGCACCTGAAAGTGTATACGGTGTATTCTACTAACTTTCTTCGTATGAAATCAAAATCATAATACTTCATTGCTTGAAATTATCACAGCATTACAGAACCCTAACTTAACACTCCGATTCCGTGTCTCGACTATTCGAACGAAAATCCTACGAAAATGCGTACGTATTTCAAAAGTAATGCTACAATACAGTCCACAACTCGTTTTCATTTCCCCTAAAAATCACAATTTCCTCCGCACAGTGAATTTAAGAATCCGACACCATGAATCCAATACAGAAACACCAAAATTTAGAGAAAAAAATCGAAACGTGAATATAAAAACATGGAGGTAACGAGTAGAAACAAAAAAAATGCGCTGTACCTGCGGGTAAGGATTTGGGCGTGAGGTGGTGAAGACGAAAGACAAACCGGCAGAGCTACCGAGTATCACTTCCATTTGATAAGTGGTCGCTTATTTCCAACCACAATATTTCATATTTCAGGTCTCCACTTTTTTAATTAATTTAAATTCTCAATTTCAGTCGTTTCAAGTAAGACACCCGTGACCCCGACCCGACCAGATATACAATGCAAATATTTTTATAAATTTTAACATTATTAATTGTTGGACAATCCAAGAATCTTAAAATCAAAATGATGTGCTTGATTATAAATTTAAATGAGATAATGTGGGACGATTCAAATGTATTTTTACATTGATACATTGTACAGTATTTGTATAATTGTATCTTAACATCCAAATAAAAAAAGTGTTCTTTATATTTATATGTCTGGTTTGGTTGGAGAGCTAGTCTGTTAGCTCTGTGTTACGGTGGGTTCTCTTACCTATGCGCAGTTCTGTATCATATTTTTTATTTTTTATGTGATTGACCTTTACAAAAAGAAGTGTTCTTTTGAGAATGGTTTGAGTATAAAATATGCAAAACTCTTCATTTGATTGGTGTCTTTAAAATCACACTTAGAACACGTAACTTAATTTCGATCAGAGTGTTTTTTGAAAGATTCAATTGGATAAGATTTTCATGTGAAAACAGTAAACGTATAATTTGATTCGAATGACTTTATAAAGATTTTTTGTAGCACACACATTTATCTTTAATTTTGACAACGATAGTCTATTGATTAAATTTATGTTGATGAACTGCGAAAATTTAATAATATTAGGCACAAACAGAAACTAATTTTTCAATACATTTTCATATGCTTACAAATTTCACAGCCAATGCTTAAATTGATAGTAAAAAAAAGTATTGTCCTCTTAATCTACTTTGGAAATTTTGTGAAATTGACGTAGCGGAAGCAATAGAACAAGATTAAAACTCGTTGATTCTACGAATACCCGAGAATTAACACAGCAATAGAACAAGATTAAAACTCGTTGAGTCTACGAATACCCGAGAATTAACACATCAAATATCGTTGATTCCTAAGAATACAGAAATTCGACAAAACAAGAGAAAACTCTTTTATTTCAATAAAAACGACTGCCGAATGAACGAAACAAACGAAATATAAATAGTGCAAGAAACCCTAATTGCATGGGCTTTAATAAAACAAGAAATAAAAGAAATAAAAGACGTCATTAAATCTTGGGCTTGAATATACGATCGTGGGCTTCTACATACTTTAGTTCCATAGTATCCACATCATTCTCCCCCACTGAAAGAAGGTTCGACCTCGAACCCGAAGCATCATAATCAATATCTTCATTATCCCCAGTATAAGGAAACAAGTATGTCACAGTAAAAATATCAGACGAGGAAATATGAGATGGCACCTGAAGACGATAGGCAGGAGGATTAATCTTAGCAAAAACCTCAAATGGACCTACCTTATGTGCAACAAGGTAGTTAGATTCAAGAGCAGGATATCGATCACTTGTGAGGGCTGCCAAACAAAATCACCTGGTTCAATTGACCGCTCTCGGTGGCCCGATTTAGCGTCTTTCATGTAGGCAGCAGTGGCAACCACCAGCTGGTCGGGAGTTGCTCGGTGAGTACTACACAAGGCGTTGAGCATGTCGACAATGCGGCTGTCAGTGGGACTAGGTATAGGAGGAGGAGGAGGTTTGGGCAGGACGGGACACACCTTGAGATCGTCAAGGAGAAAGAACAAAGGATCCTTGGCTGCTGCTGTCGTAAACTCACTACGCGAGACGCGAGACGAGTAGGACCGATCGGTGCGATGGCGAAGTAGCAGGTGGTAAAGGGTGAAGAACAATTTTAGAACCATCGAACTGAAAAGTATAGGTATTTAATTGGCCGTCATGTAGGACCGAGCGGTCAAACTGCCATGGTCGTCCGAGCAGTAGATGACAAGCATCCATAGGGACCACGTCGCATGCCAGTCGGTCCTTATACTTTGCGCCAATGGACACATCAATGTGCACACGGCGATCCACGGTGACGGAATTTCCACGTTGAATCCAGGCGAGCGTGTAAGGGAAAAGGGATGTGGTTCTGTGGTCAAGTTGAGTTTTGTAACGGCGTCAGATGACATCACGTTCTCGCATGAGCCGGAGTCGATTAAGAAACGACAGACTTTACCTCCGATGGTGCATGTGGATTCAAAAATGTGGTTGCGTTGGATGTCGGCAATGTGATCGATTTTTGGGGCCAAGCATGAACGGCGGAGCACTAGTAAAGGACCAACATCACCAATCACATGTTCTTCGGGCAGGTCCTCAGATGGTTCTGTATCGAAACGAGGTGGTCCATCATAAGTAGTAGTTTCCCACTCGTCCATAAGGAGGTTACGGGGTCGAGCGCGAGGACAATCCGATCGACGGTGACCGCTTTCACCGCATGAGAAGCACCGTATGGTAGACGATGATGGAGTGGCCTCTGGTGTAGGGATCGTTGGCGCTCCGATAGGTCGTGTGATGGCTGGAGGAGCTGCCGGTGTCGTCCCAGACCGAAAGGGCAGAAACTCGACAAAAGAGCGCCGCGCGGATTGCTGTTCCAATAAAACGACGCGCTGATGTGCCTCCGAAACGGATATAGGTGCTAAGAGGGTCAGCGTGTCTTGGAGGTTACGGGTCAGGCCGCTGACATACCGAGAGACGAGCTGGGGTTTGGAGTCGCGCACATCGATTCGAGATAAGTACTGATAAAACTCCTCCGTGTACGCGTCGACCGACCGAGTACCTTGGCGAAGGGTATGGAAGCGCTGGAACAATGTACTTTCAAAGTTGTGGGGAAGAAATGCACGCTCCATGTGTTTACGAAATTTGGTCCAAGAGTCGATTGAAGGTTTCCGTTCGCTACGACGGGACGACTTGAGTTGTTGCCACCAAGAGGAAGCGCGGTTGCGAAAACGGGTCGCAACGAGGGCCACGCGTCGATTTTCAGGTACAGATTTGAAGTCCAGGAGGTCTTCCACGACACTGAGCCAATCGAGGAAGTCACATGGGTCAAGGCCGCCCGAAAATTCAGGGATGTCGAGCTTAAACCCCGATTCCCATCGGCGGTCATCGTCACGAGGGGCATGTTGTCCGCGGCCCAGGGGAGCAAACATATTGTCGACGGAGTGTGTCTCCTCTGTCGAATCTTCATCGCTGGAGTGCAGAAGGGATTGTCGGTGATGGGGTTGGCGTTCGTGGCGACGTTCCGGGCGAGGGTTGGCGATAGCGAGGCGGATTTCGTCGAGGCCAGCCGTAAGGGCGGCGATCTGGCGTTGCAAGGCAGCCATGTCGGCATCACGACGGGCATCGGCATCACCGGCGGGTTCGTTGGCGGCTTGGCGACGAGGAGGCATCGTGCCTGGAACCTGATACCAACTGACGTAGCGGAAGCAATAGAACAAGATTAAAACTCGTTGATTCTACGAATACCCGAGAATTAACACAGCAATAGAACAAGATTAAAACTCGTTGATTCTACGAATACCCGAGAATTAACACATCAAATATCGTTGATTCCTGAGAATACCGAAATTCGACAAAACAAGAGAAAACTCTTTTATTTCAATAAAAACGACTGCCGAATGAACGAAACAAACGAAATATAAATAGTGCAAGAAACTCTAATTGCATGGGCTTTAATAAAACAAGAAATAAAAGAAATAAAAGACGTCATTAAATCTTGGGCTTGAATATACGATCGTGGGCTTCTACATACGTTAGTTCCGTAGTATCCACATCAGAAATGAACTGAATTAAACCGAATGAATTTAAATTGTACTAAATTGATTTTTTTATAAAAATACTAATAATTTTATACATTCTTAAATATTTTTAAAAATAAATATGAATAATATTATATCATTAACTACATTGTAGAGTTGAAACTATTGATGTTAATTATTATTTTATTTTATTTTGAAACGAACAATCGAGTTTAATTGAATTAAATTAAATAAATTAAAATTGAAATCGAAATAAGTCGAAAATAACATACCCGAAGAGATTAATATAACTGCATTTAATTACCTCATCCATTTCATGCAACAATCTCTACTATAGTACTATATTATGACAACTATATGTGTATTCCCCGAAGAGATTAATATAACTGCATTTAATTACCTCATCCATTTCATGCAACAATATCTACTATAGTACTATATTATGACAACTATATGTGTATTGAGAAAAAATATATAAGCAAAATATTTTGTCTAAATAATTATTAATTTGTATGTTTTTTTTATGCATAGTTTTTTTTCTACACGACTATTTTTTACGTCAATTTCTTCTTTATCAAACATATGAGTGGGCAGGTCTAGCCAGTTCCAAAATTTTCAAACTCAGGTCAAAATTGAATTTTCCAATGAAAGAGCTATTTTTTTTTAAAAGAAGGCCCAACTTGGAATTGAACTGTCGCCGAGCCAAATTTTTGAACCTTTTCAATTCAATTTTCTAATACTCCTCTGTTGTTTAAGGAAAGATGACTCACTTCTTTATAAAATAGTTTTTTTTAAAATATACAATTTTAAATAATAAAATTGCGCTTCTATTAGCAAGATATAGGTTCAGCGTTACTATTTGTGTAACTTGACAAATCATGATTTGAATAAAACCAATAAGTTAATAAGATTAGGCACAATAGTATACAGTGTAGTTTAAAAAAAGGTTTTTAAAATTGATTTTCAAAAACAATTGCGTACACGCTTTGTATTTACTGTGAGTCAAAAAAGTAATATTCTCAAAATCTTCTTTAACTTCATAAATTTAATCTTCTATACATGTTGAAATTAAGTAAGATATTAATAATTGCATGCATATCTCTCATTAATTTAATGATACAATATTTACTCTACACCACCAATTACGTTCATAGATCTTGATATGGATATTTTATGGAGAGATACATTTGTCGCATTATTACACTTAATAAGAACTCGAGTATTGTTGAAATCTATAAATACCCATCACAATCTCATTACAAAAATCACTTAATAATCACCCCTTATATAAAGAAAAAAAAAATGTCGACTGAAAATAAATTATGGTCGCTAGTCATTGTCCTCATCGTTGCACTAACACGTTGCATTGATTCTGATAATTACGAGAATGATTGAGTAACTAAATTACCCGGTCAGCCGAGAAGCCCAAATGTATCGCAATTCTCAGGGTACATCACGGTTAATGAATCTCACGGAAGGGCCCTTTTCTATTGGTTCATCGAGGCCCAATCTCAGCCGTTCAATAGACCCCTTCTCCTCTGGTTCAACGGGGGGCCCGGTTGCTCATCGATAGGATACGGAGCATCTATAGAATTGGGCCCACTAAATCTTCACAAAGATGGTCTTCACTTTAATAATAATTCATGGAATAAAGGTTTGTTTGTTTTGTTTTTAATTTTTTATTTTATTAAATCATTAACTTTGATACAATTAATATTTGAGAATCGAATCATCGACATGCAGAAGCTAATTTGTTGTTCGTTGAATCTCCGGTTGGAGTTGGATTCTCGTACACCAACACATCCGACGATTTCGACAATTTGGATGATAGTTTTACCGGTAATATCAATTTAAATATGTATTACAAATACAATTAATTAATCATACTCTTATGTTTTTTTATGTGCTTAAGTATTGATTCTTTGCAGCTGAGGATAACTACATATTTTTGGTAAAATTTCTCAAGAAATATTCCCAATTCAAGAATCGAACACTGTATATAGGAGGGGAGAGTTATGCAGGTATATATATATATATATATATATATATATATATATATATATATATATATATATATATATATATATATATATATATATATATATATATATATAATACTACATTTGTCTCAACTATTTATATATGCACGATTCAATTAATTATACGTGTTTAATTAATTTTACAGGTCATTATGTGTCTCAATTGGCTGAACTCGTGTCCGATAGGAAAAACTATTCGAACATCAATCTCAAAGGATTTATCGTACGGTTAATTAAAAAAAACAATTTACTTTAAACTAATCAAAAATTAATTAATGATTGAATTAATTACATATTGGAAATCCTGTACTGGACCAATACTATGATTACAAAGGCATACTCGACTATGCTTGGAGTCATTCGATTATATCGAACGAAAATTATTACAAGGCACTACAAACATGTGACTTCACCAAATCGGACTGGTCATCCGAATGTGTCGAGGCCATGATCATGATGTGGGATCAATACAAAGCCATTGACATGTACAACATTTACGCCTCGACTTGTCCTCTCAACAACACTCAATCGTCGTCATCGTTTCTTATTACGAAGAACGGCCGCGTAAAAATCCTAGCGGGAGGGGGTTACGACCCCTGCTACGAAATCTACCCTAAAGTGTATTTCAACAGGGCAGATGTTCAAAGGGCTATGCATGTTAATGTGATGCATGATAAGGGTAAAACTGTAAAATGGCAGATTTGCAAGTCAGTAATCTCACACATTTATTTTATTTATTTAATTATTTATTTGATTATAGATTTTATACTCTACTAAAATTTATTTGGTGCAGTTATTCCATATTTGGATCATACAACTCCGAATTTTCCGTCATGCAAGTATTCCAAAAACTTACCAAACGAGACTTGAGTATTTGGCTTTACAGGTAAATGTATCACACTTCATTTATAACTATTTGTAGGAGACAAAAGTAAAGGGTGACTATTCATACCGAAAATAACCTTTTATCATGTATCAAGTATCTGGGGCGAGTAATTGTGTTTTACATCTAACCAAAATTATCGAAAATATCTATATTTTTAATTTTTATATATTTATATACTTATTTTATATTTGTATACAATATGCATTTACATTTTCATGTATTATATTTATACTTCTGAAAATTAATTTTATACTTATATATTAATATATACACTTCATCGTGTGTAGTACGTAGTGGTATACCTTATAAAAAGAACTACATTATTGGGTTTGTTATATTTATATATACGATCAATATACATAAGCATGCAGTTGTATATTTACATAATAATTAACTCTTAATTTGCAGTGGAGATGCAGATGGTAGAGTCCCATTTTTATCTACAACATACTTTGCAGAAGCTATTGGACTGCCTCTCAAGTCTAACTGGACTACTTGGTTCTACCAAGATCAGGTAAATATACATTGTCAGGAAAACTTTATTTGCACTTCAACAACTTAATTTGTACTTTAATTGTAACATGCATGTGATTATAACTCTTACTATGCTTCTTCTCAAAAGTTACAATTAAAACACGTACTAAATTTGTTTTTCTATCTTCTTATAAAAAAATGTTAAATTAATCATTGAATTACGTGTTTGTACTTTAACAACTCGATGTGTTTATTAATTAGTTGTACAATGAAACGTGTGTAGATGATTCTAATTAAGAACACGTATATGCATGCATGTGTATATGTATTGCAGGTAGCTGGGCGAGTGATAGAGTATAAAGGGTTGACATTTGCAACAGTAAGAGCAGCAGGTCATTCGGTGCCGTTAGATCAGCCTGCTCGAGCTTCTCTTCTAATCCATTCTTACTTGTCTGCTCAACCTCTTCCCACTCACAAATGACATTATAACACACATATATATATATATATATATATAATGCATGATATCAATATATATGCTAAAGACATTAATCAATAAATCGCTCAGGCGCCACTTTATATGATATGTAATCTATGTTGGATCGATTTATAACATTTAAATTCGATGCATGATACATTAGTTCTCATAATCATAGGTCTCAAACTAATCACGGTTCAGACAAATTTTAATTTGATACAAGCTCATTTTGTCTGGGTAAAAGGGACTCAACACAAACCGAAAGAAATTAAAAAGAAATTAATCCAACCATTGGGCTTCTATATATAGGCCCAAAAGTATTTATTGTCGGGCTTAGTACTTTCATTTCTTTTGAGCATGGTAACTAGGAATTTTAATGACAATTTTTTTATATTTGATTTTTTTATAAAGATGCATTATTTGTATCAATATTTAAAATAAAATTATAATGTAGTGAAATAAATAAGACTGTCACGATTTGTCGGCCTCTTTCAGTTCGTACTAAAAATATTCGATCTTAACCTTGCATTTTTTTCGAGTTAGCTCCAAAATCCGAGTTTGATTAACATCCATAATAGTAACTAAGTGAAAGGATTAATATTCTTTTTTTCTGATTAGATGAATGATCAGAAGACCATTATATACATTGAGGGATACGAATACAAAAGGTAAAGATACAGAAAATATCTACATATATTTATAGAAGATATGTACAGCTAATATTATTAAGGAAGAAATATATTCAGTCCTTAATACCCCCCCGCAAGCGATGCGTGGGATGTGGAAGAACGCAGAGCTTGGAACGCAGGAACTCGAATGTTGGACGAGGAAGACTTTTGGTGAATATATCCGCAAGCTGGAGGTTGGAGGGAACAAACTTGGTCTCAAGACGTCTGGCAGCCACGAGTTCTCGGACAAAGTGACAATCGATGTCGATGTGTTTAGCGCGTTTGTGAGCAACCGGATTTTGGCTAAGAAAAAGTGCACTTTGACTGTCAGAGAGGAGTACCGGTCGAGACGGAGCTGGAATGCGAAGCTCGCGAAGGAGATTAGACAACCAAATAACTTCAGCAGAAGCATGAGCAAGTGCACGGTACTCAGATTCACAACTGGAACGGGCGACAGTGGGTTGCTTCTTTGCACTCCATGATACAAGGTTACCACCCAAAAAGATGGAATAGCCGTAAGTGGAACGACGAGTTTCAGTACAACGCGCCCAGTCAGCATCGGAATAGGCGACGATAGAGAACTCTGGACGATGAGTGAAAGATAAACCAAAATGAAGAGTTCCTTTGACATAGCGCAATATGCGTTTGACCGCGGAAAAGTGGGTTTCAGTGGGGGAATGTAGAAACTGACTAACGTGGTTGACAGCATGAGATAAATCCGGACGAGTGATGGTAAGGTACTGGAGAGCACCAACTAGAGAGCGATAAAGTGTCGGATTTGAAAACTTGTCACCGGAACTAACGAGAGATTCACCGGCAACCAAAGGAGTGGCAGTGGGTTTGGAATCACCAAGATCTGCACGATCTAAAATTTCTTGGGCATATTTTGATTGGCTAACAAATAAACCACTGGAGAAATATGAAATTTCAAGACCCAAAAAATAATTTAGACGACCCAAGTCTTTGATAGCGAATTCCTTATGAATACGTCGTATAAAACGAGCAAGGAGAGGAGAGTCGTTACCGGTGACAATGATATCATCAACGTAAAGTAGTAAGTAAATGACCGAACGACCCTGATGAAGATAAAACAATGAGGAGTCTGACTTGCTTGCATGGAAGCCGAGATCACAAAGAAAGCTGCTGAAGCGTTGAAACCAAGCAAGAGGTGCTTGACGTAGACCATATAAGGCCTTTTTTAGGCGACACACGTGATCGGGATATCGAGGATCGATAAATCCAGGAGGTTGAGCCATGTAGACCGGTTTCGGAAGGACACCGTGGAGAAACGCGTTGTTAACATCTAATTGATGAAGAGGCCATTTATGGTGGACAGATAAGGCCAAGATGACACGGACAGTGGTTGACTTGACGACGGGACTAAAAGTGTGAGAAAAGTCGGTACCCGGAATTTGAGTGAAACCTTGAGCGACCAAGCGAGCTTTGTGTCGCTCTATCGTACCATCGGCATGATACTTCGTACGAAATACCCATTTAGATCCAACAATGTTAGTGCCCGGAGAAGGAGGAACGAGGTCCCAAGTGTTGTTGCGACGCAAGGCATCAATTTCGTCTTGCATGGCGGCTAACCATGCTGGAGACTTGGCTGCGGATTTAAAACCTCGAGGTTCGGTGTTGGAAATAAGAGCCGAGATTAAAGGGCTGGAGGCCAGAAGCGCCGGATACTTGGGTTTGAAAATTCCGGATTTGGCGCGAGTGACCATAGGGTGATTTGAAGAGGATGGAGGATGTGCAGGTGGTACAATAATAACAGATTCTGGGTTATCCAACAAGGCGTCTGTCGCAGGAGGCTCCGAAGAAACCAAAATCTCGGAAGAATCGAAGGCATGGACATTATCTTCGGGCAATACATGAGAAGCAGTAGGCTGGCCGGGAGTGCAAGGTTGGTCATTTGGAGGAGTAGATGATCCTGGTGGCACTGTACATGCTGAACAAAAAGGGCTGGTCGGGACAGTTGCAGCAGGACAATGAGGAGAAGGAGTCGAGTCGGTGGTTGTTGACGACACGGCTGGAGAGACGAGCTCATAGTCCATAAAAACAGATATGTCGGGAGAAAGAGTCGAAGATGAACGAGATCCTGTCACAAATGGAAAAAATAATTCATCAAAGTGAGCATGACGTGTAATAAAATTCTTGGAGGAGGCGGGATCGAAACACCGAAAACCCTTATGCATGCTACTGTATCCCAAAAAAATACATGGGCGACTGCGCGGCGCCAATTTGTTAGGTGCATAGTCACGGAGATACGGAAAGACTCTACAGCCAAACGGTCTAAAATTGCCATAATTGGGAGACATTCCAAAGAGTAACTCAAACGGTGATTTTCCATCCAAAATAGAAGAGGGCAAGCGATTAATGATATAAACGGCTGTGGCAAAAGCATCAAACCAGAAAGTGGAAGGTAGACGAGCATGAAATAACATGGAAAGCCCGACTTCAGTAATATGACGATGCTTGCGTTCGGCACGACCATTTTGTTGAGGTGTGTAGGGGCATGAAATGCGGTGGTGGATTCCATGGTTGTCCATAAAGTGTCGAACTTTGGAGTTCACAAATTCAGTGCCGCCATCGCTTTGGAATGACTTGACTGTAGTTGAAAACTGATTACATACAAACTTGTGAAAACGAACCAAAGTATCAAAGAAATCAGATTTTGCACGTAGAGGATATAACCAGGAAAATCGAGAAAAATCATCCACAAACACAACATAATAACGAAAACCATCTCGAGCAAGAACCGGAGCAGGACCCCATAGATCACAGTGTATTAAATCGAGAACGTTCGAAGCACGTTTTTCATTAATAGGAAAAGATAAACGTTTGCTTTTAGCTAATTGGCAAGATGAGCAAACAGTGGGATTTGGCAAAATGGAAGTAACAGATAAATGCCGTAGACGATTCATAAGCTTAATAGTGTCAAGTGGGACATGCCCCAAACGTAAATGCCATAAATCAAAGGAAGCCTTCAAATTTTTTGTACGGATGGCAGCAACCAAGGCTGGGTGAGCATGTTCCAATAAATAGAGCCCCCGATCACATCGACCCCGAGCCATCACTTGTTTTGTGGCTCGATTCTGAACAACAAAATACTTATCAGAAAAACAGACATCAAGCGGAAAATCTGAGGTTAATTTGCTGATGGAAAGTAAATTTTTGGTAAGGTGAGGAACCACAAGGACATCCAAAAGACGAATGTTGTTAGATAAAGTACTAGAACCAATGTGAGTAATAGGTAAGGAATTCCCGTTACCGACAACAACATGACCTGTACCAGTATAGGGCGCATAGGAATCGAGTGCTGCTGATTGATGAGTCATGTGATTTGTGGCACCGGTGTCAACATACCAATCAGGAGGGTTGTTTGTCGAGACATTACATGTCGAGTGAAAAGCTTGGGCAAGTTGAGCAGAGTCAGTTCCAGGTGAGCGGACAAAACGCTGAGGACATTTGTCGGCATAGTGTTCACCGCGACATATTTGACATCGCGGAGTGTATTGCTTTCGCCCTCCACGTCCAGATGCACCACCACGAGAGGCTGAATTGTTGTTACGAGAGCCACGAGATGCGTTGGAGCCATGCGGGTATCGAGACTGATCTTGAGATCGATTCGATGGTGCAGCAGTGTGAGTGAGAAAGGCAGCGGGTGCCTGTACATCCGTGTTGGAGGGCTTGTTCATGATTTCATAGGCGATAGCTTGATGAAGCAGATCGCGAAAAGGCGGTACAGGTGAGAAAGCCATACGCGTGTCAGAGAAGCTACTAAATTGTTGACCGAGACCGCGGAGAAACCAATGCGACTTGTCAGTTTCATCAACGGGTTTACCGATTGCAGCCAGCTGATCGCATAGGCCTTTGAATTTTCTGCCATATTCGGCGACTGAAAGAGACTCACGTTTAAGTAGGAGAATTTCTTCACGTAGTTGTGTTGTGCGGGACTGAGAAGAGTGGCTGAAAGCGGCTTCAAGCGCAAGCCATGCATCTCGAGACGTCTCGCAATCAATAACCTCGGCGAGAGACTCCTCGGTGAGAGAAGCTAGTAGAAGGCTGAGAATTTTCTGGTCTTGGGATTTCCAGAGTAGGAAATCAGGATTAGAGGAAGAGCCAGAATCTTTAGAGATAGTTGGCACAGGCGCTGGGTGTGTGCCGTCGACGAAACCCATTAGATCCGCCGAATAAAGCATCGGGACAACTTGTTTCTTCCATAACAGATAGTTAGAAGAGGTAAGTTTCACAGTTATCATGTGTATGAGGACACTCATCGGAATTGAAGTGGAGGCCATGACCGATATAGAAAAAGAAGAAGAAAAAAAGGAAGAGGGTTATGGTGTTTGATGCTCTGATACCATGAAAGGATTAATATTCTTTTCTTCTGATTAGATGAATGATCAGAAGACCATTATATACATTGAGGGATACGAATACAAAAGGTAAAGATACAGAAAATATCTACATATATTTATAGAAGATATGTACAGCTAATATTATTAAGGAAGAAATATATTCAGTCCTTAATACTAAGGAATAATCTATTTTAATGTATAATGAGGTTAATAGGTTATTGTTGCTTTTAGCTGGGCCAAGGTTATTTGTAGTGGTTAGTGATATTATAATGTTATAAATTTAATATTAAATTTTGTTATTTTTGGTATGTGACATTTACAAAGAGACAATAAAAAGAAAGTTAAAATTTTCAGTAAGACGGAGGAAATGCTAATTTTCATTACGTACGTAGTTCATCTCTCGTTTCGAAAAAAATAAAAATGTATTTTTCTTGTAACATAATTACCGACACACTTTTGTAAATATTAAATAATGAAGGAATTAAGTATGTTGCTTCCCTCCTGGATGTGCACCTTCTAGAATAGTTTAAAGTAGGAAAATAATGTAGTTTTAGTAAAATTAAAAAATTAGAAGTAAGTTGTATATTAAAATGAAAAATAAAAAATAGTACTTTTCAATGATGATATGCATGTTATTATAGACATTATCCAAATATTCAAGAGTTTGTTATCTTGTGAATGAAAAGAGTATAAAATATATATGCAAAACTCAACTTTAATTTGATTTATGTGTTTAAAATCACGACTTTAACCCAAATTTTGATCCGAGTGTTTTTTTTTCTTAGGGCTTGTTTGGTTGGTAGGATAAATTATCATTAGATAAGTCAAACTAATCACTATTCAGATAGGATAGTATATCTCCCCACTTGGGAAGATAAATAATATGAAGGACCACAGTAAATTGTAGCGGGTCTTCTAATCTAGCACAGGCCCAACAACGTAAACCAAACACCAGATATCAAAGTTAACATAACTATCCTATTGTTATCTATACTACCAAACGGGCCCTTAAATGATTCGACTTGATAAGATTTTAATGCAATAATATAATTACTTAATTCCAATCTAGTGTTTAAGAGAAATTCGGCTTAGTAAGATTTTAGTAGCTAGCGCATAATATCTATATTTATCTTTTAACTTTATGGTTCTATTAAACTACAAAAGTGTAAAGAAATTAGGCACAACAAGTGCACGCTTACAATAAATTTCATATAATCAATCATCTCCAAATTTGGTAGTCAAAAAAGTATTATTCTCATAATCTAATCGAAATTCGGTGAGAAGAAATTAGAGATTTATATAATTGATCTCATCCATTTCATGCAGCCGCATTTATACTGTATTAAAGTAGAATAATTACAGTATATTTTTATTTTACACGACTCGCCACGTTTTAATTATTATAATAGTAACAATAACAAAATTATAATTTGTAATTAATATATATATTTTTAAATATTTGTATTAATTTTTTTTTTATTGTTTACCAAATGATTCATATTATTTATTTACGAAATAAATAGAAAAGTCGAGGGTTGTTAGCTCAGCTCAGTTGTTAGAGCATCTCCAACCGATACCAAAAACCTATTTTGGAGTAGGATAGATGTTCCAACCGATACCAAAACATAAACCTATTACAGGTTTTATGGTGGGACCCACCAAAAAAATACTTAAATTTACGTCTACCGTAAACACAAACCAAAAACTGTTTATTATTTATAAAATGATCCTTTTTTTTATAAATTAATAAAAATGACTCATTAATCTTTTTTGTTTCTTATTTAATATTTTTTGTAACGTAATGTTTTTAAATAATCATATCATTATTAATTAAAAAAAAATTTGTAACGTAATGTTTTTAAATAATCATATCATTAATAATTAAAAAAATATTATTTTATAAAAAAATAAATATCACAATATGAAATATAATTAAATATTAAATATATAATTGATAATAAAAATAAAATAAAATAAGATACTTAAAATAAAATGCTACGAATTACAAAAAAAAATAAACTATGAATCACAGCAACAAAATTGAAAAATAAACTATGAATCACAGCAACAAAATTGATCGATAAGCAGGTAAATTGAAAATAATATTTATTAAATTTTTTTGATGTCAAAAGTTATGTGGTTAAATAGTAAATTTATAAAGATATTGGTTATTTATAAAAATAGTATAAATAATTGTATAAAAAGAATATTTAAAGAATATTCTTTTAAGTTTGAATATTGGTTTTTCGGTTGGAGTCAAATTACTTTAAACTTAAACTTAAACTTATTTTAAGTTTAAGTTTTGGTTTCTCGGTTGGAGATGGCCTTAGCTCAGACATGTGTGTGTGAGTATTTAAATATCTGCAATTTACCTAAACAAAAAAGAAAAAAAATAGATAGAAGAAATTCAAAGTATATATACTAATATTTTATTAATTTGTATCTTTTTTAATCTGTGAAAAATAATGCAAACAAATTATATAATTAATTAATACTAAGGTATGAAATACTAACTTAAAAGAATTATAGTACTTGTTTCCTAATTTATATTTATTATTTTAATTTATTAATTTAAATGAATATAAATACGTTAAAGCAGAATTTAAAAAATTATGTGATAGTCAAATCTAGGCGAATATGTCATCATTTTGATCGCTGCGAGACAAAAAAACTTTATTTTTATAAATCTGCATGTTTTTACATACACTACAACGCATGTTAAAATACACATGCATTCGTTTTATCAATATTCAATGTTGTTTATTTATTTGCAACCATTAATATAATAAGTTGATATATATATATATATATATATATATATATATATATATATATATATATATATATATTATAAAAATCAAAATTTCCCCCTAAAATGTGTTGAAACTGCAGATTTCAATTGAAGCTAAAAAATTCAAGACTTAAATAATAAAACATTGTTAAATTTACGATTAAATTAAATAAATGTATTTTTAAATGAAGGATTAAAAAAAAGGTATATACAACATTTCTTGAGTACACTTGATCATAAGAACTCGAGTATTTTTGAAATCTATAAATACCCGACAATCTCATTACGAAATTAAAATCACTTTATAACCTATTATATATCCATAAAAAATGTGGATTGAAAATAAATTATGGTTGCTAGTGATTGTGATCTTCGCCGTTGCACTAACACGTTGCATTAATTCCGATAACGAGAATGATCGAATAACCGAATTACCCGGTCAGCCGAGAAGCCCAAATGTATCGCAGTTCTCAGGGTACATCACGGTTAATGAATCTCACGGAAGGGCCCTTTTCTATTGGTTCATCGAGGCCCAATCTCAACCGATCAATAGATCATCACCCCTTTTCCTCTGGTTCAACGGGGGCCCCGGTTGCTCATCGATCGGATACGGAGCATCGTTAGAATTCGGGCCTCTCAATCTCGACAAAGATGGTCTTCACTTCAATAAATATGCTTGGAATAAAGGTAATTATTTTGTTTCTTTATTTGTTTCATTAATTAAATCAGTAACTTGACACAATTAATATTTAATTTGAGAATCGAATCATCGACTTGCAGAAGCTAATTTGTTGTTCGTCGAATCTCCGGTTGGAGTTGGGTTCTCGTACACCAACACATCCGATGATTTTAACAATTTGGATGATAGTTTTACCGGTAATAAAATTTATATGTTATATGTGAAGACAATTTAATTTTGTTTTATTAATATATACTATAATTGTTATTTCCAGTTGAGGATAACTACATATTTCTGGTAAATTTTCTTGAGAAATATTCACAATTCAAGAATCGAGCACTATTTATAGGTGGGGCGAGTTACGCAGGTATTATATATTTATATTATACTCCATATAGTATATATAATCAATAAAAATATTTATTAATTTGTTGGATTAAGTAATTAATTAATTAATTAATTTATTATTTTTTCAGGTCATTATGTGACTGAACTAGCTGAACTAGTGTCTGACAGAAACATCTATGGAAGACAAAGCTACCCGAACATCAATCTCAAAGGATTTATAGTAAGTTGAAAATTAATTAATTTATTTTAAGGGGGATTTTTAAAAAGGGTAAATATTTTTAAGTGAATTATACTCTAAGACCAATGTTTACACTATTTATAAAAAAACAAGATTTACCTATAAAGCCCTTTGAATTGTTGTACACTATGTAATATATATGTCTTTATTAACCGATTATATGATTTCTCTTAATTAATCCTATTAAATATACACTTACCATATAAAGGTTATACACTACCAAAAAAACGGTTTCCGAATTAAATATAGATTGCATACCCAAAACTTGTGTAATACACTATATTCTTCAATACGTGAAACAGTTTTCACAATTCTTCAATACACACTTCTGTGACTCTCGCCGGCGTCTACGTGATAGTGTCAACGATCAAACCTCGAAGCGTCTTCTTATTGTTAAGGTAAGTTTTCCGAAATCATTATCACTGTTCTTGAATTTAATTGGTGAATAGATTCCCTACCGGATTTAGGGTTTTTGAATGTTGTTTTGAATCTACCAAAAGATTAATTTGAAGGTTTGAATTGACATAGTGTATTAGTCGAAACGATTGCATGTTTTAAAAGTAATTTACAATTGACTCGAATCTGCAAATTACATCCAGAAACGAAAATCTCACTTCATTAAGTAGATTTGTGATTGCTCCTCCGCTCAAACCTCGAAGGTGCTCCTGCTAAGGTAATTTTTCTGGATTCACTATCGATTGCAAATTTTGAATCACTAGATTGCATACCTGATTTAGGGTTCTTGAATTTGGGATTTGATTCTACCCACATTATCAGTTTATAGGTACGAATTGACGTAGTGTACTTCTCGAGAGGATTGCATGTATGATTTATGGTTCTTGATTAGTTGTTTATAATCCACTGAAATCTGAAATTATTAGCTTGAATTTTATTTTGTGAACCAGTACAAATAATTTCATTACGTCCAACTTCGACCCAATCACATGATCAGAACCTTTTGTTAGTGTGTGTTCATATATGTACATTCATCGTGTCTGTGTTCATATATTTATTTTTTCACATTCAAAGCATTATATTAACATGTTCCTCTAAATAGTTGGTTTATGAACCAGAGTGTGTAGTTAACTCGATAGATTTTGATCATTGTTTTTTAAACAAACTATAGCAATAAAGGTGCAGAAGCGTGAAGCATATTCGAGATCTGCCAAAAGAAGTCTGGATAATGAGTTCGAGGCAACTACGTCTGAGGTCCATCCTGGACTTAAAAAGGTATTCACAGCTACGTTTAGTACCTGTCCTTCAAGGAGTCTGTTGTTAAAAAATACTAGCAGTGTTTATAAATTGGGTAGAATACATTAATCTCTTTCAAATATTGTTAGTTACTTGGGAGTGTATTATTTAGTTATACTGCCTGAAACTTGGTCATAGACACTACCAAGATCACTTTCAATGCTCTCATCATAACACTGTTATAACATTATATTAGTGTACAAAAGTTAACTACTTATTACAACATAGGTCGCGAAACTTGCGGCAAAGAATAACAACAAGACGGTGTCGCTAAAGACACAAAAGAGGAAACAATTCAACGTTGAAATATACACGCCGAAAATAACTAAGAAGCCAAAGGTATATGACTGATGCTTATTTTTCGTATTTATATAACCTAATTTGTATAAATTATACCTTTTGATACCTATTCATATAACCTCAAGGTGCAAGACATTAATCTATTTTATAACATAGTACTTATATTGGCAGAGTATTAGTTAGGTATAGTGGCCGAAACCTTTTTCATACACTATAAAAAACACTGTCATGTATTTTAACCACAAATAACACTTTTTAGAACAGTATATTGGTGAAAAAAGTTTAAACTTGATACATTATTTGACTATATCCATTTGTAGTTGATAGTGTAAGATACATGATTTGCATTGAAAGACAGCATGTAGTATTTAATAGCTTAATAGCCACTGATGTAGTAAGTCGAATGAATATTAGAGTAACTTTTCAGCTATTAAGTCACTTGTTTGTAACATAATATTACACTGTATGTGTTATACCAATTATGTACAGTAGCAGTGTCTGATAAATAGTTAGAAGACATGATCGCAAGATTAACACGTAAGAGGTACAAATCCTCATGGTAAAAGACATTAATCTAATGCAAACACTGAACTTATATTGGCAGTGTATTATTTAGGTATAATGATTGAAACTTTTTCTAATTGAACTACCAGTTGAAACTATATTAGATCTAAACATGTTTTTCCAATTGTTTTCCAACTATATTAGATCTAAACATGTTCTTCCAATTGTTTCTGCCAGTCTATGATGATGATGAAGTAGAGTTTCGCTGAAGATTTTGCTTGGATGAGTCGAATATATATTGTAGATTGAATTGATTATATGCGTCGAATAACAAGTTTGCTTATATTATTATTTGTTCTATTGTGAATGGATCATGTACTCCATATGAAACTATTCAATTAGTTGCGTGAAAATAATGATATCTAACGAAATTGAGATCCTCATAAATATGTGATTTGTAGAGTGTGAGTGTTTGATATTTTTATCTCGTGTGAATTATTAGATTGAACTGAATTTGTATTAAGACTAGATTCTTAGTGTGATTTTACTCATGAAACTGATTCTATAAAGTATAAAGTGAAACCCATCATTAGATTAGTGCAAACGTGAATTTTCGATAAATGTCCAGATTTGCAATAAGAGTGTTTCTCTTTTCTTATGAGTGAGTTGAGGGTAGACACCAGTTCTCCAAATACTATATTGCAAATATTTATGCACAACACTGAATTTAGTGCTCGGTTTTTGACAATTTTGCTTGATCAGTTGATGTATAATCTATAAGGAAAGATGATATAAATTAAACATTTATGACTACATATTATTTTGATATTTAGTAACTCAAATAAATTAGTTTAACTGTAATAGATTTCCCAATTAAATAATGTAAGATTTCATTGTGTTTAAGTTTAAGCTATCGGTTAATGTGTTGCTGATGTTTTCTTGGTTAATGCACATTTTTAATTGTCTGTATTTTTTAACAAGCTTTCGAACAAATGTCTCCAACCACACGATCGGATTCTTTGAAGAAGAAAGCTCACAATCGTGAAGCGTATTCAAGAACGGCTAAGAGGAGACTGGAAATCGACTTTTCGGCAACAACGTCGTCTCCACTTTAGTGTTTAGTGGAAAAATAACATGGTGGGTCTTTAGTTTGTTTCTGATGGTTTAAATCACTGTCAGAATCTAGTAAGTACATTGTACCTTCTTGTGCGGTGTAGTTTGTAGTTCAAAATGCATTTAATAGATTATGAACAAGAAGTTTAATAGCTTAACAGTTACACTAATTAAAATTTGGTCGTAGACATAACAACTATTTGTCCCAATAGTTATACATTGACACAACTATTTGTCCCAATAGTTATACATTGATTTCAGGGATGTCTTTGGTTGGTTATTGATGGTTTAACATAAGATTCAGAAGCTATCACATACACTACACCTGCTTGCGCAGTGTAGTTGACAGTGTCAAAATAAACTAATGGAGTCATACAAATAGTGCTGGGTATTTGCTTCGGTAGCGCCTCATTTTAATTTGTTTTCGCTGAAATTGCATTGCACTAATTTTTTTTATTTGCTCTTTTTTTGTTGTGTTTGACAGAAGAGAATGATCAGTGTGGTCTGCATACATCTGCGTTGGAGAAAAGGGAGCATACACCTGTTGTTGAGCTTGAAGCATGTCTTGTAGTTGGCAGTGTAGTTGGAACCCGATTCACAAGCTATCGCATACAGTTTACTTGTGCAGTGTAGTTGGCAGTGTCAAATTAAACTAATGGAGTCATAGTTTATAAACAATTCATGTAATAATATCAATCAGTTTGTTTAACTGATTCACTCTGAGAAAATCAGTTGAAGGTAACAATATTGTAACACTAATAAGTTCAATTTGTAGACCTAATAGCTAAAGAAGACATTTCTCATATTCGTGGGTGTTGTGATATTCCATATCACATACAATCTGTCTAGTGTAATTGGTATTTAAAGAAGCATAAAGTTGAATAATAGTTTACTGAAAAGTGTTTTAATATCTTAAGAGATACATTAATTACACTTATGTTGTAGACATAACACAGCAAATCTCTCAATAGTTTAACATAGATTATGTGGTGGGTCTTTGCCCGCCTGAATAAAATTTGGATGTAGACATAACACCTATTAGTCCCAATAGTTTAACTTTAATTACAAAGTTGTCTTTGATTTGTCAATGATGGTTTAACTGTCTTGTGAGAAGCTATTACATACACTTCTATTAGAAGCTATTACATACACTTTATATTTGATAAATATTGCCAACATATTTTTTAGCCTGAGTACCATTCCACTTGAAATAAATTTAGAGACAAGTGACTCCTTACCTCCACGCTTGTTCACACCAAAAATTAAAGTTCTCATTAAATCAAAATACTGTTGTAAACATTTTTATTGCCAACATATTTTGGCCTCCACGGTTAACGCTCACCGAGACCCGTGGGTCGAGGAGTTCATATGTCCGCTAATTACGAGAACACGGATAATGTTTTTCCGTGATATCAATTTCATCGTCACTGTTTAAATCACTTGCGTTAGAAAGAGCCGAGACATAGAAATCAATCGTATGCTAGATCAGCTTGGTTCTCGTCGTCGGCCGTGTAAACACTATGGGAAAATGTCACATAGACATCGGTTCATAGACACCGGGCGCCTTTGGGAACGGTGTTAAAAATGTTTATAACACCGGTCGCGAAAAAAATGGAGGTTAAAATATTTTTAACGCCGGTTTTTGTACAAACTGATGTTAAATATTCCATTTCAAAATTTAATTTTTATTTATAACATCAGTTTTTCTTTCTACTGGTGTTAATAATATATTAATTTAAAAAAAAAATTATAAGTTTCTTTAACACCGATCGATCTTATTAGTGAGACTGGTGTTAAAAAAACTAATACTATATTTTTATAATTAAGCGGATAAAACTCACTCATCTCGTTTCTACATAACATACGAAACAAGGTTAGGGCGAAAACGTTCCTCCCACACGAAACAAAGCAGAAATCATCAGTTTCTTCGGCCGATTCAAGTTTCTTTCCGTCGATTCAGGTTTGTTTCCTTCGATTCAGGGTTTCTTTCCTTCGTTTTTTCCCTTCGATCGATTAGGGTTCCTCATCCGGGAAAAGGGTTCCTTTCTTTCCTTCTACTTGTTTCCCTTCGAGCAGAAATCTAATTGTAGAGGTTTATTTTCTTCTATGGTTTGATGCGAATTTCCTGTAGTCCGTCTTATTAATTTTTTTTCGCCTTCACTGTGTATTTTTATGTAGTGAAGTTATTGATTTATTCCATAATATTATTTGCTTTGTTTTGAAGGCATATGAAAAGGGACTCATGATAGCGGTTATTCCTTTTACCTCCAAGGTATGAATCTATAGTTTGTGTGCAATACATATGGTTGCATTGATTATTTTTTTTAATTACGTTTGTGCTTGTTCCAGATTCTGGAACCGTGCTCGAATAGCCTTGCATATCAACATCCTAACCCGTGGACGATGGGTATTCTTGGATTGCTTGCTGAGATTTATGCCATGCCAATTTGAAAATGAATCTTAAATTTGAGATTGAGGTATTTTTTGCAGATCTGGTTATTATTTCCTCGAGTGACTACTGTTGAAGTGTATACTTGCTTCATACGTAATGTTTCTCTTTTCCCCAGGTATTGTCAAGAACCTTGGTGTTGACCTTACTGATGTACCACCAACATCCCATCTAAAGGATAGAGCCCCTGAAGTCGAAAGTAATCCTGATTTCTCCAATAAAGATGTTGGTTCTTCGCAGCCGCCAGTATTAAATGACATGAAGTCAGGAGTAGTACCTCCACCGAACTAAGTTGAGTTACCTCTAGATGTTGCCGCCCCACCCCATCCTGGTGGACATTCACGAATATTATCTCAGGTTTGTGGATTAGTGATCATCTGTTCTGTTTTGGTTCAGTATTGACTTTAATGTTGATTACGGTGTGTTTTTGGGTTTAATATATGGCTCATCTCTTCATCATTCGTCCGAAAAATTAGTGGAAGACGAGAAGTTGGTAAGCCTGGGATTCTCTGATCAGCTTCCTTCTGCTCAGGGCCTTATACAAGGACAGACACAGTTTCCAGTTAATCAGGTACATTTGTATTTTTTTTTGTTTTTGTTTTTATCTCCATAGTTTCTGGGACAACAGTTTGCTGGATCTTTGAACTTCTTATGTTTGCAGCTTCCTGTGCCAACTACTAATATTGAACACCAAGTTGTCAATAAAAAGCTCCATCAATATGGTCTGCATGGACATTTCCAGAGGTTTATTTACATATTAATGAAAAGTTTCATTTATATGCCCTAACAAATCATCAGGCCTTAAACACTATCTATACTCATGCCTACTGCAGTTTACTACCAATTGCCATGGATAGAGCAGTTAAGGAGATTGTGTCCAGTATTGTGCAACGAAGTGTTTCTATAGCAACACAGACAACTAAGGAACTTGTTTTGAAAGTATTCATTTTCTAATTTTGACTTTGAATGTTTGACAAGATGAGTTATGTCAGCAGAAGTATTTGTTGAAATGATTGACTTAAGAAGTATTTGTTCTTTAATTGCAGGACTATGCTATGGAGCCGGATGAGACCCTCATAAGAAATGCGGCGCATTTGATGGTTGCAAGGTTGGCAGGGAGTCTAGCTCATGTGACTTGCAAGGTTATTATGTTTTCCATCTAACTACCTGTATTTATCTCATTTATTTGTAATTTTCTGTGTAATCTATATGTGCTTTCTACCTTGCATGCCTCTACGTTGAAGAAGATTGTTCTTTGTCAATTTTAGGAACCTTTGCGTGGCTCAATATCGGGACAACTTAGGAATGCTCTTCAGGGCCTGAGCATATCAAGTGAACTTCTTGAACAAGCTGTTCAACTTGTCACTAACGATAATCTGGACCTTGGTTGTGTGTTCATTGAACAAGCTGCAATTGAGAAGGTAGATTTCTTGTTATTGTTATTTGCTGTTATTATTCAAGTGTAATTGTTATCTTGCCTTTATTGGTTCTATGCTTGAGCAAGTACTCTGGCAATTATATTTGAATCATAAGCAATACTAGTATCTATATACTAATATATAATACAGTCATGGTTTTGTAAGCACAGTTTCATGTTTGCAGGCAGTTCAAACCATTGATGGAGACATTACACAACAGTTATCTATCAGGAGAAAGCATAGAGAGAGTGTTGGCCCCACATTTTTCGATGCGAGCTTGTATGCACAAGATCAAATGGGAATTCTCCCGGATGCCCTTAGACCTAAACCTGGCCACTTGTCTGATTCATATATTGACAATTCATATAATTATAGATGAACTTAAAGCAAGGAAAAGAGTGCTCAGGAAGCAAGGAAAAGAGTGCTCAAGAGAAAAACATACTTAGATCGAGAACAAAAGGTTGATGATGCTCTAAGTTTATGGAATATTGTTGTTTTACAATTGTAAGGATTTGGAGACTGTGAATATTGTATTTGGATATCAGGAATTTAATATAATTTTAATTATTGGTAATTTATAAAATTATATTTTTTTTATTTTAATTATTATCAAAGACACCGGTCGTATATGAAATAGACCGGTGTTATTACATTTCACACCGGTTGATTTTTCTAGTTTCAATGAAATTGCCTGGTGTCTTTAATAATATAGACACCGTGCAAATCACAAAACCCGGTGTTACAAATTATTTTTAACACCGGTCATTGACTGGTGTTAAAACATAGCTGATCTTTAACACCACGCACAATAACATCAGACAATTTTTTTTTTAACACCGGCCAATGCCCGGTGTCTATGAGACATTTTCCCATAGTGAAAGTACCACCACGCGATTGTTCTCATCGGACAGATTGTGCATGTGAATGGGCCATTGACTGTCGACAATGAAAACACGAGCAGATGGTCCGATCTTATGTACTAATCATACAAGTACATAAAAACTGTAGGATACAATATCTATACCCCCGAATCATACACTACACTAGCAGCAACTGTAAAAGCATTACAACTAACCCCCAATGCCCTGTACAAAAAACGCCAATAAATTTCACCCTTTTTGTGAATCGTCTGATATTCACAAACAATAAGAAACAGAGCAGTCGTTAGTAGTTTTGATCAACGGCTGTGTTTTCAAAAACAAAAAAAAAACAAAAAAAATATCCGAGGGACAAAACTCCCAAGTAAACAACTGACTGAATCCTTTTCCCAAAACTTAAATACGGATTAACAATTGCAAAAAAAAAAAATTACCTCGGGGAGACTGAGAACGGCCAAGAAACATAAAATGTGTAATGAGTATACGACTATGAACGTTTTTCGAATTTTGGAAAAAATCGAATCGCAATCGGACAATATTTTCTAAAAAAACTTCCTCTAATTGATTTCAAGAATCTTGTCCAAAACAAACTCTTAAGATTTCTGAAATAAATTAATCGTTACGTAATAAATGTGGAAAACATCATTAATATAATACCAAGGTTAAAATAGACAAATCAAATATGAAAAACCTACCTAAATTGTGAATACAATTAATATAAATACATTAAATTATATATATACAATAAATTGATAACTTTTTTTATCACTAAGGTAAACTAGAATACTATTCTTTAAATCATAAACCCATTTTAATTTTTTCTCTAATTTACTCTTATTTTAAACTGTACGTAATTGAAAAAAATAAATAAATTAATGAAATATTACAGGCAGGAAATCCTCAATTGGACGAATATTTTGACTATAAAGGCATACTAGACTATGGGTGGAGTCATTCTATTATATCGAACCGAAATTATTACAGAGCAGTACGAACATGTGATTTCACAAAATTCAATTGGTCTGATGAATGCGTCGAAGCTATGAACGTTCTCTGGGATGAATACAAAGCTATTGACTTGTACAACATCTACGCCCCGACTTGTAACAAGACTCGATCCTCATCATCATCATCAAAATCGTTTCGTGTTACTGTAAGCATATATACGCACAAAAATTAACATTAATTAATATATTACTGTAATTAAGCACGTACATATATATTATTAATTAAACTTTGATGATATATATTTAATTTCATAATAAGTCGAGGAAAGGCCGTAATAAAATGCGCCCGGGAGGAGGAAGTTACGACCCCTGCTTCGAAGTATACCCGAAAGAGTATTTCAATAGAGCAGATGTGCAAAAGGCCATGCATGTTAATCTGAGACATGAATGGCAGATCTGCAAGTACGTAATTAATCTCATAACTATTTATTTATTTAATTAATTATTTTTCGTCACCTGGCTTAAATTAAATACTGTACATATTTATTTCTTGTAGTCTTACCATATTCTACTCATACAACACCAACGTATTCTCCGTCATGCAAGCATTCAGAAAACTTACCAAACGAGACCTGAAGATTTGGCTGTATAGGTAAAATTATATGCATTATATATATACTGTATGAAATTATTAGCTATATAGATCAAGAATAATTAAATTGTATATTTACACAATTTATATAACCCTTTGCAGTGGAGATGCAGACGGTAGAGTCCCATTTTTATCTACAACGTATTTTGCCGACGCTATTGGATTGCCTATCAAGACTAATTGGACTACTTGGGTTTACCAAAATCAAGTAATTGGACTATATATATATATATATATATATATATATTTTAATTAATGTTACAAATATAGTACTGCATTAAAATTAATTAATATTAATATTAATATTAATATATTATATAATGCAGGTAGCAGGGCGGGTGATAGAGTATAAGGGTTTGACATTGGCAACAGTGAGAGGAGCAGGTCACTCGGTGGCCTTGAACCAACCCGGTCCAGCTTCTCTATTAATCAATTCATATTTGTCTGCTCAATCTCTTCCCACCCACAAATCATGATATATATGTACTATATATATAGGAGTACTATAAATAATGACACGTTATATTATATATGTAATTTAAATAAAAAATATGACTCCTCATATATTACAAATGAAACTATGATGTATTGTGTATATACGATGAATATATGTGTGTGTGATCATATATATCATGTAATAATTTATTATGTTGGATCTATATATGTTGAAAACTGATGTGCGGCACCCGCGGAGATCTCCTTCATCCTGATTGTTGGATATGTCACATCAATTGGATAAAGAATTTTCTGCTCACATATAAGTTGGACAATCTTAATTGATACCTTAACAAGGTCTTTTAAAGTTCTATTGGCCCAACTCCCAACACGGTGTGGGATTTCCGACTGTGGGCACCCCTTCCGCCAAAATTGGATATCTATCGATTGGATAAAAAATTATAGGCTCACATATAAGTTTGACAACCTTAATATATTAACAAGAGTACCTTTTAAGGTATTACTGGTCCAACTTTGACACTTATCTATATAAGAATATTGATCAAATATGTGGTCATCTAAGAATATTGATCAAGGATGTGGTCCGCTTTGTGTGCGTCATAATTTATACGATCAAGGATGTGGTCCGTTTTGTGTGCGTCATAAATTTATATAAATTTATGTGTGAACCTAGTCTATGATCGTGAGAGAATGAGATTATTAAAATAGATATAATATGTGAGATTGTTAGAATATATTTATGTCATGAACTTTAGTGTTGATATTTATATTATTGAATCGTATATATTTTTTTAATATTTCTTGACATTGGTATTATAGGGAGAAGAATGATTGTTCAAGGAGAATGAATGTGGACATTTGACAACAATGCATTCATGAGACCATAAATTTATATAAATTTATGTGAACCTAGTCTATGGTCGTGAGAGAATGAGATTATTAGAATAGATACAATACGTGAGATTGTTAGAATATATTTATGTCATGAACTTTAGTGTTGACATTTATATTATGGAATCGTATATATATTTTTTTAATATTTCATGACATTTATATTATTGAATCGAATATATTTTTCAATTCTAGCTAAGTTAGATAACTTA
This sequence comes from Euphrasia confusa, assembly GCA_954870475.1. Taxonomy (NCBI): domain Eukaryota; kingdom Viridiplantae; phylum Streptophyta; class Magnoliopsida; order Lamiales; family Orobanchaceae; genus Euphrasia; species Euphrasia confusa. The sequence continues at coordinate 3,254,760 of OX940966.1, read as the reverse complement.
ATATCTATATTAATGACTTAAATATATGGAACTTGTCTCATATTAATAGTTACACTTTCCTTTTTGAGTTGTTTCGTATCAATAGTTACACCTTATTTAAAGAAATATTTATTTAAACTTTTTTTTAAAAAGATATATATAACTTTGCATTTTCACCTATTTTTTCAACCACAACTCTCAACTTTTACTTTACTAATTACAAATAAATTTTTACCCTCAATTTTTTAATCAAAAATTAAAAACCATCTCCACCAAGCGGTCCAGGCCACACAAAACCAACCGCTGTCTTCACGATGGCCAGCTTTTACAAGCCCATAGGAAAAATTAATTCCACTATTGGGCTTCTATATATAGGCCCAAAGTATATCTTCTCGGGTCATAACTGTATCCGAATTCCTTTAAAAAAGGGGGAAAAATCACACCCGACCGACTCTGTTTCCAGCTTAAACTTCTCTGAAATTCGCCGAGCCCTAATTTACTCAGTAAGCCTAATTCTCAGATTTGTTATTTCTTCAAGCTTAAATTAGTAAGTTTATTAGCTTCTTCTACACAGATCTGATTAATTTTCGTATGAATTACCATGTGCAGTAGATTGTGATTCTTCGAGATTCGATGTTTTTTCAAGCATTGATTTTTTCATTAGTAACTATCGTTAACTGATGATTATTTTTTTTAATGTTAATTTCTGGCGATTTGTTTATATGTTTTTTTGTCGATTTCAATAGTGGGTGCTTAATCGTAGTAGCTACATTTTGTTTTTGTCAGGAATTAGGAAACAGAGATAGGCATGGCGGTCCATGAGGATTCCAGCTCGCACAAGAAATCGAGCGATTTCTTGGATGAGATCTCGGCTTTCAACATTGAAAATATGCAAAACAACACGAGAATTATTAATTACAGGTTGTTTTTTGGGTGAAAATTCTGATTTTTATGAAAAGCAGGCTTTTCCTGCTGTTACTTAACCAAATTCAGTGGATTGAAAACACTAAGCATCATTTTTGTGTGTGATTATTTTGTTTGTTTCAGCCGCACGTTTATGTCTATCATAGGTGGAGTGATTGCCGGGGTTTTGGGATTCAATGGCTTGATAGGATTTGTTTTTTATTTCATTATCATGGCAATTACTACCGCCGGGCTTGTTGCTAAGACCGGTTTTGCTGTTCATTCTTATTTTGATAGCTGGAACCGGATTGTATTTGATGGCATTCTAGGCGGACTTCTGGTATGCGTTTTTTTGGCTTTCTTGCTGCTGGCTTTTATTTATTTGAAGTTTGAATTTTCTAATATTCATAATATTACATCTAATTACGGCTAATTGTATTTCCTGCAGTCGTTCGTGTTGTTCTGGACGTATCCTTATTCTGTCAATGTTATTTTTCGTATTTCTTGCATATATCAATACATACATATTTCTTGATTGCATCAAACCATAAGGGTACTTTTTATGTTATATTTTCTGTTTTATCAGATCATCTAGTCATTTTTCATGCAGTTATTGCCTTATTTTTTTCCTTGACGCGGATAAGATTTGCCTATGACTTTGTCCATATTTTCTAAGAATCCACGCCGAGCAAAGGTTGTTGCGGAGTCTTCCGTGCAAAACGCCACGTCCACTTATGCACGGAACCACTGGAGCGGGCAGATGAACACTCGGGTTTGATTTGAATTTAGAACATTTGGGTTGCTTTCTCTGAATTATTTAAGTTTTGCTTATGTATGATTGTTGGACGGTAAAGAAATAGTTATCCGACTTGTGTTTTCTACTTTTCTTCTTACTTCAGGGTTATTCTTGTGAGTTTTGTTGTGTTTGTTGTAATCATATTAACTAAGGCATGAAAGCTGCTTGTGCAATGTCGAGAGGAAAAAAATAAGTAGTCTCAGTATAAATCTTTTCAACTTTTTTATATCAAGCATTCAACCTTGTAAGGTTAGAAGGCTGAATAGTTATCAGACTCTGTTTTCTTCGTACCCAAAAGCAGTCAACAAAGGATAGAATGCTTCTCTACTTGTGCCTTTGGACCAATATTCAACGAACAAAAGAACGATGATTTCAGTTGATGAATCAATCAAACCATAAAACAGCTGTTAAAAGAAGCAAAAAAAACCGGTCATCACTGTTCAAGTCTAACTAGTATACACTCTACATTGCACCATCAACATATCCTGCATCCTCATCAGTCACCAAGTATCCAACAATTAACTGCGGAATGTACCTCGAGTACACTGGAATAGACCTTTGATTCCTATCCACAACCCTCCAGCACACCCTCGTCTCCTTTCTTCCACCACCGACAGTCTTAGGAAACTCAGATGCTTTCACCACTCTCAAATCCAGATTCCCAACGGGCCCCCCATATCCTGTGAAAACGATCCTCGAAAAATCTTCCTTGATAGAGTCGACATTGATGGGACGACTTCTACCTGGACACAAACCCCAGTACAAGATCACATGCGGCTCTGCCATTTCAGCGTCTTCGTATTCTGTAGGGTTGGGGTCACAAAAATCCTGCACCTCCTCCAGCTGTGGCATTGCACATGAAATTGTCATAAGTGTCAATGTAACGAACTTACCAGCCGAAAATACCAATTTTATTGAAAATTTCAGTGTATGGAATAATGGATATAGAGATGTTGGTATATCGCAAAATAACAAACAATGAACCATAATCAGTACGTATAACGGAATCGATATAGACTTTTCATTTACTGAAAAATCAGTATAAATTATACTCAGCCCTAGTAGAATTTTACCTTGAGCAAAATATAGCGGATTCTAGACTTCACCCAACCAACCCAGTCGCTTAACTCATCCGAGTGTGAAGACGAAAGACAGATTTTCAGAAACCGGTTGTACTTCTTTTCATAAGAGAATGGCTTGACAAGAAGTTTCCAATCAAAATTTGGGACAAGGACATCCTGCATAACCGAGTAAACAAATCATAACATTAGAGAGAGAGGAAAGAATTTAATAAATGTAGTATACAATAAAATTGTATAAGCTGTATACCTTAGTCAAATTATGTCCATGTAGAAACTCTTTCCTGATTTTGTTGAAAGTGCTTTTGGTAAAGTAAGAATGGCAGTATTTGTTCGGGTTTCCCGGCAGTTGGATAGGCATTAGGATCTTTTCAAGAGGCATGTTGTCCTGTTGACCTGGCATTATTACATTGCCTTCCAAAATCACCGGGTTGGGCCATGGCCATAAGGCAAATGTACGAAAGAAGCTCGAAATTAGCACGCTCAAGTTGGCACTTGGTTCCTTCTGACAAACAAATGCTGCAAGAACCGCCAGATGCACCCCTCCAAAAAAACCTAGCACCTGTAAGATAATGTCAGATTACACACGCAGACAAAAAAGCGGGAACATTGAGATAATAATCAATTAATGTATGAAACTGATGCTTACGCTTCCATAAATGCCTCGTCTTTTTGCCCATAATTTGACAAAGCGCAATAGTGACTGATATACCTTCATAAGAGAAATCAATGACAATATTAAAATGTAGTGGTAATATAGATAGATGTATAACTGCAACAAAAATTTTAGATTAGCAGTTAAAAAAATGACCATTGAATTGACAGCTAATACATAATAAAGTTAAAGATGCGCATATCAAAAAAAAAATTTCTTTCAAAAAAGAAATGAAGGAAGCATTTTACCTCAAAGTTAGGCACGAGTTGAAAAATGCGTGCATTGGCACAAACACCTGAAAAACTCCTCCAACTGATCTCATCCATGGTTGACGGAAATAACGGGTTGAGTACTTCCATATTCTACACAATCAGATAGTCGAGCAGTAACACATCATTATTAATGATAAAAATAAGATGAAAAATGTGTAACACAGCAATATGTTGGGATATGTAACAGAGAAAATAAAAAGTAAAGAAAAATGAAATTTTACAAAAATACCCTTAATACTTAGTTAATTGAAAAAAACATTGCTAACTTTCAAAAAGACAAATATCCCATTTTGTAGTTTCTATTTTTTAAAATTTAAGAAGATATTTAAATATTTTGTAATTAGGCATAATTCAATGTCTTATGTTGCAATCGTCTTTGGTACTGTTTTGATCAAATCAGTATAACTACTACCTCAGAAACAGATACTGTATCAAGCCTGGCATATGTAAGATCAATCGAGATCCCATCAAAAGTGAGACGCATTAGAGGAACCCTAGCATTCTTGACGCATAGAATCTCCGAAACCTCAGGTACACTTGCAAGCATATTCTTCAGAACAATAAAGAAGTCATCCTGCAGAATGAAACGAAAAATAAAAATACATTCAGTATATTTGCATAGCACGTGAAGGATTTTTTAATCAGAAACTGGAAGAGGGGCTTACTGCCATGGTGGCAAAGCATGGACCCACACATAAAGCATCCATATCAGACTCAGAAGCATGCACCTGCATGCAATGAAAAAAAAAGGTACAATAACACAATAGTTGAGAACACTCCAAGAAATTGATTAATTGCCAAAACTACCCTTGGGGTTTAGCCTACAAAAACAACGCAGTTGTATTATGAGTTTTACTTACACCAAGGCCATATGATCCGTATATTAGAATTGTAGCCGAAGCAGCCTTGATGTAACTCTCTGGCAATCGACGTTGGAAAGCAACCCTCTTAGACCACTCTATCACAATCTGTAAGACAGTAAATAACTACTAAGAAGCAAAAAGACACAAAGCAGAAAAACAAGTGTTTGGATGTTCCATTATTAGGATTTATTCGTAAAATTCAAATCACCATAGTTGTAAAACTCTAGTTTAACTTATCACAATAGCAGACATGTAGTAAATACATTTTTCGTTCTCTTTTGATTTTCTTAAACTTTCTTCTTATAAAACTTTTCTATCACATTCATCGTTGCTATATATTTTCAGAGAATCAATTATATATGTAAACTGTCACTGCTGCTGAGCAGTGTAACCCCTAAACGAATCAACAAACCCGAGGCATGATTATAATTCGCATTATAAAAAATAAACACCTGTCTCAGCTTGTCAATAGTGTTGTTTCTCTTGATCTCCTCCTCCAGAGATGGCACCAAACCCTCATCAGCCATCAACTAAGAAAATGAAAAAATACCAATAAACAGACAGAATACTTCAAGAACAAAATAAATTCTGATCTAATCAAGAAACCCACTAAAGAAGACAACCATTCCAAGAATTTAAAGAAAACTAAATGATTAAAAAGATTCAGAAGAGGAAACCGAAATGAATAAATAAACCTGACGCAAAGCCATTGAATTTTCGATCTCCATTCGGTAGGGATTCAACAAAACACGCCCAGGAAATCGATGAAAGAAAGGCCTAACCGAAAGCAAGCGTCTGCGATGAAAAATCAAGCGGCTGCGTTTACAGCAACTCTCGCAAATTCCGTACATCGCAGGAAATCTTCAATCGAAGAAGATGGAATGGAAGGAAATACATTTAATGATGTGCGTGAGAGAGGTATATATATCATCTGTTGTAGAGAGAGAGAGAGAGAGAGAGAGAGAGAGAGAGAGAGAGAGAGAGATGGGATTGAGGGCAATGTGTTCGAAGAAACTCCGCAGAGAAAAATACAGTAAGAAATAAGTATATTTTCTGTTTTTCTTTTCGTATTTTGAAAGTAACGGTGCGCATCAAGCAGAAATGGGCTTGGCGGTATATACTCGAACGGATCATGGGCCGGGAATTTGGGTTTCGAGTTTCGACCCATTACGCATCTCTTCAAGTATCCTTAAATATAGATTTACTACTATCTTTTAGTATTATTTTCTTTTGAAAGAATTATTTTTTAAAAATATTTACAAAAGAAAAAAAATACATAATTCTTTAGCACAGTGAAGTATGATTTTTTTTTTAAATGTAAATTGGGTAAAAATACTCTTTTAATTAACTTTTCTGATACTTAAATGTCTCGTGTTTTCAATTAAAATTTTTGATTTTTTAAAATTAAAGTAATTGATTATATTTATGACAAAATATTGTATTTTTTGGAACAAGATTATAGATTGAGTTAATTTTCCGGTTGGTATTTTTAATTTTCTTATTTCTTGAACCTATTCCTACCTATTTCTAGGCATACATTTTTTAAAATGTTTTAGGGAAAAATGGCATTTAGGCCATTTTTCAGCATTTTTTGTCCAATAAGGCCAATTTGTAATTTTGGTGTCAATTAGGCCAAAATGTTCCGATTAGGCCAAAAAAATGTATCCGGAAAGACGAAATTACCCTTCCATATTAACTTCACAATCGAGCTGGGGGAAAAACAAATCGGGCACATTCAATTCTCTCTCTCTCTCTCTCTCTCTCAGCTACGCCGCCGCTGCTTCTATTCACAATCGAGCCGAAGGATTTCATCTCCGTCGCCGCCGCGTTCAAGCCAAGGAGAGGGGGAAGGTCGCCGCCGGTTAGCAGCTCCAATTCTCAGCCGCGATTCCATGCAGTCCGTCTCCCTTGGCATCGATCGATCGATCGATTTCATCGCCGCCGCCGCCGTTCCTGTCTCAGTTCATATGTCAGATGCGCCGCCGCCCTCCTTGCCGTCGATTTCGAATCCAGGTACGCGATTTCGAATCCACGTACCCGTTCAGTGCTTAAAAGCTTCATTCAGCATGCATGCACAGTGTGTGTGTCGATTGATTCAGTGTGCGTTGTTCATGCATTCAGTGTTGATTGTTTTTTGTTATGCATGTTCAGTGTTTTTTCGTTGCATTCAGTGTGTAATTCACCATGCCCTCAGTGTTCAGTGTGCATGCATTCAGTGTTCCTGCACCGAGCTTGCCATTCAGTGCTTATTTTGGTCAGTCAGTGTTTAATTCACCATGCACTCAGTGTTCCTGCACTGAGCTTGCCATTCAGTGCTAAATTGGCCCAGTCAGTGTCTAATTCCTGTAACACATTGTGTGGATTGACTGAGCTTGTTTTCAGTCAGTGTCTAATTGCTTGATTCAGTGTGCATTGAGCCGGACTAATTGCTCTTCCACACTGTTGCACACTGAATCCATATTCAACCATGTGGATTCATTCAGTGTTTGTTTGATTCATTCAGTGTCAGAATGAATATGGTATGGATTCAGTGTTGATTTGAGTCATTCAGTGTTTGATGGCTTTGTTCAGTGTTTAATTGATTCATTCAGTGTCAGATAATAACAGTGTGCATTCATTGAGCTTGGCTAATTGCACTTACACACTGTACCCACCTTGTTGCACACTGAATCCATCCCTAGGATACTATGGTACCTGTTATTATCTCGTTGGAAATGCAATGTGTCACAGGAATCAGTGTGTGTTGACTTTGTTTCCTTTGAGGCATTGACCTGTCTCCCTTTCAATAAATGCCTGCCATGTTAGTTGAGGGTTGAGGCATTTACTGCCTTGTTAGTGTGGTGATTACGGTTATAAATAGCTCGTCATTTCTCTGGTTTCCTCATCTCGTTTCTGTTCGATCGGGGGTTGAGCAGCCAGCAACGATGCCGAGGCGAAGGGGAACACTCGATCGAGAGCCAGGACCGACACCAAGCGAGGCAGAATTTTTCGATAACAGTCCTCCTCCCTCGCCCGAACAAAGATTCCGTCGGGGGCCACCAATGATGCCTAGGCGACCGGGCGCACTGGATCGGGAGCCAGGGCAGACGGCAAGAAGTCGGGGGGTTGAATCTTTGAATGGTTCTTACTGGACCGAGCAAAGATTCAATGGCCGTTGGCATAAAGAAAAGTTTCCCCTCCCGGCTGTTTTTGTTCGTCCGATCAAGGAAGAAATGGGGGATTTCATCGTTCTGACGGACTCCCTGGACCAGAAATGGCACGTCCCTCTCACCACTCATCGGAATCAAACGGCCATCCACGGATTCAACTGGGAACGCCTCGTTCGAGAGTTTGGAGTGCAGGAAGGCTGGAACATCCGGGTTACCTGGACCGGAGGAAGAAGTTTCTCGGTTGGTGTATTCGATCACAATGGCCAGTCGATGGTGCGCCCGGTCAGGGAACCCCCTCGTCGTGACCCAAGACTTCCTCCGTCTCATTATTATTGTTGTTAAATCTTGTTTTTGTCGTTTTTTCTGTTTCCTGTGATTTTGACGACGACTTGTCTTCGTTGTACTGCTGTGATTGAATTACTTGCTGCTTGCTTAATAAGACTCTTTGAGTTTAAAAAAAAAACAAAAAAAAACACAACACTGTCTAGTCTGACTTTGACACTGAACAGGCCTCAAAAACACTGTTCCTTTGACTGTGCATTTAACACTGAACATGTCTTAAAAACACTGTCTGAGGCAACACACACTGAACCACAAAATCAAACAAACACTGAGCACACTTTTATGGCACTGAACACACTCCAATAGCACTGAACAGCACTGAACACACTTTAATAGCACTGAACACCATTTTTTAGCACTGAACAGACAGGGACACACATTGAATCACACCATTTCATGCATTCCTTAAAAAAATCGTGCGCTGACTGTGAGTCGTTATTTTTTTGTGTTTTTTTTTTCAGCTGCAGGGGCCGATGTTTTCGCATTCTGTGCATTCGGCGGTGAGAATTTGGTGTCCAGAATCGATTCCTCCCGTGCTGCCGCCCTTCACCAGCTGAAGGAAACAGTCGAGCTTCAGTGGCCTGAGCTCCGAGACGTTGCGTACGGCATGCATTACTCTGTACCCGATTTCCCAAACTGTGTGCTCTCAACCGATGCGGACATGTCGAACATGGTATCCCTAGCTGCGCTTCACAAGCTGCCTCGGGTGAGCATCGACATTTCCGTCGCGACTGAAGACCGCACCTCTAGTTCTGTGTTCTCGACGGTGTCCAACAGTAGCGCTGTCAGTGCGACTGGAACAGAAAACAACGAGGGATTCGAAGCAGAGGATATGTTCCGACTGTTTGGTCCGTCGAGTTCTAAAGTGCTGTTGACCGATGGCTGGGACAAAGAGATTTCTGGTGTCGGTCAGATGTTCCAAGGAGGCGCCCCGGACTTTCGAAACGCGCTCTGTAAGGTGGCAGTCGGAGTGAGATTCGATTTCGAGTACGTGAAGAACAGACCCGAAAAGGTTTCTGCCGTGTGCTCGAAGAAAAGCAGCACGGGATGCAACTGGTCCGTGTGCGCCGTGATGGATCGAAGCAACGGCTTCTTCTACGTCAAGCAGCTGAGTAACGAGCACAGCTGCGGCGCGTGCTTTCGATCCCTGAAGCACAGGCGCGTCTGCTCGGACTTGGTTTCCAGTTTGATAGTCGAGGAGGTACGGAAAAGCACGCTGACTCGTCCGGTCCAAGTCGTGAGAAACTTCCAGCATCACTACGGCCTGGAGATCTCGCCTGGCCTCGCTCTGGATGCGCTCGAGAAGGCCAGGAAGCTGATTCACGGCGACGATAAAGATTCCTTTGCCGCACTGACCAAGCACCTGCAGGCAATATCGGACTCCAACCCTGGGTCGCACCTGCTGCTCGAATTCAACGAGGCGTCCAGGAAGTTTCGCAGGGTCTTCATCTCGATGAAGGCTTGTATCGACGGGATGAACCACTGTCGCCCTTTGCTGTTTCTGGACGGCACGTTCCTGAAGGGGAGGTTCAAGGGCCATTTGCTCGCTGCTACGGGCAAGGACGGCGACGGAGGTATGTGGAACACTGACGGTTTGAAATGCACACTGAATCCAACTTTTTAACACTGACTGGTCTGAAATGCACACTGAAACTGACCCTTGTTGCTTCCAGCACTGAATCTGTATTTTCAATACTGAATGGGTGCTATTCACACTGACTGAAGTTTTTTTTTTTTTTTGTTCGTGTCTCGTGAATGCAGGGTTGTACCCGCTGGCTTACGCCGTTGTCGATTCCGAGAACTATGCTTACTGGAAGTGGTTTCTGGACAACCTGAAGCACATCCTACCTACTTCTCGCACCGTTACGTTCGTGTCGGACAGGAATCTCGGGCTGCTCGAGGCGATGAGCAGGGTGTTCACAGGGTCCCCGCACGGCTACTGCATCAATCACTTGAAGCTGAACCTGAAAGACAAATTCAGAGGCAGATGGGCGACCAAGATGTTACGAAAAGGCGTGGTGTGGAATTTCCTGAAATGCGCGTACGCAACCACCGTCGAAGCCTACCAACTGAGCATGGACGAGCTGTTGAAAGAGGGAGGCCAGACAGCGAAAGTGTTTTTCGAGAACATGGATCCAAAGAATTGGGCCAACGTGTACTTCTCGGGGAAGAGGTACGGCGAGATGTCGTCCAACGCCGCGGAGTCGTTCAACAAATGGATCATGGAAGCCCGGCATCTTCCGATCACGGCGTTGGTCAACACAATCAGGCTGAAGCTGATGACCTTTTTCCACGGTATGATGAAGGTTTATCAATCTCAAACACTGATTGCACTCTTTTAACACTGTTAGCCTTGTTCAAGCACTGACTGGCCTTGTTTAACACTGAATCAGACAGGGGGGCCAGGAGCAGGAAGTGGACTACGGCTTTCTGCCCGTCCGTTGAGAAGAAGCTGGGTGAAGCCATCAACGAAGGCAGGAAATGGGTGGTTGTGGGGTCATCCGAAACGGTTTTCGAAGTGCAGTGCGTTCCGTCCGTCGTGGTCAATATCGCTGATCAGACGTGCACCTGCTGCCAGTGGCAGATTACAGGGGTTCCGTGTTCCCACGCAGCTGCGTGCATTCTGCGGTCCGGGAAGCCGATGGCCTCGTTCGTGGACAAGTTTTACCACGCAGAGAGCTACGCAAGGTCTTATGCCGATCCGCTTCAGCCGGTTTCCATGTTTGATCAACCTTCGAACGTGCCAGAGAACGTAATGATCGAGCCGCCAACATCGAAGAGGCCCCCTGGAAGACCTAAGAAGAAGAGGATTCCGTCCAGGGGTGAGCACATCCCGAGAGCCATGAAGTGCGGGAGGTGCGGACGTGTCGGCAATCACAACAAGAAAACGTGCACGGAGCCTGTACCCTAGTTAGTTAGTTAGTAGGCTTTTTTTCTGTGATCAGTGACACTGAATGGGGTGAAAAAACACTGACTGTCAGTGACAGGCACTGTTCGGCTCATAAACACACTGACTGACTGTCATCTCAAAAAAAACACGGGATTTTAACATTATGTGATTTGTTTCTTGTTCAGTTATGGTCTTGGAGTGTGTTCAATTGTTCTTGTATCTTGTAATTTTTGCATTTGCTTGTTTTTCAATGTTTCAATTCAATAAGCCTTAGTTGCTGACACTGAGTGGGCAAGATTAACACTGATGGCACTGAATTGGAAGAATAAACACTGCCAACACTGAACAGACAGAATTAACACTGAATAACAAGCAATATCATCACAACTGAGTTCAACTAAAAACTGCCCAGAAATATGAACAAAAAACATGTTTTGTTTTTTACAGAAACTAAAATCCAAAACACAATCACAATCATGTTCATAAATTTACAGAAAAACACTTCATGGTTTTTTTTTTCAACCAAAACTGAACAAAAACGCGCACAGCCCTCAATCACTACTTCTCCTTCATGGTCAGGATGCTTCGTATCACGTGAACCTTGAATTCTTGGAACTCTTCCGTCCTGACCTTGTCCGGAATGGGCTCTTTCTTCAGAATCTTCTCCATGTAGTAGCATACGTACAAGGCACATTCATTCCTGAACAGTGACAGACGTGGAGGAGCAGAGGAAAAAAAAAAAAAAGGAACACTGACACTGAATGCATAAATATAACACTGAACAGGCCTAAAAATGAAAACACAGAAACACAGAAAACACTGAATGTGTTAATTATGCACTGAGATACTTACAGAGTTGGGGCTTGCTGTGGGAGAGGCTTCACGGCCTCGATTTCATGTATCGGGAAACCAGACTTCCCCGCTTTCTCCAGCATTTGGCCCACGTTGGTTTCCACCTTTTCTTTCTGAAATGTACGAAACAATACAGCTTGTCAGTTATCGTTAGAAAGGGAACATTTTTTAAAAATCGACTAAAATGCAGTAGACGTACCAATTCCTCTGCATTCGCCATGTAATGGTCCTTCTTTTTCTCCCCCCTGGGTTGAATAGAGTTGTAGAATCGCCATTTCAGTTGGACAAAGTCGCAGACGAGCAGCGTAAAATGGTTGGGAGTTGTAGTCTTTTTCATCCCAGGAGACAAAATCGGGAACATTATAATCCCTTTTCGCACGCACGGGATCATATCTGTTATTGTTTGGTACATTTTCTGGTTGTCATGACGTCCCATGACGATGGAAGTCTGCGAGAAAGAAAAAAAAAAGAAACAGGAGTTTTTATTAAGAAAGGATGAACTCAATGAGCACTGAACAGAACATTATAACACTGAACAGCACATATAAGCACTGACTGTTGATGATAAACACTGATCACCCATCAACAACACTGAACAGAAAACACACACACTGAGCAGCACATTAGAAACACTGAGCAGCATATATAAACACTGATCAACATCAATGACACTGAACAGCACATAAAAACACTGAACAGACACCAACACACTGTACAACCATTAAAAACACTGAACAGTCAAGGGCAGTAAAGACTCACCCAACAGTGCGCGGGGAGTATCAGAGCCTCCAGATTCTTGTTGTGGTCTCGATGCAGCGACTCAGCAAAGGCGTCGACCACATGATTGCTGATGAAGGTGCACTTCATCATGTCGGTAATGTCAGCCACCGTCACAACTGTGTTTATACGGGGAAAGAACTTCATCGTATACCTGATTGTCAAAAAAAAGGGAAAAAAAACACATTCTTAGCGCACAAAAAAAAAACGAAAGAAAGAAAGAAAGAAGGGAAAGACAGAATGTGAAAGAAGGAAAATAAAAGAAGCTTCACTCACATTTTCGGGTCGCTGTTGTGGAGGATGATTTTGTCGAGGATTTCCGGCTCCAATTCCAACCCGCAGTTCACATCGAATTTGTTGTTTACGGTCAACAAGAAGTTGATATGATCCTCATTGTAATCACTGCGGATCGGTTTCTGGCTCGCCTCCTGCACCACCTTCTTACCCTTCTTGATCGCCTTCTTCTTTGCGGCAGGGGCAGGGGGATCGTACTGAAAATCGTCGTCGTCGCCGTTGGCCGGCTTCCTTTTCCTGCCCTTGACCCGTCGCACCATCGACCTGGTCTTCGCCTTGCTCGAAGGCTCTATCTTTTCAGCTTCCGGTCTCAACGGGCTCCCTTCTTCTTCATCGTCCTTGTTGCGGTCAATCTCGTAGACGCACAACTCCGCCTGGAGACTCAAGACTTCATCTTCCCGTTCCTTGACGACTTTCTGCAGAGCCTCGATCTGGGTTCTGTGGACGAGTTCTTGCGCTTTCATGTCCGCCTCCAGAGACTCGATCTGGACTTTTTCGTATTCGTTCATGACCGACGACATCTGAAGGTCGGCCAACGCGTTCTTCAAAACATCCACTTCGTCCTCGAGCTCTTTCACTCTAGCCCTCAGAAGCCGCACTTCCTCCTCCTCACCGGAGCTTCGAGCCTCTCCCGCCTCGGTCACCGGATTATTCTGATCGTTCGCCTTCTTGATCAATTCTTCCTCGAGCTCTTTCACTCGGGCCCTCAGATTTTTCAGCTCCTCCTCCTCCTCGGAGCTTCCACCTGCCTCGCCTGCTGCTGCCCCGGGGACCTTCTCCGTCTCCGCGTCGATCTTCGCAAGCTGCTCCGAAAGCTCGCTCTTCAGACGCTTGTTTTCGACTTCCAGCTCAACGTTAGCACTTGTCGCTTCGTTCAGCCGAGAAGTCGTGCTATCGAGCTTGGATTGGAGATCCCTCACAGCGCTGGAGAGATCTTGATTCTCCGACAGGAGGTTGTTGAGCAGTCTCTCGGCTTCAGCAGCAGAAACAGTGGGGCGTTCCTCATCGGGCTGCTGCTGTTCGGAAGGCCCACCCTCGTCCTCCGGCTCTGGGACTATGCAGGCCATCTCCTGATGCCGCCCGGAAGAACTGTCGTCGTCGTCGTCGTCGTCGTCTTCCCCATCTGACGACTGCTCGTGTCCAGAAGGCCCGCCCTCGGGGCCTTTTCCTTTTTGTTCCTCTTCCTCCTCAGGGCTCGACGAATCAGAGCCCGGATGCTCGTCATCGTCATCGTCATCAGACTGCTCTTCGTCCTCGCTCTCCGCCGCACGCGGAGTGTTCACGATTGCTTTGTAGGAAAGGTAGCCCTTGTACGCGTGGATCTCCGCCACCGTCTTTCCGTGTTTCAGAAGACGAGCATCCACCTGTCAGACACGGACATCACGCGTTAGAACATCATCACCCCTCAAGAGAGTGACACTGAACAGCATTAATAAGCACTGAACATCACATTTATCCTACTTTGACACTGAACAGCATAAAAAAGCACTGAACCTCAATATTTCACACTGAACCTCAATATTTCACACTGAACAGCAAGCAATAAACACTGATCCTCAATAAACACTGTCGACGGACACTGAATCATAAAACAAAACAGAATTAAAAGAAGAAGCAGAAGAAAGAGAGAAGATATTTACCGCCTCGTCCGCGAGACCCGCCAGGGTCTCCTTGGTCACATTCGAAAGATCATTGAGATGCCAGTTCAGGACCCGGGGGAGGTGCTCGTTCTCCAGCCTTTTTGCCAGCTTTGTGTGCTCACAAAGCCAGAACTGCACAAAAACCAAACAAAAAAAACCCGAGGTAAATATCAAGGAATGAAAAAATTAAAAAGACGGCAAGACGAATGTGAAGAACAGCAAGTAGAAGCACATACCAGAAGCAGTATCGTGCAGCCTTGTGTATTCTGCGGGTTGCCCCTGTTCGCAGCTGCCGAGTCGCAAAGGGCCTTGAGAATCGCCTCGCCCCAGTTGTAGCTCTGCATCGACTCCAGATCCACCACATAATCCAACCACTTCCATTGGATCGTGACGGAGGAAGTGGAGAAGAAGACAGTGCCGATCACTATCAACGAGAGGAGCCGAGCTACATCAGCAAGAGCCCGAGGCTTGCGACTACGACGCTTCACCAACATATCAAGCTTTTCCTTCAGCAGCTTCGGGTTCAGCGTCTTCTCCCCCGGGAACAGCCTCTCCCTGAATGTTTTGTTATCACACTTGGACCTCGAACTGATATCGAGCTTCCTACTGCCGCCTACTATTCCAAAAATAAGATCGACATCCTCGGGAGTGATCCGGACATCTTTGCTGCCGAGCTTAATAGTACGATTGCCGACATCCATCTGCTCCAGCACTGCAGCTATCGCAGCGTCGCTCTTTCGGGTGTGGAGGATGGTCAGCCTCTGATCTTTAATGCTCTTGAAGAGATGGTAGAAGGGGGTCATCTTCAAATACTCGTCGTGCCCCGGTTTCAGCTTGTCCTTGATCTCATCAACAGTACGGATGATGGTCAGCAAGTTGGACCTCATCTGTTTATAGGACCTGGAACACCAAAAAAACACACACCGATGTGAGTGCAAAGCAATGAACAGGCATATACAACACTGAACAGGCATATACAACACTGAGTGGCCATGTAATTGCACTGAGTGGCACTGAAGAGGCATAACAGGAATGATGAGGCACTGTACAGAACATTTTAACACTGAACATACACCCAACACACACAATCAACACTGAGTGGCACACACAAGGCACTGGGTGGCATGCAGAGACACTGAGCAGGCATAATTTAACACTGAGCAGGACAATTTAACACTGAACATAACATTTTAACACTGAACAGGAACCAACACACTCAATCAACACTGAGTGGCACACACAAAGCACTGGGTGGCATAAAGAGACACTGAGCAGGCATAAACAACACTGAACAGGAAAATTTAACACTGAACAGAACATATTAACACTGAACGGCCACCAACACACACAATCAACACTGATGAACACATAATCACACCGAACCTCCATCAAAACACACAAAATTCATTCATGCAATGGAAATTAACAGATTGAAATTGAAAATCGGTTGAATTAGGGTTCGAAATACTTACTTCCTCTCCTTCTTCTCGCCGGCGGCAGGTTGAGGGATAGGGCTCGGCTGCTCTTCACTCGACGGAGTGTACTGAACAAGCCTCCGTTCAGTGTTTTCGGAAGCAGCAGCAGCGGCGGTTGGAGTCAATTTCTTCCCGGCGGTTCTCTTCGCGGCGGCGGTTTTCTTCGACGGAGCCATTGATAATCGAACAGCTAGCTGAGATGAGAAGGAAAAGTGAGAGGATTTCGTGGTGGTTTTTTTGGTTTCTGTGTGTGTTCTAACGGGAGCCGAGAGAAAAGAAAGAGAGAAGGTGTGGGTTTCGTGGGCTTCGTGTGCGGGAAATGAAATAAATGCTGAAACCGTTTGTTCAAATGTGTATATATGCGAGGGCAACGATGTCTTTGCACATTTTAGGCGGCCTAATTGGCACGCGTAATTTCTCGAAAGCCTTATTGCCGAAAAAAGGTTGAAAAATGACCTTATTGCCATTTTTCCCAATGTTTTATGGTTAAGTTAATAAGTATTTTTATATATTTAAGAAATCAAAATATTTCGTTCATTTCACATATAATTTTTTTTTTATTTTTTTCAAATGTTTACTGAAACTATTGAAGTTGGTGTTAAGGAAATAAATATAATCAAATCATATTGATTTGATTATAAAAATAAAATATATCTTTTGTATTTAGTTTAGTATATCTTATTTGATTTTCGTATATTCTTCCCTTAATTATGGGATTCCGTTGTAACTATAAATATGAGTATTAACGTACTCACCAATTCATCGGTAATTTTATATTCACTCTCTTACCAGAACCGAAAAAAATTACAAACAATGAAAATGCGGAAAAATCAAAATTATATACTCCAATATCCTAAAGAAACCAAATGTTGCAAATTTCAAAACCAACCACGTGAGTAAAGAAGATTCTGACCACATTCTTTCTGCCTAAAATCACATAATTTGATAAATTAAAATAAATACAAAGTCACCATAAACTCTATTATGAATTTATGAGCATTACTATTTTCTAAGAGAAAAATATTAATTTTAAACTATGATTTTTGATATTATAAGGCCAGGGAATATCTGAATTAAAATGTGGGAAAAAAAGACAAAAAATAAATAAAAATATTTTAGCTATAAGGCCTAGGGGGATTTGGGCTTGAGCCCAGCTCATGAAGCCCACCGTTAGGAGCCATTGGTGCGAAGCCACTAGGAGAAGAAGACCCGGAGACACGAAGTAGCTCGGCTAAAGCACTCATGGCTCGTACCTTAAACCATGATAATAAAGAAAAATATTATTTAAAGATTTATTGACAAAAATAAAAATTACGAATAAAAATGTAGTCTCTCCTCATAATAATAATAATTTTTGAGATTTTTTTTTTTTTTTGTATTTTGTAAAGAAAGGGTCATGAATATAACAAAACAAAATGTAGCTCGGCTGAAGTATTTTTAAATTAAGAAAGCAAAATTAATTTTGAATAAATTTAAAAAAATAAATAAATAAGATTAAAAATATTTTTAAAAAACTAAAATAACGAAAACATTGTAATTTAAGCAGGGTAAATAAAACAAATAGATTTTTTGTATTGTATATACCTGCATTTCGAGTGCGGCTATATAATCGGTGGCCTCCTCCAGAACCACCGGCAAAGGCTGTTTCCGGCAACCGGGAACTAGCCTACTCAGCACTGCCGCCTTCCTCTGCACGGCCGGAAACCCTTCCGATTTCAACCACCGGACGCCGGAGTTATTCGGCTGCCTCCGCGAGGCGGTGATCACCGTCATCAGCTTACGCTGCTGCTTCGCGAGGTTGTTTTTCTTAATGAACTTCAGCTTGAGCCGGCTCGTGAGGATGGCTCGGCTCCACCTCGACCGGCCTTTAGCCGCGGCTGCCAAGACTCTGTTGGCTGCCTCGTGCACTCGGCTCGGAGCCGAAGCCGTCGAGCCGAGCCGTGCTTGCTGCAGAGCGCGGAGCAGCTTGGATGAGTAGATTTGCTGCTGAGATTCGGATCTCCATTCGGGTATTTTACTTTGATTTTGATTTTGAATTTGATGGTGCATTTGCTTCCTCTTTTTTCTTCTCGATCGATCGGGATTCACAGCTGGATTCGACGTAGACGACATCATTTATTAATTATGCAATGAAGAGAAGAAATGAGATTTTGATAAAAAAGGATTATGATAATTTGGAAGAGGCTTTAAAGGGACGGTTATCCATTGCCCGAACCCGGATCCGGAATGAGCAATATAAATCAAAATTCAAAACATGTATCTTGACATACAAATGATATATAAACTATTTAATTATGAAGAAGATGAACTAGACCGAGCACATGAATCAATAAGGAAAAATACTAGAGAATTCGTATAACTCTATCCGTCTGGAATAGAGATGGTGATCGGAAATGTAGTTATATAAAAACAAAAAAAAACAAAATTATTTTTTTGTGTAATTCAATCATCCACACACGTTGTGTGAACCATGATATACGCTTTCATAAATAAATGACTTTATTATTATTATTAATAATAATATTAATATGGTTTTAATTTGTGATTTTAAATTTTAGGAGAATCTTAAAGTTGGGTTCGGGGCATGTGGTAAAGTATGGCCCGCCGCACATGCTGAGGCCCCGTTCTCATGTGCGATCACTATTCAAGTCTTATACTCTCCTCACTTTCTATATATTTTTAGATCACATTTTCAAGCAAACCACCTTGTAAGAAACTTGCCATCTTTTTAAATACATGTTTCTTTTTTCTTTTCTTATCATACATCCTCTCCCTTCTCACAATATTTTGTTTTCACAATTTTGTAGAGCACACAAAAATTAAGACAAAATAAAAGTCAGTTTAATTATGTTGATAAAAAAAGAAAACAATGTACATGGTAGTAGTTATATATTTTAAAGTGAAAAGTAAAAGTTAGATTGAGTAAAACTGATGAATCTACACATGCAGGCTAAAATGGACTTCTGATCATGATCAATTACATTACATGACATAACAGAAAGAATATATAAATAAAATGTTGCATGCATATATATGGTTACAAAAGGTATTATTATGAGGGGTATATTTCCTTGTCCTATATTTATACATAATGTACAGACAAAAAACTGGAAAACATAATAATAAAATCTGAATTGGAGTGAGGAGAGGAAAAATGAATGATGAACCAAAAGACAATTGAACGTGCTTGCATGTGTTCACTCGCTCTATTTTTCTTTTTATTTTTCATTTTTTCATTTTTTATATAATAAGCCCCTATATAGCTTAGCCCTTTGGATCTATTCGGGAAACGTGTATATCCAAATGCTCCACATGATCACTTGCATTTTCCTGGAAACAGAATCACTAATTATTTTATTCAACCAACATTTAATAAACTATGTACATTCTCACCCAATTATAATTTTATATTTTTCCATTGTTTTCCTAAAATGAAAAGGGAAAATAATAATATTAATAGAGCCAAAATGTGTTGGTTATGAACTAAAAGAGCTTGCAAGGAAACCTTTTGGCTTTTCCCCCAGTGAGAATGAACTTTCTGAAGAAAAACAATTCAAAAGATAAAGTTGGTTCAGACAATTATTGATAAAAAGATAGTGTTCCAAATGGTTGAATAAATTATAATCCCATACTACGTTTTACTGTTATCGGTATCCTAATCCTAATCCGAATCCAAAAGCTCCGGTTTCCAGGCATCATCATAAGCTGCCTGCTACCATTAAACAACTAAGAACCCTTTCGGGGGTGATGCTAAATCATGCACACGAAAAGAAAATGCAGCAGCAAAACAGGCAAATATCCATGTGTATCTGGACGGGCACTCATAGCTTAATAATTTAGAGATCCCAAACGAAATTGGTTCTGGACAGCCTGGAATATTCGGAGTTTACAAAGTAAAAGAATGTACGGTACATGTGTGTACATAAAGTCCAATTTATCAGATTTAACAAGAAATAGGAGAGTGAGTAATATAAAAGCCTTTATTTTTTCTAGCTTATATAAACATCTGTTAAACTGTCTCAGGTGTTAAGATGGGATACATTTTACTAAAAATGGTGATAATACTTCATATGGGATGTACTTATTACACTTCCTGTTATATCCACAAAAAATTCAATTTATATATTCTTCTTTACAAAGGAAATCACCCGTAGTGCCAATCAAAGTATCTCAAAAAATTAACATTACGCGTTCTTACGTTTGCGATAACATTAAATGTTCAAAAATAATGTAATTGTACTTTCAATATATAAAACAAAGATTACGTGCTAGTTATCAATGGACACACATTGTCCTGAATCTTCCCAAAAAAGGCAAGCCATTTTCATGTAACGCATAACCCATAAGAACATAACCAAGAAATATCTGAATGCTTAATATGATGATAATATCGGTATTCACGTAGCACAAGTCATAAGCACAATTGAACAGACATCAACAAGACATATTCTTGTTATCCATAAGGCTCCAGTCTTAATCCAAAACTCAAGCACAAAAAAAATAGGCTAAAAGAAGAGGTAAGAAAATAGCGTTAAGTGGAAGAGTGTACTTACATTATCTACGGATTCTCAGAGGTAACATATCATGTTGGTGTTGGCCCCGTGGTGTGAAATCCCTTAGCATCAGACTTGAAGAGCCAAATCATCAGTAGAATAGAATAGACCCCCATCATAAGACTCAAGAAAACCACACTAGACTTTCTAGACTGAAGCTTGTCTAGCCAAGCATCCTCTTTATGCCCACCACCATAGAATTCTTCGATGAAAACATTATATAATCAGAGCATCCAAAATCTTCTTTGAAGAACCCACGTCTTTCGATTTCAGGACCTGAATTCTGGCTTCTCTGAGGTGCTTGATCATCATGTCTGTCTCAATAGATTTTATCTCATCAAAGGAATCTGCTTCAGGATTTTCATAGTTAGTGTCGATAACAACAGAGAATGACGATAATGTTGGAGAAGTCAGATCTGAGATGGCAACTGTTTCTGACGAAGGTGTACCCACTGGATCTACTACTGCAATGAAGTTCTGAAAAAAGAAAGTAAACAAGTTCTGAAAACATTTCGGAAATATATATACTACTCCGACATAAACTATACTAAGCAATCAAGCATCCTAATGATGCTTTTCAATTTTCTGCAGACAAAGCTCATGATCGACAATCCCACGAAAACATATGCTCATTTTATTTCTGAAATAAAGGATAGCAGTTATTTGAATGACGAAATTCTTCGTTACAATTCAAAAATCAGACCAACTCATAGATACTGATAAGGTATTGTCACAGATTTCTTCGTTAGACACTCAGCCAAAATACAATAACAACAAAACGAGTCGTATCACATATGTAGAAATTAGTTTAATATGCTTGATTTCTATGAATATGTATGCTTATTCACAAATATGTAGTGACTACTGTTAATCCAGAACAATAAAATTCAAATTGAATCCCAGATAATCACAAAATGCCACACAAAAAAAAAAAAAACAAACTAAATCACAAATACGTACTGAATTCCAGAAGGATGAAAAATCAAATTAAATCGCGCCGACTATTACCTCAGCAGATTCAACCTCTGGAAATTCCTTCAGAGATTCCAAAGCAGCACAATCGTATTCTGACGCAGCTTTAAAGGCGGAGCTCAGCTTCTTTTTGGAGACCTGAAAACGATTTTCGAAGTTCAGAAACCTAAATTTATTAAATGCGATTCCCCAATAACGAAGATCTGAGGTTTCAGTCATACCTTGAGCAGATTTTTGTTGAGATCGGCGGTGGATTTCGAACGGCGATTTGCAGGAGGTTGATCTCTCTGTGGAGTTTGAAGTGGAACCTCCTTCATCTTTTTGCTGTGTGTATTGGGAGGGAATAAAAATCAAATTTGCCCGCGTATATATACTTCGATTTTTTTCAGGTCGCTCCGTGTTAATTGTCAAACGCTATAGGTGAGCGCGTTAAAAAAAAAAGGAATGGCCTTGAATTGATGCACTATTTTCTCGACTACTCCGATTACTCAATGTCTCAAATGACTCGCCCATATGAAATCCAATTCGACTAATTGCATTCATAATTCACCCAAATAAAGTTAAGGACACCCAAATGAAGTCAGGGTTGTTAGCTAATTGATTGAACTTAAATTTATGCAATTAACCTAAAAAAAATGGAATTTTCAACAACAATCATACAAGGGAATATACTTTATCTTCGAATAAAATAGATTGTTGATTGATATACATTTTTAGATTGAAATAGTATATTAGTATATTTTATTGTGTAAAATTAACTTATACGGTGTATAGTAAATTAACTTAATGCAGTAAATTTTGTACAGTATTACACTTTTACACTTGACAAAAAGCTTGTCAAAAATAAACCCGACCCGATGGGCCGGCCCAATAAACTCAAATATTAGGGCATTTGTATATTTATTGGCCCAGAATGTCCCGAGCCTACTTAGGCCGACCCAATTGACTCGATGGGCTGGCTGGGCTTGGATCGGGTCTGACCCGATTTTCAGATCTAAAGTAAAAATCCTCAAAATCAAACTTTGCTCTGTCTCATCTTCTCCGTTCAAGTCACGGCGGCCTTCGCCGTCTTTATCCGCTGCCCTTCGTCGTTAACTCGTTGCTAATCGCCCGTTTCTCTTCGTCGGCTTTCGTTGTTAAACTCACATTAGCAAATCATTACAATACTACGGATATTTTGAGGTTTGTTTTGCTATTTTGAATTTTCTAAAAAAATTACTATTGTAAAATTGAATTAATCACACCCATGCCGTACCAAACCTAATCAAATTTCAACCTCACTCTCACCTCAGAACCAGAATCGCCGCCGTCGGCGTCTTCCCGTCAAGCAGTTCACCGCCTCGTCGCCTCATCGTTCGACATCTAAATCGCCTCAGCGCTGCCCTGCCTCGCCGATCCTTGAGTCGCCAAGCTGCAGATTTTCAAACAGGTTCAATTATATAAATTTGATTTATTTGAATGTATTTTGTTTTAAATTTTATTTTGGAGATTTGGGTTTTTCTCCAAGGCATCAAATCTTTGAGACCTGATTGTCTAATTTGATTTTAACAAATAAATCATTTTATTCATCTTTTTTTCTTTACACATTTTCTTTATCTAATTTAAGATTGAAGGGAAATGAGAAATTGAGATGATGATTGCATTGGCTCTGAGATCTTTTTATAAATTTGATTTTCATTACTCAAAAGAGAAAAACCCGCCTGAATAAATTATGTGCATTTCAGCATTTCAACTTGATAGGGAAATGACTTGTTGATTCTGTTTTTTTTTTCTTGCCTCTTTTTCAGACTAAAACGAAATAGAAAGAAAGGTGAGATTTCAACCCCATGGATTCAGGCGCAGGAGAAGGATCCACTGCAGACGAGTATGAGTCGTTGATGTCGACGACGGATGCGGAGCTATTGAAGAGCGCGTGGCGGAACGAGAAGGCAGCACCAGAGATTCTCAAATACGACGCCGATTTGGTACAGAGGACCCGACAACAAATCCAATTAATGGTGAGCATTTTTTCTTACTTTTTAAATAAGGCCTTGTTAATTTATATCCAAATTTCCTTGCATGAATACGCCCCTTACATGGCCTTGTTTTGCCATGTATTTTGGGGGTAATCGCACTTGGTGCTGAAAGCCTGAAACTACATTCATTGTGTTCTAATTTGTTTATTCCTCTGATTTTGTTAAATATTGGTTAATTTCTCTCATTTACCTTTTAAAAATCAAATAAATTTCGACCGCACAATTTGTTAAAATCTGACTAGTGTTGTGGGAATTTCAACCTTGAAACCTGTCTGCTAGTTAGCTTTGTTAAGTTTAGATTGGAGCTTTTATTCATCTATAATTTAGAGAATATAGATGTGTGAAAAGATTTTTTCTTCTCTAAAATATTGAGCTTCGTTAAAATCCATTTATCGATGTTCATTCATGCAGCAACTCTTTTTATAATGTGGAATAATATGATAGTATATTGAACGTTTTAATAAGACGATGCATGAAAATATTATAGTTGTATGTGATTAGCAATCTGCTCAAAGAAGCAAACTGTTTTAAGACATTGTTTCTTCTATATGTTAGCATGATGTGTACTTTGGTTCTGAAATACAAATTGAATCAATTTCTCTACCTAATTGTAAATTAACAAATAAAACTGAGGTCATTCACAGTTGCACTGAGTGCTTTTTTTTTTTTTTTAATTTCTCACAGGAAGAAATGGTGGACGAGTTTAGCAAAAACGGGGTTGACCTACTCACGGTGTCTCTTTACCAGATGGACTTGGATAGGACCGTGTTCTTGTTAAGATCATACCTACGTACTCGTCTTTTAAAGGTAAAAATATGTGTTAATGTTATCATATGTGTAAAGAAGCTCGTAGATGTGGAGTCTATTTAAGTTAACAAACTTTGAACTAAACTAACATTGTCCTTTCTTTACTGGTGGTGGCAGATTGAAAAATACACTCTCCACGTACAGAAAAAAGCAGAAGTAATGGATCAGCTTTCTAAACATGAACAGAAGTTTGCCCGAAGGTAATTCTTTTTCTATATTTTTTTTCTGGATACGTGATAAACACTTGTGTTTGACGTTATGCACAGGTGTGGTGGAGACATAAAACATCACCTTGAACAATCTGTACTGTCAAAATTGCCTGATCAATACCAGTCTCATCTAAGGCAATCTGCCGCAAGCGAGGATGACGACATGGGTGAGAGCATCATATTATTAATTCTTGCCCTGTTTATTTTTATAATTATTTTCTCGAAGCATTTGAGCTCTATACTGATGTTTTCTGTGTTTATCTTCATATTATCACACTCCAAAAACATAAGTCAAGAGCAGAATAATGCAGTCTCTAGATTCTAGTTCTTAGATTTAGCTTAAAATAGTGTAAATTTACAATGGCAAAATGTGAATTTAAAAGAGTAGTTTTACTGGGTTTGTTTGTTTAGCCATTCATTCTCTATTATTTTTAGCCAATGTTTGAAAGAAGAAATCAATTTCTAGCCATTCATTTTGAAAGAAAAACCAGTCTTAGCTAAATTTTAGAAAAATAACACGATGCATTTCTTTGGTCTGAAAAATGTACCACACTCATGAAATGAAAGTAAGGGTGAATCGAACTACTCAACCCAAAGATGGCTAAAGGGTGAAAACAAATGGCCAAAAATCCATGGGATTTGTATTAGTACCTAAAGGTACGATGCACAACATAGAAAGACTAAATAAAATGTGTACTACAACATACAAGTATGAGAAATTCAGATCTAAGGATTTTATCATGAATACCTTTTGTTTAGTCTTCATCAATGCTTTATATGTACTTGATTAAAATTATAACTCCACTACTATATGAAATACCAAATTATTAATCATCCAAAAATGTGTTACAGTTCCAGAGCCACAGCTGGATTCCTATGTTGTATGTAGAAGCAAGAGATATTTAGGAGCTTTCCAGCTTGATGACGGGTAATTTCATAATTAACAACTTTTCCAGGCAATAGTGTTTTTCTTTTGCTGATATTTGGTTTATTGAAAAAATATGTCAGTGGAGAAGAGCCTGTTACAATAGAAGCTGATGATTTATATGCTCTACCGTACAAGTCTATAAAGCCGCTTGTGGAGAGTAAGCAAATTGATCTCGTCTGACATCACAAAACACACGAGTGTTTATTATGGTCGAAGTCCACCTGATTGAAAATGGTATGACACTAAAAGCTCTCGTAGTCGTAGGAGAAACATAAGATGTTGGGTTCATGTTTTGTAATTGTTGCAAGAATATTTATAGCTTTGGTCATATTATTTATTTATATTCTAATAAATAAACATTCTTAATTCAGTGAAGTTGTTTTCTGGGCCATAAATAATTACAAATCAAGGGTATCACATTTCATTGATGTAATTCATATGAAATTTTACTCAGTCAAATTGAGAGATTATCGGATGCTAAAAAAAATTTTGGGTATTGACGAGTTCATTTAATAAACATTATATGTGGTTTAATTGTAAATAAAAAGAGTTTGTATGATCTTAATTTAAAAATATTTTATAATAAATAAAAAGAAAAATTAATTCTAAATATTTTTTACGGCCAGCTCATGCCCATATTAGCATTTTCAAGCACGGAAACAAAACAAAACAAAAAAAATTACCAAAACTTTTTCCATAATACAAATGTCAATTTAATATTTCATCCTTTTTTTTCTTTTAAAAAAAATATTTTTAATTTTTTACGGCCAGCTCATGCCCATATTAGCATTTTCAAGCACGGAAACAAAACAAAACAAAAAAAATTACCAAAACTTTTTCCATAATACAAATGTCAATTTAATATTTCATCCTTTTTTTTTCTTTTAAAAAAAATATTTTTATCTTCATAATCAATTAATCAAACCCCTAAAATCTTGAGCAGGCCTTCGAAAGTAACACCGCCGCCGTTTTCATCCCCACCGCCGAGTCGGATCATGGCCTTCACATCCTCATCATGGGCCTGAAGCCCGGCCCAATTCAAGTAGCTCTTTAGATCCTCGTGGCCCACTTTCCCATCCCCATCTTTGTCCATGACCCGAAAAGCATCTTCCATCGCGCCGCCACCAATGGATCCATTTTTTTTACCCTTCTTCAACACCGTCTCAAACTCGTCGTATTCGACGAACCCGTTCTTATTCGAATCCGCCAACGAGATCATCGATCCGATTCCGTCCTCGTCGGATCCCCCTCCCGGACCGGAATACCCGCCGTAGAATGCCCGGAGATCGTCGCGGCTGATTTTGCCGTCGCCGTCGGCGTCGATGACCTTGAAAGCCGACCTCAGATTCGGATTCTGCATATCTTTTTTCGCGTCGACTCCCAATGAACTTGAATTTCCTGTTGGGCACATTTTTAGAGAGGGAATTTATTTATTTAATTTACTGTAATTTTATTTGTGAGGTTGAAGATGATTTGTCGAGAGGGGGGTATTTAAAGGGTATTGTATTCGTTTGGTGTTGTGGGTCCCCCACGCGCAAGAAATTGTGCGGTTTGTTTTTCTCAGGGTTTTGACTCGTTCGCGTAAGCGATGACGTCGTCGGAGGATCCAAATCGAATTTCGTTTCTTGAATGGTGAACCGGGATTCATTAGACCCCACACATTATGTTTTTATATTTTTTGTGATAGCTTTACTTGTTGGAAATTGGAATCTTATTTTGGACATTTTGTGTGTGATACTATATTCTAATGTCAACTTCTTTTGAATAGAATTCCACTTAAATAAGTTGAATGAACTTAAATAATTTAAAAGTGAGTTGAATTAACATAAAATTTAATAATAATAATAATATTTATATATTAGGGAAAAATGGCAATAAAGCCAATTTTCAACATTTTTTCGGCAATAAAGCTTTTGAGAAATTACGTGTGTCAATTAGGCCTCTTAAAATGTGTAAAGACCTCAATACCCTTCCCCAATATTCATCCACGCCCGCGAACTCCTTATTCCCGATCGATCCCCGATCCCTCGCCTTCTCTTCCTCCTGCTCCGTCGACGATCTTGACGAAACCCAGCACCACCACATCGACAGTGCCGCTCCGCCGACCCCACCTCCCTCCGCTGCCACGCTTGCAGCCTCCGATCGCTGAAGAAATCCTTGGCCATGACCTCTTCGTCGTCCTCGCGTACGAAGGAGAACTCGAAATCGTCGTCTCCAGCGGCGGCGACCGAGGTATCGACGGCGCCGGCGTCGTCAATTGACCCGGATTGGAAATCAACCGAGGCCCCATTCGACGGTAATAGACGCGAAGAAAGAGGCCGCGATCGAAACTGTCTTCCACGCGAAATTAGACGCGGTTGCTCATTCCGCCCACCAAGTGTTCGACAAAATGCTCGACGTCAAGATCGAGACCCGCATCTCCCTCACCGTCACCCGCTCCCTCCCGTCAATTCACGACGCAAACCGAAACCTGAAATCCCCGAAAACCCGCGATGTTCGGGTACTCGTTGTTGTGCACGCCCCCGGGATTCAAGGTGGTGGTGATCGTTCTTCCCGACTTCAGCCAAGTACAAAACCGTCCCACTCCGACGTTGTTTTGCTCAAAATCGAGTAAGTGGGAGAGGCGAAGCTTCGACTATCCTCGACCGTGGGCTATTAGCTTTAACTTCGTGTTGGTTACGGTTACGTGCAACGAGGTCGTGTATTGGATCGAGAATGCGCGAGCCTCGAAGAGGGTCGTTAACTTGGATTTGTCGGCGGAGAAGTGTGGGAGCACCGAGTTCCCGCCCTAGGATAATGATGAGCTCTCGGAGGTCATTGTTAAAATCTATTTCTTTAACAACTGTATTTGTTTTGTTCATTCCATCATCAAGCTTCTACTGTAGAAACATTACATAATTTAAGAGATTATATATATGTACAAGTAATTATTGTGCACCTGTGTCTGATTTGTTTCTTGTAGATAGAAATGTTATAACTGTCGTAGCTCTATTCTCTGCTCTACTGTCCTATTTTTTGGTTTTGTCATGTTTCTAATTATGGCCTAGTGTAGTTGATGAGTACTGTGAGGATTATCTTTTCATCTTCTAATTCTATATGTTCTTTCAGATTTAAAATAAGTGTTAAGGTAAGACAATTAATAATTTCTCTTGAAACTACATAATAAGGTATGTAACAATATGTAACAATTGCTTAATCAAAATTATATGGAATTTTATTTATTTCAACTTATAATGAAGTTTTTTGTGGTATTTCTAATTTGGAAAGAGATAGGGTTTTTCTTTAATTAACACTGAATTTCATATTTTAACACCGAATGTCATAAAAATACACTACACTGAATGCCCCATTTTTACACTGAAGCATAATAACACTGAATGTCAGATTTTCACATTGAATGTTATAAAATTACACTGAATAACAACATACTGAATGTCATATTTTAACACTGAATGACATATTTTAACACTGAACATACTGAATGTCATATTTTAACACTGAATGACATATTTTAACACTGAACATACTGAATGTCATATATTAACACTGGATGGCCTATTTTAACACTGAACATACTGAATATCATATTTTAACACTGAATGTCATATTTTAACACTGAACATACTGAATGTCATATTTTAACATACTGAATGCCATATTTTAACACTGAATGTCATATTTTAACACACTGAATGACATATTTTAACACTGAACATACTGAATGTCATATTTTAACACTGAATGGCATATTTATAACACTGAATTTCATATTTTTAACACTGAACATACTGAATGTCATATTTTAACACACTGAATGACATATTTTAACATACACTGAATAGGATAGAAAGACACTGAATAGGAAAAATGTGATAAACAAAAAATACAGATGCATATTGATGGTAAAAAAAGATTTAAAAGCATAGTTTTTTTCTAATCTGAGTGGGCCAAAAATGTAATAAACAGAAAATACAGAGGGATAATATAAAAAAAGTCATTTACAATTTGCAGTACACAAATGCACACACTCTCCTGTGTGATCCAGATACACTTGAAGAAGAAGATGCAAAAGATACAATGCCCACCAGACAAATTTAACCATCAACACTAAAATTACAAATGAAAAAAGTCAAAGGGCTACTGATACTCAAAAGAAAAACCAGAAAAAAAGAAAAAAGTCAAAAGGATCATGATGAACAGCACCCACTTTTTTTACCACCACCTTCATCTTCCTGTAAGACGACAGTGGTCGTTTTTCCGTTCTCCATCCACCCGGGTTACTTTGAGCTCTTGAGACTGAATAACTTTTTTGCTTAAAATGTTGAATATCTCTTTCACCACCGTCTGAAAGGCGACAGCTACATTGGAGGAATCTAGAGCTGAAGTCTCGATGAAGAACAGACCCTGTGCCTCGGCCATGTTGCTTAAAATTGTTGGGAATGAAAAACACTGAATAAGAATGATTGTCACATGAATACACTGTTTGATTAAAAAATACACTGAAGAAGACAGAAACACACTGAATAGGAATGAAAAACACTGAATGTCACATGAATACACTGTTTGATTAAAAAATACACCGAACATGACTGAAACACACTAAATGACATCAAAAAACACACATTGAATGTCAACGTACTGAATGTCTCATTTTGACACTGAATGTCATAAAAACACACTGAATTTTTTTTTCTTGATAAATAAATTTACTTAAAATTCATTTTTTTCTTGAATGTTTACAAAATGAAAATGTACAACTAAACACTGGACATTGGGCAAAAATAACAATATAAAAAAAATAAAAAATTGAGAGAATCATACTCATGCTTCTGGTTTATTTTCTCCTGTGTATGAGCTCGTCCTCTCAGCTCTTCAAAAGCCTATGTTGTTCGCCTCGATCCCCAGCAGATCCGAGTTCTCGAACGTGAAACAATGCACCGCGTCACTCCACCGCCACACGGTACAGGCAGCAACCGCCCGCCCGACACCGTTATCTCCGTGCCCCGAAACACCAGCCCCACCAACGGCAGCTCGAGCAGGCCCGTCGCGTTCCTGTCGTCGGGAGCTCCGAGAACGGCGGCGTTCGCGGGGGCAGCGTCGTCCCTCCTCCTGCGCGCGCACTTCCTCTGCTAGTGAGGCCGATGCTTGGGTGGGGGAGAGAACCGGCCGGGAGGGCCTTCGTCGTAACTGTGGCAGTACGCCACTTGTTTTGACGACGACGGGGATCGGGAGTATTTCCGGGATTTCGATTTCGAAGCGCGGTGCTCCAAGCGGGTGGAACTCAACGGATGAGCGCCGCCGCGGAG
Source organism: Euphrasia confusa (assembly GCA_954870475.1). Lineage (NCBI taxonomy): Eukaryota > Viridiplantae > Streptophyta > Magnoliopsida > Lamiales > Orobanchaceae > Euphrasia > Euphrasia confusa. The sequence goes on along the minus strand of OX940966.1, from coordinate 3,224,004 downwards.
GGAGGAAATTGTGGTGGTGGCGTTCGAAGGCATCGGGGCACAGAGATTTGGGATTCGTGTTTGGTACGGAGGAAAAGAGGGAAGAGGATATTTTCGTCATTTCATATACATTTTTTTGGCCCAATTGGAACAAAAAGGCCTAATTGACACATAAATTGGAAATTGGCCTTATTGCCCAAAAAATGTTGAAAATTGGCCTTATTGCCATTTTTCCCTATATATTATTAATTATCATTATTTTTAAATTATGAATAAAGAAAGTGTGAGATTTTTTTAGAAATAAAGAATTGTAATTATTGAAATTAATGATTTAGGTGAGTATAATTATTTAATTTCAAAACTATTGTACTTATTAAACTACTCAAAATTACATTACATTTTAACTTAAAAATACATGTTTAGCTCTTATTGTTTGATAAAAAAAACATATTTTAAAAAATGTGTGCTCTTTTCATGGTGCTTAAATCTCTTCGCTTGTTAATTGTTTTGTTTGTATTTTTCGATTATGAATCCCATGAACACATAGTCTTCGTCTTTTTCACAATAAACATGTATAGCTAAATTGTCAATTAGGGTTGGAGGAATTAATTTTTCAAACGGAGATATGGTTATTGAATTTTAAAAAGAGTTCGATAAAAATGTTTAAGACGATCGGTCGATTGTTTAATTTCATGTAGGATACTCTTGGGAAAAAGTGTCAAATCAAAACAAATTAAGATATATAATACTCAAATACATTTAACATGTTCTTACTTTATAATCTTAATTCTTAATTTCAATCATTATTCAATCAACACATAATATTTGTAATCTTGATTTCAACCAAAAGAGAATCCATGCATTCTGAAAAAATATCTAAAAAGGTGGAAATTCCATAAATTAACACTCCGCGCGTAATTGAGGGAATGCCTCTAACAAAGGATTTCCCCCCTTTTTCACGCCAGGCTGATCGTTTGTTACAAAATCTACCCCTCAAGTTAGGGCTAATTGCACAAAATACCCAGAGAAAAATCATATTTGAGTTTTCCTACTCAATTCTTGATTAGTAATCACATATTCACATACATCAAATATTTAAATAATACAAACTACTACAACTTCACGTCCATTTATGACATTTAAGATAAATCAAGGGTGCCAATTTGAAATATTCAATGAAAAAAGGATGTTTCATTAATTTGAAACTTTGTTTGGGTATTTTTGCAATTATCTGTTTGTTCTCGTCCATTCCAAGTTTCAAACTATATAGTTCCATCCCCAAGAAGAAAGATAGAGAGAAAAAAACAAACCAAAAACAAACAAACAATGTATTTACCTCACCTAAACTCTGCAACATATATTCTCGTCACATTAATCGTTTTCTTTGATTTCGCACAATGCTCTTCTAATGACAACACCGTTGTTGATTCGCCTCTCTTGACACAAAAAATCGGAGCGAATCGCACGATCATCGTCGATGCAAGCGGAGAATCGGGCGAATTCAAATCCGTACAAGCTGCCATCGATCAAGTTCCGAATGGGAATACCAAATGGATTATTATTCACATCAAAAAGGGAGTCTACAGGTAATTAATCTTATTTGTCTGGGACAGAGGGAATATTTTTTTTTTTTGTTTCGACGATTTAATTATCTATTTTCTTGGGCAGAGAAAAGGTTAGCATTCCTCGCGACAAGCCTTACATCTTCATGAGAGGCGACGGGAAAGGAAAAACGTCGATCGTTTGGGACCAAAGCTCCGATGAAAGCTACGAATCCGCGACTTTCAAACTCGAAGCCCCACATTTCGTGGGCTACGGTATCAACTTCAAGGTTCAGATCCTAAACGATTGACTGATACCATGTTAGAAGTTACCTCATCTAAAAGTTCGAATTATTAAAAAAATTGGACACAACTTCACATTTATACTGACATTTATATTAATGAATCGAATATATTGTCAAATAATAAAAAATATACGATCGTTGCTCGTTTGTCTTTTGTTCTATAGAACGCGGCCCCGCCCGGCATCTTCCACACCGCCCGGAAAAAGACGGTGGCGGCCTTTCTTGGGGCGGACAAGGCTTCCTTTTACCAATGCGCCTTCTCCAGCTACGGCAACACGATCTTTGACGAGGAGGGGAAGCACTACTACGACCGTTGTTACATCCAAGGGTCCACCGACCTCGTTTTCGGGCATGGCCAAGCCATTTTCCATGTAAGCTCTAGTTGAATTCTGAGCACTATTGAAGAATATACTCGACTCACTGATATAAATGTCTAGTTGTCCAACTTCTCTAAAAGCTCGAACATTTAAAAATGTTGAATAATTTGACATTAATATCAAGTTGCTAAATTTTTCCTCCAACTTTTAGAAGAGTTTGACAACTTGACATTTAAATCAGTAGGTCGAATATATTCTTCAATACTCACCGGCTAAAATTTGAACGAAAATCAATTTACACATGCAGGATTGCGAGGTGTTTGTGATCGGTCACCAGAAGGCTGAGATCGGAGGATCGATTGCGGCAAGCCATCGGCAGAGCCACGACGAGAGCGGAGGGTTCGTGTTTGTGAAGGGGAGAGTGTATGGGGTTGGAAATGGGAATGTGCATTTGGGTAGGGCACAAGGATCACATTCCAGGGTCATTTTTGTAAATACCTATTTGTCAGGGGCTGTTGTTCCTCAAGGCTGGACAAATTGGAACTACCAAGGAGCTACTGAGTAAGAAAGAAAAACTCATTCGTCCCTTGTAAATTACATATTAGCCCTCGGGTTTTGAAATACTAACTAAATTAATTTGTGAAATTGGAACAGGAATTTACACCACGCGGAGTATAAATGCCATGGGCCGGGGTCTGATCCAGTGAACCGGGCTCACTGGTCCAAACAGCTGGCTCATAAGGAAGCTACCCAATTCCTCACCGTCGATTTCATCAAAGGCCAGGAGTGGCTGCCTGTGTGGTTTTGAAATGCATTTATAATATATTCTTTATATAATTATATATTCCTTCAGTCTCATTGATCTTTGTCAGTTTCTTTTGTAAATATACAAAAAAAATTAACAAACATTGATGAGACGAAGTAAGTATATACTGTACTATACAAGAGAAGCTTATCTATGTAAAATGTACAACTTGTATTCTAAAGGTACAATAACAATCTATTATTATTATTATTATTATTATTATTATTATTATTATTATTATTATTATTATTATTATTATTATTATTTCCTAACAAAACAGAGCCATTTCATTTGTATTTTACAAAGAGAGAAAAAATGAACACTTTCTTAGGACACATAAGAAAAAATGAATAAAATAGAGAAAAAACAGATGACAAAATAGGAAAATAAGTTGACAAAAGGTTTAGAACTTGGAAGAGTGAGTTGTATTTAATCAGAATTTTCCTCATCGCGTTTTGGGAGTAATGTAATGTGTTGCTTTATTGAGATATACAACCTGCAACGTCTATTATAGCAAACTTACAGTTAACGTGACTCTTTGAACATGCGCCAGAAAACTCGAACACGCTCTTCAAGCCTCTCGGGGCTTACTGCTTAGGTAGATCAAGAACGATTCGGAAGTAACACCCTTGTGATTCTATGATGTACTGAACTTCTCCATTCATAAGCTTCAAGATTTTCCTGCACATGCCAAGCCCGAGTCCTTCCTGAGTCGACCATCGACTGTTGTGAAATATGTCTTGGACTAGTTCTGTCGGAAGACCTTCACCTGGGCACAACATCCTTTTGCAGGCCACAAAACATATTTTATATAAGAACTCAACATATAGTTATGTATGTATAAAATAATGATAACATTACCTGAATTCAGTGTGCACGATGGTTACTCCTTCGGAGACTCGATTCAAACTTGGTCTAAGTTGCAATTCTACCCAACCATTCGGTGATGGTGCGTGGCGAACCATGATCAGTAAGAAGTTGGCCAAGATCTGTTGAGTTCTAGCTTGATCACCATAGACGGTCAACGTCTTGACTTCCTCTGGTATGTCATGGATCAATTTCAGACCTCTTTCTCTGAGAGGTAACATTACTTGGCTAACAACGACATCGATTACACTCCCGAGTATGAATTCCGCTTTCTCAAGCTCAAGTGATCTAACACAGAAAACGAGGTTCTCAATTAAGTTAGGTGTAGCATGCATACTAAAGAACGTAGAACTAAACAAAATCTATTCTCATATTTTGTTTTCTTCTCCTCATTCTCATATTCACACTGAAAGAAAACAAAATCACAACTCACATATTTCCAACTACTCACATACCCCACAAATTATCATCTAACAACCGATAACTCTCAATTCATTAATCTTAAGAATAACTTTTCCACACTAGTCTCTACACAGATGGAAATGGAAGTTCTCTTTTTTTTTACACCTTTGATTGCTTTCACCTGGTTTTAAGACCCAAAAATAAAATAAAAAAATATTGATGTTAAATAAAATCTCATTACAGTCGAGAAAAAGACATACCCATCCTCAATATTTTCCAGATCCACATCCTTCGTAATCTTCAACGCTTGCTTCTCACATGCAGCACTTGTCTCAAGAAGCTGCTTCTGGCATTCTGTCAAATTCGTACCTTCAAGGATCGAATTAGTGAACCGTATACCATTCAACGGATTCTTCACCTGCTGAACAATATACGCCAGCTCCTTCGTCTTCGAAAGACGACTCTCCATCTGACTTTGTACTCCCAAATCCTGTTTCAGTTCGGGACTTGGAATCTGCAAGAAACAGAAAGCCCCAATAATCTCTCCCTCCATATTCACTCTCTTGCTGGCATGTAGAAAAACCTGCACGTATTTCCCACCACGGTCGAAAAAAGAAAATGGAACTTTCTCAGTATCCTGGCCTGCAAGTGCATTGTGCAGGACAATCATGAATTTTGTGGCTGCATCTAAGCCCTTGAGCCGACAAAAACTTCCAAAGATCTCTCCAATAAGCATTTTCCCGACAATTTCGATCCGACTGTACCCGGTGAGATTTTCCATGGCTGCATTCCACTCATAGCAACATGTGTTCTCGTCCGAAGCGAATATGGGCGGGATAAGAGGGCTGGGACTCTGGACAATTGCCTTGTAGTCACCTTGAATGCTTATGAACTTGTCCATCACTACTTTCTGGTTGGTCACATCCTGACCGACAAAGCAGACACCAACTACATTGTTCGAATGGTCCTTGCTGGAACATGAATTGACCACCAGAAATACAGCATTTTTGCTGGTTTGTGTGCCAAATGTCCTCAGCTTTAATTCTACGCTATGTTTTTCCTCACCTGCAATAGTTGTGCTTATAAGTTCACTCATGAAGAAAATGAATAGACTACCTTTTATTTTTATTTTAGTATTTCTGGAAATTAAATGAATATCATCAGTTACATATGAATCTATTTCTTGATCAGTGTTCAAAGATAAAAACAAAATAAACAAATACATTTCAGGGGAAAAAAATTAAAAATTATATCAATAAAGTTTAGGCAATTTACGAATTGCAAACATTCCTCTATGCTGATACAAATGCCCCTCCCTTTCAGGTCTGTATTTTTCTGACAAATAACTCCACTTGAGGACATGATTTGTAAAATAAAGAAAGGCATAGGGGCATTAGTAGTTTTGAAAGATAACTGTTTATTTTTATAATTAAACAAAATCTCAGGGTTAGTATCTGAAACTATGCTGACATTAAAATCGAATCAGACTACCTTTCAGAGCATTAGACATAAGCTTGTCAGCGATTTCTTCTGAATCCTTGTGAACAAGATCACGAACAAACGACTTCCCCATTGCTTCCTTAACAGATAGTCCGGTTAACTCAGCAACTTTCGCATTCCACCCATTCACGAGCCCCTGAACACCCACAGCGAATATAGGAGCTGTGGCAGTCTCTATCAACCTAATCATCTCTCTAGTCACAGAACTGAGTTCATCCATTCTGTTCGACTCCAAGCCCTCAGTCACTGGGAGTTCCACAACAGCCTTAGAATTCTGTCCATCCCCATCCCGAAAGGAATCTCTCAATATTAGCTGCAGAGAGTGAATGGCATCCATCTCTGCATTCTCCCACGGCAGACTCCGACCCTTGACAACTTCCAAGAAAGCCTTGAACGAATAACGTGGATTCATTTTCATCCCGTCATCTTTATCCTCCGGTTGGTGCTTGGCCCCACCCCACTTGATCTCTTTTGCTGTGTGAGATCTAAACCAAAAAATAAAATCCCTTGAAGTAATATAAGCCACAGCCATTCCACAAACAGCATCTCCTAGAGTGGCTGCCCCATGATAGCCCGCATCGGCTATACTATCAGTGCTTAGACCCGTCGAGTCCCCATGGAAGGCCAACAACCACTGTACGATATCCTTTATCTGTGGTTCGGTGGGGGTGATCCCCAGCGGATAATATCTACCCTGGTGGTACAGTGCAGCTCCGTCGCACTTAACGAGGTCCATGATGCTTGGGCTCTGCGTGATAATCCCTGTAGGCGAACTCCTAAGAAGCATATCGCACAACACTGTTTGCATCTTCAAGACGCGTTTTTCGGATAACTGCACCGCCAGCTTTAATTCCATGTTCAGTTGAAGCCCGAAAGCCTGCATTAGGAATTCACAAGCATAACGAAGCGGAAAAGGCACACATCTATCTGACGTGTGATGGCCGACCACCAAACCCCATAGTCTCATCGAGCTTCTTCCACCAGAAACACCATCTTCATCATTCCCATTAATGATGATGGCTAATGTTATAGAAGCAATGGACCCCATGTTAGCCATGTACTGAGCATGGCAACCGTGAGGAGCCCTGAGAGTCGAGCCCACCAAACACAGAGGCTGCATTAGTGCTTCATCTTGGATCACCCTAACAGGGGTGGCATGACAGTCAACAATCATCCGGACCCTATTCTGTTTGAACAAGAACCTCGAAGCTTGTGGGATATCGGTTGAAGGGTAGTGCAAACCAATATACGGCTCTAAATCTTGTCTCTTACTCTCTGCCAAAACCTCACCATGGTCGTCCTCGTGAAACTTATAAACCATTACACGATCGTAACCAGTTAGCTCCCTCACTTTCTGGACAACTGCATCGCACAAAAGCTTGATGTCCCCGCCCGGTAGCGACTGTAAATAAGAGATAGCCCTCACGGCAAGCTTCTGAGACTGAACGGCACCGGCTATCGAAAGGGCCGGGTCCTCTGTTCTGGCGGGCTCTAAGTCGATCACCACCCCTACGTCTATCCTGTGCAGAATCGCATAGAAGGGCTTCCGGAAATTCCTCGAATGAATCCATAGAGGATTCAGCAAAGTGATTTCCCGAGCACTGAACGCCCTCTCCAGCAGCACCGAGCTTGAAGGGGCGAAAAGAGTTCTGACGTCGGTTCCGATTGTCAGGAATTCGGGCTTTTCTAGACTCGGGACCGACTGAGGCATTAAGTCGAGCAGGTCTCGGGCATTCTCCGAGTAAGCTATTACCCTGAAAGTGGGCTCGTCGACGGCGAGCATGCAACCAAAGGGTTGGATATGTCCGCCGCGCTGAATCTTGGACAGATAAGCAGAGATCTGCTGGTCGTCGGTTACGGAGTCGTCGTTAGATGTTCGGATGCTCTGAGAGTAACCCGTCTGCTCGAAAACCGCGTGGAGCCTCGCGTCCTCCGTGTACTGAGCGACGGCCTTGTTGACGGAGTTGCTGCCGGCGGCTCTGTTGTTGGGACGGGGATTTCGGTCCGGAGCTGAAGATTGAGCTCGGCGGTTGTGATTTTCTGGTGTGGACATTTCGTCGAACGCCTTGCCCGCGATCCAGGAACAAAATCTGTTTTCTTGAATTGCCTCTGTAGTGTCGCGTTGCTGCTATTGCTGTGCTGAGATATTTTGTTTTGATTCTTCGTCATCGTCATCTTCATCTTCGATGATTGTAATTTAATCATTAATCTGCGGCCGACAAACAAATGCCATAAAAAACGTGGCAAATGGCGATGTCATCCATCTGTTATTAGGAAATTATATTTGTTGATAGCTTTCTTCCATTATGAGTTTAATTTTTAGTTTTCACTCTTCATATGTTCAGTGTTAATTAGACACAAAACATTTCTCTCTTTTGAAGTCCATCAATATTCTCATTTTTGAGAATATGTTAGGTCTTGGTATTTTTTTTATAGTGGAATATAGTTTTTTTTTTTTTTTTTTTTTTTTTTTTTTGCAAAATGTTGTTTTTGGAATATGTTGTACAATAATGAAGTTAGTCTATTCCATTGAGATTTTATTAATTTTTATTTAATTTTAAAATGTATATGTAATTTTATAGATATAAAAAATTCACGAAATTCATTGAACTGATTTTTTATTTATTAATTTATATGAATCTCTGTAAGTTAAAAAAAATGAATTTTGAATTAGTTATTCAAAATTAAAACAAAATAGACAGAATAAATTTTAAACTTTTTTTGATTAAAATAAAATTATGATTTTAGATATGATTCCAATTTTTTTAGCAATTCACTGAATTCAGTACTCAGATCTTAAATTGTCCTATTTTTTGGCAGTTTGAGAGTATAATTTTGATTTGGCGTCGTTAGTTAATATGTTGAATTAGTTATTTCTCTTTATTTTCGAATGTTTGTTAAGAGTAGTATAGTTTTGTTGAGAATTATAGAGAAAGTGATGAGTTTTTCAGTTTGTGTTATGACACACTTACTAACAAAGAACATGATATCACATTATTGAATTACATTATTGAATTAGACGATCTTTCCAGTCATCCAATGTCGCCTGAAAGCCACTTTTTCTGAGCAAAGTGTCGAGGGAGGGACGTAGTCACGGAGTAGTATAATAGATACGAAATATAAAAAAAGTACATATATTTTTTTTCATTTTGTACTTGAAAATCAACAAGTACTCTAATGTGATTGTCATCGTACAACAAATACCAAATCGTTAACTGACAAATTAACAGAAGAACCTGTAGAAGGCAGGCAGAAACGTCGCCACATTTCTCACTGAAAAAGTTTTCACTTGGTGTACAAAACATCTTCCCATGGGTGGCGGTATAGCGGTTGCTTCAGTCTCTTCTGATCGAACGTATGACTGAAATTCCGGAAAATAAAAAATGTTCGGTTATGTGTAAAATAAATACCTAAAAAATTAATAGCTCAGCAAGAAAGAACAAATAAAATTTGAACCCACCCGATGAGACCAATGGAACGAGCTAGCACGAAGAGACCATTGAGATAACCAATCCCGACAATCTCATCGATTTCTTGCTTGCTGAACATGCCACTGCCGGCAAGAAGATCCAAAAATAATGATCCGATGGCACCATCAACATTGAGTACAAGGTTGTTGGCTTTCGAGAGTGTGTATGTCTCGACTTCAACAGCGTATTCCATATACTTCACGCTCGGGAAATTGGTGCGTGCAAAATGTTGTAGTAATTCTACCCTCTTGTCTCTGTTGTCAGCACTCTTGATTCTTTTCAAAGATAGAAACAAATGGAAATACGCCGTTATGAAGATTGATGGCAGACTAAACAAATGGATAAAACTGTAAATTATTTGATCAAGGCATCAAATTCCATAAGCTCCACTAATGCAGCAATGCAGATTATGTAAGGTGAGTTTAACATCAGTTTTCTAGGTATCCCCTCACCACACCGATACATGCAATAGGTGTAAAAGAACACTTAAAAGTAAAGGACTTTACTACCTGTGCCCAATCCCAGGAACACGAATGCCCTTCTTTTTCATGCTCTCCACAAATTCATAAGGCGTAAGACCCTGAAAACACACAACATTAAAACTCACTCAAAATAACAAAAATGGAATGGAAAGTTCAATTCTTGACGTTATAAGTTTTTTTCCACGAACAATCACAAGACATTGAAACTCACCCTATCGTAAGCATCTTTGAAGTATCGAGCTGCATCATCAATAGCCCCACCAAATCGTGGACCAATTGTCAACAAACCTATTTCGCAAGAAGTAGGGTTACGTTACTCATTATGCTTCACTTTTCTAATCTTATATTAATAATAAATTATTATTATCTATACCTGAAACAAGACTAGAGACTAGGTCTTTTCCAGCTCTAGCAGTTACAATAGTGTTGTGGGCACCAGAGACGCAAGGACCATGATCGGCACACAACATGATGCAAATCTGGAAAGTTAATAGCAGCAAATCAAAATTACAATCGTCTTTGGCTGAGCTTGTTTAAACAATTTACAAGCTCCTACATCAATAGATTTTCTTAGAGTTAATTAGAATTTGACGGAGCCTTTATGAATTTGGTTTTTAAGTTCTTGAGATGTTATTTTGGGACCTTAAGATTTCATTTGTATGTGAGATTAAAAAAAAAACTTTTATCAAGAGCCCATAAGTCGTTTAAGAGCCTATAGATTTAAAATAGAATTCTAGTAATAAAAATCTAGGGAATGGGTAAGAAGATGACACAAATCACCTCAATAAAACGTGTGCAATAATGAGGAAGGCTTCGTTTAAACCACAATAATGAAATGACATCACCAACTCCTAATCCTTGTTCAACAATGGAAGACATTGGGACCCCAGCATAAGTTGGCTCTTCACCTGCCAATGGGAAAAAACATACTTTTAAGCTTTAGACAATTTATTCCCTTTAGAATGTCGACAACAGACGATCCATACCTCTGTCATCAGAGATTGTGGAAATAATGTGTGTTGGAGCCCGAACTTTTCCACTCTTGATAGCCGTGTTAAGATCCTCCGGTATTTGAGGGGGCTTCACCTCCTTCACGGAAGGAATTTTACCTGCCTCAACCTAATAAAAATAAATTTTGAACAAAATAAAAAAAGTTAGTTAAAATAAAGGTCGACTATAAGGCATTAACAACCCAAACCATGACAATCTGTGTCAAAACACACCCCATAATATTAGTTATATTTCTATTAAACACACTCTAAACCATGACAACTATTTAATGGCTTCTTGTTCTTCATTTTTTTTTTCTGCAGTTGTTGTTACTTGTTATACGCTTCCTTGCAGTTTTTTTTACTCTCTTTCGGATATTTTTTTCTTTTTATTTCTTTGCCGTTTTCGTTTTTCCCTTCCAAGCTTCCTTGTTTTTCATATCTTTAGGTCACAGAGAAAGATGAATAATTGATTTTGAAATGCAAATTGAGAAAGAAATGTTGTGTAATGATTTGATTCAAATTAATTTAAAGGTGTTATAGTCAATTTAGCATAGTCCTTTTTGTCAAGATTATAGTGGGGCATTTTTTGAAGTGTTTTTTCCCAATATCCGCACCCCTAAAATAAACACAAGACTTATCTCCTATCCCAGATGGGTAGGGTAATCCTTGCCCAACATCCACATAAGTAGCTACATAACCTCGCCCCCAAAAATTTAAATAAGTTCTAGATTTTGAAGAAATTGTAACTTACTGCTGTACTATATATCCAATCAATCATTTTTCAAGGGTTATGTAGCTTGCTATACATAATTTCGTAAAAAAAAAAAACGGATCACGAAAAATCTAATTGAACTCTCTTTATTTTTCTTTTCATTTACATGTATGTAATGTGACACTTCATTTGTAAATGGAGTAATTTTTATGCCAAAAGGTGTGAGGATTTATTAAAGTTCGGGTTCAGCATTGGGCAAGGAAGGATATATAGAACTAAAGAAAATGAGCAGCATGTAATATCCCAAGAAAGCTTACCAATTTCTGGAATGTTTCTTTAATTGCGCCTTCAAATGCTTCATAAGAATCGGGAACAACAGCTCCAGCATCCCTGAGTGCTTGGTTCTTGGCCTGGGCAGATTCCATTTCCCCGCCACTCTTGGCCCCCTGATCATAAATAATCAAACAGAACTCGGGATATAAACCAAAATCGTAGATTTCTGTTACAGCACGAAAACATGAAGAATAAAAATGAAGCGGTAAGGTAATAATTATCAGCTCACCGCATGACCAAATTGCACTTCCGATTTGAAAAGCGTGGCACAAGTTCCACTGACCCAAGCAACCACGGGCTTGTTGATTTTCCCCTGCTTTAGGGCCTCGACTAGGGAATATTCATCACGCCCACCGAGTTCTCCAAGAACAACCACCATCTTGATCTGTTTATTAAAAAAGTGAGGGTCAAATAAGATTTTTAATCAACCCATTCATGTTCGTCATTTGACCAGACAAAAAGGTAGCGATAGTATTGGTTATATGTAAGATAACTTGCTGAAACAACAATTTCAACATGATATAAATCAAGAATCTGCATCAAACAACTTTTAATTTATAACACTGACTCTTCACATTTCACGAGAAAATCTAAGAACCAAGCTTGCTTATAGGAGTAAACGTACACAATAAAGCAATGTACCTGAGGGATGTTGCTAAAACGGAGTACATGATCAGATAGTGTTGACCCAGGAAACACATCTCCTCCGATTGCAATGCCTATAGAAATCATATCAAACATATGAATTACGCCTCCATCATCAATAAAGGCTACTCAGAAGAAGAGGTTAGACTAGAAGATAAATACTGAACCTTCATAAATCCCATCAGTCACTCGTGCAATTGAACTGTACAGTTCATTAGACATGCCGCCCTGTAATTTAAAATTACATTATAAGTTACCCGAATCGCATTCAATAATCCGTACTATGTATATTAGAGACTGATTTACTCACAGATTTAGAGACAAAGCCAACAGATCCAGGCCTGTATAGCTTGCACTGAATTATATTATCAATTGTCCCAGCAGTATCACCAATCTTAAAAGCTCCAGCTTGGATACCTCCAACAGTTGCCGGGCCAATGACAACCTAAACATGTTCGGTTTTTAATACACTCATCTTTCATAGCTCCTATGAGGAGACAAATATTATACGACAGAGCTGGAATGATAAATCAAGAAGACAACAATAGTTACCTTGTTGTTTGCTTTTGCATATGCAATCAACTGCTTTGTGTCTGATTCGGGTACACCTTCAGCTATAATGGCTACAACTTTAATAGTCGGCTGTTTGAGAGCAGCCATAGATGATGCAGCAGCACTGTAGAATGAATAACAATTATATCAAGCTAGAAACAAGGAATCTGCACGAGGTACAGTTAGTAAAAAAAAATTACATTCAAAATGACAATAATACCCAAGTTTTTCATTCAAAGGCCCTCTTCACAATTAAGAAAATTTTACGGTTAACCCCTTAACTTTTACACTGAATTAAACTTAGGGTACCATACAAAAATATTAACAAGACCAACCTTCTGAATGATGCAAAGTTAATGAAAACATCTGCCGTAGGATGTGCAGCACAAGCCGACTCAACACTGTAAATCAAGAGAAAATTTAACTTCACAACATTTCAAATGGGTTATCCAATATAATATACGCACACATTTATATAATATGTATTGATCAGTTGGATAACATTTTGTCCTTCCAACTAATCTATTCTTAGCGAAAAATAACAGGTTCCACGATAAATCAAATGAAACAATAATAGAATTCATTTGCTTATAATGCGGGCGTTTGTTACAAAGTGAAATCAAACATTCGGCCCCTTTAACATATGCGCTAAGATTAAAAAGGAAAAGAAAAAACATTAAAAACAATCTGAGCAAGATAATGTGTAAAGAACGCACGCTGGATGGACTGGAATGGCTATTTCCTCTTGGCCAAAAAACAACTTCTGGAATCCCTCTGAGCCAGGATTTATAATTCCAGCAACAGAAGGTGTTTCTCTGCCTACATTAGCAAAAGAATAAAAAAAAGTTACAAAAACAAAAATATTGTGAAGGATTATTATCAGCAATCCATCATATAGACACGATTTCACAGTCCGTTTACCGCAAAGGAAATCAAAATCAAGCATCCGTTGTATGGGCAGTTGTTTGTAATTGTAAAATAGTGCTTGAGTGGTTTTGGAGAACAGTTGTCCCGTCGCCATGGCTATGCAGGATACGCTTCCTGCAATGAACTGTAAAAATATAATATCAGCGTAGCAAATAGTAGTAGTAGTAGTAATAGTCAATCTAAGTTCTACTAAATGTATATAAGAAAAATTCGATCATTTCCGCCCACATTTTAAGATCGAATCACAGCAGCAGATTGTCACTGAATTCGGAAAGAAAATCGTGATGTACCTAAGAGCCCAGAAAATGAACGCACGAGATTTGAACTACCAAAATAATTAATTAATAACTAAACCAGAAACAGATTCCCCATAACAAACACCAAAAGGAATCTGGAAAAACACTAAATTAACAGAGGAAAAAACAGATGTGCAAAATCAAAACCAACGAAATGCAGGTACCTTTTTTCAGATGTTACAGGAGTTGAGTAGGTTTGTTTGTGTGGGAAAAAATAGAAGTAGATCGTTTGTTGAAGAGAAGGTGAAGTATGAAAATGAAAAACACGAGGAAATTAAAAAAATGACACACAGTATTAATTAATTAATTGATTTGGCAGATCAAAGAATTCATGTGCACTTCACGTTAATTGGGTGTTTTTGGTAATGCTTTTTTCACATGCCCTATTTGTAGTCTGTTAGGAAGGGGGATTGAACGGGTGTTGGAGTGCACTGTGCACGGGGCCAATGTTTATTTTATTATTATTGGATTTTAATTAAACATGTTCACTCCAGTTGTTTAATTGTTTTCTGAAAACAATTTGATGTCCCGATTTAATGTTGACTGTTTGACCTTCTCTCATCCGTTGATCTTGAGGCTGCTTATGCGACGCAATCTTGACCCTCCACTGCACCTCTTTTGTTGCTTCTCACATGATTGGGAACCTTCGAAATACTACCATTTCTTGATTTGTCAAGCTAAATAAGTAATACTACTACTAAAATAAGTTGGCTAACGAATTGTTGAATGCTAGAGTGATCTGCAGGCTTCACCCCTACCGAATATAACCTTTGTTCTTTAGACATACTCACCTTGACTATATTTCATTCTTTCCACAGTACAAAAATTACCCATAAAATGAAATAAATTATAGATCACATCCAAGGAGTGATTTTTGTTGTTGCCAAAGTTCAAAACCACTTCCTTTTTCTTGCCGGTCTCTCTATTTTACCCTCCTCGTTACTTTCAACATCAAAATCAAGCAGCCGATTTGACGTCTTTTCATACTCCCTGTTCGAGTCGATGATGGGTGGTACCTTAAACCGCTCTCTTCTCCTTTCCATCTTCGCCATAATTTCTCGAATCTTGTCATCATTGAGTGCCTTACCCACTCCATACCCAGTGTCCTCGCCAACTTCTTCCGTAATTATCTCTCCTTCCTCGATATCCAAAACTTCATCTATCTTGCTTTCATTTACTAACACATCCTTGAAAGAGTCTTCTTTGGAATTTCTATGCTTCTGATTGCCATTACATTCACTGAGATCATGGTTGTCGTGATATTTATCATCTTCAGCTTCGGCTGTTATCTGCATGGGCATCGACACAAGTGGACATCAAGATCAAAAAAACGACCTAACTCTTTGGAACAAGAAGAATCAGCACCGTGACGTTGGAATAAACATGGGTTAATTACAAAAACACCCAATAACTTCTAAAAATAAAAGAAGTATTACTGAGATTTTATTGTCCTCAACATACCAAACTTACCTTTTTGCCCTCAATGTCCATGGGAGGTTCAACCGAATCTCGGTATCTCTGAGGCACATCCATGCAACTACGACGTTGGATAAATTTGCGGCATCCATCAAATTGGTGCCTGTGTTCATCTCTCTGCATCTTAAATCTATGTCTATCTACTTCTCTTTCATCAATAAGTTCTGCAGCACGTCTCATATTGCTTCTTGAAATTCTTTCAAAATAATCACCCTCATGCTTGTCCTTGTATAACTGATCCCTTGAAAGCAATACGTTATAGCTCTGATGGTGCCTTCTCCCAATTCTATCACCCCAATCATATTGACCTGTCATATTTCTTACATTTCCATACTGACCATTTCCTCTCCCCACTTCTTTCCACGTGCACCTCATGTTCCTTTCAGGGGTCCCACCTGTCTCGATGTACCGTAACTTGTGTGACATACCAAGAGTGTTACCCCAATCATGATGACCTGTCATATTTCTTCGGACATTTCCATACTGATTACTTCCTATGCCCATTTCTTTCCACGTGCACCTCATGTTTCTTTCAGGGGACCCACGTTCCTCGATATACCGTAACTTGTGTGAAATACCAAGAGTGTGATCACGCCATCTCTTGCCTTGTTCAGAGCTACCCATTTCTCTTCTATCACGAGTTATATTTCGATCAAGTTGTTCTCTATGTGTCTCACCACTTCGCATATATCTGCGATTAATGAATTGAGTACCTCCTCTTGTACCAACTGCAGGGGGATACTTTGCTGTTATTACTCTCCTTCGATTGTGATTCCAGTCGTCTTCAAAAGCTTCATAATCTGTCTCGCGACTTCGTTTCAGAGTAGTCCGACTATCACTCGTGCAGTATGACATATCCTTATCATTATAGTCAAAGTTGCGCAGTGTCCTATCTTTTCCATGTCTAGTAGGCCTGTTGTAGGGACGTCTGATATCAGACACATAAGATTCGTTCTTGTTAGTCAGATGTCCCTTCCAATCAGGCGTAACACCAGATTTCATGCGCTGACAAGTGTCTTTTCTGGTTCTTCTAGAGTCACGAACTGAGCTAGATGAAAATATTCTTGGACGCGTAGGACTCGGAGAACAAGACAAACTTCGCCCACGATGACGACTCCTTCGACTTTGGGAGGATTTTGAGCTCACTGCCGATGGTACTCCACTGGACGTGTTGGTTGTGTTTTTTCTATTTTTGTTATCGGGACTTTTGGTGTTTTCAGGTGTTCCATCTGAATCACATTCAGACACTTCATGACGGATATCTTCCCTCCAGTCAAATGTGTGCATGCTTCCGTACACATCCGGTTGTCTGATAATAGTCATTAGGGAAATGAAGTTAGCGTTTTATAATAATCGAAATGATAGTAGTTATATATTGAACCAACTTCTTTTTTTTTTACATTTTAATCTCATATAAGAAAATATACAATTTCCAAACTCTCCGATGGTAGCCTATTCCCACCGGCCACCACCCTTGGCATCTACTGAGAAAGGCTACCGTTTTTTTTTCGTTGTTTGCCCATCAATACACAGTTCAGAAGAGCATAATAACTAAAACTGATCAGAAAAGGCAAACAAAGCATCAACTCATAACACCATGCTAACAGTGAAAATGGATTAACGAAAGACCTTTCGTGGGCGATTTCGCCTCCCCCATTGCATCCAGAAATAGGCCGGGTATCTTCATTAGCTCTTATGGAGTAAAGATCAATGCCATTGTCGTCATCACTATCCACATTCTTGTACCCTCTGTAACTCCTCTTCGTAGAATCGCAATTTGAATTCTGCTGTAAATGGAATACATTACTTAAAAATAGAAAGAATCGAAAATAAACCAAAAAAAAAAAAGCAAACAAATTCTTATAAATCTTATTCTCCCCAGATTTCAAATCCAAATCAAAATTCATCGAACAAATTATACATATAATACAACGACATTAACAATACCTTTCTCTTCGAAGCGTAATCTTCATCATACACACGTTTCTCATTTCCATTTCCACTGTCGGTGTTAGAGCGGTTGCCATCATACATGGGTATTTTCGTCAATCCGCCTCCATTGTCTTCACCAGCAGCGACATGGTTGTGAAATCCGGCCTTAGATATTTCAGCTCTGGTAAACCCGCGGCATTCCCGCTCATCTCCTTCGGTAGAACTGTCAGAAATTTTGTCACCCTCCGGAGGCATTTGAGTCAATCGATGCAGAGCGGTGATGGCAGAATTCGCCTGCGCCTCCACGTCAGCATAGAGGTCGCTGAAATCATTGTCGTCAATTTCTTCCATAGCTATAAATGAAAAGGTAAACTGGGTATGGTTTGATAAACCCTAAAAAAAGAGAGGTCAGAATCATTAAAGTGTTAAACCCTCACAGTAGGTTTTAGCTGAGGCCTTTCTATTTTTTGGATGTGTAGTAGTACTAAATATCAAGTGTACATCTGCATCTTTTTTTAATTCAAATATTCAAAAAAAACATCATTTTTTTTTTAAATTTCCTTGCGTTAGATGTAAAAATAATTACACTCCTACTAGTACTAATAGAGTAATAGTACTAACATTTTCTTTTTTAAGTGTTAAAAGACATTAAAAAAAAATATGAATATATTAGTGAGACAGATAAATAAAAAAATAAAAAAAATAGAGGAAGTACTCCACCATTCTTACTTACAAAATTAAGAAAGAAAAGAAAAGAAAAATTGAATTCATGAAATATTATCCATTCGTAACGCCCTCCACCGTTCTGGGCATCTTTTCCCGGCACAAACATTCTCATCTTACTCCATAGCCATGTTTCTCAACTTCTGTTGCTGTGCTTCTCTTTCTCCCCAATTACCGAGTATCAATTTCTTTCTCTCTCGCTCTCTCTTTGAGCTCTAATTCAATTTGTATACTAACTATATCCCTTACAATTTCTTTGTTTGTTTATCCGCAGGAATCACCGGCCTTGAAAATGTTCAAGCCCTAATTAAGAATTCTGAAATCCCGACCAACATCACGTCTCCTCAGGAATCCCTCCGAAGGGGAAATTGGGTGAAGCTCATTTGCGGTGCTAGTTTTGAGGTGGTTTCTCAACTCGTCCATTGTTAGTTTTGGACTAAAAAAGTCATGTTTACGTTTTGTTTTGTTTGATCGATTCGACGTAGGATGTGGTTGACATCAGGAACCTCTCTCTGGTTTACACCCTTGCTGGAGGTATACCATAAATTTGTCAGGAACCTGTCTCATATAGGGTTTCAATTCGATATCACATTCGCTCAAACCCGAGATGTAATGAATATGAGATACTAAATATTGAAGTTATCCCCTTAGGAATAATTGAAAAGGTTATGTGAGTAGTCCCTTAGGTTTGTGAATATATTATTGGAGTTATTGCATCCCCTTCTAAGTGCAATTTCTTGGTTCGACTAGAAAAAAAAAATACGTTTTTCCTTAAACGTTGTATTTTGAGAAACAAATGTTTTATAGAGGACGAATTTGTTTTGAGGAAATTGTGTTGAACACAAGCCTCGTTCCTAAACTGACTTTTCTCTAAAACACCTCACTGCATAATTTAATCGAAATAATATGGGATTTTGTTTTATGTCATCTTTCTTAATTGCTGTTGTCTTATCAAACACAACGAACGTACTGTGTAACTTGTATGTGGTGTGTTGTTCATAGTTGACTGCATCGACTGTGCTGCCGAGTCATCGGTTGTCAATGCCGTGCATGATGGGATAAAAGCAGCCAGAGCTATCGTCCCAATCCGTAGGCCTTGGGTGATGATCAGTGTCAATGATAACCAAGACCATCATTTTCGTAAAGCTGGTATATTTCTCTGCAGGAACTCGTTTTAACAAACTAAGATGTTGACTACTTGACTTCTGTTATGAGTCATTGGGCTTTTATCAATGACGTGATCACTTAAATATTTTTCGAAAAATATTATGAAAAATGACAATTTAACGTATATTTATTGTTCAGAATTTGATCCAGATGATTGTCCAGCGAATTGCTCAAGACCATGTGAAAATATTTGTCCTGCGAATGCAATTTCGTTTTTAGGCAATGCTGTTGTGTCCAAGGTCATAATTGCATTATTCTTATTACAACATGTACATACATATATGTGAGTGTGTGTATGTGTGATCAACTAACTATACATAACATCCATAAGTAGGATGGTGTCCTAGCCGAGAGATGCTATGGCTGTGGTCGCTGCTTACCAATTTGCCCCTACGATAAAATAAGTTAGTGCTTCCAATAGTTTTGAATCCATTTTCTCCCGTCCTTTTATTGTAATCAATTTGTTTTTTGAATTTATTTCCTCCCAAATCGACCTCAATAAATGGTTTACTTTCCTTTTATTTATTTATTTATTAATGCAGAAGCAATTTCATACATACGGGATATTGGTGCTACATCCGAGCTTCTAAAACGGGATGATGTTGATGCCTTAGAGATTCACACTAGCGGAAGGTAATCAAGCCTCGACTATTTGGTCATTGTATACGGTATTAGATTAATGATTTTTTTACTATTACTTATCTGTTTCATTGAAGTTTGGACTGGAAAAACCAAATTATTATATTTTCTGTATCGATGTTTGGCCTTTAGTTTAATTTCATACTGATCTTAATTCAGTTAATTAATGTAGTGCTCATCCATAGGCAGACGGAGTCTTTTGAAGAACTTTGGTATGGCCTTGGAGATTCAGTTGATAAGCTGAAGCTTGTAGCAGTAAGTAAATCACAAAATGCGAAAGCCGAATTGTGATGGTGCATCGGATTCTTTAATTGGAACGCCTTTTTTTGTGAGTGTGTGTGCAGGTTAGCTTGCCTAATACGGGGGAGTTAACTGTACCTGCGATGAATTCTATGTACGAGACAATGAAAGTCAATCTACAATGCCTCAATTTATGGCAGGTTCAATTTCTTATTTTTGTTTGTTTCAATCAAAGAGTTTCTTGGAATTTTCATGCTCATGCTAACTGTAGTTGGATGGTCGTCCCATGAGTGGAGATATCGGACGGGGAGCGACTAGGGAAGCAATTAAATTTGCTCTGCGTTTAGCCTCCAGTAGAGACAAACCTAAAGGTTGTGTGATTAAATAACTACCTACAGTGTCGACTTATAATGTACGTATGTTCGTATATTCATGTAACAGGTTTTCTTCAATTAGCGGGTGGTACAAATGCTCACACGGTTGAGGGGTTGAAAAGGGAGATGCTATTTCAAACCACCTCTATATCAGGTATTAATTCATTAAAATGAATTCACATTTACGAATCCAAGAATTTGAATCTCAATTACATGCAGATGTATCGAGTTGCGAGAAATTACCAGTAAGTGAATCAGAGTCGTTGCAGGCTTTGATCTGTGGAGTAGCTTTTGGAGGCTACGCACGAAAGGTAAGGTTTGCACCAGAATTTGAAGGTGATGTGTGAATTTACTTCTCGTGCATCGTTGACTACTAAAAAACTCGTGCATCTTCTTCTCATTTTCCAGATAGTTGGTAAGGTTCTGAGATCTTTGCAATCGGAGTATGGCTATGCTCGTATAGAGGACTACCCTGATCACCTTCTTCGAGCACTTGAAGAAACTATTTCTTTAGTCGGGACCGTAAAGTGCTATGATCGTAGTTAAATTTGACGAAACCAAAGCTAGCTAGGCTCCCCTTCAAATGGTCACGAGAGTGAGAGTCTGTTTGATTACGCTAAATTCTAAGTGCTTAAATAATTACCAGGAGATGAGATAGTAAATTATACGTTTGATTACACTGAATTCTGAACTCTTTAAAAGTATAAAAATGGTGAAATATAAGCTTAAAAAGTAGAGAATTTTAGAGAAAAAAATACTCTAGGTATTGAAACTATAATAAAATACTATAGTTTGGAATATTTGTAAATAATGTATATTATATTATTTTTTACCCCAATTTAAATGATTTTAAAGACTAATAATTATAATTGGAGTATCTTTTTCTAATTCAAATGTCTTAAATAACCTTTAAAGAGAAAATATTGATTTGTTGAAAGTGGCAACAAATTTTGGGCTTCACGTAAATCCTCAAAGACTCAAAGTTAAATTAATAAGTTCATGGTGGCCATTTGGTTATCGAGGAAGAAGCGGGCGAAATTCCTGCGGCCGTTCACTCGAGGATCAAACTCGTTGCCGGCAAAGGCCGTTCACTCGAGGATCAAACTCGTTGCCGGCAAAGGAGAAGACCAATCACATGGACGCCAAGCTAATTACGGCCTGAACCTCTTTTCTCATCGTCGAGGTCGTCTTCCCTGATTACCGCGATCAGCTCCTCCTCCATGAGTGTGTCCCCTAGACGCGCCATCGAGTGAGCCAGCTCGGCCACCGTGATGTACCCGTTGCCATCCTTGTTCAACATCTTGAAGAGGTGCTTCAATTGGTCCTCCGTAAAGATATATAAAATTTGATTTCGAGAATTCAGAAGACAAAAGGACTAGAATCGGTAGTTTGAAAAAAAAGGCACTAAATGCGTTCTCAAAGTTTAAGCAATCTCTGAAAAAGAATAAAAGAAAGGGCGATGGTCGAGTTAGTTCGGTTTCAATTGAAGATATTCGATATGTCAAGAATTTGCAAGCTATTGAGTCATGTCGCTAGGCATCGATATATATTGGATGAGCTGCTACTAGGAAGGATTGATGATCCAATATTCCTTAATCGTATCATATACAGTATTGATTGATGTTGCCAAGGAAAACTAAGACAATGGGTTGTATCTCACTCTTTTGCTAGTTTAATTTTTAGTTGTGTAATATAATTACTAATTTCGTTTCTAATTTTGTATAATACAATTATCAGTTTTCTACTAGTTTTGTTCTTAATTTCTCATATACCGAGCTTTTAGACAATATAGGATTGTTGAACGCCGTGCGCGCTGTGTTTCTCGATGACTAGGCTTTTGTTACGGACATCTCACATCTACAAGCTAACTTTATCAACAAATTCCCGAAAAGGTTGGGTCAAGGATTTGAAGGGTTTGCCTATTACTGATTTCAATGAACAGATTCGAAAAAAATTGATCTCATTGCTTCTAGAAAGCACAAGTCAAGTCGTGCATGGAAAAATATTTGGCAGGGAATATGGCACTAGGATGACACCGGGAGATTAATCGATCTGATACATTTGTTTATGAAGTGCAATCCCAGAAGAATTCAGTGTTGGTGAATCTGGAAACGCTAGCTCTACTTATTAAACTTGGTGTGTAGTATCCAGTATTCGGTTTTATGACGTGAATAAGCAAGCTTTCCTCCACTTATTATAATGGTATGCAGTGTGTATGAGTGTATCCCATTGGTATTAGACATATTTCATTGTGTATAACATCCACAAGACATTATGATTCATGTGTTGGTTTGTTTTAGCCATGCCACGCCTTGATTTTGTAATTGATCTTGATAGCATGATAACAAACACATGAATTATAACCCAATATATTAGACATTAAGTTTACAAACTAGAAATGCAAACTTCGAATTGCATTTGGACCAGCTCAGATTTTGTGTCTTATGTCGCAAGTGACAGTATCGTTTCTCATGTTCATTGAGCTCCAAAGTTTGCAGCCACAGTCACATATACTAATTAATATGTCATCTGCCGAAAGTAAAAACACAAATATCTATCATGCACAACTAGTTCAAGTAATAGTTTTGATCGACAGCGAGCTAAAATCTTAGACTTTCAACAAATTCTTAGATTTCATGGTAAAAACAAAGTTGACGTTCTAACAAGGGATAAATAATGCTAAAGTGAAATCACAATTATTCATCATCCAAAAAAGATGTTCAGAGATCAAGAGCTAAAACAGAATGACAGCTGAAATGCAATGAACTTGAAAAAAACAACCATCAATCACAGTTGTTGATCTTTTGACTGTATTCTCATACGCAACATTGCCTTCAGATCCACTAGTAATCTGCCCATTGCTCACGGGCACCTGCGACACTCGTCAACGTACACAATTAGTCTAACAATATAAAGCATAAACTAACTTTTAATATCCGTTAGTAATTCTATGTTAAGAAACACCACATTACGTGATTTTCCAAGAATACTTAGAAAGTTGCCGTATACAATCACTTCCAAACTAGTCACCAAACATAGTTTGGTAAATAGATCCACAAAATATGTTAAAAACAACTTACAGAACTTGTTAGCAAACTAGTTTGTGGTGACTGTTCTTGTACAAATAAATGTGAAACTAACAATATGTTAAGAACCATCAGAAAGCTAATTACAAAATCTAAATGGTATCAATACAGTTGTGAATTCAAAAGTGTACATAGAAATACGTTTTAAAATCATTTTCATTCTAGATGTCAAAATATAATGTATTGACACAAATAAGCTCACAAAAACTTGGCATACGATTCATCGGTATTTCACCTCACATGTGTATAATCTGGTTCAAACTATAAACGAATAGACATAGACCAACAAAAGGGTCTGTAACTACCATATCTATATACATTATACTAAAATTTAGTATTTTGATTTCAAAACCCCATGCTTACGAAGCCTACCTAAACAAGACTTGGAACTATCATGCATATACAACTTGCAAAATTGACCACAACTGAGCATGTTATGAAACATGTATAGAGCTATCAACCGCATCAATACTACGTAAGACTTGGCACTACCAACCATATACAATTTGCAAAATTGAACAAAATTGAACATGCGTATGAAACAGTTATGGAACTATCAACCCTATCGACCTAGAACTATTAACCATACAGTACTTGCAAAATTGCCCAAAACTGAACATGTTATGAAACTGTTTTTACAGAATCAACTCTGTCAATCCTAAGCAAGACCTGGAACTATGAACTATATACAACTTGCAAATTTGAACAAAAAACGGGCATGGGTATTAAACAGTTATGGAACTATAAACCCTATCAACCCTAAACAATTCCTGAAACGGTCGACCATATAGTACTTGCAAAAACGACAAAACTAGACATGGGTATGAAACAGTTTTGTAACTACCAACCCTGTAACACATTTCATTGTTTACAAATCAATCAATAATTTACTGATACAATTTACATGACATAAAACTCAAATTTGACATACAATTAACACTCAACCAAACATATAATCAAAACCATATATCCCGAACAGAGATTGGAACTACCATCCTGTTGACATGCAATCATAATACTTAAAACATTCTAAAAGGTACATTTGTATGAGAACTACCTAAGAAGGAAGTGAAACTATTAAACTTAAACATCTTTCAAATTAGAAAAAAATTGGCTAGCCCCCAAAATTGAAGAACTCGGGGCTTAGAAGGAAGTTATTGCATGTCTAAAATTCTTTCAATTACGATACAGAGACATAAACATGCGCACACTGAAATGGGAATAAATCTACCTGATTTATTCTTGTTGGACGGATCTGCAAGTTCGCTCCGAGGATCTTCAAAATTCGCCGCCGAAAAACTTAACACCGATGCTTTAAATCGAATTTGGCTAGTTTCTCTAGTGCAATTGTTTCTGAAATTCTTCCGCCGATGGTGAGAGATTTCTCACAACCTGCGCTTTTGAGTTTTCCCAACCCCTAGCGAGAATCCCGAGCAATTCCAAGCATTTGTCAATTATTTTAATGTAGTTGTGTAAAATATAAAGGGTAGATCCAGAAGTTTTTTCCTTTTTACAATTATACAAAAGATTGGTATTTAAGTAGTGTATAACACTTAGGATTTACTCTTTTTACAAATTCCCCTTTTGAAGTGAAATAATAAAAACATTTGTTGCAAACTTAAAATTAAGTACTAAGATAAAGATATAATTATACTTCAAAATAAATAATTAATTTTGATTGTGAAAATAATGTATTTTTCTGTCCCATTTTTTTTAATACTCTTTTGTGTATTGATTCATAATTTCACGTACTATAGTTTTTTCTGTCACAACATTTTTTTTTAAATAAAAAGTACAATAAGTGATTTTTTTTTAAGTGGGATGTAAAATCGATTGATAATTTTATTAAAAAAAGTGTGAAATAATTATTTTTCACTCAAACTCGGCCCTTATAATTTACAATATAAAAAAAACTCGGCCCGCCGGTCGCTGTCCAGATTTAACCCAAACGAGCCATTGAAAACTGAGAAACTATCAAACCCTTGGGCTGGTTGCCGGATATTGTCCGCCGTCCCTCCCGCCGGAAGGTATATGCGTTGTAATTGTTCTTGATATTTTAGTAAATTAATTTATAATAAAGATACGAAACAATTTTAGTGAATGTTAAGTTTTTTTTTGAGCTGTAAATAATTTAGTGATATGGAGATGTTTTTTTCGGGCTGTTAATTATTTAGTGCAGAGGAGAGATTTCGATGTGATACGTAACTAGAAAAATTGCTGCGTTGATTTGAGCCTTGTGGAAAGTACAAAATAAGAATTTAGAGAAATATTTTATGCATGTACTGGAGTTGGGCAAGTTATCTAGGTGGCATACTGGGGCTAGATCCTAGGAGGGGTAAGACGAGGGATATCACGATCAAGGGTAGGCGGCTAGTCGCGGACTAATTGTAGCTAGGCGGAGGTTTTTAGGACAATGGTCGATTCCATTTAACTTTTGTAATATCCATATAATATACTCCTAGTATATCAATTTATCCATCTTATATACGTATATATCGAAAGTTCCATTGATCGTCAACCTAAAACATGTTATTGAGTGGGTTCTCTTGATTGAACCTAACATGTTTTAGAGTCACCTTCTTGTTGTTTGCTATTCAGAAATGCACCCGTGTTTTTGTCTTATGTTCAATCAGCATTGCGCATCTGAAACGTCCAGTTTTACTGGAATACATACAACAATATATATATATACCTATACCTATATCATCGGTGAAATCAAACAATTATACCAAGATACTATTTGTGTGTGTGTGTGTACCCATATCTGAAGGATTAAATCATGTAGCATGTCTACCATCATCTCTTCCCTGAATATATTATTTTCTGTAAAAAAATGTATGTAGCGAAACAACTATGGAAGATCAAAGAAGACGGACACTTGATGCTCTAGATCGAAGGTTTGCACAAGCTAAAGCAGACGTTGAGACAAAGCAGCACAACAAGAGCAAGAAAAGGCCAATCGAAGATAAAGAGAAAGTTGATTCAAATAACGAATCTCCATCTGCTGATAAAACACCAAAAAAACCGTTGTCAGATGCTTCACACAAAAAAGGTCATTCCCCCCACTAAGTATGCTCTTATATCGTCTATTGTTAGAATTGTAGTTGTGGAGTCTTTTGAAAAAAAGTTGGACATTTTATGTTCTTAATTATTAGATTGTATCGAGGCCACTGAACTTTCAGTAATTTTTAAGGTGATGCCATTTATAATAATTCTAAAATAATGTCCACCGAGTGTCTTATTTTATGTGTTCCCCCCTTGTGCTGTTATGCAGGCAACATTTCTTTCTTGGGTCATACTTCGAAACAAGGTACAGTATACAACTTCAAGTTTTTTTTTCTTTTCTTTTTAAATTATTTATATGGGATACTGAATTCGAAATGTTTTCTTCTCCTGCTTTAAAGATGTAGAAGTAAATGGGCCAGCATACTTTAAACTGTCTCATGCTGTACATGAAAATTTGCTTCCAAATGGTGTTGAGGTCACTCTTTCACCTTACTCTATTTATGTTATAATCGATGTCGCATGTACTTAATTTGAATTTATGACCAGGTTTCTTCTGATGGAAAGGTCACGATCAATCGGGTTTTGCATGAGCTCTTCCAGCATGGTGATGCTGCTCAGAAGTACATTCAGGGGTCTAAAAACTTGAAAATTGAGAACACAATACTTCTCGATAATTTTGTTCCAAAAAGTGGTGTGTCCGGTGGTCGGGCCCTACAGAGCGGTTCAAAGCGCTCTAAAAAACACATGTCTAGGAAACAACATAAAAGGATTGGGTCGCTTGTTTTGCCTAAAGAGTTCCATAAGTGAGTTCATTGTTATTTTGGATGATTTAGGATGTTGATGACATTCATTTTTCCATCGGTCAGTGCAAAAATAGAATCAGAAGTTTTTTAAATATTGAAAATTGTTACTCTGCCACTACGGAAGTTGTTAGTCAATTGCAATTGTACAATTACTTAAATTTTGAGATCTTGCTAAGATGATTTTCAATTGTGAAAATCTGCCACTTGGCCCACTTGTGTTTTTTCGGAGAATCTGTTAACCAAATAAAATATATGGGCTTAAGAATTGATTCAAATTTGTAATATCTTGCGTGCAGCTTTGAGACCTTTAGACCCATGCATGATAAGTGGAAAGACTACATAGTGCAGCTTCTGAAAATTGTTGGGTTAGTGCGGACCACTGCTGTTCATATGTTACAGTTCGTTTATATAAATGAATTATGTTAGAGGTTTGTAAGTCATCGAATGCTCTTGCAGGAAAGATCAATTGGCACAGTGTTTTCTCAATGCAGATCTACATGGTGCAATTGTGTTAGGTACGGAGATCCAATTCTCAAAGTTCTATATGACTTTCATCAATTCAATTCAGTTTCTTATTACCCGTCAGTTCTTTATTTAAATGAGTCAAACGATTGGTCTAGTGTGGTTATGAAAATTATGAGCTAACTATTTTTCAAAGGTCAGTTGGTCGGTTGTCTCCTCTTATTGACCCAGTGTGCAGTATAATATAAACTATCGAGGCCACATGGAACTGTAAGGCAGTACGAGTGGTTTTAGGATGTGTCGGAGTTTTATTCACTTCCAAAACTGAGGTTTTAACTCATTTTTAGCTGTAACTTGTTAGAAGGAATGTTTAGAACTGTGGTTTGAGTATGCATCGATATATTTCTTGCCATAAGCTTGCCCATTATATGTGATGCTTTATGAATGTTTTTAATTATTTTGTAGTTGTTCAGTGTAAAATAATTAGCCACGTTGGAATACATGGCATCATGGTAAGAGAAACTAAAGAAACGTTTGGAATCATCACTCGTGATAACAAATTCCGAGGTGATGTTGCTTATAAGTCATATTATCAAGTGTAGTTCTACCTTCCAAAACCAATCACTATTTACCAGCCTTTGGCACTCCTTATTCGCAGTTGTGCCGAAGAAGGGTTCTGTATTCATGCTCCATGCAGATTGCTGGAAGATAACACTTAATGGAGATAAGCTCTCGTCTAGAAACTTGACTCCGTGATGATTAATGGAGTTACATCCCAAGTTTCTGCACACCACGGTAATATTACTATGTATTTATTTATTGAAGATGTGTCGGTGGTGATTTTTGGAAAAACACGTTTTAATATATGCCATCTTCAATTTTCTGAAGATTACTATATATTGCAACTCGGGTATATTTTATATCAACCATCATGACAGTCGGATGTACATGAAAAACACGGATGTTTGTAGATACAACGACACAGGGACTCGGATGCATACTCGGAGAATCTTTATTTTCCTTGATGAGCTTTTTGATATTTCATGTATTGCAAAATCAAGACATTGTTTTATGAGAGTTCATGTCTAATAGTAGTTTTTTTCGTTGAACTTTTTAACTTATGATGGACATGTACTTCCTCTGAGAAAAGATGACTCATTTCCTTTGTAATTTACAAAAAAAAGTGAGGCATTCTTTTTTGAGAGAGATAGTACAATGTATTCACACACATTTCAGGTAACTTGGTGCATCAATGAAAGTTTTGTGGTACTAATATGAAATAAATAACATAAGCATTTATGAAACTTCCAAGAATGCATTTATCTACACAGGTCTCGCTAGCACTTCAGTTCAAATTTCTAATGACAAATTCGGTTGATTTGCGCCTCCTGCGGCCCATGCAAGAAGCAAAATAATCAGTCACTTAGAGTAGTACTATAATCATTGGTTTTAAAATAAATTAAAAATAAATAAATAAAAAATAATTTGAATTAATAATTTAAGATATTCATTCAGTTTTTCTCAATTAAGTTTGTTTCAAAATAAATTAAATAAAAATAAATAAAAAATAATTTTAATTAATAATTTAAAATATATAATTTAATTAATGTTTGAACATTATTAAATTTTTTAAATTAATATTTAACATTTTTAAAAAATTATTATTATATTTATAAAAAAAATTAACTTATCATTTTAATTCAATTAGTTTAAATACAAAAGAACAAGTTATAAGTATAAATGTACTTTGAAAAAACTTGAAAAATAAGTTAAAATATAAAATTTGGAATCCCGCCCAAATTATAATATAAAAGTCTGAAATCCCGCCACAATAACTAGGGTTTCAAACTCAATCTGTCTTCCTCTCTAAGCCGAGGAAAATTGACTCTCCGAACGATCAGCTTCTCTCGCCAACTTTATGATGGAGAAAGAGACATCGGAAATGGAAACAGAGGAATCGAATATAGCCGAAGAAGGTGAGACTGATCCATTTCTCAAATTCATAGACTACGCTAAATCTATCCTGTACGAGAGTGGAGGCGAATCAGAAGTAGACTCGACGAATTCTCCCGGATGGAGCTGGATATCGAGCCGGATTCTGAGAACTTGTGTTGCATATTCGAGTGGCGTCACCCCTGCCATTCTCCTTTCCGAGCTTGCTCTGGTAATTTGCCCTCTACATTTTTCGAGATTGTTCTTATTTTCTTTAATCGAGATTATATGGTTATCGTGCTTTTTTTTCCTCCTAGAATCTGCAATTTACTTTAGTTTTGGAATGAAACATAACTAAATTTCCATGTATTCAGGCTTGGCATGAGCAAAACAAATCCGGAGGTCCGAAAAAACAATCTGACACTGTTGCCATGTTAAAGAAGAAGAAGAACAAGAGAGCAAAGCTCCCGAACACTATTACGATCGACTCAATATGCGAGAAGAAGTTCTTATCATTGAGCAGTGTGATTGAAGCAGTTGTAATCGAATCTTTTACTCTTCCAGGTATGATGCAATTGATGATTTAACTAGCTTCGTTGACCCCCATTGTGGTAGATTGCTCTGTTTGGTTTTGGACCGGTTTGCCATCATAAACATGATTTTCGATGAATTTTATTTTCGTTCTTAGAGTGAGATTGACATGATTAGTCTTGGTTGCTCGGTTTGATTAACTTGTTCTTTAATATAACAAATAATGTTACAGGAACAAACATTAATATGCTCACTTTGGGTGATATATGGAGCTCCAACACTATAGACCTCTATCTTCACAGGAGGTACAGAAGTAAAGCACTACTAGGATTTTATTATTTTGGACTTAATTTCAGTTCGATTAAGTTCAATTCATCTTGATTAAGTTCATTTCAAATTAAAATTATAAAAAATAAAATAAAATAAATAATTAAGATGAATTATTTCAATCATACAATATAGTTAATGTTAGAATATTATTCATAATTTTTAAAAAATATTTAATAATACATAGAAATTATTGTATTAATTTTATAAAAAAAAAATTAGTTCAGCTCGAGTAACTTCAATTAAGTTCCAAGTCCATTCAGTTTAGGTCAGTTCAGTCCAATTCAACTTTATTCAGTCCAAAAGAACAGGGGCTAGGCCGTGCATATTTATTTTCGGTAAATTATGATGCTTCTTCTATTGTAGATTACCCTTAAGTTGATGCCTGGTGGATTGTGAGCTTGTATTTTATTAAAATGAGGTTTCACCATTGTTTAGCAAGGTTTTCTGGACCAAAAAGAAGAAAAAATAATTTAAGTAGTAGCATACTAGCATGTTGAAAGATACACCACACAATTCAATTAAATATATATATGTAGTATGTGTTCTATAAGATAATACCTATTTGCATGAATTTTCTTTATGAACGATATCTTAGTTACATTCTTTCTATGGCAGGTTTTACAACATTTCTGATCCCAAAAATGGGTTTCTGAGGAAAGGCCGTGAAGTTTTCTTAACTGGTTGCTATCTTCGGGTTGCCGCAGGGAATTCGACGAGCGCACGCCTTTTACCAACTGAATATTTTGCTGTACTGTTGGATGAGGTAGTATTTAGCTCTTCATTCTATACTTGATAACTTTTATTCAGTGGATGATTTTTTTTTACAATGGGGTACTAAATAAATATAATTATAAGCTATACTTTTAAAAAACCCTGTAAACCTAGTTATTGTATAACTTAATGATTTATATAACACATTAGCATTTTATATAACATAATGTAATGTATCAAACTTTGATTTACAAGAAACGATAACACTTATGGTCATATATAATTTATTCTTCATGCATGTTTATAGAGGTCTACTGAAACAGTGTTATGGAGATGATATATGGTGAAAAGTAGGGAAAATAAAATGTACTCCCTCTATCCCAACACTTTGTTGGGCAAAACGTTAGTATTTTTAAATTTTTGATCAAAAGATAAGAGATAAAAATGTATTTAAAGTTAAAAAGTAAAGTGCTTGTGAGTAAGTTTAAAAGTAGGTAAATAAAGTAAGGGTAAAATTGTATTTTAAAATGAAAAAATTAAAATATTTCTTTTATTTTTTTGGGGTGTGGAATAACTATTGTGAGACACTCCAAAAAAGAAAGTGTGTCAACTATCTTGGGACATAGGGATTAAAATCTAACTATGTAATTTGCAAATAACACCAATGAAGTTTTATATATGGCTGCAAGAATCTAAATTTGTAACTTATCAAGTATTTGCTGTAAAAGTCTCATGGATTTCACTTTTAAGGATTACCATCAACATGTTTTAAATTAAATGTCTTGTGCATCCCATTATCTTTTGATACAGGACGAAGAAGATGATTCCGTGTTCATCTGCGCCCAATTTTATACTGATTCCTTCTCTAAAGTAACCCATGATAAATTTAAGAATGGAGCATTGTATACGCTGTATGGAAGGTATTAAATTGTCCATGTCTAGTAACTCTACCAATCTAATCTGTTTTTAAAATCAGGTATTTTGTGTAGCGAAAGAAGTGGCATTATTTTGATTTTTTTGAAGATTCTGTATAATGTTAAAGAAAATGTGAGCTAATAAACTTGACCTTTAATTTCAAATGTGTACAGAATTGAACACATAGGACCACTAGAAATCCTTGGTAAATCTGGAAGCTTACAGAGGAAACAAATTACTCTAGTTGATGAGAAGGGTTCAAGATTAAAATTCTTACTATGGGGAGAGCAGGTCCTGATTGCCAACCTTTTCAGGTTTGATTGATGATGCCTCTTACTCTGCATAAAGAATTGAACACATAGGACCACTTGGAAGTCCCAAGTTTTTCTTTAAAAAAATCAAATTCTTGGTTGCCTTTTTCATTTTGATTTTCATACATTGAATGATTCATTCACGTTATGCAGTGTGGGAAGTATGCTTGCCCTTGATAGGCCATTTATTGAGAAAGCAATATACTGTTTTCTAGACTCAAGTGATGTTATTGGCCTGGAATACGGTAGTGACACACAGTTATATTTGGTACCTCTTACTCTGCACAAAGAACAAGTGAGAGATGGCCAAACCATTTTTGATGACTTTATTTTAAATATACTTTCTTAAGAGAGTATAGGTAACAAACGTATCATGCTTTTATCAGGTGTCGGTAGCATTGACACAGAATAATTATCAAGGATCAAGACTGTTGACCCACTCAAATCTGAGCCAGGGACAATTAGTTTCGCAAGTGACATTATTACCTCGTGATTCTCAAGGGGCCATTGACTTTAGCAACTGCCCGTTTCGAGTAAGCTCTCTCCATTTGCAATAGATATGCAATTAGTTACGCTGTAATTAATTGTCTTTTCCGTCTGGTCTTGTGAAATTGCTTTAAAGAATGAACAAGGGTGATAAGCTGTGGTTGGATGAAGGATTTGGTTGGATGGGGGAACTTTTCGGGTTTATTTTTTTTATAATTTTTCCTCCAGAAATCCAGAGAATAATGCACGGAGTTTTTTAGTTTGATTATTGAATAAAAACTGAAATATTGTGCAAAATAGACATTGTCAATCTTAATATATTCTTAGGTTATTAGGATTAATACAAAATCAATAAAAAAAATTACAATTAAAAACCGAACTCCTTAAATAAATAGACAATAGACAGGGAGAATATATATATATATATATATATATATATATATATATATATATATATATATATAGACACACACACACAGTAAAGTTTAGTATTGAAAAGTTTGAGAAAAAGAGAACTGTTAATTGTGAAAAACAAAAAGCACTCTTAAAAGCAATCGTCAGAAACATTTCACAAGCAATCATAGTTTTCGTGCTAATCATTTCTCATGTTTATACGAAGTTTGTCATTCATACAGTTGGTCAGATCTTTAACATTGAACCGTTGGCTTGAAAATGAAGTAGAATCAATATCATTTTGCCTTTATATACACATTTATAGTAAATATTGGAACATTTCTCATTTAGAACTAGTTGATTAATGTAATTCATATTTGAAG
Source organism: Euphrasia confusa (assembly GCA_954870475.1). Lineage (NCBI taxonomy): Eukaryota > Viridiplantae > Streptophyta > Magnoliopsida > Lamiales > Orobanchaceae > Euphrasia > Euphrasia confusa. Next base: position 3,189,979 of record OX940966.1, on the reverse strand, counting down.
TCGTGCAGTCATGTGTTGTTGATCTACGTGACAAGATGACCGGCATTAGCCTATACGGTAATGTTACTGACATTGGAGCAACAAAGGGCATGTTTTCTTTGAGGATTGCGGATACAACTGGAGCTATATGGGTGAAGCTACACTTTGTTACATCTTGGTAAAAATGTTGGATTATGGATTAATAATTAAAATTTAAGATTTGTGATATCCTTTTGATATAAAAAAGTATTGCTAGTGCTAATGAAGAGAAATTTCAGCCTAAGATTATCAGTACTAAAATTAATGAACTCCTTAAATTGTCCTTAGGTCCCTGGGGAGGATAGGGATTGGTCACACTGTCTATCTATCTGGTTTAAGTTCATTGCTGACACCACAAAATAGGTAATCATGCTCACACTCATTTCCAGTTATGACTCTTTTTGTTGTACTCTATTTCATCACGTCCGATTATTGCAGACTTGAATTATCATGGTACGAGGATGGTACTGGATCCTCGTTCTTCAACTTGAGCTGCTTGCCAGTTTTACTTAACACCTCTTGTCTTCACAGACTATTGAGCCTTTCTGACCTTTCCATAAATGCAAAATGTGTACAGGTATTCTACCCATTTGTTCGATAAAATACAAAAAACAAAAAAAAGACTATTTATTATGGCTCATATATAAGGTTATTTATAAATATTCTAACTTTAACCATGTTCTCAACCACTCTTTTATTTTCTAACTTGACATCTCTTACAGAATTTCTCTGTACATAATTTTATAAATATCCGGCAATATATTGTTGATGTGAGTGTCGAAATTTGAGTTGTTTTGATAAACTTGAATAAGAACTGAAAAATAACTAAAAAGAACGTATCTCGATTTCTTTGTTCTTGTAAGAGCGTTTTATTTCAAAAAATAGCACAAATTAAGATTATGTGTGTTCCTTGCTTGAGCCTTGACGTGGCCGGGCATAAACATTAGAAATCATTACAAAGTTTACATTCACATTAGCAAATTACTATTCAAATTTTGTTCGAGATTTCAATTTACAAATAATTAAATAAATTTAAATATTGAATCTGACATTATGAATATTATGAGGTTAAATTAAATTGAATAAGTTACGGATTGTTTTTCTTTTTGAATTTAAATCTAATATGCTCCCTTAATGTATGCTTGGGAGTTGGGGATCAACACACACTTGTAATAAAATTGAGATTGTAACCTTCGTTATATTTCCTACTACTGTTTTCGTCACACTTGAATATGCACACTTTGATTAGCACAAAGACTACAAAAATGTTGCTCCCTCAGTCCTGGTGATTTATGCAATGGGACACAAGCACACATTAAGAAAAATGTTACTTTTTTGTACCAAAAGTAAAGGGTAAATATGTATTTTTGATTTAAGAAGTAAACTAATTATGAGTAAAGTTTAAAAATTGGAACTGTTAATGTTAAGTTGGAACATAGGGAGTATTATTTATTTAAATTTATAGTATTCCCATTAAAAATACTCCTACATTATTATTATTTTGTTATGTAATTGATGAGTTAAAAAAGATGGAAGTTATTGGAAAATAAATAAAAATAGGAAATAGGCTTACATTTTCTACTATCTTATTTTTGTTCTGTTTTTAATAATAAAATGTTTTTGTTTTCAAATTCTCACTGTATATATTTCAGGTATGTCGAGTATGGCTTAATCAGGTCGAACATGTTCACTTGGATACAAGATTCATGCATTCCCTTTGTGGCCATCTTACCCACATGACGCCTAATGGAGACCTTGAGTGCAAATTCTGTTGCAACATTATTTGCAATGCTGATGTCGAACGTACCTTCCATTTGAAAATAACTATTGCAGATGACACGTCAAAGGTCTTTGCTTGGTGTATAGGTCAAACTGCAGCTGAGCTGCTACAAATCTCTCCAGACGAGTTCTATGAGCTACCTGAGGTATAGAAAAATCAATCTAGAATGTACTATATGCTTAAAAACCCTACTGAAGTAGTTTCTGTTTGGTTGGTGCCGATTATTTGGTCAAATTTGTGTATGGTTTCACACTGATAATGTGTTAACTCTATAAGAGTTTTATTAGGTTCAATATTTCGATTGAAATTGTTTTCACTCACATTCTTATAATTATTTTTATGGATTTATTCAGGAAGAACAAATCATGTATCCATCTTCACTTGAGCATGAAAACTTTACTGTAGCAATTGCCAACTGCAGAATGCAAGATTGTGGAGGATTTCTGGAGCAAGATCATGACAAAATTGATTGGGAAATAACCCGCGCCATCAAATGTGAATTCACTTGATTTGCTTTCCGATTATTTCTTATAAAATGATAAATTTTATTTGAAAAATTATTTTATATTATTATTATTATATAGATTGCATTTGTTTTATACATTTAGTTTTATTTTTATTTTACGTTAATTTTGGGCAGGAGGACAAATTTAATTAAGTTTAGACTAAAAAAGTTTACTACTCTCACAATTCTAAGATAATTAACATATTTTATTTTGAGTGTAGCAATAATTGATACACTAAAAAAATTATTTTAATTTTAATTTTAATTTTAAAATAAAATTTTTCTTAATTAAATTTTTATTTTAAATTTTATATACAATTACTTTACATTTTATTTTAAAATACTCCCTCCGGCCATTAATAGATGTCATACTTTGCTGGACACGGAGTTTAAGAAAATTGTTATTTTTGTATTTTTTAATTGAAAAGTAAAAGGTAAAATTATATTTTAAAAGTGAAAAGTAAAGTAGTTGTGAGTAAATTTTAAAAAGTAGGTGGGGTAAAGTAGAATAAAATTGTATATTAAAATGAAAAAGTTAGAATAGTTATTTCCTTTTTTGGGGTGTGTCAACTATTGTTGGACACCCCAAAAATGAAAGTATGACATCTGTCTTTGGATGGAGGGAGTATATTTTTACTATTTACTTTTTAGTAAAAAATAAAAAATTAATATATTTTTTTAAATTTTGTACCATAAAATCTGACATTTATTTTGGTAAATAGATAATATAAAAGGGTAAAAAGAAAAAATAATTTATTTTCAACCACTATAGTGAAAAACGGCACAAAAAAAGAAGTAGAGTATTTTCAACCACAATAAAAAAGGCAAACATTCTCAATAAATGCAAGACCAAAATAATAAAGTTATTTTATTAACCACTTACTACTTCATCATTTATTGCTTATCATCATCCTCCATCATCACCAACTCCATTGAAAAAAGAAAAATGGGAGATTGCAGGAGAGTAGGCGTGGCAGTGGATTTTTCTCCGTGCAGTAGGAAAGCCCTGAAATGGGCTGTGGACAACCTGATCCGGAAAGGGGATCACCTGATTCTCGTCTCCGCCCGCCCCGAAGGCTATTACGAATCCGGCGAGCTTCAGCTCTGGGCCACCACCGGTTCTCGTATGCACCCTTCTCTTCACTAATTTCGATCTGCATATCTTTCAAATCATTGACCTTCTCTTAAATGTAATTTTCGGTTTGTTGAAGGGTGTTTTAGTAAATATTGGTCATTTAATCATGAACTAGATCTCACTACTATAGTACTATTCCATCTAGGGAAATTCTAGAGTCACCTGATTAATGCTGTAGTTGTAAGATTTTGTGATTAATTTTAAATTCAGAATTTATATTTATACTGTGTAATTGATCTATTTTTTATGCAAGGGATCGGATGAAAATTGTCCAAGTTGTATTGTAGATGTTCACGTATTAGGATGAAACCTCTCTAGCTGGTCACTGATCTGGGTTCTTCTCTCCCGTTTTCGTGAGCTAGGCATATGAGACTGCACTCACACACATCCGGTTTCAAAAAAAATATCATACTCTTTCAACTTTCATTGATTAAGGGTTCATTTGAATATAATCTTTATGAGGATGAGTTTCTTTTTCTTTATAATTGATATCTCAATGTATAATAATAGTCACGCATAGCTCACATATGATTTTTTATTGATTTTTTCCTTAGCGTTGATTACTTTGAGCGATATCACGAACCCCACAATCATGAAGAAATATGAGTTAAAGCCTGATCCTGAAACATTGGATATAATCTCCACTGCAGCAAAGGAGAAAGAGGTAAAAAATAAAAATAAAAATCTGTTCATTTACGTTGTCTCAAAGTTCTTATCGATTCCAATCAATATTGCTAATGGCGTAATGCTCGTGCTTTCAGATCACCGTGCTATTGAAAATCTATTGGGGTGATGCTCGTGAGAAGCTATGTGAATCAATTGATGGCATCCCCCTCGACTGTCTTGTCATTGGGAATAGAGGCCTTGGCATAATCAAAAAGTTCGTCTCTACACTCTTTATATCCTGCTCTATCACCTATTTGAGTTATAATAAAGATAGTAGAAGTGGCCTTCGACTATCTCTCAAAATTACTTAGGAAGCATTATTATATCACAATTCATATTAAAGCTAAATAATTTAGGCGGATCTTTATTGTATAATTTTGCAGGGCTATCATGGGTAGTGTTAGCAACTATGTGGTGAACCACGCTACATGCCCTGTCACCGTAGTGAAGACCCACGCTTAAACAGTGATGGATTTCCGTCGGAGATAATTATTCGTGTTTACTCTTTTGTATTTTAGTCTTCTGGCATTCGTCTTTTTTATGTTGAAAATAATTATGGTGTGATTTGATTTCTAAGTTTGTAAGTGTGTGTGTGTTTTATATATGGCTGCACATATCCTTACTAGAAGGATTGTGGCTGTTGGAAGCTCATGTACAAAATAAAACGACTGCGAGAATTTATTTTCTTCTCAATAATAAAAGGTTGATTTGCTTAATTCTTGATGTTGCCATGTTATATGTTTCATCGTGTTTTTTTTCATAGTTCATTAAATTTAATTCCGTCTATAAACAACCTTTTATGCTTTTCAATTCCAATCCAAAAATTCTCAATCTAAAGTTGGCTTTAATGGAGACGACCCCTCTAGTTCTGGTCAGAAAAAATATATCACTACAAAAGATCAGACGCATCTAGGCGTGGTTGAAAAAAGTTGTGACTACAACAAACATGAGTATGATGCATTACTAGTTTCAATTGTTTTAACTTCATTTGGATTAAAACATGAAATGAAGTTTACAACATATATCAATACTTGGACGGAATATATATTTTGATGGTGTTCAATAAATATTTTTGAAAAGAGCAAAATTTGGGGGTGACATGTACTATCAACTTTTTTCATACATGAAAGAATAAAACATTAGTCACATTTCTTATGTATTTTGTAAAAAATTGTGTGATCATCAAATTGGAACAGAGGTAGTATAATTTATTGTCAACACAAAATATTAATTTAGGCTAGATAGTTGGTGAATGAAGTACACACACAATAGAGATTTGTAAGTACAATATCAAAATTTTCAAATGTGAGCCAACTTTTTTTTAATAGACATGTAAAATGGTGTATTAACGGTAAACTTTACAAAAATAACGATTGTATAATTTGTATCTCTTATTGTTAAGAAATGTACGTATAAATTGATGTATCACAAATTTATTCCTAAGAATAGTTAGTTACGAATGATTGAGTGTGCAGAGCTCGTTGCTATATAGTAGCCCGAATCAAAACCCAACTGCAAAATGTAGAAAATGCACCTCTAATTTTAGAATTTTGATGGGAAACAAAAAAGATACACGTTGATGGTACAAGTGATTCAAATCAAAATCACAAAACTAAACAAAAACAAAACAAACAAATGTACGGCTCTCTTTGTCAAGAAAACTCACACCACTGCGTGAAAACAGCAAAAGAAAAAACAATGTCCATCCGATCATTATATCATTAACACTAACCTCCCCATTTCCCCACATTCTCAAACCCAAACCCAAAAACAAAACAAAACACAAAAACAAACATGAAGAAATTCAGCCTCCTCTTCCTCTCCATCTCCCTCCTCCTCCCGATCCTCGCCTCCTCCAACACCAAACCCCCCGTCGACTCCAAGAAACCTGACGTCAACACCATGGTCAAACAAATCTGCGAGTCAACCGATCACCCGAACATGTGCCTCACCATCCTCCTCCCTCGACTCGGCGGAAACTCTGACATCACAACAGTGCTCGAAATCGCTGTCCGAACAACCTCTGACCTGGCAAAAACCGGAGTGAGCAAGGCCAAGACTCTATCCGCAAACCCCTCGATCCCAAAGGAGCTCGCTTCAATCCTCAAGGATTGCCAGAGCAGCTACGAAACTGCTGTTGGGGACTTCGACAAAACTCTCAAAGCCTTCCCGAGTCGAGACATAGGATCGATGAGGACAAGGCTCAGTGCAGTGATGACAGTCATCGAGGATTGCCAGGACGGGTTAGCTGGGTACGGGAAGGAGTCACCGTTTACGGATGTGGCTCATAGGTTGACCAATATGACCAGCAATTGTCTCGCTATCATTGCACTCTTGAATAATTAATCGGTTGATTGATCTCGATAAAAATCGAAACTTTAGGTCTGGTTTTTTATTTATTTTGTTTTTTGTTTTGTTGTTGTTGTTAATTTTTCTTGTGTGATGGCATTTCAGGATTATGAAGCAAGAAGTACTTAATAAAAAAGTATCTGCAATTATTGATGCAATATATATATATATATAAATGGAGTTTATACCATTTTTTAAGACAAGCATGTTGTGTACATATATACTCATATAATCATATTTGAGAATGCTCATTTACATATATACTCCATGTAATCATATTTCATTTCTCGGTAAATCCATTTAAAGTACTCCTTCACTCTCAAACTAATGGTAACATTTCGTTTACAAATTAAAATGACCATTAATCTTGGGACGAAAATAATATTATTTTATTTAATGTATTATTATTCAATTCTTCGCAATTTATTTTAATTTTAACACAATTAATATTGAATCAATGGATTCTTCACAACATATATCTTATATTCTTCACATGTTTTGTTTACCAAGTTCATGTACATCTACATGAACTCGAGTCTATGCAATAGTTTGCCCTTATAGATGCAATACATATACAACATTTTACATCATTTTTCAATAGAAGCATGTTGTACAATATATACTCCATGTCATCATAGTTTCACAAAATTCACACAACACTTACCAAGCTCTCGAGATAAGTGCTCGCCGTAACGAACCCTCCCGCACCTCCGATCTCAGGGTACCTGAAAGAGCAATCCCTCGAGTCGAAAACCACAACCTTGGAGCTACAAATCAACACAACCTCACCATCTTCAGTTACATGCAACGCCTTCTTATAGTTATACCTCAAGAACTCATCCACATAAGGAACACTAACAACTCTACTCCAATTCCCAACCCCATCCATAACCCAAACTTCCGCACTATCCATGTGACTACACATCACGAAAAGCCTCCCATTCGAAGAACCCAACCTCGAGTAGACTCCCCTTTTCACATAATCTGGCATCTCCAGAACTCCATACTCCTCTGTTTTCAGATCAAGAAACACAATGTTCCACCCGCATTTCAGCTCTGTTTCGGAGCTAGCGATCCAGTGGAGCTTCCCGTTGGCGAACGTGGCAGGGTCGTCCATCAGCCAGCGGCCCTCGAAGCTGTCTATGGTCTTCCATTGCCCTGTTTTCAAGGTGTAAACTTTCCCTATCACCTCGGATAAATTCCAGCTGCTGTTGAAGAAGCCGACGACCTTGTAGTCGTCGCTCGATTCGTCGAACCCCAGCCCGTACGCGAAGTAGCTGCGCCGGTTGATTTCGACGCCGAAATCCGGCAACTTGTTGGAAACTCCGGTGGAGGGGTTCCATAAAACTAACTCTGTTTTGGCTACGGCGAGGCAAATCAAGCCGTCGCAAGAGCCCACGACCCAGATCGGGGTTTTCGGGAGGTCGGAGGGGAAATTCGAGTCGGAAGAACCGATCGCGGGTTCGGAGAGCAAAGATCGAGATGGGCAATGCTTGAAATTGCCTCGGCAGTTGAACATGATTTGAAGGCCATCGGAATTTGGGGTTTCTTTGGATTTCGCGAGGTGGGCTTTGACGAACCGTCGGCCGGAGATGAGGGACTTCCATGATTTCGAAACGCACTTGAATTTCGAGAGGGGTTTGACGGGGAGCCTCGTGAGGATTTCGAAAACGACGTCGTTTGGGAGCTTAGGGATTTCATCGTCGGGGGCAATCTCCGTCGGAAGGTTTTCGAAATTCATTTTATTTTAGTTTTTTGGTTCCGAAGTGAAGGCTGCATGTTTACTTATTTATAGATATACGTAATATAATTAAAATAATACAGTATGAAGAACTTTCGGACTGCATTTCCAGAATTTCGATATCAAGACTTTTGCGGTGGGAAGAATTTGTTGGTGATTACAACTTTTACAAGCTTGAGTAACGAGTTTTGCTTGTGCTTTTATTGACTTTTGTAATATTTATATTGAATTCCATAATACCTATTCAAATTGCATTACCGTAATCTTCTTGAATTAGTGAACTTTTTTTTTTTTATAAAAGTAATAATAATTTTTATAAATTGTTAAATATTTAAAATAAATATTAATAATATTTTAGAATTTAAACTAGATTGTATAATTATTGATTCAATTATTTATTTTTTTTATTTTTTTTAATTTTAAAACGAACTTAATCAATAAACTCAAATTAAGTTAAAACACTTTACATGTCCCACAAGGTTGTGATGATGATCATTGTAATGGAATCCTCTGTTTGTTTGTCCACTCACAATTTCTAGGGTTAAAACTTAAAACACCAAAGCTGTACACGCCTGATTTTATCGAGAAGAAACCCTCAGTAACATATTCTGGTACCATATAACCACTAAATAAAGGACATGATGATCAAGTCAAAATTCAAATGAACTTCTTAGATAGAGCAATTAAATGAGAGGTGAAATTTGAGCTTCTGACTATGTTCCGACTACTCGTCTTGTGTTGCCTTGTGTCTCGTTCTCTTGGAAAATTTTGGCCATTCCAAAGTCTGATATTTTGGTATGATTGGTAATGTTGTTTGCGGTTTGCGACAAAGTGACTAATAGTATGTGTTCAAGATCGATGTCCTCACCAAATAGGTACGAGTCGAGACTCTTATTAGGCATGTACTCGTAAATCAGCATCTTTTCCGACAACCTTTTAACAGCGATTTCCTAGCCACCTTCCAATATTCCCTATCATTTTATAGGCGCAAACTTAATTGTGTGATTTAAATAATCTTACGAATGGATATTTTGCGATTGCATTAATGTTCATATATACCTTGTAAACAGGTCCAAATCCACCTTCCCCGAGCTTGTTGCTTATTGAGAAACAATCGGTAGCTTTAGTTAACGTAGAAAAATCAAACATGGGTAGATCATAATCTTCATCATTACTCGATCTGATCTTGCACCTTCTTATTCTTCTTCTTCTTCGTCTTCCAAAGAAAGAGTGGCCACGCTCAATCCGAGTAAATGAAACCCCGCCAACGACGTCAAAATACCAATTAGTTCCTTTCGTTTCCTATTTTTCGAAACTAAAACCAATAAGAGAGATTGTTTTTAGATTAAGCCTACTCTGTATTATTTATTAGTCATTGAAAAAAGTAAACTATGAAATATCTATTTGAAGGATATATAATGATCTTTTTTTTCAATTTTTACACGTCTTAAAGTGATATATAGCATGATTATGAACAAATCATTAAACAAAAACTTTCAACAAATTGCACAAAAATAATAAATTACAACAACAAAAATATTCACAAAGCAAAAATAATAAATTTTTGCAGACAACTCAAATAGATATGATAGAAAGTACGTACGTAGCAGGTAATTCATTGCTATTAGGACCTGTTCTTTTGGACTGAAACCGGCTGAACTGAACTGAACTGAACTGAAGCGATCTGAACTGAACTGAACTGAAGCGATCTGAACTGAACTGAACTGATTTTTCAATAAAAATAATAATAATATTTATAAATTATTAAATATTATTTTAAAAATATTAATAATATTGTGACATTAACTATATTGTATATTTAAAATTATTGGTTCAAATTATTTTTTGTTTATTTTATTTTAATTTATTTTGAAACGAACTGAACTGAACTGAAGCGATCTGAACTGAACTGAACTGAACTGAACTGAAGCGACCTGAACTGAACTGAACTGGACTGAAATTAAGTCCAAAAGAACAGGTTTAGTCCACCTACAAAAATACAAAAAATGGCAGAAAATTACACGAATGCTTTTATGGGTCATCTAGGATATAGTTTCATTTCTTCTCTACCCAAAAGTAGAAAAACACGGCTCTACAAAGACTCTCTGATTAAAATTTAATTTAATTTAGGGTGAAGAAACATATATATAGTGCACATGAGGTCCTGGGTTCGATATAAATTAAATTTATTTTAACGCTACTAAAACAAAACAACTTATCAACTCCTAAATCCGAATCAATGCGGTGATGGAAATAGAGATACAACTACAGTAGAAACTCTATATAGTAATACACTATATAGGAATAAACTCCCTATAGTAATAAAAAAATCAGGTCCCGACTCGGGACCAGTTATAAATAGGAATAAACTCCACATTGTCATAAGTCATACATTTTTCAAGTCCCACCTTAAGGATTTATACCTCTATATAAGGATTTATACCTCTATATAAGAATAAATGATTAATATATAATAAAAATATTTATTAATAATATTTTTATTTATCAAAATCAATAACATGTTTAAAATAACTTAAAATGTTTATGAAAATCAATGACATATAGTATATAATCAATGTTTATAGTTATTAGATTCATTAATATTTTATTTAATATATATGTTAAATACAATTTTTATATATATATGGTCAAATATAATTAGTCAAAACTATTAAATTGGTTAAGTTCGATATATTTTATTTTTATATTTATATTATTTTTTATAAGAAAAAAAATATTTTTATTTTTTAAAACTCTATATAAGAATAACTCTCTATAGTAATAATTTTTCCCGGTCCCAACGATATGACTGTATGGAGTTTCTACTGTATATTGGAACTTGTTTTTTACTTATATTTGTTATTTTATGTTGCTTTAAGTGGGCCACACTAAGGGAAACTACATTTAGGTTCTAGTGGCCGGCCTCCTCGGGTCCTTCCAGTTTGCCACATCAGCATTATAGCAATCGCCTTGACTCGCCATGTCAGCATTATAGTAGCCATGCATGATGACCGGCATTGCCCCCACGGAGTGAAACGTCCTCACCTTCCCTTCCTTCTTTTTTTTTGGAAACCGGAGCTCATCCTTGTCGCCGCCTATCAATAATAGTAGAATTCAATAGTAATGTAGTGAATAAATAAATTATTTAATATTATTTATTTACAATAAAAATATGTTTAATTAAATTTTTTGGTAAATACATTATTTTAAAATTATGTATACATTTTTTATATTTTAGAATTTGCTATTTAATATAATTTATTTTAAATCGATTAGCGTACCGTGATTGTATCCGGTCCAATTCTCGAACTCAAATACAAAGTTGTATGATTTAAAAGAGGATTACAACCGAATTACTTTCTTATGTTTCATAATTCACTTTGTAGGACGACTATTACTTTATCTTCGTTTTTCTCCATTTGACAAACGTTTATTGCAGTTGCTTGTCTACTTGATATTACACTTGTTATTTGACATAAATTGAAATGGAATTTTCTACGAAAACCTCTCACTCTAGTCTTCCTTTGGATTGATATTCCGAGTGGTCGAGTACAACACCCTCGGTTTTTGAAGCGAGGTTAAAAACATTTTTATCGAAAAATGTTTCTTCATCGTTGGCCTCAAGAACGAGTTTAGACATCAAAGAGGTTTGGAGACCACAGAGAACGGATGGAATTGAAATTAGAGATCGGAGGAGGACGGATAATATCATACATTCATACTAATTAATTAACTTGGTAGTAATATCTTCAATACAACTTTAAAATTATGTCATACATTTTTTTTTATATTTTAGAATTTAAAAATTTTAAATATTATATTTAATTCTAATATTAATTATTAAATATTATCGAACCAGCCGGGCCTCCACCTCTCCGGAATCCGGCTAACGTAAAACCCGGCCCGAATAGCCCCATGCACACGAAGAGCATGGCTCGGAGAGATTGGAATTTCCCGGATGCCTGCAGCAACAGCAAATTCAATTCATTGTTAAAATTAAAAATAAATTTTACTGCAGAAAAAATTAAAATTAATTATTCTTATGATTATATATACTTACGTCCAGACATTGAGTGTCTCGATATGCCAGCTAAACAAGCTGAAGAGGGCTTGCTTGATAGGCCAATTAGACCTGTAATAATCCAAAATGTACTCGTTATCCTTCATGTAATCCGGGATTCGATCGAAGGATAAGATCAGCTCGATGTTTCTTTCGTCCGCTGCAAAAACATTGATGATCTTCTTCTTGTTGTTGCAGCTTTCGCTCGTTCGATTGTTTAATTTCCTCTTCCAAAGAGAGCCTTTGGTGGTACTCATTAGCTCTTGAATTGAAACAGCAAGGAAATGTGTGTGTGTTTAATTTGTTTGGAAGAGCATGCAATAAGAAGAGATGAATTGAAGCGAGGGACAAAGATTTAAAGGAAAAGTAGTTTAGGATCAAATAATTAATTCATGAAATTAGTTTTAGTACTCCAGCTTGGTTGTATTAATGTGTGGGAGAGTTAGGTTGGCAACATGTGGTTAGGTTAGGTTAGGTTTATCTATAGCTATATATAATACAATTAGTTTTTATTACTAATTCATAGTCACTAAACTAATCAACTTGCATGTGTAAGTTAATTGTGATCACAGCACTGAGATCAGAATGACCTCACACTCTCCGCATCGAAATCGCGTAGGGGTGAGAATCGCGGAGTCGATGCTGCCCGGGCCGTGCAGAGCAATCGTGTCCACGAACTTAATTTGTCGTTCTAGTCTTGCTCAGCTCGAATAGCTAGTAGAACAGGTAGTAGTCTTCCCATGCCATCAGTACGTATATCACCATCTCTAAAAAACTTCATCGGACGAACAACTGCATAACACTCGCCCGAGAAATTGGGACACTTGGTGATTACACACTCCTTTGTCCAAGACATCTCCATTATTTACAATAAATATATGTTTGATTAAATTTTTGGGTAAATACGTTATTTTAAAATTATGTATACATTTTCTATATTTTAGAATTTACTATTTTTAAAACTTTAAAATAAGATTTATAAGTGTAAGATTAATTATTTCAATTTTAGAAATTAGATTTTTTTATAGCTATATAAGTAAATTTTTACAATTCTATCAACCTATCCCTTCACCAATACATTTTTGATACTCTTATCATTAAACAATACTTTGATACAAATTCAATCCATGAGACACTTGGAATGAACGAATTGCACGACACACCTGATTTATACGTATAATAAATAATGCGATTTTGAAAATGTGATACAAATTACTAGTGATGAAAACAAGAAATGATGAGAAAGTAGGAGATTATAAAACTGATAAAAATGATTGACTTAACTATATTAAGTAACAAACCATTTTGAGTGGAATGAATGCTTTCAGAAAACCTATTGGATATCAACGAGCTTTATCTGCACCGTAAACCTCTTCTGCTCTTGCCAACAAATGACCAAAAGCGAAAGATATAACGATGTTTTATGTAACACAACTAATGAAAAAAATGTGTTAAGGGAAACCTTGAAGGCTCTTACTATATATTTTTTTTTATTCAAGTCAAAATCTCTTAGAAATACTATGAACATTTTTAGGTTAATTTTCATGACATATTATATTGTTACACAACACCTGAAGCTTAAACAAGCAACGAAGATGATGTTTAATATGTTGGATTGGAGTGTGTGGAGCCTTTGTAGCGTTTTGTCTTTGTGCTTCTTTCAGCTTTACTAAAGGTGTTGTGTTTAATATGTTGGATTGGAGTGTGTGGAGCCTTTGTAGCGTTTTGTCTTTGTGCTTCTTTCAGCTTTACTAAAGGTGTTGCCAAAAGATAATAAGGAAATATTACAAAAAAATATTTTATTTTTAAGGTTATATAAATAAATAAACATTCAAATATATTATAAATTACTGAGGATAAAAGAATTACCAAAAGCGAAAGATATAACGATGTTTTATGTAACACAAATTGTGTTAAGGGAAACCTTGTAGGGTATCATTTGGAACCGTTTTAATTTAAATGGAAGGCCACCGACTGTGTAAAGAGTGTTCGACCCAACACATAAAGGAGTCTTGTTTCCGAGATGATTTACTTTGAGAAAGCAAGTGCCTCATTATGGCTCGATTAAGTTCGAGAGACGATTTAGGCTCAATCAACACCTAATTACCCAAAACATATTAAGAATCAATAACCTAAATTACCCAAAACACATAGAGATTCAATTCAATAACCTAATTGCCCAAAACACAGAGAGATTCAGGCTTACTCAAAACCATATTTAAATAATTGCAAAGCATCGGGAAACTTTGAGTAGAAGCATAACATATTTATTGAAATGAGGACCCAATTATAAATTTGACTTTCAATTTGAGAGTTATGTCTAAGAAAAGAAAAAAATTGGAAAAAATAGGATCACTTATGTTAACGGCCATCGATATCATAATTCTTGGGAAGTGTGTTGAATAAATCCACATTCCGTATTCGTAAAAAGATAAAATTTGAAGGCAATTAATTCTTCATTTTCTATTTACATATCGATATAAAATACACGCAATACCCACTCTCAAAATCGACACGATCGAAAGACATGGAAGGTGTCGATCATTCCACTCTCGCCCGAGGCCGCTTGGCGGTGCTCTCAGCTCATCTCTCGGCTTCGTCTGATCAGACCGGGCCCGATTCAACCGGAGCTATTCAATCTTCCATCTGCTCCGCCGCCGTCGCACCGCCGCCGTATCTGAAAGGGACGTTGGATCTAGTTGATGGACGGACCGGCAAGAAATACCAGATTCAGGTCTCTGAGGAAGGCACCGTCAAGGCCACCGACTTCAAAAAGGTTTGTCGAAATCGGAGAAATTGATGTTGTTATGTGAAAAGTCTTATTGGATCATTATTATCATCATGTCTCTATAGAACAATAATTTTGTTAATTTAGGCGTTTCATCATTTATCCGATTTTAGTTTTGGAGAACTTTTGAACGAGGTTCGGGGATCTCTTGAACGGTTTAGTTATTTGATTGGAATGAGTTGCAGATAACAACCGGTAATAATGACAAGGGACTCAAGCTCTATGATCCAGGATACCTTAACACTGCCCCAGTACGATCATCCATTTGCTACATCGATGGTGATGAAGGGATTCTAAGGTACAGAGGATATCCGATTGAGCAACTGGCTGAGGGGAGTACCTTTTTGGAAGTGGCGTATCTTTTGAGTAAGCGTTTTCTCTGAAGAACTCATATGTGTTAGCATCTCAAGGAACAAAATTATTTGCTAAATCTTACCAAATTCGGTACTTTTCGTGACTTCTTTGCCGTATTGAATTCCTTAAATATACCATAGACCTTTTACCACTTGAATGTAGCTCTTTCAAATAAGAAAGTGTCACATGTGTCCTAATCTGTAATATTTTCAGGATGGCTCACTTTAGTTTGGCATTGGAATGCCTACATAAAATTTGCGTGAAGATACACTAGTCGATTAAATTTGCTAATTGGTTGATTTTCCGAGTGTTGCTTTGTTTATGGTTTTTGTTTTTTGCCAGTGTATGGGAATTTACCATCAGAAGCTCAGCTGGCTGATTGGGAGTTTGCTGTTTCACAGCATTCTGCTGTCCCACAAGGGATATTGGTATGCTTGTATTCCTTTTCCTGATTGCAAGAGTTATTGATTATATAATTCACAATTTCCGCTCATGCTCACGTCTTTGTTGTCTGTCCCTTTTTTGTATCTGAAAGTAATCTGAATGCATTTGTTCATGTTTTGCAGGACATCATACAAGCTATGCCTCATGATGCACACCCAATGGGTGTTCTTGTCAGTGCTATGAGTGCTCTTTCGATCTTTCATCCTGATGCGAATCCAGCTTTAAGAGTAAGCAGTGTTAGAAAAATCTGAGTTGTTAGTGTCTTCTCTTCTGTAAACTCATAACATGGTGTGCTTGCTTTAAAGTGGAGAATGTAAACCACTGCTATCCCTGTGCATGGACCCTTTGTGTGAGGAATATATGTTCAAAAGATGCTGCTTTCAGTTGCAAATGACATTTTTGGGATACTCAAGCTTCTTGCACGTCACTGGCTTCAATTTATCTTTTTTATTACTATATCTTATAGCTTTAAAATTGGGAGTTGGGCACTTTTAGTGGTTGCAGGACTTCAAAAGAATATCATCTTGTTACTAAGATTTCCTCTTTCTTTGTTGCATTTTAAATTTAGGTGATACATTGCTATGCTGATCATTTGGTTCATTTTCATATAGGGCCAAGACATATACAAGTCTAAACAAGTGAGAGACAAACAAATTGTCCGCATTCTTGGGAAGGTGCAGTGATGCCATTATCGTCCTTTGATTTATTATATTTATGATCAATGTACTACTGGCTTCATGTCTTAGAGTTAGCTTATTAATTTCCACATCTTTTACAATATGTTACATCTGATCATAAAATTTTGGTTGCAGAAGTAATAAGAGTATTAAATATTTGTCTGCAGGCTCCAACGATAGCTGCAGCTGCTTATTTGAGAATGGCAGGGAGACCACCTGTTCTTCCATCCAGCAACCTCTCTTACTCAGAGAACTTCTTATATATGCTTGATTCCTTGTATGTGTTGAGTCCTGCATTTTTTTATCTTATCTATAAGCTCACTTATCAGTATTTCCTTTAGTTTAAGTTGATTGACGTCATTTAGTCACTGCGGCATAAGTCTGCAATATTAACTTTTTATTTTCTTTGGAACTAAAGCTACTGTTTAATCAAATGTTTCTGATATGAAAAAAAAACAGGGGCAACAGGACTTATAAACCAAATACACGGCTTGCTCGTGTTCTAGATATTCTTTTCATATTACATGCAGAACATGAAATGAACTGCTCCACTGCAGCAGCAAGGCACCTTGCTTCAAGGTTGTATATTATTGTCATCTTTAACATGGAAATCATTTATCTGGTTTGTAACTTTCGTAAATCTGCATTATCAGTGGTGTGGATGTATATACGGCCCTTGCTGGTGCAGTCGGAGCCTTGTACGGTCCTCTTCATGGTGGAGCTAATGAGGTGCCCGCTTTTCTATTGTCTATGAAGTATGAAGCTGCTCTGAGGAAGTTTGTAAATAGGATCTGACATGTTCACTTGTGTATTTTGTAGGCTGTGCTTAAGATGTTGAGTGAAATTGGAAGCATTGACAACATACCAGATTTCATTGAAGGTGTAAAGAACAGGTTGGTATCCTTCTTTTGTGGTAATTTTTGGGTGACTTGTATATGTGGTCTAATTCTATGTATTGCGCAATTGCATATAATATATAGGAAGCGTAAGATGTCTGGTTTCGGGCACCGTGTTTATAAGAACTATGATCCCCGAGCGAAGGTCATCAAGAAACTTGCAGAAGAAGTATTCTCAATTGTTGGCAGGGATCCTCTCATAGAGGTGTTTTTTTATCTTCCCATTTTAAGTTTATTATTGGTTAGGAACTACATATAATAGCATAATTGATCTAAAGATTAGTTATTTTTGTTGAACCTTCTTATCAAAAATTTATTAAACCGCTGATGAACAGCATCACATGACATTCAAGATAGCATGAACGGATTATTCATTGTGCAGAAAATAATTTTTGAAATCCGTCTTTAGCAAAATATACTAGGATGAAATTTCTTGCCTATGGGGTTGAGAACAGCTAAAACAATCTCTGTGAGGTTTAAAGAAGTAAGAACCTGGCATAGTGTCTGAGAATGTGACCTGATGATCATTTGACATTTAATGAAAGTTCCTTACCCTTTCTATTTTATGCTCTTGATTGATGCATCAAGGATTGAATGAGGTATACCCAATGACTTGAGGATAATAAAGAGAAATTTGTGATGGACGAGGCCTGGGAATTTAGAACTAATTTGGTTAAAGAATGCATGAGTCATGCCAAAGCTTTTTTTTTTTTGGTTTTGTTTATGAATAGTGAATACAAATGAAGGAAAAATGATTCTCTTTGGGCCCTTAAGTCTTAACTATGCAGTGGGCGAGGTTATGTTTTAATATTAGTGGAGCAGATTTATGATTTAGGCTATAATATTGATCATCAAAATGTGGAAGTACGGTGACAAATATTACATTTCCATACTAAACTTTTGGATATGGTTGTTTTAGACTCATTTTGGGACAATGCCTGCTTTCCTATTGATTTCACAGCTATTCTGTGAGATTCTACACGACCAAATATTAAAGTAACTTCTCTAGGAGTCAATTTTAAATGATTATTGCCTGACACTTGTACATCAATTTCATTCATTTTCAGGTGGCCATAGCTCTAGAGAAAGCTGCCTTATCAGATGAATATTTTGTGAAGAGGAAGTTGTATCCTAATGTTGACTTCTATTCTGGGTTAATATATAGGTACAACTTTCAATGACCACTGTTCTTGCGTTCATTTTATATCTCCGTTTCATGTTTTTGATTGTCTTTGTGATTGTTTCATTCAGAGACGCTTATTTATATTCTCCATTATGTTTTGGTCTAGGGCAATGGGTTTTCCAACAGAGTTCTTTCCAGTTTTGTTTGCAATTCCTCGGATGGCTGGTTATTTATCTCACTGGCGCGAGTCACTGGATGATCCAGATACCAAGATAATGAGACCAGCGCAGGTACTCTCTTACATTCGGTGTTTCTTGTATTCTTTTTGATGCTATAACTAAATGGACATACTAATTCTGGATGCTATAAACTAACACGGTAAACTCTCCCAATCAGTAATTTCCCATGGAAGATTTAAAGAAATTGAGTGGGAAATTGTAGAGGCTTCTGCTCCTTTAATGTGCAGACTATTTAAGAAATTTCAATATTCTTCTTACAGAATGAGTACCTAATATTCTGTTATTGCCATTTTCTTTTTATCTTGTTTTATTTTGATCAGGTGTACACGGGTGTGTGGCTACGACACTACATGCCACTGAAAGAACGAATGATATCTAACGAAGAGGATAAACTGGGTCAAGTTTCAGTCTCTAATGCTACAAGGAGACGATTGTCTGGATCAGGGTCTTAGCTGCATAGTCTCTTAAAACAGCCTGCATCAGATTTTTCTCATTTTAAAAGAAATAAAAATAGATTTTATGGGGGGTTTGGTGCTTTTCACATGCAGTTGGTATTACTGTGGTTCTTGCAAGACATCTTAGGACTCAGATATTTTCAAGTGTTTGAATAATGCATAAAAATGTAAGTTGTACCGATGCTACAACTAACATGATCAATAATAATAATAATAATAATCTCTATGTTGACCAGTTTCCAGAATCATCTTATTGGAACTCGGGAGTTAAAATTGGCTACTTCAGTGCTGAGGCAGATTGCAATGCTCCATGTTTGAAATATTTGATTGATGAAGTATGTTACTAGTAGGGCTTTAGTAGAAACAGGTTGCATTTGTACTATGAACACCTCTACTACACATTATAAATGTACTTTATTATCTGTATCAAGCAACCAATCAAACAATTATAAAACATTAAATTTTACATAACTTTTCCAGATTTATGTTAGTTGCAACAACTAACTTTGTCCTTGCATTACATTGAACTTGTGTCCAGCCATCGCAGCCTCTCTGCGGATTTCCTCGCACTTGGCTAGCCTCCCCGAATCCATATAAATCCAAATCACTTCCCGATAAATGTCGTAGGTTGGAATAAAACCAGATTCCTTAAGTTTCGAAAAATATCTCGCAGTTCTTGGGAGATCATTCAAGGCAACAAAAAGCTTTATCAGTACGCGATAAGCCGGGAGATCAAGAAGACAATTTGAACCCTCCATTTCCCATACAATGGCCATTGCTTCCCTGTATTCATTCTCCAAACACCGACTATGTATCAGCGTTGTGTACATCACCACACTAGGACAACCACCCGACTCTTTGAACCAATCGTACAATGCCTCCACCATATCAAACTTCCCTAGCTTCGCGCAAACCTTCATGATAGCTGTGCAGTCTTGCTGAGTCAGCTTAAGGTCGTCTCTTTTCGCAAGCTCCTCTAACAAGGGCACCACTAGCGTTCTCTTATCAGGGTTTTTTCCCACCTCTAGAATCAGCTTAGCATACACGCTGGGGTCCAGCAATCGTTTGCATTCTGTGGCAGCCGAGAGAAGTCTCCAAGCGAGCCTCAAGTTGCCTCCTTTAATGAAACCTTTCACCATCGACTCGTACACACTTCGGCTTGCCAGGCTGATGAACTTGTCCAAGTCGAAAGGCATTTTCAACTCGTGAGCCCTTGCCAAGACTTCAACTGTCGACCCAAGGACTCGATCGTCGGGAAACAAATGCGGCTGCTTCTGAACCCAGCAAAAAACATGCAAAGCTCTTTCCGGAAGACCCATGTGACCCAACTCCCGTATTGTCAGAGACAAGGACCCTTTACGGAGAAAACGACCCCATTGGCTGAGAACTGTGGACACGTCATTGTCATCGGGGGGAAGGCTTCTGATCTCCCTGGCTAAGCTAAGCAAGAAAGTTGGATTCTTGTAAACCTGATTGGATATGGATCGTCTATCAGAACGAGCAAGTTGGGTCCTGGTTATTTTCTTAGACGTGGGGAACCCTAAAGGTCGGATCTTGTGAGGAATAGGGAGTGGGGAAGGTCTTTCCCTAGTCAACTTTCCAGGCTTCTGGGGAACCCGTCCTTGGAAAAGGGATGAAATTGCTTCGATTTCATCCGAATCCCACACTACATTTCCGTCGGAAGTATCCACGTCAGCACCATTTTCATCAGAATCGGGAGAATCTTCACGTGGAAGGCGGCGAAGAATAGGATGGAAGTCAGGTGGAGCCTCGGTTCTTCGACGGTGACGGAGGTTCTTGGGAAGCTGCTGCTTCTTACGGTTATGGTTTGTGCTTTTAGAGGGGCGTGATGCAAATACGATTCCGTGCGACGATCGAGTAGCATTACGGCAGTTGGAAACAGGACATGGAAAGAAGGAGAAGATTAAGCTCTCCATCAACCGAAAATCAAAATCAAACGAATCAATTGGTGAAATCGGCCTTACGATTTCTCACAGGCATTTCATCGAACACCTGCTGGTCGTGAACAAATTGGGCAATTACCGAACTGTTAATATTACGACTTTCACGAACGATGTATTAACCACCAAAACCCTGAAAGATCTTGCCGAGATTCGCGACACGGCTGTTTATGCTTTCAGGCCACTTCTTCCAAGGGCAAGAGCAGCTGAATCATTCAAAGAAAAACTATTCAGGCACGTTCAAGCTAAAAAAAATAATTCTTATTTTTTTTTTTAAAGATTCCCCCTTTATTTTTTTACTTATTTTTCGAATTTATTTATAATTGTTTATTTTATTAATTTAATAATATATTTTCTTACTTTTAATTTTTTGTTTAAAATCAATAAATTAATATTTTTTAATTTACAGTATATGGACAAGCCTATATTCATTCAGGGGAACGTAATTTAACAACCAAATATTTTTATGACGAAACTCGCAACTGCTATTCATCGAGTGCTTTGAATAAAAATTCCGGAGTTGAAAGTCGACCAAACTTTTGCAAATAAAACTTACAAAAATCATATTTTTATCAATTAGAATATCAATTTGCGGTCATCCATTCCAAATATTGAAATATTTAACCCACAAAATCGAGTATGCTCGTGTGCATACATTTACCTAATTTTAGTTAAGTTTTTACTTTGCTTTTTTATACAAAGGTCTTATTCCTGTTACTATTACCGTCAACGGTCAATTGCTTGACCCGCTGGTCAACGGTCGCAGTTCACCACCAAAGTTGAAAATTCAACCGCACTGTTAGTAAAAAGTTTCACCAGTCATAGAGTGAGTGTCACTGTAAAAGTCATTTTTACTCTTTATTATGCTTTGCGTGCAAGGATGTCCACGTCGTAGTCTACGGTCAACATTTTGACCATCACCATATTGTTTATAATTCATCCAACCTTCGGTTTCTTTTTCTCCAAGAAACTCATCGCTTCATAATCCGCCTCGTTCGATAATCGATAATCGATATCATCAGTGTACGATGAGTGTAAACGCAACCTCCAAATCGCCTTTCCTCGTCAAGACATACGAAATGGTCGACGATCCTTCGACCGACTCCGTCGTGTCGTGGGGCCCCGGCGGCATCACTTTTGTCGTTTGGAATCCGCCCGAGTTCTCGCGAGACATGTTGCCAATGTACTTCAAGCACAACAACTTCTCCAGCTTCATCCGCCAGCTCAACACATACGTAAGTTCGATTCTGACCTGAATATATATATTTGACTCACTAATATAAATGTCAAGTTGTCCAATTTTCCTAACAGTTCGAGTTTTTAGATGATGAGACTTCTAATATGCCAACTTCTTTAACAGTTTGAGCTGATGATCATTTATTTTTAACTATTTAGGGCTTTAGGAAAGTTGACCCTCACCGATGGGAGTTTGCGAACGAGGAGTTTGTTCGCGGGCAAAGGCATCTCTTGAAGAACATAAACCGTCGGAAGCCGCCGATTCACTCCCATCATGCGAACGTGGGCCCGCTAACCGACGAAGAGAGAGTGGAGTTTGAACAGACAGTGCAGAGTCTAGAACGGGACAAGCGCTCGCTTCAGTCGGAGCTGGAGATGCGCGAACGAGAGAATCGAGAATACAAAAGTCAACTGAGATCTCTAGAGCAGAGGCTGCAGAGCATCGATCGAAGGCTGACGTCGACGGTGATCAGCTTGGATCAAAATCAAAACAAGAAGAGACGGCTTTTGAGTCATCACCGAGAAGAAGTCGATCTTGAGGCGAGCCCATCGTTGCTTATTCCAAGATTGATAAACACGAATGACCTTGTCGAGAGCTTGGATTCGTGCCTAAGATTCTGGGACGAACTCATGATCGACGAGATTCCAGAATATTCGTGCGATAATTGGGCTGCTGCTACACCAGACGAAAGCCCACCGATACCAATATCATCCGTTAGTAGTACGGAGGGTGGAGCCAATGATTTGTTCTGGCAACAATTTCTAACAGAGGATCCTGATTATTCGTCTGTCGAAGATCGAAGCGGGTTAACGAATTACCAACAGAACAAGCATCGGTGGGTACATGTAGATAATCATCGTGTGCACTCGGGTTGAAAGCTGCTAAATCTTGTTTTTGTTGTATTTAACAGATACCGTTGAAGATTAATTGAATTGAAACCACCTCAAAGTCAAAATATCATCTTAAATGTATTTGTGGTTTCCTATGACGAGGTTTCTTGGCTTAATTATTGTGCACGTTTCAAAAATCCATATATGACATGTGCGAAATGGATTATAAATGTGCAAGAAACATGGACTAAATTAGATTAGAGCTTTAATTAGATGATAAAATGTCTCCATTACTAGAAGACTAAATCTAAGCTAACTTGACATTTGTATCAGTAAATAGGTTAACATATTTTCTAATACTCTAAAAAAGATGGTCATTTCTGAGGTTGGACAACTTGATATTTCACATTTATATTAGTGCTTATATTAATTAGTCAAATATATTTTATTTCACATTTATATTAGTGCTTATATTATTTTATTTTAATTTCTCAGAGAAGCTCAACAAATGGATAATTAATTTGGGTAGAATCGTTTTTTAAGGAAGTCGAACTCAAGACGTCGCTCGGATATGAATCTACATCAAAATCTCAAACTGTTTAACAAATTGGACAACTTAAATTTATTAGTTGGTTCAATATTTTCTTGAATAGTCATGAGTATTATAAGGGACATGATCCCTCGATTGATAATTGTGTGGGCCCCTCAACATATATTTGCGAACAATAGGTTAGTTAACTTAACATGACAATAGCAAGAAGACTTTTATTGATGCATTGATACTAACTACTCGTACTATTACTAATTATAAAGTAAAAAATTTGAACTCAATTTTATATGTTTTTAATTTTTTTTAATATATATACTTTTGTCCAAAAAAAAAAATAAGTGTGCATTCTACAAAAATAAAAATGGCAAGTATTTTATTTTTTTAGGAAGTATAAGTACAAATTGAAAGGTAGTAGTATAATTTATTTTTAATGTAACAAGTAATATGACATAAATTTGTATATAAGAAGATATACACTATTGAAGATGCTCTTAAAAAATAAATGATTTTTTATAAGAATACAACTTTACTTTTATTTTGTTCAACTATTTTTTAAATTTTGTTAACTACTTATTTTTAACTTAAAAAAAAATAAATTTATTTTTATTAGTTATTTTTTGATTAAAAAATTAAAAAATAATATTTTTCTTAAATGTTCACAGTATAAATAATTGATGAAGATCGTATTTTAATAAAACACGAGAGTCAATATTAATCAAATCGAGTTAATTAGAGTTAATAGGCCGGTGTGTGAATTTCCGGCTGAATATACATTTTTTATTTCGTAATTTTTTATTGTGCTTAGGTTTGAGCTATGGAAATGTAATTACGTAGCGTAAACTTAAAAACAAAACGAAAATAACCAGAAAACTAATAAACAGTCGTCCGTTTTCCTAACTAACCAAAACCCTTCACCAAATCAGAGAGAGAAAATACAGATCCGATCGATCTCCGATTTACGATCAATTTCTCAATCTCTTACTGGAATTTCCAGAATCGAAGAGAGAGAGAGAGACTGTCAATGTTCAATAAATTCTAGGTCAGTTTCGATCTCTTCCATCGGCATCGTTATCCGTATTTTTGTTGTCGCATTCTTTCCTACGCGAGTGGATTTAAATCTGAGTATGTTTTGATGTATATATTACTGTTTCTCTGTGCCCTGTTTGTGTGTTGAATGATTGATTTCTAGTTTTCTCGCATTTTCATATGAACTGGGGAAGAGATCTGAGTAGTATTTGGTTGTTATGTATTTACTTGGTCAAGTTTTAATTTCCTTTGGTTCTCTTTTCTGGCCTTGGAGCATCGATTTACGACGAGAACAAACGATTTGTTTCCGTTATTGTTATAATGATCTAATCGTATGTGGTTGATATTGCAGAATCTTATGAGAAGATAAGATATTGGACTAGGCGTCATGCGGTGTAGAGTTTAGGATTCAATGGCTGTGAATCAATGCTGTGAAGGAAATGTTAGAGAGAAGTCCAGAAATTTTTGAGGAAACCGAAGGTGGCAATTTGTCGAATAAGAGAACAGGAATCAGGCGGGAGCCTTCCTTCTCGGGCTGGTGTGATGAGACTCGAATCCTACTACCAGCTCAATTGAATGATGAGGAGGTAAACGGTGACGAATTTGATTTTAGGTCTCCTTCTATGCATCCGCGTGGGCCAAAGAATGATGTTTTAGACGGAGAGATATATTGTTCTAGTAATTTACACCTGGCGATGGATCATAGGGTAGACACTGATGGCACTTCCACCGATGATTTGAGACATCAAAATGAGAGTTATGAGCCTTTTGATATTGAAAGCGATATAGATATTGAAAAATATCTCACACCAAGGATAAAAACAGAGAACCCTATTTCTGTTGCTGATGTGCTCAGGACCTTGTTTCTGATATTGATTTGGTACACATTCAGTACATTCCTAACACTGTAAGTGCTTTCTTTTGTATTGTAGATGTTCTTGATATTGGTATACAGTTTCTTATTATGATTTGTTTTTTATTTTCTCGGAGCAGATACAATAAAACTTTATTAGGGGATGACATGGGAAAGTTTCCTGCCCCACTATTGATGAACACTGTCCACTTTTCCATGCAAGCTATATTGTCAAAGGCGATTACATGGTTTTGGCCTGATAAATTTCATCCCTCTGTTATGTCATGGAGAGATTACTTTTTCAGAGGTAGAAGTAAATTTTTGGCACATTCATTTATTTATGTTCCTTTCACATTGCTGTTTATATGTATAATAATGAATTTCAATTATAGGTTGCCCATGTTTTAGGAATTGAACGTTGTCTATGCCATTATCCTGAAAAAACAAGATTAACTAATTCGTTTTAAATGTTTCTGTTTATGTTTGGAAACTGGAAGGTTTCAGCTAATTGATACTACCATAATTTATTTTTTATTATTTTCTTAGTAGCGCTACTAAGCAATTAGGCCGGGAAAATATTAATAGGCAGCAGGTTATTTTCACCAGAAAGTGAATTTCTGTGTACGCAGAATGTATGATGCAAGTTATTCATGGGTTGTTAATGTGCCGAGTCCTCATATTATTTTTGTTGTTATATACATAGAATTGATTGATTTAATTCATTGCAATTAACTGCACATGACAGTTTATCGTCCCTTGATTATGACCTTTTGCTGCTTTCTTCTATCCGTTTGTGAGCTTCATTTTTTATCAAGTTGTGTTTGTTTTTCCCCATAGTTTGGTTGGGGGAAGGTTTTTCTTGGAGATTTTTTTTAATATGGAGACTTTAAAATTAATGAATGTGTCGTACTGAAATGACAAAAAATGATGAACTATTGTGTACAATTTCCCAGTGTAGGGCATTCCTTAGAATTGAAAATTTGCATTTTGAAAGAGACTTTATTAGAGAATTCATTCATGTCCTTGATCTTTTACAAGTTTATGTAGTTTATAAATGTCTTCAACTGGCTAATCCTTTAACACTATAGTTGGTATGTAGGTTCTTTTTTACTACTTTTCTATGGTAAGGGCCATAACCTTATGAGAAACGCTCTAAAGCGTTTTATTTACTCGGTTACTCGTACTCCACTGTATCATTACGGTCCAACCATCTCTGCTTGGTAACCTAGACACTAGGCTCAATATTTTTTCCACGCCAATCTGGGCATAGAGATTGAAGTACAATTTTTGTAGATTAATATTATTCCTTGCACAACTCTTTCATGATTTTTATCCATCGTTTAAACTAACGAGTCAATATTTACCAAATCACTATTATTCTCACTCTTACTTTTCTTAATGAAATTTGTTAGTATCATTAACTTCTCTGACAACTAATGCTACAGATGGCCTTTGCCTTTCACAGTTGTACCGACGGCTCTCAGCACTGCAATGGATGTAAATTTAAGCAATGCATCTCTGGTTTTCATCTCCGTTACATTTGCCACTATGGTTAGTATTTCTTCTTTTGTATATGTGATTCAATTATTGTATCATATTGCTCAGAACCTTAAGATCACTGTGTTTGTGGTATTTGAACATTTACTTTGACCGGTCCTATTTTAAATGTGTTCACAGTGTTCGAGATATATTTATATTTATTTATTGTGTATATATCACTCGATTCACTTCTTATTTACGAAAAATTAGAATCATCTGTGTATGGAAGGATGTCTTTTATTATTTATGATAAGTATGGTATCTGGTGTTTACTCCATCTATAAATAGAGAGTCCTTGTACTGTAAATGAAATATAGGCAGAATTCTCCTATCCTATATTTTCTGAACTAATTTATAAATTAAATGCTATCAATTTGGACCAGTGTCTACTGATTCTACCCTTTTCACTTCTCTACTGTTACCCCTTTACTGTTCTCTCTGCCACTATGAAGTTATTGGTGTCTATTGTTTACTGCTTCAACACTGGATTCTGCCTCTACTGTTCTGTTTACTTTTTTCAACTCTGATTGTTGTCTACTGCCTCGAATAATTTGTATCTGCTATATCGACTCAGACCAGAGTCTACCCATATGCGCTGGTTTCTGATCAGAATTCTTTTTATAATGCCCTATTGTGATCATAAACATACTTTGGGGACCACTATCAAATTAAATGGTTGTAATTATCACTTGGGTCTCGTGCTATTGAATTGTGTACGGGGTGCCAGTTTAAACTAGATTGAAGCCTTTTTGTCCCCTCACTCTAAGGATTTCAATCTTCCTCTTGGTACTGCACTTTCGTAGGAGGAAAGAGATTCTCAAAACTATGTGACAAGATGAATTATGGATATGGTTGATGTATATGCTCCAGGTTGAAGATATGTATTATCTATTTATTACTTACGTTTTTATTATTTAAGCAGAATTTGAATCTTCTTAGTATGGTAGGATACATAGTTCAATTTTTTTTAAATATTGGAGAACATTTAATGTACCCCCTCTATAAATATGAGTATCCTTGTACTTGAAATATACACATAATTTGAGAACTTATAAATCAGGCAGAATACAAGTGAATTTCAGATCTATATGTTCTGTTAGGGCAATAAGACAGTAAAAGTGTAGTGAACATGTTCCTTGAATTTTTCTCAGACAAATAGAGCATAACACTAAACAAATGACCTGCAAACACAAGAAATGAAGCTACTAAGCTAGTATGAAATGTTTGATTGTTCTGTCAAACACGAGGATACGATAAATTGAGACATGTTTGATTGTCATTCCTACATAATTCTATCAGCTGGGTTTTCTTGTATCTATTAGTACTATTTATGCATTTAGTTTTAGCTTGCCCAGAAGACCATGGAGACTGTCATTTAGTTGTATGCAATTTAATTTCGGATGTGTATCATTTGACTCTGACTTTACTTCCAAAATGACTCACAATCTATCACTTATAGTTCTTTATTACTATAATGAACTCCATTATTTATATAATTGCAGTGTAAATCGGCGTCACCAATATTTCTCCTTCTTTTTGCCTTCGCGTTCAGGTATTTCTCTATGAACTGTCCTAGTTCCTTAATATCGTGGCCTCATAGTAGCTACTTCATATCTTTTTTATTAGAACTGAAATAGGTCTTCTAGTGCACTATATGCTTACTTACTCTCCTCTTGCTCAGAAGAGGTAAGATTTTGAAGCTCAAATTAGTCTTTTAAGTTAAATGTTAAGGTAGATAAATCGGGGAATTTCGCAAGGTTAATCGTGAATGTTTATACATACTAAGTATTTTTGGATTTAAACATTTGAGTTTGCATTTTCCATGTATAGCACTTGGGCTAGTCTTTACTGTGTCATGTTCATGATGGCTGCACTCTGATACATTCATTTGCAAATTTGGTAAATTCAACCACGAGATTTCCCAATTAATTGGCAAAGGAATCATCTAGAAATGGAAAATTCAATTTGCATAAGATTTCTCGGGTAGTTGTATTAATTTCTTTGCTTTTATTTACTTTTCTTAATCACACTGCACTATGATCTAATATTGTTGTTAACAACATCACATGTATGTATAAATTACATAACAGAATCGAAAATTTCTGTATAAAATGTATTATGAATTATGATTAGCACATTTACTCGAATTGGAATGCTAACTAAGATGGTAGTCTGGAAAGAAAATATATTATTATAGCCTAACAAGGCATTGTATAGTAACATTTTCCTGCTGGAAAAGCAAGAGCCAATGATTTTTTAGACCTAATTTGTTACAGTCAATGTAGTTTGGAAAGAAGAGATATTAAGAGGAATATCTTGCATTTTTTTTTACCATGTGATCAAAGATGTAGTTAACAACTTCGGTACTTTCCAAAGTTCTTTATTATTTCAATTTCGTTTGTGCAAATGTATTACTATTTGAGATCAAAATTTCTTGATCAACTCCATTTTTTAAACTTTTTATTAACCTGAATTTGAACTCAAATTGTTTTCTGAAGATTGGAGTCACCAAGTGTTAAGCTCCTTGGCATCATGTTAGTGATTTCAATTGGGATCCTATTAACAGGTATGAGAGCTCACAATGTTTGTTGTTGATATTTTTCCATCTTTTTGGGTAATTGTGGTAAACTTGGGAAGATGTCTTTCTGAATGCATTAAACTCATGGTCAGACATTGATTTTGACTTGTGATTTTAAAGATAAAACTAATACTTACCTAACCTTACTGCCTAACAGGGATTCTGTTTCTTTACCACACTTTATTCCATATTTTTCATCATCAAAGAGTCGCAGATGTTTAACACTTAACAGTCTAGCATTTTCTCTGATTTGACATATTTCATGCCCATCAGCCCATGTTTGAGTATTTAAGTCCTGCACTCAGAAAAAAAGTTGGTTTCATTTTATTTAAAGATAACATAACTTATTATTCAAGATATTGATTAAACAAAAACTTTCTTCCCTGGTTGTTTGGTCTCGCTTGTATTTTTGTATTGCTAAGAAATAAACTCAGCTAAAACATATTTCTATCATGTTTTGTCGTCTGTAACCTTTTTGTTTGTAATGCAGTTGCAAAAGAGACAGAATTTGAGTTTTGGGGTTTCATTTTTGTCACGCTTGCTGCTGTCATGTCCGGATTCCGCTGGACAATGACACAGATGCTTCTCCAGGTATGAAAAGTATAACAATTGACTCATATTGTTACAGTTCTAGTTTATGACTTTGTGCAGTTTCTTCTTTCTATAGTAAAT
This sequence comes from Euphrasia confusa, assembly GCA_954870475.1. Taxonomy (NCBI): domain Eukaryota; kingdom Viridiplantae; phylum Streptophyta; class Magnoliopsida; order Lamiales; family Orobanchaceae; genus Euphrasia; species Euphrasia confusa. The sequence goes on along the minus strand of OX940966.1, from coordinate 3,159,503 downwards.
TACTCCTATATTTTCTCACATGCCTTTGTTCTTGACTTTTTTACTTCATTGACTCTTATGCGCTGCTATCAAAACTGGCGTGAAGAAAGAAGCCTATGGTAAGAATGATAAAAAATAACATTTTGCTTAGACTTGAAAATGTTTACCCAAATTCATAGCTATTTGATGTGAATGTTCATATATTCTTGCTACTTTTGTCATGTTTGCATTACTAACTTCTAATTTTAACCAATATACTATGTTTGTCTTAAATTCTCAACTATCTCAATATAAATATATCACAATTGTATATCCATACTGTTTAGACCTTATATATATATATATATATATATATATATATATATATATATATATATATATAATTTCCTTATTTATTACTCGTAATATAAATTCTGTTAACTTTGAAATTATGAAACAATGCTCAAAATCAAGAGGCGTGTAAATGCTTCTTGATTATAGTCAAAGGTCCCTAGTCCCAAGAGTCCAATGGATCCAACCACTAAACCTGGGATTCAACTTCTCTCGGAATTGATTTGTTCTCTCTGTCTTGCAATAACTTATAGGAACTAAGTACTTCTTGATATCATATTCTAATGCCCATAACTATTTATATATTAAATGATGCATGGCTAGGTAGACTCAACAAATAATGTATTTATGTAATACTTTGATGCACTAAACTCAAATGTCATTATATTAAATTTATGCATTACTATGTATGTAGGTACATGTATCTAGTCATAATTATTTGTTCATAATGTTTAATCATAATTTAAATCAAACCCAACATTTTATGTAAAATGATTCTATCCGTTTGTTGGTGGATTACATAATTGTTTAATGAGTTAAAAGGAATCATTAGTTTCTTAAGTAGAATCATTACTTGTTTGGTTTAATTTAACGAGGCGGTCTCGCTATGTTAGTGATCTCAAATGCAGTAACAATTTTTTATGGCACTTAGTTAACACTTGGCTCTGTACCAAAGTCATGCTATGGTCTAATTCTGATGCAGAATTAAGAGTTTCATTACATTTTTGGTACTTCTTATCGTTAACATTGACGCTTAAAGTTGTCCTACCATTTTATGTCTAATTAATTACACCTTCCTATCACTTTTCAAGGTCTTAAAAATCCGCTTACTTTGATGAGCTATGTGACCCCTGTTATGGCAATTGCAACGGCTCTACTGTCTTTGATATTTGATCCATGGTATGAATTCAGAACGAGTGTTTACTTTAGCAGCTCGTGGCAAATTGTGAGAAGTTGTTTGCTCATGTTCTTCGGTGGAACTTTGGCTTTCTTCATGGTAAAACATTATAAATTCAGTGTTTTTTATTCCGTGAAATATGATGCATGCCCAGCGTTGTTCGTTTACATATAACTATCTCTGCGCTCTCTTGATTTGTTGAATGGAATACAGCAATCATTGACAAATACTTCTAAATAAAAATTGTCTGTGTGGTCTTGTTGCAGGTATTAACTGAATATATTCTTGTGTCAGTAACCAGTGCAGTTACTGTTACAATAGCGGGGGTTGTCAAGGAAGCTGTAACTATTTTGGTATAAACAACTACTGTTATATAATGTTTATGATTTTACTATGTTTTCCAGGAAATCTCAATACTTAGATTCCATATCTATCATCCCTCTTATAGATTCGGGAGATGATTGCCATTTAATGTAATTCTTTTTATTCAGTCTTAGAGAGCCATTTTATCTGCATTTATTGTTCTATTACATTTTTTGGATGTCGATTGCGAATGTGCAAGTTTCTCAATTTAAAGATGGATGATTACATGCCTTTTAAAACCAGTTCTCTGGGTCATGATTAAAGTGAGCTCATTTCATCAAAGTTCTCCAATTTCTCAGATAAGTTTGAGATCCCCATTGTGATAGCATGCATGTATTTGCTTTGTCATCTTGGTTGATTAATACTGAGATTCCTTATTAGATTGTATTTTGGAAATAACTTTATTGGAATTCTTTTCCAATGAAGAATGCTAGAATCACATTCACTATACTGTAATACCCCCACCCCACCAGAGAACTTTTATGAATCCATTTCATTTGTTTTCCGCGTTTCTTAACTAATTATGAATATTTGATATACATTCCAGGTGGCAGTGATGTATTTTCATGATGAGTTCACCTGGCTGAAAGGAGCCGGTCTTCTAACGATTATGGTTGGTGTCAGTTTATTCAACTGGTACAAGTAAGTTATCAAGCTGCAAGCCTTCTATCCAAAATGTTACCTTGTTTATTAATCATTACTACTATTTGCTCTAGCTTACAATACATCTTAACTCGGTGACAGTCAGTTAAATGAGATCATCTTCATTTAGTGATATCTTAATACTCCGTAATGTTTTTCCCCAATTAGCATATCATTATGGCCTGCTTGCAGGTAGTTCATGTATGCGAGTTATTTCCCCCAAAAACATAGGACTTGAGACTATAAAACTCATTATTAAAAGAATGACTTGAGACTATAAAACTCATTATTAAAAGAATTTTAGTACCCCACACTGAAAGGGTTCATAATTTTGCTATATTATGATCCCCTTTAATTATATGCACAGGGCCGGCCCTGGGCATAGGCCCAGGGTGCGACGGCCTAGGGCCCCAATTTTTGAGGGGCCCATTATTAATAAAAAAAATTATATATATATTTATATTTTTGAAAAATAATATTAATATATATAATTTAAAATGATTATCTTAATTATTTTATATTTGTAACATTAAAAATTTAAAATTTTTTATTGTAATTTATTTATGTTTTAACAAAATCTTTTAAAATTTCTCAAATCTTATTAAATAACATAAAAAAATCTCGGTTATCTTAATAATTCATCAAAAATAACGTGCTTATCTTAATTATTTTATATTTGTAACATTAAAAATTTTAAACTTTTTTATCAAAATTTATTTATTTATTAACAAAATCTTTTAAAAATTCTCAAATCTTATTAATTAACATAAAAAAATCTTGTTTATCTTAATAATTCCTAAAAAATAATGTGTACTATTTTTTTATTACTACGTATTTTAGAACGAACAATAATTAATTCTTATTTTTTTTCAATAATGCGTTATATTTAGAATTCTTTATTCGCTTTACAATACGTAATAATTAAAAAAAAAGAATAATAATTAATTCTTAATTTTTTTTTTCCAATAATGCGTTATATTTAGAATTATTTATTCGCTTTACAATACGTAATAATTAAAAAAATAGAACAAATTGTTATTTTTCCAATAATGCGTTATATTGAGAATTATTTATTCGTTCTAAAATAAGTAATAATTAAAAAAAAAAGAACAAAATATTGAAAAAAATAGAGAATTAATTAGTTAATTTTTTATTTTATTTTTTCAAGTTTTTTCTATAGTTTTAAAATTTTGAAAACTTTTATTAATTTTTTTAAAAAAACCAATTTTTTTTAGTTGTGATTTTGGTTATTTTTTTCATACTATTATAATAAAATTACATCATTCTCTTGATAAATTTGTTCAAAAATATAAAAATTTAAATGAATAATTGTTTTTAGTAATTTAGTATGGGCCCGTTTACGATATTTTGCCTAGGGCCCCTCTAAACTTAGGAACGGGCCTGTATATGCAACGGACTGCAATTTCTTTGTAGTTTTGTCTTGTGGCAAATATATTGCTATCAAACTCTTGAGAATAATGTCTCATGTTGTTGTATACACTCTTCTTAACTTTTCAGAATATTACATAGTCAATGATGGTTAATAGATTTTTGTATTGATACTTTTGAGAATTTAAGAATTTTCAAGAACAACCGGGAAGTAATGTTAGTACCTATTCACTTATCTGCTTAATTTATTTTGCCTATCAGGTATGAGAAGTTACAGAAGGGAGAGACAAATGATGGAACTTCAAAGTATGCTATTCTTGATGAGACGGATGAGGAAGAAGATATCAGTTAGAGGTTCAAACTGGTATTTGAATTATTAGTTATGACTTATGAGACCAACCGCTTATTTCTTGTTCATAAATTAGGTGTTATGCTCTTTTTATTCCCTTCTCTGCCATGTAGTTTACAAGTGTGATTTATTTAGCATGTGATCCTCTATTAGCCTTTAATGAAATAAAACTATGGCCAGATATGTTTTAGAAAGTTGTTGCGTATGTTTATTAATTTTCACATCTTGGTTTATGCAGGAAGTGTCAACGTACGGTGGCATTGCCATGAGTCTTGACTTGTGTATGGACAGTGTATCATTGATACAATTCTATGAAAGATGTTTGAGTGCTAGATTGCGTTTATGTAACCACTTCTGGGAGATTTTTGTCAGCCCTTGTTTATCGATATGTGCCAAAGTGGTGTTTGTGTGTCAGTCTTGGTTGTCAAAGTGGCGCACACTAATGTTTTTTATACCAAAATCCATTTGTTATAATTACGAGAAGCATAAGCAACAATTTTCTAAATTTTTCTAAATGCCACATTGTTGTTACTGATTCAGCAAAGAACGTTGTTGGGCTGTTCTGCTCCATCTGGAACTTTTTTTCGTCTCTTGAACTGATATCAACGATCCTTTCTACAGTAGAATAATCAAATCTTGAATTTTAGTAATTGTGTTGGAATGCCTGTATGATCAATTTATGAAGAGGGTGGGTCACTTGGGTCATTGCTACGAGTATTAAGTATTAATACCTCCCAATTGTTTGCCCCCACCCATCTTAGTTATTTATATTTTTTTAGGATGAACACATCCAGATTTCTTCACTATCTCTCGCACACTTCCACTAAAAACAATTGAAGCAAAATGAGATGGCGTGAAGAAGAAGAAGAAGATGTACTCACAATCTTCAAATTGAAATCCCCCAATTAATTCAAATTGAAATCTCCAAATTAAAAGTCATGTGATGCGCTCGTGATTTCTTCTGACAAAAATATTAATTTTACGATCAAATTGAATTAAAATGATTATATTTTTATGATTTAAATAATTAAATTGAAATTGGCTCATTTAAGTTTATCAAATTTCATAGTTATTTTAAGAGACTAACAAAAAACTTCTCATTTCAAAATATAAACCATAGAGTTCTAAATTCTAATCCTCGTCTGATTTATAAAAAATATCAACGATTTAACTTAAAAAAAAATATAGAAGTATTTTTATTATATAAAGTGATACTGTCAATTTTCCTAGTTTGATATTTTGTGTTCACCAATTTCGTGCACGAGAAATGGGGTTAATTGGCGCCGGTGGAAATGGGGGCCTATGGGGGCTGGGGCCGTTTCACGACAACATTCGCCGCAGGCGGAAGAATGAGTCCAGAAAATCAAGCTCTAGGGACGCCGCCGGAGAAGCTCCCGCGGCCTCCTATAGTTTTCCGCTGAAGCAAGCCGCTACCGCCGCCTCGCTTGCCTTAACCGGCGACACCATTGCCCAGTTTCGCCACAGATGGGTAAAAAACAAAGATTCCCTCACCTCTGCTGAAGACTACAAGGCATGAGTGAATGCTCTCTCTCTCTCTCTCTCACACACACACACACAAACACACATTATAGTCTCTCCATTGTGGGTTTATGTTGATTCAATATTCTTGTGTGCTTTAAATATTTTTGTACAATTACAAATAGAGAAGCAGTCGAGCAGATAGTGATTATCAGATGGTGCATACTCAATTTAGAAATTTCAGGTTTCTGTCACAAATATGAACTATATCATCTTGGTTGTGCCATGGGAATTCATAGAAATTTATATGTATAGTAACAATTGTGAGAATCACCGGATGATATTTTCTTTGATTCCGTAAACTTGGTAGCTTACAGAATCTGTGTGAAGAAAATGTGTTGTTGGAACCAAGCCTAAACCTAGTAGTAGCTGAGTGATAGATAACTGAAAGTACATAAATAATAGTTAGTGGCAATGGTATTGCCTCATGGCATCCCATGTCGCCTTATTCCTGCTTTGTCCCTGGAGCTCGGATCAGTCGAGTAATCCACTGAGATTTTTCACGTGCCCGATATGTGCGAGTGCACTTTCTCACTTTAACATTTTATAATATAGCACATTGATATTATTAGATCCTTCGATAATATAAAAATATTGAATTGGACAATGAGTTGATGCCACATTGTATATATTCCAATGGGAAGGAAAGTGCCATCTGTAATACAAAAGAAATTGGATGCTCGTTAGTCTAAGTGCATATTTTCAGGTTGAAAACATGGATACCTGTTAACTATCTTGAGGGTTAGTATGGGAAAAAGGTTCCTAAAGTTATCTGTTGTTATTCCTTCACAAAAATATTCATAGAAGGCCCAATCATATTTTGGGGTATGATAAGGTACCCTGCAGTTCTTAAAGGCACATAAATGAAGGAATGATGTGATGTTTATGAGTACACAATTATGCCTCAGTAATGCACATTCTATGATGGTCATCGAACTTTTGAAGGAGCAGGACTCCGTCATTGTACTTCATAGTAGGCCGCACATGGGACCCATCGTATCCTTGCTAAGTGAAATCCACTTTATCCCTATCACAATTGGATCCCCTCGATGTTTACTAGATGTAAATTTTCAAATAAATAGCTCCATTTTTTTTTTCTGGGAAAGGTCAGGTCCGTATTTTGCACTTCATCAATATTGAACAAGGTACTAATGGAATAATGAAGTATGCATGGTCTCTGAATTTATGTATAACCTAAACAATAATTGTTGTAACTTGTAAGTTTGTAGTTAATATCCAACATTAGTATCTTCGACTTTTACTATTGTGAATATGCATCTCTGCAGATGAATAATTATAACAAAAATAACTTGATGTAACCCCATGCTGATATCAGAAGGAAAATATTAGGGGCAGTGGGCAGACTGATGCCTGAATCAAATTTCATTCAATGCAGAGACCCTTGAATTGATAATAGTTGTTTTATATTACATGATTTTCTATCTGCCACTTTATGTTTGCTAAATAGGCTTGATACTGTCTCAGTGTCTCTTATAATCACTTATATCTGCATTCTCCCTTTTTTTTTTCGTTTATATGCTGAAGCCAAAACCTACTGCAGTCCTGGTTTTTGTTAGAAAATAAACCTTTAAGATGGCTATTATACTAATTGCGTGCTCAAGTAGTTTGATTTAATTAACCTAAACTCGTCCTTAGGATAATGCAAGCTCACTTCTGTCTGAACATGACTGGATCAGAGCTCTCCGGATGACATCATATGGGTTCCTGCTCTACGGCCCTGGTTCATATGCTTGGTATCAGTACCTTGATCACTGCATGCCAAAGCAAACTGTTAGGAACCTCATGATGAAGGTATGTCAAGGAATGAGATATCTTAACAAAACAAATATTGGAATTCTTGAATAATTCCTTCCAACTCCCGTGTTGCAGGTTTTACTAAATCAAATTGTACTAGGTCCAACTGTAATTGCAGTTATTTTTGCATGGAATAATCTGTGGCTCGGGAAACTTGCTGAGCTTCCTAACAAATACCAAAAAGATGCTCTCCCTACCCTGTTAACTGGTATAATAATCCTCAGTGTAGCTACGGTGCATTGATTTTATTTTTCAGCTAGTTTTTATTTAATTTTATAGATGAATTAGATTTTATTAATCACTATGTACGTATTTCTAAACAGGTTTCCGATTCTGGATCCCAGTAAGCATATTGAACTTCTGGTATGTATTCTTCCTCGACTCTCTCCTCCCTCCCCACCCCATAAATATGTATATAATTGTGTAGCAAGCCTTTTAGTACTTATAAGTTCCAACTGCCTTCTAATTACACGTAGAAGCCAAATAACTATACAGTCTATACTAAAGGGTGAAAATCACCATTCATTGGTCAGACACTCTTATCTCTCCTGTTTGTGTGAAAATTATTACTATTCCAAATTCAAAATTCATTCTTTAGTGAATGGTTAAGCAGACCTTAATGGTTGGTTTTCAATGCAAAAGTGCGTGGTGATATTTTTCACCGCTATCATATTTTGCAATAAATAGAGTTGTTTTTCAAAAAATGATTTTTGTTGGATGCATTGACTTGGTTATTGAGATAGCGTTCTAATGCACCTTACAGGATGGTCCCTCTGCAAGCCCGTGTTGCTTTCATGTCCATGGGTTCTATATTCTGGAACTTTTACTTGTCATCAACCATGAACAGGTGACTTGTGCGGCAAAACATCTGCCATTGAGGCTTAAGCGTTAGGTATTCTTCCCTTAAAACGTCGGATAATCATGCTTATGCACTTGCTGAGATTCTGAATATCTAGGCCTTCCGTTTTTTGGTTTTTACATTCGTACGAGGACATGTTCCATTATAGTTCCATGATTCATTCCTATAAGTTTGCAAGTGATATGTCTCTCCAGTTTGTGTTTATTTTTGGCACTTTACATTTCCCCGTAGATTCCATTATTCCAACTTGGAGAAAGTTTGAGTTATAATTGAAAAAATATATTGTTGTTTTCTTATACACATGGTAATATGGGTAGCGGGAGGATATAGAATCATATTTTGAAATACAGTGGTTGTATTTGATTTTTGATCTACGGTTGGCTACATCGATGGAAAAAATAAATTTGTGATTTTAAAAATGGTAACATTAATAATTTTGTAGTATGCCAAGTAGAATGTAGTAATAAAAGGAGTGTTCAAGTGAAAAATTAAGGTGTCCAGGTCCTCAGCCCCAAACAAGCTTTTTGATACAAGACCATCACAAATTTACGGTAAGCTAACACAAAAGAATCTCAATAAAAATGAGTTGTTTTTATTAGTTGTTAAAAATTTACCAAAAAAATGTAATGAATTGTTTTTATTAGTTAAAAAATTACAAAAAAAAATGTGAACACACATTCAAAATTAACCATACAAAATTAATCATATTGAAGTTATTTATACGATTATACTCCATCAATCTCAAACTAATGATCACATTTAAAAGTTTTTTTAACAAAATTTAGAATTTGAACTTTTTCAAATTTAAAATCAATGATAGTGGAAACTTTTTCAAATTTAAAATCAATGATAGTGGAATGATCTTTTTTTTGACATTGTTGTGATACTTTTTACTAGTATAAGTTGGTGTATTAGGATGGAATGTTTATTTGTATAATGAACCAAGAGGTCTTTTTTCCCTCTCAATTGAGACATCTCAAAATAAACAATTCCTGAAGTACCACATATCAACCTCAATATTTGCTAGTCTAATATCCATCGCAATACCACATATAAATCCCGAGACTTCAACTAACAATAACAAATGCATAAGAATTTCCCATGTGCTTCAAACAAAGTTTGGGCGTACGATATAAACGCTAAGCAAAACAAGATAACAATTGACATACCAGGAATTGAAAAAACAGAGCATCCATCAGTCAAACAAATTATTGAATAATCCAACAGCCAATATTCACATAACTTTAATCGGGAATGATCCAAAGAAAACAATGAACAAACGGAAAAGCAACTCATACCAACCTGTACAGAGCAACCAAGTAAAATGAAACTGTGACAATCTACACAAGTTCCACTTCCCATAATCACACGCAATGAGAACCATTTCTCCATGATACATCTTCTGCCTCGATGGATACACATCCAGCATTAGAAAAAATAACTTTGAGTACTTGAAAACTACGGATCTGAATAACAAATTACAGCCTCAGTCAAACCCAACATGTTTCCTATGAGCATTGTATGCTTCTTTTTGTGTTGCAAATAAGATGATATCAAAAGGTAGAAAGATAAAAGTTATTGTTTTCATCTCCCTTCAAATCCAATCATCCAAGATTAAATGCATAAAGCCCAACTTTGGGAAACAGCATCACTTATAAGGTTCTTAATCATGCTAGTAGCATATGCAGAATGAGTTCTCCACCTGTTCCATATTTCCATTCACCCCCAGAGGATCTCACTATAACTTCAACACAAACTTCACCAGGAAAAGGCCTCACGGCTAACGAGCAAGGATGATATAAGAATAAGAGAACAAAGAAAAAAAATTACACCAATTCCATTCTCTAGTACCTAAAACCTAAAAATCATATAAGCGAAGATACCATTTAGCCCATCTCAGGGTGCTCCCCAATTAGAGTACTTGGCAAAAACTCAAACAAAAGTAGACCCATGACCGAATTTTCTTGGAGAGGAATTAGCCTCTTCATCAGATAAGGCTGGTGATTCAGTTACTTCAGCAAGAGACTCAAGCATAGCTACTACTTCAGACGAGTCATCCAGATAATACTTGGCTTTGCTTGGTTTTTGGCCAACCGTGCAAGCAAACACTTCAGTATTGTAAGAAAGAATGCGTCTGGACACTGCAGTACCAATGAGCTCAAACATATCCTCATCAGATCTATCATCACCAATGCAGAGGACAAAATCAGCTTGTTTCCCATTCTCCAACATTGATGTAAAAGCCTTTTCTGCAACAATGCCTTTGCTTACACCCTGAGTTAGATAAAGGTATTAGCGTCATTAATATCCAGTTCGATATCATTGAGTAACATAATATTCCAAGTAAATTTTGACTTAAATAAATTTGAATCGAGAAAAGTAAGATTACCTTTGAGAGTACCTTTGAGATAAAAATACTATATTGACAATTTAACAGTGCAAAATAAAACAAATAAAGAGCTGAAACTGACACGTGACAGGAAATATAATGAAGGAGCTCAAAAAGCAGAGAGACTAAGAAATACATGCCTGAGGCTTGACTTCTACGATAAACTGCCCACTTTTCACAGCAACAGGCTCATTTGCTAAAACACTCTCTAAATGATCCAACATTTCCTTAGCCTGAGAAAAACCAAATCCAGGGTCTGCATCATGATAATGCCAAACTAATGCACTCTCTTTTCTCTCAATTCCTGAACCATCAGTTGCCTCAGTGTATGATTTCATAACAGGTTCGGCCATTTGCATCCAACCAAATTCAGAACTCTGGCCATATGTCTCCCATTCTTCATGCTGTGGCCACCTGCAAATATTACCCCATAGAGTAAAAGTTCATTAAGTGTGACTGAAGGAAATGTACAAGAAATGTGCACAAATAATATTCATCTATAGTTCTACCCTCACACGCTTCCCGGAGAAAAAAGAAATTGAAAAAATAAGAGTGACAGAGATTGGCAATCCAACAGGACAACATTGAACCACTAGTCCACTATAAAACAGATTCCTCAAAATATCCATACTGCACACATCCCAGAATATCAAACTTAAGTCTCACTAACTGTATATAAAGGAACTGTAGTCCAAAAATAAAGAATAAATGGAAGTGTCCGACAAAACATTTTTAAAACTAAATATAATATTGAAAAAAATAGATTTGGAATACCAGATCAGTTCTTAAGCTCCAGCTAAAACAAGAAATGTATAATAAAACATAAATCTGAGAGTTGCAAAACTAGCGGTGTCAGTGATCATGTCACTTTCCCTCTATCAAAGGAAAGTCTGAACCATAACCACAAGACTTTGCGTCAAATTTATTCTTTAAAAATATGGAGAGGGGTAGAGTGTGTTTTTCTTTAAGCAAGACATCCTACTAAGTCCAATATCATCTGAACACCTAAGCCATAAGCAGTGTTCCAATATATGGTTAATGATTAAGCTGAATTTTATAAGATTCCATCTAGTTTTATGGTGATTTCAAGCTTACAAAGTAGCCATGTTCACATCAAAATGGCAATAATATAGCTCAATGAACGAGACAGATAAATGAGGCCACATACCTAACAAAGTAGCCATGTTCTGCAGCAAGTCCCAGCTTCTTGCAAGGAAGAAACCACTTATTTAAGCTGTCCCTTCCTCTCCCACTCACCATTACAACTAGATTTTTGGGATCTGCACAAAGACTGTTTAAGAGAGACAGAACTTGAGGGCTTGGAGTCTTTATAATCAGATTCTGTGGCATCAAGGTGCCATCATAGTCCAACAGTATAGCCCTGCTTTCAGACCTACTGTATGCAGCCACAATATCATCTATGGAAAGTTTTCTAAAATTAGGATCGAGTGCCACCACCCGAAATCCAAAGCCAAGACCAATGCCCCAGCACCTTTTCCTAAAATGATCCGCACAAGTTCTTTCCATATCTTGTAAGAAGCTTCTAGACCAAAATGCTACATTATGGGTGCTAACATAGCGGTAGTGCTTCTCATGCCGCAACTCCTTCTCAGACTCAGCCATCGATATAGACTCGTTCATAGCCTCTGCAGTTGACTCTACATTCCAAGGGTTGACACGAATTGCACCACTTAGTGAAGGAGAGCACCCAATGAACTCAGACACTACTAGCATGCTCTTCTTAGGTCCAACCACATCTGACCCTACGCCTGCACCAGTTACTCCTTGTCTACAAATAATGTATTCATAAGGAGTCAGATTCATCCCATCCCTCACTGCAGTCACCACAACACATTCAGCAACTGTGTAATAAGCCATTCTTTCACTGGTTGATATAGGACGATGAATAAAGACTATAGGTTCATATCCAGGTCTCCCAAATTCCTTATTAATTCTCTTGCAGCTCTCTTCTATTTCAGTCTGTATTTCCTCTAAATCTATTCCTTGACCTCTAGCAGGATTAGCAATCTGCACCAGCACAGCCCTTCCCTGCCAGTTTGAATGCTGCTTGAGCATGTGCTCAAAAGCTAACAGTTTCAAGTTGATTCCTTTAAATATGTCCATATCATCAACTCCGAGCAACACAGTCTTACCTTGAAATTGCCTCTTCAGCTCCTCAACCCCCAGTTCATTATCCACTTGTCTAATCACGGACTCAATATGGCCCATATGTATTCCGACAGGCATAATCTTTATTCCTACAGTCCTCCCATAATACTCCAACCCTATGTATCCCCTTTTCGATTGATATTCTAAGCCCAGCATTCGACTGCAACAGGAGAGAAAATGACGAGCATAATCAAACGTGTGAAAGCCAATGAGGTCAGAATTGAGTAGGGCCTTGAGTATTTCTTCTCTAACAGGAAGTGATCTGTAGATCTCAGATGACGGAAATGGGCTGTGAAGGAAAAAACCCATTCTCAGACGGACAAAGCGCCTCCTCAAAAATGTGGGCAAGACCATCAAATGATAATCATGAATCCAAACAAAATCGTCCTCAGGATTAAGCACCTCAATTACTTTCTGTGAGAACAACTTATTGGCAGACACATAGGCTTCCCACATGGACCGATCGAATCTACCTCCATGATCAGCAGAAAATGGTAACATGTAATGAAAAAGTGGCCACAATTGCTTCTTGCAAAAGCCATGATAGTATTTTTCCAAAAGACTAGGTGGCAAAAAGGCAGGGACACATTTGAATTTCTCCAGAAGATAATTAGATACGTCGTCCTGTTCGAGAGGATCCACATCAACAGGTAGAGACCCAACATAGAGCACTTCCATGTCCTCTGGCAAGCCATCCTTCACCCGTAAGATCAAAGAATCTTCATTCCAACTAAAACTCCAACCCTTATTGTCTGGCCTTCTTTTGGCTTTCAAAGGCAGAAGGTTTGCAACAATAATCATCCGATCACCAGCTATGGAAGAAGGGTTCTCAGATGTAACACTATTAGCTTGCTCATCATCTAGCTCAACAATATTCCCTGGGACAGTCATTACCCTGGGAAAACGTTTCCTCTCCTTCTCCCTACCCATAACTGGGAAATTCCCAGATGCCAAATCTAAAAGATTAGTGTAAGATCTGGACATCATCTTTGCGAATGTTTAATTGTCTCTCCTCGACGAGTAAGGCTTTAATTTTCAGAAATCTCACAACCCTAAATTCCAATTTTATTCTCCTCAGAAATCACTTGCGAATTACCTGCAATAAAGAATACCATTTTAATATAAAAATAAATAAATGAGATCCGACACCAAAATATAAATCCAAGAACCAAATCTCTCGTTTGAACCGAAGAACATAGAAAATTAAAAATAAGAAATCAACAGTAAATAATCTATGCCGAGAACGGATAATTAGATTTACCGTCAAATCAAACCATCCAATCATATCGAAACCCTGATTTTTAATGAAAATCCTATCTGACGCGCTTACCCAGAAATTGGATTGACGCCGACCTCTGCTATTGAATTGAGCTAATAATTGTTTTCTTTGAGAGGAACAGTGAAACTTCAGCCAAGATTTGAGAGAGTGATTCTAGGGTTTGACGTGAGGAAAAGGGAAAAATGATTCATTTCTAGGGTTTCGTATGAGAAAGTTTGTCTGTGGTATTTAAAATGAATCGATGATCGCTTGGGAAGAAGTCATGGATATGAATATTCAAGAGAATAAATAGTAAATAAATTTTATTTAGAAAAGAGTGGATAAAATAAAATAATGTTGCCACCAAATAAATATAAAAAATAAATAATGTAAAGTTTCCAATTTAAGGTGTAGACGTGTAGTCGGTCATGGAGTGTATGATTTTTTAATTATTTGAAAGTCAAATTTATAAAAAAAATTAAAAATTATTCAGTACGAATTTTAATTTTTTTTACACTTATAATTATTCAAAAATTATTAAATTTTAATAATCTATTATTCTTTTATATATATACAAAGAAAGTATTGAATTTTTGTAGAGAGGAAGGGAGTAATTATTTAAAAGTTATTAAATTTTAATAGTCTATGATTCTTTTTTTTCTTTCTTTTCAAAACATATGAATAAGTTTAAGGGCGTTTTTTTTACTTAATTTCAATCAAATTCAGTTCACTCTAGCTCAGATCGTTTCATTTCGGCTCGATTGAGTTTGTTTCAAAAAAAATTAAAAAAAATTATAATCAATAATTTTAAACATATAATAATATTATTAATATTTTAAAAAAATATATTTAATAATTTATAAAAATTATTATTATTTTTATAAAAAATCAATTCGATCGTTAAGTTCAGTTCAATTCGGATTGCATCAATTCAGTTCAATTAGTCCAAAAGAACAAGTCCTAATTCTTCAAAATTTATTGTAATTGTCAAATATTTATACGAATTTTCTAAAACAACTACAAAGTTTATAGATGAAAGGTCATAAAAAACTATTTGTTCTTCTAACAAAAATACGCAGAAATTTAAATATTTACATATGTCTTGGGTTTGAACATGTCTCGAGTTCGAAATAAGAAACATACAATTTTCGTACTCAATCAATTGAGCTAACAACTATGGACTATATGCACTAAATGAAATAATTTAAAATTAAATAATTTGTATATAAAATTATATTTAAAATTAATTTTGATACTTATAATTTTTTTATTCAGTATGCTTGAAATATTATTATTAATGAATAAAATATTTTAATAAAATGATATTTCTGTTATATAATTAATACTAAAATTACTGAATACATTAATATAAAATCAATAAAGAGTAAAATGTTATTTGATCCATTATTAAGTTTAATCATTTACCCGAGTCTATTAAAATTCATTTAATCGATAAAAAACAATGTATATTTCACAATCTTATTAAATTTATCAAAATCCATATAATTTAACAAAAACATAAGTAAAACTAAAGTCGATAGATTTTTTAAATTCACTTACTTTATAAAGTTCATAAAAATTTCATTAAAATCCGAATTATATACACCATCTAAAATAATTATATATGAAATTTTATTTAGTGAAAAAATTATATTTTATCCATTGAGATAAGGACACACATATTAAAAAAATATTACTTTTCAATTTTGATCAAAAAGTAAAATTACAATGTATTGTTTTTAAAACATAAACTTTTTAAACAATCATAACTAATTGTGTTTTTAAACACAAATTTTTAAATAATCACAAATAATATTTTTTATTATGATTTGATTACAAACTTGATAAGTTAAAATTATTCTATAATAAAATAAAATGAGATTTATTGTTCATGTTAATTTTTTAATATTGTGTATTGAAAATTTATTTTTTATTTTTTCAGTTGATTGTAATATTTTTTTAAAAAGGTAATTATTATTTTTATTGTATATATTTTAAATAAATTATTTTTATGTGTTTTTAAATAATACGAATATGAATACAAAGCATTATTAATATTTACAAATACAAATTATTAATACGAAATTCATTAAAAATTTAATTAGATCATGAATTAATTAATTAACTAATAGAACAATTCTATTTATTTTAATTGATAAACATAATTAATTTTATTAAAATATTTCACTTTCAGATTTATTTAGTATAATTAAAAATATTTTACAGAATTTAATTATTTTAGAAAATTAGTAAAGTTAAAGTAAATTATTTATTTACTAAATTTATATTATATATTATATAGTAAAAAAATAATGACATAGCAATATTTTTCCGATTTTGTATTTGGTAGATTTTTGGGATTATTTGCAATATTTGGCAATCAGATATTAATGTATTTATTTGAACCCAAGTCTATCGGCATGACTTAACCTCCGACCATAGTCTACAGAATCTCCGTCACCACCACCGCCACCGCCGCCCTCGAATTCAAAAATCAATCACAGTAGAATATGGCTGGCTACAGAGCCGATGACGGGTATGACTATCTGTTCAAGCTCGTGCTGATAGGAGATTCAGGTGTCGGAAAATCCAATCTCTTGTCCAGGTTCACGAAGAACGAGTTCAACCTAGAGTCAAAGTCAACCATAGGCGTTGAATTCGCCACCAAGAGTCTTCGTATCGATGGCAAAGTCATCAAGGCTCAGATTTGGGACACTGCTGGTCAAGAAAGGTAATCGATTTTCCGATCTCTTCGAATAGGTTTTTCTTTTGTTTTCATATATACAACATGTGGATCGGATTTTGTATGAGACGATTTCTGCTATTTTTTGTTTAATGGGTTTTTATATCTGTTTGAGGAGATGGTTGTGTGCCTGTGTTCTTAGGTAGAAATCATGTTTACAGTTTATGTGTGTTGTTCGTGAGGGAGACGAGGCAAGAAGATGGTGGATAAGAGTAGATAGAGTGCACGGATTAGAATTGGGAGAGAAGGGTTAGAGAAAGTTGTTTGCGTCTATTTTAATATTTTTAAAACCCCTGAAGAGGGTGGGGGATTAACAACTAAAAATGGCCCTTGAGAATATTACATTTTGTGCTAATAATGAAAATTAGGATACCATAAGCTATCGATTAGGCTCAGTAAAAATGGCCCTTGAAACAAATGAAAGCTTGTGTTTCGTATCCCAAATTGCTAATCTATCAGCTGCAATGTTGCCTTCTCGATGTATATGTAAGATGGGGAAGTACACTGGTTACCCAGAATTCCTGATGAGATGATGCTAAAAAACTTAAGCGAATAAAGCCATAATGCGTTGATTATCATAAGACATCTCATCCTCGATTCAATATTCATGCACCTTTTTGATATTAAAACATTACCCAATGTGTGGTCAAGGATTATATCCTTTTAACTTTCATCCTTGATTCACCTTAAGGGCACATGACCAACAAATATCTACTAATATTATAATATGTATGCCACTTGGACGAAAGTATTCTGATATTTCATGATACATTCAAGGACTACAGATTTTTTTCAATAATGGGCAGGTGCATGCCTAAGGCAAGTAGCTAATGTCATCATTTCTAAATGAATTTTGTGTGATTTAATCAATTATTTCTATGTTCATAGTTGAATTCTGTTTTCAGTGTAGGGGTCTTTTTCGCGATTTGCTCATGATTGTACTTTCTGCTTTCTTGAGATATCGGTGAACAAATTTGGTGCTTTCTTGTTTGTACTACTTGGTAAAGTTCCTTTTTGTGGTGCATAAGTGCACTAGCTCCATTCATTTGTCATTTCCCATAGTAGAGAAATTATTTTTCAAATATAAAACTTCAATAGTGAAAGGCACCTGAAGTTAGTAGTTACTACCGACATCCGTTGTGGAGAGAATGAATTGTGAATTTCCAATTTATCTATATAGTTTGTCTCTCATCCTTTATCCTTTCTTTTATTTTGTTTCCTTTTTCCTTCTCATTTATCTATTGTACAAGTTTTTTTTCCTTTTGCATATCTTATGTTGCTCAGTTTGAAGAACACTTTGTGATCAATCTGTTAAAAACGTGCAACTTACACGAGCCAAATCAAATCCTTACATGTAAACATATTAGGGAGTTCATATGATGCTCATGGGATTGGTGTAAATTGGTTATAGTTTGTACCTGGTAACTAGAATAATTAATATTTGTATACACGTGACTGAAATAAACAATAATTGTATTTACTGATTACTTTTAATTACTTATTAGTATATAAAAATAATTGAATTTATATATGGAGTATAATGTATCCCTATATCCTAATTTTGGATCTTTTCAGCTGTGTCTCTCCTTCCCCCGTGACTTTAATGTTACTCTATTATTTTAGACTTTGTTGTTTTATTAGCAATATTAATTATTGTCGAACTTTGTATTGGTTTATTATTTTACAAATTTTATATGTTTTTCCCAAAAAAGGTTATGTATTACATCTTGTTCCATTCCACCTTCCATCATTCAAGCCAAACGCCTCAAATACCATTCACAGATTTTAGATAATTGTTTTTGATGCTCCTTCGACTTGTGTTCTCTGCAAATTTATGTATTTATTAATTAAAAAATCTTTATTCCAGAGGACTATAATCACAATTTTTTTGCTTGATGGTTAACAACTTCCGCAACTTTGAGTTTTGACTGTATTATTTGATATCTCATTCAGCCTGTCTTTTCTAGATGGCAAACTTCTTCTTATCTTTATTGTGTCTGCTGTTGTTTACAGCTTATTTGTACTGCATTATTTTATTTATTGTTCTTTTATGATTATTTCATGTGATTATCAATCTGATATGACAATTGAAGTCATGCTGGATAATATCCTCAATAAATATGTACTGCTGCTGTTGATGTATTTTTTATCCTTATATAAATATATGTGTCCGTGTTTCATGGCTGTCAGATACCGTGCCATTACTAGTGCTTACTATCGAGGTGCTGTAGGCGCATTGCTTGTATATGATGTCACCCGACGTCCTACTTTTGAGAATGTTCTAAGGTGGCTCAAGGAATTGAGAGATCATACCGACCCTAATATTGTGATGATGCTCATTGGGAACAAATCAGATCTTCGACATCTTGTAGCTGTTTCTACCGAGGATGGTAAAGAGTTAGCTGAGAGGGAGGGTCTCTACTTCATGGAAACTTCTGCATTGGAGGCAACAAACGTGGATGATGCATTCAATGAAGTCCTTTCTCAGATTCACAAGATTATCAGCAGGAAGGCAGTTGAGGGTGCAGGAGACGAAGCTGCTACTTCCTCTGTTCCGTCTAAAGGGGAAACAATTGATATCAACGACAATACATCCGTTTGGAAGAGATTTGGGTGCTGTTCAACCTAAGGCCTCCCTGGGAATAATTGAGGGTAAATGTTTTTTCTGGTCACTGTGTGTTTGTGGCCGTGGGTTCTCTATCTCTCACTAAAATATGTTTCTTAACTTCTTTTTCGTTTGTGTTTGTGTTTGTGTTTTCTTTAGTCGAGGCCAAGAGGAAAACATCGAACCTAAAAGTACAGGAAGGATTGTTTTGCGTGAAAACTAAATTGTAATGGGAGCACCAACAGATTGATAATTTCATTGGTCTGCCTTTAGTATGCTGTTGGACCATTGATTTGGGATTTTTTTTTTTGTTCATGAAAACATTTTCATAAGGATTTGAAAGGTCTCATACCCTCCAGGTGTTGATCCTTTTTCATATCATAATTTAAACATGTCCCATGTGAAAACTTAGACAATCAAGGTGGGTGAGGATGAAATCCCCACCTAAAAAAATATCAATAAAAATGCCCTTGATACAATCTTCAACTGGAGATAATCATCATAGCACCAAGAAGAGATATAAGACTGCACCTCACTTTGTTGTAGGGAATGGTAATATCGTAATACTGTTGCTCTTGTCTAATTAATGATATATTTATTGTATTTTTTAGTTGTCTCAATTTCATATTACACAAGGATTACTCAAGCGATTACTCAAATATACGTGAAATGTCTGACATTTACATATATACATATATACGATGGATATACAACAGGTAATGTGCACCCAAGTTTAGCGCTCACAGTTCCTTGTTGGAGATTGCTTCTGGAAGTTTGAAGGTTGGAGGCTTGTCGACACCCCTTCTAGAATACTCTCTCCATCTGCGAGCTGCTGCTGCAGCTCGTGCTGCCCTCTCTTTTACTTTTTCCTCTGCAACAACAATGATAAGTTCAATAACAATGATGAACACTGATACGACCTCATAGTCTACAAGTGAACACACTGCATTCAACATTAACCTACATAAAAAAAAAAAAAAAAAAACCTCCATACGTAGCAATTATAGATTTTCTTTTTAAATTGTGAGTAAATAACACATACTACTACTAATCCTATTATCGAAAGCTTAAACTGAGAGCATTGAAATTTAAGGTTTTAACAAATGGTAAAATGTAATTTTAAACTTGGAACTTCAAATTAAAAAAAAAATAATCATTTGCTCATGGATCATATTATGAAAATAAAATTTCAGATCGTATTCTAAGGCTTCAATGTCTATATAATAAATGCTTATTTGATTAGGATATTGAAAAAACAATAAACAAAACATTATTCATTTGCATTAGTCATGTGAGCATTACTGCAGGGAAATAGCGACAGCGACAATAACAACGAAATGACACTAGGTTATCAGTGTCCTCGTTAGCAGGCACCAATTATTCCACATATAGTAAGAGATCAACACATAAAGGTATAAAAAAAGATATGCAAATGAACCAACAAAAAGAGCACCTTCTAACAGCAGTGAAAAAGTCAACAAGGCTACCCAGAAGTATTACAATTTACAACAATTCCTTACCTGTATTTTCATAGTCTTTTGCCTTGCCCCACATGTTGCTCCAATCAGTTGGAGTTTTATCCGAATCCCTCTGCTTCACAATCTTTATTTTAGCTTGTTGCTGCAATAACAAAGCGTTTTCAGAAACAAGCACGAGATACTAGGCTCAGACCGCATGTGAGATTTTTGTACAATTTTACTCAAATAAACATTTAGAATTTTTTGACACAAACTAAGATGCTAGTGAACTTCCAAACACACTACTTTTCACTCACTTTCATCAATTTCATTCAACTGCATTTTACTTCAGAAAATAAAAAATAGAATTAACCTGTTCTTTTGGACTTAATTTCAGTATAATTCAGTTCAGATCGCTTAAGTTCAGTTCAGATGCTCCAGTTCAGCTCGATTAAGTTCGTTTCAAAATAAATTAAAATAAAATAAATAAATAATTTCAATCTATAAGTTTAAATATACAATCTAATTAATGTCATAATATTATTAATATATTTAAAAAAATATTTAAAAATTTATAAAAATTATTATTATTTTTATAAAAAAATCAATCCCTTTGCTTCACAAGTACACTACTCATACTCTATAACTTTTACTATTATTACTGATTTTCTCATCTCAACTTTATTGTTACATTTTACTTTATTCTAATCAAACTCTAAAATCATTAATGCTTACAACCCAACTTTTGCAGGAAAATAAAACCCAACTTTATGCAATAAGAGCAGTATACAACTTCTCAAGATCCAAGACACAGCATTTAATATATTCCTGATTAGAAAACTCGGGTTAGTAGACATTTATTATTTTTTTACAGTCCATCTGACAGAAAGAATATATCCCTGATGCCATGATTCTAACTCTAATGCTATTAATAGATAGGCTTATTTCCTTACTACTAGAATATTATGTAGATTCATTATAACCAGTTCACGATAATCACTAAACGTGAAATTTTCTTGGAATTAAGGTCAAATCTGGAACTTGAAGGTAGCAATTAGTTTTGTAGCTAGATTTTTCTGTACCAGGTTGGCTCACTAATGTAGCCCCCCCAAAAAAAACTATTTTTCTTTGAGAATTCTTCCATATTCAGTATCATAATCCCATTTATATTTAGAAGATAAAATTACACATTTAGAGTTAAGGTTCTCACCAAGACTTTAGCTTGCCTCTTTTCCCATCTAATGCTTGCCTGAAACAGTAAGCAGTGAACAAGATTAAAATATAAAACTACAACGCATCCACTGTAGTGAAGAAATTAGACAAAGTTCTAAGTAATATAGTTCTAACCTTCTAGGTAAGGTCAAACATTGAAAAAATAAACTACAATATATAATATGATTCATGTACTTCAAACCCTGAATAGTTCATCTACACAGGTTATTGCAAAACATTTGGGTGCATATTCAACACCTATGATAACAGGGTTGTCCACTGTGCAGTCTAACCAAGTATTATTAGAATAAACTTGTCGCAGAGATATTATCATCATTTGTATATTAACAGGATTTTATTAAGTCTGCTAACACGGACATAATTGTTTCCATTATAGAGAAGGAATTAGCAAACTTGAACCAAACAAAATGAATAAAATGGAGAGGTAAAAAAGAAAAATGGAGAACAAAAGGCGGTGTTCAACCATTAAAGTTAATTTCCAACTCTACCAAGGCAATTCTGATTTACTGTTAATGATTACCTAGGTGCTTTCATAAACTGTGGTTCCGTAAAACTGTATTACTTCTTGAAAAACAAACTACGCTGATCTTTCATGCTGAACAAGATAATCCACTCCAAGAAACACTAATACAAGCTACGAAGAAACATTTTAACGCAAATAGAACTATAAATTCAGCTTAGTTACATCTGATCAACAATGGAAATCATACATAATATGTGAAAGAAAATATAAATAGATACGAGGATGCATCTTCCTATGACGAGTTTAATAGAAGCATGTTAGGGAATATGAAAAGCTATCCATATTAATGAGCTAAGGGTTTTACCATCCGAAAGACATCTACAGATGCTGAGCCCATTCCTGAGAGCATTAAGGCAACCTGATGAGCATTATAACACTTGTAAAATCAGCTGATCAATAAAACATGTATAAGTTGACATTCATGCATAGTCATGACATTAATCTTAAAGATCATATGTGACTATAGTATAAATTTGGATGACACAAAAAAATTGGATGACAGTTTGGGCATTCTGTTCGGCCTGGATTAAGCCTCCGATTAGATGCTTGAAGCTTGTGACCAATTGTTTCAGAAAGTAATCATTTTAAGATTAGATATGTGTTCAAACAAACTGTCATCCAAATTTGCCCCCTGGTGGACTTTCCTTCAAAAATTGAAGATCCTTATTCCTCATGTATAATATGCGTAGATAATGTGGTTATTACAGAGCCATTTTAAACCGAGCCTTGGTAATTAGCCTATAAAGAATAAATTTCACAACATTTTAAACAATTCAAATTAGACCAATTGATTTCTGGAGGAAGCCAAGATTAAGTGAAGGCTCTCAAGTTGTTCTGGGCACGTCTACATTAATATCTATATCACGAGACCACAGAATCCTTCACTACCCTACATGATACTCAAAACAAGACAAATATCAGTATTGCCAACTAGCTCCCAGTGTTCTGAAAGAGTCAGTTCTTGTGTCTAAAACTGGTATGTAACGGACAACTGCATGGCTAGGGAAGAAGAAATAGCATTCAACAAGCTATGAAAGATAATATAGAGAAACCTGAGACAGAAAATAGATTCAATCCCAAATGCGTACATTAAACGCAAATTTTATATAGATACATATTCTTACATTTACTCTTTCTACTCTTCGCATCTCGTCTTCAAGCAGTGATAATTGAGCAGCAGAAGTCCAATGGATACAATCAACTGGGCTGAAGAAAAAGATGCATGATTGTCACTAGAAAACAGGTTTGTTCGGTTTCGGTCAATACGAGCGAGAGATAAGTATACCAGAAATTTACATCTGTAGCATAAACTTACCAGCTATCAACTGCTTGTTGAACTGAGTCAATACTTCCAGTTTGACTATACGCTCTGGCTCGTCCAAAGTCTTCCTCAATAGCAAATACATCTGAGCAAACATTGGCACAATTCTTGCAACCTTTGGATGAAAGGGAATGTCAATTGCAGTGCGATGATAGAGAGATTGCTCGATCCGTAATAAACCACTATTGAGCAAAAGAAAAACAATTGAAAAAAAACCATACATGGATGTTTGTACATTTTTTGGATTTTATCTCATTAATGTCAGAACATTTATATAAAAGTATTACTAATGGATTATACAACCCATTAAGTTCTCTTATTCAACGAACGAGATAAACACTCTGCAATAGTATATTTTTAACATGTCTATCGTGAGAGTAACAATTTGAGGATACCATGATCTCATGCATTATGCAGCAGTGCTATAAATAACTTTTATGACTCACAATTGTATTAAAAACTCATCCAGAAAACCTAAGTATAGTCATGTAGTGTGCACATTTTACACTTGACACACGGTAAGCTGAAATATAAAAATAACTAACGACGAACGATCCAAACATACCTATGCAGCTAAACTCATCTACAAATACATGGTCCTTTGGGTTGGAATCATCAAAAAAAGGATTGATTGCTGTCAAAGCATATCCATGAATCTCATCATAAACCATTCGCTGCACAGGATCACTGAGAACCTAAACAGGAAAAAATCACTCATAGCAAAAAAATTAAAAAATTCAAACATAAGTTATGAATTCGTTAACTGTCCAACATTTAGGAGAAACTAGTAAAAAAAATAGACTTTACCGCGTAAACTTCATTTATGAACATGCAAAAGTTTGTCGTCTCTGGATCATCACCACTCAGATCTGGATGGCAAGATTTCATGCAACCATAGTAGGCTTTCTTTATCTCCTCAGGTGTGGCATCAGGAAGCTGGTAGCATAGGACAACGAACAAAATTAAATTAAATGTGAACATGAGATAATGCAATATCATATTTAACTAGGTACTATTGTACAAAGATGATAGAAAATTAATTATGACTTCAGTTTATGCAAATTCATATCTTTGTGGGTTTTGAGACTTGCTCTAGTCAGCAGAAAATATAAATGTTGAAGTTGCTCATTATGCAGAGTTCTGAAAAATCGAGCTAAAACGAAGAAGGAAAAACACATAATTGAATTTATTATTTTGTAGTGTTCAAACACAGCCTGTATCTATCCTCAAGCAAATTCAGATACTAATTATTTTCAAACCCAAAATGATGCAAAACCATTCAATTCACCTTCGCCCTTTGGACGAGCATAATATTGGCATGTAGGCTACAATGACGGGAGTGTATATCATGGACCCGGGTCCACAAAAGTGTATGGTGGACCCAATTTCAAAAAATATTGAATTTTTCATCCTTTGTAACTAAATTCAGTCTCAGGCAATGGATTTAGTATTATAGCTTCTGAAGTACAAAAATCAATCAATGAAGGAATAACAAACTCGTGAAGGAGGAATCTCAGACGGGTTCTTTAGTATCACATTCTTCATCAATATTTTTATTACTATACTTAGCCATCCTTCCTTAAAACTAATTAGTAATAGGAGAAGTAGCCCACTACAAATCCAATGTGGGACAACCCTAACTTCTAATTTGCTATTAGATCACAACCTAATGTTTGTTCTAGTGTGATTCTGAAGTACAGAAAAAGGTATCATACATAATTAGTTCAAAAAAAAACGAAAATTAAAATCAAAGGGTATTATTACCAGACCCAAAACAGCATAATAATCATCTGCGATGTCCGCGGCTTCTCGGGAGGCAACCCTAATTCTCCCAACACCTTTCCTTCTCCCACGGCCGCCGCTCCATTTCGCGCCATTTTTACTGGAAACGGGGGATTTGTTTGTCTGAAACAAGCTCTGTAACGGGAATTGGGATTTGATTGTATCTGTGCAAACTGGAGACAGTAATTGAGCCATTTACCCCCGCACGAAAAAAATCGGAAATACTGTTCCGAGAAACAGAGGTTGATGAAACTTGTAATTTATGCAAAGCCACAATTAATAAAATAATAAAAAAAATGCTGAGATGGCAAGACGAAGGCCAGACGTGAATCTCGACAAAAAAAGCGCCACGTGTGTTCATGTGGGTGGTTAAGCCCTCCACGCCTTGTGGAGTTCCGTTCACGCTTCATGAGGTTGGCCGTCGCGTGGGTTGTTGTAAAACGCTTTAGCCTTTAGATCATCTTCTTCATAAAATGGGAGTGTGTTTGATCACTCTCGTTTTTTTTATAAGTCATCGTAGCTCGTCGAAGTGTGTGATCATTATTTTGTGATATACTGTAAATGGTATACTTATATAGTAAAATAGTAAAAGCTAAGAAAAATAGTTTCTCCTTTAAAAAATGCTGGTCATAATTCTTTCTAAATTATAAAGAAATCTCCTTTAACAAATGTGGTCATATGAAAAAGATAAAGTATATTAATTATTTTAAATTTTAAATTAAACATTAAGCTAAAATCTTTCTTCAGCTGATTTTTGTTATGTTCGTTTTTGCTTCGTTTTTTTTCGGCTTTTTAAACCAAACGAGTTGGACCACAAGTGAGATTTGTCGTCGAAACAATAATATAGCTAATACCTCCAAGATCATACAAAATACTATAGAAATATATAGTAAAACACAACTAAAAACTATACCAAAAAGGAACATATATTCAGCACTTTACCTTTCAATCAAAAAAAATTATACAAGTTTTTTATATGAAAATTAAAAAAAAATGTTATTATATTTTAACTTATGGAAAGAAAAATGTTACTCCCTAATTTTGAGATAAACAAAATACTATTTTCCGTCTTTTGTGGAAAGTGAATCTATTTCTTTTGAACAGAAAATATTTTAACTTTTGGAAAAATAAATATATACTTTTAAGTTCAAAAGTAAAATAATTATATAAATTTTAAAAATTAAGTGAATGAAATTATATTAATATTTTAAAGTAAAAAATATATAATATTTTTTTTGTTGAATTGTGTTATTTATTGTGAAATAATACCGCTATCTCATAGCAATGTCTTTCACAAATAACAAAGAAAATGTGACTATTAAAAATATTTTATCGCAGAAAAATCTTTATTTTCCTATTTCATTTTTCAAAGGACCATAACTTTTTAATATTTTTTATCGTAATATTTGTAGTCATCTATATTTATAGATTCACACCCACACAGATAACAGACCAAAATAAAACTTGGTACAAATTGTTTTTTATTAACAGTTTATATTTATAGATTCACACCCACACAGATAACAGACCAAAATAAAACTTGGTACAAATTGTTTTTTATTAACAGTCATTTCGATGTAAATCTCTTGATCTTGTCCGTTTAGCTGCTTGATGTCGTTAACTTCGTGACATTGATCTTTGAAATTTTGTGAGCTGATATGTATCAAATGGACAGACTTGATATATAGTCAAGTAATTATTATTCCTTCTTTGAATTATTTGTCAATTTTTTTTTTTTTTTAAATTGAGACTAAGAAAATACTGAATTTTATAAATGTACTACATAAATAGGTGTCTTGTTCTATTCAACATTTTTCCCTTATTAATAAGTCAATCATAAATACTGTTTGTTAAGGTCTTTGTAAGTTTTGATTTCGTTATCCGTGAGATCATGAATCTGTTTACATTCCTATTTCAACGCTAGTGGTTAATTAATCTATAGCAACATGTTTGGATACATGAGTTGGATACATGAGTAATGTAGGCCTGATAGATACTTCTTTTAAGTGGTATATTAACCACATACTATATGCATACATTATACAGATTATTATATGGCTACTTTAAATTCCAATTGTTAATTATAACATCACATCACAAAGAGATGATAACACAATATAAATTTAACATAAGATTCCTTTCATATTTTAATTTTTAAATATTTCGAAAACTCAATAATCCATGTAAGGTGGTCTTCTTAAGTTTCAAGATTTACTGATCCTTGCAAACTGTATTTCCTATTAGAATTAGGTTGTGCTTGTCAATCATATTACGTGCATATCAGCTTGTCAAATGGGAAAGCCAACTTCTTAAACTGCAATCCCCATATATGTGCTAAATCTAATAATCTCCACTGAAAACCGATACACACATGTTTCACTTAAACATGAGAATAATCGCCCAAAAGTAACTCACCCATGTTGTCTGGGGTAAGAAAAGTTGTTCCACCAAGTATTAGTTCAATATCAGGCCTGCTGCTACCTGTCAAAGCCTCTTGGACTTCCCGCACCTTAAAAACACAAAGCATAACTAGTCAAGTGTTTCGGTACAAGAAAGATTAGAGGCACGAGAGAACACGAAGAAACATAAAAAGCAAAGAGTTCAAGGAAAGCAAACCTCCACTCCATTGATGCCTCCGATTACAAAAACCAGGATGATATTCTGCTCTACAAGACTAGGTTTAGCCTGCACAATGCAATAGAAAAACTTTTGAAGTACGCACAAAACCTTTAAAAAATAAATATAAATATATTCCTTAGGTCGATCAAAATGATACCTGTCCAAGCCCAAATCTTCCGAATCCACTTTTGAAAAGGCGGCCAACAGTAGAGGAGTGATACTCTAGCCCAGGAATGTCATGCTTGTCTAAAATGCTTGTCAGAAGTCTATAAAGCAAACCTTTGCTTGAAAAGGGATCATCACTCGGTCTGCTTTCCAAGGCCAACATTCCTTCTCTCAGAGCTGTGTTACTTTTCAAACTTGATATTTTATGAAGGAACTTGAAAAGATTATCCACCTTGTCTCTTAGCTCTAGCTTTAGCTGCATGTCACCATACCCATCCCCTTTGCTCGTATCATTATCAGCATCCTCATCTCCCCAATTACCCCATTGATCTTCATCGAAATCCAAACCGTCCGAGTGAGCAGAAGGATCTTGTTTCTTTTCATTAAGGCTTGTTTTCTTTGAGTTGACCTCAAGCTCTTCAGACAAACCCTGGAGAAACTTCAGTTTTGAGACAGAAGGGTTCTCGAGAATGGCATCCACAATACCTTCTTTCATGAAGTGCTCCTCCTGCCATGAAAACGGACCACCAGAACCAGCGGTTGGAAAATTCTCACCAGCCAATAAGTACCCAATGACAGTCAAGAGCAGAGCATCTCGAAGTGTAAATAGTCCTTTTGATGTCTCGACTTTATTGTGACTTTGGGCATTCAAAGACAGTAAAGCAGTTTTATTAATGAGGTCACTGATTTGAGCTGCAAGACTTTGGCTTGTGTCTGCAGCATTAACATGTAGAATCTTCTCGGCGCTATTAAATGCATCCCAGCTAGCAGAATGTGATTCATCTAACGCATGTATTGTGGCCGCTGCTAACTGAATAATTGCTTTATTTTTTACAAAACAAGATTGACTTTTATATAATGCCTTAACCAAAGACTGCAGTTCAAACCTAGAAGCAAAACCAGGACGGATTTTCACATCCAACGATATATTCTCCTGACGCAAGCTTTCTTGAAGCCATTTCTTGATCAGCATGGACCCATCTTTTGTCCTCCGGTCAAGTAATGCTTCCAGGTAAGGTGCTCCACGGAAATTATCCGTAGAGACAAAGGACCCATGCAGAACTTCAGCATCCCTAGGCTGAGAACAACTTTCATCAGTTAGTTTCTTACTGAATTTCATTATCTCAACACTTTGAACATCTGAGTTGAAGGTATTCCACCCGCGCAAAAATGCTTCTATACTTTCCAAAACCTGGAAATTACATTTGGAATCTTCTTCAGTGGTGATCTTTTCAAGTGGGATCTGCACAGCAAGAGCTGCACGTTCTACTTTAATAGGACCATTTTTGGGTAGGCTTTGGGAGCCCTTCATCTGGCTTGAGGATGGTGTCCGTTGCCTACGAGGCAGAGATGAAAACATCCGATCCACAAGTGAATCCCCATGGCAGCATGGAGTAAGAAGATCAAGTGTGCGATCAATTAGCAGGAGCCCTGCTGATCTTCTCCGCCGACCAACATCATAAAGACTAGACATGTCAGTCATAAGCTTTCCTACATTTTTCGACAAATCACCCATAGAAAATATTTCAAGTTTCAGGTCCATCTGCAAGTAATTGAAAAGTACAAAATAGCATCACGCAAAAGTGAAATTTGAATATAGATTCACGTTATATGTAATAAAGAATACACACTTCATGCAGAAAATATAAAACTCAATGGCATAGTTGTTTCATTGCAAAAATTACACGAACTGTAAAGAATGAAAGGAGTTTTGAATCCAATAATGTGGTGCAATATAACATCAGGGTTGTCATAAAATTGTAAATGCAAAATCCCAAGAGGCATGCCTAGGGACAACCCTCATGTTAACATAAAGCGTAGAGGATAAAGAACGAGAGGGTGTTTTGAATGCAATAATGTGTTTTGAGGACCATTGCCAAGAGTTTTATCCTCTATGCTTTATGTTAATTTTAGGCTTCTTTTCTATATGTAAAAGATTTCAGGTGAGCAGAGAACAATGCAAAATATTTAGGTACATCTAACCAACTCACTAAGAGCTACACTATATTTAAAAAAATTGATGTGTAGAAATAAGTCCACAAAAGCCAAAGCTATATCACCTTTGATGCCAAATGATAAAGAAACTGAGCAGTAAGAGTTGCCCCAGGACTTATGTCCTCCGTGTCGGTAAGTTTCCCTGTACTTAATGGAGGCAAACCCGAGCTTATAGAATTCTCATGCTCAGTACATAAGCTTGCTTCAGCAACAGAACCTTCTGAAGGTAAAACGAACGCTCGGGGTGAAAAAGGACACAGAATCAAAGGAAAGTGATGCACCGAAACCAACAACTTTTCTTCTACATCTTCCAAGTAGCCGGTGAAGTTAGCTTCGTGTGGTAATTTTTCGTTTGAAATGCCATCAAATCTGGAAGCATCATCTTCAAAGGAGGTTAGTTGTGCCCACCCTTCTTCTTCAGCAGCCACACTTTCCTTCAACAAGTTGTTGCCTGACTCAATGCTACCTATTTCATGTTTCTTTAAAAGCTCTTCATAATCTTGCTTGAGCAAAGATTCATACTCACGAAAAGCATCTGGGCCAAGAGGTGAATCAGGATATGATGAGTGAGCCACCTACATTAGTTAGTATACATATGATCAAAGAAATGTTTTGAATATAATGAGTTAGTTGTAGAAATGCAGCTTGTGGTATAGTTCTAGTGAAGATAATACATTGATTTTAGTTCATAGAAATAGTGAAGTAGTTCTTTTTTTTAATAGAAAAGAATTAGAGAAAAGAAAAACAGAGAATGAAAATAAATTTTAAATGAACACCTCTGAGATTGATGTATATATAGCACATTGATGAACAGTTTGAAGCGTGCTCAGGCAACGTATAATATATCGATGCGCATCACTTAGAAGACGTGATGTGATGACCACAATCTTCCTCGCAGGGTCAGAATTGGCATTCCAGTCAACAACCTGGTGGGCAATAAGAAATTATAGAATATTAATGATGTGAATAACGATTCATTGTCTAGCTCATTAAGCTATACATCCATCACATAGTTTAACAAGTATAACAAAGATATCAACAATATAAAACTACTCCAAAAAGTGATCCAAACTTTTACCTACCAGCTCTATTTTGACTGTGTTACGATTATATGATATCATCCATTATAAATCCATTATTTGAAATTTGACTGTAATACGATTTCTTTGCTGGAGACAACATTCTAATACATAATGATAAGACGGGTGAGCCTGTACATATTATTCCAAATGATTTCTGCATCAATAATTCAACACAAAGATCCAAAACATCAGGTGCAGACGCGGACTAATCCCCTTTGAAAGGAATCAATACATTAGGATCACGATAACCCTAGGTCTCACCTTCTCAAGAGCAGAAATGTTCTCAAGGCTACAAACAGCTCGGGCCCCTAGTTCGAGAAACAAAGGGAATGCCCCTAGAAACTGGAAACTCTCGGTACTTCCGGCATCCAAATACACAACTGCACCTTCGATGTTCTCAGATATCTGAAAACCCCAACAAAGCAGAAACAGGAAAAGGCAAAACAATCAATGAACAATATTTTCTTCCTATGAATATGATTCCGCAAAAACCCAGTTTCATTTCAAGCATAAATCATACTGCAAAAAAAGGTAAATTAATAAAAAAAAAATTAGGCAGAACTTACTTGTCTGATTGAATCGAGACAACATTTGATTACATCGACCGTGGCCATCAATTCCTGTGTTTCTTCATCATTAGATCATCGGATAAACAAAACCCGTAAGTGATTCAGGACCGAAGAAACGAACATACAGGAAAGAGAATCAAATTAAAAAAAATACCTATCAAAGATTGCAGTATCAGTAGCCCGGAGTCGCAGGGAAATGTTGCGTCGGAGATACAAAAGCCGGTTCGATTAAAAAATACTCCGTATGAAAAAATATACTCAATTGCCGTATATATATAACTAATTAAAAGTAAATTCCATTGCCGGGACTTGAACCCGGGTCTCTCGGGTGAGAGCCGAGTATCCTAACCAGCTAGACTACAACGGATTTGTTGTTTAATTTATAATAATTTATATTATGTCTTTTCGTAGACAAAACAATATTGAAATTTTAAACTACACATTCAAATTTCAATATTAACTTAATTGTTTTGTAGTGTCTTGCTTGAATATTGAATGATTCTTTTTAAGAGAAAAAAATGTTGGAAAGGTTATTTGCATTTTATTGACATGGGCTTAATTGAAAGGTTTTGATAAAGTATATGGGGTTGAAATGAATTTTCTTGAAAGTTGCCAGATCATCCGATAGTTTTCCAAAGCGCAATGTAACATATCAGAATTTTGAGGTAACTATATAATTAAACAGAACTTGAGGGCCAAGATAAAATGTTCAAAAATTGAGTTCTATAAAAGGATGTATGCAGAAATATCTGGGTGGGCGGATTTTTTCTACTGTGATCAGCAATGTTCTTGTTGAAGAGGTTGTCAAACACCCTTCATAACCGTGCTCGACTCGAGTCTCTATACATTCCCTTGCGGGCTCACAGAGTGTAGTGATTGTGTTGGGATGGTTCCTCCTGTGATCCACGACTATTCTTGAGGAGAAAACTTGTCTCCCTTGTATTAAGGCTAGTTAGTTTCACTGTCAAAATATATATTACTCCCTCCGCCCTTTGAATCGATCGTGTTTCTTTTCGGGAATGAGTTTAATAAAAACAAGGAAAGAAGACTAATTCAAAAGGGCGCCCAAAATGGTAAGTGAAACCATTTCAAGGGGACGGGTGGAGTGTATTATTCAAGTAATATTCAAACTTGAGCTCAAGATCATTAACCTCGAATTGACTCGATTAGCATACATCATACAAGAACCTGAGTGGCTTATTGAAATCTCTAGGAGTTCAAACAATTTAAATGATTTTCCAGGCAGTTTTGGGCTTAGTCAAGGTATATGACACCCCATAAACCCATGTTGACAACATAACAACTGTTCCGATTAATCCTAGCTACCCAGGAACATACGCAACGGTTGCCCATCTCAATGAATTCTTTTTCGCATAGGCCCCTCTAAACCTAAATGCTAGTTTAGTATCCAGTCTAAATAAATCGCGCGAAAGCAAATATATAGGAGTAAAAAAAAATGTCTACTTCAGCATTAGTTTCATGTGCATGACCTACAGGCCTTTGTTAGGTCTGTTACTTGGTCATGTGAAAATCTCTGTCGAAAAAAACACTTTTATCTTGTGGTGGTATGTGTGTTAGTGGGGGTGGGGGATGCAATATACACAAAAAGAACATAATGAACAATATCTTTACTGGCAAAGAAAATGATATAACAAAATGATGATGACTCACATTAAAATTTTGAAAATGATTGTTCAAGTGTAAGAAGTAAGAAAACATTACATCACTTGTCTCCAACAAAGAGGGCCGAGTTGCATACATCGTTTGAAGATAATCCACCGAGATCTTAAGGGTACTTGCCTTGTGAGCAGGAACTGTATAGTTGTGATCTCACGACACATCTTCAGAATGGATGGCTCATGACCTTATTCGAAATGATTATGTTAGAATGAGTACACTTTGAACCTGATTCCCCGGAGGTCCGGCCAGAGTTCGCACTGTCATAACAGCAGCATCAATAAATTGTAACACAGTTAAATTTAAAAGTAGAAGAGGATTGTGAAACTCTAGAACCTCTGCTCAACATACAATAGTCCCTTGTTATCATAGTCAGTTTCTTTGTTATGTCAGTCGGAGATTTGACGCCTGTTCAGAGCTTCCTCAAAGCGGCTACACGAGTCTGACCTCATCTCAGTGCTCATATCATTCTCTGGTGCCGGATAATAGTCTTCTCTGAGCTGGACATCTCGTAGATCAGGGATTCTCAGGAGGAACATCAAGAAATGCTCGTGAGCTGTCCCATGTATGAACAGTTTCCTAATCCTGAAACATTCTTGCAGCAATCCAGCTGCAGGGAGGGATAAACTCCTCTGGTTAACATCCCTATCTTGTGGAGGCCAGTAATCGAGCTCCGTCAGATTCAAATGGCCTATACCAATCAGATAAAACCTTTCCCAAAGGCTCAAATCCATATGTCCAGAAGGAGCCGTGTGGGCATAACCGATAGTGTCGCCACAGTCCAGATGCAACTTCGACAACCTCGGATAATTCACTAGAGTGCTCAGCCCGAAATCGCGCACGGTGGGCTTTAAAAACAACCTACAATCCCCTTCAATCTTGATCCGCATCTCCTCCAGATTGGGACAATTTTCAAGCCCCGAGGATATTAAAGGAGTCAGAAGCTGCCCTACGGCAAACCATAGCGAAAGATATTGTAGTCTCTCCCATGTCCTCTCACCATATCCATTGCAATTAACATCAACTTCCGCGCAAGAAGAATTCAGATCATACGAGTATCTGCGCTTCTTGCTTGCATTACCCATCATGCCATCATCACAATCCGATTTCGATACCTCGCCTTCGTCAAAGCTATTCAGGTCAAAATAATCAGCACCATTGGTCCCTTCAAGCTCTTCATCTGGGCAATCCCAAACACAATCAATATGAAGCCTTTCTACGCGATCCTGTATAGGCTCCAACGCTTTCAACGATTGAACTGCACCAAGATTCTTGCAGCAAGCGATACTCACGTCAACCAAAGTCCGTCTCAGCAAACTAGCCAATGTCCTTAAACCCCTCACTGTTATCTTCTCACAGCCATGAACCTCAAACTTAGCCAATCTGAAGCAGCCTCTGCCAATTGCTATCAGCCCCATATCGCTCAAATCACACACGTCCCTAATCGATAGCGACTCGAGCCTTTGGCAGAGGGCGACACCATCCAGCTTCGAGCCAACGGGCATGGAAATTCCATGAAACTGCCCCAATTTGAGATACCTCAACTTGGGGCATTTCGAATTGAGCACTTCTAGAGCTGGGCCGCTGTCTCTGACATCGTTACAAATATCAATCGTCAGCTCTTCTAAGAGGGGTAGCCCAGAAAACACCTCAATCAAAGTAGCCACATTGATCCTAGCATCCTCCTGAGCGGACCTCTCGTGCTGACCGTCGGGATCGACTTCGTCTCTCGCGCTCAGCAAAGCGGATGTATCTGCCAAATGAAGAATCGCCAATTTCGGGCAGTTGACCGAGACGGAAAGCAGCGCCTCGTCCCCGACGTACCCAATATACCGCGGATCGAACATACAGGCTGCCCGGAATGCCCGGAGATTGGGGCAGGCTTTGGTGATTTCCTTAATCGCTTGGGACTTGAAACCCTCGGAGAAGGATTGGTTCAGCAGATTCAGGGAAGTGAGATTGGCAGCGAAGGAAGGGTCCGCGTCGAGAGCCGGGGGCACATCGTCGGTCCAGCAATAGAACTCGGAGAGATCTAGAGAAGTGAGGCGGCGGCACTCCGAAATCAGTATCTTGAGCTCCTCGCCGGCGTCGGCCGTCTGAGGTCGCTGGTGCCACCGGACGAGCTTCACGTGCTGTAGATCGGGCCACTGAGGGGCGACGAGCTGGATCGTGGAGGGGTTTCGGGCGTAGATCGTGAGGGAGGTGACGGCGGGGAAGGCGTGGCGGAGGACGTGGCCGATGAGGGCGGAGTCGGGATCGGAGGGGGAGGAGAGAGGGTGGCCCCAGGGGGAGAGGAGGGAGAGATCGAGGTGGGAGATTGAAGGGAAGCAGGAGGGGACCATGAAGAGCATCCGGAGGTTGCCGCGGAGGCTGAGGCTGGAACGAGTCGCGCGCTCCAAGAGGTACCATTTCTGGCAGACGAGGGCGGCGATGTTGCGGCTGCGGACGTCGGAAACGGCGGCGATTATGTTGGAGAGGATCACGTCGGGCAAATCGTTGAAGGTGGTGGTGGCCAACGCCGCCGCCGCCATGTGTAGGAAATAAATCCAACTTCGAATTTTTCTTTTTTCTTTTTTGGTAATGTTTATCTTCTTTATTTCCCTTTATTTATTTGGGATTAAATAAATCCAAAAACCCTACGTACGAGACAGCGAGACTAGTTGGTGATGGGTTAGACTTTTGGACTTTTGGAGTGGTAGAAATAAGAAAATAATTACTCCATTCACTCTCTAGAATAAAGGTGCATGTATCTGATAAAATCACAAATAATCTTGATTTATACAGTGGCTCCATTAACACTAATCATTTTTTTTCTTCAAATTTGATTATTTGACACAAAAAATATGATAGTACATAATAATAATTAGTAGTAATTTTTTCAAATTTGATCATTTAAGGCCAAAAATATAGTGTATTATTAATGTGATAGTGGCACTCAAATCTCGCGTGACAATTAGCACCAAGTTGTCGAGCGAAATTTTCTAGCAGCATGTGACTTGCACATCTCAATGACATATCATATTGAACCACGTGACTCGCAAATCAATGGCATATCATATTTATTGAGATCAATATAATTTTGTGACCAATAAATATTTGCTTAAAATATTATAAATAATTCACTTTAAAACTTTAAGTTATTTATTTATAAAAATATTAAATTGTTGGATCCCTTGACATTTTATATGCTGACTTATATAATTGTTTTTGAAATACTCTTTTTTTTCAAAATAATAGAAATAAGTGATCAACTTTTTTTTGTAATAAATATAATAATTAATATATAAAAATTATGAAAAAATTATTAAAACTAGAATTACTGCCCCGTGCGATGCACGTGGTATTTTTTTGAAAGTTGATTCGAATGATTTTTCTTTTAATTTATAATCACACTCTCACTCTAATTTGTAGTGGTGGTTATGAGACGGGATTTGAAAGATAAGAAAAAAATAGATAATATATATACGCAAAAATATTGAATCATTAGAACATGAAATACCTGACGAATTGAGAAGATGAGCGAATCTGTTCAAATTTGGGAATATGAGGAGAATGGAAAAAATATTTATGCAAATTGAAAAAGAAAACCGTATCATTAATTATAATTACATATTCTTAAACGTGGAAATTCACTAAATATAAAAACC
The DNA here is from genome assembly GCA_954870475.1 of Euphrasia confusa. NCBI lineage: Eukaryota > Viridiplantae > Streptophyta > Magnoliopsida > Lamiales > Orobanchaceae > Euphrasia > Euphrasia confusa. The sequence continues at coordinate 3,122,106 of OX940966.1, read as the reverse complement.
TCCCAAAAAATTATATTAATGTATAAATTTTGACTTAATAATAAAATTATTGTTTTTATTTATAATTTATAGTTAAGTATTATTGGTTTTATTTATTATGAAATCTTGCAGAATTACTTAAAATAAAGAAAAATAAAATAAAAAAATCAGAATTTATAAATATTTTTATTATTTTTATTTATTATTTCTAATTTAAAGCTCTCCTATTGGTCCTTGAGAGATTCATGAAATATATATAAATATATATGTATAGATTATGAAATCGGGTAGAATTACTAAAAATAAAGAAAATAAAATAAAATTTATATATATTTTTATTATTTTTATTTATAATTTATAGTGTAAACACAATAATATTAAAACTCTCTTATTGTTATATGTGAGATTTAGAGATTTAGGAATTATATATATAGATTATTATGAAAATAAAAAAAAAATTGTAATTAAGAATTTATAAATAATAAATATTTTTGTATTATTTTTATTTATAATATTAAAATTTTTGTATTTATACTAATTATGAAATATTTTAAAATTCAAATTTTATAAATATTTTTATTATTTTTATTTATAATTTATAGTGTGAACACAACAATATTAAACTTCTCCCATTGGTCCACGTGGCATGGAGAGATCCAGGAATTATATATGTATAGATAAAATGAATTAATCCTAAAAACACTTAAGTAATTACTCAAGCTTAACACTCAAGAACCTTATTACTAATATTTAATTATTAAATATTTTTTCCTCAGTCATATAACAGAGTAAGTAACTTATTTGTGTTATTTTCAAGTCATTTAACACATTCACAATATTATAGGAGACAGGACCATATTTGTGTTATTTTCAAGTCATTTAACATATTCATAAGATTATAGGAGACAGGACCACAAGCAAGGATTACAGTCACACAAAAGTCGTCAACACCATATGATTTCATCTCCAAACAAAATTTCCGTTCTAAGGAACATGAAGAGGCCATTCTTTTTTTAAGTATGGATATTTAAACGAAAACGAAAACATAATATCCAAATCAAGTATGCAAAGAGGAAGGGAGAGACGGAAGGCAGGGAGGAAACACACACAACCTAAAAGGCTACAACTAGTCTCAATTCTTTTACCAAAATAGACTCCAGTGCCCGAATCAATTGAAAAACTGTAATGTCACTATGTGGGTGATCATCCAGAACAAATCAGTTGTGCACTTTTATGAGATGCAGCAACAACATATAAAACATAACGAACCATCAAACAAAAATATTTAACTCATCTCAGGCACCTCAAGCATGTATCGGCTAAAAGTTAGGATTTGGCTAATAAAATAATATATGAACACCTCAATTATGTACAGCTCAAAGTCTAATTTCAGCCAACAAAAGTTCTCATTATAGTTGAGACATGCATTATATTGCAACAAATAACTTCCAACTCGGTCTTCAATGCAAATGAAACATAAGCATATGATACCAAAACTCCCTGTTTAGGTTTTAATAACACGGCCCTTGTACTGTCCCCTCCTTATCACAAAGTCGTCTGGAGGCTGAAACTCTTCTAACCAAGTAATTTCAGATATTCTTTCTTCATCCACTTCAATAGTACCTTGGTTAAAGAACGAGTAAGGAAATGTAAGAGTTGATATCTCTTATTTGTTTCAAATGATAATAAACACACGTATTGAGAATTGCAATGAGTTGTTTTTTACCAGGTAGATCTCCTGCTGGGGACCTTCTAAAATAAGTGCAATGTCGTCCATCCTCAGAAGAGTAAGGTGGAGAAAGTATGTCAAAGATAGCGCAAGGAGTGATAGCCTTGAAACAGTGGATGTTACCTCCACTGGACGGGTAAAGAACTGTTGTGTCGCATGGGGCTGTCATTTCACAATCTCTGACTACTTTTGTAGGCCTTGCTCCTGAAAGTAACCAAAACATTTTAATGAACTTCCGATACTAAAATATGTAAAAGACGATGAAAAACCCAGATAGAGAACAATATTACTAGTGGAACGCAGAGTGATGCATGCAATTTGAACTCTGAGAGTCTTGAGCAAACAATAAAGAGAAAAAAGTAGAAAATAAAACAAGCTTCAGATTGTCAAGACATGAGCATAGTGTGCATATGAAGACTATTACACAAAATCGGTCTGCAAGGAAAAAAAAAAGCGAAAACACAACAGTAATTAGCAATCACAAATCCTCCTTTAAGTTGATTATGACATGTAACACCAAACATTCACTTTATTTGGTGTAAAAAAATATTCAAAAGAAATGAACTCCTACAGAACACAAGAAACCAGTATCAAAGCAGAATAAAGCAAAAGACATGCCTAACATTACTCAACCTTGAGTTGGATCAGACGGCCCAGGAATGTTGACCCAATCATAGGACTTCACATGTAATGAACCATACAGAAGCTTACTCAGCACTGTCATCCCAGGATGATTATGAAGAGGTATAACAGAGGAAGGCGGCATGCAGAATATTCCCATCTGCCAAAATAAGAAGTTATTTTCACCTAAAAATACAATTTTAATTTGAGGACCCAAATTCTCAATATGTAAGACATCATCGAAGGTTTTGTTCATCTTTCAAAGGTAATGAGACTAAAATTGAGCCAAAGAGTATGACATATATTTAAGGAACCACTTACAGAGAAGCCATCACACTCGTGCATATGCAGGTATTTAATTGTGGGAAGTGAACGAGGACCCCCATTCCGATCATTGAGAGAACCTCGCCAATTCCGTACTAGTTGAGCCTCTTGATCAAGACCTACATCAGCAGGCTTGATTTTCTCTGATATCAAAGGAAAAGAGTGTTCAAAAAGCAAGATCAACTAAATAATCCTATTAGCAGCAGTTTCAAAACTAGAATGTACCACAATCACAAATTCTAATTCATCCCAAAATGATGATGTCGTTCAACAAAGGATCCACTTGAGATTAAAAACAATGCCAGATCAAAAAACTCGAGGTCATTGACACATGGAAAATTCAGATCTCAAACTGCCAAATTTGGAACTCACCAGGGTTTTCCAATAGTGATGTTTTCCAAATTTGTAAATGAACCATATATTGAAAAAGTCACAAAGCTTTGTTGGGATGGTGACAGAGCTTCAGTGGGACTAGTAATTTGACAATTAACAAGGGAATGTCTGAATTGAATTGATTTTGGGCATTTCAGGGAAGTGTTATATGAGAATGTGTACCACCCATGTAGTAGACATGTGACAGAAATGTAGCTTTCCAATGTAGTCAATAGTCATAAAATTACAAATACACCATGTGTGGACTGAAATACACTTCATGGTGTATTAGTGGCAAAACCAAAAACTATTGTTCATAAACCATTGGCGAAAAAACAACATTTTTTATCTTAGGAACCAGATGTGACAAAGTTATATAACTCCAACAAAGAGAACATGTCAATACAATAACACGATTTGATGAAGGTTCCCCAAAAAGTGGAAAAAACTTTTACTTGAATTAGCCAAAATGTCTAAAAGGGATTGTTTTAAATCAAACAATATCATGGTTATAATGCCTAAGTCCAAAGTATTCTTAAATGGATACATTCTTTCGGTGACTCCAATTTTATATGAGAAAGAAGCTCCTCCAAATAAAATGAGTCCAAAAACTCATTCAGGTAAGAGATTTTAGCAATCCGCTATAGGGCCCATGTGCATCCACTGATAAGGGCAAAGTGAGAGCTAAATATCTTTGAATTTACAGATAAGAGATTTTAGCTATCAGCTATAGGGTCCATGGGCATCCAATAATAAGGGCAAAGTGAGAGCTAAACAATTGTCTGGTCTAGGGGTTGAAGGGCTAATGCATCAGTTTTATTTCGGTTTAATATTTTCTTATGTCTTTTATGTCTTGATATTGGTGTTCACATTCCTTGGTTTTGAATGGTTTGGAAGGCTCAGGTCAAATGTTTATTTGGTCGATTATTTTGGCAAAGATAATTACCCAAGATTATACTCAAAAGCGATACCTAATTGCTTTCTTCTCCCAAGTTGGTGTGTTTTATGCAGGAACTGCTGGATAATCTAAGTCATTCACTCTAAAGCTGTCCTTTTGCTAGAGAATTGTAGAACAGGGCTTTCGAATAATTTGGGCATTCAATGGGTGATCCCAGATTCGGTCATGATCGATTCTAAGTATGTTGGTTTTTCTTTAACAGAAAAGGGAAATTACTATGGAGAACTGGAGTCTCAGTGATGATGTAGTACAATTGGATAGAGAGAAATAGTATGAATTTTCTTTACAAATGCCAATGTTGATGAGATATGGAATATAATAAAATTAAATAGGCTTGTAGTCACTTATTAATAATAAGGGAAAAAACTAGGGAGGTTTGTAGTATCAGTGGTGATGTGGTATATTACATTTAGATGAACATAATGATTTTATATCACACTAATATTTTGATGAGATATAATTAAATATAAAGTCGCTTTGTAACAGATTTACTGTATATCACACTAATCTTAGCCATAATGGTATTAGTGGTATTACTGATTTACTGTATCAGGTTTCTCTATGAATTGGTATCATGCTATATGCCACGTAGGTAGTCTATCCTTGCAAGTTGTAATCGGGCCTAGGGATTTCTTGTCCTATTTTTCAATAATAGCCTATATTTCTTATAAAAAAAATGTCTCAGGAATACAAACTTTATAAAGTTTCATAGAGGAATAATCATCGCAGTTTCAAGCAAAGACAATTGAATCAGAGTGGCATCATAGCTTAATGCTATGTACCGAGGGTGATACAAAGGGCCACACTCAAAAGAAAAACTACTTATACTTCAGAGTTCAGATATCCACCTACGAGTAAATTGGGGGAGATATAATAATAAAGAGTGAAAATACATGGCGTAAATCAGGAATCAACCACATAATTAGTGAATCACTAACAAATACCATCCAAAATTAAATACTAGCAGCAATGATATTTGGAGACATATCAATGGTCATAAAGTTCACTGGAAGTATTTATCCAGCAAATTAAACAGTTTTCAATATTATGAAAACCCAAGTAACTGTAATATGCTATACACGGGACAGTAAAGAAAAACATGGTTTTTACATAATAACTTTTAATTAGATCTCCCGTTAAAATGATACAATCACAAAGAAAAAATAATTTTGCGCTCTTACCTAATAGATTGCGAACTTTTTCTAGGCCTTCTTCTGAGATGGGTCCATTAGGCGTAAGTGATGCTTTACACGCATTGTAAAGCTTCTGCACAGCTGGCATTGTATGGAAACGAAGCAAGTAAAACCCTAATCAAATTCTGATTAATATCCGTCAATCGAATCGGTGTATTTACATGGCGCTCTGTCAACAGAATCACCTATTGAACAGTTGAAATGATAACGTATCAGCGTGGATACACAGTCGGAGAAAACAAATGTTCGATTTCACCAGACCCAGATTAACGCAACTCCAGCAAAAAAAAAAATCGATTACTAAAAACTAGAAATGGAGTCTGAGGGAAAAAATCTCAGCATTTTATAAACGCAACTCAAGCAAATACAAATAGTGCCATCAGGTTAACTCAAATTGATCGAAACTTGGGATTAAATGATACACAGGGAGATGAAATGAACAGAAAATCGAAATAAAAATACAAATAGAAACCTGAAAACCGAAAAAAAAAAAAACAGTAATACTACTGTGAATATGAAATCACACAGCACATATCTTACGTAAGCAGAAGAAGGGGAGGGTCTTACTGTGAATACGAAATCACGGCGGGCTCTGAGGAGTGAGGGGAAATCGAATCGAATCGAATCACGATGGGTTTTATTGGTTTTGCAGGGTGGGAGAAAATCGAAATTTGGGAAAAGTTTTGGGGCTCCGATTCGAAAGCTGATTTTATTTTCCCAATATTTTATTAAATGAAGTTACACGAGTATTATTTTATTATTATTTAGAAATTTGAGGTATTCAATTAAAATTTGAAAAAATTATAGTAACAAAAGGTATTCAAAAATTTTTGTATTTTAATACTCAATGAATTTTCACGGATTCTTTCCCAAAATTATAAAAAATTGACTATAGAATATCTTGTATATAAATTTATACCGAAAAAAAAAAAAAACGAGAAGAAGAAAACCAAAATAAAAAAATTTACACAATTAATCGGAATCATATGACAAGTCAGTTTAATAAATCTTTAAACATAAATTCTTGTTTTTCGATTTCAACAGTTTATTAAAAACCAATTATAAAATTATAAAAAAATAACTAAAATAAAATTTACAATTTAAATTTTTAGAACTTCTTATAATTTTCGCATAAATTTTGTTTAATTTTTTACAAATTAAAATTTACACAGTCAAATTTTATTATTTAAAATTATTAAATTAATTTTGTAAATTTAAATATTGTTAATATTGTATTTATATTATTTTTTATACAATAAAATTATTTTAATTTTATATTTATATTATTTCTTATTTAATAAGTATTTAAATGATAAAATTGAGAAAAAACTTTTCATTTATAAGTGGGTAAACTTTTAGAGTATAATAAACAAAGAAAAGTAAGCAAACTTAGAAAGTATTATCATTTATCTTATTACCATTTTAAGTGATACAAAATTAAAAATTTAAATATTTAGAACTTCTTATATCGCATAATTTTGTTTAATTTTTTACAAATTAAAGTTTATTTTCATTTTTCGATCTAGAACGAAAAAAAAAAAAAGCAGTACAAATAATAATTAGTAGAGCAGCTAGGTGCATGGTGTGGCCCATGGCATGTCATCTCAACGCCCTACGTGATGTGATCTTCTTCATTATTTTGTTTCAATTCGATTCCTTTTAACCTTCCCTAAATAGCATACAATCAATCTAAGAGAAAGAACTCAAGTGAAAAAATACATGATATATCGATCGATATGGAGAGAGACTCATCTTCTTCGACCCCTAGCCGTTACGAGTCCCAGAAGAGGCGCGACTGGAACACCTTCGGACAGTTCCTTAACAACCAGCAGCCATCTCTCGCAGTGTCTCGATGCAGCAGCAGCCACGTGCTCGATTTCCTCCGCTACCTCGACCAGTTCGGGAAGACTAAGGTTCACTCGGAAGGGTGCGTTTTCTACGGGCACCCGGACCCACCTTCTTCCTGCCCGTGCCCGCTGAGGCAGGCGTGGGGCAGCTTGGACTCGCTGATCGGGCGGCTTCGGGCAGCCTACGAGGAGAACGGTGGGTCCCCCGGGACCAACCCCTTTGCCAGCGGGGCGATCAGGGTTTACCTGAGGGAAGTGAAGGAGTGTCAGTCGAAGGCGAGGGGGATCCCTTACAAGAAGAAAAAGAAGAAAGCTGCTCGTGCGGAGGAGGAGGAGGAGAAGCCCGAAGATGATGCTTCTTCTTCTTCTTCTTCTATCTCTGGCTCTTGAACTTTTTTTTATTATTCTTGTAGCTTCTATTTGCGGAAAATGTTGTCTCGACTATCTATATATGTATGAATAACTATGTTGATCCCAATATCATGTTTCATGAAAAATATTTTTAATATTATTAGATCCGGATATACACCATTAATATTATTGAGAAACCCTAGCCAAAAGAAGTACATGAAGATGCATAACATGGAGTAATAATCTTCAATTCTTACTGGTTAATGCTTTTTTCTTTTAATGTGTGTATATATCAACAAGATTAGTGTGAAGTTTTTGAGCATTTGGAAAGTGTTTTAGATCAAGAATTAGTACATTTGATCAAATCAGAACATGCAATACATAAATACATAATGTAGTCCTTGTGTACATTATTACTTCTCATGATTTGTTCATTGAATCTGCAACCTCATCATTGTTTCCTCCCACATGTTTAGATTACATTATTTGGTGCAATTGTGCTATATATTGTACTCTCTTTCTGTTTTCAAATTAATGTCACAATTTCATTTTTGAGTTTCCTTTTTTGAAAATGTCTCATTCAAAAAAATAGTGTAAATTTTAACTAAATCTCATCATCAAAATCATCACCACATTTATTCAAATAAAATAAAATACATTATTTAATTCAATAATTATAATCACACAAATTAAACTACATGCACTACACAAATTAAAATATAGTCGTATCATTTATTAAAATTCACGTCCAAATTCTTTGAGACATTTGTAGAGAGACGGAAAATGTAATATGTTATCACAATTACATCAGACATTTTCTAAAGGTATATAATAATTACTCATTCTGTCGATCCACTAGCAATTATTATAGTGAAAAATTATTTACAATTTCCAAGATATTTTACTACGTATATACATATATATCCATAAAATTGAGTTGGAGTAGAAAGTTGGGGCGAGCACCAGATGGTGTAGAGGCCCGCTGGGTAAAGGTGTTGGACATATATATTTTGTAATCGACATCTTTAGGTTGCTCAGCGAGCGGCCATGTCTATGTCTCCAGATGATATGTTCTTCCCACCTGGCGAACGTGTTGGAGTAGGTGATCGGCAAATTAACAGTTGATTGTAAGATTGTAAGCGTTTTACTCAACTTCAACCGTAACAATCGGGAATATAATTACATGCTATAAAATATCCTAAATATAACATGCTCTAAATTATCGTGAATAGCGCACAAAAAATACGTCAATCATACACGAAAATGAGCCAACTCAATTGACATCTTTCGTCGAAATACAATATCCCGATTTCAATTATTGGTAATTAATAAATGCAATTTCTTCAAACCACTGCATAATTGTAATTGTAGTGTTCCCCGTACAAACCCCCATTTAAAAAACCATGTCACGGGAATGGTAAAGGCTTATTTATTTTAGGATTAATAATGACTCAGGTCAGCTTGTCTTATTATATTATAATAGCATCTCCAAACTCCATACCCCATAGTTGTTTATATTGCATGTCATTCGACAGTAATAACGTTGTACACGTTATTCATGATCAGTTGACTAGTCTAAATATATATATAGTATAGTACTAAGAAAGCTGAAATGAAGCTTCAAACGGAAATCAATTGAATCAATCGATGATGAAAATATTCACCAAAACTACTTCCTTCATTCTTACTAGTATTTTCTTGTTACCCCTTATCCGGAGCACCTCCGACACAATCAACTCGGCCCAAATTCTCCGAGACGGGGTCGACACTCTCGTTTCCTCGGGCAAGACCTTCGAGCTCGGCTTCTTCAGCCCCGTCAGCACCTCCCGAAATCGTTACCTCGGAATATGGTACAAAAACATAACAACCAAAACCGTAGTATGGATCGCCAATCGAGACTCCCCGCTTAGAAGCAACTCGTCGGGAGTCCTAACCCTCGACCCGAGCTCAGGCGAGCTACTCATCCTCGACGAAACCACCAACACCACCTTATGGTCAACCAACAACTCACGACCCGCATCGAATACGGTGGCCCAATTGCTCGACTCGGGAAACCTCGTTATCCGGGAATATAATAATAATAATAATAATAATAATAATAATAATAATAATAATAATAATAATAATAATAATAATAATAATAATTACTCGTGGCAGAGTTTTGATTATCTTACCGACACGATTATCCCGGGCACGTGTTTCGGGTGGAACCTCGCGACGGGTCGAGAGATTTATCTCTCCTCGTGGAAGGCTGATAACGACCCTTCGACGGGGGACTTCACGATGAAAATAGATCTCACCGGATACCCTCAGAATGTGATCAGGAGGAATGGTGCCCTGCAGTACAGACTAGGGCCGTTTAACGGGAGATACTTTAGCGGGATTCCTCTCGCGAAGCACCGAGACTCGAAGCCATCGTCGTTTACTATGAACAAATCGGTCGTGTGTCAAACGTGGTTTTCAACGGACAACCCGGATGTGATGAGGTACACGTTAAGCCCGACTGGGGTCGGGGAGCTTTTGACTTGGGTCAACCGGAGCAACGATTGGGTCGTTTACTTTCGATTCCAGAGGGATATATGCGACGCTTATAAGACTTGTGGGGTGCATGGAGTTTGCAACAACAAGAATTTCCCGAGTTGTGGGTGTTTGGAGAGGTTTGTGCCGAGGGACAAACAGAGTTGGTCGGGAGGATGTGTTAGGAGGAGTCCTTTGAATTGTTCGGACGACGTGTTTATGGAATACTCGGGGATTAAGATGCCCGATACCGAATTCACTAGACATAATGCGAGCTTGAATCTTGAAGAATGTGAGGCGGTGTGCTTTAGGAATTGTTCGTGTTCGGCTTACATGAACTTGAATGTGAGCGACGGAGGGAGTGGGTGCTTGATGTGGTTCGGAGATTTGGTCGACATTAGAGTGATTCCGGGGGAAGATAAAGTCATTTACATTCGACTCGCCGCTTCCGAATCAGGTGAGTGAATGAAGTTTACTTACTTTTTCAAGTACAGTTAATACACAATAGAGACTTATGACCTGTTTTCTTGGACTTATACTCATTTCGCTTCTGTTCAATTTAAATTCAGTTCATTTCAGTCCAAAAGAACATGTGCTCAATCTATAAACAATCAATATCTGTAGGTTCTAAAGATAGGAAGCGAAAAGAACTTATTGCTATTTTGGCGTCGTTGGCGGGGTTTCTTCTACTCGGATGGAGCCTCGCTCTCGTTATTTGGAAGACGAAGAAGAATAAGAAGGTGCAAAATCATAGTAATGATGAAGACTATGATCTACCCATGTTTGATTTTTTGACAGTCACTAAAGCTACGGATTGTTTCTCAGTAAGCAACAAGCTGGGGGAAGGTGGATTTGGACCTGTTTACAAGGTACTATTTATTAACAGAAATTATGATTTATAGGATTATTCAAATTAAATCACAGAGTTTGAACATTTGAAATGATAGGGGATTCTGGAAGATGGCAATGAAATTGCTGTTAAAAGGCTGTCGGAAAGTTCGTCGCAAGGACTCGGGGAGTTCAAGAATGAGGTTATATGTATTGCCAAACTTCAACACCGGAATCTTGTAAAGCTTCTCGGATGGTGCATCGAAGGCGAGGAAAAGATGTTGATTTACGAGTACATGTCTAACAAAAGTCTCGACTCAGTCCTATTTGGTGAGCTAGCTAGGGACCCCATGAACACGTACATATTATTAGTCACTTTGTCACAAATTACCAAACAACATTACTTATCGTACAAAAGGGTTTTTACAGGTCATGAAGCAACAAGTAACCATCTGGATTGGCCGAAACGGTTGCATATTATTAACGGTATTGCTAGGGGATTGTCGTATCTTCATCAAGATTCTTGTTTGAGAGTTATCCATAGGGACCTCAAAGCAAGTAACATATTGTTGGATGACGAGTTGAACCCAAAAATATCAGACTTTGGAATGGCCAAAATATTCCGAGGGAACGAGACACAAGGCAACACAAGACGAGTAGTCGGAACATAGTAAGAATTTCACCCCGATCTCTCTCTCTCTCTCATTTAGTTGCTTTGAATTTTGAAGTGATGATGTCATATCATATATGTAGTGGTTATATGGCACCAGAATATGTTATCGAGGGCTTCTTCTCGACAAAATCAGACGTCTACAGCTTCGGTGTCTTAGCTCTAGAAATTGTGAGTGGCCACACAAACAGAGGCTTCCAGCACGACGATCATGATCACAACCTTGTTGGACATGTAAGATTTTCAATCCTGATTTTTTTTTTTATATAAAATTTGATTTCTAACGATTTTAAAATGTACTTTTCAGGCATGGATACTATACAAAGAAGGAAGGACCTCGGAACTAGTTGACCCTGATATTTGCAACGCAGCTGATCAGTCGAGTGAATTGCTACGATCGATTCACGTGGCTCTGTTGTGCGTTCAACAAAGTCCCGAGGACAGGCCAAGCATGTGTTCGGTGGTTGTGATGTTAGGGAGTGGATGTGTTTTGCCCGAAGTCAACGAGCCGGGATTTTTCTCGGAAAGACGAGGATTTGTTTACGAGAGTTCGAATGAATGCACATTTACACAAATAGAAGCTCGATAAGAAAAAAAATGTCAAATATATATGGTTGATATATAATATTCTGAGGCTATTTTCAGGTCACAATCGTAACAATCCTCCATTAAATTAATATGAATGTAAATACTTAACATGCAAACAAATACTATTAAAAATCAATAGTAAAATATTCTATTTGATTCGATATAACTTTATTAAATTGCACACATGATTAGTTGACTATACATACTGTAGTACAGTATAATCTAAGAAGCCCTGCCAATGTGATAAAATTAATATAGGAAGCCCTGTGCCCCTGCCCCTGCCCCTGCCCATACGATAAAAGTGTATTTTTTTATATTTACTTAATCACCTAGGAATATTCTTTATAAGGTAGTCTCACATAAAAAACATTTTAATGACAAAAAAAATCAAATTTACTCTTCCACCTTATTTCAATTTATCCACTAAAACCAATATGAGATACATTATAATTTATTCTCACAGAGATACATTATAATTTATTCTCACACCTGAAATTTGAGTATTTCAATTTATCCACTAAAACCAATCTCAGATACATTATAATTTATTCTCACACTTAATTTATAGATTGCTTGATATTGAATTGAAAAACATTTTTTTTATGAATATTTTCAAGTTAAATTCAAATATTTTCCGTCTGAAAAAATTGAAACTGAATCGGCCTATCTAAAGAATTAAAAGAACTTGACAAACTGAGTGGTCTGGCCCAAAAATTGGAATACCCATTTTACCCTTTTAGAAAAAATTGAAATTAAATGTTAACATATTTTTAATTTGCGTGCTGATCGTGATGTTATTTTCGGTAAAACCAACGATTGATTTTCTCATATTTCTGCCGTCACTAATGACCGAGGCCGCGGTGGTTGTTGTCGGTGAGTTAAGAGGTGGTAATTTGTGATTTTTCCAATTTATGGGTACACACGTGTAACGCCTCGGTCCGTTGAGGGGTTGAATCCCGACCATAATGGACTGATTCAGTTGTCAATGACTGTCGTCGAGAGTGATATTCTAATCTCATTGTACCGACACTTGTTTTTTTCAACGCACTTTATACTCACTTGTGCGCACTCGGAACACTTCCCGGTGGGTCACTCATCCTAGAATTAAACACTTCCTCACTCGTGCCCACTCGAGATACTTCTCGGCCGGCCACCCATCTTAGAATTGACACTTCCCAGAGGCCAGAGGGTCACCCATTATAAACTCACGCTTAACTTTAGAGTTCTTATATGAGCATGTCCAGAAAAGAAGATCTATCTGTTAGTATGATTATGTTGGGGATTATACGCTTCTTAGGCCGATATATCCCCGTCGATCGTCAAAGGGTAGGTCGATTTGTGAATAACGCGAAATAAAAAAAGAAGACAAGAATTACGTGGTTCGGCCAATAATGCCTACTTCCACGGACACCACACCCAATATTATTCGATAATAATACTCTCGTGTACAGGACCGGATCTCGATAGATCTCTTTTCGACTCTCTATTTCGTGCTCTAGGTTTTCTATCTTTCTCTAGATCTAGATCTAAAATCTAATCTCTCAAAAAGTGTGGTTGGTTTGATAGAAGAAAAGAGGAGGAGGGACTTATATAGAGGAGCCCAAAAAACACCTCAAAAAACCCTAAAAGAGGCCCAAAAACGAATTGGCCCAAAAGAATCCTGGAAGTGGCACGAACGTGCCAGTTTTGGCACGAACGTGCCACTGCCTCTGAAGTTTTGGAAGAATTGGCACATCCTGGCACGAACGTGCCAGTTCCTGAGTTCATGAAAAACTCTCCATCCGTTTCTTCCGATTAGCTTGGTTCCACCTCTTTACGCCTCCCCGATGCTTTAATCCGAACGAGGGTTGGACTCCCAACAATCACCCCCTCCAACCCGAGTGAGCAACTATTCCACCAACGCCCAAGTTGATTACCGGCATCTCGACACCACCGAAAATATGAGTCTCCAACACAGCCCAACATGTCAACCCACCCCCTTAACGAGTGTCTCGTATCCAAGCTCCATGAATACGACCAACCGAGGCATCCTCCAAATGCATTGATGCCTCCAACGCCCCCCACCGGGGCGTCACCCTTCAACAGCTAGCAAGATTAGGAGATGATGTCGTGCGCGCCTCGACCCTCATCTCAATCTTCTGAACTTCCCGCTGAACCTTCTTCCATTGCATCCCGATCACCCTTGCCCTGTTGGAGCCGGCCCGCTCCTCATGCCCATGTGTCCGACAACGGTTGAAATCCCGTCCAGTCTTCATTGTATTACTCGACCCATGCCCGACACCAGTTCCTCGTGCCACCACACTACCCTCGAGCCTATACAAGCCGCCAACATTTCTTCCACGCAGAACCTCCCGGTTATCCTTCAACACCTTAATTTTCCCGCACTCGGCCTCGAACTTGCACCCCCTCTCGTCTAGCCTCCCGAGAGCAAGCAAATTCTTTCTTATGCTTGGCACGTGTTTTACTCCCGCAACCGTGACGCTTTTTCCACCCGGCAACTGAAACTCGACGATCCCTTCCCCGACTACCCGATTCCTCGAACCATTAGCCATTTGAACCGTCTCTCTTTCACATGCCTTGTACTCAGAAAATTGGGCTCGATCATGGCATAGATGAAATGCACTCCCCGAATCGAGAATCCAATCTTCCCTCCTAGAGTCGTTTGCCTCTAACACTGCCAACGCGTCGTGAATATACTCATGTTGAACCGCTGCTGCGTTTTCTTGCTGGTCTTTCTTCGCCTTCCACTTTGGACAATCCCTCTTCACATGACCCTCCTCGTCGCAATAATAGCATATGACCTTCCTCCTCGGCCTCTCTCGGTTTCCACCACCATTCCTCCGATTCCCGCTGTGACCACCACCCGTGTAAAGTGCTTTCTCACCCTCTGGCTCACCTTCAACCTCCTTCTTCCTCGCCTCCTCATTGAATAGGGCATCCGTGACCATCGTCATGGTCATCTTCCCCTCCGGCGCGGAATTTGTTAGGGAAACCACCAGAGTCTCCCAGCTGTCGGGCAAGGAGCTAAGCAAAAGCAATGCCTGAATCTTGTCATCCAGATTCAAGCCCACCGCGGTCATTTGGTTCACAACATCCTGGAACTCGCTCACATGGTCGGCCACCGGAACACCATGCCTTAGCTTAAGGTTCACAAGCCTCCTCATGAGAAACGCCTGATTCCTCGGTGACTTCGATTGGAACATCTTCTCCAACTTGGTCCACAGAGAATAGGCCTCCTTCTCCTCCGATACATACGGGTACACGGTTTGTCCAACGCACTGACGAACAAGGCACACCGCCTTCTTGTTCATTTGCTTCCACTTGTCTTCTTCGATGGACGCCGGTTTGACCCCTTTGCATTCCAACGGTATCTCGAGATCCCTCGTCGTAAGATAATCCATCATACGCGACTTCCAAATTGAATAATTCGTCGCCGTAAGAACCATCATCTTCGACGTCATACTCTCCTCCGTTGCTCCAGCCATTGATCAATACCACCCCACAAGAAGCACAAGAAAAGTCCAACCAAGAAACAACCAAACACCGAAATAAAATCGATTCACCTGTTTCGTCCCTCTTTGTCTTCGCACCCCCGGATCTTCCTCGTATCTAGAACTTCGTCTGGATATGGAACTGCCTCCGGTAACCTTCGCCCTTTGAAATAACCTTCGCTCTGATACCAATTGTTGGGGATTATACGCTTCTTAGGCCGATATATCCCCGTCGATCGTCAAAGGGTAGGTCGATTTGTGAATAACGCGAAATAAAAAAGGAAGACAAGAATTACGTGGTTCGGCCAATAATGCCTACTTCCACGGACACCACACCCAATATTATTCGATAATAATACTCTCGTGTACAGGACCGGATCTCGATAGATCTCTTTTCGACTCTCTATTTCGTGCTCTAGGTTTTCTATCTTTCTCTAGATCTAGATCTAAAATCTAATCTCTCAAAAAGTGTGGTTGGTTTGATAGAAGAAAAGAGGAGGAGGGACTTATATAGAGGAGCCCAAAAAACACCTCAAAAAACCCTAAAAGAGGCCCAAAAACGAATTGGCCCAAAAGAATCCTGGAAGTGGCACGAACGTGCCAGTTTTGGCACGAACGTGCCACTGCCTCTGAAGTTTTGGAAGAATTGGCACATCCTGGCACGAACGTGCCAGTTCCTGAGTTCATGAAAAACTCTCCATCCGTTTCTTCCGATTAGCTTGGTTCCACCTCTTTACGCCTCCCCGATGCTTTAATCCGAACGAGGGTTGGACTCCCAACAGATTATCGTATTTAATTCTTTTAAGTCTCTGTGATTTTCTAATAAAGCGAAATGACGAGGGTAAAGCTGGTAATCCGAATGAAGTGTAATTATCAAAATATTTTATATATGGAAGATGTTAAGAGTTAAAGCTATTAATAGGTAATCCGAATGAAGTGTAATTATCAAAATATTTTATATATTGAAGATGCTAGAGTTAAAACTATTAATTTACAATTAGAAAATTTTCAATTTGAAAACTAAGACTGAAATGGACTTAACTTACTCAATTTACATCATAACGTGTCGCTAACGTGCGTTTTCCTAGAAATACAATATTCCTTACAATCACCAGGCCGGTAATTAGAGAAATGCAATTTCCTCTAATTAATTTGAGGAGTAATAATGGCACAGCTTGTTTGGTCCTATTATATTTATATCACATGCCCTCATATTTGTTTATATTGCCATTCGACAGTAATAACGTTGTACACGATTATTCATGATTAGTTGACTAAATATTAAGAAAGCTGAAATTAATAAGCTTCGAACAGAAATCAATCAATCAATCAATCGAAATCATGAAAATACCCCCCAAAACAACTTTTTTCATTCTTACTTTCTTGTTACACTCTCTCCCCCTTATCCAGAGCACCTCCTCCGATACAATCAACTCGGCCCAAATCATCCGAGACGGCGACACCATAGTTTCCTCCGGCAAGACTTTCACGCTCGGCTTCTTCAGTCCGGCCGGCACCTCCCGAAATCGATACGTCGGAATATGGTACAACAACATAAGAAATCAGACCGTGATTTGGGTGGCCAACCGAGACTCCCCGCTTAGAAGCAATACGAGGTCGGGCGTCTTAACGCTCGACCCAATCTCAGGCGAGCTACTCCTCCTCGACGGAAGCACCAACACCACCGTATGGTCAACCAATACCTCCCGGCCCTCCAAGAATCCCGTCGCCCAATTGCTCGACTCGGGAAACCTCGTTATCCGTGAAGTCAATAATAATAATAATAATAATAATAATAACAATAATTACCTACTGTGGCAGAGTTTCGATTATCTGACCGACACGATTATCCCGGGCACGTATTTCGGGTGGAACCTCGTGACGGGTCGAGAGATTTACGTGTCCTCGTGGAAGGCCGATAACGACCCTTCAACGGGGGACTTCACGATGAGCATAGATCTCACCGGATATCCTCAGACTGTGATTAGGAGGAATGGGGCCCTGCAGAACAGGCTAGGACCGTTTAACGGCGTTTACTTTAGCGGAGTTCCTCTCGCCAAGAACCTCAGCCCGAATCCATCGACGTTTATTATTAACAGCTCGGTCGTATGCCAAACGTGGTTTGGAATGCGCAGCTCGGATGTCATTAGGTACACGTTGAGCCCGGCTGGAGTCGGGGAGCTTTTGACTTGGGTCGAACGGAGCAACGATTGGGTCGTTTACTATAGATTCCCGAGGGATATATGCGATGCTTACGGAACTTGTGGGGTGCATGGAATTTGCAATAACGAGAATTTCCCGAGTTGCGGGTGTTTGGAGAGGTTCGTGCCGAGGGACAAACAGAGTTGGGCGGGGTCCGATTGGTCGGGAGGGTGTGTTAGGAGGAGTCCTTTGAATTGTTCGGACGACGTTTTTATGGAATACTCCGGGATTAAGATGCCCGATGCCGAATTCACTAGACATAATGCGAGCTTGAATCTTGAAGAATGTGAGGCGGTGTGCTTTAGGAATTGTTCGTGTTCGGCTTACATGAACGTGAATGTGAGCGACGGAGGGAGTGGGTGCTTGATGTGGTTTGGAGACTTGGTTGACATTAGAGTCATTCCGGGGGAAGATAAAGTCATTTACATCCGACTCGCTGCATCCGAATTAGGTTCGAAAGATAGGAAACGTAAACAACTTATTGCGATTTTGACATCGTTGGCGGGGTTTCTTATGCTCGGAATGAGCCTGACACTCTTTATTATTAGGAGGATGAAGAAGAAGAATCAGAAGCTGGAAGAGAGTAAGGATGAAGACTACGAGCTACCTATGTTTGATTTTTCGACACTCACTAAAGCTACCAACGATTTCTCAGTAAGCAACAAGCTTGGGGAAGGTGGATTTGGACCTGTTTACAAGGTACTAGTTTATTTATTTATTAACAGAAATCATGATTTTATAAGATTACTCAGTACTGTTTGCACATTTGAAATGATAGGGAATTCTGGAAGATGGAAGTGAAATCGCTGTTAAAAGGCTGTCGGAAACATCGTCGCAAGGACTTAGTGAGTTCAAGAATGAGGTTATATGTATTGCCAAACTTCAACATCGCAATCTTGTGAAGCTTCTGGGATGGTGCATCGAAGGCGAGGAGAAGATGCTGATTTACGAGTACATGCCTAATAAGAGTCTCGACTCATTCCTATTCGGTGATGATCGACTTCGTGGACATGTATTATTAATCACTTTAATTGTATCATTACTTATATATCAATGAGCTTTTTGACAGGTCATGAAGCAACGAGTAAGCAATATCTGGATTGGCCAAAGCGGTTGCATATTATTAACGGTATTGCCAGGGGACTCTCGTATCTTCATCAAGATTCTTGTTTGAGAGTTGTACACAGAGACCTCAAAGCGAGTAACGTGCTACTAGATAACGAGTTGAACCCAAAAATATCAGACTTTGGAATGGCCAAGATTTTACGAGGGAACGAGACACAAGGCAACACAAGACGAGTAGTCGGAACATAGTAAGCTCTCTCGTTTAATTGCTTTAAACCGTAATTTGAATTTTGAAGTGATGATATATGTCATATCATATATGTAGTGGTTATATGGCACCAGAATATGTCATCGACGGCTTCTTCTCGACAAAATCAGACGTGTACAGCTTCGGTGTTTTAGCTCTAGAAATTGTGAGTGGACACACAAACAGAGGCTTCCAGCACGACGATCATCATCACAACCTTGTTGGACATGTAATTAGTTAGTTTTCAATCCTCAAAGAATATTATATATATAATTAACGACTTTTAATTAATACGTACATTTCAGGCGTGGAAACTATACAAAGAAGGAAGGACTTCGGAACTTGCTGACCCTTATATTGGCAATGCTGCTCAGTCGAATGAATTGTTACGATCGATTCACGTGGCTCTATTGTGCGTTCAACAGCATCCTGAGGATAGGCCAAGCATGTGCTCGGTGGTTGTGATGCTGGGGAGTGGATGCGTATTGCCCCAAGTCAACGAGCCTGCATTTTTCTCGGAAAGACAAGGATTTGTTTACCTGCAGAGTTCAAACGAATGCACATTAACACAAATAGAAGCTCGATGACTTCAATTAAAGTAAATTTAAAATTTCATTTTACAATTTTAGGTTCATGTCACCTCAAAATATTAGGTACTGTCTTTTATATAACTCTAGTATCTTTTATTCACCTTGTTCGCGTCAAGTGGAGAGATGCCTGTTCTCTCCACTTGACGGGCGTGTCGGAGCAGGTGATCGACAAGTCAATCGTCGTTAGCTGTATTTTATTTTTGTATAGGTCATTTGCAATGTCTCAAGTTCGAACCTTGGACTTCTCGGTCTTCAATTCAAATGCTCAACCAACTAAACTAACAACCCTCAACTCGTTAGCTGTATTTATGACTCAACCAACTGAGCTAACAACCCTCGACTCTTTAGCTGAATTTATGGATGTCAATTCGACCATTCGACCCGAATTCGTGGGCTGGCCTGAAGACCGCCCGAAAAAATGTAAAGCTAGGGCAGAGTATTTTCAGCCCAAAAAAATCAGAGCCGAAAGAGCCCGACAAATTGAGTGGACTAACCCAATAAACCGTGGACTAGCTTGACAACTCGATTTATTTAAATAAAAAGAAAATGTCAATTCAGATTATAATTTTAAATATTATTGAATTATTTTTAAAATTTTTAGGCAATTTAAATATTTGATTTATAATAATTATTATTAAATATTAATATATTATTAATATTAAATTTGATTTGATATTACAAAATATTTAATTACATATTATATAATAAATTTTTCTGATTCGACTTAAGTAGTCTATCGGCACATCGGGCCAGTAAAACTATTTTTGGTTCTCAATATTTGAGGCCCACTACTCCAGTCTTATGTTGCTAGCTCGGTCGGCCCAACATATCAAAACGTGAAACATGTATCTTTGAGGGCCTATTCTTTTGGACTGAAATCAACTAAACTGAATTGAAACGATCTTAACTGAACTGAACTGAAACAATACTAAATTGATTTTTGTATATAAATAATAATTATTATTATAAATTATTCAATATTTTTAAAAAAACATTAATAATATTATTGTATACTTAAAGTATTGATTTAAATTATTTTTAATTTATTTTATTTTAATTTATTTTGAAATAAACTTAATCAAAGCTGAATCCAAGCTATCGGAACTGAACTGAAATGTACTGAATTTAAATCCAAAAGAACAAGTCCTAAAATGTTTTGAATAAAGCACAAAAAACTAATACTATGATTTGAATAGTAAGATATTCAATTCAATTTGTTACTATTGACATTCAATAATTACTAATATACAGTAATAACATATCAAATGTTACACATGATTAGTTGACTATATATTTTAAGAAGCCCTGCCCCTATGTTATAAAAAATGCATATTTTCTATTTACTTGATAGTATAAATAGTAGTATATTCTCTACAGGTAGACTACTTATAATATGTGCATATGCATTTACCATGAATATGCACGTTTTAATGACTAAAAAATAAAATTTACTCTTCCACTCTCATTTCAACCATTAAATAAATAAATAAATAAACTTCAGCGGGCTTACATGAACTTGAATGTGAGCGATGGAGGGAGTGGGTGCCCGATGTGGTTCGGAGATTTGGTCGACATTAGAGTACTGATTCCGGGGGAAGATCAAGTTATTTACATTCGACTCAGCTTCTTCCGAATTAGGATCCAATAATAGGAAACGAAAACAAGTTATTGCTATTTTGACGTCGTTAGCAGGGTTTCTTCTACTAGAATTGAGCCTAATTACGCGATATTAAGAAAAAATATTAAAATTTATTTATTTATTATATAAATAATATTAATTTTGTAATATGTATTTTATTTATGATTTATATTAATTATTATTAACAAATTACTATTATTACAATAAGTTCATTAGATATATTTTATTTTTTTGAAAATATGTAAACTAAAATTAAAAATTAAAATATTACAAAAAATAAATTACTAGTAATTCAAATTATATTTAAATAAAATTCACATTACGTAATTTAAAAAAAAAATTAAAATTTATTTATTTATTATATAAATAATATGAGTTTTGTAATATGTATTTTTTTTGTTATGATTTACATTAATTATTATCACCAAATTACTATTATTACAATAAATTCATTAGATATTTTTTATCTTTTCAAAAAAAAAATTGTATAATTTCAATATTTTAAATATTTATATTGATATTGTACCATAATTTCGATATTAAAAGTTTTGTTATAATTATACTAAAAATTTTGAAACACGGAACTGTATCACTTATTTTTTATATGTTCATATGTAACGAAATATCGAAATATTATAAATTTTATACTGATAATGTATCGAAAATTATCAATATTATACAAAAAAAATTCAATATATAAAAATTCAATATTTTTTTGGTATATTTTGATATGATCCACATTTCACATTCACATTTTTGACAATTTTAATTTTTTTAATAGTAATTTTTTTGATGTGATTAATATTTTTATTTTTGAAATTAGTAATATATATATTTTAAATTAATTAGTATAATATTTCTAATTTTTTTATTAGTTAATACTAATAGGGTAATAGGGTAGTACTAAAAGAAATGAAAGGATACTCATTAATTTTTTAATTAAATAAAAATAATAATTTATATAAAAATTGTTGTATGTGCATTAATTTTTTTATTTGAAAAAATATAAAAAATTGTATGATACAATGTAGGTACGTAGAAGCTCCCACTAAAGTTTTTAATATTTTAATGTGTAGCATGAAATTTGAACCAATATTATTAAAAAAGTAAAATAGAATAAAATCTAAAAAAAACTCCAATGATAAAATAGGATAAAAGTATTTAATATTTTAGTGTGGAGATTTAGATTGGAACTCAATATTTTCTTAAAGTTCTAGTTTTTAATATTTTAATGTGGAGCATGAGATTTGGACCCAATATTATTAAAAACCAATATTTTCTTAAAGTTTTAGTTTTTAATATTTTAATGTGGAGCATGGATTTGGACCCAATATTATTAAAAAAGTAAAATAGAATAAAATCAAAAAATAAAAATAAAATTTTTTATTTATCCATTAATTTTCAATGAATAAAAATTAAAAGTTATTTTGTATAATTAAAATTGTGTATTTATCTACACTTATACTCCCCACATCAAAAGCTACTATATGATATATACTCACATACTTAGTGTTCCATATCAAAAAACAAAAGTGGCACCTATCTAGAAATACCTACCTACTCAATTCTAATTGGGACTTTCTCAAAATCTTAATTGTTGAGTGGTTTCCAAAATCTTCAAAGTAATGAGTTGTTGAGTGGAAAATCAGTTCACATACTTGAGTGTTCCATATCAAAAAACAAAAGTGGCACATATCTAGAAATACCTACCTACTCAATTCTAATTGGGACTTTCCCAAAATCTTAATTGTTGAGTGGTTTCCCAAAATCTTCAAAGTAATGAGTTGTTGAGTGGAAAACCAGTTTCCACATGAACATTGATATCAACATGGGAATAAGCTCGGGATATCTTTCACAATGACCGTCTTGCCAAATGCACAAATGACAACCCTGGATATCAAATTCCTGGATATCAAATTCCCGTTAAGGCCTCCAAGCCCCTAAGAATCTGTAAACAAAATATTAAATTATTAAAATATTCAATTGAACTGAGATATGCAACTCAGTTTAATTCTAAACAAAATATTAAATTATTAAAATATTCAATTGAACTGAGATATGCAACTCAATTTAATATTGTTTGAATTAATGGCGAACAGCCGGTCCGGTCATGTTTTTCGTAATTTTGGATCAGAACCGAATTGAGAACGTTCTCAAAATAAAAAAATAAAAAAATAATAGTCGTTGGGAACCAGGAATCGGGACCTCTGGTTCAGCCAGCTAGTAGCCAATAAAAAAATAATAGTCGTTGGGAACCAGGAACCGGGACCTCTGGTTCAGCCAGTCCAACCGCTAGTAGCCAAAACAAACTTTTAAATACCTCTCAAACAAGAAAAATACCAATTTGGTATTATAAAGGAGGGCAAATCTCGTGTTCATACCATTTTGTTTTCGACTTCTCAATTACATAACATAAAACCTAAAATCGAGTCAATACCACTTTTTTTCACCGGAAAAAATTGAAACAATCAAAACTTAGTCACGTGAGTGTTGATACCATTTTGTTTTCGACTTCTCAATTAAATAACATAAAACTTAAAATCGAGTCAATACCACTTGTTTTCACCGGAAAAAATTGAAATCATTAAAACTTAGTCACGTGAGATGAACACGCTGGATATCTCCAATGACTTAATACACATGACGATTTCTCATTGGTCAAGCGATATAAATTAAATCAAAAATCCTCCAAATGGGTGAAGGTTAAAGTTTTCCCGTGGAGATTATGTTTTTTTTTCTGGAAAAATGGATTTGGGGATCCTCAGCCCGATTATAAAATCCGTTTTTAACTTTTTTTATTACTGAAATACTAGTGTACAAAAAAAGTATAGTATTGACTCGGTTTTAGATATTATGGTATGTAATTGAAAAATCGAAACAAAATGGTATCAAAACGAGAACTGCCCTCGTTTATGGACTAAATATACTCCCCTCAAACTCACTCCAAACCTCATACATCTATTCTCTTTTTAATAAGTATATACTACTAATAAATAACACACTGCTAAATAAATAATATTAATATATATACTGCTAAAAATACTACTATTAATTTTTTTAGTATCTAATATTAAAAATGAAGAAGTTGTTTGGGATCGGTAGCTCTTCTCAGTTGGGTACTAGTTCTCGGGGCGCAAGTCGAACCCGACCTCATGTTTGAGGAATTGTTCGTGTTCGGCTTACATAAGTAACGGAGGGAGTGGGTGCTTGATGTGGTTCAGAGACATGGTTGACATCAGAGTGATTCCGGGGAAGATCGAGTCATTTACATCCGACTCGCTGCTTCCAAATTAGGATGAAAAAACATATAAGAGCTTATGAGCTTTTAAAACAGCTTATAAAACATAACATAGCCTTTTTTAAATATTAAATCTACTTTAATTATTAACCTGCTTTTTAAAATATTAAATCTACTTTAATTATAAACCCTTTCTTTGCAGCTCCTCTTCGTTTGAAGTTTCCCCACATTCTCCTTCATATTTAATACTCCGTAGATACGTTCGTCTTTTACACCAGATCATTCTGATTTCGATTTACCGTTTTTATTTATTTGTCATGTGCCGTCAGGAAATGCTTTCGGGTTGAAGCCGAAAGGTAATCGTGCGCAGATGCAAGCGGCACCGTTTTGGAAATACTTAAGCCGTAAGTAAAAACCTTATATAGAAATTCAGCGGGCAAACCCTCTCTCTCTCTTTCTTTCTTCATTGCGGCTGCGGCGATTTCGTTAGCTTTCCCGGCGAGGTCGACTAGAGGCGAGCAAGGCTACGGCGAGGTTAGGCTACGCAGAGGCGGCGAGCAGCGGCGAGCAGCGGCGAGGCTAGGTTACGGCGGAGAGGCCACGCAGCGAAGGCTTCCCTTTCAAGGTTTGTATTATTTCGATTTTAATTTCGATTTTAGTGATCGGTTTGGATTTTATTTTTTTCCTTTTTGGAGGCAGCAGTGGGGAGGCGTTGAGAGAATAGCGTTGAGAGAGGAGCGTGGTTCAACGGTAGCATTTCCCAGCTAAATAAGGCAACAGTGACCCAATTTCTTCTCACGCCATTTTTTCTCGATCAATTAAGCATATTCTTTTTGTTTGGATCGCCATTTTTTCTCTGTGCTATATATATTATAGAGAGAGGAGTTCGGGAATTCTCGTGTCGGAAGAATGAGGGCTTCGACATTCATAAAGTGCGTCACAGTCCGCGATGGTGCCGTTTGGAAAACGTGCCTCTTGATTTCCTACACCAGCAACACCTTCCCCACGGTCTTTTTTTTGGTAGATTCACTTATGTACTATTTGGCATCTTAGAGATTCGTTTTTTCCACTGAAATTGTTGGTGAAGAATTGAGGATTTTGTTAACTCCACTGTGTGTGTGTGTGTTTTGGTGATTTTGTTAGTATAATTTGATGGTATTTATGGATTTATGAGCTTGTTTTTGTGTGTAAAGTTTATGTAATCTCTTAAAAAAATCAATCCTGTTTCTACCCATTTTTCGTTTGCAGTGCAACGGATTGGAAATTCAGTGCCAAGAAATTCGTCGAGAAGCTTCTCACTGTAAGTTGTGCAATCTGTATATCGTGACCGGATCAGTGAACATGTTGTAGTATGTTAAAGCCGTCTCTGGCAGTTTTTCTTATTTATATGTGGATTTTATATCCATTTTTCGTATCTTTTTCTTCACTTTGACATTGAAAGATGCAAATGCTTCACCCCAATTTTTTCGAGTTTGAAGCATTATGTTTATTAGTAGTATTTTTTAAGGTAGTACATGTATAACATCGTCTATGTATGTTGGCATTTGTTATATATGAATTGGTTATTTCCTCTTGGACTTCAGTCACTGAAACTCCTTCACTGAATTTTTGGGCGGTAGAGAAAAAATGGATGTCGTTAGAGAATTTCTTGTGCTAATAATTTTATTAGAAAATCTACTCATGGCTCCAAATGTTTCCATAAATTTGCTTTATGGTCATAGTTGATCTGCCCTTTGTTGATTTTGTTCATATTATTGAGAAATTTAGGTGAAATGTGAAACTGGTGAGATTATCAGGGAAACCCCAAGGAAGGAAACGGGGAATTTATGTATATAAACTCTTTTTTCCCCTCCCCTTCTATTGATGTTGTGGCTATTGTGATTTTGTCTGTTGGATGATTTTGTTTGAACATGAATATTTAAAGCTTTTTGGTGGGTTATTTTTAAAGCATTTTGTTGGTCCCCTTGAGTTAATAAAAATATAACAGAATATCTAAAATGTGTGAGGAATCCCTTGGGATTTTATGCTATAGACTTATGTTTTGGACAACTTGTTAGACTAATTATTGTTTTGCAAGTATTTCCTTTGGGACTTTCTCTCTTCTTTGTCATTACCTTACAGGCCGATATGATACTTATTTTAATGT
Organism: Euphrasia confusa; assembly: GCA_954870475.1. Lineage (NCBI taxonomy): Eukaryota > Viridiplantae > Streptophyta > Magnoliopsida > Lamiales > Orobanchaceae > Euphrasia > Euphrasia confusa. The sequence goes on along the minus strand of OX940966.1, from coordinate 3,095,511 downwards.
ATAACACTTCTTTGTAAACGCAGCTTTGTGCTTATTGTTTAGTGGATGACTCAACAGATTCATAGCATCGCCATGAGTGCATCTGATTATTTATGCGATTACTATCTAACTGTCTAACAGCAGGCAGAGTTCAGAAATCATGCTCCCATTTCTTATTCGCATACTATCTTAATGCTGCTTCTTTTACTTAATTTTTTCTTTTTATGATGAAGAAACTTTAACCTTAAATATCATTACTCTTGAATAATCCTGATATGTATTTAGCATGTCTAAGATTCATCTGATTGCACTCCGAAGATAGAAAAGAGTCTGCGTGAGTGAGAGGCATTAGACAACATGTGTGAACTGCTCGGTGGAGGGGAAAGAGGTAGGACATAATATTGATGCTCCACTCTTCACTATGTTATCCTATTGTGTGATTTTTTTTTACGAGTTTTCAAAGCTGATAGTATATATTTGATGCATCTAAGGAGATGAGCGATTTGTCGAAATCCTATTGGAGAATGAAGAGAATAAACTAAGCTTGTAAAGGATTTTGACAAGGTACGAATTTTAAGACGGGTGATATATGAATGCCAATTTCAAATACTATTTCTACTCGTGTCTCTTTGCACAACTTATGCTAATGGCTAATTTCGTTTTGAATGATGAAAAGATCCAAATGATCTTGTTTCAGTTAACACCTGCCATCTCAATAATCTATAGAAAGATTTAACTGATCATTTTTCTTATTGTTATTATCTGTTTGATTAGATATTATAAATTAATGGACGACTGATGATACTGTCTGAACTAGCGATTCAGCAGAATGTGCAGGCGATCATTGAAGATACTGTTCGAACTAGCATGGCAGCTGCGACGGCGAAACTTGTTACAGAAATGGTGGAGCTGAAAAGCCAGGATGCCTCCTACTCCTCCCTCAGTCCCTGGTCTTTTTATATATATGTTTGTTAGCCGTTTTGAAATTGATTTGAAATATTTAGGAATTTTTTCGATATTTTCGGATTTTATTCATGAATATTTTGGGATTTTATTATTAATAATGTTATGTACTAATTAAAATCGATTTGAACAAGAGATTTTTATTTTATTTTTTTTAAATCCAATTGCTGAGCAGTAAACAAATCGTTACGGCCTTAGTTGTAAGCAAGCATTTGCTTACGGCATTGCTGATGACTCTAAACAGTAAACAAATGCTTACGACCCAACTCGTAAGCATTTGTTTAGTTATAAACTTATACTATAACTTAATTTATTTTGTTACATTTTTTCCAGCATTCAAAGAAGATGGCCAACAGAGTTTTGATTCACATATTTCTCAGAATACAACTGACACATCACTTTGTGTTCCTGCTAATTCAAACATCTCTGCAGTAACAGGCAGTTCATCTCTGCCATCCGATTATGGCAGCGACACAGCTTATGAGGGATCCGAGATCAGCAGCATAGCCCTGGAAGGGATGACAACTCTGAAATTGTTATGGATTACCTATCACTCTATGATGACATAACAAGCCAGATTGATAAATTTTTGAAGCATGGCATGCGGGATATTGATGAGGGCCTGTCTATTGGTCAGACTTGTAGAGAAGTTGGGAAGCTTTCCTAGACATAAATTGTGTGCCATAGTGGCTCGTTGCAGTTTTGAACATGACATGGGCAGCGAGCTTAAGAATTTATCATTTCCTAATAATTCAAATGGGCTCGATCTTTTTAATTTTAGAACAGAGCCCGAAGACTCAAGCAGAAGTACGACCCCTCGTGACTTGAGTATCAATTTTCGGATTATATACACCTGTTGGTTCCGATGGACAAGCGCCGGAAGATAAACCGATTACTTGCTACATTGCAGAGAAGGCTGACCACAACCAAAACTGATATGGAGGATCTCACATTGAGGTTGAATCAAGAAAATGCGGTGAAGGACTATCTAGCAACAAATGTAGTGAAATACTAAAATTATTTATATTGACGTTGGACTTATTCTTGCATATCAAAGTAGAATACAGAAGTGATTACGTATTTTTGATTGAGTAGACTCTGCAGAGATGACACTGTGTTGTTATGCCTTTATTGTTTATCTTAGTTCAAACAACTTCATATTGATACAAAACCTTTTTCCCGTGAACCATTAGGTGTTGGACACTCAACCTAGCAATTCACATGCCTAAAGAAGGGTTGAACCATCAGGCGTTGGATTGTGAAAAACAGCAATTTGAGGAATTATTGAAGAGACATCAAGAGCTGGAAGTGAGGTCCGAAGCTGTTATCAAAGTTGTCGTGAAAGAAATTTAACCTCTAAAAAGTTCGCATGCAGAGCTGACTGCACAACTTAATCAGTCACTCGAAGAATATCTAAAGCCGAGGTATATTTCAGTTGCTCAACTATTTCAAGGTGTGCAACTCACTTATAATGTCAGCTGCAATCCATGTTTAAAACTATTACTGAGATATACTCCATTAAGTAAAAGAAGGTACTCTTTTTGTCCCAGATATATCATATATATAGTGATATGTACTTAAACAAATGCCCTTATCTTAATGGTGCATTTTGCCATATAAACAAATATTGACTGGGCGTTTGTAAATTTAAAATATAATCTGATATTTTTGTAACGAATAGTTTTTGTTATCATCTGTCGATTCAAACCAACATTTTGATTAAATAAAATGTTTAGTCGAATATAAATATATGTATAATTTTTTTTATAACTTTTAGGTGTACATGCATGCAATCCAGTTTCTGTTCTAAGTCTGAGATGGGAGAAAAATGTCATGCCCCATTTCTGTAGTAGATCTTGTCATTATATAGATCTTCTTCCGTCCGTCCGCCGCACGTAGTTGTATTTCAGGTTCTTTTAAAGAGTATGCATCTATGATTTGTAATTTTAAGCATCTCGTGCAATCAATCCCAGGGGTTTGTTGAAGAAGAAAGAGAGAAATAAGCAAATGAGAACCTATTGGATGAAGTTTATGCATAAATACAAGACTCTTCATGGTCCGCTCCAGGAGTGTCATATTAATAATCCAAAGCGCGCGGAAGGAGACGGCCCACCTGAAAACCAGATAAGCCTTCTCATCTCCGAGGTACTCTTGATGGAAGCTGAGTCGTCCATTTAAGCTAATACCCTTGTCAGCCCTCATACTGACTTTACAAGTAATTAAAAACTTAAAATCCAAGAACAGATATTTCATTTTTAAAAAAGAACAAGTAAAAAAGCACTCCTGGAGTACATGTTTACAAAACTATATAAATAGAATGGGCTTCGTCCGATGAAAAGTAGGTCAGTTCGGAGGGCATATTGTGGTCAGACACAAGTTTTTCTGATAGTACATCTTCATAACATGCGTTCAGGCTTAACGGTTAGGTCAGGATGGACATTATTCACCTTCGACCACAGATAAAGTTGCTGACCTGGATGAAGGGTTGAGGTAGATGCTAACGAGTATACTTGTCGATAACGGTTAGCTGAGAAAGCAGGTGAACCCAGTGATGGTCCAGGGTCTTAATTCATAAAATGAGAGTACTTTGTTGCTTGTATTTGCACTTTGAAATAGGAGTGAGCGTGGTCTGACGTTTAGTGCACGAAAACGAGCAGCTATCTAAGCTTATAAGACTTGCTCTTTTTTATAAAAATCCAATGTGAAACAAATCACAAATAAACATTTCTATATACCAGTTTAAAATAGTTCTTCACTTGTGAGCTCTAGACAAATTCGTCCCACCTAACTCTAATAATGGTCGATCACCTGATCGAGCAAACTCTAATAATGGTCAATCACCTGATCGAGCAACCACTCGCGTCTTGACGTCGCAACAATTAGTGGTCAAGTCGATCGAGAACAAGTGCAACAATTAGTGGTCAAGTCGATCGAGAACAAGTACAAGTGAAGCATGAAATTAATATCATGGCAAAGAACAAATAAATCTATATTACCAAAATTAATAGCATAAACTTTTTTCTGGAGATAATTCAATATCACATTCAACAATTATTTGGTAACAAAATCTGATAATAAATTAATATTACAAGTACAAGTGAAGCTAAATCTAGCATATCCCAAACAGACTGAACCTATGCTCAAGATAAGGGTGATAGTGATAGTCGTCCAACCCATACAAGAACACACTTTGGTTTTGAACATGGTAGACAACGCTTAATCGAGTTTGGCGGAAATCCCCAATATCCTCGACTAGTCCGTATGCAACAAAAACAATAACCTCTCGATATTTTAACCAGCCAGCTGGAGCGAGTTTGCAATCCAAACGAGGATGATCGGGAAAAGACTGATTAATTAAGCCCCTGAAGTGTTCCAAGTCCATGTCGGGCAGTCTTGTCCATTCTACCGCTTCAGGTTTCATCTCCCAAACCTCCCACTTCAAATTGCCACACCCAATCAACAGAGATAGACAGCTTCCCCCTGAGAAATATTTATAATAATAATAATACTCACTGCTACATCGAGGTACTGGAATCCGAGTCATAGTCTCGGTCTCCATGTTCAAAGTCAAAACGTAACCATTAATGTCCTGAGTCGTATAAAACACGCTATGTCGTAAATCAATATTGTTACGCCAATCCTCTGCCCAGTGCACGAACCCTTCCGTGACTATCAGACATCTGTTGAGCTGTATAGAAGCCGCGGTAGACAAGTGTCGAGTATCGACATGTCTCCATGAGTTATCGACTCCGTAGGTGAGTATAGCACAATATATCCTCGAGGATCAAACCATTACAACTGGACCAAGGCCTGGGTTTGAATTTGTAGTTGAGATTCGATATATCGATTTGGTCGGTTGGGAAAGACAAAAAAGGATTTCCAGGGGCGGCGGCATTTTGGATGAGGAGTCCGGGAGTCGAATGGTCAAGGTGGGCATATACAAAATCGCTGGTGTGGATCATCTCATACCACTTCCAGCAAACAGCCATAACCGCGCAAAATATAGCTTGAGCCGGAATACGTATAAGAATCAGCATCAAAATGTCGTCCGGAAGAGATTCAAAATAATTAGCATCACTGGATCCAACCATATTGTCTACATATAAGAAAAAACCAACCAGGTAGTATAATTGCTACCAGAGAATTCAAGCATCGCATATAAATTTTAATTAATCTCAAAAATAAAATCAGAGAACCCTAATCGTTTTAAGACAAGTAAGATCCAATTTAACACGAAATTATTCTACTTAAAAAAAGAGAATATTATGCATACAGTAAGTGGGTTCGGAGGGAGGGAGGTACAGGTACCTCTGATTTTCTTTCTCTACAGCTCGAATTGGTGTTCATATGGAGGGGAGTTGAATACTTTAAACGGGAATAGAATTAAAAAAATAAAACAAAAAACTTATTTCTCCCTTTATGGCAAAGTTTACTCGTGTTTTATGCTAATTAAAAAAATGTTAGTTTTTTACACCGTCATTAAAATAGCAATTCCGGCAAACAGATATTAATAAAATTAATATAAAACGAATATTGAGAAAGAACGTTTTGTATAGGAACGATGAAGATTTTTCATTGATGGGATCGATCAATTACAGCGGCGGCTATAAGCCCCTATTTATAGCCAGTCAAAACCAGACATCAAACCCTAGCTATTAATAAATAAAAGAAAATATAAATATCCTAAGCTCGGCACGTGAGACGCACAAGCTTTGTGTTGGCAGCTGGGGGACAAAAGAGACCAATCATATTAATAATCCAAACGTCGTCGTTTTGTCCCAATTTAGGTTTAGGAAAGGGGCAGGAATTAGGGCAATCAATTTGGGGATAAAAACCCTAATTGTGCATGGGGTTTATTACCCCCCCCCCCCCCCCCCCGCAATCCGAGCTCCGGGATGGAGAAAATGTTGAGTTTGCTCCTCAGACGGATGAAGGATTGATGAGAAAGCGGTTTTGTGAAGATGTCAGCTGCTTGATCGTAGGCGGGAATATGCTGGATTCGAATTTGTTTCAGCTGCACCTTTTCACGAATAAAATGGAGGTCAATCTCGATATGTTTGGTTCGTGCCTGCACGACAGCATGACGAGACATGTGAATTGCGCTAGTATTATCAACCCAGAGAAGGGGAGGTTGATAGTGTGTGAACCGAAGCTCCTTGAGCAAGGACTGCAACCAAGATATTTCAACGATGGCAAGCGCAATACCACGATACTCAGACTCAGCACTGGAGCGAGATACGGTTTGTTGCTTTTTGGAACTCCAGCTGAGCAGATTAGGGCCAAGATATACACAAAAACCAGAAGTGGATTTTCTATCATCATGATCCGAGGCCCAATCCGCATCAGAGAAAGCATTTAATTGTAATGAGCTGGATTTGGTGAAGTGTATACCATGAATGGAGGTTCCAGAAATGTAACGAAGGAGCCTTTTGACAGCTCTGAGGTGGATATCAGTTGGGGCTTGCATGAACTGACTTAATTTGTTAACAGCAAATTGGATATCAGGTCTGGTGAAGGTTAGGTATTGCAGGCCACCTATGAGTTGTCTGTAGATGGTGGGTTCAGATAAGAGTTGTCCCTCTGATTTGGTAAGTGTATGGGAACTCACCATTGGAGTGGGAGTGCACTTTGAGTGCAGTAAGCCAGCTTTGGCAAGGAGCTCTTGAATATACCTGGATTGAGTAAGAAGGATTCCATCTGACAAATAGTTGACTTCAATTCCCAAAAAATAGGTGAGTGGTCCAAGATCCTTTAGGGAGAAATAAGAGGACAGCTTGTGTATAGTATCATTGATAAGAGAGTTAGAGCTCCCTGTTAGTATAATGTCATCAACATACACTAATAGGAACACACAATCAGTTGCATTGGATTTTATGTAGAGGCTTGAATCAGCCTTTGAACCAAGAAATCCTAGTTTGTATAGGGAAGTTCTGAGGGTATCAAACCAAGCTTTTGAGGCCTGCTTGAGCCCATAAATAGCCTTATTGAGCTTGCAAACATAAGATGGTTTTGAGGGATTCTCAAAACCTGGGGGCTGAGTCATGTAAATGGGAGTAGAAGGATCAAGGTTACCATGAAGGAAGGCATTATCAATGTCTATCTGTCTCAAGGGCCAGCCCTTGGAAAGAGCAAGAGAAATTATCAGTCTAATGGTGGCAGGCTTAACCACTGGACTAAAAACTTCATGGTAATCAATTCCTGCTAGTTGGCTAAACCCTTTTGCCACAAGCCGAGCCTTGTATTTGAGGATACTGCCATCAGAGTTCCTTTTTAATTTAAAAACCCATTTTGAGCCAATCAAGTGTTGATGAGGATTTGGGGGAACAAGGTCCCAAGTGTGATTGGAGATGAGAGCTGTATACTTAGTTGTCATGGCAGAGTGCCAAGGTGGACTCAGCAAGGCTTGTTTATGATGAGAAGGTTCAGTGTGTATGTAAGATGAGGGCTGAGTAGAAGGTTTAGACAGAAGTGCTGTGAGATAAGACTTTGGTTTGAAAATGCCATGCTTGGCTCTAGTGACCATGGGGTGAGCATTTTGGACACCAACAGGGGTTGGCTCATCCATTGAGGGAGCTGGGATGACATCAGTTATGACATTGTTATCATTGTCATCCAACTGTGTGAGTGAGGGTGTGGATTGTTCACTCTCAGAGGTATCAGAATTCCCATTTGAAGGTGAAGAGGGTGGATTATAATCTGAGGAGTTGTCATTGTTAAATTCTTGTGCAGTTGAGTTTAATATGGGAGAACATGGACAAGAAGTGGACATTGTGGGCTGTGAGGACTGAGAAACAGGTGTAGAGTGCAAGGCTGGGAACACATTTTCATTGAAAACCACATGCCTACTGAAAATGATTTTGCCATCAGGAAAAAGAAGTTTGTAACCTTTATATTGATTGCTGTAACCAATAAAAGTACAAGGAGTTGATCTGAACTCTAGCTTATCAGAATTATAGGGCCTCATAAGAGGGAAGGCCTGGCATCCAAAAACCTTGAGATAGGAATAATCAGGTTTCTTACCAAAAAGCAATTGATAGGGTGTGTTGAAATGTATTGGTGTCTGAGGAATTCTGTTAAGTAGGTGAACAGAGGTTGCAAAGGCACTCTCCCAATGAGCCTTATGCAAGCCTGAGTGAGAGAGTAAGCTAAGTCCAGACTCCACTATATGCCTGTGCTTCCTCTCAATAGCTCCATTCTGCTCTGGAGTGTAGGGGCATGATAGTTGGTGCTGAATACCAGCAGAGGCAAGAATCTTCTTCAATGGCATGTACTCAGAACCACCATCACTTCTGAGTATTTTTATCTTTCTATCAAACTGATTCTCAACTAGAGACTTAAAAGTAATAAAGGCAGTTTGAGCATCAGACTTAGATCTTAGAAAATAAATCCAAACATATTTGGTGTAGTCATCCAGAAAAGAAATATAATAGTTACTTCCATTTGTGGAGGTAACTGGGGCTGGACCCCACAAATCACTATGTATCAGATGCAAGGGTGCATTAGAATGAGTAAGGCTAGTAGGGAAAGCCAGCTTATGTGCCTTGGCCTGCTGACAATCAATGCAGAAATTGAAAACATTTTTATCCAGATAAGAGATATTGCATGAATTTAAAGCTCTCTTTGTATTAGCAACAGAGGGGTGACCCAACCTCTTGTGCCAAAGTTCAAGAGTCAAAGCAGGTTTAACATTACAATCAAAAACACTACTAGGTTCAGAATTAAAAACAGAATGAAAAACATCAGTTGGCACTGGCTTGGACTCTTTAGGGCTTTGAGCAGAAGTAACTTTTGCCAGATGGAAAAGGTAAAGACCATTTCTAAGCTTGCCTTCCAGAAGAACCTTCCCTGTGATTGGATCCTTGACAACACAAAAATGAGGATGAAATTCAAAGAAAACATCATTATCTTTGGCAAATTTACTGACACTGAGGAGGTTTTTAGTGATATCAGGGACATGGAGAAGGTTTTTAAGATGAAAAACAGGTGAATGGCAGTTAGGTTTAGAATCAATGCCAGTGACTGTAGTCTTACCAGTGTGATTGATGTCCAGTCCTGCTCCATTACCAACTGTGAGTTTGTTACCTCCTCCATATTCAGACCCAATGCTCATGTTGGACATATCATTTGTAACATGGTGCGTGGCTCCAGAATCCGGGTACCATGAAGCTTCTGATCCATTGTCAACTGAGCTGTAATGAGCTGAGCTGTTAGAAGAAGCCATATGACCACTATGACTCCCTTGGCTCTTGTTGTCAGAACTCTGATTCCTCACAAAGTCAGGGTTAAACCTGTGGTAGCACTTCTCAGCAGAGTGGTTAGAGAAACCACAGATTTGACAATACACTCTATTCCCAGTGTTTGTCCTTCCACCTCTTCCTCTGTATGAGCCCCTGCCCCTGTTACTGTTGCCTCTCCCTCTAGTAGACTGGTTGTTGTCTGGACCTCTACCTCTTCCATAAGAGAGATTGGCATTAGGGAGATTTTCTGATGCAGAACTTGCTTCAAGTCTGCTTTCATATGTCAATAGGAGAGAGGTGATATCCCTCATGGTAAAAGCATCGCCTTTAGCAGTAACTGTTATCACAACAGCATCATACTCACTGCCCAGTCCTCCTAGGACATACATGACTTGATCAACCTCACTCATCTTTTCTCCTGCACTTGCAAGAGCATCACAGCAAGCTTTTACCTTGTTCAAGTAGTCTCTCATACTCAGTCCTCTTTTCTTCAGATTTTGCAGCTCAAGTCGATACTGCATCTTTCTTGCCGTTGTTTGGCCGGAGAAGTTTGTCTGCAATGTTTCCCAGATCTGATGAGTGGTGTTCAACCCAACCACAGAAATAAGGATGGGTTCAGACAAGGAAGACAGGATCCAGCTAGTGAGGAGTTGGTCTTGTCTCTGCCATTTAGCATATTGAGGGTTTAATATGAACCCTTCATCTTCATTCACAGGTAGATACTTTCTGGGCTCTGGTTTTTCTCCATTAATGAACCCCTCGAGTCCATGACCCTTAATAGCAGCCAGGATCTGCTGCTTCCATATGAGAAAGTTGCTGTCATTTAGCTTGATGGAGACGAGTTGATGGTTGAGTTGAATCGGGGCTCCAGATTCCTTTTCGTGTTGTTCTTCCATTAATAGAGATAGAGCAGCTGCTTGGATCGAATGCCAAGAACAGGCTTTTAGAGCTCTGATACCATAATAAAATTAATATAAAACGAATATTGAGAAAGAACGTTTTGTATAGGAACGATGAAGATTTTTCATTGATGGGATCGATCAATTACAGCGGCGGCTATAAGCCCCTATTTATAGCCAGTCAAAACCAGACATCAAACCCTAGCTATTAATAAATAAAAGAAAATATAAATATCCTAAGCTCGGCACGTGAGACGCACAAGCTTTGTGTTGGCAGCTGGGGGACAAAAGAGACCAATCATATTAATAATCCAAACGTCGTCGTTTTGTCCCAATTTAGGTTTAGGAAAGGGGCAGGAATTAGGGCAATCAATTTGGGGATAAAAACCCTAATTGTGCATGGGGTTTATTAGATATTACCGCGCAAAATATAGCTTGAGCCTTGAGCCGGAATGCGTATAAGAATCAGCATCAAAATGCCATCAGGAAGAGATTTGAAATAATTACTGAACATTTTTCTTAATCAAGTATTGATTTAGAGCAAAAATAGTTGAGACGAAAGTATTAATATATCAAACTAGAAGATACTCCTTGGAGAATTGCGAGAATTTTATCAGATGAATCCCTTCTTAACCGATTAAGAAGATATATACGTAGAATGAAGATACTCCGTATTCCTTCATATTATATTTTCTTTACCAAAAAAAAGTAACTCTCGTTTTATTTATTTCAATTCAAAATTATGAATTTTGAACTCAATTATATAAAATGTCCTATTGGTTGGTGAAGGAATTACTTAAATGACATAAGTAATTCGATAAAAATAAATTTAGAAGACTTACTTGTCTTCGATGCGGAAACGTAAATCGAACGGACCGAATCCTCTTGTTGCGTGTTGCTTCTCGTGCTACGCAGTGTCTACAACACTCTCCCGATTGGAGTGTTGAATTGTTCTTCACAATCTAAGAACCCCCAATGATATTGTTCTGTTGTTTATTTCTCTGTAACTTTTGTTTTTGCGTTTTGCAGGTTTGCAAGTTGCTGCGTTATCTCTTACAGTATTCAATCTGTATAATATATCTATATATATTAATAATACAGATAACTGCATACATAACCGTAGTATAGGATAAATATTTATAATATACATTTTTATTACACAAATAAAATATATATTATAAAATAAATTAAAATACTTTTATTTTAATTATTTCACGGGTCGGGTCAAGCCCACGGGGCGACCCTAATCCCAACATCTCCCACTCGCACAAAGGGCTAGACTCGACGTCCAGATAAACATTCTCAACAATATCATTTCATACAGGGCAAATAGATCGTGTGACCTGCGAGCGTGTGAACTATGTCGTTGTCATAAACCGGTTAGTGTATTATGACAGTTCACGAAATATATTGAGGACTTTTACTCGCTATACCCCAGATATCTTTATAAACCGCACTAGTCGACGTATCTCTTATCTCCCTCAGATACTTAGCATACTCGACTTTGTCCCAACTCATATTCACAATCATGTCCGTACATGATTGGGCTAGCCTTGAATACCAAGTTAAGTGCATGTTTTAAGATAATCTTCCTTCTCCACTAGAGTCTCTAAACTCCACGTCAGTTGCTTTCCTGATATGTACCGCATTTACCGAATTTCCATGGTTATTTGGTAAGATATCAAAGTAGCATCACTTAGTGAAATCTCAAGACATAGTTGGAAGTCTTAAGGGTAACGAAGTGAGGTCAACGACATCGTTTCAACCTCAAGGTCTCACATAATGAGAAAACAGGGAAGTTTCTCTCATTCACCTTTTAATGATCACAAAAGCACACGTGGTATGAACACGCGCTACAATGCTCTTCTTCCACTTTGGAAGCGTATGTCTTTCAACTTAGCATCGTACAGATTATAGATCAAGTGTCCGTCTCCCACTTGACCTGAGTTCTCCCCTCTGTTACGTCCTCAGAGACTCCCACTGTCTCCAGGAGAACTGCAATCTGGCTATATTACAAGTCCATGAATGTGGGGATTCATTTCTCTGCACATCCTCGATGTCAGAGGTGACTGGTCATGTGAGAGAACCAGTCACAACTTGTAGACATACTTTTCAAGTATAATTCATACTTGTACACACAACATTAATACATATATTAATTTCAATAGAGCAACACATATATTGTTATTGATTGATTACATATAATCAAATTCTATGCAATTCCAAAGACTCGACATGATCCTTGAACACCTCGTTAGGTATTGGTTTGGTCATAGGATTAGTCACCATCAAATGCATAGATATATAATATTTACTCTTTTCGTTTCAACAATGTTCCTGACAAAGTTTAACACTGCTTGACTATCACATTTGATCCTCACATCACCCACTGGTGTGCTTACAATCCTTTATCATGAAATGTCTTTCTTCACTATTTTTGGGATCCATGTTTCGGCTTAGGTATTCACCTTTGATAAAAAGAGTATCAATGACATTACAAGTATCCATCTTGAATCGTTAAAGGAGCTTATGGATATTAATCTCCTGCGAGAGTCTAAGCAACCTTTGAGAACGAATCCTATAAATTTTGATGTCATACTCATTTTCACCCACATCCTTCATCTCGAAGATGAGGATAGTCATTTCTTGATCATATCAAGTACTCAATATCATTCTCAGCCAAAAGAATATCATCAACATATAATGATAATATTACGAAACACTTTTCTGAACGTTTGACATATATAATCACAATGGTCATCATCATCACCTGATGAGATTTCAAGTACCATTGACTAGACAACAAAACCCACTGGTTGTTCCATATATATCTTTTCCTTTAATTCTCCATTGAGAGAAAAAAAATAGTCTTAACGTTAATTTGATGTAGTCCCACATCGAAATTGGCTACAATGGCTAGAAGTAGGCGAATCGAAGAAAACCTCACACTCGGCGAGAAGGTTTCTTCATAGTCTATACCCTCAAATAGGTTATAGTCTTTAGCAACTAAATGAGCTTAGTATCCTTCAGTTGCCCTATCAGCCTTTCGCTTAATTTTGAGAACCCACTTGTTCCCAAATTGTCTTGCATCCACTCGAAAGATCAACTAGTTCCCAGACATAGTTATTCTTCATTGAATTTTTGATCTTCCATTGCAATTTTCCATATAACCTTCAGGTTTTATCGAGAAAGAAAAGGATAAAGCCTTGCTGAAAGACTCACTCTTCTCCTTCAACTGATTCAGTCATAGAAACATACCCATAAATGTCATAATGACGTTTAGGTATACTCTTTCTACAAGAATAACGAATAGGTTCTGATGATCGAACTTTTAGGTATATTCATCTAGAGGTGTAACATATACATCTCTCCCACTCTGATCAACACTACGAGAAATGTTGAGTGGTGTTAGGTCTGAACCTTGTACCTCTCGAGGACCAGAAACTAATCTTGTGTCCCCATTCTCATCATTAACCACAAAGAACGGTTCTTTATTTCGTAATTCACCTTGACTTGGGAATTCAGTCTCTAGAAAATTTACATTTCTCGATACTATTTCAGTGATATGATCATCTCCATTGTCACTAATGAACACATAACCATTGAATTCCTTTGAGTACCTTATGAAAATACACTTATTTTCTCTTAGAGTTAGCTTTCCGTACATATCATGTACGTTGTGCACAGGTGCAGCCGAACCCCAAGGCTTGAGATTATTTAGGTCAGGTCTCCTACCTGTCCATAGTTCATACGGAGATGATGTCACTGACTTGGATGATACTCAATTTAGAATATAGGCTGTAGTTAACAAAAATATCTCCCCAAAAGGAAATAGATAAGTTAACTTGCGCCATCATGGATCTCACCATGTCTAATAAAGTTCTATTCCTTCTCTCAGCAACACTGTTTTGCTTTGGAGTATTAGGAGTAGTCAACTATCGAGTAATCCCTTTTTCAATACACAGTTCCCAAAACTGTTTTGACAAATATTCACGCCCGCAATCGGTTCTCAAAGTTTTGATTGTTCATTCTTTTGATTCTCGATTTCACTCATGAAGTATTTGAAACAACCTTGTGCTTCAAACTTGTGAGACATCAAATACACTTAATCAAAATGCGTGAAGTCTTCAATGAATGTCATAAAATATGAAGCTCAGTGACGAGCTGTCACACTTAGTGAATCACAAATGTCAGTATGTATTGATTGCAATGGATATTCACCTCTTTTGTTGCCTTACTAAAAAGGTTTGCGAGTCATTTTACATGCAAGATATATTTCACATGTGGACAAATCGAATTTAGAAAGTGAACCCAAAAGTTCTTCTTTCATTAGACGATTCATCTTATCATTCCCAATGTGTCTCAAACGTGCATATCAAAACACATTATAAACATGCTCAAAACAAGTAGAAGAAACATTATGAAACAAGCAATTTACATAAAAGACAAATAACCATAAAGTCGGCATTAATATGTTCGTTAACGCACATAGCATTATCATATATAATAGAAAACATGTCATTTTCAAACCAACAACTAATAGCCTCAACGAAGAAGAACTACTACTGAAAATATTGATTCTAAAGGAAATTATTTCCTTTCATTTTTATCAGTATCCTTCTTTGAACCTTCACTAGATTCTTTAACTTTTCCTTTGTTCTTGTTCCATTTAAGCTAAAAACCAATGTTTTTATTGGAACCAGAACTCTCAGCCACATAAACATCATCTCCACGAGGTTTCACAACACCTAGTCGCTCATCCTCAAGCTCAACATGTCGAGCTGCATCTTTGAAGATTTTGATGTTATCATTGTGAGTAAGGTTGACCTTAAAGTGCTCCCACTGGTCGCGAAGGAAAGATATTAAGGTTTGAACTCATTGTTCATTTGAAAGAATGTGTCCAGCTGTCTTAAGCTCCACAATCATGTTAGACATAATTCTCACATGTTGTTTAATAGAATGATCACCACGCTTCGTGTAGGTATCAATCTTTATATTCAACAGACGAAGCTTAGTGACAAAAGTATCACCATACTTATCACGCGAATACTCCCACATGACATGCGCAGTACCTTGCAACTCACAATCAAAAATCATGTCATCCTCGACGGATGCGATCATGATACCCCAGGCTTTAGAATCCTATTTCTTTCTGTTGGGGATCGTGCATGTATACGCAGCGGAAAACAAAATTTTTTATGAAAAACCGTTTTTCATTAATGTAAACATTTTACATTATATTTATTTTATTTTATTGAAAATCATATTTTCAATATTACATGCATTAATTGACTTAATTCAAATCTAATTAGAATAAATAATCCACCATTTAATTTAATTATCAAATAATTAAATATTTAATTCATGCATCCCATACTACATAAATTAAATCTAGCGCAATTAAATTTATCATATAAATTAATTACTTCTAGCGCAATTATATTATCATATAAAATAATTACTTCTAGCGCAACTATATTAATCATATTAATATATTACTTCGCAATTATATTAATTATATTAATATATTACAATTATATAAAATAATTACTTCTAGCGCAACTATATTAATCATATTAATATATTACTTATAGCGCAATTATATTAATCATATTAATATATTACAATTAATTACGTAAACATGGACATAATTAATTTGCCTCAAATTGACAATTAACATAATTTTATTATTTAATTCTAATCAACTTGAGTTTATGTAAACATCCGCACATAATTAATTTGTATCAGATTGATAATTAACATAATCATATTATTTAATTCTAATCAATAATCAAATTAATTAATTACACATATATAATTAATTACGTAAACATGTGCACATAATCAGTTTGCGTCAAATTGACAATTAAGATAATCATATTATTTAATTCGAATCAATTTGAATTTAATTGACATTTAAATTAATCACAATTAATTTTTCTTTATCAATTAAAAATCCCATAGCGCAAACATTAACAGTACATAGCGCAAACACCTAACGCAAACAATTAAATCTAAATTTAATTGTAAGTACCTCAGGGATTCATCGGACGAAACGAGGTTCGTCGGAAGTCGCGCGGATGCGACGCGGGGACGGCACGGGTCGTGTGCGGGGAGAGCCGGGCGAGTGGCGGGGCTCTCGGCTGGACTCGTGTGTCACGGCTGGAGCGCACGGGCGCGACTCGGGCTATGCTCGGGCGTTCCTTCGGCGTCTCTCGTCTAATCAGGTTTCACCTCGTATAGGTAATCCAACTTACGTATTGCACTAGAAACACGTAAGGGAGAATACGACGGGAAAAACGGGCCGGAAAAACGGTGCCGGAATCGGATTCCGGCGAGGGGAGGCGGTTGCCGGCGGCGTCACTAGGCGGCGGCGGGCGGCGGCTCCGGTTGTCGGCGGTCCTCCGAGGGAGGAGCCGAGGGGGCGGCGAGAGGGAGAGAGGAGAGAAAGTGAGGCTAGGGTTTTGAGCTCTTCACTTTGGTGTGTTTATTCTCATGCCTATGAAGCTCCTTTTATAGGTGAAGAAAGGAGCTTGTTGGGCTCAAACCCTAATGGATCGGATCCATTAACCCTAGCCGGCCCAATACATTAGCCGTCATTACGTTTCTCCAAAATTGACAATCAATTTCATCTCCGAAAAATATAACGATTATATTTTCTTTCTCGTTTTAATTTTCTCATCAATATGAGATAAAAATAAAAATTTCCAATTTCACAAAATCGGAAAGCCCATTTCAGGGGTACTGCTAAATCGGGAAATTTCCCAAAATAGAAAGTGTACACCATCGTGTCCGTTTTCTTTAGCTCATTATTATTTCCAACTCATAATCACAATTATGAATCTCGGATTCAATCATATTGACCTCCGACTATATGTACTTAATTAACAGTTAATTAATACATGATCGTATTCAAGGATCAGTTTACACGAGAATGTGACCCTCAATGGTTCAGGTGTATAACTAGCCGTGGGCTCACAACATATTGTGATTCGAACAACATATTGTTCTTATTTCAACTACTCCCAAGAGTTTTAGATTAATAATCATATTATTTAATCTCCGAACAAGTCGGTGCCCAACGAATCAGTGACGAGCGTCTAGCAGCCACGCTTCACTAATTCCCTAGATACAAATGAAGTGCCTGCAAGAACCTTGTAATATAGTTAGCGTACAGTACGATCCCTCCGATACATATGTCCCGATCAAACTAGAGATATTGGTTAATCGAGATCTCTTGTTGAGTTTGATAACTGTGCGTACGTTCTAGGTTTCGTAAAATCCATTCGTGATTGATTCAGAGAAACACATTTCTCTAATCACCTCACTATTCAACTCTGGCCAGAGATTCCGGGACTACGAACCATCAGAACACACAGGACATCCATGATCTATATCAAGCGATCAGATCCCCTACTACCATGCACAGACTTCACATCAGATTTCGAACTGCACGAACATTGTCTCCTTTTTCGACTTACTCCCTTTCCAGGGAATCAGAGACACGTCACGATACAGCTAGTCCTCTGATGAAGTCACGGTGATGTCTGGGTCTTAAGGATTAATTGTGTACAACTATATTATGGAATTCTCTACTCGATCAGTGATAACCACTTAGAGATTCCAGGGAGAGGGTGTTCAGTGAACTCATCAACAGTGAGCACCCACTCAAGTATGTCGATGTCCCAACACCGAGGCTCGAGATTAGCCCACATACACTAAGTGCTAGTCTCAAGGGGGAAAGGCTGGGTATCCTTGTTATTGGCGTAACCCATCGACTAGGAACTGAGTTTGACCAGTTACGTTGCGTTAACAGAATTATCTCTCGGTTTCCACAAAACCGAATTCATACAACATGTGTAACTGTACAGGACTATATCTATGATTCAACATTGGGAGCAGATATAGTATATGCCATTAATAAAGGTTTCATTAATTAACGAAATAAACCGTTATATAACGGAATACGGTTAACCGCTCGGCCAACCGTTGGCTCGCCGGTCACCTATTCCAACAATCTCCCACTTGACCTAGAGCCAACTATCCATGAATCTTAGTCCCATCGACTCTCGATGTTTCTCGCAGACATATTCAGATAAAGGCCTGGTATAGGGATCTACAAAGTTATCTTCCGAAGTGACACTCTCTACTCAGACGTCACCTCTGTCATTGATCTCTTAGATCACATGATATTCTCTCAAGTACATGTTTGGACTTCTGATGAGATCTCGGTTCCTTAGCATTCGCTACAGGACACCGTATAATCACAGTACAAGTTACTTGATTATTTGCGTCCGGAACTATAACCAACATTTGGATAAAGTTCCGTGTCCAAAACAGTCTCTTTTACAGCTTTAGATGCTGCAACATATTCAGGTTCTCGTGGTAGAATCATTAGTCGTTGCAGGAACCATTCCAGCATACGACACCACCTCTAAGCTCGAATATGAATCCCGATATCGACTTTTAGTCATCCACATCCAGTTGAAAACTAGAGTTCGTAAGTACCTCTAAATTCAACTCGGACCTCCCATAGACTAAGAACAATTCCTTAATGCTTTTGATTGCTAGTGCTCAAGGATTTCGTCCTTCACGACTTCAAATAAGCCGGTCTTGGGTTCGACTGATATTCACTTGTGACACTCACAACATTTATAATATCACGTCTAGTACACAGCATGCCATACATAATGCTCCCTAGTGCGGAGATATATGTGTTGTCCATTTCATCTCCTCGAATTCCAGCAACATTACAGTCACACGAATTACGAGAGATGAACCCCATGGGACATTGGCAAGAATCTCTTCAGGATTCTTCCATGCTAAACCATTTAGAAACAATTTCTATGTACAAGGATTGAGAAGATTTTACATCCTTCTAGATCTATATCTATAGTGACGTATCACAATACGTAAGATGCCTCTCCTCAAATCCTTTATTCGAGAAACGTGTGGATAACCGTGCTTTCGTTGACTGCAACATCACTCAATCATGCCTATGATTAGTATGTCATCAACGTACAACACTTAAATTTCACTGCGCTCCCACTAACCTTCTTGAATACAAGGTACCTTTAAGTTTTATACCAAGTCAACGCTTTGACTATTGTATTTAAAACACATGTTCCATTTTAGGGATGCTCGTTTCAATCCATAAATGGATCGCTGGAGTATGCAAACCTTTTGCTCCTTTCCAGAAAATATGAAGCCTTCCGGCTGCGCTACAACTCTTCCATAATATCACATTCAAGGAAAGTAGACTTCATATCTATTTTCCATATCTCATAGTCGTACTATACAGAAATGGCCAGCAAAATTGTAATGGACTTAAGCATAGCGACTGATGGAAAGATTACCTAAAAAAACAACACATTGTCTTTGAGTAACTTCTTTCGCCATCATCCTTGCTTTAAAGGTCACACCTTTCTATATATATACTCCAACGTCATAATTAATAGATCAATATGCAGCCTTTTGGAACGATTCCCTTTGGTGGATCTACCAAGGTCAAACCTTGTTGGAGTACATACAGTCCATTATGAATTTCATGGCAATAAGCCAATGTCCCATATTCTTATCCAATACGAATCAGTTGAAGTTTATTGGATCATATCCATCGTCAACTTTATCTTGATCATTATCAAGTTGGAACCGTCTACCAGGTACCTTCCGAACATTTTCGGATTTACGAACCGATAGATGAAGAGGTATATTAGTGGTTTGTTGAATTGGTTCATCTCCAAGTACTTGTGTTTGAACTTCATAGTGTGGTTCATATTCTCGAACTATTTCGAGATTTCCTATATTGCCTTTTCTATCGAATAGAAACTTCTTCTCTAAGAAGGCAACATTTCTTTAAACAAACATTTTGTTTTAGAAATATAGTAGAACAGGTATCCTTGTGAATGTTCAGGATACCCCACAAAATGGCATAAGTCGGATCTACTATCCAACTTATCTCCCACTAGCCGCTTCACGCAAGCAGGATACGGGAGTGCCCAAGTTCATATGGTGTGGTTTTAACTGCTTTGGTGGTAACACTATTCAGCAATTGGACGACTGTCAAAAGTGCAGGACTTTTACAGTTTCGTCGACAATTTGGTGAACCCCTTTGTGGATCGAACAATGTCCAACAAAGTTTGATTCCAACATTAGGACACTTAATACAATTAAGGAGTTCCAGACGGAGTCCATTGCCAGAGAATCATATTCTCTTTTAGATAGTCAATAAGCTTGGTGCTTAAATATTTATTACCACGATCATATCGTAATATAGCAACCAAGTTGGTTTCCTACTTTGATGTCTAAAATTATTGAACACTTCAAAATTAGAGACGTGTACTTCATAAGTACATTTGGTAGTTGAAAACCACCCCCACCAGTAACACATTAGTGGATCACACATCTCCGTTTGGATCAAATCCAATAGATCTTCAACACACTCAACTAGCGTGCTAAAGTTGTGCGGGGATTTGACTTCTATCAATTGCTGATATTTGGGTTTAGTTCATTCTTGTTTATTTGTTTATCGTCTTTAGCAAATCATATTTGCTTTCTTTTGTATAAAGGAAATCGGATTTCCAAAACAAAATTAAAACCTTTACCTTCTATATCAAATATAGAAGTAAGATCTAATAATAGAACATTTCTATTAATAGCAGGTTTCTAAATTTAGACGAAACAAATAATCAATTGTTCAAAACAATAGAATAACTACAACCCAATACGAACCTTTGTCAGAACGTTTCTGCCCAAGGTATTTTAGCAGTTATGGCCCTATGGCCTTTATTCATACAACGATGGCAAGCGTCATCAACTCATTTGTTGACCTTGTTCTTAGTCGCCCTTCTAGTATCACCTTTATCCATCTTTACACTTAGACCGGAAACCATTTCCGTCATTTTCTTCAAGAAGAACACTTCTTTCATGAAGAAGCAATAATGAGAACAAATTTCTCGTATTGATGGTTGACTCTTTGATCAAGATCTTGAACAACTTATCCATTGAATGATCGAGCTTTGTTCATGTTGTAGTTCATAATGAACGATTCATAAGAACTAGAAATCCACTTCTCATAAGTGGCATTCCTCAGCAGTCAAAGGTTGAGTGAGATTATCAAATAATCTATTCTCAAGTACATAGAGGCACTCATCATTTTAAATCACAAGATTGAGATTCCAATTCAAATGGTTTGGCCCAGTGAGTTTGGATTGGTCGAGTATCGATGTTACGGGATATCTTAGAGAATATTACTGAGAAATATTAAGAAGATTAACATTGAGATAATTCGTTATTAATGATTACAATTAAATGTTTGGTCTTTATCATTTAATTGCCTCCCACTAAATTTTTCGAATTCCGCTATCCTCTAGCAGACAGACGGGAAAACTTATTTTTCCTTAGTTGGGCTTTAGGTCCAATAGCGTGAATATAACCCGTAGTTAATCTAGCCCGATTACATTCACCTAAAGGTAGAAACATTTTCAATCACATCTCTATGTGACCCTAAAGATTACTTTTCCTCACCATGACAATGAACTACGTTAATCGTACCCTTCAAAGTCAACCATGTGTCAAGACCGACCTACCGATGTGAGAAGTGAAAGTTGGACTCCAGTAAACATGTGTAAGCCCATAGTTAATCTATCCGACCACACATATTCAAAAGAATCGTAGCTAACACCTCTCCATCTTATGTCAATAAATTACAGCTTAACTCACAAGCAGTACTCCCCGCTAACACGGCATACCATACTACTTGTAAGTGGCTTTCACATAATTTATTGTCGGTAGAAGGAAAGGAGAAAGAACGACACATCGGTTCTCCTTTAAGGCTTGATATACATTCTCGGGAGAGAATGGAGGAGTATAGGATTGGTTATCTCATCAGAATAATCGTTGTACATTCTCAGGAGAGAATGAAGTGAGTGATCGATTGTTGATTCTTAACAACTATGTCCTCTATAGGTCATCCTAACGAGCACATACGATCATAACATATATCACAATATATATATCTCACATAATTCACATAGCATTTAATCACAATTAAAACGAGGTATGCAAATTAAATGGTGCTCTATTAATTAACTTGATTTAACAATTAAATCAAATAATTAATCTATCACCTTGTTGATCGAATATTTAAATAAATTATTTAATTGGTCAATAAATAATTTCACTAAATTAAATATTGATACTTCCTTTCTATTTCAATTTATTAATATCTTAATAATCAAAACGTGATGTCTCGTAAGTGAAACTAGAGGTTTCTAACCAGCGATTCATCATGCGAGCGACCCTATCTCCCATAAATGGGGGAGCCGAGCAGACCATCGAATCATGCCATCAAATGGCTCGATGTCTCTAATTTGTTTTAACAAAAACAAGTCTAGATGAATCACTCCCCGAGGTGCATTCATGTTCGACATTGAATTGTTACTTGATAACAAATTAGGCATTGTTTCAATCTATTAGATAAAAATAAATATCTTAATAGAAACAACTAAGTCCCAATTAAACAACATTAAATCAATCAATTCAACAAACAGCATGCTTAAGGCATTGTTTCAGAACCTACGCTCTGATACCACTGTTGGGGATCGTGCATGTATACGCAGCGGAAAACAAAAATTTTTATGAAAAACGTTTTTCATTAATGTAAACATTTTACATTATATTTATTTTATTTTATTGAAAATCATATTTTCAATATTACATGCATTAATTGACTTAATTCAAATCTAATTAGAATAAATAATCCACCATTTAATTTAATTATCAAATAATTAAATATTTAATTCATGCATCCCATACTACATAAATTAAATTTAGCGCAATTAAATTTATCATATAAATTAATTACTTCTAGCGCAATTATATTATCATATAAAATAATTACTTCTAGCGCAACTATATTAATCATATTAATATATTACTTATAGCGCAATTATATTAATCATATTAATATATTACAATTAATTACGTAAACATGGACATAATTAATTTGCGTCAAATTGACAATTAACATAATCTTATTATTTAATTCTAATCAACTTGAGTTTATGTAAACATCCGCACGTAAACATGGACATAATTAATTTGCGTCAAATTGACAATTAACATAATCTTATTATTTAATTCTAATCAACTTGAGTTTATGTAAACATCCGCACATAATTAATTTGTATCAGATTGATAATTAACATAATCATATTATTTAATTCTAATCAACTTGAATTGTGCAATTAAATTAATCAAATTAATTAATTACACATATATAATTAATTACGTAAACATGTGCACATAATCAGTTTGCGTCAAATTGACAATTAAGATAATCATATTATTTAATTCGAATCAATTTGAATTTAATTGACATTTAAATTAATCACAATTAATTTTTCTTTATCAATTAAAAATCCCATAGCGCAAACATTAACAGTACATAGCGCAAACACCTAACGCAAACAATTAAATCTAAATTTAATCGTAAGTACCTCAGGGATTCATCGGACGAAACGAGGTTCGTCGGAAGTCGCGCGGATGCGACGCGGGGACGGCACGGGTCGTGTGCGGGGAGAGCCGGGCGAGTGGCGGGGCTCTCGGCTGGACTCGTGTGTCACGGCTGGAGCGCACGGGCGCGACTCGGGCTATGCTCGGGCGTTCCTTCGGCGTCTCTCGTCTAATCAGGTTTCACCTCGTATAGGTAATCCAACTTACGTATTGCACTAGAAACACGTAAGGGAGAATACGACGGGAAAAACGGGCCGGAAAAACGGTGCCGGAATCGGATTCCGGCGAGGGGAGGCGGTTGCCGGCGGCGTCACTAGGCGGCGGCGGGCGGCGGCTCCGGTTGTCGGCGGTCCTCCGAGGGAGGAGCCGAGGGGGCGGCGAGAGGGAGAGAGGAGAGAAAGTGAGGCTAGGGTTTTGAGCTCTTCACTTTGGTGTGTTTATTCTCATGCCTATGAAGCTCCTTTTATAGGTGAAGAAAGGAGCTTGTTGGGCTCAAACCCTAATGGATCGGATCCATTAACCCTAGCCGGCCCAATACATTAGCCGTCATTACGTTTCTCCAAAATTGACAATCAATTTCATCTCCGAAAAATATAACGATTATATTTTCTTTCTCGTTTTAATTTTCTCATCAATATGAGATAAAAATAAAAATTTCCAATTTCACAAAATCGGAAAGCCCATTTCAGGGGTACTGCTAAATCGGGAAATTTCCCAAAATAGAAAGTGTACACCATCGTGTCCGTTTTCTTTAGCTCATTATTATTTCCAACTCATAATCACAATTATGAATCTCGGATTCAATCATATTGACCTCCGACTATATGTACTTAATTAACAGTTAATTAATACATGATCGTATTCAAGGATCAGTTTACACGAGAATGTGACCCTCAATGGTTCAGGTGTATAACTAGCCGTGGGCTCACAACATATTGTGATTCGAACAACATATTGTTCTTATTTCAACTACTCCCAAGAGTTTTAGATTAATAATCATATTATTTAATCTCCGAACAAGTCGGTGCCCAACGAATCAGTGACGAGCGTCTAGCAGCCACGCTTCACTAATTCCCTAGATACAAATGAAGTGCCTGCAAGAACCTTGTAATATAGTTAGCGTACAGTACGATCCCTCCGATACATATGTCCCGATCAAACTAGAGATATTGGTTAATCGAGATCTCTTGTTGAGTTTGATAACTGTGCGTACGTTCTAGGTTTCGTAAAATCCATTCGTGATTGATTCAGAGAAACACATTTCTCTAATCACCTCACTATTCAACTCTGGCCAGAGATTCCGGGACTACGAACCATCAGAACACACAGGACATCCATGATCTATATCAAGCGATCAGATCCCCTACTACCATGCACAGACTTCACATCAGATTTCGAACTGCACGAACATTGTCTCCTTTTTCGACTTACTCCCTTTCCAGGGAATCAGAGACACGTCACGATACAGCTAGTCCTCTGATGAAGTCACGGTGATGTCTGGGTCTTAAGGATTAATTGTGTACAACTATATTATGGAATTCTCTACTCGATCAGTGATAACCACTTAGAGATTCCAGGGAGAGGGTGTTCAGTGAACTCATCAACAGTGAGCACCCACTCAAGTATGTCGATGTCCCAACACCGAGGCTCGAGATTAGCCCACATACACTAAGTGCTAGTCTCAAGGGGGAAAGGCTGGGTATCCTTGTTATTGGCGTAACCCATCGACTAGGAACTGAGTTTGACCAGTTACGTTGCGTTAACAGAATTATCTCTCGGTTTCCACAAAACCGAATTCATACAACATGTGTAACTGTACAGGACTATATCTATGATTCAACATTGGGAGCAGATATAGTATATGCCATTAATAAAGGTTTCATTAATTAACGAAATAAACCGTTATATAACGGAATACGGTTAACCGCTCGGCCAACCGTTGGCTCGCCGGTCACCTATTCCAACACTTTCAAGCCTTATAAGTATCTTAGTTTCTACAATCCTGAGGACCAGTGTCCTGTCCAGGACCGAACATCTCATGGTTCGCAACATCGACAACATCTTTACCATCCATTACGTACCAACCTTTCAGTACCACGGATTGTAGTTGTCTTCATCGAGCTTATTTCCTTTAATCATATCACCAATGATTGATTTGCTAGTCACAGGCAAATCAGGAAAGTAAATATAAATCATGCTCTTATTGTGTGTAAAACAATTAAGTGACCATTTAGAATACTTTTGCTCAAAATAATTCTCACTAAACAGAACGTCGAAAGAAGACTTAATATCTCAATCATCGGCCCCAATTAGGTCTTATTATAATGAACTCAATCCCAAAAACACTTAATTAACCAAACCATTTTAAATCCCACTTTGGCACTTAGCATTCAAACAACTAATGTTTAAATGAAAACATATATAAAACGACAAACGAAATATATACATTAAAGTAATCAAAACATCGCATAGTTTAATCAGAATGACCACTAAAGTCAAACAAAAACTACGAAACGAAAAACAGTGTTTGTAAAACAAACAAAGTACCAATAGCCAGCACACACTAACTACTAATGTACATGATAACATGCCCACAAATGAGCATGAGCGTTTGGCATCCTCTTAATAGGCTAGACTTATAGTACATCTTTCTCCTTGTCTCGAGAACGACATGGGTCACCCAATGGTGTTCAGTACCATGACTATAGAAGTCTTCATATATAGCTTATGGCAGTGAGATAGACATCATGAAAGAATTCATGTTTTCGATTCCAAATCATTTTCCACATCTCATGTCATTCTAAGGGTAGAGAATTTCTAAAAATGATTTTTAATCTCGTCCCAATTGAACAAATCACCAACATTATTCCACATGTAGTTATACTTGCAACGCATGTTCAACACATGATCTCAATAAGTATATGTTGGTTTCATCTTTAGAGAAAAGAATTCTCGAGCGATACACATAGTACCTGTATTTAGACAAGTTTTAAAATTGGACACTTCCAATTCCAAATCAATAATTAACGAACACACTTGATCGTATAAAATGTCCAAATGTTATAAGTAACACTAAGTCACTCCCCTTATCAAAATGACACACACATAGCTTAAACGTTAGAAAATCCGATTTTCATACGAATATATGGCATATAACTTATTAAGTGCCGATGAGCCAGTTAAGATAGTCAAATTGTATTACTTTCGCATGCTCAAAATATTACATGAATTCATAAAAATTAAATATTATTTTCACATAGAAAATAATTTAATAAGATTTTAAAAAAAATCCAAAAAACTTAAAAATTATTATTTTTAAAAATTCCCGAAGACATTTTGAGCTAATACAATATTATTCACACTGAATAATTTTTAAAAAATGTACTTTTGTTTATAATATTATTATTCACACAGAATAAATTTTAAATAAACGGTACTTTTATTTATTTTATTAAATAATGTTTACACAAAACAAATAAAATAAAATAAAATCACTTAATAAACACTGTTTAACGCAAATTATTAATAAAATTTACTTGAAATAAATTCACACAGAATAAATTTCAATTCAGTAAAAATAAATTCATACAAAATGAATTTTAATTCACTATAAATTCATAAGAATGAATTTTAATTCATTATAAATAAATTCAAATAAAGTTCATCGAAAAATAAATACATAGCGCAAAGTTACACCAGATCACTTATAACAATTAAATAGCCCACCTGTTCAGTTAGAACAATTAAATAGCGCAAAATTCATTCTCAAGAGAATAAATAATACGCAAGTTCATGCAATAAAAACTTTAAAGCATAACATTAACTTAACTACAGTTCTCCCAGAACAAGTAACGCACTGCGCATTATAGTTCACAAAAGAACTAACGCAATTCATGTAGTAAGTTCCGTAAGTTCACACAGAACAATTTAGTTCTCCCAAGTAAGCACCGCATTATAGTTCACAAAAGAACTAACGCAATTCATACAATAAGTTAAGTTCACACAGAACAATTAAAAAAATGAATATGATTCATGCAGTAAAGTTCACTCAGAACAATAAGCAGAACACTAAAAAAACAGTTCACGCATAATGATTAACAATTTAACAGTGAACATATATATTAAAGGTGAACGATCAAAATTAAACACATAATTTAACAGGGATCCGATCACACATGCTCTGATACCAATGAAGGAATTACTTAAACGACATAAGTAATTCGATAAAAATAAATTTAGAAGACTTACTTGTCTTCGATGCGGAAACGTAAATCGAACGGACCGAATCCTCTTGTTGCGTGTTGCTTCTCGTGCTACGCAGTGTCTACAACACTCTCCCGATTGGAGTGTTGAATTGTTCTTCACAATCTAAGAACCCCCAATAATATTGTTCTGTTGTTTATTTCTCTGTAACTTTTATTTTTGTGTTTTGCAGGTTTGCAAGTTGCTGCGTTATCTCTTACAGTATTCAATCTGTATAATATATCTATATATATTAATAATACAGATAACTGCATAGTATAGGATAAATATTTATAATATACATTTTTATTACACAAATAAAATATATATTATAAAATAAATTAAAATACTTTTATTTTAATTATTTCACGGGTCGGGTCAAGCCCACGGGGCGACCCTAATCCCAACAGTTGGCATCTAATTTATGACTATCATCCCCTCGTTGGAAATTCTAACTAAACATGCAAAGAAATCAAAAGGAGAAATCAAGTAGGCAAATATTATTTTTTTAGCTCAATTTAGATTTTTTTTTTTTTTTTGGTTTTGAGTATTATAAAAAAAATACCATAAATTTGACTTATAATAAAAAATACCATGAATTTTGTTTCGTTTCTAGTTTCGTTCCTGGTTTACATGAGTGTATAACATCATAACATGAACAGATGATAAGGATTGATTACACAAGTGTTTCATTTTTTGTTTCGTTCCTAATTTCTAGTTAAATAAATGTTTCGATTCTAGTTTTGTTCCTAAAATTTCATATTATATAAAATTACATGAGTTTATAAGCTTATTACTAATTTCATTGTATAAAATTTTTAAAAATAATTTATAAGCTTATTACTAATTTCTTATTGCATAGTTGTGTTAATATAGTATGGAGTATTTATAAATTTTAAAGTAATAATTGCATCAGACTTCAGAACTGATTTGCACGTTTATGTGTTTGTGTAACGTTTATGTGTTTGTGTATGGATGTGTTTGCTGTATTATTTTTTATTTTTTTTTAATATATACTTAAATTATTGGGAAAAATGTCAATTAGGTTTTTTCCCAACATTTTTTGATATACTTTAAAATAATATATTACTTTTTTATTTTAATAAAAATGTACTCCAATATTAAAAAATATATCTTTTTACAATCTTCACTTATATTTTTTTTTTTTAAATTATATACATAATTTTTGAAATAAAATAAAATTTTATTACATCACGAGCGGCCAAGAATCCCAGAGGCCCAATTGCTAGACTCGGAAACCTGGAAGAAAACAACACACATGATCATTAACTTGTTAAAATGTTGTTCAACATAAACTCTAACCCCAACTCAACATGTGTTCTTCCACTTCATTTCAATTTTTAACCATTAAAATAAATAAATAAAAAAGCTTTGAGTTTGTCGTAGAAAAGCTTCATGTTCTTCTTTTGACCACTTGCCGATGGGCTTCGGGATTCTTCCATCCTCCAGGTCTTCAGTGATAGGGGGTGACCAGCCATCCTCTACAGCAGCCCATGCCTTTGAGTCAAGTGACTTGATCCTAGCCCTTGTGCGAGATTTCCAATAGGAGTAGTTGCTACCATCAAGAATAACTCTCGAAACAACATAATATGTTGGATCCATGGTGAGATATCAAAGAGGATCACACTAAGTACGTCTAGTGTTGGCTCTGATACCAATTGAAAGTGATATCTCGTATGGTACGTAGAGTCTACGGTAGAGTGTACCGAGATTAAAAACGCAGCGGAAAATAAATGACAAAAATGAAAGAGAGACAAGATATAATTTATTCACAAGTTATATTAATTATAACTTGCGAATACAGCCTTACGGTCAAAAAGATTTCACTAAAAATATTTGTGAATACAATGATAAAATAATCCAAGAGATAAACTGGAGCATGTCCTACAGAACTACAACTCTTGGACAAACAAAGATTACAACAAATAAAAGATGCTTGAAAGCTTTTGGATAATTGTAGTAATCTTTCTCTCTTATTTTCTGATATTCTAAATTAGTATTTGTCTTCAAAATGTCTTCTCTCATAACCCTAGCGCTCTGATACCAGTTGTTGGGAAAATTCGCGTCCGAATTCCCCTCCTGAAAAGCACACGAACAACACAAGAACGAAAAATACGGAATAATAGAGAACACGAGATTTATAGTGGTTCACCCGTTAACGAGGGCTACGTCCACTTATTGCCGCTGCAATAATTCACTAGAACAATTATAGAACTTGATTACAAGGCTTTGTAATGGTATAATTCGGTTCTAGGCTTTCTGGAGGTGTTAACCCTATTTTACACGCACATAGGGTTTATATATAGGGGGACTTAAAACTTGGGGGCAAGAAAAATCGCGCTCCCAGCGATCTGCAAAACGGCGACCGCCGTTTTTCTTCTGGCGCCCGCCGAATGATTTCGGCGACCGCCGAACTCCTTTTGGCGCCCGCCAAACGGCCCAAAACATGCAGAAGGTCAGCCCTCGCTTCTCCCGGTTTCGGCGCCCGCCGAAACCCAAATGGCGCCCGCCATTTCCAGCCCGCGGTTGCCGATTCTCCTCCGGCGACCGCCGTTTCCTTCTTCGACCTTACTCGTCGTTCCGGCGTGAATTTGACCTTCATACTCAACATAGCTCATGTGCAGCTCCTTTTCCACGTTCCTCGAATGTAGCAACAACTTTGACTGGGCAAGGCAGACTCTACAGCAACATCTGCACTGGACTGCTGACTTCGTTGCGTAGACTCTACCGTAAAGGCTACTGGCAGAGAAACTGATTTGTGACAGAAAGTCAAAACAAATCCTAAGTGAAACTTAGGTTCTTACAGACGTGTACAGCTTTGGTGTTTTAGCTCTAGAAATTGTGAGCGGACGCACAAACAGAGGCTTCCATCACGACGATCATCATCACAACCTTGTTGGACATGTTAGTTTTTTCAATCTTGATTACATTAGTACATGCTTGTTGTCGTATACTTTGATTTCTAACGTCTTTAATACGTACGGTTCAGGTTTGGATACTATACAAAGAAGGAAGGACCACTGAAATTGTTGACCCTAATATTTGCAACAAAGTTTACACTGATGAATTCTCACGATCGATTCAAGTGGCTCTATTGTGCGTTCAACAACGTCCCGAGGATAGGTCAAGCATGTCTTCAGTGGTTTCGATGTTGGGGACTGGATGTGTTTTGGCTGAAGTTAAAGAGCCTGGTTTTTTCATGGAAAGACATGGGTTTGTTTCTTCCCATTCACAATTACACAAATGCAAGCTCGATAATGAAAAAAAAAGGTCCATTTTAAACACATACTTTTACTGCCGTTGAATGATTTAATTTGTAGGTAATTTAGTGGACTTTCTTCATAATGAATCTAGCATATCCCTAACAGACTGAACCTATGCTCAAGATAAGGGTGATAGTGATAGTCGTCCAACCCAAACAAGAACATAGTTTGTTTCTGAACATTGTAGGCAACACGTAACCGACTTTGGCGGAAATCCCCAAAACCCTCGTCTAGTCCGTATGCAACGAAAACAATAACCTCTCGATATTTCAACCAGCCAGCTGGAGTGAGTTTGCAATCCGAACGAGGATCTTCAGGAAAGGACTGATTAATAAAGCCTCTGAAGGATTCCAAGTCCATGTCGGGCAGCCTCCTCCATTCTCCCGTTTCCGGTTTCATCTCCCAAACCTCCCACTTCAAATTGCCACACCCAATCAACAGAGATAGACAGCTTCCCAAACCTGAGAAATATTTATAATAATAATAATACTCTCTGCTACATCGAGGCACCGGAATCCGAGTAATAGTCTCGGTCTCCATGTTCAATGTCAAAACATAACCATTAATATTATTGTCCTGAGTCGTAAAAATCCTGCTGAGCCGTAAACCAGCATTGCTACGCCAATCCTCTGCCCAGTGCACGAATCCCTCCGTGACTATCGGACATCTGTTGAGCTGTATAGAAGCTGCGGTAGACAAGTGTCGAGTATCGACATGTCTCCATGAGTTATCGACTCCGTAGGTGAGTATAGCACAATATATCCTCGAGGATCAAACCATTACAACTGGACCAAACCCTGGGATTGAATTTGTACTTCAAATTGAATAAATCAATTCGGTCCGTTGGTATAGACAAAAAAGGAGTCCCTGGGGTGTCGATATTTTGGATGAGGAGTCCAGGAGTCGAATGGTCAAGGTGGGCAAATACAAAATCGCGGGTGTGGATCATCTCATACCATTTCCGGCAAACAGCCATTACCGCGCAAAATATAGCTTGAGCCGGAATACGTATGAGAATTAGCATCAAAATGTCGTCCGGAAGAGATTGGAAATAATTAGCATCACTGGATCCAACCATATCGTCTACATATAAGAAAAAACCAACAAGGTTTTATAATTGATACCACAGAATTCAAGCATCACATTTAAATTTTAACTAACCCTAATCGTTTTAAGACAAGTAAGATCCAATTTAACACGAAATTATTCTACTTAAAAAAATATTATGCAAACAGTAAGATCGTGTGTTTCGGAGGAAGGGAGGGTACCTCTGATTTTCCTTCTCTACTGCTCGAATTGGTATTCGGAGGAGTTGAGGAGCGTTGTTGCTGTTGCTCTGCACAAGTGGAGTAAATGTTTTTGACTTTTTGTTTTTTACGCAGCGCTTTTTAAGGACGGACGAATACTTTACATGGGAATAGAATTAAATAAATAAATAAATAAATCTTTTACTCCTTTTATGGCAAAGTTTACATCACTTTGCATAAAGTTTACAATGTAAATTAATTAAAATGTTACTTTTTATGCTATAATTTAAAAATATTTTAAATTACAGATATTTTATACTACTAATTATAAATTTAATAAAAATAATTAAATTGATTTTCTATCATAATTAAATTTAGTAAGAAAATTTTAGTTATCATAAATAAATTTAGAAATAATATATTTTAATGAAATTAATTAAATTTATCAATTAGATAAGCAAAAATTAAATAAATTGTAAAATGAATTGATGAATTAATTAAGAAGGGTTAATTCGATTAAGATTTTAATAGATTTTTTTTGTAGTTTAATAGATATAGGGATATAAAAATTTATAAACTCTAAGTAGAGTTTGATTGATTTTATATTTATTTGTATGGATTTTCAAAAATTTATAAAATATATTTTTTATTTATTTGCGTAAATTTTCAAAACTTCAAATATTGATACAAATGTATATGAATATAATTGCATATAAAAAATCAATTTAAATAAAAATACAAAAATAAATAAATTATTATTATAATTTTTATATCAATACTTATTCTTTATTTATCAGCTTTACTTATTTGTTTTGTTGACTTTGAAATGTCAAACAAAAAAAAAGTCTTCGAGACGGGGTGAATTTTGATCATATTCAATTGAATATTAAACAATACATAATTTTAAATAAATTATCATAATTTTTTTAAAAATAAATTGAATATTAATATTAATAATATAAATTTATTATATTTGGGTTGTTATTAAGAAACATATTATTGTATACCATAAAAAAATTATTATTAATATGATTTATAAATAATTATTTTTAAGAAAATAAGATGAGATCAATTTTTCTAAATAGAATTTTAATTATTTTATATAGATTGATTTGTGTAATACAATGACAAATGATAGTAAATAAGTCAATCAAAATCTCTCCTAATTATGAGAGATTTTAAAAAATCAAATTTAGTTATATTGTTTTAAAGAGAATTCATTAAAATCTATAAATTATTAAAATCTATTAAAATCACATTTAAATAACTATTGATTTTTCCAGACTTTTTAAATTTTTATTTGAATACCTCTAAATTTTAATGGACTTTTAAAAATTCGAATTGAATACACCTCAACTTAGAATCCGAATTGAATACACCCCAACATTAAAAGCCCATAAAAAATCTGCTGACTCTTAATTGAATACATCCCCAAATTAATTAATTAAAAATCTATTAAATTTCAAATTGTAAACGTACATATAAATATAAGTCAATAATTACTTAATTAATTAAAATAGGTTCAATAAAAAATGGGTAAATTAAAAATTTTGCTTTATAAAATTAATTTAATTAACTAATTAATTAAAAAGAATATCATAGAAAGTTTAGAGTTTTTTTTTTTCATTAATCAATTTTTGTAATGTTACCTATTTATTTATTTATTTATTTAATAACATGATTAATTGATTTCATCGGTGAAGGATATACATTATACATTGGAAGAAATCAGTGAAGGACATACATTGGAATTGGAAGGCTTCAAGGTCGTCAAGACTCAACTTTCCATCAAAGGTGTAAGTTATGAAAATAAGAACTCCGCTATTTATTTTCATACATTAATTATCATAAATCAATTTCGAACCAAGATCCGAACGGGGGACTCTAACCGGCAACGAGCCGAGTTGGTAGCGGATATATGGGAGGATGATTCATTTTCAGTTAACGATGGTTTCACAAGCAAGCTTCGTAAGGTGAAGATAGGGACGGTGGTAGCACAGAAGGAGTCGGAGCCGGAGAAGCAGGAGACGAGGCAGAGGGTGGAGGAGGACAGGAAGCCGCAGATTGAGGCTGCAGTTGTTAGGATAATGAAGTCTAGGAGATTAAGGTTTTGGATCACAATAATATAATTGCGGAGGTCACGATTATTTTGTTTGTGGAAGTGTAACTGATTGGCACAAGTTCTAGACCATTTCTTTTTTGCGTCTTTCAAGATAAAAAAAATCTTGGATTGAACTTTTATATGCTCTCTTATGCTTCAACACACTGGCTACAAGGAAAACAGATATTGGAAGTGGTTCAGAACCATTTTTGCCTCCATTTCCAAGGTTCTCTCTTTCAAATTTTCCACACTGCCGTCTTGACTTTGCTTTTCCTTTAGAGCCCTCTGATTTTTCAATGCGAGATTGATGGTCCACATCATCTGTAAAATATATCAATGAGCTAACAAAAGAAGACACAAGGAAACAAGAAATAAACTTTTAATCCAATCATGAAATGTAAAGGCTGAGAAAATGACTGAACTATATATTAAAACTGCCAGAAAGCTACATATGATAGATGGACGTAAATTACTCTCAAAATTATGATGGCCTAAGATTATGAAGAAGAAAAATAGTAAAGTTCATGAATCATGATTATGGACTGATGATGCATGGTGTAGACAATCAATAAGCTTTTCTGTGTACTTCGTAAATTCGACTACTGAAGTATGCCAGCTCTTTAAAATAGATTATTGTAACATACATTACATTCAAAGAATAACACTTAATTAAAGTTGTGTTGACAGTGTAAAAAGGGAAAGTAAGGTTATGTAGGGATGTGTTTTCTGACCTCCCCTACAAGGACAATCTGAGATACCACACCTTTTACAGTTTACACTTCAAGATTTTCTTAAACAGTTTATTTTACAGTTCAGAAGATAAAAAAAAATGTAGTGGGATTTGGGAGTGTTAAAAAGCTAAGTCGAGCCAGGGACTAAAAAAGAGTGTGTAAACAATATGAATAAGTGAGTAAGCTCCTTAAAAGAGAAACAAGCTTTATGGTGAAGAGTCCATAGGCGTTCCAAGGGAAACAATGACTTCAATATCAAAATGGAACAACTACAAAACAAGTGATACAAAAGGAATAAATTGAATAATTATTTATTTAAGTTAAACCTCGTTACTACAATTGTCTGATAGCAGGCTTTCAGGTTTTGGAATTAAACTTTCAAGCGAGGAGATCATCCTTCCACGGGTTAGCTGTTAGCCAAGAACTACTTTCATATTTATTTTCTGTTATTAAGATCAGAAGTGAGATCTTTGTTATACTTTCTCACAGAGGAGATGTGGAAATACACCATAAAATAACAAAGAAACGGCAAGTCGGCAACATCACTCAGTGTAATAATGTGATTCCATATTTTTCGCAGAGTGAAGTCTTAGCATCTAAGAGCTTATACCCTTTGTTTTCTCATAGCTTGTAGTTTGTACTTTGTATACAACTCTTCTTTATTAATTTGGCGTATAGTGCATTTTCTTCCCAGTTGGTACTAAAGAACAACATCATACAAGTCCAAACAAGTCCAAACAGCAAACATGGTGTGTTGCAACAGTGTCAAGTAACCACTCTGAAGCAGAATGCATAACAGAACTAGTGAAAAGGCATCAGAGAGAGAGAGAGAGAGAGAGAGAGAGAGAGAGAGAGAGAGAGAGAGAGAGAGAGAGAGAGAGAGAGAGAGAGAGAGAGTACCACTGAAATTCGCAGATGAACTTATAACACATGTAGGTTCAGTAGAAATGTAATGGGATGCAGCAGTAGGTGTTGTAGAAATATTGGTATGCAATTGACTCCGAATGAGTTGTATCAACTGCACGCACTGATCATAAATATTGGTAGGCAATTGACTCTGAAGGAGCTGTATTAACTGCACACATTGATCGTTTGACAAAGCCATACTATAAAGTGTAGAAGAAGTAGGTGACAGAGTAGCAACATCAGTTGGTGTAATTCCACCTTGTACAGAATTAGTTTGAGCTAGTTTCACTTCTCCTCTACCCCTTCTTCTACCATAACCTGGAGGATAACCATGGATGAAACATCTATCAATGGTGTGACCTGTTTTTCCACAGTGAGTGCAATGGAGTTTCTCCCTTACTCTGTTCATCACCATAGAGGCATTCACCATATTTTAAGGTAACTCGCTTACAGTTTGTCCAAAATTTTGTTCAACTCCTCCTTCAATACCTCTCTGCAGGAGCGGACCTACGTAGGCCCCATGATGGGCCTTGGCCCACCCTGAAATTTTTAGAATTCGTACTTATATATCTATATATTTACGCATAGAGGCAGATTCATAGGAAGCCTATTGACGTGGCTGTTAGTGCGTAGTTCGCTCTCGTTCACAGTGGAGTCTTCGGACTCCCGTGAACTAGCTTGAATTTCACACTATGGTTTTTGAATAAACTTCATTTTTATGTGGTTTTGTCATTTGTGTAGGTTAAGTAATTCTAAGTCTGCTAGGACTTGGAATCCCTAGTCATATACACATGCAAAATACACTGTGGGACTTGGAAGGCGTGGGACTTGGAAGCCTTGTTGTATCAAGTGTGTTGAGAGTTCAAAGTCACCAGGACTTCGAGCACGCACCTTCTTATCCACCGATGGAGTGCTGTAAAAGTTGATAGCCCTGCAGTTTATCCTGCTAAGTTATT
This sequence comes from Euphrasia confusa, assembly GCA_954870475.1. NCBI lineage: Eukaryota > Viridiplantae > Streptophyta > Magnoliopsida > Lamiales > Orobanchaceae > Euphrasia > Euphrasia confusa. Next base: position 3,058,451 of record OX940966.1, on the reverse strand, counting down.
GAAGCAAGGAACGCGAAGAGTGAGAAGGAACTGATAAGGGACTTCACACTCGCAAAATTGAAAATCACAATACGGCTACGCACTCCAAGTTCGAAGTCTCGCTAGAGATGAAGAATCTAGAACTATGTCGGTGATGGAATATTCGAGATTCCATTGAAGATGTTTTGGGCTCGGCCCATTAAGCGCAATTTCCGGAAGCCCATTAGGGTTCACTCACGAGCTCTATAAATACTTGCTAGATCACTTGTATAGTTTTAACACTTTTAATCTGGAATTTCTAGAGAGAGAAATATTGTAATCCGAGAGACTTCGCTAGAAAGCTCCCGGAGTTTACTCTCCTGTAGTACACTTACAACGAGTTCGCTAGAAGGAGTTCGTAGTGTATTTGTTTTAGTCTGAAAGTTCATAGGCCGCTAGGACTTGGAACTACTAGACTTGTTTTTGGTCGTATGATCTTTCTATAAGTTTCTAAGGACTTGTAGATGTTTAATTGAAGTGTTCAAACTCATGTGAATATAATGACATCATTCAAAAATATCTTTATTGTGTTTACATATTATCAAAGTACATAGACCCAACGCGTTCTGCACCCCGGGAGTGTTTTGGTGAGGACGAAGAAACGGGTTTAGACATGGGTAGATTTTGGTTTTCTGCACAATTCCAAGTGAGCTTGTTTCTTGCACAATTAAACATAAAGTAATTTTGTTCTTTTAGGTAGTTTCGAGTATATATTAAAGGTAATTTTAGATGAAAATGGACTCTTACTTTATTATATTAAATGAAACTCTCAATCTTTTTTTTATTAATTTTTCAGACTAATGAAATTAATTAATTAGTAATAATGATAATATCATTATATATATATATATATATCATTATTAATTGTGTTGATTTGTGATTTGTGATATGGGAAGAGGTTTTAGGAGGTGGTTTTATAGAAGGGTAATATGAACGTGAACCTTTATTTGGAATTGGTGAAAAGTTTAGGAAGAGCCTATAATTTCACTATTATATTTGCCTTCATAAAATAATACTCTTATATTTAATAGATTTATACAATTAAAAAGGTGAATTGGGTAAATCTTTGTTTTTTATAATTACACCAAAAAATTGAGATTATACTATAATATATATAATATAGAGTAAGATAACTATATATTACTAAAATAACTATGTGGAACATAAATTAAGGATCTCGACAAAACTATATAATATATACACGCGTTTGGTAGATAAAATGGGCAATTTATACTTTGTTTCTAGGAGCACGATTTTAATTGAACACTCATGATTATATCTTCATGTATTTTTGAATAAATATTCATTTAGTATGCTAATATATTCATTGTTATGTTAATTTAATGTTTATAATAATTATTTTTTGAAATGAAGATTTCTTATTATTAAATGATGATTTTCATATTTTAAAGTGTGAGAGCACTATTTATATCGTACTCCTAGGAGCATGATATAGGTATTGGATAAAATGTACCTTAAACTTTTCCGTATAATAATTCATATTAGGTGAGTAGGATGAAACAAATATTTGTTCCTAGAACAAACCTTCTTGTATAAAGACGGTCAAATTCAACTTTGAATTTTGAGGGGTGAGTGATTCCTTGCCCCCTTAATAAATCTCAAAGCAATTCGATCTACAATTGAAACAGTTTGAGTGAAAACTCTACAACGAAGTCCCCGTCAACTTCTTGCGTGAATAAAAACTCGTTTTCAACCAGCTAGAAGCGATGAATAATTCCTTTCTAGTTTCCAATCACTCCCTAAGAGTCTAAGACTGAGAAGCATGAAATAAAATTCTACACGATAATCTCCTCATAAACCTAAAAATAAAACAATCAGTTCATACCCGATAACAGAACAAGACCACCAAAGCTTTCAAGAGTATCTATAGTAACATCTACATTAGCCACACACCTGTACGTATATGCAGAGCTATCTAAGATCTAGCGATATTTTGGAAGAATATCGGTTCATCGCTTGCCGTATTTTGCTGCCGTGTTTACATGTAACTTCCTGTAAACACAGAAAACATGAAATTAAACTATGAAACAGAAAAACCGTGATGTGCTTTATATAGAGACTAATTATGCCGATATAAAATATCCAATGATGAAGGATACCCTTGTAAACAAGTATCATATGACAAGCTTCTCAACTGAGCCCGTTTGCAGGAGGACACAGACATCATATGACAAGGGTCAACCAATATAATACTATACATCTTCACAAACAAAACCCTTCTACCATCACATGAATGATGAGAAAAAAAACACTAATGAACTTCCAATTGTAAGTGAACTTGTTAAATGAGACCAATATGTAGATAGATATTCACGATGTATCGATACATCAGAGCTTAGGGGAAATCAATGGGCACACCCCACAAACCCCTTTTTCCAATGGTATAACCCGGAATCTCAATCACAACATTTGCACGCAGAGAACAAGACAGATAGACAATATAGAAGATATCTACCATGTCTTATGATAACTCCGAAATGCGTTAATTGTGAAACACTTGAATGATTAATACATTTCTTGTGGGTAGCAACTTCAGACAGGGTACTAATTATTTAACATATTTCTCATAAAAAAATGACGAGGCTGGGTCCGGAAAAATTCACATTATAACCATCCATTACTAGAATATATCAGTACACAAATTCACAAAGCTTTGATGAGCTTCCAACACAAACTTGGTCATAACATGACTTTTCAGCAATCGTATGATTAAATAGCATATACCAACTCTCAGTGCACACTCAAAACGAGATTTGATATCATATCAACCATGAATATGAGTGCAGGATTAAAACAAGGAACGCGTTCCTAGTAATGTATCCTATCATCAACAGCTATCCATGATGCAAAAATTCAAAGATCACTGAAAGGTAAAATAAAATATAATCAAGAAGTTATCACTAATCACCAATGGCATAACATTTTACTCACAAATAAACCAACAAAAATCTAGATTCATATTACACATATATACCATTGTGTCGATAGAACAACTATAATCTCAGACTGCCTTTTGTACAAAATTAAAACGTAGAAAGAATACGCTTTTGAAAGTGTACAATGAAACGTTTAACCAATGCAGAACAGCAACGAAAAAATGAAATCACTTGTTCATGGAATGGCCAAAGACATCTTTCAACCGAACCAACAATGGCACATCCATGCCATTACATTAGAAACCATAAACGATTAGGGAGGAAATAAAATAAGAAATCTAGTCGGCTCTATCATACACTATACAGAGTCACTTAATCAAAAATGTATTTCTACTTAATGTGAACCAGAGCTTCTTAGAGACTTACTATGCTCCGAGTCGCGGTTTGCACGCTTTAGCTTCTCCAGGTGAACCTGTGCCTCCATGAATACCTTCATTCTCTGAATCTCCAAATCCTTGGCGAACTGCATTCGTTGTTTCTCCAACTCCACCATCTGTCGTTGCTTTGCCTCCTCCACATCTTTATATATTTGCCCTAACCTCCCAATCGCCTCTACCAATCTCATATAACCATCTCCCACAATCATGCCATCCTCTTCCGAAGGCCTCTTCCTTTTCCTTCCCCCAATCGGCACCTGTCGACCCCACGTTTCAGAATCATCTTCAAAATCATGTTCGTCATCATCACCTTCCTCATCATCCTCAGCCTCCATGGCCGCCGCTGCTGCTGCCATTACTGAGAAATTTCTCTCAGTAACGCTGCCCGCACCAGACCGCTTTGACCGGGGTCCCACCGGAACAGACCACGGCGGAGGTAGCTTTAACAAGGGACTCGTGTCCGGATCTTTTGCAAGATGACGACCCGCCGCATCCCTCTTCCGGATGTGGATCGCCGCCTCCGGGAGAGGCGGCGGGGACTCCGATGATTCCGGTGACCGAGAAACTCTCCGGCGACGAGGTCTGCTGGTGGCAATCTTGGGGGTGGATTCGCCGATGAGTTGGTCGAGGCTCTCAAAGTGGGTCCACGTGGAGACGTAGCGACCCTTGGATTGAACGACCCTGGACTTCTCGATCTTGAACTTCTTCTTGGTGGTGTCGATGCGGTTTTTGCACTGGACGTCGGTGCGGCGAAGCTTGGCGGTGTGGGCGTGTAGGGCGTTGACGGCATCGGCGACTTCCTGCCAGTGCTTTTGCCGGAGATTTCCCCGGTTCAGTTGTAGGTAATGGTCCCCCCAGACGTCAATCAGAGTCCGCGTTGCGTCTTCGGACCAACAGTCCTCTCGATTCGGGAAAGCCGGGGACCTCGTCGGAGGCGGCGGCGGCGGCGGGTCCGACGGAAACTCAGGTTTCGTGGGAGATGGAGGGGACGGTCTATTATCTTCGTCGGGGATTGAGCGGCGCGGGGAGGAGGAGGAGGTTGGGGACAGTGGAGGGGAGGGGATGGGTTGAGAAGACATGTCGGCGGCGAGGACCGGCGGCTGGGATTTTGAAAGCGAAGGGGTGAATTTTGTGGAGTTGGGCTTTGAAAATTGGAGGACCGGTTTTGTGGCTTGGCACCGGTAAAATTAAAGGTGTAGTGCTTACATTTACTTTTTGAATTATTTTCCAAGGTTGTTTTCTCTTAAGTTAATTAGTAGGGAGCATATATATATATATATATATATATATATATATATATATATATATATATATCAATTTATTTATTACTCTAGTTATATTATTTGATGTTTTATTTGAAAAAAATCAATGAAATTTGTTTTTTAAAGTATTGTTTTTGTGACACTAATTAATTTACACAAGATATAAAGTTAGAGTAATTAAGCTATCAAGTACACTTTCAAAATATCCAAAATTTTCACTATAAATTGTTAAATAAAACACAAATTTAATTTTATCATAAATTAAAAAAACTAAACGTTGAATCTATCTTATGCTATCAAAGAAATGAGAGCGAGAAAAATACTTATGCCTTAAAAAAATGGTGAGGGCTAAAGAGTGGGAGATGAAGAAGAGTGAAGACAATGATTAGTCAAGCTAAGTCGATACATCAGTTATTCGAGATGCTTGACATTATATCCATTCCTTTACCGAGCTGTATGAACACAAGTGTAGGATGTTGAAAAACAACGTTGTGAAGAGAGATGAAAGAACGACTTAATTAAGGAGCTAGATGATAAGTTACATAGGGTTGAGAATCCATATCGACCACCTATTGGTATATTTATTCAAGATAGTTAATCATGTTAATGGGTTCTCACTATTACTCCGATTTTTTCGAAAACTCGTTGTAGAAAACGATAGATACTACAATGGATGTTCTCACTGTATATGATCACAGTGGATATTCTCAAAGAGTCACAGATATGGTTATGATCGATTATATCATGTTGTATGATCATAGTGGATATTCGAGGCACATATCTAGGTACCGTAAAATGTGGCACATAATTTTTATGATCCATTGCCCTAAAAGGTTGTTATTACAACTTACAAAGACCTTTGGCTATATTTAGAAAATTAATCGAGTGTCAAATATACTTCAAAACAATATCATTGGTTTTGAAGGCTGAGAAAAAAAAACCACAAAAGAAAACCCAAAAAAAAAAAAAGAAACTGAAACATTAGCATCGAATCCCTTGTCATTTCTTGAAAGACCAACATTCCAAGAGATTCAGGATTCGAATGCTAGTCGAAGGTCGACTCGATCGTTTGTAATTCATAATGGTCGAGTGAGGAGATCGATTGATTCGATCGATAAATTAATGAAAGGGGCGATCGAGGAAGGATGTTAGGCTGCTTTTCGTGTTGCATGTCCGAAGACAGCCTCCAGCAGAATTCCTTGAACAAGAGTAAGAAGTACCTCGACACGAAGCCCTTGGCTTCCATCGCAAACCTCTCCTTAAAAACTGGTAATGAAATCGAATCATATATTATCGGAAAAACATGAACATTGATGCATGAATTCCTAGATTTGCAGATAGCAGCAAGAGAAGGTATGTAGACGAAGAAATCGAGAAACTCGGAAAGAACAACATCTGTGCCGATACTCTCACTTTAGACGAGCTTTCGGCTGCAACTCAAAACTTCAGCCAAGAGGCTACAATCGGCGAGGGCGGGTTCGGGAAGGTGTACAAAGGCCAACTCGAGAGTAAAAACAACATCGTACGTAAATCTCTATAAAAACTTAACCGATAATCATTCTAACAATCGCTTTAATTTCTCTCAAAACGCAGGAAATTGCCGTGAAGCAACTCGACAGGGATGGATTCCAGGGAAATTGAGAGTTCTTAGTCGAGGTCTTGATGTTGAGCCTTCTTCATCATCCCAATCTCGTTACCCTCGTAGGATACTGCGCAGAGGGCGAGCAGAGAATTTTAGTCTACGAATACATGGCCAACGGTTCGTTGGAAGATCACCTCCTAAGTAAGTCATACATTATTATAGATATACAGCTCGAGCTGTTAGAAAAGTTGGGCAACTTGACATTTATAACCGTCTGACTTCGATGTATTCTCCCATGAAAAAAGATTTAGGTCCGGACAAAAAGCCTCTCGACTGGGATACGAGGATGAAAGTCGCAGAAGGTGCGGCAAAAGGGCTCGAATACTTGCACGAAACCGCCAACCCTCCGGTTGTGTATCGAGACTTCAAGGCATCAAACATACTCTTAGGCGAGAACTTCTTCCCGAAGCTATCCGATTTCGGGCTCGCCAAGGTTTGTCCTAACGGTGGCAAGAATTATGTTTCGACTAGGGTGATGGGAACTTACGGGTATTGTGCGCCTGAGTACGCATCCACCGGCCAGTTGACGACTAAGTCCGACGTCTACAGCTTCGGGGTCGTGTTCTTGGAGATGATCACAGGCAGGAGAGTTATCGACACTTCCAAAACGAGCGAAGAGCAGAACTTGATCGAATGGGTATGCACAATACATCTACTTGCACATCAATCAGTATATAAATAGTTGGAACGAAGGTAGTATAAATATGTTTCTCGTTTTATATATTAGGCGCAACCATTACTGAAAGACAAGAAGAAGTTCATACAGATGGCTGATCCGTTATTGGAAGGGAACTTTCCCGAGAAAGCACTCCACCAAGCCCTTGCGATCGCAGCGATGTGCCTGCAGGAGGAAGCCACGACTCGACCTTTAATATCCGATGTTGTAACAGCGTTGCAATTTTTATCCTTAGATAAGAAAGAAGCTGGTGAGGTTGATGGGGGAGGATAACATATACTCATAAGCTAGGTCAAATTAATTAAGCGATGATCGATAACAAATACATTAATAAACGTAAAACCTCCACAATTCATATATGGCCCACCGCTCAAAATTTTGTTCCTTGGCCGTTTGTTTTCTCATTACAGTCGATATAGTATTTTACAGTTTACTACATACTCAGTACATTATGAATAAGCCTTTTTTTTGTTTTACTAACTTCTATTTATAGATGCAAATTAATCACCAATGGAGGATCCGAAAAAGTATTAGTGGTTGGGGCTAAACTTAGAGTTGCAAACAAGTCGAGTAGCTAATGAGCTGGTTATCGTAAAACAAGTGGTTTTGACAATTACCTGATATTTGAATTCTGAAAGCATCGAAGTATAATGAAACGATCACAATATAACGACTCCGTAAATCACACACAGATTCTCAACACTTTAGGTCACTGCTCGGTTTGAGTTGAATCACCGCTTGAAATAAAGCTCAACGAGTTTCTTCAGAGTCTCAAAAACACTAGTGAATGGATCGAGTGCTAGAGAGGATTTTAGTCCGAGATCGGGAAACTGATTAGTGAGAGCTTGCTGCATCCCAGACATGGACATCATTGCTGCTATCTGACTATTCGACATCACATCACAGTCTTGTGGAGTATCTTTAATTTTGCTGGGATCGTACCCGAATGTTGCTAAATAAGATTTGTACTTCTCGATGAATCCTGGTCCCGGATTGGGTCTCCTCGAGTATATCTGGAATATATTTATCAATAAATAGCTCAGATTTTGCGTGTGTATGATTTCGAGCATGAACAAATATCACTGGAAAACACGGAGAGAGTACAAGGCTACCTGAATAAAACTTTTGTCCTTAGCTCCAGAAACAAGGGCATAATTGTCATAATCAGTAGCAATCACATCATAAGGTTCTTTGGGAATGAACGGCAAAGTAGGAAAACGAAGGTAACACTTCTGCTTGATCATCTCCGGGTCAGTTTCGTTCGTATCCGCATCTTCCTCAGGAAGGCATTGAACCCTTCCCCTTATACCTGTGATATAACCATCAGGACTTCCGTGAACACAGAAGGTATCAACCTGGATAGCAGGTGCATCTGGATCAAACGTATAAACGCCCTGAAATCATATACCATGAACTACATATAATTCAGGAGAGCTATCATATGGATTGCATAGGGAACTCGTACAATTAACCCTTTTTTTTTTTTTTTTGTTACCTGCGTGCAGTGACAATCTTCTTGACCTTGCCCAGCAAACCCACGTTTAAGGGAAGCTACTTCGAACCATCTCCCAGCGTACCTGGATGGATCAAAGTTCTTCATTGCCATGCCTCTCATCACCATTCCACTTCCCTCGTCATTTGTCAAAGGAAGATTCAGCGTGTTGTCCGACGCACTCGCCAGCTGGCATATATCGTCATGAGAAAGATTTGTCGCAGAAGCCTGCCCAATCAATACAGGTCCTCATAGTAGAATGCCCTCTAATAATATAGTTAGTCAATACAAAACCTGAAAACTAGATGTTGGCTTGGAGTCAAACGATGTATGGAGTAAACAGTTGATATTGCATTACTACAAAATAACCTCATTATTAAGTTCGAAGATCAAGGTTGACTATTTCCTTCCATGAATACACCTATGTTCTGACAATGTAAGGCTACCCCTCTGATTGGCAAGAATATGACAAAATTACGGGTACGAGTTCGGCTTAGTTAAGCATGGATCGTGAATGAAGAAGCCCGATATAAAAAGTAAAGCACTAACCAAGTTTGTGTGAGATAGCATTATAACTGATGCCGCAAGACCTGAAATTGCTTGCTTAACACCGAATTTAATCGATAAAGGATGTTCATTATAGCATTTCGACAGTTCTTTGCTGGCAATTCTCCTAGAGTAAAATAAAGCATACTTAGAAATCGGTGGAAAGGAACACTGAACACAGTCTCACCAAATTCAATGAACAAATATGTATCCGGATGAACGGAAATCGAAATCATATTATGTACTGCAAACTTTTCAATTTATCCGGATCTAATGGGATTACAATCTTATCGTCACACCCATTAGACACAAAATCTGGGAAACATTCCAAAGACCATATTAGTTTCATTATCTCGGATGTGCAGGGTGATAATCACAAATTCAACGAAGAACACCAGAAACAGTTTTACACAGAAATTCAGTTCAATATTTTCCACACGAACCCACCGCAATCGTAAACCCTATATATATATCGGATTGAATTGATTCCCAAATCCAATGTAAGACGACGGAACTGATTAATTGGTTATTGAATAAAGAGGCGTAGAGATGAAGAGGGGGGGGGGGGGGGGGGGGGAGGTCGTACCTGGGCTGGCGCGGCTGATGATGATGCAGTTGAGGTGGCGATGGTGGTGCTGCCACCAGATTACGACTGCTGCTACAGTGATACATCATTGCTCGGGAGTCTGAGATGAAATACAGCATGATGATGTGAATGTTACAGACTTGGGATATTTGTATTGCAAAAATATACTACTCATTGTAAATAATAATTTAAATGTTGTGAATAATTTTATAAGGATATTTTCAAGGATGATTTTAAGTTCAGCTACCTTATATTTTTTGGCGCAGCAACGATAAATATAGATATGCATTAATGATTTGACCATGTAGAAGTCATTAGAAAAGTACATATATGAAAATCCTGGATGGATTTTAAGATTACTGAAATATGAAAGTAAATGAAAATCAGAACATGTACACAAAAATGATATTGAAGTCAAGGTTCAAAAGATGATATTGAAGACAAGGTCCAGAACACCAGTGAATGGTCCTAAAGACCAGTGATTGCACTCTTTTTCCTTTTATTAAGTTTTTCCCACATGATTTTCTTAGTTAAAGGTTTTTAACAAGACAATCACCACAAAATAAATGTAAATGTCATGTAGTCTTTTCCTCGAGTATTTTTTCCCACAGGATTTTATAACGAAGTTTTTAACGATACATGTACATCACTCAATAATAATGAGGACATCAGAATGTTCCATATGAGTTTGTTTTCGAGAGAACCTGAAGTTCAAAGAAAAACATAATCTTCTAGATGATTGTGAGTTGAAGTTCACATTATTCATTTGTCAAGGATTGTATATTCGACATTAGACGCATCTAATATACTCCAGAAGAGTTACCGGTCGGTTATAGCAATTGCGAATGCTCTAGTCAATATAGATGTCTGGTAAAGGCATGTCTCAGAAGGACGAAAAATATACAATAATACAAATGAATGTGAAACTCGACAATTCGAAGATTGTGTCCTGAAGACAAAAATGTATATTTGAATAACTAAGTTTTTCCTATATGGATTTATTAGTTACAAGTTTTAATGAGACTGATTGATCACAAATAACTATTTTCAAGAAGTCAAAGATCTTCGGTGATTACAATCAGGGGGAGCAAGCTGCACTATTTTTCCTTCGCTCAGGTTTTGTCCAACTGGATTTTTCTGGCAAGGTTTTAACGAGGCAACAATCTTGTAAATAGTCATTCAAGGATGAGTGTTATGAATATTATTAATTAGTGAATGACTAGTTTTCTCTTTCTTGGTGAACAACACAGAAACCCTACTTTGTATCCTATATAAAAGGAGTATCTCCATATGAATATATGAATGATATAACAATTTTATATTGTGTCACTTTCTAATATATTATTCTCTCTCAATTCCTTAGAGTTTATTTGTACGAAAATAATATCGAAAAAGTGGTGAGTTTATTTTATTTTCTCTCTATTTCCTCACAATATTTATGTAATACTCTATCTGTCCCACATAAATAGTCATAAGTGGTTAGTTAACTTTTTTTTCGGTTCAATACCTATGATAAATAATGTATAAAAATTATAAAAAATTACTAAAATAAAATTTAATAGTTAAATTTTATTTTAGTAATTTTTTCATAATTTTTGTACACTATTTATCATAGGTATTGAACCCACAAAATAGTTAACTTTGACCACATGTGACTATTTATGTGGAATAAAGAGAGTATAGTCCAATAACAGGTTGGCACTTTTTAATTTTTTAAAATTGATCAATATGCAAATAATCAAGTCTTTTTATAGTCTAAAACGGTTACAAGATTAAACAACAACCTTGTGTGAAATCTTCAAAGCCATGGTTCAATATTTTAAACATAGGTAAGCCAACACAGGCCCATGGATTCTTCGATCTCATTCTCTTCTTTCACTTTGAATCTTTGATCCCATTCTTGTCTACCATATTCTTGCTGCTCAATATGAAAAGATTTCGATCTCATGATCTCATTCTCTTCTTCTTTCGCTTTGAATCTTTGTTCCCATTCTTTTCTCTCATATTCTTGCTGCTCATCTAAATCTTTCATATTCTTATAAACATATCGATCGTTGCCAATTGATGCCTTCCAAGCCAAATTCCGAGCACTTAAAAGCTGTAAATATTGGATTTAGGACAGTTATTCAAAAAGAATCATAAATGCATTTTATATCACTAGAGTATAGTATCTTCAATTCTTAAGACTTTGCATACTTATTAACCGAACTTGTACAACAGTATCTATTATACTCCTAGTTGTTATTTAACAAATAAAAAATTATTTTTTCTTAATTTATGTACAAATTTATCTATGCAAACAATAAAAAATCGAATATTTGATAAAGAGTACTATATAATATTAAATCAAAATTTGTTTTACAGAACTTGCTTAGTGGCCAAGCAGATTCAATCAAATCATGAATCCTCATTTCTATGTGTGTCTGGTGGCGTAATTTGGGAGAGCAAAAAAATAAATTAGGGACTAGATTCTTCCGCACCTTGTAAAGAAAAAAAAAGTTTATGGCAGAGCTTATAAGCTCTTTAAAAATTTAAGAGCTTATAAGCTCTTAAAATTTCTTAGGTAAAATTAAAAAAAAAAATCTTAAAAAAAGAAGTTGTTTAACAGCTTAGTTTAAAAAAAATTAAGGGTAGTTTTTTTAAAAAAATTTATAAGCTTTTTGTAACTTAAATTAGGCGGCCTAAAGCGAATTTAGGCGGGCCTAGGCTGATTTAGGAGGCGCTTAGACGGCTTGAGGGCCTAGAGCTTAAAATCGAAGCAGTTGAGTACAACCTAGAGTCTAGGCGGGGCCTAGGCAGAGCCAGACGAGAATTTTTAGTGTGCTCCAACTAAAATATTCTCTACATATATAAATTATCTTCTTCCCAATTACTTTATTTCTATCATTTTCTAACAAAATCATACTACCTTCCCAATAACTTTATTTCTATTGTTTTCTAGCTCTCAAACAATATCATACTAGCTCCGCCCCGAAAATGTTTGTCAGTTTTATTTGTAAACAATTACGGGATAGATAGAGTAATATACAAGAAACACAGTATAAATTATATACAGTAATGAATGTAAAAACGTAAATAATTACCTTGCGCTTCAAAAGAAGATTGGGTAATTTGAGTGCTTTGGCACGGTGTTCTCTGGCTTTATTCCTTTCAATGATTTTGTCATTTCGTTTCATCTTGATATACAAGATTACATTTGTGAACACCATGGAACAGATCAAATGGACCACGAACACCTGTTAAAAAAATAGAAGTATATATATATATATATATATATATATATATATATATAAATGGACCACGAACACCTGTTAAAAAAATAGAAGTATATATATATATATATATATATATATATATATATATATATATATATATCACAAAACATCTTCTAACATAAGCAAATTTCACATGCATTCTTTTATTTTCTAAATAATCAACATTGATCTTATTTAACATAAAATTTCACATGCATTCTTTTATTTTCTAAATAATCAACATTGATCTTATTTAACATAAGCACGGTCTTATGTTATGCCTAATGAGCAGTGTAAGTTTTATAAAGAAAATGAATAAATTAAATATTTTTCATTTTTTGAAAATCATTTTTCCATGACACTAACTCTGCTAAATAAAAGTCACCAAAAACAAAATTGTTAAAGCTAGACAAGTTTAATCCGATATTAACAGATTAAATATAGAATTTAACCTGTACATGACATCCTATGATATTATATCATAAAAAAGACATTTCAGCAGCAAGAATACAAACATAAATTAAATAGAGTATTTTCAATATATAGAGCATACCTTAAGCAAAGACAATATGAGACAGTCGGGTGATGAAAAATCTATGAGACACTTGGGTGATGTCACCGTCCTTCAATAAAATACAAACACAAAATGAGGTCAAACTAGTACTCTGTCCCTTGTTCATCTTGTTTCTTTTTACTACTGAGTTTAATAAATTCTAGTATGGTATTTTAATGTTCGGTTATGCTAAATGGAAAGAATTTGCCCACAGGACCCCTTAAGAAAAATTATTGTATATATATAATAATATTTTAATGATTTTTTTGACATATATAATAATTAATTATACTATACAAAATATATATTGCAAAACATAATAGTTAAAGATAATGCATATCTTCACGTTTATATTAAAAAAATCAATTAAATAGATCAAATGTATTTAAAATGATAATAATAAAAGAAAAATTAGATTTTTAGATATTTATAAAATTAATAATATTATATATATATATATATATATATATATATATATATATATATATATATATATATTTGGACAATTCTGCCCATTTATAATAGAGTAGTAGAAATAGAAATCATACAAGCAGATCATACTTACCACGGCTCTGAAGCAAGCCAACACACTATAGCAAAACATGCATTATAAATGAGGATACATCTTATAGTCATAATTTCTTCTCTGCTTAATTCTCTGTCAGAATAAAGTCTTGTGTTAATACCAGAGATTATATTGATAAAAGTTTATGAGAAAAACTAGTGAGTACCTATCAGTCCATAATGCTTCCTTCAAAAACTTGTCGACTTTGATATCCCGGTAAACCCATCTCCCAGCGTATTTCTTACCATAATCCCTCGGAAGAGAAATGCAATGCACCGACGGGAAGTGGTATAAAATATTCCCCTTAAAATGCATCAACAATCATTAAAAGTGTAATATGGATGTACATGAATTTAGGGTATTTACACTGAATTCTGAGAATTTTAAACGTTGTTTAATACTCTCCTTTAGTCTTACAAAACTGTGTTTTTTGGTTGTCTATCAAAACTTTGCACGCTCATAAATAGAGAAAAAAATTAGGGTGACCGACCTGCTAGCGCACTTAGACATGTAAATGGGGCGGATCTGGAGCAGATCGACACTGATCCATACCCATTTAATAATTTAAATTTTCAATTCGTAACCGTTCCGCGACTCGCCGGATCATCAAGAGCTCGATCTAATTCCGTATCCGCCGAATCAACGAGTACCCAACATGTTTTTTCAATCCGTTTTTAATAATAATTATTTATAATTTTTAAAAAATAATTTTAAAAATTATAAAATAAAACATTAAAATTCATTAAACTAAATCAAATATTAAAGTGTTAACAATAATAATCAATATTTTTATATTAAACTAATGAAAAGTTAAAATATTATTTATTAATTAATTATAAATTATTATATATATATAGTAAAACCTCTATAAATTAATACTCGATTGATTAATAATTTCTATAAATTAATATAATCTTTCGGTCACGACTTGGTCTTTAAAATGGAAAAAAATAATCGATAAATTAATAACCTCTCTAAATTAATAAAATTTTACGATCCCGAAGCTATTAATTTATAGAGATTTTACTGTATATATATACATAATATTTGTAAAGGGTCGGGTCACTAACGGATCGAATCGGTCTTGAACCGTATCCAATCCGTTTATTAAACAGGTCGGGTCATTAAACGGGTCAACATATCAATTTTTACAATCTAAACCCGTTTAAATGTGAAGGGCACTGCTAGTGAGTGTGTGTGTGTGGGGTAAGAAAGCATAAACTAGAGTTTACCTCTTCATCAAGTTCTGGGTGACCATTAAATAGTTGTAGCACAGGTAACATGTATGACTCATCATCCTGGAGATATTGAGAATAATAACATCGTTTAGAAATAATAATCACAAATTAAATGATTATTAAATATTAACTTAATGAATAAACAATTGATTATTTATGACCCAACTCTATGCAACATAAGCATGTTTGTATGATAAATAAATTATAAAAAGTAGAAAATGTACATTTATAAAAACATGTTTATTAGATAAATCAGATAAATCAGCATATAATAAAAATGTTGCTGTTGAAATAGGTGTGTGAGTACAGTCCCACGTCTAGCGCACAAAGACAGGAGAGGGACCCGAGACACGTAGGGAAGTTTCATCCTAAAACCAATTGATATTAGATAGAGTAGCTCCCTTTACTTATAATTTAGTTTCCCTTTTTCTCAAATCAATATTTAATGTGAGACAACTCATAAGTGACCACAAGATAATCTCAATCGTCCAAGATTATGTCGGTATTTTGGGGATCAAGATAAGGAGCAATTCCCTCAGCTGTGACAACACCGCCATTTAAAGCTATGTACTGCCCAATCTGCATAAATAATTTAGGCACTTTAGGATTGTTCACAAAAAGCATATACAGTATACATATATATTCTATGATATCATTAAAAGTATAAACACGAAAATTTACTGCCTGATTATTACCATCTCCCACCTCTCTTTTTCAATCCCCTTGTTGGGATCAGCTTCCAATAATGTAATAGGCATAAGCTGAAGGGAACATAAAATTTGTAAGTCACTTATCTTTGAAAAATACTACTCGTAGTAAGCAACCAAAATTACAAAGCTGAAAAAATAAATTAAAAATCTTACAAACTGAACCACTTTGCCAGTACACAGGAGATGTATGGGCTCTGTTGATGTGTTATCCGTGTTATTTGAATTCAGCTTTTCAATAGGTTTAAATAATCTGAATGAAGGAAAGTCAGATATAAGAGTTGAGAAAAAACCTCTATAAATTAATACTCGATAAATTAATAACCTCTCTAAATTAATAGAATCTATAAATTAATACTCGATAAATTAATAACCTCTCTAAATTAATAGAATCTTTCGATCCCGACTTGGTCTTTTAAATGAAAAAAATACCTCGATAAATTAATAACCTCTCTAAATTAATAAAATTTTACGATCCCGAGGCTATTAATTTATAGAGGTTTTACTGTACATTATCATAAAAAACTCCACACACAAATGGTAGCAGGTAGCATAATTCATCGTTATATATCAGGTTAAACGTTATATATCAGGTTAAACGCAACAGTCATTCGTGGTTCTATGTTCAAGATTTGAGGTTAAGTGTTACGCTCTTTTGCAATAAAGATGGCAGTCGGAAAATATACCAAAACCTTTATGACAAAATAAATTGTCAAGTTTTCACAGTAAGAATAAAAAAATTGACTACAGTTTGTGAACAATTCAGTACTGGAACAAGATATATAATACTCCACAAGGCATTCCGGCAAGACAGGAGATAGCAAATGGTGGCAGAAACAATAAAATCCAAAGATAAAAAGCTGACGCCTATTACACAAAAACAATTCATTAAAGTTTGAATATAAACAACAAAGTCTCAGAGAGCTTTTATCCATAAAAAATATATATATACCTTTAAAATTCTGAACAAAAAATCTGCAGTCTTAGACCTAAGAGTGCGCTTCAATAGATGAACAAAAAAATGTCCACCCGACACCTATTAAAGAAAGAAAGAGCGTCATTTATCGATCAGCACGAAGGATTTATATATTAAAAAAAAAAAAAACCTGGCCATTAATGATGAGAGGATTTAGAGCGTCTTTGTTGACAACGTCGCCGATCGTAGTAGTGACTCTCCTACCCTTGTAATCAAGTCCGGTGTAAATCGACGACGGTGGTTTATTGTTTCTGTCTCTGACCGAGAAAGGCCTTATTTTGGTGAATTGGGGATTGCCGATTGTAGCTCTCCTCCCAGTGTAATCAGATGCCGACGGTGGTTTATTGTTTCTGTCTCTGAGCGAGAAAGGCCTTATTTTGGTGAATTGGGGATTGCCGATTGTAGCTCTCCTCCCAGTGTAATCAGATGCCGACGGTGGTTTATTGTTTCTGTCTCTGACCGAGAAAGAAGGCCTTATTTTGGTGAATTGGGGATGTACAATTGGGAAGCAATATGGTTTTCTAGGATGGAGGGTAACACAAGGAATTGGAAGTGTTTTAGCGCCATACAAACTAAAGCTCACCATCTTATTTCGTACACAGGTGGGGGACTTGGAGGAGGCGAAGACGAAGACGAAGAGGATCGGAACTTGGATAAGTTTCAAGGGTATTATATTTGATTGATAATTTAAAGCCCGTAAACAAAACCAATTAGGCCCAAATTCTTTCATTAGACACGAAACACAATCTCTTCTCTCTCTCTCACGAAAAAACTTAAAAACCCTAATTTTTCCAATTTCAATTTGTACCACCACCTCGCCGTCGTAGATGCTGAGAAAGACCGAGGAAAAATCTGATTGGTGGGCGGTGGACCGGGAAATATCGGGATCTTGGGTCGACGGCAGCGGCGTTGGCTCGAATCGAACGGATCAGGGGAGGACTACGGTGGTGTGATGGTTCGGGTCGACTTCCGCCGCCTCTCCGCCCGCACCCGGTACGTCTATTTCGTTTGAATGTGTACTTAGAGTCTAATCAGTATATCACTGCGTGTCATTTAATTTTTGAACAAATTGTGAATCTGGAATTGCAAGTTTGGGCTCTTCTCAATATGGTTTCATGATTTTCGATTTTGTTTTCGATGTGCAAAAAGTTGGTTTGCAAGTCCTTAGATAGAAATGTTGCCCGAGTTTTTTTGTTTTTTTCCTATCTTTGCATTAGATAGAAATGGCTCCCAGTGACTTTATTGCTACATGCCCACAATGAAGATGGTGAGTTACAAGTCAAAATATCTTCTTTGTACAGATTGAGGCCACTGGCAGAGAGTAACATGGTATGCTCTCTGTGGGCTCAAAAATGATGATGCATGCCACGTCTCGTCATTTATGAAAATTTTCGTTTCTTATGTTATAGTTGATGTGTGGTGTTGTTATTAGGCGTTTCTAAAACTTGATATTCTCAGGTTCAAGATCGCCAAATCTCTCCACTGGACATTGTGCCTGAAATTCGCAGATGACGTGGCTCAGGACTTGGCCTACATCCACCAAGCCTCGAAATCGGTCCACGGGAACCTCAAATCCTCCAACATGATTTGAAAACCCCCGCCTCGATCAAGAGCCACGGCCAAGTCCGATGTCTACGCCTTTGGGGTCCTTCTCTTGGAAACAAGATGAGCTTGGGGTGTTTTGCATATGTGCATGTGTATGTATATGTAATGTATATTACATGTTTGTGTAATGAAACAGAAAAATACATGAAGAAAAGAAACACAAAAAAAAGTGTAAAGAGAGTATTTTTTTAGTGTTTGTTTTGTTTATTTAGTAATTTTTAATTTTTATGATTTGAGTGAAAAACATATATTATCAAAAAATGTAAGATCAAAAGTTAAATCACATATTTAAATACTAAATTTTAAATTTATTTGTAATTAGTTTTTCTCTATTTGGTCTATTTTTTGTGACTTTGTAATTAATGTGATTTTATTAATAAAAACATAGTAGAATTAAGTATACAATAGAGTAGAACTAAAAAAACATATTTAATTAAATAGAGTAGAATTAAAAAACATATTTAATTAAAGACGAAGAATTAAAATCAAGATTCAAACAAAACAGAGTAGAATTCACTAAAAAACATTCAACTAAAACAAAGAATTAAGAATCAACATTCAAACAAAACATAGTAAAATTCAATACAAAAAAGAGTAGAAATCACTATACAACAAAGTAGAACTAAGTATACAACAGAGTAGAACTCGAACTCAGAGTAGAACAGATCATAACTCGCAAAATACTGGTTTATACTCCCTTTATCCGAAACATCTGCTCTTTTTATAACTATATTCTACTCCATTTATAACCATAAAACCCTAAACCCTAAAAATCTAAAATCATATACTACGGTATTATGAGCTCTATTCCATTTATTAATTAATTTTACTGCATTGGTTAGTGAATTCTACTCTCTTTATTACTATATTAACAATAATCGAGGGAGACGAACGATCTAGCCCAAACCCTAAACCCTAAACGAAAAACCCTAAACACTAAACCTTAAACCCTAAACTCTAAACCCTAAACCCTAAACGATAAACCCTAAACCCTAAACAAGAAAACCTAAACACTAAACCCTAAACACTAAGCCCTAAACCCTAAGTGCATGTTTGGTTCCTATGTTAATTTATTGGGCCGATAAAGTTAACCTAGTTAACTAATCCTAACTTGGGCCAATAAGGAAAACATGTTGTTGTTTGGTAAAAGTTATCTATCGCACTTTAATTTCAAAAATAAAGTAGTGTTGGATTGACAAATTACAAAATTACCCTTATTCATTTATTATCAAACAATTTTGATAAATTGTTTTCCTTTGTAAAAAAACTCACGATCTACCGCTACCGCACGCCACCACCATTTTGGTGAACTCTTCGCACAACATAAGGAATTTTTTTCCTGCGTCAAGAACTTGCGGAATCGTACAGAATATCTCATTACAAATACCAAATCGGAGTGAAAATATGGTCCTTGGTGATTATCCATCGATTAGGGTTTGCCCCGTTGTCGGCAATTGACTTTCAAGAACATGTATTTTTTTAGATTTATTGTTGTAGTAATCGACAAAAAAAGGTATGCGTGGTCTCAAATTAAAATTAAATTTATAGGCAATGAACATTTGAAGATGAGAAGAGAGAGAAAAAAAGTACGAACTTGTGAATCTGGAATCGCCCACAATTTTTGCTGCGTGAAATTAGGTTAAATGGAAGGGAATATTGTTTTCTTGCTTTATATACCTCAAGGACAAATTAGTAATTTGACAAATTAATCTGAAATACTATTGAAACATGTTTTCCCAACACACGAATTTGGGAGGTTAACTTTTCTAAAGGGGGGCAGTTTTTAAGACATGTCCTATTATCTATTACGGGCCCAAATGTTTAATACCAAACATTAGATAATTTATTTAACAGGCCCACCAAACATGCACTAAACGAGAAATCCTAAACCCTAAACGATAAAACCTAAACTCTAAAAATAAACCTTTAAACTAAATGTAAAAAGATGAATTCTACTGTATTTGTTACAATATTGTACTCCATTTATTAATGAATTATACTGTATTTGTTACAATATTTAATCATCATTAATAATGACTTCAGAATTTAGATGAACAACACCAATATCTTTGAAAACATGCAACTATAACGACAAATGTAAAAATTCATACATTAAAAAATAGTACAAAATATAGTAGAACAATATATAAAGACGAATATAACTTAGTATGTAAAAAAGTAGATATAAGTATTAAAAAGAGTATAACTCATTATAAAATAGAGTAGAACTCGGTACACAATATAATAGAACCTAGTATACAATTAAGTAGTGTTAACGGCGAAAAAAATCCTGCTAGGCTAATTGCCGAACATAAAAAGATATTTCGAGGATTGGACTAACAAAAACCTAAAGAAGATATGATAAAACATTTAATATTTAATATTATATATGAAGTTTTTTTGGAGTGTGAAAGTTACAAATGATTGCAATTCCTTTACTATTTATAGGAGGAGATAATTAGGGTTTCTATTGGGTATTGAGCCTTTTCTTATTGGGCTTTATCCTTACATTATTGGACTTTATATTTTTCTTATTGGACTTTATCTTTTTTTATTGGGCTTTATCATATACAAATTACGAATTTAACCCTCCCTAGCGCAGCTTCAGGTGACCAAACCAAAGAGTCAGTTTCTCCATCCTTGCTACATTTCGGGCAGCGCATGGTAGGCGGTCAACTGCCTAGCTTGGTGTGTAGGGCTCTACCGTTCTATCTCTACCGATGCCCAGGGAGGCCACTTCTTGCCACGTTGTGTGATGATCCTTCTGTCTGGACGTCTATGCATTGCTGCTACTTTGATTATAAGGCCTTCTATTTATCGGCTTTGCTATGGGCCTTATTCGTGGGCCAATTCATTGAGTCTCGTTAAAATGGGGTACAACCACGCCCCCAGAAATAATCTTTTTGAGACTCCATAAAGATTAATTCCGGCAAGAAACTCCATTTTAACAAGAAAAAATATGATTCTGCTCGAAAGTGTCGTGATAGGCAACCGAAGATCGATCAAAAACATTTAGGAGCCTAGCAATGCACAACATTATCAAAATAAAATGGAAGTAATAACTAATAATTCAAACTATTTTACGTGCAAATCAACTGCAATAGAGTCGTGCACCACGTCACACACTCACTGCAAATCATTTTTCAACTGTAAACTAATGTAGAATAAATTATAAAAATGGTTATTGAGGTAAATATGGTTATTTTTCAAATGTTGTTTTAAAAATAAAATATTATTGTAATGATTAATAAAATACTATACAGTATTCTGATGATTTAATTATTCAAACGAGTCCCTTTCTTTTTTTGCCTTTATATAAAGTGCCCCAATCAATGGAGGAGGTGGGGAAGTGGAGAAGAAGGAAGATTCAGAAACAAGACAAATATAAGATCGATTTGTTGTGGATAATACTGGTGAAGGTGTTATGTACCCACTCATCGTCGTCTAGGCATCAAGAGCTTATTCAATCATGGACTCCAAACTGGTTCTGCTTATTGCGCTACTTCTGGCGGCGGCGGCGGTACTCCCTGCTTCTGCTACTTACGTCCGGCCGCCGCCTCGCAAAACGCTTCATTTCCCGTGGTCCCGGAAGCCTTCTTCTTATCCTCAGCAGGTTTAATCTTCAACTCCCTTTGTTTCAATTTCGGAATCCTTTCGTTTTTTCTGACGATTGATTGTTCAGATTTGTCTGTGAAAATTAAATTAAATTAATTATTTGTTTGAATGAAAAGTAGTAGGAGTATGATTTAAGTGCTTAAAAAGTAGGTTATGTGAGCTGGGGACGGGTTCTTCATCTCCTAAGCCACGAATCGAGAGAAATGAAATGGATTTATCTTAAGCTGGTAGCTGAAATCGTACTATTAATTGTACAATTTTTGTTGTGCAAATGATAATTCAGGTCCACATCTCCTTGGCCGGGGATAAACTCATGCGAATCTCATGGGTTACAGATGGAAAGCATTCTCCGTCTCTCGTTGAATACGGGACATCACCAGGGAATTACAGCTCCACTGCTCAAGGAGAGTATTGCAGCTACAGTTATTTCCTGTACAGCTCTGGGAAGATACACCACACTGTGATTGGTCCGCTGGAGGCCAACACCGATTACTACTATCGATGTGGGGGAATGGGTCCTGAGTTTCAACTCAAAACCCCTCCCTCTAAGTTCCCGGTGACATTTGCAGTGGCCGGTGATTTGGGTCAAACTGAATGGACAAAGTCAACCTTGGACCATATAGATCAGTGCAAGTATCATGTACACTTGATCCCTGGAGATCTTGCGTATGCTGATTACCTGCAGCACAGGTGGGACACGTTTGGGGAGCTCGTTCAGCCACTAGCAAGCGCGAGACCATGGATGGTGACACAGGGAAACCATGAGAAGGAGAGCATACCTTTCCTCATGGACAGTTTTGTATCGTACAATTCAAGATGGAAAATGCCGTATGAAGAGAGTTTCTCCAGTTCAAATCTGTATTATTCGTTCGATGTGGCTGGGGTTCATGCTATCATGCTTGGTTCCTATACGGATTATGACGAGTATTCTGATCAATATAGGTGGCTGAAGGTTAGTTGATAACTCTATTTTTCATGATGATCTATTTTTTTTCAAGTAACTAATCAATCTTTGTCAGGACAAATGTGCCTCAGTGAAGTGCACAGTCTTGATTCAATTAACCTTTTGTGAAGATCTTTTGGTGATATAACTGCTTCTATTGTTAAACCTTGATTAGGCTGATCTTTCAAAGGTGGATCGTGAAAGGACACCCTGGATTCTTGCACTATTCCATGTGCCATGGTATAACAGTAATTTGGCTCATCAAGGTGAAGGTGATGACATGATGGCAGCAATGGAACCCTTGCTTTATGCTGCTGGTGTTGATGTTGTGTTTTCCGGGCACGTGCATGCCTATGAGCGCTCGGTATGTTTACAATGACTCGTTCAATCAGTATCCGTACTTTGAGCACTTGACTTATTCTTTGGGTGTTTCAACAGAAACGCGTGTTTAATGGTGGATCAGATCCTTGTGGAGCTGTCCACATCACGATTGGTGATGGTGGAAATAGAGAAGGTTTAGCGCATAGGTAGGTTTTCTTCAGAGTGTATATATGTTGTGAAAATGAGGATTATAATTATAATGAAATGATGATTAGATTATTCGTGTTAAATACTGGAAATACACTGGCAGGTACTTGATGCCCCAGCCGGAGTGGTCTGTCTTCCGGGAAGCAAGCTTTGGCCATGGTGAGTTCAGAATAGCGAACTCGACACATGCATTTTGGAGTTGGCACAGGAATGATGATGACGAACCAGTAAGGTCAGATCAAGTCTGGATAAGTTCGCTATTTGGTTCAGGTTGTCTTGCTCAAAAAGATCGTGAACTAAGAAAAATACTCATGGGGCCATAGAGAGCGTTGGATTTTAAGCTTGACTAAGTATGTATAAATACGATACTCAGTGTGCTATTTTGTGTGTGCCGATGAATTGTAATGCTTGCTGCTGATGGAGTTGCATATGGTAGAAATGTATGGTCTGGACTTCAATCAGCAACGAAGCCGTTATTTTTTCTTTTCATACTATGGCATAGCAAGTTTCTGAAAGCTTGAAGTGCATCAGTCTGTACAAAAATGGTGATGTAAACTATGTCTGTACGTCGGACTATGATCTTATGATTTAATTATTTAAAGAGCGTCCCTGAGATTTTACCAAAATGAAAAGAATTCTTTCCTCTAATAGTACTACACTACTAATATAGTAGTACAGTACAACATATTCGTATCAAATAATTATTCAAGTTTAGTTAGGGCATGTTTTTTGAATTTGATAATTATTTTGATTTATTTTAGCTCGACTCGATTTTTTGAAAATCACCCTTTTATATATGAATTTAAGCCCGATGTGCGATTGTGCAAATAATAATCTAGTATATTAAAATATTCGAGTACGTGTATTCAATATCTACATTAAATATTTTATAAATAATTTCATATTCATATTTGATTAAAGGGAAATTTTGGATAAAAAGTAAATATTTAAGTTAGTTTATAATTAAATAATTTTTTTTAATTATATGATTAAATATGAATATTAAATTAAATATGAATATTTGAAATATAATAAATGGTAAATATTTGATTAAATATGAATATTAAATTATTAAATTGAATACGAATACTAATTAAATTTAAAATTTAATTAGTACTGAAATATGAATATGAATAATCAAATATTTTTGTTTGATATCATTGGCAAAAAAAGTCACTTTATATTATTATTTAACATTAAAAAAACACTTTTTTTTTGTAAGGTAATAATATATATTAATGTATATTATTATTATTATTAATTTATTATTATTATTAAAACCAGTTCAATTCATTAGCATTTTCAAACACATTCAGTTAAAAAACTTAAATTACCGCAAATATACATTATATAAGAATATTATTACATTTTACTTATTTTTCAAAATCAAGCTAAAAATGAATTACAAATGTAGTACATAAGTTTATTGAAAGAAAATGCAAAAAAATAAAATAAAACGAAACATCAAATTAAATTAACTGAGAGAAAAGGCATGACAATTGACAACTAGATTCTCTACACTACATCACAAATCTTGGTTCTTTAGTTTTGATACATAAAATTAAAAAAGCTAAGAAAAAGGGCAACCGCTAACTCAGAAAATGCATTATGAAAATTTAATCGAATTCTGAAGTAGAGATCAGCACTTAAGAGTCCAGTGATGTTTCAAATACACAGATCACACTCCTGAACAAACATAAATAACTGAAAGAAGTAAAGAAAAAAAAATGGCACCTCAGTATCTATCGAGTAGCCGACCTTTTATTCACATTCATTGTTTCCGTTGTTTCCCTTCCAGAGTATAATCTGTTCATCTTTGAACAAAAGAGGGACACAAGGAACCAGATCCTGCATGACATAGGAACCAAATAGGCCATGAATTCCCATCAAAGAAGATAAATACAGATAAAGTACTGTAGTTAATAAAGAAAATATTTCACGAAAAACATTTTTCTTACTCTTAGTTTGACCCCAATCTTCTTACAGTCACTTGTGCCCACATGAGTACAGTCTAACCTGACTACATCTTCAGTTTCAAATGCTGTTCTCACTCTCTCCACAACATTTACATACACACCGTTCCTAGCTGCAAACCAACAATGTTAGGAAACTAAGCATTTTCAAGTCACATCATCTCAACATAAAGTTACAAATATATCATATATGATTACTAAGTTTCATTAGGGGAGGAGAATTAAGCCCTCTGTTTCGTTTCTCTTTGGTTTCTTCAAATGTCAGTCCATCAGCAACATTCTTCACCAGCTTGGGATAAATTGGTGCACGAGGTTTCCATAACATTATTGGGATCTGGGTTCGCTTTCTGGGATCATAGTATCGACCTCGATATAGGAGGATAATATTTATGTGATGATAGATAATCTTCCCTCCGGATTTCTCCTACAAATGCACTGCAATTCTCATTAGCTAATAACCAAAGGAAATTCTGTATTAAGTATTAAAGTTGATGGAGACTTGAAACCTCAAGATGGAAGCAAATGTTGTCCATGTCAAGTGTTGGCACCCCCAAACACTTTATTCTCACTGCCTCCGCCTTTTTCCAGTGGTTATGGATGTCTTCAAGTGTATTATGAGTAACACCTCCTTTTCCTAGCATTAATGGTGAAGCCGGGCGGTTTTCAGGTTGAATCAAAATAAAATGGATTATTAATTCAAATTGAATCAAAATTTCAGTTTAAAACTCATAGTCTCATGCAATAAACATTTTTGTTTAACCCATAAAATAGGACTGAAATCACATTTTTTAGATATGATAACCAGACACCAAGGTCCTAATCGACTAAGAAAGAACTTCATGCAATCAATGGGGAAGCGGGGTGGCTTTCAGATAAGTTTACAAAATAATGATAATCAAGTTCAAAGTTATGAGAAGATACTTCAGACTATTCATGTACTCAAAAATTCAGGGAGTGAGAAGGCAGTATTTGAGGAGAATAAAGTCGTAGTCTATAGAAAAATTTCCCCAAAATTCATGACTTTCTTTATCTACTTAATTAATTATACATTCATATTATATAAAACTATTTTAGGCAAAAGTCCAAGAGATTGTGGGCTTTCAATATTAGGAGCTTTGACTTCTCTTCTAAATAACCTCATATTCTCATTTTTTTCACAACCACTTGGGTAAAGCTGCACATGTAATTTCAGGTCTCTAAGTCTAAACCATCTTTAGTTAAATGGGGTATGGAAAACCTAGACAGCATAAAATGGCTCTAGGAAAAAATGATTTGTACTCGAACATACAGACACGCCAAAAAATAGGAAATGATTACAAAACAAGTTAGGTTCACCGATTTCCTCCTAGTTAACATAGTCAGGTACACATAACCTCTAATGGTAAACATACAAGTCGTAAGCACAATTTTTATTTAGATAGTTTTATGATTTCATACCCTGCTGGCCTCTCCTTCTCCCCCACCCAACCGCGCATCAATCTATTGTGCTTAATGTTGTTAACCACTAAAACACCCCCAAGTCCCCAACTTATAGTCTTAGCTAGAAAATACAAACTTACGGTGACTCCAAATTTGTGTAAGCCAATCTCAAAAAAATTAAAAACATCGAAGGGAACCTTATTCAGACGATTGCCATCATGATGCAAGTGCAGGCCAACCATTTGATTCTAAATGAGAGAAACCATAGTGATCGTTTTTATTATAATACTGAAGAGAGCTCAAAGTTTAGATGTTATACTCAGCTAGTAAAACAAGAGAGAGGGTTCTGTTTTCCTTCATTCAACTCAAACTGTACACAAAATTATATGGGTGTAATCGTAGAATGCAATGACTACTAAAACTGCTGAAAGGTAAACAGCAACTACCATTCGGTGATAACACAGTCACCAAAAACAATATCATAAAAAATTCAATACTCCTCACAAGTCATTTGGAAGAAAATGATTTATACATACCCAAATTGATTTGTCGAGAGCAATCGGAGTGGCGATACTTCTCCACCAGCTGCGCAATCTCTTCGTCGGTGAGTGGGTCTCCCAAAATCCTTTCTCGCTCCTCCGCCAGCTTGTCCAGATCCTGCTTCCGTTCGGCCGGCGCACAAACCCCGTTCCACTTTCGATCAATTCGGTCCGGCCCGAACGGTGAGAACCTCCGGGGTTCCCGAAATCCGATGGGCTCAACGCCCGGACTCGTCTCCGAGTAAGAGTACATAAAATCAAAGGGCAAGTCGGGGTTGAGATTAGTTCTATCGGAGGAACTATTTATATTTGGTTGCCCAATAACTTTGGATTTGTTTCGCCATTGGAGGGTTTCGGCGGGTAAGGGGAAAGGGTAACAATCGAGATGAGAAACTGACCGCAGGATTGAACGACGGCATGCCAGCTTTAGCATTCCGCTAACTGAGTTGAAACAAAACGACGGAATACACCGGAGTCCAGGTTGGGGATTTATAGCACCCCTAAATTTTTGAAAAAAGATCCTTATTATTTGCACCCATTTTCTTTTTTTATAAATTTACCATTTACTTACAATATTTATTAAATTTATGAAAACTTTCAATTCGAGTTGCTCAACCAATCAACTTAATAACTTTTGACTATTTTATAGTACTTCTTTTTATTCAAAATATAAATTATTCTAAGTTCATAAAACACATATTAAAAAAATCATATTTTTGTACGTTTTACCTTTCATTAATTAATTTAAAATTATAAATTAACATTAAAATAATAAATTATACAACACATATTAAAAAAAAATCATATTTATGTATGTTTTACCTTTCATTAATTCATTTAAAACTATAAATTAACATTAAATAATAAATTATTTGAAGGTATCTTGGAAATAAACATTACAAATTATTATTAAAAAACGTAAAAAAATATTTAAATTACAAATAATACAAGAGGTCAAAATCATTTATGTGAATAGAGGGAGTAATAAGTTAGTTTTGAGAGTGATAAACTTGTTATCTCTTAAATGAAGTAATAAGTTGTTTTGAGAGCTTTAAACAAAATAGGTAGTATTTATGATTCTAGTCTTAGAATTGCTCTTATACAAAATTTCCCCTTTATTTAATAAATAAATTATTAAATTATTATAATAAAAATTTGTTATTTTTTTTTTGACAATTTATAATTTTATAAATATATAACAAAATTTGAGTGGTTAAAAATAAAATTTTGGTAAAAATAAAAAGAAATAGAAAAAATAACTAAATTAAAAATTAGACATTTTGATGAAACACACAGAATTGCAGAATTGAAGTGTTTTTTGCAACCATTATTCATCCTCCCAAATCTTTTCCATCACCACAAGTGCACAAACCCCTTTACGTTTTATTTAATAAATAAATTATTAAATTATTATAATAAAAATCTCTTAAATTTGTTTGTCGATTTAAAATTTTATAAATATATAACAAATTTGAGTGGTTAAAAATGAAATTTTTGTAAAAATAAAAAAAATAACTAAATTAAAAATTAGACATTTTGATTAAACACACAGAATTGCAGTCTTTTTTCAACCATTATTCATCCTCCCAATCTTTTCCATCACCACAAGTGCACAAACCCCTTCCACACAAAACACACAGAAGGGGAAAAAACAAACCATGGCAATGGTGAACTGCTGTTTCTCCGTAACCTGTACCGCCGCGGCCCCTTCCGAAGATCCCTCAAACCCTCCATCTTCACCACCACCACAAACAAGACCACCGACTAAGATCATATTGCCGAACAAGAAGCCGCTGAAATGGTCCACTGGGGTGGCGCCGGGGGATTACGGGGGCCCACCCACCAATTCCAAGCTCCGGAAATACTGGGGCGGAGACGACGATCCTCTTGCCTCCGATGACTATATGTGGAATAAAGATTTCATGGGGCGAATGAAAAGGCTTATTCAAGACCCCGACGATTCGTCCCCTGATCCTACCTCTGCGTCTGCTAAGGTTAAATTCACTTACTGAATGATGTTGTGTTCTTGTGCTTTTGTTGATTTCAGATTGATTACTTTTTCTTTGTGAATTGGATGAAGTTCGACTTAAAAGTTATGTATGTGCAGATTTTAATTGCATTGTTTGTGGGCGTGTTCGATTAGTTGAGTACTGATAATGTTATTCGGGGAAAAATTTTTAATAGGAGGAGCCGTCTGGATTTCTTAGCTTGAATAGAGTCATGAGCTTGGACGAGTATGTGAACTTTGTGATTTTTGTAAATCTTTGTCTTTCGCAGATGCTTCACGCTGCCCGTCTTTGATTATGCAGTTTGCAAGTTGATTTGAGTAAAGAACTCGCAGCAACTTCGGGATCAGTAGTTGAGAGTCGAGTTGAGAAACAAGTATGCATCGTGACCTTTTCGTTTAATATATCTTCGAACTGTTGACCATTCTCCTTGGATACTAATCAGCAGTGCAATTATTCGTAGACTGATAGGAGAACTGGTAGAGTATGGAAATCTGCCCCGACAAGTCGTGAGCAAGAGAAGTGGGATAGAGCTACTAAGGCTTCAACCGGTGGCAGTGTATGTCGTCTATATTTGTGCAGACCACAGTTTACTTCTCAAGTAAATTGTTAAGCATCAATGTTTCAATCGTACTTTTGTACACTACAGGATGTTATGCTTCGGGAATCGAGACGCAGCAGAGAGGATCCTGAGGTATTGGCTGCCCAGTCAAGGGAACAGTATTATAAGGTATGACAGACTTGCTCGTCTATGTCCACTTGGTGTTGCCATTGCGAATAATATGTCTTCTTCAGTTGAAAAACAGATTGCAAGTATTTACACTGGGACTTGGTGGCATTGGAGTTCTTTCGTCCTATATTTCGTATTCTCCGGAAATCGCAGCTAGGTACCTAAAATTACATTACTTTAATGTGTATCTGGGTGTATTATAGCCTATGTTTAAATTTCCCGTTGTGATTCGTGGATGACCGAAATTGAAACAAAATAAAGTGCAAAAATTCTAGTATTTCATATACCATTTATCAAGTTTGGTTTTTAAAATATGAATCTACTGAATGAGGGCTATCATCTTTTAGCAAAATGGTTTCTTATAAGAAACTGCATATACTTTTTATTTTTTCATATGGTTTTGTGTCATGAGTAATAGCATATATTATTGATATGTGATCCCTTTAATATGAATTCATTTAGCTATGGTGTTGGCTGGCTTGGTTCTGTGGCATACATGCGAATGCTTGGGAATACGGTTGATTCCATGGCAGGTGGAGCAAAAGGACTTCTCAAGTATGCTTTCCGTCCTTTTCCTTAGGAAACAAAAACATTTCAGATAATTAGCATGAACTTAGACTTGATCTAGCATTTCAGAGGGCATATTTTCGGTTATTGGATAATAGGTTCTCATGAAAGAAGCCGAGTCCCCAATTGCAACTACTACTATTTGTTATGGTTCGAGTTGATCTAGCAATTCAGAATTCCGAGGGCATGATATCGGTTTAATTAGATAATAGGTTCTCATGAGAGAATCCGAATGCCCAACACTGCAACTATTCGTTATGATAGTATGATAGTACGTATAAAACATAAAGCCACTTTTCCATCTGAAATAGAAGAAGGAAATGCAAGTAATCACTTTCCACCTTTCAGTTAGGAAAGTTTGATTTGCTCACCAGACTTTTTTTTTCATATCATTTGCAGGGGAGCAGTGGGACAGCCAAGGCTATTGATTCCTGTTGTCTTGGTGTTGTTGTTTAATCGTTGGAATGGGTAGGGGGCCATCGAGGACAATGCTAGCCACTCTCTTGACGATATTTGTTGATTTGTTATAGGTTTTGTATCTCTCATTCGAAATATTTTGTTTGCAGGATTATAGCTCCGGAGTATGGATTCATGCACCTTGAATTGATTCCGATGCTTGTGGGCTTCTTCACGTACAAGATTGCGACTTTCGTGCAAGCTCTTGAGGAAGCTATTGATATAGTTGGAGGAAGAAAACAAGCTTAGTTTCACCTACCTACTAATGGTGTTGAAAATATAATACAACAGATATGTATGTATAATGTACATTGTTTTGGTTCTTTAGCGAAGGAGTTTCGCGTTTGAATCGACAACTTTGATAGATTTGGTATAAATGGCTGTGTACAAATCTCTCTTATAATTTGTATTTCAGAGCTCATAAAACTGTGTTTATTAGTGTTATTTTGTTATTTTATTATCTATTTAATTAAATCTAATTAATTTTATCATATTTTTTAAATTATAGTATAAATATGTTAAAAAATAATTTGTTTTTTAAGTTCATCTTATAAATAATTCGAAAAAATGAAAAAAAATCAACAAGGAAAGTTACAAATAGATACATGAAATGTTAAATACAAATAGTACATTATTACATCAATTATTATTGTCGAATTTTAGGTCATATATACTCATGTTGGTCATAAATACTCGATCAACTCATTTTTAAGAGCAACACGCGCTTCTATATTGCGGAGCTGTTCTCTGTTAGTCATACAACTAGATAGGTTTTCAATCTGCTAACTTCAGTATTCAGAAGTTTGATCATCATCTTCTTGTACTCCATTTCTTGGTATTTGTTCTTCGGGAAGATATCATCTGTCTACTTTTTCTCGGGAAGTTTCTCTAACAATTCTGGTATGACCTCAAAAAGGTCTCCGACAAGTCCGTAATCAGCAACCTGAAATTCAAGAATATGTTGAGCAAGTGAATATAACCAAGTGCTTATAAATGCATCACTGACCATATTGAACGATATAAGAATAACCGAATGTGCAAGGAATCATAGATGTTTACAAACAGGAAGTCTCTAGATCAAATGCCAATTGTAAAATGTGCGCAAATGACAGCACAAAATATAGTCTTGTTATTTTTATTTGAGATCGATGAGATACATCATGTTATTAAGGTTGTAACGGTAACACATTTGGTTATGTTATTTTCCTTCCCTTTTCGAAACAATAAATTTTTTTCCCCGTCCTCTGACATTCCTATCCATTTTAATCCTTATTGATCTATAGATGTTGATATATTATACTCCATGGTGGCTTGCGATCTACAGATAAAGAGGGGAGGGAAGAAAAGAGACAAATCCAGGACCTGAAAAATTGGTGCATCGGCATCTTTATTTACAGCAACAATGACCTTAGAATCTCTCATGCCTGCCAAGTGTTGAATAGCTCCAGAAACACCAAAAGCCATGTACAATTCAGGAGCAACAATTTTCCCAGTCTGACCAACCTGGT
Source organism: Euphrasia confusa (assembly GCA_954870475.1). Classification (NCBI taxonomy): domain Eukaryota; kingdom Viridiplantae; phylum Streptophyta; class Magnoliopsida; order Lamiales; family Orobanchaceae; genus Euphrasia; species Euphrasia confusa. Next base: position 3,025,713 of record OX940966.1, on the reverse strand, counting down.
CGAAGAACAAAACTTCATCAGCTACTACATATCCATAGAATGATTCAAATGACACGAAAATACAAGTCCACATCTTTTAAGAATGAGGTATGGTTTATAGTTTCGAGCCCAACTTTAAGCTTTGAACTACTCAGGTCGTAACTTATGCAATTTTACAACAATATCAAGCACGATATGACTACTGCAATCAATCTCTCAAATAAACCACCAAAAGTGATTATTGCCATTTGATTCCACAGACATAACAGTAAAAACAGCATGAAACTCTATTGCATCAATAAACTTCTGATAGAGAGCGGAATATTTAATTAATTAAGTCTCTTTAATTATAGTTATTTCTGGGCTTTAGGGTTGTTTTATTTCCTTTTTCGGCTAGTAGGATTAGAATATAAAGTGTCAGCGTAGGGTTAATTATTATCATCGAATTATAAAGGTTATTTGGAGCCTGGAGGCTTAGGCAAACCGAACTGGTGTTCGTGTTTGATTGTTTTTCTTTTCTCTCTGTTTCTTGTTCTATCAACTTCTCCAACAAGAAAATTGGTAGAACATGGAATATGCAGTAACTATATTATCTGAATGAATAATATATCATGCATTTCTTGTATTAAAAAACAAACAAACAGAAACATGCAAAAGTTTTATGCCTTACCTGAAGTTCGTTGGGAACAAATCCAGCATCAACAGCAGCACGAGTTGCTCCAACTGCATTATTTATGATGTCATGTTTTTCCTTAAAACAAGATTCAAATTTAGCGTTTACTTACTTGCCTAAAATTTAAATTAGCAGACTTCAGATGAACACAAGAAAAAACAGAAAAGGTTACGACTTCAGGTCTAAACTCTAGGCCAGCGGAAATTAGAAGTGTGCATGCAGCATGTATATAATTTTCAGAACATTAGTTGACCCTACAAAACACAATGTCATATAAGGTGATAAAGTGAAACCTGCCGCCCCAAGCTTTTCAGCAAGCTTCTCAATCAAGTTGAAATTCTCAGCACTTTTTAGAGCTCGTCCTCCGGTGATCACAATGCGTGCATTTCCCAGATCTGGGCGTTCTGTATCTTGAGAGGTAAGGCTTATGTACTTTGACTTGCCAACAGCATCATCTAATACAACAATCAGTCATCTCTATGCCAGACTCCGAAAATAGAATAATATTTCTAATTCAAATCCACCACTGTATTTCTTATGCGTGGAAGAACGAAAGAAAACAGATAGGTTTTTCAGTAAACAAATGACAAACCTTCGCCGAGGGCTGAAAGATCAACCTTATCAATGGACGCAGCATTAGATTCTAAACAAGCTGAAATTTTCTGAGAAGGAAACGATGTAGACCTAATGGTCAACATGCAAGGGTCTGAGCCAGAGTAGCGAACAGTACTTAGAGCATTGCCAGCATATATTGGCCTACCATATGAACGAATGTATACTCAATAATACAATAATCGACACAAGATTTTATCGAGAACAAATTTTTCAATGAAGATCGGGGTAGAACCCCACATCAGGCAAACAACAATAAGTTACCTGACAAAAAGATCAGACCCATTGATCTGAATTACATCAGTGATGGGAGAAACATCTAGAAGCGCTGCTGCACGAGGGAGAATGTTTTTTCCAAAAGAACCTGACCCGGCAATTATGTGTGAGTAGCAGCCTTTCTGTTGCACCAGATTCACTAGTTTAGCCCATGGTTCAGCTAGAGGATATGCAAACTTGTCTGAATCGGCAACAAGGACCTGTATAAAAATCGTTCAAGAAAACTATAAATTCCTTGGGGAGCTGCACATCACATGCAGCTAGATGTTAACAATAAATTCTCCGAGTTCCACCACCATTGGTCCCAGTCCCACACTAGTTAAAATTACAATATTTTTCAAGTACTACTATCCAGTTGCAGCAATGTAGGTGCGTTATTGCCTCTTCTATGCATTTTCAAAACATTAAAAAGTGCAATTTTAGTTGGGCCAAGATTTCATAAAAAGAAGACAAAAAACAAAAACATAAATCTGTATATGACTATCAGTATCTGTGATATAAAAGTGGGACTAATATTATTTCTGATAGAACTTGCTGACCATGAAAATCAAGTAGCAATACAATAAGCTTCAGCTTCATAAATATTTTTACAGTTAAGTATTTCAACACAAGCCCTTCTCAAGTCTCAACCAAACTAGCATACAGATCTAGTTACAATCACTTATACTCGATGAAAAAGGTAATCGCAAAGATAACGGAATCTCTCATAACCGTAAGCCCGCAAGATTGGGAGTACCTGAGAAATGGAAGGATAGCATGAAGCAGCATGGCCAGCAGCTTCGTGTAAGGAAGGAGCTGAACCAGCAAGAAGTAAAGATATCGAATTTCCCTCGCCCAAATTTTTAGCAGCCTCCACTGCACTTAATGAAGAAGCTCTAACAGAGCCTCCCTCGTGTTCGCCCAGAACCAGTGTGTTCAGCTATGCAAACAATAAATGGTTGTACACAATTTATCAATCTTGAAATCATTTGAGCATCAAATTAAAATAAATAAATAAAACTGGGAAAAACTATATGCAATCCAAACACAGCAACGAGCGACCCATACAAAATAGATATATAAATTCCGATTTCCTATTGACATCAAAATGAACCAAATACACAATTCAAGCTAAAAAAAAGGAGCAAAATGGTTCTTCCTACAAATAATCATATGATTATCCTGTGAAGTAAAAGGTTTTTATTAGGAAGAGTTGGTATAAGAGATGAATTACTGATCGAGAATAAGAGGGCGCGCGAGTAGCAAATGAACGGCGACGAAACCCTCCGAGCAGCCCACGGATTGACATATCTTTTTCGCTTTTTCTTTTTGTTCTCGACCCTTAATGTAAATTTCCTAAAGCATTATCACAGCTTTGGGAATTTGGGATGCCATCATGCTGGCCCCAAACCAGCGAGATGCTTCAATAAACGATTTTTTTTATACAGTTAATAAAATTAAAATTATTTAAAATTAATATAACCATTTTTTTTTAATTTAAAATTATTTAATAATAATAAATTTAAAATAATTATTTAGATTTATTAGAATTGTGTTATAAAAATATTAAATTTATAATATTAAAAATTATTATAATTATTTATAAATTAACATAATTAAAATTTTAATATTAAAAATTTAAAAATTCCAAATTATACTGTAAAATTTTAAATTAATATAAAAATGGTTATATTCATTTTAAATAATTTTAATTTTATTAAAAAAAAAATAACACAAATTCTTATTATTATAATATATTTAGTTTAAATAATTAAATTGCATAATTAAAATTAAAATGAATAATTATATTAATTTGAATAAAATAAAATTTATATTATATATATATATATATATATATATATATATATATATATATATATATATATATATATATATAAAAGATTGTAATTTAGTACTAGTGGAAGTGGTGTGCAGTGGTAATGGGATATGGAAAGGCTACAGTTACACAAAGTGTACGGAGCCGTCAATTAAAATGCGACAAGTGTATTATTACATTAATTAATTAATTAATTAAATAATATTATAATTATTATTAAAATATATTATTAATTAGGAAAATAAATTTTAAAAATCTTTGAAAATTTTGGAAAAATATAATTTAAATAATTTTTCCCAATAAATAGATTTTGTATCAAAATTAACATGGTAGTAATATATTTTTATAAAATTATTAAAATTATCATAAGAGGTAAAAAATAATTAATATGTAAATTAGATAAAATAATAATGATTAAATTAATAATTCATAAGAATTAATAAATTAATTAAATTAAAGTTTAATTAATTTAAAAGTTTGCACTTAATATTTCAATTTTATTTTTTATTTGCGCAAATAAAAATGCAATAAAAAAGTTGAAAAGATCCTCAAATAAAAATCCTTATTTTATTTGTTTATCCATAGAGATTATTCCAGTATCACAACTCAATTGATGAAATGATGTATGATGAAACTCATGTTATCTTTATTCAAATGATGGAATATTATATGTGTTGAAATATAAAATGGTTTAAAGTACACATAATATGAAAGTATTTACTATATTATGTACACATAATAAAGTACACATTTCATTAATAAATTATATATTAATTACTATATACTTTATGAAATTTTAATATAAATTCAATAAATTCTCTAAAATTAATAGTAAATAATATGATTAATTAATAAAATTCATTATACAGGTAAATATTTCAATCTAATATTAATAGTCGGAGTATTTTTCATTTTAAAATCTAAACTTAAATTTAATTATTTTTTAAAATTTTAATTGTTTGGTTTGACAAATTTAAATTATTATAAATATAAAGAAACACTTTGAGTTTAAAATTTGAAAAAAACAATTATGATTATTTTTCTTTAGAAAAATAGTAGTAGTATTGTACTATAAAATAAAAAATATATACATGTTAATATTATTTTCAAAATACTTTGTAAATTTTATATTTTTTTTTTATATTTAATTTAGAAGGTTTTATAGTTTAGGGAAGAGAGAACGAGGATTTAAATAGGTCACACTAGGAACAATAGTTAATTAATTAATTAGGCTAAATTGTAATTTAATTGATTTTCCAATTAATTAATCTCATATTATTTTACCAATAATATTTCCGACGAAATTGACTTTCCTCTTGTTTAAGATATTGTTCACGAATTAATTTTAATTACTAGTAATTAAATTAATTCATTTCTTACTAGTATCACGCATCCTTATTATCCGAGTAAATTCAGTTTACATGATAAACTTTACGATACCACTCATCCTTATTATTATGCGGAGTAAATCCAGTTTACATGATAAACTTTGCTCATCGACATCATCAACCTAATAAATGAGACTCATCCTTATTATCATGCGTATTAAATCCGTTTACATGATAATCTTGGGGATCATCAACCTAATAAATGGGACCGGTTCCTGTCTATAATCTATAGCATGCCGTGTGTCCAATTCTAAAAATTCCCAATTTACCGAGAATATTGACTAATAAAATAGTCTCACTCATTAGCCACTATAATCTATAGCATGCCGTATGTCCAATTCTAATTCCCAATTTACCGAGAATATTGACTAATAAAATAGTCTCACTCATTAGCCAGTGGAACCGAGAATTGGACACACGCAATAGTCTCACTTATTAGAGTCTCACTCATTAGCCAGTAGAACCGAGAATTGGACACATATTGACTAATAAAATAGTCTCACTCATTAGCCAGTAGAACCAATTGGACACACGCAATAGTCTCACTTATTAGCAAGTAGAACTGAGAATTAAATTTGTAACGGATTATTTGTATTTTTATTTTATATAAAAATTAATTAAAATTAAAAAAATTCAAATAGTTAAAATTTTAATGTTAGTGGATTTATTTTATATAAAAATTAATTAAAAATAAAAATTTTGAAATAGTTGAATTTTTAGCGTTAAGAGTTATTTTATATTTATATAAAAATTAAATAAAAATAAAAATTTTGAAATAATTAAATTTTAAAAGTCAATATATTTGTTGTTAAGAGTTATTTTTGAAGGTACCGGTATACCGATCCAATCGATATACCGTGTGTGCGGAAGCGTGTAAAGCAATAGATCTACTATGCCATGATCTTAGTGCACACTTAATGTGTATAAGAACACATATAAACATATATATACACATCCAATATATATATATATATAAGGTTCAACGATTACTTACTTTTGTGACGAAGTGATTCGTTGATGTCGTTGAGGTGGTGTTAAGTCGATTGAACCACCTCAAGTGGATCAGCCTCTCGAAGCTCTCCTTGTGAATGACCTCGTCACTCCTTTAGATCGTCCGGATGTGGAAGCCGCACAAATGGCCCGGCCTCTACGTGTTGCACACGAACCCGGATGACGAACACTTTGCTTGATCGAGTCGGTTCTCCTAGAACACTCTCTCCTTTCTCTCTTTGGTGTGAATTTCGTGGGTAAAGATGTGATGTGATGAAAATCTGATTTTCATCCATATAATGGCCTCATTATTCACCACATTACTCCCCTTTGTAACCTACAACATAATGGGCATCATAATGCACCATTAACATGCAAAAGGGGTTACAAAGGAGGTGAAAGGTCATGCCACATACACATGCCACTATGCATTGTATGTGGTCCCACTTGCTTGTGTGGCATGCCATGTCACACTATGTGACATGTATCCATGCAAGCCATGCATCCCATGCATGTGTATTAAATCCACGTAAATATTGATTCTAAATCAATATATTTATCAAGCAATGTATATCAATATCGAGCTCGTGTGTGACCCTGTAGGTATGATTTTATCGATCAATATTATATTGTTCCCAACAATTAATATTATCGAATAATCATTTAACATCCATAGACGACCTTATGACTTTATCGATTGCACACGTAGGATCGAAGGACATATCCTAACAATCTCCCACTTGGCCTTCAGAGCAAGTGTGCTGCCAATTTCCTGTTGTCACTTTATGTCTAAGTTTGAACTTGAGGCAAGACTCGAGTCATCCTCAATCGGTTCAAACCTTTCTTGGACTTTGAGACAGACTGTAAAACCAGATTTATCACTATGATACGAATCTGGACGTGGCCACGTATTTTCCACAGTCTCGACTCTCCAAGTGGCCGGTAAGACATGTATCCCATTATAAAATGGAGGACAATCCCATCTTGTCAATCCAAGTTCTCCCACTTGCTTCCTGATATACCCAATAACAAGTTTTATAACCTCCTTTTACGAAAGGCGTTTACTTGTATCAAAGTACACCATTTCACAATGGAATCACTCTGGACTACTCAGGTCAGAGGAAATTGCTCGACAGTCAATGAAATAGTATTATGACTCGAAATCTTAAATACTATTCCAGTCGGGTCTGTTCGATCATTAGCTCCCAGCTAATATCTATGTAATTTTACTTGATGTCCCACATCATTAGCCCATGAAGCGGCGCTATATTACACATTAAAATCTAGTTCTTTGTATCATCAGTTTGTCCGTACTCGATGATACGAACCAGGAACAGCTATATGATTCAAGTATATCAGTTCAACCATTGGGGCTTCATTATGCGGTAAGTCGACCTCATAACCCAATTGATATCACTTAATCATTTGGACAATTCATATAAATTAAACCATATCTATATGAAGAAATATGTATTATACATATGAGTGAATGTCTACCAAATCTCCAAAAGTATCTAATACAGTAATAGAAATCACAACCCATCTCTAAGATGTCTGATCTCTATTGCAGTCGTGAAAGCCTCAAGCTTAAACTGCTGGAGAGGTTTAGAAAATGGGTTTGCAACCTTACCAAAAGTTGCAACTTTATTATCTCGATATCTCCACAAAACTATCTCCTAGATAATGTGGAACATCCTGAGCACCAGCTTTAGATTTGTAGTGCTCCCTAGGCTCATAAGCTTGCGCGATAGATCTACTATAAATAGAGAACTATCGGATGGGCTGAGCTAGTTACGCCACCTAGTTCATTCAAGAACTTTCAAATCTTAATTGCCAACAGTACTGCATCCAATGCAATACTGTGTTCAGCTTCTGTAGTTTTAATCAGCTATATTACATTGCATGGAACTATTCCAGCAAATTTCACCTCTAACCAGACAAAAGATATAACCAGATTAAAATCGGAAATTATCTTAGTCTGTTAGCATTTAAACAGCTTGTTAATATCAACTCTTTTTGTCTTCCAAAGACAACAAAATATTCTTTTGTCCATCTAAGGTACATAAGAGTATTCTTGGTCGCAGTCTAACGCGCCTCACCTGGATTTCCTTGAAATTGAATCGTCATGCTCAAAGCATACGATACGTCTGGTCATGTACATATCATGGCGTACATTATAGACCCTATTGCCGAAGCATAAGGAATGTTTTCCATCCTCTTTTGCTCATCAAGTACTGTAAGGCCTTGCATCTTGCTAAGTGATGTGCCATGAGTAATTGGAATGAGACCCGTTCTGGCGTCTTTCATTCTGAACTTATCAAGCACCTTATCAATATAGGTCGCTTTACTAAGTCCAAACATCCTTTTCGATCTGTTTCGACAGATCTTGATGCCCAATATGTACTGTGCTTCTCCAAGATCCTTCATTGAAAAACAATTTCCAAGCCATTCTTTAATAGAATTAAGCATAGAAACATTGTTTCCAATAAGGAGTATGTCACCGACATACAACACAATTAATACAACGTAACTCCCACTGACTTTCTTGTAAACACAAGAGTCTTCCATGTTCTTTTGAAATCCAAACTGTTGTATGGATTCATCGAACCGAAGATTCCAGCTCCGAGATGCTTGCTTTAATCCATAGATGGATCTAATAAGCTTGCATACTCTCTCAGCCTGATTAGGATCGATAAAACTCTCTAGTTGTGTCATAAACACATCCTCTACTAGAATCCCATTCAAGAAGGCGGTTTTAACGTCCATTTGCCATATCTCATAATCATAATGAGCAGCAATGGCTAAGAGAATCCGAATGGATTTAATCATAGCAACTGGTGAAAAGGTTTCATCATAATCCACCCCGTAAATTTGTTTATATCCTTTTGCCACCAACCTTGCTTTGAAAACACTAGGTTTTCTATTCATGTCTGTTTTTATCTTGTAAATCCATTTGCATCCAATGGGCCTAGCCCCTTTAGGCAAATCGACCAAGTTCCAAACTTGATTTTCAGACATTGATTCCATTTCGGATTTCATGGCACCCTGCCATTTCTCGGAATCTGGACTCGTCATAGCTTGGATATAGGTCGAAGGTTCATTGCTTTCTAAAAGCATGATTTCATAGTTCTCATTTGTCAGAATACCTAAGTATCTGTCAAGTTGAGATCTAATCCTTCCGGACCTTCGAGGGTTAGGTGTGGTTTCTAAAACCACTGGAGTACTCTCAACCAAGTCTTGAGTCTCCATCTCAGTTTGTTCTTCTTGAACCTCGTTCAAGTATTCTTGAACTCCGTTCAATTCAACTGAGCTCCCACTTACTTTCTTGGAAAGATATACCTTTTCAAGAAATACACCATCTCGAGCAACAAAGACTTTGTTCTCGGATTGGTTGTAAAAGTGGTACCCTCGTGTTTCTTTTGGATAACCAACAAAGAAACATTTATCCGATTTGGATTCAAGCTTTGTAGAGATATTTCTCTTCACATAAGCTTCACATCCCCAAACCTTGATGTAAGACAAGTTAGGGACCTTCCCTTTCCATACCTCGTATGGTTGTCTTATCAACAGCTTTTGACGGTGTCCTATTCAGTGTATAGGTTGAAGTCAAGAATTGTGTGTTCCCAAAAGAGACCAGTAGTTCATTCAGACCTCTTATCGAATGGTCGAACTATATCTAATATAGTTTGTTTTCTCTTTTCTGAAACATAACATTCATGTGCTTATGAACTGATAGGTTCCACATACATCAATATGGATCATCCCTAATTACTCACATGTTCTCCTTTCTCCAAGAAAGATGACATTGTTATCTTTTCAATCACACATCATTCACATGTATCAAATGACTCCAAGTCAAATGATTCTAAAATTCCTTCTAAAAGAAGCTTCGTTACATGTTTAGATTTTGATTTGATCTTATCAACAATGTTTCAGTTATGTCTCATCGATACTTATTCGATTTGGCCTTTGGTCTTAATGATATATATGATTTGTCAAGTTTAAAGTATACATAAACAATATAATAATCGTACCAAAACAAAGAATAATTCATAATTAAAATAGTTACCAAACTATTTCATAGTGAAAAAAAACTAATCCATCAGTATCTAATACTGAACCAATATTCATTGTTTATTGAAGGTACGAAATTACATAGTTACAACATCATATGATTATACGGCTAATGCAGCGACCTTCGCTCCATTTCTTGCCCGTAGATCGACATCTCTATTCACCAAACTTATACTTCTATGTAGTTCCTCCACATAAAATTGTGAGAAACACATTTGGCATCCAATATCCAAGAAGTAGAATTTGTGAAGTTTAATGTCTATATCATTAGTACTTGAAGATGAAGCAACCCCGTTCTTCAAATCTTCTTTGAACTTTGGGCAAATTCAATTATTCCCAATAATTGAGTCTCATTCAAATTTCCCATTCAAAATTATCTCAATGTCAAAACGTGATAAATCGTAAGTGAAAAATCGAAGTTTTCTAACCAGCGATATTATCATGCAATTGAAGCCCTATCTCTCATAAAATATGAGGGAGCCAACCAGACAATCGATTCACGCCATCCAATGGCTCGAAAGTCTCTAATTTGTGTCATTGATGAACTTAAGTGTTTCGGATTAAATCACTCCCCGAGGTGTAAATAATCCTAACCTTATAATCCATCAAATGAAAGACAAATTAGGCATTTGTTTTGAAATTGAATAAAATATGAACTTTTATATGTTTGCAAGTAGTGTCCAACACTTTTGCAGTAGACGCATTGAGATTCCCTAGGAACCCTAGTAGCCTTCTTGCCCATGCTCTTTTGACTACCCTATCCCATATCATAAGAATTTCCCTCTTAGGGTCCTTTTCTATCGCCGACTCAACAGCCTTGAGCATCCCGTGGAGCTCACGAAGCGATTTCTTCAAACCATTCATATGGAAAATTTAGCCTAAAGGCATTATAACCATAATGAGATTGAAGTATGAAATCGGTTGCCAAATAATCATCATAGGAAAAATCTAGGCGGTCACTTGAAACAAATAATCCAATCATTTGTTGTACATGTGATTCCATAGATTTCCATTTTTCCAGCCTAGCTGAAGCGATGACCCTGGTCATACCGAACCGCTCAATCTTAGCATATTCCCCGAACATGCTATTGAGTTGTTCAATGATATCTTAGGATGTGGTTATCTAACACATTTTCATTGTCTTCGTATTTGAGGACCATCCTCAAATTACGTTGTGAATCAAGAAAATTTATGTTGTTCAATTTTTCATAATCAAGAATTGAACCAAACTTGAATCGAGTTGAAATTAACATGATAAACTACAAAAGAAAGATAAATAAAGTATGTAAACATTCACAAAGCGGTAAACAAATAAGGTTGTCTAACAAACTACTTATTTATTTCATTTTGTTCAATCGATATCTAATATCTTTGTTCCCTTGAACAAAACAATCCCAAGACCCTCATCTTGCAAATTCTTAAGCCGACTGAGTCCGCACTTAAGAAGTCTAAGATAGGTAGACATCCCATGTCAATGACATCTAATGTCACTCTCGGTCGATGAGAGTCCCATTCTCATCTCATGTCTCGATAGCCACGCCTGCAGTGGATCTATCGATGAGAAAACCAAACTCACGTGTAAGGGTCTAACCCTTACTCCCACTTATCCCAAGATAACAAGTAGTACCCCGCTGAGGCGGACCTACCAACTTATGATCGAGGGCTTCATGAGTGTGACGTTTTGGACAAGACATTATACTCATTATTTTTGGGAACTTGCATGCATAGGTTTGTTTATATGTAAGTTGAACATTTATAACATAAAACAACCTATAACTAGCAAAGCAAATAAATACGAAATCGAAAGGCCCCTAGAACCTCACAACTCTCAAACGAAAAGATTAAAATAACAACAAAAGCCTTGAACATCTTCTGGACTGGTCCTCGCCCTCCGTTTTAGTTCCGTGCCCTCCGATTTTGGTCAAATCTATTCCGTACCCATAAAACCACGAACAACGCCCGCCGTTTCACAACCAGCGGTCGCTGAACACCACCGGCGGTCGCCGTTTCCAAAACGGCGCCCGCCGAAAGGTCCGGGAACAATCTGCCAAGAAAAAGGGCTTTCGACGGTCGCCGTTTCCAAAATGGCGCCCGCCGAAACAAAACAGCGCCCGCTGGAGCTACAACGGCGCCCGCCGTTTGGCTCCAGCAGCCCGGTTTTGTCCGTTTTGCTTCGTTTTGCTTCGTTTTGCTTCGTTTTGCTTCGTTTCTTCTCGTTTTCGCCAGAGAGCCGAGATCCTCCATCGAACCATGGACTAAGTCCATCGCTTACAAGTAGTACAATACAAATATAATAGAAAAACCTATCTATTACAATTGATTCCAAGGGACGCAGCCCTCAAAAGACTATGGCCAATCGAAACGTAAAAAACGACGAATTCATTCACCCGACCACTAACGGTGGCCGGCCTTACATCTAATCACATAATCACAATTAAACCAAAAATCCAATTATGTTGATTTAACCTTCGTGTCCAACACAAAAGTGTGCACGAGCCCTAGGCTCTGATACCAATTGAAGGTACCGGTATACCGATCCAATCGATATACCGTGTGTGCGGAAGCGTGTAAAGCAATAGATCTACTATGCCATGATCTTAGTGCACACTTAATGTGTATAAGAACACATATAAACATATATATATACACATCCAATATATATATATATATAAGGTTCAACGATTACTTACTTTTGTGACGAAGTGATTCGTTGATGTCGTTGAGGTGGTGTTAAGTCGATTGAACCACCTCAAGTGGATCAGCCTCTCGAAGCTCTCCTTGTGAATGACCTCGTCACTCCTTTAGATCGTCCGGATGTGGAAGCCGCACAAATGGCCCGGCCTCTACGTGTTGCACACGAACCCGGATGACGAACACTTTGCTTGATCGAGTCAGTTCTCCTAGAACACTCTCTCCTTTCTCTCTTTGGTGTGAATTTCGTGGGTAAAGATGTGATGTGATGAAAATCTGATTTTCATCCATATAATGGCCTCATTATTCACCACATTACTCCCCTTTGTAACCTACAACATAATGGGCATCATAATGCACCATTAACATGCAAAAGGGGTTACAAAGGAGGTGAAAGGTCATGCCACATACACATGCCACTATGCATTGTATGTGGTCCCACTTGCTTGTGTGGCATGCCATGTCACACTATGTGACATGTATCCATGCAAGCCATGCATCCCATGCATGTGTATTAAATCCACGTAAATATTGATTCTAAATCAATATATTTATCAAGCAATGTATATCAATATCGAGCTCGTGTGTGACCCTGTAGGTATGATTTTATCGATCAATATTATATTGTTCCCAACAATTAATATTATCGAATAATCATTTAACATCCATAGACGACCTTATGACTTTATCGATTGCACACGTAGGATCGAAGGACATATCCTAACAATTTTGTATTTATATAAAAATAAATTAAAAATAAAAATTTCGAAATAATTAAATATTAAAAGTCAATATATTTGTTGTGATATTTTTATTTTAATCATGAATTATATGAAATATTAAATATTTATTTTATTTCATCTAAAATCATTTTTTTTACTTTTATAATTATTATTATTATTATTATTATTATTTAAATATAATAATAAATATAAAATATAAAATAAGTAAGTGGTGGGATCTATAAAATTTATTTTTGAGTAAAATTGTTGGATGGATTAGAAATGTTTATAAAAAATTATTAAAATTATTTTTTATTAATATGTTAAACAAAATAATATATTTTTTAATACGGAGTAGTTTATTTCACAATTGATAATAACTTTTATTTCTATTTATTATTGATAAATATAATAAGTTAAATTTTGTAATTATTTATTTTCATTGTACTTATTTTTATTTTTCACTATATGAATAATTTAATTGCGCTACTATATATTTTAATTTTGTAATATATTTTATAAATAGATTTTATATAAACAGCCAGTGATCAGAAAGAGTTATTGCCATGTTGTTCGATTTGGCCTCAATTTGAGTTAACTTTGGCGTCTGTGGCCTAGCTAGCCTCATATTGGAGAATAGGTTTGATAGTAGTCGCGGTGATCCGTTTAGGGCGCGTAGTATTACCATGTCCGAACGAATCACACACCGAGCAGGATTTAGGTCGCTATTCATACTCAATCCCCACTTTGCAACTCCCTTTGTAACCTACTGTTGTGTCATTTGTTGGTTTAAGAAGGATCACATGATCCTTAAAATCTCCATCAATGTTCATCGTTACACAAACCAAGCATAAGAATATAATTTTTCTTAAATAATGGCAGTTATCAACCCCAAAATATTAATACTCGGAGTATTTTTCATTTATCTAAGGGATACTACAGCTATTTTCTATAGCTAATTTAAATAAATTGGAGCGGTGGCAGCCCATGCGTGTCGCAGACTCACATTAAGCTAGTAAAACCTTTTCGGATATACTCCACACATAAGTAATTGTAATTTCCGAAATACTAGCTAGTAATATAGCAAAATAAAATAAAAAATCATAGCTATATTATTTTTTTTAGAGTTTTTTTTTTTTTAATTCAGTAGTTGATGATTTATGTTGGACGGAAGATTATACGGTCGATTATTTATAATTCCCCCGATTTGGTTTTAATAGCGGGCGGAATGAGTAAATCGATGTAAGTATAGTAGTAGCATTAAAATGACGGTTTCATTCCGGGCAAACGTGATCTCCGAAAAATCAAAATGAGACAATTAATAAATGCATGACTATTCCTATACACGTCTCATCTCATCCATTTAATTCTCCTACACCTAGCTAACTTGTAAATATACATAGTATACTAGTACTATGATTTAAGAGTTTTTCTTTTATTGAATTCGTGTGAACTCAATTGAACGCTCGACTTGTTTTTTATTTAGGATTTACTTACTCATTTAGCATTGCTAGATAATATGGATTCTAATCAGCATGGAAAACAACATGTTTAAATTGCGATCGAAATCATAAAAACATTGAAACATAAATAAATCATTCTAAAAAATATTTATTATTATACTTTAAAATATTTAATAAATAATTATAATAAAAATATTTTTTTGAAAATATTAATTAAAATTTATTTTTACGAAATGTAAATATTTTTAAATTTTTGAAACATACATGTAATATAAATATCAATTAAGTCTTGCTTTTATACTTATTATTATAATAAAAAACTTTTTTTTTCGAAAATATTAATTAAAATCCATTTTTACGAAAAAAACCTACAAAATACGTATGTAATATAAATATCAAGTTTAAATATCAATTAACTCTAGTCTATCACCTTCCATTTCTCCAAGAATTCAATTGCTAATTTTTTTTTATTAGTTTATTACTATTGAAATTATATTGGATTTTCCTTTATTTCTCCAATAATTCAATTGCTATTTTTTTTTATTAATTTATTATTTAAAGAGATTATAATTATATTGAAAATATAATTATATTTTTTAAGAAATTTACCGTTAGTTAGAATAAAAATTTATTAATAATCCTAATAATTTTCAATTTGATATGGCCAAACACCTATAAATTATAAATAATTAGACAAAAGTATATATAAAATATTTTATATATACTTTTGACATATATATAAAATGTTTCTTTATATATAAAATAAAAGAATGTTTGCTGAGTTGTATTTATTTTTATTGACTTCTTGTTGTATGGATTAAGAGCATCTCCAGTGGTAGCTTCAACTTTTGGGTGAGGAGTAAGCCACTTATACGCCAACTCATATTTTTTCTATTTCTACCTAAAAAAACTTGTACCTCGTCCAATGGTTCTACCTACAAAAGTCCAACCACTAACTTATTTTTTTTATTTTTTATTTAATATTTATATAAATAATCAAGGATATACTGATTTTAAATTTTTAACTATTTCAAATTTTTATTTTTAATTAAATTTTATATAAAATAAAAAAATAGTTTATAACGCTAAAAATTTAACTATTTCAAAATTCTTATTTTTAATTAATTTTTATATAAATGATTTTAAAATTTTAACTATTTCAAAATTTTCATTTTTAATTAAATTTTATATAAAATAAAAAATAGTTTCTAACTTAAAAATTTAACTATTTCAAAATTCTTATTTTTAATTAATTTTTATATAAATAATTTTTAACGCAAAAAATTTAACTATTAAATTTTTTTATTTTGTATTAATTTTTATATAAAATAGAATAATTAGTTAAAATACAAAATAAGTTAAAATTTAATCTATTTCAATATTCTTCTTAATTTTAAATAATTTTTATATAAATAATTTTTAACGCTAAAAATTTAACTATTTGAATTTTTTATTTTGTATTAATTTTTATATAAAATAGAATAATTCGTTAAAATAAAAAATGAGTTAAAATTTAATTTATTTCAAAAATTTTAATTTTAAATAATTTTTATATAAAATAAATAATAATTTACGTTAAAAATTACAATGGCAGTATTTATTTTGTTAATTAATAATATTAAATAATAATAATAAATTAATAATGGTAAATAATAATAATAAAATAATAATATAATTTACCTCTACCAGGGTAGAAGTTCTTCTACCCCAGATGTTTTAGGAACTCCTAACCTTAACACGTCATCGCATCTCCAATGACTTCTACCTCATTTTTGGGTGAGAGGTAGAAGTACACATAGACTTCTACCTCACCATTGGAGATGCTCTAATGAAAGGTGGAGGATGAATGCCTATATTTATAATATTTATATTCTTTATGGCATTATTCTGGATTGCATTTTATTACTCGATCTAAAAAAAGTTGTCATACTTTTCTTTTTGGGGTGTTCAAACAATACTTGACACACTCAAAAAAGAAAATAATTATTCTAACTTTTTCATTTTAATATACAATTTTATTCTACTTTACCTCACCCACTTTTTAAACTTTACTCACAACTATTTTACTTTTCACTTTTAAAATATATTTTTACCTTTTACTTTTTAATTAAAAAATACAAAAATAACAATTTTCTTAAACTCCCTCAAAAGTATGACATCTATTAATGGCCGAAGGGAGTATTAAATTAATTATTAATTGAATTATATGAACTTTAAACATATATATATATATATATATATATATATATATATATATATATATATATATATATATATATATATATATATATATATATATATATATATATATATATATATATATATATATAAAGTTTATCAATGTTTTTTATTTTTCAAAATTTATAAATAAATACTAAATTTGTTTGATTTTGATAACAATTTTTTTTTTCAATTTCCTCAAATTTTGATATATTAATGATGTTAAAAGAAGAGAAAATGTAATAATTTTTTTAAAAAAAATTATTTTAAAATATTTTTTATTGTATAGTATGCAATATTTATCATAGAACAAATATAATTTTAAAGAGCAATATTAAAATTAATTTTTCTAACTAAAATTTCATATATAATAAATTCAGATTTATAATAAACGTATTTAATTAGTCGTACAAGTTTAGTTTTCAAACAATTAGTTAGTCACAATTAATTTAACAAGTACTAATTTTAATTAATTACCTGTTCTTTTGAACTTAATTTCAGTTCATTTCAGTTCAGATCGTTTAAGTTCAGTTCAGTTCAGTTCAGATCGCTTAAGTTCAGTTCAGTTCGCTTTAAAATAAATTAATATAAAATAAATAAAAATTAATTTCAATCTATAATTTTCAATATACAATCTAGTTATTGTCACAATATTATTAATATTTTTAAAAAATATTTACTAATTTATAAAAGTTATTATTATTGTTATAAAAAAATCAATTCAGTTCAGTTAAGATCGTTAAGTTCAGTTCAATTTAGATCGTTTAAGTTCAGTTCAATTAAGTTCAGCCGGTTTCAGTTCAAAAGAACAGGTAATAATGGATTTGTTCAAATTGATTACCTTAGTCAACTCGGTAAAGGAGTTTGTTAAACACCAAATAAAAATTAGATTTCTCCTCACCATTTTTAAATTAATTGTTTAATTATGCGTTTAAGAACTTTCCATAGCTACTTGCGTTAGTTTAGTTAATTAATTTTTTATTAATGATTTATATAAAATTAGACGATCATTTAAATGGGTTTTATTTTTTCATTTTTCTCGGTTCGTCTAATTACACGATTCTCGGTGACCAAGAAATTAATTAGTTAATGTGTAATTATGGGGTTTAATTTATATATATACTACTCAAACGTATTTTTCATTTTTTAGATAAAAAAAAAATAAAAAATGTTTTTTTAATTAAAAATATTAGTAAATTCTCAGTATTTTGTTGTGTAGTAGTACACTTGAAGCGATATTTTTCATTTCAAGTTTGGAATCAATACGATAGGGCTAGCTTGTTGAAAAAGAATGCCCTCTTCAACTTTCTATCTGTGCAAGTGTAAAATGTTGACAGCCAAAATGAGTAATGATATTTCTTTGTTTCCAATATATATATATATATATATATATATATATATATATGGTTATAACAAAATAATTAAAATAAATAAAGAAATATACAAAAAATAACTGCTATGAGTATAAAAAAAGTAATTAAAATAAATAAAAAATATATAAAAAATAACTGCATACACTATTTGAGGAAAAGATAACTACTTTCAAAGCCTGAGACAATTATTATAAATTACAAACACGAGTTTCATTCATCAGAACAATGAGAGAATATTCACTCATTTGTCTAAAATTAACAAGGATCGTTTTGATATCATTTTGTTGTTGGAAAATATAGAGATCGGAGAGAGCTTCGATGTGATATCTCATACGTTCATTTTCGAGTAGTATGAATGAGAAATTAATTTTCAAAAATTTAACTAAGAGAATTCCAACGAGAATTATATACTAAGTGAAAAAAAAATACAAATTATAGTAGATAAATATAGGAGAGTACCATATTATTATACACATTGTGTTGTTTTATTTTCATAAGTATTATTTGTCAATTATTGTTAAAAATAATATAATAATAATATTGTATTATTATTATTATTATTATGATAAGTTACCATTTGAATTTGAATTATTGAATAATGGTATTAAGTGACCATTAGTATGGTGTTGAATGATGGAACGTTACAAATGTTGTTTTGACGGCAATTTATAACGTACAACTAGATGTACAAAGCACGGTACATCTAGTTGATTAATATTTAAATTTAAATTTATTTATTTATTTGACTTTGTTTTGTATCTCTTTTACTTATATTTTTCCTTATTTTTCTCTCATATATTTTTTGCGTGATATCGAAAATAAATTAATTTATTCAATTTATTTTTTTCATAATATTTTGTGTGTAATATGAAAATTAATTAATTTATTCTATTTTTTTTTCTTAATATTTTGTGTAATATAAAAATTATTTTTCGTATTTTTTTCCTGTTGAAAATTTATTTAATTTATTTTTTTGCGTAATATTTTTATTTAACGTATTTTTTTCCTGTTGAAAATTTATTTAATTTATTTTTTTGCGTAATATTTTTATTTAACGTAATATTTTTTTTGCGTAATATAAGAATTATTTTTCATTTTTTATTTATATTAAAATTGTACGAAGATCTTATGTACAATAATGAATATTATTGTATTAAGTAATGAAGATTTGTGGGTTATATAAGAATTATTGTATTAAGTAATGAAGATTGTTGTATTATTTAATGAAGATTTGATTGTTTTTTTTTTGTTGTATTATACGTGATAAATATTTGATTAATATTTGATTAATACGTTGTAAATTGTTGAAAATCTAAATGAAGATTTGATTAATATGTTGTAAATTGTTAAAAATTCTAGATGAATATTTGATTTACCCGGAATGAAGATTCATTTATTACGTAATGAATATTCGATTTTATAATAAATATTAATAATATTTATTATATAAATTAAAAAATATTTTTTTATTATATAATAAATATTAATAATATTAATATAAATTAAAATATTTTTTTATTACATAGAGATTAAATACCATTTTAAATTCATATTTTTATATCAAATTGAAATTTATTTTATTTAATGGTGATTTTTTTTATTTAAGGATTTAACGCTAAATTAAAATTTTAATTTGTATTTTTATTATTAAATGATCTGCATGTACGATGTATTGTACATATAGTTGTACGATATAGGGACTCTGTTTTGACCGTCCATATTCAACGAATCATCTCATCCAACATTCTCTATATAAAGTGCAATCAACATTTGTATGAGAAACACTTGAGAAGCACCGAAAAAGAATCGAGTTTATACAGACACAATCCAGCACATTTTGTTCTTTTCTTTTGCTTAGCTTTCCTTGGCCTTCCGGTGAATATCTCGGACAATATCTCGGTTCGACGTGCAACGTAGTTGTGTGAAAACGTTGTATCCTGGAAAACAAACGATCGGTAGAGTTCGAATTTTGTTTTAAGGAGATCGTGTTGAACACGAGCCTCGTTTTCGTTTCTTTCCATGCCATCTCCATAATCCGATCCCTACATTTGTTTCGACTTTTCAATTACATACCATAAAAACTGAAGTTCGAGTCGATTTAATACTTTTGTCGTGAAATGTTTTGAAAGCGCCGAAAGTCAAGCACGTGACATGATCCACTTGGCTATCTCTAATATTCTAATTTTATTTCTGTTTTTTTTTTAATTTTTTAATATTCTTTTTGCATTTATTTTATTTGGAGTAATGACTTGTACTGCCATTTAAATATTAGAAGCATTTTGAATTACTCCGAGTATGCTCATTACCGTCACACTTTATTTCACACATAATTATTATTTATTTTTGTGCTTCAAAAATAACTGTTATTTATAAATACTGTAAAACATTATTATTACAAATTACAATGTTTATATTTATCAAACGAATATTTTATCTATAAATTTTATAGATAAAATAAAATAATAATAAATATGTTTGGGGCACTTACAAATAATAATTATTTATGAAGCATAAAAATAAATAATAATTATGTGTGAAATAAATTGTTAGTAGCAAGTGTTTGTTGTGTTTGAAATATTTGGGTACAAATCTCATGAATAGATGTTTTGTTAAAATAAATTCATAATATACTAACTAATTATGATATTTGGGTACAAATCTCATGAATAGATAGATATTTTGTTAAAATAAATTCGTAATATACTAATTTGGAGAAGTTTATACAATTACTATTTTACATTTTATTCAATTTATTAATTAATTTAAACAAAGAAAGAGCTTATAACTTTTATATAAGTTAAATTAATTAATTAATCCGTGTAATTTTAGGTGGCCATTCATACTGAATCCCCACTTTGCAACTCTCTTTGTAACATAGTGTTGTTTGTGTCATTTGTTGGTTTAAGAAGGATCACATGATCCTTAAAATTCCCAATCAATGTTCATCATTACACAAACCCGAGCATAAGAATGTAAATTTTCTTAAATAATGGAAGTCATCAACCCCAAAATATTGATATTTCTACTTATAAATAGATTTTATAAGTAGCAATATTTATTCATGAAAAAAAAGATATCTCAAACAATGTAAATTTTCTTAAATAATGGAAGTCATCAACCCCAAAATATTGATATTTCTACTTATAAATAGATTTTATAGGTAGCAATATTTATTCATGAAAAAAAGATATTTCAAACACAAAACTTGAACTGCAAAACTAAAGTTGAATAAAATTGAAAGCTATGAGAAAAAATTATTGAAAAAATTAAGGAAATTCCATCGTCACTCGTCTCGCACGGCAACCTCGTTAGTACCTGAAAAAGGGGGTCGTTGAAGGTGTGAGCTAAACGCTCAGTAGGACATTTACTCGTATAACACATGAATTGGATATATGCACAAACCATATGAACAACACATAGAATGAATAATAATACTTGACTGCGATAAACTTGTTATCGTGAATACTGCGATAAACTTGTTACCGTGAATACTGCGATAAACTTGTTATCGTGAACTGCCATAAACTTGTTATCGTAAACTGCGAGTTGAGCCAACTATTGCGTTTCCCCGTCGACCATTTTCCTCGGTCTTCGGTTAAAACGATGGAATGAGATGCGTTAATCCCCTCGACCCTTTTCCCGACCTTAGGTTATAACGATTATTCGTATGCTTATTTAAACAATATAATGCACACATAGAATACAGATATATAAACCCGACAACTTTGTACCTACCTCGATTTGTCGTGGCTTTAAATAGTAGAGTTGAGTGCACGTCTAACACTTTATGGACTGAACTAGCGACTCCTGAAACTTCAGGGACTGCATTTATAATTTTAGAATTTAATTTGGACTTAATAAAATTATTGGGATTAAATTATGGAATGACCATAGTTAGATCATAGTCTAGGGACTAATATGCAAATTCTCTATGTATGTTAAATGCTTCAGCGTATTAGACGAGATTAGGAATTACAAATATTTATGAATATTTTTATTATTTCAATAATATTTGCGTAATTTTTATTTAATAATATTTTAATAATATTAGCGTTATAATCTTAGAGAATATTATTTTCTTAATTTTTTATTTTAATAATATTTATGTAATATTTATTTAAATAAAATTTCAATAATATTTGGTTATAATTTAAAAAAAATTAACGCAAATATTTCAACTTTTGTTATAATTTAAAAAAAGTTAAAGCAAATATTTCAACAAAATTACTTTATATTTTAATTCAGATAAAAAACTTACCAAACTTACCATCACATCATAAGAACAACTCTGAAGAACGGTGACACTGACATCTTATATTAAGTCCATTAGTGCTGTAAAAATCCTAGCAATCTCGCTGCACTTATCATGTGCGCTGCTTAACTGAAAAACACCATATTCATAATTCTAATAATCAAATTAACTTATTATAATAATAACTTAAATTTAATATTTAATCACAATATATATATATATATATATATAAAATCAATTAATTAATTTATAATTATAACTTTAAATAACCATTACCTGGAAAATGGGAATGTGTGAACGCCTACCCTTTCTCCTCATAATAGACCGCTGTATCGAGTAATCGCCTTTTATTGTAATGTTGAAAGTAATTTCGAGCAAATCGTGCTAAGCGGTTATTACATAAGTGAGTTATATAAGGTTATAAACGAATTAATGATTTTATTTCATTAATTCGATAAGTCAAATGAAGATGTAATATATATATATATAGATATAGATTATGGAGTAATATATTTCATATTTTAATAAATTAAATTTTAATTATAATGTTGTGCGAGAATAGGATATTAGTTTATTTAACTAAAAATATAATATTATAAGGTATAATTTAGTAGTGGTTAGTATTTTTTTAATTTGCAATTTATGCCTTAACATAGTTTAAATAACAATTTGTTACGTGGAGCTTAAAAATATAATTTTGTGTGAAAAAATAAATTGAAGATAAAATATTATTTTATAATTAACTTGCTTATTAAAAATTTATATAAAAATAAATAAATTATATACAACGTACACAATAATAAATGTGGAGCACAAAAAAATTATTATATATGATGAAAATTAAATTGAAAACAAAATATAATTTATAATTTAACAGAGTTTAAATAACAATCATTTTACATATTCATATAAAAGTAAATTATATATATAAGTAACAAAATAATAAAACATTATAATTAAAATATAATTATGTAAATAACAATTGTTTCACAATTAATTAATGTTAATATTCAATAAGATGCGGAATCAATAATAATATTCTGCTATTAATGCACGGTGCCATATTTGCCTATAGATATCACAGATATCACACTAAACATAACTTTTAAAACACCTCTAATTAATTGATTTTAATTTTGTCTTTATATTTGATCAGGAAAATGTAATATATATATATATATATATATATATATATATATATATATATATATATATATATATATAAATTTTTTTTCTTGGAAAAGTTGAAGATGATTTTTTTTAAGATTATTTAATTAAAAACTTAATATGTTTTCTTGGATAAAGTTGAAGATAATTTTTTTTAAGATTATTTAATTAAAAACTTAATATGTAAAACTTCTGAATAGGTATAATTAGTCTGGATAAAGTTGAAAATGATTTTTTTTAAGATTATTTAATTAAGAACTTAATATGTCTGAAAACTTCTGAATAGATATGATTAGTATGAACTGAAATTAAGATCAATTTAATTTAATTTAATTTTGAAATATTGAAATAATAATAAATTTTATAAAATATATTAGTATTTAATATCTAATGTTCTCGAATGTTATTTAAATCCACTACAACAAACCTTTTCAAATAAATAATTTCAAATAAATAATATTTCACAAATAATATTCAATAAATAACATTTAACAGATGTTTATTCAACAAGAATCATTCTACAATACAAGAAAAATATTAAAAAATCTTTAAACATTCTATCAGCAATAAACATTAGACAATTTTTTTTTCTTTCAAATAAATAATATTTCACAAATAATATTCAATAAATAACATTTAACAGATGTTTATTCAACAAGAATCATTCTACAATACAAGAAAAATATTAAAAAATCTTTAAATATTCTATCAGCAATAAATATTAGACAATTTTTTTTTCTACAATACAAGAAAAATATTAAAAAATCTTTAAATATTCTATCAGCAATAAATATTAGACAATTTTTTTTTCGACAAACCAATAGAGGAAAATATTTATTCTACAAGAAAAATATCAAAAAACTCTTAAACATTCTATCCACAATAAATAATATTTCACAAATAATATTCAATAAATAACATTTAACAAAAAATCTTAAACATTCTATCCGCAATACAAGAAAAATATTAAAAAATCTTAAACATTCTATCCGCAATAAACATTAGACAATTTTTTATTTATTCTAAAAAAAAATATCAAAAAAATTTTAAACATTCTACGCAAAATAAACCTTCTACAAAATCTTTTTCGAAGGACAAATAATATTCGATAAATAATATTCTACAAATGCTTATTCGAGAAGAAAATTTCTACAATACACACATTCACAAGAAAAATATTAAAAAAAATTTAAACATTCTACCCACAATAAACATTCGAGAAAGTCTTTTTACAAACCAATGGAGAATTCTGCTTGTTCCACAAAATCTTTTTCACCAAACCAATGGAGAATTTTAGGGTGTTTTGAAATTGGTTAGATCTGAGATTTGAGATATGACTATTTATTCTAAAAATATAGAATTGGACTCTGTCATTTTAAATGACTAATTAAATTCATTTATTGCATTTCCCAAACTTTAATTAGACTCCACAAACATTCCCACACATTCTACACTAGTACTGGGAATGTGGATTTTGCAAATGTCCAAAATTACTTGTGCAGTTTGCCAAACACATTCTTCACTGTGAATGTGGATTTTGCAACTTTCCAAAATTACTTATACAATTTGTCACAATATAGGGCAATTTCGATTGTTCATCTTTTTTTTTTTTTTTTTTTTTTTTTTTTTTTTTTTTTTTTTTTAAACATCTTTTTTATATGCTAATTTAAAAAAGATATATCACTATTCACTTTGGTATACTTTAATTTTTTAATTTTTCTCTCAAATTAATAAATACCAGTAAAAAAAATAAAACACAAAAATAATAAATATGTTTTGAAGTACAAAACATAATATCTTTTTAAAAGGAGTTCTAACTAGGGTAAATATCTTTATACACCTTTTTATATAAGGATTTATTTTTCTTATACCTCAACATAATAAATGTACTTACGCTACCTCCGATCCCCTTCCCTCAGTCTGCACTTCTACATAATATAATTTTTTATTATATTTGTTCAAACATAAATTACCTAGGAGTATTTAATTATTTAATACCTCTCAACCCATTTTATTTGCAAATTAATAGGCTCCCCAAAATCTCTCTACAGTAAATTTAGTACCCAATTCGAGGATGAGCTCCAAAAAATCAAAATCGAGTAGACGAAAATAAACATTTTTTTTTTCAGGTTCATGTATGTTTATCAATAGATTTCTGTTTTTATTTATATTTAATTAATTTTTCAAATTTTCATACCGGGCGTTTCTATTTGAATGTTAATTGGCGAAATGGAGAGGAAGATGAGGGTTTCTATTTTTTTTATCGGATCCGAAGTGGAGAGAGTCGATAGTAATTGGCGAGATGGAGAGAAAGATGAGAGTTTTATTTTTTTTAATCGTATTCGAAGTGCAGTGAGGAGATAGAGAGAAAGATGAGATAGAGAGGAAGATAGAGAGATTCTATTTTTTTAATGGATTGGAGGGTTATTTTGTAAATTAAGTATACAAGAGCATCTCCAATCGATGCCAAAAACCTATTTTGGAGTAGGGGAGATGCTCCAAGCGACACCAAAACATAAACCTAACTTATTATAAGTTTTAAGGTGGGACCCACAAAAAGAATATTTAGATTTACGTTTACCTTAAACTCAAACCTATTTTGAAGTAAGATAGATGCTCCAACCGATACCAAAACATAAACCTATTATAGGAAACCGAAGTAAGATAGATGCTCCAACCGATACCAAAACATAAACCTATTATAGGAAACCTATTTTGAAGTAAGATAGATGCTCCAACCGATACCAAAAATAAACCTATTATAGGTTTTATGGTGGGACCCACCAAAAAAATACTTAAATTTACGTCTACCGTAAACACAAACAAAAAACTATTCATTATTTATAAAATAATACTTTTTTTTTATAAATTAATAAAAATGACTCATTAATTTTTTTTTTGTTTCTTATTTAATATTTTTTGTAATGTAATATTTTTAAATAATCATATCATTAATAATTAAAACAAATTTTTTTATAAAAAAATAAATATCACAGTATGTGAAATATAATTAAATATTAAATATTTAATTGATAATAAAAATAAAATAAAATAAAATACTTAAAATAAAATGCTACGAATTACAAAAATAAATAAACTATGAATCACAACAACAAAATTGACGATAAGCAGGTAAATTGAAAATAATATTTATTAAATTTTTTTGATGTCAAAAGTTATGTGGTTAAATAGTAAATTTATAAAGGTGTTGGTTATTTATAAAAATAGTATAAATAATTGTATAAAAAGAATATTTAAAGAATATTCTTTTAAGTTTGAATATTGGTTTTTCGGTTAGAGTCAAACTACTGTAAACTTAAACTTAAACTTATTTTGTGTTTAAGTTTTGGTTTCTCGGTTGGAGATGGCCTAAAATGATCATTTTTATATAAATTAATAAAAATAGTCTATCTGTTATGAATATTATTAATTAGTGAATGACTAGTTTACCCTTTCTTGGTGAACAAGACAGAAACCCTACTTTGTATCCTATATAAAGGGGTCTCCCCATATGAATGAAATATCAATTCATAACAATTCTATTCTCCTCTTATATTAATTCATAACAATTCTATTCTCCTCTTATATTGTTTCTCTTTCTACTATATTATTCTCTCTCAATTCTCTTGAGTTTATAACACGTTATCAGCACGAAAGCTCAACCACGTTCTTTATCGAAGTTCTACTCATCCAAGATCCGAACTCCAAGGCAAGAATTTATATGTTTGTTTATATTCATTAATAATTATAAATATATCTACTTCTCCTCTATTCTTCTTTATATCATATGTTCTCGAAGAACATTATAATCTGATATTCCTGAAGTAATATCATATGTTCCCGAAGAACATTATAATCTGATATTCCTGAAGTAATATCATATGTTCCCGAAAAACATTATAATTTGATATTCCTGAAATAATATCATCAAAATAATTATGCCTAAGTTCCTGAATAACATTGTGATATGATATTCCTGAAGAAATATCAAAATTAAATGTTCCTGAAGAACATGATATGATATTGCGAAGAAATATCAAAATTAAATATTCTTGAAGAACATCGTGGGAGTCTTTCGTGGTCAAGTCATGTATGTGAGAACTCGACCCATGAATCAATTGAGGTATTTCCTGAATTTCAAAGTAGGTGAAACTTTAGAAAAAGTTAATTAAACCTTGTTGAATAAGCCGATGATTATTTGTTTGAATATTGGGGATAGTCACATGAGTTCGAATAAGTTCGAATCCCCATGAAAAACATCGTGATATGATATTCCTGTAGAAATTGTTGGGATATGTCCTTCGATCCTACGTGTGCAATCGATAAAGTCATAAGGTCGTCTATGGATGTTAAATGATTATTTGATAATATTAAATTGTTGGGAACAATATAATATTGATCAATAAATCATACCTACAGGGTCACACACGGACTCAAAGATGATGTACGATGCTTGTTAATTATATTGATTTAGAATCAATATTTACGTGAATTTATATGCATGCATGGGATGCATTGCATGGCTTGCATGGATGCATGTCACATAGTGTGACATGGCATGCCACACAAGCAAGAGAGACCACATCTTATGCCATTGTGGCATAGTGATGTGTACTTGACCTTTCATCTCCCCATTACCCACCCATTATGTGATATAATGGTGCATATTCATTATGGGGGTTACAAGAGGGTAATGGAGATGGAAATGAAGGTATTAAGTAGTGAAAATCTGATTTTCACAATCACTTAATCACCACCCACGAAATTCACAAGTGAAAGAGAGAAAAGAGGTTGTTCTTGGAGAATCAACTCGATCAAGCAAGCAAGTCATCATCCGGGTTCGTGTGCAACACGTAGAGGCCGGGCCATTTGTGCGGCTTCAACATCCGGGCGATCTAGACAAGAGGAGTGACGAGGTCATTCACAAGGAGAGCTTCGAGAGGCTGATCCATTTGAGGTGGTTCAATCGACTCAACACCACCTCAACGACATCAACGAATCACTTCGTCACCATAAGTAAGTAATCGTTGAACCTTATATATATATATATATATATATATATTGGATGTGTATATATATATATGTTTATAATGTGTTCTTATACACATTAAGTGTGCACTAAGATCATGGCATAGTAGATCTATTGCTTTACACGCTTCCGCACACACGGTATATCGATTGGATCGGTATACCGGTACCTTCAATTGGTATCAGAGCCTAGGGCTCGTGCACACTTTTGTGTTGGACACAATGGTTAAATCAACATAATTGGATTATTTGTTTATTTGAATCTATGTGATTAGATGTAAGGCCGGCCACCGTTAGTGGTCGGGTGAATGATTTCGTCGTTTTTTACGTTTCGATTGGCCATAGTCTTTTGAGGGCTGCGTCCCTTGGAATCATTTGTAATAGATAGGTTTTTCTATTATATTTGTATTGTACTACTTGTAAGCAATGGACTTAGTCCATGGTTCGATGGAGGATCTCGGCTCTCTGGCGAAAACGAGAAGAAACGAAGCAAAACGAAGCAAAGCGGACAAAACCGGGCTGCTGGAGCCAAACGGCGGGCGCCGTTGTAGCTCCAGCGGGCGCTGTTTTGTTTTGGCGGGCGCCGTTTTGGAAACGGCGACCGCCGAAAGCCCTTTTTCTTGGCAGATTGTTCCCGGACCTTTCGGCGGGCGCCGTTTTGGAAACGGCGACCGCCGGTGGTGTTCAGCGACCGCTGGTTGTGAAACGGCGGGCGCTGTTCGTGGTTTTATGGGTACGGAATAGATTTGACCAAAATCGGAGCGCACGGAACTCAAACGGAGGGCGAGGACCAGTCCAGAAGATGTTCAAGGCTTTTGTTGTTATTTTAATCTTTTCGTTTGAGAGTTGTGAGGTTCTAGGGGCCATTCGATTTCGTATTATTTGCTTTGCTAGTTATAGGTTGTTTTATGTTATAAATGTTCAACTTACATATAAACAAACCTATGCATGCAAGTTCCCAAAATAATGAGTATAATGTCTTGTCCAAAACATCACACCCCTAAAGCCCTCGATCATAAGTTGGTAGGTCCGCCTCAGCGGGGTACTACTTGTTATCTTGGGATAAGTGGGAGTAAGGGTTGGACCTTTACACGTGAATTTGGTTTTCTCATCGATAGATCCACTGCAGGCGTAGCTATCGAGACATGAGATGAGAATGAGATTCTCATCGACCGAGAGTGATATTAGATATCATTGACATGGGTGTGTCTACCTATCTTGAAATACTTAAGTGCGGACTCAGTCGGCTTAAAGATTTGCAAGATGAGGATCTCAGAATCGTTTTGTTCTAAGGGACAATGATATTGGATATCAATTGAACAAAATGAAATAAATAAGTACAATTGTTAGACAACCTTATTTGTTTACTGCCTTGTGGATGTTTACATACTTTAGTTATCTTTCTTTTATAGTTTATCATGTCAAATATCAACTCAATTCAAGTTTGGTTCAATTCTTGATTATGAAAAATTGAACAAATTTTCTTGATTCACAACGTAATTTGAGGATGGTCCTCAAATACGAAGACAAGGAAAATGTGTTAGATAACCACATCCTAAGATATCATTGAACAACTCAATATCATGTTCGGAGAATATGCAATGATTGAGCGGTTCGGTGTGACCAGGGTCATCGCTTCAGCTAGGCTGAAAAAATGGAAATCTATGGGATCACATGTGCAACAAATGATTGGATTATTTGTTTCAAGTGACCGCCTAAAATTTTCCAATGATGATTATTTGGCAACCGATTTCATACTTCAATCTTATGATGGTTATAATGCCTTTAGGCTAAATTTTCCATATGAATGGTTTGAAGAAATCGCTTCGTGAGCTCCACGGGATGCTCAAGGCTGCTGAGCCGGCGATAGAGAAGGACCCTAAGAGGGAAATTCTTATGATATAGGATAGGGTATTCAAAAGAGCATGGGCAAGAAGGCTACTAGGGTTCCTAGGGAATCTCAATGCGTCTACTGCAAAAGTGTTGGACACTACTTGCAAACATATAAAAGTTCATATTTTATTCAATTTCAAAACAAATGCCTAATTTGTCTTTCATTTGATGGATTATAAGGTTAGGATTATTTACACCTCGGGGAGTGATTTAATCGAAAACACTTAAGTTCATCAATGACACAAATTAGAGACTTTCGAGCCATTGGATGGCGTGAATCGATTGTCTGGTTGGCTCCCTCATATTTTATGAGAGATAGGGCTTCAATTGCATGATAATATCGCTGGTTAGAAAACTTCAATTTTTCACTTACGATTTATCACGTTTTGACATTGAGATAATTTTGAATGGAAATTTGAATGAGATTCAATTATTGGGAATAATTTAATTTGCCCAAAGTTCAAAGAAGATGTGAAGAACGGGGTTGCTTCATCTTCAAGTATTAATGATATAGACATTAAAATTCACAAATTATACTTCTTGGGTATTGGATGCCAAATGTGGTTCTCACATTTTATGTGGAGTAACTACATAGAAGTATAAGTTTGGTGAATAGAGATGTCGATCTACGGGCAAGAAATGGAGCGAAGGTCGCTGCATTAGCCGTATGATCATATGATGTTGTTTTGCCTTAGGGCCCTGTTTTAGTATTATAACTATGTAATTTCGTACCTTCAATAAACAATGAATATTGGTTCAGTATTAGATACTGATGGATTAGTTTTTCACTATTAAATAGTTTGGTAACTATTTTAATTATGAATTATTCTTTGTTTTGGTACGATTATTATATTGTTTATGTATACTTTAAACTTGACAAATCATATATATCATTAAGACCAAAGGCCAAATCGAATAAATATCAATGAGACATAACTGAAACATTGTTGATTAGATCAAATCAAAATCTAAACATGTAACGAAGCTTCTTTAAGAAGGAATTTTAGAATCATTTGACTTGGAGTCATTTGATACATGTGAATGATGTGTGATTGAGAAGATAACAATGTCATCTTTCTTGGAGAAAGGAGAACATGTGAGTAATTAGGGATGATACATGCTGATGTATGTGGAACCTATTAGTTCACAAGCACATGAAGGTTATGTTTCGGAAAAGAGAAAACAAACTATATTAGATATAGTTCGACCATTCGATGAGAGGTCTAAATGAACTACTGGTCTCTTTTGGGAACACACAATTCTTGACTTCAACTTATACACTGAATAGGACGCTGTCAAAAGCTGTTGATAAGACACCATACTAGGTATGGAAAGGGAGGGTCCCTAAATTGTTTTCATCAAAATTTGAGGTTCTAAAAGCTTCTCTGACGAGATTTATCTCTATAGAGTTTGAACTCAAATGGGATAAAAGTTTCTTTATGGTATTCATAAGAAACTCGAGGGTACAACTTCTACGATCTATCTGAGAACAATATTTTGTTGCTCGAGATAGTGATTTTCTTGAAAAGAGTTATCTTTCCTAGAAAGTCAGTGGGAGCTCGGTTGTCTTGAACGAGGTTCAAGTGGAACAACTAATGATGAATTTCAAGACTGGGTTGAGAGTATTCTTATGGTTTTGGAAACCATACCAGCCCTCGTAGGTCCAGAAATTCATAGATCTCTATTATTCAAATACTTAGATATTGTGATCAATGAGAGATATGAATTCATGCTTTTGGAAAGCGATGAACCTTCGACCTATATTCAAGCTATGACGAGTCCAGCTACTTAAAATTGGCATGGTGCCATGAAATCTGAGATGATATCAATAACTGATAATCAAGTTTGGAACTTGATATATTTGCATCACGGGGTTAGACCCAATGAATGCTAATAGATCTTTAAGATCTAAACAGACAGATGGAAAACCTAGGGTTTTCAAAGCAAGGTTGATGGTAAAAGTTTTATTCACGAGGTGGATTATGGAAAAACTTTCACCAATTTCTTTGATTAGATCATTCAGATTATCTTAGCCATTACTACTCATCTTGATAATGAGTTATGGTAATATTGGATGTTAAAACTAACTTCTTGAATTGGATTCTAGAAGAGGCTGTGTTTTAACACAGCCAAAGAGTTTTATCGATCATAATAAGGCTGAGAAATTATGCAAGCTTATAGTTCTATTTATGGAATAAAGAATGCATATCAGAGTAGCAATCTTCAGTTCAATGAATCCATACTGGGTTTTGGATTTCAGAGGAACTCGGAAGAGTCTTGTTTTACAAGAAGATCAGTGGGAGTTACGTTGTATTCATTGTGTTGTATGTCGATAACATACTCCTTATTGGAAACAATATTCCTATGCTTAATTCTTTTAAAGAATGGCTTGGAAGATGTTTTTCAATAAAGGATCTTGGAGAAGCACAGTACATATTGGGCATCAAGATCTGTCGGAACAGATCGAAAATGATGTTTGGACTTAGTAAAGCGACCTATATTGATAAGGTGCTTGATAAGTTCAGAATGAAAGACGCCAGAAAGGGTCTCATTCCAATGAGTCATGGCACATCACTTAGCAAGATGCAAGGCCCTACGGTACTTGATGAGCAAAAGAGGATGTAAAACATTCCTTATGCTTCGGCAATAGGGTCTATAATGTACGCCATGATATGTACACGACTGGACGTATTGTATGCTTTGAGCATGACGATTCGGTTTCAAGGAAACCCAGGTGAGACGCATTAGACTGCGGCCAAGAGTATTCTTATGTACCTTAGATGAACTAAAGAATATTTTGTTGTCTTTGGAAGACAAAAAGAGTTGATATTAACAAGCTGTTTGAATGCTAACTTCAAAACAGACTAAGATAATTTCCGATTTTAATCTGGTTATATCTTTTGTCTAGTTAGAGGTGAAATTTGCTGGAATAGTTCCATGCAATGCAATATAGCTGATTAAACTACAGAAGCTGAGCACAGTATTGCATTGGATGCAGTAATGTTGGCAGTTAAGATTTGAAAGTTCTTGAATGAACTAGGTGGCGTAACTAGCTCAGCCCATCCGATAGTTCTCTATTTATAGTAGAGTTATCGCGCAAGCCAATGAGCTAGGAAGCACCACAAGTCTAAAACTGGTGCTCAGGAAGTTCCACATTATCTGGGAGATAGTTTTCTGGAGACATCGAGATAATAAAGTTGCAACTTTTGGTAAGGTTGCAAACCCGCGTTCTAAACCTCTCCAGCAGTTTAAGCTTGAGGCTTTCACGACTGCAATAGAGATCAAACATCTTAGAGATGGGTTGTGATTTCTATTACTGTATTAGATACTTTTGGAGATTTGGTAAACATTCACTCATATGTATAATACATGTTTCTTCATATAAATATGGTTTAATTTATATGAATTGTCCAAATGATTAAGTGATATCAATTGGGTTATGAGGTCGACTTACCGCATAATGAAGTCCCAATGGTTGAACTGATATACTTAAATCATATAGTTGTTCCTGGTTCGTATAATCGAGTACGGACAAACCGATAATACAATGAACTAGTTTGTAATGTGTACTATAGCGCCGCTTCATGGGCTAGTGATGTGGGACATCGAGTACAATTACATAGATATTAGCTGGGAGCTAATGATCGAACAGACCCGACTGGAATAGTATTTAAGATTTCGAGTCATAATACTATTTCATTGACTGTCGAGCAATTTCCTCTGACCTGAGTAGTCCAGAGTAATTCCATTGTGAAATGGTGTACTTTGATACAAGTAAACGCCTTTCGTAAAAGGAGGTTATAAAACTTGTTATTGGGTATATCAGGAAGCAAGTGGGAGAGCTTGGATTGACAAGATGGGATTGTCCTCCATTTTTTATAATGGGATACATGTCTTACCGGCCACTTGGAGAGTCGAGACTGTGGAAAATACGTGGCCACGTCTAGATTCGTATCATAGTGATAAATCTGGTTTTACAGTCTGTCTCAAAGTCCAAGAAAGGTTTGAACCGATTGAGGATGACTCGAGTCTTGCCTCAAGTTCAAACTTAGACATAAAGTGACAAAAGGAAGTTGGCAGCACACTGGCTCTGAAGGCCAAGTGGGAGATTGTTGGGATATGTCCTTCGATCCTACGTGTGCAATCGATAAAGTCATAAGGTCGTCTATGGATGTTAAATGATTATTTGATAATATTAAATTGTTGGGAACAATATAATATTGATCAATAAATCATACCTACAGGGTCACACACGGACTCAAAGATGATGTACGATGCTTGTTAATTATATTGATTTAGAATCAATATTTACGTGAATTTATATGCATGCATGGGATGCATTGCATGGCTTGCATGGATGCATGTCACATAGTGTGACATGGCATGCCACACAAGCAAGAGAGACCACATCTTATGCCATTGTGGCATAGTGATGTGTACTTGACCTTTCATCTCCCCATTACCCACCCATTATGTGATATAATGGTGCATATTCATTATGGGGGTTACAAGAGGGTAATGGAGATGGAAATGAAGGTATTAAGTAGTGAAAGTCTGATTTTCACAATCACTTAATCACCACCCACGAAATTCACAAGTGAAAGAGAGAAAAGAGGTTGTTCTTGGAGAATCAACTCGATCAAGCAAGCAAGTCATCATCCGGGTTCGTGTGCAACACGTAGAGGCCGGGCCATTTGTGCGGCTTCAACATCCGGGCGATCTAGACAAGAGGAGTGACGAGGTCATTCACAAGGAGAGCTTCGAGAGGCTGATCCATTTGAGGTGGTTCAATCGACTCAACACCACCTCAACGACATCAACGAATCACTTCGTCACCATAAGTAAGTAATCGTTGAACCTTATATATATATATATATATATATATTGGATGTGTATATATATATATGTTTATAATGTGTTCTTATACACATTAAGTGTGCACTAAGATCATGGCATAGTAGATCTATTGCTTTACACGCTTCCGCACACACGGTATATCGATTGGATCGGTATACCGGTACCTTCAATTGGTATCAGAGCCTAGGGCTCGTGCACACTTTTGTGTTGGACACAATGGTTAAATCAACATAATTGGATTATTTGTTTATTTGAATCTATGTGATTAGATGTAAGGCCGGCCACCGTTAGTGGTCGGGTGAATGATTTCGTCGTTTTTTACGTTTCGATTGGCCATAGTCTTTTGAGGGCTGCGTCCCTTGGAATCATTTGTAATAGATAGGTTTTTCTATTATATTTGTATTGTACTACTTGTAAGCAATGGACTTAGTCCATGGTTCGATGGAGGATCTCGGCTCTCTGGCGAAAACGAGAAGAAACGAAGCAAAACGAAGCAAAGCGGACAAAACCGGGCTGCTGGAGCCAAACGGCGGGCGCCGTTGTAGCTCCAGCGGGCGCTGTTTTGTTTTGGCGGGCGCCGTTTTGGAAACGGCGACCGCCGAAAGCCCTTTTTCTTGGCAGATTGTTCCCGGACCTTTCGGCGGGCGCCGTTTTGGAAACGGCGACCGCCGGTGGTGTTCAGCGACCGCTGGTTGTGAAACGGCGGGCGCTGTTCGTGGTTTTATGGGTACGGAATAGATTTGACCAAAATCGGAGCGCACGGAACTCAAACGGAGGGCGAGGACCAGTCCAGAAGATGTTCAAGGCTTTTGTTGTTATTTTAATCTTTTCGTTTGAGAGTTGTGAGGTTCTAGGGGCCATTCGATTTCGTATTATTTGCTTTGCTAGTTATAGGTTGTTTTATGTTATAAATGTTCAACTTACATATAAACAAACCTATGCATGCAAGTTCCCAAAATAATGAGTATAATGTCTTGTCCAAAACATCACACCCCTAAAGCCCTCGATCATAAGTTGGTAGGTCCGCCTCAGCGGGGTACTACTTGTTATCTTGGGATAAGTGGGAGTAAGGGTTGGACCTTTACACGTGAATTTGGTTTTCTCATCGATAGATCCACTGCAGGCGTGGCTATCGAGACATGAGATGAGAATGAGATTCTCATCGACCGAGAGTGATATTAGATATCATTGACATGGGTGTGTCTACCTATCTTGAAATACTTAAGTGCGGACTCAGTCGGCTTAAAGATTTGCAAGATGAGGATCTCAGAATCGTTTTGTTCTAAGGGACAATGATATTGGATATCAATTGAACAAAATGAAATAAATAAGTACAATTGTTAGACAACCTTATTTGTTTACTGCCTTGTGGATGTTTACATACTTTAGTTATCTTTCTTTTATAGTTTATCATGTCAAATATCAACTCAATTCAAGTTTGGTTCAATTCTTGATTATGAAAAATTGAACAAATTTTCTTGATTCACAACGTAATTTGAGGATGGTCCTCAAATACGAAGACAAGGAAAATGTGTTAGATAACCACATCCTAAGATATCATTGAACAACTCAATATCATGTTCGGAGAATATGCAATGATTGAGCGGTTCGGTGTGACCAGGGTCATCGCTTCAGCTAGGCTGAAAAAATGGAAATCTATGGGATCACATGTGCAACAAATGATTGGATTATTTGTTTCAAGTGACCGCCTAAAATTTTCCAATGATGATTATTTGGCAACCGATTTCATACTTCAATCTTATGATGGTTATAATGCCTTTAGGCTAAATTTTCCATATGAATGGTTTGAAGAAATCGCTTCGTGAGCTCCACGGGATGCTCAAGGCTGCTGAGCCGGCGATAGAGAAGGACCCTAAGAGGGAAATTCTTATGATATAGGATAGGGTATTCAAAAGAGCATGGGCAAGAAGGCTACTAGGGTTCCTAGGGAATCTCAATGCGTCTACTGCAAAAGTGTTGGACACTACTTGCAAACATATAAAAGTTCATATTTTATTCAATTTCAAAACAAATGCCTAATTTGTCTTTCATTTGATGGATTATAAGGTTAGGATTATTTACACCTCGGGGAGTGATTTAATCCAAAACACTTAAGTTCATCAATGACACAAATTAGAGACTTTCGAGCCATTGGATGGCGTGAATCGATTGTCTGGTTGGCTCCCTCATATTTTATGAGAGATAGGGCTTCAATTGCATGATAATATCGCTGGTTAGAAAACTTCAATTTTTCACTTACGATTTATCACGTTTTGACATTGAGATAATTTTGAATGGAAATTTGAATGAGATTCAATTATTGGGAATAATTTAATTTGCCCAAAGTTCAAAGAAGATGTGAAGAACGGGGTTGCTTCATCTTCAAGTATTAATGATATAGACATTAAAATTCACAAATTATACTTCTTGGGTATTGGATGCCAAATGTGGTTCTCACATTTTATGTGGAGTAACTACATAGAAGTATAAGTTTGGTGAATAGAGATGTCGATCTACGGGCAAGAAATGGAGCGAAGGTCGCTGCATTAGCCGTATGATCATATGATGTTGTTTTGCCTTAGGGCCCTGTTTTAGTATTATAACTATGTAATTTCGTACCTTCAATAAACAATGAATATTGGTTCAGTATTAGATACTGATGGATTAGTTTTTCACTATTAAATAGTTTGGTAACTATTTTAATTATGAATTATTCTTTGTTTTGGTACGATTATTATATTGTTTATGTATACTTTAAACTTGACAAATCATATATATCATTAAGACCAAAGGCCAAATCGAATAAATATCAATGAGACATAACTGAAACATTGTTGATTAGATCAAATCAAAATCTAAACATGTAACGAAGCTTCTTTAAGAAGGAATTTTAGAATCATTTGACTTGGAGTCATTTGATACATGTGAATGATGTGTGATTGAGAAGATAACAATGTCATCTTTCTTGGAGAAAGGAGAACATGTGAGTAATTAGGGATGATACATGCTGATGTATGTGGAACCTATTAGTTCACAAGCACATGAAGGTTATGTTTCGGAAAAGAGAAAACAAACTATATTAGATATAGTTCGACCATTCGATGAGAGGTCTAAATGAACTACTGGTCTCTTTTGGGAACACACAATTCTTGACTTCAACTTATACACTGAATAGGACGCTGTCAAAAGCTGTTGATAAGACACCATACTAGGTATGGAAAGGGAGGGTCCCTAAATTGTTTTCATCAAAATTTGAGGTTCTAAAAGCTTCTCTGACGAGATTTATCTCTATAGAGTTTGAACTCAAATGGGATAAAAGTTTCTTTATGGTATTCATAAGAAACTCGAGGGTACAACTTCTACGATCTATCTGAGAACAATATTTTGTTGCTCGAGATAGTGATTTTCTTGAAAAGAGTTATCTTTCCTAGAAAGTCAGTGGGAGCTCGGTTGTCTTGAACGAGGTTCAAGTGGAACAACTAATGATGAATTTCAAGACTGGGTTGAGAGTATTCTTATGGTTTTGGAAACCATACCAGCCCTCGTAGGTCCAGAAATTCATAGATCTCTATTATTCAAATACTTAGATATTGTGATCAATGAGAGATATGAATTCATGCTTTTGGAAAGCGATGAACCTTCGACCTATATTCAAGCTATGACGAGTCCAGCTACTTAAAATTGGCATGGTGCCATGAAATCTGAGATGATATCAATAACTGATAATCAAGTTTGGAACTTGATATATTTGCATCACGGGGTTAGACCCAATGAATGCTAATAGATCTTTAAGATCTAAACAGACAGATGGAAAACCTAGGGTTTTCAAAGCAAGGTTGATGGTAAAAGTTTTATTCACGAGGTGGATTATGGAAAAACTTTCACCAATTTCTTTGATTAGATCATTCAGATTATCTTAGCCATTACTACTCATCTTGATAATGAGTTATGGTAATATTGGATGTTAAAACTAACTTCTTGAATTGGATTCTAGAAGAGGCTGTGTTTTAACACAGCCAAAGAGTTTTATCGATCATAATAAGGCTGAGAAATTATGCAAGCTTATAGTTCTATTTATGGAATAAAGAATGCATATCAGAGTAGCAATCTTCAGTTCAATGAATCCATACTGGGTTTTGGATTTCAGAGGAACTCGGAAGAGTCTTGTTTTACAAGAAGATCAGTGGGAGTTACGTTGTATTCATTGTGTTGTATGTCGATAACATACTCCTTATTGGAAACAATATTCCTATGCTTAATTCTTTTAAAGAATGGCTTGGAAGATGTTTTTCAATAAAGGATCTTGGAGAAGCACAGTACATATTGGGCATCAAGATCTGTCGGAACAGATCGAAAATGATGTTTGGACTTAGTAAAGCGACCTATATTGATAAGGTGCTTGATAAGTTCAGAATGAAAGACGCCAGAAAGGGTCTCATTCCAATGAGTCATGGCACATCACTTAGCAAGATGCAAGGCCCTACGGTACTTGATGAGCAAAAGAGGATGTAAAACATTCCTTATGCTTCGGCAATAGGGTCTATAATGTACGCCATGATATGTACACGACTGGACGTATTGTATGCTTTGAGCATGACGATTCGGTTTCAAGGAAACCCAGGTGAGACGCATTAGACTGCGGCCAAGAGTATTCTTATGTACCTTAGATGAACTAAAGAATATTTTGTTGTCTTTGGAAGACAAAAAGAGTTGATATTAACAAGCTGTTTGAATGCTAACTTCAAAACAGACTAAGATAATTTCCGATTTTAATCTGGTTATATCTTTTGTCTAGTTAGAGGTGAAATTTGCTGGAATAGTTCCATGCAATGCAATATAGCTGATTAAACTACAGAAGCTGAGCACAGTATTGCATTGGATGCAGTAATGTTGGCAGTTAAGATTTGAAAGTTCTTGAATGAACTAGGTGGCGTAACTAGCTCAGCCCATCCGATAGTTCTCTATTTATAGTAGAGTTATCGCGCAAGCCAATGAGCTAGGAAGCACCACAAGTCTAAAACTGGTGCTCAGGAAGTTCCACATTATCTGGGAGATAGTTTTCTGGAGACATCGAGATAATAAAGTTGCAACTTTTGGTAAGGTTGCAAACCCGCGTTCTAAACCTCTCCAGCAGTTTAAGCTTGAGGCTTTCACGACTGCAATAGAGATCAAACATCTTAGAGATGGGTTGTGATTTCTATTACTGTATTAGATACTTTTGGAGATTTGGTAAACATTCACTCATATGTATAATACATGTTTCTTCATATAAATATGGTTTAATTTATATGAATTGTCCAAATGATTAAGTGATATCAATTGGGTTATGAGGTCGACTTACCGCATAATGAAGTCCCAATGGTTGAACTGATATACTTAAATCATATAGTTGTTCCTGGTTCGTATAATCGAGTACGGACAAACCGATAATACAATGAACTAGTTTGTAATGTGTACTATAGCGCCGCTTCATGGGCTAGTGATGTGGGACATCGAGTACAATTACATAGATATTAGCTGGGAGCTAATGATCGAACAGACCCGACTGGAATAGTATTTAAGATTTCGAGTCATAATACTATTTCATTGACTGTCGAGCAATTTCCTCTGACCTGAGTAGTCCAGAGTAATTCCATTGTGAAATGGTGTACTTTGATACAAGTAAACGCCTTTCGTAAAAGGAGGTTATAAAACTTGTTATTGGGTATATCAGGAAGCAAGTGGGAGAGCTTGGATTGACAAGATGGGATTGTCCTCCATTTTTTATAATGGGATACATGTCTTACCGGCCACTTGGAGAGTCGAGACTGTGGAAAATACGTGGCCACGTCTAGATTCGTATCATAGTGATAAATCTGGTTTTACAGTCTGTCTCAAAGTCCAAGAAAGGTTTGAACCGATTGAGGATGACTCGAGTCTTGCCTCAAGTTCAAACTTAGACATAAAGTGACAAAAGGAAGTTGGCAGCACACTGGCTCTGAAGGCCAAGTGGGAGATTGTTGGGATATGTCCTTCGATCCTACGTGTGCAATCGATAAAGTCATAAGGTCGTCTATGGATGTTAAATGATTATTTGATAATATTAAATTGTTGGGAACAATATAATATTGATCAATAAATCATACCTACAGGGTCACACACGGACTCAAAGATGATGTACGATGCTTGTTAATTATATTGATTTAGAATCAATATTTACGTGAATTTATATGCATGCATGGGATGCATTGCATGGCTTGCATGGATGCATGTCACATAGTGTGACATGGCATGCCACACAAGCAAGAGAGACCACATCTTATGCCATTGTGGCATAGTGATGTGTACTTGACCTTTCATCTCCCCATTACCCACCCATTATGTGATATAATGGTGCATATTCATTATGGGGGTTACAAGAGGGTAATGGAGATGGAAATGAAGGTATTAAGTAGTGAAAGTCTGATTTTCACAATCACTTAATCACCACCCACGAAATTCACAAGTGAAAGAGAGAAAAGAGGTTGTTCTTGGAGAATCAACTCGATCAAGCAAGCAAGTCATCATCCGGGTTCGTGTGCAACACGTAGAGGCCGGGCCATTTGTGCGGCTTCAACATCCGGGCGATCTAGACAAGAGGAGTGACGAGGTCATTCACAAGGAGAGCTTCGAGAGGCTGATCCATTTGAGGTGGTTCAATCGACTCAACACCACCTCAACGACATCAACGAATCACTTCGTCACCATAAGTAAGTAATCGTTGAACCTTATATATATATATATATATATATATATATATATATATATATATATATATATATATATATATATTGGATGTGTATATATATATATATGTTTATAATGTGTTCTTATACACATTAAGTGTGCACTAAGATCATGGCATAGTAGATCTATTGCTTTACACGCTTCCGCACACACGGTATATCGATTGGATCGGTATACCGGTACCTTCAGAAATATCAATATCAAATTGATTATGATTATTTACTAATAATCTCGAATAATATTTTTGAAAATTGACCATGAAAGATATAATAGATTTGTGGAAAGATTTAAAAGAAATATTACGATCACCCGAAGTTGGTTGTACTATCAAAAACATGGTATGATTGACTGCACGTTCGATTACAAGATTTTAAATCTGTCGAGGTATTCTGAATAAATTGGTTGTGGAAAAATCATGAAGTCTGACTCACAAGTTTGAGTCGCGTTATAATTTGATATTCTTGAAGTAATATCAAATCAAGTATTCTTAATAATCAATTAAATTAAATGTTCCTGAAGAACATATACTCCGATTTAAATATTATATTGATCGTTCTGGAAGAACATCATGATTTGATATTATTCGATAAATATCAAATAAATTGCTGTCGTAGTAGCAATAAGTTGTAAATATTTCCGAAAAACATTATGATATGATATTTATGAATAAATATCAAAATAAAACTTTAAATGTTTCTGAAAAACATTAACTAATAAATTTTAAATGTTCTTGAAGAACTTCATGATATGATATTCCCGCAGCAATATCAAATCTCCCGAAGAAGCAAAGTTCAAAGTTTTTGAACAAAGTTACATGCTCCCGAAGAATCAAAGTTCAAAACATTAAATGTTTTTTTAGTAAAGTTACATCATGATACTCATAGTGAAACGCCAAATTCGATTGTTCTCGTTGAAACAATGATTACATATGAATTATCCCTGAAGGATATCTTTTTGAAAATCGAGAATAAATGTACTAAGTGGGTACTCATGGAATATCGAAAAGTCGATTCCAATTTATTAATGTGATTGCTGAGAAAATTATATATTGAGATTTATTTTGTTCTCCAAAAAGGTTTGGGTGAAATAATTAAAGAAGAAAACACGAAATCCATGCAGTACCGTGAATAAAGTTTGAATGACACAAGTATTTTGATCCCCGAAGGATCATTAGTAAAGATACTGTATCCCCGAAGGATTATTGGTAAAGATACTGTATCCCCGAAGGATTATTGGTAAAGATACTGTTATGCAAATTATGACATATTAAGAGTGGGTTCCGGAAGAACTTTACTAATTACCCCCACGAGTACTACAAATGTACTTAAACATAAAAATGATGCATATCATGATGTGTAAAAATGAATCAAACATTTCCCATCTGCGAATTATTTTTATATATGCAAGTTATATTCACCATTAAAGTGTATTTTTA
Source organism: Euphrasia confusa (assembly GCA_954870475.1). NCBI lineage: Eukaryota > Viridiplantae > Streptophyta > Magnoliopsida > Lamiales > Orobanchaceae > Euphrasia > Euphrasia confusa. The sequence goes on along the minus strand of OX940966.1, from coordinate 2,982,039 downwards.
TGAACGAGCATAAAAAAAAAGGTATATTAAATATCTTGAGCCCGCGATCCTGAAGATCGGTTTACAGCAATAATGCTGATTTGCATATTTAACGAAGATTATTTCCCGGCATTAGGGGGAGATAAGAATATAAAAGATATAAATGCCGAGAAATTTCATGGAATGAAAATGATCTATAATTCTAGATCCACGCATCAATAACCCGAAGTTCATTAAAATAAGTGACTTGCAATATTCAGCAAGTAATCTGCCAAATTCATTTACATATTAATGAAGGTGTGACAAAATCACATATATTTGTGATAAATGAACTATAAGAGTTCAAATACCAAAGAGATCAACCCAAATGTTGATTCTAATATACGCCGAAAGCGTAGTAGATCGATCTGAAAATATAAAATAAATCCGCGGAAAAACAAAGAAATTTAGTCACCCTCAAAATCTCCTGAAGAGAGTTAGATGGAAATCCCATTGAAAAAGCATGTGCACGTGATAATAGAAAATCCTGGGATTGCGGAACAACCAAATTAAATATTTTGGGAAATGATGAAAGATTTGGTTGATAGAATTGTCATCAACATGGAAAAATAGAAAGTCATCAACGACATATTTGCCTCAAGAGTTGCTCTAGAAAAACTGGATCCAAAACTTAAATCAATGATAGTGTGCCAGCAGCACTCGAAAAATAAGAAACGAGCAATTGAGGCTGAGCATGACTCGCTAAATAAAAATATATTTTGACTTTAAAGTACACACCTCAAAATATTATCCCAGAAGGATATACGTGGGTGTTCGTACGAAAAACGAGTAATGATGTGGTGAGATATAAAAGCGAGATTAGTTGCTCAAGAGTTTTTCGCAGAAACTCGATGTTAATCAAATATTTTGAAAGATGACATTAAGTTCCGCTACTTAATATTTATGGCAGCAACAACGATAGATATATGCATGAATGTATGATTTGACTATGTAGAAGTCATTAGAAAGATAAATACATGAAAATCCTGGATGGATTTTAAGATTCTTTAAATGAAAGGAAATGAAAATGAGAACATGTATAGTATCATATTACATATGTCATGATGGACAAAAATGATATTGAAGACAAGGTCCCGAATACCAGTGATTGGTCCCGAAGGCCAGTGATTGCACTCTTTTTCCCTCAACTAAGTTTTTCCCACGGGGTTTTCTTAGTTTAAGGTTTTTAACGAGACAATCACCACAATTTACATGTGAATGTCATGTACTCTTTTCCTCGAGTATTTTTTCCTACAAGGTTTTATAACGAGGTTTTTAACGAGACATGTACATCACTCGATAATAATTAATGAGGACATCAGAATGTTCCATTTGAGTTTGTTTTCGAGATAAACTGAGATATTGAACCTGAAGTTCAAATGATTGTGAATTGAAGTTTACATTATTGTTCATTTGTCAAGAAATGTATATTGAACACTAGACACATCTAAAATACTCCAGAAGAGTTACCGGTCGGTTATAGCAATTGCGAATGCTCTAGTCAATAGATGTCTGGTAAAGGCATGTCCCAGAAGGACGAAAAATATACAATAATACAAATGAATGTGAAACTCGACAATTCAAAGGTTATGTCCTGAAGACCAAAATGTATATTTGAATAACTAAGTTTTTCCTATATGGTTTTATTAGTTACAGGTTTTAATGAAATTTATTGATCACCAATAATTACTTTCAAGAAGTGAAGTTAAAGATCTTCGGTGATTACAATCAGGGGGAGCAGACTGTACTCTTTTTCCTTCGCTCAGGTTTTGTCCCACTGGGTTTTCCTGACAAGGTTTTAACGATGCATCAATCCTGTAAATAGTCATTCAAAGGGGAGTGTTATGAATATTATTAATTAGTGAATGACTAGTTTACCCTTTCTTGGTGAACAAGACAGAAACCCTACTTTGTATCCTACATAAAGGGGTCTCCCCATATGAATGAAATATCAATTCATAACAATTCTATTCTCCTCTTATATTGTTTCTCTTTCTACTATATTATTCTCTCTCAATTCTCTTGAGTTTATAACACTATCTACATTTTTTAGTTTCTTATTTAATATTTTTTATAATGTAATTTTTTTTAATAATCATATAATTAATAATTAAAATAAGTTTTAATAAAAATATTTTTTAATAATAAAAATAAATAAATTACAATATAAAATATAATTAAATATTAAATTATTTAATTGACGTTAAAAATAAAATAGCAGTATGAGATATCACAATATTTTTTTATTATGTTTTAAATCTTAAATTGAAAATAATGACTATTAAATTTTGTTAACGTCAAAAGTTACGAGTTTAAATTGTAAATTCGTAAAGATATTGGTTATTTATATAAAGTTGTATAAGAAGAATATTTTGAGAATATTCTTTTAAGTTTGAGTATTGGAATCTCGGTTGGAGTCAAATTACTGTAAACTTAAAATAAAATTTGTTTTTGAGTTTAAGTTTTTGTGTTCGGTTGGAGATGGCCTAAAAGTTATTTTTTAAAACAATGTGTGATTAAGTCGTTTTTGTAGCGTCACAAATCAAATAAAATTATCGAACTAGTTGCTAAAGCAACTCGCCCGAGTCGATCTCTCGAGGAACACTACTATCGGCGTAAAAGCGTTTAATTGTTTGCAACGGGATTAAGAAAATGAAATAGCATAATGCAAGAGTATTTTTGGGTTTTTGTTAAAAACTAAGAATTAACTATTTTAATTAAAAGAGTTGTATAAAAAGAGAAGAGGATTAGGGGTCGGGATCTTTAATTCTCAATTTCGAGGTTCGACGTTGTTTGCAAAAGTCACAAGAAAACGTCCGTCTCCGGTTGGCTCAATTGTGGTTTGAATAATTTGAAATTATATTGCAAGAGTAGTTTTATCAAACACCTTACAAGCGCTCAAGAATCAAACATCTACTCTTAGAGAATTAAATCTCCCTATCCCTAATCGGAAAAATTTAGCTACTCATATTTTGAATCGAAAACGAAAATGTTGAATTAAACGAAATCATGAGTAAACAAGAAAAGAAAAGTGCACGAAACAAATAAAGCAAGAAAAGAACGAACATAAATCGAATAGAAAACTTACTAAGATCAATAACGGAGCCAAAACATCTATCGGCGGTTAACTCCGACTTTTACCGAATTCGAATACAAAAGAAAACGATGAAAACCTAAGTGAAAGCCCGAGTCTCCAATGTTCTCTCAAGTGCGGAAGAAAAACAATATCAATGTGTGCGTCTCGAAACCTAGGTTCAAAAACCTATTCATAAGTCGTCAAAAACGAAGTCAACACGCGGTCAAGGCTGTAAACAGGAGCAAGCGGTCGCTTGGGGCCCAGGCGGTCGCCTGGAGATGGTCGCGAGCGACCGCTCGAGAGGGAGGCGATCGCCTGCACGAAAAGTGCAAAATCTGGAATTGGGCGCAAGCGATCGCCTGGTCTTCAGGCGGTCGCCTGGTGGTGATCGCGAGCGAGCGCTTGGATGACTGGGCCATGTAGAGCACTCCAAGAGCTTTCCGTAGAGATATAAATCATTGGTATAGGTGGTCTGAGTTGGGAGACCCAAGCTCCCCAAGTTCGCTGCGCATACATTCCGAGGCAGCTGCGTACTGGGATGGAAACTCAAGGATTTCGACTATATGACGGAGATATATGATAATGAAAGGGCAGGGCCTCGTACAAATCTTCGTGAGCTTTCCGACAAGGTATAGACCATGCATGTATGTAGTCGGAGCTGAGAGAACCAAGCTCTCTAAGTTTCCTGCACATACACCCCGGGGCAGCTGCCTACTGGGCTGGAAACCCGTGAATTCCGGCTCTATGACGGGGAACCATGAGAACAAACTGGTAGGACCATGTAGAGGATTTCAATATCTTTCCGACAATGTATCGATCGTGTTTTTATATGGTCGGAGTTGGGAGAACCAATGTGGCCAAGTTTGCAGCGCAATCACGATAGGTGGTTGGTCAAATCACTTTACCGTTTTTCAACTCGTTTTTGCTCGTTTTCGCATTGAACATGATCATACACCTACACACTCCACAAAACATCATACCTACTGATAATCATGGGAATGATGCACAAGAATGACACAAAATGGCATGAGACGACACAAAACATCATAGAAAAATCAGCACAAAACCATGTAAATCAACTCCCCCACACTTAGCTTCTTGCTTGTCCTCAAGCAAGCAATCATGAAGGCAAATAAGTCACACAAGCATGCCAACCACTCACTCAATTCCTCAAAACTACAAATAGACTCTCGGTGCGTACGGAAAAAGTAACATGAACAAATATCGACCCACAATGAATCAGAAACAACAAAGGTCACACAAGAATCATCACACGTCACCACTCCAAGTTCCCTCACTAGGATTCACTCTATCTTCTTTATCTCTCGAAAAGGGGTTCCACTCAAAGCGTGCACAAGTGAAAGATAAATCAAAGATAAACTCGTGCACCCAAGAAAGAAAAGCATATAAGGAACAAGGACGAGCTTCAAATAACATCAAATGCACCTAAGAACACCAACTAAACACATACTCAAGTTGTACTCTCCACTTAATCAAAGTCTACCATTTTAAGAATCATGGGCGATCGATAAATCGGGTGTATCGGGGCTCGGCTAAAGGTATTCGGGATTATTTGGGAAAAAGTGGACTAAACTCGAACACGCACTTCTACACCAAACATCCGTCTAACTCCATAAAAACCCCTACCACTCCAAACACTTCATACCAAAGTCATCAAACCACATAAATCAACCGAGCAATCAACTACTAACATTATACGACTCCTTTTTTTTTTTTTTTTTTGGAGGCTAATAACACGTCTCGACACTTTTTTTTTTTTTTAGACTAAGCTCGTCTCATTTTTGTTTTTCTCTTTTTTTTTTTTTTTGCTTTTTTTTTGGAGACTTATAACACGTCTCGAATTATTACAAAAGGCAATATCGTATCAACACCTTATATCCCCAAACACAATACCTCACTTCTCTCCTCCACGAAATATAGGACAAGAAGAAAAAGGCTAAATGTAGGCTCAAAGGGGCTACTAGGGTGTCCCACGACGGGCTCGGGGTCAAAAGTAAGCGGCTGAAATGGCTATCCTAATCGATCATATCCCAATCATTTTCAAAATCAAGTAATTTATGACATAAAAGCCTCAAGTAACAACCTAAGCATGATTTAGCTATCTCTAGTCCATACGGGCACAATTGATGTAGAACAATGAAAATAAGAAGCTCGAGAAGCAACAACGAGATGTATCACACAAGAAGAAAGCTAAAATGGCTCAAATTCTCACAAGGTTATTTGGAAAGTGAAACGGTGACATGCAATTATCTCAAGATCACTTTACGGCATCTAAACAGGAAGTCAAAAGTTATTCACATACACCGACCTCTAGCACCAAAAATCTATCGCACCTCAAGAAACGAAATAAAGAAACTAGCATGCATGGGGAAACCACATCAACTACACGCTCTCATGATAATCATATCTCAAATGGGGAGGGGTGATCAACACGACAAAACATACCAAAAGACACAACATAAGCGACATTTGAAGACTACTATAACCCCAACAAACCTCGCGAAACAACGGGTTACCCTCAGAACATGCAAAGCTACCCCCCACACTTGAAATACACATTGTCCACAATGTAAAACACATAAGCAAGAAAATCTCAGGCAAGGAAGTACAAAACATGTCCAAACGAAAAAGAAAAAAAAACTAAACATAATATACAAAAGAAGCTTAAAAAGAGGAAGGGTAAGAAGGTGCAAACAGTGATGTCGGCTCCTTCAGTCTTCTCGATCCAGCCTGTATGAATTCATGGGAAGGCCCCCACGTGGCGCTCATTTTGGTACCCGAAAGAGCAGCACGGTCCGTGGATTAGCCTCCACGCGGCGCTTGTTTAACGTCTCGAGCATGACTCATACATGTGCAGAGCCTCTCCGATTCGAAGAGTGCACCAAACACAAGTCTTTGACCATGATCTCTTTCCTTGGCACCACCAAAATTTCATCTCCCGATATGTTCATGCGGAGATTGTGTGCATGAACATCGATCACAGCATGGGTAGTGACCAAAAATGGTCTCCCAAGCAATATCTCCCGATTATTCGCACTCTCCGAACCTTTTCCAAAATCGAGGATCACGAAATCCACAAAGACCTTTTTACCACAAACTCTGACAATAGTGTTTTTTATAACTCCACACGGATTTCGCACCGATTTGTCTGCCATTTGCAACTTCATCTTTGTTGGTTGCAATATTCCTAAATTGAGCTCCTGAAAAAGAGACAAAGACATCAAGTTAACTGCTGATCCCAAGTCGAGCATTCCTTGCACATCTTTAACATTCTCAATTTCGCAGTTAATCATGAAGCTCCCGGGATCTTCGATCTTAATTGGCATATGACATTGGACCTTTTTAGGCTCTTTCGATGTCTTGTTAATGTCAGCTCTTCCTACTCTCGTCCCCACCACTTCCATAGGGGTTTCCAGCTTTTTAACGGTAAGATCCTCAACTTTCGGCTTACGTACCGGAGTTTCAGCCACTAATCTAGAGCCCAACATAGGAGGTCTATAGGGATTCTTGGCTCGATGCAATTTCTCTAGGGATTTCCTACTTTCTCCCTCACGCCCCTCAATCTTCTTCAAAAATGATGCACCTACCAAACGACTCGGGAATGGTAGTTTAACCGTGTTGTACATCTCTGCTCTTCGAGAGGCTGATTCAGCTTGTCTTCTCATATCCTCCTCGTCGTACTCTTCCAACAGAGGTGCATCAATGTAGGCATATCTCGCAGCCACTTCGTTCTTGCTCGACTCCTCCTTGTTGGCCTGATTAGTTAAAGGTTTATCCACTCCCACATGCTCAATCTTGATCTCATTATTCTCCACATCGTCTTCTCCCGAATCATCTTCATCACCATCTCCATACTCACTCATTAACACTGTGAGGGCATTTACTTGAGCGGGGTGGCTCGAGAATTTTCCTTTTTGATTTGGCTGTGTTATCTCGTCTAGCCTACCAGACAGCTGCCCGACCTGAATCTCAATTCTCTTAATCGCCAAATTCTGATTAGTCATCGTGGACTCCACCCCATCCATCTTCTGCTGGTTATGATGCAGTATAGCCTGTGTCGAGGCCAGGAACGATGCAAATTTCTCTTCTAAGTCTAAATTCTTAGGAGGCAGCTGATGTGGTTGAGGTGGTGTCGGTGCCTGATAGATGGGTTGATGCTGCTGCTGGTACTGGGGCCTATGATGATTCTGATAATTCAGGTGTCCCTGATTCTGGGATCGGTTTTGGTTATTGAAGTTCGTCTGAGAACCTTGTCCCTGGGTCTGTGGCTGGTCCTGTCTCCAAGAGAAGTTGGGATGATTCCTCCAAGCCGGGTTGTAAGTGTTGGAGTAGGGGTCATTCCTCTGGTTGCCCAGTTGATTGTACCCCTGCATCGCATTCACCTGTACCTCGGAACCATAGTTCTGATCTATCATCTGTGGTGGAGATGGCATACCCTGAACACAAGTGCTGGAGAAGTGGCCAATCTCCCCACATAGGCTACACGGCTCCACATGATAGATCTGCCTCTTGGGTTGCTCCTCAGTAGTCTGCAACATCTGAACCTTCTTGGTTAGGTCGGCAACCTGTTTCACCAACTGAGCATTAGCACTCCCCTCGGGTCTGGCGTAGCTACTGCTTCCCCTTGAGCTCGTTTGCCTCGACTCAGCTGATAGTGACTTGAAGATCTCCGTCATCTCATCACTGTTCCGACCACTGATATTTCCGCCAGCTGCGGTTTTCACCTCTCTCTGGTCCTCTCTGTTCAAACCCTTGTAGAAGAATTGGATGACCGAGGTGGGTGTGAGGTCGTGGTGTGGGCATTGCCTTAATAGGCTCCGGAATCGCTCCCAAGCCTCATGAAAGAACTCCCCCGGTTCCTGCTCGAAGGCGCATATCTGACCTCTCAAGTCGAAGGTCTTCTGCTGAGGATAGAACCGAGTAATAAACTCCCGGTACATGTCCGTCCAGGTAGTGATCGAGTCCGGCTCCAAGGATAGCAGCCAGTTCTTCGCCCTATCTCTCAAGGCATACGTAACACATTTCAACCGGAGCTGATCATCATCGAGTGCTCCGATGGGGAAGGCCTGCAAGGCTGTGTAGAACTCCCTGATGAAGTTGAGGGCATCCTCGTTAGTGGTTCCGGAGAACTGAGGAAGCTGAGCAAGATGGTGTGCCTTGAGGTCGTATCTCCGGGCGGCATCACTCAGGACGATGCATGAGCTAGCTCCGTCGATATGCGGATGAGTCAGATCTCCAAAGAGGGGTGGCTGGGCACGGTTGCCAATGTTCCCATTGTTCCCATTATTTCCGTTGTTGCCATTGTTCCCATTATTTCCGTTGTTTCCGTTGTTGGGTATAGCCCCGTCCATGGCTGAGATTTCGGTCTCGGGTTCGGAATCGGTGATGGAAGAATCGGACGAAGTGTCGTCGCCTAACTTCCCGCACCGACTGATGCTCTTGCGTCGGTTGATATTCTCGATCACGGGTGCAAGTTCGGTAGTTCGACTTCTTGTACCTACCATGCACCAACAAAACCAAGAAAATAATCAAACGCACCTGAACAATAAAAGTAAGTAAAAGAAAAATAAAAAGAAATTGTTGCAAACACCTAAACACTAATACTAGTGCCTAAAGTGTTCCCCGGCAACGGCGCCAATTTGATTAAGTCGTTTTTGTAGCGTCACAAATCAAATAAAATTATCGAACTAGTTGCTAAAGCAACTCGCCCGAGTCGATCTCTCGAGGAACACTACTATCGGCGTAAAAGCGTTTAATTGTTTGCAACGGGATTAAGAAAATGAAATAGCATAATGCAAGAGTATTTTTGGGTTTTTGTTAAAAACTAAGAATTAACTATTTTAATTAAAAGAGTTGTATAAAAAGAGAAGAGGATTAGGGGTCGGGATCTTTAATTCTCAATTTCGAGGTTCGACGTTGTTTGCAAAAGTCACAAGAAAACGTCCGTCTCCGGTTGGCTCAATTGTGGTTTGAATAATTTGAAATTATATTGCAAGAGTAGTTTTATCAAACACCTTACAAGCGCTCACGAATCAAACATCTACTCTTAGAGAATTAAATCTCCCTATCCCTAATCGGAAAAATTTAGCTACTCATATTTTGAATCGAAAACGAAAATGTTGAATTAAACGAAATCATGAGTAAACAAGAAAAGAAAAGTGCACGAAACAAATAAAGCAAGAAAAGAACGAACATAAATCGAATAGAAAACTTACTAAGATCAATAACGGAGCCAAAACATCTATCGGCGGTTAACTCCGACTTTTACCGAATTCGAATACAAAAGAAAACGATGAAAACCTAAGTGAAAGCCCGAGTCTCCAATGTTCTCTCAAGTGCGGAAGAAAAACAATATCAATGTGTGCGTCTCGAAACCTAGGTTCAAAAACCTATTCATAAGTCGTCAAAAACGAAGTCAACACGCGGTCAAGGCTGTAAACAGGAGCAAGCGGTCGCTTGGGGCCCAGGCGGTCGCCTGGAGATGGTCGCGAGCGACCGCTCGAGAGGGAGGCGATCGCCTGCACGAAAAGTGCAAAATCTGGAATTGGGCGCAAGCGATCGCCTGGTCTTCAGGCGGTCGCCTGGTGGTGATCGCGAGCTAGCGCTTGGATGACTGGGCCATGTAGAGCACTCCAAGAGCTTTCCGTAGAGATATAAATCATTGGTATAGGTGGTCTAAGTTGGGAGACCCAAGCTCCCCAAGTTCGCTGCGCATACATTCCGAGGCAGCTGCGTACTGGGATGGAAACTCAAGGATTGCGACTATATGACGGAGATATATGATAATGAAAGGGCAGGGCCTCGTACAAATCTTCGTGAGCTTTCCGACAAGGTATAGACCATGCATGTATGTAGTCGGAGCTGAGAGAACCAAGCTCTCTAAGTTTCCTGCACATACACCCCGGGGCAGCTGCCTACTGGGCTGGAAACCCGTGAATTCCGGCTCTATGACGGGGAACCATGAGAACAAACTGGTAGGACCATGTAGAGGATTTCAATATCTTTCCGACAATGTATCGATCGTGTTTTTATATGGTCGGAGTTGGGAGAACCAATGTGGCCAAGTTTGCAGCGCAATCACGATAGGTGGTTGGTCAAATCACTTTACCGTTTTTCAACTCGTTTTTGCTCGTTTTCGCATTGAACATGATCATACACCTACACACTCCACAAAACATCATACCTACTGAGAATCATGGGAATGATGCACAAGAATGACACAAAATGGCATGAGACGACACAAAACATCATAGAAAAATCAGCACAAAACCATGTAAATCAAGGTGTATAAATAATGGTTTGTTATATAAAAAGGTGTATTTAAAAATTTCTCTCTTACTTATTGAGAGAAAAAATAAAAATACATTCAATTGGGATAGTGATACATATTATTTATACATATTATTTATACTAGGACATGGCAATTTATACCGTGTATACTAATATATTCATCATTGGTATTGGTATTTCATCATTGGTATTGATATGTTAATTTAATGTTTATAGTAATTATTTTTTGAAATAAAAATTTCTTAATTATTAAATGATGATTTTTATATTTTAAAGAGTAAGAGCACCATTTATATTATACTGCCAGGAGTATGATATAGGTATTGCTAGGACATAAAAAAACCGGTTACAGTGAACATCCGGAAATGCCCTCCACCTTTCCTCAATTACCAACTAACATTCTACAAGTTTATCAGTATAGCGAATCTTTTGGCGAATGTTAGCCTTTCCTCAATTACCAACCAACATTCTACAAGCTTATCAATATAGCGAATCCACATTATGTGGAATCTCACATTCGACATGGCAGAAACTATATTCGCCGAAGTGAATTCATATTCGCCGTGAAAAATTCACATTAGCTGTGGGGTTCTTCACATTGGCCGTGACCAAATTCTCATTCTCCGTGGCGAATCCGTGGCGAATTCACTTTTGCCATAGTGAAACTCACATTCAAAAAAAATTAACGCAAATATTTCAAAAAAATATTTTATATTTTAATAAAAAATAAAAAAAGTTAACGCAAATATTTCAAAAAAAATATTTTGTATTTTAATTTTTTTTAAAAATTAACATAAATATTTAAAAAAAAATTATTTTATATTTTAATTAAGAGGAATTTAATTTAAAATCCATAAATTGCCGTAGGTAAATCCACATTTGCCGTGGGCAATCTTGCGAAACTACATTCGGCCGAATTCACATTCTCGTGGAGAATTCACATCCCCCGTGGAGAATCCATTCCGCGAATCCACATTCTAACCCACAATCTGCCACATCGAAACTCACATTAAAAATAAATTAACGCAAAAAAAATATTTTATAATTTAATTCAAAAAAATCAAAAAAAGTTAACACAAATATTTCAAACAAAATTACTTTATATTTTAATTCAGTAAAAAATCCATACATTCATAAAAAGTTAAAGCAAATATTTCAACTTGGCAAATCTAATTTTATAGTTTAATGTAATGGCGTAAATCTTTTTTTATTTATGGCGTGATCTTTATTATGAATAATATTTTTCACACACATCAACACATTTGACACATATTCCACACGTGTAACACAGTTCGACAAAAGAATTAAGAAACTCGACACATATCAACACATTTGACACATATTACACACATTTGACACACGAATTTAGACACACAACTAATACCATTTGCCAAAAGAATTAAGATAATCGACACAAATCAATATGTTAAAATATTAAATATTAAATATAAAACTTATCATACTAAAAAAATTGGTATATTGAAAATTTTTTATGTTGATATTTTTTATATTTTGGTACTAAAAATTCAATAATAATTATAGATATTTATAGTTTTTTTTTATTTATTTTTTCATAATTTTTGTATTGTTTATCACATGTATTGGATGAAAAAAAAATAATATAAAATTTAATAGATAAATTTTATTTTAGTTATTTTTTTTATAATTTTTATATATTGTTTATTCTTTACTTACTTTTATACTTTACCCACAATTACTTTTATTTTTTTAATTTAAATATCAAAATAATCTTACATTTTTTTTATTAAAATAATAAAAATAATATTTTTTTAGTATAAAAGAAAGTGTTAATAATCTATTGGAACAAAAATGGAGTATTATTATTATACTAGTATTTCCTAATTTCCATAAATATTTGTGAAAAAATTACGGGAGCAAATGAGTACAAGCACCCGCCCTCGATCCCCGCTTCACTTGAACTAGTACATGTCTTCGATAAATAAAAAATTTAAGAGAATTTTTTGTTGCATTCATCATCATCCATCTTCTTTACCAAATAACATTGAAAGAGTCCTAATTCCGTCAATTTTTCAAGTCGGGCACATGTGGAAGGTCGCTGGAACTCCAGCTGATTCCTTTTACGAGGTCCGGCCTGAGTACCGCGGCGATCTCCCCGAAAGCAAGTTCAGAATCAAGGTTTTACGTTTGATTCTGTTTTCATTTAATAATAATAAATAATAAAATAAACAGATCATCGCTTTTCAGCTCCCTTGAGATCTGGAAAATTAGGATGCTTGATTAATTGGTATGGGTTGGATTTGTTTTTGGTGCTTGCATTAAATTTTGTTATGAATAATCATATAATATATTTGCTTAAATGTATCTGAGGATTTGATTAATAGTTTTGGGGTTATATAGTTTCTGGGCTTAGTTGTGTTCTTTCTGCCCACTGAAGTATACTGTCTGCTGAAGTTATTTTGAGCATCGTTTTATCGGGCAATGGTCGCAACGGTGATCCTACAAAAGACTAAATCCATGTCCTCTGTAGTCACTCCTGATTGATCATCGTTGTTACTAACACAAAACGATACGATTGGCGAGATATGTTGTTAGCTTTTGAATCTTGCTTTATAATTGTCAAATAATTGAGATGCAAGAATGTTTAATCTGCCGATTACTTTTCTTCATCATGTTTGTCTGTATATGTCTGTGATTAACATGAACTGCAATCTTATACATAATTTTCACTTTTGGGTGGCTATCTCTGTTGCAATATTTTCACTGTTATCCCACAGATAGATGATAACGGTGCTATATTTTAGCTGAAACTTTTAAACTTGAATCTAGTATTACTTTGAATAAAAAGGAAGTTGTTCAAATCAATATAAAAAACATCGGGCGAAAGAGGAAACATGATTTTTGGAGCCGAGGAGATGAACGAAGATGTTAAATTACATGTCCAAGCTATAATAAACCAATGGAATGCTTTGTTGTGGATATTTTCTATGAACTCTTTGTTTCTCGCATATGCCTTTCTAAGCCTTTGCTTTTGATTATCTAAAGTGAGCTACATCTAAAATAGATGTAAAAAAATAGTAGTGGAAGATCTAATAGTTACAAAGAGACTTAGTGCCTTCACCGTAAATAGTTTCATCTGTCTCTTTTCCAGTTGCATCCTTTATTGCTCGTGGAGGTGCATATCAGCATATGCTTTAGAATAGTGAATATTTTTGATAGAGTCGAGGGTTTGATAATCGAAAATAAGAAAAAATTGTGATTATGAAGAGACTATATTATGATAATACCTATCATCCTGCCTAGAAATTATCATGTAGAGTATGTTATTCTCCTCAGGGAAATCTCCTGCCCAGCTTATAGTTTCCAAAACATAATAAAATTAGACAAATATATATCTAACAATTCTCCCGGTGTTGAGCCTTGTCCTCAAGGATGAAGCGCAGAAATCCACCGTTATACATGCTTCAAAGTGTTTGCTGGGTAGAAGTTCTTAAAGTTATATTGATGTTTCCGAAGAATCAAGTTGCGCGATTGTCTGCCTTTATGGATTGAATTCATTTTTCTTGTGCATATCGTTGCTAGAGCAGAATCTGGATATCTCCAAATAAATAGATTATCACAACTTGAAATAGGACCTCTTTAGTAGATGAGCCCCGCATTTTAATTCTATATATATATCTAGATTCTAGACGTTTAACTGCATTACTTGGTGCACTTTGATTTTATATTTGGATTTTGTTCGACTTCCTTCACATATGCGCCTTTGAATCAAGTTATTCATAACATAGTTTTGATGAAGAACTTTTTTGTCTGCATAATTAGGCTGGCAAAACTTTGAGTCAGCGGAAATGGAACGCTGCGTTCTCTTCAGATGGTTATCTTGACATTGGAAAAACTCTCAGTCGAATTCATCGGGGGGTAAGGTTCTCCTTGTAGTGTGTTTATTGCTTCTGTTTTCCATGTATTTAATGTTTCTAAACCTGCTCATCCATACTCATTATATCTTTGCTTTCTTGTCCACAACCTCCTTTCTCCATGCCAAACTATATATTCAACTTTGTTTTGCGATTTTCAAGTTTTGGTGAGAGAATGCGAAGTTATAGATCATAAATAACAGTTTACTTGGTTTTAGTTTGGTAATAGATGTCATCATTATAATATTTTCAGATTGTTCATTAAGATGAAAGTACGTATTATGATTTCCTTGAAGTGAATGCAGAAGAAAATAATGGTTTTGAACTGATTCTTGTCATTGTTCTCGTCATTAAATAGGGTGTTCACCCATCAATTAGAGGTGAAGTTTGGGAGTTCTTACTGGGTTGTTATGACCCCAAGAGTACTTTTGATGAGCGAGAGCAAGTACGGCAACGTCGAAGGTACTTGTCCTCGCTATATATCATTTACTGCCATGATCTTTTTCTGGGTAGCCATACATTGCCTGTCAAATAACTGAATGATGTTCTTTATTGTTATGTGAAACCCCCAATTCTTATTTAATAACTTGGGCCACACGACCGTAAGAGTAATCACACACATCCTTAACAAATAGTGCATCAACGATGTGATACAGGAACTAGTCTGTCTGAGGTTCTAGGGAATGTTGAAATGTATTTCTATATTTAAGCTGCATGGATTCATCTCCACCATATGGTAGGTTCATGACATTTATAGATTGAACTTTCAACGTAATGAAGTTTTAATTTTGATATCAGAGAGTCATAACTCTGATGCCGGTTATTTAAATTTTCATTTCATTTTTCCCTTAGATAAAGTAGCATATTCATTTTTTTTTATTTTCCCTTCTGTTTTATGTTGTTTTCAGCTCCCTTTCAATCTAGACATCATAGCTACTTAAAAATAAACTTTAGTGAAAGCAATGGGGATAAATATTGTTGCTAGGGAAGTATCTCTGATGCACTTTTCTTTTCAAAAGTACCATCTTATGAGATAGAATTAATTAATGAAGCCTTAAACTAGCATCTGGAATGGAGAGCTATGTAAGCGAGTTTATATCTAACCCAGTGCTCATATTTCTCCTCTTGAATTATCCAAACGAGCAAAGCAACCCTAATTAAGTACTTCCCAACAAATCATTTTCTACTTTTTAGACCTATCTGTTCTGTTTCCCAGATGTTCTAGAAAAGCATTCTTGTAAATATTTATTATCTTCTACATAATTATTGTGGGATTCCCTCTCTACATTGTTTCAGAGTGCAGTATGCTTTGTTGAAAGAAGAGTGTCGTCAAATGTTTCCCTTGGTAGGAAGTGGGAAATTTGTTACTGCACCAATAATTACAGAAGATGGTAAACCTACACAAGACCCCATTGTACTCCAGCAAATAAATCTTGGAAACGGGCCTGCATCTCTCACTAATGGAAATGGTAATTGATGGAACTCGGCTGGTCTCTATATTTATGTAGCTACTATGATTCTATGCTCTTAATTATTGCTGCAGACTGATTTAATTGCCTTGAAATTTGTATCTTACTACAGCAGATGCCTCCAGTGGCTCCCAAATGGAAAAACAATTGAATGGACATGGTCCCATGGACAAGAAAGAAATTCAGTGGAAACTTACATTACATCAAATAGGTTGTTATAATATCATATGCATGCTTATGTTTCTACACCATTTAATTCTTAGTTTATGCAATCAGATATGATTATATACATGGGTGAGTGGGGACTTTTTATGTTGATGTTTGTGAATTTTTATTTGTGATCTAATATTTATCCCAGGTCTTGATGTAGTCCGTACTGACAGAACACTAGCCTTTTATGAGAAGCAAGAGAATTTGTCAAAACTTTGGGATATCCTGGCTGTTTATTCCTGTTTTGATTCAGATGTTGGGTATTGCCAGGGTGAGTCACAGAACATAACTTATTTTATGAATAATTCATCTTCTTTCTCTATGTTATAGGCTTGTAGCTGTACCTGAATTTGCTGAATAACAGTTACTGAGTAACTCAGTCACACATACTTTTCTATTTTATGAATAACCTTAAAGGCTTAAATCTACTAATTTTATCAAGTATAAACAGTTTAAAACAAATCTTAGCGTTTTTATGACACCTTTATCCATATAGATTGAAGTGTTTTTGTTTTGATTGATGGAATTGCATAGCTTTTATACAGATTCATATTCTAATGAATTACGATTTTGTTTATAAGAAACATATACTTTATCTGAAAATATGTTTGGAAACTAATAACCATCACACAATTAATAATAAAATTAAACAAGTTAGATCAAACATATATTTTCTTGTTCAATTTCCTTTCTTTTTTTTTTTTTTAGTTTTTTTTTTGTTCTTAGTCTTTTTTGACATTCAATACACGTATTTTGTACTAGTACATTGTGAAACTTCAAAATGGTATCGAATGGAATTTTGATTTTTGCTAGAAATTAGTGATTTTCGAGTGTTTGTTGATATTTGTGAATATGGTTTACGTGCTGCTTTCTGAATGTAACTTACAATAACAAAGTATGTATCATAACTGCAATAAGATGCTGATGTGAGGCTCTATATGCTGAGTAGGTATGAGTGATCTTTGCTCTCCAATGATTATTTTACTTGAGGACGAGGCAGATGCATTTTGGTGCTTTGAACGTCTGATGCGGAGATTGGTACTATATTTTTTTTTGTTCTTTTTAGTTTTCATGCATCATGAAGTTTTTTTATTGTCGTGATGTCATATTTACCAATTAAATCTTGTACATTTTGAACCTTATTACTCTTGCAAGCTTGCTATAGGTATTATCAGATGAGTTCCATTAATAAGGATATGCTCACAATGGTCTCTTTGTTGTAACTGTGTTCAAGCCCAATTTCTTCTCCTTGTAAATTATCATTTAGTTTATTATAAGAAAGATATATTTATGTTGCTATATTTTTTTCCATGTTTTTCATCATCTGTGATTATGATTTATGAATGATTAAGCAGTATAATGATATATAGTTCCTTTCTACATTTATACAATGCTCAAGGAAAGCCCATGAAGTTGATTTCCATTTTCCTTCATTACATTATAGCAAGTGGATTAATTTATTAACTTAGAATCTTACAAGACATGAAATACTGTACAAAGGATTGAAAAAGAATGATATTGTAATCTATATTGTTTTTCATTTTTCAGTTATATATTATTTTATTGGTGCCTTTTACATAGTTATGTAATACCTGCTTAATGCAATAATTTGAACAAAAATGAACTAACTTTTTTTTGGTGGTCTAGTTTTATCCAAAGAAACATCTGTCAACGTACAGTATTCCTATATAATTGCTATTATGAGCTGATAGTTATTGTTGCTCTTTTAAGTTTTATGTTTTCCTGAAGAAACAGATAGTTCTTTTATTTACGCAGTATATTGTTCTAGTTAGTTGTGTCTGATGAATTTTTTAATTATTTAATTCTTTAGATATTGTTGTAGTTTCTTGTGGTATTTTTCATTGATTGTCATTTCTTTAAAGCGAGGAAATTTCAGATGCACTGGGAGATATGTAGGGGTGGAGGCACAGCTTGGTAATATAGCTTCAGTAACGCAAGTTGTTGATCCTAAACTTCATCAGCATATAGGTATAGCATCTACCAGTTATCTTCCTATTTTTTTTTTTTTTGAAACTTTCTATTTATATGACTTTTGCGACATTAACACTACAATGTTTTTTCTGCTTTAAGTAAGAATACTACTGAATGTTAAACTTGAGATATTATGATGTTACAATGAACTGAATGAAGTGGGTGAAATCAGTATATATGGAATATGGTTAACTATGTATGAGATGGGATTATTCTTAATTTTCTTTTCGTTCTTCAGTCAAACAGTGCCTGCTATTTTTTTTTTAATATTATTCATTTAAAAGGTCAACTCTACCCCCACTTTGCTTGTTCGGACTTGTATGATGTTGTTCTTTAGTACCAAATGAGAAGACAATGCATTATACGCCAAATTGAGGTTTGGCATTCATTACTATTCTCCACATTTTTACAGAAGGTTTTTCGGTAACCACCCAACAACATTACATAAGGGAATAATAGTACTAACAATTATAAATATGTGCCATGCATAAAATTAATAAATAAGAGCTGTATACAAGCTATGAAAAAACAAAGTATATAAGATCTTAGATGCTAATACTTCACTCTACGAAAAATATGGAATCACATTATTACACTTTGAGTGTTGTTGCCGACTTGCCGTTACTGTGTTATTTTATGATGTATTTCCATTTTCCACATCTCCTCTGTGAGGAAGTATAACAAAGATTTCACTTCTGATCTTAATAACAGAAACTCTAGGTGGGGGTGATTATCTGTTTGCCTTCCGAATGCTTATGGTTTTGTTTCGGCGAGAATTTTCTTTTGGTGACTCTTTATACCTTTGGGAGGTAATCTGTCTGTGTCCTGAACATTTTTCTTTTACTTTGCTTCATTTAAATTTATCATTCTTTAAGAGATAAAAATTTAAGATTAAATGATTTCAGTAACCTTTTAAATTCCAGAACTGTATAAACTTTTACAGCGTCTTCTTAGTGTGGTGCAGAAGATAATAATTTTTACTCGAGTTAGTTTATTATCAAATGTAAAAATGGGAAAATCTGACCCGCTAAAGAAAATTATTTTTGGAAATTAATTTTTGTTTAGCATGCAAAAAGATGAAAAAATAAATATGGAAGTAGTTCTTGGCTATCGGCTAACCCGTGGAAGGATGATCTCCTCGCTTGAAAGTTTAATTCCAAAACCTGAAAGCGTACTGTCAGAAATCTGTGGTAACGAGGATTAACTTAAATAAAATATTAGTCAATTTATTCCTTTTGTATCACTTGTTTTCTAGTTGTTCCATTTTGATATTGAAGTCAATGTTTCCCTTGGAATGTCTGTGTACTCTTCACCATAAAGCTTGTTTGTCTTTAAGTAGCTTACTCGCTCATTTATATTGTTTGAACACTCTTTCAGTACCCAAATCAGATGCATCTTTTGTTACCCCAACCAGCATAAATACTTCTTTTTAATATTAATTTAAAATTCATTTTGGATTTATAACTCCCACTCGTATCTATACAAGTCGAATTTTTTAATTTCTGACTCGAGATAGCTTTTTAACACTCCCAAATCTCACTACATTTTGTTATTTCTTCTGAACTGTAAAATAAATTGTTAAAGAATATCTTTAAGTGTAAACTGTAAAGAGTGTGGTGTCTCAGATTGTCCTAGTAAGGAAGGTTAGAAAAGAAAACACATCCCTGCATAACCTTACTTTCCGTTTTTACACTGTCAACACAGCTTCTAATGTTCTTTGAATTTACTGTATGTTACAATAATCCATTTTAAAGAGCTCGGCATAATTCAGTAGCTTCTTGATTGTCGACACCATGCTTCGTCAGTCCATAATCATGATTCATAACTTTACTATTTTTCTTCTTCATAATCTTAGTCCATCATAATTCTGTGAATAAGTTACGTCCATCTAACATATGTAGCTTTCTGGCAGTTTTCATATATAAGTTAAGTCATTTTATCGGCCTTCACATTTCATGATTGGATTAAAAGTTTATTTCTTGATTCCTTATGTCTTCGTTTGTTAGCTCATTGATATATTTTACAGATGATGTGGGCCCTAGAGTATGACCCTGATTTATCCTCCATGTATGAGGACCATCAATCTCGCATTGAAAAATCAGAGGGCTCTAAAGGAAAACCGAAGTCAAGACGGCAGTGTGGAAAATTTGAAAGAGAGAACCTGAGAAATGGAGGCAAAAATGGTTCTGAACCACTTCCAATATCAGTTTTTCTTGTAGCCAGTGTGTTGAAGCATAAGAGTTCTAAATTAACAGAAGCAAGAGGATTGGATGATGTTGTTAAGGTCAGCAGACAGCAATATGTCATCTGTGAATTTAAATTACAATCAATGCATCAAAATGTTCTGTTTTAGTTTCGTACTCCATATTTTGAGTTATAGTTGTGCTTTCTAAAAAATTGTACAACTTACTGTTGCACTGAATTGTGCTGGTTTAGAAAAGGAAATCATTTTGAAAACGGTATCTTTCACTGAAAATGATACTGGATTATTAGAGGTGATAATTGGTACTCCTAACCACTTGCCAGTGAGTTTCAGCAAATGTTTCAAACTGTATGTTGCTGTTTTCCTGTATTTAGTATCCAAGGTGATGGGTGGTTTGCTTTAGGTTTTGTGTTATTTCTACCCGAAAACTTAATTGAAGCGTCCATGGGAGAAATTGATTTACCATTACTTTTTAGTATTTTGGCTGTTTGGGTAGTCAGCTAATGTGTGGCTTTTCCATATATATTTTCAGATACTGAATGACATTACTGGTAATCTTGATGCCAAAAAGGCTTGCATGGGTGCTATGAAGCTTCACAAGAAATATCTTAAAAAGGTATTGCTGTAGAATATTTTATTGTATTTTATAATTAATTCTTGCTCAATATCTGCTATGGCACTGAGTATTATAGGCTCACACACACACACACACACACACACACACACACACACACACACTCACACTCATATGTATATATATATATATATATATATAGATATAGATGTATGTATAGGAGTAATTACAGAAAAATCTAGTTGACTAAGTGTTACAGGAATAATTACAGAAAAATCTAGTCTACCATAAACACATTTAGCGTTTGATTAAGTGTTACAGTGAAGGGGCTAATTGTATAATATTTTACAAATGTGAATGGGAGTATTCAAGTATTTTTGCTTAGGAATGGGTAAATGTAAGATAATAAAATCTCTAGTGTGTGTGTGTGTGTGTGTGTGTGTCACTACGAATTTTATGGTTTATATATTAGCAGTTTAAATTGTTATCTAAAGTATACGTGTTTGCGCTGCAAGCATCATTTAAGCAGCCAAACTTTGTGCAATTGTTCTCCCCTGCATCAACTTCATTCCCAAACTTAGAATTTCTGTTGCTGACCTTGTAGGCCAAAAGTGCATGACAAGTACACCGTCGGTTCTTGCTATTTTGCATCTTCAAGGAATTACCGCTGTAGCAATTACCGGCGAGCAAACACGTGCTTAATTCCATTGTCAGCAAATTTCTTTAAGTTGCTTGCTGGTCTCTAACTTCCTATCTGTGATGTTTCTGTAATAGCTGATGTATAGAGAGGAAAAACTCTGTGTGCAAAATGTAATTTCACCTTATAAAAAAATAAGTCCATTTTTTTTTGTCTTGTGACTGAAATGATACATCAACCTTTTTCTAAAAATATACTCTTTCACTTTCACCTTACATCCAACAATGTAAGAGTAATTCTTTCATTTAATTGGGTGTGTTTATTGGTACATAACAGATAAAAAAATGAAAGTGTATTTATTTATATGAGATGGAATTTTATTTTTTTTAAACAACAATACTCATTATAACTTCATACTATTATATTATTTATAAATAAAAACATCATTTATTAATGTATAGATATATAATTTCTGAATCTCTCCATCTGTACCAATAGAAATAGAAAAGGATTAATAGTATTTTCTTCACACTATAAATTATAAATAAAAACAATAAAAATATTTATAAATTCTGATTTTTTTTCTTTATTTTCAATAATTATACAAGATTTCATAATAAATAAATAAAATAATATTTTTAACTATAAATTATAAATAAAAAAAATAATATTATTATTAAGTCAAAATTTATATATTAATATAATTCTTTAGGAGGTTTTATATTCTAAAAATTCTACGGTTTAAAAATATGTATATATAACCAATGAAAAAATAATATTTTTAACTATAAATTATAAATAAAAAAAATAATATTATTATTAAGTCAAAATTTATATATTAATATAATTCTTTAGGAGGTTTTATATTCTAAAATTTCCACGGTTTAAAAATATGTATATTGTTATAAACTCAAGAGAATTGAGAGAGAATAATATAGTAGAAAGAGAGACAATATGAGGGGAGAATAGAATTATTATGAATTGTTGTATTCATTCATATGGGGAGACCCCTTTATATAGGATACAAAGTAGGGTTTCTGTCTTGTTCACCAAGAAAGGGTAAACTAGTCATTCACTAATAATAATATTCATAACACTCCCCCTTGAATGACTATTTACAGGATGCTGCCTCGTTAAAACCTTGCCAGGAAAACCCAGTGGGATAAAACCTCGACGAAGGAAAAAGAGTACAGCTTGCTCCCCCTGATTGTAATCACCGAAGATCTTTAACTTTGTGATCAATCAGTCTTATTAAAATCTGTAACTAATAAAACCATATAGGAAAAAATTAGTTATTCATATATAAATTTTGGTCTTCAGGACACAACCTTCGAATTTTCGAGTTTCACATTCATTTGTATTATTGTATATTTTTCGTCCTTCAGGGACATGCTTTTACCAGACATCTATATTGACTAGAGCATTCGCAATTGCTATAACCGACCGGTAACTCTGCTGGAGTATTTTAGATGCGTCTAGTGTTCAATATACATTTCTTGACAAATGAACAATAATGTGAACTTCAATTCGCAATCATTTGAACTTCAGGTTCAATATCTCACTTTATCTCGAAAATAAACTCATATGGAACATTCTGATGTCCTCATTAATTATTATCGAGTGATGTACATGCCTCGTTAAAAACCTCGTTATAAAACCATGTAGGAAAAAATACTCGAGGAAAAGAATACATGACATTCACATTTATATTGTGGTGATTGTCTCGTTAAAAACCTTTAACTAAGAAAACACTGTGGGAAAAACTTAGTAGAGGAAAAAAGAGTGCAATCATTTGTCTTCGGGACCAATCACTGGTCTTCGGGACCTTGTCTTCAATATCATTTTTGTCCATAATGACATATTATTGTATATGTTTTGATTTTCATTTCCTTTTATTTAAGGAATCTTAAAATCCATCCAGGATTTTCATGTATGTATCATTCGATGCATATATTTATCGTTGTTGCTGCCATAAATATTAGGTAGCGGAACTTAATGTCATCCTTAAAAATATTTGATTAACATCGAGTTTCTGCGAAAAACTCTTGAGCAACTAATCTCGCCTTTATATCTCACCACATCATTACTCGTTTTTCTTACGGACACCCACGTATATCTTTCTGAGATAATATTTTGAGGTGTGTATTATAGAGTAAAAATATCTCTTTATTTAGCGAGTCATGCTCAGCCTCAATTGCTCATTTCTTATTTTTCGAGTGCTGCTGACACACTATCATTGATTTAAGTTTTATCCAAATTTTCTAGAGCCACTCTTGAGGCAAATGTGTCGTTGACGACTTTTTCCATGTTGATGACAATTTATTCTATCAACCAAATCTTTCATCATTTCCCAAAATATTTAATTTGGTTGTTCCGCAATCCCACGATTTTCTATTATCATGTGCACATGCTTTTTCAATGGGATTTCCATCTAACTCTCTTCAGGAGATTTTGAGGGTGACTAAATTTCGTTGTTTTTCCGCGGATTAATTTTATATCTTAAGATCGATCTACTACGCTTCAGGCGTATATTAGAATCAACATTTGAGTTGATCTCTTTGTTATTTGAACTCTTATAGTTCATTTTATCACAAATATATGTGATTTTGTCACACCTTCAATAATTTGGCAGATTACTTGCTGAATATTGCAAGTCACTTATTTTAATGAACTTCGGGTTCAATTGATTGGTGCGTGGATCAAGAATTGAAGATCTTTTTCATTCAATGAAATTTCTCGGCATTTACATCTATTATATTCTTATCTCCCCCTAATGCCGGAAAATGATCTTCTTTTAATATGCAAATCAGCGTAATTGCTATAAACCGATCTTCTGGATCGGGAGCTCGAGATATACCTTATTTTCTATTATGCCCGTTCATAAAAATACGCTTTAGTGGTGATATGAATATAAGTTGCATATTAATTCGCAGATGAGAAATAACAATTTCCACGCATCATGATATGCATCATTTTCATGTTTTAGTACATGTAATCGTGGGGATAATTAGTAAAGCTCTTCCGGAGATAATTAGTAAAGCTCTTCGGGAACCACTCTTAACATGCCATCATTTGCATAACAATATGTATTTACCAATCATCCTTCAGGGATATACAATATCTTTACCAATGATCCTTCGGGGATCAAAACATTAAGTTTTATCAATGATCCTTCGGGGAATAATGATTTTGCACGATCCTGCAGGGATTCCGTTTTCTCTTCTTTGATTGTTTCACTCCAACCTTTTGGAGAACAAAAATAAATCTCATATAATTTTCTCAGAAATTAAATTTAATCTGAATCGACTTTTTCGATATTCCATTAGTACCCACATAATAAGATACATTTGTTCTCGATTTTCAAAAGATATCCTTCAGGGATAATTCATATGTAATCATTGTTTCGACGAGAACAATCGATGTAACTTTATTAAAAACATTTAATGTTTGATCTTTGCTTCTTCGGGAGCAATTAATAAAAATATTATCTTAAAAATATTTTGATATTTATTCATAAATATCATATCATAATGTTCTTCGGGAACATTTAAAACTTATTGCTACTACGAGAGTAATTTAATTTGATATTTTAAATTTATTGCTACTACGGGAGCAATTTAAATTGATATTTATCGAATAATATCAAATCACGATGTTCTTACAGAACGATCAATATAATATTTAAAACACGAGTATATGTTCTTCAGGAACATTCAATTTAATTGATATATTAAGAATAATTGATTTGATAATGCTTCAGGAATATCAAATTTTAATGTTTTTCATGATAGCTTTATCATATGCTTCAATATATTTAAAATCTTGTAACTCAACGTGGAGTCAATCATACCACGTTTTTGTAGTACGACCAACTTCGGGTGATCGTATATTTCTTTTAAATCTTTCCAATCTTTCACGGTGAATTTTCAAATATATTATTCGAGATTATTAGTATATAATCATAATCAATTTGATATAGATATTTCTGCAGGAATATATGTTCTTCAGGAACATTTAATTTTGATATTTCGTCAGGAATATCATATCATGTTCTTCAGGAATATTAAAAATTTAATTGATTTACTCAGGATAATTAATTTGATATTACTTTTAGAATATCATATTATAACGTTCTTCAGGAACTTAATCATAATTAATTTGATATTACTTCAAGAATATCAGATTATAATGTTCTTCAGGAACATTTGAATTTAAGAAGAAGAGAGGAGAAATAGATATATTTATAATTATTAATGAATATAAATAAACATATAAATTCTTGCCTTGGAGTTCGGATCTTGGATCGGTAGAACTTCGATGAAGAACATAGTTGAGCTTTCGTGCTGATAACGTGTTATAAACTCAAGAGAATTGAGAGAGAATAATATAGTAGAAAGAGAGACAATATGAGGGGAGAATAGAATTATTATGAATTGTTGTATTCATTCATATGGGGAGACCCCTTTATATAGGATACAAAGTAGGGTTTCTGTCTTGTTCACCAAGAAAGGGTAAACTAGTCATTCACTAATAATAATATTCATAACATATATATAACCAATGATACGTTTTTTATTTCTTTTCATTTGGATAGATATTTTTTTATTCTCATCAAACCCTTTTTCATCTCATTTTCAAATTTCAACCGATCCGTCAATTCGTCGAGGTATTCATATTCTCATGCTTCAATATTTCTGCGTATATATATTCGTTGGAATTTTCTTATATTTTTCAGAATTTCATGTATGCTTTTATTATTTTATTATGCATTTTTTTTCGTTTTTTTCTAATTCAAATTTGATTTTTTTTGCAGAATTAACTTCATGTTTAATTTATTAATTTTTTTTCAATATCTCATAAATTGAATTGGAATTGTAAGCTACAGTCCGTTTGGAATTAAACTCTTTTCATTAGGTGTAAAATTGGTACAAGATTTGACAAACCACGACTATGGAAAAGTTTGCATATCTGTTCTCGACCTTGACCTGTCCCTTTCAGAGTTTAATCATGATTCTCGACTCTTACTCTCTTTATTTTATATTTTTTTCACTGTAGGTGAAATCAATATAATGTTGTTGAATTTTTAAATATTAAAAATAATTAAATAAATAAAATATCTTCTATAATCAAATTTTATACTTTATTTTTATACTTTTATTATTATTTGGTTGAGAATTAGATATAATTTAATTTTTTTTATTTTATTTGTATTTTAATTATTTTAGAAGTCGATAATATTTAATTTAATCTTTAATTTTATAATTTTATTTAAAATTTTGGGAGGTCTTAATCCCGTCTCGATCTCGACCCGAATATAAATTATCAGGACGGGATGAGATCCCGAATATAAATTATCAGGACGGGATGAGATCCCGAATATAAATTATCAGGACGGGATGAGATTCCCCCTAATCCTGTGTGAGAGTAGGATTATGAAATAGAATAAAACGAATATAAATTATGGGATGAGATTCCCTCTAATCTTGTGTGAGAGTAAGATTATGAAATAGAATAAAATTTTCATCCGCGTAAACTTTCAAACAAAATACTACTTGAATAACTGGCAGATGTCATTTATTGTAAAGTAAAATACAACAAAAAACAAGAAACACATTTAGTGAATTATAGAACCACATTTTGCTCAAACTTGTTTCAAGTGAATCCACATTTCACTCATTTTCTATTTCCTCACTGACGGAAATAGGGATGAACTTCAAATCCAATAAAAAAGCTATGGACAACGCCGTTGTACAGCACACACAATAGAGCATATAAAAGTTCAATCCAAGATTTTTTCTTAATCTTGCAAAACACAAAAAAGAAATGTCTAGAACTTGTGCCAATCAGTTACATTTCCACGAACAAAATAAACTAACCCGAAAACCAACTTTTCAAGCGAGATACCGATACAATCTCCTATCGGCATTGTCCCTCTCCAAGAAATCCCGCTCGATAAGCGACTCGATCCGCTTCTTAATCTCTGCTGGGTTCGCTAGAAACCTTGACTGTAGCTGCTTCGTGACCTCCGCAATTATATTATTGTGATCCAAAACCCTTCTAGACTTCATTATCCTAACAACTGCAGCCTCAATCTGCGGCTTCCTGTCCTCCTCCACCCTCTGCCTCGTCTCCTGCTTCTCCGGCTCTGACTCCTTCTGTGCTACCACCGTCCCTATCTTCACCTTACGAAGCTTACTCGTAAAACCATCGTTAACTGAAAATACATCATCCTCCCCTATATCCTTGCTCATGGGCTCTTTCCGAAGAACATGTTTACCCTTCACTAAAGCCAACGACTGCAAACACCGTTTTAAATCGGAGGGGGGGATCCCAGTAGCCTGCTCGATTTCTCGATAAGAAAGACAATCAGAATTATTGAATAGCATCAGGACACACATCTGATAAGTTGACACGTTCAACTCGTATTTCTGGCCATTTCCAAAGGTTGCCCTTAGATCCCCTGTTCCCATGTTCGTCTGCCACGTCAGCCTCCGGCCAGTGTGGGTCCCAAGGTAGTATGAGCGGAATCTCTCGCAGAGGACAGACAGCTCAGACGGGAGGTTGCATGTCTGGGTGACTTGGGTTGGCCAGGACCCAGTCGTTAGGACCTGGACAACCAGCGTTGGGGAACTCACCAGCTCAGCACCGTGGGCCCCATAGAATCCCTGTATTGTGTCTTGAGACGTCTTCATATCTGTAAACATCCCTTCCAATTTAGATGTGAACTGATACCCACACTCAGTCTTTAGTTTCACAATCAGACTTCTCTCGGCATCATCAGACACTGTTTTTCCCGACAAAAGCCGTTTGGCCAAATGCTGCTTGTAGTATTTTTCAAAAACATCTTTCTCTTGTAGATAGCGGAATAATATCATCACCTTATCAAGAATTACCTCAATATCCTCTTCCTTTACCCCCTTCAGCCCCTTCCGAAGCTTGTCGTCCACAAATAGGGACACATACTCAGGCG
Organism: Euphrasia confusa; assembly: GCA_954870475.1. NCBI lineage: Eukaryota > Viridiplantae > Streptophyta > Magnoliopsida > Lamiales > Orobanchaceae > Euphrasia > Euphrasia confusa. The sequence continues at coordinate 2,953,686 of OX940966.1, read as the reverse complement.
AACGACCATTCAGATTTATAAAATACTCGAAGGACGAACTCAACGCATTCTGGAACGTCTTGTCGTTGATGAATGCTAAATTTATGATCTTATCATACTTATCCCTTTTCCCCAAGAGGGTGTCCACGAACTCGACCGGGTTCTTCGACTTCTCGGGGTCAGTCACTAGCTGTTTGCCTGTCTCCCTGATGTGAGATGTCATAACATCCCTAATAGTCGAGAGGCCGTTCGGGACCCGCCGGAATAAACTATACATTCGCCCCAAGTCTTCAATTTTATCGTCGAGGAGCATTTTCACCAAACCAGAATTCTCCATGTGGACTAGTCTCAGCATGTGGTTGGCTATCATCTCTTTCTCCACTACATTAGTGATCTTGGGTTCACTCCTTGCGTCCATATAGTGGGACACCCTCTCTATTTCCTCATTCAGACGCCTTTCGGCTTTTCTCAGATAGTCTCCACAGTCACTGCACTCGATGAATTCCTGAGATTCTGCTCGGTAGAAATCGGCCGAGACTTCAAGAAACGGTTTTTCGAAATCTTCCTGGTAGACGGAGGAACCCAAATCCATTAGCATTTTGATGATGTTTCTCATGAGGCCTCGGTTAATGACTTCTCCCGAGCGTTCCCTGACTATGAGGTCAAGGATCGTATTGAGAAGGCGCTGCTGGATTTTGCTAGAATGGATCACGTTGTCCCTCCAGAGGTTTAGGCCAAGCTCGTGCACAGGCGTTTTGTGGGTACTGGAGATGAACGTTCGGTCCATGTACATTAGTATGTCCCGGATCATTTGAAGTGCTTTGTTGTGGTCATTCCATTTTGTATTGAGCTCGTCCAAAAATAATGGGCCCTGAGCAGCCTCGATGGATTTGGACATGGTCTGGAGGTGGAATGTCATTGTTGAGACAAGCCCCGAGTACAGCTTCTCCCCAAATTTATGCAGCACCATGTTGTAAGCATTTCTGGACCAAAAAAAATCAGAGATGAAAATATGTAGTAATATCTAATCTTTACTCCTACTTCCTGAATCATCTGAAACATACTTCACCTCAAAAGATGGCTGGGCTAGATAATCCATGTCCAATCAAAGAGGAAGCTTAATGTTTCAAATATCTATTGCTACATTTCACATTTTTATATCAGCCTCAACGAAGGACAAAAATCAGAACAAGGAAATGAAATCTTTTTCCATTTAAACTTCTAGAGAGGCTTAAACTACATCATTTTCTTCTCATCCACTCACTTTTTCATTTTTTTCATTTCAGGATAAGTTTATTGCCTAAAACTGAATCAACTTGTCAGGATACCAGCAAGCGAGTAAGTGATATTAGCCACTGTGCTCGAAACACGAAAACGATTCTCAACCTCTCCAAGCACCTGTAACCTTTTTGATAGAAAAGGCTTCACAAAATTCGTCACTAGAGTAATATGAGGCAGGATGCCATATTGACACATAAATCTACATGGAGGTGCGACTTCTCCAAAGTCATCAAGTACCATGGTGATTTACTAGGCATGATGCCTTATTGAAATTCAAAATGAATAGACCGACCAGCTCTCCAATTCCAACAAATACCTCGATACTATTCATTTTATGCAACCCATTTTCAATAGATAGCATGAAAATGAAGACCCACATGAAATACGCACACAGTACTATGTGCTCAAAATCTTCACAGTTAGAAACATCAAGCAAATATATTCAATCCTCAAAAAGTAAACAAATCAAACAAACTTTGCAGACAAACCGACTTAGTAAATCTAATTAGAACTTATAACATCGGAGAGACTAACAGCATAATCATCATCAGCATCACCTAAAACTGAGCATAAGCTTCGATTAATCGCGAAAAACATAGCAAAAAAAACCTGTATAATTCTTCGAAGCTGAGGCCGCTAGCATTTTGATTGTAAATCTCATGGATTGCGTGTTCCAGAATCTTCCAAGTCTTCTCTGCGTACTTGGGATCCACAACCACTTTGTGCTTAAACGCTTCAATCTGAAAATTCCTTTTCTTCTGCCCACTCATCCTTTCAACAATCTGAAAATCGATCCTCCACACACCGAATTGAAGAAGGAATATACGAGCCCGGGTTTTTTTGGGCGCGTTTTTCAATTAATTGACTGGGAGAGAGGGTTTAGGGCTCGGAATTTCGATTGATCTAATCCAGGAAAAAAATATTGAGATGTTTGCTCGAGAGAATAGGGTAAATCTGTGTTTTAATTATTATTGAGTAGTACTACGTATTTTATTTTAGCTAAAAATGTTGTTTTGATGGGAGTTTGCAAATTTATTTTTCTTTAGTTTTAAAATGATGGTTGGTTTTTGGGTTTGTTATGAATTAGGAACTAAACTAGTACTTTTTTTTTTGTTTTTGTTTGAATTAAAATTGAATTGATCTGAGTTTGAATTAAAAATATGTTTAATTGAATAAAAATTTAAAATATTAAAATATTAATTAAATATTTTGATATTATATACGGAGTATATTTTTATTAAAATATTTTTTTTTGTAATAATAAAATTAATACAATATTAATTTATATATATTTATTTTTCAATTTTAATAGTTTCAACTTGTAATAAAATTGAAGTACTCCCTTCTAGTGATTATCCTAATTTAATTTTTTTTGGTTATTTTTGGTGGACTAAAGTTGCATTCTTGTATGAAGTCAGGATTCTACACTTGCACTAGAGTTTAATATTTGAACTTGTGAATTTGAAGATCGATGTGAGATGTGAGTAGGGCTGGAAACGAGTCGAGTCAAGTTGAGCTTGGAGCTTATCGAGCCGGCTTGGAAAAAAAATTAACTGGCTCGAACTCGAGCTTGAGCTCGACGAGCTGCTCGAGAGGGTGCTCGAGCTCGGCTCGCAAATTTTATTTCATGCTCGGGCTCGACTCGATTTAGCAGCTCGAGCTCGATCGAGTCGCTCGGGTTTTGCTCCTTCGATTAGTTCAACTTCAACTTGTTCAAGTGGTTCGACTCCTATTGCTCGAAAAGCTCGACTCGACTCGACTCGATATATATACGCATATAAAATATATTTAATAAAAAATATATATATTCGAGCGGCTCGCGAACCGCTCGATTCTTCATGGTTTGAGCTCGAGCTCGGCTCGTATCAAATAATGCTCGACTCGAGCTCGGCTCGAGCTCGAGTTTGACCGAACTCGAGTCGAGCGTTGACTCGAGCAGCTCGCGAGCGCTCGCGAACTGCTCGGTTCGTTTCCAGTCCTAGATGTGAGTGATCTAAGAAGTGCATGTTGGTTTCATTCTAGACGCTAATGAGTAATGTGTTGATTTTTGTTTTTACAAGTATCATTATCATCATAAAATATTTTATATAATTGTTCTAAAATCATAAAATACTTCTTGTTTTGCATTAATTTAACTAGTCAGTCATACACACTGGAGTATAAATTTTCTCCATCAGAATAATACAATTTTCCTTTTGAAAACATAATGCGAGTTAAATTAAGTCAAAAATCATAATTATTTTTTTAAATATAATTTCGAAGTAAAATAAAAAAAAATGTTGTCCATTTAAAAAATAATAAGTACTATTTTCAAAAAACATCTTAACAAAAAAATTAACTACATCTGTCTCATAGCAATGGTCCACTTTCTTCATAAATAACAAAGGAAATATGACCATTAATATAAGACATGAAGAGTATATTATAGATGGTTGTTCGGATAGAGTTCTTCATATGCTTTGTACTATATATTTTTTATTTTATAATAAATTAACATTTACCAAAAAAAATCGCTCTCTCTAACTCTTGATACATGCAATACTTTGTTTTGCATAAATTAAGAAAAATGTTGTTACTTTAATGTATTTTTTAATCGTAAAGTAAAATAATTGTGAGTAAAATTTAAAAAGCAAGTGAATAAAGTATAAATTTAAAATGATTTTTTTTTAAGGGTATCAACTATGGGACATCTAAAAATGAAAGTTTTGCATGTTTTACCTGATTCTTGAAGAACCGAAACTCAAATGAGATGAGGAGTTGGCAAGTTAGGATCTACGTGGCAATATGTTGTTGGCTTGGTCGTCAGCCGTGACATGTACTCTATCGGAGCGAAAAATTTAAAAACCCATCATTCACAAAACCACCTTCTCCGTCAACCTCAACCTCAACGCCGTGAAATTGCAGATTACGCCGTGAACTTCTAACTTCCCCAATCCAAAAACCCTAGCCAAATTCGATCGCAATTTATCGCATCTCTTCATTTCACTTATCGATTATTCAATTTGTCGAATTAAAATGCGTGGACTCGATGCATGATCTACATTTTTTCACCGCAGTGATCGATCCCTCTGATCTCTGGTTAATTTTGGAACCTGTGATTTCGCGATTCAGATTTTATTTATTTATTTTAATTCTCTTGCACTCGACAATTTGTTGTATGTTTCTATTTGGGATGATTTACAGTTTGCTGTAGGAAGCATTTACCCTTTTGTGCAGTTTTAGTTTTTTCTACCCCTGCTTACATTTTGATGATTTTATTGTGAACACATTTTGTTGCTGAAAATGATAATCATGTTTCAGGGTGGATTCGGCAGTGTTGTATTTTTAAGTGACAAGTGATCTAGTCCAGTGGGACGAACGGAGTTACATCTCCGATTCCGTTTAACAAAAGTCAAGATACAGCGACCAAGCTCAGGGGGCGACTTGCCCCAGAGTGGCGAGTTTAGCCCTTTCCCCGTGGCACGAAGGGCCAACACATTCCAAGCTGTATCAATGGAGGATGATATGGAGGGTGGAAATCTGGGATCTTACCAGGAAAGGCTAAGGACATTTCCTGACATGCGCAGTAAACCTTACACACCTCTTGTAAGTTCATTAATCCTATAGATTTGCTTTCTAATTGCTTGTACCTTGTTTAGCTCAGAGTGAACCTTTTTGTCGAATGTTGAATTCGACATGGATTCCAAGGCCAGATTTGAATCGACTAGCAGTGTATTGCTGACTGAAGACATGCTATGTCCATCATACTACTAAGATATAAAGGTTTTATATTCATTGTTATAGTTTAATCGAACACATAGCTAAATAAGAGTAATAAAGAAATTGGATAGCTCATTCGTATTGGGATTGGAAGACATGCCTCATTCACTAACCACGTAGAAGAAATTAGAAAAGCCAATGAATGGTATTAGACGTGGAAAATAAGAGCGTGCGGGCGAGCAACCACATGTATATATATTCATATCTGCAGTAAAAAGTTATATGATGGTAAGTTAAGATACATCAGTAATGAATTGAGCTGGAAAAGAAATCATAATTCATTTACTAAAGCAATAATACACTGTCAGTACTTTTTACATTTTACTGATTATATTTCAACCATATTTATTCTGGCAGTGTCTACCATCTTAATTTTTGTTGCATGCAATTGTCTCACTCTGCTGAATGCTCTACTCAGATCTTTCGCTTACTCATGAGAATAAACACACGTGTTCTTTTGGCGCTTCTTCTCTTTGGACTCGGAGCTCTTATTTATATTGGTGCAAGTACATCGCCGATAATTGTGTTTGTATTCACAGTATGCACACTCAGTTTTCTCCTGTCTATTTATCTTACAAAGTGGGTACTCTCTAAGGATGAGGGGCCTCCTGAGATGGTGCAGGTACAATTTTCTTGTTTAGGTATTTCTTTTCTTTCTATTTTGTGTTTTAATTTTCCTTTGATATGCTCTGAATTTTTGTTATACCTTCCTTTTTTATATTCATGATTAGAGAAGCATTGGTTATTAATTGCTAATTTACACTTGAATCAAACATTTATAAAAATAAAAAAATTAATAAATTTTGAGAGCAAAAGTTTGGTCTGCAATAGTTTTATGGAGTATTTTATTTAATAATTCATGCTTCAGAAGATGAAGTTTAATATGCTGCTAAGCCTATCATTATCTGTTTCATTATACACTGCATCTAGATTTTATTTTGTTGTATTTAGATTTATGGTTTTTTGTCTTTGGCTTATGACTGACATTGCATTGCATTACCCAATTTTCTATAACTAGTTTAGTTCTTGAAGCAATTATGACTGATATTGCATTGAACCCATCTCTCCATGTATGATTCTTAATTATTGTGATAAAGAAAAATCAGATAAAAGAGATTGTCGATCAATATTTAGCAAGTGGAAATGGGAAAAAGTGTTAAAAATTATACAGCCCAGCTTAATTCTCTTTTGACTTATTATATCCATATAAGTTAATTTTGAAAATTAGTTGTCTACTTTTGTGTAGATATTAATATACTTCTTAGCTGATCTCTTCTAGCCAGGTTGATGCCTATAATTCAATGAATCTTGTTTTTATTTTTTATTTTGCCAATTTTGATGATTTTCTGTTTGTTCCAAGACACTGACTATATTGTGTTACTCTAGATATCAGATGCTATACGTGATGGTGCTGAAGGTTTCTTTAGGACCCAGTATGGAGCTATCTCAAAGATGGCTGTTTTGCTAGCACTAGTAATCCTTTGCATATACCTGTTTCGCAGTACAACTCCTCAGCAAGAAGCTTCTGGTTTGGGAAGGTAATTATAGGTGTTCTACATGGTCAACTCTATTCACACACACACACTGCAATTTGCAAATATATGATGTGCTATGCCTGTTGGAAAGCAGGGTAACATCTGCTTCTATTACTGTTGCTTCTTTTCTTCTTGGGGCTCTTTGTTCTGGTGTTGCTGGCTATGTTGGGATGTGGGTCTCTGTACGTGCAAATGTTCGAGTCTCAAGTGCAGCAAGAAGATCTTCTAGAGAGGCATTGCAGGTTTCCTTTCTTAGGATATATTCCAACTTCACATCCACCTGGTAATGCATTATTAAATATGATGAGTTGGCTACACTCTTTTGCAGATTGCTGTTCGTGCTGGTGGGTTTTCTGCTTTCATTGTTGTTGGAATGGCTGTCATCGGAATTGCTATTCTCTATGCCACCTTTTATGTTTGGTTGGGGGTAGATACACCAGGTGCCATGAAGGTTACTGACTGTAAGTTCTGCTACTATCTTGTATGTGTTTCCAGTAATAGGTTGGGTTTGCAAATATCTTTCCATCCATAGCTTGCCTCTTTATTTTATTTTTCTTCAGTGCCTCTTCTTCTTGTTGGATATGGTTTTGGAGCTTCTTTCGTTGCACTTTTTGCTCAGTTGGGTGGTGGAATATATACAAAAGCAGCTGATGTTGGAGCTGATCTAGTTGGAAAGGTGGAGCAGGGGATTCCTGAAGACGATCCGCGTAATCCAGCTGTCATTGCTGATTTGGTATTAGACTATGAGGGTTCTATTTATATTGTTTTAATTTTAAGCTCCAATGATTTGGGAACTTTCAGATATTAATATTGTGGAAAGTAACCTCTGTGGCCCTCGTTTATGTGGAACAGTCTTTTGTGCTTGTTAACTTTGATTTCCTCTTTATGTATTTTTTTTTTCTTTTTCATGATGAATATTTGGGTTAATGACAAATTAGGTTGGAGACAATGTTGGTGACTGTGCTGCTCGAGGTGCTGATCTGTTTGAAAGTATTGCTGCAGAAATAATTAGTGCAATGATACTAGGTGGAACAATGGCACAACGCTGTAAAATTGAAGGTAAAGTTATGCTTACATGTTTATGAACATGACGTATCACGTGACGTATAATCCCACTGACAGTATACCAGATGTGTTATTATTCGATACTTGAAATATTTAATACTAGAGTAGTATTTTAATCGATTTGGAAAAATTAATTGACAAACATTTTAACTGGTGACTGACAAATGGAAAATAATACTTCGTAGCTATTGTGTTCTCCTAGGCATTTGAACTTCTCTACACCTTTTGTTGTATTAGTTTTGCTTTAAAGTGCATCTGCACTCTGCAGCAATAAACATGGTTGACTACTCTTGATTTTTCATTTTATGTCTCATTTCTTTATTACACGAGAAATTGTTCTGTCTGTTTCATGTTGATGCTTGGTATTTGTCGCTGGATTCATTCAAATGAGTAAGAGTGGTTTTATTATTGCTTGTGTTTCTTAGTTTGTAACATCTGTAATTTTGTGTTTTAATTTCTCTCTTTACTTACTCAATGCTTTGTTGTCTTTTTGCTGAAATATAAGGTTCTTTTAATCATTTACATGCAGATCCATCAGGTTTCATTTTGTTTCCTCTTGTTGTCCACTCATTTGACCTGATAATATCATCTGTGGGGATCTTCTCTATTCAAAACACTCGTGACTCGGTAAAGGTTGGGATTATAGAGGATCCAATGGCAATCCTTCAGAAAGGATATTCCGTGACAATAGTTTTAGCAGTTCTGACATTTGGTTTGGTAAGAAGTCTAATCTTCTCTATAATCAGTCTGTTAGTATCTGGACTCTGGAAAACCTTTGGAATTGATCCTAATTGGTACAACAATATGTAATATTTTTTTACCATGCTATATTATTTCGCAGTCCACACGCTGGATGCTGTATACTGAACACGCACCTTCTGCTTGGTTTAATTTTGCCTTGTGTGGTTTGGTTGGAATTATGACGGCTTACATTTTTGTCTGGATCACAAAGTACTACACTGATTACAAGCATGAGCCGGTTCGCACATTAGCACTTGCAAGTACCACTGGACATGGAACTAATATAATTGCTGGAGTTAGTTTGGGTCTGGAATCAACAGCTCTTCCTGTTATTGTTATTAGCATATCTATTATTTCAGCATATTGGCTAGGCCACACTTCCGGGCTTGTTGATGAGTCTGGAAATCCAACTGGCGGGTTGTTTGGGACAGCTGTTGCCACTATGGGAATGCTCAGTACGGCAGCCTATGTACTCACGATGGATATGTTTGGCCCAATAGCTGACAATGCAGGTGGAATTGTTGAAATGAGTCAGCAGGTAATTTTGATCATTCTAAGATGTATTTAGTTTGAACTTACATTATAAGGTGAGCATTGGATACTATTTTTATTTCCAAACAACTAAACAAGTATCTGAAGTTGTTTGTTTTTTTAGATTTTTTGCCAATTTCCTTTTTCTCCCACCAATCACCTCACCCCATTTCTAAAAAATAATTATTTAATCACTAATCAGTATTACACATTTTCCCATAACTTTACTATTCTCCATTTCTCCCATTCATTATGTTACTATTTATATTAAATTAAGTTCAATTATCACATTTTCATCTCATATCCATCCACACACTAAAATTTCGTTTTCTTTGAAAAATAATCACTATTTCCTTTAAATTTCCAAAATTCGTAAAATGAAAACCCGCCAGTTGCACTCTAAAAGTTTGTTATATTTCTAATGTACCTGTTGCATTAAGACTTCCATGTGATGCATCTCAATCACAGCCTGAAAGTGTGCGCGAAATTACTGATGTTCTTGACGCGGTAGGGAATACTACAAAAGCTACAACCAAAGGATTTGCAATTGGATCTGCTGCGCTTGCATCTTTTCTCTTGTTTAGTGCTTATATGGATGAAGCATCTACTTTTTCGCACGTGCCCTTCAATCAGGTAAGAAGGCCTAACTTTTCAATAATAAATCTATGATCCTTTATATGATAAAATTTGTTTCTTCTTGAAAATATATTTTACAGGTTGATATTGCCATACCTGAAGTGTTTGTTGGTGGGTTACTGGGATCTATGCTGATATTTCTATTTAGTGCATGGGCCTGTGCAGCTGTCGGTAGAAGTGCACAAGAGGTTGTCAATGAAGTAAGGAGACAGTTCATTGAGAGGCCAGGAATCATGGTCAGTATCTTAATCATTTTTTTTATTAAGTTATTAATGGAATATACTGTACCCTATTCTCCATCATAAAGGGGGATATTGTTGCTCGTATTTCAGGACTATAAGGAGAAACCTGATTATGGACGTTGTGTATCTATTGTTGCATCCGCATCTTTAAGGGAGATGATTAAGCCTGGAGCATTGGCCATTATATCACCTATAGCTGTTGGTAAGTCTTTCTTTTCAAGGTGAAGGCTCCTCTATCAAGTTTTCTGCATATTGGCATAATTTCTAAATATGGCAGTAAGACTAACGCTGCTCATATGTGAAACAAATTAAATATAATATTGTATCATGCATCTTCCAAGTTCCAACATATAATTTAACCTAACATACTTGAAGTGTTACCATGCATTTATGAGATCATTTTCACTCAAAGCGATGCCTTCTCTGATACTGAAAAAGCAATGCTTGTACATTCTGTAAGTTACCCTGAGGCATGCAGTTAGAGACAAACGATCCCCTGTGTCCAGAACTTGAAGAACAACAATAGAGAAAAGCCATGGATTTTATTGTGGGACAGGAATGATCCCTGCCGGTCAGTGGGGAATCTGTATCACATGTCTGTGGGATGTATGTGATTAGGGAGTCCTTATCCCGTGTCTATGCAGACATCTACATAGGCAATCCCCACTCCCAACAACTAGTTTAACATATCTTAAATCGTGGAAAAAATGATTTGTTCAAAATATTTTTCTTCTAAATCAGATTACGAAGGAGTAGGTTCTGGTCACCCAGATTGTTTTATTAATTTTTGTAGTATGTAAATATGTAATTCACCATCACTTTTGAATAATTGTTTTCAGCAAGCATTGTCTAAGTACATCATTTTTTTAGGTTTGATATTCCGGGTTCTAGGCTACTATACAGGCCATCCTCTTCTTGGAGCCAAAGTTGTGGCTGCCATGTTAATGTTTGCCACAGTTTCCGGGATCCTCATGGCTCTTTTCCTCAACACCGCTGGAGGTGCTTGGGATAATGCTAAGAAATACATTGAAACAGGTGCATTGGGAGGCAAAGGGAGCGAGTGCCACAAAGCAGCCATTACTGGTGATACGTAAGTGTTTTTATTATGCTTTCACATGCATCAACAATCTTGACTTTAGTCATTATGGTTATCTTTCGTTTTCCTATTAAAAAATCATGTTGTGTTTTTTGTCGATTTTGCAGTGTGGGGGACCCATTCAAAGACACAGCAGGACCATCTATTCATGTTCTTATCAAGATGTTGGCTACAATAACGCTGGTGATGGCTCCTATATTTCTGTAAATGTCATCACTTCGAGTGATGCGGGTGATGTTCTCCCAGCAGAAGTGCACACATACATAACCCGCATATACAAATGATTTCTCATTTTGGATGTAATTAATTGGTGTGTGCTCTTGATGCTGACTCTAGAGTTATTAATTAGAATATCCTGTTTTTGTGGTAGCTTTTGTTTGAAAAGGGCATTTGTTGTAAAAAAAATTGATTCTCCTGAATACTTAGCAAAATTTTGATTCTCCTGAATACTTAGTTAGCATTTCTTGCTTACCCTTTTTACAAAGGTATTTTGAACCTTTAATTTTGTTGAGTGCACTAGGACAATTTTTGAATGCATAGAATTTTTATAAGCTTCATTGTACAGTACATGATTTTAATAATTTTCATTCTCTCTACAATTACTCGCACACTCAAATTAAGAGATAACATCACAAATTATCATAGACTTGTTTTGCATTTTGTTTTTAAAATTTTAAATCATCATATACCGTCTTATTTGATGATTTAAAATTAAATTAATTAAATTTTGTACGTTGCTAGTAATTAAAACTATATGATAACTTACTCTAAAGTTCTGTTTTGTGTGAAGCATATTCAGTTGAGTCAGTGTCACACAAACATAATTAATCTTGTTGTATTTTTACCAATTTTGATGATTTTCTGTTTGTTCCAAAACACTGAGTATGTTGTGTTACTTTAGATATCAGATACTATACGTGATGGTGATGAAGGTTACTTTAGGACCCGGTACGGAACTATCTCAAAGATGGTTGTTTTGCTAGCACTAGTAATCCTTTGCATATACCTGTTTCGCAGTACAACTCATTTCTTATTTATATTGTTTTTTGAATAAGTTTAAATGTATAGATTAACCAAGTCTGGACCTATGGATGGATTACTACCATTTGTGATGACAAGCCCTGGTTTCAAGGATAGACCTTCTCAGAGCTGTCATAATAGGTGCTGAGATGGTCGCTTTTTTTTTGATGTTTTTTTCCCAGCATTTACCCTAATGTCCCACCGGTAAGTTTTTGTATTTTGATGATGAAATAAATAATTGGGATCTATATCTGGATTGTATTGAGAAGTAAAGACAATATGAAGTGGGAAAGATTTTCCGGTCGTCGCGGTTTTGTTTGATGTTTTTCGTTTTGTTTTCAGTTTTATATATGTTTATGCACGAGCCATGAAAGTGTATGAGAGATGCTTGGTTCCATGTGATCATTACTTTGATTTCTAGACGACCATATGTCTGTTTTCTGGAATCTGAAAGAGACATCACCTGATAATCTCTGCACTTGACTGCTTAGACTTAAATTGTTTTAGAAAAACAAATGTGGCTTAATCACATTTTGTTAAATAGTATCTATAAATAGTTAAATACTCTTAAAAAGAGTGCTCTCAAGATTCGAACTTCAATGCCAATTAGATAGGGTCTAAAGTGGAAAAGTCAAAATGTGACATCTTTCACCATGGATTGATGTCAGTGACTCAATGGTCAGTAGTGCCGTAGCAAGCATTTCATTCATAAACTATCACTAACTAGCTGCATTGACTCTTTGTGATACAAAAAACCGACTTCGTATATATTTCTTCATTTATAAATTTATTTGTTTGTTTATTTAATCTGTGTAATTGTTTTTTATATTCATTACATGTTATTACATTTTGATTAAGATTTAGTTTTATTTATTTTTCTTCATTTATAATTTTTATTTTACATTTAAATTGAGTATTTTAAAATTGATCATATTTCAGTAATTACAGATTTTTTATTATACATTTTTTTTCGCACACTCATGCTCGGCGTCGTCGTTTCGGTCGTCTACGACAATTGTAGATTTTTAATTTTTAATTTTTTATTTATTTATTTTAGTCGGTAATTTTTTTATGACATTCAATATTTTTTTATGACTTGTTATGTTTGTAAAATTCAACAAATGATACATGTTTTTATGATACAATGTGTGTTGTCTTGACATTCACTCTGTTGAATTTTACAAAAATAACAAGTCTTAAAAAAAATATTAAATGTCATAAAAAAAACTATATATACTGATATACATTCCCTTGAACAAATGACCAAAACTAGCTGAACTTTTCCGACTGTAATTCACTCGTCGACTAGCATTTATCGTCTCCAACCACATCCGTGTATGATTCAATATAATTCTCTTATGTAGGGAGGAAAATATTTCTCCATCTTAGAGCCTCGTAATGCTACCCATGATTCACTCTGGCGAACGTTAATATAGCGCGGTGAAACCTGTTGAGAATTTAAGAAACTTGAAGGTGGGGAGTTTGGAGAGGGTGGTCTCGGTCCGTGTGAAAAGCTCGCCCGATGTTGATTCTCTTCAGGAGAGCTCGTCCAAAGATATGATATGATATTTCTATGATGAGTTTCAGGTGGAATATCCTGATATGCATTTGCGGCTCGGACCATGGCGACTCGAGATGACACCGATTTATTTCTCGCCCGCCCGAACTAAGGCGGCGCGCGTAGGAGCGCAGCAGTCTTTTTTCCTTTTTTTGGGTTTAGAGGTATAGTGTGGGAAAGCCCATTAAGGGAAGGTCCAAATCTCTTTGTAAAACCCTAGTGTAGGCTCTATAAATAGGAGGAGTTTGGTAGAAATGTGGATCGATTCCTTTCTTCCCCAACAAGACATACCATTTTTGTGTAAATTCCTCTTTCCTTTTTTGGATAATAAAAACAACAAGAAATATTTGATAAATCTCAACTAGATTTTTTCGGCCCGTTAGCAACATTAAAAGTGAGTATTTTTTGTATTAATATTTTGATACAATATTATTATCAATAATAATAATAATTTATAATTTAATAATTGAAATAATATATAAAGTAAACAAAAAAAAAATATATATACACAATATAATACACTAACTACTCATTAAATGGTTAAAATTGATGTAATTTATTTAAAAAGTACGGTATCTTCGTAAAAGCAGCTTTCCAACGATATATATACCGAATATGTCAAAGTTGGACCAATATACACCTTTAGAGGCCTTGTTAAGGTGATAAGATAATCCAACTTATATTTGAGCTTTAAGACCTTGTTCCAATCGATGTGGGATACTTAACACGCTCCCTCACGAGTATGCTCGGTTTTGTCGGCTCTATTGGTGGACATGAGCTTTAGGACATTGTTCCAACCGATGTGTGATACTTAACACGCCCCCTCACGAGTAGGCTCGGTTTTGTCGGCTCTACTGGTGGACATAGTGCCATCATTGGGCAAGCAGGAAATTTCATCGGCTGGGGCACCCATCATCGTGTTGGGCCTGCTCTGATACCATGTCAAAGTTGGGCCAATATAAACCTTAAAAGACCTTGTTAAGGTGATAAGATAATCCAACTTATATTTGAGCTTTAGGACCTTGTTCCAACCGATGTGTGGGATACTTAACAGAATATCAAAACTCAACAACACATAATCGATAATTAATAGAAATATATTCGATATCGAAACGACGAAAAAACATCAAACCACATGCCTTTAATTTGTCGTTTTTGTTAGAAATATGAAGTTTAGGGGCTGATTTGTTAGCTCTCCTCCTTACTTGATTTCCAGCGAAATTAAGTTTGTTCCAAAATTTCCTTCTCTCCCTCTCTTTCTTTGTAGTCAAATATGGGAAAATGGAAAAAAAATTGATGTTCATCAATTAAGCGTATTGCAATTGTTAGGAATAAGTTGCGGATGGCAGATTTTCTAAAATGAATAATTGAAAGTCATTGCAGATTTTATATATTGAATCCGGACTGCAGTATTCTTATAAATTATAATATATAAAAATATATTAATTGGACGGCAGTATTCTTATAAATTATAATATGTAAAAATATATTAATTTTATAATTTTATATTTTATATTTATATTATTTGCGTATTTTGTAAGTTTCAAAAATTTAATTTTTTTAGGTTTTCGTAAAATTAAATTTTAATTAATATTTTCGAAAAACATGTTTTTATTATAAAATTAGTATATTTATATTAAATGATTAAAATATAAAAAAAGTAAAAAATTAATAATTAAGCCTGCTATTTGTCACATCGATGCGTCGCATTGATGTGCAGATAGCATGACTCGACTAGTATGTTACTAAGTTGTACCCTTTGCTTTTTTTACGTGATGTGGAGAGTCTGAGTATGTTAGTTGCTTTTTGATGAGTGCTGCTATTTGCACACTGATTGGACTTCGATTCTGACATTTTTTACCGTTCTTTTATTTAATTTTAATCCTTTATTAAAATTGTTATAAAATATATTAATTTTATATTTTCGAAAATATTAATTAAAATTTATTTTTACAAAATATAAATATTTTTAAAATTTTGAAATCTACAAAATACGCATGTAATATAAAAATCAATTTTAAATATTAATTAAGTCATTTGTTTCTATTTACTCGTACATGAATTTCAAAATATATTACGTTTTTAGTTTCTGAAAATTGCACAATAAATATAAAAAAATACGACGATACTTCTAAAGTATAAAATTTCGATCGAAAATTTTAAACACATTGAAACACTTAATATAAATAAATTATACTATAAAATACTTATTATACTTTAAAATATTCAATAAACAATTAAAATACTAAAATAAGTTTAAAGCGTTACACACTTTTAAGCCGTTATAAATGTATATCAAAGTGAAAATGTTAACGGCAAACAAAGTGTGTAACGACCTTAAACTTATTTTAGTATTTTAATTGTTTATTGAATATTTTAAAGTATAATAAGTATTTTATATTATAATTTATTTATATTAAGGTGTTTCAATATTTTTATGACAATTTTGTACTTTAAAAGTCTCGTTATATTTGTTTATATTTATTGTGTAATTTTCAGAAACTAAAAAACTAATATGTTTTGACAATCGAGACGAATTTAATTGAGTAAGTAGAACCCATAAATTAATTGATATTTAAAATTGATATTTGTATTACTTGCGCATTTTGTAGATTTTAAAAATGTAAAAATATTTTTTTTGGTAAAAATGAATTTTAATTAATATTTTCGAAAAAAGTGTTTTTTAATTATAAAATAAATATATTTATATTAAATAATTAAAATATAAAAAAAAAATTAATAATGCTATTTGTCACATCGATCATGTGCAAATAGCATTTGTGTTTTTTGATGTTATGTGGAGAGACTGAGTATGTGAGTATGTTAGTAAGTAGTACTCCAGTGATTTGACTGTGATTTGTTACGTGTTGCATGTTTTTAAGAAAATTCAAACTTTAAATATTTGTTTTGTTTTTTGATTGAGTGTTTGTTTGGTTGTCGATCTATACATTTAAAATTTGTGAGATTTATATATTACTTTTCTGAGTTTATCAAATAATCATTTGCACATCATATTTATCTAATAACCTACTAGTAAAAAAATAATTATTCTTACTAAATCCTCAGCTTTGTGCATTTTGTACATTTGTCAATTTTTACTTCTTTATAAATATAACCTCACATTGTATTATTCATTTTGTACATTTGTCAATTTTTATTTCTTTATAAATATAACCTCACATTGTATTATTATAAATAAAAATTATTTATTATTTAATACAATTGGCAAAACATTTACACTTTAACTTCACATTGTAATATTTAGTGAATTATAGAACCACACATTGCTCAAACTTGTCTCAACAAAATCCACATTTCACTCATTTTATATTTCCTCACTCACCAATTAAGGATGAACTTCAAATCCAATAAGTAAGCTATAAACAACGCTGTTATACAAAACAAAAGAGAGCTATAAAAGTTCTATCCAAGATTTTGTTTTTTATCTTGCAAGACACAAAAAAGAAATATCTAGAACTTGTGCGAATCAGTTACACTTCCACAAACAAAATAAACTGACCCAAAAACCAACCCACCAACACACATAATTCTTTTCAAGCGAGATACCAATACAAACTCATGCACAAAGAGAAACCAAAACAACACATGCACCAAACTTTTACGTGTTTTGCGGTGAAGGTGAAGTGGTTTTTGGGATTACAAATATAGATAAAACTATTACAACAAGTTCTATACAACTCATAGATCACATAACAATAAAAAACACGAACTATTATATGTTATAAAGGAAATGCACAATTTAAACTCAATCTGAGCCATTGAACCTGCAATTGATTACTGATGATGAATATATATGAGGTGACAAGGAGTAATTTTTGTTTTAATCATAGTGTTCGAAAAAATGATTCTATAATTATGACAGAAATTGTTGGGAAGTGAATAGAAAAATATATTTTAATTATAACATGAATTTTTTTTAATTATTGAAAATTTATGGATGTAATCGTAAAATGTTGATTTGACTTTTATTTTTATTTTCATAACGTGGGCAGGACTTCTTTTATTTTTATACAGTATTTATTTATTCTTAGCAAAAAATAATTTTAGCACTTACATTTGTTCTAATAAACTCATCATTATAATTAGCAGCTTGAGATTAGATTTTTTTATTTTTTTTTATAAGAAAGAGAGACGAGAAACTCCACCCCACCGGATCGGAAGTTCCTCGATCAGTAGAATTTTTTTTAGATTAGAATTAGAATCAATAATTACGATTGTGAAAAAACTCAAATCGATGGTGAGCTGGCGTGCTAGAATCTACGTGGCAATATGTTATTGGCTTGTTCGTCAGCGGTGACAGGCAGCAGATCGGAGTGAATATTGTAAAAAAAACCCATCACTCTCAAAACCACCCTCAACCTCAACGCCCTGGAATTGCAGATTTCGCCGTGAACTTCTATCTTCCCCAATCTGAAAACCCTAGCCAAATTCAATCGTAAATTATCTCATCTCTTCATTTCACTTATCTATTATTCAATTCATCGAATTAAAATATGTTGACTCGATGCACGATATGTATGGTTTTTCCGAAGTGATCGATCCCTCGCGATTCAGATTTTTTTTTCTTCTTCTTCTTCTTGCATTCGACAATTTGTTTGTTTTCTGTAGGAAGCATTTACCCTTTTTTGTTTTTATACACAGTCTTCTGCTTACATGTGATTTTGTTGAAAGATCATTTTGGTGTTGAAAATCAGTTTGATTTGAAAGTGATAATCATGCTTCGCGTGTTTCAGGGCGAATTTGGCAGTGTTGAATTTGAAGTGACAAGTGATCTAGTCTAGTGGGACGAAAGGAGTAACATCTCCGATTCCGTTTAACAAAAGTCAAGATACAGCGACCAAGCTCAGGGGGCGACTTGCCCCAGAGTGGCGAGTTTAGCCCTTTCCCCGTGGCACGAAGGGCCAACACATACCAAGCTGTATCAATGGAGGATGATATGGAGGGTGGAAATCTGGGGTCCTATCAGGAAAGGCTAAGGACATTCCCTGACATGCGCAGTAAACCTTATACACCTCTTGTAAGTGCATTAACTGTATAAACCTTGTTTAGCTCAGTGTGAATGTTTTTGTCGAATTTTGAATTCCACATGGATTGCAGACTGAACACATGCTATGCCCATCATACTACAAAGATATAAAGGTTTTATTATTCATTGTTGTAGTTTAATCGAAAGCATCTCTAGATAAGAGCTATAAAGAAATTAGATAACTCATTTCGTATTGGGATTGGAAGACATGCCTTTATTGGTCTCACAGTCTGTTTTTGAAAGGGACCTCCTCATTCACTAACCACATAGATATATTAGACGTGGAAAACACGAGCATGCGCGCACACACATTTGTATAGATTCATATTTGAAGTAAAATTTTATATGATGGTAAGTTAAGATACATAATTCATTTACTTAAGCAATAATACACAGTTAGTACTGCTTAAATTTTGCTGATTATATTTGAACCATTTGATAGTAAAGCTGTCTCTCTATTTTTTTATTCTGGCAGTGTTTGCCATCTTAACTTCTGTTGCATGCAGTTGTCTAACTCTGCTGAAGCACTAACTGCTGAATGCTCTATGCAGATCTTTCGTCTACTCATGAGAATAAACACACGTGTTCTTTTCGTGCTTATTCTCTTTGGACTCGGAGCTCTCATTTATATTGGTGCACGTGCATCGCCAATAATTGTGTTTGTCTTCACAGTATGCACACTCAGTTTTCTCGTGTCTATTTATCTTACAAAGTGGGTACTCTCTAAGGATGAGGGGCCTCCTGAGATGGTGCAGGTACATTTTTTTTGTTTAGGTATTTCATTACTTTCTATTTTTTGTTGTACTTTCCTTTTTATATTCATGATTAGAGAAGGGATTGGTTATTATTTTCTCATTTACACTTGAATCAAACATTTGTGCAAATAAATTTTTTTAATAACAATTTTGAGAGTAAAAGTTTGTGTCTGCAATAGTTTTTTATTTTATTTTATAATTCATGCTTCACAATATGAAGTTTAATATGCTGCTAAGCTGAAGAAGTGCTTTTGTATTTATATCATTATCTGTTTCAGTTTATACTGCATGTAGATTTTATTTTGTCGTGTTTGATTTATGATTGACATTGCATTGCATTACCCAATTATCTATAACAAGTTTAGTGCTTGATGTAATTATGACTGACATTGCATTGCACCCATCTCTCAGTGTATGATTCTTAGTTATTGCTTGGAAATGGGAAAAGGTGTACCTTTTATTTTACACTTCAGAAAATGGTTCTATCAATTTGTATGTTGGTTAAAAATTACACATAATATACGTGAATTTTAAAAATTAGTTATTCTACTTTTGCGTAGATATTAATATAGTTCTTAGCTGATCTCTTCTAGGTTGATGCCTATTAGTTCTCTCCGTACGAATTAACATAATTCAATTCATCTTGTTATATTTTTACCAATTTGGATTATTTTTTGTTTGTTCCAACTTCCAAGACACTGAGTATATTGTGTTACTCTAGATATCAGATGCTATACGTGATGGTGCTGAAGGTTTCTTTAGGACCCAGTACGGAACTATCTCAAAGATGGCTGTTTTGCTAGCACTAGTAATCCTTTGCATATACCTGTTTCGCAGTACAACTCCTCAGCAAGAAGCTTCTGGTTTGGGGAGGTAATTATAGGTGTTCTAGTTGGTAAACACTATTTACACGCACACTGCAACTTAGACTACATATATCTTGAGTCCTAAAAAATATATGATGTGCTCTGCTTCTGTGAAAGCAGGGTAACATTTGCTTCTATTACTGTTGCTGCTTTTCTTCTTGGGGCTCTTTGTTCTGGTGTTGCTGGTTATGTTGGGATGTGGGTCTCTGTACGTGCAAATGTTCGAGTCTCAAGTGCAGCAAGAAGATCTTCTAGAGAGGCATTGCAGGTTTTGTTTAATTTGAAATTTTAATACTTAACATCCACCTGGCAATGCATTATTGAATACAATGAGTTTGCTACACTCTTGCAGATTGCTGTTCGTGCTGGTGGTTTGTCTGCTTTGGTTGTTGTTGGAATGGCTGTGATTGGAATTGCTATTCTCTATGCCACCTTTTATGTTTGGTTGGGGGTAGATACACCAGGTGCCATGAAGGGTACTGACTGTAAGTTCTGCTACTCATCTTGTATGTGTTTCCTTATAGGTTTGGTTACCAGATATCGTTACATCCATAGCTTCACTCATTATTTTATTTCTCTTTTAGTGCCTCTTCTTCTTGTTGGATATGGTTTTGGAGCTTCATTCGTTGCACTTTTTGCTCAATTGGGTGGTGGAATATATACAAAAGCAGCTGATGTTGGAGCTGATCTCGTTGGAAAGGTGGAGCAGGGTATTCCTGAAGATGATCCGCGTAACCCAGCTGTCATTGCTGATTTGGTATGAGACTATGAGGGTTTTCTTTATACTATTTTAGTTTCAAGCTCCAAAGATTTGGGTAATATGGTTGAATGTAATCTCTATGGCCCTCGTTTTATGTGGAACAGTCTCGTGTGCTTGTTAACTTCGATGCATCTTTATGTATATATTTTTTTAATGATGAATATCTCGGCTAATGACAAATTAGGTTGGAGACAATGTTGGTGACTGTGCTGCTCGAGGTGCTGATCTGTTTGAAAGTATCGCTGCAGAAATAATTAGTGCAATGATACTAGGTGGAACAATGGCACAACGCTGTAAAATTGAAGGTAAAGTTATGTTTACATGTTCATGAACATGCGTTGGTGCTTCTGTATTTATCACGTGACATATAATCCCACTGCTAGTATACCAGATGTGTTATTATTCGATGCTTGAAATATTTAATACTACACTAGTATTTTAATCGATTTGACTAGTGCTGACAAATGGAAAATAATAATTCGTAGTAATTGTGTTCTGATGCTTGCTATTTGTCGCTGGATTCAATCAAATTAGTAAGAGTGGTTTTATTTTTGCTTGTTTTTCTAGTTTTTTAACACCTGTAATTCTGTGTTTGAATTTCTTTTTTTGCCTTTGTTGTCTTCTTGCTGAAGATAACGTTCTTCTAATCAATTACATGCAGATCCATCAGGTTTCATTTTGTTTCCTCTTGTCGTCCACTCATTTGACCTGATAATATCATCTGTGGGGATCTTCTCTATTCAAAACACTCGTGACTCGGGAAAGAGTGGGATTATAGAGGATCCAATGGCAATCCTTCAGAAAGGATATTCCGTGACAATAGTTTTAGCTGTTCTGACATTTGGTTTGGTAAGAAGTCTAATCTTCTCTATAATCAGTCTGTTAGTATCTGGACTCTGGAAAACCTGGAATTGATCCTAATTGGTACAATATGTAATTTTTTTTACCATGCTATATATTTTGCAGTCCACACGCTGGATGTTGTATACTGAACAAGCACCTTCTGCTTGGTTTAACTTTGCCTTGTGTGGTTTGGTTGGGATTATGACGGCTTACATCTTTGTCTGGATCACAAAGTACTACACCGATTACAAGCACGAGCCGGTTCGCACATTAGCACTTGCAAGTACCTCTGGACATGGAACTAATATAATTGCTGGAGTTAGTTTGGGTCTGGAATCAACGGCTCTTCCTGTTATTGTTATTAGCATATCTATTATTTCAGCATATTGGCTAGGCCACACTTCAGGACTTGTTGATGAGTCTGGGAATCCAACTGGTGGGTTGTTTGGGACAGCTGTTGCCACTATGGGAATGCTCAGTACGGCAGCTTATGTACTCACGATGGATATGTTTGGCCCAATAGCTGACAATGCAGGTGGAATTGTTGAAATGAGTCAGCAGGTAATTTTGATAATTCTGAGATGTTTTTAGTTCGACCTTACCATGTAAGCCTGTAAGGTGATCATTGGATACCATTTTATTTCTAAACAAGTATCTGAAGTTGTTTATTTTTTTAGATTTTTTTAAAAATTACTACAATGTTTATCTCTTCTACATTTTCCCCCCACCAATCACTTCACCCCTTTTTCTAAAAACAATTATTCAATCACTAATCGGTATACACATTTTTCCATAATTTACTATTCTCTCACTCATTATATTTCTATTTTTATATTAAATCAAGTTTTATTAATACATTTTCATCTCATATTCATCTATACTCTAAAAATTCGTATTCTTTTATTCTTTGAAAAATAATCACTATTTCCTTTAAATTTCCAATATTCCTAAAATGAAAACCCTTCAGTTGCACTCTAAAAGATTGTTATATTTCTAAAGTACCTGTTGCATTAAGACTGTCATGTGATGCATCTCAATCACAGCCCGAAAGTGTGCGCGACATCACTGATGTTCTTGACGCGGTTGGGAATACTACAAAAGCTACAACCAAAGGATTTGCAATTGGATCTGCTGCACTTGCATCGTTTCTCTTGTTTAGTGCTTACATGGATGAAGTATCCACTTTTTCGCGTGTGCCCTTCAATCAGGTAAAAAGACCTAACCTTTCAATTTTTTATCTACGGTCCTTTGTTTGATAAATTTTGTTTCTTCATAAAAATATCGTTTACAGGTTGATATTGCCATCCCTGAAGTGTTTGTTGGTGGGCTACTGGGATCTATGCTGATATTTCTATTTAGTGGATGGGCCTGTGCTGCTGTCGGTAGAAGTGCACAAGAGGTTGTCAATGAAGTAAGGAGACAGTTCATTGAGAGGCCAGGAATCATGGTCAGTATCTTGTTTATTTATTTTTATTAGTTTTTTAATGGAATATATTGTATCCTATTCTCCATCATAAATGGGTTATATTATTGCTCGTATTTCAGGACTACACGGAGAAACCTGATTATGGCCGTTGTGTATCTATTGTTGCATCCGCATCTTTAAGGGAGATGATTAAGCCTGGGGCATTGGCAATTATATCACCTATAGCCGTTGGTAAGTCTTTCCTTTCAAGGTGAAGGCTCCTCTAGCAAGTTTTCTGCATATTGGCGTAATTTCTAAATATGTGATACAAATTGAACATAATATTGTATCATGCATCTTCCAAGTTCCAGCATATAATGAACCTAACATATTTGAAGTGTTACTATGCAATTATGAGATTCTGCAATGCTTGTACATTCTGCAAGTTCCCTTGAGGCATGCAGTTAGAGACAAACGATCTCCTGCCTCCAGTGGCTTTGGGATGTATCTGATTAGGGAGTCCTTATCCCATGTCTATGCAGACATCTACATAAGCAATCCCCACCCCCGACGACTAGCTTAATATATCTATCTTAAATCGTAGGAAAATCGATTAGTTCAAAATGTTTTTCATCTAAAACAGATTACAAAGGAGTATGTTATGGTCACCCAGATTATTTTATTTTTGAAGATTTACCGTCAGCGCTGAAGATGGAATCTGTGTTTAGAAAACTCATGTTTCACATTATTGCATTCTAAATTAACTTTCTGTAGAATGTAATTCATCATCCCTTGTGAATAATTGTTGTCAGCAAACATTTTCTAAATACATCTTTTGTTTTAGGTTTGATATTCCGGGTTTTAGGCTACTATACAGGCCAGCCTCTTCTTGGAGCCAAAGTTGTGGCTTCCATGTTAATGTTTGCCACAGTTTCCGGGATCCTTATGGCTCTTTTTCTCAACACCGCTGGAGGTGCTTGGGATAATGCTAAGAAATACATTGAAACAGGTGCATTGGGAGGCAAAGGGAGCGAGTGCCACAAAGCAGCCATTACTGGCGATACGTAAGTGTTTTTATTATGCTTTCACATGCATCAACAATCTTGACTTTAGTCATTATGGTTATCTTTCGTTTTCCTATTAAAAAATCATGTTGTGTTTTTTGTCGATTTTGCAGTGTGGGGGACCCATTCAAAGACACAGCAGGACCATCTATTCATGTTCTTATCAAGATGTTGGCTACGATAACGCTGGTGATGGCTCCTATATTTCTGTAAATGTCACCACTTCAACTGATGTGGACTCCATTCTCCCAGCAGCAGTGAACACATACGTACGCTCTTATACAAATGAGTTCTCTTTTTTGATGTAATTAATCCGTGTGTGCTCTCGATGCTGACACTAGATTTTTTAATTAGAATACCCTTTTTTTGGTGGTAGCTTTTGTTTGAAGGGACATTTGCAGTAAAATTTCTGATTTCTGGCTTTCCTTTTCAGACAAGGGTATTTTGGACCTTTTAACTTTAACCATTTTTTTTACTGCATGTAGTTTAATTCTTAGCTACCGCCGAGAATTATCATAAAACTAACCAACTTCGGAGTGTAAATCAAATCCTGGAGCAAAAATAACTAACCACTCAACTTCGAGCTCCTTTTGGATTTTTCTTAATCAATCACAATTCACAACTACAGCAGTCAATGAAAAGGGTTGAAGTAAAAAAAATAAATTATATTTTAATCACAACTGCAGTATACAATGAAATGAAAAAATGAAAATGGTTAATGAAATGAAAAAAAAAAAATGTTCAAACCTTGACCCTGCCCATCGAGAATTCAACATATCTTGATACCTTCTTCAACAAAATTGAGTTGTGCATCTGTTTTGTTGTCATTCAACAAGTGTATCACTAATATCAAGGGTAACTTCCGCATGTGAGATTTCAATCAGCATGCATTCATATAATTGCAAGAATTAATCATCCCAACTTCCGATGACATCATAGTCGTATTATCAAGTCAAATTGATAAATAGCCCCAATCACAAATTTTCCAATCTAACAATGTCAACAAAACAAATTTCCCATGCTACAATGGATTTAGTGTTGTTGAGAAAATGATCCAACCATGACCTTCTCCTTACCTAAGTCTGAGATCCTAGTTAATGTTCAAAAAACAGAAGGAAAAAACTCGAATCGGTTAACATGTATTCTATCACCCTTAATATGAAACTCCATAGAGCAGGCTTTTCTATACATCTCATACCAGATGCATTAAAAAGCAAAAACCCTTAATTTAAGCAACTCTTGATTAAGGCTGCATGGATGAATTTGTTTTGTTCAAACTACTTTTCATCCTTTTATTCTCTCCATTCAAATGTCCTATCTCTTTCATGTGCGCGGGGAATCACAAAAGCTCAAGTGACCAGGCTTGAGGCCTTCCATTCCCAAACCCTAATCGTCCTAAAAAAGAAACACAGGTTCAACATAATACAAAGATGACGTCGTAGACTCAAAGCAAAAGGAATGCATTCAAATTTGTGCGAAGGCTAAAAAATACTCTACATTAGAATAATAATAATAATAGTACGATATAACATATAAAAATAAACAATACCAGAAGTCTCGCTACTTTGCATCATAACGCAAGGCGAAAATCGGAGTTTGAGGACATTTGGAATCTGTTACAGAAGTATAATAAGTAAATATTAACACATCAAATAGAAAATTATTGACAAATTAGAAAATATTCTAAAGTCGTCTATCTAATCTACCTTCTGATTCATTGCTCAACCAATCCTGAGAACAAATCAAAGCTTGCAAGGTTTCTGCCTTCATTGAGCTCCAACAGTGATCAAGTGCCCTATCTCCAGTTTCAAATATGGATTCCGAAGAGACTTTAGATATCGGAATCCCCAATATGTTGCGGGCCATCACGGAAAGCACAGGATATCTCGGCTCATGAACTTTCCACCAGTTTAATATGTTAAATTCAACATTACGTGGGAAGAGTGGTTCCTCTAAGTACTTGTCTAAGTCCGAGTTTACATATTGGCTTATTGAAGTTTCATTAAGATACCTGTCGAACCCAATAAGCCTGTCCTTAACATTGGTACCACTACTTTCAGAAGTAGAACTTTGTCCATGAGCAGCTAATGTTGATTGGATAGCATGACCACTGTAAAGAGCTTTGATACAATTTGAAACAATGTCAACACAATTCGAAGAACTCTCCCCGTATATCTGAGGGTAGTAATACTCAACCAGCTTCATCTTGAACCTGGGATCTAAGATGGCAGCAATCGCCATAATCAAACTGCACTTTTTCCAATACTCATCAAATTTTGATTTCAGCTTCAATGCCAAGGAGCTAATAAAATCATCCGACTTCTGGCACCATTCTATCAACTGTAAATGGATATCACAAATCTCAGCAAAATAAGAGTTTGATGTGATAAGCTTTCGCCCGACAAACACATTAGATTCTTCATGAAAAAACTTCAAGATGCTTGTAATGGCCCTCAATCTGTCCCAATCTATACCAGATGGGCACATGGAGAATCCAGGGTCATGTTCTTGCAATTGAGGAAAGGCTTCTTTGTACTCTAATGCACTTTCAAGCATCATATAAGTCGAGTTCCACTGAAACGGATTATCGGTGGACAAGGATTTCTGCCGAGTAATGCCTAGTAACTGTACTATCTCGTTGAACTTCTCTTCTGTTGCCCGAGAAGTCTTTACATACCTTATTGTTTCCCGAACTTTGCTGGTAATCTCATGTGAAGCTTCTAGAACATCTTGGACCATTAACTTGACAGTACTTGCCGCACATCGTACGTCAAACAGTTGGCCTTCGCACAAAAGAAATGTGTGCTGGCAGAGTTGGTCTCTGATTCTAGAGACGACTTTTTCATAGCTGGTACGGTTATCAACCGTCAACGAGAACAGCTTCCTATCAATATCCCAATTCCTAACACTCGCCATGATTAATTCGGAAAGCATATCTTCTGCTTGAGAAGTGTCGATAACCAAAAAGTTCAAAAACTTCTTCTTCATTTCCCAAGAACCGTTAATATAATGGGCTATCAAGCATAGATACTCTGTGCCTCCTTGTGTCACCCATCTATCAGCACTGAGGCTAACCTTTCCAGGTAATTTGTCCAACTCCTCATAAACACTTTGCTTCTCTTTCTCATAAATCTCGATACAGTCATTCTCAACTCTACTGACTGTCCCGAGATCAAACAAGGGCTGAAGATTTCGAACAAACATCTTGAAGCCAATATCTTCAACCATGCTCAAAGGATAACCATGCACTATAATCATGCGTGCAAGATCTAGCTGACTCCGCCGGTGGTCGAAATTGTAACCACCTGTGTTTATGTTTCCATTATATGTGCTTGCAACAGTTACAATCTCTTTCTTTACGGGAGCCTGATTATGGCCGAAACTGGTTACAGCAACATTAGTCTGCTTCCTCTTTCCCCTGGTTAATAATTGAGTTATGTCGTGGTTTGATCTCCTGCGGCACCTGATCAAGTGGTTTCTCAGATGAGAAGTTCCACTCGTACTTGAACCGCTAAGTATTCTTTTACAGTGCCGACATATAGCTGCAAATGTTTCGCCCTTTTTAACTCTGTCAAAATCATTCCATACAACAGATTTCAATCTACTGGAATTGACAACCACAACTTCGTCCGAGATCTCCATCAGCACACCAACTTATTCGCTAGTCCAAAGTCAAAACCTGCCAAACAAGCCAAAGGAATTAAGTTTATCGAGTAATTGCCTAAAACTTTATCTTCCAAAAGAATACTGAGCACAAATCATAGTAAGGGTCACTCCTATAAGACACCCAATTCATATGAACCTGAATTGAAACTCACAAAATCGAAGAAACTACAGAGCACTCGAAAAGGCGGCACAAAAATTCATCAAAACAAAGATCAGTGTGTCCTAAACTAAAACTCCAAACTTTTTACATCAACTGATGATACTATGAGTTTTTTTTTTCAAAAAAAAAATGAGTTGGAAGCAAAATAACAGAGAGAAAACAGCCAACATCGCAGAACCCGAAACCCAAACCGACCCGCAAAATTTTACGACGAAATGGGTCGAATCGATATAAACCCTAACACGGATCGAAGCCTGACCCGAGAAATGCCACCCGGATTCTCTCCACACAACAAAAGAACGTAACATCATTCGGACCTCAATTTAACCAGAGGCGTAAAACCAAAATTACACATGCGAAAAATGATTAATCTTCCGAAATTCTTCTAGAGAAAAGTTACCGAATTACCGAGGATACGGTGGCGGTAAAATTTCTCTGTAGGAAAATGGGTTTCTTCAGAGCGACATGGATGAGGGGAATTAGGGAAAGATGCTGTCAATTTTAGTGTGCGGTGTGTGTGTGAGAGAGAGAAATGAAAAAGTTTTGTGCTTGAGATGAGGAAGAGAGGATACGGGAAATTAGTGTGTTGCGTTTTCAGTGAAGGCGCCAACCCGCTGAACAAGAAAACTAAGTGGGCCTTATTGTTTGGGCTTCTGCGAGGTGTTATTAACTGTTATTGGGCTGAATATCTTGAATGTCAAGAGGCTGCAGATATTTACACCTCCTCATTTCATTTACACACCTTCTGTTAATTTTATTTTATTTTAAATAATTATAAAATCTCTATTTTATCCCTTTGATTAAGAAACGTTAAAATATCTGTGAAGAGACCTCTTCGTCGCCGCCATTCACAGACAGAGTTCAGGCCATTCCGCCATTTTCCACGACCCACGGGCCGACGCGACTTCCATCGATGACATCTCCGAGCATCGGCCGTCAACACACTTCCACACCGGCCCGCCTCCTTGAACAACCGCAGTTCAAAAACAGAACACCCGCACCTCCGGTCGACTTCTCCGGCCCCCGAAAACCGTGAAAAATCCACCCTCTAATCATAACTGCAAAAGACCATTAAACAAAAGAATTCGAAAATCTTTTCTTTGCAAGGAACTAGAATTGACCGTAAATCTCTAACTATCGCACGGGTTTTGCAAAAGAAGTAAAATTGGTATAATTTTGGAATTTAGGGATCGCTAACCCCTTTTGCGGAATAAATAAGTTATGATTTATTTTTTTGAACTTTGAAAATAATTTAGATTTCTGAACTTTTTCTTCACCCTGTTCTTGTTGAGAATTGAGGAAGAAGAGAGGCCGAACTTGTTGTTGAGAAACTCAGGAAGAACCGATGGTGTCATGTGTTAGTGTGTAAGTTCGCTCTAGTTCATAAAGAGTCTTCGGACTCTTGTGAACTAGCTTGAACTTCACACTTTGGTTTTTGAATGAACTTCATTCTTTTGTGTTTATGTCATTTGTACAGGTTGAGTAATTCTAAGTATGCTAGTGCTTGGAAGACTTAGCCTTATGAAAGTGCAAATTACACTGTGGGTCTTGGAAGCACTGGTGCTGATAAGTCCCTGGAGTTCGAAGCTGCCAAGGGTTCGAACTCCCTCTTCACTGATTCACCAAAGGAGTGCTGTAGAAGTTCATAGCTCTGGAGTTCATTCCGCTAGGTCTATGAAGCCAGAAGCGTGAAGAGTGAGAAGGCCCTGCTAAGGGAATTCGAACTCGCTGAAGTAAAACATCAAGTAACATCTACGCACTCCCCGTTCGAAGTTCGAAGGCTCGCCAGAGACAAAGGACTGAGAACAAGTCATTGATGGAATATTCGAGATTCCATAGAAGATGCTTTGGGCTCGGCCCATCAAGCGTAAAACCCGGAAGCCCATTAGGGTTTCATTTACGAGGTCTATAAATAGTCGCTAGATTATTTGTAGAACTTAACACTTTTATCTGGAATTTCCTAGAGAGAGAAATATTGTAATCCGAGAGTATTCGCTAGAAAGCTCCGGTTCACTCTACTGTGATTCACTTAGAACGAGTTCGCTAGAAGGAGTTCATAGTGTATCTGTTTAGTCTGTGGTTCATAGGACGCTAGTACATTGAACTAATAGACGTTGTTTTTGGTCGTGTGACCTTTCTATAAGTTCGTAAGGACTTATAGATGTTTGATTGAAGTATTGAATACAAAGATTTCATTCAAGAACCTCTTTATTGTGTTGACATATTTTATAGTTCATAGACCCAACGCAGTTTACTCTACGGGTCTACCAAGTACTGCAGTTCATAACACTGTAGTGCTTCTAACACAATTTCAATTGGTATCAGAGCGGTTCACCTTGCTTCTTAGGTGAGATCCTAGCTAGAGGTTCAAACTATGGAGACATATACAGTTATGAAACCCGTCATTCTCAATAATGAAAACTACTCTTACTGGAAGAGTAAGACACGGATGAGACTTAAGCAAGCTGATTCGAGAGTTTGGGGCTCTGTAGTCAGAGGATGGGATGTTCCAAAATACACGGATGATGATGGTGATGTTCTTCCTAAGGATGAATCTACTTGGACTCAGGCAGAACATGAGGCTGCGACGTTTAATGACCGTGCTATACACATTATTACTGAGTACATTGACATACACATGTTTCAACTAATCAAACATCTTTCTTCTGCTAAACAAATCTGGGATACTCTTGAGAACATATGTGAAGGGAGTGAGAGCATCAAAAAGTCCAAGATCAGAGGACTCAACACGGCTTTTCAAAAACTCCACATGCGTGATGATGAGAACTTGGACACCTACTACAACAAAATCATGTCCATTGTGAGTGAGTGCCATGAACTAGGAGATCCTATTCCTCCTTCGTACATATGCACCAAAGTTCTACGGACTCTGAATGATTCTTTTGAACCAAAAGTGGTTGCAGTGGAAAGCACTAAGTTAGCCAATACTACAAACTACAATGAACTGATGTGTGTTTTCAAGGACTATGAATTGAACAAGAAACTCAAAGACGATAACTACATGTCTCCACTTGAGAACTCTATGAGAGCACTGAAGGTTGGTTCGAATACCCCTACTACTCCTCCGGCTTCGAGCTCTAATACTGGCATAGATGCAAGTGCATACTATGCTGAGGAATCTGATGATGAGTCCGAAGCACTTGCACTGTTAAGCTCTCCGAATCCGGATAAGTTCACTGCTCTTCAAGACACTGTGAATTATCTCGTTCGTCAAGACATCCGAAGGAAAAGAAGATTTAAGCAATTCCGGTCTCAAAGGACCACTGGGAATTCTAACAATTCGAACACTCCCTATACTAGCTCCACTGGAAATCGCACCTCAAATTTCAGAAAGTTCATTCCAAATACTTCTGGAAAAGATATGTCCAAAGTCAAGTGTTTCGAATGCAAAGGAATGGGTCATATCAAAAATGAGTGTCCTAATCTGCATCGTAAGAACAATGTTGATGTGAGCTATCTTGTCCTTGATGAGGAAAATTCGTTGTTCTCTTCTGATGACGAGAGAGATAATGTCCGGGAGGATGGAAAGAATGTGAACGCTTTCATGGGTTTCCTTGATAATGAGTATGATGGCGAGTATGAAGTAGAAATGGAGGATGTAGCTACTTATGGTAACATATTCTGCTTCTCCTCAAACACTACAGAAAGTTCGAATTCCTTGCTCTCTGATGGTTCGAACTCACCCTCCTACAAAACTGCTTTGACTTCAAAGCCTGAAACTGTTAGCTTGAGAGAGTTCAAGATTGTCAAAAATGAACTTGAAAGGGCTCTGAAAGAAGTCAATGAACTGAGAGATATGGTAAAGAAGGATGACTCTGAGAAGGACTTTCTTAGAAAATCTTTGACTCAAGTAGAAGAAGCTCTTGCTATGAAAACAAAGGAACTCTATGAGTTAAAAGACAAAATGGATGTAACAGATTCCTTATTCAAAAAATTGAACACTGGGACTTCGAAACTTGACTATCTCATAAGCTGTGTTAACCCTAAGAGGTATGGACTGGGTTTTAAAGAGACTCTCGAGACTGTCTATACTGAGCCGATAAAATTTCCTCCAAAATTCATTCGACCAAAGGATAGAAAGATCATAGAGTCTGTTGAAACTAAGCCAGAGGACTCCCCAAAGTCAACAACAAATCAGGCTTCCACATCTAGATGTACTTCTTCTAGTTCGAAGATCAATAATGGTGTTTCAAAATTCATAAAAACACACAATGTGTCAGATAGATCAAAATCTTCTGACCTAAAGGTTTCAAAGACACAGAGTGATGAATTCAGGCCTATGAAGGCTAAAACTGAACAGACTATGAAGTTGACAAAAATGACTCTTCGATCTACCAAACCTCAGAAAAACTTTACAAAAAGATACATCTGCCATTACTGTGGTTTGACTGGACATATAAGACCATATTGTTATAAGAAAATTGAAGATCTAAAGAGACCACAAGCTCATACCTCTAAACAACTTTGGTTGAAGAAATGTCAAGTTGTTTCAAAGTATCTTACCAAACGGATATGGAGAGAAAAAGTTCATAGCCCTACAGCTTCTAACTTTCCGGAAAAGAAAGTCTGGAAAAAGAAACATACTCACATTCCTTCGAAGTTGGCTGAAAAGAGAGTGTGGAAGCGCCGAGAAGAGGTGGTGTGTAATGTTGCTTTCACTGCTGCCAAAACTGGAGTCAAAGAAACGTGGTATTTTGACAGTGGGTGCTCTAGACACATGACTGGTGTTAAAGAAAGTCTGACTGACTATGTACCACACTCTGGAGGCCCAGTTACGTATGGAGGAGGAGCCAAGGGAAACATAGTTGGCTGTGGAACCTTAAATGTCAAGGGACTTCCATTTTTAAAGAATGTTTTACACGTAGAAGGACTATGTGCTAATCTCATCAGCATAAGTCAGTTGTGTGATGACGAACTTGATGTGAAGTTCAACAAAGACAAATGTGAAGTCTACAATGCTGAAGGGAAGTGCATACTGACTGGAGTTCGTGCTAAAAATAACTGTTATGCTATTGAAGAAACATGTCTGTCTACCAAGTCTGCTGATGAGATAGACTTATGGCATCAAAGATTGGGCCATACCAGCCTTCGAAACTTGGAAAATCTTATTCGTCTCAAAGCTGTGAGAGGCATTGAATCTCTACCAAAGATCGAGAAAAGAGTATGTGGCGAGTGCCAAATGGGAAAACAAACCAGAAGTTCACACCCAGCTCTAACTTTGAACTTTAGAACTTCCAATTGTTTTGAACTTATGCATATGGACCTTATGGGACCAATGGAAGTTCATAGCCTGGGACACAAGTGGTACACTCTTGTGATTGTTGATGACTTCTCAAGATACACATGGGTAAATTTTTTGGCTACCAAGGATGAGGCCTTTGAAGCCTTTCATAATTTGGCTAGGAAGGTGAGAAACATGCATGGGGCACGAATTCAAAGGATTCGAAGTGATCACGGTGGTGAATTTCAAAATCAAGCCTTCCTAGAATATTGCACTCGAAAAGGCATTCATCATGAATTCTCGTCACCAAAAACACCTCAACAAAATGGCATTGTTGAACGAAAAAATAGAACTTTGAAGGAGATGGCAACCGTTATGTTGGTGTCTAAGAAAATGCCTAAAGGTTTTTGGGCAGAGGCTATTAGCACGGCTTGCTATGTGATCAACAGGATCACTCTTCGAAGCCAAACAGAGAAGACTGCCTATGAACTTCTCACAGGCAAAAAGCCAAATGTAGCACATCTGAGAGTTTTTGGTTGTTTGTGTTACATCCTGAATGATCGAGATCCATTGAAAAAGTTTGACTCTAAATCCGACAGAGCTATATTTATAGGCTATGCTCTGAATAGCCATGCTTATCGTGTCTTCAATCTTCGGACTCGCACTGTTCAAGAATCAACAAACATAACTTTTGATGAACATGACTTCAAAGGAAAATCTACTGAAGTGGTGGCTAAGGGTCGAAATTCGAACGAAGAAGGTGGGATGCGTGAAAATTCGAACTCTGAAGCTTCGAATCCTGAAGCCTTGAATGAACAGGTTGGAGCTTCTTCGAACTCTAGTTCCAGTTCAGAATCCTCAGACGATGAGCCTGTCCCGGATCCTCTCACTACTTCGAACTCTACTGGTGTTCCGAACTCAGGACCCCCTGCTCACATAAGAAAAAGACATCCAACTCAACTGATTATTGGAACTTTGGATCAAAGGACAACTCGCTCATCCAGGCCTTTGAACTCTTGGACTGAGACTTCAAACCTGGCGTTCATGTCTCCAGACATTGGAATTATGAGTTTTGTCTCGGAAATTGAACCGAAGAATATAAAGGAGGCCATTTTGGATGAATTCTGGGTTGCTGCTATGCATGAAGAGTTAAACGAATTTGAACGAAACAAAGTTTGGTCGTTGGTACCCCGACCTAAAAATGTCAACATTATTGGAACAAAATGGATCTATAAAAACAAAACAAATGAGCACAATCAAATTGTCAGAAATAAGGCTCGCCTTGTTGCCCAAGGGTACACTCAAGTTGAGGGTGTAGACTTTGATGAGACCTTCGCACCTGTAGCTCGAATTGAGTCTATACGTCTTCTTATTGCCATAGCTTGCTATAGAAATATCCCATTAAGGCAAATGGATGTTAAGGCTGCATTCTTGAATGGTGTGTTGGATGAAGAAGCCTACGTTGAACAACCAAAAGGATTCATAGATCCAAAGAAGCCAGACCATGTCTACCGTCTTCATAAAGCTCTCTATGGTCTAAAGCAGGCACCCCGAGCTTGGTACTCTTGTCTGACAGAGTTCTTGATTGCTTATGGGTTCATAAGAGGAAATGCTGACACTACCCTCTTCATTAAAATGGTTGGGAAAGATATGCTCATTCCACAAATATACGTTGATGACATTGTATTTGGTGCCACCAATCCAAAGTTGGTAAAAGAATTCTCTGCGGCTATGTCATCCTCCTTCCAAATGAGCCTTGAGGGAGAACTCAATTATTTTCTTGGACTCCAAATCTCTCAACGAAAAGATGGAATTTTTGTCTCACAAACCAAGTATGCTCTAAATATGCTTCAAAAATTTGATATGGCAGAGGCTAAGCCTATGAAGACTCCCATGGCCACTACTGATAAACTCGCTCGGGCTTCCAAGAGTAAGGACACAGAAATTACCAACTATCGCTCACTCATTGGAAGTTTGTTGTATCTCACAGCTACTAGGCCCGACATCATGTTTAGTGTTTGCCTATGTGCCCGTTATCAAGCTCAACCAAAAGAAGAACATCTTACAGCTGTTAAGCGAATCCTTCGCTATATTGCTGGGACTACGGAGTTGGGACTATGGTATACCAAAGACACTACAGCTTCTCTTGTTGGGTATGCGGACGCTGATTGGGCTGGTGATGCTGATGATAGAAAGAGCACGAGTGGAGGATGTTGTTTTCTTGGAAATAACTTGGTCTCTTGGCATAGTAAGAAACAAAATTGCATAGCTCTCTCAACTGCTGAATCAGAGTATGTAGCCGCGGGAAGCTGTTGCACTCAACTCCTTTGGCTTCAACAAATGTTGGCAGACTACCAAATCACAAGTACCCCTCTAACTCTTCTTTGTGATAATGAAAGTGCTATAAAAATCAGTCAAAATCCGGTACAACACTCTAAAACTAAACATATTGGCATTCGACATCATTTCATTCGTGACTTAGTTGAAAAAGGTGAAATTGTCATGGAACATGTGCCTACTGAAAAACAACTCTCAGATTTCTTTACTAAACCTTTGGCTTCGGAGAGATTCATTTCTCTCAGAAAATCCTTATGTATGTGTGCTATATGACTCAATTGGAGAGACACAGGCTACGGCTTCTGTCTTTTGTGTGTCACTTTGCAGGAAACCCCACAGGTAGATTGACAAGAGAGTATGACTCACTTTGCTTGGATGTTGAAAATGCTTGAACTTTGGTATTTGCAATATACATATATACTTCTTATACATATAACTATGATAAATTTGAAAGTTCATTTTCTTACTCTCTGACTATGCACTTTGAACTTTTCGTGGATTAGTCTAGTCAGTTGAACATGGATTCGAGGCCGCTTTAGTCTTCGGACCCAAGTGTATTTATTCCTCTGAGTGTGAACGTGTGAACTTGGCTTTTAACTCCCACAAGCTATCACTTGCATAGATTCATAATACTAAGTAACGGAGGACGCCGGATCAATTGTCCGCCGGCTCTCCTCTTCGAAAGGTAGCACATGGACGCCTCAGTTTAAGATGCTCTTCAATCACACTTCGGAGATGCGGGTTGATCCTCGCTCCCCTCTGACTGCTGTAATGAGCATCTGTTGCATTTCATTTAAAGCTATAAACTCATCTGGAGAACGCCGGATCAACTGTCCGCCGGCTCCTCTCTGATTGAAGTTTTGCTAGTCTCAAGCGGAGTGCCTTTAAAAGTTCACCTCACACTCATGAATTAAAATCTCTTGTGCGGTGTTAACTCTTCAATATGTTCCGACGAAACACGAACTCGACTCTGTGATTGTGAGGATTGAAAAGTAAATTTCTTTCAGAAACGATTCATTGTAATACCACATATTCCTACTTGCTTGCCTGCTGCTTCGAACTTACTCATTTCCCATGGCTCTAAGAGTTCGATGTCTCTCTATCTCTATCTTGTGGGCGCATTAGCAATGGGACACGCAGAAGTGTGGAGGTTCGAAATCCTTACTCTCTTTCTTTTATGTAATTTTTGCACTACACGCCTTCGAAGCCACTTGATAACAATAGTAGTCGTCTCTCACTGTGACTTCGAACTTGGAATCTTGTTTTATCTCGTGTTTTGATCTCTGAGAATTGGATTACACTTTGTCACTGGACTCGCTTGTTCTATTCTTTTGTTTTAACTAACCTATGGTTCGAACTTGTGTTTACTCTATATGTTTTCTATTACACTGCCTTGCTTGTTCTTTGTATAAATATCTTAACAAGAACTTCGAAGTATCTCGCTATCTCCAATTTCAAATCTTCGAACTCCTATCCTACCAGGCATGCACTCACTCTGCATTAAGTTCGATCTTCAGGTATACAATCTCAATGAATTCTTCGAACTCGCGCGGCCTGGTAGTACACGTGGCACGATCCCAGCGGTTGAATGTGAAGAGGTTTCACTGTTGCCTATAAATACCCCGTCCGCGAAACACATAGTTTACGTTTTCACTGTGTGTTTTCAGAGCTAAACCCTTGCAAAAATTCTCTCTCTACAAAGTTCGAACTACTACAGCACTTCAGACTCAATTACAACCACTTCAAGTTCGCACTACTATAATGACTACCTCAAACTCCCAATTCACTGATCTGACTATCCCCGAACTCCAAGACAGAGTTACACTTCTTACTTCACAGATCACTACTCAAACCGCTGTTGTGAAAGCCTGCTCTTTAAGATTCGCAGAGGCAGAGGATGACACTGATGACATCCTCATAGAACTAAATTCTCTAAAGAAATCTCTCTTCGAACTTAGGTCACAAAAAGAGACAGCAGAAAAGGAGATAGCAAAGAAAGAAAAGGAAGAGGAGGATCGAAAGGCAGAAGAAGAAAGACAGAAAATTGAAAGGGAAAAGTTCGAAGAGTCTGAGAGACTACGAAAGGCTGAAGAAGAAAGGAAGAGAAAAGATGAAGAGGAGGCTGAGAGGGTTCGCACTGAGCTCCTCAAGAAACAAAGAGACGAAGAGGAGGCAGAGAGAGTTCGCTCTGAGAATGAGAAGAAAAAGAAGGCAGCCGAAGAGGCTGCGAAGAAAAAGAGCTCTGAGGACGCAAAAAGGGCACAACAACTACAATCTACACATGCTTCGAAGAATCCTACTGAACCTAAGAAGTCTGGTTCGAAGGGACT
Source organism: Euphrasia confusa (assembly GCA_954870475.1). Classification (NCBI taxonomy): domain Eukaryota; kingdom Viridiplantae; phylum Streptophyta; class Magnoliopsida; order Lamiales; family Orobanchaceae; genus Euphrasia; species Euphrasia confusa. The sequence continues at coordinate 2,915,768 of OX940966.1, read as the reverse complement.
GTCTGTTGAGATCCCTAGGGCTGTCTCTGATGTGGGACTGAAAATTTTACCTAGTCCTACTCTGTCGCAAGGTTCGAATCTCTCTACTCTTGAACTTCGTAAATTAAAATTGAAACAGGCAGCAGGGGAAGAAAAGCTCAAAGCCTCACTGGAGAATATTACAGACGCCTCTCAGAGATGTTCTCCCGAGTTCGCAGGCTCTCTAGCTCGCACTTCAAATTTTATTACTAATGAAGTGTTCTCTGAATCTCCAGATTCGCCTGTTATCATTGGTACTTCGCAGGGTGAGGGCTCCGCGGCTCCTGACGTCAAATCCACTATTGTGGTTCGCTCCCCCACACTGCCCCTTAAGGGTTACTCAGATGACTTCTACACTGAGGCTGCGGAGACTCGTTTCAACGCCTTGGCCACCACTCAATTTACCTATGAAAAGATTTACAACTCCAGACTGAAGAAGCTTGGGATTATTGAGTTTCTGGCGCGTATGAAGTTGAACTGCGCACTCAATTATGACTACCCGTGCTATTCGAAGGTGCACAAGATCTTCTTTGCTCACGTCACCAAAGACTTCGCAGACCCCACCTCTCCGTTCTATGGAAAGTTTGTCTTTCGCGGCACAGTCTACAATTTCACTCCCTCTGTTATTAACAAGTTCTTCAAAAGAGATCGGATCGAAGCCTCTTGGGACTCTCCGAAGACCACACATCCTGACTCTGAGATGATTGGTTTTGTGCTAACTCGTGGACGTGACCCTTCGGCTCAGCCTGCGTTCCCTAAGCTAACTCAATTCTTTTGTGTCTTACACAAAATGGTGTCTAGCAACTGGATTCCTACAACTAGCACAGCCCAAGTACATTCGGGTTCGCTCCATCTTATCTACAGACTCAGTCGTGGCATCCAAGTGGACTTGGGACAGGTGGTCTTTGAGAAGATGTGCTCCTATGCTTCGAAGACTGACAATTCCATAGCTGCAGAGAGACTCCCATTTCCTCATTTGGTGGCTTCGTTGATGTACGAACAAGGTTTCTGCCCCCTGCCTTCGGATGGTGATCCTATAAAAATTTCAAATTTTGTATGGAATGGATCATATTTAAGCAATAAGAGAGTGAAAGATCTTCCCTGGGAAAATCTCGGGGATCGAAGTGTGGACTTAAAAATGTTTGGAAAAACGAAACGTAATGTCACTGCTGCTGCGTCACAGCTGTCTCTTGGAACGGGCTCTTTGAAGCGCAAGCCTCAAATTTCACCTTCGGACTCTACTGACTCTGACTCTTCGGACGATGACTTGTATTTAGCTGCGCCGACTAACCTTCTCCGTGATATCCGAAATGAAAGGTATTATATAAAACTGGCCTTGGATATCAATAGACACATGGAGCGCAAGGTTCGAAGAGTTAGCCGTCGAGGGGGAGACGGGTCATCTTCCAAGGACTCCGAACGACTGGGAAGAATGTACAAGCAGATCCTCGAAGTCGCGGAGACTATAAGGATTGAAAAAGAAAAAGCGGATGCTGCTGCTGTTAAAGAGTCCATGACTTCGAAGTCCAAAGGGAAGAAAAGAAAAGTTCAATTTGATGATACTGTGAAGTATGATGATGATGAGGTACAGGAATTGGATGTGGACGAGATCCCAATTGCCAAGAGAGCGAAAATGAAATTCACTAAGTATGATGCTGAAGGGATCCCGTGCTCAGATGATGCTGATGGATCGAAGTCTAGCCTCAAGTCCTCAAGCTCTGTCCCTGCTGAAGGAGCGGGAAAAGGTCTTTTAAAATCAACTAACAAACCTTTTGCAGGTTCGAAGTCGCAAGACACTGTGAAGCTCATTGTAAATCAAAAGACTGGAGTGTCAGTGAAAAAGGTGCCCAGGAAGCAGGTGGCGAACAAAGGCCCTTCGAAGAAGAAATCAGTCAAGCTTCCTTCCCCTACCCCTGCGACTGAAGATGAAGAAAACGAAGATGAAGATGAGGAAGATGAGGACGAAGACCTAGATCAAGGAAGTGATGATGGTGACTGTGATATCATTTTCAGTGGCGACGAGGATTTGGATGAATCAGATCTACGAAGACCTGATACCCCGGTTGATGATTCGGCCACTGGCTATGATTAAACTTTTTGCTGTGATTAATTGATTATCTTTGTGCTTGTTCGAACTTGTTTAAACTGTTTTACTGTATCTGTTTTGATGATCGTTTGAACTCGGTTTCTCTTATCTTATTACTTTCTAAGTATCTTTGTTGTTCGAACTTGTGTGCTGTTTGTCTTCGCTCTTTCACTCTCACGTCTTGCACTTGTTTATCTTTACAACTTTTTGAGTGTGATACTAATTTGAGGGGGAGATTCAGTTCGAATCCCCGATTATGAAGTTGACTCAAAAAGGGGGAGATTGTTAGTGTGTAAGTTCGCTCTAGTTCATAAAGAGTCTTCGGACTCTTGTGAACTAGCTTGAACTTCACACTTTGGTTTTTGAATGAACTTCATTCTTTTGTGTTTATGTCATTTGTACAGGTTGAGTAATTCTAAGTATGCTAGTGCTTGGAAGACTTAGCCTTATGAAAGTGCAAATTACACTGTGGGTCTTGGAAGCACTGGTGCTGATAAGTCCCTGGAGTTTGAAGCTGCCAAGGGTTCGAACTCCCTCTTCACTGATTCACCAAAGGAGTGCTGTAGAAGTTCATAGCTCTGGAGTTCATTCCGCTAGGTCTATGAAGCCAGAAGCGTGAAGAGTGAGAAGGCCCTGCTAAGGGAATTCGAACTCGCTGAAGTAAAACATCAAGTAACATCTACGCACTCCCCGTTCGAAGTTCGAAGGCTCGCCAGAGACAAAGGACTGAGAACAAGTCATTGATGGAATATTCGAGATTCCATAGAAGATGCTTTGGGCTCGGCCCATCAAGCGTAAAACCCGGAAGCCCATTAGGGTTTCATTTACGAGGTCTATAAATAGTCGCTAGATTATTTGTAGAACTTAACACTTTTATCTGGAATTTCCTAGAGAGAGAAATATTGTAATCCGAGAGTATTCGCTAGAAAGCTCCGGTTCACTCTACTGTGATTCACTTAGAACGAGTTCGCTAGAAGGAGTTCATAGTGTATCTGTTTAGTCTGTGGTTCATAGGACGCTAGTACATTGAACTAATAGACGTTGTTTTTGGTCGTGTGACCTTTCTATAAGTTCGTAAGGACTTATAGATGTTTGATTGAAGTATTGAATACAAAGATTTCATTCAAGAACCTCTTTATTGTGTTGACATATTTTATAGTTCATAGACCCAACGCAGTTTACTCTACGGGTCTACCAAGTACTGCAGTTCATAACACTGTAGTGCTTCTAACACAATTTCATCATGGTGGTTTGGTGAATGGTGAACAAACCGTGAGAAAAGTGAAACAAATTAACGTGGTTTGGGTAAAAAGGGTAAAATAGGTAATTAGAGAGGGGTGTACTAATCATGGTGGTGTGAAAATGAAAGATAGAGGTGTAAATATCCTTACCCATGTCAAAATAGCTACTTTATCGTAATAAAAAATATTAAAATTTTCATATATTGAAATTTTCTGTGCTGATAGTTTTTAGTAAGATATCATATAAAAATATGAATATTTGATATTTGATACATACAACATATAAAAAATAAGCAATATAGTTCATTAAACATTTTCATATACTGAAAGTTTAATGTGATATCATTATGGAATTTTGAGTTTATTATGATTCAATATAGTAGCTTTTATTTTAATTTTAAAAATATATAAAAATCTTCTCTATCTCTCCCTTTCTCTCTTCCTATTTAAAAACAAAAGGAGCTGGTCCCAATTTCTTTTTTGATCAAAGCCTCAATCTTTCATTTGAGAACAAAGTTAGATTTATGTTTGGAGAAGTTCTACAATTTTACGTTTGATGCAAGAAACGAATCACTTTGGCGGTTTGGCCCTTGCACAAAGATATGCTTTACTTGCTCACATTAATTTTAATTCCAAATCACACGCACACTATATATTAACACCAACACCTACCCCCTTCGATTTATTATTAATCCTATCTCCTAATTATTCAAAACAAAACTAATTAATTACTACAAGAAACAAAAAAAAAAAAAAAAAAAACAGATTTAAAGTCATGGGTGTTCTTGGTGCCATGGCTAGGCATTTGGATACACTTATTGGGTACTTTTTATTTTTATTTTATTTTCATGGATTATATATTGATTCGCTTATCTAAACTTAATTTGAATGTTTGTGTGCAGACCCGGAGTGATGCTCTTATATCCCCTGTAAGTCATAATCTCCATATTTATATTTTATGATTTCAAATAAAATAAAAATTCCAAATTAAAACCCCTTAATTTCATTCTCTATATATCTCATTATAGATACGCATCGACAAGGGCCATCGAGAGCCCTTCGACTCTGGATGATCAGCAGTGGCTAACTTACTGGGTTCTATACTCGTTCATAACGCTGTTCGAGCTATCGTCTTGGAAAATCCTTCAATGGTAACACAATTAATATTTATGCTAAGATTTTTATTTTATTTTAATTTGTTGATCAACGGCTAATAATTAATGAATTTGCGCGAACGAACGAATGAAGGCTTCCTTTCTGGCCGTACGTGAAGCTTCTGTTCTGCTTGTGGTTGGTGCTGCCTATCTTCAACGGGGCAGCGTACATATACGAGAATCTCGTGAGGAAATACGTGAAAGTCGGAGGGCATGTGAGCTCAAACCATCCCGAGGGACAAAGGAAGGTTCTTCAGATGATGAGCCTCGATGCAAGGAAATCCGTGGAGAGGTACATTGAAAAATACGGCCCCGAGGCATTTGATAGGGTCGTGAAAGCGGTAAGATAATAAGTTACTTAATTCCAACGTGCATTGATTATATATACGTATGTTCGTTACGAATGATGATCGATATTTTTGCAGGCCGAGAAAGAAGCAAGGAAACACTAATCAAGAACATGCATGTAACATCTGTGAAAACATATGTTGTTGTTGTTATTCCCTTTTTTTTTTTTTTTTAAATCATTTTAGGATCATGATGACCTTGTGCAGTGTTTGTATGTGATTCGATTATTACGTTTGATCTTAACTATACTCTCTCTTCTGGCTTAATTAGCCAACTCGTGGTTGTGCTCAACATGAAAGTCATAAACTTTCCACTAGATCTTGTCAGCTGTTAATTTAAATCGATTCAAATAGATTTGCAACTTGTTCTCTTATCTAGCTTATCAACTTTCTTTGTTTATGAAGGATCATATATTATCTTGAAAATATTTAACACAAAAAATTGACATTTTTGTTTATATATAGGGTAATTGTTTAAATAAAATTCACATACGCAATATTAAGAAAAAAATTAAAATTTATTTATTTTTTATATAAATAATATTAGTTTTTAATATGTATTTTTTTGTTACATTTACATTAATTATTATTACCAAATTACTATTATTACAATAAATTCATTAGATATTTCCATATTAAAATTTTTGTTATAATTATACTAAAAATTTTGATACACGGAATTGTATCACTTATTTTTTATATGTTCATATGTAATGAAATATCGAAATATTATAAATTTTATACCGATAATTAATGAAATATCGAAATATTATAAATTTTATACCGATAATGTATCGAAAATGATCAATATCATACAATATTTTTTTGATATATTTTGATATGATGCACATTTCACATTCACATTTTTGGCAATTTTAATTTTTTTAATAGTAATTTTTTTAATGTGATTAATATTTTTATTTTTAAAATTAGTAATATGTATTTTTTAAATTAATTAGTATAATTTTTTATTTTTTATTAATTAATAGGGTAGCACTAAAAGAAATTAAAAGATACTCATTAATTTTTTAATTAAATAAAAATAATAATTCATATAAAATTGTTGCGCATTAATTTTTTATTCACATTTTTGGCAATTTTAATTTTTTTAATAGTAATTTTTTTGATGTGATTAATATTTTTATTTTTGAAATTAGTAATATATATTTTTTAAATTAATTAATATAATTTTTTATTTATTTATTTATTTATTAGTTAATAGGGTAGTACTAAAAGAAATTAAAGGATATTTATTAATTTTTTAATTAAATAAAAATAATAATTCATATAAAAATTGTTGTGCATTAATTTTTTTTATGCGCATTGATTTTTTGTATTTGAAAATATATAAAAAATTGTTGAGTTAAATTTACATGTATCATTACACATGTTAATATTATGGATCATCGTTTGATTTAAAGGTCAATATTTAATTTTAAGATTTAATTGCTAAAATTGAAAAAAATGTATGATATATAATTTATAAATAAGAATATTATTGTTATAATTTATCTCATTAATTTCAAAATATTAGCAGCTCAAGTAATGAGTAAGTCATTAAAATTCTCATTGAATTCTTTAATTTTTACAAGGGCTAATGCTGACGTGGCACTTGTGGGACACACATACGTGCTGACTAAGTGTGCCACGTAATTAATTCATTAAAACCCTAAACCTGTATTAAATTATTAATCTCCAAGTATTAGTATCAGCGACTCCTTAGTCCAGTAACCTCTAGGGCAAAAAAAAAAAAACCTTTCTTGCTCGCCCTCCTCTTCAAATCTCCTCTCGCACCCACACATTTTTTCGCCTTTGAACCTGTTCAAAGGAAACTATCAGTACAAAGTAATCATATTATCCCACAAAACTAAGTAACTCGCAGTGTTTTCCCCAAACCATGGCGACTGAAAAACCCGCAGACGCTTCGCGAGCTGAAGAGCTCAAACTCCTCGCCAACGAAGCCTTCAAAGGTACTTAGAATATTTCTGGTCAATTTTCTCGTTTTGTGTATCGTCGGTTTTATGCGCATTTTGATGCTACTGTGTTTCGTCCGTGGTTACTGTTTTTTCAGCGCATAAATACTCTCAGGCTGTTGATTTCTATGGGCAAGCGATAGAGGTGAACGAGGGTAATGCGGTGTATTGGGCTAACCGTGCTTTTGCGCACACGAAATTGGAGGAGTATGGAAGCGCTATACAGGACGCCACGAGGGCTATTGAAATCGACCCGAAATATTCTAAGGCGAGTGCTGCTGGTTTGATTATTATCTGTGGAAGAAAAAAGTTTCAATTTTTTCGTGTTTTCTTGGGATAGTTCGAGATTCAGACACAGTTAGGTTACTGAATTGTCTTTTCCAATGCAGGGTTATTACAGGCGGGGTGCTGCGTATTTGGGAATGGGCAAGTTTAAAGAAGCTCTTAAGGATTTTCAACAGGTCTTCCTTTTATTTATTTATTCAAATTTTACTAATGTTCTTGAAAATATTCTGAGATTTTCGGTAATTTCTAAATGTTGCGTCTTTCGATCAAAGCTGATAACCTTAAGTTAAAAATCCTAACAATAATTTTGTGCTCTACATTGATGCTCATGAAGAGCATGGCCATGAATAGTTTGTTTGCATCCAGAATGTTGGATATGTGGTTTTATGTGCATTCTCAGTAGGTGCTTTTGAGTTTTGACTTGTTTCTGCAATTGTAATTTGCATCAGCAATCCAAACCATTTTTCCTAACCAACAAGTTACTAGAATATTTCACACGAGTTTGAACATTCTTTGGTTATTTTTACTTCTTCATTATGACCTCTGTAAAATATACGGATTACATGCTTAATTGCACCAGAAGACTTATAACTGTTTATTTGTACATAATTACTGTACATTATGAAAGACTTTAAAATGCAATAGAAACTTTTCTCTGATTTTCCCCATACTTGAGTGTCTACATTGATCCTCGTTCAGTACCTGGTTTTGCATCACTTTTATTTCATGAGTTTAGTTTTTCTTGCGTTTTCTACATACTTCTGCAATAGCTTGTTATTTCTTTGTTTAAATCTCTTAGGAAATTTTTCGGAAGCTGTTAAAACTTCATTTTGAGCAAAATAATTTATTGACTGAGCTTCTCTTGACTGTATGAATTTTTCCCTTGCAATTCAGGTGAAAAAAATATGTCCAAACGACCCTGATGCCACCAAGAAGTTGAAGGAATGTGAGAAAGCAGTGATGAAGCTAAAATTTGAGGAGGCTATATCCGTACCTGAAACAGAAAGACACTCTGTAGCCGACTCTATAGATTATCACACTATAGGTATGAAAACTATGTGAAATTCATTTCTTGAAATTTTGCTTCTGATCTGATAGCACTAGTTAACATGCAAATTGAATTTTCATTGAACGTTACCATTCTTATTGTTCAACTTTGAATAATTTGTCTTTGTATAATTTTCTGTGATTTTGCCTATTCCCTAGCAATTTGTTTTTCTTTGAACATGAGTTATATATTATTAGAATATAGTTAAAAAATGCAGAGGATTTTGAGTCTAGAATTGCCCTTATGTAGGAACCAGAATATAGAAGTTTGACTCGCATTTTTCATGATAGCAAATGTACTTTGGCAACTCTCGACTTACTAGTACACTACCTATTTTATCGTTATAGGGACTAGCTCAGGCTCATCTTATATTTCCCTGAAAGTTACTGCTGTAGCAGCGGCAGTAGCAGTACTGGCATTTTTTGTGGGGAAAAATGTGTCCATAGCAGTGGCAACAACAGCTATGGTGATTGTAATGGTGGTTTGGGGAACCTATTGCAAGGTTTGCTGCAAAGACAGTGTTTTTACCAAAGGTCAAACACTTGACTTAGGTTAGAACTTTTTGGATCAAATTAAGCATTGGGGATAAATCATAGATCTTACCAATGGTCATAAAATAATGTTTAGTCGCAAGAAATACGTATTGTAGATGAGTTTGTATCCACAATTGAATTGTTGATATGCCCATTCTATGATTTCATTGATGGTTTGAAATTGCAATGGTAACTTATGAATGCTTTCTTTGAGATGCCTGTGAACAAGTTTTTTTAAAGACAACTTTACAATAGTTTCGGACTGTCATTTGAATTTTTTTTGAAGCACCTTTGAAAAATATTTCTGAAGTTTCTATCATATTTGTTATGAAGAGTTTTATTACGTTTCGTGTCATTTATCTGGTTTGAGTTTTGAGTGTTCATTTAGTTACCTACTCGCTGTTATAAAAAGACAGGGACATGGTAAGTCAGGACATGTTAGCTGTGAAGAAAGAAGACATTATCTCTCGTTTGCAATATTTTTTCAATTTATTGATATAGTAATGCATGGCTAAGAAAATAGAAATGCAGGAATCTCATAGTGGAGAAGGTTAGAGAGAATTTCTGATACTGATCTTGTTATTTTCCTTGCCTAATTTCCCACTTAATTGCCTTATTTGGCCAATAAGTTCTTTTTTTGTTCTGTTTTGTTCTGTGTATCCACCAAAGTCAAACAGTACGTTGGACTCTCACATCTCTTTCCTTTTTCGTTGACAAGTGTTATTTAATTATGAGATGTGCAGTTGTTAAATGCTTTGATTTGGAGTTCATTTTAGAAGAACTCAATAGTAGTAGCATGAAAACTTGAGAAATACTGTTCATTCCATTTCTCGCACAAGTGCTGCCAATTAAAACTAAGTTTAATGTTCTATTTCAACTCTAGATGTGGAGTCTCAATACGATGGCGCAAGGATAGAGGGAGATGTTGTAACATTGGATTTTGTGAAGAAAATGATGGATGACTTCAAGAAACAAAAGTGTCTGCATAAAAGGTATATTGTGTTTACCTTACTAATATATCCACTTTTATCTCATGATTCTCTCCATGTCCTGCACTTGGAAATCAAGTTTTGTTTTACCTTTATCATTATTCATTAGTGATTTTTGGTAATGAAGCCATTTGATCCTGAGTGAGTGTTTCTTTTTTCTTCTCCTTTTGTTTTCTCTATTAATCTTCTCTCTATACATTTCGATGATAGATATGCATGCCAGATTGTGTTGCAAATAAGAGATTTGTTTCGAGAATTGCCATCTCTTATTGATATTAATGTTCCTGATGGGAAGCATTTCACTGTATGCGGTGATGTCCATGGCCAGGTAATACCACTACATTAACATCACCTTATTAGTATGTGTCGTAACTAGTAAATTTTTTCCCTTACGCAAAAGCTATGCTACACACGCATATGCACACAAGTCTAGTTCTTTCACCTGGACAAGGAAAATTGGGTGGTTATTGCTACATCTTCATTAATTCAAGAGCATACACACAAGTAGATGATAGGGGTAGTTATGCTACATGCCTACATCTTCTTTAACGCTGTAGGTGTGTCGACTCATGGTATTGAACCTCCTCCTTTATTTAAGGGGTGCAGTTCATATACAAGTTTAGGCATCCAAAAATACCTCAATTTATGATGAAAATAGAATCCCAGGATAAGTACAACTGTTACTGTAGAAAAGTGGGCAAAAAAAGAAATCAGCTGCTGAAAATTCATCAGTCAATATTAAAAAACACCCAAGCATGCTAGATTATATATTTTCTTTTCCTTTTGTTTCAACAATCAATTTTTAGGTTCATCCTGGTGTTTGAGTTTAATTTGTTTTACAGATCATTTATCTTGTTTGTATTTTACTCAGAACTGTGACATAAATCCTTCATTGTTTTCCTATTCTCTTGCGAACTTGCAGAAAATACAATATCCTCATGACTCATTTTGTGGATGCAGTTTTACGACTTGATGAATATTTTTGAGCTCAATGGACTTCCATCAGAAGACAATCCATATCTGTTCAATGGTGACTTTGTAGATAGGGGTTCATTTTCTGTCGAGGTCATCCTTACGCTGTTTGCCTTCAAGTGCATGTCTCCATCAGGTGATCCATGCTCTTTGTGTTAATAGTACATTATAATTTCCATTTGAAACTAAGTTTTCAGTATTTGTTAAGGTACCAATAGGAAATTTTCTAGATTTGTTGCTGTGTATGAATCACGTCCAATTATTTACATTAGTAATAAACAAATGCACTTATCAATTGATCCAATGCTGGAACGTTGTCAATGTAGAAGCAACGTGAAATAGATCTCAGGATTATCTATTTTCTACAAGTTGTAAACATGCAATCACATTTGGCTTGTTTTACTAGAATGTCAATCACTTTTGGCTTTATTTTAACATGCAATCTAGCAGAAACTATGATGATGCTAGAGTTGCATCTCTTTGTGGTTTACATCTTCCTAGTCACTCATCTTTGTTGATCTGTTCTCACAATTTGGTTCTGATATCTCTGCATACTTGAATTTTCAGCTATTTTTCTTGCTCGAGGAAACCATGAAAGCAAGAGCATGAATAAGATTTATGGTTTTGAGGGTGAGGTCAGATCCAAATTAAGCGATACATTTGTGGAGCTATTTGCAGAGGTGTTCTGTTGTTTACCTTTGGCTCATGTCATAAATGGGAAAGTTTTTGTGGTCCATGGTGGTCTTTTCAGTGTTGATGGTGTGAAGCTTTCTGACATTAAAGCAATTGATCGTTTTTGTGAGCCACCTGAGGAGGGTAAGATTTATTTCATCTGGCTTTTCTAGTTATGTTCTTCCTGAGTAATCTTAATATTAGGTATAATTTCTAGAAGGAATGCTTACTAATTTTGATGTCCACAAAACCCCAAAACATTTGTGTGTTTATGGTGGTATGGACGTCGGAGGGTTAAAGGCTTTGGGATACATTTGTTAGCCTTGTGGGATAACCTGTGTCTCGTAGGGAGAAGTCTAATAAGAGTCTAGGGTATTATGCACCTAGGTCGATCTGCAGATACCAAAAAAGGTTGAATTATGAAGAACTGTTATGTAGGTACAAGGAACTCTCTCATTATGTCTTTTAATCTAAAATATATATTGTCGTTCTCAGTTCTCACTTAAGGTTTAGAGATTTTTTTTTATCACCACTAGATAAATTTTGGCATATTCTCTTCTATTTAAACAAATCCAGAAAACCTTTTTTTATTTTACCATTATAAATTTATAATATTTGGCGTTATCTAGTGATCATGTTAATTCCGGTACATGCAATTTTCCTCCAAAATTATCTTTCTATTCTTGCACACCTAATATTATTTTCATAAACTCTCTCTCATTATGTCTTTCTATTCTGACAATTACCATTGTTTTTTTTTTTGCTTTTATTTATATTAATCTCAATTTCCAGTAGTATCGGTCAAATGAAGATGTTTTTTGTCTTTAGGCATGTCAATATGATGTGAAAGAAATGTCTTGCGGATAAAACCTACTTGTTCTACCAGCTATGATATCCCTCCCCCCAATGATATGATGTGCACACTTGCAGGCTAGATTTTATTGTAGAATTTGTTTGGTCATTGTAGCTCATACACTTTTAGTTAATCTTGCAGTCGTCCCTATTGTTACATAATCACTATTTATTTGTAATCGGCTACCTCAAGATTGGTTCCTGTTACTCATTTGGTACTATTATAGGTTTTCTTAGTTCTCCAAAACGTTGGCTAGCTTATGGGTTAATTGAGCTGAGTATGCTCCCGTGATTTCCATTTGGTGTAGCAACTTATGTATCTGTTACCCGTAGCTGACCTTAAGATAATCCTCAGTAGCAAGCTTGACACTCACAAACTATAAAAATTCGAAACAACTCAACTTATTTGCAGTGTGTTATATCCAGTTGGCAGTATTAATCTATGTTGCTAGTATTCAAGCATTATGTTTTGTTGATACTATTCAGGGTTGATGTGTGAATTGCTGTGGAGTGATCCACAACCCCAGCTTGGTAGGGGACCTAGCAAGCGTGGTGTCGGTCTTTCATTTGGTGGTGATGTAACAAAGAGATTTTTGCAGGATAACAACCTTGGTTAATCTCTCTCCCTGAACCTTTTTATTATTGTGCATCATCTTTCCACTACACAAGTCCTTTTTTTCATCCTTTTTTTTCCACAGATTTGGTAGTGAGGTCACATGAAGTTAAGGATGAAGGTTATGAGATTGAGCATGATGGTAAACTTATTACTGTATTTTCTGCTCCAAATTACTGTGATCAGGTAATGCTCGTTCTCTGATATACAAATGTTGTGTGTAAACAAAAAATATTGTCCTCGTATTTGAAATTATTTTCCTACACAGATGGGAAACAAGGGTGCATTTATACGTTTCGAAGCCCCAGACCTGAAACCCAACCTTGTCACGTTTACTGCAGTGGTAAGTAACAAAAAGAAATAGAAACCTCTGGGCTTAGTTTTAACCTCATTCCCTCACGGCCTATAAGCTGCAAATAGTTTCAATTGTGTTTAGTTACATAGATGATGATCCAATAGCTAACATTTCTTTTTGTTTTTGGATGAATTGAATTGCAGCCACACCCTGATGTCAAACCCATGGCATATGCAAACAACTTCCTTCGAATGTTCTCGTGACCTTGTTCCTCGATTTCCATTTTTTCTTTTATTACTTAATGCCGCACTTCTTGCTGGCCAAGTGTAAAATGGTAGTGAAAGGTTTAAAAGATTTGGTTTAGAATGATTCGGGTGACATGTTTACACTAGATATCTGCATGGCGTGACTCGTGAGGCTAAGCATGGATTGCCTTAATTTATTACTCATCTTTAATTCGAAAGATGGCTTTGCTTTTTGTTTTGTAATAGGCACCGATGAATCGATTTTTTTTCCCATGATCTTCCTTTTGGTTTGCCATTTCATCAAATGTAATGTGTATTTTAGTCTTTCAATTATGTTAATCATATAAATATGTAGTGAGTTAAATACAAAGTAAATTAAATCTTTAAATTGTTCATAGGCGTTTAGCTTGATTAATTTCAATAAATCAGTATTCATTTGAAGTATTGATACTGCTCTAAAAAAATTGGATTAAATTAACCAGAACAAAATAATGTGACAATCCGAGTTGACTCAATTACTAACCAGAACTATTGATACTGCTCTAAAAAAATTGGATTAAATTAACCAGAACAAAATAATGTGACAATCCGAGTTGACTCAATTACTAACCACAACAAAATAACGTGACAATCCGAGTTGACTCGGCCGTAATCGAAACCAAAACCGAGTGAATACATCGATTGACCTCTTTCGAAATTTACCCAAATTATTTTGCTTATATCCTAAAATATACCTCGAATTACATTTCCCCCGGAAAAACTCTCATCTCTCTGATTAAAGACAGCAAAGGAGGGGAACAGGATAACAAAAATTTGTCGAGATTAGGGATTGATTGATTGATTTTGTAAGGAACTTTATATATCATTTTTGTGCCCATCGTTTTTTGATTTCTTAAAAATGATCGATTGATTGATGTGCATTGATTTAGTACTTTCGTTACTGTTTGATGTTTATGATTCGATCAGCCTCCGATTTTATCCTTCAGTTTTCTGATGCCCTTTGTGGGCATCATCATCACGTGTGGGAATTTTCGTTTTCGTTTTCATCTCTGTGGCAAGGTCGGAAAACAATAGTTTCTCTGGAAATTTCTGGGAAAGAAATGGAAAATTGAAACACAAATGGAATATGATACAATATGGAAATGAGTAATTTTTTTCTCCTCGTAAAGTTTACTCGTGTTCAGCTTCTGAGTTCTGATCACGCATTATCTTGCTGATTCTGCAGGAGCTATTGTTGCGGGAACGGCAACTTTGAGATGGATTTCTAAAATTTGCGACCTTTTGTGTGTGCAGTGCCTCTGAATTGTTTATCTGTTGTGGTTGGTGGTGTGGGGTAAATGATAATGTCGAGATTTCTCTCATGAGACTTCTATACTTTTCTTTCGGTGAAAGAACCCCATATATATCCCATGGGTGTGAACGTGTTGTTCATTTCTGTGGTATCTACTGCTCTGAGCCTTGTCGGCCTCCAGTATTATACAGAGATTTCACTTGAGAGGCATAAATTAAATGGTTCGATTGTTGATGTCTTTATTAATCCGGAAGATGCAAGTCGTTTTTTGGAGCTACTTTTGGATTCATACACCACTCTTGCATTGGTGGCCTGTTTTGTAACTAATGTATTTGTCTTGATAACTTTAGGCCTAAAGGTCCGTTTCTCCGACTTTTTGCTTTTACTAATTTGTTTTCTCTCGCTTGAAATGGGAGTCCATATTGTTTGTCAATAACCAGTTCAAATTATACTAATCCTCTTATACGCCTATATCATTACATTCAATTTTGCAACAATTTGTAGTGATTTTTTCCGTGTGACAATCATATATCATGACCTTTTTTTAACAATTTTCTTGACAACATTATTTTTGCTCGGTTTTTGCAGAGTATATTCTTTTCAGTGTTGTATGCATCTGAAATACGAAAAATGCTGGAACGTCTTATTAATTATATCATATACAAGGTAATTCTAAATAATATATATAATTGTTTTTAATTCACGATTTTTTGTTTCTGCTGCAACTAGTACTCATCTGGTTACATTTGTTGTGACCTTTTATATGCATTATCCCACTAATAAATATAGTTTTGGTGGAAAGACCTCATAGTTATTGATACGATAGTTGAGGCCATGACTACACATCATGGCCTATGAATCAAAAGTCTATAGGGAAGGTGATAGGCTTACGGTGTTTGGTAAAGTTACATCAACTAGAAGGCATGTTATATACATGTATTCTTGTAATAATTAACTACAAGAAATAATAAATTATAGAATAAATCGAACAATGGTAGCAATGCAGCTAGAAGACATGTTATATACATATATTCTTGTAATAATCAACTACAAGAAATAACGAATTATAGATTAAATCGAACAATAGTAGCAATGCAGCCATTAAGATCTTTCTTACTCTCAAGCTCTACTTTGTATCTTTCGATTATCTTCTGGCTATTGAGAAGCTATTTGTAATTGACACTAGATGAACAAATAATAATTGAGATAAAAAATTGTTGGTCCAAGTAGGCATCTTAGTCCCACATCCCATAAACGTTAAAAGCAGCGTCAATTTGATCTTTGTTTGTCGAAAAATTCAAATTTCATTGGAAAATAGCCCTGTGCACCAAAGTGAAATTTAATTTGGCGAAATTCGGTGACATAAGATGATTGGGTCCCACATGTATTATTTTCACTGGTTGGATGAATTAATTAATTACAAAATCAATGCAATGCCCACCTAAGCTACACATTGTTAAAAAACCAGTAAAAAAGTTCATTAAAATAAAGAAAACAATTGAACATCATCTTCTTTGAAAGGAATCCCAAATCCTAATTTAATTTCATGCAGGTTTTAAAATAAACATTCATCATCAGCAACCTAAATCCCAATTTAAAAAATACACATAGACCCCTGTCAACTTAGGTCACCGGATTTCCCCATATTTAAAGTCATGTGCGTTGCAGATTATATTTTTTACCGTGGAATTTTATTTCCGGCAAAAAATAACTAAATTGACATGATTTTTAACGTAAATGAGACTAAATTAAAAAAAAGTCTTTTTGTGGAACTAAAATGAGAATGACCTAATTTAATGGACCAACAAAGTTTTTCTCCCAATAATAATTTAAGCAAAAAAAAAAAATGGATTTCACCAAAAATAAAAATCAAATAAAAAAGGAAACTAGAGGCAACTAGGAAGTTGGACTTGCTTGTCGATGGATTTTAAGGGTCATTTAGTAATAACCCTGAGGAAATAATCATAAAAATATTGACATCCCAGCAAACTTCCTGCCTCCATTGGATTGCCTCTGGGTTCTAGCTGTGTTAAACATTTATCTATGGCACGGAAACAAGGCTGTAAAGCATTTACCTATGTTGTTGAAGATGGGCTGAATTTTTGTTGAATTCTTCTTTACTTAGTCTAGTCACTCATGAATGCTTCCAGACTTTTTTTGGATATTTTTCAGTTTGTAAATTCCCATGTGATTTATGATTTGAACTCATTTTATAGCTATAATTCATATTTAAATTATTGAACTTTCTATCTCTTGGATATTGAGATTTTAAATCCTTGGAATTCTTTTATCAGCTTATGTCAACCACACATTTTTTGTAGCCATTATACTTCTTTGAGCTTATTCTTTCAGCTGTTTCCTTACCTGCAACGATTCATTCTTATATAAAGTGGCTTCTGAAGAGGCTGCGAAAATCACCTGAACCTCTGTTTCATGGATTTGTAGTAAAACAACCACATTTCTTTTAACTTGACTATCTTTATTGTTCACCATTGACCACCGTTAGTCACACATTTCTTCAATTGTGAGCATTAACTAGTTCATTTGTGTTCCTGCTGCCTGCGAAGGTTTTATAATGAGTATATCACTTTTTATTGATTGAAAATTAGTTTGGAATAATTTGCTTTTGACAGGGAACATTTCTTCCATTAGTGGTCCCACCAACAGTATTTCAAGCAGGCTTATGGTCGACTTGGTTAGCTGTACTTTGTTTCTTGAAGGTTTTTTTCTGAAATTATGACCAAGCAGTTGATATTGTTGAGTGTATTTAGTGGTTTGCTATTTGATGGAATTACTTTGTTCACATTGGGCAGATGTTTCAAGCATTGTCTAGGGATCGACTTGAACGATTGAATGTTTCTCCTTCTGTTACTCCATGGACGTACTTCCGTGTTTATTCTGCGCTTTTGCTTGTGTTTTCCATTGACTTGATCTGGTATCCTTTTGTGCTATTCATTGTTCCTTCTATCAGAAAGCTGCGGATAATTGTCATTTTAATTTTAATCTAGACTTTTCAACTTTTCATGAACAATCATTTCTTAATCTGCTTTAGGTTTATGAATTAATGGAATGAAAATAATCTAATATTAGTAATATGTTTCGTGGGCATAAAACTACAACGTCACTTTTCTAACTTTAATGTTATTTTATGTATGTCTTATTTGCATATTCCTGTTAGTCACTCAACAGTGGATAGAGATATTTAACCACCAATCTTGTACCATATTACGATAAAAAAATGTTTTTCTTTTCATTTCATTTTATGGCCGTTTGAAAATTCTGACTTGGATTGGTTTATCAATACAGGATACTACTGTGTCTAATAATATACAATGCAACTAGTTCACCAATGTATTTGTTGTTATTTTTTGAGCCTTCAAGTATTGCTTTTGAGACATTACAGGTAATGCTGATTTTTGTGAACAAAAAGCCTTGATCCTTATCGTACAGAGCTTCGTATTCGGTTGATGATTTGGGATTTTTGATATGTAGGCCATTGTGATTCATGGATTTCAATTGCTTGAAATATGGTTCCATCACTCTGCAGGGGATAGTGCAAATTGGCGATTATCCAAAATCTTTGATATATCCCCATCAGGTGAGTTCATAGCTAAGCATCGTGATGTTTGCAAAGCTTGAAAAGAAAGAAGAATTCATAGCTAAACTTTGTGATGTTTAAAAACAAGTAATAGCCTACTTTTGTTGTGGAAAAGTATATGAAATGCTTATATTTAATATTTGTGAATTGAATATTTAATATTTGTATTCACAAATATTTGTGAATTGAATTTGAGTTGCACTAGATTTATGAATTTCAATTAGTATTTTTATGTTCCATCTTATTAGGTTCTTTGGGGGAATGGAAAGGTATCCTCATCCGGAACTTGGGATTTTTCCTGGACATGATGACAATGATTATGGCTCTTGGTCATTATTTGCATATTTGGTGGCTTCATGGCATGGCATTTCATCTTGTGGATGCTGTACTCTTCCTAAATATCCGCGTAAATGCTCTTTCTAATCACTAGATTACTTCATGTAATCCTTAAATTGTGTATACTTAATAGTATTATTGTTGCATGTGTTGCCTGTTGCCGTCCTTTTTTGTTCTGTGCTTATATAATTCTCTTATTATTATTAGGCTATTCTAAGTGCAATTGTAAGACGTGCAAAAGGTTTCATCAAACTGTGTATAGCTTTGGGAACCCTACATGGGGCCCTTCCTGATGCCACATCTGAAGAGCTCCAAGTATACGATGACGAGTGTGCAATTTGTAGGGTAATTTTGGCCAGTAATTTCCTCTGTATGTCATAATGTTAAATTAAGTATGCAAGCATTTTATATATTGAATTCTGCAGGAACCAATGGCAAAAGCCAAGAAGCTGTCTTGTAAACATCTTTTTCATCTCGGGTGCTTGAGATCATGGTATGTGTTATTGTTGAAATAGTTTTCCTAAAACTAACCATCTTTACTGTCACTTCACTCATCTGTAAATGTAAGATGTAAAATTGGATTGGTCAATGACAGGTTGGACCAAGGTTTGACTGAGAGTTACTCGTGCCCCACATGTAGGAAACCACTTTTTGCAGGCAGACCTGAAAGTGGTTCGAGTACAAGGGCTGTAGAAATTCCAAGAGACGAGCAGCTTGCTCGTTTAATGAGTCCTGGACTCGATAGGCCAAATCTTCCAGGCCATGATCCTCATCCTGGAGTCTTTCCTACCCAGTCACAGAATCCAGAAACTGGTGATTGGAGGTTAGTTCTTTTTATGTTCAAGCAATTACCCTGCATTGGGTGCATGTTTTTTTTTTCATATTTATGATAATGAGTAAAGTAACTGTTCAGTTTTTGCTGGGAGGACAATAGACGTTTTTAGAGAGCTTTACCACTCTCACATTGCCCAGTGTTCGGATTACAGAATTAAATTTCTATGATAAAAACAAAAGAAGCTTAGAGTGCTGGCATGGGTCATAGCCGAATGATGTCTATCACCAATTTATATTATTTTTACTTGTAGGGGAAGTGGAATCGATTCAGGTTGGCTGAATTTAGATGGAGCGGGACCCTCTGGATTGAGTCGTGTTCAGATGGTAATGAGGCAACTTGCAGCTGTAGGAGAAACTTATGACCAGACTGTCCTTGAAGATGCTGCATGGAGTCTGTTTCCTCCAAACCCCTCTCAGGCTGGCACGTCCAGGTCACCAATTCCACCTGCTGCTTCAGTACATTATCCAAGAGGTGCTGCTGGTTTGGATGTGAGATCGACGCCACATACAACAACTGCCAATGGTAACTTGGCACATATAATAACCATGGCTCAAACAGTTCGAGAAGTGTTGCCACATATGCCTGACGACCTAATATTCCAGGTATATACATATATATAAGTTTGCATCCACGTTTATTTTTTATTTATATTGTGTTGTCGTTTTTTCTTTTTGGTGAGATAAATAAGAGTACTATGTTTTTCATGAATTTGGACGTCTAGCGGCATTGAATTGATTATCCCAATTATTTTTATTTCGGATTGGACAATAATCTGAGCTATGATTGTGTGGAAGTTATGGCCTTGGTAAAACATAAAGCAGTTTAATAAAATGTAATATCATAGAGCGAAGAAGAAATTACAATAACAGAGTATACAGCATTTACTAATTACTATGTTATGTTCACCAAGAAACAAGTTCTGCCCTTTCGTATCAGAAACTATGTTGACACGTTGATCTGATTGGCTGAATTAGTTTGCTCTACAATTCGAAATGGGTTCTTTATTAAGCTGTCTTTTTTTTTTCTATCAAAAGCATACTCAGTTTCAATTTCCTGGAATTTGCAGGATTTGCAGCGGACGAATTCAGCAACTGTCACTGTGAATAATCTTTTGCAAATGTGAGATCTCCGTTATACTTTTGTTTCTACAGTTTTCTTTTTCTTTCTGTTTGAGAGGCTAAAAGCAGGTCACGCCGAGTATTATCTATCCGGTTTTGAGCCTTATACTGTAAGGTTATAACCTTAATTTCTGTACGTAGAAGCGGCATAGTCAACGATGCTTGGGGGAAGTGTTGGGAAATAAACAAGTTTGAGTGTGTATAAATGTTGGGTATTTATTGTACCATTATGTTGTATTAGCCTTTTTATCATGTCACAGTGTGTACAGATCACAGTAAATTTACATATTCTCTATGTATATCACTATTCACTTGAAAGGTTTATAAAGTTTTTTTTTCCTCAAAGTGTATGTACGTGTTGTGATTGTACTTTTAACTTCTTCGCACCGATGAATGATGAGTTGATTCAGTTCAACTAAACGCATTTAAAATCTCTTTTAAGAATCATAAACGGAGAACTTTGATCTGACCAAATCCACATTAAATTATTGCTGGAGCTCTCATCTCTCCAGCTCTCCAACTCGTCCGAGCTCTCATCAAAGATGTATAAAAAGAGTGTTTACAACCCTATCAAAGATGTATAAGTAGGGGAAAATGATTGTAACAATATCTATCTTCTTTATCATACAAATAGATTACAAAATTTATTACTGATACGGATCTTATATACTACTACTTGCATTTTGCATATAAAAATATTTAATTATTTGTTTATGATGATTAAATATACTTTCTTCCTCTTAATTATGCATACTTACATTACACGAAGTAATATATTCTCCATAATTATTTCACTAAAAATAATTTTTAATAATTTTTAATAATTATTAATTTCTGTCATTTTTACTATTCATCTCAAATTATATAACTATTTAAAAATGAAATTTAATCATTTCTCAAAATTGTATATCGTTTAAATGTTATATTACTACTTTAAATACGATTATTTTTTAAAAATATTATTTTATTTTACGTATATACTCACAAGTCCAAAAACGACAAAATAAACAAGTGACATCAAATTCAAAATTGATGAAGTATAATTCTTGACACCTTGCCCAAATTGCAAATTATTTAAATCAAAGTACTGGTATATGGAGGTATTATTCAAATTCCATAAGCAAAAATGTCGCCTAAGGTTGACCATATAAAAATAATTTCCCAATATTCATGCTGATCATATATATGCATGTGTTTATATATTAAACCTTAAAACACAACACCCACGGCAGTTGTTTGGGTCGCAAACCGCGAATCCCCGCTGACAAACACTTCGTCGGGCATTTTATCGTTGGATCACCGGTCGGGCAACTTACTTATCCGTTTGCGGGTGTTTGGAGAGGTTCGTGCCGAGGGACTCGGAAAGGTTGGTGGCGGTTTCCGATTTCTCCGGAGGTTGTGTAAGGAAGAGTCCTTTGAATTGTTCGGGGGGTAGTGACGGGTTTTTGAACTATTCCGGGATTAAGATGCCCGATGCTAAATTTACCCCTTTAAATTACTAGAATTTCTGGTCACGATTTGGTTTTTTAAACAAAAAAAACTCAGATAAATTAATAACCTCTCTAAATTAATAAAATTTCACAATTCCGAAACTATTAATTTATAGAGTTTTACTATAATTAAATTTCCTAATGAATGAATCTGCAGGTTCCAAATGGAAGAGGCGAGCGAAACTTGTTGCTATTTTGACATCACTGGCGGGGTTGTTTGTACTAGGAATGAGCCTGGCGTTGTTTTTCGTTCGAAAGCTGATGCGAAAACAAGGTAAGAGATTCAATTCGAATGTTGGTGTTGAAATTATGAATGTAGGTTCTTAAATAAATATGAAAGGTTATGGATCTAGAATATGATAAGTCATTTATCATACATTATAAATAATCGTGTGTAATAAGTACTTGTTAGGGTGTCATTCGACACATAAATTTATATCTTATAATAACTTACCCCTTTCTTCAAGAATCTCTATATGGGCCACATTAAAAATTCTAACACTTGATACTAGCTAGTATTACCGAATACAGAGGATTGATCGTAACTTATAATGTTTCAGAAACGCTTGACGAAATTAACAACCAAGACATGGAACTGCCTATGTTCGATTTGTCGACAGTAAATAAAGCTACCAACGATTTTTCGGTAACCAACAAGCTTGGGGAAGGTGGATTTGGATCTGTTTACAGGGTACGTTTTATATATAAGATATATATAAGTACGTAGTAGAGTTTATTTAACAAACATACATGCATTATAATAGAAATTTGTTGAAATCATATATAGGGAATGCTAGAAGATGGCCAACAAATAGCTGTTAAAAGGTTGTCGGCAACTTCGTCGCAAGGACACGAGGAGTTGAAGAACGAGGTTATATGCATTGCCAAACTTCAACATCGAAACCTTGTAAAGCTTTTGGGATGGTAACAAGAGTCTCGACTTAATCCTATTCGGCGAGGCAGCAAGTAGGCATCTGGATTGGCCGAAACGCTTTCATATTATAAACGGCATTGCCAGGGGACTCCTGTATCTTCATCAAGATTCTTGTTTGAGAGTTATACACAGAGACCTCAAAGCAAGTAACATATTACTGGATAAGGAATTCAACCCGAAAATATCAGACTTCGGAATGGCTAGAATTTTCCGTGGGAACGACACTCAAGGCAATAACACGAGAAGAGTCGTTGGAACATAGTAAGAATTAACTTCAAATTTAACTCTACAACACATTTCATCATTTCTCTAAATGTTAGAAGTTGTGCTACATTACATTTATAGTGGGTCGAATATATTCGATCTCCAATACTAAACAATTTGAGCAATTTATGCAGCGGCTATATGTCTCTGGAATACGCTATCGATGGCTTGTCCTCGTTAAAATCGGATGTATTCAGCTTTGGCGTTTTAGTTCTAGAGATTGTGAGTGGCCACGCAAACAGAAGGTTTGAGCACAAGGATCATAATCACAACCTTGTTGGACATGTAAAGTGCTTCAAACTCAATTCCAAATTATTATAATTTTTTTGAGGACTTTAATTAATATAAATATGTAATGACATTAATATAGTAGCTAGTATATGTTTGATCAGGCATGGATACTATACAAAGAAGAAAGGCCATTGGATCTGGTTGATGATGACCCTAGTATTTGCAACTCAGTCTATTCGTCGGAATTGTCTCGATGCATTCACGTTGCTCTGTTCCTGAAATCAACTCTAATGACTGCACTATTAACACAAATAGAAGGTCGATGAACTCGAAGTAATTCGTCGTTTGAGACGTCTTAAGGGGATCGTTTGCTTCTTGTCCAGCCAGTTATATATTCGACTCAATTAATTATATACGGAGTATATTTTTTTGTAATTTACAGACGAAACTGGGAAATTTTACAATAATATTAAAGAGGTTATTAATTTATCTAGTATTAATTTATCTAAATTTTACTATATATTTCTGGTTATAATCATTTTCTCATTTCTACATGATTTGACTAATTAATAGTCTGAAATTGGGCAGGGGGAGAAGACAAATATTGGCAACAAACTACATATCTATCGTTTAACACACTTTGATTTTGAAAAGGAGAGAAGAAAGCCCCCTCGAATGGCTGCTCCACGTATATGGCTTGCATGCATCACTCCTCACCAAACGCATTTACATTTTACATTTACATTTACATGCAACAATACTTCTAAACAAAAACAAACAAAAAACACACACTCTTCACTCTCTACTACGTGTATTATGTATATATATTAAATACGTACACACACAAAACTCCAACCTTTTTTAACAATTCATCCTCCACATTGAATGGCGACTAGGCGAGCCGAACCGGGCGGTTCTTGGTGGTGGTCCGGCGGAGAAATCCATCCCGGAGGAGAGAGATTCATGTTCGGTGGGTCGACGACTTCGCTGAAACCCTATCTCATTGACCGCCAGGTCATCGTCGATTCGGACTTGTATCCGAGGCCTCGGCTTCGCTGGACCTCCGAGCTCCACGACAAGTTCGTCGAGGCTGTGAACGAGCTCGGCGGACCTAATAGTACTAATTAATTACTTCATCATTTCTCTTCCCTTTAATTTCTCGATTTTAATTAATTGTTTCTATATGTATGGCATTGATTTTTTTCGATTTTGATCTCGTGTGTATTCTCAGAGGCGACGCCGAAAGCGATCTTGAATTTGATGCGCGTCCAAGGACTAACTCTGTACCACCTCAAGAGCCACTTGCAGGTTATAAATTTGATACTTGAAAAACTCAATAATAATACTATCTCTGTCCCACAACAGTTGTCGCACTTTCTTTGTTAGTCTTGTTGATTAGTAATAATTAAGTTTCCATCTCCTAACTCTTTGCAAATGTTTGCACCGAATGTCGACAGAAATTCCGGCTTGGCAAAACAGCGAGAAGGTTGTGGAGAAGGGACTTTGTACCGGCCGATTATTGTACGTTTGATCTAGCTGTAAAAATCGATGAGAACCATAAATATTATCAGTTGAATCTTAACGGAGCCATTCGGATCCATTAAATTTGATTTAATGTCAATTTTTGATTTCATTTCCAGCTATTTATTCAATTACTTAGTCGTCCCTTTGGATTTTTTCGTCTCGTAGGCCACAAAAAAGACGAGTGCAGAACCAAAACATCGGGTGGTCAGACATATGATATTGTAAGCTAAATCCCAAATTAACTCTATAGAACAACTTATACATTGCTCAGAGTTTTAACGGGACCTTATACTCTTCTATAGGGTTTTTTCAAAAATTATTTTTATCGAATTCTATCATTCTATCGAGTATTAATTTATAGAGATTTTACTGTATCTGATTGCGTGAAGCCTCAAGCTGGAGTGAACAACTCGACGCTTGCAGAAGCGATTTCGTGCATCAGCATCAACCAACCGACCGCCGCCACCTCAGCTGCACCGAACGTAAAAGTCGAGGACAACAACAATACTCTCGCTGCTTCGAAACCTGCGTTGCTTCCACTCTTTCCTCCTATGTCGCATTACGCTCCGGAGTGGTCCGATTTACTCATCGGAGGAGACAAGAAACCGATCGTTCCTCTCACCACCGAAAACGCCTCCATGGATGACTACATGAATTCCCTCGGCTACTCGTCCGAGGGCCCTGGAGCTCGTCGGGCTACCTTGATGTTCGGAAGCTTTTTCGACGACGTGGAGAGCTTTTCAAACGTGGACGAAAACGACCTTGCTATGGATGATTTGTAAGTCCCTTGTATAACTATAATTGTAGTTGTTTAAGTAGAACATTTAACAACAAGTGTATGTGATCAAGCTCAAGTAGTAGTACTCTGCACAATATATGATCATCATGAATAATGTGTTACAAATTCTTCTTCAATGGAACTTGAGGCTGGTCAACACGTTGTTGTTGACCGGGTCGGACAAGTGATCCAGAAGGTTCTGGAAGGGCCCGACTCCGGTGACCAGCCCCTGTATGAAGTAGCCCAATACAGCCAGCATCGCCAGCCGCCCGTTCTTCACTTCCTTCAGCTTCAGCTCCTTCATCGACTTGTTGTCTTTCCCGAACCCCAGCGGGTTGAAAAAGGGCCCGCCCGGGTAAGCCGGGTCGCCCGACCCGGCCAGCCCTTTCTCCAGCCCGAGGAAGTACTGCTTCCCCATGGAGCCCGGATTGTACCAGTCCTGGAGCCTACGGTGCTCCGCGAACCCCATGAGCGCCATCTCGAGGACGAACAGAGTGTAGTTGTCGGCCCAGTAACTGTAGGTCCCGGCGGGGGGGATGACCCCCGTCTGGAACCACGGGAGGGCCGTCTCGGCCGGAATCAGGCCGGCCTTCCCGAGGATCTCGGGGGCAATGGCCCCCGCAGCCCCCAGCATCGCGAAGCGCCCGTTGATGATCTCGCCGTACGCGAGCCATTTGGGCTCGATGAACCCGCCCGTGCCTTCCGGGTCGGACAGGCCCAACGGGTCGAACCCGAAGTCGCCCGGGAGGCTGAAAGGAAAATTCAGAGTTATATATATATATATATATATACACGTGTAAAATCAAAATCAAAATCAAAATTAAAATCATCTTTTACCTCCCGTCCAAATAGGAGAGACTCTGCTTCGATGCGAACCAGAGAGGCCTGTCGGCTCCTTGCTGATGATGACAAACAACGAGCGAAATTTCAACTAAAAATATATAGTCGAGTAAAAACGAGTGTTGGAACGAGTCATACATACCTTGACAGGAGGAGTTGAAGCGGCTCTGACGGTGAAGGAAGCTTTTCTCGGAGAAGAGGTTCCTCGTCTGCCGGCGAGGACTTGCCGGGCGGCGTCGGCGGAGGAGGAGATGGAAGACGAAGAGACCAAAGCTTGAGTGGCCATTTTTTGTGTTCTATATCTCTGAAGAGAGAAGGAATTTGAAGCACAGAATAATAAGTAAGAGATGACCGGATAAACTTGGCATCTCGCCTACGAATAGAAACCGCACACGTGGCATGGAAATGCAGTTCTTGGATAGTAGATATAGTTGGCCTATTTCTTTTGTGAATTACAGGCCGGGCCGGGCCATGCTAGGAAATGAAAGAGCTGTTCGTATTTAGTCCTGAGTGATCTCTAGTTATACTAGAGAATCTCCAACTAAACACATCAAACATACTGGACTAACTGAATTACAATACGGGTCGGGCTGGGCCAGGTTAGATTAAGTTTCTCGAGATACTAAATGATATTTTCATGTTAACTTCAAAAACAGGTGACAAATATTACATGTTTTGTGTTTGAATTTGTTGCGAGAGAGTATGAAGATGGATACACAAATAAACATGGTTAGGCTCTTCTCTCTTGCCCATTTCCCCTTCTCCAATAACTTACGCAATCTGTCGAGATTACAGGCAAGAACTTCTAGAGCAGGTTACGGGGCTTTGGGTTCCGTGTCTTGTAAACCACAAACCATGTTAGCAGGCACTGCGGTGTCTATCATCTTCGGATACGATAAATTCAAATCTGCAAGGTTGAATATTAAATCATCACCGTTGTGGAACATAATATTAGGTAAAAAAAATTGATTTTTGAATTTCGTGTTTGAAAGGATAGTACTTACTAGACATTATGCTTTTGAATGTTTCCTGGCATAAAACAAAGAAGAAGAGAAAAATCAGATTATAAAACATTTGACAAATTTTAGTGAGCCTGAATACCTACTTGACAGGGGAAATACAATTTCATCATGGAATTACGATTTACGACTATGAATAAAATGCATTTGCTTGTATTGTCGTTTGTTAATCAACATTGCTGCAAATTGCCGGATGTATTCACACGCATAATTACCTCATCTTTTGCCAAGCGGGGATTATATAGCATCTCCTCTCCAACAGTACTCACCTAAACACGACATTTGTGCCGAAGCAACTTCAGTCATATGTGTAACAGAACAACGATAACAAAGTTAAGAGTGTACGCTTACAGAAAATCCCTTGTAGTCATGAGCAGGGTACACGAACGTGTCTTTAGGCAACGAAAAGATCTGTTTTTCAGCAAATACTCTGAGGGCATCAGGCAACAGTTGTGGAAAAAAAATGAGGATTTAAATAAAAGTTTCTGATGCATTTCAATTTATTAGAAATGTTATGTGACATTCTGACCTGTGAATGCACCGACTTGTAAAGCTGCTCAGAACTTCCGCCCTGTTATAAGTAAACAAAACTTCAATGTCAGCAAACAGATATGAAAAACCTTATTAGGTCGTGTTTTGTGCATTTTTTGGGCTGTGTCGGAATAATTTCTCGACTGTCAGAACTACTTTAAGAATTAAAAGCATTCATCCTGCATCATTAATTTTATCCCGTTTAAGCCTAAGTTCTCTACACTTTCCACCATTTCCCATTCAAACTTGTTCAATGGCCAATGCTTCACAAAATTATTGAGTAAATATCAATGTCTTCAGTTATTTCATGAACCATTTTTTTTAGTTCAATGCTTTGTCCTGATGACAAAAACAAGTCTAAAAATTAAATTTCAACAAAAGAAATTGTTCCGAGCTCAGGTGAGGAGAAACCAACTTTAAATATAAGGTTGAAAAAAATAATGGATGAGGAGCTGAAACTTAGTCATTCAGTTTTCGGGTGAGAAAGAATACCTGAAAATCAGTCCTACCACACCCACGTATTAATAGAGCATCACCAGTGAAAGCCATCCTAGGTTGAGGCTGATCAGGTCGATCACCTGTCACATAGGTAACACAACCTTGTGTGTGACCTGGGGTCGCATGAACCTGCAACAGATAAGATATACGAATAGGTGAGATATTATTTATATCACCGAGACTTACTGCATGAATCATCAATTCCATATTACACATAACTCTCAAAGTGAAGATGATTGTATACGACTTCGGTTTCGAGGATACAGTAACAGAACTCGAAAAATTCAACAAGCAACACATCTCACATCAATTACATTTAGTTTCTTAACTTCAATTCAACAAGAAAAGTGCAATTTGACATACCTCAAGAAAGAGATTACCGAAACAGATCTTATCACCATGTTCAATGAAAATATCAGCTTTCGCATTGCTCGCTTTGGATATGATAGATTTTACTCCCGGAACCTTACTCTGCAAGATATAACCATATAATAAACGAGATAAACGTGTTCAAATTTCTGTCGCGGAAGCTCAATCTATCAAATACACTATATGCAAGAATGAGTTGGGACGAGCCTTGAGCAAACCAGAGCCGGTGACATGATCCGCGTGTACATGAGTATTGATTGCATAAATAAGCTTCAAACCCAACTCCTTCACTAGAGATATATCTCTGTCCACCGTCCTGTCTACTGGGTCGACCAGCTGTAGGAGAAACAAGCTTCATCGGTACATAATAAAGAACTTGGCTAGAAAATATCGACACCCGAACTCGACTATGAACTGAAGGAATCACACCAAAAAATTCATTGCCGCAAAATCATGATTTAAATCAAAAAACACAAAGCACGAAGAATTCAAAGAACAAATTACAGCAGTTTCAGAATGGGTAAAATCAAACAATTTTACATCTAACAAAAATTATTCGTTAAAATGAACGAACAATCGAGAACAATACAAGCGAAACCCAAGTCGGGATCTTATCGGAACGGTAAGAAAATACCAGAGCTGGTCTGTCGGGGTGAGAAGCGTCTGCGAGAAGGTAAGTGTAGGTCGACGAGTCCTTCTCGAATAGTTGGCGGAACAGCAACTGGGGAGATGGACCAGACGACGTCGCATAGGAGACCGATCCCATTTTCGATCGGAGATTTGCGAAAGTGATGGGGTTGGGAGCAGCTGAAATTTGGAGGAATCGAAATTTCGAAAGCATTTTCTGGTTTCTTGAAAACGCTAGTACCGAGGTGTGAGGATGGCGATTATAGTAGGGAGTAATAATTGTTGTAATTAACTTTATGTTAAGATTATTTTATGGTTAATTGTTAGGTGTAAGATTTTTTTCCTAATAATAAGGATATTTGACACATAATTTAATGCAAATAGGGCAATTTATACCGTCTTCCTAGGAGTATGATTTTAATTGTGCACCCATGTTATATCTTCATGTATTTTGTGATAAATATTCATTAGTATGTTATACCGTGTTCCTAGAAGTATGATTTTAATTGTGCACCCATGTTATATCTTCATGTATTTTGTGATAAATATTCATTAGTATGCTAAAATATTCATTGCTATGCTAATTAATGTTTATAATAATTGTTTTTTGAAATGAAGATTTCTTAATTATTAAAAGATGATTTTTATATTTTAAAGGGTGGGAGTATGATATAAGTATTGAATAGTATCATAGAATTGAAAATTCAGTTTTGTTATGATGAATTTTTTTCGAGAAAATATTAGCGGGTGTATTAGTTCCGGAGTATATAAGATTTTAATAGACTTTTAAAATGGTATTAATTCGGATTTTTAGAAGTCAATTAAAATCCAGAGTTATTCAATTAGGATTTTAAAAAGTCTTTAAAAATCCATAGGTATTCAAATGTATTTTAATAGATTTTAATAATTCATGAATTTTAATGAATTTTCTTTAAAAAAATATAACTAAACTTGATTTTTCAAAATCTTTCATAATTATGAGATTTCGACAGAAAATACTAATATGGAAACTAAAAAAAATAACAATCATCATTTAACAAGAATATTACACAAATCTATTTATATAAAATAATCAAAATTTTATTTGAGAAAATTTATCTTATCATATTTTATATAAAATTAATTATTTATATATCATATTAATAATAAATTATTTTGTATTTATTATAATATATTTTCTCAATGACAATCCAAATATAATAAATTTATATTATTAATATTATTATTATTTAATTTATTTAAAAAATTATTTATGCTCTTTTAATTACAATGGTGTATTGTTTAATATTTGATAAAATATGATAAAAATTTACCCGTCTCGACACCAATAAAGATTTTTTTTTAAACAATTTATAAATAATTCGTTGTATAACAATGATATAAACTAAAATGAAAATAATAATATGAGAAATGAGATTGACGTATAACAAATGATTTAAATGAAGATTAATAATAGTGATGTATAATAATTTATTTATTTTAAAATTTTGAATTAATGCATTTTTCGTTTTTTATTTTCTAAATAATTTAGATTTTTTTAAAACAATTTATTATTTTTTATAAATACAAGTCTATGAAAATTAATGTTAATAATTAAAAATATATTTCACAAACTCTATAAAAATCCACGAAAATCAACAAAAGACAGTCAAACTTTTCATAGACTGCGTGTATTTAAAAAATCTATAAAAATCTACGGATTTTTAAAAATCCAAAAAAATTCTTTAAAATTCGAATTAAATACACCCTCCCTTAGTATTACGTAGTAGATAGATATTGAAGAGAGTAATTAAAATCAATCTCTCTAAATTACTTAATACGGAAAACAAATCTATTCAATAAAACCCATATACTCGTGTTTCTCTAACCTTATTTTGATCAACCTCATCATTCCTCATTAGAAAATTATTGCTAATGTCTTGATAATTAAGGCTTCAAATGTATTAATCTCACTGAACATTTTTTTTTTTACTCTAGACCTTCAAATGAGTTATCAAATCATTTGAAATTTTGAAGTTCACTTTTGAACCTACATGTCCTAGAGAGATTTAGAAATTGACATCCAAAAAAGAAAATAAAACATTTAGAGAGGACAGTAGCATTTAACATCTCTTTTCAATATTTGGTTTAAGTTCATAATCTCGTTTTGTTGCTTTTGTCTCATAGTATTTGTTGCACGTTCTTTGTTAATTATAAAAGATGTGCGACAATTACTTTGAGACGGAATGAGTATACAGTGATGACTTGTTTTTTATTTGTTTGATTGCATGTTTTGCACAAAATTCATCAAATGAAACATCCACACTCGCTATTCTTAACTTTTTAATTTTCCGATTAAGTTGACTTTCTACCAAACATTGCCAGATTCAAATATTGTTAAATAAAACAACAATTTTCATTTGTTAACGTTTGAAATCAAACCCATTGAATTTTTTTTCCATTTTTTTAAACGATTTAATTTACCGATATAGTTATAAGGAGTGGCGTTCGAAATCGAATCTCGTGTTATCTTGTATAGTGTCCTAAGTTGAGCTCTATGTATAGTAACTTATAAAGCATGAGAAAAGTGATGTCTTATGAAATAACAAAAAATGTAACAAGCAGCTAGCTAGCTTTATTCAATTACACATCAAGTAAAGTAGAGAGAATTAACCTCATCATCTTAAAAATGTCATAAAAAAGAAACATAATAGTAACTGGCATGGTAAGAAAATATCCGATCATCGAGGTGCTAACAGCGTGATGGTGTATTCATTCGACGGCCTTTCTGCATTCGTGCTAGTCGTCCTTTGGTCAGTAGTTCCTCCTTGCCTTTCCGTGAAAAACCCAGGTTGTCTTGCCTCGGGCAAAGCCCCTCCGCTGCCCAACATCAGGACCACAGAGGCCATGGTGGGCCTATCTTCCGGACACTGTTGTACGCACAACAAAGCCACGTGAATCGACCTCAGCAGCTCGTTTAAGGTGATCGAGCTCAGAATGTTGGGGTCCACCAATTCCAACGACCTCCCTTCTTTGTACATTAACCACGCCTGAAAAATATCAAAAAGTCAAAAAATAACATTTTTCATCAAACTCGATTTTCTTGGACAAAGGGAGTAATAAGAATACAAAACTCACATGTCCGATGAGGTTGTGGTTGTGACTCTCATGCTGAAATCCTCTGTTCCTCTGCCCGCTCACGATCTCCAGCACTAAAACGCCAAAGCTGTACACATCTGACTTTATCGAGAACAAGCCTTCCCCAGCATACTCCGGCGACATATACCCGCTGCATGTTGAAATGTATCTTCTTAGAAGAAAATTAAATGAAAGATTATGTATCTAAAAACTGAAAGGTTATGTATTCTAGTTGAAGAGTCACACATTATATTATACTCTCTTGAAAAATTACTCTACGGACACCCTCAAATTTCTAACAATACATTAATTCTATTAGCTCATTCAAACAACGAATTAAGAGCAAATATCGAGATTTTAGATATGCTTACTATGTTCCAACTACTCGTCTCGTTTGGGCTTCGGTCTCATTCCCTCCGAATATCCTTGCCATGCCGAAGTCGGATATTTTCGGGTTGAGGTCGTTGTCGAGCAGCACGTTGCTGGCTTTGAGGTCCCTATGAATGATTCTCAGCTGCGAGTCCTGGTGAAGGTATAGGATCCCTCTTGCGACGCCGTTGATGATGTGGAAGCGCTTTGCCCAGTCGAGTTGCATTCCTTTTGTTTTATCTGTTAAGAGTTATTTTTCGATTGTAAACTTTTCCGCAAAGAGAAACGAAGTGCGATTAGGACTTCTCTCACCGTATAGGACCAAGTCGAGGCTTTTGTGAGGCATGTACTCGTAGAGAAGAATCTTCTCGTGCCCTTGAATGCAGCATCCCAAAAGCTTCACGAGGTTTCGGTGTTGGAGTTTGGCAATGCAGATAACTTCGTTCTTGAACTCGTCTGGCCCTTGCGACGAGCTCTCCGAGAGACGCTTGACAGCAACTTCCATGCCGTTTTCAAGAATCCCCTAAGAATAAAAACATGTCAACGGTGTTGGTATCTCGTCTCTTACAAACTCACAGTTACGACTTGTTCTTTTGGACTAAAACTGACTGAATTGAACTGACCTGAATTAAATTGAACTGAAATGATCTGAAATTAAGTTCAAAAGAACAAATCTTTAGTTACCTTATAAACAGGTCCGAATCCACCTTCGCCGAGCTTGTTGTCGTCCGAGAAATTATTGGTAGCTTTAACGACCGTCGACAAATCGTACATCGGCAGTTCAAAGTCGTCATCGAATCCTGAATCAACCATCACCACATGAGTCATGAAGTATATATATATATATATATATATATATATATGAATATGATATGAACACCTACTCGCGATAAATTCCCGGTTATTTCGTTACCTGCTTCTCTCCGCCTTTTCCTATCCTTGTTCCTCTTCCACACGATCAACGCCACGCCCACACTCACCAGAACCACCCCCGCGCAAGACGTCAAAACAGCTATAAACTTCCTCCGTTTCCGCCTATCCGATTCTGTATCAACGGGATTAAAAAAGGTTTATTTTGATTAATTTTAGGGAAATTATAATTATATTTATATAAATAATAATAAATAATATAATATAAAAGAGTAACCTAATTCGGAAAGAGCCATCCTGATGAAAATCTTCTGCTTGGCGCCCTGCACTCTTTTCAGGTCGAGCAAATCGCCGGACCACATCATGCACCCGGCGACCCCGCTCCCGACGAACGCGTACGCCGTACAAGTACAGTTCCTCGAGCACTCGGCCTTACACTCCTCGAGAGTCGAGCTCCCGTTAAACAACGTGAATTCCGAGTAAGGCAGCTTCATATCCGAGTAACCGTAGAACACGTCGGTCTCGCAACTCAACGTCTCCCTCCGTACGCACCCCCCCCGACCAATCGCTCTTCGCCCACCCGTCCTTCACCTTCGGGGCAAACCGCCCCAGGCACCAGCAAACCGGGTTCCGGGTCGGGTTGCAGACCGAGTTCGCCCCGCAGAGCCTGAACGTGTCGCACAAATCCTCGGGGAACGTGTACGCGAAAGTCCACCCTTCGCTCTGGTTGCGGGCCCACGTCCAGTGCTGGCCCACGCTCAGCGGGGTGTACGAGAATCGGTAGATCACCGACTCGTCCCTCGTCTCGGGCTCGTAGTACAAGACCGGTTCGTTCCCGCGGAGCCCCGGTTTGAAAATCGGGTCCTGCTTCGACGTGAACTGGATCCCGTTCCACGGGCCGAGACGGTAAAGGACGACGCTGCCCCTGTTGATGGCCACGTGGGGGTACCCGGAGATTTCGAAGAAGCCGAGATTCGAATCCCCCGGGGCGGGGTCCTCGTAGGCCCGCCACGAGGACAGGTGGTTTTGCCAGCTCAGCCACATTCCGGGGACGAGGGTGTCGGTCGGGTGGTCGAAGCTCTGCCAGAGGTACTTCTCGTTCGAGTACTTGTCGTTCTTACGAACGACCAAGTTCCCAGAGTCGAGGAGCTGGGCGATGACGTGGCGTGTTTTCGTTGTGTTGGAGGAAGACCAGAGGGTGATGTTGGCGGTTCGGTCGAGGATGACGAGGCTTCCGGAAGGGGTGAGGGTGAGGAAGCCCGGGGAGGTCCCGTTTTTCGTGAGGGGGGAGGCGCGGTTGGCCACCCAGACGGGTGTTTTGACGGAAATGCCCTTGTACCATATGCCAACGTAGCGATTGGTGGAGGTGGGGGGGCTGAAGAAGCCGAGCTCGAATGTCTGGTTGGGGGAGACGATCGTCGTGCGGCCGTCGTCGCGGAGGAGCTGGCCGGGTTTGATCGTGTCGGTTGCGAGGGAAAATGTCAACAGGAGGAAGATCAGGGGAAGGGAGCGACTAGTCGTCATGATTGGTTTGAAATGGAGGAGACAATTAATTAGGTGAAGGTACATAACATAAGTCAGAAGATATATATCTGGGGTGATTGCTTCCTAATCCTACCTGAAGGAAGTCCTATTTGATATGAGGAATTAATTATTTTATTATTGTTGGAAATCTCTCGTGTTTTGATCGGATCAATCAGCACAGGCTTTATGGATTAAACAAAACACTGTATAGTCAACTGAGTACATGTGTGATTCTCGGTTTTAATATGCTGCACACATTAATCGATTATGGATCACTAAAGTGTTTTTGTTTAATACTATATGTGTAGTATGATATTATTGGTTTTAATACATTTAGTATACACATTTAATACAATTGTAGGGTGATTTATAATTGCTAGTATATATTTTTTTTGTATGATTTTTTTATTCTAGTAAAAAAAATTAAACAAATACAGTAGATTGCAATGAACATTGTTCAGTAAAAAAATGAACGCATACCTAATCACGTAATTTGGATGAAAAATTCTAAGAAACACAACCTAAAAACTCGAGCACACAGGACACAACACAGAAATAGATCGGTAGTTCAGAACTGTATATTGCAATTTCATTAAAGTGGCATATAATAATTAATTAATTAATTAAAGTGGCAAAATAACGGTCATGGATATATAACTATCTAGTTGAGTTACTACTATCTTGCTCAAAATATATAAAACTGAAAAGTACTTCCCACGAAAAACTACATCTTTTTTGTATTTTTATAATTTTATAATTGCTCCTTTACACTTTCATTAAATGTGTGAAGAAGGTCAACCATAAATTTCTCGCAAATAAATGTGTAAATTTAGAATATTTTGAAACGAATTTTGCAACTTGAATTTTTCTTACACATAATCAAAAAGTATAAAAATTTCAG
This sequence comes from Euphrasia confusa, assembly GCA_954870475.1. Lineage (NCBI taxonomy): Eukaryota > Viridiplantae > Streptophyta > Magnoliopsida > Lamiales > Orobanchaceae > Euphrasia > Euphrasia confusa. The sequence continues at coordinate 2,879,381 of OX940966.1, read as the reverse complement.
TCCTTTACAGCTTGAATTTAGTATACTAGATAGTTATGTTAACTTGGATTGTCTCTTGTTTGGTTGAGTGATCTCATGGGCATGTGTTAGTTTAAAGGGTCCGTTGCTATTTACTGTGCCCCTTTAAATTATTTAACTCTCCAATTGAGTATGATAGGATATCCTATTGGAACAGTGATTAGTAACAATTATTTTGAGTTATCTCTAGATAAATTATCTAACCTACCAAACAAAGATATAGTTATGGAACAGTTTTACATTCACAAAATAAGGGTAAAGAGACTAATAAAATGCTCACTTAATCTTCCTTTCTTTGATTTGAGTTTATCGACCATTTAATTGTGTAATGCTGCATTCATTAGAGCTGGTATCCAATTACCAAAGCCATGTCTTTCTGTGAAAAAGCCCGCCTCTTTGACTTCGGGCAAAGCATATCCACTCCCCAACATCAAAACCACCGAAGACATGTTTGGCCTATCCTCCGGACGTTGCTGAACGCACAATAGAACCACGTGAATCGATCGCAACAATTCGGATGAGTATGCAGACTTTCCAATAATTAGGCCATGAATCAGATCCATGGGTCTATTTTCTCTGTATAGTATCCATGCCTGAACATATTAACATCATTACATATTAACCGAAACGTATTTATATTAACATGTTACAGTAGCTAATATTTTGCGAGATTGTGACACTAACATGTCCAACAAGGTTGTGATGATGATCTGAGTGTTGAAATCTTCTGTTTGCGTGGCCACTCACGATTTCTAGAACTAAAACACCAAAGCTGTATACGTCTGATTTTATTGAGAAGATGCCCTCGACATATAACTGCTGCATCAATTGCATATAATATAAGATCAAGTTTTTTGTAGAGCAATTAAACAATGAGTAAGATTAAATTTGAGGTTCTTGCTATGTTCCAACTACTCTTTTTGTGTTGCCTTGTGTGTCATTCCCTCCGAAAATTTTGGCCATTCCAAAGTCTGATATTTTCGGGTTCAACTCGTCGTCCAACAATATGTTACTTGCTTTGAGGTCTCTGTGGATAACTCTCAAACAAGAATCTTGATGAAGATACAACAGTCCCCTCGCAATACCATTTATAATATGAAAGCGTTTCGGCCAATCCAAATGGTCACTCGTTGTTTCACCTGTTAAATTAAGCTCTTTGATACGTATGTGATGCAGATACATAGAAATAAAAGATTTGTTTCTTTCTGTCCAAGCTATTATTATTATTTTTATTTATTATTTTAATTTATTCTTTTAGGGTTTTAGTACTATTTATATTCTGCTTTTGTCATTTATTTACGTAGTTGTTTATGATGAAATAAAAAAAGAGTTTTCTCGTCTTCAAGGTTTTCTTGAAGTTTATCAATTTTCGGTATTCTAGGAATCAACGAATTTTGATTTAATTCATTAATTCTCGGGTATTCATAGAATCAACGAGTTTTAAATTGTGTGTTCTTGCTTCCCTGCGTCAGTTGGTATCAGAGCCGAAACGATGCCTTCTCGTCGTCAGCCTATCCTCGACCCCGCCGTCAGCGTGGAGTCGCCATCGACCTCGGCTGTAGTATGCTGCTTTGAGTGTGGCGCGATCAGCCCCCGTCATGAGACTTGCTCGTTCTCTCACCCTCACACGTTATGTGTGAATGAAGAGTCATCCACGTATGATGGTCCCCCTAAATATGATGAAGAGCCCTTTTCAGAAATCCCTGTGGCACTTGTGCTGAGTTCTGGTGTTGTTACCCCTGCACCACATCAACATGTTTTTGCTCTTGTGCTGAAAAGAGATGATACTACCCCTGCACCATATCCGCATGCTCATGTTCTTGCGCTGCATTCCGATGTCGTTGCCGCTGACTTATCGTCGCTTCCTCAAGTTGTTGCCCCTGCGCCGGTTCTTCCAGCCATTGTCCCTACGCCACGTCAAAGTGTCGCTGCTGCCCTTGCGTTGTGCCCTCGGGATTGTCGGCAATTGGTGTTTGATCCCGGCATCTTCGTACTCGATTTTTCAGGTTCGCGGTCGAACCTTCTCCTAGAGGGGGAGAATGATGCAGAGACAAATAAGGAAAAGATTGTGTCTTCTTGCCCAAGCTATTAATATTATTTTATTTATTATTTTAATTTATTTTATTAGGGTTTGAGTACTTATTTATATGTCGTTTTTTTCATTCAATTAATTAGTTGTTTATGATGAAATAAAAAGGTTTTTTGTTGAGGTTTTTTTTATCAGGTTTCGGTATTCTTATGAATCAACGAAAGTTTGATGTTTTAATTCTCGGGTATTCTCAGAATCAACGAGTTTTAATCTTGTTCTATTGCTTCCGCTACGTCAGTTGGTATCAGGTTCCAGGCACGATGCCTCCTCGTCGCCAGTATGCTTGCGAAATCGCCGTTGAGGCCGCAACCCGTCACGATGCCGACATCGCCGCCTTAAGCCGCCAGATCGCAACCCTTGCCGTTGAACTCGAGGAACTTCGCCTTGTTATCACCAACAGACTACTGGTGTCCCTGCTGCCCTCGTCATCTTCTTACGACGACTCGCCTCGTTTTGATTACGATGGCCCTCCTCGTTTTGATGAAGTTGATCCATTGACCATGCCCGAAGAGCACATGGTCGGAGGCGTGGGTGACCTAATCTACCACCTCCGGAACAATATACCTCTTTTGTCCCCGCTGCCTGGCTCGGAGATATCTGCGTATGATGGTCCTCCTAAATTTGACGAAGAGCTCTTTTCAGAAATCCGATGTACAATTTGGAGATGTGACGAACAAGGTGTTTGCATAAATTGCGAAGCATAATTTACACTATATGTTATGTCAGGTCGAGTAAGAGTTAAATATTGAAGAGCACCAACAAGACCTCTATAGTGGCTAGGATCATCAAGAGGTTGATTGGTCGCATGTAACTTATTTTTTGTTTCTAAAGGAGTAGGCATAGGTTTGCAATGTGTCATATTAGCACGTTCCAAAATAGTAATAGCATAGTGTGATTGAGAAAGAAGTAATCCTTGGGTGGTTTTAGTGATTTCAATTCCAAGGAAGTGGTGAAGATCACCAAGGTCTTTCATAGCAAATTCATGACTAAGTACGTGAATAAACGATGTAACAAGTGACATATTAGAGCCTGTAAGAAGAATATCATCGACATATAATAGTAAAACTAATGTACCGAGGTCAGAATGCAAAATGAAGAGAGAGGGATCAGACAAGCTACAAAAGAAACCATATTTAAGCAAGAAGGTGCTAAAGCGATCAAACCATGCACGTGGAGCTTGTTTGAGACCGTAAAGTGCTTTATGTAGTTTGCAAACATGATGAGGAAATTGAAGATCTTTCATACCTGGGGGTTGTGTCATATAGATATCTTCTTGTATATGGCCGTGAAGAAACGCATTCTTGACGTCTAGTTGGCGAATAGGCCATTTTTTAGCAAGTGCTACTGTGATCACCAATCGAATGGTGCCGGGTTTAATCACAGGGGAAAAAGTTTCAGTATAATCAACGCCATCTTGTTGATGGTACCCTTTCGCCACAAGGCGTGCTTTTAATTTTTCTAATGAGCCATCGGGTTTTAATTTTGTTTTAAAGACCCATTTTGATCCAATAATATTCATACGAGGGGATGGTGGGACCAGAGACCAAGTGAAATTTTTATGGAGGGCATCAAGCTCCTCTTGCATTGCAGCACGCCAACCGGGATGGTTAAGTGCGTTACGAGTGGAAGTGGGTTCACGTGGAACATCAGATGATACACTCATGGTTAAGGCATATTTTGGGTTGGGTTTTTGATTACCTGTCCGTGACCGAGTGAGCATGGGATGTTCAATATTGTTGGGATGGTGAGACGGTTCAAGGGACGAGAAAGGAATGGGACGAGGTTCATGCGAGGTGGGTTGAGAAGTTTGTATATTCGAATTTGCGGTTTGTGTTCGCCTACGATAGACTTTTAGTTGTGGCTCATGAACTAAAGACGATTCTACTGGAGGAGAAGTATATTGCATGGATGGTGATATGGTGGGAGATTGAAATGGAGTTGTGTATCCCGCTATTGGTTCTGTGGTGTTACTGGAAGTAGAAAACATTATATGATTTTCATTGTTAGGAGTAGGTGTAGTGGAATTGAGAGTTGGAGAAGAAATAGTGGAATTTATGGAAGTATTATTTGATGTGTCGGCAGGAGGTGTAAGAGGTAAAATAGATGGGAGAGGAATGTCAATATTAGTAGTACTAGAAGAGGTAATTTCAGAAAAAGAATTTGTACTACCAGAGTTTTCTTTTGAAAAATTTGTGTTGGACATAGATAGCCACGTATCAAAAATATGAAGTGCCGAGTTTTTATTAATTTTAGACTCAAGATGTTCCTTATACGGGAAACATAGTTCATCAAAAACAACATGTCGTGAAACAAAATTTTTTTTGGTGGGTGGATGAAAACATTTATATCCTTTAAATTGATCACTATATCCTATGAAAACACAAGAAACACTTTTTGGGTCAAATTTATTTTTTCGAGAGTCCCAAGTATAGGGAAAACATTTTGATCAAAAAACACGCAAAGAACTATAAACAGGTTGGGTATTATGCAACATGAAATATGGAGAACGAGAATTAAGAGCGGAAGAGGGTAACCTATTAATGAGATAAACTGCGGTTGAGAAAGCCTCCACCCATAGAGACAATGGAACACCACTGTGGAATAACATAGTCATGCCTAATTCCCGAATAATGCGATGTCGTCTTTCAACCACACCTGCTTGCTCTGGTGTATATGGACATGATTTTTGATGAATAATACCTGAAGAGATCAAATGTGTAGACAATTTTGTATTGACGAACTCACCTCCTCCGTCAGATCGGAATATTTTAATTTTTTTGTTAAACTGTCGATCGACATATCGTTCAAAATTAATAAATGCGTCAAAAAAATCAGATTTCATACGTAAAGGGACAATCCATATGTATTTGGAAAAATCATCAACAAAACATGCATAATAACGAAAACGGCCAAGAGATAAAATAGGAGACGGACCCCATAAGTCGCAATGAATTTTTTCAAAACAATGACTACTGGAACTTTCAGAACTTTTAAAGGGAAACTTAGAAAGTTTTCCTAACTGACAACTATCACAAACATGTTCAATTTTTGTTGGGCCCGTAACATGAATAAGGTCATTATTTTTTAGAAAAAGTAAAGAAGAATGTTGTGGATGTCCTAAACGTTGATGCCAGATACTAGCCGAACCAGACTTGAAGCGACAAGAAAAATTTAATTTCGGTTGATCATGAAGAACATAGAGATTTGCCTTACGCTTGCCGGTTATCAAGGGTTGGCCTGATTTTCTGTCCTTAACACAAAACAAATTATTAGTAAATTCACAATCAATAGGATATTCAGATGTGAGTTGACTAACCGATAATAGATTTTTCTTTAAGTTTGGAACATACAAAACATTATTTAAATGTAGTCGGATATTATTTTGATGAATTTCTGAATCTCCGATTCCATCAATAGGTATGCACGAACCATCTCCAAGTAAAATTGAATCTGATCTAGAATTATGTTTGAGGTTAGACAACATACCTAGATTACCTGTCATATGGTTGGAAGCACCCGTGTCAGAGGTCCATTCAGTATCAGCAATGTTGGTGTCCAATGTTAGAGCTGCCAATGCTTGTGGAAGGTCATGCGTGTTTGTTGTCACCTTTGGTATCCACCAGCATATTTTTGCAACGTGTCCTTTAACACCACAATATTGACAAGTCTCATTTCGATAGAGATCTCGTTCATTCTGTGTCATTCTTCGTTGTCCCGTCGGGGGTGGCCTTTTCGGTTGAGAGTTTGATTTTTCTTGATGAGGCTGGTTCTTGGGTTGTTGCGCGACGAAGCCGCGGCCAGATGAGATGAATTTCGATTGTCCTGCCTGACTTCCTCCCTGATGGTTTCGGTGTTGTCCATAAAAGGCTGTTGGATTATTGAAGGGGTTGATGCTCATATCGGTGCCGTTGTTCATCCAACTACGCCTTTGATCAAAGTTTTGTAGTTGCGCCACTAGTTCCGAGTAGGTAGGCCGAGGGGGCTTTAACATGGTGGTAGTGAATGTCTCATATTGAGGGCCAAGACCTGTGAGCAAGTAGAATACCTTTTCTTTGTCATGGACAGGCTTTCCAATGGCTGCCAAATCATCGCACAAGCCTTTGAAAGTACGTATGTGGTCTGAAATTGATTTGTCATCACTTTTCCGAAGATAAGTGAGTTGTTGTCTAAGGGTAAATTCCCTCTCTTGAGAATCTTGTGCGTAAGCATCTTTGAGAGCTTCCCAGACGCCGAAAGCTGTGTCGACTCCAATAACTAAGCCAAGAGCTTCTTCCAACAATGTGCCGATTAACCACCCTCGTAGAAGACGATCTGATTTTTTCCATGCTAGGAATTCTTTTGTAATTTCTGGTGTGAAATTTTCTGCCTCGGCAGTGTTGTTAGGATTTGGTGTGGTAACCTTTGGTGGTGCGGAATTTTTGTTTGTGAGATGTTTGACTAGCTCTTGACTTTCGGCAAGGGCTAATGCCTGTTCTCGCCATAGAGGGTAGTTTTTTGTTGAGAGTTTGAGTGTAATAAAATTACCAACGTTGAGTGATAAAGAACTCATTGTGTGTGTGTTTTGGGTGTGTGTGTGATGACACTTGTGTTCAAGGCTCTGATACCAAGATAAAAAATAAAAAGAAGAGGAGAAAGGAAGAGAACAGATTGATTATGAACACAAGGCATGATTTATTTCTGAAGGATACAATATCTTTTTATACACAAATTCTAACGTTCAAAAAATATAGAGAAAGGAAAGAAAATTATTTGACATTAATTATGATTTGATTTGTTCCTTGATAGCGGCCACCATTTCCTTTTGATTCGAGTCTTCCAAATCATGCAGAATATTTTTATTCTTGAAAATAATATTTTTTTCTGATTCTTTTGTTGGAGTTGGAGTATTATCGCTAATACTTGGAACCTGCAAATTCATTAGGAAATTTATACATAAATATATGTCGATTAAAATCTTAATCACCGAAAACCTTACTTAATTCGGAAGCAGCCATTCGTATGTAAATCTTCTGATCTTCTCCGCTTATATCTCTGATGTCAACCAAGTCTCCGAACCACATGAGGCATCCACTCCCTCCGTTTCGTATATCCAAATTCGAGTAAGCCGTACACGAACAATTCCTCAAACACACCGCCTTACATTCTTCAAGATCCAAACTCGCATTATGTCTAGTGAATTCGGCATCCGGCATCTTAATCCCCGAGTATTTCAAAAACACATCTTCCGAACAATTCAAAGGACTCCGAGTAATCGGACCCCGCCCAACTCTGTTTATCCCTCGGCTCAAACCTCTCCAAACACCCACAAACCGGAATATTCCCATTATCGCAACTTCCAAGCTTTGTAATCATCGCATATATCCGCCGGAAGCTTATACATCTCGACCCACTCTTTCCTCTGATCAACCCAAGTCGTAACTTGAGCAACTCCATTAGTCCCCAGGTCGTAACTTGAGCAACTCCATTGATCAACCCAGGTCGTAACTTGGGCGGGGTCCACGTTGCTCCTCCACGACGAGAGACGTTTGTTTCCGGTCGAAAGCTTCCAGCCGTAATCCATGCCCTCGATCAACGTGTCGGTGACGTAATCGAAACTCTGCCACGTGTACTCGTGGTCTTTTTCTTTTTCTCGAATGACGAGATTTCCGTTGTGCAGAAATCGGGCGAGAACGGGATTCGAGGAAAATCTTGAGGAATTGGAAGACCATATGGTCTTGTTGTTGTTGTTGTTTTCGTCCAGGATGACTAATATTTAAGTTGCCTGACCGGTTTAAGGATAGGCTGCCCGAAGAAGTGTTTGTTAGAGGAGATTCGCGGTTTGTATGTTCTTGAACCATATTCCGAGGTAGCGGTTATGGGAGCTGCCCGGAGTGAAGAAACCGAGCTCGAATTTCTGCCCGGATGAAACGAGGGTTTCGCCGTCTCGGAGGATTTGGCCCTTGTGTAGTGTGTCGGAGGAACTGGAATTTCGGGCAATGCAACACATCATAAAGTGAAACAGGAAAAGGTGTCTACTAATTTTCATGACTCTGGAATTCCGATTAGTGATCGGAATCTCTTCGTTGTTTCGTATTATGGAAATGAATCTTATTTAGTTAACGGTCAACCTTTGGCAAGATCGAAATCACGTGTTGAGCCTTTGAGCTTTACTTTTTCTCCTACCCAATTAATGGTTACATTTTTTAAATCATGGTTACATTTTTTATTTAACAGAACATATTTTTTAGTCAAATAATTAATAAAATGAATATTTTTTAATCTTCTTCAGGTTATCATCGATTCGAAACATGAGAAAGTATATTTTAAGGTTATTGATTCGAAATACTAAGAAATACTACTTACCTAGGAGTATACTCTATGTTTACTTGATTTTGGATTTTATTTTTCTAATGATTGACCAAGATGTACTATCGTTGGTACAAATATATTATTCGCTTAGTTTTATTATTTATTTTCCCACGACATTAAAATTAATAAATAATTTTGATAATCTATTTATCTCACAACTCCCCGTCCAGTTGTATAATACAAATATACAACGTAGAAAATATACGGTAATACGGAGTCATTAATCATCCTATAAAATTAAATTAAAAAATATTTTGAATGAATTTTTTTTAATCATAAATCTTATTAATATTTTAGATATTTTTTCTTCAATTACTATGAATATAATAATTACATTAAAATAACTAAAAAAAATAGATTAGTAATAGCCTCTCCAACCGATACTAAAAACCTATTTTGGAGTAAGGGAGATGCTCCAACCGATACCAAAACATAAACCTATTATTGGTTTATGGGTGAGAGCCACACAAAAAATACTTAGGCCATCTCCAACTGAACACAAAAACTTAAACTCAAAAATAAGTTTTATTTTAAGTTTACAGTAATTTACTCCAACCGAGATTCCAATACTCAAACTTAAAAGAATATTCTCAAAATATTCTTCTTATACAACTTTTTATAAATAACCAATATCTTTACAAATTTACAATTTAAACTCGTAACTTTTGAAGTTAACAAAATTTAATAGTCATTATTTTCAATTTAAAATTTAAAACATAATAAAAAAATATTTTTTTTGGTTAAAGGTCAATCGCATTTAAAAGAGAAACGAAAAAAAGAGTGAGGAGGTACAGTACAACGCATAGGGAAAAAGCCCTACCGCATCAACGAGCTAACATGCTAGCTCTCTCTACCACCAACAATAAAATAAAGTACAAATAAAATCAAAAGGAACTGCTACCAAGCTATATGCCACACTCGCTTCAGAGCTCGTGCCTGAAGTGAGTCTGGGAGTCGTAACGAGATGATCCTATCCCTCACAATGGAAATAGCCAAAGTAGTTACCACCTCAGACGACACCGAGCGAGCCTCCCAAATGCGTGTGTTCCTCTCCTGCCATATAAAATACACAAGGGCAGCGAGAAGTCCACGATAAGTGCAAGAAATCCAATTCTTCCCCCGCCACCGACTAGCAGCACGAAGGACATCACTCTCCCAATCGCCCTGTGGCCATAGGAATCCAACCTCCCCCTCTAATCTCTGCAAGCAGTCCTGTGAGAAAGTGCACTCGAAGAAAAGATGAGAGTGCGTCTCAACACCCTCCCCACCACACAGAACACACGAATCAACCCCCGACCAATCCAATGCTTATCACGAGTCGGAAGCCGACCTCGGATAGCAAGCCAAAGAATGAAGCAGTGCCGCGGAATACGCCCTGGCCCAGCGAGAAGGGCTGCCCACGGTACAGTAGACCCCTCAGGGTGGAAAAGAGAATAGGCCGAGGCTGAAGTGTAAACCCCGGATCTATGCAATCTCCATCTCACCGTATCTCTCCCAAGAGTTATCTCAGGTAACTCATCCATCAGGTCAACGAACTCTTCTCGAAAATCAACCGGCCACTGCCACTGCCCGTCGACTATGACAGTACTCAGAGACGAGGCTACCTGAAGTCCTGTCAGTGCTGGTCCCATCTGTTGGGATATGTCCTTCGATCCTACGTGTGCAATCGATAAAGTCATAAGGTCGTCTATGGATGTTAAATGATTATTTGATAATATTATTTGTTGGGAACAATATAATATTGATCGATAAATCATACCTACAGGGTCACACACGGACTCAAAGATGATGTACGTTGCTTGATAAATATATTGATTTAGAATCAATATTTACGTGGATTTAATTCACATGCATGGGATGCATGGCTTGCATGGATGCATGTCACATAGTGTGACATGGCATGCCACACAAGCTAGTGGGACCATGTCTTATGCTAGTTGGCATGATGATGTGGTATGACCATTCATATTCACCATAAACCACCCCATTATGTGTGTTGATGACACACATTAAGGTGGGGGGTTACAAGGTCGATAATGGGACAATTATGTGACTATAATGAGATGAATAAGAGGGTGAAAATCAGATTTTCACACAACTTAATCACATATTTCGAAATCCACACAAAAGAGAGAAAGGAGAGAGTGTTCTTGGAGAACCGACTCGATCAAGCAAAGTGTTCGTCATCCGGGTTCGTGTGCAACACGTAGAGGCCGGGCCATTTGTGCGGCTTCAACATCCGGGCGATCTAGACAAGAGGAGTGACGAGGTCATTCACAAGGAGAGCTTCGAGAGGCTGATCCATTAAGGTGGTTCAATCGACTCAACACCACCTTAACCAAAATCAACGATCACCAAAAGTAAGTAATCGTTGAACCTTATATATATATATATTGGATGTGTATATATATATATGTTTATATGTGTTCTTATACACATTAAGTGTGCACTAAGATCCAAGCATGATAGATTTATATGCTTTACACGCTTCCGCACACACGGTATATCGATCGGATCGGTATACCGGTACCTTCAATTGGTATCAGAGCCTAGGGCTCGTGCACACTTTTGTGTTGGACACAAAAATTTTAATCAACATAATTGACTTATTTGTTTAATTGTGATTATGTGATTAGATGTAAGGCCGGCCACCGTTAGTGGTCGGGTGAATGAAATTGTCGTTTTTTACGTTTCGATTGGCCATAGTTTTGGAGGGCTGCGTTTTTTACGTTTCGATTGGCCATAGTTTTGGAGGGCTGCGTCCCTTGGAATCATTTGTAATAGATAGGTTTTCTATTTCAATTTGTATTGTTCAAACTTGTAAGCGATGGACTTGGTCCATGGTTCGATGGAGGATCTCAGCTCTCCGGCGAAAACGAGAAGAAACGAAGCAAAACGAAGCCAAACGAAGCAAAACGAAGCAAACCGGGCTGCTGGAGCCAAACGGCGGTCGCCGTTTGAGCTCCGGCGGGCGCCGTTTTGATTCGGCGGGTGCCGTTTTGGAAACGGCGACCGCCGAAAGCCCTTTTTCTTGGCAGATTGTTCCCGTACCTTTCGGCGGGCGCCGTTTTGGAAACGGCGACCGCCGGTGGTGTTCAGCGACCGCTGGTTGTGAAACGGCGGGCGCTGTTCGTGGTTTTATGGGTACGGAATAGATTTGACCAAAATCGGAGGGCACGGAACTAAAACGGAGGGCGAGGACCAGTCCAGAAGATGTTCAAGGCTTTTGTTGTTATTTTAATCTTTTCGTTTGAGAGTTGTGAGGTTCTAGGGGCCTTTCGATTTCGTATTTATATGCTTTGCTAGTTATAGGTTGTTTTATGTTATAAATGTTCAACTTACATATAAACAAACCTATGCATGCAAGTTCTCAATAATAATGAGTATAATGTCTTGTCCAAAACGTCACACTCATGAAGCCCTCGATCATAAGTTGGTAGGTCCGCCTCAGCGGGGTACTACTTGTTATCTTGGGATAGTGGGAGTAAGGGTTAGATCCTTACACGTGAGTTTGGTTTTCTCATCGATAGATCCACTGCAGGCGTGGCTATCGAGACATGAGATAAGAATGTGATTCTTATCGACCGAGAATGACATTAGATGTCATTGACATGGGATGTCTACCTATCTTGGTTTTCTTAAGTGCGGACTCAGTCGGCTTAAGGATTCGCAAGATGAGGGTCTTGGGATCGCTTTGTTCAAGGGAACAACGATATTAGATATCGATTGAACAAAATGGAATAAATAAGTAACTTGTTAGACAACCTTATTTGTTTACCGCTTTGTGGATGTTTACATACTTTATTTATCTTTCTTTTGTAGTTTATCATGTTAATTTCAACTCGATTCAAGTTTGGTTCAATTCTTGATTATGAAAAATTGAACAACATAAATTTTCTTGATTCACAACGTAACTCGAGGATGGTCCTCAAATACGAAGACAATGAAAATGTGTTAGATAACCACATCCTAAGATATCATTGAACAACTCAATAGCATGTTCGGGGAATATGCTAAGATTGAGTGGTTCGGTATGACCAGGGTCATTGCTTCAGCTAGGCTGGAAAAATGGAAATCTATGGGATCACATGTGCAACAAATGATTGGATTATTTGCTTCAAGTGACCGCCTAGATTTTTCCTATGATGATTATTTGGCAACCGATTTCATACTTCAATTTCATGATGGTTATAATGCCTTTAGGCTAAAATTTCCATATGAATGGTTTGAAGAAATCGCTTCGTGAGCTCCACGGGATGCTCAAGGCTCCTGAGCCGGCGATAGAGGAGGACCCTAAGAGGGAAATTCTTATGATATGGGATAGGGTATTCAAAAGAGCATGGGCAAAAATGCTACTAGGGTTCCTAGGGAATCTGAATGCGTCTACTGCAAAAGTGTAGGACACTAATTGCAAACAAGTAAAAGTTCATATTTTATTCAATTTCAAAACAAATGCCTAATTTGTCTTTCATTTGATGGATTATAAGGTTAGGATTATTTACACCTCGGGGAGTGATTTAATCCAAAACCACTTAAGTTCATCAATGACACAAATTAGAGACTTTCGAGCCATTGGATGGCGTGAATCGATTGTCTGGTTGGCTCCCTCATATTTTATGAGAGATAGGGCTTCAATTGCATGATAATATCGCTGGTTAGAAAACTTCGATTTTTCACTTACGATTTATCACGTTTTGACATTGAGATAATTTTGAATGGGAAATTTGAATGAGACTCAATTATTGGGAATAATTGAATTTGCCCAAAGTTCAAAGAAGATTTGAAGAACGGGGTTGCTTCATCTTCAAGTACTAATGATATAGACATTAAACTTCACAAATTCTACTTCTTGGGTATTGGATTCCAAATGTGGTTCTCACAATTTTATGTGGAGGAACTACATAGAAGTATAAGTTTGGTGAATAGAGATGTCGATCTACGGGCAAGAAATGGAGCGAAGGTCGCTGCATTAGCCGTATAATCATATGATGTTGTTTTGCCTTAGGGCCTTGTTTTAGTATTATAACTATGTAATTTCGTACCTTCAATAAACAATGAATATTGGTTCAGTATTAGATACTGATGGATTAGTTTTTTCACTATGAAATAGTTTGGTAACTATTTTAATTGTGAATTATTCTTTGTTTTGGTACGATTATTATATTGTTTATGTATACTTTAAACTTGACAAATCATATATATCATTAAGACCAAAGGCCAAATCGAATAAGTATCGATGAGACATAACTGAAACATTGTTGATAAGATCAAATCAAAATCTAAACATGTAACGAAGCTTCTTTTAGAAGGAATTTTAGAATCATTTGACTTGGAGTCATTTGATACATGTGAATGATGTGTGATTGAAAAGATAACAATGTCATCTTTCTTGGAGAAAGGAGAACATGTGAGTAATTAGGGATGATCCATACAGATGTATGTAGAACCTATTAGTTCACAAGCACATGAAGGTTATGTTTCGGAAAAGAGAAAACAAACTATATTAGATATAGTTCGACCATTCGATGAGAGGTCTAAATGAACTACTGGTCTCTTTTGGGAACACACAATTCTAGACTTCAACTTATACACTGAATAGGACGCTGTCAAAAGCTGTTGATAAGACACCATACTAGGTATGGAAAGGGAGGGTCCCTAAATTTTTTTCATCAAGATTTGAGGTTCTAAAAGCTTCTCTGACGAGATTTATCTCTATAGAGCTTGAACTCAAATGGGATAAAAGTTTCCTTATGGTATGTCCATATGAAACTCGAGGGTACAAATTCTACGATCTATCTGAGAACAATATTTTGTTGCTCGAGATGGTGATTTTCTTGAAAAGAGATATCTTTCCTAGAAAGTCAGTGGGAGCTCGGTTGTCTTGAACGAGGTTCAAGTGAAACAACTAACGATGAATACTCAAGACTGGGTTGAGAGTATTCTTATGGTTTTGGAAGCCATACCAGCCCTCGTAGGTCCGAAAGGCATAAATCTATCTCTATTATTCAAATACTTAGATATTGTGACCAATGAGAGATATGAATTCATGCTTTTGGAAAGCGGTGAACCTTCGACCTAATTCCAAGCTATGACGAGTCCAGCTACTGAAAATTGGCATGGTGCCATGAAATCTGAGATGATATCAATATCTGATAATCAAGTTTGGAACTTGATATATTTGCATCACAGGGTTAGACCCAATGAATGCTAATAGATCTTTAAGATCTAAACAGACAGATGGAAAACCTAGGGTTTTTAAAGCAAGGTTGATGGTAAAAGTTTTATTCACGAGGTGGATTATGGAAAAACTTTCACCAATTGCTTTGATTAAATCATTCAGATTATCTTAGCCATTACTACTTATCTTGATAATGAGTTATGGTAATATTGAATGTTAAAACTAACTTCTTGAATTGGATTCTAGAAGAGGTTTTTAACACAGCCAAAGAGTTTTATCGATCTTAATAAGGCTGAGAAATTATGCAAGCTTATAGTTCTATTTATAGAATAAAGAATGCATATCGGAGTAGCAATCTTCAGTTCAATGAATCCATACTGGGATTTGGATTTCAGAGGAACTCGGAAGAGTCTTGTTTTACAAGAAGAACAGTGGGAGGTACGTTGTATACATTGTGTTGTATGTCGATGACATACTCCTTATTGGAAACAATGTTTCTATGCTTAATTCTATTAAAGAATAGCTTGGAAATTGTTTTTCAATAAAGGATCTTGGAGAAGCACATTACATATTGGGCATCAAGATCTGTCGGAACAGATCGAAAAGGATTTTTGGACTTAGTAAAGCGACCTATATTGATAAGGTGCTTGATAAGTTCAGAATGAAAGACGCCAGAACGGGTCTCATTCCAATGAGTCATGGCACATCACTTAGCAAGATGCAAGGCCTTACGGTACTTGATGAGCAAAAGAGGATGTAAAACATTCCTTATGCTTCGGCAATAGGGTCTATAATGTACGCCATGATATGTACACGACTGGACGTATTGTATGCTTTGAGCATGACGATTCGGTTTCAAGGAAACCCAGGTGAGACGCATTAGACTGCGGCCAAGAGTATTCTTATGTACCTTAGATGGACTAAAGAATATTTTGTTGTCTTTGGAAGACAAAAAGAGTTGATATTAACAAGCAGTTTGACTGCTAACTTCAAAACAGACTAAGATAATTTCCGATTTTAATCTGGTTATATCTTTTGTCTGGTTAGAGGTGAAATTTGCTGGAATAGTTCCATGCAATGCAATATAGCTGATTAAACTACAGAAGTTGAGAACAGTATTGCATTGGATGCAGTAATGTTGGCAGTTAAGATTTGAAAGTTCTTGAATGAACTAGGTGCCGTAACTAGCTTAGCCCATCCGATAATTCTCTATTTATAGTAGAGTTATCGCGCAAGCCAATGAGCTAGGAAGCACCACAAGTCTAAAACTGGTGCTCAGGAAGTTCCACATTATCTGGGAGATAGTTTTGTGGAGACATCGAGATAATAAAGTTGCAACTTTTGGTAAGGTTGCAAACCCGTTTTCTAAACCTCTCCAGCAGTTTAAGCTTGAGGCTTTCACAACTGCAATAGAGATCAAACATCTTAGAGATGGGTTGTGATTTCTATTACTGTATTAGATACTTTTGGAGATTTGGTAAACATTCACTCATATGTATAATACATGTTTCTTCATATAAATATGGTTTAATTTATATGAATTGTCCAAATGATTAAGTGATATCAATTGGGTTATGAGGTCGACTTACCGCATAATGAAGTCCCAATGGTTGAACTGATATACTTAAATCATATAGTTGTTCCTGGTTCGTATAATCGAGTACGGACAAACCGATAATACAATGAACTAGTTTGTAATGTGTACTATAGCGCCGCTTCATGGGCTAGTGATGTGGGACATCAAGTACAATTACATAGATATTAGCTGGGAGCTAATGATCGAACAGACCCGACTGGAATAGTATTTAAGATTTCGAGTCATAATACTATTTCATTGACTGTCGAGCAATTTCCTCTGACCTGAGTAGTCCAGAGTGATTCCATTGTGAAATGGTGTACTTTGATACAAGTAAACGCCTTTCGTAAAAGGAGGTTATAAAACTTGTTATTGGGTATATCAGGAAGCAAGTGGGAGAGCTTGGACTGACAAGATGGGATTGTCCTCCATTTTTATAATGGGATACATGTCTTACCGGCCACTTGGAGAGTCGAGACTGTGGAATATACGTGGCCACGTCCAGATTCGTATCATAGTGATAAATCTGGTTTTACAGTCTGTCTCAAAGTCCAAGAAAGGTTTGAACCGATTGAGGATGACTCGAGTCTTGCCTCAAGTTCAAACTTAGACATAAAGTGACAACAGGAAGTTGGCAGCACACTGGCTCTGAAGGCCAAGTGGGAGATTGTTGGGATATGTCCTTCGATCCTACGTGTGCAATCGATAAAGTCATAAGGTCGTCTATGGATGTTAAATGATTATTTGATAATATTATTTGTTGGGAACAATATAATATTGATCGATAAATCATACCTACAGGGTCACACACGGACTCAAAGATGATGTACGTTGCTTGATAAATATATTGATTTAGAATCAATATTTACGTGGATTTAATTCACATGCATGGGATGCATGGCTTGCATGGATGCATGTCACATAGTGTGACATGGCATGCCACACAAGCTAGTGGGACCATGTCTTATGCTAGTTGGCATGATGATGTGGTATGACCATTCATATTCACCATAAACCACCCCATTATGTGTGTTGATGACACACATTAAGGTGGGGGGTTACAAGGTCGATAATGGGACAATTATGTGACTATAATGAGATGAATAAGAGGGTGAAAATCAGATTTTCACACAACTTAATCACATATTTCGAAATCCACACAAAAGAGAGAAAGGAGAGAGTGTTCTTGGAGAACCGACTCGATCAAGCAAAGTGTTCGTCATCCGGGTTCGTGTGCAACACGTAGAGGCCGGGCCATTTGTGCGGCTTCAACATCCGGGCGATCTAGACAAGAGGAGTGACGAGGTCATTCACAAGGAGAGCTTCGAGAGGCAGATCCATTAAGGTGGTTCAATCGACTCAACACCACCTTAACCAAAATCAACGATCACCAAAAGTAAGTAATCGTTGAACCTTATATATATATATATATATTGGATGTGTATATATATATATGTTTATATGTGTTCTTATACACATTAAGTGTGCACTAAGATCCAAGCATGATAGATTTATATGCTTTACACGCTTCCGCACACACGGTATATCGATCGGATCGGTATACCGGTACCTTCACCATCAGACATACCTCCTCCAAACGACCTGAGATATGCCACGGGTCCCTCCAGAGGTAGAACTGCGACCCATCACCAATCTGAAACTGGAAAGCCGGTAGAATAGCAGGACGTAGCTTAAGGAGCTGTCGCCAACTCCAAGAGCATGCCCTAGGCATCTTCGCACTCCAAAAAGAATGTCTCCGTAGTCGATTCGCCTGAATCCAACTGACCCAAACAGAAACCGGGTCTCGACTCTGAATGGCCCAAATATGTCTAGTCATAAGAGCTCGATTCTGGGCGGTAAGATCTCGAATCCCCAGTCCTCCCTCTCTGGCTGGGCGACATACATCTTCCCACCGAACCTTGGCATACCCCTGGGTGCCCGTCCCATACCAAAGAAATCTCCTCAACCTCTTCACTATCTCCTGAATGACTCCCTGTGGAAGGATGAAAACATTAGCCCAATAGATATGAAGAGTGCTGAGAACAGAACGGATCAGCTGGACGCGCCCAGCATAAGATAGGGATCGCGAAGTCCAAGAACTTAGCCTATCGTCAATCCTCCGGATCAAGGGAGCACAGTCCGAAATCCTCAACTGAGAAGAGATCAGAGGAACTCCAAGGTAACGCACCGGAAGAGTACCAACTGGAAAATCAAAGACTGCCTGAAGAACCGCTGCATCCTCCTGTGCCGACATCGAGAGGTAGATGTTACTCTTGTCCACATTCTCATGTAAACCCGAGTAAGCAGAGAAAATCTGTAGTCCCCGTCTGAGCGTGTCAATAGAGACAGGATCTGCATGGCAAGCAAGCAGCAAGTCGTCTGCAAAACTCAACATATAGGTCCGAGTCCTCTCATATCTATAATGAAACTGGAACTCCGGCTCTGCCTGAATGTGCCACTCCAAGATCCCGTGTAAGACCTCCATCACTAATACAAAGAGAAAGGGTGACATCGGGTCCCCCTGCCTCAAGCCCCGGGCGCCTCTAAAATAACCCTCGGCTGAACCATTAATGTTCACTGAGTAAGCCGGAGTAGTGAGACACTCCATAATCCAACTGATGAACACCTGATGGAATCCCATAGTCTCCAAGGTCGCCCGCACAAAACTCCACTCAACCGTGTCATAAGCCTTCATAAGATCGACTTTCAGCACACATCTAGCTGGAAGTCCCGTCTTTTTGTATCCCTGCATAATCTCCTGTGCAAGGAGGATATTATCCCCTATGCGTCTGCCAGGGACGAAAGCCGTCTGCGATCTGTCCACCAATAAGGTCATGCTGTCACTCATACGATTCGAAATAATCTTCGCAATCACCTTGTACAGCACATTGCAGCACGAGATGGGGCGAAAGTCCTTAGGATGCTTTGGGGCAGCAACCTTCGGTATAAGCGAAAGAATCGTAGAATTAACAGCTCGAACAAGCTTCCCGGTACGAAAAAAATCTGAGATAGCCGTGATACTCTCAGATTTAATCACCGGCCAGGCTTGTTTGAAGAAGGCCGAAGAGTAGCCGTCTGGACCCGGTGCTCTGTCGTCCTCGAAAGCAAAAAGAACGTCCTGAATCTCCGTTGTTGTCACCGGTCTAACCATATGCTCTGCCATTTCAGCAGTAAGCCGCCTAGTCACGAAAGGGCGTAAATCACCTACCAAAGGGTGACTCGAAGTACCCATCAGTCCCTGAAAGAACGACACAATCGTACTACTGATCTGCGAGGAGTCATGCACTAGCTCACCAGTAGCTGTCTCGACCTGAAGGATGCGCGATCGAGCCCGTCGGACCGCAATACTTCTGAAGAAGAAGGTCGTACACTGATCCCCATCCCGGAGCCAAGAAGTCTTCGCCCTCTGGCGTAAATAAGTCTGCTCCATCTCAACTGCCCGTCCATACACACGGCGACAGATACCATCCAAAACAAGAAGCGGCTCAAACGTAGGGTCAGAGCTCAGACACGACTGGACCGAGAGTAGAAACTCCCTAGCTCTCGTCACATTCGCTCCAAGGTGACCCTGCCTCTTCCGCATCCGCCTAAAAACACCCTTTAGAAGCTTAAGCTTCTGAACAACTGAATACATCGGAAGACCTTAAATAGGCTGATCCCAGATACTCCGCGTCTGTGGAAGGAAATCCTCCATGTCTGTGATGTGGTTATCGAACCGAAACCACGCCTTGAATCCATGACCAGCTGTCACCGGATTCAGAAGAAGGGGTGCATGATCCGAAGTACGGGATGGAAGAGTGTGGTAGATACTATCAACACAGTGTATCAACCATGAAGGGTTAGCCACCACCCTGTCAAGGCGTCTCCACTTCCGGTCCCTCACCTGCTGGTTATGCCACGTATACCACGGTCCCACCGTCGGTAGCGTAACCAAATCTGCCGCCGTCAAGCAAGCTTGAAAGTCATCTGTCCCAGTCGGCGTACTTCCACCCAAAGCCTCGCTCTCATCCAGGATAGTGTTGAAGTCACCCAACACCACCCAATCAGAATCCTGCAGGAACTCAGAAATAGAAAGTATATAGTCCCATAACACTCGCCTCTGAATCACCGAGTTATGGGCATATACGAACGTGTAAAACCGCGTGACAGCCGTCTTGAGCTCCGTAACTCGACAATGAAGCCACTGATCAGAGGTATGAACCATCTGGACATCCACCAAACTATGGTCCCAGCCGACCCATATACGCTTACCCGGACCATCTATATAATCAATGTACCTACTCCACGTAGAGAACACTCGGTCAGCGACAAAAGAAGACCTACTAGGGGTGACATGTGTCTCTAGAAGTGCAACGAGACTGACGGAGTTCTCCTGAATAAGATCTCGGACTGCCTGCTGGTGATCCGGCTTATTCAGCCCTCTAACGTTCCAACAAAGAGTACTACACATGGGAACTAATCGGAAGGGTTGCTTTAGGACCCTGCGTATACACTACCATAGTACCAGCCGTATTTCCACTCGGATCATGTATTACCTCCTCCCCGGTGGGCCTAAGTCGATCGAACCTGTCCCCATATTCAAGTGTCCGAAGCCTACCAAGTCCACCGTCTCATCAGGCTCATTTCTCTTACCATGTTCTGTAGTTCCAAGAGTACTTAGGGTATTTCGGGCAATATGACCATTCCCAGCGCTAATCTCCTCATCAACTTCACAAAGTACATCAAATGAGTTAGAATTAACTCTTGACCGTTCACGTTGATTAACTTGAAGTTGGATTTGCGATTTATCTTTATTACCGTCCATCCCATTTAATATGCCATTCGAGCCATTTGGTGCATATTTTGCAATCTTCACATTTGTTATCATATTTTGGGCAATTGATATCCCATTATTCCGATTGTCGGTTGTACCAGTAACCGATTTCCCATCACCTCTATTCTGATTAGACTCCAATTCAATCACCCCTCGGCTTTTCTTTTTTGATTCAACCACAGTCCAGGTCGAGGCTGGATGCAAATTATCAGACCTTGTCTTCGCCGGCTGGACTATACTCTTTTTTGGCTCAAATCTAGTAATTGGCTGTGGCTTAGTTGTGGGACCAGCTTGTGGACATTTCCCGTACGTGTGACCGAAAGAATTACACCTCTCTGGTTGCACCGTCAACCTACGAGTCCGAGGTTCCAGTCAACACGCCTTTGATGCAGCAATTTAACCAGGTCTCAGAGGAGATGGTGAGGACGATTACCACGAGACATTCGGATTTTGAATTTGATGTACCAGAGTTTGCGAATTTGGTGAATAGGGTGGATGGTAGAGACAATTGTGGTATGGATCGAGGGGCTATAAGTACCGATAATATCGGTTTGAATGGGAATGATGGGAATTGCCGTACGGGTCTTGGTGTTGACGAACAAGCCCTAATCGAGCAAAAGAGGAAGGCGATATGTACTACTACGTTAAATAAAACTGATGTTGCTTCTCTTAAGTCGGATGCTGGGAATATTGCGGATGGTGTTCATCATTTTCAGGAAAATTTGCAGGTAGACGCGTCGAAATCCCGTGATTCCGTGTTATTGAGCCAAACAAGGAATAACGAGTTGCATGCCAAGAATACAGATGACCTACCTTTTTTGGGTGCGGATTCTGTGGGACACTTACCTTCAACACAGCCGAGTCATGCGGTGACTAATGGAAGTAAGATTACAAATTTGAATTTGGATGCTGTTACGAGAAAGGAGGGACTTTCTGAATATAGTCCTAATACTAATAATATTTCTCATAATAATATATATGGTAATTCGGGAGTTAATTCTCAAAACCGAAATGGGCCTTTTTCTGGCACTGGGCTAAGTCAACCCGTGACTTCTTCAGGCCCTTTAGCCCATGCACTAACAGAATCGGGGGGAAATAAATTTTCTCAGAAATCGCAAAACGCTGAAACAACAGGACCGAAACTTGATCGGTTGAGCACTGCTACTGGTAACCCCCTACACAGTTTGGTTTTTGGAAGCTTTACGTCGGGTTATATCCGATCACCGGACGTAATTGAACCAGTTACATTATCTAGAGTTACGCTTAAATACATTGCACCGGAGATCAATAATGGGGAGCCCTTCATCCGTCCGACGTGGGAGACGGTACAAGACGGAAGTAAGAGATGGGAGTTTACTCTTGTTGGGTACTACTTAGGTGCACAATTGGGATTCCAGGTAACAAAAAACTTTGTCATGCCAATTTGGAGAGGGCTGATTGATGTTAAAGCAAACACAAACGGATTCTTTTTCTTCTCATTCAAATCTGAGTCGGAGCTTCGTACGGTAGTCGAGGGAGGTCCATGGATATTTTCTGGTAGACCCATATTCTTACAGCGATGGACAGAAGGGATGGCTCTTGAAAAACTGGTGCATAAGGAGGCCCCGATTTGGGTTAAATTCAGGAACCTCCCCCTTAGTATTGGAATACGGATGGGCTAAGTAGGGTTGCGAGCGCGGTGGGAGTACCACTTTACCCGGACGTGTACACTAGCTCGATGACACGACTTGACTATGCTCGTGTTTGTGTGATGATGAAAGTGGACGGCAGCTTCCGTGACCATGTTATTCTACTAATAAAAAAATATTGTGATATCTCATACTGCTATTATATTTTTAACGTCAATTAAATAATTTAATATTTAATTATATTTTATATTGTAATATTTAATTTATTTTTATTATTAAAAATATTTTTATTAAAACTTATTTTAATTATTAATTATATGATTATTAAAAAAATTACATTATAAAAAATATTAAATAAGAAATTAAAAAATGTAGATAGACTATTTTTATTAATTTATATAAAAAAGATCATTTTATAAATAATAAAGTTTTTGGTTTGAGTTTAAGGTAAACGTAATCTAATTGGTTAGAGAGTTTTTTTAAGACTTTTAAAATCTAGCTTTTCAAAAGTCCATAAAAATCTTGAGGTATTCAATACAGATTTTAAAAAGTCTTTAAAAATCTACCGGTATTCAAAACTCAATAAATTTTAAAACTCAATAGATTTTATTGGAATTTTTCTTAAAAATACGAAGGATTCTAACTCTTTAAAATCTCTCGTAATGAGGAGAGATTTACATGGATTTCACTTTAACGTATTAAATTATTATTAAAAATAAAACTTTAAATATTTTATAAAAAATTACATTTTATACTTATTTCTTTTCTAATAAACTATATTATTATTAAAAATAATAAAAATTTAAAAAATTATATAAAAAAATTATACTTGTTTTTTCTTTTATTAAAAAATTATATTAGTGAATTATTTTTTTTATACAGTATATTTGTATTATTAGCGCAAAAATTAATCAACAAGTATATTTGTATCACTAGTTATAGCGCAAAAATCAATAAAAATTATTATAACTTATAAAAAAATTATTACGTAATAAAATAAAGTCTATGAAAATCTATATAAATCCATAAAAAAGTCAGTCAAACTCTTTATGAAATCTAACGGACTTTCCAAACAAATCCAATAAATAAGTATTTTTTCTGTGGGTCCCACCTTAAAACTTATAATAGGTTTATGTTTTGGTATCGCTTGGAGCATCTCCCCTACTCTTTTTGGTATCTGTTGGAGATGCTCTTATATTTACGTTTACCGTAAACACAAACAAAAAACTATTTGTTAATTATAAAATAATTTTTTTTACAAATTAATAAAAATGACTTATCAATTATTTTTTAGTATCTTATTTAATATTTTTTGTAATTTAATTTTTTTTAATAATCCTAATATTAATAATTAAAATAAATTTTAATAAAAATATTTTTAATAATAAAATAAAAATATATATCAAAATATGAAATATAATTAAATAATTAAATTATATAATTAACATTAAAAATAAAATAACAATAAACGAGATACTTAAAAAAATACTACTAATTACAAAAACAAAAATAATAAATTACTAGTTTTTCGTGTGTTTTACTTTAATTTTTTTAATAATTAATTAATATTTATTATGTTTGTAAATTTAAATTAAAAATAATATTAATTATATTTTTTAATATTAAAAATTATGAGGTAAAATTGTAAATTTGTAAAGATGTTAGTTATTTATATAAATAAAATAAATAATTATATAAGAAGAATATTTAAAAAATATTATTTTAAGTTAGAGTATTAGTTTCTCGGTTGAAGTTAAATTACTGAAAACGTAAATTTAAACTTATTTTGAGTTCGGTTGGAGTCAAATTACTGTAAACTTAAACTTAAACATATTTTGAGTTTAAGTTTTGATTTTTCGGTTGGAGATGGTCTAATAATATATTTTATATTGTTATATACTTTCCTACCCCATGATTGTTTTCACTTTTGTTTTTCTAAATAAAAAGTTTTTTTATTAACTATATATCCTCAAAATATATTTTTACTTACATATATATTTCTATTTTTTCAGTTAACTCTTTATTATCATAAATAATTAAAACGAGAAGCATATTGTTATAGGTGACGAATTCTCAGGCGTAGGGATAATCAAGAAAAATGAGCATTTAAAAAATATGATTTTTTTCGGTTTAAATTAAGCGGTTCGATTTAATTAAAACAATTATTCGGTTCAGCTTCAATAATCTTATCTTTAACCGGTTTTATGAGTTATTAATTATTGGTCAAAGAGGCGTGCTTAATTATAATCTTTTTTGGTAAAGGTCAATTTCATATAAAAGAAAAAGTGTATAGTACAAAAAGCGCATACAAACTATCTCTCCGATAGCCAATATAGCACTAGAATCTCTCCGATAGCCAATATAGCACTACAATGCAAAGAACTACTACCAAGTTATATGCCACACCCTCTCCAATCCCCGTGCCTGAAGAGAATCAGGTAATCGTAAAGAGATGATCATCTCTCGTATAAAATGAGAAGTCACCACTCCAAACGACACCGAACGACCCTTCTGAATCCTCGTGTTCCTTTCTGAGTGCTCCTGAATGAGATCCCAGACGGCCCGCTGGTGATCCAACTTATTCAGATCTCGAACATTCCAGCAGAGCGTACTACACATGGGCACTCGTGTGGAGAGCTACTATAGGACTCTGCTCGTGAACCACCATGGTACCATCCCCAAACTGTTCATCCCGCAAATCAGCCCGGTCCTCAAGTGAGTCGGACCCGTGCTCATTGGACCCTACATTGATATTACCGAACCCTACTAACCCCGACATCATCGTCCATTGACCCATGGACGGAATGTCCCTCGGTTGTAACTCCGAGAGCTTGCCATGTTGTTCGACTTGGGCCTCTATTCGAGTTAACTTTGGCGGTTGTGGCCTAGCCTCATATCGGAGAATAGGTTTAATAGTAGTCGCGGTGATCCGTTTAGGGCACGTAGTATTACCATGTCCGAACGAATCACACGCCGAGCAGGATTTAGGTCGCCATTCATACTCAATTCCCACTTTGCAACTCCCTTTGTAACCTACTGTTGTGTCATTTGTTGGTTTAAAAAGGATCACATGATCCTTAAAATCCCCATCAATGTTCATCATAACACAAACCCGAGCATAATCCAACCGAGCCAACGACGAGGTGATCACATCTGGATATAGAGGCTGCCCAACTGCACTCACCACAGTGCTGAGACCGTTCGACGTCCAATATTCCATAGGAAGGTTACGAAGCTTCACCCAAATTGGTACCTCCCGATGAGTACGTTTCTCGAGTGTCATGCCCTCGGCCCATCTTTGAAGGAAAAGAGGCTGCCCGGCTACTATCCACGGTCCTCCTTCCACCACCATGTATAAATCTTGTACCGAGTTAAAGGTAAAGAAAAAGAAACCATTTTCAGTAGCTTTAACTTCCTTAATTCCCTTCCATGTCGACATCACGAATCGCCGAGTAGTCTGGTATCCAATAGTACGTTCCAAAAAGTATCCCACCAGCGTATTCTCCCATCTCTTACAACCCTCTTGTAACACCTACCAGGTAGGACCGTAGGACGTACGAAAACCTGCCCATTGTTAATTTCTGGGGCAACATAATGTAACGAAACCCTCGATGGTATAAGATTATACCCTCGATGGTATAATCTTTTTGTTTAACGAAAATCACCGATTCTTTATATTATATACTATAAATTAGCTCCTTAATTTAAGCTAATAAATATCTTCCTATAATTAATTAATTATAATATTTTAATTCTATTTTTAGAATTGCGGATTTTAATTGAATGAAAATCGGAAAAGAAATAGTATTCGAATTTGAAAATCATACAAACCCTAATCGCTAACTCGGCTTATAAAAGGATCGTACATTTTCATTCGGTTCTCACTACCATTCATTTCATCGTGCATTTTTTGTTCGATTAATAGCTTAATTATTACCTCTACGTTTTGAAATCCTTGCCGGAGACGACGGTGAGTTCGACCTCGTAGCGACTTCAATTGGAACGAGCTGGACCTCGATTGACGGGAGGAGGTGCTGCTGCTCCATCTCCTGATTTGGGGAAATCTGAATTATAGATTTTTGTGTTTGAATTAGGTTATGAATTGAATTTATTTTTTTTATTTTTTATTCACAATTAAAAAAAATGTTAATACATAAATGTCCTGAAAGTCAGAATTATATTTGACCAAATCCCCAAGTAAACCACACGCTCCTGGAATATTCTAAACAATATTTCAATATAAAAAATAGGTAATTGATTAACGGTAAAAAAAATTGGGTAGTCAAGTGTAACGTTTTTTCGTTCGGATAGATGAGGGTAAAAAACACAAAACCTTGATTAGGTTTCTTTAATATTCCCTAACATTAATTGTGAAATTTTATAATTCGTTCGGATAGATGAGGGTAAAAAACACAAAACCTTGATTAGGTTTCTTTAATATTCCCTAACATTAATTGTGAAATTTTATAAATGTTTTTCTGAGTAAGTGAGTATAAAAAACACGAAACCTTGAGTAGGTTTATGTAATATTCCCTCACATTAATTGTGAAATTTCATAAAGTGGGCATATAATTCATTTAGTGTATAATAAGTACACAAAATAACGGTTAGAATAGACAACTATCTAGTTGACTTTACTAGTCCTTTACTCAAAATATATAAAATTGAAAAGTACTTCACACGAAAAACTACTACATCATTTTTGTATTTTTACAATTTTATAATTGCTCCTTTACACTTACATTAAATGTGTGTACATTTTTAAGTCAACCATAAATTTAGAGCACACTTCCTCAAGAATTGAAACGAGTTTTGCAGTTTGAATCTTTCTTACAAATAATCAGAAAGTATAAAAATTTCAGTCCTTACAAACCTTTAAAATCTGGTGATGAAAATACTGAAATTTCTTCGATCGATCCTTTGATTTGAGTTTATCTACCTTTTATTTGTGTAATGGTGCATTCATTAGAGCTGATATCATTACCCAAGCCATGTCTTTCAACGAAAAAACCGGGCTCTTTGGCTTCAGGCAAATCACCTCCACTCCCCAACATCAAAACCACCGAAGACATGCTTGGCCTATCCTTCGGACGTTGTTGGACGCACAATAAAGCAACACGAATTGATCGGAGCAATTCCGACGAGTATGCTGACTTTCCAATATTCAGGCCATGAATCAGATCCATGGGTCTGTTTTCTTTGCATAGTAGCCATGCCTGTAATTGAACATATATATTAACCAAAACGTATTTTATATTAATATTTTTATAGATCGAAACACTTACATGTCCAACAAGGTTGTGATGATGATCCGAGTGTTGAAATCTTCTGTTTGCGTGGCCACTCACGATTTCCAGAACTAAAACACCAAAGCTGTATACGTCTGATTTTATTGAGAAAATGCCCTCGACAGCATATTCTGGTGACATATAACCGCTGCATCAATTGCATATAATATAAGATCAAGTTTTTTGTAGAGCAATTAAACAATGAGTAAGATTAAATTTGAGGTTCTTACTATGTTCCAACTACTCTTTTTGTGTTGCCTTGTGTGACATTCCCTCCGAAAATTTTGGCCATTCCAAAGTCTGATATTTTCGGGTTCAACTCGTCGTCCAACAATATGTTACTCGCTTTGAGGTCTCTATGAATAACTCTCAAACAAGAATCTTGATGAAGATACAACAGTCCCCTCGCAATACCGTTAATAATATCAAAGCGTTTCGGCCAATCCAGCTGCTTACTTGTTGCTTCATCACCAAATAGGATTAAGTCGAGACTTTTGTTAGACATGTACTCGTAAATCAACAACTTCTCTTCGCCTTCAATGCACCATCCCAGAAGCTTTACAAGATTTCGATGTTGAAGTTTGGCGATACATATAACCTCATTCTTGAACTCACCCAGTCCTTGCGACGAAGTTGCCGACAACCTTTTAACAGCGATTTTCTGGCCGTCTTCTAGAATTCCCTATGATTCAAAAGCTGTGTACGTAATTTTATGTGGTTTGAATAACTAAGAAAATGTTTACCATATTCATCACTTATGTTACTGAATTTTATACTATGGTAATATACATAGTACTGTACCTTGTAAACGGGTCCGAATCCACCTTCCCCGAGCTTGTTGTTTATGGAAAAATCATCGGTAGCTTTGGCTATTGTGGACAAATCGAACATAGGTAGTTCCAATTCTTGGTCTTCCGGCGTTTCTGAAACACAAGTATGTACGTAAAAACCGGATCATTGATCATTGATCATTTATCATACTTACTACTACATGTACAATTCATGATCAACTGATCCCTTATTACGTACCTCCTTTTCTTCGCATCAGCTTTCGATCCTTGTATAATTTCTTAACGAACAACGCCAGGCTCAGTAGTCCTACTAGAAACAACCCCGCCAACGATGTGAAAATCGCAATAAGAAGCTTTGCTCGCCTCGTCCATTTGGAACCTGCACATTCATTCATTAGGAATCTAGCTATATATATCGATTACTAAAATATCTAGCTACACATCGAAAACCTTAATTATTACCTAATTCGGAAGCAGCCAGTCGGATGTAAATCTCCTGATCCTCTCCGGGTAGTTCTCTGATGTCGACCAAGTCTCCAAACCACATCAAACATCCGCTCCCTCCGTTTCGTACATCCAAATTCGAGTAAGCCGTACACGAACAATTCCTCAAGCACTCCACCTTACATTCTTCAAGATTCAAGTTCGCATTATCTCTAGTGAATTCGGCATCCGGCATCTTTATCCTAGAGTACTTGAAGAACACGTCGTCCGAACAATTCAAATTCCTCCTCCTCACACAACCTCCCGAGTAATCGGACATCCCCCAACTTCCTTGATCCCTCGGCACAAACCTGTCCAAACACCCGCAATTAGGTATATTCACATTCCCGCAAATTCCATACGCTCCGCACGCTTTGTAATCATCGCATATATCCGCCGGAAGCTTGTATATATCGACCCATTCTTTCCTCTGATCCACCCAAGTCGTGATCAGGGCAACCCCGTTCGAGGTTAACGTGAACCTCGTCAGCGTCGAGCTATTCGTGTCGAACCATTTGTAGTACGCCGCTGCCGAACTATTCATGACGAATGCTGACATGTTGGTCTGTTGCCGAAAAATAAAGCTCCCGCTGAAGTGGTCCCCGTTGAACGGGCCCACTCTGTTCTGTAGGTCGTCGCCTTTTTTCCTAATGACGACCTGGAGATAACCCGTCGTCTCCATGCTCATCGTGTAGTCGCCCGTTGCGGGGTCCGAATCGGACTTCCACGACGAAAGACGTCGTTGTGATTGGTCATCGCCAAGTTTCCGACCGAAATCCGTGCCGGCGATCAACGTGTCGGTGATGTGGTCGAAGCTCTGCCACGTGGAGTAATTATCCTCTGCTTCGCGGACCACGAGATTCCCGACGTCCAGCAATCGGGCGACGGGGTTTTCTACGGCTCTCGATGCGTTGGTTGACCATACGGTCAACGTTCCGTCGAGGAGGAGTAAGTTGCCCGACTTCGGGTCGAGCGTTAAGACGCCCGAGGTGGTGTTTGTGAGCGGGGATTCGCGGTTTGCGACCCATACGACTGTAGCGGTTTGTATGTTCTTGAACCATATTCCCAGGTAACGGTTTCGGGAACTGCCCGGACTGAAGAAACCGAGCTCGAATTTCTGCCCGGAGGAAACGAGCGTCTGCCCGTCGTCTCTCAGGATTTGGCCCTTGTGTAGTGTATCAGAGGCACTGATCAAAATTAAGTGTAACACCAAAACATGTGTACAAGGCCAAGTTTTCATGACTCTTGAATGCTGATTGATTTTCGAATCTCCTAATTTCATATTTTCGCTTCACATGGAAAGGCATCTTATTTATTAGTCAACGGTTAACCTTAAAAACGTGTATATACTGTATTCTGTATAGTCAATCTTAATTTGGGGACATTGCCGTCAAGTAGCATGATATTTATATCAATTTTGTTGTTAAATGTGACGTTTGAGGTTTTTTTCTAAATCAATAGCTTTGCATTTTTTAAATCATGTTTCATTTATTTAAAAAAACAACTACAATAAAACCTCTATAAATGTGTATAATGTTAATTATTATATTCATAAAAATAAACTAATTTATAATACCAACTTATGTTTTCTATCGTTACCAACTTATGTTTTCTCATCGTCTAAAATGCATCACAAAATCATATCAAATACATAAAATATTATGTGAATATAAAAGGGACCATCATGCACTAACAATATTATAAAAATCAGTTGATGAAAAATATTTTTTGAATGTTAGTTAAGGTACATTATCAAACATTCTAAATAGATCACGTGAGTACTCAACTATTATCAAACATTCTAAATAGATCACGTGAGTACTCAACTTTGAGAGTATTGATGAGAAATAATATGTATAATTGTAAAGGGGAAGGCGGTGAGGAAAGGTGGTCGGCGTTTATTTTCTTTTTTCAATTTCACAATAAAATAAAATGAATAATATAACTATAAAGAGATACAAATAGTCAAATATACAACGTCGACGTCTATCCCAATTTAATATGCATTATTTATTTATTTATAAATTAAAAAAAAACAAAAACAGTTATATTATAAGTTGGCACAAAAATAAAATAATTTATTTATAAATTAAAAAAACAGTTATATTATAAGTTGGCACAAAAATAATACAGTACTAAGTAGTATAATTTTAACTTTTATCATATAGAGTACTAAATAAAATACTTAAAAATAAAAAAATATATAGAATAATATTTTTTTATATAATATCAATGAAATTATAATTTACAAATAATTAATATAAAATTTAAATTATAATTATATTAAATAACATGTCACATTAAAATATAAATAATAATTAATTATAAAAATACTAACTATTTTAAAAACTAAATAGTTTGGAAACTATCAAATATTTTTTTTATTTGATTTTATTGATTAATTAATTGGATTTATCATATTATTATGGAAATAAATTATATTTTATTGTTAAGTATCATTATTGTTTTAATAAATAATTAATATATATTTTTATAAATCATTAAAAATGGTTAAATACGAAAACATTAAAAAGAAAATATTTAATTAAACATATAAAATAAAATAATATAATAATTAATTAATTTCGAATTTAATAAAGAATTAATCACTAATAATTAATATTTATATTTAGTTAATTTAATTATTTTCCTTAATATAATTTACATTAACTAATTAGTTCGTCGAAAAAATAAAAATTAATTTTGTTTAATTTGGTAATTCGTTTTAATATCAATTGAAAATAATATTTTTTTGTGATAATTTATTTATAAAATATTTTTTTGCTTAATTTGGTAATTCATTTTAATATAATTTGTAAATAATATTTTTTTGGTGATAATTTGTTTATTAAATATTTTTTTTTACTTAACTTAATTTTAATTTTTTATTTTACTTAACTTAATTTTAATTTTTTATTTATTTAATAGAATCGTTAACATTACATCATTCTCTTTAAAAAAAAGTTGGAAGACTCTTTAAATATTAGTTTTGATAAAAAAAAAACAATTATTTCTGGACCAAAAAATAAAAATTTATTTTTAAGTTAAAAACTAAAATAATTCTGAGTAAAATTTAAAAATATTGAGTAATTGAATAAAATAGAAATAAAATTGTAATATTTTAAAGTGAAAAATTAATTTTGGTTGGTGTGTCACTATTATAAAACACCTAAAAAACACAAGTGTTTCAACTATTGACCAAAATAGTATTTTAATAAAAAATATATACGACTCTGCAATATAAGCAGAGTTGGACACAAAAACTCAATGGTTGATTCGACTTTTTTATCGAGCTTCTATTTGTGTAATAGTGTAGTTATTTGACGACCTTGTTGCATTTGTGTTGCTTGGGTTTTCAGAAACAAAGCCGCGTCTTTCTGTGAAAAAGCCAGGCTCTTTTGGTTCAGGCAGAACACATCCACTCCCCAACATCACAACCACCGAACACATACTTGGCCTATCCTGGGGGCGTTGTTGGACACACAATAGAGCCACGTGAATCGATCGCAACAATTCGTCTGAGTTGCCAATATTCGGGTCAACAAATTCCGAGGACCTTCCTTCTTTGTATAGTATCCATGCCTGAACGTATTAAACTCATTAGATATTTAGATATCAAGATAAATTGTAGGGACATATTTGGAAACATAAAACTAACATGTCCAATTAGGTTGTGATGATAATCCTCGTGATGAAACCTTCTATTTGTGTGGCCACTCACAATTTCTAGAACTAAAACACCGAAGCTGTATACATCCGATTTTAATGAGAAGAACCCCTCGACAGCATATTCTGGTGACATATAACCGCTGCATAAATTGAGTCAACCCAAAAGGTTTAGAAAAATTAAATGAGCTGTACTTATGAGAGAGATGAAATTTTCGATTCTTACTATGTTCCGACAACTCGGTTTGTGTTGCCTTCTGTCTCATTCCCTCCGAAAATTCTAGCCATTCCAAAGTCGGATATTTTTGGGTTCATTTCGTTATCCAACAATACATTACTTGCCTTGAGGTCCCTATGGATAATTCTCAAACACGAATCTTGATGAAGATACAATAGTCCCCTCGCAATACCATTAATAATAAGCAAGCGTTTAGAGCAATCCAGCTCTGTTTTTTCTGCTTCATCTGTAAAAGCACTTTCGTATGGTTAGTAGTTTCGTCAGGTTTTTCTCAATGCCACCAATATGAATTATATACTGTTTTTTAATCGAGTGATTAGTAATATTTTTGTTTGGAAATCCTCACCAAATAGGATAAAGTCGAGACTGTTGTTAGGCATGTACTCGTAAATCAACATCTTTTCCTCGCCTTCAATGCAGCACCCTAAAAGCTTTACAAGATTCCGATGTTGAAGTTTGGCAATACATATAACCTCATTCTTGAACTCCTCATGCCCTTGCGACGAAGTTTCTGAAAGCCGTTTAACAGCGATTTCCTTGCCATCTTCAAGTGTTCCCTAATATTTCAATGGTTCAGAAATTAGTAAGCAAGGATTGTTAATTTCTCTGATTTGGAACAGTGTAACATGTCAAAGTCATAAATAATTACTTGTACAATAATAATTTTACACTTAGAGCAATTACTTTTAAATCTGATATTTCAATGGTTGTTACCTTATATACAGGTCCGAATCCACCTTCCCCAAGCTTGTTGCATAGTGAAAACCAATCCGTGGCTTTATTTACCGTCAACAGATCGTACATTGGTAGTTCAAAGTCTTCGTCACTAGTTTCTTCCCGCAATTCTGCAACATGAGAAGCATTGACAATAGGATATAATTGATCACAAATCCATGCACAAATTAAGCACCAGAAAAGTTGCAAAAAATCTTGCCTTCTTTTCTCAGCCTTCGATCCTTCTTTATCTTCCACATAATTAATCCCAGGCTCAGTACGAGTAGAAAAAACCCGGCCACAGATGTCAAAATAACAATAAGTGTAGTTCGTTTATTCAGTTGGGAACCTAAATCATTAGCAAGCCAACTGAAGTATCAGTAGTTTCGAAGCACTATTAACAATTTAATCAGTATCAATTTATAGGATTACTCATTCTTAAAGTAAACTTTACCTAGTTCGGAAGCTGCCATTCGGATGTAAATCTCTTGATCTTCTCCGATTACTTCTCTGATGTCAACCAAGTCTCCGAACCACATCAGGCATCCACTCCCTCCATTACTTACGTCCAAATTCGAGTAAGCCGTACAAGAACAATTCCTCGAGCACATTGCCTCGCATTCTTCAAGGTTCGCGCTTTTATTACTCTTTGTGAATCTGGCATCCGGCATCTTAATTCCAGAGTATTTCAAGAACACATCATCCCGACAATTCAACGAAGTTCTCCTACCACACCCTCTCGACCAATCGGATCTCCCCCAACTCTCTTGGTCCCTGGGTACAAATCTCTCCAAACAACCGCAAACAGGTAAATTGTTACTCTTGCAACTCCCATGCGCACCACAAGTTGCGTAGCCATCGCATATATCTGACGGAAACTTATAGAAAAGCATCCAATCTTTGCTCCGATCAACCCACATGAAAACCTGCCCAACCCCAGTCGGGCTCAATGTGCACCTCATGACCACCGACCTATATATATCAAACCAGCTGTAGTATACCACAGAACTATTAATAAATAATGTCGCCACCGACGTGGTGTTCCTCTTCGCATTAGGCATCCCGCTGAAGAGCATGCCGTTAAACGGTCCCACTCTGTTCTGCAGGGCACCACCCCTTCTAATGACAAACTGAGGATATCCGGTGATATCCAAACTAAACGTAAAGTCACCCAATGCTGGGTCCTCGTTGCTCTTCCACGAGGAAAGATAATTCTGCTTGCCCGTCGTGAGGTTCCATCCTATATACATGTTCGGCATAAACGTGTCCGTCAGATGATCAAAACTCTGCCACAGGTAAATACCCTCCGAGTTGACTTCCCGGACTATGAGATTTCCCGAGTCCAGCAACTGGACCATGGGATTCGCTGCAGCTCGTGAAGTATTGGTAAACCATATGGTGGCATTGTTACTTTCGTCCACAATGATTAACTCGCCGGATGGGCCAATCTTCAAGGCGCCCGACGTTGTGTTTCTGAGAGGGGATTCTCTGTTGGCAACCCAAACCACTGTCCTCGTCGTTATATTTTTGAACCATATTCCCACGTACCTATTTTGGGAGCTGCCCGGACTGAAAAAGCCGAGCTCGAATCTCCGCCCGGAGGAAACTATCGTGTCGCCGTCTCTAATGATTTGCGCCGTGTCGGAGGCACTTGAAATCGGGACAATGGACTGCAGCAAATGTAGCAAGAAACAAATAGTGGAGAAAGAAGTTTTGCTGGATATTTTCATGATCATAGTCAGAAACAAAATTACGGATATTGAAATTAGGGAGAGAAAGGTTTAGGCTTTCATTGAAATTGGGTGACACAATATTTTGAAATCTTGTGAGCTGATAACACATGGACAGGCTTGATAATAAAGTCAAACTAATGGAAAAACATTTTCAACATTTTTTATACACACAAATACCCAAGAGATCTATTGTAGAGAGTAATTTATATAGAATCATTTAAAAAATAATACTACAGTACTATATGTGTCATAATACTAATTTCATAATCGAAAAATGATCGTGTTTACCATTTTTATTCCAATGATGGAACCACATGTCAGTAATCTATACTCTATAGTTGGATACACTAATATTATATATGCATACATTAAGTCCATTGGTAATAAATATCTATATATGATATAAATAATACGTTCCTCCCTTGGCTATATGATTTTTTAATTTTTCGAAAAGTCAATTCCCTTTTTAATTGTATTCTGTACGTCAGTTGTACATGATCCTTACGTAGGTCGCACCACAGTCTTACGTAACAACTTACTCAAGTGTTTTTTAGTGTCACATAAACACGAAGGACGTTCGATTTATTTATTTTTGCATTGCACTAATTCAACCGAATAGAAATCACACAAGTAAAATAGAATGAGCTAGTATGGAGACTTCAAGAAAAATCGACAAAAAATAGTAATATAGTCATCATCATCATCATGAGAGCAATTAATCCAATTAAAACATTCACAGAAATATATAAAGCAGAAAATGTTGCCGAAAAATATGTTCAACATAGTTTTATTCCCCCAACAATACAACCCCCTACTAATTACAGCTGAAGCCATGAAGGTAGCTTCAGTAATTAATCTTTAATTCAATCCAAAATAATGTGTAATTGGTGCTGTAAGCTCCTCTAAACTAATGGAGCAACTAAGTGACAGATTACTACCGTAAAACACATATTCGTATCAACCAATAAAAACACAAATACCTGATAAGCCCTAATTTCAAGGGTTAATTTTGATTAGCCCTAATTTCATAACCTAAATCGCTTCTAGCCAAGAAAAAAATGTTTTTAGAAAAAAAAGTTTTACCTTAACCGGGGGAGAGGAAACAGAAAGTGGTGGATAACAGTCGCCGGAAATCCACGGAAACAGTAGACAAATAGCGGCGGTGCAACGTACAAGAGACACGGGTATGGCGGTGGCGGTAGCGTACAGGGGAAGGCGTTGTAGGTGGTCGGCGTTAATTTATTTATTTCAAGTCGACTCTGGTGTATTAATTGTTACTCCTATGTTTTACTGTTTTGTAAATAATGGAGTCCTGAGGGAGGGACTTATTTGCAATAGTTTTGCAATAGTATAAATAGATTCCAGGCTTTGTAACTCAAGTGAAATAAAATTTTCGAGCTTCCAACATTTTCATTTTTGAGCAAATTGTGTGAACCACTTCGGACTTGTCCTTTCTGACTTAAATCGACTGAACTGAATTTAAGTGATTTAAACTGAACTGAAACTGAACTAAATTGATTTTTTTATAAAAATAATAATAACTTTTATAAATTATTAAATATTACTGAACTTAAGTGATGAATTAAATTAAATTTTTTATAAAAATAATAATAACTTTTATAAATTATTAAATATTTTTTTAAAAATATTAATAATATTATGACAATAACTAGATTGTATATTGAAAATTATAGATTAAAATTATTTTTTATTTATTTTATTTTAATTTATTTTGAAGCGAACCTAACTTAATTGAACTGAAGAGATCTGCGATCTGAACTGAAATTAGTATCTTATTCTACAATTGATCACAAGATTTTATAGTGCAATTTATACGATCTGAATAATTTTATAAAGTAGTATTCGCCACAATTACCATGTAAACACAAACAATCCAAATATAAGTATCCTTCAATATTAACAAAATACTGTGACCTTTATAGTATTATTCTTACAAAATATTAACAATACTATTTGGTCCATGAAAAATACATTTTTCTAGAAGGTCAAATATATATGTATGAAGGTCCTCGCGATATATTCGTTGCTTGATTCGACTTTTTTATCGAGCTTCTGTTTGTGTAATACTGTATTTATTTGACGACATTGTTGCATTTGTGCTGCTTGAGTTTTCAGAAACAAAGCCGTGTCTTTCCATGAAAAAGCCCGGCTCTTTGGCTTCAGGCAGAACACATCCACTCCCCAACATCACAACCACTGAAGACATGCTTGGTCTATCCTCAGGGCTTTCTTGGACGCACAATAAAGCCACGTGTATCGATCGCAACAACTCGTCTGGGTTGCCAATATTCGGGTCAACAAGTTCTGAGGGCCTTCCTTCTTTGTACAGTACCCATGCCTGAACATATTACAGTCATTAGATATCAAATAAATTTATTTTTTGATATGCGTGATTACTAAGATAAATCGTAGGGACAAATTTGGCAACATAAAACTAACATGTCCAATAAGGCTGTGATGATGATCCTTGTGATGGAAGCCCCTGTTTTTGTGGCCACTCACAATTTCTAGAACTAAAACACCGAAGCTGTATACATCCGATTTTAATGAGAAGAAGCCCTCGAGCGCATATTCTGGTGGCATATAACCGCTGCATAAATCTCATCAGTTCAAATTGTTTAGAAAAAGTAAATGAGCTGTTATGAGAGATATGAGATTTTCGATTCTTACTATGTTCCAACTACTCGGGTTGTGCTGCCTTCCGTCTCATTTCCTCCGAAAATTCTTGCCATTCCAAAGTCTGATATTTTCGGGTTCATCTCGTAATCCAACAATACATTACTTGCCTTGAGGTCCCTATGGATAATTCTCAAACACGAATCTTGATGAAGATACAATAGTCCCCTCGCAATACCATTAATAATGAGCAAGCGTTTAGCGCAATCCAGCTCTCTATTCTCTGCTTCATCTGTAAAAGCACTTTCGTGTGGTTAGTATATTTGTCAGGTTTTTCTAAGTCTCGGTATTATTTATATACTGCTTTTCAATAGAGTGATTAGTAATATGTGTTTTGGAAATCCTCACCAAATAAGATTAAGTCGAGACTTTTGTTAGGCATATATTCGTAAATCAACATCTTTTCTTCGCCTTCAATGCAACATCCTAAGAGCTTTACAAGATTCCGATGTTGAAGCTTGGCAATACATATAACCTCATTCTTGAACTCTTCACGTCCCTGCGACGAAGTTTTTGAAAGCCGTTTAACAGCAATTTCATTGCCATCTTCCAGCGTTCCCTAAGATTTTAATGGTTGAAAATTTAGTAAGCAATTTTTCTGATTTGGAATAGTCTTACAAAAGATGTCCACATCATAAATAATTACTTGTACAATAATAATTTTATAAACATATAATTACCTTGTAAACGGGTCCGAATCCACCTTCTCCAAGCTTGTTTCTTAGTGAAAAATAATCCGTAGCTTTATTTACCGTCAACAAATCGTACATTGGTAGTTCAAAGTCTTCGTCACTAGTTTCTTCTTGCAATTCTGCAACATGAGAAGCATTGACAATAGAATATAATTGATCACAAATTAAACAACAGAATAGTTGCAAAAAATCTTGCCTTCTTTTCTCAGCCTTCGATCCTTCTTTTTCTTCCACATAATTAATCCCAGGCTCAGTACGAGTAGAAAAAACCCGGCCACAGATGTCAAAATAGCAATAAGCATTGTTCGATTATTTCGTTGGGAACCTGTATAATTAGCAATCCAACTAATGTATCATTAACAATTTCGATTATTCATGATTAAAGAAAACTTTACCTAATTCGGAAGCAGCCATTCGAATGTAAATCTCTTGATCTTCTCCGGGTAGCTGTCTGATGTCAACCAAGTCTCCAAACCACATCAGGCATCCACTCCCTTCGTTTCTTATATCCAAACTCGAGTAAGCCGTACAAGAACAATTCCTCAAACACACCGCCTCACATTCTTCAAGATTCAAGCTTGCATTATGCCTCGTGAATTTGGCATCCGGCATCTTTATCCCAGAGTACTTCAAAAACACATCGTCCCGACAATTCAACGAAGTTCTCCTACCACACCCTCTCGACCAATCGGATCTCCCCCAACTCTCTTGGTCCCTGGGTACGAATCTCTCCAAACACCCGCAAACAGGGAAATTATTATTACCGCAAGTCCCATGCGCACCACAAGTTGCGTAACCATCGCATATATCTGCCGGAAACTTGTAGTAAACTGTCCAATCCTTGCTCCGATCGACCCACATGAAAAGCTGCCCGACCCCAGTCGGGCTCAACGTGAACCTCATGACGAGAAGGGAGCTATACATATCTAACCACGTGTAGTACACAACCGAACTATTAACAATTAATGTCGCCACCTCCGTCGTGTTCGTCTTCGGATTCGGCATCCCGCTAAACCGCATCCCGTTAAACGGTCCTATTCTGTACTGCAGGGCCTCACTTCGTCTAATGACAATCTGAGGATATCCTGTAATATCCATACTAATCGTAAAGTCACCCAGCCCAGGGTCCTCATTGCTCTTCCATGAGGAAAGATAATTCTGCTTACCTGTCACAAGGTTATATCCGAAATACATGCTCGGTGTAAATGTGTCTGTCAAATGATCGAAACTCTGCCACAGGTAAATGCCCTCTGTGTTGACTTCCCTGATAACGAGATTTCCCGAGTCCAGCAACTGGACAATGGGATCATTCGCTGCAGCTCGTGAAGTATTGGTAGACCATACGGTGACATTTTTACTTTCGTCCACGATGACTAACTCGCCGGAGTGGTTGATCTTCAAGGCGCCCGACGTGGTGTTTCTGAGAGGGGATTCTCTGTTGGCAACCCAAACCACGGTCCTCGTCGTTATATTCTTGAACCATATTCCCACATACCTATTTTTGGAGCTGCCCGGACTGAAAAAACCGAGCTCGAATCTCCGCGCGGAGGAAACTATTGTGTCGCCGTCTCTGATGATTTGAGATGTGTTTATCGTGTCAGAGGCACATGAAATTGGGACAATGGACAGCAACATATGTAACAAGAAACAAAGAGTGGGTGAAGAAGTTTTGCTGAATATTTTCATGATCATAGTCAGAAAAAAAAAATGAATCTTGAAAATTAGGGAGAAAAGTATAAGATTTCAAACATTAAAAATCATTGAAATTGGGTGACACTATTTTTGAAATCCCGTGAGTTGATATCACATGGACAGGCTTGATAATGTAGTCAACTAATTAGCGAGTTTATTTATAATAGAAAATCATGTTGAATCGAAAGTTCCAAGTCCAACCACATGTTCAACATTATTTATACAAACAATGCATATATTGTGGAGGGATTTATATAAAATCATTTAAAGGAATTTCATTGTCTCTGACAAAACTCATAAAATAATATGTTCCTCCCTCTGCTATAAGTTTTTTTTTTCCCGAAAAGTCAACCCTTTTCAATTATAATTTTGTATGTTGGTTGCACGCATGTTGCACCACAATCTTATGTGACAGCTTACTCAAGTGTTCTTAGTGTCACATAAACACAAAGGATGTTCAATTTATTTATTTTTGGTTGCACTAATTCAACTAAATAGAGATCACGCAGATCAAAAAGAATGAATAAGCTGTAATGTAGACTTCAAGAAAAATCGTCAAAAAAGAGGAATATTGATTTCACAATATCAATCTTGCCAATCATCATCATCATTATAACAATTAATCTAATTAAAACACTCACTGAAAAAAAGAATTAAAATAAGAGAAATTTCCCACAATATGAGAGAGCTTCAATTCCTTTATGGACAACGCACTACTACATAAACCACCATTTACATCGATTTAAAATAGGCATTTGCAAGTTACAACGGTTCACAAACCGATGTTATAGCTCTAGATATAAATCAATAAATAATTTACATCAGTTGCAAACCGATATAATATGTATTCAGACGCATTGGTTGGTAGTTACTCGATATCAAAAAGTGAAGTAAATTATTTTTTAACATCAATAATCGATGTGCATGCATTTTGGAAATCGAAATCGATTATCTCCTAAAATTAGTGGTAGTTAACATCAGAATGTTTAACAATTTTTTACATAATTTTCTTATAATTATTATAATTTATTAAATACATACAACAAAAAATTCCTAAATTCAACATAAACTATACAAATTAATAAACCAAAAATCAAGTTTACACTCTGTAAGATTGTAACACAAAAAATTTTAAGTCAATCTTACACATAAGATTCAAAATGGCATAAAATCCAATATCATGAACTAATGATGCGATGATTTGTCATTTATATCTAAAATAAAACTTGCCCGTCGAGTTTGAATTCCGTCAATGCCATTCGGATCAAGTGAGTTTGTAACGGAAAATACATGCAACAAACAATATACAAATTAGTACATAGTTTTACTAACTAGGTTCTCAAAATTTCTTGAACGCTAACTCGAACTATTTTCCAACCTAAATTGTTTGGAAACTTTCATTGCATTTTCCTTCACAACTTCAAGTATTTCTTCATATGAGCTGTCCATCATACATCAATTTCCACAGCCTCAGAGGAAAGTCAATAATAGGATTACTTCAACAGTTGCATAAAAAGATAAAAAGGTCGAAGCTCAAAACACCTCATTTAAGCAAGAATTTTAGCTTCCATATTTACAAGGGAATCAATTTCATCCGGAAAAAAATACTAATTATTTAGCGACCTCGAAAAAAACTATAACAAATAATTAGGAGACATAAACTTAGAGGAAGAGTAAGGATATCAATTTCAAACCTGCATAGCTATATGTTGCTGTGCTTGAAGCCTTGAACTAGATGTATATCCTTCTGCTCCGGTTTTTAACTGCACACCACAAAACGTAGAATTTACAAAGCAGGAAATGTTGCCCGAAATACGTTAAACACAGGTTTATTCCCCAACAATACAAACCCCCTGCTAATTACAGCTGAAGCCATGCCCATGAAGGCAGTTAGTCTCAGTAATTATCCTTAATTCCATCCAAAAAAATGTATAATTGGTGCTATAAATTCCTCTAAACTAATGGAGCAAATACTGTAAAAACACAAACACCTAATTACCTAATTTCAAGTGTTTCGCTAATTTCATAACCTAAATCGCTTCTGGCCAAAACTGTTTGAGAAATAAAAAGTTTTACCTTGACCGAGGGAGTGGAAACAAAAAGTGGTGGCAACAGTCGCCGGAAAGCCACGGCAACAGTACACAGATAGCGACGGTGCAAGAGACACGAGGATGGCCGGATAGCGGTGGCGGTAGGTGGTGCGTATTATCAATTTTTGGTAGAGAGAATTGGGGAGGGAATTGGGAGGGGTGACCCTCCCAAAACAAGAAATCGGAATAATGCCCCTCCCCTCATTTTTCTTTTATTTTTAAATTAAACTATAATAAAAATAAATCAAAAATGAATATTAAGTTTAAAACATTTACAAATTAACCTATTAAGTTTTAATAATTGCAAATCAGTCCCCCCCAATTTTCAAACCCTAAACCCGCTACCCCTCTTTCTTTTCTCATTCACAGAACCCGAACCCCGCTACCCCTCACAAAAACTCACGGCGACTCCGGCGGCGAAATAACCGAACTCCGACCGACAACTAAACGAACTCCGGCGCCCCTCTCACTTTTCAGGTAACTACCCCTCCTAATTCTCTCTGCCCCGCCCCTCTCTCTCTCTCTCTCAGTTCCATTTCTAAGTTTTAAAAAAAAATCGAATTCCAGTTTCCGGCAATGTCGACCACGTCAACTTCCGCGATCAGGGGAGCGAAAAGGGCTCGTCGGCCATCCCCGTCCCCAACTGCTCAGAGCAACCCGGCGGATGAAGCTCGTTCGAAGTCGATGCACGACCGCGACGATCGGTTCCTCGGGTTGTCGGAATCACAGGCCAGAATGAACTATCAGGTACTAGTCTACTTCCGGGCATTCAGTTAATTGTCGTAGCATGAATTTTGGTTGTTGAATTGAGTAGGGATTAAGATTTTTGAAAAAACGGGCAGTTTTTTTTTCTGTGTTCTTTGAAGCTGACGCAGGCCTGCAGGCCGAGGCCTGCGTCAAAGTTGACGCTGACGCAGGCTATGGCCTGCGTCAATTGATGTCCTGCGTCAAAGTTGACGCTGACGCAGGCCGAGGCCTGCGTCAATTGTGGTCCTGCGTCAAAGTTGACGCTGACGCAGGCCGAGGCCTGCGTCAAACTTGGTCCTGCGTCAAATTTGACTCTGACGCAGGCCGAGGCCTGCGTCAATTGTGTTGCCGTGCGCAGGCCGAGGCCTGCGCACCTGCGCCCGAGGCAGTGCAGTTTTTTCAGTTTTTTAAATGTTGTTTTCTGTGTTTTTCAGGATGAGTATCGCCCTGTGATGGCATCGGACATCGGTGAGTTACCACCACGCAAATACGGCGATGAGGTGAAGAATGGGAAGTTAACCACGCGCCACAGCTACAAGAACATTCCCAACATAGCCGGACCACTGTTGGCGGCCTTCCCACATGTCGTGGATAAATACCCTCAGTTGGGGAACTTCTTACTTTTGGACGGGGCAGGGAACGTGCCAAATGCGGCCATCCATCAGTTGATGGCTCGAGTGTGCAGTTGGCCTGACCCGAAGCAGGTCCGATGTAAGTTGTTCGAGGT
Source organism: Euphrasia confusa (assembly GCA_954870475.1). Classification (NCBI taxonomy): domain Eukaryota; kingdom Viridiplantae; phylum Streptophyta; class Magnoliopsida; order Lamiales; family Orobanchaceae; genus Euphrasia; species Euphrasia confusa. The sequence continues at coordinate 2,835,173 of OX940966.1, read as the reverse complement.
GAACGACATGATAGCTCGTCTCAGCCCAGTGGAGTTCAGTTTGATCACCGGGTTGCGCTTTCAGGACGACCGCACCGAAGATGACAAGGATAAGGATGAAGACCTGAAAGAAATAGCATTTCCGGACTATGAGGAGTCCAAAAAACAGGTTCCGACAGACGTGCTGATTAAGAAAATCGAAAAACTTTTGAGCAGAAGTCATCCCGAGAGGTACCCATTTGTAATCAACCTAACATTTGTTTGGTTGATTACAACTCTGTTAGACATACCAAACAGACAATCACATGTCCCTGATGAGTTTTTCAAGGTAATACGCTAATTAGATTTTCTTTTTATTTTTTATTGAAATAATTTTATTCTTTTTTTAATTTTCGTGTTTATCACAGCTTTGCAGTGACCTCGATGCATGCGAGAGGTATCCATGGGGGAGAAAGGCGTGGGACGCTATCGTGGATGATTGCTTCGGTAGAATAGGGGATATCGAGGGGACCGGCACGCGCGCATGGAATGCTTATGGGTTCATTCATTTTTATGCGGTATGTTTTAAACTAGTTGATAATTGAATAGTTGTTGTATAATTGTTTTGGTAATTGAATAGTTGTTGTATAGTGTTTAATAAGTGGTTCATTCATTTTTATGTTGATAATTGAATAGTTGTTGTAGTGTTTAATAATATAAACTTGTTTTGGTTTTAGTTTTGGATGATTGAGGCTTTAGAGGGTGCGGCTGTAGAATTGTTTGCAACCCCGAGGAGAGACTACAGGCATTCGTACCCCAGGATGCTGCGATGGTCTCTGAGTAATAACGCACCCAAGAACGAAGAATTCAAGAAGTTCTTGGTGAAGGATGTGCAGGTAAAAATTACTACAAGTTTATTGTATGAATTAAAATTATTAAAACTTATAGAATTTTAAAAACAAACATGCAGGTTGTGTATCCGCGCTTGAAGCCGGACGTTGACGAGTTGCGGTCTGCGTATTTTTATGGCACCCTGTGCTGGTTCGAGCGGAAATATTATGCCAAACGCGCAGACGCTCTACGGTTGACCGACGACGACATCTTCTGCGACGACTACGTGAAGTTCATTGCTCCAGCTCCAGCTCCAGTTCCATCCCCATCACGACGACAGAGGACACCCTCACCTGCACCCCAGGCGACATACTCAGCTTATCCTGAGATGCATCATTCTCCCGGCCGGCCGTCTTTTCAGGATGCAGGCCAGTCGTCCTTTCAGGCTGCAGGTCTACCTTCATGGTGGGCAGATTTGGTGCAGATGAACACTGCCCGGGCGGAGAGCGACAAGCTGCGAGACGATGCTATGTTCGCAGAGATGAGGGCCCAGAGGGAGTTGATTTCTGCTCAGAGTAGACAGATCGCCTTGCAGAGTACTCAGATCTCTGAGCAGAGTGCTCAGATGACCCGGTACGGTACGCAGCTCGACGGGTATGGGGATCAGATGACCGAGTACGGCGTGCGGTTGACTGAGTATGCTGCTCTGCTGAAGGGGCACGGTGAGCAGATTGGTGAGCTTGGTGGTCGGATCACCTCACTCGAGGAGAGCTTTAAGGGGAGTTGCAACCTAGGAGATAGGCAGAACGAGGTTCCGTAGTTTTATTGTTTTTTGTTGTTTTGAACAAGAATTTGAAAAATATATTATTATTAATATTTTTAAAAAAAATTATATTAGTTCTTTAGTTTTGTTTCTTTCTTTGTGTATTTTTTTAAAATATAAAATTTTAAAAATATATTACTATTAATATTTTAAAAAAAAAAATATATTAGTTCTTTAGTTTTGTTTGTTTCTTTGTGTATTTTTTTAAAATATAAATTTTTAAAAATATATTACTATTAATATTTTTAAAAAAAATTATATTAGTTCTTTAGTTTTGTTTGTTTCTTTGTGTATTTTTTTAAAATATGAATTTTTAAAAATATATTACTATTAATATTTTTAAAAAAAATTATATTAGTTCTTTAGTTTTGTTTGTTTCTTTGTGTATTTTTTTAAAATATGAATTTTTAAAAATATATTACTATTAATATTTTTAAAAAATTATTTGAACTCATTTTGTTTAATTGTTCAGTTTCCTCCAATGGAGTATTACTCTGCTCCAACTTGGGGTACTCCACAACCACAACCGCTGGCGATGATCGAGTATTATCCTTCTCCAGTGCCACTATCGCGGCAGGTTGAGGATTTTCAAACTACACAGCCGATGTCGCCAGCGGTCGAGTGTTTCACTCCAGTCCAACAGCAGTTGAATGTAGGGAACGAAGCTTCGTCGTCGAGAGGAATGCGAGACATGCGTGTTCGTCGTCCTTCACACTTCGTGAGATCACCGTACAACGCGCCCCCCAAGATGGGGAGACCAGAAATGCCCACGTGGGATTTGTTTCAAGGTTTTTTGGAAGACAAGAATGACAACATGCGGTTAGTTCTCTATCCTTTTAAGTTTGACAATGTTTTCTACAAGAAGCGTCATATTAATCCAAATTATGCAGGCGCGATGTTGGTCTCGAATGGCCGGTGGATCGGTATTGGTTCGAGGAGATGAGTGCAGGAGAGCACGATATGAATATTTGGGTAAGTATTGTTAAAAATATTATGGTGTATAGTTAAAGACTAATTACTTACGCGATAATTGGTTTTTTGGCAGCAACTTGATGCAGTTCTTGGAATTTATCACAACAACTTCGAGTACGTAACACCACTAAGAAGTCCGGTATATGAGAACAAGTACACTATCGTGCCTTGCACATTCTTTGTAAGTAGTGAAAAATACTAGTGTAATTACAAAAAGTCGTTTCAACATGTATTAATTTTGAACTTTAATTTACAGCAAACAATGCAACATGTGTGGGATGCTGGGCAATATAATCCTCAGTATTTCGAACCTGTTCCGCTTCAAGAATTGCAACAATGCATTGAATGCATGGCCAGCGGTGCGCATGGATGGAACCCGAAGCCGTGGGCTGGCCTGACATGGGTAAGTTCATTTAGTCGTCTTTTCAACTCTTAACTTTGAACTTGAATAAATATGACCTATTATTTGTTTTCAGGTTCTCTTCATTGCGAATGTTGGATCGCAGTGGTTGACATGCACATTGAACCTTGAGAGGGAAATTATTAAGGTGTATGACACGGCTCTACATTCTCACTATGAAGTTGTGAAAAATCAGAGAATCGCTGCGTTACTTCCATTGAAGTATTGGATGCATGAAATGTGCGTCCAAGCTGGACTGCCGACCAAGAAAAAAGAGTGGGATTTTGCATGGGCGAGGCCGAGTGATCGTTATCGCCAAGATATTCCACATCGATCCGGTAATTACGCTCTGATGCAGATGATATCCATTATCACTGGCATAATTTACACTAGCGAGTGGAAGAAGGTGAAGACCGTAGATGAGTTCAGATGGAGATGTGCCGCACAGGTTTATGAGCAGAGTGCTATTCACGAAGGTCCGCCTCCCAGGTGCGATATCTGTCACAAAGAGGGTCATGACGTGGAGATGTGCCCGGTTTTAGGCTTTTAAACTTTGTATTTGAGGCTTTTTAGACTTTGTATTTGTGTTGTACTTTATTTTTCATGTTGGAAGTGCTCAAATTGTGTGTAAATGTGGTCTGAACAGGTTGGAATTACAAAAAACAGCAAAGGTCATGTCTGGCCTCTGCTGGGCGCCGGGCGCAGGCCTTGGCCTGCACCCGGCTTACAATCTGACGCAGGCCATGGCCTGCGTCAGACTTGAATCCGGGTGCAGGCCAAGGCCTGCGTCAGAATTGAATCCGGGTGCAGGCCAAGGCCTCCGTCAGATTGTAAGCCGGGTGCAGGCCAAGACCTGCGTCAGAATTGAATCCGGGTGCAGGCCAAGGCCTGCGTCAGATTGTAAGCCGGGTGCAGGCCAAGGCCTGCGTCAGACTTGAATCCGGGTGCAGGCCTTGGCCTGCGTCAGATTGTAAGCCGGGTGCAGGCCAAGGCCTGCGCACCTGCGCCTTTGACAGTGGGGTCTCGATGCGTTTTTCGCTATTTTTCGACTACCTCGTGGAAAATTGATGTAATTTGAACCGTTGGATCATCTTAAAATGTAGTTTTACATGTCCCGTGCAATTTTCGTGAAAAAATAATCTCCGGAAGTGCTCGTTTCGATAGTGTCGAAAAAATCGACAAATTCTCGACACTACCGATTCGAGCACTTCCGGACATAATTTTTTCACGAAACTTGGACGGGACACGTAAAACTACATTTTAAGATGATCCAACGGTTCAAAAAAACTAAATCACATTTTAATGTTTGATCATACATTGAATATCATAAACTCAACTCAAACTATAACATTTAAACTTAAACCTTAGAAGTAATAAGTGACCAAAACACTAAATACTTATACCCGTGGATAATTAGTGTGATTTGAACCGTTGGATCATCTTAAAATGTAGTTTTACGTGTCCCGTCCAAGTTTCGTGAAAAAATTATGTCCGGAAGTGCTCGAATCGCTAGTGTCGAGAATTTGTCGATTTTTTCGATACTATGGAAACGAGCACTTCCGGAGATTATTTTTCCACGAAAATTGCACGGCACATGTAAAACTACATTTCAAGATGATCTAACGGTTCAAATTACATCAATTTTCCACGAGGTAGTCGAAAAATAGCGAAAACCGCATCGAGACCCCACTGTCAAAGGCGCAGGTGTGCAGGCCAAAGCCTGCACACGGCGCATAATCTGACGCAGGCCAAGGCCTGCACCCGGATTCAAGTCTGACGCAGGCCTTGGCCTGCACCCGGCTTACAATCTGACGCAGGCCTTGGCCTGCACCCGGCTTACAATCTGACGCAGGCCAAGGCCTGCGTCAGGCTTGAATCCGGGTGCAGGCCTTGGCCTGCGTCAGATTGTGCGCCGTGTGCAGGCTTTGGCCTGCGCACCTGCGCCTTTGACAGTGGGGTCTCGATGCGGTTTTCGCTATTTTTCGACTACCTCGTGGAAAATTGATGTAATTTGAACCGTTAGATCATCTTGAAATGTAGTTTTACATGTGCCGTGCAATTTTCGTGGAAAAATAATCTCCGGAAGTGCTCGTTTCCATAGTATCGAAAAAATCGACAAATTCTCGACACTACCGATTCGAGCACTTCCGGACATAATTTTTTCACGAAACTTGGACGGGACACGTAAAACTACATTTTAAGATGATCCAACGGTTCAAATCACACTAATTATCCACGGGTATAAGTATTTAGTGTTTTGGTCACTTATTACTTCTAAGGTTTAAGTTTAAATGTTATAGTTTGAGTTGAGTTTATGATATTCAATGTATGATCAAACATTAAAATGTGATTTAGTTTTTTTGAACCGTTGGATCACCTTAAAATGTAGTTTTACGTGTCCCGTCCAAGTTTCGTGAAAAAATTATGTCCGGAAGTGCTCGAATCGGTAGTGTCGAGAATTTGTCGATTTTTTCGACACTATCGAAACGAGCACTTCCGGAGATTATTTTTTCACGAAAATTGCACGGCACATGTAAAACTACATTTCAAGATGATCTAACGGTTCAAATTACATCAATTTTCCACGAGGTAGTCGAAAAATAGCGAAAACCGCATCGAGACCCCACTGTCAAAGGCGCAGGTGCGCAGGCCTTGGCCTGCACCCGGCTTACAATCTGACGCAGGCCAAGGCCTGCACCCGGATTCAAGTCTGACGCAGGCCTTGGCCTGCACCCGGCTTACAATCTGACGCAGGCCAAGGCCTGCACCCGGATTCAATTCTGACGCAGGCCTTGGCCTGCACCCGGCTTACAATCTGACGCAGGCCTTGGCCTGCACCCGGATTCAATTCTGACGCAGGCCTTGGCCTGCACCCGGCTTACAATCTGACGCAGGCCTTGGCCTGCACCCGGATTCAATTCTGACGCAGGCCATGGCCTGCGTCAGATTGTAAGCCGGGTGCAGGCCTTGGCCTGCGCACCTGCGCCCAACAGAGGCCAGAACATGACTTTTGCCGTTTTTCTGTAATTCCAACCTGTTCAGACCACATTTACACACAAATTGAGCACGTCTAACATGAAAAAAAAAGTACAACACAAATATAAGGTCTCAAATACGAAGTCTCGATACATAATAGTCTCAAAACACAAAATTAAATCCAGGTCGTCTTCTTCTTCGCTACACCGGCCTTCTACAACTTCCTCCTCTTCGCTTCACAACCTGCATAGTAAATGTCTCACAAGTCAATTTACACAAACATATATATGAAAACACACACAACTACATAAAAGTTCAACAGTGTTTACTCGGGTGGAATCGGACAAGTCTGTGCATTGTGACCCTCTCCTTGACATTTGCCACATCGATATTTTTTCTTCGAAAACCTCTCAATTCGACTCGTGAAGCGGTCCATCCTCGGCCGTCCTGGAGTTCGTTTCACCGGTGGGGGCAACACTATCATGCTTTGGACATATTCGGGAATCTCCGTCCATTGATCTTCTGAAGGAACAGGTATAATGTTCTCCTTATATGCTTGCATCATATACTCACGGGTGAAATAAAGAGAAGTCATATCATAAGCATATTGTCCTGCCCGACTCGGGTCCTTGGCACACGCTGCGGCAATGGCATGCTCACACGGCATCATGTCAATTTGAAACACACCACATTCACACGTCATTGCCTCCAAATCCACAACCCCACACCATCTAGTCGACTCCACAGTGTACATCCATGTACTTATTTTTTTGGTAACCCATTTAGGAGCACGGTCATAACGCTCACGCAACGTTGTTTCCCTTCTCGGTGTCAATACACCGTTGAACGCCCAAGCTTCTTCACGATGTCTGCAAAACCATTCAACCATCTTATCCACAATAAACTTGATCAAGGAACATATGGGGAAGTCTTTAGCGTCTTTCATCACAGAATTTATCACTTCCACAGCGTTAGACGTCATCACCTCGTATCTATTCACACGGTGGTGGACTCTTGACCATTTCTCAAACGTGATATCTTCTAACCACTTCGCACATTTTTCGCTCTCTGCTCTAAGCTCTGAAAAATGTCGATTGAACTCGGGTACAGTGTACGAGCACACAGCCTTCTGAAAATGACCAACCAAGTCTTTTCTTCTGTTGTACTTGGACTTGATGTTTTGCATGATGTGCCAATAGCAGTGTCCATGTTCCGCATTAGGGTAAACAGCAGCTACAGCATTTATAATTGGCTGACCTCTGTCAGACACGATTACCAGATCAGATCTATCTGGAATCAAAAACTGCAAGCACTCAAGGAACCAAATCCAGCAACGGGTGTCCTCTGCATCCCCCACACCCCAAGCAAGTGGGTAACTGTGATGCTCACTGTCAGTAGCAGAAGCAATAAGAAGCGTTCCCTTGTATCTATTGGTCATGAACGATGCATCAATGACGATAACTTGCTTCATGTACTGAAATCCCCGAATACACGCTCCGATAGCCATGAAGAAGTACTGAAATTCATCATTGGCATCTGTCTGAATACGGGTGAACGTACCTGGATTCCTTTGCTCAAGCATGTAACAATACGAAGGAAGTTTCGAGAAATTATCTTCATAGGATCCGCGAACATTTTCCAGGGCTTTCTGCTGCGCTCTCCATGCTTTGTCGTAACTGACAGTAATATTTTCCTCAGTACGCATAAACTGCTGAATTGCAGCTGGTGTCAGAGGTTTCTTTGCGTTCAAGAACTGGTCCTGGAGTCGATTGCCGATAAGACTGCTAGAGGCCTGCCTGTGCACACCGCTTCTATCAATCAAAGAACAAGTGTGGATGTTGGTGTAGGTTTTAATCACAAACTTATCGGTCGCCTTCTTCCTCGTTGCACGAATTTTCCATTTGCAATTTTTTTCAACACATTTCACCACCTTTCGATTGTGATCAGATTTGTGCACAACAAATTCAAACTTGCCCTGCAATGCTACCCGACCAACAACATAGCTGAAATCGTCTTTGTTCTTGAAAGTCTGACCAACTACCAAATCGGAACCATCATACCGACCACCTCCGTCTCGATCACAAAGTCTAAAAGCAGGAACAACAGGCTCGTCCACAACAGGATTATTATAATAAGAACTACCGCCCTCATTATAACCGTCGTCACCACCATCATTGGCATCATCACCACCTCCACCATTATTATTACCATCGTCATCAACAACATCATCGTCGTTATCATCGACTTCGACACCATCAACACCATCATCATAATCACCACCCGCACCACCATCATAATCATAACCATCATAATTATTGCATAAATCAATGCTATCCCAAATAGATACAGACTGATCATAAGTAGATGGCACTATTACTTGACTGTAATATTCAGATGTTTCACCTGAAGTTCGTCGAGTTGGAAGTTTTTCTGGGCGAATTGGACTTTGACGTGCAGGACTTCCACGTGCGGGACTTTCACGTGCAGGACTTCGGGGTACACAAGGACTGTAGGTCACAAACAACTCCATTTCATCGTGGTTTCTATAAATCCACACAGTCGTACTCCAATCATCTTCATCATTAAGATATATAGGAGGAGATTTTTCCTTTGGGAATCGAGAGATCGCAACTTCATTAGATGATGGATCGATGCCGATTTTTGCACACACTTTCTCAATCAGTGCACTATACGAAATGCTCCTATCAATCAATGTTGTTCTCGAGTGTTTCAAATCGCTCATTATCCATTTCCAATATCCCTCCAAGAGCTGCCACTCTCCACCAAAATGTATGATGATTGATATCTTATCCATCCCTGTAGTTAAAATTAAACACAAAAATCAGAATTCAAAACTGTCCTGTGACTGACGCAGGGCGCAGGCCTCAGCCTGCGTCAAATTTGACGCAGGGCGCAGGCCTCACCCTGCGTCAAATTTGACGCTGGGTGCAGGCCTCAGCCTGCGTCAAATTTGACGCTGGGTGCAGGCCTCAGCCTGCGTCAAATTTGACGCTGGGTGCAGGCAGTGGCCTGCGCACCTGCGTCAGTCTGCGCGATTTTCAGTTTTTTTTGTTTCGAAAAGCTCTCAAATCGCAAAATTCAAGCTCGATATTGAAAACAACACACACACAAGTCATGTAGAAGTGAATGCTAACCTTTTTTGAACGGAATTCTTTTTTTCTTTATATCATTTGTCAAGGGTTGTTAGCTCAGTTGGTTGAGCACTTGAATTGGGGACTTGAGGTCCTTGGTTCGAATCCCAAGACATTGCAATTGACCTATACCAAAAAAAAAGAACAAAAAAAGGGGAAGAAGAAATGAAAGAGGACTATAGCGTAAATATTTCTTGGGGGTTATTGTGTAAATATTTTTATTTTTGTTTCTTTTACATTTAATTTAATGAAAGGAGGAGTAGATATCCAATATTTATTTTGTAAGGGTTATATGTCCCTTACTTACTATTTAGAGGGGCATTTTTCCGAAGGCCTCAGAATTGGGAGGGGTAACCCTCCCAATTGAACAATTCAGAAAAATGCCCCTCCCTCCAATTTATCTTTAATTTTAAAATAAAATCGAATATAAATAAATAAAAAATCAGAAAATACTTTTTCAGAATTACCAATTAGCCTATAATGTTATCGAATTTGCAATTGAGTCCTTCAAAAATTAAAACACAAACCCTACCCCCAATTCCCCTCTCCATAGAAACCCGCTGCCCCCTCTTTTCTCTATCACAAAAACCGCAAAGACGAACGAACTCCGGCGAAGAAACGAACTCCAACCGACGGGAAGAAGAGACGAACTCCGGCAAGAGCGCCCCGACCCTCTCTGATCAGGTATGTACTCATCCCGCCCCGCCCCTCTCTCTCTCAGTTCGATTTTTGAAATCAAAAATCAAAATGCAGAACCGGCGAGCTTCATTCCGGCGACCTTGACAATGTCTCACGGCGAGTCCTCATCAACCGGAAGGGGCTCCAAAAGGCAACGTCGGCCGTCCCAGTCCCCGGCCCCCCCAGTCCCCGGCCCACTCCGGCCGCAATGAATCGAGAATGAAGGCGGAGCATGACCCCCGTCAATTGCTCCTTGGATTGTCGCCATCACAGGCTCAGAGGAATCATCAGGTAATTCCGAGCCTCAATTTAATTAATTTCGTAGCATGAATTGCGAAAATCCGATTTTGAAAATTCTGAGTTGCTGTTCTTGGGCGTAGGGCGTAGGCTTAAGCCTACGTCCATTTTTTTTTATTCAGTGTTCGTTTGCGTAGGGCGTAGGCTGAAACCTACGTCCATTTTTTTTTGTTCAGTGTTATTGGGCGTAGACGTAGGCTGAAGCCTACGTCAAATTTTTTTTGTTCAGTTTTCTTGGGCGTAGACGTAGGCTGAAGCCTACGTCAAATTTTTTTTGTTCAGTTTTCTTGGGCGTAGGGCGTAGGCTGAAGCCTAAGTCAATTTTTTTTTGTTCAGTGTTCTTGGGCGTAAGGCATAGGCTGAAGCCTACGTCAAATTTTTTTTGTTCAGTGTTCTTGGGCGTAGGGCGTAGGCCGAAGCCTACGCCCTACGCCCAAGGCAGTCCAGTTTTGAGGTTTTTAACTGTGTTTTGTTGTAATGTGTTTTTCAGGATGAGTATCGCCCTTTGCCGGCATCGGACATCGGTGAGCTACCCCACCGCAAATACGGCGACGTGGTGATGAAGGGGAAGTTAACGACGCGCCACAGCTACACGAAAATCCCCAACATAGCGGGACCTCTGCTGGCCGCCTTCCCGAACGTCGTGACCGATTACCCTCAGCTGGGTAATTTCTTACTCTTGGACGGGCAAGGGGTAGTGCCCAATGCGGCCATCCATCAGTTGATGGCTCGAGTCTGCGTGTGGCCTGACCAGAAGAAGCGATTCAAGTTGTTCGTGACGAACAACATGGTAGCTCGTCTGAGCCCAATGGAGTTCAGTTTGATTACAGGGTTGCACTTTTCTGACTCCCGCTCCCAAGATGACGTGGACGGTGATGATGCGGACCTGAAAGAAAGAACATTTCCAGCTCATGACCTGGCCAAGAAACAGGTGCCGACGGACGAGCTGCTTAAGAAAATCGAATCACTTTTGGCCAAGAAGCGTCCCGAGAGGTACCCGGATGTAGTCAACCTAACATTTGTTTGGTTGATTACGACTCTGTTAGACATACCTAACAGACAATCACATGTCCCTGATGAGTACTTCGAGGTAATACGCGAATTAATTTTTTTTTTTATTGTGTATTGAAATTTATTTTTATTTTTTTAATTTTTGTATTTATTACAGCTTTGCAGTAACCTCGAAATATGCCAGAAGTATCCATGGGGACGGAGGGTGTGGAAGGCTGTCGTCGATGATTGCTTCGAGCAAATCGGTCCAATCGACGGGCCAGGGACGCGCGCATGGAATGCTTATGGATTCATCCATTTTTTTGCGGTATGTTTAAAACTAGTTTGTTGATAATTGAATAGTTTTTGTAGTGTTTAATAATATATTTTTGTTTTGGTTTTAGTTCTATATTATGGAGGTTTTCGAGGGTGCGGTTGTAAAACTGAACGCATCCCCCAGGAGAGACTACATTCATTCGTACCCCAGGATGCTCCGATGGTCTCTGAGTAACAACGCACCGCAGGGCGATGATATGAAGAACTTCTTTGTTAGCGATGTGCAGGTAAATATTTGAACAAGTTTATTGCGTGAATTAAATTTATTTAAATTATCCAGACTTATAAAATTTCAAAAACAAACATGCAGGTTGTGTATCCGCGCTTGAAGCCGGACGTTGACGAGTTGATGTCTCCAGCTTTTTACGGGACCCTGTGCTGGTTCCAGCGGAACTTCGAAGCAGACGATCTACGACTCAACGACGACGTCAGCTTTTGCACTGACTACGTGAAGTTCATTGCCCCAGCTCCAGCTCCACGACAGAGGACACCCCCACCTCCACCCCAGACGACATACTCAGCTTTTCCTGAGACAGTCTTTGAGCATGTCGGTCCGTCGTCTTCTCAGGCTCAGCCATCTGGAGGTCCCCCGTATTGGTTTGCTGATTTTCTGCAGATGCATACGGACGAGAGGACAGCCGACAGGCGGCGAGACGAGGAGATGAGGGAGCGTGAGAGGCTGCGAGACGAGCGTGAGACGCAGCGAGACGAGGCTCAGAGGCTACATAACGAGGCTATGCTAGCAGAGCTGACGGAGCAGAAGAAGCTGGTTGCAGAGTTACTTTCACGGGTGGAGAAGTACGGGGTGGAGCAGGGAAAGCAGGGAGAGATGATTGTTGAGGTTTGCAGTCGGATCGACGCTCTTCAAGCGGCCCTTAAGCGTTGCAACCTAGAAGATAGGGCAAATGAGGAGGTTCAGTAGATGTTTTGTTGTTTATATATATATATTTTTTTTGTTTGTATTTTTCAAAAACATGATTTTAAAAATTATATTACTATTAATATATTTTGAAAAAATTTGATTAGTTCTTTCTTTGTTTGTTTCTTTTGTGTCGGCCTAAATTTTTTTTTTTTTGTCGACCTAAATTTGATTAGTTCTTTCTTTCTTTTGTGTCGACCTAAATTATTTTTTTGTTCAGTTTCCTCCAATGGAGTATTACTCTGCTCCAACTTGGGATAGTCCACAACCACAACCGCAAGCGATGATCGAGTATTATCCTACTCCTGTGCCACTCTCGCGCCATTCCGAGCAGCCTCAGGTCGAGCAGCCCCATTTCGAGCAGACGACCGTTGGCGATAGCTATCGCACACCGGCACAGACTCAGGCTGTCTGGGGAGATAGCGGTCATTCTTCGCCACCGAGGGTGCTGCGTGATTTTCAGGGTGTCACCGGTCCCTTCCCTGCGATTCCCACCCACGGCATCTTCCCTCCGACTACTGCTGATCGGCCAGAGTATGATCCTGGTTTTATTGTACCGATTGGGGCTGATATACCGCAGGAGATCGTTGATGTAGAGACTTTTTTTCCGACTGGGACGCAGGTCCAGTTGTTCAAGCTGACATCTCCCGTGGAGGATGAACACGAAAAGGAGATTGCATTGTCGGAAGAGGAGAAAGAACTTGGGGCTGATGAGGAGGAGGAGGGTGATGTCGCCGAGAGTAGTCTCGGACCCCGTGTGAGGAGGCCCTCGGCAGCTCTTCGGAGCCCGTACGTCCAGCAGTTCGCACGGAGAGGCAGCAAGAAGGTTAGGGGGCTCTATTCAATGTTCCGTCGTGACGGGCATGGAATGAGTGTCTATATCCCTTTCAACGAACTTACTCTGGACCAGGCCCACTTCGAGCGGATTGAGTCACTACATTATTGGTACTCGGACATGGTAAGTTAATTTGTAGTTAAACTTTGAAATTTATAATGTTTATTAAATTGTGTTTAACTGTGATATGTATATTTTTCAGGAGATTGACATGTACATTACGTACCTGCGGGGCAAGATAAAGGAGAACAAAGGTGTAAAAGATGAAGTCACTCCACAGCAGACTATACTCTTGTGTACCGAGTTCTTCGTAAGATCCAATCATCCTATCAAATACAAGTTTTTTTTTATCATTTTCCTAATACTAATCGTTTAAATTTATTTTTAATTAACAGAACGCTATGAGGACCCAGTACGCTGAGGTTGACATCCCGAATGCACATGCAAGGAGAAAGAACTTGGAGATGAAATATGAGTCCTGGACACCGCCGGACTACATGCTGAAATACATCACGGGGGACCATAGGCACGAGACTTGGGAATACGCACGAGAGGTAATTTAAAGAACCGTACATTTTTATTTTTTTAATTCAATTTAATATTTTAATTTAATTGTAAATAACGTTTTATTTTATTTCTTATTTTTTTAGGTGATAACGGTCTGTAATACCGGGGAACATTGGGTCGTGATACGGATTGACCTGAACCTCTGGACTATACAGTTGTACGACTCGTTGTGGTGGCGTTCTATGGATCTAACTGCCAAGTCTCGTGTACTTTTTCCGGTGTTGGAGTTGTTGCCTCGTCTCTTGGTAGCTGCAGGATTTTGGGAGGGTAGAAACTTTTTTCGTCGAACCCACAAGAAGACTTATATGCGGGTCGAAGCCCCGACGGAGCAGTTTGTCCAAGTCGACAACAACAACTGCGACCCTTACGTGTGTATGTATCTGGATCGTCTAGTCAACAAGTACCTCAATCACCGGGATAAAGAAATCGACGACGCTTACTTGATGAAGTATCGCCGATATGTAGCTCGAAAAATCTTCAGTTTGAGTCATCGAGTCGATTGATTTGTATTGTATTGAATTGTAACTATTAGAATTGCTTGAATGTGGTGTAAATGTGTTTTGGACAGGTTGGAATCACAAAAAACGGGGAAATCCATGAAAAAATATGTTCTGTGGTGGGCGTAGGGCGTAGGCCATTGCCTACGCCCTACGCCCGCTCTGTCGCAGGCAAAAGCCTGATTCTTGATAGGCGTAGGGCGTAGGTCATTGCCTACGCCCTACGCCCGCTCTGTCGCAGGCCACTGCATGCACTTGACTGACGCAGGGCGTAGGCCACTATGCTACGCCCTACGCCCATTCTGACGCACCCCCACCTACGCCCTACGCCTTTACAGTTTGGATTTCACGCGGTTTTGGCAATTTATCGACTTACCCGTGGATAATTAATGTAATTTGTACCGTTGGATGATCTTAAAATGTAGTTTTGCGTGTCCCGACCAATTTTCGTGGAAAAATAATGTCGGGAAGTGATCGATCGGCTAATGTCGAGCATTTGTCGATTTTTGCGACAATAGCGGATCGAGCACTTCCCGACATTATTTTTTCACGAAAATTGGAAGGGACACGTAAAACTACATTTTAAGATCATCCAACGGTTCAAAATAACGAAATTACATTTTATTGTTTGGTCATACCTTGAAGCTACTTAACTTCAACTCAAACTATAACATTTAAAGTTAAACTTAGAAGTAACTTAGAAGTAATATGTGATGAAAACACTAAATACTTCTACTCGTGGATAATTAAGGTGATTTGAACCGTTGGATGATCTTAAAATGTAGTTTTACGTGTCCCTTCCAATTTTTGTGAAAAAATAATGTCGGGAAGTGCTCGATCCGCTATTGTCGCAAAAATCGACAAATGCTCGACATTAGCCGATCGATCACTTCCCGACATTATTTTTCCACGAAAATTGGTCGGGACACGCAAAAATACATTTTAAGATCATCCAACGGTACAAATTACATTAATTATCCACGGGTAAGTCGATAAAGTGCCAAAACCGCGTGAAATCCAAACTGTGAAGGCGTAGGGCGTAGGTGGGGGTGCGTCAGAATGGGCGTAGGGCGTAGCATAGTGGCCTACGCCCTGAGTCAGTCAAGTGCATGCAGTGGCCTGCGACAGAGGGGCGTAGGGCGTAGGCAATGACCTACGCTTTACGCCTATCAAGAATCAGGCTTTTGCCTGCGACAGAGCGGGCGTAGGGCGTAGGCAATGGCCTACGCCCTACGCCCACCACAGAACAGATTTTTTCATGGATTTCCCCGTTTTTTGTGATTCCAACCTGTCCAAAACACATTTACAACACATTCAAGCAATTCTAACATTGGATGATTAAGGACAAATACAAAGTCTAAAATTAAAACACTTCTAACATGAAAGATTCATTACAACACATGAGTTTGTTGCACAATTGTCTCAAAACACAAAATAATTGTAAAAAATCAAAGAGTTCTAGTCATGCCTTCTTCTTCGCTACACCCGGGCATCTACAACTTCCTCCTCTTGACATCACAACCTGCATAGTAAATATTTCACAAGTCAAATTACACAAAAATATATGAAAAAACACACACAACTACATAAAAGTTCAACAATGTTTACTCTGGTGGAATCGGACAAGTCTGTGCATTGTGACCCTCTCCTTGACATTTCCCACATCGATATGTTTTCTTCGAAAACCTCTCCATTCGACTCGTGAAGCGGTCCATTCTCGGCCGTCCTCGAGTTCGTTTCGCCGGTGGGGGCAACATTATCATGTTTTGGACATATTCGGGAATCTCCGTCCATTGATCTTCTGAAGGAACAGGTATAATGTTCTCCTTATATGCTTCCATCATATACTCACGGGTGAAATAAAGAGAAGTCATATCATAAGCATATTGTCCTGCCCGACTCGGGTCCTTAGCACACGCTGCGGCAATGGCATGCTCACACGGCATCATGTCAATTTGGAACACACCACATTCACACGTCATTGCCTCCAAATCCACAACCCCACACCATCTAGTCGACTCCACAGTGTACATCCAAGTACTTATTTTTTTGGTAACCCATTTAGGAGCACGGTCATAACGCTCACGCAACGTTTTTTCCCTTATCGGTGTCAATACACCGGTGAACGCACGAGCTTCTTCACGATGTCTGCAAAACCATTCAACCATCTTATCCACGATAAACTTGATCAAGGAACATATGGGAAAGTCTTTAGCGTCTTTCATCACGGCATTTATCACTTCCACTGCGTTAGACGTCATCACCTCGTATCTATTCACACAGTGGTGGACTCTTGACCATTTCTCAAATGTGATATCTTCTAGCCACTTTGCACATTTCTCGCTCGCTGCTCTAAGCTCTGAAAAATGTCGATTGAACTCGTGTACAGTGTACGAGCACGCAGCCCTCTTAAAATGACCAACCAAGTCGTTTCTCCTGTTGTACTTGGACTTGATGTTTTGCATGATGTGCCAATAGCAGTGTCCATGTTCTGCCTTAGGGTAAACAGCAGCTACAGCATTTATAATTGGCTGACCTCTGTCAGACACGATTACCAGATCAGATCTATCTGCAATCAAAAACTGCAAGCACTGAAGGAACCAAATCCAGCAACTGGTGTCCTCTGCATCACCCACACCCCAAGCAAGTGGGTAACTGTGATGCTCACTGTCAGTAGCAGAAGCAATAAGAAGCGTTCCCTTGTATCTATTGGTCATGAACGATGCATCAATGACGATAACGTCCTTCATGTACTGAAATCCCCGGATACACGCTCCAATAGCCATGAAGAAGTACTGAAATTCATTGTTGGCGTTTGTCTGAATACGGGTGAACGTACCTGGATTTCTTTGTTCAAGCATGTAACAATACGAAGGAAGCTTCGAGAAATTATCTTCATAGGATCCGCGAACATTTTCCAGGCATCTCTGTCGCCCTCTCCATGCTTTGTCGTAACTGACAGTGATATTTTCCTCAGTACGCATGAACTGCTGAATTGCAGCTGGTGTCATAGGTTTCTTTGCATTCAAGAACTGGTCCTGGAGTCGATTGCCGATAAGACTGCTCGAGGCCTGCCTGTGCACACCGCTTCTATCAATCAAAGAACAAGTGTGGATGTTGGTGTAGGTTTTAATCACAAACTCATCGGTCGTCTTCTTCCTCGTTGCACGAATTTTCCATTTGCAATTTTTTTCAACACATTTCACCACCTTTCGATTGTGATCAGATTTGGCCACAACAAATTCAAACTTGCCCTGCAATGCTATCCGACCGACAACGTAGCTGAACTCGTCTTTGTTCTTGAAAGTCTGACCAACTACTAAATCGGAACCATCATACCGACCACCCCCGTCTCGATCACAAAGTCTGAAAGCAGGAGCAACAACATCGTCCACAACAGGATTATTATAATAAGAACTACCGCCCCCATTATTACCGTCGTCACCACCTCCACCATTGTTATTATCATCGTCATCAACAACATCATCGTCGTTAGCATCGACCTCGACACCATCAAAACCATCATAATAATCACCACCCACACCACCATCATAATCACCAGAAACACCACCATCATAATCACCAGAAACACCACCATACGAAGTATTGCATAAATCAATGCTATCCCAAATAGATACAGACTGATCATAAGTAGATGACACTATTACTTGACTTAATATTGTGATGTTTCACCTGAAGTTCTTCGAGTTGGAAGTTTTTCTGGCCGAATTGGACTTTGACGTGCAGGACTTTGACTTTGGCGTGCAGGACTTTCACGGGCAGGACTTCTCGGTACAGAAGGACTGTAGGTCACAAACAACTCCATTTCATCTTGGTTTCTATGAATCCATACAGTCGTGGCCCAATCTTCTTCATCATTAAGATATATCGGAGGAGACTTTTCCTTTGGGAATCGAGAGATCGCAACTTCAATACATGATGGATCGATGCCGATTTTTCCACACACTTTCTCAATAAGTGCATTAAACGAAATGCTCCTATCAATCAATATTGTTTTCGAGTGCTTCAAATCGCTCATTATCCATCTCCAATATCCCTCCAAGAGCTGCCACTCTCCACTAAAATGTATTATGATTGATATCTTATCCATGCCTGCAGTTACAATAAAACGGGAAGAATCAGAATTCAAAACTGCACTGATAAGGGCGCAGGGCGTAGGCAGTGGCCTACGCCCTACGCCCGCCTGCGATTCAGCTGCGATTTTGCAGATTTTTTTGGTTTCGAAAAGCACTCAAATCGCAAAATTCAAGCTCGATATTGACAACAACACACCCACAAGTCATGTAGAAGTGAATGCTAACCTTTTTACGTCGAATTGTTGGTGGAAAATCGTCGATTTCGGAACCGTTTTTTTTGGGCGATTTAGGGTTCGGGAGAGAGAGAATTGGGAAGAAGAAGAAATGAAAGAGGGGTTATTGTGTAAATTTTTTGAGGGGTTAATGTGTAAATATTTTCATTTACATTTCTTTTAGATTTAATTTTATAAGAGGAGGGGTATAAGTCCAATTCTTTTTTTTAAGGGTTATTTAACCCTTACTTAATATTCATAGGGTCATTTTTCCGAAGGACTCTTTTTGGTATTTAGAGAAATTTCAAATTGTGGAAGGTTGTTGAGAAGTGTAGTACAAAAAAAATCCCGTTTTTGAATTTTATGGGGCAAAATAGTAATTTCACTTTAAATTTGAATTTGCCGCCTTAAGAAAATAAGAGAATTAGAAACAAAAGAAGTTGATTTGTACCTAAAGGTTATTTTTTCCATGTCTATAGAATTTCATTTGAACATTATAGGGAGAAGAAAAAGAGAAACGAATCACAACATTCTTGGCTCGATTCGAGTTCTCATCGAGCTTCCATTTGCGTAAGAGTGCATTCGTTCGGGCTGCAACATACAAAGTCGTGTCTTTCCGTGAAAAAACCCGGCTCTTTGGCTTCAGGCAAATCACATCCACTCCCCAACATCAAAACCACCGAAGACATGTTCGGCCTATCCTCAGGTCGTTGCTGGACACACAATAGAGCCACGTGAATCGTTCGTGACAACTCCAACAAGCACTGTGATGAGGTGGCAATATTTGAGTCGACAAGTTCCAAGGAATTTCCATCTTTGTACAAAATCCATGCCTGCATATGTTAAAAATTCTATAAGATAAGAGATTACCTATATATTCTAGATGATTAATTATAAAAACTAACATGTCCGACGAGGTTGTGATGATGATCCTCGTGATGGAATCCTCTGTTTCTGCAGCCGCTCACAATCTCTAAAACCAAAACACCGAAACTGTACACATCTGTTTTTATCGAAATGAAGCCCTCGACAACATATTCCGGTGACATATAACCGCTGCACGAATCGCATCAACTCAAATGACTTCATTAGAGTAACTAATTATTTGAGAGAGTTAATAAGAGTCGAGAAGATTCTTACTATGTTCCCACGACTCGTCTCGTGTTGCCTTCAGTCACATTTCCTCCGAATATTCTAGCCATTCCAAAGTCTGATATTTTCGGGTTCAGATCGTCGTCCAACAACACGTTACTCGCTTTGAGGTCTCGATGGATGATTCTCAAACAAGAATCTTGATGAAGGTACAACAGTCCCCTGGCAACACCGTTTATAATTCGAAAACGTTTCACCCAATCCACCTGCTTATTTTCTGATCCATCTGCTTTGATTCCCAAGTGTCAATGTAAATGATTTCGCGACGAAATAATTAAAATCATAGATAATCGATCCTCACCGAATAGGATAAAGTCGAGACTGTTGTTAGACATGTACTCGTAAATCAACATCTTCTCCTCGCCTTCGACGCACCACCCTAAGAGCTTCACAAGATTCCGATGCTGAAGCTTGGCGATACACGTAACCTCGTTCTTGAACTCGTGTAGTCCTTGCGACGAAGTTTCCGACAACCTTTTAACAGCGATTTCCTGACCATCCTCTAGCTTACCCTATGATTTAAAAAAATGTACTATATAATCAGAAAAAAATTTACAAAGTAGTTTTCGTCACATTAATTTTACCTTGTAAACAAGTCCGAATCCACCTTCCCCGAGCTTATTGCTTTGCGAGAAACCATCGGTTGCTTTAGTTACTGTCGACAAATCATACATAGGTAACTCGAATTCTTCATCGTCGCATTCTTTATTACCTTGTTTTGATCTTAGCTTTCGATTCTTCCTCGTTTTCTTAATAAGCAACGCCGCGCTCAGTCCAAGCAGCAGAGTCCCCGACAACGACGTCAATACAACAATGAGTTTCATTCGTTCTTTCGCTCCAGAATCTGATTCAACAAGTCGACTTATTGTTACATGCACATTAAAACTAACCGAAAGAGTAGTAAAAAAAAAAAACACTTTACCTAATTCGGAAGCAGCCATTCGTATATAAATCGCTTGATCGTCTCTAGCCACATGTTTTATATCGACCAAGTCCCCGAACCACATCAAGCACCCGCTCCCTCCGTTTCGTACATCCAAATTCGAGTAAGCCGTACACGAACAATTCCTCATACACATCGCTTCGCATTCCTTAAGGTCAGAACTGACATTATACGTACCAAACCTCGTATCCGGAATCTTCATCCCGGAATACTTCAAAAACACGTCGTCAACACAATTCAAACCAGCCCTCCTCACGCACCCTCCCGACCAATCCGATCTCGCCCAACTTATTTCGTCCCTCGGCTTAAATCTCTTCAAACACCCGCAACGAGGGAAGGCCTCGTTGCTGCACCTCCCGTGGGGCCCACACGTCGCGTACCCGTCGCACTGATCCGCGGGCGAGTTGTAGTAAACGACCCAATCTTTCCTCGGGTCGACCCACATCAGGACCTGCTCGACTCCGCCCGAGGTCAGCGTGAACCTCATGAGGTCCGGGCAGTCGGGGAAGTAAAACCACCTGTACTCCGCCACGGAAGTGTTTATGATCAGCGCGGATCGGGCCGGGCTGTTCGGGTCCGGGTTGGGCATTCCGCTGAAACGGACCCCGTTGAACGGGCCTTGCCGGAACTGCAGAGCGCCGTCGTTGGCCCGTTTGACGACGGCTTGAGGGTATCCGGTTATGTCGATGTTGGCAGTGAAGTCGCCCGGGGAGGGGTCGTCGTCGCTCTTCCACGACGAGAGGTGGACTTGCTTCTTTGTGAGTAGGTCCCACCCGAAGTACATGCCCGGGATTAGGGTGTCGGTCGGGTGATCGAAACTCTGCCACGTGTAATTATTATTATTATTATTATCTTCACGGATAACGAGGTTTCCGGAGTCGAGCAATTGGACAACCGGATTCGACGAGGCAACGGAAATGTTAGTAGACCATATTATCGTGTTGTTGTTTTCGTCGAGGATGACTATGTTGCCCGAGCGAGGGTCGAGGGTTAGGACCGCCGAGGTGGTGTTTCGGAGGGGGGAGTCTCGGTTTGCGACCCAAAACACGGTTTTGGCGGTTATGTTTTTGAACCATATTCCGAGGTATCGGTTTTTGGAACTGCCGGGGCTGAAGAAGCCGAGCTCGAAGGTCTTGGCGGGAGAAACGAGAGTGTCGCCGTCTCGGAGGATTTGGGACGAGGTTATTGTGTCGTCGGAGGTGACGTGGAGGGAGTGTAAGAAGAGTATCATGAGGAAGGAGGATATTGTTATGGAGGATTTCATTAATATCAGGGGATATGATGTACTTTTGGGTTATGGATTTTTGAAGTAGAACTTGTGTAGCTGTCACAATGTTTTGAACTCTCGTGATCATATGCTTCATTTCACATGGAAGGGAAATTAGATCATGGTCAACTAATTAATTAATTTGCTAATATTAATGTATCCATCCTCAACTTCT
Source organism: Euphrasia confusa (assembly GCA_954870475.1). NCBI lineage: Eukaryota > Viridiplantae > Streptophyta > Magnoliopsida > Lamiales > Orobanchaceae > Euphrasia > Euphrasia confusa. The sequence continues at coordinate 2,813,096 of OX940966.1, read as the reverse complement.
ATTTAACAAAATAATTATTTTTACATATATTGAAACGCCCACAAAATGTTTGCTGGTCCAAAGTTAAGTTAAGTCTTTAGAGTAATTTTAGGATTGGTGATCACTAGAAAGTGTCTCGAGTTAACCTCTATATAACGCTGTGTTGACATAGTGAGGCCAAAATATCACTTGCGATAGCAATCATTGGTACCAGAGTCGGGCCCCGATACAGGTCGGGGCGTTTTACATATATACTCTTAATTTATTTCATTTTTGATTTTTTTTTTTAAATGCAATTTCAATTCTCCAAAATACATTTTTACTCTCCAAAAATCAATAAAATAATAATAAAAAAAAATTTATGTGCCTTGATCATTGTTGCCCGAAGGAGGATGTATATATATATTATTGTAAATGATTTTCGTGTTTACCTTATCTTGCACAAAAAAAGTTATTTTTACTGTAAAATGTAAACGCATGAGAGGAAATTAAAACTCAAGTCACATATAGGAGTAGTGGTTGTCTGACCTAAGTGTAAAATGTGCATACTCTTACATTTTTTAAAGAGTCCTGTGGATTTTCAAGCACTTTCATAAGAAGTGTGAGAATTATATACAACCCTAAAAACATACGAGTATTTTGTACACTTTGTATAGGAAAAGCCTACTTTGCCCTCAACTTTTAAAAAAACCAACAAAAACAATTAAAACAATAGAAAAAAGACAAAAAGAGCAATTAAAAAAATCGGTCCCCACATTCATTCTTTTCTCTCTCCCGTTCGGTCCCCCCAAACATCAAAACCGCCGCATTTTTTCTGAGAATCGAAAGCTAAAATTCCGGCCACCTAATTTCCGGCAACTCAATGGCAGACAACGAACAGCAGGAGGAGCATCAATGGCCGATTCAAGCACCGGTAAGTTGGCCGAAACCCTAGCTTTTTTATTTCGAAAATTTGATTTTTTTTTCAATAATGTGTTCAATTGGATATGTTAATTGCTAGTATTTGAGTGTATTTGAGTTCCTTATTGTGTTTTAGTTGATTTAGAATTGAAATTCTGTGCTAAATTGGTCTTTGAATCGCCTGAAATTTCTGGTTTTTGGTCGGTGTTTATGGCTACACGGTAGCGTTTATAGAGCTGACCGTGTAGCGATACCACCGTGTTACCGGGCAGTGACCGAGAAAATCTCGGTAACATGGTCAGATTTCTCGGTCACCGTGTTATCGGTTATCCGGTTACACGGTGACCGTGTTACCGGTAACACGGTACACGGTGACCGTGTTATGACCGTGTTACAGAATAAATTTTTTTTTTTTTTTTTTTTTTGAATTTTGAGTTTTGTTATTTAATTGAATGTCATATTTATTTGTTTTAACTTCATTTTTGCAGGAGGGCTTCGATTGGAAGAGGCCAGAGTTCATAAAGTTGTCGAAGAACCTCAATTTGTACGATCGGTTCGAATTACTAAAGGAAATCAGAGACACGCTGACGTCCGTCGACCCTACCCTAGCAGCTTTACGGACATTTAAGGAAAGTTGTTTCGGGTATTTGCTCTGGCTGAAGAGGGACGGAAGGTCCAATATGGCGATGCACCACCTTCTAGCTCGGGAGATCGTGAGTCCGACGATACCTCCATTCGAGCATTGGTTTTTCGTCGGGGGCCAGACTATTCGCTTTCGAGCACAGGAGTATGCCCTGATTACCGGATTTCGATTTGGTGGTCACGCATTTGATCCTTCGGCCACCACGCACACGATTTCTGAGGACTCTGTTTACTGGAGACACTTCAGACAGACGACGAGCCTTAAGGATCTTCGTACGAGATTCACCTCTCTGAGTATGGGTCAGGACCCGGCCGACTACTTGAAGGTGGCCAACTTGTTGATCTACTACTTTTTCTTGTTGGGCCGAGACGATGCCAAGATCGACACTTGGGCTTGGGCTTTTGTGGAGGACGTTGCCGGATGGGATTCGTTTCCCTGGGGATCCTACTCCTGGCAGATCATGTCGCACTACATCTCCATAGCTGCGACGATGCCCGGTCAGGTTCACTCGAGGGGATACCACGTTTACGGCCCAATTTGGGCCTTTCAGCTATGGTCGTACGAGGCGATACCGAGCCTGGGCCGTGTCTGCGGAGTGCAGATGGAGAAAACTGTGAGGCCTCGGTTTTTGAACTGGAAATCGGTTGGATGCACCCTCAATTTCACTGATTTCTTCGAGGACGATGAGGTAAATTTTGTGAAATTAATGTTTTAAATTATTTATTTCCTTTAATTAATGCTTAATAAATTAATTTTCATTTTTTTTCAGCTTGTGGTCCTCTCGACTCTAGAGCCGACACGCAAGGAGGCGAGGACTGAGTACTACACTTCGTTCCTCAACAGAGGAGCAGACGAAGTGAGGTACGTTCCTCCTGCTAGGATTGGACATGCTCCGAGAGGAGCACCGGCTGCAGTACCGAGTTCTTCGTAAGTTCCAATCATCCTATCAAATAAACGTTTTTTTTTTTTTCATTTTCCTAATACTAATCGTTTAAATTTAATTTTAATTAACAGAACGCTTTGAAGACCCAGTACGATAGGGTTAAGATTCCGGTACAACACGTAAAGAGAAAGAACTTGGAGAGGAAATATGAGACCTGGGCACCGCCGGACTACATGCTGAAATACATCACGGGAGACGAGAGACACGAGAGTTGGGAACTCGCACGAGAGGTAATTTAAAGAACCGTACATTTTTATTCGATTTTAATTCAACTTAATATTTTAATTTAATTGTAAATAACGTTTTTTTTTTGTTTGTTTTTTTTAAGGTGATAACGGTGTGTAATTCCGGGGAACATTGGATCGTGATACGGATTGACCTGGACCACTGGACTGTACAGTTGTACGACTCGTTGTGGCACCGTTCTCCGGATCTATCTGTCAAGTCTCTTGTACTGTCTCCGTTGTTGGAGTTGTTGCCTCGTCTCTTGGTGGCTGCAGGATTTTGGGACGGTATAAACCTTTTCCATCGAACCCACAAGAAGACTCCTATCCAAGTCGAAGCCCCGGTAGATCAGTTTATCCAAGTCGACAACAACAACTGCGGCCCTTACGTGTGCATGTACCTGGATCGTCTCGTCAACAAGAACCTCACTCACCGGCATAGAGACATCGACGACGGGTACCTGGTGAAGTATCGCCGATATGTCGCTCGGAAAATCTTCAGTTTGAGTCATCGAGTCGATTGATTTGTATTTTGGATGATTTTAGACTTTTTCGTGTGCATGTGTTTGGACTGATTATTATGTGTATTGAGATTGATTTGCAGGTTTAGCTTTGATATTAACTAAATAAATCTCGTCAAATTTTTTTAAAATTATTTATAATATATTAACTTATTAATTTAATATAATTTGTAAAACAATTAAACTATTTTAGGTGTGTTTTGATTGATTTAGGTGAAATAGGTGTGTTTTGATTGATTTTGGTGTAATAGGTGTTTGTTTTGATTGATTTAGGTGGAAAGAAGGTGAAAAAACGATTTCTGCCTCTGCTACACGGTGGTACCGGTAACACGGTCATGTGTACCGGTAACACGGTCAACGTATCACTGACCGTGTAGCCAAGAACTGCCCGATCAGTTTTCTGGGCAATTACTCGGTAACACGGTGTTACCCGGCTACACGGTGGCCTACACGGTGGTGACCGTGTAGTGTAGAACATGTTTTGATTTTTCATTGATTTTAAGGCATTTTTCGATTGTTAACTTGTTCCTGTAGTGTAAAACATCATTTTAATAATCAAAATGATTCAAAAAACATGATCAATTATTGAATTTGACGAATTAAGTGATTACGCATGAACAATTTATTACCTATGTTGATAAGATTGTTACAATATTAGTAGAAAGTTCGAAAAACGGTCAACATTCAAAGCATCTCATCTTTGTAGTCCTATATTGGTTATTTTGTGATGTTTATTGGATGTATCTAGTGTTTAAAATGATGTTTCATGCTTAACGTAACAACAAAAATGCTCTAGAAATGCTTCAAATTCATAAAAAACCAAATCTTTTCTAAGCTACACGGTGGGCTACACGGTGGGCTACACGGTGGAAGGTCCAACACGGTAGAAGGCATTTTCTATTTGTAGTCCTATATTTGTTGTTTTACGATGTTTATTGGATGTATCTAGTGTTTAAAATGATGTTTCATGCTTAACGTAACAACAAAAATGCTCTAGAAATGCTTCAAATTCATAAAAAAACAAATCTTTTCTTAGCTACACGGTGGGCTACACGGTAGGCTACACGGTGGGAGGTCCTACACGGTAGTTTTCAATTGCTCGGTTGATTTAAAATTACTCGGTAACACGGCTAATACCGGTAACACGGCTAACCGGGTAACCGGGTTACCGTGTAACCGGTAAAAGCCGTGTAAAAAGAAAACAAAATGGGGCTCAAAGAATTCGAACCCCTGACCTAATGGATTTAATTCGATTTTTCAAATGGGGCTAACCAGTTCCCGATTGCCGACTAACTGGCGTGCAAAGAAAGTAGCTGCAACCTTGCTAGACACCTGTCGATCAGTAGTCCGCCCCAAATTGTTATGACACTCGTGATTCAAGTTCAGCTTCGTAATCCTCCAAAAGGTGTCATCGGAACCCGTGGAACACAATTTGAACGGGCAATTTTCACTCCCCTGCTTGCACTCGTACGTCACCCGACCAGAGCTAGACCGAGTAGTTTTGCACTCCACCCTATTCTCCATGTGATACATCCCCACCGACACCTTCAAATCTGATTTCTTTCGGAACGTGGCCCCGACTACCATCTGACCATAAATCGGTTGGGGTTCGATGGAACGCAACGGAACAGCGGGATCAAAGCTCGGCAGTGGAATGATCCAATTGCGCAGCGGATGATTCTGTGCATTCTGAGCAGCTTCGGGTTGCTCGCTGGCTCCCGCAGTAGAACTCGAGGACAGATTACGGCGTGACATAATATTTGTAATGACGCGCGGCTGTCTAATCCATTCTGTCCATTCAGTGGTCAACGACTCCAATAGATCGGCCTGACAAGCTTCTTCGTCGTCCTCGGAAGTCTCGACTGCCTCGTGCTCCGACGGTACACCTTGATCACGATTTTCTCCTCCAATATTCACCTCCGGCGCAGCTTGTTGTGCCTCTGTTTCGACGACAAACACAAAGCACTCATGTATTTGCTCGTCTAACATACGGGATACATCTTCGTCTCGAAGCAAAGGAGCACGCACGCTTCTCGCGTCAATGCCTCGTGTGAAGAAAGACAACATGTACTCGATATTGGGCGGAGGGCGCAAAGCAGTACGAATCCGGCTCACAAGAGTGTCGAGCGTAATTTCATCCCTATTAAAGAAGAGGCACATATCTACTCCGTCGACGTAGCCCGCTCGATCCCAACGACCGCCGTAACGTACCGTGATTCGTCGATCCGACATCTACGATAAATAAACACGATTGAATTAAGTTAGGGAACCCAAAATATCCATCCAAACGTGCAAAACGATCCATAATTCGAAATTTAAAAAAAAAAAAAAAAACTGGTCACTGTACACGGTCACTACACGGTCACTTGACCGTGTAGTGTGTCACCGTGTTACCGAGACACCTCTCGGAATACGGTGACCGGGATTACCGTGTAGTGCCCTGCTGTGTTACCGGGCAGTGACCGGATAATCTTCATAGCTACACGGTGGCTACACGGTAGAAGCTGCCCACCGTGTAGCCACCGTGTAGCTATGAACTCGAACAGAAAATCGAAAAAAAAAACACAGAAACGGCGATTTTCGACGTACCTTTCGGCCGGCGAACCCAGCTCTTCCCACGTATATTCGGACGGAGCTTTCTTGTAGAAGTGTGTTTGTAGAGAGAATAAGAGAGATTGAGTGGGTTTTTGTGTTTTGAAAAAAATTGTTGGGTGTGAGAGTTGATATGCATGATTAATGCATGGAGTTACACATTCAACAACCAAATTTCTGATTTTGGTAATATGTGGGCCCCACGATTTTTTATTTATGTTTTGAAATTATTTTTGAAATTTTAATTGAATTGTTTTGAATTGTTTGAGTGGAAATAAAAAGTAAGGGTATTGAAGGTATTTCAAGTGTAGTTTGTATAAAATACTCATGTTTCTTTGAGAGGGGACAAAATTCTCATGTTTGTTAAAAATGTGCATGAAAAGTCATATTCCCACTTTTTTAAATAGTTCAAAAACTAGTTCGGACCAAGATTTGCACCGCATTGTCATGGAAAGAGAAGTATATATAACTGCATTAATTTATTTTGTTTTTAACTCAATTAGAAGCTTCTTTTTTTTTCATGTGGGACATAAGTTGAAGAATAGCCTTTTTTTTTTATTTTTATTATTAATAAAAAGCATTCAAGTAAATGATTCATGGACTCATTCAAATGATATATATATATAGTAGTAATGCTTAAGCTCTGGTTGGATAGTCGATATATTTTTTGCAACAAAATTTGTATAATATTGTCACGAGGATGAAAATAGTCAGAACTTTTATATCTACTACTAGTTACTTGCGTACCCAATTACATTGATGGCATGTGCAAAGCCATGTACGATATTAATAGATATATTACCCATTATATAACTTCATCGATCAACAACAATAATAAATTGACATAAAAAAATTGTACAGTACTTAGATATACCAAGCAAAAAATAGTGGTCAACTGAAGTGATATAAACTTGAACTGAACTTCTGATAATAATAATAATTTGTACATATGAAGTATTTTTTAAAAATTATAAATATTAGTATAGCATAAACTAGATTGTATACATTAAATCACTCATTCTATTTTTCAATTTAAGATTTGTAATTTAATTTTTAAATGAGTTCAATCGAATCAAACTGAATTGAAATAAAGATAAATTCAAAGGAATCTTAAACGCACTTAGCTTCATCCTTCACATTTAATACGGCCGAATTAACAATACACCCTTACGTACGGTCGAACAATTTTCTCGAATGACACCCTGTCCGGCATGTTTCGTCCTTCCACGGATGCTCGGCTACCGTCCAATCACATTTCTTTTGCAATATATATAGTACATTATAATGTTGTTTTTTTAGGCTATTTTGTCTTATTGTACATATTTTTTTATAAGATAATAGTACTAATCTCGATCAAATGCATCAAATCGTATTTAAATATTCAAAATTTACTCTTCAAATATCAACAATTTTTTTTGTGATATTTAACGAATATTTTATGTTGTTTCTTCATCGTTGTCCCCCAACATAATGATATTGATTAATAGAGATGAAGAGAGCACAATACAAGTCTATTTTTCTAAAATTTATATTTGTTCGTCTTGCAATACAAAAAAGAAATTGAGTTAGCTATCGCTCATTATTGGTCACTGATCCCCAACGACCCTATTGACCACCCAAAATGCGCCTATGACTTTACTGACTATTTTGATCGTCGTCAAAAGAAAGATTTCTATTTTGATATAAAAATTTGAAAATTATCGACACGGTTAAATTCCAGTTATCTCTTATTTAATAGACACACACTAGGGAAACCACATTAGCCCAGTCGTTCACATTAATCATATTTTATCTAATGCTCATAGTCACGGATAATTCATGGAAAAATATTTTACCAAAAATCTAATTATTAGTGAAAAGATATTTGATGTTATTAAAATATGACTCCAATCCAAAGAAAAAATATAGAGTCGCTATGCAAATTTACACACAAGACTCACGAGAGTCGCGAGTCTCGCGACCCAAGATTAATTATTTAGGGTGATGTCACGAAATCACCAATAGAATTAATTATGCATGTCAATTAAATGAGTTAAGTGATCATGTCATTGATGACATCATCATGTGTTGTGCCTAAGATCTGCCGCGGACGGATTCAAGTGGCTTCATTTGAAGCGATTTGTTTTAATTGTTATCCTCTTTTATTTGTTTTAGAGACAAAAATTGTTTACTTTCATAAATATGGATTATTTTCAATTTCTTATAGAGCTTTTATTTGCTTGATTGGAGTTCTTATCGAGCTTCTATTTGCGTAAGAGTGCATTCATTCGGGCTGCTACACACAAAGTCGTCGCGTCTTTCAGTGGAAAAACCGTTCCTTTTCGTCTTTCAGTTGACTTTTTTGGTCCGTTCGATACATATAATAAACATTATACAAAAATTATGAAAAAATAATTAAAATAAAATTCAATAGTTAAATTATATTGTAGTTATTTTTTCATAATTTCTGCATATTGTTTATCATATGTAATGGACGGACAAAAAAAGTCAACGTTCCAATTTTGCCTATAGCTCTTTGATAGAAGGAGTATATGTTTTCTTTTGAACTGAATTCAACTAAAATAAATAATCAATCAATAATGATAATTTTAATATATTATAAAATATTTTTCAAACTTAAATCATATTGTATAATCCAAAATTGTCATTCTAATTATTGTTTATTTTATTTTTTTATAATTGATTTTGAAACATATGACCCTGTTACATCGGTGGCATGTGCAAAATGTAAGAAATGTTAATAATTTGTATTACATAAATAAAATAAATTGTATCTATTTTAAATAGATATAATATTTTACGTAATTATATTAGTTTCCAACAGATATAAATTAATAATTAATAAAACAATAAAATAAATGTAAAAAATATTAATAATTTGTATTACGTAAATAAAATAAATTGTATCTATTTTAAATAGATATAATATTTTACGTAAATAGATTAATTATATCAGTTTACGATAGATATAAATTAACAATTAATAAAACAATAAAATTTAATAAACTGTAAATAGATTAATTAATGATATCAGTTTCCAATAGATATAAATTAACAATTAATAAAACAATAAAATTTAATAAACTGAAAAAAGTTAACGTTATAATCTGAAACGTTGAGTATAATCTCAAACGTTGTATCCCTTTTAAACAGCGTTATAATATGAAAAGTTGCGTATAATCTCAAAAGTTGTGATTCTTTTGACAATACACATTAATAAGTTACAAACCAGAGTAACATTGACCAACACAGAAAAGTACAGTATAAGAAAAAAGTGTGTACAAAAGTCTCTGATAAGTTTCTCAAATAAATTTTGTGCCTTGTTGTATCTTGTTAACAAATTTCTACATAGTGGAAATATTGTTTTTTGTTGTATCTTGTTAACGAATTTCTACATAGTGGAAATATTGTTTTTGGGATAGTGATCAACACGCCTCTAAGGCTTTTCAATTTCTGGCTCCTATACATATAAAAAATACACAACAAGAAATAAATCGTAAATGACTCACATGCGATATGTAAATCAACCCCATACAAAACACACTGTAGCTTCATCTTCAACATTTAATACGGTCGAATTAACAATACACATTTACGTACGGCCGAAACACATATATACAATTTCTCAACACTCTGTCCAGCCATGTTCTGCCCTTCTGCAGATGCTGGTTTATCGTCCAATCAAATTTCTCGATAATCAATCGCCAAAATATTGACTTTGTAAACCCTACCGTAAGACGGAAAGAGTATTACGCAACATATAAAATAAAATTTAAATTAAACCAGTGAGGATTTACTTAGATTCTTTACAATCGAAAGCACCGACTCGAATCCAGAAAGCACCGACTCGAATCAGAGTAAGGACCGAGTCGACCCACGAGATGACTCTCACGCACATACTTTAATTATTTATGGGGTGACGTCACCTTGACATCACCAAATAATTAATCAACATACGAACATTATGGTTTGTGTTAGATCATAGATGATGTTTCGATGACATCATCAGTGATGTCACATGTGTGTGAGCCGTATAATACAGTTTGATCGGCGTGGCGCAGGCAGTTGGGTTCAACAAGTTTTAGTGTTGTTGGGACCGAAGTAGTACTATTTTAAAATTACAAAAAATATGAATCAATGTAAAGCGTAAATAGAGTTAGACGGATTAATCAGGATGAGGCCAAAACTAGTCATCTTATATATTTTTTATATTTAATTAATTAGTATAATATTTTTTTTAAATAAATTATGCATGTTAATGAAATATATTGAAAAAAATATTTAATATTATAAAACGTTAATTATATAATACAGTAACTTTTATAAAGCTATTAATTTATCTTAGAATGAAATAATTTTTTTGTTGGTCAATTTACTAAAAACAGAGAAGAAAAAAAGGCAGTAAAAGTGTGAAGCCAGAACCATTCTTGTCGAGAAATAGTAAATTAAAAGACCGCGTTTTCCTGCACACAATTAGGCCCGTCATTTTTTCACGTCCTAACACATATTTTAGTTTCTTTGATTTTCCATTTCTTGTTTTCCATGCACATTTCGTCGTCTCGTGGCAATCGATTAATTCATCGGATATGGCTGCTATCTAGTTATACATTTTAATTTCGTTCGATCTCTTTTGTTTGAAACATCGTCACACGCACAATAAGCTAGCTGCAATGGGAGATGGAAATGAGTCGGACGGTGAGTCGAGTGCCACAGTGCACGACCCCGACATTGTTTCGGATTCCGAAGGGAAGGTAAGTCGACAAACTTCTAGCTATGCTACAGAGGATGAAGAGGATATGAGCCTTCAGTTGGGTCCCAAAATGAGCATCAAAGAGCATCTCGAGAAAGATAAGGTGCATGCGTGTTTAATTTGTTCGTCGTTTACCAATCTTAATATATATATAATTTGCATATATGATCGTGCATGTACTATTTTTATTACGATTATACGTTTATAGGATGACGAGAGCTTGAGGAGGTGGAAGGAACAACTCTTGGGAGATGTGGATGCTACTGCTGTTGAAGGTAATGAAAAAGTTTTTTTTTTTTTTTTAATTATTTTGGTTTATAGAAATATATATATAAACGATATTTAATTTAAATTTTAATGGATTGTGTTGACGACAGAGGATCAAGAGCCGGATGTGAAGATTCTGAGCCTCTCGATTCTGTCCCCTGGGAGGCCGGAGATGGTGCTTCCCATACCCGAGAATGAGAACCCAAAAGGGCTGTGGTTTACGCTCAAGGAAGGGAGCCGTTATCGGCTCAAGTTCTCGATCAAGGTTAGCAACGACATTGTCTGTGGCCTCAAGTACACCAACACTGTCTGGAAAACTGGAATCAAAGGTACGATATTATATATAAAATTCGTGTTTTTTAGTAGAATTTCGAATGATAATCGTATATAAAGTGTATCTGATAATTTACTCTATCATTCTGTCTTGTGTGGAATCAATTCAATTTTGTGATAACTTGTCTTGTGTGGAATCAAATCAAGCCATGTTACAGGACGATTGTGATATTATTTCTCATAAAGATTAATATTTATACAGTCGACGGTGTGAAACAAATGCTGGGAACGTTCAGTCCTCAGGCTGAGCCGTACACGCATGAGATGGAAGAAGAGACTACTCCGTCTGGGATTTTCGCTAGAGGATCTTATTCAGCAAAAACAAAGGTTTTGGGTTTATTTTTATTTTCTGGTGTAATGCCTGACGGACCGATTATTGTTATTCTTCGATTATTTTTGTGTTGCATATATATGCAGTTCGTTGATGACGACAACAAGTGCTACCTGGAGATCAATTACACTTTTGACATCCAGAAAGAATGGGCCAATAAATAAGCTAGCTAGCTCTCGAGTCTTTCTCTGCTGCAGATTGAATGGTGCTATTTGATCAATAATAAAAGCTCACAACAAACGCAATCCTTACTCTTATTTTATGTGTCTTTTTTTTTCTTTTTAAAATGTACGCTTGTTTTCTTGGTTAATCAGTCGTTGTTCTAGTTACTCGTATACAACTACAAAATGTATACGATTGGGTAATTTTGTAGTTTGAGACTGAAGAGATGTCCAGTTGGAAGCAAAGAGTTCATCTGGGGTAGTCCTAGACAAGTCCTATAGGTGTTATTGTATTTGTACTTCATTTGATGTTAAAAACAAGTCATTCATTTTCATATTATCCACCTTATATTTTTAGTCATTCATTCTTATATATGGTTATAGACTTATAGTGGGACCAAAGCCACGTTATGTGACGCCCCGATGACCTGTCATTTTCCCCGTAAAAAATGATCGAAAATAATTGACTGTAATTTTTATTAAACCTACTAAGATGATTGTGAAATCATTCAAATATTGAATTTATGATGCTGTTTGAGAAATTATTCAAAATTGAAACTGTTTTAATATTATCCATACAAGTAAATTATGTGAAGCAAGGAATATATTTTGGATTAGCCCAAACTAAATAATCAAAATCAAAATAAAAAATAAAAAATAGTTATGGACCATGAAATCCAAACCTTCGCTCAGATCTGGCTGATCGCCGCCGCATCCGTAATCCTCTGCCACCGCATCGCCCCCCAAATCCCCGGCGGCGGCGCCAGACTCCTCTCTCTCCTCCCCGTCATCTACCTCTTCTCCGCCCTCCCCCTCCGCCTCTCCTCCGTCCACCTCGCCGCTCCCACCGTCTTCTACCTCGTTTGGCTCGGCAACTTCAAGCTCCTCCTCCTCTCCTTCGATCGGGGCCCTCTCTCCACCGATCCCCCGTTGCCGCTCCTCCATTTCATCTCCGTCGCCCTCCTCCCCATCGAAATTACCAAAAAGCCCTCGCCCCCCAATCCCAATCCCAACCCCAAACCGATCTCGATTTTTCTGCTCAAATGCGGCCTCCTGGCCGCGGTCGTCGGCCTCCACGGCTTCAGGGACGCCACGCACCCGCACCTGACCGTGGCCCTGTTCTGCTGCCACGTGTACCTCGGCGTGGACCTGCTGCTGACCGCCACGGTCGAGCCGGTTCGGGCCGCTCTCGGGCTGAATCTCGGGCCGCGGTTCGACGAGCCGTACCTGGCCACGTCGCTCCAGGACTTCTGGGGCCGGAGGTGGAACCTCGTGGCCTCGGGGATCCTGCGGCCCGCGGTGTACGACCCCGCGCGCCGCGCGGTCGGAGGGAGGTGGTGGGCCCGGCCGGCGGCGACGGTGGCGACTTTCTTGGTGTCGGGGCTGATGCACGAGCTGATCTACTACTACCTGACGCGGGCGGCCCCCTCGTGGGAGGTCACTTGCTTCTTCGCGCTGCACGGGCTGTGCGTGGTGGCGGAGGTGGGGGTGAAGAGGCGGTTCGGCGGGCGGGGAATGGGGACGGCGGCCTCGAGGGCGCTGACGGCGGGGTTTTTGGTGATCACCGGCGGGTGGCTTTTTTTCCCGCCGGTGATTAGGAACGGCGTGGATGCGAAAGCTATTGATGAGTATTGGATCTTGGCACGTTTTATTAGGGAGAAGCTGCGACTTCTTTTTTGACTTTTGGTCAACGGTATCCGTATGCGTGTTCCAATTTTTTTATCTTTTTTTTTGTGTCGTGCAATACCAAAATTTGTCTTTCTATTTTTCGTGTGTTTTAGAAATTGCAAATGTTAGAGCAACCTCAACTGTTTGTCATTTGCTCTTTTGATCAAAAAATAATTATTATCATTTACTAATTTTAAAACATAACACTGTCATGTGCTATTTTGGTCAAAACATAATTATTATCATTTACTAATTTTAAAACATAACACAATGTCATAAAAATAGCTAGGCCATATTCTATAATATATTTTTTTTACTTTCTGATATTTTTTCAATACAATTTTTTTTTCATAAATTGGTTGTAAATTTTTTATGGTGTTAGAGCAGTTGGAGTAACTGATCTTTGGTTTTATTTTTTTCTTGTTGTAAAATTATTGAATTTATTGAAAATTAATTATTTATTATTATTAATAGTAATACACTTTGTTGAGTTTGCCACGAAACCAAGAAGGAGAAGCACGCTGAAGGATTCATCGCCCGCCAAAGGAAAACGGCGCCCGCCGTTTATGTTTGCCGACCGCCAAAAATAATTCCGCGCCCGCCGAAAAGGTCATCGAATGACGAAGTCGGGACTACCAAGAAATAGGGGTTTCGGCGACCGCCGAAAGGGATTCGGCGCCCGCCGAATCGATTCCGCGACCGCCGGTTACAAACGGCGGTCGCCGTTTATGTCAGTCGCGGAGGTTTTTTGGAAAATCCTATTTTTGGCCCGTTTTGGTTTCCTTCTCCTACAAGGCATACTATGGGCGAGAATTAATGTTTTTATACATTAATTAGGTCTCTCCCCTATATAAAGAGAGCTTCTCCATAGGCTTAGACACACCAATTATAATTCTATAGCTATTGCGTGAGATTTGAGGGTTTAGAGCGTATATCATCCTTGTAATCGTGAAACAATATTATAGTGAATTATTCGTCGTTCCTCCCGTGGTTTTTCCCGATTTGGGTTTCCAGGTAAATTCTTTGTCTTCCGTGGTTTTTCCCGATTTGGGTTTCCACGTAAATTCTTTGTCTTCTCTATTTTTCGTTGATTTCTTTTCTTCGGTACCTCGTTATTCTCATACTATACATCGTCCCGATCGTCAACACACTTAGACAAAAAAAGAGTATTATTTTATTAATTAATTTATATTTATATGTCAGATGACAAGAATAGTCCTTGCTATTTTTCAATCGAAATAATATGTTAAATTACTAGAATTTTGGCAGTGACTATTTTATGCTTTTGTCGTTTTCACTACTAGAGTAGTTTTTTTTTTTTTTTTTTTTTTTTTGCCAAATACTAAGATTTTGCTATAAGAGTGTAGGAGATGTATTCAATTAGGAGTTTTTTTTTTTTTTTGTTAAAAGTCCATTACATAGAAAAATAAAAAGTACTCTTTCTCTCCCAACAAAGATGTAATACTTCCTTTGTAAATTACAAAGGAAGTATTGCATTTTTACCGAGACCAAGGGAGTATAATAGAGAATGAAACCCCACCACATCACAGAGCTAACATGCTAGCTCTCCAACCAACCAACAAAAAAAAATATAACACTAAAAGTAAAAACACAATAACCAAGCTATATGACATACCTTCTTCAATTCCCGTGTCTAAAGAGAATCAGGTAGTCGTAACGAGAGTATCCTCTCTCGTATGATAGAGATCGCCTGAGAAGCCACCACTCCAGACCGACACCGACCAAGCTTCATATATCCTCGTGTTCCTCTCGAGCCAAATATAATATATCAGAGAAGCTAAAAGTCCTCTTCAATTAGGAGTTCATAGAATTTTAATAGACTTTTAAATTATAGTTGTATTCAATTTGGATTTTTAAAAGTTAATTTAAATTTGGAGGTATTCAACATTTTATGAATTTTTACATATTTTAATAATATATGAATTTTGATGATTTTCTTTTTTAAATATAACTAAACTTAGACTTTTCAAAATACATCGATGGACTTTTTTCTAACACAAAAAAATAAAAAGAAAACAATCATTAATTATTTAAAAAAAATATTACACTAATCAATGTATATAAAATAATCAAAATTTTATTTGGGAAAATTGATCTTATCATATTTTCTTAAAAATTATTATTTATATATTATATTAATAATAAATTATTTTGTGTTTATTATATACATATTTTAATAATATATGAATTTTGATGATTTTCTTTTTTAAATATAACTAAACTTAGACTTTTCAAAATACATCGATGGACTTTTTTCTAACACAAAAAATAAAAAAGAAAACAATCATTAATTATTTAAAAAAAATATTACACTAATCAATGTATATAAAATAATCAAAATTTTATTTGGGAAAATTGATCTTATCATATTTTCTTAAAAATTATTATTTATATATTATATTAATAATAAATTATTTTGTGTTTATTATATACAATAATATATTTTTTAATAACAATCAAAATATAATAAATTCATATTATTAATATTAATATTCAATTTTTAAAAAAATATTTATGATAATTTATTTACTAGTGTATTGTTTAATATTCAATAGAATATGATAAAAATCCACCTCAACACCAATGAATATATTTTTTTAATTTGTTATTTCAAAGTCAACTAAAATGAATAATGATAAATGAAGAGCATGTATTGTTAATGACCGATAAACAATGAGTTCCAAATATAATAATTATAATACATTTTTATCAATTTTTGAGGTTTTTGAAAATCTACGTAAATTACTAAAAAATATATTATACAATTCTTTGAAATCTATAACAATTCATATAAATCTAAATCTATAACAATTCATATAAATCAATGATGAAGTCGTTCAAACTCTTGCATAGATTTTCCAAATTCACGGACTCATGAGAATTGAGAGAGAATAATAGATTAAAGAGACATGTTGTTATTTTGAATTGAGAGAGAATAATATAGTAAAGAGACACAAGAGAAGAATAGAATTATTATTTCATTTTGGGAGACCCTTTTATATATAGGATACAAATTAGGATTTATGTCTTGTTCACTTAAACTATTCATTTATTAATTAATAATATTATAACACACTCTACCTATTTAGTTTGTACCGAAAAATTCTCTATTAGTTTTGTAAAGAATTGAATTATGGAAAATTATTTTTAAAAATATCTAGTATTTATAATCACTCTACCTATTTAGTTTGTACCGAAAAATTCTCTATTAGTTTTGTAAAGAATTTAATTATGGAAAATTATTTTTAAAAATATCTAGTATTTATAATCGCTAACTTCAATAATTTATTTATTAAATATTTTTTTTCCATACTTATAAGCTATAATACAATTTTGAATACATATAATAATATAGTATATAAAAATTATGAAAAAATAATTAAAATAAAATTTAATTAAAATAAAAAACTAAAATATTTAAAAATAAAAAACAACAATAGCACTTTAATTAAAATAAAAAAATAAATAATTAAAAATAAAAAACAACAATAGCACGCTTAGACCGAATAAGCCGTCGGCCGTTTCTCCTTCTTCAGTTTTTAACCTTGTGCCTATGAGTGACTAAGATAATAATATGTGTGGAGCACGTTAATATAATATTCAATATTTTAAAAAAATTCACATAATTATTATTCTTCAGTTTTTAACCTTGTGCCTATGAGTGACTAAGATAATAATATGTGTGGAGCACGTTAATATAATATTCAATATTTTAAAAAAATTCACATAATTATTATTTTTTTTGTTACACACATAATTTATTTATTTTGCTCCGCACATAATAATGTGTAATTTTTTTAAAATGTTAGAATATTTAATATTATATTAACGTGCTCCACGTATTTATTATTTTTGCCCAAACATAATTATTATTTTTGTGCTTTATATAGTATAATTTATTTTTATATAAATATTGAATATATTTATTCTCAACACATAACTATTATAAAATTATAATTTTAAATTTTAATTTATGCAGGTTTTAAAGAGTACATTTTCCACTTAAATTTTTTAATTAAATTTATATTGTAAAGCATTATTTACAAAATAAAAATAAACCAATGTAATAGTAGTAATTTATTATAAAAAAATAATATATTTTTATATATTTGATATTATATATATATAAGTAATATTAGAATTATTTTTATATTTTATATAAAATAAAATATATATGGAAAAATAATAAAAATAAATAGGTATATATATACATTTGAGTATGTATATTAATTGTATATTTTTTGCATTTTATAATAAAATATATTATCGAAAACTTATTATATGGAATGATAACAGGGGCCGACTGGAACCGAGGCCCTTGTTGGTTTACCGAAAGTGGGGACGTGCTGAAGCCCACAGTTGAGATATTATTTTATTTAGTATTATTATTAAGATTTTTATTATGTTTTTCTATTATTAATTAGTCTATTTAAGTATAGATTAAGGTTTTATTATTATTGAAGAACAGTCTGTTGGCTTGGGCAGTGTTATTTTCCGCTGAGTTTCGTAATTAAGGTTTTATTATTATTGAAGAACAGTCTGTTGGCTTGGGCAGTGTTATTTTCCGCTGAGTTTCGTAATTTTTGTTCTTAACGAGTGCTTAATTTGTATAGAAAATTAAAAAAGAAGTCAACGTGCTAGAGCTTTGAGACAATAGGTAGAAATTAAAACTTAAACTCAAGATAAGTTTAAGTTTAATTTGTAATTTGACTTAAACCGAGAAATCAATACTAAAATTTAAAATATTCTTAAAATATATTTCTTATACAAATATTTATACTATTTTTTTTTATAAATAATCAACATATTTAAAATTTTACAATTTAACCTAATAATTTTTTACATTAAATTAAATTAATATTATTTAAAAACTCATTATAAATTATTTTTGTTTTTGTAATTTTTAGAATTTTTTAACATTTCATTTTGTATTATTTTATTTTTTATGTTAATTATATATATATTTTTAATTATTTAAGTATGTTTTTGATATATATTTTTAATTTATTATTAATATTATTTTTATTAAAATTTATTTTAATTATTAATGATATAATTACGAAAAAGATTACATTAAAAATATTAAATAACAAACTAAAAAATTGATATGTCATTTTTATTAATTTGTAAAAAAAAAGAATCATTTTACAAATAATAAATAGTTTTTTATTTGAATTTAAGTTAAACGTAAATTTAAGTATTTTTGTGTGGTCTCACTCGTAAATCAATAATAAGTTTATGTTTTGTATCGGATAGAGCATCTCTCTTATTCCAAAATGTTTTTAGTATTTGTTGGAGATGCTATGTCAACTGAGAAACCAAAGCTTAAACTCAAAATAAGTTTAAGTTTAATTTGACTCAGAGCATTTACAATCGATACCAAAAATCTGTTTTGTAGGAGAGATGCTCCAACCGATACAAAAACATAAACCTATTATAAAGTTTTAAGGTGACCCCACACAAAAAATACTTAAATTTAGTTTACCTTAAACTGAAACAAAAAATTATTTATTATTTATAAAATTATACTTTTTTTACAAATTAATAAAAATAATATATTTATTTTTTTAAATTTCTTATTTTTTTTAATTTATTTATTTTTAATAATTATATCATTAATAATTAAAATCAATTTTAATAAAAATATTTTTTATAATGAAATAAAAATAAATATCACAATATGAATAATTAAGTATTAAATTATTTAATTGACATTAAAAATAAAATAACACAATAAGAAATTAAGATATCACGATATTTTTTTCATATGTTTGAAAATTTAAATTAAAAATAATTATTACTAAAAATTTTACTATCAAAATTTATGGGGTTAAATTGTAAATTTGTAAAGATATTAAGTATTTATTAAAATAGTATAGAAAGTGGTATTACAAGAATATTTTGAGAATATTGTTTTTTTAAGTTTGAGTATTGGAATCTCGGTTGGATCCAATTTACTGTAAATTTAAAATTAAACTTATTTTTTAGTGTAAGATTAAACTTATTTTTGAGTTCAAGTTTTTGTGTTGGATTGGAGATGGTCTCAACCCACAAACCAAGACTCAACCTTAAAAGAATACTTCTTTAAATATTATTCTTATACAATTATTTATATTATTTTTATAAGTAACCAATATATTTAAAATTTTACAATTTAAACTCATAATTTTTTACATCAAAAAATCTAATTAATATTATTTCTAATTTAAATTTTCAAACATAATTAAATATAAATAGTAATACTAAATAAAATATTAATTATTAAAAAATTATATTAAAACACACGAAAAATTAATAATTGTTATGAATATTATTAATTAGTGAATGACTAGTTTACCCTTTCTTGGTGAACAAGACAGAAACCCTACTTTGTATCCTATATAAAGGGGTCTCCCCATATGAATGAAACAACAATTCATAACAATTATATTCTCCTCTCATATTGTATCTCTTTCTACTATATTATTCTCTCTCAATTCCTTTGAGTTTATAACACGTTATCAGCACGAAAGCTCCAACGCGTTCTTCATCGAAGTTCTACTCATCCAAGATCCGAACTCCAAGGCAAGAATTTATATGTTTATTTATATTCATTAATAATTATAAATATATCTACTTCTCCCTTCTTCTTAAATTCATATGTTCCCGAAGAACATTATAATTTGATTTCCTGAAGTAATATCATATGTTCCCGAAAAACATTATAATCTGATATTCCCGAAGTAATATCAAATTAATAATTATAATATGATAATCTTGAAGTAATATCAAATTAATTATGCCTAGTAATTAATTAAAATTTTAATGTTCCTGAAGAACATTGTGATATGATATTCCCGAAGAAATATCAAAATTAAAAATTAAATGTTCCTGAAGAACATCGTGCGAGTTTTTTTCGTGGTCAATTCATGTATGTGCGAAGTCGACCCATGAATCAATTGATGTATTTCTTGAATTCCAAAGTGGGTGAAACTTTAGGAAAAGTTAATCCAAACCTTATTGAATAGCCCGATGATTATTTGCTTGGATATTGGGATAGCACATGAGTTTGAATCCCCATGAAAATTTGATATTCCTGAAGTATTATCAAATTAATTATTCTTAATATATCAATTAAAATAAATGTTCCTGAAGAACATATACTCCGATTTAAAATATTATATCATGATTTGATATTACTCGATAAATATCTAAATTGCTCCCGTAGTAGCAATAAATTTAAAATATCAAATTAAATTGATCTCGTAGTAGCAATAAGTTTTAAATGTTCCCGAAGAACATTATGATATGAAATTAAACTTTAAATGTTCCTGAAGAACATTAACAATTAAGTTTTAAATGTTCCTGCAGAACATTATGGTATGATATTCATGAATAAATATCAAAATTAAATTTTAAATGTTCTTGGAGAACATCATGATATGATATTCCCGCAGAATATCAAATCAATGACTTCTGATGTAACAATTATTATTATTAATTGCTCCCGAAGAAGCAAAATTCAAACCTTAAATGTTTTTAATAAAGTTACATCAAGATACTCATAGTAGCCAAATTCGATTGTTCTCGTCATATGAATTATCCCTGAAGGATATATTTTGAAAATCGAGAACAAATGTACAATGTGGATACTCATGAAATATCGAAAAACTCGATTTATAAGAAAATTATATATTGAGTTATATTTTGATCCCCGAAGGATCATTGATAAAACCTAATATTTTGATCCCGAATGATCATTGATAAAGATAATGTATCCCCGAAGGATCATTGGTTAAACATAATATTTTGATTCACGAAGGATCATTGATAATGATATTGTATTCCCGAATGATCATTGATACTGTTATGCAAATGATAACATATCAAGAGTGGGCTCCGGAAGAGTTTTACTAATTATCCCCACGAGTACTACAAATGTACTTAAAATGAAGATGATGCATATCATGATTGTGCGTGGAAATAGAATTAAACATTTCCCATCTGCGAATTTATTTGAAATATGCAACTTATATTCATATCACCTCTAAAGTGTATGAACGAGCATAATATCTCGAGCCTTCGATCCAGAAGATCGGTTTATAGCAATTACGCTGATTTGCATATTAAAGGAAGATCATTTCCCGGCATTAGGGGGAGATAAGTATATAAAAGATATAAATGCCGAGAAATTTCATGGAATGAAAACGATCTATAATTATAGATTCACGCACCAATCAATTGAACCCGAAGTTCATTAAAATAAGTGACTTGCAAGTAATCTGCCAAATTATTGAAG
This sequence comes from Euphrasia confusa, assembly GCA_954870475.1. Lineage (NCBI taxonomy): Eukaryota > Viridiplantae > Streptophyta > Magnoliopsida > Lamiales > Orobanchaceae > Euphrasia > Euphrasia confusa. Next base: position 2,791,485 of record OX940966.1, on the reverse strand, counting down.
GTGTGACAAAATCACATATGTTTGTGATAAAATGAACTATAAGAGTTCAAATAACAAAGAGATCAACTCAAATGTTGATTCTAATATACGCCTGAAGCGTAGTAGATCGATCTTAAGATATAAAATAAATCCGCGGAAAAACAATGAAATTAAGTCACCCCTCAAAACCTCCTGAAGAGAGTTAGATGGAAATCCCATTGAAAAAGCATGTGCACATGATGATAGAAAATCGTGGGATTGCGGAACAACCAAATTAAATATTTTGGGAAATGATTAAAAATTTGGTTGATAGAATGAATTGTCATCAACATGGAAAAATAAAAGGTCGTCAACGACATATTTTCCTCAAGAGTTGCTCTAGAAAATTTGGATCCAAAACTTAAATCAATGATAGTGTGCCAGCAGCACTCGAAAAATAAGAAACGAGCAATTGAGGCTGAGCATGACTTGCTAAATAAAGATATATTTTGACTCTATAGTACACACCTCAAAATATTATCCCAGAAGGATATATGTGGGTGTTCGTAAGAAAAACGAGTAATGATGTGGTGAGATATAAAAGCGAGATTAGTTGCTCAAGAGTTTTTCGCAGAAACTCGATGTTAATCAAATATTTTGAAAGATGACATTAAGTTCCGCTATTAAATATTTCTGGCAGCAACAACGATAGATATACGTATCGAATGTATCATTTGACTATCTAAAGTCATTAGAAAGATACATACATGAAAATCCTGGATGGATTTTAAAATTCCTGATATGAAAGGAAATGAAAATCAGAACATGTAAAATATCATATTACATATGTCATTATGGACAAAATTGATATTGAGACAAGGTCCCGAAGACCAGTGATTGGTCCCGAAGACCCGTGATTGCACTCTTTTTCCCTCTACTAAGTTTTTCCCACGGGGTTTTCTTAATTAAAGGTTTTTAACGAGACAATCACCACAGTATAAATTTGAATGTCATGTACTTTTTTCCTCGAGTATTTTTTCCTACAGGGTTTTATAACGAGGTTTTTAACGAGACATGTACATCACTCGATAATAATTAATGAGGACATCAGAATGTTCCATTTGAGTTTATTTTCGAGATAAAGTGAGATATTGAACCTGAAGTTCAAATGATTGTGAATTGAAGTTCACATTATTGTTCATTTGTCAAGAAATGTATATTGAACACTAGACGCATCTAAAATACTCCAGCAGAGTTACCGGCCGGTTATAGCAATTGCGAATGCTCTAGTCAATAGATGTCTGGTAAAGGCATGTCCTAGAAGGACGAAAAATATACGATAATACAAATGAATGTGAAACTCGACAATTCGATGGTTGTGTCCTGAAGACCAAAATTTATATTTGAATAACTAAGTTTTTCCTATATGGTTTTATTAGTTACAGGTTTTAATGAGATTGATTGATCACAAAGTCAAAGATCTTCGGTGATTACAATCAGGGGGAGCAGACTGTACTCTTTTTCCTTCGTCGAGGTTTTATCCCACTGGGTTTTCCTGGCAAGGTTTTAACGAGGCAGCAATCCTGTAAATAGTCATTCAAGGGGGAGTGTTATGAATATTATTAATTAGTGAATGACTAGTTTACCCTTTCTTGGTGAACAAGACAGAAACCCTACTTTGTATCCTATATAAAGGGGTCTCCCCATATGAATGAAACAACAATTCATAACAATTATATTCTCCTCTCATATTGTATCTCTTTCTACTATATTATTCTCTCTCAATTCCTTTGAGTTTATAACAATAATTATTTATTTTTGTTTTAGTTTTCGTATTATTTGATTCTTAATGTTAATTATATAATTTAATATTTAATTATATTTTATATTTTGAAATATATTTTTATTTTATTATTAACTTTTTTTTAAAATTTATTTTAATTATTAATGATATGATTATTAAAAAAATTACATTACAAAAAAATAATAAATAAGAAATTTAAAATTGTTAATTTTTATTAATTTGTAAAAAAAAAGATTATTTTATAAATAATGAATATTTTTTAGTTTGAGTTTATCTATAATAAATCTAAGTATTTTTTGTGTAGGTGGCACTCATAAACTATTATTTATGCTTTGATATAGATTTGACTATTTTTCCTAATTAAAATAGATTTTACTATTATTTATGTTTTGGTATCGATTGAAGTATCAAGCCTACCTCAAAATAGGGCTGGATTGATAGGAATACTAATTATATTTTTGCGATACTACGTACCAACCAACATATATTTGGTACGAAAAAATTGTCATTTATAGCAACTAATTAAGTTGGTATACGAACTAATTGGTATGGTAAGTATTCGATCGAGACGGTTAATCTTGAGAGCAGGCTCTTTTTAAGAGAGTTTAGAAAAGCCAAACCCTTGTAGCCCAGTCTATCAATCAATCAGTAGTGCCAGGCTAATTCTAAGTGCCCATAGTGGTAGTAGTATACGAGATATTTAAACTAGCAGTATAATTCTTTGTCCCAATAGGCCCATGAATTTTTCAGAGCGGGGGAGAGAGTTGAGTTAGATCCGATGCCATTTATTCTGTTGGAGGAGAGATAATTTCTTTTGTTGAAGAAGCTTAAATAAGCTCTTGCTCACGAATCCCTTTCAGGTGCGCTTTCGCTACGTTTGCTTTTTAAGTTGAATGCAGGTTCTTCTTGCCTTCTAGACGAAGGCATGCGTCATATATGGCTCGACATCCAAGTGGCCGGCAAGGTTCATCCCCGATCCTCAAACCACGAATAGATCAAGCCCTTGAAAGCACCAACAGAAGGGTCATGGCCTACACAAGAAAGTAAAGATATACACTCTAGAAAGACAAATGGACATCCTAAATTGGCCAGGTGGAAATTCATTTTCATTTAATAAAACATAAATTAGCTTTGCCGGTTAGATTACTCTTACCTTCCCGCACCCTTGGAATTCGACCAGTGAAATGCCGGGTCTTCTTTTCGCCCGAATCCATAGAATTTTCTTCATTGATAGAACGCGGTCGCTGTCCACCGAAGGAGAAAGGCTGATGACCTCGGCTATGTGGCTAACTTCGGGGGATTAATGATTAGTAAGGGAAAAAAGGGCATCAACCCATTTCCTAATGACATGAGACTCCAGCCCCGATTGTGGATAAGATACTAGCAAAGATGGCAACCATTATTCAACTAAAGCCCTTAGTTCATACTATTAACGGGGGATGACATCATTTCCACTTGGACCTTCGCTAGCTAAGCTACACACCCGACGCATTTGAGCCCCGGAACCACTGCCATTCAACGGGATTCAAAATGCCAAGGCTCGAAGACCTCTGGGACATGGAAGAGTACTTTCAGGCTGTGGTACTCGGTTTCTATCGATTTATTTATTTCCTAAAAATTAAATACTAAATTAATTAAATAAAATAAATAATAAATAAAAACCTGTTGCAATTTAAAGCACAAATCGCGCATCGCTCGAGAATATAAACACGAAATTTAAAGCACAAATCGCGCATCGTTCGAGAATATAAACACTAGATGACACAAAGAAATTGATGAGGCTTACAATAATTAGTCTAGTATGTCTATTGTAGAACCACAATTTATAGGCGTAAAAAACCTATCAAATTGAAAACAATTAGAATTATTAATAAATTTTTTTCTTAATTTATAACTCATAAATTAATAAGGAATAGAATTATATTCCATATAAATTCCCTAATTAAAACAGAAATAAAATTATATTCCATATAATTCTAATTCCTAATTAAAACAAAAAACTCATGCAAAAACTTCTCTGTTTTTTCTTTTCATTATTCCTTAACGGTTTTTTTCCCCAAATGTCACTATGTGGAAAAATGTCTCATAGACATCGGGCATTGGTTTTTTTTTTCCAAACGTCACTATTGAAAAATGTCTCATAAACACCGAGCATTGACCGATCTTAAAAGAAATTCTGTCTGGTGTCTTTGTGCGTGGTGTTAAAGATCAGCAATCTTTTAACACCGGTCATCGACCGGTGTTAAATATAATTTATAACACCGGGTTTTGTGACCTGGACCCGGTCAATTCCACGAAAACTGACAAAATCAACCCACCAGTCTTTTTTATATATGAACCGGTGTCGTTGATAATAATTAAAAAAAAAATTGCCAATAATAAGATTATATTAAATTTTTGGAATTCAAATACAATATTCAAAATACTCAAATCTCCAAATCCTTACAATTTTAATGGACTAAGCACAATAATAAAAATTTCAAAATCTCCAAATCCTTACAATTTGCCAAACAACAATATTCCATAACTTAGAGAATCATCAACCTTTTGTTCTCCCTTGTTCTCTTCAAACAAATCATTCACCTTGAAAGTAATAAATCAAATAAGTTTGTTAGATTTATAATATCGTATCACTCGAGCCTTATAGTAGGTACCTTCAATTAACAGGCGACAACAACAATAACAACGAAATGACCCTAGGTTATATGTGTCCTCGTAAGAAGAGCACCAATTATTCCACATATAGTAAGAGATCAACACAAAAAGTATATAAAAAGATATACAAATGAACCAACCAAAAGAGCACCTTCTAACAGCAGTGCAAAAGTCAGCAAGGCTACCTAGAATTATTACAACAGTTCCTTACCTGTATTTTCATAGTCTATTGCCTTGCCCCACATGTTGCTCCAATCAGTTGGAGTTTTATACAAATACCTCTGCTTCACAATCTTTATTTTAGCTTGTTGCTGCAATAACAAAGCCTTTTCATAAACAGGCGCAAGATACTAGGCTCAGACCGCCGGCGAGATTTTTGTACAATTTTCGTCAAAGAAACATTTTGAATTTTTGTCACGTGCTGTCAATCTCGACATTAAAAAAGAAAGAAATATTCAAACCTTTCCAGTAGGAGAAGCAAAGTGGTTGAGCTGATCAGCCTCACTTGGGTCAGAAGCATAAGCCGCTAAAGCAGACCGAGCTAAGGCTATCCTTAGAGTGCAAGGAGGGAACGGGGCAGGCGATGTGCTTCCACCTAGTTGATTCTCATCTTCTTTAATGGTGTAAATGAAGCAATTTTTTTTGCTTCCATTACAATCTCTATCAAGTTACACTCATCGTGCCTGTGGAGATGGGGACATAAATTAAATCGAATATATTTCCAGCAAAGATCAAACATACTACTTTGAGGTTCAAACATGCTACAACTATATCTAGCGTTCTTATTTTCAAAGAAGAGAAGACGATGCTACCCAAAGATTCATATACATGGTCATGTTGTCGAACACCGCCATCACATTGTCTATGAATGATACACCAAAACAAATACTAAAACTAAATAAAAAACCAAAGCACATAATCCAAAAATAATATAAGAGTTCCCTCACACAAATCCTCCACTACACCAACACATAATCCAAAAATAATAACAGGAAGCGAAGAAAAATGAAAAAAGCCCTTCGGATCAAAGAATTAGAATCGCGTCTAAACCCAACCGATTACTATATAAAATATATATTAATTTAGGGTTGTTAATGATAAGAAATAACTCAATCATGATCAATCATCTACAATTATGTTGATGATTTTCCTTGATTACAGCTCCTGCGTATCTCAATATTATCTCCATGATACTCTCCCTAATCATAGCCATGTATATATTTCATTACCTATTTTATTAGTTGTGTATCATTAGAATTGTAACTATAAATACTTGTTACATTATCAATACAAATAATCAATTCTTCTCTATTCTCTTTATGGTATCAGAGCTTTGATCCAAAATCTCAAAAAAAAAAAAAAAAAAAAAAAAAGAACTCTTTTTTTTTCTTCTCCGCTCTTACACGATTCACTAATGGCAAACACTGCTCCTCCTGATCAAATCCCTAACGTCAACGACCCAACCAAACCCTTTACCTTCATCAACATCCAAAACACCATCAAACTCACCCCCACAAATTATTTGTCGTGGAAAATGCAAATGGAGGCCATTCTTATTGGTCATGATTTGTTTAAATATGTTGATGGATCTCTTCCTTCACCTCCACCTACTATTACTACTAATGGTGTTGTTAATCCTAATCCAATGTATGTATTTTGGATCAGGCAAGACAAACTTTTGTTTGGCGCTCTTGTCGGCACTCTTTCTCAATCCCTCATTCCACTTGTTTCTCAAGCAAAAACCACCAAGGATATATGGGATACTCTTACAAAAACTTATGCAACCCCGAGTCGCGGACACATCAAGCAATTGAAGGACCAGTTCAATCGCATATCCAAAGGAAATCAAACCATCACTGAATATATGCAAGCTGTTAAGGCATGTGCGGACCACCTCGCGATCCTCGGCAAACCGATTGAGCACGAGGACTTAATTGATCGTGTACTCCTTGGCCTTGACACTCCTTACAACTCCATTATTGAATCTGTCAATGGCAGGGACACTCCGATTTCTTTCAAAGAGTTGCATGAGAAATTGATAAATCGAGAACTCACTATCCAACAAGCTCGGGCAAATTCATCTTTACCCCCAACAGCTTATGCGACTTCTACTCGCCCACAAAATCGCAACTCTGGTCGATCTAATGACCCAGGTATTCTGCCCAATCCTGGTACTAATCCCATTAAGCAAGTTCGTCCTTTTCTAGGTAAATGTCAATGGTGTCGAGAGCAAGGACATGTTGTCGCACAATGTCCTATATTCACTCAACGATTCCCCAATGTCGCTCCACCGCGTCAGACTCACTATGCAAAGTCCTCCTCTCACACGCCTAATGCGCCTCAAGCTCATGCGGTAACCCTACCCGACTCTTCATCCTCCTCAACATGGTTGCTCGATAGTGGTGCCTCTCACCATGTGACGACTGACCTCCAAAATTTATCTCTTCATGCTCCTTACGATGGCACGAGGAACTTATTATTTGTGATGGTACAGGCTTATATATATCTCACATTGGCTCTCTTACTCTTTCACATTCCTCCTCTCCTCTAAAACTAAATAATGTCCTTTGTGTTCCCTCTATGTCTCGTAACATCATCTCTATTTCTCAATTTTGTCTAGACAATAATGTTTCCATTGAATTCTTACCCCATTCTTTTTCTGTGAAGGATCTCAACACAATAATATCTCTCTTCCAGGGTCCGGTTAAGTCAGGAATCTATGAAATCAAACCTACTCTATTCTCTTTAGTTAATACCTTCTAACTGCGGCCGAATTTGGGGTACGGAAATCAGTCGAGGAAATCAGTCGAAGATCGATTCAGATAAAACCTGTGTTTAAATGATTTCTGGGGTAGAGCTTTCTTTAAGGAAGACGAGAAACCTTTCAGATCTAAGAATTGCACTCGGTGGCAATGTAAAAAGTGTAGTGACTGTGTATGTATCTTAGAGCGTGTAGAATGTTACCAATTTTTTTGAGTTTGAACTCATGAAATTGAACTCACCATTGGAAGTTCCTGTTCATTATACCCACTCTACTAATCCCATCCCTACCAAAGTGAACTCGGTTCAAACGTATGAACCGAGCTTTTTTTAGAGTACACAAATATTCACAAATAAATGGACAGAGCTTTTTTTTAGAGTACACAAATATTCACAAATAAATGGACAGAAATGCTGCGTGGAAGACACGCCCCAAATGCGCAATTAATTTATATTTTCTTCCGCCAACGTTCATTTCATTTTTTTAATTATTATTATTATTATATTATTATTATCATTATTATTAATAATATTAATATTACTTTAATTTTTATATTTATTTCTTATTTTTATAAATAATTTTCTTACATTTTTTTCATATTAATTTTTTATTTTTTTGTTGTTTTTTTTTTTAATTTATGAAAACTTAAATAATTTAAATTATTTGTTAATTAAATTAAAATATAATTATTTTTTTAATTTAAATTATTTTGCACATAATTTTAAATTATTAACAAAATCAAATACAATTTATTATTTTTACACATAATAATGAATAATAAATATTTGTAATTCAAATGTATATTTTATTTAATAAAAATATATATAATTAAAAAGGTAAAAGTTTGTATGATCCACCTAATTCGGTTCAAACCAAAAAAGCAATGGAAGTATAGATTATGTAGTTTAGTTAATAAGAAAAGTAATTGAAAATAAATTAATAAATTATGAAGTTGTGGTGGGTTGATATGAACTGAACCCACCATTGTACATGCCCTTATAAGATATAGAGACACAAGAAAAAAATATTAATTTATTTAACATGGTCCTAGCTAATAGAACTGGTGTTAAAAAAACTTATAATTTTATTTAAAAAATGCAAATACTATTAACAACGGTCGAAAGAAAAAACGGTGTTATAAATAAAAATACAAATTTGAAATAGAATATTTAATACCAGTTTGTACAAAACCCGATATTAAAAATAGTTTAACTACCTTTTTTTTCGCGCACAGTTCAAAAAGGCGCCATGTGTCTATGAACTGGTGTCTATGAGACATTTTCCCATAGTGCGTATTTGGGCGTAAATGATTTTCTCTCATCACATGTGCTATAAAATCCACATCCAAATTAAGCCATGAATTCCTATGTGAATGATTCATAATCAATAACATTACTCCTACTTAAACTTTTTAAAGTTGTTTTTTTAAAGATCCAAGAAATGACAGGACTTAGAAAAACTTTGTAATTTCCCCTTGACATAGACCCCAGCCATCTAATAAAATTAGCATGAGATGCAGCGAAAACTTCTTTGCGCTGAATTATGCGCAAAAATCCTCTTGGTGTCGGCCCGACAGTCCCACGGTGTCGTCCGACATGTCACAGTCTATGTTTGACGCGGACGCTGGAGAAACTTTGGGTTGTCGGCCGACACTCCAGAACGGTTGGCCGACCCTTCTAGGTTCGAGTCTTATACAACAAAACCAAATAGTTAAATAGTATTAAATCATGTTACAAGTGGTGATGATATCTAAACAAGTTGTGATGATGATGATGATGCTAGGCACGAACATCTACTACAGACTACTGATTCTTAAGGAGTTAATATCACAAATGGTCCTGATATCTACAGCCGAGTCCATTAGTAGTCCTCTTGTTTTTTAAATTTTCAATTTTAGTCCTTTTGCTTCAAAATTTTGACATGACAACTTGTGTGGCACCTAGTCATCATAGCCATGTCACAACCTTAAACTCTTACATGTGACGTCATATTTTTCACCACCAAAAAACAGCTTATATAGTTTATGGAATGAAATTTTTTTAAATATGTATTTTATAATAAAAACAAATTATTTTATAATTATATAAAAAAAATTAATTTAAAAAATATCATTGAAAATTTATTCAACAAAATAATAAATTATTAAAAATACATCTAGTAATTACTTTTAAAGATAATATTTTTTATTTTAAAATATTTTTTATGTTAAATTCTTAAAAGTTAAAAATATTAATCATAAAACATCAAAATAAAATATTAATTAATTTACATACAAATTAATACTCATTTTATTTCAAAATTTAATTAATTCAAATACATTTTTTTTCTCTTGAATAAATGTTTAACATAAAAATAATTAAGTATTTTGTTGATTACTAGATAATTAATTATGTAGTAAATACTTATATAATTTAATTATAAAATAATTTAAATTATCTAATTATTAAATTAGGTGAAAATAATAATATTATAAATGTAAATAAATGTTTATTTGAAAGAATAAAATGTAAAAAATAATTCAATTTATAAATTAGCAAATTTGAAAAGGAATGAAAAAAATCAAGTAAGGTTTTTGAGACAAAATGAGTATTAATTAATTAGTATTTGAATTAATTAATTTTTATTTTGATGTTATATCAATTAAAGAGGTTATTTGATAGTCTTTTTGTGAGGTTGTAGAATCGATGCCTTAATTTTTGGTTTTAGAAAATATGACGTGGCGTGTATAGATTCAAGGTTGTGACATGATCATAATGACTAGGTGCCACATAAACTGTCATGTCAAAATTTTAGAGCAAAAGGACCAAAATTGAAATTTTTCAAAATAAAAGGACTACTAATGGACTCGGCTATGGAGATCAGGGATTCTTAAGCATTGGTGTTGCCGATTATGTTATTTGGGCAGCCTATTCTTGTTTTTTATGGAAAAAAATAATATTGATTATGTTTTGTTTATTAATTAAAAAATAATTTATTATTGTTAATATTGTTATAAATCGGTATATAATAAAAAAACTTTGATACTATTTACTCTATTATATATTTAAAAGTTAGTTCGGTATATTGGTGTACAACTTTGATAGTATATCAATCAAATTGGTACGATATGTATATTAATTGGTTGGAATGGATGTGTGTACCCACCCTTACTTAAATAAGTTTTTAGTATCATATCAATATAGACAAATATGTATATTAATTGGTCGGAACGGATGTGTGTACGTACGCCACCCTTACTTAAAATAAGTTTTGAGTATCAGATCAGATATAGATACTCTAAGTCTCTAATAACTCCAAATTTAAAGAATAATAAGAATGAAGCAGTCTAAGTTTCCCTCTACAACTTCTCGTCACCATTGCTTATTTAGTCGGTAACGCATTGATATGTGGCGTGGAGTGTGGGAGTGGGCCCCTCATGACACGTATGAAAATCAGATAAAACAAAATCTTCTTCAATATAAGTGAACTACAAATTGAATAGAACCCTAAATAAAAATAAAACCCCTTTTTCATTTTCTTCTGATTGCCAGAAAACAAAACGACAATGGCGACGCTTAGACTCTCAAACTCTGTGGTGTACGAATCAGCGTCCTCCATTTCCGTCGGCCTTCTTCCGTTGCTTTCCAAAAACGCCAGTATCTCCTTCTCAAGGTCTCGCCGGAAGGGTTTCTGTCATTCCAGAAGGCATCAGTACGGGACCTACTGCTCGTTTGTGCCTATGGAGTCCGCTAAAATTAAGGTCATCGGCGTCGGAGGCGGCGGCAACAATGCCGTTAATCGCATGATTGGTAGCGGCTTACAGGTTGCATATCCAGTTTTTTTTTCAATTATCATAAGGGCATTTCCCTCCCCTGACTGGATAAATGTTACTGGAATTTGGATACTGTAAATTTTTATTACTGGAAGTCTGAATAGCTTCTTCTTCATTATGGATTTTTCCCTTTTAAGTAGTATAATTATATGATTTTCTATTCAGATTTCTGAAACTAGGTAATATGGGGTTAATTTTGGAGTATTTTGTAGTATATCTTTACATCATTAGTATTGATTTTTGCTCACTTGTCCTAATTTTGTAATAAACGGTGCAGGTATATATGCACATTATTCATTAGTCCTTATCGACCATTTATATATATGACAGGGGATGTTTGATTTAATTATAATAATTTCTAGAGACATGTTTTTTTTTGTTTTGTTATAAATGACAGGGAGTGGACTTCTATGCCGTAAACACAGATGCTCAGGCTCTGTTGCAATCTTCTGCCGAAAACCCTATTCAGATTGGAGAGCTTTTAACACGTGGACTTGGTTAGCATCTCTCAACAGCTTGGATATGACCTTATTGAACTTTTACTTGCTTTTGAATTTTTATATGCTACATAGCTTCTCGTAAATTGACAAGCTTTATTTATTGGTATTCCGTATTAGTACTGCTTCAGATTGCTGAATGTGCACATGACATAATAGTTTGTAATGTCATGCAGGGACAGGTGGAAACCCGCTATTGGGCGAACAGGCTGCTGAAGAATCGAAGGAATCCATTGCAAGTGCCCTCAAGGGGTCAGATATGGTCTTCATAACAGCAGGGATGGGTGGTGGTACGGGTTCTGGTGCTGCCCCTGTTGTTGCACAAATAGCAAAGGAAGCTGGATACCTTACTGTGGGTGTTGTTACCTATCCATTCAGCTTTGAAGGACGTAAGAGATCTTTGCAGGTGGATGTTTATATGTACTCCTTTTTTAGTCAATTTGTATGAAATATAATGATTTGACGTGATGAAGTCATGCATGGAGTGATGCAGATTATGAGGTGTCAAGTTTCTTTCAATTTTATTTATTTATTTTCTTAAAAACCGATTTTCCATAATTGTCTCATTTTCTACTTATGATATTATTTCAGGCTCTTGAAGCAATTGAGAAGCTCCAGAAAAACGTGGATACACTTATAGTGATTCCAAATGACCGTCTACTTGATATTGCTGATGAACAGACTCCTCTTCAAGATGCTTTCCTTCTAGCAGATGATGTGCTCCGTCAAGGTGTTCAAGGGATATCTGATATAATAACCGTAAGTGTGTGATACTGCGAATCTATACTGCTTCATTTGAAAGACATTGCTCTATTATGATTTCCCCAAATTCCTATGAAAACAAATAATAATCTGATAACCCAAGTCACAGGTACGGAATCCCAGGTTATGTTTGTGTTAAATCATAATTATCGTGCTTGATTTTCAATACTTTGCTTGTTATCAAGTTTTGTTAACTTTCCAGATCATTAGGCCATATGCTATCCATTACGCTGGATTGGCAGCACTGATCATATCGATGCAGCCGGAATTATCTTGCCTTTTCATTGTTGTCTTATGCTGGCTGCTTAGCTAAATGAAAAATGTAAATCCACTCTGATATTATAACTTCCCAAATTTCTATGAGAAAAATGACACTGATCACTCAAATACACGAAAGGACACCAGGTTGTGTTTGTGTCATAATATATGGGTTTATTGCAAAATTAACCATTGAGGTTTGCATAATTTCAATAATGTAAATAACCCCTTAATATTTGCCCTATTTTACAAATTGCATCCTCAATAGAGAAGTATTTGATACCCCAACTCAAGCCAAACGCCTTGTAAGTCTTAATTGCTATGAAAATAACACAAGCTTGATCCTCAAGGGCTTGTCTCTACTACCTTGCGGGGAAATATGTAATTTCGATTTTTTTTCACTAAATTTATTCACAACTCGGACCAATGTTTTTGAGAAACCAAACACCTCTTCTTATTTATGCAGATCCCTGGTTTGGTGAATGTGGATTTTGCAGATGTTAAAGCAGTCATGAAAGACTCGGGTACTGCTATGCTTGGAGTGGGTGTTTCCTCTAGTAAAAACCGTGCTGAAGAAGCAGCTGAGCAAGCAACTTTGGCTCCGTTGATTGGGTCTTCAATTCAGTCCGCCACTGGGATTGTGTACAATATTACTGGTGGGAAGGATATAACACTGCAAGAAGTGAATAGGGTGTCACAGGTATTTCATATTTGTCGTGGTTTTGCCTCTGTTGTCTTTTCGTATGTGGGTTTTAAAAATCAAGTTTTCATGCATAATTTATAGGGATACTTCAAAAAATCACCCGAGGTTTAGCCTAATTACAGAAACCCAATTATATTTCAAAATTACTTTTATTTTACCACTATCACTCTCAATAGTGGGTAAAAGGAATTACAAACCTCAAGGGTGTATGTCAGTATTTGTAATGTCGAAAGATAATAGTAGTGGTTTGTAACTAGGTTAAAACTCGGGGGTATATCTTAATATGCATAATATATACAGTATTTTGTTGTTAGAAATGAAAGATTAACTACAAATAATGTCCATGTGTTTTAGTCTAACTACACACAAAAGAAAAGCAACTAATCTTGTAAAATTATGAACAAACCTGGATTTGCTCACAAGTCACAAATAACCTGCTCAAGCTCAATATTATTCATTCTGAATTTGTGGGGATTTTCTTTATTTTTTTAAATCATTTTTTGAACATTGCCTTCCAGGTTGTTACAAGTTTAGCAGATCCTTCGGCCAATATCATATTTGGGGCTGTGGTGGATGAGCGATACAACGGAGAGATCCATGTTACGATTATTGCAACTGGTTTCACTCAATCTTTCCAGAAGACTCTTCTTTTGACTGATCCAAGGGGAGCAAAGATAGCCGATAAGTCCACAGGGAGACTGGACAGCTTGAAATCTTCAGTTACTCTCAATTCATCGAACTCTCCCGTTTCTTCTTCTCGGAGGCTCTTTTCTTAGCAATGGTCATTTTCGTACTTTTTCACCTTGTAATGCGGTTTTATTTAGGAATTTGTGTGGAAGTTTCATGCGTTATAATGATCTATTATTGGTGTATCATCTGTGAAACTTGCCTCTCCTTCTATATGTTGTATGTTTTTTAAATGGTAAAAAATTAACAACAATTTATCATTTTAATATTAGTGAGATCAAAATTTGAAAAGTGAAGATTTTGACAAAATTTGGCACGTAAATTCAATCAGTAAGCTGAGTAGAGTTATAAGGGTACTATCAGTAAGCTGAATAGAGTTATAAGAGTACTACTTGAGTGGTATAACATCTAATGTCCATTGTTGCACTTTCGCATACGTGTGATTCATTACGTAGATCACGATTTACATAATGATCACAAGTAGTTGGGTTGAATCCCTGCTTTGTGAAGTAATAATGGGATGTTGGAAGTTAAGAGGAAGAGATGAATGGTTGACAAGCTTCTGCAAACCCTAATTGGAGGTAACATAATACAACGAACAAACCCATCCATTTAAATCTCCGTCAGTTTTACCAATTTCACCGCACATCCATCATGAAGCTCGAGCCACGATCTTCTTCTCAACTAACACATAAAAAAAAACTCAGCAAAAATGACGAGATTCACTATTCAGGAATATCGTTCCTATAAGAAGTATTCCGGGGCTGGCTTTTTGGCCGGCAATCCTCTTGATTCCTGCATTTCACCATTAATGGTATCAAAAGCGTTAAAAAAAGGGTTCTATATCTATCGGTTATTCAGATTGGCAACAAAAATGGATCATGTCAGTTAAAGGAAAGTACTAGGGTTAATATACTATACTCCTTACTACTGTTTAAAGTGAAAAGTGAAAATATATAATGATATTGAATACGTGAATAAGCAAAATAATCACAGGAACATACCTGTGGAGCCGCTACAAATTCACGAAACTTCCTGTCAAGGTTTTCATCTAGCTCGAGAATCGCAGCTACATTTCCACATCTGCAGCAAAACTAACTATCATGACAAAATCAAGGTAGACAAATGATGAATAAAAATATCATCAGTAACATTATTACCTGTAACAGTAATTTGGAGCAGACCAGACTGTAACTATCTGCTCTCTAAACATCCATTTATAACCATCCATTACCAATTGATGGGCTCGACATATGTAATCAAGTTTGTTAGTGTGATTAAACGCAGTGACGACACTTCCACCAAATAAGAATCCCGCACCACGTGGACTCAGACCCCATCCATCCACAATGTCTTCTGGGTCTGACCATAGGAGATCACACATGGCACCATCATGAGGAACTTCTTGCTTCCGGTTAATCAGCCGAATCTTACAAGCAGTTTATTTTAATTTATAATAGTAATAATAATGATAATAACATAAGCATTGATTCAGTATACTTCTTAAACCTGGTCTAATGTAGAAATTGCAGGAGACAAACCACCATGAACACAAAATATCCTGTTCTCAATGACGGCTGAGAGGCTGCAGGGTATGGTAAACAAGAAGTGATGTTATTACTATTCTCCGAAAAGATAGCTAGAGACAACTGAGACTTCATAATTTATTCATATTCTGTGAGGTCTGACATGAATTTACAAAAAAAATGTAACTTGCATTCAACAAAGACTGTGTAATATTTAGAAGATCCCTACCTTATGTAATCAAAAACGTCAGTGCAATATCTCCAAACATTGATCGAACCATATTTTCGTAGGCACTCATCATAAAAGCCATATACCTGGAAAAACAGAAAGGCTTCATAAGGTGTATGAATTTGACCTCTAAACTCACAATAGAAGTAATCATTTAAACCTGTGTTATCTGCCGGCTTTCATGGTTTCCCCTGATGAGAGTTATCCTATCAGGGTATCTTACCTGTCAATGCAATGACTATTAGTTGATTAGGAATGTCTGTGAACAGTGAATATGAGATATTACATATCATTTTTGCTTGTACCGGCTCATATTGTTTCAAATATGTCGTTGAAGAAAAACCGAGTGGCTTATTCGAAGGCAAGTTAATACGATCGTACCTTCAAGGCAAGTAGAAGCAGGAACGTCTCAACAGAGTAAAACCCTCTATCAACAAAATCTCCAAGAAATAAGTATTTTGTACTTGGACAGTCACCTCCTACTTTAAACAACTCTTTCATGTCATAGAACTGACCGTGTATGTCACCGCAAATCTACATCAGCCCATGGATAAAAGGTAATTAGGATCAAATTAGAAATAATAACAATATATATGAGCAAATGGTGATAAAATACCTCCAGAACTGGAGAGGAATGAAGTAGCTAAGATTACCATAGTTATTATAAAAAGTAGTTCATCTCGATGACTAATAGAGTAGAACAAGAAAAGAGAGGCCATGTTAACATTGTCCTTTTGTCCTAGTATTCCCTGAAGGGTGGGATGGGCTTTGTAATTACTTCAGAACAACTAAATTTTTTTTCGAGTGATTCATCTGAACTTGTCAGGTGTGCTACCAAGTAAAATCAGTATTATGCTCTGTCCAGTGTCCAGTTAACTTACAGAAATTAATTCAAACCACTCTATGAAGTAGCAGCCTTCCAAAATACAGTTCCATAAAAAATACTAATATGATTAAAGCTTCACAGACGTTTTGATGTTTGTTCGGATTTCTTATTCAAATCTAGACCCACAAATTAGCTTGCCATTCTCTTATTTTTTAAACAAACTAGATATACCTAGCATTTAAAACAGAAATATTGTTAAGCATAAAAATTGATTAGATGAAGATATTTTGGGCATCTCAACTTTCATCAAACCATAATGAAAAATAATCAGAAAATCTTTGAACAGATGCTGTGGTCTCCTAGCGAAATAAATATAATTTGAGATGGTTATAGTAGGCATTAGACCAAGATCCTTAGGTTTCATGACATAGTGCCAGGTTTGTCAGCTATTACTAGAAGAATCCATGTTTCTTTTCTAAGATTAACGATATGCATAATGCATCGACTCAGAAGACAATCCAACCTAACTCAGTGTCACATGAAGAAGTAATGGAGAAAATAAGAGGTGGAGGTAGAAAATTATTATGAGTTTCAAGTAAGTAGAGACACACAAGAGAATGATTAATCCATGACGGGTGTAGGGTTCCATTTCTTCTTAAAAGAACTTATTGTTTCATACACCTGGGCCTGCTTTTTCTTAGGTTCTCTTAATCAGACATACTCTAACAGTCATTCCTAGTAAACTACTAATAATTTCATTGAATGATTTTACACTTCAGTTGCTTTGTTTTGTCCTTCGTACATACACGTCTCGATTACATACCTGTCTCTCCTCACTTACAACCCAAAACAGGTAATTAACACTACTAACATCAAAGAGCTATACTGCTATTACAACTAGCAAACTCATATCAGAGAACCCCAAATTCCCAATATCCTCAGTAATAGGCAGAAAAGTACAAATCTACTTAACATATTTTCGATACTTGGCATCAACCAGTTTTGGTAATATATTATGTTTTGGCGTCGATCGCAATCTCGCACTACCCACCACCATTGTAAAAGGAACATATCACAATCACATAACCCATAAGATTTAACCTGGAGGTATACAGACAAAAAAAAAAACACAACATTTTCCCCAATCACAGAAGACCCAATAAAATTCAAACCTAGATCCACCATTACAAACAAAAAAAACAAAAAAACAACTCAAAATAAGAAAAAACACGAAATCCAAAATCAAATTCTCCTCCGTTCGAAACCCTATTAGAAGAAACCATTGAACCAAACCAACCAAAAAAAAGAAGGAAAAAACAGCGGGCACAGTTTCCTTTTTCCTTCTACAACTTACAGTAACAGGAGCATCAACGCGCTGAACATTTCCCTCCTCTACTAGGATCTCCATGGCTTTGTGGCACAGGTCCTTGACTTCGGCTTCCTTGAGCGGTTCGCATCTCTTCAGCTGCTCTATTTGCCGGTCTAGGTCTGACATCTTCTCCTCGGTAATTTTTCGCGCGAAAAAATGAATCCGGTTTGAATTTCACGGATATTTATTTGTGATTCTGAACGGAATATTGGGCGAGCTTCTTGTTCCTGTCCTGGGTATATATAGAGAATAATTCTGCGCCAGGTCTCTCTTTCTCTGTCATTCAATTGGGTTTTTATATTGATTTTTTTTTTTTAAATAATACAAACTCTTTTTATTTAATTATATTAAAAAGTATTTTAATTATTCATACAAATATTTAATATTTTGACTAAATAATTTTTTTTATTCATATGATAAATATTTAAAGTTTGAATCAATTTAAATATTATAATTATAATAATATTTATTAAATATTAATATTTTATTAATATTATACTAAAATTTAGATTAAAAATATTTTTTTATTTTCAGTCTGACAGCGAGTTCGAAATCAAAAAATTTAAGGTTAGTTATACTAATTAACAATTTGAAAATTTTCAACTCAAACCAATTCAAATCTAAAAAAGCCCGAAAATCCAAATGAATTAGACCCAAACCGAGTGGTTTGACCCGATTAACATCTATATTATACTCCTACTACCGTATAATATGTACCGTATGTTAAAGTTGGTGCTGTATATATTGACAACTTATCGTGAAGCACTTATGATATATTATCGTTAGAGATGTTAATCGGGTCAGTCCAATAATTTTCGGTCCAGCTCACTCAGGTTATCGAGCTAATTCGATTCGAATTGTTCGGACTGAAATTTTTTCGGTCTGGAAATTTGTAGCCCTAATCCTATAATTTTTAGTTTCGGACTAGCCCATCGGGCCAGGAAAATTAATATATATAATAAAAATATATTTTTTTAATATCACATTAAGTTTAATATTAATAAAATATTAATATTTAATAATAATTATTATTATTCTAATATTTAAATTGACCAAAACTTCATATATTCATTTAATAATACTTTATATTATAATTTGAGTTGACATTTTTTTTAATTTGAATATTTTATTATATTTATTTAAAATAAATTAATATAAATCGGGTTGTCGGGCTAGTTCACGGTTTATCGGGTTAACCCACTCGGTTTGTCGGGCTCTATCGATTCGGGCCAATTCGGTTTCGATTTTTTCGGACAAAAAATATTCGGCTCTAACCCTACATTTTTTGAACGGGCTTCGGACCAGCCCACGTATTCGGGTTGAATTGACATCCCTAATCATCATGATTGATATATGAATTAGTTCGATATTTCGATAAAAGTAAGTAGTACGTACCACTTTGATGGTAAAAGGTTAGAGTAGCTCAATTTATGTTCTAATTTTTTTTCTTATTACTCTTGTTTTAAAATCAGCCGGGCATGAGTCATAAATATGTTAGGACAAATCATAAATCAGTTCAACGATCACTATGCTAGGACACCAGCCCTTGGATAAATAAAGACCCTTGTACGAAAGAGAGATTTTATGTAGCACATTTTTTTTACTGTCTTTCTCGATATTTCATCCCCTATCATGCAACTCTAATTGAGATTAGTTTTAACACATAAGAACACTAAAACAAATGAGAGTTAGCTCTGGTTAACGAGTCAACCACTATACATAATTGTATTTTGTTGATTTAATTTTTATTAGTATTATTGTTTTTTTGCGGAATTTATACGTGAATTACAACATGAGGACAT
Source organism: Euphrasia confusa (assembly GCA_954870475.1). Lineage (NCBI taxonomy): Eukaryota > Viridiplantae > Streptophyta > Magnoliopsida > Lamiales > Orobanchaceae > Euphrasia > Euphrasia confusa. Next base: position 2,771,837 of record OX940966.1, on the reverse strand, counting down.
TAACAAAACAATAAGAATATTTTTGAGGTAGAAATGGTGTCAAATATTATTTAACTCCTGCCTCAATGCCTCAAAGACTTATATTTCATGCAAAGCATCCTCGAAAATATATATATATAATCTCACTATTAAATACTTCTTCATTGTGATTGCTCTATACACACTTGTTATATCTACTTTGTAGTGGTAAAAGGACATTAACAAAACAATAAGAATATTTTTGAGGTAGAAATGGTGTCAAATATTATTTAACTCCTGCCTCAATGACTTATATCTCATGCAAAGCATCCTCGAAAATATATATATATATATAATCTCACTATTAAATACTTCTTCATTGTGATTGCTCTATACACACTTGTTATATCTACTTTGTAGTGGTAAAATTAAAATTATATAATGTTGTATTTTAGGGTGTTTACTGAAACAAGAGAGGCTTGGATATTTATTGAATCGCGTAGTACGCTTTCCTTAAAGAGTATTTCGACCCTATAAGCCTGGGTATCACGAAATCCCTCGCAGGATAAGACAATAACGACACTCGCGTCTTAGGCTTAGAACACGAGCAACTTATGGAACTTTATGTATTATTTGTTGCTTCAAAGCTCTTAATTTCGTAGGAGATGTTGTGTGTATTCAGAAAATGAATTCCACTCCCTTATATAGGTTTTAGACACCCCTTCCTTTGAACATAAGCACCCTTTAGTTGAATAGGTACCTTTTAGTGAACACACCCTTTCACTAAGCACCTATTCATGTTGTTTTGCATGGCTATTCATGCAATTTCGAATTTGCATACAATATATGATATTAAATCATTACTTAGCCATGCAAACCATGCAACCACGAGATTAAACTCGACATGCATCAACATGCTTATTCAAAGTATTAATCCGTATCAATTTTATATGAACGTGTACTCCACACTTCTCCAAATTCATATTCTATTGACTAGGATTAATCCAAAGCCTTGAATGATTCCAATCACATTAAACGGACAATGATTTCACTTAAATCATCAACATTCCTCCCCCATTTAAGTGTAATCCTTGAATCATACAAATTCAACAAATAAAACCAAACTAGTGCATAAAATGAAAATGTCTTGAAGATTGAATTTTCATCTTAGTGAATTATACTTTACAAATATTCGAGAATCATGGTGTCTTAAAGATTGAACCGTTCAACCCATCTGAATACATGAAGACAAAACACACACAAGTTTATTACAATTCCATAAGGAAAACCGACACAAAATTAGGCCTTGTGTCCCTATCCATTCATGAGCGTATATAGAGCTTAGCCACGACTCTTGAAGTTGCCACACTTCCCACTCGTATAGGTGAATCTTTTCTTCGTGCACCTGCACAATGCACTTTGTCAAAAGACTCATTAAGAATTAAATTCAACCTTAACATGCAGGTTCAAACACATACCTTTGGGATAATTTCCATGTGTTTCAATTTCAAATATAGGCTTCCCAATTGAATTCTGGTTCTAATGAAATTAGAAATGAATTTGGTATCCCATATTTGAAGATTCAGAGAGGCTTAAGACCCATCCCAGTTACCGACTTTGCTACCAAGTCCCTCGCTAATCCCTTGGTCAAATGATCAGCGAGATTATGTTGAGATCTCACAAAATCTATTGAGATTACTCCATGAGTGATCAGCTCACGGATCGCGCTATGTCTAACGCCCAAGTGCCTTGACTTGCCATTGTATACTTGACTGTATGCCTTAGCCAAAGTGGTTGCACTGTCACAATGAATAGAAAACGCCGAAATAGGCTTCGGCCACAAAGGAATTTCATACACCAAATTCCTTAGCCATTCAGCTTCTTTACCAGCTGCCGCGAGTGCTATAAATTCCGATTCCATAGTGGAACTCGTAATACAAGTTTGCTTCTTTGAAGCCCAACTTATAGCACCGCCTCCGAGTAAGAAAACCCAACCAGTAGTAAAGGAATGATCCTCTATATTGGTTATCCAACTCGCATCAGAATACCCTTCTAGTACCGAAGGATATCCGACATACGTCAAACCAAGGTCTTTGGTTCCCTTTAAGTATTTCAATACACGCCTAACAGCCTGCCAATGATGCGTGTTAGGATTACTTGTGTATCTACTTAGTTTTCCCACTGCAAATGCAATGTCCGGTCTTGTGCTAGTCATAGCATACATAAGACATCCGATTACCTTGGAGTATTCCAGCTGGGACACCGCAACACCCGTATTAGGCATAAGTTTCACATTTGGATCATAAGGAGTGCTAACTGGAGAATAGTCATCGCAATGAAATTTCTTCAACACTTTCTCAATGTAATGAGATTGTGTTAAAGTAATAGCATTATTCTCACGTTTGATTTTTATTCCCAAAATCACATCCGCCTCCCCCATATCCTTCATGTCAAAGCTTGATGATAGAAATGCCTTAGTAAGGTCCACTTGTCTTTGGTCAGTACCAAAGATAAGCATATCATCAACATATAGACAAATGATGACTCCTTTACCAAAGTCATCAAATTTGCTATAAACACACTTGTCCGATTGATTTAATTTAAATCCATTCGACAAGATTACTTCATCAAATTTTTGATGCCATTGCTTAGGTGCTTGTTTCAATCCATACAAGGATTTGACGAGTTTACATACTTTATGCTCATTACCAGGCATAACGAACCCTTCGGGTTGTTTCATGTAAATCTCTTCCTCTAACTTACCGTTAAGGAATGCCGTTTTTACATCCATTTGATGGATCACTAGATTATTTATTTCAGCCAAAGCTATCAATAATCTAATAGTAGTTATTCTCGCAACAGGGGCATAAGTATCGAAATAATCAATGCCTTCCTTTTGCCTAAAGCCTTGAATAACCAATCGGGCTTTATACTTGTCGATTGAACCATCGACTTTCATCTTCTTTTTGAAGATCCACTTGCATCCTAATGGTTTACAACCGTTAGGTAAATCAGCAAGCACCCAAGTGTTGTTCCCCATAATGGAATCCATCTCATCATTGATGGCTTCTTTCCAAAATGCAACATCTTGCGATTTCATGACTTCCTCGTATGTTTTAGGCTCATCATCAACATGATAGCAATACGAGTATTGGAAGCCAACTTCGTCCCTTGATCCTTCAACCAGAAAAGTCTGGAAATCGGGACCGAACGATTTCTTAGTCCTTATCCTCGTGCCTCGACGAGGTTCAAGCGACTCAGGTTCGGGCAAGGTTAATTCCTTGCTTTCAACCACCTTAGGCACCAGATCCTTGGGCCTAACCATTGATGAAAACCGAGTTTCATCAAATATGGCATCCCTCGATTCTATGATTGAATGAATCGCAACAGAATCATTTGGTTCAATCACATAGAATCGATATGCCTTGGAATGCACAGCATATCCAATAAAGATGCAATCAATGCCTCTTTCTCCCAAAGTTTTCCTTTTGGGATCCGGTAGTCTTACGACTGCCCGACAGCCCCAAACCTTAAGATAATTCAGGTTAGGCTTCTTTTTGTACCAAAGTTCATAGGGAGTAACCTTGTTCCTTTTGTTAGGAACCCTATTTAATAAATAGCAAGCCGTTAACACGGCTTCTCCCCAGAATCCACTATTCAAACCCGAATAGGACAACATGGAATTCACCATTTCCTTTAGTACACGATTCTTCCTTTCGGATATACCGTTTTGTTGAGGAGTATAGGGCGCAGTTATTTCATGAATAATACCACATGATTCAAACAAAACAGGATCATAAAATTCGCCTCCCCTATCGGTTCTCAACTTTTTAATCATGCATTCTTGTTGTAGTTCAACTTCAGTTTTAAATACCTTAAACTTTTCTAGCGCTTCATCTTTAGTACTTAGCAGAAATACATAGCAAAATCTAGAATAATCATCTATGAAAGTTACTAAGTATTTCTTATTTCCCAACGAAGGTGTAGCATGGAAATCACATAAGTTGCTATGCACAAGTTCAAGCATACTAGATTCACGTTGAACATCTTTAAAAGGCTGCCTAACAATTTTAGTTAGCATGCATGTGTTACACTTATCTTCTTCTAAGTTAATAGCAGGAATTAGATCAAGTTTAGACATTTCAATCATACGCTTATAATGAACATGTCCTAGTCTAGCATGCCATAGTAATGAATCATTAACATTAGAAGAAATCATAAGCACCGAATCAGAATTTTTATTTATAATATTCAACATGAACATCCCATTACATTGATATCCAAAGCCGACAAACACACCGTTCTTAGTCAATACATATTTATTAGATTCATACACTTGTTTATATCCGTACTTGGATAAAACACTACCGGATACAAGGTTTTTTCTTATTCCGGGTACATGTAATACATCTAATAATACTAAGGACTTTCCGGAACTAAATTCCAACAACACTTCTCCGCGACCAAGAATAGGGGCAGTTGACTCGTTTCCCATGTAAAGCACTGATCCATCTTCAACCGGTTCATACTTCTGAAACCAATGACGATCTTTGCATACATGCTTGGTTGCACCCGAGTCAATCCACCATGCCACCGAATCATCCTGCATATAAAATGCTTCAGAAACTATAGGCACATAATTTATATCAACAACTAAATTATGAGTCTTAGTCTCACCTTGATTGGTGTTCGGACCCTGGTCATTAGACCTTTGTCCCGAGCGATTGTTCATCGTTCCCTTCTTATTCTTGTTTGCACGACAATCACTTTTAAAGTGACCCGTTTTTCCGCATATCCAGCAAGCGCCTTTAGGCTTCTTACTCCCAGCATTGTTGCTGTTGTTGTTGTTGTTGTTGTTGTTATAGGGACGCTTTGTCCCTCGGTTCTTATACGAACTCTCCCCTGCTTCCATCATATTGATAGTTGCAGACCTTATAGGTTCCTTGTCCTTGGGTTTTTCACCCTCTTGCGCCCTTAGAGATTCCTCTATGCGCAAGTGACTACCGAGTTGTACTAAAGACAACTCTTCCTTTTTATGCTTCAGGGTGTGCTTGAAGTCTTTCCACGACGGCGGTAATTTGTCTATAATACTAGACACCGAGATGGACTCATCCATCTTCATATTATGTTGGGAAAATTGACCCAAAATCCGCAGCAATTCATTATATTGCTCCATTACCGGCCTTCCGTCGCACATTTTGTAATTCATAAAATTACCAACCAGGAACTTCTTACTAGAAGCGTCCTCGTCAATGTACTTGGATTCAAGACTATCCCATAGTTCTTTAGCAGATTCAACGTTTTGATATATGTCGAAAAGAGAGTCAGACATACCGTTTAATATATGCCCACGACATATATAGTCGTCGTTTTCCCATTTGCACCTTTTCCGAGTTTCCTCCGTTGTTTCGTTATCCTTTGCTTCCGGTTGTGGAGTGCTCAGCACGTACACCACCTTTAATGTTGTTAGCATGAAATGCATCTTCTTTTGCCACCTTCTAAAGTCCACGCCTTCAAATTTCTCCAACTTGCCGAACTTGTTGGTCATTTCTCGAACCGCATCCATCTTTCAGTATATGGTAATACTCTTTAAGAATGTTGTATTTTAGGGTGTTTACTGAAAGAAGAGAGGCTTGGATATTTATTGAATCGCGTAGTACGCTTTCCTTAAAGAGTATTTCGACCCTATAAGCCTGGGTATCACGAAATCCCTCGCAGGATAAGACAATAACGACACTCGCGTCTTAGGCTTAGAACACGAGCAACTTATGGAACTTTATGTATTATTTGTTGCTTCAAAGCTCTTAATTTCGTAGGAGATGTTGTGTGTATTCAGAAAATGAATTCCACTCCCTTATATAGGTTTTAGACACCCCTTCCTTTGAACATAAGCACCCTTTAGTTGAATAGGTACCTTTTAGTGAACACACCCTTTCACTAAGCACCTATTCATGTTGTTTTGCATGGCTATTCATGCAATTTCGAATTTGCATACAATATATGATATTAAATCATTACTTAGCCATGCAAACCATGCAACCACGAGATTAAACTCGACATGCATCAACATGCTTATTCAAAGTATTAATCCGTATCAATTTTATATGAACGTGTACTCCACACTTCTCCAAATTCATATTCTATTGACTAGGATTAATCCAAAGCCTTGAATGATTCCAATCACATTAAACGGACAATGATTTCACTTAAATCATCAACATATAAATGGAGATGCGGGGTATCGATCCCCGTGCCTCTCGCATGCTAAGCGAGCGCTCTACCATCTGAGCTACATCCCCTATATGCTTAAAATACATTGCTCTATTTATCTCAAAGCAATTACACCTAAATCATCTTTTGTGGAATTTTAATAGCTAATGGTACATGGAGCAATTGCTTTGAGATAAATAGAGCAATGTAATTGCTTTGTCCCAAACTTATTTGAACGAAATACTAAAATTTATAGGCATTAGAAAAATTCTAGCTAGATTTGAAATTCGAGATTTAAGATGATTTGTGCTGTGTTGAGCCTAGGAGCCTTATGATCACATTTATAGCCATTAATTTACCGCCCATGATAATTACAACATTCTTAAAGCGATTAAAAAATAATCGTCTTCTTTTTAACGTAGTATGGTGTATTATTTTCCCATTCCGAGTACATGTATTTTGTGAGATATAAATTATAATTGAAATTAATATCACCAAGGGTCCATAGCTCAGTGGTAGAGCAATTGACTGCAGATCAATAGGTCACCGGTTCGAACCCGGTTGGGCCCTTTTTTAAAAATTAGATTTCCTTTTTCAAAAATTACTACCCAGTATGAATTAGATTTTTGCATGATAATTAAATTGAATTTAAATATAAAAATGGAAGTTAAAATTAAACACTAAATAAATAAAAAAATATGATTATATCATATGTCCATTAGTTGAGTCTATCAAGAAAGTTATATACAATTTTCAACATGCTTGATCAAGAACCCTACATCAACTATAACAGACAATATACAAAGTAAAATCAATTTACAATTTAATTACAAAGTAACAAGTCTTGCTTCTCCTTTTTATTTGCAACAAAGTTTTTTTTATCTGCGTATTAGAATATGGCTGAGAAAACAAAGATCAAGCGTAAAGGGTCAAGGGAGAGAATGTGCAATTTAGGATTTAAATATTCACTATATAGGGGTATTTTAGTAAAATTGCATATATTAATGCTCAAGCTCCACTTGTTTAATGAAATGAGCAATTAGAGCTCTAATTTGACCGACCTCCCATCGAGCTTGACTTGGTTCAGTCTTAAACACGGTGGACTCAGGTCAACCCTGTAAAGTCATGTTGTTTCATGGTAGTTTCTAATTACATTAAATTTTATTAATTTAGAGATTGAGTATTTTTTTTATTTAAAATCTTTATAAATTAATATACTCAAAACCGTAAAATTTTATCAATTTAAAGAAATATTAATATATTATTTAAAATCTCTATAAATTAATACACTCTGAAATCGTAAAATTTTATCAATTTAAAGAAATATTAATATATCGATAAATTAATATTTTATTAATTAAAAAAGATAATTTTCAAATTTAATAAATTTAAATATATTTATTTAAAATAATTGGATTAAGATTTATGTATGAACTTTATTCCAACTAATTAATATATTCATGTATATTATTATAGATTCAATCTATAATGTTAACTATTATATTTATAAAAACAAATTAATTTATAATACAAAATTACATTTTCTTATCATCTACAATGCATCACAAAATCATCCATAAATGATCAAACACTCTAAATAAATCATGTGAGTACCCAAGTTTGAGAGTATCTATGAGAACTAATATTTATAATTGTAATACTTATAAATTATTAATTTAAAATTTTGATTGAATCTTATACTTATAAAGAGTTTTTTCAAAAAATTATTATTATATTATCTTATTGAATTTGATTATTTTTTACAAAAGCCCAAGTCGGTATCGGAAAATTTTATTATTTTAGAGAGATTATTAATTTATCGACTATTAATTTATAGAGATTTTATGTACAAGGATCAAATATAGCGTATATTAAAAGGAAACTAAAACTACTCCATCTTATCAATAAACGACGACGTTCGAGTCCACGCGACGCGACCAAATTATAGGCTTATAGCCAACTTTTATGGAATCTCCTCTGTTCCCAATTTCCATATAGGAAAACAATTATTCAAAATTTAGGTATTTTTCCTTGACGAAGACGACGATTTGATCGGATTTTTTTTTCCGATAGCTGGTGGCGCCGCCCGTTGTCTCGCCAAATAGTATATACTTTTCCAATAATAATAACTCTTTCAAAATTCCACAATTTCCTATCACCTGCACCTCGCGCGGATATACTTCGACTTGAAAAGGTAAGAGAATAATCGTTTCAGTTGTGCTGCAATTATACGATTTTGAGGATATGTGTAGTTTACAAAGTCGATTGTTATTAGAGGTTTTTTTCTTGTGATCCTGTGTATCTGTCTTCGTGCAGTTAGCATGTATGATCGTTCGTGTTTCATCTGCGTTTTTGTAGCAGAATTTTGAATCGAGAGACGTTAACTCTTATCTTCAGTTTGATATCTGTTGTTGCTTTACCGGTTTGTTGGTATTTCGACTTTTGCTGCGGCTACGTGTTTATTGTTTTTTGGTTTGTGTTGCGATGAGCCCTCTAAAGGGTTCGTGTTGGTTTATCTGACAATTTATTTTAGCTGAGCCAATACTATTGTAACGCATTATGACTGTTATATGGGTTACGTATACGATTGAATGTCAAGGCAATCGTATTCAGTTACAATAATGTGATCCTTCTTATTGTTTCTGGTTGAATTTTCGATTCAGGAGTTATTTGCATCTGACAATTTTATAACTGTTGTGCCTTACACTTTTTATTGGGATTTTAACTTTTGATGCTATGTGTTTCTTGCGTTTCGTTAGAGTTTCATGGTGTGTTGATCTCTCTAAACAGTTATTGGCTGCTCATTTGACGAGTGTTTTTTCCTGTACCAAGACTATTTAGAGAATCATGAATGTTAAATAGCTTATTTATATGATTTGGTTGATGAAGAATAAAAGTGAGAATCTGCGAGCTCCTCGTTTCTTGATTGCTCAGTGTATTGTTGATTTTACATAATATGGACCACGATCTTGATTGTTTAAATTAAACCGAGCTGATTGAAGAATATTATATTTGAATTTATATTATTTCTTCTTGTTGCTGACATTCCCATTGATTTACTAAAGGTGGCCCAGACTTGAAAGATAACTCTGCGTTTCTTATCTTTTTTATCAGACAATGGCAGCTTCAGGAGACTCGTGGGTAAGGGAATATAATGAAGCAGTAAGACTTGCTGACGACATTACTAACATGGTATCCGAAAGGAATTCATTACCAGCATCTGGGCCAGAAGCCCAGCGACATGCGTCTACCACACGGAGGAAAATCACCATACTGGGAACTAGACTGGACAGCCTAGATTCCCTTCTATCAAAGCATCCAGCAAAACAATTTATGTAAGTTATCTGACTACCTTTTAGCAAATATCTGTAGCAAGGTATTATATAGAAGTATAGAACTGATAAAATAGTTTTGCACTTGTATTGGTTAAATATGCTTCAACTGTCCAAGTTTCCATCCAACTATAATCATGATGATATATTTGTGAGTTTTTGGTGGGTTTTAAACTTTTAATAAATTTGGCCTAGATCGTCTTTTAAGCTTCCAATTGTTTATTAATGTTTTGTTTATTCATTTACACTTGCAACATATTTTTCTTCATTTTAATGTTCTCGTTTTTTCATTGTAAGACTGTCATACCACACTGTTAATTTTGAATTTCATTCTAAAATTTTGGTATATGAAAAATCCATATTGATGCCCTATGATGTATTTTGCACTTGTTCTTTCATTATAAATTTATATATACCATTAAAACCTGGTTCTTCTCATTTTCAGGACTGAGAAAGAAATGAATCGCCGTAGGGACATGGTTAATAATTTGAGATCTAAAGTAAACCAGATGGGTTCCACACTGAACATGTCAAAGTTTGCAAACAGAGACAGCCTGCTTGGGCCTGAAGTAAAGCCCGCTGATGCCATCAGCAGAACAACTGGACTCGACAACCACGGCGTTGTTGGTCTTCAAAGGCAAATCATGAAAGGCTAGTTTCTTCATTTGATTCTTCTTGTTTTTTACTGTTTGTCTTTTTTTTTTTCTTTTTTTTTTCTTTTAATATTATTTAATACTTAAACTGCAGAACAAGATGAGGGTCTTGAGAAGTTGGAGGAGACAGTAATGAGCACAAAACACATTGCATTGGCAATTAACGAAGAGCTTACTCTACATACAAGGCTAATTGTGCGCATTTTTTTCTTCCCCTTTTTTCCGTTTCATATGAGCATGATTTGACGATGAAGTTAATTTCTGCCGATGATGTGCAGGATGATTTGGATGAACATGTTGATGTCACAGTATCCAGACTACAGGTGAGTTATTTCTAACAAAAGTTCCCTTAAATCATGATAAATTGCCATGGATTTTTTTTTTTTTTTTTTTTTTGCTTTTTTCTTTAAGAGTTGATTACAAAAAGTCAAAAACTACCATGAGGTAAACCTAATTACAAAAAAAAAAAAAAACATTTTTTTTAAATTACAAAAACACTCGACATTGTTTCATGTTTTACAGAAGTGCACATCAAGGGGGATATTTATTTTTCTCTGTTTTATTTCTAATTGGAACAGCGAGTACAGAGGAGGCTTGCAATGATGAACAAGCGGACTAAGGGTGGCTGTTCGTTCCTGTGCCTCCTTCTATCTGTCATAGGGATTGTTATACTGGTCGGACTTATATACATGCTGATCAAATATTTGTGATTTAAGAAAGGGCAACTCTCGGGTTTATAATATTACTTAAGTTGATAAAATATACGGTAGTGGTGTTGATAAAATATAAGGTATCCGTCGTTTTTTGCTTTGAAGAGAAAGTTACATTTCCTATTTTATGGCACTTATCCAACAGGTGGAATCCTCCATCACTTTGAATGTTGGAAAATTAATTTGTCTACAAGCAAACAAACTTTGTGTCAAAACTTCGTAAGATTCGGTAACACAAGTATGATGCTGGTATACGCCATACGGCTTTGATTTTCGGAATTCTTAGAAGTATATATGAACACATCCTTACAGATTTTGATCCTCACTCCCCAAATCCGTGAAAGTCATGAACCACCACCTCCAATTCCAAAGCATCGCGAAGAATAACCAATTCACCTAAACACACTTATAACCAACTTCAATATTCTATTGGCCAATTGCACCTGACGGTAAATCGAGCAAACTTATGACTGGGCACGACTAGTTGTGTTCGATGATCAAATGTACATGATATGAAAAGATTAACCTCAATACAATGATAGAAACATATCTAATTCTGAGAACCACTATCTACTTCTAGTTTAGTTAATACGAATATTACCACGAAAATATACAGACCTCCCAACAATATTTTCAAACTTATCAAGGAGAATTTTGGGAAATGTGAGATGCCCCGTCTTCTTTCGATATGGCTACAAAGTTAGCCGGGGCAGACGGCCTTCCATCTCTCCTCCCATCTCTATTCATAGATCTTGCACCATTTTGATTGACGTTAAGAGAGAGCCGTCGGTTGGCCCCTCCGTTAGCCCGTGGGCCCACCGGTTTCTTGGCGGTGGAGAATCGAGGGCTTGGTGTCGCACCCAAATCATGTTCTTTGTTCAGCTGTTCGTGGAACTTCTTCTGATCCTGTTAATTAATTAGTAACAATTAAAACAAATTAGTAAATTACAAATCTAGAAGACTAGAATAATAAAAATGATATAGAGATCACGTGTTTCCCCATCAAATCAATTACATGTTGAGTCGAAACACAAATGCAATCAAACCTCAATGGTGGTTTACATAATTTTAAAGTTGACTCAATCTTTTTGTAAATAGGACAAACCTGATGGCCAGTTTGTAATATTCTAAAAGATATATACTACTACATTAAATACCAAACTACCGAATCTTGATTCGACTCGGCTAAAGCTCGACTCCGATCAATTATCAAAGTAAACTCGGCATAAATTTTAAGGTTCAATAAAAAATCAAATGAGTCTGAGAACAGTATTTTCAGATTAGCGTCTCATTTTCCCAGGAGCAAATTGCTTTGTAACTCAATAAATGGCTGTAACCAAACACAAATCATGTAAAATTCATCATTAGATTTTACCTTTAACCTCTTCCTCTCCTCTTCCTTGTCATGTCTGAGCATTACATATTCGTCTAGCATGGCAAGAAGAGGAATCCCATCATAACTGAATGTGATCCCACGATCTTGCTCCCAGGCACGAGTTTTAGCAATTAAACTGTCAACAAGAGCTGCAAGACCGAATGAAAAGATGAAATTCAGGTACAAGTATAAACATGTATATTACAAGAACAAAAGAAATGCAATATTAGAGGTAATACCTGGAATTTTATTGACTAAAACCCGTGTCTTTTCGGCCCTCTTCAGATTCAAATGCGCACCTCTAGTAGCATTGTACCTGTTTTGATCCTGTTTAACCAAACAGAAAAAATTGTTACAAGTATGGAAACAATAGCTTGGTCAAGTGAAACAAGATGGATTGTTAGAATCTATAGTTTCAAATAGAGTTCTTTAGTTGCATGCAACATACACACCACTAAATGTCACCAAAAATAGGAATAAAAGAAGACTACAAAATGAGGCTTGATTTTATTTTAACTGTGGGGGTAATTTTAATATTATAATTGTAAAGCGGGTGTTTGACATGTTTATACTTTTAAACGGGATAATGTGTAATACAAAGCAAATTTTAAATGAAGTCTTTAGTGTTCATAAACCTCAGTGTGTAATAAGCTCAGACCCATCAGATTTGTTTTGTCAACATCCATAAACAATTGTTGATTTCCCCAATTGGGTCTTCACCAATGTAACAAATGAAACATAAGAGTAAAGCAAGCAAATAGAATAGGTTATTGCTTGCTTTACTCATATATTTTTTTCATTTTATACATTTGCAAAAATCCAATTGGGGAAATCAACATCACGTTTATATATTTTTGAGGGATGAATAAAAAAATGTATGTCTTGGTCTGGGATTATAACTTAAAATTACAAAAAATAACTAAGAAATTTGTGTGTGTGTGTGTGTATAAATAGTTACCTTGTTGTAGTCTTCAAGCCAACTTTCTTCTTCACAGGCTGACATCCATTTCTCAACCTTATCCAATATATCCTTCCTGCTCCCTGCCTCTTCTTTCGCTTTCACAATCTGTTTATCCATGTCAGCTAATAACTCTGCAGGCTCAAAACTCCCTGAATCTATAAGTGACAAGATCTTCTCTCGAGCAACCTCGGTATCAATCTCTATGTGAGCTTGAGCGAATATCTCTTCGAGTTCAGATTGCCTCTTAAATGCAATTTCCTTCATTTTGCTACCTTTAAGCTGATCAAGTCTCTCAACTTCAACTTCAGCCTTAAAAAAAAGGATTGATTAAAGCACTGAATTAATTGTCATTTCCTGATTGAATTCATGCTTTAACGAATAAAGAAAACCTTACCTGTTCAATTAGGTCTAAAGCAAGAGCTCCAGGAACAGTTACTCCCTCCACTGAAGCTGAAATGTTACAGGTCACGTGATCAAAGAGGCTGCGCTCGTCTTTGGGTGTGTCCATTAAATTCCAAAGGTCAATTAGCTGGGATGCCAATTCTTGAAGCTGTAGAAAGAGACAGTTTTCACTAGATAAACAGTAGATGAATTAAATGGATACAAACTAATGTAAATGGTCAAGCAAAAGATGTAACTAGGTGATACCTAGATAGCAGCCATTCCCCATCAACAAGTTAAATTTCGAAAATGATTAGAAAACAATCCCATTTACGGATATACCTGAGGCTTATGATTATGGTAAAAAACCTTAATTTAACACCACACTTTCAACGTAAATTAAATGGAAAATAAGAGTTTAAAATCTGTTATTCAAAGTGAATCATAAGAACCTGATAGTTAATGAAAGGTTTTAACCAGAATTAAATGTTGAGGTAAATACGAGATTGTTGATAATGCACATTTAGGTGACAATTTTAGTCGAAAATGTCATCTTATAAATTTCTTGAGCAAAAATCAGACGATACAATGCTATTACCTTGTGTAATTTCTCCTTTTTATCTTCCTTTAGTGCTAAAACAGTCTTAGCCAATCTAGATAGTGTATCGTTGCTTATACTCTTTGATTGTGCCCCGCACGAGTCATTTAGGCTGGGATGCACATCTGTGACCGTAGTAGAGAAGTCAATGCCAAGGACAGCACAAAGATCATGTACAGTGTTCACAAAATCCAGAACCTTCTGCAACCTATCACTCTGCATATTAAGAATAACAAACTATAAATACTGTACTGCCAAGTGCTTCAGCTAGGAAATGACTTAATAGCTGATCCTTGAAAAATTACATGTGCAATAGTTAAAATAAGCTTTACTTTTGCTGTTTTTTTGACCCATAAGAATGCTTATATTGAATTTTTTTAAGATACGCATACTATATATAACCCAAAACGGAAATGGTTATTATAGCATTTACAGTTTTACACTATCATCTTACGAATTACACTATTCGCTCACTTGCACATTTCCAATCTATCAATCACATTTAATCATGATTTCACTATATATTATTACATCACAATATCACATGTTCATTTCATAACCAATTACACTCTTAAGACCTTAAGACCCATTCTTCTCTAGTGTTAAATTTATCACACTTCACTAGATAAAAAGAGAACAGAAAGAAACACAAAGAAAGCAAGAAAAACAAAATTACTTTTTCTTTTTGAAGGTCAAGGAGCTGTGCTTGAAACTCATTTAATTTGTTTGTTGATAGATCTGACTCATCAATGGCTGGAGTTTGTACTGGCTCATCATCTCCAGCAATTTCTGCACATATTATATTTATTTGAGATTGGACCTCAGAAAAATCTCTAATCCTGTCACCCTTCTGTTTCCATAGTTTTTCCAATGCAGGTGCTACAGCTTCAAGTTGTTCCTTAATTGTCCCGGATGTCTTCCCAGGCTGCAAGAACATAGAAAACATAAGGAGTGTTTGTGAAACTTTCAGATGAAGTGAGTTAATGCAGCATAAGAAAACAACTACGAGATTATAGTGCTTATAAATAGAAATACTTTCAGATGAAATGAGTCAATGCAGCACAGGAAAACAACTACGAGTTTATAGTCGCTTATAAATAGAACAAGAATCACTTTTAGTTAAACTTATTTCTTGCAAAATAACACATATCCATAACAATTACTCACAAATCCGACAAAAGACTTCTCTCCGAGGGCAGATTGGAGTTTAGTAAGTTCGACTCTAGCCTCGGCCAATGTCTGAAGAAGTTGGGCCCTAGATTTCACAGCATGGTCAACTTTTCTCTTGTACACATCCAAGCACTCTTGCTCCAACTGAAGGAGCATCTGGTCTCGTTCCTCGTCAGTTTCGCCAACTTCATCCCAGATTTGCTGCACACATAAAAACACGAGGACCCACCTTTGTCAGTACGTCAAACGTTTTTCGGGCATCTTAAAACAGAGAGCATAAGCAAGTAGAACTTGTATATAATTCAAAAACGCACTTGCCTGCAACTGCTGCAACAAAGATCCGCAAGTAACTCCGCCGGTGTGATTTTTAGTTTCTACTTCTGCCATCTTTCAACAGCTAAAGAAAACCTGAAATTTGATCAAAATTCAGAGTCATGGAATTCTGCATACGATCAATCACAGAACATATGAATGCAAACCCATTTTTTTTTTAATTTACAAAAATTCACCCACAAATTTATTGTAGAATCCTAAGCAACTTAGAATTCAAATTAATACAACTATATAAAACCCTAAATAAACTTGCATTATTACGTAAATGTAATCCAAAATCAAAATACAAAAATGTCGGAGCAAGCAAAATTTCTCAGCGTAATCCCGACTCCAATTTTTTCAACAAATATCCAGTTGAGACGTATGTAAAAGCTCACCGGATCGTGGTGTTCGTGCTCGGGTTTCCGTACCAGATCTGTTGATTTTTCAGTGTGTATATCCTAAACGTACAAGTGACTGAGTGAGTTAGAAAAAGAAGGATAATATTCAAAGGCAGTATACGTTATATACGACGTCGTCTCCGAGATGGAAGAAGAGGGTGGTAATTAATTCATAATCATTTCCTTATTATGATTATTAAAAACGAATATTTGGTAAACAAAAATTTACAAAAATACTTAATTCGTTTCCTAATAACAAAATCACTTTTGGTAAATATACGTATCACAATAATAGAATATTCCAAAAAAAAACTCTTTATTTTTTAATTTTAAAATATAATTTACCCTTACTCAATCTATTTTACTTGCAATTACTTTTTTTTACTTAAAAATAAATCTAATATCAATTTTAAAAAAATGTCCTATATTTATAAAAGAGAAAAAAATTTATCAATTATAAAATGAAAATTTACAAAAATAATTTCTTAAATATGAAAAAGTAAAATATCAAAATTTAAAATAATTTTTGTAGTTACAAGATAAATAAATAAAGTAAAATATCATAATTAAGAAATATAATTTTACCCTTACTCCATCTCTTTAGAGTATGTAGTAAATTATGACTTATACTCTCTCCCTCCGTCCTTGAGAAATTATAATACAGTATAGAAGTAGTATAAGTGTATAAGTTCCAAAATTACCCAAAGTATAGAAGTAGTATAAGTTTCAAAAAAATTCCCATGTATTAATAATCTCTTTTATGCTTAGGTAAAAATGCTTCACGAAAATCCACGGGTGTCAAAAAATCATTAGATTTTACCTTTAACCTCTTCCTCTCCTCTTCCCTGTCATGTCTGAGCATTACATGTATACTATTCGTCTAGCATGGCAAGAAAAGGAATCCCATCATAACTGAATGTGATCCCACGATCTTGCTCACAGGCACAAGTTTTAGCAATTAAACTGTCAACAAGATCTGCAAGACCGAAAGAAAAGACGAAATTCAGGTACAAGTATAAACATGTATATTACAAGTTGAACACAAGAAAATGCAATATTAGAGGTAATACCTGGAATTTTATTGACTAAAATCCCTGTCTGTTAAAATGTACACAAAATTTTAACTCCGGGTGAAAAATTGTACAAAAACGAGCACAATGTCATTTTGGCAATTTCCAAGAAATTTGAATATCCTGCAGCCGCAGAACGACGTCGTTTTGACTGGGAATTGGCGAGGGTGCACGGGTACCAAAATGCATGATTCTTGCGCAGGTGTGGTCCCTGCCAGCTCATCTACAAGACGCACGGTTGAGATTTGCGAGGTTGTTGCAGGTCTGACGGTGTAGATGATGATATTGATTTTGTGCATTTCTGTTTTAGCATATAATCACTCGTGTTTGTGATCAATATGCAAGTAGTGAGCTAGATTGAACATTTTTATCCCAGAACTACCCTCCCCTCCACCGTGCACGTAAGTCGTCTTCCCGGCGGCCGAAGCACGTAAAATCCTTATGGTCATTTCAATTTTGCTTTGTTATTGTGTTCGTGGTGTTCAATATCAACTCTCGGTGAGGTTAGTATTGAAGTTTTGTGTCCGTTGATCGGTTTTGAGTTTGAGATCAGTTCTCGCCGGAGCTCGCGGTTGTTTCCGGTGTTGTCTTCAGATTCAAATGCGCACCTCTACTAGCATTGTACCTATTTTGATCCTGTTTAACCAATCAGAACAAATTGTTACAAGTATGGAACCAATAGCTTGGTCAAGTGAAACTAGATTGATTGTTAATTAGAATCTATATATAGTTTCAAATAGAGCTCTTTAGTTGCATGCAACATACATACCACTAAATGTCACCAAAAATAGGAATAAAAGAAGACTAAAATATGAGGCTTGTAAGGCGGGTGTTTGTAATGTTTATACTTTTAAAAGAGATAAAGTGAATACAAAGCAAATCTCATTTAGTGTTCATAAACCTCAGACCCAAACATCAAATTTGTTTTGTCAACATCCATAAACAATTGTTGATCTCCCTAATTGGATCTTCACCGATGTAACAAATGAAACATACAAGTAAAGCAAGCAAATAGTGTTAGTGTGTAGTTCACCCTAGTTCGACGAAGAGTTTCTTTCTCGGTCGAAGTAGCTTGAACTATACGTTATATTTTGTATAAACTTCATAACTAATGTTTTTATGTATTACACTTTATCCAGCTCTACGTGGAATTGTGATTGTTTTTTCTTGGTGTAACTAAGTCATGAAGTTTTGGTGTTTCTAACTCGAACTGTGATTGCTTTTTCTTGGTGTATAACTAAGTCATGAAGTTTTGGTGTTTCTAACTCTTGTCGAACTAGCTTGAACTATACATTATATTATATTTTGTATAAACTTCAACTCCTTAATTAGCAAGTTTTCATGCAGCTCTACGTCAAAATGCCGTTGCTTTTTCTTCAAAGTCCTCTCGTGAAACTTTGAACTCTCAACAACTTTTGAGTTCAGCGTGCCTTCGAAGTCATCCCCTATGTCTTCAAAGTCCCAAGGTGTTTGCTCCAGTTTGTGTAGCTAACTCAATCAATTCCTAGCAGACTTAGAGCAATTTTGCCTACACAATACTTCAAAACACTTAGTTATGAAGTTTATACGAAACAGAGTGTATATATAGTTCAAGCTAGTTCGGCAGAGTATGAAACTCTACGTCGAACTAGGACGAACTACACACTAACAATCTCCTCTTTTTTTAGTCAACTTCATAAGCGAGGCTTCACAGAGAAGCTCCCCCTAAAATCAGCATCATACTCAAAATCTTAAAGTAACACTTCTTTGAAAGACTTTGGTTCAGTCCCAGCTGGTCAAGTTTGGCAGACCTCTCATGGCTGGAAACAACCCTTATGGTTTGTAAGTGCAACAAAACAAAGTAAACGAACGGCAAAGCACATTTGAAAGCAGTTGAACGCAAAGATTGGAAATGATAATTAAATAAAAGCTCAAACCGAGCAAACCAACATAAAAAGTATCAAGTAGTAATCTAGCACTAAAGCAAATCGTTCAGCAGGATAAATTGCAAGAGGGTTCAGTCTTCTTAGACTCATTCTTCAGGTTCAGTATCAGATGTATCAACTGGAGTAATTTGTCTTGAGTCTTCAGGTTCAGTATCAGATGTATCAACTGGAGTAATTTGTCTCGAGTCTTCTTCAGACGAGTACTCACGTCCATCATCTTCATCATCGTCCTCTCCTTCCTCTCCCTCTTCGTTCTCTTCATCTTCGTCGACCTGAGTAATTTGTCTTGAGTCTTCAGGTTCAGTATCAGATGTATCAACTGGAGTAATTTGTCTCGAGTCTTCTTCAGACGAGTACTCACGCCCTTCATCCTCTCCTTCCCCTCCCTCTTCGTTCTCTTCATCTTCGTCGACCTGAGTAATTTGTCTTGAGTCTTCAGGTTCAGTATCAGATGTATCAACTGGAGTAATTTGTCTCGAGTCTTCTTCAGACGAGTACTCACGCCCATCATCCTCTCCTTCCTCTCCCTCTTCGTTCTCTTCATCTTCGTCGACCTCTAGGATTTCTTCTGGGATTGATTCCTTGGCCTTTTCAACACTTCGCACAGCAGAGACCTTTCTCACTGTACCATCACGCCCAGAAACCAAATCGCCATAGAAGGCATCATTGTCACTTCTCATTCTCTTCGTAACCTCCTTCCTTACGTCTATCTCAGTTTCTGCAACCGACTCTTCGCTCTCTTCAGTGTCAAGCTCGATGGCTTTCCTCTTCCTATCCTTCTTCTTCTTCTTCTTCGGTGACTCACGCCCCTTAGCATTTTCAGCTGCGAGTTTATATCGTTTAACCATCTCAACAATATCCATAGCCTTATCAAACATTACTTGCAGTGCGTTGACATCCTTGTACGATGAGCCGTCTCCCCCTCGACGAAACACTCGTACTACTTTTCGGCGAATGTGGTCAGTCATATTCATTGCCAAAGATTGCACGTCTACCAACTTACCAAGATCATGCTGAAGACCCTTCGGCGCATACAAATATAGCTCATCCTTTGATGAGTCAGAAGTATCCTGCGTCGGAATAAAGTTAGGAATTTTTTGCCTCTGCGAAGACTTAGAGGGCTTTGTAGATTTTGCTTTGATTTGGAGAGGGCTCGAAGAAGCAGATAGAAAAACTATTCCCTCTTGTTTAGACTACTTAGGGAGTTTCGCTAGAAAGTGTTCAGTAGTAATTCTGGTTTTTTGTCGTGTGACCTTTTTGCAAGTTTAGAATTTGTAGATGTTTGCAAGCAAGTGTACGATACTAGTAAAAGCTTAATAAAAGAAGTTTATTTTAGAATCTTTGTTTGTGTTGAAGTGTCCTACTATACCGTTTGGGGAAATCAACATAACGTTTATATATTTTTTATGGATAAATAAAAAAACGTATGTCTGGGTCTGGGCTTATTACTTAAAATTACAAAAAATAACCAAGAAGTTTGTGTGTGTGTGTATAAATAGTTACCTTGCTGTAGTCTTCAATCCTACTTTCTTCTTCACTGGACGAAGTCCTTTTCTCAACCTTTCACATAGATAAACAGTAGATGAATGAAATGGATACAAACTAATGTAAATGGTCAAGCAAAAGATGTAACTGGGTGATTCCTAGATAGCAGCCATTCCCCATCAACAAGTTAAAATTCAAAAATGATTAGAAAACAATCCCATTTACGGATATACCTGAGGTTTATGATTATGTCAAGAAACCTTAATTTAACCCCACACATTCAACGTAAATTAAATGGAAAAACAGAATTTAAAATCTTTTATACAAAGTGAATCATAAGAACCTGATAGTTAAAGAAGTTTTAACCACAATTAAATGTTCAGGTAAATACGAGATTGTTTATTATGCACATTTAATTTAGGTGACAAATTTTAGTCGAAAATGCCATCTTATAAATTTCTTGAGCACAAATCAGATGAGACCATGCTATCAAGTATTACCTTGTGCAATTTCTTCTTTTTATCTTCCTTTAGTGCTAAAACAGTCTTAGCCAATCTAGATAGTGTATCGTTGCTTATACTCTTTGATTGTGCCCCGTGCGAGTCATTTAAGCTGGGATGCACATCTGTGACCGTAGTAGAGAAGTCAATGCCAAGGACCGCACAAAGATCATGTATAGTGTTCACAAAATCCAGAACCTTCCGCAACCTATCACTCTGCATATCAAGAATAACAAACTATAAATACTGTACTGCCAAGTGCTTCAGCTAGGAAATGACTTAATAGCTGATCCTCGAAAGATTACACGTGCAATAGCTAAAATAAACTATACTTTTGCTGGATTTTTGGCCCATTTAAGGTACAAATACTATATATAACCCAAAACGGAAAACGGTAATCCTATCATTTACACTATCATCTTACAAATTACATTTCTCGCTCACTTACACATTTCCAATCTATCAATCAACATCACAATATCACATTTTCATTTCATATTCAATTACTCTTAAGACCCATTCTTTTTCTTCTTCTTAAAATTATCATGAGTCTATTGATAAAAAGAAACCACAAAGAAAGCAAGAAAAACGAACTTACTTTTTCTTTTTGAAGGTCAAGGAGCTGTGCTTGAAACTCATTAAGTTTGTTTGTTGATAGATCTGACTCATCAATGGATGGAGTTTGTACGGGCTCATCGGCTCCAGCAATTTCTGCACATATTATATTTATTTGAGATTGGACCTCAGAAAAATCTCTAATCCGGTCACCCTTCTGTTTCCGTAGTTTTTCCAATGCAAGTGTCATAGCTTCAAGCTGTTCCTTAATTGTCCCGAATGTCTTCCCAGGTTGCCAGAACATAGAAAACATAAGGAGGGTTTGCGAAACTTTCATAAGGAAACATATCCATAATAATTACTCACAATTCCGACATAAGACTTCTCTCCGAGAGCGGATTGGAGTTTAGTAAGTTCGACTCTAGCCTCTTCCAATGTATCAAGAAGTTGGGCCCTAGACTTTATAGCTTGATAAACTTTTCTCTTGTACACATCCAAGCACTCTTGCTCCAACTGAAGGAGCATCTGGTCTCGTTCCTCGTCAGTTTCGCCAACTTCATCCCAGATTTTCTGCACACATAAAACACGAGGACCCGTCTTTGTTAGTACGGCAAACGTTTTCCGGACAGCTGAAAACAGAAAGCATAAATAGGTATATAATTCAAGAATGCACTTGCCCGCAACAGCTGCAATAAAGATTCGCAAGTCATTCGACCGGTGTGATTTTCAGTTTCTACTTCTGCCATCTTTAGATGGCTAAAGAAAACCTGAAATTAGATCAAAGTTCAGAGTCATGGAATTCTGCACACAATCAATCACAGAACATATGAATGCAAAACCTTTTTTTTTTTTAATTTACGAAAATTCGCCCACAAATTTATTGTAGAATCCTAAGAAACTCAGAATCCAAATTAATACTGCTATAAAAAAACCCTAAATAAAACATGCATTATTACATAAATGTACTCGAATGAATCCAAAATCAAAATACAAAAGTGACGGAGCAATAGCGTAATACTGACTCCATTTTTTTCAACAGATTTTCAGTTGAGACTTGAGACGTATATAAAGCTCACCGGATCGTTGTGTTCGCGCTCGAGTTTCGTCCCCCAACCAACACAGTTTCTATTTTTTTTAATGTTCTCGATTAGTTATGCAATAAATTTTTTATTTTTTTAATTTAAAATATAATTTTTTTTTTTGTTTTTTTGTTTTTTTAAATTTTATTCAAAAATACTTTAATTTTTAATTTAAAAATACATTTTTATTTTTAAAATTTTGTGCAAAAAATTAAAAATATATATATTTTTCGGAAAAAAAATTACTCAAGTAGAAAAGTAATAATTCTTAATCATCTCTTTTCAGATTATTAAAACGAAAATTTGGTAAATAGAAAAAAGGGAAAAATGGCAATAAGGCCATTTTTCAACATTTTTTGACCAATAAGGCCAATTTTCAATTTATGTGTCAATTAGGCCTTTTTGTTCTAATTAGGCCAAAAAAATGTATATGAAAGGACGAAACTACCCCTCCTTCAATTAATTTTATCCTACCCATCCAAACCCACCCCACCCCACTAGCCTTCCTCTTCGCCCCCAAATTTTGAATGGCTTCTCATGTCTCAATCTCCGACGTCTCTCCGGTGACGTCGCCGTAGTAGACGAAGAGGATTTGGAGGAACATCATCGGGGCGAACACGACCACGAAGCCAGAGCCGTTCGATCGCCCTCTGTTTCAACCCGACGGTCGCGTTCGCCGCCGCGGAATTCGCCCCCAAATTTTGAATTGCTTCTAATCTCTCAATCTCGCGAAGATAACGCTCCAGTCGACGTCTCCCCAAACGTCGCTGTCGCGATTCTCTTCTCCTCCGGCACGACGGGGAGGGTAAAAGAGGTGGAGCTAACGCATCGGAACTTCAGTTTCTCGATCGTCGGGGTGCGAGTGACTGGGCGGATTGAAATTAACATGCCATAAGTGTAGTATGGGTTTCTTCTTCATCCCCATGGATTTTACTTTCTCCCGCTCATTATTCGGTCTCATCCTCTTCCTGTGCTCCAATTTTCTTCCCGTAGAAAGGGCAAAACTTAATTAGGAAAATGATAAATAATGACAGTGACGAGCCTTTTCTTTTTCTTCACTATTATTTAAGAAAGTGTGTGTTGTGCATGTGTGTGTGTGTTTTCTTCGGTGTTGAACGATTTGGAAAAATGGGCAGAGGGAGAGAGAAGTGGAGTTGAACTTTAATGTGAAATAACCACTTTTTTTTTTAGCTCGTTCAGCTGCTGTGAAATTGTAATGGAATGTTGAATCGATGGTTTTATCACGAGTTTTGTGTATTTTTTCATTCGAGTTTTATGTATTTTTATTTTACATTCAGTGTGTTTATACGACATTCAGTGTTAAAATATGACATTCAGTGTGTTCAGTGTTAAAATATGACATTCAGTGTTAAAATATGACATTCAGTGTGTTCAGTGTTAAAATATGTCATTCAGTGTTAAAATATGACATTCAGTGTGTTCAGTGTTTTTATGTTCTGCTCAGTGTTGAGTATGCCTGTTCAGTGTTGTGCATGCCACTCAGTGTCATTACATGGCCACTCAGTTTGATTGTGTGCTTTGGGTGGCTGTTCAGTGTTATATATGCCTGCTCAGTGTCTTTACATGTCACACAGTGCCTCTGCATGCCACTCAGTGTCTTTACTGCATGTCTAGTGCCTTTGTGTGTCCTTGTGTGCCAGTCAGTGTCTTTGCATGTCACACGGTGCATATACATGTCACTCAGTGTCTATGAGTCTCATTCAGTGCCAACAATGTGTACTTGTACTGTCATGCAGTGTCTCTGCATCTCGCTCAGTGGTTTTTACATGCCTTTCAGTGCACTCAGTCCTTTTATGTGCCAGTCAGTGCTTTGTCTGATCATTCAGTGTAGTCCTCACATTCATTGTGTGTTTTTTGGGTTTACAGGTACTACGAGCAGATGAGGTCGAACATGTTCACAATCATCAGGACTGAGTGGCATGCAGAAGTGCGGACGTGTCGGCAATCACAACAAGAAAACGTGCACGGAGCCTATACAGTAGTTGTCGGCAATTTACCCTAGGCCCTCTTTTCTTATTTTGATTTTTGTTGTTTTTGACATGATTCTGTGATCAGTGAACACTGAGTGGGGTGAAAAGACACTGACTGTCATTGACAGACGTTGTTTGGCTCATAAACACTCTGACTGTCATTTAAAAAACACAAGGGATTTAACATTATGTGATTTGTTTTTGTTCAGTTATGCTCTTAATTAGAGTGTTTTAATTGTTCTTGTGTGTTGTTATTTTTGAATTTGCTTGTTTTTTAATGTTGCAATTCAATAAGTTTTAACTGCTGACACTGAGTAGACAAGATTAACACTGATAACACTGAATACACAGAATAAAAACACTGCCAACACTGAGTAGACAGAATAAGCACTGAGTAGACAGAACAAAAGCTGAATTCAACCAATTACACAGAAATATGAACAAAAAACATTTTTTTTTTACATAAACTCAATCCAAACACAATCATAATCATGTTCATACATTTACAGAAAAATACTTCTCGTTTTTTTTTTCCAACCAGAACTAAACAAAACAACGCACAGCCAAGACACGCACTACTTGTCTTTCATGGTCAGGATGGTCATTTCTGTGATCTTTTTGTACAATTTCTCGTGGTCATGACTTCCCAAGACAATGGAGGTCTGCGAGAAAAAAAGAAAAAAAACATAAGAACAGAGTTAAGAAGAATGAATTCAATGAGGACTGAACAGGACATTAAATACACTGAGTAGCACATAAAAACACTGACTGTTGATGATAAACACTGATCAACTATCAATAGCACTGCATAGCACATGTAAACACTGAGTAGAACATTAAAACACTGGACACAGTGTGTAAGTACAATTAGTCCAGTTCAATGCACTCTGAATCAGGCCATTAAACACTGACTGGACGCATGGTGTAGGACACTGACTGAACCAATTAAGCACTGAACCAATTCATTTCATACAAAATAAGAGCCATCAATGGATGCATATCGATGATTTATTTTTAATAAAAGGATACACATAACTATAAATAGTATTCTTAAATTGTAATACACATCTATTCTAAATAGAAAAAAGTCTGCATCTTCATTTTCTTTTCTGTTGGATCGACTCTTACCACTGGCTCCTAAAAACAGGCACAAACCAATACAAAGAGTATATACAACTAATGTTGTTGCTTTAAACATAATTCCTGACAACAGATGCATCATCCTTGTACTTGAAAAAAATACTCATTCTGCAAGTAAAGTTATTCATTAAGCTTAGTCACTTAACTATAAATTTTGTAATACATTTACCTAAGAGGAATATTCTCAAAGCACCGTTATTTTATTAATACTTTCAAAATCAAAGCTACAGAATCCTATGGATGTGAAGAAGAAACACTTACTCCATAACTACATACACATTATGTGCATCTTCAAACGCATCGTAAAACCAAATCAAGTTCTTGTGCCCCGATAAACCCCTAAATATCTTCACTTCCCTACGAACAAGCAGTAAACAACAAATAATACTAATACGGTTCGATCTATCAAAAATCAAGCACACACATATTCAAGAAATCCAATCGAAAACTCGAAACACCAACCAACTAACCTCACCAAATTCACGAAGCAAGAGCGTTGGCGAAGACAAGAATGTGCGCACGCGAATAAAGCGCCCGTCAAGCTCACCTCATTGGGCCTCGTCCCGACCCTATGCAACTCCCTGAAACACCCAAACGCCTCGTCAAAAGACTCGTGTTGTGCGAACCCCGCAATCATCGTGCTCCAAGATACCTCGTCTCTCATCGGCATTTCCTCAAACACCTTCTTCGCCAACTCAAACTCCCCAAGTTTAGCACACAGCGAGCATCAAGTTATGGGAAGTCAAGTTCTTTGCAGGCATTTCGTCGAACACTCTCTCAACACCTTTTCACATCGCCACTGGAACACGGACCTCCTCAAGAAGCTCCAGTCCGCCGTCGAACGGCGTCATCTGCCGGCGAGGTGAGGAGGAGGTGTTCGAGAAGGCCGACAACCAGCGGCGGCTTGAACTCGGGGAGGCTTCGACGGCGGCGCCATGGTGGTGGTGGTTTGACGTTGGAGATCCGGTGCGGCGTCGCCGCCCGATTCGGTGAGGCGGGAGAGGAGATCGATCGCGAGCTCCGTTCGGATCGACGAGGAAGGTAACTCCGTTCGGAGCTGGAGCTTCCGGAAGAGGAGGAGCTCGCGGGTGATGTTGAGGTCGTCGTCGTCGGGCCCCGCGGCGGCGGCGTGCTGAAATCGGCCGGAGAGATGAGCACAGAGATTAGGGATTCATGTTTCTGTTTGCGTACACCACGCGAACGGGGAGAAAAGAGGGAGAAGGGTAATTAGGTATTTACACATTTTAGGCGGCCTAATTGACACGCGTAATTTCTCGAAAGCCTTATTGCCGAAAAAATGTTGAAAATTGGCCTTATCGCCATTTTTCCCTAGAAAAAAAAGGTTTTTTTATTAAAGAATAATTGTAAAATTAAATTTATAAAATAGTTGGAACCAAAAAAAAAAAAAAAAAAAGATAAAAGTAAAACATAAATATTAAAAATAACTTTTCTAGAGTAGATAAAGTAAGTTATGTTTTGGAGAAATTATCATATAGACGTAGTATAAGTTTCAAATTTATCCAAAGGGTGATTACGAAGCATTAATACAAAAATCAAGCTGCGCATCTTACTTGAACACCAGGAATCCCAAAAAATTACTCTATTTGAGTTATAACACTGTTGAAATGTGATTCAAAATCAAGCACTAAGGTATGACCAAAGCGGCAAACCACGAGGTATTGCTCTTAATCGCACTACGGATAATTTGACGCTTCGTGATCAAAGTCGTAATTATTCATGAGATTGAATAACCTGTTTTCGAAAAGAAAAACAAACATTGTTTGACCCGATCAAAGAGCCAAGTCTCGACTCTCGAGTCTACTCAGCCAACCCAGTCCGACCCCAAAACAATGGTATAAACAATGCACACAACTCAAACTCAGAAACACATTATATTGCAGATCAAGTAGAACTTTGGCCCCCAATCATTGGTACAAAATCAATTCAAAACGATATAAAAATATGTGCTTCGAACCGTTTTTTCAAACAAAACAACACAGTATTTGTTGGAAAAACTAGCATGAATCCTTGGAACGAAAGAAGAGTAAACATATAAAAAAAAATGTTGAAGACAAACACGCACAAAAATAGCTCATAGTTCTTTCCTCAGCGGTAAAAAAGCTTTATGAAAATAAAATACAGTTAGAATAACCCTACATTTTTTTCTCCAGATTGTACACAAGCCGTTGGTCCTTTTCAGCTTTCCTCGTTGCTATCCGCAACTGTTACACCAACTTCGGCCGGCCTTATAACTCGGTCATGCAGAATGTATCCAGCCTGAAAACCAAACAAATTCGCAGATATTAAGAATTTTGATCAGAGCTCAACTTTTTTAAGAAGAAAAAATAAGTAGTTGAAAAACAGAAAATTGATCTGACTTTGAAAATAGTCGAGTAACCCTAGACCGGGATATAGGTGCAGGATAAAGAAAAAACAGAAGAAAACTAAAAAGTGACTTCTTGGATGACTCACTGGAAATTCGGAATCACTTTTTCTGTGTTTTCAAGCATACTTATAATGGCACAACAATTTCGACTATAGGCTTTTAGATTACCTTCAAAACAACCGCAACACGATCCGCCGGCTTAGAAGGATCTGGTACTTGGAACACAGCATTATGCCTGTTTGGATCGAATTCCTCATCTACAGGATCATATTTCTCTAGTCCAAACTTTTTAAATACCTGCATTTGGAAAAATTACATAAATAAATTATCTTTGTTTATTATTTTTTTTGAAATTCCACAAATGATTGGTACCATTTCCTTTCTCTACGTCCATAATTGTCTCGTGAAAGCATGACAGGATTTCCTTTTGAGGTATTTTACAATGAAAAATTACTCTTTAAAACTCTCATGCAAAGCATTTGCATTGACCAACAACATTAAAAGAAAACGCAATCAAAGAAAGAGGAAATAAAGAACTACAGTACCTCAGACAATTGTTTTTCAGTCATCTCAACACCTTCGAGGAGTGTTTTGAGTTGTTTAACAGCTCCAACTTCATCTTTTGATGTGTCGATTTTGGCGAAACTCTCTTTTGCAGCAGAAGAAGCCCTACCCAAATTATCCGCCACGTCCAAAAGGCTTTTAGCGAAATTCTGCATCACATATATCAAAATAAATAATTCTGAGAGCGCCTCCGGTTTTGAGGCAAAGGAGGAACAAGTTCATTAACCAATAACCAATACTCCAATAGCCTAATTATTATTTTTAAGAAAAACACAATTTGTCTTTCAAAATCACAAAAAATACCCGTATAGAATAAACCCCGGATAAGTTTTTTGTAATTAACTAAAAAACCTGAATAGCAAACTTCTTGGCATTTTCGGATTCACGCCTAGTACGCTCCTTCACGTTCTCCATCTCCGCAAACGACCTCAGAACCTTATCCTTCATCTGCTCAATCTCTTCCTTCTTTGAAGCCAGATTCTGTTCCTTCTCCACGACAAGTTTTACCAGGTCATCTCTTGAGAGGTCACTCGCCTCTAACTCTGAATCTGAACTTGAATCCGAATCGGAAAACGCAACTCGTTTAGCGCCACTTTTTTTTCCTTTAGGTGCTTCGGATTTCTCATCAGCTTCTGTGTCATGAGGGGCAGCTTCACTTTTCTCCTTATTCTCCTGCTCAGACGCCTCTTTATCATTGGGGTTTTGAGATGCAGAAGAGGAAAAACCGAGCCACTGAAATCGTGATGATTTCAAGGCCGAATGGTGTAGCAATGACACTTGACCAGGCATCATCTAAACGGATAAAAATACAATGTGAGAACTTGCAGGTAGAAAACCCACCAAAACAGATTTACAGATTGCACGAAAAATTAATTACTCGATTTTCATTCTTTTTTCGCACGATAAAATTAGATATTGTCTGAGTGCCAAACAACCACTACTAAAGGCAAACTGAAATTCAGCTAAAATTGTTAATGATCTTCAACAGAAGAATGTATTCAGGTGAAATCCACTTCACAGAGAGTGAAAAGTACGGCCAAACAAAGATTAATTTATTTTGAAAATGTCCCAAATCTAATGTAGCTCAAATGTGAATTGAAAGAAACAATTGAATAAAAATACGATCTTTAACCAAAAAACAGTACCGTGTTATTGGGCCCACGTGCGCAATTGGAAGAAGACCTAAGAACACTGGTTTCGTGGCGGCCGGAGAGGAGCGCCGAGTAGCGGCACTGAGTCAGCACGGTCCTCGAGACCCGGCTTGTGATTCTGCTCAGAGACATGGCTATGAAGGTATGCCTGAATCGTAACCGGAATAGGAGGAGGAGTGGGCGGTGGAGGCGGTGGAGGGTTCACTGATGAGGAGGCAGGGTTTAAGGAAGGGATTCTGGACTTGGGCAGAAAGAAAGTTTTTTTTTCCTTTTTAATGAAAATTTAATGTTATTTTTGTCATTTATGTTCCATACTTCCATTAGCAATGACTACTTTTCAACAATATAAAATTTAATTTCAAAAAATATTAACAATAAATTTTAAACCAATAATTTAGTTTTAAATTTGTTCTTAAAATATGCTCAAGTAGTCTGTTTTGTTCTTGTGGTGTAAATAAATAATCTAAATAAATAATCATAGATGTAATATAATACACGGTAGAGGCCCTCATCACTTTAAGAAGGATGACAAATATACTACAGAAAAATGAGAAAAAAAAAATGGCTCTCTTTACTTAGCTACTCCTCCATACAGGGTCGACCCATTCTCATCTCTCGTCGATCCGTTCAAGAAATGCCGACCGTCTTTCCTAGCAACCAAAGCACCAACGACATCTCTATCCCAAAAATCGTATGGAGAGAACCTCTATCCAGCATTGACCCATAAATCGTAATCCCAGCTCTGTTGTTCTCAAAGTATGTCACTACACATTAAAGATAACATATGAAATTACTTTACTACCCTTTGATTTGCATTTTGAAACATAGTAACTCAAACTAACTTACCCAATGCCTGTCTCTTTTGAAATGAGATTGTGCTGTGGGTATGAGACAGAATAAACTTCGCGTTGTCGATTCCGTCCTCTTCGTCTCCAGCATCCTCCAACTGATCGGAAGATCCGTCCGATCTCTCGTTCAGGAATTGCCTGTCGATCGTCTCGGCCCCGTCGAACGAGTTGATCGTTGCGCTCACGTGCCACTTGGCGGCTAGGCACGTCACGGCTTGCGCCTTGTGCGTGATCTTCGCCGCGCTTCGTAGTATGATCAAGAGCCCGGCTAAAAGGCTGACCGAACAAACCTTAAAAATGCCGAATAAACAACAATTACTCCTTTTATCCCTTAACATTGTTAATAGAGAAAATTGCAAGTAGATCAAAAAACTGATCTTTTATTGTGTTTAATAAATATGATATTGCACTTTCCATTTCCTGTCCTTCTTTCAAACTTTAAAACAGTACACGTCTATAAATAGAATTTTTTTTCACAATTTTATCCTCTAAATACATATTTATTTACCCTTATACCACTACTTTTTCAACTAACTATACTTACACGTTAATACTTATTATACCTATACCTTATATTATTTAACACAAAACAATCATTTTTTCTTATAATTTTCTCTATGCACTGTTTTGAAGAATAGAGGGAGTACTTTATAGTAGTTAGTTGAAAAACTACTGGTATAAAAGTAATTAAATATGTATTGAAAGAATAAAGTTGTAAAAAAGACATTCCATTTATAGATGTGCACTGTTTTATAGAACAACAAAATAAAAGAAAAATATGCATTGTTTTGACTTTTGAGAGATGAAAAGAGTAATAAATTTCTATTATTATAGTTTTCGAAGGAAATTAATGCACGTATAATCGATTCACATTTTATTAATGCACGTATAATCGATTCACATTTTACCGCTAGTTCCCCGGTGTTGAACACGTCGACGTGGGCCTTGGCCCGCGTGGTCATGAGGAGCGACGCGAACTGGCTGGCGGTGATGAAGACGAGGGCCCACAGTATGTAGAGCCTAAACCTGTGGCTGATCACCTTCAGGTTCCTCCTGATCCTCAGGTGCTCCCTCAACACCGACTCCACGTTCGAGTCGACCACAAACACCTGCGCAAAGTCCTGGAGACGAAGAATCTGCAGGAAGCAGATGAGCCGAAACAGGACGCACACGAGGAAGAAAACAACCGTCCTGTACAGCCACGAGCACAGCTCGAGGATGCACGCCACCGTGTTGCTCACGATCACGTTCCCCAGGAACGGGACGCGGGTCCCGCCCGACGTGTACCACCATATCTTGTACGCGCTCTCGGCCGCAAAGCAGGGGAGCACGAAGATGAACAGAATCTTCATCGATCTCTGCAACAGCAAAAAAAAAAAAGTCAAAGATTTTTTGCTCAGTTTGTTTGAGTATTTGAATTGAAGTCTGTAAAGTTCGAGGTTCGAACAATTTCTGCAATTGATCAATTGGACTAATCAATTTCTGTAAAGTCAAAGGTTGTTTGCTCAGTTGGTTGACCAAGGTAGGGGTGAGCATCGGTCGGTTCGGTCAGCGACTGAACTAATAATCAAAACTGTTTCAATAACCGAACCGACCGATATTTTTAATAACCGATATAGAACCGTAACCGAATTTCAATTATAATCGGTACCCAAACATAAATAAAAAATAACTAAAAATAAATAATATTATAAAAGATATTTTGATTAAAGAAAAACAATCATATAATCAAATAAAAACATTAAAAACGTTTGAATTTTTGAAGGAAAAAAATGAGAATAATAAATAAATATATATATATATATACTATATATATATATATATATATATATATATATTCGGTTATCGGTTATTTGACTCAAATAACTGAACCGAAACTGAAAATCGAAAATTTAAATTTTAATAACCATAACAAAAACAAAAACCAGATGACTGAATCGAAATCAAAATTTTGGTTCAATCGGTTAAAACGATTATAACCGAACAATGCTCGCCCTATACCAATGGGCTAGCCACAAAAGAAATAAAAAAAAAATTGACAGTCAATACACCGAAAAAAGGAAGAAAAAAAACCGACGAGAGACTTACGTTGAATTGCTTGGTGTAGCCGTTCCTAACGGTCTCGCTCTCTTCACAAAGCTTGTCGAAGAAGAGGAAGCGTCGGAGGCCGTACCTTCTCACGAAGCCCGAGAGGCAGACGAAGGAGAGGGCGGCAACGCCGGAGAGGGAGAGCTGAGCCACCGCGTCGTAGGGGCGGCTGTGGAGGCTGTCGGCGCAGGCGAGGACGAAATGGGAGAGGGCGGGAACAATGATTGCGAGGAGGATGAAGACCAGCCAGGAGAGGGTGGCTGTCCAGTAATTTGACTGGTCCACGCAGAGCCACCTCAGCCAGGTCCGGAAGCCGCGCATCTCGTCGAGCGCGTGGGACATGGATCGGGCCAGAAGGATCGATCTCGAATCGTCATCCATTGCCCTAATCAAATCAAGATGGGTTTTTTATTTTTATTTTTGGAAATAGAAAGAAAGAAAGATATGAATAGGGATTTTGGCATGACATTCTGGTTTTGTTTTGATTATTGGAAGAGTGATTTTTGGAGGGTATCGAGTTGTTTTTGGGAAGTAACCAATGGGAGGGCGGGAAACGGTTGAAGAAGGGAGAGAAGAATCTAATTCGGTTGTCTAAAAAATATCTCTATCATGTGAAGTTTCTAAAAAACTATCTCTAACTATATTTAGAGAAGAAAAAAAATCCTTTATTATTTGACAATTTTAGTTGAATTTTACATTTAATCATTTTAATTTTAGAAAAAAAAAATCAAATAGTCATTTTATTTGACAATTTTAGTTGAATGTGTTCAAGCTACCTAACGATTAAATCTCAATCTAAACTAAACAAAATTCTCAAACCTATCATTTTAGCGAATTTGAAGGAAGAAGATTTGAAGAGGAGCACCACATCCATCACGGAGAATTTGTTCCCGGAAGAACGCAAGTAGTAAACACAATCATATATTTCACTGCAAGACATAATATAACAGGCATAACCATCTGCATTCTCCAACATTCAAACAAGACAAGATATTATTGTAAATAATAGGGGGGGGGGGGGGGGGGGGAATTGATGAATATTAATCCTAAGAAACCTTTCTTGCCCGAAAAACATCCACTTGGTAAAGACGACCACCCACAAGCTTCACATTCACAATCAATATAGTTATGAAAACATTTCTCAACAAGCCTAAACATATAGCTTTCAATGCATCCCACACGTAAAGCAGAGAACTGAAGAAATAATTATAGTACAATTCACAAAGAACTACCTCACACAGCAAATTACACGAGCATAAACAGTTAGCTTGATAATGCTTGTTCATATA
The DNA here is from genome assembly GCA_954870475.1 of Euphrasia confusa. NCBI lineage: Eukaryota > Viridiplantae > Streptophyta > Magnoliopsida > Lamiales > Orobanchaceae > Euphrasia > Euphrasia confusa. Next base: position 2,737,705 of record OX940966.1, on the reverse strand, counting down.
GGACAGAACTTCACATGTTTATTATTATATGCTAATGCCCACAAGCAAACTTATAATTCCAGATTCGATTCGTTTTGGTAGGCATAACGGCTATTGGTAATAGTCGAGAAAGTCCCAAAACTCATTAATTAACAAAATCAGCATAAAGATCTTACCTTTGCAAACGTATGAAGATACATGTCACGTGACAACCTCCCGAAAGAGAGTAGAGATTTAGGCGACACGTGTAGAAACATTAAAACAATCAAAAAAACGTTGCACGCGTCAATAATTCAGCCAAGTGCTAGAGGAAATTGGATGCCATAGAAAGAACATAAGATTGTAAGGGCATAAGACGACAAGATCATTGATGAATCCTAAAGAATGCCACTGGTTGATGATGTTAATCATGCACGTAAAAAAACCGACATACATTGTAAGAGTACTAAAAAACCTTCCTAGTTAGAATCAAAACACCAAAGACGGAAGATCAAACCCTAACTAACACATGTTCTTTACTCAGGCGATCCTCAAACATGAAACACCAAACAGAAACATAGCCAGAAAACCTTAAGTTTTCAATTTCAAAATTGATAAATTTCTGTTTTTGTTTTTCTCATCTAAATAAAACAACAGATTTCACATACATACCAGAAAATCACAATTAGGTATCGATCATAAGAGCCTCTGTAATTGATAAACACCAATAATTATAAATATAAAATTAAGTCATATTCAAACAACATACAATCATACAAGACACAGACTCTTAGTTTATAGCACAACATAGCTTTCCTTGTCTATCAGCACTCTTCACTGATTTTTTTTTTGTTCTTTTCAGCTTTTCCTCGAATAAATCACAAAAGATAAGAGAAAAAAAAAAGGAAATTTGGGTAATTTAACCAAATCTGTAGCGATGAGAAAGCTCATTTGAGGTGGAGAACACCTCACAGCCGGAGAATTGTGCAGGCGAGTTCGTCCAGGTCAGCGGCGGCCTCCACCGGAGGTTTAATGTTGAGATCAAATGATCGGGGCTTTCTACAAGAGGACGATGCGAAATCGCAGTCGGTATCATCGACAACGGACGATGATGAATCACAGTCGCTGTGACAGTCGTCAGCCGCGGGATCCGGAAGGGGCCGCTTTCTCTTCTGATGAAGAAGCGGCGGCGGCGGCTGGCGCGGGCCACTGAACGACTCCACGGTGCTGCTCATACCGCTGGAGGCGGGCCTCTGAACATGTTGATACCGCGAGTTCACAAACGGATCGTTAGGGTTCCGGTTGATTATTGATTGATTAGGGTTTTGAGGGTTGGAATCGGGGGAAACGGCGCCATCGGGGAAGTTCATCTTCGCCTTGGGACCACGGAGCGAGATCGCGGCGGCGTCGTAAGCCATAGCCGCCGCCTCAGCCGTATCGAAGGTGCCGAGCCAGACGCGTGTTTTCTTCCAAGGGTCTCTGATCTCCGCCGCGAACCTTCCCCACGGCCTTTTTCTCACGCCTCTGAATTTGATGTCGACGCATCCTCCAGATCCATGGGGTTCTCCGGCGGGAGCCGCAGTCGCGTCCCTCGCCGGAGCTCTCCCTCGCCGCATGGCTGAAAAACGGAAATAACTAGCTTTAGAGAGAGAAAAATGGAGAAAGGGATAAACAAAACGGCTGACCGAAATAATACATTTTTAAGTTTTAACTATAGAGAGAAACAAACACCGCCACAAGGAGAGTTGGGATGAGATTTCGAGAAGTGTAAAATAAGTCAGTAAAACCTTTTTTCTAGTCAAGGAAGGGTTGTTTGGTTCAAATTAGTGACAAGTATAATTTGTAACTTGTCAATTTGTACGTCGCCACCGTCCCAATGATTTCAAGTATAATTATTCAATTTTATTTATATAGGACCCACAAATTAAAACACAAAATCAATAACATCAAATATTTGATACTCAAAACTCTCTCCTAGGACCCACAAATTAAGACACAAAATCAATAACATCAAATATTTGATACTCAAAACTCTCTCCTAAATTGTAAGTATCTCTCTCACCATTAGTTTAACTAGGTACAAATATGTGTCATCTAGGAATTGTACCTAACCACAAATACGTGTCATCTAGGAATTGTACTTAGCAATTAGGATGCTCTTAGCACATGAATTCAGAAGCATAAGGTTCAAAATTCGAACCGATATACAGTAAAACCTCTATAAATTAATACTCGATAAATTAATACTTGATAAATTAATAAAATTCTCCAGTCCCGACTTGGGTCTTTGTAAAAAATGAACGAATTCGATAAGATAATATAATAATAATTTTTTGAAAAAACCCTTTATAAGTACAAGGTCCCATCAAAATTTTAAATTAATAATTTGTAAATATTACAATTATAAATATTAGTTCTCATCAATACACTCAAAGTTAGATACATCTATTTAGAGTGTTTGATAATGTACATTGACTAACATTGAATATTTTTCATCAATGGATTTTTGTAATATTTTTAGTGAATGATGGTTTCTTTTATATTCACATAATATTTTATGCATTTGGTCATTGATTTTCCTAATATTTTTAGTGAATGATGGTTTCTTTTATATTCACATAATATTTTATGCATTTGGTCATTTATTGATGATTTTATGATCCATTTTAGATGATGAGAAAACATAATTTGGTATTATAAATTAGTTTATTTTTATGAATATAATATTTCACATTATACATTGAATCTATAATAATATTCATGAATATTAACTAGTTGGAATAAAGTTGATACATGAATTTTAATCCAATTATTTTAACTAAATATATTAAATTTATTGAATTTGAAAATTCTCTCTTTTAATTAATAAAATATTAATTTATCGATATATTAATACCTTTTTAAATTGATAAAATTTTACGGTCCCGAGAGTATTAATTTATAGAGGTTTTACTGTATGTGTGTACATTTACACTAATTTTTACACTTTGTTTAAATGACTAAATACTTCTATATTTTTACTTAACAATCAATTTTAACATCAATCTCGGTAACATTTTAAACTTTTAGCACTTTAGATTTGTGTGAAAAAAGAGACTAGGAGAGCTACTTAACTTAGTACAAATTGATTTAAAAATGAAAGATTTTTACACTTTGTTGAAACTAGTACTACTGCCCGTGCGTTGCGGAATTTTTCGTTCTCACTGCAACTTTTAATAAGGAATTACTATGTACTATATCTTTTCTTTTCTGAACATATTATTCAATTTAAGTTTTTACTTTTTTTCAAATTTATATTTATTTTTAATTTAAATTATATTTATATGTTTTTCTTTTTGGTTAAAATTTTTGTTTTTTTTTTACTGTTGTAACTTTATTCATAATTACATTTATTTTTAATTAACTTTTTTATTGTACTTTTTTTTTTGTTTGGAAAAGGAATGAAGTGTTATTTAAATAATTTATTTTACAGCGTGTGACTTATCATAATGTAATTATTACTCCATGACTCCGTTCCGCCTTAAAAAATGGTCATACCTAGTCAACTTGACCATTTGTTGATCTTCTAATACATATGATAAATAATTTATATACATTGTTTATCATATGTATTGGATGATCAAAAAATGGTCAAGGTGACCGAGTATGACCATTTCTTATGTCGGGAGAGTACTTAGTTTCATATCTAACTTATTTATTAATTTAACACAGTAGTTGCTATTTAAATAATTATATATAATCCAAAATTTCATACACACGCAATATATATTCCGTTAATAATTTTTACATGAAACCTAATTTGCTGTCTAAATAATTTGAGAGTATTCATTAAATCTTATTATTCTCCAACTCAAACATGGCAATGTAATGACAAATAATTCATTAAGTTTCTATTAAATTTATCCATGTATCGTAAGTAGGTACCATATTATGATTTGGGAAATTTAATATCATCTATATTAACTTATACATTTGCAGACCTGTTTGCCGAACATTAGCAAAATCATGATCCAAATTTCTGGTGGGTGGAACATTTCTATTAGATTGATCAATGCAGTTAGCGACTTCCGACGATTCCAAGATTGGTAAACCTTGAATGGACCGATCAGTCCGGAAATCTGTTAAAAAGTATACATATTTTTTGATATACAAACTTAATACATACTGACGCTTATAAATAATAATTGAAACATAGTTTATTTCTTAGTAAATGTTTACCGTTTGCTATGTCTCGATCAGGATGTTTATTTTTTAATCGGGGCAAAATGGTTCTGAATTTCTTTCTTGGTACTTGGGTATCACACGGTCCTCGGGTAGGTGAAGTATTAGAGAAGGGGGCGTATGTATTAGATTGACATAATCAAATTATAAAACAAACCAAACCATAAGAATTCCATATACTCATTCAAGAAAAACGATATATTTGAAATTTAAATTACCTTCAAGTAGAGAGACTGGTTGTTTAATTGAACTCCCCGAGTGATGAACATTGCAATTGTGAATTGAAGAATTAGGATTGTTGCTATCACCCGTTACTTTAATCAGTTTGAACTTAATTTTTCTATACGTATCAGTTATATAATTATTATAAGTGTGATTAATCACCCGTAATCAGTTTGAACTTAATTTTTCTATGTGTATCAATTATATAATTATTATAAGTGTTATTAATCACTAGTTACTGTAATTAGTTTGAACTTAATTTTTCTATGTGTATCAGTTATATAATTATTATAAATGTTATTAAGCAAGTAGTCGTGGACGAATAGAAAAAAACTTGATTTATAATATTTCTATCATTATTTATAATTTATACTAATTATGAAATATTTTAAAATTTAGATTTCTATAAATATACGTATTATTTTTATTTATAATTTATATTAATTATAAAATCTTTTAAAATTTAGATTTTTATAAATATTTGTATTATTTTTATTTATAATTTATAGTGTGAACACAACAATATTAAATATCTCCTATTGGTTCACGTGTCATATGTATAGATGACTAAATACTTCTATATTTTTACTTAACAATCAATTTTAACACCAAACAGTAACATTTTTAACTTTTACCACTTTAGATTTGTGTGGAAAAAGAGATTAGGGAACTTTTACCACTTTAGATTTGTGTGCAAAAAGAGATTAGGGTAACATCGTAGCGAGAGTTACTCAATTTAGTACAAATTAATTTAAAAATGAAAGATTATTACACTTTGTTTAAATGACTAAATACTTCTATATTTTTACTTAACAATCAATTTTAACATCAATCTGAGTAAACATTTTAAACTTTTGTCATTTTATATTTGTGTGGAAAAAGGGACTAGGGTAACATCGTAGCGAGAGCTACTCAACTTAGTCCCATTTTTGTGAAAGTAAAAGTGAGGCTGCACTCGCGCACCTTCGATTTCAACACAATCGATGATCTTTGTAAGAAACCACCAGTCGAACACCTCCGATTTCAACAAGGTCGATGATCCTTTGTAAGATAGCACCATCTGATTTGGCTCTTGTTAATCACCTTTTATTAAGCCTCGTGTTACCGACATTTCAGTGTCCGGCGTTTTTTAGAACCCTCTAAACACTAACTCGATGAAAATCTCAACCCTAACACTCTAAACTAAAACTTGATAGAAAATTTCAACCCAAATATAAACAACAAAAATTGTTTTCATAAATCAAAATTGAAGACAATAATCCAAATTGAAAACAAGAATCTAGAAATACAAAATGATGATAATATCATGGAGGTGGCCGCTGAGACATAAGCTCAGCGACTCTGGCATTCATTTTCGATATGAGCCCCGTGATTTTGGCATTCAATTTGGCATGAAGCTCTGCTCGAATCTCGTCGACAATTTCAACCTTCGTCTCAGTCGCTTTAATCTCAACATCCATCTCATCCCTAATCTTATCCAACCCTGCGAACATCTCGTCATCAATCTCAGCCCGCATCTCCCCCATCTTCTCCAACTCTCCTTGCAAATACGACCAGCTCTCCCCATACGGTCGATTTCCAAAAAAATCCTCGTCGATGCCGACCACGGACGGCGAGGAATCACAGTCGCTGTGACAGTCGTCCGCCGGAGGCTCCGCACGGGGACGCGGCGGCTGGTATTGTCCGGTGAACGACTCCACGGTGCTGCTCATGCCGCTGGGGGCCGATCTGTGAATTTGGTTGATTACTGGTTGGTTAGGGTTTTGAGGGTTGAAATTGGGGGAAACGGCGCTGTCAGGGGGAAAGGGGAAGTTCGTCTTCGCCTTGGGGCCGCGGAGCGAGATCGCGGCGGCGTCGTAAGCCTTAGCCGCCGCCTCGGCCGTATCGAAGGTGCCGAGCCAGACGCGTTTTTTCTTCGAAGGGTCTCTGATCTCCGCCGCGTACCTTCCCCGCGGTCTTTTTCTCACACCTCTGAATTTGGTCTCGATATGTCTTCCGGGCCCGTTGGCTTCTCCGGCGGGAGCCGCAGCTGCGTCCCTCGCCGGTGCTCTCCCTCGCCGCATGTATTTAGGTAGAGAGAAAAAAGAGGGGGTGAAACGACGAGTGATGGGATTTTCGAGGTTTTGTAATAGTAAAACCTTTTCCTATATTCAAGATTTTGATATACTTGTTTGAACTATTTTTGGTTACTTTGTTTTATTATCTGTTCGTCAAGGATAAATCGTCAGACTTTGTAATTTATTTTTCATTTGAAAATTAATTTTTACTTCAATTCTCCGACTTTATACTTATTTGAAGTTCATAAAAAAATTAGTGTTTTGACTTAATACTCTTAAAAAAATTAATGGTCTGAGATAATTTCACTAGTCATCACGTCTCCTCAAGTATGTTGTCAATCAGGGAAGACAATGCTATAATTCGGCGTGACATAACTAATTAACTCTCATGCGTATAAAAATAATTTAAAAAAGACATCAATAAAAATCAATGAATACTTTAATTGTAGAATATGAAAAAGTATAATAAGATCAAATGATTCAATGGTAAGACTACTGCACATGCCATTAACTATTGATCGCAAAGAAGATCATTATATAATAGAACGAAGTTCGACCAAAATGAAAGTTAGTTGATTACAAAGAGAACCTAAATTATATCATTATCGAGCAAATCTTAGTAGTCGAGGGTAGGTTTTCGATAGCCAAGATTGAGGAAGCAGCTGGTTTGAGAATCAAGCAGCTGCCGACAGATCAAGGAACCAAGATTTCCCGTACATAAAATCGAACTATAGTCAATAAGGTTGATAAGACAAGAACAATGGGTCTACCTGTTTTTTGTTCACATGTTCTTTCTATACTAAATCCACTCTTACATTACACTCATCTAAACATAATTCACTCACTTTCTCTACTTAAAAGTTAAGCTTGGTTGGTAGTATATTTTCTTAAGTAACAAGTGTACTAAATGTAAATGAATTAAAATATAAAATACCAAGAAACCTGCCTTGTATAGTCAAGATCCTTCATAATTCACAATCCCCCATTGTTTCATTCCATCTTTTCCTAGAAGTCGATAAATAGTTTCAAACGACAACACTCGCCCTTCCGGATCACACGCACACAAAAAAAAAGCCACAGAAGAGAATGCATCAATAAACATAAATCATACTTTGTTATACACTGTACTAACAAAAGGCTTAGGCATGCACAAAATCATTAACCTCCCAGCCATATTCTCCAACCACACAACTAAAAACAGGAAATAAAAAGGCAATGAAAGTAATAAATCATTAATTCAGAACATCCCAAACAACAAAAGAAGGCCAAATAGTAAATGAGATACTCTGCAAACTTCACTTCTTACAACATACAAGTATTGCTCAACACAGAAAAGAGGGAGAGAGAGAACGAAATATTCGGAAATTAACTGCTTGATAAAAAATAACGGCAGGTACGACTTGTGCAAAATGTCTTCAATTCTAACCTCTCCAAAATGAGAACTTCTAGAAAAGTGTCCATTCTAAATCTACCGATAGACGTATATTAATAACGAAATTGAGTTCCAGATCTAAAAGACCATGTGAAAAGTGTTCTGCCAAATAAGAACGGCATATAATAAGGAATGTAGTCTTAACACCACACGTGATGTTAAACTTTGACACGTGTGACTTGCATGAACTGATTTCCAAAATTGAAAAAATAAACGTGTTAAGTAAGAAACCTACCTAAAAGGATAAACGAGTGTCCTGAAAACGAATCATGTCAGAATGAAAACAACATGAATAAACAGAAACTTGTTAGAATGAACGAATCGCATTGCTGTTCTTCAAGTAACCCCAAAACATGAAACACAACAAGACTTCTTTTCCAAATACACTAGTAGAAGTACTTTGAAAACTCATGTAAATGCTAATGCTTCAATAACAACAAACCATAACAAAAATTAGGTTATGAGGCGTTGCTTATAGTGCCACGTTAACTCGGTGTTTAACATATCAAACAAGATAAATAGAACCTAAATTTAACAAGCATAATTACAGCCTCAGAGCATGTAACTAAACCTATCGGATTTTTTTTTCAATGGGAGATAACAACAAACTTCATAACTAATGAAGCAGAAAAATCAGCAACACTTAATTATCAATTATAACATCAAAGATTATAAATAGTACAAAAAGTATATATTTTTCTCAAACAACAGACCTCATAGAACACAGACTATGAGAAATCTAGTTTTCCCCTCAAATTTTTCAGGAAAACAAAAACCTAAAGATGAACAGAAATATATGAAGACAAAAAAGAAAAAGAAAAAGTAATTTAATCAATTGGGGAGTATTCTTTCCGAATGATGTTATGGTTCATCATATGTCATCTGAGGAACAGACCTCATAGCCGGAGAGCTGTGCAAGCGAGTTCATCCACATCAGCGGCAGCTCGCACAGGCGGAGGCAGCGGAACGTTAAGATCAAAAAGAAAAGGCTTTTTACAAGTCGAAGCTGCAATGTCATGCTCCTTATCATCAACCACGGACGAGGAGGAATCACAGTCACTGTGGCAATCACCCGGAGCAATCGGTAACGAAAGCGGGTGTCTCCTCCGCTGCTGAAAGAGCTGCGCCGGCGGCGGCTGCAGCTGCCGCGGGCCGCTGAACGACTCCACGGTGCTACTCATGCCGCTAGTGGTCGGCCTCTGGTGAGCAATCACGTGACGTTCCTGTGAGTGATACCCTGAATCTAGGAACCGATCGTTAGGGTTAGGGTTGACCCGCGAGATATTAGGGTTTAGGGGGATGAAATCGGGGAAAACGGCGGCGCTCGGGGGCGGGGGGAAGTTCGTCTTCGCCTTCGTGCCACGGAACGAGCGAGCGGCGGCGTCGTAGGCGCGGGCGGCGTCCTCGGCGGTGTCGAAGGTGCCGAGCCAGACGCGCGCCTTCTTAATAGGGTCTCTGATCTCCGCCGCGAATCTGCCCCACGGCCTCTTTCTCACGCCGCGGTATCTGATCTCCTTGGATTCTCCAGATCCGATCGCATCGCCGCCGTGTTCCGCCGGGGCCCTGGCTCTAGGCATGTTCAATTAAAAAGATGAACAATCGAAGGGGAGAAAAATAAATTGGGCGGAAGTGGGAAATGGAGAAATGAAGACATGTTTATAAAAGGGAAGAAACAAACGCCACAGAGGGAGAGATGAGATTTCCGATTGAGATGATAAAAATCTAATTATAATTTTCCTTTTCTATAATTTTTCTCTCTCTACTGTGTGTAAATGCTGTGTCTGAAAAGGAGAGCGATTTTCATTTTTTTACTTGATTTCCTATTACTATCAATTTACTCCATAATAAAATAATTATCAAATACTATAGTATTATTATCTTGAAAAAAATCGCCTATTTTACATGAGACTAATTTTATTTAAACAATCTATTTTATTAAATACACTTAATTATAAAATAATACAATTATATTATTAGTAAATTGTAACGCCCCAGAAAATTTAAAGGCTTAAAGGAATTGAATATGCTACTCATACCAACAGATCAATCTTCTTTTCTGGGCATCCTCCTATAAGAACTCTAAAGTTAAGTGTGCTGGCTCTGGAGTAGTTCTAGGATGAGTGACCCCCTGGGAAGTCTCCCGAATGCGCTACAGTGGGACCAGAATATCACTCCCGACGGCAGTCATTGGTAACCGAACCGGCCCATTAGGGTCGGGCTTGGACCCCTCAACGGGCCGGGGCGTTACATAAATAGTAACTACAATAAATAGATTTTCAAAAATTCCCTTTATAAAAATTCACAAAAATATTATTTACTAAAGAGAAACTTTGAAAGTCGCTTACATTCTTTGTAAAAAAAATTGAAAAGATTATCAGATTTTAGAAATTGAAAAGATTATCAAATTTCTAAAATCACCATAATACAAAAAAAATTGTATTTTGTAACAAGGGAATAAGTTTTACTTTTTCAAAAATTATTCAAATCAAAAAATGTTGATTATTTATTTATAATTTTTTTGTTTACTATTATTAAGAATTTATTTTTCTACAAACAAAAAATAATATAAGTTGAATTAAGTAAAATATGATATATATATATATATATATGTATATATTGTAAAAAAAAATTGATAAAGTATTTATACAAAATTAGGTGTATACTGAGATTGTAAAGGTATAACAATATTAATAGAGATAATTAGATGATCTTAACCACAAAACAATAGTTGGAGTAATCTAAGATGATATACTTGTTTTGTGATTTATGCAATGACAACGAGACAACACATAGTAAGAAGTAAAATATTGAGTATTTTTTAATTAAAATATATTTAATAATTGTGAATAAAGATTTAAAAATATAATTGAAAAGTAAAATTAAATTTTATTTTAAATTAAATAAAATAAAATAATTAATTTATTTTTAAAAAGTGTAAATATTATTGTGCATTTATTGTTATATAATAAAAGTTATTTTTCATATAAAATAAAAATTTATGTCATATAACTTGTTATATTAAATTTAATTTGTACATTATTGTGTTTTGACACAAAATCGAGAAGGAAAGTGAAGTCGAGGAAAACGGTGCCCGCCGTTAGGGTTCGGCACCCGTCGAAGATGTTCAGCGCCCGCCGAATGGGTGCCGGCGATCGCCGAAGAAACATTTTACGTCGGATCGGGATTGGGAGACTTTTGGGCATTTCGGCGTCCGCCGATAGACATTCGGCGACTGCCGAATTAGGTCTCGCGACCGCCGGTTGAAAACGGCGGTCGCCGTTTGGCCCAATCGCGAAAATTGAAAGGTTTTTCTATTTTGGTCTGCTTTGATTTCTTTCTTCTCCAAGACTTCTTATGGGCGTAAATTATTGTTTCTATACAATAATTTTTTTTTATAGGTAGGAGAGACGAGAAACTTCACCCCCACTCGATCGGAGGTCCCTCGATAGGGTATAGGATGTAAATCGAGAAATGTGCCCGAGTAGCAGACATCTGTGCGAGAGAGCCAACAGGTCGAACCCTAGGACAAACTTTCATAATATTTCAATGAAAATTTGTCCCACTCGAGATTCGAACTCTGCGTCGCCGAGGAATTACACCCACATCATCACATGCCTTACTACTCGACTATGCTCCCGGGGACGTTTCTATACAATAATTAGGACTATCTCCTATATAAAGAGACTATATAAAGAGAGCTTCTCTATGGACACAAACAACACGAGTTAACACCATAAATTAGAGATATAACACTGTGTGAGATTAGGGAGTTTTAGAGTGGATATCAATCATTGAGCAACATTATAGTGAAAGTTCTCGTCGTTCCTCCTGTGGTTTTTTCCGATTTGGGTTTCTACGTATTATACATAGAGTACAATTTTTATTTTTGTAAGTATTATACATATTTTATTTTATTTATATACATATATTTAAAAAATATAAATATAGGAAATTTGGCCCATAACTATAATAAAAGTTTGATACTCAAATTTAGGCTTTACTCTATTCAATTGTATTATCTCTAAATTATAGATATAATTTGATGCAATGTAACCATCATAAAAATTAGTTTCAATAAAAAAAAAATACTGTAATTTATTGACGAATTTCACATACAAACTATACGGTCCAATGAAGATACAAGGCCTGAACCCAATTAGACAAACACAGCGTACGTATTACGCACTGTTTCAGATTCCACTGGTTGTTGAACTTCATAATTACTCGCACTCACAGCCGTTGATCACACGCCAAAGAATCTCAACCGTCCTTTTTCCGATTAAATAAATAGAAATAAAAGGTGGGAACCGAATATCGAGAGAGCCCATTACAGCAGTTTCTCAGTTGGAAAAAGCGACGACGACGAAGAAGAATACGATAAAAAATGTCGACTGTGGAGGACGATAAGAAGCCCGCCGCCGGAGATTCAGCCGTCCACATTAATCTTAAAGTCAAAGGCCAGGTTTCCATCCATCACTACTTTTTCCTCGTTACGATTTTTCGATTATTTTTCTTATTATTACGTTTTTTTACCTGATTATTTATCAATTCGTTTAATTTGATGTTTATTGGGTTCCAGGAACTAGGAATTGTTGATATGGTCTATGGAATGTTGAATAGCTGTCGATTTCATTTCTAGGGTTTTGTTTTCCCCCTTTTGTTGCCTGCGGTTATTTGGTTGCTGTTCCGTGTATTGTAGTGATGTTTTATTGGGGATTTCTTTGGATTATGTGTTTCGGTTGAAGTATTTTGCGTAGGGTGTTAAAATTAAGTGTTCAGAAAGAATTTGTAGATTTCAGCAATCGGTTATTTAGTTGTTGTTGCTGTACTGTGGTATTGTTCATTTGTTCTCCCTATTACTTTAATAGGGTTTCGCCGATATTTGTGATTGATGTAGATGAAATATTTGAGTAGGGTGTTAATATCAGTGTTCACTGTTCAGGAAGAATTTGTAGACTATTTGAGTTCATTGAAAATTGTGGAATATCCAAATTGAATTGTCTATACATGAACCATGATTTAATTTGAACAAATTATCAGTAGATGACCTTTTCTCCTCCGTTTTGTTTATCCGAAACTCTGAGTAGTCTGTTTAATCACAATGTCCATTGCATTCTTTATTGTTTATACTACATTAATTCATTAAGAACTCTTGAATTTTGCTTAAGCCAGGTAGGAATTGTTTTCTATTTACTGAGTGGTGACTGGTGAGGCAGATTGTGTTATTTCTACCTTACTGATTGTGCATGTTGTTTTAGGATGGGAATGAGGTGTTTTTCAGGATAAAGAGAAGCACACAGATGAAGAAGCTAATGACTGCTTACTGTGACCGCCAATCAGTGGATTTTAACTCTATTGCTTTTCTTTTTGATGGTCGTCGCCTCCGAGCGGAACACACTCCAGATGAGGTTTATCTCTCTATTCATCTCACACTCTCTTGTATGAAATTGCTTTTAACTTTGGGCTTATAGATGGAAAAACTGTCAAAAACTCCATCTAATGAAATTATTAGATACACTAAAGCCCTTAATTTGCCTAAACACCCCTTAATAATCAATTGAATATCACCAATGCTCATTTCATTACAAAATGGTAATTTTGCTTTGTCTTTGATTTGGACTATTGATAAAAGGTTAGCTAAACTAATTGTCCCACAAAAGTAAGAAAATGGACTCTTTACAAAGAATCTCTTGTTTAAAAACTCATTTAATTTGAAACAAACGTTGTTGGTATTAATAATTTCTGTAGTTGGGTTTGTTTTAAATTATCCCTTCTCTTTACTCCAAAAGGATGAGGATTAATAAACAGAAAAATGCTGATGTTGTACAGCTGGATATGGAGGATGGGGACGAGATAGATGCGATGCTGCACCAGACTGGAGGTGCAACTGCTGCCTAGGATCATGTACATGTGGTGTTACTGTAATCTCTATCTCTTTCTCTTCGTATCCCCCCCCCCCCCCCCCCCCCCCCCTCTCTCTCTCTCTCTCTCTCTCTTTCTAGACATTTTGGATCTGTTAAGACTGCTGTAATAACGTTGTTCTTGGTTCTATTTTTACTATGGCTTGTTAGGTTGAAATTACAGTTGAGATGCGAATGAATATTAGTGCTAATTTTATATCCAACCATTTTGTTGTTTTTGTGTTTTCTTATCAGTTGTTATTTGCATTGTTAATATTTTAAATGTGTTGGACTTTGTCAAATTCTCATTATTTTGTCATGTGTAGATGATTAGTGAGGTATTGAGCATAATTATCTCCCTACATTGATTGACATGCATATTAAAAAAAAATGTTATTGTATTGTATTTATGAAGAAGTAAGAATAGTGTTGTATTTAAAGGTGAAAAAGAAAAAAATAGTTATGAGTAAACTAAGCGAAAATAAATTTCTTAAAACGTTATGGTACTACTTTTGTCCTTAATTTGAGCGAACATCTTTTTAATTTTTTACGTTTGTCCATGGCTATATGCTGCACACTTTATTTGTTGAATCAGATCTTAATTATGAAAAGTTCTTTTCTTTGTTTAAATAAAATGTTTATATTTGAATATAATACTCTTAAATCATACTCTTTTCTATATCCTAATTGAAGCGAGTTTTGATGAGTATACGCAAAAAATTGATTCGTTTAATCCTACCCGATAGAGGGAGTGATATTTATAATTCTATTTTTTTGTTATTATTGTGAATACTTTAACATTTTACTCTTTTTTTTTAACTAAATAATTATTTTAATTATTACTTTTTATTAAAAAATAACACTTTTCTTAATATGTGTTCAATTTTCTTAATGTGTTCTCAGTGTGTAATTTAAAATATATATTTTTTGGTTATTATTATGAACATTTTAATATTTTACTCTTTTTTTTATTTAACCTTTACTTATAATTATTTTATTTTTTAACTAAAAAATTATTTTAACCATTAACTTTAATAACGATAAAACTATTTCTTATCAGCAATGAATGTGTAAAAAATAGTTTTATCATAATTTGCCATTAACTTTGTCATTGTAGTGTTTTCCAAAGTTTTATCGTTGTAGTGTTAATCAAATTCGTTGCCATTTTTTTAAAACATAATAATATTTTTATAATTTACGTGTTTAACTTTATTTGAATATACTAGTACTGCTGCCCGTGCGATGCATGTGGTATTTTTTTTGAATTGATAAGCCTGAAAATTTTATTTTATTTCATAATTTTACTTTCAGTCTAATTGATAGGGTGGGCATGAAACGGATTAGGGGAATCTCGTCCCGGGTAATTTATATTCGGGTTGAGATCGAGACAGGATTATGACCTCCCAAAATTTAAATAAAATTATAAAATTATCGGTTTATAAAATAATCAAAATGCAAATAAAATAAAATAAAATAAGTTTTTAAGAAAAATAAGTTTAAAATTTAACAATTAAATTAAATTGTTAAATTATAATTTCTATAACCCAACTATTTTTTTATAATTCAAATTTCAAATGTATATGAGGTGATCTATTAAATTAAATTGATAAATAATAATTATTATTTTTGGTTAAATTATATTTCATTCTCAACTAAATACTAATAAAATTATGAAAATAAAGTATAAAATCTGATTATAGAAAATATTTTATTTATTTGATTATTTTTAATATTTAAAAATTCGACACTATCATATTAATCTCAAATACAGTGAAAAAAATATAAATTGAAGAGAGCAAGATTCGAGAATTATGATTAAGCTGTGAAGGGGACAGATCAAGGTCGAGAATCACTGCGGCTGCGACCCGTACGTAATTAGCTAATCGAAAATAGAACTGTAAAATAAAAAAGGTTAATTTATTTCTCTTCCGATCGATTAACATTGCAATTAGCAAATAGATATGCAAACATTTCCATAATCGTCGTTTGTCAAATTTTGTATCAAACGGACTGTAGGCTAAAATTCAAATTCAAATTATGAGATATTAAAAAAAATCTATTAATAAATTATACCTAAATTTGATTCTAAAAAAAAACACCAAATTTGAATTAAAGAAAAACGAAAAAAAATGAATAATAAAATAATTAAAGCGTACATGAAATTCTGGAAAAGATACAAAAAATCCGACTATATACGCAGAAATATTGAAGCATGAGAACATGAAATAACTCGCGAATTGATCTCGAAATGTTCTATGAAACGCATACGATTTTTTCTTTGAAGATAAGCGGATCAGTTGAAATTTGGGAATAAGAGCGAATCAGTTGAAATTTGGGAATAAGAGGAGAATATATTTGATAAGAAAAAAAAAATTATGCAAATAGAAAGAAATAAAAAATGTATAATTAATTAGAATTACATATTATAAATCGTGTAAATTTACTGAATATAAAAACTACCTTATATTAATATATAAATTTTGACTTAATAATAATATTATTACTTTTGTTTATAATTTATAGTTAAATATTATTATTTTTATTTATAATTTATAGTGTGAACAATAATATTAAACCTTTTTTATTGGTTCACGTGGCATGAGAGATTCTGGAATTATATATGTATAGATTATTAGAAACGTGGCATGTAGAGATTAGGAATTATATATGTATAGATTATTAGAATGGAAAAAAAAATAATACATATATATTATTTGTAATTGGTAATTTTATTTTTTTGATATTCGGAAGAATCGGAACAGAAACAGTAATTAAAAAGAAAAGACAGGTAATTAAAAAGAAAAGTACAGGTTCATTAAAAATGAAGGAAATAAAAATAAACTATAGTGATGTAATCTATATGATCGTATGAATCTAATTATGCAACAAATAAAGCCAAAGCATGGGTGAAAAAAGTGATCAGAAAAACTGTTGGAGCAAATGACGTTGCCGCCGAATTGCTTGGCGGAGGAAGAGTAGTAATACGTGGTGGTGATGGGGAGGATGAGCTGAAAGGAACGACGGAGACGGTTAATTCTTGTCCAAAAGAACAGTGTGGGCCCACGGTGCATATGAAGTGGTGGTCCCCAGCCGTCGTCAGGGGAATCTTGGCGGGGCCCGCGAATATCGGAGTTGTACCGGCGGTAGTGGAAACCTTGCATGAGTCGAATTCCGTCTTCGTCACTTCTAGCACGTCGTGAGCTCCGCTTCTAAAGTTGAACACTGCGTGCATATTCCATTGAAACATACAGTAAAAATATTAGGGTAATTAATTAGATTTTTTACTCTAGCAAATGAAAATTTTACTCTACCAAGCTCGTCGCCGACAGATGGATGCAGCCCATGTCCGGTAAGTTGCGTCTCTATTGGGTGGTACAACCCAACCCAAGGAGTCACCCACTACATGTGTAGTCGGCTTTGCCCATGAACCATAAGGTACAACACCTGCAACTAGCAAACTCGTCAAAAGAACAACTTTAAATCCAACTCCTTCCATAACCATATCTATTATCGATCACGATTGATTTTGTATTCGCCAAATAGGTTACAATAAAACTTCAATTTATAAGTGTAGCAAACTTATTAATTTGGAAACAAATAGAATTAGGAATAAATTATTTTCTTAATATAACTTTCAAATCTAATAAAAAATATAATTATATATTCCGGTTTAATTATAATTTCCTTAAAATAACAAAACAAATAAAGGACTACTAAAATAACAAAACAAATAAAGGACTACGCACCACCAAAATTATCACCCTAAATTCTATCAACCCAACTCACGTGTCCATTGTTTGACATGCTTTACGTTCTATCTTGTTTAAAATTCCAATTCGAATCATATTTTAACAGTTGCGTAGAAGATTAGATTTTAGTTTTCCTAACACGCCTCAACTATAATACTTGAGTTTATAATTCCCAATTATATTATCATACTATTTAGACTAATGTTGTATTAGAAGTAGGTTAATTCGGTCAAACTAAATCAAATCGAACCGAATTTTTGGTTAACCGAACCCAAATGAAAGTTATTTTCAAGAACTGAAAATCAAACCGTTTAAACAATAGTTGATTTGGTTTTAACCAAATTATTTTGATTTGATTTGATTCGGTTTTAATCAAATATTAATTAAAAAATCAAAAAACATAAAAAACTAAATTAAAATAATAATTGCTAGTTTTTAATTAGAAATTAAAAATTAAATATAAAAATCAAACGATTACAAAATGTGAAAAAAAACAAAATCCTAAAAATTAAAAATTATTAATATATTATTCTATCTAAAAAAATAAATATATATAATTATTTATTTATTTCTTATTTGATTTGTTTCAGCTTTATTTATTGAATTGATATGTTGACTATGCCACAAGTCAAAATTTTGGCCTAATAAAAGTAAGAAATGAAAAATATTTATGCATAAAAAATTGAAAGGAGAATGGAGGTAATTGAATTCAATAAATTATAAGAAAATATTTGATTATTTTTATTATAAAAAAGATTAGTTATTATAAAAAATTACAACTGTGATTCTTATTACAATTTATTAGATAATTTCAGTTTAAGTACATATACTCTTTATCATAAAAATAAAATAAAAGATTTACACTTATTTGTAAAATTGAAAACATGGAAAGTTTATTATAATTAAACAAATCAATTTTTTTCCAGACATTTAAATATATTAAAGTATATAAGTCATACCATATAGTTGCAACAAAAAAAAGTTTCTTGAACCCATAACCAATCTTTCGGCTAATCTAGTCTGCTCCGGTCCATCGAGACCAACAAGTATTTTAAAATATTTTTAATAATTTTTTAATAATTTGAAAAATTAATTTTATGGTCTCTCAAAAAATTTGATTTTTTTGAAAATTATTTAAATCTATTTTTAAAAAATCTTAATACTCTTCAAATAGACAAATAATAAAAAATATTTTATAGTAAATTTTTATTTATTCAAAATATCTTCATAACATTTTAAATTATCCTAAGATCATATTTAGGTAATTTTAAATAAATACTTATTAAATAGTTTAAAATATTTTTAAACAATTTTTAAATAGTGTGAAATACATATAAACAAAAGTGTTTTAAAATAACTTAAAATACGCTTCTACATTTTATATGTTTAAATTAATTTTAAGGTTATTTTTTAAAATAATTTTTAAATGATTTAAAATATTTTAAAAAACTAATAATTGTTTTTAAATAATTTTAAATACTTTTTAAATATAATAAAGTGTAATAAAAGAATTTTTAAAGGATATAAATATTTTATATAAACATTTTAAAATTTGTTAAAATAATTTTTAAATGATTTAAAATAACTTTTTAACACTTTAAGTGTACTAGTAAAATCTGCCCGTGCGATGCATGGTAATTTTTAATGTAACTTATTTAATACTAAATAAAATACAAATATTTAATAATAAGTATTTTAATAAAAATAATAAATTTGATACTAATTAAATTAAAAAAACAAATAAATTTAATTAGTGTAGTTTTAGAAAAAAATTTAACAATTATCTATTAAGTTCTACTATACTTAAAATGAATTAATTTTCATGCTTAAATATTTTGTTTTTTTAAAAATAAATGTTATTTACTATTTTTAAAAATAGATTTTTTTGAATTTTCGATAAAGATTGAAGTAACTATTAATTTAAGGTTAGGTTATAATGTAATATATTTATATGAAACACACAAATAAAAAATAAAATAAAAAATGATATGACATAATTATTTTATAAATTTTTAAAGACTTCTTTGTTTATTTGTGAGTTCTCCATTCTCATCGCAACATAACAACTTCAATCCGGCTCTATTTGTGACCATTGAAAATGCAATATACAACTGTCCATGTAAACACCGGTTTCTTAAAATATTGTTAGGATATGTCCTTCGATCCTACGTGTGCAATCGATAAAGTCATAAGGTCGTCTATGGATGTTAAATGATTATTCGATAATATTAATTGTTGGGAACAATATAATATTGATCGATAAAATCATACCTACAGGGTCACACACGAGCTCGATATTGATATACATTGCTTGATAAATATATTGATTTAGAATCAATATTTACGTGGATTTAATACACATGCATGGGATGCATGGCTTGCATGGATGCATGTCACATAGTGTGACATGGCATGCCACACAAGCAAGTGGGACCACATACAATGCATAGTGGCATGTGTATGTGGCATGACCTTTCACCTCCTTTGTAACCCCTTTTGCATGTTAATGGTGCATTATGATGCCCATTATGTTGTAGGTTACAAAGGGGAGTAATGTGGTGAATAATGAGGCCATTATATGGATGAAAATCAGATTTTCATCACATCACATCTTTACCCACGAAATTCACACCAAAGAGAGAAAGGAGAGAGTGTTCTAGAAGAACCGACTCGATCAAGCAAAGTGTTCGTCATCCGGGTTCGTGTGCAACACGTAGAGGCCGGGCCATTTGTGCGGCTTCCACATCCGGACGATCTAAAGGAGTGACGAGGTCATTCACAAGGAGAGCTTCGAGAGGCTGATCCATTTGAGGTGGTTCAATCGACTCAACACCACCTCAACGACATCAACGAATCACTTCGTCACAAAAGTAAGTAATCGTTGAACCTTATATATATATATATATATTGGATGTGTATATATATATGTTTATATGTGTTCTTATACACATTAAGTGTGCACTAAGATCATGGCATAGTAGATCTATTGCTTTACACGCTTCCGCACACACGGTATATCGATTGGATCGGTATACCGGTACCTTCAATTGGTATCAGAGCCAAGGGCTCGTGCACACTTTTGTGTTGGACACGAAGGTTAAATCAACATAATTGGATTATTTGTTTAATTGTGATTATGTGATTAGATGTAAGGCCGGCCACCGTTAGTGGTCGGGTGAATGATTTCGTCGTTTTTTACGTTTCGATTGACCATAGTTTTGGAGGGCTGCGTCCCTTGGAATCATTTGTAATAGATAGGTTTTTCTATTATATTTGTATTGTACTACTTGTAAGCGATGGACTTAGTCCATGGTTCGATGGAGGATCTCGGCTCTCCGGCGAAAACGAGAAGAAACGAAGCCAAACGAAGCAAAACGAAGCAAACCGGGCTGCTGGAGCCAAACGGCGGTCGCCGTTTGAGCTCCGGCGGGCGCCGTTTTGATTCAGCGGGCGCCGTTTTGGAAACGGCGACCGCCGAATGACCTGTTTTTGGGGCAGATTTTTCCGAACCCTTTCGGCGGGCGCCGTTTTGGAAACGGCGACCGCCGGTGGTGTTCAGCGACCGCTGGTTGTGAAACGGCGGGCGCTGTTCGTGGTTTTATGGGTACGGAATAGATTTGACCAAAATCGGAGGGCACGGAACTAAAACGGAGGGCGAGGACCAGTCCAGAAGATGTTCAAGGCCTATTTTGTTGCTTTTAATCTTTTCGTTTGAGAGTTGTGAGGTTCTAGGGGCCTTTCGATTTCGTATTTATTTGCTTTGCTAGTTATAGGTTGTTTTATGTTATAAATGTTCAACTTACATATAAACAAACCTATGCATGCAAGTTCCAAAATAATGAGTATAATGTCTTGTCCAAAACATCACACCCATAAAGCCCTCGATCATAAGTTGGTAGGTCCGCCTCAGCGGGGTACTACTTGTTATCTTGGGATAAGTGGGAGTAAGGGTTAGACCCTTACACGTGAGTTTGGTTTTCTCATCGATAGATCCACTGGAGGCGTGGCTATCGAGACATGAGATGAGAATGGGACTCTCATCGACCGAGAGTGACATTAGATGTCATTGACATGGGATGTCTACCTATCTTAGACTTCTTAAGTGCGGACTCAGTCGGCTTAAGAATTTGCAAGATGAGGGTCTTGGGATTGTTTTGTTCAAGGGAACAAAGATATTAGATATCGATTGAACAAAATGAAATAAATAAGTAGCTTGTTAGACAACCTTATTTGTTTACCGCTTTGTGAATGTTTACATACTTTAGTTATCTTTCTTTTGTAGTTTATCATGTTAAATATCAACTCAATTCAAGTTTGGTTCAATTCTTGATTGTGAAAAATTGAACAACACAAATTTTCTTTTTTTGACAACGTAATTTGAGGATGGTCCTCAAATACGAATACAAAGAGAATGTGTTAGATTACCAATTCCTATGATATCATTGAACAACTCAATAGCATGTTCGGGGAACATACTATGATTGAGCGGTTCGGTATGACCAGGGTCATCGCTTCAGCTAGGCTGGAAAAATGGAAATCTATGGAATCACATGTGCAACAAATGATTGGATTATTTGTTTCAAGTGACCGCCTAGATTTTTCCTATGATGATTATTTGGCAACCGATTTCATACTTCAATCTCATGATGGTTATAATGCCTTTAGGCTAAATTTTCCATATGAATGGTTTGAAGAAATCGCTTCGTGAGCTACACGGGATGCTCAAGGCTGCTGAGCCGGCGATAGAGAAGGACCCTAAGAGGGAAATTCTTATGATATGGGATAGGGTATTCAAAAGAGCAGGGGCAAGAAGGCTACTAGGGTTCCTAGGGAATCTCAATGCGTCTTTGCAAAAGTGTTGGACACTACTTGCAAACATATAAAAGTTCATATTTTATTCAATTTCAAAACAAATGCCTAATTTGTCTTTCATATGATGGATTCTAAGGTTATGATTATTTACACCTCGGGGAGTGATTTAATCCAAAACACTTAAGTTCATCAATGACACAAATTAGAGACTTTCGAGCCATTGGATGGCGTGAATCGATTGTCTGGTTGGCTCCCTCATATTTTATGAGAGATAGGGCTTCAATTGCATGATAATATCGCTGGTTAGAAAACTTCGATTTTTCACTTACGATTTATCACGTTTTGACATTGAGATAATTTTGAATGGGAAATTTGAATGAGACTCAATTATTGGGAATAATTGAATTTGCCCAAAGTTCAAAGAAGATGTGAAGAACGTGGTTGCTTCATCTTCAGGTATTAATGATATAGACATTAAACTTCACAAATTCTACTTCTTGGGTATTGGATGCCAAATGTGGTTCTAACATTTGTATGTGGAGGAACTACATAGAAGTGTAAGTTTGGTGAGTAGAGATGTCGATCTACGGGCGAGAAATGAAGCGAATGTCGTTGCATTAGCCGCATGATCATATGATGTTGTTTTGCCTTAGGGCCTTGTTTGAGTATTATAACTATGTAATTTCGTACCTTCAATAAACAATGAATATTGGTTCAGTATTGGATACTGATGGATTAGTTTTTCACTATTAAATAGTTTGGTAACTATTTTAATTGTGAATTATTCTTTGTTTTGGTACGATTATTATATTGTTTATGTATACTTTAAACTTGACAAATCATATATATCATTAAGACCAAAGGCCAAATCGAATAAGTATCGATGAGACATAACTGAAACATTGTTGATTAGATCAAATCAAAATCTAAACATGTAACGAAACTTCTTT
Organism: Euphrasia confusa; assembly: GCA_954870475.1. Taxonomy (NCBI): domain Eukaryota; kingdom Viridiplantae; phylum Streptophyta; class Magnoliopsida; order Lamiales; family Orobanchaceae; genus Euphrasia; species Euphrasia confusa. Next base: position 2,714,404 of record OX940966.1, on the reverse strand, counting down.
TAGAAGGAATTTTAGAATCATTTGACTTGGAGTCATTTGATACATGTGAATGATGTGTGATTGAAAAGATAACAATGTCATCTTTCTTGGAGAAAGGAAAACATGTGAGTAATTAGGGATGATACATACTGATGTATGTGGAACCTATTAGTTCACAAGCACATGAAGGTTATGTTTCGGAAAAGAGAAAACAAACTATATTAGATATAGTTCGACCATTCGATGAGAGGTCTAAATGAACTACTGGTCTCTTTTGGGAACACACAATTCTAGACTTCAACTTATACACTGAATAGGAAGCTGTCAAAAGCTGTTGATAAGACACCATACTAGGTATGGAAAGGGAGGGTCCCTAAATTGTTTTCATCAAAATTTGAGGTTCTAAAAGCTTCTCTGACGAGATTTATCTCTATAGAGCTTGAACTCAAATGGGATAAAAGTTTTTTATGGTATCCATAAGAAACTCGAGGGTACAACTTCTACGATCTATCTGAGAACAATATTTTGTTGCTCGAGATAGTGATTTTCTTGAAAAGAGTTATCTTTCCTAGAAATTCAGTGGGAGCTCGGTTGTCTTGAACGAGGTTCAAGTGAAACAACTAACGATGAATACTCAAGACTGGGTTGAGAGTATTCTTATGGTTTTGGAAGTCGTACCAGCCCTCGTAGGTCCGAAAGGCATAAATCTATCTCTATTATTCAAATACTTAGATATTGTGACCAATGAGAGATATGAATTCATGCTTTTGGAAAGCGGTGAACCTTCGACCTAATTCCAAGCTATGACGAGTCCAGCTACTAAAAATTGGCATGGTGCCATGAAATCTGAGATGATATCAATATCTGATAATCAAGTTTGGTATATTTGCATCACAGGGTTAGACCCAATGAATGCTAATAGATCTTTAAGATCTAAACAGACAGATGGAAAACCTAGGGTTTTCAAAGCAAGGTTGATGGTAAAAGTTTTATTCACGAGGTGGATTATGGAAAAACTTTCACCAATTGCTTTGATTAAATCATTCAGATTATCTTAGCCATTACTACTCATCTTGATAATGAGTTATGGTAATATTGGATGTTAAAACTAACTTCTTGAATTGGATTCTAGAAGAGGCTGTGTTTTAACACAGCCAAAGAGTTTTATCGATCTTAATAAGGCTGAGAAATTATGCAAACTTATAGTTCTATTTATGGAATAAAGAATGCATATAGGAGTAGCAATCTTCAGTTCAATGAATCCATACTGGGATTTGGATTTCAGAGGAACTCGGAAGAGTCTTGTTTTACAAGAAGATCAGTGGGAGTTACGTTGTATTAATTGTGTTGTATGTCGGTGACATACTCCTTATTGGAAACAATGTTTCTATGCTTAATTCTATTAAAGAATGGCTTGGAAATTGTTTTTCAATGAAGGATCTTGGAGAAGCACAGTACATATTGGGCATCAAGATCTGTTAAAACAGATCGAAAATGATGTTTGGACTTAGTCAAGTGACCTATTTTGATAAGGTACTTGATAAGTTCAGAATGAAAGACACCAAAAAGGGTCTCATTCCAATTACTCATGGCACATCTCTTAGCAAGATTCAAGGCCCTACAGGGCTTGATGAGCAAAAGAGGATGGAAAACATTCCTTATGCTTCGGCAATAGGGTCTATAATGTACGCCATGATATGTACATGACCAGACGTATCGTATGCTTTGAGCATGACGAGTCAATTTCAAGGAAATCCAGGTGAGGCGCGTTAGACTGCGACCAACAATACTCTTATGTACCTTAGATGGACAAAAGAATATTTTGTTGTCTTTGGAAGACAAAAAGAGTTGATATTAACAAGCTGTTTAAATGCTAACAGACTAAGATAATTTCCGATTTTAATCTGGTTATATCTTTTGTCTGGTTAGAGGTGAAATTTGCTGGAATAGTTCCATGCAATGTAATATAGCTGATTAAAACTACAGAAGCTGAACACAGTATTGCATTGGATGCAGTACTGTTGGCAATTAAGATTTGAAAGTTCTTGAATGAACTAGGTGGCGTAACTAGCTCAGCCCATCCGATAGTTCTCTATTTATAGTAGATCTATCGCGCAAGCTTATGAGCCTAGGGAGCACTACAAATCTAAAGCTGGTGCTCAGGATGTTCCACATTATCTGGGAGATAGTTTTGTGGAGATATCGAGATAATAAAGTTGCAACTTTTGGTAAGGTTGCAAACCCATTTTCTAAACCTCTCCAGCAGTTTAAGCTTGAGGCTTTCACGACTGCAATAGAGATCAGACATCTTAGAGATGGGTTGTGATTTCTATTACTGTATTAGATACTTTTGGAGATTTGGTAGACATTCACTCATATGTATAATACATATTTCTTCATATAGATATGGTTTAATTTATATGAATTGTCCAAATGATTAAGTGATATCAATTGGGTTATGAGGTCGACTTACCGCATAATGAAGCCCCAATGGTTGAACTGATATACTTGAATCATATAGCTGTTCCTGGTTCGTATCATCGAGTACGGACAAACTGATGATACAAAGAACTAGATTGTAATGTGTAATATAGCGCCGCTTCATGGGCTAATGATGTGGGACATCAAGTACAATTACATAGATATTAGCTGGGAGCTAATGATCGAACAGACCCGACTGGAATAGTATTTAAGATTTCGAGTCATAATACTATTTCATTGACTGTCGAGCAATTTCCTCTGACCTGAGTAGTCCAGAGTGATTCCATTGTGAAATGGTGTACTTTGATACAAGTAAACGCCTTTCGTAAAAGGAGGTTATAAAACTTGTTATTGGGTATATCAGGAAGCAAGTGGGAGAACTTGGATTGACAAGATGGGATTGTCCTCCATTTTATAATGGGATACATGTCTTACCGGCCACTTGGAGAGTCGAGACTGTGGAAAATACGTGGCCACGTCCAGATTCGTATCATAGTGATAAATCTGGTTTTACAGTCTGTCTCAAAGTCCAAGAAAGGTTTGAACCGATTGAGGATGACTCGAGTCTTGCCTCAAGTTCAAACTTAGACATAAAGTGACAACAAGAAATTGGCAGCACACTGGCTCTGAAGGCCAAGTGGGAGATTGTTAGGATATGTCCTTCGATCCTACGTGTGCAATCGATAAAGTCATAAGGTCGTCTATGGATGTTAAATGATTATTCGATAATATTAATTGTTGGGAACAATATAATATTGATCGATAAAATCATACCTACAGGGTCACACACGAGCTCGATATTGATATACATTGCTTGATAAATATATTGATTTAGAATCAATATTTACGTGGATTTAATACACATGCATGGGATGCATGGCTTGCATGGATGCATGTCACATAGTGTGACATGGCATGCCACACAAGCAAGTGGGACCACATACAATGCATAGTGGCATGTGTATGTGGCATGACCTTTCACCTCCTTTGTAACCCCTTTTGCATGTTAATGGTGCATTATGATGCCCATTATGTTGTAGGTTACAAAGGGGAGTAATGTGGTGAATAATGAGGCCATTATATGGATGAAAATCAGATTTTCATCACATCACATCTTTACCCACGAAATTCACACCAAAGAGAGAAAGGAGAGAGTGTTCTAGGAGAACCGACTCGATCAAGCAAAGTGTTCGTCATCCGGGTTCGTGTGCAACACGTAGAGGCCGGGCCATTTGTGCGGCTTCCACATCCGGACGATCTAAAGGAGTGACGAGGTCATTCACAAGGAGAGCTTCGAGAGGCTGATCCATTTGAGGTGGTTCAATCGACTCAACACCACCTCAACGACATCAACGAATCACTTCGTCACAAAAGTAAGTAATCGTTGAACCTTATATATATATATATATATTGGATGTGTATATATATATGTTTATATGTGTTCTTATACACATTAAGTGTGCACTAAGATCATGGCATAGTAGATCTATTGCTTTACACGCTTCCGCACACACGGTATATCGATTGGATCGGTATACCGGTACCTTCAAATATATTCCAACAAAGTGGGACAAAGATTGAGATTGGCTCTTGTTAATGGTCATATCATAGCATAACATACCATTAAGAGGAATTTGACGACGTTGTAATCAAAATGGAATTCTTACATCTGAAGGATTAAGAGTCAGTCATGGAATATATACTATGTCATTTGTGTTTTTTCCTCCTCAGACTTTAGCTATTATTACGTAAGTTCCAATTCCAAGCTTCAACACAACCATTCGAGTTCTGTAACACAAACTGGCAGCGTGATCGATATTTCGCAAAAGCATTACCGGCACTCCAACCTTACAAAAGAAATTAAAAGGTATAATTTTTTTTACAAATATATACATAATTAATGAATACGTATTTAATATAATACTTTAAAAAAGATAAAAAATTATAATTTTTTAAGATTTAATATCACTATCCTTTAGCTTCAATTGATGATTAGGCATTCCTGAACACTTTATAATGTTTAAGAATTCAACATAATGCATTTGATCAAACATGTTTGCGTCCTTTTCAGTTGTTTCAATAAAATTGGCGCTGAGATAAATCATTTCTTCTGTTGAATGCATAGATACCATATAATCATTAATTGCCTCTATCTCTTCCAACGTTGGCGCCAGGATTGCACGTCCTTGCAAATAATCGACGTCTCCAATATGATCGGCGAAAGATGAAAAAATTGCTTCTACAATGGATTTTATGTAGTCATCACTCTTATCTATGATAAGATCAAGGGGATTTCAACTACTATTTCTCCATCATTATCTTCACCAATTGAATCGTCTCCAATTGATTGCATTCAATTTGATAAATTTCTCAACTCATTCAAATCTGATCCGTCAACATTATTTTCCAATCGCATATTTTTCGTTAATCTCAAAATTTGGCAATCCTGCCAAATCTTAGATGAGTTGATAGTTGCATGAACAATTTATGGCCTCGTTCCTTTGGGTATCACCGGCAGAACCTGACGGAAATCCCCACCGAATACTATAACTTTGCCTCCCAATGGAATACTATCAGCATTCAGGATTTTTTACCCTCATAATATCCCGGATTGTTAGATCAAGAGTTTCAAAACAATTTCTATAGGATTAAAAGAAACAAAGTATTAATATATACAACTTATTTAAAGAATATAAAGAAACAAAAATATTTAGTTCGAATAATTATTATTCTCTATTTATATTTAATATAAATAACTATACCAAATGAAATTATTAATAATATATCATTGGTAATATATATAAAACTAATTATATATGTACATGTATTCTCTATTTAAACGTGTACAGAATTAATTAACTATAAATAAAAAGATAATAAATATATGGAAAAGTTTTTTTTAAAAAATAATGAATTATATACGTATATAAATTACCCACTTAAATAGAGCACATTGGTTAAAATTTTATTTAGAGGATAACTAATAACATTGATAATGGATAATATAAAAAAAAAATGTTCCAAAAATTCAAATAATATTAAAAATATATATATATATATATATATATATATATATAATAACCGTACAAAATGAAGTGCAAAAATTAGTTTTTGCTAATTCAAAATTTCGATAAAATAACAATCAGGGAACTTGATCCATTTATTTAGAAATATGGATATATATATAATATATAATATTTAAAAATTAAGAGCAATCTTAAATGTGCGTCATTGGAGCTTCATCCCATATAATAAGTTTTGCCTTTAAAATCATACCGACTGTCACTCCTTTGAGAAATGTTGCGCATGGAAGAATTCGTCAAGTTTAATGGTATTGAAAATTTAGAATGAGCTGTCATCCGACTAAGTAAGAGCAACGACGCTATACCACTTGAAGCAACATTCAAGACAATTTCTCTGCGCGATCGAACCGCCGCTGATAGAGATAAAAGTTTTTTATGTTCCTCCATAACCGTACAGAAAAAATACATGTCCTCTACCATTGTTTAATGATTCCATTATTGAATCGTAAGCAATTCTTTGTTGGTCGTTCAATATTGAAACATACTTCATATGATCTTCCTTCAGCGCTACTCGATTGTAATCTAATTCTATCGCAATAAGTTGATTTCCTATGTAAGTTAAGTGGGATGTATTCAATTAAGAGTCTATAGGATTTTAATAGACTTTTAAAGTCCAGGTGTATTCAATCCGGATTTTTAAAAGTCCATTAAAATCCAGAGGTATTCAATAAGGATTTTAAAAAGTTTTAAAAAATCCGTAGGTATTCAAAAGTTTATGGATTATAATGGATTTTAAAATTTTATGGATTTTCATGGATTCTCTTTACAAAATATAACTAAATTTGACTTTTTGAAATCTCTCATAATTATGAGAGATTTCAATGAACTTCTTTACAATACGAAAATTCAAATACAAAAAATAAAAATAAAATAATTGTTAGTTAGTTACACTAATCACTCTATTAACATTTTTATTTGAGAAAATTTATCCTTCGTTAAAAATAATTATTTATACATGATATTAATAATAAATTATTTTGTGATGATTTTTTTTTATAATAATTAGAATAATAATTTATTTTTTTGTTTTTTTTTTTAAATTGATTTTTTTTTATATAAAAGTAGTTCATATAAATTTACAATTCTTTAAAATCTATGAAAATCAATATAAAATCAATAATAAAATCAATCAATTTCTCCATAAAATCTATAAATTTTCAAAATTATTATTTTTTTTTATAAAATTCTAATCGAATATACTCTCCTAATTCATGAAGATTGAAGAGCTTGTATTGGCTATGTGGGAATGAGACTCATACATTACAATAATATAAATGAATATGAAATAATAATATTTATTTATTTTTGAACAATTGCATATTTTGATAAGTAATAATATTTATTTATTTTTAAATAATTTAGATTTTTTTTAAATAATTAAGATTTTTTTATATATAAAAGTTTATAAAAATTCAAGTATAGCAATTAAAAAATTATATTACATGTGAAGTTTATGAAAATCCATCAAAATCAATGGGAAAAAGTCAGTCAAACTCTACGTGATTTAGAAAATCTATAAAAATCCACCGACTTTTAAAAGTCCAAAAAAATCCATTAAAATTCTAGTTCAATACACCCCCCTAAATCAACATGATCGGGAAATGCAATGTATTATAATCTAGTGGAGATTTTACTTGTTTATGCAAAAGATCTTCAATTTGTTGCAAACATAAATTTTTAATATCTTTGTTGCTTAAGTCAACTCTGCATGATAATTAAAATAAATAAATTAACAAACTGTTAAATTACGTTAAACATATAAAAGTATAATATTATAAGAACATTAATTAATAAAATACTAATGTATTATTAATAAAAATAGAATATGAATAGTTATAATAGATTTTCACCGTACATTAAAAATATAAATAATGTTAGAAATGTATTTAGCTAATAAAAAATAGCACAAATAAAACAAATGGCCACTAATGTACGTTAATTAAATCAAAAGGAAGCACATATTGGGGAATTATTAAAGGTACATAAATTATAAACATAATTTAATTAATATTAGTCAAAAGAAATTATTAGAGGTACATAAATTATAAACATAATTTAATTAATATTACTTAATATTAGTCAAAAGAGTATAGTGTACTTTACGTGATCCAAAATTTTCAAATATTTAATTAAAAATGAAAATACAAATGAGATTTAATTATTTAAGAAAATAATATAATACTCTAATTAGATTAAAATTAGGATAATAAGTACATTTATTAATTAAGATTCATCATTGGATTATACATAAATTCATTATAGAATGAACATGTGTATCTTAAATTTATGACTAAAAGAAATTTTAATAAGTTTCTAGGACCATTTAATTTCTACTATAATAATTTTTGTCGCAATTTTTGGCTGTTATTAAATTTCATATAGGAAATTATAGCACGAAGATAATTTACATACCCGAACGTCCCAATTTTTTGCGGTAATTACCAAGAATGTCAGTCGCCAAATATTGTTTGCATTCTTCCCAAACATTTTTAGGACGAATTATAGCATCTGAAGTCAGGAGGTTTACAAATAATGACTGTAGCATCAATCCAAATCCCCATATGGCAGCATCAGTTATAGCATCCATGTATTCCTTATCGTCATCAAGCAAACCTCGCGCATAACATGTGTCTTTAAAAGTATCATAATGTTTTCCATTGAACTCCGAATCGTCATAAGATTCAGACCCCGAATATACAAAAGCGAATCTTCCGAGAGCGTATCCTTGTTTGAATTTCTTGGCCTCAATGACCTTGTTTGTTCGGCCCAAACAAATTTGTTTGGAAATTCTGCATAAGTGAGTTGTTTTGCTTCTGGGAATTGCCTTTTTGCCTCAAACTTAGATGTAAACATTGTTCGTTGACATGACGACTTTGCCATAAATTCTTGAAATGAAGAGCATTCTTTATAGAAAACGCATTGTTCATCTGGTAAGTGAAACACCAACCTGATCACATTAGGTTCTTTGAAATGAATTTCATATGAAAACAATCTCCAAATTGCTTCTGATGCCGATATGTACCTACAATCAAAGTACTGTTTAATTTCATCAATAGGTTTATCTCCATCACTATCACTGCGAGATTTATAGAATACGACAGTTGCCCTGTCATTTCCTTTGTGGACATGTTATTTAAGACTTAAATAGGCTGAACTGAAATGAACTAAACTTAATATGTCTGAATTGAACTGAATTGAAATTAACTTAATGAATTTGAAATAAACCAAACTAAGAATAAATTTAAAAGAACAGGGTCTAAATCATTATCAACATTATGGACCTACTCTTTTGGATTGAAACTGGTTGAACTGAATTTAATTGAACTGAATTGAACTTAATAAGTTTGAACTGAAATAAATTGAAATTAAATTCAATTTAATTTAATTTAAAAATATTGAAATGATAATAATTAAATAATACAAAAATTAAAAATTAAATGAATAAACTCAACTTAATGGATCTGAACTTAATTTCTCTGAAATGAACTGAACTTATTAAGTCTGAACTAAATTGAAATTAAATTCAATTTAATTTAATTTTTACTCATAATAATAATAGAATAATGAAATAATACAAAAATTAAAAATTAAATGAATAAACTGAACTTAATGTATCTGAACTTAATTTATCTTATCTGAACTGGACTGGACTGAACTGAACTTAATGAGTATTGAAATGAACTAAAATGAATTGAACTGAGAATAAGTTCAAAATAGATTAACTTCAGTTTAGATCCATTATGAACTAAATTGAATTTAATAGGTTTAAACTGAATTGAACTGAAATTAGTTCAATTTAATTTCATTTTAAATTTTTTAAATAATAATAAAATAATAATATTTAATTAAATGAGAATTGATGTAAACTTAATAGGTCAAAACTGAAGTGAATGTGTCTAAACTGGATTGAAATGAGAATAAGTCTAAAAAAACCTATATTGAATTTAATTTTTGTGCTAAATGACAAAACTGAACTGCAGTTGATAAGTCCGAACTGAGAATAAGTCTAAAAGAAGAGTATCTAAACCATTATCAACATTATAGACATACTCTTTTGGACAGAAACTGACGTGAATTAAACTGAACTGAATTAAACTTAATAAGTCTGAACTGAACTAAACTAAACTAAAATTAAGTTCAATTTAATTTAATTTTAAAATATTGAAATGATAATAATAAAAATAACGGAATAATACAAAAAAATCAAATGAATAAACTTAACTTAATAGATCTAAAGTGAATTGAACTTAATTTATCTGAACTGAAATGAATTGAATTTAATTAATCTGAACTGAAGTAAACTGACGCGAACTGAGAATAACTCAAAATGAGCTTTAGTTTAGTTCATATCTATTAAGGACCTATTCTTTTAGACTAAAACTATCTGAACTAAACTGAAATGAACTAACTTTAATATTTTTGAACTGAATTAAACTTAAATAATTTCATTTTAAAATATGAAATAATATTAATAAAACAATAATATTAAATTAAATGACTGAAATGATGTTTACTTAATAGTTATGAACTGAACTGAACTTAATAGGTTAAAATTGAACTAAATGAATCTAAACTAAATTGAAATGAGATTAAGTCTAAAAAGCCTATATTGAATTTAATTTTAGTTTAAAATAACTGAACTGGACTGCACTTAATATAGTTGAAGTGAACTAAACTGAAATTAATAGATCTAAACTGAATTTAACTTAATAAATTTAAAATTTAAAAATAATTATTTTGTTTATATTTCAACAATATTCTTACTCGATCAATTTTCTTAAGATTTATACACACAAAAAAAATTGAAAATGTTTTTCAATAATATTTTTCTAATGTTTTCATTTATCTTTTGAATCATATAAACCGTGTAAATTATAAATGGTAAATAGTTGAATAGTTAAAAAAATTAAATTGTTAAAAAATTATTTTGTTTGTATTTTAACTATCTCTTTAGTCATTATTTTTTAACTTCAAATTTTAGAAGTTTATGAACTATTCTATCAAATTAAATTGATAAATAATTAATTTTTTTGTGTCTGAAACTATATCTCATTCTCAACTAAAAACGATCAAAATATATAAAATATTTATTACTTATTAAAAATATGTTATTTAAGACTTAAAATGGCTGAAATAAATAAATTAAACTTAATATGTCTGAATTGAATTGAACTGAACTAAAATTAACTTAATGAATTTGGATTAAAGCGAATTGAGAATAAGTCTACTCTTTTGAACGATTGAATTAAATTAAATTGATCTTAATAAATCTTAACTGAACTAAATTGAAATTAATTTCAATTTAATTTAATTTTAAAATATTGAAATGATAATAATAAAATAATGAAATAATTAAAAAAAATTAAATGAATAAACTCAACTAAATGGATCTGAACTTAATTTATCTGAACGGAACTTAATAAGTCTGAACTGAACTAAATTGAAATTAAGTTCAATTTAATTTAATTTTAAAATATTGAAATAATAATAATAATATAATAATGAAATAATACAAAAATTAAAAATTAAATGAATAAACTGAACTTAATTTATCTTAACTGAACTGAATGACTAAAATGAAGGGAACTGAGAATAAGTTCAAAATAGATTTACTTCATTTCACTAAGGACATGTTATATTGGACTGAAAATGTATGAACTAAACTGAACTGAATTTAATATATAAGTTTGAACTGAATTGAACTGAAATTATTTCAATTTAATTTCATTTTAAAAATATTGAAATAATAAAAAAATATTAAATCAAATGATTGAATTGATGTAAACTTAATAGTTATGAGTTGAGTTTAATTGGTTAAAACTGAAGTGAATGTGTCTAAACTGAATTGAAATGAGAATAATTAAGTATAAAAAACCTATATTTAATTTAATAGATGTTTAAAATGAAAGTGTACTAAAATTAATAGATTTAAACTAAATTGAATTGAATAAATTTATATTGTTAAAATAATTCTTTTCTTTATATTTTAACAATCTTCTTACTTGATCAATTTTATTTAGTATTATACACAAAAAAAATTAAAAATATTTTTCAATAATATTTTATAATGTTTTCATTCTGTTTTTGAATCATATAACTTGTGTAAATTATGAATGACGAATACTTGAATAATTGTTCATTCATATTTTTAATTATATAACTCCTGAAATTATGAAATGATGAATAGTTGAATAGTTAAAAAAAATAATTTTTAAAATAATTATTTTGTTTGTATTTTAACTATCACTTTATGCAATTTTTTTTAATTCAAAATTTAGAAGTTTATAAACTATTCTAAGAAAATTAAATTGATAAATAATTATTTTTTTGTGTTTTAAACTATATCTCAAACTCAACGAAAATACGCTCTAAATATATAAAATATTTATTACTTATTAAAGACATGTTCGGTAAGAATAAAAAAAGCTAACTGAATTAAACTAAACTTAAGAACATCTCCAGTGGTAGTTTCAACTTTTGCGTGAGGAGTAAGCCACATATGCGCCAACTCATATTTTTTCTACTTCTAGCTAAAGAAACTTTTACCCCATCCAACCGTTTTACCGACAACATAAATCTTATAGGTCTCACCAATTACTTATTTTTTATTTTTTACTTACTTATTTTTTTATTTTTTATTTATTATTTATATTTAAATAATAATAGTAGTAAAAGTTAAAATAAAAGATTTTTAGATAGAAAAAAATAAATAATTAATGTATTTCATATAAAATACGAATTATAATTTATATTTCAAATTTTTTATTTTTAATTAATTTTTATATAAAATACGGATTATACTTTATAAAAATAATCACGGATATAAAATTTAATTATTTCAAAATTCTTATTTTTAATTGATTTTTATATAAATAATTTTTAACGCTAAAAATTTAACTATTTGAAAATTCTTATTTTGTATTAATTTTTATATAAAATAAAATAATTTGTTAAAATACAATTAAAATTTAATCTATTTCAAAATTCTTAATTTTAAATAATTTTTATATAAAATAAATAATAATAAAAATTACAACCAATAATAATAATAAATTAATAATAGTAAATAAGAATAATAAAATAATAATATAATTTACTTATACCCTGGTAGGAGTTCTTCTACCCCAGAATTTTTAGGGACTTCTAATGGCTTCTACCACATTTTTGGATGAGAGGTAGAAGTACACGTATACTTCTACCTCTCAATTGGAGATGCTCTAATAGGTCTCAATTGAACTGGACTGAACTTAACTTAATGCGTCGAAAATAAAGCGAAATGAAAATAAATTTAAAAGAACATGTTATAAATCATTATCAACATTACAGACCTGTTCTTTTGAACTGGAACTGGTTTAAATGAATTAAACTGAACTGAATTGACCTTAATAAATCTGAACTTAACTAAATTGAAATTAAGTTTAATTTAATTTAATTTTAAAATATTAAAATAATAATAATAAAATGATGAAGTAATACAAAAATTAAAAATTAAATGAATAAACTTAATGGATTTTAAATAAATTTATCTTAAGAACATAATGAGTCTGAAATGATTTAATCTGAAGTGGACTAATAATAAGTCTAAAATACCTTTACTAAGTCTAAATTTGCTTTATTTCAGTTCAGTTGAACTAAATTGAACTAAACTGAATTTAATATATTTGAACTGAAATTAAGTTATTAAATTTTAAAATATTGAAAAATAATTATAATAATATTTAATTAAATGATGGAATTGATGTAAACTTAATAGTTATGAATTGAACTGAAATTAATATGTCAAATAGAATAAGTCTAAACTGAATTGAAATGAGAATAATACCTATATTGAATTTAATTTAAGTTCTAAATGACTGAACTGAATTGCACTTAATAGGTCTCAACTGAACTTAATTGGTTTTAATAGTTTTGATATGAACTGAATTGAAATTAATAGATTTAAATTGAATTGAACTTAATAAATTTAAAACTTTTAAATAATTTTTGTGTTTATATTTCAACAATCTTCTTACTCATCATTTTTTTATATAATATTTTTAAATATTTTCATTCATCTTTTCAATCATATAACCGTGTAAATTATGAATTGTGAATTGTTGAAAATATTAAATTATTAAATAATTATTTCGTTTGTATTACAACTGTCTCTCCAGTCATTTTTTTTAAATTCAAAATTTAAAAATTTATGATCAATTCTATAAAAATTAAATTGATAAATAATTATTATTTTTGTGTTTGAAACTATATCTCTTTCTCAATAAAAATACGCTCTCAATATATAACATATTTATTTTTTATTAAAGACAATATTTTTTAAGACTCAAAATGACTGAACAGAACAGAACTAATATTAGAATTATTTTTATTTAAATATTTTTAAATTAAATTAAATTTAATTTTAATTATGTTCGGTGCACTTCAATTTAGTTCAGAATTATTAATTTCAGTCCAATTCAATTCGTTTCAGACTTATTAAGTTAAGTTAACTTCATTTGAGACCTATTAAGCCTATTAAGTTCGGTTTGTTTTAATCTAAAAGAATGTTTACCTATATATAATTATATATATAAATATTGGATGTTTACCTATATATAATTATATATATAAATATTGAATGTTATAATTTGAAATTTCTAATATATAATTTTTATTATATGCAATAATTAGAGATATTAATACGGAACTCCAATAATAATTTTAATGCATTTATTTCATATTGTTCTCCTGTGATTTTAAGAATAATATAATTGTTTTTATAATTATATTATTTTTTATTATTTATTTACATATTTTTTTTGAAATTTAATAATTATGCAATCATGTATATCTATATAATATATATTTCAATTATCTAATTATGTAATATAATATGGTGATAAATTAATTTTTATAAATTACGAACCCTCAAAATTTAATTTAGTAAATTTATATATATATATATATATATATATATATATATATATATATATATATTTAAATATTTCCATATTTAAGTTTATAATAAATTATATAATCCATACATGGAAAAAGATGAGTGAATTATTGTAATAAATAAATAGAAATAAACACTACAAACCCTTAATTATGAAACCGTAATTATGGTAAATTGAATTGTACAATTCAATTTTCTTATATTTAATGATTATAACAGTAAATAGAGGAAATCACATTAATTTTAAGAATTAACATAACTGAACTTGTAATCATAATGAAAAAAACATATATTTATAGAATATTGGAAAAACTTATTTAATATATATATATATATATACTTAATGTGAATGATTGTAAATAGATAAATAAATTAGAATGTAATTAGTTTTTAATGATTATTATGATCATTATCTCCATAATTTTAAATTTTAAATTATTTTTTATATATAATATTTGATACATGCTTGTTGTGCATTTATTGAAAATACATTAAGAATATGAATAATTTAAATTAAACATAAATAGATTGATTGGTATGTTATATTAATATGATCGATTTTAAATATCATATTTTATATCAAAGATTTGGAAATCTAATTAAAATATGGTATCATGATTCATGACAAAAAAATATTTTATAATTTTTTACTACACATGTTAATCTGTTTTAATTTCTATAATAATTATAATAATATTAATAAATATCGTATTTACTTTATCTAAATATCAAAACGTGCGTCATGACAAAAAAAAAAAAAACAAGTATCAGCATTCATTATTATGAAATAAAATAAAGTTTATTAAGTAAATAAATTTAATGTTCCATAATTAATTAAAGATAGTATCAAAATTATTTATTTTTATAATTAAATCACTAATTTATTTATATTAATTAAAAAGTTAATTATTTATATTATATGAAATATGAGCTATATACATTTATGTTTCTTTTATTAAAGGAATGTTTCAATTTTTAAAATTACTCATAGAAGATTTATTAATTATTATTATTATTGTATTTATAATTTGTGAACCCGGGTATGGCAAAATTAGATAAGAAAAAATAGTCAACAAATTGTTAATGTTCATAACAATATCCATAATAAAATATGGATGAATTCAAAAATCATTCAAACAGAAATCATTTAAAGGATTGCATATTTTTTAATAGATGACTATTTCACAATTATCAATGATCGAGGCTTTCCTTGTGCAGGGGTTATACAAATATAGCATCCTCTTGTTATTCATAGCAATACGGATATAGCATCCCCTTGTTATTCATAGCAACCAATACCCAGAGAAGGACCGCCATAAACTTGTTGCTGCTATACAACACAAATACACAAAAGATGAAAAGACCAAGAAAGAAACATTGCAACAAACAATAAAAATTAATAAGAAAAATTAAATTACATATTAAACTTATTGTGACCGTAAAAAATACAAAAAATATTAAACGAAACATAATAAACTTATGTTGAGCACCGTATCTTATACACTCTTGTCATGCATTGCCCATTGACTCATTTTTTGATATTCACCAATTCAAAAAACCACCTACAAAAAAATGAGTAAAAAAATACGAACAACTATAACCAAAAAAACACATACGAACAACAAATCAATTAGAAATAAACAACGAACAATTTAAATCAATTAAAACACAACAAATTAAATAATACTTACAGTGCTCCTGAAAAAAAAAACAATAAGAAGAATTATTAGTGATAATAATAATAATAATTGAACAATAATTAATACATAAAAAAGAATATTTCGTATGATTTTGAAAATGAATGAAGATGAAGACCTTTTTATAGGTGTAGTTATAAATTAGGGTTTGTATAATTTTTGAATAATAATTTAATATTAATTATTTTAAATACTATAATCAAATCCGGATATTTTGTTAAAAATTTCTATATTTAAGGAGTGATTGAATAAAATATGGTAAATTAATATAAAAGTTGTCTATTTAAAATTTTACATAATTATAGAAATAAATAATATCAATTTGATTCATTGACTTAAATTAAGGAATTAATTATTGTGAACCCATTTTAATAATATAAATAATTGGATGAATACATTATAATGCGATTTTTTTACTATAATTATGGAGGCTACTATAATTATGGACGCATAATGTTATAATACATATTCTTTCATTATAATTATGGACACTTAATTGACCAATATTTAAAGAATGCAAAAACCGGTTTTATAAATATTAATTATGAAGACGCGAGAAATTAAGGAATGGAAAAATCGGTTTTATAAATATTAATTATGTCACGTAATATTTATTATTGGTAAAAAATTATGAAGACGCGAGAAATTAAGGAATGGAAAAATCGGTTTTATAAATATTAATTATGTCACGTAATATTTATTATTGGTAAAAAAAAGCCACATAACGTAGTGTGAACATGCTCATTTTTTGTAGTGTATATTTTTGTGTTCACACTGGCCACGTGGGATCAGAAAAGTCTGGAATTATATATTAAATAGATTAAAATAATTTGAAGTGATTAAAATATTTTTAAAATATTTTATATTTTGTCAAAAAAGAAATTAAAATAATAAAAAAATAATTTAAAATAATTTTTAATAATTTGATATACATTTAATATATTTAAAACTATTTTAAATAATTTTCAAATTATATAAAATATTTTAAATTGTCCTTAAATAAAAATTTTAAAAAACTAAAATACTTTTGTAATATTTTAAATATTTTAAATAAATTCCTATTAATTTGAAATAAGATATTTTACATATTATATTATCGTACAATAAGTTTTAAAATATTTGAAATACTCATAAAAAATTTAAATTTATTTCAAATTTCAAATTAGAAAAGTTGAAGAAAAACTCAGCAAGGTTTCTCAGCCGCACGAGCAAAACAAAGGTTCAATGCAACCGCCGGGTGAAAACTTGCAAGGCGTAAATACAAGCACATTACCAACCAAGAAGTAAAAGCTTCAGAAGGGCCATTCGTATATAGAGACCATTCTTTGCCTGTCTGAAATAGGCAGACCTTGGATCATCATCCACATCAACCGTTATCTGTAAACAGTTCAACGGCAAAAACCCATACAATCAAGGCGAAAAAAACACAAGCACAAGGAGAATAGTGTGTGATATAATAGTTCTATATGGAGCAAATCAGAGGAACATCAGAAAAATGGAAAGCCTTACCTCATCAAGTCTCGGCAATGGATGCATCACAACTGCATGTTTCTGCATCACGTCCAACACATCTCGGTTCACAATGTATTTGCCTCGAGCCTCTTCGTATAAATCAATTCTTTCACCAAATCTTTCTCTCTGAATACGGGTTTGATACACCACGTCACATTTAGCAGCCACCTCCAATA
This sequence comes from Euphrasia confusa, assembly GCA_954870475.1. NCBI lineage: Eukaryota > Viridiplantae > Streptophyta > Magnoliopsida > Lamiales > Orobanchaceae > Euphrasia > Euphrasia confusa. The sequence continues at coordinate 2,696,544 of OX940966.1, read as the reverse complement.
AATCTGCACTCTCTTCCCACTCGACTCCTTCCGACGTCAGATAATCTTTTATGTCGTCCTGAAATCATAATTGAAAATATAATATTTCACAAGCTCTTAACACGAATATGTTTTGCTTGGGTCTAGTTTTCAATTTTATCATATGAAAATATTTTGGGAAAAAAACATTTGAGTTTCCATGCGGAGTTTGATGCCTTCTGTGTAGATACCTTCATTTTTACAACTTCAGGCGAGACAAAGTAGATTTTAACATCTTTAAACTTGGCCAGCAGATAGGCAAGTGATCGGACAGTCCTCCCATAAGCAAGATCTCCGACAAGTCCAACTTTGATGCCATCAAGTTTTCCTATCTCTCTTTGGATAGTGTACACATCCAAGAGGGCCTGTTCACCGCCAAAGGGAAGCATATATAAAAAAATATAAATGCATAAAAATTTTGAAATGAAATATTGCACAACATGCCCAAAACAACATTAACAATGATCTGCATCACAAGAGGGTCCAAGCCCAAACAGATAAACAGAGGACCAGATATAGCAAACGAAATTCATATTTTTAACATGTAGGCAAGCTAGATATGGATTGATGAAGCTTAAAGAAGAGGTTTGAATGAAAACTAAAAACTAAAATGACCCAAAATTCATAACAAGAATTATTTTCTCGCAGCAATTGCAACAATAACTACGCCGATGGGATAGCCTTGGACATGGAATCCGTCATAATCATTATCGTGTGACTAATGTGTAAATAATGACTTAGAAAGCTCCCTTCAAACGATATTCTAACAAAGTAAACAGGACTTCTTAATACGATGCCCAAAATTAGTTTGACGGCTTACCCTGAAAATGCAAATGCAGAATAAACACAGCCAAGTTAATTAGAAATAATCAAGCTGCGATTTTCCAAAAACCCACATACAAATGCTGTTCACAACTACTGCATGATAACACAGGCATTTACAGACACACAAAGGATTTTATTTTTTAAACTCTGATCAACTAAATATCCAAAAGAAAGACAAAGAGAAAAATTTTTGAGTTATCAGACCTGAGTCGGGTGCTGCCCAGGCCCATCCCCAGCATTAATCACTGGAACACTGGCTGTCACTGCAGCCCGTTTCGCAGCACCGCTTTCAAAATGCCTCATCACGATTATATCAGAATACCCTTCAACCGTTCTTATAGTATCTAAACGAAATTAATATCAGTCAGAATTAGTATGCATTCAGAAAAAAACATAGTTTCTGAAATAACGCGCATTCTCAGTTATAATAAGCCAGGAAACTACCTTCGAGTGTTTCCCCCTTTGCGGCTGAAGAGAACTCACGCGCATTCTCAGTGGTCAAGACTTCCCCACCCAACCTTTTCATGGCGGACTCGAACGAAAGCCTAGTCCTAGTCGAGGGCTCGTAAAACAGGGTGGCCATCAAGTACCCCTTGAGAATCTGGCTTTCGGGAGAGTTCTTCTTGATCTTTTCCATCTCGAGCGCCACGTCGAATATGGCGCTCAGAGTGTCCCTGTCGAATTGCTGGGCCTCGATGATGTCGTCGAGTCGAAACTTACTCCCAGCCGGAATGCAAGGTTTGGTCCCGACCTCGAGCGCTCGGCATCTGAGTGTCAACTTGAGAGGCGGCGGCGTAGCGCGGAGTGTTTGTTTGAAAGAGACGTTTAGATAGCTGTGGAAGAAATTGATGGAGCGGCTCTGCTTGGAGTCGATCCCAGTGCGGCTCAAGGTCCGTGTGGGAAATGAGGAAGACGACGCCATTATAAACGGAGGGAGAAAACCTAATAGGGAAAATTGAAAAGAGTTCTTGTTCTAAATCTTTCGAAACCGAATCATCCGAATCCGAATTACAGAGAATGTAAAGACAATGGGTACTCACCTCTGTTTGATGGAGCTTCTTCGCCGGGGAATCACCGTCGGTAAGTGACTAGGGTTTAAGGAGGGATAGGGTAGAAGGTTGTGTAAAAGTAACACACACTCTGTTTTCCCAAACCACGTTTTTATCCCGAAGGGTAAAAAGGGTAAAACTTCATATTTTATTTTATTTTTGTTATTATTATAAAAATATTTTTTATAAAACTTTTGGGATAAATTGTGCTTCGATAGAAAAGTAACCCTACAACAACCCTTAATCACTTTCCGACGGTGATCGCCCGACGAAGAAGCTCCATCAAGCAGAGGTCAGTTCTTCTTCACATTCGATAATTTCTCTCACAAAGTACTGTACAACGATCCGTACTCGTTGCGGTTTGAGCTATTTGTTCAATTCGATATTGCCTTTAAGGTGTTTGATAAAATGCCCCAATGGGATTATGTCTCAGCTGAAATGGTTCTTACCCTTATTACTGGATTAGAATTTTGAGTTGTGAAATCTTGTTTAGGGTTAAGATATGAAGAAGGGAATTCACCCCCAGATGCAGTGGATATCCTACGTGACCCAGAGCGGCCGCCTGCTCAATGTGATGATGACCAAGATCCACCCGGTCGGTAAAGTTTATCATTTCCGAGCAAAGAGACAGATGGCTCAGAGTCTCGGACAGATCGCCAAGTTCAAGCGTCGGTATGGAGGGAAGGAAGAGGAGCCCGAAAAGAAATGATGTTCATCCATACGGGCGCCTAGTGCTTGGTACACATTATCTGTTCTCGACTTTTTGGACTAAAGTTGGCGTGCACGCTTCGTATTTGTGCTCGTTGTTTTTCCCCGTCAAATTCTAGTCATAATTATGTTGATCTATTTGGTATTCATTTGGAATCTAGAAGCAAATGATCACTTTTTTTCCGATTTGAAGTCTATTATAACAACCTCACAGCTTGAGACTGTGTGGAGAATATTAATGGTTTCACAGATCATTCTTAATAGCAGAAGGGATTGAATACATATATGTATGGAGAATTAGATGAAAGGAGGTAGTAGTCGTTGTATTCTCTTCACTTGTGAAATTCAATGATGATACAGCAAACTTTGATGACTTGCTTGAATCCAGCATATTCTGCAAGGGCTTGAAATTCCTTTCCTGTCCTCTCTTTCCCACCTAAAGTCAAAGACAGCATAACCATATCGAAACGAGCTGCGCCACCATATAGGCCGGCCCACTGTTCCGAAAAGATAGTTTCGACCACAATCACTTTCCCGTTTTTCGGAATGGCTTCGTAGCAATTTCTCAAGAGTTTCTTGCAGTGTTTTTTGCTCCAATCGTGAAAAATCCACTACAATTAATCAAGGAGTTACAGTTTTAAGTTAGTGATATACGATCAAGTTAATTATGGTTGGGCGGGGTTAGCTTTTATAGAGAATTAAATTGTTCGCTTATCCTTGTGAGAATTAAATTCGTTTTTCAAACATAAGATATAATGAAAGATTGATCCGCGACTAGGGCTGGAAACGAGCCCAGTCGAGCTCTGAGCTTATCGAGCCGACTCGACAAAAAAATTAACAAGCACGAGCTCGACAAGCCGCTCGGGAGGCTGCTCGAGCTCGGCTCGCTAATTTTTTTCATGCTCGAGCTCGACTCGATCGAGCTGCTCGACTTTTGCTCGCTCGATTAGTTCAACTCCAGCTTGTTCCAGTGACTCAGCTTGTATTGCTCGACTCGACTTGAATTGCTCGAAAAAATCGACTCGATATATACACATATTAAGAATATTTAATTAAAATTTTATATATATGAGCCGCTCAATTCTTCGGGATTTTGGTTCGAGCTCGACTCGTATAGATTAATGTTCGGCTCGAGCTCGCGTTTAACTGAACTCGAGCCGAGCGCTGACTCGAGCTGCTCGGTTCGTTTCCGGCCCAGATGTAGTTGTTGTGCAGAGTGGTTATACTCACAAAATATAAATTTTATGATGATTTTGAATAAAATATCATTTTTTATGTTTATTTAGTATTAAATAATCCACCTTTTCCTAATTATAAATCAATAAAATTTAATTAATATAACGCACTTATGAAAAAAAATATATATATATATATATAGATGTAATTTAAAAAACTATATTGTCCCTTTTCCAAAATAGTTCTAAATTTTATATGTAAAAAATATTGATAAATAATATTTCATATTTTATATTGATTTTTAAAATTTAACTATTTCATAATTGGAGGGATTATTAATATTTTATATTATTAATATTTTATTGAGTGTAAAACCAACTAAATTTAGTTAGCGGTATTAATATTTAATATTATTGTTTAATGCAATTATTTAACTCTTCAGACTTTCTTAATAGTATTAATATTTAGGTATATTTATGAAAAAGGGCATTTTAGTTTTTTAATTTATCATCTAAATCACATAAAATTGCATTTTATATTTAAGAGTAATTTTTTAAAGTTATTTATGTATTAAGTTAGTAACTATCGTATAATTATAATAAAGAGTACATTTAATTACTATTATACCTTGTTAAGAAAAATTGAATTATTTAATTATAAACAAACTTAAATATTTACCTTTTATCCAAAAATTTCTTAATATTTAAAGAGACTTTGTTATTAATATTTTAATTGTGAAAAATAATAATGAAAAAGACTTTTAAAACTTGAAAAAAACAATGAAAAAACTTTCTACTTTGTTATTAAAAAAAATAATGAAAAAACTTTCTACTTTTTTATTAATATTTTAATTGTGAAAAAAAATAATGAAAAAACTTTCTTACTAGTATTATACTATATAACACTATTGAGACTAACTTTGTTATAGTATTATATACTAACACTACTGACTTTGTTATTAATATTTTAAATGTGAAAAAATACACTCTTGAGACTGACTTTGTTATTAATATTTTAAATGTGAAAAAATTTAATGAAGTATGTAAAAATATATTGTTTTTATAATTTTAAACTATTTTTTATAATTTTATACATTACAATCAATGAAAATTGATCGTAGGATTGAACGTAAATAATTATATGAATTTATAATAGAACATTGTTTATTTTATATGGTTAGATAAGTGAATCTTCTATAATTTTATAGATTAAATAAACAATTAAATGAGACTTTCTCAAGTTCCAATTCGAATTTGGATTCTCTCCTAATTATTAGTTCATCTTAACCGTTTATTTTATATGCCATCAATATCTTTTTAAATCAATTAAAAAGTAGTTAGTAGTATAATTTATACTACTCTTTGTAATATAATGTGAATTTATTTTTTATTCTACAAATCTACAAGACCACACTTTTATCTACAAATTTAGTTGAAATTGTTGTTACAATTCTCAAAACATAAATATATAATTTAATTTTCTGACATGCATACTAAATGTATGGTAAAAGTCCTTACTGAATTTTCACAAAAATATGATAATTATTTTTCTTGAAATTGTTGATTTTGGATTAGCACATTTTTTTTAAATACATTTGTCTTACTAGAATCATAACTAATTTTTTAAATGTGAAATTGATGATTTTCGATTAGCACGTATTTTTTTTACACTCGTCCAGCCAAAAGGTAAAAATAAACGTTTTTGACATGCATGCAAAGTGTATGGTAAAAGTCCTTACTGAATTTTCACAAAAATATGATAATTATTTTTCTTGAAATGGTTGGTTTTGGATTAACACATTTTTTAAAAATACACATAACTAATTTTTTAAATGTGAAATTGATGATTTTCGATTAGTACGTATTTTTTTTACCTCCAGCCAAAAGGTAAAAATAAACGTTTTTTTTTTTATAAAGGAGAGGGTTTATTTTTATTTTAATTAATTAGCAAAGCAGTGAAAAGGTTGGTATGTTTATTTAAAGAAGATATTATACTACCTTTTTAATTGATTCAGAAAGATGATGGTCTCTTGTATACAATTAACGGCTGAGATGAGTTATTAGGAGATATTAGGAACAAAGGAGAGGATCCAAATTCTTCCAATTCCCCTAAAAATATAATTGTGACGTCGAGCAAGTTGCAGATCCAAGTGGCTGCCGCGTCAGCGTCACTCGCCTACCCAAAATTTTCCCCCAAATCCGAAAAAAAACATTCTCAAATCCTGATCTCCTCCTCCGTGCTACCGCACCTTCTCAGTTCGGAGAAATCGACCATTAGTTTTCTTTTTTCTTCATTTGCGTGGAAAACAAATCCGATCCATGGGTGTGGCGACGACGGGCGCTGATGCCGCGGCGAGCCTCCGTTCTTCGGTGGCGCCCGCAAACCTTCCTCTCCTATCTGCGTTACTAGCCTGTGCAATCGCTCAGTTTCTGAAGCCTTTTACCACTTGGTAGTTCTCTCTCTCTCTCTCTCTCTCTCTCTCTCTCTCTCTCTCTCTCTCTCTCTCTCTCTCTCTCTCTCTCTCTCTCTCTCTCTCTCTCTCTCTCTCTCTCACTCTCTCTTGTTATTTACTTCCTTTCTCCATTTATGATATCTGTGTTAGTGTCTCGTCCAGCGGGTAAATTCATTAGTAGTTTTGTCGAGTCATAATTAGTTCTTTTCTGTGTTCGAGTGTCCCTGTTTAACCGCGTCTGAATTCACATTCCTCCTTCTCGTTTTCAATTGGTATACGAATATCTTGGAGCATCCTGAAAGTTGTGTATTTGTTGAATAAACCAAGTTAGCATTTTCGACTTACTTTGAAGCACAGTGCAGTCAATTGTCGTATGACAGACTTCTATATTTTATGAACCCTAAATTTATGGGCTTGTGAGTATTTTATTGCATTCAAATACATATTTAGGACTTCAGAGAGAATCTGAAAAAAGGTTTTTACAACCATTTTCAAGCCTTTTTTTTACGTGAATCGGTTAGGTAGAATGCAAAGTTGAAAACCATGCTAGCTATGCATCCAAATGGAAATTATTCTTACTATATCAATTGATCCATAGCTTTGGGTTGGTTTGTTACATAACACCCATCTTTTTTCCAGGAAAGAACACAAAACTTCCTTGGGGGAATGACAGAATGAGAGCTTATGTAGTTAGTTTCTAGTACATTACTTCCTCATCCATAACCAAACTGGTTATTGTGTTGAATATGTTATATTGGTTGGGCCCTCATTTCATTGTCACATGGCATATACATATCGATGGGTATGAGTTTTAGTTATTCTCGAATTTGTGTTTTTTAATTTATGATGTAAATTTTGGTTTAACCACTATGGTATCATCGTTTGGTTAATCTCTCCAAGTTGAGATGTAGTTGTTAGGAAATTTAATTTAGTCATGCCATTTGTTTGTTTCTTGTTTGATTTGTCAATATGGTACTTTTAGACATACAGGTTGAAAGATAATAAATGGGATTCTGGAAGGATGCTGAGTTCAGGCGGGATGCCATCATCACATTCTGCAACTGTGATAGCTCTTGCAACGGCAATTGGGCTGGAAGATGGAACTGGAGGAGCATCCTTTGCCATTGCAGTTGTCTTGTCATGTGTTGTATGTACTTTCTAAACCAGGTTTTCTTCATCCTTTTATTATCGCCTGCCTGTTCTTGTGTTGTCCTCTCATCAGTCATCAGACATGGTATTCCTTTCTGGTGATTGTTTTATTATATCTCCTAAACCCCATTCCCCAAGTTTTCATCTCATCAGTCAAAGAACAATATATCATATTACCATTTTTTACTTTCTTGAAAGGTTTTTAAAAAATACACTATTAAATTATTATCATATTTAATCACCTCAATCATATTTTTAATCTTTTCAAAAATCAAAACAAAAATAACCAAATCATCATCCGTACACATTTCCCTACAAATATTACTATTCAACCACTCACATATATCTAACTATCAATCATTTTTTTTTACTATTTTTATATCACATCAACTGTCATCTTTACCTTTTCATCTCACAACCACACTTCCAAATCCATTACTATTTTCGCAAAAAATAGAAGTGGAAGAACTGAAAGCGCATCCAATCACACCCTTTATTTTTTTGCTCTAGTTGCTCTCTTTTCAAATAATGAGCTTGACTCCTATTTCAAATTTCAATTAATAATGCTCCTAGCTGTGTGTTATTTCTACAAGAGTAATTAACCTTGAGTCAAGTTTTTAAACATTTTCTACAGATACATTCCTTGCTTATAATTATGAAATGCTACAGGTAATGTACGATGCTACCGGCATCAGACTTCATGCTGGTCGGCAGGCTGAGGTAAGACCTTCTTCTTTTATTATAAATATGTGTTTTTGTTTGTTCATCTAACTATTCTTTTGTTTGGGTTATTTTGGTTGCTTTGGATTGTCTAATGAAACATTGTGATATTTTGAGAGCAAAGGCCTTATGTTGGTAGTTGTTTTTCCTGTCAGACAGAAATATGCGAAATTTTCAATTCTGTGGCTTATTTGTATCTCATTTCTGTTCCAGTTATTGAATCAAATTGTGTGTGAGCTGCCTCGTGAGCATCCAGTTGCTAACATTAGACCTCTTCGTGACTCACTTGGCCACACTCCACTTCAGGTATGGTCATATTATGTTCAGATTACGTGACTGCCACGTTTAGTATTTAGTTGCCATCGTGCTCATTGTGTTATTTCTACTAGGAAAAATAAAACAATGAACATGTAGAATAAAATAAATGAACTGTGGATTCTCTGGTAGAATAAAAATGTTTTGGGGTAATTCTTTTTCTAAATTGAACTGGAAATGAAATATTTTAATTTCCATTTGCATCAATAAACATTTCGATTCCATTATAATACATGAGCTTGTTCGGATAGTTACACAATACAGTGGTTTCAATTCCATCTCGTATGTGTTTATTTGACATCTTTTCATCCAAAACATTCCATCCGAATGCAATCCCAAGGGTTTTCTTCCTGAAGCAGAACCTTATTTTCTATTGGCACTAATAACTTTTATTCCTCCCATTATTGTAGCCCCACAAGATTTGTCCATCAGTTCCCATCTTTGTGCTTTTCAACCTCAATCACAAATGTACCCTTGGGATTTGTTTTTTACAAGAAAATATAACCCCAGAACATTTTGAAAATTACAAAAAATCCCTCGAGGTTTGATTCTGTATTAATATACTTTTTTAACCGTTCTCGAGTGAACATTTGTATAAATATTAAGATTGCCCCTTGTATTTAACGGAAAATTATTTCCTCGTGTTCTTTTTTTAAGTACCATTGGTAAGTTTTGTAATTATGAATTATCTAGGTTTTATTGTAATTAACCCAAAGTACCATTGGTAAGTTTTGTAATTATGAATTATCTTAATCCATTTGTTCCTAACTGATGGGTTCCAGGTAGGTGCTGGTGCTATGCTGGGATGTTTTGTAGCGATTCTCCTGAGAAGTACTTCATGAAGATTTGAACTTTTGATGTATGTATATAACTTCTGCAAAGAAACCGAAAGATAGCAGCAAAGGTATGATCTGTGTGAACCTGCTGATGATTACAAGCTCTGTATAATAGAGTTTTTTTTAGCACACATTGTCGCAAGTGTTCCTAAAACTTTATTACATCATGTCATTATGCTTCTCTTGTGCGAGTTAATTTTGTTTTTAAGCGACTCAGTTCATCAAAACCCCACTAATAAAGATGTCGAAGTTGTATTAGACTAATGTCACGTGTATAAAATATTGATTGGAAAATGTGTCAGTCGAATAAAGCAGCTTCAATTCGAAGTAAATATCTAGCATAAAAGCTCAGACGACTTTTGTGAAATACAAAGGGTAAATAGTAATTTTCAAAGTTGGTCCAAGGGATTAATGTCAGTTTAAAAGCTGAGATGCTTCGACAGTCTCCTTTGTGGTTTTGCCTAATTAAGGAGGGATTCTGGGTCGAAGATAAGATGATGCTTCGACAGTCTTCTTTGTGGTTTTGCCTAATTAAGGAGGGGTTCTGGGTCGAAGAAAAGATGCAGCGTTATTCTAGCATTTGCTCATTGAGATATTTTGTTTCTTTCCTCATTCGTTTGGCCTTTTGATGGAAATACTTTTAGCAGCATCAAATTTTGTCTTGAAGAAGATACAATGCTAGTATATATCATTTCTTGAGAGATTAAGAACTCATTTCTTGAGAGATTAAGAACTCGCTAAAATTGACAGTGAAATACCAATACCGTTTTAGAAAAATTGTCTCTAACATATGTCTCTAACATAAGTTTCGATTCAACTATTTATATATGTTTGTTGTAGTTGATACCCAAGTTGACTAGTTTTTTTTTTCTCTAGTATTATTTGATTTTGGAATAAAAATAAATAAAAGCATTTCTAAAACCGAATGAGACCACATAAAAGAGTAAATATTCATTTGGGGGGTCACCGACTTTATCTCCTCCGATCCGATCGGCATCCAAATATAGTTCCCCTCTCTTTTTGCTGGAATCCATGTGTATATATGGATTCTTCAATTATGTTTCTTCAATTTTTTTTAATATTACCTCTGTTTCATTTTTATAGTCACACTTCATTTGTACTTCATTTGTTATTTGTGAAAAAAGTGTGATTATTGCTTTGCTTTGAGACATATTTTTGTTAAAAATATTCTTTTTGTGATATTTAAATGTAGAAAAATTGCATGCAATGAATGAGTTAAGAGTTGCATTACGAACATTCAAACTCTAAGCCGGCAATATTAGTTCTTGCCTAACATTGGAGAATGATGAATCATAGTTTAATCCTAGAATCCCTTATCACTTGCTTCAGTCGGAAACACGTCATGTACTGTCATTTCCTGCACGAAAACTAATCATACCACCACTGAAGAAGACAATTAAGGCTTCGGTTTTGTATTTTAAGGAAATTAGTTAGTTAGTCGGGTGGGAATTTGGCATACACGAATTTGATTTTTATTATCCGACAATACCTCAACCAAGTGACAAATTAAATGATGTATATGTGTTACAAAATTTAGTTTTGAGAATATATATGCATTTTGGATATTTGGACCTTGGTACAAACCTTAAAGGTGTTTTAAACTATGCATAAAATTAATATGATGAACATCTTGTATAAATATCATAAAAAAATACTAATAAAATACAAAAAAGGCATAAGAAAACTAAATAAAAACGTTTAGACCTAACTTTCAACCAACTTTGAAACGATTTTTTGTTTGTGACTTGTTAATTAATTTAGAGCGAAAAAGCATCATATCTAGTTCTAATCTAATTCATGTCATATGAGATTCTCACTAATCTTCAATCCATTTCATATTTCTTACTTAGCTATGCTTTATATAACCCCAATACCAAAACCTCCTTTTGTCATAGACATGCAGTTCAAATATCCAAAAATCCCACTCCTAAATTATTTATATAAGAAAAAAAACTTTAATATATTCCTCTCTTCTTCTCCATATATATCCATCATCACACAAAGATATCTCAAAACATAAATCATTAATATACAAACAAACTAAAAAAAACATGTCGACGAAATCTCATCATCATCGTCGTAGAGGCTTAAAGATCCTTCCCATAGCCGCGCTTCTTATTGTAACTCCTCTTCTATCATCATCCCTCAGACTCAAATATTTGTATTTCATAGTCAACATTCTCATCATAGCTGTTGGAGCTGAGGCTGGCCTCCTTTCGTTTCTCCTCCAATCCGCGGATATCAAGGAAGAAGGATTTAATTTTCATCAAGATCATGGATTGATATCGGACAAACCGGTTAAGGCTTGTGTTGAAGAAAGGGTCAAGGAGGCTGAAAGGTTGTTATCTCTAATTCCAAACCCTAGCATAATTTTTATTGGAGGTGGCGGTGGTGATGGAGCTGTGAGTACGGCTGAGAATTCGATAATTATTAGTCGAGGAGATGAGCGTGAAGTGTTAGTCATGGAAGAAGACTATCATTTAGATGATCGTCATAGTCATGTTGTTGATGACGAAGAATTGTTTCGGAAAGCTGAGATGTTTATTGGGAATTTTTATAAGCAATTGAAGATGCAAAAAGAAGAGAACAAAGAACAAGTAAGGCTATGATCAATCATATAGTACTTATACTCCGTATTTGATTTTAGCCATGTCTATATATGCAACTAATTAAATTACAAAAAAAAAAGTAGGACTATTTATCTGAGATGGAAATAATATATACTTTATAATTTAAGGATATAAGAATTATTGTATATATATGTGACTCGATTATGTTAAAAAGAATAAATTTATATGATTTTGTCAATCGATCGATAATTATTTACATGATGTATAATGGTTGTATAATTATCGAAAATTCGTACTACAGACCAATTAAAATTCATAATTGATCATAATTCACATTTTGAAGCATAATAATTAAATAAAAATAATATTGTGAATAAAATTCATGATAAAAACGACAATTAATAATTCAATTTTATTATACAGTAATAAAAAGATATGAAGAGCCATCCTCCAAAAGCATAGTAGTAAATAGTACTCCTGTCCAAGAGCTATAGACACAAGTGATCAACGTTGACTTTTTTTGTCCGTCTAATACAATAGGATAAACAATACACAAAAAATACAAAAAAATAACTATAATAAAATTTAGCTATTAAATTTTATTTTAGTTATTTTTTTCATAATTTTTTTATACTGTTATTGTAAGGACAAAAAAAAGTCATGTATTGGACAAAAAAATACACAAAAATTACAAAAATTACATATGTTGACTTTTTTTGTCCGTCCAATACAATATTATAAACAATACACAAAAATTACAAAAAAATAACTATAATAAAATTTAGCTATTAAATTTTATTTTAGTTATTTTTTCATAATTTTTTATATTGTTCATCATATGTATTGGACGGACAAAAAAAGTCAACATATGTACTGGACGAAAAAAAAAAGTTAACGTTGACCAGTTTTGCCTATAGCTCCGAGAAAAAAGGAGTAATGATTAGTAAATAATCGGAAGCGCCGTTAGTTCTAACAGAAGACTGACGGAATTTATGCACCGCAGAGTAACGACGTGAACAGCCAATAAACGTCAACCACGTCAGCTGACGACGCGTCCCACCATCCTTCAAACGATTCCTCCTTTTTTTCGCAGAATTTATTTTTTCATCGTCTTGGTGAGCGGCCGATCCAGAGTAATGGCTGAAGATAAGTACAATCGGAAAAATCCCGCCGTGAAGAGGATTTTGCAGGAGGTTAAGGAAATGCAATCGAACCCTTCGGATGATTTCATGAGCCTTCCGATCGAGGTTTTACTTTTTCAACTGTATTCGTAATTCATGCTCTTCGAATTTTGTCGTCGCGATCAATACGTGTTTTCTGTAGCAAAATAACTTCTAGATTTTCTTAATTTTCATTTTCATACAGAATTTTTTTGTTGATGGAAATTTAGGAATTGTTCAGAATTTTGTTTTTAAATGGGATTTGGTTGGCTTCATTTCATGTTTTCTTAATCATGTACTGTTGGAATTTGCATAGCGGTTTTTAAATTTTGAGATATTTGCTGCTTGATATGTCATCTGTGATTTTCCTTTTTCTGGTTTGGTTGCGGCTATGGGTTTCATGTGATTTCGAGGTTTTCATGAAGGGGTTGTTCAGTCGGATATTTTGTAATGAGTTCGATTTACACGGTTTGTATGCCTTGTTATTGTAACTTAAGCACCGATGTGATTGAATTTTATTTCTCCAGGAGAATATATTTGAATGGCAGTTTGCAGTCAGGGGACCAAGGGATTCGGAGTTTGAGGGAGGAATATATCATGGAAGAATTCAGTTGCCTGCTGATTATCCTTTCAAGCCACCTTCGTTTTTGTTATTGACGGTATGGCATCAGCCAGCATATTCAACGTGTGATATGATTTTATGTTTAATTGTTTCTTTCTTGGATTATCGATTATGTTTTCTCTATTATTTTTGCAGCCAAACGGTCGATTTGAAACACAAACTAAGATATGTTTGAGCATTTCAAACCATCACCCTGAGCATTGGCAGCCATCCTGGAGTGGTATGTTCTTGACTGAAATATAGAATTCAGTTTTTTGCTGATATTACTGCAGTTGATGTGTGACTTGAATATGCCTTAGAAACCACTCAATTTTGATGCATGTATTTCAATGAACTTTATACATTGCCTGCTCGTTTAGTATACCAACAACATCATGGATATTAATTACTCTTTGTATTTTATACGCGTTACTTGTGAACTCACGTAGATATTTGACAATTTCTCCATGGAAGATTTCTTTGAGTAAACTGTAATATTTTCCACTTCATTTATCATATACCAACATGTCGTCTTTTTTGGTAAGTGACCATTAATTTTCAGATACTTGATGAATTATGTCTGATACGCATTTTTTAAATTGTTTTACAACTGAAAATCTCAATCTTTTTTTTTACTATGAATGTTGTGCAATACACATCGTTTAATTGTTTGTCTTTTTTTCTCTTTTCCTTTTTCCTTTTGCAGTTCGCACCGCTTTGTTAGCATTAATCGCATTTATGCCAACAAGCCCTAATGGTGCATTGGGATCACTTGATTATCCCAAAGAAGAAAGGGAAGCTCTTGCAGTCAAATCTCGCGAAGCAGCTCCCACCTTTGGGTCTCCTGAACGCCAAAGGCTGATTGATGAGGTTCAGTTGTTGTGCTAGCTCCCTTAATTTGCTTCCATACACACCTCCATTTCCAGCCCCAATCTTCTCCTTTGAGTGTGTTCATTTTTCGGTTGTACTTAAGGAGGCTAAATTTATATTGAAATCCGGGATTGAATTGTAAATCAAACGTATAGCCTGTTTCCCACCCCTTATATTTTGTCCATCCATACTAATACTTTTCTTGCTTTTAGATTCACGAATACATGCTCAGCAAAGCCCAACCAGTACCTCAAGGTGACAAGCCATCCGATGTATATAACAGTGAAGAAAATAAGCAGAGCCCTCAAGCTGATATTGAGGGAAGTACAGAAACACTTTCCGATCCAGCTGAAAATGACGAAATCATCCAAGAACCCAATGAAACAACATCTTCACATGCAAATGTTGCCCAGGCACAGTCGGTCCCTCCCATGCCCTCTACTGTACAGCTGCAGTTGCAGAAACCCGAACCAAGGGTTGCTGTTCCCAGACCAGCAGACGATCGTTTGTTCACATGGGCAGCTTTCGGGCTTACCATTGCTATTGTTGTGCTTTTCTTGAAGAAGTTCTTGAAAGCTAATGGGTATGGTGCTGTCTTTACCAACGAGTCGTAAATCAAATGTTAGTTCCGTATGCAAAATTGCAAATAGGGGGCACATTCGGATTCGAGAACCTGAAATTTATCGGTTAATTATGATGCGGTTTTATATGCATCTCATATGTATATCCTTTTTTTCTTTTTGAAATAATCATTCTGTCCTTGAACTTTGAACTTTGTAAGAAAGCTTGAACTCCTATATAGGAGTATATGGCGAATATGAATACTTGGTAATTGTTGTTTGAAGTAGGTTTTGGACATGACCAGTTGATCGAGCCGTCGGTTTTAACCAATCAAACCTCCAATCGGAACTAAATGTATGTACATTCAAATGAAATCAAGTAATGACAAAGAAAAAAAAAAGAAAGGAAAGGAAGTGTGTGTGTTCTCCATCAACACTGGTAAATCCCATCAACATTTTGTGATTGATCAAAACCATGCTGCAGCCATGGTTCCTGCAAGATGTTATCCATCATTTTAGTAAACTCATGATCATGATCGATACTAGCATCACTGACTATATCATCATGATGATCGTAGTAGCTACAAGTACTCGTTGTACAAGAAACCAACATGTCGTGTAACAACTCCAGCCTCCTTTTCAAATCCTCGCTCTGCACTCTCAAGATCATGTTCTCCGACTCGATGGCCATGAAGCCCGACTCGACCTCATTGATTTTTCGCAGCATGCCGTTGCTTTTGGATCTTAGGTGCACCATTTGGTTGTTCAACTCCTCAATGTGCCGCTCCTTCTTCATCCTCGAACGCCGGGCTGATTCTCGGTTCGAAATCATTCGCTTTCTCTTCTTTTCATCGGTGATTTTCACACACGGGTTGTCGTCGTCCTCAGAAGAGCTTATGGTACTGTTGATCTTTCTTGATGACATTCTTTTATAACTAATTAATTATCAAGATGACTTTATATGATCTTATGAATCAAAGATCAAGAACAAATCATAAAACCAATATATAATATAATTGGATATGCCTAATACTACTCTTATCTCATCAGAGGCTATATATATAATGGACAAATTAATTTCTTAATAAGAATGTTGGACTTGTGAAACAAAAGGCCAAGTGGGATTATTTTCATGAAATGTATGCTTTTGGGGTTATCCATATTGAGGCATTGTATATGAGGATATAAATGGAATGGATAATGTAATGATAGATATAGCAAATACTATATTCTCAATACAGTAGTTTTTAAAAAGTCTAATTGGATGTGGACTTGTCCATTAGGATAAGGTTGTAGTATGTTCATAAGAAATTTCAAAAAAGTTGAATAAATAATTACTTGCATTTTTACATGTTATAAATATTCATTGTATGCATTTTTCATACATATATATTCATCATATTTTACAAAATAAATAATAATAATATATATTAAATGTTATTGTTTAAATATTAGTTGCTTATATATTTATTAAATTAATGTTTTCTATGTAAATGTATGATTTTTTTCCTTTATTTATATCATAGTTAATGAGATGTTTTCATAATGTAGATTAGGTCGAACTTAGATAAACTTGTTTATTTGCTGGAATTTTTTTTAATTCTAATTAAGTTAAGACTCGTTGCGAAGATAGAACGGACAAATGGATATGTTTGCCCTAATTTCATCATCACTAATGAATTAAAATTAAATAAATAAATGTAGTAGGTTATATGGTTACGTTTCAATTAGGTAATGAGTTTTTTGAATAAAATATCGTTAAGTAAGACCAAATGTTTGGTCTCGAAAGCTAGACTCGAAAAAATCAGGAGAAGTCGAGCTCATTTTTTTAACCGGTCTAAAAAGAACTAGGTTAAAAATACAAAATTTGATTTGAAACCGACCTCAAAAAATATGACATTGCATTGTTAAATGATTTGGTAGTTATACTCTCTCCGTCCTGAGTCCTAAAACAGTTACAGTAGTCTATAATTTTTTTTTTTATTACTTAAAAAGTTTGTATTTTTTATGTATTAAATAATATAAAATAAAGTATAACGAATATTATTTGGTAAGTAATAAATGAGTAATTTGAAAAAAAATAATGATATTAATATAAATAAATGAGTATATAAGCAATAAAATTGTGTTTTTTTTTTTATTTATAAATGTCATAAGTAATTTTTTTTTAATATTTTATTTAAATTTTAGTTGGGAGAATTGGCAAATATTTAAGCCCTCTCCATCATCAACCACCTCCGCCTCCTCAAACAACCGATCCACCGAACCTTCCACAACCTCTCTGTTGTAAAACGACGATGTATAGTACGAACAATATGCGGAACTCCGAATATAACTCAACAATAAATAAAGAAGGAGACAAGAAAAGAAGACAATGAATTTACATGGAAACCCAAATCGGGAAAAACCACGGGAGGAACGACGAGAACTTTCACTATAATATTGCCTCACGATTACAAGGATTGATATCCACTCTAAAACCCTCTAATCTCACACAATATTATCTCTCTCTATGATGGTATTAACTTGTGTTAACTCGTGTTCTAATTGTGTCTATGGAGATCCCTATTTATAGGTGTAGAAAACCCATAAATTAGGTTACCAATAGGAATAAGAATAAACTCTTATTCCTAATATATGACTCCTAAATCCATAAGGAATAGAATTATATTATATTAAATATAATTCTAATTTTCCTAAATAAGGAAACAAAATTCCTACGGATTCGAGTCATATTTTAACAATCTCCACCTTGACGAGAAACCGCGAAATCCTATCGCTCATGTGAAATCACATCACATGTAACACAAAGCCGCGAAATCCCATTGCGCATAAGAAATCTCATCGCACGTCAAACCATAAAGCGAAATCACATCGCCCTCAATAGTCTCGTCCCTCGTCTTCCTCCAAATGCCCCAACGGACCTAGTTCCTAGAAGTCTGGACCATCAAAGGTCCTCATGAATCGGAACGTACATACCCGAGTGTCTTCTTCGAATTGTGAGCCCAATTCGAGATATACCCTCTCGACCGCTTTCCAAGCGCACATGGCTCACCAGGTTTAGAAACACTCCATAGATCGAGAAACACTCGATCCTTCTTGTCAACTTTCCTCACATGCCCAAGCCGCACATGGTCTAGTCGTGTAGACTCTTCACCCGAGAGCCTAGTTTTTTCCACGGTTACTTCGTTCACCGCTTCATCTTTAATCAGCTTGGTCACTCCGGCCTTACTTGGTTGCGCGCCTCTAAGCCGGATAGACTCTTCTACCAAGAGTCGGGTTTCGGCCCCGGTTACTTCCTTCACCGCGCCTTCTTGGAGGACATAAGGTCGTCTCGCCTTTTCGTCTCCTCCCAACACTACCAAAGCCTCTTCGGTAGCCTCATAAACTCCACCTTCTCCGGTGTAGCTTTTATCAACCTCGGTTACTTCCTTCGCCGAGCTTCCATCGAGGACATAAAGGCGACTCGCCTTTCTCTTTCCTCGCAATATTACCAAACCACCTTTGGTAACTCTTAAAACTCCACCTTTACAAGTGAGTTTATAGCCCTTCATATCAAGGGTACTCAAGGAAATCAAATTCCTCTTCAAGTCAGGGACATGTCTTACCTCGCCTAACGTGCGCACCGTGCCATCGAACATCTTCAAGCGGATATTTCCAATCCCTTCGACCTTGCACGAGGTGTCATTAGCCATGAACACCGCACCATGCTCCAAAGATTCATAAGTCTCGAACAACGACCGGTCCGGACACATATGAAACGAGCAACCCGAGTCTAAGATCCAATCACCACAAAAGTTGGAGTTCTCGCTTAGAGCCATTAGTAGTTCTCCATAGAAATTCCCATCTACTAATCCAACGTCACCGGAATTCCGATTACCGGAATTATTGTTGTTGCTCTCCTTTTTCTTCCACGCGTAGCACTCCAACTTTATGTGTCCCTTCTTCTTGCAATAGAAACACTCCTTATTCCCGTGTCGCGACTTCGAATTCCCCGAGTCGCTCCCTTTATCACGGTACTTCTTTTGGACGCTAAGTCCTTCACCCACATCGGGCATACCATCCTTGTTGGACTCCATCCTTTGTACGTTTTCCCTTGACGAGAGAGCTGAAGTTACGTCTTTAAACGTGAGACTATCTCGTCCATAGAGAAGCGTGTCCCGAAAAGCCGCCATGGAGGGGGGTAGCGAGCATAACATCCAAAACGCAAGATCATCATCTTCGATCTTCACGCCAATTTTCCCAAGGTCAGCTACACGCTCCTTGAATCTCGCTACATGGTCTTGAATCGACGACCCCTCCGCCATCTTGAGGAAGTAGAGACTTCTCTTCAAGTGATGCTTGCTGGACACCGTTTTCTCAACGCACATCGATTCCAACAACTCCCATAATTCCTTTGCGGTCTTCGCCTCCGTCGTTTCCTCAGTCAACGAATCCGAAACATGAAGCCCTATGGTCGCCATAGCCATCTGATCGAGCTCCACCCACTCGTCATGCTTCATGTCTTTCGGCTTGTTGTCAATACCAAGTAGAACAATCTCTTGCTTAAGAGATCTGAGGACTAACCTCATCTTGTATTGCCAAATAGGAAACCTCGTGTTGAGACTTAAATTCGGTAGATCGTACCTCACGCTCGCCATCGAAACCAAAGCTCTGATACCACTTGTTGTAAAACGACGATGTATAGTACGAACAATATGCGGAACCCCGAATATAACTCAACAATAAATAAAGAAGGAGACAAGAAAAGAAGACAAGGAATTTACGTGGAAACCCAAATCGGGAAAAACCACGGGAGGAACGACGAGAACTTTCACTATAATATTGTCTCACGATTACAAGGATTGATATCCACTCTAAAACTCTCTAATCTCACACAATATTATCTCTCTCTATGATGGTATTAACTTGTGTTAACTCGTGTTCTAATTGTGTCTATGGAGATCCCTATTTATAAGTGTAGAAAACCAATAAATTAGGTTACCAATAGGAATAGAAATAAACCCTTATTCCTAATATATGACTACTAAATCCATAAGGAATAGAATTATATTATATTAAATATAATTCTAATTTTCCAAAATAAGGAAACAAAATTCCTACGGATTCGAGTCATATTTTAACACTCTCTCTCAAACACGGTCCCATCTTCACCCTCAATTGTCCTCGCATCTTTTGTTTTTTTGTTGGATTACTAAAATGTCTCAAGTATTATTTACTATTTTTTTAAAAAGTAATGACATTTTAGACATTTTACATTTTATGTGGTTTATTTCCTTAAATTTTAATATTTAATATTTTTAGTGAAAAGAAAAATAATTAATACTGAAAAAACTCGTATACCTAGCCCACAAGGCTTGTTCTCAATTCGAAATGAGAGGCACGAGACGAGTTTTTAAACGAGCCCTTTAATTTATGGGCCGTAATTAGGGGAGGGGTAGGCGATCAAAACCCAAAAATTATAGATCTCTCCCAAAATCTGTTAAAACTTTGATTATCATCTTACATCTATTCCTTATTCCTTTCCTAATACTCCATAATTTAATATTTTTATATTGAACTATTTAGGACAAGGGTAGTATAATTTAAGATATTTTTAAATTATACCGCAAAAATTATTGTTTACAATTTAATGTTTTATTTATTTTTATTAATTAGAGTAGTTTAAAATTATAAATTAAGAAAATATAATTAATATAATTCATAACCCCCGTGTAAATTAATAAAATTAAAATAATATTATATAATTTGCTCTTATCTATAATTAGGAAAAATAGAATTATTTAATTTTAACAAAATATTAAAAAAATTCCTTAATCCAAAATCACCCTTTTATATTTCTAAAAATGATTTTACTTTATCAACTAATTTAAATACAATTTATTTTTCTTTCAAAAAGTTAATTATTTGATCTCCGTGCTCAAGGACTTGTGAATAATTAACGAGGATGGTACATTTTTTTTTGTCTTTATTCTTATTTACTGATCTCATTTACAAAAATATTATATATATATTTTTTATATAACATTTGTTATCATGACTTGAATTCGAGCACACTTTTCACCTTATCAAAGAATAGTCGATTGTCGAAGAGCTCTATTAATTGAGCATCTCCGTCAAAGTCGTTTCTACGGTCGCACGTCACAACCTCAAAATATAAAATTTTGTTAAAAGTGAAGTCAAATAGAGTTGAATGTGACAAAATAGGCTCGGTGAAAAACAATAGAAAAAATGATTGATCTTGTAAATGCTACGGGGAGATATAAATAAATTTTTTTTTTCTTGAAATTTATCTTATTTGTTCTTTTGTTTCCACATATTATGTAATGATAATTTTATTTTAGGTTTAACACTTCAAAAAAAAAAAAAAAAAATAGGAGTAGAAATTATGTGATTTTTGAGCGAAACATTATAATTGTGGTCTATATTAATTACGATAAATATGTGATGGTGATAGTGGATTAGTTCTTGTTAATCAAGTGAATCACTATAAATATGTATTTTATTTTTTTTAACAAAGACATTAGAGCTTTGAATTATTGAAGCGATTGAAGAAAGTATCGAGGATTCACACAACAATATTCAATCAATCGAATAAATTTTATTAATAGAGGGTTAGTCTCTTTCTAGCTTGATCCACGACTATATGAGAAATGAACTATCCTTCGATTGTTTCGCAGAGTCTTACAAACCGTTTTTTTATTTCTGGATTATCGATAAAATCTACCCTTATGCAACTTCATTCCAAACGAATAGTCACATATTATTTGTAATTAAAAAAAAAAAATGTGTTCGTTCATGACAAAAACAATAGTAAGATTAAAAATAAAATTTGTAGGATAAAAGTTTTAGTTGTGGAAAGTTTAGGGACTACATTGCAAATATATTTCCAAACTCAAGGTATCTTTGTGAGAAGAGTGGGCGTAAAGATATATAAATCGAAAACACACCGTCTCTTCCCCTCTCTCCCTCTACTGTGTCGTCTCCTACAACCAAACTACAGTGTGTATTGCAAACAAAATCACTGCGCCTTTTCAGAATACAAGAATTCATTAAAAAAATATTAAACCTTAATCCTCGATTTTCTCTCCCTCTAATTCACATTCTTTTCTCTGCAGAACGAAGGATTCTAAATTTCTTTTTCTTTCCTTATATATTTTATTACATTCGATCCTCGTTTTATCCAATCCGCCTCACCTGCGAACTCCATTGTTCCAACTGCCAAAGCACCGCGTTACAGGTAAATGTATTCAATAAGAAACCCTAAAGAAAACGGAAAATTGCAGGTTCAATGCGTTATTAGTGTCCAGATTTTTTTTCCTGCATGCTTTCGATTAGATCTTTAATTGGACGAGTTTTGTTGTATGGTAACTGTAGATTTCTTGATGTGGGTTAGTGACAAGTGTGAAGAACTAAGATTCTAGGGTTTTTGTTTTTCCATTGATACAGTGTGATGCGCATGGGCGATGCTTTAACAGGGTTTTGGGATTTGAAGATTTGGGCCACTGTGTTCCGAATAATCGAGAGGTCTAAAATTTCCTATTTCTTTGCCAGTATCATGAAATTAGTTTTGGAATTTATACTTGTTTCCATTATATATTTGCTATTGAAATAATCATGTCACTAATTTGGAATGTTGAAAATTAGGTATACGTTTTGGGTTACGTGCTTGGATTATGCAAATTCTGCTCTTTTGTTTGATTGATTCGAGATCATTTAGAATTTAGTCCATGCCTCATGAGGCCAGTGACCACATTGTACTCGTTTTTTTTTTAGATTAATGATCTCTTACACTTTTCCTCTCCCCCTTTCGATGTTTTGCAGTTTTGGCGCATAACTGAAACTTTATTAAACTTTTCTTTGTGTGCTCTGAGACAGAGGAGTGAGTATAATTGTATCAAACTTTTTTCAGGTTATATGGCTCTTCGGAAACATGTTCCCAATTGTAATCCAGCTGCCGTCAATATTAAATCTTTAAGTATCTCTAACAAGGAGAATGGTAAATCCATTGAGGCAGATTTACAGAAAAGACCTATTGAAGCTGATGTGGATGTTGACCTCAGAGAAGTATATTTCCTGATTATGCATTTCCTCTCAACTGGGCCGTGCCACAGGAATAATGGGCAGTTTTGGAATGAACTCCTCGAGCACCAACTACTACCTAGAAGATATCATGCATGGTATTCACGCGGAGGCATGCCCAGTGGAGATGAAAATGATGATGGCATATCTTTTCCCCTTAGTTATAATGAGTTGGTCGAAAGGCATCCCCATGTTGAAAAAGACCACTTGGTTAAGCTTCTGAAGCAATTAATGCTTGGAGCAGTTTCTCCATCACGAAGCTTGACTGGTGGAAGTTTACCTAACGCTGCTACTGTTCCTACTCTCCTGGGGACTGGGTCTTTTTCACTCTTGACCAGTATGTATAGCTCTACTATAGTGTGTGTGTGTGTGTGTGTGTGTGTGTGTGTGTGTGTGTGTGTGTGTGTGTGTGTGTGTGTGTGTATATATATAACTGCATGACTTCTATGAAATATTTAGTGGGTTCACAAAATTAGTGGGGTATATTGTTTTAGTTAAGATGATTGTCAAAATAGACATTTTTTTTCATCTTATCCTTCTGCTACAGTATGTAATCTAATGATCTTAGTGCAATGACTTCCTGTGTGTTTTTCGCTTTTAAGATTAGTTCCTTGTAAATTTCTGATATGATTTTTTGCTAAGGTGAGCATAATGAGAGGGATAACAAAGGTATACATCCCCCGAAATACATGCGTTGGCCTCACAGGCTAGCAGATCAAGTGCACGGGTTAAGTTTAAGAGAAATTGGTGGAGGTTTTACCAGGCATCACCGTGCATCTTCAAATCGTGCGGCTTGTTATGCCATTGCAAAACCATCCACTATGGTGCAGAAAATGCAGAATATTAAACGTACGAGGGGACATCGTAATGCTGTTTATTGCGGTAATTCTACCTTTTAACTCTGTTTTTTATTTTATTTTATTTTTTCCTTCTAGGAATGAAACTTAAAATTTGCTGTTCTTTACTTGAATGGTTCTTCATGGCGTTTTAACACGGTAGGAACATATTTAATATGTTACTCAGGTCTTGATTCTATTTAAGATAATGTTTTCTTGCTAGATGCAATTCTAAGATGGATATATGTGAGCAAATCTTATGTTCGAATCCTTCATGGTAACCAAATTACCATGGCTTAAATTGCTGCTGTTAAAAGAATCATGATGAACTCCCAAATTAATTTAAGGGGCTTCCTTCCGAATGTAGAAACGAGACCATTATGATGGGTTTCACAATGTTCATATTTTCACCAAGATGTAATATATTTGTGAACACTTTGGAATTTGGATATCCATTTCTAAGATTCACTTTCCTGCAGCTATATTTGACCGGCACGGGAGATATGTTATTACTGGTTCTGATGACCGTCTAGTTAAAATCTGGTCAATGGAAACTGCATATTGCTTGGCTAGCTGCCGAGGACATGAAGTGAGTAAAAGTATCGTATTTATAATAGTCTTGAGACAGTCCCATATCCCCTTTATTTCATAGAGTTTAATTTATCATTTCTTGTTCTCTTAAAGGGTGACATCACTGACCTGGCCGTGAACATCAACAATACTTTAGTGGCTTCTGCTTCAAACGACTGCATAATTCGAGTTGTAAGACTTATTTTTTTGGTGTGGGGTAGTGCATGATTGGTGATATAAATAACCATCTTCCATTATGACAGTGGCGCCTGCCAGATGGGTTACCGATCTCTGTATTACGGGGTCATAGTGGGGCTGTCACTGCAATTGCATTTAGTCCTAGACCTGGAGCTTTATATCAACTTTTGTCGTGAGTACTGTACTTTGTTAATAAACTTTCACTTGGTTGAGTATTTCATTCACTGGTTTTTATTTATTTGCCATATTTTTAATACTGGTTACATTTTTGTGGCAGGTCTTCAGATGATGGAACTTGTCGAATTTGGGATGCTAGATATTCCCAGGTCACTCCACGGATATATATACCAAGGCCTCTTGATCCTGCATCTGGTTGGTTGCCTATTATTTTATTTTTATTCTTTATCATTTTTTAGTATTATATGTGGAATCATCGCTACAGGGAGAAACAATGTTACCTCATCCAGCACCGCTCAACAGACGCACCAGATATTCTGTTGTGCGTTCAATGCTAGTGGAACTGTTTTTGTCACTGGTAGCTCTGACACTCTTGCAAGGGTACATAATCTTTTGTGAATTATTATAATCTTATGTTTTTTCAGTAAGAAACAATTTTTCCCAACCACATGATAGCTCATATGCATCTGATGAACCCAAAACAAATGACTATTCTTCAATACTCTGTACTATAATATACTACTAGCACAATTTGGCTTGTCAAATTTTAGGGAATTTTTTTTCTTCAATTTTGGACTTATAGATGTTTTTATTTTACATATAGTTGACCCATGTTATGTTATTATAAATAAAGTTTGGTTTTAAGATATATTGAAGTTATCGCATGGCTTTCTTTTGGTCCGATTTTATTTTTAATTGTTGTCCATTTTCTTTTAAATTAGGTATTACTCTTCTTACATGGCAGTTTGGTAACATTCAGTCATGGGTTTTGGTCTCTACAGGTTTGGAATGCTAGTAAATCGAGCTCAGATGATTCAGAGCAACCTAATCATGAGATGGAAGTTTTAGCTGGTCATGAGAATGATGTAAATTATGTGCAATTCAGGTTTTGCTCGATTTAAGCTTTTTTCCTTTAGTGGATTTATCTAGTTTTATTGGCTGTTATATCTTTCCACATGCATGACACAGTGGCTGTGTGGTAGCTGCCCGATTTTTATCATCCGATGCCGTAAAAGAAGACACTGCCCCCAAATTCAAAAACACATGGTATGTTTGGTCAGCTATCTCATTCTGAATTCACAATTCACTTGTTTATTATTTTTATCACTTATCAGAGAAACTTGTGGAGAAAGAATTTCCTCATTCTGGTTGATTTTCAGGCTCAATCATGATAATATAGTAACATGCTCTCGTGATGGTAGTGCCATCATTTGGATTCCTAGATCACGCAGATCACATGTTAGTGATTTGTTTTTTCATTTTTTTGCTTGTGCTTGATTATGTACCCATGTGATAATTTATACCCAGCTCATGGAACCTTTTTTATAGGGAAAGACTGGGCGGTGGATACGCGCATATCACCTCAAAGTTCCACCACCTCCAATGCCCCCTCAACCCCTTCGTGGGGGTCCACGCCAGAGAATTCTTCCTACACCTCGTGGTGTAAATATGATTGCATGGAGTCTGGACAATCGTTTTGTACTTGCAGCTATAATGGGTAAGTTGCTAATTGGCATCTTTGTTTCTTAGGGTGGAACCGGGATGTACTCGGTATGGCAGATTTTGAATAATTAGCTGCAAGGATCATGAAATGTATATTATCTGAGACATGAATTGCTCAGTTCTTGTGTGAAAATAACTTTGTTGATATAACTATAAAAAAAAATACCATCTTTTAACCTACTTCTCATTATTTGCACTTGATAATAAATTAATGCTCCATTTACACTCTCTACTAAAAAATAATCGTTTTGTACTTGCAGCTATAATGGGTTAGTTTTTATGAATCGGTATGAGTCCTCTGGGAAATTATCCCCTGATAAGCTTGTTTCATGTTGATACTTGGAGCTATTTAGTACTTGATATGTGAAAATTTTAAGACTATACTTACTATAGATTTTTGTTTATTTGCAGATTGTAGAATATGTGTATGGAATGCTGTTGATGGTAGCTTAGTGCATTCCCTGACTGGTCATACTGAATCTGTAAGTTCATGGATATGGCATGAGTTGACCCTAATCTTTTGTAGTTTTTTCTTCTCTTCTTCTTCCTCTCCCATATCCCAACAATAAATTGGCTGGATTGCACTTTCATGTGCTAATTTAACATTTCTAGGTTTTAAATTTGTATGCGTGTAGTTTGGTTGAGACATTCATTTGAGGAGTCTTTTGAATATGTATAGTGTTCTGAGGCTATTATTATCATGACCTGTGTAAGTGTACTGAGTGAGTTTGTTGATAAATAATAGGAGTATTATTGTTTTTTTATCATGCTATATTAATTCATGACTCTGTTAGCACAGACGTTACAATAGGATGCTTTCTGCACATATTACTATTTTGTATCTTTGGATATGTTGCAAGACCCTATCGTGTTTGCCATATAACTATTAACTACTGAATATGTTCTTGATGTGTGCCTTTTTCAAGTAAGTGGCACATAAATTTTGATTGAAAGCTCAAGTTTGAAGTTAACATATTTTCTCTTTGTTGTGATGATCCACATGTTCAACCGCTCACTTTCATAATTGTGTTTTTACTTTTGCAGACTTATGTACTGGATGTGCATCCTTTCAATCCTCGAATAGCAATGAGTGCTGGATATGATGGCAAAACAATCGTGTGGGATGTGAGTTTATAGTCTTGTTTCTTTGTTGCTTACAGTGAAGCTTCTTCACTTGCCTTTCACCTCACATGTTCTGTTCCTTTATTGGTCTCCCTCATCTCCAGATATGGGAAGGTACACCAATCCGGACGTATGAAATTGGTCCATTCAAGCTGGTCGATGGCAAGTTTTCACCGTGAGTTGATCATTAAATTAGAAACTCAAACTCTTTCAAAAGTCTTATCATTTCCTGTATGAATTATGTTAGAAATTTGATAATTAGTAGTACAATGTGATTTTTCAAGAGGCTCTCATATGTGATATTCTTGTATCCAGAGACGGGACATCCATTATTCTCTCTGATGATGTTGGCCAGTTATATATATTGAGTACTGGGCAAGGTGAATCACAGAGAGATGCTAAATATGATCAGGTATTCTGGATGTTTTTAAGTTTATTTGTTAGCTGTTTTAATTACTGTATTGATGTTGTACGTTTGTTGACAGTTCTTCTTGGGGGACTATCGTCCTCTTATCCAAGATATACATGGAAATGTCCTCGATCAGGTTAATATCTGATGAAAATGATTTTTTTTGGTTCACTTTTGTTCATTTTCATATTTTCATTTGGAGCTTTTATAATCTGATAATGGGGCTAATGCTTGTGTTGTTAATACAGGAAACACAACTTGCTCCTTACCGAAGGAATATGCAAGATCTCCTCTGTGATTCTGGTATGTTTAGACACTCTTTCTGATCAATCCTTTGTTAATAGTTGGCAAATGGACAGCCCTTGTTAACACGTTAAATCAGCAGGCCCCATCTTTAAATTTTCCTGGGTCATCATATCCTTCACACAACTCAACCTAAACCCCCATTTTTGTGTCTAAACTGTGTTGGGCCACTCGGGCTCCGTCCTTCTGGGTCTGAGCCGACGTAGGTCTTGTCCATGTTGTCCTGTATATCTGTAGAAGCCTTTCCAATCCACAAGCTGGGATTGAAATTGTCGCTTATTTTTATTTTGTAGTAATTGATATGTTTCTCCACCGTTGTAATTTTTTTTTTCTGGGGAGCTGGCAATTGCTAGCAATGATTCCGTATCCAGAGCCCTATCAGAGCACATACCAGCAACGACGGCTCGGAGCTCTGGGAATTGAGTGGCGCCCATCATCAACAAGATTTGCTATTGGGGTAGATTTCAGTCTTGACCCAGACTACCACATGCTTCCCATACTAGACTTGGATACATTAATTGATCCATTGCCCGAGTTTATTGATGCAATGGATTGGGAACCAGAGATTGAGATACGTAGTGATGATAATGATTCAGAGTATCACATTACGGAGGATTGCTCATCTGGAGGAGAGCAACTTAGTTTGAATTCTGACTCCGATGACTCAGAATGCAGTTCTGGTAACAGCGAGGATGACAAATCTCATGGAGATGGCCTTCGTAGATCAAAGAGAAAGAAGCAGAAGGTAGGGTGACCTACTGATACCCCCCCCCCCCTCCCCCCCCTCTCTCCCGTGAATGTCTTTTCTATATATCCTGATTCCTACTCTTTCTGTATCTCAACACTTCGCATACTTTCCTTTTTTGGTTCTCTTAAAAGTTTGCACACCCATAATTCCATAAATGATTTTCCCTTCAATACTTATCTATTTACATTAATACCATTACTTTTTCACCTAACTCATTCATAATTACAAAACAATATCTATTATATATTTACTTTTTATTATTTAAGACATACAAAATTATTTTTTTCTTAAAATTCGTGCTCATTTCTCTATGCAAACTTTTATTTCTCCTTGTAGGAAATATCTCAATAGAGGACCCATGCCTTTTCTTTTTAGTTCTAGGCTCAAATTTTACTTCATAATCTGGGCTTTTTTTTTTCCGTCTCAAATCAAGCGTTGATGTGGATGAAAAAACATAGTCCGGGTCCTGAACTGACAACTAAGATAATATTTGAGTCCTGAACTTGAACTTTGAGAAATTGCTTCCTCTCTAATATGTTCAATTTTTTGGGTAGGGTTTTAGGATTATTTTGAAACTGGAAGTATAATTTGTACATTAGGTCGTTGTGCCATTTTATGTTAACTGCATATTTTGTTTCTGTTTTTGTTTCTACCATTTAGATGGGGATCACTACATCTTCTGGTAGGCGAGTGAAGAGACGGAATCTGGACGAATGTGACAACAGTTCCATAAGAAAAGAAAAGCGTACCAGAAAATCAA
Source organism: Euphrasia confusa (assembly GCA_954870475.1). Lineage (NCBI taxonomy): Eukaryota > Viridiplantae > Streptophyta > Magnoliopsida > Lamiales > Orobanchaceae > Euphrasia > Euphrasia confusa. The sequence goes on along the minus strand of OX940966.1, from coordinate 2,666,806 downwards.
GAACCGACCGAAAAAGCGCGAACAAGAAGTCGTCTTCAACCAAGTTTAGGCCTCAGAGAGTTGCTGCCAGAAACGCACTTAACCTGTTCTCGCGAATCACAGGAACATCTACTGACAAAGGTATGAACGGCTCTGATCGTGAGTTCTCCGATGGTAGTGGTGGGTCCACACAGCAGGACTCCAGCTTTGTGAGTGAAGAATCATCATCAGACGAGGCATCTTTGACGAAAGAACGTCACGAAAGTTCCAAGGGGAAGGAAATATACTTGGATCAAATGGAGGCTGTAGAACATCTTCATTCAAACCCTGAAATTGCCTTGACCAAGAAGAGGTTAATTCTAAAATTGCCAAATCGTGATTCAAGTAAATTCTTGCCTCAGCAAAACTTTGAGGAAAACCAATCCGCTCTAGCAAGCTCATCATCTAGAATCCCTCAGTCAGATAATGGAACTACTTATTTAGATGAGGATGTTCATGGTAATAAGCCGGCTACGGTTGACGGTCATTTAGACCTTCTCGGAGGATGCAAAGACGGGTCGGTTACATGGGGAGGGGCCAGGCTCCGCTCCTCTAAGAAGCTGAAGATGGGCCACCAGATAGAAGATATCGACAATGGCCATTTGTCTGCAAATGAGAAAAAAACTGAACCCCATAGTTCAGATTCCTTACAACAGGAAGGAAATTTAGTAGAGATTGTTCCTGCGAAGGAGAAACCCTGTGGGACCAGTTTGACCGAAAATATGGAAGGAGCGGAAAATTTCGGGTTTGATGCTGATGTTTGCAATGGTACAACCACCACTTCCGTGCATCCTGCAAATGGGACTGACGACCAATTTAAATCGAAAGACAGTAGTGCTCAAACCCCGATCAAGTTACGGATAACGTCAGGTGGTGGAAATCTTTCAAAGGATCATGATGATAGCCCTAGCAAAACTACTTTTGCTTGTCCAGCGGATGATACAGACAAAGGTGTTGAAATCGACAAAAACTTGAATGGAGAAGAAAAAATAGGTTTGCGCATTTCCACTACCGACAGCAAAGATCTCTGCGAGTCTCGAGACTCAGAACAAGGTCTTGTGAATGGAGATTCATTGAAGCCGGAGTCTTCCAATAAAAGGATGTTTATGTCTGTTTATAAGAGGTCAAGGCCTCCGAGAAATAGAAGTAATCCGGAAGGTGGTATTGGCAGCATGGAAGCAAGCACTTCCAATGTTGAAAAACATGATCTTGATTTGGAAATTGAGATTCCGCTAGAAGGGGTTCGTAGAGCCAGGTCCACTCGATCGAGATCGTCAAATACTCGTGATCCAAACACGCCAAAAAGCTATTTAATAAGTAAGGAACATGATCGTCCAGAAGACAATTCGATTGATTCGGATATTGCTTCTCCTAGCAGAGGCGAAGAGGAGGTTCCCCGTGAAGAACGCGGATCAGTATCAAGAAATTCTACTCGGTCGAGATCCACAAGGATCAAAAAGGGTAGTCGTTATAATCGTGATAATAGTCCCCCGAGGAAATTAAGTCTGACCGGTAAAAGTTCGTGGTTGATGTTGTTGGCACACGAGCAAGGGTCCCGGTATATACCTCAGCGCGGTGATGAAGTTGTTTATTTACGTCAGGTAATTTCTCATTTGTTATTGAGTTCTCATATTATTATTTTGGGAAACTGCTCTGAGGTTTAGCCTTGGAAAAAAAGGTTATTGTTTTCAAAATTACAAGCACCCCTTTGAAGTGTTACTAAAACCTCCTTGAGGTTTGATTTATTTACAAAAAGCCCACTTCACTTTTCAAATTACAAAATTACCCCCAGTTTTTATTAACAAAATAACATTAAAAAAACCTTCACTTTAAAACATAAAATGGTACTAATATTTACCCATTAATTTTACACTGAATCAATCCAATATTTATCCAGTAATTTTACTCGAAGTTAAAGAAATCTAAAATCTCTCTATACATTTTGTAATTATCCCCTCTTTCTTCAAATCACTGTCTCAATATTTTCATACTTCCTGCAGGGTCATCAGGAGTACAAAAGCCACACGAACTCGAGGAATTTGGGTCCTTGGGAAACCATCAAGCAAAACATCAGAGCCGTTGAATTTTGTAGAGTTGAAGACCTGGAGTACTCGACACACGCCGGTTCGGGAGAGAGCTGCTGTAAAATGATTCTTAAATTTGTAGACCCTTCTTCTGATGTTCTCGGTAAATCATTTAAATTGACTCTACCGGAAGTTACTGGCTTTCCAGACTTTCTTGTTGAGAAAAGTAGATATGATGCATCCATGGAACGAAATTGGACCTCACGAGATAAGTGTAAAGTCTGGTGGAAGAATGAGAGTGAGGAGGATGGGGATTGGTGGGAGTCGTGGGACGGTCGGGTTCTTAGCATGAAGCCTAAGTCACTCGAATTCCCAGACAGCCCTTGGGAAAGATTTGAAGTGAAGTACAAAAGTTACCCCAATGAGATACATTATCACAGTCCCTGGGAGCTATATGATACGGACATGCACTGGGAGAGGCCTCATATTGATGATGATATAAGGGACAGGCTTCTTGTTGCTATTGGCAAGTTGGAGAAGTCTGGATACAAAGCTCAGGTAAGGATACCACTGTCAAGAGGCAATTTCTTATTTTTAAATTACAAATAAACCCCCCTTCACATATTAAAAAACAAGCCCTCTTTGTTTTTTTTTTACTTTTCAATTAACTAGTTATTGACCCCTCCTTTTGGAATAATTACAAACTACCCTGAGGTTTGGTGTAGTGAACAAAGCCCAGTTATCTTCTGAAATTACAAAAGTGCAAATATTTACATATTAAAAGCAGCCCCTACCAACGAGGCATTTGTAATTTCGAAAAAGTTTGTTTTTCTGTATTATTCATCCTCGTGTTGAAAACATGAAATTGCTGATTGAATCACATCTACTCATGTTTCCTTGCAGGATTATTATGGCATTAACAAATTGAAACAAGTTTCACAGAAGACAAGATTTGTAAACAGGCATGAGAATCTTGATTTTCTTGTCTGCTTTTCTGTTACACGTTTATCTGTTTAATTCCATCAATCGGTGATTCTTTTTTATCAATGTTTCTGTACAGGTTTCCTGTCCCGTTGTCTCTCGAAGTTATCAAGTCTAGGTTAGAAAATCATTACTACAGAAGCTTGGAGGCTATGAAGCACGATGTTGAAGTGTTACTGTCGAATGCGGAGTCCTTCTTTGGAAAAGATGCGGAGCTTTCGAAAAAGATTAATCGATTGTCCGACTGGTTCAGAAAGACTTTATCGTCTTTGTAGTTCTTACCGAACCCAATTTTGTAGACAAAATTATCGGGGGTATTAAACTGACTCAGCCCACAGGTCTATCTTGTACATAACCATTTTTTATCTTCTCAGATTTTTTTTTCTTAACCATAGAAAGAATCTTTGGAGGCACATGACTTCACCAATATTACCCGACAATTTTTATAAATGTGTATAGTTTTTGAACGCTTATTAAGGAAATAATCAATTGAAATTATTTTTTTACATTGCTTGTTGTGATCTGGTTTCTGATGTGGAAGTCATGAAACATTTTGTTTCTAAGTTTATATGAATACATTATTGAATCGTCGAGAAACCGAATTTTCGGCTTCTCGATTTTGAACTACAACGCTGCTGTGTTAAACACAGAGCCGACGAAGCTCATCATGGCACAAAAGCGAATTAAACATCGATTCAAGCGGCAACAAATCCCCACAAATCCCCTCTCCATGGCACAAAAGCGAATTAAACATCGATTCAGGCAACAAATCCCCACAAATCCCCTATCCAGAACCCACAAATCCCCTCTCCAGAACCCACAAATCCCCTCCCCCTCTCCAGAACCCACAAATCCCCTCTCCAGAACCCAGAATTCTGGGAATTGATTGAAATAAGAACCCAGAATGGGAATTGATTGAAATAAAAAAGAGGATAATAAAAAAAATAAAACATTGATTTTGATTGAAATAATAAAGAGAATAATAGAGGATAATAAAGAAAATAAAACATTGATTTTGATTGAAATAATAAAGAGGATAATAAAGAAAATAAAACATTGATTTTGATTGAAATAATAAAGAGAATAATAAAGAAAATAAAACATAATGTAAATTATTCATTAGAAATTATTTATTTATTTAATTTTTAACATAAATATAGAAATATATAATATATAAACATCACATTAGGCATTGAATAACTATAATTAACAGCACATTAGTTATTTATAGTTATTGACTGCCTAATGTGGAATCATTAAAATCAAAATATAAACAAACATTTAATATGTAAGTAACTGGAATCATTAAAATCAAAGTATAAACAAACCTTTAATGTTTTGACATAGAATGACGGGATCCACAAATGGACAAACAAAATCGAATAAGAATAAGAAGTCTGTATAATGAATATATATATTTAGACTAATAATAAATAATTTGATTAGTTGTCAATAATTTATAAATTATTATAAATTATAAACAACAATTTATTATTATTATTATTATTATTATTATTATTATTATTATTATTATTATTATTATTCTCAATTTATTTACAACACATAATTGTTACTCGTATTTATTTTGTGCTTCAAACATTTATTATAAAAAAATAAAAAATAATTGTTATTTTGAAATAACATTTTATATTTCTGTGCTCCACACATCTATAAATTATAAATAACAATAATAAAACATGTGTATAACATTGTGACTTGTGAGGTGTACTTTTTTTTATTTTTACAATTTAAATCTATTTTCGTCTGAAAATTCAAAAACTCTTATCACAAACTTTCACATTCTTGAGCGATTACTCACAATACTTACCCACATCATTTAGGATGAGAATGATTTTAAGAAAATATATCATCAACCATAACCATTTCTAATGAATTTGTAATTTTTTGATTGTGCATTTATATATTATTTTAACCATTTCTAATGAATTTGTAATTTTTTGATTGTGCATTTATATATTATTTCGTACTCAGTAATTAACTTATTATGTGAATGTTGGTTTGTGTTTATAGATCTTTGGTTTGAGGAACACCATATTACCGCCGAACTTCGCTGTATATTAATCGTAGTTAGATGTCGGTGGGTGAACGGTAAAGACTCTTCGTCCAATTCTTATTTGGATAGATATAATAATTATAAATTTTTAAATCAATTTTAAAACCGAAAAAATAAAATAGATTAATTTTTAAAAGTGAGGACACTGTATCATTAGAAAGTTTGTTTCTAAAAATGATTGATTTTTAAATTTTATTTAATTTTTAATTTATTTTCAATACATAATTATTATTTTTGAGCTCCACACATATTTATTATATTTTAATACTATAAATAATTTTATTTTTATATAAACATGTAAATACACTGAAGTTGAAGTTTTAAGTGTTTATCATGTTCTTTCCTCTCTTTCTCCTTCACATTTTTCACATATTTATTATATTATAAATTAGTTTCTTTTTAGGTGATTTTAATGTTTCACGCTCACTAATTTTTATTATTAGACTAAAAACTTATTCTTTTATCTTTACATCTTAGGGTTTTAAACTTTACATGTTAGTTCGTAGAGAGATTTTTATATTTTTATATAAAAATATAGAGCTGCTATTTATTAAATTAATATTGAATTAATTATTCTAACAAAAATATAGTCAGCGTAACTGTAATTTATTTTAAGAATAACTGTTGTTTCTATTTATTCAATTAATATTTAATTAATTATTTTAACAAAAATATGTTGTTTCTATTTATTCAATTAATATTTAATTAATTATTTTAACAAAAATATGTTGTTTCTATTTATTCAATTAATATTTAATTAATTATTTTAACAAAAATATAGTAGCGTTATTTATTTTAACAAAAATATAGTTAGAGTGATTTTGCTTTTTTCAATTTGCGTTGTGATTTATTTTAAGAATAACTGTTGTTTCTATTTATTTAATTAATTATTTTAACAAAAATATAGTAGCTAATTAATTATTTTAACAAAAATATAATAGCGTTATTTATTTTAACAAAAATATAGTCAGAGTGATTTTGTTTTTTTTTTTCAATTTACGTTAATATTTAATTAATTATTTTAACAAAAATATAGTAGCGTTATTTATTTTAACAAAACTAGAGTGATTTTGTACGTCCGTGCAGGAATGCCCCTTAGTACTCTCACCAACTTCTGGGTGGAGCGCTTTGCCCCGGAAGACACTTAGTTCCTCCAGAGTCAGCACGCTTAACTTTGGAGTTCTTATAGGAGGATGCCCAGAAAAGAAGATACATCTGTTGGTATGAGTAGGATATTCAATCCTAGCCTTTTAATTTTCTGGCGTTACAATCACCCAGAGTCAGCACGCTTAACTTTGGAGTTCTTATAGGAGGATGCCCAGAAAAGAAGATACATCTGTTGGTATGAGTAGGATATTCAATCCTAGCCTTTTAATTTTCTGGCGTTACAATCACCCCACCTTACTTGTCTTACTTGCCCAGGACCAACCATCTGGAACTTGTCTTACTTGCCCAGGACCAACCATCCGGAATGCCTCTTACGGCTACTCTCACCAACTTCTAGGTGGAGTAGCATATTCAATCCTTTTAAGCCTTTTAATTTTCTGGGGCGTTACAATCACCCCACCTTTTTCTACGCAACGTCCTCGTTGCGGCCTTACTTGTCTTACTTGCCCAGGACCAACCATCTTTTACTTGTCTTACTTGCCCAGGACCAACCATCTGTGCAGCCCCTTACGCGTACTCTCACTTGTCTTACTTGCCCAGGACCAACCATTTGTGCAGCCCCTTACGCGTACTCTCACCAACTTCTGGGTGGAGCACTTGGCCCCGCAAGACACTTAGTTCCCACAATTTCGGTCGGCACCGGATACCATTTGTAACGCCCCGGCCCGTTGAGGGGTCGAAGCTCGGCCCTAATGGGCCGGCTCGGTTACGAATGACTGCTACAATCACCCCATTCTGTGCAACGTCCTCGTTGCGTGCTTTACTTGTCTTACTTGCCCAGACCAACCATCCGTGCAGGAATGCCCCTTACGCGTACTCTCACCAACTTCTGGGTGGAGCACTTGGCCCCGCAAGACACTTAGTTCCCACAATTTCGGTCGGCACTAGCTCTGATACCATTTGTAACGCCCCGGCCCGTTGAGGGGTCGAAGCCCGGCCCTAATGGGCCAGCTCGGTTACCAATGACTACCATCGAGAGTGATATACTGGCCCCATAGTCACCCATCCTAGAATTACTCCAGAGTGCACGCTTAACTTTGGAGTTCTTATAGGAGGATGCCCAGAAGATGATATGTTTTCTGGGGCGTTACAGATTTTGTTTTTTTTCAATTTGCGTTGTTATTTATTTTAACAAAAATATAGTCAGAGTGATTTTGTTTTTTTTTTCAATTTGCGTTAATATTTGACATTATTTATAATAAAATATTCATTTTTACAAATAAATATTCATTGATGAATAATAAAATATTCATTAAATAATTCGAAAACAATATATTCATATTCATTATTTATAATGCACACACAAATAAAAATGAAATAATGCGCATACAATATATTAGAGCATCTAGTTTCAATTTTTGGGTGACGAGTAGGCTACCTATGCGTCAACTCATATTTTTTGTACTTTTACTGAAAAAACTTCTATATCGTCCAATGGTTCTCACAACTAACTTATTTTTTTATTTTTTATTTAATATTTATAAAAATAATCAAGAATATACTGATTTTAAAATTTTAACTATTTCAAAATTTTCATTTTAAATTAAATTTTAAATAAAATAAAAAATAGTTTCTAACGCTAAAAATTTAACTATTTCAAAATTCTTATTTTTAATTAATTTTTATAGCAAAAAATTTAACTATTTAAATTTTTTTATTTTGTATTAATTTTCATATAAAATAGAATAATTAGTTAAAATACAAAATAAGTTAAAATTTAATCTATTTCAATATTCTTAATTTTAAATAATTTTTATATATTCAAAATTCTTATTTTTAATTAATTTTATATAAATAATTTTTAACGCTAAAAATTTAACTATTTGTATTTTTTTATTTTGTATTAATTTTTATATAAAATAGAACAATTCGTTAAAATAAAAAATAAGTTAAAATTTAATCTATTTCAAAATTCTTAATTTTAAATAATTTTTATATAAAATAAATAATAATTCGTTACGTTAAAAATTACAATGGCATATTAATTTTGTTAATTAATAATATTAAATAATAATAATAAATTAATAATATAATTTACCTCTGGTAGAAGTTCTTCTACCCCAAATGTTTTAGGAACTCCTAACTAATCGCATCTCCAATTGCTTCTATCGCATTTTTGGGTGAGAGGTAGAAATACACGTACTCTTCTACCTATCCATTGGAGATTCTACCTCTCCATCGGAGATGCTACCTCTCCATCGGAGATGCTCTTAGACAGAGTGATTTTTTTTTTCAATGCGTTAATATTTAATTAATTATTTTAACAAAAATATATTAGCGTTATTTATTTTAACAAAAATATAGTCAGAGTGATTTTGTTTTTTTCAATTTGCGTTAATATTTAATTAATTATTTTAACAAAAATATAGTGAGCGTGATTTATTTTAACAAAAATATAGTCAGTAGCGTAAAATAATTAATCAAAAGGGTATTTTAGATATGGTGCCTTAAAATACTATTAGGCTAAACAATGGGAGGGTATTATGATATAAGACGTGCAAGTGCCGCTGTATATGTACATTCTTGTTTTTATGAATATAATAGTTAACATTATACATTGAATCTATAATAATATACATGAATATATTAATTAGTTACAATAAAATAAAATTGAAACATGAATCTTAATCCAATTATTTTAAATAAATATATTTAAATTTATTGAATTTGAAAATTCTTTCTTTTAATTAATAAAATATTAATTTATCGATATATTAATAACTCCTTAAATTAATAAAATTTTACGGTCTCGAAAGTATTAATTTATAGAGATTTTACTGTATTTGTTTTTTCTCTCGTATTCATACTTATTAATTTATTGTTTTCTTATTAACTACAAAATATCCAAAATTATGTAACTACAAAACATTCAAAATTGTAGGAGAGTGTATTAGTTTGAGATTTTATTGGATTTTTTTAAAATTTTAAAGTTTGGAGATATTTCATTTGAATTTTAAAGAATCCATTAAAATTTTGAGTTATTATTTTAAAAAGGCTCAAGATATTTACACCTCCAGTTTTACTCTAAGCACCCTTCTTTTTATTTTTTATATGTTTATATATTATAAAATATCTAATATACCCTTATTGACCATATTACTATTACCACCCTCTCTTATTAAAATAAATAAATAAATAAAGAGTGAAAATTGTATTATCAGTACACCTTTCTTCTCCAACTCAGCAGAATTACAGTGTCTGATCGACCTTTTTACTCGGTGTTCATAATTCAAATCTTGCAAAAGTGTGATGAACACAACGGATGAAGGGCTCAAACGTTTGAAATATTATATGGAGAATCTGATTGATGGTGGCGTCGATTTCTTCATTCTCGTAGTCGTCTCCTTCGCCGTTAACACTCTCTTCAGATGTATCATCGCCGACGATATCATATCACTTCTTCGTCTCTTAGCGGTTGAACCCCTCTTTCAAATCTCAGCTTGATTGGATCTTTCTTCCAATCTCACAAATTTTTGCAACTTCAATTCGGATTTTAATTAGCCGTCACTAATTAGAGCCTACAACACTTCTTTTATCTTCATTCTTATATTCATTACTGATTTTAATTCGATTTTTTTTAAGAGCTGGATGAGAAACCCTAATTTAATATCTCATCTGGGATTTGGAAGTATGTTACAACAGGTCAACAACATAAAAATAGATTAAGCTTAGAAAATTTAAAAAATCCTTTTTTGTTTCTAGTTAGATTTGTATTACAGAACAAGTCTTGTTGATCGTCATCGGGCATGAAGTCGGCGGCGTCAAACTGCGGCAAATCATAATTCATGATATGTTTTTTATATATTTATTTTGAAAAAAAATAAGGTGCATGAAGTAATAATAGTCTAAATAGGGGCAAAATAGAAAATTTACCCTATATAAAATAAAAAAATAAAAAAAGAGGGGTGCGTAAAGATTGAGGTGTAAATATCTTGAGCATTTTAAAAATTCAATTAAAATCTATATGTATTCAATAATTTATGGATTTTAAAACAGTCCATGAATTTTAAGAGATTTTCTTTAAAAAATATAATGGAATTTCACCCTATAAAATCTCTCATAATCTACTAATTTCTATTTAATGAACTAAATTATTTTTAAAAAATAATAAAAACTTTAAAAAATTATATAAAATTAAATAAAAAAACAAAATAGAAAAAATATGTTTCTAACAAAAAAATACTTTGAAGACGAAAAAAATAATATTTGAATTTTTTTATACGGAAATGTGTTTCATATAACATTGTATCAATAATTCATGTCATGATTTTATGGAAATTTATGTAAATAAATGAAAATTTATATTTCAAAAACTTTTAAAATTTATGAAAATCCATATTAAATCAATAATAAAAATCAGTCAAACTTTGTGCGCAAAGACTCTAGATTTTAAAAAATCACTTACGTACTTTTTAAAATCTATAAAAATCCAACAAAATTTGAATTGAATACACACTCTCAATCTTTTTATTTTTTTATTTTCTAAGGCATGTATTTTATTTTATTATCTATAAAAATCCAACAAAATTTGAATTGAATACACACTCTCAATCTTTTTATTTTTTTATTTTCTAAGGCATGTATTTTATTTTATTTTTGCGTAATCAGAGTTAAGTAAATTTAAACTAGTCCTCCTTCCCGTGCGATGAACGTGTATTTAATTTAATTTTCTATTACTCGGAGTAGTGCTCTTTCTACTTAAATTTAATGTTTATTCAATTTTCGAGTAGTGCTCTTTCTACTTATGTTTATTCAATTTTCGAGTAGTGCTCTTTCTACTTATGTTTATTCAATTTTCGAGTAGTGCTCTTTCTACTTAAATTTAATGTTTAACATACTCATGTTCGATGTACACATTGATAATTGACAAATAAACAATGAGTGAATTATATAATTGGAATAGTACAATAAAAAAATTACAATGATATTACAAATAATTCATTATAGACTACATTTAGTGATTTATATTTAATCGAATAGATATTTTGCTTTAAAAAATAGTTTTGTTAATAAAGTTATTATCAATTAAGTCTGATTTATATTTATAGAATAAATATTTTGTGTTAAAAAATAGTTTTGTTAATAAAGTCATTCTTAAATAAGTATATAAAAGTCTATTAATATTAATAATGAAATAATTAAGTATCATTTCAAATTTACAAACCAAACCAAGTGGTTCGACAACAATGAGTTTAGTTACATTTGAAAATTTCATATTAACAAATAAGTAAAGAAATTGACGGTAACTCAAATCCAAATAAAACATGAATATAAAATAAGTAAATAATTAGTCTTTAAAGCTAAAAACATAGTTAAGTTAATTGCTTTAAACTTGAATAACCATTTAAACTTTTCAAATATAACCCAAAAAGTATTTAAAATATCAAAATAAATTGTTCCGAAATACCAACTAACAAACTAAAAATGATTTAAGTACAAATTACAAATTACTTAAACAATGATCATTTTTACATTGGACATTCATGCTATCACTCTATCAATTGTATGTCATCCTGAATTAATATTGATTGAATAATTGTTATATTTATAAAATTTAATTATTTTTTGTTACTAATTACTTTATGAACGGAAATTTAAACGAAACGTTATTACTAATCTAACAATTCACATTGAGTATTACTTGTCCATCAATTTTTTAATGATTTTTTTATTTATGCTTATAAATATAATAATTTACTTTTGCTTGTAAATATAATAATGTCCGACTTTTTCAACATTTCCATGTTGGGGGAAAACTCTTTATTTGATTTACTATATTATTTTTTTGGTGTTTTAGAATATTTTTGATTGAATATGAGTTTGTTGATATTTTTTTAACCTGCCATTTAGTTTATTGAGTTTCTTTACATATTTGGTATATTTGCTCAAAAAGTAATACACAAAATTTTAAAATGTTTAATTCTAATTATAGAAACAGTATCCAACAGGGATGAGTGCGTTCTTCCAATGTTGAATTCTAATTTTAGAAATGTTAGTCAACAGAATTGAGGGAATTTTAGGACTTTTAGTATAATTTAGTGTATAAAAAGTAATTTGTAAAATAAAGATATCCAATTTATAATTTGAGATACAAAATTCAAAATATTCACAAAAAATTCAAGAGTTACATGAGGGAATTTTAGGACTTTTAGTATAATTTAGTGTATAAAAGGTAATTTGTAAAATAAAGATATCCAATTTATAATTTGAGATACAAAATTCAAAATATTCACAAAAAATTCAAGAGTTACATGCAAATTGTGACTAAGCAAACAACAATGTACTCCCTCTTTCCCTTAAAACAATGCACACTTTCCTTTTTAATCCATCCCTTAAAACAGTGCACATTCCATAAATGGAATGTCTTTTCACAATTTTATCCTCCCAATACACATTTATTTACTCTTATACCACTACTTTTTCAACTACCTACTTTATTACTTACACATCAATACCTATTATACCCTCACTTTATATTATTAAATATACAAAAAATCACTTTTTCTTAATCTACGTACAAATTTATCTATGCATTGTATAGAGGGATGGAGGGAGTATATTGTATTAATTGTACATGAATATAATAATTATTATATAAAAACATCATTTATTATTTATATAAAAAAAGTAAGAGAAGAAAAATGAAAAAAAAAACAATGCCAATAATAAATCTAATTAAAAAGAGACAACATGATTTTATAATTTTTATTATGGTATATTTGGTGGTATAAATAATATATTTTTAATAGACGGATTTATGGGAGATTAATAAGAAAAAACGTGTTAAAAATAAATAGATACATTAAAAATGATTTATTAATTATTTTAAATTTATTAAAGTCAATATTTACTATAATTAAGGAGATTATAAATGTATAAATAATATTATCTTTAATAGAGTAACAGATTTAAAGGAGATTAAAAAGGAACACGTGTTGAGTAATTGACTAAAAAATTATTTTTGTAATTTATTACTTTAAAAAACAATTCTTTTTAAAAAAAATCAACGATTGTATTATCTACTGTTGACTAATTGATTAAATAATTATTTTTGTAATTTATTATTTTAATAAACAATTGTTTTGTACAAAAATAATAATCATGGATTGTATAATTGTCTTTTAAATCATTTGAAAAATTATTAAATACAATTTTTTTTCATTAACTCAATTAATTATTTTTATTCTATTTTAGTGATATTTTTAAGTAATAAAAATACAAATATTATTCGGTAAGTTACAACCTAAACAAAATTAGAATGAAATTAAATAAAATTATTGTAAATTGTAAATTTTATAAATTAAAGTAAATTGAGTAAATTAAATCATAAATAATGTTGTCTAATTGATTAAATAATTATTTTTGCAATTTATTATTTTAATAAATAATTCTTTTGTACAAAAATAATAATCATGGATTGTATAATTGTCTTTTAAATCATTTGAAAAATTATTAAATACAATTTTATTTCATTAACTCAATTAATTATTTTTATTCTATTTTAGTAATATTTGTAAGTAATAAAAATACAAATATTGTTCTGTAAGTTACAACCTAAACAAAATTAGAATGAAATTAAATAAAATTATTGTAAATTGTAAATTTTATAAATTAAAGTAAATTGAGTAAATTAAATCATAAATAAAATTAACACATATAATGTTATTAGAAAACATAAACAAAAGTTTGGTTCAATTTAAAACTTGTGCTATCCAATATTTTGATCATTCTTCATGGACTTCTAATTGTTCGATTTGCACATAAACAAAAGTTTGGTTCCATTTAAAACTTGTGCAATCCAATATTTGATCTTTCTAGATGGACTTCTAATTGTTTGATTTGTAGAGTCTACAAAATAAACAGAGTCTTTTACTTATAAAGAAACCTACAAAATAAACAAAAAAGAGAGAGTAAGAAATCTAAAAGTTTTGCAAAAAAATAAATCATTAAAAAACATAAAAAAATCCAAAAAACCTGGAAAAAAAATATGAAAATCATTACCAAATAAATTGTTATATTTACGATACAATTATAATCAAAAAAATATCAAAACTAAAATTCGAATTAGTAAAAAATATTTACATTGAAACCTGAAAAAAATAAAAATATTAATACAATTATAATCAACAAAATATCAAAACTAAAATTCGAATTAGTAAAAAATACTTACATTGAAAACCTGCAAAGAATAAAAATATTAATACAATTATAATCAACAAAATATCAAAACTAAAATTCTAATTAGTAAAAAATAGAAACCTGCAAAAAATAAAAATATTAATAATCAAACAATATTATTAAAACTAAAATTCAAATTATTAAAAAATACTTACATTGAAGGCTGCAAAAAATAAAAATATTAATAATTAAACGATAATATTAAAATTAAAATTCGAATTAGTAAAAGATTTACATTTGAAGACATTTGAAGGCTACAAAAAATAAAAACATTAATTATCAAACAATAATATTTAAATTAAAATTAAATTAGTGCAAAAAATACAAAAAACAACAAAAAAACTCACACAGAGCTCTGTGAAAGAAAGTGTAAGCATGAAAAAATTTAAAAAAATATAATAGTGAAAGATAGGGATGAAAATAACCTCATTTATATAGATAATAGTAATATAAATAGTAGATAATATCAAATTTATTTAGTTGCTTAAAATTAAGAGTAAATTTACTTTAAATTCCGATATTATTGTTTATATAATACAAATTAATTAATTAACGGTTAAATATATTAATATAAAAATGCATTGTTTGAATATGTTAAGTCAATATTTACTATAACTAAGGAGATTATAAATGTAAATTATATTATATAAAGAAATAAATAAATATACTAATTAATTAAAAATAATTACGCTAATTAATTAACTGTGAACACGGTTTATTAATAGGTTTGAACACAACAAAATCTAACGGGTAAAAATATATCACCTAGGACAATTGCTAGCTGAATTATATATTATAAGGATAAGTTTTAGGGAGAGTTTATGTAACGTGTAAAGACAATTTTACCCATTTGTCTTATTTATATTAACCGGATTCATGAAAAATGTATTAATTTAATTTATTTTTAATTCACACTATTGAAATTAATTAATTAATAATAATAATAATATCAGAATATATATATATATATATATATATATATATATATATAGAAATCATTATTGATTGTGTTGGGATGCGTTGATTGTGTTGGGATTTGTGATCTCGGAAGAGGTTTTAAAAGGGTTTATAGAGTGTAATATTGTCCGTAAGCCTTTATTTGGAATGATTGAAAAGTTTGATAGGGGTCCGTAGTATTATATTTGTCCTCATAAAATAATACCCCTTAGTTCTTATATGAAACAAAATTTTCATATTTGTCCTCATAAAATAATACCCCTTAGTTCTTATATGAAACAAAATTTTCATTACGATTTTATTTTCATTTTATATAATCTTCAAGATTGATCAACATCTCCAAATAATAACATTGAAAATTACAATTACGTGTGATACATCAATTAATCTCATGTAATATATTAAGTAGTAATTTGTATGCTGAGAACAATCGTTTTATAAAAAATATAGCTAATTTGATCCATTTATATATTTTACATTTATACCATAAATATTATATTTAATTAAATTTTATTTTAGTTATTTTTTTATAATTTTTGTATATTGTTGTACGTATTAGACGAACAAAACGTTGATCAACTGTGCCTATCATAGAAGTAAAAAATACTCTCCAGCTAACATTATATCAAAGGAATTGAAATGTGTTGCTTACTTACAATGATTACATCAACATTAGTCTAAGATCTACCTAAATTATAACTTAGCAAAAATTAAATAAAAAATCAACAAATAGATTCATCAAAAATATTTTTGTTTAGCACAAGTCTCATTGGCCATGTGTAGCTTTTTGTTTCTATTTACGCATAAATGGTTTTAAACATTCAATGGATTAATGTTGTGTTTTTTTAAAATGGTTTTAAACATTTGATGTTTGTAGTTCCACATTTGATGTTTGTGACCCTTAAAAAAGAATGGAAAGAGTATGTTAGTATAATATTGAGAAGAAGACATCATAAAGGAATGATCTGAAGAAGAAGAAGAAGAAGAAGAAGAAGAAGAAGAAGAAGAAGAAGAAGAAGAAGAAGAAGAAGAAGAAGAAGAAGAAGAAGAAGAAGAAGAAGGTCAGTTGCAAAAACTGTGCCAAAGTAGTCAGCGGTGGGATTTACAGATTGAAGCAACACCTTGCCCGGGTTTCTGGTGAAGTAACTTGTTGCGAAAAGGCACCAGAAGACGTGCGCCTCAACCTCAAGATGAGGGAGATTTTAGAAGGTAAGAAATCAAGGCAAATCAAGTATGATGAACAATCCTATCTAAATTTCAACTCTTCTGATGATGTTGAGGATGAAGAGCATGTCAGGTATAGGAAGAAAGGCAAGCAAATGTGAACTGAAAACAAGAAGAAGGTCAAATGCAATTACTGTGAGAATTGAAGGTCGTGAGCGGTGGTATCAACCGTTTTAAGCAGCATCTAGCAAGAATACCTGGCGAAGTTGCTACTTGTAAGAATGCACCAGAGGAAAATGAAAGAGAACATGAAATGGCGGAGACTAAGGAGACATCTTCTTTTTACCTGAATTCTGATAATGAAGATGCAGTGTGTAATAAATAATAATGATAAACTTGTACTTGGAGGTCATAGGAAATTCGACAGAGATTTGAAAAGATCTATCAAAGGGCTGCCTGCTTGTAATGGGCCTGAATCATCACTCTAAAAAATGCCAAGGTTTGATCATAATGTTCTAAAAACTACCTTGAGGTTTGGTGTAGTGAACAAAGCTCAGTTATCTTCTGAAATTACAAAAGTGCAAATATTTACATATTAAAAGCAGCCAGCCCCTACCAACGAGGCATTTGTAATTTCGAAAAAAGTTTGTTTTTCTGTATCATTCATCCTCCCTGTGTTGAAAACATGAAAATGCTGATTGAATCACATCTACTCATTTTTTCGTGCAGGATTATTATGGCATTAACAAATTGAAACAAGTTTCACAGAAGCAAGATTTGTAAACAGGCATGAGGATCTTGATTTTTTTGTCTGCTATTCTGTTACACGTTATCTGTTTAATTCCATCAATCGGTGATTCTTTTTTATCAAATGTTTTTTTATCTTGTACATACCATTTTGTACCATCTCAGATTTTTTTTTTCTTCACCATAGAAAGAATCTTTGGAGGCAGATGACTTCACCAATATTAGCTGACAATTTTTATAAACGTGTATAGTTTTTTGAATGCTTATTAAAGAAATAAACAATTGAAATTATTTTTTTTATATCTGGTTTCTGATGGATCTCATGAAACATTTTGTTTCTAAGTTTATATGAATACATTATTGAATCGTCGAGAAACCGAATTTTCGGCTTCTCGATTTTGAACTACAATGCTGTTGTGTTAAACAACGAGCCGACGAAGCTCATCACAGCGAATCAAGTGGCGAACAAACCCCTCTCAAGAACCCAGTCTTGGGTCATGATCTGAGTGTTCTTAGGCTGATCGGTCGGAACGAGATGCCCTGCATTCAGAACAACAGCATGACTGAAATGCTTATACTTCTGTACATAGCCAGCCAAGTTCCCTTCAACCCTCCAAACTTTTCTCTCTGCTGTCAAAAACTCTTTGACCTCAATACCCTTCATCTTCTCCACCCAAGACAGAGTCGAAAGCACCCCATCTCTCAAGTCACACTGCCCTTGATACAGCAACAGCTTAATCCCCTTCTTAATCAAGAACTCAACCATGTTCCTCACACTCTTCAACACATCATCGTGCATCGCTTCCCCCACTGCAGGGCTGCAAAGCTGGAAAGAGATTGACTGATTTACCCCTAGCGCCTTCTTCACCTCTGCTTTGTTCAAGAACATAGCCACGACTCCGTTCGGGTAAGGGCTCAGCCTCCTGAAATCGTACAACGTGGCTAAACCGGTCATGTTGGTCAAGCTGCCCAAAATCTCGTTTCTTTTACTCGTAGCCTCGTTCCATTTCCGGCTTCTTATGAACTCGACAGCCTCGGATTGAAGCTTCTCCAGAACGTTCATTTGCTCTTTATTGATCAGCCCCAAGGCGTAACAGTTCGAGGCGTGAGTCGAGACTTGCGTCTCGGGATCGGTTAGCCCGTTCCCGATGGCGATGCCGGCAAGGTTGAATCTTTTTCCGGCAGGGAGAAGGGAGTTTTTTCGCACGATGTAGTAGCCGAGAGCCGGGAGGTATTTTCCGGCGTAACTTTCTCCGGTGAGGTAGATTGGCCGGGATTGGAAGGACTTATCGAGGGCTATAAATTTGTTGATGGCTATAAGGAGATGGTTTGCTACATCTTTTTGGTTTCTTGGAATTTCTTCTTTTGAAGCAGCTAAGCTAAACCCTGTGCCTATGGGGTTATCAAGAAAGAGGAGGCCAAAGGCCTTGTTCCAAGAATATGGGTTGGGCTCAAGTGTGAGGTTTTGGTTTAGATGCCATGGGCCGATCTCGAGGAAGTTGGCGAGCATGGATGAGCATCCTGGGCCGCCTTGGAGCCAGATGAGGATTGGGGTGGGAGTGTTTTTGGTGGTAGGGGTAGTTTGGGAATCATAGTATGTGTAGAAAATGGCTGAGCCGGAAGTGGAGTTGACCGTTAGGTAGCCGGATTTCGTGGGCCGGGCTTGTGGCGGGTACGGTGGTGTCGAGGCGGAGGAGGGGCGGAGGAGGATGGAGATGATGATGGTGGTGGTGAGGAGGGATGGTGATAGTAATGGTGATTTCATTGTGTGGAGATATTTGGTGTGTTTGTGTAATTGTGTTTGAAGTGGTTATGACTTGGTGAAATTTATAAGAAGCTAAATTGAGCACAACTACTTTGGACCTTTTCTTTGTTTTGTTTTTAAAGAGGAAATGTTGACTTTGCTTTTCTGACTTTTTTAGTAATCTTAATTCAATTCTTATAATAAAAAAAAAAAAACACATTTCAACTTTTTGCTATGTTTACATACACATGTGTTGCCCCAAGAAGCAATTGTATAGTACAGTACTTTTTATAGAATACTCCTATGTACCAAATTTTTAAGGGCAAAGAGGATTTAATAGAAATATATCAAATTAAAATAATAAAGTTATTTTGATTTGGATTTCATCTTTGGGAGGGTTTTTGTCTTTTAGAGAGTCAACAATTGGGAGAGTTTGTCTTATAGAGAGTTTTTTTTTCATAAAAGAAAGGTTAATATTAATTTAATCACATCTTTTTTTCTTGAGAAATATTACAATGTTAGACTTCAAAATTATTGGTATAGGGAAATTTGCGTCACATGCGAATGAATATTTTGATAATATCCTTTAGACTTTAAAATTATTATTTAGAAAAGGAAATCACTATCATAAATAATCATTTTGTGTAGTAGGTTGACTTTTCAATAAGTGTTCATTCACGTGGGTATGCATTTATTTGGTAGTGACTTGGTCTTTCATTGATAGTTACTCCATGTATATTTGCATAAAAAAAAATGCGCTTTTTCCAATTAAATAAAATAAAGTAAGAGATAATACATAGTATATATTATTTTGAAATAAATAAAATAAAAATATAATACGCGTTGACTTGTAAGTAACAAAATTAAATTAGTTGAAAAATCAGTAGTATAAATAAAGATAAACACTATGCAATAAAAAAACTTCAAAAAAAATTATATCCAAAAAAAAAAAAAAACAATTATGAGAGAGAAAGTAAATATAAATTAAAAAATTAAATTAAATTTTATTTTATTTTAAATTACATAATCTTTCAAGGCTTCTATATTATTAAATTGTGTATATAAATTATTAAATTCATACAACTAACAAACTTTAAGCAAGGAAAGGGGTATTTGTGCAATTGACAAGTGAGTAGAAAAAAGTGTGTAGCGTTAAAGCTTACTCCATAATAGGACCACAACACTGAGCGTGGAATGATGACCAAAAGTCATTGTAACATTAGAAAATATGGGATGGATAACAATATTTTAATTTTGATAAATTATGAAATTGATACAACGGGAAGTTATAAACAAACGAGGATAAATACTCTATTTTATTTTATAAAAAATAATTAATGTAAAAAAAACATAATATAAATCATAGTGACTAAAATTTAATTATTTTATTTTAAATTATAATTAAAAAAACAATTTTTTATTAAAATAATTAAAACGACACATAAAAGATAAGTATAAAATTATTTTTAATTAATAGTAGTAATTAAATTCAAATATAAAAAAAATTAAAAAAATAAAAGTAATACTTATTACTTTATATGTCAAATAATAGTATATTTATATATTATTTTTTATTATTTTATTCGATTTAGTTTATTTTTATCAATTAATCGATTAAAAACTAAAACAATTCGAAAATCGAAACCAAATTAGTTTGATTTATTGGTTTAATCGAATAATTTAATTTTAGTTTGGTTCGGTGATTTAAGCAACACTCCTAGTTATATCAATTACAGTAAAAACTCTATATAGTAATAGTCTATATAGAATAAACTCTCTATAGTAATAAAAAATTCAAGTCCCACCAGTTATAAATAGAAATAATAATACTCTATATAGAATAAACTCTCTATAATAATAAAAAATTCAAGTCTCTGTTATAAATAGGAATAAACTCCACGTGGTCATAAGTCTTTAAGTTCGACTTAAGAATTTATACCTCTATATAGGAATAAATAATTAATATATAATAAAAATATTTATTAATAATATTTTTATTTATTAAAATCAATAACATATTTAAGATAATTTTAAATATTTATCAAAATCAATAATATATAGTATATGATCAAAGTTTATAGTCCTTATTCATTAATATTTTATTCAATTGGTATGTTAAACATAATTTTTACACATATATGGTCAAATTTTATTATTCAAAACTATTAAATTGATTTTATGAATTTAAAAATAGATAATATTGTACTATATTATTTTTATATTTATATTATTTTTTTATAGAAAAAATTATTTTTATTTTGTAAAATTCTCTATAAGAATAACTCTCTATAGTAATATTTGTATATGGAAACTGGATACTAGTATTTTTTAAGCTGAAATGATGTAAAACAAGGGCATCATTTTTTAATAAAAGTTATTTAATTAATTTTAGTATTTTTAAAAGTACGAAATAAATTGTTTTTTAATTAATTTTAATATTTTTTAGTACATTAATACTGTATTAAATAAAAATTTAAATTAACTTTATTTTTATTTTATTAATTCATTATTAATAAAAATATGATTCAATGGTTAGTATCATGAATCGCCACACTTTTCCATGTTAGAACCACATACAATGAACAATCACTTTGCAATGTTGGACCAACATACAACGAAAAATCACAATGGTTAGTATCATGAATCGCAACACTTTGCCATGTTGAACCAACATACAACGAACAATAACAATGGTTAGTATCAGGATTGTTTGACACTTTGACCTATTTGTATCATCACATTATAATTCCAATCTACGGATATGAGCAACAAAAGAGTATCTTCTCCCAGCAGTAAGTATCTACACATTCTGCATCATCTACTGTACAGTATCTTCTCCCTTTGAGTATTTGAAGGCTTCGAAATGAAGAACAATATTTGCCAAGAATCTTCGAAATGGAGAAATTATCCTTATTCCCCAAGCTTGCTGTTATCCTCAGAGTCGTCAGTTTTACCAATAAAGCTTCTGGGAACATCAACCTTGTCAGTAGGGTCCACCGCATCTGAACTTTCATTAGGAGTACTGTTGAGTGTTGTGGTTTCTAGTACAACCTCGCTTAGGGTAGAGCTTAAGGAAGCAAAAATACCTCCTTCCGATTTTAAGCCTTTCGGAGAGAGTTGTAATCTTTTCGGGCCAGGCTCTTCCTTTGATGCTAGTTCACGTTTCAAACGGAAATCAGTCAGTCCCATGTCTTCATCGGATACGTCTTTCGTCATTTTAGGAGGGGGCTTCCAGTCCTCGTCATCTTCATCATCATCGTAGTCAACGAGTCTACCAGGCCTTCAATTATAGATGTATGTGATATTTATTTGATTTTTAATGTAATAAAGCAACATTTTATTTATCAAACAAAACAGAACTTAAATTTACAATACCTAGGTGATGGGGGGTACACATTATCTGATGCAGGATGTTGAGAATGTTTGTGTCTGGTACTAAGAGCAGATGCTGAATCTTCTTTCTCCAGAGCACGATCATCAAGTTGTTTCCTTTGGTCTAGCAAACTATCGGTGATTGTCGTATCCAAGTTTTCTAGCGACTGAAATCATTAAGGATTGTTACATGCACAACAGTGCAAGACAAGGGAATTAAAGTATATAACCAAAATATTAAAAATACCTTAAGTTTTAGTGCATTAATAGAAGGTAAACTCTCAAACTTGACCAACTGATCCCAGAAAGTATCAACCAGATATCGCACTAACACTTTCAAATTCTCCTGCAGAAGATATGTTTCAAGAAGAACCTTTTAATGCATGACCTTTCATGTGCCTATTGTACGATCCAAGGATGCTGTGGAAAATAATAAATCACCTTCAGAATATATTCAATGAGGTCAAGAACCACCGAATTCAGAAGATTGTTACGAAGTCCATTGGCAACAAATGCGTCTATAACTGGTTTGAGAAGATTATTCTCTACTAAATGGTTCATCAGATGCTCATCCTGCAAAATTTAATCCATGTAAGAAAAAGCAGAAAAATAAGGTATTGGCTGTCCTTTAGATAAGGAGGTTCTATACAAAACAGTAATATTATTTCCTGAAACATCTGTTCTGCTAAAGAGTGTGGTTCATTTATTAATGGATTAAATTATTATATACATACATACATACACACACACACACACACACACACACACATATATATATATATATATATATATATATGTGTGTGTGTGTGTGTATGATAAAAATAATGATAATGAGTTAATTTTCCAACATGACAGAAAAATGTTTACTCAAGGATCATAATCACATAATCCTAGCAGGAAGACAATTAGGGAACGATATAAAGATTGAATCAATGTAATGTAATCAACTTACACTGCGAGAAACAACTGCCTTCATGAATCTAATAGCAGCAACTTGAAGATACTTTTCTCTTCTTCTCGTCAGATACAAAACTTTATCAATCACATTGTTGTGAAGAAAATTGGATCTGCAGAACAAACAATCGGAAGAACATTCTTGATCCAAAAACACCAAGTTAATTAGTCACAAGGAGAAAAGATGCCTTACTTTATCCTATAAGGGTGTTGCAAAACACAGAACCGCAGCAAATCACAAATATGTAATAATATCTCGGGTTTCGCGCCACTTTGACTCCTGGATCCTCCATCCAAGCTCACAGACTTGTTGTCAATTTTACCAAGACAGTTTGGTTGGCATGATGATGTTATCGTGTCAATTAATTGACCAAAGTGCTTCTCGTAGAAAATTTTCACTATGTGTTCTCTCTGCAATGGAATTTAGCTTTATCAAATAACATGGCAGGGGGTCTAAAGTGTCCTGGTCGCTAAATTAAAGAAAACCATTAACATAAGAACGGAAAATTGGTGAGTTAAGAAATGGTCCAACATGTTTACCTGTGTTTTCTCGTCCTACTTGATCAGAAAAAAATGGAAAAAGATTATTAATCAGTAGGGAGGGAGTTTGATATCAATGAAATAAGATGTTACACAACCACTGCACAAGTAGTATACCTGTGATCCTGGTCCTGGTCCTGGAGTTGGTGATGCATCCAAAAGATTGCAGATAATTTCAACAAATTGGCCTTGCATATCATCTCCGAAATCTGTAAGCATATTTTTACCCTGAAAATTTAAAGACATTTATATACCTTAGTAGACTCAAAATGATTCTGATAATAATTTTTTTAATAACCTCCAATCCACTAAGACCTCTCAGCTTCAGGTGTGATAGTAAAGTTTGAGATAACAAGTATGATGGAATTAAGAGGAAATACATGTTCCATTGGGATAATCGTGACTGAACTGGCTTTCATTAATTCTTGATTGTGGAGAGTCAACCTAGAACTGGCTTTCATCAACTCCCACAACTCAATGTGGCACAAGAAAATAAATGAAGAACACCAAATAAACGTATTCAAACCAATAGTTTCAGGGTCCGATTCGGCTTCCTTGAAAACTGGAGAAGGATTGTTACCTTTATCCTATTTGGTTTAGGAGTTCTAGATATTAATAAAAGAGTTCAACCAAGATTATCTTCAATTTAACCAATACTTCCTCTCATTATTCCTTGAATCCTCATTCCATTACTTCTTCATGTTCGGTCGCCCGCCCACCCCAACCTACAAAGAGATCCCTAACAAGCACGCCTATCACCAATTTCAAGCAATTAACCTGACAACTGTATGCAGCAGAAGTCTGTATTAAAAGTATGTCAATACAAATTTCAACTTTGCTCACCAAAAGTCTAAAAAGACTACCATCCGTCCGAGCAATATAAGAACGCAGATTAGTCGAATCCAGACGCTGCAAAAGATCGAGGATGTCTGTCCTGTATCCATAATGACAAATTATCATGGAGAGGTCAGATGTAAACTGAACCACAGCAAATGAAAGGATAATAATTCCATGCTCATTTCCAGATATACATTTTTATTTAGTCATGAATTATCTCATTACCCAGTCAAAACAAGCTTCTTGTCTTCACTCTGCAAAATATATGCTATTATGTCAAAGAGGCCTTCATTGACGAGATCCCTGAATGTCAAATAATCATACATACTAAGTTAATAAACAACATTACGACAGTAAAGTTTCGCACTTTTTAAAGTGAACTGGTGAACTATATTGTATATTACATAGATGTAAAGATTGATAAGAGTAAACAGATGCTGCATCTAACATACCTAAAGAGCCGGTGCTGTTGCACTATCTGCAAGCTCTTACTCAAGGTACAGAATTCGTGCAAGAAGCGTACCTGTGTCATGAATGTTGGAAATCGACTTATAACTCCATCAATGAAGACAGCCAATGCTAGCCTCGGAATTAATTTTTATTTAGATAATACCAAGTGCGCTCAACATTTTTCACTCATTTCTCTAGGATTAAGCAGTGGAAATTTTGGAATTTAAAAACCTTCATTCCATGTAGAACTCAAAAACTGGAGGTAACATGATAACATTGTTGGAAAACATCAAGAGAAAACTTGTCCAATTTCTCCAACAATTCACTTTGAAATTTTAAATTGTTGGAAAGCAATGGGCACAAGATCAACTAACTATAGTTTCAAAACACATTTTGACGCTTACGGATAATAACACTTCTATTTGGTGCTGTCAACAGCACCTGTAACACTTCTATTTTTGTATTTTAATACAAAAGATTTAAGTAAGGACCGAAATGTACCAAATTTTTCTTTGATTCTACAGAAGTGGTAGGAGACTTCAACCTAGCAAATAATTCCTTGATAAAAGTGCTATCATCTTTTAGCAAGGAAACGACCTGCAACAAAATAAACTTAAGTCGGTTTAGAACTTAAAAACAAGAAAAGAAGGCTTGAACCAACTGGTTACGGATCTCACAGTCGCATTATTTGAATGAATTATAGAATTCAAATTCGCAACTATGCTCGCATCCAATGCTGTGGGAAAAATGATATCCTGGCATAAGCAATATAAGCATAAGTTTCTATTTCTTTCATACAGATGATAAAATACATTATTTAGAAGTAAGAACTAAAACTCAGACCTTTAGGTAGCCAATTATGTAAGCTTGATATATCTTCGAACGGACTATGGGATCTTTAATGGGTATGGCCTATACAACACCACATAGCAGAATAATATTGGACGTGTATAATATGGGGTTAACCAAATAAATATTGGAAATGTTAGGGAAGATATACCTCCTTAAAAACCACATGCTCTTCTAAAAACTTACGATGATCTGCTTTAGGTGCCTCAGATTCAACTGCAAACAAATTTGAAGCCGTTCTACCATCAACAAAGCAATTAAAAATAGAATGATTTCTTAAAAAATTCAAATTATAAATTATAATAATGATCCAGGAAAGCTAGTGGACAACCACAATGAATGAACTCAACAAATTACCAACTTTTAACATAACAAAAGGTAAATCATCGTGTCAGGAAGAGTATAAAGCAAGGGTTGGTTTCAAAGTGAGAGAGAGAGAGAGAGACTCACATTCCAGGCATCCCATTATATCCATAATAAACTCATCCCCAAATATTTTTTCAAAAATCTTGGGACTATTTAGTAGAACTGCAAGAATACAGAGAGGACGTTTAAATCAATGTGAAGCCATAAACATTATAACAAGTCGAGATAAATGATAAGTCAACTTACTGATCCCCCTAACGATTTTAAAAATCAAGTGCAGACCATCTACGTTCTTCAAATCATCGCATATCCTAAACTGCTCCATGAGCTTACGAAAAAAAACTTCCTGCAATACAAACAAGTTATCTTAAATAGCACTAACTAATTAAACAGAAGGGAAGGAACAGTACACAACACACAATACTAAGAGAGTTAATATAAAGTATGATACGACATGAGGCAAAGTAATAATCGGGAAGAAAGTAATATTAATCCAGTTTGGAAAGTATAAAGGAAAATAATAAGCAAAAATGGCATAATAACTATAAATAGATAAAATATAAAACAGCTCAAGAATAATAGTATAATAATATAAATAAGCAGAAATTCATGGGCACAAATAGTTAATCTGGAAGCCCTAACTCCAGCACAGCCTCTCATCCTCTCCTTCCCTCTTGTACAGAGTCACAGACGCTGTTCCAGAACAGTATTTCCCCAGCGTATAAGCAAAGTCAGCACAACGGAGACAATGTGACAGCGTTTAATCGGCGTCAACAAAAACAAAGGTCAATTCGTCTATATATGATTTGGGCACTTTCTAGATTTGGGAAAAAATCTCTAAAACCTAAAAAATACTTCCTACTTCCTAGAAGACTCTTGTGATTCAACATGCATCGACCCGTCCACCTAAATCACATGTGGCGGGCGTCTTTAAATTTATGGACGATCGTGCGCCATATACTGTCCCTAATGAGCACTTAATGGTATATAAAACACTATTTAATCATAGTATGTATCTGGCCAACTTACATCATGCAACATTAGCTCTGTCACCCGCACATGATCTGCAATGCCACTTTCAACAATCTGGAAAACCAGAAACATTCTACAAGTAAAGAATGAAAGGTAACAAGAGAACCCATAAAAGACAAAAGAAACCAGCAGAAACTTCAATGTGCAATGGAAGTGAACATCATTCCCATCAATAGAAATTAAAAAATACAGCAAAGAAAATATAAAGAAACAACAATATTAAAATGATCAGGAGCTATAGGGGAAGAAGTTGGTGTATATCAACATGTACCTTAAGTATCAAAGGGAGGGTGGCCAGCTCGACTGGAGGCAACTTCCGCGAATCATTGTTGATGTTGTGGACTGTCTCATCTGAAGGATTTAGAGTATGAAAAAAATAAGCCACTTGCCTCAAACATCGAAACTTTGCTTTTATACACATTACACAAGAGTTTTTCTTTTCGACAGGTTAAACACTATGGATGAAAGCTTCAAGTATAATACCAGAGGGTCAGGTCAACATAGTGAGAAACTGAATTCAACCAATACAGTACTTAATGAATGTTGTAGCAGCACTTCAGTTCGAAGAAAACCAAGTCTACACACGACCTCATCAATCTTTAGAGAATGAGAAACCGTATCATTATCAGAGCTATCATCTATCACATGACCATATAGGATAACAAGTAGAGATAAATAGAATTTTAAAAATGGCACGAGAATTATTATTTTGTCTTGCTCCCACACTCAGCTCCATTTCCTCTTAAAGATCCTCTCCAATCACTCGTTACCAAGATGGCAAGAATAAACTTATTTTCTTTCAGATGAACTCTAATTTACCCATACAACTTCAGAGTTTATGGCATATTTCTCCAGAAGTAGACAAAACTATCAAATTAAGCTGAAGCGTCCAAAATATATAGTTCTCTTGTAAATTTTTTTTTTCGTGATTCCATTTTTCATCAACTGCCTAAAACTGGGCCATTTTAGTCTAGCCCGAAAACATCTAGACAGTTCATTGATTTTGCATTACATGAACTTCTAATACTCAAATCAACCGACCAAACCCTGAAATTGACAGAAAAAGTCTACAAATCAGATCCCAAAGATTCTATAACAGATATGCAGAACTAATTACAGAAATGGATCGTTCCAGTGAGAACTTACTGGCCAGAGTCCTAACTTGAATAGTTCTCCGCAGACTACATAATTGATCCCTGCATGGAGCACAAATGGAAACCAAAAGTATAAATAAAATAGTGAAAGAAAGGAAAAGAACTTTAGAATCGCAAGAAATCACTCTATATTGATACTAGCCATATGTAGTTGCAACCGATCGTCTCTTGGAAGCTAAGGGCCATGTCTATTGTAAATTCAGGATCCTTCCATGCAATAATTGTTTCTGAAGAAGTAGAAGGAATAAGAAACAAAAGTGCACCAAGTGAAAGTTATGTAAATTTATGAAAGGGGGAGTACTAAGTACTTCATTGCAGAATGATACCTTCTTCCTTACGATAGATATTATCTGCACTGATACGATGCAACAATAGAATTTCATTATCCTCCTCTTCATTAACAAACAAAGCCATGTCTTCTGATGATGATCTCTGCACCACAATTCCACAAATAACAATGTTATAAACTTTCAACAGAAACGAAGAAATTATGTTGAAAAAACGAAGAAAGAAGAGTCAAACATCCATATAATCCACAGTGATATGGCCAGTTCCTAGTTCATCCCATCTCCCATCCTCTTTCAGATGGTACAGTTTAACACGCTGAAAGACCGTATAATATGTGAGAGCTTGAAGAAGCCATTAAACAAGATGAGACAGAAACTAAGGATTTCTCTGAATCAAATTCAACAATTAGGCACTGACCTGCATGGTACTGGGCGATTTCTCCTCCGAATCCATGGGAAAAGCTGAAGAGATCGGTTCTTCGTCACCGAGTTCACTGCACAAAACCGCAAATGTGTAATTATTTCCTCGAACTCAAATCAACAAACTCCGAAAGCAGAATTAGGGTTAAAAACAAGGCAGACGAAGGATGAGCTTCTTCTCCGATAAAACCTCCGACTTAAAATTTCGTACGGGTTGGGTTACTGTAAAGCTGAACAAATATCAACCAGAAACCCTAACCGCCATTGATACCTTCAGTGTGTGGAAAAGCTCTGCTCTCTACTGCTCTGCTCTCTCTCTCTAATCTCTCTCCAGTTCCTTTCTTTTCCGTTGTATTTCTGAGAGTCTGTTTAATAAATACTGGCCGATCTTTGAAAACAGTACGAGTAGTGAAAAGCGAATGACGATATTACCCCTGGGAACTCCAGAATTTTTACTTCGCTGTCATTTATTTTTACAGTCTTCAGTCAAAATTCAACTAACTTTTTTCTCGTGTTTTGTTGAAAATTTGTGACTGTTTTTTCTTGTAACTGTGTGCGGTTATTGTATCACGTGGTTCGTTATACCACTTATCTACAAATAATGCACTTTAAGTAGTATCAACTACCGAAATTACCCTTCGTTTAAAAAACAAAAAAATTTAATGTAGTAACATCAAATGTGTGTGGCACTGCTAAAGCTAATTCACATTCAGAAAATCTCCAATTTGTTTTGATAATTTCACTAGGAATTTTTTTGAGATGATGATTACTAAGATATTTTGAAAATAACTAAATTATGGAGTTTTTTTAGTGAATGAAAATTGTACATTTACATATAAAGGTAACCATTAAATAAAGCGACTGAAAGTAAATGCATTAATTGATGAAGTTTTAAGTGTCATAAACATACTCTATAACTTTGATTTTTGTTTTAATTTCAATCGAATTTGAACAATTTTATTCTAATAGGAGTAATTCATTTCAGTCGCTTGAATCGCTTCAGCCTTCAAAATGTATATTCACAACCCAATTTCGGCCCAAAATTATGTGCTTAATTTTGATGAATTGCAAATTTTCAAATGTTTAAACTAAATTGAAGAAATTTTTTTAAGGTACAATAAATCTTATTGTTTCTATTAGAAATTGTGCCAAAAATGTCAATTGACACAAAAATACATAATTATAAAGTCTAAAGCTTGTTTTCAGAATCTATTGATCTGCTCGCGTCAACGACGAAGAGAGTACAGTGATTGTTCTGGTTCGTGGTTCGTGCTTTGACTTTTAATAATACTTTGAAACCCCTAATTGCAGAGTGTTAAATGACGAAATTGCCCTTTATAAGGTGGGCCTTTTAAGATGGCTTAAGTGCAAACAGATTCAGATGCTTGTTTTCAATATATCGAGGCAACATTCACGAGTTAGAATCATAAATAGTCCTCTTGCGAAAGTCATTTACTTAAAAGTCTCATAAATCAGCATTTTCTTACTGTTCATAGCTGAAGATAAGTGGCGTTTACCATTGAACTACATCTACCATTTGTCAAAATCAATAATTTCACTGTTTATAAAACATCTGTTATTGTTATTAAATATTTTTAAAATAAATTATTCAATACACAATTAACTAACCAAACATGAAATTAAATAAAAATAGTTACTAATATATATTAAAATAATAAATTATTTAAGAAAAGGGGTATTTAAAATAATGAGGTATTTAAAATAATAGTTACATAATTAAGTGTAATTTTTTAAAGTTTTTTAATTAATTGAGGTGTTATTAATTTTATAAATATAAAAAAAAATATAATTACTAAAATACCAACTAGGTTACTAAATAACTATCCACCTATGTTATAATAAAAAAGATATTTTTGAAATCCTACTTTAATTTATAATTAAGAAAATTTTATATATTTAATTTATAAGCAATTATTTAATGCACCTATTTTTCAAAATCTTCCTGAAATAATTCATAAACATGATAAAAATAATAAAAATACATAAACATGATAAAAATAATAAAAATATAAGTATTAACATTAATTAATAAATTTAAATAATAAAAATATAATTAACATAAATTAATTTAAATAATAAAAATATAATTTGTTTTTATTTTTTATATGTTAATGAATTATTTTATTATATAGGAGTAGTAATTATTTTTCATGTTTGGTTAGTTAATTAGGTATTGAATAATTTATTTTAAAATTATTTAATAACAATAACATACATAATATAAACAGTGAAATTATAAATTTTAACAAATGGTAGACATATTTCAATGGTAAATGCCCCCTATTTTCAGCCAAATAACTCAGATTCAAATTCTGGTCTCTAAATTTCCATAAATTTGTAGATTTTCTTATAATTGAATACTTAGGACCCGTGGCAAAAAAA
The DNA here is from genome assembly GCA_954870475.1 of Euphrasia confusa. Lineage (NCBI taxonomy): Eukaryota > Viridiplantae > Streptophyta > Magnoliopsida > Lamiales > Orobanchaceae > Euphrasia > Euphrasia confusa. The sequence goes on along the minus strand of OX940966.1, from coordinate 2,635,088 downwards.
GGATGTACAAGTAATATTAAAATTATATGTTTAAATGTTCACTTGTTAATTATCTCAACTTAAATTTATGTAAATAAAAAATCAATCTTACGCCCAAAAATAATTTTGCATTCAAAACTCACACACCTCCCTCCGGCTTATAATTATGGGAGTATGGGACAACATACAAATACAAACCTTGAAAAGTATTTTCCAAAGGAGTAAAAATGATTAGCAATAAACAGCACTCACATTTGCATACAACTTGTACAAAGGGTGTCAAAACACAGAACCCGAAACAAACCACATTATACATAATAATGTACAAGAAAACAAGCCTAAAGTAGCAATCCAATGATCCCAACGAGACATGCGGTAGTCAGGGATGGTTCGAATCACTTATCCCATTTCAAAATCGGGGTGCAGAAGTCCATCATATTCCAGCTGCAAAGAACAAATAACGATGAATTGACACTCTTAATATCGAAAGTCAAAACTACACTTTTTTTATTTAAACAGTAAGCACGACTCGTTTTCTACTATTTTCGCAGCATGACTAGGGAATATAAAAGCCACCGCCAATTTACTTTTTCCTTCGCCTCGGCTAGTACTTTTGACACGTCTAAAGGCAGATAATGAAATATTTTATGTACCTTTGCTTTATTATGTTCCAATTTCATCCTTCTGTATGCTTCTTGTGCTTGCTTTGAGCGAAACATTGCTTGAACTCTCACAACAGATCTCTCCACACGCTCCTCAGCTTGTTTCCTGCTGGCTTGGAAGAAGTCCTCTTCCACAGCACTCTCTTGATTCGGGTCTTTGAGAGTCTCGTCGTCAGGATGAACCTGAAGGCCGCGGAAGCCTTTCTTCTTCAGACGCCAACGCAGTATGGCTTTCTCAAGCACCCCGACCGACCAAACAATTTTACGGTACTGCCTCCTGGCTTGTAAACCCCTGAACATAGCCTGCAGCAAAAATCATCAAACAGATGCCTCCTAGCATAAATTAATATTGATTACAGAAATCAACTTGAGGGTTGACTTAACAATATAAACCCACTTCTTTCAAATCGCAACTACAGAACCTTATCATTGACTCAAAAATGGAAAGAGAAAAGAGAAGCTTTATCCACTCACTTGAATCCTAATGGCTTGACGTCGCATGTTAAGGAACTCATTCCGTATCTTCCAAGTACGGAACCTGTACTGGATTCTAGCAGCAGCAACCATCTTTTTACGCGACTCATAGTTTCGGAAAGCGTGTTGGATTTTCATAGCTGCGACTATGTTTCGTGCTTCAAGCTCCGGACTAAATGACTCGACAGCGTTCGTCTGCACATTCAATGCACGCTCTCTGAAAGCAGCTTGAATACGTGTAGCGGCATCGGCGGCCGTCCTGTAAGCTGCAAGTGTATCCTTTAGATACAATTCTTCCTCGGTGAAGTTTCCAGGGTTAATTGAGGTGTCATTTGAAGTAGCTTGCAGTGACCCACTAACATTCCCAGCCAATGTCATGTCATTGAATTGGGCAACCAAGCCTTTCTCAGCTAGATAGGCGGCTAAACCATCGAAGCCTTGTTTAGAAGCCAGGTCAGCCGCAGTGCTACCACCGGGGTTTTGTGGGGTTGGGTCCGTGACTAGATTTGGCTTTGCCCCAGCAGATAAAAGGGTTGCCACCATTTTCTCTCTGAAATATAAGATAGTTTCACATTGTAAGACAATATTTTACATATTTCACCTTATAAAAACAAAAATAAAATACAATAAAACGAAGCATAGAAAATTCAGCAGCACTGATGATCTATGGACTGTGAACAATGACTGAAGGTACCTTCCATAATATGCAGCCCAATGTAGAGCTGTCCATCCAAATTTGTCTCGATAGTTCAATGATAAACCAGACCACGAGAATGGGTAAACTACCCATGTATAACCTAGGATGGCACACAGATGAATCACACCTCGACCTTGTTCATCTCGTTCAGAAACTTTACACCCTGATACCACTTTTTCGAGCAACCATTCATGTAGTCTATTCTGTAAAGTCAATTCGAATAACTTATCCTTTGCCTGGGAATAAGGCATTTCGGTAACTTCAATTATTTTGCTTAAATGCGCCCAACCTTCAGTGATGTGTGAAGTCTTCCGAGCAAAGTCTTTGGCTTCCCTTAAAGCCGTTTGGGATGGTTTAGTGGAATAAAGATTCAGGCCCTTGGATGACGAAAATAATAAATGAGCAAGACTCATCTGAAGTTGAAATCCTTCCCAATCATTTTTATTCTCGTTTAAATTTGTACCATTGGGCTTTGCTGGAGCACGGAACTCAAAAGTTAAGACCTGACTAATAGGTTTATGCCCATCAAAAGTCAAATACAGATTCACTAATCCGGGAGATCGACAAGAAACTACACAACGAAAAACTCCTGCTTGGACAGCTTCTACGGCAAGAATAGAATCTCCACAAGCAAGATACAAGTTGGACTCAGCGTGGGGTAGAAGTCCTTCGTTAAAAGACCCAACTATCAAGATCTGGAAAAGAAAAAAAACTAGAACAATTATCAATGAAAACCTAGACAAAATTAAAATATGAACACATGAACACTAGATAAAAATCAATGTAGTGACATGTCAAGGCAACTTACTTTCCCTTTAAATGTAACAGGGGCAAATGTTATGACAAATTTAATTCATTTTCATTTCTTTCCAAATTTCATTCATATAATTTAGTCATGATCGTTGCTTAAAAAAATGGCGGGGTTATTAATGTGAGGTGGATCCAGAAAAGGAGGGTTTAGTTATAAGCCAAAAATGATTCGTGTATATATTTCACAAAGACATCAAATCGAAGTAGGTGAAGTTTCATGTTCAGTTTTGAATTCGATTATCAATTTGTATTCCTGAATAATGTAAATTTTTCAACATCCCCTTTTTCATTTTCTAAATCTGTCCTTTTTGTCCTTCCATGTATAATATTGGTTAACTGTGTGAGTTATATGAAAGTATACAAACAAAAGATAGTAAAAGTCACAAATGGCAGTGAAAAGAACCTTTGTTTCTTCGTTTGAAAGAGCCCATGTGGGTGAGATATCCAAAATGTTGAATATCTTCTCCAGTGAAATCGAGGATTGCATAGCCTGATGATCACCAACTGATTCTGGAGAATCAGCAATGGCAGAAGTGACCCACGTTCCAAAAGCGTCTTGTGCTTGCGAACCATCTCCATCTAATTGCCCCAATCCCGAAATTATATTGTCTGAATTTTCTACCGTCTCACATCCCACTGTCAGGTAGGGTATATTTTTGGGAACATGATGGTTAACGGAAATAATCCCGGCAACTTGTCCAGAATAACAGTTAGCGGAAGTTTCTGGGATAACCTGGGCACCATCCTGTAATCAAAAAGTTGATTATTACTTCTTAACTAACAGGTCAATAGTAGAGAATAGAGTTCAGTGTTGCCATTTCACACTTCTTGTTTTGTTCTATAAATCTGGAATAACAATCTAAACAAGAATGCCAGCCTTCCCAGGACCACTTACAGTAATTTTGTAATTGTTCGTCTGATAAGGATTTGTAAACTCAAAGCCAGTAGTTTTTCCTGCGAAAAGAAAACCACGTGAATCAGTTGGTTGCAAATAAGTAATGTAATGAGAGCGTAAATTGGACAAGCGTACCTTCTTGTGATGAATTCAGATTTCGAGGATCGTCAGGCACCAGAAGCTCATCCCATTCAAGTGTATTAATCTCAAGAAGTCTCTGTTCATGATTTTTAATGGTCATACTGTCATTACGCACTGGCAAATCATAGAGAAGAGGACTCAAAAACAAAAACATAATAGACTATTAAATCCATCTGGGTTATAAAATAAACAACTTTGAAAATATTCAATTCACCTAGAAGTGATACAGTGCCACCATTATATGCAGAATCGGATTCTTCAGACAATGGCCAGGATACAGGTGGGTCTGAGAGTTCAGAATTAGAGTTAGAATTTACAGGTGTGGCTGGGGAACCCTGCACCTGCATCAAATATTAAAACAAAATACACGTTTCAAAAGCATAAAATGTTATCATGAATATGATGCAAGTCTGATTGCACGAGCACGAGGTTTGGTTACTAACATAAAATAAAAAAGAGGAATAAGAGAGAAAAGCATTATTGGGAAGTGAGGTTAAACAAGCAAATTGTTCTTTTTTGCCAAGGGAAGGGATTATTATATATAGTAATAATATTTTAAATGAATAACAATGTTGCACCTTTCGAAAAAGTACTTTCAACTGAAACTGTACTAGCTTCCACAGAATCACAGACTAAAGACGTTAATATACACTAGGATAACTGATGAAAGACAAACCTCTTGAGTTTCACGATAGTGCACAAGGACTATATGTTCTAGAGACCTGCAATAGATGTAACAAAGATAAAAACCCACACTTGCATAAGCATCCTTCACTGTATAGTCACAGGGACTTATGATCTACCATTCCAATGAATAAAAAAACAGGATTAAGATTAACACAGGGTTTAATGGGCTCATACTTATCAAGTAGCCAGTAACATCTGCGAACAAAAGTTGAGTTTTCTTCTCCATGTGCATAGTAAACATGAATTCTTTCCTCGTTACCAACCTGTATAACAAGAAATATAATGATTGCATGTCAACACAAAATCTATAATAACTGAAAATTCAAGTTACCAAGCACTTAAACTAATCAAAATTTTAAGAGTGTTAACCAAATAATCATGGACGAATAAGGATATATAAATTGGCAGTAATGTAGAAAGCTGAAAAAGAGAGAAGCAAAAAAAAAACCTAAAATATGCAATTGATACAGCTCCCTCTTTCTACGATTCATACTGATACCATCTCAAAACACAGGCGAGCATTGAAGTAAAATCTCATGATGCTAACTCCATAAGTTCACATAATGGCAGTAGTTCAACAACAGATATTGAGGATCAGAAATCCATTTTTCCCCAACACGAGGTGTAAATTTTCGGCTTTCTACGACATACTAAATAAAAGAAACCATACTTTCAAGTGTTCATGAGCTTCCTTAATAGTTTTTCCATCTTTCTTCTTCTTCCACTTATGCCCATCTTTTCGGAAATTCCGGAGCTTCTTACGGTCAAACAACACAACTGTGCCACCTATATTTAACCACAGTTAGTCAATCAGACCATATCACACACACACTCCGATTACATGTGTGTAAATGGGACGATTCAGATATTTAATTTAAACTAATTTAAACGTAGAAATGTATTACTTTTTGGCAAATTCATGGGTTTCACGTAAACGGTGAAATACTTGTAGTTAGAGAGTACGGCATGAATCTCGTTCGGTCGGAGCCATCTCGTCCGGGCTTCCTCCATCATTGTGGCGAAATCCAAATCTGTCCATGCAAAACAAGAAAGGTCCACTCGAGTAAACAAATCCTCCTCCGCAAGTATAACAATTTTCGAAAACCATTTTCGCTACATACAAAAAACCCCAAATTTCCAGTCTCAGTAGAGAGTGAAACCCTAGAGAAAACAATCCCAACTCGCAACCACCACCAAAATTGACAAAAAAATCATCAAATATTTGCAAGCCGAATTGCACAACGTACAAGCGCCCGAAGCGAGGGCATATACATATATATATACACACACACACACATATATATGTATGTATATCTGAGCCTCTGCGTGCGTACCTTCCATGGTGTGGAAGCCATGAATTTCGGACCCAACAAGTAGACTGTTGTTTTTCTCCATCATACGATCATCTCCGCACGCGCGCACTGTGTTTTCTGAGGTGACGAATCGAGAATCAGATACTGTTACTGTGAATTGCGTTTAAGTGAGAACGGGAGGAAATGGGAAAGGATGAAATGTGATGTCTGAACAATGAATTAAATTATGAGCCCACTTTCTGAGAGTGACAGATGGATCATTCAATTTATATCATAAAAAATGCGTTGAATTTTGGTAAATGGTAACTGCAGAAAGCTTCTTCACTCCCTTCGTCCCCGTCCACGGTCCATTATCCGTCTGTAATTATGCTGATTTTTTATCTAATTAATAGTATTTTGACTTTAAAGTGGAAAATATTCGATTCAATTCAATTTTTAAAAGTTTTTAACAAACCATTATTGTAGAAATGTTAAAATTTTCATAACGTAAAGAAATTATATTAATGTCAAATTAAAAAAAAAAAGTAAATTGAAAAATACTTGGAGTATTTCTTATAAATGTTGGTAAATTGAGAATTATAGTTAAAATTTCTTATAAAGAAAATATTGAAGAAAATGGAAAAATATAACAAATGGAAAAATTTATATATAAGTGTATTACTCTCAATCAACAGTTTATTTAATAAAATAAATATTTAATATTTAAGTAATCAGTGAAGTAATATAATTAAGAAATCAATTATACATTTATACTTGCGTAATTACAATTTTATTTTTGCACCTAAATTCTTTTCGATAATTACAAATTAATATTTATCTATGGTATAATAGCATTATAGCACTTAAAAATGTACACATTCATTCATTCATTAATTACATATAATTTTATACATAAATATACTATTTTATTGAAAATTTGTTGCATAATAACTGAATAAAAATAAACTTCTAGTACTAAGTACAGTACTATTTAACTAAACAATCAAAAGCATAAAATAAATATTTTAATTAAGAAAAAAGGGATACTTTATTAATATAAACTCAAACCTCACTCATTTAATAATTCGTATCGAAAAATTAAACTCAAACACAATTTACTTTTAAACTCATTTAACTCATTTAATTAATAAATAAATTATGTCACGTTGAAAATTATAAAATAAAATATTAACAAATCAATATAAATGAAAATAAAAAAAATTTAAATCATTAAAATTAAAATTTATATATTTTTATATTTAATAATATAATAAAATATTTTAATTAACTAAAAATACTGACATATATAGGAGATGTATCATACAATTTTACACGCTTGCGTTTTACATATTTTTTTATTTCTTATCAAATGATCACACTTTATTAATTTACAAATAAAGAAGGATCACACTTCATTTCATTTGTAATTTACAAAAAAAGTGTAATCATTCTAGTGACACATCGTTATTATTAGGGCTAAATACACTTTGCCACCCCAGGATATGGGGTTTTTACACTTTTGAACCTCGTCGGAAAACTTTTACCGATCAGTACCACAGGATAAGCAATATTACAATTTGCAACCTGCCGGCTGCCGGATCGGAATATGCCATGGAATATTCAGATTTAAAAGATTTATTAGTCAATAACCATACCAAAAATCAGTTAATTACGAATATACCACTAGTCAACTATTGATGAATTATCATTATTTTACTAAAATTAAAAAATAAAGAAAAAATATATTTTTTGCAACTTTAATTCTTTCCCTTTCAAAACATCTCTCATCTAATTCAATAAAAAATAAAAACATGATGAACATCTGAGAGAGATTTGGAGAACTCTCGTCCAACAAGTTGTACAGCCGCAACATGAAGTTCACCGCCAAGACCTCGTCCCGGTCGACCCGAAAGCTGGAGCACTTGAGCTCCTGAACTGGGTCGAGGATCGGTTCGAACTCGAAGTTCAGATCCGAATCTGGAGCAGCTTGGCGAAGTCTAGGTAATAAATTGAAGCATATATGATGATGAATGAACTGATCGATCGGTAGGCTAGGTGAAATGGGTCAAGACGGTGGGCTTAAAGGAGACTTTCTTGTTCTCATTATCAAATCCCACCAAGAAATCCCCTTCCGCAGGCAAAGCCGCCAAGCACAACGAATACCGACTCGTTCTCACAAACAAGTTATGAATTCCGATCTGCAAATCTCCACCGCCGTCGAAATGTAAAGTCACCGTCGGGACCCAAATCTCGTGATCCACGGCAAAGCACAAATCCAACACCTTCGCCGGGTCCTTGATTATCGTCCACCTGCTCAAATCCAGAGCTTGAAGAAACGCGGCCCATTGGATTCCTTGAACGACGCCGAAATCATGGGGATCTTTTTTGGATTTCTCGTTGGCTTCGATTTGTGCGTTTTTAGATATTTATTTCCTTGTCGATTTGTAAGAATTGTAAGAATTTTTCTGATGCGATTTTTAGGGTTTTAAAATTCTTTTGGTAATGTTTTGAGAAATAATTTTTCTTTATTTTTTATTTTTAAATTTAATTTAATAATATAATGTGTAAGTACAAAAATATCCTTCAAAGTTTCAAAATTGTGAAAGCATACGCACAAAAACGTGCGTGCAAAACACTCTCTCGGAATATTCTTTGGAATATTCAAAGAATATTCCGATCCGGCAGCCGAAAAACGTGCGTGCAAAACACTCTCTCGGAATATTCTTTGGAATATTTCGATCCGGCAGCCGGGGATGATCACAAATCACATAAACAAACGAATTTAGAATAGCGAGTGAAGTGGTATGATAATCTTAATTGTAAGAGAGACAAGATTAATGAATAATGTATTATTGTAATATAAAAAAATAAAAATAAATTTAATAAATGAGTTAAGCGGGTTAATTTCGAGTTCGCAGGTCGACTCACGATTGACTCATTTAATAAATAGGTCATGACGGGTTGACCTGCCGTGAACCCGCTTTTTAATCGTGCAGGTTCAACCTGACCACTTTATTTCGTGGCGATTTTGAGTTGTGTTATCGAATCGTGTTGAAATTGACGGGCCTACTCAATAGAATTATTTGGATTTATCATCCAATATCAATAAACAATAATAAGAACATTCGGAAAACGGGGAAAAGCAATTCAGATTAAAAACAATCTTGAAAAGTAATACTACTTTGTACTAACTCTTTATGTACACTTTTTTTTACATCTTTAAAAATAAAATAATTATTTTACTTTTCAATTTTAAAATATTATTTTAATTCTACTTTTTCCATATACTTTTTAAATTTCATTAACAATTAATTTACTTTTTAACTTAAAAATATATTTTTATCCATTCGTTTTTTATTATAAATAAAAAAATAACATTTTTCTTAATATATAGCAATCAACTTACATATTTAGTTGAAACAAAGATAGTACTTTAATAATATTAAAAAGTGACCTACCCAATTAAAAACAATAAAAATGTGACATTTGTGATGACTTTACACTATCATCACAAATATACAAATATGTCATCATTTTTCAATTTGAAATAAACTAAAATTGGGCAAAGTAATAATATGCACGTGTCTTGCAAATAATTATGTAGGAGTAGCTTTTATTATTGTGCGAATATTAAGTTTAAAGAAAAAAGTTATAATGAAATATAATTTTTACATCTTCATTTTATCAAGATCAAATTAAAACATCTTTCATGATAGGATAGTTTCATGCAATCTAATTTTTATATCATATTGAAATTGTATTTATATATAAAAAAATATATATATTTCCCGACTCAATATTGTTACCAAGAGACAAGAGTTTCACTTTTATTCCTAAAATAAATAAATAATCAATAGACAAGAAGATCACATTTCACTTAAAAACAATCTTGAAAATCATTTTCAAATCTCAATAAGAGCCTAACTCACTCTTAATCATGTTACATCTGAAAAAAACATGAAATATATCTTTCCATATATACCACCCCTACTTAAAACAAATCTTGAAAAAGAAAAATACCATTGCCAAAATAACTAAATATACCCCATAGGACATGTCTCTAAAACATATTCTAATACTCTATTTAAACACACACAAATTCCATCCCACCATATCGATCACAATGAGGCTTCACAACATGATTTCGTCTTTTCGTCCCTCGATTATCGTCGTCGTTATTCTGTTTTCATGCACCGTTAACTCCGAAGCCCGGCCCCCGTTCGCCTGCGACCCGGCCGATCCCAGAACGGGAGGATTCCCGTTTTGCAACATGAAGACGAGTACGAGTTATAGGGTCCGGGACTTGATTAAGAGACTGAATCTGACGGAGAAAATTCGGCTGATCGTGAACAACGCGATGCCGATCCAACGGCTGGGGATCCACGGGTACGAGTGGTGGTCTGAGGCTCTTCACGGCGTCTCGAACACGGGGCCCGGCGTGAATTTCGGCGGCGAGTACCCAGGGGCCACCGCCTTCCCCCAAGTCATCACAACCGCGGCCTCGCTTAATGCCTCGCTGTGGAAGGCAATTGGCCAGGTGATATATATATATATATATATATATATATATATATATATATATATATATATATATATATATATATATATATATATATATATATATTCTCATTTTGTTTCAGAGCTATATAGGCACGTTGACTTTATTTTAATAATTTTTTTAATGATTTTTCTATACTGTTTATCATATATATTGAACGGTAAAAAAAAGTCAACGTTCCTATAGATGTGAGTAGGGGTGAGAATTCCGGTTTTGGTTATCGATTTAAACCGAAACCGAACCGAAATTTTCCGTTTCGGTTAACCAAATATAAAAAATTCGGTATTCGGTTCGGTTATCGGTAAGAAAAAATATATATTCGGTTATCAGTTAACCCGATAACCGATTGTTAAAAATCGAAAAAACGAAATATATTATATATACTACATATTATATATTTATCCTTAACGACACTCCCTTGCTTATTTCGAATTTTTGGTATTTTGTTGGATTTATGCATGCATGTTAGGTTGAATATGTTGAATTTTGGTTTGAATTTGTTTATATTTTAGATTTTTTTTTCCCTTTTTTTTCAAAATATTCCTTTTGAAATTAGCCAATTTTTTTAATAAATCGGTTTTTTGGTTAACCAATAACCAAAAAATCGAAAAAATCGATTTGGTTATCAGTTATCCAATAAATTATTTCGGTTCGATTTTGGTTAGTCATTTTTGTCGTTTTGCGGTTCGGTTAATCAGTCATTCGGTTCGGTTCCGGATAACCTAACTTCCAGCCCAATGTGAGACAGAGGGAGTGTATATTTTTTTAAATAAAGTTGACCTGTTTTTCTGGGACAAGGGTAGTACTATTGTCCGATGAAAATAGAAATTGAATTTGTAGGGTGTTTTTTGATTAGGTTGTGTCGAATGAGGCGAGGGCGATGTACAACGGGGGCGGGCGGGGCTAACGTTTTGGAGCCCGAACGTGAACATTTTCCGGGACCCGCGGTGGGGGCGGGGCCAAGAGACCCCCGGCGAGGACCCTCTTGTAGCCTCGAAATACGCCGTGAATTACGTGAAAGGGCTTCAAGGCGAAGAAGATCGCAAAAATATGTTGAAGGTCGCGGCGTGCTGCAAACACTATACCGCATATGATCTTGATTCTTGGAATGGGAATAATCGTTTTGTTTTCAATGCCGTGGTAATTACAAACATATATATACTATAGTCTATTTGATCTCAAAAAAAGATGCATGATTCACTTTTTTTATGATTTATAAAATCTAAATTACAAAATCTTTTTTTATGCTATATATATATGCATGGTTTTGTTTAATTTAAAGGTAAGCAAGCAAGATTTAGAGGAAACGTACAACGTTCCTTTTAAGGATTGTGTGACTAAAGCCAACGTTGCATCTGTGATGTGTTCGTACAATCAAGTCAATGGCAAGCCGACTTGTGCCGACTCCGCTCTCCTTCGCGACACCATTCGTGGTCAATGGAAACTCAATGGGTTCGTTTTTACGTTCGTCAATCGTCAATATGAATTGTTACTTTAAAAAAACTTAATTATTTACTTCATTTTATATATATTTTAATTTTGATCGAGTTTAATGTAACTTAGGTACATTGTTTCGGATTGTGACTCGGTTGATGTGTTCTATAATAAACAACATTATACATCCACAGCGGAAGAAGCTGCCGCAATTGCCATTAAAGCAGGTTTTGATTAATTATTTTCTCTTTACAAAAGAAGAAGGTGAGAGTCATCTTTTAGGATACAATACAAATGAAATATAATAAATAAAAAAAATAGTACTCCAATTACAGTAGAAACTCCACTATTCTTATATAGAGTTATACAAAATAAAAATATATTTTTCTATAAAAAATAATATAAATACAAAAATAATATACATACAATATTATTTATCTTTAAATTCACAAAATCAATTTAATAGTTTTGAATAATAAAATTTGACTATATATGTGTGTAAAAATTGTGTTTAACATATAAATTAAATAAAATATTAATGAATCTAAGGACTATAAACTTTTATCATATACTATATGTTATTGATTTTGATAAATATTTCAAGTCATGTTATTGATTTTAATAAATAAAAATATTATTAATAAATATTTTTATTATATATTAATTATTTATTCTTATATAGAGGCATCAATCCTTAAGGTAGGACTTGAAAAATGTATGACTTATGACAATGTGGAGTTTATTCCTATTTATAACTGGTCCTGAGTCGGGACTTGAATTTTTTATTACTATAGGGAGTTTATTTTTATATAGAGTATTACTATATAGAGTTTCTACTATATTACTTTGAGCCTAATTATAATTCTTGTTTAATACTCTATTTGATGTAGGTTTGGATTTGGATTGTGGGCCATTCCTTGCTCTCCACACCGAGAAAGCCATTCAAACTCGCAAACTAAGCGTGTCAGATGTGGACCAGGCCTTGACGAATTTGATCACAGTCCAAATGCGCTTGGGTATGTACGATGACCCAGCAACACAGCTCTACTACAATCAGTTGGGCCCAAATAATGTCTGCACTCCGGCCCATCAACAGCTGGCCCTTGAGGCGGCCCAACAAGGCATTGTTCTGCTAAAAAATCCATATCGGACTTTACCGTTGCCCAATAGTAAATACCCATCTATCGCCGTTATCGGGCCCAACGCCAATGCTAGCCTCACAATGATAGGCAACTATGCTGGTAAATATTTACTACTTTAGTCTCAACTATTTATTCACTAGTTAATATTTACAATTTTGATCATTTTTATTTAAATTTTTTAATCAACATAGGGATTCCATGTCGCTACACTACGCCCTTGCAAGGTATATCAAAATATAGTACAAAGACAACTTATGAAATCGGATGTACGACGATACAATGTAATAGTTATACTCGTTATAAGGAGGCCGAGAGGGCCGCTCGTTGGGCTAGTGCGACGGTCCTAGTCATGGGCCTCGACCAATCCATCGAAAGGGAAGGCCTCGATAGAGTTGACTTACTTTTGCCGGGCAACCAACAAAAACTTGTGTCGAGAGTGGCTCGTGCCTCTGTGGGCCCCGTTGTGTTGGTCATAATGTCCGGTGGTCCGGTCGATGTAACATTTGCCAAAAATGACCCCAACATTGCAGCTATTTTGTGGGTAGGGTATCCGGGACAAGCCGGAGGAGCCGCCATTGCGGATGTAATATTCGGAAAATTCAATCCAGGTAAGTTAAGAAATAATACTATTATACTGTTATTGATCAAAGTAAAGGAGTATTGTGGTCTTTTTTAATTTAGTGAGAAATTAACTTTTGTTAAGTAAAAGTGATGACATTTTGGAAATATTGTGTTATAATAGTTTTTTTTTTTTCCAGAACAAGTATATGACAACTCAAAAATGAAAACGCGACAACTTCTGCATAGTAAAATTATGCAGACTTTTCTTTTATTTGCAGGAGGGAAGTTGCCGATGACATGGTACCCTCAAGAATATCTAGCGAAAGTGCCGATGACCGATATGAGAATGTACGCCGATCAAGCAACAAACTACCCGGGTCGAACCCATAGATTTTACAAGGGTAACGTTGTGTACAACTTTGGGGATGGGCTAAGTTAGCCAAGGGCCCGAGGAAACTTCTTGTCCCTATTACAAACTCTAAAGCTTTCAAGAACACGACGAAGACTAGTGGAATTAGGGTTTCGCACACGAGTTGCGAGGCTTTACGTTTGAGAGTGCATGTTGATGTGGAGAATGTCGGAGATATGGATGGGGCCCACACGGTGATGGCTTTCGTCACCACCCCGTCGAAGGAGAAACGACTGGTGGGATTTGAGAAAATTCGTTTGGCAGTTGGAGCGAAAGAACGAGTCGAATTTAAAATCGATACGTGTGATCATATGGGCGTTGTCGACAAATATGGAATTCGAAGGATCGAAAGGGGTGAGTACAAGATTAAGTTCAGTGAGGATCTTACACATACTGTTACACTTTATACACTACTGTAAGGTTTTAATTGATATATTGAATACTTATTAAGAGTAAGGTTTTTCATGTTACAGTATAAATAAGTTGTATAATATTTGCATGGACGTTTTTTTCAAACTAGTATCACTACCCGTGCGATGCACGTGATTTAATTGTTTGAAATATTCTAAAATTTTATTTAATCTCCAACTATTTCGGCCAAAAATTTATTAATGGACTAACAAATTATTTTATTTAATAATCGAACTCTCACTTAAATTTGTAAATTCGTATTAATCTCATTATTAACCATTATCTCAATTATGAAAATTTTATTATTTTCAAAGACTATGTATGTTTGATGTAATTTATAGTATATAAGTTTTTTGGGCATAGCCGAGTGGTAAGGTCTGTGGTGATGTTGGTGTAATTCCCCGACGACACAGAGTTCGAATCTCGGATATGAAAAATTTTCATTGAAATATTATGAAGTTAGTCCTTGGATGAGACCTATTGGCTATGGCTAATTTTCATTGAAATATTATGAAGTTAGTCCTTGGATGAGACCTATTGGCTCTCTCCCACATGTGTCTGCTACTCGGGCGCACCCCTCGATTTACATCCTACTCGATCGAGGAGCCTCTGATCTGGTGGAAGAGGAGTTTCTCGTCTCATTTTACCCGATCGAGAAGCCTCTGATCTGGTGGAAGAGGAGTTTATCTTCTCTGCATTGATCTTACATCCTACCCGATCGAGGAGCCTCTGATCTGGTGAAAGAGGAGTTTCTCGTCTCATACTACCCGATCGAGAAGCCTCTAATCTGGTGAAAGAGGAGTTTCTCTTCTCTGCATTTCTCGAGTGTCAAACTTATCCGACAAATACCTAAAACCGCTACGGGAAAATCCAAAAAATGGAAAATAAAAATTATAAAGCTAGAAAATAAATAGAAATATAAAAAAATTGAATTTACTTGGTGAATATGAAGGAGATGAGATGACATAAATGCAATTATATTAATATAAGTATGTTAACCTGCAAAACAAATTTAACATAACTGAATTAGGGATAAACTAAAAATTAAAAAAAAAAATCTAGTCGAACATAACTAATAACTCGATTTAATGTTAAGAAAAATAAAAAAGAACATTAAATTAATATACGATTAAAGAATGGATTAAAGAACATAATAATTAAAAAGTTTGATAATTTTTTTTTAACTCAAATAGATTAAAGAATAGGAAGAGATTGATTTTTATCATATACATTAATTGAAATTAAATTAATATTAATAGAAAAAAAAATATTGAGAAAAGAAATAAAAATTTATATATTTAAGATAATAATTAATTATTATTACCAAAAATAAATAATTTCAAATTATTATTTAAAATTTATATATAATAATTTAAATATGTTTAATAATATTACTAATTATAATTTATAATTTTTTTATTTATAATTTATAGTGTGAATAACATTATTATTGTTTTCTTATTGGTTCACGTTGTATTAGTGGATCCTGAAATTATATATGTATAGATAGATATATCCCACAAAAAAAAAAATAATAATAAAGAGGTCTCTCACCCGGTGTTCGTGCGGCTGGTCAATCGATGGTTCTTCCAACGGCCGAATAAATAATCAAATGGACAAGGAGGGTTTTATCTATGCTACACCCGGTGGAGTACACCATGCATTTAATAACCGTTTATTTAATATTATTTTATACAAGTGCACACACAATTACACACACCGACGTGTATGGTGTATGCATCAACGGTTAAGATGCTACCAGAGTAATACACCAGGTGTAGCAAAGGAGATCTCATTTTACTTAAAAACAATCTTGAAAAAGATTTTTTTTTAATGTCAAGAAATACCTAACAATTTTGAAAAAAAAAAGTTTTATGTCAAGAAAGACCTAACATACACTTATAATAAATTTGAAAACCAAAATTGAAATTTATTTTACATAAAACCAATCTTGATATAAAAAAATTAGATCTACTTGCAAATTTAGATCTATTAAATTTATTTACTTTTTAATTTTGGTCAATAAATTTTTTTGATAAGGATGAGAGACGAGAAACTCCATCCCATTCGATTGGAGGTCTCTCGATCGAGTATGATGTAAATCGAGGGATATGCCCGAGTAGCAAATACCTGTGCAAAAGAGCCTCACCCTAGGACAAAACTTCATAATATTTCAATGAAAATTTATCTCACCCGAGATTCGAACCTTGCGTCGCCGAGAAATTTCACCCACATCATCAAAGTTCTTGTACCACTCGTCACTCAATTATGCCTGTAGACAATTTTGGTCAAAAAATTTAAAAAGCATACATGTCACATATTAAATACAAAATATTCACATTAATCATAAAATAACTCAAAAGTAAACTAGTCTCCATTTGATACCTCAAAAGAAATTAATTTTATTTTAATATTTAAAATCATAAATTGTCGTCAATTTAGTTTAAATTTGATCATATAATGATAAATTCAATATAATATTAGTTGGAGTTTGACCCCTCGGAAGTTATTGTCGTTGATCTTCTATTTAAGAAAATATGAAATTCAAAAAATAATATTTTTGTGAAACGTCCAAAAATGATATGATTTTTTTTAAAATTTTTATTTTAATTAAACTTTTATATTTACATTTTTGTCTTATTTTTAAATTTAATTTACAAATAATTTACTTTCTAATTAAAATATAATTTTTTACTCTACTTATTTCCTTTTAAAATTAAAATGAATAAATACAATTAATGGACAAAGAAATCCTACTTCACTTGTAAACAATCTTGAAAATCATTTGTTAATACCATAAAGGACCTTATCCACTCATAATAAACATGAAGAAAAACCATTTTACTTAAACCCAATCATGAAAGAAAGATATACTACTATTTCCAAAAACAATTAAATAACACCCCTATTCAACTCCAAAATAATTATATTGTGTGACGTCCTTATGTTCATCCTTTCTTTTAATTTGCATCCCTTTTTTTATTTCTTACATCACACAACAATAACATGAATAACTCTATTTAACACAAACACATTTAATTTCTTTCTCTTCATCTACAACACAATGAGGGTTAATACAACATCTTTTCGGTTTTCGATTATCGTAATTATTCTGTTTTCATCCCCCATGCACTGCGAGCCGCGTCCACCGTTCGCCTGCGACCCATCCGATCCCAAAACGGGAGGATTCCCGTTTTGCAACACGAAGACGAACATGAGTATTAGGGTTCAAGATTTGATTGTGAGACTGACTTTGCCGGAGAAAATCAGCTTGCTCGTCGATAAAGCCAAACCGGTCAATCGACTAGGGATCCAGGGGTACGAGTGGTGGTCGGAGGCTCTTCACGGCGTCTCGAACACGGGGCCCGGCGTGAGGTTCGGTGGCGAATTCCCCGGGGCCACGAGCTTCCCCCAAGTCATCACAACTGCGGCGTCGCTTAATGCCTCGTTATGGGAGGCGATTGGCCAGGTAATTAAACATGTACGATTGAATTCATTTGTAATTTAGTAAGTTTTTTTTTTTTTCGGATTATTTTTTATTAGGTAATTAATTTTATTTCGTATTTTTTGAAGAAAGTTGACCTGTTTTTTTAGGATAGGGGTAGTATTGTCCGATGAAAATATAATTTTAATTTGTCTAGCTCATATTGATAGGAAGGTTGTTTTTTGATTAGGTAGTATCCGATGAGGCAAGAGCTATGTACAATTGGGGGCAAGCGGGGCTCACATTTTGGAGCCCGAACGTGAACATCTTCCGGGACCCACGGTGGGGGAGGGGCCAAGAAACGCCCGGCGAGGACCCTCTTATAGTCTCGACATACGCCGTGAACTACGTGAAAGGGCTTCAAGGCGAAGAAGATCGCAAAAATATGTTGAAGGTTGCAGCGTGTTGCAAACACTATACTGCATATGATCTTGATGCTTGGAACGGGACTGATCGATTTCGTTTCAATGCCGTGGTACGTATATATATATATAAACATGTCAATCCGATGTCGAACTTTATTTATTTGAATTTTGATTGCTTAGAATTCGATAATACTTTTCATATATTCCGGACGGGACAAGATTTTCCTAATCTCGACTTTTTCCGTCCCATATACAACCCTGGTTTACCGTTATCTCTGGATTGCACTCACACATTAATTTTTCTACATTTTATTAGCACACATAGAAAAACAAAATTTTGTTTAAAATTAATATGTATAGTAATGTTGTAAATTAAAAAGTAGATTTTGTTGGATTTTATTGAATAAGCAAATTAATTTTTAATTTTAAATATTGTTGAGATATGACTCAAATCTCTCAAGATTTAGAGATGAAATTTTTTGTAAAAGAACTAAAATTGGGCTTGGAAAGGAACAGCGCGCGTCAAGCACGTTGCAAAAACTCGAAATTAAGTTGCTAGTAGTCATTTTTAGAGTGCCTAACGACCTATTAGAAAAATAATTTTATTTCGATCATAATCTTATTATTTACTTAATAATGTATGAATTCTCTACCTCCTCTCTTTGACACATTAAAATCTTGACTTGCCTTTATTTTCGCTTTCTTTTGGTTTGGTGTTTTTGTACTATTTGTCGCACGATCCCAATAAATCTTATGTTTTTTTTACAGGTAAGCGAACAAGATTTAGAGGAAACATACAATGTTCCTTTCAAAGCTTGTGTGTCCGAAGGGAACGTTGCATCGATAATGTGTTCGTACAATCAAGTCAATGGCAAGCCAACTTGTGCCGACCCCATTCTTCTCCGCGACACCATTCGTCATCAATGGAAGCTCAATGGGTTCGTTTAAATGTTTTCTAGTACATATAAAAAGGAAGTTGTCTTATTTCTTGGGATAATACTATTATTTATTTATTTATAATTATGTATTTATATTTTAAATTTTATATCTTAATTTTGACTTCAATATAAAATAGGTACATTGTTTCCGATTGTGATTCAGTTGACGTGTTCTTTCGTAGACAACATTATACCTCCACGCCCGAAGATGCGGCGGCAATTGCCATTAAAGCAGGTTTTGATTAAAAATGTATTTATTGCTCTCGTAAACAGAAATAAATAAATAAATTTTTTTACATGTTTAATTATTATTTTATAAATAAAACGTGGAACACGTAGGTTTGGATTTGGATTGTGGGTCATTCCTCGGTATCCACACCATGAAAGCCATTCAAACTCGGAAGCTAAACGTGTCGGATGTGGACCAGGCCTTGTCGAATTTGATCACAGTCCAAATGCGCTTGGGCATGTACGATGGCCCAACAACACAACCTTACAATAATTTAGGCCCAAATAATGTGTGCACTCCGGCCCATCAACAGCTGGCCCTCGAGGCAGCCCAACAAGGAATTGTTCTCCTAAAAAATCTAGAATGGACTCTACCGTTGTGCTCCAAGTGGAGCCCAACCATCGCCGTTATCGGGCCCAACGCCGACGCCACCCGCACCATGATCGGAAACTACGCCGGAGTTCCATGCAGCTACACTTCTCCCTTGAAGGGCATATCGGAGTACGTCAATACAACCTACGAAATCGGATGCACGACTTTGAAATGCTTCGGCAATCCTCACTATAGGGAGGCCGAACGGGCCGCTCGTACGGCCCGTGCTACGGTTCTCGTCATGGGCCTCGACCAATCCATCGAACGCGAAGGCCTCGATCGAGTCGGGCTACTTTTGCCGGGCAACCAACAAAATCTCGTGTCGAGAGTGGCCCAAGCCTCTACGGGCCCCGTCGTGTTGGTCATAATGTCCGGTGGCCCGGTCGATATTACATTCGCGAAAAATGACCCGAATATCGATGCCATTTTGTGGGTCGGGTATCCGGGCCAAGCCGGAGGAACCGCAATCGCTGATGTCATATTCGGAAAAATCAATCCAGGTAACATAAGTTCATTACTACAACGGTTCTGCCTTTTGGACTGAAACTTGATTACTATTTACTACAACGATTCTGCCTTTTGGACTGAAACTTGATAAACTGAACTGAATGGATAAAGTTGAGACGATCTTAATTGAAATAGACTGAAATTAAGTTCAAAATATCAGAGTCTACATTTGTCTCTTAAAAAATTATGCAGACTTTCCTTTTATTTGCAGGAGGGAAGTTGCCGATGACATGGTATCCCGAAGAATATCTAGCAAAGGTGCCCATGACCGATATGAGCATGCGATCCGATCCAAAAACAGACTACCCGGGTCGAACCTACAAGTTTTACAACGGTAGAGTTGTGTACAACTTTGGGGATGGGCTAAGTTACACTCATTTCAAGCACACTTTAGCGAATGGCCCGACAAAGCTTATGATACCTATTAAAAATACGACAACTCTATCGAGTAAAAGCGACATTAGGGTTTCAGACACGGCTTGTGAGGGTTTGAGTTTGGAAGTGCTGATTGATGTGGAGAATGTTGGAGAACTGGATGGGGCGGAGACGGTGATGGCTTTCGTCACCACCCCATCGAAGGAGAAGAGTCTGGTGGGATTTAAAAAAAGTTATTTGGCTGTCAAAGCGAAAGTACGAGTCGAATTCAAAATCGACCCGTGTCAACAGATGAGCATTGTTGATCAATATGGGATTCGAAGAATCGAAATAGGTGAATACCAGATTAAGTTCGGTGAAGATCTTACATACAATGTTACATTGTACACTAACAAAAAAGTGTAATGTTTTAAATGTACGTTTACAACGTACATGTCGCCTATACAAGTATAACAAAGTACATTTAAACCATAAACATTTTCTATGTGTATGATGTTTCACTTGCTAACACCACCAGCTTTAAACCATGAACTAATAAACACCCACATCCGTATTTCAACAATTCTCTAGTTATCGATGCTTTTGGTGCTGTACGAAAAGGAGTTTACCATTTCTTCATCAGATGATGGTTCATGACAGTTGCTTCTAGCACCACCGATCGTGATTTTTTAGCTGATGCACAACTAGGCAACGAACAAAAGATCTCGGGTACCTTGACTGTAAAAAAAAATCTTATTCAAATCAACCAGTTAAGATACCCAAATGGAATAAGGCCAAATGATACATAAGATGGATTTCTAGAGATCATAAATATAGTGTGAGAAGTCCTACTTCTGTCGTCTGGAAATGATAATCAGCTATTACTTGTTTAGAATAAATTGATACTTAAGCAAAGACAAATTATTTCACAAACGTATCTCCATTAGTCGATCAGAGTGATACATTTGCTGAGCAATAGACGAATAAAGGTGCCTATGAGGAGAGGCTGGTTGGACTAAAATGTCAAAACACACCAACTTTCATATAAATTATTGTTTATACGATTATATCTTTAGAAAAACAAACCAGCACAGAAAAGACTTGCTCAAGCATGTATTGAATTAATACACTGTAATTACTCGGGTCTTGAGCATTCATCATCTCAATATCTAACAAGCAAATCGTACGTCGTAAGTGCCATGTTGAACATCTTAAAAAAAACTGAAATTAACACGAGTGTTTTTCAAGGTACAAAAACTGCATACCTAATGCCCCACGCGAACTATTTGCCTGAGTCCATACCAGCATCTCTTTGATATACAAATTAACCAACTGAAGCGACATACCAAACATATACATCAATTTAACTTCATGCCCTTCTCAATAAACTTGCTCAACCAACATGAAATTGTGAATCTCTTTGATACACAACAATCAAACAACGAAAGCACTAGATTTTACAGCCATTGGTTTCAATGAAATTCCCTTCTCTTCATATTTCAACCATACATCCTGAGCTTCTTGAAACCTCCCCGACTTCACTAAGGCATCAATGAATGAATTACACGTATAAGCATCGGGCCCACAGCCGTTCTCCTCCATCGAATTAAACAAATCTTTGGCCTCAACAAACCTCCCGGACTCACACAAAGAATTAATAAAAGCAACGTAAGTAAAATTATCCGGGCGCAAGTTCAGTGACAACATGCTTACGAGAAGCCTCTGCGCCTTGTCAATTTTATTAGCCTTACAATACGTCTGTATTATAGCATTAAATGTATAAACATCAGGCTGAATTCCATCAACTTGCATTTTTCTTAGTAGTTTCATGGCTTTATAAACATCCCCCGAGACACACAATGCACGAATTAAGCTATTATATGTGATAGCATTAGGCTTTATTCCCCACTCCGCCATTTCCAAGAAACAATCGAAAGCGTCACTAATCTGATTAGACTGGCAAAGAACATCAATAATTGAACTGAAAGTGAATATGTCCGGTTTAAAGCCATGATCAAGTAGCATACGCACCGTCTCCCGCGCTCTAATTTCGTTCCTATCCTTGCAATACCCAGCGAGAAGTGTATTAAAAGTAACGAGATTAGGTAAAATACCACTTTTAGACATCACTCCAAAAGTTTCCAGTGCTCTCTCCATCATTCTAGTTTTGCAAAAGCAATCAATCAACATATTATACGAGAAGACATTTGTAACAAGTCCTTCTTGGGTCACCCAGGCTAAATACCGATTGCCCTTCTCATCTCTTCTCGATTTATACAAAGCCTCAATAACAGCCAAACAAGTACTTAAATCCACTTTCACCCCACGCTCGATAAAACTCTCAAACATCCGACAAGTTTCATCGAGATCCATTCCTTTTACCAAACAAGACATTGCAATATTAGATATTGAACTATCCGGAACATAACCACGTCCATAAGCCGTCTTCAAAAACACTGCCGTCTCCTTAAATAAAGCATTATTACAGAGGCAATAAATTATACCATCATAAACCACTTTAGGGAGACTGGGTTCCTTATTCACCCATCTAAACAAGAACTCAAACGCTTCAACAGGGTCTAAGGTACGAAAAAATCCATTGATTAATGATCTATAAGTCGCCTCATTCGGCCTTACATTTCTATCTTTCATTTTCTCAAGAACCCTAAACGCCTCGTCAGTTTTTCTAGCGTTAAAATACCCATCTAGTAGAATAGTGTACGTAAACACATTAGGCAAGTATCCTAATCCCTCCATCTGTTTCACCAGACGAAGGGCCTCGTCCACTACACCAGCTTTGCAAACACCGTGAATGAGTATATTATAGGTATACCTATCCCTTCGACAGTTATCCACTTCCATTTGGTGAAACTTTAGGTAAGCCAAGTCGAGCGAACCGGACTTCACTAGCCCGTCTATCACGGCATTATACAACCTCGTACTGGGAGTGATCCCTAAATATGAAACCTGCTCGAAAACCTCAGAACAGTACTTTGCCAGCCCTAATCTCCCCCAGCTAAGGATCAAGGCGCAGAGTAAATCTTCGTTTAATCGGCACCCGGAGGTTTTGATTTCCTGTATCAAATCAGCAGATAACAAGACAGGGCCTTTTCTATAAAGGGCATTGCTCAAAGCACTGTGAATCGGTTTGCTCTTAGCGAGCAAAGGGTCAAAACCGGAAAGCCAAACGTAAAATCGCAAGGGGAACAATGGGTTTTCTTGGTTCTGAAATATGCTGACCACGATTTGAGCATTCAAATGGACCGTACGAGGATTGAATTCGTGGTTTAGGAGCGAATTCCAGTTTTTTCTCGACAGAATTTCAGCTATGTGAGTGTGATTGATGATGGGTTTTGAATCAGAAATGTGAGGCTTAGCAGTTGAAATTGAATCGAAAATTGAGGTTTTGAATTCAAGCTTACCCGGAGTAAAAGAAGACACTTTAGGGCTGTTAATTTTGCCTGAGAGGTTTTGTGTTTGAGGTGAAACCCTAGAAGCCAAAAACGAAAGGTTTCTCATAGGAATTAAAACCCGGCAATGGCGAGCACAAACACTCTCTCTCTCGCTTGTTGAAAAGGGTAGTGTTGGGTTGGCAAGGTACTATTCTCGAGTTCTCCTGCTCGCTATTACGTTATACACCCCTAATTCTAATTAAAAATAAATAAAATTGTTTTTTTTTAATTATAAATTTGTCTAAAATTGATGGGTAAACTTGCGTAGAGGTTGGGTGTTGATTGAACATTTGAATTGAAAATACTATTGAGTTTCAAAATTCGAATTAATTGAACATGAATGATCTAATTGTCATTTGAAAAAGACTATTCAGGACATGATTTGATTTTTAATTAATTTGAATTAATTTTAGTTCTTGTTCAAAAGTAATTCCATAACTACGAGAGCAAACATCTTTAATTGTATTTTTAATTGTACGTACAATTTCTACATGGTATGAAATTATACCTATGTATACTATTGAGGTTAGAGGTACAAATCGGATATATAAATTTTGAGTATCAAATATTTGATACTAGGTACAATTTGATATGTGGACCTAAATTATTATTTTTTATAAAGAGTAGAGACGAGAAACTTCACCCCACCCCACACGATCAGAGGTCACTCGATCGGATATGATGTAAATCGAGGATGTGTCCGAGTGACAGACACATGTGTGAGAGAGTCAACAGATCTCATCCATAACAAATCTTCATAATATTACAATGAAAGTTTGTCTCACTCGAAGTTCGAATTCTGTATCGCCGAAAATCACACCCACATCATCATATTATTTTCTTTTTAATATGTATGTGTGTAATAAAATAAAAATGTGTATATTGGTGGGATTTACAAAAATAAAATTATAACTTGTATTGTTTAAAAATGTAAATATAAATTGATAAGTATAATTAATTTTTGATGTTACATATGATGTTTTTCTTTATTGTGAAAATTAAGAAAAAATATATTTAATGAGTAGTACGTATAGTGTAGTTCGAGTTGATTTAGTATTTAATTATTATTTTATAAATAAAGTGAAATAATAAACTAGATCGAGTAACAATAATATTATAATGAAAATTTAATGTTACTCGTCACTAAAAAATATTTAATTTTTAATGAGAGCTTATGATAAATATGTATCGTATAGAATAATCGAGTAATGATCATTTTATTCTTACGAGTATGATAATTATACATTCGACAAATAAAATGGAAAATGTAAAATGTTTCAAATTTATGAAAATAGATAATATGAAAATGTTTCGTAAGATATGTTCGTCTCATCCCACATAGACATTTTATTTGATGATTTTATGTCAAATTTTGAAGGTTAATCGTAATTAAAGTTTAAATGAGAGCTCGCGCTATGAAAATTTTCGATTATAGTCATCTAACCATCTCCTCGAGAGTCGAGACGAGTGTTCTTCGAAACAACACTCACATGTATTCCCCGTTTATGTTGGGCTTCTCTTGTGTCGAGCATCGTCGCTCCTCAATAGCTTGCTCCACCGTAGAATGAAAAAACGAATTGCTAATGAATTTTTAATTAATAATTTAACAACAAAATCCACCTTTTTAAAAAATACTACTACTATATTTTCCGCATTCATGCAAAGGAGTTATGAAACTCTAATAATCCATCTTTTCATACTTAATCTTCACACTAGCTAACAACAAACTAATTAACCGCCATTACCTCTCCTAATCAAGAAAAAAGTACTCACTTTCTTTCTTCTTCTTTATTCAGCAATGGAGTTTTTCAAGAACCTCCAGAAAACCCTCCAAGGCCCCTCGCCGAAATCAATTTCGGCACGACGCTTCATCTTCACGTCCCTCCTCACTCTAATCCTCCTCGCCTTCTTCATCTTCTCCGCCCCCTATCGAAACGCCTCGCCGGGAATTTCCTACAATGCCCTCGCGACCAAGCACCCAAACAGGCCCCTTCTGCCGTCGCCCTCATCGCCGGCCCCTTTGACGGGGGCCCGCCACGAAAGCTGCGCCCTTTCCGAGGATTCGCCGCCGCCGGGCCCGGAGGAGAAGAAATGCGGCGATCGCCACCAGGTTTCGAGAAACGTCGTTTCCGTCGGGGAGAAAATCACGGGTGGTTCGTGCGACGTGTTTGACGGCCACTGGATCGTGGACGAGGGTTTCGGGCCCGTTTACGAACCGGGCTCTTGCCCGTTTGTCGACGACTCGTTCAACTGTTTCAAGAACGGACGGCCCGATTCCGATTACACCAGGCTGAAGTGGAAGCCTCGCGCTTGTGAAATTCCAAGGTTATTTTTTGGGGCTTTTCTGTAATTTGATAAAACTTAAAGGGTGGTTTTTGTAATTATCCATGAATATTCATCCTGTTTTCTTGAGTGTTTGGATTTCAGCTTCTTGACTTGTTGTTTTGGGGGTGAAATATATAGGTTTGATGGGCTGAATATGCTGGAGCTGCTAAGGGGAAAACGGATGGTTTTTGTCGGCGACTCGTTAAACAGAAACATGTGGGAATCATTAGTTTGTGCACTGAGAGAATCGTTAATCGATAAAAGGAAAGTGTATGAAGTTTTCGGCAGGGGCCAATTCAGAAGCCAGGGATTCTATTCTTTCAAATTTATGGTCAGCTTTCGTGACGATAAAAACTGTTAACGAAATTGTTTCAAAACAATGGGCCTTTTGTGTAATTCCTTCAAAATTCTTCGTTTTGATGTGCACAGGACTTCAACTGCTCGATCGACTTCGTCAAGTCACCATTCCTTGTTAAAGAATGGAAGTTTTCAGACATGGCGGGAACGAGAAGAGAAACATTGAGACTGGACATTATGGAAAGCTCTTACAAGAAATACTACGATGCTGATATGATTGTTTTCAACACAGGTCACTGGTGGACTCACCAAAAGACCTTCAAGGGGTAGTGATATTAGTTACTTGTATGATTCCTAGCGACGTGTCCTTTTTTTTACTAACTTTTTATTGTTTTTTTTTCAGGAAAAACTACTTTCAGGAAGGCGATTTCATTTACAGAAAACTTGAAGTACCTGATGCTTATAAGAAGGCGTTGAGAACATGGGCCGAATGGGTCGATGCGAAAGTCGACAGTAGCCGAACCAGAGTCTTCTTCGCCGGATATTCAGCTTCTCATTTCAAGTATGTAATTTCTTTTGGATAAGTTACAAATCACCCCCCGAAGTATAGCCTAATTACGCAAATAATCCATTTAGTACGGAGTATTTGTTATTCTAAAGATAATATGATTCTTTTTGTAATTAGGCTAAACCTCTGGGGTCATTTGTAATAATCTCTAAGTTTCATTCAAGGCTCAACCTTTTTGGATACCTGAGTTTAAATGTTATGGAAGGGGGTACCTGCAATTTTGGAAGATATCTGTTTTGTTCTATAATTAGGCTACTCAGGGGTGAATTTGTAATTTCCCATAAATTTCAATTCAAGGCTCCTAACTTTTCTTGAAGCAGTGATAGTTCAGACATATTGGATTCTGTGGTTCAATGATTTGTCTTGTGGGGAGGGTAAAAATTGTAATTTGTAAAGTTCTGTTTTTTGTTTTTTTGTAAATTAGCTAAATCTGAAGGGTCATTTATAATATCCCATAATATTTCATTCAAATTTCTTAATTGTTTTTCTCACACAAGATATGAAACTCCTCACCTTATACTAGATACTGATTTCTGTTTAATCATATGGGAGAATGGGAGTATTTGTAATTTGAAAATATTATAAGGGGATGTTTTGTAATTAGGCCCAACCCCAGGGGTCATTTTGCAATTTCCCACAACTTTTCGAACTTGGCTACTTATATAATATCTTTCTTCTGCTAAAACTTGACATCTCATTCAAATGTCTGATTTACAGAGGTGGGCAGTGGAACTCTGGAGGCAGCTGTGATGGAGAGACGAAGCCGATCACAAACGACTCTCATCTCGGCCCGTATCCATGGATGATGCGGGCCCTGGAAACCGAAATATCAAGGATGAAAACACCCGTTTTCTATCTCAACATAACCAAAATGACAGACTACAGAAAAGACGGGCACCCTTCGATTTTCAGGCAATCGGCCTCTGCCAGGAAACGAGGCTCGCTTTTCCAAGACTGCAGCCATTTGTGCCTTCCTGGGGTGCCTGATTCCTGGAATGAGCTTCTTTACGCGGTTTTAGTTCAACCCGACAGAAAGAACCTTGTTAGCAGCCATTGAGTTTTTTTATGGATGATAACAATAGGAACTTGATATATGTGATCTTCTGTTTTTTCTATTGATATTTTGCATCTTTTCAGTATATTTTTCATCAAGGGAAACGGGATTACTACTACAAGCACCTTTGAAATTCAAATAATTACAAGATAAAAATGTTTAATTGAATTACTCTCCCCTACCTCACAATAATTTTCATACTTTTGGGTTTTAAAAAAACATTTTTATATATGATCACTCAAGATGTTTAAAATCAGTGTTTATTTTTTATAATTTTAAAAATCAATCTGTTTACTACTATCCTAATAACTCTTTAAAAAAAAATCAACAATAATATTCAAAGCCTTTGAAATAATAGTTGTATAAGTTAAATAATTTATAAAATTGATTAAAAATCAAATATAATAAAATAAAAATGAAAATGAAAATGAAAATTTCATTTAATATATTTTTTAATTTTAATTTATGATTATTTACATAAAATACATTTTTTACGGAAATAATTAATATTTTTAAGCATTAATAATAATAAAATTCGAATAAATTGTAATTTTTATTAAAATTTTAAGTATCTAATGAATTTTATAAAAAAAATTGGAGATAAAATGCAAATTATCCGATTTTTTTAAAAAAATTAAATATTTTTACCCTAAATTTTATTCATAAACAATTTTATTTCAAATTTACGGTGAAATTATACGTGTGAATTAAGATTTCAGAATTTCCAACATTGACTAAACAATCCAAATTGACAGCATGTCGACATTATATACAAATACAAGCACTTTCAGCCTCAAAACGACACAGTTTTACCTTTCGAAATAAACCTCTCCGTTTGCTTTCCTCTGTGTATCATCGGAGAATCAATTTTATATTTTTCGTTGCGGCAATTTCTAAAGCTTTTTCTTTTTCGCCGGAAACAAAATGAGGCGGCCGGCGTACTCATCGCCTTCGATCAATTTCAGTGCCGTGACGCGGAAAGTCGATGTCGATAACCGGATCTCCCTCCGCAACTACTACCGAATCGCCGATAATCTCCTCAAACAGGTCCGCACTCAAAAGCGTTCACTCATCTGTTGTGATTGATCGAAAGGATTGAAATCGAAAACACTTCAATCGATTTTGTTGATTATTCGTTTTATTTTAATCTGCGAGTACTTAATCTTTTTCAGAGCTGAATCTATTTGGGTGTATTTCGAATTATGTTTATGTGATGATTGATTCTGAGTTCATTCTTTCTGCAGGCAAATATATATAGGGAGGAGAAAAACTTAATAAACTTGTATGTTATACTGCTAAGATACTCGAGGTAATCGCTTGAGATTGCTGATGCATCTAGATTCATAGTTCGATTAATTTCTGAATTTATAACCGGTTACTGATGCTCTGAGACTGTGTTCTGAATTTGAACAGTTTGGTGTCTGAAACTATACCATTCCATAGAGATTACCAGACTTTGTATCCCAAAGAAAGGGTTTTTTACAAGAAGGTATGATTGGTGTTCCGTTAATTTCACATCATGATCCCATGGTTCATATGATGAAATACCATGTAATTTTGCTTCATTGTCATGATACTGTAGAAATTGCTTGCCGTACTAGATGAGCTAGAGACCTTGAAACCAAAAGTGCGCCGACAGCTAGATCAAATGGAAGAAGTCAACACCACAACTCAAAATCGTCAGTTTGATGGACCAAAACAATTTTCCTATGCGTCGTCTTTGAATAACAAACATTTCTTAACCGGCAGTAACCAGCAGGTATTGACTAAGATGATCATTTGCTTATGTGATGGGTTAGTAAAGTAACAATGATAGACATATACAAGATCTTCATATGTTCTGTTTTTGGTAAAGTCTTTGTGTAGAAGTTGAGATTTCTTAAAATTGATCCTGAGGGCAGTGATAGTATCTGGCTAATAAGGTAGTTATAATCTGGACGTTTTAGATATTTGCAAATTAATTACTTAAAAAATCTTACTTCCTTAACAGTCAAAATACACGTGGGCATTTTTATTGAGGAAATGAATAACTTGGGCAAGATGTTTAGGAGATTACATTTTCTGTTTTTAAAATATTAAAATATTTTTTAATAATGCAATTATGAGAACCTTTTCCAGCACTAGTTTGATAACTGGTTGTTTGACTGATCTTCTCTAGGGCACCACCTAAGTTCCTGTCTTGTCTTCTTACTAGAGCAATTTGTCTCTTGTTTGGATATATATGATATCTTATCGTGCCACTGTCATCCTTTCGTCTTCCAAATATATGTTCAGACATGACAATGCTATCCTCTGCTACTCTTATTTTCTCTCCCATTGGATAAAATGTATGATTTTTTCTCGGTTCTTTCTAACATGTTTTCGTGGTTACTCAGATGCATCAACCCATTACAGCACCTTCATCTTCAATGAAACAGATTAGTGAGAGTACTCGGTTTTCATCACCAAGCCCCATTGAATCTCAGTTCCAGAAGCTGTGAGTGCACAATGTAGAAACCCATATTAATTTTTAAATATATGAAGTTATCGATTTAGTTTCTATGTTAAAATTTATCCTTCATTATATGCCGAAAGTTAGCCGACAATGTTTGCTACTCTGATAATGCTTGTCAGGGCATACCATAAATTATTGTCCGTGGACTTTAAAACCTAATTGTTAAATCTCCTCCTGAATCATTGGGGGTTGTTTTATACTTATATGTGTAGTGCATGATTTGGTTTAATCAATAAAATCCACCCCGTATTGACAGATACACTTGCGCCAGCAATACTGTTGACTTCCTTAGTTATCTTCATTCAATGTAGATTATGCTTCCGGCATTTGATATCTAATATAACTTAAGTTAAGGAAACATATTCATTATTGCCTTAAATTGTAAGCAAAATAGAATTTATTCATGATATTAGATTGTCAAATTAGTACATACTCATAGACATACTAAATAGAAAAATTGGGCAATTGGTTTTTAGAATGTTGTTTTTATGACAACAGTGTTGTGTTCTTGGGTCTTTTAGTTTAAACAAAAGATTAAAGTAGTTGGAGTTATATAAATGTCTTGTGGAATGTGGACATTATAGCTAATTACGTGAATGAAATGAATATATTTACATTCAACTTGTACACGTGTTATCTGAACACACATTTCATACTGTGTTTTTAGAAAAAATATATTGTGGTTACTTCGTCACAGTTTCCTTTGTGGACCGACACACCCTTTGCAAATGTTGGTGCTTTAATGCTTCAAACGCTGTACCCAGTTATAAATCGAGATGTTTTATTATCTTTCTGCAAGTTATACCTAAGGTTTCGTGCGAAGTTCGTTGAAAAGAGAAGATTGAATGATAAATCTTATTAATTTTCAGGAAGTTACATCTGCTGATCATTTTTCGAATTTTGCAGATCTCTTAGCTTTCCACATCCAAAGCAGGAAACTCTGTCCAGGCATTCATTATTGGGACCAAATGGTCTTCGTGGTCAGTGGCTTGGGCCCAGTGCTGAGATTAAGGTGAGCTTCTTGAAGATTATTTGAGTTTTATTTTTCATCTTTTAGCTTGTGTTGGCCTCTGTGTTTAGTTAGTTTAATTATTTTATATGTACCCAGGTTAACTATCCAACGAATATTGTTGTGGAATCAAGTGATTTTTCAAGGTATGATGTATCTTTTGATTTGATAAATGATTCTTTTTCCTTTTTCAAGGTTAATTAATCTAAACAATTGTTTTCCATTGCATATTTAATTGACATTAGTTTCCAGATTCATGCAACACATGTAATATATGTTACTGAAAAAATTAACTGCTTTCGATCTTGTGTCACTATTATTATAGTCTGAATCAGGTTGGCCAAACAGACCTCGTGGCAAGACCTGATAATGATTCCAATGTGGACAAGTCAGACATGGAGTCTGTTTTATCGTTAGATGATGGTAGATGGCTTGATGAGGAATCCAGTCTTCTCCAAGGTAATGGCATTGAGAACAACAATTTCCAGTTGGGTAATATCAGGCAACCTTCTCCACCTCCTGTCCTGGCACAAGTGCATCCAGAGGGGCGTCCTATCCCTCCATCAAGTGTTGCTGACCCGAGGCCTGGCCCGCCAAAATTCTCTGAGGATGGACTTCCCGGTTCCAATTCTTACCAAGATCTTCATATTGTGAGTCTGTTGTCTTGAAGCTTAAGTTGTGATTGTATGGGGACAGTTTTAACCATTATTGTTGTGTTTTAATTTAATATGTTTTTCTTATGTTGTAGCCAGTTAAGATAATGGATGAGTTTCTGAAATTGGCTCGACAAAATACTACAAAGAATTTGGAAACTTGTGGTGTTCTTGCTGGTTCACTTGTAAGTTTTTGAATTTCACTAGTTGCATTTTTTTAATACTATAAAAAATGACAGCTTACTGAGTGGTTTTGTTTTGTACGATTTGCAGCGGAATAAAGTATTTTATATTACTACACTCATAATCCCGAAGCAGGAGTCTACTTCAGATTCGGTAGTACAGACCTTTGCATCTGAATTTATTTTGTGACCTTTTACTTTTAAATGCTACCCTATGTTCATACAAAATCATACCCTTATATTGTACAGTAAAACTTTTATTGGTGAATTATGCACACAAGAAAACTTCATTCTTTAAAGAGAGAAATGGGTTCTTTCGTTTTACATTAATTTATATAAACACCCAGTTTCTAATTATAGAAACTATGATAAGTATGCATTTCCTATTGCATCGTAGTTTAAAACTGCCCTATTTATGTGTCCTTTCTGTTTTATTGTTAGTGCCAAACGCTGAATGAAGAGGAAATCTTTGATGTTCAAGACAAGCGTTCGCTTTTTCCTCTTGGGTGGATTCATGTAAGTATTGTACTAAATCAGATGACACTTTGCTATTTCATCTCATTACTTTTGTGAATATTTAGTTATGGATAACACACCAACGTATGTGGAAATAACTCTGTAATTGCTTGTTTGGATAACATTTAAATATTTAGTTTCTATATTCACAAAATTATTTCTTGATTTGCAGACACATCCGACACAAACGTGTTTCATGTCTTCTGTTGATCTGCACACTCATTATTCATATCAGGTACTGTATGTTATTTTGTGGTGTTTGATTTAAATTTGATATCTCCTAATGGGGCAGTTAAGGAAAAAGATGGACAATTATTTTATTTCTGTATGACCTACAAAGGAAATGTAGAATACATAAAGAGAGGGCAGTTATAACTTTAACTCGAGAGAACTATCATCTTTATATAATTATAATTTTAACTCAAAGATTTCTATGTGATGTACTCGTTTTAGTTGAATTTGTTTGGTTGTTTCTAGGTTATGTTGCCAGAATCAGTAGCAATTGTCATGGCTCCAACCGACACGTCAAGGTAAAAAAAATACTTACTACTTGAAGAAACAAAAAAAAAACAAAGGTTGTCTTTGAACTTACACATCTCTTCTGCAGTCCTCATGGCATATTTCACCTTTCCGATCCTGGGGGCATTTCTGCCATTCGACATTGTCAACAGCGAGGTTTTCATCCTCACGAAGAGCCCGAGGATGGGAGTCCCATTTACGAGCATTGTTCTCATGTTTATATGAATGTCAATCTTAAGTTTGATGTGGTGGATCTTAGGTGATAAAGCAATTGCTTGAATGTACAGATCAAGTTCTATTTTTTTTATATTTCTCGTGATGGCTGAGTTTTACGAGGGAAAACCTAGAATGAATCACCTGGCCTGTGGAATGTAATCCCCCTTTAGACTTCAAATAGAAACTGAGTACTGTGTAATTATGACGAATTTTTATTGTATTTATGTGTACAATGTTCAGATATTTTGTCTCAATAACAGATAATTCAAATAGGTAAGTGCAAAATTTTAGACGGATTCCGGTTAAATTAATAGGTAAGTGCAAAATTCAGTCACTAAAGTTCGGTAATGTTCAAAAGTGTTTTAAGTTCAACTAAAGTATATTTGTTCCTTAAATTATTTTGAGAACTAACTTCAAAACGGTACTAGTAATACAGTATTTTTTTTTAATTTTAATAAAATAGATAAAACAAAATTGTGAAAAATATTTTGGAGGTAAGGAGTGGGTATTTTTCATTTAATCATTTCTAATTACACTGTATATCTAACTCTACTTATTTTACTAATTCGAATTTAATTTACAAAATTTTAAATGAAAAATACGGATGGTGAAATTATACTTTGTGAATTAAGGTTTCAGAATTTCCGCCATTAACTAAACAATCGAAAATCGGAGTATTTAAGTACACTGTATACGCATACTGTATAGTACTATACAAGCACTTTCAGCCTCAAAACGACACAGTTTCACCTTTCGAAATAAATCCCTCCGTTAGCTTTCCTCTGCGTATCATCGGAGAATCATTTTTTTTTCGCTGCGGCAACTTCTAGCTTTTTCTTTTTCGTCGGAAACAAAATGAGGCGGACGGCGTACTCATCGCCTTCGATCAATTTCAGTGCCGTGACGCGGAAAGTCGATGTCGAGAACCGGGTATCTCTCCGCAACTACTACCTCATCGCCGATAATCTCCTCAAACAGGTCTGCACTCGAAAGCGTTCACTCATCGGTTGTTTGATTGAGTGAAAGGGTTGAAATCGAAAATACTTCAACCGATTTTGTTGATTATTTTGTGTTTAATCGAAAACACTCTAAGCTTAATTTTGTTGGGCGTATGTGCGGGTGACTGATTCTGATGTCATTCTTTCTGCAGGAAAATATATATAGGGAGGAGAAAAACTTAATAAACTTGTATGTTATACTGCTAAGATACTCAAGGTAATCGCTTGAAATTGCCGATGCGTCTAGATTCATAGTTCGATTAATTTCTGAATTTATGACCGGTTACTGATGCTCTGAGACTGTGTTCTGAATTTGAACAGTTTGGTTTGTGAAACTATACCATTCCATAGAGATTACCTTGAAACCACAAAGAAAGGGTTTTTTATAAGAAGGTATGATTGGTGTTCTAGTAAATTCATATCATGATCTCATGGTTCATATGGATGGAAGACCAGGTAATTTTGCTTCATTGTCATGATACTGCAGAGAATGCGTGCCGTACTAGATGAGCTAGAGACCTTGAAACCACAAGTGCGTCGTCAGATAGGTCAAATGGGAGAAGTCAACACCACAACTCAAAATCGTCAGTTTGATGGCCCAAAACAATTTCCCGATGCGTCGTCTTTGAATAACAACCCTTCCTTAACTGGAAGTAACCAGCAGGTATTGATTAAGATGACCATTGCTTATGTGATAGGTTAGTAAAGTAACAATTAACAACAATAGATGTTGACGTTTAAAGTTGCTGCTGGGTCACTTTTGTACACACAGTATTCTACCTCCATGCACACAAGACTGTACACAAGTTTATTTATGCTTTGGTCCACTTTTGTAATTAGCATAAGTTATTTTTATTTCTTGGTTTGTTACAGTTTGGTCCCTAGTATTATTAGGGTTAGGTCATGCATGTGTATAGGGAGAAATCAAAGGAGTTTTGTTTTCTAGATTGTTTTGTTTATACAGAGAAGGATCAATCCTTTTTCTCGTCCTTCCCTCACAAATTCTACATGCTTTCAGAGCAATTCTGCGATCAAACATGACCACACCAACTGACAAATCAAAGGAGGTGGCTACTTTTGAAGGATCTGGCACAGATCCTTTGGATCCCTCTTAACCATCAAGTCCCTACTTTCTACACTATGGAGAATCACCGGTACAGAAACTTGTTAATGAATCTCTAAACTCAAGTAACTATCAAATCTGGAGTAGAAACATGATGATAGCCTTAATAGCCAAGAACAAGCAAGGGTTTGTTGATGGCTCTATTCTAGAACCCATGTTTTGAGCCGATCTATCAAGACTGGCGAAGGTGCAACTCTATGGTGCTATCCTGGATCTCAGCTAGTTTGTCACCAGAGATAGCTGGTTACACATTATTTGCCACATCTGCCAGGCAGGTTTGGGTTGAATTATGCAAAAAGTCTGCCAAAACAAATAACAACCGAGTGTATATGCTTGACAGCTTGAGCAGCAATTAATGATAACCAAGCAGGAAGGAGATAGAGTGAATGTTTATTTTGCCATACTCAAGGGCTTACGGGATGAAATCAGTGCATATGAGCCCTTATGTGTGTGTCCAATGACTGGATGTCCTGCCATGACAGAAATCCCACAAAGAGTAAGCAAGAGGAAGATAATGTTGTTCTTAATGGGGCTGTATGATAATTACATGCAGTTGAGGAATCAATTTTTACTGAAAGATCCATTACCTACCTTGTATTAGATTTTTAATCTGATATCACAAGAAGAATCCAACTTGGAGCTACAGAATTTCAGTTCCCAAGGTATGCAGGCCAATGCAATGGCTGCTAGACAAGATGTTGGTGAAGGGACTGGGCAGAAAGATTGGAACAAGTCTCTATCGAACAAAAATAAAAGAGGAGTTGTGGTGTGTACACAGTGTGGAAAGAACAACCACATTGTGGATAAGTGCTATGTAATGCATGGTTTCCCTCCAGGACATGCAAGGAATTCGTCCAATGGCTCTAGACCACCTAAGGGAAATCTGCTTTGCACCCACTGTGGAAGAACTAACCACACGGTTGATAGGTGTTTTAAGGTCCATGGCTTCCCTGAAAAGGATCCGAAAACCTCTATCAACAATGGGAAGACATGGAACAACACACAAAAATACATTGTTAATCAAGTTGAGGTTCAAAAAGAGGAACAAGATATAAAGATGACATCCAAAGAGTACAAACACTTGTGCTCTTTGTTGCAGAAATTTAATCCCACTGGGAAAAAATGCACAGGTATTATAGAAACTATGATAAGTATGCATTTCTTATTGCAGCCTAGTTTAAAATGTCCTATTGATGTGTCCTTTTTGTTTTATTGTTAGTGTAAAAAGTTGAATGAAGAGGTGATGCAACCCAAGAGACGGGACGACGAAGAGAGCATCGAAATAGGAGTCGGGACGTGCCGAGAAGTTCGGGGAGGCTTCTGGCGAGCTGTCGGACGACACCTCCCAGCTGTCGGACGACAGGTCCTGGAAATCTGGCTACGAGGCAGAGAGGATTCGCAGGTTGAGCCTGCGAACGACGGCGATTTGTCGGACGACAAGAGGATGTCGGACGACATCATATCCTGTCGGACGACAGGTTACGAAAGTGGGCGGATTTTAGGGTTCCGCGTGAATTAATGTTTTATTTCCTTTTTCTTTCATGTTTTAGTTTGCCTATATAAAGGCCTTGCTTTTTATTATTTGAGAATTACGACTTTGATGATGAATAAAATTATATTTTGTGAGTTTTACTAAATCTCTCTCGGGTTCGAATTCTATCCCGATTATCCAAAAGAATTCATCCGACGAATCAACGAGCCAGTCAAATCTCGTTTGTGTGTCTTCATCATCTCCGAATTATTGGTTCAACGTCTCGTTGGGGTTTAGGGCTTTCGAACCTAAATCATTTCGTGGGTTAGGATCAAGGGTTTTGGGACTTCCGCAAGGTATCCTATTTATCGTTTTCCTTCGTTCATCTCCTATCAATTCTATCCTTACGAGGTTCGTATCATTTGGTATCAGAGCCCAGGTTTGGGTTTTCATATTTCGATTACGTAACCTCGTTTGTTCTTTTCGTTTCTTATTCTTTCTTCTTCCTCTTTATAAAAAAAAAAATTGAACTTTGAGCTCGATTATTCTTTTTATTGTTGTTCATCGTTCGTTCAACAATTTAGAGTTATTCTTCGTTTCGTGGATTTTTGTTGGAGCTGAATTCGACCGGTAAATTGGGAGTGTTCGATTCTTGAGAGAGAGAAGTAAGAGAAATACGAGCGTGAGTGACTTACTATATCGAGTGATACACGAGAGTGGTGATGAATTTTCTATTGTGTTTCTAACACTTTTGCAGGACAACTAACATGGATCATACCCAAGCTAAGCTCATCGTGGAGAAGGCGATGGCACGGTTCGAAGGGATGATTAAATCAGAGGTGAAGGTGGTGAATGCACGACTTACATCGAAGATGAAGGTGGTGAATGAGCGACTTACCGCCTTAGAGGAGAGAGCTCATCGTGAAGATGCATGGAGTCAAAGAGGTGGCAGCGGATACCGAGAAGTTCAGAGTGGCTATCATCGAGCCCGTGAGCTTAGTCGGGAGCGTCGTGATGAGAGGAGGTCTAGAGCTGAGCGTTGGGACTTCCGCCAAGCCCGTGATCTTAGTCAGGAGCGTCGTGATGAGAGGAGGGCCAGAGCTGAGCGTTGGGACGAGTGTTGGAGAAATATTGAGCGTAAGTTAGAGGAATGGGTACAATCGCCAATGAAGCCTGAGAAAGTGGCGACTGATGACGACGGCGAGAAACCAGCACCGAAGGCAGTGGTGGAGTCCGAAGAAGAGTCGGTCTTGGTGTATTCCGAGGAAGGTTCGGCTTCGGAGGAGTCCGTAGAAGAGTGCGACGAACCGACACCATCGGTTGCCGTGCCTTCTGACATCGAGGAGGTTTCGGTGGATTTTGACGTCGCAGCGGAGTCAGTAGAGTCCGAGGAGGAGATTTCGGTAGAGTTTGAGGAGGATGCTTCGGTAGAGTCCGAGGATGAGGCTTCGATGGAGTCCGCCAACGAGGAGGAATTGATGAAAGCCGAGGACTTTCCGCAATTGGAGTTACCCATGGTAAAACAAGCAGAGAAAGAGGGACAACCTGTTGAAATTATGAATGTAGTAAACATGAATGTATGTTCTTAGAATAATGTGAAAGGTTATGTATCTAGAAATGAAAAGTCATGTATCTATATATTGAAAGGTTATGTATCTAGTTGAAGAGTCACACACGACATTATAAATAGTCGTGTGGAATAAGAACTTTTTAGGAGTATCATTCGACACATGATTTATATCTTATAATGGCTTACCCCTCTCTTCAAGAATCTCTATACGGCCTACCCTAAAAAATTCTAACATGGTATTAGAGCCACTTTTGGTTTAAAAACCCTTCTTACTCTCCTACTCAATTGACGACTATAAGTCGACTTTTTTAAAAACCCTCAAAATTGCCAAAATTGGTTCAAGGCTAGAAAATCGTAAAAACTAGTCTTCCCAACAAGTTTGCAAAGTAATTCTTGTTGGATGAGAGTGTTCCAATGCAGGTAACATTCGTATCTCAAGCAAAATGAGATATAACAACGAGGGAGTAAAAACAAAAGGAAGAGTTCGGAGGAAACTGCACAACAATTGTAGCGTAAAAACAATCATAAAGGTAACAAGTCGATACAAGAGCTTTGTTTCTTTATGTGCCAAAGGGTGAAATCGATCAATTCTTGAAGATCAACAAAATCTCGAAGAAGTGTATCAAAGTTTACACACATTCAAGTTTAAGGAGGAGTGTTGAAATTATGAATGTAGTAAACATGAATGTATGTTCTTAGAATAATGTGAAAGGTTATGTATCTAGAAATGAAAAGTCATGTATCTAGATATTGAAAGGTTATGTATCTAGTTGAAGAGTCACACACGACATTATAAATAGTCGTGTGGAATAAGAACTTTTTAGGGGTGTCATTCGACACATGATTTATATCTTATAATGGCTTACCCCTCTCTTCAAGAATCTCTATACGGCCTACCCTAAAAAATTCTAACACAACCGACGTCTGTGGTGTTGTGCGAGGAGGCGACGTTCTACACTAACGTTTTATTGTCTCTACACCCTTTTGCTTTTCAGGAATTTCATGAAGACTTCCCTGAAGAAAGAATATGTCCTAGCTTTCCGCTACATCGAGGGTGTGAGCTGCAAAAGTATGTAGTCCCGAGCTTGTTCGTGAGAGTGGTGTTCGACCCTGGCATCGACGTGGATTTGAGGACAAATCCTCTTGAAGAGGAGGGGAATGATGCAACCCAAGAGACGGGACGACGAAGAGAGCATCGAAATAGGAGTCGGGACGTGCCGAGAAGTTCGGGGAGGCTTCTGGCGAGCTGTCGGACGACACCTCCCAGCTGTCGGACGACAGGTCCTGGAAATCTGGCTACGAGGCAGAGAGGATTCGCAGGTTGAGCCTGCGAACGACGGCGATTTGTCGGACGACAAGAGGATGTCGGACGACATCATATCCTGTCGGACGACAGGTTACGAAAGTGGGCGGATTTTAGGGTTCCGCGTGAATTAATGTTTTATTTCCTTTTTCTTTCATGTTTTAGTTTGCCTATATAAAGGCCTTGCTTTTTATTATTTGAGAATTACGACTTTGATGATGAATAAAATTATATTTTGTGAGTTTTACTAAATCTCTCTCGGGTTCGAATTCTATCCCGATTATCCAAAAGAATTCATCCGACGAATCAACGAGCCAATCAAATCTCGTTTGTGTGTCTTCATCATCTCCGAATTATTGGTTCAACGTCTCGTTGGGGTTTAGGGCTTTCGAACCTAAATCATTTCGTGGGTTAGGATCAAGGGTTTTGGGACTTCCGCAAGGTATCCTATTTATCGTTTTCCTTCGTTCATCTCCTATCAATTCTATCCTTACGAGGTTCGTATCAAGAGGAAATCTTTGATGTTCAGGACAAGCGTTCACTTTTTCCTCTTTGGTGGATTCATGTAAGTATTGTACTAAATCAGATGACACTTTGCTATTTCATCTCACATATACTTTTGTGAATATTTAGTTATGGATAAACACACCAACACATGTTATAATAACTCTGTAATTGCTTGTTTGGATAGCATTTAAATATTTAGTTTCTATATTCACAAGATTGTTTCTTGATATGCAGACACGCCCGACACAAACGTGCTTCATGTCTTCTGTTGATCTGCACACTCATTATTCATAATAGGTACTGTATGTTTTTTGTGGTGTTTGATTTAACTTTAATACTATCTCCTAATGGGGCAGATAAAGCAAAAGGATGAACAATTGTTTTATTTCTGTATGACCTAAAAAAGAAATGTAGAATACATAAAGAGAGGGCAGTT
The DNA here is from genome assembly GCA_954870475.1 of Euphrasia confusa. Classification (NCBI taxonomy): domain Eukaryota; kingdom Viridiplantae; phylum Streptophyta; class Magnoliopsida; order Lamiales; family Orobanchaceae; genus Euphrasia; species Euphrasia confusa. The sequence continues at coordinate 2,593,994 of OX940966.1, read as the reverse complement.
ATAACTTTAACTCGAGAGAACTATCGTCTTTATATAATTATAATTTTGACTCAAGGTTTTCTATGTGATGTAATCGTTTTAGTTGAAATTATTTGATTGTTTCTAGGTCATGTTGCCAGAAGCAGTATGTCATGGCTCCAACCGACACTTCAAGGTAAAGAAAAAAATACTTAATACTTGAAGAAACAAAAAAAAAATGATGCCTTTGAATTTACACATCTCTTTTGCAGTCCTCACTCCTCGTGGCATATTTCATCTTTCCGATCCTTGGGGCATTTCTGCCATTCGAAATTGTCAACAGCGCGGTTTTCATCCTCACGAGGAGCCTGAGGACGGGAGTCCCATTTACGAGCATTGTTCTCATGTTTATATGAATGTCAATCTTAAGTTTGATATGGTGGATCTTAGGTTATAAAGAATTTGCTTGAATGTACAGATCAAGTTTAATTTTTTATTATTTTAATTTCTGGTGATGGCTGAGTTTTTACAGGCGCTGGCCTGTGGAATTATGGCGAATTTTTATTGTATTCGTGTGTACAATGTTCAGATATGTTTTCTAATTGCGGCCGATGCTTAGTGAAAAAATTGATAGATTAAAGTTTTTTCACCTTTTTATCACCAAGAAAATAGTCTTTTTATATATTAATAAATTTACACCAAGAAAATAGTACTTAACTTTCAAAATTACTAAATAAGAAAATTTGCATAGAGAAATTGAGGCGTAGCTTAAGAATTTTTTTTCCTGAGGCGTAGCTTGAGATTTGTTTTAATGTGTTTTATAATATAAAGTAAGAGTATAATAAACATTGATTTCTAAGTAATAAATTAAAAAAAAATGTGTTTTATAATTTAAAGTAAGGTATAATAAGTATTGATGTATAAGCAATGTTCTAAAAAGCGGGCCTAGACGCTAGGCGGAGGTAAATCGCCCGGATTTTCCGGATGGATTTAGGCGGACTAAGAGGAGATTAATCGGGTCTCAAAATAAATAAATGTGTATTAAGAGAATAAGGTTGTAAAAAAATATTTTTATTAAATCCGGGTGAATTTAGGCGGATTAAGCGGAGATTAATCGGGTCTCAAAGTAAATAAATTTGTATTAAGAGAATAAAGTTGTAAAAAGATATTTTTATTTATAGGTGTCTACTATTTTAAGAGATAAATTTAAAAAGAAAGTATGGATTGTAATTTTTTAGTCTAGGTGTGTTTGAATCTAGGTGTTCAATTCAATGCTCAACCAACTAAGTAACAATACAAAATATAGATTGTTTTATGGAATAGAGAAACTATAATTTTCAAACATGTTATTTTGGATTTAATTTCAATTCAATTAATACCAATTTCATTGAAATTAATTTCAATCAAGTTCAATTCAATTAGAATCCATTTGCTTGATTAAATTTATTTTAAAATAAATTAAAATAAAATAAATAATAAATAATTTTAATCAATAATTTCAGTATACAATCTTGTTAATACTTATTAACTTGAATATTATTAATATTTTTATTAAAATATATAACAATATATAAATATTATTATTATAATAATTATTATTATGGTTATAAAAAAAATTAATTCACTTCAATTTAGTGAGTTTTAGTCCAAAAAATAGTGTATCTCGACTATAAAATTATTAACTTAAATATTATTAATATTTTTAAAAATATATGTAACAATATATATATATATATATATATATTATTTTTTTATTAAAAAAAATAATTTAATTCAATTCAGTTTAGTGAGTTTCACTTCAAAAAATAGTGTAAAAATTTATTTTACACTATAAAATTCAATTAACATACATATACTATAAAATTCAATTAACATTAACATATACAGTAAAAAAAATTATTACTTGTTTTTAATATACTTTAGAGTAAAAAAATTGTTACTTGTTTTTAATATACTTTAGATATTGAAAACCAAATAAATCAATGAAATAAATTACATAAAGTAATTATACTGTATAACTTTTTTTTTCTTTAAACAAAAATTTGTACTAAATCATATATCAAACCAAAATAAAGTATATGCTCTCATTTTAATTGCAACTAACTCCCTGTTGGTCTAAGTAATTACAATTCTATATGAAGAATGCTTACACATGCCCCATAGTTGTTTATATAGTCATTCGACAGTAATAACGTTGTACACGTTATTCATGATCAGTTGACTAAATATATACACTATAGTACTAAGAAAGCTGAAATTAAGCTTCAAACGGAAATCAAATCCGATAAAGAAGACATTCACCAAAACAACTTCCTTGATTCTTATTTTCTTGTTCCCCCTTATCCGGAGCACCTCGGACACGATCAACACATCCCAAATCATCCGAGACGGGGACGACGCGATAGTTTCCTCGGGCAAGACTTTCGCGCTCGGCTTCTTCAGTCCGGCCGGCAACTCCCGAAATCGATACGTGGGCATATGGTACAACAACCTAAAAAACCGGACCGTTATTTGGGTAGCCAATCGAGACTCCCCTCTTAGAAGCAATACGAGGTCGGGTGTCTTAACGCTCGACTCGATCTCAGGCGAGCTACTCATCCTCGACGAAAGCACCAACACCACCGTATGGTCAACCAATACATCACGACCCGGCAAGAGCCACGTGGCCCAATTGCTCGACTCGGGAAACCTCGTTATCCGGGAACTACTTAATAATAATAGTAATAATAATAATTACCAGCTGAGACGATCGGAGGTTTCTGAAAGGTGAGTTTGTGCGAACGGGTGAAGGTGAGGAGATCGTTGGTGCGTTAGGGTTAGTGGGAGTAATTGGGCTGAAAGTGTTTTTGTATGTGCCATAACCACACCACAGTATAGGGTCCCACGAAAGAAGCCCTAAGTTTAAGAGCAGACCCGTTGCCCACAATATTTCAATCCATCATCATCATAATTCAAGATATGTCTTTCAACAGCCCCAGTTCTGATGCATCTCTGGTCTACACCCCCCCCTACTTCTACAGCCCCAGTTGTGATGAATTTGAGGTACGTATATTTTGATGTTTTTGTTTCCATCCCTAATAAAATTACTATCCCTAATTAATATTCTGATTGCCTATTTGTTGATGTATGTATTCTTGTTTCCTGAATGGGTATGGGTTGTTTGTTTGTTTGGTTTTCTTCTTCCAACAGTTTAGTGCAAAGGAATCTATGCTATTGAATGGGAATAGGCCTTCATATGCTATGGTGGCATCAGGATTCAGACGAGGTGGTTTGCTGCCTAAGCAGCGATATAGACAGGGTAGTTCTTCTTCCAACAAAACCTGTGGTACGCCCAGACAGGGTGACAAAACCTATGTTGATATCTTTTATCCCTCAGATATGTTTCACCTGTTGCTTATCCGTGTATCGCTCCACAGCTTGCTCCGTAACAAAGAAATAATCATGTCGTCGTCGTCTCTTGATAATAACCACCCATATGACCTAAAGAAACATTACACGAGTATGTCTTGTCTCCATCCATCTCAGCTAACCAAGGATTTCATAGACCTGTTGCCAGCTGGATCTCCTCATCTTTGGTCTATGTGTGCCGTATGTACTACTTCCTCCTCTGTTGTTGGTGGTCTAGGACCATGTATCTTCCTGTTTAATTCTCGATCTAATTCCAAGGAGGTGTTTCGATACAATCTGCATCAACCAGATATGAGGTTCCACACATGCGCAAACATGGCAGCAGCAGCAGTAGAAAACGCTCTATATGTGCAAATTGGTGACTTTTTCTACGTGCTCAGCTATGCAGGTGATAATCTACCTGTTGTTCAAAAGTACGACATTGAGAAAGACATCTGGACTCTTGTCAAAGATAATATCACAACTAGGTGCAGTTTTACCCACAACCCTTCCATGATTTCTGTGCCTCACGTAGTCATCAATGGCAAGCTACATATTTCCTTTGGATACGACTCCTTTGCTTTCGACACTGAAATGGACACATGGGAGTGTAGCAACTTATTTGACACATTTTGGAAGCAAAATCCATTCGGCTTTAATGGACAAGTACCCTGGAGCATGATTGAAACAGATAATTCGAAGTTTGTTAATCGACCCTTTGGATTTGGATTTTATGGAAGAGGGATAGTCTGGGATGAAGATATATTGCTTGCTGTTGTTTGTTCATCAGAATGTCAGTTGGTTGCCTTTCAATTGATTGATAACAAAGTCGTAAATAGCCAGCCTTTTACTTTCACAGATCACGAGTTTAATGGGCCCCGACTTGTTGACCTTGGGCAAGGTTACTTTGGCCTGCTGCATGTTACTATGAGCTGCTTCACCACTAAGCCCGACTGGTGCTGCTATGAGTTGGAACTGGTGACAATTCTGGTTTCGAAACCTAAACAACCACGAGACTACTGCTTCCTCGAATGTCGAATTGTCCGCAAAGACATTGTTGCTGAAAACTTAAATTATGGTGGCATGAATGAATATAAAGCCTTTTCTGTGTGATCGGATTTCTTTATTTATTTCTAGCAGTCTGTGGTTTACTAATTTAAGATTGTAAGACGTAATTTATCATTTGGTACTACTGTTATTCCTGTTAAACACATTGTGTTTGTTTAGTTACCATTATAATCATTGAATTTTCTTATTTATATTACATTTGTATTTTGTGAAATGGCAAGTTATTTACTTCTTTTTGTATTCTGTTCTTAATCGCAAGCAATTTCCATTGACCGCCTTTTTCTTTCTCAGCTAACCAAACATATTTGGTAATCATTAAGGCTCTTTCATTATCATTAAGGCTTTTTCATTTAGCAACAAAATTAAATTTTGCAAACAGGTACAAGACGACGGCTATGAATGAAGGATGCCATCTGAATGGTATGTTTTCCCTCCACTTTGGCATTTATGACATCTGATATCCTGTTATTATCCTCTCTTGTATGCTGGTATTAATATTTCCTGACTGTAATCAGATTGTGCTCGATGCAGACGATTATCAGCCTTATCTTATCTCTCCCGAGAAGGGGTTGAGATCGTTAATTAAGGGTGTTTTGGAGCTGGCAAAAGAACCGCCATGCCTTTGTGTTGATGAGGTAAATAAAATAAAAAAAATACATCTCTATGTCCTTGTTGAAACTTGTTTTGGTTTTTGTTTACTTTGTGGTTGCTTTATAGGTGCATCGTGTATATATTTTATCTTTGGTTTATCTTCTCATTCTGAGTCTTTCAAATTTTTACTAAATATTCTGTGCGATGAAACCCTCTTCCTTCCGTGTTCGAACGATCGCAGTTTTTTTTCTATTATAAACCTAGCCGCCAAATTCAATTTTCTGGAGCGGTGGATCTCTGTTTGCAGATTTATTCCTCCGTTCCTTTTCTTATACCTAGCCGCGGTTATCGGATTTTATACAGAAGCAGACCTTATTCATGTTTTACTGTGATTTTTCCTTTGCAGGCTACCATTGGGATTGATTTCCATTCCATTTTTTTTTTCGGTGTGATGTGTTTAAACTTTGCCGTGCAGAACTTGGGCATTCGTGCAGTGGTTGGAGAAAGCACTAATTGAGGAAGAGTATGTTTGTCAATTCTATTCTAATTTTTTTTTCTTGCAGATTAATGTATGTAAATAAATCATCAGTGGCATCTACTTTGGATAAATTTTGTGTCTTTTTCTCTTATCATCTTCTTCGACAGGAACATAACCCCTGTTATAATAGTAATTAAAAAAACAATTATCCACCAACTTGTTGTGTTTGTGCCTCGATTTAACAACACTGTTGTGGCCCGATGCTTTCCATCCTTGGCCACCTCATTGTCAAAAACAGAGTTTGAGCCGCCAGCCTCAGGTCCTTCGCTTCCTCCAAGCTTCTCGGTTCCATGAAAGTAGAAAAAAGATTATCCGCGAATCTAATCTCCTCGAATCTCTCCGTTGGAGCATCGAATGGATCGAACGCCAGATCAAGGTCCTCCGGCAGCCAAAATCTCAACTCCAAGTGAGAAATTTGGTGGTACGACGAACACACTAACGAGGGAAACGTCGGCCCTTGGTTCTGCGTGTGTTTGGAGTTTGGAACTTCTCTTCAAATTGAAGCACAATCCTCCAATTTTGGGGTCGTTTGTCGTTGTAGATTTTTGGAATTGTGGTTGCAGACAACCCATCTATGACTGATGGTAGAAAGTTAGGATTAGGATTTACACCAGAGTTGTACAAACTCAAATCAATTAATACAACAACTAATTTTAATGAAATCACGCATCGACGTTTTAAACAAGATTAGTTACCTCGACAGGGATTGAAACTATGAAATCTCTATCACAGATTAGGAAGGAACCCAAGTGTGGGGATTTGGTTGGAAACTCCGCCTCGAGTAAATGAAAACCTCACCTCCAACTATTTTATGTTTTCTATATAACTATTGATTAATTAAATAATTTATTAATTTGAAAAGGATAGTATTGGTAGAGTGCTCTACACTATAATTAACAAAAAAATTGGGTAGTATCTATAATAAGAAGTGCCCTCATCCACCATTCCCATGCAATAATTAAAAAATAGATAAAAGTTTATTCAAACAAAATTTTAAATACAATTTGAGTCCCTTTAATATATTTACGCAATTATTAAAAAATATATAAAAGTTTATTCAAACAAAATTTTAAATACAATTTGAGTTGATAATGTGATAAAATATGTTTACGGAATTATTATAAAATTTATAGTGTGATTTAATATATTTACGCAATTATTATTATTTTTTGTAATTTAAAAGGGTATTGTGTCTTAAAATACTATTAGCCTAAATGGTTTAGTCTATGCTACACCCGGTGGAGTACACCATGCATCTAATAGCCGTAGATTTATTATTATTTTATACAAGTACACACACAATCACACACACCAACGTGTATGGTGTATGCATCTACGGTTAATATGCCACAAGAGTATTACACCGGGTGTAGCATCTAATAGACCTAGCCTAAATAATAGGATGGAAATATAATATAAGAATTGTCGTTGCCCCGTCTCTGTATACCCCATTTAATTTTATTTTAAAAATATAAATTCAATTTATTTTTTATTTTTTTTAATTATTTATTAATTCAATTTTATTTTATTTTAAAAATATAAAAAAATCTCCAACTTCAATTGAGGGGCAGTTGAGTGTAATCCAATAATCTAACGTGGATGGTGAATGCGTAATACTTATTTTATTTGTTGTCAATACAATATTTGATTTGTATTATTTTATTTATTTTAATTTTTGTATTTAAATATAGGGAAAAATGGCAATAAGGCCAATTTTCAACATTTTTTCGGCAATAAGTCTTACGCGTGTCATTTAGGCCTCTTAAAATGTGTAAAGACCCTATTACCCTTTCTCCCCCAAATTAAAATTTATTTTCCTTTCATTCTCAGAATTCGCGAGAAGCCGTCGAAGTCGTCTCGCTCAACGGCTTCCAACGCCTTCCAAACGCCATCTCGTTCGCCGCCATCTCTGACCGAACAATCGTCCGATTCGACCGGAGCAGCTTCCCCATCCGTGCGGCTCCTTCCTTCGCCTCGACTCCGCCGACGGCCTCATCCTCCGCGACCCCGGCGGAAAGCTGTTGTACCTTCACCGATCGCCCCGCCGATGGAGTCTCCTCCGCCTTTCTCAACGAAATCGGCAACCTCGTCCTCCTGGGCAACGGGTCTGCTCTTATGTGGCAGAGCTTTCACAGTCCGACCAACACGATATTGCCCACCCAGACAATCGATATCAGCGGTCGAGCTTGTTGGTGCTTTATGAGAATAGAAACCGATGATTTGAGGCCAACTTGTTGGTGCTTTTAAGTTTTCAAATTAATTCACACCAACGTGATTGTGAATTGTGATAGTTAACTCAAGGGTCTCTTCAATAGTGTGCTAGAAAGAAAAGTCAATATGAAACCATTGGTTTTGAAATTCGTAATTCAGTTACATATTTGTGCAGTTCCAGAGCAAGATTTTGAGCATCTTAAATTCATGTTTATGTTTCGGCATGACGCGGGCTCCGAGCAGTGGTGGTGGTGTCGCTGAGGTGTTGCCGGAGCCCATCCCCGACGACATGTTTCATCACCTACAGCTAGGGCGATCCACGTTATTTGACTACAGTGAGTTGTATTTCATTGTTAGTCTATTCATCTTAATATTAATCTGTTCAGTGTTAGTCACCCGATATTTAACTAAAGTGAGTTGTATTCGTTTGCTGTGTATATAGGAAATCTGATATAATAATCCCAAATTTATTAACTGGGATTTTTTTTCCTCCTTGCTTAGAAAAATACTCTCTATATAAAATGATATAGTTCTTGGATCTTTGATGGTGATGGTACTTCTGGAAATCATGTGCTTTGATTGAAGTCCTCAACGATAGCATAGAAAATGTTTCTCATTCCTTTGTCACCAATTGAAATGCAGAGAGTTTGATTATATTATGTGGGATGGACCATTGGGCTAAGGCCTACAGAACTAACACGACTCAAGTTTCTTGGTTATCATTTATGTAGTTTTTAAGTTTTGCTCTTCCCGACTCATTTTTTTACCATAATTCAATTTCTGTTGAAAATTGTTTTACAGAATATATATTTTGGAGAATGTGGTTAGAATGAGTTATGCAGAGTTTGAACAATTGAGATTTGAACAATTCGTTCTATTTCAGGTTCAATTTCTTCGTCCAATCGAGCAGCGCAAGACCATCACTGTCGAGGACGTGCTCTGGGCCATTTTTTTGTCGCATTCAGTGTATTTTTTAATCAAACAGTGTAGTCATAAGTCATGTGACATTCAGCGTGTTTCATTCTTATTCAGAGTGTTTCGGTACTATTCAGTGTATTTTTTTAATCAAACAGTGTATTCAGGTGACATTCAGTCCTATTCAGTGTGTTTCAGTCCTATTCAGTGTATTTTTTAATCAAACAGTGTATTCATGTGACATTCAGTATTTTTCATTCCTATTCAGTGTGTTTCAATCCTGTTCAGTATTAACATATGACATTCAGTGTTAAAATATGACATTCAGTGTGTTAAAATATGACATTCAGTGTGTTAAAATTCAGTGTTAAAATATGACATTCAGTATGTTCAGTGTTAAAATAGGTCATTCAGTGTTAAAATATGACATTCAGTATGTACAGTGTTAAAATATGACATTCAGTGTGTTCAGTGTTAAAATATGATATTCAGTGTGTTAAAATATGACATTCAGTGTGTTCAGTGTTAAATTATGACATTCAGTGTTAAAATATGACATTCAGTATGTTCAGTGTTAAAATAGGTCATTCAGTGTTAAAATATGACATTCAGTATGTACAGTGTTAAAATATGACATTCAGTGTGTTCAGTGTTAAAATATGATATTCAGTGTGTTAAAATATGACATTCAGTGTGTTCAGTGTTAAAATATGACATTCAGTGTGTTAAAATATGACATTCAGTGTGTTCAGTGTTAGAATATGACATTCAGTGTTAAAATATGACATTCAGTATGTTCAGTGTTAAAATATGTCATTCAGTGTTAAAATATGACATTTAGTGTGTTTGTTAAAATATGTCATTCAGTGTTAAAATATGAAATTCAGTATGTTAATCCATACTTCGACCATTTCGAACATATTTAACAAAATGTATCACATGACAATTTAAATTACAAAACAAATATAATCCAGAAAATGATTCATTCGAAACAAATAATCAAGATCATAATTAATATTATGTGTACAATAAAATTTCATTTTCGTCTCCATCCTTGTGCTCGTCGTCAGCTTCTTTGTGCTCGTCATCATCATCCTTGTCCTCTTCATCATCATACTTGTGCTCGTCATCATCCGATCCATAGCCTTTTCAATCAGCTCCTTGCGCTCTTGATGAAAATAGAGCAGACAAAGACGAGTTGCGTCCAGCTTCCCTTCCATTTCCATTTGAACACAACATCATCTTCCTGTACATGACCCAAAAAAAAAAATTACACTTTCTCCACCACTCACAACACTTTCTGTCAATTACCATTGTCACAAAACTGAAATTTACACAGGAAAACACATTCACTTCTAATTCAAACAATACGCTTCGATACTGAGTTTACGAAAAACAAATCAAGTCGATCGAGCTGTTTACCTAATAATGGCCTTCAAATCCCTAAAACACCAAACCTTCCAAATCCTTCTTCCCCCATATGCTTTTAGACAGCTCGTACGGATTCGGAAGGACCCTTTCTTTCCCGGCCTCTCTTTCCTCTTGTTGGTTTCATACTTCCCCTTCAGCAAAAAAAACAAAAAACAAAAAAATATATAAATCAATGCTTAGATTAAATAGGCATTTCACAACTAATGTTTGATTTCCTTTGTGCATTTTTTTTCGTTTAGTAGAGGATATACAATACATCTTTCTATGACACTGAGATTCTAACCTGAGTTACAATGTCACAATAAGTTCTTAACAAGCATACCAATGACAATTGACAACAGACCACACATCTCAAAGGACAAAATACTCGATTTTTTGCATTCTAATAGAAAGCAGAGCTTATACTATTATACTTATACTCCATACAACTAGTTACTTCATTTCTGTGACATGTGAGAGATCAGCATTTGCTAAAATTAATTATGAAAAATGTAGACGAATACCTCAATATCATATGGTAATCATCGTGCCTAGCAGGAAGCAAGACTCTTTCGATCAAAACCTGACGAATCGAATTCACGGTCTTCCTCCTTGTCATTTCATCGAACATCTTGCGAGCACTCCAGAAACACTCGCCCCTTGGGCATTTCGTCGAGGCGCAGATCCTCAAGTCGATCGCCATATTCTCCCTCTGCTCAGCGATGTACACGTCCATGGCTTGTCCACACCGCCGTAATCCACCCAGGTGTTGTAGAACCGGACGTCGTCTGCCGGCGAGGTGAGGAGGAGATGTTCGAGAAGGCCGACAACCAGCGGCGGCTTGAACTCGGGGAGGCTTCGACGGCGGCGCCATGGTGGTGGTAGCTTCACGTTGGAGATCCGGTGCGACGTCGCCGCCCGATTTGGTGAGGCGGGAGAGGAGATCGATCGCGAGCTCCGTTTGGATCGACGAGGAAGGTGACTCCGTTCGGAGCTGGAGCTCCGGAAGAGAAGGAGCTCGCGGGCGATGTTGAGGTCGTCGTCGTCGGGCCCCGTGGCGGCGGCGTGCTGAAATCGGTCGGGAGAGATGAGCACAGAGATTGGGGTGGGGGTGAAGTGGGGTAGCGTAGTAAAGATTGAGGGGAGGGTAGTTTCGTCCGCCAAAATACATTTTTTGGCCTAATTGGAACAAAAAGGCCTAATTGACACAAAAATTAGAAATTGACCTTATTGGCCAAAAAATGTTGAAAATTGGCCTTATTGCCATTTTTCCCTTAAATATAAATCATACAAAATATATATTTAAATCATTGAAGAGATGCTAATGTAAAAGTTAGGACTTTCTGGGTAGAAGAACTTCTACCCATATAGAGATAAAAATAATATTATTTTATATTATTATTTACTATTATTAATCCACAAAATCAATATTTTTGTTGTAATTTTTGAAAAAGTTAATATTTTAACGTTAAAAATTATTTTATATTTTAACTTATTTTGTATTTTATATAAAAATTAATAAAAAAACTTATTTCGTATTTTATATAAAAATTAATAAAAAAAAAATAAGAATTTTGAACTAATTAAAATTTTAACGTTTAATTATTTGTATTTTTATTTTATATAAAAATTAATTAAAATTAAAATATTTGAAATAGTTAAAATTTTAACACTAGTAAATTTATTTTATATAAAAATTAATTAAAAATAAGAATTTTGAAATAGTAAAAATTTTAACTTTACAAATTATTTTGTATTTATATAAAAATTAATTAAAAATAAGAATTTTGAAATAGTTAAATTTTTAGCTTTATAAATTATTTTGTATTTATATAAAAATTAATTAATAAAAAAATTGAAATAGTTAAATTTTTAGCGTTACGAATTATTTTGTATTTATATAAAAATTAATTAAAATTAAAAATTTTAAAATAGTTAAATTTTAAAGTTATTATATCTTTATTTTAATCATAAATTATATGAAATATTAAATATTGTTACGAATTATTTTGTATTTATATAAAAATTAATTAAAAATAAGAATTTTAAAATAGTTAAATTTTAAAAGTTATTATATCTTTATTTTAATCATAAATTATATAAAATATAAAATATTTATTTTATTTTATTTCAAATTCATTTTTTTAATTTTTACTATTATTATTATTATCATTATTTAAATATAAATAATAAATAAAAAGTATAAAATAAGTAAGTGGTATAAAATTTATTTTTTGTTAGAATTGTTGGGTGGGTTAGAAGTTTTTTTTGAGTAGAAATAGAAAAAATATGAGTTGGCCTACTATCACTCAAAAATCACCCAAAACTTACACCCAAACTTACACCCACCGGCCACCACTGGAGATGCTCTTAGCAGTGGATGCCCCTACAGTTGAATTTTAATAATTATAATAAGTAGCTTAAAGTATCTTACAATGAGTAGCTAAGAATTAACCTATAAATTATAATCACTCAGAGTCAGAATTGCCTTTTAATAAAAAAACCTCATATAAAACTAAAAAGAATTAAAGGAAAATGGAGTATATTGCATATTTGTATATAGCTGAAACAATCAAATAAAACCAAATGCACGGTTCACTCAAGAACTCAGTTTTCAGTTGTACAGGTTTATTTTATATGAAACAGTGTCTGCAATTCTTACTCTTTTTCGTGTATTATCGTACAGTTGCAATGTTAGAAACTTGACATTATTTCCTGCAAGACTATCTTCTTTCTCAGTTCTTCTATTTCGTTTCTGTTCGATCTTTTATCTGTGCACCGATTGTGTTTGTTGAAATGTCTCTTCTCTTTTTTGATGCATTTCCGAAACTGCCCCTGTTTTGCATTGAGCCACAGATCACACAACTTGTATTCCATTTATGAACCTGAAGAATGATGGATTATGCTGGGGCGAGACCGATTCGGGTACAAAAACATGTAATCATCCAGCTCACATAATTACGTAATACTCCCTTGACATTTGTTTCTCGTTTATGCTGAACTAAACCAATCTTATTGGGTAACCCTAAAAGTTAGTAGTATAAAAGGGCGACATTACCATTTTTCAGATCTATCTTTCGCCCCCCACAATATTTCAATCCATCATCATCATAATTCAAGATATGTCTTTCCCCAATTCTGAAGCATCTCAGGTATCCGGCCCCTCCTTCTACAGCCCCAGTCCTGATATATCTCAGGTATACATCCCCCCTACTTCTACAGCCCCAGTTCTGATGCATATTTTGATGTTTTTGTTTCCATCCCTAATAAAATTACTATCCCTAATTAATATTCTGATTGCCTATTTGTTGATGTATGTATTCTTGTTTCCTGAATGGGTATGGGTTGTTTGTTTGTTTGGTTTTCTTCTTCCAACAGTTTAGTCCAAAGGAATCTATGCTATCGAATGGGAATGGGCCTTCATATGCTATGATGGCATCAGGAGGATGCAGACGAGGTGGTTTGCTGCCTAAGCGATATAGACAGGGTGGTTCTTCTTCCCACAAAACCTGTGGTACGCCCAGACAGGGTGACAAAACCTATGTTGCTATCTTTTTTCCCTCAGACAATTTTCACCTGTTGTTTATCCGTGTATCGCTCCACAACTTGCTTAACAATAAAAACATGTCCTCGTCTATTCATAACCACTCATATGACCTAAAGAAACATTACACGAGTATGTCTTGTCTCCATCCATCTCAGCTAACCAAGGATTTCATAGACTTGTTGCCAGCTGGATCTCCTCATGCTGGGTCTATGCGTGCCATATGCACTTCCTCTGTTGGTGGTCTAGGACCATGTATCTTCCTGTTTAATTCTCGATATAATTCCAAGGAGGTGTTTCGATTCAATCTGCATCAACCAGATATGAGGTTCCACAGATGCGCAAACATGGCAGCAGCAGCAGTAAATGATGCTCTACATGTGCAAATTGGTGACTTTATCTACGTGCTCAGCTATGAAGGTGGTGGTAATCAACTTGTTGTTCAAAAGTACGACATTGAGAAAGACATCTGGACTCTTGTCAAAGATAATAATGTCATAACTATGTGCAAGTATCCCCACCGGTACAACCTTTCCAAGAGTGCTGTGTCTCACGTAGTCATCAATGGCAAGCTACATATTTCCTTTGGCTACGACTCCTTTGTTTTCGACACTGAAATGGACACATGGGAGTGTAGCAACTTATTTGACACATTTTGGTTGAAGCGCAACCCATTCTACTTTCATGGACAAACAACCCGGGGCATGAATGAAACAGCTAATTGGAAGTTTGCTAATGGATCCTTTGCATTTAATGGAAGAGGGATAGTCTGGGATGAAGATATATTGCTTGCTGTTCCTCTTTATTCATCAAAATGTCAGTTGGTTGCCTTTCAATTGATTGATAACAAAGTCGTAAATAGCCAGCCTTTTACTTTCACAGATCATGAGTTTCATGGGGCCCAACTTGTTGACCTTGGGCAAGATTACTTTGGCCTGCTGCCTTTTACTATTAGCTGCTCTACCACTGAGGACGACTGGTGCTATGAGTTGGAGCTGGTGACGATTCTGGTTTCGAAACCACCACAACCACGAGACGACTGCTTCCTCGAATGTCGAATTGTCCGCAAAGACATTGTTGCTCAAAACATATTATCTGGTGCCATTTATACTTCTAAAGCCTTTTCTGTGTGATCGGATTTCTTTCTTTTTTCTAGCAGTTTGTGGTTTACTAATTTAAATAAACTAGTTTGTTCTGCCCGGTGCGTTGCACTGGGAGGTTTTACTCAAAATTCTTACCGGATTTATTTAAATCTTAATTTAAGTATGTATGCATAATTTTTTGTACAATAATTTATGTTTTATACATATTTTGATTTAAAAAATAAACAAACTCAAACTTTTAGAGTTCCAAAACATAGAAAAAAAAAATATAAGTACAATTTAAATTTACTGCAATTCTAAAAACTTCCCTGTACACAACATTTCTAGTTTTATTTGTTAAGTTTCCATTTTCGTCACATATTAAGAATTTCAAACTTACCCTGTTAGTGACCCTTAAATTGCGACATACAATTGTCCATGTGTGAAAACATGCTTTCTCAATAGAATCCCTACTTTTGACAAAGACTGCCCTTAACTTTTGTTTATGGTCATACCATACGAAATCATAATTGGGAATTGGCGACGTTGAAATCGAAAAGGTAATTTTGAATCAACATGAAGAAAGCGCCAACCTTGGAATGTATACGATTTCGTCTTGTTGTTCCCCTCCTAAAACCTTTGCTTCAATAACGTAGTTTCCCAACTTGGTCACAACCAATCGAGTCCCGTTACATAATCCGGCGGTGTGGTCGATATTTTTTAACAACATAATTGACACCTCAACCTACAAAAACATGACATGAATTTATTGTAAAATAATTTTAGAATTTGATTTTTGTTTATTCAATTTTTGATGCAAAAAAATAATTGAAAATAAAATATAAAAATAAATTTTGAAGTATTATTAAATTATAAATAATATGGATAATCTTTGTGTGTAATATTTGAGGACATTAAACATAGGATGATATGACTTTTTGTATACATGCATAAGAATAAATAAATAAATAAATATAAATGTCAATATTATTAATAAAAATATTTGATATTTAAAATATTTCTTGTATGTTTCATTATTTTTATTATTTTTAAACCCATTTAATTTATTTATTTTTGCTTAAGAAGTAAAAAAATTAAATCTACCAAATGAATGAATAATTTTGTATTCTGATTAAAAAAACATATTAATTAATATATAATAATATAAAAAATAAAATAAATACATAATATTTTGCGAGTTGGTATATCCTACACCCAGGGAGTAAGATTCCCATCTTACTCCAGGCCCAATGGCATAAAAAAAACATGACCCAACTCAATTACACGGTGACGTCATCACACCATAACACAATACACAATATGGAGTCATCCCGTTTCTTCTTTAACTTCTCTCCTTTTCACCGATTCTCGCCATTTTCAACATCTCCGCACTCTTCCACCGCCCCAGCTCCGGCACCGTCTTCGAGCATCGATTATCGCCGCCTTCAAGCATCAATTATCGCCGCCTTCAAGCATCGATTCTTGGCGTCGATTCTCGCCACCTTGAAGCATCCATTCTCATCTACAAATCTCGACGCCTTCAAGCATCGATTCTTCCTCCACGGCTCGCCGCCTCCAAGGTTCGCTGGAAACTACTCAATCGAAACCCTATAAAAATTCAATTTCTGATATGTTTGAGATTTTCCCCAATCCTCATCTACATGTTTGAAATATTAGGATTCTGCAGTTATACTTCATTATCCTCCAATCCTTTAACCCTAAGTAGTTTCTGATTTTTGTTTAGGATGATGCTTTGCTTTGGATATTGTAAAATTTGTTTTCGGTTTGTGTGTTTTGTTGTGGATGATTCATTTATCATGTATCTTGTTATTGACCCCGTGTGGTGTTTTTGTGTGTATCTTGTGAACTTCAGGTGGGAACTTCGTGTACCATACTACTTAGAAGAGGGCAAGTGGCTTGAAGTGCTCTGTAACAGCTGGAAAGAGAATCCAAGGGGTACGAATGCATTGATTTCTAATTTCTCATATTTTTTTCGTTTATTGTGTTTTGGTTTTGCCTGCATTATTTGGTTCATCTTGTTTCAGTTTCATAATACCACATTGTTTATGCACTTGCATGTTCAGTGATTAAGAGTTTAGAGTTTAGCATCGGTTGAGTTTGAGATTTTCCACTTCCTTCTTCTATGTTCAACCACAGTGTATCTGTTACCTTGAGTGTCTATGTGTGTGAGTGATTTTGTGATTTTGTGATTTTCCCCTTCTTATGTGTGTATCTGTTAAGCCATTTTCATATATATCACTCCAACAAATACTACCCGAATATCAGTCCAGAAGATATATAACATTGAATTGAAGCCTAATTATTAAACATGATTAAACATGAAACATGAAACCTTCTTATGTGTATATGAAGTTGTTACTCCATCTGAAGTTGTCATAATTAATAATGAAAAAATGAAGATAGGACTTGGGCAAAGAGAGGTTACTCATGATTTATTTATTTTTCAGTGTCCTTGATCTTCATTTATTAAAAAATTAGTCTGCACTCATGTATAACCTTCATTTTTATTTTTCGTGTCCTCTCCATGTTTCTCAAGCAGGCTCTCGATCGAACAGTATGTTCGAGAAAAAATCCCCAATACTGATATCCCCCGATTTTTTGATTCATGTGTGTTGTTTGGTATCAGAATTGTGTTATTTTGATTGTTTCTTCATGTGTTTTATTGTTTTTATGGTATTTTGCAAATGAATAATTGTAAAAATGTGTGAAGATAATTTAATTATTTTGGTATGTTTATTGCTTTTTTTGTTTATTTTATTTTTTACTTCTTCATTTTTTTTTTTGTTTTTTCCCCATTATATTATTTATTTAATTTTAAATGTTCTTATCTGTGTTACATTCTACATGTTCTTATGAGATTGTTTTGGTGAGCACATCAAATAAGACCAGTGACTTGTGAAATTATATCTTGAGATTGTTTTATATTATTTGACATTTATCCAGCTAATAAATTTTTCATTTTCATTGTTAATAAATTGTGGTTGACTTTCGAGATCTCCGATTTTTATGGTGACTACTCTTCTCTGGTGGCCGACTTGTAGCTATAGAGCCATCAAACTCGACTATTGGAGGTGGCCGACTTGTAGCTTTAGAGCCATCAAACTCGACTATGGGAGGTTTTTAGAAAAGAAAATCGAGGAATTGAAGAATGAGGATTCAGTTCTCGAGTTGATGAATTTAAATCTTTAATATGATTGCGTGTTCATACAATATGTAGTGACATTGTGTATCTTTTGTTATACACACTTTTAGTAATGGTGAATGGATGAAATTACATTTGTAAAATAATAAAGAATAATGTGAAATAAAATGAAGAATGATGTTAATAAAAATGAAAACTTGTATTATTTAACAATTGAGTACAATGATAAAATAAAGGATGAACTATATTAATATGAATGATTATATAATGTGTATATGAAGTGTGACTAATTCTTTACCATAGAGTCGTTGAACATTCATAATTTAATTCTTAAAGTGTAGGATAAGTTGTATTTATTATGAATGATGATATGTATGATAAGCTGTATAAACCATCGGAGACGCTGAATGTGGCTCGATCGTTCGCCGCCCTCGATTATAGTTCGTCACTTTGATTATAGATCACTACTTCAATACAAGACTTTTCGATACAAGACTTCCCCTTGATCCCTCTATAAACCCCCGGAGACGCTGAAGGTGACCCGATCGTTCGCCGCCCTCGATTATAGTTCGTCACTTTGATTATAAATCGCTACTTCAATACAAAACCTTTCGATACAAAACCTCCCCTTGATCCCTTTATAAACCCCCGGAGAAGCTGAAGGCGGTCTCGATTGTTCGCCGCCCTGGATTATAGTTCGTCACTTCGATTATAGTTCGTCAATTCGATTATAGATCGCCACTTCGATTATAGATCGTCAGTTCAATACAAGACTTTTCGATACAAGACATTCCAATACAAGACCCCTCTTTGATCCCTTTATATAGCCCTTCGATTATAGATCGTAACAAAATGAAGAGTGATGTTAATAAAAATGAGGTATGAACTTTACTATTATGAAAGATGACATTGTACATATATTAATATTTAACTAATTGTTTAATTATTACCTAAAATGTGAAATTGAGTACAATCTTAAAAATGAGGTATGAACTTTATTATTATGAAAGATGACATTGTACATATATGTAGTATGACCTATTGTGTACAATTGACAAATAGACATCATCTTTTAACAAGCTCGATTTCAATCATAAAAATGAAGGATGAACTCCATTATTATGAAAGATGATAATGTACTGATATGAAGTATGAAATATATTCTCTTGAACTCAATCTGTCATTTGCCACAAACAATCAATAATGCTTGCACTTCTTAGTACCTCAAAAATTTCATTGGCTTTTTATAAGGTTCATGCCAATCAAACAACAAACTCAAGAATACAAACAAGAACTCAATTACAGAGTGATTTAACTGAAAGGAGAACTCAATTACTCAAGAATATATTTTCATCTTTAACTTGGGTAACTTGTGCATGGCTGCATTCACTATTTCGTTTGTGATCAGTTTATGGTTGTCGTAGAAATCTAATATCTCCATTGCAATGTTTTTCACCTGCCAACATTAAATAACACAATTACCATTCCCTTATAAGTTTACAAATAAATTAAAAGTGCTTTATTCGCTTCATTCTATATTTTTTTTCTCTCGCTCGTCAACACAGGATATAAGTTTAAGTTAGTTACAACTCACCACATTCATATCAACACGAAACTCTTCAAACCATGTAGTGTTTTCCTTATCTTTTTGGACGTTCGCGATATACATACATGCTAATGCAATCAAGTGGGGTGGGTGTATGAGAATTAAATCCATTTTGTAAGTATCGTTATCTAGCCCCCTACAAAAAAATGATAACCAGGTCAAATCTTCCATCATTTTCCATTTTCAAAAAATAGGACTGAAGAAAGAACGAAATTGATCTAAGCCATTTTCATAACAGAATTAAAACATCAATACAATATTTTTACTATTAAAACTAACAAAAATATTTGGATTAATCGTGCTTTTGCAGGTTCATGTCTTAATATAGTTAGCAGCTAACAGAATAACCAAAGATCTTACCAAGTTAGTTGTGTTGCGTCACTCATGCCAGCATCTTGAAGCAACCTAAAAAATTGCACAGTTGCATTTAGGAAAAGAATGTAGGCAAGTAACATGAACACATGATAGTCAACTCATTATAGAATTAATGTAGTATATTTTGAAAATTCGCTTATTGATACAGAGCACGATAAGGATGGAATACGACTAAATATTAGGACTCGTTATCCACCATCGCCGTAGATGAGGACTCCTCATTCCGACTCATCGACACCTCTGCCAAATCCCACCACTACAATCCTAACCGCTCCAAATTCAACCCTAGGTGGCGATTCAACCCTCACCAAGCCCGCAACCAATGTCGCGACGAGGAAGTCGAGGCCAAAAAGCGCGAGGCAGACAAGGAGCGCGCCTGCCGAGACAAGATGCACAACAACCGCTCCCAAAATGCCCCAGCGCCGTGAGTCCTTCGTCTTCAATTCGTCTGTTGATATTCAGCCGGAGTGGAACATGTTGGACCAGATCCCCTTCTCCACCTTTTCCAAACTTTCGTTCTCTTTCCCCGAGCCCGAGGATATTCTGATTTCCGGTGGTCTCGAGTATTATGTTGTAAGATCAGGTTCATCCCCCTTCAGAGGATGTAGATGGCTCGAGTACAAATGCTGCAAAAACTGAAGAATGGACAAAATGCAAGTTGAAATGTAACTTAACTGAAGGTTGACATAATACTAAATGAAGGTCAGGTCAGAAAGAATTTCATAAATCTAGGGTTTGATAATCAACAACAACAACAAAATTCAACATCTAAAAACATGATTCAACAACTCAAAACACATACTCATAACAATTTGAACATAAGATTGATATAATCGACATACCTTGGACAAAAATGGATGACAAATCCAATAAATCATCCATGGTTATAATTCAATTCAGATCTGGAAGAGGACGATGGCGAATGGCGTTGATGTCACAGGAAAATGCCCAATTGAAGACACACAGATGAATCAACGACGAACGGCGGCGACGGTGTCAGGCAAATTGGTGAACAACGACGAGGAAATGGCGGCGGTGAACGGAGACGATCAATCGTGTCGATGGAGGCAATCGTGGATGTTGTTCACCGGAGAGAGGCGCTGAATTGTAGATAGCGTTGATGGAGCTGATGATGACGGCGACGAACGATGAAGATGATGACGGCGGCGAACGGCTAAGATGGATGAGTCGAGCTTCGAGAAATCTGTAGCGTGAGAAATGTGATGAAAGAGAGAGAGAGAGATGCGAGTTGAGGGAAAAAAAAAGGAAAAAAAGTTTGGTCAATTTTGACCGATTTTTTTTATTATGTTGAGTAGGTGTAAGATGGACATCTTACACTTAGGGTGTAAGATATAAATTGTCATATTTTGCATGAGAAATAATTTTGAATATTTTTATTTTTTAAAATAATTTTAAAAGATTACTCCCTCTGCCCGGTCCTACTTTCTTTGTAATTTACAAAGGAAATAAGACCATTAATCCGGGACAGAGTAGTATGTCATATAAAAATTATTTTAAAAAAAATAATATTTATAATATTTATGTGTAATAAAAGAATTTTAAAGGAAAATTTAATATATTCTATATAATTAAAAAGTAAAGATTAATTTTAAAATATTTCCAAAGATCTTTAAAGTGTCAAAATTAAATAACACAATATTGTATGATATATCCCTGGTGATCAATACAAAACAAATAAGCAACAAAATACTTTTTATTATAAAACAATAAAACCTTAATAATATGCAAAAGAAAAAGATTGAACTCTATCTACAAATAGTTTAATTGTTAATCTAAAATTAAATAATTTAGTAGAATAATGTAACAATCGAATAGAGATGTTTTACCTTCTAGAAAACCAAGAGTCTCAGTATCTGCTGGAGGGAAGATGAGCGAAAAGTGAATGTCATCTGATATGATCTCCTTTTGGAGTGATTTTGGTAAGCTCCTTTGACCAAATTAACTGGGTGAATACGCCGAGTAGCCGTATATACAAACATGCGTTAGATCAAGAAATTAGAAATAAAGAAGCTTAGATGTCTCTTACCAAAACAAAAATAAATACGAAAAGATGGAAAATTGAAAATATTTTGCAGTAGATATGCAGATGTCATATAGACAAAAATAAGTGAGATCCGAAAATAGTCAGAACCTGCAAAACCAATTATTCATCAACTTGACTGTAAATTGTAATTGTTGAATACCAATATTGTCGGTATTATTAAATTACTAATCACATTCTTGTGAACAAATTTCAAGCAGGGATTAACAACAGACGCTGAGAGTGAGGGAAAAACCGAATGACTCCTGCTGTTATGCGCATGGTTGAGATGTCTATTAATCGAACCTGAGATATAGTTAGGCATAAGAAAAAATATGGAGTAATTGAAACTAAAGTTGTTGATACGACAACGCACTTTATTAATTTTTTGGAATTAAGAAGATCCACCCAATGCAACTGATAAGTAGTGAATATGTTTCTTTTTTACATCATCATCGATCAACTAAAACAAATTCAAAACTAACTATTTTTTAAAAAGATGGGGTATTCAATCTTGACATCTCTTAGAAAAATTTGCCACAATAAATTAAATTCATGTTACAAAACATAAGACATTTCATACTTGTAACAACAATTTTCAGAATAATTACACGGTCATCATATGGATAAACTTCAAAATTCTTTTTTCGTACACATTTCAAAACATCTTTAAAGTCTTAAAATTAAATACCA
This sequence comes from Euphrasia confusa, assembly GCA_954870475.1. Taxonomy (NCBI): domain Eukaryota; kingdom Viridiplantae; phylum Streptophyta; class Magnoliopsida; order Lamiales; family Orobanchaceae; genus Euphrasia; species Euphrasia confusa. The sequence continues at coordinate 2,571,412 of OX940966.1, read as the reverse complement.
GATATATTCCTTGTGATCAATACAAAATAAATAAGCAACAAAATACTTTTTATTATAAAACAATAAAACCTTAATAATATGCAAAAGAAAAAGATTGAACTCTATCTACAAATAGTTTAATTGTTAATCTAAAATTAAATAATTTAGTAGAATAATGTAACAATCGAATAGAGATGTTTTACCTTCTAGAAAACCAAGAGTCTCAGTATCTGCTGGAGGGAAGATGAGCGAAAAGTGAATGTCATCTGATATGATCTCCTTTTGGAGTGATTTTGGTAAGCTCCTTTGACCAAATTAACTGGGTGAATACGCCGAGTAGCCGTATATACAAACATGCGTTAGATCAAGAAATTAGAAATAAAGAAGCTTAGATGTCTCTTACCAAAACAAAAATAAATACGAAAAGATGGAAAATTGAAAATATTTTGCAGTAGATATGCAGATGTCATATAGACAAAAATAAGTGAGATCCGAAAATAGTCAGAACCTGCAAAACCAATTATTCATCAACTTGACTGTAAATTGTAATTGTTGAATACCAATATCGTCGGTATTATTAAATTACTAATCACATTCTTGTGAACAAATTTCAAGCAGGGATTAACAACAGACGCTGAGAGTGAGGGAAAAACCGAATGACTCCTGCTGTTATGCGCATGGTTGAGATGTCTATTAATCGAACCTGAGATATAGTTAGGCATAAGAAAAAATATGGAGTAATTGAAACTAAAGTTGTTGATACGACAACGCACTTTATTAATTTTTTGGAATTAAGAAGATCCACCCAATGCAACTGATAAGTAGTGAATATGTTTCTTTTTTACATCATCATCGATCAACTAAAACAAATTCAAAACTAACTATTTTTTAAAAAGATGGGGTATTCAATCTTGACATCTCTTAGAAAAATTTGCCACAATAAATTAAATTCATGTTACAAAACATAAGACATTTCATACTTGTAACAACAATTTTCAGAATAATTACACGGTCATCATATGGATAAACTTCAAAATTCTTTTTTCGTACACATTTCAAAACATCTTTAAAGTCTTAAAATTAAATACCAGATATATTCCTTGTGATCAATACAAAATAAATAAGCAACAAAATACTTTTTATTATAAAAAAATAAAAACTTATTCATAGATATGCAAAAGAAAAAGATTAAACTCACTCTACAAATAATTTAATTGTTAATAAAAAATTAAATAATTTAGTACAATTATGTAACAATCGAATAGAGATCTTTTACCTTTCAGAAAACCAAGAGTCTCGGTATCGGCCGGAAGGAAGATGAGCGAAAAGTGAATGTCATCTGATATGATCTCCATTTGGAGTGATTTGGTAAGCTCCTTTCACCAAACTAACTGGTTGAATACGCCGAGTAGCCGTATATACAAACCTGCGTTTGATCAAGAAATTAGAAATAAAGAAGCTTAGATTTCTCTGACCAAAACAAAAATAAATACAAAGAGATGGAAACTTGAAAATATTTTGCAGTAGATGTGCATATGTCATAAACAAAAATAAGTAAGATCCAAAAATAGTCAAACTTGCAAAACCAATTATTCATCATATTTTGACTGTAAATTGTAATTGTTGAATACCAATATCGTCGGCATTATAAAATTACTAATCACCTTCTTGTGATCAAAATTTCAAACATGGACTAATTAGAAAATCCATTGTTGTGCTTAATTAGAAAATATATTAAACGATTTTTATGATTAATTTTGGAATAAAAATCATAGAGGGTGCCACTTGGTAAAAACTTCGTGTAAGTACATACATGGGTAGCCTCGTGTAGCAATATGATTTTCAATTGATGCACTTCAGCGTATGGCGTTAGAAATCGTAAATGGTTTAATTAGTCTTCTTAAACATATAATCTTGTAAATTATTATTGTGAAATAGTTAAATAATTAATAAAAAGATCTACACTATGGTATAAGAAGATGCAAATTATATATTATAGATAAAATATTCAGGATCTATTGGCTAATAAATGTTTGAATCAAATTTTTATTTCTCTCTAATGCCAAATATTTTTGTCTTAAAGTATGTTCTTTTATTTTGCAAGATCTCATTTTTTATTTATTTATTAGTTTCAGTATTTCATATTAAATATTGAAACAAAGTTATACAATTATAAATCAAACAAAAACAATGAAAATAAAATTTATCATCAAAGAAATAAAATGAAACTTTTTTATTACATAAACAAAATAATTTACATTGTAAATTATCATCGATCAACTAAAACAAATTCTAAACTAACTATTATGGAAAAACATGGGGTATTCAATCTGACATCTCTTAGCAAAATTTATCACAATAAATTAAATTCATGTTACAAAACATAAGACATTGTAAATTTTTAACAACAATTTTCAGAATAATTACACTCACATCATATGGATAAGCTTCATGATTCTTCTTTCGTACAACTACCCTACATTTCAAAATATCTTTAAAGTGTTAAAATTAAATACCAACATTGTATGATATATCACTTGTAATCAATACAAAAAAAATAAGCAACAAATTACTTTCTATTATAATACAATAAAAACTTACTCATAGATATGCAAAAAGAAAAATATTAAACTATATCTACAAATGATTTAATTGTTAATCGAAAATTAAACAATTTAGTAGAATTATGTAACAATCGAATAGAGATCTTTTACCTTCCAGAAAATCAATAGTCTCGATATCGACCGGAGGGAAGATGAGCGAAAAGTGAATATCATCTGATATGATCTCCTTTTGGAGTGATTTTGGTAAGTTCCTTTGACCAAATTAACTGGTTGAATACGCCGAGTAACCGTATATAAGAACCTGCGTTAGATCAAGAAATTAGAAATAAAGAAGACATGTCTTTTACCAAAACAAAAATAAATACGAAAAGATGGAAAATTGAAAATATTTTGCAGTAGATATGCATATGTCATATAGACAAAAATAAGTGAGATCCGAAAATAGTCAGAACCTGCAAAATCAATTATTCAACATATCTTGACTGTAAATTGTAATTGTTGAATACCAATATCGTCGGCATTATGAAATTACTAATCACCTTCTTGTGAACAAATTTCAAGCAGGGATTAACAACAGACGCTGAGGGTGAGGGTGAGGGTAAAACTGAAGGGAGAATTGTTTTTTTGGTCCCATAAAGATTGGACATTTTCGATTTAGTCCCATGTAGATAAACATTTTCAATTTAGTCCCACATAATTCAAAAAGTGCACCAATTTCGTCCTTTTTCGCCGGAAAGTTCAATTTTGACCGGTCAACTGGTGACGTGGCAGCCGGGAGTGTGCATCTCCGATATGATTATCCATTTGGCATCTTCAGATTGGCTGGAGCTCAAAATTTTTAACAAAAATAAAATAAAAAATTCAAGTCATTACTTTAATTATTAAATAATATATTAAAAACAGAAATTAAATTAAAAAAATCCATTTTTCGTTTAAATGAAAAGGATAAAAAAATTCACGTTCATTTTCACTCTTTACATGCGCCCGTAAAAATCGAAATAACCATAATCCTCAAAATCATAGGAACCCTAGTTCCCCAAATCACATTCCCCAAATTGGTTATTTCGGCCCAGATTTGTTTGTGGGGAAACCAAAATCTCTCGTATTCAAGCTATTCTGAAACTGAAAGGAGCGGCAATGGTGGCTGTTCGAAGGAGGAAGAAAGGTGCGCAAATGCCTGGGAAGCCAAACTACTGTAAGTTTTAAGTGAATTAAAACCTAAATTCTACTATTTTCATTTTTTTCCTTCTTCTTCTTCTTCTTCTTCTTCTTCTTCTTCTTCTTCTTCTTCTTCTTCTTCTTCTTCTTCTTCTTCTTATTGCCTTTTTTTTTTTTTTGCTACAGATACCAAAAGTAAAAATATCACAGTTGCCCTACACTTGGGGGGTACTTTTAAGATTGATGCGCCAAAGCCGGAATATGAAGGGGGTGAAATTGTACTACTAGACTGGTGTAATGTTGATGAGCTTCGTCTTTCTTTGTTTGACCCTTATTGTGTAGAAGCTGGAGTTAAAGGAGAGAAGAGATATTATTTGCAAATGGCTGACAGTTCTTATAAGTTGTTTATTGATGATTCAGACATTAGGACATGGGGTAGTAATTTTTTAGTTGACAGGGAAATGCATATCTTTGTGGAGGAGTTATTGGTGTTGGATGATTCTGAACCAGTGGAGGGTGAAAGTAGCAAAACTGTGGTGGCAGGGGAGGATGAGGAGGCAGGAGGTGTTGATACAGATTATTCATCTTTTGAAGAATCTGAATTCTGTGTTGGAGTTGAGTCAAGTGATGAAGATGATGATGGCATAGTTGATGTAGCAGTTGAGAAAATGCATGAGGACTGGGCTGCTATGGATTGCGCAAATACAATTGATCCTCAGCAAGGTAAACAGGTTAGTGACAGTGATGATGAGATGAGCAGTGATGATGAACCAGATGTTGTGGAGTCAACAATGAACTTTGATGAGAGTAGAATTTCTGATGAAGAAGATGATCCAAAGCAATATCCAAGCTTCAATCCTCAGGAGAAGTTCAAGCCAGAGTTTGTTATACGTCAAGTCTTTTTAACAAAGCAAGAGTTCAGGTTTGCTGCCAAATCACATGCAATTAACCAGAGGAGGAACATCAAGTTTGTCAAGAATGATAAAAGAAGGGTGTATGTGAGGTGTGCATCCAAAGACTGCAAGTGGATGATTAATGCCTTGAAGATGCAAAAGGATACTGCATTCCAGATTAGGAAGTTGCTAGATAAGCACACATGTGCACCTTCTCACAAGGTTAAAGCTATGACTTCTACTTGGTTAAGTGAGAGGTTTCTTCAAAGGTTTCAAAGTGATGGGAGCAGGTCTGTGAAAGGGTTTATGGTGGATGCCATGCATGACACCAGGTGTGAAGTCTCAAGAGCACAGGCATATAAAGCAAAGACAAGGGCTCTGGAAAAAATTGAAGGGGATCCAGATGCACAATATGCTAAGCTATGGGATTATGCTGAGGAACTTAGAAAAACAAACCCTGGCTCTACTATTATTGTTGATACATAAGTGAATAATGGGGTGGCCTTATTTAGGTCTTTTTATTGTTGTTTCAATGCTTTGAAGACAGGGTTTAAGATTGGTTGTAGGAAATTGCTTGGAGTTGATGGTTGTTTCCTAAAGGGCAAACATGGTGGGATGTTGCTAAGTGCAGTTGGTGTGGATGCTAATAATAATCCATTTCCAGTGGCATATGCAGTGGTGGAGAGGGAGAATCAAGAGATTTGGGAATGGTTTTTATCTGTATTGAAGACTGATTTGGATATCAAGTCAGAGGACTTCACATTCATGTCTGACAAGCAAAAGGGACTTATAGGAGCTATGGAATCTGTCTTTCCCGGGGTTGATCAGAGATTTTGTGTTAGACACTTACATTGTAACCTCAAGGTGGCAGGTTTCAGAGGTGAAACCATTAAAAAAATCTTCATGAAGGCTGCCTGTAGCACCTATGAGGGCAGATTTAAGCAATCTATGAATGAGATGAAAACAGAGAGTCAAGGAGCTTGGGAGTGGTTGAATAACAAACCTCCACATCAATGGTCCAAAGCATACTTCACTGAGAAAGCTAAATGTGACATGCTTCTCAATAATGTGTGTGAGTCATTCAATTCCAACATATTAGAGGCCAGAGACAAATCCATAATCACTATGTTAGAATGGATCAGAGAAAGTTTGTTAGTGAGGCTACAAAAGAACAGGGACAGGGCTGCAGCAAAGTGGAAAGGTCTTTTGTGTCCTAGGATTCAAAAAATTATGGATTATAACACTGAGAAGGTAGTTGACTGCATTGCTTTGAAGGCATCAGATTGGGATTATCAGATTACATGTTTTGATTGTGGGCAGTACATTGTGGACTTGAAGAAAGAGACTTGTTCTTGTAGAGCTTGGCAGCTCACTGGCATTCCTTGCACTCATGTAATTTGTGCTTTATTGAGACAAAAGCTGGAGCCTTTGAGTTATGTTGATGAGTGTTACTCAGTTGAGACCTACAAAAAAACATATGAACTTCCAATTCTTGGAGTTAATTATGATGTGCTATGGGGAGAAACCATGTACATTCCCCCTTTGCCTCCAAATTTTGGAAAAAGAGCACCTAGGGGTAGAAAACCACTTAAGAGAAGATTGGAGCCTTTTGAATTGAAAGAAAGGAAGGGCAAAGAGAAGCTCCAAAAGATGAGAAGACAGGCTCCTTCCTACAAGTGCAGAAAATGTGGTAAAGAAGGACATAACATAATCTCATGTGGAAGGAAGGCGACAAAAACACAAGTTGAAGGAAATAGAGCTTCTGCTGGAAATGAGGGAGAAAGTCAACCTGCCAACTCCTCTGGAGAACCCATTGTAAGTGTTATTAACTTACTGTGATGACTCAATCCATTGAAGTCACTAATTTTATTTCTTCTATTTTTTATTTGTTTTCAGATTACACCACACATTGCACCACCAAAGCAAAGGCCAATTGTAGAGAATGAGATGGAGAGTCAAGTCAACAATGATATTAGCACACAACAGATCCAAATCACAACAGAGATGCAAAGAGTCCATGGTCCAAGTGTGCATGAACAACTGTTGATGGGCAAGGGTAGAGGCAAGGGCAAGGGAAAGATTTCAAGTGTTGATGGGCAAGGAAGAGGCAAAGGCAGGGGTAGGGGAAAATAGGTTTTGGGAGCACTAAGACTGAAATGACATCTTTTGCACTAATCAATCCAACTTTTGCTTGTTCTGTTTTTCAAAACAGATTTGGTGGTTTATGTTCTGGAAATGACTTCTTTTGTTCTAGTTTAAAATGATTTAGTTGTTTATGTTCTTGGATTGATTAGTATTTGTCACTTTTTGTAATGTTTAAACTGATTTGGTGGTTTATGTTCTGGAAATGACTTCTTTTGCACTTGTTTAAAATGATTTAGTGGTTTATGTTCTTGGATTAATTAGTATTTGTCACTTTTTGTAATGTTTAAATTGATTTGGTGGTTTAGTATGCAAAGAACATCTGTTTTATTGTGGATAAAATTCAAATTTCATTATGAAATTTGCAAATACAAGGATTCAGAAATTGTTCATAAAACTCAATAAAAAATCCAATTCTAGCTAAATTCATAATAAAAAATACACAACCAAATGAGCAATTCCAACAAACATGAAAATTATGTAAACCCTGCGAATCAACTTTCTATTTTTATCCAATATCTTCGCATTTTTCTCTTCCAACATCTTCAACTCAAGTTTCAACACTGCGTTTTCGACCGCAAGTTCTTCATTCACACGATCTTCAGCTTTAATATTGTTGTCTCGTTCATTCAATCGTCTCAGCAAACCCGGAATAATTTGTTTGGATCTTTGACACATAGGTGGATCAATCCACCTAAAAAAATTACAATGACCTACATTCTGAATTTGAGAGATCGAGATGAGAATGAGAAATTTTCAGAATACTAAAAATAAACAATTACAAAATGTATGCACACCGGGTAATTCCCGCAACCAAGAAATCTCCGTCCAGGATTGTCGTTTTTCCATGAAGTTGCAGTGGCGGCTCTTTTAGGGCAATAGCAAAACCTTGGATCATAGCTTCCACTTGACTGAGACATATTCAACCTACAGAAAAGAACACTAATTGATTGAAATTGAAAACGAAAGAGATGAGAATTGTGGTTGATTGATTCGCCTTAAGGTTAGGGTTCTTCTGTGAAAAAGGGTGAAATAAAATGGGGGAGAGAACTACGCGTTCTTATTCATTTTTTCAATTATCAATTATTTAATTTATGTTTTTAATATATTGTTTAATAATTAAAGTAATGACTTGGATTTTTTATTTTATTTTTGTTAAAAATTTTGAGCTCCAGCCAATCTGAAGATGCCAAATGGATAATCATATCGGAGATGCACACTCCCGGCTGCCACATCACCAGTTGACCGGTCAAAATTGAACTTTCCGGCGAAAAAGGACGAAATTGGTGCACTTTTTGAATTATGTGGGACTAAATTGAAAATGTTTATCTACATGGGACTAAATCGAAAATTTTCAATCTTTATGGGACCAAAAAAACAATTCTAATGACTCCTGTTGTTATGCGTATGATTGAGATGTCTATTAATCTCACTTGAGATATAGTTAGGCATCAGAAAAAATCTGTAGTAATTGGAACTAAAGTTGTTGATACAACAACCCACTTTATTAATTTTTTGGGATGTAGAAGATCCACCCAATGCAACTGATAAATAGTGAATATGTTACTTTTGTACAGAAATAAATAGATTAAATGATGGACTCCTCAACACTGCGCCTAATACATAATCCGGCGGTATGATCGATATATCATAACAACATAAATAATCTACTTATCTCTCATTCTTAATTCATTTTAATAATTAACTTGTATTAATAATGATAATTAAATATAATGTAAAAATATTGAAAGTATATGTATTTTTAAACCACATTAATCTACAAATGATTTAATTGTTAATCCAAAATTAAATAATTTAGTAGAATTATGTAACAATTGAATAGAGATCTTTTACCTTCCAAAAACCAAGAGTCTCGGTATCGGTCGGAGGGAAGATGAGCGAAAAGTGAATGTCATCTGATATGATTTCTTTTTGGAGTGATTTTGGTAAGCTCCTTTCACCAAACTTTTGGAGTTAAATAATCTACTTATATATCTCTCATTCTTAATTTATTTTAATAATTTACTTATATTAATAATGATAAATAAATATAATAAAAAATATTGAAAGTATATATATTTTTTATTCATAAAGTAATCTTTTATTTTAGTTTAGTTTAATATTATTGATTTAAATGAGAGAGAGAAAGTATAAATATAATAGTAGATAAAATTATAATGAATTGTATATTCTTAATTTTTTTTATTTTTTTTATTCAATTGGATATCAAAAATTAATTTTTTTATTTTATAGTAAATAAAAAAAGTATGAAGTGTATAACTAACTATACATAGATTTGGATAAATATTATTAATTAAAGTAATGTAGATAGTTCTCATTAATTTTTAATATCTCTTCGAAAATCCATTGTTGTGCTATATTACACGTTTTTTTTTTTATTAATTTTGGAACAAAATTCATAGAGGGTGTAATTTGGTATAAACCTCTTATAACAACATACATGTGTAGCTTCGGGTAGCAATATGGTTGTCAATTGATGCACTTCAGCGTATATCGTTAGAAATCGTAATTGCACCTCCGCCGTGGGAGAAGCAGAAGCGCTGGTCGCATGCACCTCATTGTATAATACTCTAAAATAAATAAATATCAATAAGATCAACCCTAAATTGTGAATTTGAATGAAAAATAAAATTAATGTTATTAAGGAACCTACCATTAAACTGTAACTTATTTTTATTTTAAAAGTTTTATTTCCTCAATGATTTAATTTAAATGGCGGAGTCTTTTAGACCTGTTAAGATTGCTAGCAAACCTCCTGTAAATATAATTCAGTGTGAATATTTATAAAAGAGCTGAATTGTTATATAATTAATTAATTAAATTTGTTGAATAACTGTTTTTATTGTGTTTCTATTATTTCTTAGTCAATTTTCCACCTTTTCTTATTTACATCTTAAATTATATAATATGTGTAGAATAGTTGTAAAATAATTATGGAAATCGTTTACCATAAAAAAAGAATAGAAATAAACACAAAAAATAAAAATTTGTTAAATAAATATAAACTTAAAAATGAAGGGGTAATTTATTCTTAACTCATGAGAAGTTTGAGGTATATATGAGCCATCTAAAAGTTTCATCTCAAATGGACATTAAATAAATAAATAACAATAAGATCAACCTTAAATTGTGAATTTGAATGAAAAATAAAATTAATGTTATTAAGGAACCTACCATTAAACTGTAACTTATTTTTATTTTAAAATTTTTATTTCGTCAATGATTTAATTTAAATGGCGGAGTCTTTTAGACCTGTTAAGATTGCTAGCAAACCTCCTGTAAATATAATGTACCAAAGTTACCAGTATGTAGTATGTTTTAATGAAGTTATGCACTATATTGTCCTCAATAATGATAAAAGTACTTTAATTACCGCATCACACTCTATATTGTCCTCTACAAAATTTTAAAAAAATAAAAAATACTATATAAAAAATTATTTATCAGCCCGGTATGATCATATATGGTAACAACATAAATAATCTACTTATCTCTCATTCTTAATTTATTATAATAACTTAAAATAATGATAAATAAAAAAATAAAAAAATATTGAAAGTATATATATTTTTATTCATAAAGTAATATTTTATTTCATTTTAGTTTAATATGATTAATTCAAATGAGAAAAAGTATAAATTAAATATTAGATAAAAAAGTATTAATTTTATATATTAGTTTATTTTATTAATATTATTCAATTGGATATCAAAAATTATTGCTATTTTTTATTTTTGTATTCGACTATCTTCCAGTTTATTATTTTATTTTTATTTTTACAAATAAAAAAAAATTAAAAAGATAATTTGAAAGTTTTTTTGAATAATAATTTATTATAAACGTGAAATTGTTGAATAGTTTATAAAATTAAATTATTTACCGTTATTTTGTCTTTATTTAAAATATCTTATTTTTCAATTTGTTTTAATAAGTTTTATAAAGATACAAAACATAAAAATAAAATAAAAACTATAGAACCCGTGTGCGTATGAATAATAAATGATAAAAAATATATTAATAAGAGACATTGATAACATTACAACAAAGAGAAAAACAGCATTATCTGCGGCATTGGGCACAATACAACATAAAAAGGGCATAATACGAAAAAATTAATTACTCTAAGATCAAATATACATATAATACAAACATACACATAATACATCGGTTGAGAGCTCATGGAAATCGAAAAAGATCGACCTGCATCGGGAGTGATGCAATCTAGGCCAGGATTTGGAACATGATAATGAAATTGAATTCTGTAAAATTTGACCGGCCATTAATTTAATTTATATATTTATAATATTTTAAAATAAGAGAAAAAATTTACAATAGTGTGAACATCTACAAAATTGAGAGATTCTATTGGTCCACGTGGCAAAATTGAGACAATTTTGGATAAAAACGTCCAAAGCAATAATACTCCGTACTAATATTTTATTTTTCTAAAATATGTAAGCATCCAGTGTTGGTTTAATAAAAATCAATCGGATAATAAATACTGAGAAAGAGGAATTTATAATAGCATCCACTGGAAGATGCCTAACCTGACTAAGAGTTAGGGAGCCAGCACAAAAGGTTCGAGCAGAAAGAAGCTTTTCGTATATGTCATTTGGAATACTTTCTCCTGTTTCATAATGATTACCAATACTAATCAAGGTATCCCTGCAACGATACATTTAAAAAATCATCAAATTAGTGGAAACTTCTGGAAATAAATCATACATTTAAAAAATCATCAAATTAGTGGAAACTTCTGGAAATAAATCATGTTTACCAGCAATGGGAAGGATAGATGCTAATTATAAGTTTATATCGTTCTGACAGGAGTGGAGATAAATATAAAGAAATTATGAAAAGTTCTTTATGATGCTTAAACCCCTATCTATGGTAACACCAATTTTCCATGAATTGGGAAGGTAATTCGACTGCATCCCACTCGATGTTCCTTATACCCGAAACCAAAACGATCATCCTACTTAGTTAGCATATGCTGAAGAGCATGACCAAATTCATGGAAGACCGTCCCAACCTGTAGGGACCATTCAATTCCATAATTAAAAAAAAATTATATATATATATATATATATATATATATATATATATATATATATATATATATATATATATATACTATGATTATGAATGCTGAAAATCTGAGATCAGTAGATGTTCATATAAAATCATTATTTTGTTCATTGTAAATGAACATGTACTTTACAAAGATATCAAAGCGAAATGAGTTAAATCCAATGGAGACTTCAATAGAAAAAGACACTTAAATACAGAAAATTATTTTATATATATGTATACATACACGCAAACACACATAAAAAAAATGCTTCAAAATTATCCAATCATTCTCGGTAGTTCGGTAAAAAAATTATGTGAAATTATTTCATCTACATGTGGACATCCAATGTAAGCAAAATGTTTTATTGTCTTGATTAATTGAAACTAAAATACACAGAAATTATGTTTTACCTGAGTCTGTCGGAAGAGAAAATTAATAGCGCCGAGATCGAAATTGCAAGAGAAACTTATTGATGAGGCCCTGGCCAAGGTCCCTGGATATCGTGGCACCGAGATAGGCTTGATTTTACGCCGACGATGAGAAAACCTAATCAATCGCACACTATAAAGAGAAATCTAAACAACATAAACAATCAGCAATTAAAAAGACTAAATAGAGCGGAAATCTTACATGCGAAATTGTGTAGACCGAAATGAATAAAATCAAACCTTAACACTAAAACTGAAAAACAAAATCGATTCAAAATCAAACTATAAAATTAGACGGCAAACCACATCTTCCCTTGTATCTGAGAAGTCAGAATCAAGACAAAACTGTAAGACATCATTAATTTCAAACACATCCCTTGTGTAAAAAATATAAAACCCTTATAAACCGAGAATAACCGGAGGCAAAAGTAGATAAGTACCCAAAAAAGTGAGACTGCCTTTTGAATTGACTCTTGTATGAAGAAATTTGCTTCCTCACTTCCAACTCAGTTTCAACCATTTGAATAAGCATTTTCTCAGTTTCTATTTTCGCATAATAATAAGTAAAGAAATAAAACTGGAATTTAGAATTTAGAAACCAAAAAGTGATAAGAATTTATACCTGCACATTTCCATGAGGAACTCTCTCAAGCAACAATTGTTCTTGGATTGCGAGGGTAGGATATCAAAAAGCTCAAGGGTTTCCAATCACCGGCTTCATCCACAACTTCATGGGCCAAAATCTCATTTAATTCTGCAATGAGGTGTTGAACCTGAAAACAAATGAAATCGAGTAAAAGATTAATCATATATAAATGTGACAAACATCAGAAATTATACTCCATTAGTCAAGAAAACATAATTTACCTCTGGAATGAAATTTATCAGTCCTTCTGGAATGAGTATTACACCGTAGTTTCCTGACTGTCGACGAATAAGATTATCATCTGTCATGAACATATCAATTTGTGAAGGTGTAAGTCCATATAGATAATGAGGTGTATTCTTGTAATTATCCATCACTGTCATTAAATACGTTCACATGTATGATAAGAAAAATCAAATGAGTTCACAGAACATGAAAAATCAAATGACTAAACGTTTACGAATACAACTAAAGCAGCTGAGCACTAAAACATCAACAACCAAAGAGGATATCTTTCTGGGTTTATCATCTTTATCAAAAACGGAAGTAAACCCTTGTTAGTCTAGCACAAAATTTTAAAATTATATAACACAAAACACATGAAGAGCCAGACGAATATGTATGGGCATGCTCAGAAAATCGAAATAATGAAAAAAAAAATCACAAAAAACAACTAAAAAAAACAAATCGAAAATACAGCATACATACATCCATCTATGAATGGGACCTGTGTAATCAACATCAGAACTTTGAAAAATAAAGAAATAATTGAAACACGAAGGCAAGCTTTGACTGAAGCTAATTCAACATTATCATCAGAATCATCACCATCATTCTTAGACTGAAGCTGTCGAAGAACAAAAAAAAAGGTCCAATTTTTTTGAGCAACTAATTAATTAATCAAGTAAATTTGAGATAATACTACCAGTCTACTGCATACCTTAGTTAAGCAATTCCCCATTTTTTAGGCTTAGAACACCAACAACCTTTTGTCTCTGTCTCTCTCTCACTCTAATGTACAAAAAAAAAATCGATTAAAATATATAGATACACTGACTGAGTGTTTAATTTGCTACAGATTCGAGAATACATCGTTCAAACGATTCCTATGAATTGCAGAAAAAGACTTATTATTAGCAAAATTGAAAAATAGGTCATAATAAAATTAAAAGCTAGATTTTGGAAGTCTGAACAACATAAAGACTGGACCTCACCTCACCGACGGCGAAGCAGCACCACGACGATGGAGTATGTTTACTGTGTTGTCCCTTTTAATTCTTAACTCTTTTATGTAAATGTAAATGCTACCAACTAACAACTCAAAATCAAATAAGTTGTATAGTAGAACTAATTTAAAATAATAAAAATATATTAGTAATTATTTTATGTGCCCACAGTCCCACACTACCCCTATGACCACCCCCACCAATTTAATTTTACCTTTGTTATGAGGTTATCTACAAACTATGTACTTATCTTTTAGTATGAGAAAAGAAATTCAGCTTTATTTCAAAAGACCTTTTTTCTTTTAAATTATTTTATATGATTTTAAGTCAATTACTAATAAGAAAGTCACTATCAGGAAACAAATTGTGGTGTCAATCAATAATGAGAGAAGCAAATTTAATATCAAACACTTAACCCCTTATGCTTGTTCGATCTTCAAAACCATGGACCTCTAAAACTTTAATCTCATGAAAGTTCAAAATGAAGTTAATGGGAATAATACAGAGGAAGCCACGTCCATTAAGGAAAACATAAGGTTAATATCAGAAAATCTCAAATGCAAAATAGAAATAAAATATACCTGGACCGAAGTACTGGAGTCGCACAAAAGTTGAACCAATGGGACAGCAGTAGACTCATTCATGAAGTGACATGCGCTTGAATTCTAACCTATATTTTAGCAAATAATAGAACAGGACAAATGAAACGCATGTGCCAACACATTCTAAATCATGAAGAAAACCTTTAAAGAGCGAGAAACATTATTCAAAAAGATGCACGCGGCAGCACGTACGTACCTTAATTTCGGAGAAGATGACCTAATTACAGAACTTAATCTGCAAAAAAAAGCAAAAAAAAAAAAAAAAGCAAGGAATCGAAGTTGCGATTTTTGAAAAGGAAATTTCATCTGAACAAATAATGAGAAGAGAGATGAGAAATTGGGAATACCTTCAATTCGGAGAAGAAGACGATGAGAGCTTCTCTGTATAGGGTATATTTGTTGCGACTGTTTCTCGACATGGTACAAATCCACCCATGTGGTATCCGCCAAGTCAATCAACGATACTCGGCCTCTCTTATCTATTTCAGAAACTGTATCGTGCCTCAATTGCTCCTAACAAATTAAAACCCCACGCGAAGCGATTGAATTAATTTTAATTTTAGGAAGAAAACAAAAAAGTGAAAAATCGAGGATTAAACATCGATTCAATGTGATTTGTAGGATGGGGGTGAACACCCTGCAATATCAAAAAATAAGACTCCTCTGCCTGAATTAAAAGAAAGGGTTACTGTACATACCTTAGTTTCGGAGAAGATGACCTAATTACAGAACTTAATGCAAAAAAATAATTGAAAGCAAGGAATCGAAATTGCAAATTTGAAGCGGACGAAGATTCAAAATTTGGAATTTGGGAAAGAGAAGCAGAATCATAAATTAACAGAAGCTTACCAACTCAGAATTCGGAGAAGAGTATAGGTTATCAGATTTATTGAAAGGATCCTGCAAAAAATTTCATGAACAAAAGCCGAAAACAAATTTGCAGATTTAGAATTAAAAATAGCTCCAAATTCAAATTGATACAAAAACATAAGAAGATACAAAAAAAATTGATTGGCAATTTTGGATGAAAAACCTGGTTGATTCAAATACACGGAGAAAAGAAGAAGGAGAGGAGCTTGAAATCTTTAAATTAAAAGTCAGTTTAGGAATATGAGAAAGACAAACTTAATAGTCGGAAGAGTTCATACAGAATTGATTTCTGAATTAATATATTTTATATATTTTATATTTGATTAAATAATAAAATGGAGAAATCAATTTCAATCGATTGAAATTGAGCATTCCTATTGGCCAATAGATTTTCAATTGGAAGAAAAAAAGTTTGGCTATAGGAGAAATTGAGCATTTCTATTGGTCAATAGAATTTCATTTAGTCTATGTGGCAAAATTGACTGTTTTGATTGGCTAATTGGAATTAAGTGATTTAGGATTTATATATTAATAGATAAGTTTTTATCTCTTAATTAATAAATAAATTGTTAAATGTTTGAATAAAATAATAATATAAACTTGCAACGATATTGATTTGTTTGACAATTTAAGATTTTATATAAATAAAATTATCAAAAAAGACATATTTTATGGAAAAAATAATTAAAAATAATGAGAAATAAAAAGTAATTAGATAAATAAAATAATAAATTTGGATTTTTTTATATATAAAATGTAATAATTTTATAGGTATTTTTTTTAATTTTAATAAACTGGTTAATTATTAATTTATTGCATCTAATATTAAAATAGAATTCTAATTATATTATTTATCATATAATATTCTTTATCCATCCAAATATTGAAATTGAATTCTAATTCTTTATCATATTTAATTCAAATGAAAGAATTTGAACAAAGAATGAATTTAAACAAAAATAATTTTTATAATAAAAATAATTAGTTAATGTATCTTTACTTTACTTTTATAAATAGAAAATGTTCCATAATTTTTATAATAAAAATAATTAGTTAATGTATCTTTACTTTACTTTTATAAATAGAAAATGTTCCAATAAATTGGTTGAGTAGTACTCCCTCCATCCCTTAGTATAGTGCATAGAGAAAATGTCACGTAGATTAAAAAAAAGTAATTTTTTATGTGTTTAATAATATAAAGTAGGGGTATAATAGGTATTGATGTATAAGTAATAAAGTAGTTAGTTGAAAAAGTAGTGGTATAAGGGTAAATAAATGTATATTGGGAGGATAAAATTGTGAAAAGTAATTCCATTTATGGAATGTGCTTAGTTTTAAGGGATGAATCAAAAAAGAAAGTGCATTGTTTTAAGGGAAAGAGTGAGTATTTAAAACATTAAAGATTAATTATAGATTTTGGGTATGTATATTAAGGATAATTTAGTAATTTAAAAATAACTTATAATTAAAATTAAAAATAAAATGGTATATTAGGAAAAATGTGATTAAAATAGCAATAACTATTACATGTATATGGCGGCAAAGACCAAAACACATTCCTCGAATTTCCCAAAACACCCTCCCTCTCTTTTTGTGGAAAAGGCGCGCCTCTCCTTGAAACGTTTTGGAATTGGCGGGGATTTAAAACAGTTTTCGGAACCGATGTGTCCCTTTTCGTCTTTTCAGTCTCCCGCGCGCCTTAGGGTTTTCATAAAAAAACTTATACAATACTATATATATAAACCCCTCAACTTTCTGATTTTCCCCAATCGCCCCCGACACCAACAAATATAAAATCACACTCTCCCTCTCTCTCTCTAAATTATCGCCTGCATTTATAATATTATTATTATCATCTTCTCGTTCTCCGGCGGTACGGTACGGCGCGGCGCATCGCTGGTTTTAGTTTGAACGAAGTTCTAGTTTACTTTCTACCGATCTCCGATTGCAACTTAACTCGTCCCCCTCATTTCGTAGTTCCCGTTGATTGATCGATCGTGGCGATGATGGATCTGAGTGATAAAGTAAGTGATCATCGATCGATCAAGTTTTATTGATTTTTCGAACTTCTCTGAATGCGATCGATCAAGTTTTATTGATTTTTTCGAACTTTTCTGACTATGCAGGGATCTGAGTGTGAAGATACGCCTATGCAGGGATCGGAGTGTGAAGATACGAGCGGCGGCGGCGGCGGCGGCGCAAGCTTAAAGACCTGCGTCGACTGCGGCACATCGAGGACGCCTCTATGGCGAGGCGGTCCAGCTGGACCCAAGGTACACTAATTTTACCCACCCTCACGCGATCCACGTGATCGATCTGACCGTTATTTATTTATTTATTTATTTTTATTCAGTCTCTGTGCAACGCATGTGGTATACGGAGCAGAAAGAAGAGAAGGGTGCTCGTCGGAGGAATATCGGATAAGAAGAAGAAGAGCGCGACGAAAAAATCGTCGAGCGACAGCAGCAACAGTTGTACCAGCAGCATTGGGGATAGTACCGTCCCACTCATCAAGAAGAAGGTGTGGGCCCTCGGCAGGGAGGTGGCGTTGCAGCGGCCGAGATCGAACGCCGCCGCGAGGAGGCGTAAGTTCGGGAGGGAGGAAGAGCAAGCGGCGTTTCTTTTGATGGCCCTGTCTTGTGGCTCTGTTTACGCATAGAGGATAGATCATAGATATACTGTTGTTTGTACTACCTGCATTTGTAGTTGTACCTTGATTTTATATTTCTGTTTTTCTGACTAGGGCTCAAATGGGCTTTTTTTTCATAAAATGAAATTCTTTTACCTTGATTGCTCCTACCTAATTACTAATTAGTACTAGTATATCTTTTGTGGTTGAATTCTGTATTAGTCAATGAATAGAATCTATATCAACTAATTAGACATTTTGGGGGAACAAAAGCCAGCTCATGATTGGGTGAAAAAAAGGACCAAGATTTTATTGCATCCTTGTGGGGATGGCCTTATGTTATGATTTATGAAGAATAAGATGGGTGAGGAAGGACATGTTGTTGTCTTGTACAAGGGACCATGGCTTTGTTTTCTTTTACTATAAATCATCACTTCTTTATCTTCTACCTAACATTGGAGGGACATTGTTTGGTTGGCCCAAATATTTCAAAGGAAAACTTGCTTTGGTCCTCACACATTTGATCCCAATTCTTCCCTCCAACTCTTGTTAATGAAATTTGAATGTTTCATTTTTTACTTGTATAGTTGTATTACAATTCAAAATCATATTTTTGTTCCTTTTGATGAATACATTTGACATTGAAATATAATTGTATTTTAAAGTGATTAAATAAATAAAATTATTTTTTCGTCTAGTTGAAAATGATGCATATTTTATTTTAGGTCGTCAAATTGCAAATTCATTTCTTTTATGGACAAAATATTCATTATACATTAAATCACGTACGATTATTTATTTGCCAACACAAAAATGAAGATTTTAGGAAATTTACAAAATCCAAAATCATTTTTAACTCAAATCATTTAAAATTAAATGTAAACTATAAAAAAATGTTCATCAATATTACATGAAAATTGAAAACACAATACTTGGTAATTGGTATTATAGTCAAACCACCTGGGTGGGAGGAATTTGGACTCTCTACTATGCAGTTCACTTGGTCCGGCCCGGCCCGGTCCGGCCCGGCCCGGTCCTACCCAACCCAACATCTCTCCCTTTCTCTCCGATTCCAAATCCTGAGCCCTAAATTCCGTTAATCTTACATCAATGTCCAGGTATGCATGTCGACTACAATGTTTCTGTTTTCTTTCTTTTTTACTGTGAATCCAAAATCAACTTTGCTGCTAATTTTTTCAAAAATATTGCTTTTTTTTTTAGTTTCTTATTTGATGCATTAGGCGGAATATGGCCATTTCGAGTTATTTGACAATGGGGAATTAAATAATTTTCATACATATACATATATATTGAACTCAGATATCTAAGTTTGTATGTGTTAAATTCTTGATTTTCTATTAGAATATAGAGTTACATATACATATGGATTCTACACAATCCCCACCCGTTTTGAAATCTTGTATATGTCTTTAGTCGATGGGACACGGTTTCATTGTTGGATTGTGTAATTGGGGTTCTTGTTGATTCTTCATTAGTGTACATGTAGTGCCGGTTTGGATTCCTCGAACGAGCACACACGATTTTCAAAGACATACACGCCATTCATGATACGAGGTGTAGGAGTCCCATGATTCTGAGTTTTTCAAAATGGAAATTCTAAAGAGGCTCTGACCATTTTGGAAGACATGATTCAGTAACCGTCTCCACTACACTCTTGATTTGCGCTATGAGTAATGCTATGTTGTGTGTGGCTTCAAACACATGCGTAAAATACAACATGAAAAAAGTTTGTTCAGATGTGAGGACGACCGGTAAAAACTCTATCTCTCTCATCTTTTTTCCAAACATTGATATTTTATGGGATTTTAAGGTATTCTATATGTGACAATTGACAATCGGGGATCTGATTTTGATTTTGCAGGTTGGAATTGGAATCTGTGAACATGAAAATGAAGTGTGTTGAAGATTTCTAAGACAGAATGAATGTCCATACAAATAGGCAGGCAATAGTTCATCTTGTAACGAAGAACCGACAGGTATAATGGATTAGTGACCGTCTGATGTTACTTCATAGTATATATCCTGCTATCTTGTTAATAGTCCATTTATCTTTCTTCAGCCCTTAACCTACGATGTACTGAACGTTTATATGGTGGCCGTGGTCTTGATACGATGGATATTGAAGCAGAAATAGGAAGAATATGCAAGATGCCGTGCTGATTTTAATAAATTATGGGCTGAAATTTATGCGAAGAACTACTAATACAAATCACTTGATCACAGGAGCTTCTATTTCTGGCAGCAGGATACACAGAACTTGAGTGCTAAAGGTAATTAGCTAACCATTTTTTTGGTTCCTGTGTTCAATTATTTCACTAATTTTTTTTCTTTTTAAGAATTGTTGCATGATTAGTACTGTATTTAATATTAATCATATGATACACAATTTTGGATTTAAGAGATGTCAATACTAAAGATTGCCATTCCAATATGGCAATTCTAGAACTTTTTCCGTGTTACCTTTAGTGATGGCCTTCTTTATATGGGTGTTTCACTCTTCGGAATTATCCTGGATCTCTAAGAATTCGTTGTCTTTTTGGTATTAAGGTATGTATGCTGATGGGGCTTGATTTTTCCTGTATCTGTTGTGTATATTTTGTTTTGTGGCGTCTGCTTTATGTGTTTTTTGTAAGAACAGTGTTTGGTTTATGAGCTATAATGGTCAAACCCTCGTTTACTGGCCAGTGGCTTGCCATTTGTGCTCTCTGGAATTTGAATGTTTATTTGTGGTGGAAGTTTTTGGGACATGTGTGCGTTTCTTGAGTAAATTATGGTCCAATTAAGTTTTTTTTGTGTGTGTATATTGAAGTGTATTCAATCATCCTTTTTTTTCAACTGATGGGAGTAAGCTCTTTATCAGTTCAGACCTGACTTTTCACGGTTCTATGCTTTGTTCTAGTTTGAGTTTTAACTTTTAATGCAAATTGTTGATGGCGATTTATTCGGTGACGATATTTGGTGATTTAATGTAATTCACTGTACAGGCTAACCCCTCATGCATTTTCATTATTTTTCCTTTTTTTTTGTCTTTTCAATATTAATTTTATATCACCTATTTATATGTTATTATAAAATAAAATAAATTATTTTACCCATCGCATGCATTTACTCACTATAATTATGTCGTCTTGTGCTTTTTTGCCATATATATACCAGCCTCTATCTTTGTTTTCATCGACTTACTCCTCTCCTTCCTCCACTACCCTCCCCTTCTACCTCTTTTCTCACTCTTCTTTTTCCGTCTTTAGCCTTTTATATGTCGACTTCATCTTTCATTGGCATTGATTTCTCGAATTCAGGTATCTCGGATACATTTATTTTCTTTATTCTTTCAGCAATCTTCCTGTTTCGTTTCAGCCATGAAGTCTAATCAACATTAATTCTGTTTGACTTTGATGCAGCACCTTTTCTTATCAGTTTTTTATTTTATTTTATTTTGTTTTTATTAAATCTAGATGATAACCAAGAATCATACAACTTTACTGTTTAGATGGATTTGAAACATTTCGGTCTATGGTGTTGTTGCTTTAGGGTGAATGGCTGTTATTGACTTAATTTTAAGAAAAACATGTGTAATTTAATAGTAATAGATTAGATTTTCTTTAAAAAATTATGTTAATCAGAATTAAAGTATGATTTTGGCATTAGATTTTGTGCGGGTTACATTGATTTTTTTTTAGTCTGACATGCGTTCCCATTGCATACCTTGGCTCAGAAAGAATAAAGTTTTGAAAACTGTAATATACTCCACCTCTTTTTCTCAACAACATGGTTAAAGCGTGAAGAAGAGTTGTATTTCATATAGTTTTTGTCGCTGAGAAATTTATTTCAACGCCCGGAAGATGAGAGCCTTATTTCTTTCATCTTCGCCGATTTACTTTCCTCTGATTTTGACTCATTTGCTTCAACATTTATATTTCTGTTCTACGTTTTTATTGGAATTCATTATGACTGAAATGCTATTTATGGTTTGACGCATGTCGTCCTATCTATATAATTCCAAATACTGTAACTATAAATCCTGAACTATCTTTTTGCTCAATTTGCCTATTACATAAATTTTAAATCTAATTTTCTTCGGAATTTTTTATTTATTGCAGCATGTATAATTAAAGATGCTATTATGTATCTGATCCAAATCACTGAATTTCTTCAACACACTGATAGATTATGTCTAATCAATACAAAATATTTAAATCTCAAATCTAATTTCGCTGAGCATTTATTTTCTGTATAATTTCTTCGATTTCAGCATTGTTAGCCGAGATCAAAGAATTGGCTGAAAAGAATCTATGTAAAGATGGAATGGTTCTCCTCTCTATTGCCGCTGGGTATAAACAACCAATCAAACCTGATATGGAATTCGAGTATACTGATGTCGATGTCCAAGAAGACCTATACCAGCTCGTGGAATATTCCATTGGAGAAGTTTGTACTCCTAAACAGCATGACAAGGTCAAGAAGATTTGGTCATCTTTTTTCGAGCAAGTGTTCGGTATCGCATCCCATTCTGTGGTTTCAGAGGACAAAGAAGAAAACACAGTTAAGGCTATTAACAATCCTATAGCCGAAAGTGTTAACAATATTGGTGAGGAAAATATCATTCCTCCTGTCGATGCAGAGAAGAATGTAGCTAATAAGGATGATGTATTACTATGTAATGCTCCGGAAGCTGAGCCCATGCAGATTGATGCCAAAATAATTCATGCTAAGTCGTCCCCTAGCAAACAAGTTGGTGGTTTCTTAGAGGAAGGGTCTTCAAGTTCTGCGGGAGTAAAGACCATCAATGGGGAAAATGTTTTGGATGATTTGAAGGGTATTTTTAATCTATAATTTCAGTGGGATTGTTATTAATATATTATAACTGCTCGAGGTTCAGTCTAAAATTTTAGAAAACTCCAAATATTTTCAAAATTATAGATACCCTATTGAGGTTGGTATTTACCTAACAAATAAGTGGGTAATTTGTGATTATGCTAAATCCAAGGATTAAGGAGGATGTTTTTTTATCGACTCTGTTTAAATTTTTGTATGATCCTCTGTCAGGACTTGATTATGCAGATGGTTCTCGCGAGATAGACTCAAAGCCTAGTCAAGGACCACTGGCAAGTATTTGGGTAATATTAACTTGTTTAAATTTGTTGATAATTTTCTCGCCTCCTACATTTTCGGTGTTTGTTATCCTCGTGTTTGATGTAAGATATGTATACAAAAAGGGTGCTTAAACAAAGTCAACATTCAAGGAATAAGGATATGTAAAATATCGTCCTGTTTTTTTGCATTTGGTTATAGAGAAATTTCTTTCATCCTTGCCAATTTAATTTCCTCTCACATACCTCCTTTAAAATGTTTCAGGACTGTGTTATTACAAAATCAACTTCATCTGCCATTTCCAACGCACCTGAAGGTTCACCTCCAATTGCCGAGGATAAGATATACCGCGAAGAAACCGAGGCATATGCTAAAAATGAGCGAGCAGTGGGAGAATTGTCTCCCATTAGAAAACTCGAGGTTGTACAACAAATTTGCATTGAACGGGCCCCGGAGGAAAAGGATGCTATGGCTGGAGACGAGGACGAAGAGAGCGTGTTGGACAACAGTGAAAGCACTTCTGAAGAAAATGGAGGCGTGTTGGAGAGCGAGTCTGTCAATGGAAAAGGAGACGATGGGAATGATGATAATGCTGATGAGAGTGAAGGAGAGGTTGATGCCCTTGAAAATGAAGAGACAGTGCGTTTTTTCGACCATTTTCTGAGGACAGGAAAGCCACTTTCGATCAACGTCCAGACAAAATCACATGACGAAGAGGAGAATCTTCGGATCTTCTATGGAAACGATTCATTCTATTTGCTTTTGAGGCTTCATCAAGTAAGTGCACATCTAGAAAATCCTGGAGATAATTACAAAATTACCATTGAAGTTTGATCTATCATCTAATTACAAATAGGAAAAATCTGCCATGTTCAAAAGTTACAGAATATAACCCTATGGGGTTGATTCATTGTACAGTAATAATTATTTTATAAATCTGAAAAGGGTAAATGCAAGACAGTAGTTTATAATTAACCCAATAAAAACTCGATTATGTTTCAAGTTGTGTATCCCACCTTGAGGTATTTCATGCATGTCCCTTATGTTTTCAATTTCTTTTAACAAAATATTTACTTATTGAGAATGGAATATGTAAAATTAGAAACAATTTCTCAAGAGGTATTTTAATTTTGAAACGATAGCAGGGTCTTGTAGTTAACAATTTTTTTTAATGAACCCATAAATTCCATCTCCTAACTTGCTGTCTTCATTTAACAGATGTTATACCAAAGTATGCTGAGTGCAAAGTTTCATTCTCCTTCGTCTGAAAATAGATGGGGGGTTTCAAACGACGTGAAGCAAACTGTTGTATACACTAGGTACCTGATATTGGCGTCCTCAGTAACTTTTTGTTTTGTGGGATGATATTTATATAGTTATTATATATTTATATTTATAAAAACTGCTGATAAACTCGAATACGTGATTTAAAACAGATTTAAGGAAGCTCTTCGCAGTTTGCTGAATGAGTCCTGTGATAATGCAATGTCTGAGGACGAGTGTCGAGCTATAACTGGTGATCAGTCTGATGTCCTTTTCACTTTGGAGAAGTTGATACATAAACTTGTCAAACAGGTTATTGCATAAGATGTTTTTTTTTAATTATTTGTCCCTGCTGTTTGTGACTAAAATATTTTATGAAACCTCTGTTATTTTCTATCAGCTACGAAAAATTGAATCCGATGAGATGGACAACAAACTCCTCCATCTCTATACATATGAAAGGCTAAGAAATCCTAACACATTTTCTGAGGAAGTTTACTGTGCCAATGCCCGATTTCTTCTTCCGGACGACAACTTGTATCGAATAGAATTTGTATGGTTCTTCTTGCCTTTGCTTTTCTTCTAATACTGTCATAACTATATAAAAAACAATTGCTGTTGAAAACGTATAGGCTAGTTGTTAATTACAAATGTACCTTGTGAGGTCTGAGAAAATAATAGGTAACTTTCAAATTACAAAATTACCAATGAAATTTTATTTCGTTATACATTTACCCCCTTAATTCGCAAACAAATAATTTAAACCCCCATTCACATTTATAAAAATATTACAGTTAGTCCCTTCAATTTTAATGTGAACTATTGTTATTGCAGTTATCCTGTTCTGAGCGTCTGACCATCCAGCTGCTGATGAACGAGCATGGCAATTTTGAACCGACTGCTGTCTCAACTGACCCCGATTTTGTCTCTTATTTGAATGACGAACTCCTTGCAGTCGTTCCCCAAAGAATGGGAAAAAAACCCGGGTTATTCTTGAAAAGGTATATATGATGTGTGACCAAAAAAGTACCTATGCTTATTTTTTAAGGTTTTCGTCCTGATATGAACGTTAATCCTGGCTTGATTTCGCAGAAATATAAGGACAGTTTATAATGGAAGTGAAATTTCTAATTTCGACAAAGCGATGGAAGGACTCATAGTTCATAATGGCATGCAAATTAAGATTAACAGCGTTTCAAATAAGGTAACTTTTGCTAAACTAATACAGTATTCCATTTTTACTATGGATTAATTACAAAATTACCCTTGAGTTTTATTTTTTAATTGCAAATACCCTTGAGGATTAAATTTGTAAACTAGAAGGAAATATCATGGGCTTATTTGTAATTTTGAAAGATAGGTGGGCTTTTCCTTATCAGATTAATCTCAATGGTATATTTCACACCTAACCTAATCAAGGGATAAATTGGTAAATGAAATAAGCAAATATGAAGGGATTTTGTTTTTGTTCTCTAACTTTTTTTCATGGAATGCCTTCTAGATTTCCTATGTGTTAGACACGGAGGATTTCTTGTATCGGAAGAAATCAAGGAGGCAGGCTTTGTATCATACATCTGTGGCTTCCAATGGCAACTCACGTAATATCATACGTGGCAAGTTGCTATTTCGTTTAAGTAGGAACTCTTTTCCTGAAGCTGCGTGGAGGTAGTTTTTGCCGTCTTTACTTACTCTCACAGACTTGTTTAAATTCTGGCAAGGTATTGATTTGGTTGTGAAATAATGTATACACAGGTGAAGGAACTGAGAACTGAGCCGTGTTTGGATATGAGCAACTTATAATCGGGTGCACATTACTTTTGTTCCAGTCTAAAAATAAAGGATGAAGATGAGATTATTTTACTTGTATGTTTTATGTCATCTGCACTCTGTTTCTGTTAGGGCTATCATTTGGATTTCGGAATTTTGGGTTTGTGATGAATCTATTGTTTCTAATGATACATTGAAAATTGGTAGTTCTCTGGTATATGTGCAAATAACCTAACATAAACATCATATGTATATGTGCAAACGAAGGCTTACGCATCTGATTATAACCACAACCAAGAACGAAACTAGGGAACAAAAACACCTGAAAACTTCAATTACTCTATATTCCAAAGCTCAAATCTTGGATATCAAATCCAACTTATTCGAATAAGGTCAGATATCAAAGAAGTTCATTCCAAAGCTAAAAAGTAAATGTAACAATCGTATCATGCAGACCAACCTAAACATTGCTACAAGCAATCAAAATTTTGCATGTCATGACATCACTTATCATGCCGCACTATATATATCCCTCCATCTCTTTTGTTACCCATGTAAGAGTAACAAAGTCCTGCTTTTCGTTTCTGATGTTGAAAGAAGAAAGCCGGGCAACCTATTCACACCAGAATAAGAACATAGCAAACTGAAGGGAGGAAAATTCCCAGCACTCGATCACAAGACGGAGTATAACTCTTCATCTGTAAGAAGAAAATCTATGTAAAAAGTGCATTAAGAAACTAGGTCGGGTGATGTGTTACACAGAAACATTATCCATATGATAACCATCTAAGCCGCCAAACTCGTTTTCAGTGGGTCCCGCCGCCACGCCATCTTGCTGCTGCAGTGACAAAATGTACTATTAGAGAAGCATTTAGGTTGTTTATCTATTCACAAAACTTGTGGTTTTCTTTAGAGTAAGTGATTGTGATTTGTGAGTAGACTCGAAAATAAAAAAGAGAGTAACCTTTAAGTTATACTGTACCTCTTTGAGAAGCGCAGCAACGAGGTCATCCTGACCGAATTGCTCGTGCGAGTGAGCAGCATTCTGAAAGCCCATATTAGTCATTCTTTCCACCTTATTCTGTAATGGATTATGGTCGGCTAAGGGCGAGTTGGCCTTCGGGCCCACCTTTGGTACATTTTCAAGTCCATCCGAAAAAGCTGGCCTATTAACTGACGGGACCCTGCTTTGTCCACTCTTTGCGTACGAATGTTCAAAACTCTGCTCAGCATTTTGCAAACACCAATCCTGGGCTCTATCCTGATTTAGACCGTTGAAAACATCGTAATTGTGAACAAAGCCTGCTGGCCCGTTGACTTCTTCTCTATGCCTCGACATTCCTGCTAGCGAAAAGCTACTGCCTGAAGAGTCGATGCTTTGACCACAACCACGGTCAACTCCTGTTCGGCTGAAGACAGGTTGGCCTCGAGACCCCCTGACTTCTTCTGGGGGCTTCAAAGTGAGGCCCGGAATTCCC
The DNA here is from genome assembly GCA_954870475.1 of Euphrasia confusa. Classification (NCBI taxonomy): domain Eukaryota; kingdom Viridiplantae; phylum Streptophyta; class Magnoliopsida; order Lamiales; family Orobanchaceae; genus Euphrasia; species Euphrasia confusa. The sequence continues at coordinate 2,543,560 of OX940966.1, read as the reverse complement.
GCAAGCGAAAAGCTACTGCTTTGACCACGGACGCTGTCAACTCCTGCTGGGGCCACGATGGGTTGACCTTGAGATCTGTTGACTTCTTCTCGTGGTTTCGACATCCCTGCATTTCTCGCTAGCGATAAGCTACTGCCTGGAAAGTCCATGCTTTGACCGCGGACATTGTCGACACCCGCACATGAGTTGACTTCGTTGAAGCTCTTAGGCTGAAGCATCGGCACTCGTATCGGGTTGTTCTGTGGGCGGATGTGCATGTTCGTCGGGACCCCATGAAGAAGGTTGACTGGATTGCCGATATTGTTTTGAGGTTGGTGGTGCCCGACGAGAAATCTCAGCTTCGGGTTATCGAAACTGAATACATTTCTTTGATCAGCAGTTGCTCGATTACTGAGTGCGGCTGCTTGGAGAGCAGCCAGGCTTTGGGGTGGGATTTGACCTGAAGCGGCAAGGGCTTGGAGATCCACAGCGTTGAGAGGCGGCATTGGCCCGAATGGAAAATCGGGCGGGCCTATGAATGAGTGGCCGTTCGGGTGTTGTGATACACCGCTTAGCCTTCTAAGGTATAGGCGGTACTTCTGTAATGATCAGTTGTTATTAAGTACAATACGAATAGCTCTTTCATATGTGAACTATAATCAAGAATTAGAAACAACACAAAATAAATATAACAATTTAAAGTGTTCAAACCTGAAGATGGCTTGCGACATTCTCTCGGGTAAGGCCCGGAACATTCATCAATTCCAAGATTTTCTTAGGAACGGCTTCTGCGATTATGGATTGATCATAAAGTTAATGGTTAGAAATGATAGATAAAAACAATTACTCAGTGACAGAACTTTCAAATTAAGATATACGAGTAATTCAATAAAAATGTAAAATCGAACATATATATATATGAACACAAAAGACTGTCATTTTGAAGGGGGTTTTTCGAGGTCAAAAAATACCACAGGCGACGAATTGAGCTTTAAAGAGTTGGAATTAATGGGTATTCTAGCCGGGGGAAGTAAAATGATTGTTTCCACTTTGTTGGATAAAACAGAAGGGGCAAGAAATGGGAAATCTTACTATCAATCCCGAGGTGGTTAACTGCTGACACAAACTGCTGGTGAAGTTCGACCGACCAAACAACCCTCGGTCTTTTCAAAGCGGATGGGTCGTCCCTTTCTTCGGATTCAGCTTCGACATCCTTCCTTTTCTTGGAATTCGTCCAATTTCCTTCACTGGCGGAGGAGGAATAATCAATGTCTTCGGGTGGCTTTTGGTCTCCCACACTTGCCGACTGCTCAAAATCATTTTCCTTCCACTCGTGCTTCTTTCGGCGAACCACGTGCTGCCATATGTTCTTCAATGCCTCCATGCGGACCGGTTTTATCAGATAGTCGCAGGCTCCGTGGGTCACCCCCTTCATGACGACGTCTTTGCTGTCATCTGCTGACATCACTAAAAGCCACACAACATTGTAATAAGAACGATGGTGTAGCCTATTTTCGTGAATACAAAAATGAAGAAAAGAGAAAGAAAAGGAAAAGTGAAAACAAGAAACACCAAGGTCATATATACCCTTATAAACTAATAATGTTATAAAAAAAACGGTTTCTTTCCTTTGCTTGTTTAAATTTTTCAAATTTTCCGGAAAAAATCCACAACCCAATCTAACCGAGGACTCGAGGATTTACCCAATAGATTCTCAAATTCCAGCTACCATACTTATATAATTATACGACTAAAATCGCAATTCATCCTTGCCAATTAAAACAATCTAACCGAACATACTCAACTGATAACCGGGAGATCCATCTCAAGCCCAACATGCTCTAGAAGTTTAAAACCATCCATGTCGGGCATATGTACGTCGCTTATAACGACGTCATACACATTTCTGCCGTCCCTTAGAAAATCCAAGGCAATCTCTGCTCGATTACACGTTGTCACTGAAACGATAACAACGAACAAAATGCCAAGAGTTAATTTGATTGATCACTAAAGACAAGTTTCTTGGTTACACAAAGATCTAAATTCAACCATCTTCTTTTACAATTTCATTTTACAACCCCATGATCAAGATTATCATACAAAATCAACCATGAAAATATACAGAAAACACACACACGCACACACGCACGTGTCACGTGCGATAAGAAATTACCTTCGTAAAGACAATTTTTGAGCATCTTCTCCAAGATCCTTAGGCAAGTGGGGTCGTCATCAACAACAAGAACTCTCAGACCCGCTGGAAACTGTCCCGGAACGCCGTCGCCGTCGCCGGAGCTTGAAAATGAAAAGGGGTTCGCTCCAAGATTCATTTTTTTTTCTCTTCAGAATATACGAAACAAAATAACTTTTTTTTTTCTGCAAATCGCCTCAATCTTTTTACAGAAAACCCAGATGGGAAATTCGCATACTCGAACTAAATTGTACTTTTTTTATCTGGAGAAAAGCATGTGGGTCAAGAAATAATTGGGTTTTGCAGTGATGAACTTCAATTCTTTTTATTTATTTATGTATTTTATTTCAAAGGGTTTATAGGTAAGGAGAGAAAAACGGAAAGAGGAAGAAAAAAATGGCACCTTCTTCAACCTCTTTTTTCTTTGCCTTCTGAGTTGTTTTTATTCGGTTTTACTATTTTTTTTATTTTTTTATTTTATTATAGTGTGATGGCATTGTTTTGCTACTAGAACAAAACAAAAACAAAATAATTAAACATTGAATAGATTACTTTGGTAATTTGTGTAATTAATGTTCTAGTATTCTATTCCAAAATGATACACATTAATGACATTATGAATGAAATCTATTCACACTTACTAAACTAATAAAATTAGCAATCATTTCTTCTAATTTATAAATTATTCCGAAAATGTTGTTTACATGGCATTTTGAATTTTATTGCCTAATCAATGCAAAAAATAAATCTATAATTTATTTTCTCTACTCAAAAGATAAATACATTTAGTTTAGGAGGAGTGTACATTTTTATGAAATTGTATCAGATTTATTAAAATGATAAATTTTTAGTTGTCACTCTCTTTAAAAGATTTTAAAATTTTAATTATTTAAATAAAACATGTAAAAATATATACTCCCCTCCCTTTCAAACTAATAATCACACTTTCTTCACAAAATACAAATTGTGACTATTAGTCTGATTTGAAGTTAGTCTGATTTGAAGAGAGTATATTAGTAAATTATTTAAACGCATAGCTAATTCATACATTTGTTAAAATAACACGGTAGCTAGTGTGAAACACGTAGCTAATTCATAGAAATAACATGTGACCAATATTGCTTTGGTTTAAAGAGAGCACTATCTTTCAAATTGTAAATTAAAAATAGGAAAAAAAAACACCCTTAAAAATAAGGGAAATTTCCAAATTGGGGGTAAATTTAAATAATTTTACAAAAATTGATATCTTAATAATTTTTAATTATATATGAATGTGAATTTACCAAAATTTATTTATTTTTTATTAAAATTATAGTTGAGGGTAATATAGTAATTAATTTTTTTCAAATCTACTCTTTTTATAATTACAAATATATTATTATCCTAATTAATAAAAAAAAAGTAAAAATAATTTAATCTTAATTTTTGAAGTGTATTTGATAAAATGTAAATTATAAAATTCTAAATCAAATTATTCATTTTCTAAAAACTCCTAAAAATAATGATTGTGTTAAACAATTATCGTTAATATATATATATATATATAATATATAGTTTTTTTATTCTAAATTAGTTGTCACAATTTCTTTACAAATTAAAAAAAAATTGACTATGGGTAAGAGTTGGAGGGAGTAATTATTATATGGAAAACAAAAATCTCAGAATTCATTATTAACTTTTTTACTTTATATAATTAATTATTTATTAATTTGTATCTCAGAATTCATTATTAACTTTTTTACTTTATATAATTAATTATTTATTAATTTGTTTCGTAGTTCATACTTACTTTCTTATGTTAATTATTAACTAAGCATTTGTTTGGTCCTTTTAATGAATAAAATAATTTTAGGATAATGATATAATTATGCAATTTTAAGCTTTTTATGAGGAAATTAAAATGATATGCTTTTAAGACGATAGATAATAGAAGAATATAATCACGCGAGGGATTAATTAAACTTGTCTAAACCAATCACACGACGACGCGTGTCGTTCAAAGGAAGATTAACAGGGAAGTGCGTGCTACTTTTCCTTTTTGCCTTTTCGGCCCCTGCGAAATTTTGCCTTTTTTGCAGTTTGGCCCTTGAATGATTAGTGACATTCTGCCAATCTGCCATACCCACTCATTGAACAAGTATTCAATTACTTTTATTAATTTTTTAACAGTAAAATGCAATTTTAATTTTACTTTTAAATTTAATTACAATTATTTTATTTTTTAACTTTAAAAAAATTAATAAAAATAATATCATATAAAGAAATGTCTTTATATAAACTTAGTTAGGATTGTCTTTGAAAAAACTGATCTTTCAATTTTAACATATCGGGCAATCGAACGATCAACCCAATTTCAAGTTTATACGTTAAGCTCGTTCATACCAGTCTTCTGGTTCTGGTGTTCAGTCTCCTTCGGTTAAAGGATACACTCGCCATTGTTCAGAAACCTGCCAGTTACAATCTTGGAACCCTAATTTCACAACATATTCACATAGAGAAGAAATTCATTCGCAAAAAGTTAATTAATATACAATCTATGAGGGTGTGTGAGTGTACATAAGCCAAAATGTACGTAGTATACACGAGTACTACTTTTCGTCATCAACACCAGTCGATACCACAACTGAGAAAGACCCAAACATTCACATTCATAAGTTAAAAAACTTGCACAAAACCCAATCACCACACTCACCTCTGTAATATATGTATCATCATACATCTGCATCTCTATCTCCAGTAGGTGTTGTGGGTCATAAAAAAGTTGTAATCGGGATGGTTGACTTGCAACAGCCGGAGCCAGTTGTCCGCGGCTCGTAACAGCGAATTGACTTTCTGGCCTTCGAAAACTTCGTTCCCGTTGGAGTCGGAGACTTTGAACTTGTAGGAAACGAGCCCAAAGGTTGGCAGTGAGAGCTTGCTATTAGCATCAAGGACCCGTTCGCCACCTGCACTCACATTGCACATCATCATCATCATCATCATCATCATCATCATCATCATCATATGCATATGCATATGCGGAATGTCTGATAAACTCGGGAGGCATTTTTGGACCAGGGTCACATTGGTCCGTGACATAATATACCCGTGAAGTTAGTGTGCAGTTGGTTCTTGTGATTATTTTAGTCTAATAATATAATAACTCACGTATATTTCAAGACCTAGCAATAGAATCATCGAAAATATATTTGTTACCCCCACAGTTTATTTGGATGCATAGTCTTTATTAATAAATACAGTAATAATTAAACCAAGAGATTTTTATCTAAGTATACCTACAACACATGGATATTCAATAATATCAGAGGAAGAATCCCACTTGGCCACTTACAATGCAACGGGGAAATGGGTAAAATGGAGAAAAGGAAATAAGGAAAGAATGAAAAAAAAAAAAATGAAACTTACTTCTAACAGGTTTAGCAAGAGAATGAAACGTTAAGAAACATGCATCAACATTTTGCATAGTTGGGCCGACAGGTATCCTATATATGGGGTACCTGCATAACAAGACACACCCTTTTTTACTTCAGTACAAAACAAAGATCGCTGCCAAAAGCCATCTTGGGGTGTTTTGCTATTTAAAAACTTACCAAGCAACAGAAATCCAACTTGATGGAGTAAGATCACAGCTTCTGTATGTTTTTAGTTCAGGAAATCGGGATGCAAGTATAGACATCTGTTCAAAGAAAAAAACATAAAATTTTTACACACCGAATGCAATCATGTTACAGTTAATTACAAAATCACTCCAAGTTTTAGCATAATTACAAATACCCACTAGACATTTGTTACTATTTTGCAGATTGCACCCTTATGTTACCATGAATACCAAACTGATTGGTTAGATCGGGAACCACCTCATTGGTCCAGTTTACCCTCAAAAACTGTCTACCAACAAAATCTACTTTAATATAATACTCCCTCCCGGCACAGAGATTAAGATTGTTTTACTTTGTTGACAAAAATAACATAAGGATAAATTGTCTTTTTAAGGTGGGAAAATAAGGTTAGTTGTGAGTTAAGTTAAAGATGAGTTCACTAAATTGAAATAGGATTTTTTTTAGAGGATATTCACTTTACGAGTCATTTCCGTTCCAAGGTTTTGAATTTTATTGTGGAAAGTTCTGTAAAAGAAAGTATGAATTTTATCAAGAGGCACATAAGTATATTTTTAGTATAATTAACAATACGTGTTTAAACATTTCACACATTTCAATTAATTATACCCATTTATATTAAATATAAAATTTTATATATTATATTTTGATGTATATATTTATTTACTAATGAAAATATTATTAGTATAATATTTTAAAATATAAATTCATTACCAACGATTTGAAAATGCCAAAATTGTAACCTGAGAACCATTGAACTGAAACTTCACTAGCTTGACAATAAGTTCAGTTCTCAGATCCTCAGAAATAGTAAATAGTTAAATACATAAATCTACAAAAACTACCCCATTTTTTGTAGCCTAATTAAAAATACCAAATCATCTGTTACTATTTTACAAATCCTCACCCCCAGGCCCCAACTCAGGTAAACCCTTCTCTTTTTTTTTTTTCATGAACACTTCTGCAAACTGGTCTAGAAGATTAAAGTACTAACCTTATCGGCTAATGGTTCTCGATGAAATGGAAGCTCCCTCTCAAAGTACTCAAAAATAAGCAGACCAGGAGGGTTGCTAATATCACCCTCACTAGCGACCGATGATTCCACGAATGGATGATTGCTTCTTCCATAAACTCTGCTATATCCTCCTTGGCTAACTGAAGGACCACGTGCATTATTATTGGCCCTTCTGTCAGTCTCACTGTCCCCATCACTGCTCGTGTCTCTTGATGAATTGGCATCACTCTCCTCACCAGGCCTTCTGTTTCAAATGTAAAAACACATGTCAGCATATCAATGTGCCTTAAGGGTTTGTTTGGACATAGAGAATCTTGGGGTATGTAGTATTGGACTTGAAATTTATTAGGGGTTTTGCTAATCAAATCATGTCAGTTTTATGGAATCATCATAACATTTTCATTCCTTACCTATTTCAGATGTTTTTTATTTTATCAAAATAATCCTCTCCCCGAGATCTACAATCTGATACCCAAATACTATATGTAAAAATAAAAGAAATTGAAAACAGAAAACAATAATGTTGTATTAAGTCCAAGTTAACTAAAACAGTCACCCAAAAAAACCAATTCAGTTCACTCTTCAGTCACCTTTAAATTACTTGCAAGATGTTGATAGTATATAAGACAATCACCATACAATGAAAACAACCAGAGTCTAAGTACATATCATATCCATCCCATCTAAGTGTTTATCGGTAAACTAAAAAATCTCACCTTTGATCCCCGACACGGCTTGTGGGGTCTATATACAACTGGATACCAGAAAGGGATGGCACATAGTATTGGACAACTGAATCACTTCCATTGCATAGAAGAGGAACTCCAACTCCATACACACTCCACTCCCGGTAAGATTCCCAAAGATCACCGAGGTTGAAGTACGGATGGAACTCATTGCCACGATTCCTCCACGATTTCATACTCGTCTACAGATATCCAAATGCATTTATAAAATCGATGATTAAACTTTGGTTCATATACATATTGATTCAACAAAACATTTGAAATAAACACACAAATCCAATTCAAGAAAAAAAATGCTAAATAACTATTTGAGCAGAGAAAGGGATTAAAAAAAATTGAAAAACATTTACTTTAGGGAAATGTTGAGCAGCAACAGAAGGAGTGGTGTGCTCCAGGAACCGATCCAAATACGAATCCGGCCCGAGCCCTTTTCCTTCCGGCGACGATGAAGGTGTGGACTTCGTAAGCTTCGATTGCTGCAGTTGCTGGTTGTTTCTTCTCATCGCCGGTGGACTGTAGTACAATCTTTCCTCAGCGGACTTCCTTCTCGTTGACATTTTTTACACCGAAATTTAAATTAAAAATTGATTTATGTGTGATTAATTGATCTATGAAGTTGATTTTACGGAATTTACAGGCTTTTCACGCGACGGAGGATTTAGGGTTTAAAGTGAAATTGGAATTAGGGATTTTCGAACTAGGGTTTTGGCATAAGTCCAAAAAATAGAAATGAAAATTTTAATTTAATTGTGTGATGCGCAGACACGAGAGAGAAGATGCACCGTAAGTGTGGTGTGCATACGTTCTAGAGAATTCGAGACACAAAATGACCGTATTAACCTTGAACGTATTAGCACTTAGCAGACATTCCATTTAGGGGTTAATAATTAGGGTCTTTTTTTAGATGGCTAAAATGAAATGAATTGATTTGATAATAATTAGGATCTCTTTTTTTAGAAGTGTTGAAATGAAATGAATTGATTTGAACCGAATAAATTTGAACTGAAATAAATTTAATCGATTTTTTATAAAAAAAAAAATATTTTTTTATAAATACTGTATTAAATATTTTTATAAAAAATATTAATATTATTCTTAATATTAAGTAGATTGTATTTTTGAAATTATTGATTTTAATCTTTTTTATTATTTTTTTTTTATTTTTTTTTTAAATTTGAACGGAAACAATTTAACATTTAAGTTGAAATGAACTAAAATTCAATTTTCATGCCATCAAATACTTATGACATGTTATTTTACTTAATTTTAATTTATTTAAGTGGAATCTCTTTCAGTTCATCTGGATTAAATTTTTTTAAATAAATTAAAATAAAATAAATAACAAAATAATTTGAATTAATTATTTCATATATACAATCTAAGTTAATACATAAGAATATTATTAATATTTTTTTATAAATATTTAACAATTTATAAAAATTATTATTATTTTTATAAAAAATCAATTTATTTCATTTCAATTCATATTTATTTAATTAAAATCCACTAAAATCGGTTCAAGCCAATTTCAATAAAAAATAACAAGTACTTAATACAATAAAAATTAAAAAATATTACACTTAGAAATTGTAATGTAAAGGTTTGTAACTAAAAGACTTTTTCTTCACCATCATTTTTGTGTAATTTGTTTTTAAGATTCTTCATATTTTTAGCTTTACTCTTTAAAAACAAATTGTAGTAGTATAATATAATTTCACAAAAGTGATTTCAGTAAACAAAAAAAAAGTTCAAACTTAACAGACTTTACAACTCTTCCTACAGTAACCCAGGAGTTCCGAAGATCCAATCATATACACAGGATTCTTAGTGCACTCTCCACGGGAAGCCCATTTTCCGCAGCTTTTGTGTTTGTCCGTGCAATTACCACCAAACCCCACAATCTTGTCGGCAGAGTAAACATGAATCCACTTCGTTGCAGACCACTTCTCGCCTTCACCCACAGGGCAGCCAGCATGCAGGCTCCTGGGATCTGTGATTGCGTTCGGAAGTAGGCTGAAGAAAAGAAGTGCATCCCCTTTGCGTGGCTTCACTGCGAAATTTCGCAAAAAAAAAAAAAAAAAAAAATGGGATGTGTGATCTATCGACATGGTGAAACTTAGAGCGAATTGCGAGTTTTAGTTTACGAGTGTCTCACCTGAAGGCCCTTGTTTTCCGCACTCGGACAAATCTTTCTCTGTTGACCACACCTACATTATACGACATCTCATTTAACTAAACAACCAATAGATTCTGAAAGTTTATGTGGAGATGCGACTAACCTCTGCAAAGGGAAACACGGTTTCACCACCTTTCTCGACATCCGTAAGATACATAAGCACTGTGGCTAGTCGGTTTCCCCCATGAGCAATATTTTTCTCGTCCGTGAAATAGTCGAAATGAGGGTCGTATTTCTGTCCAGGTTCATACCGCAGTACTTCCATGTCTTCTCCATTTTCTATATACAATAACACAAGTCACTAAATCAGGCATTGCTCAAATATTTGAAATTGTCAAATTGTCATTACATAGATGTATCTCATGCAATATCTAAGGCTTCAAGCAACTCCTAGGAGCTTCTATTAGATAGTTAAGGAAATCACACAAAAGTCACATGATAGTAAATTAGCAATTTACTAAATGGGTATTGTAATATAGTTTCAGAAATAGAAAGGAAATGAAACCAGGAAGGACAGACAGCAATAAAAAAGCAACTTATACAGATTAAAGAAAATTAGCAGTATCAGGGTGATATCAGCTTCCCCAGACTAAGTAGGTGCTATGCGGTTTAAATTAATATAATTTGAATTCGAAATCAAATCTGAAGGGAGACTCTGGTTCCCACTCTCTCTCCCAAAGAAGAGAATAATACTGAAATAACAATAAGAAAAATATGGACTCTAAGTTGATATGGAACTGGAACTCGTGTATAAGAAACACAATCAAATAACTAAGAAAAAGGAACCAAGCAGCACAATCCACACATGATAACTCCATTTCACATCAAAGTAAGATATACTCCGCATGTTCAAAATTTTAGGCTATTATATAATGTGACATTGTGACCTTGTGGTAAAAATGTCCACGTAGAAATCCTGTCTTCTATGCCGGAGACGATAGGATCCTATCAGCAACAGATGTGAAAAATAATAGTTAAAAATAATGCACACAGACACAAACCGTGCTCTCAAAAGTATGATGAATAGATGACATAAGAGTGGTCAACGAAAGAACCCATATTATTTCTCCTTGGTTAATTATTGAATACCATGAGATTAATAAGGGTCTTACTTCAAAACACCATTTTTTTTCCTGCTATTAAAGTTACACATAATAGGAGTTTGATAAATGAAAGGTCATTTAATTTTAATTTTACAAACATGATAGAGGTCCTAATTTTTCATCGTAATAGTTATTCTATCAAAATGATGAAAAAGTGAAGGAACCTGCTAATTGCATTATTGAAAAGAAACTAAAAAATGATGTGTGTTAATTCAACAAGAACCGGCACAACTCCTTTCACTGATAACATTCATTCGATCTCAGTTCGACCCAATTCACATGCATCACTAACAATGAGCAACGAGGCTTGTATCAAGATATTGGGAATAAGAAAGAAATCAAACCTTCCCTCTTGGAATAAACATTCCGGAGCTAGTCCGAGCCTCACTCAGAATATTAATCCCAGACGAACCGTTGGTCACCGCCGACCTCGTTAGCTCCGGTTTCGCCTGAATTTAATCACACGAAACCATCAATTACATTACATGTACAACACAAACAGAGAAAGAAATCCAAAAGGGGCGATCTAAACCCACCAGAGAAATCAAGTGATTGCATTCTTCATCCGTCAGAAAACCTTCGTACAAAAATGCTCTAAAATAGATTCGCAGAAAAAACGTTCAATCGTACGAACAGTCGCCGGAAGTAAGAAAAAAAATAAAAAAAAAATCATGAAATAAAAGTAGCGAAAATGAATCACGCAAACCAAGTAACCTGGGTTTCCACGCAATGGATTTGACTTTGGACGGATTGATTATCGAATGGCACGCGGATTTCTGCGAGAACGCCGCGAACAACAGCAGGGCGAACAGGGGAATGTGGAGAACCTGAATCATCAGTTGCAAGTGGGAAAATAAAGTGTTCGAAATGCAAGTTATTTTTCAGCTGATTAGTATTTATCTGGATTTGGGGAGTTGACGACGACGAGGGCATGTTTATATAGACGCAGGAAAAAACGACGACGTATTATTCTTTATGCGACTGTGTTGACTACCAATAAAATTGAAGGGAATATTACCGGCATAAGGTTTAATCATTTTACATACCCTGAACGAAAAATTGTTAATTTTATCTGCTTTATGTTTGTTCCATTTTACCAATTATGACCAAAACGGATTATTCCATTAATTTACTTAATTTCGTAAATATTTTTCTATTTTAGTAGTTCTTTACTATAGTATATTTTACTCTTGGTCAAGAATTATACTATATTTTAGATTTTTTTTATATTTAACAATAAATAAATTAATAAAAGGAAAAATTTTAATTAAAAATTTGTTAAAGGCAAATAAAAAATAAATTCTTGAATAATTAAAACTAGGACTGGGAGTCTGGGATACTTACCGTACCGAAATAGTAATACAGATATCGTATGAAAAATTTCGGTATCGAAAAAATTTATATCGATATCGTACAGAAAATTTCGGTATATCGATTATCGGTATAACATTCAATATCGAAAAAATTTATACGATACCGTATCGAAAGTATACCGAAAATATCGATATACCGAACTATATCGATTTTTTTATCGAATTATATCAAAAATATCAATATACCGATTCATACTGACTTTTTTTGGCATACCGAATTATATATATGCCGAAATATCGAATTATACCGACTATTTTCGATATATTGGTATATATCGAAATACCGAAAACTTAGAAATTTTATATCGATACCGTACCAAAAATTATCGATACGATATTTAGTAAAGCCTGAAAGTAGCGCTTGGCTTGATTCCTACCACGGACGGGGATACATTTCATCCATATCGCCGGCCTCACATGGACAGAGATGCAACTCATATCACGGCTTCCTAAGATGCTAACACAGGGACTACTATTGCTACGTGAGCTTATTGGTGGAGCAAGAAGAGCGGAGTAATGCCCACGTGGAAATTCATTTTCATTTAAAACATAAAGAGCTTTCTCGTTCGTACTCAATCAGTAGATCAATGATTCGAATGCGTATCCCTATCCAGTCAATAAAGAAAGATTAGGTTGTACCGAAAATTTTAATATACCGAAAATTCGATATTTTTTGATGTATTTTCCACCCCTAATTAAAAATAACAATTTTAGAGAGATCAAATGAGACGGCCACTAACAAATTTTTTCCTTTTTATTTATTTTAGTTGAATTTAATACTCATAAACTTAGAGTGCAATATTTTTTATTAATTACAAAAAAAAATTAGACTATGGATTTGAGACAAAGAAGACAAAAGGAAGCACCACTGCAAGATCCACCTGTGAGCTAGAACGAAGATCGGTTTTAGCGATCCAAGTTAAATTACAAATGAAATATGATAATAAGTCTGAAACAAAGGTAGTCTATCTTTTTGCACAAATTAACATTCAAAACATCCAAAAATTTTGCATCATCACATCTAAATTTTTTGACATTATTTGAAATAAATACGATTCTTCCGAGCATGTGATAACGCCAAAACGAAAGTGATCGATGGTTAGCAATTTATGGATTTAGAGGCGGTGCAATGCCAAAATCCACAGCTTCTTATACCCATCAAAAGACTCTTGTTTTTATATGTATTCATAGCGACAAACTGTTTTTTTCATTTCAACAGTTTGAACTACTACTAGTCAAGCACCTATAACTTGAATAAATAATCGAGCTGATGATTGTTCATTCCGACGTCCCGTAGCTATCTTTCATTCTCCCCTTTTTGTTTGGACAAATAAAACGGCTATCTTGATCCGACCAAGTCTCGGTTACTTATTACCCGAGTTGCTCTCTTCTTCTCCTATCGACCCCAAGTGATTCGTCCTTCTTAGCGCTGGCCTTTTCTGGAACTTCTTTCTGTTTTGGCTCCCGTCTTCGCCTTTTAACAACTTCAGCACCTGTATACGTACACAAATTAACGAGCCGATCATAGTATTCCGTAACGAATATATATATACATGCGTACGTACTTGGCTCATATTAGGCCTTTCGGTCGAGCAATGATGGATGCATAACGAAATAACCAAAACCACCCGATTCAGCTCATCCGAGTCGTACTCGCCTTTGATCCGCGGGTCGACTATCTCCGAAACACTATTCCTGAGCAGCAGAGGCTTCGCCCACATCACGACGCTGCTATGCGAATCGTCTATAGCCGGGCGGCCGCTGACGAGCTCAAGCAGCACGACTCCGAACGCGTAAACGTCGGTCTTCTCGTCGACCGTGCCGTGCATGAAAAACTCCGGAGGCAGATACCTATATTGTAGAAAACCAATTGAAATCAAAACCGAGATTTCCGGCTCCGGTTAGGAACCGTTTTTTTTTTTTCTTTCAAAAATCGAAGAGAATTTTGAAAAAAATGGCAGTAAGAACCGGAACAGAAACCGTGAAACCCCAGTTCGGTTCCGGTTCTTTCAAAAACAGAACCGGAGCCGTTGGGCAGGTCTAAAGATCTGTTCTTTTGGACTGAAACCGGCTGAATTGAACTGAACTGAAACGAACTGAAGCGATCAGAACTGAACTAAATTGATTTTCTTATAAATTATTTAATATTTTCTAAAAAATATTAATAATATTGTGACATAGTTAAAATTATTGATTCAAATATTTTTTTTTTGATTTATTTTGAAACGATTATATTCGAGCTGAACTGAAATGAAACGATCTGAACTGAACTGAGCTTAAATTAAGTCCAAAAGAACATGTACTAAGTTCACATACCCGAACGTGCCTTCGAACTGTGAAACGGTAAGGTGGGTCCATTGATCTGGAAGCCACTTGGCAAGCCCGAAATCCGAAATCTGAGGTTCGAAATCTTCGGTCAGCAAAATATTAGCGGACTTGATGTCCCTGTGGAGGATCCTCCGCTGGCACCCCTCGTGTAGATACGAGAGACCAGAAGCAATCCCCAGAGCAATGTTGTATCGTAGGGCCCACGCAAGCTTCCCCCTTTCGCCTACCGTATACACGAAAAAAAATAAATCTTTTTTTTTCCCGATCTCATAAAACGAGAGACGGGGAGAATATTTATACCTTTCAGCACAGACGACAAGCATCCGTTTGGGGACAGAGGAAGAACGAGATGCATCCCGCCTTCGACCCCATAGCCGATGACACCGGAAATGTTGGGGTGGTTGACGTGGACTAAAATCCCGAGCTCGGACAAATAGTCGGCTGTCATCTCCTCTTGGGTCCCGCGGATCAACCTCTTGACCGCTATCAGATTTCCGTCTCCTAAGTGCCCCTTGTAAACTTCCGAATACCCCCCTTCCCCGATAAGATTTTCTAAACCAACACACAACAGACGAAAAATTAATCATGTTTTTTTTTTTTTTTAGCTCGGAAAATTTTCGAGTAAGATCTATCACCGTACCTGGGCTGAAGTTGTCGGTGGCTTGTTGGAGGTCGGACAGGGTGAAGTTTTTCCAGGAGGTTTCGAAGCAGTAGTACAAGTCGGCCTCGATTTGGGTGGGGACAGCCTGCGTGGTGGCTGTGGACCTTTTCTTCGAGAGATTCTTTATCGAGAGGATGTGAGGTATAGTCATCGAGGGGGTCAGCTTACGGATGAACCCTTTCCACTGAAAATCATCGCTCTTTTCGTTCGTGTGATCAACAGCTTGAGCTTGTTCTGTATTCAAAGCGTTCGACTCGTGCAGCTGCTTGACCACCTCGTTGACGGCTTCTGTTGCGCCACCTCGAGGGGAGCATGGGGTCACCTCTATATCCAAGGAGCTTAAATCTAAACGAATGACGAAAAAAAATATTAATCAGACATAATT
Source organism: Euphrasia confusa (assembly GCA_954870475.1). Lineage (NCBI taxonomy): Eukaryota > Viridiplantae > Streptophyta > Magnoliopsida > Lamiales > Orobanchaceae > Euphrasia > Euphrasia confusa. The sequence goes on along the minus strand of OX940966.1, from coordinate 2,527,986 downwards.
ACAATGTAAGACATGATGTATATATGAAGCTATAAACCTTGAGGAGATATTGAAATGGAGGATGTGGAAAAAAGCAATTTCTTTCCGACTACTAAAAACTGCCCGTCGTCTACGGTAGGTTCGGCGGCGGCGGCAACGTCGCTTGCGTTCTCGATTTCCCTGTCATGCATTATACATACCAATTTCAAATCCACATTTTGTTCATATTTTCACCAAAATTGAGAATAGAAAAATGTAGAGTAACCCAGAAAATCAGAAATATGAAAAGAAAATCACCTTGTAGTAACAAGAGATTTTTCCATGGCTCCTCGGCCAACCTCAGGAACCAATTAATTTATATTAATTGTGTTCCGCAAATAATATTCAATATTTTTGAATGAGAGAAAACAATGACAAGGAAAAAATGATGAAAAAAAAAATGAAATTGTGGTGTGGATGTATTGAATTGTCCACACTCCACAATATATGGAAAAGGAAAATCTCCCTGCACGAAAATAGGCTACTCATTTATTAATTAATTACATCCAAAGAAAATAAAATTGTCGATGAAGAACTTGAAAAAACACGAACTCAACACGGGATACAATACAACCTCACATATACTATGTAATTACAAGTATCCATATACAATGTAGTAAACAAATTTACACATGAAATTAAATTGTAAACAAAGAATTGCTTGGTAATCACGACACGGAGACGCACGCAGTTTTGCGTGCGCTCTCACTAGACATTACGCGTGATTAAACCCTCAAAGATTACGTAAAGATCATTGTTATCCGGACCAAAGATTTCATCCGCCTTTCGTAGAGTTTCCTAACAAGAGCCAAGTCATAATAAAAGAAACGAAAAGGTTATGTGCAATGCCATAGTTTAGATTTTAGAATGAGAAAATTTTAAAGATACTATATAACTGCATACCTCTTTCGTTTGTTTGTGCGAATTAAGCTCCTTCACATTTGCTAGAAACGTCCCAAACTGCTCATACGACAACCGAGTTCTGGTGAATAGAACGAGAATTCATATGAGATGAGCCACATTTTTCAGTCGAGGGCCAATGACTAAATCAACTCAGATCATGCATAGTTACGGTTTTCACTTTTCACTAATCTAGAGATATGCATCCAAAAACATTTCAGTACTTTTTTTCGTAGAACAATCAAGCTATATACCTGACTTGGCGGAAGAACTCTTTTCCATCAACACGGGTTTTACCTGAGGTAAGATTAAATTTGTTGCAAAATATAATTAGTATGTTTTGCCATGTATCAATTGTTGACAAAATAAATGCAAAAGATTACAAAGTTGGGATAACTGACCTGGTTGTGAGCCCGGCTCGGAGCTTGACATCGAACTGAACTGGCTCGAAGGAGTAGAAGAAAACGTAGAAGACTTGTCATCAAAAAAGCCTCTTGCGGTTGAAAATGACATTGAGTGTCTTCTTGGAGACAATGGCTTGGGTGTCCTAGACGGGGACACAGATGCAGAAAGACTCGGAGGCGATCCGGGGGGAGTGAACCGAGGTGTGCTCGTCTGAGACGCTAGCAACAAGCCGTGAGGTACACGGTGCTTCATGGCTGTCCTGACAAGAAACCAATGGTCAGAAAACAAGAAACTCTACTATAAAACTTAGGGAACAAATTCTGAAAACATACCTTCAGTCTCACTGCCCGTTGCATCTGAGAATTGGTTTTGCATAGAAGATGCTCTGATCGGTGGCAAGGCAGCATTATTTTCTAAAAGAGTTCAAAAAAACACTCAATGAACTCGTACCAATAATTTTCAAATTTTCTTCTGTTGATTAGTTTTGGAATCAACGGATCAGATATTTAACCGGAAATCAAAGATGCATACCACTATTGCTTGCTAGATGCAGGGAGGCAGCCTTAGGAGCACTCGTCTATCAGGAGAAAATCAAAGAAAATGAACAAACAATACACAAGTTATTTAGGCTATCAGTAACGCATAATCAAAGTCCAAGACATCAGCTGAAAACGTATTAACTTACAGGGCTATCTTGATCATCCTCTTGGAGCGATCGCATCAGTGTCTTTCTGAAACCTTCCAACTGCAAAGACTCAACACTGTAAGAGGGTGTCGATCAAAACACTAACTAACTTTATGCATAGTCGAAAGACAACAATGTCACGCGATTACACATAACGTAAACGACTCCAACAGAAAAAATCAGCATCAGGAATCACATCTGAATCCAATAAAGATAACATGAACGAAATCGAATTTCCACGATTGAACCAATATATATACATGAATCGTCAACCATTGACCGATCGAGAAATTCAGTCAACCATACCCTGGCAACATCCCTGTTCAGCTTCTTGACAGTGCTGCTTAGCTGAGCATTATCCTTCAACAAGCTTTCCTACCATTCACAATTAAACCCTAAAAAAATTAGTACTCATTTTAATTACAAAAGGCAAAAAATAAATAAAAAAATTATTCATTCATACTACTATTTATTAAATTCCGTCCCCAAAAGGAAAATGAACTATTTCAAAGGGACGGCGGTGTTCAATTTCATGAATTTCCAATTATAATAAAAAAATCGAAAAAATATGTAGTGACTAATTAGTTCACAAATTCAACTCCAAACGGGTTCAAGTATGAAATCGGACCTTTTCCTTCTGGGCATCGGCGAGCTTATCGGAGGCCTCGTTGAGGGCGGCGTCGAGCGAGTCGAGCTGCGATTCGAGCCCGGAGATGATACTGTCACGGTCGGTGAGCTGTTCCTGGAGCAGAGACACCTCCGATTCGAGGGAGTCGACACGTGTCGAGAGTGCAATGGAGGTGATCTTACGGGCGATATCAAGCTGCTCGAATGGATCCGACGGCAAGAGCTCCAGCAGCTCCTCGGGGATGTCGAACCTGGACGATTCTCTCGCCAGCATTATCTTTTTATTTTTATTTTTCGTGAATATTATTTCTTACTTATTTATATTTGGGAGAATATCAATATACGTCCTCTTCCAGCAGCCCAATTTCAAAATTGTCCTTTATCTTATTTTTGTATCGAAAAATATCCTTCCAGTCACTTTTCCGGCATGAGAGTGCTTAGTGGCACCGGAGTGCACACGTGGCAACAAAATATGGCCTTACATGCCCAATCATTTTATATTTTGAATTTTAATTTTAAATGTCAAAAACCCTAATTCTATTTTCACATCCGCCCCTTTCTCGCGATTTCCTCTTTCCAGTTGTGCAAAAACAAGAAGCTGAAGTTTTTACAAAGTTCTTATCACCGCCGATCTTCAAGGTAATATCTGATTTCCCATCTCCCGATTTCCATACATTCTCTTTCTCCGAGTCCCTAAATTAATATTTCTTGTTTCAAAGTTTATATTTTTATAAATTTTCAAAGTTGATTCTTAAGAATCTGCAAAGTTGTTGCTTCTTTATGATTTTACAATTGTGATTTTTTGGTGATCTTTTAAATTTTTTGGTAACAGTAGTAATGTCTACTAGATCAGTAAACTCATGGAAGAATTTTGGTAGCCCTAGTCACTTGAAGTACGAGGAAAAGTTCTGCGGCCAATGTCATAAAAAACTTCATATTCGAGTTGTGTCATCAAGAAGTCCTAATCATCAAAGGCTTTGTTATTACTGTGAAGATCACAGATTCGAATCTTGGTGTCATCCCATAACTGAAAATGGTGCAGAAGATGAGATTTTTTCAACTAGTGATAGCTCTGTTGCCAAAGACGCAAAAATGATGAAGGGTTTGAAAAGGATGGTGCAGATGATAAAAATCATTATCCTTATTTTGTTTGTAATTTTGCTTATCGTTGTTATGATTTTAAGTAAGTTGTAGTTGAGTGTTGTGAGAATTATGAAAACCAGTGATATCTCTGTTGCCAAAGACGATGCAAAAATGATGAAGGGTTTGAAGAGGATGGTGCTGATGATGAAAATCATTATGCTTCTTTTGTTTGTAATTTTGCTTATCCTTGTTATGATTCTAAGTACTGTAAGTTGTAGTTTGAGTGTTGTGAGAATTATGTAATGTATTTTTCATCAGTAATGCTATGATCTGAACTATGAAATGTATTTTCACTATGGATTGAAATATTTGTGTTTCAGTAAAGTTCACTTTTGTCTTCACAATTCACACTTTTGCCCCAAATGAACTAAAAATATACTAAAATGTAATATAAGGAATGGAATGAAAATATTTTCAAAATGCGCATTATTTTCACAATTCACACTTTTGCCCCAAATGAACTAAAAATGTACTAAAATTTAATATAAGGACTGAAATGAAAATATTTCAAAATGCGCATTATTTTCACAATTCACACTTTTGCCCCCAAATGAACTAAAAATGTACAAATGTAATATAAGGACTGAAATGAAAATATTTCAAAAACATGGACAAAAGATCAAAGCGCATATCCTTCACATCACTGTTTTTACATCCAAAACCATCACCACAAAGGATCAAATTCACAAAACATCTACTTGAAAATCCTCTTCTTTGATGCTTCCTCCCTTGTCTGTGTAGAGAACATTGAACTCAAACCTCCACGCTTTTCAGTTGTAGTGAATACAGTTGGTTGAGAAGTGCACAAGGAAGTACTTGTGCCCATGTGTAGCTGCTCCCATGGGGAAGGTCCATGCAGCCCACTGTTGGCTTGACTGAGCAAGGCTTCAAATTCATGATCAACTTCATCAACCAATGCCCTAGCACTAATGTTGCTTCCAGTCCCAGAAAGTGTTAATCCTTTACCCCTTGCACTTCTCCCTCTGCCCCTTGCACCAATCATGAATGATTGCTGAGAAACCTCACTAGTGTTCCTCCTTACCTAAACATAATTGAATTAATATTAGTTATATACAAAATTGTTTATGGAAAATAGAAAAAAATTGCAATCATACCTTCAATTTTTTACTTGGTTGCCCAGTTAAAGTTTCAGTTTGGAGAATTGTTGATTGTTCGTGAGTTTGTTCAACTTCGTGTTGTGGTTCAGGAAGAGCTTCAGAATTTTCTCCAGGTTGTCCTCCAGCTGCTTGTGGCTGTGCTCCAGAATGTCCAGAAGTTCCAGGTTGTTTCTTGCACTTAGTTTTTGTGTGCCCTTGCTCACCACACTTTTTGCACTTAGAAATCTTTTTCTGCCTTTTCATTTTTATCTGAATCTTCTTTCCTTTTTCCTTAATGTCATTACCATCTCTCTTTCTTACCTTCTTAGGTCTCCCAATTTTTTTCCCAAAATTTGGAGGCAATGGTGGAATATATAATGTTTCAGCCCACTCAACTTGCCCAGGAATAGGGAGGATAGCAGGATCATAGACTTTTTTGTAGGTGTCAATGCTATAACACTCATCAACATACAACTCTGGATCTTCCCCTTGGTTTGCTATTGCTGACAGGGCATGATTGCAAGGTATCCCACTTAAATCCCACCTCCTGCAAGTACAAGTTCTCTCTACCAAGTCAACTGCAAATTGGGATCCATCAGGGCATTGAATTTCGTAATGTCTGTTATTTGATTTGATAGGAAGACAGTTTGTCATTTCTTTCATATTTTCCCTCAAAATAACAACTATCCTAGGAGTTAATCTCCCTTCCCACCTTCTTGCTGCATCTCTATTGACTTGGAACCTCTCCATTAGCCATTGTCGTATCCACTCTAACATTGTGAGTATAGGCCTATCCCTTGCATCAAGAATGCATGAATTAAAACTTTCACAAATATTATTCAGGAGGCTGTCACATTTTGATTGTACTTTAAAATGAGACCAAGACCACTGACTAGGGTCCTTATCACATAGCCATTCAACAGCACCCTCACTATATTTTTCAAAGGCCTTCATGCTCTCCTTAAACATCCCTTTGGTACTAGCCTTAGCTGCCCTTGTCAAAAAACCCTTGAATTTCAGACCCCTAAAGCCAGCTGTTTGGAGGTTGTTAAACATATGTCTAACACAAAACCTAGACTCAGCATCAGGAAATACCTCTTTAAGTGCTAGAATTAACCCCTTTTGCTTGTCAGACATGAAACAATAGTCCTTAGAGTTTACAATGCCTAAGTCACTCTTCAGATTAATGAGGAACCACTCCCACGTTTCTCTGTTCTTTATAGAAACTACGGCAAACGCGAGTGGAAATATAGAATTTCCAGGATCCACCCCAACAGCAGAGAGCAATATTCCACCCCTTTGTCCTTTTAACCAACAACCATCTACACCAATAAACTTTCTACAACTTTTGAACCCTTGCTTGCAAGCATCATAACATAAATAGAATTTAGAAAATTTACTCTGTTCATCAATGTCCAGAATAGCAGTTGTACCAGGATTAGAGCTCCTCAATACCTCAGCATAATCCCAAAGTTTGTTGTATTGAAGGTCAGGTACACCCTCAATAATCTGAAGTGCTACAGCTTTAGCTCTATATGCTTGTTGCTTAGAAATGTTAACATTTAGATTTTTCATTTTCTCCTTCCTCCAACCCCTCACATCTCTCTTAGGGTCACATTGAAAATCAGAAAGATGCTTATGCCCCAACCAAGAGCTTTTCAAGTTAGTTACATGAAAAGAAGGTGCGCATTTGTGAACTGCATTGTATGTTCTGATCTGAAACGTGTCTTCCCCAATAACCTTCAATGCATTACATGCCCAATCACAACCATCATCCTTGCATCTTACATGCACTCTCTTGTTGTCAATCTTCTTAAAGTGAAGGGATCTTTTGGAGTTTATGGCATGAGATATCATGGCTTTTCTGAACAAATCTCTGCTCTCAAAATACATTCCAAGCACAAACTGAGGAGTGTATACTGCATCCTTGTTAAATACAGGGAATTCTTTTGGAGCACCTTCCTCATCTGATAGCGTGCTCTCATCAAAATCAGCATTGCTCAAATCACACACCACATCTTCCTCTTCAAAGACTGCACCAGAATCAATAGTTTCATCATCCACATAGCTTTCACCACCAACTGGAAGACCATCACCTTGCATATCTCTTGCACCCTTAACACAACCAGCAGTAGCATTTTCATTTTCCAAACAAACCTCTAACAATCTAGTACTCTCACATTCTCTTGCCAATACCCTTAAATCTTCAGTAGTATATAATGGTTTGAGACCGTCCTTCACAACACCAAAATATCTTATTTCACCAGTGAACCCTAGATTTATCGAGCACTTCTGTAGCTGCTCCATTGAAACATCTCTTTCCAAGTTCAAATAATCAAACAACACACTATTCCCACCGACATACATCAAGGAAGGTTTACCTATAAACGAACCTCCATGGCGCACGATTGCCGAGTAGAAATCTGTAGCCTTTCTCGAATCACGTAGATTTTTTTCACGCAGTGCGCTCTCACCCGCACCCATAGTTGGGAATTTAGGTTATTATTCTCGAATTTGTGATTGAAATAATTGGGGTTTAAAGGATTTTGGGGATTTTTGGGGGCTTTGAGAGTTAGAGCTCTGTGAAAATAATTTTTGTGAATCGGTCGAATGCAGATACTATGCAAAATTATGTTTTCAATTTTTAACCTAATAATCTAAGTTATATTACAAGACTGCCATTCAGTTTTCCCTCCTAAACTAAAAGTGCCACGTGTGCACTCCGGTGCCATTAGGCACTCTCATGCCGGAAAAGTGACTGAAAGGACATTTTTAGATACAAAAATGAGATAAAGGACAATTTTGAAATTGGATTGCTGGAAAAGGACGTATATTGATATTCTCCCTTTATATTTATTTGATTTTTTAAAAAAACATTTTAGTACTTCATTTGGGTTTTTATAGTCTGTATGTGAATACACATCAGCCACTAAAACAGAGGACGCATGAATTGGCGGCGTGGGTATTTTTAATTTTTGTCTTGTTCGTTAGGTGCACGATTCTAACAAAAATAAAATGAGTGGTTGCTTTTGTTTATGAATTTTTTTATTAATTTGAAAGAATAATAATTTAAATTCATCAAAATGTAAGTTAACATGTGTATTAAAAATAAATTAATTAATACTTATTCGTTTTACAAAAAATAATCACACTTTTTGTTGATGCACATTTTAATAAATAATTAAATATTAAAGTACCTTATCAAAATTTATAAAAAAAATTAAAAGCTCTAATCAGAAAATGTAATTACTATTTTATACTAGTAGATATTACTACTATTAACTTATTAAATATTCAAAATGTTTTTTTTATTCAAAATAACCTAAATCATAAGCCAATTAATAAAAACATTTTTAATATTATAATAAGTTTTAATATTTGTTGTCGTTTCCAATCATTTAAATTTAATCAATGAGTCATTAGGGTTGGAATGAATTAAATATTTGCATATGGGAATAATTAATTATACTTTAATTCTAATTGAATAGAGTTGTCACTTATGTTGGAAATATTTTAAGAGAAATATATTAGTGCTTCAGAAATATCAAATGATAGAATTTGAAATTGTATTTAAGTACATATACAATTTAAAAGAGAGAAATTGAGTATGTAAATTTTTATATATACAATTTTACTTGTAAACTCACTTAATTATTATTTTATTATACGAAATAAAGAAAAAAATATATTTTTTTTAAATAATATATTTATGGGAGGTTATTTAAACTTTATTTAAAAATATTTAATTTGCCTCTTCAAAAACTTTACAATAACTTTTTTATTTAAAAATAACTTTATTTAAAAACATTTAATTTATAGAAATGTTTTCACTTTTTTTCCATTTATCGACGCGTCTCCGAAGCTCCGCTCCGCCCAACCCAAACCTAACTGTCTCTCTTTCATTTCTCTTTTATTATCTCCGTTTATCTATATATATCTATTTCGCTTCCGCTTCCAAATCCATTCAATCAATTATTTCATTTCCACTCGTTTCACCAATTATTACTCTTCCTCTTTAACGAGGAAGACGACTTTTCTGGTTCGCAAACAAATCGCCCCTTCTTTTTCTTTTCCAGAAACCCTAATTCTGGTTAGGGTTGAATCCTTTTGGTTGATTGCATTTTCTTGTTCTTCGATTCAAAGAGATGGGAACGGAGGTTCTGCCGCCGCGAGACCTGCTCGCCGCCAGATTTCATGTATCCCCGCCGACCTTTTATCGCCGGAGAAATTTCCCGGCCCACGGGAATCTGACTCCCCTGATCGTGAATCGGAGGCCGAGTTACACCGCGGCCCACAGAAGGACGTCTCCCCGACCAGACAAGAAGAAATCCAACGCCACGGCGGAGATCGGCGGGGCGAAGAGACCAATTCACGGCGGTGCGGCGGAGGCGCGGCGAAAAGATGACGGTCCCGCCATGGGGCAGGTGATGATTCTCAGGAGAGGCGAGTCCCTCGATTCGCTGGCTTCCAAATTCGGCGGCGGGAAAACGAACCTCAGATCCCCAAATCGAAAATCGCTCGACGATATGGCAGTTCTGGGTACCAATAGAATCGGACCGGACTCGCCGATGATGGTTCCGAAGCAGATCCGCCTATCTCCGCCGTCTTTCCCGGACATTTACGCTGGATCGGCTTTTTCATTGTCGCCGTCTCCTCGATCCCTTCCTCTTCCTTCCTTTTTCAACAAGAAGCAGCAAATCGACGGCGGCGAAATCGATCCGTTGGATGATTCGGCGACGCGAGATCTGAGGCGTCTGCTGCGCCTCGATTGATCGGAAACTGAATCGCAGTTCGCGGTTGATGTGTGGCTCATATTGAGTCATCCGGTCATCTCAATCGCCAGCCGTAGATATTTTTTCCGAATACGGGTACGGCGATCCGGAAATTCATGAGCGGAAAAAGGAAAGAAATATATTATAATTATACTAGCGGTATTATATTTCCTAAGTGTGATTTAATTTATTATAGTGTTTTAATTCTATTTATTACTAGTTTTTTATTTATTTTTATTTTTTATTTTGGATGTTGTTTTGGGTGTAATTTTTATCTTTTTTTTAAATTAGTTTTTTTTTTTGTTTGTTTTTTCAAATTAGTTGTTGGGGGTGTGTTTGATTAGGATTTGTTGTATTCAAGTAATTGGCTGTTAAATTTTTGGTGTAGCTGTAGTTGGAATGGTGGTGGTGTGAAGTAATTATTAAATATTTATTAGTAATAATATATTTATATTTATTATAAGTAGTTGTATTGTGGTTTTATCTAATTAAATAAATAATAAATGAATGACATTAAATAAAGATTTGTCAGTTTTAGTTTGTTTTATTGTTAAAATCACAAACTCCGTGTCATGACTTTCTGAGTTTTCTTTGTAAATAAAAATTCTTTGGAGGCAAAGAAAAGAAAAGAAGTCTTAATAAAATTAGCATTAAAAGTAATATTACTGTATTGCTTTCTTTGCGTGGCCATCTTTCTCTGTAAATATAAATATAATTGCACTTTCGGTTGGGTTTCATCCAACTCGTTCTAAGAGAATAATATGCATGCACACTTCTATTTGCATAAAAATACACAACAATCAAACTTAAAAAGATGTATAAATTAATAAAGTATAATTAATTTTTAATTTGACTTATGATGTACTTAAAAAGATGTACACGGAGATGCTCTTATTAATTCAAATATCACATTAGTCTCATTCTAAAATATTATGCACATTTTATGTTGATAAATTAAGTACAAATGTGTAAATTCGAAAGACAAAATAAAATCCTGACATAAAAAATACTAATACTAATGATCTTTATCATTTTACAATATGCTATATTTTAGTGACGTTTAATCCCTATAGATACAAGGATTTCAATTATTATCTTATAATTTGAAGCACATATGTTAGAAGTTCCATGAACAAGAAAATGGAATTAACCGAGGGAACTAATATTATTAACTCTTGTTAACTACAGTACTAAGAGCATCTCCAAATAATATTATTTTGGAGTAGGTGAGATGCTCCAAGCGATACCAAAACATAAATCTATTATAAATTTTATGGTGGGAACCACAAAAAAAAAAAAACTTAAATTTACCGTAAACTCAAATAAAAAACTATTTATTATTTATAAAATAATCCTTTTTTTTACAAATTAATAAAAATAACCTATTAATCTTTTTTGTTTCTTACTTGATATGTTTTGTAACGTAATGTTTTTAAATAATCATATCATTAATAATTAAAATAAATTGTTTTATAAAAAAATAAATATGACAATATGAAATATAATTAAATATTAAATATTTAGTTGATATTAAAAATAAAATAACATTAAAATAAAATTAAGATACATAAAATAAAATTCTACTAATTACAAAAATAAATAAATTATGACAACAACAAAATGTAAAGTGAAAATAATATTTATTAAATTTTTTTAATGTAAAAAATTATGAGGTTAAATTGTAAATTTATAAAAATATTGGTTATTTATAAAGTAGTATAAATAATTGTATAAAAAGAATATTTAAAGAATATTCTTTTAAGTTTCAATATTAGTTTTTCGGTTGGAGTAAAATTATTGTAAACTTAAACTTAAATTTATTTTGAGTTTAAGTTTTGGTATATACTGTATTTCTCATCTAAAAGTGGTAGAAGAATCGGTAAACCAACCAACAACACGCGAATGAATAACGTCCAAACGTGGCATATCAATATCACACACTCATTTCTAATCCGAGCAAACAGAAAATACAACCACATACTCTCTCGCCACTCGCTCCTCTTCTCACTCGAGATCCGGCGTCGGTGGTCGGCGCTTTCCATATCCATCGCCTCCAAACCCTAACTTGCTAAGGTATGTTCCTAAACTCGTCAACCCCAAATTTCTCACGGATTGTTTTTTTCATTTTGTTATTATCACGCATTTTCTGTGGGTAATTGCCAGGATAATTGATTACCTGTTATCCTTTAGCATTTTATTTTTCTGTTGAGGATCGGCGTGTTGATTGTAGTTGTTGAAAGAAGTTTCCCAAAAAAAATCAAAAAAAAAATCGAGTTGATCGAGAGAGATAGATAGACTATACTTTGGCAATGTTGTCTATTGAAAAATAAATGGGCAAAATGTGAGCGTTTGATTGTGTTTTTGGATCTAAAATGCAACACAAATGTGTAGTCGTAGGAGTGTTGTTTATATGTACTTACTTGCGTGTTGTTATCGCTACATCGGAGGCCTGTTTTCGAATGTCACATAGGGACTAAAATCTCTACGAGCTGGCCCTGATTAAATCAAATGCATTTGTTACGTCGCCAAGTCGAGATAAGTCGAGTGAGTACCGTGAAATAGATTAGTCGTGAAATAGATTAGTCGATTAGTCGCTCTGACTAATCGTGATAAGTCGAGTAATTAATTTTATAAATTTTAAATTATTAATAATTTATATATTAAGAAAAATATTAAATAATATTAAAATAAGAAAATAAAAATAAAAATTTAAAAACAGAAACTTTTTATGTATTATTTTTCATTTTTTCCAATAATGAAACTCCACTGCCTAGGACTCCGCTCACATCTATAATTAATTATTTAAATAATATAAAATCTTTTATTTTAAATATTTTACTACAAAAGTGCAAAACCCTATTCAATTCCAAGAAGTAAAAACCGCCGCCCCTTCTTTCTCTTTTCTCTCGCTTCTTTCTCTCGTTCATTTTCTACAGTCAGTTCCGGCGCTCCAAGAATACAGTCATTTCCGGAGCTTGCGCCGGCACTGGTAAGCATTCTTCTTCCATTTTCGGCGTTGACCGGTATGTTTTGACCGGATCTGACCCGGATCCGCACCGGTTCTTAGACTGAGACCGTGGAATGCCTTAAGTCGTTCACCGTAGAAGTTTATTTTCCGACTTATAGACTACTCGACGGTTAGTCGGCGACTAATCGTCGACGTGACAACTATGAATGCATGTGTGACTGATTTGGTTGAAACACCATTTTTTTTTTTTATGTTTAGTGTTCAACATCTTATGTGAATTTTAAGATTTCATGACTAATTTGCAATCATTTGTTATGTCATTTTCACACGAGTAGCTACTCCAAATCAAGAATGGCGTCTATGCAAACTAGTTTGGCTTCAGCTGTGTGCAACACTAGAAGTCACTCTTCGTCTCCCCTGAAATCTCTCAACACCTCCTTCCTGAACGGAACCAACTTCAACCGACACTCTGCTAACTTAAAAAGAAAGGATACTCTGTTCGTGGGCCCCAAAGCCACCCTAAACCTTGATCATCCGACGACGATCGACCAGGAGAAGGTTAAGCCACGCAAGCACACGGTTGATCCCAACGCTCCTAATTTCCTCCCCCTCCCTTCCTTTGAAGAGTGCTTCCCCAAAAGCTCGAAAGAATACACGTAATGAAACTACACCTATTTTTCGTGTTATAAACCGTTTTGATCTGGTGTCTAATCTGCTGAAATCGATATCAGGGAAGTCATTCACGAGCCATCAGGTCATCTACTGCGGGTCCCGTTTCGTCGCATCCACCTGTCAGGGGATGAGCCGCATTTCGACACTTACGACACAAGCGGTCCGCAAAACATCAGCCCACGCGTCGGTAAGTTAATTTACTAGCATTATTCATTTCCACAAAAAATGTCCATCTGCTTTAAAACAAAATTATTTTCTTCACAAGGGCTCCCGAAGTTGCGCGAGGAATGGGTCGACCGAAGAGAAAAGATCGGTGGGCCCAGGTACACCCAGATGTACTACGCCAAGCAAGGTATCATAACCGAGGAGATGACCTTCTGTGCAGCCCGCGAAAAACTCGACCCGGAATTCGTCCGGTCCGAGGTTGCCCGGGGACGTGCCATCATCCCATCCAACAAGAAACACCCTGAGCTGGAGCCCACTGTAATCGGCCGCAACTTCCTGGTCAAAGTCAACGCCAACATCGGGAACTCGGCCGTCATCAGCTCGATCGAGGAGGAGGTCCAGAAGCTCCAGTGGGCCACGATGTGGGGCGCAGACACTATCATGGACCTCTCCACGGGCCGCCACATACACGAGACACGGGAGTGGATCCTCCGCAACTCGCCCGTCCCGGTGGGGACAGTCCCCATCTACCAGGCCCTCGAGAAAGTCAACGGGATCGCGGAGAATCTCACCTGGGAGATATTCAGGGAGACCCTGATCGAGCAGGCAGAGCAGGGCGTGGATTATTTCACGATACACGCGGGTGTACTGCTCCGGTACATCCCGCTCACTGCGAAGCGAATGACGGGGATCGTGTCGAGGGGAGGGTCCATCCACGCAAAGTGGTGCTTGACTTACCACAGGGAGAATTTCGCGTACGAGCATTGGGACGATATACTGGATATTTGTAATCAGTACGACATATCTCTTTCGATCGGGGATGGGTTGAGGCCCGGGTCGATATACGATGCGAATGATTCGGCTCAGTTCGCGGAGCTTTTGACTCAGGGGGAGTTGACTCGTAGAGCTTGGGAGAAGGATGTGCAGGTACTAAGGAATGATTTAAATTTATTTTAGTGTATAATTACGAAAAATACCCATGAGGTTTGACCTATTGACAAAAAAACAATTTGGCTTTCAAAACTACAAAATAATACATGTGAAGTTTGATTAAGGACCTGATCTTTTGGAATGAAACTGACTGAACTAAACTGAATTATTTATGTCTAAACTGATCTAAAGTAAACTTAATGGATCTGAACTCAACTGAATTGAGTCTGAACTGAACTGAAACGAATTGAGAATAAGACCAAAAGAACAGTTCCTTAGTGTTTACATCAAGGGATGGTTTGAAACATTTTTGGTTCAACCGAATAATTCGATTTTGGTTTGCTTCAGTCGGTTAACCGAACCATTTGACACCCCTACTTTCAGGTAATGAACGAAGGTCCCGGACATATCCCGATCCACAAAATCCCCGAAAACATGCAGAAGCAGCTCGAATGGTGCAACGAGGCTCCCTTCTACACCCTCGGCCCGTTGACCACAGACATCGCTCCCGGATACGACCACATCACCTCCGCTATCGGGGCCGCCAACATCGGGGCCCTCGGGACCGCCCTCCTCTGCTACGTCACCCCCAAGGAGCACCTCGGCCTCCCCAATCGAGACGACGTGAAGGCCGGGGTCATAGCCTACAAGATAGCCGCGCACGCTGCTGACCTGGCGAAATCCCACCCGTTCGCTCAGGATTGGGACAACGCGCTCAGCAAGGCGAGGTTTGAGTTTCGGTGGATGGATCAGTTCGCGCTGTCTCTGGACCCCACGACAGCGATGTCGTTCCACGACGAGACGCTGCCCTCCGACGGCGCCAAGGTGGCGCATTTTTGCTCCATGTGTGGGCCCAAGTTTTGCTCGATGAAGATAACGGAGGATGTGAGGAAGTACGCGGAGGAGCATGGGTACGGGGATGCTGAGGAGGCGGTCAGGCACGGTATGGACGCGATGAGGGCGGAGTTTGTGGCGGCGAGGAAGACTGTGACGGGGGAGCAACATGGGGAGGTCGGAGGCGAGATCTACTTGCCGGAGGAGTACGTGAAATCGAAGAGGGGTTGAGAAAGGTTAGTATAGCTTTTAAATTATCTTCGATTCGCTGGATATGTTGCGACATATTATGGAATGTTGAAACCATCTCCCTTTATTGTTGTTTATTCCAGGCGGAAAGGTAATAAAGCTTCGAGATACGGGCCTGAAAGCCCGTAAGATCTATAATGCATGGCTGGCGAATTCAAAAGAACTGCTACTACATGGTAAATAATCTAAGTAGCTCCCAAGTAAACTGTTACGCTTTATGTGAAACATCTTTATTGATCTCTGCTTCGATGGCGAGAATATATTTTCATTTATTCTTTTGGATGATTTCCGTGTTATAATGCTCGTTTACTACGTTTATTGATGAGAAAAACGCACCGGGGGTGTCTGTATCCGCTTCGGTGCTGGTGATAATACCAGGACTGGAGCGGGTTCGGGCTGAGAAAGTCCCTTCGAACCTGAACAGGATAATGCCTGCGTAGGGAGTGTGCTATTTTTTTGTGTTTCTTATGTGCTTGCACAGATGGGGGATATGGGCTGAAGATTTCGAGTGCGTTGCTCGAGCTATATCTCTCAGCCATGTTGGTGCTTACTGGGAAGTTCCCTTTTCATATTTGTCTTAAGTTGCTTATGATAGTTAAGTTTTTGATGTTCGTTCGAACTAGAGCTGGTTCAACGAATGTCACGCGCGATTGCATGCCAGTGTATGATGCGATGGTGTGATCGTCCAACACAGACGATCTCGTGAGCTTGATCAATTGAGGCACAAAATAAATACACTGGATTAAGCGGTGTTAGTAACTTTCAATTGGGGTTTTGCTAAAGATGAGTAAGTGTGTAACATATAGAACAAATAGTTTAATAGAATTGGGTGAGGTATAAGGAATAATTAATAAGGATTTTCTTTTGTTTCTTTTGTCTGAAAAAAAAATGGGTTTGTAGATTTTGGAAGAAAATTAGTTATCCATTTTGTTAGATTTTGTTAGATTGTGATTTTATAGGTTTTCAAAATTTGTATGATAGGGGGTTTGGGATTTTGTTAGATTATGATTTTATAGGTTCTAAAAATTTACTCCGTCCATTCTTGAAAATCACAGTTGCTTTGTAATTTGTTTGCTTTGTAATTTGTAAAAAAAAATGTGCAAAGTTTTTTAAAACTAAAAGGAGTACTATTAGTATTTAATTTTTGGATTATTTATCTTTTTGTTGTGGTTCATCGGTTTATCAACCAATTATTATGAAGTTTTGGCGCTTGTACTTGTTCAGTCAAAGGATTGACCATTATTTGAGGTGTTATCATTTTCATAAGACTCGTAGTATTTAAAGAGATGTTAGCTTGTGAGTTGTCTCACATTGAATTTGTACGGAGATAGCTCAACTTATAAGCTTAGAGAGCTACTACTTATTTTACATTAGTTTTTGGATGTAACCTTTATAAGTAACTCAGTTTACCTCTTGTGAATGCACACTAAGAGTAAGAGAGACTACATTTACACAATTCCAATTTCAACAAACTTGATTTAATTTGTAAGATTTCAATAACAAATCTCATAAGAAATTACAGCAGTTCACCCATTTACAAATCACTCTACTTAAATATTCATTTTTCTATCTCGATGTTCACTCAAAACCCCTAGATTATAACAGGTCCGGTTGAGTCTCATAAATATATTGTGGAGTCTCGTACAAAAAAATGTTGTATACGAAAAGAATTTTGTGAAAAGTCTAAAGACAATGGGCAAGTGGAGAAGAACGAGAGTGCTTGGACCATGCAGATGCGCATGAGCGCATCCGTCGATTTCGGTCCTTGCCGAACACACTGTCCTGTCTTTATCCATTTCATCTTCTCTTTCCCAACTGATTATTGAACTAGCCCGATAAATAATACTGTAATAATAATAATAATAATAATAGAATGGCTCAAACTAAAATGCATTGTTTGATAATTGCATTGTTCAAACACTTAAGAGCTAGCCCTCTCCAACAAATTAAATTGTCTTAAAGATATAGTACCAAGTTTTATTTATAGACAAATTAAGATATATGTGAAGATGGGGCTTTCTCTCCTCTCTCTTCATCCTCTCATACTGCAGCTTGAGCTGCAGCTAGCCTCGCAATCGGCACCCTGAAAGGCGAGCACGAAACGTAATCGAGCCCTGCCTCTGCAAAGAACGCAACCGAAGACGGCTCTCCACCATGCTCCCCACATATCCCCACCTGATAAATAATTAACATATTCATTCCCATTTTCTTATTCAACCAAACGAACTACGGAGTAATACATACGAAACCAAAACGAGCCGGCTCCATATTTACGTACCTTTAGGTCGGGTCTAGCTGCACGCCCTCTTTCCGTAGCCATCTTAATCAGTTGACCCACACCTTTCTGATCAAGAACCTAGAATTTTATTTCAACACAAGATTTCAGCTGCTTAATTCCAATTGATATATCCAAAAATATATATCGACCAACCTCGAAAGGATCATGCTGGAGAATGCCCTTGGCCAAATATATCGGAAGAAATTTGCCCACGTCGTCTCTGCTGTACCCGAACGTCATTTGGGTCAGGTCGTTCGTTCCAAACGAGAAAAACTCCGCTTCCTTGGCAATCTTTCAAATCAAAACCACATAAAAAAATTCGTCAAAAGACAGAAAATAAAACAATCTCTAAATTATCGATTAATCGGCAATTCACGAACCTCGTCAGCGACTAAAGCGGCTCTAGGGATTTCAATCATGGTGCCCACTTTGTAGTTCACCGACACGCCCATCTCCGAGAACACTTTCTCGGCCACCCCACGAATCAAACTCGACTGATGACTCAACTCCTGCTAACAAACAAACAAACAAACAACCTCAAAAAATGTATCAATCGTATATTCATTTTTAGTCGAAAAAAAAATGAACATATATATCGCTACGTGCCTGAGGTGTTCCGATAAGCGGAACCATAATCTCCGGGAAAACCTTGATTCCCTGGTTGATCAGAGTAATTGCCGCCTGAAATATCGTCCGAACTTGCATTTCCGACAGCTCGGGGTACGATATCCCGAGCCTGCATCCTCTGAATCCGAGCATGGGATTCACTTCCGACAGCTTCTCGATCCTCGAGTAAATCTCATCCACGCTCATCCCTGTATCGGCCGTCAGCTCTCCGACTATCTGCTCGATATCGCCTTCCGGAAGAAACTCGTGCAGCGGCGGATCAAGAAGCCTGATCGTCACCGGCAAACCTGATCGATTTTCGACCAAAAAGTTTCAATTTTTACCATCCATCGAAAAGTAAATATATAATCGAGAAATAAAATTACCATCCATCGCACGAAAGATGCCCTCGAAATCAGCTTGCTGATAAGGCAACAGCAAGTCGAGAGCTCCCTTCCTCTGCTCGACCGTAACCGCCATTATCATCTTCCTCACCGCCTTAATCCTCTCGTCCGAAGCAAAGAACTGATAAACGATAATCAATTACTAGTTACGACAGTCGAAAACAAAAAAACGGAAACTTTACCATGTGCTCTGTCCTACACAACCCTATCCCTTCTGCTCCGTTGTTCCGAGCCTTGAGCGCATCTTCGGGAGTGTCGGCATTCGCCATAACCTTAATCTGCCTGATCTCGTCGGCCCACGACATGAAAGTCTCCAAATCTCCGCTCAAAGCCGGAGGAGCCAACGCTTGCTTCCCCAAGATCACTTCCCCAGTCGAGCCGTTGAGCGAGATCCAATCTCCTTCCTTCACCGTTTTCTCCCCAATCAAGACCACCTACATATCGAACATTTGATAAACAGAACGAAAAAAACAGAGGACAAGAAAAACAGAACGAAAAAAAAAAAAAAAAAAAAAACCTTCTCTGAATCATTGACTCGTATTTCCGAACATCCCGAAACGCAGCACTTCCCCCACCCACGAGCCACGACGGCTGCATGAGAAGTCATCCCGCCTCGAGCAGTCAAAATCCCGACAGCCGCATGCATCCCCCCAACATCCTCCGGGCTCGTTTCAGTCCTCACCTAAAAACAATTCAGTTTTCTCGAATCGAAAAAATGTTAAAGATTATACGTTTCGATTAATTAATTACCAGAACGACACTCTTCCCCTGCGCATGCCACGTCTCGGCGTCTTCCGCATTGAACACGACCTGCCCGACAGCCGCCCCGGGCGAGGCGGGCAGCCCCTTCGCCATCACCTGATCTTTATACGACTTCGCATCCTCGAACTGCGGATGGAGAAGCTGATCGAGATGCTGCGGCTCCACCATCTTCACCGCCACCCGAGAATCGACGAGCTTTTCGTTGACCATGTCGACAGCTATCTTGACCGCCCCTGCCCCCGTTCGCTTCCCTCCCCTGCACTGCAACATCCACAGCCTCTTTTCTTGCACCGTGAATTCAATATCCTGTTTTTACCGAAAAGTTAATTTCCGTCGAAAAAGTTGTTATTAATTAATTAATTACCATCATGTCCTTGTAATGGCGCTCGAGAATCTCGCAATTCTCGACGAGCTCGTCGTAAGCATCCGGCATGCAGTTCTTCATGGTGTTCAAATCCTGAGGAGTTCGGATTCCGGCAACCACGTCTTCCCCCTGAGCGTTGATCAGAAACTCTCCGTATAATTTCTTTTCGCCCGTGCTCGGGTTTCTCGTGAAGAGGACACCTGTCCCGGAAGTGTTCCCCATGTTTCCGAACACCATGCACTGAATGTTGACAGCTGTCCCTTTCAGTCCGGTTATTTGGTTTATCGAGCGATACTTTATCGCCCTCGGGCTGTCCCAGGAATCGAACACCGCCTTCACAGCCAATTCCATCTGCCTTTTCGGATCTACGATACAATATAAACGGTGAAACGGATTGATCGAGAAAAAACAGAGTTATGGAAAACAGAGTTATGGAAAACAGAGTTACCGGAAGGGAAGGGTTCGCCATGTGATTCGAGGTAAACGGATTTGTACTCTTCGACGAGGGCTTTGAGGTCGGAGGCGGTTAGGTCTGTGTCGAGCTTCACGCCTTTTACGCTCTTCATACGTTCGAGTTTTTCCTCGAAGAGAGAATGTGAAATGCCGAGAACAACGCCTCCGAACATGTCGAGGAATCGTCTGTACGAGTCGTAAGCGAACCGCTCGCCGCTCTTGGAAGCCAAACCGGAGACGACCTCGTCGTTCAGACCGAGGTTTAGAACCGTGTCCATCATTCCCGGCATGGAGACCTGTGTTTGATCATGGAAACAGGTTCATGTAAATCTATATTAACTCGGTTCAATTCTTCACACTATTATCCTACATTCTTCACTATCACAATATAACACACATACTTTCCTTAGAACAAATGGAGTAAAATTCATTACTTCTCCCATCTCTTAAACAATCTCTTAAACAATGTATACTTTCATTTTTGTTTCTTATCTCTTAAAAAAGTGCATATTCTTTAAATAAAATGTTTTTTCACAACTTTATCCTATCAATACACATTTATTTACATTTATACCACTATTTTTTCAACTAACTACTTTATTAGTTACACATTAATACCTATTATACCCCTAATTTATATTATAAAACACATAAAAAATCATTTTTTTCATAATTGACGTGAAATACCTATTTAATCTATATTATAGTAACACACAAAGATTTATATACTTTACTGTATACTCATTGTTATTCAATTCTTAACAATTATACACTTTATTATCACTATCTCATACTATACACTCATTCACTTCTTAACAATTATACACTTTATTATCACTATCTCATAGTATATACTCATTCAATTTCGTAACAATTATACACTTTATTATTGTAGACCGTTAAAGTTGAGCTAATAACACTTTAAAAGATCTTATAAAGTAATTGAATTTATATTTGAACTTTAGGATTCTTTTCCAACGGACGTGTGATATCTAACAGACTATAAAAAAAAATTACGAACGGAAAAAAGGGACTTACAGCTGCTCCGGAGCGAACGGAGAGTAGGAGAGGGTTGGCGGGGTCGCCTAGAGAAGCTCCGATATCCTTCTCGACTATCTTCAATCCTTCGATTATCTCGTCCCAAAGCCCCTGGGGGAATGTCTTGCCTACCTGCTGGTAGTCTTGACACGCCTCAGTCGAGATGGTGAGGCCGGGCGGCACTGACAATCCGATGCTCGCCATCTCAGCAAGATTTGCACCCTTACCTCCCAACTGATCATATTGATCCATATATAAACCAAAAAACACATCAAAACCAGTACAATATTAATTTACACACACACACAACATAGATTATTATATATGTTATGTTCATACCAAAGATTTCATGCTCTTGTCCCCTTCACTCTTTCCCTTGCCAAATGTGAATACCCTCTTTACATTGCAAAAAAAATAAAAAATAAAAATATATGTTAATATCAAGAGAAATTCAAACACATATATAATATATATAGAGATCAAGAAATGAATTTCAACACATAACAAAGAAATCTAAGATCATGCATACATGACTCGTTTTCTTGATATATATATCTAACTACTACAATAGTAGTACAATTAATTAATTACCTTCATGGTGAAAGGATAGAAGTGAGAGAAAAAAGAAAATACAAGATTTTTTTTGTTCTTCAATTTGATCGGTGTGGAGATAATAGAGATAATCTACCAAGTCAAATTGTGCAGTTCAAGATTTATAGATTGCATATATATATGCGAGTATGTGATGACACAACATTCAATGCAGATGAGGACACGTGTCGTCACTCCTGCCAGCTATGTATTTCAATAATATCTATATTTGATTGTGCCACCCATGTGGGGTGTGAGAGTGACGGTAAAAACAAAGTGTGTAACATTTCCGTAGAAATAAAAAAAAGGAAAAGTAAATCTTTTTTTAGAACATGGGGTGATACATGTTTTAACCTCCGCGAATTAATATTTCTCATTTTTTACTTGGATTTTGCACATTAAGAATTGTATTATAAAAAAACCTATATAATATTTAAATTATAAAATTATACTCTATCTATATAGATAAAAATATTTTATATAACTAATTAATTGATTTGATCAAATAACAATTATATATATACTAAAATAATTTATACTAATGTATATAAATACACTATAATTTTTTATGATAATTGTAGAAAAAATATAAAAAAGTTTAAATTATTTTTTATTTTTTATATTTTTTTAAATATTAAATATGTATCCATTAATTAATGTTATTAATTTTGTTTTAAATTTTTTTTTAACTCCTCATTTTTTACTGCACTTTTTTTTATTTGTATTGACACTGTACAAAACAATCCATTTTTCCTTTAGTGGTAATGGCACTTGCACTGACTGTTATGTATTGACTGATATATACAACAATCAGTGCAACAGTCGGAGAACAGTATGTGATTTTGGTTGTATTTGACAGACTTTTTGTAGTGAACTACTATGAAAATAAATTGCATTGATTTGCAAAATTGGCATTACAGAAATAAAAGTCTGGAAGGAAGGAAAGCATCTGTAATTTGGTACCAAACAAGACTCTGAATTGGCACCCTTCCAGTGAGTGACTAAAAACAAACGTATGATTACACCGACCATCATCATCAATTTCCTTTGTATTTATTTACCAACTAAATTAGTTATATGTAAAAAAAGTTAGAAAATATATATAAAAAAATGTTTTATTTTCTTTAAACTTTACGAAAGATTTAGTAACTGAAACCGATTGAATTGAACTGAAGTACTGAACTGATTTTTTATAAAAATAATAATAACATTTATAAATTATTAAATATTTTTAAAAAAATATTATTAATATTATGACAATAACTAGATTGTATATTGAAAATTAAAAATTGAAATTATTTTTTATTTATTTTATTTTTATTTATTTTGAAGTGATTTGAACTGAACTAAGTCCGTCCAAAAGAATAGGTCCTAGTCTTTATGATGTCATGTTTTGAGATATTAGTAGTAAATCATTAGATACAAGATTTTTTAATTTATAATTATATCCACTATTAAAAATTAAAATAATAAAATAATTGTTAATTTATGATCAGAGAGGTACAATAATAATTGTTGCGGTATCATACCTAAATTTCGTTTGAATAAGCTTATTAAAATTATGTATTATTAAATGAATAAGTTGTTAAAATATTTGATAAAATAGATAGAGTATGTAAATTTATAAAATGTTAATTTGATTGACAATTTATAATTTTATATAAATAAAATTACCACAAACACTTTGGATAAACAAAATAATAAATTTGAAATTACAAAAGTTTAATTTGCTGTTCAAAAAGTAAATCTCCTCTTACTTATTTCAAACAATTTAAACCACTTAATTTTAATTTTAACTTAAACAACTTAATTATAAGATATTTTTTTTGAAAAATTTACTAAACAAATTTTAATACCTTATACACTTTGCCAAATACCCTCTTAAAAAGTACTATATTTTTAATAATTCATTTGAGAAGTAAATATAAAAATAATAATTATTTTCTTATATTTTATAATAGTATTTATATCTTTTTAGTCATTTTAATATAATTGTATTTGTTTAATGCATTATATATTCTATAAAATTCATCATTTTAATTTTTCTTATATTTTATAATAGTATTTATATTTTTTTAGTCATTTTCATATAATTGTATTTGTTTAATGCATTATATATTCTATAAAATTCATCATTTTAATTTTTTAAATTAAAGCTGAGTCGTTCGACTAGTTCTACCTGTGGACCACCTAAGTAAGGCGGACTAAAAAGGATTTAAGTGGTTAAAAGTGCCTAGAGTAAAATCTAGACGGTGAAAGTCAATCCAGAGCCTAGTCTGAGACTTTTAGAACAGAACTTTTGAAAATGTTAGTAAATAATCAGGTATTTGGGTACTATAAAAAATTCAGTTAACACTGACGACTTGGAGGCTGTCATTGTCGACACACACCGGTGGCTATATCGACATCTTTTACTATTTTCATTTCACGAACGATTTTATTATTGACCACGCCACATTAATGGTAGGCAATAAGTCGACATTAAAGTAGTCAGAAATTACCCGCTTAAAATTTCTTTCTATATATAATTGCCCGACGGGTTGTTAAGAATCCGGCGGCAATTATTTTCCCGAAAAATACCATCACGAAATATTTGAAACTTCATTCCATATCTCGAGTCTTTATTCGATATTCACGAATTTTGGTATTCAAGTGCCTAGCTAATAGGGTAAGCATATATATTTCGGTATAACCTCGAATACCCTAACCCGAATAATTTTCCATATTGATTACCATATATAATAGTAACATGATCGAAAATAGGATTTCGACAAAAGGTGTCATTTTGTCACATAAAAATTACTCCATATGTCACATATGTATAGTTATAATTTCAAAGTATGACTAGGGACATAGGGAGTATTTATTTAAATCTAAAATTTAAATTTGGCCTAATTATTTCACCTAAAATTATAGTACTAATATGTGTGTATTTATAGATTCTTACCTTTTTAGTAGTTGGGGTAGGATCTGAAACTGGAGTGAGCAAGGCCTGAACATGGAGATATGCCTCCTTTTTCCTTGGCTCTGATTGGACGAACCCGTTTGGCTTGACTCTCGAGCCGTGGTCCGAAGCTGCTCGAACCCGGCTCGATCGAGTCGAAGGAGGGTGAACTCTGAGCCTGAGGAGATCAATGTTTTGATCTGGTGTGTATGTTCTTCTTGTCCACACATCGTATGGGCTCGATCTTATCAAAATGTCTTTCACTGTTGAAGACATAATTAATCAATTGTGAGCTTCCCAAATTACCCTGCATTAGTAAGTAATTCAAGAATCAAGAAACCATGATCATAAATATATTTATTCACACAGTGGTGTGTGTTTGTGCGCTTTATTTTCTTGGCAAATTGAACCATTAATTAATAACATACATATATAGATGATCATATGAAATTGAAGTTACCTTATTTTGATGAGATTGGGTGGAAGAAAACAGAGTGCGTGTTTGTGTATGATTTGAATTGAAGATGAAATATGAATAAATTGAAGCCCCAAAAAGATTGGAGAATGTGATTTTATATGGTGCCAAAATTAATAAATAATGGGTGGTCCTCAACTTCTAACATTTTGTAAATTTGACTTGGAAATGAAGTTTCAGGAAACTTGATAATTTAGTTTTACCAATTTTTTTTTTTAATTTCGTTTAATTTTGTAAAATTACACATGATTTTGATTTTGAGTATAATTGTGAAAGTATTTCTCTTACATTTTGTAAAATTGTTGCTTTAGAATTCTATTAAAATATCAATGACATGTGAAAATACTATTTCTTCCTTCCCAAGGTATTATACACACTCGGTTCACAAAACCCATACTAAGAACAATTCAGGTAATAAACAACTAATAAACAACACTACCAAGTAATACAAGTAGCAACATAATTTCTATATATATTAGCAAAAAAAGAGATCTCAAGAATTACTAGGTTTATCTTTCTATATCTGGAAACCTTTTTTGCTGCATAATGCCATAGCATGATATCAGGTCATCAAGAAATCATCCCAAAAAAATGTACAAGTCCAACCAAAAATCGAACAAAACTCCAAACCATAAAACGGCCAGGCTCAAAGAGGAGCAAACACATGAACGAAAACACACCAGTGTATTCTATAGATAAACGGAACCACCATATACAACAAATCCGGACTCAACCCAAGCCAGTTTTATTTGTTCGTTTCTTTTTCTTCCACACGGTTGCACTCATACTATGCAAGCTCAATTGTCACTATTTATTGTAAATATAGTTCCACAAATACATTATTAAAAAGAAGAAATTATCTCATCTCCAAAAAAAAAAACCTTTTAAGGGCGAGCATAACGTACACACACGCGCCTTTGGATCGCCCCCCTACAAGACGGGCAGTCCTTCATTCCCTGCTTCTCGTGCAGTTCGTTGCAAGTCGTGCACACCACTTGATGTGCGCACGGGAGGAAAACAACAGACATCTCTTCGGACAGACACATCACGCACTCTCTCTCCCGTTTTACCCCGTTTGTGGTCGCCCCCATTCTCGAGATGTGAGAGATGGCAGTGCCCTTGTGGGCACGGGCAGCTTTTGGGTCGGCGAGCTTGCTGGCGTAGCTTCCGTCTATGCCTCTTCTGAGAGCGGCTATTTTTGACGAGTCGGTTTTCAGCCTCAGCCGGGAGATTTCCTTTTCGAGTCGGTCAATGTCGTCTCTGTGCTTCTGTAGATTGGTTTGGGCTCTGGAATTGATCGTGTCCTCTTTTGATTGGGTTGAGGCCTCGATTTGCTCTCGTTCCTTTTTAAAGGAACTGGCCCGTGTGAGGAACTCGGCATTTGCTTTCTCTTCCTCATTCAGTTTGGCCTGTGATAGTCACATTATTTAGACAAACAAAAAACAAATAGGTTTTTTGTTGCTGTAATTTTGACAGATATCTGACATTTGTCTTTTGTAATTAGGTCTAACACAAGGGTATTTTCTGGTAATTAACCCTAACATAAAGTCTGTAGAAGTAAATCCTGAAAAATGATAAAATCAAAAGCTTTGCAAACGAATAGAAATCCAGACGGCATGACAAAGGCCTCATATTTGGATCCTGTGTGTTTTTGTTATGCCTTCACAAAACAAAGATTGTCAGATTTTCTTTATATTGCTATGAAAATATATGTATACATACAATAGTGTTGTAGGAGTAAAAACACTACATGGATGACACCCCTATAACCATTAAGTGAAAAGCAAGATTCCTGACACTGTGTGAACTCGCAAAATAGAATGATATTTTAACATGGTCATGCTTCCTGTACAATGGTGAAAGTCTTCAAGTGTTTAATCTCGATAAAATCAGAGCCAATAGAAACCCGGGGTGGGGTGGGTGGAAGGGGAGTTACTCTATCTGTCCTAGTAATCCGTGCAGGAAATTGGCAAAAATCATCCATTGATCAAGATAGATACGCGACAGCCAAGTGCATATTACCAGTGTCATAGAATAACAATGTGGGAGAATGGATTCACTTTTCCATTCTATGGAATTTCAGATGCTTAATTTCATTTGTTCTAGTTTTCAATCTTTCAAGACAATGAAAAAGTGAATCCATATTTTATGTCACTCATTGCTCACATATGGCTCATTAAATGACACGTTCCTATATTTGATTATATATTTCTTCTATAGAGCACACCTTATCAGTAGCGGTTGCAGTACCCCATAGAGACCCTTTTATCTCTACAGTTGAATCATACATTTTTTGGTAGTAGATCAACTGTATGTCTTCGCGCATCAATCCATACACAACAGATAAAACTAACATTTCACAACAGGCAAACATACCTCGACTTGATCCCGCACGCCTTTTGCATGCTGCAGCTTCACCCTCATCCCCACCAACCTCGACTTCTCACCCGATAGCTCCTCCTGAAAAACAGCCTTTTGCTTCTCCCACGACTGGAACTTTACCAGTGTTCTCTTCTCCCTTCTCAACACCTCCTGACAACTGGAAGCCGACTCAGCCGCTCGTATCTTTGCAGCCTTCATCTCCCGCCTCAGACCCACATTCTCCACATCTAGCCTCCGCACAGCAGCATTGGCTCTCTCCACCTGCCCGCTTGCCTTGCAAAGCGCGTTCTCCATCTCCGAGAGCTTCTTCAACGTGCTTTCTTCTAAAGTCTGCTTCTCCTTCTTCAGCCTCTCCACCTCCTCCTTCTCCTGCTTTAGTGTCTTGAGCTCGGCCTTGTCCTTGCTCAGCCTCCGGGCAGCCTGCATCACCTTCTGGTTGGCCCACTCTGTCCACTCCTGCAGCTGGTTCTGCAGCTCTCTCACTCTTGGTACAAGCTTCACGATCATTTCATCCTTTTTGTCTTGTGGGGCCCACTGAGCGAGAGGCTTACAATTTGCGGACTCGAGGCTGTAGCTGATGGGCACAGGATTGGCAATGGTTTTTGTGGGGAATGAGAGAGAGAGCTCGGTATCAGCAACGGCCAAATTAGATTCAAGACCGAATGCTGGCATTGAAGTGAATCCATTATGACTTGCATTTTCCTTGAAGGAAGCAGATTTGGGATTTATGCCAGTGGATTCCGCAACGCCTTTGAGTTTCTTGTCTAGGACCAGGCCGGTGAAGGCGCTTATTTTACTAGCTCTGGACCCACCTTTGGAACCATGTGTGCGGTAGTGCTTTTCGAAGTGCAATGACTTTTGGCGTAATATGTACTCTCTTTTCGTGATCCCAGAGAGCTTTTTACTTCCGATGATCTTCTCCTCGGTTGTGAAGGGCTTTTCAGTCATATTGGAAGTCTGATTTTGACAATCCTTATCAGGGACAAAAGTAGCTTTTGGTTTAGAATTGGAAACATTATTCCCTTTAGGCGACTCAGACGGACAATTGTGAGTATTAGTAGCAAGAAAACCTCCCAAAGGGTCACTATCCATGGCACAAGCATGTGACACATTCATATCGCATATCAACAAACACCACATGGCGTCCCCAGTGCTGAAGAAAGGCCTAACTTCTCTCAGAAGGCAAACCAGCTCGGCCAGTATATATCTCTCCATCTGATGCAAGTCCTCGAAATAGTGCTCTCTAGAGGGGTCGATCTCTTGGCCGCTCCTGAGAAATGATACGGTGTTGTCCACCACATTCGATACAGTGTCCTTGCACCCGTACCATAGTCCGGACCTCAAGATAGCCTTAGTGGCAATCTTTTCACTGTAACCGCTCATGACTATTTTCTTAATCGCGCTTCTGAATATTGTGTCAAGATTGCTCAAAACAAGTTCTTCCAGCTCAGATTCCGTGAGGTCACTCCAGTCGGCGTCGTGGAACTCGTCCTCCGTTTCCACTCTGGGTCGGGTCGGAATGGGAGTGCTCATGGGGAAAGATAATCCGAGCCCGAGCTTCAAAGCAGCATCGGTGGGACTGTCTTGGTTCACACAGCACATGTCGCACCCATTCGCGTGGCCGTGATGGGAGTTGAATTTTTCCGCCGAGAATTCGAAGCTGGTGCATTCGTTTGAAGGTAGGAGAATGGGCTTGCTGGGATCGGCTAAAGGTGGGCCTTCGGCCCGGAATTTTCTCTTGTTCCTACTTCCTTTTTCTTGGGTTGCCATGGATGGCATTTGGCTGGATGTACTTGTACAAGCCTTGGCAACCATCGACGCCATGTCGAATCTGCACAGAGAGTTTGGATTTCAGCTTCACAGAACTGAGATTATCTAGCAAACTAACTCCCAAAACATAATAACAATTTTCAGGAATTCGATTAAATCAGTAAAACAGCTTGATAATAATACTGAAATTCAGCCCGAAACAATCCCGAAAAGATGAACACTCACAGACCACACATGACTGTGTCTTTCGCTCACTGATACATACAACAGACAATATCAATCGATCGAACAATCAAATAATCAAACAGATGATCTGCATCACATACGAATTACGGAACTGGGAAAACAATCGCCGAATAGTCAATGCAAATTATATCAAACAAAATCCCAATTCAATCCGATCGAGGGATCAAAAATCGATCGAAATTGGGGAAAGCCCAGATTACAGATACGCCAAATAGATTCATATGTACACATACGGTGACGATCCAGAAAAAAAATGGAAAGAAAATTGGAAGATTTATAATCGTTATTCGATTGTTCTCATCATCGAATCGTACCCGATTCCGACCGAATAATCCTTTTAATTTAAATTTGGGCGATCAAACGTTGGGCAAATCCAAGAGCATGAGATGAAAGCAGAGAGAGATGATGGATAGTTGTATGTGTTTGGTTTTTTCTTTTTCTCCTTATTTTATTATATATAATTAATATAAATATAATAATATTCTCCCTCAGTCTTACAGCATATATTTCTCTCTCTTTCACCTTTTATTCTCACATTTTATTTATTCATTACCTTTTATTCTCACATTTTATTTATTCATTTTCCTATTTTTCCAATTTTCTAATTTTCCATTTTCATATATTATTATTTACACATTTTTTTTTCTAATTTGAGTTGGTTCGGTTTAGGTGTTAACTATTGTGCATCACACCTGACCAGATGTGTGGGTTAGGTTGGACTAAAATTTCCAACTCATCGGTGGTCTATGGATCAGGACCTAAGGACAAAAAATTTGTTTCATTTCGCCGAGAAATTACACTTATGTCACCACTACTTTACCACTCACTTGGGGTCATATTGGACTCAAAACTCTGAAAAATTGAAAAAAAAAATTATTGGCATAACTCAATTTATTTGGAACAACTTCGCCAAGAGCTCAAATTTAAAATTGAAGAGTCGGTCCAGTTTCTTGCCCAACAATAATTAAAATCAAAAGTTCGAACTCAACGATTTTTTTTAATAATTGTTTTAATATATATTGCTTAATTTTATATAATCTTTAATATTTTAATATGTAATTCAAACTAAAAAGTAATATTAGGGTATGGGGCAGATTGGTTGTTAATATTATTTCCAACACCCATTATTTTTCACCCTCATTCGTAGGGGTTGTATATTTTTTAATTCTTTATTTATTAGGGTATGTGTATTTTTTAAATACTAAGTAGGGGCATTTTTTTAAATGTATAAAGTCATAAATATCCCTACAATAATATTACGGTAACATATATTAATTTATTTTAATATTCACTAATATTAAACGCACTACTGATATATATAAATATATTTGCCGTAAGAATGTAAATATATTTGCGATAAATATATTTGGTAAAATATATTTGCGCAAACATGAGATTACATTATATGTTAATATTAAAATATATTGCGCAAACAAAATATATTTGGCATTACCTAATTTGCAAACATTAGTACATATATATTTATAATTATATATAAATATAATTATATATTTTGGATGAGCTGCCGCGAAGAGGATGCGTGTTTTATGAGATGCGTATGTGGAACATTCTTTCTGTAATGTTTTTACATATTTTTTGCATCTATAATAGATTTCTAGTTTAGTTTGTAAATATCTATAATAGATTTATGGTTTACGTATGTTATTTTATGAATTCTTTGATATCTACTATAGATTTCAATTTTTTCTTGTAAATATCTATAATAGATTTATGGTTTACGTATGTTATTTTATGAATTATTTGATATCTACGATAGATTTCAATTTTTTTCTTTCATATCTGTGATAGATATATCAATATTATTATATGAATCATCTATGACAAATTTCTCAATTCAAGTGATTTTATATCTATGATAAAATTAGTGTTGATTTTATATTAACTAGTCGAAGATGAAAGATTATTTATGACAAATTTCTGAATTCAAGTGATTTTATATCTATGATAGAATTCTAGTGTTGATTTTATATAGCGAAGATGAATTTTGACGAAACTTTAATAGATGTGTATACTGTATAGTCAAATGAGGAACTATTGAAATGTAAGAGGATAGTTTAGATTTTTGCGTAATTTTATATATTCATTAATTTTTTAATTTTTTAATGAAAAAGGATAAAACGGGCAGAGTGCCCTATATAATACTAAGAGAAAATATTGGGTACTATAAATAATAATTATCTTAGAAGTGCCCTCATTCGTGATTACCCCAAAACTTAAATTATAGTAAAATTTTACATCAATAGGAGTATTATATTGTTATACATAATTTTTTTATAAACAAAGTATTAATTTGCACTTTAAAAACATGCTTGTATTAAAAAAAAAACGAGATGCTTGTATTAAAAAAAACGAGCTCGAAAAAGTTGAAAAAATCTGACTGGGATCGTTGGACTCAGCCGGATATTCATTTTAAAACCCGACCCGACCGAAAAATTCCTATATTCATACCTTTTGAAGTTTGAAGTTTGTACTGAGGGGTTTCTGGCAAGGAGATGGACCAACCGCCCAAACCCGGCCCGGCGGAACTGCATAGAAGCGATGCGGACGAGGAAGACGAGAACGTCAAGCAGCTTCGAGAATGCTCTTCTTCGTACCTAGCATTACAGGTATGTATCTATCTATATATATATTTATGTTTCATTGTTCCCATTTATTTGGTAGCTTAAACCCTAATTTTATTCAATCACATCAAATTCGAATTCGCAGGATTGTTTGGTTAATTCCAATAGGAACTGGAAATCTTGTCAAAAAGGTATTACTGTATCATTCTTATGAATTTTAGGGTAAAGTGTTTTAGGTTGCGAACTTGCGATTAGGTGATTTATATTGCTCTGGAAATTCTTCTATTGCGACGACTTTTTTTTTTTTTTTAATTTATTACTGTACAAAACAATGAAAAAGTTGACCTTTCCTTGAATATGTTCGATAATTATGAATATGTTTTGATCTTTCTTGAAAAATCGATTTGAAAGCGACGAGTTGAAGAATAAATTCAAGTTATTTGTTTTTTTTATTACTTTATAAGGTCTCAACTTTCTCTCCTTATGCTATTGTTGCTAATACTCGTTTTTTTTTTTTTTTTTTTGATCAGAAGTTCAAGCTTTGAAGGCATGCAGTGAGAGGAGATCAAAATGAGATATTGAAATGTTAAATTTTCGTTTTGTTAGGAAGTATGAGTTAATGTATTTTCTGCTTCTTTTATTCTTAATAATATGCAATGAAATTAAGCCTTAATGACATTTCGTTTTGGTGTACATCATCATATGGCTTTGTCTTGTTTCCTAGTTCATTTCCTTTTATTGTTTCTTGTGTGTGTGTATATGTGCTTTATTAGTACAGAATCTTATTTGGAAAGAACATACACTTAAATTTTGGTTTATAATTTTGTAAATAATTTCCAAAAGCAAATGGAAACAGTAATTGAGATCCAGAAGAGACGTGGGTAGATAAATGGATTGAAATCTCAATTTGAATAGTTTATATATATCTGGAATATTTTAGTGGTATTCAGAATGTGACCATTTGACACCCTCTTTTTTATTTTTATTTTGAACATTCTTTCTTGAATAAGAAAGAAGTAACTTTTATCCCAAACATCATTTCCTGTATAAGATAAAAGGGATGTGTGTGTGTGTGTGTGTGTGGAAGCGATCAGCTTTTATAATTATTATTTACCAAGTACTGCAAACATCTTGTAATGTACATCCCTGTAGGTCTGTAATTTGAATGCGACCAACATATAGAAGTTTATGTACATTGTCTGAATACTACAGCATCTTTATTGACTTCATTCTGGCTTCCCCATTGTCTCATTGTTTATGGTTTGAAATGGCCAAGGATCATGTTAGATGTAAATATATTAGGATTTTAGTATTGAACCATGTTTTCTTCTGTTTAGATTTCCCTTGCATATTGATTTTTGGTTGATTTTTTTTAATTTTTATATTTAGGGGTATTTAGGGGAACATCAGGTTTCATTCACTTTCGGTTTTTGGTTTCATTTTCCCGAACCAACCAAAAAGCGAATTTAAAAAAAATAGTATACTTCACTTGTTAGTTAAGACAGATCTTTGACATATATTGTTTGAGGCTTTTGCCCTTTTGCGCAAAACACTACTACACCAACAACCAGTCATTACACACCCTATAAAAATATTGCTGCTGCCTGCTTGTCTTCTACAGTTCTCCCCGTCTTTGCCTGTCATCAACCCCCGCGTTTGAGGCTGCTGTCTCTCAACTTATCGAAGGTCCTGTACATTATATAATCCACAAAAGGTGAGTTTTTCGAATCCAAATAGCTACTCTTATATATTGTTTTCTAAATCCTAAAAAAATCGAATATAACGAACAAATAAGACATGAAAAGCAGATTTGCAATTTTATTCGCGCATTCTCCTTTTTACATAGCTCCATTTACTTTTTTCTGATAAAAAACGATATAACCAGCTCACATGATAAAAACTAAATTTGTTGCTGGCTTGTGAATTGTGATGCAAAATAATGAAGTAATTTTTACACATTCATCCATTATTTCACTACTTCATCACTCACATAGTCACATATACTATCTAACTATTAATGTATTAAATCAATATTTTACTATTTATTTTAAATATGCAATTGGATTCAAATAGGATCGAATTTATTGTCTTGGTGTGAGTGATGTGCACTATGATCTGAGATTTCTAATGATATTTCTGTAGTGCTGTTTTGATTAGCTGTTTGGTGATTGCGATTTGCGATTGTGTGAACAATCTGACCACTGAATTTGATATTTCTTGACTTTTCTATAACTTCTTGTTGGATAGAATGCCGGCTATCCGTATGGATGTGCGGATGCAATATTTTCAATATTGAAGCCATCAATTTGCTGGAGCAAATAAATGGTACATTTATCTTTCTGATTGTGATCGTAGAAAGGAACAAGAACCTGCATTGCTTCCTAATAATTATATCTGAAAACCTAACTGAATTTTTGTAAGGTCTAATTATCTCAAATTGCACGTGGTGATGACGATGGTGAAGTCATAGACACCTGATAAAGAAATTCAGAACACTTTATTATTCAAAACCACAATATCCCTTTTTCGCTACTTACCAATTACCTAACTAATAGTCTTATACTTTCCCTCGAGTATTGTTTACTTGTGTCCAAGAAAAAAACTAGTAATATTTTTCTGTACAAAAACTAACAATTTTCAATGCAGATGAGGAAAATGATGTTTTCTGATAATTTTAGTTGTAAAACATTTTCATTGATGCTTAATTTTAGAAGGTCATATTGGTTGAATTTCTTAAATGCTACTGTATCTGTTTTCTTAATTATTTTGTTTTTTCATTACATTTTATAATTGTAATCGTTAGTATAAATATAGTGTTTTAGGTTACATCAATTTTCATTTTAATAGCTTTGGTTATTGGTCAAGTTTATTCTTGTTGGGCAGAGTTCATTCCTGTTAGGATTCTCCTTTATCAGTGTGTGTTTTCAAGATATGGATGCATCACGCGGCATTGAAGAGGGAACTCTGTGAGTTCAAACAATTAGATGTGAATGCCGCACTGAGTTCACTGTCGGTAGGCCCTCCAGTTTGGTCATATGAAGTAGTGAGTATTCCATAGAAGCTTGTTTACTTCATTAGGTGGGATGGTGAATTATTGATTGAACATGTGATCAATGTTTTGGATAAAAGTAAATTGTCTCACAAATTTAATGGGCATATCATGTAACTATTTGAATGATATATCCGTTAAAGTTTGCATCAGACATTCAGCCTTTGTTCTTTGATTGATAGATATATGGACTATTTAGTCTTGTTATCCAACAATATTCGTATACATTGCGGGCTTGGAATTGTAGGTTGGGGCTTATCTTTGAATGTAAACATGAGAGTGGGTTAATTTGTTAATTTTATATACATCATGTTCTCTTTGAGTTTTGATTTATCATTGACTGACTCGAATTTCTCCCTACCAAAGTCCGCAGAGCTTGAGCTTCGTGATATAGGTATTACTAATATTATATTGTTCCAGATTGGGTTTCAATTTTTAAATGGATATTCAGTTGTCAGCTAATGGTTTAAACAAGTGACAGGAGAAGTGTCCTCAACGCATGTCTCGTCATTGGATGAGTTGGTTGAAGTTTGTAGGATTTGAGTTGAACAACGTGGAATATCAAGACTTTAAACCTTCAGTATGGTTTTGGATTATCTTAGGACAAGGCTAAGGTTTATGAAGAAAATAACAATAGGGGAGTGAAGGAAGATAAAGCTAGTCGAGAAGCTATTGATCAAGCAGATTGTTGGAGAAGTTAAAGATTTTGCAAGAACATATCTGAGAAACGTTGTCGTTAAGTTCCATATTTTCCATATTTTGAACCTTTGCTCCACCGAACAATGAATACACATTTGTAATTTTGTTATTTTCTTGATTAATATGAAGAACTTGATCTTTATGTAGTCAGTACTTGTGCATTTCTCAATTCACAGGCAAAATAGTGAGAAAACATGTTCCATAGAAACGGAACTTTTGATCGCTAAGGTATCAACCGAAACACAGATAATCATAATAATATATTTATACGTAGAGAATGGCATTATAATCATCCCAAATATTTCTAAAAACTATCCGGACGATTGATTGATCCAAAAGTATATTCTGGTATTAATATTGAGAAAATCCAAGAGCCACTGATGTGAGAAGAGAAGAGAAGAGAAGAACCCAATGACTTATTTATACATTGTTCAGGGCTTTGATGTGTACAATGATAATGGTTATATCATCCGTCCGGTTCTCATGCTCTAACCATAATTTGTATGACTCGTCAGCAATAGCCGAACACGCCTCCCTGGGATCAGCATACTTATTGACCTGCAATGACAACCAAGAAACAGAAAGTATTTCATAACCTGCCATAAAAGAGAGTACATCACTTCTAATATGTTAATGCATCTAACACTAAGTAAATAAACGCCTTACTCTTCAGGTCACAGCTATTGTATATTTTCCCTTGATACCCAAAAACTACGAGTACTAAGTCGTTAAACAGGCCATTTTGAATGTGCGTGTGACCTACACAAAAACTTACCGTAACCATAACATAATACAGTAGTTATTAAGATTTTCCAAACTGGCCACGTCGATAGTAAATTATTTTTGGTTGATGAAGACAACTTAAATGTATATGGTTCTCATTCCTAATACAAAACTTCATATGCAGATGTATCAATCAATTGCTTTCATCATAATATGAAGACTTAGAACATAAAATAAGAAACATATAATCGATGCCCATAGGGGTTTCATTATACTGAATTACTTTCTCTAACCATCAAAGCAAAAGACAGTCATTACTCTTAAACTTTCCAGGATTCAGTCATCATTATGTGAATCAATAGAATTATAAACATTAAATGCAAAAGACGTATAATCACCACTCTTAAAATCCTAGAATTCAATCAAATCATCACAATATGAACCGAATCAATTAACTTCCTCTGAAGTAACGAATATACTATTAAACGTACCATTTCCACAACCGTTTGGCTGGATAAGAACTCGAAGACCCCATCACTCGCGACCACAAAAAATGGATGGTCGTTCGTAAGCTGCACTGTAGAAACCTCAGGTTCGGCAATCACACCTATCTTCTCAGCCATTGCATCACCCACACTTCTTGTAAAAGCAGTCCCAGGATACATCCCATCTTGGACCCACAACCTTGGTGGGTCCCCACCATCCGTCTCCTCATCCCCCCAAGACTGAACCCTAGGGTCCTTAATTCCTTCCACTTGATCTACGCTCAAGACCCGAGCACCACACTGCTTCACCCTCTCGCACTCGTCCTTCCTGAACGGAGTCTGATCGACCGACAGCTCCTCAGCAAGAACCCTCCTACTATTATTATTATTATTATTCCCGTTTTCCCTAACAGCTAAAACGGCCCGTGAGTCACCAACATTTGCTACGTATAATTTGTCCCCGATGACGAGGCCTGTGATTGCTGTGGTCCCACTCATGGAGTCGTCTATGTCGCTGTGACGAAGCTCTTCGTTCGTGGCTAGAAATGCTGCGCAGTAAGCCTTGATGGGGTCGTCCAGCAAACTGGCATCCTGCGATAATTTCTCGACGAGCCTGGTTTTGACGAAAGTCGAGCACTGGGTCCCGCAGAGGCCGTGCCCATCGAACACGCCGAAGAAATGGACATTGGGGTTGCCCTGAATGTTCGTCTGGATACAGTAGCTGTCTTGATTCTCCTTGTCCGGCGTCTCTGGGTAGTAGCCTCGCTGGCTGAGGACGGAATAGGATAGCCTGAGATTGTGAGAAGGGATGTCGACGACTTCCAGAGAAATGTTGGCGGGGAGGGCGTTCGCGTTCGGAGTCGGGTACGCGGCGGGTTCTCCCTCGTGGTCGCCGTCGGAGGACGGCGCGTATTTCCGGCAACATTTTCCCTGGATGCAGCCCATTTTACGGCGGAGACTCTGGAACTTGGAGAAGAAAGTCCCGCTCGCACACCAATTGCTTGGCAAAAGTCCTGAAAGAAACCTAGGCATGAAAGACGACGACTAAACCCGGAAAGCGAGGCGATTATTGCGGGGAAAACACGGAAATGGGATCCCCGATCCCAACATTATCCACGACCGGAGAAATCGTCAAATGGGTTTTCCCGTACAGAAAAAAAAAAGAAAAAGGAGAAAAGGGATTTCTTGGATTTTGGTTTTGAGAAATTCGCAATCAATCGAATAACCCAATCAACAAGAAATGATCACACGCAGCTGGGGAGATGACATGGAGAAGAAGACTCGTGCTCTGCGGAGAAAGAAAAAAGGGGAAAATCAATGAGTAATAAATCCCTAGAAATCAATCAAAAAAGATATTTTGATTTTTTTGAATTTCGTCATCAAAAGAAAATTTCGCTTTATTTCCCCTTTTTTCCTTCTTAAATTACCATACAAAGAGGAGAAGAGGAGGTGGGGTTCGTTCTGTGGGTCCTAATGAGAGAAAATAATAATAAAAAAAACTTCTACTAATACATTTTTTTTCTGTAAATATATTTGTATTTCATCGACTACAAAAATAAAAATAATGATGAATAAAAATTTTAAACTAATCATATAAGAAAAAATATAATTATATTTTTAAATATTTGCGCACTAGTTAAAGACAATTAAGAAGAAAATTTAATTTTTTTTATCCGTAAAATAATATTAATGAGTATTGATTTGTAAATAATAAATATATTATTATTTTAAAAAAATGATACTCAATTTGATTTTAAAAAGTTATAATAATTTATTTGTAATTTACCAAAAGAAGTATTGCAACTACTCGGGTATATATATATATTTTTTTTGAAAATAAAATAATGATTTTTTTTAATTTTTATTTGTAAAAATATTATATTAATTTGTTGATTCACAACTATTAAAAAATAGTTTCCGTTGAAAAAAGTTTTGAAAAACTACATTTTGAAATTTCATTTATTTATATGACAAAGTAACGTGAAGTGTGACATGTGTTATTCTTCCGCTATTGTAGGACGGTATGACAAAAGTAGGGTTTTATTTTTGACTTTTAAGAACTCTCAATTTTTTTCCTGATCACCATCAATGAATTATTAGTTCTAAATTTTCAATAAATAAATAAATATAAACATAAAAAAATGGTATTGATCCACTATTGAAAAATTAATTTATTTGAAAAATTAACATATATCTAAATTGTTAACGGCATTGACTAATTTTGTGACTGTATGTAATAATATATTTGTATTGAATATGTATTGGTAACATTGTATATATAATGAATTATATTTTATATTCAAAATTTTAAAAATTTAATTTAATAGTTACTATTATAAACAAGCAAAACAATTTGAATGTGAAACTTGAGTTGTTATTTCAATATATCTCCTTTCGAATCAAAGATCACATTATTGTTCTGTCTTTCATGATCATATTTGTTTATTTTGGATGTGAGTTATCACTCAATCGAACTTGTCATTTGATTACCATATTTTCAAGAATAATTTTCACCTATTTTTTTAATTGATTGTCAGCTCTATCAAAATGGAATCGGGGTTCATGTATGATAAAGGCGAAAAATATAGCATATCTTTATTGGAAACTTGTGAAAACGGAGCAAACCCCCTCGATCTTCTGTTGTATTCCAATTAAATTGACTATATCCTCTCGGCCTTCTCGTTTCCCTTTTCTCACCATAAATTTCTCTTTAATAAATTTTGTACTAGCATTCTTCTCGTCAAAAGGTTAATGTGCACACACAAATCAAGACACCCAAGCAAGTAAATTAAATACTGTGAAACAAACGATTCCTACAAATTTACTTTTATTTTTGCATGCAGTTGATCATTTGTGGGTAGGAGTCATCAAAGATGATTGATCATCATCCAGCTTTGGACATTTGTACCTTCTCAGACCTTACGGAGGAGAATAAACAACTTCTGATCAAGCTCAAACCTAGCTGCAATCGACGGGTCCCCTTTAAGCATCATCAGCAGTCCACCGAACGAGACATATATATCACTGGGAGACCCAACCCAACCCAACCAAAAATCAGAGATGATGATATCAAGATAATATGTAATAAAAACTTAATATGCATTACACTATACACATACGCTTTAACTTGTTTTTCTCTGGATTCCTCTGATATTCTGTACAACTTTCCTTGCATGACATAGTCAAACTTATCAGCCAGTGATTTCTTGTTGCCCTGAAATCACATTACCGGGAAACAAAATCACGATGAAAAATAATAAATGTTATTAGCATCTCCAAATAGTAACTCTCCACAGCAAAAACTTTCATTAGAGAGGTTTTAGCAAATTTGAAACCTGAAACTTAATTGGGTCATTGTGTACAAAGATCAACCTCGGGGGTATTGTTGTAACAACCCTATAAATTTAACTGATAACAAGGTCAATCCCATATCTACTCGAACCTATATTGTCATACTCAGAGTACAAACAAATAATGAGGATATCAAAATGAGTAATCATACGAGACAGCGCTACTAATAAACACTTTTTACTGAGAAGTTTAACTGAAATATTCCCCACTTATAAAACGTAGTGATTAGCAGAATTTAGAATTGCACTACAACTTAAATGTTCTCTTGTATTTCTATTTTCTACCACTAAAAACAAAATTTATTTCTTCCGATAAAATAAAAAAGTTTGAAGGAACAGGCAAGTCAGTGTTGTTACCGGCGTGTAATAACCACTGTCTGGTGTCCCATCCAAGTTGAGGGTGGATGCGAGTACCATCATGAATTTATCTCCAGTACTCATAGGATATATCTCGGTATTCACATCAAGGTGCATCATCATATCAAACTGCTCACTCCTGGCAGAAATACGAGACACTATATATATTTATATAATTAGGGGTCAGCACACGTACAGTTTAAAAAACATTAAACTACAAGCTCGAAATTCTGGCATTTTTTGCAAAAAGCAATTATTTAACTATGAAATCAATAGAAGAATATCAAGGAAAAAAAAAAGTATACACATCGCCATTTCTTAATAACTCAAAAATTACTCGAAAAATCATTATAACCCTTGGCTTGAATTTTGTCCAAACGAATCTTAAGTTGCTAGGAAAATGGAGCATAATTAATAATTAATCATTCCATTATCAGATAAATACATAGGAAGGAATATCCGTAGATTTCTATAGATATTTGGCATCGGGTGGGGTTGTTGATTCAGAAGTCACAACACTAATATACACACACACATGAGGGTACAGATGTCAATAACAAACAAACATTATGTTGAGTGAAGTGTGCAATGCAAAGATAAGAAAAACAACAGCAGCAAAAGGTGATTCATTAAAATGAATAAGCAACGAATAGAACAAGGAATTCATAATGATCCTTCCATCAAGGTTAGATCTGGTCCAATTTGGACTATTCTGATTACTTGAGAATATTACTACCAACCATGCTTGATTGTATTCTAATCCTAATTCTCATCCTAGATCTCCGAATTTATGCCAATTGACCACCATTTATTCGTTCCCTATGAAATAGTTTTAAGTGTACTGGTATATAGGAGGCTATGAAAAATCAAATACGCAGTAAACTTTATTGATGTTACTTATCAAAAAAATTGCTACATTATAAGGGAGGGAACTTGTTCTTCATTTAGCTATTTCAGAGAACTCAATTAAAATATCTGCCCAAAATAGACAACAAATACTGTGCAGAATATATGAGATTATAGAAATCGTACCCCGATCAAATTTCTTGCCGTCTGGGTCTAGTGAGTCAACCCGGAATATGTCTTCAAACAGCGTTTCCACCATTTTTATGTGAAAAGAACCTAAATACAAAGATGCAACGCATAAGTATTGGCATCTCAGAAGTATAACCGAACTAAATCCAGCAACCAAATTGCATAATATATAGTCCCTTGTTATATAACCTAGGTAAGTAAGAACATATAAAACATATTTGTATCTCAGAAAGATAATAAAATCTGAGAATACATTAAACACTGAAGCTGCACCAAGTCTTCAGAGTCTGTTTCTAATTTAAAAAAAGAAAAAGAAAACCTAATCTCATTGATACTATTCAGAGGCTCACAAACAATTTAACCTTAACCTGCAAGAACCCATAACATAAATCAGAAGAAAATACTCTTAACAGGCAGTGCGGAACACAATATCAAGTCTAATATTCTTTAAAGGCCAAAGATAAAATCGTGTTAACCTTATTAGTTATGGTACCACTATGACAATTCATAAATCACACA
Source organism: Euphrasia confusa (assembly GCA_954870475.1). NCBI lineage: Eukaryota > Viridiplantae > Streptophyta > Magnoliopsida > Lamiales > Orobanchaceae > Euphrasia > Euphrasia confusa. Next base: position 2,485,409 of record OX940966.1, on the reverse strand, counting down.
AAAAAATCGCTCACAGATATTCGTTAATTTCCACCTGTAGCCTATTACCATATGCAAAATATAAGAGCATCCAGGCTGTACAATACTATAAGAATATTGATTTAGAGTGTCTAATATGCTACGACAAGGAATGTGAAAAGGTTGGTCGTAGCCCTTGAAAATGAGGTGCATTCGTCTCTTGCTCCATCTCTAAATCTCATTGTTCTATATTCTTTGAGCTAAGGGCATACTAGTGTTCAGGAGACCAACAATTAACAGTCTTTTTTGGCCACATTGTTCATTTGTGTTATGCCAAAACAGAAATGCTCGTTCCCATACGTTGAAGTTAAAATCAATCCAAAGGCAAAAATATATGCTAAAATTCCGATAGGCATAAAAACTGCAGCAAACATAGGACTGACCCTAAATACGAATTAGCACCAACGTAAATCCCATTAATCGTTTTATTTTTCTTTTGCATATCCTCTAAGACTTTATTTATCGAGATGGAGAATTTGAGTAGGAAATCATATTTCAGGGTTACTCGATTTATACATTACACTGATACACCCACAAAACACTAAGCCTCTGATAAAAAAATTGCAGGAACTTATTCTCTTACCATCAATAGTTGAAATACCCAATCTCTATGTCTTCTTCTCAGAAGGGGTTTGAAATTTTCAACTATGACAATTGATGAAATTAAAATTTATTCTCGCATAGAGTTGAGAAGAAGACGAGAGAGTAATTCGAGCTCAATTAATTAAAAAAAATCATTCGAATTTCAAAAAATATCAATTCTCAAATACCCTGTAATGCTAATAGAAATTAGGTTGAAACGACGAATTCAAATAAATCATAGATGGAGTTTATACGTAGAAAAGTAGAAATATTCTGCCGGAGGCGCCGCCGGAGTGATGATACTGGCAGATACACGATGACGACGGGTTCTGAAATCCCGATATATTGTGAGAGCCTGTTTTCTGCAATATACTGTAATACGGTAAATTATATAATTATTTTATTATAGTACTTCTCCGTAGTAGTATTAAATAAGGTATAGTATACTTTAATCAAATACACCGTAGTAGTATTAAATAAGGTAATACTCCGTAGTAGTATTAAATAAAGTATACAGTAGTATACTTACTTTAATCAAATACTCCTATGAAACTCGCAGGTAGAATATTGTATACACACATAATATTGATATTTCAATATGTTAGTACTGTAAATGTTTATAAATTTTATTTATAAAAATTAAAAAATAAAATTACATATTATTTTTTAAGTGATTTTTTTAAAATTCTTTATTGAAATCGAAAGTATATGAGTGCGGTCTCACGCCCCTGCGCATGAAAACGAGAATAATAAATTAAGGTAAGAAGACTTTAACTTAAAATCAATTGTTACTAGTAAAGTAGAATAATAAATTAAGGTAAGAAGACTTTAACTTAAAATCAATTGTTACTAGTGAAGTAGCTCTCAATACTGTTGGGATATGGAGTCAAATTATGAGAATAATTAATTGGGTAATTAATTATTGAGGAAGATTCTAGATGTGATCTTGTGTCCTTTTATGATTTGGACTCCTACCTATTTTATGATTAGGATTTAGATTTCTACCCTTATAAATAGAGATCCCCATCCATGTATTTTAGAATCCCACCATTGTGAAAAAATACTAGAGTGCTAGAATAGACGAGAGCGTGAGAATACTGAGATACGCGTGTGCGTTTGTAAACTCCCCGGAGTCGTCTATTATTATTCTAGTGGAAAGATCTGCAGCGGCGAGAGTGGACGTAGCCTATTTGGGTGAACCACTATAATTTTTGTGTTTGTAAACTCCCCGGAGTCGTCTATTATTATTCTAGTGGAAAGATCTGCAGCGGCGAGAGTGAACGTAGCCTATTTGGGTGAACCACTATAATTTTTGTGTCGTTTATTTTTCTCGTTTATTTTCGTTCGTGTTTATCGTTTCTTGCAGCGACGGAATTGGGCGCAAATCCCAACAACTGGTATCAGAGCTTTGGTGGAAAAACTGGGCAATCGAAGAAACGATGGGCGATTCGACGAACCTTGGAATTACGAGATTTGATGGCCTGGATTTTGCATCCTGGAGGATGGAAATCGAGAAGTACCTGGGCGAGAAGAAAATTCATCTATCTTCGAAAGGCGTGAAGCCGGAAGAGACGAGCGAGGCGGACTGGGCTCTCCTTGATCGACAAGTACTCGGATTGATCCGATTGACGTTTGTTCGTTCTGCCTAACGTTAATCTTTCCGCTGCATAACTTATACATATATCACATATATATATTAACCTGATAATTTAAGATACACATTAAAACACTTAAATTAATTAAAACAAACAAACTAAATTGTGAACTTAAATTAATTAAAACAAACAAACTAAATTGTGAGGCTTCGTGGTGCGGCATACTAACTGAAGTAGTGCATTACCCTGCCTTAAGCTTGGCAGCGTATTCTGCCACGCACTTTCACATTTATACATTTCTTTATTTTCATCAACTTTTTTTTCATAATCGTTATTATATATTGTCTTTTTTTAAGTTTATATATTGATTTTCAAAATGATACCGTGTCAACGAAAATATTTAAACTTTGAATTATTTGCCATTGAATTTGGACAATTCATTTAAATAACACTTAATTTATTATTAATAAATTAAATGTCATTTTATAATTGTAATATAATTGATTTTTTTAAATAATTTTATAATTTTATTGTTTTAATTTGAAACGTATGCCTCTTTCACGCCTCAAATTTTTAAAACATTACTGCACAGTTTCAAGATATTATATATGTTTAATTCAGGTAGAGTTCATTGGTATTAAATAAAAAATTATTTAATAGTTGTTAGTGACTATTTTATTAAAAGTAAAGATTTTAGGATTTGTGGAGTTATAGAATGAACTCTATAAAATTCAGAGGTTGGGAATATAATTTATAAAACAGAGGTTGGGAATATAATTTATAAAAACTGGACATAATAATATTTTCCCACATAATAATATTTTCCCAAATTTAAAGTGTACTGTCCCATAATAACTATATATAACTATATACTATGAGGACAATACACATATAATTAACGCATAATAACTATATATAACTATAGTAACAGGTGAAAATATTAAGCATATTATATATATATAATTATTTGATTAATTATCTTAATTAACACTAAATTATCATTGCAACAGACAGAATCTCTTGTCAAATAGAAGTCTAATAATAATTAATTTAGATTGTGTTGCTACATAATTAATTAATTAATGTTTTATAGTATATATAGTGCACTTAAAGATACTAATTTAGATTGTGTTGCTACATAATTAATTAATTAATGTTTTATAGTATATATAGTGAACTTAAAGATATTGTGGGACGATTCATATATAGTTTTGCTTTATTTATATTCTTGTACTCAAAATCATGACTAAAAAAAATACTTACTAAAAAGAGAATTGATGATGAATGTGAAATTAAACATGTGAATAGAATTAAGAGATCGATTATCAAAACTTCATTTTGATTTATAATTATAAATCAATTTACCTATAAAGCTAAATACATTTCATGATCAAGTAAAATATATAGTAGTAGTAGTATTTGTTCAAAACTAATTTTTTTTAATGCAATAGATATAAAGTTTTTAATCCGTAGATATAAAATAAATAAAACATCCACTAAATTTAACTAACAATAAAATAGACAAATAGCAGGTCAATAAATATAAAAACAAACTAAATGTGTGGAGCATAAGTAAAAAATAATAAATATGTGTAGCACACAAAGATGTTAACTAATCCAAAACCAATTGATTTCTTGCGAGAGATATTTAAATAAGCGCAAAATAATAAATATGCGGAGCGTCCCCAGGAGCATAGCCGAGTGGTAAGGCCTATGATGATGTGGGTGTAATTCCCCGGCGACGCAGTGTTCGAATCTCGGGTGGGACAAATTTTCATTGAAATATTATGAAGGTTTGTCCTGGGGTTCGACCTGTTGGCTCTCTCGCACAGGTGTCTGCTACTCGGGCACATTCCTCGATTTACATCCTACTCGATCGAGGGACCTCCGATCGAGTGGGGGTGGAGTTTCTCGTCTCTCCTCCTTATCAAAAAAAAATAAATATGCGGAGCAAGTTAAATGTACACAAAGTAACTACAAAAAAAATTGATTTTTTGCGAGAGATATTTAAATAAGGAGAGATATTTAAATAAGGCAGTTCAACCACAAAATAAAAATATATAATAATAGGACAATTAAAATATTAATAATTTTTAACTTTAAAATACAATAAACTCAACAGTACATTTAATAAAAAAATACTCACTTAATGTATACAACAGTAAAACAAAAATTAACGCAAATCAGAGCGTCCTCCGGAGTGCTCTCGGCGCCGGTCCGGCGAGACCTGAAGGATACATGAAGTGAATAATAATCAACTATGAAAATATTACCTGGTATTCTAGGAATCAATTATTTTTTGTTTTATAATAATCAACTATGAAAATATTACCTGGTATTCTAGGAATCAATTATTTTTTCTTTTTATTATGTATTCTTTTTTGTACTTCAAGAAACAATTCCTCAAATGCTAGCAAATATACTGTTTGTATTGTTGTTTCATTGTTACCATATCACATGCTAGACATGTTTATCATCGTATCACTTATGAACTGACTACGTACCTTGCGACTTGCCAAGTATTGCTAGTTGAAGATATTTCTTATCAATTCAAAATTAAAAATTTTACTTTAAAATACTATTTTACCCTTACTTTATCGAACTACTTTTTAAACTACACTCGCAACTACTTTATTTTTTCAACTTAAAAGTACATTTTTACCCTTTTTTTAATCAAAAATTTAAAAAATAACATTTTTCTTAATTTGGTGCTCACAAAAGTATTGGATCTATTGTGATTTAGAAGGAGTATATATTATCATAATAATTTTCTATAATATAGTAACTATTTTTGATGAGTACTGATTTATCTCATTTGGTACGTTATTCTTGAATTTTACAATCACGTTTAAACTAAAAAATCATATGAGATTATGTGTAATTTTAATTATTTCATTATTATTTATGCAAAATAAAGCTCACAACTCTAACAATAAATATATTTACGAAAAAGTAGGTATTAGGTAACATATTTTAATGGTTAGTTTTCATATTGTTATAATTATTAATAATATTTAAAGAGTATATTTTAACAATCAAGCTATATATTATAATAACTTTTAAACCGCTCAACGGGAAACAAACAAACACCCTGGAGACGAAAACTCTGCCTAGGAGCGGAAAAAGCTTCGGAGGCTTCGGCTCATCTCACAGCATCGTCCCAGAAGGGCGAAAAGGTGATTTCAGCATGTTCAGAACAAAATCCAGTCTTGTCCGGCAGAACTCCAAGCTTCCGTTCGACAATCTTCAACACAACAACACCTCCGGAGACCTCGACAGCGAGCCCCTCGTCAAAAGTCTTCCTGCCGGAAGATACTTTGCAACCATCAGAGGCCCTGAGCTCGACCAACTCTGTCGTAGATTCGAATAATATTTTTGAAAATGTATTGTGATTTGAAATTGATCGATAACATTAACTTAGTTTGTTTTGGTGATGTTAATGTCAAGTTATTTTAGTAATGCTACAAAATAGATTGGATTATAGTTCAAAATTAGTATCTCTTGTGTTTGTCACAAATAATAAAGTATATGCCAAGTTATTGATCCATGCATGCAACGACAACGAAAGCCCGAATTGGATAACTAAAATTTCGAACGATAATATTAACCGAAATAAGTTTTATGGAAAATATATGTCGTAGATTCAACTAATAAATTAATATTAAGAACTATAAAAATTTTTGAAGAGGTGAAAATTATACTTCCCACTCCTTCCCATAAAAAGTGCAATACTGTATTGTATATCATAAATTATCACAACTCACTTAAACATAATTATAATATCATCAAAATTATCACAGTACCTTTTAATTATCGTGTACGATGCCACAACGCCCATTTATCGTGGCTATTCACACGACGTATGACTGTCGTGGAAGGTCTCACGACGTATGATTATCTTTAATGGTTTCACGGAGTTGACTTATCGTGTATGTATCACGCTGTCCATTTATCGTGATTTGTCTCACGGCGTGCGATTATCCTGGATGAGCTCACGGTGTGCAATTATCTAATATGGTTTCACGGTGTCAATTTATTGTGGATGGTCACACGGTCTCTATTTATCGTGGATGTCCTCACGGTGTCCATTTATCGTGGATGTTCTCACGGTGTTCATTTATCGTAGATGGTCACACGGTCTCTATTTATCGATCTCCGGAGTCGTCTATTATTATTCTAGTGGAAAGATCTGCAACGGCGAGAGTGGACGTAGCCTATTTGGGTGAACCACTATAATTTTTATGTCGTTTATTTTCTCGTTTATTTTCGTTCGTGTTTATCGTTTCTTGCATCGACGGAAATGAGCGCAAATCCCAACAAATACTTATTAAGATACGAGTACATTAAAAGAAACAAACATTAAAAGAAACGTTCTTAGAAATTAGAATCTCCATTACCTCATAAAGGTGTCTCGATAAAAAAAATCAACAAAAAGTTCGTATATTTATGATTTGATCGCGCGAGCACCATTGTACAAATACTTGAAATCATGGAAGTACCTAACAAAGTATATAATGCGCCAATCCAAGTGAGATTCATCATTCATGCATGTAATTCATACTTGTGCTGTGTGATTGAATTGTGGAATTGTGGCCTAAAATAGCGTACCATATGAGTCCACAAGATTTCACAACGTCAAAAATGAATATAAGTATATTTTAAATTAATAAATATATAATGGCGGTTGACCTATACAAAAAAATAAAAATATCTTCGTTGACTTTGTGAGATTGTAGTAAAGAACGTCGAAATCAATGTAAACCCTCAAAACAAAAACACCTCCGATATTTCTTCCTAACCCTAAGAAAAACAAAATATGCCAATCCCTTTCTTCTCTCCTCTTTCTCTTAATACCATAAAATCCCTCTCCCAATCTCCACATTTCCCAGCCTCAAATGGTTCAATAATAAACCACTTTTTTTTCCCTTTTTTCCTTTCCTTTATAAATCCTCTCCTCTCATTAATCACCTCATAAAAAAAAACCAAAAAAAAAAAAAAACCAAAAAACAAGTTGCAACACATAACATTTCCTAAACATCCACCACAAGACAGGATGGCCTTCTCCTCTCTCCCCTCCTCCTCCGGCCTCCTGTCTATCCTCCTCCTCCTCCTCCTCCTCCACCCCGCCTCCTCCATCCGCCTCCAAGTCATCCAAAAACCGAAGCCCTCCTCCCCGTCCTTCCGCGAGGCCCCCGCCTTTCGCAACGGCAACACTTGCCCCCCAAACAACAACAAAAACAACACGATCCACATCGTGATGCCCCTCGACCAGAACTACATCCGAGGCACGATGGCCGCTGTCCTCTCGATCCTCCAGCACTCGACTTGCCCGGAAAACGTCTCGTTCCACTTCCTCACCGTCCACCTCGACACCGAGATCCTCCTCCTCATAAAGTCAACCTTCCCTTACCTCAACTTCAGCATGTACCAGTTCGACCCCGACCTCGTCCGAGACAAGATCTCCAAGTCCATCCGGCAAGCCCTCGACCAGCCCCTCAACTACGCCCGCATCTACATGTCCGACATCCTCCCCCGAGAAGTCGAGCGCGTCATCTACCTCGACTCCGACGTCATCGTCGTCGATGACGTGGCGAAGCTATGGGGGGTCGACCTCGGCGGGAGGGTCCTCGCCGCCCCCGAGTACTGCCAGGCCAACTTCACCAACTACTTCACCGAGTCGTTCTGGGCCGACCCGGGCCTGGCCCGGGCCTTCGAGGGCCGAAGGCCTTGCTACTTCAACACCGGGGTGATGGTGGTCGACGTCGGCGCGTGGAGGAAAGGGGGGTTCTCGAGGAGAGTCGAGGAGTGGATGGCGGTTCAGAAGAACCGGAGGATATACCACTTGGGCTCGTTGCCGCCGGTTTTGCTGGTGTTCGCCGGAGAGATCAAGGCGGTGGACCACCGGTGGAACCAGCACGGGCTCGGAGGGGATAACTTGGAAGGGAAGTGTCGCGGGCTTCACCCGGGCCCGATTAGCTTGTTGCATTGGAGCGGGAAAGGGAAGCCATGGTTGAGGTTGGACTCGAGGAGGCCGTGCACGGTCGATTATTTGTGGGCCCCGTACGACTTGTACCGATCGTCGAGGGTGGCGTTGGAGGAGTGAATTGACGACGTCGCCCGTCCCATCGTCTCTCTTTTAGTGTCATTATTTATTTTTATTATCGCGCGTGAACGTACGTGCATGCATGCATCAATCGACTGTACGTAATAAGTCAAACTCGTGCATGCATGCATGTACGTACCAAGAGATGAAACACGGGGAGTAGAAGAGATCGATGGGGTCGAGAGAAGTTGCTAACATATGTAAAGTGCAGGATTTTTTTTTTTTTTTTTAATTTATCTTACAAAAAATGGAGCATTAGATATTTTTGCCAATATTTGCTAGTTTGGCTCATGGTCCAAACACAATTTAGGATTAGGTTTTTCTTGAATGTGCTTTAATTCATATTTTTTTCTATATACATTTTCTTTTCTTTCCACTTGACTTTGGTTTTTTTTCTTTTAATTTAATCCTGCATGGAAATATGTTTTATGTTAATATGATGTTTATCTTATATTTATTTGAGAGTATACTATTTTTGAATTATGAGTTAATAATATGTGTGATAAGCATATAGTTTAATAAGGGCACATTAATAACAAAAATACTATAATGTATTATTTCTCAATTTCACATCTCAATTTTATAATTGATAACAATTGTAACTAAGGAAATTTTAATAAGAGCCACAAATTTAATAACAACAATACTATACAATAATTAATATTGGTTTAATACTAAGATTAAAAAATTATTAATATAATAGATTTTATTAGAATGTTTATTTGTGTAATGGATTACTATGGTTGGATATATGATTTCTGAGAATTGAGAAAAGTGATTTCAAAGTTTGAAATAAAAAAACTATGATGGAGATCCGATAAGACGCAGCAGTTGCGAAATGGGAGAGAAAAGAGGCGGTTACCGAGAAAAATACTCAAGTATCGCTCCACTAACTCAAAACCCTAATTAATTCAGCATGTAACCGTCAGTCCACGTGACCAAAAAAGCCTGTAAAAAAGGTGAATTTTGAAATTCAAATTTTTTCATCTTATCTTTTAATTTATTGGTTTATTTTAATCAATTAAAGACCGAAATTATATCGGCATATGAAAAGTCTTTTCATCTGCATAGGGAAAGAAAATACATGGTCTCAAGACCATTATCAGAATTGTTACAGGGGAGTCTTAAGACACAACCCCGTGGGAAAATACTTAATTTTCTTATACAAGGACTATATGTGTCCATTACAAAAATACTAATCGGGAAAGATCCCGAAAAAAAATTTTTGATCGATGCAGGTACATAAGTCCAGAACGATGATATCGCAACCTCCTCTCCATCTCTCTCAGAACTATCTTTAAAGACCACACTAGAGCCACCTAAAAGCAGATCCGTCCCAGGGAGACGGGAGACCCCACGCCAAAAGCCGCTACTGACAAAATCCACAAGCCAAATAACCAACTCTGAAGAGTATCAAGAGTCGATTACCAGGAGATTCAAGACCAAACTTCAGAAAAAAAAATGTTATAATCCATCAATTTTCCTGGGGGCCAAATGTTACACCATAAAAATCCGACACTAACACGTGTCCAGACGACCGGAGCCACGTCATCAATGAGGTGGTCAAACGGGAAATAAAACTCAATTTTGAAGCCAAGTGTGAAGAAGGTACCAAGCGAGCTCAACAGTAGCCCCGGGCAGACAGCCCCGTGCCAGATTGAAGGATCGGTCAGATAAGGCTCCAGGCAAGAGGCGGTGCACCTCTGGTGACATGCAACAAGTGGGAAGACAAAATTAGTGGGTTTTAAATGTAAAGCTTAAAGTCTTGATTCAGCCCAATTAGAATGTATATTATGTATTAGGTGGCTAATAGGTGGCATTAGGAGAGCTTGCATTCTCATGCAAATGATAGTATAAAAGAGAGATGTAAGAGAGGAGGAAAGGACTTCACCTTTTTTCTACTTTTCCAAATACATTAAGTAAAGAAAAAGAAAGAGCTTGAAGCTCAAGAACATCATGTCTTATTTCCAGATTTCCGGCATACAAACTTCAATCTATAACTTGCCTCATATCAAATAAATATTCTGTTGGTGCCCTTCTTAACACCTAATCTACCTAAAAATAATTTATTTTATTTATAATTTATTTAAATAATTAATACTATTTTATTATTTCTTATTTCTTATTTATTATTCATTAACATATTATTTGTATTTTTTAATAATTTAATTGATTTTTATTCACTTCTAATAAAATAAACAATATTTTTTCTCTATAAAATATATCAAAATTGATTTCTATTTATAGAAAATGAAAAATATATAAAATTTGGTATAATTTTTAAATTTTTATAATTAATATTTTAAACAATATAAATGTTTTAATATAAGAAACAAAATAAAATTGAAAGGACAAATATAAGTTCCCCATTTGTTCTAACATTTAACTCGACAAAAAAAAAAGTTTTCCTCAAGTTTTCACTCAAACGATCAAGCGCGAAAAACCATCCTTCTTATTTTTCAGCGAACTATACTCAACGGTTGCGGCGTGGCAGTAACGGGGCATTTTCCCAAAGTATTCCACAAAATGTAGTCTCCGGAAGTAACCTAATTCGAACACAAAATTAAAATACAAATATAAGAAGCATTTAGCAGTGAAGCAGCTAATTAAATTGGCAAACAAATAGACGACCAAAGATGAGAATACCTGAGTTGAAATTTCAACAGTGGCCTTAACTGCAGGAAATACGATTACCTGCACAGACCACTCAGTAAATTTCCAAACAGAAAATTTGATATGAAAGCTAAAAAGGAGAATTTGGCTTTTAGATATAGTATTTTTTTGGAAAAGACGTACAGATTTAGGATCAATAGACATTCCTGACAATGAAGGTCCGGTCATCTTGAAAGAAACCTGCATCATAAGAATGAACACAAATATGAGAAGCAGGCACGTGTGCAAACAATATATCATAGTTAAAAAATATTTAAAAGTCCATAAATTCAGCAATGATTTTTTTTTTTTTTTTTTTTTTTTTTTTTTTACTTTTGCATAATTGTACGCCTGCCAGCAAAAAGGATCATCGAGATCAGCCGCCTGAAGATCCCTATTCATTTTCTCCATTATGTGATCCTCGACATTAACCATGCTACCAGTAGCCTCAACATCACTGTCTTCATCACAAACCAATCTCTGAGCTTGCCATGGAGCAAATCTGACTGTCCCAGGGAAAGTTGCCTCAATACTCTTCCCAGAACCACCTCGAGTGTTTGTTATTATCCTCCAGTCAACCGAGTGATCACTATACGAAACCGTCCCAATGGAAGGTGTCCCTTCAAATGAAACTACCCGTCTCCTCAAAAATGGCATGGTCACAGTACAAAACTCTACCGACAAAGGAGCTTTGTAACCTTCCATGAGACTCAGCTTAAACAGAAATGCACCCTCATTTTCCGAGACCATCGAGAGCTGATAAAAACCCTTTATCGGGGGTCCCACGGAACAAAGTGACTGATAATGCATTAAAACAAAATTTCCTAATGGTGGTGAAAATGTAATTGCTTGCTTATCACCACCATGCTCGGGAACTTGAGCGCAAGGGTGAAAAGTCAAGGACTGGACTCGGGCAGTGTTCAGCCCAGTCAACGGGAAAGAAACGTCGGGAAGTCCTTCTAACTCAGCCCGGCAGTTGACCTGACCTGAAATCGTGATGCTGTCTGGGATCTCATCCCGATCGTACATTGCGGCATGGATTGTGTCATGAATCGTGAACAATATCCGTTGCTTCCCCCGGTGAAGGTAAGGCTTCCAAGCTGGCTGCTTGCGGTCGGCAGGAGGGATATCTGATGAAGAAAATCCAGTGGTTCTGATGGCGGAGATATTTGAGTAGCTGAGATCCAGTGGAGTACCTATACCAAGAGTAAAAGGAATGATAAAACAACAACAAAGAGTATTTGATTGCAAAGGACTGCAAAAGGATAACAACTGAGATGAGAACGACAACCGAAAAAGAAGGATTCATTACAAAAATAACCTTGTTGAACTTTTATTTTGATTTACATTTACCCCTTCATAAGCAGAAAACATTGACTTCGTATTTATGAAAATATAATAGTTAGCCCTTTAATTTTAAGGTGAAATTTGTCATTTAGTCAACTCTCGCAAAATTATTTGCCTCAAATCAAGGACTCTAGTAAATAGCCAATTTCCTCACATGATTATATTTAAGACCTCAATTCTGTTTTACTGAAATACCCATGACACGCACCTAATTATACTTACGAAGAACCCTTAATTTTAACATAGATACAAACATCAGAGGTATTGTTTTTAAGGATCTGTTTCCTTTTGTAAGATTATGTCAAACCTCAAGAGTAGGTTTGTAATAATCACAAAAAAGGTTTACCAACCAAAGGGCATTGCAGTGCTGATGAAAGACCGAAGTACATCTTTGTCCAATGGCCTTGAACCCATCTTTGGAGCATCAGAAATTATGGATCCACTTACAGAAGTCCCGGAAGCAGTGGATGCTGCAACAGGTGCAGCTACGGGCTTTGCTCGGGCCGAAATACCTGAAATTCCTATACTCCCAGTGAGAGAGTCCAGTAACCCTCCTACTGAGGGAGATGCAGCGACAACAACTTCTGGCTCTACTGTTTCTCCAAGTATAATTTCTCCAACAGTGTGTGCCACACAAAACGCCCTAATTCGACAAATTTCATGAAGGATTCAGAATTAGAACCGGAATAAGTCATAGACCTCCATAAGGAGTAAGTTGCTCTAAATTGAAGAACATTTCAAGATATGGTAATAGTTAAAACCATAAAACATCATGATTCTTGCATAAAATATTACATGGAGAGAAAGAAAAATATAGAAATATAAAACCGAAAAAGGGCTAGCACGACTGATAAAGTTGGTGTAAATTTTCAAACATTTCTCAAAATGAAGCTTAAATGCCGGATCTTGCCCAAGTGTTTTAGGCAAGATGAGAGAAAGATAACATATCCATGAACTTAACTGGCAGGCAACTAAAATACACAGACTATATATTGACATTTGACAGTCTTCCAAGACTGGCCATATTTGATATGACTATAAGAGCTTTGAAAACTAGAAAAAAATGGTTGTTAAGAAGATAGAGAAAGATAGTAGTACAACTGTACAAAACAACATAATATATAGATTTGTCTGAGGCATATCCGTTAGTTTTTAAGATTTTAATCTGTGAGAATTTTCTAAAACAACATTTCATTGGGGTGGAGGGAGTAGTATTAACTAGTGAATTTTATAAACAAGAAAGCAAATTGCAAAAATACAGATCCATAAACTCATGCATAACTTGAGAAAGAGCTATGCAATGCCATACTCATAAAAAATCAAATAAGTGCGTTTTTTTATTTTCTAATAAAAAAACAAAAATAGTAAAGAAAAAAGATGGTGTTGACCACAAGGCCGGTCAACTAGCCCAAGGCGGGAGTCAGACAAAACTCCTGGGGTGAACCCACCCTGATGGAATTAAAAACGAGAGGAATAAAAGTACCCACTAACACAAAATCAAAGCCAAACAAGGAAATGTAATTCACATGTAAAAGTACAACTTACCTTACCCTGTGATGGACGGTAGGTCAAGGAGTAGGGAAGACAAATTCTCATCCAACACTACAGCACTCCCACAGTCTTGTTTATTGCACATCATTGAATACGACTTGAGATGATGAGTTTCAACCAAAGGCAAAACCAGGATAGAGTACGAACCCTTCACATGTAAGATTAGAGGCCACAAGAGGCTTCTCTCCCCTGCATCCTCCTTATTGATGTGCAAACTGATTACATGACGTGTAATGGGATCATCAACCCATGAATCTGATCCTTTACAGGACTGGCTTACACGAAGCCCGAATCCACGTGCAGACCCCTCTCTGTCACAAACCATGATAATTATTGAGCGAGAGATATATACGTGCATACGATTATCCCAATACACACTGTATAAAGGCTGTCAACATATAGTTCCATTCCCAACTATCACACTCCCAACAAGATAAGGAAAAGAATTACAAAATACAAAAGTAATCCCTGGAAACATACCAAACAACATCCATTGATTTTTCTTCAATAACTACACCCGACGGGCAACTATATTCAACTAAATTATGAATTATGAGCACGATTTATAAATTATGATAAACAGATAAAAATCACTCCTCCTAATCATTATGATAAGTATAAAATCGTTCTTCCATATGTCAGATTCCCTTTACTTTGGAGAATGCGAAAATTATTAAGCTACTGAAAAAAAAGTTAAAAAAAACCTCTTTTTGCGCTCAATGAAAGCAGCAGCGAGTTCAGAATCATAAGGAAGAAAATGATGCTTAAAATTATCGTCCCTGTCCTTCTCACAAGCCACTCGCCATCGTCTCTCCACCACCGGAAACTTCCTGATAATTTTATCGAAAAATAAATTGCATCAATCCATCGATCTGTGACCAGCATAAACAATTAAGGAAAAAGAAATAAAAAGTACCTGGAGAACACAACAGAGTCTTGATTGTTGAGAATCCACAGTCCTCTGATGTAGCAACCACTCGGCATTATCACCTTCTTCCTTTTGGGATTTTCAGAAGATAGTTGAATTGAGGCCCGAGTATCTCTTCCGAGTTAAATAAATACGAAGGAAAGATTTATTTCACTTCTAATTTTTATTGTATTTTGACCCCTTCACTTGTTACAAATTGTATTACAGTTGAAATTACATTAATTTAATAAAAGTATAAATATTTTTAATTTTCTCACTTTTGACATTAAAATTAGACAAATATACTACTTTTATACTTTCATAACTTCCATCTCATAGAAATAGTTCTATTTTTATGGGATAAAAGAAATATCTATTATCTATATTCACGAGTATGGTTTTTTAAGTAAAAATAACAAATAGATAACCTCAGTTTCTCATACATACATAATAGTATAATCATCGTACAACAGTTAAAACCTTGTATCGACTATTTTACAAAGAAACTAGCAAATTGAGAAACACAAACACAAGTCGATTCCTTTATTTAGAACATGCCATCAGCTCCAGGTACTGAACTCTAACGTCTGAATTTTCAAACTTATAAGTTAAATGATTCAAGGGTCTAGGTAGAGGTGGTTGATGATGGATCCAGCGCGTCTCTTGGTCCTAGCACTGACCTTCCACTTCTCCACCAATATCTTCTTCATCCGAATACAAGTTTCAACCAAGGATGAAACACCGGCTTCTGTGATTCCGGGACAGTAAACCATGTGACATGATTCAAGTAACGTGCATTTTGCCACCAGATGGCTGAGGCCTATGTCTGTTATTCGACGGCAGTGCGATATCACCACATCCTTCAGTAAAGGACAGCTTTCGCCTAACTCCATTATTGCTCCGTCTCCCAGCTTCTGTGGCACGGAAATATAGTACAATTAGATATGTTCATATGAAAATTCAATGCCGTCTCCATTATTGAAAACTCATATTTTCTTTCCCACACTGATAAAAAACGGGATAAAAATTTGGAGGGAAGAATGATAAAGTTTTTGCCAAAGTAAATGGATATATAGATAAATATGAGAGACTCAGTTGAAAGACAAACCTCAAGAACACTAACATCCAGGCAACGGAGTTGAGGGCAACCTTTAGCAATAGCTATTATTCCAGCATCCCCAATTTGATTGCAGCCACTTACATTCAAATGGTGTAAGGAGCAGCCTTGACCTATCGAGATCAGTGCCTCGTCCCCTATTCTGTTGAGATCATACAGCAAAAAATATCCGTATATAATATAAAGTGCTAAAAGTAAAACCGGTATCTGCAGGAATTATAATAGTTTTCAAATGAAAGCATTTTATGCTTAAGTTGACTTCCTTAAGTAGTTAGTTAAGTGGTGTTTATTCATGCTAGAAACAATTATACTGGGATAATGCTTTGCACATTACCAAGAATCTTATCATGATTGCCTCAAGTAATATTTCCCAATCATTGGATCAGAAAGTCATTTTACATTAAGATGAGACTTCACCAGCAATACGATGTAAATTGTTAAACATATAGGGAAGAGTAAGAAAAGTATGTTCTAGAGAGGGGAATGTGTTCTTCACAACCACATTACAAGGAGAGGGAAAGGGTTCAACAATCATATTTTAAATATCATGATACACAGGTTTGGTGACGTTGATGGGTCAAAATACAAACTGCATATGATTCAGAAAACACACTAAAGTACTAACTTAATGCACAAAAGCAATATGTGTAAGCAAGTCTTTCAAACCTTTGAAATATGAAATTCACATTATGATTGGCTACACTCCTCCTAAGTCCTAACCCACCTTTCTTTCTCATTATAATATATAGTTGCTTTGTATGGTAAAATCCTATATATCATGTTCAAACAATTAAAGTCTTGTGTAACCAAAATGATTGAAATGGAGCAATGTAAATTTAGGTGGGAAGTTTTGTGCAACCAAAATGATTCAAATGAAGCAATGCAAATTTAGGTAGAAAATAAGACAATAAATTTTGACATGTCAATTGTCAACATTTAGTGTGGAAGACCCAATTGACATCAAAGTTGATTTACTGGTTTAGATGATTTGAAAGAGGGAAAAGTGAAGCATTGCAAACCTGTCACAGAATTGTAGGCTGAGGTCCGTGAGAAGATTGCAGTTTTCACCAACAGA
Source organism: Euphrasia confusa (assembly GCA_954870475.1). Lineage (NCBI taxonomy): Eukaryota > Viridiplantae > Streptophyta > Magnoliopsida > Lamiales > Orobanchaceae > Euphrasia > Euphrasia confusa. The sequence goes on along the minus strand of OX940966.1, from coordinate 2,468,462 downwards.
AATTATCCCTTTATTTCCCACCTATGAATCATGGAAATTGATGTTTTAGTTAGAAACAAAATAAAATAAAACAAAAATTTAGCTGTCATTAAAATTCAGAGAGACTGATTTAACTACAAATATAAAAAAAATCCATAACTATGATGTGGATTAGTACATTTTAAGCCTCCTGTCCAGGATAATATTTTAGGGTTAATATTTCCTAGGGTAGATTATAGATCCCGAACTTCATAAGCCATTCAAACAAATTAGGATCCCTACCCTCTATTAACATAGATCCATAAGAGAAAACCTAAAAACGGGAATAAGTTAATCTATGTATTATGAACTCACTACAGGTTGCATCAGCAAAAAGATTAGAGATAGCTTTTGAAATCATTTCCAGTCAAAATAACTCATTTCAAAAATATTGGAAGAACTAGTTTATGTCCTGAACTGTCACAAATCACAATCATGGAATCAACAAAGTAAAAACAACAAACGAACTACATAAAAGTTGATTACAAAACTGATTATTATTTAGAAACAAGATAGGTAGGTGATGTGATGCGGAAGTATATTAGTATCATTATTATTATTATTATTCTTATTATTATTAATTATTACTCCCTCCCATCTTTATTATTTGTCGTTCTACACTTTTTATTTTTTTCCATTTTAATTGTGGTTTTGACAATATCTTCCTCATATACCCCTTATAATGTACTTTAAATACCTCATTAATTAAAACAATTCAATTTTTTCTTTAATTCCTGCTATTCATGGATCTTTTATTCTTTGCATTTTATACATTCAATCTTCAAATTATGGAGATAAAAAAATCAACGTAAATTCATTTTTTTTCTCAAATTATGAAATTTTAATTTATTTTTTCCCGTTATTTTGTTGAATCAAATTCAGTTTTTTTTTCTGTAATTAAAAAAAATGAAAACCGCTCATTTCTATTCTAAGAATGGTAAATAATAATAAATAAATAAAACTGTTTACCGTATGGAAGAAGAAGAGTAGGCTGTTTTTGGTTCGGAGTTGGGACTTGAGAGGAGTTATAGGAGTAGAGTTTTCTTAAAATAATTGTATAAAGAAAGGGTAAATTGGGTAAAAATATATATATTAAAAACTGTGCAAATGTGTAGAATGACAAATTATAAAAATGGGAGAGAGTATTATAGTAGCAGTAGTATTATGGGCTTTAATAACTAGGGTTTGTGGACTTTTTCTTATAAGTACGTGTTTAGTTTTAAGATAGGGTTATCTTTTGGGATCGTTGGAATTAGAAGTCTTTTGACTTGGACGGAAGATGTTCTTTATTTTCTTCTGTTCTTTATTTTTCTTCTTAATAATATTATATTTCTGTGTTCGTCCCTTTGAACTCTAACAGTAGGGGGGTGCTTCAAACATCATTACCATCAACCATTGCATTTACTCGATCTATAATCTAAAAAGAAGATATGATGAGAGCTAATTTTAAGTAGAAGAAAATACGTCATGAATTACATAATAACAAAAAAAAAATGCAGTCACAACGTTTGGACATTATACATATGCATTAATCCAGTTCAAACATTCCATGAGTGGATACAAAAATGACTGATGAGAAGTGAAAAGAAAAGAATACCTCGTAACATCGGCGGATATGGAGCGTCCGCATGTTCTCACAGCCTATAGCTATAGTGCATATGGAGTCATCCCCAATAGCTGAGCAATCTACTAAATGGAGAGTTTGCAAGAACTTGCATCCTTTGCCAATTTCACTTAGTCCATTACTTTCTATCCCCTGACAGTACATCAAGGATAATTCTGAAAGCCGGCTGCAGGCAAAAAGAGTCAAAGAAGGATTACTTCTCAAAAATGCAGTCAGTACAACTCCAGAAAAGTAAATCATAGTATCATACAAAACAGAGAGAGAACGAAAAAATATAAGACAAAATGACAAATCAAACAGAAGGTGGGAGGCTTAACACATACTTGCAATTTTTTCCAATGGATTTCAGTCCATCAGTTCCGATATTGTGGCAGCCATTGACTTCAACATGCATAAGCTCTGGGCAACCAACGGCTATGGATTCTAAACCCTTGTCACTTAAAAAGTAGCAATCGTTCATAGTAAGATTTTTCAATTTTTTACATCCTTTTCCAATAGCACGAAGGCTCCTGCAAAAGTAGGTAGGGAGAAAAAAATTGAGCAAGAAAGTGATTCATCTCCATGCAGATTTCTTAATTGTCTCAAATCCAGTGATAGGACAAAAACTATATTAGACATATTACGACTAACATTGTGAATCTATGGATCACATTCCACGAAAGTAACAGTGAAATAAAACCTAGTTGTTACATTAAAGAAGAATAGTTCAGTTGCATGATGCTTATTTCAAAAGAAGACGTGAACATGTAACTGAGACATCTACTGCCCGAACAGGATAAAAATATTCAACGAAGATCACATGCATTTTTTTAGACAGCAATTTGCAAAAGCTGCAGAGAGCATAAATGTGAATAAAGGGTAAGTGGACAATGGGAGCAGTCATCACTCCTATAAACATGCTGCTAAAAGTATAGCGACTTCATAAAACTAAGGACTAATGACCAGATATGCTTACATGAATGTTTCTTTATGTAATTCATCGAAAATATCATTGACAATGAGGTTATATATCTTCACCGATAAATTCAAGACTACCAGAGGGAATAAGTGATATTCCAAACATCTGAACTGAAAAGGGAAAAATAAATCTGAGAAATGACGCATATAGTGGTAAAGTGACCTGTCTGTGAATTTCTGAAAGTTGTAGAGAGCCAGTAACTCCAATGCTAAACAGAAAATGCCAACAGCTTCCAAGGCCTCGTCTGAAATATTTAGGCACTGTAATTTCAGAACTTTCAATGTAGAGCATCCTTGGGCCACGGCAAGCAAGCCTTGGTTGTAGAAGGTTTCTGAGTCCAGGGACAGAGATTCAAGAGATCTGCAGTGGGACCCCACTGCTTCTAATGAGACATCAGTAATATTAGCACATGCAGCAACCCCAAGTGACTTCAGAGTCCTCCCACGACCTTGAGCCAACCGCACCAGCCCCAAGTCAGTCAGTCCATCGCAAAACCGCAAATTCAAATGCTGGAGAAAATTGCAGCACTCCCCTACAACAGCTAAACCTATATCTCCGATGTAGCAGCCCTTGAAGATAAAATGTAACAAAAGTCAGTTAAAATGCTTGACAAAATAGCGATCGGAATATATTGATAATGAAAATAATACCCAAAAGGCCAAAACTGCTTATTTAAGTACGTACACATTACCCAGCACCATAAATCACCAACACTTACGCCTGGAGCTAAAGCTAGGTAAAGTAGGGACCCACTAGCATTGGGTGGGAGGGGGATCCTTTGTACTTTTGTGAATAAACTAGCGTTTGGGCTTCTAAATAATACGTAGTACAAATTTCAATACTATTTATCATGAAGTAAAGTAAAAAGGTTTTTCTGACTTTTTTAACCAGCAATGTATTTTTTCATTATTTACTTAACAGTTAACAAGCTTCATTTAATTAGTGATCAAGTTGGATTCAATGTCGACCTCATCCAAGACACATTTAAAGTAAAACATTTAGAAATCAAGAGGAAGAACACAAGTAATACTTAGGAAGAAAGTCACCTGTAAATCCAAAGATTTAAGTGATTTACATTTCTCAGCCAGAGATCTCAACCCAATATGGGTCACGCTAGAGCACCATATAAGTCTCAACTTTTCGAGTTTTATGAAATTTTCTCCAACAATCGCCAATCCAGAGTCTGATAAACATCTTTCACCCATCTGAACATATTCGGACGCACTATGATCAGACCCACGGTCGAACCTTCCTGACGAAGTAGAGGCACGATCAACACGGTGTCTTTTCCTCTGTACCCAAAACCAAATCAACAAAAAAGAGAGAAAATAATTCAGAAAAAAATTAACACCGAATAAAACAAGTAAACATCGAACATCAGCGACTTCTCCAATTTCGATCAACCTTATAAAACGGGGGCAAAGCAACATTCAATTACATAATCACTAAATTAATTCACCAGCTATACGAATCGATACAACAATTTCACTATTATTTAACAGAGAATTCAGCCTCGTCGGAACGAATAAAACCTCCATTGATCAGCTCAAAGACACGATAACTTAATTATATATCACAAAATCTCAAACGCCTAAATCAACTTCTCCGATTAAACCGATTAAGCAAATAAATGGCGAACTAAAAAAAACAAAATCAACTTACGTATTGAACAGGCAGTGACGCGGATATGCGTTCGTCGATATACACGCATCGTATATTGGGAAATCGGCTGCTAAGCAGCTTGACGAGGTCGCCGGAGGTAGCGGAGGCGCCGATGCGAACTGTGACGCGGCTGAGCCGCTCATGGCCAAGCCACCGCTTGCAAACCAGAGAGCAACTGTCGCGGCTTGGCTTCGACTCCACGTGCCGAAATATTTCCAGTATCAAGTCGTCCGGTAGTTCGTATATTAAATCAAAACCCTTCATTTTATTTTTATTTTGATATTTATATTTATTTTTTATTTTTGCATTACAAATCATTTCCATACAATTTATGTGTGATCAATAATATCAAATACTCCATCAACTATTGTTGTCTTATATACTCACTTCAAAGAAAAATATTATAATTACAAATTTCTAAAAGACACATAATCTAAAGAAATTTACATATTTTATTATTTGTTATGATAATTTAATTTTAAAAATATAACTTTAGTGCAAATATATCTTACAAAATTGCTTCTTTTTTTCAATAAATATATTGATATTTATAAAATAATATAGCTAATTGCTTCTTTTTTTCAATAAATATATTGATATTTATAAAATAATATAGCTTTAATTGACATTTTGAGGCATTAATCAATAATTTGATAAATAATTCTATATATTTATTCAAAGGATTATTACAAATTTAATGACTTTCTTTCTTGTATATATGAAATTCTATTAATTTTTTTAAAAAAATCTCTAGAATGTGTTTCATAAATCTTCAAAAAAAATTATATTATTACACTATATACTATATAAATTTGCAAGTATTTTTTAATACATATTTTGTGGTTGGTGTTTTTTTTATTAAATAAATATTTGTGTAAATAAGTTAAATATATTTATTTATGAATAAGCAATAGTAACAATTTTTTTAATTTTTTTCATTAAATACCTATTAATGTCCCTAATTTAATTAATAATGTACTTTTTTGAAATTAAAAAAAAACTTGTATAATTAGTTTGAACATAGGTAGTATTAGTAGATATAAGTAATAATGTATATCAACAATGTTTTTCTATAATGTAAAAAACTTGTGTAATTAGTTTGTACATCGGTTGAATTTGAACAAAAAGATGAAAAGTCAAAAGAGATTCAAAGTGGCAAGATGTCGTGTTTGTAGGCCGGTAATAAGTTTTTACCTAAGGCTTTATTTTCGAATTCTCACTTTTCACGTGGAAGAATATAAGTCATGTACACAGAGTTCAAATTTCAAGATAATTTAACAGTTAATGAGGTCGGGATGCATAATTAAATTAATTAATTAATGCATAAATTTTATGGCGCTCACCAGCACATTCGACACTTGTGCCAGAACAAGAAGTTCCATGATTCCATCACAAAATTTAAGTGGCCGCCACGATACTCAGAAAACACGACTTAAGCTATGGAGTTGTGTCACGAAACTTTTTAGAAAAACCATATAATTTTTTGGTCTAGAACAGTTCGCGCTCATTTTTACATAGGTGGCGAGAGAGATAATATCATAAACGTCATAATTAAATTCTTCATTTAATTTAAACCTTGGAGTTTATGAAAAATGGATAATCATCTTATATTTTACAATTTTTAATGAAATCTCTATTGAATATGAAAGTCCTTATATTAGATAATGTCATATTGATGCTTTAAGCCACTAAGTTAAAAAAGGAGTGAATTATGTGTATACAAATTATTTTATTTGACTATTAGTAACTTATTCTACAATATTTGAGAAAGAATAAATTTATAAAATATATATAGATTTTAAATGAATTTGGATATTGAGATTTTTTTTAAGTTTTGTTAGAATAAATAACTCATTTTTCCTTAATTATTAATAAGAGCAATTTAATTAAATTTATTATAATTTTATTAATTTACCATTATTAATTATTAATATTATATTAATTATATGATTATTACACTATTTTATAATTACAATCTTAAAACTACTTTAATTAATATAAATTTTAAAAAATAAAAATCAAATTTTAAATCAAATATGTGAGATTTAAGTTACAATATCATAAATTATATTATATTTTTTTTTTCTAAAAACTTTTAGATTTTATTAGAATGTATATTTGTGTAATGGATTACGGTTGGATATCATGTATCATCCTTACTAACAACAACACCCTATAATTTATTTAAATAAGTTCACTCCATTAGAAACCATCTAAATACTTAATCTAAATAATTTATTTAAAATAAAGTGAAACAAATAACTCATATTGTTAAAACACTACTACTTTGTGTCCCTCCTCCATGATGATATTGTACACTTAACTCAATAAACTTTAATTAATTTATTTATGGATTTACTCAATAAATTTTAATTAATTTATTTATGGATTTTTTTTCATTAATATACGGTATATAGGTTTGCGGTATTAATGAATTAAATTATTGTGGAATTATTTAGATATTAATATATATGATTGAAAATTTAAATTATTGTAAAATTAAAAAAATTGATCAATTAGTACGAATCCCTTAAACATAATACCAGCTTCTTACCCTGATAGAGTTGGTGAAGGGTTGAAGAGCGGCGAGAGCATACGTCTGACCCTTTCATATATCGTAAATAGGCCCCTTACTCTCTCTATCTCTCTGGTGTGATGGGCATGCTGGGTTGTGTGTTTGCGTGTTCGTCTTTCATAGAATGTAACGTAATGATTGAAAAGAATAGTTATCAAACTATAATCATAAACATGACAAGAACTCCATGGTTGGGTGCCCGCAGTATTCCTATTAATTGACAAGCCAATGAGTGGTTGCACCTGTGAACCCTTTTTGGTTATCTCTTGCGTTTATTCAATTGCTCGTAATTGAATAATTTAATTATTTTCGGGATGAGACCGAGACGGGATTGCTGTACCGCATGTTTTAATTCAGATTAAGTTCGGGTCGAGATCAGGACAGAATCGAAACGTCCAAATTTTTTAAATAAAATTATAAAATTATCAATAAAATTAAATTAAATATTAATTGACTTATAAAATAATCAAAATATAAATAAAATAATTTTTTTTAAGTTTTTACTTAGAAATAAGTTAAAGTATTCAATTTAAAAAACATTTTAGAATTTTCAAAATATAAATATTTAAATATTTTTAAACCAAAAAATATAAAAAATTAAATTATTATAAAACTTGTAAAAGTATATTAATTAATTAGTTAAATTTAATTAAAAATGTGATTAATATTTATATATTTTTATTAATTTATGTTAAAAATAATATTTATATTTATATTAATAAATTTGCGAGACATGACGGGATAAAACAGGATCGTCTCGATCCCGTCCCGTTCATTATGAAAAAAATAAAACGAAATGAAACGAGACGAGATTGTCATTTTCCAAATTAATCTTATCCCGTTCCGCCAACTTTCTGAATGAGAACGAGATTCCAAGACAAAGTGTTCACCCTAAGTATTATGTAAAGATTGACTAGTAAAAAAACTTATAGTATTATTGTTAGTGCAAACCAAGAAAAAATTACTCTCCACTCAATTATCAATTTAATCGATTAGTTATAGATTTTTATACTTTAACCGATAATAGAATCGAATTGAATTTTCGATTTTAACTGAATAATGAAACTCAAATCCTCACACCCATGCCCTAAACGGTAATTTTGAAATACATATCCGCGATGCAAGTTGAGCCCTCCGTCGTGGAATATTAATGGCGATGGTTTTCAACACGTCAATTTCGATTCAATCGAATTCCCAAAATCACTTCTGAAAAATTCACTCGAACTCCCCACTCTCTTTCTCTCACCAACCGATCAACACAAAATTCAATCGAAAACCCACTAAAATTACCAGGGGAATTTCGCGAATCTCGAGTGAAACAGTAAACTAGAAATGTCGTTCTCGTTCTTCAAGCAATCGAGGCCTAAAACCCCGCAGGAATTGGCGAAGGCGATCAAGGATAGTCTCGTAGCGCTCGACTCCAAAACTGTAGCTGAAGTTAAGGCCCTAGAAAAGGTCAACTCTTTTTCCAGCTGTGCAATTGATTTTATTGTTTTTGAATTTTATCCCAGTGGGATTTTGTGGTGTTTTTGTGTAACTGTTGGTGTTTTATGATAATGCAATATTATCGATTATGGAATTGGTAGAGCATTGATGTAGCTCAAGTGTTTTGTGGGGTGATGATTGTTTCGAGCCGAATGAGTTATTTTGACTACCAACAGACAATAGGAGGAGGATAAGTAGTATAGTACTAATTAATTTACTGTGTTGCAAAACGAAGAAAACAACATTTGGTTTGGGTGGGTTTTATGTAGAAACGATAGAAGCATCGAAAGATTTCTTTTATAGAAATGATAGGAAGCTGTTGTATTAGCTTTGAAAGCATGCTGACTGGAATTGCGTGGAGTGCTTTGGTTCACTTCTTGTTTCATTTTCTGTCACGTCTTGTGATTCATGTTTGTCTTACTAAGATACAGGCTTTAGAAGAAGTGGAGAAGAACATATCATCAATGAGAAATATGTTGTCAGGAGATGGTGAAATCGAGCCAAGTGCTGATCAAATTGCACAGCTGACGCTTGAAATATCTGATGATGATGTTATTTCCCTTCTCTTTCACAAGCTACCCATTCTCGGATGGGAAGTAAGTAACCTAACTAACAGAGAAAAAAAGTTATAGAGGTGGTGGTGCATAATATCTGTGTTTGACGATTATAAGATAATCTTCTTGCAGACTAGGAAAAACATAGTTTACTGTTGGTCTATATTGCTAAAGCAGAAGGTTGATTCAACGTTTTGTTGTGCACGATATATGGAGAATCATCTAGAGTTACTTGACTTCCTTGTCGCATGGTAAGAGCTTATATACACGTAATCTACACCATTTTTGTTCTTTAGTTTTTCATGTACGTTGAATTGCTGATGGCATGTTTCTAATTGTGCAAAAATCTTACCGGTGTTGGACTATGAATAATCTTACCCCAAAAGAAAGTAATAAATTATCAGCCTAAATTGAAAATCTTATCAGTATAGTTACTATTTATTTTTTAACCAGCCATATTTTGCAGTCCGTTTTATAATTCTTCTCATTCCCTCTCAGTTCCATAGGAAAAACTTGTATGTTATGAAATACAAGTAAATAACATAAAAATAGATTGATAATCTGGCTATCTGAGATGTATGCACACCTTTCAGGCCTTCACTTGGATATGTCTTTTATTTTTATAGTTGTGTTTTCTCTCTTCAACCCCTTTTTAGCCTTTACAGAGCCATCATGAATTTGTCGATACATGTTTATTGTATTTTGGCATTTCATATTAATGTCATATGTGAAACATACTGTGTATTTTGCAAGCAGCTATGATAACAAGGAGATTGCTCTGACTTGTGGACACATGCTTAGGGAGTGCATCAAGATACCAACTCTTGCAAAGTAAGAGAGGCATGCATTTAATATTCAGTTGACTCTTTATGCATCATTTTAAAAATTCGTATGTTTCTGTAGCATGGCAATGAATTTGCTTGAATTTGTGTTAGCATGACAATTAATGTTGCTTGAATTTGTTTTAAGAGTAAGAGTTTAATAACCCTATTGTTAATGGTGCGGCTACTTGACAGTCAGTTGCATGCATCTGTTTCAGATACATATTGGAGACTCCCAGTTTTGAGTTATTCTTCAAATTTGTTGAGCTACCTAATTTTGATGTTGCCTCTGATGCATTCTCAACATTTAAGGTATGGTATCTTATACTCCTACTATATATCTGTTCTCCTATGAATAAACAATCAGCTTAAACTAATTTTGTGCTATTATTTACCAAGTTGAAATAAATTTTGCCAGGATCTGCTTACTAAACACCCAACTGCAGTTTCCGAATTCCTGACCACTCACTATGATGAGGTGTTACATGATTTGTCAGTATTATGCTTGAAGTAGTGTAGAGGATTTTGTCCTATATCATGTTATTTCAATAAGAAGCATATCATTGCAGCATTTAAAGATTTTGTACTAATAGTTTGAGCTTCGTTCTGAATATGTCGGCTTATATTAACTAGAGGTTATTAATTCTTCTCTTACAGTTTTTTGAGCAATATGAAAAGCTTTTGATGTCTCCTAACTATGTGACAAGGAGGCAGTCTTTGAAGGTTTACTATGCTCTAAGTCAGAGTGGTTTCTTTCTATAAAATCTCTGTATTGTACTAACATGTTATCTTTAATGAACTTTAGCTCCTTTCTGACTTTCTTCTGGAATCACCTAATTCTCAAATTATGAAACGCTACATTGGAGAGGTTCACCACTTAAAGGTCATGATGACATTGCTGAAGGTACTACTATTACCCCTCTGTCTCATTATATAATTTATTGTAATTTTTTCATTCTTTTGCTGCACTAACCCTATTAAATATGCATTTTGTAAATTGTAACTAACACCTTTCATTAATATAGGGGGAAAACATTTTTTTCTACGTTGCAATTTTGTAATTTTCAGTACTTTTTTTAGTTTGTTACATGAGAGAAACCATGTTATTCATCTGTGTTTAAATACGCCTCTGTGAATCGTATATAAATTCAGGGATGTGCGCCTCTTGCAAACTAGTATTATTAGTATTATTATTATTGTCATTAGTTTCTTTAATAAGAGTCAACAATGAACCGACTGAAAATAGAGAAAAGAGAAAAGATTAAGGGCAAGGTTGAGCACGACTGCTGTCTGCGGCTAGATATTTTGTAGGTTTTATTCAATATTGAGCTGGGCTTTTAGAAAAAAACAAAGCATTGGGATTTATCATGGAAAAGACATTAGTTCTAATTATTTTTAAGTGGAAAGTGAATTGAGAGTAACTATCTACTATTGATAAGTTTTCTGATAGTAAAGTCAAAGTGGAACCCGCGTAAAATTAATCTTTGTAAATTTTATAATCACAACATAGACTTTTAATCCAAAAACACACGAAACATTGAATTAGTTTGATGTTTTTATTCTATTTTTTGCGGAGATATAGGTCTTATCAATTAATATTGTTGAACTTTTTTTGGTTGATTTATATATATATATATATATATATATATATATATATATATATATATATATATATATATATATGTAATGTATATATCTATTTGTTTGGGAAAAAGTGAGGCTACCGGCTCATGTTTCTCTAGCAAAACCCTCAAATACGAGTCTCGTATTTGAACATTGTTATTCAATTTCAGTCACCTATACCAACAATTCAGATGGAATTAAGAAAATGATCCTCATGGTGTGAGTTTATACTTCTCATTTGTTTACCAGTTATGTTGGATCAGATACACACATAATTTATTGCCCACCAATCACCAATTTTGATATGCAAAGATTCTGTAAAGATATTTGACGTATATTAGCATCATACCTTATTATTAGAGATGAATTTTGATCATGCATAAGTTTTATCAAATAATGAACGTGTGAAGGGGCAAAGTGCTGAAAATATAGTCTGAAGTTTTCTTTGTAGCATCATTTTGTCTAACTGATATTTTCTTACAGGATTCTAGCAAAAACATCCAAATATCCGCCTTCCATATATTCAAGGTAATATATAGCACACTTAAAACTTTAATAGTATTCGCATTGCCCCCTGGAATCTGTTTTCTTGTGGTGAGGTGTATGTTCCAATCTTGAGAAGTCAATCAAGCTTGTCATCCTTACTTTCTAATCCCGAAAGATACTCTGTCTTTAACAATTTAAGTATTTTCAGTTAAGATATGAAGCCAGCAATGTATGAAAATCTTTTATCCTCCCATTTGTTCGTGTGTTCGTATTCATTATTCATATGCACAAATTACTCTCGATGTTTTTCCATGAACGCATTATGTGGGACATTTAATTTTTGTAGATTTGAAGAGTGGAATAAGATTTCAAAGTTATGGACCGGATGAGTTTTGGTTTGTTCCAAACACGAGTTTGGGTTTAATTGTTATACATCACCTACAGGTTTTTGTGGCTAACCCTAACAAACCGAGAGACATAAAAGTTATCCTGGCCAAGAACCATGAAAGACTTCTGGAACTGCTCCATAGTCTCTCTCCTGGCAAAGGTTAAGATAATTATATTATGCAGTTCAAAACTTCTGTTATTATAATTCCCTCGTGTTTTTGTTCTGCCTCTATCATTCAAAAGCCATATATATCCTTCATGCCTGGTGAATCTGTGGGTTTGTTCCATTGCAGGTGGTGAAGATGACGATCAGTTTGAAGAGGAAATGGAACTAATAATCAAGGAAATCGATAGAGTATCTCGGCTTCCAAACCTTGAATCTTATTAGGTATACACGTTTTCATGCTTTTGACTAACTTTATGGATCTTATGTAACTCGTGATCACAATCGTTTTAATTTTTTAGATTTCAGTGTATTCAAGCTAGCATCTCTTGCACCTAAATGTAAAGTGATTTTTTTGCGGACACAACTTGTTTAGATATTGAAACTCTAATGTTTGTGACAGCTATCATCATGTGAGGTAACTAATGAATGATGCTGCAGGATTCTGTATGTATGTGTACAGGCAAGTAGAATTGTATTTTAAAATGATAAAATAAGGGTAAAACTTTATTTTATTGAGATTATTAAAATTTAAGACGGATGAAAATAAAATAAAATATGAGATGGATGGAAAAAAAATTAAAGAAATAATTCATTTCATAATTATTTAATTGGTTGAATTAATAATTACTCTCTGTCTGTGCAAATTAGAGTTGCTTATTCTGGACTAACAAAACAACGAAGTGAATAAAATCTAAATTAATTTACTCACTCGTGAGGCGTCTCCCCAATTTCTAAAACCAGCTAGTTGACAATAACGTTGATCTCCCTAATTTCTAAAACCAGCTAGCTAACGTTGATCTCCCTAATTTCTAAAACCAGCTAGCTGACAATGACGACGAGAAAGAATCTCTTCCGCCGTTTGAACGATGGTCAGATGCTGCCCTGATCTCACCGTCTTCAATTAAACATATTTTTTCTTCTCAACAAGATTAATTAAACATATTTTTTCTTCTTTAAAATATTGAATTCATATTTTTTCTTCTCAACTTGAATTTTGAAGATCAGTTTGGGTGGATGGGTGATATTTTAATAAACTCGGTTGATTTTTATATTTAGTTTGACATTATTTGGTTAGGAGAGTAAGATTATTTTGATATATATCGAGTAATATATTTATTAATAACATTAATAATTTTTATTAATAAGATTAATAATTTTTAACCGTTGTCTCCTTCTAATTTTTAACGCCGTACAAACATCGTACAAACATCTTTTAATTTATAACCGGCCACAATCAGGTAAATCAATCATCTTTTAGCACTATCCAATTATATTTTTATTTTTAATTTATAGATTAATATTTTTTTTTATAAATTACAATAATATTGCAATATCACTCTTTATAATTAAACTCAAACGCATAATATAATTAATCTAATAATTATAAATAATATTCTAAAATTTTAGATTCAACCTTATAAAAATTTATATAATTTTAAAACATTCTACAAATATTCTATTTTAAAATAGAATTTTTTTAAATATTGTACTATAATTTTTAATGTATAATAATAATTAAATTAGATAATTAAAATTTAAATACTTATAAATTTTATATTATAAATAAATATAATAATATTAAAGTTAACTTACCCGAATACATTACTTCGTCTTTTACCAACTAGTTACACCGTGACAATAACGAACTCGTCTCGTTTCTCATTGTCATATTGCTCGATTTTTTAGCCCACATTGCTACGCTTTCTCGCCTTGAAAGCGTATGATCGAATTTCGAGACTTCGTCCGGTTGATCTATTAGGGCCTCGTCTACCGGAACATTTCCAAAATTATACCTCCGTTCTCCATTTTCCGATTTTCTCTCGGTTACCTACGCATATTGCTTCATGTTGATCGAAAGAATCTTGAAGTTAAGGGTTTCAATTCCTACAATGTACTCGTCGAGTTTTTACAACCGATTTCAATTTCATATGGCGAACATGAGTCACGTTATGTGACCAACATGAGTTTCAATTTACATTTGCACGATCTTAATTAAAATGAAGATAGAATTAAAACTCGAAAAAACAAATATAATTTAATATAGTAATAAAATAAAATTTATTAATCTGTAAAAAATTAAATAAAAAAAATTAAGGAAATATAATATTTTTTATGAGTGGTTGATTAAAATATAAAAGTTGGTTTAAAAAATTACTACTATTTATTTTCAAAACAATGGTTCTTTCGCTGGGTAAGCACCCGGGGGTGGGGGGTGGGGGGGGGGGGGGGTGGTGTTCCGTAAACCTCGCGTGGTGGTAGTTGAGCAGTTGAGCTTGATTAATGTTAGTGGTCACTCGTCTTCTTCGTTGTTTGATTTTATAATCGGGTTGTTGCCTAGTTTTTGTCCGAGAGAAATATGCGATTGCCGCTACTACCTCGATGCATTTTTTAATTCTGAGATGGAAATCAATGAACTCACCGAGATTCTTTGCAAGATTCTGCTAGGAGACGACGACCAAGGAGGAGAAGCAAAGGCGGAGGTTTGTTATTTGAAACGAAGACTTGAGGAAGTTGTCCTAGAAGCATCTTACCCTGAAGAGGACGGAGGAGGAGGAGGAGGAGGCTGGCGACGTGTCCACGCGACAACAACAGGTACATTGTTGTCGCCGCGTGATGTGTTGACGTTGCTTAACAAGTGCGAGCAACGTCAACTTCGCTTTCGATTGAGGTGGACAAGCTAGCTATATATCTATATATAATTGTTCATTGATATGACAAATATGAATATGAATATGAAATTAGGAAGTATGGATGCACCAATGCAATTCTTAAAATTTTGGGAAAAATGGCAATAAGGCCCATTTTTAACATTTTTTGACAAATAAGGCCAAATTCCAATTTATGTGTCAATTAAGCCTTTTTGTTCCAATTGGGCAAAAAAATGTATATGGAAAGACGAAAATACCCTTACTCTATTTCTACTCAACCCACCCCACACCTACCCCACCCCACCCCTGCCCAGACACTGAATACCATGAAAAAACACTGAACGTCAGATTATTTTTTTTCTACTCAACCAACCACATCCCACCACAGACATTGAATGTCAGACACGAAAAGACACTGAATAACACTAAATAACACTGAATAACATTAAAAGACACTGAATAACACTGAATAACATTAAAAGACACTGAATAACATTAAACGGAATAACACTAAATAACACTGAATAACATTAAAAGACACTGAATAACACTGAATAACATTAAAAGACACTGAATAACATTAAAAGACACTGAATAACACTGAATACCATTAAAAGACACTGAATACCATTAAAAGACACTGAATAACACTGAATAACATTAAAAGACACTGAATAACATTAAAAGACACTGAATACCACTGAATACCATTAAAAGACACCGAATAACATTAAAAAACACTGAATAACACTGAATAACACTGAATAACATTAAAAGACACTGGATAACATTAAAAGACACTGAATAACACTGAATAACATTAAAAGACACTGAATAACACTGAATATCATTAAAATACACTGAATAACATTAAAAGACACTTAATAACACTGAAAGACACTGAATAACACTGAATTACATTAAAAGACTCTGAATAACACTTAATAACACTGAATATCATTAAAAAACACTTAATGTCACTATTTTTACACGGAATTTTATAGTAACACTGAATGTAATTAAAAAACAAAGAATGTCTAAAAACTTATACTTAGAATATTATAAAAACAGTGAATATTATTAAAAAACACTTAATATTAGATTTTTACACTGAATATTATAAAAATACATAATATCATTAAAAAACACTTAATGTCACTAAAAAATACTGAATGTCATATTTTTACATTAAATATTATAAAAACACTGAATCTAATAAAAATACACTAAAATAAAATATATATTATAAAACCACTAAACCTCCTCGACAAACGCAACAAACAGTCTTACTTTCCACCCCATTTCTCGTGTGCCTGTTTCGGGTTTCCTTGAAAATCACGACATGAAATTCCCTTCCCATCATTAACTTCAATTTTCTTTCCTTCCCCACTAATATACTAATATGGTTCAGTCGAAAACCTGAGATTCGTAGTAAAACCCAGCAAATAAAGAGGCGTAGAAATATTCGCTCTCCTGCCCACCTGAAAATGCTGCAGCAAGCTGTGAACAAAAACTCGGTTACTTATTGTTGAGGATCTTTAAAATTTACCAATTAATTCACAAGTTCAACACAAAAAAAAACAAGCAAGGCAGTGTAGCTACTGGTCGGCCGTGTGATCGACCGTGTGATCATACAATAATCAGAAGACTACTGAAGTGCAGAAACAAAGTGTTTGAGTGAATACAATGCATTTTCCTCCAAAAAAAGTTTTAAAACATCACCTAAAAGTATTGGTTAGCAAATGTTTCCAAAAAATGTGCGGGTAAATAATTACTCACATAAGAAAATTTTATTTGAGTGCTTCAAAAGTTGTGAATGCATGTTGTTTCCCGTCTTTGGATGTAACCATTCCTGGAAGTCATAATACTCATTAGATAGTGTTTAAGCACCGAGAAGACAATAAACAATTGTAAAAAAAAAAGAAACAACTACAGGATTCATCACTAAATCAAAAAAACCATATAACTAAATCCAAAATAAACACAAAAAAGACCAACAGTTACCCAAAAGAGAGTCGATTGATCTCGTGTTCGCGACCGCATTGTCCCCGATCAAAAGTTGATGGTGGCGGAGGCGGATGCTTCGGGGTGGTGGTGGCGACGGGGAGGGATTTCGTTGTCGGGTAAGGACCTGATGCTCGACTTGATAAGGTTTATTTTCTCAGTCGATTCACACGAGGAAGGATCGACCTATGAGCGGATCGACCAACAATGAATCGAGTAAAAAAACCGTAAAAAAAAAATACGACATTACGACTACTGAATCATCGCCATAAAATGTATGAAAAACTCAGTTTGATTCAAACACATAGTGTGTGTATCACATAACCATGAAAAGGTAGAAGATCGTTACCAAAAAGATACAGTGGTGGAGAAGAGGAGGAAGAAGAGGCGACGGTGGTCGTGGAGGAGGAGGAGCTTTTCGCGGTGGCCAGGGGCGGCGCTGGGACAGGCCGTTGCGGACGGTGGAGTTCAGGCGGGATATGAAGGCCTGGAAGGCGGGCGTGGCGATCGGAGGCTGGGATTCCGATTGGGAGTGAGGCTCTGACAACCGACGAGGATTCGGATCTCCCGAGGTGGCTCGGCTCGTCGTCGAGAATGTTGACGACGTCGTAATTAAGCTTTTGGCACTCTGGATTTGTCGAGTTGCGGTGGCCTGACGGCTTCGAGCATGGTGGCTCGGCTATGGAAGCGCTCGATTGCGTCGGGGCGGTCGATGACGACGGTGTTAGGGTTCCGAGATTCGAAGCTTCTAGGATTTGTCTCATCACGAATCTCAAATTGAGGGACGGCGGCGGAGATGAGGTAGGGTTTGTTGGGGGCGACGTAGCGGCGGAGGAATTGGAGCGGGGTGGGGGTGGGCGGGGGAGCGGTTTCTGGAATCGGGAGAAGGGAAGAGAGTGGAAGCGAGGAATTTAGGGAATAAGGGTAGTACGGTCTTTACACATTTAGGCAGCCTAATTGACACACGTAATTTCTCGAAAGCCTTATTGCCGAAAAAATGTTAAAAATTGGCCTTATTGCCATTTTTCCCTAAAATTTTAGATGCTTGGGAAACATGGTGTTGAACCTACTTAACCACACCTTCTGCATGCTGCAAGTACCCTGACGCAACAATGGACCTAATGAGTCCGCATAGTAGTGTCGAAAGTTGAAGATGAAGAGATGATTGCGGACATATATCCTACACAACCACTACTCCAAAGATTAGGTGAAGCGCTTACATCAACATTTGGCCTTCAAATAGAAGATTTGAGAATATCATAATCCTTAGAGGTGGTATCACTCTGTGTGTAGATTGAGAGAGAGCTAAAGTGAGGAGTTTTAGTTTCTTTCTCTTTCGTAGTTTGCAAAGTTTGAAATAGTTTGACTGACTAGCTTAATGTTTGTACCAAGGTCCAAATATCCAAATGCATATTCTCAAAACTAAATTTTGTAACACATATACATCATTTAATTTGTCACTTGGTTGAGGTATTGTCGGATAATAAAAATCAAATTCGTGTATGCCAAATTCCCACCCGACTAACTAACTAATTTCCTTAAAATACAAAACCGAAGCCTTAATTGTCTTCTTCAGTGGTGGTATGATTAGTTTTCGTGCAGGAAATGATAGTACATGACGTGTTTCCGACTGAAGCAAGTGATAAGGGATTCTACAATTAAACTATGATTCATCATTCTCCAAGGTTAGGCAAGAACTAATATTGCCGGCTTAGAGTTTGAATGTTCGTGATGCAACTCATAACTCATTCATCGCATGCAATTTTTCTACATTTAAATATCACAAAAAATATTTAACAAATATATGCAACTATGATGTTACTATTAAATAATTTTTGAAGAAACATAATTTAAGAATCCATATATACATATGGATTCCAGCAAAAAGAGAGGGGAACTATATTTGGATGCCGATCGGAGGAGATAAGGTCAGTGACCCCCAAAAAGGATATTTACTCTTTTATGTGGTCTCATTGGGTTTTAGAAATGCTTTTATTTATTTTTATTCCAAAATCAAATAATACTAGAAAAAAAAAACTAGTCAACTTGGTATCAACTACAACAAACATATATAAATACGGTTGAGGGTGTTCATCGGTCCAAAACCGGATCGAACCGGACCAGAACCGGATTGAATCGGAACCGGAATCATGAAAAAGCATGACTCGAAAACCGGACCGAAATAATACCGGTTCGGACCGAACCGGTAAATTCAGGTCCGGTCCGGTTTTGGACCGGATAAAACCAGATTAATTTAAAATTTTAATAAATTAAATATTAAATAATAATTAAATTTAAATTTTATATTTATAAATTTTAAATTTTATTCAATAAAAATAAAATATCATTTTTAAATAATAAAATATTTTAAAAATTAAAAAATATATTTTTGTTTAATTATTTATAAATTATTTTGTTATATTAAGTATTAATAATTTAATATATAATGAAAATTTTAATTAATACAAAAATTATATTTAATAAGTAGAACAATTTTATATTAAAATATAAATAATTTATCAAGTTATTTAATTATTTTTATCAAATATATAAATTTATATATTAATAAATTAAATTCGGTCAAATCCGGTCCGGACCGGATTTTACCGGTTTTTAACCGGAACCGGACCGGAAACCGGAATCTCACTTTTAGTCGAACCGGAAACCGGTCCGGAATTTTACCGGTCCAGACCGAACCGGACCAACCGGTCCGGTTCCGGTCCAGTTCCCGGTCCGGGCCATTTTATGAACACCCATCGAAACAAAATATCTCAATGAGTAAATGCTAGAATTACGCTGCATCTTTTCTTCGACCCAGAACCCCCCCTTAATTAGGCAAAACCACAAAGGAGACTGTCGAAGCATCATCTTTTCTTCGACCCAGAATCCCTCTTTAATTAGGCAAAACCACAAAGGAGACTGTCGAAGCATCTCAGCTTTTAAACTGACATTAATCCCTTGGACCAACTTTGAAAATTACTAATTACCCTTTGTATTTCACAAAAGTCGTCTGAGCTTTTATGCTAGAAATTTATTTCGAATTGAAGCTGCTTTATTCGACTGACACATTTTCCAACCAATATTTTATACACGTGACATTAGTCTAATACAACTTCGACATCTTTATTAGTGGGGTTTTGATGAACTGAGTAGCTTAAAAACAAAATTAACTCCGCACAAGAGAAGCATAATGACATGATGTAATAAAGTTTTAGGAACACTTGCGACAATGTGTGCTAAAAAAACTCTATTATACAGAGCTTGTAATCATCAACAGGTTCACACAGATCATACCTTCGCTGCTATCTTTCGGTTTCTTTGCAGAAGTTATATACATATACCAAAAGTTCAAATCTTCATGAAGTACTTCTCAGGAGAATCGCTACAAAACATCCCAGCATAGCACCAGCACCTACCTGAAACCCATCAGTTAGGAAAAAAAGGATTAAAAATTCATAATTACAAAACTTACCAATGGTACTTTGGGTTAATTACAATAAAACCTAGAGATAATTAGAACTTAAAAAAAGAACACGAGGAAATAATTTTCCGTTAAATACAAGGGGCAATCTTAATATTTATACAAATGTTCACTCGAGAACGGTTAAATATATTAATACAGAATCAAACCTCGAGGGATTTTTTGTAATTTCAAAATGTTCTGGGGTTATATTTTCTTGTAAAAAAACAAATCCCAAGGGTACATTTGTGATTTAGGTTGAAAAGCACAAAGATGGGAACTGATGGACAAATCTTGTGGGCCTACAATAATGGGAGGAATAAAAGTTATTAGTGCCAATAGAAAATAAGGTTCTGCTTCAGGAAGAAAACCCTTGGGATTGCATTCGGATGGAGTGTTTTGGATGAAAAGATGTCAAATAAACACATACGAGATGGAATTGAAACCACTGTATTGTGTAACTATCCGAACAAGCTCATGTATTATAATGGAATTGAAATGTTTATTGATGCAAATGGAAATTAAAATATTTCATTTCCAGTCCAATTTAGAAAAAGAATTACCCAAAAACTTTTTATTCTAACAGAGAATCCACAGTTCACTTATTTTATTTTACATGTTCATTGTTTTATTTTTCCTAGTAGAAATAACACAATGAGCACGGTGGCAACTAAATTCTAAAACGTGGCAGTCACGTAATCTGAACATAATATGACCATACCTGAAGTGGAGTGTGGCCAAGTGAGTCACGAAGAGGTCTAATGTTAGCAACTGGATGCTCACGAGGCAGCTCACACACAATTTGATTCAATAACTGGAACAGAAATGAGATACAAATAAGCCAAAGAATTGAAATTTCGCATATTTCTGTCTGACAGGATAAACAACTACCAACAAAAGGCCTTTGCTCTCAAAATATCACAATGTTTCATTAGACAAACCAAAGCAACCAAAATAACCCAAACAAAAGAATAGTTAGATGAACAAACAAAAACACATATTTATAATATAAGAAAAAGGTCTTACCTCACCCTGCCGACCAGCATGAAGTCTGATGCCAGTAGCATCGTACATTACCCGTGGCATTTCATAATTATAAGCAAGGAATGTATCTGTAGAAAATGTTTAAAAACTTGACTCAAGGTTAATTACTCTTGTCGAAATTACACTCAGCTTGAAGTATTATTAATTGAAATTTGAAATAGTAGGAGCCAAGCTCATTATGCCCATAGAGAGAGAGGCATACTTTCCATATCTTAAGAGAAACAAACTAATAGCAGGATTTGAAGTAAACCAGCATGTGAATTAAACTTTATTCAAAAGTATAAGTAAATTATATCACAAAAGTACAAAACAACTCTACTAATGTTTCTCTGGATGACCAACTCGAGCAAAAAAATAAAAGGGTGTGACTGGATGAGCTTTCAGTTCTTCCACTTCCATTTTTTGCGAAAATCGTAATGGAAGTGTGGGTGTGAGATGAAAAGGTAAAAAAGACAGTTGATGTGATATAAAAATAGTTAAATAATGATTGGAAGTTAGATATATGTAAGTGGGTGAAAATAGTAATATTTGCAGGGAAATGTATACTGATGATGATTTGTTTTTTTTTTTTTTTTTTTAAGTG